>CM057449.1:370665000-380665000 GCA_016271365.2 Neoceratodus forsteri
GTAGTGACAAGTGATGCTCACAGTCACTTTTAGGTTTGTTCCCATACACTGTAAAATATAATGCCTGGAATATGGATGTCAACTTGCTGTAATCACCTCCCATGGTCACCATTACTACTGTCAACCTCTCAAGTTTCACTCTCGAGGTTTACTGAGTCGTCATGGCAACTGCATGAGGCAATTACAGAGTGGTTAACAACCACATCTCAGGCATTATCCTCTATGTCATGAAAGTGGATCGAGCATAATAAACACAGTGTCTTACAGGCAAACTTGGAATATTACAAATGGCTAGACAAAACTCCTACTGTAGCAGTTTCACACTATGGTGCTGCCTTAGGGAGGCATGCCCCCCCATCAGTTAAAAATGTAAAGTTTAGTTGTAAAGTGCTATCACAAAATTCAGTGTTTCAAAGTGGTTACATGTGAAGCAGGAAAAGGAAAATGCACTTGCATTCAGGTTAAAAAGGCATCTATATAAATTACAGCTGCAGTAGATTATGTCTTTTTCCTATTTATGCTGCACAATGGGGTCTATGCATTAAGTATTGGATTGACTATGCACCATGTATCTGAGGTGTGTAGGCAACCCTAAATTGAAATGCTGCACAGCTGGGGCCATTGGGCCCCAACAGCTTTCTCAGCAGGGGCGTGTTGCTCATTGTGCACGTGATCTCCTAGTTGAATCGCAGCTATGCACTACGGGTACTCTGAGGCATGCTCACACTCCATGCATTCACTAAGGCGTGGAGTGCTAGGCACATGGATGACATGATATGTCAGGGGTGAATGCTGGCATAGTTTTTACACTCTCCCAGAAGACACCTGCCAGCTGTCGCCGGACAGGAGCACCCTCCTCCCTGCTGCCTCAGCACATGGGCTGACAGGAAGGGCTGAGGGCACCCATTTGGGCGCTCACCCATATTTCGACACTGATGGAGTCCTGTGCCTTCCCAGTATCCCCTGTTCGTGTGCAGCACAGGATCCACTTTGGGACCTAGGACTGGAATCTAACTAGATGTCTGCCTATATTCCTCAATCTACCTCCACGTAGCTGCATATAGTAGGTGGGGCCACAGACAGGAGCCATGCAAGTGAGCGCAGTTATGTATACCACACACTTTGCGCCTGTTCACAGGTACATAGCTACTTGGGCTGGATATGTTTCTATGAAAACACGATGAATTCAGCTCGGCCCTTCTGAGAAACAAATAGTGCACAGACTGAAAGTGCCATGAGCAGTGGAAGGTCTGAACAGGGTGAATGGGTTTATGACAGAGAAAGAATAATCACAGACACAAAGAGTACAGAGGAAGAATAGATTGCAAATTTAGTTTAGTCAACATACAGTACTCTGTCAAAGGGGAAAGGATTGCAAAAACATGGTTCTCTTTGAATGGTACAGGGGGTAGAAACACATAATTTTACAGCAGTGGGTGGTAGATTCAGTCCCTCTCAATGCTGCAAACAATATTGTTTAAGGAAATCTGTGCTACAGTAAACTTCTAGCTGCCCCATGGCATGGAGAACTGATATGCTGGATGCCTTACCTTCCACCACAATGGTGACCTGGCTTCAGGAATGGACCAAGGTCACTTGATTGAGGTTAACGGCTCCACTTTACAGGACTCCAAAGAAATAGCGGACTCCTTTAATCTCACATTCACTGATCTTAGCAGTGTCCTTCCCCCAAACTTCTTTGACAACTCTGTCCGGCACTGCCTCAATAATAAAATCAATCTCCCCAGTAATACCCCCCCCATTCTACTTTAAGAGGGTATCCATGTCTGAAGCTAAAAGATATCTTAACAAAGTGCTAAGCAAAGCCAGTTTCAGCAGCAATACCCTTGACCTCAAACTCCTCTCTGTCTCTCCCTTGACCTTGTCCTACAACCTCTCACTAAACTTCTGAATCTCTCACTCTCTCAAAAACAATTCCCTCAGCTCTAGAAATCATCAGTGGTCACACCCATTCATTAAAGTGGTGATAGGTATTGGAAGGCTCCGCCTATGGTTCGATGGACAAGCAGACAGCTACTTCCACTTCCTGAGCTATACAAGCAGTTCCCCTCAGCCTCCTTCTGAAGCACTTTTTCTTTGTTGGCCAGAGGCTGTCCATCTGTCCGCTGCAGCAGGCTGGGGCCTGCCCCGCCGCCTTGCTGCTTCTTTCTGCTGGACTTCTGTGTTTTTTTTGTTCTGCTTCTGGTTTGTATTTTGCCTCTGGCTGTGTGCTTCCTTTTGTCACTTCCCTGTTTTTTTTCTGTGTTTGTGTACCTTAGTTTTTTTTTTTTGGGGGACTTGGTTGCTAAGCTCCTACCATTTGCTCATTTAGAGCTTAAGCTATTACTCATGAGGTCAGCTAAGCTACTGCTGATGCTGTAAACTAGCTTTAATATCTGCATGTGGTTCTCGACCCCTTCCATTACTTTCTTATTTTAATTAGGTGATGTGCAGGAGAAAGTGTGATGACACTCAGCATGAGGGCGTCAGCACATCAGGTGCGTGCAGAGTGAGTTTGTAACCTTCTTGTTCAATTTCTGAGTGCCACGACATAAGGTGTGCTCTGATCGGTGAATGGTATGGTCTTATGAGCACAGTGGTGGGTTAGATGAACGGCAGTGCAGGTACAGGTGGCGGCAGTGGGAGAGGGTCCCAACATGGCTGAAAGAATGCTGGAGAGTGTGCTGGGAAACCTGGCGGTAGTCACTGAGGAAAAAAAACTAAAGGTACATTGGAGGATTTAATTTTTTTATTATTATTATTATGGGAACACTTGTCGGCAGTGAGATGCCATGAATGGTACTCAGGCAGGAGCCAGTGCTGAGTCAGTCTTGTGAATCTGAAATTGGAAGGGTGCTGCTCACACTTCTGGATCCAGCCAATGAGGATCTACTATGGGTATATTTTGGACTGAGAGTGAGAATATTTCGATAACCTCACTCTAGGTCACCAGGAAGCAAAACTAACTTACATATGTGCCCTTTAATATACTTACAGGTATGGCATTAAAGTGGATATTTTTTTTGATAAAAAAAAAAGCGGTGATAGATCACCTTTCTCTAACTACCACCCTATCTCTATCCCCCCACCACTCTCCAAGGCATTGGAACGAATTGTAGCTGACCAGTTGTCTGAACACCTCAACAAATATAACTTACTCTGCCCTCAACAACATGGCTTTAGAAAACCCCATAGTACTACCACTGCCCTGCTTGACCTCACCAGCCATATTCATAAGGCGATTGACACTGGCCACCTACAGGGTGCAGTGTTCATTGATTTGACCAAGGCATTTGACACTGTGAACCACCAGCTCCTGCTTCACTCACTCTTTTCTCCCTTGGACTATCTAACGATGTAACCAAATGGTTTGAAAGCTACCTCTTGGCAAGGAGTCAAAAAGTCAAAATCGTTGACTCTCTCTCTACTGCCCTTCCTGTCCGCTCTGGTGTACCCCAGGGTTCCATCCTTGGCCCTCTACTTTTCAGCCGTTTCATCAGTACTCTTCCTGCAGCTTGTAATAATAACTTAATACTCTATACTGATGATGCAGTCCTCTGTTCCTCCCATATTGACCCCGTCTCACTCTCCAAGGTGCTACAGATGAACTTCAGCCTAGTTGAAACCTGGCTTCTCCAACATAAGCTGTTGATGAATTACAACAAAACAAAGTCCATGCTGTTCCATAGCTCTCACAGCAAATACAGATCCATAAACTTCACCATACATAATGAACTTGAACAGCCACTTGAGCAAGTGCAGAAGTTTAAATACCTTGGTATTACCCTTGATTGCACAATGTCTTTTAGCTCACATGTTCAACACATCTCAAAATTGGTCAACTCAAGAATTGGGGTCCTCTACCGACACCGTCGCTGTCTTGCCAAAGAAGCTATGCGCGAGGCCATAACTGCTTCAGTCCTACCCATCACTGATTACGGGCTTGTCCTCTATGGGGCTGCTGTTGATACCACCCTAAAATGGGTCAAGATAGCCCTTAACAAATGCTGTAGACTTCTCATTGGAGCAGGCAAGCATATGCATACCTGTGATCTCTACAAGCAATCCAACTGGCTCAATCTAAATAGTAGACTTGCCTACCAGACCTGCCTACTGGCTAAGAAAATTTGTCTTACCCTCACACCTCCTGCAACTCATGCCTTAATGTTGCCCGCAGTCACTGTACATTTTACATGCAGTTCCCTCAAACCAACATTTATTCTTCCATTCTGCCGTACCAACCAGGCTCAACTTGCTTTCCACACCAGGGCCCCCTACTGGTAAACAACCTTCCCCCTGAAATTGCAGCTGAAAACAAGCTTGGCCCATTCAAACATAAAGTCCGCCAGCACCTCACTGACCTCAGTAGTTGTGACTGCTCTGCCTAGGCTTGCAGCTTTGTTTCACCACTCCCTCCTCCTGCCTTGCTACCCTCCCCACCTCTCTCTGCCCCTCCATCCCCTGCTACTCCCCATCTCTCTCCCACCACCACCTACCATTCTACCACCTCTCACCTCCCACCTACCATTCCACCCCTCTCCCGCTCCTCTCCTCCTGTTTCCCCCTCCCTATCACCCTATCTCTTGTTGCTCCACCCCCAGACTACCTAGCATTTATCTTTCTGTTCTTGCACTTATGACAATGCCAAATCCTTGAATGCCTTCCCACCTTTTCCCCACCCCTCCCCCTCTTATCCCACACCACTTGCTGCACTTATGTCACCCCTAGGATGGTTCTCATTTGTATCTGTGTCTTGTTATATATACACCCGTATTGTTAATTGTGCATTGTTATTTGCCACTGACCGTTTGCTGCTGTGCTAGCCTATATACATGTAATGTCTTTTGCTACTAATTTAACCTCCTGACCTGTATTGTACCTTACCTCTGCTTACTTCCGTGTTAACCTCCTGACCTTGTATTGTATCTTACCACTGTTTTGTTTGCACCCATTGCTGACGCAGAACCTTTGTAGAAGAACCTTTGGTTCAAAGGTATTTCTAATCCTAGTAATAAATAAATTAAAAAACTTGGGGGCTGGTGGGGGAAGGAGGATTTAACATCCATCAATGGGTCTCCTCCTTCAGGGTGGGGGGAAAGTGTGTACTGCTGCTTGGATATCTCCTTGTGGAGGGTAGAGTAGCACAGCAGTGGTCACCAGAAGTGAATATCAAAAGTGGGCATTGGAAGCATGCACCATCTTCATGGTTTATATGTGAGCCACTGCATGCCAGCTCTGACTCAAGGGGAGTAATGAGTGGAAAAGTACCCCTATCTGTAGGATAGTGCTGTGAACCTGAAGACACTGCACCACCACCATCCCAGACACCCACACAATGAGGAAAGAAGTAGATATGGTTAGTTCTGGAGGTCTGGCGAAGGGGCTAAGGGTTGACAGCAGAAGGGAGCCAATTGGGAGGGGCAGGAGGATAAAATCCATATAAAAACAAGCATTTGTCAATGCCAAATGTTGTCTCGCTGGCATTGGCATTGGTAGTGCCAGAGTTAGAGATGCATAATAGGAATGGCAGTGAAGTATTGAAGAGACACCAACCCCACCCCCGCCCTGTAGAGAGCAACAGGCATTGGGGTGTGCTTTTGGGTCATTAGCTATAACGCTCATGCCATTGTACCTCACCCTACCCTGTAGACACTGACAACTGTCGTGGTGTGCTTCTGGGTCTTTGGGCATTATACTTACCCAATTCCATGAGGAAATATGCTGAGGTGGGTGCAGTATAGGAGAATGGGGTGAACTTTATGGCTGAACAGTGCAAGGCACACCACTATGCCTGTCACTGGCTGCAGGGTGGGGGGGTGGAATGGCGTGAGCATTACAGCCGATGATCCCAAGTCACACCCCTGATGCCTGTCAGTCTCTACAGGGTGGGGTGCTACAGTTGGAACCCCTAACACCTTAGCGGTGTGTTGGTATTTTCACTCCACATTTTCAACATGGGCTGTTTGTGAGCCCACCTCATGAGAAGCGGCACTATCAGCTTGTTAGCTGCAAGGTGGTTTTGCTCAGCGGCTATGCCATTTGGTGACACAGGGATGAAAACACATTTTTTTGCAAAATGACAACTGTATTGTTCATGAGGAGATGTAAAAAAGTGGCAATGTTGAAAAGCTGGAGTGAAAATATGAAAAATTGCTGAAGTTATGAGCTTGCATAGAAACTGTGCAACACATGTCCATAGCCCAATAATTTTTGGGATTTTTTTAACCACATGTGTAACATAGGCATTTTGAAACCTCCCCTCATGAACAGTGGCACTGTGATTTTGTTAATTTGTCCGAAACGCTGATTTTGCACAGTGACTATGCCATTGTGCACCACAGGTGCGAAAACACATTTAGGCCAGGATGTGAAATATGACAGCTGTACTGTTCATAAGGAGGTGTGAAAAAATGCCAGTGTTGAAAATCTGGCATGAAAATATTGCAAATTTGCGAAGTTACAATGGTGCGTGGAAACTGCACAATGCACACTTGTAACACAGATATTTTTTGGAATTTCGTCACCAAATTTTCAACAAAGGCATTTTAGGACTTCTGCTCATGAACAGTGTCACTGTCATTTCCTCAAACTGTCCCGTAAACTGATTTTGCACCATGACCGTGCAATTCTGCACCGGGCGTCCGAAAACACATGTTGGCCAGGATATGTAAAACGACAGCTATACTGTTCATAAGGAGGTGTGGAAAAATGCCAATTTTGAAAATCTGGAGTGAAAATATTACAAATTCACGAAGTTATGAATGTAGTGGAAACTGCATTGCACACTCGAAAAACAGCCATGTTTGGGATTTTCCCACCAAAATTGCAACACAGGCTTTTTGAGAGCCCCCCTCATGAACAGTGGCACTGTTGTTTCATTAATCAGTCCTGAAAGGTGATTCCGCGCAGTGACCATGTAATCACCTTTTGGGACAGAATAGCGCTATGACAGTGCCTGAATTCATGAGGAGGGGTCCCAATAATCCCATGTTAAAATTTGGTGCCAAAATTTCCAAAAATGGCTGAAGCTTGGCAGAAGACACCAAGAGAAAGGACTGCTGTGTGACTGAACTTCTCTGCTGGGACTAAAGTAGAAGGACTTTTGTATTTGGACGTTTAATTTAGGGTAAAAAACTAACATACAAAACAAAAACAAAAAAAAAGTGTGTGTTTGGGTTAACTGAACTGAATGGGTAACTGAAAAGTCATCTAGGTGTAAATCTCTGGTGACTGAAAGGACTTAACTGCTGTGAGGTTTAAATTACTTGTAGAAAGATCTGGTAAGTAGGGGGAGTGGCTTAGCTAGAAGGAAGCTACATTTAACGACTGCCTTAGAAAGATTCTGCTAATAGCTTGGCAGAAGACACCAAGAGAAAGGACTGCTGTGTGACTGAACTTCTCTGCTGGGACTATATTACTCTCCTTCCCTCACCTCCACCCCCCCACCCAAAGCTAGTTCTATTTTTATAGGCACAGGATTTGACTGACAACAGGAACTTCCTGTTTAGGGTCAGGAAGTGAGTGATCACAGAACCACCAAGGACCCACCATCCTAGAAGGGCAAGAGTAGCTCTCCAGCCCCCTCTAGTTGCTGGAGGTCTGCCTCTGAACAAGTAAGTGGTCTACTGAGAAATATAGGATATTCTTGTCTCAGAACAGGACAATCAGGAGCTTAAAGGGCACACAGGCAGAAAGTAAGAGAGAGAGAGAGAGAGAGAGAGAGAAAACAGACGAAAGAGTAAGGATTGCAAACAGTTAAGGGGTCAGAAATAAGACATGATTGGAGTGGTGCAGTGCAGTGGCTGTGGAGCAGCAGTCTTCCGGGAGATATTCTTGAGGATGCGGTGTTGTCTCTGTCTGCAGGCACCTCCTGGGCTGAGGAGGAGGTTGCTCATCTCCAGGCTGAGTTGGCCAGGATTTGTGGGACCTCTTCCATCCAGGGACCACCAGTGCCACTGCTGTTGCCTCAGAGGTTGCCAAGAAAGAGGAGTGGTTGGACCACAGTGGGCTCAGGGAGGGTGAGGGTGGTGGAACAGAGGCACATCCCTCCAGTTGTACCTCTCCACAATTCCTATGCCATTCTGGCAAAGTGTGGTTCCTCTATGGAGGCACCTACAGTGGAGACCAAGGAGGATGCTGGGAACCTCCACAAAGGAGACCCACAGGAGGGTGGCAGGCGACCCTGCAGGGAAGGAACAACCCTGGTGGGGACTCCATTGTTAGGAAGGTAGAACTGGGCAAGGAAGGGAGAGGGAGGGTGCCTGCCTGGCGCCATGGCTTGAGGGACAGGGAGCAACTCAGGATTGCCGAGCAGCTGCACAGGGAGGGAGCTGGATGTCATTGTCCACCTAGGGACAAATGACCTGGCTAAGAAAGGGATTAGAGAAGTGCAGGAAGAGTTTGTGGAATTGGGGAGGGTCTTAGTCAAGTAGCACGACGGTAACCTTCTCGGAGGTGCTACCCATCTATGGTATAGGAGAGGCTAGGTGTTCCGTACCATGGGATTCAATCAGTGGTTGAAAACTGGTGTGGAGCTCAGGATTTGGCTTCATTGGGGACTGGGGTCCACCTGGAGTGATGTAAGCCATACTGGCATGATGGGCTGCATCTGTCCAGGAGGGGAACCAGGATCCTAGGTGATAGGTTTAAATGCTTCATTGGCAAGCTTTTAAACTAGCCAAGGGGGGAGGCACTGGAAAGGAGCAGGAAAATCCTAGCCCCCAAACAATCATGGTAGTAAGTGTGGCAAACACCAACATGGAGGTGTCGATAGGGAGAAGGGCAGGGGTAAATGGAGAAAGTGACAAAGGCAAGAAGGACAGGGATGGGGCAAAAGGGGGTAGGCCATCAGGAAATGGAGGGTAATGAGTACCAATGCCCGTAGTCTGGGCAACAAGCTCCCTGAGCTGGTGGCCTTAATGGAAGAGGGATGCCTGATTTCAGAGAAGTCACAGAAACATGGTACATAGAGAACCATGACTGGGATGTTAACATACCAGGGTACATAACCTACAGGAGAGACAGGCAGGGGAGAAGAGGGAGGAGTAGCTCTATGTAAAGGAAGGGATAAAAGCAACTGAACAAAAAGAGTAAACAGGGAGGAGAGGAGGCACTGTGGGTCACCTTGGAGACTGGAAAGGCACCACAATCCGCACAGGGTTGTGTACAGACCCCATGTCAGGGGACGGAATGGACAAGGATATGATTGAAGGCATTCTTAGAATGGCAGAGAAAGGGAGATACTGTTGATGGGAGACCTGAATATGCCAGATGTTAACTGGAGCACATTTGCTGCAGCCACATCCAAGAGCAGGGCCATTCTTGATGCCCTACAGGTGGCAGGCATTAGACAGCTAGTTTCGAACCCACTGTGAGGGAGCAATCTTAGACCTCAGACTTCAAACGGGGCAGTGAGAGGATCTCAGATCTAGAAGTAGGTTGCCATCTGGGGACAAGTGACCATCAAACAGTGTGGTTCATGTTAAACTCAGCTACAGAGTCAAGCCATACAAAAGTGAGGGTACTGGACTTTAGGAGGGGCTGACTTTGGCAAGATTGGAGAGTGCCTCAGAAAAGCACTAGCAAACAGGCTAGAAGGAGGTGTGGAGCAACAATGGGAATTATCAAACTGCCATCACAGATGCAACAAGCCTTTGTGAAGCAAATAAACAAATCAAAATGAAAGAAAAAGCCACTATGGTTCTCAAGAGAGGTGGCTGTGAAAGTCAGGAAGAAAAGATAGCATTCGGAAGTATAAGGAAACACAGAAGGAGCAGGACAGAGGCTGTACCAGTTAAGGCAGAAAGAAGCAGGAGGAAGTCAGAATAGGAAAGGCCCAAACTGAGGAAAAGATAGCCAACTCAGTTAAGAAGGGGATAAAACCTTTATAGGTACATCAGCAGCGAGAAAGACAAAGGGAGGGATAGTGAGGCTGAATAGAATGAACGGTGGGTGGGCAGAGGGGACAGTGAAAAGCAGGAATACTGAACGAATATTTCAGCTCAGTATTCACAAAGAGGAGGGGAAGTGCCTAATCCAATTAACAGAAGCACTCTTGATAGGGGTCGATCCCAGTCCTTTCACAGAAGAAAGGGTTCTGCAAGAACTCCTAAAACTGAAGGTGGACAAAGCAATGGGTCCTGATGGAATTCACCCCAGAATTCTAAAAGAATTAAGGAAGGAACTAGTGAAACCACTGGCTACTCTTTTTAATAAATCATGGAGGATGGTGGTACCCGAGGACTGGAGGAAGGCGGATGTGATTCCCTTCACAAAAGTGGGACCAAAACAGAGGCAGGAAACTACAGACCTGTCAGTCTGACCTCTGTGGTAGGGAAAGTGATGGAGTCACTCTGAAGGAAAGAATAGTTGAGTACCTAGAGGTCAGTGGAGCACAGGATCCAAGGCAGCATGGGTTCACAGCGGAAGGTCATGTCAGACTAATCTAATAGATTTCTTTGACTGGGTGACCAAAGTAGTAGACCAGGGAGGGGCTGTGGACATGGCCTACCTAGACTTTAGCAAGGCATTTGACACAGTCCCACACAAAAGATTGGTAGTCAAATTAACCAGCCTGGGAGTGGGTCCCAGGGTGGTAGCCTGGGTAAAACATTGGCTGGACAACAGGACACAGAAGGTAATTGTAAATGGAGTCCACTCTGAAGAAAGGCGGTTACTAGTGGGGTACCGCAGGGTTCAGTATTGGGTCCAGTCCTTTTTAATGTCTTCATCAGTGACATTGCAGAGGGACTGAAGGAAAGTATGCCTTTTGCAGATGACACAAAGATCTGCAACAGGGTTGATACACAAGGAGGCATGGAAAGGATGAAAAGAGACTTGGCAAGGTTGGAGGAATGGTCAGATGTATGGCAGCTAGGATTCAATGCAAAAAGTGCAAAATAATGCACCTGGGAAACAAGAACCCAGGGAAGAATACACAATGGTGGGGAGGTAGTAACAACAACAAAACAGGAAAGGGACCTGGGGGTAATCATATCAGATGACCTTAAGGTTAGCAAGCAATGGAGAAGGCAGTAGGGAGGGCCGGGGTATACTGGGATGTATAGGAGAGGCATCAGCAGCAGAAAACAGGAAGTTGTTATCCCTCTGTACAGACAGTTGGTGAGACCCCATCTGGAATACTGTGTCCAGTTCTGGAGACCCCATCTCCAAGGAGACATAGACAGGATAGAGGCAGTCCAGAGGAGGGCAACTAAAATGGTGCAGGGTCTGCAAGAGAAGCCGTATGAGGAGAGACTAAAGGAGCTTAATATGTATACCCTTGAGGAAAGAAGGGAGGGAGGGGGACATGATAGAAAATTTCAAGTACCTCAAGGGAATCAACAAAGTCCAAGAGGGTAGCATCCTTCAGAAAAGAGACTTGCAAGAACAAGGGGACACAATTTAAAGATAGAAGGAGGGTGTCTAGGGCAATGTGAGGAAGTATTATTTCACAGAGAGGTAGTGGATGCATGGAACAGCCTTCCTGAGGAAGTTGTGGGGCTAAAACTGTGGGAGAATTCAAGAATGCATGGGACAGACATAAGGCAATTCTTGTGGGGGCAGGAAGATAAAGGCTGTTCGTTAACTAGGATCTGCGGCCTATCCTGTAGGTAGGGAAATGGGCAGACTAGATGGGCCTAGCGGTCCTTATCTGCCGTCAAAGTCTATGTTTCTGTGTTTCTATGTTTCTATGAGATATGCACCAAAGTTGAAAAAAAAAACTATTTATGCCATTATACAGCAAACACGGCAATTCTTCAGTTGATTCGCGGTCGGCTTTGAAGAAGCGCAGAGCGTATTCCAGTCCACCAAAGATCGCCACGCAGACTTCGAGGTAAGTATCGGGTGAGAAGGGGGTGTGGGGAGGCAGGGTGTGCAGAGGGTGGGCTGGGTTGTGGGATGGGGCAGGGAGACCTGAGGGACCGCTTATTTACAGGTTTAAAAAAACAATGCATGATGGTTTTTCTTTTGAAGTGGATTTGGCATGCTGGGGTGGGCCCCCAGCATGCCACCTAAGTGTTTTTTTGGGGGGGATACTGTAGCCAACAGGGAATTGGGCACCCCCATTGGCACATACTGACTGAAGTAGTGGGAACACGAGCTGAGGGGGATTGGGCACCCCACTCGGCACACAACAAAAGAGGGAGGTGATATTATGCTGATGGGGAGTGGGCTCCCCCATTGGCAAAATACATGGGGATGGGGGATAAACACTGATGGGGATTGGGCCCCCAATTGGCAATGAAAAACTATTGGAGGGTGTGCATGACGATGAGGTGGATTGGGCACCACCTTGGCATACAGTTTAAATGGGAGGGGGCTCATTATGCTGATGGGGAGTGCGCTCCCCCATCAGCATTGTGACAGGAGGCAGCGGCAGTCACTGTCGCCACGTTGCGTGCACGTCAGGAGGCATGTTGTGGTCCCACTGCATGAGAGCTTCGCTATCATTGCAGCGGATCTTTTTTTAGATCTGGTGGCCACATTTGGGATGCATGATGTCAGCACCTGCTGCTGGCTTATTGGGGAATGAGGGATGCACCTACTGATGCATGCCCTGCATTCGCCCAGCAGTGACCACGCCTCCAAATCTGCTACTACCGCAATAGGTTGGCTGCGCATGAGCGAGTCAACATAAAAAGGAGTTTAAAAATATTTGAACAATAAACTGAATAGTATCTAACTCTCACATTTTGCTTTGTTATTCAACTGGTATCAGAGACTATTTAAAGGGAACTTAAACAATGTGTAATTTAAATCAACTACTGCTGGTATTTTCTGTTCATTATTGACATGCTGTTAACATATTTAAAGCTGTTATATATGCATTCTGCATACTGTTTTCCTAGCTCTGTTTAGTGCTTTCAAATAGGTGCTTTCTGTCTGTAACTAGGGACACACACACACACACACACACACACACACACGCACACACACACACACTCACTCACACACACACACACACACACACACGCACCGTGAGGCTTGATGTTTATATTCAAAGCCTGGTGTTGTCTGCTAGCTGGCTAATGGGTAAAAAACTAGTTCTACTGGTGGGGCTTTATCCTTTGAAATACAAGACGTTTACACCTATCAGCCAGCTGGACACTGTCATCGTCAGCCTTCTCAGCACTGGCTTTTTAGATGATAGGACTCCTGCATTTCTACATCCATTGGCTGATACAGTACGCACCTGTACAGCCCCCTACACTATGGCAAGTTAGAAGCACATACCATCTTTGTGGTGTATGTATTCATGAGGGAGAATCAGGGCCCACTGCCAGACAGCAGTATCAGAGATGATACCAGAGGGTTTCAGAGAATGTGCAGCCAGGAGCTTACCACACATATGGTCAGGAAGGGCCTCTCAGACATCAGATCCAACAAGGCCCCTGGCCCTGATGGTTTATACCGTAGAGTGTTCAGGGAGCTTGCAGAAGAGCTGGCAGTGCCTCTCGCACAGCTATTCAACAGGTCACTAGATTCAGAGGTAATTCCAGATGACTGGAGGGAGGCTGAAGTGGTGCCACTATACAAGAGTGGAGAAAGGGAAGATACAGGTAACTATAGGTCAGTCAGTCTCATATCAGTAGTGGGTAAAGTTATGGGGGCCCTCTTCAAGCAAGATCTAGTGGAATACCTTGAAGTAAATCACTTCCAGAACTACAAACAACACAGGTTTGTGATGGGCAGGTCATGTTAAACGAACCTGATTACATTCTTTGATGAAGTGACAAAGGAGTTGGACAGGGATCATGCAGTGGACTTGCTTTACCTTGACTTCAGTAAGGCATTTGACACAGTCTCATATAGGTGCCTCTTAAAAAAGCTAGAAGACCTTGGGGTAGCAGAACAGATAGTAAAATGGGTACAGAGTTGGCTGAGGGAAAGTAAGCAAAATGTGGTAGTAAATGGGGTGAAATTTAATGAGAGGCAGGTCACTAGTGGGGTGCCTCAGGGGTTGGTCCTGGGGCTGATCCTCTTCAATGTATTCATTAGTGACATCAACAAGGGCATAAATGGTAACATTGCCCTGTTTGCAGATGACATGAAACTGAGCGGAAGAGTGGATAGTACGGAGGGAGTTTGACATCTGCTGGAGGACCTTAAGAAGCTGGAAAGGTGGTCACTAATATGGCAATTAAACTTCAATTCTAAGAAGTGTATGGTGATACATTTGGTTTGGGCCAACCCCAAGTAAGAATATGGGCTAAAGGAAGTCCAGTTGAGCTCAGCTGCTGAGGAACATGATCTGGGAGTCATCATTAGGGACAACCTCAAGCAGCAAAGTCAGTGCAATAAGGCTTACAGCAGAGCTAGCAGGATGTTAGGATGCATTGGCAGTGGAATAGAAAGCAGGGACAGGGAGGTGATACTACCACTTTACAGGTCATTAGTGAGGCCTCATCTGCAGTACTGTGTACAATTCTGGAGGCCCCAGTTAACAAAGGATATTGATAGACTGGAAGTGGTCCAAAGAAGGGCGACACAAATTATACATGGCCTTCAGGAAATCACCTATGAAGAGAGGCTTGTGGCTCTGAAATTGTACTCACTAGAGACTGGGGGGGAATATGATTGAGATCTTCAGGTTCCTTAAAGATATCAGCAAGGTGCCAGAAGTACACCTTTTTACCAGGAATGTCAATTCTACCACAAGAGGGCACAAGTGGAAATTGAAGGGTGGAGTGTTCAAGAGGACATCAGAAAGTATTACTTCTCAGAGAGGGTAGTGGAAACTTGGAAAAGATTACCTCACGAGGTAGTGGCTGCAGAGTCAGTATCAAGCTTTAAGCATGGGTGGGTCAAGTATTGGGAACAAACACATGGCACTGTCAAGGGCTAGGCTGAGTGTCTAGGAGGACAAAACACTGGTGCACAATAGGTCCCCGGATACCTCGCTAGGGCAGACTCGATGGACCACAGGTCCCCTTCTGTCATCATTTTCTATGTTTCTGTGTTTCATCTTCTATAATATGCTTGCTTTGTGCATGCATACAAGCAAACATAATGAAGCAGTAAAATGTTACTTATAATGTTTCGTTTTAAGTTTAAACAAAATGTTATTTCTAAACTGCAAATGAGTAGGGGTCTCCTAAGCAATTTTGTAAGTGCTTCACAGGCAGTTTAGTGTGGAAGCAGGCACTGCACTTCATGTTCACCACTGGTCAGTACCCGAACCGCACATCCTTTCAATGCTCATTTCTTTGTTCCACCAGCCTCCCCTGCACGTTTCTCTTTCCTTGGGCATTCATGGACCTTCTTTCCTAATGAGTCTTCACTTTAACTGGTCTTTTCAGAGGTGGACAAGGACAAAGATGAAACCCTCCTCCAGAGGACTACTGTGTCTTCATGCCACCCTAAAAGGGTAGTAGTCTATTTAGCTGTAAAAGCGAAATTGCATGCCATATCTAATTTGGACAGCATTCAAACATTCATATTCCATTGCCTACTTCATTGCAATCCTACTCCTACTTTTATCTAAACCAATCATACTACCACTCATTCTAATTATTTTCCCTAAGCTTTTCCACATACGTTGTTCAATGGACTAGTGAACTTCATAATTTCTTTTGTTCCTATTGTCAAACTATGTACATGTTTTGTGGTCCTTTATAAGGGTTGAGTAGCCTGGCTCCATTGATTCTACTTCTGCTTCTGTGTATTAGAAATCCTCCATTTCTCAATGTCAGTTTTTGACAGCTTTAACTGTTTGAATTTAGAAAGGGTCACATTACAAAACCGGTATTGTTTTTTAGCAAGTTGCTACACCTTAGTTGGCTAAGGGTTCCTAGGGACAAAAAAATGCTTTCTTTTCTGAAACTACATTCCAAAGTGATCTCAGTCTCATGTTAAAATCATACCAGCTTTGAAGTTGCATTGCCTTTCAGAAAACAACAAATTTCAAATGGAAAAAAGAAATCGTGCCACATCAGTATATAATCTCTATACTACAAAAGAGTTATCTTAAATGCACTCTGAAAGTAGAAGATGAAGTTATAGTTGATATATTGACATTAAGGCCCCCTCCAGAATTAATCTGTAAAGAAAAAATATGAATAGTTAATTAGTGCACAGGTAGAAAGCAAGAATATAGCAACCATCATCTCTAGTTAAGCTTACTATTTTTTTTAATCATTCTTGATGCAGAGCTAAAGATCATAATATGTATTTTAAAACTGATTACTATTTTCAGCATTTATTAAAGTCTAGCCCTTAAGTTTATAGTTGCCTGTAACAGATAAGAACAGTGTTCATTTAGTCTAAGCTGAAACAGTGAGTTACTGTCTAATACAAATTCTACCAGCATTCTTGGCTATTTTCATTCAGTCACTGTTTTTTAAGTTACTGAATAATTCAGCGTTAAAGGGGAACAGTCAGCACGAACACTTCATACCCAAATGAGGGACTGGTCCCAATATGTACTTTGAGTGCAACATTTTTTTTAACTGCCTGTTTACTGTAGTATAGTAGCTTGTAATAGATAAATGTTGCTTACTTCCAGGCTGACATTTTCAGTAACTACAAATTCCAGAATCCCCTGCAGATGATGTCATAGGAACGCTGCAGTTGTGGGAGAGTCAACAGTCTGCAGTGCATGTTACAGTATAGCGTTTATAATAATGCAAGTGAAAAAATGCCATCAACAATCCACATTAATGTTGAATGACTCTACTTTATTGAGAATAATGCACCTCTGAGTGTGTAGAACAAGCTATTTCTCACACAGAGGAGGGACAGTGATGTAATAAAGCACGAGAGTGAAGCTCAAGTGGTCCCTGATGACACTTTTCCTCTGAAGGGTGAGAAACAGCTTGTTCTTCACAGTCAGGGGTGATGTTATTGTTTATGATACAAAGAGCCCTATGTATCAAGATGCAGATTGCCTATGCACTGTAAATATGCAGCACGTAAGGACCCATAAGTCCCTGAGCTGTGCATCGGGGGTCCCATTGATCCGCTGCTGCATGCAATGAAGGGCGATGCATCCTCCCACAGCTGATTCTCTGGTTGATTGCACAGTTAGATGCACATCTGGTCCAAGGATGTGTCTGGGACATGCCCACACTCCACACCATTCATGATGGCATGGAGTGCTTGGCAAGGGGGTGCAACATACAGTTATGGGGACCTTTCTGCATCTCTTATGCATTCCTTGCAGTGACTCCCACTGGCTGTGGCAGGACAGGGAATCCATCCTCTGTGCTGGCCCACTCATTTGGCTGACAGGGAGGGCTTTGGGCAGCCATTTGGGTACTCTTCTGTGCTTTAAAAAAAGGTGGTACTGTGCCTTCCCAGAATCTCCTGCCCACATGGAGCAGAGATCCACTTTGTGATGCCCATATCCCTTGAAATACTCCCCCGTGCAGCATATACAACACGGTCCGAGAATGAATCATTGTGTCTAGCTGACTGGCACTTTTGAGCCTTGGTAAATCCGACAACAACCCATGGAAAAATTGCCAGTCAATCAGGATGGCAACAGCACAACAAACTGAATTAGTGCACCAGATCCTTGAAAAAATTAAAACAAACCTGCTGCCACATTTTCCCTGGTGAAGGCAACTGAGAGAAACTAAACCACTTCTACTACCTACAGCATGAAAGGAGCAACATGTTAAAAAAGTATACTTTAGTGCAAATTGCTCTCTCCTAACCTGCTCACAGTAGCATATGGCAGTATTCGGGGGGGGGGGGGTGTAATTGCTCTCTCCAAACTTCAAACCTGGTCCCTCTCTTTCCTTGCTGTGAGTAACATGTGGCACCATTCAAAATGGAGCAGCCCTTCAGGCACCAGAATTCCGTGCCCCTCACTGAACCCATTGCAAAGTCTTCCTCCTCTGCTTCCTGTCTGCTAACTTTCTGCAGCAGCTTGTACTTCCTGGAATATGGGACCCACTTTCAGCACACACCATGCTGCAATGCAGGAGCTGCTTGCACCACATGCTTTCCCTTAGCTGCTTAAACCAAGCAGTAATGCTAAAAATGAAGTAAAAGAAATAAAATACAAAAAGACACTTGTATATGGGGAACATGGAAAAAGATACTAAAAATAAACATAGAAACATAGAAACATAGAAACATAGAAGTTGACGGCAGATAAGGACCGCAAGGCCCATCCAGTCTGCCCATTTCTTTTTCTACCTTATAAATGTGCCATCGGCCTTTGCTCTGTCAGTGACCTATCTATTCATAGTCATTTGTATTGCTCCCTTATGCCTATCCCATGCCTGTTTGAAGCCCTGCACTGTATTCATAGCCACCACTTCTTGTGGTAAGCTATTCCATGCATCTACCACCTTTCTGTGAAAAGAATTTCCTCACATTCCCCTTAATCGGCCTCCTCTAATCTCATGCTGTGTCCTCTTGTCCTGCAATTTTCTTATATTTAAACATGTTAGACTCTTTCACCTTGTTTATGCCCTTAAGGTGTTTAAATGTCTCGATCATATCACCTCTCTCCCTCCTTTGCTCAAGGGTATACATATTGAGCTCCGTTAATCTGTCCTCATATGTCTTCTGATGCAGTCCTGCACCATTTTGGTTGCCCTTCTCTGGACTGCCTCAATTTGGTTAATGTCCTTGTGAAGGTGTGGCCTCCAATACTGCACGCAGTACTCCAGATGGGGCCTAACCAATGTCTTGTACAGAGGGATTATTACCTCCCTCTTACGACTTGTGATACCCCTACTAATACACCCTAACACCCCCCTAGCCTTACCTACTGCTTTAGAGGTCTGCTTGGATGATTTTAGGTCATCAGTGATGATGATGCCCAAGTCTCTTTCTTCCTTTGTGACTGCTAGCAACTCCCCTCCCAGCCTATAAGTGGCTTCAGGGTTTCTCTTCCCTATGTGCATGATTTTGCACTTCTTTGCATTAAATCCCAGTTGCCACTCTTCTGACCATTTTGCTAGTTTATCCAGATCTCTTCTCATTCTGCCCACCCCATCTGGATCATCTACTCTGTTGCAGATCTTGGTGTCATCTGCAAACAGACAAGCTCTTACCTCTAGTCCATCTGCGAGGTCACTAATGAAGATGTTGAATAGGACTGGCCCCAGGACTGATCCCTGAGGTACCCCACTTGTGACTTGCATCTCTTCTGACTGTATACCATTTACCACCACTCTGTTTTCTGCCAGTCAACCAGTTTGCCACCCAGTTGACCAACTTCTGACCCACCCCGAGCCTACCTAGCTTATTTATCAATCTTCTATGTGGAACAGTGTCAAAAGCTTTGCTGAAGTCAAGGTAGGCGACATCAACTGCTCCCCCTTGGTCCACCACTCTGGTTACCCAGTCAAAGAAATCTATGAGATTAGTTTGACAGGACCTTCCTTTGTAAACCCATGCTGTCTTGGATCCTGTGCCCCTATGGATTCCAGGTGTTGCACTATCCTTTCCTTAAGGAGTGCCTATAATCTTGCCCACTACTGAGGTAAGACTGACTGGTCTGTAGTTCCCCGCCTCCTCCCTGCTACCACTCTTGTGGAGCGGGATCACATGAGCCCTTCTCCAGTCTTCTGGGACCTCTCCTGTGCTCAGAGACTCACTAAACAATTCTGCTAATGGCTCTGCTAGTTCCTCCTTTAGCTCC
The DNA here is from genome assembly GCA_016271365.2 of Neoceratodus forsteri. Lineage (NCBI taxonomy): Eukaryota > Metazoa > Chordata > Ceratodontiformes > Ceratodontidae > Neoceratodus > Neoceratodus forsteri. Next base: position 370,684,604 of record CM057449.1, read on the forward strand.
TTAAGTACCCTGGGATGTATGCCATCAGGTCCCATTGCCTTATCCACCCTGAGCTTAGCAAGCTCTTGTAGGACCCTTTCTTTTGTGAAGGGAGTAGTGCTCACCTCCCTCCCCCCTGTGTCCATGATGCTGAGCTGTGGGCCCTGCCCTACCTTCTCTTCAGTAAATACTGAGCAAAAGTATCTATTTAGGATAGATGCCTTTACAGGGTCCTCCTCTCACATGCTCCCTTTCTCCATTAAGCTTAGCAATACCCCTCTGGACTTTTCTTTTCACTAATGTATCTATAGAAAGTCTTGTCACCTTCTTTTACTGTTCGTGCTAGTGTTTCCTCAGTTTGGGACTTTGCCTGCCTTACTGCCTTACCTGCTTCCCTTAGGGCAGTTTGGTATGCCTCCCTATCTTCATCCCGCTGTGTTCCCTTATATTTTCTGAAGGCCAGCCTTTGGCTCTGACCTTTTCTGCTACTGTATTTGAGAACCAAAGTGGTTTCCTTCTTCTTTTGCACTTCCTTTTCTGTCTAACACAATGGGATGTTGCTTCAAGTATTGTATCCTTAATGCTTGCCCACTTTGCCTGTACCTCCTCACCTGTGTTTCTTTTGCCAGGGCTAGCTTAACTCTGTTGGCCATCTTATCAAAGTCAGCTCCTCTGAAGTCCCATATTTTTGCCTTGGAATGGGATGATTTAGATGTAGTAGCCAAATTGAACCATACCATGTGATGGTCACTGGACCCCAGGTGACCTTCTACCTGGAGATCTGTGATCCCTTCTTTGTTAGTCAGTACTAGATCTAGGATAGCCCTGTCTCTTGTGGGTTGCTGTACCAGTTGTTTGAGGCCCTCCCTGCAGGGAATCCACTATGAGTCTAGTTCTGGCAGATGTTCCTGCTGGTATTGACCAATCTATATCTGGCATGTTGAAGTCTCCCATTATCAGAACCTCCCTTTAGCTGTCATGTTTTGTATATCTTCTAACAGTAATGTGTCTATGTCCTCCTCTGGTCTGGGGCCTGTAGACAACCCCAGTTCTTATGGCTGTCCCATTTCCTGTTTCCAGGGTGACCCACAGTTCTTCTGGCTCCTTATGTGTATTCTGAATTTCTGTAGCTTTGATATTTTCATTAACATACAGGGCCACTCCTCCCCTTTTGCACCTCGGTCTCTTCTGAACAATACATAGCCAGGTACTGAAGTCTCCCTAAGTGTGGTTACTGGTAAACCACGTCTCACTAATTGCTACTATGTCCAGTTTAGCCTCTGACATTATTGCCTGCAGGTCTGGGATCTTATTTCAGGCTGTGAGCATTTGTGTACATGATTTTCCATTGGCCAGATTTTGGTGTGTTAGTTGTTGGGTGAAGTTTGGCATTACCCCTGTGCATCGTATGGGGAGACAAACCTTTTTCTTACCTGGTAGATGCAAATGAATGGCAAACGCTGAATTCCTGTTTGACCACTAGCTGAGGGGAGGGGTGTTCTTCCCATTCGACGTATGGGGTGCTGCACCTCTCCCATTTGCTAGTTTAAATATTCTGCAAAGACGTCAAACTTCTGCCCCAATGCACTGACTCCCTCTTTAGTCAGATGCAGTCCATCAAATTTAAAGAACTTTCGCTCCCAGAACTGTTGCCAGTTCCCTACAAATCTGTGTCCTTTTTCCTGGCACCAGTCCTTGAGCAGTTCCCTACAAATCTGTGTCCTTTTTCCTGGCACCAGTCCTTGACCAACATTAGTGGGTGGGGGAGCTTCTCTAACAATACTCTGCCAACAACAAGGGACTGTAATATTGGAGGAAGGAAATTACAATAAAAAAATCAATAAAAATGCTTAAAAATAAAAATTAAATGTTGTTTATAGCTTCATAACATAAATTTTTTAACAGATCATCTCATAATTTATTTATTTATTTATTTATTAACGAGATTTACCAGATAAGCATACTGAGTGGGAAATCCACTCGTTTCCAGATGCGACCTGGGTGTTACATAACATAACAGTGCTAACATTAAATTTGGGAACAGTAGGAATTGTAGCCGTGAAAACAAATGCATAGTACATACTTAGGTACAACCGGCTCATACATGGTTGAGACAAAGTCCCACGGTGTTACAGTCAGGATATTATGCATTACAATTTTATTCACTACTGCATTCAAACAATGGGGACAGAGAAGATAAGCATATGTAGCAGTGAGTCAGACAGAGAGGGAGTAGGAGACAGGGGCAGAAAAGGATAGTATAGTTGTTTGCTTGTAGCCCCGGTAAGTACCAGTTAAACTCTTTGGTTTAGCCGTTCTGACCTGGGGGTAACAGTTGCAAGTGTCAGAGAAATGGGCCTGAAGGAGAGCGGTCAAGGTCCTAGGGGTGGAGGTGGACTGCCTGATTGCACCTGGGAGGTTATTCCAGAGAGTGGGCAGTCTGTATTTGAAAGCCGATTGGCCTTTCGCGGTGCGCATGCAGGGGATATGAAGTAGTTTTGTGTCAGAACCCCGCAAAGAGTAAGCCGGGGGGGGGGTTGCATTGTTAGAGAGGAACTGAGATAGGAGGGGAGGGAGTTTGACCAGTGCTTTGCAACAAGATTTGCGCAGTGGAGCTGTCGCCTGGTGTGCAGCGAGGGGAGGCCTAGTGCGGTATATAGGTGACAGTGGTGGGTGGTAGGGGGGCATTCTAGGATAAGGCGCAGAAGGCATGAAAAGGGCTCCAGGTTGGCTAGGTGGATGGGAGAGGCTGCTCAGTGATACCACGTCGCATAGTCGAAAATTGGGAGAATCATTTTGTACAAGCTCTCTCCTGATTGGGGTGGTTAGACAGCCTTTGTTACGGTAGAGGGCACCTAGCTTCGGTGTAGTTTTTCTGTAGGGAATCTATGTGACAGAGAAGTCCAAGTGACTATCCAGCCATACCCCCAGGTACTTAAAGGAGGTGCAGGATTCCAGGCTGGTTCCATCCAGAGTTTGGAAGGAAGGTTGTGCGGCTAGCCTGGAGATTCTGGGCTGTGTGCCGAATGTTATGGATATGGTCTTCTTGGCATTTAGGACGAGTTGGTTAGAGCTAAGCCACATTTGGACAGCGTTAAAATCCTGCTGTAGGGTAGAGTGTAGGGCCTCTGTTGAGGGGCCGGAGGCATACAGGACGGTGTCGTCTGCGTACATTTGAATAGCTGAGTTAGGGCAGGATTGTGGGAGGTCATTTAGGAAAATTGAGAAATGAAATGGTCCCAGGACAGAGCCTTGGTGGACCCCTATAGTGACTGGGAGAGAGGGGGATACTTGGGTGCCAATTTTGACTGCTTGTTTCCTTCCAGTGAGGTAGTCATGGAACCACCTGATGGCTAGATCGGATAGGCCAGCATCTTGCAGTTTGGCGATGAGCTTTGGGTGAGAAACGGTATCGAATGCTTTTGTCAGGTCTATGAATATGGCCGAGGCGAAGAACCCTTTATCCATACCTGAGGCAATATCATTGGTGAGTCTAAAGAGTGCAGTTATGGTGGAGTGAGATTTCTGGAAGCCTGATTGGAAGGGGGTGAAGAAGGAGAAGGTGTCAAGAAAAGTTGTGATTTGAGCGAGGGCTGTTTTTTCTTGTAGTTTGGCCAGGGTGGGGAGGAGGGAGATAGGGCAGTAGTTCCCTGGATCAGCCGAGTTTCCTCCTTTAGGCAATGGTATGACTAGAGCCTCCTTCCAGGCTGTAGGTATTTGTGCTAAGGAAAAGGAGTGGTTTAGGAGATTGGCTAGGGGAGCGGAAATGGCAGGGGCAGATAGGTATAAGAGTTTGGTGTCCAAGCCAAGTGGGCATTTATCCTTGTTTGGGTCAAGGGAAGTGAGGGCAGCTTGAACTTTAGGCAGGGAGACTGGTTTGAAGGAGAATTTGGTGGATGTGGGGGAGTGGGGGTGGTACGCGAGAGGTTCAGGTGTGGGTGGTAGGGTTGCCATATTTGGGAGTCATGTATTGGCGCAGTTGGTGAAGAAGTGGTTGAAAGTAGAGGCAACTTCACATGGATCGGGTACGTTTCTGCCCCGGATGGTGAGGATAGGGGTGGGTGGCTGTATGGGGGAGTGAGCAGGGTTTTAACGGATTTCCAGAATTTGGAAGGGTGGTTGAGATTGAAAGAGAGGGCCTCATGGAAGAAATGCTTTTTGCCTGTCTTATGGCTTTGGTACAGCTGTTGCGGAGGGTGCGGTACTGTTGCCATGAGGCGGTGGAGCCTGTTTTCCTGTGGTTTTTCCAGGCCTGGTCCCTGGCACGGCAATTGGCAATCATGGCGGCAGAGACCCAGGGGAGGTGGGATGCCCTTACCCTTTTGATTCTCATAGGGGCGTGGAAATCCCACACCGTGAGAATTGCTGTCTGAACAAGTCAAACGCTTGATCCAGGGTGGGTGCCAGCTTGATGAACGACCAGTTGGCAGCGGCGAGATCATTTAGAAGGGTAGAGAGGCAGAGGGACTTGTAAGACCGAGAGCTGATTGACCTGGGTGGGAGACTGTTTGAGGGTCGGTGCACTTTTCTGATTATGTATATCGGGTGGTGGTCGCTCATTGAGTTAGGTAGCAGGCCAGCTTTCATGACCCTGTGTGGGTGGGTTGTGAGAGCCCAATCCAGGAGGGAGTGGTTTTGGGATTTGGTGTTAAGGCGTGTGGGTTCAATAATCTGCTGTGAGAGGTTAAGGGCTTTGACCCTGCTGCTGAGTGTTGAGCAGCCTTTGTCAAGCCAGCTGTAGTTAAAATCCCCAAGGATGTAGAGCTCTCCAGCAGTGGCCAGGTTTTTGAGAGTGGCTAGGAGGTCAGTGATGTTATTTGCTGGTGTTCCAGGGGCGCAGTACAGACCTGCCATGTACACGGGGGAGGTGTGCAGCAGGACAAGTGTGATCATCCTGGTTTCGATTAGTGGGGAGGATGGGAGCTGGACAGGGGTGAATTGTAGTGAGTTGGATATAAACACGGCAATGCCCCCACCTTTCTTTTTGCCTGCTCTGTCATGCCGGAGGACTGTATAGCCGGGCATGGCTACTTCCAAGTCATTGTACTGGGGTTTCAGCCACGTTTCAGACACAACGCAGATGTCAGGTTTGAGAGTATGCGTTGTGACTTGCAGCTCCGGGACTTTATTCAGAAGGCTCCTGATATTGAAATGTATTATGCTAAGCCCCTTGGGTAGTTTTAGATGGGCAGGGTGGGTCTGAGGTCCAGGGTTAGTTTCAATGTCGCCAGCCAGTAGGAGCATCAGGGTAAGGTATTGTAGGGTGGTAGACCATCTATTTTTTGCTTTGGATTTATGGATGTGATGAGATGGGAAAGTGGGAGAGGTAGCCTTAGCAAGTCTGCACAGGGGATCCAGACGCGAGGTGAAGGAAGGCGGGGAGATGGAGGGGCATGTAACCCATCCTTGGTGCAGTTTGTGTGCATAGCACTCATGCGGGGTATTTAAGGGACAGGGGGGGTCGACACATAGCTGTAAGATAATAGGGATGGATCGTTTTGTGGGAGCGTGGATGGAGGGAGTGACACGAGTGGAGTGGCCGTAGTTAGCAGTGCCAAACTGAACAGCAGCATGCCTTTTTCTCTTTTTTCTCCTTTTCTTCCTTTTTTCCCTCCCCCCCCCTTCTCCTCTTTTTTCTTTTTTCTTCTTTCACTTCCCCTTCCCTTACTACCTTCTTTACTTGATAGGAAGATCAAGCTGGAAAGAGAAGAAAAAAAAATGCTAGTGGCCACTACTGGTGGGATCTTCTAACCTGCAGACCAGAAAGAGGGCTGATAGGTTTTAGAACACCACCTGACCTAAATTCATTCCTATAAAGTGCTGTGTCGACCAAGGGTGGTGGTGGGGGTGGTGGGGAGCCGGCGCAGAGTGCCAGCGGGGCAAGACCTCTGCAACAGCACAGCAGATCCCGGTGCAGGGCCAATGGCTTGCAGTGACGCAGGAGTGGCACCAGGTAGGATAATTTGCCACAGTTACCTGGTGAGTCGGAATCAGCAGTTTGTGGGGGGGGGTCCTTCTTCTCCCGGATTCTGAGAGGGTTTTCGAGTCCCTCGTGACCTCGTGGGGATGGCTGGGGAGGGCGGCAGTCCCCTAGCCTCACGGATCCGCTGGTGAGAGAAAAGAAAACAAACAGGTAAGGCTTATTTAAGGAGCAGCTTGTAATTTGATCTAGACAGCAATTGTGAGATTAGCACAGTGAGCGGTATCGCAGGCCGCCTTCCGTAGGACTCAGGAGCTTGGTGCTTGGAGCAAGGATAATTTGACCCCGCAAGTGGAGAATTATTGAATCTTGTTGCTCCTGTCCCCAAGTTAGAAGCCCTGGCCAAAAAGTTGATTTATGCCGGGGGGTCGGCTCTGATAGGATTAGGCATGTGCTGCTGTGAGCTTGCTGGGCGAACACACCGAGAAAGGTGGCTGCTATTTCTAAGCCTCTGCTGCCATGGGCTTGCAGGCTAGCACACCAGGTAAGATGGCTGCCGCTTCTGAACACTTACGAGGCCCAGGTGCATTCCAGAATGTGGGTTGCAGTGGGTTTTACCCACCTCTGGTGTGGTCTTGTCCCATGGCCTGCAGGCAGCCACATGACAAACCACACCAGGCATGGGTAAACTCCACCATAACCTTTATCCTGTCATGGATTACTCCTTAAAGAAATAACCACTGTGTGTGAGGCTGGCTTCAGCCAACCAAGTGTGGTGGTGATGGTGGTGGGGAGGTTCTATTTGAAACTTGTTATTACAGCTGCCGCAACAGTGACATTACCTTATGAAAATGGAATGTATTGCAATATATTGATAAATATGTGCTAAAGTATGTCAATACATTGAGAAATACATTGTCCCAATGTAATGTATTGTATTATATATTATGAAATATATTTTTAAATATACTGTCATAATATATTCCTAACTCAAAGTATGCAAAAATATATATTACTATATTAACAAGCACATTGACTGAATGAAATTTGATGCACAGTGTATTTCAGCATATACTGAAACTATATATTTGTAATTAGAGAAAATGTAAATGATCTAATGTACGGTAAATGTATTGAAGAATATATTTTATTACAAAAATGAAATATATTTCAATACACTGGAAATTATGTCAAGTTTGTCAATATATTGCATTAATGAAATACATTAAAAATATATTTCAGAAAAATATAATCATAATTGATTTGTGACTCATGCATTGCTTGTGATTTATGTCAGTCTATTTAGAAATACATTGCCTCAGCTATATTATTAGTATATTTCAAAGTATACAATGGGCATTAAAATCAAGCACAAATCCTGTAATCTCATTGGCTACCTGGCACTCCTCTCCCATTGTAAAAGCTACAATCACCCCGCAGGAAGAGGTGCCAGGCAGCCACTCCAGTCATCAACCCCTTGAAATCCCTTTGACCCCCGTTCCGCAGCATACCAGATGCCATCTTTTTCCCTCACTAAGCGATAGTCCGTCTCATACCAAATTGCACATGCCATTCTCTATAACACAAGATATTTAATGCAGGCCAAAGAGATTCAAGTTCATCTGCTCTAACTGAATCCAAATCCTTAGCCCCTGCTTCCAGTTCTTTCCTTAACTTTCCCACTTCATTGTTCACTATCGTTCTTCCAGGCAAGTTGCGGTCTAGCTGCCTTCCTGTTTCCCAGTTTGCTTGCTCCAGCTCACACTAAAACAATGGACCACTCCTTTGTCTTCTTCTACCACCACTGCTAAACTACTAAAAAAAATGCTTTTTAAAATCCCACTACACCTTTAATTGTGGTGCTGCTTCACCAGCTCTCCGCTCACTCATGCTACAGTACAGTCAAAGCCCACTCATGTTGTGCTACCGATTGTCTTGTGATCAATCATGCTTCACTGAAAAAAAACAAAACACACATTTCATTGTTACTCTTGTCCTGCTCCCCACCCCCAAAACATACACACTAAAACCTAATAGCTGCAACAACAAAAAAATTAAATAATTCATCCTACCAACTAACAATCTTTGCACACTAAATCCAAGATGATGTCATTAACATGATGTCATTATCTACCATGCGGAAGGACTATTTTATCATACATTTCATAGTAAAATTTATTGCTGTGTTGGTGCCCCTGAGACAGGGGCACATTGTCTCCCTGTCCTGTAACCCCTCCCCGAATCAACTCCAACTCGAAGTTGATAATCATAATTACAGGGGATGCCAGGGCAAAGCCCCCTGCATGGGGGTTCTGGGGTGAAACCCCCCTTGTAAGAAAACAGGATCAGAAGACAAACAGGATTTATGTCAGCTGCAAGTTGTAGGCAACATAAATCTCATCACTGTGATGCCGGTTTACGAAAATGTTGTCGAACTGGCATCATAGATCCTGACAGCAGGTGGTGGTAAATGGCATTCACTCTGAGAAAGGGAGGGCAATCAGCAGCATGCCTCAGGGGTCAGTGACGGGACCAATCCTCTTTAATGTCTTTATAAGTGACATTGTAGAGGAGCTGGAAGGGAAGGTCTGCCTCTCTATAAATGATATCAAAATTTGCAATAGGGTGCATACTCCAGGAGGGTGGAACCCTGAGAAAACTAGAGGATGGGTCAAGGGTATGGCAGCTGGGTTTTAATTCAAAGAAGTGCAAAAGAATGTACCTAGAACACAGAAACCCAGGGGCACAGTACAAAATGAGTGGAGTGGTATTGACGACCAACAAATGGAAAGAGATCTGGGGGTTATCATACTGGATGACCTAAAGGTGGCCAGTTAGAGCAACAAGGCAATAGGGAGGGCTACTGGGTTGCTGGGGTGCATAGTGAGGGTATCACTAGCAGAAAGAGGGAGGTGGCGTTGCCTCTGTTAGATTGCTGGTAAGACCTCACCTAGAATACTGTGTCCACTTCTGGAGACCACGTCTCCAGATGGTCATAGACAGAGTGCAAGAAGTCCAGTGGAGGGCAACAAAAATGATGCAGAGTTGCATAAAAAGCTCTATGAGAAGAGACTAAAGGACCTCAGTATGTAAACACTGGAATAGAAGATGGAGAGGGAGGATGTGATAGACACCTTTAAATACTTCATGGGGGTAAATAAGGTACAGGAGAGAAGTATTTTTCAGAACGAAAGGTGCTCAAGAACATGGGGGTCATTCTATGCAGCTAAAGGGAAATAGATTCAGGAGAGAAGTGAGGAAGTACTTCTTCAAGAAACAGTGGTGAATTCCTGGAACAGCCTTCCTGTGGAGCTGGTTGGAGTGAGAACAGTGGTGGGGTTCAAGAATATATGGATTAAGCACAAGGGAATTATAATGGACAGGAAGGGGCAGAAGGAGAAAGAGCTTTAGATTGGGCACAGTCTTTGGTAATGGTATAGGTAGGGAGAAATGGGCAGACTGGATGGGCTAAGCAGTCCTCATCTGCCATCAAATTCTATTTCTATGTGTCTTTGAATGAAAATTGAGAATTAAAAAGGGGTTTCTGAGAGCAGCAGTGATGGAAGCATAGTAGGTTGCATGATTCGGAGCCATGGTGTGGCATGGATAGTGCTGGAATTGGATGGCATCTGAGAACGTAGGCAGCATCAGTCTGAGATTATTTGCATTTCTGGAGTGGAAAGCAGGGTGCCCACAATGACATGTAACAGGATCAGACCGATGCTGATGCCACTCGGTTGGCTGCTGGGCAGGACTTTGTAGATGAAAGGATGCAACTGCACTGTGACAGGTGCAGGTCCAACTTTTCAACTACACCAAGTCTTCGCCCATCAGCCAGGCTGAACTGCATCATTATCAGCCTGCTCCTCATTGGCCTGTCTCACGCATACCTTCTGCAGGCTCAGCTGCATGGGCTGCCATGGGCCATACCTCCCCAGCTTCTTCTCGGTGAGTAGTCACAAAATGTTCACTTTATGCATGTGTGCAAGCACATATAACAAGTTCTAGCCAGAGCTGATAGGGCTGTATAAAGCTACCAAATGACCACAGTTACACATGTGCATAGAAATTATTCAACATCCAGGTATAACCTAGTCATGTTTTGGAAGTGTTGCATCAGATTTTCAACATGGCCTTTTTTGAACCCCTTCAATGAAGTGTGCCAGTGTCATTTTGCTCACTTGTCCTGAAAAGTGATTTTGCAAAGCAAGTACAGTCTTCGGCACCACAGGTGCGAAAACACATTTTGAGCAGGTTGTGGAAAATGGCAGCTGTACTGTTTTGAAGGAGGTGTGGAAAAACGTCGATGTTGAAAATGCTGAGTGAAAATATTACAAACTGGTGAAGTTAGGAGCATGATAGAAACTGCTCAATGCACACTTGTAATGCAGCAATTTTTAGAAATTGTTTCACCAAATTTGCAACATGGGCTTTTTGGAACCCCACCTCATGAACAGTGGCACTGTAATTTCATGAATCATTCCCAAAAGGTGATTCCACACAGTGACTATGAAATCACCTTTCTAGACCGAGTAACAAACTTACAGGGACAGTTTTCATGAGCTGGGGTACCAAGAACCCCGAGTCACGTCTTGGACTCGAAGCGCTGGGTTGTAGCCGTGGGCTCCGGCTCTTGGAACCAACTTATTTCATTTTCTTCATATTTTGTCCCGCGAGTGCTGTTTGTTTTGTGTGGTTTGCTTGTGTTTATTTAACAGCACTGACCCTACCATTGACGCTCCATATGTCTGTGTTTGAATAGCATTGTAGCAGGCTTACCTTTGAATCTTCAGTTTGTTGTTTGGCTTTGAAGAGTGGAGACATGTCCCGGTCCAGACAAGATGACAACGCCAACCTCTGGAGGTAAGTTCGGGGTAAGGGGGAGTGTGTGGGGATCTGGGTGCTCAGTGGAGGAGGGGATGGGGTAGGTGACTGCAGCGATGATGAGGGACCATTTTCTTCTTTACAGTGAGAACAAAAAAAAAACTGCAGTAGCAGCGAGAGACCGTTTTCTGTTTTACAGACAAAACAAACATTTGGGCACACTGGGATGGGCTCTCAGTGTGCCACACGACTCGGGGAAGGTGTACATAATGCCAACATGAGGATGGGGCACCCCAATGTTAGCGGTGGTGGGTGGGAGGGAAGGAAAAAAATAGGCACATTGGGGTGGGCTCCCAGTGTGCCACATGAGTTTGGGGGGAACAGAATGCCGCAGAGCTGGCAGCAGCTGACACGCTGATTGGGCACCCCAGTATCGTCAGGCAGAACTAAAAACTTTAGGCACACTGGGGTGGGCTCCCAGTGTGCCACTTTAGTTTGGGGGGTGCCACAGAATGCCATGGAGCTGGCGGTGGTGACACAACTGCACATTCATGACACTCATGCATGCGCTGTTGCGGTGAATGGCATCTTGCCATACATGATGCCACCAGCAGAGCTGCACATGTGTGAGAGTTGTGTAGTTCATGCCATGGAGTGCGGAAGTAACAGCTGAAATTGTAAGGCTGTTATTCTGTAGTGGCAGATCGTGGTGGAGGGGTATAAGTTCTGTTGGGCTTTTGGAAGGTTACTTCCAAAGGTACAATGGAAGGTTCCACGATTGGCCATTTTTAGAGCTACAGAGCGATCACAAAATGGCTGTGGGCCCCACCCACAGCCCTAAAAAGGGCATCAGATCACCTCTATTGCTGTGCAAGCAAGCAATAATAACATGCTGTGGTGTACATTATACGTACCTAGAGGCTTAGTGAGGCACTGCAGGAGGAGTGCTTTCAACCCCTGGAAGTAAGGTTACATCAATTCCATAATGTAAAATAAAACTGTGAAAAGTGTTTTAATTTAATTTGGGTAAGGAGGTGAATAATAAAGGAATATAATATTGAATATAAATATAAAAGACAAAGAACCTCTGTGCGTAAACACTGAGGCAAGGGTTACCCCAAAGGGCATTTGGCTGGGAAGCCAAGTTTCAAGAAAATACAAAATCACACATGCCCCCACAATGCAAAGCATCATGGGCTGCATATGCAAATCACCACAGAATGTTATGCTGGTCCAACTTTAAGCAGAATTGCATGGTGCCGAAAGGCCTCTCACACAGTTTGCAAAGGGTGCTAACAGAAGACATAGACACGTGTTTCATCCTACCAGGACTCATCAGTATGCCTCGTCCTGTTTGACACCCCAGTGTAATGGACCAGCTACCCCTAAGGCAGTGTGCCTGGGATATATTGTGGTGAACCCATTAAAATAAAAAACATTTAAAGACAAAGAACCTCTGTGTGTAAACACTGAGGCAAGGTTACCCAAAGGGCATTTGGCTGGGAAGCCAAGTTTCAAGAAAATACAAAATCACACATGCCCCCACAATGCAAAGCATCATGGGCTGCATATGCAAATCACAGAATGTTATATATATATATATATATATATATATATATATATATATATTATGGTAGCACGGTAGTGCTACCATAGTTAGGGTTGAGGAGCCATTTCTATGTTAAACCCAAAATTTTGCACCTTAATAACTTTGCAACTGTTTAACGGATTTGCCTGAAATTTAGAATACTTAATCAAGAACTACAGACATTGGGATCTGCCAAGTTTCGTACAGGTCGGATATACAGCTGCAGAGTTATTAAGCATGATCTACGCTCGCGTTTATGGTTTTTCTGGAATTCTACGGTTGCGCCTACAGGTCACACAGTTTGTGCGACTGGCCCACAATCTTCAGGGAATGTGCGGCCAGGTTCCCGATGTGCCTTTCAAAGATTTGGTGAAAAAATATTAAACGGTTCAAAAGTTATTCAAAAAACAATTTCCCATTATAAGTCAATGGGAAAAGTTAACAAAAAGTTCAACACTTTCGAAAATGCATTTTTACTTTCACAAATGGTCCTGTTACTTTTGCAAATCCGCCATTTTTTTTTCAGTTAGTGATCAGAAAAATGCTTGGCATTTAAATTTGGGACCCTCTAGCAACCTAATTCTTTTTGTATTCACCTAGTCGGACCCTGAGGATGCTAGCCATGTCTTTATTTTGGGGTAACACACCCCAGAAATATGTTTTTCAAATTTCTGGAAAAAGCACTTTCACAAAGTACTTTCGTGCTCATGAAAGTGTCGCACATTTTTGCGAAAACTTTCGCAAATTGCGACAGTAGTTTTCTAGTCTGTGGGAAAATGACAGCAATTGTTTGGCACTGTACTGCAAAAGAACGGTTGGGAGTTTTGGGCTGAAATTTGGAGGGAACGCAGCTGACATCTCACAGATGTGGATTTCAGTGTTGTGCTGAAAAAATATTACATGGCGGCAAAGTTATGGCACTCCAAAGTTGATGGTTTTTCCCATAGGATAACATTACGGCACCCGACGAATTACAAGAATCCTTTGGCACCCTGCTGCAAAATAATGTTTTGGTCTTTTTTCCTGAAATTTGGAAGGAGGACAGCCAACAGCCCACAGATGTGCCTCTCAGTGGTTTGGTGAAAAAATATTATAGGGAGGCAAAGATATGGTGCTCCGAACTTCTCTTTTTTTCCCATAGGATAACATTACGGCATTCGCCGCCTTTCAGGCCAGCTTCGAACGGGTGACATGACTTTCATCAGAAAAATGTTTGGGCTAAGTACAAAACTAGCCAGGACAGTCCTAAATCATATGACTTTTAAATTTTTTTTCCACGTCGTACGGTTCCTGAGATATAACCTATTTAGTATTCCAAGTCCTCATTTTGTGCTCCGATACCTATTATTATGCGTACATTCTTTGTACTTACTGTCTTTCTCTATGCAGGTTTTGGGGAAAACCAGCCTGTGCACTTACATTACTGTTACCGTTGCCCTTTCCGCTTGCGGTCCCGTACCCGTTTCACTTACCGTTGACGCCTACTCCACCATGTGCGTTATCCTTTATGCTCTTTCATTTGCGCTTGCGTTTCTGTTATTTTTTGCCATTTGTGTCTACAGTACTGTTTCTCTTTCTGTTTCACTTTGCGTCTCCATGCACATTGACATTTCTGTTTGCAGGCACCATGTTACTATGTGACAACATATCACGTGGCAGACCGTTCCCGTCTACGCCACTGTGTGCGTTACCCTTTCTGTTCTCATTCACGCTTGTGTTACCATGTGCACCACTGTTAGCGCTTCTGTTTATGTTGCTGTTCCTGTTACTATGCCTTGGGCCCCGTGCTCCCGCCGCTGCATTACATTCACTATTTCTCGTTATCATTCTCAAAGAAGGAATTAGAGGCAAAATCTCCATTTAATGCATTAGTTAGTTGTTCCAGTGATAAAGTGAGGAATTGGTGTTAGTTGAAAACCCTTTGATTTCGCCATTTCACCGGCATTGTGTGCATTGGTCGCCGGTCCTAACTCTCACCCCATTCTCCTATACTTCTGCTGTTTTACACATGTGATGGGTGAGAGTTAGGGCTGATGACCCCAGTGCACACCCCAATGCCGGCTGGGGTGGGTGGCTGGGTTCAAAGGGTTTTCAACCCTAACACCAAATTTCCTCACTTTTGTCTCTGTGGTACAACCCTAACTAATGCATTAAATGGATTTTTTTGCCTCTAACATATAAATATGTATGCTGTATATATCATCTTTATGATGTTTTTAGAGAATAATGTTGACAGCCACATTTGTAATGGCAATCAAAAATATTTTTTGAAAGACATTAATGTTGTTATTGTACTGAGTTCTGATGGACAGCACTGTTTTACATATGTACTGTGCTGTCTCAATGCACAGGCTCTGGTAAATCAGGACACAGAGTTCCCTCTACTGTATCTAGTTTATAAATATATAATATATGGGACAGCCTTATTACTGGTCAGAATCAGCAAAATTATTTCCTTGTAACCCCATCACTATGACATCAGGGTGTTGTTAACCCCTCTTGAGTACATTATAATGATGGGATTACAATTGGAGCCAATCTGCAAATTCATGCATCTGACATAGCAGTTCACAATTTAGAAGCTGCTTTTCGTGTGCCCTTTTTTAGGTTACCTACTGGATGCCTCCTCTTTTCTGCTCAGTCAGTGTGTGTCGCCAGCTTCTCGTATGTTTACTCTCCCTGCTCCCCAAGCCGAAAATGATGCTGACATTACCCACAGTCCAGCAACCACGTGATAATTGTGGACCGACTGCATCTTTAGATGCAAGTGCTTCTGTTTAAATATTTAAAAAAGTTCTCCATTTGTATTTACTTGATTATTTACTTGTATGAGTGTTTTACTGGTGTTTTTTATGTAGTGAATAAAGACAGTACTCCTAGTTAAGGTATTCTGCTGTATAGTTGCCATACGTTGAGAACAAATAAACTGCATTAATCTTTCTCCCTGACTCGTAGTTTTCTCCACAAGGTAAGATGTAATAGTAGTGACAAGTGATGCTCACAGTCACTTTTTGGTTTGTTCCCATACACTGTAAAATATGATGCCTGGAATATGGTTGTCAACCTCGCTGTAATCACCTCTCACAGTTGCCATGACTACTGTAAACCTCTCGAGCTTCACTCTCGAGGTTTACTGAGTTGTCATGGCAACTGCTTGAGGCAATTACAGAGTGGTTAACAACCACATCTCAGGCATTATCCTCTATGTAATGAAAGTGGATAGTGCATAATAAACATAGTGTCTTACAGGCAAACTGGGGATATTACAAATGGCTAGACAAACTCCTACTGTACCAGTTTCACACTATGGTGCTGCCTTAGGGAGGCATGCCCCCCTCATCAGTTAAAAATGTAAAGTTTAGTTGTAAAGTGCTACCACAAAATTCAGTGTTTCAAAGTGGTTACATGTGAAGCAAGAAAAAGAAAATGCACTTGCATTCAGGTTAAAAAGGCATCTATATAAATTACAGCTGCAGTAGATTATGTATTTTTCCTATTTATGCTGCACAATGTGGTCTATGCATTAAGTATTGGATTGACTTTGCACCATGTATCTGAGGTGTGTAGGCAACCCTAAATTGAAATGCTGCACAGCGGGGGCCATTGGACCCCAGCAACTTTCTCAGCAGGGGCATGGGGCCTGTTGCACAAATGATCTCCTGGTTGATCATGCAGCTATGCACCATGGGAACTCTAAGGCATGCTCGCACTCCATGCATTCACTAAGGCATGAAGTGCAAGGCACATGGATGACATGATATGTCAGGGGCGAATGCTGGTGTAGTTTTTACACTTCCCCAGAGGACACCTGCCAGCTGTGGCAGGACAGGAGCACCATCCTCCCTGCTGCCTCAGCACACAGGCTGACAGGAAGGGCTGGGGGCACCCATTCGGGCACTCACCCATATTTTGACACTGATGGAGTCCTGTGCCTTCCCAGTATCCTTTGTTTGTGTGCAGCACGAGATCCACTTTGGGACCCAGGACTGGCATCTAACTAGACTCCTGCCTATGTTCCTCAATCTACCTCCACACAGCTGCATATGGTAGGTGGGGCCACAGACAGGAGCCATGCAAGTGAGCGCACTTATGTATTCCACACACTCTGTGCCTGTTCACGGATGCATAGCTACTTGGGCGGGATATGTTTCTATGAAAACATGATGAATTCAGCTCGGTCCCTTCTGAAAAACAAATAGTGCCCAGACTGAAAGGACAATGGAGCATGTGATGATCTAAACAGGGCGATCGGGTTTATGGGAGAGAGAATAATTACAAACACAAAGATTACAGAGGAATAATAGATTGCAAATTTAATTTAGTCAACATACAGTACTCTGTCAAAGGGGAAAGGATTGCAAAAACATAGTTGTCTTTGAATGGTACAGGGGGTAGAAACACATAATTTTACAGCAGTGGGTGGCAGATTCAGTCCCCCTCAATGCGTAAACAATATTGTCTAAGGAAATCTGTGCTACAGTAAACTTGTAGCTGGCCCCATTGCATGGAGGACTGATGTGCTGGATGCCTTACCTTCCACCACACTGGTGACCTGGCTTCAGGAATGGACCAAGGTCACTTGGGGGCTGGTGGGGGAAGGAGGATTTAACATTCATTGATGGATCTCCTCCTTCAGGGTAGGGGGGATAGTGTGTACTGCTGCTTGGCTGCCTCCTTGTGGAGGGTAGATTTGCACAGCAGTGGTCACCAGATGTGAAAGTCAAAAGTGGGCATTGGAAGCATGCACCATCTTCATGGTCTATATGTGAGCCACTGCATGCCAGCTGTGACTCAAGGGGAGTAATGAGTGGAAAAGAACCCCTCTCTGCAGGATGGTGTTGTGAGCCTGAAGACACTGCACCACCACCATCCATGGCACCCATATACACAACAAGGAAAGAAGTAGATATGGTTAGTCCTGGAGGTCAGGTGAAGGGGCTAAGGGTTGACAGCAGAAGGGAGCTGATGGGGAGGGGCAGAAGGATAAAGTCCATATGAAAAAAAAGGATTTTAAAAATATTTGAACAATAAACTGAATAGTGTCTAACTCTCACATTTTATAATGTTATCCAAATGGTATCAGAGACTATTTAAAGGGAACATAAACAATGTGTAATTTAAATCAACTATTGCTGGTGTTTTCTGTTCATTATTGACATGTTGTTAACATATTTAAAGCTATTCTGTTTGCATTCTACATACTGTTTTTTCCTAGCTCTGTTTAGTGCTTTCAAACAGGTGCTTTCTGTCTGTAACTAGGGACACACACACACACACACACACACACACACACACACACACACACACACACACACACACACACACACACACACACACACACGCACTGTGAGTCTTGCTGTTTATATTCAAAGCTTGGTGTTGTCTGCTAGTTGGCTAATGGGTAGAAAACCAGTTCGATTGGTGCGGCTTTATCATTTGAAATATAAGACGTTTACACCCATCAACCAGCTGGTCACTGTCATCCTCAGCCTTCTCAGCACTGGCTTTTTAGATGATTGGACTCCTGCATTTCTACATCCATTGGCTGATACAGTACACACCTGTACAGCCCCCTACACTATGGCAAGTTAGAAGCACATACCATCTTTGTGGTATATGTATTCATGAGCGAGAATCATGGTCCACTGCCAGACAGCAGTATCAGAGATGAGACCAGAGGGTTTCAGAGAATGTGCAGCCAGGAGCTTACCACACACATGGTCAGGAAGGGCCTCTCAGACATCAGACCCAACAGGGCCTCTGGCCCTGATGGTTTATACCCTATAGTATTCAGGGAGCTTGCAGAAGAGCTGGCAGTGCCTCTTGCACACCTATTTAACAGGACACTGGAGTCATAGGTAGTTCCAGATGACTGGAGGGAGGCTGACATGATGCCACTGTACAAGAGTGGAGAAAAGGAAGATGAAGGTAACTATAGGTCAGTCAGCCTCATATCAATAGTGGGTAAACTTATGGAGGCCCTCATCAAGCAAGATCTAGTGGAATACATTGAAGTAAATCACCTATAGAACTACAAACAACACAGGTTTGTAATGGGCAGGTCATGTCAAATGAACCTGATTACATTCTTTGATGAAGTGACCAAGGAGTTGGACAGGGATCATGCAGTGGACTTGCTTTACTTTGACTTCAATAAGGCATTTGACACAGTCCCGTATAAGTGCCGCATAAAAAAGCTAGAAGACCTTGGGATAGTAGAACAGAAAGTAAAATGGGTACGGAGTTGGCTGAGGGACAGAAAGCAAAATGTGGTAGTAAATGGGGTGAAATTTATTGAGATGCAGGTCACTAGAGGGGTGCCTCAGGGGTTGGTCCTGGGGCTGGTCCTCTTCAATGTATTCATTAGTGACATCAGCGAGGGCATAAATGGCAACATTGCCCTGTTTGCAGATGTCATGAAACTCAGCAGAAGAGTGGATAGTATGGAGGGAGTCTGACATCTGCAGGAGGATCTTACGAAGTTGGATTGGTGGTCACAAAAATGGCAGTTGAACTTCAATTCTAAAAAGTTTAAGGTGATGCACCTGGTTAGGGCCAAGCCCAAGTAAGAATATTGGCTAAACAGAGTCCAGCTGAGCTTCTCTGCTGAGGAACGTGATCTGGGAGTCATCATTAGGGACAACCTCAAGCTGCAAAGTCAGTGCAATAAGGCTTACAGCAGAGCTAGCAGGGTATTAGGATGCATTGGCAGTGGAAGTGGACTCTTACACTGCAACCCCTGGGGTATCCCACATAAAGCCTCTCTAACAATCCAGCACTCCCCTAGCCCCTTACATGTATCCTGGCTTTATAATAACCCACTATGCCTGTCCATCAGACTCCTATGTTATGATAAAAGTCACACCTATATAACAGGACCATCTCCCACTACACAGTGGGCACCTAGGACTAAGAGGAAACGCTCTGATCACTCTCTATCCCTATCCCTTGGTGCCCTACTCAAATTAATCTTCTACCTCCTTTCTGCATTGGCACTATTGAGATTAATCCTGGCCCCATTGTAAGTTTATCTTCCCTGCTGATCTGACTTCCATAAAGGCCTAAGCTTCATACACTTCAATGCTT
Organism: Neoceratodus forsteri; assembly: GCA_016271365.2. Lineage (NCBI taxonomy): Eukaryota > Metazoa > Chordata > Ceratodontiformes > Ceratodontidae > Neoceratodus > Neoceratodus forsteri. The sequence continues at coordinate 370,704,001 of CM057449.1, forward strand.
GCAGCCTCCTAAAAGTTCATCTTAATACAGGCTTGAGTGGCACATACTCTTCCAGATTTTCTGGTCATCTTGAATCTTGGCTCAGGCCTACAACAAAGACAGTGGTTGAAACCTTCCCAATTATCAGCTCTTCAGAGCAGATCGCCTTCCAGGGGTGGTGGGGTGGCTTATACATTAAGGACACCATCTCTGCAACATGCCTCATCAACACATCCGAGCCAAATGAATTTGAATGTTTATCAATCAAAATATCCTTCCTAATTCGTCTTCATTTAAACTGATTGGATGCTATAGGCCCCTCTGCAGGCCTTAAACTGCTTTCTCACCTAGGGTCAATTCTCAACCTAGGCCCTGAAGATACCATCATCCTTGGTGATTTGAATTTAAACTGGCTGTCTAATGTATCTGCACCTTTGATAACCTTTTGTGACACCTATGGATTCACACAGCTAATTAAAGACCCAACTAGGATCAACCTAAGAAATTCCAGCAACAGCTCACTCCTGGATATTATGTTGGTAAACAAGCTCACTTATATTCACATGCAGGAGTACTGCCGAGTGATGAGTGACCATTACCCTATAGCTGGCATAAGATCCACACTCAAACCACCAAATCCTGCAGAATTTGTCCTCAAAAGGTCAAAAGAATTTCAATATCTCAGGTTACCTCCATGACCTGAGTAATACAATATATTGGCAAGATTTCTATCTTACAACCTCTGTTGAAACAGCTCTCCAGACTTTAAAGGATATTATCACTAATGCTCTCAATATTCATGCACCTATCACCAGTATCAGAACTAAGGTAAAATCCTGCCCTTGGTTCACCTCTGAGCTTAAAGTAGCCTTGAGAACCAGAGACAAACTGTGGAAAAAGGCAAGAAAAACAAAAGACACCAGAGATTGGCTAAATTTCAGAAAAGCAAGGAATTCATGTACAAAAAATAAGAACTGCCAAAACTGCCTATTATACAGCTGAATTGGATGCCTCCTACAATAACCCATCCAGACTCTGGGGTACAATAAAAGGACTTCTGGGCCAAAATTTACTCCTGCCTTAACCTCCAAACTGCTACTAAATGATACAGAAATTACAGGTAAACAAGAAATCTTAAATACCTTCAATGTTCACTTCACCACAGCTGGCCTAGCATTTGACTCATCACCTGCAAATATCCTGAGATCTTCCTTGAACCTGCAAACTACTGTAGGACAAATGTCCACTTCAACTTTTTCCTTCATCCCAATATCCGTGAAAGAAGTGGAAAATCTCCTCTCTAATTTAGACACTACTAAGAGTGCAGGTGCAGACTCCCTGGATCCCTATTTCCTGAAAATTGCTTCACATGTCTTATCTGTCCCCTCACTCATCTCTTCAATCTTTCCTAACTACTGGATCCATTCTCTACTTGGAAAACAGCTCAAGTAGTTCCATTACTCAAATCTGGTGATACTAGGGATCTCAACAATTACAGGCCTATCTCCATCCTACCAGTACTATCCAAGATGCCTGAAAACTAGTAAACTGTCAATTAAGGGACTATCTGGATAACAACCTTCTAAATTCTGCACAATCTGGATTTAGATCAAAGCATAGCACCATTACTGCCTAACCAAGGGTAACCAACGATTGGCAGACTGCCTTGGATAAGAAAAATTGTACCTGTGCTGTGTTCCTGGATTTGAGTAAAGCCTTTGACACAGTGGATCATGACTTATTAATCACCTCCCTTAACTCACTAGGCCTGGATTCCTATCACTCAACTGGTTTAAGGATTACCTTTCAGATAGGTCACAACTGGTTAAAATGGAAATTACCTATCCACCTCAAACCACTGCTAAGGTGTACCACAAGGCTTTATTCTTGGCCCTATCCTCTTTGCCATTTATATAAACAATATTGATGCCAACCTCACTCAATCTAACATTCATCTGTTTGCTGATGATACTGTATTATATGTCAGCAATCCCTCACCTTCTAAAGCCTGTGAACTGTTACAATCTGAATTCTCCATTCTGCAGCACAATCTACTTGACAAAAACAACTTCTAAATGCCAAAAACAAAAGCTATGTTCTTTGCCACAAAGAGTTGCTCTACCACTACCCCAGCATCCACCACCCTACAATTATCCACTCTTACTTGGAGAGAAACTGGAATTTGTTGATAACTTCAAATACCTTGGAGTCTGGATAGATAACAGGCTTGACTATTCTGTCCATATTGAAGAGCTACTTAAAAGCTAAGACAGAGGCTTGGACTATTTTTAGAATAAAACATTACCTAAACAGTGATTCCAAAAAGGTTAATTCAGGCCTCATTCCTATCCCTCATTGATTATGCTGATTTTCTCTACTGCCATTGTTCACGTCATCTCTTACATAAACTGGACACCCTGTATCACAGGTCCATAAGATTTATTACTGACCTTCCTCCAGCACCCATCATTGCTCCTTTATATGGCAGTCAACTGGACATCATTACAACACAGAAGAAATAGGAATGCTGCTATCTGGATATTCAAAGCGTTAACAGGCAAACTACCTACCTATATCACTGATTGCTTTACCCAAATTACAACTAGGCCATACACCTTAAGGATCAGTAAACTCATCATATTAAAGGTCCCCAATGCCTGCACCCTGTTTGGGAGGGCTGCTTTCAGCTATACCTTAGCAGTTGCATGGAACTCTCTCCAAAAATCCATGAAGCTAGATAGCCTGCTACCTCTGGCATCTTTCAAAAGATTGTTCTCCGCCCTTTTTCCAGAGCTCTGCAATTGCTTTTATAAAGCCTAATCCCTGATCCCTACCTGACCCACCTTCCTTTTTCTGTCCATTATATTAATTCAATTTCTATCTTCCAAATCACCTATTATATTCTGATAAAAACTAGTTAGACCCTATAATTTATATTTTATGCCTGCTATACCCTTTGTCCCCTTTTTTCTTACAGGCTAAATGGTTCTACTGTTCCTTGTATATATGTAAATTGTTGTATATAATCATTTCATGTCATTGTATTGCTGTTTATGCTATTCTTGTCTATGTAATAATACTTGTATTCTCATTTGTATGACCACTCAGGTCCATCTTGTAAATGAGCTTTGCTCAATGACGTTCACCTGAATAAATAAAGATTTTGATTGATTGATTGATTGATTTGATTGGAATAGATAGCAGGGACAGGGAGATGATACTACCACTTTACCAATCATTAGTGAGGCCTCATCTGGAGTACTGTGTACAATTCTGGAGGCCTCACCTAAGAAAGAACATTGATAGACTGGAAGTGGTCCAGAGAAGGGCAACAAAAAGTATACATGGCCTTCAGGAAATCACCTATGAAGAGAGGCTTGGGGCTCTGAAATTGTACTCACTGGAGACTAGGGGAGAGGTGGATAGATTGAGATCTTCAGGTTCCTTAAAGGTATCAGCAATGTGCCAGAAGTACACCTTTACCAGGAAAGTCAATTCTACCACAAGAAGGCACAAGGGAAATTGAAGGGTGGAGTGTTCAAGAGGACATCAGAAAGTATTACTTCTCAGAGAGGGTAGTGGAACATTGGAAAAGATTACCTCATGAGGTGGTGGCTGCAGAGTCAGTATCAAGCTTTAAGCATGGGTGGGTCAAGTATTGGGAACAAACACATGGCACTGGCAAGGGCTAGGATGAGTGTCTAAGAGGACAGAACACTGGTGCACAATAGGTCCCCAGATACCTCTCTAGGGCAGACTCGATGGATCACAGGTCCTTCATCTGTTATCATCTTCTATGTTTCTGTTTCATCTTCTATAATATGCTCGCTTTGCACATGTATACAAGCAAACATAATGTAGGAGTAAAACGTTATTTCTAATGTTTCATTTTTAGTTTAAACAAAATGTTATTTCTAAACTGCAAATGAGTAGGGGTCTCCTAAGCAATTTCATTAGTGCTTCGCAGGCAGTTTGGTGGGGAAGCAGGCACTGCTCTTCATGCTCACCACTGGGCGGTACCCGAAATGTGCATGTTGAAGCATCCTTTCAATGCTCATTTCTTTGTTCCACCAGCCTCCCCTCCAGTTATCTCTTTCCTTGGGCATTCATGGGCCTTCTTTCCTAAGGTGCCTTCACTTTAACTGCTGGTCTTTGTCACTGTGGCACCTCAGAGTTGGACAAGGACAAGGACGAAACCCTCCTCCAGAGGGCTACTGTTTCTTCATGTCACCCTAAAAGGCTAGTAGTCCATTTAGCTGTAAAAGAGAAACTGTATGCCATATCTAATTTGGACAGCATTCAGACATTCTTACTCCATTGCCTACTTCATTACAATCCTACTCCTACCTTATCCAAACCAATCATACTACCACTCATTCTAATTATTTTCCTAAGCTTTTCCACATAGTTGTCCAATGGACTTGTGAACTTTATAATTTCTTTTGTTCCTATTATCAAACTATGTGCACATTTTGTGGTCCTTCATAAGGGTTGAGTAGCCTGGCTCCATTGACTCTACTTCTGCTTCTGTGTATTAGAAACCCTCCATTTCTCAATGTCAGTTTTTGACAGCTTTAACTGTTTGAATTTAGAAAGGGTCACATTACAAAACCAGTACTGGTTTTTAACAAGTTGCTACACCGCAGTTGGTTAAGGGCTCCTAGGGACAAAAAAATGCTTTCTTTTCCGAAACCACATTCCAAAGTGATCTCAGTCTCATGTTAAAATCATACCAGCTTTGAAGTTGCATTGCCTTTCAGAAAACAACAAATTTCAAATGGAAAAAAAAAAAAGTTGTGCCACATCAGTATATAATCTCTGTACTACCAAAGAGTTATCTTAAATGCACTCTGAAAATAGAAAATGAAGTTATAGTTGTTATAGTTACCTTAATGCCCCTCCAAAAATAATCTGTAAAGAAAAAATATGAATAGTTAATTAGGGCCTAGGTAGAAAGCCGGAATATGGCAACCATCATCTTTAGTTAGGCTTACTTTGTTTCTTTTTTTTTAATCATTATTGATGCAGAGCTAATGATCATAATATGTATTTTAAAACTGATTACTATTTTCAGCATTTATTAAAGTCTAGCCCTTAAGTTTATAGTTGCCTGTAACAGATAAGAACAGTGTTCATTTAGTCTAAGCTGAAACAGGGAGTTACTAATACAAATTCTACCAGCATTCTTGGCTATTTTTGCTCAGTCACTGTTTTTTAAGTTACTGAACAATTCAGTGTTAAAGGGGAACAGTGAGTACTAACACTGCATACCAAAATGAGGGACTGGTCCCAGTGTGTACTTTAAGTGCAAAAACATTTTTTTAGCTGCCTGTTTACTGTAGTATAGTAGCTTGTAACAGGAAAATGTTGCTTACTTCCAGGCTGTCATTTTCTGTAACTACAAATTCCAGAACCCTGCAGTTGATGTCAGAGGAAGCTGCTGTTGTGGGAGAGTCAACAGTGTGCAGTGCATGTTACAGTACAGCTTTTATAATAATGCAGGTGAGAAATTCCATCAAAAATTCACATTAATATTGAATGACTCAACTACATAGAGAATAATGCACCTCTGAGTGTGAAGAACAAGCTAGTTCTCACACCGAGGAGGGACAGTGATGTAATAAAGCACGAGAGCGAAGCTCAAGTGGTCTCTGATGACACTTTTCCTCTGAAGGGTGAGAAACAGCTTGTTCTTCACAGTCAGGGGTGATGTTATTATTTATGATACAAAGAGCCCTATGTATCAAGGTGCAGATTGCCTGTGCACTGTAAATATGCAGCACGTAAGAAACCATAAGTCCCTGAGCTGTGCAACAGGAGTCCCATGAATCCCCCACGGCATGCAATGAAGGGAGATGCATCCTTCCACAGCTGATTCCCTGGTTGATCACACAGTTAGATGCACATCTGGTCCAGGGATGTGTCTGGGGGCATGCCCATACTCCACACTATTCATGAACGCATGGAGTGCTTGGCAAGGGGGTGCAGCACACATTGGCAGTGGCAGGACAGGGAATCCATCCTCTGTGCTGGCCCACCCATTTGGCTGACAAAGAGGGTTGGGGGCAGCCATTTGGGCACTCTCCTGTGCTTTACAAAAAGGTGGTACTGTGCTTTCCCAGAATCTCCTACCCACACAGAGCAGAGGATCCACTTTGTGATGCCCATATCCCTTGAAATACTCCCCCGTGCAGCATATACAACATGGTCCGAGAATGCATCATTGTGTGTAGCTGACTGGCACTTTTGAGCCTTGGTAAATCCTACAACAACCCATGCAAAAAATGCCAGTCAATCAGGATGGCAGCAGCACAACAAACTGAATTAGTGCACCAGGTCCTTGAAAAAATTAAAACAAACCTGCTGACACATTTTCCCTGGTGAAGATAACTGAGCAAAACTAAATCACTTCTACTACGTACAGAATGAAAGGGAGCGACATGTTAAAAATGTATACTTCAGTGCAAATTGCTTTCTCTCTAACCTGCTCACAGTAGCATGTGGCGGTATTCGGGGGAGGAATTGCACTCTCCAATTTCATACCTGGTCCCTTTCTTTTCTTGCTGTGAGTAACTTGTGGCACCATTCATACTGGAGCAGCCCTTCAAGCACCAGAATTCAGTGCTCCTCATATTACCCATTTCAAAGTCTGTCTCCACTCTACTTCCTGTCTGCTAGCTTTCTGCAGCAGCTTGTACTTCCTGGAATATAGGACCGCTTCAGCACACACCATGCTGGAATGCAGGAGCTGCTTGCACCACACGCTTTCTTAGCTGCATAAACCAAGCAGTAATGCTAAAATGGAGTAAAAGAAATAACATACAAAAAGACACTTGTATATGGGGAACATGGAAAAGATACCAAAAATAAACAGACCAGCATTTAGTCGGGGTGGTGGAGGCTTCTCTAACAATACTCTGCCAACAACAAGGGACTTTTTATGTTTGCTTGCACGCATTCGGAAGAAACATTATGTGACAGCTTAGGAGAGAAGTGGGTTTGGGAGGCACGCCAGTGTGGCAGCCAACGCAAGTATTGCATTTGGGGGCTTGGTCATGGTGCACCAATGGAGGCACAGTGTGCTGATGACACTGGCTTCCAGAAGGTGCACCTAGCTGTAACGTTTTTGCCACAGCAATCATGGGCCACCTCGTCATTGCAGCGTCAGCGATTTGCTGCAATGAGGGAGTGACCCGTCATTGCTTGGTGGAAGGTTGCTAGAGTAAAATTGTTTGTGAACATGGAGGTGCCTTACCCCTGTGTTCACAAACAATATCAAACTGTCCCCCAGTGCCGAGGGGGTTCCTAACCCTCAGCAGCATGTGTCCCTCCCCACAGAGGTGTATTTTTGCCGACAGGGCCCCAATCCCCATTGGCATGCATCCCAGTGCTGAGTTCTGACGGGGAGCCCACTCCCCATCGGCAGTATTTTCCTGTCCCTGTGTGATGTGGATGGGGAGCCCACTCCCTGTCAGCATCAGCCCCCTCAAGACTAATGGGAGAGTCGAGGAGTGCCCAGTCCCCTCTGCTCTTGTGCTCCCCAGCTTTTGTGCAGCCGGGGTGCCCAATCCCCATCAGCTACAGCCCACCCCAAAAATATCCAGGTGGCATGATGGGAGTCCACCCCAGCATGCCCAATTCCCCTGCAAAGGAAAAACCATCCCGTTGGCCTTTTTTTAACCTGTAAACAAAAATGGTCCCTCGCGGTCTCCCTGGCCCCCACCCCAATACCCGTGCCCACCCACTGCACACCCATCCTCCCCACACACCCCCCTCACCCCATACTTACTTCCAGAGCCCAGCATGACAATCTTCGGTGGACCGGGAACACGTCTGCACTCTTCAAAGCTGACCACGAACTGAGGAAATGACGGTAAGCTGTAAATGGAATAAATAGGGTTTTCCCAACTGTGTTGCATATCTCAGGCATTCTTTGGAATTTTTGCACCAAATTTTGAACATGGGGTTTTTGGGACCCCTCCTCATGAATTCAGTCACTGTCATGGTGTTAATCAGCCCTGAAAGGTGATTTCGTGGTCACTGCATAGAATTAGCTTTCGGACTGATTAATGAAATGACAGTGCCAGTGTTCATGAGGTGGGCTCTCAAAAGTGTATAGGCAAATTTGTGTGAAAATCCAAAAATGACTGTTTTACAAGCTTGCATTACACAGTTGCTGTGCACGCTCATAACTTCATGAATTTGCAGTATTTTTAATCCAGATTTTCAATGTTGCCATTTTTCTGCACTTCCTTATGAACAGTACAGCTGTCATTTTTCACATCCTGGGCAAATGTGTTTTTGCACTTAGTGCACAGAATAACGTGACAACTGTGGGAAATCAGTGTTTGGGACACATTACAAAAATGACAGTGACACTGTTCATTAGCAGAGGTCCTAAAATTCTTATGTTGAAAATTTGGTGTCAATAGTCCATAAAATGACTGTGCTATGAGAGTGCGTTGTGCAGTGTCCACGCACACTCGTAATTCTCAAGACATTTACAATATTTTCGCTCCAGATTTTCAACATTGCCATTTTTCTGCACCTCCTTATGAATAGTACAGCTGACATTTTTCACATCCTGGCCGAAATGTGTGTTTGCACTTCCGGTGCAGAATAGTGCAGTCGCTGTGGGAAATCAGTGTTCTGGACACATTACGAAACTCACAGTGACACTGTTGATTAGCAGAAGCCTAAAATGCCTATGCTGAAAATTTGGTCATGAAGTCCATAAAATGACTGTGTTATGCGGCGTACATGCACAGTTTCCATGACATGTCTCATAACTTCGCACATTTGTAATATGTTCACTCAGATTTTCAACATTGCCATTTTTCCGCCCTCCTTACGAACAGTACAGCTGTCATTTTTCACATCCTAGTCGAAATGTATTTTTGCACTTGCAGCGTAGAGCAGTGCAGTTAGGTTGTAGGAAATCAGTGTTGGGGGCACATTAAGAAAATCAAACTGACACTGTTCATTAGCAGAGGCCGTAAAATGCCTATGTTGAAAATGGATGGAGGTGGGGTTGGCGTGAACTTCAATACTTCACTGCCATTCCTATTCTGCATCTGCCTAACTCCTGCATTTCCAATGCTAATACCAGCAAGCAAACATTCGGCATTGACAAATGCTTGTTAATATGGGAGGAAGGAAATTACAATAAAAAAATCAATAAAATTGCTTAAAACTAAAAATTAAATGTTGTTTATAGCTTCATAATATTAATTTTTTAACAGATCATCTCATAATCACAATAATCCATTCCAGAGTGTGGGTTGCAGTGGGATTTACCCACCTCCGATGTGGTTTTGTCCCATGGCCTGCAGCCTCATGACAAACCACACCAGGCATGGGTAAACTCCACCATAACCTTCATCCTGTCATGGATTATTCCTTAAAGAAATAACCACTGTGTGTGAGTCTGGCTTCAACCAACCAAGTGTGATGGTGTTGGTGGGGTTCTATTTGAAACTTGTTATTACAGCTGCCAGCAACAGTGACATTACCTTATGAAAATGGAATATATTGCAATGTAGTGATATAAATGCTCTATAGTATGTCAATAAATTGAGAAATACATTGTCCTAATATAATGTATTGTATTATATATTATGAAATATATTTTAAATATACTGACATAATATATTTCTAACTCAAAGTATACAAAATATATATTACTATATCAACAAATACATTGACTGGATGACATTTTATACACAGTGGGCTGGATATTCAAACTCGCCATTCTGTGGTGCAAGCCCTGCGCTGCTCAAAAGTTGCGGCGGGGTGGTGGCGGGCGATATTCAGCGGAGTTGCGCTATTGAGCAACTCCTTTGAATATTGCCTCCGCCACAAGCCACTGTGTGCATGGTGCAGTGGAACTTGCGCCACCACAAGTGGTCAGAGTGGAGCATTCAAGATGTGGTGGCGCAAGTTCCATTGCGCCATGCGCAAATTTCCGATATTCAAAAGGTGACATGTAAATGGGGCTATAAGTTATGCAAGGCACAGGGGGGCCATTTGCATCTACTTACAGCACCATTTGCATGCCATTAGCATGCAGGTGCACTGATCCCTGACAACTTGTGCCTGGCGCACTGCCAGGAAGCAGCCGTCGGGGACCAACGCCCCCTGCAGCCCGATCGCGGGCATGAATAAATCTCCCCACCTGGCCTGATCGCGGACATAACAGTATTAAACCCCCTGCCACTGGCCGATCACCGGCAAATAGAACCCCACCCCGACTGGACGATTGTGGGCAAAACGAACCCCACCCAACAACTGGCCCGATCATGGGCAAAACAGAACTGAACTCCACCCACTAGCCCAATCGCGGGCAGAGCGGAGTTCAACCCCCACAAAGACCAGCCATCCCTGGTGGTCCAGTGGACCTGAAGGCCAATCGCCCGGGCATTAGAATCAAACCCCGGTCCAATTTCCTGGTGACTGGTAACCACCCACCCAGAGCCCCACCACCCGCTCCGCTTCCATCAGCTGGCGGCAGCAGCGCACCTGCCTGCCACCCGCTGCCCGTCGACTGACTGCTCAGTGAGGGCTGCAGCCCTGGTTCAGAGCAAGAGCCAATGGGTGTGCAGCCTATACTGGAGCAGTCAAGTAATGTGAGTAATTAATTCATTCATCTGACTGCTTGTATAGTATGGTTGCAAGCGATTGGCTTGCCTGAACCCATGGGGTGCAGCCCTACCAAGCAGCCGTCAGGGCGCAGGTGGTGGGGCTACGTCTGCCTGCTGACGGGGATGGGGTGGGGCTCCATGGCTGGGTGGTGGCTACAGATCACCAGGAAATTGAACCTGGGGTTGACTTAATGCCCGCGATCGGGTCAAGGTCCACTGGATCACCAGGGTCTTTGGGGGTTGAACTCCATTCTTCTCGGCGATCGTGGGCTAGTGGGGGCGGTTGAATTCTGTTTACCCACACGCCAGCTGGGGGGTGTGGGGTTCTGCTTGCCCAACGACCGGGCCAGTCGGGGTCTGCTCGGCCCGCGATCGGCCAACGGGGGGTTAATGTTATGCCCGCCGAACGGGCAGGTGGGGGTCATTTCTATTGCCTGTGACCGCCAGTGGGGTTGTTCAGTTGTGTTCTGCCTGCGATTCGCTGTGGGCGGTTACCATTATGCCCACGATCGGCTGTAGTGGGGGGCATGAATGAGGAGGGCCACTTGCAGGTGGCAGCTGTGTTGCACCCAATGCGCAGCTCACCCGTGGGTGGCCTCGACTTACTCCTGTTTTTTTGCCCAAAGTTGTGCAGACAGGTTGGGGTTGCACCTGGATTATCCCCACAGCCCAGCTGAATATCGGCTGTGTAGTTTGCTTTTTCCTCCCTCCGGTTGAGCATGCCTCATTAGTACTGCGCTGTTGCTCAGCATGACTTGGGGGGCGCAACTGCCTCCTGCTGAATATCGCAGAATGGTGCAATTTCGGACTTACACAGGTGCAATCCTATTGTGCATGGCGCAACCCTATTGTGCATGGTGCAACCCTTTTGAATATCCAGCCTCATGTATTTTAGCATATACTGAAACTATGTATTTGTAATTAGAGAAATTGTAAATTATCTAATGTATGGTAAATGTATTGAAGAATATATTTTATCACAAAAATGAAATATATTTCAATACACTGGAAATTATGTCAAGTATGTCAATATATTAAATTAATGAAATACATAAAAAACATATTTCAGAAATATATAATCATAATTGATTTGTGCCTCATGCATTGCTTGTGATTTATGTCAATCTATTTAGTAATACATTGCCTCTACTATATTATTAGTATATTTGAAAGTATACAATGGGCATTAAAATCAAGCACAAATCCTGTAATCTTATTGGCTACCTGGCACTCCTATCCCGTTATAAAAGCTACAATCATCCTACAGTAAGGGGTGCCAGGCAGCTGCTCCAGTCATCAAATCCCCGAAATCCCAATGACCCCCATTCCACAGCATACCAGCCGCTATCTTTTTCCCTTGCTAAATGACAGTCCATCTCATACCAAACTGCACATGCCATTCTCTACAACACAAGATATTTAATGAGGGCCTTAGAGAATCAAATTTGTCTGCTCTAACTGAATCCAGATCCCTATCCCCTGCTTTCAGTTCCTATCTTATCTTTCCCAGTTCATTGTTCACCATCGTTCTTCCAGCCAAGTCACGGTCTAGCTGCCTTCCTGTTTCCCAGTTCGCTTGCTCCAGCTCACACTGAAACAACGGACCACTCCTTTGTCATCTTCTAACACCACTGCTAAACTACTTAAAAAAAATGCTTTTTCAAATCCCACTGCACCTCTAATTGTGGTGCTGCTTCATCAGCTATCCACTCGCTCGTGCTACAGTACAGTCAAAGCCCACTCATGCTGTGCTACCGATTGTCTTGCGATCACCCATGCTTCGCTGAAAAAAAAAAAAACACACACTTCTTTGTCACTCTTGTCCTGCTCCCCACCCCCTCTACTTATCTTCTATTGGGTGCCTATAACAGGCCCTCCCCCTGCTTCGTCCTCCCCTGCTACCAGCCCACTCTCTGTCCTGATATCTCAGTCCCACAGAATCTCAGTGTTCACCTGTGCAGTATACCTCACGTTCTTTCTCCTACACACTAACCACTCCTGCCCTTCCTTTTCACCTTCCTATCACTGGGATATCTCCATCTCCATCGTCTCGGATAGGTAATCATGCACCATGCACATACTCTGTACTCCCTACTCCTCTTCCTTATTCTCCTCCCTCTTCTACTACACCCTCCCAGTGCCTGCTTCCCCTCCCTCTCAAACAATTACCTACTTGCTCCTATGTATAAACATCTAGGTACCCTACATCAAGAATCTAGTTTCCTGCACTGGGATCAGACTTCCCCTATGGAGCCACCCTCTCCCAACTATGGTTTTTGGCTTCCCCCATTCTCATCTCATACTGCTCTTACCCTTAACCTTTGCTATCACCCCTTGACTTACATCAGTGAGCAGCGTGCTCACCAGACACAAAGGTGAGAGCGCATGAATAGGGAACTACACCTGTGTACCATGAAGCTAATGCTTCTTCTTCTGCTATTATCTGGCAGTGTTCACCCTAATCCTGGCCCAACACCTACTAAGGCACCAAACCTCAAAAAGCACACAGGTGCCCTCTCTATCAAGTCACTCAATATTTGTAGTCTGCTACACAAAATCAATGCCCTTCAGGCCTTTGCTAGCCAACACTGTCCAGACATCCTAGGTATTGTTGAAACCTGTCTCTCTCCATCTGTCCCGGACCATGCCATAGCCCTCCCTGGATAAAATGTTTTTCAGCTTGACTGAACGACAAAAAGAGGTGGTGGTTGTGTAGTATACGTAAAGGATACCATCGTGGGTCACCACGTTAGCCCTGCTCCCCAAACCAGTGCTGCACAGATTCTTCCTATCAAAATCCTCCTTGGTGCTCTTAACAAAGCCCTTACAGTTATCACAATCTAAATTCCTCCAAAAGAACAAGGCTCTGGCCTGAACATAGCCTTGGACTTTGTCAGGTCTCTCCCACCGGACACTGAGTCTATCCTTATTGGGGACTTTAATATAAACTGGCCTGCTGCTGAGGCTACGGCTCACAGAGATTCTATAGCAGTGGCGAACCTCACCCAGATGGTTGACTCCCCAACCAGGAAAAACTATAAAACAGGCACCAGCACCCTTCTGGATTGGATACTTACCAGTCACCCTACCCGGATTTCCAACACCACTGTCCTTCCTGACGTAATCAGTGACCACTCCCCTGTCAGCTGCACCTGGTCAAATAAATTCAGCAAGCCACCCCTGAGAACCATAACCAGCAGAGTCTTGCCCCGTGGCCATCTAAATTATCTCAAAACCCATCTTCTTCAACTGGATTGGTCACCAATTTTCAGTGCAACAGATGTAAACACCGCCCTGAACCACTTTATCAAAACCTTTAATGGAGCCTGCAACAAATTTGCACCTCTCAAAAAGTGTAAAGTAAAAGCCATCTCTAACCCATGGCTCACATGAGACCTCCTAAGGTGTCTAAAAGAAAGGGATCAACTTTGGGAACTAGCTAGAAACTCTGGGAGGTAAATTGACACCTCTAACTATAAACGCTCTCTAAATGACTGTACCTAGAAGCCATCCGCAAATGAAATCTGCTACTTCAAGAGTGTTTCAAATTCCTGGGAAATGGAAGAGATTTCTGAACAACATTAAAGAAGTCGTCGGAAGTAGTCTTAAATCCCCCATCCATGCTCTGCATAGACGGGGTTACCACACTTGACCCAAAAATCATTGCAGATACATTCAATACTGCTTTCACTGACCTTAGTTCTGTACTTCCCCCCGATTTTTTTAACAAAGAGGACACTTCAATGCCCCCAATCTCCTCTGCCCCCACTACCCACCCTCCTTCCTACTTTAAATTGGCCATATGCACCAGGTCTGCAGCTATGTTACCAAAGCTGTCACCAAGTCCAGATCCAGCAGTGACTCACTTGACCTCAAACTTGTATCCCTTACCCTTGAAGAAGTACTCAGACCACTGACTTAGATCTTCAACCTCTCCCTCAGCCTCAGCCAGTTCCCGGACAAATGGAAACTGGCCACTGTGACCCCTATATATAAAAGTGGTGTCAAAACTGCCCATGAAAATTTCTGCCCAATCTCCATCCTACCTCCTCTCTCTAAAGCCCTGGAACGTATTGTGGCTGACCAGCTCACAGAATTCCTGGACATACACAACATCCTTTGCAAGCAACAACACAGCTTTAGAAAGGGTCACAGCACTTCCACAGCATTACTCGAATTCACTGGAGCCATTCACCACTCTTTGGACAATAGTAATCTAACAGGGGCTGCTTTCATCCATCTAACTAAGGCCTTTGATATCATCAGTGACCATCTCCTGCTTGTTCAACTATGGAAGGCTGGGCTCTTATCTGATTCAGTTGACTGGTTCAATACTGTAGCTATCTAAGCAGCCGGTCCCAAGGAGCAAAAATAGCTGAAACACTCTCTGATGCCAGACCAGTCCTCTCTGGTGTTCCACAAGGGTCAATCCTAGGCCCACCCCCCTCTTTAGCCTATTCCTGAACACACTCCCAGACTCAGGTCCAGAACAAATTATAATCTATGCAGACGATGCAGTTATCCTTGCCTCTCATCTCTTATGATCCTGTAGAACTGCAAGGAAACCTCCAACGGGGTTTCACATCAGTTGAAAACTGGCTCTTGCAACACAAGCTGTTACTAAACCAGAAAAAAACTAAGACCATGCTTTTCAGCAGCTCGCAAAACAAAAATAAACAGTACCACCTCACCGTTAATACCAAACTAGGAGCCACCCATGATCAAGTTATTACTTTCAAATATCTTGGCATCACCCTTGACTCCAAACTCTCCTGTGCCACCCATATCAATAATGTCGCTAACATGGCAAACACCAGGCTGGGCTTACTGTTCTGTCACCAAAAACTCCTAACCTCTGAAGCATTGTCTCTTGCTGTTCAAAGCTCTCTAGTCCTTTGCCCCTACTGTCCTCTCACCCCTCCGATCCACTGTGGAAGAAGCAGAGTACGGTAGATGGCGACCACGCTGGGTCAGCCTCGTTTTAGCTCCGTTTAGCCTTTGTTTGAGCTCCATTTTAAACTTCGCTTTAGTTTGTTTTATTTTGTTTAATTTATTTATTTTATTTTGAATAGTTTTAAATGTCTCAAACGCTTCGGGTTTGTACTGTCGGTACGCTAGGTCTGAGCTGCTATTTCTTAGCTGAGATCTGAGATCTGCAAGGATTTCCTAGGATTTTTTTTTTTCCATCATGCTACTAACCCAGTCGTGGTGTGCTGTGGATTTTTTTTTGAGAACTATGTGTGGGTCTGAGATGGCTTTGGCTGTCTAATTTTCCAGTACTATTGGAGAGAGTTGGCTGCTGCGGTGGCTGATTTCAAGACTGTTACGGGACTTCTTTGCCAGTGTGAGACAGTCGTGGTCCCGATGTTACAGGGGTGATTGTTTGTGCCCTAGGATTGAAACGTCTGTCTGAATTAGAGTGACAGTCAGTAGACTTTTTTGGAACCCAGTGACTGAACTGTAGTTTCTATTTGGGGATATAATTTTCGCCGGACCATAGGAAGAGCGTCACGGTTCTTTGTGTGTGGAACCATCGGAATGAGGTGTGGAAGACAAATAATGGCAGTAAGACTTGTGATATTCTTGTCCACATAATTGGAGGTTTTGGCTCCCTGATCCAGATGGGGGGATTGGTTTTCCTGCCTCTGGAGGGCGGTGGGGTTTGCTTTTCTCCCTAGATGAGGCAGGGGTACTATCGGAGGGTGGTCATGCCTGCCTCATCGTAGCGAGGGTTAGGTGGAGCTGGAACCTATGGTGGAGTCGTCTGCGGTATCTGCTTGTTTGTTGCCTCCAGGATTCTGGCTACTGTGAACCTTGAATATTTCATTTATATTTGGAATTATATGGATTGGCGTGGATTGCTCGAACTTAGTGAAGTATCCCTGATTTATTTTGTTGCAGCCACAGTGTTTTAATTATTGGGTGACTACTAGGAAACCTAACTATATCTAAGTTCATTCACAACTATCGGTCTCGTGAGAGGAGACAGATAAATGTTGGAGCTATACTGAGTGGTGAGAGCACAGAAGTGTGGACGTATAAAAGACCTTGAACTTTGTTTTTGGGTAAAACAAGGGTACTTATTAATGGGTATTAAAGTGATGGGCCAATCTTTTGTGGTTTTAGATGGTAAGCTCCTCTCCCCGCAGTGGTGAGAGCACTGAGGGTAGGGTAGAAAAATAATATGTTTTTGATAATCTGTCAGCACTAAATTTGTTAATAGATTTTGTATTATATTATGATTTTTTAGTGTTGATTTTTAGTTTTTATTTGTAATTTTGTTTTATATAAGTTGAGTAGGATTTATTATTATTAATTGTGGTGTGAATTATGTGCTGGAAAGATAATAAGATGGTCGGGTACTATTCCCCCTCTATGCTCAGGGACCTCCGTCCTTTCTCCTGTCCCCTTTTCACTGGGAGTCTACAGAAAGTGTAGGGCTCTGGGGATCGTGAGAAGGAGACGGAGGGTTGGTGCTGGGCCTGGGGGAATGGAAAGGAGTGGGCGGATAGGGATAGTGGGGTCAAGGAGACGCCCTGGGGTGAAATGGGCACAGGAGAGGGGATCTCCCTGTCTTGTGTCCATACCCAAGGGTTCTGATCAGGGTCAGCAGGTAGGGCGGTCATCATCGGAGGTTTATCCTACTCGGGCGGTGTTATGCAATGCCAGTTCTATTAAAAACAAGACGGCTGTTATAGCCGATCTTGTTGGGTCATCTGACCTGGCGTGCATCACAGAGACTTGGCTGGATGAAAATGCTGGGCCTGTTTTAGCCGCAGCAGTTCCAGCTGGGTACTCGGTGATTCACCGCCCGAGGCAGGATCATAGGGCCAGGGGTGTTGCCATATGTTTTAAGTCAGAACTGGGCCTGGTGGAGGTACCAGTGGGAGTCACCAGATCCTTTGAGTGTATTCTGGGTGAGGGTGTGGGGTGCAGGATACTTCTTGTATACTGTCCACCAGGTGACGAGAATGCTTTCCTGCAGGAAGTCGCAGACTTCATTGTCTACCTGACGTTGGGGTCCCCCAGATGGTTGGTTCTGGGGGACTTCAATGCTTGGGTTGACAATGAATTCTCTCGATTTGGTCAAGACTTCCTCCAGTTGATGATATCATTGGGCTTCACACAGTTTGTTTCCTCCTTGACCCATATTGGTGGACACTCATTGGACCTGGTGTTCATTTTGGGGACGGGGATATCCGATTTGGTGGTGGAACCGGTCTGATGGTCTGACCATCACCCCATTAGGTTCTGTTTTGAGACCACCCTGTTAGGTCAGCCCTTTGGAGATGGTCCGACACCCCTTTGAGGGTTGTTTCCCAGATGACCTGATGGCAGTATTGGACCTATCATGCCTACTGATAGATTGCTTAGACCCAGGTGACCTGGTCACATGCTTATAATGAGGCAGTGACAGGGGCCCTGGATTCTATTGCACCAGTTCTGTTCGCCTCACCTCTCCCCAGGTCTCCCTGGTTTGATGAGACCGTGAGGGAGTTGAGGAGGGTTGGACGAAGGCTGGAGAGGTGTTGGTGGAGGTCCGGTCTTGATGATGACAGGCTTTGTTTGATGGACCATTATGTAGTCTATCAATCCGCAATCTCTCGTAAGAAGGCAGAATTCCTGTCCAGAGAGATAGCGGCTGCACAGAATAGACCAGCTCAGCTCTTTCGGACTGTGGACAGACTGTGCAATCCAGTCTGTCTGCAGCCCAGAAGAGCCTTATCTCAAGAATGGTGTGATGAACTTGCTCTCTTCTTTGCAGATAAGGTTGTCAAAATCAGATCGGATATCCGTTCTTCCCTCCCCAATGGGAACGATGGTGGTCGGCAGGAGATGTCGAACACCCAGTTTAGATGGTCTGACTTCAGCCTTCCCACAATCGATGATGTTGTGATGGTCATTTGAGCACTGTGTCTTTGATAGTCTGGAAGTCTTTGGAGAGGGATCTTTCGGATCCCTTAAAGAGGCTATAGCTAAGCCTCTATTAAAGAAATCCTCCTTAGATCCAGATTGTCTAGCAAATTACAGACCAATCTCTAACCTACCCTTTATGGGTAAAGTTATTGAGAAAGTGGTCGCAGTACAGTTGGAAGACCATCTGACCAACAACAATATCTACGATTCTCTCCAGTCTGGATTTAGGAAAAGGCATAGTACTGAGACAGCGCTGGTTCGGGTACTAAATGACCTCCTAATAGTGAGAGATCGTAGGACCTGATCCATCTTGGTACTACTTGATCTCTCTGCAGCGTTTGACACCGTTGACCATGGTGTGCTGTTAGAACGTTTGCGGTCTATCTGTGGACTATCTGGTATGGTCCTCAGATGGTTTCGATCTTACCTCGAGGGTAGGACTCAGAGAGTGGTGTCAGGAATTTTTTCCTCAGCATCAGTCTTCCTATCCTGCGGAATTACGCCAAGGAGTTCTATCTTAGCGCCTATGTTGTTTGCGGTGTATATGCTGCCATTAGGAGTGATTATTAGATGATACGGTTTGGGTTTTCACTGCTATGCAGATGATACCCAGCTGTATATGTCTTTTGTGCCTGGCCAGGATGCTGCCTTGTCGGTATTTAATAACTGCCTTGCAGAAATTCAAGACTGGATGAATGGGAGTTGGCTGAGGTTAAACCCAGAGAAAACTGAGGTGCTGGTCGTGGACAAAGGCCGCTGTGAGGCGGGTTTGTCGGATGGATCACCCTCAGGCTTATGGCTTGGAGGTGTTCAGTTGGCAACCTCAGATCAGGTGCAGAATCTTGGCGTAATAATTGGCGACCGTCTGGCGCTTCAAATCTCAGGTGTTCAGTGGTAGTCAAAACTTCCTTTTTCCATCTGAGGAATATTGCCAGGGTGAAGCACCTGGTTCCTCCAGAGGACCTTCCAACGTTGATCCACGCCTTCGTTACCTTCCTTCTTGACTACTGTAATTCCCTATACCTAGGGCTATCGGGGGTTGAACTTCACCATCTGCAGCAAGTGCAGAATGCGGCAGCCAGGCTGTTGTCTGGATCTTCTAGATCCAACCATATAATGCCTGTGCTTCGCGGACTGCACTGGCTGCCAGTGTTTTGGCGAATCACCTTCAAGGTCGGTTTGCTGACCTATAAAGCCCTACATGACCTGGGACCTACCTACCTGAAAGAACTCCTTTGCTTCTACTGTCCCTCCTGCCCCCTCCGATCCACTGACGAGGGATTGCTAGAGATTCCTAGGGTCCATTTGAAAACATCAGGTGCTAGATCGTTTAGTTTTATGGCACCGTCCCTATGGAATTCTTTACCTCGTCAGGTGCGAAATTGCCCGACCATCCTTAGTTTTAAAGGAGCTTTGAAGTCCCACCTTTTTAGCATAGCTTTTAATTATTTATATTAGTTTTAATTTTATTGTATTTATCGTTTGAAATGTACAGGCGCTTTGGTTTTAAGAAAAGCGCCTTTTAAAAATAAAGTTGAATTGAAATTGAATTGAATTGAAAGCTCAGTGTGAGTGTTATTGACTATGGACTCATAGTTTACAGCTCTGCCATTGCCTCCACACTCAAACAAATTGCCACCTCCTAAATTAAGCATGTCGTCTCATCACTAGAGCTCACCGTCTCACCCATACCTGTGATCTCTACCTCAAACTGGGTGACTTCAACTAAACAACTGACTTCAGTATCAAACCTGCATCTCAGCCAAGAAACAATGATGGGCAATGCCCCCAGGAGTCTGTTCTCTTCTTAAGACTACAGTAAACAACTGCAACACCAGGAGCTCAAAATCACAACTACTGCAAATCCCTCATTGTCGTGCTACTCAAGGACAAAGGTCTTTTTCATATAGGGCCCCAGCTGGCTCAATGATCTTGCCAGTGACATCTCTGCCTCACCAACTCTGGGCACCTTCAAAAAGAAGCTCCATTAATCCCTTATGGCTTCTAATACCTGTGATTGCCTTAGCTGAGCACCCATCATTTCTGCAGCTCCCCTACCCTCCGCTGCCCATGCTGACCCCACTCCTAGTGCTTCTTTATTGCCTATTTTTTCCCTTGCTCAACTTTACACTCAAATACTCTGACCTGACAAAGCCTTCTAGGCTGCTCTACTCTGTACCACCCCTTTCTCCCTCTTTCCCCCCACTTATGTTTTAATACACCTCCTATTGTTATTGTAATATGTTGTGTAATTTGTACTTGTAACCAAGTTGTTATAACCACTTGGTGTCATGACAGTCTAACTCTGTAATTTCAAAAACTGTATTATTCTGTACTTGTGACGTGGAACCTTTGTAAAAGAGCCTCGGCTCAAAGGTATTATATAATCCTAGACTTAAATAAATAAAAATAAATATACACTAAAACCTAACAACGGCTGCAACAACAACAAAAAATTAAATCATTCATCCTACCAACTAACAACCTTTGCACACTAAATCAAGATGATGTCATTAACATGATGTCATAATCTACTCTACGGAAGGACTATTTTATCATACATTTCATAATAAAACCTATTTACGTCACATAACACATGATTTTTTCTGAATGTACAAAAGAAAAAATATAAGAGACATTGTATAATCACAATACCCCTTAAGGGGTGTTGGTGATGCAAGTTACCCATGCCTGGTATGTTTTGGCCACTTTCAGTTAGCCTCATGACTTAACAACACACCAGGGTGTGGGTAAATCCTGGCATCATCAACACCCTCAAGGGGTATATTGCTTAAATGTCTGTTTGAGCTAAAGCTGCACTGTAGAACAATAATTTCAATGTAGATATTTCCATAGTTACTAACATGATGAATTCCAGTTGTATAGATAAAGGTACATTCAATCATAAATAATTTGTGTTTTTAATTTTTGTCTGGTTAAGTAGTTATATTAGTATCTAATACACATGTATATTACATATATTTGTAAATACAGGAAACAACATTTGAAATGTGGAAATAAAATATATTTATACATACAGTATATTGGCAATATACCAACAACATATATTTACCATACTTATTTCAATATATTTGGAATTTAATCAATATATTTTGCAATATACATAGTATGCTAAAGTGGCAATAATGTATATTTACAGTACGTTGCAATATAATTGCAAATCTTAAAATCTATAGAAATATATTGATTTTCCAATACATTGCACTATTTTATAAAACAAGTAGATTGGAATATATTTCACCATTTGTAACTATAAAATTAGTTAATAATATATTTTAAAATAAATTTCATTTTTGCATGGTTAAAAGCTGCACTGAAGGTTCATGACTGTTTAATAACTTATAATTTGCACCTATTGAACCATCATGTTTAATGTTGCTAAGGCACAACCTGCAGGAAGAATGTGAAAACCTGTGATACATAAAACATTCTGATTCCAAAATACATCGGCACTCCAAGTCCAAAATACATAGCCTCCACTCTGGCTGCCTAAATGGAGGAAACCTGATGTGTTGTGCGTGTCAGTGAAACCCCCTTTGCATGGTGTGCTCTGCACTGTTGTGAATGGTGCAGAGCAATTACATCGTTACCTTTTTGTGCATATAAAGGCAGCTGACACCACATCCAAAGTGAGCGTTGGCTGAAACCTCATTCCCTGTTTTTCTGAGTTTGTCATTTCAGTGTATCATTTTGCACCACATTGAGTGACTGTATTATCAAATGGGAGCCCATCTGGAGTACTGCGTGCAGTTTTGGAGACCTCTTCTATGCAAGGACATAGACAGGATGGAAGCAGTCCAGAGGAGGGCAACTAAAATGGTGCAGGGTCTACATCAGAAACCATATGAAGAGAGACTGAGAGAGCTTAATATATATACCCTTGATGAAAGAAGGACGGGGGACATGATAGAAATTTTTAAGTACCTCAAGGAATCAACAAAGTCCAGAGGGTAGCATCTTTCAGAAAAGAGATGTGTAAGAACAAGGGGGCACAATTTAAAGTTAATGGGGGATGGCTCAGAGGTAATGTGAGGAAATTCTTTTTCATGGAGAGAGTGGTGGACGCATGGAACCACCTTCCTGGAGAGGCTGTGGGGTCTAAAACAGTGGGGGAATTCAAACATGCATGGGACAGACATAAGGCAGTTATAGTGGGGGTTGCAGGAAGTAGGCTGTTGGTTAACTAGAATCTGCAGCTTATCCAATAGGTAGGGAAATGGGAAGACTGGGTGGGCCAAGTGGTCCTTATCTGCCATCAAAGTCTATGTTTCTATGTTTCTACTGACATCAGTCGGTTGAGGAGATCATCTCACGAGACCCTCCTTGGTTCACTAGGGCTTTCCCAGGTGCACTTGCCCATATTTTGCCCAGAGACTCGTTTGTGGGGTCATTGACCTGAGTTCAGCTTAATATATCTGAAGGTACCAGAAAATGCTGTACTTGAGAAACTAGATAATTTTCCATAATTGGGGCTAAAAAGTACTTTAAAGGCTCTCCAAAAGTGGAGCCGTGACACTTGGCATATGCTTATACATATTCATATCCCTTGGGCAGTGAATATATGTCTGTGCATGGTGCTGGAGAGACTTGTATGAACTGTAAAACAACATCATGTAACTTCTTAAATAACCATTAAAATGTTTCCATTCTACTGCTCCCTAGTATTTAACTCAAGTAAGGACATACTGTAAATAACACCAGCCTCTGTTGTATAGCTGTTTTGCTGTGGACCCACCTGGAGTTCCATATTCCCCCTTAAGAAAAATGCCATTTTGTGATATTGTTCCATGTCACTCATAATGAGTCTTATTGCTCTCTCAGCATTTACATTTTAAAGAAAAAAACTGTATGCTAGCATATCATAGTTAGCTCTTGTGTTTCTTAAAACTTTTTATTTCTCAATTTATCATTTATTTAGTTTTAGCACCTTTTTCCCATGGTAACATGCTAACCAGTGTTGTCCCCTACAGTACTTTCAGGACTTGTACAGCCCTGATTTTCAAATAGCTTTTTCTAATAAACTCCCTAATTACAGTGCCTTTGACTATCCTCAACATTATTTCTTATTTTTTCTCCTTACTTTGCGGTATTCATGATGTTTTATTTAAATATTTGGTCCCCCCTTGGCATCCCCTGTTATGCTCAAAACTATGGATCCAAAAATCCTCCACAATGCCAGTGGTCCACTCACAGAACTGAAAGCACTTGTCTGCTTCTCACTCATCTCTTCAATCTTTCCCTAACTACTGGATCCATTCCTCTACTTGGAAAACAGCTCAAGTAGTTCCATTACTCAAATCTGGTGATACTAGGGATCTCAACAATTACAGGCCTATCTCCATCCTACCAGTACTATCCAAGATGCTCGAAAAACTAGTAAACTGTCAATTAAGGGACTATCTGGATAACAACAACCTTCTAAATTCTGCACAATCTGGATTTAGATCAAAGCATAGCACCATTACTGCCTTAACCAAGGTAACCAACGATTGGCAGACTGCCTTGGATAAGAAAAATTGTACCTGTGCTGTGTTCCTGGATTTGAGTAAAGCCTTTGACACAGTGGATCATGACTTATTAATCACCTCCCTTAACTCACTAGGCCTGGATTCCCTATCACTCAACTGGTTTAAGGATTACCTTTCAGATAGGTCACAACTGGTTAAAAATGGAAATTACCTATCCACCTCAAACCACTGCTAAGGTGTACCACAAGGCTTTATTCTTGGCCCTATCCTCTTTGCCATTTATATAAACAATATTGATGCCAACCTCACTCAATCTAACATTCATCTGTTTGCTGATGATACTGTATTATATGTCAGCAATCCCTCACCTTCTAAAGCCTGTGAACTGTTACAATCCAATTCTCCATTCTGCAGCACAATCTACTTGACAAAAACTACTTCTAAATGCCAAAAACAAAAGCTATGTTCTTTGCCACAAAGAGTTGCTCTACCACTACCCCAGCATCCACCACCCTACAATTATCCATCTTACTTGGAGAGAAACTGGAATTTGTTGATAACTTCAAATACCTTGGAGTCTGGATAGATAACAGGCTTGACTATTCTGTCCATATTGAAGAGCTACTTAAAAAGCTAAGACAGAGGCTTGGACTATTTTTTAGAATAAAACATTACCTAAACAGTGATTCCAAAAAAAGGTTAATTCAGGCCTCATTCCTATCCCTCATTGATTATGCTGATTTTCTCTACTGCCATTGTTCACGTCATCTCTTACATAAACTGGACACCCTGTATCACAGGTCCATAAGATTTATTACTGACCTTCCTCCAGCACCCATCATTGCTCCTTTATATGGCAGTCAACTGGACATCATTACAACACAGAAGAAATAGGAATGCTGCTATCTGGATATTCAAAGCGTTAACAGGCAAACTACCTACCTATATCACTGATTGCTTTACCCAAATTACAACTAGGCCATACACCTTAAGGATCAGTAAACTCATCATATTAAAGGTCCCCAATGCCTGCACCCTGTTTGGGAGGGCTGCTTTCAGCTATACCTTAGCAGTTGCATGGAACTCTCTCCAAAATCCATGAAGCTAGATAGCCTGCTACCTCTGGCATCTTTCAAAGATTGTTCTCCGCCCTTTTCCAGAGCTCTGCAATTGCTTTTATAAAGCCTAATCCCTGATCCTACCTGACCCACCTTCCTTTTCTGTCCATTATATTAATTCAATTTCTATCTTCCAAATCACCTATTATATTCTGATAAAACTAGTTAGACCCTATAATTTATATTTTATGCCTGCTATACCTTTTGTCCCCTTTTTTCTTACAGGCTAAATGGTTCTACTGTTCCTTGTATATATGTAAATTGTTGTATATAATCATTTCATGTCATTGTATTGCTGTTTATGCTATTCTTGTCTATGTAATAATACTTGTATTCTCATTTGTATGACCACTCAGGTCCATCTTGTAAATGAGCTTTGCTCAATGACGTTCACCTGAATAAATAAAGATTTTGATTGATTGATTGATTGATTTGATTGGAATAGATAGCAGGGACAGGGAGATGATACTACCACTTTACCAATCATTAGTGAGGCCTCATCTGGAGTACTGTGTACAATTCTGGAGGCCTCACCTAAGAAAGAACATTGATAGACTGGAAGTGGTCCAGAGAAGGGCAACAAAAAGTATACATGGCCTTCAGGAAATCACCTATGAAGAGAGGCTTGGGGCTCTGAAATTGTACTCACTGGAGACTAGGGGGAGAGGTGGGATATGATTGAGATCTTCAGGTTCCTTAAAGGTATCAGCAATGTGCCAGAAGTACACCTTTTTACCAGGAAAGTCAATTCTACCACAAGAAGGCACAAGTGGAAATTGAAGGGTGGAGTGTTCAAGAGGACATCAGAAAGTATTACTTCTCAGAGAGGGTAGTGGAACATTGGAAAAGATTACCTCATGAGGTGGTGGCTGCAGAGTCAGTATCAAGCTTTAAGCATGGGTGGGTCAAGTATTGGGAACAAACACATGGCACTGGCAAGGGCTAGGATGAGTGTCTAAGAGGACAGAACACTGGTGCACAATAGGTCCCCAGATACCTCTCTAGGGCAGACTCGATGGATCACAGGTCCTTCATCTGTTATCATCTTCTATGTTTCTGTTTCATCTTCTATAATATGCTCGCTTTGCACATGTATACAAGCAAACATAATGTAGGAGTAAAACGTTATTTCTAATGTTTCATTTTTAGTTTAAACAAAATGTTATTTCTAAACTGCAAATGAGTAGGGGTCTCCTAAGCAATTTCATTAGTGCTTCGGAGGCAGTTTGGTGGGGAAGCAGGCACTGCTCTTCATGCTCACCACTGGCGGTACCGAAATGTGCATGTTGAAGCATCCTTTCAATGCTCATTTCTTTGTTCCACCAGCCTCCCCTCCAGTTATCTCTTTCCTTGGGCATTCATGGGCCTTCTTTCCTAAGGTGCCTTCACTTTAACTGCTGGTCTTTGTCACTGTGGCACCTCAGAGTTGGACAAGGACAAGGACGAAACCCTCCTCCAGAGGGCTACTGTTTCTTCATGTCACCCTAAAAGGCTAGTAGTCCATTTAGCTGTAAAAGAGAAACTGTATGCCATATCTAATTTGGACAGCATTCAGACATTCTTACTCCATTGCCTACTTCATTACAATCCTACTCCTACCTTATCCAAACCAATCATACTACCACTCATTCTAATTATTTTCCCTAAGCTTTTCCACATACGTTGTCCAATGGACTTGTGAACTTTATAATTTCTTTTGTTCCTATTATCAAACTATGTGCACATTTTGTGGTCCTTCATAAGGGTTGAGTAGCCTGGCTCCATTGACTCTACTTCTGCTTCTGTGTATTAGAAACCCTCCATTTCTCAATGTCAGTTTTTGACAGCTTTAACTGTTTGAATTTAGAAAGGGTCACATTACAAAACCAGTACTGGTTTTTAACAAGTTGCTACACCGCAGTTGGTTAAGGGCTCCTAGGGACAAAAAAATGCTTTCTTTTCCGAAACCACATTCCAAAGTGATCTCAGTCTCATGTTAAAATCATACCAGCTTTGAAGTTGCATTGCCTTTCAGAAAACAACAAATTTCAAATGGAAAAAAAAAAAAGTTGTGCCACATCAGTATATAATCTCTGTACTACCAAAGAGTTATCTTAAATGCACTCTGAAAATAGAAAATGAAGTTATAGTTGTTATAGTTACCTTAATGCCCTCCAAAAATAATCTGTAAAGAAAAATATGAATAGTTAATTAGGGCCTAGGTAGAAAGCCGGAATATGGCAACCATCATCTTTAGTTAGCTTACTTTTTTTTTTTTTAATCATTATTGATGAGAGCTAATGATCATAATATGTATTTTAAAACTGATTACTATTTTCAGCATTTATTAAAGTCTAGCCCTTAAGTTTATAGTTGCCTGTAACAGATAAGAACAGTGTTCATTTAGTCTAAGCTGAAACAGGAGTTACTAATACAAATTCTACCAGCATTCTTGGCTATTTTGCTCAGTCACTGTTTTTAAGTTACTGAACAATTCAGTGTTAAAGGGGAACAGTGAGTACTAACACTGCATACCAAAATGAGGGACTGGTCCCAGTGTGTACTTTAAGTGCAAAAACATTTTTTTAGCTGCCTGTTTACTGTAGTATAGTAGCTTGTAACAGGAAAATGTTGCTTACTTCCAGGCTGTCATTTTCTGTAACTACAAATTCCAGAATCCCCTGCAGTTGATGTCAGAGGAAGGCTGCTGTTGTGGGAGAGTCAACAGTGTGCAGTGCATGTTACAGTACAGCTTTTATAATAATGCAGGTGAGGAAATTCCATCAAAAATTCACATTAATATTGAATGACTCAACTACATAGAGAATAATGCACCTCTGAGTGTGAAGAACAAGCTAGTTCTCACACCGAGGAGGGACAGTGATGTAATAAAGCACGAGAGCGAAGCTCAAGTGGTCTCTGATGACACTTTTCCTCTGAAGGGTGAGAAACAGCTTGTTCTTCACAGTCAGGGTGATGTTATTTTTATGATACAAAGAGCCCTATGTATCAAGGTGGCAGATTGCCTGTGCACTGTAAATATGCAGCACGTGAAACCATAAGTCCCTGAGCTGTGCAACAGGAGTCCCATGAATCCCCACGGCATGCAATGAAGGGAGATGCATCCTTCCACAGCTGATTCCCTGGTTGATCACACAGTTAGATGCACATCTGGTCCAGGGATGTGTCTGGGGGCATGCCCATACTCCACACTATTCATGAACGCATGGAGTGCTTGGCAAGGGGGTGCAGCACACATTGGCAGTGGCAGGACAGGGAATCCATCCTCTGTGCTGGCCCACCCATTTGGCTGACAAAGAGGGTTGGGGGCAGCCATTTGGGCACTCTCCTGTGCTTTACAAAAAGGTGGTACTGTGCTTTCCCAGAATCTCCTACCCACACAGAGCAGAGGATCCACTTTGTGATGCCCATATCCCTTGAAATACTCCCCCGTGCAGCATATACAACATGGTCCGAGAATGCATCATTGTGTGTAGCTGACTGGCACCTTTGAGCCTTGGTAAATCCTACAACAACCCATGCAAAAAATGCCAGTCAATCAGGATGGCAGCAGCACAACAAACTGAATTAGTGCACCAGGTCCTTGAAAAAATTAAAACAAACCTGCTGACACATTTTCCCTGGTGAAGATAACTGAGCAAAACTAAATCACTTCTACTACGTACAGAATGAAAGGAGCGTACATGTTAAAAATGTATACTTCAGTGCAATTGCTTTCTCCTAACCTGCTCACAGTAGCATGTGGCAGTATTCGGGGGAGGGGAATTGCACTCTCCAAACTTCATACCTGGTCCCTTTCTTTTCTTGCTGTGAGTAACTTGTGGCACCATTCATACTGGAGCAGCCCTTCAAGCACCAGAATTCAGTGCTCCTCATATTACCCATTTCAAAGTCTGTCTCCACTCTACTTCCTGTCTGCTAGCTTTCTGCAGCAGCTTGTACTTCCTGGAATATAGGACCCGCTTTCAGCACACACCATGCTGGAATGCAGGAGCTGCTTGCACCACACGCTTTCTCTTAGCTGCATAAACCAAGCAGTAATGCTAAAAATGGAGTAAAAGAAATAACATACAAAAAGACACTTGTATATGGGGAACATGGAAAAAGATACCAAAAATAAACAGACCAGCATTTAGTCGGGGGGTTGGGGTGGAGGGCTTCTCTAACAATACTCTGCCAACAACAAGGGACTTTTTATGTTTGCTTGCACGCATTCGAAAGAAACATTATGTGACAGCTTAGGAGAGAAGTGGGTTTGGGAGGCACGCCAGTGTGGCAGCCAACGCAAGTATTGCATTTGGGGGCTTGGTCATGGTGCACCAATGGAGGCACAGTGTGCTGATGACACTGGCTTCAGAAGGTGCATAGCTGTAACGTTTTTGCCACAGCAATCATGGGCCACCTCGTCAGTGCAGCGTCAGCGATTTGCTGCAATGAGGGAGTGACCCGACATTGCTTGGTGGAAGGTTGCTAGAGTAAAATTGTTTGTGAACATGGAGGTGCCTTACCCCTGTGTTCACAAACAATATCAAACTGTCCCCCAGTGCCGAGGGGGTTCCCAATCCCCCTCAGCAGCATGTGTCCCTCCCCACAGAGGTGTATTTTTGCCGACAGGGGCCCCAATCCCCATTGGCATGCATCCCAGTGCTGAGTTCTGACGGGGGAGCCCACTCCCCATCGGCAGTATTTTCCTGTCCCTGTGTGATGTGCCGATGGGGGAGCCCACTCCCTGTCAGCATCAGCCCCCTCAAAGACTAATGGGAGAGTCCGAGGGAGTGCCCAGTCCCCCTCTGCTCTTGTGCTCCCCCCCAGCTTTTGTGCCGACGGGGTGCCCAATCCCCCATCAGCTACAGCCCACCCCCCAAAAATATCCAGGTGGCATGATGGGAGTCCACCCCAGCATGCCCAATTCCCCTGCAAAGGAAAAACCATCCCGTTGGCCTTTTTTTAACCTGTAAACAAAAATGGTCCCTCGCTGATCTCCTGCCCTACCCCAATACCCGTGCCCACCCACTGCACACCCATCCTCCCCACACCCCCTCACCCCATACTTACTCCAGAGCCCAGCATGACAATCTTCGTGGACCGGGAACACGCCTGCACTCTTCAAAGCTGACCACGAACTGAGGAAATGACGGTAAGCTGTAAATGGAATAAATAGGGTTTTCCCAACTGTGTTGCATATCTCAGGCATTCTTTGGAATTTTTGCACCAAATTTTGAACATGGGGTTTTTGGGACCCCTCCTCATGAATTCAGTCACTGTCATGGTGTTAATCAGCCCTGAAAGGTGATTTCGTGGTCACTGCATAGAATTAGCTTTCGGGACTGATTAATGAAATGACAGTGCCAGTGTTCATGAGGTGGGCTCTCAAAAAGTGTATGTTGCAAATTTGGTGTGAAAAATCCAAAAAATGACTGTTTTACAAGCTTGCATTACACAGTTGCTGTGCACGCTCATAACTTCATGAATTTGCAGTATTTTTAATCCAGATTTTCAATGTTGCCATTTTTCTGCACTTCCTTATGAACAGTACAGCTGTCATTTTTCACATCCTGGGCGAAATGTGTTTTTGCACTTGAGGCACAGAATAACGCAGTCACTGTGGGAAATCAGTGTTTGGGACACATTACAAAAATGACAGTGACACTGTTCATTAGCAGAGGTCCTAAAATTCTTATGTTGAAAATTTGGTGTCAATAGTCCATAAAATGACTGTGCTATGAGAGTGCGTTGTGCAGTGTCCACGCACACTCGTAACTTCGCACATTTACAATATTTTCGCTCCAGATTTTCAACATTGCCATTTTTCTGCACCTCCTTATGAATAGTACAGCTGACATTTTTCACATCCTGGCCGAAATGTGTGTTTGCACTTCCAGTGCAGAATAGTGCAGTCACTGTAGGAAATCAGTGTTCTGGACACATTACGAAACTCACAGTGACACTGTTGATTAGCAGAGCCCAAAATGCCTATGCTGAAAATTTGGTCATGAAAGTCCATAAAATGACTGTGTTATGCGCGTACATTGCACAGTTTCCATGCATGCTCATAACTTCGCACATTTGTAATATGTTCACTCCAGATTTTCAACATTGCCATTTTTCCGGCCCTCCTTACGAACAGTACAGCTGTCATTTTTCACATCCTAGCCGAAATGTATTTTTGCACTTGCAGCGCAGAGCAGTGCAGTTGCTGTAGGAAATCAGTGTTGGGGGCACATTAAGAAAATCAAACTGACACTGTTCATTAGCAGAGGCCGTAAAATGCCTATGTTGAAAATGGATGGAGGTGGGGTTGGCGTGAACTTCAATACTTCACTGCCATTCCTATTCTGCATCTGCCTAACTCCTGCATTTCCAATGCTAATACCAGCAAGCAAACATTCGGCATTGACAAATGCTTGTTAATATGGGAGGAAGAAATTACAATAAAAAATCAATAAAATTGCTTAAAACTAAAAATTAAATGTTGTTTATAGCTTCATAATATTAATTTTTTAACAGATCATCTCATAATCACAATAATCCATTCCAGAGTGTGGGTTGCAGTGGGATTTACCCACCTCCGATGTGGTTTTGTCCCATGGCCTGCAGCCTCATGACAAACCACACCAGGCATGGGTAAACTCCACCATAACCTTCATCCTGTCATGGATTATTCCTTAAAGAAATAACCACTGTGTGTGAGTCTGGCTTCAACCAACCAAGTGTGATGGTGTTGGTGGGGTTCTATTTGAAACTTGTTATTACAGCTGCCAGCAACAGTGACATTACCTTATGAAAATGGAATATATTGCAATGTAGTGATATAAATGCTCTATAGTATGTCAATAAATTGAGAAATACATTGTCCTAATATAATGTATTGTATTATATATTATGAAATATATTTTTAAATATACTGACATAATATATTTCTAACTCAAAGTATACAAAAATATATATTACTATATCAACAAATACATTGACTGGATGACATTTTATACACAGTGGGCTGGATATTCAAACTGCGCCATTCTGTGGTGCAAGCCCTTGCGCTGCTCAAAAAAGTTGCGCGGGGGTGTGGCCGGGGCGATATTCAACGGAGTTGCGCTATTGAGCAACTCCTTTGAATATTGCCTCCCGGCCACAGCCACTGTGCATGGTGCAGTGGAACTTGCGCCACCACAAGTGGTCAGAGTGGAGCATTCAAGATGTGGTGGCGCAAGTTCCATTGCGCCATGCGCAAATTTCCGATATTCAAAAGGTGACATGTAAATGGGGCTATAAGTTATGCAAGGCACAGGGGGGCCATTTGCATCTACTTACAGCACCATTTGCATGCCATTAGCATGCAGGTGCACTGATCCCTGACAACTTGTGCCTGGCGCACTGCCAGGAAGCAGCCGTCGGGGACCAACGCCCCCTGCAGCCCGATCGCGGGCATGAAGTAAATCTCCCCCCCCCACCTGGCCTGATCGCGGACATAACAGTATTAAACCCCTGCCACTGGCCCGATCACCGCAAATAGAACCCCACCTCCGACTGGACCGATTGTGGGCAAACAGGAACCCTCAACAACTGGCTCGATCGTGGGCAAAACAGGAACTCACTCTCGACTGGCTGGATCGCGGGCAACAGAACCCCACCCCTCGACTGGCTGATCATGGGCAAACAACTGAACTCTCACCTCACTAGCTCACTCGCTGGCAGAATGGAGTTCAACCTCCACAAGACCAATATCTTGGTGGTCCAGTGGACCACTTTGTCAGCATCGCGGCATTAGAATCAGGTCCCTGTCCATTTCCTGGTGAGCTGCGGCCACCCACCCACGGAGCCCACCATTCCGCCCGCCCCCATCGGCTGGCAGCAGCACCCACCTGCCTGCCACCCCGTGTTCGCCGTCGACTGACTGCTCAGTACAGATGTCCATTGGTTCCAGAGCAAGACATGGTGTAGTTCATATTGTCAAGGCAGTCCAATAGGGGCAATTCATTCTCATATTCGACCGCCTTATACAGTATGTGTTGCAAGCCCATTGCTCTGTTTGAATGGGTGTGCAGCCTACCAAGCAGTCAGTCGGTGGGCAGCGGGCGGCAGGTGGGTGGGGCTGCTGCCCGCCTGCTGGACGGGGAGCGGGTGGTGGGCTCCATGGCTGGGTGGGGTGATGCCACTAGATCACCAGGGAAATTGAACCTGGGGTTGACTTAATGCCCGCGATCGGGTCATGGTCCACTGGACTCACCAGGGTCTTTGGGGGTTGAACTCCATTCTTCTCGGCGATCGGGGCTAGTGGGGGCGGTTGAATTCTGTTTACCCACGATTGGGCCAGTTGGTGTGGGGTTCTGCTTTGCCCACGATCGGGCCAGTCGGGGTCTGTTTTGCCCGCGATCGGGCCAGTCGGGGGTTAATACGTTATGCCCGCCGATCGGGCAGGTGGGGGGTCATTTCTATTTTGCCTGCGATCCCGGCCAGTGGGGGGTTGGTCTGTTCTGACGCAGGCTGTGAGTTGCCGGGCTGTAGGGGGGCACAGGGGAAGACATGGAGGGCCACCCACAGGTGGCAGCTGCTGTGTTGCACCCTGCAATGCGGCAGCTCACCTGTGGTGGCCTCTGGCTTACTCCTGTTTTTTGGCTCAAAGTTGTGCAGACACAGGTTGGGGTTGCACCTGCACAACTCTGCACAGCCCAGCTGAATATCGGGCTGTGTAGTTTATGCATGTTCCTCCCCCTCCGGTTGAGCATGCCTTCATTAGCATTGCGCTGTTGCTCAGCATGACTTGGGGGGCGCAACTGCCTCCTGCTGAATATCGCAGAATGGTGCAATTTCGGACTTACACAGGCGCAATCCTATTGCGCATGGCGCAACCCTATTGTGCATGGTGCAACCCTTTTGAATATCCAGCCTCATGTATTTTAGCATATACTGAAACTATGTATTTGTAATTAGAGAAATTGTAAATTATCTAATGTATGGTAAATGTATTGAAGAATATATTTTATCACAAAAATGAAATATATTTCAATACACTGGAAATTATGTCAAGTATGTCAATATATTAAATTAATGAAATACATAAAAAACATATTTCAGAAATATATAATCATAATTGATTTGTGCCTCATGCATTGCTTGTGATTTATGTCAATCTATTTAGTAATACATTGCCTCTACTATATTATTAGTATATTTGAAAGTATACAATGGGCATTAAAATCAAGCACAAATCCTGTAATCTTATTGGCTACCTGGCACTCCTATCCCGTTATAAAAGCTACAATCATCCTACAGTAAGGGGTGCCAGGCAGCTGCTCCAGTCATCAAATCCCCCGAAATCCCAATGACCCCCATTCCACAGCATACCAGCCGCTATCTTTTTCCCTTGCTAAATGACAGTCCATCTCATACCAAACTGCACATGCCATTCTCTACAACACAAGATATTTAATGAGGGCCTTAGAGAATCAAATTTGTCTGCTCTAACTGAATCCAGATCCCTATCCCCTGCTTTCAGTTCCTATCTTATCTTTCCCAGTTCATTGTTCACCATCGTTCTTCCAGCCAAGTCACGGTCTAGCTGCCTTCCTGTTTCCCAGTTCGCTTGCTCCAGCTCACACTGAAACAACGGACCACTCCTTTGTCATCTTCTAACACCACTGCTAAACTACTTAAAAAAAATGCTTTTTCAAATCCCACTGCACCTCTAATTGTGGTGCTGCTTCATCAGCTATCCACTCGCTCGTGCTACAGTACAGTCAAAGCCCACTCATGCTGTGCTACCCGATTGTCTTACGATCACCCATGCTCGCTGAAAAAAACACACACTTCTTTGTCACTCTTGTCCTGCTCCCCACCCCTCACTTATCTTCTATTGGGTGCCTATAACAGGCCCTCCCCCTGCTTCGTCCTCCCCTGCTACCAGCCCACTCTCTGTCCTGATATCTCAGTCCCACAGAATCTCAGTGTTCACCTGTGCAGTATACCTCACGTTCTTTCTCCTACACACTAACCACTCCTGCCCTTCCTTTTTCACCTTTCCTATCACTGGGATATCTCTCCATCTCCATCGTCTCGGATAGGTAATCATGCACCATGCACATACTCTGTACTCCCTACTCCTCTTCCTTATTCTCCTCCCTCTTCTACTACACCCTCCCAGTGCCTGCTTCCCCTCCCTCTCAAACAATTACCTACTTGCTCCTATGTATAAACATCTAGGTACCCTACATCAAGAATCTAGTTTCCTGCACTGGGATCAGACTTCCCCTATGGAGCCACCCTCTCCCAACTATGGTTTTTGGCTTCCCCCATTCTCATCTCATACTGCTCTTACCCTTAACCTTTGCTATCACCCCTTGACTTACATCAGTGAGCAGCGTGCTCACCAGACACAAAGGTGAGAGCGCATGAATAGGGAACTACACCTGTGTACCATGAAGCTAATGCTTCTTCTTCTGCTATTATCTGGCAGTGTTCACCCTAATCCTGGCCCAACACCTACTAAGGCACCAAACCTCAAAAAGCACACAGGTGCCCTCTCTATCAAGTCACTCAATATTTGTAGTCTGCTACACAAAATCAATGCCCTTCAGGCCTTTGCTAGCCAACACTGTCCAGACATCCTAGGTATTGTTGAAACCTGTCTCTCTCCATCTGTCCCGGACCATGCCATAGCCCTCCCTGGATAAAATGTTTTTCAGCTTGACTGAACGACAAAAAGAGGTGGTGGTTGTGTAGGCTCAGTAAAGGATACCATCATGGGTCACCACGTTAGCCCTGCTCCCCCAAACCAGTGCTGCACAGATTCTTCCTATCAAAATCCTCCTTGGTGCTCTTAACAAAGCCCTTACAGTTATCACAATCTAAATTCCTCCAAAAGAACAAGGCTCTGGCCTGAACATAGCCTTGGACTTTGTCAGGTCTCTCCCACCGGACACTGAGTCTATCCTTATTGGGGACTTTAATATAAACTGGCCTGCTGCTGAGGCTACGGCTCACAGAGATTCATAGCAGTGGCGAACCTCACCCAGATGGTTGACTCCCAACCAGGAAAACTATAAAACAGGCACCAGCACCCTTCTGATTGGATACTTACCAGTCACCCTACCGGATTTCCAACACCACTGTCCTTCCTGACGTAATCAGTGACCACTCCCTGTCAG
Organism: Neoceratodus forsteri; assembly: GCA_016271365.2. NCBI lineage: Eukaryota > Metazoa > Chordata > Ceratodontiformes > Ceratodontidae > Neoceratodus > Neoceratodus forsteri. Next base: position 370,740,288 of record CM057449.1, read on the forward strand.
CTGCACCTGGTCAAATAAATTCAGCAAGCCACCCCTGAGAACCATAACCAGCAGAGTCTTGCCCCGTGGCCATCTAAATTATCTCAAAACCCATCTTCTTCAACTGGATTGGTCACCAATTTTCAGTGCAACAGATGTAAACACCGCCCTGGACCACTTTATCAAAACCTTTAATGGAGCCTGCAACAAATTTGCACCTCTCAAAAGTGTAAAGTAAAAGCCATCTCTAACCCATGGCTCACATGAGACCTCCTAAGGTGTCTAAAAGAAAGGATCAACTTTGGGAACTAGCTAGAAACTCTGGGAGGTAAATTGACACCTCTAACTATAAACGCTCTCGAAATGACTGTACCAAAAGCCATCCGCAAATGAAATCTGCTCACTTCAAGAGTGTCTTCACAAATTCCTGGGGAAATGGAAGAGATTTCTGGAACAACATTAAAGAAGTCGTCGGAAGTTAGTTTAAATCCCCCATCCATGCTCTGCATAGACGGGGTTACCACACTTGACCCAAAAATCATTGCAGATACATTCAATACTGCTTTCACTGACCTTAGTTCTGTACTTCCCCCCGATTTTTTTAACAAAGAGGACACTTCAATGCCCCCAATCTCCTCTGCCCCCACTACCCACCCTCCTTCCTACTTTAAATTGGCCATATGCACCAGGTCTGCAGCTATGTTACCAAAGCTGTCACCAAGTCCAGATCCAGCAGTGACTCACTTGACCTCAAACTTGTATCCCTTACCCTTGAAGAAGTACTCAGACCACTGACTTAGATCTTCAACCTCTCCCTCAGCCTCAGCCAGTTCCCGGACAAATGGAAACTGGCCACTGTGACCCCTATATATAAAAGTGGTGTCAAAACTGCCCATGAAAATTTCTGCCCAATCTCCATCCTACCTCCTCTCTCTAAAGCCCTGGAACGTATTGTGGCTGACCAGCTCACAGAATTCCTGGACATACACAACATCCTTTGCAAGCAACAACACAGCTTTAGAAAGGGTCACAGCACTTCCACAGCATTACTCGAATTCACTGGAGCCATTCACCACTCTTTGGACAATAGTAATCTAACAGGGGCTGCTTTCATCCATCTAACTAAGGCCTTTGATATCATCAGTGACCATCTCCTGCTTGTTCAACTATGGAAGGCTGGGCTCTTATCTGATTCAGTTGACTGGTTCAATACTGTAGCTATCTAAGCAGCCGGTCCCAAGGAGCAAAAATAGCTGAAACACTCTCTGATGCCAGACCAGTCCTCTCTGGTGTTCCACAAGGGTCAATCCTAGGCCCACCCCCCTCTTTAGCCTATTCCTGAACACACTCCCAGACTCAGGTCCAGAACAAATTATAATCTATGCAGACGATGCAGTTATCCTTGCCTCTCATCTCTTATGATCCTGTAGAACTGCAAGGAAACCTCCAACGGGGTTTCACATCAGTTGAAAACTGGCTCTTGCAACACAAGCTGTTACTAAACCAGAAAAAAACTAAGACCATGCTTTTCAGCAGCTCGCAAAACAAAAATAAACAGTACCACCTCACCGTTAATACCAAACTAGGAGCCACCCATGATCAAGTTATTACTTAAATATCTTGGCATCACCCTTGACTCCAAACTCTCCTGTGCCACCCATATCAATAATGTCGCTAACATGGCAAACACCAGGCTGGGCTTACTGTTCTGTCACCAAAAACTCCTAACCTCTGAAGCATTGTCTCTTGCTGTTCAAAGCTCTCTAGTCCTTTGCCCCTACTGTCCCTCTCACCCCCTCCGATCCACTGTGGAAGAAGCAGGTACGGTAGATGGCGACCACGCTGGGTCAGCCTTCGTTTTAGCTCCGTTTTAGCCTTTGTTTGAGCTCCATTTTAAACTTCGTTTTAGTTTGTTTTATTTTGTTTAATTTATTTATTTTATTTTGAATAGTTTTAAATGTCTCAAACGTTTCGGGTTTGTACTGTCGGTAGCGTTGGGTCTGAGCTGCTATTTCTTAGCTGAAATCTGAGATTTGCAAGGATTTCCCAGGATTTTTCTCCATCGGCGTTACTAACCGGTGCAGTCGTGATGTGCTGTGGATTTTTTTTTTTTTGAGAACTATGTGTGGGTCTGAGATGGCTTTGGCTGTCTAATTTTCCAGTACTATTGGAGAGAGTTGGCTGCTGCGGTGGCTGATTTCAAGACTGTTACGGGACTTTTGCCAGTGTGAGACAGTCGTGGTCCCGATGTTACAGGGGTGATTGTTTGTGCCCCTAGGATTGAAACGTCTGTCTGAATTAGAGTGACAGTCAGTAGACTTCTTTTTTGGAACCCAGTGACTGAACTGTAGTTTCTATTTGGGGATATAATTTTCGCCGGACCATAGGAAAGACGTCACCGGTTCTTTATGTGTGTGGAACCATCGGAATGAGGTGTGGAAGACAAATAATGGCAGTAAGACTTGTGATATTCTTGTCCACATAATTGGAGGTTTTGGCTCCCTGATCCAGATGGGGGGATTGGTTTTCCTGCCTCTGGAGGGCGGTGGGGTTTGCTTTTCTCCCTAGATGAGGCAGGGGTACTATCGGAGGGTGGTCATGCCTGCCTCATCGTAGCGAGGGTTAGGTGGAGCTGGAACCTATGGTGGAGTCGTCTGCGGTATCTGCTTGTTTGTTGCCTCCAGGATTCTGGCTACTGTGAACCTTGAATATTTCATTTATATTTGGAATTATATGGATTGGCGTGGATTGCTCGAACTTAGTGAAGTATCCCTGATTTATTTTGTTGCAGCCACAGTGTTTTAATTATTGGGTGACTACTAGGAAACCTAACTATATCTAAGTTCATTCACAACTATCGGTCTCGTGAGGAGACAGATAAATGTTGGAGCTATACTGAGTGGTGAGAGCACAGAAGTGTGGACGTATAAAAGACCTTGAACTTTGTTTTGGGTAAAACAAGGGTACTTATTAATGGGTATTAAAGTGATGGGCCAATCTTTTGTGGTTTTTAGATTGGTAGCCCTCTCCCTGCAGTGGTGAGAGCACTGAGGGTAGGTAGAAAATAATATGTTTTTGATAATCTGTCAGCACTAAATTTGTTAATAGATTTTGTATTATATTATGATTTTTTAGTGTTGATTTTTAGTTTTTATCTGTAATTTTGTTTTATATAAGCTGAGTAGGATTTATTATTATTAATTGTGGTGTGAATTATGTGCTGGAAAGATAATAAGATGGTCGGGTACTATTCCCCCTCTATGCTCAGGGACCTCCGCCCTTTCTCCTGTCCCCCTTTTTCACTGGGAGTCTACAGAAAGTGTAGGGCTCTGGGGATCGTGAGAAGGAGACGGAGGGTTGGTGCTGGGCCTGGGGGGGGGAATGGAAAGGAGTGGGTGGATAGGGATAGTGGGGTCAAGGAGACGCCCTGGGGTGAAATGGGCACAGGAGAGGGGATCTCCCTGTCTTGTGTCCATACCCAAGGGTTCTGATCAGGGTCAGCAGGTAGGGCGGTCATCATCGGAGGTTTATCCTACTCGGGCGGTGTTATGCAATGCCAGTTCTATTAAAAACAAGACGGCTGTTATAGCCGATCTTGTTGGGTCATCTGACCTGGCGTGCATCACAGAGACTTGGCTGGATGAAAATGCTGGGCCTGTTTTAGCCGCAGCAGTTCCAGCTGGGTACTCGGTGATTCACCGCCCGAGGCAGGATCATAGGGCCAGGGGTGTTGCCATATGTTTTAAGTCAGAACTGGGCCTGGTGGAGGTACCAGTGGGAGTCACCAGATCCTTTGAGTGTATTCTGGGTGAGGGTGTGGGGTGCAGGATACTTCTTGTATACTGTCCACCAGGTGACGAGAATGCTTTCCTGCAGGAAGTCGCAGACTTCATTGTCTACCTGACGTTGGGGTCCCCAGATGGTTGGTTCTGGGGACTTCAATGCTGGGTTGACAATGAATTCTCTCGATTTGGTCAAGACTTCCTCCAGTTGATGATATCATTGGGCTTCACACAGTTTGTTTCCTCCTTGACCCATATTGGTGGACACTCATTGGACCTGGTGTTCATTTTGGGGACGGGGATATCCGATTTGGTGGTGGAACCGGTCTGATGGTCTGACCATCACCCCATTAGGTTCTGTTTTGAGACCACCCCTGTTAGGTCAGCCCCTTTGGAGATGGTCCGATACCGCCCTTTGAGGGTTGTTTCCCCAGATGACCTGATGGCAGTATTGGACCTATCAAGCCTACTGATAGATTGCTTAGACCCAGGTGACCTGGTACATGCTTATAATGAGGCAGTGACAGGGGCCCTGGATTCTATTGCACCAGTTCGTGTTCGTCCTCTCACCTCTCGCCCCAGGTCTCCCTGGTTTGATGAGACCGTGAGGGAGTTGAGGAGGGTTGGACGAAGGCTGGAGAGGTGTTGGTGGAGGTCCGGTCTTGATGATGACAGGCTTTGTTTGATGGACCATTATGTAGTCTATCAATCCGCAATCTCTCGTAAGAAGGCAGAATTCCTGTCCAGAGAGATAGCGGCTGCACAGAATAGACCAGCTCAGCTCTTTCGGACTGTGGACAGACTGTGCAATCCAGTCTGTCTGCAGCCCAGAAGAGCCTTATCTCAAGAATGGTGTGATGAACTTGCTCTCTTCTTTGCAGATAAGGTTGTCAAAATCAGATCGGATATCCGTTCTTCCCTCCCCAATGGGAACGATGGTGGTCGGCAGGAGATGTCGAACACCCAGTTTAGATGGTCTGACTTCAGCCTTCCCACAATCGATGATGTTGTGATGGTCATTTGAGCACTGTGTCTTTGATAGTCTGGAAGTCTTTGGAGAGGGGAATCTTTCCGGATCCCCTTAAAGAGGCTATAGCTAAGCCTCTATTAAAGAAATCCTCCTTAGATCCAGATTGTCTAGCAAATTACAGACCAATCTCTAACCTACCCTTTATGGGTAAAGTTATTGAGAAAGTGGTCGCAGTACAGTTGGAAGACCATCTGACCAACAACAATATCTACGATTCTCTCCAGTCTGGATTTAGGAAAAGGCATAGTACTGAGACAGCGCTGGTTCGGGTCTAAATGACCTCCTAATAGTGAGAATCGTGGGACCTGATCCATCTTGGTACTACTTGATCTCTCTGCAGCGTTGACACCGTTGACCATGGTGTGCTGTTAGAACGTTGCGGTCTATCTGTGGACTATCTGGTATGGTCCTCAGATGGTTTCGATCTTACCTCGAGGGTAGGACTCAGAGAGTGGTGTCAGGAATTTTTTCCTCAGCATCAGTCTTCCTATCCTGCGGGGTACCGCAGGGTTCTATCTTAGCGCCTATGTTGTTTGCGGTGTATATGCTGCCATTAGGAGTGATTATTAGATGATACGGTTTGGGTTTTCACTGCTATGCAGATGATACCCAGCTGTATATGTCTTTTGTGCCTGGCCAGGATGCTGCCTTGTCGGTATTTAATAACTGCCTTGCAGAAATTCAAGACTGGATGAATGGGAGTTGGCTGAGGTTAAACCCGGAGAAAACTGAGGTGCTGGTCGTGGACAAAGGCCGCTGTGAGGCGGGTTTGTCGGATGGATCACCCTCAGGCTTATGGCTTGGAGGTGTTCAGTTGGCAACCTCAGATCAGGTGCAGAATCTTGGCGTAATAATTGACGACCGTCTGACGCTTAAATCTCAGGTGTCAGTGGTAGTCAAAACTTCCTTTTTCCATCTGAGGAATATTGCCAGGGTGAAGCACCTGGTTCCTCCAGAGGACCTTCCAACGTTGATCCACGCCTTCGTTACCTCCCTTCTTGACTACTGTAATTCCCTATACCTAGGGCTATCGGGGGTTGAACTTCACCATCTGCAGCAAGTGCAGAATGCGGCAGCCAGGCTGTTGTCTGGATCTTCTAGATCCAACCATATAATGCTGTGCTTCGCCGGACTGCACTGGCTGCCAGTGTTTGCGAATCACCTTCAAGGTCGGTTTGCTGACCTATAAAGCCTACATGACCTGGGACCTACCTACCTGAAAGAACTCCTTGCTTCTACTGTCCCTCCTGCCCCCTCCGATCCACTGACGAGGGATTGCTAGAGATTCCTAGGGTCCATTTGAAAACATCAGGTGCTAGATCGTTTAGTTTTATGGCACCGTCCCTATGGAATTCTTTACCTCGTCAGGTGCGAAATTGCCCGACCATCCTTAGTTTTAAAGGAGCTTTGAAGTCCCACCTTTTTAGCATAGCTTTTAATTATTTATATTAGTTTTAATTTTATTGTATTTATCGTTTGAAATGTACAGGCGCTTTGGTTTTAAGAAAAGCGCCTTTTAAAAATAAAGTTGAATTGAAATTGAATTGAATTGAAAGCTCCAGTGTGAGTGTTATTGACTATGGACTCATAGTTTACAGCTCTGCCATTGCCTCCACACTCAAACAAATTGCCACCTCCCTAAATTAAGCATGTCGTCTCATCACTAGAGCTCACCGTCTCACCCATACCTGTGATCTCTACTCTCAAACTGGGTGACTTCAACTAAACAACTGACTTCAGTATCAAACCTGCATCTCAGCCAAGAAAACAATGATGGGCAATGCCCCCCCAGGAGTCTGTTCTCTTCTTAAGACTACAGTAAACAACTGCAACACCAGGAGCTCAAAATCACAACTACTGCAAATCCCTCATTGTCGTACTACTCAAGGACAAAGGTCTTTTTCATATAGGGCCCCCAGCTGGCTCAATGATCTTGCCAGTGACATCTCTGCCTCACCAACTCTGGGCACCTTCAAAAAGAAGCTCCATTAATCCCTTATGGCTTCTAATACCTGTGATTGCCTTAGCTGAGCACCCATCATTTCTGCAGCTCCCCTACCCTCCGCTGCCCATGCTGACCCCACTCCTAGTGCTTCTTTATTGCCTATTTTTCCCTTGCTCAACTTTACACTCAAATACTCTGACCTGACAAAGCCTTCTAGAGCTGCTCTACTCTATACCACCCTTTCTCCCTCTTTCCCCACTTATGTTTTAATACACCTCCTATTGTTATTGTAATATGTTGTGTAATTTGTACTTGTAACCAAGTTGTTATAACCACTTGGTGTCATGACAGTCTAACTCTGTAATTTCAAAAACTGTATTATTCTGTACTTGTGACGTGGAACCTTTGTAAAAGAGCCTCGGCTCAAAGGTATTATATAATCCTAGACTTAAATAAATAAAAATAAATATACACACTAAAACCTAACGGCTGCAACAACAACAAAAAAATTAAATCATTCATCCTACCAACTAACAACCTTTGCACACTAAATCAAGATGATGTCATTAACATGATGTCATAATCTACTGTGCGGAAGGACTATTTTATCATACATTTCATAATAAAACCTATTTACGTCACATAACACATGATTTTTTTCTGAATGTACAAAAGAAAAAAAATATAAGGAGACATTGTATAATCACAATATACCCCTTGAGGGTGTTGGTGATGCCAGGATTTACCCATGCCTGGTGTGTTTTGGCCACTCGGTTGCGCCTCATGACTTAACAACACACCAGGTGTGGGTAAATCCTGGCATCATCAACACCCTCAAGGGGTATATTGCTTAAATGTCTGTTTGAGCTAAAGCTGCACTGTAGAACAATAATTTCAATGTAGATATTTCCATAGTTACTAACATGATGAATTCCAGTTGTATAGATAAAGGTACATTCAATCATAAATAATTTGTGTTTTTATTTTTTTGTCTGGTTAAGTAGTTATATTAGTATCTAATACACATGTATATTACATATATTTGTAAATACAGGAAACAACATTTGAAATGTGGAAATAAAATATATTTATACATACAGTATATTGGCATATACCAACAACATATATTTACCATACTTATTTCAATATATTTGGAATTTAATCAATATATTTTGCAATATACATAGTATGCTAAAGTGGCAATAATGTATATTTACAGTACGTTGCAATATAATTGCAAATCTTAAAATCTATAGAAATATATTGATTTTCCAATACATTGCACTATTTTATAAAACAAGTAGATTGGAATATATTTCACCATTTGTAACTATAAAATTAGTTAATAATATATTTTAAAATAAATTTCATTTTTGCATGGTTAAAAGCTGCACTGAAGGTTCATGACTGTTTAATAACTTATAATTTGCACCTATTGAACCATCATGTTTAATGTTGCTAAGGCACAACCTGCAGGAAGAATGTGAAAACCTGTGATACATAAAACATTCTGATTCCAAAATACATCGGCACTCCAAGTCCAAAATACATAGCCTCCACTCTGGCTGCCTAAATGGAGGAAACCTGATGTGTTGTGCGTGTCAGATAAAACCCCCTTGCATGGTGTGCTCTGCACTGTTGTAGATGGTGCAGAGCAATTACATCGATACCTTTTGTGCATATAAAGGCAGCTGACACCACATCAAAGTGAGCGTTGGCTGAAACCTCATTCCCTGTTTTTCTGAGTTTGTCATTTCAGTGTATCATTTTGCACCACATTGAGTGACTGTATTATCAAATGGGAGCCCATCTGGAGTACTCGTGCAGTTTGGAGACCTCTTCTATGCAAGGACATAGACAGGATGGAAGCAGTCCAGAGGAGGGCAACTAAAATGGTGCAGGGTCTACATCAGAAACCATATGAAGAGAGACTGAGAGAGCTTAATATATATACCCTTGATGAAAGAAGGGACGGGGGGACATGATAGAAATTTTTAAGTACCTCAAGGGAATCAACAAAGTCCAGGAGGGTAGCATCTTTCAGAAAAAGAGATGTGTAAGAACAAGGGGGCACAATTTAAAGTTAATGGGGGATGGCTCAGAGGTAATGTGAGGAAATTCTTTTTCATGAGAGAGTGGTGGACGCATGGAACCACCTTCCTGGAGAGGCTGTGGGGTCTAAAACAGTGGGGGAATTCAAACATGCATGGGACAGACATAAGGCAGTTATAGTGGGGGTTGCAGGAAGTAGGCTGTTGGTTAACTAGAATCTGCAGCTTATCCAATAGGTAGGGAAATGGGAAGACTGGGTGGGCCAAGTGGTCCTTATCTGCCATCAAAGTCTATGTTTCTATGTTTCTACTGACATCAGTCGGTTGAGGAGATCATCTCACGAGACCCTCCTTGGTTCACTAGGGCTTTCCCAGGTGCACTTGCCCATATTTTGCCCAGAGACTCGTTTGTGGGTCATTGACCTGAGTTCAGCTTAATATATCTGAAGGTACCAGAAAATGCTGTACTTGAGAAACTAGATAATTTTCCATAATTGGGGCTAAAAGTACTTTAAAGGCTCTCCAAAAGTGGAGCCGTGACACTTGAGCATATGCTTATACATATTCATATCCCTTGGGCAGTGAATATATGTCTGTGCATGGTGCTGGAGAGACTTGTATGAACTGTAAAACAACATCATGTAACTTCTTAAATAACCATTAAATGTTTCCATTCTACTGCTCCCTAGTATTTAACTCAAGTAAGGACATACTGTAAATAACCCAGCCTCTGTTGTATAGCTGTTTTGCTGTGGACCCACCTGGAGTTCCATATTCCTCTAAGAAAATGCCATTTTGTGATATTGTTCCATGTCACTCATAATGAGTCTTATTGCTCTCTCAGCATTTACATTTTAAAGAAAAAAACTGTATGCTAGCATATCATAGTTAGCTCTTGTGTTTCTTAAAACTTTTTTATTTCTCAATTTATCATTTATTTAGTTTTAAGCACCTTTTTTCCCATGGTAACATGCTAACCAGTGTTGTCCCCCTACAGTACTTTCAGGACTTGTACAGCCCTGATTTTCAAATAGCTTTTTTCTAATAAACTCCCCTAATTACAGTGCCTTTGACTATCCTCAACATTATTTCTTATTTTTTTCTCCTTACTTTGCGGTATTCATGATGTTTTATTTAAATATTTGGTCCCCCCCCCCTTGGCATCCCCCTGTTATGCTCAAAACTATGGATCCAAAAATCCTCCACAATGCCAGTGGTCCACTCACAGAACTGAAAGCACTTGTCTGCTTCATTGCAGTACCTTTGAAGGGCTTAAAAGCCCCACACCTGCCCAAGGAATTCCTTTCTCCTTCTCATCCCAGTGAGTGTTTTTCTTGGTGTCTCCATTCCTCTCACTGTTATACTCATGACTGGTTGTGGTGTCACTGTTACGTACATGACTTCTTATAAAAAAACAGCTTTTAAATAAATTACACCAAATAATTAGGAAAATAAGTGATATCTAACTTTTCAATCAAAGGTTCACATAGTTTATTAAGAAAAAAATAGCTGCAAAACAAACATTTATAGTCAGCAGGTAAACTTTGACACCTCTGGTGAAAATGCATTCAAAAGTAAATGTTCAAACATACAGTAAATATGGTTGCATTATGTACATTAACACAAATATTTCTTGCAGTAGGAGTATATCAGATAGTTACACTTACATTTTTGTTGTTGTTGGGTCCCTATTAACCACATGATTTGTAGTGTCACTGTTACGCACATGACTTGTTGTGGTGTCACTGTTACATACATGACTTCTTAAGAAAAAATTTTTTAAATAAATTGCACAAAATAATTAGGAAATTCAGTGGTGTCTAACTTATCCACCAAGGTCCACATAGCTGATTAAGAAAAAAAGAGCTGTAAAAACAAACAGATACAATCAGCAGGTAAAGTTTAACACACTCAGTGAAAATGCATTTAAAAGTCAATGTTTAAACATAACTATGGTTGCATTACATACATTAACACAAGTATTCCTTGTAGTTGGACTATGCTGGATAGTTCAACACTTATTATTGTTGTGGTTGTTGTGTCCCTGTTGACCACATGACCTGTTGTGATGTCAATGTTATCCACATGACTTGTTGTGGTGTCACTGTTGGGCATATGACTTCGTATGAAAAAGTTTTTAAATAAAGTACATATAAAAATTAAGAAATTTTATGGTGTCTATTTTATCCCCCAGGGCTCACATTGCAGATTTAAAAAAAAAAGGCTGTAAAAACAAACCGATACAATCAGCAGCAAAACTTTGACATGTCCTGTTTTCACCGCAGTGGTGCCCAAATATAAATTGTGGCATAATTACCTTCAGGTAATGCTTAGAATAAAATAATGAAATGTTGCTTACTATGGTATCTAAATAGCTTTAATAATCATTCTAATTTGGAAAAAAACTAAAAAAAAATGTTAACTGAAAATTCAAAAGCAGGGACACTGTGTTACGTACATTAACTGATCCATGTGCTAACTTAAAGACTCATTTTCTTATACTTCCAGATTATGAATTATCTTTATATTTGGTATTACATTCTCTCCCTGTGCATCCAATGTAACAATGATATAGTTATGGGATTTAAGTAAAAAAAAAAATTGGGATATGAATGTCACACTTGGTCTCTTCAGTATCAAATAGGTACACATATGTGTAAGTGCATGCTCGTATCACGGTTCTACTTTTGAAGTGCTTTTAAAGTACTTTTTAGAACCCATTATTGAAAATTCACTAATTTCCAGAGTTCAGCATTCTTTTTATTTTCTTAAGATATGTTTAGCTGAACTCAGGTTGAATATGTATATGTAAAGATATATTTAGCTGAACTCGGGTTGCATATGTATATGCAAAGTGAGGAAATCTATGGATCTCTTGGCTAGTCAGAAACATGGCTAAATCACAGGAAGGACCAGGACAGTGATGCAGGGGGTTGGAGTACAAAGCTGATGACAGAGTGCACAAACAGATGTAGTTGTTCGTTTCTCAGGGCGCATTTTATTTGCGTTTGTTTTCTTCATCAGTATTAGTATCAGTATTGTTAGGCACATCAGTGTGGTCAGAGCAGAGACAGGAGTGGGACTTTTCAGTCCTGGACATTGAGTTGCACTACCGGTTGCAAGAGTGGGCAGTGGATTGCAGAACTTGAATAATGGCAGCTCAAGTGTCAGGTCTGGCTCAGCAAAACAAGTAAAAAAAACATTTTTTTCTTCCTTTGTAAGTATACTACTTGAATACTTTGCACTACTAGGACTGTTCTGAGGACTGAAGGGGGGGCCGGGGGCTTTGCCTCACTGTCTCACTGAACAAGATGAATCAGCTTGCATGGTGGCAGCAAGTATGGGACATTGCAGTGCTGAAAAAAAAAATAGAGAAAGTAAGTGTGGCAATAAATGAGTCCACTGGAGGGCAAAGTGATAACCATTTTGGCATGTGGCTGGCAGTGAACTGGTGAGCATTGGGCAGGTGGTGTCTCTCACTAAGTGAAAGAAAAACAGTGGCGTCAGGGTTGCCACCTTTGAATGAGGCAAAAACCGGATCCTAAGCTCCGCCCCAGCCCCACCCCTTTTCATGATTCATCACGCATTGTTCCTCCTAGAAGTCCATTTGTTATATCAATAAAAAAGAACAATGCAGCAGTTAAATAAAAATGTTAAGATGCTGTACTGTGCCTGTTAAAGTAACTTTCCTAGGTTCTTCCTAATTATTTATTTACTTATGTATTTATTTATTTACATTGGTTAACCAAATAAACATACAGAGATAAAATAAATCTTATTTACAGATATGATCTGGGGAGAGACAAGGGAAATACTGTAAATAGCATACAATAGTATTCATACTTTGTATCTTTTTCTGGCTCCATTTCCTGTTCTTGTCCAAAGTACTATTTCAAAGCCAAAGAAGTGTCCATACTTTTTTCTTGAGGAAAACAATAATTTAAAACATTTAAAAATACCTAAATTCTGTTAGAAATGAAAATGTTTACCAGCAAATGACAATGGTGGACAACTGGCTCTGTTACTGTTACAGAAGGTGGGGGCAGTTGTGCTGCTGTGCTGCTTTAAGATGCAGTGGAAAGATTAGGTTAAGTAAGTGCTAATGGTTTTAATGGCCATACTTTACACCTGCCAGGGTGACTGCATTCACAAACAAAAGGCTACATTGACAACAGAATTTGTTTGTAACCTGGCCATGTAGCTGAAACAATGAATGAATTTGTTTCAAAAGTATGTGAACACTCAAAATGGCTCAAAAACCTGACCAGCACAGAGCAAAACCGGATTACCTGATAGGGACCCTGAAAACCTGATCACCAGGTAAAAAACCTGACAGGTGGCAACCCTAAGTGGCGTCGATTTTGAATTCACTGCAGTGCTTTTGGCCAATGAGGAAGCAAAGTGAGCCCAAGAATATCTGGGTGGGTGAAGAGGCACCTTGTGCTGGTTCTTTTAACTTCCTTGGCATCTATTGTAAGTTAATGTACCACCTTGATAAGGGTACTGGCCAATCAGATGCCAAGAAATAAAAAGCACATTTTGTAAGGCTGCATACAGGATCTATGAAAAATGAGAAAAAGCACCCACAGCATAGACTTCACACATGAAATGGCCTTAAACAGTCTTTCATCATTTATTTAGTACAAAAGGTGTGCAGTATACCTCACCAGACCAGGTGCGTGGAAAACAACCCACCTCAGTACTATGACATCACAGCTATGCTGCTAGACGGACTAATGTTTCACTTAGGCACCCCCAATCTTCATCAGAGCTACATACATAATCTGTAGATTAGTTGTATTCTTTTTGGTCATTTTGGTTCCAGTTTGCCTTTGTTTTGAGACATCCTCCTTAGGCTGCCAGATATGAGGATTGCTGTGAACAGGGAGAGCTTGTAACAACTCTACATTGGCTGTATACAGTATTTGGCATTCATACAGTTTGCAGTTGCACTGCTCAGAAGATAAGCATTGGTTTTACAGTACAATATATGGCAAATAATTTTTAATGATTACATGTACCACTGAACAATCTGGTATTTTGTTTGAATGCAAGTTGAGTTCACCCCTGCCCTTCCAAAAAACAAATAGTGCAAAGACTGAAAGTGCCATGGGACAATGGATGATTTTGAATGAGTGTCTGGGAGAGTGACTAGCTGCAGTATAGAGGTATAATTTTGTCAAATTTAATTTAGTCAGCGTACTCTGTCTGATTGGTGCCTAACCATGATTTGAGATATCACTGCTATTAAAAGTGACCATCAATTAATTTCTGAAACAATGGAGCTGGTAGATCTTGAGAACAAGCTGTAGGAGTGATCAGAATATGTTTTAACAGTGAAACTGTGTGGTTCAGTGTTCAGAAATTTAGCAGGGTAGTGTGTCAACAATTAGTATCAAATGTGTGACAATAGCTGTAAATATATGATTATAAGTAACAAATCACATGGGTGATAGTAGCCAATATATATATAGGAATTTAAGAAAGGAACTGGGGGAGTCAAAAACTGCCCCCCTACAGGCTGAAGTAGAGAGTAAGTAGAACCTGAGTGGAGAGGAATGGCACGGAGGTAGAGATAAAGTGGGAAAGGAATGGGAGCATTAAAAATAGAGGGAGGAAGGGGGAGGGAAAAAAGGAAAAAAGGGTGTGACAAGAAGACTGGAAACAAAATCTGGAAGGCCATGTGTGCAAATGCTAGAAGTCTAGAAAAATAAGATTCCAACCCTAGAGGCCATCATGGCAGAGGCCAACTAGGATATTGTGGCCATTACCGAGTCATGGTACACCAGAAATCATGACTGTGTCATGACCATACCAAGCTATACTCTGTACAGGAAGGACCAGGTGGGAAGGAAAGTAGAGTGTATGGTGCTTTATGTGAGGGAAAGTATAAAACTGATGGAGATACAGGGACTATAGGGGGGCAGAGGTACTGTGGATCACCCTGGAGATGGCGAATGGCACCATTGTTCTCACTGGAGTGATCTGCTGACCTCCAGCATGGGGGCAGAATTAGATAAGCTACTTGTGGAAGCCATTTGCAAGATGGCAGAAAAAAGGGAGGTGCTGCCACTAGTCAGTGAACCCACTTATGATGGGGCAATACTGGACCTGGTACTCATTAACAGGGACAGTGTTGGAGACATCAAGAAGGGAGACCACTTTGGGAACAGTGATCACCGTACAGTGTAGTTAATGGCTATGGACTTGAACCATACAAAGGTGAAGGTCCTGAACATTAAGAGGGCAGATTTTAAAAAGATGGATAAATGCCTCAGGGATGACCTCTGGGGGGGGGGATGACCTGGGTGGGGTGGAGGAACAGTGGGCAAAGATAAAATGGGTCATAGTGAAGGCAACAAACCTTGGCATGAAACAAATGAGCAAAAGCAAAAGGAAAAAGAGACCGATGGTTCTCGAAAGAGGTGGCTGAAAAGGTAAAGGCAAAAAAGGGTAGTATTCAGAAGGTTTAAGGGGATGCAGAGGGAGGAAGATAGGGAGGTGTGTCAGTGAAAACAGAGGGAAACAGGGAAAGCAGTAAGGGGCTCAAATG
Organism: Neoceratodus forsteri; assembly: GCA_016271365.2. Classification (NCBI taxonomy): domain Eukaryota; kingdom Metazoa; phylum Chordata; order Ceratodontiformes; family Ceratodontidae; genus Neoceratodus; species Neoceratodus forsteri. Next base: position 370,755,628 of record CM057449.1, read on the forward strand.
TGCAAACTAATGGGAGAATAGCTTAGGAGATAACAAAAGGGGAGAAGACATTTTTAGGTATGTAAGTAAAAATAATATGACTAGAAGTGGGACTCTAAGGTTAAAAAGAGAAGAGGGTGGGACTGTGCAGAGTGGGACCAGAAAAATGCAGACATCTTCATTAAAAAACTGCTATGCTGTAGTTTAAATGTCAGGGCATTATGGGAATTTTTTGTATTCTTCCGTGTGGTATTATTTTGATGCATCAGTATATTACAATAACATAAATAACAGCTATACTGTACTATAATTACCGGTGACCCCCTTTAACAACCTGTTTTCAAGGTTCTCCAAAATGCTGTAATAACCCAAAAATGAGTTATTACAGTGTTCACTAAACTTTCTTTCACCTCTGGTGTCCTTTCGCTGTCGCTGCAGTGCACCACACCCCTTCACTGGCTTGTGCTCTGCTTGTGGGCAGGCTCAACAGTATTAAAACATGGCGGCTCAGTTTTCTGCCTTCCGACGAGCCACCCGACAAGCTGCTTTCCTTTATTACCATCCACCTGTTTATTTTATTTTTTTAAATTTTTTATCTGGTTGATCCTGCTTTTGAAACATGAAAGAAATAGCTAGTTGATACTGCCATATCGAGAGGTGCTGAGTCTCTGACTCCGCATTTAATCCACAATGAACCCTGGTAAAAGCCATGGCTGAGACAGTTTAAAAAAAAAAAAGAAAAAACTCTCAGAGAGCGAGGAAGAAAGGTAAAGTATGTGTGTGTGTGTGTGACTGTGTTTTGACAGCAAGTGAAAGAGGGAGAAAGAGGGAGTGTCTGTAGGTAGGGGAAAGAAACACTGTCTTGCACCAGTAATTATAAAAAAATAAAAGATATGCAAGTGTTTTCTTATGGATTTTTTTTACACACCCTCAGTGCATCATGACTTTGATAACCCTCTCAAGCTTTACTCTCGAGATTTATGGGTCATCACACACCTTGGGTGTATAAAACAAAATCCATAACACACACTTACATATCCATTAGTCTCTATTTAAATTTCATACTATTATGGGGAGTTTTTGTATACTTCCATGTGGTATTGTTTTGATGCATCAATATATTACAATAACATAAATAACAGCTATACTGTACTTTAAACGTCATGCAATATAGAAATGAATCAAGTAGCAGTTTGTTTCTAATTCCCGCTGGATTGTTGATAAATCCATCCTGCACAAGTTCACCACTTGTATTGATGTATGCAGTATCTTTAAAAGAGGAAGAATCAATTATTTAAGCAATAAGGCACGACAGGGTGTGGTATATCATGGGATATCGTCATGCCTCGGGTGGTTGGGCACGAGGCCGTAGCCGAGTGCGTCCAATGACTTAAGAAGTGATGATATCCCATGATATACCACACCCTGGAGTGACTTATTGCTATTATGAACCGAGTATGAAGTTTTATGAATGGAAAAAATTAAAAAAATGGTTTTAAAACATTTTATGAATGAGTTTTTGGGTGGTTTAGGAGTACATTTTGAAAAAAATAGTTCTCAGACAGTAGAGAGCAAGGAGGCTGGTGGTGCTGGAACTTTTTTGAAGCCGTGATGATGTAGCCCAATATCATCATGGCTTCAAAGAGCTCTTGGCCAATCAGATTCCTCTATTTACGATGCTCAGTTCATAATTAAGCAATAATGCATGACAGGGTGTGGTATATCATGGGATATCATCACGCCTTGGGTGGTTGGGCACGAGGCCGCAGGCCGAGTGCGTCCAACGACCCGAGAAGTGACGATATCCCATGATATACCACACCCTGGAGTGCATTATTGCTATTATGAACTGGATTAATAGTTTTATTAGTAAAAACACATGGTTTAAAATTGACTTTTAAAATGTTTTAGTATTGAATTATGGTGTAGGAATACATATAAAGAAAATAGTTCTATTACTTATAAATGGCAGGTGGCGCTGTTGCACAGTACTGCATGTGAAATCTGCTGAGAAAGCAAGCAGAGTGTACCTGCACCATTCAGGAATATCATCTCAGCATAGAGGAGCTTTTTTTTAAAAAAAAATTATAACTGAGTGAAAGGAAGATGCTGCCATTTGCCACAAGCAGGCAGGAGCGCTGGTCCGTTGTCATCTGTGAGAAGAGTGGGCAGGTCGGTGTGAAGCTAGTGTGGCGAGCAAGAGCGGTTGCCGTGTGTGACAGTTGCTAGTATGGGAATATATTTCCTGCAAGTGACCATTGTGTTGTTCCGGTCGGTGGTGGGCTGTAAAGACGAGGGTGACCCTTGTGTTAATGACTTTTACCTTATTTATAAAGAGCGGTGGTTGAGGAAGTTTGGGAGAGACTCTGGGGCTGTTTTGCTGTAGTTTTTCGTTTGTTTTAAAGCGCCGAAAGGGAGTGATGTTACATGATAAATGTTTTTTTTTAAAACGGGAAACATGCTCGCAAAAGTGAGAAACTACTGCGACCGCGCTAGAGCTGCCCTGACTGACATGTACGGGTGGAAGTGGAACATGGTAGTCGGTGCTGTTGCTGTGTGTGACCGAGGGTTTGTTTGTTTTCTTTTTTTTCCCCCCAGCGGAAGACGTTTAGGGCTAAGTTAAATGTATGGCAGCCTAAGTGAAAACCACTGCCCAGCCTGCTGCTGTCAGTAAACTAGAGTATAGCCTTGCCCGTGCCGAAAAGTACAGGCGAATGGATTTCATGTAGGTGAAACAAGCTGTTGGTTGGCACCTTTTCTTACCCGTGATGATGTAGCTGGATATCATCACGGGTAAGAAGAGGGCTCAGCCAATCAGCTTCGTCCATTTACGATCTCCAGTTCATAATAACAATCAGCACTGCAGTAAAAAAACACATAAAAACATAACACTGTTCCTTAATGTTTGAGAAATGGAGATAATTCAATTCTATTGTTTGGCCCTGGGTGTCTGAACACACTCAGGTTAATATGCTAATAATACTTGACAGGGTGGGAGGTATTGAGCTATACCAGACTGAACAGGGATGAAATGAGGCCCGATGCTGGAGGCGGTGGGCATATAGCTGCTGGAAGGTCTGGTATATCGCATACTGCCAGCCCAGGAGGGAATTATTATGCTTACAAAATAGGCTTTTGTTGAAATTTCAAATGAAATGTTTAAAATAGGGGTGGGGTGGATTTATGTTTGGTTTTGGAATTGCTAAATCCAGGCAGAGTTTGGATTTGTAAAGGATTTGGATTTGCCAGTTTCGGACAATACGTATAAATGAAGGAAAAAAGGGCTTATCAAAAGAAAAGCCCCAACAAATGTCAATGAAGTGGCAGCAGTATTAAAAGGGGATCCACTGCCTGAGATGCACTGCATCATGCTGTTTAAACATTTTTAGTTTCTGACCAGTCTGCATGGGAAACAACCAAACGGTAATGTGCAGAATGAAATTGCATAGTTGGAACCCACCCATCCTTATGAAGTCAGCATAAATATAAGGCCAATTAAAAATGTAGCAAAGCCAGGAAATGCCTAAGATAGTTTTAAATTTCTAACATTACAAGTGTAATCCAATGTTTGTTTCTGTTCGCCAGATGGTGCAGGCACACTGGCAGGGTCTTGAGAACGGAGATAATTCACAGCAGGATGATAACAAAAAAAAGTATTTGTCAATGCCGAATGTTTGCTTGCTGGTATTAGCATTGGAAATGCAGGAGTTAGATAGATGCAGAATAGCAATGGCAGTGAAGTATTGACATTCATGCCAACCCCACCTCCATCCTGTAGAGACAGACAGGCATGGGGGTAAGTGTTTGAGTCGTCACCCATGACGGTCATGCCATGTCACTTCACCCTATTCTGCAGACACTGACACGTGTTGAGGTGTGCCTTAGGGTGTTTGGCTTTACAGTCTCCACATTCCATAAATACATATACCGACATGGGTGCAGCATAGGAGAATGGGGTAAAGTCTGGGGCCGAAAAGTCCAAGGTACACCTCGATGCCTGTCAGTGGCTGAGGAGTGGGGGTAGGATTGCATGAGCAGTATGGTTGGCAATCCAAAAGGCACACCCCGATGCCTGTCAGTCTGTACAGGGTAGGATGTTATGGTTAGAAACCCTAATGCCTCAGGCATTTGTTGGTATTTACTACAAATTTTCAACATGGCCTTTTTGTGACCCCACCTCATGAAAGCATTTGGGACCTCTTCTCATGAAGAGTGGCAGTGTGATTTTGTCAATGTGTCCCGAACATTGACTTCCTGCAGTGACAGTGCCATTCTGTGCCACACGTACGAAAATACCGATCGGGCAGGATGTGAAGAATGACAGCTGTACCATCCATAGGGAGGTGTGAAGAGATGGCAATGCTGAAAATATGTAGTGGGAATATTAAAAATGCCACTTCTGAGCATACATGGAAACTCTGGCAACATCTGTATAACAACCATTATGGACTTCGTCACCAAATTTTTCTACATAGGCATTTTAAGTATCCTCTGTTCATGAACAGTGTCACTGTGATTTTCTTAATGTGTCCCAAACACTGATTTCCCACAGCAGCCATGCTATTCTGCGCCGGAAGTGCAAAAACAGATTTTGGCCAGGATATGAAAAATGACAGATGTACTGTTCATAAGGAGGTGTGGAAAAATGACAATGTTGAAAATCTGGAGTGAAATTATTACAGCTGTGCAAAGTTATGAGTGTGCGGAAATCCGCGCACGCGACTCATAACACAGTCATCGGCGGACTTCTTCATCAAATTTTCAACACTGGCATTTTAAGACCTCTGGTTTATTGAGATTATACAGTGTCACCCGATACTTCTTGTAAAATAAATAAATAAACACAGGGATCAGGAGTCACAAAGCAGATGCACTGGGCACAAATAAGATGTGCCAGGGCAAATGAGATGTGCCATCCCCAAACAGTGGGTTTCACAGAAGGATGCACCGCAAGAGTAGCAAGCAGAGGTTTATTTTCTCAGAAGAAGCCAGAAGGGGAAGGAAGGAAACATATTCAATTCAGTGCTTTAGAGTAACTGGTAATTGCTATTTTTCTTTTAAACTTAGATTGTGGGCTTTTAGTGACACTATACTTTCTTTGTTGGCTTTACTTATAATTGTTTTTGGGCTGTTGAAAATTTAAAACATAGTGGTGGTGTAACTCTGTGCTGTCTTTAATTGCTGCAAATTTTTGCCCCTCCTCCCTCCCCTTCCCCCAACTCTTAATTATATGCCCTGATAAATCTGATTGACAGGAGCTAAATACGGGTATATAAGGGGTGTGAAGTAGGAGGGGCATAAGGGGGAAGAAGCCCACCCTCAGCACGACAAGTGTTTTGACTCATTTATTTATTTATTGGTTTCTTTTTCTTTAAAAAAAATTATCTGAGGATCAGTGACAGGATTTTTAGTACAGTAAATTAATAAAAAGGAAACTAGGAGAGCTTCAGTAGCAGACAAGTAGTGGAATTGCAGTATAATGTGGGGAGTGGTGCAATGCAGTGGCTGTGGGGCAGCCATATTCAGGCAGACCTTCTGGACACTGAGGTGCTGCCCTATCTGCATGCATCTCTCTGGATTGAGGGATGAGGTAGCCAGACTCAGAGCGGAAGTAAACTGGGTCAGGAGTACCATCACCCCTATCCAGGGACCACCCAGTCCAATGCAACTGCCTCAAAGGATGCCGAGAGCGAGGAGCACTTGGATGACAGTGGGCTCAGGAGGTTAGAGCAGTCAGGCAGAGGCACATCCCAGATCCTATTCCACTAAGAACTCATATGCCACACTGGCAAATGAGGACAACCAAATAGAGGTACCCAGAGAAGTGGAAGGAAAGGATGTGGAGGTTAGCCAAGGAGGTGACCTCAGCGGAGAAAGCAGTGGACCCCAGAGGAGGAGGAAGCAAATCCTGGTGGGGACTCCATCATAAGAGGATCAGCTAGGAACACAGGAGGAGTACAGGAGGTGAGGTGCCTACCAGGTGCCACGGCATGGAGGGGCGGAAGGAAGATCCTGGGGATCACTGGGAAGGCAAGCGGGAGGGTGAGCTGGATGTCATTATCCACCTAGGTACTAATGACCTGGCAAAAATGGGGGCAGAGGAAGTTCAGGAAGAGTTTAGGAAACTGGGAGGGGTCTCAAGAAGTAGCTACTTCTGCCACTTTCTCAAGTACTACCTGTGAGAGGCAAGGAGAGCATAGGAGTGCATGCACCAGGAACTTTAACTCATGGTTGAAGAACTGGTGCTGTGAGGAAGGGTTTGGATTCATTGGTGACTGGGGACCCACCTGGAGGATGGAGGTTTGTTCAAGCCTGATGGCTGCATCCATCCTGGAGGAATCAAGCACTCAATGATAAGTTTAAATGCTACATTGACAAGCATTTAAACTAGCAAAGAGGTGGCAGGCCAGCAAGGATGGTACCCTTCTCACCCCACAGCTAGCAGTGGAACCAGTGAACCAGAGGAGTGGCTATCTCTGCAAAGCAGTGTGCAAAAGATGGAGATTAGTGCCCAAGAGGTGGATAAGCAGAAGGACAAAATTCAGCAGAAGGGCAGACAGCAAGGAGAACCATGGATAAATGACAACCAAGGAAGGGCTGAGAGTAGAACAGTGAAGCAGTCTAGGGAGGTAAAATCATGGAAAGCCATGTGTGCAAATGTCAGGAGCCTTAGCAACAAGATGGAAGATCTGGAGGCTGTCATGGTACAGTCAGACCTGGACATCGTGGCCATCACAGAAACCTGGTGTAATGATAACCATGACTGGGAGATGGCCATACCTGGCTACAACATATTCAGAAGAGACAGAGCAGGCAGGAAGGGAGGAGGAGTGGCACTGTATGTGAAAAATGAGATAAGGGCCACAGAGATCCAGGAGGAACAAAATGGAGGAGAGATACTGTGGTTAAGCTGGAAAGGAAAATGGGGACAGCCATCCGCACAGGTGTGGTCTATAGACCACCGCAGGAGGAAGAAACAGATAGAGCTGATGCTAGCCATCCAAAGGATGGCAGACAAGGTGAGGTAGTACTGGTTGGAGACTTCAATATTCCAGACGTGGACTGGAGCATCCCAGCAGCAGCATCAACTAGAGCAGATTTATCCTGACTCCCTTCAGGTGCCTTCTCACAACTGGTCATGGAACCAACTCGGCAGAAGGCAATACTGGACCTTGTGCTCACAAACAGGACAGTGTGATGGGGGGTAACAGTGGGGAGCACCTGGGAAACAGTGACCACCAGTCATTGTGGTTTCAAATCACAGAAAGAGCAGAACCAAACCACACAAAACACGTATCCTGGATTTTAGGGGCAGACTTTGGGAAAATGGGGAGATACTTGAAAGAGGCATTAAGGGAATGGGACTGGAATCAGGGTTGAGGAACAGTGGGCAGTATTTAAAATGGGGTTACAAGAACAACAGAATTATGCATTAAGCAGGTTAGCAAGAGGAAAAGGAAGAGGAGACCATTATGGTTTTCCAAAGAGGTATCAAAGAAAGTGAAAGCCAAAAGATTGCATTCAGGCAATACAAAAGACACAGGCAGAAGGGATAGGGAGAAGTACCAGGAGAAGCAAAGGAGACAGGGAGGTCAGTAAGGGAAGCCAAAGCTCAGACAGAAGAACACATTGCAAAATCAGTGGGTAGAGAGGACAAAACCTTTACAGGTACATAAGTGAAAAAGAAAGACAAAGGGAGGGATAGTGAGACTGAAGGGGGAGGATGGGAGCCCGTGGAGGATGACAACAGTAAAGCTGACATATTGAACAGGTATTTCTGCTCAGTCTTTACTGAGGAAGAGGAGGGTAATGGGTCTGAAGGAGTACAAGGGGTGAGAATGGTGCAGAAATGGACACAGGTCCCTTTACAGAGAAAGGGTCCTGAAGGAACTGGAAGTAATAAGAGTTGATAAAGCAATGGGGCCAGACGGGTGCACCCAGTGTCCTTAAAGAACCAAGAGGTGGTGGCTGAACTCTGGCTATCCTGTTTAGCGATCACTGGAAACAGGGGAGGTACCCAAAGACTGGAGGACAGCAGATGTAGTCCCCTTATACAAAGTGGAAACAAAAGAGGAAGCAGGGAACTACAGACCAGTCAGCCTCACCCTCGGTAGTGGGAAGATCATGGAAGCACTACTGAAGGAGAGATTGGTGGAACATCTGGTTATCAATGGACTACAGGACCCAAGGCAGCATGGTTTCCAGGGGGAGGTCAGTCAGACCAACCTCGTTGAATTTTTGACTGGGTGACTAGGGAGGTGGATCAGGGGAGGGCAGTGGACATGGTCTATCTGGACTTCAGCAAGGCCTTGACACTGTGCCACTAGAAGACTATTACACAAACTGGGGAATATGGGTGTGGGCAGGACAGTAGTGTGGTGGGTAGGTAACTGGCTGGGTGGGAGGACACAGAGGGTGGTGGTAAATGGCTGTCACTCCACAGAGGGAAGAGTGACCAGTGGGGTACCACAGGGATCAGTGCTGGAACCGGTCCTATTCAACATCTTCATCAGTGACATTGCGCAGGACCTAGAAGGCAGAATTTCACTGTTCGCTGATGACACAAAGCTCTGTAACAGAGTAGACACACCAGAGGGTGTAGACAGAAGGAGAAGCGACCTGCAGAAACTTGAAGAATGGTCAGGGGTTTGGCAGTTGAAATTCAATGCAAAGAAGTGCAAGATAATGCATATGGGGCACAAAAACCCTGGCACAATATATCAGTTGGGGGGTGAGGATATAGCATGCACCAAGCAGGAAAGGGATCTTGGGGTTGTCATCTCTGATGACCTCAAGGTAGGGAAACAGTGTGACAAGGCAGCAGGTAAAAGCAAATAGGATGCTGGGATGTATAGGCAGAGGCATCACCAGCAGGAAAGGAGGTCATAATTCCGCTACTATACAAGACACTAGTGAGGCCCCACCTGGGTACAGTGTACAGTTCTGGAGACCATACCTATGTAAGGACATAGACAGGGTAGAGAAGGTTCAGAGGAGGGCAACAAAGATGGTGCATGGATTGCATCACAAGTCCTATGAAGACAGGTTGAAGGAACTGAACATGTACTCCCTGGAGGAGAGGAGGGAGAGAGGGATATGATAGACATACAAGTATCTTACAGGGAGGAACAGGGTGCAGGAAAACACTATTTTTAAGTGAAAAGATGTTCCAGGACTAGAGGGCATGGGATGAAGTTGAGGGAGGACGATTCAGAGGAAACATGAGAAAGAATTTCTTCACAGAACAGTGGTGGACAAGTGGAACACCCTGCCAGAGGAAGTGGGGGGGCTGAAACAATCACGGGATTTAAGAATGCATGGGATAGACATAAAGGAATTCTAGAGGTCGGGGGTAAGGGGCAACAGACTTCTAGGAAAACAAACTGAACTTACAAGCTCAAATGGGCAGACTGGGTGGGCCATAGGCCCTTATCTGCTGACACTGTCTATGTATCTATGTCTGCGATGCACTGTATGTATCCCCACTGTGAATATCACTGAACCACCATGGCACAGCCTGAGATGCCCCAGTACAACCAGGATGTGCAGAAACACCCTGGACCACACAACACTGAATAAGGAGCAAGTTAGCAAAGTACACAGGAGCAACAGGGGTAGACTGCAGTGGCACAAATGATGCAGGTGAACAGCCCAGCAGGGCTGGTCAGAGAGCCAAAGGGCTGGAGGGTGGCCAAAGCAGACAAGGTGCATAGACAAAGCACACATGGTGACACCTGGAAGCACCAGACACACACACCCAACACAGGAGCCCAACAGGCACATATACTATGCACAGGGGTGACTGTTAAGGTGGGCCACAGCGGCAGAGGTGCACTGTGCAGCGTTGCAGAGGGTGCCACACATGTCCTGGTGCACAGGAACACAATAGAGTGGACATGAGAGCTGCATCACAGGTGCACACAGGGGGACAGACACAATGGCACACAGGCCGAAGGCCATGTCCCGCACAGGTGGAACATGCCCACAGGCAATGTGGACTGCAAGAGGAGTGGCACAACAACAGGGGACTACTACAGCAGAAACAATCAGCATGCAGCACACACAGAATACGGGTACTGTGCAAGCCAGCACAGTGTAACACCTCCCAACAGGCCAGATGCAACAGGGTGGACACACACTGAAGTGGGCATAAAAAATGGACAGGGCACATGGGTGTGCAGTATCACAGATGCACATGTGTGAATGGGAACAAAGGTACAGTGGAAACCAGCAAGCACAACAGAGCATATGCACAATGTACAATATACAATGAATGACCACAGACACCATTAGCAATATAAAACTCTTTAGTAAAATATGAAATGTAACACAAGAAACTATGTACAATGTTAAAACAACAGTAGGACCAGGGATAGGGTGGTGTGGGAATCAGAACAGCAACATATGAAACAGTATACAGGAAGGTGATGGCATGGTGGTGGGGGAACAGGGGAGAGCAACAGACAATAGGGAAGGGCATGGAGGGTGGGGGTCAAACAACAAAGGGGCTATGTACAGGTGGCCCGGTGGCAGAGCATGCTGGATGGGCTGCAGCCCGGTGGCCACTCCCCCATCCCCTGGTACTCAGCACCCTGACAAGCAGTGTAATGGCATGCAGGAGCTGCTCCTGCCATCTGTAAAGTGGCTCCATAGTGTTCCGGAGTGCCCTCCTGAGCTGCAATTCTGCCAGCTGCCCAAGGATTCCTCTCCTCCACCACCCTGGCACACCTGGCTGGACTCTCCATGGACCTACAGTGGGGACACAGACTACAGGAACTAAGGGCCATGGTCCACACCTGCCCCCCTTGCCCATGATGTGAGTGTTCAGGAGGCAGCCACCACGGCAATGGCCGTCAGCCCACCAGGCACACCGTCTGCCAGCAACAGGCTGGCACACAGTGCCACACTGGTGCCATGCAAAGGTACTCAGACAGCACAAGGCCCACATGTGCATGTAGAGGGAAGCGCAGAAGGGCACACAGCCATGTACCACATAGCATGTGCAGATGCCAGCAGGCTGCACAATCATGCAGGCTCCATCCAAGCACCAATGGAGCACCATAGTGTGCCCATGGCCTACAGCATGGGTGCATAAGGTGGACTGACACACAGGAGCCATGTGCACTGTGGCCCTATCACACATATCTATGGCCACACCCCATGCATGTGCACAATGTGCAGCACATGGACATGCACATGAGGTTGGCAATGGCCTGCAGTGGGCACTGCCCCCCTACTGATGAACACACAGAGGATGCACAAGCAGAACACTCACCTGCACCCACACAACTGGATCCCTGGCCTCCACCACCATTACTAGTGAGCCTCGCCTCCTCCACCACTGCCGCCCTCTGCCTGTCTTATGGCCCTGAGAGGAAAACACAATCAAAGAGCACCATGAGGTGATGGTAGGTGTGTACCAGCCCTCCACAGTGCCCCAATGAAGACACTCTGGTCAGAGTGCAGTAACACACAGCACCCCAGCCCATGCCCACCATGGTTGTGTGCAGATGGACGTGTGCCATACCAACATCTGTACCACAATGTGGCTGCCATGATGCCCATGCACCCTCCAATCGTGCACCATGCCACACACGGCTATGCATGATGGACATGTGTGCACCCCACATGCAGTAGGGGCACGGCATGCCACATGTCTGTGTGTGTGCTGGGGTGTGAGGCCTTGTGCCAGTGCACACTGCCCCCCCAGAAACCAACCCCTGCCTGCCTGTGTTGCTGTATGGTGTTGTGACTTACCTGGGCATGGCACTGCACCCCTATGTGCCTGATGACAGAGGCTCTGGAGCCTTTACAGGTCCTGGTGCTGCAGATTCCTGTAGCAGTGCCTGCACTGCTCCCCAGTGCGCTCCACTCCAGTCCTGCACACCAGGTGCTCTGCTACCCTCACCCACACTGCTGAGCGTGGCTCAGTGAGGTCCTGGTTCCCAAACAACTGTCACTTCAGAGACATAACTAGTGTCTCAAGGTTCAACATCTCCACCTCTGCCCAGTTCATGGCCCTGGGCCCTACTGCCTGAGCATGTGCCATGGTTTTTAACTGTTTTTCCTGAGCAGGTGTGCACTGATCAGGCTGTTGATGTGCAATGGCCCATTTGCGCCACATGCACTATAGGCCGTCATGTTCTGGACCCCACATCACGATGTTGTTGCGTGGTAATGTGTGATTGCTGCCCATTGCATGTCACCGTGCATGCGCAGTGTGCACAGCACAGCCAGGAGACCAGTGTCAGGGGTCATGATGGGATCACACTTGCTCAATTCTTGCATTTCCACCATACATTGAATGGCAAACAATGCCACACATAGTGCACTGGGGCTGCGCATACTACCAGTAGTGCACCGTGCACTGCCGGTGCACATTGACACAATGTCACACTGATGCACCATACATGCACGCAATGGGTCATGCAGTACAGCACCAATGGTGCATGATGCCCTAGATGTGCTACCATCATCGACTGCACTATTGGAATCACCGGACTCTTTGCACTATGCCTGACATGTCACTGAGTCTGCATTGCACATGCGTTGGGATGCACCGTGTGCCTTGCGCTGCATTCAGGAAATGCCCTCAAGCTGACTGCACATGCTCGGGGATTGCACCCTAGGGGGATGCGCTCAACACATCAGTTGTGCTTTGCTGATTGAGATGAGCTGGGGGCAATTATGGAATTCACAGACAATGCTCCAAAATCAGCTCATTGCCACATTTAGGGGCATCTCACCGATTTAGCATCTCATCACATTTGCTCTCAATCTCATTTGCATGGCCTGAGCTATAAATGCTCCTGAATGTGCCTCCCCACTCCTCAGGTGACTGACAGGAACAGCACCCTTGAAGGTAGATCTGTTTATATTCAACCATTTACAGCTTGTCGGCACCATCTGATAATGGGATTTTAAGGGCAAATAGGGTGCTGTGTCTGTGCAGCATCCTGCCACTGTGCTGGCACACAGCCACATTTGCCTGTACTGTGCTGATGCCTGCATAATGTTCCCCACAGGAACCAAAATGTCTGGAAAGGATGGAGCAGTTGGACGGAGACATCCAAATTTCACAGCAGATGAGGACAGAGTGCTGCTGGCAGGACATCCTGGCTGGCAGGAGTGGTAGACACCAGCAGAGGTATGATGGCTGGGAGGAGGTGGCTAGGCATGTGAATGCCCATGGAAAATATAACAGAATACCACAGGAGTGCAGGAAGTAATTCAATGATGAGAAGCAGAGGGCCAAGAAGAAAATGGTCAACATAAAGGCTTCCCTGGGTGCGACAGGAGGTGGGCCACAGAGAGCAGTGCACCTCACACTCAATGAGGAGAGGCTGGTGGCCAGCATGTGCCAGACAGCTGTGCTGGGAGTTCCTGGTGGGGGCTTCCAGATAGGTGGCAGTCCATTGCAGCACAGAGTATACATGTCCCAAGTGCTGTGCCTGTGCATGTGTGTGTGCCATGGGTACCCTGACTAGCCCCACCTTGGGCCGCTAAGCACCCAAGCGTCTGTGTGCACTGAACATGTTGCTGTATGCCCTGTCCATCTATAGCAGGCACATGACATGCCACATCTGTGCAGTATGGGGGGGAGACAACCATGGTGGGTGGTGGTGGTGGTGGTCATCTGGGAGGATGTACCCGCTGGGGGTGGCCGGGGGGGTGGTCACACACATGTCCTTGAGTGCCTGTACAGGCCTTGGTGCATGCCTGACTATGCCAGTACATGGTTGCAGCAGTGGCCCTGTGGCTGGCAGTACCCTGCATGGCATGTCAGCCGCACCTCAGGCACACGTGCATGCCCCCCTGTACATGCCTGTCTAAACACACCATTCACACATGTCAGTAACCATGTTTCCCATCTCTCTTACAGCTCCATCACACCTCATGGGTACAGCCATGGCATGATCTGGAGGGGGAGGAGGCCAGGCCATCACACCAAGCCACAACCGGGGCTGTGGCCAATACCATGCCATTCCAATGCCACCACAGCCCTGGATGTGGTATCAGTTGTTGCAGGGCTGCCAAACCTCTCCACATCCAGTACCATGGCCGGTGGCCATGATCGGTCATAACTGGTCAGCATACTGGGTTTGGATGATGATGATGACCCAGAGGACAGGGTAGACATTGCTGACACCCTGCTGGTGCTGGCATGTGGTACACAGGGAGCATAAGATGATGATGATGATCCAGATGCCACACGGCTATGAAGGAACATGGCCAACAGCAGCTTTGCTGAGGCATGGGTGCAAGCACATCCACCCACAGTGGCAGTTGCTGGGGACCCTGTGTCTGGTACTGCTGTGGGGACAGGGACCACTGGCACTGTTCAGCAGGCTGCTGTGGTGAAGCAGCAGGCAACAGGGGACCATGATGCGGGCATCACTGGACATGCAGTGGTTGACCATGCCCAGTCCCTGCCCATACTGTGGTCTGCTGTAGGGTGTCCACCTACGGTGGATGCAGCGCAGCAGGCTGGGACCCCACCTGCCCATTGGCACTGTCCCTGTGATGCATCCCCTGCCAATGAGGTTGAGGGCTATGCATGCCTCCTATAGGACACCATGGAGGGGCAGGCATCCCTCAGGGTGGAGCTGAGGAGAGGTCCCAGAAGACTGGAGAAGGGCTCATGTGATCCCACTCCACAAGAGTGGTAGCAGGGAGGAGGCGGGGAACTACAGACCGGTCAGTCTTACCTCAGTAGTGGGCAAGATTATGGAGGCACTCCTTAAGGAAAGGATAGTGCAACACCTGGAATCCATAGGGGCACAGGATCCAAGACAGCATGGGTTTACAAAAGGAAGGTCCTGTCAAACTAATCTCATAGATTTCTTTGACTGGGTAACCAGAGTGGTGGACCAAGGGGAGCAGTTGATGTCGCCACCTTGACTTCAGCAAAGCTTTTGACACTGTTCCACATAGAAGATTGATAAATAAGCTAGGTAGGCTCAGGGTGGGTCGTAGTTGGTCAACTGGGTGGCAAACTGGTTGACTGGCAGAAAACAGAGAGTGGTGGTAAATGGTATACAGTCAGAAGAGATGCAAGTCACAAGTGGGGTACTCAGGGATCAGTCCTGGGGCCAGTCCTATTCAACATCTTCATTAGTGACCTCGAGATGGGCTAGAGGGTAAGGTTGTCTGTTTGCAGATGACACCAAGATCTGCAACAGAGTAGATGATCCAGATGGGTGGGCAGAATGAGAAGAGATCTGGATAAACTAGCAGAATGGTCAGAAGAGTGGCAACTGGGATTTAATGCAAAGAAGTGCAAATCATGACATAGGGAAGAGAAACCCTAAGCCACTTCTAGGCTGGGAGGGAGTTGCTAGCAGTCACAAAGGAAGAAAGAGACTTGGGCATCATCATCACTGATGACCTAAAATCATCCAAGCAGACCTCTAAATCAGTAGGTAAGGCTAGGGGGGTGTTAGGGTGTATTAGTAGGGGTATCACAAGTCGTAAGAGGGAGGTAATAATCCCTCTGTACAAGACATTGGTTAGGCCCCATCTGGAGTACTGCGTGCAGTATTGGAGGCCACACCTTCACAAGGACATTAACCAAATTGAGGCAGTCCAGAGAAGGGCAACCAAATGGTGCAGGGACTGCATCAGAAGACATATGAGGACAGATTAATGGAGCTCAATATGTATACCCTTGAGCAAAGGAGGGAGAGAGGTGATATGATCGAGACATTTAAACACCTTAAGGGCATAAACAAGGTGAAAGAGTCTAACATGTTTAAATATAAGAAAAATAGCAGGACAAGAGGACACAGCATGAGATTAGAGGAGGCCGATTAAGGGGAATGTGAGGAAATTCTTTTCACAGAAAGGGTGGTAGATGCATGGAATGGCTTACCACAAGAAGTGGTGGCTATGAATACAGTGCAGGGCTTCAAACAGGCATGGGATAGGCATAAGGGAGCAATACAAATGACTATGAATAGATAGGTCACTGACAGAGCAAAGGCCGATGGCACATTTATAAGGTAGAAAAAGAAATGGGCAGACTGGATGGGCCTTGCGGTCCTTATCTGCCGTCAACTTCTATGTTTCTATGTTTCTATGTAAGCTGAGGGGCATTCAGATGCAGCTTGCCATGGAACATGAGTCATCAGCTGTGTGATACACCCCAGGTGCTGGCAGAGGCTCATCTATTGTGGGTGGGCATGACATCTGCTGTGGAGCATATTGTGCTCATTACTGAGGTGGTGAGTGCAAACAGTGAACCACATGGCTGCCAGGCTGCCAGCCACACCCCCAGGAGTGCCTCAGGCACCCCCAGGTCATGGCATCAGGTAAACCCATTACTGCTGATGCTGTCACCACACATGGCCATCCCCAACATCCCTGGATCCAATATGGGTCTTGCAGAAGGCACACCAGTGAGCACCCTTTCACGGTCTCACTGCAGTACCCCACCATGGGTGGTGAACACCCCCAGCCAGTGGCACTGACTCAGTGACCACCAGGCATAGGCATGGCCCTGAGTCTGCTGTGCACATATGTTGGCAGATGTACACTGATACTTGCCATCCCCAACACAGGCACCATGTGCCCCCATCTATATGTGGCCTGCTGCACGTAAGCCTGTGCATTGCTGTCACCCCTCAGGGGTGTGCTACATGATGGCTGTGCTGTTGTTGTCTGACCTATGGTGTAAGTGTATGGGTGTGGGTGTGTGTGGGTGTGTGTGTGTGTGTGTGTGTGTGTGTGTGTGTGTGTGCATGTCTGGGGGTGTGGGGGGGTTGCTGAGTTTGTCCCACATGTGTTACTCACCTGTGGTCCCCAAAGTGCTCCTCCACGATGGTGTCCCTGTGCTGCCAGGACCTGGCAACCAGGTATGGGTCCCTGAGGGCCAGGGGCAGTTGACCACCTCCACCATGGGGACCCTGTTCTGCTGCATCCTCCTCCACCCTGGAACTTTTACCCTCCTCAGCTTGGACAGTTATTCCATGGTCATTGGCTATGTTGTAGCGTACAACCGGTCAGGAATATGCCACAGGCCTTCTCTGGGATATATTGTAGGGCAGCACCTGACCTATCTAGGCATCTGAAGTGCATCTTCAGCATGCTGAAGACATGTTCGATGATGGTGCATGTAGCAATGTGTGCTTCACTGAAGTGCTCCTCTGCCTCTGTGCCTGGATGGCAGAAGGGTGTGAGGAGAGCTAAGGTCACAGGGGATACACCGCATCACCTGTGGGGGGACAAGGCAGTCTGTTAGTACCCCACATACATGTGCATTGTGTACCACAGCCTCCCCTCAATCCACCATGGTGCACTGGTGCAGCTACTGCCTGTCCAACCCTGTCCCTGTGGCCCACCTCCTGGTGCATCTCCCTCCCCCATGGTGGGTCGGCACATTTGTGCACTCACCACTGACTGCTTGCCCTGGCTGTCCTCAGCTATCCCTGTTCCTGCCTTTGCCTGTCCAGTCTGGCATTGCCTGCTCTCCATTGCTCAGCAGTCCCCTGTGCCTGGGTGTGTGTGATGCATTCCACCCTGCCATATGTGCCTGCTCTTCCACATCATGTTGCCTCCCATGCTGCACTGTCCCCCATGATGCATATGCTGTTGCATCAGTGTGCCTACTTCCAATGTCCCACATGGGCACTTCCCCCTGCACAAGCCCTGCTGAGGCCCCCGCACACCTGCACTACCTCCCGACATTTGTTGCACCACAGTGTCCTGTTTGTGGGCATGCATGCGTGCCCCACTCAACCACTAGGTGGCTGCTGGGTATGTCCCCAGTCTCAAATCAGTGGCACAGGCAGACTGGTGCCATATGAAGGCATCATGTGTACTCCCAGGGTGTGTGGTGCAGACACTGCTGATGCACCCTGTAGCATTGCACACCACTTGGCAGTTGATGGAGTAGAACCCCTTGCGGTTCATGTACGGCATGGCATGGCCTCTTCACCAGGTGAGGCACAGATTGCCACATGGGTGCAGTCAAGAGCCACTATGATGTCTGGCATGCATGCCACCCTGTGGAACTGCTGCATAGCTTCTGTCTGCTCTGCCTGTGTACTTGGGAATTGAATGAACTCCTAAGCATGTGGGAGCAGTGCAGTAAGGAATTGTGTGAGGAGACAGGATGTGGATGGCCGGGATATGCAAGTGGTGTCTCCAGCTGGCCTCTGGAAGGTTTCTGTGGTGAGCAGGCACATTGTTGTTGTCACCTTGGTCTCCACCGATATGGCATGACCCCTTCCAGTGGGTGCCTGCATTTCATCATGACACAGCTCACACTGCTTCCTCAGAATTGCCCTGTTCTAGGTGGTATTGGCCAACTGTTTCTGTGTCTGACAGTTGTTTGAACATTAATCTGGCATGATACCACCCCAGAGCAGGCCACCTATGGTGCCTTCTTCCACCATGTTGTTGGTTTGCCCATCTCCTCATCCTCATTATCATGCCCACCATCTGGAAAGGTGCACCATCCATCTCTGTGGCCTCTGTTGTGCTGCTGGTGTTCTGTCTGCTGCTGCTGCTTTGCTACAGTCTGCCTGCTGGAGGCTTGCACTTAAGTCTACTTCTTTTATACTTCTCTTTTTGGTGCATTTGGTGGATGTGCTGTGAATGCACTGTGTTTGCACATGCATTTTGCTTTGTGAATGGGGATGCACTGTGTATGCAGCTACACACACCCTTCAGATGTGCTGCATATCATTATTTTCTGGCTTAAGTGCATCCTGTGCAGTGCAGTGCATCCAGGATGTGCCGGGGCATCTCTACCCTATGTGAAAGGCACCATTGTTCATTTTCGAGTAGCACTGTCACATATTGGATGCGTCCAGTGCATCTACTTTGTGAATCCTGCCCAGGGTTTTTTTTGGTAGCTTAAATATTTTTTCTTCAATTTATTCTTATGCCATTAAAAAAAATTCCTGTTGCTAGGTAGAATATTCAGGAGATGCCACCCAACTGAGGATATGGTTATAGTAATAGCATGTTACTATTTTTGACTTTTTTATTTTTATGGCTGCAGTGGGCACAGCCTGCAGACATTTTGCATGTACAAAAGGGATGATGTCATGTTTTCTGTCCATGGAACTGACTGAAGGTGTAAATTGTCTCCTCCACCTTACATTCCTCCAAGAAATGTTTTCCACCCTCAAATAAATACGCTTTCATGTTAGTCAATGGTTGCAGGGCCCTATTTTCTTTCTTAAATGGGGGGGAGTAACAAGAACTGGAACCTGAGTAGTGGGAGGCAGCATTATTTTTTTGGGGGGGGGGGAGTAAGATCCAACCCCACCTCCACCAGAGAAATTCCTAAAGATCCACCCCTACATTTTTTGGTTCATGTGGGAGGGGCATGAGGTGGATTAATCATGTTGTAACAACTGACTATCAGAGCTGCCTGGGGAAGTAATTAAATAGTGCATGAAACTGCATCTAGGTATATCCCCCCCCCCACACACACACACAGACATCATTATTTTCTTTTTCTTTTTTGACTGTAAGCATGTCAATATTTGGCTCTGACAGTATGGGCAAGTTGGGCATAAAAATAAAACAGAAAAAAAAGGATCAAGCAGGTGCCTTGTCCTTTGTCAGCTACATGTAGACAGAAGGGCACAAATCCTGTATGACAAGTTCATTATATGGATGTTTTCCATGTAAAACAGAAATTTTATTATTGTCATTTCTTTAGCATTGTTTGTAGCCAGTAAACTATTATTTATGTAGGTACTGTAAGTGACAGGTTTTAATTCAGAAATCCAGTTTTGATAAATGTTTTTTTTTTCAGTAGTTCTGTAAGATTTGTCTCTCTGATGTAAGAGTGCATAGCACAGAAATTAAAGGGGTTTGCCTAATTCATTGTTGTTTGCATGAGAAGTGGTCATGACAATGGCATGCAAGAGTGAAGTCTAACAGTTGTTTCTTGGCTATTCTGGGACCTGAAGTTTCTCAGTAATGTGTGAAGAGAATAAAGTCTTGTGTTTTGTGCATTTGGATATGTTTAGTGCTTTGAAATTAAAAGTTATATATACATAGTGTCACGGGCACCTGAAAAGGAAGGATATACTACTGAAATATGAAAATGCTATTCTGATGATTTATTTATTTATGTGCAAGATTTTAAGTGAAGTTCTGCCTAGGTCACAGACACATAAGCTATAAAAAGTACATTTAAGGATTGATGTATTAGTCAAAGCTTGTAGTAGCAAAATAAAGCAAGAAAAATAATACATTGTGTTTTTTTTTTCATTGTTTAACCAGGAGTGCCACACTAAGCTGAAAGCTTGTTCACAGGGGCAACCTGTGAGCACATGGAAGTTAAGTGACTTGCTTAGGGTCACCCAGTATGCAAGTGGGAGCTGTGGGATTCAAATCCAGATCTCCAGATTTGTAGCTCAGAGCCTTAAACCACTGTGCTATACTGCCTCCCTGGTTATGACAGTCATCTGTTTTATGGTTCATGCTGTTGGTGTAGTAAGCAGCAGCACATTGCATAGCTGCAGATGTAAAATGTCAATAAGTAGGTCAGGCAATAGGTGTGCTGTGCAGTTACTGAAGCAAGAAATGTATTTAGGATAGTAAAATATTCCTGTTAGAAAACTGATAAATGGGTTACATTTACTTCTCAGTTTTAAGGAGGTCCTTATAGGGTGTTAATGTACAATATAAAGCAGTAATAGTTTTCACGTTGTCTGAGTAATTGCTTTGTACTACCACTGTTACTAAATGTAAATTATTCTATGAAGGAAATTAAGTTTATGTAACTGTCTGTAAATGTATTAAAAACTTTACTTGTCCTTATAATGAAGTACTGCCACCTTCTCTGCCATCATGGGGATTTGCTTATGTTTCCCATCATGCTTTGCATTATTTGAGGTATGTGAAATTTTGTTTTCTTTAAAATATGGCTGTCCGGCCAATATCATCTGGGATAACACATACCTCAGTGGCATTTGCTCTGGAGTTCTTTTGTAAACCTATATTGCTTCCTATTCCTTCCATTAAAATGTACACCTCCATATATTTTCTTAATAATCTGTATGCCTTTCTTGGAACAGAAATTAAAACAAATCTTACTACTTACAAATCATTGTGTTGTTTCTCCATACCTCCTTAACAATTTCACACAACTTTACTAACTTCATTATGCAGCCTTGGTGGATCTGACCAGAATTTGTTTAAACAGTGAGACTGCTCTGTATGTTGGCAAAGACAACTGCTTGATCATCACAGAAACAAGCAGCCCGTCATCCTCATTCACTCCATTCTCTAGTATTAAAGGTACCATTGAATTGCAAGATTTTGTTTTGTAACTTTTGTACTCTGGTTGTGATTTTTAACTTTTGTATTCTGGTACTGTGACAGTGTGGTGAACTTCGTGAGGGGGTTTGTAAGGTCATGAGAGGGTGGCAGTAGGGAGTTAAGGAGACAGAGGGGGTTTGGCAGCAGCAATTTTTTCTTTTCTACTCTGCTATCATGACAGCCATTGTGAACTCTGGGTGGGGGTTCCTAAAGACACTTTGTGGTGGTTGGCAGCAGCGAGTGAAGGACTGAGAGCAAGGTTCAACGGGAGTGCTGTTGCTGCAACTGACAAGTCTGCAGAGTTTTTTTACCTGAGAGTCAGACTTTCAGGACTGTTACATGAGTACTACTGACCAGAACAGAGGCTGGAGGGAGTGAGCATCTGAGGAGCCTGTCATCAACAGAACTGAAGCAGGATGGAGTAACCCTCTTCAATTAATGTATTGTTAGTTATGATACTTTTTTCACTTGAGTTGTTTCTGGAGGCCAGTGTCGGTCACATGAAAGAGCAGTTAAGGTTTGAATTTTGCACTTGTTACCATTTATAGATAATGCAATATGGCGGTTCTCGCTATTTGTGTTCATGGCTGGAGCGATTTTAAATAGTAGGCATTGCAAATGCAGTCAGATGGCACCTGTTCCATTTGTAATACTGTGATTTACAATAGCTTGATGGTGCCAGCTGACCAATTAGATTTAGTTTTTACTAGGTGCCATTGTATAGTTCCTGTTTTAATTCTCTTAGTCTGTTCTTTCTTTAGTCATTTTTTTTAGCAAAACACTGCATCATGAGAGGAAAGCTGAGGAGAGGCCTACCAGCCCACCACCACCACCACCCACCCAACTCTCCCCCAATTTCTTTTAATTTTTTTTGACTTTTTTTTTTATTTTGCTGTTTGACTCCTCCAAGTCCTCAGAAGAGGTCTACCAGCCCACCACCCACCCAGTTCTCCCCCTCTCTTCTTTATCACTTTATTTAATTTTTTTTCAAATTCCTCTGATTGTACAGATAATCCTCCCTCTCAACTACTCTGTCCATTTCAACACCACCAACTCCAACTGTGCAGTCACACTTAAACTTCCAATAGGAAGTATAAAAGATCCAACCAGGAAGAGGACAGGGAGGAATACATGAGGAAATCCAGACAGGTGAGTAGAACAGTAAAGGAAGCCAAGGCTTCGAAAGAACTGAGGCCAGCATAGGGGATCAGAAAAGGGGAAAATAATTTCTTCAGATATATAAGGGAGAAGAGAAACAGCAAGGATCAGCTTGTAAGGCTCAAGAAAGGTAGTGGATGGGCAGGAAAGGGAATAGAGCAGGCAGAAGTACTCACAATTACTTCTGTTCAGTGTTTGCCAGGGAGAGAAAAGGGTGGATTTTACTATAGCGAGGTGACATCTGCCTCGCTGACATCCTCGACAGCAACAGCTGCAATGCTGAGTGTCGGCATTGCACTGTTGGAGATGCCGCATTGTTTCTATTGGGGGGCTGTGCCCCCCAAACACCCATGTAGGGGCTCTGCCCCATCCCTCGGTCTCTAGGGATACAACTCTCAGTCTGAGTTGTCTCGGGGAAGGGGTGAAACACCTGGGGATGCAGTCCCAGTGCCAGCTGAGACCAGCACAGTGACCTGAGGTATTTGCTTGAATCCTATCACTGTGATGGTGTTTGCTGTTGCAGTTTCACCCTGCAGTCAGTACACTGGTTGGGTATAAGGGGTGAGGAGGTTACAAATGGGGAGATCCCAGTGGAAAGAGTATTGGAGGGCCTTAAGTCCCTGAGGGTGGATAAGGCACTAGTGCCGAACAGAGTGCATCCGAGAGTCCTGAGAAAGTTGGCAGAGGCCCTGGCAGGACTGCTGATGGATATGTTTAATACCTCCCTGGGTACTGGGTGCATGCCCAAGGACTGCAGGATGGAGCATGTGGTGCCCCTCCATAAGGGTGGATCCAGGAACAAACCAGGGAACTACAGACCAGTGATCCTTACCACCATTGTAGGAAAGCTAATGGAGACTATCCTTAAGGAGAGGCTGGTGAAATTACTGGAGGTGAATGGTCTCCAGGACAGCAGGCAGCATGGTTTTGTCTCAGGCAGATCCTGTCAGACAAACCTGGTTGACTGTTTTGATTAGGTAACTCGGGCACTGGAGAAGGACCATGCAGTAGATGTCCTCTACCTGAACTTGAGGAAAGCCTTTGACTCAAGGCCTCATAGAAGACTGACCAGCAAATTGTGTAACCTAGGAGCAGGGAGGAAACAGGTTAGGTGGGTTAAGAACTGGTTACAGGATAGGCAGCAGAAGGTAGTCATGGGAGGGGGGGTGAGCTATCGGAGCCAAGAGCTGTAACAAGTGAGGTCCCACAGGGTTCAGTGCTAGGTCTGGTACCATTTAACATTTTCATTGCTGGCATATCAGACAGGATAAGGAGACACTTCATTAACATAATTCCCAGTAGATGGTGCTGGAGTTTTTATGTGTCATTTTGGGGATAAAACATGCATCCAGCTTTGGATGTCAACTCAGTTCTGCAACCTTTGAATGACATCTCGGTTGTGCGTGATATGGGGGAGATTGCAGTAAAAGAGACAAGTGATGATGAAAAGGGCCCATGCCTAAGGGGAATGGTAGGGTGGGTGTAGTGGGTGAGGAGGTTTTTGTGATTTCACATGAACATTTTTATCTTATTATGCTGTATACCCTACTTGTCCCAATGTTTTACCGTTGTTAACTTTGTAACTACTCCCAGGTCCATCTTGTAAATGAGTTCTTCTCAATGATGTTTCACCTGGCTAAATAAAGATTGATTGATTGATTGTTTGATAAAAGTGCCTACAAGGAGCATTACCCCCTCCCCCATTGATCTAAAGTGATTCTGTCCTTCACTTCCACCTCCAGCACCTCTCCACAAACCCTCATCCTCACAGAGTATTCAATCCCATAGAATATGTAATCACCGGATGTTCTGTTCTCCATTGATTGTATTCAGTAGAGCTGCGTGGAATGAGAAAATTCAGAATTCACAGAATTTCGATGAAATTTTGTGGATTTTTTAACATTTATTAATTTGGTCATAACTTAGCCATCTACTGAGCTAAAGCTCTGAATTATGGCATTCTTACTTTCTGGGAGAAGTTATAATGGCATGCCAAATATCATGAAATTAGGATGGATTATCTCAAAATTATAGGTGTTCAAAATCTGTCATTTTATTTTTTATGGGAAATTTCATGAACACTTATTTGCATATACCTCATTGATCTATTGGGACAGAGATGTTAAATGTGGCATGATTACTTAATGATAGTGTTCTAACAATGTGCCAGATTTCATGACATTAGGATGGATTGTCTAAAATTATAAGAGCTCCAAATCTATCATTTAATTTTTTTGTGGGAAATTTTATGAAAATGTTTATCTGTATATACCTCAGCCATCTATTGGGCTAGAGATATTACATTTGGCATGATTACTTGATGATACATATTCTAAAAATGTGGCAATGGTCATGACATTAGAATGGATTGTGTCAAAATTATATGCTCAAAGTCTTCATCTTTTTGTGGGAAATTTTATGAACATTTTTTATCTGCATGAAACTCAGGCATCTTTGGAGCTAGATGTGTAAATTAGCACAAATAATATTTTTGCAATGGTTATAAAATAATCTAAATATGGAGAGAACTGGATTAGAAATTATTTAAGTTACAGGGGTTCACAATTTTACTATGTAAATATTTGCAAAGGTTTGTGAAAATTCTCAAAACTGTGGATGTTTGTAACTTCTCTACTCTTGCAGGCATAGACATAAAATTTGACATGCATATCCAGTGTCAGCGTATCCTGCTGTCTAAAACAACTGGATAAACTGATTTAGCAGCTTTAAATTCACAGTGGGAAAAATGGTAAAATTTTCTCAAATATTTATGGAAGCATATAAATGAAACATCCAGAAATTTTTTTATGGAATTTAACATTCACAATGCACGTATCACTGCTTCCCTTGGTAAGCTGGGCTGAGATCTTTGCTGTTTTTCTGTTCCCCTCTGGGTGATTATTCCCCCTTCTGTCTTACTGTAGCGTAGCCAGACTGACAGTAGAATTACTGATCCTATGCATATCTTCTTTGTTCTTTACAGTGGAAAAATCCCTTAAAATTAGAGTAACCTACTCATTTTCCTATCAACCTATGCTGTTGGAATAGCCAGAAATCTTCCTTCCTGGTGCCTCAGACATTGTCTTTCCCCACTACATCTTTCTGAGTACCTCTATTTCCCAGACTTGCAAGTATGTCAGGCTTCCTGGATCATCAATTTTCTGGGAGTGATCTTTATATATCTTGCATTCAGGTTGAAATTGTTGACACTCTGTGCTTCCTTGCTCCAACTGGGGAGTCTGCCACTGGAGTGCTACCCAGCTTGTCTGTCCATTTCTTGGTGAAACTATGCATCTAACTCCTGAACCTGGTGACCTCCTGCACTACCTGTCTGTCATACCCCATCCTTTAATTTAAAACTCCCAGATAAGGCTGAATAAAAAATTAGAAAATTCCAATTTTATGGAATTTTCATGAAATTCCACAATTTTCACGAAGACTTATGGAATGTGACCTTAAGTGCAGATGTCATTTTGCAAGTTTTGGAAGCAAGCAATTAATACAATTGATACACACACACAGTCTCCTCATAAGGTCTAAGAACTTACCAAATTTAATGGCATCATATTCTCTAGTTCTAACGTTTCAGGGGTTTATAAATTTACAGTTTGCATTCTTACAAAATTCAGTTTTAAAATGTTGTGAAAGCTTGATAACTTTTAATATGTTTCCATTTAAAGTTGTAAATATGAACTTTGTCAGAAATTACCATGTAGTATAGTAGTTTACATGTTTCAAATCTGGTTAAATTTGGATATGTTGTTTTAAAATTAGAAGGAAATAACACAAATTAAAATTTTGCAAAAATGTTTGGCAAGCTATAACTCAGTTCTATTTGAAGCTAGAAATCTTTTTTTCATACAGCTGTTTGGTCCTCATCACCTCCTCCTGCCAACTGGCGATGGGGACACATAGGTATTTTACTGTTTTTCTCCCCTAACCCACCTAGGACCCAACACATGACCATGCAAGCATGTGAAGGCATGCTACACACCCCGTTGTGCCAGCTCAGCTCCTTCCACCTCCAGAAACTGTTTGCAACCCCCTCTCTGCCTATGCTACCTACCAGACCTCCACCTGGTGGCAGTGGAACTACAGGGGGTGGCAACCCACCCTCATCACCCGTAAGAGAGGAGAGCTGCTCATCGGCATGCTAGTTCCTGCTCCACCCTCCCCCCATGCCAGCACCCCAATAACCCAAGGTCATTCCCAAACCTGGGTCACCAGCGTAGCGTGAGGTGTGGCATCCAGTGCCTCAACCCTCAATGCCACATGGCCAGCTGAAGCTAGAAATCTGAAACTGTGCACATATATAAATGTAGTGATAATCTGTGTACCTGTTAAATTTTATAGCATTTCAATGAATACTATCAAAATTATACTAAAATAACAGATATTTGAATTTTGGCAAAATGTGTGGCTACCTATAACTTGGCCCCTATTGAAGCTTGAGACTTACAATATGGTGCACATATTCATGTTGCATATTTCTCTAAACCTTGAAACTGTGGATAAATTTGGATAAGAAATGTTTAAATTAGATCAAAATAGCTGACAATTAAAAAAAAAATGATAAAATGTTTGACCACCCATAACTCCACTCCCTGTTAACCTACAACTCTGAAATTTGGTACACTTATCCTTTGCCTTTGTTATCTGTCTGCTTACCATGTTAAGTGGTATTTGGATGCATACATTTAAAATTTGAGCAAAATAACTGAAATAAAAAATTTGGCAAAATTCCACAGAACGTTTATGCATATTTCACAAGATTCTGCAGAATCAGGATAGTAATTCTGCAGGGCATTCCATGGGTGGAATTTTATATTCTGCATAACTCTACTGTTCAGTTGTTTTCAATGGCCACAGAAAATAAACTCTAGCCAGAGGCAACCCTAAACACTAAGGTCCGATATTTTAAAATATATCTAAAAATCCCCCATTCTACTTCAAGGCAATCGCAAGGACTGAGGTCTTAAAACTATTATGGACTGTCTCTGACAACACTAGCTCTGGATCTATGGACACTTGAGCCTTGGCTCCTGAAACTAGCAGCACTATACATAGCCTCCCCTCTGGCTAGCATTTTTACCTTGTCTCTCTCTAATAGCCAAGTTCCTGACCTCTGGAAGATTGCTTGTGTAATGCCGGTCCTTAAAAAAGGTGATACCAAGGAGATTACTAACTACAGGCCTATAGCCATCCTATTGGTCCTAAGTAAAATTCTAGAAAAACTTGTTGCAAATCAAACCATAGACTACCTTACAAAGTGCAACCTTCTCTCTGACACACACCATGGCTTCCGTAAAGGTCACAGTACCTCTATAGCACTTCTCAAATTCACTACCGAGGTGCTTACCAGTATGGACGCTGGCCAGCTGACAGGGGCAGTTTTTATAGACCTTACTAAGGCCTTTGATGTTGTTGATCACCCCCTGTCCTCTCCACTCTTTGCAGTCTGAGCTTTTAACCCCCAGTTGTTGCTGGTATGGAAGCTATCTATCAAATAGAACTCAAATTGTGAAATTCAACTCCTCTTTATCTGATGGTGCTACCATTAATATTGAGGTTGCCCAGGGCTCTATTCTGGGACCTCTTCTTTTCTCACTTTTTGTCAATAACATAGATGAGGTTTTTATTTCATGCTCATCTGTTCTCTATGCAGATGATCTTGTACTCTTTTCAAGCTCTGATAAGGTCACCAGCATAAATTCATCCCTTTCTTCAGATTTCACAAATGTCCAAAATTGGCTTTCTGCACAAAAGCTTGTACTTAATGCTAAGAAAACCCATGAAATGTTACTTGGACCTGCCCCTAAACTTAGGACATGTCAAACTCCCATATTGGTGCAAGACTGTAGTGGCACACAAATAGAATGCATTACATCTTTTAAGTACCTGGGAATTCTTCTGGACCAGTCCCTGGACTTCAGCCTGCATATACAATCTGCCTGCAAGACAGTGAATGCTAAACTGGGGGTCACTTACAAATCCAGTTTCATGTTGACTCCCTCTGCTAAACTTGCTATTGCCAGAGGCATATTACTCCCTGCCCTCACCTATGGCATGCCGACCTTTGCTGCCACACACAAGTCATTCTTCAT
Source organism: Neoceratodus forsteri (assembly GCA_016271365.2). Classification (NCBI taxonomy): domain Eukaryota; kingdom Metazoa; phylum Chordata; order Ceratodontiformes; family Ceratodontidae; genus Neoceratodus; species Neoceratodus forsteri. Next base: position 370,784,154 of record CM057449.1, read on the forward strand.
AAGTAGGACACTTATAATATCTGCAGATACACCTCCTCATCACCATGGCTTAAGCACCACTGCCAACTGTACAGGGACCTGGGCTGGTTATCCCTCTCAGCTTGCCATCAATACTTTCTTGGCTCCCTGATTGACTCTATACTCAGAAACCAGACCCCTTCAGCACTCACAACATTGCTGGTACCTCAGACTTACTCCTATAGACTGCTATCAGGAGATATATCCCTGCTGAATGTACCTAGATGTAAAACATCAAAAGGCTCTGTTGCCTTCAATCACTCTGCTCCTAAGCTTTGGAACTCTCTTGCCCAAGCACTTTGAATATCAGGATCAGATGACAGCTTCAAAAAGGACCTGCGCTTACATCTATCCCTTGTTGATCTCTGCACTTGTTTTAATCCTCCCTAATCCACTCACCCGCCAGATGCTGCCTGGCCTAACTTTAACCTCCCTACCTCATAGCACCTCTTACTATCTCCTTGAGAGCTCATCTACCCCAACTGCCCTCCCACACCTGAGTCTTGTTGCAGAGGCTGTGATAATGCATCCTGCCCAGTCAGGAATTTGCCCTTGCCTTGTTTCACTGCCTATTTGAATCTTCATTGTTGTGACTAATTTGATCAATAATTCTTTGCTGCTATGTTGTGATATCTTTTCCTAGATTGTGTAGGTTTTCTCTGCCTAAAAATTCTATGTGAATTGCATTGATTGTTATTGTCCTGGCTGCATGTATTCATTACTACTGACTGTTCTGACCTATGCTATTGTATTTTCATTGTACTCATGCTATGTGCCTGTCTTTGATTGTTGTACTCTCCTGGGTCGTGCCTGAAAATAGTCATTTCATGGCTAGTGCACCTACCTGGTTAAAAAAAAACTAAATAAATATAAAGCTGAATGCTTCAGCCACACTGTCACACAGCCACATTCTACCTGACTATGACAGTTTTGCAGCATCCAGTTTCTGTTTTATGCTCTGTTCCCATCCTCCCACACACACCTTCATCCCACTCCTCCCCAAGTAGGTGTGTGTGATTTTAAAATGAATTTAAGATTGGGGACTGTGGCACAGTAGAAACAGTAGAGCCTGATGTTAGAGCAGAAGTGAGCTCACACTGTGAGCAGTGACAGAAACGTTTTAGTGTGTGTTGGCGCATTATTATTATTTTAACTGGGGTGGTGATCAGAAATATTAGAGTGTGCATGGTAGGTTGGGAGTTGTGGTTGGGTACTATACTTATTGGACAGCACATTGATTGCAGTTGTGTGGGGGCACTGTATGTGAGGAATGGAAGCAGCAGTTACAAAAAGCAGGTACTGTTAAAAAAACATGGGAAATGTGATGGCACATGTGTAAGAAGAAGGAGAAACAATTTTGTGAGACTGAGTTGAGAGAAGCACACTAAGTACTTTGTGACACTTCTTATAGCGTGTGTGTGGGGCTCACTTATTAAGCCAGAAAACAAGATGACTGCTATTAAAAATGTGTTTGGGGCAGTGATATAAATTGGCAGGTTGGCAGGGGATTCATTTTTACCTGGTCTCTGTTTGCATGTAAATGCATCCATAGATGGGGTGCTGAGCCAGTCAAAGACCAGGATTTTTAACCCATTTTCTAACCAAAACTACACCCTTTTTAGCAAAACAAAGTCTAAATAGCCACTTCTCTTTCCAAGGTGACCTTTTCAATGCCACAACATTTGACTTGATGCACATTCTGTCCCCCCACTCAAAAATAAATTTAGTAAAATATTATTTACATCCAGCTTAGCAACAGACTGCAAATAGTCCCCTATTTGAATTTCAACACTCCATAAAGGTTTGCCCACATGAAAGCCTAACAGTTACATGTAAAACACCACAAGCAGTCAGTTCAGTGCAATTTAGAAGTATTTATTCCAGTGTATGGAGAATGCTGAAAAGATGGCCCCAGTGCTTCGACTGCATGGTCTTCCTCTGGGTGTGTGTCATATAGTGGAGTACAACCCCTACTTGTACTGGTAATCAGTCACATGATGCTATGTAATAGCCATTGGTGTTATATACAAGCCAAAATTAAAAGGTTTTATACATATATATATATATATATATATATATATATATCTATATCAACAGTTGTGGCTTTAACCAATACAAACATGACATTTTTCAACAATTCATATACATATAACATGTATGTTAAATGAATAGAGGTGGAGAGAAAACAGCTTTTTATGATACATATAATATGATACCATCAATTAGAATAGTTAGATAAGAGAAAACGTTTTCCTTTCTTCTTTTTTCTGTAACATATATATCTTTTTTCCCCAATAGGTATTTATTTTAGATGTCATACTTTTATTCACCCCTAGTTAAGTATGTAAATAATCAAATTTCTGAATTTATGTTTGATCTCATTTTCTGTATCACAACTTTTATTCTTAAATCTAAAAGACAGAAAAATACATAAACTGGGAATTCGGTAATGCTCTAAAATAAGCCAGGATGTGTTTTTAGAACCACTAGAAATTACTTGTTTCCTATGTATTTTATTAATAATCATAAACAGTCAAGGGTTTGCTCTTTCTGGGGTGTATCCACCCCTGAACCCCATCCCTATGTTTACTACCCTCTGTGTTCTTTCCCAAAAGGGCATCCCCTGTTTCCAGTTTTCCTGAACCTTCCTTTGCGCTTGCTTCTCCTATTTCCCCTGGGTACTCCTCAACTCCATTTTTCTGATTTCCTTCCCCATTTAGTGCCCCTACTGGAGCATATCTTTTTTTCTGCTCTCAGCCTACTGCCTGTATCCCTGTGCTGGGGCACCACCTCTTGCTTCCTCCTTTCTTGCCCTCTTTGCAGACTTTGGACCTTTATACTTTATCTCTTGCTGTTCCCTCTGGTTTCCCCTTGTGTCCCTTGCCACCTCAATCTGGGATTCCTGTAGCCCCACTAGAGCCATCCCCTTCCCCTTCCCCGCCTTCCTTGCCTCCATACTCCTTTGTTTTCCTCCATTCCCCATCCCATCTTCCCCACCTGTTGCTATGTTTACTCCTTGTCCCCCTACAGATCCCTCTTTAATTGCTCTTTTTCTCCCCACAGTTCCCCTTCTAATCACTATTGCTTCCTCAGCTGAACCCTTCCTCTCCTCCCTTCTACTCCTCTCCCTTTTCCAGCTTAGCATCTATCTCAGCCACCTCACCTCCTCCCTTAGCTGCGCAAGCTGTCTACATACCATGCAACAACCCATTTTCCAAACTATATCCAGTACCATGGCAACCCACAACCAGTGCACCCCATCACCCTCCCAAAGATGCCCCAGGCCTTTAGCCTGGGGTCCATGCCTCAGACCAGCACCTCACCCTGCTCCATTGGCCCATCCAATGTGTTTGCCCTTCCATTTTTCATTTGGCCTATCACAAGCTTTAGATTTCATACCCTAGAGTGAAATTCCCTCCATTCAAAATATCAGTATCCAGCCCCTGTGGCTTTAGATTCCAGACCCTGAAACTCCTGCGGCTTAGGATTTCAGGTCCTTACTCAGTCTATAAACGAGGTCACCATAGACACTGATGCCAACCTATGGGGATGGGGAGAATTGATGAAGTGCAAATCTACCCAAGCCAAATGGACTCTGAGAGAAAAAGAAAATGCCCATCAATGTCATGGAAATGGCAGTAATAAGGAATTCCCTATTAGCCTTCAAACCACACATAATAGGGAAAGGAATGCTCATCAGATCAGACAACAGGGCAGCAGTAGCATATATATCCAAACAGGGTGGCATAAAGAACATCAGTCTACTGAAGGAGACAAGCCCGATGATGTCATGGGTGCAAAAACACCTAAAACACATAATGGCAATCCACCTGGTAGGCAAATTGATCACAACAGTGGACTGGCTGAGCAGAGGGCACATCCACCCAGGGGAATGACAACTGCATCCAGAGGTATTTTAGATGTTACAGAGAATATGTGGAAAGATCACCATGGATCTAATGGTGACACACAATAACAAGCAGGCAGACAAATTCTTGTTGAGGTTCAAGGAACCCCAGTCAATGGGAATCAACGCATTTTCAATGCCATGGACCCACTACTACTCAAATGTCTTCCCACCATTTCTCTTATTGATGCAGGTACTCACAAATGTGAGACAATCCAGGAGGATAATAATCCTGATTATACAATGGCACTTAAACACAAGTAAAATCCTCCATCCTGATTGGCTCACTGGCACCCCTCTCCCATTGTAAATCCTAGCATCAACCCATGGGAAGAGGTGCCAGTTGCCAGTCAGCCGAATCAGTAACCCCACGCGAAATCACTCCAAGCAACAGAAATCCACAACTGCTAAACTCGTGAATCACCACTAAATGGCTATCTCTCATGACTGCTGCTCTGCTTCCATTCCCATACGCAAACCGCCCTTCAAACCACAACACTTTTTTTTTTAAACAATCTTTTGCCCGGGACACTTCCCTGATAGAACCCCTTTTTCAGAAACCTTTTCCGGGCTAAAAAGGCTGTCATCTCAGATCTGTCTCCTAACATCTTCACCCTCCATTACAGCACTGCCCCAGAGACCTAATACTGATGATGTCGTCTCCACAGTTGAAATTCCAAGTTACCCTTTGACCTTACCTGCTCCAGCAGTCTGAGACTCAAAACAAACCACATCTGAAATTGGAAAAAATACACTACTCGCTTTCACTGTTTCAATACCAAAAACAAAGCACAGGAAAAAAATGTATAGCTCCTTTGAACTAACTAAGAAAACGGAGCTACAACAAATGTTCAGCACACTCGAAAACAGCACTCAGGAACTCCACAACAAAAGTCAGCACATCTTCCACTCTCGGTGCCGTTCTCACCATGGGACCAGACTCATCCTGGTCGAAGTGACACCGCACTATCCCATCATATGCACTATTTTCTGTGGCAAGCTAACACTTCCACTATTCTATATAAAATAAAAGAAGTAAAAAATAAAAATCACTACCCCCCCCAAAAAAATTACTAAACATACAATTCCAACATTGTATAATGGCAATATCCCACTCAAGGGTGTTGATGATGCCAGGATTTACCCACCCCAGGGGTGTTGTTGGTCACTCGGCTACACCTCGTGACCGAACAACACCCCAGGGCATGGGTAAATCTTGGCATCACCAACACCCTCTCGTGGTATATTGCTTAATCGCACCACATTGGCCTAGGAGAGCATGGTTTGCTACTATAGTAGCAATGGCAATGGACAGCTGGCGATTACCAACCAGGTGGGGACACCCTAATATAGGGCCCAGTAACACACCCAAACCCAGACAACCTCAAACTTATGGTTTGGCTCCTGAAAGGAAAAGACTGTTAAATGCAGGCTATCATGAAACAGTGATAGACACAATGCTACACTCTAGGCAACAATCCATGACTTCAGCCTATGCCAGGTAGTGGAAAATATTCACTTCATGGTGCAACACCAGAAACAAACTACCTGAATCAACATCCATTGCAGACATACTGCTGCACCTTCAACAAGGGTTGGATAAGGGCATGTCCCCAGCATCACAAAGGATGCAGCTTTCTGCCATAGTGCCGTATTAGGTACCATAGATGGAACTAGCCCAGGAACACACCCCAACATCATAAGATTCCTAAAAGCAGCCATAAACATTAGACCATTAACAAAATCACTGGTACCACCATGGGACCTGATCTTGGTCCTTAATGCCCTCACACAAAACCATTCAAACTCATCACAGACATTGACATTTACTGACTGGGCATTAAGACAACATTCCTAGTAGCAATTTGTTTAGCCCATAGGCTTGGTGTATTGTCGACATTATCCTGCAAAGAGCCCTTCACAACTTTTATGGCAGAGGGCATAACATTAAGAATGATACCATCATTTATGCCAAAGTTAAACTCACAATTCCACATACAACAGACAATTGAACTTCCAACCTTCTTCAAGGAACACACAGACTCCTGACAAAAGCCCAACATAACCTGTATGTGAAACAGACTCTGGAAAAATACATTCAGAGAACAGCAGGATTTAGACGCACAGAACAACTATTCATGACAGCCCAAGGCCTCAAGAAAGAGCTAGCTGCAGCGAGGAGGACAGTAGCTTCATGGTTAAAATGAACTAATATATCTTCGAAGCCTACAAGTCCAATAATGAAACATCTTCACAGGGGTAGAAGCACACTCCACCAGAGCAGTAGCTACCTCATGGGTGAAGTGCAACTGTGCAACAGCACAATAGATATGTACAGCTACCACACGGTAGACCTTCCACTCATTTACTAGACATTACAGACTGGACACTGAAATACCCAAAAAGGCTATCTTTGAAAAAGAAGATCCTATTAAATGGTAACACTACCAAATGCTGCATCCAATTGTTCCACCCCACCATCTCGAACTTACACTGCTTATTACATACCTTAATGTAAGAGGAGGGGAGTGCCATGGAGATACAGAAAACACAATGGTAGTTTACTCACCTGGTAAAGGTGATTGTGTGCCTGTATATCCATGGCACTCCATCCCACCTGAGGGAGCATGTACACAGCATATACCAGCAAAGTACGTGCACTGTTGCAAGGCAATGTGCAGTAACTAAAGTTTCATGGTTACAATAATAAGTCAAATATGATAACAAGAAAATGATGTAAACCTCATTTAGGTACAGAAAACACTATTAAAATATCCTGTTTACTACTATGGAGTTTTTTGTCATTGTCTGTGCATACATGCATTTTTACTATTAGTCTTTTACAGCTATGGAATTATCTCACAGGAGACAAAGTGAACCTAAGGGGGGCTTGGTTGAATGGTAAAATTTGATCTTAGGTCACATGTGCATCACGCAGCCTATCAGGTGGACATAACCCTAAGGAAAGAGAATGGGAGTGACATGGATATGCAGGCACAAAATTACCTTTACCAGGTGAGAAAACTACAATTGATCCTGTCCCCACCTCTTTTTAGTGGGCCCACTTATTCCAAAGCTGTGAATTTGAGACAGGCTGGATCAGTATTGTTGAGCAGGGCAAAGTGTAAGCCTAGGGTGCTTCTGTCACTCCAGTTGATAATTGCCCTAAGATGTTCCTGGATGCAGGTTTCTAGTGGTCTGACTGCTCCACCAACATAACATTGTGTACAACTACACCATGCCATGTACACTGCAAATGTTATGACACAAGTAATCAAGTTTTTGATTACCACCCTTGTGTTGGAGTTAATGTGTCTATATGTATTCCCTTCATGTGTGTATTTACACACAATACAATTGCCTCATTTATAAAACACTAGTGGTTTAGGGGGTAGCCAGGATTTAGGGTTCGCTATTCTGGAGGCTTTGAAGTGGCTAGCTGTTAAGATATCACTTAGATTTTTGCCTTTTCTGAAAGTGACACGTGGTTTCTCTCCTATTATTTTGATTGAACTCTGATAAGTGTGCAGTATACCACAGTGTTTGAAAATATTTGCTATCTTGCCTGCTCTGTCACAGTAGGTAGTGGAAAAGGTAACTTTGTTTTGTCTAGTTCTTTCTTTTTAGGGATTAAGTATGTCCCTTTCCATCCTCTGCACTTTTTCCAAAGCTTTGGTAACACTGTTCATGTTGTAGCCCCTTTTAAGAAATCTGTTAGTGATTTCTCTCGCCTGATTTTGAAAATCTTCCTCCCTGAGCAATTTCTTTTTATTCTGATGAACTGAATCAAATGTATTGAGTCAATCAGTTTAGGTGGATGGGCACTAGTAGCATGTAAAATGTTATTAGCAGATGAAGGCTTTCTATAACCTAAACTACGTACTAGCTGGCCTACCACTGATCTGTTGTACATCCACGAACTTAATTGTGTTTTTATTGTATTCATATGTAAATCATAAGCTCCTACTACTCACTGTGATGTATTCAGTGAACTGGCTGACGTTGTTGATGTCCCCCTCCCACAAACACAGTACATCATCAATAAATCAGCCCCAGTGAATGATGTTTTTATGGAATGGATTGTTTAGTGGATTCTGGATATGCTCCTCTTCCCACTTCCCCATAAACAAGTTTGCATATGAGGGAGCCATTGAGGTTCTCATTGCTGTCCTATTCTTTTGTTTGCAAAATGCCTTACTAAAAACAAAGTAGTTGTGTTCTAGGACAAACTTTAAGGATTTTAACAGAAATGGGTTTAAGATATTTTCTCCACCAAAAATGTCTTTTGTCAGATAGTGTTCTACAGCTTCAAACCCTTCATTGTGTGTTATTGACATATATAAACTCACTGCATCAATTGCGATCCACACAAAATTATTTTTCTACTCTAAGATTTTTATTTTTTGCAGTAAATGCGTGGTATCAGGGACAAAGGGTGGGAATGTTGTCACATACTCTTTTAAAAAGAAATCAAAGAATTTGCCCAGATTCAGTTTTAAGGAATCAATTTCCGACACAAGCAAGAAATAAGACAAGATGAGGTGTGCATTACAATGTGATACCCACACTTCTAGGGGAGTAGTTAGGCACAAGACTGAAGGCTGAGTGCCGATTGTCCCTAGGAGTGTGGTTATTACACCATAATGCACAACCTCGGAGTGTCATATTGCACTTATAAAATGACCCTTTATTTTTGAAGAAGTTTTTTTTTTATTTTGAAACAACATTTTTAAACAAGTAGAAATGTAAGTGAATCTGTGTTTTTAACATAAAATAATCCTTCCGCCTATTGGTGCTAGATTAAAGTAGTGTTATACAGTGTGTGCCTCTCTGCCCACTTAAGCTTCATATTTCCCTGCCAGCCACAACAATTCACAAATGCTATTTTCCTCATTCTAAGTAGGACACATAGCCCCCTTACTTTATTTCATTCTCCTCACTCTGTAGACAAAACTAAAAGGAAGCCATAACAGAGGCTTCTCAGTTCCCCGATGCTGCAAGCATGAATGTGGTTCAAAACTGCCACACTCGCTGACAGCATGATGAACTGCTCACTCTGCTCTAAAAGCTAAACAGCAGGTTGAGTCATTTATCACCTTTTCCTATTGTTTATATAATATTATTGCTTACTTTCTTCATTCTGTGTTTTTTTCTCTGTGTTTCCCCACATTCAAAAAATGGAATGTTTATCATGAAATGTGTACCATGGAATACGTGGATTCAAAATTCTGCTCAGTTCCACTGGCTGAATGTTCCTCTTCTGACATACTGTATACATACACACACAAAGGCCCTTTCTAAAGCCACAGACTCAATTATCTCACTGTCAGGGAAAGCAGAAGAGATTTCCCTGATGAGCGTGGTAAAAACAGAAGTGGGATTTTTCACTCTCAGCAAACAGTTATAATCAAAACTATAAACAATACTTATAGGGTGGAATATTCAGAAATGCGCCAGAGGCCGGTGTAGGACCTGCGCAGCACAACTCCACTGTGCCATGGCACACCGAGCGCAGTGTTCAAAGGTTGTACTAGGCGGCATGCACCAGTGCAACATGGCTGAATATCGCACAGATGTGCCACAGTACAGCCAGGGCTGCACCATGGAGCAACACAACCTGCACAATAGCGCAACCAGGAATGAGCAAGGGGCTGAGGTGCATGCGCCAGGACACATATGGACTGGCAACAGGCACAGCAAGGAGCATGCCACTGGTGTGGTATGTGCCGCCACCAGGGTGCCAAGGGTGCCAGGAGTGAGGCAAGGCAAGCACATGACAGAACACCACCCAGTGTGCATGGGGATGCAGCAGACCCCAGCCCACATGCACCTCATTGGTGCATGGAGGTAGGGTGGCACCAATAGCCAATGGTGAACAACCACTGGCAACCCTCCACAGTAAGGCATGTGGCATGCCACCTGGACCACAGCCGACAAGACACAGGCAGACAGCACACAACGCACATGCCACACAACCAGAACAAACAGCCCACAGCCACCCCAGGGTACAGCCACTGACCAATGGGTGAACACCACCAGGCCCACCCCCCTGGCCACCCCAGGTGCACCACACAGCCACCATGCACACCACTGCAGCATGGCTCCACATGCCAGCCATAAAGCACAACTATATACATATATACAGGGAACAGGGGACAGGGAACAAGGAATGGGGAAGCTATGTACAAAACACCTAAGCCAGGGAAGGGAGCGAAGGGAACAGGGGTCAGGGCTAGACAAGGGATCAAGGGAGGACAAGGGAAGTATAAGGGTCATGGGTCAATGGGCCCTACAGGTGGCCTTGCCCCACCGCTGTCTGGAGCTGTGGCCTGCAGAAGGACCTCTGTAGCATCCTCACCACCTGTAGCATGGCAGTAGTGACCTCAAGGATTCACCTCAGGAGGTGGGTGTTGACAGCAGGCTGGCAGACACCTAGGACAAAGGAGGGTACACGGTATCAGTGCATATCCAGAACACCCTAGCCCACCCACCGTGTGCAGCAGACAATGGTGACACGCACCCCCTGTGATGGCACCCAGCCACCCACAGTGTGTGCACCCACACATGCTGCCTACCCGGCATACCACAGCCATACAGAACAGTGCACACCAACACCATCCTTGGTCCATCCACCACCACCATGGCAGGCAGGCGACATGGTACAGCAGCAGGATGGCTGTGGCACAGCTGGCAGCTGGATGCATCCACAGTCCACCTGCAGCAGCCACACACATGTGCAATAGCCACAGCATGGTACAGCTGACACCACGGGCAGCACACAGCAGCAATGGCCATGTACACAGGAGGCCGTGGCCCACCCCCACTCCCACAGCCCACCCTGCACAACAATGTAGCATGTAGCTGTGCCTATCTGCATGCTGCTGCACACCATGCACTGGTCCTGCAGCACTGCCCCTGCAACCTGCACTCTGTGAAGGTTCCCCTGCAGTGGCCCTCCCTGGTCCACCCACAGCACCAGCCAGTCAGGCTCTCCTCTGGTCCTCAGGGCCTAGGATGGAAACATTGAGATGAACACATCAGTACTCAGCATCACCATATGTCCCCACCCAGCGCAGCGTGCTCCCCAGCCCAGCCCAGCTGCAGCACAGTGGCACAGTGCACACACATTGAGCCACCTCGGACCACAGGGCACGCAGCACCAGCATCCCCCCTCAGCATGGTGTGCCACCCTGCTGGCCCCACAGAACACTGGATGGTCACAGATATGAGCAATGCACACCTACCTGGTCATGGCACGGCACTGCTCCAGACGCATGCCTGCAGTGCCTAGAGCCTTTCTGGGTCCCTCTGTTGCAGGTCCCCATAGCGTTGGTGACACTGTTACTGGTGCGCTGGACACCGACACTGGTGGCCTGCTCCAGCTCATCTGCCACCTCCTGGCACACATCTGTCCATGGCCTGTCAAGGGGCACCTGCCCAAACAGTCTACCTGTGTGGGGTTCTACCAGGGCAACAAGGTTGACTAGCTCAATCTGGGTCCAATTCGGAGCCCTGGCACTGCTGCGGTGCAGCATTGTAGTACCGCTGTAGAGCAAATCAAAATGACGCCCAGTAGTGCATGAGCTCCAGGTGCTGGGGATGCACACCTTGCATGGAAATGCGCTGCCAGCAGCAATTGCGCATCCCCAGGGGATGCATGATATGTGCCAGGCCACACTGGCACATGGTGCAGGATTCATTGAGGGGCAAAGGGCATGCCTGGGGTCAAGGGTCAGCATGCGCACCGTGCGCGATTGCACTATTGGGACCACCATGCATGGTGCGCAGTAGGGGCATGTAGGTGCCACGGGCCCTGAGCCAATAGTACCTGGGCATTATGGGGCTAACAGCACTCAGGCACCATGGAACTAATGGTGCTCAGGTGACATTGAGCTAATGGCACTCAGGCACCATGGGGCTAATGGCACAGACATGCCATTTGCCCCATGGCACCAGTACGCCATCAGCCCCATGGCACCCGGGCACCATAGACCACATAGCACCCGAGCACTACATGCTCAATAGTGGCCAAGCACCATATCGTGTATTATGCAGTGAGCATGTGCTGTGCTGGTAGCGTAGGCACTGGCAGTGTGTGCATGAGTACTGATGGGCATACTGCACACGTCACAATGTTGTGCTATGACTTGAGCATGCTCAAGTCCATTGCACAGGGTGCAAGATTGTGATATTCAGCCAGCATATGCAAATCAGCTCATCAGCCAATCCATGGCACATTGGAGGCATTTGCATCTCATTACAGTTGTGCATCCGCTCATTTGCATACAATGCGTTATAAAGGTGCCATGGGACAGCACAGGACATGGACCAGTATTGCTTTCTTCAGAGATAAGATGCAATGCTGAGGGGAATGATGGGACAGTGTATTGGATGTGTGGTGTGGACAGTAGCAGTCACTGACCACATGTCATTGCCCACAGGAAGCATCATGACCAATTGCGATGATGGTGAGGAGTGTGTGCCTGGCCGGAAGTATAAACCCAACTTTACAAGAGGAGAGATGGATGCCCTGTTCGAGGTGTACCTCGACTGGGAGCCTCTGCTGAGCGGCACGACAGGCACCCCACAGGCCAGGACCACAGCATGGGAGGAGGTGGCGGAGGCTGTGAATCAGCAGGGTAGCCATCAGCAGTCTGCACAGGAGTACAAGAAGAAGGTTGGCACCGACAGGCACATAATTAAGGAAAAGGTGGCAGCCATCTGGGCCACACGTGCAGTGACTGACGGTGGTCAGCCCGACATGCCACAGCTGATGCCACAGGAAGAGATGGTGGTGGCCACCATGTGGCATAGCACCGTCGAGGGGGTGCCTGGTGGCAGCTTTCAAACAGGTGGGAGCCCATCACTGCATGGTAGGTACAGCAGCATCTGGATCAGGGTGGCAGTGGAGGGGGGGCTGGCTTGTGTGACAGCGACATTAATGTGACTGTATTCCCTTTCAGCACCAGAGTACCTGCATGCAGTGGCAGGGGCGGTGGTGTACGCCAGGAGGCAAGCCTGGCCCTGGAGGACTGGTCTTCCACCTCCAACAGTGTCTGGGGGCCAGATAGGCTGCATTACAACACTGCTGTCCAGCTGAATGCCCGTGGAGTGGTGACAGACGAGGATCTGACTGTGTTCCAGTGAGATGCCAGCCATGGTGTTCAGTATGCGGAGACACAGATTGGGGTGGGGTCAGACACTGATGACGATGTGACCATCATCCTGGATAGCAGTGTTGCCATCGAGGGGGAGTCGCACATACCACTCACCCTCCGCAGAAGCGCAGGCAGTGCCCTGGTGGCAGTCATCCACCCACTGGCCACCACCCCCGGTGTTGAGGTGGGCACCAGCGGTGTGGTGTCAGCTGATGGTGGTGGTGGTGGTGCAGCTGCACAGGCACTGCATGGTGCACAGCTGCTGGAGGGGCGGCAGATGGATGGGCATGTTGGAGGGCCGGGCGCAGTGACTGCCGACAGTGTGCCAGTGATTATGCAGCCCCAAGAAGACCCCACTGTGAAGCACCCACCTGAGCGGGGGGCTGGGCAGCGAGGTCGTATGCCACCCATGGGTCGGCGCATCATCCAGGCACCTCTGAGCACTGACCCCTTGCCCGAGCACACCTGTCTGCTGCAGGCCTCCATGGAGCAACAGGTGCTGCTCATGGCAGAGGTGCATGTATTCCACGCTGAGATGCGCCAGGCTGCAGAGCAGTATGACTGGGGCTTTGCACAGCTCATGGCCGACAGCAATCAGCTGTGGGAGGACATGACCACAGCCCTGGATCGGCTTCCCGCTGCTATCATGGACTGCCTAACACCACTGTCCACCATGGTGCATGCCAGCCTCCACAGAACCCGCGGAGTGCATTCTCCACCCCTGGGACACGGCATCAAGTGACCCCCTTGGTGTAGATGCTGGGTTCTGCTGTGGGCATTCCAGGCACGCCTGGGGCGGGCATGTTTGGGATCCTGCAGACCCCTGTGAGGACCTGGTCCTGGTCCCACAGTAACACCTGTGGGGGACTGTCACAGACACCCCCTGTGGCTGTCGCACAGCCTGGGTCTGCTGGGTGGCCTCGGTGGGGCAGTCCATGTGTCTGCGGCAGTCTTGATCTGCACACCTCCCTGTCCACAGTCTGCTGCCGCCACTCTGTGTGCACATTGGTGTGGTGTGTGCGTGTACGTATCATGGATGTGGCATTCGTGGTGTGCGCCGCACACAGGCCATGTGCACACCCGCCTGGCCGCTGACCTGTGTGGCATGTGCATGGTGATGCCAGCACAGCACTGACTGCCACTGTGCACCGGTGTTCAGTGTGTGACACATGCCGGGTGCCAGCATCTGGGTGCATGCCTGTGGGTGCCAGTGTGTGCGTGTGTGTGTGTATACATGTGCGTGTGTGTGGGTGGGGTGTGATGTGCTGTGATGCGTGTTGCCACAGGGTCCCGTTCCACGCCCGCCCTTGCCCCCAGCCGTTCCTGTCACAGGGCCCATGCACACATGCCTGTGTGCTGTGTCACAGTTGCCATTCCGTGCATGGGTGCATGTTCACCTACCTTTGTACACCATAGTGCTCCTCCGCGATTGTGTCCCTGTGCTGCCGGGCCATCCTGTTCAGTCAGGTTTCCCTTCTCCCAGGAGGGGGCTGCCCACCACCACATGGTCCAGCGGCCGCGTCGTCCCCACTGCTGTTTCCTTCTTTGACCTTGACAGCTATCCAAGGATCGGTGGCCATGTTGTGCAGTATACAGTAGGCCAGGAATAGGCCACAGGCCTTTGAGGGGCTGTACTCTAGGGCACCGCCAGACCTGGACAGGCAATGGAACCATGCCTTCAGGAGCCCAAACACATGCTTCATGATGTTCTGTGTGCTAACATGTGCCTCATTGTATCACTCTTCTGCAGGGGTCGACGGGTGCCAGTATGGGGTGAGCAGCCAGGGCTGGAGTGGGTAGCCACTGACACCTGTGTGGGGAGAGATATGGTTAGCATGGTGGACTTTGTTGCTGCAGCCCCCATCCTTCCCAGCAGCACCCTGCGGTGCCCCCACCCTGGCAGCCCCAACCCCTTGCCCTGTTGTGCCAGGCTGCCTATGTTCCCAGCATACTCACCTACTAGGTGGCCAGTGGTGATGTCCCCACTCTCAAATCTGTGGCACAGTGCCAAACTGTGCCAGATGAAGGCATTGCATGCTCCTCCAGGGTGTGTGACACAGACATTGATTATGCACCCCCTGGCATTGCACACCACCTGGCAGTTGACACTGGGATAGCCCTTTCTGTTGATGTAGGCTACCCCCTCTTGGCCAGGTGGCATGCGGATGCCAACATGGGTGCAGTTGATGGCCCCTAGCACACCAGGCATATGTGCTACCCTGTGGAACTCCTGCATGTTTGCTGTACACCCTGCCTGTGTTCTGGGGAAGTGAATGTATTCTGCAGCATGTGGCAGCAGTGCGTTGAGGAATTGTGTGAGGAGATGTGATGCGGCTGACTGGGTTGTGCCTGTGGTATCTCCTGTTGGTCTCTGGAAGGTGCCTGTTGTGAGCAGTCAGCTGTGACTTTAGCCTCCACTGTCAGGGTGTGGCTCAGTCTAGTGGGTGCCTGCATCTCCTCACTGCACAGCTCACAGAGCTGTCTCAGAATCACCTGGTTCAGGCAATACCGGCTCACAATCTTTGTATCGCTGTATTGTTCGAAGGTGGTGTGGGCATGGTACCTCCTGTTCCAGGTGTACCACCAACAGGCCCTTCCACAGCTGTGACACACTGTCTCCTGCCTCCCCACACCCCCCTCATTACCGCAGTCCATCTGGAATATGGCACTAGCCAATGCCTCTGCTGTTCTGTCCCCCCTGGGCGGCTGATTCCACTGGCCCCCTGGCTGTGTGCTGCACCGTGTGTGTTTGTGCATGGCACACACCTGTGTATTCTGACCCTGGCTAGTGGCCTGTGGGCTGTGGCCTCCACCTCCCACCTGTCTGGTCACCTGTGCGGCCCCTTCTGAGCCGGGTGTCACAGGCACACACTCTAGCAGTTGCCTCCCCGACTGTCACACACACACACACACACACACCCCTCACTGCCTCTGTCCCTCTCTTGAACCTCTCCTGCTGTTTTGCCTGGCCACTCTATCTTCCTCTCTCCTGCTCCACTCTGGTGCAAGAGTCCTTCCCCTGCTTACTCCCTCTTTTTATAGGCACAAGTGTGCTCCACGCATTTCCCATTTGCTCCACGCTTGCACCATTTGTCCGGTGTTGAATATCGTACTGCACCACTTATTCATGTCTACGCCCCCTGCACTTGGGCATACCTACATTACCATTGCACATTGGTGCATGGCCACTTGCGCTGTGCAGTTGCTGCCACTGAACATCGCTCTCTGGAGCATTTTGCAGTTGTGTAGGCGCAACCCTGTTGTGCAGGCACAACCCTGTTGCACCTTTCGCAACTGCTTTGAATATCCCACCCATAGTTTATCATTTGTTTATGCCTGTAAGGAGAGTGTGATGATGAAGGAAAAAACATTTAATTAATTTGTTTTATTTTTTATTTAAGGTAGTTTTATTTTTAGGGCCCAGTTGAAGGTTTTTATAGTGTAAAGGTAACAGCCATGTTTGTGATGGAGAATCAGTTCTGGATCTAGAGAGAATGATGGAAGATAGTTCTGGTTGTAGGAGGACTGATTTGCTTATTGTGTGATGTGGTTTAGGACCAGGATGACTGTACGTATATAGAGACTTAATGTACAGCCAGCTGATGTCTCTTGGCCAATGAGATTTCTAGATTTTCTCATGCCATTTTTGAATAGGTCTTAAAGGGGGATTTTTGGGATCCTTATAGATATTTATTAATCCATAGAATGTTGGTGTTACTGGGAATTCTGGCTTTAGGAAAGATGTCTTGTTGCTAGTGATGAGACCTATTATATATGCCTCATCTATTAATTTAAATAATTCAAGCAATATTCTGTAACTGGGACTCTCCTCAGATTTTCATAGGTCTCCCTATTCTCTAGCAATTCCATTACTTTCAAGACATAAAATTGTTCTTCCATTAGGACAACACTGCCCCCCTTATCTGATTGCTTTATAACTACCCCTGTTAGTTTTGGTAGCTCCGTTAATGCATTTTTTTTCAGCTACTGTTAGATTTGTCTTACTGGAATATGCTTGATGTTCATTATTCAATTGGTTTAACTCTGATAGTACCACTTTTTCAAATGTGCTTATAGCTGCATTTTGTACCTGTGGAATGAATACAGATTTGGGTCTAAAGTTCCCTTTCCAGTTTATACTGAATGTTCTTCCTACATTTCCAGTGGTCTCATTGTCACTTGTATTACCATAGGATTCCAGTAAATCTAAATTGGAACAGTACAACAGACATTCTTGTTCCTGAAAGTTTTCTATGTTCTCAGTTACTAAGGGATCCTCAGGAAAAATGTTTTGCAGTTCCCTTGCTGCCTCAGGATCCAAGTTTATGAGACCCATGTTGTTATTTTTGATTTAAAAAAATATTTCAGCTTCAATTTTCTGATTAATTTATATAAATCCACTCTCACTGTGAACTCGTCCACTGGGGGTAGGGGAGAACGATAATCCATGTTGTAGTACACAAATCTAAACCTCAGTTAGTATCAGACCTTTCAGCTTAATTGCCATATTCTTGCTTTTGGATTTCTCTTTGATCTCCCTCTGACCCTTCCTTTTCTGTCTCTTCTTGTCTTGCGTTTGTATTTTTTTGCTGTATATTTTCTAGTTTTTGTCTTTGCTAAGTGTCTCTCTAAACCCCATTTGTCTAAAAAAGGATCTCCTCCAGATGGTGAAGGGTTGTCAGGTGTTATAGTCAGTTCTGTATTGATCTCTACAGTCTTTTTAGTGTTGTGACTTTTATTAGGTTTGAAGTGATTTCTTCTCCAGTTCCTAGATCTCGGTCGGCTATTAGACAACACTCTGACCGGGGAACAGTCTTTCCAGTCCCCATTGAAAACTTACCCTGACTCGTAGTCCCCTTCATCACGCACAAGTCTTTTTTTTTTCCTTTTACCAGTTCGTTTTCTATTTTGGAAATATTGCTTATATGCAATGAGATTTCAAGTCTTTTAAGTTTTCTTGCATTGCTGCAATTTCTATTTCATTCTAAGGCAAATCTCTTTTGTCTTTTTCAAATAGGGCCATAATAAGACTGCTAGTACACCTTGTCCTCACCCACTCACAGTCAGATTTTAAAATAAGATCTGTGAAGCCACAACATGGTTCTTTTCCTATACTTAATCTCCGAGGGGACCACCCTTTCTCCAGATAATGATCTAGAGTTATTTTATTGTAGTATTTATTTAGTTCCTGTGTTCTCAATTTTTCTAGTTTAATAAACAGAGATTTTAGCTCACTGCTATCAGGATCCGTTGCCTCCTCTGCATACAATGCTCTTCTTAGTCTTTCTCATCTCAACAAAGTCAATTCCCCATCTTCCAGACAATCATATACAATAGAATCTTCTTCTGACTGAACATTCCTCATTTCCTCAGTCACCGGTTGTGAATTCATGCTAGTACTTGCACCAGCCAGTAGATTTTTATATCCGGTACGTTCGAAGTTAAGTTCTGTTGTATTCTTTAAGGTACATTAAAATGTTCACCAAAACAATTATAGCTATTCCCAATATGGAAACAGACCCCCCCCCCCACACACACACACATGTTCCCGTGCCCCCTCTCTCCCCATCCTAGAATAAGAATTTTGGTATTTTAGGTGATTTGAACAATTTTCAATCTTGTGTAAGGTAAATGAAATACTTATATAATGATATAAGAATACAATGTAAACTAAATTGACTTGATTTAACACATATTCATAAATTGTTCTTATGGATTTTTTCTAAGAATGTTCTTAAGGTTTTGGTGGAGTGTTTCTTTAAATATTCAACTTAAATGAGTGGTGGTTCAGCCACTTAGACATACCCCTGATAAAGGCCTATTGTTGAGCTGAAGCTCTGGGAATAAGACTCACACTGTGTCTGTCATTTGCTTGTTCACGGTGATGGACTAAACCTTGAAGATTTATTGACTATACCCATTAAAGTTTGCATTTTTCTAATGTTCCTGGAGTGCCTTACTTTTCATTCTCCTGCATCACGTTTACAAGGGTGAGGTCTCTTCTTGTACCAGCACCCGCTGGGAGTCCTGCGACACATATATAACCCATTTTGCAGTCTTTGTTATGGTGCAAGGCTCTAAGCTTGGAACTAGGCTTGGAGTGGATGGTATTGATGTGTGCAGAGAAGTCAATTCTACTATCAAGCGACATACCGAGATACTTGAAGGAGGGAACCACTTCAGGAAGGGTGCCATCCAGGGCGAAGAAGACTGGGAGGGGAGCGAGCCTGGACAGTATCTGGCTGGTGCCAAAGGTCATGGACGCTGTTTTTTCAGTGTTGACCCAGAGCTGGTCGGTCTGGAATCAGTTCAGGACACTGTGGGAATATTGCTGGAGCAAGACTTCCGCTACCATTGTCAAGGGCCCTAAGGTATAAAGCACTGTGACCAGACAGAGATCCTCTGTCCTGGCAAAAAAATCACTTCTGCTCCAGTTATAATTTCTCTGTTCTGAAAAAAAAGCACTTCTGCTCCGGTTACGATTTCATTGTCCTGAAAAAAAAAAAATACTTCTGCTCTGGCCTTGATTTCTGTGTCCTGTAAAAAAAAAAAAAAGTTCTACAAGGTGACAGCCCTCACGACACGAAAACACATTTGTACGCAACATAAAAATGGCTTGTCAAGGAAGAATTCTTGGTTGTATCATATGGTTCACGCAAAAACCCTACTAAGCATGCTCAAAAGCAATATTTTAAAACCTTATAACTCTAGAACCAATTAATATTTTTTCGAGAAACCTTCAAAAAGCTTATCCTTGGACTGATCAGATTGGATTTGTTAGTAGCAGGCAAGTGGGCTATAACATCTGTGGCACTTTATATATACTACACCACATGCATACACACCAGGTTCTGCCCCTCCTGGTCAGTTTAAATGCTGAAACATGCTCGATAGGGTGTCCTGGCCCTATCTCTTTGCCATTTTAACATGAATGGGATTCCTGAGGGGATTTGTTACCCAGCTCCAACACATTTTCTGTATGCTTCCTTTCAGGCCTTTATTAAGGCAGATTGCCACACCTTGGCCTCATTTACCTTGGGACAGGGTACTCGACAGGATTGCCCACTCTCCAATTGCTCTTTGCTTTATAGGGTCTGACAGTCACAGCTGGAATTTGCCCTGCAGGGTCTGAGGGCTTGCTTTGGTAGCCCTTCCCAGCCCCGCCAAGGACAGTCACCACTGGAATTTTCCACACAGGGTCTGAGGGCTTGCTTCTGTAACCCTCTTCAGCCCCGCCAAGGATAGTTGCCACCAGAATTTTCCCCACAGGTACGGACACGAAGGAGTCTCTGTGTACACTGCGAGTGCTGGATCTTGGCACCTTTTTGTGGCACAGTAGCCTAACTTTGTGGAGCATAGATTTAATTCTATTTAGAGGGAGCAGCAGAGATTTATCTTGTGTGAGCTGTGCTCCTTCCCTGCTCCATTCATAGCTGATTTTTTGCGGTCTGCATTTTAATCTGCATTTTATCTAAAGCTTGCAATTAATTTTCTTAAACTGTTAATTTATATTGCTTGGTGCTTTCTCTACCTAGTTCCAGACTCAAGCTCCCTTCCACTAGACTTATCCCCCCCGGACCTTGTTCTGTATTGTAACTCCTTCCCTTCCTTCAAGCCCCCAACTCTCCCTTTTTTTTATCTTAATTTTTTCCCTACTTAAAGGACTAACCCCCTGTTTCCTTTCCTTTCCTTTCCTTTTTCCAGGGTCTGAGGGCTTGCTTCTGTAGCCCTCCCCAGCCCCACCAAGGACAGTCACCATCAGAATTTGCCCAGCAGGTACAGACATGGAGGAGCCTCTGAATGCGCTGCAAGCACTGGAACATTTAAACTTGGCACCTTTTTGTGGCATAGTAGCCTAATTTCATGGAGCATAGATGTAATTCTATTTGGAGGGAGCAGCAAAGATTTATCTTGTGTGAGCTAAGCTCCTTACTTACTCCTTTCATAGCTGATTTTTTGATCCACCCACCCTCCCTCACCTCCTCCATTTATTAAATAGTTCTTTACTCTGCCCCATGCCCTATCTGACTAACCTCTGGTGATAAAGGGGCAGGGCACATTACTGTGGGAAGTCTTAAAGCCTGCAGTCTACTGTGTTTGCTGCATCTGTCCTGCCTTTTGGAAAATATTAGATTCTCTTATATCATCTTGCAGCCCCCACTCTACCTGCTAGTCCTACTGACTCCTGTCTGCTGCAGCATTGCCCTGGAATACTTCTCCCCTCCCAATGCTGCTCCTGTGGACTTTGCTGCAAACATGAGGAACTTTACCTTCTCCAATCTGCTGCCTCTCCCATGGTGACTCAATTGAGTTATCTTGCTCAAAACTGGTTCTCCACCTCACTAGGCATTGCAGCACATCTAAAAGCATCTCCAAAGCTAGGACCATCCTTGCCTTCTTTTTTTTTTTTGTTATTAAACATCTTTATTAATTTTCACAAGAAGCACTTCCATGCAAGTACATGAATGAGAGTGCGGGCTAGAATGATATACAACAGACTGATGTTAACTCACCCATTTGTCCAAGAGAACAAAATCCCACCACCCTCCCAGCACCCCTAAGGCTACACACATAAACATAACCTAAATAGCTGGTCCTGAGATATTCCGAGGGCCTGGCCTCCAGGTCATAAGGAGCATTTCAAAGATCCCCAGAACACTGTATATGCTTTAAGTCTGTTCTGCATACAAGCGATATGTTTTCCAACTGTACTGCCAAGTACACTCACGGTACCACTCCAACAAGGAGGGGGCTTTATCACTGGTCCAATGTCTTAAGATTACCAATTTAGCCACGGCAGATAAAAGTGACATATGAGCCTTATTGACCTTGGAAGTACCAATTGGAAAAAGACTAATCAAACAAACTTCAGGGGTAAACAAGTCTGTTAAGCCAAGGACAGGGTCTAAGAGATTATTGATAGACCGCCAAAAGGCCTGAATTGAGGGACATGACCAAACCATGTGATATAAAGTACCATCCTCCTTCCTACACCTCGGTAGAGAAGTGTATCCTTTGTTCCATATCTACACAATCACGATGGGGATAAATATAAATGGTGTAATAAATTATACTGAACCATTCTCAACCGGTCTTGCTTTACATATTTATACAATGTGAGCCACAGCTTCCTCCAGAGATCAGGTACTTAGGTATACCCACCCCTAGTCTAATAGAAACAGACCCTGAGGGAGTCTGTGGTCCCATTCCTGAAGAATTGTATATACCTTAGAGTAGAGTTTGGCTGAGAGGTTATGGTGAAAGCCTGTCGGCGTCTTGGTCCCTCGTAATCCACTAGAGCCCGCTGAGAGAAATGGATGCTAAGGCCTTACAAGTTGCAACCACTTGAAGAAGTCCTGGTCCACAACCCCGACAGTATTCACCAACTGGTCAAGAGGCTGGGGACTCCCATTCCAAAATCCAGTTCTTAGGTGACTTACCTGGGGCCAAAAGGTAACGGGCAGGGCCTCCCCCCCACCCTAATAAGGGGATTCTCAAAATGGGTTGCTTGGTGGATAGGTACCATTTAACTGCTAAGTAATTTTGCAACTGTAGAAAGGCCTTTAACGACCACCTCATTGGGTTATTTTTTCAGTGATTTGGTATATCCGATGGGAAGCATATAGCAGAGCCCATAGAGAGCTCAGCTTCCTCGCCAGCCCCGCTCAATGTCAACCCATAAAGGCAAGTAAACCGGCTGGACTGCCTTGCACCCAATAGACCAATTACTCACATGTGCGCGACATAATATAAAGAGAGATGGCACGTGCTAGACCTTCCTTTAATTTCGAGTGTTAACTTGATATAAGACCCGTGTGTCTCTTCCCTTCCAAATAAATAAATTAAACACCTCTGTAAATGGTAAACCAGGACATCGGAGGTATACTCAAGCATGCCCAGGGATACAATAATCTAGGCAGAATATTCATTTTATAACATTCAACCTGCCCAAAAGTGACAGAGTAAGCAGTTTCCACCTATCCAAATCCCCAGAAATAGTCTTAACCAGAGTACCAAGGTTATTTTTAATCATATAATTCAATCCGGAACTAATATTTATGCCGAGATACGTAAGAGACTTCGTCTCCCAACCTAAGCCAAATGTTAATAAGTCCGTTTTCCTGACATTGGTATTTAAGGGAAGAATCTTCATCTTCGTATGATTTAACTTATAATAGGATATTTTGGAGAAGACATCTATTTCCTCCAAGATAGCTGAAACCGAGGATTCCGGGTCTTCAACATGCAATAATATATCATCAGCATATACTGAATACGCATATCTGGCATCCCCCACCTGTATACCCTTAATCAAACAGTTACTAGCCAACCTATGTAATAAAGGCTCTAAGTATAGGTTGAATAGTAACGGGGATAAGCGACAACCTTGCCTCGTACACGCTTCCAGCCTTACGGCTGGTGACATAATCCGCACATTTAACCCTGGCAGAAGGGAGGAGTACAGGATTTGAACCCATCTCAAGAAACACATCGGTAGGCCGAAGCAGAAAGGGTGGCAAACAATAATCCCAGCAACCCTATCAAATGCCTTTTTCGCATCTAATGAGATAAGTATTGCAGGAAACTCGGCATCCTTAACCGCAGTAATCAAGTGCAATAACTTCCTCATGTGATCTTGGGGCGACCTCCCCCTCATAAAACCGACTTGTTCCCTACTAACCAACTTGTCCATAACATTGGACAACCTATTAGCTAAGATTTTTGCTAAGATTTTGATGTCAGTATTTAGAAGGTAGATAGGCCGATAACTATCCATACTGAGAGGGTCCGTCCCTTGTTTTAAGATTAAGGAAATCGTTGCCTCCAGGAAACCAGGGTCCAGATTCCATTATCAAACCAAAAATGAAAAACTTCCTCTAGAATTGGGAATATCAGGGAGCCACAAGCTCTGTAAAAGTTGCTAGGGAACCCATCTGGACCAGGGGATTTGTCTAGCGGCATTTGCTGGACGGCCTGCTGAATATCTAAAACCGTAATAGGAGCACGCAAAAGTGCAGCATCGGCCTGTGATATTTTTGGCAACTCCACGGACCCGAGAAATAGCTCAATGTTCTTGGCCGACGGCTTACACTCCGAGTCAACCATGTATAACTCCTGGAAATACAAGCCAAAGGCATTCGCCATTTCCCCTGGGTCCGTGCAAATGTGCTCCCTTCGTCCCATACGTATTCCCGTTATAAAACGGGAAGAATCTATTTGACGGATACGTATAGCAAGCAATTTCCAGGCTCTATCCCCTGTATCAAGATAATGAAGCTTAGTCCTCAAAAGGGCCAGCTCCGCTTTCTGAGACATTAAACTCGCATATTGGGCCTGCAGCTGATGGAGCCTAGCCCAGTCTGCCACTGTCGAGACACGAGACAAGTTGTTTTCCTCCACCCTAATCAAATCAAGCAAGGAATCAAATTGCGCCTGTTGCCTGCGTTTTTTCTTAGAGGCCAATTTAATCAGCTCTCCCTCAGGGAGCACTTTAAAGCAGCTCAAAGTAGATCCTTACGATCCACAGAACCTCGATTATTATTCAGGAAATCTTTAATAAAGTCCAGAATGTGCATCAGCAAGGATTCATCTTCAACATCTGGCAATTTAATCTCCACTGTGGAGACCGTTCAGGCCCTAAGGATAACTTATATTCCAGACTGATGGTTGCATGATCTGATATAACTCTGGTAAATATCTCAGCTCGAGTTACCCCAGATATTGCAAGTGAACTGAGTAAAATATAATCTATTTGAGAATATGATTTGTGTACTGGCGGAGAAAAAGGTATATTGACGAAACGTGGATTAAATACCTCCAGACATCAACCAGGCGGCCTTACTAATAAGCTCCTTCAATGCCCTCTGTGCTGGCGCTAAACCTCGCCTCACTTTACATGATCTATCCATATCATTCTCAGCACAAGATTCCAATCCCCGCCCCAAACTGTAAGCTTGTTGGGATTAGATACTACCATATTAAGTAATCTTATACTGGGGAGTCGTAATTGGGACCGTATACTGATTCCAATACTATCGGGAAGGACTCTAACAAACCATGGGTATTAATGTACCACCTCCGTCCCAAAATTCTTCTACCAATTTGAAGGGAATATTCCTAGCTATGAGAATAACCACCCCACCCTATTCGAAGACACCTGCGCCAAAACTTGTCCTACCCATGCCCTTCTAAAATAATGGATATCACTCCTCTTCAGGTGCGTCTCTTGTAAGAAGGCAATTTGTGCTCCTAAATAACGGAGATGCTTTAATATAATTTGTCTCTTGACCCTATCCTTGGCTCCTTTAACATTCCAACTAATAAATTTATAAGAAGTACTCATGCTGTCCAACTCTCGAGCCCCTCAAATGATGTAGAAAAAAAAAAAAAAAAGAGTGACAATCAAACGGACTACAGCAGTATATAGATATATACAAAGCTCCTGAGTTAAGAAGACCATAATAAGTACAGTCGGTGTGTAACCTTGAAACCCCACCCTCCCACATAGGAGTCCAAGCGACACACAAAAAAGGGCCACCCAAACATCCTCCAACACCCACATTAATATCCCCCATTTACTACCCCCAACCCTAAAAGCGCAGACATACCCCAGTTCCCAGAGAAACTGCACTCCCAGGTGTTCCGCCCACGTGATTCAGTACTAAGCAACCCAGACTGCCCAACCCCGAGCCCGCCTCCCACCACCCATGATCATTAAAAACACTAGCCTCTAGTATCAAACAAACTTTAACAGTAATAGGTAAAGATAACAATATAACTGTAAATACCTCTCCCCAATGTACCCAAGGTGACGCTTAATGAGAAAAGGGCATACGTCATAAACTACACCCAACTCAGCTACATCAACAATTCCAACCCCACTATGATAAACACTCAAATAAATCCCCGGTCCCTGGAAGAGAGAGAGAGAGAAAAAAAAAAAAATCAATCCTTGGAGAAGGCCTGCAGGTTCGGCCCTGCTAATAAGACGATGCATATTCTGCAACTCAGTGATCAAACAGCACCATCTGGAAGCATCGCACAGTCCATCAGGCCACCCAGCAGAGTCCATGCTGCCCCGTATACTAGATAATAGAGTCACTATGTGTTCCATAGGCAATGGTCGAAAGCAACCAAAACGTGTCTCCTACCGGAAACAATAGAGTTAGTATAAGGTGATCACGTAAAATAACAATCCTCCAGTAAGAATAAGAGAGGTCCCAAAGCAGAGTGAATCCATAACAAATTCCTCAACGCCGATTCCAGTGGGTCAAGAAGAGAAGAAAAAAAAAAAAAATTACATCAAAAGCAGTAAGGGGACGCTAGGGCCATGACCATATGAATGGTGAGTAGTCCAGGTCAAAACCATCCATTACTAAAACTTGGTCCAAGTAACTCCGAGTCCTGTGGATCGAAACGAATATCAATAGTCAGTAGCCACCGCTAGCAATCGCCAATTAAATCCTTAGATAGAATTTCCCAATAAACCTCAGAGAATCCTCAGAAATATCACATGCTGCATGTCGAAAATTGCCCACTCTGCCCCCTGTGACATCCAGGTGTATCTATATACACAACACCGGACAAGAAACGCTGCTACCCAGAGGTCATTTGTACAGCTCTGGGAAAATGGTCTTCAGTTCCTGTGTGGCCTGGGCTGGAGAATCGAAGAAAGTTTTCTATTTGTCCTCATGCTTTACCAACAATGAAGCGTGTACTTAACCCTTGAATGGCTTGGCAGCGCCACTAGTTTAGAAATAACTGATGAAATTTGTCTGCGAACTCTCACCGAGTAAGGCAGGTCCTGCGTAATGCTAATCTTCTTACCTTCCCATGTTAACTCCTTTGCTTCCTTCGCTTTAGAGAGAATATGTTGCCTATCCAAAAGTTCAAAAATTTCAAATTATAGGTCTGGGAGGCTGCCCTTGTATTGGGGCGAGGCGCACGGTGAACTCTCTCAATGATGTACTCTCGGAGAGGGGAACCAGCTATTTTATAGCAAAGCTTTGCAAGAAAGAGATAATAACATTCCTTCTTCTTTTCTGGCAGACCAAAATGACCAGATTGTTCCTTCTACTACGGCCTTCCAAGTCCTCCAGCTTTTCTTCGAGCTTTTTCAATCTATGCCTCATATTTACGAAGTCAGATTCGCTCCTTTTCTGCTTCCCTTTCCAGTGAGGTAATCCTAATCTCCGAGTCCCCTACCTCCTGGTCAGTGCCTCCACAGTACTTTTTAATGTCATGCAGGTCCTCAGAAATTGAATCAACCGCCGTCTGCAGAGGTTGCATAATCTCTAAAAACCTGGCTTCGGTTAAAGCAGCCTCTGGAGTGGGCATCTTCACAACGCTGGCTGCCTGTTGCTTGGCCCACTTTGCGGCCTTCTCTTTCTCAGGAGTCCGAGGAGGGGAATGCCTCGAGGTGCTTTTTTCATGAAAGCATCCATTGGATCGGCGGTTGGCAGTGCAGAGGGGGGAATTACCACGAACCACTCGCAATTGGGAAGGGTTAGCGAGTTGAAACGACGCTAAATATGAACGAAAACGGGAACGTGAACAACGGGGCTCCAGGAGGCGAATGTCTCCGTCTAGGCTGCCATCACGTGAACCCCCCCCATCCTTGCCTTCTTGATCGCTGCTACCTGGATTATTGTCCTCTCCTTATCTCTGATAGGAGATGTGGAAACCATTCCTGACCCAGTGACTGCAGGGCTCCCTTACTATCCGGTTGGTTCTTCCCCCAGGCCCCATTCCAGAGGACTAAAGATTGGCCACCTTAATGTAAGAAACTAGGTAGCTAATCATGCTGAACTTATAGCTTGGACTGCCACTCAAGGGCCTGATCTCCTTGCAATTATTGAATCTTGGCTTAAGCCTTCTCACCCTGACTCTCTGTGTGCCCCCCCGATACAAATGTTCTGGGTTGATAGGCCCTCATCAAAAAGAGGTGGTGGCCTGGCACTATTTTGGAAGTCTCACCTAAACCTAACCTTACTACCATGCCCCTCGTTTGTGTCCTGTGAGGTAATTCATGCACTGTTTCTGTTGGGTGACTCCAAAAAGCTGCACATTTTTTGCACCTACATGCCCCCAGTTTCCTGAAAACATGGGCTCGAGGAGTTCCTGGCTTTTCTTCCTCTGGCCACCAAGAACAACAAAGTGATTTGTCTAGATGACTTCTGTTAGGATTGGCTCGGCCCTAACTTCCCTTTCCTTAACTCTAATATAAGCAAGGCCAACCTAACCCAGCTTGTCTCATTGCTTATGAGGCATTCCAGCAATGGTAATAGACACACCGTGGGTCCTCACCGACAGGCTGGACAGAATCTCTTCCATTGCCATGCTACCAGACTCCATTAGTGACCATTTGCCTGTTAACTGTGTCTGAGATGCCTGCCCCCACCCCACCCAAAATCATCACCATGTCTGACTTCTTTTGCCCTCGATACCTCAGCTTTCTAAGAGATCTTCAGCATGTTGACTGGTCCCCCATATTCTCTATGAATAACATTGACTTGGCTGTGGATTACTTCACCAACTCTGCATTTTTTGCAGTCCAAGCACATTCCTTCCATTAGGTACAGGGTGTGGGGCCTGCCTATCAAATGGTTAACTAACCCTCTTCTCTGCATGCTTAAAGCAAGTGACAAACTCGGGACCAGATGGAAAGCCTCCTCCCTTCTCTCTGACTTTGTTGCATATTGTTCCCTTCATAACTCTTGTAAGAATGCGATACGTACTGCCAGAAGTAACTACTACAGAGGTCTTCTTCATGTCACCTCTAGTAACCCAAAAAGATGCTGGGCTCAAATAAACCACATAATGGGACATATCACGTCCACAACCCTCCATTACTTTCTAATAGATAACGTCTCCCTCGAACAAACCTAATACCATAGCTAATGCTTTCAACTCACTCTTTGCCACCCTTCCTAGCTTTGCCACTGGCAGTCCCTCCCTTGCCACACACCCCAGACTTCCCCCATCCCATACTTCCCTGGTTCTCAACCCGGTCTCCAAATCAGACATCCTACGAACTCTTAACACGATGTCTCCGCATGGCAGCGCAGGCTGGCTGGAACCTAGAATTCCAAGTTAGGCACTTCACTTCTGGCTACCCCTGTCATGCATTTGTTCAACCTCTCCATTAGATCAGGTACTGTGCCCCTCTCCTGGAAAAACACCAGAGTCATCCCAGTCTTAAAAAAGGGCAATCCAAAAAAAACTAACAAACTACCATCCTATTGCACTCCTGCCGACTCTCAGTAAACTTCCTGGAGAAGCTTATCCATCACCAGGCGTCTGACTTAATTGTCAACTTTAACCTGTAATCTTCTGCTCAGCATGGCTTTAGGCCAAACCACAGCACCACTATGCCACTAGTGCAATTCACCAGCAACATCAAATCTGCTATGGACTTAGGTCAGCTTATTGGGGCAATTTTTATTGACATGTCAAAGACATTTTACTCAGTTGACCACAACTTGCTCCTGCATCAACTAGGCTCTATTGGTGCCTCACAATCCACCCTTGCCTGGTTCTCCAGCTCTCTGTGCTGCCACTCCCAGTCAGTCTCCTATCATAAAGTTCTCTCTGCCCCTGTCCTGCTTCACTCAGGAGTCCTGCAAGGTTCCATACTTGGGCCGCTATTCTTTTCTTTGATCAATAACCTACCTTCTGTGCTCATCCACTGTCTCTCCTTAATGTATGCCAATGACTTGGTTCTCTATGTCTCCTCCAACTCTATCCAAGAAATTAACTCCCACCACTCCTCTGATCTTCATCGTATCCAAGCTTGGCTTACATCCCACTGTCTGGTGCTAAATGTTGCCAAGATCCAAGCTATGCTCTTTGGGTCACAAAGGAAATATGTTACCTAGACTCCATTTCTCCAGGTTTCTTGTCTTGATGGCTCCCCTGTAGAAGTAACCCAGTCCTTCAAATACCTAGGGGTCATGCTGGATCCATCTCTTAACTTTACTCTGCATGATAAAGCTTTCTACAAATCAGTCAATGCTAAAACTGGACTGGCTTACTGAGTCCAGCAGTTCCTGACCCCTGCCACCAGAATCTCTGTTGCCAAAGGCCTTCTCCTCACTGGACGCTGCCTGTCTTTGCTATGGCACAGGCAAACATCCATCCAGTGTGGGATGTTGCTTACAACAATGTCTGTAGATTTGCATTATCAACTCCTCATTTTAAACTCCACTGTACACTTTACTCTGCCCTCCGCTGGTTATCTCCTTTCTCCCACTGGGCCTTTTCTTTAGGTTGTCTGACTAACAACATTATTCATTCTTCTAAGGTAGAAAAGCTCAAGATTTTTCTTTTCAATTACTCAATAGGTTTGATTCCATTGCCCCAGAACTAGATCATTCTATCTTCCATGAGGTGCCATGGGGTGTCTGCTTCTATTATTACATCAACTGAAGACACCTCCAGTGTGCCTCCTGTGGAATCTATATGTACTAACGTTTTGTTAGATCCATGTTCTACTAATTGTAATTCAGTTTTTGTGGCTAATTCTTCCACCTCTATCACTTCTATTAATGCATCAACAAGCAATAATATTCTCAGGCCTGTCTCTGTTCCATCAGATTTTATTAATGTCTCTGTCCCTATGTCAGTGCCTCCATACTGTTCAAATACTATTACTACATCATCAGACCCTAATAGGGAAATTGACCCACCTGCAGCTTACAACCCTAAACAAATTTTCATTTTAGGGGATTCAATAATCAAACAATAGAGCAGTATACAATGTTGATAAAGCTAATAGGACATATTCTACTTTCAGAGGGGCAACTATATCTGACATCACAGGCATGGTCAAAAATATTCTTCTTGATAGTGGCACAAGACCCTTGGTCATAATACATATGGGTACTAATGACATCAGTCACAGTTCTGTAGACACTATTAAACAATATTTTGTACCTCTGTCTAACATACTGTACTTGTTGAACTTGATTATGTCTGCTTCTCTGAAATCCATCCTGTTCCTAGGGCTTCTTACTTTATTAATCATAAAATTAAAATTATTAACAACTGATCATGTTCCTGGTGTCTTGAGGAAAATCTCAAATGTATTACTCATTGGCAAAATGTTGAGACTCACCGAGAACTGTTTTGTTGGGATGGATTGCATCTCAGTCATAGGGGCATTCCTATGCTCGGTAAGTGTTTGAATACTTTCATTAACTTACATTTAAACTAGCTGCACAGGGGGGGAAAGGGAAAATTCCTACTTCTCTAAAACCTAAAGTTTTTAAGAGTACTTTGAATATTACTTTTAATATCAAATTTCTTTCATTTAATGCTAGATTTCTCAAGAATAAAGTGGATGAATTTAAGAACAGGATATTTTAAAATAAAATTTATATAATATGTGTTACTGAGACCTGGTGGCATGACGAGTCTGCTTGGGATTTTTGTCTTCCAGGTTACACTATATACAAATTGAACCGTAGCTGTAGCCATGGTGGTGGCGTAGCTATTATTATTAATAATGACATCTCTTCCTCAGATATAACTAGTTATATTAAAACACATTCGTTAACTACTGAATCACTTTGGGTTAAGATTACAATCAACCCAACCAGTTCACTGATAATTGGTTCTTGCTATCGTTTGCCTGATTGTCCTTCTAATACATTTGATTCCAAGCATCTTGAATTCGAAAATGCAGAGACTTTAGGCAATCTCCTTATTACAGGATATTTCAACCTAAATGACATCAACTGTGTTAATTACTCAGCACATACTGGTACAAGTAAAACATTTCTTTCTATATGTAGTCAATTGCACCTTGTACAATCTGTTTCCTCTCTGACTAGAGGCAATAATATCATTGACCTCGTACTGGGCACTGAACTTTTATCTATTAATAATTGTATTATGTTCTCCCCCATAGCTACAAGTGACCATAATACCATTGAATTCAAGCTCACTATTAACTAGTCCCCAAAATTCTGTATAACTAAAATTTTCCTTTATAATAAAGGCAATATTACAGAAATAAAAAGTCATATTTCTAACATTGACTGGACATCCAAATTTGATAATAGGACAATTAAAGATTGTTGGCATTTCTTCTGATAGAAAATGTCTAGTCTATGTAATACTTATATTCCAAATAAATTAAAATATAATAAAAAACATGCTCCCAAATGGTTCAACAAATCCATCAAAAAACTAGCAAAATTAAAGGATAAAAAATATAAAATCCTAAAAAATAGAACTGACACTGACTGGAATATTTTTCTTAATATACAGAGAAAATGCAAGTCCAAAATTAGGAAGGCTAAAAAAAGTTGAGAACTTCATTTGGCTGTAACTGCTAATAAAAGTAACAGTAAACAATTTTATTCATAGGTAAATTCTCTAAAGAGACAAGATAGTCATGTGGGCCACTGTTTATGCCTGGGGATATTATTCAGGATCCACAAACTTTGGCAAATATATCTAATGATACATTCTGTCATATTTTCACTCCTAATATTAATACTCCTTTCCTAAATGTAGAGGATGACATTGGCTGTCCTGCATTTTCTACTGAGGAACTTCTTGTTAGATTGAAGGCTCAAAAAGGGAAACTGTCTCAAGGATAATCTCACCAGTAATATCCTGTATTTACTTGCAGACAGTCTAACAGCTCCATTAAAATTTATTGTTGAAGTCTGTTTAAAACATAACTTCATCCCTGATGAAAGGAGGACTGCTTATGACATTCCTCTTCATAGGAAAGGCCCAAAAAGTGATTGGGAGAATTATAGGCATATTAGCCTTACTTTTCCTGTTTGCAAAATCTTGGAAGGTTTGGTCAAGGATATCATTACCTCAAATCTAAATATTATTGATGTAGAACAACACGTCTTCCAACAGGGTTGCAGTTGTTTATCTAACCTAATGTGTTTTTATGAATATACCAGTGTCTTATTGGATGAAAACAGTCCATGTGATGTTGTATATATAGATTTCAGTAAAGTGTTTGATATCATGCCACATCAAACCTTTTTGGAAAAATTTACAAATTCAAACATTAATAAAAACATTATAAACTGGATTAATAGTTGGTTGTCTCATCACATTCAGCAAGTACTAATTAATGAATATTTTTCTACCACAGGTGAAGTCTCCAGTGGTGTGCCACAGGGATCTGTCTTGGGCCCCACTCTTTTTCAGGTTTTCATTCCTGATCTAACAGCTAATGTTTTATCATATACAGTAAAATATGCAGATGATGTCAAATTGGGTAGTCCTTGTTTTGACACTGAACATGTAGATATCCTGCAATGTGACCTAGATAAAATCTCTGATTGGGTAATTAAGTGTGGCATGCGACTTAATCCTAATAAATGCAAAATTACACATTTGGGTAAACATAATCCTCAACACTCTTATATTCTTTGGGGGGGTCAACCTTTAAATAAATCTACAGATGAAAAAGACTTGGGCATTATAATCTCAGATGATTTTGAAAATGACAAACATCTTAATGATATAAAAACAACAAATAAGGTTATCTGGTCCATTAAACCAAACATCCAGTCTTGTAATGCTAAAGTTTTAATGCCTTTATTTTGTTCCTATGTTAGACCTCACTTGGAATTCACTTCACAATTGTGGTGCCCCTATAAAAAATATTGTGTCATTCTAGAAAATGTTCAAAGCAAATTTACAAAGCAAATTTTGGATTGAAGGATGTCCCTTACCCCCAAAAGATTACAGAATTTAAATCTAGTGTCCTTCGAAACACATTGCATAAGAGGAGAATTGTTTCTTTTTGACATCATTCATGATCCTTCTCTCATGTCAAAACATGGCCTATGATTTAAGGATAGTGGCCCAGATATTCAAAAGAGTTGAGCCATGTGCAATAGGGTTGCGGCTGCAAAAGTCCGAAAATGCACCATTCTGAGATATTCAGCAGGAGACAGTTGCACCCCCCAAATCACGCTGAGCAACAGCACAATGATAATGAAGGCATGTGCAACTGAAGGGGGAGGAACCATGCATAAATGGTGCAGTGCAATATTCAACAACTTGTGCCATGCACAATAAGGGAGCAAGCGGAAGTTGTGCCATAGCAGAAATGAGCCAAAATAAAAGGGAGCAAGGGAGAGGTGCAAGAACACTACAGGGGAAGCCACATATGAGAGCAAAACACAGCAGGACACACTGGGCAGCAGGGTACACAAGGCCAGGCAGGAAAGGGCACCTGGAAGCAATAGCCAAAGGGGAAGGTGTGGGGAGACATTGCACAAAGGGGAGGTACACCACACAGCAGTGAGGCAAGCACAGGCAGGTGTTCCCGGTGCAGGGGAAGTAGCAGTGAGGACAGCGGGGGAATACAGTAACAGCTGTGGGGGGGTGAACCACAAGCCAGGAACATGGCCAGTGCCACCTTCCAGATGGTGGCCATTATGAGGGGGGGTGAGAAGGTGGGCAGCAGGGGGACGTTGCCGTGGAAGGGCCCGTCGGTGGTATGCCCCCAACAGGCAGTACCGAGCCCACACCAGCTTTGAGCTGTACAGTGATACCGAGATTGTGGGCTGGTACCACCTGAATCGGGTAATTCCTGAGGTGGCTCTGTGAGCTATGCAGTGATTTGATGCAGGCACCCACATGATGGAGTCATGCCCTGTCAGTGGAGACCAAAGTGACAGCTTGCATGTGCTTGCTCACCATGGGTACCTTCCAGAGACCAACTGCGGACATCACAGGCATAACCCAGTTGGCCACGTCATGCCACCTCACCCAATTCCACAGCGCACTGCTGCCACATGCCGCAGAGTACATTCATTTCCCCAGCACACTGGCGGAGCACACAGCAAGCATACAGGAGTTCCACAGGGTAGCACGTATGCCTGGCATGCTAGGGGCAATATACTGCACCCATGTGGCCATTCACACACCACCTGGCCCTGAGGGGGCCGCATACATCAATTGCAAGGGCTATGCCAGCATCAACTGCCAGGTGGTGTGCGATGCCAGGGGGCACATAATCAATGTCTGTGCCACACACCCTGGGGGAGCACATGATGCCTTCAGCTGGCACCAGTTGGCACTGTGCCACAGATTCGAGAGTGGGGATATCCCCACTGGACACCTAGTGGGTGAGTATGCAAACCACATGGACAATCATTGGCCTGAGTGGCATGTCAGAGGTGACATGGGTAGTGGCCTACATGGCCCGGAGCAGGCTGATGCTGATCACCAAACTAACCTCCACCATCTACACACAGGTGACAGTGCATATCCACTCCATCCCTGGCTGCTCACATCCTACTAGTGGCCTGCGACCCCATCACAGCAATGCTACAATGAGGCACACTCCACCACATGTAATGTCATCGAGCAGGTGTTCGGGATGCTGAAGGCCTGTTTCCATTGCCTGGACACCTCTGGCGGTGCCCTACAGAACAGTACAGCCCCTCAAAGGCCTGCGGGCTATTCCTGGCCTGTTGCATCTTACACAACATGGCCAACGAATGTGGGATAGCCATACAGGTTGAAGAAGGGGACAGCGATGGGGACGATGAGGATGCCAGTGATGATGGTGATGGGCAGTCCCCCCTTGGCCCACGGGACCCCCGACTGCTCCAGCTGGCACAGCTGCACCAGGACACCATCATGGAGGAGCACTTCAGCCAACCCAGGTAAGTCATGGGGTCATGTGCAACCACCAGTGGCTAAGGCACAACCCACAACCATGCATGGACACACACCAGGGGTGCATGCCATCAAGGGAAGTGGCAGGGCATGGAACCACACACACAACCAGGGATGGGTGTGGTCTAACATGCCATGCAGATGGACACACACGCACACACACACAACGCACCAAACTTGCACAAAGGGTAGAAGGCACACCGACCCAGAATGCCACCCCAGCCACACACATGTCCACAGACCACCACACCCACTGCCTGTCCATGTGCGTGTGTCAGATGCTGAGCACCATTGCACACTGGTGTACAGCACAATGCAGGCATCATCATGCACATGCAACTGCAGACGGCAGCTGGGAGGGTGTGCAGATAGACTGTGTGTCCACATGCAGGGCCAGGTACCCACCCATGCACTACCCACTGAAAGACACAATGTACACAGGGTAGCACCAGAGAGTAGCCACGTTGGGAGACAGGACAGTCACATGACACAGTGCCCCGGCCACCACTGATGCATGGGTGGCCCCGCCGAGACCCGCCAGCACTGATACGCTGACCACTGGCCTCATGGGGTGGCACCGATGGTCCCCCAGGGGTTCCACTGCGTGAACGTGACTGTGCTCATGCAAGGGTCTGCAGCAAATCGAACATGCCTGTGCCAGGTGCGCTTGGGATGCCCACAGCTGAACCCAGTGTCGACAGGGAGGGTGTCGCATGATGCCGGGAACAGGGGTAGACAGTGCACTGCGTGGTGTCCGCGACACATGGGCACATGACTGTGTGCCCATTGTGGCCATGACAGCAATGAATGCCTATGCATGCCTGTCAATGGCAGCGGTAACATCCTCCTGCATCTGGTTCCTCCCTGCCAGGATCAGAGAGGTGTCTCTGCTGCGTCGCTCCTCTGCACACTCCAGAGCCACACGCAGTGCATCCACCGATGTCACAAGCTGCATCTGCTGCTGGACTGATGCTTGCAGTAGGCCGGTGTGCTCATCCAAGAGGTCATCTGCCTCCTCAGCATCCTGTCCCTCAGGGTGTGCACGGCCCTGATGCTCAGCACCCCTTGAGGGTGGGTGCTGCGCACCAGGACCAGGTCTGGGCATGTCCACAGGCAGTGCACAGACGCCACCGCTGGACCCTGTACCCCCAAGACCATTGGCCGACCGCTGATGCTGCCCCTCTGGCTGCCACTCCCCAGGGCTCAGTGGTGCCGCCTCAGTGGCCACAACAGTCCCACTGTCCTGAACAAACACCAGTGCTGCCCCACTGGTGCTGACAGGCACAGGCTGAGACTGTGCTGACATGCAGGCCTCCACGGCAGCACCACCCACAGCCATGGCTGCAATGTTACCTGATGTGTGGCCATCCCATGGCATGCGCATGTCACTGCCCATGCCGTTAGCGACATCATCATCAGTGACAGACTTGGCACTGGCCCGTGTCACAGCATGCTGGCATCCG
Organism: Neoceratodus forsteri; assembly: GCA_016271365.2. NCBI lineage: Eukaryota > Metazoa > Chordata > Ceratodontiformes > Ceratodontidae > Neoceratodus > Neoceratodus forsteri. Next base: position 370,821,371 of record CM057449.1, read on the forward strand.
TGGATGCTGTCACGCTGGGACACGGTCAGGGCTTCCTCCGCACCTGTTACAACAACATCAGTGTGGACAGCCAGGCAGGCCCACTGTCGTACTGAGCCACGTATACCTGTGGAGGTGGATGGGCCTCCTCCATCTCCAGCTGACTGTCCTCAGTGGACAGGCCACCACCGCTGACCTATGCAGATGCTCAGGATCTGTAAGGGAAGACAAAGTGCCGTTACTGCATGTGACCTACCCTGCCCCCCCATAGACAGACTATGACTTACCATGCAGTGATGGGCCACCACCCGTCTGGAAGCCACCACCTGGAACACCCTCAATGGCACAACGCTGCATGCTTCCAGAAATCCTCTCCTCCTGTGGGGTCAGGTGTTCCACCTCCGGCTGTCCCCCACCTGTCACAGCTCATGCTGCCCTGATGGCAGCCACCTTCTCCTTTATCCTCCTCCTGTCTGTGCCCATCTTCTTCTTGCACTCCTGCATGGAGCACTGGTGGATGCCATGCAGGTTCACAGCACGTGCCACCTCCTCCCATGCAGCAGCATGAGCTTGAGGTGTTCCCTGCCATCCGCTGAGAAGCGGCTCCTGATCCAGGTAGGCCTCAAACAGGGCTTCGGTCTCTTCTTGGTAAATTAGGCCTCCTCCTCCTCCCACCACTGTGTTCCTCCTCTCCCACAACTTGCTCGGTCATTATCTAGCCTGTAAGAATGGCAGTTGTTACCTGTGACTGTGCAGTCCCATGCATGTCCCTAAATCCACAGTCCACACTCCCAAACAGCATGCAACTCACCAATAGACTGCAGTAACCAACTATGGCCACTGCAGCCCAATGTCGCACTTTTATAGCGCAACCCATGCAAATGAGGCGAGGCGCAACTTTAAGTGAATGCAAATTGCAATGCTGTGCCATTGCATGGCTGATTAGCTGTTTTTCATATGATGACTGAATATTGCACTGTTGCGCTTTGCGCAATTGTACTGAACGTCCTGAGCCAATGGCGCAGTTCTGTGACATGCGTAGTACACACCTCACTGCACATGCCCGGGTTGCTGATGCATGTGTCTGCTGTGCTGCTGATGTACTGTGCACGGGAAGCAATGCAGAGCCTGGCCACCATTGTGCCAGTGGCACTATAGCGATGTTCACCTACATGGCACTGTGCCATCAGAGGCACACTGGGGCAACAGCGCGGTAGGCCGCTTCTGGCGGTAGCACACAGGCAGCCAATCGTGCTACACACATTGGGTTCCAATGGCGCAGTGCATGTCCATGCACCAGAGACCCTTGACCCTGTGCCCGACCTTTGACCCTAGGCACCATGCGTCAGGCATGGGTTCACCACTATCGCGCTGTTCGGTGACAGCGCGATAGGGAATGGCAGCGCTGTACTGTGCAGTATCTGCACGTGAGGAGCCACGCTGTAGAGCGCCATATTTGCAGACCAAGCAGAGAGAATGGCACGCAGGAGGGCTGCTCAGTGGATGCAGTTGGAACTGGCCAACCTAGTGGCCATGGTGGAGCAACACCATGGACCACTGTTCGGGGAAGCACCCCTGGACAGGTCCAGGAGCCAGGTGTGGGAGGAGGTGGCCACTGCACTGGAGGAGTCCACTGGATGGGGGAGGAGTGCTGAGCAATGCCGCCATAGGTATGGGGACCTGCAGCGGAGGGAGCAGGAGCTGCTAGCCCACCTGCAGGGATGTGCCAGGAGGGGCACAGTGCCATGACCATGTAGGTGTTATGTCAACACACTTTTATCTTCCATATGGGTTTCACAGTTGTATGTGTCCAGCACAGGGGGAGGGACCATCTGGAGTTAGCTGTGGTGGTGTTATCAGGGTGTGGGTGGTGGGTCTGGCTGGGTGGGAGGCACACACCTGGGGCAGGAGGGCTTTGCTCACAGGATTGTCCTGATGTTCCTCTCTCCATGTTTGTACCACAGGCCTGGAGGAATGGCGCCTGGCCTGTGAGCTGCGGTGCAATGAGAAGGAGAGGGAGGCCAGGTGGGGCAAAGGTCCACAGCGCCCAAGGACCAGCCCAATGATGATGAGTGCCATACCTCCATGATTACTATTGCATGCTGTGTAACAGGGTGGGCAGCGGGGCATGGCCACCATCCATCAACACCACTGCCATGCACGCAACTTGTTAGAGTCAGCACTGTCCAGTGGCAATGCATGTCTGCGAGTGCATCGATGGTGGTCCATGTATACACTGGGTACATGGCTGTGCCACTGCCTTTGCACCACATAGCCATGTCACTAAATGGCCATGGTGGTGCTGTGTGTGATTTGGCTGGTGGGTGTGTGCAGCATTCCACATGGCTGTATGCACCTGGGTGGGCAGGTCATGTGGATGTGATCAATGTGGGTGGTCACACACCATCACAGAGGTATGTCCCATGGCCGTATGCCGTGTACAGTGGGTGGGCTGTATGGGGCTGTGCATTCACATCTATTGACTGTGCTCCCTTGTCCTAGGCACACGCCAGCTCCATGACATCCAGGAGGCACTGTGGGAGATCCTGCAGGTGGCGAGAGCATCACAAGATATCTTTCACTGGATAGATGAGACCGGGGTCCTGAGGAGGCACAGACAGTGAAGGAGCCAGAGCGGGGAGCTGCACTCCCGTTAAAAGTCCCTCTGTCCCTGATATCCCCTACCCCTCCCGGACTCACCCTAACACCCCTGCTTTCCTGTCCCATTTGTCCACCTCTGCCCCTTACCCACCCCCACCTTGTTTGTGGCCCTCCCCCCCACCTTGTATATATTGTTGTAAATAGTTACCTTTTATAGGTTGTTTTAATACAGTTATTTTGATATGAATACTGTGGTGGTCTCTGATTTGCAGCGGGCTATAGGTGCTCAGCTGCAGTGGTGTGCATGGCATCAGGGATGGTGCAGTCATGTGTGTGTCCGTGTGGAGGTGACTATGGTGTGGGGGTAGCTATCAGTCAGTGTCTGTGGTGTGTGTGTTGTGCCCTGTGCACTGGATGACTGTGTGCAGTGGTCCATGGTGCATGCTCTGTGTCCATAGCGCCCCTATCAGCCTGTCCATGGCCTGTGCTGCTGACACCCATGCATGTATGTGACCTGCACGGTCTGCTGGCATGTCAGTGGTGGCAGTCTATGCAGGGCAGCCACTGTACCCGTCACACTGCTGGGTTGCCTCCTGTCACTGGTGTGGTGCATGTCTGCCTCGGATGACACTGTGGCCTCCACAGTTGTTGATCCACCTCCATGCTGTGGCTTGAGTATGTTGCAGGGGATGTGCACCACTGTCTGTGACTTGTGCTCTGGGAAAATGCTGGTGGTGTACAGGTCCACAGTCCCTGCTCAGGGTGGCTGGCACTCCAGTGCCATGGAGGACTGCAGGTTGTGTGTACACAGTTTACATGGGCCCACGCTGGGGACATGGTTGCCCCACCACTGCGTCCCTGTGTTGTTGTGCCCTTGGGTATGGGTGGGTGTCTGTCCATGCACTGTGTGGCATCCGGTGTGGTGCATGCTTCCACGCACCACAGTGTTGGTGTCTGTGCTGGCTGTTGTGGCCAGTGCTGGGTTGGGGTGTGTCATTGGGAGACTGTGCAGGGTACTGTACCACTGGTGGTGGTGTCCGGAGCATGCCCTGTCCCGTGTGGGGTATCTCATGTGCCGACACATGGTTGGTCTCTCAGCAGTACCTCGGGGGGCTGTGCATGGTGGCACTGTGTATGCTGTTGTTGCATCGCTGTGTGCTGCCACCTGCTGATGGGTGCTCGTGGCAGGGCTGCCTTGCATGGTTCTGTGGTGCACAGGGTTGCAGTGTCACAGTGGGGGTGGTGGCATGCATGGGGTTTCCTGCAGTGGTGGATGCTGCTCCTGGGCAGGGTGTCTAGGGGTCACGCTGCAGGGTGTGCTCTGCATTGGGGAGATGGTGTGGCACGGGGTGGTCAGCCCTCCTTGTGTGCCAGTCACAGCTTGCCGGGGGGTGTGATGGGGTAACATGGCCCAGCTGTGGGTTGCTTGCTGGTCTCCATGGGCCGGTGGTTATTCCAGCCCTCCCCCAGTTGTGCAGTGTATGGGGTGTGGGGTGATGATGTCTGTTCTGCTGTATGTTCCTGTGCCCATCTTTGGCATGGGTGGTGGGTCCCTACCTCCCTGGTTGTGCAGTTGCATCGCCCTGCTGCTGGGGGTGTCCCTGGTTGCGCTATGGCACCTCTGGACTGCTCAGCTGCACATCCCTTGTTGCGCTATGGCGCATCTGATCTGCTCAGCTTCCTCTCCCTAGTTGTGCTATGGTGCAGGTGGTGCGATATTCAGTTGTCAGCTATAGGTGCAGTTTGGCCGGCTCAGTTTTTGAGTATCATGCCTCTTGCGCATGGGTGCAATGGACTTGCGCTTGATCCTGCTATTGCACACTTTTTGGGCGCAGTTTGAATATCTGGGCCAGTATATACAACACTAGGGGTCATCCTTTGCAAATATCAGGTAAATGTTTCAAACACATTAAAAGGAAGTATTTCTTTTCACTAAGAGTAGTTGGTCCCTGGAAAAAAATTGCCAGCAGACATCATTTTTAGCAAAACTAAATCTGAATTTAAGAATTGTCTGGGCAAATATATTTTATCATGGGCTAACCTGAATATTACTATTTAACATAGATTCTTTGGAGCATTTCTGGGCATGACCCGCTTCCTAGTTCTGTGATCTCCTTTAGGATAATCCTTTATTATCCCCTCCACACTTGCAGCTATGCTCACCCCTTTAGACTGCCCTCGGTTCCTCTGGTCTATGTCTTTAGTTCTGCTATCTTTCCCTAAATGCTCTACAAGGATGGGTGAACTTGCCTTCTCCATCTATGCCCCAACATTTTGGAACTCTCTCCCACTTGACCTTAGGCACTCCATATCCCACCCTGCTTTCAAGACAGTCCTCTCCAATTACCTCTCCTCCCTCAACACTTGGAAATTTCCCTAGCTTCATGAGTCATGCTAATCAACCCTTGTCCTGCACTTACATTTCCCTGTGGCCTCTGATTTCCCCCCTTCTCCACTCTTCCTGAGCTATAGATATGCACTTTATGTTTCCCTGTCTCTGCCTGAGAATAGTTTCCTTGCTGACTTAGCCAATGGCACGGTCATGTTTGTACATTATTAACCCTTATTGTGCCATTATTGCTTTTTTTTTGTTCCTATTATAATGTGTGATATGCACCTCCACTATGTGCTATGTAACTTGCACCTCTGTATAGCTGTTGGAACTCCTATTGTAGCACACTGTATATGTATGTATTTTTACCTGTTCTTTGATTTGTATTCTCCTGGGTCATGCCTGAAAATAAGCAGTTCTGTCTAGTTTACTTACCCAATTACCAAAAGCAAATAAATAAAATATTGAACCTTTGGCTCAGGCAATCAGGGAGAGTGGGTCCTATATGGGTTTATAAGAGGGGAACAGGGAGCACCATATATAACTCTGTGCAGATGATGTACTCCTCTATGTGGCAGATCCAGAGAAAACTATTCCAGAGGTGTTCTGCTGTCGCAAGTAGGTGGGTATAAAGATAACACTGGACACAGTAATTGGATACAACACACCCGCAGTGTGTTTTATTTTATACAAAATTAGAAAAAATAAATAAATAGAAATAAAACAGTTCAAACAGAACAAGAAAATAAACAATAGCTTATGGCTATTTCACCTTACATCAGGTATTTCAAAATCATTCATAACCTTTCCTGCTGTTAGAGATAAAATTCCTGTTCAGGCACAGGTCCTTCTGCTTACCTTCATTCATGTAAGTGAGACCGGCTATGCAGCTAATCTGATTCTTGGTGTTTGAGTAGGGCTTATATAGTCCTCCCACTTATGGGAAATTCCCTCCCATACTTCCAATTAGTTCTAGAATGGTCCCTAAATAGGTAAACTCCTCCTCTATTACATAATGAGGTGTTAGCTATGGGAAGTCCCTCTATAGGAAATCCCCCTCCTGAGGTCTTGCTAACTGGTAAGCACCTTATTATCTATATAAGTAAACAGTGCAAACATTTATTTCATTTATACATGTGCTGTATTGCTAAAACATGAACACTAGCCCTTTAATTTATATCTCAGAGCTCTATACATAATGGGGCTCTTTTAGAGGCCTGCAGTGTCTCTTTATCTTTAATTTGTTTAATTTCTTTATTGTGTTTAGTTTGTGTTGCAGCCAGCTCCTTATTCTGAGGGCTACTCTAACCGTATGGCATTCCCACATACATAGGGACATTCCTGTCATTTTAAATCATTTGTTTTCTATGTTGTAACAGAGCAGCAGACTGCTAAACAATCATTATCTAACTGCCCTGCTTTGGGGCTCTGCATAGCTTTGGTAAGCCCCATTTTTATTCATTTTCTGTACTGGGCCGTAGCTTTTATGTCCAGGGACAGCCTAGTCCCTTTTTATTTTCAAGTACTCACTTTTCAGAGTGCACAGATTACTCGAGGAATCCTGCCTCTCTAGCAGCCTGGAATGGCTGCACACATGCCACAGACTCATCCCCAGCCAGCTGGCACAATTCTACAGCATATTTTATACAATGCTAGCAGTTGGGAGTCCTAATAATAGGGCATCAGTAATTATTTAATAAATAAATAAAGATTTGATTGATTGATTGATTTGATCGATTGATTGATTTACACAGTTACCAAGTGGCAGCAAACGTGAAAGTTAAAGTTTGCTGCTTGGTTTAAATAGTTCCTGCTTCAATGCAGGATTTCTTTGATATAACATTCTACCTAACAATGGAGCAGCAGCAAAATAATTTAAACAAGAGAGGCATAATGCAACTTCATTTTTATCTATAATACACCTATCTGAGTGGACATTATTTTGTATTTAACTGCTATTTTAAACGTTTCTAAATATTCCTGCACCATATACATAAAGACTAAGCATTTTTGCTTCTTCACTTAATTAAGTACTGCCACACTTAAAATGGATAATATGGCACCAAATGTACTCTACGCACTTTATTTATTCTTATGCATTTTATTTAACTTGCCCCTTATATTTTCGGGAGTTCTTGGTGAGGGATGGCTATATGGAAACTAGAAATAAAAGTATTAAGAAAAAAGTTTTAGTGAGGGATAGAAAAGACTGATGTAGGTGGCCAACTTACGCCAGGGGCTGAAAAGGGATAGTATAAGAAGAGACTGTCATGCAACAGAATTGAGTAGGAAAAAAAAGAAGATAGAAAAGGCATCCCTCCACTGGGGGTATCGGACTGGCAGAATGCAGTTCTGCCTCACTCCTCCCTCTTTAAGAAAAAAAACAGTAACACTTACAAAAACTGGTTTTAGCAACAAACCCCCAGAATGTACATACAGTACATTCCATACTGATGGGAGTTTGGGTTGGAGCTTCCACCCACCCATGCTTTAGAAGTTCCACCCCGGGGGCCCTTTAAACAATAAACAAATTACTGTACAGTATTTACTGTATGCACTGTAAATACTTCATTACCCTGGGGTTTAAAACACATTGCACTATTAACCATCATAGTATGTCATTATAACAATTCAACATATACAGTCATACTCATGTTTCATTTTCCTTCACTATGTCTGCCCCATGTCATAACAAAAAATGAGTTTTTTTGTGTTGGTCTTACCATAAAATGATAAGTTTGCAATGTCAGATACCACCACATGATGCGGGCAATTGATCTTTCATTTGATTTATCCACACAAGTGGATTGTGATCTGTAAGGAGAGTAAACTCTGTACACCACAAATAAAAGCACAAAGCTTCTATCGGCAACTTAATGGCTATCCATTTTTTCGATTGTGGCAGTTTCCTGCTGATGTATATGATAGGGTGCTCCTCTCCTTGTACTGTCTGGCTCAACGCTGCTCCTATCCCTGTCTTGGAAGCATCAGTGTGTACTTCAAAGGGAAGGCTAAAATCAGGGCACTTCAATACTGGGGAAACACACTGGGCTGCCTTAATGGCTTGAAAGGCTTCATCACACTCAGGACTCCATTTAACAAGGTTACTGCACATTTTCTTGGTTAGATCTGTCAAAGGTGTGGCTATGGAGGCAAAATTGGGAATAAACCTCCCATAGTACCCAGCCAGGCCTAGAAAAGACCTGACATGCTTCTTGGTCTTGGGTACAGGGCTGTTAGCTACTGCCTGTACCTTCTCTATCTCAGGTCCTACACACTGATTACCCAAAAGGAACCCTAAGTACATTGTCTCAGTCATTGCCAGGGCACACTTTGCTAGGCTAATGGTACAGTAAGTCCAGCCTTCTGTATAGAATGCAACACAGCGGTCAACTGTGTTATGTGTGTCAACCAATCAGGGCTGTATATAACAACATCGTCCAAATAAGTGGCACAGTATGTAGTGTGTGGGGTCAGAATTTGATCCATTAATATCTGGAAAACTGCAGGGGCTCCATGCAGGCCAAACGGCATAGTTGTGAACTGATACAACCATAGTGGTGTGCTGTAAGCTGTCTTTTCTTTGGAGTCAGGGACTAAGGGAATTTGCCAGTATCCCTTGGTTTGATCAACAAAATTCAATAAATAAATAAACACATTAATAAGTGTAGTGATATATCTAACATTTCCTATGTTATCAATGATGTCATCTATCCTGAGCATCCAGTGCAACATGCAAAATGCAACACATTATTGACCTTCTTAAGCTTCAGGCAAAGTCGTATGCCATCCTCCTTTTTAGAGACCACCACTATGGGAGGTGACAAGGCATTAGTAGATGGTTCAGTAATGCCTAGCTGTTTTAACTTATCAATCTCCTGCTTTACCCTTTCTCTGACTTTCTCTGGGAGTATGTAAGGCTTCTGTCTTATAGGGTCTGAATCAGTATGGATATAATATTGTACCCCAACTGCCTTTCCAAGGGCACTTGTAAATATGGGGGAAAAGGTATGTACTATCTGTAAGATCCCCTCTTTTTCTTCTGCATTTAAGTCAGGGGTTATCCTTATTCCAGTGAGGTTTTCCTGTTCCTCTAACCTCTGATATGCCATATCTAGCTCTGACTCATCCTTCTCTATGAGTGTGTACATAATCCCTGTAGTTTGCTTTTTCTCCACCCATTTTATTAGCAGATTGGCATGATAGACTTTCTTCCCTGGGTATTTATCTGGGGTTGCCAATTCATATGTTACTGACCCAGTCTGTCTTAGAATCTTATAGGATCCTTACCACTTCACTAAAAACTTGTTCTTGGTGGTAGGGAGTAGTAAGAGAAACCTATCTCCTGCCTGTGACTTGTTGGGTTTACAGTTATGATCATAATACTCCTCCTGCTTACTCCAGAAAGAGACGCTGTTTTGGTGAGCCTTTTTGTGTACTCTACCAACCTCTTCCTAAGCTGAACCATATAGCCAGTAATGTTAGTATGCCCAACATTGGTTCCCTATTCCTAGTATTCCTTTACCACATCCAAGGGTCCTTGGGGATTCCTACTGTATAGCAAGGAGAAAGGGGAGTACCCTGTAGCTGCCTGTGGGACTTCTCTATAATAAAATAGCAAAAGGGGGAGGTACTTATCCCAGTCTTTTCCCTCCTTATGCACAAATGTCTTTAATATATGTTTCAACGTCTGGTTAAAATGTTCCACTAGGCCATCAGTTTGTGGGTGGTAGGGTGTAGTTCTTATAGCTACTACCCCCAACAAATGGTACAACTCTTTAAGCAAGGTGGCCTGGAAGTTACTTCCCTGGCCTGCTAGCACCTCTTTAAGCATTCCTAGTCTACTGAATACCTTGACTAACTCCTCTGCTGTTCTTGGAGTAGTGTCAGTGCATAGGGGTGTGGCCTCTGGATATCTGGTTGCATAGGCACATATGACCAGTATGTACTTATAACCTCTTGCACTCTTCTGTAAAGGGCCAACAATATCCATTGCCAGTCTCTCGATGGGGGTGCTAACAAAAGGTAAGGGCATGAGGGGCACCGTGTCTTTCTTAGGTATCAGGGCCACCTTCTGACACTCTGGACAGGCTCTACAATATTCAGCAACATCACCATGTATGCTGGGCCAGTAAAAATGTTGTAACAATTTGGACAGCATTCTGTCTCTCCCTGCATGCCCTGCCCAAGGGTGATCATGTCCCAAATACCTTAACTGGGTCTTAAACTTGCTAGGGGCTACCAGTTGTTTCACTTGCTTACCCATTTGTGCATATGTATATAACCTATACAAAATGTTCTTTTCACATTTATACACAGGGGTCCCTTGTGTCTTTTTCTAGTCTACCTCTTGGAATAAATCAGCCACTGACACATCATTATGCTGTTCCTGAGCAATATCACATTGTGTAAACAGTTTGACAATAGCTTCATTTGGTAGTCCATTTTGTTTTTTCCTCCATAACTTTTGGGCCTTTTTCTTTTCCCACTTTGATTTCCTGTTGTTACTCAGCATTTTGAATACATCCCTCTCAAAAAGGGAAAAGTGTCCCCAAGTTGTTTTACCCTGGTTTTTGCACTTGTAGTAACTGCTGTTAATTGTTCTTTAGAGTTTATTAATGAAAAACAATGGGGAAAGTCTTGCCTAGTCACTACAGGTACAGGCAGCTTTGGCATAATCCCTACAACCATTTCAGCTTCTTGCTCTTCTATATTCAATGTGACTTTTGTGGTAGGATACTGATGAGAGTCACCATATACACATATCACCCCAGTAAAAGCATCATTGATTGGGGCTTTTTCTAACACATCTGGGTTTGCCAGTGTCTGTCGGCTTCCTGTGTCTGTTAAGCCCATCATGGTTTTGTCTCTGATTGTTACATTGGTTGCAAAATTACCCCAATTAAAAATGGGCAGATGGGTAGCCTCATTCTTCTTTTATAACAAAACCTTTCAATATATGTACTTTTCCAGAACAATAGCAACATATAATGTCCGGATTATATGGTCTATCCTTTCTACCTTCTTGTCTCCCTGCATATCTCCCTGAGGGGCATGCTGGGGTATAAGTAGATGGTCTTACCAGTTGTTGCATGGAGGTGATGGTGAAGTCTATTGTTCTGTATCCCTTTCTGGTTGGTTGCCTGGCCACCAGGAAATCCTCTGTCAGGGTGATGGCAACCTCATCTGATTCTGGATGGTGTTCTCTCACCCAGATCTGGACTTCTGCAGGCAAAATCTATGGAAACTGTTCCATCATTACCACCTCAATTATACCCAGTAAGGTCTTCCCCTCCAGCTGCAACCATTTGTTACACAGTCCATTCAAACATGCTTAAGTCTGTCTGGGGGTATCGTTTCCCTGATGTTTTAGTGTTTGGAAGCACTGCCTGTAATTTTGGTGTTGATGTTGAAATGCTTGAGTATTTCCCTTTTGACCAGTTCATACTTCTCAGTGCTCCGATAGTCCATATGGCTGTAGGCCAGTTGGGCTCAACCTGTAAGATAGAGAGCCAACCTGACCACCCTCTGTTCTGGAGGCCACCCACATAACTTAGTTACCCTTTCAAAAGAAGTCAGATAGGCCTCTATGTCATCAGTGGTGGGCATTTTTGTCAATTTAATGTCCTTAAGGCTGGCATTCACACCCTCATTGCTTCTATTAGCCCAAATAATCTGTAGGGCCCTCGTCATGTCTGCACATCTCTCATCCTGTTGTCATTTACCCTTTTCCCATAGTTGCTCAATCTTGATCTGCTTCCTAGCAAGCCACTTCAGGAGTTCACTTGTCTTCTCTGGGGGTTCCTTGACTAGTACTTCCTCTAGTTCCTCTTTTTCTCTGATGTCCTCCTCTTCATAGTCCTTTGTCGTTGATTGTGATTCAGGCTTGACCCTCATCTTCCTGTCAAATTCTAGGCTGGAGAACAGCTGTTCACCTGTCTGCTCAGCCATTGCTCTGGTCAGAGTGGGCTGCACAGGCATTGTCATAATTCACGTACTACCATGACACTGGTTATCCTGGGGCATCAGGTCTGATACCTATTGGAATCCACCATCTCATGCTTAGGACTTCCAAAAATACCACTGTTAACACCAAATGTCTCAGGTACGTGGGTATAAAGATGACACTGGACACAGTAATTGGGTACAACACGCCTACAGTGTATTTTATTTTATACAAAAATAGAAGCAATAAATAAATAAAAATAAAACAGTTCAAACGGAACAAGAAAATAAACAATAGCTTAAGGCTATTTCACCTTACATCAGGTATCTCAAAATGATTCATCAGCTTTCCTGCTGTTAGAAATAAAATTCCTGTTCAGGCACATGTCCTTCTGCTTACCTTCCTTCAGGTAAGTGAGACTGGCTATGCAGCTAATCTGACTCTTGGTGTTTGAGGAGGGCTTATATAGCCATCTCACTTATGGGAAAGTCTCTCCCATAACATCCAATTAGTTCTAGAATGGTCCCTAAATGGGTAAACTCCTCCTCTATTACATAATGAGGTTTTACTTATGGGAAGTTCCTGTATAGGAAATACCCTTCCTGAGGTCTTGCTAACAGGTCAGCACTTTATTTTAAAAATATATGTAAACAATGAAAACATTTATTTCATTTACACGTGTGCTGTGTTGTTATAGCATGAACACTAGTCCTTCAATTTATATCTCAGGGCTCTATACATAATGGGGCTCCTCTAGAGACCTGCAGTGTCTCTTTATTCTTTAATTTGTTTAATTTCTTTATTGTGTTTAGTTTATGTTGCAGCCCGTTCCTTCTACTGTGGGCTACTCTAACTGTATAGCATTCCCACATACATAAGGACATTCCTGTCCCTTTAAATCATTTGTTTTCTATGTTGTAGCAGAGCAGCAGACTGCTAGACAATCATTGTCTAGCTGCTCTGCTTTGGGGCTCTACATATCTTTGGTAAGTCCCTTTTTATTTCTTTTTTTTTATACTGCGCCATAGCTGTTATGTCCAGGGACAGCATAGTCCCTTTTCTATTTTCAAGCACTCGCTTTCAGAGTGCACAGATTACTCGGGGAAGCCTGCCTCTAGCAGCCTGGACTGGCTGCACACATACCACGGACTCCTCCCTGGCTAGCTGGCACAAATCTACAGCATATTTTATACAAAGCTAGTATTCAGGAGTCCTAATAATACAAGGGCATCAGTAATTATTTACACAGTTACTGAGTGGCAGCAAAAGTAAAATATAAAGTTTGGTGCTCGGTTTAAACAGTTCCTGCTTTGATGTAAGATTTCTTTGACATTAACATTTTACATAACAACAGAGAGGCAGCAAAATAATTTAAACAAGGGAGACATAATGCCTCTGCATGTGTATCCATAATACACCTATCTAAGTGGGCATTATTTTGTATTCAACTGCCATTTTAAACATTTCCTGCACCATAAACGTATAACCTAAGCATTTTTGCTTCTTCACTTAATTAAGTACTGCCACACTTTAAACAGATAATATGGCACAAAATGTACTCTACACACTTCATTTATTCTTATGCATTTTATTCAACCAGCACCATATATCCTTAAAGGCACTTTATATCTTTTGGTATTAAATGCCATAAAGGCAAGTTATTTAATTCCTGCCAGCTAGCTTTAGCCTGCTGCATGATTTTTGGAGAGTTCTTGGTGTGAAATGGCTATATAGAAACTAGAAATAAAAGTAGTAGTAGAAAAGTTTTAGTGAGAGATAGAAAAGTCTGACCTAGGTGGCCAATCTACTCCAGGGGTGGAAAAAAGTAAAGTGTAGTATAAGAACAGACTGTCGCACAACAGATTTCAGTAGGGAAAAAAGGAAGATAGAAAATGTATCCCTCCACTGGGGTTATCAGACTACACTCGCATATTGACCATATTTGGCCTGTAAATTAAACACAATGTAAAGAGAAGCATTCCTCTGTCATTTCAATCTGAGCTCAGACTGACAATTTGCCCAGGACCCAGAAAACATTAAGTATTAAGGTATTAAGATACCCTGTATGTTGTAAAAGCTGTACGAGGTTAACTATGGTCCCTTGTCCAACCAGTTAATAACAGATCTCCAGGGATGCAGCACCCTACCCGCACAGTGTCAGTGGCTCAGTAGGCAGCACACTCACCTCTGAGGCTGGGAGATCAGAGGGCTGTGGGTTCAGTTCCCACATCTGGCACTTGGGTTAATATCCCATTACTGACACTGTAGTGCAGCATGAGATGGGTACTGCACTTCTGAGGTGCCGTCTTTCAGATGAGATGTTAAACCAAGGTCCCATCTACCTGGATTGGTGATAGTTCAGGTGGATGTTAACGATCCCATGGCACTTATCGAAAAGAGTAGGGGAATTTCCCTGGTGTCCTGGCCAAATTTCCCTCATTCACTAAAAATGCCACCAACAGCTTAATCTGGTTCAAGATCAGTTGGCATTCATCTGTATCCCCTTCCCCCGGTCATGCCTGAAAATAGGTACGATTTATCTAGTGCACTTACCCGGTCAACAAAAACTAAATAAAATAAAATGTTTATTCATAAAATTGACTCAGTTCAAATAGTGGTTCTCCTGTGCTTCCTGTATATTTTTCATAATGTCCCATTACTTGTGCCACAGCAAGACTGGAAGAAATGGTGGTTAGCTATCACATGATGTATCTACAGGGGTCATCAACCCTGAATCCTAATATCAACACTCATGCTCTCCTAGAACAAGGGAGGCCTCCCTGACCTCTATCTGTGCCACACAGCAGTCCAGCTCCACATCCTCTTTTATTGGTACACACGGGGACGAGGACTGCAATGGTCAGACATGAAGAAAGTTGTGTTACCTTTCCACGACATAGTACAATACATATTTGGTGAAGAGCTGAGAGTAGGGGACAGAGTTATAATGAACCCCTTGTTGGTTTATGTCAGAGAGGTATGGTGACAGGTCATGGCAGACATGGGGCTGGAGTCACCATTAGCATAAGTCTGGCCCTTGGTGAACTTGCCTGATTTTGCACTGGCATGGATGGATGCTGCTTACAAGGACTGGCAAAGGAGGAACATACTCTACTTAAGTCAATTATGTACAGCAGCAGAGATTAAATCATTCCAGGAACTGCAGTAGCAGTTTGATCTGGGTTGATGGGATTTCTTCCACTGCCTTCAGGTTTGGAATTATCAAGCCACTCTGTCTGTTGTGGCCCAAGACCCTACTAAACATGTAGCCCTCTCAAGTGCTCTAGCACAATATATCAAGCTGCATTCACTTCCCACTTAATCTCTCTTATCTATAAGGACCTACTTGAATGACACTACATATGTAGCCACTAGATGGGTGGAGAAGTTGGGCCAGCCAGTGGAGAAGGAGGAGTGGAAAAAAGGGTGCTGTGAGATAGGGAGGGTCAATTCCTCACATGTCTAATGGTAGTATGCCTGGAAGCATCTCATCTGCTTCTTTAAAACCCCTGCTATTACTGCTAGGTATGTAAAGAATGAGAGCTCTGCATGTTGGAGGGACTGTGGATTCAGCCCCATGAGCCATGTGCATGTGATTAAGTCATGCTCGGGACTCAGAACCTTTATTTGGGAGCTGGTAGGGGTTATTACAGATGTGCTTCACACCCCAGTCTAGCTAACACCTCAAATGTACCTATGACATATTTATCCCAAGGGCCTTACAGGGCATTAGGGCACGAGCATTACAGCACCGGGACACCACTGCACTGATTTCTAGTTTTGAGGCCCCTTCCCAAAGTCCATCCCCTGGAGTTAGAATAATTATTAACGGGGGTTTGGGAGGGCACAGCCCCCTGCAAAAACAGTGATTGGCAAAATCGACGGTTGGCACTGTGATGACCAGGCACACTACTGCTGGTGCCCTGACGTGGTGGAACCATTTAAGGGATAAGCATGTTAAATACCTCCTTGGGATCATGCTGGTAGTGGCTAGCAAATGTATAATCAGACAGTGATTAACTCCTCAACAGATTACCTTAGTACAGTGGAGAACAACTGCCAATGACATTTATAAGATAGAAAAGATTACGTTCAGTCTTAATGAACACACAGAAGTCTTCATTTCTAGGTGGATCACATGGATGTTATGTATCATGCATCGTGATCATGCTTTTGTCTTTAATTGCCCTCCTAACTTTCTGGCTGGGTTCACCAGAGGTGCTCTCTCCTAGGGCTGGAGGAGGGATCCCCCCCCCCGGCGATGCTATGGGATAAATAACTCCATAGCAAGCTTGATAAATCTGGGAATGCTTTGCAGTTGGTCCTCTGGGCCCACTGGTATTGTTTGTGTTCTCTTATCCGGGGTTACAGAGCATTGCTCCTTTGTTGTCCCCCATCAGGGACATTACTTGCAATTCACAGTTTCTAGTGCCTGCACTTTTGATACTTAGGAATTTGAATTATTGTTTCAGTGTTGTGATGCCCCCATTGCTGTGTCAGGAGGAATCTGTCACTCTGCAGTTTATGTAAAAACGCAACATTTCTACTGACTTGGAAATTCTCGTACCTCCTTGACTGGCTAAATTGGTATGTGGAAAATGTTTTAATGAACAGATATTTACAAAAAAAGAAAAGCACATTTTTTATTTATCCACATCCATGGGACAAGCCCCTTCTGGCCTTAAAGTTTCAGAATGAAATTCCAAACAGTCTTTGCTGTAGGTGATAGCAAAAAAAAAATGGTCAAAAAGTTAGTTTAAGGATTTTTAACAACCCACATCTCGGAACTTTCCAGCCAGTTCATGCATGCCAAATTTTTGCAAAATTTTGTTTAATGACACCAAAGGTTTTGAGGTGCAAAATTTGGGGTTTAATATTAAATACCCTACTTAATCCTAACTATAGATATACTACCATGCAAGTGTAATATATATTCTGTATAGCGTGTATACTGGCAGTATAGACTAGAGGTTAGATGTTAGAGCAGTGAGCTATGAGCAAGATTGGTACATCCAGTAGACCTGCTTTTGATTCCCTCAGCCTGCATACTGTATGACCCTGAGTAAGTCATTTAACCTCTCTCTGCTCTTAGGATGCCCCTGGGAAAGAGTTTTGCCTCACTGCACCTTTCCTGACAAAAACATTTTCAAATTCAAAAAAATTATGTTAAACAGGAAAGCATAATATTGTGGCCATTACAGAAAATTGTGTAACAATGTAGTACACAATCGCTTGGCAAGGTTTATCTTGGGATGTGACTATAGAACACGTCATTGTGAACTAGATTGATTGTGTGCTCCTTTAATGCTCTCCTCAATAATGCCCTGCTGATTCTTTGGTTTCCTTCCTTGACTGCCTCCTGAGATTGCCGCGCCTTAACGCTGTATTTTGTATTATATTTGTTCTCTGATGGTACCTGGCTGTAGCCATCTGCCCATACCTGTCTGTAACTCGTTGATTTCTGCTACCTTGTGTCTGTATCTGTACATTGCCTGAGTATTCTGACTGCACCTTGTTGCTTGCAATTACCCTGCCTCTGAATTGTTATTACCTGTACCTTTGTAATTCTCCCGGGTCGCAGCTGAAAATAGGCACTTGACTGTCTAGCATGCTTACCTGGTAAACAAAAGCTAAATAAATAAATAAATAAAAAATATATAGTGCACTTGGGTGGGTGACCCCTGAGAACAAAAGATAAATGATTTAGACAAACTAAATTTATAAAGCATTACATTTTGAAAACTGATATATTTGCATGAAAAAATGGAGAAGACTGAACACAGATATAACTTAAGAAATATTCATATGAGGAATTTTAAAACTCCAAAATCCTTAAATAAATATGGAGACAGGACTTTTCCAGTAATTTCCATGTCCCTATGGAACTCTTTAGATACTGTAACTCTATAAAATATGTAAATAAAAATACAAATTTTTTTTATTGAAACATTGAAACATGAATTGAAAATTTGATGTATGTGTAATGGGTAATTTAATGAAGATAGATCTACATGTAGAAATATTTATGATCTGGCATTACAAAATTCTGCATCACAGTTTGATAGAACCTTGAGTCCCTAAGTATTGCAAATGTCACAACCTGTATATCTTGTACTTTTTTATGATACCTATATGTTTTATGCCTACCAGCTCATAAAGTCGCATGCTTAATAGCATACAACAGTAAGGCTAAACCTGCACAGCGCTGAAGGTTACAGCAAGTGGCGCAATACCGCCAATACTGCTGTATGTGGTATTGCACCACTTGAAACATTCCAGGCAGAGGATAAGGCCTCTGCTAGGATGGGGTTCGGCTGAGCAGCTACTGTGGTTCAACGGACTGAGCCACTGCAGCCAAGAACCCAGGTGCTGAGTCTGGGACTGGGTTTGATTTCCGGTCCCAGTAATTCTATTTTTTTTTTTTACTTTATGTGCTCCTAGTGAGCCTCCGGGCTGACAATCTTTATTGGGGGGTCGGGGTTGAGGCCCCGACAAAAAAAAGAGTTATGCCTCAAGATGGCAGAAATCATTGTATTGGCAGCATGGTTTTGACATGCGGCATAAAGTCGTGCAACCTTATGACCCTGTGCCGTTTTATGTGTTATTATCCTTATATATTCAGGACCATCTTGTAAATTGGACCCTCTGGACCTAATAATGAATTTGTACCAACTTATCTTGCATAAAAATAAAGAATTTTACTACTAATAATGGTTGCAGTTTGACTTCATCTATTATAAATCATTAGCTGTTATGAAAGGATAGGATGGGGAAGATGTGGCTATATACAGTGGAACCTGACAAGATGCAACACAGTGCCTTATGTTACTGCATAGCAAAAAGGGAATAACTGGCATTGAAACTGCCTTGTTTCCTGTAGTAATTCTGCTTCTGAATACTGCAGCATTGTTTTACATACTGGCGGGCTCCTTTTTATGAGAAGGAGGAAATACTGACTACACAAACTGAAGAAACAGTTACAGAGCTTGAGGATGTCTGCTTAAAGCAGGCAAAAGAGCATGGGAATTGCTTCTGGGAAAAATACAGTGGTGTTCATACCTTTCAACCTCCTGATGTGTAAATCAGGGACAGCTAGACCTAAAAAATCAGACTATTTACAAAAGGCTGGGACATGTAACATCCCTTCCCTATAATAGTGGACAGAGTTGTTACTAGTAGTGCCCATCAGAGCACATAATGCCTTGGTACCACCGCTGTGTCAGTAGTGGGAGAGGGAGGACTCTAGGGACAGGGATAAAAGGAGGTTTAGGTGAAAAACTCAGTTTAGTTCTCCAGTCCTTTATTTCTAGTAGTTTGAGGTAGGAGTCACTGGAGTCTTGGCAGGCCTGCTTTAGGGAGCTTAATGGGGCTTATCAAGCCTTGGGTGGTGGCAGGGTCCTGGGCTGGGTTGGTGCAGGAACCCTCCAGCCTCCAAATGCTTATAACATCAGGGAGGGGGTTAGTTCAGTGCCAGTTTGAAGGGGTCTGAGTGGATTTTAGTTGGGGGTGACTCAGAACCCATTCCATGGGTTGGGACCAGGTCAGCACAATGCCCCATGGTTGAGGGGTGTTAAGTATGGGATTCTAGAGGAGGCATCACTTGCTTAAATGTGGGGTGCCAGGGGAGCCGGGTAGTGCTGGAAGGGTGGCCACAGGTGTTGTCCAGCTGAGTGGCCGGCTGCAAGACTTGGACCAGAGTGGCATGATTCTCCAATGTGCAGGAATTCACTCTCAAATGGGGTCTCATTCTGAGGGATACGGCATCGGTGGTTCATTTATCACAGCTTGGTTGGGGAGTGTTGGGTCCAAAAAGGAATCCTGCATGGGCAACACCTCAAGGAGTGTGCATTGATGACTTTACTGTCTACAGGAAGTCTCTTAAGATGGATAACCAGTGGCAGTTATAGAGAGGAGGGAGACACTAAAGATGGCAGATGTCTGAGGGCCAAAGGTTAAGGTTAAAAACATGATTTTGGAATATGGTTTATTCCTGTTAAACAGGGTTGATGGGCTGCAATGTTCCACTGAGTGAGAAGCCCTGTAGGGCAGGTCTGCAGGCTTGGTACAGGAAACAAATGAGTCTGGCAGCAGTCCACGCATAGGAAGTTGGGTGCAGGGATCCCTATGGTGCCAGGACTTAGTGGGATAGTTTAGATTGGTGGGTTGAATGAAAACAGTAAGGTTTCAGTGCATTAGGGCACCTGGCTGTAGCTCTGTTCTGTTCTGTCAAAAGACTGACAAAGACCCAGGCTCACCCCAAGCTGTTTATGAACATTTACAAACATGAGTTACATGTATCTGTTGTATTGAAAGTCAGGAGAAAATGTGACAACTGGGCTGTAACTGCTTGCACGGGCAGCTCCCAATGAGCTGAGAAATCTTTATACCGCTAGACAAAAGTGTCAACGTGGGTCATGCTCACTCCTATCGGGCATACAGTGAATTTTCTGGCAGGCTTAAGGTGAAGGTTTTAAAGTGGGCTCCCTTCCACTGTTTGGAGTTTATGAGGTGAAGCAAAAGAGTGAAAGAAAGAAACCTGCAACAAGAAGCATGAGCAGAAGATAACTTATGCACCCAGAGACAAGACTAAAAGCCTGAGTGTGTGTGCAATTTGTAAAGTGGATTCCAGTGTGGGGAATGCTATGTGGATGGGACTGGTTCAGGAGGGTGCAGGTCTATGAACCTGCTGTGTCACAGAAAGAATTATTGTAGCATCCAATAGCTGGAAGCTGCATGGGATGACATGTTTTGTCTAGTGACAAGGGAGACAGTTGTGTGAGATGTACATTTGCATAGAACCAATCAGGAGTGCCTAGAGCCAGCAAGGGTGCTAATTGGCTGTGAAGGATGCAACTTGGCATATGCAGGTGTAGGTATGAAAATTCACTATAAAGGCCTACAGCACAGATCCCTCAGCACTCAGTCCATGGAGGTGGTACTTAAACTTTGTCATGTGGGTAGCTACGTCAACAACTTACAATCAGTTGTGTGGAGGAGGTATGTCAATTCCCCCAAGTGCCATGAAAAGAGAGAAGCAGTGAAAGAGCAGTGGTCAGTTTTTCATTCTGCATGGGGGTAAAGTGCCATTTAGTAGGTCTCAACCGGCACAACAGGGATGAAATCAGGTCAGCTGACATGACATTTGGCTGGGGGAAGGGGACTGCTGAGGCAAGTGGTAGCAGTAGCCATGACCTAAGCTGAAGAAATGTGCCAGTGCTAAGAGTGTGGAGATTCAGGAATGCAGTTGGGTTCCAAGATGCCAAAGGAACAACTCAAGAGGAAGAGATATATGACAGTGAGGCTGCACAAGGCTTGCAGTGGCAGGGTGTTGGGTGAGACGTCATGCTGGTGCCCATATCCATCTACCTAGCCACTTACCCTGGATGGAAGTGATGGATGAGTTGCAATAATTGCCACACCTAGAGGGACCCACTGCACCACTAGAGCCAGAATAACAGGCTCCCTTCCCTGACAATGATGATATACAGCCTATGGTTGCCTGGTCTATATGAGCTGAGCTGGACAACAATCTGGCTGTGGAAGAACAGGTGAAGGCTTCTACAGAGGTAACCCAATACTCTGGTAAAGGCCAATGCAGAGCATGCAGAAATTGAAGCTACCCGGTCAGGGATGGGCTGGGAGTGATGGAAGCACCAAATGGAAGCCATCAATCTGACTGGGGGGGGGGGGGGAAGAGACACCAGACTGCCTATGTGGCCTTTATCATCCTCACTGCCTGAGCTGTAGTGGTATCTCCTCAGTCAATTGCAGTGGTGCCTGTTACATTGCCATATAAGGTGGTGAATGAACTCAGCACCTCACTGGAAACCGATTCAGAAGGCTTCCCTAGCCCCATCGCTCTTCCATGATGGGAAGAGCAGCCACCATCATCTCCTCTGACATGTGACACCACTCACACCTCTTGCCCAACAGATAACATTTCAGGAAAGTACTGATCCAATGGCTCTTCTTCACCACTGCCCAAAGACAATCTAATCTGGCTAGAGCCAGGCAGGGGTTCATCAAATCTGATGCCCTGTGCCAGGTTAACCATAAAATTCTATTCAATTTTATTTGATCACTGGTTGGGTGCACTGGGTCACATGGCAATTTTATTCTTAAGTATTCCTGTAATCGTATATATTTTTTTTTTTCATATTATTGTAATATATTTGTGCATTGTATTTTGCATCTGTTCTGTTATCTTTTATCCCCCTTCCCCCAGGATGCATCTGGAAGCAAGTTGATACCAGCTCAGTATGCCTTTTCTGGAATAACTTTTGAAATAAATACATACAGAAAGAAAGAAAGAAAGAAAGAAAGAAAGAAAGAAAGAAAGAAAGAAAGAAAGAAAGAAAGACATAAATTCTGTCCAAAGCAGAGGAACTATACAGCAGGCACCCATGCTGACCATTAAGCAAAAGGTGGCTTGATCAGCCCCCTTGTGCCGCATTTTGAGGTCCGTTTTATCAGCCTCCTCCTCATTGATTCCTAGGGAAGAAATATTTAATGGGGGAAGGTGTAACAACCCCCTCCTTACAGTAGGGTGCAGGGTTGTTATTAGCAGTGCCCATCTGGGCAATGGGGGTCTTTGCACCACTGCTCCATCCTTAATGGGAGAGGTGAAGTCTAGGGACAGGGCTAAAAGGAGATTTAGGTGGTAAGTTCATTTCTAGAGTCCTTTATTTCTAAAGACTTGAGATAGCAGTCATTGGGAGTATTGCTGTATCAGCTTTAGGGGCAGATTGAGGTGGCCTGCCAGGCCTGGGGTGGGGGTAGGATCCTGGGCCTGGAGTGGCACAGGAGCAGTCCAGTCCCCAAATGCCAGTAACATCAGGAGGGGGTTTGTTCAGTATTTTTTTAAAGGTGTCTGAGTGGGTTCTAGTTGGGGGGGGGACTCGGAGCCCATGCATTGGGTTGAGACTGGGTTGGCTCACTGCCCCACAGAAGATGGGGTGCTGATCAGAGGATTCTAGTGCAGGCATTGCCAGCTTACGTATTGGGTGCCAGGCTAGCTGGTTAGTGCTTGAGGTGTCAGCACAGGTTGTGCTCCATCAAGTGGCTGGCAGCAAGACTTGGACCAGGCTGGTGCAGCTTTCCATTGTGCATGATTCTAACCCACAGTTGAGGATTCACCAGTTCCAAGGGATGTGGCATTAGTGGCTCATTTCTGAAGGTAGGGTAGGTGATAGGCAGGTGCTAAATGGGAATAATTGGTGGCCACCCCCTCAAGGAGTGAGCACCAATTGTTTTCAGGCCAGGAGGGATTTCCTGAATGCAGCTGTCTGAAGACAGCTATAAAGAAAGGAGAAAGAGAGATGTTAAAGGTTGCAGCTTTTCAAGGGGAAAGAGGTTAAGGTAAAGAGTATTATTCAGGAAAATGCCCATTCCTGTTGATCAGAGCTGGCTGTCTGTGACATTGTGCCAGGTGAGAAACCCCAGAGGGAGGGTTTCCAAGGCTGGTACCTCAGTCTACTGGGTCTGGTGGTGGTGCCTAACATGTGAAAGTGGGGGCCTGGGATCCATAGGGTACTAGGGTGGGGTGGGAGAGTACAGACTGTTGCTGCAATCCAGACTGGTGGTGCAAGTGACAATGGTAAGGATTCTGGGCATTGGGGCAGCTGGCTGGCATTCTTTCCTGTTCTGTCAAAAGACAAACAGAAACTCAGGCACACTCCAAGCTGTATATAAATAGTCGGGGATTATGTGCGTGGAAGCCGGAGAAACAAACCAGGGACCAGAGAGTTTATAATGGTGATGGGGTCAGGGATCCCAAGGAAAGCAAAAGCTGTGGATTTCAAGAACTAACATAATAAACAATGTGTAATGTGATGAAATGCAATAGCCGCTGGGCTCTAGGTCAACATGATAAGTTTGTACTCAAATTAACCGCTAAGAAGACAGCCCAGTAAATTCATAAATGAACTGCATTCTGGGGGTATACTGTTAGGGCAGTGCTGCAACAAGGGCAACAGTGAAAGGGCAATCTTGATTTTAGATCACCCCTTACTCCTGTCGCCCTTTGACCCCTCACAGTTTCTAACCCCTCAGGGGCATGCCCACCCTGGAGGAGGTTATATTTACTTTTGGGAGGTGCAGGTGGCGAAGCATCCACAAAAAACGACTGTTTCCTGGAAGGGCACTTTGGTGCTGTAACTCCCGGGAAAAATACTGCATGGCACTGTAATACCAGAAGCATGTTGCCAATGCTGCAAATGGCATCAGCAACATGTTTGTCACTGCGACATGGGTGAACCCACTCTGAGTATTGATTATCATTTGCAGATGTGTTACCAGTCTCTGTCTTAGTGAATGTCAGGAGATATTGTGACAGATGTGCTATAAATATTTGCAAAGGGCTCCCTGAGAGCTTTGCCATCTTTATACCCCTAAACATGGGGGTCACCCTGAGCTATGTCCATGCCCATCAGGGTGTACATGGAATCAGCTGGCAGGCCAACAGGGGGTTTCAGACACATCATTCAAAATGGAAATATCAGTCCAAGAAGCCTGCTATATTGCAGGGAACCGTGTGAAAAAGATTTTCGGAAGGAAAATTAAACTGTAGCATTATTGTCTGGCAATATGTTATGCTTAGAATAAATGCATTTCAATGGCAAAATTCCCAAATTTATGGAGGAAAGATGCCTTTATTAGTCTAATGTGCTTACCTGGTCAATATAAACTAAATAAAGAAATAATAAAAAAATCAGGGGCATCTCTGAAAATCAGGGATGGTTGAGAGGTATGGATTGGTGATCAGTGTAAATATCCTTTCTTCCCTGGCTAAGCTCCGTGAATGAAGCGCTGGCTTAAATGGCTAGTTGTTGGATCGTAGGGTAAGGTGGGGTGTGTGCTGGTAAATGTTATTTTACACTTTGTTTGGTAGTAATGCACCTGCAATAGACAGAGGCTGTTGTTAAGACTTGAACTAATGATGTTTTTGCACATATAAAGCTTGACAAACTGCGCTGAGCTTGGAACTTGGAATAAGTGTGCTCAGAATATACTTGATATATTTATTTACATTATTCTTAAGAAAGTGATTTTTACTCCAAGCACACCTACCCTGTTGCTCATTCTATGTCACCTATTAAGTAAAATTTCTTTGAGTTTAGCACACCAACTCTATTCCCCTCCCTATGGTAAACAATAAATACAGCTGATTATCATCAGCATAGAAATGAAACTACAGACTTTGCCTACAAATAACCTCACCCAGTGACATTATATATGTAACCTCCCCCCATCAGGGGCTTACCTGTGAGCCCCTAAAAAGGCCACTGTTTTCCATGGAGTTTTGTTTCACCTCCATTTCTTTATCTTTTCCTTGGCCCTGGTTGCCCCCAGTAAATTCTGTGTCCCTCTGTAGTTCTGTGGATTCCTCCTGCTGGCACCCACATTGTGTTGAGAGAGTGGGGTCGGGGGAGCTGGAGAATGTGGAGCCACTGCCAGGGTCAGACTGGCCTTCCCGGATACCCAGAAATTTCCAGGTGGGCCCCTTCAAATTTCCGGGTGGGCCCCCCCAAAAAAATTTCTGGGTGGGCTCCCCACCAGTGAGTACATGTGTGCTGCCGCTTATGCATGGGGGCAACAGTGAAAACTTTTGCTAATCTCCTACTCGTCTCGTCTTTGTGCTTAAGTGGTTGCCTACTTGTGTGTTCTTCTTGCATTGCAGCCCAACCCCCCCCACCTGGCCTGACCCGCCCCTCCTGTGGCCCTCCCTGGCTCTTGTAAGACCACCTGTCACTTTCAGCAGCACCTTATGATTGACAACACAGCAGCAGTCACCAGCTATGGTGTCTTTCAGCAGCACCTTATGATTGACAACACAGCAGCAGTCACCAGCTATGGTGTCTGTGGGGGGGTTGGGCCCCTTTGTTCTGCATACAAGCCAAGGCACTGCTCCACTGCAAGTCAGAGTTGGGATGGGCAGAGGTGGGCTAGTTCAATTGGCTCAGCAGCTGTGACAAACAAAAGAATTGTCTTCTGGTGGCTAAACCAGCTGGGTTAGTTTCGAGGTTGGGGGTCAGGCACAACAAGACTGGAGGCAAGAATCTGATTGTTGGATCATCATGCTGCCGAGTGCCATCACCACATTGTCACCACGTCGTCGCTCATGGCTGACATCACATGGTGCACCAGCGCGGGCAATTTAAAAGGGAAACAGAGCAGAAGCTCCAGTCTCTTCCTCTTGCTGCAACCGTACATGCCATTAAGTGCACCAATCCCACAGGACCCACCTCACCAGTTGAGTTCTTGAGTCTCTCCAGATGGATAGTATGAGTTGGAGTGGCAACGGAAGATTTTTTTAAGTGAAGCGGCGAGAAAGCGAATTGACTGACTTCTCTCAATGAACCCCAAAGTCTGCCAAGAGTACAGTCAGGCAAAAAAATTATTCAGTTATGCTGCCAGCCAGTTGCCGGGACAGGACAAGTGGGGAGGCGGAGTTCATTAGACGGCGATCGCTAAAGTGCTTCCAGCTTCCATCCAGGACCATTGCAGTCCTTCCCTGCTTGCATTTCCTTGCCTGCTCTGGGCTAGAGTGGATGCCTGGAGTGGTCGTCCTGAAAACAACTGAACAAAACTGACTGGGGACTGGGGGAAGGCGTCCAGGCCTGCTGTGATGGTGTCTACCCCTTGGCCAATGGGGGCCTGGTAAGACGGTGAGCACCCCCATCATTGTGAGCAGGCCCGTAGTCTAGCATCTGTCTTGCCTTGTTAGGGGCAGTAAAAGTAATTTTATTACTGAACTCTGGGATTCTGGTGTCTCCTGGTGGGTTGTGAAAGATTTTTTTTTTCATTTTGGTTTTGGTCCTGCCGGGTGGTGCCGTGGTAGAAAATAGAATTGGCCACAGGGGTGGGGTGGGGGTTGTTAATATTGTTACAGTCCTTCTGTAGTGGTGGCATGGGGTGAACCACCTGGTTCTGGCATCCTGTGAGTTGGTCTAATATCTGCACTCTGATGTTTTTATTTTCATAAGATACTTTGGGAAATAAAAATTTGACAAGCAGAGTCCCTCTGTCTAGATGCTCTGAGTCAGAGGAAAGTAGAAATACTGCTGTCTTCTGGTAGTTATCCTCCCTTGTCCCCTTCTCCAAGCTGTACACTCTGTATTTCTGTAAGATACTTTGGGAGATTTGCCAAGCAGGGCTCCTCTATCTAGATGTTCTGAGGCAGGTGAAGTAGAAATGCTGCCATTTGATTTTATACTCTAGACTTTCACCTATGCATCTAGATAGAGGGAACCTGCTTAGCAAATCTCCCATTTAAAAACACAGTGCACAGCATGGGGAAGGGGGCAAGGGAGGGGAATACAATGGAATGACAGTGTTTCAACTGTCACCTGAGCAGCTGAGCATCTAAACAGACTAGGACATACTTCTCAACAGTCCCTGATATTCAGGAACATCCATGATTATGCCTTAAAAGTCTTCTCTGTCCCTGTTAAAATTCCTGTTTCCATGACTAAACAGTAGGTGGTTGAAAGCACAAAATAATGTCAAACATTAAATTTCCTGATGTGTTCTTTATGTAACCCCCACCACTTGTGGCAAGTTGACCCCATAAATTGCCAGTACTCACATATGGCATAACATTTACTTTATTGGTACCACCCCGGGTGTTAGGATGTATACCAGGCTCATTATCTAGAGGGAGAGGGGTGTGGGGTACAATTTACCAAATAAACCTTTATAATTACAACCAGGCCCAGGAGAGAGCATGCTAGGCGTATGCTCGACCAAACTGCTGAGGGTTCCTCAGTAATTCATCCGGAAGCAAAGATCAGAAGGTCCACTACAACAGCTGGGATTTTACAGTGTGGTTTTATTCTCTCAGAGCATTAAAGTTGGGGGTTGGCCCCCCCAAGGTTTTGTCATTGGGCAAGTTCTGGTACAGGTACTTGTAGAACATTTGCTAGGCAGACTTCACTTTTCACAAAAGCATTTCTTTTCCTTTTCCCAAATGATTATTTATTTTATTATTTTATGTATTTAGCTTTTGTTGACCAGGTAAAAAGTGCACTAGACAAATTCTGCCTATTTTTACACATGCACGACCGGGGCTGAAGAATGCCAACTGACATTGAACCAGATTAAGCTCTCGGTGGTATTTTTAATGAATGGGAAGGGGAGAGATTTGGCCAGGGCCCTGGGGGAAATTCCCTTACTCTTTTCGAGAAGTGTCATGGGATCTTTATCATACATCTGAACTACCATTTGAATAGACAGATGGGACCTCGATTTGGTGATTATGGTGGATGTTGGACCGTTAGCACATATTATAGAGGATAATGTATGGTCTTCAGTTAATAACCACACTGTAAACACACCGAGAGGTTTCCGTGACATTGTAAACCTCGAGACCGCAGCTCGAGAAGTTTTCAGATGTCATGGCAACCTCAAGAAGTGTTTTTGGAGTGGTTCCTAACCAAAAACCATACATTATATTTTATAGTGTATGGGCTACCAAGATTGTGTAATTGCAGATTGAATTACTTTACTGAATTACTTTACAGAACATTGATTGCTGTGAGCATTCTGTTATGTTAGAACATTGATTGTTGTGAGCATTCTGTTTTGTTATACTATTGATGTGACATACTTAAGAAGGGTTAACAACAAAGTGATGTCAAAACAATGGCATAACATAGAGGATAATGTATGGTCCTCTATCGTTAACAGGTTTGCTAACCGTCGAGAGGTTGCCAGGGTGACCATGTAAACCTCGAGAGCGAAGCTCGAGAGGTTTACGTCACCATGGCAACCTCGAGACGGTTAACCAAACCGGTTAACGATAGAGGGACCATACATTATATTTTAAAGTGTATGGTCCCAATTAACTACCACAACAAGCTACTATGGCTTACTTTTAGCCCCACCGTGGACATTCTGGGTCATTTTCTGGCCACTGCGCTGGTTTCGGGAATGTCGTTGGTGCACGAGATCGCAAGTACACGCATGCACAGATGGGCTCCATTTGTAATCCCATCGCTATGATGTACTCAAGCGAGGTTTATAACCATTTACGTCATAGCAATGGGATTATCGAGACATAATTTTGCTGCTTTTTAGCGGTAATAAGGGAGCACCATACATTATAGGTTACTTACGGTAGGCAAGGAACCGAGTAACTAAGGATCGCATAGCATTCTACACAGTGCTTGCAAGCATATGTTTTATGTTATTGTACACAAATATGAAGATGTCTTCTGCTATACACAAATATTAGAAATAGAATAGAAAATAGAAAGAGAAACAAATAAGAGTACATTTAAAGCAATGTTTTCTTGTTTTTATGTTTTCTGTGGGGGCACTCTGCCCCCACAAACACCCCTGGGTAAAATAATACAACTTTATTGGTTCACCCGGGGGGGGGGCATCCCCGCAGAAAAAATGTAACTGAACATAAAGTTGCTGTCACTGGAAGTTAATGAGTTCTTATGTTTAGTAATCTTCACAGCGATATTATTCTTTCTGTGGGGGTGCCCCCCCCCCCGGGTGCACCGATACAGTTGTATTTTTTACCCTGCAGGTGTGGTGGCAGAGTGCCCCCACAGAAAGAATAATATCACTGAACATAAAGTTGCTGTCACTGGAAGTTAGTAAGTTCTTATGTTTAGTAATATTCACAATGGCATTATTCTTTCTGTGGGGGGTGCTGCACCCTTCCAGAGTGCATTGATACAGTTGCATTTTGTTCCCATGGGTGTGGGAGCAGAATGCCCCCACAAAAAGAATTATATCACTGAATATTACAAGACCTAATAACTCTCTTTGGAGGTTTGACCACTGATGCATTTAAACAATTTTCTGGAAAACATTGCAATGTACCTGGCTGCCAGACAGGAGGCATGTGCTTGTAAATGTGTTTTTTTTTAAATATTGCTGAATGTTTGGGTAGTGGTGATGTAAATAAATGTGTTAGTTTTCATAATTGTGCTGAACATGTGGTTTATTTCATTTTTATTGTTAGACAGGTGTACCAGCCTGATCTTTCAATTTACAATGCAGAGGTAGGTATCTCTGCAGATTCCTGTGTAGCTAGACCTCACCTTTCAGAATTTGCTTGTTACTCCCAAGAAAAGTGGTGGATGGCCCATTGGGGGGCCTATTTCTGATTTTGGACATTTTGGGCCCTCCGGGCCCCAGTGCTTGGCCTAGGAATGCCCAATTTGCAATTCCAAGGTGTCATTTTCTACATTTATTGCCATGCCAAGTTAGATGGAACAACTTAGAAAATCCAAAATGGCTACCAAAATCCAATATGGCCACCATATTGCTAGTAAATACTTGATTTGCTAATAATTTCCAAATTCCTAGCTTCCAAGATACTGATTATCAATGATTCATGAACATCTACATATTGAACATTTATTCATGAACATTTATGAAATCTGTATATTGCTTTGAGGCTCCCTGTTAGACACAGGACCAAATTCACACATTAATACTATATAAAAAATTGAATTCATGAAGCAATTTACTGATATAATTGTTTGAAGTATGTACAGTAATGCTTAAAATCTAAATGTTGTATGTGCTGATTTGTTGTTTAGAATTAAGTCATTTTATCAACAATTTGACCCAACACTATGAATATTTTGGGTCAATAGTACACCTTGGTTGTAATGTTCAGTTTTGAAGTCATTATATTGGAGTCCACTGTGGATCTGAACTGTCACATTCACTCCAGAAGCATGAAGATTCGTCCACAGAAGTTTGTCCATTGACTGCCAACGTGTCGTTTTCAGTGTCATCATCTCCTGTATAATCAATCATTGGTGCTGTGGTAAAAGGTTTTTGTTTGGTCTTCTGTGTGTGTCTTTGAGGTTTTGACTCACCTTTGTCATCTACCTCATCTCCGTCAGCTGCACATCGTTGGCCAGCTAACCTTTTGCCCTTTCTTCTGTGACATAGGATGTCAGGTAACTGAAACCCAGTGAACCACACAGGTTTCAGCGTTTCATCATCTCATTTCCATCCTTACAAATAAGGGTCAAATTTCAGGTTTTCCAGCTCTGTGCAGTGGCACCCAGTAGTAGGCCATGTGTTTTGCTCCCTTTATGTGCTGACATAGGCTCACTGGCTCTGACAGAATCATTTGTGTAGTCTTCACTTTCAGGTTATTGTGTTGTCTTACTCATGTGTCTACCAGATCCTCGCCTCCTGTACCATTGTACACACAGTGTTGAATGAAGGTCTTGACATTTTGTTCAGTGTCTCGTGAAGCATGTGTGCTTTCCCCAAGCCCTGAAAGGAGATTTATTCTTTCTTTGACTCTCTGTGAACATTGAAAGACTAATTTCTTTAATACCTTATAGAAGTAACTCGCTGCATGGCATCCAGAGACAGCATGGTATGCTGGCAAATTGAGACTTGCAACATGTCCAATGTGATCATATATAGATCCTTTGTTTATAGATTGTCAGGGTCGATTTGGAGCATCCATGGTGAATCTGGAAGGGTCTTTGTGAAAGTGTAAACCATCAGGATGAGGATATCTGTATCTTTGGCTCAGACAACAATTGGACCTTTTGCAAGAGCACAATGCAGCACTATCCTTGTATCTTCCTCCTCATCATTGCAGGAAAACAGGAATTCTTCTGAATCTGGGTATAAAGTATACGTGCTTCTGCCGTTGCTGATAGTAAGTGGGTATCGTAAGTTTCTTCTGATGTCCTCTTGTCTAACATACTCATTGAAGCGCTGTATGAGAGCTGTTTTGTTGTTGTTGTGAAGATACTACTGATACATCTTTCCCTGTAGCATCGCTTGAGAATCTGATCCCAAGTGAAGTCACATTCCTCCTGTTCCAACCACTCACTCAGCTCATTCTTGCTGTTTCACTGAGAGCTCCTGATCATCCTTATAATCATGAAAAAAAATGATGACTTCCACTGGGTTTGCTGTAGATGGAGGTGTGAATGCAACAAGAAGTGCTTTCCAAAGGCTGTCCCATGTATGCTGTGCAGGAACTGCTCTGACCATTGCCATGGTGTCGTATATGTATACTGAGCGTAACGGAGGAGGGAAAGAACTTCGAGCTTCTGCTTCATCAATGAGATCATTTCTTAAGACATGTTTGGTATTAGGTTTGTAGAGGTTTACATCCAGTGTTGCTATTGCAAGAGAATATGTTGTGAGCAGATAGAAAATGCATCATTCTTGTCAGGCCACTTTACAGCAATGATACTGAGAGCCTGATGGTCTTCTTTCAAGACTGATTCCGCTTTGGGTTTCTTTTTCTTCTTGTCCATTCCTGTGGAAATTCTGCTGCCTTTAATGGGCTAGAAGAAACCAACTTTCCTTGATAGGAGGTGGTCATTTATAAATGCACTCAATATAACTTCCCCTGTAGCCCTTGCCTTCAAAAGGTCCTCTACTATTGCTGGCAGTATTTCAATGCCCATTGCGATGTGTCATGCCACACCCTGACATGGATCTGAATATGCGTGAAGTTTCTTCACTAGTTCTTTCACTTGACCATCATGTTTCTTCATGGCACCATATGTCAGCTCATTGTGTGTGCCCGATGTTTTCAGAAACATCTTCTCCTTCAATAGCAAACACATTTTAGTGAGCTTGTGAGAATTCAAAATGAAGTCACCAGCAGCTTCCTCAGACGTACTGTAACTGCCTCTAATGGGTCCACCCCTCACCTTGATCTCTCTGTTGATTGAGACCTCAGTCACTGGATTACCAGGTATCATATGTGTTGGTCAGCTTTATCTGCTGATGTGCTGGTCAGCTTTATCTACCTGATGTGCTGGTCAGCTTTATCTGCTGTTTGTTATTCGGCCTCCGCTCTCCATGCCCTCCGCCCCTTTGTCTTGCCCCCCTTGCCAGCCCATGTTTACCATCGGTGCCGGGCATTCGGGATTGTGCATAGGGGACAGAGGAATTGGGGGGGTGTGGAGAGTTGTGGACAGTGGAGGGAGCGGTGCTCTCCCATGGGGTGGTTTGGCCCCGAGATGCCCTTGGGCAAAATGGTTTCTGGAGTGTGGTAGTCTCATTCTGGTTCCCATACCCAAGGGCACCTCTAGTATTCGAGGGCAAGTGGTTGGGACAACTCGTCAACCTCGTCTGACCCGGGCATTGTTGTGCAATGCCAGATCTGTCTGTAATAAGACGGGTCTTATTGCCGACTTTGTTGCAGGGGCAGATCTGGCTTGCATTACCGAGACCTGGTTGGATGGGAATGCGGCCCCATTTTTAGAGGCCGCTGTTCCTACTGGGTTCTTGGTTATACATCGCCTGAGATTAGATCGCAGGGGGGTGGCGATCTGTTTCAAGACCAGATTTGGCCTAACTGTTGTTCCAGTTGAGGAGGCAAGATCGTTTGAGTGTACTGTGGTGGCTGGTGTGGGGTGCAGGATTGCTGTCATTTACCGTCCACCAGGGGATGAGAAGCTTTTCCTGCAGAAAATAGCAGACTTTGCCGCCGACATGGCTTTAGAATCACCCAGATTGATGGTACTGGGTGATTTCAATGCGTGGGTCGATGACAAATCCTCACTTTTTGGTCAACATTTCCTCCAGATGATGATATCGCTAAGATTCACACAGGTTGTTTCCACAGCCACCCATAAAGGTGGTCACTCTCTTGATCTTGTTTTTCTCCTGGGGATCGAGGTGTCTGATTTGGTGGTGGAACCAGTTGGTTGGTCTGATCATTACTCAGTTGGGTTCAATTTTGAGGCCCCCCTTGGTAGGTCGGCCCCTGTGGAGTTGGTCAAGTACCGCCCATTATGGGATGTTGTCCCTGAAGACCTGATGTCGGTCCTTGACTTCTCGCTGTTTGACGATTTGTGCTCTGATCCTGAGCGGCTTGTGGTGGCCTATAATGAGACCATCTCGGCTGCCCTTGATCAGATTTCACCAGCCCATGTTCGCCCCCTTCCACGCTGTCCCATCGCTCCTTGGTTTGACGAGGCATTGAGAGGGCTCAGGAGGTTGGGGCATAGGTTGGAGTGTCATTGGAGGAAGACTGCCTCGGATGCCGACCATCTTATTTTATTAGAGCATTATAAGCTCTATCAAACAGAAATTTCCCGTAAGAAGGCAGAATTCCTGTCCGGGGAAATTTCTGCTGCTCGTAATCGACTGGCTCAGCTCTTCAGAACTGTTGACAGACTGTGCAACCCATGCGCCTAACGTGCTGTAGGTTGGATCGGGTCCAACTTCCTGATTTTGGGATGTAGTGAGGTTATTGGCCGATCCTTGCTCGGATTATCCGGTGCTCCTTGGGCCGGAAGTTTTCCCCAGCTCTCTGAAGGAAGGGGTGGTGACTCCCCTTCTGAAGAAAACTTCCTTGGACCCTGATGACCAATCTAACTACCGCCCGATCTCTAACCTTCCCTTTGTTGGGAAGGTTATTGAAAAAGTTGTGGCGATTCAATTAGACAACCATTTGACCATCCATAGTCTATACGAACCCCATCAGTCTGGTTTTTGTAAAAGGCATAGCACCGAGACTGCTCTGGTTCGAGTGTTCAATGATCTCCTGATGGCGAGAGATCGGAGACATCATTCTATTCTTGTTCTTCTTGATCTGTCATCAGCCTTTGATACTGTGGATCATGGAGTTTTGCTCGAATGCCTGGGGTCCATCTGTGGACTTTCAGGTATGGTTCTCAGAAGGTTTTCATCTTACCTCGAGGGGAGAATGCAGAGAGTAGTCTCGAGATTACATTCTTCTGGGGCTTTCTCTCTGCTATGCGGGGTTCCACAGGGTTAGGTGCTTTCCCCTATGTTAGTTGCAGTATATATGCTACCCCTCAGACACATTGTAAGATGGTATGAGCTGAGGTTTCACTGCTATGCTGATGATACCCAGCTCTACCTGTCTTTTGCACCCGACCAAGTTAGTGCTGTCTCGGTGTTGAATAATTGCCTTGTAGATATCCAAGACTGGATGAATTCCAGCGGTTTAAAGTTGAATCCGGGAAAGACTGAGGTTATGGTTGTGGACCCCGGCTGCAGGGTTGGGGGTTTGGGGGTGGGGTCCCCCTCTGGAATAGTTCTTGGGGGCGTCCAGATCCCCATTTCTGAACAGGTGCGTAACCTGGGTGTAGAGCTTGACACAGGGTTGACCCTTTATTATCAGGTGTCCTCTGTTGTCAGGACTGCATTTTTTCATCTGAGAAACATCTCCAGGATTAGGCACCTGGTTTCTCCTGGTGATTTGCCGGTTTTGGTCCATGCCTTTGTGACATCTCACTTGGACTACTGTAATTCCCTGTACCTAGGGCTTACTGGGGTTGATATCCGCCTCTTGCAGCTAGTGCAGAATGCAGCAGCACGTTTGTTGTCCGGGGCTTCAAGAAGATCTCATATTACCCCAGTGTTGTGCTCTCTGCACTGGCTGCCTGTACAGTGGTGGATCACCTTTAAAGTAGGTCTTTTGACCTACAAAGCCCTACATGGGTTTGGTCCTGACTACTTGAAAGAGCTTTTGGTGCCTTACACCCCTTTGAGACAGCTTCGCTCGGCTGACGAGGGGTTGCTGGAGATTCAAGGGTTAATCTAGAGTCTTCTGGAGCCCGTGCCTTGGCTTTGTGGCTCCATCCTTTAATTCTCTACCCCATCCACTCTGAGAGAGTACAACAGTGGATATTTTTAAAAGGGCCTTAAAGTCCTTTTTATGGAATAAGGCCTTTCCATCCTTGTTGTAATTGGTTTTACTTGCTGAAATTGCTGTTCTGTTTTATTGTATTTGTTGTTTGTTCTTTTGAACTGTACAGCGCCTTGAAAACTTGAAAGGCTCTTAATTAAATAAATTTTATTATTATTATTATTATTATTATTATCATGGAGAACACCTCACCGGACAGACTAGCCCCAATGCCATATTCCTGCAGTTCATTGTATGCATTCTCACTGATGGTTTTCAGATTGATGAGGTCTACATGATGCCACGTCAAATACCAAGAGTAGTTTTGATTGTTGAATGCAAGCAGTAAAGGTAGAATATCTCATTGAGCCTGCAGATGCAGATTTTTGTCTTTGTATGCAGCTATCTGGGTGAGAAGAGAGCTGGTGTCACCAATGTAGCCTATCTCCCACTGTCCCATAGTGCCAGAGGTTTCCATCATTTGTGACTGCACTTCAGGGAAAGATTCATCCGAGAGGACAAGATTCAGGGAGTCTGCCAATACAGATCTTCTCATGTTGATGAGCTTTTCTCGTAGTCCGTCAGTTAGTGAGCCATGAATCTTGGATCCCATGAATTGTAGGAGAACCTCGAGGGACTGTTTATGTAAACTCATTGATCTAGAATAGTGGCATCCTTCCAAGGCCTGGTCAACAGATCTATCCGCCATTATCCCCACCTGAACCCACCAGTCACGAAGTCCCACAGCACCGTATCACTTGTAGAGGATATTCTGCTTCACCATCAGTTCATGCAATCCTCCCATCAAATTAACCACTTTTGCATATTTTCTTCTTTTCATATTATTTCTGCAATCTTGTAGGAAACTGCATGATCGCTATGGTTGAAGATGTGGTCAATTTGTAGGTCATCAGTTAGATCCATGAGAAAGTCAAGGTAATGTTTGAAAACTGCATCATCTGGTTCATGTGGTATAATAGGCAGGAAATCAGTTTTGGATTAGAAGGTAGTGGTCGATGTTACTTTTTTATTGAAAGCTGTTCATGCTCCTAGGACTGGAAGAGCTTTATCTTCTCATGAAGATTCTATGCTTGCTGGCAGAGCTCAAATACAATCTTTGCTCAAATGAAGATCAAGCTTGGTCCTTCTTTCATCCTCATTGTAGGATGGGATGATCGATGGGGGGCTATTTTATAATCCCCATAGTCAATAGGTTCTGAGCTCTCAAAGGTTTTCTGGACTTCTCTTGTTGAGCTGCTTGGAATGTTTCGTTCTTGTACTGGAAAATCACAGATGACAGCAGGATGTGAAATTCAGGGTATGTAAATCATTGAGTTAGTGTCATATGTTGTTGAGACTCCTGTTAATGTCTTTTGCTTACCATCTGAGTTATCAATTGTGACATGAGTTGGCTATCCGGGTGGAATCGTGTGTGGTGCTTTTATTTCTTAGATTTACTATCATGGGCCAATTTATTTTTTTGTCTTCTAACATCTGTGTAAGAAATACCAGCCCCCAAATGATGTAGAAGATTGTCTGCTTCTTTACTTCTGGTGAGATGATGAATGACCATGGATAGAACTATCGACTTTGGAGTCACTAGCAATGGACCATATCTTGGTAGCCTGAATTTTTGTTGGGATGGTAGCATAACCTAGAGCATTAATTTTCTTAGAAGGGCTTATAGAGAGAGGTATCACATTGAAGATTTCTGGAATGGGTTCATAATTATCAAGCTCAGAAAGCAAGTCTTCGAATGCTGTAGGAAACTGCAGTGACTCCATTTGTCTATCTTTTAATTTCTGACTGATCATCTTTGCAAATGCCTTGGTGATGTCACTATCTCTGAGCCCAGCTCCTCTCAAGGTTGCCAAAGAATAATTAAGTGGGTTTACTTTCCTCAACTGAAGAATGAGAGGATTCCTGTGTATCCCCTTCCCTGCAGTAAAACCTATCTCATCTCCGAATTCATTGCTGATAAGATTCTTCAGCAGAAATGTGTGATTTATTCCAGCATCTTGTTCACATCCATGGAACACGTTGAGGTTATGAAGAGCCTCCAGTAACTACAGTATGGGAGTAAATAGCAACATTTCTGCTAAACGACCTTTCTTCTCATGATTTGAAGAAACTCCATTTCAGCACTCTTTGTGTGAATGCTTTCCAATCCGCCTGGTGTTTGTCTCTCTCATTTGACAACATAGACCAAAGTGTTGTAATAACTTTGATGGTATTTGTCATCTGCAGCAAAGACGTCAACACTGGTGGCAGCAATCTTCAAGCATTTGGCTGCACCAGACAAAAGAGCATCATTGGAATTTTCATTGCGTAACATGCTTTCATGCAATGTAATCTTTCCATCTTCAAGTTCAACTCTTTGGAGTTTTTCTTCTGTATTTCTTCCTTCTCCTTTTTCCTTTTCTTATCACAGATGAAGCAGGTCTCATCCTTCTTAAATTCCAACAATTTCCTTTTACATTGAGATACATGGACTGCTTCACTGCTACTGGACGTCTGTGGGTCAGGTATGCTGAAGAATTCAGCTTCAGAAGATTGTTCTGAAGATAGTTGTTTCATTGAGTTGGTGTTTAATTTCCTTTCACTGGTGCAATTTTGGTGACACCTTGTATGAACAGGAAGGCCTGTTTCTCCAGGGCCGGGGGGAAGTTTGGCATACTCGGAAGTTGGTTTTGTGACTAACCATTTCTCTGCAAAAGCCTTGATGTTATTCAGCCCATTCTCTCCTAATATTTATTGCAGTTCCGTGTCTCTAATTTGGTTCTCACAAAGAACACAGGTATGCAAATCGGATGGATTGACCAATCCAACAGGTACAGCTAGAGGGCTATCCATGTTTCTGAAACAGAAACAGAAACAAAAATTAAAAACTAGAAATACGAACTAAACAGGCATACAACGTACATGAACATGCCATGCAATCCTGTGAACAAAGTGGCAAATTCTCACAAGAGTGGATGCAATTTTGGGTCAATGGCACAAACATGCAGATCGATGTGTTATGCATTGTTTATATTTATGTTCTATTATATTCATTTAATATGTGTTTATATTAAATGTGATAATAATAAACTCCCCATTCATGAAGCATTGATAATCGGTATCTTGGAAGCTAGGGATTTGGAAATTATTAGCAAATCAAGTATTTACTAGAGATATGGTGGCCATATTGGATTTTGATGGCCATTTTGGATTTTCTAAGTTGTTCCATCCAACTTGGCATGGCAATAAATGTAGAAAATGACACCTTGGAATTGTAAATCGGGCATTTCTAGACCAAGCTATGGGGCCCAGGGGGCCCACAACATTCAAAATCAGAAATAGGCCTCCTGAGGGGCCATCCACCAATTTTCTGTGGGGTAACAAGCACATTCTGAGAGGTGAGGTCTATCTACACAGGAATCTGCAGAGATATCAACCTCTGCATCATAAATCAAAAGATTAGGCTGGTACACCTGTCTATGTAATGTGTCTGGTGGCGTTATCAGCCATTGTGGAGGACATTAGACTTCTCCGGAGCACAACAGAAATAAACATGAGCACATACTCTGAATGATCATGTCTCCACCATAGTTTGTGGAGTTAAGTGCAAGACTGGTCCAATGTCCTCCACAAACACCCTTGGTTTAACATCTCATCCAAAAGACGCCACCTCAGGAGTGTAGCAACCCTCATACTGCATTACAGTGTCAGTATTGGGATGATGTATGCAAAAATAGTGAACCACAACCAGAGCAATTTTCTTATGCAGGAGTGTATGCTCGTGGACACACTCAGAACCATTATCTTAACCGGAGAGCGTTTTCTTGTGGACTGGACCACTCACTCAAAAATGAGCTGTCCCCATAGGTCATTTTACATAATTAACTTTCACTCACCTCATCCTGTTGCAATGGCCTTTGCTCAGGGAATCCTGGTTACTGCCCACCGATGGAGACAGTCTCTGCATCTCTGTGTTCTTATTTTGTTCCTTCCTTTAGGCATGGAAAGCAAACAGAAAATGCACTTTTTTTCTTGGCAGCTTGTCAGAAATTACACACAGTCCTTTCTCAAAGGCAGCTGAACCTTCAGGGGATTGCCCCTTGGCTCCACTGAAACATGCGGTCCCGTTCACTCTCCATGGAGTGAAAATCTGGAATCCTGCTGGATAAGGTCTCCACCACTTCACTGGCAACTGTAGTTTAAATCCAAAACCAGAGTAAGAATCTCTGGCCTCCCTGACTCAGAGTGGCAGGAGCTTGGGCAGTGGGCTCCGTCACTGAAGTAACTGAACATTCTAAAGCTTCCCCTGAACAGCTGATTCTAAAGTGGTTATGCTGCTGCAAGAGTTCTAAATGACCTAATTTCCTACCCAGTCTAGCTGAGTAAACAATGATGTCACTCTGTAAGGAGCCTCTAAATGAGCATCCTTACCAGCTGCCATTTCACCTGCCTATAGGCTAATACTGATGGGATTCTAGTAACCCCCGGGGGACTGGGTGGTTACACTTAGAAAAGGTGCATTTTCTGTCACCAATTTTGAAGATGTGTCTCTGATTTTGGTCCTTTGTCTCTGATTATGAAGCTGGAGGTTGAGAGGTATGATGCTCAAGTGAAAGTAGAAATGCTGCAAGTTAGCCATTGTATTGTATTTCTTCCCCCTTGCTCTATTCCTCTGCTGTGCACTCTGATGTGTTTAATTTTTAAAAAGAAGCTGATACTTTGTGAGATTTTCCAAGCTATACAATAGTGGCAGCAACATTCTGTAAGTTGAGTGGAACATACGTCTGTGTCGTATGTGTGTCATTTCTTTTGCCTTAGCTATTTTGTTTTATATGAAATTATCTAAATGGGTGAAATGGAGATATGAAGAATGAAACATAGAAATTGGCAGCAGATAGGGATCACTAGGTCAGTCCCATGCAGTTTGCCTTTTTTCCTTGTCTACAAAAGCTGCTGATCCAACTTAATCTCCTGCTTCTCCTCCCCTTTTGAACAACTAGTGTTCCCAGTTCCCATATGTCTGTCTCTGCAGTTTTGAAATGCCCCACTGACTTTGACCATGCTACCTCTGTTTAGAGGCTGGTCCATGCCTCCACTACCCTTTCTAAGTACGTTCTTATGTTGCTTGCCCCTTGGTCTACCACCTTCATTCTTTTGTCATGCCCCTTGTTCTACAGCATTTCTTCCTCTGAAAGATGTTTCCCTCCTGTACCTTATTTATGCCCATTAGGTACTTGAATGTCTCATGTCACCCTTTTCCCCTCTGTTCTCCATGTTATACATATGAGGTTCCTCCAGTGACTATTATGACCTTTGGTGTAGTCCCTGCATAATTTGTGCTGCCCTTCTTTGAACTGCTTCTGTCTTGACCATGACCTTTTGGAGATGTGGCCTACAGAACTGTACACAGTACTTCAAATGAGGTTGTTGGCTCCAGCTTCCTTAGGAGACATGCCCTCCTCCACTGGCAAGTGTTGTGACTACTATGCAAGATGAACATGGGGGTCCACCCCATTAACTATAATGGGGGCAGTTTTTTAATTTCAATGCCAATTTTGACAAATGAATGCTGCTGCTTGACTAATGAGGATCTTGTTAGTCAAGCAGTCGCATTCCTTTGCCAATCAGCATGCACATGGATTAAAAAAACTGTCCCTGTTATAGTCAATGGAGTGAATCTCTATGCTTATCTTGAATAGCAGTCGTAACACGTGTCTGCATAGGGCATCTCTGAAGGAAATTGGAGTGTTTTAATAGTGGGCTTAAAACAGTGAAGACTGTTTAACTTTGTGGACCATTGGAGTTGGCCTGTGGTAAGCTGCACGTATATTTGGGGTTGGAGAGAATTTAATGAACACCTGCTCATTAACCATGTGGTCTGCCTGTAGTGCTGGTTGACAGTCAAGCTGAGTGGTCATACTTTGCTTCATCTTTCAATGTTCTGCGTGTCTGAAGCATTTCATACTGAAAACAAAAGGGCCCGATATTCAAGCTTTAACATCATGGAAACTGATGTTTTCACCTTGAGGCTGGTCATAGCATTGATTGCCTTTTGGAAGTTTGTGCAGTATGACTTTGGTTATGTAATGCGACATGCAAGAGAATGGGGGGCCTATATACAGTACAGTGTACTAAGCTATATTATTGGCACCCCAGGAGTTTCATGCTGTGCCAAATAATGCATTTGAAAGGCATGTTTGATTAACGAGTGGTACAGAGGACAGTTTTAGTACAAACATAACCTCTTGGGCTGCAATGCATGGAAACATGCAGTTGTGGTGCTTGCAATGCATGGACAAGTGCAGATGTGGTTTCGTATGTGATAGTCCTTACTTGCAAGTAAGGCACTTTTGTGACTGTGGCTTGGAAAATGCTGGCTTTGGGTTGGAGAAATGTGTGTATGTTCCGATGCGCGCATGCCATGGGATATGGTTCCACAAACCTCAGTTAAATTGTATGTCCTGACAAAATTTAAGACCCGGTGTGAATAATGGTGATAAATAGCACACCTCAGGCACATTGATCCCTGAGAATTGTGTTGGTATGCACTGTAGCATGTATTATTTATAAAACTTTTATAGTGTAATGGAAATGTGTTCAAAACCTTTGAACCTGCCTGGTTATTTTGGGGGGGGGGACATCCACATTATCGACTGTGTTAAAAACAACAGGGATTTATTCAACCAGTCTAGGTCTGCCTCTGGCAGTAACTGTGCTTTACCACCTTTCCTGTTTGTTATACAGTATTGTCTCCTTTCCTCACTCAGTTATCTCCATGTCTTTCTCCAAATTCTAAAGATGGAATAGAAACAGAGATTGAAGGCAGATAAGGACCGCTAGGCCTATCCTGTTTCCCACTTTTTTCCCTACCTACTGCAAAAGCCGCAAATCCTGCTTGTTCTGTAGCTTCACCTTCTCATTTTCTCATTCCTATCTCTAGGGTTCCCATGTGCCTGTCCCATGCATTGTTTTTAATTCCCCCCACTGTGTTTGCCAGCACAATCTCCATTGGAAGTCTATTCCATGCATCCACCACCCTTTTGGTGAAGTAATGCTTCTTCATGTCTACCCCTTCAACCTCATGTCATGCCACCTCATTCCTCAGCATCTCCTTTTCTGAAAGATGCTACCCTATGGTACCCTGTTCATTCCTTGCGATAGTCAAAGGTTTCCTATCATATCTCTCCTGTCTCTCACCTCCTCCAGGATTTATGTATTGAAGGTCTCTTAACTCTCTCCTCATATGACTTTGGTGCAGGCCCTGTACCATCTTTGCCTACTGATCCATAGATTCACTGGGAAAAATGGTTAGTGGTCTACTGCTATGCAGTTTTGGAAATTGTTAGCATTACCTCCTGTTTAGCATAGTT
This sequence comes from Neoceratodus forsteri, assembly GCA_016271365.2. NCBI lineage: Eukaryota > Metazoa > Chordata > Ceratodontiformes > Ceratodontidae > Neoceratodus > Neoceratodus forsteri. The sequence goes on from CM057449.1 coordinate 370,864,216, forward strand.
TAATATAATGTTTTGCTATACTATACCAGCTATCTAAAACTCAGTTTTAATTGTATCTAAATTGTTCATGCTAAATTGGTCCAAAATCCTGTTCAGTGCTCCTCATATCATGAAGCCATGTTGGTATCTGCCTGTCTTCAGTTGTCTTCGGGGGGATAATAGTTGTCTTGCTTATAGAGAAAGGAAATCTCTTTAGTGGTACTGGTCACCCATTGATTTTGTTGTATGATTGTCTGTGCCATATAATTCAACTCTAGATTACTGTAATGGCCAGGTACAGAACAGCAGGAGCAGAGTGGACATTGTGATAACTGTTGGAGATGGAACTTGGGTGTAGCACATCACGGGCAGTGTGGCTTGACCAGAGGAGCTGAGCTAGCAAAGGTAAACCTGGCTGAATTTTTGGTTCAGTTGTTTTGTCATGTTGTTTCTGGTTCAGTTGTTGTTAATGTGGTGAATTTTTGGTTCTATTTTATCTTTTCTGGTTCAGTTGTCTGTTGCTGTATGTTTTGTTTGTCGTGTTGTTTGGTACTTATTGCAAAAGATCAAGCAGCAGTAAGGAACTGTGAAAAAATATTGGACCAACATCACTTTATTGTATGGTGCACATCAAAAAGAAGTCTAACTATGTCTGAGCTGAGCAAAACCAAATTTGGTGCACAGAAAAGGAGACTGGCTAACTTGTCTGCTCTCTTAGCAGCATCAAATGATCCAAAACAAAGCACGCTATAGCTGTTTACAGGCATACAAAGCAAAGTGACTACCCTGCAGAACAAAAATACTCCTGAGGAAGCAGCTGTAACAGAAGGTGGACAAACTGTCACTCAGTCTGCTCAGTTACCAGCATCAACTGATCCAAAAGAACATGAGCTATCACTGTTTAGCAGCCTGAAAAACAGAGTGACTACCCTGCAGAAGAAAAATACTCCTGGGGGGGGGGCAGCTGTAATAGAAGATGGACAAACTGTAGCTCAGTGTGTGACCAGCTGGTTCTATGTGATCTCGGTGACCGTGAAAGGGGACCCACAGAACAGTGACGTCAGGGTGGTGAAAACAATTTCACCACCCTGACAACCCTGGCCCATAGAAAAACAGCACCGGGGACTAAAAATACTTGCTTTCTGTGGAGGGCTGCAACCTATGCAGTGGGCTTTGTCCCCTGCACCCCCCTACTTAAGGATTCTCAGCTGCAGGGGGGGTGCATGTTGGGGGGTGCAAAAGTAAAAAAAAAAAGATTTTGGACCAGGCGCAAGAAAAGCACAGTAGCGCCCAGACCCAGACCCGAACCCAGAACCCCAGCACAGCAAGTGGAGGCCATCCCCTCCACCCTCTCCCAGGCCACGCTCGCTCCCCCCCCACACACCCGTATACGTAGTGACATCCTGTCACTAGGGTCACCCAACCCACCACATCTGGTTTCCCTCCCTGCCCCCTTGCCTTTTGGGCTTTCGCTCATATTGCATTGCCGTTTCGGATGGCGCCGTGATTTAGGCACCCACCTCACATGCTACCGACCAGCTGCACTGCCAGTCAGAATCTAAATATTCAAGAAATGCAGACAGTGGATTCTGCAAGTGGAACAGCTGTGCATTTTGGTGCTGTGAAGACAAATCCAGATTTTCAATGCCCAAGAAGGACTGCCTCACAATATGAGAAGGTTGTCTTTGTTTTTTTTTTAACATGTCACACTTTATCCTCCTCACTGCAGAGTGGGTGATGAGTCATCTGGCCACTGGCACCCACACCCTTGGACCAGGTCTAGCCAGTGAAATGCTCACCCCACAACAGGCCGGCACACTCAGAGTCCCCACCCCGGAGACATGGATCCAGACACCTAGGGGGTGAACCTCTCAAGTCCAGGGGTGCAGGGCACAGCCATCAGCCGCCACACTCACTCTGCAATTTTCTGCCATCTTTTTCTCCCTTAGGAGTCGGTCATGCAATGGCATACTGCACTAACATGCTGACACCTGCTGCACTCCACCCTTAAGTTGTGCTTGCTATCTGCAGTACCCATGGCCTTCACCAGTTGCCTTTGCAGAGTGATGCACATCCTGGGCCCTCCCCAGAGGAAGGAGAGCAGCCATGGAACACTCAGTCCTTCCTCTCCCCTGCCAACCCCCAGTGACCCAAGCCCATTCTTGAACCTGGGTCACCGGTGTGGAGCGAGGTGTGGCATCCAGCACCTCAAACCTCAGTGCCACTGGGCTGGTGTCAAGGGTGCCTTTGTTAAAAGGCATCCAGTTCAGCCTGGATAAGTGGATGTTAAGTGCCTACCATACACACCATCAAATACACAAGGATTCTACCTGGGAGCAAAAAAGCTATACCAAGAAACTGGGTCACTGCACAGGTGGTTGAGAGTTTGGTGTGGTCTGTCTACTGCAGTATCTGTATGGCATTTTCAGATGTGAAAACTAGATTTGTTACAGGATACCAAGACTTTAGGCACATCTACCGAGGCATGGTAGAACACAAGGATTCCAGAGCTCTCAATGCGCTGTTGATGTGTATATGACACATTTATTAGAAGCAGATACTGAAACACTGGTGAACAGAGATATGGCTGTGAATCATAGAAAGCAAGTCCAGCAGAACATAGATGTCATGAGGAATATTATTGAAGTTATAAAGTTTATTGGATGCCCGTACCCACCATATCATGGAAAAGACAAAGCTTTATATAGCTTGCAGGACCCAGCACTTAACCATGTAAATTTCTTGGAGTTGATTCTTCTGTTGTCCCAATTTGATGTTTCTCTGAATACACATATCCAAAAAGCAGTGGAGCAGAGCAAGAGAAGGAAGCAGAGAATGGAGAAAGAAAATGCCATTTCTGAAGCATGTGGGGCTGATTACCATGCAGTTGAAGACCACTGTAAATCAAATTGTTGAGATTGTTTTGCAGATAATCAGAGATGGCATTGTAAGAATTGCTATGGACCAGAAGATCAGCATTCAGATGGACACCACATAGGACATCGGTGTGACTGACCAAGCGGCTATCATTCTATGGTATGTGAAAGACCTTAAAGTTCATGAGCATCTCTTTGCTGAGGTAGAAGCACAGGACACTTCTGGACAATGAATGCACAAGGTTTTAAAAGAGAACTTTAAAAGGCATGGACTCGATATGAAAAACATTGTCGGGGAGTCATTTGATGGTGCAGCCAATAAAAGGAGCAAGTTTGTGGGGTTACAAGCTTTAATAAAAAAGAATTCACCAAACAGTGTGCATACCTGGTGTTATGGAAAAGAATCTTTATGTGTCACTTCTACAGACTTTGCTTTTTATTAGTACCCCTGGAAAGTTTGATGCTAAAGCTGCCAGTGAAGCAGATTCATTGCTTGACAGATGGAAAAAGTTTGACATCATTTTGACAACCTTTGTGTTTATGAAGATCTTTACAGTAATTGAGCCAGCATCAAAGTATCTGCAGACTAAGGGACTAGACTACTTTTTGGCATGGTGCATGATGGATCACGTTAAGATGGAGTTGCAACAGTCTGAATTCATGAACATTCAGCTTCTAACTTTGTTGCCAGAATACAAGAAGAAATTGATGATTTGGGTATTGATATTGAACTTGAGGATCATCTGCCAAATAAAAGGGTATCCAAGAAGAAGAGAATGCCCTGGGAAAATGTCAGTGATGAACGCGTGGCAGATCCCGTGAAGCAATTTGAATGTAAAGTATACAACTGCATTATGGATCTAGTTCAGATGAGCTTAAGTGATCGATTTGATAACAACAAGCAACTGATTTTGGATTCCAGCTGCATAGACCTACGTCACTTTGAAAGTATAATTCAGGATGGCATACCAGATGAAAGTCTGCAGAAAGTGGCATCGTTGGCAGAAGTAGACCATAGCAAACTTAAACTGGAGTTACTGACTTTTGCCAAAACATTCCATCGACTGCAAAGATCACTGCCTGAAGAATACAGTGAAGATGTGTTAACAGAGGATGTTGACTTTCATGACTCTGAAGATTCTGAAGACACTCGTGAAGGTGAAACTAGTGACCAGAATGAGCAATGAGAGAGAAGAAATGATTTTCCGGACAAAGACAAATGCAAGTCTTGCAAAGAATGCCTAATGTGCTGTTATAAAATGTTGGCACAATACAACATGCACTCGTCGGCACTTTGTTTATTGTTTGTGAGTACCTGTTGACTTTATCATTTACCCAGGTATCCAGTGAGAGATCTTTCAGCAAGCTAAAGATAATAAAAACTCAACTGCTTTCATTGCTGAGCAAGAGAAACTAGAGGCATTCATGATTATGGCTATTGAGAGAGACCTTCTTGAGGGAGTGCATGAAGAACATGTCATCCAGCAACTAATTCAATGATCTGAAGCATACAAATGAGTACTGTCAGTTTGACACTGGAGCGCTACTGTCCAGCTAGAGGGCCAAACCTGGATGCTAGGGGTATGTACCTGGGTCCATAAGGGTTCAATTAAGATGTCCCTAAAGACTCAATCAAGAGGTCATCAAGAGGTCCATAAAGGTTCACCTAGATGCTGGGGGTATGCATCTGGGTCCATAAAGATTCAATCAAGAAGTCATCAAGACATCCATAAAGGTTCAATTGAATGCTGGGGGTATGCACCTGGGCCCATAGAGGCTTAGTCAAGAGGTCCATAAAGACTCAATCAAGAGGTCCATAAAGGTTCATCTGGATGCTAGAGGTATGCACCTGGGCCCATTAATGTTAAATCAAGAGGACAGTAAAGGTTCATTCCAGTCAAGTGGTCCATAAAGGTTCACCTGGATGCTGGGGGTATGCTCCTGGGTCCATAGAGGTTCAATCAAGAGGTCATCAAGACATCCATAAAGGTTTACCTGGATGCTGATGGTATACATCTGGGTCCATAGAGGTTTAGTCAAGAGGTCCACAAAGGCTCAGTCAAGAGGTCATCAAGAGGTCCATAAAGGTTCAGCCTAGTCAAGCAGTCCTTAAAGGCTCACCTGGATGCTGGGGGTATGCACCTGGGTCCATAAGGGTTCAATCAAGATGTCCCTAAAGACTCAATCAAGAGGTCATCAAGAGGTCCATAAAGGTTCACCTAGATGCTGGGGGTATGCATCTGGGTCCATAAAGGTTCAATCAAGAGGCCTTCAAAAGGTCCATATTGGTTCAATCAAGAGGTCCATAAAGGTTCAGTCGAGTTGAGTGGTCCATAAAGGTTCAGTTTGACACTTGCACACTACTGTCCATTTTCAACCTGGAGTGCAAGATGACCCTTTCTGAGGACTGAAGAAATGGGTATTTACCCTGCTGGTTGTGGAGTTGGCAGAAACCATCCAGAAGCTTAATTGAAGAGTGGAATTGTACATCATTTTTGATTATTTACTGGGTGTGACAGTAAATAAAATTGTATTCACTGTGGATTTGTGTTTGTATGGTGACCATATCATTCAATTTGTATGTTTTTCATATCTTGTATATATACACACACACACACACACACACCAGTTTGGTATTGTGTTTGTATTAAGAATTATGTTGTTTTTTTCATACCTTGTAGGTGACACAGATAACAGACACAATACAAACATAGTTCAAATGTATTAGAAATGACACCCCAGACACTATGCTAGTAGACTTTAAAGTATAATGGATCAAATGACGTAATAAAACAACATACAACAGAAATTTTTACAGAAGAGCTTCGAAAAGTGTAGGGATAGATTAGGATGTACCAGATTTGTGTAACAAAGGCTCTTTGAGTCAAAGGCCTATTTTCAAGAATGCCTGGGCAAACCCTTTCTCTGAACACTTTCTTACTCTTGCTGGGCCTTTAACCAACCCTTAGACCCCCCAACCAAATTCTTAGTTGCAGTAATCACACAAACTGTATTGTCCAATGTTCAACTCCTAAATTGAGCATCAGCACAGCCTCCCTTCACTCTGTCACTATACACTTTCAGTTTGCCTAGTTTTCACTGATTGCACAGAAATTTGTAAATTTTATTTGTGGTACACTCAACTTATGCCCTGTCCCTCACTGCAACATCACCACCTGTCTGGCTGTATTTTGCATGTAACTGTGCCTTTTCTCTTCCCCCTTTTTACCCTGGTTGCACCTGGAAACAAGCCTGAACTCTGTGTACCTCTCACTTACCAACTATAAATGAATAAACTCATGTAACACAATACAGGGCAGTGTAGTAATACATTGTAAAATGTCAACACCTGCAGCACTAACATCAATAAATATATAGTGTAAAACATTGTCAAACAGTATTTTTTTACAACTCTACTTGTAACCCCCTTGTTACCTGGGGTTACTAGAATCCCAGTAAGACCTAGTGGTAGGCAGAGAAGGCAGCTTGTGAAACTCCAGTTAAATGGGTTTCACACTGTCTCACTCTGTTCTCAGTCCCAGCTGAGACTGAAGGATGACATCACCAATAGAACTATCGCAGTTGCATGAGCCACAATGGAATCTGCAGCAAGGGAGTTGGTTAGAACGTTGGGAGGTTTTGAAGTCAGTCTTCAGTCAGGTCTTCAGTGAGTGAGTGTGAAGTTGGGAGCTTGCTAAGAAAGCAGCTCAGTAAGGCTCTAGGAGCCTCAGCCCTGACAGAGGGCTACTTTTAAGTAGAAGGGTGTGTGTCTCCACCTTAAAGAGAGACACAGAAGATTACTGAAGTGGTGGAGACCGCTGTTTTTGGGTCTCAGTGCCCCTCCCTTCGGGGAGGGCAGGAAAGGTTTCCCTGCAGATTCATTGGGCAACCCCCTAGTTCTGCTTGTGAAGGAAAACTGCCTATGTGTCCAGTGTTTATTTGGGAGAACAAGAAGATTTGTGAGTCACCTGTGGGGCACCTGCAACGTGAGGGTGAGTTTCTGCTCTTGCTAAAAGGGCATATGTTTTTCACCCTGGGACTTGTGTGACAATGTGGGGATTGAACTGCTAAATATTTGGAAGCCTAGAGTAATGGGCTAAGCAAAGTAAAAGTAGGTTCAAGTCCAGAGCTTGTTGGGATGCAAATAATATGTAGAGGAGATGTCACAGACTTCTACCCTGAATCTAAATTTGAAAGTTCAATAAAGGAATTGTTCAGTTTCCAGAGAAATGGATGGGTATGGGCTGTGGGAGCTGGAGGTGGGTGGCCCCCCCATCTTTAGTGACCAGGTCCACCTGTACGGATTTCTTCTGTGGATTTCTACTTTGCCTCAGGCACTTGGCCGGTGATGGGTGAAGTACCCAGACGTGGGATTGTAAGGAAAATTCTCTCTAGGAGTCGAAGACTCTAGTGTGGTTTGGGGAGCCACAACAGGATAATTGGTTCATTCCTCAAATGGACCGTGTATCAAGTGCTGGCGGGGGAGCCGGGCCAGTGGGGAAAACCCAAGTAGTGTGCAAGCTGAGCTGTGTACCCAAAGCTGCGTGCAAGACCGGGCTGTGTGCCTGGTGGGTTTAGAGCCTGATGGCTGGAAATAGTGATAAAGTGTTCTGTTGTCTCTAATCTGCATTACCAGGAAATGTATCCCCATGGGGGTCTGTCTATGCTTTGTTTATTCAGCTTGGAAGTGAATAAAAGCCACACTGATGAATCCCATTCCAGGTTCTGGACATTACAGTTATTGCTTCCTGTGTTCGGATTTACATGGGTGCCCCTGTTCAGAGTAGCCAAATCTAGGTCCCCTGTGCCGAGTAACCTCATCCTCCCCGAACCCAGTCCCCACCAGGTACTGCTGTCAGCTTCAACAGCATGCCACCTGTCATTTTGCAAAAAAAGGCAGGGGTGAGGGGTTACAAAAATGGAGGCACCGCTTTGGATTTTGTTCTGGGAAGGAAGGTGCTCAGACAATGGGGCTAGCGTTTTGGCTATCTGGCAGTGAGTAGCCCAAAAGCTGAAGCAATTTCCCTAGTGTGTTGCTGTGTGCTGTGGATCTTGTGCTGGTGTTTAAAATTGCCAACTGTTTAACAAGGAGCAGTAAAGCCAAAGAGTGTGCCCTTGTCCTCCATCAAATTGTTTACAGCATTTTTGCCTGCTTTTAAAATAAACTGTGGTAAAGAAAAGTGTGGAAGACTAGGGGTAGCAACAGGAAAATTGTGCCCTGGATGTTGGAAATGCTTTTAAAATGAACTGTTGTAAGGAAAAGTGTGGAAGACTAGTGGTAGCAACAGAAATATTGTGCCCTGGACGTTGGAAATGCTTTCTGAATGAATTGAGAGACTTGCAGGTGTAATGGCTATGTTAAATGGCTGAAATGGGCTCCCGCCGTGGAGTCAGTTGGTAACTAGAAAAAGTTGCATTCTGCAGTTTAAATTTGCCTGCTCGATGATCACTGTGAGGAGAAGAGTCTTTGCGAGGAAGAAGATGCTCATTTGCCTGGTGTCATGTGATTGGTCAGGCTGAGATCAGTCTCGCCCCTCAGCCAGCTCTACAGAGACTGCCCCAGCATTCGAGAGGGAGTGTGAGTGGAGTGCGTGTACTGGCTAGTGGAGGAGCATCGCAGAGTGTTAAAATCGCTGTAAACCCTGTAAAAATAGACTTTCTAGTTTAAAATCGGGCTCAACCCACTAATCGATCATCGGAATTGCAAGAGTGGGGGTTGAAAAGACGATTGGCAGGACTGCCCGCCCGTTCCCGTTCTGAGGCCTCCAAGAACTGGCTGCTGGCCGTTTTCCCCCATCGCAGCAAACTGCTACTGATAACAGTAAGTAACAACCTAAAAACTGCTAAAACAGTGATTTTCTGCCCTATGCCATATAAATGTGTTTGCAGCAGTGTAGTCGCTTGGCAAGTAACGACTGTGTGAAGTCCTGCCAGCAAGTGCAAGTCTGTTAAGCCATTGACTGTGTGCATAGTAATGAATTCAGCCTCAGCTTAAAGTTTAAAGCCAGAGAGAGACTATGAGTTGTAGCCAATGTGCAGCACTAGTAATACAGACAATCCTGTGCTAAAAACCTGAAGCTTTAAGGGACTGTGAATCAAATAAATGTTACCAACATGTAAAAAGTCCGTGGAAAATCCTGTAAATGTGTTTAAAGCAAGAACAGAGCAAGTTGTGCAGTTTGAGCGAAAGTTATCAGTAGTTTGTGTAAATCGGGTGCGCAGTGGCTTGATCCAGATTTTGAATGTTGATGCACAGGAGTGCTGCCGCCGCCATTACAGGGTGGGGTAGTAAAGTAAACACAGCAGCACAGGAGCCATTTTACAACTAAAGAGTGTGTTCAATAAAGTTGGGACTTTCAGTTACAGTGAACTTTTGTTTGTTTTTCTGCAGTTATGGCCTCAGGACCAGCTCGTTACCCGGATCATTCCCGGGTTGCAGTAACAACAGCAGTAAATAGACTGAGGGATATTGAAAAGTGGTGCTATGGAGGACAACTGCCTCCTCATGTGGCGATTCCTGGTTTTCCAGCGCATGTGTGTCAAATATGTTCGAGAGCTGGAAGGAACGTCTTCATGATTCCTCACTGTGCTGGACACCTAGAAAAATAAGGCTTGTATAAAGCACCTCAAATTCGGTTGGCTCTCACATGGACAAAGGTTCAGGAATCTGCAGTTGGCAGCACACAGCACCAGCTGGAGCCTGTGGAGGAAGGCACCTCGGGGGAGTGTGGCACAAAGCTAGAGGGTGCAGAGTTAGAGACAGAACCAGAAGTTGAAGTTTCGGATGCTGGATCCCAGAAGGAAAGTTAGGCTAAAGCATCAATAGACCCCTGGAAGGGGGGGGCCTAGCCCACGTCTCTTAGACGAAGACGAGATGCGGGAGGCCTTTGAGTGGAGGGAGTCGACCTCCGCGCCTAGTGATGAGTGGATAGTCTCCAGAGTGAATACGACTGCTCACTCCTGGGCTCAGATCCTCAGTGAAGAGGAAGATGAGGGGGGAACCTATGTGGTCTTGTGAAAAAGGAACAGGTACACAGCCTCAAGATCTTGCCTCGGAGGAATGCATAGAAGACAGTGGTGATGCCACTGCCCTGGCTTCGCAAGAGGAAGAAGTCAGGGATCCATTTCTAATTTCTTTAAGGATGTGTAGCTGGAAGAACCAGGACTGGCCACTCCCAAGCCAGGTTAGCGGTCTCAGGTTGACCAAAGCAAGTAAAGAGGAGAGACTGGTTCATAGGAAGGCGAATGCGATCTATGGTATGACCTTTCCTACCTTTCCTCGGAAGGTCTGGGAGGAGATTGAGAACTACAGGAAATCCTGGATCTGGGATGAAGCAATGAAAAGTGTGCATCCTGGGGCCAACAAGCATGTAAAGAACAGACTGTTTCACGAGAAGTATACCCAGTGGAAGAGAGGCAGGACACTGTTTATAGACAGAGTGAGAATAGTGGATGGAGAGGGATGTGAAATCTCCCACTGTGTGAATTATATGCACCCAGACGGGGTAATAATTCAAGCTCCTGAACCCGGTACTATTGGCCTTAGTGCAAGGACCTCCCAGCAAATGTGCCCATGCCTACAAAATGGAGAGCAAAGCAGTGGTAGTCAATACTGCCACACCAGACGGTGAAGTGCCTTTATTGATTCGCCAATATGGACATCCAGGACTCAGGTGCCCCACATTCATCAGTCTACAGTGTACTGGCCTTTCCAGAATCCATTGACTGGCCCACCAGATGACTTCAGATCCAGAGAGAACACCAGCCCAGTTGTATCCTGCTTCATCGCCTGGTAATCAGATGACGTCGGACCAGCTGTTTTCCTTTTGTTCCTGTTCTAAGGTTCCATCTCCAGAGATGACATCAACCCAGCAGTTTCCAGATGAGCCCTCCTGTGGTTCCCGGAAGATGTCCTCCCAGCTGTATTGGAAGAAATGCTGCCAGGGAGAGTCTTCGTCAGAGGTGCGGGTCGGTCCCAAAATTTCCATTCTACAAGTGGCTGGTAAGTCTGAACTTTTCTATCTTTATGACATTGCAGTACACACCCTACACTAGCAGACTTCAAAAAGTGTGAACTGTCCTCAAAGACTCTCCCCTTTGGGACTTTGGCCTGTTAGAACTGTGCTTCACTGGGCTCCAGCCCAGGAGAGACTCTTTATTGGACTAGCATTTGGGCCCTGTGGTCACTAGTTGGGACTTTTAGGGCACTCCATCCCTCCAAAGGTGTATTGTAAATAATGTTGTTGTTTTCTGATGTAAATACTGTTTTTGTACCTTTTTTCTAACAAAAAAAATCTTTTTGGGATTTTTCAGTGTTTTGATGGTAGGGGTTTAGGTAGACTGTGTATGCGGATTAGGAGTGTGTGTTGTCTATCTTTTTCTTACAGGTGTTCCTGGGGAGACAGAAGAGAAGACAGGAAGAGGAGAAGTGGCTCATCGGAGTTTCTCGTCAGTGCTTTAGTGTGTAGAAATTTAAAGTACTGTGGTGTTATGGTTGTTGTTACTGTATTAACCCTTTCCTTCCACAGGTGTGGTTGTGGGGGTAGGGAGGAGACAGTAAAATGGTATTTTAATGGTGTGTGGTTGTAGGTTGCCCAAGGTCGGGGAGGTCCTCGGGTTGTTTTGTTTTGGGGGTATTAGGTTAGAAGCAGATAGGTTTTCCCCAGAGGGTTAGGGGGAATAGACAGGCTGTGGTCCTGAATGGCCATTGGGACCGCAGTGCTGATCTATCAGGGCTATGCTCTGGATAGTTCTACCAGATCCACTAGGTGTTCATAGTAAGTGGATAGTGTAGAGGCTGATATGTCAGCTTAAGGCCTCTAGACCCTTAGGGTTGCCTGCCTGTGCTTGCACATGGTAGGAGGGGGCCTGATCACCCCCCTCCGCAGGTAGCACATAGGGTGGGATGGTCTAAGGCTGGGTAAACAATGACTGCGGACAGTCATTTTCCTGGTCAAGGGCGAGTGTAACCCCCTTGTTACCCGAGGTTACTAGAATCCCAGTAAGACCTAGTGGTAGGCAGGGAAGGCAGCTTGTGAAACTCCAGTTAAATGGGTTTCACACTATCTCACTCTGTTCTCAGTCTCAGCTGAGACTGAGGGATGACATCACCAATAGAACTATCGCAGTTGCATGAGCCACATTGGAATCTGCTGCAAGGGAGTTGGTTAGAACGTTGGGAGGTTTTGAAGTCAGTCTTCAGTCAGGTCTTCAGTGAGTTAGTGTGAAGTTGGGAGCTTGCTAAGAAAGCAGCTCAGTAAGGCTCTAGGAGCCTCAGCCCTGACAGACGGCTACTTTTAAGTAGAAGGGTGTGCGTCTCCACCTTAAAGAGAGACAGAAGATTACTGAAGTGGTGGAGACCGCTGTTTTCGGGTCTCAGTGCCCCTCCCTTCGGGAGGGCAGGAAAGGTTTCCCTGCAGATTCCTGGGGCAACCCCCTAGTTCTGCTTGTGAAGGAAAAGCTGCCTATTTGTCCAGTGTTTATCTGGGAGAACAAGCAGATTTGTGAGTCGCCTGTGGGGCACCTGCAACATGAGGGTGAGTGTCTGCTCTTGCTAAAAGGGCCTATGTTTTTCACCCTGGGACTTGTGTGACAATGTGGGGATTGAACTGCTAAATATTTGGAAGCCTAGAGTAATGGGCTAAGCAAAGTAAAAGTAGGTTCAAGTCCAGAGCTTGTTGGGATGCAAATAATATGTAGAGGAGATGTCACAGACATCTACCCAGAATCTACATTTGAAAGTTCAATAAAGGAATTGTTCAGTTTATAGAAACATAGAAACATAGACTTTGACGGCAGAAAAGGACCGCTTGGCCCATCTAGTCTGCCCATTTCCCTACCAACAGGATAGGCCGCAGATCCTAGTTAACCAACAGCCTATTTCTTCCTACCCCCCCACAAGAATTGCCTTATGTCTGTCCCATCCATTCTTGAATTCTCCCACAGTTTTAGACCCCACAACCTCCTCAGGAAGGCTGTTCCTTGCATCCACTACCCTCTCTGTGAAATAATACTTCCTCACATTGTCCCTGAACCACCCCCATCTTTAAATTGTGTCCCCTTGTTCTTGCACGTCTCTTTTTCTGAAAGATGCTACCCTCTTGGACTTTGTTGATTCCACTGAGGTACTTAAAGTTTCTATCATGTCCCCTCTCCTTCTTTCCTTAAGGGTATACATATTAAGCTCCTTTAGTCTCTCCTCATATGCTTCTCTTGCAGACCCTGCACCATTTTAGTTGCCCTCCTCTGGACTGCCTCTATCCTGTCTATGTCCTTGAGGAGATGGGGTCTCCAGAACTGGACACAGTACTCCAGATGGGGTCTCACCAACTGTCTGTACAGAGGGATAACAACTTCCTGTTTTCTGCTGCTGATGCCTCTCCCTATGCATCCCAGTATACCCCAGCCCTCCCTACTGCCTTCTCACATTGCTTGCTAACCTTAAGGACATCTGATATGATTATCCCCAGGTCCCTTTCCTTTTTTGTTGTTGTTACTACCTCCCCCCAATTATGTATTTTCCCTGGGTTCTTGTTTCCCAGATGCATTATTTTGCACTTCTTTGCATTGAATCCTAGCTGCCATACTTCTGACCATTCCTCCAACCTTGCCAAGTCCCTTCTCATCCTTTCCACACCTCCTTGTGTATCAACCCTGTTGCAGATTTTTGTGTCATCTGCAAAGAGGCATACTTTTCCTTCCAGTCCCTCTGCAATGTCACTTATGAAGACATTAAAAAGGACTAGACCCAATACTGAAACCTGTGGTACCCCACTAGTAACCCCCCTTTCTTCAGAGTGGACTCCATTTACAATTATCTTCTGTGTCCTGTTGTCCAGCCAATGTTTTACCCAGGCTACCACCCTGGGACCCACTCCCAGGCTGGTTAATTTGACTATTAATCTTTTGTGTGGGACTGTGTCAAATGCCTTGCTAAAGTCTAGGTAGGCCATGTCCACAGCCCCTCCTGGTCTACTACTTTGGTCACCCAGTCAAAGAAATCTATTAGATTCATCTGACATGACCTTCCCGCTGTGAACCCATGCTGCCTTGGGTCCTGTGCTCCACTGGCCTCAGGTACTCAACTATTCTTTCCTTCAAAAGTGACTCCATCACTTTCCCTACCACAGAGGTCAGACTGACAGGTCTGTAGTTTCCTGCCTCTGTCTTGGTCCCACTTTTGTGAAGGGGAATCACATTCGCTTCTTCCAGTCCTCGGTACCACACCATCCTCCATGATTTATTAAAAGAGTAGCCAGTGGTTTCATTAGTTCCCCTTAATTCTTTTAGAATTCTGGGGTGAATTCCATCAGGCCCCATTGCTTTGTCCACCTTCAGTTTTAGGAGTTCTTGCAGAACCCTTCCTTCTGTGAAAGGACTGGGATCGACCCCCCTATCAAGAGTGCTTCTGTTAATTGGATTAGGCACTTCCCCCTCCTCTTTTGTGAATACTGAGCAGAAATATTCGTTCAGTATCCCTGCTTTTTCACTGTCCCCCTCTGCCCACCCACCATTCATTCTATTCAGCCTCACTATCCCTCCTTTTGACTTTCTGCTCCGCTGATGTACCTATAAAAGGTTTTATCCCCCTTCTTAACCGAGTTGGCTATCCTTTCCTCAATATGGGCCTTTGCTATTCTGACTTCCCTCCCTGCTTCCTTCTGCCTTAACTGGTACAGCTCTCTGTCCTGCTCCTTCTGTGTTTCCTTATACTTCTGGAATGCTATCTTTTTCTTCCTGACTTTCACAGCCACCTCTTTTGAGGTTTCCAGAGAAATGGCCGGGTATGGGCTGTGGGAGCTTGAGGTGGGTGGCCCCCCATCTTTAGTGACCAGGTCCACCTGTACGGAATTCTTCTGTGGATTTCTACTTTGCCTCAAGCACTTGGCCAGTGATGGGTGAAGTACCCAGATGTGGGTTTGTAAGGAAAATTCTCTCTAGGAGTCGAAGACTCTAGTGTGGTTTGGGGAGCCACAACAGGGCGATTGGTTCATTCCTCAAATGGATCGCGGATCAAGTGGCCGGCGGGGGAGCCGGGCCAGTGGGGAAAACCCAAGTAGTGTACAAGTCGGGCTGTGTACCCAAAGCTGCGTGCAAGTCCGGGCTGTGTGCCTGGTGGGTTTAGAGCCTGAGGGCTGGAAATCGTGATAAAGTGTTCTGTTGTCTCTAATCTGCATTATCAGGAAATGTATCCCCATGGGGGTCCATCTATGCTTTGTTTGTTCAGCTTGGAAGTGAATAAAAGCCACACTGAAGAATCACATTCCTGGTTCTGGACATTACAGTTATTGCTTCCTGTGTTCGGATTTACTTGGGTGCCCCTGTTCAGAGTAGCCAAACCTAGGTCCCCTGTGCTGAGTAACTTCATCCTCCATGAACCCAGTCCCCACCAGGTACTGCTGTCAGTTTCAACAGCATGCCACCTGTCATTTTGCTGAAAAGGCAGGGGTGAGGGGTTACATACTGTAGGTGGCATTTAGTTCTTTTACTGAGTCTGACATTTCTGGGTTAAATCGAGCAAATAATTTTGCCTTTGTAATGACCATGAATCTTCCTCTAATCAGCAGCTGCTGCTCTTTTCACACTGTCTTCACATTATTCCCTGGCTTCGATAACACCATTCTAGAACATTCAGGTGCAAAGCATGGAGCAGTGTTGTTGATTCCTTAGAATGTCTTCCACACATGAAAAGAAAGCCATAGCTGAGAGAGTGTAACTGTGTGTGTGTAGATCTGAGGGGTACAAGGATTTATCAAAAATTGTGAAAACATATTGGAATACATAACTGGCATTGAAAGGAAAATAAAAGAACAGTAAGCTATGCCACTACAAGTTACTGGTGGACTTGCCTTTATTGGTTTTACTACAACCTCCTTGGTGGAAACCTTTTCACTGTTTATACAATAGGCCAACACCCTAAAGTCTTCATAGATCAACCTTGTCACTGTCTTAAGGCAGAAGATTGTGAGTTATGCTTACGTTTTAATTGGGGCTAACAATAGTACTGTAACATTGTGTTGGGGGCATATGGGCTGCTTTTTTGCAAGATCTTGGCATAGCACATATTGCACTGCACTCTTTTGCTGTATAAAGCCTGTTGTGTGTCATGCACTGTTCAGAGAGTGAAAGTGTAGTGAAAGTGTAGGGCCTCAATCTCCTTAACCATTGATTTTGTTTCAAAGAGGAACTCTTGTCTCACCTGCAGTCATCATAGGTTGCTTGCTAACAAAAAAAATGTAACGTTGGCAGATCACTGAAAGTTAATAAAACAATTATTGTTACATCAGCACCATGCTTTCCCACAGTATTGCTGCAGGGATGGGGAGCCAAGTTCATGGCTAGCAGCATTTCTGCAGGGTAGCTGAGAGTTCACTTTAAATCAATGGGATTAAAGCCTGCAAAATAGTCGGTTAAGTTAATATACCTTTACCAGTAATGGGGTAGTTTTCTTCCAAATGGAATACATGCTGATATCTTGTACTTGAAAGCTCAGGCTACAGCTCTGTCTGTAAATTTATGGGCTACTGTTTGTACACTAGGGCATACTGTGTGGTGCCAAGTCCCCCCCTTAGTCTGTACCAAGGGCCCCCCACTGTGGTCAGCACCAAGCCCCATTTCCAGGTCGGCCCTTTGCTTCCCTGTCCGACTCTGGCCAATGCCCAACTTAGCACTTTGGTGCCAAAAGGGCTCTGCTTATGTGCAAGGGCACATTTTTGATTGGCCATTTTGGTGACCATTTGGGTTGCTCCTCCAGTGGTCCAGGTTCCATTGGGCAGGAAAAGAGGGATCAGAGACATGAGCAGCACTGGTAGGATGGCAGGAGAAAGAAAAGAAAAGTTTTTTTTTTTCAATTCAACTTTTATTAAAATTTAACAACTTTAAGGAGTACATCCAGAAGGGTATCAAGATAACAGTGAAAATAACTGCCATTAAAAAAAAACAGATTATCAGGATGTAGACCTTACCCCCCACTTCCTAAACCCCACCCCCAAACCACCCACCTTTGCACAGCACTCAGATGCAGACTGGCTGGAAAACTAATTACCAATTACAGTGGCACAGAAAAAAGGTGTATAAAGAACCCCAGGTATGATTAAAGTTAGAGAGTTTATACTGCAAACTTGCAATGGTTCTATCCGTTCTGAGATTAGCTAAGAATTCCTGCAACCATTAGCCATACGAAATCTCTATGCTATCTTTCCAATGCTTCAAAACTAGTTTTTGACTGAAGCGAAATCAACCCCATATGATATTTCCTGCACGGACACCAACCCAGTCATGTCTCCTAAAATACAAATCTCAGGGGTAAATAAGTTTTCAAGTCCCAAGGGATCGAGATTGTTCTTTATAGTCTCCCATAGCCCTGTTATTTTGGACAGTGCCAAAAATATGGAGTAAATCTCCAACCCTTGCTGACATCTGAAACAAGAAGATGAGGAGGCCATGCCCTCTCGGCTAATTTTACAGGGGAGAAAAAGAATTGTGTAATAACTTAAACTGCATTAACCTCAGCCTGTCTTGTACTAAAAAGTTGTGACACGCCCCCCAAATTGCTCCCCAGTTAAAAACGTGTTCTGGAAACAATTGCAACCAATATTGTTTGGGTGCATAAATATTAGGGTGCAACCAGCCAATCAAGGTACTATATATTGCCGAAATGGCGTGAGCTTTTCCGACTATTGGTGTCAAAGTTACCTCAAAATCCGTATTCCGCAGTCCACGGACAGGGTACTCAGCTTCCCACTAGGAGATGCAAAGCTGAAGATTTAAATATCAGGCGCTGGGGAATTTGAAACTTGCTCAAGATATCCATCGGGTAAGCAATTTACCCCCATCAAGTAACTCTTTAACCGCCACTTTTCCTATAAAGGTAGCCAAGTATCTTGGATAGGTTTTCCACCTATTAGAAAATTAGGATTACCCGTTATTGGTTGAGCGGATCCCAGTATGACAATACTTTAAAAGGAACATAGTTGCACATGTATTCTAACTGAGGTTTCAATGGGTGTCTTCCGTGGGCGGGAGGAGAACTTTCAGAGGACAGTATAGCAAGGCCTCTGGCTAAGGCGAGTCCACGATCCGGGATACCTCTAAGTCTAACCATAGTGGTACATAGTTGTCAACCTGTAAATCGTCCGTTTTTTTAAGCCAGCGGAGGTATTTCGATGCATGGCTAGCCCAGTAATATAATGCAAAGTGGAGGAGTCTCAAGCCCCAGGATATCTTAGGAGTGGACAATTTAAAATAAGACAATCTGGGTCTCTTATAACTCCAAATGAAACCGGAAATAATTCTATGCACTCTCTTGAACCATTTAACTGGAAGCCAAACATTTAACATACTAATGGGGTAAAATAATCGAGGAAAAACGTTCATTTTTACCAGATTAATTCTGCCCCAAATGGACAAGGGGATAATCGCCCATCTCCTTAGGTCCGTCTCAATATCATGCAACACCAGGTCCAAATTACTCTGCATTAGGCGAGATGTGTCTCTAGTTAACGTAAGGCCTAGATATTTGATAAGCTTAGCATTCCAAGCCAGCCCGAAAGGGGCAATCTCATGTACATTTGTCCTAAAATTTAAAGGAAAAACCACCGATTTACTAATATTAAGCTTATAATTGGCAATAGAGCCAAACTCATCAATAATATCTAACAAAATTGGAATGGAAGAGGATGGATGTGAGATCTGCAGAAGGAGGTCATCTGCATATGCCAAGATTTTCAGTGTGTACCCCCAAATATGGATACCCTGAATTCTCTGTTCTTGTTTAATTCGTATAATAAGGGGTTCAATACATAAATTAAAGAGGAGTGGAGAAAGAGGGCAGCCTTGTCTGGTACCTAGGAAAAGTCTAAATAAGGATGAGGTAACTCCATTGCATGTAATTCTTGCTGATGGAAATTTATAAATAGCTTGGATCCATCCCAAAAATTGTTGGGGAAACCAAACATTTCATAACTTTTATGAAATTACGTATACCCTATCAAAGGCCTTCTCGGCATCCAGAGAGACAAGGACCATGGGCTGATCTGAATCCCTGAGGCCGAGAAGACATGAGCCAAGACCTCAAGTGGTCCAGTAGAAGATCTACCTTTCATAAATCCCACCTGTTCAGGTCCAATTAAGCGGGAAGGACCTTGCTTATTCTATCGGCCAATAACTTTGTGAGAATTTTAATGTCCTGATTGAGAAGGGATATGGGTCTATAATTGGCAACAAGATCAGGGCCTACCCGGCTTAGGTAAGAGCACAATTAGAGCTTCAAAAGAGATCTATCGAGGCCTCACCATCCAGAATACATTGGAACAATCGTAACAAAGAGGGAATTAATTCCTTGGAAAAAGTTTTATAAAAATTGGCGGAAAGGCCATCTGGGCCAGGTGTTCTATCTAATGGGAGGGACTTGATAACCCAGTCTACTTCTTCTACCGTAATGGGGGCCAATAGCTGAAGTCGGTCTGATTCACCCAATAATGGAAAATTTAATTCCCCCAGAAAATGATCTATCTTATCTGCAGACGGAGGGCCTTTCATGGGTCCATAAATCCCTTTAAAGTATTTTAAAAACTCGTTTAAAATGTCTTCAGGGGAAGTTTTGATAGGACCCCCCTCTGGGGAACGAATAGCTGGCACCCACCTAGAAGACTCTAGTTGCTTAATTCTTCTGGCTAATAGTCGGCCGGCCTTCTCCCCTTGGTCTGTGAAACTAGCTTTAGATTTTATGAATGCCCATTCAGCTTGTTCATTTAGTATTCTGAGGTACGAGTCCCTTAACAAAAATAATTCTTGTCTATAGGCCTCTGAGGAGGAATCAGAAAGGCCCCGCTCTTTATCACGGATTTTGGATAGTAACTCAGAGATAGAATTCAGCCTTTCTCTTTTTCTGTGGGAGGCCAGACCAATCAAAATACCCCGGATAAAAGCTTTAAAAGCCCCCCACTCCATATCTGGTTTATTGGTGGAATTTAGGTTGAAGGAGATAAATTCTGCTATTTGCGCTGAGAGGTATTTAACTAATTTGGGGTCCTTTAGTATCTGATTATTAATTTTCCATCTGCTCCCTGGTTTAGGTAGAGCAGAAAAAGTAAAAAGGCATTTTACTATGGAATGATCCGATAATGGCCCGGAAACAATATTCGTGTTCAACACCCCAGCCGAGAGTATTGGAGATTAGAACATAATCTATCCTGGATAAGGTGTTATGCACTTGTGAGGCAAAGGTAAAATCCTTACAGATAGATGGAACACCCTCCAAACATCCGAAAGCCTAATCCGTCCATCATCTCCCTAACAGCCCTCTGACCCGGGGTTAATCCTTTCCCAACGAAGCGAGATCTATCTATTGACGGGTCCATGACCAGATTGAAGTCACCCCCCATCACTATTGGCAGGTTACTCCAAGAAGAGAGTAACTCCATAATTTGGACAAAAAAGCTTGGGGTATCAGTGTTAGGGCCATAGATTGAGCCCAAAATAATTTCTAAAGTTGACAAGGTACCCCTTACAAAAACATACCTCCCACACCTATCTTCGATTACTTGAGTCGGAAGAAATGGGACTGATTTACGAACCATAACCATAACCCTCTGCTTTGGGAACTCCCTTCTGAGGTAAAAATCTGGCCAACTTGAAGTCTGCATAACTGGCTGATTTCGGCTTTCAACAGATGGGTTTCTTGCAAAAACATAATATCTGCTTTTACATAATCTAGGTGCTTTAAAACCTTATACTGTTTTGATTTATGGTGAAGTCCATGCACATTCTAGGTCATCACATTAATGTGCCTAGCCATACGATAAGGTATACTCAAAACCTAAGCAAACAAGAGACCAGCCCTGTGCTATTAAGCCTCAGAAAATAGAGAGTGCTGTGCAAAAGGTCCCCCTCCCCCCCCAAGATACCCAAAAACCCATAACAGTAACATAACCAAAAACAGCCCCTCCACCCCTAACCCACCTTAACTACCAACGAACATGATACCAGAACAATGAGAAACTCCACCTCCCCCCCCCACCCACATTAATGCATCCATAATTAGGTCCAATCCACAATTAACAACGTTAGTATTGTCTTGATTTAACTTTATCCCTCCCTTTCCGAATTTTATCTTAATCCATCCCCAAAAGCCCAAGCAAACCATCAGATTAGGTTGGCAAGCTACCAAAAGAGAGAGAATGGTTTATAAAAAAATGCATAAAAGGCAAAGGCCCTCAGTGTACCTTAACTGGTTGCCACTATGACATATATTGAATAATATGCTAAAGCAATTAAATACATCACAGTTCTGTCAGCTTTGTCCCACCTACAGGAAGGACCAGTTCTTATCTGGTAGAAGGCCCTCCCCTTCCCATCGTCTCCGAAGCTCCTGTGGGTGCCACAGAACCAGAACGGGATTAGTAGACCACACCGTATCGGGGAGTGTCAGATTTGAAGCTTGGTGGCATCTGTGCTTCCAGAACATACATTTAGAAATGGTCCAAATCAGTCATGCACCCTCCTTCTCGGGAGGGAGTCTCAAGCTGCACCCAGCCGCGACAAAATAACCAGACAAAAGATAAGCGATATTCCAGAATACCAAAGGCTCAGCTCCAGATAGCTCTCTTCTGGGCAAGGGCTTCACAGGGAACCAACACTAGAATAAAATAAACATCTCCATGTCCATATCAGATGCTAGGGTCATCCCATCGAACAAAGTTCTTAGTAACTGCACCAAAAACATCCTCATGGATCCCGAAATAGATCTGGGAACAGCTGCTTTAGCCCCGATAGCGCAGTCTCCACATTATCAAAGGTATGCCAAGTGTCCTTTGCCAGCACTTGGAATCGGGCTGGGTATCTCATCCGGAATCGAATATTTGCCACGATCAGCCTAGTGATGAAGGTATGAAATGATGCTCTCTCTGCCGAATAGATAATGGCAGGTCTTGAACCACCCTTAATCCTGCACCTTCCCAGGATATTTCTTTTAGGTCTCTGGCTTTATTCAGGAAGTGCTGCCTTTCTAAATAGTTTAGAAATTTGAAGATGAACGTGGGGGTGGTGCACCAGTCGGAGGAAGCTTAGTAGCTCTGAGTGCGCTCTCAACGACATACACTGCCCGAAAGGCCAAGTGTATGTCATTGAGAGAGCGCATAGGGCACTGAGGGCCATGAAAAGTGTTTTTGAGCACCATTCACGCTCCAGTATTTGGATGCTGCCTCATTAATATCCATGAGGTAGCATGAATAATTCATGAGGCAGAGCCTGTCCAGTGACTAAGGGCTATGTGTAACAGCACTAGCGACAGGCCAGGATTAAAATAAAAATTTTAATTTCTGGCTATGTGGGCAAGGGCAAGAGGGTTGCTGTGAGGCCACGAGTGATTTGGCAACTAAAAAGATAAATACTGCTTACATGAAGACTGAAAATTGGGGATGCTAAATGGGCTGCATTGGGGAAATGAATGAGCTGCCTAGGGGTGATGCAGAAAGGCAGCAGCAGCTGAAAGATGACTAAATGTGGAAGCTAAAATGTGAAATTGCTTAAGAGGGCACAGGGTTGGTTACAACTGTGTAAGGAAATATTTACATGAAAGTTAATGGTTTGGCTGCACCAGGACACTGAAATTGGGACACTGTATTATTTGTGTTGAACTCTTTACCCCAGCCACCATGCTTCTACAGCCATGTGACACCAGCCAGCCAATGACAGTGCCAGAATTATCCAGGAGACTTATGGGGCTTGAGGTCAGACTCTTGGGGAAAAATACCAGTGAAAAACTAGGCACCAATTCTCTCCACCAATTAGGCATTGAGGGAGCCTCATACATATTCATTTTTCTGAAGGATTGTAGCTGCAGCCAATGGGGAGCTGCCTAAAAGCTCCCAAAAGCCAAGGACTGATAGACAGTGAGTTCGTCTGGGGAGAGCCCCTCCACAGGGAGGGGGGCTCTTGCCCCTGTGATGAGAATGGGACTGCAAGACTGGGAATGGGTCTGCCTGGAGGCTGCCAGCAATCTGTGCCCATTGATACCAGCCCATTTACAGAAGAAAGGGTTCTGGAAGAACTCTTAAAACTGAAGGTGGACAAAGCAATGGGGCCTGATGGGATTCATCCCAGAATTCTAAAAGAACTAAGGGTAGAACTAGAGACACCACTGACTACCCTCTTTAACAAATCATGGGAGGATGGAGTGGTACCCGAGGACTGGAGGAGGGCAGATGTGATTCCCCTTCACAAAAGTGGGAGCAAGGCAGAAGCAGGAAACTACAGACCTGTTAGTTTAACCTCAGTGGTAGGGAAAATGATGGAATCACTTCTGAAGGAAAGAATTGTCGAGTATCTAGAGGCCAGAGGGCACAGGACCCAAGGCAGCATGGATTTACAGTGGAAGGTCATGCCAGACAAATCTGATAGATTTATTTGACTGGGTGACCAAAGTAGTAGATCAGGGAGGGCTGTGGACATGGCCTACCTAGACTTTAGCAAGGCATTTGACACAGTCCCACACACAAGATTAATATACAAGTTAGCCAGCCTGGGTGGGTCCCAAGATGACAGACTGGGTAAAGAATTGGCTGGAGAATAGGACACAGAGAGTAATAGTAAATGGAGTCCACTCTGAAGAAAGGGGTTACTAGTGGGGTACACTGAGGGTTCAGTATGGACGGTCCTCTTCAATGTCTTTATAGCTGACATTGCAGAGGGACTGGAAGGAAAAGTATGTCTCTTTGCAGATGACACAAAGATCTGCAACAGAGTTAATGCACAAGGTGGGGTGGAAAGGATGAGAAGGACTTGGCAAGGTTAGAGGAATGGTTAAATGTATGGCAGCTTAGATTCAATGCTGAGAAGTACAAGGTAATGCACCGGAAACAAAACCCAGGGAAGAGTACACAATGGGGGTGAGATACTAACAACAACAAAATGGAAAGGGACCTGAGTAGTCATATCAGATGACCTAAAGGTGGGCAAGCAATGTGAGAGGGCAGCAAGGAGGGCTGGGTGGATACTGGGATGCATAGGGAGAGGCGTCACCAGTAGAAAACAGGAAGTTATTATCCTCTGTACAGACAGCTGGTGAGACCCCATCTGGAGTACTGCATGCAGTTCTGGAGACCCAATCTCCGCAAAGACATAGACAGGATGGAAGCTGTCCAGAGGAGGGCATAAAATGGTGCAGGGTCTGCACTGGAAGACATATGAAGAGAGACTTAAGGAGCTTAATATGTATAGCCTCGAGGAAAGGAGGAAGACGGGGACATGATAGAAACTTTCAAGTACCTCAGTGGAATCAACAAAGTCCAAGAGGGTAGCATCTTTCAAAAAAAGAGGTGTGCAAGAACAAGGGGTCACAATTTGAAGATGGGGGGGGCGGCTCAGAGGTAATTTAAGGAAGTATTTTTTCACTGAGAGGGTTGTGGATGCATGGAACAGCCGTCGGGAGGAGGTTGTGGAGTCAAAAACAGTGGTGGAATTCAAGCATGCATGGGACAGTCATAAGGCAATTCTAGGGGGTGGGAGTAGGAAGAAGTAGGCTGCTGGTTTAGGATCTGCAGCTTATCCATTAAGTAGGGAAATGGGCAGACTGGGTGCACCAAGCGGTCCTTATCTGCCATCAAATTCTATGTTTCTATGTTTCTATGGGCAGGTAGTGCCTTTCCCCCATAAAGTGAAGCAAAAAGGGAGAAGCAGGAAGAAAAATGTTTGTTAAAGAAGCAGCTTTACTGAGACAGAGAGAAGCTGCAGGTTGATGGAACATGTGTTGTTAAAGATGCACCACAGTGGTGAGATAAAGGCAGATCAGATGGAAAAGAGAAAAGCTGTAGGTTACTGGGATGTGTGTTGATTTGAAGAAGCACCATAGCGGTGAGACAGAAGAAAAGTTTGTGCCCTGAGCCTGAAAAGGACAAAGGCTGTATCTTGATCCTAGAAAAAGGCAAAGGTTGTGTCCTGAGCCTGGTAAATGGACAAAGGTTGCGTCAAAGCCTGGGAAAAGATATGCTATTGAGGAATGAGAATAGATGTGCTGAGAGAATAAAGATATAGTGAGCCTTTTCAACTTGGAGAATTGCATGCACCTGCACAGTTTGAGGAAAGAGATTTTCAGAATGTTTTGAGACAGAGTTCTGGAACTGTGTGCACCAGAGCGAGAGTGTGGCTGTGTTAAAGTTGAGAGACTGCGAAAGCAGAAGGATGTGCAGGTGCCTATCGGAGGAGGGTACCTGCTGTGTGCTCCTGAGATACAGCAAGGAATAGATGGTTGTGGTGAACCTGTAGCCCTGACTTTTTACAGTGGAGTCTGGGAGACAGGAAAGGACAGAAACTGCTTTGGCTACACACCATGGCTGGTAACTGAGAGAAAGACAAGAAGAGGATAAATGTGCTGAATGTGAACTCTGACACCATGGTGAGGTGGGAAACTAGCTAACCACCATCAAGTGGGGTCTGCTGCCTGCAGGGGATCACAGGGCTTGTCCCTGAGTGCACCCACTCTCTGATCCATGGAGCAGTCTGGCTGGAGGACCACTCCTGGGTCTGGGTTCCTTGTTGGTGGCAGACTTTGTGCACGTACCCTGCAACAGACCCATAATAGGCCAAAGGGGGCAAGCTGCAAGACCCACAAGCAAGCCAAATACCCAAGCTGCAGCCTGTTTCAAGCATCGAGCCCAGTTCTGCAAACTGTTTCCAGTAACCCCAGGTCTTCAGTGAACTGTGCCACTCAAGGACTGATCCAGCAGAACCATGAATAAAAGCAAAACTTGCCCTGCAAAACCTGGGGACTATATATAGTTTCAAGTAGGCCCATTCAGGCTGGAGGTAGAGTCAAGGCTTAAAGTAATATAGAGAAAGAAATGTTAAAGTTATTTAAAATCAGCAAAGCACAACAATGCCGGCCAACCAGCTGCACCTCAGTCCTGCAATAATGGGATCTGGGTACCCAAGGACAGAATTAGGAGCATCATTCTGGACTGGTACCAGCTGGGGGTTCTGGGCATGGTAACACCTGCGGCAGTAGCTAGCTAGCTAGATAGATCTGGTGGCTGCATTGATTGAAATGTGGGGTTTTGAATATCAAAAGGGGAAAATGATTATTGAGGGAAAAAACTAAATCTTTAAATGCAAATTTCAATGTTTTGCATAACCTCTATTCCTCTTACCCCTATTCTAACCCTCCCCATGTAAATAAATTATGATGTTACTGTTTTGCAGAAGAACAGGCTCCAGAGTCTAACTTCAGTGAGCATACTATTAGTTGAAATGGGAAATGCTAATTGCCTGGATGTGGGGAGGTTTGTTAAGTCCATGCCTGGGGTAATTGTTGTGGAGGTGAGTTGGTACAGCATCCCAGGGTGTTGTGGTGCACATAATCTGATCCACTAATTTGTCCTCTGGGTGGAGGCACAGCCATTTTTATTTACGAACAATGGGCCAGATATTCAAAAGGGTTGCGCCATGCGCAACAGGGTTGCGCATACTCAAGTCCTACATTACGCCATTCTGCGATATTCAGCAGGAGGCAGTTGTGCCACTGAAAATAGGCTGAGCAACAGCGCAATGCAAATGAATGCATGCTCAACAGGAGGGGGAGGAACCATGCATAAACTGCACAGCCTGACATTCAGCCGGGCTGTGCAGAGTTGTGTAGGTGCAACCCCCAACCTGAGCCTGCAGGACCTTGAGCCAAAAAAAAAAGGCTTAAGTAGAGGGCCACCCACAGGTGAGCTGCTGTATTGCAGGGCGCAACACAGCAGCTGCCACCTGTGGCTGCCCCAACTCATCCTGTGCCCCAGCCCGATTGCAGGCATAGTGTACTCCCCCCCAGCCCGATCGCGGGCATCAGTAATAACTCCCCGTTCATCCCTGGTGGTCAGTGGACCAAAATGCCCGATCGCGGGCAGAAAGTAATTGAACCCCCCTCCCGAACATGTTCCTAGTGCCCGATCGCGGGCAGAATATAAAATAGACCCCGAACATCTCCTGGTGGTCCAGTGGACTGTAATGCCCGATCGCGGGCAGAATGTAAAATGAACCCCCCGAACATATTCCTAGTGCCCGATCACGGGCAGTAAGTAAAGTCTCCCCACCCGAACATCTCTCTGGTGGTCAGAGGACCATAATGCCCGATCGAGGGCAGAATGTAAATTGACACCCCACCCAAACATCTCCCTGGTGGCTAGTGTCCCTCCACCCCACCACCAAAGCCCCACCACGCTCCCCGGCAGCGGCAGGCGGCAGCATCCCACCACCTGCTGCCCGCCGCCCGCCCGACTGACATCCGGTAGGGCTGCCGCCCATTGGTGAGAGCAAGAGCCAATGGGCGTGCAGCCCCCATGACAGTCAGATTTGTGAATGATTCATTCACAAATATAACACATGACAGTCCAGATTTGTGAATGATTCATCTCACAAATCTGGACTGTCATGTACGGTACTGCACGCTCACTGGTTTTGCCTGCACCATCGGCTGCAGCCCCACCGGTAGTCGCGGGCGCGGGCGGCAGGCAGGTGGATGCCGCCGCCTCACCGGCCGCCGGGGAGCGGGTGGTGGGGCTTCGGTGGTGGTGGGTGGTGGACACTAGCCACCAGGGAGATGTTTGGTGGGGGTGTCGACTTACATTCTGCCCAAGGATCGGCATTACGGTCCACTGGACCACCAGGGAGATGTTCGGGTGGGGGCACTTTACTTACTGTCTGCCGATCGGCACTAGGGAACATATTCGGGGTTCATTTACATTCTGCCCGCGATCGGGCAAAACGGTCCACTGGACCACCAGGGAGATGTTCGGGTGGGGGGACTTTACTTACTGCCCGCAATCGGGCACTAGGGACATGTTGGGGGTTCATTTTACATTCTGCCCGCTACTAGCATTTTGGTCCACTGACCAGGAGATGTGTATCGAGGAGGTGGAGGAGCCATTGCTGCCCGCGATCGGGCTGCAGGTGCGGCCGGTCCTCAACGGCTGCTACCTGGCAGGGTGGCCAGGCGCAAGTCCTCGGGATCGGTGCACCTACATGCTAATGGCATGCAATGAATATAATCAGATGCAAATGGCCCCCTGCACCTGCATGAATTATGGCCCCATTTGCATGTCACCTTTTGAATATCCGTGATTTTGCGCATGGCGCAATGGAACAACCACCGCAAGTTGAATGCTCCACTCTGACAACTTGCAGTGGCTGCGTTCACTGCGCCATGCACAGTGGCTGTGGCTGGGGGGTGATATTCAAAGGAGTTGCTCAATAGCGCAACTCCTTTGAATATCGCCTGGGCCACACCCCTGTGCAACTATTTTGCACAACACAAGGGCTTGCGCCTCAGAATGGCGCAGTTTGAATATCCAGCCCAATGTGCCTAATGTAGTAAAGCATACAGCCATAAGGCTGTATGCTGATGATACTGTAATGGTGGCTTAGAGACTGAGTCTTATAGACCTACAAAATGGCCTACAGTGTGATTTCAATGCGGTGGGGGACTGGTTCCCCAGGTCATGGCTATTCATGAATGTAAAAAAAACTAAGTTAATGCATTTTGCCTATAAAAAACAAAATCACAACTCCATATTTTAACTTTATGAACAATTGGAATAGGTTGAAAATTATTATTTGGGGGTTACATATGACTCTGACTTGACTTTTAGTTCTCATATAAACATAAGTGTTAGCAAAGTTAACAAAAAACTCGGTTCTCTCAGGCGTACCACAAAATGCTTGAGAATTCAGGATAGAAAAAGGGTAGCTGAACAAATTCTCTTACCTGCATTATCTTATGGGGAAATAGCATCCAGGACTGTTAGTAAATTGATGCTGATCAAATTGGACAAAATGCAATATAGAATTGCAAGGTATGTACATCAATGTAGTTTTAGAATGCATCACTGTCAGTTGCTTATTAATTTGGGCTGGCAATCTTTGGAGTTGAGATACCAAAAATCGTAGCTAAAAATAATTCATAAATACTATATAAGCTGTTGTACCTGGATCATTATATAACCAAGACTCTTTCCCTCCTGAATATGATAATAAAAGGGTATCTGTAAGATCAATTCACCTTAACAAAATTCAACTGGGGGGAAGGGAGAATAAATGTGGTGATAGGGTAATGCGTACCAGGGCAGCCTTGTCCTGGAACAGCTTTCCAACCTCGTTGTGCACAGCCACTGAGCATAAGGTTTTTACTGAAGCTCTGAAAGAATTGTTCTGCTTCTCCTGCCATTGTACTTTGCATACTTGTTCATTAGTATCTGGTTATCATATATTTTTTTCTACGTCTTAATGATAAGTGTCCTTCTCAGTCTTATATTGTGTTTTCCCTCCCTTCTTATTTTATAATGTTTATAAATGTCACATTTTGTATTTGTATTTTATAATTGTAACTACCATCAACTTTGTACACAGGACTGTCTTGAAAACAGGTTTGTAAAATCCTAATGACATGCATTATCCTGTATAAAAAAGAATAATGTTTTACCTACATACCTACCTACCTACATACATCGTGGTCTGGCCAGCAAGGCAGGGGTAGTGGCCCTCTCTAGGACGGTGATGGAGAGGGGCTACATATACATCACAAACAACTTGGGTGACAAGATTGAACCTTTGGCGACTGTACAGGTCAGGGCAGCTGGACATGAAACTTTTTTCCCATGGAACCTGCTGCACCTTGCTAGAGAGGAAAGACTCAACCCACCTCTACGTGATGCCCCAAGATCAACCTAGTCCTACAGCCAAGTTGTTAAAATCCAATGAGCTACAGTGTCAAAAGTGACAAGTGGTCAAGGAGAACCAAGATGAAACATTCTCATGTATCTTTAGCTAGGAGAGAATCATTCTGTACCCTGACAAGTGCAGTCCGCATGCTATGACACCCCTGATCCTGACTGAAATAGCTTATAGATGGAAAAATCCCCCAAGTGTTTCTCCAGCTGTATCACCACCACCCTCTTGATCATCTTCCACAAAAGAGAAGGTTTGATACAGGCCTGTTATTGGCTAACACATCTGGGACCAGGGATTTTTTTTTTGTTTTGTTTGCAGTTAATGCTGTTTATGTTCCTCTGACCCCATCTGCTTGGCTGCCCCACCCAATCACACCTGGCATCCCTCAGGTTTTACCTTCTCCTCTAATTTTCCCCCAGAGCTTATCCACACTCTGGCGGGGCAGCAGACACTCCCCGGTGATCTGGCACACAAGAGGTGGTGCCTGAGTAGCTAGGTGAGGGTCTGCAGGTGGCCAGTGTCATCCAGCTGGCCATGATGTTTCTGCTTTATTTCCTGTTGCCCCCTAGGATGTTGGAGATGAGGGAGCACAAGCACATGCACATGCTAGCAGTTGTGGTGCGATGCCAGCCAACTCCTTCCCACCCATGAATTGCTCATGACTGAATTGCCACCTATGATCATCCAGGTGATAGTACAGCAATGGAGCTGGCTGCCTATCCCCCCCAGAGGAGGAGAGGATCCCCTGGAAAGTTCAGTTCTCTTCCCTGCGGCTGGTCCCTGATGACTGGAGCTCATTTCTGAACCAGGGTCACCAGTATTGTGAGCAGCAGCACTACCACTGCACCGATGGGCCAGTTCAGTCATGATTTTTATGAGAAGGGGGTTCACCACAGCCCTTTCCAGAGCTGTCACAAAAACACCCTTCTCAAGGTAGCACTGAATGATCTCAGCAATTCCTGTCCCCAGAGACACCCAGCCTTCCACC
The DNA here is from genome assembly GCA_016271365.2 of Neoceratodus forsteri. Lineage (NCBI taxonomy): Eukaryota > Metazoa > Chordata > Ceratodontiformes > Ceratodontidae > Neoceratodus > Neoceratodus forsteri. The sequence goes on from CM057449.1 coordinate 370,894,762, forward strand.
AGTAGCCAGGTGAGTCCAGGATCAAGTGAACAGAAGGTGGGATGCAGCTTCATGATCACAAGGAGGATTTCCCAGCTGGCACTAGATGAAACTTCTCCCAGGCTGACTGAAGGCCATCACTAGTCACAGACTGGATCAAGCTGGGCCCTGACAACCCACTTGAGGAGACCGAGGAGCCACTACACTATCAAGAAAGAACTGGCCAAACTCCTCACATTGTGCAAGTTTCAAAACTCATCTGGACTGTAGCCAGGCCAGATGTAACAGCCCGTCCACAGTGCAAAAATGTTGAGCTGGCCTGTTCTTCCCTGCAGCAATCACCCGTGACAGGAACTTAGTGATTCTCAGAGCGATTGCCTCCTGATACTCTTTATAGTGAGCTATCAGGGTTCATTTATCCTCCATCAATCTTGATCTCCACTAAGAATGCTACAGTCTCTGCCCTTTGGCCTTTAACTGTCTAAGCTTCTCACTAAACCAGGGGAACTCTGATGGGATACTCTCAGCTGTACATGAAACAGTGTGAGCTAGTCAAGAACTGCAGTGATAGCCTTATCATAAGCCAACACCATGGTTTCAGCCCCATCAGCACACACCTGCAACAGGCTTCAGCAGCTCAGCACTGACAAGATTTGTTTCTCCTGCATAGAAACATAGAAGTTGTGGGCAGATAAGGACCACTTGGTCCACCTAGTCTGCCCTAAATTCCCTACCAATAGTGCCACCAGAGACCCTACTTGGACTCTGGCTTACACCCCCGCTTCTAAGATTCCCTTGTGTCTATCCCATGCATTCTTAAATTCTGTGACCATTCTAGCCTCACCACTTCCTCTAGGAGGCTGTTCCAAGCATCCTCCACTCTGTCTGTGAAGAAGTACCTTCTCACATTTCCTCTCAGCCTCCCCTTCCCCCAGCTTCATATTGTGAATCTTTGTCCTTGAGCATCTTTTTCTTTGGAAAATGCTCCCTAATTCTGTGAGGTACTTGAATATCTCTATCATATCCCCCCATTCCCTCCTGTCTTCTAGGGAGTACTTATTTAAATCCTTAAGCCCTTCTTTATAGGGCTTCTGATGCAAACACTGCACCATTTTGGTTGCCCTCCTTTGCACCACCTCCACCCTCTATGTTCTTTTGGAGGTGGGGCCTCCAGAACTGTACACAGTACTCGAGGTAGGGTCTCAGCAGCGATCTATACAGGGGTATTATTAGCTCCCTCTTTCTGATGGTGATACCTCTCCCTATGCATCCGAGTATTCCACTAGCCTGTCCCACTGCCTTGTCACACTGTTTAGCTACCTTCAAGTCATCAGTTATGATAGCCATCAGATCTCTTTCCTGTTTTGTGACTACTTCTACTTCACCCCTGAGTTGGTATGTTGCCCCCAGGTTTTTGTGCCCTAAGTGCATGATTTTGCACTTTTTTGAGTTAAATCTCAGCTGCCAAACTCGTGACCATTCTTCTAACTTGTTTAGATCCTCCCTCATTCTTTCAACCCCCCCCCCGTGTGTCTACTTTGTTGCAGATTTTTGTGTCATTCTCGAATAGGCACACCTTACTCTCCAGCCCTTCTGCAATGTTGCTAATAAATATTGAAGAGGACAGGGCCTAATACTGATCCCTCTGACACCCTGCTAGTCACCTTGCCCTCCCCAGAGTGTACCCCATTTACCACCACTCTTTGGTTCTTATCACTAAGCCAACCATTTTACTATGTTAGGACCTACTCCTAGGCTACTCAGTTTGGTTACCAGCCTTCCGATGTGAAATGGTGTTGAAGGCCTTGTTGAAGTCGAGATAGGCCACATCAACTGCTACTCCCTGGTCCACTTCCTTTGTTGCCCAGTCAAAGAACTCAATCAGGTTTGTCTGGCAGGACCACCACCAAGTGAATCCATGTTGCCTCGGATCTTGTAGACCTCTGGTAACAAGGCATTCTCCAATCCTTTCTTTTAGTAGTGATTCCATTACTTTGCCCACTACCGAAGTCAAGCTGACTGGCCTGTAATTTCCCACCTCCTCTTCCCTATTTCCATTTTTGTGGAGTGGAACTACATCTGCTCTCCTCCAATCCCCTGGTACCTCCCCTGTTTCTAGTGACCAGTTGAACAGGGCTGTTAGAGGTGCAGCCAGCTCCTCCCTGAGTTTCCTCAGCAACCTGGGGTACACTGCATCTGGACCCATTGCCTTGTCTACATTTAACTTTTTCCACTGTGAAAAGGCTAGTGTCTGCCTCCCGACCCTTTATGTCCTTGTCTTGTAACAAAGGCCCATTTCCAACCCCCTCCTCTGTGTATACTAAACGGAAGCATTTGTTAAATATGTCCGCTTTTTGGTGGTCCTCCTCTACAGAACCTTCCCCCTTCCCCTTTCAGTCTTACTGTGTCTCCATTGGAATTCCTCTTTTCACTGATGTATCTAAAAAAATGTGGTATCCCCCTTTTTTGCTGATTTAGCTATAGTTTCCTCTGTTTTTGCTTTTGTGCTCCCAACTACCTTCCCTGTCTCCCTTTGTTTCTCCTGGTAACTCTCCCTGTCATCCTCCTCCTTCTGTGTTCTTTTGTACAGTAGTTTTTTGCTCTTACTTTTTTTGCCACCTCTCTAGAGAACCACAACTTTCTCTTTTTTCACTTGCCCTTGCTGACCTGCCTGACACAGAGTTTAGTAGCTTTTTTCAATTCCCTTTCTTATTGTAGCCCACAGTTTTTCTACTCCCCTACTTTCCCTTTCCCTTTCCCTGCCAGGGCATCCTTGAGGCATTTTTCCATTTTTTTAAAATCGGCCCTCCTGAAGGCCAGGACCCTTGTCCTTGTGTGGTTTGATTCTGGCCCTGTTCTTATGTTAAACCACACTGTCCAAGATCACGTGACGCTATCTCAGGAGTAGCTGTGTTTACTCCTCGCTCCTGATCCGCATACATTTTAAACTTAATCTCTCCTGCAATCTAGCTTAGAAGTGCTTGCAATCAACTGCTTACTGCTGCTAAAAGACAAATCCAGCATCCGTCTGGGAAATTTCAAGAAGGAGATAAAGGAAGATCCAGATTTATGGAGGAAGACATGCTCCAGGTCATCCTGCTGCATACGCTGCCACCAACACCCGACAAGACCTCCAAGCGGCCTAAAGGTACTGCCACAGCCAAGGGGATGTCTCCCTTGCCTGCTGCTTCTCCGCTATCATAAGAATGTTTCCTAGTGGAGCTTGCCCCTCTGAAATCAGCCCTCAGTGAATTTACTGCAGAAATCAAATCTCTTCGAAAGGACCTAGTGGATTCCTTTCACCAGATTTCAGACATTTCTGCCCATACAACCTCAATTGAAAACTGGCAGAAAAAAACAGAACCAGAGATTACCTTACTTTGGCAGAAGCTTGCCAGAATGGATTCCAAATTAGAAGACCTTGAGGGGTGCAGTAGGCACAACAATCCGGTGGAGTTTGGGCTCCCTGAAGATGCTAAGGGCACATCTCCGACCATCTTTGCACAGAAATTTCTAACCAAAGCCACAGGCCCATCACACAGCCCTGCATGTGTGGTGGAGAGGGCCCACTGCTCATTAAGGTGAAGACCCCCACCCCCGGAGCAAAACCAAGGCCATTCATCCTCCGGCTCTTCAACTATCTAGACTGCCAACATATCCTGGCCAAGATAAAGGAGCTACAGGAAATAAAATGGGAGGGCTCCCATCTGAGAATCACATAAGACCTCCAGGTGAGAGTAAGGCAAAAAAGGACCAAATACCACCTCCAGGTCACAAAGCTGATAGCAGCAGGTATAAGGTTCCGAATGCTATACCCTGTGTGGCTCTCCGTCATATGTAATGGGGCATGGAAAACCTTTGAATTGGCCCAGCAGGCCTCCTAAGAGCTGCCGACCCTGTTTGCTGATTTGTTTAGCGATCACTGAATTTGGTGACGGGCCTGGTTAAAATTTGCTGGTTTACAAGGTATTTAAGTGTTTACAATGTTGGCTTCTTATAGTGATTTAAAAACTTGAACTGATTGAGGGCTCCCTGAAGACAAAACACCTCCCCTGGTTTTCTGGGAAGACATAATTGAGAAGAGATGCAAGATTATCCTCCCTTTTTACACCCTACCCCCTCATCCCTTTACATGGACTCACTTATTCCACGCTTTGCCATAACAGAGCTCCATCCTTGCCATCCTTCTAATATCAAGGCTCACCTCTCTTTCCCAGTCCAAACGCAGACATTTTCAAGCTAGAAGGTCATCAGCAGATCTGTGTGGCAGGAAAGACCGGCTGATCACAGATGTTTCCCAGGACTGATCCCCTGCAACCTTCAGATGGAACTCTTGCCATTATCTAACCGATATACCCCACGCTCGGTTGATCAAACAACACCTCCACTCTGTAAAGGCAGCCCCACAGGCAGATGGCTTTACCACTGAATGAAAGAGAAAATTCCCTCTCAAGCATGTGCACACCTGAGAAGAGACTCTGCGATTGCTCGCACGGCCGTGCGGGTGCAGCTTCACCACAGATGTTAGAGAGACAGCCTGGGGGTTAAAATAAAAATTTAAAATAAATACTCTTGGCGGATGGCCACCTTGATGACAGCCTCTGGAGGACACCGCTTCTTCTTAGCTCCACTTTGGTGACTGATCCAGTAAAACTCGCCTTCTAACTTATGGGGACCCCATGCATGACAGAGCACTGGAACCAGGACATCCTTTCCCTTACAGGGCATCTTGGATTATGGAAGGCATCGTATGGAAGACCTCCCTGTGTGAAGTGTGGAATCTCCTGGGATCCATCACAGGGACACAAACTGTCAAGGAACATGGAAGTGGATGGTCATAAGCACATCTCCTCCCCGCCTCTGTGCATTCCTTCTCCCTATCCTCCTCCCCTTTTTTTTCCCCTTCTTCTCTTCTCTTGCAGGTACCTCAAAGTGTGGAACTCCTCAGAGACTGTGCAGTCTCCCAGTACTTAGGGCAGCATCCTGGGCTATCATGCCCTCTTAATTGCATGCTATACATTCAGCAGTGTTGTTAAATTCATAAGTGGTTAAAGTTCATTATGTAGATCCTCTTTACGCTGCTCAAAGGCAATTGCCAATTAATTTTGCAGCAAGGCTAGGTTGCCTAGCACTTTTAATAATAATTGAACAGCAACTTCGTTCATGATTACATTGTAGGGTGGGGGAGTAGATGCTCTTTGTTACTGTTGGGGATAGACATCATGCATTTGGATTTGGGACTAGGACCTCTCTACCTTATGGTCCACTCATTAGCCTTCTATTACTATGGTCACTTGGTTGAAGGTCCGGAGGTAATACCTGGGATCATACTGCAATTCTTTATTGTTACGAAGTGGGTGAGGGAGTGGGACGGACTTTGGGGAAGGGTGTGGGATCTGATGGGGGTTGGGCTGAAGGGGGGGTTATTGCTACCAAATTTTGTCTGAATAAACATTTCTTCCACTGCAAGTACAGGTCTCACTCAGAGCATATTCTGATAAGGATTACAAATTGTAATAGTTATTATGGGTCAGTATAATTTTCTTTCCTGGAATATTAAAGGGGCTCCGTCAGCACTAAAGAGGATTAAAATCCTACTTCATTTACAATCCTTGCACATGGACATAGCATTTTTACAGGAGACCCACCTGGCACCAACACAGCTCCTTCTCTTGCGGAGACTCTGGGTTGGCCAGGTTTTTGGTGCTGGCCTCGATACCCATAAGCGAGGTGTAGCCATTGTAATTGCCAGACGGCTCCCCTTTAGACTCCTGCATGAAACTGCAGATCCCAGGGCCACTACTTTATGATAAGAGCCTTATTAGGTCGGAAGTGGTACTGGGAGGAGTATATGGTCCTACTACGGAAGATATGGCTTTTTACACTGCTCTCATCCCCCCCTACTCACAGACTGGTCTGTCTTACCTATAATTCTAGGAGGGGATTGGAATACAGTCCTCTCACCCTCATTAGATAGACCTGGGGCACTGAAAAATCCTTTCACACCCAGTTCTAGAGCCATTCATGATCTTATTTACTCCTTGGGCCTTGCCAACCCATGAAGAGTTTTAAATCCCACCAAGAAAGAATATTCTTTCTACTCTCCTCCACACCATTCTTCTTCTCAAATCAATTTTTTTCTCATAGGTAGAGATCTCATCGGAGGTGCCGACCTCTGTTGATACACTTCAAAGGTGATCTCAGACCACCATCCAGTATCTCTCCATCTGGAACTATCCCCACCCACCCATAGAGAGAGAACCTTGAGGCTGAATGATCAACTTTTAAAGCCAGAAGATCTCAAACAGTACATACAACAGTTTATAGGCAACATTCAACAGCAGAATGCCCCCTCTACACCCAGATTGGATTTCTTATGGGGAGCTCTTAAATGCTCCCTGAGAGGAGAATATATAAGACTTACTACAGAACGTAGAAAACAGCACACAGAAGCTATTTCTTCCCTCCTAGCCCAAATAAAACATGCAGAAGAGAATATAACCCTTGTTGCTCCCATTGAGCAATGGGAGAATCTTGAGTCCCTCAGAGCTAAGTATAATATAATGGTAGGGGAAAAGCAGGACATGTTATGCTGAGATCCAAAGCTTCCTATTTCGATCAAGGACTTCTTGCCCTTCATCTCCATTCCCAAGCTTTGGATTGAATTATAACAGCCCCATCAGGTAGCCTACTCATGTCTCTCACAGCCATCTCTGAAGCTTTTAAGGACTATTATCAAGAGCTCTATTCCCCTTCTCAGATTCCCTTCACTTCAGCTCTGCTGGATGAATTCCTGTCTGGTACTCCCCTCCCCACTTTGCATGAACAACAAGTGGCAATTCTTAAAGAGACACTTTATTTATTTATTTATTTATTAAGTCTAGGATTACAAATACCTTTGAGCCAAGGCTGTTTTACAAAGGTTCCATGTCAAATAAAGTACAATACAGAAAAAAATATGGAAGACAACATATTATGACTAGGAGAAATACAATGCTGTAGTCAGGATAAGCTGTATTAGAGTAAGATAACATATGAGAAGAACATGGAAAGGTACAGGGAACACATGGGGAGGACACAGACAGAGGAGAGAGGAGCCAGAGGCAGTATCAACATCACGGGGGGGAGCAAAAGTGACATAGACAAAACGGGGGAATGTGCTAGTGTAGGGAAGTTGGGAGGAGGGAGGTAGGCAAGAAAGAGGGAGGGGAAGTGGTAGAAGAAGGAGGATAGGGTATAAGTGCATAGACAGGATAGGATGAAGATGGGTAGGGCTGGTTATATGTAGTAGTCACAGGAGCTAGCGGTGGTGAGATGAAGGCAAAGCTTGGATTTGAATGGGCCAAGCTTAGGTGTGGAGGCAATGTCAGGAGTGAGACCATTTAGCATGCTAGCCCCCTATGTGCAAAGAATCTTTGGCCCTGGGAGGTGTGACAGCGGGGAACCTGGAGAAGCTGAGTTTTGGACCCCCTGGTGTTACAAGGATTCAGGCATGGTCACAGTAGAGCTTGGACTCCAGGAGGGGCGAGGCCAGTAGTAACTTTCTAAGCCATTGTGCAGGTTAGATAGTTATGCGGTTGGATAGTTGAAGCCATCCAGTTTGTGCATAAAGGTCACATGTATGAGTCAGACATTGGGCACCAGAGGTGAGCCGACAAGGCTTACTGAGGGATGTCGATATTCATCTGAGCATAGTGGCTGATGCAGAGCCATAGATGATAAGGCCGTAATCAATGATGGAGACCACCAAGCTCTGGACAGCGATCTTCAAGGCTTCTGGTGTAAGATGCTGTCTGTGGTGGTATAGTAACACTAACCACATATTTGCAGCTTTGGCCACACAGTCAATGTGGGAAACATATGATAGATTTGGGTCCTGAGACATCCCAAGGTATTTAAATGACTGCACCTGCTCAAGGGTGTTTCCAAGGCTAGCTGTAATGGTGAGGGGGTGATGCCTATGCTTATTGTGAGGGCTGTTGAAAAGCATAACCTTGTTTTTTATGGTTTAGGGCCAGCTTATGCATACTAAACCAGTTTTCCACAGCGGTGAAACCTTGCTGAAGATTGTGTTGTAGGGGTTCATGGTCCTTGTGAGAGGTAACGATTACTCCTTCATCAGCATATAGGATGAGCTGCTCAGGGCAGGATTGCTGAAGGGTGTTCAGGAAAAGGCTCTCTCAGAACTCATCGAAGCAATAGATTCTCTTCCACTAGATAAATCACCGGGCCCTGATGGGTTTATTAACAATTTCTACAAATCTTTCAAGGACGAAGTGGACCCTATCCTGTTAGATTTCTTTCAATATTTCTTACATAATGGCATCTCAGATTTGTCCCTTACCATGGCCACAATAGTAGTCCTTTCTAAGCTGAATAAAGATCACACTCTAGTCACCAACTATAGACCAATCTCCCTAATTAACACAGATCTTAAAATTCTAGCCAAAGTAATGGGCAACCACCTAGGAAAGGTCTGGGAAGCCCTTTTCAGTAGGGAACAAATTGGTTTCATCAAAGGTCATCTCTCTGCCAATCATTTAAGGAAAATCTTCTATCTAATCTCTGCATCCAGGAAGATGCAAACTCCTGTGGCCTTGGTCTCCCTGGATGCAGAAAAAGCATTTGACAGGAGTGTCATGGGACTATCTATTTGAGCTTCTTCCCCACTTTTGCATCCCCCCCCAAATTTATTAGATGGATTCAGGTCTTATATACTTCCCCCTTGGCCTGGGTCTTGTGTAACGGTTTCCTTTCCTCTCCACTTCTTCTACATCAGGGTATGCGTCAGGGCTGCCCTCTATCCCCTTTCTTGTTTAACCTCTATCTTAAGCCTCTAATTAGAAAGCTGAAACACTCTCCCCAGGTATTGGGCATCCCACTTTGTGGCTAGGAGTTTAAACTCTCAGTTTACACAGACGATATTCTCCTCCATCTTTCTTTCTCGATTGACTCTCTTTCTGCTGTTCTTCAACATATCGCACAGTTTGGGGAAATCTCAAATTACAAACTAAATCTGAGCAAAACAAAGGTAATGCCTCTCAACAAATATACTCTCAGGATAGATATGAACCATCTGGGGCTGCAGTGGAAACCAGATAAGCTACAATACTTAGGAATAGTCCTTACACCTTCCCTAGCAAGATTCAAACAGCTCAATCTAGATTCCATACTTTTGGTAATTAAAGCAGATTTGCCTCAATGGTCTTCACTTCCCCTTACACTATGGAGGTGAATGAGTATTCTTAAGATGAGTATTTTACCACATCTCTTATATCCTCTCATGATGTTTAATGGAGTTCTTCCCCACTCCTGGTTTGCTCAAGTTCACCGTCTTTTTAGTACCTTCCTCTGAAAATGGAAAAAAGCCAGAAGAAATTCTCTTCCCCTTACTCATCTCAAGCTGGTTGGAGGTTTACAGGCTCCTAATATTTTTCTTTACTACTTGGCTGTCCATTTACTTAGAATAACTAACTGGTTCAACCCCCCCTCCCCCCATGACTGAAGGTGCCCCTTATTTTCCTCTCTGGGTTGAAACTGAAAAAGAGTTATGTCTCCAACATAATATTGAGTACAACGCCCTTCCCTTTGCAACTAAAACATGCCTCCCCAAAGTTTTACAGAACACCACCCTGGGCTACTCACTCCAGGTGCATCTTCAGTTCTCCTCCTTCTTACCTTATTAATGGTTCACCAACCTTTGAATTTTTCCCCTTCCTTATAGTTTGACCTCATAGTTTCTGGCTTAATAATGTATTAAGCCCAATGAGACCCTTAAACAGACTACTAATAGAAGTAAGACTGTTCTCCAACACTCATCCTATTGCTTAGTACTAAGCTTCTCCGGTGGCAATGGAGGGTGGGGGGGGTATATGGAGGGAGAGTGGGGGGGGGTGCCCAGGGAATGGGCATGTTTGCATTTATTTTTATAAAACCTGTTTCAGTCAACCTGACATATGCCATGTAATGTTACTATCTTATTGTCTCTTGATGATGACTCAATAAAGTGTATTGAATTAAAAAAAAAACACACACCATCCAGTCATTACTGGTCCCCAGGTGGTCCCCCTCTATGACATCAGCAATGCTGTTCCTGTTTGTCAGTACTAGGTCCAGCAATGACCCCCCATAAGTGGGTTCCTTAACCAGTTGCCTGAGGAATGCCCCCTGAAGGGAGTCTAGGCTGTTCTTACTCCTGGTCATTGCTGCAGTGGAGAGACTCCAATCCATGCTTAGCAGATTGAAGTCCCCTACTAGTAACACCTCTCCCTTGTTAGCCATCTTATGGATTGCTTACAACATTTCCTTATCCATTTCTCCCTCCAGTGATGGAGGCCTGTACACCACCCCCATGTGAAGAACTGCCCCTTTCCTCTTTTCCAGGGAAGCCCACAGCACTTCTGCACCCTCCTTTCCCTCCTGTATTTATGTAGCCTTTATGTTGTTTCTTACATAAACAGTCACTTCTCCCCTTTTTCTCTCTACCCTGTCTTTCCTAAACAGATTATATGATGGTATAGCCACATCACAGTTCTGGTTTTCATTAAACCAGGTTTCTGTAATGGCTACTAAGTCCAGGTCAGCTTCTGCCATGCTGGCCTGCACATCTGCAATTTTGCTACCCAGACAGTGAGCTTTGATATACATGGCTTTCCAGATGGTGTTAGCACTTTCTCTCCTTTTTGCCCTTTGCCCTCCTTTATCATGTCCTTCTTTTTCTCAGCTGTAAACCTTTCTTCTACTTCTTTGATTACATTTTTATGTGATTCCTTCTAGGGTTCCACACCCTCCAGAATTTGGTAGTTAGCCTCTGGAACTTGTGGAGTGGGGGACATTTTCTGTCTCCCAGTCTTATTCTGCCTCCCCCCTTGGCTAGTTTAAATGCTTGCCAGTGTAGTATTTAAACCTTTCCTGAGGACTGCAGCCCCCCTTCTGGATGGATGTGGGCTTTCTCCCTTGTGCAGCCCCTTCTCACTCCTGGTGAGGCTCCATTCCCCAATGAACCCGAAACCTTCCTCTCCACAGCAGTTCTTCAACCGGGTGTTGAAGATCCTGGTGCTGTCCCTTACTTAATCCCTTACTATTCATACAATGAGCTGGATTTTCAAAGATGCCATGCAACACGACACTTAGGTTCTTGTGGTGTACTGAACCCCTTCACCACAACTGCACCAGATTTTACAATCTCAGGCGCGGTCATGACAGTTTCCATGATTTACAGGAGCTTGCACCAAATATCTTGTGCAAACTCCATAAAACTGACCCTGGGATTGCTGCAAGCTACATCACAAACAGTTGGTCTAACTTGTGGCAATTGCTGCACAGGATAGAAAAGCCCCATTACATTGTGCAAGCCCAGTGCACTGTATCACTGGTGCACCCAGGGCTTGTGGAAATCTAAGCTGTTTGAAAATCTGGCCCAATATATTATGTTGACAAATGCTGGAAACAAGTTATTTAAAGGCAAAGGCAGTCATTGAATCAAATATAGCAAAAGATGGCAATGATAGCAACAATAGATTCTTTAGTTATGTCCAACAGGGGAAAGCAAAAGGAAAGGAGTTCTTCCACTGAAAACCCATGAAGAAAACAAGATAGTTAATGATCCACTTGGAATTACTAATGAATTAAACAGATATTTTTCTGGCATGTTTAGTTTTGATAATTTGGAAAACAGAGGTAACATAGATCAAGCTGCAGGGATTGGTAATGGTGTAAGTATAGCATAAATCAGTCAGAAGACTGGAGAAGGGCTCATGTGATCCCGCTCCACAAGAGTGGTAGCAGGGAGGAGGCGGGGAACTACAGACCGGTCAGTCTTACCTCAGTAGTGGGCAAGATTATGGAGGCACTCCTTAAGGAAAGGATAGTGCAACACCTGGAATCCATAGAGGCACAGGATCCAAGACAGCATGGGTTTACAAAAGGAAGGTCCTGTCAAACTAATCTCATAGATTTCTTTGACTGGGTAACCAGAGTGGTGGACCAAGGGGGAGCAGTTGATGTCGCCTACCTTGACTTCAACAAAGCTTTTGACACTGTTCCACATAGAAGATTGATAAATAAGCTGGGTAGGCTCAGGGTGGGTCAGAAGTTGGTCAACTGGGTGGCAAACTGGTTGATGGGCAGAAAACAGAGAGTGGTGGTAAATGGTATACAGTCAGAAGAGATGCAAGTCACAAGTGGGGTACCTCAGGGGATCAGTCCTGGGGCCAGTCCTCTTCAACATCTTCATTAGTGACCTTGCAGATGGACTAGAGGTAAGGCTTGTCTGTTTGCAGATGACACCAAGATCTGCAACAGAGTAGATGATCCAGATGAGGTGGGCAGAATGAGAAGAGATCTGGATAAACTAGCAGAATGGTCAGAAGAGTGGCAACTGGGATTTAATGCAAGAAGTGCAAAATCATGCACATAGGGAAGAGAAACCCTGAAGCCACCTATAGGCTGGGAGGAGTTGCTAGCAGTCACAAAGGAAGAAAGAGACTTGGGCATCATCATCACTGATGACCTAAAATCATCAAGCAGACCTCTAAAGCAGTAGGTAAGGCTAGGGGGGTGTTAGGGTGTATTAGTAGGGGTATCACAAGTCGTAAGAGGGAGGTAATAATCCCTCTGTACAAGACATTGGTTAGGCCCCATCTGGAGTACTGCGTGCAATATTGGAGACACACCTTCACAAGGACATTAACCAAATTGAGGCAGTCCAGAGAAGGGCAACCAAAATGGTGCAGGGACTGCATCAGAAGACATATGAGGACAGATTAACAGAGCTCAATATGTATACCCTTGAGCAAAGGAGGAGAGAGGTGATATGATCGAGGCATTCAAACACCTTAAGGGCATAAACAAGGTGAAAGAGTCTAACATGTTTAAATATAAGAAAAATAGCAGGACAAGAGGACACAGCATGAGATTAGAGGAGGCCGATTAAGGGGAATGTAGGAAATTCTTTTTCACAGAAAGGGTGGTGGATGCATGGAATGGCTTACCACAAGAAGTGGTGGCTATGAATACAGTGCAGGGCTTCAAACAGGCATGGGATAGGCATAAGGGAGCAATACAAATGACTGTGAATAGATAGGCCACTGACAGAGCAAAGGCCGATGGCACATTTATAAGGTAGAAAAAGAAATGGGCAGACTGGATGGGCCTTGCGGTCCTTATCTGCCATCAACTTCAACTTCTAAATGTTCCTGAAGAAACTGTCCTTTTGAAGAAATTTAAAAACCTTGATGTACTGTAAGTGAATCCCCTGGCCCTGAAAATATTCATTTGAGAATCCTTAATGAACCAACCAAAGAGATAGTTTGGCCATTACCATATATCTTCAACTCCTCACTGAAAGAGGTTAGGGTACTGGAGGACTGGAAACAGGCTGTTACACCTTAGTTGCATTACATGGGGGGGGGGGGGAGAGGGATGACCTAGATCAATATAGGCCTGTAAGACTGACATCGATTGCTTGCAAAGTACTAGAAAGAATTCCTAAAAAAATGTTATAGTACATGATCTTATGACAAGCAGGTGGTTTTATGAAAAAAGTCAACATGTACTGTATTTAGGAGTGGAAGGTATTGTCAGACCAACCTCCTTACCTTATGTGTGGATGTGGTATAACTTGATCTCGGTACGTCTTTTAACAGGGTGCCACATCACAAACCAATAATGAAGCTTCAGCAACCCATCACTGACAGCACCGTGGCAAACTGGATAGAGTGACTGTATGGGAGGAAACAGAGAGTTGTTGTGGATAGGAAAAAGTCTGGCTGGGTAAAGGTGACTATTGGGTCCTGCAGGGGTTGATCTTGGTGCCAATACTATGTAGTATATATGTACAGTGGGTGACTTGGGAGCTAGCATTAGTTGTTGGATCTCAAAGGATGCTGATGATATGTAGGCGGGACAAGTGGTGGAGTCTGTAGAAGAGGCTATCACTTTTCAAAAGGATCTGGATATATTAGAACAATGGACAGCAGGCATACAGTAGGCATGCTGCTTAATCAGTACAAGTATAAAATTATGAGCGTTGGTCGTAGGTTAAAGAAACTTTAGCATGAAATGTGTTGGCAAACAGTACCTTACACTCCATGGAGGAAGTAAAGGATTTAAAGTGTTAAGTATTGCAAGTGATTTTAAGAATTCCAAACAAAAATCAGAGACGTGTACTGTATAATATCTAATATGGATTAGGCAACATTGGTACAGAATTTTTAGCAGATACCATAATGTACTGATTTCACTGTATACTACATGTCAGGTCACATGCTGAGTACTGTGTGCCAGCATGGACACCATACTTGAAAAGGGTATGTGGCCACATTTCAGAAAGTGCAGAGAAGAGCAATTAGAATGATAACAGAATGAATGGTAAAAGCTGTTATGAAAAGGCTGGCAGCATTGGATTTTTACTCACTGGGATATAAGAAATTAAGAGAACATATGAGATCCATTTACAGAATTTTGCAAGGGCAAAGTGACATTGATTACAGTGAATTCTGGGAACAAAGGGGACCCCATGCACAAACTAGGAACTAATGGATTTAGATTAGATTTTAGGAAGCACTGCTTTTCCAACAGGGTTGTGCAGGAGTAGAACAGTCTGCCAGGAGGGGTTACTGGAACATATAAACCTTCCTTAAATGACTTTTTGACTGAAAGTGGAATCTATGCCATCTCCTGTTTAGCTAGTGGTGGTGGTGTGGGGGGGGGGGCAGGCTTCATACCCTAACCTCCTGTTCTACAAAATGAAATTTAGTACGATGCAGAATCCTGTTTTGCATGTATAAAATAACTGGTGAAATAAAAGTCATTACAACAGTGTGGATGTCTGTTTTTAATTCTCTTGTAAGCAGTTACATTTTATAAGCTGGCAGGAACAAGACACAGGGATTCGGTATACTTTAGAGAGCTATTTTAAATGTTCAGTTCATCAGCTGGAAACCTACAATAAAGCTCCTGCTTATTCTGGAGCTGCACTAATTTGCAGTCTTAAGTTGCTGTAGCTAAATGCAGGGAAACTGAGGATCTTGAGAGGGGAAAAGACATCCTCTCCCACCTCCTCTTCTACCTCCTCTTCCGCCTCCTCGTCCACCTCCTCTTCCTCCTCCTCTTCCACCTCCTCTTCCACCTCCTCTACCACCTCCTCTTCCGCCTCCTCTTCCGCCTCCTCTTCCACCTCCTCTTCCTCCTCCTCTTCCTCTTCGGACAACATGAACATCACTTTCTTCATCATCATCTGAGGCACAGAAACAAATATTAATACTCTTTTTAAATACTATCTCATTCACTTACTCAGTACTTTGAAGTTCTACTTTATACTGAATGTTGATAGACATGTAAAACACATCTATTATTTGTTTTCCAATCATTTACTATACACACATTAGTCCCTTTACAGTATTTGATATTGTCATTATGCCTCACAATATGCAGTATGCAGGGATAAGTTTTGCACATTTCGGGTATCCATCAGACACCCATGGACATATTCATAGCCCATCCCCACAGTATTACCATCCCAAGCTCCAACTGTATGAATGCATGAAGCTGTGCCATCAAGTAGAGGTGGAGGCAGGTAAGAGCATGTCAAGGCTGAGTTAACAGATTGTGGCTTGCATTAAGCAATTTTGTACTTTTCTAGTTCACAGTTGGGGTGTATCAGTTACCCCAGCCAGAGAAGTTACCACAACCCAGTGGTCCCCTGACAGGGGTCCAAAAGCCCTGGTATGGCCCCACTGCTGCAGACCCCAGAAATTATCCTTTCCATGGAAGGCTTGGGTAAGCATGTTGGCTGCAGGGTACCATTCCATATTTATGAAATATGGCATCTATGCTTGCAGGGTTGTGGCAGTCCTTATGCAGACTACAATATCCCATGATCCTTTGCTTTTGTGGTGCATCAAATCTACTTTGGGACTAGACCAGGCTTCTGGTTAGATGCCTGGTGCCTTGCCTAAGTTTATTATCCAGTTGTCCCCATTGTATGGATCTACATCCCCATTCACCAGGTCAGTTATGGATAATGCATCCTGTCCCTACATGTTTGGCTAGGACTGGGTGCAGGCCTATGTGGCATGTGCTGCAGCTGTGCAGCCCAGTGAGTGCCTTTTCTGGTATGTAATGCACAGAAAGTGCACAGAGTAGGGATGGGACAAATCCATCCTCGTGAAACTGAGCTGCTTCAAACTAATGCAGCTCAATGTAGGCAAGACCTGAATCAAACACTGCCAGGTTGGCTCGAATTCTTATCTTTCTTTTCTGTTTTGTATGCTCCCTAGCCTCCCAGCCTGCATGCCTGTTATGTGACTGGGTTGGGAGGCTGAGGGAGAGGTGAGAGGACACCTGAGAAGCATGCGCTCCTTTGGTGTACCCCAGCTTGCACATGTGCAATTCTGGGGTATAGAAGATGGTGTAGCTGCTGTGGTGCCATTCAAGGAGAGAGCGCTATAGGTGGGAGCTCACTAAGTAGAGAGCAGAGCGTGGCAGTGGGAGGGAAAAATGGTGACTTACTGGTTTGCCAGTGAGTTTTTCTTATTGGTTGGGTGGCTGTATGTGATGGAGTTTACTAGAACACAACGTGGACTAAAAGCTAAGAAATGTCTAAAATAAAAACGAGTACAGGGAGAGTGTGTATATAAGGGGAGGATAAGAGAGACATCATGGGTATTTGGGGGTGGGGTCCCATAGCATGTATTTGCCACCAGCACTTGTAAATGGGAGCCAAAAATATATTAAAATAATTTTAAACCAAAAATTAAGAAAAATCAAGAAAAAAATTACAAGAAACAGTGTGACGGTGGGGTAGTTTACTTTGTTTTACTTTTACTCTGTGCTCCAGGAACAAGTAGAGAACTGAAAAGAAAATGATAAAGAAAAAAGAAAAAAAGGAAAAAACTTGGAGAGAGTATGGGGTGGGAGGTGTGAGTCTGCCTCAGCCTGTGTCGCAAGAATAAGGACTTCTAAAAACATTAAGGAATCAAACCAGTTCTAAAAGGCAAGAGAAAGAGACAGTGTATTGGAGAAGTAAAATGCATGGGAGATCAAAGACATTTGGGAATTGGGAGCAGGGGGTCTTGGCTTGTGCCACTGCTGCTAGAGCCTGGGCTAAAAAAAAGGAAAACAGAAAAAGGTCTCACACATCATCACATAGTACACTGTATAAATAAAGAGAAATGGGAGACTGCATGTTTTGCTGTTGAAAAACAATTTTTCTTTGTCATCCTACAAAGCAAAAGTCCCTTGGTTAGTGTGGCATAAGCCTGCTGGGCTAGCTGGCCACTATTAGTAAAAAAATAAACCCAAGCTAGCACTGCTTTAATGAACCTATTAGCTGGTTCCAAATGTGAATAGCAAATTATTTAATCTGCTTACTTTTCTGCATTTTTTTGATGGGCCATAAAGTTAAGCTTGCTAAATAAGGAAAGGTAGGAAGGGGTCCAATGAGTCATGTTTCATGCCACACACTACTGTATGACATTTTACTATGCAGGTCTGTAAAAACAATTAATTTTTAAACACCAGGATGTGGTGTGTAAAAACACAGAATTTAAGGGTGGACAAGGACTGCTTGGCCCTCCCAGTCTGCCCATTTTTTCCCTGTCTGTACCGTCACCGCAGACTCTACTTCATCTCTGATGCCCCCTCCTCCAATTATTACTAAGGCTCCCCTGAGCCTATCCCACAAATTTGTGAATCCCGCCACTGTTTTCACCCTCATCACCTCTGCTAGAAGACTGCTCCAGGCATCCACTATTCTTTCAGTAAAGAAATACTGTCACGCAGTATACTCTGCACTGTCATGACACTGTCCCTTTACATTTCATGGTATTTTTCTGCAGAAAATGTTTTTTTCCCACTATTTCACAATATAGGCTCAGATCAGGCATATCCAAATCCTTTGCAAAACCAGGCTCAAACTTGTCTTAGATTTGGCAAATCCAAAACCAAACCCAAATCCACCCTAGCCTTGCCCATATGGGAGAATATCACTTGCAAACATTTGAAACAAAACAATTCTTAACATCTGTTTGCATTTTCATATTCAGTATCTCAGAACTTGTAGGATACATGGAAATGCTAATGATGGCCGCTTTAGCACCTTGGCTTAAATGCTTCCTTTACCTGGTAAAATGTAGTCGTGTTATATCAGCTCTGAGGAGCATCATGTACTGAATACAGGGCCAAAGTGTAGTTCTAGCCTATGTGAATTAGGCCGTGGGATTTTAAATATAATGATAGCTACTGTCACCCTGGGAGAACCCCCTTCCCCAGCAAATTACAATAGGTACTACACCTTAACAATGCTATCACAGAGTGGAACACAAAAAAAGACGTGCACTTTGCAATGAAACATTCTATTTAGTGTCAAAAATGCCAATGTAATATTGCATAGATCCTTTAATAACTGTTAGACATCCTGGACAGTGTGCATCATTTGTAAATTATATAAAATGAGACCAATTTTTGTTTACATGACAATGATTGAATGATGTCAGATACAGAATATGTCTGGTACTGCAACTTTGTATTGCCTTTTTGGCAAGGGCTACCTTGCTAAAAATGTAGGCCTGATAAAACAAATAATTAATTTAATAATTGGAGTAAGTAACTCCATAAATAAATAAACAAATAAACAGTTCCACCTACTAATCTAGTAGGAGAAAGTTGCATCCTTAGTCATAGTCCTTACCTTTGGGAAATTGTTTTCATCTTGATGGTTGGATTTATTTATCTGTATGTTTAAAAACTTAAGTACATTTTACTATGCTTTGTTCAAAATTTCATCTTGTTCATATATTTCTTTTATTACCATTGGATTTCAAGGTATAGCAGTGGAAAGAGTACCTTTTCTGAAGCATACAGTGCAGTTTCCACATGTAGTTTAGCTGCACCATTTGTAAAGGAAGCACATGCAGAAGTGTTCTGCCAGTCATAGTAATTCTTCAGAAAAGTGTGCTCTGTGTCTATAGTTGCTGTACGTTTACAGATGCAACAGCAGAACAACACCAAAAATGTTTTGAATATCTCCTCACAAGTGAAGTAAGATGAGGCAGTGAGGGGAAGGTTATGTTCTTTAGTGGTTAATAATCCTCCAATGTCACAACAGAAACATTGGACAACATAACTGATAGACATACTGTATCAGCTCATTTGCTAAACTGTATTTTCTGTAGTTACCTGTATATGTATGGATGTATATATATATATATATATATATATATATATATATATATATATATATATATATATATATATATATATATATCACACCACACCAGTGGTGCAGAAATTGGTAAATATATAATGATATTTGGGGATAAATATTTATTTTCACTTAGAACACCATTTATTTCACTTAAAACACAATTTCTTTCACTTAAAACATGATATTTCCACTTAAAATCTGGAAATAGAATGCAGAGAACAATTGGCCAGATAGAGAGACTACTGTACAATTGAAAGCAAGACAGTTTTAAGCTAAAATAAGGTAAAACACCAGTAAAAACATTACAGCTGGTGTGGTATATATCAAATACATAAACGGTTGCAGCAGAACAACACATTCATCTCCACCCATGAGTGGTAAGGCCCTTATAACTAAATCATGGCTTCGCCACTCACGAGTTATGGGTCTTACCACTTACCAGTGGAGATAAATGTGATATTCCACTGCAACCCATTATGTATTCCATATAGATCACCTTGAAAACTGAATGAAAATTGAATCACTGCCCCCCCCACCCCAAACCTTTTCAGTTTTGGCTCATTGTCTATATCTGGCCTCGTAATTCTTTGTTTATGACAACATAATCATTTCCTTAGCAACAGACTGCATTGTCATATACAAAGGGCTGTGATGTCAACTGTAGACGAACAGCCAGAGCAGATGAAACCTGGAGAACAATTTTGCTATTTTTACGTTACTGCACTCAGTCCTATAGAAAATATGGATCCAAGTACAGAATATCAGGTCCTCTTTGAAGCATAGAAATACGTTAAAATCACAGTTTTAAATGCCACCAGAGCACTAGGCTCACTGTGGAACTTTGAGCAAGTCATTGATTCTTCCTGTACTGTAGCCCCTTTCAGCTGCGCACACTGGAGGAAGCAGGATCACCTCAAAATGAAATGTTGCATCTCAGTTTGGCTGGCCTGAGTAAAGTTGCTGCAAAATGTAAAGAAGTAATGACCCCAAGTTTAGCTGGAAAAGCTCAGCTGCAGTAGATGTTTTCATAGATCCTTAAGTGTTGGGCATCCCAATGGTACATTGGCAGTGGACACCACGTTTGATACCAGTTAGGTAACTATGGTTTGTGATCCAAGCCTATATTTACAATGAGGCAGGCAGGAGGAAAGATGCCAAGTCTCCTATCAGACAATCTCCTTCTCCAGGGAGGGAGGCGTGTGCACCTTGCCATGATACTGCTGCAATCCTGCAACAGGTAGGAATGCAGCAGACTGCATTTTCCTGTCATAGGGGAAGGTTGCATACACAGTGCATCAGATGTGCCAGTGATCGTGTCCCTGAATCTTTGTGGGAATATTCTTTGGGAGTAATAAGAAGGGAAATAGTTGACTTACTAAAATGGATGACACTGTTCCACACCAACAAATTGAGAGTGAGTTTCTACTCCTACTTCTGTTTCCCTGTTTGCTCTCTCTTCTTGTCACATGATTCTGGATTCCTGGGGACCACCCACCATGGACCAGATAGTTTGGCATCTCCAGGAGGAGGGTGCACCATAATGGTATGCAGTTTCTTACTGGTTGACTAATGCAGAAAGCCCAGATAGGTGGAAGTATGACTTCTCTGACGGCAGAGACTTCACTAGACTCCTGCCCTTCTCTACCAGAGACATGGTCAATGGTCTTCTCCAAGAACCCACACTGTTTGTTTTTTTTCACTTAGTCCCAGGTCAAATGGATCATCTCTACCATATAGTCCAGTGAGTTACAGAGCCAAGGTAATATAGTTTCCAAGCCTTGGTATTCACTTAGACACTGAACCTGCTTCATATATTAGGACCAAATAAGCTACTTATGGGGACAATAGTATAGCTGACAAACAATTTCTAGCCAGTCAAACTACCTTGCTTTGTTGGGCAAACAGATAATGAAAGGTAACAAAGATGGCTAGGGCTAAATGTCTGGATTGACTTTGTCTGACTAAACCAGTTTTCAATGAGCTCAAACATCATTCACCTATCTCTACTTACAGCAACTTCCCCTTATATATTTCTCAGATGCAATGCCATACTACAGTGCTGACAACAGTGTATCCTAGTCTGCTGTTTAGCTCAGGAGCAGACAATGACACAGGTGCTGCAGTTGTCAATTAACAGAACAAAAGAAAAGAAAAATAAACTTTGTATCTGTTAATTCCACCACAAAGTGACACACCGATATCTGCCAGGAGCCAGCACACAGTAGAATTGGATGTGCAGCATGTCAAAAATGCTCCATACATCTGAAATTAGGCTGCTGTGCCTTAACTTCAACTTCTACTACTGTGAAGCTTTCTATATTTGCCTATAGTATAACTGTGAATACAGTAGTTAGAAAGACTAAAATTGCTTGGGTCCCAGAAACAGCCTTCCTGTCTATTGTAAGGAGGAAAAAGTATATTCTTTTTTTTAAAACAGTAAAAAATTACCTTCATCTCCGAGTGTGTACTGCACCAGAAGCAGAACAACGAAAGCAAAAGCAATACTCTTCTTCCACATTTTGACTCTCAGTGAAACTTGAATGTGTTAGTCTACAGCATTAGATCTATAAATCTGAATTCCGTGCTGTGGTATTTATAAAGGAAGCTTCTCCTAAGGTACCTCCTTTCGATGTGCACATCTTCCCTTCACGTGGTATGATGTATTTCCCTAAGACAGGCAATCAGAATTGCAAATGGACCAAAAAATATATAGCATTGGCTTCAGAGTTTATTTTTTTAGACTACAAAAGAATAGAATATCATTTCATTGCACAATTTCTCAAAGCACATTCAATTATTGACAGAAATACAGGTTATATGTGGGTAGTCCAAACTGAGTAAAAATGCAGCAGCAGCTATTCAGTGCACACAGCATTCATACCCAATCCTTAAACTGCTACATTAATATACGACTCATGTAATATTGAAATATTGATGAAGTAAAAGTACATCTTCATTATTTAAAAATAAAGTAATTACTCATTATCACTATATTAAAATGTTATTTTTCCATATTGATGTTGTTAAATGCATTCACAATTTATATCGATATTGTACACATTTATTGTTACTTTTTTACTATATTATATATTATTATTATACTGACCATGCACCTGGTGGAGCAGAGTTTTTGGAAAGTACTAGTGTTATTCCATGAAGAGGATCCATTAATATATTCCTAAGCCTCCTTCAGAAGGAGATACCTTTTTAACCATTAAGGCTAAACACTTTTTTCCTTTTTTTAATGATAACTTGGGATCCGATAATTAAGTTTGAGTCACTTTGAATCACTTTACATGCACTGATACAAATTAAAATACATCGATAAACCATTAAACATAATTTTCTTTATAAAAGCATACCAATGAACATTATTTTGATGTTGATTGGTCTGTCAAAACTGTATTGACAGGCCCAGCCATACTGATCCAGCCATAAACTTTCATTTTAAAAAAAGGTAATTCCTAGTTGTAACGGTGCTAAAGTTATCCCTTTTGAAAGATAATTTATTTTTAAAAGGGATAATATTAAAATGATAATGGTTATGAACTTAACTGTGCTTTTCTTAATGAAAATATGCAATCCAGTTAGCATGTTCAAGTCATGTACCCTGCTTTAGCATGCATCTTGGCCAGAGACGACAGACAGAGCAGAGATGGGGGGGGGGGGGATAGACTGCACAAAAGGGAGACATAATAAGAATCACACAAATTAGCTTCAGCTTTATATCTTCATTTCCCAGTTCCCCTACCTACTAGTCTTGCACTCATTAGTACTTAAACAAATCATATCCTGCATCAGCTGCACATGTCATGGCAAGAGAAAATATTCAGGAGATTGAGTGAGGAAGAGATTAACAGAAATAAAGAGAGAGAGAAAGACATCAGTTGAAGGGTGAGTAGTGCAGTGGAAGAAAATACTAAGAAACACAAAAATGACACTTTAGCTTCACTTCACTTTATAGTGCAACTGCTAAATCTTGCACCAAGTACTAAAAAATTATATTATACTTTTCTTTTATCAGCATGCATTGCAGCAGGGGTGGGGGGGTGAGTGTGCAAGAGTGAGAGAAAGAGAGAGAAGAAAGAGAGAGAGAGAGAGAGAGATGATGGCATAGACAGAGTGGGTGGATGGTCTCGGCTGCAAAGGGAGAATGGACTTCAGCTTCACTTCACATTGCCACAGCCTAGTCTTACACTTCATGGTGAAAGAAAATCATGTTATTCAAAAATCATATTATTTTCTGCTTCAGTTACTACTCAGCATTTATTGTGGCCAGAAAGGCCAGAGGGGAAAAAGAGAGAGAGAGAGAGAGAAAGATTAAGAAAGAGAGGGAGAAATTAATAGAGAGAAAAAGGAAGAAAGAGGGATTACTGAAAAGAGGAAGAGACATTAATAAAGAGAAAGCGAGAGGACAGATTGCAAGAGAGAGATCAATTGAGTAGGCAGGCTGCAAAAAAGAGAGAACAACTTAAGAACACTTTACGAAAAAGGAGCTTTACTTCATCAGCACTGCACTCATTAGTAAAATGTAATAAAAAAAGATCCTACATCACTGATTTGGAGGCCACTTTACTGTGGCTTGCCCTGCACTTCACATACAGTACTGTAAATAACTGAAGATAGAGAAGATAGAGATTCAGTGGCATGGGGGCTGGCAGGCCCAAAAAGAGAAAAAAAACCTTTATGAATCCTTTTACAGAAAGGTCTTCAGTTTACTTTTACTCATAATAATAAGACTAATTTTAATATCCAGCCTACAGATATGGAGGATATTACCCTTTTTGTGGTTGTACTGTCACTATGGTATTGTGCTTGAGGGGCTACTGGTGACCTGGGCTGCACCCTGTACTCTATATACAGTACTACAGTACTTATCTATCTTACAGAAAGAAGACATGTCCCTATAGCTTTTGTAGCTAGTTGTTA
The DNA here is from genome assembly GCA_016271365.2 of Neoceratodus forsteri. Classification (NCBI taxonomy): domain Eukaryota; kingdom Metazoa; phylum Chordata; order Ceratodontiformes; family Ceratodontidae; genus Neoceratodus; species Neoceratodus forsteri. The sequence goes on from CM057449.1 coordinate 370,918,877, forward strand.
AATTATGGAAATTTAAAAAGGGCAGTACAGCCTTAGCCTAGAGACATTCAAGTACCTCAAGGGGATTAACAAAGTTCAGGAGGGCGGCATCTTTCAGAAAAAGAGAACAAGGGGTTACAATTAGAGGTATGCGAAGTTAGTAAATTTCACTCTGTGTAATATTTCATGGAGTTTTGGCTTTCCACAAAATTGTATGCCATGCGAAATCCCAGTTTCGCCTCTTTCGGTGATTTCGCAAAAAAAATGCAAAATTGCTGACTTTGCTTCTATTGTGCCACTATCTGGGTTATTACTGTTAGGCAAAATGATAATTTCGCCAGCAAAATTTGTGCTTAATGCAAAATTTGCACTGCAGTATGGGATAGGGTGTCATCTGACACTCTAGGGGGTCTCATGTTGCTGAATAGCCTATAGGAAGCAATGTATTTGAGAGTCTGTCAGAGAGCACATTGTTTAGTCTTACTGATTTTAAAACCTGTTAAAACATAAAAAAGTTCCATTTGAACAAAATGATGATCAACATATTTTTGTGAGTGTATTGTGGATACACAGTATTTTTTTTTATTCACTCATCGATTAGATAGTGTAATTAATGTTTTTCAGTGTCTGCATTTTGTGTCTGTGGATTGTGTGTGGGGGAAGGGAGCAGCAGCATTGTAGGAGGCTATGTTCAATCAAAATCTGCAGTTTTTTCATTTTATTCTTTGTTAAACAGCGTTTTTGTGGTATATGTTGTTTTTGTTTCTTTTCTTGCCATATTTCCCACTGCTAAATTAACTCTCTGAGCATTTTGTGTGTGAAACGGTGTTCAATTTCACTTGCCAGATTTCCCTGTGCTAGAAGAAAGCCAAACCTTTGTTTTGGGTGTATAAAATACAGACTCGGTGTTCAGTTTCACTTGCCAGATTTCCCTGTGCTAGTAAACCAGACCTGTGTTTTGAGTGCATAAAATACAGATTCAGTGTGCAGTTTCACTTGCCAGATTTCCTTGTGCTAGTAGAAAACCAGACCTTTGTTTTGGGTGTATAAAATACAGATTCAGTATTCATGTGCCAGATTTCCATATGCTAGGAAACCAGACCTGTGCTTTTGGTGTAAAAAATATTAATTCAGTGTCCAGTTTCACTTGAGAGATTTCCCTGCGCTAGAAAACCAGACCTGAGTTTTGGGCATATAAAATACAGATTTAGTGTTCAGTTTCATTTGACAGTCAAAGTATTAAAACCACAAACAGGAATCATGACTGGCAAAAAAAGAGTGGAACAAGGGATGGGTGCCCATGTGTCAGGGAAGGGGGTTAGTAAATCAAAGGCAACAAGTAATGCTCCACTGCCAACATGAATGTCTGAGCACATGTCATCAACAATTCCTCTGGGCTCAGGGGCAAATAACAGTGTGAGTACTGGAGTTGTTAGCAGCAGTGGCATATCTGTCACATAATGTTTCAAAGCTAAATCAGTAGTGGCAATGATGGTGGGTGAGGTGACACCTGAGGAGAAAGGTAGCAGCACTGAAAGTACCAGCAGGCAGGAAACAGTGGAAGAGGAGGAGAAGATAGTCTGCGTACCCGTGGGTGGTGTTGATGGCCATGCTTCTGCAGCAGGCATTGCTGAGACAGTGGTAAATACTAGAGATGCAGAGAATGTGGGTTGAGACTTCACAAATACATCTTGAGGAGGTTGAGGAGGACATACATGTTGAAGAGAATGAGAGCACTGTTAGTGATTATGATGATGATGTGCAGGATCCACTTTGGGAGCCTGACAGTAAAAAACATAAGTCACATGATTCAGGTGTTTTTGAGGAGGATGTTGCATCCACTAGTGTCACAGCTAGTGAAGAAAGCACATCTAATATTTTTCATGGACAAAGAACCTCAGTGCGCAAGCACTGAGGCAATGGTTACCCCAAAGGGCATTTGCCAGGAAGCCAAGTTTCAAAGAAATACAAAATCACACATGCCCCATAATGCAAAACATCATGGGCTGCATATGCAAATCACCACAGAATATTATACTGGTTCAACTTTAAGCAGAAATGCATGGTGCCAAAAGGCCTCTCAAGCAATTTGCAAAGGGTTCCAACATAAGACACAGACACGTGTTTCGTCCTACCAGGACTCATCAGTGTGCCTTGTCTGTTTGATGCCCCAGTCGAATGAACCAGTTACCCTAAGATGGTCTATCTGGGTTATGGTTTGGTGAACCCAATTAAAACAAAAAAACAAGTTAAAAGACAAAGAACCTCAGCACACAAGCACTGAGGCAATGGTTACCCCAAAGGGCATTGGCTGGGAAGCCAAGTTTCAAAGAAATACAAAATCACACATGCCCCCATAATGCAAAGCATCATGGGCTGCATATGCAAATCACCACAGAATATTATACTAGTTCAACTTTAAGCAGAAATGCATGGTACCGAAAGGCCTCTCACACAGTTTGCAAAAGGGTGCCAACAGAAGACACAGACAAGTGTTTTGTCCTACCAGGACTCATCAGTGTGCCTCATCTATTTGACACCCCAGTGGAATTAACCAGCTACCCTAAGATGGTCTGCCTGGGTTATGTTGTGATGAACCCAATTAAAACAAAAAATAAGATAAAAGACAATTTATTTTTGATTTTAATATTTTAATGTTAATATTTTTGATGTGCTGAAATCATTTCAAAACACCAATGTCTCCACATCTTCCCCTCCACTGTTACAGTCCTCCAGTAACCATGGAAAAAGAAGGGTAATTCAATCCTCTGTGTGGGATTTCTATGTTCTTGACCCTGCTGATGAGTCAGTTGCGATCTGTCAGCTCTGTCAAGCATGGGTAAGCAGGGGTAAAAAGGGAAGCCATCTAGGCACTGGTGGACAACTCACCCACCTCAAGAACAGACACCCTGTATGCTGGTGTCAGCATGAAAAGAAAGGTAGTGGTGGAGTTCACAGTATCAGTTCTGTTGAGAAAGTGGTTGGAGGGTTCACAATGTCAAATGCTGTGGACTATGTAGCGGAGGAGCATGATTCCATTCTGTCTAGTAGTAAAGGGCATAGCAGTAATGCTACTAGTACCACCCTTTTGAGTCATAGTAGCATAGCCACTGTATTAGAAGAAGGAAACTACTTTGGTTCTCGAATACAGTAGAAGAAGGAAACCACTTTGGTTCTCAAATACAGTAGCAGAAAAGGTCAGAGCCAAAAGGCTTGCCTTCAGGAAATATAAGGAAACACAGTGGGATGAAGATAGCGAGGCATACCAAACTGCCCTAAGGGAAGCAGGGAAGGCAGTAAGGCAGGCAAAGTCCCAAACTGAGGAAACACTAGCATGAACAGTAAAAGAAGGTGACAAGACTTTCTATAGATACATTAGTGAAAGGAGAAAGTCCAGAGGGGGTATTGCTAAGCTCAAAGGAGAAAAAGGAGCATGTGAGGAGGAGGACCCTGTAAAAGCATCTATCCTAAATAGATACTTTTGCTCAGTATTTACTGAAGAGAGGGTAGGGCAGGGCCTACAGCTCAGCACCATGGACACAGGGGGGAAGGAGGTGAGCACTACTCCCTTCACAAAATAAAGGGTCCTACAAGAGCTTGTTAAGCTCAGGGTGGACAAGGCAATGGGACCTGATGGCATACATCCCAGGGTACTTAAGGAGCTAAGGGTGGAACTAACAGAGCCATTAGCAGAACTGTTTAGCGAGTCTCTGAGCACAGGAGAGGTCCCAGAAGACTGGAGAAGGGCTCATGTGATTCCGCTCCACAAGAGTGGTAGCAGGGAGGAGGCAGGGAACTACAGACCAGTCAGTCTTACCTCAGTAGTGGGCAAGATTATGGAGGCACTCCTTAAGGAAAGGATAGTGCAACACCTGGAATCCATAGGAGCACAGGATCTAAGACAGCATGGGTTTACAAAAGGAAGGTCCTGTCAAACTAATCTCATAGATTTCTTTGACTGAGTAGCCAGAGTGGTGGACCAAGGGGGAGCAGTTGATGTCGCCTACCTTGACTTCAGCAAAGCTTTGACACTGTTCCACATAGAAGATTGATAAATAAGCTGGGTAGGCTCGGGGTGGGTCAGAAGTTGGTCAACTGGGTGGCAAACTGGTTGACAGGCAGAAAACAGAGAGTGGTGGTAAATGGTATACAGTCAGAAGAGATGCCAGTCACAAGTGGGGTACCTCAGGGATCAGTCCTGGGGCCAGTCCTCTTCAATAGCTTCATTAGTGACATTGCAGATGGACTAGAAGGTAAGGCTTGTCTGTTTGCAGATGACACCAAGATCTGCAACAGAGTAAATGATCCAGATGGGGTGGGCAGAATGAGAAGAGATCTGGATAAACTAGCAAAATGGTCAGAAGAGTGGCAACTGGGATTTAATGCAAAGAAGTGCAAGATCATGCACATAGGGAAGAGAAACCCTGAAGCCACCTATAGGCTGGGAGGGGAGTTGCTGGCAGTCACAAAGGAAGAAAGAGACTTGGGCATCATCATCATCGATGACCTGAAATCATCCAAGCAGACCTCTAAAGCAGTAGGTAAGGCTAAGGGGATGTTAGGGTGTATTAGCAGGGGTATCACAAGTCGTAAGAGGGAGGTAATAATCCCTCTCTACAAGACACTGGTTAGGCTCCATCTGGAGTACTGTGTGCAGTACTGGAGGCCACACCTTCATAACGACATTAACCAAATTGAGGCAGTCCAGAGATGGGCAACCAAAATGGTGCAGGGACTGCATTAGAAGACATATGAGGACAGATTAATGGAGCTTAATATGTATACCCTTGAGCAAAGGAGGGAGAGGTGATATGATCGAAATATTCAAACACCTTAAGGGCATTAACAAGGTGAAAGAGTCTAACATCTTTAAATATAAGAAAAATAGTAGGACAAGAGGACACAGCATGAGATTAGAGGGAGGCCGATTAAGGGGGAATGTGAAAAAATTATTTTTCACAGAAAGAGTGGTGGATACATGGAACGGTCTACCTCAGGAAGTGGTGGCTATGAATACAGTACAGGGCTTCAAACAGGCATGGGATAGGCATAAGGGAGCAATAAAGATGAGTATGACTAGATAGGCCACTGGCAGAGCAAAGGCCGATGGCACATTTATAAGGTAGAAAAAGAAATGGGCAGACTGGACGGGCCTTGCGGTCCTTATCTGCCGTCAACCTCTATGTTTCTGTTTCTATATTGCATAACACAGCTAAAGTTAGTATAGAAGCACCAGCCCATAGCACCCCAACAATGTCACAGCAACAATTAAAGTTGTTTACTCCAACTGCACAAAGAAAGATCTAGCCCACACTCCACGCCATGCTTGATCATAATGTAAAATTCACACCAAATCACGTGACAGCAAGGAGGCTCAATGCAGCAGTTGCTGAAATGTTGGCAATTGATCTCTTACCATACTCCTTTATATATATATATATATATATATACACACACACACTTTTTCTCCCTCCCCAGTCAGCCCACATCCAGCCACCTTTCTGGTGCACCCGCCGTTCCAATTCAAGGCCCTTACCCCAGCTGTACCCCCATGGATTGCCCCCTGTGGTGGGGGGCGGCAAGTTCCCCTTACTTAATGCCCAGATGGATTCAGTGTGCTGGGGTGAGACCCTCGGAGCCAGCGGATGCTACCCTGGGATGGCCATCAAGCTGCACGACCGAGTGTTTTTCCGTGTTCTTTGTTTGGGGGTGGGGCACGCAATTATGCCAGTGGAGGCAATGCGTGCACTGCTGTGCATGCTACTCCAGGTGTCTGCCCCATCCCCGCCCCTTGAATGTCATCATTGGCACCCTGCCCCCCAACCCCTCTTGGGAACTGGAAATTGCTGACTACTGGAACCCCCCCTCCCTAGAGAAGGAGAGCAGTCCTTGGTGTGCTCTATCCTTCTCCTCCCCAGCCGACCCCCGGTGGCCCGTGCTCATTCCTGAACATGGGTTGTTGGTGTGGCATGAGGTGTGGTGTCCAGCACCTCAGCGCTCACTGCCACCAGGCCAGCAATACTCTTTTATTGAGAATGCCAGTTTCCAGCCATTCATGGGCCGTGCATGTCCCAAATGGCAGCTACCATCTTGAACTTTGCAAAACGTGCAAAACTGTATGGTTGAGTATCAGATATGTTAAATCATGCCTTTATTCATACAGCAACCACTTATATATATCTGAGTATGAATACGTGGGCAAGTGACAAAACAGCTGGCAGTTTATATTTGTGCATTAAAGGTCACTGGTCACAGATCCCTGGAGTACTGTTCAACTTGGGCAGTGGCAAAAGTTGCAGCAATGCAAATTGTGCTGGTAGCAATATTCCAGGTCTTTGTCAGCATGCCACACTGATGATGAAAAGCATAGCGGGGTCACCTATGGGTGAGAAGATGCTGAAAGCATTCTTTTGGATATTAATGAGTGGCTCCTCCCACACTCATTAAAGGCAGGTTTTATTGCCAGTGATACTGGATCTAATGTCATAAAGTGCATTAGTGATGGTGTTTTTTTCAGGGTGCATGCCCGGCTCACTGCCTGAATCTTGTTGTCTAGCAGTTTCTCACCTGTACGGATATCAGGGAGATTTTGTCTGTTGCACACCGTATCTGTGTGCACTTTGCATGGTCCAGAAAGTCACGTGACCTGCTGTGTGAGTTGCAGATTTGCAACAGCTTTCCTCAGCACTGCATGAAAATGGATGTGGTGACAAGATGGAACTCCACCATGTACATGCTGGATTGCTTAAATAAGCAGTACAAGGTGATTTCTGAATATTTTATTTATTTATTTATTTAAAATCGGTGACAGGGAAAGGCACATTGAGCCGAGGCTTGTTTCCAGGTGCGGCCCAGGTACAAGATGTACACTGAGGTATGTAGAAAAATACAATAGTTTTTTGGATTACAGATAGTTTGTGCAACATCAGAAATACAGTACAAACATTAATCATTACAGTATGGTATAAACAAGTACTGGAATTGTACAGTAGAGAGGCAGGAATTCAATTTGAGGCTAGCTGTACAGTATTGACCATAAGCGGCCTCTGAAACTAGGTTAGGCCCAAGTAGAGGTGGGTGCCATGGAGTATCTATGGTGGGAGGAGCCTAAGGAGTTGTTTAATGGCTGAAAAGGAGGAGGTCTGGTGAAGATTGGGTGGAAGATTGTTCCATAGGAGGGGGAGATGATATGAAAAGGCAGCTTGGCTAGTAGCAGTGTGGGGGCACGGGAGGTGGAAAGTGTGTGCATCCTGTGGCAGAGGAAGTAGCCTAGGAAATTGGCTAGTGAAAAGCAGGAAGTGAGGTAGGGAGATAGGGAGCCTAGCCAATATTTAGCTATGAGGGAGGTGCTGTGGACGGTTCTCCTGTGTGAGAGTTGGGCTAGGGAGATGGTATTGTAGAGGAGGCAGTGATGAGTAAGTGGGGAGAAGGCAGTGGTAAAACTACAGAATGAGTTGAGTAGGATGTCAAGTTTGGGAAGGGATGAGGTTGGGACCATTCTGTAGATGATGTCTGCATAGTCTAGCACTGGCAGGATAGGTTTCCATATGGGTTCGCTATGGGTGGGAAGAGGAAGACTGGCTTTGTGGTGATAGAGAATGGAAAGCTTGGGCCAGAGTTTGTTGCAGATGGCCTCGACGTGGGTGGAGAAGTTGAGGTGGCTGTCCAGCCAGACTCCCAAGTATTTGAAGGCGGGGACCAACTCAAGGGGGGAGCCATCCAGGGTGGTGATTGCTGGAGGGGCAGATAGGGAGGAAAGCTTTTGTCTAGAACTGAATATATGCTAGTACATACTACCTGGGACAGTACTGGTGCATCCATGAGTCTCACAATGGAACAGTGGGAGCAGCTAGACGGACTGCTCACGAATCTCAGGTGATTCAAACATGCCACTCAGGCCTTGAGCACCGACAGTGCTATGTGTGAGTCAGGCAATTCCACTTCTGCATGTGCTGAGGCAAACACTGTTGAATGTCCAGCAACATCTTGAAGCTGGTGTTGACCCTGTTACTTGGGACTTGATGGATCACATGCTGAACATGTTTCAGTCCAACACACATATTAACAGAATTCTTCACTCTGCAGAGTCTGGCATTGCCACAATACTTGACCCATGATATAAATATGGTGTGGCTTCAATCATTGAAGGTGGGCAGTAGCAGGTTAAGAAGTTGACAGACCTTCTGATAAGAAGGGAACATGGTGCGCAGATGTGAATAAACACGAAGGCATAGAAGGCAAAACATGACACAGCTAATATACCCGGTGTTGCTACCACTACACAGGCCTCAAATTCGAATGTTTCTTCAAAAATCTGTACCATGAATAAACAAAATAATAATCTCATTTGGGATGTCTTAAGTCAGGTGGGTGTGGCAGATATGCAAGATAATGAAGAAGAGGCTGATGATGAATCAGCAGGAATGTAAGCAGCGCAACTCATGATTGCTGTGTATCTTGAGGACACGAGGCACCTAAGCATTGGAGATGAGCCCCTGATGTACTGTTGCGCAAAGGTCTCTGATTGGCCAGCACTAACATTGGTGGCCATGAAGTACCTGAGCTGTCCAGCATCAAGTGTACATGTTGAATGAGTATTTAGTTCAGCCAGTGTCATAGTGCGGGATAGGCACACCAATCTGTCACCAAAAATGTTAGCTTGCTAACATTTATTAAAATGAATCAAGGACACATTCCAACAAATTCAATAATGTCTGTGTTCAAGCCACATGACAGCAGAGAAGAGGAAGAGGAAGGTACTATCAGCACACTCAGTAGTAGGAACAAAAAGAGGTGGGAGGAGCAGTATCGTAGAGAGTTTCCATCTGGTTACAGCTCCAGTCTGGAGGACTGTGAGGGCTGCTTACTTGCAGATGATGATTAAAATATGGCCTGATTTTTCAGTCATTTGTCCTCTGCAGTACAAACATTTTAATTATCACATATTCTGCTACTTTATTTTCATTCATGTGTTGATGTCATGACAAGTAATTTCTTTACTTTGATTAATATCTGAACAAACCACAAGCAAAATGTTCTGCTGTTGTGTCTGCTTCCAAATTCAGTGTCTAGTGCACACTCCAACACCACTGACATTTCTCATTGCTCCACACGGCACCATACTGTACAGCACTTATTCCTCTTCTTTCACCAGTGGTCTGGGTTGTTCTGTCATATCCAGTGATAAACGTCATTGTCCAATCCACATTGATGCAACATTGCAAATGGCTCCTGTCATCACCACCAGTCTCCATCCTTGCATAACTGTGTTTCTGTTGCTACTATTGCTCCTGATGAAGTAATGTCCACCACCACCAGACTATGATGCTGCATAACATACCTGCTCCATACTGAGGGACATATCACTGCTCCATCATCCTCCTCCCCCTACTCTACTGTGGTCTACTTGTGTTGCTCCTTCATGATCCGGCGCAAACATGATGATTTGTCAGATGCATACAGCGTGATGCAGCATAAAAATGCAATTTCAAAACTCACAATAATAAAACAGTTGTGTCACTGCTCTTTAGACTAATATGAGTGGCATTATCAAGTGCTGCAGGTTTGCAAAGCAACAGCAGTTCCAACAGGAACACGTAATGATGATATACGATATCACAGCCAGCATCGCTATTACTCAAGTAATGGTAAAAATTGTTTGTTTGTTTTTTAATCATCTTCCTCACTTTATTGCAATAATATTGTTTTGATTTCACAGGTCAACGCAGCTATGCTTTTGCTTCTTCATGATCATTTCTATCTGCCTTTGACATGTCATCTACTTCTTCCTCTTCCTCTTCTGGCCAGACAACGTGACACAGAAACCTCTTGTAAAGTACCTGAAATTAAACAACAGAAACACAAAACATGTACTATGACTCAGACGACTTTGAGTCTAACATTAAAAAAAATGTGCATACTTCAACCAGCCCTGCCCCCACCCCCAGTGTAAAAAAAAAACAAACCTTTATGTGGTTGTTGCTGATATCACGGAGATATAGGATGCAGAGTGGCATATGTCATCATAATCTTACCTCGACATGGAAAAAGTAAAAATACATGGCTATTACACCCAAAAAAGGCTCCCACCCCAAAATGAGAAACATACAAATCATACATACTTACCATGCAAAGGTTGTGAGATGTGGTTAATAATAACTTCCTCCAGGGTACCAAGAAGCATCATGTAACGTAGTTTTGATGATTAAGTCACTTCATTGCCCATGATATGAACAGCTAGTGAAAAAGGAAAATATTAGTGAGATATGGATATCAGTACAAATAACAGCAACCCACACCGTGCAAATAAGTAACCATGTCTTATCTTCCCATGGTTTGGCAATGTGCTGTCTTCAGACTTTCACAGCAGCACTCTGCAGCAGCAGCAGTAGTAGTAGTTGCAGGCAGCACAGCAACTTGATATTTGGTCATCATCAGTTTGCCACTGTACAACTCTTGGTCTTCCCATCTTAAACTCCACAATTTATGCTTCTTTTGAAGACATTTTCTCATGTATGTCTTCTTAACTTCTGTGAACAGTTGCACAGCACAGCAGCAGTAGGCACGCAGCAGCAGGAATTAATTTTAGGTTTGTGGACAAGCACTTGATTAATGCCCAGAACTGATGACCATATGCAAGCCCTTGCCATAAAAGTGCTGCTAGGTGCACACAATAAAACCCTTACTGTGTTTTCAATCTATATTCCTCCCAGACAGATGGCCTCCTGCTTTGATTCACTCCTGGAGCGTTTTGACTCTCTGAGTCTTAATTCGGAAATTATGTCAGGAGATTTCAATATCAGTTGGTTCTCTCCTGACACAAACCCCTTCAAAGATGCAATTTCAGCAGTTCACCTCACCCAGCTAGTTGACTTCCCAGCTAGAATCAGCTATAAAACTGGGACCGGTACCTTGCTGGACTGGGTGCTCCCCAACAACCCTGATCATACATCGGACACAACCGTACTCCCAGATGCTTTCAGTGACCACTCCCCAGTCTTGTTTCATTGGGTGAACAAATTCGCTAAACCACCTGCAAGAACAATTACCACCAGGGTACTCATCCATGGGCATCTTGAATCACTAAAAGCTGACCTGTGTAATCAGGACTGGTCAATGGTTTACACAACTAACAACACTGACATTGCCTTCGACCAATTCATTCTTCAGTTCAATGCTGCATATGATAGGCATGCCCCCCCATAAAAAGCGTAAAATCAAAGGCCGCTGTAATCCTTGGTTTTCTCCTGACCTCCTTGAGCTTCTGAATGCTAGGGACCATCTATGGCACAGGTCTAGGGCCCTATGTAACCAGGCTGGCATCCAGAGGTACAAAGTGGCTAGAAACAACTGCATGAGGGCTATTCGTACAGCTAAAAATCAATATTATAAGGAAGTGCTCTCTTGGACCTGGAATGATGGCAGAAAATTTTGGATTAACCTTAAAGAGGTCACTGGGAGAGACCTCAGATCCACCCTTACCATACTTAACATTGATGGTGGACCCTCACTCGACCCCAGACTTATTGATAACACTTTTAATAATGTCTTCACAGACCTGAGTGGTGTCCTGCCACCTGGCTAATTCTCTCACCCCCTCACAAGTGACTACTCTGGGAAAGAGACTCTGCACCCTTCTCATCCTCCTTTCTACTTCAAAATCCTCTCAGCCCATGAAGCCAGGAATTACCTTCTCAAGGTATTAGGGAAATCAAGATTTAGTGGTGACACCCTGGATCTTAAGTTTGTAGCTCTTACACTGGATGAAATTCTGTCACCTCTAACACATATTATTAACATGTCACTTAGATACTCTCAATTTCCTCAGAAATGGAAATCTGCTACTGTGACACCAGTTCATAAGTCTGGGGATTGCACAATCTCTGGGAATTACAAGCCTCTCTTTATCTTGCCCCCTCTCTCGAAAGCTCTTGAGCGTATAATGGCTGACCAACTGGTTGAATATTTAGAAAAATATTAGCTAAAATGTCCGCAACAACACGGGTTCAGAAATGGTCATAGTACCACTACCGCCCTTCTGGAATTCATAGGCTTTATTCACCACTCCTCAGATCAAGGACACCTGGTTGGTGCTGCTTTCATTGATTTAACCAAAGCTTTTGTCACAGTGAATCATGCCCTCCAGGCCGAACAGCTTACCACCATTGGCCTAGCTTGTGACAGCGTAGCCTGGTTTTAAAATTACCTGCGCAACTGTACACAGCAGGTGAAGACTGGTAACACCCTCTTGGATAGCAGACCTGTCCTATCTGGAGTTCCTCAAGGGTCCATCTTGAGCCCTCTTTTAATTAGCATTTTCCTCAACAACCTTCCTTACTCCTGTCAGGGTCACGTCCTTTTAAATGCTGATGATACTGTCCTGTTTACCGGTGATCCAGACCCTGAGGTTCTTGAATCTAGACTACAGAGTAATTTTGTAGCCATAGAAAGATGGCTCCAAAAGCACAAGTTAGTTATGAACTACAACAAGACTAAAACTATGCTATTCTCCAGCTCCCAAAATAGGCACAGAACTTACCCTCTTTCTATCACCAACGAAGAGGGCTCTCCCCTGGAGCTAGTTCAGCTCTTTAAATATCCAGGGATTGCTATTGACAGTACGATGACCTATGCCTATCACATTGACAACATTGCTATGGCTGTTAACACCCACATTGGGCTACTTTATAGGCATAAGCAATGTTTGACCCCAGAGGCTCTTAACCTGGTCATTCAAAGCTCTCTTGTCTCGCTTATTGATTATGGCTTACCAATCTATGGATCAGCTACTGAAACAACTCTTCACCACATCAGAGTTGCACTCAACAAAGCATGCTGTCTCCTTACTGGCTCAGCCCATCTGTCCCATACCTGTGACATGTACACTCAGGCTGACTGGCTCCAATTCAAAGGTAGACTCATGTACCATACATGTTTACTGTCCAAAAAAGTAAGCTTAGGCAAAATGCCCCAGGAGTGCAAAAGCTTATTACCCCACTATCAACTGTCATTGCACCAGAAGCTCTACTAGCCAGATTTTTAATATACCCCACTGTTGCACTTCTCTGGGACAAAGGTCCTTTGCCTACTGTGCCCCGCTATGGATGAACTCGCTGCACCATGACATCACTTCAGCATCCAGCTTGGGCTCCTTCAAGGTTAAACTTAAGCAACAGCTAGATGCTGATGCCAGTTGTGACTGCTTGCAATAACCTTCCTTCTTGTGATCAACACTTATTCTAACCTTATGCTATCCTGACCTTATGCATAACTGTTCTCAGCATGTAAATAACTGTTCTAAGTGGCTAATCATTCTTCTTCACATTTCCTCTTGATCCCTTCCACTCTTTCCCCTCACTAGGTCGTACCTGTAAAAAAGCTTTCAGCTTAGTGTGCTATTCCTGGTTAAAACAACAACAACAACCCTCTATGGCTTTCTTCAACCCCTTTCCCCCCTTTTATATCTCCTGAGCTCCCTTGCTCACTTTAAAATGCTTTGTCCCATACCTTCTCACCTCTGATGAGGCCCCTGGGCTGATGCCATCCCTTACCTTGTTGATTATTAGATAATAGGCTTAGTCTGTTCTCATTTTCCTGTATAGGGTCATTTCATAAGACCCCACCCCCTCTAATATGACCCTTTGAATGCCAGGTTTTAGTCAAATATGCACCACAATGCCACATGTATTGGAACTTCTGTAGCTATACACTCTTGTAATGTCTTGTATAATTCCTTGTTTTGTTTGTTCTCCATCTCATACTTTCCCAATATGTATTGTTCGTCTGACGTGGATCCTATAAAATGAGCTTGTTCTCAAAGATGTTATCCAAAATTTCAATAAATAAATAATGTGGCTAGCATGGAAATCTTGATGAAAATTTTAACAATGTATTTCACTTACTGAAACTTTTTCTCATATCTGTCTTCTAGACTTCTCTGGACAGTTGCACAGCACAGCAACAGTAGGCACGCAGCAGCAGGAATTCATTTTTGGTTCTTGGGCAAGCACTTGACTAATGTTTCTAGCAGGGCAAATCTTGCATGACAATTTCCACAATGTATTTCACATAATAAGACATTTTTTCATGTTAATCTTCTTGACTTCTCTGGGAAGTTGTTCAGCACAATATAAGGATGCATATTGTATTTCTAGGTATTGTGTTTGCATTTTGTGACCAGCTTGCGCCACCAGTTTACATTGTTGTATAGTACCAGATAGTTTCATGAGCCCAAGGTAAAAAACTAAATGATTTTTAGTTAATGGCTTCTTAAACAATGCACTACTATTAGTGGTTCTCATTTCCTGTTACACACTATCAGCTATTGAGACAGCATGCAACCTGATGTGGCGGTATGCCTAGTTTACATAAGATTGGAACTTTTTGTGTTCTTTTGGGGGTTGGGGTGGGTAACAGAAGCAACACATTAAGGAGATATTATGAGAACATATTTACCTATAATTTGTTATTCTATTTTAAATTGCTGCTTATCTACTAAGTAGAGTCCTGTGATACCATTCTTCACACAATCTGGGTATGCTTCAGAACTTGTTTTCACATCTGAAATACAAACAAGCATTTGTCAATGCTGAGAGTTTGCTGTTGGTATTGCTCTTGTACATGCCTTCCATATTTTTATCTGTATTTTCCTCTGTCTTGCATTCTAAGGGTGGGCGTTATAATTGGAACCCCTAACGCCTCAGGTGTTTGTTGGTATTTTTGCTCCAAATTTCCAACATGACCTTTTTGGGACATCACTTCATGAACAGTGCCAGTATCATTTTGTTAGTCAATCCCTAATGGTGATTTCACACAGCAAGTGTGCCATTCGGTGTCATAGGTGTGAAAACACATTTTGGGCAGGATATGAAAAATGAAAGCTGTACTGTTCATGAGGAGGTGTGAAGAAATGGCAATGTTGAAAATCTAGAGTGAAAATATGAAAAACTGGCAAAATTACAAATATATATAGAAACTGCATAAGGCATGCTCATAACGAAGTCATTTTTTGGAATGTTTTCACCAAATTTTTAACATGGCCTTTTTGGGACCTCCTCTCATGAACAGTAGCACTGGAATTTTGTTAATCTGTCCTGAAAGTTGATTTTGCATTGAGACCGTGCCATTCTGCACCACAGGTACAAAAATACATTTTGGGAAGGATACAAAAAATGACAACTGTATTGTTCATAAGGGGGTATAAAAAAATGACAACGTTGGAAATTTGGAGTGAAAATCTTAAAAACTGATAACATTACAAGCTGCATAGAAACTGTGCAACGGACGCTCATAACACAGTCATTTTGAGGAGTTTTTTCACCAAATTTGCAAAAAAGGGCTTTTTGGGAACTCCAACTCATGAACAGTGGCACTGTCATTTCATTACTTGGTCCCAAAAGGTGATTCTGCACAGTGACCGCAATATCACCTTTTGGGACTGAGAAATGAAATGACAGTGACTGTGTTCATGAGGTGAGGTTCCAAGAACCCCATGATGAAAATTTGGGGGCAAAACTCCAAAAAAATGGCTGAGATATCAAGCTAAATTGAACCCCCCCCCATTCACTGCCATTATAGAACTTACTGGCATTTCTTCAGTTTGCGTTGGATTTTGAAGAGTACAGACATGTTCCCTGTCCACTGAAGATGACTGCTCCTGACCTCCGAGGTAAGTATGGGTGGGGGGTGGGGAAGTCAGGTGCACAGCGGGAGGATGCAGGTTGGGAGAGGGGGTTTTGGGTCAGCGGCAACAACAAGGGACCATTTTCTGTCTTTTCAGGTTTAAAAACAAGATGTTGTGGGTCTGTTTTCTTGTTTATTACAGGGCAAACAATGGATTTTGGCACACAGAGGTGAGCTCCCATTGTGCCAGAGTATTGGGGGCTTCAATGCCAACCTGAGGATTGGGCACCCCGAGGTCGGAGGTTATGTGTGTGCTTGGGGGGGAAACACATCCAACACCAAGAGTGGGCCTCTTGGAGTCAGAAAAAATGATTAAATGTTGACCTGGGGACTGGGCACCTTGAGGTTGGAGGTTATGTGTGTGTGTGGGGGATGCATCCAACACCACGAGTGAGCAGCTTGGTGTGGGAAAAAAACAGCAGCAGCGTGGAGGAGGCAGGCAGGAAAGCATCTTCTCCCAGTCAGCATGGAGAGTCGGACATCAGGACACAGTCAGTTGTTTGCTCTATGGTGACCTGAAGATGAAAGGAAAAAGTCAGCTCCTGATTGGTGTGGCTTTTTCTTTTCATGTGCAGACCACTGAGGCTTGGTGTGATGCTGTCGAGCCCCATGCAGAGCACTCTGATTGGACAGACAGTGTCACACCCCTCAAAGCCTACTCTCCCAAGGAGTTTGACACGCATGCACAAACTCAGAAAAGGAGCACTCAATTGAACATGGCCCAGACCAGGTTTTCAGCAATTCTAACAGCTGTTTCTGTACATGAATTTTTGAAACTCACTTCTGCATTGGAAATCAATTACTATGCAGTACACACTGCTATATCACATTATATGGGACATCACATGTTCAAAAACTGCAGCGAAGATTCACGAAAATCAGATGGGAGCCATATTGAACTGAGTCTTACTTTAATATTTCAAATGCAAAACCAAAATAGAAGACAGACTCATAATAGAGAAAGCATGGTATCACATATAAGTCAGTAGGTAAGGGGAAATATAATACGGAATTAAGAATTCTAGCCCAAATGTTTCAGAACATTAATGTGCTCTTTTTTAAAGCAGCAGTGCAAGAATGTGGTGAAAATCTTTACCTATTCTTTTTAATGCTATTTTATACTGCATTTACCGCCTGAGTCCTGATTTGTATGATATCCCTCTTTCCACAGTTTGAGTCTGCTTCAGTACTTTTTTCACATTTGAAATAATAAAAGGAGTGCTCCCTTTAATATGGCTCAGACCAGGTTTTCATCAGTAATCTCAGTTGTTTTTGAACACCTATTGTTCCATAAGGTTAGGGAACACTGCCTACTGCATAATGCTTGCTTTATTTTAGTCATAACATAAGTGATATTTAAACAACGGGTGGACAAAAACAGCTGAGAATACTGATGAAGACCTGTTCTGAGCTATATTAAAATGAGTGCACCTTTTATTATTTCAAACATGAAAAAAGTACTAAAGCAGACCCAAATTGTGGACAGAAGGGTATCATACAAGTCAGGGGGCTAGTGGCAATCTAAAATAGCATAAAAAAGTATGGATCAAAATTGTCTCCTGATTATTGCACTGTTGCTTTAATATTTATTTGGGGGAGGATGGGGAGTAGAACTCTCAATAACACTCAAAACAATAAGACTTCAGAAGGATGAGGAAGCTATAATAGGAAGTACTTTAGAACTGCAAAGAAGTTTGAGAAGTAAATATGTGTATGACCAAAAAATATTTTTTCACCATTTCATTTTTTTTAATTTTTCTGCTGTTTTTATTTTGTGGTGTTGGGACAGGAGAGGAGGGAAGGGAAGTGAGAATAAAAAAAATGATAATGTACAGTACAAATACACCAAAAACAATCAAAATAACATAATGTGATGCATACATAAAGAAACAAAAGAAAAACTAAAGACGATCACAGATCTCTCTCAGGAGACTTATTGTCTCCTGGTTCTCCAGTGCCCTTTGTGTGTCTTCACGTTCTGCCGTGATCTCCTTGTGGAGATCCTCTATCTCTGACCAAAGAATGGCAAGGTGAGCTTGAGGCATAGGTCCTTCTGGTGTGCATGGAGGACAGGAAGATGAGGTGGATTGTGCAGACGATAACGCAGAGTTAGCCGCTCTCTCACATGTAGGCCTGCTATTTGTCCTCCTCTTTCTGGCACTTTTTCCCTGCCTGGCACTGTCTTGTCTTGCTACATCCCCTATTGCAGGAACAGGATTACTTGCTCCCTGCTGAAGCCTAGCCTCCCACTTCACATGGTGGTGATTAATAAGGTGGCTTCTCTGCCTACCCGTGCCAAAATAGCTTCCCTTTTCCCCATACCAGGCATGAATCCCACAAATACTGCATTGCACTACACTGGGATCATTCCTGGGTATCTTGAAATATTCCCAAACTTCAGAGCTCCTTGGTGGTCCAAGAACAGGAAGGGGGGGGGCACCAGCTGTAATGGTAATGGGCTGACCAGCAGGTGGGGTCTGGTTGCTAGCTGTGGTGGCAGAACAAACAGGGGAAGGGGCAGGCACAACAGGCTGCTGCTGCTGCTGTTTAAGCTGCTCTGGCTGCTGGGGCTGTGCATCAACCAGTTGTGCTGCAGTGCCACTAACAGAGGCAGAATCGACTGCTGCTGCTGCTGCTGCTGTAGTAGAGGTGAGTGAAATTTAAATTCTGCCTGCGGAATTCTTGCAAAATGTGAAATTTTGCTTCCACAGAATTTTGCAAAAAACTGCGGCTAATTTTGTGAAATTCTGTTTTTATTTTGCGGACTTTTGTCATGTATTGCAGAATAATATGGTGAACTGTGGAACACTTTTCTGCTGAACTGGTTTCCTTTCTTTTATTTAGTAGTTAAAAAAAAACTTGTAACTTGGACCCTGTGATGAAAACTGGTAAGTGGAGCCATTGGTGTAAGTGAGAGGAGAAACTGAATAGCTGGGAGGTGGCTGCCTGCAACTGATAGTGGTTGAAATGGGAGTGGAAACTGTTGGAACTGGGATGAGACTGAAATATTAGACATAATACTGTAGCTACTGTATGTTGAAATGTGAATGATTATGAATACCGTGGGATTCAGTAACAAAACTGTGAGGAGAAACAATTTCAGGTGGGAGTGTTATGCATAAGCTGTAGGTTCATCTGAACAATAGCGGTGTAAACAAATTTCCAAGTTCTACATAATTTCCAAACTAGAACTGCGTTCTTTTAGCAAAGCATTTTTATTTTTATTTTATGTGTTAATATGTACCCCATCACCACTCATTGCCAAAAACAAGTGGTTTTGTGTGCCTTCCGGTGTTTATGGATTGATTGCAGAAGACATCATTGGGGTTGCAAAAAAATCACGGGTGTCTGGACCGCCCCCTCGGCTACCACAAAATGGTGCCTGCCCTTGACTCACCTATAGAACTGTTTGCAATTATGGAGGCAGTGTATGTGTGTTGTTAAACAACATGTCATCAGTTCATCAAATTTCTTGATACTGACTATGTTACCAGTCCATTGACTTGCATACTGTTTGACTCTGAGCAAGTCATTTAACATCTTTGTGCTGTATCTTTCTTCTCATGAGTGTCTTTATCGATTGTGATTTGTGAATCTTTTCAGGATCAGTTCATTTGTGACTGCAGTTCATGGTCCAGACTAGATACATAGACATGGTCAGCAGATAAGGGCCTATGGCCCACCCAGTTTCCCCACTGAGCTTGTAAGTTCCCTTTATGTTTTTGTAGAAGTCTGTTGCCCCTTACCCCTGACCTCCAGAAATCATTTATGTCTATCCCATGAATTTTGAAGTCCTTTCTTTGTTTCAGCCTCCACCACAACTTCCTCTGGCAGTGAGTTCCACTGTTCCACCACTCTTTCTGTGAAGAAATTCTTCCTCACATTTCCTTTGAATCACCCTTCTGCCAACTTCATCCCATGCCCTCTAGTCCTGGAACATACATTTCCGTGGAAAATACTGTATTCCTGCACCCTGTTACTCCCTGTAAGGTACTTGTATGTCTCTTTTGTGGTTGCTTGAAGGTAGTAAAATGGATGTTAATGTGTGCTGTTTTTTTTTCAACATCAATAAAAAAGGGTAAAAAAATAAAGCAACTGTGTTAGTGACAACAGTAACTTGCACACAAATTACTAACACATGTCCGCAATAGGTGGATGGTGGCACCTGACAGTGAGAGGCAGGAATCAGAAATAGATTCCAAGTACTGCTCAGGGTTTATTTATATAAAACAGGAAAGGGAACATGGTCACAGGGAACTGTTATCCCTACTCTCCTATACAAGGAGAACTCTAAATCAAATGACTATAACAGCTCCAGTTTATGAGAGTTGTATAAGCTATACCCTGTGCAAGGGTGACTCTATGCACACTTGCAATAATTAATTGTAACAGCTCCGCTTTAACAGCGGTCTGTACTCTAAGACCAGTAAATTACTGTGCAGTTTCCAATACTACCCTGAGGTGCACCTCTACCTAGGGCCTATTACCTGGAGTACTCCACTGTAAGGAACTCTAAAACATGTAACCACAAGACTCTACATAAGTCATAAGAGGCAGTTTGTGCACATGTAAATTTTCTCTGTTGTCATGAAGAAACTGGGTTGTGAGGTATGAGACACAAGGGGAACACTTGGCTGACTGGCTAAAAACTAAGGGAATGCAGAGAGGATTTTAAACATGCCATTAGTTTTTGGCAGCACCACACCTCTCCAGGGTTGCTGAAATTTCAGAAGAATGCAAGGATTTCCTTGATTCAAAACCCAGTGAGGGCCACTGGAATGGAAACACAACAAACCTGGCCACAACCCACTTCTGGACTGTTGGAACATGAAGAAGACACTTAACACCCAGCCACAGCCCACTTGTGGACTGTCGGGACATGAAGAAGATGCTGAGAACTTAGAAGACTGTGGAATGTGCAAAAACAATGGGTTTCTGGGCACCAAGGCCAGATGAGCCAAGGAAAGGGCTACGTAAAATAAGAAACCAGATGATGATGCAGGGTACTGAAGCAGAAGATCTGGCCGGCACTTTAATGCGGATGATAAAACAAGAAAATGGACGGTACCTTTGTACTGGGCCAGGCCATACACTGGGAACTGGAGAGTGGAAAACAATAAACAGGATGCTGCAACTGAGGCGACTATGGCACGGTTATTCAAGAATCTGCTATTGGCTGCTTCAGAGATGCACTAAAGATGATTTCTGGAGTACTGAAGAAGATTGATCTGGATACATGTTGGTGAAAGGATTCTAAAAACTTGCTGAATACTGATTTGAACACCTTGTAACACTGAAATGCTGGCAACAAAGCAATACTTTCTGGCACTTTTACTGTCCATAGTAATAAAAGCAATGCAAATAAAGTCTCAGTTCTTATTGCAGTGGCCAATTAGACAGTCCTGGGTGTAAATATAGGGGGGTACAGGGGCTTAAATGTAGAGGGTACAATGATGTTTATACGATCGTATCAACCATTGGTGTTGTCATTTGATTCCTCTTGTTTTCCATCATACAATCATAGGGATTGCAGCTGGAATCAGGAGAACAGGAGGGTCACAGTCAGCTGCACCTTCCATCCAGCAAGCTTTATAAAGGCCCTAAAAAGAGAAGAATTGTAGAGATAGTTGCAGAAACATCAGTTACACATGGCATTTGTTAAAATAGTGGAGCAGAGTATGTGCGGCTGTAACAACAATTCAGAACATACTATCAATTCACTACTTAGACTCCCACTTGGGCTACCTGTCACTACCTAATGTGCAAGTAAGTATGCTACCACTTAGTAGCACTGTACCCTTCTTGCTCAATCTATCCCCAATCCATTCCCTTACCTGCCTTTTTTCTGTACCTATATATTAAAAAAATGTATAACAATACAATATATTTTATGGCTTGTGTGTGGATTGTGGAAAAAGAAGGTCAAAGTAAAACGCGAACCAAATATACTTACCGGTGCACTGCATTAGTGATCGACAAACCATGAAGCTGCAGGCTTAGATGCCAAGATACATTCAGGTCAGGTCAGTTTTAGTTGCATCTCTATCCATAAAGTATCACAGTGAACTGAAAAAGAAATCACTCCCTGAGTTGCAGAGACACACAGGAAGGGATTACAGTTTGTTGTGTTGTGTTAAAACCACATTGTGAACCTGAAAATGAACTCAGTCTGAAGAACATATTATTGCTTTTCATGACCCACATACAGCTGAAGTAGTCTGAGTGTGCAGCAGGTAATCCAGTGTAACTACTACCAGTACCACGTTCCAAAACAACCTCCAACCCCCCCCAACCTCCCCACAACTCTGAAAGACCATCTACACGTATGAAGATTCCATTCTCAAACCATTTTTTTTTTGCAGTTATTAAGTACTTACCTGTTACCTTATCTATGCAGTTTTGTGATGATTACATCAGGAACACAAACACAGACACACACACGCACTGTGGAATCATAACTCAAAACGCATACCTCAAAGTTGTTTCGAATCAACACTAAAATAGAAAACATAAATCAGTTTTAAGGTCTCACTAAAAATTAGAATAAATATTATGTACTTACATGGGCACTGGGCAGTTGGAACGGACAGACCAGAGTGTGGTTAGTAATGAAGTACTACTGAAGCAACAATATGAAGTTAGCATTGGCTGTGGTCATAAATCCTTAGAGAATCATGACGCAGTCCTGAAAAGGAAACCATCACAGTACAGTTGCAGAAACAGAACAGAGAAGCAGGACTAAGATATCTTTTTATGCACAGCCCTAGCAGTTAGGCCTGAACACCAAATCAGAAGATACTGTTACTTTGTCTAATATCAATTAAAATCAGGACAAGTGGTCTTTGCCTATAGCAGGGAAATCCACCACTGCTTTCTTCCACAGTACACATGGATGGCCATCGATATGCTTTGAACTCACATCTCAATCAAAATGTATCTGCAAGAACCACAGTAGACAGTACTATAGACTAAACAGTTTGGAAATGACAATAAAAATGCATGTTTGTATGGCATCAAAGTTTTTGTGAATTACTTACCCGTGCGCGTTGACTTGCGATTGAAAATCTCAGCACTGTAATGTCTGGCAGGGCATACTCGGGTATGCTGGAGTGGCATTATCACCAGCAAAGCAAGCATTATAGCTGCAGACCTGAAAATAAAAAAAAGATGTAGTGTGAATCAGCGCTGAAACAACACATAAGTAAAAACATGTGTTGTGTGTGTGTGGAGGGCAGGGGCATGTGCATGTGTAGCTGTACCAAAAATTCTGTACATCCACTCCTTACCGAGACTGCCAGTAGTGATCCCTTGTTACCTGGAAACAGAATGTGACTGCAGAAGGGGACCTTGAGGTCTATCTTGTCTGGCCATGGTGTATGTATTTCTACTACCCTCTCCCTTCTACTCCTCAATTTGAATTATATATTTCTGCTTATCCCATGCATTCTTGAACCCCACCACTGTTCTGGCCACCACCACCTCCTCCACAGGCCATTCCGGGCGTCCACCACACTTTCTGTGAAAAATAACTTTTTAGTGTTAGTCCTGAATTTGCCTCCTTTGAACTTAAGATTGTGACACCGTGTTCTGCCTCAGAGTCTCCCTCATTAGCCTTGAACAGTTCCTTAACCTGGACCGTGTTTGTTCCCTTGACGTACTTGAAGGTTTCAATCATGTCCCCCCCCATTTGTTCCAGAGAGTACTTGTTCAATGCTCTCAATCTATCATCACCTAATGTGCAATTCAACGTGCCTACAACTTTAGTAGCACCCAGCCTGTTTGGCTTCATGCTTCACAGATTATAATGTTAATGTTTATGGCTTTAGTTGGTGTGTGGCTCTGCACTCAGGATCCAATACCTGGTCTTGGAGGTGGGAGCATTGCCTGGCTGAGGCCGTGCAACTCCTCAGTGTCCTAACTTGTGTGCAGCTGGTATCAGGGAGGTACAATGTTAATGTTTATGGCTTTAGTTGGGCTGTGGCTGTTCACTTAGGATCCAATACATGTTCTTGGGTGGGGTGCATTGCTACGACTCAGTGTTGTAAAATATATGTGGTTGCTATCTGGGAGGTGTAACGGTACTGTTTAGGGCTTAATACAATATCATATATTCATAAGTTTATGGAGGAGATAATACTGAATCATCATCTCCCTTATCATCCTTTCTTTCTGTACAGCAGCACTGGAGACCACCGCCCAACCCCAAACAGAAGATCCCCATCCCCAACATGATGCTGATTATAAAAATTCAAGCACATGACACACAAACCATGTCTTAAAAATACAAAAGGAACTGGCAAGGCTGGCGGCCAAAGAGCCTGGAGGACAACAAAATCAGATGCACACAGGAGGAAGCTCCAGTGTGACAGTGGCAGGCACTAGGCCTGAAGAGGGTTCCGACCACTCCGACCATGAAGTCCCTCCACAAGTACCACCACTCACACTGCTGGATCATGAGGAAAGGAGGGACAAGGACCTTCAAATTATAAAAAAAGATTAAAGTCTCTGGATGCTCACTATGTTAACATAGAGCGGGAACTAAAACAAGTCAACGCCTGCTTAACAGGCGTGTTGTAAAGAGCCCACGCACTTCATGGGCCCGGGGCAATGTTTTTTTTTTTTTAACCTTATGTTTATCCCCCAACTATCTCCTCTCTCCACTCTCTCAGACATCCACACTAATTGTTCCTCTCCGGTCCCGCTCCATTCTGCCCCGGACTACTTGTGTCACTAGGCTAGGTATAACCCTTGGGTGGGGTGAGGAGGACCCCCAGTGCTTACCTTCTCAGAACCAGCACTCTGTGTCCTGGATCCTCATACAGCGGGGTCTGCCATTGCGGGCCAGAGAAATACAAGGTGGTGTCATTGCCTAGGAAAGACCGAGGGGTGTTTCCTGGTTTTCTCCCTAGACGTCGGCATGCAATGGAGCCAATGAGCTAGGAGGCACCCTGAGATGCACCTCCCGCTCCGCCTCCTGCTGACATCCACCCAATGCCCCTACTGCTGTCCCAGCATACCACACCTACCACAGAGCTTCCCCAGATGGTGGTATTGCAGCAGAAGACTGCAGAGATCCCCCCCCCCCAGCGAAGGAGAGCAGCCATTGGGCGCTCTATCCTTCTCCTCCCCAGCCGACCCCTGGCATATCTGGCTCATTCTCGAACCCGGGTCGCCAGTGTGGTGCAATGTGTGGCATCCAGCACCTCAACCCTCAGCGCCACCGGGCCGGCTGCTCAGGGCAATGTTGAGCATAAGCAACGCTGCTACATTGTGTGGCAAATCTTTTCTTGCTATGTGCAATGTTTGCATTAGGCTGTAAATAGTTTGTTTTTAGTGTTTAGTAACTTTGTTCATGTTTCTGTTTTTTTTGTCGTTATTCTCATTACCGCAATACCCCTGTAAATAGTAATATGTTGCTTTAGTGTTGTTGATTAGTTAAATATTGTTTGTTGTTTCTTAAAAGTTTTAACTTGCTCAGTTTTTGTCTGAAAATACAGAAATCTTTTTTTCCATACCCCTGTAGTCATCATTGTCTTGTGATGGGTGTGGTTATTATTAACCTACTTTACGTAAAACTTAAGAGAAGCTGACAGCAATTGGTTGAAGTTAGTTAGTTAGTTTTTGTTGACCGGGTAAGTGCAGTAGACAAGTCCTGCCTATTTTCAGGCACGACCCAGAGGAGGGGGATACAGATGAATGCTGACTGACCTTGAACCAGATTAAGCTGTTGGTGGTATTTTTAGAGAGTGAGAGAAATTTGGCCAGGACACTGGGGAAATTCCCCTACTCTCCTGTGGGGGCCCCCTTTACATCCTGGCTTTCTGCCAAGAAGGCTCTCTCTGGAGGTGCTGTGGAGGACATGGAGGTGTTGGAGGCAGAGGAGCTGGTCTCCTCCCGTCTCTGGATTGCGAGAGGCCTCATCGTTTTTTGCAAATGTTCCTTTTCCAGAGCCTGAGCTGAAATCATCTGCCAGTTTGACCATTTCCCCAGAGATTTCAGTGGATCAAAGTAAGCAGAAGACATTTTCTTCTAAAAGTGTTAATGTACCTGTACAGCTTGTGTCTGCTATGGAGCCTTCTACATCTAAGAAGCACCTTGTGGATCAGAATGTGGAGGCATTACTTATGATTGAGGAACAGTGTTATCTCCAGAAAAGACAGGAGCTTTTAGCCCTAAAAAACACAGCAGCAATATTGCCTATGACTCCCTGCTCTGACTCACCACTTCAGAATATAGCATCAGACGCCCTAGTACAACCTCTGACATTTCCACATTCCACTACGGATGCCTGCTACTCCCTTCAGATCTTCCTGCTCCAGTTTCGTGCAGCACTACTACTACTACGCTTGCTGAGCCTCAATGACCAAAACTGCAGCACAGCTCAATAGCCTTAGGAGTTACACAAGAGGGAGACTGGTTGGTTACTTCGGCACTTACTGCGGCGGGGTGGGAGAAGGATCTGGTAGTAGGGACATGGTGCTGTGGTCCTTTCCCTATTTGGATCCCGGATACAGGCGTCTTGCCAGCTTTTCTCACAGATAACTCACCAGACAAACAGATGGATTTTACGTTAACTCCCACTTTGCACTTAACCCAAAACCCGATTTTGAATTTACCTCTTTCTACGTCTTCCAACAATCAAGGTCAAACTTCTGACTCTCCCCAAGAAAGTTCTCAACCCCACAACCTCAACCAACAGAACAAACAAACTCTTTACAACCCACAGCTTCAAAAACAAATGCTTCTTGTTTTTCTGTTCCCTCAACAGGCTAAGAGACATAATGCTGTAAGATTGCAATATCCGGGGGATGCCTGAAGTACCTGACAGAGTTTTGTGTGACATACTTTACTTAAGGAATCCATGAAATTTGCAGCATATGATATTCATGCTTTGGTACATGTGTCTAATAAATCACATTTTGATATTAGTTTTAAGACCCTAAAAGGTTTGGAAAAGTTTTGGTCTCAGTTTCATTTGTTAAAACATTTCTCTTTATGGATGCCCTTTAGCGCTATTCCTTTAACCAAACCTACACAAAAAAATATCACCATTCTGTTTAGAAATGAAAGTGTGGGCTTGAATTACATATCAGTTTGGTTAAAGCAATGATGCACAGTGCTTTCTGATCCTGAAGCAATCTTTGATACAGAGAATTTGCGGACGGGGGGTAGAAGGTCAGAGTAATGCTTAGAACCACTGATACTGGTGTCCAGCACTTGCCCAATAGTTTTATGTTGAGTAGAGGTAGGGGAGTACTGTTTTAACCAGAAAAACTGAAAGCATGTTACAAGTGTGGCTCCATGAATCACCTAAGTAGCATTTGTGATACGATAAAATGCACTGTCTGTGGTGGCCTTGGACATGCAGGCCCACAGTGTGTTGAAGAACCTCTTTGTGTTTCGTGTGACGACTTGGGATATACTTTTCAGCAGTGCATCTGGGCTGCCCATAATTCTCCAATCTTGGCTGATGGAGAAGAACAGAGACTTATTATTACAGTGGCCCAATGCTCAAAAATCAATGGTCACTCCCCTTCTTCTCATACTACTAGGCCCTCTTCTTCTGCTTCTACTAAAATACAAAGCCATGCTACTACTGTAACCATTGCCGCTGCTAGTGAGAGATTAACTACAGTTATCTCAAACCCTACTCAGTCTGCACTACCTTCAGATCTTCTGCCTTCCTCCCCTGTTTTTCCCAGTGGTTCAACCTCAAACAACATAGCTGTGGGCCCCCCCCAGGGTACAGTTGGGAACAATGGAACCCCCTCCCCTCAGACACTTTTATTACACACTCCATAATTACCAGGGGTTCAAAGAAGTTTGGTTCATTCTCTTCCAAAGCTCAGAAGACAGAGCTTCTTCCTTTAGCAAATAAATTTGAATTATTACGTAACACTTCAGAAAACACTGATTCAGATTCTTCCTCTGTCTTATCTTCTCACGCTGAACTAACAACGGATACTGAAGTCCCTATAGATAATGTGGGGTCTCAAAAACGAAATGCAAAAGCTAAAACGAAACATAAAGTACCCAGAGAAAGGGTAGGCCTCAGTGAGCCTTTGTTCTTGACCCTTTACAGTTGACACTCTTATTTTTTTTTTGTACCATTATGTCCTCTTCCTTTGCGATACATACTGATAATGTTAACAGTATTGAAAAACAACTTAAAAGAGATTCAGTTTTTTCCTTTTTGTCCTGCCTTATGGTAGGTATAATACTTTTACAAGATGTCAGGTTACATTCACTGCCCAAAATCTCTAGGGCCCAACAAGCCTGGTATTTAGGCTCTTCCTACTGGTCTTTTGGACAGGAGATGTGCTCTGGAGTAGGTATCCTGTTTAGTCTTACTAATGTATCTATAGTTTAAATCTTAGATTTATGCCCTGGTAGATTGTTACTTATAGATATTAAAATCTTTTCTGTCCCCTTCCGCATTGTGAATATTTATGCCCCACAAACTAAGTCCTTCAGAATTGAACTACTGAAAATAGTTAAGCCTTATCTTTACACTTCTATGCACATTGTTTTTGGAGGTGACTTTAATTGTGGTTTGTCCACTCAGGACAGGTCCTCTGCCTCAAAAACCACAACATTGTTCTGTGATACCAACTTTCTCAAACATCTCTTACTCTCTGCAAAGCTTAGAGATGCTTATCCGACCTTGACCCAGGAACATATTCCTACTTTTCATAAAGGCCCTCTAGCTGCCCATATAGATTTTTTTTTGTTTCCCCTCATTTATAGACTTCTGCAGCCAAGGTACAAGTAGCTGAATTCACGGATCATAATCTGCTAACCATCTTTCTTGGTCCTGAGAATACTACAGTTTTTGGCCCTGGCTCTTGGAAATTTAATACTTCATTCCTAAACAACTCTTTGTTATTGGCACGCCTTAAGGTTTTTTTTCAAAACAGGAAATCAGTTTTTTTCTTTATGAAGATCTTGGTGGTGATGATCAGACACAAAAAGGGAATTAACACAGTTATTGAAAACTTTTAGTAAACTACATCACGAGGATTGTTATTTTCAATACCATAAAACACAGAGTCAGTTATAAAAACTCCTTACACTTTCTTACACAATGGGTCATGATTTCTCTACACAAATCAGTATTCTTAAAAAAATGTTAATGGATTACCATTTGACTAAATATATTTCTATGCAACAATGCCAACGTTTTAGTACAACTGGCACTTATGATGTGATATGTCCATTTGCTAACTATTCTAAACAGATTAATAGTAAAACCATCAAAGCCTTTATTACAGAGGATAAGCTAGAAATTACAGATTCATTGCAAATTCAAAATTATGTGGCTCTATATACACAAAAACAAGTACAAAAGACACATTAACAAGCATTTGTCAATGCTGAATGTTTGTTTGCTGGCATTGGCATTGGTAGTGTAGAAGTTACAGAGCTGCATAATAGGAATGGCAGTGAAGTATTGAACTGAAGCCAACCCCACCACCACCTGTAGAGAGTGACAGGCATTGGGGTGTGCCTTTGGGTAGTCAGGCATAACGGCCAAGCCATTTCACCACACCCTACACTGCAGACACTGGCAAGTGTCATGGTGTGCCTTGGGGTCTTTGGCCCTTATGCGCACCCCATTCCATCAGGAAATATGGTGAGATGGGTGCGGTATAGGAGAATGGGGTGAACTTTGGGGTCGAAGAGTCCAAGGCACACCTCGATGCCTCTCACTGGCTGCAGGGTGTGGAATGCTATGAGCATTACAGGCAAGAATCCCAAGAAACACACCCCTGATGACTGTCATTCTCTACAGGGTGGGGCATTATAGAAACATAGAATTTGATGGCAGATAAGAACCGCTTGGCCCACCTAGTCTGCCCATTTCCCTACCTAATGGATAAGCTGCAGATCCTAGTTAACCAGCAGCCTACTTCTTTCTACCCCTACCCCCTAGAATTGTCTTATGACTGTCCCATGCATGCTTGAATTCAACCACTGTTTTTGACTCCACAACCTCCTCCGGAAGGTTGTTCCATGCATCAGGGGTAATGTGAGGAAATTATTTTTCACGGAGAGAGTGGTGGACGCATGGAATCGCCTTCCTGGAGAGGTTGTGGGGTCTAAAACAGTGGAGGAATTCAAACATGCATGGGACAAACATAAGGCAATTATAGTGGGGGGTTGCAGGAAATAGGCTGTTGGTTAACTAGAATCTGCAGCTTATCCAGTAGGTAGGTAGGTAGGGAAATGGGCAGACTGGGTTGCCAAGTGGTCCTTATCTGCCATCAAAGTCTATGTTTCTATGTTTCTATCCACAACCCTCTCTGTGAAAAAATACTTCCGTACATTACCTCTGAGCCGCATCCCCATCTTCAAATTGTGCCCCCTTGTTCTTGCACACCTCTTTTTTTGAAAGATGCTACCCTCTTGGACTTTGTTGATTCCCTTGAGGTACTTGAAAGTTTCTATCATGTTCCCCCCTCCCTCCTTTCCTCAAGGCTATACATATTAAGCTCCTTTAGTCTCTCTTCATATGTCTTCTGGTGCAGACCCTGCACCATTTTAGTTGCCCTCCTCTGGACAGCTTCCATCTTGTCTATGTCCTTGCGGAGATTGGGTCTCCAGAACTGCACGCAGTACTCCAGATGGGGTCTCACCAGCTGTCTGTACAGAGGGATAACAACTTCCTGTTGGTATTTTCACTCCAAATTTTCAACATGGTTTTTTTGTGACCCCCACCTCATGAACAGTGGCAATATCAGTTTGTCAGCCGAAAGCTGCTTATGCACAGCGACTACGGCATTTAGCACCACAGGTGCAAAAACACATTCTGAACAGGATGTGAAAAATGACAGCTGTACTGTTCATGGGGAGGTGTAAAAAATGGCAATGTTGCAAATCTGCAGTAAAAATATTAAAAAAACTGAAGTCACGAGTGTGCATAGAAACTGAGTAACACACACCTGTAATGTAATTAGTTTGGGGATTTTTTATAGCAGATTGTCAACACAGGCATTTTGGGACCTCCGATCATGAACAATGTCACTGTGATTTTCTTTATCTGTCCCGAACAATGATTTCCCACAGCTACCACGCATCTCTGCGCTGAAAGTGTGAAAACACATTTCGGCCATGTTGTAAAAAATGACAGCTGTACTGTTCATAAGAAAATGTGGAAAAATGCCTTGGTGAAAATCTGGACTGAAAATATTACAAAGTCATGAACTTACGAGGGTGTGTGGAAACAGCACAATGCTCACTCGTAACACAGTCATTTTATGGACTTTTGTCACCAAATTTTCAACATAGCCATTTTAAGACCTCTGCTCATGAACAGTGTAACTGTAATTTTCTTAATCTGTCCCAAACATCGTTTTTGCACACCGACTGCACCATTGTGCTCTACATGTGCGGAAACACATTTTGGGCAACGTGAAAAATGGCAGCTGTACTGTTCATTAGAAGTGTAATAAAATGGCAATGCTGAAAATCTGGAGTGAAAATATTGAAAATTCGCAATCTTACAAGCGTGCATAGGAACTGTGCAATGCACGCTTGTAAAACAGTCATTTTTAGGAATTTTTCCACCTAAATTTCAACATAGGCTATTTGAGAGCCCACCTTATGAACAGTGGCAGTGTTGTTTCATTAATCAGTGCCAAAAGGTGATTTTGCGCAGTGACTCCGAAATCACCTTTCGGCACTAATTAATGCCATGACAGTGAAAGCATTCATAAGAAGGGGTCCCAAAAACCCCATGTTGAAAATTTGGTGCAAAAATTCAAAAAAATGCCTGAGATATGCATCAAAGTTGAAAAAAACCCTATTTATCCCATTATATAGCTTACTGGCATTTCCTCAGTTCGTGGTCAGCTTTGAAGAGTGCAGACGTGTTCCCGGTCCACCGAAGATCATCATTCTGGAGTCCGGAGGTAAGTATGGGGTGAGAGGGGGGTGTGGGAGGCAGGGTGCATAGTGGGTAAGCACGGGTGGGGCAGAGACGAGTGAGGACCATTTTGTGTTTCAGGTTTTTTAAAAGGGCGATGGCGGAGGGCGTTTTCCACGCTGGGGTGGGCTCCCAGCATGGCACAAGGATGGCTGTTGTGGGGGCATGGAGCCGACGGGGGATTGGGCACTCCCTGTCAGCAATAGCATCTGTTGCCACTCTGGGGTGGGCTCCCAGCATGGCACCCTGTACTCTCTGGGGGGGGGGCAGTGGAGCTGACAGGGTATTGGGCATCCCCGTTGGGCTATACGATGTGTAGCCACGCTGGGGTGGGCACCCAGTGTGGCATGTGGAACTCAATTTGGGGGAGGAGCACAGCACAGCCAATGGGGGATTGGGCACCCC
This sequence comes from Neoceratodus forsteri, assembly GCA_016271365.2. Classification (NCBI taxonomy): domain Eukaryota; kingdom Metazoa; phylum Chordata; order Ceratodontiformes; family Ceratodontidae; genus Neoceratodus; species Neoceratodus forsteri. Next base: position 370,950,867 of record CM057449.1, read on the forward strand.
CATTGGCTATACAGTGTGTGCTTGGGAGTGAGCACGCAGTATGTGTGCGTGTGTGTGCATGTAGGGGGAGCGCGCATGAGCAGGTGATATCTTATCGCTGCTCACTGAAGTGTAGCTCCCCCTTTCAACTGTACTCCATTGCATTTTCGACTGCTGTCATAGACAGCTCCAGCAGCCATTGGAGAACTGCGGCTTCACCTGCAAACACACTGACTGAATTGGAAGAGGGCTGCCACACCTCCGAAAACTCGGATGATGGCACTATGTTTCTTGCACATGCGTGCAAGCAAACATAAAAAGGACTGGAGAGCTCATCTCAATAAAGAAGGAAATAGCTTTTAGGTTTGTTGTTTGTGTTCCTTCCCTATACTATCCCTAACCTTAGCTGTGTGATTAGCCTGCCCTAGGTTAGGTGACTGACAGCTGATGACTTCATTTCTCATTGACACTGCCACAGTAGTGTAGTTAGATTTCAGAATGGACACATTTGTTATTCATGTTTGTGCATCTCCTAGAGAGACTCAACCAAGCAGTTCATCATCTAGTACATCTATTTCAACATGCGCTACTGAACATAGTAAGATTACTAACAAGAATGATTCATTAATACCATCAGACCTTGGAACTCAAGAATCTGTGCAACCAAAAATTTATTTTCCTAAAACAAACATTGGAAGACTGCTGCGAAGTTTTAGTGAAAAATGGTATGGGAACCGACCATGGTTGGAATACTCATTTTTGGCTGATAAGGCCTTCTATTTTCCTTGTCACATGTATGCACGCCCTGGCAATGCTGGTAGAATGGGATTTGATATTACTTTTACATCCTCTGTGTTTTGCAACTGGGAAAATGCTCTTTGTCAAAGGAAAGGTCTCAACAAACATGAGCACAGCTTAGTCCACTTGAATGCAATGGCTGATTGGACTGCAACAAGGAAAAGAGAGGCCGCCAGTGCCACAATTGCTGCGCTGGTGTCATCTGCACAAATTGAAAGGAATAGGTACTATGTAAAAACCTTGGGTAAAATCATTCAGTTTGCTGTTCTAAATGAGCTGCCTCTGAGAGGAGATAAATATATCATCAAGTTTGAAGAGTTAGATTTAACACTGAACAATTCATCAGGAGTTTTTGTAAACCTAATTAAGTTTACTGCGGGGCAAGATCCAATATTCACGGATATTCTGAAAACCATTCTGAAGAATGAAAAGTACACTTCTGCTGAAATTCAAAATGAAATAACTGACATTATGAAAAAAATGCTTCTGCAAGATATTGTCACAGATATTAAAAACAATACTGATGTCAAGTTCTTCTGCCTCAAGTCTGACACCACAAGGGATTCTGTGAATATTGAAAATCTGTTGATCATTTTATGATATTCTCTTGCTGGCACACCAAAGGAAAGACTTTATTGGAATATCCCAATTGTATGGCCTCACTGCTGAAGAAGTTACACAACAGATCTTGAAAGACATCCAAGACCTGGGTGTAAACCCTCAAAATATTTTATGTTCTTGCTTTGAAGGTGCCTCTGTTATGTCAGGGTGCAAAAGATGTGTGCAAAAGCTTTTGCAAAAGAAATTAAACAAGGAAATTCCTTACACACACACTGCTTGAATCATCAGTTATATCTGGTGGTTACTCATGTGTGTAAGAAGGGTGTGGCAGTGGTAGATATGTTCTCAAATTGCAACTTTCTGTACAAATATTTTTGCAGACATGAAGTTAGTGTGTTATACAAGGTTCAGCTCCTGCAAAGACTCATAGACACAAGGTGGACTGGTCACCTGAAAATCTTGGAAGTAATCCTCAATAATTTGGAAGACATTCAGATTGTTCTGTCAGAGTTTGCAAATGGTTACGGTGATCTGTCAGCTGAAACAAGAGGGCTACTAGAAGTTACAAAATCATCCCAATTCCTGTTTTTGGCTGAGGTTATGAGAATGATTTTGAATGTGTTTGCTCCAGTGAATAATTACCTTCAAAAAGAATGATGCACCTTGCTAAAGAACTTGAATTGATTACTGTTTCCTGTGAAACACTTAAACAGAAGAGAGAACTGTTTGAAGATTTTGTAGCAGATATTTCATCCAAGCAGCCAATTTTGAAAAGTGTCTGGGATGAAACATTGGCATTACATCGTGCTGGTGTCACCAAAAAAGCCAGGGTGCTGCCCCAAAGGTTTCAAAATTCAGTCATCACTGAGCATTTACCAGGATTCCAAAGTTTAAATGAGCATCAGTGGTTCCAGATTTATCATGAACTGATTGATGAAACCACTAGTGAAATGCAAAGGAGATTTTCTCAGAAGGACTCCGAGTTACACAGAAGCCTATCAGCACTGTATTCTACTAGCCCTCCCAACTTCTTGAAAATGGAATCTCTACATGTTTTGATTGACATGTTTGCATTATATATTCAGAAAGTCAAAGCTGAAATGGTTGTATTCAAGGCAATGAATTTGAAGAAATTCTTGGTGCTGCAAAGGAATTAAAGGAGGCGTTCCCGTGTATATTTGAAATGTGTATTGTTGTCTTGCTATTTGGGGTATCAATTGCTGCTTGCTGGAATTCCTTTTCTTGTTTGAAAACAATTTTGTCACATCAGAGGATGAGCATGGGTCATGAACGAAAGAGAAACCTCATTCTCCTGTCATATGAAAATTATGAGACCAAGTTTCAACCTGGATGTCTTTGAGGAAGAATTAAAATGCTACTATCTGAGAAGACTTCAACTTTAGTTTCATAACATTGTGTTAACCTTAGTTTGCAACCACAGCACTTACATGTTTAGAGTTAACTGTTACATGATTTACACTCAGGTACACAAAACAAGGCTTACTTCTTTGTCATCTGAGTGATACTGCACTTTTGACAAATCACGTGACAGGAAGCATGACTGGTAGCTGCCCCCCAGTCATTCTTTCTGCTCTCCCCTTGTCTTGCTGTTCTAGCTATGGGCCTGGTTGTGATTCTCTACTTCTGAGTAACAAATAATGACATAATGAACAATACTACTTACCTGCTTCCAGAAATTATTCCTAGGAAGCTACATTTATTTATTTATTTATTTATTTATTTATTTATTTATTTAAGAGCTTTACCAGGAAGGCATACTGGACAGAGAACCACTCGATTCCAGATGTGTCTTGGGGGAAGGGGGAAGAGGAGCAAAATAGAAAATACATATAGTACTACAACAAGTTTACAGATACAGTGACATAGATCCTGTATATACAGATTACTTAGTGAGCCATTGTATTAAACCCACATAAGATTTGTGGTCTGAAAATGAAAACAATGTTTTATTTGGAATAAGAAAAAAAGCATGCATAAAATTACTTACCTGACCAGCTGAGTATGTTGGACACGACAACATGAGGCAAAAGTGATGGCGACGTCAGGTAGGATTCTGGCAACAACAGCAGCAGCAGCAGTTCATGACATACCTGGTAATCAAACAAGACAGTGTGTGATACTTACAGAAACAAAAGCAATTTTGCTTGCCAATAATGTGCAGTCTCATTAGGCTTTATGCACATGTTCCTACATACAATACTATTGGTGCCAGTTGTGCTTGCCTACCCAAATGACTATCCTACAACCTCATCCTCAATCTCGTCTGTGCCCACACCACTCCATATATATCAATAATACATTCTTTAGGAATTACACACAGTAACTAAGAATAACACTACATCACGCTACAGATTGCATGATTGTCATTGACAAATGAAAGTAAGAGTTTAGAATCAAAAACTTCAACAAAAAATAAATACTTACCTTGGCAGTTTGGATGGACACATGAGTAGTGCTGGTCAGCAGAGTTTCCAGTCCTAGTAGTTCCTTATTATGGTGTTCCTTGCTTCGGTATTGAGAGTGTTGGCAGTAAGCAGGCTTTGATGGGACAGCAGGAATGGTGGTCAGATCAGCAGCAGCACTGTCTCTGGGCCTAGTCCCATCTTTAGGCACCTCTCTGGGCTGAGGGAGGAGGTTGCTCATCTCCAGGCTGAAGTGGCCAGGATTTGTGGGACCTCCTCTCCCATCCAGGGACAACAAGGGCCACTGCCATTGCCTCAGAGATTGCCAAGAAAGAGGAGCAGTTGGACCACAGTGGGCTCAGGGAGGGTGAGGGTGGTGTAACAGAGGTGCATCCCTCCAGTTGTACCTATCCACAATTCATATGCCATTCTGGCAAAGTGTTGTGCCCCTATGGAGGCACCCACAGTGGAGTCCAAGGAGGATGCTGGGAACCTCCACAAAGGAGACCCACAGGAGGGTGGCATGGGATCCCACAAGGAAAGGAAACAAGTCCTGGTGGGGAACTCCATTGTTAGAAAGGGAGAACTGGAGGAGGAAGGGGAGAGGGAGGTAAGGTGCCTGCCTGGTACCATGGCTTGGAAGGACAGGGAGCGAATCCTCAGGATTGCCAGACATGCTGCACAGGGAAGGGATCTGGATGCCACTGTCCACCTAGGGACAAATGATCTGGCTAAGAATGGGATCAGAGCAGTGCAGGAAGAGTTTGTGGAGTTGGAGTGGGGCCTTAGACAAGTAGCATGCACGGTAACCTTCTCAGAGGTGCTGCCTGTCTATGGCATAGGTGAAACTAAGGTGCTTCACACCGTGGGATTCAATTAGTGGTTGAAAAACTGGTGCAGAGCTCAGAGATTTGGCTTCATTGGGGACTGGGGGTCCACCTGGAGTGATGCAGGCCAATACTGGTGTGGTCTGCATCTGTCCAGGAGGGGAACCAGGATCCTAGTTGATAGGTTTAAATGCTTCATTGGCAAGCACTTAAACTAGCCAAGGGGAAAGACACTGGAAAGAAGCAGGGAAATCCTAGCCCCCCCCAAAAGTCAGGGTAGGAAGTGAGGTAAACACCAAGTTAGAGATGTCTATAGGGACAAGGGCAGGGGTAAATGGAGAAAGTGACAAAGGCAATAAGGACAGGGATGGGGCAGAAAGGGGTAATGCCATCAGGAAATGGAGGGTAGTGAGTACCAATTTTATTTTGTATTTATTTATTTGTTTAGTTTTTGTTGACTGGGTAAGTGCACTAGACAAATCCTGCCTATTTTCAGGCACGACCCAGGGCAGGGGATACAGATGAATGCCAACTGACCTTGAACCAGATTAAGCTGTTGGTGGTATTTTTAGTGAATGAGGGAAATTTGGCCAGGACACTGGGGAAATTCCCCTACTCTCCTTCCAGCAGGGGGCTTGACTTCCTGTGAGCAGGGTTGGAGGAGCCCAGTTGGGAGCCGGACCGAGGAGAAGAAGGAAGTGCTGATGTGGCAGGGGAGATGACCTCCTCCCATGACCTCATATTGCAAGAGGCTACTTTACTGGAAATAAACCAAGAATTAGTTCAAAATAAACAAGAAGAGATGTTTTTCTTGATCGAGGACTTAAGTAATATTGTTGGAAATAAGGACTGTGAGAGAACTCCAATGGAAGGAATTAAGGGCAAAAGTAAAGAAGAACTTCTGCAGGCATTAGAGAAAACCAAAGAGAAATATACAGCTTTTATGGCAAGAAAACAAGCTGAATTAAAGTTACTGGATCACAGTGAAGAAATTGACAATGGGTATGGCCCAGTTGACAGCTCTGAATATGATGCATCAACATCAAAGGACGCGGAAGGAGCAAGCCAACAGACACTCCCGCAGGTAAATCTTCACCCTATTATTTCAACCACTGATGCAAATGTGAACAGGGCTAGCAGGAAAACTGAGGGATTCGGGTGCTTAGAGCCCCAAGAGGTGAATATTTTGAATAACCTGCGGGAGGTAGAGGGCAGTGATATTAATGAAGAAGTTCCCACTGAAACTAGCTCTAAAACTGAGCAAAGGAGCGAGAAGGGGAACGAAGGTTTAAAAACTGCTGTACAAGATAAAGAAATGCCTAATGTAGTTTCAGGACTGGAAAACAACCCCAAGTCTTGTAATACAGTCCTCCGGTTCAACACAGGGATTCAAAAAGGCCCAAATGCAGAGGAAAAGAAAACTGGGGAAGTAATTTTCCAAAATAATCCCTTTGAACAGACTGATGCTACCATTTTTTCTTTCTTAGCACGATCTGCTAAACCAGGATCAAAGGAAGGGAAAAACAGGAGAGAGGCTATTATGTTGGCAAAACACAGTCTAGATGGGCCTAATACTCATACAGGGCCTGTAGAACATAAGGGACAATATATATATATATATGCAATCCTGTCCAACAGCAACAACAGAGGCAATTGGCAAAGCATTTTCCCTACACAGTAATCTAAATCAGGGACTTGAACCCTTCTGCAGTTGGTCACCGAGAAAAGCCCTACAGGAGGCAGGATGAAACAAATTGCCTTCAGGCCAGTGGTTGCCAGACCCACCATGGCCTGCAAACACCCCAGAATGGTGTCTCAGAGTTTGCCTCAAATTTTTGTTGGGGAAAAGGGGAGTACAAATCCAGACTCTGCCCAAGATATGGGGGATGAAAATATGGGACAGATTCAGGAGAATATAACTGAACCGATTATATTGGAAAAAGAGCCTTTAGAGAAAAACATATGGGAACCCCAGGGGGATCTGACACAGGACAAGAAGATTGAAGCAACCTTTGCAGGGACCCTAGATCTCAGAAGAGGAGTGGCACCTGAAGGTGAAGAAAAACAAACTGACCCCCCTCCCCAGCGCCCACTATTGTCAGAACTCTTTGCTAAATCAAAAAAAGAGGCTGCTTCTAGAAGGAATGCAGTTAGGATTCAGTACAAAAGAGGTCTGGAAATCAGGCCAGATTGGCAATATGTGGGGAGAAAGCTCCTGAAGGACTCACTGCACTTTTCACCAAAAGATGTTTATGCTTTTATAAACATCTCAGGAGAGGACAACTATGACATTAGTTTCAGATCTGCATACACCCTGGATTTGTTCTGGCAACGCTTCAATCAAGTTAAATTTTCACCTCTGTGGTCCCCCTTTATGGTGATCCCCTTGACAAAACCCCTCATTAAATATGTTACAGTGATGTTTTGGAATGAAGGGGTACACGTTGATGACATTACATACTGGCTTCAACAAAAATGTCAAGTATTGAGTGCACCAGAAGCACAACTGATTTCTGAGATGTTTTGGACTGGGGGATGGAAATATAAGGTTAAATTGAGGCAACTGGAGAGAGATATAGAGCATACACCAAACTCCTTCATGCTGGGTAGAGATAGAGGAGTGTGTTTTTATTCAGAGCAGCCACAAGCATGCTACAAGTGTGGGGCTAGGACCCACCTCTCTAGTGTATGTGATCGCCCCCACTGTGACAACTGTGGGGAGGTGGGGCACTTAAGTATGCAATGCGCAAACCTGACATGATGTGAGTTATGTGAGGTCACAGGTCACACGTTTCTGGAGTGTCTGTGGGCTGCAAGAAATAAGGTAACAGTCATTAGCCCTGAGCTTCTTATCCAACAAGCTCAAGAGGAAGCAGTCAAAAAGGTAGTAGAGGCTGAAGCCCCTCCTGCAGAACACAACCCCCCAGATAAGGCTCCAGACCCTATTCCAGGCAGAAAGGAGAAGGTCGAGACTGAAGAGATAAGAATAGATGAGGAGAATCATCCACTCTGTCCCAATTCTGATAAGCCCATCCAGCGGGGGGACCTACTACCAGTTTACTACACAGATAGGCAATCCACTGATGTACAGGTGATCCCTCTTCCACCCCCCAAAAAAACCCACCCTCCAAGAAGGACAACTAGGAATACAAAACCAAACCCGTCCCACACTCCCAAAAGTGAGCAAGCAGGCCTAGCGGAACCTAATCCCTATGAGGTTTTGGCTCCCACTGAGGTAGAATCAGACACAGAACAGATGGATGTAGCTCTTACACCCACACAAGCTGAAGGAGGGAAGGATGATATGCTTGAGTACAAAGGGAAGAAAAAGAAAAGGAGGGAGAAAGGGCCTTGAACTCTTAAATTGATGGTTAAGTTATCCCTGGGGTCATGTAACTGTCATAGCCTCTTACATTCCCTTAGGAGAACAGCGTTGTTTCACCTATTGATAGATCTAAAACTGGATATCTGTTTTTTGCAAGAAACATGGATGCTCACATCGGACCAACTTAGGCTGTTCCAGGCCGAATGGAGATGGGGACCATCCTATTGGTCCTTTGGGCCAGACAGGGCCAATGGAATAGGTATTGTATTTACTACCTTTTCCTTCCAAATTACCAATATGGTGGATTTGATTCCAGGGAGGCTGTTCATCCTAGATGGATAGTGGGATAAGGTCCCATATAGATTAATAAATGTATACAGCCCACAAACAAAAGCAGATAGAGTAGCTCTAATTTCCAAACTTCAATCTTACTTACATACGTCCACTTATGTAATCCTGCGGGGGATTTTAATTGAGACTTACCCAAAGGGGGACTGAGGGGGGAAAGAGTGAAAACATACTGCGATTCAAATGCCTTGCAAAAATGTGTTGATATTGGCGAGCTGAAGAATTGTGCGTACTACCAATCCCCGAGGGCCCAAATATACATACAAAAGGGGACACCTGACATCAAATAGAGACCATATTTTTGTTTCTAGGAATCTCCCTGACCCAAACTTTCATACTATCCATATAGAATTTTCAGACCACCTTCTTTTACAAATAACGTTTCGAACAGCCCCCTGAAAATAAGGAGGGAGAAAAGATGGAGATTAAATGTTTCAATTCTCACAGACTCTTTTGTTAAAGAGAAAATGTCATCATTACTCTGGGCTAGGACCTCAGTGAGTGATCTCTACGAAGATTTGGGGGTATGGTGGATGTACACAAAAAAAGAGATAGCAGTATGGTTCCAAAACTATGGCAAGCATAGGGCACAAAACAATTTTTTTAGCTATTTAAAACTAAGATCAAAACTTCAGAACATGCTTTCACAGTCTTCTTTGTCTAGACAAGATTATGGCCCTGACATTGAACAGATCCAGGATGAAATGAGGAAATTTCAATATGACAGGGCAAAACCTTTAAATACAGAATTGCAATTTGGAACACAAAAAACCCTAATTGGAGACCCCTTTGAAGCCTGTAAAAAGAAGAAAGATACTTTAGATATGTTTCAATTAGTAGATGATAGAGGAAACATAGTGGAAGATGAGATGGGGATCCATGAAATAATCTGTGGGCTTTTGGCATCACATGAGAGTTCCCCTCCTCCTTCTACAAATTTGATTAATTCTTATTTGGAGAAAAGCCAGGTAACCTTGGCCCAGGAGGATCAGGAATTTGTAACCTCTCCTTTGAAATTACAGGAAATAGAAGATGCAATTATGAAACTGAAAAATGGATCTTCACCCGGACCTGACGGACTGCCTTATGAGTTTTACAGATCATTTTCCAAAATAATGGCAAGGTGTTTAGTAGAACTGTTTTCAGTATTTTTTGACAAAGGGTGGTCCCCCTCAATTCACAGCAGGTCTCTTAATTTTATATATAAGGAGGCAAAAGGTAGACATCTCAAACTGGAGACCTATAACTCTCCTGAATGCTGATTTTAAAATATTGTCTCAGGTTCTTAACAATAGGCTAAGGCAAATAGCTCCTTTATTAATACATCCAGCCCAGTTTTTGGGATCCCTGAAAGGAAGCTACAACATGCCTTAATGATTATCAGAGATGTAATAGAGATGTGTGGTGCTGCACAAACATCCGGTTGTGTCATTACTTTAGATCAAAGCAAGGCTTTTGATAGAGTATGCCTTCCTTTCCTCTTTCAGACCTTATTACATTATGGTATTCCAAAGGAATTTGTGCATAAAATCCAACTTCTATATTCTAGAGTCCATGTGCAACCTATTATTAGAGGGTTGGTAATGAAAGACATCACCATAAATACAGGGGTTCAACAGGGCTGCCCCCTCAGCCCACTCCTTTATAACTTTTCCCTGGACCCACTGATTAGAGTTCTGAGCAATACTCAAAAATGGGAAGGTTTGAAGGGGATCCCAGGCCAAATGGAACTGAAAAGCCAAGCCTATGCAGACGATATATGCCTGTTTATAGCAAACCTGGGGCAATTACCAACAGTAATAAAACAACTGCAGGAATATTCTAGAGTATCTAATGCCACCCTCAATCTAAATAAATGTAAAGGGTTGTACTTAGGAAATACAGAGAGGGCACCTGTAACAGTAAACCATATTTATTTCTCCTCAGAGCCACAAAAAATCTTGGGAATAACGTTTGAACAGCATAATCTCCCGCTTGAGAACTGCGAAAGGGCTCTTCAGGGGGCTGAATATAAAGTCCAGAGATGGAAGTCATGGAGGTTGTCTAAAATAAAAAGGATACACATAATTAAAAGGTTCATTATATCCACTTTGTTGTATATAGCCATGATTTTACCACCCCAGTGATCTTAGAAACCAGGTAATATGTATGCTTTTTTCAGATGGTTTGGGGCTCCAGATTGAACCCAATAAAAAGGTGTTTTACATACTTGTCTAAACAACAAGGGGTCTGGGTATGGTGGACCCTATAATCTTTTTCCATAGCCTTTTCCTGTCTCACAATCTTAAAATTGGGCTAGGGGAACCAACCGATGTGACATACCATTTGTTTTGTAAAACTTGTAGTGCATATTTGGAAATTTGGACTGGAAACCTTCCCCAAAATTGCCCACCCATATCAAAATACCAGAATACATTAAACCAGCGCTCAAAAAGCTTTGCAAATGGGAGATCACTAAAGCAGATATCTCTAGACTCTCAAGACGACAATTGTACTTGCACATGGTGAGTCAAATCCATCCGGAACAACCTGAATTTAAAAATTGCCCACCAGATCTAAAGGGAGGGGTGTTAAAACAATTAAATAACAACAGCACTCCAGTGCACATGTAGGAGATATTATGGCTTTCAGCTCATGAGAGACTGAATGTAAGAGGCAATGCAAAACACAAGGCCCAAGAGGAAAGGAACTGTCCATATAATGGTTGTATAAATATTGAAGAGACAATGGATCATTTCCTTTTTACCTGTTCCTATGCAAAAGCCCAATGGGGATATTTAAAGACAGAATGGAATCTAAGGTGGTTAGACAGTTTAATCTATGAGTCTTTGGTCCTTGGGCATTGTGCCAACCTCATGATAATGTATGATTATGATATTTTAATGGTGTTGTTTTGCTGTTTAAAGTTTTACCTTTGGCAGGCTCGCTGTCAATGGACACTCCAACAGAGACTGATGTCATATACCACCTATAAGACACTGGTAGAACAAGCTATGGGGGCAGTGTTTAAGAAAGATCTGCAGGCTAATCCTAAGAGCTATGTTTTAAGGAAATGGAAAGGGTTGTTTGGATTTATCAAATACAAGTAAGGAGGTAGACTAAAAACCTATTTCTAAACAAGACGTGTTTAAAAAGTGCTACTGATTTTTGCCCTAATAGTTTATTGGTTACTCAATAGTTGGAAAATTATTTTTGAACAATCACTTTTAACCAGAGTATGAGTGAAATACTTGTTTATTTGTAATTCAAATTGTATTCTTTCATGTGACTTAACACACTCAGAAGTAATTAGGTTTGAGAGCTACAACTAGCAAAATTCCCGTGCCACAATGGTATGGGGAAAGATAAAAAGGGGGAGGGGGAAGGTTTCTTTGGGATTAAGGAGTGATTACTGTGTGGTCTTTAACATACTGCATCAAGTGTGTGAAGTGAATACCTGTTGTTCTTTCTTTCTATATGTTTGTTTTTTCTTTCCTCTTTATTTTTTGTACAATGTGTTATGATTTGTGACGATGTTATATCAATAAAAACTTCCCCTACTCTTTTTGATAAGTGCCATGGGATCTTTAACATCCACCTGAACTACCACCAATCCAGGCAGATGGGACCTCGGTTTAATGTCTCATCTGAAAGACGGCACCTCAGAAGTGCAGCACCCCTCTCATGCTGCACTACAGTGTCAGTACTGGGATATTAACCCAAGTGCCAGATGTGGGAACTGAACCCACAGCCTTCTGATCTCCCGGCCTCAGAGGCGAGTGTGCTACCTACTGAACCACTGACACTGATAATACCGTAGTCTGGGCAACAAGCTCCCTGAACTGGTGGCCTTGATGGAAGAGGGATGCCTGGATATTGTAGCAGTCACAGAAACATGGTACACAGAGAACCATGACTGGGATGTTAACATACCAGGGTACACACCCTACAGGAGAGACAGGGAGGGGAGAAGAGGGTGAGGAGTAGCTCTCTATGTGAAGGAAGGGATAAAAACAACTGAACAAAATAATAAACAGGGAGGAGAAGAGGCACTGTGGGTCACCTTAGAGACTGGAAATGACACCGCAGTCCACACAGGGGTTGTATACAGACCGCCATGTCAGGGGGAGGGAATGGACAAGGATATGATAGAGGGCATTCTTAGGATGGCAAAGAAAGAGGAGATACTGTTGATGGGAGACCTGAATAAGCCAGATGTTAACTGGAGCACATTTTCTGCAGCCACATCCAAGAGCAGGGCCATTCTTGATGCCCGACAGGTGGCATGCCTCAGACAGCTAGTTTTGGAACACACTCATGAGAGAGCAATCTTAGACATCTTACTCTCAAATGGGGACAGTGAGAGGATCTCAAATCTAGAAGTAGGTAGCCATCTGGGAACAAGTGACCACCATACAATGTGGTTCATGATAAACTCAGCTACAGAGTCAAGCCATACAAAAGTGAGGGTGCTGGACTTCAGAAGGGCTGACTTTGGTAAGATGGGAGAGTGCTTTAGAAAAGCACTAGCAAACAGGCTAGAAGGAGGGGTGAAGCAACAATGGGGGAAACATCAAAACTGCCATCACAGAGGCAACAAGCCTTTGTGTGAAGCAAATAAACAAATCAAAATGAAGAAAAAGCCACTATAGTTCTCAAAAGAGGTGGCAGTGAAAGGTCAGGAGAACTAGATAGCATTCAGGAAGTATAAGGAAACACAGAAAGAGCAGGACAGAGAGCTGTACCAGTTAAGGCAGAAGGAAGCAAGGAGGGAAGTCAGAATAGCAAAGGCCCAAACTGAGGAAAAGATAGCTAACTCGGTTAAGAAGGGGGATAAAACGTTTTATAGGTACATCAGGGAGCATAGAAAGACAAAAGGAGGGATAGTGAGGCTGAATAGAATGGACGGTAGATGGACAGAGAGGGACAGTGAAAAAGCAGGGATACAGAATGAATACTTCTGCCCAGTATTCACAAAAGAGGAGGAGGGGGAGGTGCCTAATCCAATTAACAGAAGCACTCTGGATAGGGGGCTTAATCCTTTGTCAGTCCTTTCACAGAAGAAAGGGTTCTGAAAAGGGGTGTGATCTGGACCTGACAAGAATGGCTGTTTTAGTTTTTTGCTTTGCCCCAACCCGATGCCCGATTGAGCTCATTTCAACATGTACAGGGACTACAGATGAGCTGAAACAGCTGGAAATCCCCCATTACCTGTATCCTGACGTTTCTGAGGTGCTAATCTGGTGCCAGAATTGCAAGCTGAGTTTCAACGGCACCTGTGAGTAAGTGAGAGATGGGCCCTGCATGCCACCCACGCTATCACAGCGGTGCAGGTCGCAGTACGCACTTCACGGGGAACGGAACCGAGTGAGCATACATAACTCACGGGCACTATCCTGTCGGGCTTCCACTGGATGAAATACTATTTGTGGATTAAAAAGTGAGGATGGCAGGCGTTATGGACTCCTCTGCGGCATCTCAGACTGGACTGGGGCTGCTCCCCTCTGCAATTTCCCCCGGAGCAGGTTCATTTGGGAGGAGCACTCTCGCACATCACCCAAATGCTGGAGGCCCTGTTAGTTAGGGTGGACAACACAGGCTCCTCAGTAGCAGGAAGCATGGCAGATATAAGACAGCTGGACGACAAACAAAATGTGCTCGAGCAGCGCACTGAGGAATTGGAGCATCAACACATTACGGTACTCCAGCAGCTAAGGGATCATGAGGCCAAACTCAGTCAGCTGTGGTACAGGGCGGAAGACCAAGAAAACAGGAGCTGCAAGAATAATATCAGGATCTTGGGGGACCCTGAGGGGAATAGAGGGCCCTAATATGGAATTCTTTATTAATGAATGGCTTCCACAACTATTAGGCGAGCGCTGGAAGGATCCAATTGGGGTGGAGAGGGCCCATAGGGTCGGGGCTCGAAAGGACAACATAAATGTCCCCAGAACCATTATTGCATATATACTGCGGTATTCCATAAAGGAAAAGATCCTAAGAGTGGCCAGAGAACAAGGAGAGCTTACTTGGAGGGGAGCGAGCATTTCCATATACAGCGATTTCTCCCAGGAGGTGGCTGCTAGGAGGAAGGCTTTTGAACCTCTTAAAGCTTTACTACAGTCCAAGGCCTTTCAATATCGCTTTAAAAAGCTTACTGCCCTGTATATTTTTAAGGATGGGAAATCCCTCCTCGCTGATTGCCCCAGGGATGCTGAAACATGGCTCCACAGCCATTGGCCGGGCCTCTTCCCCAAGACTACATCTCCCAGACACCTCTAGGCCCCTGGGGATAAGAGTGACAGAGACAGAGGAACTGAAGCACAAATGCAGGGGAAGCCAGGGGGGCAGCAAAGAGCAGTGGACCAGTCCTATGGAGAAGTCGTCCCCCAGGCCTTCACTACAGAACAAAGCACAGGAAGGCAATACTGACTCTCGAGGCAACCTACAGAGGCCTGATGCACACCGAATAGTTCCTCTGCATGACTCACTGATCCAGATGAACCACCCTACCCTTGGTCGACAGAGGCAATGTTCCAGCAGCCCAAGCACTTCTCACCTGGAGAAAGCCGCGAGTTCTCCTCTGGCCAAGCTTCTGCATGCTGAGACACCTCCCCTGCATCTTGATCTGACACACTCTGTGACAGAGAAGCTTATGGCTGATATAGAGACTATAGACTGGACTTTGACAATGGAGCAAGAGGAGGAGTGGGTAGTCACTGAGGCCCTTCTGAAACCCAGGACTAAGACATTTGCAGAGGCCTTGGCGACCCCTCTAAGGGCTACTGATGCTGATGATTGGAAGTAGATGGCTCCAGAACTCTCTGGCCCAAATGGATGATGTCCTAGATGCCACTTTTCTTGGCTAAGGACGGTTTTGATTATAACTGAGTTGTTCTCTTCTTTGTTAATGCCCTAGGGTTATGTAAGCCCTTTTTTGGTGGTGAATGGTCCCTGACTAAAGGAGCATAGGTGCCCAGGGGGTACCGTCCATTAGCGAGAGTGCTTGTGCGCACTTATTTACTGCCTTCCAAGTATGCCCCTGCAGGGAAGATGTCCTTGCCTGCCCTAATCCCCCTCCCCCTCCTTGTTATATTTAGATTGCTCCCTCCCCCACAGTGTGCTTGGCTTCTTTAGATTAATAATTATCCCCTTACTTACCCTGTAGGGGAAGTCAAGATACATTACAAATCACCTATGTACCAGGTTTCTTCCTACTTACCCCGGTCCTGGTACATAATTTGAGCCTTCATGGCTGGTGCCCCTTCCCCAGCTGAACTAGTCAAGCTGCAGGCTATGGCTTGCAGCCCTTTTTGGCTTTTTAGCCGACTGACTTAGGTAGATCCCATAGTCCTAGTTTGCTAAGTGGACTAAGCGGGACTGGGTTAAGGCAGGCCAACCGTGGCTATCTCGAAACCCACCCTGCTATTGGTGCCTGATCTAGTGTGGCTGAAGGATCAGAGGATCCTTCTCACATGATTACCTCAGCACCATTAAGGTACTACCAATTGTACTACTTATTTTGGATTATAGTTCTGGCTTAGATACTGTTTGTGAACTGTTATCTGGTTTTCATTGTTATGTATTATTCTCTCACTTTTTTGTTCTGCAGGTGCTTTTCCGCACATTTCTGCCATAGTAGTTGACACAGCTGTTTACCCAGCGTTCCTGGCTTGCACTTGGACTGCTTCCACATTACTAGAGGACAGTTGAAGACACTGCTCTTTCCTTTTTCTCCACTGATTTTCCTTCTCTATTCAAGGTACCCATGACTTTCTCTGCTCGGTGAGTACTCCTTCCTCTGATTTACGTTCCCTGGGAGATATAATGGCTAGCAACCCAGTATGCCCCACTGGATGGAAGTGTACATCATGGAATGTGAAAGGCCTTAAACACCCTGCCAAGTGCACCAAGGTGCTCCAATTTCTTAACTCCTTAGGCACTGATATTGCCCTGTTGCAGGAGATGCATTTAACACGGAAAACGGTGGCCTGGCTTCAAAACTTTGGGTGGGGGAGGTCGTTGCTAGTTGTGCCTCCAGTAAATCCAGAGGGGTAGCAGTGCTATTTCGAAAGACCTCCTTCCCTGACAATAGAGGACAAATGCAAGGACTCCCAGGGTAGATGGCTGGTGGTTAGGGTTGCCTACCCGGGGGGTTGAATGTTGTTAGCCAATATATATGGGCATAACTCCAACGTAAGTGATTTGTACCCTGCTATTTCTCAAGCTTTCACTGACCTCATGTTAGGTTTCTTGGATATGCCTATCCTACTCGGTGGGGACCACAACCTGGTCCTGGACACCTTTCTTGATAAATCTGTTCCCACACCACAGTCTCATCCTAAAGCCGTGGCGGCCCTAGAGGACCTTATGTCAGAATGGAACTTATACGAGCCTTGGAGGCGCGCCCAGCCCACAGGGAAGGACTATTCTTTTTACTCCACAGTACACCATACCCACAGCAGGTTGGACTTCTGGTTAGCTAACTATGTTGCCTCTCCCAGTATATCTGATGCCATCATAGGGAACATTATCATTTCAAATCATGCCCCAGTATCGATACTATTTTTCCCCCCAGGACTGGGATCACCCTCCACCAAGTGGAGATGCAACCCGCTCTTGATGCATGACAAAGACTTTCAAAAATACATCACTGAGGAAACCCAGTTGTATTTTTCCCTTAATAACATAGCCGAGGTCTCTGATGCCACTCAGTGGGAGGCCTTCAAAGCTGTAATCCGGGGATGGATTATTGCATACTCGGCAGCTCAAAACAAGCGTAGGGGAGAGCAGATCAAAAATTTGGAAAAGGAACTCACTTTATTAGAAAGACAATTTAAAGCCTCTGTGTCCCCCTCTTTGAAATGCCCCTTCTGCCATGCATCATGGGACTGAAATATCAGATAAATACCATACTGAGTAACAAAGCCCAGTGGCAGCTCCTTCACTCCAAGCACAAAAGCTGGGAGGGAGGAGAAAAGGGAGGCAAGCTCCTCACCTCTCATCTGCGTAAGCAACAGTCCTTTTCCAGAATCCTAACACTTAGAAACAAAGCAGGGAAAGTTGTTTCCATGCCAAAAGAGATCAATGAAGCTATGAGGGAATTTTATCAAAACCTGTATGAAACTAAATCTAAAATACCGAGTTCAGAGTTAGCACAATGCCTAGCAGTGTTCAGTAAGGAGCTATCACTGCCTACATTATCCCAAGAGGAGGCTGATGACCTGGATTCTCCTAAAACGGCTGCTGAGCTCCAAACTGCTCTCTCCCAAATGGCTAAGGGAAAATCCCCTGGTCCAAATGAGATGACAGTTGAGCTCTATCAGCTGTTAAGCACTGGTATTATTCCCCCCTTGCTTAAGGCACTAGAAGAGGTGCACAACTTAACCTCGCTCCCTCCCACCATGCGGGAGGCACTGGTAACCCTGATACCCAAAAAGTCCTCTGATCCACTTGATTGTGCGAATTTTAGACCTGTCACCCTCTTGTCCATAGATATGAAGCTCCTGGCTAAAGTACTTGCCACTAGGCTCATGAGAATTCTAGCCTGTCTGATTCACCCAGCACAATCTAGATTTTTGCGGGGCAAGTCAGGGGCAGACAACTTGTGCCTTGTCCTAAATTTGAAATGGATTGCATTGCTCAACGCCACACCTATGGCTGCCTTGGAAATTGACTTTTCAAAAGCGTTTGATTCCCTTGAGTGGAATTATCTTTACACTGCTTTGCAAACCTATGGTTTTGGAAGCTGTTTCTGCTCCTGGGTATCTACCCTATACCACTGCCCCGCAGCCAAAATTGTCACAAATAAGGACATTTCCCTTCCTATCTCTCTACAACCAGGCACCAGGCAAGGCTGCCCCCATCTTCTCTCCTTTTTCTTATTGCACTGGATCCTCTGATCAGGAAATTCCTGCAGACCCCTGGTATCGCAGGAATTCCGGTAAAAGATTTGCCCTTTTTGGTCAATGCCTATGCTGACGATATACTCCTTACCCTGTCTAACCCTGACCTCTCCCTCTCCCTGGTGATAGATATTCTGGAGGAATTTGCTAACCTTTTTGGGCTAAGGGTTAATCAGAAGAAAACAATTTTGGCACCACTTAATTCCAAGTGTTCCAGGACCTGCTTAGCTGGGACGGATATTACTTGGGCACCGCAAGGCTTCCCCTACCTAGGTATTTATACCCCCTTTTCATGGGGTGAGTTGAGAAGGCTAACTTCTCCCCCCGATGGCTGCCTTAACTGCCAAGATGCAACGGTGGAAAAAGCTTGGACTTTCTCTTAAGGGGAAGGTGGAAGCGGTGAGTATGTTTATCCTCCCAAGAATCTCATATTTGTTATCTAACCTCCCAATCCCCATCTCACACAAGATCTTTGCCTCCCTGGACAAACGGGTCTCCTCTTTTCTCTGGGAGGGCAGAACAGCTAGATGGGGACAACCTAAGCTGAGAGCCCACTAGTCTAAAGGCGGTCTGGGACTCCCCTGGTGGGTGGGATATTATCTGGACTTCTGGGTGGCCCAAGCCTCCACCTGGCTTAACGTGCATCCTCCTTCACCCCCGCAATGGGCCCTTCTGGAAAAGGCTCTCTTGCTGGGCGATTCCCTGTTCTGCTTCCTAGCTGATGGGAAGCATAGGGGCCTCCACCTTACCCCTGTTATGACCAGTACTTGCGTGGCATGGCAGCAAGTCTTGCGGCTTGCTAATGGTCCGCACTCCTCATGCTCCCCTCTGATTAAATATGCCCCTCTCTGGCACAACAGGCTCTTCCTTATTGATCACAAACCAGTATCCTGGCCACATTGGGCTATTAAGGGGATACATACTGTCAGAGACTTGCTCTTACCTGATGATAAAACTCTGATGGCTTTTGAACAATTGCAAAGGAGATTTGACCTAGCTGCCCAGAACTTCTGGAGATATTTGCAAATACAGGATGCTTTGCATCTACTGTTAGCTTCATACCCAGAGGACCCCAGATAGAAGTGTCTCACCTCCATACATCTTCCTACGAGAGGGCAGGGTTTAGTGGGTCAAATCTACAAGCTATTAAAAGACTCCCAGCCAGACACCACAAGAGACTGTAGGTTATCATGGGAAACAGAACTCCAGTGTGCCATTGCTGAGCAGCTTTGGGAATCCTGGCTTAAATCTGCCCTTGTAATGTACACTGATGCTAAAAGCCAGTTAATTCAGCTGAAAATTCTCATCCACTGGTATAGAACACCGGTTAAACTGTACAAACTTAAAGTGCTCCCTCATGACAAATGCTGGAGGTGCCAGAATTCTCCGGCACATCTTCTCCATGTCCTGCAGACCTGCCCATACATTCAAACATTCTGGGCCTCAGTCCTGGGTGACTGCTCCCAGATAATAAGACAGCAGATTCTTCCCTCTCAGACAACTCTTCTCCTAGGTGATGCATCATCCCTGGACCCCCTTTCTCCTCCCTTGAAGGCCTGGACTCCAGCTGTGGTGATGGAGGCTAAGACAGCCCATCTTATGAAATGGCAACAACCACCCCCCCTCACTTGCCACCTGGAGAGCAACTCTGGCAAGACTTGCTGTATTTGAAAGAATCACTGCTACTGCACACAGTAGACTGAAGAGCTAATATATGAAATGGGGTCCTTATCTCCATTCCCACATCTGTGAAATCCCCCTGGCACTACCGAGCAACCCCCCTGTACATTAACTCCTTCCTCCGCTGTATCTCAATGCTGATGGTCTAAAGGAAGGAGTTTTCACCCTCTGTTTCACTTGACTTTATACCAGCAATGATAGAAATGACTATGGTGCAAGATTCTAGACAGTGGCCTCATGGTCAGTTCATGTTCATTCTGTTGCCCTGGCTGCAATCTGTATGGTAATTTTGTTATTGAGTAGACTACAGAAAGTGGGGGGGCCTTATGGGGCATCCTAGACTGTATTTTTTACAGAATTTATGTGTTATAAGTTTAGCTCTAGCCATGATCTACTGCAATGGTATCCAGATTTATTGATGTCATTGTGTATGGTTCTTTAGCTGGTGTCTTAGCACATGTGGTTTATTGATATTGCTATATGATGCATATGTTATAAGACAAAAAAATACCAATAAACTTTTAAATGGTAAAAAAAAGAAAGGGTTCTGAAAGAACTCCTAAAACTGAAAGTGGACAAAGCAATGGGGCCTGACAGAATTCACCCCAGAATTCTAAAAGAATTAAGGGGAGAACTAGTGAAACCACTGACTACCCTTTTTTAACAAATCATGGGAGGATGATGTGGTACCTGAGGACTGGCGGAAGGTGGATGTGATTCCCCTTCACAAAAGTGGGACCACGACAGAGGCAGGAAACTACAGACCTGTCAGTTTGACCTCTGTGATAGAGAAAGTGATGGAATCACTTCTGAAGGAAAGAATTGTTGAGTACCTATAGGCCAGTGGGGCACAGGACCCAAGGCAGCATGGATTCACAGTGGGAAGGTCATGTCAGATGAATCTAATTGATTTCTTTGACTGGGTGACCAAAGTAGTAGACCAAGGAGGGGCTGTGGACATGGCCTACCTAGACATTAGCAAGGCATTTGACACAGTCCCACACAAATGATTAATAGCCAAATTAACCAGCCTAGGAGTGGGTCCCAGGGTGGTAGCCTGGGTAAAATATTGACGGGACAACAGGACACAGAAGGTAATTGTAAATGGAGTTCACTCTGAAGAAAGAGGGGTTAATAGTAGGGCACTGCAGGGTTCAGTACTGGGTCCAGTCCCTTAGACCACCCGAGACATCACCACTGTGACACTTTGGCCAATCTTCATTGGCCCACATTGATTGCCCATCTCCAACACCCCTTGCTTGTCCAGGCCTACAAGCTTCTCAAACCCCACGGTCCACCAAGCATTGCCGGGACCATAACCCTCAAACACAACCCAAGGAACCTAAGGACCTCAGATATAACGCTATTAGAAGTCCCTAGGGTAAGGACAAATGCTGGCGGAAGATCCTTTTCCTCCCAAGCAGCCTGCCAATGGAACAAGCTCCCTCTCCAGGTCCAGGCCTCCTCTTCACTCATGAACTTCTGCACCAGGCTTAAGTCCCATCTGCTGACCTCAAGTGCATGCCTCTGTCATGGCACTTAAAGCTCCTAAGGTACTCCCCTCCTCTCCAACTCCCATCTCCTAGCTTAACCTTCCTACTACCTGCCTTATACAGACTGCTCACCAGATGCCACGTGTAACCCCTGAATAAACTATATGCAAAGTACTACTAATTGCTTACACGTCATGATGATAACCATGCCAGTACCCATGCCTGCATCCGCTGCTTTTCTTTTACCATGCCTGTAACCATGCCTGTATCCACTACTTTTCTTTACTGTAACCACCTCATGATGTAACTCACAATGCCTCAAATGTTCCTTATGTCCTTGTTCATTCTTATAACTTGTATTGTTATCCCGGGTCGCCCCTGAAAAAGGGACCTTCGGGGCTCAGTGGGCCTACCCGGTCACCAAAATTTTATAAATAAATAAATTATAAGTGACATTGCAGAGGGACTGGAAGGAAAAGTATGCCTCTTTGCAGATGACACAAAGATATGCAACAGGGCTGATACACAAGGAGGTGTGGAAAGGATGAGAAGGGACTTGGCAAGGTTGAAGGAATGGTCAGAAGTATGGCAGCTTGGATTCATGGCAAAGAAATGCAAAATAATGCACCTGGGAAACAAAAACCCAGGGGAAGATTACACAATGGTGGCGGGGGAGGTAGTAACAACAACAAAAATGGAAAGGGACCTGGGGGTAATCATATAAGACGACCTTAAGGTTAGCAAGCAGTGTAACAAGGCAGTAGGGAGGGCTAGGGGGATACTGGGATGTATAGGGAGAGGCATCACCAACAGAAAGCAGGAAGTTGTTATCCCTTTGTACAGACAGTTGGTCAGACCCCATCTGGAGTACTGCGTCCAGTTCTGGAGACCCCATCTCCACAAGGACATAGACAGGATAGAGGCAGTCCAGAGGAGGGCAACTAAAATGGTGTAGGGTCTGCAAGAGAAGCCATACGAGGAGGGACTAAAGCAGCTTAATATGTATACCCTTGAGGAAAGGAGGGAGAGGGGGGACACGATAGAAACTTTTAAGTACCTCAGTGGCATCAACAAAGTCCAAGAGGGTAGCATCTTTCAGAAAAAGAGATGTGCAAGAACAAGGGGACACATTGTGAAGATGGGGGGGTGGTTCAGGGGCAATGTGAGGAAGTATTTTTTCACAGAAAGGGTGGTGGATGCATGGAACAGCCTTCATGAGGAGGTTGTGGGGTCTAAAACTGTGGGAGAATTCAAGAATGCATGGAACATACATAAGGCAATTTTTGTGGGAGGTAGGAAGAAATAGGCTGTTGGTTAACTAGGATCTGCAGCTTATCCTGTAGGTAGGGAAATGTGAAGACTTGGCTGTTAGGGTGCTAGCCCGACGACGCTTCGCGTCGTCTACCCCACCCGCCCCAACCACCCCCCCACCCAGGGACGGCTGTGTGTTTCTTGGCTCGGGCTGTTTGCGTCACTTCCTGTGACATCACGTCCTGTGTGCCTGCACCTAAGTCCCCACTTTCCCATTTGCAGATTATAACTGCTGGCCACCAGTGGGCACTGCTCCCCAAAGTCCAATTCCTGCTTTGCTTCCACTGGCTCTAATTCCTATCTCAGGGACTCCCACTCTACCGCTACAGTTCTACCTCGTTCTTTCCTCCAAAAAACTTCTCTCCCCTTGCTATCCATGTCCATCACTCTCCGTCTCGCTCCTCTCCCTATCCTTCTCCTCCTCTTAAGATTCCTTACCTCCCCCAGAGGTGCTAGATGCCCAATGGCGGGCTGTTCTTATGCTCCCATTTATCTGCCTGCAATCTGCCCCTCGTCTCCCCCTGCCCCTCCTCCCCCCTCCGCTTTCACTCACATATTCTGCAACGCTATCTATCACAGTCTGTATGGACATCCTCTCACTCCCCCCCGGCCCCTCGTGCATCCTACCATGCTTGCTCTCCTGCCTGTGCCACCCTCCCTATCCCCTGTACCGCTACACTCCACCATCCCCCTAACCCCAGCCATCGGAAACTCTCTTTCTGCCACTTACTCCCAAGAGCAGCTCTCCTCCTCCTGCTCCTGTCTGGCAACATCCACCCCAATCTGGGGCCTGGCTACACTGACCTCCCCTTGAAATCCGCTGGACTCCGTATCGCATCTATGAACATTTGTAGCCTCCTTAAAAAACTGGACGCACTACAATGCTGGGTGATGGATCACAAACCAGATGTGGTTGCCTTGGTTGAAACCTGGCTGTCTGACTCAACCACTAACTCCCAGGTCTCTCTCCCTGGCTACACTCTCCACCGGCTGGACAGGTCCGGTAGGAGAGGTTGGGGGATGTGCCTTCTATGTAAAGGAACCACTCATTGGACTAGCCCTTCCTCCCCCTGACCTTGACCATAATGCCCAGGCTCTTACACTAAAGCTATCCCCTGACCCCACTAGTGGTCCTATCTATCTGACTACAGCCTACATACCTCCAAAGAACCAATCGCAGGTGCTGGGCCCATTAATTGACTATCTCACCTCCTTACCCAACCCCTCTGACCAAATCCTGGTGGGTGACTTAAACATTAATTGGCTCTGCCCCTCATCCTCTTCCTCCCACGAGGCTTTTGCTGCTATTGATCTAAGCCAACTAGTCTCCCAGCCCACAAGAATTAACCCCAAAAGGGGCTCCGGCACACTCATAGATGTAGTCCTCACTAACAGACCAAGCCACATCCACAATATCCAAATACTCCCTGACTGCCTTAGTGACCATTCCCCTGTTCTCTTTAACTGGGTTTCCTCTCTGCCCAAGCCCACGGTTCTAACCACCTTTCAGAGGCGACTTAGACCCTATGGGCCGAAAGACCTAAAGCATTACCTCACACATACAGATTGATCTCCATTGCTAAACACACCAAACGTTAACACGGCGCTGGCCTTCTTTGTCAACACCTTCAACTCTGCCTGTGACATCTTCGCACCTATGACTGCCCGTAGGGCCAGAGTAAGACATGCCCCGTGGGTCACCCCTGCTCTGCGACTCCTTTTTAAGCAATGGGACAACCTGTGGCACCTTGCTGTTGCAACTGGCCGCCTTGCTGATAGACAGACTTATGCTGCAGCTCGGAACAGGTGCACCTGGGCTATCCGCAAAGCAAAGGCTGAGTACTATCAAGCCTCCCTTACCTCCTCTTGGGGGAACCCCAGGTCCTTCTGGGACAACGTCAAGTAATTGAATGGTCATTCTTGGTCCCCCTTTCCTGCACTTCTCAACGTCAATGGTTCTGTCTACTCTGATCCTGCCCTCATTGCCATTCATCTCAATAACTCCTTTACTGATCTTAGCCCAGTGCTCCCTGGCAACTTCTTCAGTCCACCACCCCCCAGGTCTGCACCCTCCATCACTCGCCCCTTGTTCCACCTGCGCTGTGTCACTACTCAAGAGGTCAGGCCGTACCTGCTTAAAGCCTTAAAGGGTAACACCATCGGGAACGACTCCCTTGACCCCTGTCTCCTACATCAGGTCCTGGACCAGGTCATCTTGCCTATCACCTGCATCTTCAACAAATCCCTCTGCCTTGGACAATTCCCTGCTGTCTGGAGGGTCGCCACAGTTACCCCTATTCACAAAGGTGGTGACAGAACTCTTCCAGGTAACTACCGGCCTATCTCAATCCTACCCCCAAGGCCTTGGAGAAAATCGTGGCCACTCAAATCTCTGGCTACCTCTCTAAGTACAATGTTCTCTGCCCAGAACAACATGGGTTCAGAGCTGGCCATAGTACCAATACAGCTCTCCTGGAGTTCGCCAACTTCCTCCATGCAGCACTGGACGCTGGCTCCATGGCTGGTGCGGTCTTCACTGACCTGTCTAAAGCCTTTGATACCGTATCGCATCCTCTCCTGTTAACCACCCTTGACCACCTAGGCTTTGCAACTGGGCCAATCACCTGGTGTACCAGTTATCTTTCAGCCCGCTCTCAATGTGTGAAAGTTAGTGGAACTCTCTCCAGCACCTGCCCGATCTGCTCTGGAGTCCCCCAGGGGTCTATCCTTGGACCCCTTCTCTTCTCTTCTCCCTCTTCCTCAACTCGCTACCCAGCAAATGCACAGGTAAAATCCTGCTCTATGCTGATGATGCAGTCCTCATCGCTTCTGACAGTAACCCCTTGTCACTTCAGAATTCTCTCCAGCTTGCCTACGATTCTGCTGAAATCTGGTTCACTGAGCACAGGCTCATAATCAACCTAGAAAACCAAATCCATGCTCTTCTGCCATCCCCAAAATAAATCCAGCAATTTTCCCTTGCTATTCACTCCTCCTCAATATCCCCATTGACGTGTACAGTCCTATAAATATCTTGGCTTAATCTTTGACCCAGCCCTCTCCTTCCATGGCCACATCGCTGCCTTGAACACCTCCGCTAACACACGGCTGGGCATTCTCTACCGGCACAAAAAATGCCTCCCCCCTGACGCCCTCCACTTGGCTGTCACCTCCTCTGTCATATCTCTTATCGACTATGCCTTCCGGTCTATGGGGCTGCCGATCTGATGGCCCTGTGCAAGGTTCACCTTATACTTAACAAAGCCTGTAGACTTATGACCGGTGCCCCTAGACTTACCCACACCTGTCAGCTGTACTCATTGGCTACCCTACTCAGCCTGGACGAACGGCTCATGTATCAAACTTGCCAACTCACCTATAAAGCCCTCCATGGCCTGTCCCCCGGCTTATCTGACTCAATACGCCGGGCCAATCCTACTGTGACCACCCGCAGCTCATCCCAATTGACACTGATCATTCCAAGAGACAGGACCTCGTGAGGCCAAAGGGCATTCCCCTACAGAGCGCCCTCCTGGTTTAACTCACTCCCTGCCGTTATCTCTGAATCTCCGTCGCTCGCTTGCTTTAAATGCAGTCTTAGAGATCACCTTCTACTCTCACATGGATGCCACTGCCAATAATATATAAAAAAAAAAAAATTCCCCCACCCGACAACGCTCTCTGAGCCGCACTCCCCCCAACCCACACCCACTCCTCCACCCTGGCTCTCCCCTCCCATCTGCTCCCTAGTCCCCACTCCCCTCTTACCCCCCTCTCTCCTTTACATCTCTCCCCACTAACCTTCATCCTGTCTATTTACTCTGCACTTGCATTGGAACCAACTGTAACTGTTTTGATACTTGCTTGAACTTGTATTATCTGTTGTCTTCTGTGCCACTGTCTGTCCTTCATGTGACGAGGTACCTTTGTAGATGAGCCTCTGGCTCAAAGGTTGTTAAACTGATGTTCAAATAAATAAATAAATAAATAAAGACTAGGTGGACCAAGTGGTCCTTATCTGCCATCAAAGTCTATGTTTCTAGTAGTTCCTCATTATGGTGTTCCTTGCTTCGGTGTTGAGATTGGTGTCAGTGAGCATGAGCAGGCTTTGATGGGACAGCAGGAGTGGTGGTCAGATCAGCAGCAGCACCATCTCCGGGTCTAGTAGTTCCTCATTAAGGTGTTCCTTGCTTCTGTATTGAGAGTGGTGGCAGTGACCAGGCTTTGATGGGACAGTAGGAATGGTGGTCAGATCAGCAGCAGCACTGTCTCTGGGCCTAGTAGTTCCTCATTAGGGAGGTCACAATCAGTCCGCAATGAAACGGCTTGATCCACCCCTCTCCCTGTCACCAGTGGTGTACCCCAAGGGTCTGTACTAGGCCGGCTGCTATTCTCAATATTCCTCAACGATCTGCCTGCTGTCTGCACACAAACTGCCATTCATATGTATGCAGACGATATGGTGCTATTCGCCTCTGGCCCAACTGCAACCGCCATGACAGCTTGTCTACAAAAGGATTTTGACTCCATACAACGCTGGTTCCTCGGGAACCAACTATTCTTAAACTCAAAAAAACCTGTCTCCCTCACCTTCGGCTCCCAGACCAAACTAACCCGGCTTACCGAACCACCCACATTCTATACCTTGGACAGATCACCACTTGTGACCTGCACCACATCGCTACCTCGGTGTCTGGCTAGATCAGCACATTGACTTCTCAGCGCACATAGATGCTCTGCACAAAAAACTGCATCCCATGCTAGGAGCTCTCTATCATAACAAGTATTGCATCCCGCTACCAACCAGACTAGCTATTGTCCAAAATATGATCCTCCCAATTATTGACTACGGAGACGTCGTATACGGTGCCGCCCCCCCACACATCCTTAGTCAGGCTTGACCCTCCTATACAACTCCTTCCGCCGGTTCACCTTGGACCGTTCTCCCAATACCCACCACTGTGTCCTATACCAGTCCCTTGACCTCCCATCACTCCAAAACCGGCGCTTGCTGCATGGTACTAGAATCGGCGCCAAATTCTGGTCACTTACGCTCCCTTCCTACCTATCTGCATCCCTAACCGCCCTCTCCCCACCTACTTACAATCTCAGAAACATTGACTCTAGGCTCCTGCACATTTCACACAGATCCACCCAATCAGGTCAGGTAGCTTTCAGTTTCAGATTGCCCAAGTTATGTAACTCACTGGCAGCTGACATTAGACACACCACCAGAACTCCCCAACGAAATGCCCTTCTCAAATCACATTTTGCGACTAAATGCTCTTGCTTTCCCCATCTCTGAATCTCCTTGGACAATGCCTAGCCAATGTACTCCGGTACCTGCACAACTCCTACCCATTCTATCAACTATTTGCTCCAGTCTGGGCCCTGTTTTCTTTTCGATTTTGTCACATAGTGCTATTTAAATGCTTATTGCTGAACCTACTACTGTTGTAAGCTGTATGTACATCTTACCCACTTTGTATATACAATTTTCTCACTAATATTGCTGTATTTCTACATACTACTGTACCACTGTCTGTCATAACCTTATCACATATGTATGAACTGTTCTTGTCTTATTACTTTACCCATGTAACCCCCTACCCCCAGGGCGCATCTGGAATCGAGCGGTACTCCGCTCACTATGCCTTCCTGGTGAATCTCTTAAATAAATAAATTAAGGTGTTCCTTGCTTCAGTATTGAGAGTGGTGGCAGTGAGCAGGCTTTGACGGGACAGCAGGAATGGTGGTCAGATCATCAGCCGCACCATCTCTGGGCCTTGAAGTTCCTCATTAAGGTGTTTCTTGCTTCTGTATTGAGAGTGGTGGCAGTGAGCATGCTTTCGTGGGACAGCAGGAATGGTGGTCAGATCATCATCAGCACCGTCTCCAGGCCTAGTAGTTCCTCATTAAGGTGTTCCTTGCTTTGGTATTGAGAGTGGTGGCAGCGAGCAGGCTTTGATAGGACAGCAGGAATGGTGGACAGATCAGCAGCAGCACTGTCTCTGGGCCTAGTAGTTCCTCATTAAGGTGTTCCTTGCTTCTGCATTGAAAGTGGTGGCAGTGAGCAGGCTTTCGTGGGACAGCAGAAATGGTGGTCAGATCATCAGCAGCACTGTCTCTGGGCCTAGTAGTTCCTCATTAAGGTGTTCCTTGCTTTGGTATTGAGAGTGATGGCAGTGAGCAAGCTTTGATGGAACAGCAGGAATGGTGGTCAGATCATCATCAGCAGCATCTCTGAGCCTAGTAGTTCCTCATTAAGGTGTTCCTTGCTTTGGTTTTGAGAGTGGTTTCAGTGAGCATGAGCAGGCTTTGATGGGACAGCAGGAGTGGTGGCCATTTCAGCAGTGATCGTCTCTGGGCCTAGTAGTTACTCATTAAGATTTTCTTGCTTCAGTATTGAGAGTGGTGGCAGTGATTAGGCTTTGATGGAACAGCAGGAATGGTAATCAGATCAGCAGCAGCACCGTCTCTGTGCCTAGTAGTTCCTCATTAAGGTGTTTCTTCCTTTGGTATTGAGAGTGGTGACAGTGAGCAGGCTTTGATAGGACAGCAGGAATGGTGCCCAGACCAGCAGCAGCACTGTCTCTGGGCCTAGTAGTTCTTGATTATGGTGTTCCTTTCTTTGGTATTGAGAGTGATGGCAGAGAGCAGGCTTTGATGGGACAGCATGAATAGTGGTCAGATCAGAGCAGCACCATCTCTGGTCCTAGTAGTTCCTCATTAAGGTGTTCCTTTCTTCTGTATTGAGAGTGGTGGCAGTGACCAGTCTTTCATGGGACAGCAGGAATGGTGGTCAGATCAGGAGCAGCACAGTCTCTGAGCCTAGTAGTTCCTCATTACGGTGTTCCTTGCTTCGGTGTTGAGAGTGGTGGCAGTGAGCATGAGCAGGCTTTGATGGGACAGCAGGACTGGAGGTCAGATCAGCAGCAGCACTGCCTCTGGGCCTAGCAGTTCCTCATTACATTGTTCCTTGCTTTGGTATTGAGAGTGGTGGCTGTGAGCAGGCTTTGATGGGACAGAGAGTAATGGTTGTCAGATCAGCAGCAGCAGCAACAACAGAACTGGCATGGCATGTGATTGGCATACCTGAAAGATAAATCATAAAGAGAGCTGTAGAGGAACAACATTATAGCAACTAACATTTCTTCCACTTATAAAACCACGTTTTGTTCAGCAATAATAACAGTAGTCTTAACATCAATAAATAGCCTAGGCACTGACTCCTCCCTAACTGTACATAAGAATAGTGGTGTTAGCATGAAAGGCCACAGCACTACCTCCACCTCCCCCTTCCCAAACCTGTCCTAGTATTTTTCTACCAGCTGACCTCTGCAATGCGTAAAAGTTGTGAGTACAATGCACAGTGAGCTATCTGACTTAATTATTAAGATGTACTTTGATAGAGAAAAAAATCTAAGCAGCACAATCAGCAGAAAATACCTTCACAAACTGAAAAACACTGCAGATGGAAATAGTCAGCTATCGATAAAATTCATAACGAAATAATAAATCATTACTAACCTGATATTATTGGTATGTGAATTCTGTTGTCATGTGGATCTGGACAATTGTCATCAATTGAGAGGCATCACATCATCATCCTTTTATATTATGTAAAAGCTGTTTATTTCTGGCTGTTCAAGAGATTAACTGCAGTGTACTTCAGAGAAGTAGAGGATGCAGGTTTCAAAACAGCAGGCAAATAAGTGACACCACCTTGTGGCCTAGTAGTACATGTTTATTTTGTTTTGTTGTGGTCACCTCAGCATTAGCGGTCATGGATGATGCCGGTGTGTGGACAACGTGCACGTCAGCAAAGGCTCATCTACAACAGTGTAGGAACTAGTAGTTAATATTTATGTTGTTTTGTTGTGGTCAGCTCAGCATTAGTGGTCACTGTTCATGCCGGTGTCTGGACAGTGTACACATCACCAAAGGGTCATCAGCAACAGTTTAGGGACTAGTACTTCATGTTTACTTATGTTGTTTTGTTGTGGTTATCTCAGCATTAGTGGTCACGGCTCATACTGGTGTGTGGACAGTGTACATATCACCAAAGGATCATCAGGAACAGTTTTGGGGCTAGCAGTTCATGTTTATGTTGTTTTGTTGTGGTCATCTCAGCATTAGTGGTCACGGCTCATGCTGGTGTGTGAACAGCATACACATCACCAAAGGATCATCAGCAACAGCTTTGAGACTAGTAGTTCATGTTTATTTTGTGGTCATCTCGGCATTAGTGGTCATGGATGATGCCTGTGTTTGGACAGTGTGCACATCAGCAAAGGCTCATCTGCAACAGCGCAGGGACTAGTAGTTGAAGTTTATGTTGTTTTGATGTTTGGAACGTCCTTTCTTCTAACAGATGTCAGTCAGACCTGTCACACACTGACATGACATCTTCTATGGAGAGATAGAAGGCTGCCTGTCCAGGTTAAATAATAATTGTGTGCTAATGAAACTTATGAAATAGGTGTAAAGATTGCTGAATTCTGATTGGCTGAGAGCTGCTTTCAGCAGGGTAGTTATTCCAGCACAACGGCCCAGCTGAAAGTAATATGTTTAAAAAAATGCATAAAATTAACTAAAAAAGGACACATTTCATAATTGCAAGAAGGCACTCCAGGGGGTGTGTTATGGTGGGCTAATGGCCCTTCTCAGGTGGTGGAATCACTTGGCTACATCTTGAGCTTCAACCCACCTGTGGTGGGCCGTTATGCCACCATAACCCCATGCCTTATTGCTTAAACAGCGCTGAACTGATCTACATTGAAAAGAGCTTTGTATATTTGCAAACAATAATGTGGCAGGATTTCACAAATTTATTTTACTGGGACAGACTGTGGAATTAATACAATTTAGAAAATTTAGTATTTAAGCAGCACAAACATCCATCTGGCTCACACTTACATAACATCATTCCATCCATGCCACATCTGACATCCATTTAATAGGGGAGATAGTTCAGTGTTTTATTTTCATGTTAGAAGACTTCATTCAACACTATTGAAATTATACAAAAAATAGAATAATGATTCAGCATTAATGCTACTATGCAGTTTTACCATTAATGAAACCAATGTATGATTGAATGCAAAGGAGAGACACAGACAGGTGGCGGTGTGGCCATGAACCCATGATACAGTGCAATACTTAGATTTAAGGCAAGTCACGCTCAGCGAGTCACCCATACACCTTGAAGAATAGCACAAACACATAAATGTACATAGTGAATTTTATTCAGCCATCTTCATCCGGTGACAACATCATATACTGCACTTAACTTTCAGACATTTACACATGCTTTATCAGAAGATTACAAACAATTGTGAACAGGTAGCATATATAATCTGTATCATACAATAATAATTTATTTCATGGTAATGTTATGTCATGTTAAGTTACATAATGAAACTGTATAGTAAATTTTATGAAAACATCACAGTCAAGTACATTCAAATGATAATAAAGCTAACTGTTTGAAATTAAGACATGAAGTACAAAAGAGAGGGAGTAGTTGTATAGACCATGTTAAAAAAATGGTGCGTACAAAAGTGTGTAACAATCTGTACGTAAAATATGTGCCAAAAATAATAACCAATAATTGTTTTATTATTTAATGTTATCATGCTACATACTCTTATTGCTTGTTTAAACATCAGGTTTCACAAATCTGGATTTATTGTCTCAGTATTGCAATCATTTTTGGGATAAGTGATTGCAGTAATGATGTACCATAACTGAACTATAAATATATGGGTCTCAATCTAGCTCTATTGTCTTCTTTCCTAATTTGGGAACAATAAAACCCACAGAAAATTAACAAATACAATTTGTGCAACCTAATGGTTAATCCAGGAATAAGAGTATATACCATAGTAAAATTAAATTAAAAAAGAATTATGAATTCATGTTGCCACCAATTTTACATATGGATCATTATTACTTTATTATGCACTTTTTCTAAAATTGTATATAAAACTATTCCTTTATTTTAATTTTTTTCCATAACATAGCATTAATGGATTATATAAAATTTGCATGTACTTCTGCATGTAATCTTTAGGAAATGAACCACACGACAGTTAAGTCATGTCATGTAATTAACAAGGCATAACAATCAGGACTGAAACTGTGATTACTGATTGTTTATTAAGGAAGGACTATATATACTACCTGTTCACAAATGTTTGTAATCCTGTGATAAAGCATGTCTTAACGTGAGAAATGTAAAGAAACTATTATGATATTCTCACTCGATGGAGATGGCTGAATAAATAAGAACTAAGGACATCAAAAGAGCATCTTCCTACTATCAGAGTAGCTCACCTCCCCCTGCCTGTTAAATGAATAACCATTTCAAGATCATCCTCACGAAGTTTGGCTTAAATATTCACTATAGTTTACATGTTCTGTCTCTCAAGATTTAATTTCTTTTTCATCATAAGGGCCAAAAAAGGACCGACTTCAACATCCAAAAACCCCACCTGCATGGGTACATGCAGTCCTGTTTTGTGATGTCACATAATGAAGGCTGCATAACTGACGGTGCCCTGTTGACTTGTATGAGACATTTCTTCTTTTTCTACATACTTGTATACCCTTTACAATTCAGATTTCATTAAATCAAAGAAATCAGTTGACTAATACAGTCCACACTAATCATTAAATCAATTTGACTTAATGATATTCAAACAGTAAAGGATATAAACATGTCAAAATAATAAACAGCAGCCACACACAAGTCAATGGGGCTCACTCATGCAGCCTTCGTTGTGTGATACACATTTCAAAACAGGGGTGTGTGGGTCTACATGGCGTCATGCTTTTTGAATGTGGAAGTCAGAATTTGTTTTGGCCTGTATGCAGAAACAGAACATTACAAGTGAAGAACATCTACACTACAGTTAGCATTTAAGTCAAACTTCATGAGTAAGATCATGAAAAGGTTAGTCAGCGACCAGATTGGGAGAGGCAGCTACTATGAAGCTGCTGTTTCAGCGTTTGTATTATCAGTATGTACTAGCCTATGGAGTACATTTTTCAAATAATGTGTGACAAAAAAAAGTATTTACTTTGGACTTTACATTGGGTAATTAAAAATAATACAAATAAATGTTTTCAGCAATTTGCTGTCATAAAACCAACTGCAAAATTATGTAAACTAAAAGATGTGTCACTCTGATGTATCCTCACCATCCGAACACATACACTCTTCCTGATGAATATCATTTTCAGCATCATCCATGCCTTCATCATCATCACAAGGCATAACAGTGCAACCATCAGACAAAGACCATTGAGGTGGAATATAATGTTTATTTATTTTTATAAGACCGTGATATTAATAAAAAAGAAAAGAACACTGCTAAGGACACCTCGGGAGGAGCTGAAATACAAGTACCACGGATAAATCAACAAAGAGAACTCTCAGCTGCCCTCCAGTCAGAAAAAGTCATTGCTGCAGTATTGCAGCCAGTAGTAAAATTTATTTAGTGTAAAATTACAGAATTAAGCACCCCCTCACTCACTGTGAAACGTTGCCGTACGTTTCACGTCACTCTGATACTTTTCAAGATGTCTGAACCAGTATACCTCCTTACTTATATACATAAACCTTAATGACACACAACCTTATTTAAAGGGGCACTGTACCCAACATTCTATGTACTCCACATCTGTCATTTCAAATGTGCTTATTTTTATTATTAAAAAGCTTTCTAAAGCTGTTTTCAATACTACAAATTAAATGTTTTTATAACCTTTTTAAACATTTTTAGAAATGCATGCTATATACCCCATTGGTGTGTCTCATACCACATAGAAAAACATTTTTCTATAGTTTTATGCCATAATGGCTATTCTGTATTGATGCTTGTGATACTTGACACCACCAACAAAATATATATTAAGATATTCTTCAGCAATAGTATAATAAAATCTATTCATTTTACTTCAGCATAAATCCTATACCAATTTATATTGCACTGTTCAGAGAGTAAACATTCACTATCATTAGATACTATACTCATATCAAAAATAAGCAGCAAATTCCAACAATTCAGTTTTTTCTTCTTTTTTAAAAAGGTGGCCAATTGGAAAGCACAGCTGAGGTCTGGAAAAACTGCAGCCTTCAATTTAAATTGCCAATAGGTCTCCTGACATAAAATTAAATTATTCAGATCCCCCCCCATTCATACATGCTTCAGACCAAAAAAATAAAAGTTGTGTCCCTCTCCACATTTCTTAATATGCATAGCGAGGGCATTTTCTGGTGAACCCAATTTTGTGTGTCGCATATGTTCCAAGATCCAAATTTTTAATTTCCTTTCAGTCTTGCCTATATAGAAGGCACCACAGTCACAAAAAGATAAATATATGACCGCTTCTGTACTGCAGGATATGAAAGCATTCATGTACAGTACCCGATTGCTGTGTGGTAAAGTAACTCGATTACCCATTTTCAGAACATTGCATGCTGCCCAGTTGGCACATCTGAAGTTCCCGTCTGGCAGCTTTCATTTTTTCTCATTATGATGTTCTTCACTATCATGACTCTGTTCCAGTATGTCCTTCAGGTTCTTTCCTTTCCTGTATGTGAATGTAGGATTTTTCTGCAATACTCCACTTAGTACTGGGTCAAGCAACAAACAGTGCCAGTTCTTCTGAATGATTTTCTCTAATTCTTTGGCCTGCGTGTTGACAATGGTAACAAAATTTAATTTGTGTTTCTGACCATCACTATCTTTATTTTTCACAGTCAGATCCAGAAACAAATGATTTGATACCTTTTATTGGACCAACATGGATGTTACAGAAAAAAACAAAACAAAACAAAACAAAACAATTTTTTCACAGTCAGTAACTCATCCCTTGAAATACCATCAACTCTTTCTCTAGCTCTCTGTATACATGATTTACTGTAGCCCCTATTTTAAAATCTTGTATCCAAAATTTTACAATTGTTGAGGTTTATGTTCTCCTCATTACAGTTTCTCTTATCCCTCATATACTGGCCCACTGGGATATTACGAGCAATATGTCTTGGGTGACAACTGGAAAAAATGTAAAACACTATTCCTGTCAGTGTTCCTTCTGTACAAATCAGTTGCTAACCCCCCATTTTTGTCTTTACAGACTAGTATATCCAAAAAAGGGATTTATTCCTCACTTGCAGTCACTGTGCACTGCAAGTTCACATTTGTGGATTCTAAATATTGTACGAACATAACTAATTCCTGTTTAGTTCCTTTCCAAATCAAAAATGTTGTCCAATTATCTTTTGTAAAAGTCCACTTTATTGAAAAACAAGTTATTTCCCCCATCATAAATATACATATTTTCACACTGGGCCAAATATATAGTTGAGTAGCTGTGGCCATGGCTGCCCCCATAGCTGCTCCCTTAATCTGATGAAAAAATTCTGATCCAAATAAAAATACATTTTTTATTAATACCAATTCTGTCAATCCAACAAGGAATTCAATAAACCTACAGTAGATGCCAAAGTATTTTTTTTACAAAGGGCCTCTCTAAGGGCCTCGAGACCTCCTTAATGGGGTATGTTGGTATACATCGAAGAAATGTCCAATGTAATCATCAAATCACTGTGCTCTAGCATAATCTCATTAATAAATTCCAAAAATTGCATACTGTCCGTAAGAAAGGACCTTGATTTTTATGCCACCTCATTATATAAGCTTCCACATATTGTGCTAATGGTTCAGTTATAGAGCCATTTTTAGATACAACTGGCCTGATGGGTGGATCCTGTAATTGTTTATGTATCTTTAAAAGACCATATATAACCAGTCTCACTGGAATATCTGTTAAAAAAAAAATCATTTATATGCTGTGTAATTATTCCTAGCAAAAATGCTTCATGCACATGCATATCAATTTCCCTCTTAAAGTTATTTGTCGGGTCAAATGACATTTTCTTGTAAAATACACAGTTTGAGAGGTGATTCAACATCTCAGATTTACACTTAACTTTGTCCATCACTAGCACCACCCCACCCTTATCGGCAGGCTTGATAGTGATGGAGGTGGTGTTATGTAGCTCTTTAATCGCCTCTCATTCTTCCAGTGTACAATTCTAAAAACTGGGTTCCAATCCATCTCTCACCAGATTTTCAATGTCCCTTTCACAAGCTTTGACAAAAAAGATAACTACATTGTTCATTGGTGGGATGAAGTTTGATTGTTTTTTCCATCGATTTGTTATCCCTCCATCTGTCCATTCATCCATTTGTTTTATTACTGAGGTCTCATTAATATTCAGTTCAGATTCACTGTCATCTTTTTTGGCAAATAGAATTTTAAGATTACATTTTTGTGCAAAGGCATGGAGATCTACTACAGTCTGAAAATGGTTAAGGATATTTGTTGGAACAAATGATGATAGCCCCTTGTTTAATATACCCCTCTCAGCCTCTGAAAGTCTATAGGAAGAGATATTAACTACCAAATCATTTTGATTTAAAACATTTTCAATGATTTGCCCCTTCAATGTGTGGTTCTGCCCCTTTGGTGACTCCATGTGGTCTTGTACAATCCCATTCTTCCTCTGCTCCTGTTCCTTCCCCCTCTCCTTGACTCTCGTACCCTGTCTCGCTCCTCATCTTGGAAGTGGACTAGGCATGGACTGAATCTGAGGCATCTCTGGGTAAATATGGGGAGTTGAGGGAAGGGATTTATCAGATCCCCTTCCCCCATTTGCACAACATGTTGTTGTACTTCTTCCACCAGTTGTTGTTCTAACACCTGATGGTTGGGGGTTGGAGTGGTATATTCTACAGTGTAGCATATAGCAGTCACATCGTGAATTGGTCTCTCTTCCTGTGCTCTGTTGTTTCCCCCATTTCTGTGTGGGGTCATCCCTAACTGTTGTGTTGTTCTGCCTGGCAATAAAAAAGGGTTGTGGCTGTGTCTCAGTATTATTTAACTCCATGCTTTCCTCTTCTGTTTCAGATCCACTAGTATAAATATCACCATACTGTGTTTTCTTATTTAAAATGGGGCGCATAGAGTTTTCTCCCTTGTTCCACTGAAAAATTTGACCATTTTCATAGTCTCTCCTGTTCCTCTCAAATTTCCTCATCTTGGATTTTTTAATTTTTTCATCATGGAAGAGGATCACTTCCTTCAATTTATTTAGAGAGGTCTGGTACATGTTGTATGTCTGAAAAGTATTTAAAAGTATCTCATATTTATTTAGTTTTTGTTTCATACATTCTTCCAAAGGTGCAGCATGCTTTAAAATTATCTTAATCAACCCTGCCGATGCCTCCAATAGGTGTGTTTGCCAATCTTTTAAAAACTATTTTTGGTCAGTCCCAAAAGCAGGTTGCATTACTCATCTCAAACCTCCAGGCATTCTTTTAACCTGCAAGTATGCTTCCATGGTAACTCTTTGCCAATATAATCTTCTGGCATTAAGAGCACTTTGCTCCAGCAACATATAAGCTTGTTTAATATCACTTACAAAATTCTAGCCACTATGGTTATTCTGGTTTTCACTATAAAGGATACTGCTGTGTGTTCCACCAAAATGTAATAATAGTGGATTATCCTCAGTGGTTACTGAAAGGATATCCCCCCAAATAGTGCCTTTGTTGCTGTCTCTACACCCTGAGGTACCAATATTGGTAGAAAAATTCACACAATCAAGTGTGGGGGGGGGTGCTACTCATGATTCCGGCTTCCTGAGACATACCCAGTGCCATTCTGGTTCATTGCTTCCTTCTGCCCACGTCCAAGCCATTACAAGACAATTACAAGACCGTGATATCAATAAAAGAACATGGCTAAGAATGCCTCAGGGGGAGCTGAAACACAAGCACCACAGATAAATCAACAAAGAGAACTGTTGGCTGCCCTCCAGACAGAAAAAGCCATTGCAGCAGTATAGCAACCAGTATCAAAATGTATTCAGTATAAAATTAGAGTTAAGCACCCCTCACTCACTGTGAAACGTCAACGTACATTTCACATCACACTGATGCTTTTTCAAGACGTATGAACCAGTATACCTCCTTACTTATATAGATGCACCTTAACTACATGCAACCTTATTTAAAAGGGCACTGTACCCAATATTCTATATACGCCATATCTATCGATGACACAGAGAGCTGGGAACCAGCACGCACATGCCGTTGAGCACTTCCTTCATTAGTTTTCTTGACATCAGCTTCAAGCATTTTGTTGTGCACTTTATCACGAAGAGCAAGTGAACAGTGATCAACCTCTACTCTACCCCCTGGCAGAAGTGATGTGATACCATGCTTGTACCGG
Organism: Neoceratodus forsteri; assembly: GCA_016271365.2. Classification (NCBI taxonomy): domain Eukaryota; kingdom Metazoa; phylum Chordata; order Ceratodontiformes; family Ceratodontidae; genus Neoceratodus; species Neoceratodus forsteri. The sequence continues at coordinate 370,989,804 of CM057449.1, forward strand.
GGATCCAGTAAAGTGGCCATCCAGTATGAATCACTCTGCAACATGTAACACACATGATTATCACTTTCTAAGATGTCCATCATGTGGTTACACTGGTTCACACCCACCTCCTCAGCTGCACATTCAAATTGACCAGTGCCTGCTTATGTATCCGTACCAATGGAATAACTTGACTGAAACTTGCTGATTCAACACTAACAGCCTGAGTGGCATGCTTAAAAGGACATAAAACCTGTATGACACTATTCATGACCCTCCACTGAGATGGAATGAGGGTCATTGCCTGTTGAGTCAGGGGGTCACAAAGCTGCATGACATACTCATTGACAGGTTTACACTGCTCAAACAGGCATTCCAACATATAAAGAGTTGAGTTCCACCTTGTGGGAACATCCTGCTTGAGACGATACTGTGGCACACCATATGAACACTGCAGCACATTAAGCTCAGACTGAGCTTTTGAGGAACGACTGAAATGTCCACAAATATGATAACTAATGGTCACCATACTGTCCACTGCCTCATGTTTTAAGAACTCGTGTACAATCAGATTCAAAACATGGGCAAAGCAAGGAATCCACTCAAAACCACCATCACTTATGGCTTTAACTACATTGGCTCCATTGCCGTTTGAAATGAAACTCACTGTGAGTCCATGTGGTTTCAGCCAATGAGAAATTGTCTCATTTAGACGTTCAAGAATTCTTTTGGCTGTGTGTGAGCCATGCATGCTTTGTATGCCTAGTTTTGCATGCTGGTACACACCACCACTGCCTCCATATGTGGTTTTCAAATGACAATCACTTGCAGGACAAGGTGAAGTACCCTACACACCTGGGATGTGTGCCCAATGTGCTGTAACACACATAAAGCTAACTGGATCCCAGACAAATGGTCCACATATCAGTGATGAGATGCACAGTGCTGACCACAGAATGTGACAGTGCATGAGAAACTGTACAACACAATGTGTTGTACAACTCTGGGACACCTTTCATCGAAACGTAAGTTCTGCTGGCATTTCATAGTTGGGTACCACCTTACTCATGAGCTGCCAAAAAACAGATTTTTCAACAAAAGAGTAAGGAAGAAGATCCGTTGCAAGCATTTGTGAAACTGCTGCATTCAAGTGCCTTGCAATTGGATGATTCCTATGGTACTTTGTATTCTTGGACAATGCATCCTTAATATTAGGTTGCCTCATAGGGACCACTGACATGGAAATTCTCAGCTGAGTATGGGTGACTTTGGAACTGAAAGGAGTTTGTAAACTTTGTGGCATGATACTGCAGCAAGGGAAGTCTGAACATACAGAGGAGGATGAGGTACAGGATGATGATTCACCTAGAACTACAGAGTCAGAATGCTTTGGGGTGGAGGTTGTGGTGGAACAACACTACTCTCACTGTAAACAGGATCCAATAAGTAGTTCTGTAGAGGAACAGATTCACCGCTTTCTACCTGGGAGGCCTGACGTTTATGCTGCTGTCAGCAAACGGTGTGTTTGGTTTGGAGATGTGAATGCATCCCACTTGTGCCTAAGTGTGCCCCTGCTTGCCATGACTCATTTTACTTCTGCATATCTGGCAAATAGCTATACTGTCATCATTATCTTGCAATGCAAAAAAATCCCACATTAGAGGTTGGCCCACTCTACACTGCTTTTTAGAAGGGGAACACTCTTGGCCTTACTGATGTCTGTGACCTGCCGCTGTGACCCATCTATGACTGGCATATGTGTCCACTTCTGCTGCATGATATTACTAGCAATTGACATGAATGGGTGTTGGAGATTGCATGTTATTGTTAACATACACTTTGATGGCAGATAAGGACCGCTTGGCCCACCTAGTCTGCCCATTTCCCTGCCGACAGGATAAGCTGAAGATTCTAGTTAACCAACAGCCTATTTCTTCTTACCCCCCACAAGAATTACCTTATGTCTGCCCCATGTATTCTTGAATTCTCCCACAGTTTTAGACACCACAACCTCCTCAGGAAGGCTGTTCCATATGTCCACCACCCTCTCTGTGAAAAAAATGCTTCCTCATATTGCCCCTGAACTGCCCCCCATCTTTAAATTGTGTCCCCTTGTTCTTACACATCTCTTTTTCTGAAAGATGCTACCCTCTTGGACTTTGTTGATTCCACTGAGGTACTTAAAAGTTTCTATCATGATCCCCCTCTCCCTACTTTTCTCAAGGATATACATATTAAGCTCCTTTAGTCTCTCCTCGTATGGCTTCTCTTGCAGACCCTGCACCATTTTAGTTGCCCTCCTCTGGACTGCCTCTATCCTGTCTATGTCCTTGCTGAGATGGGGTCTACAGAACTGGACACAGTACTCCAGATAGGGTCTGACCAACTGTCTGTACAGAGGGATAACAACTTCCTGTTTTCTGCTGGTGATGCCTTTTCCTACACATCCCAATATACCCCCAGCCCTCCCTACTGCCTTCTCACATTGCTTGCTAACCTTAAGGTCATCTGATATGATTACTCCCAGGTCCTTTATCATTTTTGTTGTTGTTACTACCTCCCCTTCCCATTGTGTATTCTTCCCCTGAGTTTTTGTTTCCCAGGAGCATAATTTTGCACTTCTTTGCATTGAATCCAAGCTGCCATACTTCTGACCATTCCTTCAACCTTGCCAATTCCCTTTCTCATCCTTTCCATACCTCCTTGTGTATCAACCCTGTTGCAGAGCTTTGTGTCATCTGCAAAGAGGCATACTTTTCCTTCCAGTCCCTCTGCAATGTTACTTATAAAGACATTAAAAAAGGACTGGTCCCAGTACTGAACCCTGTGGTACCCCACTATTAACCCCTCTTTCTTCAGAGTGAACTCCATTTACAATTACCTTCTGTGTCCTATTGTCTAGCCAATGTTTTACCCAGACTACCACCCTGGGACCCACTCCCAGGCTGGTTAATTTGACTATTAATCTTTTGTGTGGGACTGTGTCAAATGCTTTGCTAAAGTCTAGGTAGGCCATGTCCACAGCCCCTCCCCTGGTCTACTACTTTGGTCACCCAGTCAAAGAAATCAATTAGATTCATCTGACATGACCTTCTCACTGTGAACCCATGCTGCCTTGGGTCCTGTGCCCCACTGGCCTCTAGGTACTCAACAATTCTTTCCTTCATAAGTGATTCCATCACTTTCTCTATCACAGAGGTCAAACTGACAGGTCTGTAGTTTCCTGCCTCTGTCTTGATGCCACTTTTGTGAAGGAGAATCACATCTGCCTTCCTCCAGTCCTCAGGTACCACACCATCCTCCCATCATTTGTTAAAAAGGGTAGTCAGTGGTTTCACTAGTTCTCCCCTGAATTCTTTTAGAATTCTGCGGTGAATTCCATCAGGCCCCATTGCTTTGTCCACCTTCAGTTTTAGGAGTTCTTTCAGAACCCTTTCTTCTGTGAATGGATTGGAATCGACCCCTCTATCAAGAGTGCTTCTGTTAATTGGATTAGGCACCTCTCCCTCCTCTTCTTTTGTGAATACTGAGCAGAAATATTCATTCAGTATCCTTGCTTTTTCACTTTCCCTCTCTGCCCACCCACTGTCCATTCTATTCAGCCTCACCATCCCTCCCTTAGTCTTTCTATGCTCCCTGATGTACCTATAAAAGGTTTTATCCCCCTTCTTAACCGAGTTGGCTATCTTTTCCTCAGTTTGGGCCTTTGCTATTCTGACTTCCCTTCCCACTTCCTTCTGCCTTAACTGGTACAGCTGTCTGTCCTGCTTCTTATGTGTTTCCTTATACTTACTGAATGCTATCTTTTTCTCCCTGACTTTCCCCGCTACCTCTTTTGAGAACCATAGTGGCTTTTTCTTTTGTTTTGATTTGTTTATTTGCTTCATGCAACAGTCACTGATGTTTCATTCTGTGCTTGTGATGACACTTTTACATTCTGTGGAAAGGTACACGAATTGTTAACAGGGACATGGGGAAGCTGGTAATTGAGATCTATTACAGGGTCATCTTGAACATCCTGAACATCGCACACACTATCAATATCACTGACACCAGTAATGTCTTCTACAGTATCTTCCCTTTCCTCATTAACCACCATCAAAACATCAATATCAGTTGAACCTGTGGATTTACTGTCACCACAATCAATAATTTTACTGACCACCTTGTCTTTGGGACCATCATCCTCAATGTCACATTCAAAAGTGCTACACTGTGAATCCATCACAGATGAAAGCAAATCATGCTGTGAATCAAGCATTAATGCAGCAACATCAACTGTGGTTTTCAGTTCCGCCCCCCGACGCTGAATTTGGCTGCTGCATTCTCAGTAAAATTAACAATGTTGTTGCTCACACTACTTGTACTATTGCCTGCATTACAGAAAAAGTAATAAATTCCAATTCCACACTTACTTACTGCACTATGAGAAGAACACAGACCTATCGGAGACACTTTTGTGCTACTGCCTAACTTGCTGCTACTACCTGCACCCACTCTACTGCCAACCACAGGACTTACAGTGCTGCTGCTACTACCTGCACCCACTCTACTGCTACCACAGGACCTACAGTGCTGCTGCTACTAACTGCACCCACTCTACTGCCAACCACAGGACCTTCAGTACTATTCTGCTGGAAGAACCTGCATCAGCATCAAATTCAATATTCATATCTCAAAAAATCAGGAGGGAAGTTAAAACTCAAAAGAACCAGTGAACTACCAAGTTCATGTGCATGTCCACCTTGCACACTAACCCTAGTACCTGACTTCTTTCCAACCAGTTTTTCTCTCAAATGTTAACTGGCGCACAAAAAAAAATCAAATCATATATATATATATATATATATATATATATATATATATATATTCCAACAGTGTATAATTACCAAATCAGTAGATCAGTCAAATACAATACAATACTGTTAAGGAACAATAAGAACAGCCTCTCACAGTATTGCTTTTAGTTTCAAGTCAAAAAATACTAAACTGCTGTTTAAAACTAAAAGTAGTTTAAACTGCACACACCATCAATATGTCCTGTCCTGTTACCTAACTATTGAAACAGTTAATCAAATTTCATATATCAGATTGCTGAAGGAGGATCCAACTACAAAATGATCTATAGCTATTTCAGTCAGATTGAAATGCAAAGTGTTTTTTCTCTAGTTGAATGCAAAAAATGCAGACACACAGAGCAGCAGAATTTTCCATTTCACCAAACTCTAAAGAACTGCACAGAAAGCAAAGAGCAGCAGTCACTTGACTTGGAGGGGGAGGGTGGTTGCTATAGTAACATGGACTTTTGATACCAAAAACACCACCTCATGGAACCTAAGTTAGCCAATCAAGTAACTGCAGAATTTTTTAAGGGTGTTCCACAGAATATTTTTCTGATCTGCGGATTTTCTGCATAAGTTGCGGAATATTTCTGATGAAATTTTAAAAATAAGGGGCTTCTGCTGCAGCTCTGGACCTAATAGCAGCCTAAAATCAGAGCTCCACTCAGACTTCCCCGCAAAACTACTAAAAAGCAAGAATTTCATGAGAAAACCTAGTAGATGGAGAAATTTTTACATATGGCATCAAATACACAAAAGGGAACCATGAACAGATATGAAGTATTACTAATAGAAGAAGAGAAATTGGGAGCTGAAAAATCAGACTCGGAGACATCAGAAATATCACAGGCCCTGATGACGTCTTCGGGAAACAAATCTAAGTGTAGGAAACTAAAAAACAAAGATCTAGTCCTAAATGACAAACTCGATAGAATAATAACTGACTTACAAGAAATCAAAAGGACTTTCGATCAGAACATGATGTCCTATGCACTGATGTATCAAATTTGCAAAACCAAGTATCACAGGAACAAAATGACTTGGAGCAGGCCACAGAGATTGTGAATATCCAAACAACTATAACTCAACTTCTCAATATTACTAAAGCACTGGGAGAGATAGAAGAAGATGCTGAAAATAGACAGAGATGCCAAAACATAAGAGTTTATGGAATTTGGGAGGATAGTGAGGGCAGAGATATGAGAGAGTTCATAGAAAACTTGGCAAGAGAGGAATTAAATCTTGAACAAGATTTTCCTATAGAAACAGAGAGAGCCTACAGAGCACTTGGCCCTAAACCTCAAGATCCAGAGCAACGTCCTCACTCAATAATAGTTCAATTTCTAAGCTACTGTACTAAAGAGAAGATACTCCAGAAAGCATGGACAAAAGGGAAAATATTCAGCGGAAAACAGAGACTTTATTTTGACAATGACTATGCGAGAGTAACAATGCAGAGAAGAAGGGAATATGTACCTTTGTATCCAATTTTACGGCAACTGCAGCTGAAATTCCAAACACTTTACCCATCTAGACTTTTAATCCATCCAAGTGGACAGACTGCATATGATACAGTAGAGAGAGCAATGGAAGACCTGAGAGACAGAGGATTCAAGTTACCCACTAAATTACCAGGGAAACCATATGGATTAAACTCGGGACTGAACAAAGAGAAAAGACCAGGAAGAGAATTACAGCAAGTAGTACTTGATGAGATAAAGAGACTATTGGGTCAATTTGTAAATAAACAATAATGATAAGTTTCTCTTGGTAATAAGTAGGCTGAAGAGCTAGAGCGCAGTACCGAGGGGAAGTGGAAACTCAGCTCTTGAAGAGGTAGGCCCTCAACCTAGACTGCAGTGGTTAACTGGGTGGGAGAAACCAGGCTGGGTCAGGGGTGAACATACTCACGGGGAGTAGTACATGAATGTCTCCATAAGTGGAGAGGAGACCCTGGGAGGCTGCTTAGGGATTTTCTAGAAATTACTCTCACTAGTGAGCACTAAGGAGACTCTGTATGAAAGATTGCACTTGGGGAAGGCACTAATGAGCACTGAACTAAACAAACAGAGAATGCTTAAAAGTACAAGAAGAACATCCGGGGAGCCGATCACTGCTTTTTCTGCTTACTGATAGGCATTCCAAAATAAACATAGAACTAAGTTAAATAGTAAGGGCAGGTGCACCCAAGGCAATAAATGCAGAAATAAGGCTCTAGTGGTGGTGCACTTAGGGGAGAGGAGTGTGGAGAATGGGACCAGCTAAACTGAGGGTCATTCAGTGGAAAAACCCAGAGGGGACACCCGGACTGGGCCTGAAAAACTCCACAGGGATCAGGCGGTCAGGATAGGGGGCTACCTGAAACTCAAATGACGGGCTGGTTAAGGAGATCAAGACCCTCCCAAAAGGAGGAGAGGGCGATCACTAAAAACACCCACCAGAGGGCGTGTTCTGCTCAAAGGCCAAGAACTAAGGGGAACTTTATACAGAAAGGCTCTAAGAGAAAGAAAGAACTAAATTAGCAACAAAATAATTTGATAATGGACATAACATGGCAAGAAGCTTACAGAAGAAGACAGAATCTGGAATTCAAGACAGTTTAAATAAAGGACTCGGACTAATGAAAATAACACAATGTATATCCTAGAAATCAAGAAGGATGGGGAGAGAAAGAGTGATGAAGTGACCAGAGCTAAGCACTTGTATACCATATCTTAGTTTTCTTATATTTTGTGTTGGAAATTACACTCATTATTTTGTAATTTACTTTAAGGGATCCGAAGACCAGATAGGGATCCAAGATAAGACCCAATTTGATTTTTATTTATATTATGAGAGATATGTACAACCCTCAGGGTGGGCCTACAGCATAAGGCATATAACCCAAACCAGACAGATTATTCTGTCCTTGTCAGGGAAAAATCTGACATTGGAAGTCATGATGTACATAGTTAATACACAGGGGGAAGAGACAATCAGGTAGAGAGGAGGATGGAAAAAAGGAGAAAGTACAGAATCATAGGAGAGCAAAAATGGTTGAGAAGTTGGTCTGAAAAAAGAAATCCAGAAGCAAAAATACTCAGGAGTATAAGCACTATAGAAGCAATGCAATGTAATAGATACCAGAGAATGCTAAAAGAGATCTTATTTCTAATAAATGTCAATGTCTCAGACTAAGAAAACCCTGAACATGGTGTCCCAGAATGTCAATGGGCTAAGTAGCCCTATAAAGAGATCCAAAATAATTTCTCACCATAAAAAAATGCATCCCCAAATTATTGTTTTGCAAGAGACACATTTATCAAAAGAAGAACACCAGAAATTACTTAAATATGAAATGACGGGAGGAGTGGTCAGTACATACACAAGAGGGTGCAGGAGGGGAACAGCTATACTTATTCCTCAAATGTTGACATTCCAAACATTTGAATCATATCATGATGGAGAGGGAAGGCTATCCTTGGTGAAGAGAAATTGAGAGGGCCAAACATACACAGTGGGAAGTATATATGTACCTCCAGGATCAGAGAGTATAGTATACCAGACAGTCTTTGATAAAATAATAGCCTTTAAACAAGGAGAACTAATATTAGGATGGGACTTAAATCTTCTAATGAACACAGCAAAGGATAGTTCAAGCTCCAATACCCCCAAAGTGACTAAGGGACAGAAACATGGCAAGAGAGTAATAAAGGACCTAGCTTTAATTGATACCTGGAGACATTGTCACCCATCAGAACGGGGACATACACTTTTCTGGGGTCTACAATGCCTTTTCTCGTGTAGATTATTTTCTGGTGGAAGCAGAATCCCTGGAAATAATACATAAGACAAAGATTTCCCCAGTTTACCTATCAGATCATGCAATTATCACTATAGAACTAAAAGTAGAACAGGAAGTAATGATAAAGCAATGGAGGTTTAATAATCTGTTAATTAGGGACAAACAATTTAAAGAAAAAATACAACAGTGGATTCCCAGAATAATACAGGAGAATACAACAGAAGAGGTCCAAGAGGTAACTCTATGGGATACAATAAAATCAGTATTAAAGGGAGAAATTATAGCATATGCAACTCATCAAAAGAAAAAGAGAGACAGAAAACAAAAAGAGTTGGAAGAGGAATTAGAAAAGTTACAACAGGATCATGCAGAGGGGAGGGAAGACAAGATTAAGCAGCTTAATCACATTAATCTGATGTAGATAAAATTACAAGATACATTAAACCAGAAAACTGAACAAGCCCTGATGTATGTGAAGCAAAGATATTATGAAGGGGGAAGCAGAGCAGCTAAATTGCTTGCTTATAGATTAAGAAAACAACAGGCACTAACAACAGTATCCCTGCTTTTTCACTGTCCCCCTCTGCTCACCCACCATTCATCCTATTCATTCTATTTAGAATTATGAATCTTATAGGCCCATTTCAGTTTTAAACCAGGACTATACATTTTTTACAGCCATTATAACTAAAAGATTAGAAAGCATACTCCCCCATATTATAAATAAAGACCAAGCAGGTTTTATTATAAAATGTCAGACAGCAGACAATATTAAAAGAACAGTATACCTACTTGAAGAAATATGAAAAGACAAAAAAACCTTTATACTGCTAAGTATGGATGCCCAGAAAGCATTCGACAGAGTTTCCTTGAGATTCCTAAGATACACAATGGAGAAATTCAATTTCCCAGAAGACTTCTTAAACATAATATGAAGCATATATACATCCCCACAAGCTATGATAAAGGTAAGTGGATCATTTTCAACCCGCTTCCCCTTAAATAGAGGTACTAGACAAGTCTTCCACCTATTCCCCTCAGTATTTGCGATATATGCAGAACCGCTAGCGCAAGTTATTAGAGAAAATGAAAGAATTGCAGGGATAAAATATCTTAATATCACCCACAAAATAATATGTTTTGCTGGTGACTTACTGATATACTTAACTGAGTCTGAAACCTCTATACCAAAACTATTATCCCTTCTGGGAGAGATGGAGTCCATCTCAGGGTACAAATTAAACACAAGTAAAATAGAAGTATTATGTTTAAATTGTCAACCAAGCAAATCAACTCAGGCAAGATATCAATTGAGGTGGAAAAGCAACAAATTTAGATATTTGGGGATACTTTTAACAAAAGAAACACAGGATTTATTTACAGCCAATTATGATCCATTATTACAATCTATCAAGGAGGATTTTTTGAGATGGGACCCCTTTCCTCTCTCATTGAACCAGAGAATAGAAGTTATTAGAATGAATATACTTCCAAGGTTTCTATACCCTTTTCAGACCCTCCCGATATATCCATAAAAGACAGATTTAAAGAAATGGAATGGTATGATATCCTGTTTTATATGGCAAGGGAAAAAAACAAGAATACAATTCAAAATCCTCCAGATGCCAAAAACAAAGGGAGGCCTAGCCTGTCTTAATTTAGAACAATATGCACAGGCAGCAGGTGGACCCACACTGGAAAGAAATAGAGAGAGGAATTCAACCAGAGAGGATAGATAAATACTTATTTGGACAAACTATACCAAGATCAACTATGCAAAAGGAGATCAGATTTAAACAAATCAGACGATTATTGAAAGGATGGAGATTAATAATCAAAAAAAATAATGATCTCCAAATGAGTCTAATACAATAAATAACGACTGATCCTAGGTTTCAACCCACCAGACAGGATTATAATTTCACTAGGTGGCATCACTGAGGCCTAACTAGATTTGACCAATTATATGAACAAGGAGGTTTTTTTTTTGTCAATTCCAGACACTACAAGAAAAGTACCAATTAGGAAAGCAAGATTTTTTTAGATTCCTACAGATAAGGCATTTTTGTAGGAGCCGACTAGGAAAGATTGGGACCCAAGAGAGATACACCCCTTTATGAAACTAATAACTAACACAATAGAGATAGCAATTCTAGAAAATGTAATTTCCAAAACATACCAAGCCCTAACAAGCAACCAGAAAAAGATCATGATACATTCCCAGCAATGATGACAAGAAGACCTGGGCACCAATTTAGAGGAAGAGAAGTGGGAAGAGATATACACAACAGTACATAAAATTACAAGATCCTCAACTTGGAGAGAATATGGGTGGAAATGTTTGATAAGATTTTTCAGAACTGCACAAATAGTGGGAAAATATAATCCACAACTACAGTAGGTATGACGTGCTGGAGAGGGTGTGGAGAACAAATAGCCAATCACTCACCCATATTTGGAGCTGCCCTAGATTGAAATTATTTTGGAGATGGGTGGGAGAAGCATTAGGAGAACTATTTCTAGAAATAGGGGCCCTGATGCTTGAATTAGCCCTTATACTAAACTTCACAAATGAATTAGCAAGAGGTAATACAAGGCTTCTAGTGGCCATATTAATCTTGGCAGCTAATAAGGCTGTCACGAGGAAGTGGTTACTTAGTGAGCCACCTACTTCTAGAGAATTGGAAGATATAGTATACCAAATATATAGAATGAAGCTAATGATGGCTAAGATCAATTTAAAAACACAGAAAGTTATATATTTCTGGGCTAATTGGTTGCTCTGGATCTCAGGCCATAGAGCAGACTTGATTCCATGAGAGTAAACTTCCCATTGACAGGACGAGAACTACCACAAGGGACAAAATATATGAAATACCATGTGCACTACTGAGTAATGATATTATGAGGTTAATTTATAAGACCGATATGAATGATCAATCTATAAACATGAACTGTTATACAAGATTGTATAAATACGACTCCTTCTCCTGGAAAATCTGTGAAAAAAAAAATATTTAAAAAAAAGAAATTTTAAAAATAAGAATGTCTGGAAACAACTATAATCTTGGAATAGGCAGTCTTATTAACACCACAAAAATTAATACATTTAACTGACAGACAGACACAGTAAAAAGGAGTACTTTTATAATTCATTTCCCACTTAAATTAATGGACTTACATGGCCAAAACGTTTGAGGAATATATTATTCCGCAGTTTCAATAGCAGAAACTGTGGATTATGTCATCACTGCGAGTTCCACAATTCAGTACAGATTTTCTGAAGTACTAATAATAATTCTGTAGTTTGGTGAGAAATTCCACAGAAATAGCAAAATCCACTGGAGGTGAAAAAAATAGGCAGAATTCCATGGAAAAGGCACAATTTAGTGGAAATTCTGCAGAAGTGAAATCCGAAAATTTCACCCAGGCCTATGCTGTAGTATCTACAGCTGCTGCTGCTGTGGCATCTGCTGCTGCCACTGGAGCATCCACTGCTGCTGTTGCTGTTTCTGGTGCATGACAAGACAAAAAAGGACGGTGGTTGAGCCTTACAGTTCTCCCACCCCACATCCTCGGCCATTGCCACCCACAGCTTTTACCTCTCTTGCTTTCAATTTCAAGTAAAGTTTAACTATAAAAAAATGAAGGGACAGGAAAGAAAAGTAAACCTAAGAAAAAAAAAGTGTAACAAGAGGTACAAAATGAACAAGAAGGAATCAAACAAAAAAGAAACCTTGCAAAGAAATTTGATTCTCAAAAAATACCTTACAGGTGTTAAACAAAAGATCAGTTAGGGTAAACAAAGAAGCTATATAAAGACAAAGGATAAAGGTCATTTTTAGGATCATCTCTAAGACACACAGACAAAGACACATACAATGTTTTCTTTGCTGCTGTGAAACTGAAAGTGAGATACTCACTTCCTGTCTCACTCAGTTACTTCCTGCCCATCATGTGACCTGATGAAATACAGACATGTGATAAGACCTTGTTTTGGCTAATTTCACAAAGAATACACAATTTAAAATTAGTGGTATAGACATAAAGCAAAATTATAAAGCAAAATCGACATGGCAAATTTATAATGAATTGTTATAATGGATCAGAGGTACATTTACGTGAAATGATGTGTGGATGTGAAATTACAAACTTCACATGAAATTTGTTGGTGAAATTAAAGTTTGCTGCATCCCTAGTCACAATATGAGGCTAGGAAGGGAAGACTCAGAGGCAACGGGAGGAAGTATTTTTTCATGGAAAGGGTGGTGGACTCACTGAACAGCCTCCCTGAGGAGATCATAGGGGCAAAAGCAATAAGCGAATTCAAGAATACATGGGGCAGACAGAAGGCAACCCTAGTGGTAGGTAGGAGAAGGTAAACTGCAGGTCAAATAGGATCTGGAGTTTATACAATAGGTAGGGAAATGGGAAGACTGGGAGGGCCAAGTGGTCTTAATCTGCTGTCAGATTCTATATTTCTATATTACTGTAGCTAGAGCACCAAACTGTGACCAAGGGTAAGAAATCACAACTGTCTGCATACTGTGTAACTCAGAACAAGTCACTTAACCCTTTGTACTCCAGAATTGCTCCTGTTTTGCTTTGGTGCATTGTACCAAAAAATGTGAAAAATAAATAAAATTAAAACATCTTTACAGTCTTTAATTACAACTGAGTAGCACAGCGGGATATTGAGAAAGGGAAGTCTCCCAGAGAGAAAAATTTAAATTAATCATGTCTGAAGAGTCTTGGAGATTATGAGAAAAAGTAACTCTTTTAACTTCTAGTAATCAATAATATGGTGAGTTAAATTTCGAATGAAGAAGAAGTGAATAAAGAAGATGTTTCTATGGTGGAGCAGGACAGAGGGATAGAGGAAGGGAATAAGAAAAAAACAGACCCAGGGTAAATTCTTTAAAAAAAAAAATGCTGAAAAAGAGACACAGCTTCTGTCCTTGCCCGACACCAAACCTGAAAAAGAGAATCTTTTGTTTGGTCATACTTTTTGGGTAATGCTTTTAAAAAGCTGATGCCACTGTATTCCATCTGTAAATGGGAAATAAGCAGGGGTTAAAAGGAAGGAGGCTTGGAACCTTGGCACTGAAAAGGCACATAAATAGATGTCATTAGATTAGTGAGCAATCTGTTTTTGAGAACAGATGAGAAAGTGACAGTAATTGCTCACTGCACTCAGTAGTAACTCTGATCAATGATAATGTCAGCAGTGGTAGCACCAGCTGCTATATAGCAACTCACCAGACCCTCTCTCTAACTTTCAAAGGAATTCTAGTGTTACTGGCAATGGCCATATGTTCTATAGCCCCATCCTTCAAAGAAACAGAGTACTACCTCACAATCATATGACCATAAAGCTAAATATCCCTAATTTCTCCCTGATGCTGTTACATAAACAAAGAAAATTTCAGAAAGATAGCTGTTGACTTACTGCATATGAGATGGCAGAACATGTAGGGTTTAGGTGGCTTCATGAGTACCCTAAACCTTCATATAACATACAGTAGCATTGAGAAAATACCTCTCCCTAACACTAATTACAGCTGTGATGGTATTTTCAGAAGTGCTCAGAAAGGACTCAGTTGTATCAAGACACACAAATCTGCATCATGCAGACATAGCATGCAGCTGTGCTTTAGTTACATACCTGCTTCAAAACCAACACACATGCATCATATGCTAACTGTTTTATTCCAGACTCATTTAATTTACTACATTCATTTTGTATTGTGTGGCTACTGTCTTCCCTGTCCCTGGGTTGCACCTGTAAATGATCCCTGTCTCAGTGTGCCTTTCCTGGTTACCAAAGTTTAAATAAAATAAAATAAATCATAATTGCTGCATATTTGCAACATATTTATAGCATATTTGTGGACAATGTCTTATATGCATCACTTTTGCATCACTAATCTGGATACAAGTGCAGGCACAGCAGAATGTAGCGCAACCATTTTCTGATGGTGTCGCAACTTTACGACACAGATACAGCTGAGTCTTGTGACATAAAAAGTGACACAACTTACTGTTGTGTCTGTCGCAGCTCATTGAAGATGCAGGCCCAGATCTTGACAATACTGTGTGTGGAAAACTGAGACAAGCTTTGGATCATGGTATTGGAGGGGTGATGTAGTTGACAATAGATATTTATTTCTTTATTTACTTATTGAGTTTTTGTTGACCAGGAAAGGACTAGACAATATTCAGACAAGCTGTCATACTGAACTCTTCTTGTCTGTTACAGCACACAGGGCATGTTTTGGTGACAATTCGTGGGGCAGGGAAACAATTTGCTGTACTTAGAATGCTTTATTTTCCATCTGAACATAGCACTACATAATGGACCTCAGAGGTGTCCTTCCTCCTGACTTTTTTGACACTACTAACATGACACACAATACAGGGAATGTTGACCCAACCCAAGTTTACCCCCCTCCTTTTATTTCAAAGAGGTTTCTTAGCTGCAGTCTAGAAAATACATTAAAAAAGGCAATAGGTAAATCAAGATAGAACGGAGACTCATTGGACCGGAAATTAATGGCCCTTCCCCTGGAAGAAGTCCTATCTCCACTAATCAGGTTTCTAAACCTATCACTAAGGTTAGCCCAATTCCCCCCAAACTGGAAATCAGCAATGGTAACTCCAGTCCACAATAGTGGAGATAGGGCCAAACATGTGAAATATAGGCCTATCTCCATTCTCCCACCACTATCCAAAGCACTTGACTGCGCACTTGCAGATCAGGTGATTGAGTAACTGGAAAAATACAACATCCAATGCACCAACAGCATGGGTTCAGAAAAGGGCACAGTACTACAGCTGCATTATTGAAATTTACTGGGTTCATCCAAAGTTCTCTGGACCAAGGTCAGTTGGTGGGAGCAGCCATAATAGATTTGACTAAAGTGTTTGACACGGTATACCACACATTGTTAATTGAACAACTGTCCAGCACTGGGCTCTCCAAGGAATCCTCAGCCTGGTTAAAAAGCTATCTGGCAAATTGTAATCAATAGGTGAAAATATCCAACGTTCTTTCTGATATGTGGCTGGTCCACTCTGGTGTCCCTCAAGGGTCCATACTCGGTCCCATCATGTTTAGTCTCTTCCTGAATAACCTCCCAAACTCTTGCCATGAACAGATCCTACGCTAGATGGATGACGCTGTTATCTTCACAAGAAATACAGATCCAAAGCTCCTTGAAAAACAACTGCAACTTGGATTTGCGAGTGTGGAGAAGTGGTTTAGTAAACACAAGCTGATACTAAACTATAAGAAGACCAAAGTCATGCTCTTCAGTAACTCTCACAGTAAGCACAAACATCATCCACTGATCACCAGAAACATTTTGGGGACCGCTTTGAAATAAGTCCAACATTTTAAGTATCTTGGTGTCATCATTGATATCACTTTATCATATGGGGGTACACATATGATAAATACAAAGCAAAAAATACATGAATTGGACTGTTCCACATGCACAAGCACTGCTTGACCCCAGAAGCTCTACGACTGGCAATATACAGCTCAGTAATCTCCTTGATAGATTATGGTCTGGTCATCTATGGCTCTGCCACTGACGCAGCCCTCCAGCGGATCTCCATGCTCTTAACAAAGCATGTAGACTCATCAGTGGAGCAGCATGTCTTACTCATACATGCGACCTCTGTGTCCTGACTGGTTGGCTCCAGTTAAAAGGGGGGGCAACGTTTCCAATCCTTCCTTCTGACCAAAAACAAACAACGCTTGGCCTCATGCCTTTAGGAGCTGAAAAACTGTTATGCCCTTTTATTAATCCACAGTGTACATGTAGATCTGGAAACCAGCTACTCATAGTACCATGGTCATACCTCCCAAAGGCAAAGATTATTCACCTACAGAGCTCCACTACTGATTAACTGTCTCCCCAGAGACATCTGTGCTGAACCCAAACTTAGCACATTCAAATACAAGCTTCGTCAACAACTCACAGCAAATAGCAGCTACGACTGTTTCTCCTGAGCCTTCCCCTACCTTAGCAGTGTTTACCATGCTCTTCCCATTGCCATCACCGTCCCCATCTCTTATACCACTCCTATCTCTTCTATTCTCAACACCGCTTATCCCTCTCATTTGTCTCCTTTCCCACTCCTCATGCCCTCTCTTTCCCTCTTCTTCTTGCTTTTCTGAGCTCCCTGCAGCAATGTAACAATCCTGACAAGGCCGGTCTTTGGCTGATTCTCATAGTTTGTATCCTGTATTATTTGTATGTTTAACTTCATGTGCACTGACAGTTTTGCTCAGTGCATATTTATATTCTATACCCATGTTATTGTTGAGTTTATTTGTGTACTATGTACAGTATGTTCTTTTTACCTATGTATTTTCATTTTGATGTGGAACCTTTGTAAAAGAGATTTAGTTCTTAAAGGTATTGTAATCTGAGATTTAATAAATAAATGTGAAGCTCAAACATCCAGTACATCAACAGCCCACGTCACAGAGACTGGCTGTTGTTTTGTAAATGCAGATAATGGGTCATACATAAGAAAAGCCTTGGAGGAGAAACTTTAGTCAGATAAGCTTTGTGCATTGTTTGGACTTGATAGCTTACAGTTTTCTACATGAGCACAGAGACGTTAGGTCTATTTCTAGCAAGGGTGCAGAAAATATAAATATATATTCATGTACTCATTCCAGACACTCAAGCAAAACAGGTATTTTGTAAAGCACAGGAAGAGCACAAGTTATCTCCACATGTGGAATTCAAACTTTCCTATGTTCTAAAGGCTGCTGAAACAAAAGAAAGATGTCAAGCATCACAACTTGAAAAATTTAATTGGTGATCTAGCCATTTATATGGACCATGTTGGTGGTTCCATTTCAATCTTCCAACCATTTGAGGAAATCACCAGAAAGGGGAATCCAAATATAGAATCAATCAATCAATCAATCAATTACAATTTATTGAAGCGCAATTACAAAAGAGATCAAAGCACTGTACAAAAAATATATAAAAATACCATACAAAAAATGTTAAAACCTAATAATTTACAATAATCAATTGCTAGACCTAAGATGGGAATGCCTGGTTAAAAAGAAAGGCTGTCAGCTGATATTTAAAACTCTTGCTGATCTGGCACACTCTTATCTGACGAGATAAAGAGTTCCACAGGGTTGGTGCTACATAAACAAAAGAATGAGCTCCTGATGTCTTCAAATGAACCCAGGGAACCTCTAGCAATCCCTCGTCAGTAGAGCGGAGTGGTAAGGAACAAGGACATCTTGCAGGTAGCTGGGTCCCTGTCTGTGTAGGGCTTTATAGTTCAAAAATCTGACCTCTCTAAGTAAGATGGTATCTTTAATAAAGATTTTAAAATGTTTCATGAATCCGATACGAGGCAATTTTGAGTTCCTGGAAAAATCCATCCCAGATGCTGCCGCTGCTAAAATTACAGGTTGTCACCTAAAATATGAAAAGATCTGACCAAACAAATGACTAAAACGTTCACAAGGAGGAAAACTATGTAAAATGCTTGAGACTGACTACTACATTAAGGCAACAGTCTTGGACCCATGATACAAGTCAAAACAACTGTTTAATGATTATGACACTTTTAGATAAACAGACACGACATAAGTGATAAGATGCAGGCTATAATGGTCAGGAGTTCAGGATCATACTACACATTTTTACTACAGAGGCCAGACCATTGGCAAAACCATAGTGCTACTGCTCCCAATGCTATTGAACTATGTTAAGAAACAAGCGCAGCTCATCAAAGGCAACTGGGGGATGAAGGATCAAGCATCCCAAGAACAGCTCTTGTTTCATAGAGAGGGTGAGTGGGATGGTGCTCCCAAGTATGGCTGATGCCTGCTGCAGACCAGTCAGCAGCACAGCTGGGAGCACCAGAAGGAGGTGGGGTTGCCACCTGATGCCTACCCTGCACACATGCCATCACTGTTCTATTTACTCATCCCTTTCTCTTACCTTGCCCAGCAATGACTTTTACTCCACTCCTCACTCTTCATCTCAAAATATTGGCTTGGGTCCCTACCCTCCTACCTCTCCTCACTTCTGTCTCCCTCCTCCAAGGTCTCCTACCCTCTTTGGTATAGAGACACCCGCACCTTCACCCTTCTCCACTAGTAATGCAGTGAAATTAAATTTTGCCGGCGAAATTCTGGTGAAATCAGGAATTTCAACCCACAAAATATTTCACAACATTCACACATTTTGTGGAATATTTTGTGGGTGCTATCTATTTAAAAATGAAAAAAAATAAAGTGTTTTCCCCCTCCTGACTGAGTCTTCCTGGCCAGCAACATTAAAATGAAAGTTTATCCCCACAATCCCTGGTGACTAGTGGTCCCACCCACCCCCAGACAATATGAAGAACCCTCCTGCTGAAATTCACTGTGCCCCTCATCCAAAATTTTAAATAGCAATGTAGTTAAATGTCCCTGGTGTCTAGTGGTCCCACCCCTCAGCTGATTGCCAGCCCATTATAAAGAATGACCACCCCCAAGATTGACACCCCATCCCCCGTCGTGCCCACCAACATCAGTAATTTAATGTAAAAGAAAAAAAACTTTCCCTGGTGTCTAGTGGGCCCCCACCCACCACCCTGTCTGATAGTGAGTATGACCCTACCCCACCCCACACACCCCCATCCAGGACCCCAGTGGGACACCGGCACAGCTCTCCACTCACCTCCATGGCCGGCAGCCCGACTGACCACTTTCACCATTGAGCCCGCCTGAGCTCTTTCAATAAATGAGCTCATGCCTTTGAGAAAGGGTCCAGGTGGGACCAGAAATGCATCAGGTGGGCGCTTTAGTGGCCTTTTACCATGTAAATAAAAATCTTTTTAATCATACTTCACAGTGTCAGCATGATATGAGGTGGTGAGTGCTCAAGTTCTTTGTTACACTATTGTGTTTACTTGTGAGCACCACAGCCTAGTGCACACTCTTTGTTTCAGTCACACAGAGAGTTAGTAGTTGTGGTTGGATTCAAACATGGGATCTCTAGTTCTGTAGTTCTGTGTTCCAACAACTGAACAACACCACAGCACCTGTGGACTACACTACCTGTCTAAGTTATAACTTTAAAGGGACACTTGGAGAACCACTTACCGATATAAGAGTGTCATCTTGCACATTCTTTGGGCAAAAGAACTGTAAACCAAAGGTGAGCCATTCTGATGCCCAAAGGATGCAAGGGTTGACACTTTAATACCTATAAGAGGCCCTCCTAGTGTCCCAATAAAATTATTATAGATTGTGTGCAATTAGTTTTTTAAACATACATTATGTACTTGAGTATGCGTTTCTTTTGCAGTGTGAACAGAGGTGGAAACAAGCCATTTGCTATTACACAGTGAGTGAGACACCCTAATGAAAATAAGCATGTGTAGCTCACAGCTGAAACAAGTCTGTGGTTGTATATTTCCACTAACGGATTTGTAACAGATTAAAATTAATTAAATGCAACACTGAATGCTCATAACAGAAACTGTGAGGGAGTCAGAATACATGCTCTTTGTCACAGTGAAGCTACCAGGTTTCCTGATACCCTAGAAGATATTCAATCTCTCACACGGTGTACTATAATAATTGATCAAGTTTCCCAATGAGCATAGATATAGTCACTTTTGAAATTACTTCATCCACTGGCATTAGAGATGCAGCGAATTTTAAATCCTCTGGCAAAGTGGACGCAAAGTGGCCACTTCGCTTGGTGGGCACAATGGGCAGGCACTAAAGTGCTCACTAGCATTCTAATTATTACTTCATGTTGTCATATGCCTTAACGCAAAGTAAGGCTAAGTGATAACAAATAGGCAGCCCCCAACACAACACATGGCTTACAGTACTGTAAGTCACATGCTTTAGCCAGGCAGGAAGAAAGTGAGTCAGAGAAGCAGTTTCATTTTCTCCCTTGCAGTTGTAGAGGGAGAAGGTTTTTTGTTGAGAGAGGAGAGGAGAGGAGAGCAGTTTGTGTGTCAGAAAGTGCTTTATTACTTTTGTGCCAGAAAAAAACAGCTTTTTTAAAAGCTACATCTTTATTTAGTTTTTGTATTGTGTTTGTGATTGTTTTTTTGGTACTGAATTTTTTTTACAAGTTTTGTTTTGTTTTGTGTGTCTGTGTGACTGTGTATGTCAGTGTGTATGTCTGACAGTGTGAGAGTGAGTGTGGCTGCCGGATGTTGGTTAGGCGTCAACTCAGGACTCATTTATAGTCAGGGTTGGGGACTTGTGTGGAATGGACCCTGGAGAAGGAGAGTCTCTGGCCCATGGGCATGGGCAGAGGAGGGGAGTGTGCACACATTGGGTGGTCATGTGTTGCTGGACCACTCCTGACTCTTGGGTGTTGCTTCCCCCTGTGGAAGTAGCAGCAGCAGCACCAGTGCCACCGGTGGCTGCTGCACATCCACCTACTCTGCCACTACCACCACCACCGGTAGCAGCTGTAGGGGCTCTAGCAGCACCCCCCCACCACCTCCACAGCCACAGGAGGTGCCCCAGGAAAATGTAGGTGGTGCTAGGACTGTATCTGGTCCCCCCTGCAGCTCCTCAGCATGGGATTTTTTTAACTGTGTTGGGGGAGACAGCACAGTCGTGGTGTGCCATCTGTGTGGTGTGCTGGTGCACTGTGACCCCTGGGGGGCACATTTGGTGACCAGTGGCCAGTGCACCCACATGTTGAACCACCACATGGTGGAGTGGCAGGCTGCCACAGAAGCGGCCATGCATCCACCTGCTGGCCCTTCTGTCGCAGTGGCCGAGGGTGCTGCTGGGGTTGAAGTTGTGCCTCACTGCCACAGCAGGAGGAGGACAACTGCAGCAGCTGCTCCACCACCACCACAGCCACCAGCACCACCCTCTCCACCACCACTACCTGGGTTTCCACCTACAGTGGACCCCACCACAGTGCCTGCTACACAGGCCGACATTGCTCTGGTGTGGGTGGCCCTGGAAGAGAACAATAAGAGGGTAGGTGCTGTGCAGCAGCTGGTAGATACAATCCATCAACAGCAGCTGCAAATAGTCTCAATGCTGCACCTGCTGCTGGAGCACCATGGCATCCCACATTAAGGGATTGTTTTCTGGACCTCCTCACTACTGTGCTGTGCTGTTTTTGTGTGTTTTTTTTTTTGTTGTTTTATAATACACATTTTCCCTTCTGTAGTTGCAGTGCCTCAGTAATGTTTACTTTTTTTTTTTCGAGTGCTTTTGGACAAGCTGTTGTGAACAGTGCAAGTATGATGTGTAAAATTGCATGTGTGCAGTCAATGTTGTTTTGTGTGTGTGTGTGTGACATCAGACATTGTGCAGCATGTTGCAAATATATATTGCAGTTGCTGACTTGTTGCAGACAGTGTTTATGCTATAAAGAATAGCGAGCAGAATACAGTATATTTTATTGTCACCATCATCATCAGTGGACTAAGTGCTGTGATACTTTTTCAGAGGTGTCTGGCCAGAGAGCACCTTAGTCACATTATATACTATACTGCATACATAACTTTTAGGAGAGCATGTGTTTTTTGTGCTATGATCTCCGCAAAGTCATGTGTGCGCTCTGAGTGACTGAGGTGCAGTGACCCAATAACTCTGAAAAAATATATCATTTAGTCCGCTGGCACTGATGGTACCAATAAAATACACATCAGGTGTTCTTTGTTATCTTTATTCTTGATAATGCAACAAGTCTTACCATATATATGTTTGCATGAAGCTGTACAATGTATGCTCACACAGGAAAGAACAGTGGCTGTACACATGCAGTTTAGCACAACATACTCGCATTGCTCAGTCTTCATGCTGTTTGCAAAACACTTAAAATCTGATTAATGAGTTCCAACACAAAGTAAACATTACTGAGGCTCTATAACTATTTTGCTTGTGAAATAGACATGAAAGAGATTCACCAAGTTACAGCATTGCACCCGATATATGGGAGCCTTACTTCCAGGGGAATATTTCTTGCTCCACATAGTGCAATACATTTCTGTGAAAACCGCCCAGAATTTCATTACAGTGTGTCATGTCATGGAGGAATTCTTATTCAGAAGAGCCATCCAAATTCTGCCCCTCTTTCTCAGCAACATTAGGATGAGATGCCAGGGAGCGCACGGGTGCGTGCTCCATTATAGTGAATGTCTGATTGTCCGGCAGCTTTCTAAATGTTTCTTTATGTTATAATGGCCAGTTTGTGGTGAAACGTGTGGGGACGTTTCCAGTAAGAAGAGCCTTGTTAGTGGAAATGCGCCCACATTTCACCACAAAGTGAACCTTATAACATTAAGAAACATTCAGATAGCAGCTGGACATTCACTATAGTGGAGCATGCACCTGTGCTCCCCCTGGCATCACGTCTTATTATTGCTGAAAAAGTGGGGCAGAATGTGGGTGGCTTTTCTGAATGGGAATTCCTCCATGACGTGACACACTGTAATGAAATTACAGGCGGTTTTCACAGAAATGAATTACACCATGAGGAGCAAGAAATAGTCCCCTGGAAGTAAGGCACCCACATATTAAGTTATGTGCAACTCCATAACTATGTAACGTGGTGAATCTCTGTAAAGCAGCAGTGCAACAATCTGTTGAGAACTCTGACCTATATTTTTTAATGCTATGTTACAACTTCCTTTACTTACATCCTGACTGGAATGATACGAGAATTTCCAGTAGCTGAGTCTGCTGTACTACCTTTTTTCAAGTATGAAATAATGAAAAGAGCATTCCTTTTAAATTGGTGCTGACCAGGTCTTTGTCATTGTTTTCCTCTGCTTTTCTCCATCACATCAGTTAGTTGTTATATATCACTTCTGTTGTAAATTAACAGTTATGCAGCAGGCAGTGTTTTATGACACCACAGAACAATATTGATTGAAAAGCGGCGCAAATAAATACAAACCTGGTCAGAACAATATTGAAAGGTGTGCTCATTTGTTTTTTTCATACATGAAAAAAAGTAGTCAACTGAGTAAAGCAGACCAAAATTGTGAAAAGAAGCATATCATTCAAGTCGCGACTCGAAGGTAACAGTGGCTGTGGCAATGTAAAGTAGCATAAAAAAGTGCAGTTCAAACCTGTCACAACATTCTTGCAATGCTGCTTTAATTGACAATGTCAGTATCACATCATGAGCTCACAGTCACACAACACACAAAATGCATCCTACTTGTGTCCAGAAAATTGACAAGCGGTAACAAAGTGAAATGGGAGTGTTTCAGCATATTCAAAGTCCCCAGGAATAAAATGATGACTGTGAGCGAACTGTTGATGGTCCAATGTATTCTGCGAGGCGATTTGAGCAAATGCAATGTGATCATCTCAAGTGGATGGAAGGGTGCCCTTTGTCTGTACACTAATAGTAGCCTTTGTGAGTTGATATATATAGATATATGTTTGAGTATTTTGTAGGTGAGGAGGGGGGTTGACATGGACATGTACTCATGGTATTGTTCTGCATCACAGGTCACAGAAACTGTTGGTGTGCACATTCCAGTGCTCAATGAGAATTTTTTGCATTGAAATTGGAAATGGATAACTCTCAAGTACATGAAGGTAAGTATATTTTGGGGGGCAGTGGGGGGATGCATATTTGCAGGTTTATCTGTAATGGTTTCTTATTTTGTTACTTCTTCACAGATTTCATCTGAATCCTTCTCGAGTCTGGGTGTTAGTAATGGTCATGGTAATCTAATGAAACGACTTCTGCATGTTGCATGCTTGCTCCAGCCCGGGGGGGGGGGGTGACTGATGTTGAAGAACTTGTTTGGATAAGGCCACTTTGACAGAACAACAAAGCATCTGGAAGTTTCCTAAAAAAAAGAAAAGAATGACTTCTTACAACTTAATTGTAATTTGTCCCTCCCTGGTTTTCAATCTCAAGTCAAGTTACGTTTCAAACTCACATCTTCTCAAGTAACACATCCTGTGTGCAACTTTTTCAACACTGTCATGGTCACAGCTGCACAGCTGCAAGTTCAGAATACAGTGCATGAATGATATCTTACAGAGATAGATTTGGTGACATACACATGTCACTTAGTTTATGAATCATACTCAGTCACATTTGCTGCAGTCTTTCCAAAACAATGAAATGGATGAAATAAAATCTTCATACTTACCAGAATGGATTTCACATGGATATTCTATAGATTCCTCTGTACAGTACAGCTGCAGTACCATTCCCACCGAGTTTCCGTGGAGACTTTTTTTTGTTAACCTGTAAAAAGAACAAAATAAGTGTACCATATGTGTTTGACCATTGTGGCTCTGAAAAGCTACCGAAAAGAAAACATACAACTAAAGGAAGTGACATAGCATAACAAACATGAGTACACATACTCACTTTATGGTTTAAATATTAAGAAGCTTTGTGTCTGTGGTTGATGGATCTGGTGGTCCGGACAGACTCATGCTCAGTGGTGGAAATGGCTAACATCATTCCTAGTGGTGGTGGTCCAAGGGGCGGACAGACTCATGCTCAGTGATGGCAGTAGCTAACATCAGTCCTGGTAGTGGTGGTAGTGGTGCTGGTGGTCCGGGGGCGGTCAGACTCATGCTCAGTGGTGGCAGTGGCTAACATTATTCCCGGTGGTGGTGGTCTGCGGTGGACAGACTCATGCTCACAGCTAACATCAGTCTCGGTGGTGATGGTGGTCCAGGGGCCGGACAGACTCATGCTTAGTGGTGGCCGTGGCTAACATCAGTCCCAGTGGTGGTGGTGGTGGTCTGGGGGTGGACAGACTCATGCTCAGTGGTGGCAGTGGCTAACATCAGTCCCAGTGGTGGTGGTGGTGGTGGTGGTGGTCGGGGGCGACAGACTCATGCTCAGTGGTGGCAGTAGCTAAAATCAGTCCTGGTAGTGTTGGTGGTGATCCGGGGGGCGGACAGACTCATGTTTAGTGGTGGCAGTGGCAAACATCAGTCCCGGTGGTGGTGGTCTGGGGGGCGGACAGACTCATGTTTAGTGGTGGCAATGGCTAACATCAGTCCCGGTGGTCTGGGGTGGCACACCGCCTTTTAACAACTTCAGTTACAACCAGCCAACATTAACAACATCATCATCCTCATAAAGAAAGCTTCCCTCATAGTCATCTATGTGTGAAGTCTGACCACTGGGATATTCTTTCTCCATTGTGTCATCACCTACATCAGTGGTGTGCCATTTCAGGCAGATACTGCCAGTGTCACCAGGATGGTCCATTTCCACATCACCAAAACCACCATGACTAGGCCGGGGTACGGATACTGAGGCTGCAGTCTGTGCTGGTATGTGCCTCTGATTCATGTTAATGAATGTTAGCAAACTAACATTTGCAGGAGACAGGTTTGTCTGACAATCCCTGACTATTGTACTTGCTGAGCTGAATACCCACTCAACACTTACACTGGAGAGTGGGCATGTGAGGTACTTCAGTGCCACTGCAGTCAGCTCGGGCCATTCACTGAGCTTTCCACTCCAGTACAAAACAGGATCTTCAGTTATTGTCAGATGCCTGCTTTCAGACAAATATGATTCAACCATTCTCTGTGCCGCACTAAGTCCGGTTGTTGATGCATCATCCTGTTCTCTGGAATCATTTATTTCACAAATGCCAACTTGGGACAAAGCCTCCCAAAGTGGGTTGATGCCAGCCACTTTGGATGACAGACCACCTGGAAACGCAGTCCCCTTCCCCTTGCAGGATATGCTTGATGGTCCTCCAGGTACACCTTCAGCTGGATTATGCTGCTGAGGTTTGCTGACCTTGGCACGTGACTTCTGTGATCCATGGACCAAGTGCACCAGTTGATCACTGATATTTTTTACCTGTTCAAGCCCTCCCTCCAGTACTGATGCAATTCCATGTTTGTATCGTGGGTCCAGCATTGTTGCTATGGCAAAGTTGTCACTACGCTGAATGCCCACAATGTGACGATTCTGGTTGAATACTGTCAGCATGTGTTGCAGCAACATACTGCTACCACTGTCTCCGGCAACATCAAGGCCATTCTGTACATTCACCAATGTCTGCCTCAGCACCTGCAGCAGTGGAATTGATTGGCTAATGGAGGAAGACTCACCACTCACTGACTGTGTGGCATATTTAAAAAAGGCCGCAAAATTGTTATTACAGAGTCCATGTGGTGCCACTGTTCAGTCATCATAGACATGGAGGCTCCGGAACTGTCAAGACTAGTGTGCAACACTCGATATTCTGAGATGGCTTAGTATTGTTCATACAACCTCTCTGCCATGTATAAAGTGGAGTTCCATCGGGTGACAACTTCCAGCTTCAAGCGGTGCTGAGGCAGGCTGTTTTGTATCTGCAATTGTTGCAGTTGATCACGGGCCTTTCCAGATCATGAAAAGTGAGAGTAGATAGATCATGCAATGGTCAGCATTTCCCTTACATCAGGGTGCTGCAGAAACTCCTGCACCACAAGATTTAAACAATGGGCCATGCATGGAACACGAAAAAAAACACCATTCATGATGCATTTCACCACATTTGACCCATTGTCACTTGCTATGAACCCAGCTCTCAGGGACAGGGGGTTTAGCCACTTATAAATTTCAGTCAGTACCACATCCAACATGTTCCCACTAGTGTGTGAACAGGTCACATTGTGCATAGCAAACATCGCATGCTGTCGAATTCCTGAAAGATTGCTACCACGACAATCCACCTTACTGTACTGATTATTCACACTACCAACATCACAGACAACCCCCAGCACCTGTGCCCAGTGTGCAGTTATATGCAAATATGAACTCCCCACTGTTTTGCTACTTGTCCACATATCCATACTTAAATAGATGAATGGAGAGGAGGAATGTCGAAGGGCATGTCTTACTGGGTCGGACACTGTGCGAAACAACTCGGGGACAGCACGGGCAGAAAAGTATGTCCTGGATGGGACTTTCCATTTTGAACAGGTATGTGCAGCAGACTGCTGGAACCCAGAATTCTCCACAATGAAGGGCAAAAGATCAATTGCCAGCATTTCAGCTACAGCAGCATTAAGTTCACGTGACACTGTATGATTGGGGGGGGTACTTCAGCTTATGAGCAAACACACTCTGTATCGTGGGAGGACTTAAACATTTTACATGGGATGTGATCACAAATGGTTGCGCTATGTGATGAATGGCATTGGCAGGGGGTGGAGTATGGACATATGATGAAGATGGTTGCACAGGTGACGATGACAAACCCACAAATGCAGTTATTTTTCCAGATTTGCCAACCAGGGTTGATGAACTGTCACACAACGAAAACAACTTCAGTAACCAGTGGTGCTGATGAGGTCACAAAAACAATCCAATCTGGTAAAAAATTCCTTTTGCCGGTGGGGGCGAGGGGTACTGACTGAAGATTTTTACAGCAGTACAAGCAGCAAAACAAAGAACAGATACCATGATCGCAGTACAAAATCAGGCAGCTGTAGTGGCTAGCAGGTTCACACTGCTACGCCTGCAATTACACTAGTCTGTGGCACAATAAAAGGTGTATTATTTGATGTCATGCAACACCAGTCACACACACACACACACACACACACACACACAGAACAGTTTCTCTACAATGGTGAACGAGTAATGCGTGGCAAATTGAAAAGTTCAGTAATATGCCACACATTGTAATGTAAACAACTGGAAATTATGAACTGCTGCACCAGAGCCACACAACACACAACCAGCAAGAAAATTTAAACAATTACTGACAATATTACTGTGTGCACATAAACACAGTCAGTTATATAACAAAAATATAACCGAAAAACCAAAAAATCACTATTTCTCCAACTTAAATCTACTTACAACACAGATACTCCCCTCCCACAAAGTTCACTTTTATTGTATTTCACTATACACACTCAGTGTTGTACATTAGCATTCAAAATCCACACAAAAACCAAAACGCTCGATGATATGAGCACAGGAGGGTTTCCTGCAATCAATGAACTAAAGGTGGAGCCCAAAAAACCCCGGAGAAATGCTTTTTTAACAGCTTTTAGAAGGTTTCAATCACAGATAGCTCTCATAGCACACTGTTTCCTACAGCTTCCTACACACACTACCCCAAACTGAGGCTGTACAGATCAATATAGAGCCCATGTGACCTGAAATCCCATGAATCACTACAAAATTCACCTTCAGAGCTCAAAAACAAGGCGAAGTAAGGTGAAGTGCATTGCTCTCAATGCACTTCGTTTAAGATTTAAGGTGGAGTGGTAGTCTGGGAAGGCGGAGTAATGCAAAGTCAGTGTTTTCAATGCACTTAGCGTTACCCATCATAATGCGAATTACTCCACTTCACATTGCGGAGCACTCCACAAATCCGCCTTTGCTTCATGAATCACTTCGCAGAGCAGATTGAGCCCACTTTGCCCACCACTAACTGGCATTTAGCAGCATATAGCAAATAGAACCAGTTAGCAAGCACTTCCACATTGTTATTATAACAACAGTACATATAGCAGCAGTAACTCACTGAGCAAGCACACAGATGCAGAAATATCAAATTATTCTTAGAGTCCCATATTTACACAAAATAAAACAAATATTAAATAGTTAATCAGATCACTACAATCTTGCTTAAACATTAGAGAGTACTAATGTCAACAGGAAACTCTATAATAAAAATCCTCTGGGAGAAATATGTCCTGTGCAGTAAACACACTGCACATGAATGCAGTTTTAAGAAACCACAGCTGAGACCATGTTGCTCACCAGCAGTGAAAGCGAATCCATGGTTTCAAAGGAATGCATTCTATAATAGCAAACAATACAGACATTTCAAAGAAGCAAAACATTATAAATTCACAAATGACAGACTTAATACTAATAATGCTGATCTTAAAACAATACTAAGCCCTACAACTGAGCCTGTTAAAATAGCTAAATATATTGAGTTGAGACCATGCCAACTGTCAGCAGAGAAAAGTGAATTCATGCAGTCCAATCAATTCATTCTGTCAAACGATTCTGACATTTCCCCCAAATAAAATGCTACTTATTCGCATAATACTGACAAAACTGAACTGAAAAAAAAATATTAATTCTTAAAAGTGAGCCTGTGGGAACAGCAGCCTGTAGCTAGCAAGAAAATACAATTCACTAGATGGTCTCTCTAGTCTAACTTACTATTCAGTTGGCAGAGTTTCTGTTTCCTGTCAGCACAGGCAGTTCTCTTTTTGGTGGAAGCTGCCGATGGCAGAAAAATAGTGCCTATGATAAGACTGCACTGACACAGCAGAGGGCTTCACAGACTGCATTGGGAACTGTGATGTAACTCTGAATTGTCATTGTTCTAAAGAATTATTCATTGGGAAGGAATGCAGAGTCCTTTGACTCAGTGATCATAAAAGGACTGTAGGGCTCTGCCCAGCTGTAGCCCTAAAAACTGGCACTGCCCAATGACCACACAGTTCTGCTTCAGATCTCTGGAACTACTTGTTAGATGTGATAATAACTTCTTCAGCTACTCCTTCAAACTCATCCTCAGCACAAACCACTGTTGAGATGTATTTGGCACAAACCAACATTGACGGGAATTTTGATCCTTTGAAGTACTGGAAATTCAAACAAAATATGTGGCCTACCCTAATGCAAGTTGCATTGAAGTACATGAATTGTCCTCCAACTAATATCTATCAGAAAGATTGTACAGTTGAGCTGGTAATGATATAACCACTACAAGATCCTGTTTGTCATCAGAAAATACAGAGTGGCATTTCTGAAAGTAATAATTCTCCTTTTTTATTTCAAATATGATTCCTGAATGAATAAAAACAAAGTGGGTCTTCACTACAAAACTGTTTCTCCCATTGTGCATATGGTGAAATGTCAGGGCCAGGAAATGTCAGTGCAGGATTATGACGAATGAAACAATGAGCACAGAAAAATGTAACACCTGTGGGTCTACAGTCTAAGGCATATTGTGCCAACAGCAGCTGTATTTCATGTTCCACACTTTAGTATTGCTGTAGTTTATGCTGCATCATGTTATATCACCTGTTCTCAGCCATACCGTATCTTCTTTCCTTACTGTGTAAGGATCTTCAGTCTTCACTGTCTCAATGCCAACTTTCTTCTTCCCTGATCCTCATCTGCTCCTACTGTGCATCTTCTGCAATGTCAGCAGTTGACTGGCCTGCAGGAAGAGCAGAGATTTACAGTAGCAAACACACTTTTTTTTATTACATTCTTTGGTAACTGGGTAAGGCTCACTAGGCACAACTGCCTGTTTTCAGAGGTGACCCCGGAGCACTGGGAAGCTTAAGTAACTTGTTCAGAGTCACACAGTATGCAAGTAGAGGTTGTGAGAATCACAAATAGATCTGTGCAGCAGTGGACAGTGAAGAATGGAGGCAAGAACTCAGGGAAGACCTGGCAAAACTCAAGCACTGGTCTGGTATATGGAAATTTGGGTTTAATGCTAAGAAGTGCAAGGTCATGCACCTCAGAGCCAGAAACCCCAATAAAGTGGAAGAAGGCTTACAAGAAACATTATTGGTAAAATGTACAAGCTGCACACGGAAAAATACACTTCCACCTTACATTTTCCAGACTTGTGATTGGCCAAGGGTTTTAAAGCAAAAAGGCGGACAGTGGGCCAAATTTGGTAGGAGCCTGGGTATTCTGAAGCTGTGATAGGTGGAGGAGGGGCACCCCCCCAAAGCTCTCTCAAGGCTCTGACTAATTGCGATATGTTCTCTAGCCTTTGGCAAGGGAACTTAAAAAGGCTGCTCATCTTTGCTTCATATTTCTACTTACAAAACACTTTGTATTTCTCAGTAGCCTGGGATTCCAGTCTAGAAGGACAAATAGAAACAGAAAATGAATGGTGCATATATAACCCACACTCCACTTTTGGCAAGTTGGCACCCCCATTACAAGAACTAGTACCCACATATGGCAGACCATTTACTCTTGGCAGAAATGCACAGATTGGTACCACTCCTAGCTTTAGAGTGTATACCAGGCTCATTATCTAAAGGAAAGGGGTGGGGGTACAATTACAAAAATTAACCTTTGTAAATACAACCAGGTGCAGGGGAGAGGATGCTAGGCATATGCTAGACCTAACTGGTGAGGGGGCTCCAATAACACCACACAAAAAGCAATGATCAGAATGTCCAATGCAGCAGCAGGGATTGTACAGTATGGCTTTATTCACAGATGTTACTAAAGCACAAGAGGACCCCCCCAATAGTTGGTCATGGGAAAGAAGTACAATCTTTTCCAGACACTCTTTGCTAAGCAGTACAGTTTTCCACAGAAACTTCTCTATATGCTCATGGACTGTTGCCACACAGCTTGAAACATCCTCCAGTGGCAATGGCCTTTGCCCAGGAAAACCTGGCACCCATCAATGAAACAAGTTAGCCCTGCCTTCTAGACTCCAGATGGCATTCCTCCCACCCTTTGCCCCAGCTGTCTCTGCCACTTCTTCAGGATTATACCAAATGAGCCTCTAGTCCCCACTGAATTGCTAAAGACTCAAATCTTAAACTTTAAATAGACACCAAAGTGTATAAGTGGTCCCGACAGGTATTATCTAGCCTTATCTTGAGCACACACCTCAGCCAGCTCCCTAATGAGAACAGTCCCTGCATCTGTACTCACATATCTGTTGCTCCTTTGTTTAGGCTTGGAAACAACCCAGAAAGCACCATTTTTCCATGGTAGCTTGTCAGAAATTCTCATACAAATGTCCTTCTCAGAAGCATCTGTGTATACTTTGGGACATTCAGGGGATTGCCTCTTGGAGCCACTGAACTGGAAGTCCCTCTTATTTCCCTTGGAGTGAAATTAAGGAATCCTGCTATAAAAAGGTCTCCACCACTTCACTGGCAACTGTAGATTTAATCCAAGCTAGGGTGAGAAACACAGGGCTCTCTGTGACAGAGCTTCAACTGGCAGAACTCCTGCCACTCAGACTTCCAAACTCACACCAACTGAACATTCTAAACTTCCCCTGAGCAGCTGACTCAAAAATGGTTATGATGCTGTGAGCGTTCTAAATGACATAATCATCCCCACTCAGACTAGCTGAGTAAACAATGATGTCATTATGTAAGAAGCCCCTTAATGAGCTCCTTACTGGCAGCCTTTTCACCTGCCTATAGACTAGTACTAATGGGATTCTAGTAAGCCCAGGGGACTGGGTGGTTATACTCACCACAACCAGACCACTGTCTGTCCACAGCCAGATTACGGTCCAAGACCAGGCTGCCCTACCTCTTTGTGCCCTGTGGGGAGGGTTAATCAGGTCCTCCCCTACCATGTGCTAGGTACAGGCAGGTAACACTAAAGGATAGAGGCCAGTTGAAAAAACTTCAACTCCCGCCCTACAACTATCTATGGATTCTCAGGGGCTCCAAGAGATTTGCCTGAAGCATGTCCTAATAGATCAGCACTGAAGACCCCTACCATGGGTAAGGCCACCAGTCTGTCTACCCTCCTAGCCCTCTAGGGAAAGCTATCTGACCTATGCTACTTACTGGGTACCCATACCCCAAACCATTTTACATCATTTAGCACTGTAGCCCACTTTAGAGACATGCATTTGAAAATACATTTCCTAAATCTAAGAACTACAAAAACTCTACACCTGCAAAGCAGAAAAAAATGGTTAGACATTGTATAACACAGTTACACAAAGCCTAGCAACTTTAAAAATATCAAGCTTTGGCAGAGCCACTATGGCAGTAAATGTATTAACTAGATAAGGGTGTTTCATGGGCTTAATTATAAACATGAATTGCCATTGCATATACTAACCAAATCAAAATATGGTACATTGAGAAAGGGCAGATATAAAAATAATGCCACTGTCATTATTAGTTACCTATATGTTTCACATTTTATTCTATGCATATTATAGCAATCAACTCAACAGAACCGGGCCATCATATACATGAGGGTACTGTAGCTTAACTGCAAACACTATATGTTGTGACAAGGTGGAAGATAAACACAGTGTTGAGACATGTTTAGGAAGATATTTGATGTATTTAATTGATTATTTTAGAGATTGCTGTATAGTACACACACATAATTAGTATAATATAAAAGTGCATATATCCAAATGTCAATGTAAATCTTACACATTTCGTTACACATTTCATTACAAGTTGTTCTCTTGAAGGAAGATCTTATGTACAAGGCCTAAAAATGGGCATTAGGTAAAAGTAAACTGGGGTAGGTGTGTTATTGAGGGTATTGCATAGTTTATCTTTTATTGCTGTTCCACCCCAGGCACACACAATATGTAAATCAATAGCCCCTTGATATGAAGCAACAGGAATTAGTTAGTACAAGGACAGAAACAAGTAGGAGACTGAATAAGTGGGTAGACAAGCATGGGTATGGTAAGTCAAATAACTTTCTAAAAAGTCTCGCTATTAAAATTCATTTTTTACAAATGCATCT
Source organism: Neoceratodus forsteri (assembly GCA_016271365.2). Classification (NCBI taxonomy): domain Eukaryota; kingdom Metazoa; phylum Chordata; order Ceratodontiformes; family Ceratodontidae; genus Neoceratodus; species Neoceratodus forsteri. The sequence goes on from CM057449.1 coordinate 371,023,856, forward strand.
GCACAGTTGACAATTTTTGCAAAGAGATAATAACAATGGGAGTTATTCCACATAACACATAATTTAAGTGAGAGGAATGAAGTTAATAAAAATAAAACAAAGTGGAATGGAAGAGATGTAGCTATAAAATGAAGGGGGGGGGTGGCAAATACAGAGTTATTCCAGCAGCAACAGGTGATGTGTTCAATTACTCTGCATCTCAGGTGGGTGCACAGGCAAAACTAACATAACATATATGGTAATAAAGAAAAATAAATAAAATACAACTCACAGTGCAGCTGCACAAATGTCCATGGCTGAGACATTTCTGAAACAAGCAGTAGAAGCAGCCATGCCTCTGGTTGAGTGGCCTTTCACTTCCCCCAGAAGAGATTTATTATATTTCTGGTAACTGAAAACAATGCAATTTGCCAACCATTTAGACAGGTCCTGTTTTGAAACATCTGTGCACTGTCTTTTGGGAGCAAAGAAAACAAACAATTGATTGGACTTACGAACATCTTTAGTCTGATAAGTGTAGTAATGCAGAAATCTGTCCACATCCATAGTGTGCTGGACAGCCTCCCCCTGATTAGAGTACTCAGGGAAGAATACCAGCAGTTGAATTGCCTGATTCAACATAAACTCAGAAACTACTTTAGGTACAAACTTAGGGTTTGTATGCAGAGCCACCTGGTCTCTGTGGAAAATCAAGTAAGGCTCCTTACACACCAGGGCCTGAAGCCCTGAAGCCCTGAAATTCTTCGAGCTGAAGTAATAGCAAAGCACAACTTGCTGGTGGTTCAAAAAGAATCAAAGTAAGTTTTTCCAAAACAAAATTCAAGTCCCACGGTGGAACGGGATTACGAATTGGTGATTTCAGATGGAAAATTCCTTTCAGGAAGGTTTTGTAAATCTCAAACTGAACTTTGGAATTTTGCCATCCATGGGGGGGTGATAGGCTGAAACAGTAGACAGACCTTCAAAGAAGAATAGCTGAGGCTGAGATCTGAAAGATGCAAGAGGTACTCCATGACCTGGTGCACCAGGCAAGAGAAAGGGTCTCAGTCCTTAGAGGCTGCCCAAATGGAGAATATTTTCCATTTCATGGCATAAGTAGTTCTGGTAGAAGGCTTTCTGGCCTCTACAAGGACCTTGGTCACTAGGATGGAAACTCCAAAGCATGAAGCAGCTATGTCCACAGGTGCCATGCATGCAGGTGGAGGGATGTGAGGCCTGGATGCACCAGTTTGCCCTGCTCCTGAGTCAGAGGATCATGGCAGAGAGGCAGAGGTACTGGGGATTCCATTGACAGCTATTGAAGCAGAGGGAACCAAATCTGATGAGGCCAGAGAGGGGCTATTAGAATCATGTGAGCCCCTTCCACCTGTAGCTTCAGGAGAACCCTCTGAAGCACTGGCAAGGGAGGAAAGGCATACAAGAACCTCCCTGTTCAGCAAAGAGGCAGCATGTCTTGTCAGAAAACACCACACCTGGGAACGAGTGAGCTAAATTGGGTAGTTTGCACTGGATGGGGAGATGAAGAGGTCTGTCTCCGGCTGTCTCCATAGGTTGAATAAGCTTTTGACCACCTCTTGATTTAGCTCCCACTCATGAGCCCTGACAGTGGTGCAGCTGAGACTGTATGCCAGGATGTTGCTGATGCACGGCACATGGATAGCAGTCAGGCGGAGGTCATGCTGGACTGCCCAGTACCACACTTGCATCACCTCCAGACATAGAGGGTATGAGTTAGTGCCTTCCTGTTTGTTCAGGTACCAGACCACAGACATATTGTTGGTCTGAACCAGGAGTGTCCCCAGACATAGAAGAGGCTGGAAGGCCTGGAGGCCATACAGCACTGCCCTCATTTCTAAAACATTGATGTGTAGAGATGCTTCCAGCTGAGACCATGTTCCCTGGGCCTGATGGTCTCCTAGGTGGGTTCCCCAGCCTTGACATGAAGCATCCATTGTAAGGGTCATGGTAGGAGCAGAGGGTTGAAAGGGAACCCCCATGGAGAGATTGGAGAACTCCTGCCACCAAAGAAGATCCTTCTTCATGCACCCAGACACTAGGACACAGGTTGTCCAGCCACTGATCCCATTGGACACGTAGAGTCTATTGGGTCACCCTCATATGCAGTCTGGCTAGAGGAACTGTAGGGATCACAACTGCCATCAGCCCGAGAAGATGGAGGATTGACTGGGGTGTGGTCCAGCATGAGTTGGCCACTAATCTAGCCTGTTCTTTCAGGGTTTCCGCTCTGTCTATTGGGAGGAAAGCCCTGCCCTGGACCATATCCAACATGCCCCAAATCAAGTGTAGGCACTGGGAGGGAAGAGGTGGTACTTTAGATAGTTAACTGTTATTCCAAGTCTGGAAAAGAGGTCCAGGGTGAAGGAGAGGGACTCCCTCAGGCTGTTCTGTGATGGGGCTGACAAAAGCCAGTCATCCAGATACAGGCACAATTAGATCCCTCGGCAGCATAGGGACACAGCCACTACTGCTAGGCACTTGATAAAAACCTGAGGTGCCAAGGATAGGCCAAAAGGGAGAGCCTTGACCTGGTAATGTTCCCCCTGGAAAGCTAACTGAAGAAAGTGGCAGTGGGCCTGGAAGACAAGGACGAGCAGGTAAGAATCCTGCATGCCCAGTGCACAAAGGCAATGGCCCTTGTGGAGCAGGGGTAGAAGTCCCTGGATGGTGAGCATGCAGAACCTCTTGTACTTGATGTACAGGTCGAGCATGCTGAGGTCCAAGATGGGTCTTAGGTGGCCCGTCTTTTTGGGCACTAGGAAGAAATGGAAGTAGTAACCTCTTCCTATCTATGTTGGAGCCATGGGCTGTATGGCTGACTTTTTCAGAAGAGCCTGGATCTTGTCCCCTATAAGAGACAGGTGCCTATGAGGATAATGGGAGAGGCCTGGGGCAGCTTCAAACTAGGGGTGCTAGCTGTACACTCGAGCAGACTAAGATAGACCTGGTGGTCTGTTTCTGATGGCACATTCATATGTTCATATTGTACAGAGGCCTGTCTAGGAAATCTATGGTGTGACCTCTTGCTATTAACTGAAGGATCCAAGAGTCCATGGTTATATCCTGTGACCCTGGAAGGTGGAGGGCAAATCTCCCCCACACTGGTTCCCCTAGAGGATCTAAACAAGGGATGGGGATTCTCCCACAAGTCAGGAGGCCAAAGGGAGGGAGCTGGCAGCTCCTCCAGGGGGCATCTTGGACTTGGAAGGGGGAGTAGTGGTTCCTGATGCTGGACACCAGCATTTGGCTTTGTGCTTAATAGGGGCCTCTTTGGTCTGGCATCTGTGTTGCCAATGAAAATGCTGTTTGCCTTTGTAACCCCCCGGTACATGAAACGGACTTAACTGTGGTCATGTAATTCAATGATAATATCCTTGGTGTCACCTCCGAATAACATGGATCCCCTGAAAGAGGCATCTAGGATGGAGGTCTGGACATCTTATGCCAGGCCAGGAATCCTGAGCCATGAATGTTGTCTAATGCAGACAGCAGTGGCTGCGGTGCAAGCAACTGAGTCTACTGTGTCATAAGTGGCCAGGAGGGAATGATGACAGGAGATTTTAGCCATTCTCACTGTCTTGGCAATCTTGGCCTTAAGCTCCTAGTCCTGGATCGCTTCCAGCTTAGACTCGAGCGAGGCCAGGGAGAATTTCTGGTAGGAAACCATATGAGACACATAATTAAGGGACCTGAGGTTGCAAGTGGAAGAGGAGGAATGGATCTTATGACTGAAATTTTCTAACTGCTTATACTCCTTATCAAGAGGAGACATGCTCAAATGTTTAGGTTTAGAAGACAGGTTGTGGGCAGCCATGATAACAACTGAGTCTGCATTATTTATTTATTTAGTTTTTGTTGACCGGGTAAGTGCACTAGACAAATTCTGCCTATTTTCAGGCATGACCCGGGGGAGGGGGATACAGATGAATGCCAACTGACCTTGAACCAGATTAAGCTGTTGGTGGTATTTTTAGTGAATTGGGGAAATTTGGCCAGGACACTGGGGAAATGTCCCCTGCTCTTTTCAAGAAGTGCTATGGGATCTTTAGCATCCACCTGAACTACCACCAGAATAGGCAGATAGGACCTCGGTTTAAAGTCTCATCCGAAAGACAGCACCACAGGAGTGCAGCACCCCCCTCATGCTGCACTGCAGTGACAGTATTGGGATATTAACCCAAGTGCCTGGTATGGGGATAGAACTCACAGCCTTCTGATCTCCCGGCCTCAGAGGTGAGTGTGCTACCTGCTGAGCCACTGACACCGCCAAAATCAGGATGGCCTGTAAGGTGTGTGACCCCATTTGGGGGGTTGGCACATCCTGTCTACCTTTTTTGAAACAGCCAGAATGGAGGAAGGCTGTTGCCAGACAGTGGATGTAAGGTTTTCATGGGGCCCAGTCCAAGGCAGTATGGGCATAGGAGCTGTGTCAGTCATGTCTAGATGCTCCACAAACCTTTTCCACTTTGGATGCTGTTCCTGGATAGCCCAGCCACAGGCATTTTGTATAGTTATGAGAAGTTCTGCAAAGGAAGGGCCCTCCAGAGAGGACTTCAGGGATTCCTTTGGCTGAGGCTCTATAGGTGTATGCGTACCAGAGCTGGAGGATGAGTCAGAATTAGAGTCCAAAGAGTCCCTGAGGGGGGTCTGAATCCTTTTTAGAGGAGTGTCCTGGGTTTTATTCCTGATCTGGTGTCTAGGGGAACCTTCTCCGGAAAGGTGGTAATCCATAGGAGAGGTTGATTTAGTGGTCAGAAAGGAAGCAGGAGTAGAAATCGCCTCTGGTTTATGACCGTCAAGCTCCGAGGCTAGTTGAGTCCTGGCCTCCTGAATCAGGGTCTGAAATACTGCCTGGATATAAGCCTGAGGCTGCTGTGGAGGCAGAGCCTTAGGCTGAGGAGGAGGAGGAGGAGGCTGGTATAATGGATAGCCCAGCATCTAATATTGATGGTATCCAAGAGCTTGATAGAAGTATGGAAAGTCAGAAGGAGCATACCCTTGATTAGACATAGCCTGGTGTCTGGTACCCTGGTACATAATGGGGTTGATAACCAGACGTTGAATACCCCAACGAAGGGTACATTGGGTATTGTGGGGGTGGATAGCCCAGAATATTGCCCATTGGTCCAGCCGAAGGTGGAGCTGAAGGCCCAGCAGGAGGTCCAGAAGGAACAGGCATCGGCCCCGTTGGGACATCCGAAGGGGCTGGCACTGGATCAGGCACTGGAATGTCTGGCGCCAGAACATTCAGCACCTGGGGATCTGACAGAAGGCTGTCCAGCATTTGAGGAATGGCCGGAGTGCCAGACATACCCTGATCCGGCAAAGGGTCACCTGGTGAAGGGTCACCTGGCATCGGGGTGTGAGTAGAACCCGAAGGAAGACCCGCCGTTGTCTGGGGAGCCAGAGTCCAAGATGGCGGAACCAGGTTGTCCAAGGGAGCTTGGGTTGAGGAGGTTCTGATGGAAGGTCCCCAGAGGGATTAACAATAGGTTCAGTGGGTGAATCAGGAAGAGACTAACTCGGTGAAGAAAGGGGAACCTCTAGATTAGTGCCCACCTCTGGCTCTTGATCTTCAGGCAAGCCTGGAGGATCCAATTGGGTCAGTGGAAGTGAGAAACCCTCTAAAGACTGTTGCATGTCTGGCAGCTTGCTCAGCTCTATGTTAAGGGTATCCTGCGATCCGATAGGGGAGTCTCAGCTGTGCGGTCCCCAGAGGAACTGGGGAGTGACTTATCAGCTGTGGCTGTGCAGATGTCAGAAGAGCTAACATCTGACTTATCGGCCTGGACCACGCAGACAACAGTGAAGCTAGAGTCCAGCATACTGGCTGTGACCGTGCACTCCTTGGTGGGGCCAAGGAATGAGTTATCGACCTGGCTGCTGGTGATAGACCCTGAAGAAGATATGGGCTTAAGGAGCACAATAGGGGTTCTGTCATCCAAGAAAAGCCCCAACTGCACCGTGAGTAAAGCAGGCTGGGAGGCTGTGGTATGATCCACTGGAGTAGTAGGAGACCTAGCAGTAGAGGTACTTACCAAAGTGGAGGCTCCTCCAGTTCCAGTGGTGCCCGATGGTTGCCACCAAGTGGATGGAGACCTATCCCAGTCTTGGTGTCTCTCCTTGTCCTTTTTCTTCTTTTTGGGTTCTGGCATTGGAGAAGATTTTCCCCACAGATTCTGCAGCTCATTTTCCATCAAAGCTAGGTGATTCTCCAGCAAGTGGACTTCTAGCTTTTTCTGGTACCTAATCCGTGTGGCATGGTTGAAGGATTGGCATGCCGCACAGTCCTTGACCTGGTGTTTGGGGCCTAAGCAGTTCATGCCACAGGAATGCTCATCAGCATGCAGGATCTGGGTGCCACAGGACTTGCACTTCTTCTTTTTGATGCATCACCCAACTGTTCATGAATAGGTCAGTGGGTGAACCAGGAAGAGACTGACCTGGCGAAGGAAGAGGAACCTCCAGATTAGTGCCCACCTCCGGCCTTGATCTTCAGGCAAGCCCGGAGGGTCCGGTTGGGTCACTGGGAGCAAGGAATCCTTTAAAGACTATTTCATGTCCAGCAGCTGGCTCAACTCAACATCAGGGGTATCCTGTGACCCCGATGGGAGATCCTCAGCTGTGCGGTCCCCAGAGGAACCAGGGAGCAACTTATCAGCTGTGGCCATGCAGACGTCAGAAGAGCTAACATCCGACTTATCAGCCTGGGCCATGCAGACAACAGTGGAGCTGGAGTCAAGCTTACTGGCTGTGACTGTACGCTCCTTGGTGGGGTCAGGGAGTGACTTATCAACCTGGATGCTGGCGATAGACTCTGAAGAAGATATGGACCTAAGAAGCACAATAGGGGTTCCGTCATCCAAGAAGAGCCCCGACTGCACCATGAGTAAAGCAGGCAGGGAGGCTGTGGTCTGATCCACCAGAGCAGTAGAAAACCTGGCAGTAGGAGTACTTACCGAAGTGGATGCCCCTCCGGTGTCAGTGGTGCCCACTGGTCACCGTCAAGTGGATGGAGACCTATCCCAATCTCGGTGCCTCGCCTTGTCCTTTTTCTTCTTTTTGGGCTCTGGCACTGTAGAAGATTTTTCCACAGATTCTGCAGCTCCTTTTCCATCAAAGCTAGGTGCTCCTCTAGTAAGTGGGATTTGAGCTTTTTCTGGTGCCTAATCCGTGTGGCCTGGTTGAAGGATTGGCATGCTGCACAGTCCTTGACCCAGTGTTTGGAGCCTAGGCAGATCACGCAGCAGGAATGCTCGTCCGTAAGCAGGATCTGGGTGCCCAGGACTGGCTCTTCTTTTCAACACATCTCCCAACTGTTCATGTTCCTGATTTGTACCTCCAACTATATCCAATGCTGTAAATTTGTCAGTTATTTATTTGCTTCCCCTTTCTTCTGTATAGCCCCAAAATCTCTGTATTAGACCTGTTTATGTTAGACCTGTTTATACTGTATTTTACTATGTAATTGTTTGACCTGATGTTCTGTTCTCTTTTTATGTTTAACTGGACTTTTGTGTAAATGGACATTTTTGCTCACATAACTTTCAGTACAAAATAAAGATTGATTAAAAACTGGACTGACAGACCTGAACCACAGTAGTTCTGTAAAACTCCAAACTGGCCATACTGGGTGCAGCTTGCACAAATACTGCTGGTCCTGTCACTCTGGCCGCACTGTTCAGTCCATCTTTTACATATCAGGTCCATTCCTGGATGTCTGTTTTTCAATCCTTCCTTGGCATGGTTGAAAATGGAACCATCAGGACCAGACCAGATAGGTAAAAGCCAGACCAGATCATCTGGAGTGAGTGGATCAGCAATATTTGAACAAGCTGTGTCCAGTCCAGATTTATAGCTCTGGTCCTGGTGTGGCTTAGTGACATACTGTACAGATGGATGTAGAGTCTACCCCTTTGAAGGTTGAAGTTTCAGAAAACCATTATGCTAAAAATACCAAGACTCACTCAATTCCTGTTGATCCCCCAACCCCAAGTCATACTTAGTCCTCTAACAAAATCATGCTCAAATATTGGTGCCTCTACGTCCACACCATTAAGCTTTTAATGCCACCATGCCACTTCTGCTGCCATGAGCTCCCCATCCATGAAGTCCCACTCTGCTTATGGCAGCCCCCCAACCAGGTAATTTTCCAGGGAGCAGCTCTTTATACCACATCAACTAAATTATTGCTAAACTCCTTATTTTTAAACATTTTATTAAGAAATTTTTGTTTTAGTATATCCATGATCAGGAAAAATGAATTTGTAAACTAAATCAAAGCCCCCATTTATTAGTTAATTTAATCAAAATACAGCATGTTATGAACTGACCAGATTCTATGTGTAACATAAGTCAAACAAAAATTAGACACACACCTGCCTACCTATTTGCAAGTGAAGCAAATGTGGTTACTATCATTCAGTTGTAAACACCTATAGTCATACATTGCAGGTTAAGAACATTCAGTGGAATGTAAACAGTAGCCCAGAACTGCCTGCCTGAGAAAATGAAGTTGGTGTATTATTTGGAAACAGGCATCACTGGAACTCTGCTATGGAATGTCCTGCAAAGTAGCAGAATGACTGCTCTTAGGATGGTGGTGTCAAATGGCTTAATGAGGTGCTCATAGTGGTTGAGGGCACAGCAGAGCTTATTTGTTATGCAGAAGTGTTTAACCCATTCTACTTCCAATAGCTTTCTATGATGTCTATACTATCCATTGGTAATCTGACACAGAATGACTACCAGAAGATAATGAGTCAACTTTCTGTGGGCTCAATTAACTCCTCACCCCAGAGGAAAAATAATGCTCTACAGCTTCCTACACACACACACACACACACACACACACACACACACACACACACACAGAGGCAGTGTAGTAATGAGGCTTCAGTGGAGAAATCTATTTGTAACACTCTGTGATGTTGAGTAGCAAAAATGACAGCCCTTTTCTGAATGCAAAATGCCTGCTGGGCTATGCCCACAGCCGTAATGTCTTCTGTCTGGAACACCTGCAAAAGAAAACATTGCAAAATACATTCTGCAAGCAAACACAAGCTGTAAACCACACAATGACTAAACCTCCCTCTGCAGATACGACACAGTCCCAAAAAGTTATTTTTTTAAAGGGCTTTTTCTATAAAAGTACAAAAAAAGAAAACATAAAAGCATTTACAAAAACATTTTGGGGAAGGGATGCCCTACAATGTTCGATGTTCTAAGGAGAAATGTCCAGAGTGCCAAGGCACTATACACAGAGTCTCTCCTTGGTCAAAACCTGCTGAAACATAATTATTGGACAGGCATGAGGCCTGCTAGCACTGCAGTCCAGTTCAGGAGTATCTATTGGTGAACCAAAGTTTCTGGGACATCCTCAAGTGTAGGCAAAACAGTCAAATTAAAATGTAAAATGCATCTTACCACATCAGATGGATGTCAACATCATCTCTCTCTGGACCTTTTTGCCTGATGATCTTCTGTTGCTGGACAGACAAAATCTTTGGATCAGATTCTTCCACGACCTCCTGCTGGACCTGGATGGGAAATCTTCTTCAGCTGGCTGATGAGCCTGGATGCTGTGGCAGACAAATCTGGAATCTGCTGCAGACAACCCTGGATGCTGCTGCAGACAAACCTAAAACACTAGAAGTAAGGCACCTCCTCCTCGGTTGCTGCTGCTTTGGTGGCAGATGTCTGCTCTGGCCTTGTTGCATTCAACTTAGCATGTGGGCATATTTACTAATGAGTGGCACCATTCATGAGTAGTACCACTTGAGGTGTGGAGTAAAGACTGTCTCTCCATCAGGATGCCCCACAGGAGTATTATATAATGTCTCTCGGCCAGCCTTGTCCATGATTTGCACTGAATCAATTAGCAAACTTCTGCCACATTTCCAAAACTGAAGTCTCTCATTGTGTACTTTTATTCTCACAAGTATGTTCACTTTTGGATGCAGGTTGGCACTAGTTTCCTCCCACAACCAGGCATGCCTGTTCTCCTCTGTTTCCTCCCAAATTGTTTGAGGGTAGAAAGGGTATGTCTGTCTGTTCATATTCAGCCATAGTCTGACTTTGAATTATTCATTCTTCCTTGCTGCTTTTGATTAGGTCCAACCCAGGGGCATGGCTTGGAGGTGGCCAATCCTAGTGGAGCCAGTTTTGAGCACTCAGTGCAGAGCAAAAGCAGTCCACATCTGCACTCATTGGCATCTCTCTAGAGCCCTCCTCCATTTCTGTCTTAGGAGGCTCCACTGAAGCCAATACTAGTGGCAACTTATTGGGCCCCATCATAGCTATTACAGGCTCCCTTACGCTTCTAGACTGGATTCTATCTAACCACCCTGAACGCATCTCCAGTACTCCCGGATACAATAAGTGACCACTTGCCTGTCATCTGCTCCTGGTCAAACAAATACCACAAGTCCCCTCCCAAGCTTATCTATGCCAGGGTTATCAAACAAGTGCACCTTCAGCTGTTAAAATCCCATCTAACCAAGCTGAACTGGGCAGTGCTTGACTCCCTCAGTGACACCAACAAAGTGCTGGACCTATTTATCTAACATTTCAATGAAGCCAGTGACATCTATGCACCAGTGAAAAAGATGAAGGTCAAAGGACAGACCAACCCCTGGGTTATTACTGACCTTTTAACTCTACTCAAGCACAGAGACCACCTCTGGCATTGTGCTCGTGCAACTCCGATGCAAGTAAACATACAATTATATAAAGCAGCCAGAAATGATTGCACTCGGAAAATATGGAATGCTAAACGCAGCTATTACAAAGAGGCTCTGACCAACTCTTGGGGCCAGGGAAACAAATTCTGGAACAACATGAAAAAGCTCACAGGCAAGGATCCTAAAGCACCACCCACTATGCTCAACCTTCATGGCACTCCTACACTCGACCTAGGTACTATCACCAGCACTTTTAATAATGCATTTACAAACCTGGACAGTGTCCTTCCACCAAATTTTTTCGACGACCTCCCCTCCAGCTCCTCCCAAGTTACCCCCCAACTAGAACGTACAACCCCAAAGTTTTTTTTTAAGGAGGTCCCACCACAAGTAGCTAGAAAATACATTCAAAAGGCCATCAGCAAATAAGGGTACAGTGGTGACTCCCTTGACCTGAAACTGCTTGCACAAGTCCTCGATGAAATCTTAGAATCACTTACAAAGATCTTCAATCTCTCACTTAGATTGGGCCATTTCCCCTCTCTCTGGAAGAAAGCCACTGTCACACTGGTTCACAAAAGCGGAGATAGGATGCTCCACACCAATTACAGACCTATCTCACTCCTCCCCCACTATCTAAAGCACTGGAGAAAATAGTGTCGGACCAATTAGTTGAATTCCTGCATAAGTACAATGTACAGTGTTCAGAGCAGCATGGCTTCATAAAAGGGCACAGCATCACCACTGCACTACTGGAATTTAAAACCTTCATCCATGCCATGCTTGACAAAGGGAATTGTGGAGGGGCAGTATTTATAGACCTTACCAAGGCATTCGACACAGTTAACCACCTCCTACTGCTCAAGCAACTGTCCTCCATTGGGATCTCCAGTGATGCCCTTCCATGGTTTACCAGCTACCTTGATAATCGGATCCAACATGTAAGGATTTCAGGGATCTCTTCGGATGAGAAACCAGTCCACTCCGGAGTCCCCCAAGGGTCTATTCTGGGCCCTCTATTCTTCTCCCTCTTCATCAACAAACTCCCCAGTGCCTGCCACCAAAAAATATTACTATACGCAGACGATGCAGTCCTGTTTTCCAGCCACCATGACATTACAGTCCTTGAATCCCAGCTGCAGCTGGACTTCAAGCACATCGAAGACAGGTTCAATTCTCATAAACTTGTCCTGAACCACAGCAAGACTAAAGCCATGTCCTTCTGTAACCGAACAGAGCAGACACAACTCTCTGTCCCTCACCATCAAGAACCACACTGGAAACCCACTCGAACATGTCAAGGAGTTCAAGTACCTTGGTATTACCCTGGATAGTACCCTCTCCTACACTCGGCATATTGACACTGTTGCCAAGACTGCCAATATACGGATTGGACTACTACACAAACACAAGAACTGTATGCCTGCGGATGCCCTTAAACTAGCCATCTACAGCTCTGTCACCTCTATCATTGACTACGGCCTTACCATCTATGGCTCTGCTTCAACAAGTGCCCTCCGCAGGATCTCAGTTTCTCTCAACAAAGCCTGTAGACTACTAATGGGTGCGGCCCGACAAACTCACACCTGTGACCTCTATGCACAGGCCAGCTGGCTACCCCTGCTCAGCAGAATACAATACCAGACCTGCTTACTTACCAAAAAGATTCTCCTCGGTCTCATGCCACCTGGTGTTAGCTCACTCCTTACTACCTACAGAGGCATTCAACAAACACGTGGTGCTCAATCTCTAAACTTTCAGGTTCCCAGATGTTGTACCTCCATGGGTCAGCAGCCCTTTATCTATAGAGCCACTCAGTGGTTTAATTCCATCAATAAAGAAGCACTTTCCTCTACTACACTTGGACCCTTCAAAAGGAATCTCAAACTTTACCTCACCTCTACCACTCAATGTGACTGCTTCTCTGAACAGAGATCTCTCTAAAACACCTCCCAGCTCACTCATGTCTCACAGCCCACCCTTTCCCAGTCTCATTCCCTCTGGCACCAGGCTTTCCTTGTGACTCTTTTCCTGCTTCGCATCTCCACTGGTACAAGACACTTTCCACCACCATCGGACAGTGGCCCATTAGCCTGCCAACTTCCTCTCCCGGTCGCACGCCTGCAATACTAACTGCCTATGGTGCCCCCTATCTCATATTGTTACCACAGACAGCTGCCTACTCAAGCTGCTCATTATATGAATATTATCTCAAAGTATGTTTTAACTGGAGTATCTTTATTTTTTCTTTTAGTTGTTTTGGTTGTTTATTGTGCATTCTTTTATTACCTCTGTATGTATGTTGACCCTCATCCTTTGATGTGGAACCTTTGTAAATGAGCAGTTTCTGCTCAAAGGTATTTGTAATCTGAGATTTTAATAAATAAAAAATAAATAAAATAAATAACTTCTTCCTTTTCTTTAAACTCTGCCCAGGATCTGACTGTTGCACCAGCTCCTGAAATTGTCCATTCCTCACTGCACACAGAGGCATTGGCCTCCCAACACAGCTTCATTCACCTCATCTTCACCCACTAGGCTTGGGTTCAGGCCCTCGACCCATGGATCCACAGAACCTGCATCTGCAGTGTCCAAATCCACCCTCTGCAGCATGGAAAGTTCCATTTCTTCCTGCACTTGCAAAGTAGTCTCACAAACATTCTCCAAGAATTCCTTGACAAACACAGTGGGGTCCCTCTGACTGCAACCAGCCTGCTGCTGTTTTAATCTAGCAGGATCTCCTGCCAGTGTCCATGCTGGGACTAAGCGGATGGTTTTTGCTTTTGCTACTACTGTGCACCTGCCTGTCACATCCCTAATTGCTTGCAACAGTCTGTGCAATGTGGGATTAGCAGAACATCCCTCCCTGGCTTCAAACAAACAATGCATATATTGGCCAGAAAGTTTGGTAAAGCCACATCAGATGGTGCTAATTCACAATTGTACAGTTGTTCAAAGTGAACTAACTCTTTCTTGTGGTGTAATCCACGCCCTGGCACAGAGTGGGTAGTGGGGGAACTTTGAGGCCATTTTCTGTAAATAAACACACAAGTCCCAAATTACTACTTTGCAATCAAACTGAGATTAGGCTTTAAATCAAATCAAAAATCAGATTAACTTTATTTATAAAATAGCACTATTCCCCAAAGGATCATAGTGCTAGTACAATAATAATCTTATATACCTGCAGAGACCTCTGGTGATTGGTGAAGTGTTAAAACCAATCAGGCAATTTCTCCATTAGCAGGTTGTCAGGACCTGCCGCTAGAGGCTGCTACTGCTTCTACAGCTGATCTTTTTTCTCTCTCGGCTCCTTAATTACTGCACGGATTTTTCGGTGTGAGTCAAAAAAAAAATATATATATAATTGCCTTACACCCCATTTAAATCCAGTCTCCCCTCCCACACTCTGCAACCCCCACAATCAGCAACGGAAAAATCATTAAGTTAACTACTAAATCCCTCCCAAATATGTCTAGAAATAATGCCATATCACCCTCTTTTGTCCACATAGCGACTCCATGGCTTACTCTCCTCGTTTTAACCCTCTCCCCAAGCCCACTACCCTCCTACCTTCTCTATACTCATCCTAGCACTACCCCTCCCTCTGCCCCAAAATCGCCTCCTATGATATGCAGCCCTGAAAAAACTCCCTCATCAGTTACCATGTCCTATCTCCCCTACCCTCCTCTTTTGGCAAATCACCTCCCCCCTGAAACCATGAGTACCCCATTGCTTTATGGGCAGGAAATACTGCGCTTCATGTGCTCCCATATTTCCAATAAACTGCACCATCATGCAGTCTCATCTCGGCACACTCCCAAAAAGATCCACAAAATCACCCTAACCTGGACAGCAGTCATCCTCCTGCTGCTTGTGGGCAACATTCACCCAAATCCTGGCCCCACCGACCATACCCCACGACAACCAATGAAACAAAAAGGACTGCGACTGGCTGCCATTAATATTTGTAGTCTCCAAAAGAAACTTGCCTCACTTCAAGCCTGGGTCTGCTTCCACCACCCTGATGTACTAGCCGTTACTGAAACATGGCTGTCACAGCATATCCCTGACTCGGCTGTATGCATACCTGGGTACGCATTGTTCAGGTCAGATAGGCTAAATAGGTGGTGTGGGGGTAGTGCACTGTATCTTCGAGAACACCTGCAAGGAATAAACACTGCTACCATAAGCCCTACAGAAGGCGTACAGTCCCTCACCATCAGGGTTGAAATTGGAAACTCAAGTAAATCCCTTTATATAATGTCAGTATACATACCCCCTCGAAACCAAAGGAATGCCTTCACATCCATCCTAAACATAATCGACCAGCTCCCAAAAACTGGGAAGTCATAGCCTAGGTGATTTTAACACAAACTGGCTTGCTCCCCAGACATCCTCCCTCAGGGATTCAGCTGCTGCCCAAAATCTGTCTCAAATGTTCCTTACCCCCACTAGAGTAAACAAAAACATGGGTCACAGCTCCCTCCTTGATCTCATACTTCCAAACCATTCTGAGCACATACCGGATGTCCTGGTCCTATCAGACTCCATCAGTGATCACTCCCCTGTAACTTGTCTCCTGACAAATAGCTGGAAACCACCCCCACCTAGGATCTCCATGTATTGCCAACTCAAAAAAGGGGCTTTAAAACATCTCCAAAACCTACTTCGTAACTTTGACTGGTCCCCACTTGATCACCAGGCTTCAGTTGATGCCACCCTGTCCTTCTTCATAAGTTTCTTCCAGTCCGGCTGTGACAGCTTCGCCCCCCACATCAAACGGATTGAAAAATCAAAATCCTCCCCCTGGGTAAAGCGGTCTTTGCTTGATCAAATGAAGGCACATGATGACCTGTGGCACCGAGCACTTCAGTCAGGTCGACCCGATGACCGACAACTATATTGTGCTGCCCGAAACACCTGCACCTGGGCAATTTGGCAGGCAAAGGCTGCTTACTATCAAACAAAACTCACTGCCACTTGGGGTGATGGAAAGAGGTTCTGGGAAAATATAAAGGAACTTAGTGGAAAGTCTCCCTCCCCTTCCCCTACCATGCTTATCCTTAATGGTATCCCCACCCAAGACCCCTGCAAAATAGCTGATGCTTTCAATATCTCATTCTCAGGTCTAAGCACTATTCTCCTTCCTGATTTCTTCAGTACAGATGCGGAACAATTCCCGCCACCCCCCAGTGCTCCACCCTTTCATTTCAAAACTATCTCCGCTAGTGATGCCCACTTATATATTGCCATGTTCCTAGGAAAGACTAGGCATAGTGGTGACTCACTAGATGCAAAACTGTTATCCTTAACCCTTGATGCTGTCCTAATACCCTCACTAAAATACTCAGCATGTCCCTGTGCCTAGGACAGTTCCCATCTTTAAGGAAAAAGGTGATGATTACACCAGTTCATAAAAATGGTGCCTGTACCTCAAGTAGTAACTACAGGCCCATTCCATACTCCCTCCCCTCTCAAAAGTGCTGGAGAAAATAGTGGCCAATCAACTTACTGACTATCTAGATTCACACCACCCAATATGCCAACAACAACACAGCTTCAGGAAAGTTCACAGCACCACCACTGCCCTACTAGACTTCACCTCCTTTGTTCATGACACTCTTGACCATGGAGACCTGGCTGGATCAGTCTTTATAGATCTCTCCAAGGCATTTGATACTGTCAATCACACCATGCTCATAAACTCCCTCCTGTCTGTTGGCGTATCCAAAGAAACTGCTAGCTGGTTCACCAGTTATCTCTCTGGCCGCACTCAACAGGTGAAGATAAAAAGCACCCTCTCCACTAACCTTCCCGTCCAGTCAGGTGTCCTACAAGGGTCCATCCTTGGTCCGCTCCTTTTCTCACTTTACTTGAACTCATTACCTCTGGCCTCCTCTGGACATCTTCTCCTTTATGCAGATGATGCTGTGATTTTCAGTCAGCACCCTGACCCCACACAGCTCCAAAAATCCTTGCAGGGCTCTTTCACACAAATTGAAGCCTGGTTTTCCTCACACAAGCTTCTACCCAACACAAAAAAGATGAAAGTCATGCTATTCGCCCACCCACAACATAAGCACAGCACTACAAAATTATCTACACATAATGCAATGGGCACCATGCTGGAACCTGTTTCCAATTTTAAATATCTAGGGGTTACCCTAGACTCCGCCCTTACCTATCATGAGCATATCATGTCAGCTTGCAGTGAAATAAACAAAAGAATCGGTCTCCTCTACAGGCTTAGGCCATGTCTACCTCCTGAGACTCTACGGTTAGCTATCTCCAGCTCCATCCTTTCCCTGGTAGACTACGGCATAATCATCTATGGGGCCACCTCTAACACAGCACTGTCCAGCATTAAACATGCCCTAAACAAAGCCTGCATATTGGCCACAGGCTGTGATCGACTCACGCATACCTGTGACCTCTACCTACGGTCATCATGGCTAAACTTCCAGGGGCTACTTGTTTATCAGACCTGCTTACTAGCCAAAAAAATCCAGTTGGGCCTAGCCCCCCCTGGCTGTCTCCAGCTCCTCCAAAAGAACCTACTGGCTCACACCACTAGACACTCTGACACTGCTACATTCCATGTCCCCTTTGTGAAGACCACTGCTGGCCAAAGGTCCTTTTGCTATAGGGCCCCACTCTGGATGAACTCAATCCCTGACTCTATCTTATCAATCCCCAGGCTAGGGCCTTTAAAAATGAGTTACTGAACCACATTATGTCCAACTCCCACTGCAACTGCAGATGAAACTTGCTTAAAAAAAAAAAGTGAATTTTTACTGCAGTATTTGCTCCTATATATGCACCATAATTTCACAATCGCTGATGTTCCATGTGTGTGTTATGTACTTTCTTTCACCTCTGTAGGTACTGTCATTTTCCTGTATTAGACCTGTAGTCTGTATTTTGTATTCCATGTTATACTGTGTTCCAGTCTAGAAGACATAGAAGACTATTACACAAACTGGGGAATATGGGTGTGGGCAGGACAGTAGTGTGGTGGGTAGGTAACTGGCTGGGCAGCAGGACACAGAGGGTGGTGGTAAATGGCTGTCACTCCACAGAGGGAAGAGTGACCAGTGGGGTACCACAGGGATCAGTGCTGGGACAGGTCCTATTCAACATCTTCATCAGTGACATTGCGCAGGACCTAGTAGGCAGAATTTCACTGTTTGCTGATGACAAAAAGCTCTGTAACAGAGTAGACACACCAGAGGGTGTAGACAGAATGAGAAGGGACCTGCAGAAACTTGAAGAATGGTCAGGGATTTGGCAGTTGAAATTCAATGCAAAGAAGTGCAAGATAATGCATATGGGGCACAAAAATCCTGGCACAATATATCAGTTGGGGGGGTGAGGATATAGCAGACAACAAGCAGGAAAGGAATCTTGGGGTTATCATCTCTGATGATCTCAAGGTAGGGAAACAGTGTGACAAGGCAGCAGGTAAAGCAAATAGGATGCTGGGATGCATAGACAGGGACATCACCAGCAGGAAAGGGGAGGGCATAATTCCACTATACAAGACACTAGTGAGACCCCACCTGGAGTACAGTGTACAGTTCTGGAGACCTTACCTATGTAAGGACATAGACAGGGTAGAGAAGGTTCAGAGGAGGGCAACAAAGATGGTGCATGGATTGCATCACAAGTCCTATGAGGACAGGTTGCAGGAACTGAATATGTACTCCCTGGAGGAGAGCAAGGAGAGAGGGGGATATGATAGAGACATACAAGTATCTTACAGGGAGGAACAGGGTGCAGGAATACACTATTTTTAAGCGAAAAAGATGTTCCAGGACTAGAGGGCATGGGATGAAGTTGGAGGGAGGATGATTCAGAGGAAATGTGAGGAAGAATTTATTCACAGAACAGGTGGTGGACAAGTGGAACACCCTGCCAGAGGAAATGGTGGGGGCTGAAACAATCACAGGATTTAAGAATACATGGGATAGACTTAAAGGAATTCTGGAGGTCAGGGGTAAGGGGCAACAGACTTCTAGGAAAACATAAACTGAACTTACAAGCTCAAATGGGCAGACTGGGTGGGCCATAGGCCCTTATCTGCGGACACTGTCTATGTATCTATGTATTTGATGTAAGACGTGGAGCCTTTGCAAATGAGTCTCTGACTCAAAGGGTTGTAATTCCTAGACCATAAAATAAATAAATAAATAATAAAATCCCAGTTAAAAACTCCATAACCATAATAGACTTCCATTAAAAATATTAAATAATATCATAGAAAGCAAGATTAAACAGATGTATCTTCAATGCAGTTTTAAAACACACTGCAACAGTTCTTTAATAGGCTGCCTGGCTTTTGCGTTTTGTTCCACAACCACTTGAAACTTTTCTGCATTTGAGACACTAGTCCAAGAGGATGCTGCTTTGTTTACATTTGCTGATCACACCCCAAAATAGCAGCTGTGACTTTTTCCATCAAACACCCAGTTAAAAAATTGCTAAAACACTTGTCTGATCTTGTATTTAACGGTTTTATGGCACACCTTAAATTTCACTTGTAGCACAATTTAGCACATTCATTCTGTTTCTGCATTTCTCTGGACCTGTTGGATCAGTACTGCCTGGAGCTCTCTCTTGAAGCAGTCACTACACACACAGTCCACTTTTAAAAGTTCACAAACCCCCTATTACTCTGCCACATTGCTTTATAGTTCTCTGACTTTTCTGCACCACAGTTAATTTTACTTTGCACTTAGTACTTATCAGGCAGAAGCTGATTCCCTCCGCTGATGGTAAACGTCCTGCTGTCGATTTTGTAGGGCCTTTCCAGTGATCGGGCTGGCAGACCCAGGGATCATTTGCAAAACACATCGCAATTGCTGCTGCTTGCTGTTGAAAAATGGGTTGAGCCCAGGTTTTACTGTGAAAAGTTCAGAAAATGCTGTAGTTTGGAACACTTCTTTCTCTCAGCGATTCCTCCTGCAGCCACTCTGGCTAACACACTGCTCACTCTCCTCCTCGAATACTCCACAACATTGAGACTTAGGCAAAGGGTGGGGCTTGGCATCGCTGGACCAATCACACGGTGCCATGCAAATGAGCTCTCTCTCCCTCTTGAATGCACTCCTTCATGGTGATCATCAAGAAAACAAATTTAAAAAGCAAACTGTCACTTTTTTTCTCGGCTGGCAATTTCAATGGGCAAAGCACTTTTAAGGCATTCTGACACAGTTCTTGGTGCATTTTCCTTAGTGATTCCCTGAATTTCTACTGTACACACATGAAACTTTCTGGGCAATTAGAAAAGGCTATTGTCAAAGTCCACAAATACTTTTTTGAGGGGAATTTGCAACTTTTAACAGTTTCTCAAGCACTTAAAATGGCAAGGCAAGGCAATCATTGTTCAGCTGAACAGTTAATTTCGCCACAAGCAGTACATTTTTTTCCACTTTCTTTCACAGAACCACAGGCAACAAACTGTTCTCGGATAGCATTTTCCTTGGCACAGACTTTGCTTTTCTTGCAACGATCTTCTGTTTGGATGCACCACCACCAGACAGGAAGATCTTAGACATACCTTCAACATTTTACCTCTCACCCAGAAACATATCCCTTGGACGAGCCCCCACATTTTGTTAACCTCCACGCTACTTTTGACAAGTTGGCACCCCCCATTACAAGAACTAGTACACACACATATAGCAGACCATTTACTCTTGGTGGAAATACACAGATTAGTACCACTCCTAGCATTAGAGTGTGTACCAGGCTCATTATCTAAAGGAAGGGGGTTGGGGTAAAATTACCAAAATGAACCTTTGTAAATACAACCTGGTCCAGGGGTGAGGATGTTAGGCATATGCTAGACCTAACTGCTGAGGGGGTCCTAATAACTCCACACAGAAAGCACAAGTGGACCCCCCAATGGTTGGTCATGGCAAACAAGTACAATCTTTCCCAGGCACTCTTTGCTAGGCAGCACAGTTTTCCACAGAAACTTCTCTATCCATTGCTGTATGCTCATGGATAGGGGTGGGCGAAAGTACGGCTTTACATTACTGCAGAAGTTCAGCAAAATATTGAAAATTTTGCAGAATTTTCCACTCTTCTGCCTATGGTGGAATTCCGAACTTTTGCCTGCGACATGCGGATTTCCACCTAGTTCTGCGAAAAAGTCACTTATACATGCGTATTTTTTGTTAAAACTGTGGAAATAATGTTTCTGGTTAATAATTTCACAAAGGCATATTTTTTTCCACTATTTGAATGTAAAATGTGGAATGTTTTTCCCCACCATCAATGTGTGTCTATATTTCATTTTCTGAAGGTGGTATCTTAATTGCAATGGTCACACACTGAATGCAGTCCCCTTGTCTGTTGAGCACCTTAACTGTGTTATCCTAAAGTAATCATTTTTGTGTTTTTATTAAATTTGTTATTTTTTTCACTGACATGTTGAATATTGAGCTTCTTTGAATTCTGCGGTATTAAAAATATCCACAGTTAGCACCTAAATGTCGTAGAAAGTTACATTTTTTCCACATGTATCTCTGAGCACATGATTTTCAGTTCTGCAGTCACATGGTGTGCAGCCTTGAATTCCACTGTTATGTCAGAAATCTCGTGGGTAAGACCATTGTTTTCCTCAACTAGAGATGATCATATTGCTTTCAGTTCTGCAGTCACATGGTGTGCAGCCTAAAGTTTGCAGTTCAATGCAAATTCCACAGCTATGCACTGAAATTCCGTGGAAAGATCAAATTACACCACAACAAGATCTGATCACATGCTTTTCAGCTTTGCAGCCACATGAGGTTCAGGAGGAGGGGTGAGGAGGCAGCACACATTCCTTACCTCATAGCTACTCACTGTGAAGTTGATTTCTGAAGAGGGGAGAGCTGTGTTAGTTGTGCGGCACAGAATAGTCTTTTGAGTGATAAAATCCGCCAGTTTCTTCAGTGGAAGAAATATAATTTGCTGCCTGTTATTTGTACTTAACTGCTGTGTCACAGTCTCACAGATAGTCCACAATTTTTGGGATAACACAATATCTTGCGTTATTCTGTCTTATGCAGTCTGTCTGTTTATTAGTGTCTCTTTTCTTTCTGTAATACTTTCTGGTATTTTAGGGTCCAGCATAGTACAGGCATAAAGATTTCAGGCAAAGGCAGTGGTAAGCATGGAGGACATGGAAAAAGTAAAAGTGTCATAGGTACTGCATCAGTCAAAACTGTGTCAGAAGGGTATGGAGAGGGTTCTTTGGAAGGTGCTACTGTTAGCTGCACTGCAAGTTCTACTGGTACTACAATGCCATCCAGAATAAGATCACATGCTGTGCCAATGTTGGCTTCAAGGGTAATCAAACCCTTAAGCTTTTTTGGCACTCAGCACAGTACTGTTTCTCCCAATGCTGGTGTAGTTCATTGCTCTAAACAGCAGCTTAAAAAGACTGCATTTGATGTTGCTACACTATAGTGTGAGTCCCAGGGGTCTCAGGATGAGCCTGAAAGTAATCATCTGTCTCAGTCCCAGGAGACCTATGATTTAACTCAGGAACTGGTAGTGAGTAAGAGCAAGGAGGGTTTTGGCACAGTGGCAGGCAGTATGACAGATTATGACAGCAAGCATGTTGCAGGACCAGTTACTGTTGGGGGAGTAGATAATGAACAGCAGCAGATAGCACTTTCAAATGTGTTTGAGGAGCAGAAAGATTCTCATAGTGAACACACCATGCACTGTGCACTGTAAAGTGGCAATTTGAAGTGGCTGCAGACACAGTTGGAGTTCAGCTTGCTGACCTCATCATGCATCTTTGTGATGATGATCCCCGGGTCATTCATATTAACAACTCTGAGGCATACGTCTTGGCAGCTTTGCTGGATCCCAGGTACAAACAGGGCATGACTGCATTTCTTTCAGGTGGGAAGGATGATCTGGATCATTATGTGGTCATCCTTCGTGGCAAGGTTGAAAACTGGATGAGTAAGTCAGAGGTAAGGGTGGAAAAAAACAATAGCAGGGGACAAACACCAAGTTCCAACCACTTCTCACCCAGTATCCTTCTCCTCCACAAGTACAGTGTCTGCTCCTTCACCTTCATTATCCAAAGTCAGTAGTGGTGGCACAAACCCTCTCTGGTCCATGCTAAAGGACATTGGTGTCTCCACACGACAGTTACCTGAGGGAAGCACAGAGCTTCAGTTGTCTGCATGCCATATGGTGCAGTCTTATCTTGATGACCTGCAGATGCTAAGTATTGAGGCTGAAACTCTTGAATATTGGCTTAGCAAGCTCAAAATCTGGCCTGCACTTGCTGCTATTGCCATTGAGTACCTCAGCTGCCCCTGTGCCAGTGTAAGTTCAGAAAGAGTTTTTAGTGCTGCTGGCTCAATTGTGACTGACCGTCGAAGCCGCCTGTCAGAACATAATGTGGAGTACCTAATGAGCTCCCATTTCTTCCCAAAGCAGTACATGTTGTCATCAGCCCCAAGATTCCATGATCCTGGTGAAGAAGGCGCTGAGCAACAGGAGTCATCAGAGGATGAAGATAGTTTTTCAGTGCCCTCCGATGAAGACACAGCTGAGGGGTTTGAATTCTCTTAAGTAGGAGAGAGACATAGTTTATATGTCTGCAGCCTGCAGGGATGTGCTGACTGCAGCTGCAAAGTGAATGGACCAAAAGCCGAAGGTGCTGAAATTTATTGAGTCCAGTTTCCACCTGTTGTAACTGGTTATTACTGTCCAAGTTGGCCTATGTTTCTGGCCTGCCGCACCCCTGAAAAAAATAAAGAACAAAAAAATTTTGAGGACACATGTTTGCTTGTCCCTCCTGTTTCATAATGATATATGTGTTTTGTGGTGCACCACTTGCTGGGGTTAACACTCAGCCATCAGATGGTTACAGTAACTCTCCCAGTTGGCCGATGTTCCTGGCCCACCCCACCTAAAAAATAAATAACCAAAAAATTTTGAGGACACATGTTTGCTTGTCCCTCTTGTTTCATAATGATTTATGTGTTCTGTGGTGCACCACTTGCTGGGGTTAACACTCAGCAGTCAGATGCTTGCAGTTACTCTTCCAGTTTGCCGATGTTCCTGGCCCTCCCTGAGTCCCTTCCCCAAGAAAGATACATAGAAATGCCAACAATATTTACCTCACCAGACACATCTTTCCTTTGTCATCCCTTATTGTTTTTTTCATAATTACTCATTGTGTTTAGTAAAGTGGTGCACCTCAAGCAGACAAGCACTTTTCCAAGTTTTCCAGCAATGGTCCCTCAAAAAGCAAAATAAATATAAACCAAAATAACTATGATTTTCCCAAAATGATTTTTTTTAACAGTGTTTAAAGTGACTAGCTGCATATCATTATGTTATGGAACTGCAGATCTATGTATGTTGCCAATAGTGTCGGACGTATGTTGCAAACTAACAACAATTTTCTGACACGGCTGCTCCCACCAGTACTATGGTTGGGTTGGAATAATAGACACATATGAATACTGCAAACTTTAAGTGACTAACAGCGAGGAAAAACTGGACAAACTTGATTAAGTACTGGTGCTAAACAATAAATGGCACTGCAGACTGTAGCTGATACTGCCATATTAACCAAATCTGCAACCACTGAGATTCCTGCTAGGCCCACAACAAATAACTAAACTACATCCTCTGGAATTACTGTGCATTACCTAAAATTGTGCTGAAGACCCATTTCCTACCAACAACATACCCTTGGATCATGTTTCTTGTACCAAATAACAACATCCAAAGGAAGTAATGTGCCGTGCCACAGCACGCTGGCTGCTGATGATGAACAATTTCCGGAAGCCATCACCACCTCCACCATGGTGTGTGTTATGACTCTTCACACAGAACCACAGACAGAGTAAACAGTATGATATGAGAACTAATTCATCTTACACCGTCACAGACAGTCCTTCACAGTCATTAAATCTACCCACCAGTGATGATCTTGTTATTCTGATAAAGAGAAAGAGATGGAGGAACTGCCATTACCCAATATATTCCAGTAAAGCTGCTGCTGAATCCAGATGCTACTGCTGATTCTGAATCCACAATGCCACAGGTGTGTATTGTCACTTTGACAGTTCATTCTTCTCACATCATGATATGCATTACTTAAGTAATGTTAATAACGGTAAATACTGCAACTGCATTGTTACTGTCATTCAAGTCATCTAAGAGGTTATCCTGCAGAAAAATGCATTGTTGTTGTAGGGTGGTGTGGGTGTGCAGACGTTAAGTTACACTAGGGCCGGGGAGGGTGTTAGTCATTTTTTTCTGTACGCATATTATGTCATTATAAAACTGTCTTTGAAGAGAGATGTGTGCATGTGTAGCTGTTTCGTTTTATATACTGTCTAAACAGCTGTTAACAAGTGCTGTATTCAGTAAAGTCACTGCTTCCATAAAGTTATTTTTCATAATTTATATATATCGTAGGTCATGATATGATGATGATTGATGCTGCTTCTGCCACACTACTCACATTTCATTTGATGATTAGACCAGCATTCAGTTTCAGACTTTTTGTTTCCATTGAATGTGTTCTGTGGAACTGTCCATTGACAGGTAAGTCTTGCATGGTGGTATTATGTTTTTTCAGTAATGAAAAACAGGAGTTAATCAGGAAGATATTGCTTTGCATTATTATTATCCTTATTCTGCCATACTACAGGAATGTGTTATTATGGATAGCAAAGAATGGTGGGACTACACAAGGTTTAGGTCATTCCATGATAATCAGTGTGCTAGGCAGCATAGTACTAGGCCAGAATGGCAGGAGTTGACCATGATGGTGACATATGTGAGAAATGTTTATTGAATCCTGACAACATGGCAATTTCCCATGGTTTTGGTTATCAACATTACTTCTGTAACTAATATCATGTCACCCTGACTTATTGCCTTTCCCAGTCTGTCACATGCTGCTGCTGCCTGGATAATACCTGATGCCACCTTTGAGTGTTTCTTCATTATGTGTCGCTATCACAACTAACCAGGTAAGATATACTGTAGAGATACCATTCTATTTGATACCCTTGATATTTTTCTCTCTATGTCACCCACTATTAAGGCAGATAAGTATTGCAGTGATATTCCTACTGTCACTCGTCAAGATGTAGAGGGTGCCGTAGGGGTAGCAAGTCAGTGGTTGTTTGGAAGAGGGGCCACACACAAGGTGGAGGTTTTAGAATGATTATTAGGATAGTCAGTGTTAGGATAGGCATGGTAGGCAATGCATGGTATGACAGTACCGTGTGTATAAGACACTGTTCTGATCAAAAAGTCTGATAAGACAAATGGTAACAAACAGTTTTTGCTTTCAAAATTGCCTTTTTTTCTTTATGTAACACTCCATTATTTCCTTTCCTTTCCAGGCCTGTCACATGCTGCTGCTGCTGCTGTTGATGCCGGGATCATACCTGATGCTCTACTATTGTGTTTTTTCTTCATGATGTCTTCATCGTCACACCTGAAAAGGTAAGAAATTGTTGAAAACCTTTCTATTTCATAGTATCCTTGATCTCTTTCTGTCAATGTCAGCCAGGGAGTCAGGTAAGTACTGTACTGGTGGTATGCCTAATGTCATTCATCAAGATGTATAGGGTGCCATGGGGTATCAAGTGAGTAGTTGTTTGGGGAAGGGGCACACACAAGGTTGAGGACAGGTTGTCTTAAAATTTTAAGAATAGTAGGTTGGCTAAGCCAGCACGGTTGACAGTCGATAGTACCATATCTAAGAAAATGTTCACAAAGCCTGATAAAAGTTCATAGTTTTGCCTAGCCAGATGTCCGATATTTTGTCTATCTCAAACTGACTTATTTCCTTTCTAGGCCGGTCACACACTACTGCGCGGTTACTGCCAGGTTCACACCTGATGCCGCTATCACGTTTTTTTCATATGTGTTCATCCCACCTGCACAGGTAAGTGATCTTTTGCAAGTGAAATTTAGTTAAATGTAACCTATTATTCTTAGAAAAGAAATTGTGCAATTTAATTAAGCAATGGGGCGTATATTAACACTCTTAATCACCCCTAGTGTAATGTATAATGAGGTAAACTGTTATTATATTGCACCAGAGTTATTAACTGACTGGTAATCTAACTCCTGGGAGTGCCTTATTACTATTAAAAAACATAATTCTACAAGAAAAGTGTTAAAAGTATACTTTTTGAATGATTTTATTTTCTTGATTTAGAGGGAGATTTTTATTAAAATAGTTCTTCCACAAACAGTGTAAAAATGCTGGTTTAAAATCAGACTGCAGCATTCCAGTCATTCAGCAGTGCTAGAGGATGGAATGCTGACAGGAAGAATCTATGTTCCATGGTGATCGGGCTGTACATGACATTATAATATGACTATAAAAAGTTCAGTAATCTGATTGGTTGAGGAACTCAGAACCCAGTGCTAATGTCACATGATGCAGCACTGGAAGAAGGTCCAGTAACCTCTTCACAATAAAATCAATAGTACCAGCCATTCCTGTCTGCCGTCACAAATGAAAATGTGGCTGTCACCTTTACTCAGTAAAAACCTTCAACTAGGCCCTAAAAATAAAAGTGTCTTAAATTTATAAACATAAAAATGAAATGTTATTTGCCTTCTTAATACTCTTGTTACACACACGTTCATAACTTAAAAAATGACATACTACAGTACTTAGAATTGTGATATATGGGGTTTCTTTACTGACCACGAAAAATCTCCCTCCTATCCTCACCTGCTAACTAGGGAAATCTGTCTTGTTTAAGCTGTTACAGATAAAACAAAAGCCCTGGTTCCATCTGAGGCCTTCTGTTGTGTGCTAGTGGGAGTAAACATTCTGTCAGCAGAACTGAGCAGAGGTGTGAATTCTTGCATTCTATGTGTAGTAAACATTCCATCTCTTGAATGTTGGCAACACAGAAAATAAGCAAGACAGAGAAAAAGGAGAGAATATTATAAAGAAGAAAGAAAGGTGAGGGAAATGGCCAATGGGTAAAAGGGGGTGGGCTGGGGAAACTAGAGGGTTTAGCCAGGAGCTAATTACAAATACATTAATTTTGCTGTACATAGTATTTAAACCTGAGATTGCAGGTCAGTGCTGGAATGTGCTGGGACTGTTTTTAAAAAAGTCATAAACATTTTTCTTTTTTGATTTGGTGTATTTCTTCACCCACCCCCAAACATCTTGGAACCTTTTTATAATCACAGTAAGACGCTCCAGGGTGTTCATTGTGGTAGATTAACAACACTTCTTGGGTGGCTGAAGTGAAGGCACTCAGCAGTGCCTCATGCCACACCCAAGTTGTGCCATTATCTAACCACAACGCATACCCTGTCATGCCTTATTGCTAACTATAACATGGATTAATGTAAGGCTGTTGGAATCCTAACAGCCAGTCAGACTGCTGCAGCATTCGTGCGACCCTTCACTGAACCTTGAGATACAATAACTCAATAATCTCATCTCAGCCCATCCCAAGACAAGGAAGAGTCCACAACTGTGAATGGATTATTTGTATATTTCAAAACACAACAGGAAAAATTTAAAAGTGATTATGATGAACAACAACAATACAATACAATAAAACAGTAACTATTTACAATAAAACAGGGTTAGTTACAAAACTGAACAAGTATCAAACAACAGGTGTAAAACTATCTTTAAATAACTTAACTGCCAACTGTCAATTATTTTTTGGCCTGCACGGCAACATGGGAAACTCTACGTTTCTGAATCTGGCGATGCTGGGGGAGGGGGAGTGCTGAACGGCGGCAGAGCTTAATCTTTGGAGTATGCTGTCTTGCAGTCAGTCCTGAGCATAGACAACATTTTGTCCTGGTTCTCCATTAATTTTGCCATGTTCACCTCCAGTACTTTGATCCTTTTTAACATTTTGCTGTCCCGGTCCCTCCTCTGGTTGCTGCTTGTTTCACCATGCTGTACTTCCTGAGGTGCTTGCTGGTCTTCAGCTGCTGCTCTGGCTCTCCCTGTGCTTGATGGCTGCTGTTCAGTGTCCCTTGATGCAAGCCTGGCCAGTTCACGCTGGATCTTCATGAGCCTGTTTTTCCTCCTAGTACACTGTTCCTTGGCTGCCATCTGGGCTTCCGTCGCTGTCGTTGAGGCAGTCACCAATGCTGCAGTAAAGAAAGTTAGGCTGGTGAGGGTAAGGGCAGACACTCATTGCATTTCTGGCTACACTCCAGGCATGTATGTGTGTGCAACTTCTTTGTTCGCAAACCAGTTGAGCTGAGAGTTCTGAAGCTGGCAGAATACATGTATTACATGTTATCATTCTGTGTGTGTGTGGGGGGAGCATTGTACTACTGGAATAATGTGGAGCTTTGCATTGTCCTATTCCATGTTAAACAATCAAACACAATGTATTGGGTGTGCACTTGAAGGAAGACATATGACAGACTGACAAGTGAGAAACATCTAAGGAGGAGGAGGAGTCAAGGATTATACATTATTTAGCAAGGTTCCATCTTAAGGGTGGATTTATAACATTTTTAGAATAACTTTTTGTTCAGAAACAATGTCTGTGGGATCATTTAAAAGCATTAAGCACTGCCGGTAAGACAAGTCTGTGTGTCGTTAGTGCCAAGACACCTGCATAGCCAGAGAGTGACAGGAAGGCACTCGGACTGCTGTGTCATGCATAGCCATGCCTTAGGGTGTGCAGGTATCTCAGTACTACACACCTGCATCTCTTACAGTTGTACTAATCATGTCTTGTGATCAGTTCAGTGGTTACCTTGACAATGAAGCAGGCATTATTTGGGTTATCACATAAGCCCACAGAAGCAATTTCAGAGGGTTATAACACAACAGTAAAGGTAACATACTGTAAGATAATACTAATGAATAATGTAATCACCATCATACATGGTGAAAAGTAAACATTTATCATGTTTTGGTCCACTAGCCCAGTCAGTATACAGACTGGTTGGGTGAAAAAAAATTTACATTGTGAGGCTACCTCAGGAATCAAGAAAAACTTTCACTACATAAGACAGAAAGAAAGCAGGGAACA
Source organism: Neoceratodus forsteri (assembly GCA_016271365.2). Lineage (NCBI taxonomy): Eukaryota > Metazoa > Chordata > Ceratodontiformes > Ceratodontidae > Neoceratodus > Neoceratodus forsteri. The sequence continues at coordinate 371,053,593 of CM057449.1, forward strand.
ACTAGTGGGGAGTAAGATGGATGGGGTGCTGGAAGGAAATGGGGCTGTAGACTGATCCACTGAATGAGCGCTACTCTGTGTTCACATGGTGAAGTGGAGGCAAACCTCAGGCAACTGGGGGGTAGGAGATGACAACAGATGTGGGGATTACACAGGGTGTGAGTGGCCTAAGACCGGACAAAGTGCCCAAATGATGGCATCCACCCTAGGGACTGAGGGTGCTGGAAGAGGCACTACCAAGGCCACTGCAGCCAGTTCGAGCCTTTCCCTGTTCCTGTACACAGGATGTACTTCATGACTTTGGGATGTCCCATGGTGCCCATCCATAAGAATGGTCGAGGGATGATACAGGGACCCATGCAGTAAACCTCACACGATCATGGTAAAATATGGAGACCATCAAATGAGAGGTTTATAAAAACAATGGAGACAAATGGTATTCATGATGAATGGTGGCATGGATTTCTTGTGGGAAAATCATGCCAGACAAACCTGGTAAAGTTCTATGACAGTGCTGAGGATGCGAGTAATGGACAAGGGCCATGCTGTGGATGTTCTGGACTTGGACTTCAGTAAGGTATTTGATTCAGTGGTGCATGGGACATTTGGGGGAAGCTTCAAAATGTAGTGTCCGTATCAAAAATGGTGACATGGATTAAAAACTGGCTTATGGTAATACAACAGAGAGTATTGGCAAGGGGGGTGTCATCATCAAGAGCGCTGTGCTGGTGATAAGTGGGGTACCACAGGGATCAGCTATGGCGCTGGGGCCACTAATAGTCAATATTTACATTGCATGTATCTCAAATGTGATCCGGGGTAAAATCAGTCTGTTCATTCACGTTACAAAGATGGGAGCTGTGTTTGTACATGACATGGAGGGGCTGATGGGGTTGCAGTGTAGGGGGACCTGAATAAACTGCAGGAGTGCGTGGCCAAATGGCAGATAGGGTTCAATGCCAAGAAGTGCAAGGCTCTGCCCTAAGTTCTGAGCCTGGAACCAGAGGAGAGACTATCAGTTTCCAACAGTTGTGACGTTCCACTGAAGAGAAGGACCTAGGGGTGATCATAACAAGGAGCATGAACAACTATGCTCAGTCAGTGCATTATGGTGACAGCAAGAGCCAACAAGAGCTGGGGTACATAGCTAGAGGGATCTCCTAAAGAAGTTGGGAGGACACCCTGCTCCTGTATAGGTCACTGGTCAGGCACCACCTGGAATACTGAATGCAGTACTGGGCTTGCACCCATTTCTGAATAAGGATATCAGATTGCTGGAGGGGGGTACAAAAAGATGATTCTGGAAATTGTGCGTAACACATATAAGGAAATGTTAGGGCAGGTGAAAATGTTCTCCCTGGAGGAGAGAAGGGGCAGGGCGGGGTGACATGAATGATACCTTTAAATAGCTGAAAGGTATAAATAAGAGTAAAACTGATATGATTTTCAAGCTTCAAAAAAGGGAGAAATACTAGAGGTCTCCATCTTACATTGGGGGGGTAGGTTTAACAGAGAGATGCGGAGAAATTTCTTCAGTGTGGTGGACAAGTGGAACACCAAACTGGGAAAGGTGGTGGCATCCAAAATGATAGACAGTTTCAAGAAGGGGGTGACAGGGTGAGGTGAAGGGGCAATGTGGTGGAAGGTGAGGGAGGGGCAGCAGCGGTATAGGGTGCTAGCTGCACACTAGCAGACTCACTGGGCAATGAGGCCTACTTCTGCTTGCATTTTAGTATGATCATAATAAAGGATGGGGCGGTGTGTGTTATGACTTTTTATACACACTGCAGGTGTGACATGCTTCACAATAAACCCTGAGTGCAGGACCAAGGGGTTTATGAGAAGCATCCCACACAGAGGGTGTGTGTAAGTTAAAATTGAGTTTTACAGACTACACCATCTTTTTTTTATATAATTGCTGGGGGGCACTTTTTTGCTACAGCAGTTATGTGACATAAAAGAAAGCAATTGTTGGTATTAGTTACCACACAGCAGTGCTTGTAGGACTGGCAGGTGTCCATCACGAATAAAGGGAAAGGGCAACTAGCACATGCAGGGAGTCATGGAACAAGTCATACATGTTTCTTGTAATAAGAAGCCGGATATTATTATGGCACACAGCAACATTGTTTGATATTTTCCTTAGGGAAAAAGTCACCAACAGTAATTATATATAAATAACAATTTGTGCACAGTCTACTGACCCTACTTAATCCTTATCTGCATGAAAAAAATTATCATCTTACCACCAGAAGGGCTGCAGGTCTCCACAATGCTACTGCTTGCTCCTTCCTCCACTCCATCTGCTGGAACTATGGTGCTGGTCTCCACGGCACTGGAAACAGCGGTAGAGCTGCTCTTGGCAGCACCTGTTAACCATAAAGAGAAGAATACTGAAATGAAATGCAGTTGTGGCAATATTTGTAGCCTAGTCATAACAGGTTGATTGTCACACTAGCAAAAGGCCATCATTGTCTGTGCTTGTCGAGCATGCAGTTATCTCCCTATTCAGAAGCCAGCTGCCACACCCAGCCACCTCCCAGTACCTCCCTTTGCCCTCCTCTTTGCCCTGTCCCACCCCTTCTTAAAGCATTCTACTGTGTTACATGACATCACCACCTCAGCTGGTAGTGCATTCAATGTTTCCACCACCATCTCCGTAAAGAAATGACTCCTCATATCCCCCCTGGATCTACCACCCTCCAATATTATGTCATGGCAACTGACAACTGATGGTACTAAAAGTCAGAATAATAAAAGTCATATACTCACTTGTTCTGTCATCTTCCACTGTGGCTCCAGTGTTGCGCGCTGCTGCTGGCTTCTTCCGCTGTGTCCTCTTCCTAGTACCACCATTCCCTTTCAGGGTCACAGCTCCCCCTAGTGCCTCCAGTAACTGCCTGTCATGCCTCTGGATGTCATCCCACTTATGTTTAATTTGCTTCACAGTGCAGGGTTGGACACCATCTCCCTCTTTGGCAATACTTGCCAGTATGGCCTCCCACAGTTCCCCCCTCTGTTTTATGGGGAGTCTCTCAGACCCATACAGCTCTGTTGCACGTGCTGTCAGCTCCCTTACTAACACTGCCACCTCCTTATGTGTGAAGGCTGGTGCACGTTGTTTGGCAGTGCCAGCATCAGCACTGGTTGAGGACTGAGCACGAGGCTGACCTTGCTGGCCTTGCTCCTGCTGCTGAACATTGCTGGTGTTTTCAGCAACTTCAACTTCCCTTCCCCCACATTCTGCTGCTGCTGCTGCTGGTCCCCTTCCTTCTCCTCCACATGCCTGCTGCTCCCCCCCAATCCTGATTCTGCAGTTGCAGACATGTTTCTCAATCTCAGTCTCAAATTATTAAACTAGCTATCTCTCAGTCTGAGTCTGACTCTGTGACTTTTCCTATGTTTCTCACAATCACGGATTCGCAACACAGGAAATGGTGAAATGTTCCAGTTCCGCCTTATAATCGCAACCTTTTTTTTCGCATTTGAAGGGAAATCACGCACTTATAATTGGAACACAGTGTATACTGTGGAACTCTGTCTCCACAGTTAATACATACATGCGAAAAAGGTCACCATAATTGCAGTATTTCAGTTTTGATATGCGGAAATGTTTTTCACTTACTGTACATACATCACAGAATCAAGAAACTATCCGCGATTACAACTAATTATGCAAAATTGTTTTCCGTAAATAGTGTGTATGTAGAGGTCAAGACATTTTGCTTCTTATAAAAAGGGTCTGAGGCTGGTTTCTGATTGATTGCAAACAGTCTATCAGCCCTATGTTAATGTTTCATTATCAACATACATGTACAGCCTAATCACTTGCTGAACAAGGTTGAACAGTATAAAAAACGTTTTGTTATAATAGCAATAAGAAACTACCAGGGGTTATGGTAATGGTCAGAGACAGTTAATCACCCTCTAGGAGCATGTATCACTAAGCTATTCCTTGTGTCACATTTCACCCCTAGAGGATGATTACCAGGCCATTAACATAACCTCTGGTCAGGCGTTATTACTTAAATGAGGTATAGTGTTGTTATTTAACATTTTTGAGTAACATACTTTTTAAAAACACACAACTTGTTCAGAAAAGGGACCACGATATGTTACTGATCATGTTCATATGGGGTGGCTGAGATGTATTTTATCATATTTTATCATATCATATATGAGGCAGTATAGCGCAGTGGTCTAAGGCTCTGAGCTGCAAATCTGGTGACATCCAGCAGACTACACCTGGGTTTGAATCCTACAGCATCCACTTGCATACTGTGTGACCCTGAGCAAGTCACTTAACCTCCTTGTGCTCCCAGGTCGCTCCTGTAAAAAAGCTTTCAGCTTAGTGTGCTATACCTGGTTAAACAACTAAATAAAATAAAAAATAAAAATAATAAAATATTAAACAGATGGTTCGAGGGAGACCCGGGGGGCATGTCAGTGAGCAGGCTGGTTGTTACAAAAGTTCTGAACAGGTTGTTTGCACATTAGGTAGGGAGTGCTGGCACACTACATAGTGAGAGGTTGTACACAACTCTTGGTCCAGCAGCACACGTGTGCCACGTACACACTGTTGTTACTTGTTACTAATGTGTTGTTTCCCTTCTGGTTCCTGAACTACATGATTTTTTCACTTTTCAGGTCTGCGTTTCTAATGGTTGCTGGTGATACATCTGCTTATGCTGTCCTGGCTTCAAATGTTCCCATGCCAGGGACAGTCATGCCAATAGCTATATTGGTTGGCAATGAAAAGTGCAAAGGTACATACTTCAAGCCTTCACACAAACATTGATAACAAAGAAACATGCATTATTCTTGTCATTTAAAGAATGTTTATTCCCTGGTAGTGTAATAGCTGAGGATAGATTATTATTACGTTCAAACTAAAGCAGGTGGGTGAGTATTGCGGGGGCGGCAGATTAACTTCTGCAGGCACAGACGATTTGTCCTTAATTTACATTACACAAATTGACAGTATATTCTCAGTAGGTAGTCTGGCGTAACTGCTGCGTGTTTCTGTTTTATCTCAACAAAATACTCACTAATGGTTCTCTGATGTATGTCTGCAACTGTTGTGTGTTTTTTTCCCTTTCAGGCATGCCTCGGAATTCCCTAAGGCTTTCTGACTCCTGCAGTTGACCCTGCGCTGTAGCTTCATCATGGCAGTGCCATGCAAACTTTCCAGGTAAGTATGTAATATTTATTATAATTTTTAATGACTGCATGCAATTGATTTATTTCTTCTATTAAGGGTTGATTCTGACCATCTTTGAGACAGGCATTTTAAGTTCAGTTTCCAGTGGAGCTGGGGGCAGTATAGTGGCAGTGGTTATACTGACTGCACTAGTAGGTGCAGCAGACCATTTCTGCTGACACTGAAGCTTTATTATGTAAAGTAAAGTAGTTTCTTGGTTCTTTTTTCCTTGACGGAGCAGGTGTTGTTTGTATGCTAAGTATTATCAATCCATGCTTGTCTTGTGTTTCTGTGACTGTACATGTGCTTCCCTTTCAGGTTTGCCTCACTGTGGTATTCTGACTGCTGCTGCCATTGCTTCTATTGTTGCTGTGAGTCTCCCTTACTCCGATAGGCCTGTGGCTTCCTGAAGTGTTTATCACACAAATGCCTAGGCAAGCCCTCAATATTTTTAAAATAACAAATATGAGTATCATAATGAGATAGGTGGAGGCGCTGATGGTCTTTGAGACAGACTAATGGTGGTGGGCAGGATGGTGGGGATGTGTGGACAGTGATAGTAGTAACGGTGGAGGATTACCGGCTTAAGTTCGGATGCATATGCGTCATGTAAACTGACACTATGTTCTGAGTGAGTGTTTTTTTTTTTCAGGTAAAGAAGATATTTTTAACAGACACTAATTGTAATTCATTCCATTGTGTCTCTGTAACTAAGGGGGTGATTGCTTTTTCAGGTTTGACACTGTAATGCTTTATAGATGCAGATGCAGCCACAGATGACCTGAACCTGAATTTACCCAACAGCCAAGACTGCTGCATCACATCACGGTTTGTAGGCAATCACAAGTGCACAGGTAAGTATCTTTGGTGCTTGCTTTATTTTAACTTTCATTTTCCACAACCAGGTACAAATACATTGGAATTGGATGCATTTCTTTACAGTTACAGAAATAAGGCCAGGTATGGGGTGGGGTGGGCAAAAGGGGGGACAGAGAGCACCAAGAAAGTGGTAGAAATAAATACTTTGTTGCACATTAGGTAGTGACAGTTGGGCGAGTAGGTGCTGCTGGGTAGTGAATTGATATGATGTTCAGAATCTTTGATGTAGCCATACAGCAGTAATACGTACGCAATAAGACGCAACAGGGTGTGCAAGGAACATATTTTACCACACAGCCAGGGGTGTAATAAGGCACTAGGCTTTAGGTGAGTGCCTTTAGCCCTGGTCGTGTGGTAAAATATGTTCCATGCACACACCTAGAGTGTCATATTAGGCTTATAAAATGGACTACATTTGTTTTGTGTATTACAGTAAGAAAAACTTATGCTTTTTGTACAAATATATTATTTGAATATGGAAATTTATGATCAAAAATAGTCCTTCTGACTACTTGATAATGACATCATGGATAGGACAAGAGACAGAGAATGAATGCATACCAAAGAGCTGAAATCATCCAATACTGGCAGTGACTCTGCAAGTATTCAGTGATGACTGACAGAGACTGCATGCAGCAGGATGATGGCTGGTCAGTCTCTCACACCTGCACATTACCTTCAGTGCCCCATGTAACACTCGAGACTTCGTTTACCTGATTGTGGTGAGGGAGAAACTGCACACTCTGTTGTCTTCACTCCACTACTGGCCTTGTTAGTCGACCGGTGCCCAAGCTATGTTTCATTACCAAGTGGCCATTATATTGTTTGAAAAACACGTAAAAGACCTGCCACCCATTGATTATACTGGGCACAGCGTGTGTGCTTGCAAACAACTGGGAAGTCCATTGTAAATACAAATTTTCGTGGGATGAAACTTTTTATACATGCAAGATTACAGATTATTAGAAAGTCAAACATTGTTGGAATCCGACAGTATGTAGGTAAGGCACCAATAGATAGGGTGCAGGACCTAATCTTGGTGAATCTCTTTAAGAAATTCAACAATTTACATGACTGCTATTTAAGATGTGGAATTATTTTTCCATGGAGCGCAATAACATGGAATATGTGAAATGTGGAAGAAGTGCTCAATCCGCGGATTACTGGAGAAAAATTCCACATGACTACTGATTATTCCACATCTAAAAAAATCAAACACACTGGGCTTTACAACTATTGTTCCGCAAAAAAATAAAAAAGCTGCATCACGTACACAAAAAAAACACATGTATGGCGGAAATTCCACGAAAGTTGGGAAAATGTCTTCCGAACTTCCGCGGAAGTGAAAATCCGCATTCCACTGGATTTTATTTTCGCACACCTCTACTCGTGGACTGTTGCCACACACCCAAAATATTTCCTTTTGCCAAGATTGTAAGCTTGTGGACTGTTGCCACACACTCAGAACATCTTTTTCCCCACAGATGTATGCTTGTGGACTGTTGCCACACACCTTGAAACATCCTTCTGCGGGAATGGCCTTTGCCCAGGGAAACCTGGCACCCATCAATGAACCAGTAAGCCCTGCCTTCTAGACTCCAAATGGCATTCCTCCCACCCTTTGCCCCAACTGGCAGTCTCTGCCATTCCTTTAGGGTTACACCAAAAGAGCCTCCAGTCCCCACTGAATTACTAAAGACTCAAACATTAAACTGTAAATTGACATCGAAGTGTATGAGTTGTTCTGACAGATGTGATCTAGCATTATCATAGAAATATAGAATTTGATAGCAGATAAGGACCCCTCGGCCCACCTAGTCTGCCCATTTCCCTACCTAACAGATAAGCTGCAGATCCTAGTTAACCAGCAGTCTTCTTCCTCCTACCCCCCACTAGAATTGCCTTATCCTTGAATTCCCCCACTGTTTTTGACTCTATGACCTCCTCAGGAAGACCATTCCATGCATCTACAACCCTGTCTGTGAAAAATACTTCCTCACATTACCTCTGAGCCGTCTCCCCTCTGTCTTCAAATTGTGCCCCCTTGTTCTTGCACATCTCTTTTTCTGAAAGATGCTACCCTCTTGGACTTTGTTGATTCGCTTGAGGTATTTGAAAGTTTCTATCATGTCCCCCCTCTCCCTCCTTTCCTTGAGGCTATACATCTCAAGCTTCTTTAGTCTTTCTTCATATGTCTTCTGGTGCAGACCCTGCACCATTTTGGTTGCCCTCCTCTGGACAGCCTCCACCCTGTCTATGTCTTTGTGGAGATGGGGTCTCCAGAACTGCGCATAGTACTCCAGATGTGGTCTTACCAACTGTCTGTACAGAGGGCCAACATCTTCCTGTTTTCTACCGGTGAAACCTCTCCCTATGCATCCCAGTATCCCCCAGCCCTCCTTACTGCCTTCTCACATTGTTGGCCCACCTTTAGGTCATCTGATATGACTACCCTCAGGTCCCTTTCCATTTTTGTTGTCAGTATCTCACCCACCATTGTGTACTCTTCCCTTAGGTTTTTGCTTCCCAGGAGCATTACTTTGCACTTCTTTGGGTTGAATCTAAGCTGCCATATATTTGACCATTCCTCCAACCTTGACAAGCCCCTTTTCATCCTTTCCACCCCACCTTGCATATCAACCCTGTTCAGGGCCAGTCTTAGGGTATATGGCGCCCCTAGGCAAACTTGCCAGCGGCACCACCCCATTTTTCTTTTACAGTCTTCATTCTCACCCCAACATGAACCATGACATTCTTTTTTTTTTTTTTGCGGTTATCTATTTCTCCTTCTGGAGTCCTCTGTGCCCCTTCTGACATCCCCCCCCCCACGCCTGGCACCGGGTATGAGACCTCCTCCCCTAGACCCCACAACTTACTCTTCGTGGCAGAGGGCGGGGAGCGACTCGACCCACGGGTCCAGATTTAGTATTCAGGGAGGTGCCTTCCTGGGCTGTCGTGGAAGGGACCATCGTCATCCTCTCAGAGGACTCCCATTTTTCCTCTTTCCTTCCCTGAGGTCTCGGCGTGCAATGGCACCAGCGGCAGTGGCACGCATGCTCCCGGGTGCATCCTCACCAAGAGCCTGCTGCAGACTCTCACCCACAGATTCAGTGCTGGCGTGCCTCCTCCCAGCCTCTGCTAGGTGGCAGGCAGTTGCCGAGCACTGCGATCCCCCCTCCCCAGAGAAGGAGAGCAGTCCTGGGGATGCTCAATCCTTCTCCTCCCTGCCAACCCCTGGTGCCTCATGTCCATTCCAAACATAGGTCACCAGCGTGACGCGAGGTTAGGCGTCCAGTGCCTCAGCTCTCAGTGCCACTGGCCGGCTAGGAACCATGACATTCTTAGTGACAGATCACTTCATTAAAAATAATTATGACCAATAATTTACCTTTTTTACAGTATGTGAACTTCTGATGTTTGTGTTGGGCAATTCTTTGTGTTGACTTGTAACAACCCCCTCCTACAACTACTCTACAGGATGAGGTGTATTTTATCAGAGTGCTAGACCCAGAGTCAACTCTTTAATGGTCTTAGTGCAGTGGGTGGAGGTGGAGCTTAGTGGCAAACAGAAAGATGTCAGAGTGACTTTCAGTTAAATTGTCAGAACTTTCACTTGACAGGCGAGAACCCTCCACCCATCAATGGGTACAGACCTAGACCAAATCACTCTGACGCCCAGTCACCTAGCAGCTTCCATGGACAATCCCAAAGGTGGTGGAGATCCCAGATAAGGGATTTGTGGGCAAGCATTTTACATTGCCATTAGTTGTGGGAATATGTAGACACCAGGAGGGTGTAAAGACATAAGGGTCTTTCTCTCTTCAGGGGAGTCACGGGGGCCCCAAGACCTGGACTGTGTATAGCCCACAGGGAATAGCAGCACTGCCCAGAACTGACAGTGCCAAGACCCCTGTGGACTATATTCAGCCTCAACATGCAAATCAGATGACCACTGGGTTGGGCATGGAAACCACTAATGCCTGCCAGGGTCCCTGTGGAGATCAGTGAGAGCACAAGGTATGAAGGGCCACTGAACCTTGGGCCTTACTCTACCCCCGGCCAGAATACTTTCCCAGCAACATGATCGCTACTTGCTCAGTTCTGCTATCTACATCCATTGAGCTATAGGCTCCCGGGGACCAGTATTCATTGAGGGCCCTCAGCCAGGCCTCAGCGTGAGCTCCACCAAAACAGACCAAAGGAACCTGCCAGCCATTGGTCACCCAAGAACACCCCTTAATCTTTCCCCAGCACCAAGTGGAACTGCAGAACACATTTCCTTTTTTCTCTGGCTCCCATTAAATACCCAAAAGCTATACCGAGTAGGGAACAACTCCACTATAGTGAAAATGTTAAGGCTGCACCATTAACCCCTAAATGAGGAGGGTTATACTCTACTATGAGCAAAATGCTATTGAACATTGGGAAATATGATGATCCTATTTATACTCCTTCATTTAGAGCACATACGCTCACTTGCAGGTCCAGAGCAGCGACACAAAATAAATACATTTTTGCTATTATTTTCCTTATACAGGTGTGAGGAAACCAGACAATCGCTTTAACTAATGTGCCTCCAAGAGCAACCAGTGCTGGCATAACCTCACACACAAAAGCCACCAGATGCCTGGACATTTACTTTTAGTTCCAACGCTGCCACCACCTGGCTGACTAATAGGGTATCTCTGTCTGCTTCTTGCCCCACCACTAGCTACTGCACATTTAATGCAAGACCTTAATTTTAGGCAACAGAACCACCCCTTTAGTCACTTCCAGAAACTTCTCACCGTCCTGTATTTAACAAAGGTTACTTTTACACTCGGATATACCACAAACAATTGATGTGTTTATCACCACTGATCACCAAAGGTAAATATCTCCCCAGGACAGTGTTTCAATTTAAACTGTTATTATTTGCATACAGAATAAAGACATAGTGCAGAGAAAACTCACAGAGCTGGCTGCAGCAGCAACCACAAATCAATTTTTCACACTGAATGTGTACTTTTTCAAGGTGATAACTGGTGTATAACAGGTGTGCGAGCTATTCGGTGCTTTGTTATACCAGTTGCAGCTGTGATTGCTTGAATTAACTACTTTTAAACTTGGTAGCTGTGCTCTTAGGTAGTGGAACATCAGGCTGCTCATTAGAAATGGGTTTTATCAGTACCAAAAGCACTACATGGTCATAGAGAATATTTAATATGTGCACCACTAAATTAGAGAATATATAGTAAACACAAAAAGAATAAACACGCAGTAGGGACTGCAAATAAAAACAGCTTAAACAGTTTACAGAATGGAAACAATTACTCTCACATTAAGACCAAAAGTACCTTACCCTGTCAGATGACTATAATTTGCAAACACACACACACACACACACGCGTGGTAAAATTTCAACTCGGTGTCCCCTTGACCAGTGGGCATCTGATATCTTTCTGTGCCAAATGAAATCTGACTTCTGTACTCTTGGGAGTCAAAGATGTACCCCCCCCACCCGAACTAGTCCTTTCATACACATCATCATGCCAGTCACCACAAGAGACAGTCTCCCTTTATCCCCTTGATTAAGAAATAGACCCAAATCAGAAATCAATTCTGAAGCTGGTACACATAACCAGGCAATGGCTATGTATTTGAGGCTACCTAAAACAGCAAAGTTGCCTTTTTGCTCAGCACAAGACATACAGTAGACATCATAGTGTGATAGTGGGGACCAGCACAATAAACAGACAGTCTCTTTTATGTAAGGAGAAGCTCAAGAAGGGCTACTTACTAAATTTGCTCTCCAGTCACCACATGGCCCATATTTAATTTTTACTCATCATCTGACTGAGTCAGTCTCACTGTTCACATCGACTGCCACCGCGGGCTCACAGCCACCTACTCCGACACGACACACATGAGGTACGTAGTGGATGATGGATCCCAGGCCCAGCTGAATGATTCCTCAGTCTGCTGTGTGGTTGATGAAACTCTCTCAAAGGCAACAATACTCTGTAGACAATGCAGCATGCACAACAGTTGAGTGGCTCATGGCCGGCGCGATCTAGGGTTGGAGGATGGGCTATGGCAGGGTTGTCAATGAACGGACAACGGGACTGGTGCAGACGTGCAGCTGGGCTGGGCGCTAGCACCATGGGAGGGCACACACAACTACTGCCTCCTTCTTAATTGGCTGCTGTGCTGGGTGGGTCCTCCTTGATTGATGGTAAGCATCAGGAGCGGACTAAGTCACAAGCAGAGCTGCAGCCTGCAGAATTTGGACTCCTCTCGTACACCAGAACCTAAGAATCACTGACAGTGCAGACCCCCACCCCTGAAAACACATTAATTTTGCTAACGTTTATAAAGCACCATCATTTGGACAGTGGGGAAAAAAAAGGGAAATAATAAAAAAATATATTTTACCATTTATATTTGGTGCCCCCTGTGACATCGCACCCTAGGTGGCTGCCTAGTTCGCCTATCCTTAAGGCTGGCCCTGACCCTGTTGCAGATCTTTATGTCATCTGAAAAGAGACATACTTTCCCTTCCAGTCCCTCTGCAATGTCACTTATAAAGACATTAAAAAGGACCAGCCCCAGTACTGAACCCTGTGGTACCCCACTAGTAACCCCCTTTCTTCACTGTGGACTACATTTACTATTACCCGCTGTGTCCTGTTGTCCAGTCAGTGTTTTACCCAGGCTACCACCCTGGGACCCACTCCCAGGCTGGTTAATTTGACTATTAATCTTTTGTGTGGGACTGTGTCAAATGCCTCTCTAAAGTCTAGGTAGGCCATGTCCACAGCCTCTCCCTAGTCTACTACTTTGGTCACCCAGTCAAAGAAATCAATTGGATTTGTCTGTGCTGTGAATCCATGCTGCCTTGGGTCCTGTGCCCCACTGGCCTCTAGGTACTCAACAATTATTTCCTTCAGAAGTGATTCCATCATTTTCCCTACCACTGAGGTCAAACTGTCAGATCTGTAGTTTCCTGCCTCTGTCTTGCTCCCACTTTTGTGAAGGAGAATCACATCCACCCTCCTCCAGTCCTCAGGTACCACACCATCCTCCCACGATTTATTAAATAGGGTAGTCAGTGATGTTACTAGCTCTCCCCTTAGTTCTTTTAGAATTCTTGGGCGAATCCCATCAGGCCCCATTGCTTTATCCACCTTCAGTTTTAAGAGTTCTTTCAGAACCCTTTCTGCTGTGAAAGAAACATAGAGGTTGACGGCAGATAAGGACCGCAAGGCACATCCAGTCTGCCCATTTCTTTTTCTACCTTATAAATGTGCCATCGGCTTTTGCTCTGTCAGTGGCCTATCTATTCATATTCATCTGTATTGCTCCCTTATGCCTATCCCATGCCTGTTTGAAGCCCTGCACTGTATTCATAGCCACCACTTCCTGAGGTAGGCCGTTCCATGCATCCACCACTCTTTCTGTGAAAAAGAATTTCCTCACATTCCCCCTTAATCGGCCTCCCTCTAATCTCATTCTGTGTCCTCTTGTCCTGCTATCTTTCTTATATTTAAACATGTTAGACTCTTTCACCTTGTTAATGCCCTTAAGGTGCTCGAATGTTTCGATCATATCACCTCTCTCCCTCCTTTGCTCTAGGGTATACATATTGAGCTCATTAATCTGTCCTCATATGTCTTCTGATGCAGTCCCTGCACCATTTTGGTTACCCTTCTCTGGACTGCCTCAATTTGGTTAATGTCCTTGTGAAGGTGTGGCCTCCAGTACTGCACGCAGTACTGCAGATGGGGCCTAACCAGTGTCTTGTAAAGAGGGATCATTACCTCCCTCTTATGACTTGTAATACCCCTACTAATACACCCCAACATCCCCCTAGCCTTATCTACTGCTTTAGAGGTCTGCTTGGATGATTTCAGGTCATCGGTGATGATGATGCCCAAGTCTCTTTCTTCCTTTGTGACTGCCAGCAACTCCCCTCCCAGCCTATATGTGGCTTCAGGGTTTCTCTTCCCTATGTGCATGATCTTGCACTTCTTTGCACTAAATCCCAGTTGCCACTCTTCTGACCATTTTGCTAGTTTATCCAGACTAATATCAACCCCCGTATCCAGAGTGCTTCTATTGACTGGATTAGGTATCTTCCCCTGCTTTTCCACTGTGAATACTGAGCAGAAGTATTCATTCAGTATCCCTGCTTTTTTACTGTCGCTCTCTGCCCAACTACCTTCCTCTTTATTCAGCCTCAGTATCCCTGCCTTAGTCTTTCTTTTCTCCCTACTATACCTATAAAAGGTTTTATACCCCTTCTTAACCGAGTTGGCTATCTTTTCCTCAGTTTGGGCCTTTGCTATTCTGACTGCCTTACCCGCTTCCTTCTGTGTTTCCTTATACTTCCTGAATGCTATCTTTTTCTCCCTTACCTTCCACGCCACTTCTTTTGAGAAGCATAGTGTTTTTTTCTTTCATTTTGATTTGTTTATTTGCTTCACAGAAAGGCTTGTTGCCTCTGTGATGGCAGTTTTGATATTTCTCCATTGTTGTTCCAACCCACCATCTTGCCTGTTTACTAGTGCTTTTCTGAGGCACTCTCCCATTTTGACAAAATCAGCCCTCCTGAAGTCCAGTACCTTCATATTTGTATGGCTTGAATCTGCAGCTAAGTTTATCGTGAACCACACTGTTTGGTGGTCGCATGTTCCCAGATGGTTACCCACTTCAAGATCGGAGATCCTCTCTCCATCCCCATTTGAGAGTACCAGGTCTAAGATTGCTCCCTCCCAAGTGTGTTCCAAAACTAGCTATCTGAGGCATGCAACCTGTAGGGCATCGAGAATGGCCCTGCTCTTGGATGTGGCTGCAAAAAAGGTGCTCCAATTAACATCTGGCATATTCAGGGCCCCCATCAGCAATATCTCCCCTTTCTCTGCCATCCTAAGGATGCTTTCTATCATTTCCCTGTCCATTTCCTCCCCCTGAAATGGGGGTCTGTATACAACCCCTGTGTGGATTGTGGCACCATTTCCAGTCTCCAGGGTGACCCACAGGGCCTCCTGTCCTCCCTGTTTACCCTTTAGTTCTGTTGCTTTGATCCCTTTCCTAACATAAAGAGCTTCCCCTCCTCCTCTTCTTCCCTCCCTGTCCCTCCTGTAGATTGTGTACCCTGGTATGTTGACATCCCAGTCATGGTTCTCTGTGTACCATGTTTCTGTGACTGCCATGATATCCAGGCATCCCTCTTCCATCAAGGCCACCATTTTAGGGAGCTTTTTACCTAGACTATGGGCATTGGTACTAATTACCCTCCATTTTTTAATGGCTTTATTTCTTTTTGCCCCATTCCTGTCCTTACTGCCTTTGTCTTTTTCTCCATTTACCCCTGCTCTTCTCCCTATTGACTGCTCTATCTTGATGTTTACTTCATTAACTACCCTGATTTTTTTGGGGGGTAGGATTTCCCTTCTCCTTTTCAGTGCCTTCCCTCTTGGCTAGTTTAAATGCTTGCCAATGAAGCATTTAAACCTATCACCTAGAATCCTGGTTCCCCTCCTGGATAGATGCAGACCATCACACCTGTATAGCCCTGTATCCCTCCAGGTGGAGCCCCAGTCCCCAATGAAGCCAAATCCCTGAGCTCTGCACCCAATTTTCAACAAGTCATTGAACCCATGGTACAGAGTACCCTAGCCTTATCCATGCCATAGACAGGTAGCACTTCTGAGAAAGTTACCATGTGTGCTACTTGTCTAAGGCCCTTCCCCAACTCCACAAACTCCTTTTGCACTGCTCTGATCCCATTCTCAGCCAGGTCATTTGTCCCTAGGTAGATAATGACATCCAACTATTCCCCCTTGCAGCTGCTCCCACAATCCTAAGGATTCTTTTCCTGTCCCTCCAAGCCATGGCACTGGGCAGGCACCTTACCTCCCTTTCCCCTCCATCCCCAAGTTCTACCCTCCTAACAATTGATTCCCCCACTAGGAGTTGTTTCCTTCCCCTGCGGAGTCCTGTGCCACCCTCTTGTGGGTCTCCATTGTGGAGGTTCCCAGCATCCTCCTTGGTCTCCACTGTGGGTGCCTCTATAGAGGAACCATGCTCTGCCAGAGTGGTGAATGAATTGTGGAGAGGCACAACTGGAGGGATGCACCTCTGTTCCACTACTCTCACCCTCCCTGAGCCCACTGTGGTCCAACCACTCCTCTTTCTTGGCAACCTCTGAGGTAGTGGTGGTGGCCTGAGTGGTCCCAGGGTGTGGGAGCAGGTTTCCTGAATCCTTGCTAGGTCAGCATGGAGACGAACAACCTCCTCCCTCAGACCAGAGAGGTACCTGCAAATAGGGCAACACCGCAGTCTCCAGAATGTCTCCCGGAAGACTGCTGCTCCACAGCTAGTGCATTGCACCACTCCCCACATGTCTGTGTCCCTTCCTGTTATGGATGCTTTTCTTTTTTTTTGGTTTTTTGTTCTTGTTTTAGTGTGTGCAAGCTTGTGAGTGTCTCCACCCCCTATTCAGAGTAGTTACTTACACAGGTCCAAAACATAATAATTCAATTCAGTGTAGTCTAGAAAAGAACCTCCTTGATTTAAGGAAGCTTTGGCTGCTTTCTCTCTCTCTCAGCAGCTGTTTTTCAAACTATCTTAGGCACACACACCTCAGCCAACTCCCTAATGAGAACTGTTCCTGCATCTGTACTTACATATTTGCTGCTCCTTGTTTTAGGCATGGAAACAGCCCAGAAAGCATGCTTTTTCCATGGTAGCTTATCAGAAATGCTCACACAAATGTCCATCTCAGAGGCAGCTGTACACGATCTAGGACCTTCAGGGGATTGCCCCTTGGATCCACTGAACTGGCAGTCCCTCTCACTCCCCCTGGAGTGAAATCAAGGAATCGTGCTGTAAAAAGGTCTCCACCACTTCACTGGTGACTGTAGATTTAATCCAAAGTAGGGTGAGAGACACAGGGCTTTCCATGATGGAGCCAAAGCTGGCAGACCTCCTGCCACTCTAACTTCTAAATTTAGACCAACTGAACATTCTAAACTTGCCCTGAACAGCTGACTCAAAAATGGTTATGCTGCTGCAAGAGTCAGTACCGTAGGAAGGGTGGGCGGGTGGGGCAGCCGCCCAGGCTCCAAGCCTCCTAGAGGCGCAGTTTGATCTGAAGCTCACTCTATTATTAATTTGAAAAGTAAGCACTGCAGCTTTAATTTTTTTTTTTTTACTTTCTTTAGGTAATTACTATTTGCTGCCAGCAGGGCGCATCCACAGACCAGCAAGTGTGTGTGTGTGGGGGGGGGTGGTGGTCACATAATATGTTGCTGCAGCAAGAAGAACAATCATGTGGTATACAGAGCAGACAGTTTGTCTGTGGGGGCAGGCTGGCGCCAAGTGAAGTATATAAGGTGACATAAGCAGCAGACTCCAGAGCGTTGTTAGAGTGGTAGAGTAGTTGAGTAAAGGCAGTTAGAGGAGAGCTGGAGTAAAGGAGAGAGTGAGAGTGACTAGTATAGTAGAGAGAGCGAGCATGGAGTGTTTAAGTTGATTTTGTGTAGCAGCATGTAGCAGACAAGAGAATGAAGCTTCCTTCCATGTCCATAATCCATCTAATTAAATAAATGATGATGATCTGTTTGTTGCGGGGAGGGGATTGAACAAAAAGTAAAAACTACTTACTGATCGTCCCTGGTTCAAAGAAGGCAAAGGGTTAGCCTAGGATATATAGGATTAGATAATTTGGCTCAGGGCTGGCTGCTGTGTATAACGTGTCCATTTTACTTTGCTTTTGGAGTGGACCCTTGTGCTGACTGACTGGCCAGTGCGGTCTTGTTCTCGGTCATCCCCACCCCATCCCCCTGATTCATTTGTCCTCCCTCTGAGGCAGGCTGATGGATCATTTGTGAATGATGAGATTCCTTCTGGTCTGGCCCTGGGTCCCAGTCCCCTGCCCCTCTTGCTGACTCCTGAGGCAATTTTTTTTTTTTACAGGACAGAAAACAACATCTTGTTCTCCACATCCATGGTCCCGGACTTCCACCTTGCAAAAGTTAATTCAATGATTCTTGATTCCCTTCCTGGTCCCAGGTCCCTGCCAGCTGCCACACCCACCTGTTTTGCTGACTGATGCCAACTTCCGATTAAGCCTGGAGGCTGCTTGGCCTGGCTGCCCCTGCCAGCTGCCTGCCCCACACTTGCTGCTTTCCTAATCCCGTCCGGGTGTCCCAGCAGTAGTTACTTAGTGCTGCAGGCTGCACTGCCTTTGTAACCAAGTCTGCTGGCTGGGGCTAGGCTGGCTGCATTCTTTAAAATAAAAGCCCCGTGCCTCACGCCTCCCGAGTCAGTCCTGAGTCTGACCCAGACCCTACTACAAAATCAGCAGGCAGCAGTATTTACAGAAACAAAAATTATTCTGTGTGTGTGGTTGGGGGGGGCAGATCAGCAGTAAAAAAAAAAGAAGTAAAATAAAGAAGTTGAAACTCAAGTCTTCTTTCTTTGTGTGTGTCAGTCTGGGGGGGTATTAGTGGTATTAAAAATAAAATAATGAATCTGTAGGGAGTCTGAAGGGGACTATGCTTAAAAAAGATCAAGGGACACACGTGAGACACGGGGTCCTCTTACTGAAGGAGCTTTGCTATAAGTGTTTGGGCATCCTGTGGGAATGCATGAAGGGACTGAAACTGTAATTTCTGTGTGCTGGTGCCAGCAAACAAAATAATCTGAGGGACAGGGTGGGATTAAAGGAGGGTAAAGAGATATCCAGAATAGTGGTAGAGTGGGTGAAGATTATGGTTTTAAGTGACTGCTAGAAATCCTGTCTGGGATACCCCTGATAAAATGGTCTCTGCCCATGAAACAAATTCAGCAGTGCTAGTGAAGCACTAGGGATGGGGACCCTATGTCAGTAGGTAAAGCAGGGGTATAAGGGAGTCATTCGAGAAGATGTGGAGCTATAGGGGACAGGGTAAGAAGGAGGCATCACGGGCCGCAGCACCCGTAGTGCAGTCATCTTCAGGAAAGTCCTCGGGAAGCAGTGATGTTGCCTCATGTGCAGCAGATTTGCAGCACTCACTGTGGAGCTGGGTGCAGTAAAGGATGAACTTAATCTTTTAACAGTGAGTTCCAGTGGACACTGGTGCAAGCAGCCACTACTCCTTTCCACTGCACACCATGCCACACCTACTGTAGGTAGGGGCAATGGGGGAAGAAGGGTCTATACAGACTGAGACCCTGAGGTGGCAACAGCAAACAGATTCCAGTTGGATAACAGGATGAAAAGGATAATAGTAAACGGAGTCCACAGTGAAGAAAGGAGGGTAACTAGCGGGGTACCGCAGGGTTCGGTACTGGGACCGGTCCTCTTCAATATCTTTATAAGTGACATTGGAGAGCACCTGGAAGGAAAGGTATGCCTCTTTGCAGATGACACAAAGATCTGCAACAAGGTTGATACACAAGGTGGGGTGGAAAGAATGAAAAAGGACTTAGCAAGGTTGGAGGAATGGTCAAATACGTGGCAGCTCAGATTAAATGCAAAGAAGTGCAAGGTAATGTATCTGAGAAACAAAAACCCAGGGGAAGAGTACACAATGGGGGGGTGAGTTAATAACAACAGCGAAAATTGAAAGAGACCTAGGAGTAATTATAGCAGATGACCTAAAGGTGGGCAAGCAGTGTGAGAAGGCAGTAAGGAGGGCTGGGGGGATACTGGGATGCATAGAGAGAGGCATCAACAGTATAAAACAGGAAGTTGTTATCCCTCTCTACAGACAGTTAGTGAGACCCCATCTGGAGTACTGTGAGCAAATCTGGAGACCCCATCTCTGCAAAGACATAGATAGAGTGGAGGCCATTCAGAGGAGGGCAACCAAAATGGTGCAGGGTCTGCACCAGAAGACATACGAGGAGAGACTAAAGCAGCTTAATATGTATACCCTTGAAGAAAGTAGGGAAAGGGGGAACATGATAGAAACTTTCAAGTATCTCAAGGGAATTAGCAAGGTACAAGAGGGTAGTATCTTTCAGATGAAGAGATGTGCAAGAACAAGGCGACACAATTTGAAGATTGAGGGGGGATGGCTCAGAGGTAATGTTAGAAAGTATTTTTCACAGAGAGAGTTGTGGATGCATGGAACAGCCTTCCTGAGGAGGTTGTGGAGTCAAGAACAGTGGGAGAATTCAAGAATGCATGGGACAGGCATAAGGCAATTCTAGTGGGGGACAGGAGGAAGTAAGCTGTTGATTAACTAGAATCTGCAGCTCATCCATCAGGTAGGGAAATGGGCAGACTGTGTGGGCCAAGCAGTCCTTATCTACCATCAAATTCTATGTTTCTATGTTTCTATTCACCCCTCATGTGCAATTTGGTTCATCTAGTCCCCCAAGTAAAAAGGCCGTACCCTGCAGGCATGCAAGATTAGGTCTGTGCTTAAGAGTACACCTTACATGTGATCGAGTCAAGAGGCAAGACAGTGCTCGGAAAGAGCTTGTAATAGGTGATTCCATCATAAAGAGGACAGAGGTGGTAGTGGGTGCAGAGGAACAGGGGACAGGAAGGTTAGATGCCTTCTGGGGCTTTGGTTGGATGGGATGTAAACAGGTTAGAAAGAATTGTTAATAGAGTGGAAAACAGTCCTACTAGCCACCGACAACTTGTTTTGCAGACTCCTAGAGGAGGTTAAGAATAGCTTTAGAAATTTTCTGGGGTATATCCAAGCTGGCAGCTGCCTCACTAACTTCTGATTTTTTTCTGCCAGTTTGAGCGGAAGGGAGAACTAGAAGAGGGTTCATCCAATTGCTCACTTCAGCTCATGGTTGATGGAGTGGTATTGGCAGGAGGCCTTGGATATTGGAGCCACTCCTGGATGGATTGAAAGTCATTCAAGCTGGATGCCCCTCAACCCTCTGAGGAGGGCATTAGGATACCAGAGAGCAAGTTTAAAGAATTATTTAAAAAATTAGGCAGCTTTAAACCAGCAGAGGGAGATGCTCTGCAGATGTGGACAACAAATACACCTACTAAACTGCTAAAAAACATAGAAGGAACAACATGGCATAACAAATGTGGAGAAAGAGTGAGGTTGGATCAAGCTGGAGGAAAGGTATTGCAATACTGGATCTGGGTATGTAAGAAGGAGGAGGTAGGCAGGGCCAAGGCTTGAGAAGAGAATTCAATTTTAGTTTTCCCTTTGTTTACACACTTCTTAAATATTGCCTCTGTCAGCTCATGCTCAAAGATTGTATTTTGTTAGATTTTACTTTTCTGCATTAAAAGTATGTTTCTCTTCAGAAAAGCCCCCAAACCCACCAAAGAGCAAGTCAACTCCAGAGCTTCTGGGGCTTTGCCCCTGTGACCCCCGCTCTTTTCTGAGGGGGGGCAAAATCAGTCTCTTGCCCAGGGCACCAAAATGCCTTCCTACGGCTCTGGCAAGAGTTCTAAATGACATAATCATCCCCACTCAGGCTAGTTGAGTAAACAATGATGTCATTATGTAAGAAGCCCCTTAATGAGCTCCTTACCAGCTGCCTTTTCATCTGCCTATAGACTAGTACTAATGGGATTCTAGTAACCCCAGGGGACTGGGTGGTTACACATAGAACAAAATAAAAGTACAAAAAGGAGGAATAACATGGCAGATCCATTAGTACTCAATAATTCATTTGAAGTGCTGGCAGAGCACAATGGGGAGACAGAGGAAGAGGTATTAGGAGCATTATAAACAAATCAATGTCTCGGGAGACCTAATGAGAAAACAAATACAAAAAATTAAGCATCACAGATGGGGAGAACAAACAAATATAAAGCAGTCAGAAAGTCAGTCATCTGGAGTAATACAACATACAGAACAAACAGATGCTGTGGTACAAATGACGGTAAATGAGAGTACAGAACATACATCTACCGACCCACTAAAGGAGGAGGATAGGGAAAATAATAACACAACCCACACCATGAACTTGGGGGAACATGGGGAAACTTTCCACATTAGTGATGGACAAGTAAATGATATATTTGGACATAAAAACTCAGAGGTGAGGAACAGTGTAAGACATCAACCTCAAAGCATGTTAAATAATGAGAGTAATTTGGAACCAAAGGTGAGGGATATAGTAGTAATGGGGGACTCACTACTAAGATACACTAAGAAGATAATATGTAAAAACAGAAAATTAACAACATGTGTTTGGCTGGCAGTATAGCCTAGAGGTTAGAGGAATGAGGTGTGAATGAGATTGATACATCCAGCAGACCAGACCTGAGTTTGATTCTCACAACCTCCACTTGCATACTGTGTGACTGAGCAAGTCATTTAACAGCCTAGTGCTCCCCGGTCACCCCTGAAAACAGGCACTTGTGCCTAGTGGGCCTTAACCGGTTACCAAAGACTAAAATAAAAAAAAAATAAAAAAATATGTGTGAGTTGCCTGCCAGGAGCAGGAACAAAATATATAATAAAAGGTCTAAAAGGATGTCTCAATAACACAGAAAAAGCAATCTGTTGTGCTCCATGTCGGAGTCAATGACAAAGGGATGCAGGTCACCACAGACATACAAATACATTTTAAACATCTAGGAGTGGAATTAAAAAAGAAAAAACTGTAACACAACAATCACAGGGCTATTACCAGTACCAAGAGCAGGGGAAAGCAAATACACTTGAGATATTAAGGTTAAAGGGATGGCTCAAGAGGTGGGGCAGCAGGAAAGAAATGTATTTTCTGGACAACTGGGACAATTTTGAAAATAAAAGCCATCTGTATGGAGCAGACCAGTTGCACCTGATCAGAACAGGTACTAGACTATTGGCACAGGGGAAAAATCAATCAATCAAGGATCATTTAAACTATTAAACAGGGGGCAAGAGGGAAGAATAGAAAAAGTGACTTCTAAGAGGGCAACACAAAAGGACGACGTAGTCCAAAACTCAATTTGGAAAACCCTCATGCTAAATGCCAGGAGTCTGAGGAATAAAATCCATGTATTAGAATATGTACTGTACACAGAAGATATAACTCTGTATGCAGTGACAGAAACATGGCGGGAGAGCAGAGATTGGGAAGTTACATTGACAGGATACCAAGTGTTACACAAGGACTGACAAAACAAAAAAGGAAGAGGCATGGCTTTAATTGTCAAGGAGGGAATAGATATTTGAGAAACAGAAATGTAAAACATGGGTTCTGAGGAAGAAGTATGGGTAAAATACAGTAGTAAACAAAAAGACTACAGTCGGAGTATGTTATATAGCACCTTCGTTGACATAAGAAGAAACACAAAACTTCTTGAATGTCTTAAGGAATCAAGAAAATAGCAACAAGTTGATTGTCCTGGGAAACTTCAGTTTCCCAGGGATAAACAGGGAAATCATAAAAAATTAAAAATAAAAATGTGGAAGCACACTTTCTTGACATCATGAATGAACTAAGTCTAGTGAACTATGTGAACAAAAATACAAGGGGGATACGCTCCTAGATTTGTTGCTGAGCAGCATGGATTAGGAAACAAGTGACTGTTTGGTCAGGGAGCCATTACTAGGGAGTGACTATAGAATGGTACAGTTCAGTATCACAGTAACTAGGATAAAACGGAGGAGTAACAACTATAAAATGTTTAAACAAAGCAGACTATAACAAAATTAGGAATGAAATAAAAGTTTGGAACTGGGAAAGAGAATTTGAAGGAAAGGCATTGAGTGAAAAATGGGACAAACTAAAGATTAAAACTGACAGAAGACTTAAATCAATCTATACTAACAGTTAGGAAATATAACAAAATGGTTGCATACCAGTCTGACTAAACAAAAACATTAAAAAAGGCAATCAAACAAAAAAAAGAGCATACAGTATGGCCAAGACCAGTCAAACAAATGAAGCATGGGGAAATTAAAAATCTAAGGCCAGGCATTGTAAAATATTAATAAAACAGGCAAAAAGAGACTATGAAGTAAAACTGGCAACAAGGAATGCAGACAACAAAAAATAATTATTTGGATATATAAGAGGTCTAAGGAAGGCTAGGACACAGGTGGGACCTCTGATGGTAAATGGTTCTATTACTAATGACTGTGGTGCAATGGCGGAAGAGCTCAATAAATACTTCACCAACATAAACAGAACATATGAAGAGGAAAATATAGCAATAAACTCAGAACAATAGGGAAACAAAATTGCTGTATCATTAGAAGATGTGTTAAAAACACTAAAAGGTTTGGATATAAAGAAATCACAGGGGCCAGGTGGGATACATCTGAGTATCCTAAAAGAGACACCTGACATCATGGAAGCCCCAGTAACTAATATATTTCGGGCATCATTTGACCAGGGCACTGTAGTGGATGATTGGAGGCCTGCTGGCCTTGGTCATTCCAATATTTAAAAAAGGGGATAGGGTAAACAGGGGAACTGTAGGCTGGTCAATGTAATGTCCATAGTGGGGAAAATGTTGGAATCAATGATAAAAGAAACATTGAGACCTTTTTGGAGAACACTGACCAAGTGGATGTCCTCCAACATGAATTCAAGGAGAACTGGTCTTGCCTTGCTAACCGTATGAGTTTTTTTGAACCAGTTAGTCAGACTATGGATCAAGGAATCCCAGTTGATGTGTTATATTTAGACTTTTCAAAGGCCGTTGACTCCATATCTCACATGGAGATAATGCAAACAACGTGTACTATGGCAGTTAATAACAATTTGCTAAAATGGAAAGGCTCTTGGTTGACAAACTGAACACAGAGGGCAAACATGAGGGGGTACCTGAAAATTGGGCAAGGGTAATGAGGGGGGTCTCACAGGGATCGGTCCTCAGACCACTGTTGTTCAATATGTTTGTGGCAATTCTGAACTGCAGTGATCATGTATGGATGAGCAAGTTCACAGGCAACATAAAAATAGGGTCACTTATCAACTCCTAGAAGGACGCAAATAAACTTCAGCAAGAAATTGATTGGATGGTAATGTGGGCAGGAGAAAAAAAAAAACCTCTCCTTTAATGTAGACAAATGCAAGATTATGCATTTTGGGATGAGAAATATGAGGGCAAAATACAGACTGAAAGGTGTCAAATTTACTGTAACAGGAGCAAAAAGACTTAGGAGTATTTATAAACAGCAAACTGAAATTTGACAGGCAATGCAGAGATGTGACAGGAAAGGGAAATTGGATGATCGGTTGTATAGCTAGAAACATAAGAAGTAGGAAAGCTGAAGTGTTGATGCCGCTGTATGGTGCCTTGGTGAGACCACATATGGAGTACTGTGTGCAGTTCTGGACCCCAAATAGTAAGATCTATAACAAGAAATTGGAGGCACTGCAAAGGAGAACAACCAGGATGGTAAAGGTAGTAAGGGACAAGGAATACAACATGAGGTTACAAACTTGGAATGAACTCGCTACAATATAAGAGATTGAGGGGGGATCTTTGTTTGGTCTATAGAGCCTATAAGAATGAAAATCTATGGGAGTGCTTGAGTCTGGTCAAAAAGGAAATAGGTAGGGACATAAGTGACCATGAAGTGATGTTGGGGGGGGGGACTATAAAAGGATTTAAAAGGGTCATTGGTTTAATCAAAGGGTTGTGGCTGAATGGAACAGTCTACTGGAAGAGGTGGTAATAAGTATGAATATGGACCAGTTTAAGTAACAACTTGATATAATTATGAAAACAAGGGGAAAGAATAGGATTTGCAAATTAAAGAGTCAAGTCAAAATGGCTAACTGCTGCTGACTTGAAAATACCTATGAACCTCAACATTATAATATATCTTGAAAAGACAGATGCTCCATTTATTAAACCAGTTATATTGTCAGGCGACTAAATTCTGTAATGTAACTGCATCCACACATCAACTTTTTTCTTTATCTTTAAGTATTAAATAGCATAGGGCACCATAAAACAAATGTAGCTCTCCCTCATTGATTCCATTACCTACAGCATTCTGCTAAGGATCATTTTGCCTTCCTGTCAGGGAGTGAAAGGGCAGTGTGATTATATGCACTGCAACTCCTAATGTGACATAAAGGTTTTTGTCAGGTGATAATGGCATGTGGGGGAAGGGTGGCAGTGACTGAGGTTGGCAACAGTGCCTTCTTTATTAAGTTCCAGCAAAGCTTATAGCAGGTAACCATTTTTAACACTGGACATAAGTTTTGATATTTCATGGTTCAAAAGCCTCAAGCATATAAGAAATTAATATAGTGTAGCTGATTTAGGAGAATTGGTTTACAAGCTGCCAGAGGATCAGGCTGGCAATTCAATTCAGGGAAACCTGATTATCAGTCTTTGTAAGTTATAACCATAAATATTCTTATTGTAATTCACTAAACAACTATGAGACAGCTAAACCATTCTGAAGCCAGTGCATCTCCACAGCTCCTGGAGATGGTATCAGCATGGAACAGCTCTCTTTATATGGTGAGGCTGCTGATATGGCTTATACTGACTCAGACATATGCAGAGAGCTGTTTTCCCTACTTTAGCATTTCTCTGAGATGGGCTGTTGCACGCTTAGTGCCTGGATACTGTGATTTTTTTTAGGAGTTAGCTATTTGATTTAGAATCACCTCTAGGTGAGTCAAAGCTCCAGTTCTGAAGTTCTTGACTTATTGAGTTTGCTGATCAATTATATACTTACCTAATGTCTTGATTTATAGTTTTCATGAACCCTTTCTCAAGCATTGAGATTTAGGCACATTAGTGGCCATTACAACTATAGTTAAGTAATTGTAACCCTCCTATTTTGTCAGTTGCTCCCCTTCAAAATTCTGAGATGTAGCCTGATTCATTACTATTTGAAATGTTTTTATTATATTCATGTGGACCTCTCCAACAATGAGTCCCATACCTGTGGTCCTGTCACCTGAAAAAATTATTCTCATATATTCCGCGTTTATTAACCTTTTCTTCAGAAAGTAAAGTTGCCCCCAAATTAGTGGCTCTGAGCGGAAGTCAAGCAGCATAAGAGTTTGTTCCATAAACTTGGGAAATGGAAACGGCACAGATATACTTTTATCCTACAGTAACTTTCTAATACATCCAGATGAATATAGAAACATATAAAAAAGATGGTATAAGGAGACCAACGGTCCATCTAGTTTAACCATGTGTTCTTTGGATGTTCTCAGATCCCAAGATCTAACCCTCCCTTCTGCCTAAGGCCCCCTACTGCTCCTTTTGCTTTTGATCATGCTTTAGCCATGTTCCACCTCACCTTGAATGATGTCATGGACTTTGCTTCCACTACCTTAGCTGGCAGTTTATTTCATGGCTCCATGACTCTTTCTGTAAAATAGTGGCTTTTGAAACTCCCTCCTGAAGCCTCCCCCCCACCAACTTCCACTCATGCCCTCTAGTGTTAGAGTAGGAGACTCTGTTGAACAGGTCCGAGGATGGCACTCTTGTTATTCCTCTCAAGAACTGGTATATTTCAATCATATCTTCCCTCTACCTCCTTGTCTCCAGTGAGAACATATTTAATGCTTTCAGGCACTCTTCATACAAGTGTCCTTGAAGGTCCTGGATCATTTTGGTTGCTCTTCTCTGAACAGTCTCCAACCTGTTTATATCCTTTTTCAGATGGTGACTCCAAAACTGGACACATTACTCCAGATGGGTCCTTACCAGGGACCTGCAGAGTGGCAGTATTACCTCTTTCCTCCTGCTGTCAAATCCCCTCCCTATGTACCCCAGCATTTTGATGGCCTTGCTATAAGCTTTGTTGCTCTGGCTTGTTTGTTTAAGGGTGCTGCTTATGATGACACCTACGTCCCATTCTTCCTGTGTGGTCCTGAACTGGACTCTGCTGAGATGGTACTCTGTCCTTTACATTTCTTTGCATTGAACTTCAGCTGCCAGACATTGGACCATTTTTCCAGCCTCTGTACATCTTTTTGTAGGTTCTTAACTGCCTACTCATTGTCAACCCTTCCTCCTAGCTTGGTATTGTACACTAATAGGACAATTTTGTCCTGAACACCTGTGTTGATGCCGCTGATAAAGGCATTATTGCTGCAGCTTCATGAGGTCATGTAGATATGTAGAAAAGCACCCCATGGACTGCTACCACAGATAGAATATGGATGTCAATGCCATCCCATCTCATCACAGACAGACTGCCCTATTACATTTTTATGAGGAATAGGAGTATGAGCAAAAGAATGATCTTCAGTAATTCATAATCTTTCACTAATAACAAGTTCCTGAAGGAATAGTAAACTGTGAGAAACTATTCAACAGGAATTGGAAATATAGAAAGCAGGGATGTGAGTGGAAGCTGGTGGGATGGAAATTCAGGAAGGACATGAAGAAGTTGTTTTTTTATGGAGAGAGCAGTTGAGCAGTGGAACAGCCTGCCAGAAGAGGAGGTGGGTGCCAAGATCATTGATGGCTTCAAACACAGCTGTGGCAATAATTAGGGCTTGATAACTGCCCAGGGGGTATTAGCAAGACACTTAAGATGTTGACAGGTAGCATGTCCATAAACTCATATAGACACTAGAGGCCTGATTCAGACAGCTCCCCTGAATGGAGCAAAGGAATTGTACCACAAAGAATAGTGCAAGGGGTGGCTTGGGCCAAAAGATGCACCAGGAGCAGTTCATAAAGACAGCCTGCATCAAACGCAGACTGCTTGAACCAAAGGGTGTGTGCACCAGCCTTGCACCATAACGTGAACTGTGACATGGCACTAGGGGACTTGTGGCAGATGCAGGCTGCTTTATCCCTCAAGTTGGTATTCACAAAACCCTCCCAGAGGGCAAAATTCTAAGTACACTTAGACTAGCCAGGGCCAGTCAAAAGGTACTCAGACGTGTGTCCTCTGGGAGGGTTTTCACATTTGGAACAATGTGCTGTGGTCCCCCCCAAGCCCCAAGCCCCTAATAACGTAAAAAACAATCATGTCTCTGGTGGCTAGTGGTCTCCCCAGCCCCGATCCCCATTTATTACCAAATACCAACATCCCTGGTGATCTAGTGGAAACCCCCTCACTCCAATCTCCCCGTCCCATCCCAGAGCTCACGCCTAGTACTGCTCTCCACTCACCACCACAACCAGGTGCCAACTGAGCTGTCAATGAGTGTACTGTGTACAGTACACAGTGTGCATACTGTATATAGTATACTCACTGATAGCTCAGTTGGTACCCGGCTGTGGTGGTGAGTGGAGGGCTGTGCTGGGCACTGGCTCTGGGATGGGATGGAGGAGCAGGGTGGTGGGGCACTGCCTGTCAGGGTTGGGGGGTTCCACTAGACCACCAGGGATGCTGGTATTTTGTAATAAATGGGGACTGGGACTTGGGGAGGCACTTTCCACCAGGGAATGTTTTTATTTCATAAAAAAGAATTGAGGCCAAGGAGGACTGCTAGCCACCAGGGGCATATTTTATTTCATGGGGATCGGGGCTGGGAGGGTCCATTAGACCACCAGGGATGTGCTTTTCTTTTTATATATTACTGGAGATTGGGGCTGGGGAGGTGGCGCTATTCACCAGGGACTGCTATCCATGGTGCTATTGCCACATGGATGCCGTGTGACATGTGGCTCACCTTCCAGATGTGCCATCTGTTTGGCACAGGGCCAGGATTGCTACAAGCCATGGGACTCTAACACCAGGACCATACCCGATAGTGAATTGAGTGCAGGGTCCCTGGTGCACCAGCGGTTGGCGTAAGCTGCCTTTGGCGCAGCTTGCGCTGACCTTTGTGAATTGAGACCTAGGTCTTGGGTAGGATATGAAATTATGGTCAGACTAGATGGAGCACTGGTCTTTTTCTGCCATCAACTTCTATGCTTCTAAGTTACTGATGTAGAGCAGGTAAATTCTGGAGGCAAGAGGAAGGCGCAAAGTAATTCTAGACAAGAGAGCAAAATCTGTAACTGTATGAAATAAAGGAGAATCTATAAAACACTAATATACATAGTAAATTCTGTCAACAAAAATTAGACATACTAAACACACCCGAGAGTGTAAGGGCTAAAGAACCCATCACTGTTTAATGTATACAGTTCCAGATGATGTGAGGTACCTGCAGTATGTCTTGGAACCAACCAAGTAGTTACCATAAAATAAACTAGCCCAATCTTCCGCTTTGTTAATTCCATTACTTTGGTCCAAAGTTTTGAGGCAATGCAACCACCGCATTTCCCTTCATCTGAGGTATAGGTCCCAGTCAGACCCTCCTTTGGGTTGCTGGAGAGGTTCCAGACCCCAGAATCTTAGCACTGATGCATTATGTCCAGCTGTACTGATGTGGTAAGTGACTGAGGATTTCTGGGCTGTCCTGTATATACAGCTTTTATGTTCAGTGATGTGCAGTTGAATCATTCACATGATCTTCCCGGCATAAACGGCAACATAGCCCCCCCCCCAAAACACACATAAGGGCAGGTCAAATATATATATATATATATATATATATATATATATATACCCCAGGCAAGTAAGAAAGTACTAGGGAATTTAGTACAGAAGGGGAAAGGTGAGGAAGGGGATCTGGAAAAGGAGGAGAGGGTGGCGAGGTGGAGGGTGGTCTCTGTGAATGAAAGAAGCATTGGCAACAAGGCGGTGGAGCTACAGGCACTCTTGACTGTAAGGAGGGTGGACATAGTGACCATCACAGAAATGTGGACCACAGAGCACTGGGACTGGGATGTGACAATCCCAGGGTTCAGACTGTACAGAAAGGATCACGGGGAAGGGAGGGTGGCTCTCTATGTGAGGGAAGGGATTAAATGTACAAGGGATGAAGGGGAAGACAGGAGAATGGAGGTAGTGTGGTTACAGTTCCTGGACTCCAGAGGAAGGAAGTTGAGGTTTGGGTGGTGTATAGGTTGTCATCCCAGACAGTGGATGGGGACAGGAAACTGGTGAATCAAATCAGTAGAGTATGTAGGAGGGGGAAGGTGGTCATAGTAGGGGATTTCAACCTGCTGGGGTGGACAGAACCATGCCGGTCATCTCCAGCCCTAGGGAGAGGGTCCTCTTGGACACATTTCAGGAGGGGTTCCTGATACAGCTGGTTGCTGAACCCACTAGACTAGGGAACACGCTGTACCTGGTACTATCTAGCAGTGAGGCACTGAGGGACATAAGGGTGGAGGATCTGTTGGCTGACAGCAGTCATCAAACAGTGTGGTTTAATATCACAATGAGCAGGGAGCCGGAGGGATCAGCAACAAAGGTGGTAGATTTCAGGAGGCGGACTTTGGGAGAAAGAGGGAATTGCTGAAGGGGAGACTCAAAGGAATAAAATGGGGGATGGAAACAGCCCAGAAATGGGACATAATAAAGCAAGGAATCATGGTGGAGACAGAAATGTGTACCTGGCTATAGAGTAAAAAGAGTAGGGTAAAGAGGCCATGCTAGCTGAACAGTGAGGTGATAGAGGGGGGTGAGGGCAAAAAGAGTGCCGTACCTAAAGTTCAGATGGACAGGGAAGGAGAAGGACAGGGAGGAGTACACCAAATGGTCTAAGGAGGTGACCAAGAGGGCAAGGGGTACGAAAGCTACTAGGGAACTCAGACTAGTGCAGGGAATAAAAGGAGGGGAGAAAGACTTTTTTAGGTACATCAGGGAGAAAAGGAAGTGCAGGGACAGTATAGTGAGGATAAAATGGGGGGAGGAATGGGTGGTAAACGGGAGGAACAAGTGGAAGCACTGAATGAGTACTTCTGCTCAGTGTTTACAAGAGAGGAGCTGAGTCCTTTACCACCCTGGTTGGGAAGGAGGGGGATGGGGGCATGAGGTAACAGATGGCAGGATAGAGGGTAGCAGATTTTTGGAGAGGCTGAGGGCACTGAAGGTGAACAAAGCACCTGGGCCAGATGGTATCCACCCATGGGTGCTGTGGGAGATGGCAGAGGTTCTAGTGGAACCACTGGCGAACCTGTTCAGCACCTCCCTGGAAATGGGGGAGGTGCTGCCGGACTGGAGGATGGTCCATGTGGTTCTGTTATATAAAAGCAGACCAAGAGATGAGCCAGGGAACTATAGAACAGTCAGCCTGACATCCATAGTGGGAAAGCTCATGGAGACGATATTAAAGGAAGGGCTGGTGGCATTTCCAGAGGGCAATGACCTACAGGATGGGAGGCAGCACGGGTTATTTTTGGGGAGATGCCGCCAAACCAATCTTATACAGTACTGGGATGTCAGCATACCAGGGTACACAATCTACAGAAGGGACAGGGAAGGTAAAAGAGGAAGTGGAGTAGCTCTATACATAAGGGAAGGAATCAAAGCTACAGAACTAAAAAGTAAAGGGGGAGGACAAGAGGCACTCTGGGTCACCTTGGAGACAGGGAATGGCATCACAATCTGCACAGGGGTTGTATACAGACCCCCGTCTCAAGGGGAAGAAATGGACAAGAAAATGATAGAGGACATTTTCAAAATGGCTGAAAAAGGAGATACTGTTGATGGGGACCTGAATATGCCAGATGTTAACTGGATAACATGTACTGCAGCCACATCCAAGAGCAGGGTCATTCTCGATGCCCTGCAGGGGGCAGGCCTTAGACAGCTAGTGTTGGAACCCACTAGGGAAGGAGAAATACTAGACTTGGTACTCTCAAATGGAGAGAGGATCACAAATTTAGAAGTCGGTAGACATCTGGGAACAAGAGACCACTGCACAGTGTGCTTCACAATGAGCACAACCATGGAGATAAGCCATACAAAAACAAGGATACTGGACTTTAGAAGGGCTGACTTTGGCAAAATTGGTGAATACCTGAAGAATGCACTAGCAAATGACCAAAAAGGAGGGGTGGAAGAACAATGGAGAAAAATCAAAAATGCCATCAAAGATGCAACAAGCCTTTGTGTGAAACAAATAAAGAAAACAAAGCGGAGTAAAAAAACACTATGGTTCTCAAAAGAGGTGGCAGGGAAGGTTAAGGAGAAAAAGGCTACATTCAGAAAGTATAAGGAATCACAGAAGGAGCACGACAGGGAACTGTATCAATTAAAGCAGAAAGAAGTGGGGAAGGCAGTCAGACTAGCAAAGGCCCAAACTGAGGAAAAAATAGCCAACTCAGTTAAGAAGGGGGATAAAACCTTTTATAGGTACATTAGGGAGCATAGAAAGGTTAAGGGAGGAATAGTGAAGATTAATAAGGGAGAGGGGAGGTGGGCAGAGGGAGACAGTGAAAAGGCAGAGATACTGAATGAATACTTTTGCTCAGTATTCACAAAAGAAGATGAGGAGGAGTTACCTAAACCAGACAATAGAAGCAGTCTGGGTAGGGGGCTGACACCAGTCCATTCACAGAAGAAACAGTCCTGAAAGAACTCCTAAAACTCAAAGTGGACAAAGCAATGGGGCCTGACGGGATTCACCCCAGAATCCTAAAAGAACTAAGGGAGGACCTAATGACACCACTGACCACGCTTTTTAACAAATCATGGCAGTATGGGGCGGTACCTGAGGACTGGAGGAGGGCAGATGTGATTCCCCTTCACAAAAGTGGGAGCAAGGTAGAAGCAGGAAACTACAGACCTGTAAGTTTGACCTCAGTGGTAGGGAAAATGATGGAATCACTTCTGAAAGAAAGAATTGTTGAGCACCTAGAGGCCAGAGGGGCACAGGACCCAAAGCAGCATGGATTTACAGCAGGAAGGTCTGTCAGAAGAATCTAATTGATTTCTTTGACTGGGTGACCAAAGTAATAGACCAGGGAGGGGCTGTGGATGGCCTACCTAGACTTTAGCAAGGCATTTGACACAGTCCGCACTAAAAGATTAATAATCAAGTTAGCCAGCCTGGAAGTGGGTCCCAGGGTGGTAGCCTGGGTAACAAACTGGCTGCACAACAGGACACAGAAGGTAATAGTGAATGGAACACATTCTGAAGAAAGGGAGTTACTAGTGGAGTACCTCAGGGCTCAGTACTGGGTCCAGTCCTCTTTAACATCTTCATAGGTGACATTGAAGAGGTCAGGAGGAAAGGTATGCCTCTTTGCAGATGACACAAAGATCTGTAACAGAGTTGATACACAAGAGGGGTAGAAAGGATGAGAAGGGACATGGCAAGGTTGGAGGAATGGTCAGACATATGGCAACTTAGATTCAATGCAAAGAAGTGCAAAGTAATGCACC
Organism: Neoceratodus forsteri; assembly: GCA_016271365.2. Classification (NCBI taxonomy): domain Eukaryota; kingdom Metazoa; phylum Chordata; order Ceratodontiformes; family Ceratodontidae; genus Neoceratodus; species Neoceratodus forsteri. The sequence goes on from CM057449.1 coordinate 371,087,739, forward strand.
TGGGAAATAAAACCCCAAGAGAAGAGTACACAATAGCAGGGAAGGTACTAACAACAACAAAAATGGAAAGGGACCTGAGGATAGTCATATTAGATGACCTAAAGGTGGGTAAGCAATGTGAAAAGTCGGTAAGGAGAGCCAGGGGGATACTGGGATGCATAGGAAGGGGCATCACAAGTAGAAAAAGGGAAGTGATTATCCCTCTATACAGACAATTGGTGAGACCCCATCTGGAGTACTGTGTGCAGTTTTGGAGACCTCATCTACACAAGGACATAGTCAGGATAGAAGCAGTCCAGAGGAGGGCAACTAAAATGGTGCAGGGTCTGCAGCAGAAACCATATGAAGAGAGACTGAGAGAGCTTAATATGTATACTCTTGATGAAAGGAGGGACAGGGGGGACATGATAGAAATATTCAAGTACCTCAAGGAAATCAACAAAGTCCAGGAGGGTAGCATCTTTCAGAAAAAGAGATGTGTAAGAACAAGTGGGCACAATTTAAAGATAGAGGGGGGACGGCTCAGGGGTAATGTAAGGAAATTTTTTTTCAAGTAGAGAGTGGTGGATACATGGAACAGCCTTCCTGAGGAGGTCGTTGGGTCTAAAACAGTGGGGGAATTCAAACACGCATGGGATAGACACAAGGCAATTATAGTGGGGGGTTGCAGGAAGTAGGCTGTGATTAACTACAATCAGCAGCTTATCCAGTAGGTAGGGAAATGGGCAGACTGGGTGGGCTAAGTGGTCCTTATCTGCCGTCAAAGTCTATGTTTCTATGACTGGGTGACTAGGGAACTGGATGGGGACCATGCTGCGGATATGCTGTACTTGAATTTCAGCAAGGCTTTCGATTCAGTGCTCCATGGATGACAAGGGGTGAAGTTGTCCAGGGTGGGATTAGGGACAAAGATGGCATGTTTGATATCAAACTGGCTACAGGGTAGGCTGCAAAGGGTGGTGGCAGTGGGGGAAGTCTCAGAGCCTAGAGCCGTGAAGAGCGGGGCGACGAAGAGCATGGTGCTGGGCCCAGCGCTGTTCAGGCTATTCATCTCAGAAACTGCACATGGGGTGGTGAGCAAGATTAGCCTGTTTGCTGGTGACACCAAAATGGGAGCAGTAGTAGACGATGAGGGGGGATGGATGCAACTACAGAGGGACTTGATCAAGCTAGAGGAATGGTCAGGGAAGTGGCAGCTGGGGTTCAATGCGAAAAAATGCAAGGTGTTGCATTTTGGGGCTAGAAACCCAAGGAGGGATTACTGACTGGGGAGATCAAGCTGGGGAACACTGATGAGGAAAAGGACCTGGGGTTTTCGATAACAGCGAACATGAACAATACTGCCCAATGCAGGAGAGTGGCAGTGAAAGCAAACAAGATGCTAGGGTGCATAGCACAGGGATTCACATCCAGGCACAGAGGGGTGATCTTGCCCCTCTACAGGGTGCTGGTCAGGCCGCACCTGGAGTACTGTGTGCAGTTCCGGAGGCCGTACCTGAGGCGGGATGTTAAGCTGCTGGAGAGTGTGCAGTGGAGGGTGACAAGGATGATTCAGGGGATGGAGGGAATGGACTATGAGAGGAAGCTACTGGAGCTGAATATGTATGCACTGGAGGAGGGGAGAGTGGGATATGATTGAAACCTTCAAGTACCTGAAGGGTATGAACAAGGGGGTGGAGGGGGTGTTGAAACTAAGGAGTGGGAGGGAAACTAGGGGGCATGGGCTAAGAATAGAGGGAGGGAGGGAAATTCAGAAGGGAGATGAAGGGCATTACTTCACAGAGAGAGTAGTTGTGAAGTTGAACACACTGCCAGAAGGGGTAATATCAAGCAAAAATGTGGTTGGCTTTAAGACCGCATGGGACAGATTACAGGAGTGGGTGAGGATGGGCAAGGTGGTCAATGAAGGGTGGGTAAGGAGGGTGGCTGCCCTGTGGGGGAGCTATCTGCACAATTGAGCAGACTTTGATAGACCAGTAGGTCTGTTCTGCTGGCATCTTTGTATATTTGTATGTTCGTATTTTATAGGTACATTAGTGAAAGGAGAAAAAACAGGGGTGGGATAGTAAGGCTTAAAGGGGAAGAAGGGGAGTGTGTGGAAGGGGACCTGGAAAAAGTACCAATACTGAACAAATATTTTTGTTCTGTATTCACAGAAGAAGAAGGTGAGGGACCTCAATTAGGCAACATGAACAAATATGGGAGGGAGATGGACACCAGTCCATTTATGGAAGAGAGAGTCCTAAAGGAACTCGCAAAACTGAAAGTGGACAAGGCAAGGGGCAAGATGAGATACATTCTAAAATATTAAGGGAACTATCAGAGGTGCTGGCAGCACCATTGGCAGCTCTGTTTAACGAGTCACTCAATACAGGAGTGATTCCAGAGTACTGGAGGAGGGCAGATGTAGTCCGTCTTCACAGAAGTGGCAGTAGGGAGGAGGCTGGAAACTATATACCAGTCAGCCTCACCTCAATAGTGGGAAAGATTATGGAATCACTACTTAAACAAAGGATCATGGAACACCTTGAATCCAGTGGAGCAAAGGATCCGAGACAGCATGGATTCATAGGGGGAAGGTCATGTCAAACAAATCTAATTGATTTCTTTGACTGGGTGACTAAGGTAGTTGTTCAGGGGGGAGTGGTGGTTGAGGTCTACCTGGATTTCAGTAAGGCCTTCAATACTGTTCCACATAGAAGACTTATGAACAAGCTGGGCATCCTGGCAATGTGTCACAAGGTGGTAAACTGGGTTAGGAACTGATTGAGTGATAGAAGACAGAGGGTCATAGTAAATGGTGCTCAGTCTGAGGAAAGGACCATGACCAGCGGGGTGCCACAGGGATCAGTCCTGGGCCCAGTCCTGTTTAATGTCTTCATAAGTGATATTGCAGAGGGGCTGGAGGGGGAAGGTGTGCCTCTTTGTACATGACACTAAGATCTGCAACAGGATGGACACTCCAGGAGGGGAGAAAAAAATTAGGAAGGACCTAGGTAAACTAGAAGAATAGTCCAGAGTGTGGCAGCTGAGATGTAGTGCAAAAAAGTGCAAGATCATACATTTGGGGAACAAGAACCCATGGGCAGATTACATTATGGGGGGGGGGTGATGATCACCAAACAGGAAAGGGATTTGGGGGTAATCATATCTGATGACCTCAAGGTGGCCAAACAATGTGCCAAGGCTGTGGGGGGCGAGCCAGTAGGCTGCTGGGGTACATAGGGAGAAGTATCACCAGCAGAAGGAAGGAGGCAGTGATACCACTGTACAGATCATTGGTGAGTCCTCATTTGGAATACGGTGTCCAGTTCTGGAGGCTGCATCTCCATAATGATGTAGACAGGGTGGAGGTAGTTCAAAGAAGGGTAACAAAGATGGTATAGGGCTTGCACCAAAAGTCATATGAGGAGAGACTGGGAGACCTCAATATGTATACCCTGGATGAAGGAGAGACAGGGGAGATATGATAGAAACTTACAAATATCTCAAAGGCATAAATAGGGCACCAGAGGGTAGCATCTTTCAGAAAAGGAGATGTCCAGGAACAAGGAGGCATGACATGGGGTTGGAAGGGTGTAGACTAAGGGGTAGCATGAGGAAGTATTTCTTCACAGAAAGGGTGGTGGATGCATGGAATAGACTCTCAGCAGAGGTGGTGGGGGCAAACACAGTGGGGGGATTCAAGCATGCATGGGACAGGCATAGGGGAACCCTAGCAAAAGGAATGAGGAGGTAAAGCCAGAGACCAAGTAGAGTCTGCAGCTTTTACACTAGGCAGGGAAAATGGGCAGACTAGATGGGCCTAGCAGTCCTTATCTGGCTTCAGTTTCTGTGTTTCTATGTTACATGTGTCAAGTAACAGGTAGTGTGGTCTCTGATGTATAAAGTCTCATCATTATTGAGATTTTTGAAAGTTTCTTTCTTCTAAGTGTGCACAGGGCACATCTCCTCCAAGGCTGGTTCCCATTCATTAGTGGACCCAGAAGGAGTGGTAGTTCTGGTTGCTGAGATACTTGACACGTAGAAACATAGAATCTGTTGGCAGATAAGGACCATATGGGCCACCTAGTCTGCCCATTTCCCTACTCACTGCTGCAGCCCCAGATCCTATTTTATCTGCGGCTCTCCTGCTCTACACATCTCCAGGGGTACCCTTATGTCTATATCATGCACTCTTGAATCCCAGTATTGTTTTTGCACTCACCACTTCTACTGGAAGGCTGTTCTATGGCTCTACTACTATCTCAGTGAAAAAGTACTTCCTAACATTACTCCTGAGCCTTCCACCCTTCAGTCTCATATCATGCCTCATTGTTCTTTTGCAGTTTTCTCTGAAATATGCTTTTCACCTGTACCCTGTTTATTCCCCTAAGGTACTCGAAAGACTCTATCATATATCCCCTCTCCCTTCTTTCCTGCAGTGAACAGATATTAAGGTCCTTAAGTCTTTCCTCATAGGGCTTCTGGTGCAGTCCATGTGCCGTCTTCATTGCCCTTCTCTGGACTGCCTCTATTTTGTCAATGTTCATTAGGAGATGTGGTCTCCAGAATTGGACACAGTACTCCAGCTGAGGCCTCACCAGTGATCTGTACAATGTCATCACCACCTCTTTCCTCCTGCTTGTTATGCCCTTCCCTGTACACCCCAACATTCTGTTTGTTCTCCCCACCAATTTTTCACACTGTTTGTTCACTTTCAGGTCATCAGATATGATAACACCCAGGTCTCTCTCCTGACTTGTAGAGGCCAGAATTTTCCCACTCATTTTATACTCCTTCCTTGGATTCCTGTGACCCAGGTGCATGATCTTGCACTTTTTAGAATTGAAACTCAACTGGCAGACACCTGACCACTCCTCAGATAGGCTTAAGTCCTTTTCTATTTTTAACACCCCCTCTGGTGTGTCCACTCTGTTGCAGATCTTGGTGTCATCTGCAAACAGGCACACCTTTTCCCTCCAGATGCTCTGCAATGTTGCTAATGAAGACATTCAATAGGACTGGCCCCAGCACCAACCCCTGTAGCATCCCACCGGTGACCTCCCTCTCCTCAGAGTTCATGCCTTTTACCACTGTCCTCTGAGTCCTGTCTTTTAGCCAGTTTTCAATCCACTTTGCCACCATCTGACCTGCTCCCAAGCCCCCCAATTTATTTAGCAATCTACTGTGCAGTACGGTGTCAAAGGCCTTGCTGAAAACCAGGCAGGATACATCCACTGCCCCTCCCTGATCTACCACCCTGGACACCCAGTCAAAGAAATCTATAAGATTCATCTGACAGGACCTTCCTGCTGAGAATCCATACTGCCTTGGATCCCGTGCCCCGCTATCCTCCAGAAACTTTACAGTTCTCTCCTTAAAGAGGGGACTCTGACCAAAAGCGCTACATTGCAGATAGAATAAGCATACCCTCCACTAAATCTCTTACCAAACATTAGGTTTTTGTTTTACTTCATTTTAAAGTTATGGGCTCTTTTGTAACCCTGATTTCACTAACTATTCAAAAACGTCAGTTTCAGTGAAGATGTGCTGATGATGTCATCTCCTGAATTCACAGTCTAGCCCTCCCTGTCAGCCTTCAACACCATCCCACATAGAAGGCTGGTTAACAGGATGGGTAGTCTGGGCATGGGAGACAAGGTGGTGAACTGGGTTAGGAACTGATTCACAGACAGGAGACAGAGGGTGGTGGTAAATGGGGTACAATCTGGGGAAAGGGGGATGACCAGTGGGGTACCACAGGGATCACTACTAGGACCAGTCCTGTTCAATGTCTTCATTAGTAACATTGCAGAGGGGCTGGAAGGAAAGGTCTGCCTGTTTGTAGATGACACCAAGATCTGCAACAGCATGGATACTCCAGAAGGGGTGCAGAAAATGAAGAGGGACCTGGAGAAACTTGCAAGATGGTCAGAGATGTGGCAACTGAGGTTCAATGCAAAAAAGTGCAAAATAATTCATCTGGGTAAAAGGAACCCTGGGGAGAGGTACAGGTTGGGGAGTGGAGAAGCTAGCTGTCACCAAAGAGGAAAGGGACCTAGGGGTTATCATCTCTGATGACTTTAAGGTATCAAAGCAGTGCACAAAGGCAGCAGGGAAGGACAGTGGCATGCTGGGATGCATAGGCAGGGTGTCACTAGTAGGTGGTGGAATGTGGTGATGCCATTGTATAAAACATTGGTAAGGCCTCACCTGGAGTACTGCGTGCAGTTCTGGAGGCCACACCTGTGCAAGGACATAGATAAGGTGGAGACTATCCAGAGAAGGGCAACAAAGATGGTGCAGGGTTTGCACCACAAAACATATCAGGAGAAACTAAGGGACCTGAATATGTACTCTCTGGAGAAGAGGAGACAGCAAAGGGACATGATTGAAACTTTCAAATACCTCAAGGGCATAAACAAAGTGGAGGTAGGGGACCTTTTCCAATGTAGAAAAAGTACTAGAACAAGGGGGCACAATATGAAATTGGAAGGGCGTAGATTAAGAGGTAATGTGAGGATGTTTTTCTACGCAGAAAGGGTAGTTGATGCTTGGAATAATTTGCCACAGGAGGTAGTGGGGGCAAGCACAGTGGAGGGGTTTAAGCATGCCTGGGACAGGCCCAAGAGACGCTTGAGAGGGGAAAGAGTGATGAAAAGCCGTTGATCACATAGGGTCAGTGGCCACATGCAATGTATAGGGCCTATGGGCAGACTAGATGGGCCTAGTGGTCCTAATTTGCCAACAATTTATATGTTTCTATGTTTCATTCAGCTCTACCTAATAGTGAGTATAGCATACTCTCTATGAGGTGAAGGCATGGTACATATGGCAATATAAAATGGTGTTACAATCAGTGGACTTTCTGTAGAGTTTAGTTTCCAAGCCACTTCCATGCTAATGATAAACAGGTCAAGAAAAAGGATTTATTAGTATCAGAGTATAGTGTGAATGTCAATTATTTTTCTAGTATTCATTTACTCAAAAAACTACTGTAGTCTATCCCTGTTCCCTTCCCAGAGAAACACTATATTGTCAATATAATACCTCTGTAATTATTGATTCTCTACAGTGGTTGGTGTTTGCATCAGGTATACTGCTTGAACTGATGTAATGGCTTTAAAATGGTGTAGCTGCTACATAAGTGGTGAGTGAACTACACTAAGAATATGTTTTTCTTAACTGCCATTTCAGTATGATTAATGTAGTTTGAATTTTTGAAGTCTTTTCTTAACAGCCATTTCAGTGTGCTTCTCCATTTAGTTTGGGCAGGACTGAGGGATTCTAGCCGGTAAGTTTGTGACTGTGTGTTTATAATTGGCTGTGTCTGGACCACTGTGAGTGGAGTGAGGAGCCACTGCCAGATGACTCATTGGCTGATTGTTTTTGGACACAGCCTGTGGTGTAATCCCACTCTCCCACTCTGCAACCCACCCGCCTCAAGGCTCGCCCTACAGTTATAGTGTTAGTCCCATAGGGTCTTGCAACATCCTGCAACCATACAGGAAGTAGGGAAGACAGAAAAAAAAACCCTTGGGAGATAATGAATAAACATTTTAAGCAGGCAGTAGATTGAGGAGGGAAACAGACATGATGGGAGTGGTGCAGTGCAGTGGTTGTGGAGCAGCAGTCTTCAGGGAGACTTTCTAGAGGCTGCAATGCTGTCCTATCTGCAGGCACCTCTCTGAGCTGAGGGAGGAGGTTGCCTGTCTCCGAGCAGAGTTGGCCAGTCTGCATGCAGCATGCACTCTCACTCATAGACCACCGGATCCACAGCCTGAACCTCAAAACATGCCTGGGAAGAAGAGTGATTGGACCATGGTGGGCTCAGCGAGGGTGGTCAAAAGCACATTCCCCAACTGGTCCCACTTAATATCTCTTACACTGTTTTGGAGGAACAGGAAAGCCCCACACAAGAACCCGAGGCTGGGACCAGGGAGGATGGGTGGGTCCCCCAGGATGGAGCCCCAGGGAAGGGAGGCAGGAGACCCCAGAGGAGGTGAAAGCTTCTTCTAGTGGGGGACTTTATTTGTCCGGGGAATGGAGTTAGGGACACTTAGCAGGGGAGAGAGGGAGGTCAAGTACATCCCGGGAAGTGCTGCATGGAGGGATGGGGAGTGGATCCATAGGATTGCTAGGGCAATAGCTAGGAGGGAACAGCTTAATGTCATTGCCTACCTGGGGACCAATGACCTGGCAGGGAGAAGGGTGCAGTTAGCTAGCGTCCAGGAGGATTTCAGAAAGCTGGGAGGAAAACTGAAACAGACAACACATTCCTTCTCTTTCTCAGAGGTGCTACCTGTCCAGGGCACAGGGGAAGATAGGGCACACCACATCCATACCTTCAACTCCTGGTTGAAGGATTGGTGTGGAAGGGAGGGTTTTGGCTTCGTAGGGGACTGGGGCCTGACCTGTACAGATGTGAGCTTATATAAGGAGATTGACCTGCATCTGTCTGAGAAAGGTACCTTGGCTCTTGGTGAGAAGTTGAAATGTTTCAGCTGCGAGCATTTAAACTCACCAATGGAGAAGAGCCAGAAGGGGCAGGAGGTTTAGGAACACCCTCCATGGGAACATGCAGGAGCATAAGTTGCCAACAGATACAATTGAAGCTGGCAGGGAGGGACAGGTAGGCAAAAAGTATGTAATAAGTGATACATGGGGACCACATAGGAAAAGAAACCGGGGAGCGGGGAAGACACTGAAGAAGGAGGACAGGAGCAGAGGGAGAGCAGACTATATAACATGAAAGGTCATGTTAACAAATGCCTGTAACCTAAGTAATAAGGTTCCAGACTTGGAAGCCTTGTTGGCAGATGCAGACCTTGACATAGTAGCAATAATAGAGACGTGTTACTCTGCTAATCATGTCTGAGAAGTCAATGCAGCAGACTATACACTATTCAGGAGGGACAGGGATGGTAAAAAGGGGGTGGGGCCTGTACATCAGAGATGATTTAAAGGCTACAGAAGTTCAGGGAAGACAGGGCGAAACTGAGGCAATGTTGGTCACCCAGGAGCCAGAGAATGGTACAGCAATACACATGGGGTGATCTACCAACCTCCGACACAGAATGAGGAAGTTGACAGGGAACTAGTGGAGGACATACAACATGGCAGCTAAAGGCAAAATCCTGTTACTGGGGGATTTCAATATGCCGGACGTGGATTGTACCACCCTGGTGGCTGCTTGATCCAAAAGAACAGCCATCCTAGAATCCATGCAGGGGGTTGGACTCAGGCAGCTGGTGCAGGAACTAACCAGGGACAAGTTGATTCTGGACCTTATATGGACCCATGGAAACAGAGTCAAAAGAATACTTGTTGGTGGACAGGTGGGGTCCAGTGACCACTGCATGGTGTGGTTCAATATGGCAACATGGACTCAAGTATGCCACACAAGGGCAAATGTATTAGATTTTAGGAGGGTGGATTTCACTGAAATGGGTAGATGTATACAAGCTGTCCTAGGGAAGGGGACAGGTAACAGAGGGGGTAGAGGAACAATGGGAGAAACTGAAAGGAGCCATAGTGGAGATAGCAAATCAATGCATTAGGATAGTGGCCAAAGGGAAAAGAAGAAGGAAATCACTGTGGTTCTCTAATGAGGTGGGGGACAATGTCAGGGAAATATAAGGGGACCCAGAGGGGGGGAGGAGGACAGGGAGGTGTACCTTGAATGTCTAAGGGAAGCAGGAAGGCTATTAGGAGAGCTAAGGCACAGACAGAAGAGGGTTTAGCACAGTCTGTGAAAAAAGGGGACAAAGCATTTTATAGGTACATCAGCAAAAGAAGAAAAACTGAGGGGGGGGTTGTGAGGCTCAAAGGGGAGGAGGGAGAGTGTAAGGAGGGGGATCTGGACAAGGCAGGAATACTGAACAAATACTTCTGCTCAGTATTCACTAGGTAGGGGGAGGGTCAAGGACCATGGATGGGTAGCAGAGGCAATGGGGGGGGTGGACACCAGTCCATTCACAGTGGAGAGAGTTCTGGAAGAACTCACAAAGCTGAAGGTGGATAAAGCTATGGGCCAGACGGCGTCCACATGAGGATATTACAAGAGCTGTGAAGGGGAACTGGCAGCACCTCTGGCAGCCCTGTTCATGGAATCACTCAACAAGGGTGTGGTTCCAGAGACTGGAGGAGGGCATATGTGCTCCCACTGCACAAAAGCAGCAGTAGGGAGGAGGCAGGGGACTACAGGCCAGTCAGCCTCAGCCCAGTGGTGGGAAAGATCATGGAGACACTGCTGAAAGAAAGGATAGTGGCACACTTGGAATCCAGGAGTGCCCAGGATCTGAGGCAACATGGATTCACAGCACGAAGGTCATATCAAACGAATCCGATAGATTTTTTTGATTGGGTGACTAGAGAAGTAAATCAGGGAGGGGCAGTAGACATCGCTTACCTAGATTTCAGCAAAGCCTTCGACACCGTCCCACATAGAAGGCTAGTTAGCAAGATGGGTAGTCTGGGCATGGGAGACAAGGTGGTGAACTGGGTTAGGAACTGGTTAACAGACAGGAGACTGAAGATTGTGGTAAATGGGGTACAATCTGGGGAGAGGGAGGATGACCAGCGGGGTACCGCAGGGATCAGTACCGGGACCAGTCTTGTTCAATGTCTTCATTAGTGACATTGCAGAGGGGCTGGAAGGAAAGGTCTGCCTGTTTGCAAATGACACCAAGATCTGCAATAGGGTGGATACTCCAGAAGGGGTGCAGAAAATGATGAGGGACCTGGAGAAGGTTGAAAGATGGTCTGAGATGTGGCAACTGAGGTTCAATGCAAAAAAGTGCAAAATAATGCACCTGGGTAGAGGGAACCCTGGGGAGAGCTACATGTTGGGGGTGGAGGGAGGAGCTAACTGTCACCAAGGAGGAAAGGGACATAGGGATTATTATCTCTGATGACCTTAAGTTACCAAAGCAGTGCGCAAAGGTGGCGGGGAGGGCCAGTGGCATGCTGGGCAGCGTAGGCAGGGGTATCAATAGCAGGAGATGGGAGGTGGTAATGACATTATATAAAACATTGGTATGACCTCACTTGGAGTACCGCATGCAGTTCTGGAGGCCACACCTGTGCAAGGACATAAACAAGGTGGAGGCTATCCAGAGAAGGGTGACAAAGATCGTGCAGGGCTTGAACCACAAAACATATGAGGAGAGACTAAGGGACATCAATATGTACTCACGGGGGGAAAGGAGACAGTGGAAGGACATGATTGAAACTTTCTAGTACCTCAAGAGCATAAACAAGGTGCAGGTGGGGTACCTTTTCCAATGCAGAAAAAGTACTAGAACAAGGGGGCACGATATGAAATTGGAAGGAGGGTAAATTAAGAGGTAATGAGAGGAAGTTTTTCTACATAGAAAGGGTAGTTTACACTTGGAATAGTCTGCCACAGGAGGTAGTGGGGGCAAGCATAGTGGAGGGGTATAAGCATGCCTGGGACAGGTGCAAGGGAACCTTGAGAGGGGAAGGCGAGATAAAAAGCCATTGACAATGCCCCTACTTTTCTGTGGCACAGTGGGACCAAGTTCTGCGGCAAGACTATCTACGGCAGTGGCTTGTAATTTCTGTGAAAGTTCTGTGGCACTAACAAACTACCACATCACAGTGTCAGCTTGTCATCCTGATTTCACTTTCATGGCAGTGGTTATAGCAATCAGGATGGGGGAAAGCACAGTAACACTAGTTGGAAAAATAACATACTTATAGAAATAATGTCATGCCTAAAATGGCAAAAAAATATCTATCCCTTAAGGTCCTAGCCTATTGCATAAATGAAATACACAATGGAGATCTTTTATGATAAATAAGGTATTTCTATGCTCATGCTATCAATACCACTCATGAGGTCCCCACTGTGTATCCCATATATATTTATATGTAATCTGTGACATGCATACATACATAGAATGTGTGTGTGTGTGTGTGTGTGTGTGTGTGTGTGTGTGTATAGTGAGAGAGATAGTATGTGTCAGTGTATATGTGTGTGTGTATATATATATATATATATATATATATATATATACACATATTTATATACATTTCCATGAACTTGTATCCTCATTCATTCAGGTCCCTTTGGAAATGGAATAAACAGAATAAAGGACATATTGCAAAACTAATTTTTCATGCTAACCTGCTTCCCCTGACACACTTTGTAGCACCATCAGGCCATGACATGCATGTGAACCCATTGTGAGATAAAGCTCTCCAGCCCATCACAATGTGTCTCCCATGTGACAGAATACTGTGTCATACCTTCCCAGGCTCACAGCAGTGATGTGTTCCCCCAATCCTTGTGCTACCCAGCCAGCTCCCAGGGCTCATCTTGGAACCTGAGCTGCCAGCACGGGAACACAACATGCTACCCTCTGGCCCAACAGCTAGCCCTGCACACAACATTTCTCCATAACTTTTAGCTGATTCTATCAACCAGTGACAATATGTAATCAATAACCCTGGCAAAAATGTGTACAGCACAATTATTTAACAGGTCTATTCTTTCAACAGGTCTACGCATTATTATATTCCACTTTCCTGGGCATAATGACTATTTTTCTTAAAAATGACAGATTAATTAATTTGACAAGTTATTCATTTCAGATAACATCTTTGTACTTTAATGGCAAAAATAAGTTTGTAGTAAGTAAGGTATGGACTTAACAGGTCTATGCTGTTATCAAGGATTTGTTTAAGTTGGCCCTAGTGTAATAACGTAAGACTTAAAATTGTATTAGGATGTAGTGCAGGCTGAGAAAATATCACTATGCCTGATGTACTGTGCCACCGCCTCTGGCAGTGCGAACTATGGTAGATAAGTAACGATTCATTTCTGTGGCAGAATACAGCCATTTCATTAGCTAATGTATGATGTTATAGCATTAATAACATCACATTCTGAGCATAGAAGGATTTTGGATATAAAAAGAGGGAAAGGGAACCAGGTTCTATGGATAAATGGAAATATTAATAAAGAATCATCAAGAACAGTGAATTCTGCGGCACTGCAGAAGTTCTGTGGTATGTTGCAAGTTCTGCACAAAATTCTGCGGTCGCAGGATTCTAGGGGCCTTGGCCATTGATCCCATAGGGTCAGTGGCCACATACAATGTATAGGGCCTACAGGCAGACTGGATGGGCCTGGTGGTCCTTATCTGCTGACAATTTCCATGTTTCTGTTTATGGTTAGTAAATTACAAAGGCTGAGTTATCATGTTTCCCTCAATCAAACTGCTTGCCTGATCCTCTGGAATGCAGTGCTATTCGTTTAGTCATAACTCTTGATAGTGTTATTCTGGAATAAGGTTTAAAATGCTTAGAGCATATCTGGAAGCACAAAAAGCTATTTCTAAGGAGTTGGCATACTTTTATCTTTTATTTTTCCATATTTTCAAAAACATAGCAAAAAACAGGGGGAACCCACACATCTGACATGGACCAGTGGTCCCATACTTTCAAACCAAATAAGAGATCATTCTGTTGGGGGCTTTCGCTACATGGAAGCAAGAGGTAGATTGCTAGATTAACTTTCTCCACCCCATTCTCAAGCTTTAAACATGGAAACATAAAAACCTGGAATTTGACGGCAGATAAGGACCACTTGGACAACCCAGTCTGCCCATTTTTCCCCAGTTGCATTATCACTGCAGACCCTACTTGATCAATAGCATTTCTTAGACTTTTGGTTCTGCAGGTTTGCATGGTGCTGACAAGTCAAACCAGTCAAAAGGCAAACCATAGTCCACAGGGATCTCGTGAGTATCTCTCCAGAGTTCTATGATGTCATTGCCACCCCCTCAATGGAAATACAGCCTTGATGTATGTGACTGATCATACATTATTCTATGAGCGTACATTCAAACTTTGCAATATTTCATCTTATCTTATTGCATCCCTCCCTTCAGGACACACTTGGAAATTAATCAGCCAGCTGGGTGTTCCCTTCTGATCAACAATCATAAATCTAGTATAAATAAATCTAGTAAACAGGGTAGTTATACCATTGCTTTATACCTGCTCCGACAATGTCTGCTGTATGCTTACTTTTTCTTTAACTTGGCTTGGCCAAAATGCCAATTCTAGCTTTAATTTCTATTTTCAGCATGTAGTGAAAAATACCCTTTTGCTCTATTTACTGTTTCCATAATGATATGAACATACACATCTTTCCAGCAAAAACAGGCCATAATGGTGTATCAAGTCTGCTCAAGTGTGCAGCTCCAGTTAGTTCCTGGGCAGCCCGCCCCCACTCCCTGGAGTCAACTTCCCATCCCTGGAACACCTACCCTAATTTTCTTCTTTACCCTATCCCACCGCCTTGAAACTAACCACTGTATTTACCACAACCACCTCTTCTGGCAACTCATTCCACCCTGATACCGCCCTTTAAGTGAAAAAGTGCCTCCTCATTTCCTTCTTAAATCTACCCACCACTAGCTTCATGCTGTGCCGCTTTGTTGTGCTCTCCTTCCTTAAGTTAAAGATGCCCTCCTATCTTACCCTGTACATTCCCTCAAGGTACATGAAGGATTCTATCATGCCCCCTTCCCATCCTCCAGGGAGTACATGTTTAGTTCACTCAGCCTCTCCTCATATGTTTTGTCCCCCATACCCTGGATCATCCTGGTCACCCTCCTCTAGACCCCCCCCCCACCAAGTAGCTTGATATCCTTCTTCAGATACGGGCACCAGAGCTGCATGCAATATTCCAGGTGCAGCCTCACCTGTGACCTGTACAGTGGCAAGATGACTTCCTCCCTCCTAGAGGTTATTCCCCTGGCGATGCAGTCTAGCATTTTATTTGCTTTGGCTGCTGCCTTGCAGCACTGTGCTGAGTGTTTCAAGTCTACTCTGACCATCACCCCAAGGTCCTTTTCCTCCTGAGACTGCCACCTGTACTCCACTCAGGCAGTAGCTGGCCCTTGGGTTCATGATGCCCAGGTGCAGGACCTTGCATTTCTTGGCATTGAAACCAAACTGCCGGTTGCCAGACCAATTCTCCAGCCTAGTCAGATCCTCCCTTAATTCCTGTCTCCCTTCCACTGTGTCCACCCTCTTACAGAACTTGGTATCATCTGCAAAGAGGCAGATCTTACTTTTGACCCCCTCTGCTATGTCACCAATAAAGATGTTGAGCAGCACAGGTCCAAGTACTGAGCCCTGTGGGACCCCACTGGTTACAGGCCAAGGTTTGGATAGTTCGCCACCACTACCACTCTCCAATTCCTATCCTGCAGCCAGTTCTTGACTCACCCCAGCAGTTTTTCCCCTATTCCCAGGTCCCTCAGCTAGCTGATCAGCCTGCCATGTGGCACTGAACTGAACACCTTGCTGAAGTCTAGGTACAGGATGTCCACCACCTGTCCCTGGTCCAATGACCTCATAACCCAGTCGAAGAAGTCAATCATGTTGGTTTGACAAGTTCTCCCCCTGACAAGCACATGTTGCCTGTCATCCTGTAGACCATTTTTCTCAAGGAAAGACACCAGTCTTTCCTTTAGAATGGTCTCCATTATCTTCCCCAACATAGAGGTCAGGCTAACTGGCCTGTAGTTACCTGGCTTGTTCCTGGGTCCACTCTTACGGAGTGGAACCATGTGAACTGTTCTCCAGTCCTGTGGAACACACTCCTCCTCCAGCGAGGTGTTAAAACAAGTCCATAAGTGGGGCTGCTAGTACCCCCACAATCTCCCTCAGGATCCTTGGGTGTAAACCATCTGGTTCCAGTGCTTTGTCCACACACAGTTCACTTAGTCCCCTTAAGACCTTATCTACCCCTATCTCTCCTTCGTAGTCCACCCCCCTGGCTTCCCCCATTCCTCCCCTGTGGTATGGGCCCTTCCGCTTCCTTAGTGAAGACAGATCAAAAGTATTAATTTTAAAGCCTCTACTTGACATTCCCCCTTTTCTGCCCATCCTCCTTCCCTCTTTATCCTTACAATCCCATCCTTTCTGCTTCTTTTCTGCCTAATGAATCGGAAGATATCCTTCTCCTCTTCCTTCATCTCCTGCACTAGTCTTGGCTTCCCAGACCTCTCTTCCTGCCTCATGAGAGTTCTCTGCTTAAGTCCCTCTGTCCTCCTCTTTCAAGGTAAGCTTGTACTTCAGGCAGGCCTTCTGCTTGGCTTTCACCTTCTCGGCCACCATCCTGCTATGCAAGCTGGGTCTCTGACTCCTGGAGTTCTTTTTACAAATCTTCGTGTAGGTGTCAGTAGCCTCTGTTAACCCCTTCTTGATGACTGCCCATTTCTGCTCTGCATCCATCTGTGGCTTGAGCTTTTCCAGGTGCTCCTTCAGCATGTTACTCATTCTAGTGAAGTTTGCTTTCCTGAAATCCACCACTCTTATTTTTGCCTTGACTGCATCCTTCCCCATGTTAATGTAAAACCACAATATACGGTGGTCACTGCCTGCAAGGGGATCCCTCACTTCAACTCCCTGGAGATTCTTCTCATCTGACAGCACCAGATCTAGTATGGCTCCCTCTCTTGTTGGTTCCATGACTCCCTGCATCAAGAAACACTCCTGGATAGCATCCAGGAAAACCTGCTCCCTGCCACAGGAAGTAGCTGGGGTGCACCAGTTAACACCTGGCAGATTGAAGTCACCTGGCAGATTGAAGTCAAATATGTAACTGCGCAGGAAACAAAAAATACCTAACTAGAGTGCTGGGCAAAATCAGGATGGGCAGCGATGGTGTCGATATGAAACTGATAGCCATTGCTCTATCTAAACTCATCATACCAATAACAAAGCTGTTTAATCTGTCTCTCCACTTGTCAGCTTTCTCTTCTACCTGGAAATCCACTCTTCTAACCCCAGTGCTAAAAGTAGGTGATAAGGCAACTGTGTCTAATTACAGACCTATCTCCATACTGTTCCCACTCTCCAAAACACTAGAGAGAATTATAGCTGACCAACTCATGGATCATCGGCACACATACAACCTCCTCTGCCCACAGCAACATGGCATGAATACTGCCTTAGCTGATTTCACAGGCTATGTGCATGAAGTACTTGACCAGGGCCAGCTAGTTGGAGCTATCTATATAAGCCTTACCAAGGCTTTCGACCTTGTGAATCATCAACTGCTGTTACATAGGTTGGGTTACCTGGGGCTGTCCTCAGGCACAGTCGAATGGTTCGCTAGCTACCTAACTGGAGGCTCCCTGAGGGTAAAAATTAACACAGTGGTCTCCCAGGCTTGTGAAGTCACTGTAGGGTCCCCCAGGGCTCTATACTTGTCCCGCTCTTATTCAGCCACTTTGTGAACAGTTTCCCAGAGACATGCCCTTCGGCTAGGATCCTGCTCTACGGAGATGACACAGTTGTCTTTCTGCAGGATTTGTGCCAAGAGGCTCTCACCAGGCACCTACAGCACAACTTTGACATACTGCAGGACTGGTTTAAAGACAGCATATTGGTGCTCAACAGCAAAAAAAACAAAGACAATGCTCTTTGCTGGGCATCATGAGAGAAGAACTACTGCACCCCTCATCATAAATTACAGTTCTCACTCCGCCCTCGAGCAAGTGTCCCCCCTTCAAGTACCTGGGTATCACTATCGATGAGTCCCTTGCCTTCGATGAACATATTCATACTATTACCACCACTGCTAACAGGAAGTTTAATTGTGCTTACACAACTAGATGAGATGATGCTTGTGAGACTTGATTTACTTTGTGGCTTTCCACCTCGCTATCCATGGGATATACCACCCTGTGGGAGTATAACACAAGGAACACTAGAGGAGAGTTCTCCCCCTACAGGTGCCGCGGGAATGATTGCATCAGCTAAAGGCAGGTTAGGAAGAAGCCCACGGGTAAGAGAGATGAGATCCTGGAAGAGGATGGGTGAATGGTGGGCAATGAAAAATGAATCCTGGACAGGCCCAGGATGAGTGACCTTTTAAGTCTGATGGGGGACTGACGTAGTTGCTCCACCCATTGAACCTTGGGCTTAAAGCCCTCCCGTTCAATTGTGCTTATGTAGCTAGATGAGATGATGCTTGTGTGACTTGATTTACTTTGTGACTTTCCACCTATCTAGCCATGGAATATACCACCCTGTAGGAGCATGACGCAAGGAACCCTAGAGGAGGGTTCCCCCCCTACAGGTGCTATGGGAATGATTGCATCAGCTAAAGGTAGGTTAGGAAGAAGCTGAAAAAGAATACCCAAAGGTGCTGAGCATCGAAGAGGCGAGGATGATGAATGAATGAATTCTGAGGAGATGATAAGGGCGGACTCCCTAAGGAGAGAGGGGAAAGCCAAGGGCCACTATCCGCCTCCATTCAACAGCGAGAACTAACCAATTAACCTAAGAAAGCACTAACTCTAACTAATATTACGACCATTGGCATGGAGGAGAGGAAAAGGAAACCTTTGAGGAGGAAATCTCTGGGGATCCAAGGCCTAGGTCGCCTTCCCTCCAGGCTGACGACGTTTGATTTGAGGACGTATGTCATTAAAGACAAGGAATCGTTAAAGAGAAGGATATGAGTAGGGAAGATGATGCTGGAATGGGGGGGAAACCCCAAAAGAAAGCATGGATTAAAGAAGGAACATGAGGCAGTGATGAAGACTGATGATGATGATCGCCACAGGAGGGCGGCAAGTTGATGAGGTAGCATAAGATTCAATGAGAAGAATGCTTGATTGAGCGATGTGAGCAGATAGATGATGAGGCCGATAGTGCATGCTTGATTATGCAATGTAAATGATTAGACCTTGAGGTTGGAGTCGATGAGCTTAGGATACAATGATGGGAATGCTCGAGTAAGCGATGTAAAGAGACAGACCTTGAGGTAAGAATGCGTGAATGATGACTGGAGTTATGAACCTGATACAAGTGGTAGGATGGCCTCAGGTCCATGAGGAGGCATAAGAGTCATGATAGGGTCGAGCATAGGATTCATGATAGATATGCCCAAAAGAAATATCAGTTGGAGGGAATCCTTGATGGCCAGTATGGAATTTGAATAAGAGGAGACAGGAATGAACTTGAAAATGAACTTGCACGAAGGTAGTCTGCTTGATAGAGCGATGTGAGTAAGTAGGCTCCTCAAAAGGAGGTAGACTGCGAGGCTAAGAAGGCATGTCTGAAACCAGAGGATATGCGAACGAGAGGGTACGCTCAGGTCGAGAGATTGAGAGGAGCAAAATCGGACAATGTATGATGATGAGTGAAGCCATGAGTGGGAGCGAAGCCATGAGTGCAGTGAATCCATGATGGCTGGGACAAGAAAAGGTGCTAGGATGAGGAAGGTAAAATAGGAAATGGATGGGATATAGTGATGGATTGCAGCCAAGGAGGCTGGTATGGGAAAGTGAGGTGTGAAAGAATGAATGACAGTATGGAGGTCAATGGGGTAGCGTAGGACCCAGCCAGTACAGGATGAGAACTGCAGTAGGGTGAGTCGGATGAGGTGGCATATGAGCATATGATCCACGATAGGTATGCCCAAAAGAAATATTGATAGCAGGCCAGACAGAGCAAGTGAATATCAGGAACTTTGGACAATGGTGGAGAGCAGTCAGCTAGCCCTTATCAAAAGGCGACGGACAGGAAGGCATGGCTGTGAGTGGAGATAGAATTGAACTGAGGTAGCAGGGAAGCAATGGACAATGGACAAAGAGGAGTGATGCCATGAGCGGATTGAATCCTGATGGCTGGTATGAGAAAAGGCAACTGGCACGAGATAAGGCATGGTGAATGATGACCGGAGTCAGGAACCTGAGACATGAGGCGGGGGGCCATGGGTCGCAAAGAAAATGGATGATGGACGATGAGGAGGGATGCCATGAGTGGATTGAATCCAGGTGGCTGAACTGGGACAGTATGGATGAGGAATCTATTGCAGGTCAGACAGAGTCGGTTTGGGAGTACATGGCTATCAAGTCGATTAGAGGTAGCAGAGATGGGAGAAGGTCGAATGAGATGTATGTTTGCATGAGCAACATGAGTAGGTAGACACTGAGGCCAAAAAGGTATGCCTGGAGCCAGAGGTGATACATGATAGGTATGCCCAAAAGGCAAACTGTGCCACCATCTGGGCAGTAGGAGAACCTGCCTGAGATAGAGTAAGAGCCCTCCTGATTTAGGTTTGACTACAGTGTACCAGACAGGGAGAGAGAACATCCAGGTAGGGCTGTATGAGGAGACATATGGTGCCAGTGTATGGCAATTAAATAGACAGGGCCCAGCCTTGAACGTTGGCCAGAGCAAGAAACCTATAAACACAAGAAGAATCTACTGCTAGAGACAGTGCATCCCATTACCCTGGTTATGCTGAGCTATCACTAGATCAGTTAGATAGGTAATCTGCTGTGTATACTATGGCACACATTCAGGCACATGCCCCCATATAGACCATCTTGATTCAATAATACTAGACATAATTATACAGTACTATCATGCGTATAGCAAAACTCACCGCTGCACTAGGCCCAAGCGGGTTACCTTGGTTCAAAGAGAAGGTTGATGGCGGCAGAGACAGGAAGAGAAATAGGGGTGAAGTGCAGGGCAAGCAGCAGCAAGCTACACACTACAGCTACTGAAAGGCAGAGCTAGGCAGAAGAGGTGCACATGAAGCGGCGGTAGCTGCCGAAAGTAAGCCACAGAGCCAAGGGAGGCAGGAGCGCTTGCCATATCGGCATTATTGAAAATGTGAAAGACAGATGGAGGAACTAATTTCTTTTTTGTTTGCTTGCATTGGTAGAGAAAATATCATGAAGGCAGGTAGGTGCAGGAGCTTAGGTGCAAAACCAGCACTACCCGCCCCCGTGATAAAGGAGAAATCCCAGAACAAGATGTAAACCATTGTAGAATTATTCAAAATGTCCATAGGGTAAGTCCACCCATCCAGAAATTAAAGAGTAAGGACCAAAGTATCATTCAGACAGTATCAAGCATGACAGGAGACATCCCAGAGAGGCCGGAAGGCATGGAGCAGGGCACCAGCACCTATGGATAATGACTCAGGAAGTGCCGGAGGAAACGGAGCTGATGCAGGAGAATCGAGAGCAGCACAGTCCAGGACTGCATCGGAATGGGGGAAAGCCATGTGAGGCGGGTGGCAGCAGGCGAGCAGGAGGGCAACAATGAAGTAGGGACACAGCAACAGAAGGGGCCAAATGGGAGAATAAGTGGGCGACCACAGGAACAGGGAAGAAGGGGTAGAATAGGAGAGCTAGGAAAAGCAGCACCCCCCCTGCTGCAACGAGAAATGGAGTTTGCAGGCGTCGCCGGCAGGAGTCGTCAAGAAACAGGAGGGGGGGGGTGATTGAGCAGAGCGAGAGGAGCTCTTGAAAGCACTATGTGGAAGGGCCTCTCTTATCAGCTCATAAGCGGTGGCTGTGGAAGAGAGAGAAGCATGGGGAAATGTGCCAAAGAAGCCAAGGAGGCACAAATTGGAAGCCGGAGTTTGCTGCAGAGAAAAGGGGAAACACAACAAGGAGCTAGATGGGTGGAGGAAAGCAGCACTTCTGGGTGCAATGAAAAATGAATCCTGGACAGGCCCAGGATGAGTGACCTTTTAAGTCTGATGGGGGAGTGACATAGCTGCTCCACCCATTGAACCTCGGGCCAAAACCCTCCCATTAGGGACCTTCTACAGGCTTCAGCCCTGCCTGACTCCAGAGGTCTTGTATCAGGCCGTCAGAGGTACAATCCTACCAATCCTGTTCTATGGAATTATGATTTACGGTGCAGCCTCCGACGCCAGCCTACACAGAGTTCACACCACCCTAAACAAAGCCTGCAGACTTGTCTTAGATGCTGATCACCTTACACAGGTCTTGCGATCTGTACATTAGAACAAAATAGCTTCCTCTCAAGGACCGGATCTGACTCCACTCCTGCCTCCTGGGGATGAAAGCCCTGCTTGGACTTGCACCACCTTCTTCACAGGCTTTTTTCTGCCCTGCCCCTTCTAAACATGTTATGAAAAGTGTTACAAAATAATGTACTTGCGGTGCCATTCATAACTGCCCTAGGGAGTCAGTCAGGACACCCACTTGTCTAAACGAGCGCCCTCAAGGCATCATAAGCCTCGTCAGCTTTAGTAGCATCAAATCCAAACTTTGGAATTCCATCGCAACACCTACACACTGCCACTGCTCTACTTAACCCCCAGGGCATTACCTGTGTACCCTACTAGACCATATTGGGAGGGCTTTAAGCCCGAGGTTCAATGGGCGGAGCAACAATGTCACTCCCACACTGAGCTCAAATATGTCACTTTTCCTGGACACCCTCAGGATTAGTTTTCGTTGTTGCAGCCGAAGGCGCTGCTCTACTGCTCTCTCTCAATTCTGTTTTCTTTGCTGTTTCCCCTTGTTTCAGCGGCTGCCTCAGGCTGCCGGTTCATTTCTGCCTCCCCTCCCTTGCCCCCTCCACCTCGTCCCTCCTCGCTCACTTGTCTAGCTTGCCCTCTTGCTACCTTTCAGTTCCGTCTGCTCCTCTCTAGGGCTCCATCGCTGTCTTCTCTCTCCCCCATCCCTGGATGTCCTCGTACCTCCTTTTTTGCTTCTTCTTTCTGCCGTCGCATCCTTGCGACTGCCACGTCCTCATCGGCGGCCATTTCCTGATTTTACCCTCAGGGCTCTCGGTCCCGCTCCCTTGCTGCGTTCCTAGCAGCCAACATCTGCCTACATTCTGCCGTTCCCCTGCTGCTCACCTTCGGGTTCTAGCTTTTCGGGCAAAATAAAAAAGCCGACCGACAACCTGGAACCTCTTCCCCTCACTCCTCTTAATGGCTAGCATCACAGTATATCTGGGAAATATGTGGGACTGTGCAGCCTGCAGTACTGTGTCCTGGCCAAGCTAGAGGTTCGACTCTGGTAGCAGCACATGGGTTCATTCCTGTAAACAAGGAGGTTGGGTCATCAGCGGTTGGAGCACTACTGCTCGTATCTGGTAACTAACTCATTTTCACGAGTTAAACTGTGCGTTGCAATTGAGCCTGGTGAGTGTTAGGGTCTAGAGAGTCAGTTTCACTCCACCTGGTGACACATTTTTATGGCTGGGCTGTTTCTGAAGTGCAGTGTGTGAACACAACTTCTACTTTCTTCCTTCTCTCTATGTGACTCTTTAATGTTCCCGGACCTTGCGACCTGCAGAGAGCAGGTCTGGCTCTAGTTCTTGGAGCATGGTGAGAGCGGGCTGGTAGCCGGTGTTGTGGGACTGGCTTGAACCCAATTCTCTTCTTGCATATTCGGGCCCAAAACCAAAAAAAAACGGCTATTCCGTCTTCATGGCAGGCCATGTGTGCCCATGCGCCATCGCTCATTCTGTCAGTTGCGTTGGTTTGCTATCCCCTTGCTTGCAAGCTTCTTGCCTCTAGTGCTGCTGATTTCTCTACCCTGCTACAGTTCATTTTGGTGTTTCCTGATGCTTCTGCCACTCGCAGCTCTGAGCTGCTCCTGAACTTGGGCCTTTGGCTCCGTGCGCTACCAGGATTCTCCTCTTATTGACCAGTCTATCTATCAGATCTGTCATTTACCTCACTCACTAACTTATCACATTCTACCTAGCTCTTCTGTTCATATCTGAGGCCTTATCAGACGTGGCATGGGGAGGACGTCTCTGCTTGGGTTGTGGTCCTGAACCTGCTGCCATCCTTGCATGCCTGTTTTCGGCCATCCTGGGATTCTACCTAGCTACCCATCTGGAGCCACGTCCCTTCCCGTTCCGTGCCCTTACCCTTATCTAGTATATGTGCCGTGTCCTGGAGCTGGGATACTGGATCGCCCTCACAGTTCTTCAGAATATCCGATATGAATTTTGCATGGATTGTCCGACAGGGATCTCCTCCTTGCTACTCTAAATAGGATTCGCTCCACTTCTGGCTTGCATTTGATGTTTCTTTCAGGTCTGCCCATCATGGCCTATGCTGCCTCATTGATCCACGGCCATCACTCATCGACCTATGGCCTTCCAGTTCAGCTCTCCCGTATGCACTGCATACCTTCTTCCATGAGTCTGCATCTCCTTCCCCCACTCCTGTCCCTGCTACCTCTTCTCAACTCGATAGCTATATACCAGCTGGGCCCGCTGCTACCCGTTACCCTCCCTACTGCCATTCATCCTTTCATGCCTCGCTTTCTCATTCCAGCCTCCATAGCTTCAATCCATCTTTGTGCCTTCCTATTTTCCTTCCTTGTCCTAGCTCCTTTTCTTGCCCATACCAGCTCAGTCTACCCAGCAGTGGATGTTTCCTTGGGCATGCCAATAACACCTCATGTGCCAATTCATCGATTTGTGACCCCCCCTGCTGCATGTATTGGATTCCTAACTCTAGTCCTCCTTCCTGACTCTGGTCTTCATTGCCCTTTCTCATCTCATTGAGCCTCCATTCCTGGCTGCATTCCATCATGAGTCATCCAGGATTTTATCCCCTCGTAGTTTCGCCCTTCATTGTCCAAGTTGTTAGCATCTCACGATACCTCGCCCCGACCTGCACATCTCTCTCAATTGCTCCGTGGGTTTACCATGGCTTTCTCCCTCTGTTCTGTAACGTCAGTCATCCCACTTCAACTCTCTCTACATTCATGGCCATGCCTTCTCATTCATCACCCTTTGCTATGGGCTGGCGCCTCATCCATTTGCTGCTTGACTGGCTGCTCTCCACCATCGCTGAGGTTCCCATTCCAGTTCATTCCCGGTTTCTCTCTCCCTCAGTCTTCTCGAATTTCACTGCTGCTCTCCTGTGGTGATTATCATCATCATCTTCGGTTTGCATTGGGTTCGCATACCCTCTGGGTCCAGATGTGCCTTTTTGGTCTCCGAGCCTACCTCCCTTTGGGGAGCCTCCTTCCTTGCTTCCTTGACCATTTCTACCATTGGATTTTCCTGAACCAGCCATCACGGATTCACTCTGATTGTGGAATCCCTCCATCATCTTTGACCCCCGCTATCTTCCCACTTGTATAGAATCCATTTCTCCAGTCATCATCTGCTTATCTTTGTCTCAAGGTTTATCCGTTTCTCTCACTTACTCAAGCATTCCTGCCGTCGAATCCTATCTACCTCATCGTCTACAACTTCAGGGTCTCATCATTCCAATCTTGTAATCATGCCTTAGTGGCCTCAGAGTTTCTTTCCTCACCTCGCTCCATCAGACACGCCTCTCATTGGATCTCATGCTACCTTATCGACCTGCCGCCCTCCTGCGGTGTTTCTCAGTATTCCTCGGTGCTTGTTTCCTCTGCAGTCCATCAGCTCGATCATCCTGTGCTCATTTAATTCTCTGTCTCTAGGCTTCATTCTTTCCTAGCTCACTTTCCCCATCTCCTACTCCTACTTCGAGGTGCCCTTGTTCTGCTCCCTCTCCTCAGCTATTTAGTCAAACTCTGCTGTCCCGGATTCAATCCAGTTTTGGCTTCTCTTTCATCGTGCCATGATTCCTCTATTCTTTGTTCTGCCATTCATATCCTCGAGCCTTCCATGGCTGCCTCCATCTGCCCTTCCATCAACCCAGACCTCCATGCCACCTCATCGAGCTCATCCTTCCACCCCCTTGAGAAGCCTTCATCCTTCCGGAGTCTACCCATTCCTTGTTGCCCGTCATCGAGTCCTTCATCAGTGCTCCTTCATCTCCTTGGCCCCCTCAGCTCTGTAACATCTGGCCTCAACCTGCTCATATCATTAGATCCATCTCTCTGCATGCCTTGGCACTGTTCGCTGCCAGGTCCCTGCCATTCTCTCTTGTTCCGTCTGGCTCTGCCTATCCTGGATCGTGTACCACCTTATCCGATTCTCCCCCTGTGCAGTTCTCCTGCATCGGTTGGGTCCTATGCTACCCTATCGACTTCCATGCCCTACTTCATTCTTTCAGTACTTGCTGTCCAGTACCCACCTTCATGGCATCAATCCCTCTTCCAGGTTGTCCGTTCCTGTTCTCTTCCTCAGCCTAGCACTTATTCTCATCCTGACCATTGTGAGTGATTCCATTCGTCGTTTCCCTCTGGATCGTACACCGTTCGATTTGACTCTTATCAATCGCAGTCCTGCTCTTGCCCTCTGGCTCGCAAATCCTCTAGTTCCCAATGTGCTTTCTTGGCTTCGACGTCTGTATCCTTTTGAGTAGCTTCATCGTTCGTCTTGCCCCCTTGGTGCCTGTTACCTTTGTTCATGTTCTGTTCCTGGTCATTCCAGTCTCCTCCTCTTACAGTTTTGTACCTCCTCTTCAGGATTCAGCTATTATAAGCTTCCCTCCGCTCTTCTCCTCCCTCGTTATCATATTTCATCCAATTTGCTCACTCCCCATCGTACCTCATCCAGTTTCGATCCTCGATCACTTCAACTGAATTGCATCTAGTCCCAGATCTCCCTTATTGGCCTCGAACTCTACCTCTTTCCCTGGTGTCTCATTGGCATACTTCCTTTGTGTCAGTTCATTTCAGTTCTTTCCTATCTCCTCCTCTTCCAGTTCCTTTCTGGCTATCCAGGATTCCCTCTGCCCTTGGCCTGCTCTCGACATTCTTTTTGGGTATACCTATCATAATTCCTATGCCACCTATCAGCTGCGGCTATCCTGCCGAATGCATTGAATTCATATCTCCAGTAATATCGAGTTCATGGCTCCAGTCATCTTTCACTCAGCATCACTTCAAAGCTCATCTATCTACATTGCCTACGCTAACATTCCTATCATCCAATACCATACTATCTCATTGACTACAACCGCAGGATCTAATTGTTCAAGGTCTATCAGTTACATTGTATGCTCAAGAATGCCAGTTCCATCATTCCCTCGAGCATTCTATCCTTGATTCTGATGCCACTCATTGACCAAAACAACAGGATCTAATTGTTCACATTGCATAGTCATGCCTTATTGACCTCAATTTCTATTTCTTCACCTTACTCAACCAATCATACCTATTATTGATCTTATGCTTCCTCACTGACTCACCGACTTCCTGCAGTGACCATCATCATCATCATTAATTTTGCCTCATATTCACATTCGACCTGCACGCAGCCTCATGTTCCATCTTTGATCCGTGCTTTTTTTAGGAATTTTCCATATTCCATCATCATCCTCAATACTCGTATCCCTCTAGTTACCAAACCCTTTCTTTCTAAAAAATATACATCCTTAATTAAAACGTTGTCAGACCTAGGCCTTGGATCCCCAGAGGTTTCCTCCTTAAAGGGGTTTTTTCCTCTCCTCCATGTCAATGGTCATAATATTAGTTAGAATTAGTTATTTTCTTCTTAGCTAGTTAGGTTCCGCTGTTGGAGGAGGCAGAAGGTGGCCCAGCTTTCCCCCTCTCCTCAGGAAGTTAGCCCTTCTCACAGAATTCGTTAATCACTTCTCACTTCGATGCCTGACACTTTAGGTATTCTTTTTAGGCTTCTTCCTAACCTATCTTTAGCTGACTCATTCATTTCCAGCACCTGTGGGGGGGGAACCTCACTAGGGTTCCTTGCGTCATACCACTACAGGAGGTATATCCCACGGATAGAGAGGTGGAAAGCCACATAAAAAATTCAAGTTACTCAAGTTACACAAGCATCATCATATCATATCCAGTTGTGTAAGCACATTGAATGGGAGGGCTTTAAGCATGAGATTCAATGGGCAGAGCAACAACGTCTCTCCCACATTGAGCTCAAATACGTCACTTTTCCTGGACGCCCTCAGAATTCGTTTTCGTTGCCCACCATCCACCCCTCCTCCTCCAGCGGCTAGCCTCTCTTACCCATGGGCTTCTTCCTAACCTACCTTCAGCCAACTCATTCATTTCCAGCACCTGTAGGGTGGGGGAACCCTCACTAGGGTTCCTTGCATCATACCCCTACAGGAGGTATATCACATGGATAGAGAGGCAGAAAGCCACATAAAAAATTCAAGTTACTCAAGTTACACAAGCATCATCATATCATATAGAAACATAGAAACATAGACTTTGATGGCAGATAAGGACTGCTTGGCCCATGTAGTCTGCCCATATCCCTACCTACAGGATAGGCTGCAGATCCTAGTTAACCAACAGCCTATTTCTTCCTACCCCACAAGAATTGCCTTATGTCTGTCCCATGCATGCTTGAATTCTCCCACAGTTTTAGACCCCACAACCTCCTCAAGAAGACTGTTCCATGCATCCACTACCCTCTCTGTGAAATAATACTTCCTCACATTGCCCCTGAACTGCCCCCCCATCTTTAAATTGTGTCTCCTTGTTCTTGCACATCTCTTTTTCTGAAAGATGCTACCCTCTAGGACTTTGTTAATTCCACTGAGGTACTTAAAAGTTTCTATCATGTCCCCCCTCTCCCTTCTTTCTTCAAGGGTATACATATTAAGCTCCTTTAGTCTCTCCTCATATTGCTTCTCTTGCAGACCCTGCACCATTTTAGTTGCCCTCCTCTGGACTGCCTCTATCCTGTCTATGTCCTTGCAGAGATGGGGTCTCCAGAACTGGATGCAGTACTCCAGATGGGGTCTCACCAACTGTCTGTACAGAGGGATAACAACTTCCTGTTTTCTGCTGGTGATGCCTCTCCCTATGCATCCCAGTATACCCCAGCCCTCCCTACTGCCTTCTCACATTGCTTGCTAACCTTAAGGTCATCTGATATGATTATCCCCAGGTCCCTTTCCTTTTTTGTTGTTGTTACTACCTCCCCCTCATTGTGTATTCTTCCCCTGGGCTCTTATTTCCCAGGTGCATTATTTTGCACTTCTTTGCATTGAATCCTAGCTGCCATACTTCTGACCATTCCTCCAACCTTGTCAAGTCCCTTCTCATCCTTTCCACGCCTCCTTGTGTATCAACCCTGTTGCAGATCTTTTGTGTCATCTGCAAAGAGGCATACTTTTCCTTCCAGTCCCTCTGCAATGTCACTTATGAAGACATTAAAAAGGACTGGACCCAATACTGAACCCTGCGGTACCCCACTAGTAACCCCTCTTTCTTCAGAGTGGACTCCATTTACAATTACCTTCTGTGTCCTGTTGTCCAGCCAATGTTTTAGTCAGGCTACCACCCTGGGACCCACTCCCAGGCTGGTTAATTTGACTATTAATCTTTTGTGTGGGACTGTGTCAAATGCCTTGCTAAAGTCTAGGTAGGCCATGTCCACAGCCCCTCCCTGGTCTACTACTTTGGTCACCCAGTCAAAGAAATCTATTAGATTCATCTGACATGACCTTCCCGCTGTGAACCCATGCTGCCTTGGGTCCTGTGCCCCACTGGCCTCTAGGTACTCAACTATTCTTTCCTTCAGAAGTGACTCCATCACTTTTCCTACCACAGAGGTCAGACTGACAGGTCTGTAGTTTCCTGCCTCTGTCTTGGTCCCACTTTTGTGAAGAGGAATCACATCCACCTTCCTCCAGTCCTCGGGTACCACACCATCCTCCCATGATTTATTAAAAAGAGTAGCCAGTGGTTTCACTAGTTCCCCCCTTAATTCTTTTAGAATTCTGGGGTGAATTCCATTAGGCCCCATTGCTTTGTCCACCTTCAGTTTTAGGAGTTCTTGCAGAACTTTTTCTCTGTGAAAAGACTGGGATCAACCCCCCTATCAAGAGTGCTTCTGTTAATTGGATTAGGTACTTCCCCCTCCTCTTTTGTGAATACTGAGCAGAAATATTCTTTCAGTATCCCTGCTTTTTCACTGTCCCCCTCTGCCCACCCACCGTTCATTCTATTCAGCGTCACTATCCATCCCTTTGTCTTTCTACGCTCGCTGATGTACCTATAAAAGGTTTTATTCCCCTTCTTAACCGAGTTGGCTATATTTTCGTCAGTTTGGGCCTTTGCTATTCTGACTTCCCTCTCTGCTTCCTTCTGCCTTAACTGGTACAGCTCTCTGTCCTGCTCCTTCTGTGTTTCCTTATACTTCTGGAATGCTATCTTTTTCTTCCTGACTTTGACAGCCACCTCTTTTGAGAACCATAGTGGCTTTTTCTTTCGTTTTGATTTGTTTATTTGCTTCACACAAAGGCTTGTTGCCTCTGTGATGGCAGTTTTGATGATTCCCCACTGATGCTCCACACCTCCTTCTAGCCTGTTTGCTAGTGCTTTTCTGAGGCACTCTCCCATCTTGCCAAAGTCAGCCCTCCTGAAGTCCAGTACCCTCACTTTTGTATGGCTTGACTCTGTAGCTGAGTTTAATGTGAACCACACTGTTTGATGGTCACTTGTTCCCAGACGGCAACCCACTTCTAGATCTGAGATCCTCTCACTGCCCCCGTTTGAGAGTATGAGATCTAAGATTGCTCCCTCATGAGTGGGTTCGAAATTAGCTGTCTGAGGCCTGCCACCTGTAGGGCATCAAGAATGGCCCTGCTCTTGGATGTGGCTGCAGCAAATGTGCTCCAGTTAACATCTGGCATATTCAGGTCTCCCATCAACAGTATCTCCCCTTTCTCTGCCATTCTAAGAATGCCTTCTATCATATCCTTGTCCATTCCCTCCCTCTGACATGGGGGCCTGTACACAACCCCTGTGCAGATTGTGGTGCCCTTTCCAGTCTCCAAGGTGACCCACAGTGCCTCCTCTCCTCCCTGTTTACTCTTTTGTTCAGTTGCTTTTATCCCTTCCTTTACATAGAGAGCTACTCCTCCCCTTCTTCTCCCCTGCCTGTCTCTCCTGTAGGTTATGTACCCTGGTATGTTAACATCCCAGTCATGGTTCTCTGTGTACCATGTTTCTGTGACTGCTACAATATCCAGTTGCATAAGCACTTTGAACCATACATAATCCGCTGAATCAGCCTCCCCATTCTCTTACCTATTGCCAGCTACACATTCACTGAGATGCTTCTACCTTGGCATCCTCTTGCCTATGACAAGGCTTCTTGGCTGCTATTTGTGTGTACCTAACTGAACTGTTAGCACCTTATTTATGCTGCTGGTGTTTTGTTCCTTATGTACTCTGTGTTAAGACTGTACTTTACAATTTGCCTCTGTCTTTAATACTCAATTTAATTTTTTTTTGTATTATATTAGTTTGTTAATGTGTTACTAATATGTTTATGACAATGCCTGTTAGCTGCATTTGCTATTCCCAACTCATGTAATTGTTTCCCTCCTTGATTGAAGAGGACCCTCTGTAAATGAGCTCTTAGCACAAAGGTTTGTAATTCCAATGCTTTAATAAATAAATAAATAAACCTAGGATTATAGTGTTCCTTCTGCCTCCTGCCCTCCTTATCTGTTCTCCCAGCTTCCTATCCAGCTCTATGTCCTGTGCTGGTAGTCTGTACACCACCCCACCTGAATCTGTTTCCCAGTTGTGTGCTGTAGCACTACCCGTTGGGCTTTGGTTGCTCCCTCCTCCCTCTCCTCCCTGGTGCACATTATCCCATCCCTTATGTAAAGTGCTACTCCTCCCCCTCTTCCCCTCTCTCCATCCTTTCTATGCAGTTGGTACCCTGGACTCTTGAGGTCCCAGTCATGGCATTGGGTTACCCATGTTTCTTTGATGGCAGCTATGTCTACCTCCCCTTCTGCCATCAGCGCCTGTAGGTCTGCTGTCTTGTTTGCCAGACTCTTGGCATTCAAGGATACCACTTTCCATCTGTACCCATGTCCCACGTCTCCCCTATTCCCTTTTTGACTCCCTTCCCTCCTTATATCTGCTATCCCCTCCCCTTGCCCTCTCCCCTCCTTTAGGTTCCCTCCTGGGAGGTAGGTCCGGGGCCCCCCCTCTCCTGGTGCTGAGTGCTGTGCCCTCTACTACCTCCCCCCTTTATCAGTTTAAATGTAGCTTATCTGTCAAGTACTGTACCTTTCCAGGTTGTCTTTCAGGACCCTTGAACCCTCCTTATTTAGATGCAACCTGTCCTGTGCATATAGATCATTGTGTGCCCATGTCCTGCCACAGTCTCCCTCAAGCCCATACCTATTTACCCTCACACCAACCTCCCAGCCATGTACTGAATTCCACAATCCTCAGCTTTCTTAAAGTACTGGCTCTTGGGACACAGGGATGCAGCTCCCTTGTTGGCTGTGGCTAGTTTTTGATTTTACATTTGAAGGAAACAGTCAAATTTTTCTAAAAGACAATGTGCCTTTGAAACTTATGTTGATATTTTGAATCTCAAACAGATTGTTGTGTAAAGAAAACCACTTTTGTACCAAAACCCTTAGCCAACTGTAGAGTAACCATTTGCTAATGACCAATACAAGTTTTATAATGCAAAACTTTCCCAAATCAGTTAAAATAGTTAAAAAAACTAACATGAAGAAATAGACGATTGTTTAATACACAAAAGCAGAAGCAGAGGCCAAGGACCCCAGTTGGCCAACCACTATGGGGATTGCAGCAGCAGAGGAGAGCACAAAAGTAAACAAAGTTTGATAACGGCTGCAAAACAAAATACACAGAAATGTATGGATGAGTCTCCCTACCCAAACCCTCATCTGCAGTTTAGAAATGGCAGTGTTTGGGAAGCCCTGTGGAGCCTAAGCTGGGAAAGCATGCTTGATTACAGCTCTTGGCTCACAGAGGCATTACACTGATAAAATGCTTATTTTTTTCTGTAGCTGGACTTGAATATTTGCCCCAGTACATGTCCAAACTGCTATGGATCATCATGGATAAATCCCCAAAGTCTTAGTACTCAGGATCAACTACAAAAGGAAAGTTACAGAAGTTTGGAGACAAGAACAGTTGATGTTGCATTATATGGGGATGCTGTTCTGGTGGTGATGTCAGTCATACACACTAATGGTTTCCAGGTGGAACTGAGACACACCAACAGTGTCAGTGGGTGGAGAGACACACAGTGAAGGTGCACTGGTGGGGAAGGGAAGACACATGCAAACATACAAAGAAACCAGTTGAAGAAGACCATTTGGTCTATTTAGTCTGCTTGTATTGCTGGGTCCACAGCTTGTGCTACTGTCCCTGCCCCCCCCAATCTTCCCATCCTCCCTACCCATGATCCTTACCTTCCCCTATGCCTATCCCAGTCTCTCTTGAAGTAGCCCACTGTCTTCAATGAGACCACCTCTTCTGGCAGCATTCCAAGTCTCCACCACCCCCTCTGTGAAGAAGTGCTTCCTAACCTCCCTCCTAAACCTCTCCCCTCCAGCTTAAGACTGTGCCCCCTTGTGTTATGGTTGCCATTCAGCTTAAAGCTCAGCTTAAATTGGATGAGGCTCACCAATAAGAGAGATTGGAATACTTTAATTTACATGTGCAAGGTACAGCAAGGAAAATTGCCAGGTTATATTTTGAAAAACTTGAAGTTAGGAGGCCCAGAGAAAATGTAAGATCTGCCCAGGGATTGGAATATGAAGTTCCATGATGTAACCCCCCATGTTGGATGCCCTATATCGTAACCACAGATGCATCCCACTACTGGCCTGCCACGCAATTGTACAGAAAATGATCCTCCCTATATTTGACTATGGTGATGTTTTCTACAGTGCCACTGCCAAGTCTACCCTAGCCAGACTGGACCCTCTTTTCCACTCCTTCTGTTGCTTTGCCCTTGACTGTCTTCCCACCACCCACCACTGCATCCTCTACTGGTCCTTTGACCTTCCCTTGCTCCACAATCAGCATAATTCCCATGGCTGAAGGCCACATTCTGGATGCAATCCCTGCCACCTTACCTCTCCTCAGTACTTATAGCCACTCCCCCTCCAGCCTACCCACTCAGAAATTTTGACTCATGCTTCATGGCTGTCCCGCTCATGTCCACCATGGCTGGCCAGGCCGCCTTTAGATATTGAATGTCTAAACTGTGGCACTCCTAACCTGTGGAAATTCGGAATTCCCCCCTCTCAGCATCTCAGCTTCCTCATCAGAACTCTCTTTACCTCAGCCTGCTCATGTGACTAAATCCTGTTTTGCACTTCCCCAGCATTCTCCTTGTGTTAGTTATATATGCATTGTACTGCACTTGTATACGTTTTAGTGCCTTACACAACTACCCACCCTTGTAAATTGCATGGCCACTCTAACAGTTGCTGGGTTGACCCTCCATACCCTGTAGCATCATTTGTTTTGTGTTTTGCTCTTTGTTCTCTGTGACTTAATTATTTGCTACTGTTAATTTTCATTCTCTGTAATTATGTATTCTCCTCTTCCCTCAACCCCAGGACGCATCTGGAATTGAGCAGTACTCTGCTCAGTATACCTTCCTGGTAAAACATTTTAATAAATAAAGTAGGAGAAGCATCATTCCAGTGCAGGTGGATGCTGCTCTGGAATGCTATACCAATTCATCTTAGACTGGCAAATCAAACTATACACCCACAAACATATGAACATACTAATGTGCCAGCAGAAACAGACCACCTTGTCTATCTAAGTCTGCTCGAGTGTGCAGCTAGCACACCTAGTTGCTGCTGCCCCACCCCCCTCCCATTTGTCATCCCACTGCCACGCCCACCACATTTAATTGAAAGATGGTTTCATGAAAAATCAATTAAATCACAGCAATGTTGCAATGTGTTTAAAACTTGGTTAGTACAATAAACATTTCATTGTTGTATTAGTGTTATTTGTAGCCTGTATTCATAATTTATGACTTTGTAATACTGTTAATGTCAATGTTGCATGTTGTTTGTTTTTTATATTTGTATATTGTGTTACACTTTTAAAATCCTGTTTTATGAAATAATGATTACAGATGTACACATGGGATCTCCCTTGAAATTAGCTTCTGCTTAATGGAGCACAGTTACATCGAACCTGCTCATAGCAACTTTATGAATAAAATGTTATGAATGAATGAATGAATGAATAGACCTTTCTTATCCACCTTATTTATCCGTTTTGAAGGTTCCAATCATGTCCCCTTTCTCTCTTTCCTTTTCTCCAGGGAGTACATGTTCAATGACTTCAATCTGTCCTCGTATGCCTTACCCTGCTGACACATTATCATCTTTGTTAGCCTCATCTGGACCTTCTCCAGCATGTCAATGTCCTTTTTGAGGTGTGGGCACCAGTACTGAACTCCATACTCTAGATGTGGTCTCACCAGTGACCTGTACAATAGTAGTGTTACCTCCTCTCTCCTTCTACCGATCCCCTTAGCTATGCATCCCAGCATCTTGTTTGCCCTTGCTGCTGCTTTCTTGCACTGTGTGGAGTGCTTCGGGTCACTAGTGATCACCACTTCCAGGTCCTTCTCCTCCTCTGATGCAGATACTTGGACTCCACCCAGGTAGTACTCTGTCATGAGATTCTTGGCTCCAGTGTGTATAGCTCTGCATTCTTGGCATTGAAGCCAAACTGCCAGATCCCAGACCACCTCCCCAGCTTTTTCAGATCATCCTGTAGGTCCTGTATCCCATCAGCTGTATCCACTCTCCCACAGAGCTTGGTGTCATCTGTGAATAGTCACTTTTTGCCTTTAATGTCTACATTGATAACATCCATGAGGTACACATGACTGGTGTCCTTTTGGGGAGAGACACACAGTGACATTGTGTTGATGGTGGCACAACACACAGTCATAATCTCCTTGTTGTGGGTCTTCACAGTGATGGTGTCCTGGTGGGGAGACACATAGTGGGAGTGCCATGGTTAGTGAGAGATACTGTATACTGTACACAGTGACAGTATCCTGGAGTGGGGGTGAAACCCACAGACATTGTCCTGGTAGTTTGGTGGAGAGACATATTGTAATGGTGTCCTGGTGGATTGGAGACATAGACTGTGACAGTCCAAGAGGTGGTGGTGAGATACACCAATGGTGTTCTGTTAGGGGGCACTCAATAACAGTGCCCTGGGGGAAGGAGATACACAGTGATAGTGGCTTGAGGTACTTAGTGATGGTGGATGGGGGAACATGCAGTGACATTGTCTGTAGATACATTAGGTAAGTACAATAGGGAGCGAAGAAAGACCAAGGGAGGGATAGTGAGGCTTAATAAAGGGGAGAGGAGGTGGGCAGAGGGTGACAGTAAAAAGGCAGAGATACTGAATGAATACTTTTGCTCAGTATTCACAAAAGAAGAAGATGGTGAGGTACCTGAATCGAACAATAGAAGCACTCTGGACAGGGGGGCCGATATCAGTCCATTCACAGAGGAAAGGACCATGAAAGAACTCCTAAAACTAAAGGTGGACAAAGCAATGGAGCCTGAAGGGATTCACCCCAGAATTCTAAAAGAACTACGGGGAGATCTACTGTAGTGACACCACTGACTACCCTATTTAACAAGTTCTGGCAGAGCCACTACGGTTGCAAAAGCATTAACTAGATAAGGGTGTTTCATGGGCTTAAACATAAACATGAATTGCTTTCATTAAGGCCTTCAATACTGTTCCACATATAAGACTTTTGAACAAGCTGGGAAGATTAGTAGTGGGTTACAAGGTGATAAACTGTGTTAGGAAGTGATTGAATGATAAAAGACAGAGAGTCGTGGTAAACGGTACTCAATGTAATGAAAGGAGTGTGACCAGCAGGGTGGTGCAGGGCACAGTTCTGGACCCAGTCCTGTTTAATGTATTCACACACAGGCTGCACTGTGGAACACATGGTCAGCTTTGTCATAGTGATTCAGTTGTAATGAATAATCAGGACTACTGCATTGTAGTGTCGGTCACTGTATGTCTGAAGACATGATTGCATACATATGTGTTGACATACACTGACTGTCAATAACAATACAATATTCCATATTATTCTGCTTAACTGGAGCAGTTTGGCAATGATGACCCAGAATTTTACAGTGCAGCCTGTGACTGTGTCATAGCACAATGCATCCAGATTGTTAAATAAAGCATCCCATTTATGGTCCTTGTTTTATAGAAATCAAAAAATGCTAATGAAGTTTATACCGATGCCTTGTCTGTTGTTGCTGCTGGGTTTTCTCTTTTAAAATTCTGATTTCTGTATAAATGTTATTTACTATTATAAGATGGAGTGCTGACCTTCTCTTCTGTTTTCATGGAGTGTGCCATTCTAGGTCATTTTCTCTGTTTGCAGATGTGTGTCTGTTTCAGAGAGGGTGAGACATCTAGTACAAATGCAGCATTGTTTTACTGAGTCCCAACATTAATAATCAAAGCAGTTAGCAATAGAGTGGAGCAGAGGTTCCTGTCTCGAGCTATCATGCAAGCAAGCCATTTTCCACATAAAACCTTTTATTTTTATTAGCTGTCATCAAATGGCATTGGTAAAATAGATAAACTTGTGATATACCATCATGGAAATGGAAGCTTTAAAAAAAGGGAAAAATGTAGGGCTAATATTTTTCTCTTTAATTTATCTGGAATGTTATTATTTCTTGCACACTGTGGCTGACCAGCTTTCAGAATGGGAAGGAAGGAGAGAGGGTGGGAGTGCACTTTTCTCCTCTCACACCCCTTGGTGCACAGAAAGCTGAGAAGCTATGTTTTAATGCAAGCATTGCCAATATAACAAAAAACACCATTTGTTGGCAGCTTACTTGCAAATGATTTGTAGCTAACCAGCAACAAAATAACAATGAAGAAAGAATGCAGAGCTAAAAGGTAAAGTATAAAGGAAGGTGGATTGAAGTTACTACAGTACTTGCAAGTATACAGTGTACAGCAATTCCCCAGATGCACATAACTCATCAGTTGACAAACTATACATAAGGGTTGGGGTCCAGGTAATAAGGAAGACTGAAAAAATGGGAGGTGGAGGGAATGAAAAGTTAGACAGAAAGACAGACAGATAGGCTCACTGCTGAAACTGAAGAAGACATTTTTCAAACCACACCTTTAATAGAAACCAGAACCAAATGTAACTGTATTAGAGCCATAACAACAGACTTCAAAGATAATGTTCAGAAAAGACTGAAAAAAAAGCATAGCAAAAAAAAAAAAAAGAAATAATATAATGCACTTTCATTTGAGAGTAAGGGAACTGAGTAGCACACAACAGTCGAGACCTCCTTACAAAAATGAATTCAATAGCAAAGTGTGAGATAGCATCAAAATCATCATGACATGGGTTGTAAGGCAATCAGCGTGACTGAGAAATGATTACCCATGGGGACCTTTGGGGCTTATAACATATTGTTTGTTCTCTGAATGGGGGAACAAGAAAAAGGGGTGTTTAATGTAATATGCATTAATATGGATTGATATGCAATGATTGAAACTATCAGTGCCCTTTTCACCAATCATGCATGTGTAATAAGGATTTGTATAGCTGTTGCTAGCCTTGCTTGTAGAGCAGAAAGCAGCTAACTTAAAGAAGCTACAGTTTCTTATTAATTTAACACTTATATCTTAGCAGGAGTCAGTGTCTGTTGAGTTTAAGCAAACAGATACTGTATTAGAAGTAGAAGGGGCCTTATTTAGGGTTTAAAAAAAAAGAAAGAAAATAAAGAAAGTCAGTGTGTGTTCAGTGCTGGGAAGGGTTCTATATCAGTTTACTTTGCTAAACCAGTAGGAGGAAAGAGAGCTTAACTGGGGGTGCGGCTTAGACACTATAAAAGCAGGTGACTCAAATTACAACTTCCTGTTGCTAGCCTTGCATGTAGAGCAGAAAGCAGCCAACTAAAAGAAGCTACATTTCTTACTAATTTAACACTGATATCTTAGCAGGAGTCAGTGTCTGTTGAGTTTAAGCAAACAGATACTTTATTAGAAGTAGAAGGGGCCTTATTTAGGGTTTAAAAAAAAAGAAAGAAAAGAAAGAAAGTCAGTGTGTGTTCTATGCTGGGAAGAGTTCTGTATCAGTTTACTTTGCTAAACCAGTAGGAGGAAAGAGAGCTTAATTAGGGGCGTGGCTTAGACACAATAAAGCAGGTGACTCAAATTACAACTTCCTGTTGCTAGCCTTTTTCTTACTAATTGCCCTCCATCCCACCCTAAGCCAGTTCTACTTTTATAGCCACTCGATTTGACTGTCAACACAAACTTCCTGTTTGGCAATAGGAAGGGAAGGATCATAGAGAAACATTGGTTTTGTCAACCCTAAAGGAAAAAAGTAGCTCACTCTCCCCTCCGGCCGCTGGTGGTCTGACACTGAGCAAGGAAGAAGGAGGCTACTGAAGAATATAGGAAATTACTGTCCCAGAACAGGAAGGGTGAGAGTTGTAAGGAGAGGAGAGAGTAAGCATACAGAGAAACAGGAGAGGGGACACAAAATAAGACATGATAGGAGTGGTGCAGTGCAATGGCTGTGGGGTGGCAGTGTTCTGGGAGACATTCTGGAGGCTGTGATGCTACCCTATTTGCAGGCACCTCTCTGGGAGGAGGTTGCCTGTCTCCAGACTGACCTGGCTAGGATTCGTGAAACCTCCTCCCCCACCCAGGGACCACCAGGGCCAATGCCGCTACCTCAGAGGTTGCCAAGAAAGAGGATAGGCTGGACCAGGGTGGGCTCAGGGAGGGAGAGGGTGGTGGAACAGAGTTGCATCCCTCCAGCTGTACCTCTCCACAATTCATTCACTCTTCTGGTGGATAGTGATTCCTCTATGGAGGCACCTGCAGTTGAGACCAAGGAGGATGCTGGGAACCTTCACAAAGGAGACCCACAGGAGGGTGGCATAAGACCCCACAGGGGAAGGAAACAACTCCTGGTGGGGGACTCAATCATTGGGGGGTAGAAATGGGGGAAGAAGGGGAGAGGGAGGTAAGGTGCCTGCCTGGTGCCACAGCTTGGAGGATATGAGGCGAATCCTCAGGATTGTGGAGCAGCTGCACAAGGGAGGGAGCTGAATGTTATTGTCCACCTAGGAACAAATGACCTGGCTAAGAATGGGATCAGAGCAGTGCAAGAGGAGTTTGTAGAGTTGGGGAGGGGCCTTAGACAAGTAGCACATACAGTAACCTTCTTGGAGGTGCTGCCTGTCTATGGCAAGGGTGATGCTAGGGTACTCCTTACCAGGGAATTCAATGACTGGTTGAAAAACTGGTGTGGAGCTTAGAGTTTTGGTTTCATTGGGGACTGGGGAGCCACCTGGAGGGATGCAGACCTGTACTGGTGCGATGGTCTGCATCTGTCTGGGGGGGAACCAGGATCCTAGGTGAGAGATTTAAATGCTTCATTGGCAAGCATTTAAACTAGCCAAGGGGGAGGAACTGAAAAGGAGCAGGGAAATACCAGCCACCCCCCACAAACAACAGTAATTAGTGAGGTAAACACCAAGGTAGAGAAGTCATTAGGGAGCAGGCCAGAAGTAAATGTAAAAAAAGGCAAAGGCAGTAAGGACAGGAATGGGGCTAAAAGGGGTAAGGCCATCAAAAAGTGGAGGGTGATGAGTACCAATGCCCAAAGTCTGTGTAACAAGCTGCCTGAACTAGTTGCCTTGATGAAAGAGGGTTGCCTGGATATTGTGGCAGTCACAGAAACATGGTTCACAGAGAACCATGACTGGGATGTCAACATACCAGGATACACAATCTACAGGAGGGACAGGGAGGGTAAAAGAGGAGGAGGAGGAGCTCTTTATGTAAAGAAAGGGACCAAAGCAACAGAACTAAAGAGTAAACAGGGAGCAGATGAGACACTCTGGGTCACCCTGGAGACAGGAAATGGCACCACAATCCGCATGGGGGTTGTATACAGACCCCCATCTTAGGGGGAAGGAATGGACAAAGAAATGATAGAAGGCTACCTTAGAATGGCAGAAAAGGGGAGATATTGTTGATGGGGGATCTGAATATGCCAGATGTTAACTGGAGCACCTTTGCTGCAGGCACATCCAAGAGCAAGGTCATTCTTGATGCCCTACAGGGGGCATGCCTCAGACAGCTAGTACTGGAACCCACTCAGGAGAGAGAGCAGTCTTAGACCTGGTACTGTCAAGTGGGGACAGAGAAAGAATCTCAGATTTAGAAGTGGGTAGCCATCTTGGAACAAGCAACTGCCAAACAGTGTGGTTCACGATAAACACAGCCATACAATCAAGCCATACAAAAGCAAGAGTATTGGACTTTTAGGAGGGCTGACTTTGGGAAAATGAGAGAGTGCCTCGGAGAAGCACTAGCAAATAGGCAAGAAGGAGGGGTGGAGGAACAATGGAGAGTAATCAAAACAGCCATCACAGAGGCAACAAGCCTTTGCGTAAAGCAAATCAGCAAAACATAACGAAAGAAAAAAATGCTATGGTCCTCAAAAGAGGTGGCAGGGAAGGTTAAGGAGAAAAGGATAACATTCAGGAAATATAAGGAAACACAGAAGGAGAAGGACAGATAACTTTATCAGTTAAAGCAGAAAGAGGCTGGGAAGGCAGTCAGAATAGCAAAGGCCCAAACAGAGGAAAGGACAGTCAACTCTGTTAAGAAGGGGGATAAGACCTTTTGTAGGTACAATAAGGAGTGAAGAAAGACCAAAGGAGGGATACTGAGGCTTAATAAAGGTGAGGGAATGAGCGTAGCGGGTGACAATGAAAAAGCAGGGATACTGAACGAATATTTCTCCTCAGTATTCACAAAAGAAGAGGAGGGGAAGATACCTAAACCAAGCAAGAGAAACACCCTGAAGATGAGGGTCGATACAAGTCCATTTACAGAAGAAAGGTTCTGAAAGAACTAATAAAATTGGAGGTGGACAAAGCAATTGGGCCTGATGGGATTCACCCAAGAATTCTAAAAGAACTAAGGGTAGAACTAATGACACCGCTGACTACTCTCTTTAACAAATCATGGGAGGATGGGGTGGTACCTGAGGACTGGAGGAGGGTGGATGTGATTCCTCTTCACAAAAGTGGGAGCAGGACAGAGGCAGGAAACTATAGACCAGTTAGTTTGACATCAGTAGTAGGTAAAATGATGGAATCACTTCTGAAGGAAAGAATTGTTGAGTACCTAGAGGCCAGTGGGGCACAGGAACCAAGGCATCATGGATTCACGATGGGAAGGTCATGTCAGATGAATCTAATAGATTTCTTTGACTGGGTGACCAAAGTAGTAGACCAGGGAGGGGCTGTGGACATGGCTTACCTAGATTTTAGCAAGGCATTTGATACAGTCCCACACAAATTAATACACAAGTTAGCCAGCCTTGGAGTGGGTCCCAAGGTGGTAGCCTGGATAAAAAATTGGCTAGACAACAGGACGCAAAGGGTAGTAGTAAATGGAGTCCACAGTGAAGAAGGGAGGGTTACTAGCGGTGTATCGCAGGGTTCAGTACTGGGACAGGTCCTTTTTAATGTCTTTATAAGTGACATTGCAGAGGAACTGGAAGGCAAAGTATGTCTCTATGCAGGTGACACAAAGATCTGCAACAGGGTTGATACACCAAATAGAGTGGAAAGGATGAGAAGGGACTTGGCAAGGTTGGAGGAATGGTCAAATGAATGGCAGCTCAGACTCAATGCCAAGAAATACAAGGTAATGCACCTGGGAAACAAAAACCCAGGGGAAGAGTACACGATGGGGGGTGAGATACTGACAACAGTAAAAATGGAAAGGGGCCTGGGGGTAATTATATCAGATGACCTAAAGGTGGGCAAGCAATGTGAGAAGGCAATAAGGAAGGCTGGGGGAATATTGGGATGCATAGAGAGAGGCATCAATAGTAGAAAACAGGAAGTTGTTATCCCTCTGTACAGACAGTTGGTGAGATCCCATCTGCAGTACTGTGTGCAGTTCTGGAGACCCCATCTCCGCAAAGACATAGACAGAGTGGAGGCTGTCCAGAGGAGGGCAACCAAAATGGTGCAGGGTCTGCACCAGAAGACATACGAAGAAAGACTAAAGGAGTTTAATATGTATACCCTTGAGGAAAGGAGGGAGAGAGGGGACATGATAGAAACTTTCAAGTACCTCAAGGGAGTCAACAAAGTCCAAGAGAGTGGCATCTTTCAGAAAAAGAGATGTGCAAGAACAAGGGGGCACAATTTGAAGATAGAGGGGGGACGGCTCAGAGGTAATGTGAGGAAGTATTTTTTCACAGAGAGAGTTGTGGATGCATGGAACAGCCTCCCCGAGGAGGTCGTTTAGTCAAGAACAGTGGGGGAATTCAAGAATGCATGGGACAGACATAAGGCATTTTTTGTGAGGGGTAGGAGGAAGTAAGCTATTGGTTAATTAGGATCTGCAGCTTATCTGTTAGGTAGGAAAATGGACAGACTAGGTGGGCCAAGCAGTCCTTATCAGCTGTCAGATTCTATGTATCTATGTCTATGTATAGATAATAATTTTATCTGGTTGTAACTGAATATTATCAATTAAGGAATCTAATTAACTGTAATTGTAGGGGATATTTAAGGAATGGTGATTTTACACACAGTAGCTCTTGATAAAGCTCCTGCTATGGCGTGAAACACTGTTGGGCTCATTTTTGGGGGGTGGGGGGGTGGCATCTCTTTGTATGTTTCCACAGTGCTTTATATAAAGGTGTAATAAAAACAGAACTTTTTCAGCACTCAGAGGTCTACACTCCATTATTTTACCAGTAATTGGGGAGAGTTGGTAGGTTCCTCTGGTACTCAGGAGTATAGCCATCCAGGAACTGTTTCCTGTATTGGGAGACAAGTCACAGATATATGTTTGTGTGTTGAGTGGAGGGTTTAGTTCCATAACTGCTGGGTTGCTTAAGGAGAGGTGCTCTTCCTTGGCTTCATGTCTTCAATCTGGAGCTTTAGATGGCCATAGTTCTGTTCACTTGAAGCCTGCCCTTCACTGCTTGTTACTGCTGCCCAGCCCCTCGACTTTCTTCCCAGTGGCATACCCTTTTTCCTTTTCCAAAACACAGACTTGCATTAAATAAGCAAGAGGAGGTGAAAGAATGAGAAGAGGGAATGGGCTCTCTAATGTGGTGATGGGCAACCGGCTTTGAATTGTTTTCTTCTGTTGCAACTCCCTCCTACTCCAATAGCAACACTGATAGGATGCTTGACAGCAGCTCTTTTATGATTTCCAAGCCTTTATACTTAGTGGCAACTCTTCCAAATAAACTGTAGAAACTATTATTCTGCTTTTTCTGTATTATAATTCATCTACCCACCTTTAATAGTCCACATTGCAGTCCCAACGGCAATTTCATCATAATATTATTTCCTTCTTGCTACAGTTTCTTTTTTTCAATCATTTCTCAACAGTATTTTTTTAAGTCTGTTTTTATGCCTCCGACATTCAGTCTTTTTTTTAATATCTGGGTGTCTACTGGACCACATGGTGTTCTTCTGGTGGCTCCTTGCATTAAAGAGATCTTTAAATACAGTCCATCCAAGCACTTAGATTTTTTTTGTGAAAAAGTTAGGCTGTTGGCACCCATATTTTCAACCAGGAAAGAATCTCTACATTCACCTACCCAATAATAAAACACACAATATATGCATTAATATCAGTTAATTAAAAGACACTGTTATGTCCAATTTTGGTTTATTTCTGAAGATTTTAATGTTTAGGGCAAAAGAGAGGGAATATTAAACTGGTTAACATTCATGGTGTCAAAATGTCAGCTTTTTTATAACATTCCCTGCTTTGTACTGGATACATTATTTTACAAGTGTGTTAACATCTGAACTTCCAGTATTGTATGTTGAAATATGCCACATGAAAGATACTTTAAAAATATTTAACTTTTTTTAATATGATGAGCTGAGCTTCTCAGCTGGCAACATCTAGAAACTACTGACGGTCCACTCCTAGCAGGTAACAGCACAGACTTGGGTAATTTTGCATTGCCCCCACTGGGGTGGGTCTCAGCACTGGCAGAGATAACATTGGGGGGGGGAGGCTTACTTTAGAAGCCTGCTTGGTGATGATGATACATTTGTATATGTTGGTGTCATTGTGGCCCTATTTCTGCACCTGGAGCTGGTGTTAGTAGACCCCCATTTAAATAAAATATGTCCAAGAGCATAGTCAGGTGGGTAGAAAATTGGCTAAGGGACAGA
This sequence comes from Neoceratodus forsteri, assembly GCA_016271365.2. Lineage (NCBI taxonomy): Eukaryota > Metazoa > Chordata > Ceratodontiformes > Ceratodontidae > Neoceratodus > Neoceratodus forsteri. Next base: position 371,132,491 of record CM057449.1, read on the forward strand.
AGGCAAAGAGTTGTGGTAAATGGGACTAAGTCAAATGAGAAGGCGCTCACCAATGGAGTACCCCAAAAGGTCAGTCCTGGGTCCAGTCCTGTTTAATTAGTTCAGTAGCGACATAGGCATAGGTATCCAGGACAATCTTGCACTCTTCACACGTGATACTAAACTAGGCTGCAGCATTGATAGCAAAATGGCAGATGTAGAAAAAATAAATAAATAGATAAATAAATAAACTGAACCATGTGCAGTTCAAGTTATGTAATGGGGGCTTTCAGACAAAAATAATAAACATCCAATGTCTTCAATATTTATTTTATTTACTTTCACTCATGCTCTTTACTTTTCAGTTCAATAGCTCCCAATTTTTCACAATTACTTCATGGCTTTTTTCAGGGAATGCCTTTTTATGTCAGCACATTTTAAAATCAAATAAAATCAGTTTTTACCTACTTATTTTGATTTAAAGCATATTATATTTTTTATACAAAACTGATTCACCATACCACATTGTTCTGTGAGCTACATATAAAAGCTCACTTTGTAGCTCTGGGGGGGGGGGTAAGTCCATATGCCCCCCCCCACAGTCCATTCCAACACTGCCTGGGATCTCCTGCTTTCATAAGTTATACCAATAATTCCAATCGCTTAGGTTAATTTATGCATTTATACTGATTTCCCTTGTAATCTACTCCAGTGTTAAAACTACCTGCAATTTATGTTTAGTGGTTTCATTATGTTAGTAGTGAATTCATTCTTTGTTTTCTGAGAGGAAAATTATTCATTTATTTACTAAAACATTTTGAATTGAAAAGTGCTCTGCGCTGAATTTATTTTCCAGCTGCAACCAAGTTAGGGATTTGGGGAAAATTATGAAGGATTACAGCAGCGCTATTTGCTGTCTGCAAAAAATTTCATGATTTAGTCTTTTAGCATTACTGTATTATATTTCTGTCATAATTAGATTCTTCATTAGTATATTTTTACTTTGTCAGATCTTTTTGACCAGCCTGTATTACTAATTGCATAACGGATTACTCCTATAATTAAAGATGTATGTTTCTCTAACAATTGAAAACAAAACTTCCCTTGAGGTTACGTTTTTGTCTTTAGATACTGAATTTAAACTGTAAATCTATTAGGTTGGTATCTGTTAGACCCAAGTTTGATTCTCACAACCTCTACCTGGATACTGTGTGATTCTGAACTTGTCTGTTCACCTCTCCAGTACTCCCAGCTTGCCCATAAAAACAAGAGGGTACAATCACACATTTCTGATGTTAACCTGCACAACACAACACAATGCCAACATTTATTTTTGCCCATTCTGTCCCTGTCCCTGTACCAGTAGACAGTGCTGACAGGTGAGGGACCATGCTCTGCCGTGGGGGTAGATGAAGGGCAAGGTAGCGGTGGTGCACAGGAAGAGGCAGCAGGTGAGCAGCAGCCGAGATGTCACTGCATTTGCCCCCTGTGTGTCAGTCTGTCGGAGCATGTTTGGAGCAGCAGTAATTCCATGGCAAAGCATCCTTTGTAGAAATCAGGAGAGGGGCCACCCTTAAAAGAACCTGCTGGGATCCGGGGAGAATGAGTCCAACGCTATGCATCTGTTTTGTCCTTTTGTTTTGCTGGTATGGCATGACATGACCTATTATTTTTCATTTAAGGAGATGGGGTGTAATGAGAAACCATATATCTTCCAGGTGCTAACACTTTTATTAATTTGTAAGGTACATTGCAGGTCATTATGCCATTCTGTTCTATTGGGTAGACTCATCAAGAGCCATGAGATTCTATTATTAAGGGCCATATTGTGAAAATAGGTGAAGAAATGTTATGTATACCTTTATAATAGAATGGCTGAACCTCAATGTACATATAAAGAAAGCATGCTTAAAGATCATTATTTAAACCTTATTCTAAAAATCCAATATGTAGTGTGAATAATGTAGCCCTAATACAGATATCATACAGTAGATAATAAGTGGCATTATGAAAGCACGTGTGCTGTGGCCTTCTGCTATGATGAAAATAGCACAGCATGTATTTTTTGGCTATTGTCCCTTTTTATGGAACATCATAAAGAGTGATGTCTTTATAGTTATATCTAATAACATCATATCAGATTGCCCTATAATTATTACAAGTGCTTTCATAATGCCATTTATTAGTTGCTGTACGATATGTGTACTAAGGCTATCTGCCTCACTCTATAGCTTAGATTTTTTAGGATACAGTGTAAATATGGATCTTTAAACATGCTTTCTTTACATGTATTTTAAGGTTCGACCATTCTGTTATGAAGGTATATTATAAAATCGTTTAATCTATTTTTACAAGCTTAAAAACTGATAGCTCGATCACCAAAACAGATACATTTCAGCAATAGAATATACCACCACAAATGTCCATGTACATTAAGTGGTTTTTCAAGCATTTGGAAAATTACTGATCCTGTGTATGTGTAATCCACACCTTTTGTTTTATCTGTTTGTTTGCACTGGAACACAGTCTGACTGCTGGCTCAGGCACTCCTTTAGTGCTACGAGTGTAGAAGGTAGAAGCTGGGCAGAGCAGGGGCAGGGGTGGGGAGGAGCGGAGGAGGGGAAGGGAGAAGCTGGGTGGAGCAGTTGTTGGGTGGGGGCGGCTGCCCTTAGGTGCTACTCACATGGACCAGCAATTCACAAGTGAAATGCAGCAACCTGCCATAGTGGTACCACCGTGACACTCTATATTTGAATCAGTCAGCACCCTTGATTCAAAGTGCAGTATTTTTACTGGTAACCTTTTCTGGGTGCTCTATTAAAGTGAAAAAACAGGCACCAAAAGTGCTTATTTTCACCTTATTTTGGTAATTCATTAGTTCTTACTGTTTGCCGTTCTTCCTTCTCCACCATTTATTTTGTGGCTGAATTGTCTAATTGCTTCTGGTAATAATTACTGGTTTCATTCATCCTCCTCATATTCATGGCTGTGGCTCGGTTCTCTGTTTTATTTTGGGTTTTAATCTTCCCATTTCTCTGGCCACCATTTTATTCCATCTCATTTCTGGAGTAAACCAAGCCACAGCCATGAATATGAGGAGGATGAATGATATGTCAATTAGCTCAAATGCTTATAAATGTCATATTTCAGCTAAATGAATGAACATAGTTAGCCTTTCATTCACCATTTTGCAGAGCACTGTTGTATCACAATGTAAGCAGGCCAGACAGACATAATAAATGATATTTTAACTAGACACAGCAGGTCTGGGATTAGGAGTGCAAAATGAAGCCTTTCAACAAGGAGTACAAAAAAAGCATTACACTGTATTTCATTTGGTGCAGATCAGAGGACTTCTGCTCCAAAAGAGATTTCTGGTTCCAGTCAGGGGCAAAGTCTGATAACAGGAGGACTTTGATTCCCGACAAGAGCCACTATTAAAAAAAATCACAAAAAGGCCTCAAGTTTAAAAATTTCAACTGCCAGCACCAGCTAGTAGACAGTTCAAAGATCTGTTGGAGTTACAGGCAGTCAAGTATTCGGAGCACCATCGGAGCCTTGGTTATGTTTGAGATAGTAGGTATAATTTAATGGAACACTTTAACCTTTAAACTGGGGTATTTTTTTTTCTTTTGGCTGAATGTCTGAGTTGCTGCTTTTGGAATCCTATGCAGTGGTTTTATTCCCATTATGGTCTGAATGTGCATCTGCCCAAACCAGATTGGGGCAGACATAACATTTAGGAAAGGGAATGCTGGTAGGTGTCTCCACAGGAAGTCAGTACATGATAGTAGGAAACAAACAACAGCGCCAAACCAAAATCAAATACCTTCATCTCCACTTTGATATGCAGTTTGTAATTTCATATCTAGAAGACAAATACAACATTTCAAAGTGGACATTTTAAGTGTAAAAGCACTTTTAGCTATTTGGTTCTATTAAAGTTGGCTCCTTCCACAAAGGCTCGTTATTTCATATCATACAGTGCAATGTAATTTCATTTATATAGAACAAAAAGTCATTTGTGCTCAAGTGGAGAGGAAAAAAATGATTTCATTTATTTAAAATGACTTTATTCCTCCTCAGGCTGCTCTTAGGTGCTGTTCACAGGGACCAGACATTTACAAGTGAAATGCAGCAACACGCCATAGTGGTACCATAGTCTGGTGGCACTCTATATTTGAATCAATCAACAGACGTACTTATTTAAAGTGCAGTATTTTACTGGTAAACTTTTCTGGCTGCTGTGCGAGATGGAGTAAAATAGCGGCCACAGAAAAGGAAAGATCAAAAGCCAAAGTGAAATACAGAGAACTGAGCCATAGTCATGAATATATCGCCAGACGGAATTAGGCAATTGAGTCACAAAATACATGGTGGAGAATGGAGAATGAGAAACACTAAGAACTAATGAGTTACTAAAATAAACTGTAAATAAGCACTGTTGGTACATGTGTTTGCACTTTAAAAGAACAAACAAAAAAGGTTACAAGTACAAATACTGCACTTTAAATAAGTGTCTGGTTTGTTGATTGATTGAAATATGGAGTGCCGCCACACTATGGTACCACTATGGCGTGTTGCTGCATTTCACTCGATGGTTTCATTAATGCTTTCTTTGTCTTTTGATTCTTTGCATTTTTGTATTTTTTTCCTTTTACTTTCAATGATCCTCTCATTTTATCTCTTAATATACTGATGTTTGCAGCAGGTTCATGCTGCTTCCTGCTTTCTTAATATTTGGCTTCACATTATACCCGAATTGTTTCATTAATTGTGGTACTTCCAGGTCTGCTGCCTAAAACTCAGGACAAAGTTCTGAATATCAATGGGAGTCACAGTAAAGAGGATTTAGGCAAATGAGCTAAAAAATGGTAAAAAGGAAAGGAGAGAAAAGATGGTATAAAATGAGAGGAGAGTAAGGACTTTAACCTTTTCCAAAGGCTGCAATATTAGCATTGCCTAACATGAATGAGCACAGTAATTCACATTTTTTACAGAAAGAATTTTGAAACTTAAGCATTTGAAATCCTGTTTTTTCTCCTAAAGTACGAATAGAGTGTAACATCTACAGCAGGGAATTGCGCACCAAGTTGAGAAATTTCCTTAAAGAGGAGAACCTGGGTAACTTTAAGGAGGGACAAAAGGAATAGTTTACATAAATAAATAAGTATTCTCTCTGCTTTGTTCACAAACAGCTTCTATTGGTTCTGTAAACATCATATTAGCTTAATGGAGGCTAAAAGTTATTTATGAATAAAAGTGTGTTAGCATAGTTTTAGGATGGTGGAAAAAAGTCACTTACCAGGAGATGAGTACAGGGAAGAAATAGAATGAAACTTGATGCTTTACAACAAAGCCTACCTCTGACAGGTTTCGGGGAAGGGCGTGTGGAATGACATTACAGTGGATTTTTTTGAGAGCGGGGAGGCGGAGGAGATTATTCACAACTTGAACCAGTTCCACAGACAGAAAACATGACTTCAGCCCTTTCGTACATGCAAAATGCCTGCAGGGCTCTGCCCAGCAGCCATGAAAGTGTCCACTGTCATATAGTGCAGTGCTACAGTCCATGGGGACTACATGGGCAGATTGCTTCTTGGGGGAGGGTCAGGCAGAGGAAAAACAGTTCCACGGATGGAAAACATGACATCAGCCCTTTTCTAGATGCAAAACATCTGCAGGGCTCCACCCATTCAACCGTAAAAAATCATGTGAGGGTGGTATGGTACCTGAGAACTGGAGGAGGGCAGATGTTATTCCCCTTCACAAAAGTGGGAGCAAGGCAGAAGCAGGAAACTGCAGACCTGTTAGTTTGACCTTAGTGGTAGGGAAAATGATGGAATCACTTCTGAAATAAAGAATTGTTGAGTACCTCGAGGCCAGTGGGGCACAGGACCTAAAGCAGCATGGATTCACAGCAGGAAGGTCATATCAGATAAATCTAATAAATTTCTTTGACTGGGTAACCAATGTAGTAGAGCAGGGAAGGGCTGTGGATATGGCCTACCCAGACTTAAGCTAGGCATTTGACACAGTTCCACACAAAAGGTTAATAAACTAGTTAGCCAGCCTGGGAGTGGGTCCAAGGGTGGTAGCCTGGGTAACAAATTGGCTGGACAACAGGACACGGATGGTAAGTAAACAGAGTACACTCTGAAGAAAGGGGGGTTACTAGTGGTGTACCACAGGGTTCAGTACTGGGACCAGTCCTCTTTAATGTCTTTATAGGTGACATTGCAGAGGGACTGGAAGGAAAAGAATGCCTCTTTGCAGATGACACAAAGATCTGCAACAGGGTTGATTCACAAGGGGGTAGAAAGGATGAGAAGAGACTTGGCAAGGTTGGAGGAATGGTCAAAAGTACGACAGCTTAGATTCAATACAAAGAAGTGCAAATTAATGCACATGGGAAACAAAAACCCACAAGAAGAGTACACAATGGAGTGGGGTACTAACAACAACAAAAATGGAAAGGGACCTGGCGTAGTCATATCAGATGACTTTAAGGTAGGCAAGCAATGTGAGAAGGCAATAAGGAGGGCTGGGGGGATACTGGGCTGCACACGGAGAGGCATCACCAGTAGAAAACAGTAAGTTGTTATCCCTCTGTACAGACAGTTGGTAAGATGCTTTCAAGTACCTCAAGGGAAGCAACAAAGTCCAAGAGGATAGCATCGTTCAGAAAAAGAAATGTGCAAGAACAAGGGGACACAATTTTAAGATAGAGGGTGGTGGCGCAGGGACAACGTGAGGATGTATTTTTTCACAGAGAGGGTGGTGGACACATGGAATGGCCTTCCTGATGAGGCTGTGGGGTCCAAAACAGTGAGGGAATTCAAGAATGCATGGGACAGACATAAGGCAATTCTAGTGGGAGGTAGGAGGAAGTAGGCCGTTGGTTAACTTCCTTTGCTAGAAATCCTGGGTTCTCGTATTAAATTGTACTCCGGTTTATACTTGAGAAGTACTAGATTTGTTTTTTCTTTTTCTTTAAATGCTTTTTCAATTAGCCTAAAAGCCATATTATACAATGTGATACAGTTTTTTTTCCTGTCCCTAATAACATGTACTTTCTGCCTCCTCCCTCCTTTCTTTACTGAGCTCCTTTTTCTCCTCCCTTAACACCTTTTTGTAAAACCCTCCCCTGATTTAATCATACAATAGAGCAAGCTAAATTTAGCACTTCTCCTCCCCTTCCAGGTCCCCAGTGACTTCAGCCTTTAATCAGGCCAGGACTCCATTATTGCCTGCTGTGGCTCAGGATCCTGTGCTGAGCCGTGGCTCTGGTGGTCCGGCCAAAAATTGGAAGGCTGCACACCCTCCTTGCCCAAGCAAGGTATAGGACAAGTGGACCCCTCCACCTCCCTCTTACCTGCCCTATCTGGACACTTGCTTAAGTATCTGCTCGTGTTCAGATGACTACAGGGTGAAATGTACTGTCTAGTTCCTCATTAGCTCTTTATCTATTTCGACCACAAGGGGCAGCAAAAAGCAAACTTTTTTTTTATCAGCATTACTAAGTTCATTCAACTGAAGTAGCATCATGAAACGGTATTCAGGATTTTCCATCTGTAGTGTTACTCAACAATTTACACTGTACAGTCCACAAAGAAGAGTTACCGAAATTTCTTTTTGTTACATAATCTGTCTCTCTTTACCTAGACTACAGTTCTGAAAGCTTTTCAAACTATATTGCCACGTTGCACTCATGATGATCCTTATAATCACAATATATATGTCCCATTCCATTATCACTATTGATGTACAAACTAAAGCTCACACTCTCATATCCCCCTCCAGTTCTAATCCCTTTACCCTACCTAATCCCAATCCACTGTGGGACAAGCCCATTAGCACCCTTGCACTCTCGCTGATCTCAAGCTGTCCCCTCATTTTTAAAGCTATGATATTTTTCTGTGCAAATTCGCAATCATATTTTCCCCCTTACAAGAAATCGGTCGCTATTCCATGTTGCAACCAGGTGCAACAACGTAAACTTTATGCAATCTGAACTAGAACCTGGATCCTTCAAGTAATTGTTATGCTTCTCCTTTGCTCTGGTAATGTAGAACTTAATCCTGGATCAGTTGCACCTTCAATAACTCCTACAGACTATGCCTTAGCTAAGGGTTTTAAGATGATAATTATCAACATATGCAGCCTTCAGAAGAAATTCACTGAAGTGCAAGCTTGGGTTTCTCACACATCACCAGACGTACTAATTTTGATGGAAACATGATTAAAAAAATCAGTCACAAATCAAGCCTTGGCACTATCATTTTACTGCCTCTTTCACGTGACAGAATCACTAGAGGGGGTGGGGTGGCTGTCTGTCAATAAGAAATGTACTGCCACTGTCACTGAAACCACCTCTAAACCTAAAGAATTTGAATGTTTAGCATTGAAACTACCCATCTTAGCTGCTGAATCAATAAACATATTGGGTTGTTAGAGACCACCGTCAGTGGGAATGGATATCTTGCCCTACCTTCGACGCTTTCTAGATGTTAAAACTAATGAGACATTAACCTTAGGAGACTTAAATCTGGACTGGTTTAGTGCTAAATCAGTTCCACTTAGAAATCTTTGTGATGAACTAGGTCAGGATCAGATCATAACAGAACTTACAGGGCCGTGTCACAAAAAACAACTGTCAGAATCCTTATTAGAAGTAATCTTGACTAATATGCCCCACAAAATATTGGAGGCAGCAGTCTGGTATAATGACGTGAGTGACCATAACACTGTGGTATGTGTTAGGAATCTACCTAAACCTACAAACGTCAGCAGAGTAATTACAAAAAGATCATTCAAGAAATTTAATTCAGACAACTTTCTAAAGGATTTAAGAGACATTAACTGGCAACAATTTTACCTAGCCCCCAATATAAACGTAGCATTGACTATTTTCAACTTTTCCCTTAGTGGCGTTATAAATAACCATGCATCCCTAATTAGTTGCAGAGTGGAAAAAGTTTCCTGCCCCTGGTTTAATGGGGAAATCAAATCAATGCTGTTAAAAAGGGACCAACTCTGGGTTATCTCAAAACGCATAAAATCTCTTGAGAACTGGACAGCTTTCAGGGCTAGTCATAATTCCTGAACTAAACTGGTTAGAATTACTAAAGAGAACTACTTTTTAAATGTACTTAAATCTGCCAACGGAAACATGGAAAAAGTTTGGCGTACCTTCAAGTTAGTGGAAGGGAGCAAAGCTCCCCCATCCCTCCCTAATACTAGTATCTACCAAGGTATACCTATAATTGATAAAGACGCCATAGGCAATAATCTTAATGCACATTTTGCTACAGCAGGCCTTGCCTTCAATTCATCCCAGTTGGCTGCCTTATGACCCCTTTTCCTTCATTTAGTTGCATCACCCACTACTCTGACCAATACCTCCTTCTTTTTCTTGGCCATTACCTACAAACAAATAGAAGACCAACTACTGAAGTTAGAAACAAAAAAGGGTGTAGGTGCAGATAATATTGACCCTTTCTTCCTGAAGTTAGGTTGCCACTTCCTCACTGCTCCAATTACTCATTTATTTAATCTTTCTTTGGTGGACTATACAGTGCCACAGGATTGGAAGGTAGCTCACAATTTACCACTCTTTAAATCAGGAGATCTTAGTGACGTAAACAATTATAGGCTAATATCAGTTCTGCCAGTCCTCTCAAAAATTCTTGAAAAATTGGTCAGCTGGCAAGTTAGAGCTTTTCTTGTAAATCATCAGTTGGTGAGTCTAATTCCGTCTAGTATCAGGCCACACCACAGCAGCATCGCAGCATTATCCAAAGTCACTAGTGACTGGCTTAAGGCTATAGACAGCAAGCAGATCACTGGTGCTGTCTTTTTGGACCTTAGCAAGGCCTTTCATACTATGGATCATCTCCTATTGCTCAACAGCCTTGAAGAACTGGGTTTGCATGACTCTGCAGTATGCTGGTTTACTAGCTATTTGGACAACAGACAACAAATTAAAATGAATGGAATCCTCTCTTCACTACTCCCACTGATAAGAGGTGTACCACAGGGGTCTTTTCTGAGCCTCCTACTGTTCTTGATACATGTAAACAATCTGAGTAAAGATATAGCTAATTTTAACATTTACCTCTTCGTGGATGACACTGTCCTATACGTATCAACACCATCCTTTGAACAAGCCTGTACTGCCCGGCAATCTGATTTTATTAAGCTTCAGCACATGTTAATGATCTTGAAACTATTGTTAAATAGCAATAAAACCAAGGTAATGTTTTCTTATCTGCCAAATTCACAATCTGCTAGTGCCGTGAATGCTTCTCTGGTCCCCATTACCACTCTATTACGGACACACTCAAGGTGGTGGAAAATTTTAAAAATGTAAGTTTCACACTTGACTCTCATCTTTCCTTTTCCTCCCATATTGATGTATTGGCCAAAATACTAAAAATGAGACTAGGTTAACTTTTTTAGAAATAAATCCTTGTTCTCAAGGGATTCTAGAATTAGATTAGTTCAGGCTACATTCCTGCCACTTTTAGACTATGCGGACATTATCTACATCAACTGTACATCCATAAATCTACACAAATTAGACACTCTCTTCCACTGCCCTATCCACTTTATAACTAATTGTAACCCCTTAGTGGCACTATCCTAAGGGCTACTTACCTGTGCCTGCGTGACTAGGTGCAGGTTGAGGGGCCTGAGATTGTTGAACTGGTGCCTCTACCCAGAGGAATGGTTCTGGGGCAGCATAACTGCTGTTGGTATAGCCCTCCGGGATGTTATAACCTCCCACCAGTCCGTCTAGTTGCCTAAACAGTATAGCAGCAAAACATTCACATGTACCATATGGCAATAATGACTTGCTCACACCCCTTGCACTTACCACTAGGGCTGGATCCTCTGCAGCTGCCCTGAAGACCCCCTGTAAAGTAAGACCTATAATGCAATAGTTCAATGGCAGTACAATACCCCTACTAAAAGGTACACACTAGCCAGGTTAAATGCAAAAAGAACAAAATCTGATTTATTCAGGGGGAAGTGAACAGGGGTGGGGTATAGATCTAGAGGATGATTGATAGTTCTGATTAATTCAGGCTGAACATGCATGCACAGTGAGTCCCTTGTATACCGTCACACAACCGTGGGTACCCAGTTGTTAAGCAGACTAGCCTGAAGCGATGCCTGAGGTAGGCCGGTGTTGCAGCCATTGTTGGGGCCCTTAGGAGAGAAAATAATTAGCATGCACATCAACACAGAATTAGTAATCAGGAGCCAGTTGGCTCAGTTCGTCATAATAAACCCAAGCAAATAAATCAGATGACACACAATGATTGCAGCTTTGTTGCAGGGAGCTACTTTGTTTGGTGCTCATGCTATCCAGACCAGGAGGCAGGACTGGCAAGATGCATACCTCTGGCTGGTGTTCTGGTTTGCCAGGGGAAGCAGGGCCCAAACAACTCACTGAGGTGGCCACTACCTGTTCGATGGCGTTGAGCAGGGAGCCAAATCTCCGAGCGGGTCTTTCATCAGAAATGTTTCTGCAATGGGAGCGGCAGTCTAGGCTGAGATGGCAGGGCCCAGACCATGAGCGGACCATTCAGATTTAGTCTGTGCAAGTGCTGGAGCAGCTTCCAGTTAGCATAACACACTTGAAAGTGGGAAACTAAATCGCGACCCACACAGCACATTCAGCACATTTATAAGCAACACAACTCTTAGTCACAGTTCCGGTAAGGTCCAGTTGCAGTTTAGCAGAAGTTCTTTGCAAACCTCTCAATCTGTGACTCTTTTCAGTACCTGGCAGGCCGATTGCTTCTGGAGCAAGTCTTTGGTCCCAAATTCAGGCAATGATCACTCTCTTTCTCTTCAGGCTTCAGATCTCAAACAAAGGAATTAGATTTAAGTCCAACTTTCACATTCACCAGATTTCTCACTGGAAGATGTAACAGGCAGGCCAGTGCAGCCTTCCCACTGATGCTCCCATACTCCTATACAGGAGCAGCTGCTCGATGGCTCAAGCTGTTCACTCTCCAAACTCCAGCTCACAACTGACTCTGCTGCAGGCAGTTCTGGGGAATTCCTCTGAGAGCCAAAAGGTTTGGTTGACTGAGGGAACTGTCTGTCACAGCAAGGGCTCCCCCTTCAAGTCCTTTTAGGTGCCAAACATTAAAAACTACAATTCCTACAGATTTCAATTCCACAAGACCTCTGGGGGCAGTCTGCATTTTAGGTCCCCCTGGGAGGTCCCCTGAATTTTGATTGGTCCATCTCTGTCAGTCCAGGACCAAAATGCTGGCTCTTATGCAAAACGTCCAAGCTGCAAGAGAAAGCAGGTTAAACAAACTTCTTTACTATTATTATTAAGGCAGATAAACAGTAAATGAACATAGTTCCTAATAGAGCTCCCTCTGCGCATATAGCGACTGCAGAATGGAGCAGAAATACCATTTGCCTCATCAGTCATGAGCCGTAAACTACTTGGACCCAGACCAGACTAATTTCTAACACAGCATAATGACTCTCTTAAAGAAACAGGCAAGGAGACTTTCTATAGCACTCTCATGCAGACACATACAGCTACTGCAGACACAGGACACCATTCTGACAGTGGGCATTAGGCAGCCCAGGAAGACATCTTAGTAAACCCCAATTTGTGTGGGGGTTACACACTTCCCTGCCTAGAAAAACTTGGTGTCCGCGTCAAGTCTATTCTTACTGTAACATTTTATATGAAGACATTATATGAAAAGATACATATGTGTTTCATCTGGTATATCACAGTAGTTTAGAATTTACATTTTTTACATTAAACAGAATCACAGTTTCAGTAACGTTACCATATTTTATCATAGCATTTTACCATATTCACGTCTCTTTAATATTATACCCCTTGTTACACTGAATGGGCACCTTAACTTGGGTGGAGGCTTTGCTTTGGGTAAAGGCAGTGAACACAAGTTTGGGCAAAGAACTGGGTGTGACATAGACTCCTTTGTGCGCAACATTCATGGGCAAGCTAACAGGCTGTCCTGGAGTGTCCTACGTGAGCTTTAAGATTGGTTTTACTGATCTTTTTGAGTGATGTGGCAACACTGGCACTGGCACTTGTTGAAGCTCACTGTCACTTGTCAGAGATATTTCTGCAAAGTCAGAATCATCCAAGACACATCTTTCTGGCTCTTGAATGATACTTTTATTAGCATGAAACAGTTCACTTAGCCCACTTAGTTCATTAGCATTTGCATTGTCGCTTGTAGGTTCACTACTTGTATCATTGTGTTCGGGTTCACTGATTGCCAACAATTCCACCATACAGAGAGACTCAGCCTCTTCAAGATCCACACTGCTAGCATCACTTGTGGAGGTTCAGGTGCCATGGATGAATTGGGATCTGTTAAGTCAGCTGGAGGTTCAGAGTCATCACCATAGTTAATGGAAGGAATTCCCTGGAACACTCTCTCAAGTTCAAAAGATGCGTAGAAAGCAGGATAGAATTAACTTTCTTCATCTCTTTCAGCATTTTCAATATCTGCAATGTCTGCAGGATTGGAAACATTATTGGGAGCAAAAGGCAGGGAAGCAGCAGTTTACTGATTTTGCTGCTTGGCCCAAGCAGCATACCTAGTTACAGGGTGCTGAGAAACTTCAGACTCTTGAACAGTATTGATTTCTATTTGGCCAGTCAGTAACAGGTGGTTCCTGTGAATGGTTTTAACATCATGAGGGTCCCCCTCTGAACATACTTTATACACTGGCAGATCATGCAGCTTTCTGATTACTGTATATGGAACATGACTGCAGTGCTCAGCTATTTTGTGTTTACCTGGAAGTCCAAAGTGTACTCTGTCACTTGGTTGGAGCTCTTGGGCCTTAACACACTTGTTATGGTAAGTTTTGTTACTCAGGTTTCTCTTTGCTGCCATGGTGTTTGCAAGCTGATAGGCATGGTCTAGTTGGGATTTTAGATTTTTGACATACTGCAGGTAATTGTCTGATTGAACACCATCAGGAGACACTCTGAAACATACATCAACTGGAAGGCAAGCTTCTCTGCCAAACATAAGGTGGTACAGTGAAAAACCAGTAGCATCATTCTTTGAGCAATTATAAGCATGGACAAGGGTGCTGATTTGTTGGCTCCACTTAGGTTTGTCTTTGGGCTGCAGAGTGCCCAGCATATTGAGTAGGGTTCTGTTAAATCTTTCTGGCTGTGGATCCCCCTGAGGGTGATAAGGGGTTGTTCTGGATTTTCTTACACCCCATAGAGACAGCAGTTCTTTAATAAGCCTGCTCTCAAAGTCTCGGCTTTGATTCAAATGAATACACTGGGGGGCACCGTAATGTACAAAAAACTTTTCAACAAGGACTTTGGCTACAGTTGAGGCCTTTTTGTCTTTGGTTGGGTAGGCCTGTGCATATCTCGTGAAGTGATCTGTGTCTACCAATACATTTGCAATGCCTTTGGAATCCGGCTCAAGACTAAGAAAATCGATACAGACAAGCTTCATGGGTGCACTTGTAACAATATTGATCAGAGGAGCTGCTCTTTGTGGTGGAGCTTTGCACTGAAGACACCTACTGCAGGTTTTAACATGTTGTTCTATGTCTAGGCCCATTTTAGGCTAGTAGAAACATGAACGGGCCAGATCAAGGATTCTCCCACTACCCAGATGTCCAATTTGGTCGTGCAAAGCTTTTAGGACAACATTTTTTAATTTAGCTGGCAGAACTAGCTGTTTTCTCATAATTTCACCTTGGCTGTCAGTAAGCTCTCAGTACAATAACTAATCTCGAAACTTGAGCTTGCTCCCCTCCTGAAGAAGCAAAGCAGTTTTAAGGTCTCTGGACTGCATCTTAGAGATATCTTCCCCTTCTCTTAGAGCTTCAACTACTGGTCTGATCATTGGATCATAGTACTGTTCTTTGTGGATATCAGCTGGAGTTAGCTGTGGTAAAGAACTCAAGTCCAATGCTGCAAAACTACAGTAGGCAACTGGTATACAAGTCTCTGGAGGTCCCAAGCAACCTGCCAGACAGCTTACAGCTTCAGAGGACAAGGTTCTTCCCGGTCAAACTTGTGGCGTAGTGCTTTTACAGATTTCTTAGGGATATGAACCCACTGTTGGTCAGAAACAGGTCTTCGTGAAAGAGCATCAAAGTCTACATAATTTAAGCCTGGTCGATATTCCACCACATAATCATAGGTTGCTAGAGCAGAAAGCCATCTGTGTCCGGTAGCATCTAGTTTAGTTGTGGTTTGAACATATGTTAAAGGACTATTATTGGTCTTGACTCAGATTTTAGCGCCACACAAGTATTCATGAAATTGGTCAACTATGGCCCACTTGAGAGCAAGAAATTCTAGTTTATGCACTGGATAGTTTTTCTCTGAAGATGTCAGACTTCTGCTAGCGAAGGCAACAGGACACAGTCCTTCTAGATGTTCTTGATTGAGTACTGCTCTGAGACCATTCGAACTGGCATCTGTATGTAACACATAAGGCTTGGATGGATCAGCATAAGCAAGTATGGGAGCGTGAGTCAGTCTGTAAATTATTTCTTCAAAGTCAATGTCGCAATCGGGCATCCATCTCCACCCATACAGCTCATTTGGTCTGAAATAGATCTTCTCAGTATCGTTGTCAGTGCCCTTCTTAAACATTTTGTGTGTAGGTGAATACCCTTGAGTTAAGTTTAGTAGGTGGCTGATTCCCTTGGTATAGTCTTTGACAAATCAACGACAATAGCCATAGAATCCAAGAAACCTTTGGAGGTTTTTCAAGTTGTTGGGCTTTGACCAGCTGGTTAAGGCTTCCACCTTACTGGAGTTGATTTGGATGCCTTCTGATGACACAGTGTGACCCATGTATTTGACAAAACTCTGGAAAAACTGCCATTTGTCAATGGATAACTTTAGACCAAACTCTTCAAGTCTGTCCAATACTTTGAATAAGCGAGCATCATGCTCCTCGAGAGTTGGACATCATCAAGGTAGACGAGACATTCCAAGAGATTCATTACTCCCACTGCACACTGCATTAGTCACTGGAATGTTGCTGGTGCATCCGACATACCTTGGGGCATGTGAAGGAACTCATAGAAGCCCAAGGGACAAATGAATGTAGTTTTTTTCCTGTCCTCAGGAGCCATTGGGATCTGATAGCATCCACTTTGGAGGTCGAGAACGGAAAACCATTCACCCCCATTTAGACAGTCCAGGACATCCTGTATATGTGGCATTGTATACTGATTAGGCACAGTTATTTTGTTGAGGGTCATGTAATCAACACACATGTGAACAGAGCCATTCTTTTTCCACACTACAGCAACTGGGGAAGTGTATGGGCTGTGTGACTCTTGTATGATGCCAGCCGCTAACATCTCTTGTAGGTAATGTCGGAGATCATCTATGTCGGCAGGAGCTAAGTGTCTAGATCTCTCTCTGAAGGATCTCTTGTTGTGCAATCGAATGAGGTGTTCAGCACCTGTGACACAACCAACATCCCATTCCTTGAGGGAGAATACTTTGGTTCTCTGGGGCAGCTTGTTACTGATCCCGGTTCTCCAGCTGTTTGGAAGAGGTGAATCCCCAAAATCAAATGTATCCGGCGATACCTCACATCCTTTTCCAGCTCTGCACTGGGATGGGAGCACAGCAGTGGCAGCGCAATAGACTTTATCCAGGGTGCATCCTCTGTGTATCATGATGTCTCGGTCTGTAACATTTTGTATTCCTACCACCACTCATTGAGCGTAAGCATGAGCCTGAGCCAGAAGCACACTGGGTTTAATCAGCAGTCCTTTGGGTAATTTTCCCCTCGTCTGGGGCATCCAGCATCAAAATCTTGTTAGTGACATCTTT
This sequence comes from Neoceratodus forsteri, assembly GCA_016271365.2. NCBI lineage: Eukaryota > Metazoa > Chordata > Ceratodontiformes > Ceratodontidae > Neoceratodus > Neoceratodus forsteri. The sequence continues at coordinate 371,149,328 of CM057449.1, forward strand.
CCACAGCCGTACTTCACCACTGATACTGCATTCTGCATTGGAAGGTAACGTACTGTACTAGTAACAGGATCCTTCTTCCAGACCATCCCCACAGGCTCAACTTGATCACCTTGCTCAGGGCGCATGTGCTTCTTATAAGCTTTTGGATCAGGGTGTGAGCTCACAGGACTTTTCTTGTCTTTCTCTTCTGCCTTTCTTTACATAGCTGTGCCAGGCACCCAAACATGTGTGCGTTGGTGCCAATCAGTACAGGGATATCATCACAAAGTCTGGTGGAAGGGCAGACCAGGGCCAGTGTCTCCACAGAATCTCCTATGCCATCCACAGAAGAAGGAAAGAAAGTCACACTTTCAAATTGCCAAGAAAAGGATACGACATTTCACTTAACCCCCACACATGCAGTCCATCAAGAGGTTGTAATGGGTGGTCTGACAGATGCTGCTCATACCAGTCTTGAAAAATTATTGTGACTTGAGACCCACTGTCTAAAATTGCTAGGGCCGGAATTCTGTCTATGTGTATATTCAAACAACATGAAGTCTTGCTGTATTCTGACATATTGCAGTGATTCCCAACCTTTGAACTGCCCCAGAGAACAAAGAGTTAACTTTCTATGCAGGGCATAGAATGCTGAGCTCGAGCTCGGTTGAAGTCTCTGTCTGGAGTGTTTCAAACATAAACCGTCAGATTCTTTATTCCACCTCACTGAACGGTCGCTCCGGAGATTTCTTCTTCAGCTCGGTTCGGAAGTCGGTTAAAGTTTCAGTTTTCGTCAGTTGTAAACCGAAAAAGTTATCCGCATAGTCGGTCAGTGAGTACTAGATAGGAATTGTTCTGTTTTCCTGTGCGGAACTTGTAGAAGTGCAGCTCGGTTCAGCTGAACAGACCATTTGATAGTGAAATCTTGTGTTTTGTGTTTTACTTAGTGTGTGGTTACCGGTTCTTATCAGTTCTAAAAAAAACGTGTTTTAGTACGTTTTTTTCCAATATCCGTGACACGATTAGGAACCGATAAGAGAGTCTTGCCTGGCGATTGCCATAAAAAGGGTAAGTTGGTTAGGTTGGCCATCTTTGAGAAACCCAAGAAAAAAAATGGGCCCACTGGGTTTCAGCACTGCAGTGAGTGTGGGGAGGTCTTTGCTAAGGCCGATCCCCACACCACCTATGTTTATTGTCTGGGGTTTGACCACCTTGATTCAGACTGCCAAATATGTAAAAACTTTCCCAAATCTACCCTTGAGAAGAGATTAGGTAGACTGAGGGAAAAGGAGGCTGAGAAGTCCGTTGACCCAGATGGCCAGCCCGGTTTGGTTCTGACTGAACCAGAAGGAGTGTCCTCTGACCAGGGCAATACTTCTTCGGGCAAAAGGAGAGCCGATTCCGAGGGATCAGCTCCGACAAAAAGAAAACACAAAGACAAATTGACCGGTTCGAATCCAGAGGTTCATGTTCCGACCACCGATGAGATAGCCAGAGTGATTCAGATTGTGGAATCACTCTGTCCGGTTCCTACCGATCTGGCTCCTTCTGGCAGGGGTTTGGTTCTGTTGGTTCCCCCGGTTCAAGATTATACCCTCGAAGATTTTTATGAACCAGAATTTGAAGAGGAAGGGGAATTTGAGGATGGTGACAGTGAAAGTGAAGGTCTGGATGTGCCTCTGGAACCGGACATCTCCCCAGATGGACCTTCAGGTTTTTCCCCCCTAGGCTTTCTGAGTCCCCTTCTCACTTTATGTTCTACAGAAAGGAGGCTGAAACCCTCCAGCTTCTTATGGAGGAGGTTGTGGATGATCAAGAGGAGCCTGATTATGTAGAAATGATGGACATCCCAGAGTCCAGAAGACTGTCTATTCCCCTCCACAAATTTTTTGGGAAACAGACACAAACAATCCTAAAGTCTCCTAACAATATACCTCCTGTGGATAGAAGAATGGACAAGAGTTATACACTTTTAGGCTCAGACATGGAGTTCTTATATCAGCAATGCAGCCATGTTGGGGTAGTGCAGGCTGCTGCCTGTGACAAGGCAAATATTCCCTTGGCTTCACGCCCCCCTGACAAGGACTCCAGGAAGATTGATGCCATGGCAAAGAAACAGTACATGGGGTCTTCTTTGGGACTCAGGCAGGCAAATTACATGGCCTATATAGCCAGGTACCAGAAGTCCAGGTGGGACACTGTACTGGCACTGGCTAAACAGGCCTCTCCCCAGCTAGCCAAGGAGCTGGAGACGATGGCTGCAGATGGGATTGAGGCATTTAAGGTTCAGTTTCATGCTGCTGTGGACTCTAATGATGTGTCATCAAGAGTCATGGCTACATCTGTGGCTCTTTGGAGGATGGCTTGGCTCAGATGTACTAGCTTCTCGCAGGACACCCAGGCTAAGGCCATGGATTTTCCTGTAGTGGGTAATTCTCTGTTTGGGGAGCAGACAGAGAATTACTTGAAGAAAATGGATGAGTACAGGACCACTTACAGGAGTGCTCAGGCCAAGGAGAGGCAGGCAACTCCTCAAAGGCAGCAGTCTAGGGGCAGGCCTTTTCAAAGGCCTTTTTACCAAGCACAGGCCTCTTCTTCCTTTTCTCAGAGGGGGTTCTTCAGAGGGAGAGGCAAAATGGGGATGAGCAGGGCTGCATCCACTCCTCAGCCTAAAGCCCCTGCCAAGCAGACACCCTGATGGGCCTGCCCGGATCGACTCTCCTATTCCAGTAGGGGGCAGGCTGGCTTACTTTGTCCAGAACTGGATGTCTATTACATCAGACAAGAGGGTCCTGGAAGTAGTAAGCCAGGGACTGGTTCTCAGCTTCAGAAAATTTCCAAAGATGAGAGCCAGATCTTTTCCACCTGCAAATCTCTCGGAAATCCTTGCCCTAGAGGCAGAGGTTTCTTCTCTTCTAGCCTTAAGAGCCATAGATAGATTACATACCCTACACTGGGGCAAAGGACTGTACTCCAGGTACTTCCTGACCCCATAAAAGACAGGGGAGTGGAGACCCATCCTAGACTTAAGATATCTAAACAAACATCTTTTAAAACCAAAGTTCAAGATGGTAACTCTGGGAATAATCCTTCCCTCTCTAAGGCCAGGGGACTGGCTAGCCTTCCTGGACCTCAAAGATGCCTACTTTCACATTCTCATCAGGTGCTCCCACAGAAAGTACCTCAGGTTCGAGTTACCCTCAGGCCACTCTCAGTTCAGAGCAATGCTCTTTGGCCTAACCTCAGCCCCAAGGGTTTTCACAAAGTGCCTGGCAGTAGTAGTTGCCTTTCTAAGAAGGCAAAAGATTTCCATTTTTCCATATCTGGACAATTGGCTAATAGTGGGTCAGTCTCCAGACCAAGTCAAGTCTCTCCTGCAAGTGACCCAGCAAGTGCTCACTTCTCTATGATTTCTTCTCAACCTTCCCAAGTCAGTTCTCGAACCAGTCCAGATTCTTACCTTTATAGGGGCAGAACTGGACACACTCAGAGCAAGAGCCTTTCTTCCTCTAGAAAGAGCAAGGGTTCTTTTGGAACTAGCCTCTTCTTTCAGCCTGCAGGTATCTCAACCAGCAAGGCATTTCCTCCAGCTCTTGGGCCACATGGCAGCTTCAACAACAGTGGTCCAAGGAGCAATATTCCAGATGAGGGATATTCAGTTCCACCTGAGAGCTTTTTAGTCTCAGAGGAAGGATTGCCTTACCAAATTGATCCCAGTAACTCTGACCTTGATCCAATCCACCCAATGGTGGCAGGATCAGGACAATTTAAGACAAGGTGTTCCTTTTGTTACTCAGCCTTGTTCAGTGGTCCTTACCATGGACGCTTCTCTTTTGGGCTGGGGAGCCCATCTGGGGTCCCTCACTGCCCAGGGGCTGTGGTCCCCCCAAGAATCCCTTCTCCATATCAATCTCCTAGAGCTCAGGGCAGTTTTTCTGGCCCTAAAAGCTTTCTCTCAGTCAGTACAGAACAAGGTGGTTCAAGTCAGAATGGACAACACCACCACCATGTGGTACATCAGCAAGCAGGGAGGCACTCGGTCCACTGCCTTGTGCTCAGAAGCCATGAAGTTGTGGTCCCTGGCTTATTCCCCTGAAAACCTCTCTGGTAGCAGTTCACCTTCCAGGGAAGGACAATGTGCTAGCAGATGCACTCAGCAGGATCTCTCAGGGCCATCACGAATGGTCCCTGGATCCTCAGGTGTTGAAAGTGATTTTTTCAAGGTGGGGCACTCCAGAGATAGATCTCTTTGCAGCCCCAGACAATCACCAACTCCCTCTCTTTTGTTGCAGACCTCCAGTCTTGGGCTTAGTCTCCTGGGACACCCTGATTCTGAATTGGGAAGGGAAGTTTCTGTATGCCTTTCCCCCCTTCCCACTCCTGTTCAAAGTTTTAGTCAAAATAAGGTCTCAACCTTGCAAGGTGATTCTGATTGCTCCAGATTGGGCCAGACAGCCCTAGTACCCCTTGTTGCTGTCCCTAGCAGTCCATCTTCCTCTGTCTCTTCCCAGGAATTACAACCTGTTAACATCCTCTCAGGGGAGGATTTGGTACCCCAATCTTCGGTCTCTCAATCTCAAGGCATGGCTCTTGAAGAGTTAGAGTTTGCAGATCTGCATCTTTCCCAAGGGGTTCTGGATATCCTCAAGGCTTCTCGAAAGCCCTCCACCAGAAAGACGTATAACTCCAAATGGAAGAGATTCAGCATTTGGTGTTCTAAGAAGAATATTTCTCCAGACACTGCTGGATTGCCTACAGTTCTGGATTATATGGTCCATCTTAAAGGCCTAGGCCTCAGACCAGCTGTTCTCAAGGTACACTTGTCAGCTGTTTCTGCCTTTTTGTCTGTGGGGAAGTCTTTCTCACTATCTTCTCATCCTGTGTTCTGTAAATTTTTTAAAGGATTGCTTCACACCAATCCTCCTTTTACAGACCCTGCCCCTGCCTGGGATTTGAATGTTTGCATTTCTCAACTTATGCAATCCCCTTTTAAGCTTATGTCTTCAGCAGAGCTTAAGTACTTGACTTGGAAAACTGTGTTCTTGGTAGCCATTACCTCTGCCAGGCGTATCAGTGAATTGTAAGCCCTGTCAGTGGAACCTGATTTTATCTCATTTCACAGGGATAAAGTGGTCCTTAGAACCAATAGAAGGTCCTTGCCCAAAGTGGCTTCAGACTTCCATTTAAACCAGTTTATGTCTCTTCCTGTTTTCTTCACTGATCATTCTTCCTCAGGAGAGAGGAGGCTACACAGTTTAGATGTTAAAAGAGCCCTTAGTTACTACATAGAGTGTACCAAGGGTCATAGGTTTGACTCCCTCCAGTGTTCCGCACTTATGGAGAAGTGGGAAAGGGCAAACCTGCCACCAAGAGATCTATTGCCAGGTAGATTGTGTCTTGTGTACAATTCTGCTATGAAACACTGGGAAAAACTCCACCCTCAGGCCTGAGGGCTCATTCCACAAGAGGTACAGCTGCTTCCCTGGCTGCTGACAGGGATATCCCTCTCTTAGAAATTTGTCAAGCAGCCACCTGGAGAACAGTCCACACCTTTACCAAGCATTACTCTCTGGATATCCAGGCTAGGAGTGATGCTCGATTTGGCACAGCAGTACTTCAGAGCCTATTCCCAAAGTAGGTTCTGTCCCTCCTCCATGGAGGTACTGCTTGGTAGTCTGCAATATGTCAGAATATAGCAAGACTTCATGTTGTTTGAAGAAAAAATTACTCACCTTAGTAATTATGTTTCTTCTAATGGAGTCTTGCTGTATTCTGACCTCCCTCCCTGCCTCCCCACCCATAACCTGTTTTTGGGAAGTGGGTGGGCAGGTGCAGTGTTGCACCCATGGGGTGTTTTTTGTTTGCACCCTCCTCCTTTTTGTTTGGGTGCTGATTTATTATTATTTGTATTAGATTGTTTTTTGGTTTTTGGGTTTCCTGACTTGAGTCTTCCTTGGGAATCCAAAACTTTTTTCGGCCAGTTGGCTAGTAGGAATTTTTACAATTTCCACATAGAATTTTTAGTTAGTTGGGCTCGTAAGCATCTAACAGTTTGAGTTTGACACGCTCCAGACAGACACTTCAACCGAGCTTGAGCTCAGCATTCTATGCCCTGCATAGAAAGTTAACTCTTTGTTCTCCGGGGCAGTTCAAAGGTTGGGAATCACTGCAATATGTCAGAATACAGCAATACTCCATTAGAAGAAACATAATTACTAAGGTGAGTAATTTTTCCGTAGTGTCCGTGGAAGGGCCCACCAATCTAGACCAGTCTGGTGGGACTTTAGGAGGAACCTGAACAGATGATTTAGCCACAAAGAAATTGGAATTTGGATTTCCTGAACCTCCACTGTAATCATTTCTTGAACCCCTCTGCAATTGGTTTGCTTTTCGGAGCTCCCCTTGGACTCTGTTTACCACCTTTTCTAAATCCTTTTGAGACCGGCATTCTTTCTTCATATGCCCATCCTTTCCACAATTGTGACAAATTATGGATTCTTGAGTCCACCTTAGCTGAAACACTACATTAGGGAGCTGGTCTCCATTCACAGATGGTTGGGCCAAGTACACATTGGGTGCTGAAGCTGAAACACTAACAACAGATGATCGTGGTTTGTCCACTGTCTGTGGCATTGAAGGTGATGCAATACATCTCAGCAACTCTTTTATGGTGTCTGTCAGTTCACTGATATCAGTCCTGGAGCTGCCCTCAGTAGAGGATGCCTGAGTGTGCGCCCCCAACCCCATAGCAGACATGCTCTGAGAGGGATCAGGATCTTTGTCTGTGGGAGGAACTTTCATAGAGGCACCCACTTTCACTTCTCTAACTTCTCTCAACAGCTCATCTCTCAACAGCTCAACCCATGACGGAATGTCCTTAGCAGTCTCTGAGTGCTCGTCGGGTGCTAGATTCCACCTTTGAACCTCGCTCACCTAATCACCCTCTGTCACTTGGGCAGTGGCAGCAGCAGCAGATATGTGAGAAAGCCCCCCACGTGGCCATCTTTGCTCAAACCCCTGAATTTCTCTGATAAATTCATCATAGGAGGGTGGCGAATCCAGCCGGGTTGCAAGTCATAGCTGAAGCAGTAATAGTTCAGAGAATGTCTGCAGGATAAACAGAGCCTCCTTCTCCCCCCCCCCTTCCCCTTTCCCTTTATTTGTTCCCTTTGTCCTGCTTCCTTGGTTATAACAATTTGGATAAACATGACTTGGCAGCTCTGTTTAATCTGCAGACAAGACTTTCGGGCTGCATCTGCCCTTTCCTTTCTTCTCTTTGTTTTGAAATATATGGGTTATGACTTGTCATGTTCTGCCCATATAGAGGTTAGACTTGCCGTGCTCTGCCTCTGTTGTTTTATTATTTGCCTAATGTTTAATTAATGTATTTATTAATGGTTTATGTAGGTTTTTGTTCTAGGAATGGTTTATATATTGTGCTTTTTATTCATGTTTAGGCACTATTAGTGGAATAAGCACTAGCACTTTAAATCTGTTCATATAATGGTGCTTGAGGAACATGAAGGTGCGAGCTCTGATGATGACCACAAGGGTCGATACGTAAGCATCTTCCAGGTTGCACTCTCGACCGTTAGTAGCGTCATGCATGTAGCTATTTGGTGCTTGCAACTAAAATGAGTTTTAAAACGAGTTTCCTTTATGAATATGCACTAGCACGTAAGCGTAAATATTAGCCATATGGGGTGTTTTTGCACTTTAAGTTGTGATTCAGGAGCTCCAAGGAAATATTACATTTTTCTTTCATTGTGCACCATCACTGCATATAGACGCGTACAAAATTAATTACAAGAACTGTTGAGAGACTTCATGTGGTGAGAGAGGAGTTTTTCTCCTTAGTGTTATTTTGGTTGCTATATATTTTTCTTAATAAATGGTTTTATGGTTTTTCCTGTGCCATTGTTTTGAGTGCTGACCTCACATAGTGGTTTTTGCCACTTATCCTGTGTTGATATTGGTAAACTTTTCCTCAAAGGTCTCAGATAATGGTGGGGACTAAGGGGTCCTTATTATCTTTAGTCACCACCCTGCAGTTAGCTGGAGACCCCTCAACAGCAACAGTCTGGGGCACCTTAGTGCTGTCCATGGGGTTACTACACTCCACTAAGACCATTAAGGACTGCGCAGTCAAGTCAGCATGTCAGCTTACCACCACAGCTTTTCCCAAACATTCAATTTTTGAAAGTGCCCCTACTACAGTGTCTTTACTAGTGCCCATGGGTATATCCAGCATTAACAAGGCATTGTGGGGGTCAGTCTCACGTCCTGTACACCATCCCACCAACTGATGCACAACCATTTCTACAGTGGACCCATAAAAAATTTTGCAGTAATTCTTGATTTTGACCACTACGGGGTGCTAATCAAAGCAGTGCCTCTAATATGTAACCCCTAGGTGGCGCTATCCTGAGGGATACTACCCATACCTGCATGACTAGGTGCAGGTTGAGGCTCCTGAGCTCGTTGAACAGGTGCCTCCACCTGGAGGAAAGGTTCTGGGGTAGCGTAACTGCTGTTGGTATAGCCCTCTGGGATGCTATAACCTCCCACCAACCCCTCTAGTGGCCTAAACAGTATAGCAGCAAAACATTCACATGTACCATATGGCAATAATGACTTGCTCACGCCCCTTGCACTTACCACCACGGCTGGATCCTCTGCAGCTGTCCAGGAGACCCCCTGTAAAGTAAGACCTGTAATTCAATAGTTCAACGGCAGTACAATACCCCCACCAAAAGGTACACACTAACCAGGTTAAATAAAAAAAGAACAAAATCTGATTTATCCAGGAGGGGAAATGAACAGGGGTGGGGCATAGATCTAGCAGATGATTGACAGATCTGATTAATTCAGGCTGAACGTGCATGCACAGTGAGTCCCTTGTATGCAGTCACACAACCGTGAGTACCCAGTTGTTAAGTAGGCTAGCCTGAAGCAATGCCAGGGGTAGGCCAGCATTGCAGCTGTTGTTGGAGCCCTTAGGAGAGAAAACAATTAGCACGCACATAAACCAGAATTTGTAATCTGGAGCCCGATGGCTCAGTTCATTGTAATAAACCCAAACAAATAAATTTGATGGCACACAACGACTGCAGCTTTGTTGCAGGGAGCTACTCTATTTGGTACTCATGCTATCTAGACCAGGAGGCAGGACTGACGAGATGAATACCTCTGGATGGTGTTCTGGTTTGCCAGGGGAAGCAGGGCCCACACAATTCACTGAGGTAGTCGCTACTTGTTTGATGGTGTTGAGCAGGGAGACAAATCCCCAAGAGGGTCTTCTGTCGCAAATGTCTCTGTGATGGAAGCGGCAGTCTAGGCCAAGATGGCAGAGCCCAGACTAGAGCAAAAACATAGAAACATAGAAGTTGATGGCAGATAAGGACCGCAAGGCACATCCAGTCTGCCCATTTCTTTTTCTACCTTATAAATGTGCCATTGGCCTTTGCTCTGTCAATGGCCTATCAATCTATTCATACTCATCTGTATTGTTCCCTTATGCCTATCCCATGTCTGTCTGAATCCCTGCACTGTATTCATATCCACCACTTCCTGAGGTAGGCCGTTCCATGCATCCACCACCCTTTCTGTGAAAAAGAACTTCCTCACATTACCCCTTAATCGGCCTCCCTCGAATCTCATGCTGTGTCCCCTTGTCCTGCTATTTTTCTTATATTTAAACATGTTAGACTATTTCACCTTGTTAATGCCCTTAAGGTGTTTGAATGTTTCGATCATATCACCTCTCTCCCTCCTTTGCTCTAACGTATACATATTGAGCTCTGTTAATCTGTCTTCATATGTTTTCTGATGCAGTCCCTGCACCATTTTGGTTGCCCTTCTCTGGACTGCCTCAATTTGGTTAATGTCCTTGTGAAGGTGTGGCCTCCAGTACTGCACGCAGTACTCCATATGGGGCCTAACCAGTGTCATGTAGAGAGGGATTATTACCTCCCTCTTCTGGCTTGTGATACTCCTACTAATACACCCTAACATCCCCCTAGCCTTACCTACTGCTTTATTGGTCTGCTTGGATGATTTCAGGTCATCGGTGTTGATGATGCCCAAGTCTCTTTCTTCTCTTGTGACTGCCAGCAACTCCCCTCCCAGCCCATAGGTGACTTCCGGGTTTCTCTTCCCTATGTGCATGATCTTGCACTTATTTGCATTAATCCCCAGTTGCTACTCTTCCTACTATTTTGCTAGTTTATCCAGATCTCTTCTCATTCTGCCCACCCCATCTGGATCATCTACTCTGTTTCAGATCTTGGTGACATCTGCAAACAGACAAACCTTACCCTCCAGTCCATCTGCAATGTCACTGATAAAGATATTGAAGAGGACTGGCCCCAGGACTGATCCCTGAGGTACCGCACTTGTGACTTGCATCTCTTCTGACTGTATACCATTTACCACCACTCTCTGTTTTCTGCCCGTCAACCAGTTTGCCACCCAGTTGACCAACGTCTGACACACCCCGAGCCTACCCAGCTTATTTATCAATCTTCTATGTGGAACAGTGTCAAAAGCTTTGCTGAAGTCAAAATAGATGACATCAACTGCTCCCCCTTGGTCCACCACTCTGGTTACCCAGTCAAAGAAATCTATGAGATTAGTTTGATAGGACCTTCCTTTTGTAAACCCATGCTGTCTTGGATCCTGTGCTCCTATGGACTCCAGGTGTTGCACTATCCTTTCCTTAAGGAGTGCCTCCATAATCTTGCCCACTACTGAGGGAAGACTGACTCGTCTGTAGTTCCCTGCCTCCTCCCTGCTACCACTCTTGTGGAGTGGGATCACATGAGCCCTTCTCCAGTCTTCTGGGACCTCTCCTGTGCTCAGAGACTCATTAAACAGTTCTGATAATGGCTCTGCTAGTTCCACCCTTAGCTCCTTTTGTACCCTGGGATGTATGCAATCAGGTCCCATTGCCTTGTCCACCCTGAGCTTATCAAACTCTTGTAGGACCCTTTCTTTTATGAAAGGACTAGTGCTCACCTCCCTCCCCCCTATGTCCATGGTGCTGAGCTGTGGGCCCTGCCCTACCTTCTCTTCTGTAAATACTGAGCAGAAGTATCTATTTAGGATAGCTGCTTTTACATGATCCTCCTCCTCACACGCCCCCTTATCTCCTTTGATCTTAGCAATACCCCCTCTGGACTTTCTCCTTTAACTAATGTATCTATAGAAAGTCTTGTCACCTTCTTTTACTGTCTGTGCTAGTGTTTCCTCAGTTTAGGCCTTTGCCTGCCTTACTGCCTTCCCTGCTTCCCTTAGGGAAGTTTGGTATGCCTCCCTATATTCATCCCGCTGCATTCCCTTATATTTCCTGAAGGCCAGCCTTTTGGCTCTGATCTTTTCTGCTACTGTTTTTGAGAACCAAAGTGGTTTTCTTCTTCTTTTGCACTTCCTTTTCTCTCTAACACAATGGTATGTTGCTTCAAGTATTGCAGGCAGTTTGGATTTAGTCCATGTGAGTGCTGGAGCAGCTTTCAGCTAGCATAACACACTTGAAGGTGGGTAACCAAATCATGACCCAGACAGCACATTCAGCACACTTATAAGCAACACAACTCTTCATCACCGTTAGGGTAAAGTGCAGCTGCAATTTTGCAGAAGTTCTGTGCAAACATCTCGATCCGTAACTCACTTCGGTACCTGGCAGACCGATTGATTCTGGAGCAAGTCTTCTGTCCCAAATTCAGGCAATGATCACTCTCTTTCTCTTCAGGCTTCAGATCTCAAACAAAGGAATTAGATTTAAGTCCAACTTTCACATTCACCAGATTTCTCACTGGAAGATGTGACAAGCAGGCCAACGCAGCCTTCCCACTGATGCTCCCGTGCTCCTACATGGAAGCAGCTGCTCGACGGCTCAAGCTGTTCACCTCCAAACTCCAGCTCACAACTGACTCTGCTGCAGGCAGATCTAGGGATTTCCTCTGAGATCCAAAAGGTTTTGTTGGCCGAGGCAACTGTCTGTCACAGCAAGGGCTCCCCCTCCAAGTCCATTTAGGTGCCAAACCTTCAAAACTACAATTCCTACAGATTTCAATCCCACAAGACCTCTAGGGACAGTCTCCATTTTAGGTCCCCTGAGGTTCGATTGGTCCATCTCTGGCAGTCCAGAACCAAAATGGAGGATCTTATGCAAAAAGTCAAAGTAGCAAGAGAAAGCAGGTTAAACAAACGTCTATACTATTATTATTAATGCAGATAAACAGTAAATGAACACAGTTCCTAACAGAGCTCCCTCTGCACATATAGCAACTGCAAAATGGAGCAGAAATGCCACTCGCCTAGCTGGTCACGAGCCTGAAACTAGTCGTACCCAGCCCAGACTAATTTCTAACACAGCATAATGACTCTCTTAATGAGACAGGCACAGAGGCTTTCTATAACACTCTCATGCAGACACATACAGCTACTGCAGACACAGGACACCATTCTGACAGTGGACATTAGGCAGCCCAGGAAGACATCTTAGTAAACCCCAATTTCTAGGGGGGTAACATAATGCTCAAGCCAGAACCCACCATTGCATCTTGTACAGGGAGGTGAACTGGACCTCACTGAAACCAGGAGACTACTTCACACCTATATTTGGATATACAAAGCACTCCAAAACAAGCTACTGCTTTACATCCCCTCTGACCCCCATCAACTACACAGTTCATATGCACTTAGGAAGTGTGTATACATCACCTTGGAGGTGCCCAATGTTTGCATCCTCTTTGGCAGGGCTTCCTTGAGAAATGTCCGCCACACTATCTGGAACAAGCTCCAATCTACCTTAAACCTCCAGAGTTTACCCTCACTAAGAGCATTCAAAAGGATTGTAAATGAAACTGTACCTGAATCCTGTCACTGCTTTTAAATACCTCCATATGCTCTTTACTCCCAGCTCTCCTTATTCTATTCACACTTGCCTGTATTGGCTTATTCAGTGTCATGCACTTCCACTCTGTTGTTATTCCCCACTCATTAACTGCTGTTTTTTTCTTTTTTTTTTCCCTTGTGTTGCTTATTATTTTTTTTTTTTTTACTTCCTATACTCCATATGTTATTGTCATTATCGTATTATTCATAGGGAAACCTCATATTCTTCAGGTGAAGCTACCTCTGGCTGGAAGCTGCAACACTGGACTTAGGATTTGCAAGAAAATGAGTTACGCTCACAACAGAGGGAGGTGAACCTTACAATTTACAATTGTTTTTGGTTTGTAGCAGATTCATTAGGAAAGTTAATAATCTTCAGGTGGAGACTATTTCTAACTGAAAGGTGAAATAAGGAACTTAGAATTATCAGAAAAGGCAGTCTTTCAATCAACAAAGGGAGGTGGACATTGCTTTACTTTTGTCACAATTGTTAAGATTTTCAGTGCAGGAAGAGTTTAAACCCAGAGGGACTGAATACTTTTTACTGTGTCTGTCCTTGTGCACAGCTGACTTGATTGGAGTTAGTGACTGACTGTTTGCATTGCAATATTTGTAATGCTGTGAGTTATTCGCTGGGCTAAGAATTTGTCATATGTCCTGAAGTGAATGCAGGTTACAGGCTGTGTATTTGACCCAGGCAGTGCCCCAGGGGGTGGAAACTGGTTTTTTTTTGTGTTGATCTCTGTGTGCCTTAAAAGGCCAGGCCAGACTGTGTCAGGAAGTGCTTACATCACAGCTACTTATCAGCCAATAGGTTTGGAAGATTCTTACAGACCTGATAACAACAGTACTATAAGCAAGTGGTTTATAGCAGGCTCATCAGAAAACCTAATATTCTTCAGGTGAAGCTACCTCAGGCTGGAGGCTGCAACACTGGACTTAGGATTTGTAAGAAAGCGAGTTGTTCTCACAACAGAGGGAGGTGAACCTTACAATTTACAATTGTCTTTGGTTTGTAGCAGATTCATTAGGAAAGTTAATATTCTTCAGGTGGAGGCTACTTCTAACTGAAAGGTGAAATAAGGAACATAGAATGATCAGAAAAGGCAGTCTTTCAATCAACAAAGGGAGGTGGACATTGCTTTACTTTTGTTACAATTGTTAAGATTTTCAGTGCAGGAAGAGTTTAAACCCAGAGGGACTGAATACTCTTTACTGTGTCTGTCCTTGTGCATGGCTGACTTGTTTTGGAGCTGACTGCTTTCAGAGCATAAGTCACCTGGCTGTTTTGGGGCTGGGGAGGTTTACATATACTTTCTTTGTTGTCTTTACTTATAATTGTTTTTGGGCTGTTGAAAATTTAAAACATAGTGGTGGTGTAATTCTGTGCTGTCTTTAATTGCTGCAAATTTTCACCCCCCCTTCCCCTTCCCCCAGCTCTTAATTATATGCCCTGATGAATCTGATTGACAGGAGCTAAACACAGGGTATAGTAAGGGGTGTGAAGTAGGAGGGGCATAAGGGGGAAGAAGCCCACCCTCAGCATGACAAGTGTTTTGACTCATTTATTTATTTATTGGTATCTTTTTCTTTAAAAAAAAATTTTCTGAGGATCAGTGACAGGATTTTTAGTACAGTAAATTAATAAAAAGGGAACTAGGAGAGCTTCAGTAGCAGACAAGTAGTGGAATTGCAGTATAATGTGGGGAGTTGTGCAATGCAGTGGCTGTGGGGCAGCCATATTCAGGCAGACCTTCTGGACACTGAGGTGCTGCCCTATCTGCATGCATCTATCTGGACTGTGGGATGAGGTAGCCAGACTCAGAGCGGAAGTAAACTGGGTCAGGAGTACCATCACCCCTATCCAGGGACCACCCAGTCCAATGCAACTGCCTCAAAGGTTGCCGAGAACGAGGAGCACTTGGATGACAGTGGGCTCAGGGAGGGTTAGAGCAGTCAGGCAGAGGCACATCCCAGATACTATTCCACTCAAGAACTCATATGCCACACTGGCAAACGAGGACAACCAAATACAGGTACCAAGAGAAGTGAAAGGAAAGAATGTGGAGGTTAGCCAAGGAGGTGACCTCAGCGGGGGAAAGCAGTGGACCCAAGAGGAGGAGGAAGTGAATCCTGGTGGGGTACTCCATCATAAGAGGGATCCAGATAGGAACACAGGAGGGGGAGGACAGGGAGGTGAGGTGCCTACCAGGTGCCATGGCATGGAGGGATGGAAGTTGATAAGTTTAAATGCTACATTGACAAGCATTTAAACTAGCAAAGGGGGGTGGCAGGCCAGCAAGGAGGGTACCTACTTGCTTGCTCACCCCCCACAGCTAGCAGTGGAACCAGTGAACCAGAGGAGTGGCTATCTCTGCAAAGCAGTGTGCAAAAGATGGAGATTAGTGCCCAAGAGGTGGATAAGCAGAAAAGGGGCAAAATTCAGCAGACGGGCAGACAGCAAGGAGAACCAGGGATAAATGACAACCAAGGAAGGGGCTGGAGTAGAACAGTGAGACAGTCTAGGGAGGTCAAATCATGGAAAGCCATGTGTGCAAATGCCAGGAGCCTTAGCAACAAGATGGAAGATCTGGAGGCTGTCATGATGCAGTCAGACCTGGACATTGTGGCCATCACTGAAACCTGGTGTAATGATAACCACGACTGGGAGATGGCCATACCTGGCTACAACATATTCAGAAGAGACAGAGCAGGCAGGAAGGGAGGAGGAGTGGCACTCTATGTGAAAAATTACATAAGGGCCACAGAAATCCAGGAGGAACAAAATGGGGGGAGAGATACTGTGTGTTAAGCTGGAAAGGAAAATGGGGACAGCCATCCGCACAGGTGTGATCTATAGACCACCAGCCCAGGAGGAAGAAACAGATAGGGAGCTGATGCTAGCCATCCAAAGGATGGCAGACAAGGGTGAGGTAGTACTGGTTGGAGACTTCAATATTCCAGATGTGGACTCGAGCATCCCAGCAGCAGCATCAACTAGAGCAGATTTATCCTGACTCCTTCAGGGTGCCTTCCTCAAGCAACTGGTCATGGAACCAACTCGCAGAAGGCAATACTGGACCTTGTGCTCACAAACAGGGACAGTGTGATGGGGGTAACAGTGGGGAGCACCTGGGAAACAGTGACCACCAGTCATTGTGGTTTGAAATCACAGAAAGAGCAGAATCAAACCACACAAAAACACGAACCTGGATTTTAGAGGGGCAGACTTTGGGAAAATGGGGAGATACTTGAAAGAGGCATTAAGGAATGGGACAGGAATCAGGGGTTGAGGAACAGTGGCAGTATTTAAAATGGGGATTACAAGAACAACAGAATTATGTATTAAGCAGGTTAGCAAGAGGAAAAGGAAGAGAGACCATTATGGTTTTCCAAAGAGGTAGCAAAAGAAAGTGAAAGCCAAAAGGTTGCATTCAGGCAATACAAAAAGACACAGGCAGAAGGGATAGGGAGAAGTACCAGGAGAAGCAAAGGGAGGCAGGGAGGTCAGTAAGGGAGCCAAAGCTCAGACAGAAGAACACATTGCAAAATCAGTGGGTAGAGGACAAAACCTTTACAGGTACATGAGTGAAAAAGAAAGACAAAGGGAGGTATAGTGAGACTGAAGAGGAGAATGGGGCCGCATGGAGGATGACAACAGTAAAGTTGACATACTGAACAGGTATTTCTGCTCAGTCTTTACTGAGGAAGAGGAGGTAATGGGTCTGAAGGAGTACAAGGGTGAGAATGGTGCAGAAATGGACACATGTCCCTTTACACGAGAAAGGGTCCTGAAGGAACTGGAAGTAATAAGAGTTGATAAAGCAATGGGGCCAGATGGGGTGCACCCAGGGTCCTTAAAGAACTAAGAGAGGTGGTGGCTGAACCTCTGGCTATCCTGTTTAGCCGATCACTGGAAACAGGGAGGTACCCAAAGACTGGAGGACAGCAGATGTAGTCCCCTTATACAAAAGTGGGAACAAAGAGGAAGAGGAACTACAGACCAGTCAGCCTCACCTTGGTAGTGGGGAAGATCATGGAAGCACTACTGAAGGAGAGATTGGTGGAACATCTGGTTGTCAATGGACTACAGGACCCAAGGCAGCATGGTTTCACCAGGGGGCGGTCATGTCAGACCAACCTCATTGAATTTTTTGACTGGGTGACTAGGGAGGTGGATCAGGGGAGGGCAGTGGACATGGCCTATCTGGACTTCAGCAAGGCCTTTGACACTGTGCCACATAGAAGACTATTACACAAACTGGGGGATATGGGTGTGGGCAGGACAGTAGTGTGGTGGGTAGGTAACTGGCTGGGTGGCAGGACACAGAGGGTGGTGGCAAATGGCTGTCACGCCACAGAGGGAAGAGTGATCAGTGGGGTACCACAGGGATCAGGGCTGGGACCGGTCCTATTCAACATCTTCATCTGTGACATGGTGCAGGACCTAGAAGGCAGAATTTCACTGTTCGCTGATGACACAAAGCTCTGTAACAGAGTAGACACACCAGAGGGTGTAGACAGAATGAGAAGCGACCTGCAGAAACTTGAAGAATGGTCAGGGGTTTGACAGTTGAAATTAATGCAAAGAAGTGCAAGATAATGCATATGGGCACAAAACCGGCACAATATATCAGTTGGGGTGAGGATATAGCATGCATCAAGCAGGAAAGGGATCTTGGGGTTATCATCTCTGATGACCTCAAGGTAGGGAAACAGTGTGACAAGGCAGCAGGTAAAGCAAATAGGATGCTGGGATGTATAGGCAGGGGCATTACCAGCAGGAAAAGGGAGGTCATAATTCCACTATACAAGACACTAGTGAGGCCCCACCTGGAGTACAGTGTACAGTTCTGGAGACTATACCTACGTAAGGACATAGACAGGGTAGAGAAGGTTCAGAGGAGGGCAACAAAGATGGTGCATGGATTGCATTACAAGTCCTATGAAGACAGGTTGAAGGAACTGAACATGTACTCCCTGGAGGAGAGGAGGGAGAGAGGGGATATGATAGAGACATACAAGTAGCTTACAGGGAGGAACAGGGTGCAGGAAAACACTATTTTTAAGCGAAAAAGATGTTCCAGGACTAGAGGGCATGGGATGAAGTTGGAGGGAGGACGATTCAGAGGAAACATGAGAAAGAATTTCTTCACAGAACGGGTGGTGGACAAGTGGAACACCCTGCCAGAGGAAGTGGTGGGGGCTGAAACAATCACGGGATTTAAGAATGCATGGGATAGACATAAAGGAATTCTGGAGGTCAGGGGTAAGGTGCAACAGACTTCTAGGAAAACAAACTGAACTTACAAGCTCAAATGGGCAGACCGGGTGGGCCATAGGCCCCTTATCTGCTGACACTGTCTATGTATGTATCTATGTATCTATGTATCTATGTAATGCAGTGCAAAGTGGGGAAGGGTTTTATGTGACACTGCTTTCATCTGAATCCTTGTCTAGTTTGGTTTCAAAATACACTAGCCAAGTATAAGTACACTTAAGCACTTACCATGTGATTTATGTTGAAGCAGTCTATCAGAATACTTTTTTATTTCCACAGAGACTTTAACAGTAGGTAGGAGAAAAGGTAAAAGGTGCAAATTGCCCCATTCACCTAAATGGATTGCTAACTACAATGGGACTTGCCACTAAAAGGCAGGCCAGGTTGTCCAATGATCCCTGCCAGGAAGAGACACAGGAGGAGGGGTGGGGGGCAGATGGAATAGAGGGGGTGGGGCCTAGTGACATCACCAAGCAGGTAAGGTGTAAAACGACAAGGGCATGCCAGAGTCCCAGGGATTGACTAGGGGGCGGAGCCCAAAGGAGGGTCCTGACCAGGGGCCTATAGGGGTATATTAGGCCAGGACTCAGGCAGGATGACCTCTTTTTGCTGGGAATTATTTTTTAGACTGAAGAACTCAGCACATTGTTGGCAAGCACTAGGTAAGGCACATGGGACGGCTAGGCCTTGTAGGCCATGTGGGTCAAGGTGGATGATTTGTTTGGCTTGTGTTTAATCACAGAGTGAGTTTTGAGATCACAGGCCTGGGCAGAAGTAGCATGGTGCAATGGGCCTAGTTTTCATCCTTTCATTTTAAATTTGAAGGATTGAATTTAAAAAAACAAACCAAAAAAAACAATTAGAGAATGTACTTGGTAGAGGAACAGCCAGGGTAGAAATAGTGTGGGCATTGGGCCCATCAGGTTTGCCTATGTACAACTTGGTTGGTTTATCATGGCCTTGTTTCTGTTTTTTTAAAAAAAAGAAAGAAATTTGGAGAGCCTAGGGAACTGCTGGTTGTACCACTGCATTTGCTTTTTGGTTTCTGGTCCAGGAGTTAGGTGTGTATTACACCGCAGTTTGGCTGTTCTAGCTCACTGAGCCTGTTAATTAGGATGAAAGGGGAGCAGCGATAGTGTGATGTCTCCTAGTTTGTCTGGAAGTTCTCGAAAGGTGGTTGGTAGCCATGGAGGCGTTTGCAATAGTATTGACCCAATTCAGCTTGGTTTTCGTCTGCTTTCGCAATGTTGCTGTGAATTTCAGGGCTCGCGGGATTGCTAAGGGGCATGGCATGGTGTCCAAAGGAGCTGGTCAGAGAACAAGTAATTATAGCTAAAAAGGAGGGTCGGATGGCTCACGGAGGTGTTTGGTAGATGCAGGATGTGGGCAGAGCTCCACGCGGTTGGTTTGTTTGCTGTGCAGGAAACACTGGATGGGCGAGTTAGAAGCTCAAGCAGCAGCCGCATGTCAGTGGCGTTTTAACCATGTTTTTTGGCAGTTTTTAGAGTGGGGAGGTGAGGATGAGCTCATTGGGAGGCCAGAGGCAGAATTGTGTTTCGGGTGGCCATATGATTTGGGAATGAAGGAATGAAGGAATGAAGGAAACAGTGGTGGAAGGGCCACGAGGCACGCGCAGGAGTTTCATCGGAGTGCTTTGGTTGGGCAGCAGAGCTTGATGAGGGACAGGGAAAGGCCTCCCGGTTTGCTTGTAGGCGGCGGATAGGCTTGGTGAGGCCACGTGGTTCAGGCTGCTTAGAGCCGAGGTGGAAGCCTGCCTGGCACAAGGGGACCAGGACGCGAAAGGTTTGGTGCACAAAAGGGAAGCAAGTGAGGAGTGCTGCGAGCTGCTTCATGGGACTGTGGTGGGGACATGCTCCTTAATGGCAGAACTGGCATAGCTTTGGGGGCCTGGCAGCATGGAAAGCCAGGTCAGGAGCAGGAAGTGCAGCCAGTAGTGCGGTAGCTGGGGAGGGGATGGGAAAAGGGCCGCGGCCCCACAGCCTGCTACAAGGTGAGCGGTTGGGGGACAGTATGGTGGGGGCCTCAGAGAGGGGCTGGGGCTTGATGGCTATGGCCATGTGGGGGGCCCACAAGAAGGGTGAGCACAGCAGGAGGTCAGCCAGGGAGGCATAGTGGTTTTCTTTTCAGGCTGCACAGTGGGATCAGGTCAACATAAAAAAAAAAAAAAACAAGGCGAGCGATCGGCACCTCCAGCCATCAGCACTTGGGTGGAGCTCTGCAGGCCCAAGGTGGCAGAGACCTAGCCCTAGTAGGGGCAAGATGTGGAGAGAAGGTGCACCTGCCGACCTGGTTGGGGGGAGCACAGAGGGTGCCAACGTGAGCATCTTGCTGCTAGGTCAAGCAGCGTCGCAGCAATGGGGACATGTCAATTATGGCCACGATGTGTAGCACCCAACAAGAAACAGGCACCAGGCACTTGAACAGGGCAGGAAGGCCAGGGCACCAGTCTAACAGCAAGGGCCTGGGGGCACGCACCACGGGGAGGTGACATGGGCAGGCCACCCATAGAAGCAGAGTGGCAGCGGGGAAGGAGGGGACCACGGACAGGTGTGCTGCTTGGCTGGGGTTAAAAGGTGAGTAGCAGGCAGGGGCAGGTGCCCTGCAAGGACTACAAGCTGGCATCAGTGAGTAGGGTGTGGTGGGGTGGGCTTTGGCCCAGTTCCCCATGGGAGGGGTGCAGCTAATGCAGGAAGGTATCAGGGAGGCCAAGGGCAACGAGCACCAAGAAGCAGGATGGGTTCATAGGACCTCCCAGGGGTCTGTGGGGTCGGCCCATGGGGGTGCTTTTGGATGGGAGCTATCCCGAGGGGACGAGACACTCAAAGAAGGGGCGGCCTGGTTTTTGGTATGCATGGCTGAATGTTTGTTTTTCCTCCCCTCTGATTGTAGTGACATAGGGACACCATGGCACCCAAGCGAGCCCAGTAGTCCAGCGAGAAGTTGATGCAGGAAGCATCCTAATTGATGGGCCAGATGTCAGAACTGATGGCAGCAGCAAAGCAGAGGGAAGTGGAAGAAGAGGTGGCGAGAAAGCAGAAGGAGGGAGAGGAGCGCCTGGACAGGGGAAAAGGGGGCAAGAGGCCCAGACAGGAGGCACTGCACCCCACACCCACCCCGGCGCCCCTGCCCGCACCAGAGCCGGATGATAGAATACCAGATGGTGGTAAGAATGACCTTGATCTCTCAGATGAAACTGGCCTAAAAGAGTATTTAGAGGGGCTTCTGGGGGACATGAGTGTCGCAGGGGTTGAAAAGATGGAACGGGCCATTCAGGCTTTAAAACGTGAAGTGGCTGGAGTCGAAAAGGTTGGGGGGGGCCAAGACGGCAGCCAAAAAATTGTACGATGGGCCTCCGGGCTGTTCAGTCAGGGACCATGTCCCGGTTTTAATCAAGGAAAAAATCTGGAAGGGGGAGTACGTGGACATCTTTGGGCTGGTGGACGAGGACATGGCTATGAAGTATGAATAGAAGGAGTCAGTAGGGAAGTCGGAAATGGCAGTGGCATTGGCAGTAGTGGGCCACAAGACAGAGGAAGTGAAGTACAAAGGGAAGACCATTGAAAATTGGCAAGGGGGTTTCATCATATACAGCGCTTTGGTGCTTAAGAAATAGTCAGAGCTTGCCATCCCCCAACTGATGTACATGTCCATTATCAGGGATGCATACAAGGCCAAAGTCGGGTATGGCTGGCTCAAGTATGACAAGGCATTCCGGAAGAGGATGGCAGCCAAAGGGAATCTGAGATTGGACTGCACCCACTTGGAGTTGTGGGTAAGGACCCTATCTGGGGAAGTGGGAGGGGCTGGGGGCAAGCAGATAAAGAAGGCCACATCTACTGCAGTGGCCAGGACATGTTGGGGTTACAACAAGGCCGTATGTACATGGGGCAACTGTAAGTTCCGGCACGTTTGCTCCAAATGCGGGGGGTCACAACCAGTCTCCAACTGCTGACAGGGGCGGACAGAGGGGAAGCATGGGGACAGTATCAGGAACAGTCCTTTCGGGGTGCCTGGGGGGACAGAGTAGGGGCTGGGGTTGGGCATAGGGGCAACATTATGCTCCTGGGGTGGCATTAACAAGGTACAGAGTGAGGGGTGGTGGGGTTATGTGCTGGCGTGCACCCCCATTTCCCTAGTAGTGGTGGAGGAATGGACTGAAGACTACTCAAATAGGGAGGCAGCGGAGCTGTTCAAGGCAGGTTTCCGGGTGGGTTTTCCACTGGGGTTTCAAGGGGGGGGAGGGCAAGGATGTGGGCCAAGAATCTGGGGTCAGTGAAGGGGAAGGAGGAGATAGTAGGGGCCAAGATAGAGAAGGAAATCAAGGTGGGCAGGGTCGAGTGGCCATTGGGCCCCCCCTTGCGAACACTTCTGAGTGTCCTCTTTGGGTATTGTCCCCAAGGAAGCAGCAAAGCAATTCTGCTTGATTCATCACTTATCCTACCCTGAGGGCTCATTGGTAAGTGAGGGCATACTCGATCACCTTAGGGCAGTGTCGTATGCCTCTCTGCAGCAGGCAATAGTGCTAATCAGGGCTCCCGGGAGGGCATGGCTTGTGAAGACGGACATAGAATCAGTGTTTCGGCTTTTACCTGTCCGGCCTGAGGCTTGGGACCTGTTGGGTTTTCAGTTCTAAGTGGGCATGTATTTCAACAAGGCCATGCCCATGGACTGCTTGGTGGCTTGTTCCACTTTTGAAGCATTCAGCACCTGGATGCAGTGGGTATTCGGGGTCAGGAAGGGGCACAGGAGGGTGGTGCACTACCTGGATGATTTCCCCCTCATCGGGGAATCCAGGGTTGAGGTGCAGGGGATGTTGTGGGATTTTAAGGCAATGTGCCAACAGGTGGGTACACCATTGGCACAGGGCAAGATGGAGGGCCCCACCCATAAGTTGGAATTCCTGGGCATAGAGGTGGACACAGAGGAAGGCTGTTTTCGGCTTTCCGGGGATAAAGTGTCGCGACTTAGAGGCCTGCTAACCCAGGTCACAGGGAGGCAGAGGGTGCCGCTGGTACAAATGCAACAGCTGCTGGGGCACCTTAATTTTGCCTGCAAGGCCATCAATCCAGGCAGATCGTTCACAAGGAGGCTAGGAAGGGCCACAGGGAAGGCCCAGCTACCACACCACTGCATGGATGTGTCGAGAGGAGTACGGGAGGACTTCCGGGTATGGGAGGAGTTTCTTGACAGCTACAATGGGGTGACATTCTGGCAGGAAGAATGGGAAAGAAATGCAGACTTAGAACTATTCATGGATGCTTCAGGTGCCTTGGGAATGGGGGCGTACTTCCAAGGACAATGGATGTCAGAGCCTCGGCCGGCATCCTGGAACAAAAGGGGGGTATTGAAGGATATCACATTCTTGGAGATCTTCCCGATATGAGTGGATCTGGAAGTGTGGGGCTATAGGATGCAGGGGAAGCGCATCTTGTTTTGGTGCAATAACAAAGGAGGTCATTAATAGGCAAGGAGGAAGGACCGAGACAGTGGGCAGGCTGCTCAGGTGGCTGGTTTTGTTGGGGCTGAGGTTGAATATATCTTTCAAAGCACAGCACATTGAGGGACTGAGGAACAAAGTGGCTGACAGTCTTTCCCGTTTACAGCCCAACAGGTTTTGGGAGCTGAAGCCTCAGGCAGCACCACACAGGACCAGAAACCCAGACCAGATGTGGGAGGCTAGAGAGACACAGCCAGGGTGTTGTACCTGGAATCTTGGACAGCTAACACATTGAGGGCCTATGAGGCAGGATGGGTGAGGTTTAAGGATTTCAGATGGAAGTACGGGTGGGACAAGGCCAAACCATCCCGAGACGAGCAGGTAAGGAGGTTCATGGTGGAGATGTGGGAAGAAGGGCTGGCCCATGCCACAATGGTCGTGTACTTAGTGGGCATCAGTTTGGTATGCCAGGACAAGGGCTGGCCTGATGTAGGGGCCAGTAGGACAATAAAATGCATGGTGTCAGGGTAGCGGAGGGGTCAAGCTGCCAGGATGGACAGAAGGCAGCCCATAAGAGGGGACTTGCTGGAAAAGGTCTTAGGAGAAATCCAGAAGGTATGCACATAGGCCCAAGAGGGGGCATTATTCCAGGCCATGTTTGTGGTCATGGCAGTGGGGGCATTCAGGGTGGGGGGGAGGTGGTGTCCCCATGAAAGGCAGCTGCCAGGCAGGCTTTGTAGCATGAGGACCTCCTATGGGGACACGACAGGGTGGTCATTACCTTGGCCAGGTCTAAGACAGCCCAGGGGGGAAGGGGACCCAGGTGTCACTGGAGAGGCAAACGCAGTCTGCCAGCTGTGCCTTGAGTGCACTGGAGTCATATGGAAGTGCTTGGGGGAAGGCCAGGGAGTTCTGTTCCAACATGGGGACAGCTCCCCAGTTATGGGGTTTCAGGTAGGAGCAGTACTCAGGAGGGCTCTGGCATTCCTTGGAGATGATCCAAGTAAATTTGCCCCACATTCATTTCAGATTGGGGCAGCCATGGAAGCGGCAGAAAAAGGGGCTGCAGTGGCAGAGGTACAGAAAGTGGGGCACTGGAAGTCCAGCTGCTATAAGAGATATGTGAGGTATTGACAACAGCAACTCACACTGTTTATTTTGTTTTCCATGACAGGTTCTAGGTGGAAAATTTGGATAGTGGGGCATTCCTTTGTATATTGGGCTGCAAGGTTTGCGGTCACCACCTCCAGAGGAGCAGAGCTGAGATATAACACCAAGCACACCAGGGTACTGTGGAAAGGCCTTAGGGGGATGAGGCGGGCATAGTTCATGCCTTTGATGGAAGAATTACAGTTGCAACGGGGCATGCCAGATTGCATTATTATACACCTGGGGAGCAATGATTTGGGGAGCCTTCCATGGGGGGGCATTGGGGCAGAGCGTCATAGGAGATTTGGAGAAATTGAGAGGGTGGTGGTTGACGGTGAAAATCGGCTGGTCTGACATCACCTCCCGGAGGGTTTGGAGGGGGGTGAAGGATATCCGGCTGATCAAGAAAGTCAGGAAGCATCTAAATAGAAGGGTGGTAAGGGCAGTAATTGAAAAGGGGGGAGTGCACCTGCAGCACAATGACATCTCCTTTGACCAGCCTGCAGTGTACAGGTCTGACAGGGTTCACCTGTTGGAGTTTAGCATGTGCCTATTCCTAAGGCCTGTCAGGGAGCTAGTGAACCAGATAGCCAGCAAAGGCTTCAGATACTAGCCTGCAAGGGGGGGAGCCCCTCAGTCCACCGCAAGCTGGAAGAGGGGCAGTAGAAGAAATAAAAACAGGGGAGCAGGGGGGAAGGATGGGGGGAGGGGGTTAGGATACATGGGCTGGGGACAAAGAACCCAGACATGGTGGTAAGCGGGGAAGGGGACAGGTCCATGTGCAAGATTCAGAAGTGTCCAGGTCTGGAGGGTGAAAGCCTGGGTAAGTGGAACCAGCCTGGTTCTGGTGTGGAGGAGGGGGCCAGATTCACAGTGTCCAGACCCTGAAAGCTGAGATGGAAGAACAACCAGAAGAGGGACAAAGTCCAGGACCAGGAAGCTTTAAAAGAAATGTTGGTGTGAAATTTAATTGTGAATTCAAAATCTGTGGTTGTAAATATAGTCTTCGTGCCATTAATAAATTTGCCAACGAGTAACCAACAAGTTAAACTGTTGTAGCGTCCATCATTCCTGGGGGGAGATTCAGGGGACAAAGTCTTTTTGTAAGGATCGGGGTAGGTTTTACCTTGAGAACACACTTTCTTTCAGACTAGTTTTGATTCAAACATCTGAGTATTTAGGCTTGCCCTGAAGATTATAAACTTGAATATGCTTCTAAGGGAGTTGGTGAGTGATCCACCTCTCAGTAATCTTAAACCTAGATGCTCACATGCAAAGACTGCAATACAAACTGGAATGAAATCTGAAAACAACCTTACAAAACAAGTAAAATATATCTGAACATTCATCTTTAAATAATCAAAATCATTGCAGCCAACATAAAGCATAGATAAATTATAGGGTACCTTGACTACTGTATTTTTTTTAAACAGGAGAGACACACTATGAATGACTTATAAACTAGGGAAAGGGAACATTGTTTAACCAGGAGTAGCACACTAAGCCAAAGCTTGTTTACAGATGCAACCTGGGAGCACAAGGAAGTTAAGTGACTTGCTTAGGGTCACATGGTATGCAAGAGTGTCAGTGGCTCAGTAAGTAGCACACTTGCCTCTGAGGCCAGGAGATCAGAGAGCTGTGGGTTCAGTTCCTACATCTAGCACTTGGGTTAATATCCCAATACTGACACTGTAGTGCAGCATGAGGGGGGTGCTGCACTTCTAAGGTGCCGTCTTTCGGATGAGATGTTAAACCGAGATCCCATCTGCCTGGATTGGTGGTAGTTCAGGTGGATGTTAAAGATCTCATGGCACTTATCGAAAAGAGTAGGGGATTTACCCGGTGTCCTGACCAAATTTCCCCCATTCACTAAAAGAAAATACTACCAACAGCTTAATCTGGTTCAATTTTAGTTGCTTACCATCTGTATCCCAGTCGCCCCTGAAAAAGGGACTTCTAGTCTCAGTGGACCTACCGGGTCAACAAAATTCAATAAATAAATAAGAGGGAGTTGTGGGATTCAAAACCAGGTCTCCAGGTTTGCAGCTCAGAGCCTTAAACCACTGCGCTATACTGCCTCGATGTAGTTCATGTATGATGCAGTGAAAAATGAAAATACTGTATATTGGTATAACTTAATGTTTTAATCCGTGATTTTAAAAATATTGTACAGTACCTACAGTGCAAATTATGAACAGAAAACATTTCAAAATTTATTTTACTAGAATTCTGTCTGCTTATTTTTTCTTGTACCAAAGTGGGTCAATAATTGACAGAGAACTGTAAATAGCTGTTGAGCAGGTTTCATTATTCTACATCTACTGTAGAAACAGACAAAATGTGTTGATTCTAAATCTGCATTTAGCACTGATTTGCTGTGACTCACTAAATAGTATCTAGTTAGCACTGTATGAGGCAGTTGTTTTTAGATTTTGAAAGACAGGTAACACATTGATCAAATTATTCATTTCAGGAGCAAAAGCTTTCCTTCATGCCTAAAACATATTCAAGTGGCAATGTATTTATTTAAAAATGTATGCTCACTAATATAGGCTGCAGAAAACAATTCAATGACCTTATGCATCTTAATGTAGTATTATGCTTGCGCAACTTGATAATGAACCTTTGTGGCTGTTTGCCTCTCTGTTCCTCGAGGAATGTCACCCTGTAGGAGCATCGAAGGCAAGCAACCCTTGAGGAGGGTTCTACCCCTTGAGGTGCTATGGGAAGATTCTTTTTATTTATTTATTTATTAAGCTATTGTATTAACACTTTTGAGAACAAGATCATTACATACTGTAGGTTCCACGTGAGAGCTGAAACACAAATAAACATGTTACTGGAATGAGTAGCAAAACAGTATACAGGTTAGCATAGACAATACATAATAACAATGTGTAAATGTCAGTAATTGTACAATGTATACCAACTTTAAAATCATCAACACGGCTAATGAAAGGAAATTATAGGGCATGAGAGAAGAACTTCAGCCCAGAAGGTGTTGTCAGAAGAAAGCAAGAGGTGAAGAGAAGACAGGACAAAATTCAAAGTAGTGAAGTGGCAGGCTTCCAAGGCTAACTGGCCAATGGGGGGGAAGGGGAGGTGGGAAAAAAGGGAGAAGGGGGTAGTGGATGGGGAGTGGAGGGGGTGGAGAGACTATTAACCAGGTCTTATTAGTGGGTGATAGAACTGGTCAATCAGATATTGAGAGAACTGAGAATTGAGAGAATTGAGATTAAAGAAAGCAATCACATCTGGAATTCACAATTAGATAATCTCTAAGCTTTCTCTTAAAGGGGCCTACTTTACCCATTGAGAAGATGTCTGGAGGAAGAGCATTAAGCCATTTAGGAGCTTGGTGCACAAAACACCTTTGCTCTAGTGTGGTGCAGGAGTGGGGAATGTTGAAAATCAGACTTTTAGGTTTCTAGTACAGCGGCTGGGTTCGAAGGGGGTGAGTAGTTTCAGTATTCCAGTGGGCACCAGGCCTAGCTTACCTTTCAGTAGAGCTGTGCGAATATCTTTTCCCAAATATTCAGCTGAATATTCGGTATTTGGGTCCCAAGTATTCGGTATTCGTTATTTGGTATTCGGCCAGAAAAGGTGTTTTTTTAAGGAAACTTTAAAAAGCACTTCAGCAACACCATTAATCACCCACTGAACCTGGTATACCATATACACCTCAATGATACTTCAGCCATCAACATTGAGCTCTCACTAATGCAACACAAGCTTCAAGTGGCACACTCGATCCACCACAGCACACACATAGCACTCTGAAAACAATATCAAGCATTGCATTGGGTCAGCACTAGAGGGTGTTCATGGTCACAGACATGGGATAGAAGGTGCTTCAGCCATGGGCATAGGAATAGTGGTAGCAGTGGCTGCAGTAGTGGTGACAGCTGAAAGGGTGTCTGCTGCAAGAATGGCACTGGTGGTGGTGGGAAGTACACTGGCTGTGGATGTAGCAGCCATAATGGTAGCAGTGGGGACACTGGTGGTGGTGTCTGTTGCTTGCTGCACAAAGCATGTATGCTCTAATTCGCCCCTACTACTGCACGACAGGACGTGACAGTGAACGTACAGATGGACAGGTGGTGACACTAGCAGTAGTAGTACTGCTAATGGTATTAGTGGTAGTAGTACTATTACCAATGCTACAAGAATTAAAAGGCTTACTTGGGGAGAACAATATTTGAGCCCATTGAATAAAGAGAGACACCTGTATCAATCAATCAGTCAGTCAATCAAAATCTTTATTTATCCAGGCGAACATCATTGAGCAGAGCTCTTTTACAAGATGGACCTGGTTAGAACAAGGTCAAGTAACATCCATCACAAAAACATATAAATGCATGTAAATAAGTATATAAACACAAACACAATGGTGCAGTAATAGGGGAGTCAAATGATAAAAGGAAGACAAGGCAAGCCATAACAGAGGAGGATTCAAATACAAGGGGGCAGGTCCACCATTGAACCATGTAACTGTATATAAACCATGTTCTCTGTACAGAAGTACCATTTAGTTCATTTACCAGGGGCAGTCACTAGTACTAGCCATAAAAATGGCTTGAAGAACCACCAACTAATGGCAGATGGAGTACCAGGAGGGGTATGTAATATGTAAGCGAAAGATAAACATTGTGACAAGTGAAGTCCCATGGATATATCAGTAGAACTGATGCGGCGGTGGGGGCCTACGGAAAGAGGGAAAGGGGAGTTAGGACTTTTATAGAATGATTGCGTGTAGATTGTGGATGAGTGCAGTATAGAGATGTGAAAAGAAGGCTGGAGAAAGTGGGAAGATAGACCAGTATCAAAGGGAGGACAGAGGCATCAAGGTGTTACATGAAAGCATGATGACAGACCAGGGCCAAGGAGGAGACAAGCACTAGAGGTATATATGTCATTGTCTATGTAGTCTATCTCACCACCTTCTCTGGAATTGTATTATGTATCAAAAATTTACAGTAGAGCAAGACAAGATGCAATTCAGTACTTTGCAGTAAATGACATGCCACAAAATATTGGATGACTGGAGGGCTTAATTGCCATTAAATTACACTGCTCCTTGCAGCATACTGCTGCAATTTACAACAATTTTGCAAGATACTGCATTGCATACTGTTTGGCACCATAGTATGAACTATGTTCTATAATCTTTATAGTGTGTGTTTCTTTAAGGGTTGTATATGCATAGCATGTTTGTACGCTCACCGCCGCATCAGTTCTACCTATCTATCCATGGGACTTCACTTGTCACAATGTTTATCCTTCACGTACATATTACATACCCCTCCTGGTACCCCATCTGCCATTAGTTGGTGGTTCTCCAAGCCATTCTCATGGCTAGTACTAGTGACTGCCCCCCAAGGCTCAGTACTGGGTCCAGTCCTCTTTAACATCTTTATAGGTGACATTGACGAGGGTCTGGAAGGAAAGGTATGCCTCTTTGCAGATGAGACAAAGATCTGTAACAGAGTTGATACACAAGGGGGGGGTAGAAAGAATGAGAAAGGACTTGGCAAGGTTAGAGGAATGGTCAGACATATGGCAACTTAGATTCAATGTAAAGAAGTGCAAAGTAATGCACCTGTGAAAAAAAAATCCAGGAGAAGAGAACACAATAGCAGGGGAGGTACCAACAACAACAATAACGGAAAGGGATCTGGATGTAGTCATATCAGATGACCTAAAGTTGGGTAAGCAATGTGAGAAGTCAGTAAGGAGAGCCAGGGGGATACTGGGATGCATAGGGAGGGGCATCACAAGTAGAAAAAGGGAAGTGGTCATCCCTCTGTACAGACAGTTGGTGAGACCCCATCTGGAGTACTGTGTGCAGTTTTGGAGACCTCATCTACGCAAGGACATAGACAGGATGGAAGCAGTCCAGAGGAGGGCAACTAAAATGGTGCAGGGTCCATGCATGGGACAGCCATAAGGCAATTCTAGGGGGTTGGGGTAGAAAGAAGTAGGCTGCTGGTTAACTAGGATCTGCAGCTTATCCATTAGGTAGGGAAATGGGCAGACTGGGTGGGCCAAGCGGTCCTTATCTGCCGTCAAATTCTATGTTTCTATGTTTCTACATCAGAAACCATATGAAAAGAGACTGAGAGAGCTTAATATGTATACCCTTGATGAAAGGAGGGACGGGGGGACATGATATAAACTTTTAAGTACCTCAAGGGACTCAACAAAGTCCAGGATGGTAGCATCTTTCAGAAAAGGAGACGTGTAAGAACAAGGGGGCACAATTTAAAGTTAGAGGGGGGACGGCTCAGGGGTAATGTGAGGAAATTCTTTTTCACAGAGAGAGTGGTGGAACTGCCTCCCTAGAGAGGTTGTGGGGTCTAAAACAGTGAGGGAATTCAAACATGCATGGGACAGACATAAGGCAATTATAGTGGGGGTTGCAGGAAGTAGGCTGTTAGTTAACTAGAATCTGCAACTTATCCAATAGGTAGGGAAATGGGCAGACTGGGTGGGCCAAGTGGTCCTTATCTGCCGTCAAAGTCTATGTTTCTTTGTTACATTCCCGACATGCACCCTGACAAAGACCAGGTTCTGTTCAAAGCACCAGGGCTCTATTGGCATCCTCCAACCTTAGCACAAACAAATGTATTGGCAACTTTATGCTGCACTGCTCTTAACTGTATTTTATTACTGCAACCCCCCCCCCCCCCGCTGAGTGGTTCCTTTGTTCTACATAGATTGTTTGGGGGTTTGGCAGCCCAGGGAAACACTAGCAGTAATTGTGTGGATGTGCTGTATGTTTGTGGTCTATCATCCTGTCCCTCACCACTTGGGGCCAGCGGTGCAGATGTTTTGCTGGGGCTGGACCAAGCATGTTTGAAAGATTGCTTAAGATGTGATGGATCAGGTCACTACTGGTTACTGGGTAAAACACAAACTATTACTGTGTAGTACCTGTGTGAGATGCTTTACTTAGTGCTTATGGAACTACAGGAATACACCAATCTTTCCAGTTACACTGCACCACAAAAAAGTAGCAGTAAAGAAAAACACTGTTACTAAGAAGGGGCAACCTATTTAGTCAAACATGGAACCGAGCGAAGGAACAGACAGATGACATGCAGTTAACTCAGTGAGACAAGCCTGCCCCACTAGCTGCAATGGTTTAATTAACAAAACAACAATAAACAAACAAAAAAAATGCATGTGCACAACCTTGCACACACACACACACACACACACACCACACGGCACAGACTCGCAGGGGGATATATTTCACAAGCTCAGCTTAATTGTGTGCAGTGGGCTGTAGAAGTGTGGGGGGAGGGGAAAGTCGAGAGTCAGCCACCATGTCAGTGTGGCTCAGTTAGTAGCACATCCACCTCTGGACCAGTAGGTCGTGGGTTCTCGTCCCACACTGGGATTGGACTTGCACCTAAAAATCACTGGCATCCGAATGCAGTATTGGGGGGTGCTATACTGCTGGGGTGTGCCATCCTTCAGATGAGATGTTAAATTGAGGTCCCTTCTACCCATCCTGGTGGCTGCCCAGGTGGAAGTAAAAGAACCCAGGGCACTCTCCGCAAAGAATAGGGAACATTCCTGGTGTCCTGGCCAGTATTCCCCTTCCCATAAACTGGTTCATGCAATTATCCAGGCTGTGTGTGGGTGATGATGTGCGATATGGCTGCCACCACACATTCAGTCACTTCACTACCAGTCTAGTATTGCTTGTAAAGCGCTTTGGGATACACTGTGTATGAAAAGCATTGTATAAATGCTGATTCCTCTTCTTCTCCTCATGTGTACAGGGATCTATCTCCAGAACCAGAGGAGACTAACAATACTAATTCAGTGAGTCAAGCCTAACTGGCTTAGAACTGAAGAAGTTTATTTCAAAAGCTGTGTGCACACAGCAGTGCACATGTGTGACCCTGCCTCATGAAAAAATATATTAAGCATGCACATGCAGGGTGAAGCCTCACAAATCAAATATTTTGCACATATACAGCAAATTATAAGCAGTGACCTGCAGGAGGGGGAGTTAGCAGACACCCTCATCAGTCTTGCAGGGAACCAAGCATGGAACCAGACAACAGCAAAAAAACAACAACATAAAAATAAAATGTGCTCCACCCAAAATATCACACTGGAGCTATGTCAGACAACAGCAGAGAAGGGGTGCTGGCAGACAGCCGTCCTAGTCCCTGTAACTGAGTACAGCAATAAGGACAAAATACCTGTCAGAAAGCCAAACATAGCTTTTCTGACACTGATCAAAAAAACTATACTGACCCAAAAAAGCTTGTGAAACAAAAATCAGTTTCTTTTTTAGTAAGTTTAAGGTCTCAAAAGTACTGCAGAGCAGCTCTCAGAAACCACTGTCTCCCGTCTTCAACCAGCTCAGAGTGAGGAAGTCACATGGTGTGCTTGCCTTTGAGCTCAAGAAACAGTTTTTGATTGGCCAACAAAGCTCTGCAAGACTTAGAAATCTCACCGAATAGTAGTTTCCGAATAGTGGCCGAATAAGTGAACTATTCGGAAAATGCATCTGGATATTCGGCAAGCCAACTATTCATGGCATTTGGAAAATACTATTCGGCCCATGCACAGCCCTACTTTTCAGCTACAATGCAGGATTGGTACCTGAGTCTACCTGTGAACTTCTTTAGCCTGAGCATACAGGTCACATGTGTGAATGAGCCCAGCTGCTCCAGTTGCAGGCTGACATGCTCTGTTTAGTGCCACTTTGAGGTGGTGGAGGGCCATAACAGTAGCAGAGCCATAGCTCACTAGGCCATAGTTGACAAATGAAACCACAGAACTATGTATAGCAAAACTAAGAGCCTTTTTAAAAATAGGTGTCACTATGGCAGTTTTGCATTTTTCCAGGAACTGTGAGAACCTCAGAGAGGTATTAATTATGTGTATTAGTGGAGCTAATATTTCATCCAAAGTATGTGCAACAAGTTTGAGGTCCAGGGAATCACCACTAAACCTAGACTTTCCTAAAACCTTCTGGAAATATTTCTTGGCTTTGCTAGCTGTCAGAGCTCTGAAATGAAAGGGAGGATGAGGGGGCTGTTTCTCAAACCATGAGTTAAGGTTTAAATTGGAATGGTGAAAAAAAATCAGAAGGGAGAACACTACTCAGGTCTGAGAATGCTTTGTTAAAACTGTTTGCAATGGTACAGGGGTCCTGAGTGGGAATGCCATCAATGTTTAACATAGTGGGAG
This sequence comes from Neoceratodus forsteri, assembly GCA_016271365.2. Taxonomy (NCBI): domain Eukaryota; kingdom Metazoa; phylum Chordata; order Ceratodontiformes; family Ceratodontidae; genus Neoceratodus; species Neoceratodus forsteri. Next base: position 371,183,308 of record CM057449.1, read on the forward strand.
AGTTTCGAGATCATTCCCAGTGATTTCTTTGATTCTAAAGAACCTTAGGAAGGAGCCCTAAGGAGAAAGAAGAGAGGAGAGGTACTGAAGGAGGAGGGGAAGATGGTGAGGTAAAGAAAAAAATGCTTCTGAGTGAAGGTTGAAGGACTAAGGCGGGGGGAATGGCTGGTTGCTCCAGCCCACTGAACCACAAGCAAAGTCTTTCAATTCAATGGCCTTATGCAAGTTAGTGTAGTGTTATGCTCATGCTACTTGATGATAAACCTTTGTGGCCATTCACCTCTCTGTTCCACAGGGAATACCACCCTGTAGGGGTCATGAAGACAAGGAAACCTCCAGAAGGGTTCCACTCCTAGGTGCACCATGGGAAGGATTCCCTTAGGCTAAATGTACCTTAGTAAGGAGCCTTAAAAAGAGTGTTGAACAACAAGTGTTAAGAATTACAGCAACAGGTTGATTAACAGTAGTCGGGATGAGTGGAAATGGATACAGACTGAGAGCCGATAGGTATCAAACAGACCACATGGGTATGACTTCCTAAGGAGAGAGGGAACAGCATAGGAAAGGCAAAGGAGAGCCTCCATCCAACAGCAGAAATCTGCTTGGAAACCTAAAGAATATACTACGATATGCACTAACTAGCCATTATGACCTTCAGCATGGAGGAGAGGAAAAACCCCTATGAGGAGGAAACCTCTGGGGATCCAAGGCCTAGGCCACTCTCTCTCCAGGCTTGGGGTTCATTTACAGAAGTTGCTAGACACATAAGTATGGTATCCCAGTGCTAGTACACACATAAGCAGCACGATTGACCATAACTAGTTGGTTAACAGCCACTGGTGATGCTAAACACACCCTTGCCATATCCCAGTATGTTTAAACACACACAAGCATGCATGCACACATGCATACATGCACCATATACTGGTGGGGCTATGCATGCACACAGATGTCATATCCTGGTCTGGCTATAGACATACATGCACATGAGTGCAGTATCCCAATATAGCAATTTTAAACTTTTCTACCTACGGCAACCACCTACTGTTTTAGTAGGGCACCCACACTTCTGCTTACATTTCAGTGGCACCATATTTTAAACTTTTCTACCTGGGATAACCACCTATGTTTCAGGGTTCAGTGTGATGGTGCCTACATTTCAGCAGTGCCGAGATGTAATACCAACAGTATACACCTACTGGATGGCAGAAACGCTGCCTTGCAGTGCCCAAGATCCCTACCTGTGGCACCTGCCTACCACTTCAGCAGGGCACCCACACTTCTACCTACATTTCAGTGGCACCATATTTTAAACTTTTCCTACCTTCCAACCATTTTCACAAGATAAACCAAAATTATTGTGGAATAAAGATTTCACTTTGCTGTTTAAAGTCAAGTTTTTACACATAAACACTTAAAATGCCACCCTAGCATGGCTGAGCAGGAGCAAATAGCAGTAGCAACAATGAAACTGCAAGAAGAGCAAGCACATGAGAATTGAATGGTTGAGAGATATAGCTGCTGAGTGGAGCCAGGCACAGAGTGAAGCCAGGTACAGGTGCAAACAAGGGTGAATGTGGACAGGAGACTGCTACAGGCAGGGAAAACAGAAAGTGGAACTGAAAGTACACAAAAAACAATTGCAGTTAAACTGAGGGAGTACTAAAAAGTATGATAAAAATAAATGGGAGCCTGAATAGCACAAAGCACCTGGACAGCACCTGGACAGCACAACTCAAGCAAGGGGAGCAGCAGGATGCTAGGAAAACCAGAACCCCCCCCCAAAAAAAAAAAGTAAAATGGAAGAAACGCAAGCACAGGAAAACAGGAGAGTAGTCACAGAGGACAAAGATGCACAAGCAGCCAGAGGCAAACAGAATACTGACCCAGACAAGCAGGAGAAACACAAACAGCAGACAGTCCTGCACGAACCAAGCAGAAGATACAAAGCTTAAGAGAAGGGAGACAAACTCGCTGTCAGAGCCTATGGCTACAAAGAAAAAATGCTTCTGAGTGACGTTGGAAGGACTGCCTTAAAAGCTGGAGCGTGGCTGGTTGCTCTAACCAATGGAATCATAGGTAAAGCCTTTCAATAAAAGATTTATTGTGTAGCACAGGGGATTTATAGTAGAAGTCACACAATTTCCTCACAATTTTTGCAGAATTCTCTGCAGTTTTGGCTACATTTTCCCACAATTTTCCACTGACTATGCTCATTTGTATAGGATTGCTTATACCTTATTTTTTATAGAATAGGGTTTCTGGTTTATCCCAAGGTAGAAAAAGAAATGAGCAGATTGGATGGGCCTTGCGGTCCTTATCTACCATCAACTTCTCTGTTTCTGTGTTTCTATTTGGTTAAAAGCTATGAGTACAAATGTAATTTTCTCCTGCAGAAATTAGCTTGACATGGTCTGTGTTAAAAAATGTCTCAAAGGGTACACTGAGTTTTTGAAAAGGGTAATGATGTACATCCAGTATAAGAGCTGAAAAGTTAAGACACAGAGCCAAAAGGGGAGCTGCAACATTGTGTGAGCTGTAATAAAGCAGAGAGGGATTTTAAATATATGCTAAAAATAGAAATTAAAGCTAGTATTGCTGTTTTAGCCAATTAAGGTCTTCATGTATTATCATCAGAGAAAAAAGTAGACAAATTTAGATGCCGGTGCAGGTATAAAGGATTGATATTGCCTCCATCTCCACTGGATTTATTTATTATGTATTTATAATTTTTGATCAGCAGTCCACACAAAGCTGGTTAGCTGATGGATCTTGAAAGAAGGGCAAGTGGAAGAGATTTATTAAGTAAGGAATAAGGCATGGTGGGGGGGGGGTTATGCTATGTTAGTGTACCGAGGGATAGGTTGGAGTTCTGCGCCCGAAGATTGGGGACTTCAACCACCACAAGGCACAGTGACAAAGCATAAGCCCCCCCCCCAATGGAAGTGGCTTATTCCACTTAAAAAATGTGAAGTTATGTTATTTTTTTACCAGTATTGTAGTGTTGTAATTTGGTGCTGTATTTTTAAATGATTGGATTTAGGGTAATCACATAAATTAGGTATGCAGCAGAGATTAGGTTACAGCTGGTATGCCCCCCAGTGCCACCAAACAGTAGCCCGACACGGGGTGCCCAATCTCCAGTGTCAGAATGTCACTGTCATGTCCCCCCAAAAGAAGAAAACTCACTCATTTTTTTCCTGCAAAAAAGGAAAATGGTCCATCACCAATCTGACCCTTCCACCCCAACCTCCCATTCAGTACCCACCAACATTCATCCCCCCACACACCCTCATTCACCTGAACATGTCCCACGGTGAAGATCCACTCTCCGATCGTAGGCATGTATTGCTGCTGGAACTGACGACTGCGATCTGAGAAACTAAGGTAAGTGTGGTTCAATGTATTTTAAAGGGAGTTTGAACTTTGAAAGCTATATTGGAGAGGCGGCAACTTAAACTCTGACTGGAGCCATGACGTAAATCAAATGGCTACAATAGGCAAAAAAAAAAAAGTCGGGCATCAAGGTCTACTGAAATAAAGGACCTAATATGATAGGTTCCATTTAAAAATTTAAAAACAAATTTATTAAAAATTAAAAGGTACACATAGCAGGTAAAAGGGTGCTGCTATATGTACCTTTTAGCTTTCATTTTCATTTCATTTCATTTTTTTATTTTATACTAAAAGGTCTGTGGGCCAAGCCCATTTTCACAGATGTCAAGTTATTACAAAACCAATTCAAAACATGACAAACATATACAATACAATTAATAATCAATAAAAATCTACATCATGTAAAACATTTCCTAATAGAATTTGCAAACATATTATTTCTAAGGGCTGACTTAAAGGTCACTAGCTTCCTTTGACTAATAATACTACTGGGAAGACCGTTATACAACTTGGTAGCAGCAATATTCAATGAGTTTTGACCAAAGGCAGTGGGAACAAATTGGATCATAAAACCATCCTTACTCTGCAGTCGTGTGTTACCAGAGTTACAGATCCTAGGAAATATACCAAGAATGCTTTATGGCATTGTGTCCAATTGAATCTTCCAATAAATGTATTCTTAAATGGAACCTATTGTAGTAGGTCCTTTTTTGGTAGACTGTGATGTCCCACTGTTTTCTTTTTTTTTTTTTTGCCTATTGGGTTTTAAACTTTGATGCATAACTTCGTCGTTTTTGCATAATGGGAGAATATGTTTATTTTTGATGCAGAGAGAAATCCATTTTATGATAAAGTGGAATTTTATAAAAGATTTACTGATGACCTACTGTTAGTATGAAGGGGAACGAAGGAAGAATGTCTGTATTTTGTTGAATTTGTAGAAAATACTAACTCCAACTTGAAATTTAAGGTCAATGTACAAGTCCAGTGTATTCATTTTCTAGACACCACTATCAAAAAACAGGAGGATGGAACCCTGTTAACAGATCTCTTTAGAAAACCTACTGATCACAAAAGTTTATTATTAGCATCTAGCTGTCATCCCCCATATATTATTCACAATCTCCCTAAGAGGCAGTACATTAGGATTAGACACAACGGTAGTAATGAATACCTGTACACTACGAGAGCAAACTAACTTACCCATAGACTCAAAGAAAGGGGGTATGGCACACAGAACATTGTATTAGCTAACAGGAAATTGCTAAGTTGGATAGAAACACCCTATTGCACCCAAAATATACTAAAACGAAGAAACAATGTGAACAGCTGACTTTTGTTACATCCTATGGGGATGGCACTAGGGGAATAGTAGAGATTGTTAAGAAAAACCTCTCCATATTTAGGGGCACTACACAATTGAAGGAAATACTGAAGAAACCAATTAGAATGTCTTATAGGAAGACATCAGGGATTTTATGGTAAATAGTTACCAACCAAAACCACAGAGCAGGATCAATATATTCGGATTCAGGCAGACATGGGGGAATAAACCCTGTAGGGGCTGCAAGACATGTAGACTAATGAAGAGAGGTACAGAATTTAAAAAACCCAAACTGGCCAGGATACCAAGATTATTGGAAATATAAACTGTGATCCTGAAAATGTAGTGTACCTTATTTATCACATGTGCATGTGGATGATACTATGTGGGGAGGACAAAGAGGAAAGTTAGGCAACGCCTGAGCGAGCATGTACTTGCAATCAAGAACAACAGCCCTAAGTATGCCATGGCAGTGCATATTAATGCACAACCCAATAGGGGAGAACACAGAATTACAGCTATGGGCATCGAATCTGTGAAAATGGATGCTCGGGGTGGGGATATAGAAAATGTGTTAAATCAAAAATAACAAAAGTGGATTTATGTACTGGGGCCCTGAACAAACCAGGCCTGACTGATAAATTTGAATTGAAACCATTTTTGAAAAGAAGGAAATAATGCCTGAATGCCAATCTACTGTGATGTAATATTTATTGTGATGCAAAAATATCTTTAACTTCCCCTTTCCTGTCTCCTCCCCCCCTTTTTTCCTTTTTGACCTTGCACTTTGTTTTCCTTCTTCCCCCTTATCCCCTATCCCCTTCCCCCAATACATATGATGGGTACTTAAATTGTAGATATTTGATGTTTCCTTGTATATACAACTGCGAGCCAGTTTCTGGTTACTTGTGCTTGTCATTTATATTTTATTCTTGCAGAATGACCTCGCTAAACCCAAAATTAAGGCCATGTTTACGAACTAGGAAGATGTGCCACACAAACAGACTATTATGAATTGATTTAATCATAAGTTTTAGTCATTTGTATGTTTTCACTAGTCACTTTGCCACTTTAACTATATACCTGTGGTTACCAATTATTTGAAATGGCATATGCACTACTGTGATTGATGCACTAATTTGATAGGATGTTATTTAACAGGCACATTATTTGCACTTTACTATTCTTTGATGAAGCCATAAAGGCAAAATGTAAGAACTGCTGCTACACTGTGTGCTCAGCACTGGATGGGTGCATAAACATGTTCTGTGGGGCGTGGCCTGACCAGGCAGAAGATGGCAGCATAGTTCAGAATCTCTGCAGGAATGACTGCAATCTAACCTCATCCAGCCTTCACCAGACCTTTCTTTGGTACCAATTCCTGTGACCATCCTGTAATCTTACTGCCTGACACAGTTTGCAAGTCATTTTTGATCCATCATCTACTTATGTTCAATTATTCTACACCATACTGCAGCATACTAGGCCTCATCCTTCAGCATTATGGCAGATCTCCAAGTACAGCAAAGCTCACTTGCTAGAGTGGAAGTAATGTTTCTAAACTGATGGCTGAGATTAATGATCTAAAAACCTGCACCCAATAGAATACGACCACTCTTGAAACTTTTAGCCAGAAAATTGCATTTAATGAGAAAGCAACCACTACTATTCATGACCTCCAGGCTACTGTCGGTGATCAAGATCAAACTATTAAATCCCTATAAGCCAAAATTGACGATATTGAAAATCGTAATCATTGCAACAATTTATGATTTTTTGGCTTCCCTGAAGGTGTAGAATTAGGAGACACTACTGCGCTTTTATTACATGTGCTGCCTGCCATGCTTAAACTGTCTCCTGACCTAATGTTAATCATTGAGCGGTCTCACTGCACTCTGGGTCCCAGGCCAACATCAGACCAGCGGCCAAGGCCTATCATTAGTCGCTTCTTGATCTATTCCTGCACATAATTAATACTGAAATAAGCCAGAGAAATGGGGAAACTTCAGTGGCAAGAGTTTAATATTTCCATCTACATAGACTTTTCAAAAGATTTAATCATCAGAAGGAAAGCCTACAATCCACTTAAATAAATCCTCCACCAAAGAAGCATTACATTTGCTCTATGTTACCCCGCGACACTACACCTTTTCTCAGGCTCTTCCTTCAAGGATTTTGAAACCCCTGACACCTTAGCCAACTATCTGGAGGTCTCTCTCTGCAGTCTTACCCTGGGAGGTTCATCAGCAATTGGCAACCCGAACACAACTTTGGTATCGCATGGAGGGTGGACGACGAGGTACAGGAACGTGGGGAAAGTGTTGCTGAACTCACAGCCCCAAGCAGCAACGCCGCAACTGATTTGACCCCAAGGCAATCAACACAGCTGCAAGAGAAGCTTCTGTCAGGACGTTATTCTTCAAGACTTTCATGCTGTTCTAGCAAGGTTTCACCCCAAACACCCCAAGCTGCAGCCTCTCACCTTCAAATCAACCCCTCTATTCCCTTGAGCAATAAGTTTGCTCTCATGGAGGATGACATGCACTCCTCGCAGGAGGATCTTTCCCAGCAAATTTCAGATGAATATCCCTCAAACTTGGGCCCTGTGCCTCAGGGATGTATTTCTGCCAATACTTCATGGGCAGAAGTTGTTGCAAGTTCCCCACTCAAATCTTTAGAGCAGCCCAAAAAGAAAAGTAGGGCAAAGACCAAAGGCAAGAGCATCAATAGTCACAATCCTGCTAATAAATCTAAGGTGTCATGAGCTTATATGGTCAGTAATGTCGTCACAGTTGCTATATCTTGGTTGGTTTTGCTTCCGGAATACTTAAAGAGAGTGCCAGTACAATGTTTCTGCCTAGCCGCCCACTCTACAGTCTATGCTACCTGGTTTCTTTCGCTCTCAGCTGGTGCAGAAAGCAAAGGCTGTACATCGTGGCGCGATCAATTTACTTTTTGTTGCAGTGTTCAAACGAGCAGCTTAAAGATCTTCAAGGGAACTTTGGTATATCAGCAATGCTTTTCTATCCCATTATTTTAGTGTTAGATCTTATACATTACCTCACTAAACAGGCTGTCTGTATCTAGCCTTTTACTCTCCAATTTAGCAGTGCATCAGGTTTATAGTCTTTTGGCTGTTCAGTTGCATATCTTCAATCGGTATGCATCCTCATTATTGCCTTTTTTTTTCATATGTGAATTATTATATATTACAAGGCAACTTACCCCTTCCCTCTCCTGATGACAGGTTCTTAGGTATTATTGGCAACTACATTGAATTTACCTCCTTCCCTACGCTCCATTATTCTTACTACCTCCTGTTTACAATATGGAACTATCATTAACACTCAAAGAGGTGGACTATGTTTGGTGTACTGTTGCAAAGAATTGTCAACCTACATCTTCCTTATGCTCCTTATTTTACTCTAAGCCTACATATATTATAGAAATCCACTGCTGTGTGGTCCATCCTGTTTTGGGGGCTCACTGGGCCTAGTCTTCTAGACCTAGTCACCCTATATAACACCTATTTAGTCGATTTTCGAGTAATCGGAGCTGATCTTTACTATGACTATCTCTTTTGTCTACAGTTATCACCGAAGCCTATACCTCTCCACATAATCCTGATTTGCATTTGGCTCAGGGCGTAAGGGCTTAAATTGACCTCCCCTTTCTTTTTTCCCCCTCAATACTGTATTTATTATGTACTTATTCTGATGCACTGCAAAGTTTATTCAGAGAGACACTCTAATGTGGTAATAATCTACTTTTCCTTTTATATTTGTTCATTTGCATTCCACCTGGCTCCCTGAATTCCTTGCTCTATGTCTAGGCTGTACTGGCATCTCGTATATGGTTATTTACTTTACTGTTATTTCGAGTTGGTATATCTTGTACTATTACTACTAATGTTTATAAATAAGTTCTGGTATTTAGCTTTATCCTTATGCCTTGTCCTGTTAGCTTAGAATTAAGCTGAGATTATTACAGTCCCCTGCCTTTCTTGGTATTATTCCCTTTCAGTTTAGCTTATCAGGAATACTTACATTATTATATTACTGGGATCAGACTTAGGTTTGGGCAGATATTTATAACCGGTCCTCCCTAGTCTCCTCCCTACATCGACGCCCCAGAGTGTGGTAAGAGAGTCACTTAGCCAGTTGGCTGAATCATATCTCTTTACACCCATAAAACATTTTCTTTGTTATTTAGCTTACTAGTATTGTTGTTGTTGTTAATGACTTTTCTCCTTCCCCATCTCTATTCTAACTTTAATATGATATATGTGCTACTCATGTATCATACATCTCACTTTTTTTGGCTTGAATGTTCCTGCCACTCTCTGCATGTACGTAAGCTCTCTATATTATATTCTAATCATCCTCTGCCTCATTTATTTGTCCCTTCACACTCCAGCGATTATTTCCTTTCTTTAACACTAACAATATGAGTGGCTTACTTTTATATACTATGTACCTGTACTATATACTATGTATTGTATAATCTCATCTCATTTTATGTAAGTATTCTCCTGGGTCATGCCTGAAAATAGCCAACTTTGGCTAGCGCACCTAACCCGGTTAACAAAAATTAAATAAATAGATAAATATAGATGGAATGTGAAGGGACTTAATTCTCCTTGTAAGCGGAAGCAAATTCTTTCACATCTCAAAAACATAAAACATAAATTGCTTTCCTTCAAGAAACAAAATTATTAGCAGAGGATGTTCATAGACTTAAAAAAAGATTGGGTCGGTCAGATCTATGAATCATCCTATACCTCAAAAAAAAGAGGAGTTGCTATTCTTATTCATAAGAGTCTCAAATGGTCCCTTGTAAACTCCATTTCTGATACTGATGGCAGATGGGTGATGGTCAAACTGAATACCAACTCTGGTCCTCTTCTGCTTGTTAATGTCTATGCACCAAACTCCAATTCCCTGCAGTTTTTTCATAATTTAGCTCAACAGATTCTCTCCTTAATACTGATAATACACCAGTTATTGTTGGAGGGGATCTTAACTTAGCCTTAGAAGCCAGCATTGACAGAAGTAGCCCCACTACACAGGCCCACCCTAGAAGTATCAAAGCCCTCTCATTACTAATGCAAGTTGTTGGATTAGCTGATGTATGGCACCTCCTTCACCCCCGTGATGGAGAATTTACTTTTTACTCCTCTCTACATAAGACATACAGTAGAATTGACTACTGGTTAGCCTATCCTGTTATAATGGAAAAAAACTATTGATTCATCCATCTCTCCCATCATAATCTTGGACCATTCCCCTGTCAAATTGCAACTTTTGTGGGGCCCATTAGCTCCTAAATATTCTTACTGGCGGCTGGACCCTCTCCTTCTCAAGGATCCCAATTTCTTACCCATGATCAAAGCACAAATTCAGGACTTCCTTTTTCACAATAACCCAGGTGAATCTTCTATGTCATCTGTATGGGAAGCTCTTAAAGCTACGATTCGAGGGAAAATTATCAGTTATGCTGCACATAGGAAAAGAGTAAGGGAACATCAGCTGGCTGACTTGGAAAAATCTCTTAAGGCTAAAGAGAATTTATACTTTTCTTCTGATAAGCACTGTCCTGATTCTCAACTTCATCTTGAAATTCTTCAACTTAGAGTTAAAATTAATGAATTAATTTCTCGTAAAACTGAACTGGCCTTGTTTAATCTTAAATATAAGTTTTGGGAACACGGCGATAAAAATGGGAAACTCCTTTCTTACCAGCTCAAAGCACAACAAAAGGAATGACACATCCTAAGCCTAAAAGATGAACAGGGTACGATTCACTCCGACAACCCCTCTACAAATCGTATTATGAAAACCTTTTATCAAAAACTATACTCTAACACAAATCCTCCATCTTCTTTACAAATTCAACAGTTCCTTAAATCGTTACATCTTCCTTATCTTTCTACTCTTGAAACAAATTCATTAGATGAACCCTTGTCACTTCAGGAAATCCAGAAAGCTTTGTCTTCCTTGAAATCCGGCAAATCCCCTGGAGGTGACGGATTCGCTGTCGATTTCTATAAAATGTTTTCCGACACCTTATGTCCCCTTCTTCTTGATGTTTATCAAGAAGCTTCCAATACTGGCAAGCTTCCCCCATCTTGCACGGAAGCAATCATAACCCTAATCCCTAAGAAAGAAAGAAAAAGACCTGACTCACCCCACAAGATACAAGCCCATCTCTTTATTAAACACGGATGGGAAAATATTTGCTAAACTACTAACCTCTCGACTTGAATCCTTGATTCCCAAGCTAACTCATTGTTCACAAGCTGGTTTCATTAAACATAGATCTGGTTCTGATCACATACGTTCCTTATTTAATTTAATTCACAAAGCCAAATCCCTCAAGACACCAGCTGCAGCCATAGTTATTGATTTCAAGAAGGCCTTTGATTCCTTAAGACAGCCTTGTCTTTCTCATACCTTTTGCTCCTGGATCAAGCTATTCTATAACTCCCCTGTTGCTAAAGTACTTACTAATTCCACCCTTTCCTCTTACATTCATCTAGCAAGGGGAACTAGACAAGGCTGTCCCTTGTCACTTTCCCTGTTTATTTTAGCCATGGAACCCCTGACTGCTTGTTTATGTCAATCTTCTGGCATTATGGGCATACCTGTGAGCAATTCAAGATATGTTTCTCTCTCCTATGCGGATGACCTCTTAATCTTACTCGAAACCTGGATGAGGCTGGGCCCCTGTTGGTTGATTTGCTTAATAATTTTACTAAAATTTCTGGCCTTGCTTTGAATTATGGCAAATCACAAACTATGCCCCTTAATGACCATTGTAAAACCTTTATGAACATACCTCTTGGATTCCTCTGGTCACCACAGGGTATAACATATCTAGGAATCAAAATTACTAGTAACTTAGGAAGATATGGTACATTAACTTTAACCCCTTATTTGACAACATCAAAACAATTCTGGACAGATGGAAGCTTCTTAATCTCTCTTTCATGGGGAAAATTGCAGCCATTAAAATGTCCATTTCTCCCAAGATTCTTTACCACTTTGCCAATATTCCTTTAGTCTTACCATCCTCCTTTTTTGCTAAAATTGATAAATTAATATGTAACTTTATCTAGGATGGGAAACCACTGAGATTTAACTGCAACAAACTTCTATCACATTGGAAAAAAGGGGGATTCGGACTCCTCTGGTTCAAAGGCTACTTCTGCACTTTCTGAATGGCCCAAACCATTAAATGGTTTCAGAAACCCTCCCCTCATTCACCACTACAGGTTGCAATGGAATCTGTATTGTGCCTGGGAGGAGTTCTCACTTCCTTCATTTTTAATCCCATTTCCTCTAAACTAAAATCTCACCTGACTATATCATCCTCTGTTCTTTATTGGAAACTAACCCACAAATTCCTGAAATCCAATCCAACACCCTGGTTTTATACCCCCTTATGGGGCAATCCACTGCTCAGTCTAGAAGATCACCCAATTTTCTGCCGTACATGGAGGAACAAAGGCATTTTCTTTCTCGGAGATATCTTGGACCAGAATTCACTCACTCTTAGATCATTCTCAGACTTGCAGGTCACATGGAAATTTCCTAAACAGGACTTCTAGAAGGTTTTACAAATTCAGGCAGCTTATAACTCTCTCTCTCTAGTTTAGTATATAGGCATACTCTTCTAAACCCATACATCTCACACTGAACTAATTTATCAGTAAAATTAAATAGTTCCATTTACAAAGACATCATTAATAATCTACCTGATCAGTCTATACAGGCCAAAAATAAATGGAGTACTCTTCTTAACTACAATATTTCAGATGCACAATGGAGTAATTGTTGGCATATTGCACATAATACCTTTAAAGACGCCCATAGTTCTTTAATACAAACTAAAATCCTACATCTTTGGTATAGAACCCCCTCTGTGCTTCAATGAATCGGCCTATTAAATAATAATAATTGCTGGCGCTGCAATTTGGCCAATGGGGATCTACTTCATATCTTGTGATCTTGCGCTCCCATTAATAAGCTCTGGCATAAAGTCTGTTTACTTGCCTCCAGAGTAACAGGACACAAACTATCTTTTGACCCCAAGCTATTCCTTCTAGGCATCCTTATCCCCAATAGCTCTCTCCTCTCACATGCACATGTTAGATGGCTAAACATACTTTCTTTTCTGGTCAAACATCTGATTCTTATGAAATGGAAATCAACTCTGGTGCCTTCTCTTTCAGATGTTCTTCAAAGCCTCTCTCAGTATGCCTCCCTAGACTGATTATCTCATGTTACTCATAACTGACTCATTGTATATGACAGAAGTTGGCAGGATTACTTCAAGTACATCAAACCTAGTTCTTCTAGACCCTAATTCTTAAGGATATTTAGCCCTCCTTCTTATTTTGCTCTCAAATTAGGTTTTCTCGAAACTTTTGTGCACAGATTTCTCCTTTTTTTCCCTTCTTCCTTGTTTTCTTCCTCTCTCCTTCCCGTCTTCCTTGCTTTTTTCTCTCTTCTTTCTTTCCTTGCACACTTTTCTCTTATCTTCACCTCTCCATTACTGAACGTTGTTCATATTACCACATTTATCACTTTTTGCAGTTTACTGAATGCCTTGCCATAGCCTTCCCTAGCATGTATTTCGTACATGGTTGCTATTTCTGATCCTATAATACAGTATTGATTGTAACCCTTCTGCTCCCCACTTACATCCTGTTTAGGTTTGTGTTTTATTATCAATACATGTATGTAAGGCTTCTCCAATATGTTTACCCTAAATACTGTGTTTTGTTAAGTGATATTTTATACCTTACATGGAGGATAGTCTTCTATTGTATTAGATGTGTGCTTTCTTATATATTCAAATTTCAATAAAAAGATAAAGTGAAAAATAAACGTGTTCTGAGAAGGAACTTAAGAATATTCAGTGGTATATGGTCTTTATTGTTATCAATCAATCAAGTCTTTATTTATATAGCTCCTTTCAAAGTCAAGGTGCTGTATACAGTATAAGCCACAGTATTAAAAACATACAGCAATATTAAAACAGACAACTGTATAAATGATTAAAAATCAGTCTGGAAAAGCCAATGAAAATAAATACGTTTTTAACATAGTTTTAAAACTACTGATGGTCAGGCATTCTCTTAACCGATGAGGTACTGAATTCCACAGGGTTGGTGCTGCAAATGAAAAAGCGCGAGCTCCAGAAGTTTTTAGGCTAACCCTGGGATTCTCTAGCAATCCCTCATCAGTGGATCAGAGAGGCTGATTAGGGGAGTAGGGAGTCAAGAGATCGTTCAGGTAGTAGGGTCCCTGCTCATGTACGGCTTTAAAGGTAAGCAAGCCTACCCCTTATAGGTGATCTGCCACTGAACTGGCAGCCAGTGCAGTTCACACAGCTCAGGCATAATGTGGCTGGTCCTAGAAGTACCAGTCAACAGCCTGGCCTCAGCGTTCTGCACTAGCTGCAAGTGGCAGATATCAACCTCAGACAGCCCTAGGTAGAGGGCATTGCAGTAGTCAAGACGGGTAGTAATGAAGGCATGAACCAAAGTTGGAAGGTCACCTAGTGGAACCAGATGTTTCACCCGGGCAATATTCCTCAGATGGTAAAATGAGGATTTAGCCACAGCTGACACCTGAGATTTCAAGGTCAAGCCATTGTCAAATATAATGCCCAGGTTATGCATCCGATCTGAGGTAGTGAGCAGGACACCATCAAGCCATAGGCCTGACATGTGCCCAGCCGCTAAACCTGCCCCTGGGTGACCCGGGTCCATGACCAACACCTAAGTCTTATCCGGATTCAGTCTCAGCCAACTTGAGCTCATCCAGTATTTGATCTTGGAGAGGCAACCATTTAGTATAGAGATTGCATCAACCTGTCCAGGCACAAAGGACATATGCAGCTGAGTATCATCTGCATAGCAGTGAAAACTCAAGCCATACAGCCTGACGATATCTCCAAATGGCAGCATGTACAACATGGGCACCAATATGGAGCCCTGCGGCACCCTGCAGGATGGGGGAAGGCATAAGAGGAATAAATTCCAGTGACCACCCTCTGAGACGTGCCTACAAGTAACGATCAAAACCATTTGAGGACTGTAACTGACAGTCCACCAAGGAATCATAGGGTCTCCAAAAGAGGTATATGTGATAATGGCGAATGCCTAAAGGCGATCATGTTATCACTCAGTTAGAGTATTGAACACATTTTGGCACTCTGACAACCCAGCGCTTTCCAACACAATGGCACAGGACATATTTTAATGCTTTCTGTGAGAGGCTGCACCATCCCATACCCCGTCTCATGCGGGTTTCACCTCCACACCCCCTGCTTAAAGATTCTCAACTCCAGGGGGTGCATGTCGGTAGGGGTGAAAGCAGTAAAAATAAAATGGTTCGGGCTGGGCGCAACAACAATTGCACCAGCGCCCGGACTCGGTACCTCAGCCACCCCAGCCACTAGCCAATCCCCGATGCCATGATGCAGCTCAACCGGCAATCGCAGTACCACCTCCTACAGTCTCTCCACCCCCTCCCAGCCCATGCTCACCTTGCTTTCTCCCACCTCTCCATGCGCGTATGTATAGCAACATCCTGTCGCCTAGTTCTCCCACCCCCTCATCCGGTCACCTACCTTTCCATCATGAGTGGATTGCGCTGGGAAGGTGTTGCCATAATGGACGGCGCCCTTCCTCATGTACCCACTTCATGGGTTACCCTCCAAAAGCACCCCATGGTCCACAGTGTCAAAAGCTGCTGAGAGATCAAGAAGGACCAAGATGGTATGAGCCTTTTGATCTCTCACTATTAGGAGATCATTTAATACAAGAACAAGGGCAGCCTCCATGCTATGCCTCTTCCTGAAACCAGACTGAAGAGCTTCATAGACATTGTGAGTTACAAGGTGATTGTCCAGTCGCAATGCAACCACCTTCTCAATAACCTTCCCCACAAAGGGAAGGTTAGAGACAGATCAATAGTTAGATGGATCATCGGGATCCAAGGAGGGCTTTTTAAGGAGTGGTCAAATGATCGCCTCCTTTAGGGAGTCTGGAAAGTCTCCCCTCTCCAAGGATCTCCATACAATTTCAGCTAGGATTGGGCAGATAACATCTACACACCCCACTAAAAGGGTGGAAAGGGCCCAGATCCAAACTACAACAGGTTGGGTGCAAAGTCTGGACAATCTTCACAATGTCCATGAATTCCAGTCGGCTGAAATCCATCCAGTCAGACCAGGTGCTCACCACCTCCCATTGACCTCCACAACCCCTCACAGAGAGAGCTGGGCCGATTCCAGAACTGATGTTGGCAACCTTATCTGTGAAGAACCGAGCTAGCTCATCACACTTAATTTGTGAAAAAGCTCTTCCAGACTGGAGACAGACTGGATTGCACAATCTGTCAACAGTTCAGAAGAACTGAGCCGGTCAATTCTGCGCAGCAGAAATCTCCCTGGACAGAAACTCTGCTTTCTTATAGGAGATTTCTGATTGATAGACCTTATAGTGTTCCATCAATCTAAGCCTGTCAGCATTCAGGCCTGACTTCTGCCATGGTCTCTCCAGCCTTAGACCAACCCCACCTCAACTTCTTCAGGGACCCATCATACTAAGGGGACCTTGGGCGAAGTGTAAGTGGTCAAACATGAACAGGAGCAATCAAGTCCAAGGCATCTCCTACTGCCTTATTATAGGCTAGTACAAGGTCTCCTGGACATGTGCTTTCACCCAGCAATCCCAATAGGTCCAGAACTGCCGACAGACCATCTGGGGTAACTCCCCTTAAAGGGCGGTATCGGACCATCTCCGAAAGGGTAGGTCCATTTGGGGCGGGGCCTGAAACTGAACCCTATGGTGTGATGGTCAGATCAACTGACTGGTTCCACCCCCAAGTCAGAGATCTCCATCCCCAGGAGGAACAGCAGATCCAATGAGTGACCTCCTATATGGGTAGAGGAGGTAACTCCCTGTGCAAGGTCCAGCATTGTCATTAGCTGGAGGAGATTTTGACCAAACTGCAAGAGTTCATCATTGACCCAGACATTGAAGTCCCCCAGAATAATCCATCAGGGAGTCTCCAATACCATGCCGACGATGAAGTCCGCAATCTCCTGCAGGAATAAACCCCATCACCTGGTGGACAGTAAATGAAGAATTCCTGCAACCTGCACCCTCTCTTATGGTGCACTCAAAGGATTTGGTGGTCCCCACTGGAACAACCACAAGGCCCAGTTCAGTCTTAAAAAAGATGGCTACACCCCCACCCCTACGATCCAACCTCGGGCGGGCGGTGAATCACCGAGAACCCAGCTGGAACTGCAGAAGCCAATATTGGGCTTGCATTTTGTCCAGCAAGGTCTTGGTGATGCATGCCAGATCCATTGTTTCAACAAGATCAGCTATAATAGCTGTCTTGTTTTTGATGGACCTGGCATTACATAACACCTCCTGGGTTGGATGACATGCTGAGGAAGACCTCAACTCCTGTCCAGCATCAATTGCTGGGTCCTTGGGTATGGGAACAAGACAGGGATTACCCCTGTCCTGGCACCATTTTTCCCCAGGGCATTGTCTGGTCCCTACCACCCCAATTTGTCCCTCTCTTTCCATTCCCCCACCAGGCCCAGTTCCCCACCACTTCCTGTGCCTCCTAGCAATCTCGAGGGATAGCAGCATTTGTAAGTCTCCACTGATAAATAAGGGCAGTGAAAAGGGCGCAGTTCCCTGAGCCTGGTGGGGGAATACTGCCTGACCGTCTTTTGGCCACCCCAGCACATTATAAAAACAATAACTAACACACACAAATTAACTTAATCCCACCCAAATCAAATAGTATAATAACAAACCAAAAAATAAATAAAATATACTATCCAAAAATTACACAAACTACATAAACATAAATCAAAACAAATCAGTCACTATATAAAACTACAAATAATATACCCACCAGCCTTCAATAAAATAACAGAATAACAAAACAACCAACTAAATAACAATAAGTGAGTCAGTGTCAGGTGCAGTGCAGAAAATTGATCATATAATACCGAACTTGAAGAGATGGGTCTCTCACTCCCACCCTAAAAGTATAGGGTCCAAGTGCTGTTCTCTCACCACAGCAAGTAGAGCAATAAAAATAAAATGAAAAAATCCAGAGGCCCTCTCACTGCCTCACCAGTCAAGTGGCTGAGTACGAACTGAGCCCTCAAATCACCAATGCGTTCCACCACTTCTTATTCCAACTATGCCAGCACAGTTTCCTTTATTCCAAAAGAGGGAGGGAAGGAGCCAAATCATCCACACTAGTGATGTAAAGCAGCCAGTCCAGCCAAAGCCCTGCAACTAGAGCTGGACTATAATCAGCCTAGCACAGAACTCCCCCCCACCGAGTCAGGGCCCCAGAGCTATTGTTAGGGTGAGTGCAATGTTTTTTGAAGAACAGACTGTCTGCTTTACTGCTACATTTATAGCACCCCTCCCTATTGCAAAGCCTGCTTTGCTTCTATGTGACGTCCCACTGTTTTCTTTTTTTTTTTTTGCCCATTGCGTTTTGAACTTTGATGCATAACTTTGTTGTTTTTGCATATTTTGACCCCAGATTTTCAACATGACCTTTTTGGGACCCCATCTCATGACCAATGGTGGAGCAAGTATGAAAATTAGGCCCAAAAGCTGATTTCACAGTCACTTGACAAAATCACCTTTTAGGCAGTTTTTGAAAATTTTCACCACTCTTGTTCATAAGATGGGATCATAAGAAGGCTATGTTGATAATTTGGGGGTCAAATATGTAAAAATGACAGTTATGCGCATATGTTGAAAATATTCTATGCTTACACACAACTTTGGTCATTTTAAATATTTTGACCCCAAATTTTCAACATAGTCATTTTTTTACACCACCTCACAAATGTGACAGCTGTCAGTGTCAAACTGCTGTAATTTATGGAGTCAGTCATAAACCGGCTCCACTTTTGAGAATACTGTAGCTGCAGGAGACACTGTGGTTTAACATGTGACAACCCACTTGCACTGAGTTTTTCCAGTAGCTGTAGGATTTTCACAGATTTTGAGAATCTTGCCCCTAGTTATTGAAACAGCAAGGAGTAAAGGTACCCTTCATTTTAAAAAATACAGAATTTACCTTTTTACAGACATTTTTTCCTGTTACCCAAGACTGTAGGAAAAAATTACATTTCAGAGAAGAAATGCTTCAGTACAAGACACATTAAACTGTCCCATCAGTGAGTTGGCTTTGCATTGCTTTTTACAGCTGGCAATCCATTGGCAACTCATTTTTAAAATGTAAACATCTCAAGAGCAATGTTTGCTAAATGTTTTGCAAGTCATTTGGAATTAGTGGTGGGCTAAGTGGGCTCAATCCGCTCCACAAAGCAATTTGCAGAGCAAAGTCGGTTCGGTGCTCCATGACACGAAGCAAGTACTTCGCATTATAATGAGGAACCTGAGAGTCCATTGGAAGCAATGACTTCATGTTACTCTGCCTCCCCAGGCCACTACTCTGCCAAATTTAAGGCAAAGTGCATTGCAAGCAGTGCACTTCGCCTCACTTTGCCTTGTTTTTGAGCTCCTAAGGTGAATTTTGCAGTGATTCATGGATTTCAGGTCACATGGGCTCTATATATTAGCAGTGTCAGTGGCTCAGTAGGTAGCACACTCACCTCTGAGGCCGAAAGATCAGAGGGCTGTGGGTTCAGTTCCCACAGCTGGCACTTGGGTTAATATCCCAGTACTGACACTGTAGTGCAGCATGAGGGGGGGTGCAGCACTTCTGAGGTGCCGTCTTTCGGTTGAGACGTTAAACCGAGGTCCCATCTGCCTGTGTTGGTGGTAGTTCAGGTGGATGTTAAAGATCCCATGACACTTATCAAAAAGAGTAGGGGAATTTTTTATTATAATAACATCAGAAACAAATAATGAAAAACAGTGTCAAATCATATATAACCATAAACCAATTATGTAGTACAAGAAAAACAATTCCAAAACAATGGTAAATCACACCAAAATAAAACAGGCCAAGAAAAAAAAACAAAGGAGTTATACTGTCAGAATTTATCTAACTAAGTTCCTAATTCTAATTTACACATCAAATTGAAACAACGTAGCGAATAAAAAAAAGAACCCCCCCCCCACTAAGAGTAGGGGTCTTGTCTCTGCTTTTTTTTTAAACAAAATAAGTAGTAACAGTGTTCAATCATGCTTAGCGATCATTAAAACAAGTAACGCCAAACAGAAAGAATTTATGCTTGTCAGTCAGTCTTAATCCATAAACATTAAGTCATGCTGAAACCTTTCAATTCTACTGTCCTATGCGCCAACCATTCTCCTACAAGTAGTTCGTACCCACACTTTGCCTAAGATTTATACCCCCTCTTCTTTTATTTGTATTTGATAAACTTTGTAAACCCTTTCCACCACTCTATCACCTTCCTAGGGGATGAAAATTCTGAATCATGAATATAAACCCTGTTCATGGCCCCTTGAATCAATATCTTTACAGTATCATAGGGCATTAATTTTTGATATAAAACCCATTGGCACCTAGCCTGCCATAGATGATATATCGAAGCACTACAAAAAATTTGCAATGTCTCTAAATTATACTTGGTCCTAAACTGAGGAGAATGACCAAGTACCAATGTATCATAATCCATATATAATAACCATGTCATATTCCATTTCCAGGCCAGGAATTTCCAAAGAGACTTGGCATACAGTAAGTACAAGAAAAGAAGAAATGTTCTACAGTGTTCTCCTGTGCCACACATTCCAAAAACGGACAAGTTCTTTCCTGTAAGGCTTTATGTTTTACATTCCCCCGAACTCCAATCCTGCCATAAACCGTGAGCCATCAAATTTCCCACATATAATTAGGTAATCTTGGATTATTTAATCTTTTTAAGACTACCTCCAAACACCTTGAAGGACAGTTCTTAAAAACTGGTTCCCTTGGATATAACTGATGCATCACTGTGGTATATAACTGAGGTCCAGTATTATCCCTCACAGCATGTGCAAACAACCCCCATTTAAATACTTTTTTTGCAATAGGCAAAAAGTAATTAGGAATAAACAATGTGGGAATTGGTTTAGGAGGAATCGTAATCCAACTAGAGTAATACCATCCTAGCACTTGTCTCAGTAGTGCCTCATAGCCGCCTGTTGAAGTCCCCCATCCTGCCTTAACATTTGTAATTATAAATAAAGTTGAAAAGAAAATTATCAGATCTACCTTCCCTAAGCCTCCCTTTTCTTTATCTAAATACGTATATTGTCTTTTAATAGCATTGAGTTTACTACCCCATATCATCTGAAAAAATAAACTGTACAACTTTGTTTCAAATTTTTGTGGTAACGGAAATATCAGTGCTGTATATAATAACTTTGGAATTATAAATTGTTTGATGACTAGTACCCTTTTCAATTTAGTTAATTTCCATCGTTTCCAAATATGTATTTTCCCTTCTATAGAAGCTAAGGCTGTTTCCCAATTGAGCTCCGGCACATTCTTTGGCCCATAGAACAATCCCAAAATTTTTATCGGCTCAGCTGAAATCCTCAATCCCTGCAAGAGGAGCTCAGTCTGACTACCTATCCCAATAAACAAACCTTGACTCTTATTTTTATTCAATTTAGAATTCGATATTAAAGCATAAGAGTCCATAAATTCTAAAAAAACATTCTACCTGTTCAATTTTAGAAAAAAAACACATAAATCATCAGCATATGCCTGTACATATAAGTCATCCAAGATGGGAGACCAACCAACCCCTTCCCAATGTGGATTCTGTGATAAGGACTGAATTAATGTATTGATTGTGAAGGCATATAGTAATGGATTCAGGGACGGACCCCTGTAGAAATATGCAACCCCTCTCCTATTTCCAGCTGAATTACAGGGTGAGTAATAGCAGTAAGATAAATAGATTTCACCAACTGTAAAAAAACTTCAGGTACTCCATAGTGTTGTAAAGTTAAAAATAAAAAAGGGTGATAAACCCTATCAAAAACTTTCATTTGGTCCACTGAGATAATACAACCAGAAAGCCATTTCAAATTTGAAAACTCCATTATATCTCTTATGACCATATGAGCCTGATGAATTTTTTTCCCAGGAACCCCACAAAATTGATAGGGGGAAAGAACCACGGCAGCAAACTGTTCTAATCTTGTATTCATAATTCCCGTGAAAAGCTTGTAATCAGAATTCAGTAGTGTGATTGGTCTCCAAATTGTCTAATCTAGTTTTATCCCCTGATTTATATAAGAAAATTAACAATCCTTCAGAAAACCAACTTGGAATCACTGGGCAAGTTAAAAAAGAATTGAACACCAATACCAAACACTCAGAGAATTCAGCTGGAAAAGCTCTATATAACTCCGCCGTCAAACCATCAATCCCTGGTGATGTCCCGATTTTTTGGGTTTTAATGGTGGCCATTATTTCTGCTTTTGTAATAGGTTGAATTAATACTGATGTGTCAAAGCTGTTAATTGGTACTGTAATCTGGTCCAAAAACTCCTTTATGGTATATTCACTATGAGGTTTTTCTGGCTTTATGTGCCCGTAAAAACTGTTTAACTATTTCTTGAAGATGTTTCTGCTCCCTCACTAAGCATCCTTCCTTATTTAAGAGTGTGTCTAAATGTGTATTATGTTTGTATTTTTTGAAGGCTTCATATGGATCCCCAACGGGCTGTTTTTTTACCCTATATTGAAAAAGTGCTTTTAATGTCTTAGCCCTATTATATTGGACTTCTTTAATTTGTTCTTTCAAAGTTGAAATTTGAGAACTAAAATCCAACTTAGAGGTATTTGCTACTGAGATGCTACCAGCACCTGTGCAAGAGTAAGACGAAAATGCGGTAGGGCCCAAAAATCCTGCTGGTGGACCAGGGAGGTCCAGGAGGTGGTGCGGGGAAAGAAGACAGCCTATAAGCAATTCAAGTGCTCAAGGAGTGAAAGGGATCGAGGGGAGTATGAGCTGATCGCTAGAAGGGCCACTAGGGTGGTGAGGGTGGCTAAGGCAAGGAAGGAGCAGAACCTGGCCAGGGAAATTAGGAGAGGGAACAAGGGGTTCTTTAGATACATTGGGGAAAAACGAAGGGGTGAAGGGGCAGATTAGCAGGATTAAATCAGGGGAGAGATGGGCACAAGACCTGGGGGAGCAGACTGAGGTACTAAATGAGTACTTCACCTCAGTTTTCACCAAGGAAAATGGGGTGCTGCATCATACATGGGAGGAGACAGAGATACTGAGGAGGGGAGACCCTTACCGATCGGCAGGTCTGGGGAGAGGGGGAGGCATCACTGGCAGGTGGGGGAGGGCTAAGCAGGGAGAAGAGGTACCGGAAGTGGAAATCACAGCAGAGAGAGTGAGGGAAGCCCTCAGCTCCCTTAAGATGGAGAAAGCACCGGGGCCAGATAAATTACATCCCAGAGTGCTGAAGGAACTTGCGGATGTCCTGGCGAAACCCCTGGACGGACTTTCACCATCTCTCTGAGGACAGGGTGGTGCCCAAGACTGGAAGGTGGCACATATAGTGCCTATCCACAAGGGGATCAAGGGAGGTGGCAGGGAACTACAGGCCTGTCAGCCTGACATCGGTGATGGGCAAGGTGATGGAGGCATTGTCAAGGAGAGGCTGGGGGACCTGGATAAGTCAGGGTGCCTGGACGATAGACAGCATGGATTCATCCCGGGGAAATCATGTCAGACAAACCTGGTGGAGTTCTATGACTGGGTGACTAGTGCCTTGGACCTGGGTAGACCAGTGGACGTCCTCTTTCTAGACTTCAGCAAGGCATTTGACTCTGTTCCTCATGTGGGCCTGTTGGATAAGCTGGGAGAAATGGGGGTGGGGAACCAGATGATCAGATGGATAGGCAATTGGCTCCAGGACCGGACCCAGAGGGTCATAGTTGGTGGGATAGTCTCATCCCCAAGGAGGGTCATTAGTGGGGTCCCACAGGGATCAGTCCTTGGGCCCCTTCTGTTCAATGCCTACATCTCTGACATAAGGACAGGAATCAGGAGTGAGATGAGTCTCTTTGTGGATGACTCAAAACTGGGGGTGGTGGTG
Source organism: Neoceratodus forsteri (assembly GCA_016271365.2). Classification (NCBI taxonomy): domain Eukaryota; kingdom Metazoa; phylum Chordata; order Ceratodontiformes; family Ceratodontidae; genus Neoceratodus; species Neoceratodus forsteri. The sequence continues at coordinate 371,207,139 of CM057449.1, forward strand.
GATGGGGAGGAGGGGAGGGTGGCCCTACAGGGGGACCTGGAGGCTCTGGAAAGATGGTCTAGAAAGTGGAAGCTGAGGTTCAATGCAGGGAAATGCAAGGTACTCCACCTGGGGGCCAGAAACCCGGGCCAAGTGTACACCCTGGGGGAGAAATGCTACAAGTCTCGATGGCTGAGAGGGACCTGGGGCTGGTGGTGGATGTCAAGATGAACAACTCTGAGACTTGTAGGAGGGCAGCAGCCAAGGCCAACAGGATGCTGGGATGCATCGCTAGGGGGATCACCTCCAGAAGAAGGGAAGTGATACTCCCTCTGTATAACTGCTTGATGAGGCCGCACCTTGAGTACTGCGTGCAGTTTTGGAGGCCACACTTAAAGATGGACATTGAACTCCTGGAGAGGGTCCAGAGGAGGGCAACCAAAATGATTTGGGGCTTGGGGACAGGACCTATGAGAGAGGCTCGAATAGCTAAATATGTACACATTGGAAGAGAAGGGACCGGGGGCATGATAGAGGTCTTCAGGTACATGAAGAGGGTAAATGGGGAGGAACAGTCAGGGTGCTTGAAGGAAGGAGGAGGGGCCACTAGAGGGCATGGGTGGAAGCTGGAGGGAAGATTCAGGGAGAAAGAAGGAGGTGCTACTTCACTGAGAGGGTGGTGGAGCCATGGAATGCACTGCCTAGGGGCTGGTGGAGGCAGAGACAGTGGAGGGTTCAAGAGGGTGGGACAGGTACAGGGAAGGGTTCTGAAAGCAAAATCCAATGCAGCAAGAATATCCAGAACTGGGAAGGGAGAAGCCAGAGAAGGCGAGGGGGACAGCAAGGTCAGCACCCAGGGTGGGGGCTGACCAAACAAGCAGACACGAAAGACCATTAGGCCTATTCTGCTGGCATTTTATTATGTTAGTAATTGCTGCCGTAACTTGAGATAATGCAAAAAATTATCATTAGCCCTAGACCTTCCTTGTTGTTTTAATAATTGGTAAAAATCTTCTTTAGAATCTTTCCACCATTCACCCACATCGTCATATAAAAAGGCTACTGAAAGTCAATAATGCTCGAATTTTTCCCAACACCACCAGGGAGTTCAATAACAGTGGATTCAGCTTCCACCGTGCCTTCTGTCTCAGTGGCACGGAATGTGGAGAAAGGGTACAAATTAGAAGCAAATGATCAGAGAAGAAAACCGGACATGTTTCGAATTTGAAAGGAATTCTTTCAGAAAGAAAAATATAATCAATAGTAGAGGTATAAAGGTTTCTTTTATAAGTAAATTTTAACCCACCACGTTGCTGACTACTCCCATTTATTAATCCAGATGATTTTATCATTTTTTCCAAGGCATTAGAATCACAGTAACTTTTCTTCCCAGCCCCTAAGGGTTGACTTCCTGCTACCTTTAACTTACAATTAAAATTCCCACACAAAAAACATCAGAAGAGGTTACCAAAAAAGGCTGTAACATCTGAAAGAGTGCAACCCTTTCTGCCTTAACCTGTGAACCATATACATTGATAAAGCGACATAACCTGGATTTCCAAACCCCGTCCAATACCATTAACCGTCCAGGAATAAGCTCCATTAATTTAAGTAATGAAAAATCATAAGAATTAAATAAAAACCCTATACCATCCACTGATTGTTGTCCGAAGGACCAATAAGATGGTCCCCAGCACCATTCTCTGTGAAAGAACCTGGCCTGTTCCATAGAATACATCCAAGTTTCTTGCAGCAAACAAACTTCTAAAGCATTGAGATGAATACAATCATAAATCACCTGCCTTCTCCTAAAATTCAATAGGCTATGGACATTTAAGGAACCCAATTTGAACTGAAACATTCAAAAGCTAAATGGCTACCTATCTTTTTTCCTTCTTTTCTTCTTTTTACTTTTATACCTTCCTGAACCTGAAAAGGGGAAGGGGGACTGCCTTGTGTCTGCTGAGAGTCATTGTCCTGGCAATCCATATCTGACTCTCCCCACTGACCAGTCAACATCGCAAAAGGATTACTAGTTTCTACCTCAGTAGTGGACAGGAGTTGGGGGGTCCTAAGGTTTCTTGCGGACCTTCTAACTGGTGTCACCAAAGATGCTTGAAAAGTCTCCTGTGGTCTATTATCATTTTGTTCCGTATAACCAACCGGGACGAGGTCAAAGACCATTGGTCAATAACTATTAAGGATTCCTCCTCCACTTGGTCCTCCCCTAATATAGGAACAGGAGGCAATTCCTCTGTATTCATTATAGGGCAGGTCTGAATGTCTCCTGCAACCAGGTCCTGGGCTTTTTGAATCAGCAAATCAGGGCTACCACAAGACGCTTTATTCTTGGCTGCCCAGATACATTCTGAAAAAACATGTCCCATATCCTCACAAAGATCACATTTCGTAAAATTAGAACATTGAAACGCTATATAGCCAATTTCTCCACAATTTTCACATCTCGGCTTATCACAGGAACTAGATAAATGTGTTCTAGCACCACATTTATAACAAGTCTGAGGTTGCCCTGCATAAACCCCTCCTCCATCCCTTCCTAACATGAAAGAATTTGGGATATGTTCAATCCATGTGTGCGATTGCCTAAGTTTAACTTTGAAATGCCAATCCCCTGTCCAAAATTGCTCCGAATCTAAAATAGCTTCAGGGGAACTCAAAATCTCACATTTCTGGGCCAACCAATATGAAATATCATCCACATGGACACCTTCATTTCGAAACATGATAGTCATGTATTTTATCAATGGTTTATCATCATCATCATCAAATCTTTATTTATTCAGGCAAGCATCATTGAGCAAGGCTCATTTACAAGATGGACCTGATAAGGTCAAGGTTCAATAGTTGATAGTTTAGTTAAGGGTATCACAAAAAAAGGTGTCCATATGGGGGAGAATTTCACTTGGTTATACCTTTCCCAAAAAAGATCCAGGGCATAAGCAGAACGAAAACTTACATCAAAATTGTCTTCTCCTGAAATATTAATAAATGCAAACACTTCCCTTGGAGAAAAATGCAAAGATTCTTTCAATAAACATTTACCCACATACTGTCTACCTGGTCTAACTTCCAGACCCTCTTTATAACGTAGTTGCACCGCGTTCCTACGTGGTGCTGCATCTTTTTTAATCTTTGAAAACAGGTCAGACAGTAAGGGTTTTTCTGCAACAGGAGGCTCCTGTACTGTAACCACCTCCTGCTCAAGATCAACTTGAGTGGCAACTACTGGAATTTCTGTTGGCACTATCACTTTAGGAGGCTCTTCCCCCCCTCTAACCTTCCCAGAATCTCCACCAGTGTTCAGTTCCTTAGGTACCTTCAGTTACCATGTAGGCTCATTTTGTGAAAAATTTAATTTTGGGTCCCAGTCAGGTGTGGGTTTCCAAGACCCCCCTCTCTAAAGTCCAGCCAACTTCACTTAACGCTCTTTGTGGAGACCAGTTTTCAGCAGTTAAAGGCTCTCCCAAAGGCTTAGGAAATGAAGTTATCACACCAGTCCCTCCTTTACTGTGTAAGTTCCCAGCCAACCCTACTACAGGCATTTCCAAATTCCTTTTAGCGAAGGTTACTGCTGCTCTTTTGTCTTTCCTCTCCTCTCCTACCTTTTCCTGATGCCGTTTCATAAAGGAAAACTCTGACACCCCATTTTGATTCATTGGTTCTGTTTGAAATACACAAGGTGATTCCATAATGGTCTCAGAAACTGGATTACTGATCTGTCCCCGAAAAACAAACCCTGCTTCTTTCATCAGGGTAGCCTGGTGTTCAGCAGAGACTGAGCATCCCCGCTCCACTTCTGCCTCCTCTGGGACTTCCTGGGGTAACCTGGCAACCGACTGTACACAGTCCTTCTCTTCCATGTTCGAAGGCGGCTTTCGGCACTGAATTAATTCCAGTTCTCTACTGCCAGCATTTTCCCTCTCAGCGTCAGGATTGTCGATTTGATTCCGATCACCTCTGCAGATAGATTTATCCAACTGGATTTCCACGGTGCAAGGAGGTACGGACTCACCGCCGACAGGCTTTCCGCCCTCCGTTGCGGTAATTACCATAACCTTCCCTGCACCCAATTCCGACAACTGCCTTGCAACTCTCACTTGTTCCTGCCATAAGTTTTCTAATGTGGTTTGCAACTGTTCCACTTCAGGAGATACCCATATAACAGACGTTGAGATTTCTGAGACACCTAGGTTCAGTAGATCTTCTGTTGATACAAACAACTCACTTTCCTCCATATCTTTAACCACTCTAAGGTGCCCCTCTATCTCCGTAGCTTCAAAATTATGTAGTGCAGCTCCCGACTGCTTGTTCTGCTCAGCGACATCCATCCTTCTCCAGTGCAGACCACCAAATGGTCCTGTGTCCAGCAATAGCAAGTCCCCCTACTGGCCATGCAGTAGGGGAATTTCCCCAGTGTCCTGGCCAAATTTCCCTCATTCACTAAAAATAATACCACCAACAGCTTAATCTGGTTCAAGGTCAGTTGGCATTCATCTGTATCCCCCTTCCCTGGGTCATGCCTGAAAATAGGCAGGATTTGTCTAGTGCACTTTCCCGGTCAATAAAAACTAAATAAATAAATAAATACATATTGATCCGCACAGCCTCAGTTCGGGGTGGTATGAGTAGGAAGGAGTAGAAGACAGTGTGCTCTGATAGCTGTCTGTGATAGGAATCTTGTAAAAGCTGTTCAAAAAGCATTTTTGCTTTTTTGGGGGGATCCAACTTTAGTTCATCGATTGTAGGAAATCCTCCTGTGCTCATATCATCAAGTGTTTTTGTTTTAGTGTGGATTTTGAATGTTAATTTACAACATTGAGTGTGTGTGGTGAAAGACAGTGAAAGTGTGCTTTGGGAGAAGGCGTATCTGTGATGTAGGTAGATTTAAGTTGGAGAAATAGTGATTTCTTTGTTTTTTGGTTATATTTTTGTTATATAACTGACTGTGTTAATGTGCACCTAGTAATATTGTCAGTAATAGTAGAAATGTTTTTGCTGTTTGTTGTGTGGATGTGGTGCAGCAGTTCATAAGTTCAGGTTGTTTACATTACAAATTTACAATATGTAACGTGGCAATGTACTGAACTTTTGCATTTGCGACGCATTCTTCGTTCAGCATTGTACACAAATGGTTCTGTGTGTGAGTGTGTGTGCAGTGTTGCGTGCATCAAATAATACACCTCTTATTGTGCCACAGACTAGTGTAATTGCAAGCGCAGCAGTGTGAACCTGCTATCCATTGCAGCTGCCTGATTTTGTACTGCGATAGTGGTATCTGTTCTTAGTTTTGCTGCTTGTAGTGCAGTAAAAATCAGCACTTTCTGCATTCAGTGCTCCCCCCCACCCCCATGTTCAAAAGGTATTTTTACCAGATTGGATTATTTTTGTGACCTCATTAGCACCACTGGTTACTGAAGTTGTTTTAATTCCGTGACAGTCTCAGAGTAGTCTCTTATCTGTTGCTGAAGCCACAGTTGCTTATTTAGCGTCACATCCAGCATCTCTATAATCAGAGAGTGAACGTATCAAAATCTGAATTTGGTTATAATATTTGTGGTTGATCCCCCAAAATGCCTGCAAAGACACATGCAAGCAAAGCTGTTTCTCTGCATGGCAAAGTTGGCAGTAAGATGGCCTGTGGGCATGGTAGTAGTATGCAGATGCAGAAGTGCATTGCTGATGTGAGGAAAGGTATTTCTCCTGCAATGTTTTTTACAGCCCAATCAGTTGCTTCACTCATAGTTGGAGGAGATGGTGTTTTCCCAGCCAGTGGTGTTAGTGTTGCTGGTGTTAGTGGTGGTGGAGGTAGTATTAGTATTGTTGCGTCAAGTTCTAATTCCGACCAGTGTACCATATCCAAAATACTGATTGTGAAGCAGTGCAAGTGAGTGGCAGCGTAGATGATGTCATACTTCCCAGTAACATCCCAGTAACTGAACCTGAGGATTCTGATGATCATGTCAACGATAGCATACAATGTGATATTCCTTCCACCGTGGCACTTAACATCACGCATTTTCCATGCAGTGATTCACAGTGTAGAGAAAAAATATCAGGTGATGGTGGTGTAGATGCTGATGATGAATGTGATGATGATGATGATGTTGCTGTTGTTGCAACATGCAGTCCACATGCTGGCATCCAAGCAGAAGATGTGGATGTGTGTGACGCTGATGAATATGATGATGATGTAATTGACCCCAGTTGGGAACCGGAGAAAAATAAATTAAAAGTGGCTGTGCCTGATTCTGTTTGCAGGAATCCCCCTTGTGATCTACCAGTTTTAGTTGATGATGATGATGACCTAGTAATCAATATAATAGGTAGTCATGCTGGTTAGTTGCAGTCCAGGTGTGCAGTGCCCAGAACATCATGTGCCCACCCCCCCACTTCAGTGCTTAAAATAACGGACTTAAAAAAGCCACATCATGGACATGTTAAATGCAGAGCATCACAATCCCTTGTTTGGGATTTTTTTGTTCAAGATGAAAATGATGATTCAGTTGCAATCTGCCAGGTTTGCCATTTGCATGTGAGTCGAGGTAAAAAGAGGAGCCATCTGGGCACAGGAGGACAGTATACGCATGTTAAGAATAGGCACTTGGCACTGTGGACCCAGCACAAGCTGGCAGCTGATACCACAGTGGGGCATTCACCCCGTCACCAGAAACCATAGCCAGCATGTTATCCCCTTCCATGACTGTTAAGCCCAGTGGGAAATTAAATGTGTGCAGCAGTGTGGTAATAACAGCAGAGGATTACTACAGGCATGATGAGGTGGAGGACCATAACGACTTTGAAATGTTGTCCAGTGCTGGTGACAGTAGCAGTTTTTATGGTGGTGTAGGTGGTGAATGCAGTATGTCTAGTGCAAGTGGTACAACAACCCCGGTTGGCAAATCTGGCAAAATAACAGCATTTCTGGGTATGTCATCATCACGTGTGCGACTGCCTCCATCAAATGTTCACACTCCACACCCTGCTAATGCCATTCATCACAGATGACAACCATTTGTGATCAACACACCCTATGTAAAATGTTTAAGTCAGCCCACATTACAGAGTGTTTTTGTGCATAAGCTGAAGTACCCCCCGAATCATACAGTGTCACGTGAACTCAATGCTGCTGTAGCAGAAATGCTGGCAATTGATCTTTTGCCAGTCTCCTTTGTGGAGAATTCTGGGTTCTGGTGGTTTGCTACACGTGTCTTCCCAAAATGGAAAGTCCCATCCAGGACATACTTTTCTACCCGTGCTGTCCACGAGTTGTTCCACACTGTGTCCAACTCAGTAAGATATCCCCTTCAACATTCCTTCTCTCCATTCGTCCATTAAAGTATGGATATGTGGACAAGTGGAAAAACAGCGGGGAGTTCATATTTGTGTATAACTGCACACTGGGCGCAGGTGTCAGTGGTTGTTTGTGATGTTAGTAGTGTGAATAATCAGTGCAGTAAGGTGGATTGTCACGGTAGCAATCTTCCAGGAATTCGACAGCATGCAACGATTGCTATACACAGTGTGACCTGTTTCCACACTGGGGAGAACATGTTGGACGTGGTACCGACTGAAATTGATGGATGGCTATACCCTCTGTCCCTGAGAGCTGGGTTCATAGCAAGTGACAATGGGTCAAATGTGGTGAAATGCATCATGAATGGTGTTTTTTTCATGTTCCATGCATGGCACACTGTTTAAATCTTGTGGTTCAGGAGTTTCTGCAGCACTCTGATATAAAGGAAATGCTGACCATTGCATGATGTATCTGCTCTCACTTTTCAAGATCTGGAAAGGCCCGTGACCAACTGCGGCAGTTGCAGATACAAAACAGCCTGCCCCAGCACCACTTGAAGCTGGAAGCTGTCACCCGATGGAACTCCACTTTATACATGGCAGAGAAGTTGTATGAACAATACAAAGCCATCTCAGAATATCTTGTTATGCACACTAGCCGTGACAGTTCCGGGTCCTCCATGTCTATGACAACTGAACAGTGGCACCTCATGGACTCTGTAATTAACAATTTTGTGGCCATTTGAACATGCCACACAGGCAGTGAGTGGTGAGTCTGCCTCCATTAGCCAATCAATTCCACTGCTGTGGGTGCTGAGGCAGACATTGGTGAATGTACAGCATAGCCTTGATGTTGCCGGAGACGGTGGTAGCAGTATGTTGCAGCAACACATGCTGACAGTTTTGGACCAGAATTGTCAAGTTGTGAGCATTGAGTGTAGTGACAACTTTGCCATAGCAACAATGCTGGACCCACGATACAGACGTGGAATTGCATCAGTACTGGAGGGAGGGCCTGAACAGGTAAGAAATATCAGTGGTCAACTGGTGCGCTTGGTTCATAGGGCACAGATGTCACATGCCAAGGTCAGCAAACCTCAGCAGCATAATCCGGCTGAAGGTGTACCTGGAGGACCATCAAGCATATCCTGCATGGGGAAGGGGACTGCAGTTCCAGGTGGTCTGTCATCCAAAGTGGCTGGCGTCAACCCCCTTTGAGAGGCTTTGTCCCAAGTGGGTATTTGTGAAATAAATGATTCGGGAGGACAGGATGATGCATCAACAATTGGACTTAGTGTGGCACAGAGAATGGTTGAGTCATATTTGTCTGAAAACAGGCATCTGACAATAACGGAAGATCCTCTTTTGTACTGGAGTGGAAAGGTCAGTGAATGGCCAGAGCTGACTGCAGTGGCACTGAAGTACCTCACATGCTTACCCTCCAGTGTAAGTGTTGAGAGGGTATTCAGCTCAGCAGGTGCGATAGTCAGGGATTGTCGGACAAACCTGTCTCCTGCAAATGTTAGTTTGCTAACATTCATTAAAATAAATGAGAGGCACATATCAGCAGAGACTGCAACCTCGGTATTCGTACCCCGGCCTAGTTATTGTGGTCTTGCTGATGTGGAAATGGAGCATCCTGGTGGCACGGGCAGTGGCTGCCTGTAACGGCCCACCACTGATGTAGATGACGACACAATGGAGAAAGAATTTCCCAGTGGTCAGACTTCAGACATTGATGACTGTGAGGGCAGCTTTCTTTATGAGGATGATGATGTGGTTAATGTTGGTAGGTTTTAACTGAAGTTTTTAAAAGGTGGTGTGCTCCCCCCAGACCACCACCACCGGGACTGATATTAGCCACTGCCACCATGAGTCTGTCTGACCCCCGGACCACCACCACCACCACTGGGACTGATGTTAGCCATTGCCACCATGAGTCGGTGTGACCCCCTGAACCACCACCATCACCGGGACTGATGTTAGCCACAGCCACCATGAGTCTGTTTGACCCCTGGACCACCACCACCACCACCGGGACTAATGTTAGCCACTGCCACCACTGCCACCATGAGTCTGTCTGCCCCCTAACCACCACCACCACAGGGACTGATGTTAGCCACTGCCACCATGAGTCTGCCACCTGGACCAACACCACTGGGTCTGATGTTAGCCACTGCCACCATGAGTCTGTCTGACCCCTGGACCACCACCACCGGGACTGATGTTAGCCACTGCCACCAAGAGTCTGTCTGCCCCCCCCTGAACCACCACCACCAGGACTGATATTAGCCATTGCCACCATGTGTCTGTCTGACCCCCGGACCACCACCACCACCGGGACTGATGTTAGCCACTGCCACCACTGCCACCATGAGTCTGTCTGCCCCCTAACCACCACCACTACGACTGATGTTAGCCACTGCCACCATGAGTCTGTCTGACTCCCAGACCACCAACACTGGGACTGATGTTAGCCACTGCCACAATGAGTCTGTCTGCCCCTGGACCACCACCACCAGGACTGATGTTAGCCACTGCCACCACTGCCACCATGAGTCTATCTGCCCCCTGAACCACCAAAACCAGCAGGACTGATGTTAGCCACTGCCACCATGAGTCTGTCTGCCCCCAGGACCACCACCACTGGGACTGATGTTAGCCACTGCCACCATGAGTCTGTCTGCCCCCCAAACCACCACCACCACCGGGACTGATGTTAGCCACTGCTACCATGAGTCTGTCTGCCCCCCCGACCACCACCACCACGACTGATGTTAGCCATTGCCACCATGAGTCTGTCTGCCCCCCAAACCACCACCACCACCAGGACTGATGTTAGCCACTGCCACCACTGAGCCTGAGTCTGTCCGGACCACCACATCCATCAGCCAGAGACACAAAGCTTCTTAATATTTAAACCATAAAGTGAGTATGTGCACTCATATTTGTTATGCTGCTTCACTTCCTTTAGTCGTATGTTTTGTTTTCTGTAGCTTTTCAGAGCCGCAATGGTAAAACACGTACAATACACTTCATTTGTTTCTTTTACAGGGTAACAAAAAAAGGCTCCATCACTAAAACTCGTTGGGAATGGTACTGTAGCTATACCGTACAGAGAGGAACCGATGTAATATCCATGTGAAATCCATTCTGGTAAGTATAAAGATGTTATTTAATCCATTTCATTGTTTTGTAAAGACTGCAGCAAATATTGCACACAGGTTGTGTTAGTTGACAAGATGTGGGTTTGAAATGTAACTTGCCTTTAGGGATTGAGATATGAGAACCAGGGAGGGACTCATAACAATTAAGTTGTAAGAAATCATTCATTTCTTTTTTTAGGAAACTTCCAGATGCTTTGTTGTTCTGTCAAAGTGGCCTTATCCAAACAAGTTCTTCAACATCAGGCACCCCCCTCCCCCGGGCTGGGGTGCACATGCAACATGCAGTAGTCATTTCATTAGATTACCATGACCATCATTAACAACCAGACTTGAGAAGGATGCAGATGAAATTTGTGAAGAAGTAACAAAATAAGAAACCATTACAGACAAACCTGCAAATATGCTTCCCCCCACCCAAAAAAAAAAAAATACTTACCTTCATGTGCTTGAGAGTTATCCATTGCAAATTTCTACCCAAAAAGTTCTCAACGAGCACTGGAATGTGCACACCAACAGTATCTGTGACCTGTGATACAGAACAATACCATGAGTACATGTCCATGTCAACCCCCCTCCTCACCTACAAAATACACAAACATATATCTATATATATCAACTCACCAAGGCTACTATTAGTGTACAGACAAAGGGCACCCTTCCATCCAGTTGAGATGATCACACTGTATTTCCTCGAATCGCAGCACACATTGGACCAGCAACAGTTCGCTTACGGTCATCATTTTATTCTGGGGCACTGCGTACATGAGTGACTGTGCAATAAATTCTGGGGAACTTTGCATGTGGTGTGACGATCCCATTTCACTTCCTTAGCACTTGGCAATTTTCTGGACACAAGGTGGATGCATTTTGGGCATGCAGAAAAAATTTGGGGACTCTGTGTGACCACTGCGTGCATGAGTGACTGTGCAATAAATTCTGGGGGACTTTGTATGTGGTGTGACGATCCCATTTCACATCCTTAGCACTTGTCAATTTTCTGGACAGAAGACAGATGCATTTTGTGTGTTGTGATTGTGAGCACATAATGTCATACTTAAATTATAAGTTAAAGCAGTATTGCAACAATGTGCTGACAAGTTTGACCTATACTTTTTTATGCTATTTTACATTGCCGGCCACTAGTTACCTCCTGACTTGTATGATACCCTTCTTTTCACAATTTGTGTTTGCTTTACTACTTTTTCTCATGTCTGAAAATAATAAAGGAGCATGCCATTTAATATTGTTCTGACCAGGTTCTTATCACTATTTGCAGCTGTTTTTGAACAACTATTGTTCTGTGATGTCATAAAACACTGCCTGCTGCATAATTGTTAATTTGACAACAGAAGTAATATATAACAACTGATGGAGAAAAACAGTGCAAAATACTGACAAAGACCTGGTCTGCACCACATTAAAAGGAGTGCTTCTTTTATTATCTCAGACATGAAAAAAGTACTAAGGCAGACTCAAATACTGGAAAGAATAGTATCATACAAGTCAGGATGTAAGTAAAGTGGCAATGTAAAATAGCATAAAAAAGTATAGGTCAAAATTTTCAACAGATTGTTGCACTGCTGCTTTAAAGAGATTCACCAAGTTACATAGTTATGGATGGTATTTTGCCCAATATATTGGAGCCTAACCTCCAAGGGAATCTTTGTTGCTCCACATGGCCTTAAATAGTGCAATACTTTTCTGGCAAAAATGTTTGTAATTTCCGTAAACCGGGTCCCGGAGGACTTCCCGCTCTGAAGAGCTGCCCAAGTTCTGCCCCCGAGCTCAGCAGCAATGTTGTGGTGAAACGTGGGCACGTTTTGACTAACAAGAGCTTTGTTAGTGGAAATGTGCCCATGTTTCACCACAAACTGACCATTATAACATAAAGAAACATTCGGAAAGCTGCCGGCCATTCACTATAATTGAGTATGCCCCCGTGCTCTCCCTGGCATCACGTCATAACATTGCTGAGTGCGGTGGTGGAACTTGGGCTGCTCTTCAGAACGGAAAGTCTTCCGGGACCTGGTTTACAGAAATTACGAGCATTTTTGCCAGAAAAGTATTGCACTATGGAATGTAAGGACATGTAGAGCAAGAAAGATTACCCTGGAGGTAAGGCACCCATATAAGGAGCATGCATGACAGTATGTGCATGTATATATTTAAAGGGAAGCAGTCAGCAACAGGAGCTCCTACGTCCTGCCCAGTGCAAGATTTTCCCTTCAGTTAAGCCTTCCAAGTATGCTGCAGCGTATTTCTCATGCTTCAACATATTTTATTTTAATAAAGAAAGGTCAGCGACCCAGAAGGATGGCGAACGCTATGGGGGCCCCGTTATGTGTAAAGGAAAGGTGTGGTGGAGATGCACCATGTGCTTCAAATACTTTTGTAACGAAGCGCATGGTGAGTTGCCACTGAACCTTTACACATAATGAAGCCCCCCATAGCATCCGCCATACTTCCAGGTCACTGACGTTTCTTTAGTACAATTAAGTATGTTGCGGTGTGAGAAAAATGCTGCAACATACTTAAAAGGCTTAACTGGAGGGTAAGCCTTGCAGGTGGCAGGATGCAGGTGCTCCTGTTGCCGACTACTTCCCTTTAAATGAATACTGTGACCTTCCCTCTGTCTGGTATTAAACAAACAAAACACAAAACAGTACAGCAGTGGGGGGGGGGTGAGATGTGCAGAAAACAAAACCTAATTCTTGATCCCACGATGTTCCAGCAGAAGATGAAGCATCGCCACTATTTGCAGCTGCTCTTGCTCGATCCGCTCCATCTGCTGCTGGACAGCATCCATCCTCTGATTGCTTTCCTCCATTGCAGTCCACAGCAGTGCTACATCTGCCTGCATTGCAGGCATTGTGGCTGGGTCCACTGCTGCGGGAGGAAAGCCAGGTAGTGGTAGTGGTGCGGGTGGTGCTGGTGGCAGTGGTGGGGGTAGTGGTGGAGCAGCAGCTGCTGCTGTGGCCCTACTCCTGCTCTGATGATGCACAGCAGCAGCACCTGCTGCCACTGCTACAGAAGGGCCAGCAGATGGAGGCCTGGCCCGTTCTGTGGCAGCCTGCCACTCCACCTTGTGGTGGTTAAGCATGTGTGTCCTCTGGCCCCCAGTCCCCAGATGTGTCCCCTGGGGGCCACAGCGCACCTGCACCCCACAAAGCAGGCACACCACAATGCTCCTGTCCCCCACCGACACAGTTGAAAAACTGCCAGACTATCAAGCTGCAGGAGGGACCAGGCACAACAGGGGCAGATGTATTGCCAGCAGCACTGTCACACACCTGGGGGGCTCCACCTGCTGCTGTGGAGTGGGAGGTGGTGCTGCTGGAGCTCCTGCAGCTGGTACTGGTGGTGGTGGTGGTGGTGGTGTCAGTGGTGGACTTTCTGGATGTGGCGGTGGCACTGGTGGTGCTGCTGCTTCCGGAGAGGGGGGGCAGGACCAAATAATCGGAAGTGGTCCAGTGACACCCGCACACGTTGACCCCCATGTGTCCACACTCCCCTCTGGCCACCACAGGCCACAGACTGTCCCTGGTCCATAACCCAACAAAACTCTTCTTCCCTCTCCACTCCCATGTGTCACGCGACGACGACGACTGACTTCACACACAGTCACAGACAGTCTCACACATGCACACACACACACAGACTTACACAAAACAAAACTTATAAAACAAATAAATCAGTCACAAGAAAAGAACTCGCAAAACAGTACAACAAAAACTAAAGAATTAGCTTTTAAAAAAGCTGTTGGTTTTTTATGAAGTTTCAGAAAGCAACAAATAAACACTCCTCTCCTACACTATCCTTCCTCCTTCTACTTCTGCAAATGAGAAAGTGAAATTATCTGCTGGTATGACTCACTTCCTTCCTGCCTGGCTAAAGCATGTGACTTACAGTACTGTAAGCCATGTGATGTGTGTGGGGAGGGCTGCCTAAAGTGCCTATTGTTGTCATTCCGCCTTACTTCATGTTAAGGCAGAATAACAATGCAAAGTCAAGTCATAATCACAAGGCGAAGTGAGCACTCCTCAATGGCCACTTCACATAGCATTACACTAATGCAAAGCGGCCACATCGCGCTCACTTCGCCTCCGGATTTTAAATTCACTGCATCTCTATTTGGAATGTACCTGAAGCCCAGTCACACTGTAATGCAAGACTGAGTTGTACAATACCTGCTAAGAATTAATTTGTATAAGGTTTTGTACTAAATACATCAACATTTATGCAACTGGGTCAGAAATGATATAGCATCTCATTGGTGAAGCAGTTTAATGTGAATACTCTGGATCTTGGAGCTACTTGCATTTTTCACTACTTAGCCAAATGTTCAATCATATATAATGGCAGTACATAGTTATTCTTTTCAATTGGAACAAGTGGTTGGACTTGTGAAAGCACAACAGAGACTGAAATGATAGAAGCCGAATAACTGGCAAGCAAAAGGAACAGAAAGTGATGCAGATATATATATTTTTTTTCCGATTGTTTAACCAGGTGAGACACGCTAAGCTGAAAGCTTTTTTACAGGTGCAACCAGGGAGCACAGGGAAGTTAAGTGACTTGCTTAGGGTCACACAACATATGCAAGTAGGGGCTGTAGGATTCAAACCCAGGTCTCTAGATTTGCAGCTCAGAGCCTTAAACCACTGCGCTATACTGCCCCTTGTCTATTGACATATATAATATATATATGAAGGAACAACATTCTTCTTTCAAACGTGGACATACTATATGAGTGACTTATAAACTAGACGTTAGCAACACTTGTTTCAAATGTGTACATATGAGTAACTTATAAACTAGGGAAAAGGAACATTGTTTAACCAGGAGCAGCACACTAAGCCAAAGCTTGTTTCCAGATGCGACCTTGGAGCACAAGGAAGTTAACTGACTTGCTTAGGGTCACACAGTATGCACCTAGGTGGCTGTGTCATTCAAACCTAGGTCTCCAGATCGGCAGCTCAGAGCCTCAACCCACTGCGCTACACTGCCTCACTAACTAGACCTTAGCAGTACTGATTTCAAATGTGGACATATGATTGACTTTTAAACTGGACCTTAGCAGTATGTAAAATGCAGAATAAAGAAAACGTAAATATTCAAAAAAAAATTGGAAAGGAGGAAGAGTCAGAACTGGTTTTGCATTTAGTGACTATAATTTACATCATCATTTTTATTTTATTATATTCCTGCTTTACTCTCCAGACTAAATAGCAAGATTAAGGTTATAAAGAATATGAATAATAAATATAATTTCTGATTTAGCATTGACTTATCGTAAAGAAGATGCCAGAGAATGAGCTTCTTTACCACTGCCAAATAAAATCATTTTTTAAAATATGAGTTCTCGATAATGTGTCAATAGGATATTTTTTCCCTATAGCAATATCAAGCTGTACTTGAGGTACTACACAGCTTTGTCTTACAAACTTAAGTATTTCTGAAAATACTATATAGTACATGGTGGACTTCTTCATATTTGAGGACAGGTTTATCCTTTTTTAAATAACTATTGTTTTTCTTTATTATATATTTTCCTTATGTATAATTTTTGCTATAGAAGGAATCATTATTCCACAATGATCTCTCCAAGCACTGGACACAACTAGAACATGCCTTTCTCCCTGCACAACTCACAGAAAATGGGCTTTTGGACCTGAATGGGTTTCAAAGATCAGTTGTTCTGGCTTTTCCCATTGCACCTTCATACCAACTTTGCCCTGGCCAGACTGGGCTCTTAGTACGTGGCCTGGCTTTGTCACAGTCTTAGCTATTCATACCAATTGTTCCAGGGACAAGTGTCAAAAACCTTTCTGGAAGTAAAAGAGGTCTTAGGTCTCCCACAAACAGACATGTTTTGCTACCTTCAGGCATGTGCATATTTGCTAAAGTGGTTGAGGTGAGGGCTTAAGCTGGACTCCAGCAACACTCCCCTACATCCTGTTATCTCTCTGCTATTCTGAGGAAATCTATCTTACTCCTCAACTCACAACTTAACCCCTCTCATCTTGCCATGAGGAACCCCACACCACTAAAAGTTTTTATGCTCTGGAACCAGGAGCTTGGGCAGAACCTTGTTCCGGAGACATGGAAACTTATTTGCTAAAATATGCACAGAGTTACTTCCTCCCTGACTTGGAGGGAATATAATTGGAGATGCTTGATTAGGTACTTCTACACTCTGAACCAACAGGTCCACAGAAGAACAACTGCCACAGCCCAGTGTTGGAGGGTGTGCAGTGAACCCAGGGCAGCCCATCTCAATATCATCTGGTACTTCCCAAAGCTAGGCCCATTTCACCAGGAATTAGAATTAGCCCTGCAGGAAATATTTAACCCTGGGTTGGCCCACACAAACACACTACTCCTATTCACACTATTTCCACAGAGTATTATGGACTCAGCTACAAGATACCTGTTAGGCAGTTTACCAGCTGCAGCTAAGAAAAGTATGACACAATGCTGGCTTATACTGACTTGCCCAACATTAGGAGAATGAACAACCTAGGCGAACAGCATTTAGAGATTAGAAAGCATGATTTATAATCTGAGACAACAACCAGATAAAGCCAGAAACAGATAGAACTGCTAGCTGCTGTACGTACGTGTCAAAAGACCCTGAAGTAGGGCCAGTGGTAGGAGATGCCGCAATCTCCTGTATAGGCATACTCTAGATGTTAACTCCAAAAAAAGTCTTGTGCTCTATTATTGGATAAAGTGTAAATCTTTATTACTGTCCTTGTTGTTTTTCCTGTCTTTCATCACTGTTTGTATTGTACCTGAAAACTTAATAAAAATGTAAATATAAAAAAGAAGGAATCTTTATTATATGGTACTTTTGCAATGATATGCAAAGTGAATAAAATATAAAAAAGCAAACCTAATCTTTGTTTACAATTTTAATAATTTGACTAACGTGCAATTTATAAGCGAAAGTACTATCCAAAGTCACACCCAAGTATTTGAAGTACATTGCCCATTCAATTAGTTCTTTATTTAATATTTTATTTATTTAAAACTTGGTAACTGGGAAAGGCACAGTGAGCCAAGGCTCATTTACAGGTGTGATCTGGGGAAGGGGAGAGAGAGAGAGAGAGATGAAAATATTGAGTAAATATAGTAGAATAGATGTTTCCATATAAATAAGGTGCAAATATAGTAGTGCAACATGGCAAGAGTACAATATTCTAAGAAACAGTTATCTGGAAAATGACACACTCAACAAAATCTATCAACAGACAGAATAATTATAGTGCAGGGAAATGGGAGGCTTAAAGCCGATCCAAAGTGGGGGGCCTAGAACTAAAGAAAGGTGGTTGAAAAGGTAGGTCAGGTTGGGAGCTAATAGGTGCCATAGGAGGAAGGAGTTTAATAATAATAATAAATAAAACGTTATTTTTATGGCACCTTTCAAATACCAAGGCGTCAAACAAAATTTAAAATGCATCATACAGCTCAGTGTCTTAGGAGTATAAAGTAACAATAAAACTACTAATATAGTCGAGAGAAGATTAACTACCAAAAGCTTGCATCCACAGATAAGTTTTCAGGGCTTGTTTAATCCCATGGTCGCGCACTCCTGTAACCAATGGAGTAGAGAATTCCAGAGGGTAGGGGCCACAAACATAAATGCCTGGGCCCCTGAAGATTTTAAACATACCCTCAGGATCTCTAGCAACCCCTTGTCGGCTGAGCGGAGTGATCATCCAAGGCGGTAAGGAACCAGATGTCTTTCAAGTAGTCCAGGCCCAGAGTGTGTAGGGCTTTGAAAATCAGAAAACTGACTTTAAAGGTGATCCACCATTGTATTGGCAGCCAGTGTAGTCTGTGCAGCACCAGCGAAATATGATTGGACAATGCAGATCCTGTCAAAAGCCATGCCGCTGCATTCTGCACCAGCTGCAGGTGGTGGATTTCCACCCCAGGTAGCCCTAGGTAAAGTGAATTGCAATAGTCCAAGGGCAAGGACACAAAGGCATGGACCAGCACAGGAAGATCGCCGGATGGAACAAGGTGCTTAATTCTGGAGATGCTAATCAGATGGTAAAAATAGGATTTGATGATGACAGACACCTGCGAATGCAGAGTAAGCCCTTTGTCAAAAATTACTCCCAGGTTCCGCACCTGTTCAGAGGTCAGGAGTAATAAGCCCCAAAGGTATAACCCCGTGGGCAAACCAACTCCCAGACCCCCTATCCGGCATGCCAGATCCACAACTAGCACCTCAGTCTTATCTGAGTTCAACTTCAGGTAACTTGAATCCATACATAGAAACATAGAAACATAGAATTTGACAGCAGATAAGGACCGCTTGGCCCACCCAGTCTGCCCATTTCCCTACCTACTGGATAAGCTGCAGATCCTAGTTAACCAGCAGCCTACTTCTTCCTACCCCCACCCCCTAGAATGGGCTTATGACTGTCCCATGCATGCTTGAATTCCACCACTGATTTTGACTCCACAACCTCCTCCGGAAGGCCGTTCCATGCATCCACATCCCTCTCTGTGAAAAAATACTTCCTTAAATTACTTCTGAGCCGCCCTCCCCATCTTCAAATTGTGCCTTCTTGTTCTTGCACACCTCTTTTTTTGAAAGATGCAACCCTCTTGGACTTTGTTGATTCCCTTGAGGAACTTGAACATTTCTATCATGTCTCCCCTCTCCCTCCTTTCCTCGAGGCTATACATATTAAGCTCCTTTCGTCTCTCTTCATATGTCTTCCGGTGCAGACCCTGCACCATTTTAGTTGCTCTCCTCTGGACAGCTTCCATCCTGTCTATGTCTTTGCAGAGATTGGGTCTCCAGAACTGCACACAGTACTCCAGATGGGGTCTCACCAGCTGTCTGTACAGAGGGATAATAACTACCTTTTTTCTACTGGTGATGCCTCTCCCTATGCATCCCAGTATCCCCCCAGCCCTCCTTGCTGCCCTCTCACATTGCTTGCACACCTTTAGGTCATCTGATATGACTACCCCCAGGTCCCTTTCCATTTTTGTTGTTGTTAGTATCTCACCCCCCATTGGGTACTCTTCCCCTGGGTTTTTGTTTCCCAGGTGCATTACCTTGCACTTCTTAGCATTGAATCTAAGCTGCCATACATTTGACCATTCCTCTAACCTTGCCAAGTCCCTTCTCATCCTTTCCACCCCACCCTGTGCATCAACTCTGTTGCAGATCTTTGTGTCATCTGCAAGAGATATACTTTCCTTCCAGTCCCTCTGCAATGTTGCTTATAAAGACATTGAAGAGGACGATCTAATACTGAACCCTGCGGTACCCCACTAGTAACCTCCTTTCTTCTGGTGGACTCATTTACCTACTACACTTTGTGTCCTATTCTCCAGCCAATCCTTTGCAGGCTGTCATCTTGGGACACCCCAGGCTGCTAACTTTTATATAATCTTTGTGAATATATAAATACATTGCAAAACACCAGTGACCATGTCACAGCCCTCCTAAATCTACTTTGGTCACCCAATCAAAAATCCTCAAATTCATCTGGCATGACCTTCCACTGTGAATCCATGCTGCCTGGGGTCCTGTGCCCTCTGGCCTCTAGATACTCGACAATTCTTTCCTTCAAGAAGATTCCATCATTTTCCCTATCACTGAGGTTAAACTAACAGGTCTGTAGTTTCCTGCTTCTGCCTTGCTCCCACTTTGTGAAGGGAATCATCTGCCCTCCCCAGTCTTGGTACCACCCCATCCTCCCATGATTTGTTAAAAGGGTAGTCAGTGGTGTTACTAGTTCTACCCTTAGTTCTTTAGAATTCTGGGATGATCCCATCAGGCCCCATTGCTTTGTCCACCTTCAGTTTTAAGAGTTCTTTCAGAACCCTTTCTTCTGTAAATGGGCTGGTATCAACTTCTGTATCCAGAGTGTTTCTACTGTTTGTTTATGCCTCCCCTCTTCATTTGTAAATACTGAGCAAAAATATTTGTTTAGTATCTCTGCCTTTTCTGATCTCCTCTGCTCACCCTCCCTCCCCTTTATTAAGCCTCACTATCCCTCCCTTGGTCTTCCTTCGCTCCCTGATGTACCTATAAAAGGTTTTATCCCCTTCTTAACTGAGTTGGCTATCTTTTCCTCGGTTTGGGCCTTTGCTGTTCTGACTGCCTTCCCAGCCTCCTTTTGCTTTAACTGATACAGTTCTCTTCCTGCTCCTTCTGCGATTCCTTGTACTTCCTGAATGCTTTCTTTTCTCTTGAACCTTCACTGCCACTTTTTGAGAACCATAGCGGTTTCTTACATCGTTTTATTTTGTTTATTTGCTTCACACAAAGGCTCGTTACCTCTGTGATGGCAGTTTTTATTATTCCCCATTGTTCTTCCACCCCTCCTTCCTGCCCATTTGCTAGTGCTTTCCTTAGGCAATCACCCATTTTGGCAAAGTCAGCCCTCCTAAAGTCCAGTACTTTTGCCTTTGTATGGCTTGACTCTATTGCTGTGTTTATTGTGAACCATACTGTTCGATGGTATGGTCGCTAGTTCCCAGATGGCTACCCACTTCTACATCTGTGATCCTCTCTCCATCTCCATTTGAGAGAATCAGGTCAATTATTGCTCCCTCTCGAGTGGGCTCCAATACTAGTTGTCTAAGGCATGCCCCCTGTAGGGCATCTAGAATAACTCCACTCTTCGAAGTGGCTGCTGCAACTGCACTCCAGTTAACATCTGTCATATTCAGATCACCCATCAGCAAAATCTCCCCTTTTTCTGCCATTCTAAGTATACTTTCTATCATTTCTTATCCATTTCCTCCCCTGAGAAGGTGTCTATATACAACCCCTGTGCGGATTGTGGTACCATTGCCTGTCTCCAAATTTACCCACAGTGCTTCTTCTCCTCCCTGTTTACCCTTTTGTTCTGTTGCT
This sequence comes from Neoceratodus forsteri, assembly GCA_016271365.2. NCBI lineage: Eukaryota > Metazoa > Chordata > Ceratodontiformes > Ceratodontidae > Neoceratodus > Neoceratodus forsteri. The sequence continues at coordinate 371,228,493 of CM057449.1, forward strand.
TTTATTCCTTCCCTTATGTAAAGAGCTACTCCTCCTCCTCCTCTTTTACCCTCCCTGTCCCTCCTGTAGATAGTGTATCCTGGTATGTTTACGTCCCAGTCATGGTTTTGTGTGTACCATGTTTCTGTGACTGCCACGATATCCAGATGTTCCTCCTCCATCAAGGCCACTAATTCAGGAAGCTTGTTACCCAGACTACGGGTATTGGTACTCATTGCTCTCCATTTTTTGATGACTTTACCTTCTGTTGCAGCATCCCCCACTGACCTTTCTACTTCAGTCTTTTCTCATTTAGTACCCTGTTTTGTAGGGAGGCTGGGATTTTCCTGCTGCTTATCAGTGTCTCCCCTTTGACTAGTTTAAAAGCTTGCCAATGAAGCATTTAAACCAATTGCTCAAAAGACTTGTTCCCTTCCTGGACAGATGCAGACCATCCTGCCAGTATAGGCTGGTGTCCCTCCAGGTGGAACCCCAGTCCCCAATGAAGCCAAACCCCTGTGCTCCACACCATTTTTTCAACCATTCATTAAACTGCATGGTGCTAATTACCCTCGCCTCCCCATGCCATTGACCGGCAACACCTCTGAGAGGGATACTGTGTGTGCTACTTGTCTTAGGACCCTCCCCAACTTTGCAATGTCCTCCTGCACTGCTCTAATCTCATGATGAGCCAAGTCATTTGTCCCTAGGTGGACAATTACATCCAGCTCAGACTCCCTTGCAGCTGTTCTCGTGATCTTGAGGATGCGCTTCCCGTCCCTCCAAGCCATGGCACCAGGCAGGCACCTTACCTCAGTTTTCCCAGCTCCCCCCAGCTCTATACCCCTAATAATTGAGTCCCCCACCAGGAGCTGCTTCCTTTCCCTGTGGTGTCCTCTGCCTCCCTCCTGTGGGCCTCCCTTGTGACAGTTGTCATCAGTCTTCTCTGCAGGTGCATCCATAGGGGAGCTATGCTCCCCCAGAATGGTGTATGGATTGTGGAGTGGAACAATTGACTGGGTGTGCCTCTGTTCCACCATCCTCACCCTCCCTCAGCCCACTGTGGTCCAACTACTGTGCTTTCTTTGCAACCTCTGAGGTAGTGGTGGTGGCGCTAGTGCTCCCTGGATGGGGGAGGTTCCCTTCCTATTGTTCAGTGTGGCCTGGGAGAAGGTTTCCTTACTACTGTCCAGTGTGGCCTGAAGACAGGCAACTTCCTCTCTCAGGGCAGAGAGTTGTCTGCAAATAGGGCAGCATCTCAGCCTCCAGAAAGACTCCCGGAAGATTGCTGCCCCACAGCCATTACATTGCACTACTCCCCACATGTTTATCTACTTTTTTGTTGTTTGTTTGTGTGTGTGTGTGTGTGTGTGTGTGTGTGTGTGTGTGATTGGTTTGTTATATAGAAATATATATTATACAATGTGTATGCTTATATTGTCAGTGCAGTGTGCTAGAGAGGATATGACAGTGATATGCACCTTGCACTCTCGAGGAAATGATGTCAGAACCTCAGGTATAAAGGAACTATTTCCAGGGGTGGGTGGGGTGAGGGGTGGAAAGGGTTAGGCCTAAACTGTGCCCTCACAAAACAATCAGCTAAAGCTCTCACCCACCACTGCGATGAGTTCCTTCCTATCAGCAAGATACCCTACACAACAATTTGACAGAGAAAATACCCTGCTAATCAAACAGAGAAAAATACAGACATCCAAGTCAGACACAGGTAAACCTCTCCAGCCCCAAAACAGCCTGGTGGATTGTTAGCCACAAAGGAAAATCAAATATGCAGTTATTTCAGCCCTTCTGAAGATGCTGACAAGATAAGCAGTTTTGAAAACCCCCTTCCTGAATTAAAAACTAAAATAATTAAACACAAAGCAATACCAATGTAAAAGTAAGGAAAACTTCTCTCAGATGTAAGCAAGAGAGAGAGAGAGAGATTAGTTACAGATATCTAGTCCAATATAATATATCCCATGCAGCTTCTCAGTTGTTTCAAAGCACACCCAGTACACAACTTGGAAGAAGATGGACTTCTGTCTGAAACAGGATCACACCAGTAGTTTATAGTAATTGATCAATGCTGAAATGGTCAAGGTAGAACAATTGGCTGTGATGCAGGCCTCTCTGACTTGTGAAGACAATTTCCCCCACCTCAGGCTATGTCTGGCATCCAATTACAAACTGCAGCCTTTGCCATTTTAAATCACACAACCACCTCCAAATATTGCAAAATATATTGATGCAGATTGTCACAGAATTCTAGTAATCAGTCCAGTTAGCCACAAAGGAAAATCAAATATGCAGTTATTTCAGCCCTTCTGAAGATGCTGACAAGATAAGCAGTTTTGAAAAACCACTTCCTGAATTAAAAGCTAAAATAATTAAACACAAAGCAATACCAATGTAAAAGTAAGGAAAACTTCTCTCAGATGTAAGCAAGAGAGAAGAAAGATTAGTTACAGATATCTAGTCCAATATAGTATATCCCATGCAGCTTCTCGGTTGTTTCAAAGCACACCTAGTACAGAACTTGGAAGAAGATGGACACCTGGATTTCTGCGAGGCAGTTGTTAAAGGCCGAGAGAGTTCTATCCTGGTCAGGTGCAAAAAAAAGGTAGAGCTGGGTATCACCAGCATAGCAGTGAAACCTCAGCCCATGCCTTCTTACAATGTCTCCGAGGGGGCAGCATGTACACTGTGAACAACATGCGGGACAATACTGAACCCTGAGGGACCCCACAAGACAGAGAAACTGGGTCTGAGGAATGAACCCCAGACACCACTTTCTGTGTTCTCTCAGTGAAGTAAGAGGTAAACCACCTGAGGAATACACCAGATAATCTGCAGATGAACCTCAGAAGGTTAAGCAATACCCCATTGTCCACAGTGTCAAACACTGATGAGAGGCCCAGGAGAACCAAGATGGAGCGACTCTTCTGATCTCTAGCCATCAGGAGATCATTGAGCTCCCGAACCAGTGCTGTCTCAGTACTATGCCTCTTTTGAAAACCAGACTGAAGGGGTTCATAGATGTCATGGATGGTCAAATGGTTCTCCAGTTGTATGACCCTAAAAAGGGAAGGTTTGAGATTGGTCTGTAGGTGGCATGGCAGTTAGGGTCCAAAGAAGCTTTCTTCAAGAGAGGAGTTACCACCGCCTCCTTCAGGGAGCTATGTATCTCACCTGTTCCCAAGGAGCACCCGACTATCCATGCAAGGACCACACCAACAGAATCAATGCAACCCAAAATCAGGGAAGTCGGTCCAGGATCCAAACTACAGCACATAGGGTGTGACCCTGGATAATCTGCATGACATCCATGAACTCTGGTTGGTCAAAGGTACTCCAGGACAGCTGAGGAGCAGCAGCCACATGCTGGTCCAGAGTAATACCCATAGAGTGTGCTGGATGGAGTGCCATCCTGATGTCAGCCACCTTATTAGCAAAGAATCGAGCAAGATCATCTCACTCAGCTTGCAAAAAGGCTTTTCACACTTGTAGGCTGGCTGGGTTGCACAGTCTGTCCACAGTGCGAAAAAGCTGAGCTGGTCGATTCTGAGCAACAGCAATCTCCCTGGACAGGAATTCTGCCTTCTTACAGGAGATTTCAGATTGATTGGCTTCATGATGCTCCATCAATTTAAGGTGATCGGTATCAAGAGAGGATCTCTGCCACCAACGCTCTATCCTTCATTATAGTTGCCGTATCTCCATCAAGGTCCCATCAAACCATGGGGACTGAGGGCAAAGGGAGAGAGGATGAACACAGACCACAGCAACAACCTCCAGGGCTGATGCTATAGCTGTGTTATAGGCTACCATGAGGGCCCCTGGGTCACTGTTTGCTACTGGAAGGGATGATAGGTCAAGTGCTACTGCCAGGCCTTCAGAGCTGATATCTCGTAAAGGGCAGTACCTGACCATCTCCAGAGGGATAGGCCTATGAAGGGGGGGTGCTAAAACTAAACCCCATGGTGTAATGGTCGGACCATCCAACTGGATCCACCCACAAGTCAGCAGCCTCAATCCCCAAGAGAAAGACTAAGTCAAGGGAGTGACCATGTTTATGGGGAGCAGTGGTAACTATCTGTGTAAGGCCCAGAGATGACATTAACTGAAGCCAGTATTGTCCAAATGGCGAGAGTCTGTCATAGACCCAGGCACTGAAGTCATCCAGAACCATCAGTCTAGGTGACTCAAATGCCATGTTGATGATGAAGTCTGCCACTTCCTGAAGGAAATGCTTCTCATCTCCTGGTGGATGGTAGATGAGGGCAATCCTACAATCTACACCTGCTACCACGGTACACTCAAATGACTCAGTCTCCTCTACTGGTACACTTGCAAGGTTAAGTTTGGTCTTTAAACAGACCACCGCCTCCCCACAATCCAATCTCGGACGGTGAATCCTCGAGTACCGGGCTGAAATTAAAGCCTTCAAAATGGGGCCAGAGTTCTCATCCAGCCAGGTCTTGGTGATGCAAGCCAGGTCCACTGTGCCTACAAGATCTGCAATAATTGCAGTCTTGTTTTTAATGGACCTGGCATTGCTTAACACCACCCGAGTTGGATGAACCTCCAGAGCCACCTGAACCATGTGCCCACCAATATTAGTAGTGCTCTTGGGTATGGAAACCAAACATGGTGAACCACGTTCTTGGTTCCATTTCACCCAAGGGCATCTCCTAGATCTCACAACCCCAATGTGATGGCCCTGCTCATTCATCCTCCACTGTTCGTGCCCCCCAGTCCCCCTCCTTAAGGGAGGTTGGGGAGGGTGAGAGACAGATGGCAGAAAGGAGGAGGTTCAAGAGGGAGAGGAAATAATAGAAGTCTGACTGCCCAGTGAAGGAGTGAGAGTGGAGGAGGGAGAAAGTGCAGGGATCCCTGAAAAGAAGAGAGGGGCAGAAGGGATGGGAGGGATGAGAGTGGATATGTATGAGGGCAGTGCCTCAAACCAGTATTTAGCAATCAAAGAAGCACAGTGATGCAGGTGATAGGAGGGAAGAGGGATGATGGACAGAAAGGTGTAGTGTGCAATGACAAGTACGAGGGTGTAAGTGTGTGGCAAAATGGCAGGAGGCATTGCAAAGAGAGTTCAGTCTGGGAAGGGAAGAAGAGGGAGAGGTACAGTATACCACATCTACCTAGTTAAAGATTGTAAGCACCATTTTGGTAACCAGTTCCCAGCAGACATGCAGGGACAGGGCGTCTTTATCATGGTACAAGGCACCAAGCATGGGGTGAAGTTTAGCATGGATGACATCAATATAGCCAGGGAACTCAAGTCTGCTATCAAGCCACACCACCAGATACTTAAAGGAATGAATATTTCAAGGGGAGAACCATCCAGTTTGGTGAAGGAAGGGAGTGAGGCAAGCATGGCCAGTTTTTCACTGGATTCAAAGGTCATGCACACTGTTTTCTTAGTGTGTTTTTTTTCCCCATTTGTTTAACCGGGAGAGACACTAAGCTGAAAGCTTGCTTATAGGTGTGACCTTTGTTGACTCGGAGTTGGTTACACATGTTAGCCAGCTCAGTGAAATGAAAGGTTGAGGTGCTGGTCGCCTTTCCTTCGCCCCAATGCTGGTGACCTGGGTTCAGGAAAGGACCAGAGTCGCACAGGGGCAGACCAGAGTCGCACAGGGGCAGGCTGGAGGAGGCAAGATTGAGCATCCCAAAGACAGCTGTCCTCCCTTGAGGAGAGGGGGAAACTGAGTCCTCTCACTTGACTGTCACCCAACAAAGGCAGGCAGGTAGCACAGCGGGACCAGCAGATGTGGGCGGGGGGGGTGTAATGACACAACCCGCATGTGCGTCAAGATGCACGTGTGCAATTCAATCCTACATGATTCCTGATGGGGTGTAAAAATGTAGGATACCACCTCAGCTCACTCAGCTTCCCCTACAGGCCCCACACAATCCTACCTGGCAGGCCACCCACCTAACATGGCTCTGTGGTGGTTACCCTTTAAGTTCACAAGACAGGTTGATGGTGGGGCCAGTGGGATGCGGTTGAGAACAAGGACAGCTAGGAGATTAAAATAGAAATAATAAAGAAAAATAGTTTGTGATTTTTCTTGACCCTGTAAACACCACTGTTATGTTTTTAGTGTTTAGGACTAACCTCTGAGATGTGAACCATGATTGGAGCTGACTGAAGTCCACTAAGCCAATTTATTTAATTTTGTGATGCCCCTATCTTTACTAAATATTAAATCATTGTCCACATAAAGGATGAGCACTGTAGAGGAACACGTATCAGTCAATGAATTCAGAAACAGAAAAAAAACAGGGACTTAAGTATTGACCCTAGGGGGACTCCGCAGACAAGCTGGTGAATATCTGCCCTTAAACTTGAGGTCAATGTCCTGTGTGCTCTTCCATTTAATAATTTACATACCAGGACATTAACTCATAGAAATTTAACATGATCAAGCATTCATTAAAAAAAAATAATGGTCAATAAGGCTGAATGCCTTGATGAGGTCCTCAGACACTGGGGCTACATAGTGCCCCATATCCAAACAGCTACTTTTTTCTGGCCTATGGTGGTTGCTAGAGGTTCTTCACTACATTTTATTTATTTATTTATTTCGTTTTTGTTAACCAGGTAAGTGCACTAAGCAAACATTGCCTATTTTTAGACACGACACAGGAGAATTACACAGGCAGATTCAATAGAGGATAAGATTACATACAATAGCAAGCAGTTTAAGTTTTATGTTTGTTGGGAAATACATAGCCACTGGGCTGAATCTCATTTCCAATGGCATCCCAACACACCAGTCTTGTACCTCCCCCTATCAACTGAAAACACTTGTAACTCTCCCTTACATGCAATTCCTTGGACAGCAGGATAGACACCAGGACAGCAAGAACAAAGAGAATACAAGCATTTTCCATTATTTATATCATGCCACAACATACTGCACTTAAATATGTTACTGATGAAAAAAACAGTATACAATATTTAATTAATGTGTGAATTTCACTTTGTTTCACCATGTGTAATTGTTCACTAATTTTCTCATGCTTTTTTTGTAATAATATGAACATACAAACATACAATGAAGCCAGCAGAATACAGCCATTGGGTCTATCAAGTCTGATCATACTGCAGGGTCCTCAATGCCAGTTAATGACCCTGACCTGCTCCCTAATCAGCCCTACCCCCTCTGTCCGCCCCTTCACGAGCTACATTTTCCGCTTAATTCTATCCCAACCTCTCATGAGGCTGCCTACCATTTACAGCTAAACCACTTCCTCAGGAAGCCTATTCCAACCCACCACCACCCTCTCCATGAAGAAGTGCCTCCTAGTCTCTGTCCTAAACCTCACCCCTTCCAACATGAGACCATGCCCCCTCCTTTTTCGACTCCTACTGAAACATAGAAACGTAGACTTTGACGGAAGATAAGGACCATTTGGCCCACCTAGTCTGCCCATTTCCTTACCTATCGGATAAGCTGCAGATCCTAGTTAACCAATAGCCTACTTCTTCCTGCCCCTCACCAGAATTGCCTTATGTCTGTCCCATGCATTCTTGAACTCCCCCACTATTTATGACCCCACAACCTCATCAGGAAAGCTGTTCCATGCGTCCACCTCCCTCTTTCTGAAAAAAATACTTCCTCACATTGCCCCTGCGCCATCCCCCCTCCATCTTCAAATTATGTCCCCTTGTTCTTGCACACCTCTTTTTCTGAAAGATGCTACCCTCTCGGACTTTGTTGATTCCCTGCACCCTGAAGAGATCTTCCATGTCCACCTGTTTTATTCCTTTCAAATACTTGAAGATCTTAATCATGTCTCCTCTCTCCCTCCTCTCCTCCAGGGAGTATGAGTTCAGGGCCTCCAACCTCATACTTCTACCCTGCTGTCCCATAATCAGCTTTGTTGCCCTTCTTTTAACAGTATCCAGCAGGCTTATGTCCTTTTTAAGCTATGGACACCGGTACTATATGCTGTTCTCCAGGTGTGGCCGCACCAATAACCTGTACAAATGCAGTATTATGTCTTTCCACCTACTGCTGATCCCCCACGCAATACAGACCAACATTTTATTTGCCTTTGCTACTGCTTTCCTACATTGTGTGGAATGCATCAGGTCTCTAATGTTCATCACCATCGGGTTCTTCTCCTCTTCCTCAGAAGTAGATACCCAGACTCCACCCAGGCTGTACTCAGTCCTTGGGTTCTTAGCTCCTATGTGCGTAACCTTGCAAAGGTCGGGGTCCTGTATAGGCATAAGAAATCCCTCACCCCGGAAGCACTCCGAATCTCAGTCTCCAGCTCCATACTCTCCATGATAGACTACGGGCTGATGGTCTATGGAGCTGCTACCAATGCAGTGCTCAAAAGGGTCCAAATTGTACTCAATAAGGCATGCCACCTCACCCTGTGTGCAGATCACTACACTCATACTTGCACCCTGTATGAGCGTACAAACTGGCTTAACCTAAAAGACAGGATCAAATACCAAACTTGCCTCCTGGGAAAGAAGGCACTCCTCAGAAAAAACCCACCCTGTATAGGAAACCTGCTTGAGGTTTCTCTCTCAACACACATCACCAGACGGAGGAAGAATGGAGCACTGTCCATATCATTTCGCTGAACCTCACTAGCACAGCGTGTTTTCTCCTATCAGGCCCCCCTCTGGATAAATGAACTCTTGATGAAATTACAAACAAACAACAGCCTGTCTCAATTCAAAGTAGGCCTCAAACAGCACCTGATACCTAACTCAAAATGCACCTGCTTCTCAGGCCCCAATTGATAGACAGGCCTACCCCCAAGGTAACACCCAGCAGGGCTACCTAGAGAACCCTGCCTCCATTCCAGCCTAGCCAAGGGCTTAAGTAAGCTATCAATCCTCTTTAAACGCACTTGGTACTGCCCCTCCCAAACCCCCCACACACACATACCATACTCGACAAAGCCCTCTGGAGCTGCTCCTCCCCATCACAGCCTCCCCCGCTTCACTATCCCCCACCTCTTGCTCTCTGCAGTTGGTTTCAAACCCAGTCCCCCTTGTTTCACTGTCACCCAGCCTCTCAACTTCTGGGATAGTGTTAAACCCTATGCAGTTACTCTGCCATAGTCTATCAACGGATTTGGAGGTTTCCAAGGGTGTGCTACCTAGGGCAACCGATTAGAAATAGTTTAGTATTCAATTACAACTGCTCAGTTTTTTTCTCCTATTTGTCTAATGGTCATGTAATCGCTCTTTAATGCCTAATGATCAGCCCTCTGTAGCCACTGAATATGTGTATTGTCTTATTGTCCACCCTGATGTGGAACCTTTGTAAAAGAGCTCACTCTCAAAAGTCTTTCTGAAATACTAATTAAACAATTAAACAATTAATTAAACAATTAAACAATTTGCATTTCTTTGCATCAAAATCAATTTCCCAGACCATGTCTCTAGCCTTTCCAAATCTTCCCTTACATTCTATATCCCTTCTGCTGTGTCCATCCTCCCACATAGCTTGGTTTAATCTGTGAAGATGCAAATTTTGCTCTTATGTCATCTCCAATATCATTGATAAAGACATTAAAAAGCACCAGTCCAAGCACTGATCAATATGTGACCCCAATGGCAACCTCCCTAGTGCTTGAGAACATGCCCCCTACCACCTTGGTCTGTGTCCTGCCCCACAGCCAGTCAGAGTCAAAGGCAGCAGGTGACATGTCTAAGTGTTGCCCCATATGCATCAATATGGCATTTATAAGGTCCCTGGTCATTCCTTCACCCCCCAACCCCAGTCTGCCATAGTTTACTTTGTTTGCCCATTGAACATATCTGTCAAATTGTACAAGAACAGAGAAAACCGGAGCAGTAATGCGTTCAAGTTTTTCACCCACCAATAACTTAGCCCCCTTTCCTTGTCACTGGTAAGTGGCACAAAGTCCATGTCTGGCAAAATGCTTACCTGCTGACTGTGTATTATTTGAACACCATTAATGAGTGTTTGCTCATGCTGATGTATGGTGGGCCAAGATGCTTGTACTGGTATTTGTACTGTAGGTTTAGCTGGCTCTGTCCACTTCTCTTCAAACTGTGTCAGTTGTTGCCTTCTCTGTGTCCTGCACTCCTGGAACTGTGTTTGCTTCAAGTGACAGTGTTTCTATTGCTGCTAGCACTTCCTCTGGCTGCCCTGGCATTATGTTGTCCTCACAGAAACATGTGCTTGTATTACGTCGTTCCATGAGAGTTGAGGTCCATGGCTTTGCCAGCTGAATTTCTCTAAGTTAACTGCACATCTTCACCATGTTCTGCAGCAGTATTTTTCCTGTCCTTATCGATACCAAAGCATCTCTTATGGCGTCTCGATCCTGCTGTATTTTGTAGACTTAAGGGAAGAAATGACGGAAACTGTGGCATGGCCTCCATTTCTGGGCTACCTGTGTGGGCCTTGAAATCTCTGCGGTCCCCTGCTACTCAGAAGTTTTGAGGGCAACATCCTGATGTAACTGGTCAGGCTCAGCTGCTTCCCCATACTGATGTGCCATCTCTGGCTCAGCCGAAGAAGCAGCTTGATGTTCCTGATAAAGCTCATCTGCTTCTATGTCCACATCTGCCTGCTATCATTTAATTTCTAGTGTTTTGTAAAATGCTGATTCATGATCCCTGGCTATGATATCACATTGGGTAGAAAAAACAAATAGTACAATATATTTACTGTAGTTATAGCACACACAAATTATTGTACCACTGTCCAATCAAAGACTGGATTTAATAAAACATGTGTTAGCCACCCATGTTATTAAATAAATGTGGTTAAATACTGTTAAAGTGCAGTTACATTAGTATTTACTTGCACTGTATGTTTTCGATTCATTCCTTTGGAATTTTATTATACATTTTGCAGTAGGTACAGAATTTGACTTTTCCATTACCTTTCTTTTTACTTGTGTGCTGTTTTGTTCATTGATCTGGTTGGCCACCTTCTAGAAGCCCTTGGTGCTCACTGAGAGGGGGGGGTGTTTAAGGCTGGCAAGTTTGTAAACTGCTTGTGAAGGAAACAAGCAGTTACTTGTAATGTGAGGATGTGGGAGGATGGTGAGGTGATGTGCTTTAACCAGGACTTCTCTTAGAAGGCACTCACACAGATACAGTAATATAACAAGCATTTGTCAATGCCGAATGTTGTCTTGCTGCCATTGGCAGTGCAGGAGTTAGAGAGATGCAGCATAGGAGTGGCAGTCAAGTACTGAACTGATGCCAACCCACCCTCACCCTGCAGAGAGTGAGAAGCATTAGGATGTCTCAGTAGGTGTTTGTTAGTGCAGTGCGGGAAAACATGCTGGGCAGGATGTGAAAAATAACAGCTGCACAGTTCATAAGGAGGTGTAATAAAATGCCAGTGCTGAAAATGTGGCATACAAATATACAGAATTTGTGGAGTTGCAAGGGTACGTGGGAAATATGCAAGGCATGCTTGCAACACTGCCAGTTTATGGGCATTTGGCACCACATTTTCAACATAGGCATTTTAACACCTCTGCTCATGTACAGTGTCACTGTCATTTCCTCAAAGTGTCCCAAGAAGTGATTTCGCACAGTGACCACGCTATTATGCGCCAGAAGTGCGTAAACACATTTTGGGCAGGATATGTGAAGTGATGGCTATACTGTTCATCAAGAGGTGTGAAAAAATGGCAATGGTGAAAATCCAGAGTGAAAATATCACAAATGCATGACAGTACGAGCATGCATGCAATCTGCCAACGCACGCTCGTAACACAGTCTTTTTATGGAGTATCAGCTCCAAATTTTCAACATAGGCATTCTAGGAGCTCTGCTCATGAACTGCATCACTGTCATTTTCATAATCTGACCCAAACACTGATTTCCCACAGCAACTGCGCAGTTGTGCGCCGGAAGTGCGGAAGCACATTTCGGGCAGGATCTGGAAAATGACAGCTGTACTGTTCACAGGGAAGTGCACAAAAATGCCAATGCTGAAAATCCAGCATTAAAATATTGCGAATGCACAAAGTTACGAGCCTGCTTAGCAACTGCGCAACGCACGCTCGTAAAATAGGCATTTGTTGGATTTTTTCCACCAAATTTGGAACATAGGCTTTTTGAAAGGCCACCTCATGAACACTGGCACTGTCATTTCGTTAATGGGTCCCGAAAGGTGATTTCGCGCGGTGACTGCGAAATCACCTTTCAAGGCAAACGCCGATGATAGAATTATGAGGAGGAGACTAAAAACCCCATGTTAAAATTTGGTGTCAAAATCCAAGAAATGCCTGAGATATGCAGCAAAGTTGAAAAACCCTATTCATTGCATTATACAGCTTACCGGCATTCCTCAGTTAGCGGTCGGCTTTGAAGAGTGCAGCGTGTTCCCGTTCCACGGAAGATCATCGCGCGGAGTCCGGAGGTAAGTATGGGGTGAGGGGTGAGGGAGGCAGGGTGTGCAGTGGGTGGGTGCAGGTGGGGAGGGGCATCTAGACTAAGAGGGCGGTTTCCGTTTTGCAGGAAAAAAAAAAGGAAAACTGTCGCAGGACAATTTTGTCTTCGGGGGCATTTGTACGCTGGGAATGAGCTCTGGCGTGCCACCTAAGGCATCAGTTTTTAGGGTGGGGGTGTCAATAGCCTAACGCGGGATTGGGCACCACTGCATACAACACGGGGGTAATGCCACGGGGATTGGGGCACCTCGTCGACAAACAAAGATGGTGGGGAGCATGAGCCAAGGGGGATTGGGCACCCCCCTCAGCATTCAACATTTGGGGAGGTATGCCGACGGGGAGTGGGCTCCCCCATCGGCACACAAACACGGGGGTTGCTGACAGGGGGATTGGGCACCCCCAGTGTCAGCAAGCGTGAGGCAGCCACCCACTTGCTAACCATGGTCATAATGGCGGCGAGCATGGCAAGCAAAGGACTGCTGCGTATGATGAGCTTTGCTCGGATTGCAGCAGATCTTTGCTTTGATGTGCTCACCCCATTATGAATGCATGGTATGGCGGTGGCATGCAGGCTGATTGGGAATGAGGGTGCACCCTACTGATGTGTGCCCCGGTAGTATTCAACAGCAGCCGTGCTCCCCAAGACCAAGACTAGTGAAGATGTTGCTTGCACATGCATGCAAGCCAACATAATGATGTAGGGGGATGGGCACACAGGTGAGGAAACACAAAATCGGTGCTGCCCCAGTGGATCCTCCAACTTTTTTTCTCTTAGTAGTTTGTCTTCTGTTTCACATGATCTGCCTCCATCCAGACTGGTCTCCTAACCTCCATCACCCAGCATCTCTAGGTCTTACTTTCATACTCTGGTCTGTCCTCTGCCACATGCCTGCAGAGGTATCCAGTTGTGAGTGTAGAACCTGCAAGAGACTGGGCTGTCATCTAGCTGTGATTGGGATTGTTTTCCCAGTTTTCTTCCCAAGGGCTCACAGCACATACAATAATGTATTGAGTATGATCTGCCTTCATGGAGATGCCCCACTGAGTCCTGCAGTTGGAATCCCTTTCCCCTTGCTTTCTGCTGTGCTGTCAACTAGATTTCTCTAGGTGCCAGCCACTGAATGAGATGTGTGTACCCCCCTCCCTGAGGGAGGAGAACTGTCCTTAGGATGCTCAATGCTCCCTCCCCTGGCTAACCCCTGCATGACCTGCATTGATTTCCAAACCTGGGTCTCTGGTGTGGTAGGTTTTGTGGCCCTCAGTCCCTCAGTCCAGCATACTACAGGGCCGGCACTTGACCCCTGCCTCTTAAGACATTGTATGTCAGGTCCTGCACCTCTGTGAAATCGACATGTGAGTTCTCTAACTTAAACATGGACATTACACATGTTATATACTGTGGCCCAAACTACTATATAAGGGCCAGTGTCCCACATCTTTATTATCTGAATTGCCAAAATGCATAATTCTGAAAATATAGGCATGTGTAGGGTACCGGCCTCCTTACACGGCTTACTGTAAGTGACCTTTGTGCCTGATACGTTGCACCCCTATTGTTTACTGCAGATAGTTTATTGGTTGGTTTGAAAATGGCAGCTAAGAGGGCAAGCAAGCTGCCAAGCCACCTAATTGTGGCATTCCCTCTTTGGTGGGCAGGGGTGGGTGTTGAATGCACCCACCCAGTGCCAGTGAAGGATGTTAGGAAAATGTATAAGTAATTCGTAGTGTTCTGTGTGCTGAGACAGCATCAGGCTTTCTAACTAGTTACAGTGTTGTGTAGGCGTACATTAAAAGATGTTTCATCTCTCACACTGTATCATGACGACACACCAATAGAGTGACAATCAGCCTGATTGAGGTTCCGGCAGGCAGGTCAGCAGTGGATGCAGAGGGCCAAAGACCCCAGTTAGAGAATGGGACCACATTGCCACCAGTCCTCAGTTAGAGGTACCAATCATATCAGGACAGCTGTGATTGGGGGTGAGTGGCTGTGTCACACCAGGTGAAGCAATGTGAAAGTGGGACACAAGCACAACAAGGCAGAGCACAGCACAATACATACAGCTATTCTTTTTAACATTTCTAATGCAGGTGTCCTGTCCATTTTGGTTTTTCAGATTAATAACAAGGGAAGGTTGTGACCAGCATGTTCCACCTAATGCCATGAGTTCATGTCCTTTCCAATTATTTGTCATACACATCTTCATAACCAGAAATATAAAGACGTTTGTTTAACACATTTTAATTGCTCTTTCCTTTGTGCTTTTTCAGGGGTGTGTATGGAGCCAAGATTTTCAATGTTTACAGTTTCTTGCCATGTTGAACCCTGGTTTTTGTTTGGCAACTGTCAATAAATTACCAAAACGTGTGTGAGAGTACTTGTTTAGACAACACATGCTATGACCTGCTGTGCGTTGGGAACATTTTCTTTATAACAAATGGTGGGTGCTCATAGAGTGCTAGCACTGTGGAACCTCACTCTATCTCCAACCTTGGCAAAGAATGGGAGTGAGTTTACAGTGGGGACCCACCCCCAGACTGGAAGGTCTCATTTTACTGGGTAAGATTACCATGTGTATTTTCATTGTGTGACATACAATGCAATACATAGCCTCTCCCTAGGCAATGCACAGGAAGAGGCATCACCAGTAGAAAACAGGAGGTTGTTATCCCACTGTACAGGCAGTTGGTAAAACCCCCATCTGGAGTACTGCTTGCAGTTCTGGAGACCCCATCTCTGCAAGTCCATAGACAGGATGAAGGCAGTCCAGAGGTGGGCAACTAAGACAGTGCAGGGTCTGTAACAGAAGCCATATGAAAAGAGACTAAAAGAGCTTAATATGTATACCCTTGAGGAAAGGAAGGAGAGGGAGGACATGATAGAAACTTTCAAGTACCTCAAGGGAATCAACAAAGTCCAAGAGGGGAGAATATTTCAGGAAAAGAGATGTGCAAAAACAAGGAGGCACAATTTAAAGACAGAGGGGGATGACTCAGGGGCATGTGAGGAAGTATTTTTTTCATGGAGAGGGTGGTGGACACTTGGAATCGCCTTCCTGAGGAGGTCGTGAAGTCAAAAACAGTGGAGGAATTCAAGAATGCATGGGACAGACATAAGGCAATTATAGTGAGGGGTTAGGAGGAAGTAGGCTGTTGGTTAACTAGAATCTGCAGCTTATCCAATATGTAGGGAAATGGGCAGACTAGGTGGGCCAAGTGGTTCTTATCTGCAGTCAAAGTCTATGTTTCTGTGTTAATAGTGTACTATTTCTTGATAAGTGTTGTGCAGTACAGGATTGTCTGTATTATCATGCACTATGTACTGTGTGCTGTTTTATGCCCTTTGCCAGCACTGACTCCTACTCCATGTCATTTCTTACAGAATCAGCTAGGCATGTTGTGAGGCAACCTAACTAGAACTGAAGCTTGGCAGCCAGTCGACTGGCATTTTGCCCACCCTGTGAGGCCAGACTTCACTATGCTGCCTCCGTATATCTGCCTTTTTACTGGTGGCCAGGTGCTGAAGGTGGGACATCGCATCATCAGGTACATGTGGTAATGACTCAGTATAGACAACTGTAGAAACAAACGTAACCTCCCTATAAGTGGTGGTGCCAAAAGTCTTCCTAGGGTGTGCTTAAATGCCAACTGCCAGGTGGGCGTTCTGTGTGTTTACAGGTATAAAAGGGCTTGCATGCCAGTGCCCTGTTGCCCTCCGTGCCTGTCTCTTTAAGAGACATTATTTTTGTAGTGTATAATTAATCTGGGTAGGAGCCAAGTGTTTCCAGGTGAGCTGCAATAATATTGCTCTGTTCTGCCATCGCTAATGGTGCAGAGGGAGCTCTGTTAGAACTGGTAATTGTTTGCAGATTAGCTGCTCTAATAATAATGGTATTATAGTATGCCTAACCTGCCTTTCTTTGCAGCATGGACATTTCTATATTGCACCAATCAGTACCTTTTGGGGACCTTAAAATGGAGTCTGTCCCCAGGGGTCTTGTGGGAGTGAATTTCAATAGGAATTGTAGTTTTTCAATTTGGTACCTAAATGGACCTGGAGGGGGAGCCCTTGCTTTGACAGACAGATGAATCAACCAACCAAACCCTTTTTGGATTGGAAGGAAGTAAGTCTGAGTTTGGAGTTGAGAGAGTGAACTGCTCAAGACATTCAAGCAGCTGCTCCTCCATAGTAGCACAGTAAACCAGTGGGAAGGCTGTGTCTGGCCTGCCTGCTTCATCTTCCCTTCTGAGGGATCTGCTAGTGAAATTAATTGGACTGAATCCGAACCGGCTTGTGACCAGAAATACTGAATTATGACTGCCCTGTTACTGGAAGAGTACCGAAGATTTGCTTCATGCAATTGGCCTGTCAGGAAGTCCGAAATCACCACAGAGCGTACAGTTTGCACAGAGACACTTGTGATTGCGACCGGACTGTCATTCGAACTGTGGTACTGCTTTTTATTTACTATAAGTGTGCTGAATGTTCTCAGTGGGTCACGATTTGGTTCCGCACTTTCACTTGTGTCACACTTGCTGGAAGCTGAATCCAGCGCTACTGGACTGCCATCCGAGTTGTTCTCCAGGCCTGGGGCTCTGCTACCTTGGCTCTGCCAGCTACTCACACTGTAGAGAAGATATCAATGAGAGACCTGCCTGGGATCAGCCCCCTGCTCAGTGTCATGAACAGGAATGAGACCATGGGGAATCGTGTGGGTCCTGCATCTCCTAGCAAACCAGCAAGTCATTCTGCAGTCTCCATTTCATCCATCCTGCATCCTGTACTGGGTAGCATGAGTAAGCACCAGGGTAGCTCCCTGCAGCATCAGCTAAATCAAAGTGTGTCATCTGATTTGATTGTTTTGTTTGATTATCACGAACTGAGCCATCTGGCTCCAGATTACAAATTGTGGGTTACTGTGCATGACTCTTTCTTCCCATCATTAGGGCCCTGACTAGCTGCGATGCCTGCCAACCCCAGGCAGCACTTCAGGCTAGCCTGCATCAACAACTGGGTACCCAGAGTGTGTGTGTGACTGTGTTGAAGGACTCTAAAATGCTTGCCTTGTAGCCTGATTGAATCAGTTGCTAGACCAATCAGCCTAATTATGCCCCTTCCTTGTTCAAACCCCCTGAATAAATCAGATCTGACCATTTTTTGCACTTAAACTGTTTGTGGTGCACCTCCATACTAATAGCACTGCATTGTTGTTGCTGGCTGTCTCTAATCTTATTTCATAGGGGGTCTCCAGGGTCTGACAGGTGGAACCAGCCCTGGTGGTAAGTGCAGTCAGAGTGGGGATTTATTTGTGGTTTGGGGGCTATTGTACCTGTGTATTCTGTTCATTGTTTAGGCCACTAGAGGGGAAATAGGGGGGTCACAGTGTCCTGGAGGGTTGTACCCAGGTCAGCTACACTACTAACAACCCTGTCCTCTGGGTAGAGGCCCATGTTTTCAGTACCCAGGCCCCTTAACATCCAACTAGTCATTCAAGCAGGGGTAGTAGCCCTTGGTATAGCACCACCCAGGGGTTACACAAATTGTACTGTACAGTGCATTAAGTGTTTAAAGTGCATGCAGTGAGAACTGTGAGAATATTTGGTGAATGGAGTGTAGGAAGTGTTACTCATTTAACAGAATTTTCAAGAGAGGAATGTTGAAACAGTAAGAATGCAACACAATGGTATACTACATGCTAATAATGTGAGAGTAGTTCTGTCTTGACTGTGCTAATCTCAGTAAAAGTACTGTGGTAATACTGTTCCTGTGCATGGATTTACAGACAATTTTGTGAACAGGTTGTAGGAAACATCTCTTACTCCCATTTTGTAATACATGTGTTTTAGGTTGACAAAATGACAGGACAGAGGTGTCTTTGGCCCAGACTAGTGCACCATAATACTGTTTAACTGAATGTAGTGTATTTTCAGCAGCAGACATATGAGTGCAAGCTCAGCAGTACAGCCATGTCTTTGAATTGTAACTGTGTCTAAATGGTGTTAGGAGCCAGTGAAATAATACACAATGTGTTCTTAGCATCCTGGAGGTATAGTATCACTATGACTTCTCTTGCATGTCGTGTGTTTCACTGTTGAAAGAAATGGGCAGGGTAAAGAGGGCCAGATCCCCCCATCCCCATTACGAAACCCAGTACAGGCAAGTACCCTTGCAAGATGCCGTAGATACATAGATACATAGACAGTGTTGGCAGATAATGGCCTACGGCCCACCTAGTTTGCCCATTTAAGCTTGTAAGTTCACTTTATGTTTTCCTAGAAGTCTGTTGTCCCCTCACCCCTGACCTCCAGAATTCCTTTATGTCTGCCCCATGCATTCTTAAATCCCATGATTGTTTCAGCCCCCACCACTTCCTCTGGCAGGGTGTTCCACTTCTCCACCACCCATTCTGTGAAGAAATTCTTCCTCACGTTTCCAGTGAATCGTCCTCCCTCCAACTTCATCCCATGCCCTCTAATCCTGGAACATCCAACTGAAGAGCAGAGATTACAGACCTGGAGCAGCGCATCTGAAATATTAATCTGTCAGGACTAGTGAATCACAATTTAGACAAGAACTGTAAAATAGCATTTTGGGCAGGACACTGTGTCTATTATGGTGGTTCACAAAATGGTGGTCAGGTTATTTACTGTTTGCGTTTCTGATAGTTTCATAAAGCAGCACAAATAATACAAGTGGTGTACTGTACATCTTATGTATTAGATGTTCACTAATATTTGTTGTCACAAAATGCTTGTAAGTTCTATCAACTGACAAGATAAGGTACAGAATCACAGATACAGTACTCTCTGCCCAGTTTCACCCATGTTTATGGAGTACCGTTGTCTATCATTGCAGGGCCATAGCTGACCATTCACAAGAATCCTCAAGAGGCAGCGGAGGCACTGGCCTCGCTTCATGGGTTTGCCTATCCATCTGTTACAGCTCTTGTCCCCACCATCTTCCACCCTGTGTTTATTTGGATGGTGGAATGGGGAGGCTGGAATTGGCTACCCCCTGCTCAAGTGTAAGTAATGTATACATTAGTAGTGTTTAATTATTATTATGACCTGGGATTCGTAAATACAGGAAGCTGATTGGCCAAGAGGTTTTTGAAGCCGTGATGATATCAGGCTACATCATTATGGCTTCAAAAATCCTCCGGCCACCAGCCTCCTTACCTACAGAAAATGTATCCACCTGCAACACTCACCACATCCCTCAGTCCACAGGACAACACTAAACGCCCCCACAAATGACTGCCCTGGTCTACTCCATTTAGAGCTTGACACACAGAATATGGCACCGTTCATACAAATAAACTGCCACCGACTGTAGCACACAGGCTGACCGTGTCCCAAAAGTAGCCCACAGACACACACCTCATGTGACCTCCGACTGACAACTAACCCCTGCCCGCTGCAGATTGAAACCACTCCTGATGGCAAAACGAAACTGCTGCTGGTGAGACAAGTCCCCGATTAAAAGCAGGAAGAAAAGCAAGCAAAAAAACACAGTAGCAGGGTAACTCAGCAGAAACAGCCCTCCATGAACATTTTTATCCATTCTGTTGCTCTCCCCTTTCAACAGCTACTCCGGGTATTTCCCAATTAGCACCACAAAACAGAGATGTCCACCTCCATTGCTTCCATTCAGACTGTGCTTCTTAGCAGATGGTAATTAAAAAAAAAAAAACCACACAAATCTTCATCCAGTCCCACAGCAGGCCAGGCAGAATGACCAGATCAAATGGGAAAATACATTTTAAAGCTCGGAGCAGTGGTGGCACACTGTGACACAGTTCCACAAACTCAACTTACAACAGTGCCACCTGCTACTCGGGAACTATTTTCTGAAAAAATATTCCTCCAACACCCAATAAAAGGCATTTTCAGATGGTTTTAAAATTTTTTTCCTATTTTTTTCTTGTAAAACTTTAAAGCCAGTTCATAATAGCAATAAGGCACTCCAGGGTGTGGTATATCATGGGATATTGTCACTTCTTGGATGGCTGGATGCACTCAGCCTGCGGCCGTGTGCCCAACCGCCAAAGGCGTGATGATATCCCATGATATACCACACCCTGTCATGCCTTATTGCTTAATTATACAATGGCAAGAAAGAGTGCTGGTCTGTGATTGATCAGTCTGGGGCTGGACCTGTGATGTTATCCCAGCATACCATTATAGATCTTGTCCCAGCACATATATGACCGAATCACCTGAGAAAAAAATCACTGCACATGAAACCTCCAACTCACTCCCTTGTCAGTCTACTGTGAAACCAGCTTTACTGTAAGATGGTTAGTGTCCATCTTTCACTTTCAGTTCCTTTCACCCAGTTTCCTCCTTCTGCCCCACTTAATTGGTAAAATCACATCACTATAAAATTTAAAAGAAAGCCATTAGCAAAAAATGGCATTTCACTCATCTTTCCAGGAAGCCGTCATTGCGATCCAATTCAGTGCTCCTCACTCTGATCAGCTTCTGCTCTCCCCACCCAACCATACACAGGATGAACGCTCCACTTCTGCTCTCTCCACCCGCCCACAACAGACTGAGCATGTGCCTTGAAAAACACACTGTGCTTCAGTTACTCACCATAAATGCCATTCCTGTTTGTAGTATAGTCTCTTTCTGTATCTTCTCCTGGTCCAAAACACACAGCAGCTGAACCAGGAGAATGACAGCCAGACAGTTGTCACCACAATCACAATGTCAGAAATGACACTGAGGGTGACCATCTGGCTGGTTTCCTTCCACACAGAAATTTAAAAAAGCCACTGAAAAACACGACCATTCAGGAAAAGAGATATGGGGGTGGGGGCAAGTAACAACAAATATGCACGTAAGGAAGCTGCGAAGCTTTGAGGGACCCAGCTACAGAGAGCCACACACACCACAGTATCCAACAGCTCCATCTACTGGCCGAAAGAAATACTCAGCACTATTTTTTTCAAGTATCCCAACCCATTGAAAATATGACAAAAAAAACTACTTTTTAAATCTTTTTTTCTATCTGTATTTTTTTTTTTTTGCAAATGAGCCATTGAATAATATGAATAATGCGCTGCAGGATGTGTGTCGTGCTGGGATAACATCACTTATTGGGTGTTGGATGCACTTGGCCTGCGTCTTGATGCCTAACCACCCAAGGCATGACGTTATCCCAATACGACACACACCTGTCATGCATTATTCCTTTATTATTGCTGTGTCGCTTATACTAGAAAGGAAATTTAACCTGATTAATATGTCTTGGGTACTTAAAATTAACTTTTAATGCACTATGCAGGACTGTACTGTATGTATCATCAGACTGTTAAACACTGTTTTCTTTGCAGCCTGAACAAAGTGGAAAAAGAGTAAAAGACACACTCATATTAACAGAGGAGACAGCCACCATGCAACACAGTAACTTGCAGTAAATGATATGTCATAAAATACTGCATGACAAAAAAGCTTAATTGCCATTGAATCACACTGTTCGCTGTTGTATACTGAAGCATTTTGTGATATACTATAGCACTACTATGATATACTGCAGCACTACTGTGAATAATAGGAATAATGCACTGCAGGGTGTGTGACATGCTGGGATAACATCACTTACAGGGCATGGACTCTGATAGCAGGTGGGAGATTATTAGCAGGGAGATACAGCAGGCTACCAAGTCTTGTGCAAAGGAGCGACACAAGTATGGTAGGGCCAGAAAACCGAGCTGGTGGACTCGGGAGGTTCAAGAAGCAGTGAGGGAAAAGAAGGCAGCATATAGTTGGTACAAGTGTTCAAAGGAGGCTGGGGATAGAGGAGAGTATGAAATGATGGCCAGAAAGGTCACCAGGGTGGTGAGGTCGGCCAAGGCAAGGGCAGAGCCGAAGCTGGTGAGGGGGATTAGGAAGGGGGGAAAGGGTTCCTTAGGTATATCGGAGAAAGAAGGAAAGTGAGAGGGCAGATTAGCAGGATAAGGTCAGGGTAGGGCTGGGCGGAGGAGCCAGGTGAGAAGGCGGAGGTGCTCAATGAGTACTTTGCATCGGTATTCACTAGGGAGGATGGTGGGGCTGCACCACAAGGGGGGAACAAGGGTGGGACTACAGATGAGGTGCGAGTCACAGATGATGGAATCCCTGCTGGGGCTAGGGGAGATGGGGGGGGGCTGCACCGTATGGTGAGGGGCAGGCTGGACAGACAGATGAGATAGGGGTCATGGATGTTGAAATCCCTGTAGGTAGGGTGTGGGAAGCCCTCAAGTCCCTAAAAGTGGTTAAAGTTCCGGGCCCAGATGAAATTCATCCCAGGGTGCTAAGGGAGTTGGTTGATGTTCTGGCAGCACCACTGGCAGTGCTTTGCAACACTTCCCTCTAGACAGGATGGGTGCCCCAGGATTGGAGAGTGGCCCACATCGTGCCTATTCATAAAGGTGGCACAAGAGAGGAGCCAGGGAACTACAGGCCCATAAGCCTGATGTTGGTGGTGGGCCAATTGATGGAGGCCATCCTAAAGGAGAGGCTGGGGGTGTTCCTGGAGGAAAGGGGTTACTGGATGATCACCAGAATGGCTTTGTCCTGGGCAGATCATGACAGACTAACCTTGTGGAGTTCTGTGATTGGGTGACGAAGGCACTTGACTAGGGCAGGTTGGTGGATGTCCTCTTTCTAGACTTCAGCAAGACTTTTTATTTGATACCTCACACCAGGCTTCTGGGTAAGCTGGGAGAAATGGGGGTAGGTAAACAGATGGTCGGGTGGATTGGGAACTAGCTGTCTGGGTGTACACAGAAAGTGGTGGCTGGAGGAGAAATCTCATCTCCTAGGTGGGCCCTATTTAATATCTACATCTCAGACATCAGAAAAGGTATCAAGAGCAAAATCAGTCTCTTTGCTGATTACTCAAAGCTGGGGGTGGTGGTGGATAGGGAGGAGGAGACAGTAGCCCTACAGGAGGATCTGGAGGCTCTGGAGAGGTGGTCCCATACCTGGAAACTGAAATTTAATGTGGGCAAATGCAAGGTTCTTCACCTGGGGGCTAGAAACCCAGGACATGGGCACACTCTGGGATGGGATACACTGAAGGTCTCAACTGGGGAGAGGGACCTGGGGGTGGTGGTGGATGCCAAAATGAACAACTCTGAGCAATATATCAGGGCTGCGGCTAAGGCAAACAAAATGCTGGGGTGCATTGCCAGGGGGGATAACCTCAAGAAGTTGGGATGTGATTCTTCCTCTGTACAACTGCCTAGTTGGGCCACACTTTAAGTACTGCATTCAGTTTTGGCGGCTGCATATAAAAAGGGACATTGCAGTCCTGGAGAGGGTCCAGAGGAGGGCTACCAAAATGATTTGGAGCCTGGGGGATAGGTCCTATGAGGACAGACTTGAGGAACTCAACCCATACTCTCTAGAGGAAAGGAGAGACAGAGGAGATATGATAGAGGTCTTCAAGTATCTAAAAGGGGTAACTAGGGTAAGCCTAGGAGGGGTGTTCCAGCAGAGAGAGGGGGGAGCCACCAGGGGGCATGGGTGGAGGCTGGAGGGGGGAGACTCGGGGGGAGAGGAGGAGGTGTTACTTCACTGAAAGGGTGGTGGAGCCTTGGAATGCACTGCCTGAAAAGCCAGTGGTTGTGGATTCTGTGGAGGGGTTTCAGAGGGGCTGACACAGATATAGAGGGAAGGTGAAGCTGAGTAATGCAAACACTGGGGGGATGACGTAGATGGGGGTACCAAAGGGGGGGCAGGGAGAGCAGTAACAGTGCCTGTCAAGGGTACTGACTATCGAGCAGACTCAATAGACCATAAGGCTTACTCTGCTGGCATTTTAGTACGTTAGTATATACTACAACATTACTGTGATATACTGCAGCACTACTGTGATATGCTGCAGCATTACTGTGATATACTGCAGCACTACTATGATATACTGCAGCACTACTGTGCCATACTGTAGCATTACTGCATTGCATCCCGGTGGGCACTGCTGTATTTATTTCTCCTTATTCGTTGCATGGTTAGATCTGGGTGATGGTACTCCACCTGCATGAGGGGAGGCAGTGGAATATAGGTGGGCAGCCCATGAACGCACCCCTCCCCAGTTCTACAAGATGATGAACATTGGGCTCCACTAGTGGATGGCAGGGACAAGCATCCAGACCCACAAGAGGAGGGGCGCCAATGTCGGCAGGCCAGCAAACACCTCCTGTTGCCTTTTGAGAACTGGTTTGCTTTTGTTAAAAATAATTAATTAACATTAACAATGGTGCAATAAATAATAAGGGTACATAAGAATATATGTATTTTTAAACATATATTATTATCCTCAAACTCCTTTCTAATATGGTTGCAGGTGTGGTCCCTGGTTTTGTGACCTACAGTATTTTTGCAATGTGTTGGTTTGGGTGGTGATTATAAAGCAGCAATATGCTAGGGGGGACGATCATTATATACAGTGGCCATTCTAACCCATACAGAAAATTCTAGATATGGGATTTTATAAAATTAATTATAGCATGCATTAATGAAAGCAAAAAAAATGATGATATTTGATGGTTACCTGGCTGACTTTGAAACACCCCTGTATCCATGTCTACTACAGTTCAGCACTATCCTCTGTACATGGGTTATGTGACAAAACCATATCATGACAGAACCATATCCTGTTACCAATTTTCCATCTAAATGGATCCACCCATGTGTACTATACCATCCTCTGTCAGAATCCTTGGTAGGGGGAAAAATCACTATATACAGGGGTCATTCGAAGCCAAAAGAAAAATTCCAGGTAAGAGACTGTAAGGTTTTTAAAAACCCATGCAAGGCAACCATATTTTATGAAGGTAGTCATCAATCATAGCATGCCATTATAGTAACATTATAACATTATATTATATTATATATAACATTATAGTAGTAATTAATATTAGTATAAAAGCTAAAAAAATGAGATTATATTTGCTGGGTACCTGGTCACCTTCAAAATACCTCTGTATCCAGGAGAGCCCCCTGTACCATAGTCCAACCCTATCCTTTGTACATGGGTTAGGTGACAAGGCCATAGCATGTGACCGAGTTTCCATTCTAACTGATCCCTCCATGTGTACTATACCAGCCTTTATCAGATTCCCTGGTAGAGGGGAGAAAAATTTGTTACATAAAGTGGCTATTCTAAGCCATAAAGAACATTTCAGGTAAGGGATTTTAAAAGAAAACTACACCCTTATATCTTGTAAATTGTGTTTCCTTGTCAACAGACAACCCTTTTCTAGTAGCTGATGGGGTTCACATGTTTGCTGTAGCTTGTTTTCACTGTTTCAGTGTTGGAATTAAGCATTATGAACATTGGGAGCTGGGGGGGCATGAAGTTCATATCTTTAAACTGAGCCCCCCTTTACATTATAAGTCAGTGGCAGTGATACATGAGCTAGCAGGGCTCACATCAGAGCTAAAGGGGCTGAGCCCTGACAAGTCCCAACCGTAATTCCAACACTGTTATTCACGCTAGCCCACCATAACTATCCTGTAGCTTTCCATTTTATGGTTGTACAGGAGAGCTGCATTAGCATGAGAACTTGATGTCACAGCACCCATTTATACCATGTATCTCTATGCTGAAGGTGCAAATATCCTGAAAAAACCCTCTGGAAACACACAAATTAAATGCAATTTGAAGGGAAAACCCTCGTATTACAACTCAGACAATTTGCAAAGCTAACTAAAGGTAAATGCGGTATTTCACACCTTGGTACAACTTGTTTTGTTGACATCTAATTAAGCAGAGAGGCATACTTTGAAGTCTAAAATGTGCTGGCATACCATGTTCTCATATACTAATGCACTCTCATGGACAGTAAGATTCCAACAACCAGAAAATGGAGACCTCCCAGGATAATTACAGGAACTAGTGAGAACAGTGAAAATAAACTAAAGCAATCACATATATCTCTAACAGCTGCAGCAAAAGAGCTGTCTGTTAACATGGAAACAACATTTACACAACATGAGGGTGTTGTTTTCCTTTAAAATTTTTTTTTTTGTGGTGAGCATATTTAATAATGGTAGTAACTAATTATAGTATCTTTTAATAAAAACGAAAATATGACCATTTCTTGGGTATATTATCACCTCCTAAATTCCTCTGTAGCCAGGTGGGCCCCGATACTCCAGTCCAACAATGGCCTCTATACATGGGTTACCTGGCAAAACTATTGACTCCCTCCAAAAAAAAAAAAACCTGTACAAGTCACTGTCCAGTAATGTGAGAGAAACAGAACAGAAACACAATCAAATCCAAATATAGTTACAGTATTTTACTTTGCCAAATGTACAGTATAAACAACAATATTAAATGCAGATATAGTGGGCTATGCATGATGCATGAAGGCACACCAGGTATGCACAATTCGAGTGTAACAAGCCCAAGTAGCTATGCACCAGCAGACAGGTGCAGGGTGTGCAGTATTCACTACTGCGTGCCTCCACAGGGTGCCTGTCTATGGCCATGCACCCTCCCCCCCGGTGCAGAGCTGCACGGGGGTAGGGGGGTGGTTCAAAAGACACAGGTGGACATCCCATCAGATGCCTTTCCAGGGTCATGTTTTGGATCCCCTGCTGTGCATGAGCAGGGGATTCTGAGAAGGAATGGAACCGACTTTCGTTTACAGGATGGGTGAGTGCCTGAATGGCTGCCCAAGCCCTCCCTGTCTGCCCAGAGGGCTGATGCAGCACGATAGGGGTGTGTGTATGTGTCCACTGCAGACAGCAGTCAAAATTTGGGGAGGCATGCAATAGATATGGCAGGGTCCCTGACTGCACATCCTGCACCCCCTTCGCTCAGCACTCCACACCTTTGTGAATGTTGTAAAGTGTGGGCACATCCACAGACACACCCCATAACTGTTCATGCACATAGCTGTGTGACCAGCCAGGTGATCTAGTGCAGAAGGGACATATGTCCCTTTTGTGCATGCATGCATGGATCCACAGGACCCCTGGTGCACGACATTGACACTCCTGATTACCTATAGGCTGCTGATCTGTGGCATGTAGTCAATCCACATCATAGTGCATAGACCCCATACAGAATAACATAAAACGAATCCAAAGAAAATGCTACAGCAAATGTGGGTTTGGGTTCACAGCTGCCAGCTCTCCAGTCTAAGGGTCTATGCCCAGGGGCCATTGTTTTCTATTTGAAAACAATAATAGCAGCACTTAAAATGTTTATACCATATTGGTGTACAGTATATGTAGAGCACTTGATAATGCAGTGAAAGAATACTTATGAAATGTCCATCAATGGACCAGGTCCTTCCCAGCTCATCACGGTTAGTCTGCCCATCTTCCTGAACAATGAGCACCTTGGGTCGGGGGGAGGGGATACTGTCAATCAATATGTGGTGGTAGATGAGGGTGCAAAATTAACAAAATAGTACCCATGGTCAATGGCCTGGCATAAAGCCATTTTCAATCCCTGATTCCTACCCTTTAGTGACATAATAGTTGAAGAAACATTATAACTTACAGTCATGCACCACATTCCTAAAATTTGGAACTCTCTTCTGCTTACAATTTGCTCTGCCTCCTCCAAACGCTCTCTTTCCTTGTTACTCCAAGCCCATACATCTCCCACCTGCAATTGCTCTTAGTCTAATATTTTTCCCCCTTTCTCTTTCCCCATCTGTTGCCAGTCCTCAAGCTACTATACAACTACTACTAAATGTTTCAACCTCCACATTCTTCATCTTTCCATTTTTCTCCTTCTTTTCCCTCCCCTTCTTTCCACTACCTTCCTCTCTTCAACCTTTTTCTTCCCTATTTCCCCTCTCCCCTGCACTACAACCTCCAATTGATTCGCAGTCTCTTTCATCCTCTCCCTCCTCCCTGCTCCCTATCCCTCTTTTTTCTCCTCCTTACCTATTTTTCTTGTTTAGCAATTTGCCATTCACGTTGCTGTATATCCTGTACATAGCTGTGTCTTTTGCTTATCAGATTACTGTGCTTTGCTTATGCTATGAATTTATTCCTACCCCATTCCCCCAGGACACATCTACAAACAAGCTTTATGACTCAGTATGTATTTCCTGGTAAATCTCTTTCAATAAATAATAAACAGATAAATGGCCAGAGATTATTGCAATACAGAATGATATACCGTAGTGTTGAAGTTTTTATGCACTCTTGGTGTAGACGACTGCCACCCATCTGGTCCACATCTGAGTGCTGTACACCCATGCATCTGACTTATGAATATACCTGCTCCATGTGAAACAATCTGGAGATGTAAGGCACCCACCTTCTGACATTTTTGCCACAGTAAACAGTAACATGATTTTGGTTTACCAGTGCTCTGCAGGTGCTGTGTAATATGCATGGGCAGGCTGAATGTCAATGATCAAGTGGGCATAATGCACAGTAAAATTAAAGAAAGCACCCACACACAATTACTGCCAGATAGGTGTGGGTGGGGCTTACAGCCATGGTATCTTGTCAGTAAGGCAGAACCACTTCTGCAAGTACATCATTCAGAACAAGATGCCAAAGACCAGGCTTACACATCTGAGGTCAAAACCTGTGCTTACATAAGTTTTTAATAAAAAATCTTTTCTTATGCTATATAATTATATATTATGCATTTTCATGGTGTGGCAGTATATCCGTCAGGGGTATATCCCCATGAGGATAATTGAGTGCGTGTTTTTTTTACTTAGTTTTGTAAAATTATAACTTGTTTGCCACACAAGATTCTACAAATGTAATAAGATATGTCACCAGAGTCTCTGAAATAGGTTGGAGTAGTAATAACTATTACTTTTTTTTTGTTTAATATGCTTTATTGGAGTTTCAACATACACAAAATATACAAGCAGCAAACTACCTAAATTTACAAAACATTAATCCCTCTTCAAGTCCACCCTCCCCCATACCCAGTCCCAGAGGTATTTTTGAGTTACTCTGCAATCCACTCTCTTTGGACAATTAATTTATAGATATTAGGCTCCAGGAGAAATCAAAAAGGTGACCTGGGCAGGAAAAAGGACCCAAAGAATGTGTCACCCACTGTCTTCATATCTCATGGACAGGGCAAAAGTAAGGAGGTCTCCAGTATTTCCCTATGTGGTCTTAAAGCCAGACTCCAACAAGACGTGGATACATTATCTAACCTGACAAGAGCCATGTCTCTTTTCAGGTGGGGGGGGGGGGGTCAAGATTGAAGTGTATAATTTTTCCCATTTCTTATATACTGTCAGGTGATTATGGAGGCTAGCTATCATCCTCTCGATCCTAAGGTTGTATAGTAGTTTATTAAGCCATTCAGAGTATGAAATTTCAACCTGGTCTTTTCAATGCAAAGAACCACTTTTTCAGCTGATAAAGAGAGCATAGTTAACCAGTACCTCTGTTCTTTAACTGACACCCTGGAGTAATCAATCACCTGTCAGACAAATCTCAGGGAGGAAGTATTCCTCCAGCCCCAATAAAGGATTCAGCTTTTGTTTGCTTTTCTCCCAGAGAGGTGCAACCTTCGAGCAGTCCCAGAAGATATGCATAAGAGATCCATCCTCCCGGCCAAATCTGGTACACAATGAAGATGGGAGTTTACCCATTTTAGCAAGTCTGACAGGAGTGTAATAAATAACATGCAAAATGTAAACCTGAGTAAGATGGAGTCTATCATTAGTCACTAGATGATACAGATCAGATCAAATACGACCTCACTCAAAAGTGGAGTTGGGGATTGAAGTAGACCAATATCTGGAGTGACCTGTCATCCTGGGGAGAATTTTGTTCAATTGAACAGAGATCAGCAGGGAGACTGAGAGAGGTTGCCATGCCTGAGTTTGGAACAACTGGAGGAGTTCACTCTGGTTGTTAGCCCACGGTGTCAAAACAAACCATTTGATCAACAAGTATCAAATCTGATAAATCTTAAAAATGGACTCATCCAGCATTTTGAGATATGTCAGCAATTCTTGACTGTGAAGAATAGACCCCTCAGAAAGGAGATCTAGGACTTTCTTCCCTGCAAGAGAAGGTATAGACCTGGGATTCAATATGTGGCCACCAAATTTAAAATTCGGGTTTCCACATATCGGTTGGGAGGTATCCAGTATGTTAGTGTAGTGCAGTACTCTGCAAAGCTGTGTGTGCACTCTCAGGGATGTATAAATATCCCAGAGTGACTTTGGAAGCTGTCGAGGAGATATGACGTATAAACTGTCAAGTGATATTCTAGTCTCTTCAATCAGGCTCCTCTCATTTTAAAGTCACAGGGGAGTGTGTTGGGCATTGATTTGTGGGACTGTTGTCTTACGCATATTTGGCTATATGACTTGCTAGGTAGTATATAAAACAATTGGGCAGTTTGAGGCCTCCCAGATCTTTCAAGGCCCCTAGGCAATAGTAGACCCTATATGGGGCTTCGTCTTTCCACAGAAAGGTAGAGATGATACTATGGATTTTCTTGAACCAATTTAGAGGGAGCAGGGTATTCAACATATTTAAGGGGTAAAACATTCAGAGAAGGGCATTCATTTTGATGAAACTAACTCTGCCTTGCAAAGACAGGGGGAGGGACGTCCACCTTTGCAGATTTTGGTGGAGAACATTAACCAGCTCATCCAAGTTAAATCTTTTCATTAGTACTTTGGATTGTGAAAGAGTGATACCTAGATATTTGAGCTTGGTAGTCCATTCCAGTCCCAGGTGGGTAATATCAGATGAGGCAACCAATGAGTTTAAAGGCATTATCACAGTTTTGTCCACAATAAGTTTGTAGTTGGAGAATCTATCAAACTCTTGAATAATGTTGAGAGCTGCTGTGACCAATGCCATGGGGTTTGAAAGATGCAGTAGAATGTCATCTGCATATGTAGTAAGCCTGACGTTGAACGGGCCAACATGAATCCCACTATTAAGAGGGGAGATCCTGAGAAGAGAGAGCAAGGGTTCCAGATAGAGATTAAATGGGGAGGGGGGAAGTGGGCAGCCTTGATGGATACCAGAATGAAATTCAATCCTTTCAGACAGTATACTGTTACAATAAATCTTCACACTGGGGTGAGAGTACAATGACTGTATCCATTTTATAAAGGACAGTGGGAAACCAAACTTTTCCATAACACCAAATAAAAATGACCAATTCACTCAATCGAATGCTTTTTCTGCATCCAGGGACACCAAAGCCATTGGTTGGTTGGAGTCCCTGGAGGCAAAAAAGATGTGAGACAACTTTCTCAAATGGTCCACTGATGAATGACCCTTCATGAAGCCAATCTGCTCCAGTCCAATCAATCAGCTCTTCCCAGATATGCATAGTTCTGTTAGCTAATATTTTGACAAATATTTTATCATAGGGAGATGAGCCTGTAGTTAATACCCCTATCTGGAGGTTTACCGGGTTTGTGCAAAACTATTATTAATATCTCTACTAGAGAAGAATCTGAAATGCCCACCTCACAAAAGAAAAGAAACAGCTTTTGGAGTATCGGGTCTAGCTCTGCAGTGAAAGTTTTATAAAAATTAGGGGAGAAACTATTTGGACCCAGGGATTTATCCGAGGGGAGAGAGCTGATGGCATCATGAATTTCTTGGGGGGATATAGGGTCAACTGGGAGGGCTTGCTGGTCTCAGGTTAGGCAAATACGTTGGTCTTGAGACAAATACTTCCAGGTGCCTAATACAGAGAGGGAGTTTGCAGGGATGCTATGTAAGTGTTGGTAATATAGAGCAAATTTGTGTACTATCTCTTTGAGTGAGGTTTTCAGGGAGTTGTCAGCATTGGAAATAATGGAAAGAACTAAGCAGGAGGCCTCCTGATTCCATAATCAGAGAGCAAGGAGGTGCCCAGCTTTATCTCCTTGATTGATATAGGTCGAGTGTGTTTTAAGAATAGCATACTCAGCCCATTCTCTCAGACCCTCTGTGTACTGGTCTCTCAGAGATGCCAACTGCTCTTGGTCTCTCTCCAATGCATCTGGGATGTACCATTTTCCAAGACTTCAATATGGCCAAGGAGAAGGCGGAGAGGAGCGTCACACTTTTTGTTCCATCTGGAAGCCTGATGAATAAGCTCCCCATGTAGAGCACATTTGAGAGAGCACCAAAGCCTACCAAAATCAACCGTACAAAAAACGTACAGTACAAACCGTACTGAAACTAACTAGCACAGTTTCAATAAACTTCTACAAATCGCTAAGTTCAGCCAAAATAAAAGACACCTGTAACTGTCATTAAGTCTCTTCCTTCCCCATGTGTGCCATATTTATCCACTGGTAAGGTATAATTGATTTGTCATATTAACTGCTTTCCCTTCCCCTTCTACTTCTGGCTTTATCTTTGCTTACGCCACTGCTACTCTATCAAATCACTCCTCCCCATATCAGTTGTAGACTGTTGTTTGTTCTAGCTGCCAAAATACTGTATATGTATTGCACACACCAGTCATCATGTTTCATTTATCAGTATGCAACCTGTAAGTTGCTTCCTGTCTCATATCAATGCTTACCACCTGCGGTCACCCTATGTGGTACCCTTGTATGTATATCCAGCCTGTATCATGTAACGTGCATTTCATGTATATGCTGTTATTACCTATCTGTGTTTGTACTTTAAGTGTTTATGTCACAGGACCTCCTTGTGAATGAGCTTGCTCAATGGAGTTTTCTTGCAATAAACTTGAACTTGAACTTGAAATCAGAAACAGAGCCCTCATTATATTTCATAAACTGGCTAATAAAGTCCTTTAGCCCAGATGTTACCAAGTCTTCTTGAAGGAGTTGGTTATTAAGTTTCCAGATTTGTCCAGGATTACTGTGGGGGCAGGATTACATTTCAACCAAATGGGTGAGCGATCAGATATCATTTTGTGGTATATGTCTCCATCTAAAATATTCATCAAGAAACTCCCGCTGACTAAGAGAAGTAGTCCAGATGAGAGAGGGATTTGTGGACCAGTGAATAAAAAGTGTATACTCTCTTGAAGGGGTGATGGACACTCAAGGGGTCAAAGAGACCCCCCCCCCCCACGTTGATCAATTTGTTAAGGACCCGCTGGGCAGGGGAAGCTGCAAAGGATTTCTGACCCTTCTTATCCAGGTCCAGATTCAAAATTTGATTCCAGTCCTCAGCCAAAATAATAGGTAAATGAGCATTATGGGCCAGTTAGATCCATAGTTCAGAGAAAAATTCTGGATAATCTATGTTGGGGCCATATATACAACCCGGGATAATTTCAGAATGGTCCCCCTCCCTCCCCCTCACACCACCCCACTACTGTAATAGCAAGAACAAAACCACGCACCCCAGTCCTAACGACTGAATCCCCCAGAATTCTCCAGGTCATGATAATGTTAATCCTCCCACAGCATTTGCCCCTCCCACACCCCCACCCACTGGGGAAAATTCTGAAAAGTAGAACCCCTTTAACTAACCCATTTATAAAACAAGTCAACATTTAAACATACAAAGTTAGATTACGAGTAGCTCCAAACATCTCAAGTCCTTTGGCTGCACCTTTACAGCATAGCTATAAAGCCTGGATAAAAGAAAAACAAGAGAAAGAAAATAAAAAAAAAGAGAAATTAGAACAGGAAGTTAGGACTACGGTGTAACCCCCAGGAACTCAGGGTTGACATATTATTTCACCTGCAAGTTATGCAGACATAACAAGTCCAAACTGCTGGAATCCAGAAACCCAAAATAAAGTATTGCACTATAAAAAAAAGGAGGAACCACCACTTGCTTCACTTAAATATAATGTCCAGGCATAAACCTAGGCAGTCCAATCTTATAGGGCTCTTTGCTACTCCGAGGATTGTTTTAGAGGTAACTCTAAAGTCTCCTTATCTCACACAAGTAACTATAAAAGAGTCCCTGTGGGTCAATTATGTCCATTGACTTAGAAGAGTAAAGAAAAGATGCCTTCTTTTCTACCACACGCGGACACGCCTGTTATACCTTCTCAAATCTATTAGTGGTACTTGCCACATGGTGTGATTCCACTCCTTTACTCCTAAACAAGGTCTGGATCCATCTGGTTGCCTATGCCCTCAAATATAGCTCCCTGCGAACTCACACCCTATCTCCCTACCTACATCGTAAGCTCTGGTACCTCCTCTAACTGGCCATTCTGCTATCTGGAGATGTACAACCTAACCCTGGGCCCTTGACCCCTAAAACTGCTCCAATTTCAAATGCAAAAGGCCTACTTATAACCCACCATAGTATCAGGAGCCTTGAGTGAAACTTCTTGTAACTTGAATCCTGGACCGTGCTCTACGAACTGGACATACTGTGCCTTACTGAAACCTCTCTGAAGTCATCCATCCCTGACTCTCGGTACTCCATGCTATCCTATAATCTTTTGAGGAATGATAGACTGGCCCTGAAAAGAGGGGGAGGTACAGCCATCTACTTCAAATCACACCTCCAGCTCACATTAATTAGCTCCAACCCCTTAAATTACTGTGAGACACTTCATGTCCTCCTCACCCTTGGCTCAAAGAAATTAAATATTGTCTGTGCTTATAGAACAGAAACATAGAAACATAGAATTTGGTGGCAGATAAGAACCACTTGGCCCACCTAGTCTGCCCATTTTCCTACCCAACAGATTAGCTGCAGATCCTAGTTAACCAACAGCTTACTTCCTCCTATCCCCCACTAGGACTGCCTTATGTCTGTCCTATGCATTCTTGAATTCCCCCACTGTTCTTGACTCCACTACCTCCTCAGGGAGGCTGTTCCATGCATCCACAATCCTCTCTGTGAAAAAATACTTTCTCACGTTACCTCTGAGCCGCACCCCCCCATCTTCAGATGGTGCCCTCTTGTTCTTGCACATCTCTTTTTCTGAAACATGCTACCCTCTTGGACTTTGTTGATTCCCTTGAGGTACTTGAAAGTTTCTATCATGTCCCCTCTCTCCCTCCTTTCCTCAAGGGTATACATATTAAGCTCCTTTAGTCTTTCTTCATATGTCTTCTGGTGCAGACCCTGCACCATTTTGGTTGCCCTCCTCTGGACAGCCTCCACTCTGTCTATGTCTTTGTGGAGATGGGGTCTCCAGAACTGCACACAGTACTCCAGATGGGGTCTCACCAACTGTCTGTACAGAGGGATAACAACTTCCTGTTTTCTACTATTGATGCCTCTTCCTATGCATCCCAGTATCCCCCCAGCCTTACTTACTGCCTTCTCATATTGCTTGCCTACCTTTAGGTCATCTGATATAATTACCACCAGGCCTCTTTCCATTTTTACTGTTGTCAGTATCTTACCCCCCGTTGTGTACTCTTCCCTGGGTTTTTGTTTCCCATGTGCATTACCTTGTACTTCTTTGCATTGAATCTGAGCTGCCATACATTTGACCATTCCTCCAACCTTGACAAGTGCCTTCTCATCCTTTCCACTCCATCTTGTGTATCAACCCTGCTGCAGATCCTTGTGTCGTCTGCAAAGAGACATACTTTTTCTTCCAGTTCCTCTGCAATGCCACTTATAAAGACATTAAAAAGGACCGGTCCCAGTACTGAACCCTGTGGTACCCCGCTAGTAACCCCCCTTTCTTCACTGTGTACTCCATTTACTACTACCCATTGTGTCCTGTTGTCTAGCCAACTTTTTATCCAGGCTACCACCTTGGGGCCCACTCCAAAGCTGGCTAACTTGTGTATTAATCTTTTGTGTGGGACTGTATCAAATGCCTTGGAAAAATCTAGGTAGGCCATGTCCACAGCCCCTCCCTGATCTACTACTTTGGTCACCCAGTCAAAGAAATCTATTAGATTCGCCTGACACGACCTTCCCATCATGAATCCATGCTGCCTTGGGTCCTGTGTCCCACTGGCCTCTAGGTACTCAACAATTCTTTCCTTCAGAAGTGATTCCATCATTTTCCCTACCACTGAGGTCAAACTAACTGGTCTGTAGTTTCATGCCTCTGTCCTGCTCCCACTTTTGTGAAGAGGAATCACATCTGATTATAATAATTATATAATTATAATCCCCCTACCCATGGCCTGAAAGGTTTGGAAGAGTTATTTGACCAATCAGCTATTTACGCCGGAAATAATGAAGTTCTTATATTAGGAAACATTAATATAAACTGGCTGGGAAAAACTCAAATGACACCCCTGATTAAACTACAAAGTTTTAACCTACATCAGCTCATCTCTGTACCTACTCGTACCGTGCCTCATTCAAATACTAGTACCTTGTTTGACTGGATCATGACAAACCACCCCGAAAACATTGTTGATGCAGGAGTCCTAGCTGATGCCATCTCTGACCACTCCCCCACTTTCTGTGTCTGGGGTAAAGGCCGGCTGGATCCAATGAAGCCTCACTTCATTACTTTCCGTAATTATGCAAACTTTGACCCACAGGCCTTCTTGTCTGACGTTGCCTGCATTGATTGGTACTCTTTCTATAGATCATCAGATGTTCAGACTGCTCTAAATATTTTCTTGTCCAAATTCCTAGCCTTACAAGAATTCCTCTGTCAACTTGTGACCAGGTGGGTTAGAAAAAGACAGGCCCACTGGTTACAGTCTGACCTATTATCTAAATTACAGCAGAGGGACAAGACATGGCTTCATTACAAGAAATCTGGTTCTCCTGCTGACTTTAATGCCTACAGATCTTTGAGAAATGCCTGTAAAAAGGAAATCAGACAAGCTAAAAGTTCATACTGCAGAGACCTTCTAACTGACTCCCAGGGGGACCCCAAAAAATGTTGGTCCCATATTAAATTCTTCCTTGGATCTAGCTAGTCCACCACCCCGAATAATGTCTCTCAATGGTATCCACTGCAACAATCTCCTTACAATTGCTAATTTCTTTAATAGGCAATTTGCTGACATCACTCTTTACACTGCCTCTTTCACTACACCATCAGACCCTCTCTCTCCATCAAATGCCACAGGACCCACTCTCCATTTCAAGTCTATCCAAAAAAGTGAGGTTCTTTGACTCCTTAGAAACATCTCAGAACATGCAGCAGTTGGGTCTGATAACTTGGAACCTAAGCTCCTAAGATTGGCTGCCCCTTACATAGTTGCTGCCCTGGCTAGGATCTTTACCCTCTCTCTGTGTAACTGCACTGTCCGGGAGACCTGGAAAACAGTGAGAATTACCCCAGTATTTAAAAAAGGAGATCTGCTTGACCCATCTAATAACAGACCCATTGCCATACTATCTGTTCTCAGTAAAACTCTTGAGGAGCTTGTGACTACTCAAACTAATGCCTTTCTCCTGCAACATGACCTCCTAACAGATGCTCAACGTGGTTTTCGCATGGGGCATAGTACTACAACTGCCCTACTCAAACTTTTGTCTGACACCATAGAGCCTATGGTAAGCTCAGCTGGACCGTTTTTATTGACATGACCAAAGCTTTCAATCTAGTTGACCATTCCACTCTAGCTGAAACCCTAAACTCTCTAGGTTTCTCTCCAAATGTTGTAAAATGGTTTGACAGCTATCTGACAGATAGGTCACAATACGTGAAATTTAACTCCACTATCTCTAACAAGGTCACCATAAACACTGGTGTACCTCAAAGGTCTATCTTAGGTCCTCTGCTTTTCTCAATTTTCATCAATAGTATTACCACCAATCTCCTTAGTACTTCCTCCTTACTTTACTGTAAGCAGATGACATTGTTCTGTATTCAAGCTCAAATAGCATTGAGGACATAAACTCTAAACTCTCCCTCGATTATCAACTTATTCAACTGTGGCTTGCAAATCACAAACTTTTTCTAAATAAAACAAAGACCCAAGCTATGCTATTTGGCTCCAGTCTCAAACTCACATGCTCCCAAATTCAATTAAATGTCTCCTCCCTTGATGGCACATCTGTTGGGGTGGTAATAACCTCTTTTAAATATCTAGGGGTCACCCTTGACCCATCCCTGAGTTTTGACCTTCATATTCAATCTACCTGTAAGCAGGTTAACTCCAAGTTTGGGACTGCCTACCGGACTAATTATGCTCTCACTCCCTCAGCTAGACTTGCCTTTGCCCGTGGTACAGTATATTACTTCCCTCTCTCACTTACAGGGTTGCTACATATGTGACAGCCAGCAGCTTGTGTCTTTGTAAGTGGTATGTTACTTATAATAACATCTGTCATTTTGCCTCCAGCTCCCCAAGGCTGAAACATTACTGCCTTCTCTACTCAAATCTTGGTTGGCTCCTGCCTAAAGAACTAAGGTCCTTTGCGCTCAGATCCATCACTGATAACAATATCAGATCTCAAACACCCAAACCTCTGGCCTGTCTCCTTCCATACCAGAAAACCAATTATGCATTACGCTCTGCAGAAAATGCTCCTGTCCTTATCCCAAGACATCGTACAAAAAAAGGAAGTAATGCCTATGCCTATCATGTACCCCAATTCTGGAATTCGCTCCCTCTAACACTTCGTCAATCTGCTTCCCATATCTCCTTTAAGAGAGAACTTAGACACTGTCTCATCTCAACCCACATATGCTCCTGTTTTAAACCACCTTAGTCCATACTCTATAAACCCACACACCTCTCAGATGTCACCATGGGTGCGGGGGTCTGCCCCCACCTGGCACACTTCCTCTCAGTTTCACCTCCTCTATCTTACTTTCTCATCCTCTATTTTTCCCCTTCCCTCCCCAGCATAAGCTTAGTTATTCCCCCCTCTTCAAACCCTTTCTCTCTCATTGTCTATACAATTAGCAGTACTGCCTCCCTACTCCTCTTGCCTCTCTTTCTAGCTCCACCTCATCCACTTCTGCCAAACTGGTATCACTCCTTAGCACTTTATATTATTTTTAAAAAAAAGTGTCTGTATGCTTTGAATTGCCTGATTTATTGCCTTATGTAACCTAAATACTGTATTTTGTTGATTGTTTGTTTTTTGCTTCCTAAAATTCCTTTGTCAAAATTTCCATTGTTATGCTCAAATATCTACATGTAACTTGTGTTTTGTATTCATTATTGTTCTCATGAAGTTTGTCTCTGTACTCTCCTAGGTCGTGCCTGAAAATAGACTTTCTGGCTAGTGTACTTACCCAGTCAAAAAAAACTAAATAAATAAACATCCAGCACAGGAATGTACACCAAAGTTCCCAATTTGCAGTTCCAGCTGTGGGCCACTAGATGGTACCCTCCGATCATGTAACAGTATACAAGTACTTAAAAGTATGGAAGCACAACTGTAGGATGTGCACTGACTTTGAAGGGTAAAGTAAACAACAAGTCAGGCCTACACAGATACAAAGGTAGTCCCCCATTCTGTGGTTACATAATGATTAGCTGTCCCCAATCTTATAGACCCTCACTTAAAGTGGAGAGACAATCTCTAGGCTCATTTCACTGGGACAAGTCTGAATAGAGAGCTTTAAGAACTTCAGATGCTTGGTCAGCCAACTCAAAGGTGTGCCATTTATCCTCCTTGTATACCTGAAGAGTGGTCGGGTATCTCACTCTGAATTTAATGCCTGCAGCAATTAATTTGCACACAATCAAGTGCAACGCTATCCTCTTCTGGTGTACATAAAATGGAAGATCCTACGCTATGCAAAGCCATTTACCTTCCCTTCTTTCAACTCCCTAGTTTTCTCTAGGATGTGCTGTTTACCTCAGAAATTCAAGAGCCGAAAGATTAGAGGTCTCGGAGGGGACCCTGGAGGGGGCATCAGCCAAAGCAATCTGTGGGTCCTCTCTATTATGTACGTAGCAGCATTTGGGGAGGGACCAGCAAGTTTGGCACACATCTTTTCCACAAATAAGACCACATCAACCCCTTCCCCTCTTTCAGGCAGGCCCAATATTTTTTATTTTTTATTTATTAAATTCTCGGATTACAAATACCTTTGAGCAGAAACTGCTCGTTTACAAAGGTTCCAAGTGAAAGGATGAGGGTCAACATACATACAGAGGTAGTAAAAGAATGCACAATAAACAACCAAAACAACTAAAAGAAAAAATAAAGATACTCAGTTATAACATACTTTGAGATAATATTCATAAAACGAGCAGCTTGAGTAGGCAGCTGGCTGCGGTAACAATAAGAGATAGAGGGCACCATAGGCAGTTAGTATTGCAGGCATGCGTCCGGGAGAGGACGTTGACAGGCTAATGGGCCACTGTCCGATGGTGGTGGAAAATGTCTTGTACCAGTGGAGATGTGAAGCAGGAAAGGAGTCACAAGGAAGGCCCACAATATCACCAGATTATTTCTACAGTAATGATCCTCCAGGTCTTCAAGTTTCTCCTCCATGTTCTTAACGCTGTGACATAAAGTTGCAATGTCTGGATTGGTACGGGCTCGCCAGTCGTCTAATAAGAAGATTCTGATTTCATTGTCAGTGGTACTTTTAGGGAGTTGCCCCATATTAGCTTGCATGGACTGAACATTTTGTGACAAAGTACTGAGCATCTCCTTTAGTGGGGCCAGACCTTCCAGGAACTTCTCCTCCATCAGTGCAGCCTGGGGGGTCACGTGGGTATGAGGCCCAGCTTCTTGAGGTTTTGTCCACTTGAAGCTTTTGTCCTGTGTCGGGGTGGTCTGTGGTGTGTATCAGGGAGACTATCACGCATTTCTGCCTCCA
This sequence comes from Neoceratodus forsteri, assembly GCA_016271365.2. Lineage (NCBI taxonomy): Eukaryota > Metazoa > Chordata > Ceratodontiformes > Ceratodontidae > Neoceratodus > Neoceratodus forsteri. The sequence continues at coordinate 371,269,486 of CM057449.1, forward strand.
TTCTTACCAGGCGCAATCCCAAGGAGCGCTTCACAGTTTACCAATGTCCAGTGCAATTGAATTAAGGAGACATTGGTCAGGTTAGTGGCTAAAAAAGGTATTTTAATGGGTGGGAGTGTGGGAGCCACAATATAGCATGTCTGCTCAGGCAGCCATCATGTGACCTACCCCCATAACTATTACTTTTAAAAAGAACTCCAGGCTGGCCTGGTGGTGCTGAGGGTTGAGGCGCTGGATGCCACACCTGGCGCCATGCCAGCGACCTGGATTCGGAAACAAACTCTGGCCACTGGGGGTCATCAGGTGAGGGAAGGGATTGAGCATCCGGAGGACTGCTCTCCCATCTCTGTGGAGGGATCCGGGTCTCGCAGTGCTCCTTAGTGGCCCCTGAAGGAGATCGGGGGCAGAGCAAGGAACATGTGGTGCCATAGCAGAGGGGGAGGAGTGGCAATGGACATCGTCATGAAGGTGTCAAGACATCACTGTATGTTCACACTCCCGTGGGGAAACCACGACTGAAAATCCCCGGAGGACCATGGAGGCAACAAGGGCCCCAGGGATTCGGCCCACATCCCCAATGCTGGGACCACTCCTCCAAAGGTCCCAGGCACCACCCACACAGGACGGACCCTCTAATTACAGAAAAAGCAACCTGGTAATTGAGGCAAGCCCTCCCCCAGGGTGATCCAGGGGGCTGAGAAGTCCTAAAGTCCAGGAAGTAAGAGCACACCACACAATTCTTCAGCTATTTAGCTCAGTTTATTGCCAAAAAGATTACGGCCAGGAACCCAAGCACTTCGGCTGGTTAGCCTTCAAAGGGGTTGAGAAGTCCTGGTGGGGGATCAAGGAGGAGTAGGGTCTCGGTGGGAAGTAGAGGTCCAGATCGAGTGGGCGCCTCTGAGAGATGCCCTGGTCTGAAGGAGCAAAAATAGAATGTACAAATAAAAAAAAAAAAATTCCAGCTGTCTTTATAGCTTCTCTGTTAATGAACTTGTCCCAAGGACTGGGGGCACTCCAGTAGATCTTATTTTTTTTTGCACCAAATAAAATTTTAATGTTACTGGGTGACTGCATCTAAAAAAGTTGGCCTTGCTAACTGCCATCCATAGGCTTAAGCTACAGGATAAACATAGAAATATAGAATTTGACGGCAAATATGGACCGCTTGGCCCACCTAGTCTGCCCATTTTCCTACCTAACAGATAAGCTGCAGATCCTAGTTAACCAACAACTTACTTCCTCCTACCCCCTACTAGGACTGCCTTATGTCTGTCCCATGCATTCTTGAATTCCTCCACTGTTCTTGACTCTACGACCTCCTCAGGGAGGCTGTTCCATGCATCCACAACACTCTCCGTGAAACAATACTTCCTCACATTACCTCTGAGCCGTCCCTGTCACCAGGAATTATTTTGAAATCCGACATCCACATTTATGGCTGAGGTGGATGGTCTATTCAATGGTCAGGCCAACATTTTATTGGGTATCAAAAATACACAGCAATTTAACACAAATTATGAAATTTGTCCGAAATTTCCTGTATCCTGATTGGTCGAATGAACCCCAGACCCATTCTTTTACACAGACAACTGCCACTTCAGGACATCTTTCACCACCCAGGACACAGCGCAATACAATGTCAATGAGCTATCAGAATTTTATACACTTTGATTGGCAGCTATTTCTTTCTCGAGTGTGACTGAGCAAAAACCAGAAAATGTCAGATACACCTCTAATAAACTTCAGATTTGTGGCAGAATACATAAACACCTTTTCTGAGCCAGAAGAACAAGAATGTACATGTCCTACATGTCCTCCATCAGCAAAGCTTCACAACACAGACACTATACAGTAAGTAAAATAAAAGTAAAATAACAAATGATTCACCGTAACTGAGAAATAAGTGAGAAACACCAAATCCTAACTAAAATTCTAAGAAAGCGACTTGGGCTTCAAATATATTTATGAAGTGGGCCACAGAAAGAAACACTGAAATCAACCTGGCTGCTGTAGAATTAGATGAGCTGGTCCAAATCTCCCAAAAGTTTTATGCAGAGGCTCGACAGAACAACAAAACTAACTACTCACTTTTGAGTTATCTTAGCCTCTGAGTGGGTTTAAACTGCTCCTTAAACAGTCCTGCACTGAATCAGAAAACACTCTTAATGGTCCTATGTTTATACTTACTAAAAATCAAGCTGTCTGCAACCAGTACAGAAAACAAGCATTTGTCAATGCCGAATGTTGTCTTGCTGACATTGGCATTGACAGTGCAGGAGCTGGAGAGATGCATAACAGTAGTGGCAGTGAAGTATTGAACTGATGCCAACCCCATCCCACACTGCAGCAACTGACAGGCACTGAGGAGTGCCTTTGGGTCATTGGCCATAACACTCACGCCATTTCACCTCACCCTACCCTACAGACACCGACAAGTGTCGTGGTGTGCCTTGGGGTCTTTGGGCCCTACGCTCACCCCATTCCATATGGAAATACCCTGAGATGGGTGCACTATAGGAAAATGGGATGAATTTTGGGGCTGAAAAGCCCAAGGCACACCTCGATGCCTGTCAGTGGCTGCAGACTGGAGATTGAATGACGTGAGCATTACAACCAAAAATCCTAAGTCACTCCCCTGACACCCGTCAGTTTCTACAGGGTTGGGTGTTACAGTTGGAAACCCTAATGCTCCAGGCATTTATTGGTTATTTTCACTACAAATTTTCAATATGAGCTTTTTGTGACCCCATCTCATGAACAGTGGCACTATCAGTTCATTAGCCAAAAGCTGATTTTGCACAGCAACTGCGCCATTTGGTGCCAAAGGTGTGAAAACACATTTCGGGCAGGATGTGAAAAATTACAGCTGTGCTGTTCATGAGGAGGTGTAAAAAAATGGTGAGGTTGAAACTCTGGAGTGAAAATATGGAAAACTGGTGAAGTCACGAGAGTGCGTAGAAACTGGGCAACAGACGCCAGTAGCGCAATTATTGTGGGGATTTTGTAACCAAATTTTCAACATAGGCATTTTGGGACCTCCGCTCATGAACAGTGGCACTGTGATTTTGTTAATGTGTCCCAAACGTAGATTTCCTACAGCGATCGCGCCATCGTGTGCCAGATGTGTGAAAACACATTTAGGGCAGGATGTGAAAAACGACAGCTATACTGTTCATAAGCAGGTGTGAAAATGGCAATGTTGAAAATCTGGAGTAAAAGTATTAAAAATTCTTGAAGTTATGAGCATGCTTGGAAACTGTACAACGCACACTCATAACGCAGTCATTTGTAGGAATTGTTTTGTCAAATTTTCAACATAGGCAATTTGGAACCTCTGCTCATGAACAATGACACCGTGATTTTCTTAATCTATCCTGAACATTGATTTCCCACCAAGAACTGCGTCATTGTGCGCCAGATGTACGAAAACACATTTCAGGCAGAATGTGAAAAATGACAGCTGTACTGGAGGTGTGAAAAAATGGCAATATTGAAAATGTGGAGTGAAAATATAAAAAATACTCAAAGTTATGAATGTGCATGGAACCTGCACAATGCATGCTCGTAACACAGCCACTTTTTGGAATTTTGTCACCAAATTTGCAACATAGGGTTTTTGGGAGCCCACTTCATAAACAGTGGCACTGTCATTTTCTTAATCGGTCCTGAAAGGTGATCCCACACAGTGACCTCAAAATCACCTTTTGGGGCAGAATAACGAAATGACAGTGACTGATTTCATGAGGTGGTGTCCCAAGAACCCCATGTTGAAAATTTGGAGTCAAAAGTCAAATAAATATCTGAGATATCCACCTAAGTTGAAACGTCCCACATTGATGCCATTATACAGCTTACCAGCATTTCTTCAGTTCACAGTCGGCTTTGAAGAGTGCAAACATGTTCCTGCTCCACCAAAGATCATGGCGCCGGACCTCTAGAGGTAAGTATGGCGTGAGGGTGTGTGTGGGGAGGTGGGGTGCACAAAGGATGGGTGCAGGTTGGGGGAAGGGGGCCTGCCATCAGCGTGGGACCATTTTCTTTGTTTCAGGTTAAAACAAAAACAAAAAACGAACAGCACGGACCATTTTCTTTCTTTACAGGTGTATGAAACAATGTTGGGGACACTGGGATCCCTGACCTTGATCTTACCCAGTTGGTCAACCAGATCACAATGTTGAACCCCACCAAGGGCTATAGCACCCTGCTTGACCTCCTTCTCACAAACCATCCAAACAAAATTTCTAATCTTTTGGTCTTCCCTGACTCAGTAAGTGATCATTCCCCCAATATATTTACATGGTCATGCTTTCAGCAGAAAATCAAACCACTCAAAATATCCCAGTACCACCTAAGACCAGGTGGCCTCGCCAAACTTAGGAATTACCTAACCAGCTGTGACTGGTCCCTGATCCCTCGGGTGTCAACCATAGATGAAGCCCTTGACTACTTTACCTGTTCATTTAATAAAGCTTTTGATATCTATGCACCTTTCTTTAATGTACTGACCAAGAAGCACAATGCAGCCTGGGTCTCTACTGAGCTGCTCCATCAGCTCAAATGCAGAGACAACCTCAGGAGGAAAGCAGTTTCCACTGGCTCACAAGCTGATAGGCAGGTCTACAAGACAGCCCACAACAAATGCACCTGGGCTACAAAACAGGCAAAATCTGAATACAACAAAACAACCCCTTGGGGAACTCACAGCTATTTTGGGACAATATCAAGGAACTGAACAGAAAAACCCGGGTTCCCCCCATCCCTACTTAACATAAACAATGTACCCACTACCGACCCGCAGACCATTGCTGACAGCCTTAATGCATCCTTCTCCAACCTCAGTGCTGTGCTCCCACTCAATGTCTTTGATCCTATTCCAGAAACCCAGCCCCCAAACTTACAGTATCCCCCTCTTCCACTTCAAAGTAGTGACCGTGAAAGAGGCTAGGCTATTTCTCACAAGCTCCATCAGGGACTCCTGCTACTGTAAGGACTCATTTGATATGAGGATCCTAGGGCTTGCACTTAACACTGTTCTCTCCTCACTGACTGACATTCTGAACTGCTCTCTGTGTCTGGGGCAGTTACCCTCAACCTGGAAGACGGCCACCATCACCCTAATACTAATGACTGGCGATAGCACTCTCCCCAAAAATTACCGACCCATCTCCATCCCCCCCACCAAAAGCCCTTGAAAAGATTATAGCCACCCAACTTACTGACTATCTTCTCACCAGGGAACAACATGGTTTCAGGGCAGGTCACAGCACCACCACGGCCCTGATCGAGTTCTCAAATTATATCCATTCTGCCCTGGATAGGAAACACCTTGTGGGAGCCATCTTCATCGACCTGTCAAAGGCCTTTGACACTGTGTTCCACCCCTTACTCATACACACACTACAATACTTTGGCCTATCCAGTGTACCCTTAGCCTGGTTCACTAGTTACCTCACAGCCCGATCGCAATGCATCAAAATACACACCACCCAGTCCTCCACCTTGCCTGTTCGCTCTGGGGTTCCTCAGGGCTCAATACTTGTTCCACTGTTGTTCAGCATCTACCTTAATGCCCTGCCCAAGTCTTGCACCGGTAAACTATTGCAGTATGCAGATGATGTAGTTCTCTTTGCCTCACACCAAGATCCGTGTTTTCTGCAACCATCCCTCCAAAATGCGTACAACCAAATTGAAAACTGGTTCACAGACCATAGACTCATAGTTAATGTGAAAAAAACTAAGGCAATGCTTTTTGCCCACCATCAGAACAAAGTCAAGAATATGCAGCTATCCATCCTCTCCTGCTCTCTCCTTCCCCTAGAGCTGGTACACACATATAAATACCTTGGCATAACTTTTGACTCCCATCTCTCCTTCCACCAGCACATACTGTAAACAACCTGTCATCAGCTATCAATACTCATATAGGGCTTCTGTACAGGCACAAAACCTGCCTACCCCCTGAAGCCCTTAATCTGGTGGTCACTGTGTTGGTACTCTCGCTTGAGGACTACGGGCTAACCATCTACTCAGCCACCAACCATACGGCACTGAACAAAATTCATCTGGCCATCAATAAGGCATGCAGACTCCTGTTAGGGGCAGATAAATGTGCCCACACCTGCACCCTGTATTCCCTCACAAATCTCCTAGACTTGGATGAAAGAATACGCTACCATACCTGTCTCCTTACAAAGAAAATTCACCTGGGACTCTCCCCAATGTGGGTATCTGCTGCACTCCAATGCTCCCATACAATGGTAAATACTCGCTCCACCAGCAAACAGATATGGTTGATCCCGAGAGGCAGGACCTCACTTGCACAAAGGTCTTTCTCCTTCAGAGCTTCAGCTTGGTACAATGAACTCCCCTATGACTTATCCTCCATCTCCAATCTAGGTCCCTTCAAAGTAGCACTCAAGCAACATATACTCACCTCTAGACGGTGCCTATGTACCCACTAGGTAAGCCCCATCTAAGGCAACCTCACTGTCAACCCTTCTGACAATGCCTGTGTTGGGCTGCTTGTTTGTGTGTGCTATGCTAGTCTCCACTGCGCTAAAATATAGTCGGAACTAGCCATTGCATAATGTATGTTGATATCAGCTTATCTCCGTTATGACAATAACCGAACTTTGCCTAAACTGTCAAACTGTTTTCTCCTTGAAAAATGGCTGTTTGTAATTATAATCTTGTACTACTGCTGCTACTAGAACTTCATGTGCTTAACCTGTGTATAATTCCTTCATGCTGTAACTATGTATTCTGTAAGTCTTGTTTCTTGTTTTCTGTTTCTTGTACTCTGACGTGGAGCCTTTGTAATTGAGTCCCTGACTCAAAGGTTGTAATCCTAAAGTATGTTAAATAAATAAAAATAAATAAATAAACAGTCACTTTTTGGAATTTTGTCACCAAATTTGCAACATAGGCTTTTTGGGAGCCCACCTTATAAACAGCGGCACTGTCATTTTCTTAAAAGGTCTTGAAAGGTGATTCCACGCAGTGACCTCAAAATCACCCTTTAGGGCCAAATAATGAAACGACAGTGACTGATTTCATGAAGCGGAGTCCCAAGAACCCCATGTTGAAAATTTGGAGTCAAAAGTCGAAAAAATGTCCGAGATATCTACCTAAGTTGAAATGTCCCACATTGATGCCATTATACAGCTTACCAGCATTTCTTCAGTTCGCAGTCGGCTTTGAAGAGTGCAGACATGTTCTTGCTCCACCAAAGACCATGGTGCTGGACCTACAGAGGTAAGTATGGGGCGAGGGTGTGTGTGGGGAGGTGGGGTGCACAAAGGGTGGGTGCGGGTTGGGGCAGGGAGGCCTGCCGTCAGCGAGGGACCATTTTTTTTGTTTCAGGTTCAAAATAAAAAATAAAACGAACAGCACGGACCGTTTTCTTTCTTTACAGGTGTATGTAACAATGTTGGGGACACTGGGGTGGGCTCCCAGTATGCCCCATGACTTTGGGGGTGTGATGTTTGCCACACTGGGGTGAGTTCCCAGTGTGGCTCACAATGGGGGTGGCCGGGGGCAGGTAAATTACAATGTGACCAGCTTCCAAATACAGGGAGGTACACTGGGGCAGGCTCCCTGTGTGCCACACAGTCTTGGGGTGTGTTTACATATATCGACAGGGGGATTGGGCACCCCCCAAAGTTGGCTTGCTGGGGATTGTGGGAGGTGGATGAAGACAGCTGCCACCATGTTCATTGAAATGTTTCAGCAGGCAAGACACATCCTGCAATGACGGGGTGCTCCATCATTGTAGCAGCAACATTCTTTCAAGCTGGTGGCAGGCTTCTCAAGGGCTGTAATAGACAGCATGCTCATTTACTGGTGCCACGCAGACCAGCCCCAAAAAGCAGTGGGGCCATTTGCCTCAACACAGCTGCACTTCCACAACCTGCTACTTCAGCAAGCTGTCACAAAATGTTGCTTGCACAGCAAGTGCAAGACAAAATAAAAATGAAAGCTACTGTTCCACTGCTCACTATCCCCAGATCTGCAGTGCAGACCACTGAAAGCAGAAACAGTCACCAACACACTCTCCCATCATGGACATGGGACTGGTGTGCAAGGTCTGCCTTGAAGTGCTAATCAGTATGGCATATTAAGGCTGTAAAGGCCTATGATATCTCACAGACTTAGGTGGGCACTAATTCCTGAGCCTCCGCTTCACTCAGGCTACTAAAAATCATAAGCAGCTGATTGCCTCTGGCAAGGATCAGGATCACTTCAGGGGTTTCATTTATGGGCACCCTACTGATCCCTTATTCCCTGTAGCCTCCTTTGGGAAATTTACAGTATATGCTAGCTGCCTGCAGATCCACCAACTTTATACCTACACCCCCTCGGAATAAAACAGCAGCACCTCAGATTTCTGGAAATAGGGTATTTCAGAGAACACATGGACATAAATTACCTTTCTGTACCTATGTCTTGACTGAGTAAAGAGGCAGAGTTATCCAGGAGATACACAAATCACAGTGTGAGGGTGACAGCAGTACATCTGCTGTCTAATGCAGCTTGCAGGCAAGAGAAATTATGGCTGTCACAGGGAATAGGTTAGAGGCACGTCTACCAAAGTGAAATTATGGCTGTCACAGGGCATAGGTTAGAGGCACATCTACCTAAGTGAATTATGGCTGTCACAGGGCATAGGTTAGAGGCAAGTCTACCTAAGTGAAATCATGGCTGTCACAGGGCATAGGTTAGAGGCAAGTCTACCTAAGAGAAATTATGGCTGTCACAGGGCATTGGTTAGAGGCAAGTCTACCTCAGAGAAATTAGAGTATGGCAGCAATAGGGCATAGGTTGGAGGCAAGTCTACCTGCTGGAGTGCCTTCCATGCAAACAGATGTAAGTGGAGCAAAATTTTGTCCCTGAACACAGCACCAGTAGACTCAACTGCAGCTGCGCCAGCACCATCTAGTGACCAAAGTATAGAGCAGCAGCCTCTAGCTACAATCAAAGCAACATACCTGAACCTCCAAATAGGACCATTTGTAAACCCACATTGAATTTATTAATTTTAACAAATGAAAGTGGTCAGTTTTTGTTGCGTTTGCCACAACAATGACAGTGCAATGCATGGGTGGACAGCTTTCTTTTTTGAACTCTCCATCCAAGTTTGATGACTATTCTTCCTCAGTTGAAAAGCTAAAGCAAAAATGTATTGCATCTTTTCAACTTAAATATGTGACTGCATCTATTTTTTTTTATTAATGGTTGGCCTATTTTGTAAGCACAGTAAGACACTCCAGTGTGTTGGTTGTCTGTGGTTAATGCACTTCCAGGTGTTAAAGGCACTTGGGGTAAGTGCCTTACACCTTACTACACACCTGGCCATGCACTGACCACAGACAGCAAATGCCCTGTTGTGTCTTTTTATATATCCCTCTGGGGAAATTCATTAGATTGAAACACAGTTGTTCAACAACAGAGAGCTTTGATTTACAAACCACTCAATTAAGTGAGGGGGTTTCAGGGAAAAGGGGTATTCCACCTATACAGTTAGGTGTGCAAATACATATGTAGCCAAAATAAACAAAGAAAGGCATAGAAATCTAGAAACTTTCAACAGAAAAGGGCTGCTTGGCCTACCCAGTCTGCCCCAGACTTTCCTACCTAGTGCACCTCTGTGAACCCTAACTGACCCTGCGGTCCCTCCCCCTCCCTGTGTTTGTATTATTATAACCATATGTCTGTCCCATGCATGTTCAAAGCCCACCACTGTTCTAGCCTCCAGCACTTCGACTGGCAGTTTATTCCATGCTTCCACCACCCTCTCACTGAAGAAGTACTTCCTCACGTCCCTCTTGAACCTTTCCTCTTCAAACTTTATTGCATGCCCTCTAGTCCCTGCACCATCTTGGTTGGACTTCTCTAGACCGCTTCCACCATTTCAGTGTCCTTTCAGAGGTGAGACTTCCAAAACTGTACACAGTACTCCAGGTGGGGGTGTACTAGGGAGCAGTACAGAGGCAGCACATCCTCCTTCATCCTGCTGGTGATGCCCTTCCCTATATATCCTGCATACTACAGTGTCAGTGGCTCAATAGATAGCACACTGTCATCAGGGGCCGGAAGATCAGATGGTCAGGAGTTCTAGCCTGACACCAGGCAGCTGAGGTAATACCTATAACTAACACTGTAGTGCAGCATGATGGGGTGCTGCATTGATGAGATGCTGTCCTTCAAATGAGACATAAAACCGAGGTCCCTTCTGTCCATCTCTGGTCACTATCCAGGTGGAAGTAAAAGATCCTTTGTCACTTTTTATTTTTTGCACTTAATCTTTTTATTGAGTAAACTTTGTTTTTCATACACAATTTACGGTTACAGCTGTGTCCAAAGCAGATCAAAATGAGAGAACATAAACAGTTAACATCTTCATACCTGCCAGTACAGTGGGGGATGAACTTCCTTGATCAGCACTAGGTGGACATGGCAAATTATCTTTGCTACCTGCTACTCACTGTTTACATTGGAATAACTAGGTCACTAAACCTTTACAGGACCTACTAAATACATTTCCTATACAAATCTAATTAACACATATTATTTTGTTCAGTCTGACTCTTATCTGATATGCCACTTAGGACACTGTTTCCGAGTTGTCTATTGACTCTGTGGCAGGAGTGTTGGGGCTTAACCCTTATGCTTGCTAGCTTCAAAACTTGTAACCAACCATTCATCAACCACTTTTCATGGTGGGCAGAACCTGTCACCTGTGTACATGTTAGTGATGGGGAGATATATTTCCATCTAAATACTCATAGTAGGGGGCCCATGATTCTTGATATCTGCTGCTGGTGTTCTTTGCATAATGAGACAGCTTGGCATGGGAGACTAATCCTTCCATCGCTTGAGTCCAGTCCTCTAATGTGGGCACTTCCTGAGATCTCTATCTTTTTAGGAGGAGCCTTATCCCTTCCACAGCTGCTTGTGTTACGCACAGCAGATGGGCATACTTGACGTTACTAGTATCTGACTCTATTCCTGTTAACCAGAAGCTAGTGGTTTGTGGCAGGGTTTGCCCACATATCTCTGAGCACAGCCAGATAATTTTTCCCCACACCGGTGGAATTGGGTGTCATTGCCAAAGGAGTATGCAGAAGGTCAGCCCCAGGAGAATAACACCTCCAGCAACTGACATCTTGCTAAAGCTCCATGCTTTTCAGTTGAGCCACTGTGCAGAACCAAAGGTGCATCACCTTGTTGTGTATTAGGAGGCTTCTTTGGTCAGCACATGCTTGGTGTGCTTTCCTTCAGCTTCTCTCCCAAGCTTGCATCTTTATTGGTACCCCCAGCATTCTTTGCCATTACTCCTTTTTTGCTAAGGAGGGGTCAGGTGGCCCATCTCTCATTGTTCTCTGCATGGTTCCTGCCAGCCCTTTTTTCAAGCTTTACCCAGTGCCCTATAGGAACCTTGTCTACCTTTCTTTTGGAAATGCCTTGCAACTTGTGCAGCTGCATTAAGATCTATGCCATTTATTGTACATGCTCCTTAGCTGCAGGAACTGCCAGAACATTTCTTTTGGTAGGTCATATCTCCCTTATAGCTCCTGAAAAGAGGCCATAGTCTCCCCATCTTTCATGATTGAATCTTTGATTCTACTGACCTCCCTGTTCTCCCATTTCTCCCACCTAATAGGCTTGTGGTCTATGCAGAAGGAGGGATTATTCCAAAGTGGCGTGTCATTGCATGTGTTTAGACACAGCTTGGTTGTTTCCCCCATTTTCTTCCAGGCCCCAAGTATGCTTTTATTGTGAGCCACTCTATGTGTTTGGCAGGTAAGGAGAGATGCTGGTAGGCTGAAAGGGAGAACCCTCCATTAATTATTTTTATAACTCCAGCAATGACAGCATGTTAGGGCTATTAGTTTGAAACCACATGCAAGTTTTGGGTGCCACAAATGCATAAGAGTAATTTGTAAAGTTTGGGAGGTTCCACCCTCCCCTTATACAAGGAGCTCTCTACTTAGCTCTGCTAAATCTTGGTGATTTATTACCCCATATGACTTTACTCATTAGCGCGTGGAGTTCTTGTGTCCAGGCCTCTGGGATGAGCTCAGGGATGTGGGCTAATAGGTAGTACACCCTTGGGGCTATCATTAACTTAAGGGCTGCTATCTTTCCTGTCATTGATAGTTGCAAGTATTCCCACCTCTGTAAGGCCCTCTGCAGCTGTTTAAATAAAGGGCCAAGGTTTCTGTCCATCCAGCTTTTTATGTCTAGAGTTACCCTCTCCCCTAGGTACTTGATCTCTGCCTGCACCCACTGTAACTCTACTTGCCCTACCATACTCTGAGTAGCCCCTTTGTATAAGGGTAGGATTTCTGATTTAGACATGTTTATTCTCAGGCTGGAAATGGCCCCTGAAAGCCTCCAAAGTGTGTAAAATGGGTTTAATACTGTTTTTTATATCACTAGTGAGAATCATACAGTCATCTGCGTACAATTTCATGGTATATTGGTGTTTCCCAACCTGAATTCCCTTGATATCCGAATTATCCCTTAGTGCCATTGCTAAAGGTTCCATGGCTAGGACAAATAGCAGAGGGGATAAGGGACATCCCTGCCTTGTACCTCTGTTCAATGTAAATGGGTCCAAGAGAGTAACATCAGTTATCACGTTTGCTCTAGGTTTATTGTATATTGTTTGTACCCAACCTGGCCCTACATTGTAAAGCTCTAAAACTGCATGCAGGTATCCCCACTCCACTGAATCAAAGCTTTTCCCAAGTCTATTGTTACTGCAGCAGCTGGAGTGGGGAGACCTGCTACAATCTGCATCAAGGTAGCTATAACTCTCAGATGGTCGGAACTAGCCCTCCCTTTCACAAAGGCTACCTGGGATGCATGGACTACATGGGGCAATATTTTGTCAAGTCTGGAGGCCAGAATTTTTGCCAGGATCTTTGTGTCCACGTTAACAAGTGAAATAGGCCTGTAGGTGGCTGGCAGGGCATGATCTTTACCTTCTTTGGGGAGCACAGTGATTAGGGCCTCTTTTAAAGTATCAGGGCATTCTCTTCCCTGGCTTGTGCCTCTTGAAGCACCTGAGCATGGGCTCTGCCACTTGCCCTTGCACTATTTTATAGAATTCGGCAGAGAAGCCATCATTGCTTAGCGATTTGTTTGAGGCCATGCCCTGGATGGCTTGTTTAATGTCATTTATTGTTAGGAGAGCATCAAGGTCAGCTTTCTTGGTCTCTGTAAGTTTCAGCAGGGGTAGGTCTTTCACGAAACTAGAGAATTTTTCTGCATCCCACGCTGTATGTGAGGAGTATAATTTCTTATAGAATTCCACCATAATATTATTAATTGCTTTTGGGTTCAGAGAGACCTTCCCTTTGCTGTCCTTGAGAGTTGAGATATGCCTTTCTGCTTGTCTTTTTTTTAGGCAACAAGCCAGGAGTTTCCCCCTTTCTCCCCTTCTGCCCAGTAGCTATGCCGTACTTTCTTAATTTGCAGATCTGCCTTCTTGGTGAATAGTACGTTTAGTTACAGGTGGAGGTTAGTGCGTTCTAATATTAATTTAGGATTACACAGCTGCTGGGGATTCTTTTTAGATTCTTCCTCTTTTTGTTGTAACTGTCTTTTTCCCTAGTCCTCCTTCCATGAGCCGCATAACTAATAATTTGTCCCCGTATCGTAGCTTTGCAGGCCTCCCAAGCCTTGACTTGAGAAGGGGCGCTTTGGGTATTTAGCTGGAAGTAAGTCTTCATTACCTTTTTTATCCACTCCCTAAATTCCCCACGTTGCAAAAGTAAAGGGTCTGTTCTCCATGTCAGGGATTTGGAGGATCTAGGTGCTAAGATCATACTCATTACCACCGGTGCATGGTCTGACAGGAATATGGGGGCTATTCTAACATCCACCACCTGTTGTGTCAGCATCTCAGAGGTGAACCGATAATCAAGCCTGCTGGCCATGGCCTTAGCTGCAGAAAAATATATATATAGTCCTCCTCTGTAGGATGCATGGTTCTCCATGTATCCATTAACTGATGTAAGTGGAGTAGGCCCTTGAGGTTTCGCAGTAAGTTTACGTGGGGCTCTCTCCTGTTGTTAGACCTATCTATCCAGAGGCCCATGGCTAGACTCATATCTCCCTCCATGATGACCTCCGGATTATCACATGACAGATCAAATATTTGCTGGGAGATAGTGTTAAAAAACCATGCCACATCCTTATTCAGTGCATAGGTATTCACTAAAACAATGGGGCCCATAAGCGAGTCAACTTTGGCTATCACCCACCTCCCCTCCTTGTCACTGAGGGTGTGTTTGAGAGTCCAGTTGAGTTTTTAATAAATAAATAATGGGGAGGAAAAATATATAAGGTAGAAATGGAATGCTGGCAGAATTGTACCCAATTGTTATGCTTTTTATAGTTGTCTTTGAGGCGTCAGTATCCCTTGAAATGCATAAATATGAAAACCATAGCATATTGACGTCTGTTTAAGAAATAAATTTGCATCCCCAATTTATCTTTTTAAAAATGTGATATATTTTATTCACCCTGTCAATGCAGGCGATACCGATATGTTGCTTACAGGCAATACGTTCGCTACTGTTACGGATACCTGGGACGTCTCATGCGAGTTCCCATTCCATCGTGTGCAGTGAGACAGATTAGAGAGACCTTCCAGTCTGCAACTTATGCTGGATTTCAATACCTACAGCTGTGATTCAGTACTAATTATCATTTTCAACACCTTATAGGCAGTTACTGTTTATATAACTTTCGCCACTGTTATGTTGTACAGCAGTTTTATACACAGTTGTATTGATAAAATTTTATTTAACAAGAAACCATGCATTAATGTGATAATTTAAAGCAAGGCATTAGCCACTTACTCAATAAATGTTATGAATGCTTACAATGACCGTTATTTGCCACATATATGTATACAGTTACAGTCTTAAGTCATATGTGTGTGATTACAATAAAAATCATTTTCTGAAAAGTAATAGACTGTTCAATCCATTGTGCAGCAATTAAGCAATAAGGCATGACAGGGTGTGGTATATCATGGGATATCGTCATGCCTCAGGTGGTTGGGCTGCCAAGAGCATCCAACCATCTGAGAAGTGATGATATCCCATGATATACCACACCCTGGAATGACTTATTACTATTATGAACTGGATTGCATATATGTATCAATAAAATATTTTACAAAAAGCTTCTAAAGCTTCTAAAATGTTTTAGTAACACGTTTTGTAATGTGTAGGGATACATTGAAATAATATAGTCCATTTAGTTTTTGATGTGGGCAGTAGGTGGCCTTATTGTAATGCTTTGTTAGAATGAGGAAGAACTAGGTTGTGAATTGAATTAAATTTTTTTTTAATTTGTAGTTGCTTGTTCAGTGGGTGACAAGGTTCTGAATTTCCGAGCAGGAATGGTGCTGGCAACCTATGACGAGAAATCACTTTTTTTGAGTGTATTTTCCGAACAAAGAAATTAATTTTATAAGTTCACCCTGATGTCAAAATACTAGTGTGCTTAAACGAGTGTTATTTTAGTTGGGAAGTGCTTTGAAAACTAAAGTCAGTGATTTCTCCTGAGGATGCGCATCAGCGTCTGCCACAGATGCTGATACGCATGCTCTGAGTCTCATGTTTAGCTTTCGAAAGGCAGTTGCCAGGTAAAAAAAAAACATTACTTTGAGTAATTAAATAAATTTTTATGTCTGGATTGTAAGACAGCACCGCCTGAGATGAACAGGAGCAGCTGACTGCAGGGGAATTTTTGTGTAAAAGAATGATGCAAGCGGGAGTATGTGAGGAGCTATTGCTGCTGCCGACTGTAAGTTCAGTGTGGCTGCCCATTGTCATCGGAATTATTTTTTTTTCTGCCGGTGAGAAGGCTGGTGACTGGAGGTTTTCTGAAGCTGTGATGATGTGGCCCAATATCATCACAGCTTCAAAAATCTCTCAGCCAATCAGCTTCACGTATTTACGATCCCGAGTTCATAATAAGAGTTATATACTAAGAACTAACATTCATTCCTGTACAGAGACAATTAGAACATATCACTTTATACGTCGACAATGACAGAGAAAGAAACTAAGTTCAGTGTGTTCAGCATTCACAGTTATATGTAGTTTATTCCTGTATCATTTTTAAAGTGCAAGTCATCTGACATGCACATTGCTTTGATAACTTTAGCAACTAAATTCTATTGAAGAGAAGTATTGTGTCACTGTAAGAACAATTAACCCTATCTTATTTAGAAAGAATGATTAAACCATATACCACATTTTAACATGGTTATAAAAAACATGACGTTAAAAACGTACTCTTCATTTTGTCCAAGGTAACAAGTACATACTAATATTAAAGAATTATTCCAAAGTAGAGAGAGGTGCTGACCAGTGTTCTATGTGACGTTAAAGAAAAAAACACTTAACTATTTATATTTAGTTCTGCATTTCCACTGATAAGCAGATCATTGCTTCGTCATGTTTACAGTACAGTTCTTCTATCAGGCACATTGTTTTTATAGCTATAAACAATGGATGATATTTGTTGAATCGTAATATGTGCCCAGCAATGGCCTTATCTTTTACTGGATGATGGTAGGAAGAGCATAATGATTCAGGTGTTGGTTGCCAAATCGAGTTGATACAGCTGTCATTCTTTTATAACATGACTCCAAAACTTGTGTCATTAGGTCTGCAGCATAGCCTGTGCAAACATGTGAATAAATGTTAATGCCGATTTTTTATGTGTCTTACAGTTAACATCATAAATCAGAATAAAATGTTAAACACTGCATCATCCTTCACAGATTTTGGGCCCTTTGACCATATGCCCCTCTAGCCAAGGTCCCGTGTTATTGCAGGTGCCCACCTCACACAATAACAGCAGGACACCCTCCCAGAGGCACATATACCTGCCACACCTCACCACGGCTGCTGTATCCTGTACACAAAAGCAGACCCATTGCCATACCACTGTGCATGTGTTAGTGCCAACAACACAACCCAAGTATGCACCGTCACCCTCGTAGCTGAAGCTGATCTCACCACCCACACTTGTGGACACCACTGAGCTATAAATGCAACCCCCCCACACCTGTTGTCCCCATCCAAGATGTATTACAGGTAAGCCACCCCCACACCTCATAAGACACACAGTGAGGGGCTGGTGGGTCTGTATCTGTTCCATGTCTGGTGATGTCTGTAGTTGTTGGCAGCATAAACCATCACCTAGACTGGAATGCCAGTGCACAATTTCTCCCTTCACTGTGTGTCCCAGGGACTGCACCTGAGGGGGCCCCACCTGTTACACACAGTGGATGGAAACAACAAATGATGGTGGTGGAGTTATGTACATATACAGCATGGATGATCATGGGTGTGAGGGGTGTGGGGGGGTGCTCACATTCATGGTGTGGCTATTCCATGGTCTGGCAGTGAGCATGATTTGGAAAGAGGTCCCTGGTGGACGGACACACTGCATAGTTGTAGATACCCATCAAGGATTACCCATGGATAGATTGATCTGGACACACCAGATCAACCGCTCAAGCCCACCCTGTCAGCATTCTGTGCTGCAGCATCAATGTTTGTTGATTTCCTGTTCACACCATGGGTGGCGCATATAATACATTGATGAAACCTGCATCCTCCTCCACACCTCTGTGTTGCTATCTGTGCTGGAGGGTGTACTGGATGTGTAAGTGGTGCGCGCCCCATTACTAAAAGCAGCACCCTATTATCGACTGCTCATCTTGTCATTATACAACTCCTGAAATACAAGATGTCACCAACTTGATCTTTGTTTCATTTAGTCTATATCATATTACAAAGCTCCCTCCTATGTCGAATAATTAATAAGATATGGCTGGGTGTTGTTAGTACTGAGATACCTGCAGACCCAGAGGCGTAGTGATGCACGATGTTGCACTCCTAGTTCCATTCATCCTTTGGGTGTGCAGTTATCTTAGTGCTACCAACATCCAGCCATGTCTTATTGCTTATTTCTTGACCCTCAATACATTGTATGACTGTTTACCATGGAACAGAAGAATTAAAGGCTCTACATTAGTCCAGTAGTAGAATGCTCCTACTAACCCCCCCTCACACACACACACACACACACACACACACACACACACACACACACAACACACACACACACTCAGATTAACATGGACTACATGATTTCAAAATTGTTTCATTACATTTCAGTTGTCACTACTGTGACAAATTCTCCATTTTACAATGACCATGCTTCATTCTATTGAGTCCCTCTGGAGTATCTACTCTATTTGTGATCAAGAGATCATCTACAAATGAACAAACCCTTCACCCACGGCCCTGCAACAGTATAACTGATGAAGACATTAAAAATACAATTTGAAACAAATGGTCCTGTTTTTGAGCACCACATGGATGCCTAGATTATTCAACGTTGTTCTGGTCATTGTCATTGCTAAAATCCATGCTGGTGATATAAACCTCACCACACGTATCCACCACCTTTGTCACTTGGTTACAACAAGAGGTTTACTAACAAAGGTGGGCGCGCTACAGAAGAATATAGAAGAAGCCAGAAGGGGAAGGAAGGAAACATATTCAATTCAGTGCTTTAGAGTAACTGGTAATTGCTATTTTTTCTTTTAAACTTAGATTGTGGGCTTTTAGTGACACTATACTTTCTTTGTTGTCTTTACTTATAATTGTTTTTGGGCTGTTGAAAATTTAAAACATAGTGGTGGTGTAATTCTGTGCTGTCTTTAATTGCTGCAAA
This sequence comes from Neoceratodus forsteri, assembly GCA_016271365.2. Classification (NCBI taxonomy): domain Eukaryota; kingdom Metazoa; phylum Chordata; order Ceratodontiformes; family Ceratodontidae; genus Neoceratodus; species Neoceratodus forsteri. The sequence continues at coordinate 371,288,266 of CM057449.1, forward strand.
TTTTATCTTGGCTTGTCTGACTGCCCTGTAGTTGGGTAAAAGGTGTTAATTGTCTGGCCTCTGACCTCAGCTACATGATAACTGGAGGTGGGGCTTAGTCAGAGTTGAATAGCAAGTAGAGTTTATTTTCTCAGAAGAAGCCAGAAGGGGAAGGAAGGAAACATATTCAATTCAGTGCTTTAGAGTAACTGGTAATTGCTATTTTTCTTTTAAACTTAGATTGTGGGCTTTTAGTGACACTATACTTTCTTTGTTGTCTTTACTTATAATTGTTTTTGGGCTGTTGAAAATTTAAAACATAGTGGTGGTGTAATTCTGTGCTGTCTTTAATTGCTGCCCCTCCCTCCCTTCCCCAACTCTTAATTATATGCCCTGTTAAATCTGATTGACAGGAGCTAAACACAGGGTATAGTAAGGGGTGTGAAGTAGGAGGGGCATAAGGGGGAAGAAGCCCACCCTCAGCACGACAAGTGTTTTGATTCATTTATTTATTTATTGGTTTCTTGTTCTTTAAAAAAAAAATATCTGAGGATCAGTGGCAGGATTTTTAGGACAGTAAATTAATAAAAAGGGAACTAGGTGAGCTTCAGTAGCAGACAAGTAGTGGAATTGCAGTATAATGTGGGGAGTGGTGCAATGCAGGGGCTGTGGGGCAGCCATATTAAGGCAGACCTTCTGGACACTGAGGTGCTGCCCTATCTGCATGCATCTCTCTGGACTGCAGGAGGAGGTAGCCAGACTCAGAGCAGAAGTAAACTGGGTCAGGAGTACCATCACCCCTATCCAGGGACCACCCAGTCCAATGCAACTGCCTCAAAGGATGCCGAGAACAAGGAGCACTTGGATGACAGTGGGCTCAGGGAGGGTTAGAGCAGTCAGGCAGAGGCACATCCCAGATCTTATTCCACTCAAGAACTTATATGCCACACTGGCAAATGAGGACAACCAAATAGAGGTACCCAGAGAAGTGGAAGGAAAGGATGTGGAGGTTAGCCAAGGAGGTGACCTCAGCGGGGAAAGCAGTGGACCCCAGAGGAGGAGGAGGAAGCAAATGCTGGTGGGGGACTCCATCATAAGAGGGATCCAGGTAGGAACATAGGAGGGGGGGGACAGGGAGGTGAGGTGCCTACCAGGTGCCACGGCATGGAGGGATGGAAGGAAGATCCTGGGGATCACTGGGAAGGCAAGACAGGAGGGTGAGCTGGATGTCATTATCCACCTAGGTACAATGACCTGGCAAATGGGGAGCCAAAGGAAGTTCAGGAAGAGTTTAGGAAACTGGGAGGGTCTCAAGCAAGTAGCTACTTCTGTCACTTTCCAGAAGTACTACTTGTGAGAGGCAAGGGAGAGATATGTGCATGCACCAGGAACTTTAACTCATGGTTGAAGAACTGGTGCTGTGAGGAAGGGTTTGATTCATTGGTGACTGGGGACCCACCTGGAGGGATGGAGGTTTGTTCAAGCCCGGACGGCCTGCATCCATCCTGGAGGGAATCCAAGACTCAATGATAAGTTTAAATGCTACATTGACAAGCATTTAAACTAGCTAAAGGGTGGCAGGCCAGCAAGGAGGGTACCCATTGAGCTCACCCCGCACTGCTAGCAGTGGAACCAGTGAACCAGAGGAGTGGCTATCTCTGCAAAGCATGTGCAAAGATGGAGATTAGTGTCCAAGAGGTGGATAAGCAGAAAAGGGCAAAATTCAGCAGAAGGGCAGACAGCAAGGAGAACCAGGGATAAATGACAACCAAGGAAGGGGCTGAGTAGAACAGTGAAACAGTCTAGGAGGTCAAATCATGGAAAGCCATGTGTGCAAATGCCAGGAGCCTTAGTAACAAGATGGAAGATCTGAGGCTGTCATGGTGCAGTCAGACCTGGACATTGTGGCCATCACTGAAACCTGGTGTAATGATAACCATGACTGGGAGATGGCCATACCTGGCTACAACATATTCAGAAGAGACAGAGCAGGCAGGAAGGAGGAGGAGGGCACTGTATGTGAAAAATGACATAAAGGCCACAGAGATCCAGGAGGAACAAAATGAGGGAGAGATACTGTGGGTTAAGCTGGAAAGGAAAATGGGACATCCATCCACAGGTGTGTCTATAGACCACCAGCCCAGGAGGAAGAAACAGATAGGGAGCTGATGCTAGCCATCCAAAGGATGGCAGACGAGGGTGAGGTAGTACTGGTTGGAGACTTCAATATTCCAGACATGGACTGGAGCATCCCAGCAGCAGCATCAACTAGGAGCAGATTTATCCTGGACTCCCTTCAGGGTGCCTTCCTCAAGCAACTGGTCATGGAACCAACTCGGCAGAAGGCAATACTGGACCTTGTGCTCACAAACAGGGTCAGTGTGATGGGGGTAACAGTGGGAGAGCACCTGGGAAACAGTGACCACCAGTCATTGTGGTTTGAAATCACAGAAAGAGCAGAACCAAACCACACAAAAACACGTATCCTGGATTTTAGGGGGGCAGACTTTGGGAAAATGGGGAGATGCTTGAAAGAGGCATTAAGGGGAATGGGACAGGAATCAGGGGTTGAGGAACAGTGGGCAGTATTTAAAATGAGGATTACAAGAACAACAGAATTATGCATTAAGCAGGTTAGCAAGCAGAAAAGGAAGAGGAGACCATTATGGTTTCCAAAGAGGTAGCAAAGAACGTGAAAGCCAAAAAGATTGCATTCAGGCAATACAAAAGACACAGGCAAAGAGGATAGAAGAAATACCAGGAGAAGCAAAGGGAGGCAGGAGGTCAGTAAGGAAGCAAAGCTCAGACAGAAGAGCACATTGCAAAATCAGTGGGTAGAGGGACAAAACCTTTACAGGTACATAAGTGAAAAAGAAAGACAAAGGAGGGATAGTGAGACTGAAGGGGAGGATGGGGCAAGTGGAGGATGACAACAGTAAAGCTGACATATTGAACAGGTATTTCTGCTCAGTCTTTACTGAGGAAGAGGAGGTAATGGGTCTGAATGGAGTACAAGGGTGAGAATGGTGCAGAATGGACACAAGTCCCTTTACACGAGAAAGGGTCCTGAAGGAACTGGAAGTAATAAGAGTTGATAAAGCAATGGGGCCAGATGGGGTGCACCCCAGGGTCCTTAAAGAACTAAGAGAGGTGGTGGCAGAACCTCTGGCTATCCTGTTTAGCCGATCACTGGAAACAGGGGAGGTACCCAAAGACTGGAGGACAGCACATGTAGTCCCCTTATACAAAAGTGGGAACAAAGAGAGTAGTATAAGTTCATATATCTCGTCAAATGTTAAATTTCAGCCAATCAGCGCATGCCACGTCATTTGACAGGTGGGCGTGGCCTAAAACGGACCAATCAGAATCACCCCTTGTTAAACCGGAAGTCCCTCCTCAAATGCTTAGCCCGCCCACTTGGCGGAAGTGATGCAACCTCAAACCCGTGTCTCCTATGCAGGAAATGACATGCATTCGAACCTGTGTCCAGCCCCTTTACGGAAAATGACATGCTCAACCCCAGTGCCCCGCCTCTGCAGGAAATGACCTAACAGCACCATTTTTTGTGTGCCTTACGCCCTCCTTCTCGTGACACCTCGAGCCCCTGCCAGACCATCCTGTCTCAAACCCGAGTCCCACCATGCTAGGTTGAACTCCTGCATCCCCACCTGTCTCCTGCACTCCCACCATCCTGACTCAACCCCTGTCACCCACCCTCATTCTCGACACCTCGAGCCCCTGCCAGACCATCCTGTCTCGAACCCGAGTCCCACCATGCTAGGTTGAACTCCGTGTCCCTCCTGTCTCCTGCACTCCCACCATCCTGGCTCAACCCCTGCCCCCACCCCTCATTCTCGACACTCCTCGAGCCCCTGCCAGACCATCCTGTCTCGAACCCGAGTCCCACCACGCTTAGGTTGAACTCCTGCGTCCCTCTCCTTTCTCCTGCACCCCACCATCCTGGCTCAAACCCTGTCCCCTCTTCATCACCGTGCTCCTCCCACCCCAAAAATCAGTTAGTGTTTATGTAGTGGTGTGTACCCCTGTAGGCCTATTGTATAACTGCAGGGGCATGTGTGTGTTTTTTGATTAGGAAATTTTCAGAAAGAAGTATCTAGGAGGGAACCTGATCGTGCAGAGATGTCACAGATCTGTGTGGAGACCCCCAACCCCGAGCGGAATTCATCTGCTTGTGTGAGTACCCCTTTTTTCTGCTTTTGCAACAGTATACAAAATTATTTAACATGCATCTGTAGGACTGTGTCAAACTTGCATCAAAAGGATAGCTTTATGTATACGCATGTAACATTTATAAGCTAAAACGGGGGGACCTCTGTGTAAATAAGATGGTTCAGCAGTTTTCTCTGGATAGCATTGCAACAATCGCTAAAAACTAATTATACTTTTGTCATGAATTAGAAAGAATAAAACTATATAAGAAAAAAGGAATACACATACCTATAGTTCACCCCTTAGCTCTGTGTAGTATCAAGGAGAAGGCTGAAATGAAATGTGTGATATTTATAATGTTTTGAAAAATGATATCTTACAAAGAAAAGACAGAATGTAAAATGATAATGTTTCTCTTCAAAATAATTTTAAAGCACACAGTCTTAAATGTATATACTGCTTTGCTTAGAGTCGTAGAAAAAAATACACACTTTGTGTGTGTGTGTGTGTGTGTGTGTGTGTGTATGTGTCCGTCCTCATTAGGCACGAGGAAAAAGCAATGTATTTTGTGGATGTTTAAAATATAGATGGCCTTTTGGAGCTCATGGACTGTTGGCTGTGTGGTAGGGTCTTTGTCTGTTAAGACGTGACAAACATCTGTTGTTCATTTACACAGCCATGGTTACAAAGGCCTATTGATTCTCTTTGGAAACGTGTGTCTCAAAATTTTTGGGATTACAGGGGTCTGTAAAAAAGTAGCTTTATGCTTTTGTTGCAAAATGTCTATAGTTACATTATCAAAAAATTAAAAAGTCATGTAGTACTAAATAGAAAAATAAATGAAATGTCTATAGTTACATTATCAAAAAATTAAAAAGTCATGTAGTACTAAATAGAAAAATAAATGATATGTTACAAAGATTTATATTCTGATTAGTGGTATGCAAGCAGTTTTACCGAATTACTAATTTAAAGGACGCAGCTGTTTAAAAAAGACAGAATTTCTGTTTTGACTTTTCAAGACATAACTTAAGCACGCACACCACATATAGATGGCCTTTTTGGAGCTCACGGGACTGTTGGCTGTGTGGTAGGGGTCTTTGTCTGTTAAGACGTGACAAAACATCTGTTGTTCATTTACACAGCCATGGTTACAAAGGCCTATTGGTTCTCTTTGGAAACGTGTGTCTCAAAATTTTTGGGATTACAGGGGTCTGTAAAAAAGTAGCTTTATGCTTTTGTTGCAAAATGTCTATAGTTACATTATCAAAAAATTAAAAAGTCATGTAGTACTAAATAGAAAAATAAATGATATGTTACAAAGATTTATATTCTGATTAGTGGTATGCAAGCAGTTTTACTGAATTACTAATTTAAAGGACGCAGCTGTTTAAAAAAGACAGAATTTCTGTTTTGACTTTTCACAACATAACTTAAGCACGCACACCACTGCCTCTCTGTGTTTTAAGAGTGATAAAAAGCATCTGTTTTAATTAGCAGTATGGCATTTCTTTTTGAACTCTCCTACATAGTAAATGTGAAAAACTTGTGTTTCTCATGATTAACTTTTTAACAAAATAAGTTTTATATTCTGATTAGTGGTAGGTAAGCAGTTTTACCGAATTACTAATTTAAAGGATGCAGCTGTTTAAAAAGACAAAATTTCTGTTTTGACTTTTCAAAGCATAACTTAGGCTTGCACTCCACTGCCTCTCTGTGTTTTAAGATTGATAAAAAAGCATCTGTTTTTAATTAGACTGTGACCAGCCTATTAGCAGAAAGGCATTTCTTAATGCCTTCCAGCTGTCGCAGGAAGTGAGAAACAAAAGCCTACATTGACTAGCATAGGGTCTTATATATCCCACCCTTGGAGAATGGGGAGGGGGGGGTGTTGGTCTGATGGACAGTGCCAGATGTTTTTTCACTACTTGCCACATACTTGCAGTGGGTGGTGGTGGGGGTCTGAGTCATTTTTATATAAGCATTTCAAGATACTGGAAGCTCAAGTAGCAGTTGTGTTAGTATCATCTGTCCTTTTGTCTTGAGCTGAAAAATTAAAAATATTCAACAATTAGCCATGGAACCGTGGACTTCCTGACAAAGAGCTTATCCAAACATTTAATCGTTGGCTAATCTCCAGATTACTGCTACAGAAGGTGTGTATTTTTAACTAGAAATAGTAGATGCTGCATGTTTTAGAGTTTAAATGTTGTCTTATAAAAGTTTTAAAATACGAAGTAGTGACAGGGGCTTATTTTCTGTTTTTAAATAGAACCACGAGAGAATCCTGGAGGGGTGAGGCTGGCTAACCCCAGATACTGCTACAGAAGGTGTGTATTTTATCTAGAAATAGTAGATGCTGCATGTTTTAGAGTTTAAATGTTGTCTTATAAAAGTTTAAAATACCAAGTAGTGACAGGGGGCTTATTTTCTGTTTTTAAATAGAACCGAGAGAAACCCTGAGGGGTGAGGCTGGCTAACCCCAGATTACTGCTACAGAAGGTGTGTATTTTATCTAGAAATAGTAGATGCTGCAGGTTTTAGAGTTTAAATGTTGTCTTATAAAAGTTTTAAAATACTGAAGTAGTGACAGGGTTTATTTTCTGTTTTTAAACAGCCTCACAGACAAACCTACAGGTGTGAGAGGGAAAGAGATCATTACATGAACGTGATGTTTCTCAAAGGCATGGCAGAATTTCAAATGGGGTCAGTGACCAGAATACATATAGCATAACTGAACAAGATATACAGCCATCTACGAAAGCAATGTTTTAAGAGTCTCTGCAGCTGTAAATGAACCAAATATGCCAATAAACATTGTACAGCCATTTAGGAGCAGCGGCTCAAGAGTTTCTGACCAAAGGTTTCAAGAAAGTGACATTGACATGATCAATATTGGGAAAGCTCATATTTTAAAACAATTGATTGTTTGTTTAATGCCTTGGTAATTGAGGGCAGATTATCTAGTGAGGATTACGATCATCAGCTGCTTAAATCTGAGCTTTTAAAAGTTCAGCTACTGTACTGAACAGTGTGCTTGGTTTAATCAATATTTCCAAATTTTCAATCAGAGAGAAATGAAGACAGGCGCTTGCAGCAGTCATTATGTATGAAAAGTACAGGGCTTGGAGGAAAAGCTGCCAAAACAAAGAACAAAATACAAAGTGAAAGCACAGAAGCTCTCATAAACTGAGTACAAGGGGTGCATCACTAGACAAATGAAAAAATAACAAATGGTGTCAAAAAGAAAAATCTGGGTAAAAATAAAACAATACGAGAAAAGTTGATCAGAAAAGTAAAACATGCCAGGAAAATAGTACAGCGTGAGGTTGTTACAAAATGTTACAAATGGTCTGCAGTCTGAATTAGAAAACCATGATGATCAGGCTAACAGGGCGCCCCTACAGTGTATTTAGAAGCCGTGACAGGAATATGAACCAGTTTAAAAATTTAATGCTACAGAATTTCATCAAAGATATAAGTTTATAAATCTAGATAAAATAAAATCTTTACAGAGTTATTGCAGCAATGCACCAGGCTATAGAAAGTTTGTTAGACAGTGTGAAGAGAAAAACACAATATGGGGATTTTATACAGGTAAGATTAAATGCTGTTCTTTGAATCACCCTTGTTCTCAAGAAAGACAAGTCCAAATGAACTAAATGCTGCAACCTTCTTAGATCAGATAGCTGATATGCTACAGAGCAATACTGAAGTAATTGCTGATTCCTCTATACATCTTGTGATAACGACCATCAGAAACCACCAGGGTCGGGGTGGGGGAGACGGACACTGAGCTCCATCTTGTATAGCAGGATTTTACAAAAAAAGAGACGATACCTGATTGATTTAAATAGAGACAATAGTTTGTGTTTCGGTGGCTCCATTCTCGCACTCTTAAATCCACATATGAGTGACAGTCAGTTGTTGAACAAGGCTAAAATATTGTATGCTGAGCTAGGTTTGTCAGACCAAAGCCCTGTCACTTTTAGTGATGTGTCACAGTTTGAACGCTTTTTAGGAGTCAAAATTAAGATTTTATATCATAATGAAGGAAACTGGCAAACATTTTCAACAGGTCCAGAAAGATTTCCTAAAACACTGTTTGTATTATCATAGAAAAACATTATTATGGCATCACTAATGTAAAAATTCATAGGCGCACGGTACCTCTGTGAATATTGTGATGTAGCCTACAGCCATAAGGGGAATCATATCTGTCACAATAGTGTAAAGTTTGTTTCGACCCATGTTGTCTCGAAAAGAAATTGGCACAGTATCTTGTCACAAATGTAAGAAGATCTGTAGGTCTTCAGCGTGCCTAGAAAGACATTTAGCTAGAGCTGATGGTGATACAGGGTCTTGTAAATCCATGAAACTGTGTGAACGATGTTTTGTTTTTTACAAGGGATCTCATACATGTAAATTGATTCAGTGTAGCAGATGTGGTTCTTTCATGACAGCCGACAAGCATCTGTGTTACATGTCACCACTCACAGTTGTAAAAAGCACTGAGAAATATATAGTGTTTGATTTTGAAGCCACACAAGAAACGGGGGTGCACATACCAAATTTTGTGTATGCTAAGCAGTTAGATCGGAAGAGGTCCTGGGAATTCGAAGGTGAGGATTGCATAAATGATTTTGTAGGACATTTTATTGATGCCCCATTTAGACACTACACATTTATAGCACACAATGCCAAAGGCTATGACAGTTACTTTATCATTAGCCAGCTAGTCAAGGAAAGAATTGATATTAAATTGCTCACACAAGGAGGAAAAGTACTCTGTGTCACAGTGACATCCCTACACATCAGATTTATTGACAGCCATTGTTTTCTTCCTTTTAAACTAGTAAAATCCCTGCAGCCCTTGGATTTGAGAATGAGATTGCTAAAGGCTACTTCCCCCATTTTTTTAACACCAAGGCTAATGAAAATTATGTAGGACCCCTGCCCGATGTTCAGTTTTATGGTCCTGAATATATGTTGCCTGCAGAAAAGCAAGAGTTTTTGCAATGGTACCTAGCTAACAGACATAGAGAATTTAATCTGAAAAGAGAGCTTCACTACTATTGTCAGTTAGATGTTGAAATTCTTCGAAAAGCCTGTGTCAGATTTAGAAATGAAGTACTGGAGATGACTAGGAAAGTATTTTAAAACAGTCATGACAGATACCGTGAGTATGAAACAGTATCCTTAGACTCTCTTCCAGTACGTCACCATAGCCTCAGTTTCTATGGTGGCGTACAGGTTTCTGTTTTTGAAAGAATGCACTGTTGCTGTTCTCCCCCCAGACAACTACCACAGACAATTGAAGAGGTACTCCACACCTGCTATTCAGTGGCTTATGTACATATCTGAGAAAGAAAACATTTCTATTCAGCATGCGCTAAGGAGTGGTGAATTTAAGGTGGGTCCGTACTTTTTGGATGGCTATTCAGTCATAAATGGAATACCCACAGCATTTGAATTTAATGGTTGTTTTTTTCATGGCTGCAACATCTGTTACTGTGAGAAAGATAGAAACCACATGACAGGGACTAGTTTTGGACAGTTATTCAATAGGACCATGCACAAATTTCATTTTCTAAAAAGACAGGGTTTGCAGTTAGAGTATTGTGGAACATGAATGGAAAGCAATGCAGACCACGGATCAGGGTTTGAATAATTTTTGAGGGACAGGCAGCTACCACAGCCACTGAACCTAGGCAGTCACTGTTTGGGGGAGAACAAATGCCATTTGTCTGTACTATAAGACACAGCCTGATGAGAAAATACACTATTATGATTTTACCAGCCTCTACCCTTTGTTAACAAACCAAACAGTATCCAGTCGGTCATCCTGACATCATTTATGACAATTTTGATGACCTCACTCAGTACTTTGGTTTAGCAAAGTAAAAGTCTTACCCCTAGAGGTCTTTTTCTTTCCAGTGTTGCCATCCAGGATTGGTAAAAGCTTGTGTTTACATTATGTCGCGGCATGCGCTGAAAAATAGACTTTCAAACAACATCATGCACACATGATGATGAGCAACGGTCACTTTACTGGTACCTACTGTACTGTAGAACTAAACCTGGCACTGGAAAAAGGCTACAAAATCATTAACATTTATGAAGTTTGGCATTTTAAAGAGTCATGCACAGAGCTTTTTGCAGATTACATCAAGCTGCATCTAAAAGGCAAGCAAGAGGCATCTGGTTTCCCTTCATGGGTCAAAACTGAAGAGGATAAAGTCAGGTACATACAACAGTATTTTGAAAGGAAAATGTACATTTGAACCCTGCAGCCATAACTGTTAACCCTGCAAGAAGACAGATATCTAAACTGTTTTTAAATTCTCTTTGGTGTAAATTTGGGCAGAGAGCTAATTTACCACAACGAGCATAGTAACAGACCCATGAAATTATTTTCAATATGTTCGTCCCCTTATTTCGATATCTCTTCATTGTGCTTTTTCATCGATGATGAAACAGCTTGTTTAAGCTGGAAATATACCAGCGATCATTACACAAATTCCATAATATCAACATATTTATAGCTAGTTTTACAACGGCATATGCCAGAGTCGAACTCTACAACCTAGTTAGATAGGTTACAGGACAGGTGCCTTTACCACGACACAGACTTTGTTATTTTTGTGTCCAGACTGGTGACTGGGCACCCTCTGGGTGATTATTTAGGGAGCTGACCAGTGAAGTTCCTGCTGATGAACACATTACAGAGTTCGTTTCTGCAGGCCCAAAACGCACGGTTACAGGCTGTCCAGTGGTAAGGTTGTTCTAAAGTGAAAGGGTTTACCTTAATGTAGCCAGCAGTAAACACATTAATTTTGAAAGTCTGAAGGACCTGGTCTTTGACTATACGGGGTCACAGATCTCTAAAGAAATTACCGTGAGTCAACCCAGCATTGTTAGGAATAAAAAGCAGTGGTCCCTTGAAACAAAAACGCTGTCCAAGACACAGAGAGTAGTTTATGACAAGCGAGTTTTACAAGACAATTTTAAAACACTTCCTTACGGATACTGACTGTGAAAAATGGATATCAGGTTGCAGCATCCCTTTACTTGTCTGTTGGCTGGCCCCTCTAATAGTGGGAAGAGCTTCTTTATAAAAAGTTGTTGGAACATGCTGATGCCACTTTATCACACAAGCCTGAAAACATTGTCTGGTTCTACAGCTGTTGGCAACCTTTGTATAATGAATTGCTAAAGTTCCCTCAGATTAAATTTGTGAGGGGGTTACCGATGTCACTAGCTGACAATGATCTCTACCCCTGGAAAGGTAAATTTTGTCGTTATAGATGATTTGATGGACTCTGCCTGTCAAAATAGTGAAGTGGAATATGGGTTTACCAAATACAGTCATCATAAACAATTGACAATATTTTTAATTGTCCAGAATGTGTTCTGTCAAGGTAAAAAGCAGGACCATCACACTAAATGCCAAATACATGATTCTGTTTAAAAACCCCAGAGACAAGCTTCAGATCACAACACTAGCTAGACAAATGTATCCTGGTCAGACAAAATCTTTCTTAGAAGCTTTTGAAGATGCCACAAGAAAGCCTCATGGCTATTTACTGGTTGATTTAAGATCCAATACACCAGACGAATATAGACTGCGTAGTGGGGTGTTTCCCCCTGACTGGCCTGTGGCATATGTCATGAAAAAAACACATTCTGCTTCTAAAAATATTTGATACTGTATTGTCATTATGTCAAAAGACTGCAGAAATCTGTCTGTTTTAAAGTTACTAGTAAAGGGCTCGAGCTTAAGAAAAGCTATTTTATGTTCAGCCTCTGATGATCTGATATCAGCTATAGCTGAGATAGCCTAAACACTCTCAGAGGAAATATTCCACTGTCAGCAAAGCAGTTAGGTGTACTGAAAAAAGGAGAGTCATTAAACTTTAAGCGATAAACAAATAACCTTAAAAAGGAAAAAGAAAATAGTTAATCAGACTGGTGGCTTTATAGGAACACTAGAATTGCCATCCCTTTGATCACAGGTCTGCTGGCTAACAGATAATGGATTTTACACAGAAAATGTATTTGGTACCTCCAGCAACAGATGGATCACATTAAAACTAATTACCCTGATCAGGATGTGAGAACAGTTGCAACTAACAGTTTGGACACTGACATGAGAGCTATACTGTCCCGGACTGATTTATCAGACTATGACAAAGCCAAGATGTACTCTGCTGTGTTACAACGCTATCTGACTTTGGTAAAACAAGGAGAACAAGCTAAAACCAGTTTGACATTACTCATGCCTGAAAATGAATCAATGTCTGACCCCTGCGGTCATGGCAGAGACAGCTTCTGTACCTAGTACTATGGAAAAAGACATTTTAGTAGTGTTTCCCATCGGTCTAAAACCAATGCTGAACTTTGTTAAAGCATATGGCCAAGAACAAGGATATTGTGTTTTGGAGTGATAAGGGTGAATTAATGTATAAAGGCACTGTTGTTTCTGGGTCTCACATGGTCGATTTAGTAAGAGCGGCTACAGCCACTCACGCAATCCCTGACCACAGAAAGCCAAAGGGCTGGGATGTTTTTGTCAAAGCAATGGCTGAGTCTAACATACCCACCTCAGTGTTTGCTCACTCAGCAAACAGGAGCTATGTGGAAAGGCTGAAATCGGTAGCTGGTGCAAAACAGCCACAGCCATCTCCAGTTAGCCAATGGTCAGTGATGCCCAAAAGACAAAAGTCTTTTAAGAAACCTGTGTGGATCACTATGTAAACTTAAAATGCAATCTCTATGTATGAATGTTAGATACCTCAGTGCCTGTTGTGTACAGCATATGTTGAACATTTGATCTCATATTAAATATGTAATCCTACCTCAGTGACTGCTGTGTACAACCTATGTTAGCCATTTACCTCACACTGAATATGTAATCCTGTTTTTACAAAAAAAAGTGTTTATATTGATGCATGTTAGTCTACTTCATAGTTAAATATGTTAACATGTTTTTTAGAAAGATGTGCTTATAATTCTACCTCAGGGCTATGGCGTATATAGTGTGCATTTTTTAACAGGAGATGCTTTTGTTTCATTATATCATATCTATGATGTCACCACTGATGCTTGTTGTATTTTATTGCCAGTTTTTTACAATAAATGCCTTTGTATTTTATATATTTGTCATTATTGAAGACATTGCATATCTTATCCATGATGTTACCACTGATTTTTGTTGTATTTTATTGGCAGTTTTTACAATAAACACCTTATATTTTATATATTTTGTCATTATTGAAGACATTGCATATCTGAAAACGTTAAACACAGCCCCACCCCAGTTTAAACACAGCAAACAAGCACACAATTATGAGTGTTTATATATGATTTTATAAGTGACTGGTTTTGAATAAAAATTACAAGCTGCCATATTTCAAATTCATTACAAGACAAACAAGTCTCGAACATGTTGCCACCTCACTGATACGTGCTCCTGACATTTTCAGATGTCTGGAAAAGTAGACGCACAAAACTAGTTACCATGGCATCATTTTTCAGCAAATCATTAGAGTACATTTTAAAATCTGATCATAAGAAAGTCCTTTGCATCTGTGGTGTAAGAAAAATATGCAGTGAAATCCACAGGTGGTAGAAAAGGTATCTTGTAACTGTGTGTTTAGGTACAAAATGTTGTTTGCATTTCTGTTTAAAAAACCCCAATAGTTTGTGCATGATTGTCAGGATTAAGAAAAGCAAGCAATAGAACTCCCCAGTCCCATTTTCTGAAATGTATGGCTGACCAGTGCTGTCCAGGAGGTCATGGGGTCAGTATTGATGACTAGTGCTGCGGGAAGGTTTCTCAGTCTCTCCTTGGGTAGCAGATCACAGGAAACACGCCCAGAAAGAAGTCACGGATGTGGGGTGTCACTGGTTACACTTTTTCCAGCTGCTTTGTGTTCATTTTATGGTTTATCATATAATCAAATGACATTTCTTCTCTGGTTATATCTCAATGACATTATCAAACACCGAATAGATAATGAGATTAACTGTTGTGGAAGGGCTTCGCAAATCTGATCTCAGCTCTGAGGTTCCCAGTTTTAATTAAAGAATAATCAGCACATTCTTGGTCCGGAGTGAGATCAAGGCAAACAGGGTGTACCTTGGGTAAAATTCCTGACGATTAACTAAAAGCGGTCGATCTTTCATAGATTTCCCGCGCTAGTACTAGATTAAAATATTCTCTCACAGCATTCCCATTTCTAAAATCTGGCTGCAGAGGTTTAGCGGGATTTGTTCACCGTCAGATACAGACCACAAAGTTAATGTTATAATGCTTAAAGTTAAAGGGTTTTAGTGTAGGAACCACTAAAAGCATCATTGTCAACAAATCCCATGACTATCATTTTGGTAACTGTCCCAAAACAAATTATCTTGGTTGCAGACCCTGCTGCCTGCAGGGAGGCTGAACACTTTCATACCCACTCTGTCTATAGGGTATTTAGCATTGGAGGTGAGCAGGGCTTCTTGAGTGTCCTCAGACGGACTCTGGGGTCACTTAACCCTTTTGACAAACAGAGAGGTGGCCATGACTTTAGCTTATAAGGCTCAGCATCTCCACTCATCAGGCAAATGCTGTCCCTGTTACGTGTCAGTTTAATTTTAATATCCACGCCATTCAGCATCAGTTTCTCTTGAAAAAACAAGTCTGTGTGCAAGTGTCCTAGCAGTTCTACCCCTCTACTGAGATGTGTGAAGGAGCTTCTTTTATTAAAACCTACATTATCACCATCTCTGTCTGTGATTTCATGTTTCCCTGTGGTGTCTTTGTAAAATAACCCTGCTGTAAATTGTGTAGAAAGGGTCTCTTCACTGAAGTTCAGCACAGATTCTATGACAGCCCTGTAGGGGAACAGTGATGCTCTGACTGATGAGCGATCACCGACAGTCACATCAGCTGACTGAAAATGGTTGTCACTGGGTAGTTTAAGGCACACTTTGGCGCTGCAGGTATATCACCACCATCCGCTTCAGTGATTTTGCAAACCAGGTAAAGAAGTGTGTTGTTTAGATCCAAATAGTCTTCACCAGCCCCTGCTATATAAAATTCAATCGGTGAGTTTTCTGAAAGGAGAGACATGGAGGATATCTCTACATAAATGCTTTTTCAATGCTTGTCTGTGTGGAGAAAGCGACAAACAAGTCAAGTTCTGATTTTGTGCATTCTTCAGAACCACAGTGCACGAAAGCCATGTTTTTTAGAACAGGTCTCTGCTTTTTTACGACCCTCGAAGATCCTTTTTGCCTTTAGGCGTTTCTTTTATGCATGAAGTTTTGCGTTTTGAAACACCTCTTTTAAAGTAGCCGGGGGGCGATGAAGCCGAAGATTGTACTCTCTCTTCTTTTTACCTCTCTTGAATACAATCAGCCCTGAGCCACCCTGAGTAGGCTTATCACCCCTGACATCTTTTGAGTGACAGCACTAGTCACATGCCCCACAACATCCTTTTGCAACATTTTTAGCAGCTGTCTGTAGATGTGGTTTTGCAATTTCAAACCTTCTTAAAAATGGAACTGCTAATCTGAACAGACTACGAAATATCCCTCCTATACCAGAACCATACATAGTAGGAAGACTATGAAAGCCTGGCAGACCGTATCCTGCCTGTGCCTTGTAATAGCTTCTGTACAAAAGCAGGGTCCCCATAATGTTAAACAATCACCATCCTTGTTTAAATTTTAGAGCACTCTGGGGGCGAAATGCAACTTCAGATCACCTTTCCAAATTGAAATGGTACAGGTTCATTTGATCATTCTTTATTTCAATAGTGACTGTATCGATCTGATGTTTACTGACTGTTTGATAATGGGGTTTATCGTAGGTCACGGTCACTATCTCATTGTCTTGGCCCCTGATGGGTACGCATCTCAGCAAGGGCACTAGACTGTCACCCACTATTTCATGTGTGATAATGTCAGTGTATATATATAATTGTAAAGCCCCCATTAATATCTGGAGGGTTCTTTGCTAGATTCTTTCCTACACCTACCTCAGTCTGCTAAAACCCAAAAGGTACTGTAACTGTCCATGCATAAACAAAATACATTTGATGTCACTGTCAAGCTATTTCTCTCCGCACGGTTTGTTGTTCCAAAACAGCTGGCAGTTCATTTACTTCAAATATGCTTTTATTAATTTGAGCAATAACACCAGCCATGTTAGGATAATAGCCCAATGGGATTTTAAATGCTGCTGACTCAGTAAAGGGTCCAGTTGGTGGTGTTTTACTGTGGGCTACATTTAGAGGCTGATAGAGCATACTGAACCTGTTTTTCTGTGCAGGCACATTGTCCCAGGTATGAGGTCACTGAATTTCTGCTAAGCCCACTTCCCATTCACCAGGTAGTTCAAGCTGCGTGGTAACTTTACAGTAAAAGTGGATATAGTATTGTTGGGGAAAATGTTGTGCGATGCATTGCTGGGCAATGTGATATAAAATCCATTTTGAGCATATTAAGCATTATCTGCTTCTAATGTCCTGAACTTGTGTTGCTCAACAGCTATTAAATTTATCAGGCCACCCTCTCCACTTTACCAGATACCAAGTTTTTCTCACGCTTTTTCTCCTTCAGTATTTCTGCACCCTGTACACACGGTCCTCATCAGGTTCAATTTTGCAGCTCCTCTGTGTAAAAAGTACCTTTAATGTCTTCCCCCTGATAGTCTTTTTAGCTTATAGGTGGGCCTCTGTGTCTTTAAGACCTCCGTCATAATATCTCATCTGCGTCATGCCTGTTCATTTCCTTTTCAAACACCCCTTTTAGCTTAGATAGTCTCAACGTATCATCTTTCTGAAGGGTACCCTTTTGTTTTGCCAAGAACAGAATTACGTATAGGATCTTCCATACACCAAGGGCATTGGAAGGGTTAACATCCACAGGTCTGTGTTTAATGCTTCTGTGATAAGTATGGTTATAGCTGCACCGGGTCTGACAACACATCTGTATATTTCCAAGTATTCTGGGCTGTAAAGTAACGCATACATCAGTGACTTCAGTGTCCTATTAAATCTTTCTACAATGCTAGCTTTAACTTCATTATTAGTCACAAAATGATGTATTTTATTTTGTTTTAATAGGTTCTTTAAGGAAGCATTTAGAAACTCTTTACCCTGATCAGTCTGCAACTTCTGAGGTGTCGTCCACTTTTAAAAATAGTTTTAAAGGCTTGCATCACGGCCTTGCCTGGTTTGTCTCTAAAGTCACTACCCAGGCATACTTGGACAACACATCAATGCACGTCAGTCTGTACTTAAACCCATTATTGTACTTTGCATATTGACTCATATCCACTAAATCAGCTTGCCATTGTCTGTCTATGTCAAAACAATGACAGGATTTCTCTTAAATCGGACTCTGGCTGCTTTGTGTAATGAATAGGGCTCCTGCTTCATAAGCCATTCTGCAACACCTTTCCTGGTGACCTCTTTATCAAGATTTTTTGCCTTACAGCTAGTCACCCCTGTGAAACTACCACCTTTTTTGCATTAAAATATATATTCTGGAACGGTGATCATTCATCTCCTTTCGTCCAACACCCGACACATCTGTTAGCTAGCAAAACTCTTGTCACCAGTAAAATAAAGTATGTACTCTTTTGTTCTTTTAAAACACTATGACAACCACAAAGTGCAATGCATGATTATATTTTATTTATAAATACACACGTCATAACAGTATTTGAATATTTACTTTATAATACATCAACTAATGCATATAGGTTCTACATACAAAAGGCATAACACTCATGACAACCACAAAGGGCAATGCATGATTATATTTTATTTATAAATACACCGTCATAACAGTATTTGAATATTTACTTTATAATACATCAACTAATGCATATAGGTTCTACATACAAAAGGCATAACACATGGTAAGCATGCAACAGATTATATAATAATTTTGTTTTTCTACTCTTCAATTTTACAGCTTCACAATACCCTGAAACAGCAACTTTTGAGCTGCATGTTTTAAACATGCATTGGCATAATCCACTTCACCTTAGTGATGAGGTATGCACAATACATCACACATATGCCATACACCACTCAAAATAATAAGGCTGATTTTGAAGACATTCTGTTACATCAAAATGACATTCACCTTGCATACTGCTCTGCACGGTTACTGTTTTCCATTAGGTCAACATAGAATCTCCATACAAGGGGTGGCAACTCTTTAATCAGAGTCAGTGTGTTTTCTGCCAGTGAAGCAGCAGCATCTTCAGAGCAGACATTTAATGCAGGCTGCTTTCCAAAGTATATAGGTTCCATTAAAATGTCCTTTATCACACGGTACATTGTAGACATCAAGACTGTCTGGAATATTGGAAGCATGCCAGCGTTCCATCTGAAAGTACATTATAATACACTATTAGGAAAAGCATATGCTAAATCTGGTTTATGAAACACAACAAAAGCGATAAAAGAAGCAAAATTTATGATGTCAGACTCAGACCCCCCGTTCTGCAAACTAAACACTAAAAAGTCAACAGCAGTACAGATAAAACAACAAAAGTGTATTACATCATAAGGATTATGCATAAACTCTATAGCAATTTTAAACATTGCTTCCTCAAGAGTAGCCCCCTCATCCTTAAAATAATCCACAGTTTCCTTTTGGGGTCCCTCTGGGAGACCATCAAAAAGACCTTGGCATGTCTCTAAAAGGCACAGGCAGTTGCTTGTCCTGTAGGTAGATTTAAACCAGGTTGTTTAGCTTTGTGTCTGACTAGTTGGTAAATAAGCCTCTGGATGCACTGACAGGGTGTTTCCCATCGTTGTATACTCTGGAAAAAAACATACATTTAGCAAGTGGTAAAAGCCAGGGTAACAATATGAACAATATTAAAATGGTAACAAGTAGCAGTTTTTGGGGTGGGGGGGTGTTTTTAACAATGAAAACAGTGTTCCTGAATTTCCTTATATCATTTTTTAAAGGGTCCTTTTTTTGACCAGTGGATTATTTCAGCAAGCAGAGAAGCCAGGTTAACAACACGCACAATATCACAAGGTTTTTTCTGCTTTGTAGTACACACACAATGGCTATGAGCGACATGATATAAAGTCTACAAAGACATTCATCGTCTTCCATGAATATATCGGCAATCACTTTAACATTTTCTACAAGTGGTAACACAGATTCATTTATATATTTATCTGTATCTCCCATACTTCTGGAAGGGCAAACATCATCAGTTCATAGGCTGCATGTATCTCACAAAGGCAAATGTCATATTGAGGTGAACCAAACAGTGATGGATGACAGTAATGGCTTAGGATCAGATACATAAACCTTTGGATTCTTCTGTACTTGCATTCCGCATGATTATCTGTAAAAATAAATATGACACATTTTGGTACTGAAATGTTTCCATGTAGTAATTTGGGGAGGGTAGGGGCAGGTGTTGGGGTAATTTTTTACAATATAAACAGTGTTCCTGAATTTCTTTTAGAAATTTTTTAAAGGAGCCTTTGCTGACCAGGCGGCAGGCATCTTTTTAATTTCACCGTCTGTCTGCTGTAACATTTGCATAACTAACCACTGGGGTCATCAGATTTTCTCACATCATTAAAAACATGACTTATAGTTTCCAGAGTACAATTGGTCATATTTAACCCTGATGCTTCATAGCGATTGCCAAGATCACGGGCATGAGCTGCCCTATATGTATGGCTTCAGAAACATTTCTGTATGCTTCTTTAGACCTTAAGTCATCAAGGACACATGAATGGTTTTCTGACTTCGGATCATCTATCTCACACCCAGGACAGGAATCAACCAATTCACAATGTATTACCCTCTGTATCACTGAAGCAATTGCACCACGGATGGTATGATACATAATGTACTTACAATACATATCGTTGTCAGTTTTGGGGGGTTTACTAAGGCCTGATTTTTCACATGAGGTCCCCTGTCTAATCTCAGTAGAAGAAGAGGGTTGTGTGGTGATCACAGCCTGTTCTGTGACATTTTGAAACATTCTATCGCTCTCTGTATTTCTAACATACTGGTTCTCACACATCTCATTAACAACCACATTTTGTATCTTTCACAGCAAAGACAGTCGAGGCAGTAGATTTGTGGAAAGTCGAGAATTCCATGCTGTCCGAATATGACTGCTGCTCCATCGCAAATCCTTCAGTCTATTAAAGTAAAACAAAAACAGCATTGGTCCTCTGACTCATTATAGGTAAGATTTAGTTCTACTGCTAACTCATCTCCTCAGTTATGCCATGTAACCACTCACATTTTTTTATATGTTAAAATGCATTTACCTCATCAAGGCAACTCTTTTCTTCATTTTTCTCTTTCTCTTTCTTAGCCTGGGCCTGACTGCTTGTGGCTGCATTATCATCATCATCACCCTCTTGGTCAGAGTGCCCTCTTGGCTATGTCTTGCATATCTTTTCACAACTTTCTCTGATGCTTTTTTGGCAGTGTCTCACTGACCATCATCTCTAGCTCCCCTTCTTGTCACTCTCTGTTTTTGGTTTCATAGTAACTTCTTTTCTGCATCAGATTCACACCCAGCAACTCTTTAAGGTCTTGCAGTGGTGTCTCTTCAGAAGGACAGTCAGGTTTAGGATTTTCTGATTCACCAAACTGTTCAGCTGAGTTTCTTTTTATGTCAGACACTCTTCCACTCAACAAGACTTGTGTGGGCATTAGTTTCACACCTCACGTAGTACACATACGTTGGCTTGGGTTGTGGGGCCCGACAGCTATCTTCTTGCTTGCTTTTCATCTCCAGACTTTTCATTAGGTGGTGTGACAATCTGGCTTGTTACAGAGAGGTTGAATTTTTCATTAGGTGGTATGACAATCTGACCTGTTACAGGGATGTTGAAATGAGAAGCGCTTGCCATCTTCTTGCTTGATGTTTTTGATAATCTGCTCCAAGTCTCTAAAACAGAATCTGAGAAATCTCTCAAAAGCTGTGCCTTCTGGCTTCAAATGCAGGGTTTATATAACGCTTAGCAAGATGGACTGTCCCTTGGTAAAACCATCACCACACCCCATCATACTATACATGGTAATGTGTCAGAGGTACATCTGTTGTAGCCCCCCACCCCCTTTTTCAAAACATTATAAATATCACACACATTTCATTTCAGCCTTCTCCTTGATACTACACAGAGCTGAGGGGGGTGAACTATAGGTATGTGTATTCCTTTTTTCTTATATAGTTTTATTCTTTCTAAATCATGACAAAGTATAATTAGTTTTAGCGATTGTTGCAATGCTATCCAGAAAACTGCTGAACCATCTTATTTACACAGGGTCCCCGTTTTGGCTTATAAATGTTACATAGATATGCATAAAGCTATCCTTTTGATGCAAGTTTGACACAGTCCTACAGATGCATGTTAAATAATTTTGTATACTGTTACAAAACAGAAAAAGGGTACTCACACAGGCAGATGAATTCCCCTCGGGGTGGGGGTCTCCACACAGATCTGTGACATCTCTGCACGATCAGGTTCCCTCCTAGATACTTCTTTCTGAAAATATCCTAATCAAAAACACACATGCCCCTGCAGTTATACAATAGGCCTACAGGGTCACACACCACTACATAAACACTAACTGATTTTGGGGTGGGAGGAGCAGGTGATGAAGAGGGACAGGGTTTGAGCCAGGATGGTGGGGGTGCAGGAGAAAGGAGGGGCGCGGGAGTTCAACCTAGCATGGTGGGACTCGGGTTCGAGACAGGATGGTCTGGCAGGGGCTCGAGGTGTGATGAGAATGAGGGGTGGGGGCAGGGGTTCGAGCCAGGATGGTGGGAGTGCAGGAGACAGGAGGGACGCAGGAGTTCAACCTAGCATGGTGGGACTCGGGTTCGAGACAGGATGGTCTGGCAGGGGCTCGAGGTGTCACGAGAATGAGGGTGGGTGACAGGGGTTCGAGCCAGGATGGTGGGAGTGCAGGAGACAGGTGGGGATGCAGGAGTTCAACCTAGCATGGTGGGACTCGGGTTGAGACAGGATGGTCTGGCAGGGGCTCGGGGTATCACGAGAAGGAGGGCGTAAGATGCTTACAAAATGGTGCTGTTAGGTCATTTCCTGCAAGGGGTGGGGCACTGGGGTTCAACGCATGTCATTTTCCACCAAAGGGGCTGGACACGGGTTGATGTTGGTCCTGAATATATAGCCTGCAGAAAAACAAGTTTTGCAATGGTACCTAGCTAACAGACATGAAATTTAATCTGAAAGAAACTTCTATGTCAGTTGATGAAATTCTTGAAAAGCCTGTCAGATTTGAAATGAAGTACTGGAATGACTAGGAAAGAATTTTAAAACAGTCAGCAGTGATACGTGGGTATGAAACAGTATCATGAACCCTTCCGTCGTCACCATAGCCTCAATTTCTATGGCGATGTACGAGTTCCTATTTTGAAAAGTGCACTGTTATGTTCTTACAAACCTACAACAGACAATTGAAGGGTACTCCGCACCTGCCTTCAGTGGCTTATGCCACATCTGAGAAAACATTTCTATTCAGCATCGTAAGGTGGTGAATTAAGGTGGGTCCAGCACTTTTGGATGGCTATTCAGTCATAAATGGAATACCACAGCATTTGAATTTAATGGTTGTTTTTCATAGCTGCAACATCTGTTACTGAAGAAATAGAAACCACATGACAGGGACTAGTTTTGGACAGTTATTCAATAGGACCATGACAAATTTCATTTCTAAAGAATAGGGTTTGCAGTTAGGTATTGTTAGAACATGATGGAAAGCAATGCAGACCACGGATCAGGGTTTGAATAATTTTTGAGGACGAGCGCTACAACCCACCGAACCTGACATCACTGTTTGGGAGAACAAATACCATTTGTCTGTACTATAAGACACAACCTGATGAGAAAATACCTACCAGGTTACAGCCTCTACCCTTTGTTAACAAAACCAACAGTATCATCATCATCCAATCTTGCAACAATTTGATGACCTCCTCCAGTACTAGTTTACAAAAGTAAATCTTACCTAGAGTCTTTTCTTTCCAGTGTTGCCATCCAGGTTGGTAAAAAGCTTGTGTTTCGTATATCGTGCATAATGAAAATGAACTCAAACAACATCAGCCACACATGATGATGAACAGCAGTCACTATGGTACCTACTGCTGTAGAACTAAACTGGCACGGAAAAGGCTACAAAATATTACTTTTTAAGAGTTTGGCATTTAAGAGTCATACAGAGTTTTGATTACATCAAGCTGCATCTAAAGGCAGCAAGAGCATCTGGCTTCCTTCATGGTAAAAACTGAAGAGGATAAGTCAGGTAACACAACAGTATTTTGAAAGGAAATGTTTAGACCTGCAGATAACTATTAACCCTGCAAAGGCAGATCTCTAAACTATTTTTTAAATTCTCTTTAGAATAAAGTGAACAGAGAGCAACCACAACAGCATAGTAACAGACCCACAATGACTGTATATCTTCATCCCCTATTTGATATCTCTGCTTTTTCATCGATGATAGAACAGCTATTTAAACTGAAATACCAGCGATCATTACACAAATCCAATAATATCAACATATTTATAGCTAGTTTACAGCAGCATATGCCAGGTGAACTCACAACCTGCTGATAGGTTAGGACAGGTGCGCTACCCACGAACAGACTTTGTCATTTTGTGTCAGACGGGTGACAGAACCTCCAGGTGATTATTTGAGAAGCTGACCAGTGAGTTCCTGCTGGTAGACACATTACAAGTTCGTTTCTGCAGGCCCATACGTCTGATTTACAGGCTGTCAGTGTGGAGTTGTTCTTAAGTGAAAGGTTTGCCTTAATGTAGCCAAGCAGTAAACATTAGTTTTGAAGTCTGAAGGACCTGGTCTTTGACTATCACGAGGATGCAGATCTCTAAGTACCGTGAGTCAACCCAGCATTGTTGGGAATAAAAGCAGTGGTCCCCTTGAAACAAAAAGCTGTCCAAGACACAGAGGTAGTTTATGACAAGGGTTTCAGACAATTTAAAACACTTCCTTACGGATACTGACTGAAAATGGATATCAGGTTGCAGCATCCTTTACTTGTCTGTTGGCTGGCCCCTCTAGTGGAAGAGCTTTTATAAAACGCTGTTGGAACATGCTGATGCCACATCACCAAGCCTAGAAACATTGTCGGTTCACAGCTGTTGGCAACCTTTGGATAATGAATTATATTAAAGTTCCTCAGATTAAATTTGTGGAGGGCTACCATGTCACTAGCGACAATGATCTCTTACCCCTGGAAGAGTAAATTTTGTCGTTATAGATGATTTGATGGATCTACTGTCAAAATAGTCAAGTGGAATATGGGTTTGCAAATACAGTCATCATAAACAATTGACAATATTTTAGTGTCAGAATATATTCTGTAAGTAAAAGCAGGACCATCACTAAATGCCAAATACGATTCTGTTTAAAACCCCGAACAAACTAGATCAAACACTAGCTGAAAAAATGTCCTGGTCAGACAAATCTTTCTTAGAAACTTGAAGATGCCACAAAAACTCAGCTATTTACTGATTGATTCAGATCAATACAGGCGAATATAGACTGCGTGGTGGGTGTTTCCCCTGACGGCCTATAGCATACTCATGAAAAAACACATTACTGCATGTATAACTGTTTGTCATTATATCACAAAAGACTGAGAAATCTGTCTGTTTAAAGTTACTAGTAAAAGGGCCTCCAGGCTTAAGAAAAGCTATTTTATGTTCAGCCTCTGATGATCTGATATCAGCTATAGCTGAGATAGACAAACACTCTCAGAGAAATATTCACTGTCAGCAAAGCAGTTGGGGTACTGAAAAACGAAGTCATTAAAACTTTAAAAGCGATAAACAAATAACCTTAAAAGGAAGAAAAAGAAAATAGTTAATCAGACTGGTGGCTTTATAGGAACGCTACTAAAATTGCCATCCCCATGATCACAGGTCTGCTGGCTAACAGATAATGGATTACACGAAAATGTATTTGGTACCTCAGCAACAGATGGATCACATTAAAACTAATTACCCTGATCAGGATGTAAGAACAGTTGCAACTAACAGTTTGGACACTGACATGAGAGCTATACTGTCCGGACTGGTTATCAGACAGACAATGACAAAGCCAAGATAGACTCTGCTGTGTTACAACATATCGGACTTTGGTAAAACAAGGAGAACAAGCTAAAACCAGTTTGACATTACTCATGCACCAAAATGAATCAATGTCAACCCCCCTGCGGTCATGGCAGAGACAACTTCTGTACCTAGTACTATGGAAAAGACATTTTAGTAGTGTTTCTCCTTCGGTCCAAAACCAATGCTGAACTTTATTAAAGCATATGGACAAGAAAACAGAATATTGTGTTTTGGAGTAGTAAAGGGTGAATTAATGTATAAAGGCACTGTTGTTTCTGGGTCTCACATGGTCGAGTTAGTAAGGCGGCTACAGCCACTCATAATCCTGACCACAGAAAGCCAAAGGGCTGGGATGTTTTTAATAAAGCAATGGCTGAGTCTAACATACCACCTCAGTGTTTGCTCACTCAGCAAACAGGAGCTATGTGGAAAGGCTGAAATCGGTGGCTGGTGCCAAAACAGCCACAGCCATCTCAGTTAGCCAATGGTCAGTGATGCCAAAAGACAAAAGTCTTAAGAAAACCTGTGGATCACTATATAAACTTAAATGCAATCTCTATGTATGAATGTTAGATACCTCAATTGCCTGTTGTGTACAACTATGTTGAACATTCGATCTCATATTAAATATGTAATCCTACCTCAGTGACTGCTGTAGCCCAACCTATATTAGCCATTTACCTCACACTGAATATGTAATCCTGTTTTACAAAAAAAGTGTTTATATTGATGCATGTTAGTCTACTTCATAGTTAAATATGTTAACATGTTTTTTAGAAAGATGTGTATAAATTCTACCTCAGGGCTATATAGGCATATATAGTGTGCATTTTTAACAGGAGATGCTTTTGTTTCATTATATCATATCTATGATGTCACCAATGATGCTTGTTGTATTTTATTGTGATTTTTACAATAAATGCCTTTAATATTTTATATATTTGTACATTATTGAAGACATTGCATATCTTATCATGATGTTACCACTGATTTTTGTTGTATTTTATTGGCAGTTTTTACAATAAACACCTTATATTTTATATATTTTTGTCATTATTGAACATTGCATATCTGAAAACGATAAACTACAGCCCACCCCAGTTTAAACACAGCAAACAAGCACACAATTATGAGTGTTTATATATGATTTTTATAAGTGACTGGTTTTGAATAAAATTACAAGCTGCTGCATGTTTTAAATTCATTACAAGACAAACAAGTCTGAACATGTTGCCACCTCACTGTCACTGCCCTGACATTTCAGATGTCTGGAAAAGTAGCCGCACAAAACTAGTTACCATGGCATCATTTTCAGCAAATCATTAGAGTACATTTTAAATCTGATCATAAGAAAGTCCTTTGCATCCGTGGTGTAAGAAAAATATGAGTGAAATCCACAGGTGGTAGAAAAGGTATCTTGTAACTGTGTTTAGGTACAAAATGTTGTTTGCATTTCTGTTTAAAAACCCCAATAGTTTGTGCATGATTGTCAGGATTAAGAAAAGCAAGCAATAGAACTCCCCAGTCCATTTTCTGAAATGTATCGGACTGCCAGTGCACTGTCCAGGAGGTCATGGGGTCAGTATTGATGACTAGTGCTGGGAAGGTTTCTCAGTCTCTCCTTGGGTAGCAGATCACGGGAAACACGCCCAGAAGAAGTCACGGATGTGGGTGTCACTGGATACTTTTTCCAGCTGCTTTGTGTTCATTTTATAGTTTATCATATAATCAAAATAAACATTTCTTCTCTGGTTATATCTCAATGACATTATCAAACTGCATAGATAATGAGATTAACTGTTTGTGGAAGGGCTTCTACAAATCTGATCTCAGCTCTGAGGTTCCAGTTTTAATTAAAGAATGATCAGCACATTCTTGGTCCGGAGTGAGATCAAGGCAACGAAGAGTGTACCATGGGTAAATTCCTGACGATTAACTAAAAGCGGTCGATCTTTCATAGATTTCCCGCCGCTAGTACTAGATTAAAATATTCTCTCACAGCATTCCATTTCTAAAATCTGGCTGCAGAGGTTTACGGGATTTGTTCACCGTCAGATACAGAGCCACAAAGTAATGTTATAATGCTTAAAGTTAAAGGGTTTTTAGTGTAGGAACACTAAAAGCATCATTATCAACAAATCCATGACTATCATTTTTGGTAACTGTCCCAAAAAACAAATTATCTTGGTTGCAGACCCTGCTGCCTGCAGGAGGCTGAACACTTTCATACCCACTCTGTCTATAGGGTATTTAGCATTGGAGGTGAGCAGGGCTTCTGAGTGTCCCAGACGGACTCTGGGGTCACTTAACCCTTTTGACAAAAAGAGAGGTGGCCATGACTTTTTGCTTATAAGGCTCAGCATCTCCACTCATCAGGCAATCTGTCCCTGTTACGTGTCAGTTTAATTTTAATATCACGCCATTCAGCATCAGTTTCTCTTGAAAAACAAGTCTGTGTGCAAGTGTCCTAGCAGTTCTACCCCTCTACTGAGATGTGTGAAGGAGCTTCTTTTATTAAAACCTACATTATCACCATCTCTGTCTGCAGATTTCATGTTTCCTGTGGTGTCTTTGTAAAATAACCCTGCTGTAAATTGTGTAGAAAGGTCTCTTCACTGAAGTTCAGCACAGATTCTATGACAGCCCTGTAGGGGTAACAGTTATTGCTCTGACTGATGAGCCGATCACCGACAGTCACATCAGCTGACTGAAAATGGTTGTCACTGGGTAGTTTATAGGCACACTTTGGCGTGCAGGTATATCACACCATCCGCTTCAGTGATTTGGTAAACCAGGTAAAGAAGTGTGTTGTTTAGATCCAAATAGTCTTCACCAGCCCCTGCTATATAAAATTCAATCGGTGAGTTTTCTGAAAGGGCAGCCAGAGGAGATATCTCTACATAAATGCTTTTTCAATGCTTGTCTGTGTGGGAGAAAGCGACAAACAAGTCAAGTTCTGATTTTGTGCATTCTTCAGAACCACAGTGCACGAACCATGTTTTTTAGAACAGGTCTCTGCTTTTTACGACCCTCGAAGATCCTTTTTGCAGGCGTTTTCTTTTATGTGAAGTTTTGCGTTTTGAAACACCTCTTTTAAAGTAGCCGGGGGGCGATGAAGCCGAAGAGTGTACTCTCTTTCTCTTTTTACTCTCTTGAATACAATCAGCCCTGAGCCACCCTGAGTAGGCTTATCACCCCTGACATCTTTTGAGTGACAGCACTAGTCACATGCCCCACAACATCCTTTTGCAACATTTTTTAGCAGCTGTCTGTAGATGTGGTTTTGCAATTTCAAACCCCCTTCTTAAAAATGGAACTGCTAATCTGAACAGACTACGAAATATCCCTCCTATACCAGAACCATACATAGTAGGAAGACTATGAAAGCCTGGCAGACCGTATCCTGCCTGTGCCTTGTAATAGCTTCTGTACAAGGCAGGGTCCCCATAATGTTAAACAATCACCATCCTTGTTTAAATTTTAGAGCACTCTCTGGGGGCGAAAATGCAACTTCACGATCACCTTTCCAAATTGAAATGGTACAGGTTCATTTGATCATTCTTTATTTCAATAGTGACTGTATCGATCTGATGTTTACTGACTGTTTGATAATGGGGTTTATCGTGAGTCACGGTCACTATCTCATTGTCTTGGCCCCTGATGGAGTACGCATCTCAGCAAAGGCACTAGACTGTCACCCACTATTTCATGTGTGATAATGTCAGTGTATATATATAATGTGTAAAAGCCCCCATTAATATCTGGAGGGTTCTTTGCTAGATTCTTTCCTACACCTACCTCGAGTCTGCTAAAACCCAAAAGGTACTGTAACTGTCCATGCATAAACAAAATACATTTGATGTCACTGTCAACGCTTATTTCTCTCCCGACGGTTTGTTGTTCCAAAACAGCTGGCAGTTCATTTACTTCAAATATGCTTTTATTAATTTGAGCAATAACACCAGCCATGTTAGGATAATAGCCCAATGGGATTTTAAATGCTGCTGACTCAGTAAAGGGTCCAGTTGGTGGTGTTTTACTGTGGGCTACATTTAGAGGCTGATAGAGCATACTGAACCTGTTTTTCTGTGCAGGCACATTGTCCCAGGTATGAGGGTACTGAATTTCTGCTAAGCCCACTTCCCATTCACCAGGTAGTTCAAGCGCTAGGTAACTTTACAGTAAAAGTGGATATAGTATTGTTGGGAAAATGTTGTGCGATGCATTGCTGGGCAATGTGATATAAAATCCATTTTGAGCATATTAAGCATTATCTGCTTCTAATGTCCTGAACTTGTGTTGCCTCAACAGCTATTAAATTTATCAGGCCACCCTCTCCACTTTACCAGATACCAAGTTTTTCTCCCACGCTTTTTCTCCTTCAGTATTTTCTGCACCCTGTACACGGTCCTCATCAGGTTCAATTTTTGCAGCTCCTCTGTGTAAAAAGTACCTTTAATGTCTTCCCCTGATAGTCTTTTTAGCTTATAGGTGGGCCTCTGTGTCTTTAAGACCTCCACATATAATATCTCATCTGCGTACGTCTGTTCATTTCCTTTTCAAACACCCTTTTAGCTTAGATAGTCTCACGTGATCATCTTTCTGAAGGGTACCCTTTTGTTTTGCCAAGAACAGAATTACAGTATAGGATCTTCCATACACCCAGGGCATTGGAAGGTTAACATCCACAGGTCTGTGTTTAATGCTTCTGTGATAAGTATGGTTATAGCTGTGCACCAGGTCTGACAACACATCTGTATATTTCCAAGTATTCTGGGCTGTAAAGTAACGCTACATCATGTGACTTCAGTGTCCTATTAAATCTTTCTACAATGCTGGCCTTAACTTCATTATTAGTCACAAAATGAGTATTTTATTTTGTTTTAATAGGTTCTTTAAGGAAGCATTTAGAAACTCTTTACCCTGATCAGTCTGCAACTTCTGAGGTGTCGTCCACTTTTAAAAATAGTTTTAAAGGCTTGCATCACGGCCTTGCCTGGTTTGTCTCTAAAGTCACTACCAGGCATACTTGGACAACACATCAATGCACGTCAGTCTGTACTTAAACCCATTATTGTACTTTGCATATTGACTCATATCCACTAAATCAGCTTGCCATTGTCTGTCTATGTCAGAAACAATGACAGGATTTCTCTTAAATCGGACTCTGGCTGCTTTGTGTAATGAATAGGGCTCCTGCTTCGCAAGCCATTCTGCAACACCTTTCCTGGTGACCTCTTTATCAAGTTTTTTGCACCTTAACAGCTGAGTCACCCCTGTGAAACTACCCACTCTTTTTTGCATTAAAATATATATTCTGGAACAGGTGATCATTCATCTCCTTTACGTCAACACCCGACACATCTGTTAGCTAGCAAAACTCTTGTCACCAGTAAAATAAAGTATGTCTCTTTTTGTTCTTTTAAAACACTATGACAACCACAAAGTGCAATGCATGATTATATTTTATTTATAAATACACACGTCATAACAGTATTTGAATATTTACTTTATAATACATCAACTAATGCATATAGGTTCTACATACAAAAGGCATAACACTATGACAACCACAAAGGGCAATGCATGATTATATTTTATTTATAAATACACCGTCATAACAGTATTTGAATATTTACTTTATAATACATCAACTAATGCATATAGGTTCTACATACAAAAGGCATAACACATGGTAAGCATGCAACAGATTATATAATAATTTTGTTTTTCTACTCTTCAATTTTCACGCTTCACAATACCCTGAAACAGCAACTTTTGAGCTGCATGTTTTAAACATGCATTGGCATCGTCCACTTCACCTTAGTGATGAGGTATGCACAATACATACACATATGCCATACACCACTCAAAATAATAAGGCTGATTTTGAAGACATTCTGTTACATCAAAATGACATTCACCTTGCATACTGCTCTCACGGTTACTGTTTTCCATTAGGTCAACATAGAATCTCCATACAAGGGGTGGCAACTCTTTAATCAGAGTCAGTGTGTTTTCTGCCAGTGAAGCAGCAGCATCTTCAGAGCAGACATTTAATGCAGGCTGCTTTCCAAAGTATATAGGTTCCATTAAAATGTCCTTTATCACACGGTACATTGTAGACATCAAGACTGTCTGGAATATTGGAAGCATGCCAGTACGTTCCATCTGAAAGTACATTATAATACACTATTTAGGAAAAGCATATGCTAAATCTGGTTTATGAAACACAACAAAAGCGATAAAAGAAGCAAAATTTATGATGTCAGACTCAGACCCCCCGTTCTGCAAACTAAACACTAAAAAGTCAACAGCAGTACAGATAAAACAACAAAAGTGTATTACATCATAAGGATTATGCATAAACTCTATAGCAATTTTAAACATTGCTTCCTCAAGAGTAGCCCTCATCCTTAAAATAATCCACAGTTTCCTTTTGGGGTCCCTCTGGGAGACCATCAAAAGACACTTGGCATGTCTCTAAAAGTACAGACCAGTTGCTTGTCCTGTAGGTAGATTTAAACCAGGTTGTTTAGCTTTGTGTCTGACTAGTTGGTAAATAAGCCTCTGGATGCACTGACAGGGTGTTTCCCATCGTTGTATACTCTGGAAAAAAACATACATTTAGCAAGTGGTAAAAGCCAGGGTAACAATATGAACAATATTAAAATGGTAACAAGTAGCAGTTTTTGGGGTGGGGGTGTTTTTAACAATGAAAACAGTGTTCCTGAATTTCCTTATATCATTTTTTAAAGGGTCCTTTTTTTGACCAGTGGATTATTTCAGCAAGCAGAGAAGCCAGGTTAACAACACGCACAATATCACAAGGTTTTTTCTGCTTTGTAGTACACACACACATGGCTATGACGACCATGATATAAAGTCTACAAAGACATTCATCGTCTTCCATGAATATATCGGCAATCACTTTAACATTTTCTACAAGTGGTAACACAGATTCATTTATATATTTATCTGTATCCTCCCATACTTGGAAGGGCAAACATCATCAGTTCATAGGCTGCATGTATCTCACAAAGGCAAATGTCATATTGAGGTGAACCAAACAGTGATGGATGACAGTAATGGCTTAGGATCAGATACATAAACCTTTGGATTCTCTGTACTTGCATTCCGCATGATTATCTGTAAAATAAATATGACACATTTTGGTACTGAAATGTTTCCATGTAGTAATTTGGGGAGGGTAGGGGCAGGTGTTGGGGTAATTTTTTACAATATAAACAGTGTTCCTGAATTTCTTTTAGAAATTTTTAAAGGAGCCTTTGCTGACCAGGCGGCAGGCATCTTTTTAATTTCACCGCCTGTCTGCTGTAACATTTGCATAACTAACCACATGGGGTCATCAGATTTTCTCACATCATTAAAAACATGACTTATAGTTTCCAGAGTACAATTGGTCATATTTAACCCTGATGCTTCATAGCGATTGCCAAGATCACGGGCATGAGCTGCCCTATATGTATGGCTTCAGAAACATTTCTGTATGCTTCTTTAGACCTTAAGTCATCAAGGACACATGAATGGTTTTCTGACTCGGATCATCTATCTCACACCCAGGACAGGAATCAACCAATTCACAATGTATTACCCTCTGTATCACTGAAGCAATTGCACCACGGATGGTATGATACATAATGTACTTACAATACATATCGTTGTCAGTTTTGGGGGTTTACTAAGGCCTGATTTTCACATGAGGTCCCTGTCTAATCTCAGTAGAAGAAGAGGTTGTGTGGTGATCACAGCCTGTTCTGTGACATTTTGAAACATTCTATCGCTCTCTGTATTTCTAACATACTGGTTCTCACACATCTCATTAACAACCACATTTGTATCTTTCACAGCAAAGACAGTCGAGGCAGTAGATTTGTGGAAAGTCGAGAATCCATGCTGTCCGAATATGACTGCTGCTCCATCAGCAAATCCTTCAGTCTATTAAAGTAAAACAAAAACAGCATTGGTCCTCTGACTCATTATAGGTAGATTTAGTTCTGCTAACTCATCTCCCTCAGTTATGCCATGTAACCACTCACATTTTTTTATATGTTAAAATGCATTTACCTCATCAAGGCAACTCTTTTCTTCATTTTTCTCATCTTTCTCTTTCTTAGCCTGGGCCTGACTGCTTGTGGCTGCATTATCATCATCATCACCCTCTTGGTCAGAGTGCCCTCTTGGCTATGTCTTGCATATCTTTTTCACAACTTTCTCTGATGCTTTTTTTGGCAGTGTCTCACTGACCATCATCTCTGGCTCCCCCTTCTTGTCACTCTCTGTTTTTGGTTTCATAGTAACTTCTTTTTCTGCATCAGATTCACACCCCAGCAACTCTTTAAGGTCTTGCAGTGGTGTCTCTTCAGAAGGACAGTCAGGTTTAGGATTTTCTGATTCACCAAACTGTTCAGCGAGTTTCTTTTTTATGTCAGACACTCTTCCACTCAACAAGACTTGTGTGAGCTTCGTTTCACACCTCACGTAGTACACATACGTTGGCTTGGGTTGTGGGGCCCCGACAGCTATCTTCTTGCTTGGCTTTTCATCTCCAGACTTTTCATTAGGTGGTGTGACAATCTGGCTTGTTACAGAGAGGTTGAATTTTCATTAGGTGGTATGACAATCTGACCTGTTACAGGGATGTTGAAATGAGAAGCGCTTGCCATCTTCTTGCTTGATGTTTTTGATAATCTGCTCCAAGTCTCTAAAACAGAATCTGAGAAATCTCTCAAAAGCTGTGCCTTCTGGCTTCAAATGCAGGGTTTATATAACGCTTAGCAAGATGGACTTCCCTTGGTAAAACCATCACCACACCCCATCATACTATACATGGTAATGTGTCAGAGGTACATCTGTTGTAGCCCCCCACCCCCTTTTTCAAAACATTATAAATATCACACACATTTCATTTCAGCCTTCTCCTTGATACTACACAGAGCTGAGGGGGGTGAACTATAGGTATGTGTATTCCTTTTTTCTTATATAGTTTTATTCTTTCTAATTCATGACAAAAGTATAATTAGTTTTTAGCGATTGTTGCAATGCTATCCAGAGAAAACTGCTGAACCATCTTATTTACACAGGGTCCCCGTTTTAGCTTATAAATGTTACATGCGTATACATAAAGCTATCCTTTTGATGCAAGTTTGACACAGTCCTACAGATGCATGTTAAATAATTTTGTATACTGTTACAAAAACAGAAAAAGGGTACTCACACAGGCAGATGAATTCCCCTCGGGGTGGGGGTCTCCACACAGATCTGTGACATCTCTGCACGATCAGGTTCCTCCTAGATACTTCTTTCTGAAAATATCCTAATCAAAAACACACATGCCCCTGCAGTTATACAATAGGCCTACAGGGTCACACACACCTACATAAACACTAACTGATTTTGGGGTGGGAGGAGCACAGTGATGAAGAGGGACAGGGGTTTGAGCCAGGATGGTGGGGGTGCAGGAGAAAGGAGGGGCTTGGGAGTTCAACCTAGCATGGTGGGACTCGGGTTCGAGACAGGATGGTCTGGCAGGGGCTCGAGGTAGTGCGAGAATGAGGGGTGGGGGCAGGGGTTCGAGCCAGGATGGTGGGAGTGCAGGAGACAGGAGGGGACGCAGGAGTTCAACCTAGCATGGTGGGACTCGGGTTCGAGACAGGATGGTCTGGCAGGGGCTCGAGGTGTACGAGAATGAGGGGTGGGTGACAGGGGTTCGAGCCAGGATGGTGGGAGTGCAGGAGACAGGTGGGGATGCAGGAGTTCAACCTAGCATGGTGGGACTCGGGTTCGAGACAGGATGGTCTGGCAGGGGCTCGAGGGTATCACGAGAAGGAGGGCGTAGATGCTTACAAAATGGTGCTGTTAGGTCATTTCCTGCATGAGGGTGGGCACTGGGGTTCAAGCGCATGTCATTTTCCACCAAAGGGGCTGGACACGGGTTGAATGTGTCATTTCCTGCATGAGGCAGAGCCACGGGTTGAGGTTGCATCACTTCCGCCAGAGTGGTGGGGCCTAGCGCATTTTAGGGAGGGACTTCCAGTTTAACAAGGGGTGATTCTGATTGGTCCGTTTTAGGCCACGCCCACCTGTCAAATGACGTGGCATGCGCTGATTGGCTGAAATTTAACATTTGATGAGATATATGAACTTATACTACTAAAGAGGAAGCAGGGAACTACAGACCAGTCAGCCTCACCTCAGTAGTGGGGAAGATCATGGAAGCACTACTGAAGGAGAGATTGGTGGAACATCTGGTTGTCAATGGACTACAGGACCCAAGGCAGCATGGTTTCACCAGGGGGAGGTCATGTCAGACCAACCTCGTTGAATTTTTTGACTGGGTGACTAGGGAGGTGGATCAGGGGAGGGCAGTGGACATGGCCTATCTGGACTTCAGCAAGGCCTTTGACACTGTGCCACATAGAAGACTATTACACAAACTGGGGAATATGGGTGTGGGCAGGACAGTAGTGTGGTGGGTAGGTGACTGGCTGGGTGGCAGGACACAGAGGGTGGTGGTAAATGGCTGTCACTCCACAGAGGGAAGAGTGACCAGTGGGGTACCACAGGGATCAGTGCTGGGACCGGTCCTATTCAACATTTTCATCAGTAACATTGTGCAGGACCTAGAAGGCAGAATTTCACTGATCACTGATGAGACAAAGCTCTGTAACAGAGTAGACACACCAGAGGGTGTAGACAGAATGAGAAGTGACCTGCAGAAACTTGAAGAATGGTCAGGGGTTTGGCAGTTGAAATTCAATGCAAAGAAGTGCAAGACAATGCATATGGGGCACAAAAACCCTGGCACAATATATCAGTTGGGGTGAGGATATAGCATGCACCAAGCAGGAAAGGGATCTTGGGGTTATCATCTCTGATGACCTCAAGGTAGGAAACAGTGTGACAAGGCAGCAGGTAAAGTAAATAGGATGCTGGGATGTATAGGCAGGGGCATCACCAGCAGGAAAAGGGAGGTCATAATTCCACTATACAAGACACCAGTGAGGCCCCACCTGGAGTACAGTGTACACTTCTGGAGACCATACCTACGTAAGGACATAGACAGGGTAGAGAAGGTTCAGAGGAGGGCAACAAAGATGATGCATGGATAGCATCACAAGTCCTATGAAGACAGGTTGAAGGAACTGAACATGTACTCACTGGAGGAGAGGAGGGAGAGAGGGGCTATGATAGAGACATACAAGTATCTTACAGGGAGGAACAGGGTGCAGGAAAACACTATTTTTAAGCGACAAAGATGTTCCAGGTCTAGAGGGCATGGGATGAAGTTGGAGGAGGATGATTCAGAGAAACATGAGAAGAATTTCTTCACAGAACGGGTGGAGGACAAGTGGAACACCCTGCCAGAGGAAGTGGTGGGGCTGAAACAATCACGAGTTTAAGAATGCATGGGATAGACATAAAGGAATTCTGGAGGTCAGGGTAAAGGGCAACAGACTTCTAGGAAAACAAACTGAACTTACAAGCTCAAATGGGCAGACTGGGTGGGCCATAGGCCCTTATCTGCTGACACTGTCTATGTATCTATGTATCTATGTATCTACAGGTGTTTTCTGTATGACATAACCACCCTTCTTAAACTTGGGATAATGTAGGCTAAACCTCTTTTCACCACTCTGTGTTGTCACTTTGTTTCTCCTCAAATTTTCATTGTAATGAAGTGCAGCCAGCAGCGACCTTACAATACAAATAAAAATATGTTACATTCTGGAAAAAATGTACAACCTATTTAATGTGCAGATATGACTGAAACACCAGCTATGATATATTAATGCTGATCTATATCGTTCTATGCTCATTAATATTTTCTCTTGTGAAATCATACATCATTTCCTATCTGTGTAGTTGAATCATAAATTGCAACCCCCTCCTATGACATGCAAACACTACTCTCACCCCACTCAGTTGCAACTGATGCCTGGTGTTTCTTGTTCACAAGTGCATGAATTAACACATCTTTTTTGCTCTAACATTTCTTTTCAGCAATCATCACTAACCTGCACCTCATTCCTTGATAGCTGAAAACTACCATTTTGGGTACAAACTGATTAAGAAGACTGTGAAAGGCTTCTAATTCTGAGGTCTGGTGGTGGTCTGATAGTTTGCGAATGTCATTACATAGTGTAGTTTCAGTTATTAGCTGCTCAACACATACAGTGGCTTTTGATGCTAAAATAATATCACATAATGGGTGACCAGCGGAGTGCCACAAGGATCAGTACTGGGACCAGTCCTCTTCAATGTCTTCATTAGTGACATTGCAGAGGGGCTGGAGGGAAAGGTCTGCCTAGTTGCAGATGACACCAAGACCTGCAACAGGGTGGATACTCCAGAAGGGGTGCAGATAATGAAGAGGGACCTGGGGAAGCCTGAAAGATGGTTGGAGGTCTGGCAACTGAGGTTCAATGCAGAAAAGTGCAACATAATGCATCTGGGTAGGGGGAACACTGGGCAGACCTACAGGATGGGGGGAGGTGCTGACCATCACCAAAGAGGAGCGGGATCTAGGAGTTATCATATCTGATGACCTGAAGGTATCAAAGCAGTGTGCAAAGGCTGCAGGGAGAGCCAGCACATGCTGGGTTGCATAGGCAGAGGTATTACTGGCAGGAGGCAGGAAGTGGTAATGCCATTGTATAAAACACTAGTAAGGCCTTACCTGGAGTACTGTGTACAGTACTGGAGACCACACATGTGTAAGGACATAAACATGGCGGAGGCTGTCCAGAGAAGAGTGACAAAGATGGTGCATGGTTTGCACCATAAAACATATGAGGAGAGACTAAGAGACCTCAATATGTACTCACTGGAGGAGAGGGGAGAAAGGGGTGACATTATAGAAACTGTTAAGTACCTTAAGGGCATAAACATGGTGCAGTTGGGAGATCTTTTCCAATGCAGAAAATATACCAGAACAAGGGGTCACGATATGAAATTGAAAGGGGGGAGATTAAGAGGTAACTTGAGGAAGTTTTCTACACAGAGAGGGTGGTGAACGCTTGGAAGAGTCTGCCACAAGAGATGTTAGGGGCAAGCGCAGTGGAGCGGTTTAAACATGTCTGGGACAGGCACAGGGAAACCTTAGGCAGGAAGGGAGCGATGAAAAGCCAGTGACCACTTAGCGTGAGTGGATGCATACATGTATAGGGCCTGTGGATAGACTGGATGAGCCTAGTGGTCCTTATCTGCTGATAATTTCTATGTTTCTGTGTTTCTTAGTCACATGTGGGCAATAGCTACTTGATGTGAACACACGTGATACATATATTTAACTATGTGTCAAACTTACAAGGCCTCAACCATGGCTTTCTAGTTTCTACCCCTGAGAGGTCACCGTGTGTGCAACTAGGATGCACTAAATTCTCTGAATGATGTATATTTTGGACATGTGTTGCAACACTTCTCCACTTCCCTACTATCATATCTTCATCACCATCAGGTGTTGATCCAGCAGGCCAATAAATGTGATTCACAATTCTCTGAATCTATGGTTGTATATCCTAACAGTCTTTTGTAGCAGATGCAGCAAGTACTTTTTTTAATCCCTTGAATGACAATATAAATATGTAACCATAAAAATTAAATAACACTAAAAATTGCAGCAAACAGACCACATATAGCACTATATAGTGATACAGCATAATAACAATAAAATAAAAAACAATACCTTTTGCTACATGCCATGCGTCATATTTATGGCAAATATAAGGCAAAGTCTCCCTTATCCATTTGGCAACCTAAACGTGGCAGTCAGTTATGATCTCATCAGTTGTAAGACCCCATTCATCAACAGCTGACAAACACCTCTTCAGCCACTCAAGCACCATATTATTGGAACATCTAACTTCATTGCTCAACAAAAGTTAAATTAGAAACAGTGACTGATTCAAAAAGCATGTGTCCCACTTTAAGAATACAGTGCAGTGTTGCTTACAAAAAAAAATTAGATTAAACATCAGCTAACAAGTGCATACCTGAACTAACTGCAAATCAATAATTATTCCTGATGTTAATTCCATTAGTAAATATGTCCCATATTTGGCATGGTGTCCTGGACTATCCACGTGGCCATCTCCACCACACATTAGTCCTCTTCTTTCTGCTTGTAATGATGCTACCCACCACTGCTGTCTTTCTCTCCACAGCTTATCAACAGATTGTAGCACTAGTTGACTCTGGTGTCAGAAAAAGGTTCTAACACTGTACACTGCAACACCCGTGTTCTTAAATATGGGAATAACTCATGCCACTGTAGAACCAGCTGACAGTATAGCAGCTGATAATAAAATGTTTCCTGCCAGCAGGTGCCCAGCAAATGGCTGGCTACTCCAATTTGTCTTTTTCAAACACGATGTACATATAAAGATTAATGTCAGCAGTATGCCCATAACCTTACATTTGTATGTAAGGCCTGGCTCGCCATATGATGGACAGTGGCACCACAAAGGTAGTTGAAGAAGACAGTCCCAAAACACAATGTACTTTGGCATTTTTACTGGTCCAGAGTCTGCATGATTGGTCATTATTACTTCTTCCTCCTCAGAATAATCATCAGAGTCTTCCACACTCTTGGTACATGTCTCATAGTTTGGGTCGGCATCAATCTCCATCTCGTAATCCTCATCATTGACATTGGATATTAATGATAGGTCATCAAACATGTCTTGGTCTTCCTCAATCAGTTTCACATGCTGCATAAGTAGTTCACAGATTGGATAGCAACATCAACCATTATTTTCTCTGTTTGTGTGGCTGAAAATAAAAGAAGATGACGTTAAATATTAAAAGATTGTATCAAAGGTCGACATCTTAACATGGGTACCATTGTGTAATAAATAATAACAGTCAAAGTGGGTGGTATTGTGCTGTACCAGACATCCTAGGGGCTTAATGATGTACGTCAACTCAGAAGGAAGACCTTATAACACATGAAATGTCCATTATTGCACAATCCACCAATCATAATGGATTTATTGTTCTTCAGAAAAGTGCACTGTTGTCTGACAGATGCACACCTTTTTAAGGCTATCAACAAATCAGAGCACAAGTAGACATGCAACATTTTTCCATTTTAACAGGGATTGACAGTTAGTGACTGTCTGCATCAGGGAGTCTAGCGTGCACATGTGAAAGTGGAAGATAGAGTAATCATGTCCCTTAAAGAGCCCCTGATGCTGTTGTGACAATTTTGAAAAATTGAGATATTTAGACACAATTTAGATTATATTTATTATTTTTTCATCAATTGTCACACATACTTCTTTATTACTAATTGTAAAGAACAAGCCTTGTATATCAGACCACATTTTTTTTTATTGTCTGTTGCAACAGCCCTTTATCTATACCCTGCTCCTTCCGTTTTATTTCTGACTTTATATAGGATGGCCACCTATATATTCTCTTTCTCCTTCTCTGTCTTTCTTTTCTCCAAAGTTGATTCTGATATATTAGGTTTGACCCCCAGGATATGCAAATATTTAGTGGTTTAAATGGAATGTATAATGAAAGAATATGAACCCCTCCGTGTTTTATTTGTAAAATTGCAGTTGGTAAATTTGCTGCCATGGATGTTCGTGTCCTTTATAATATCCCCTTTTTGGTTTGTGAGGGTTTCTTTTGGAGAAATAGCCCTCCGGGAGGTTTATTGCAAGGCGCTGCTTACTTTTTCCGAGTTAAGCTCCGTTTAGCCTTCTTTACCTCCGAGGGTTTGTTTACCCACTTCAAGATGAAGGAGATTATGTTTGAAACCCTTCCTTCCCTCTTGTTATGCCCTTCTAGCAGGAGCTCCTAAAATAAAAGGCTTTATTAAAGTAATTTTGCTACTGAGCTCCTGCCTGACTGTGCGTACGATAGCGTTAGTATTTAAAGCCTTCGCGAATGTGCGCACGGTCATGAAGGCATTTTTCCCCGTAAATTTCCCTGCAGAGTGTTTTCTCTTCCAAAAAGGATTGTTTGCAAGACTACATACCTCCCGGAGCTGAACTAGAGTATTTTCAGACTGTTTGGTGGTATATGTTAAAATGTGGAATTCCTTGCTTCTCTCTGCTCTGGAATCTATCCTTCTTCTACTGCAGCACCTATCTAAGAGCCGGGCCAGCCATAATCTGGATACCTTTATGCTGCTGTTAGAAGGGGTGGTACTTCCTGAGGTCAGAAATAATGTTTAAACCCCCAAATTCATAAGTAATTAATTTTTATGATTGTATAGAGGTCATTATATGAATTTAAAGGTGTATTACTGTTTTAAATAATAAAAACGTTTTGTAGATAAAGAAATATAATTTAATGTAAGATACAGGGGTGGAGCTAGGTAGCCACCTGACCCCTGTCTGGTATATATTTGGAGTACCTAAATCAAATGGTCAGATAGTCTGAGAGGTACAGACCTGTGCTGACCTCAAAGAGTGTAGTACACTAGCCTATTCTAGTGCTGCAAAAAGGCAATTTTGTTTTATTTGTACTGTGACTTATTTTCTTTTTCACTTGAAGTTCGACTTTGTATTTTCATTTAGTTAATAAATTTATTTCTGGAATATCTCCATCTGTGAACAAGCGTCCTCCTTGCTATCCCACACCTCACACTAATGACATACAGATGAGCCAGGTAACTACAGGACAGTCAGTCTGCCCTACATAGTGAGTAAGTTAATGGAGGCCACTATGAAAGAAAAGCATCTTGTCCTTCCTTGAAGATAATGGACTCCAGGATGACAGGCAGCACGAGTTTGTTAGTGATAGGCTGTGTTAAACTAACATGGTGGATTTCTTCAAATGGGTCACAAAGACCTTGGACAAAGGGCAGGCAGTGGACATACTTTACCTGGACTGCATTAAGATGGTTGACTCGGCGCAACACAAAATAGTTTGTCAGCAAGCTGAGGGACATGGGTGTAGGGAATAAACTACTGTGGTGGGTAAAG
This sequence comes from Neoceratodus forsteri, assembly GCA_016271365.2. Lineage (NCBI taxonomy): Eukaryota > Metazoa > Chordata > Ceratodontiformes > Ceratodontidae > Neoceratodus > Neoceratodus forsteri. Next base: position 371,330,543 of record CM057449.1, read on the forward strand.
AGCAGGCTGATGGACTAGAGAGTGATGGTGGGGGCACAGCGGTCCAAACATAGACATGTGACCAGCGGTGTTCCACAGTGCTCGGTACTGGGACTGGTGCTGTTCAGTGTATTTCTTGGAGACATAGCAGAAAGGGTCAAGAGCAAAAATTTGAAGACACTACTAGAAGGAGAGAATGTATCTAAGGGTGGACCGGGCACAGCTGGAAAAATAGCCTGGCATCTGGCAGTAGGGTTTCAATGCAAAAAAAATTAAGGTGGTGCACATGGGAGCAAAAAAACAAAATTCAAGTTACTGGCTAAGGGAATTCAGGTGAAAGAATCAGAAAGGGTAAAGGAACTGGGTGTCTCAATGAGAGTGGACTTGAAGCACAGCATAGTGTTGGAAGGCAGCAGCCAAATCGGAGATAGTGATGGGTTACATAGCCAGGGGAATCACCTCTAGAAGGGAGGCTGTTGTTCAGCCACTGTACAGGTCATGGGTGAGACCACACCTGGAGTATTGTGTCCAGTTCTGTTGACTGTACCATCAGAAATATATCAAACTATTGGAGGCAGTACAGCAGACAGCAACCCAATTGATCCATGACATGAGGGACAGGACATACCATGAAAGATTGAGGGTTCTGAACATATACTCGCTGGAAGGCAGGACAGAGACAGGGGGTGTGATTGAGACCTACCTAAATGGTAAGATCAGCATTAAGGGCAACTTTCAGCCAAGGAAGGATAGTACAACAATGGGTCATGACCTGAAACTGGCTCTGGGCAGAATCCAAAAGTGAAATAAGAAGGCACTTCTTAACAGAAAGGATGGTGAAAAGGTGGACTGAGTTGCCACTGGAGGTGGTGGCCTGAATCTGCATACCTGAATGTTCAAATAATCACACTTTTTTCACAGTTGTCATCTACCAATCACACTAAGTCACTCAACAACATGGTTATACTGTACAGTTAATACACATAGGACTGCCACACACTGGAGTCACTAGGCCAGTGACATCATGCGTCAGTGCCCATCGCCATTATTAATTATTCAGTAAAACCATGCTGTAGTGTAGCTTAATGCTTTGGTAAACACCACAAATAAATTACATATGCATTTTTATAATGCACAATAACAATGGAAGGTACGTACATCTGGTTATTCCTTGATACAACATCTGCATCCTCTTATTGTGAGTTATCAATAGATCATTGGTGTGGACCATGGAATTCCTAGTGGTGGGGGTGAAGTCTGTTTCTCCATTGTTCTGCATTTGGGTTCGATCTCAACGTGATCAGCACTTCCTGCATCATCACATTTCTGAGTGAGATCTGAATCTGATTGATGTGCTTCTTTAAGAATACTGGAGACGATCTACAGAGAGAATATTGTCACAATTTTATTTAATAACTGCAAGGTATTTTAATAAGAACATTAACTATTAACTATTACAATATAAGTATTTTGCACAGTGTAGGTTGAAATTTACTTTTGCGAATATGCTTTGCAATATAGAGAACCACACATTTTTTTACATGCAAATCAACTACCATGAATTAATAATTCATATGACGTACTTAGTTGAGGAAATCATGCAACTTGTATGTATGTAAAGGTGTTTACATTTAACATTTACATGATCGCAATTAAAAGTTAAGGTACCATACCAATGCAACTATTATACTATATTGGGTGATGAGGGAATAGTGACACACTACTGGCATGCTGGCACAATGTACAGTTGTACTCACCATTGTCTTAGCAGGATCCAGTGGACAGTGGAAATGTAAGTGGTCATCAGCTGTGATTATTCACTGCTTTGCATACTTACTGTTGAGCAAATTGAAACCGACAATAACCAAACATAAAGCCTCACAAGGGAATGGATTGGCTTGATCACAGGTCAGATGACTGCTCTCTTATCCACGCTATGATTAGCAATGTGCCACATGGTCACTTAGCAGAAACACCCATCTGCTACTCCTGCTGTATGATGGCTGTGTGTCACAGTATGGCTGAAGACAAACAGTGATGCAGCGGTCTCTGTGCCTTTGACAATAGTAGCTCCCACCAGCTGAGACTGCTGAGACTGAGACAAGGAGAGTGAGAAAGCAGCCACAGCTTCCTTGAATCAAGGAGGTTATTTTCTAGACTACGCTGAACTGAATTATTACTTTTTGGACCTGTGTAAGTAACTAGAATTGATTCTGTTTTTGGGGTGGACTTTTCTTAGTTTTAACTTTAATTTGCCAGGGAGGAACTGTAGCTGGGAGATATTTTCAGTCAGTTGTGACTTGACCTGTTACTTAGCCTTTGTGAAATAGGTGTCTGAAATGAAGGAAGGCACTCCCCGGGGTGGAGGGTAAGAGTTGTAGGTGATTGTTTCTGGATGGCATAGGTTTACTCCCACCCAACCTTCCCCTCACCCCACCCACCCCAAGCGATAACTTCCTTTATAGCAGGGGCTCTGACATCACTTACCCAAAACTGCTAACAACATACACCTGTTCATATCCTTAAAGGTACAGCACACTAAATAGGGGTTAGAGACATTCACAAGCTTACACACACTAAAACAAGAACAAAAAAACAAAAAAGCATCTGTAACTGGAAGGGACACAGACATGTGGGGAGTGGTGCAATGCACTGGCTGTGGAGCAGCAGTCTTCCGGGAGACATTCTAGAGACTGCGTTGCTGCCCTATTTGCAGGCACCTCTCTGGTCTGAGGGACAAGGTTGTTTGTCTCCATGCTGACCTGGCAAGGATTCAGAAAACCTGCTCCCCCAGCCAGAGACCACCAGGCCACTGCCACTACCTCAGAGGTTGCCAAGAAAGAGGAGTGGTTGGACCACAGTGGGCTCAGGGAGGGTGAGGGTGGTATAACAGAGGCACATCCCTCCAACTGTGCCTCTCCACAATTCATTCACCACTCTGGTGAAGCATGGTTCCTCTATGGAGGCACCTGCAGTGGAGACTAAGGAGGATGCTGGGAACCTCCACAGTGGAGACCCACAGAAAGCAGACCCAGGACTCCACAGGGGAAGGAAACAACTGCTGATGGGGGACTCAATTGTTAGGGGGGTAGAACTGGGGGAGGGAGGGGAAAGGTAGGTAAGGTGCCTGCCCAGTGCCAAGGCTTGGAGGGACAGGAAAGAAATCCTCAGGATTGTGGGAGCAGTGGCAAGGGGAGGGAGCTGGATGTCATTATCCACCTAGGGACAAATGACCTGGCTGAGAATGGGATCAGAGCAGTGCAACAGGAGTTTGTGGAGTTGGGGAAGGGCCTTAGACAAGTAGCACACATGGAAACTTTCTCAGAAGTGCTACCTGTCTATGGCATGGATGAGGCTAGGGCACTCTGCACCATGGGATTCAATGACTGGTTGAAAAGCTGGTGCAGAGCTCAGAGATTTGGCTTCATTGGGGACTAGGGCTCCACCTGGAAGGATTCAGGCCTATACAGGCACGATGGTCTGCATCTATCCTGGAGGGGAACCAGGATCCTAGGTGATAGGTTTAAATGCTTCAATAGCAAGCATTTAAACTAACCAAGGGGAGAGGCACTGAAGAGGAGAAGGGAAATCCTAGCCCCCACAAAAAATCAGGGTAATTAGTGAAGTAAACACCAAAATAGAGCAGTCGATAGGGAGAAGGGCAGGGGTAAATGGAGAAAAAGACAAAGGTAGTAAGAACAGGGATGGGGCAAAAAGAAATAAGCCATAAAAAATGGAGGGTGATGAGTACCAATGTCTATAGTCTAGGTAAAAAGCTCCCTGAAATGGTGGCCTTGATCGAAGTGGGATGCCTGGATATTGTGGCAGTCACAGAAACATGGTACACAGAGAACCATGACTGGGATGTCAACATACCAGGGTACACAATCTACAGGAGGGACAGGGAGGGAAGAAGAGGAGGAGGAGGAGTAGATCTCTGTGTAAGGGAAGGGATCAAAGCAACAGAACTAAAGGGTAAACAGGGAGGAGAGGAGGCACTGTGGGTCACACTGGAAACTGGAAATGGCTCCACAATCCACACAGGGGTTGTATACAGACCCCTGTCTCAGGGGGAGGAAATGGACAAGGAAATGATAGAAGGCATCCTCAGGATGGCAGAGAAAGGGGAGATATTGCTGATGGGGGACCTGAATATGCCAGATGTTGACTGGAGCACCTTTGCTGCAGCCACATCCAAGAGCAGGGCCATTCTTGATGCCCTACAGGTGGCATGCCTCCAATAGCTAGTTTTGGAACCCACTTGGGAGAGAGCAATCTTAGACCTCGTACTCTCAAATGGGGATGGAGAGAGGATCTCTGATCTTGAAATGGGTAGCCATCTGGGAACAAGCAACCACCAAACAGTGTGGTTCACAATAAACTTAGCTGTAGAGTCAAGCTACACAAAAGTGAAGGTACTGACCAATGTCAGACCAACCTCATTGAATTTTTTGACTGGGTGACTAGGGAGGTGGATCAGGAGAGGGCAGTGGACATGGCCTATCTGGACTTTAGCAAGTCCTTTGACACTGTGCCACATAGAAGACTATTACACAAACTGGGGAATATGGGTGTGGGCAGGACAGTAGTGTGGTGGATAGGTAACTGGCTGGGCGGCAGAACACAGACAGTGGTGGTAAATGGCTGTCACTCCACAGAGGGAAGAGTGACCAGTGGGGTACCACAGGGATCAGTGCTGGGACCGGTCCTATTCAACATCTTCATCAATGACATTGTGCAGGACCTAGAAGGCAGAATTTCACTGTTCCCTGATGACACAAAGCTCTGTAACAGAGTAGACACACCAGAGGGTGTAGACAGAATGAGAAGGGACCTGCAGAAACTTGAAGAATGGTCAAGGGTTTGGCAGTTGAAATTCAATGCAAAGAAGTGCAAGATAATGCATATGGGGCACAAAAACCCTGGCACAATATATCAGTTGCGGGGTGAGGACATAGCATGCACCAAGCAGGAAAGGGATCTTGGGGTTATCATCTCTGATGATCTCAAGGTAGGGAAACAGTGTGACAAGGCAGCAGGTAAAGCAAATAGGATGCTGGAATGCATAGTCAGGGGCATCACCAGCAGGAAAAGGGAGGTCATAATTCCACTATACAAGACACTAGTGAGGCCCCACCTGGAGTACAGTGTACATTTCTGGAGACCATACCTACCTAAGGACATAGACAGAGTAGAGAAGGTTCAGAGGAGGGCAACAAAGATGGTGCATGGATTGCATCACACGTCCTATGAGGACAGGTTGAAGGAACTGAACATGTACTCCCTGGAGGAGAGAAGGGAGAGAGGGGATATGATAGAGACATACAAGTATCTTACAGGGAGGAACAGGGTGCAGGAATACACTATTTTAAGCAAAAAAAGATGTTCCAGGACTAGAAGGCATGGGATGAAGTTGGAGGGAGGACAATTCAGAGGAAACGTGAGGAAGAATTTCTTCAATAAACGGGTGATGGACAAGTGGAACACCCTGCCAGAGGAAGTGGTGGGGGCTGAAACAATCACGGGATTTAAGAATGCATGGGATAGACATAAAGGAATTCTGGATGTCAGGGGTAAGGGGCAACAGACTTATAGGTAAACATAAACTGAACTTACAAGCTCAAATGGGCAGACTGGGTGGGCCATAGGCCCTTATCTGCCGACACTGTCTATGTATCTATGTAACTTCAGGAGGGCTGATTTTGTCAAAATGGGAGAGCGCCTCAGGAAATTACTAGCAAACAGGTGGGGTGGAGCAACAATGGGGAAATATCAGAACCGCCATCACAGAGGCAACAAGCCTTTGTGTGAAGCAAATAAACAAATCAAAACGTAAGAAAAAAACACTATGGTTGTCAAAAGAAGTGGCAGGGAAGGTAAGGGAGAAAAAGAAAGTATTCAGGAAGTATAAGGAAACACAGAAGGAGCAGGACAGAGAACTGTACCAGTTAAAGCAGAAGGAAGTGGGTAAGGCAGTCAGAATAGCAAAGGCCCAAACCAAAGAAAAGATAGCCAACTCGGTTAAGAAGGGGGATAAAATCTTTTATAGGTACATTAGGGAGCAAAGAAAGACTAAGGCAGGGATAACTGAGGCTGAACAAAGAGGAAGGTGGTTGGGCAGAGAGCAACAGTGAAAAAGCAGGGATACTGAACGAAGACTTCTGCTCAGTATTCACAATGGAAAAGCGGAAGAAATACCTAATCTGGTCAATAGAAGCACTCTGGATGGGGGGATGATTTTAGTCCTTTCACAGAAGAAAGGGTTCTGAAAGAACTCTTAAAACTGAAGGTGGATAAAGCAATGGGGCCTGATAGGATTCATCCCAGAATTCTAAAAGGACTAAGGGAAGAACTAGTAACACCAATGACTACCCTTTTGTAATAAATCATGGGAGGATGGTGTGGTACCTGAGGGCTGGAGGAGGGCAGATGTGAGTCCCCTTCACAAAAGTGGGAGCAAGACTGAGGCAGGAAACTACAGACCTGTCAGTTTGACCTCAGTGGTAAGGAAAATGATGGAATCAGTTCTGAAGAAAAGAATTGTTGAGTACCTAGAGGTCAGTGTGGCACAGGACCCGAAGCAGCATGAATTCACAGTGGGAAGCTCATGTCAGACAAATCTAATTGATTTCTTTGACTGGGTGACCAAAGCAGTAGACCAGGGAGGGGATGTGGACATGGCCTACCTAGACTTTAGCAAGGCATTTGACACAGTCCAGCACAAAAGATTAATAAACAAATTAGCCAACCTGGGAGTGGGTCCCAGGGTGGTAGCCTAGGTAAAACACTGGTTGGACCACAGGACACAGCGAGTAATAGTAAATGGAGTCCACAGTGAAGAAATGAGGGTTACTAGTGGGGTACCACAGGGTTCAGTACTGGGGCCGGTCCTTTTTAATGTCTTTATAAGTGACATTGCAGAGGGACTGGAAGGGAAAGTATGTCTCTTTGCAGATGACACAAAGATCTGCAACAGGGTTGATACACAAGGTGGGGTAGAAAGGATAAAAAGGGACTTGGCAAGGTTGGAGGAATGGTCAAATGTATGGCAGCTTTGATTCAATGCAAAGAAGTGCAAAGTAATGCACCTGGGAAACAAAAACCCAGGGGAAGAGTACACAATGGGGGGTGAGATACCGACAACAACAAAAATGGAAAGGAACCTCGGGGTAGTCATATCAGACAACCTAAAGGTTGGCCAGCAATGTGAAAAGGCAGTAAGGAGGGCTGGGAGGATACTGGAATGCATATGGAGAAGCTTCATGAGTAGAAAACAAGAAGTTGTTGGCCCTCTGTATAGACAGTTGGTAAGACCACATCTGGAGTACTGTGTACGGTTCTGGAGACCCCATCTCCGCAAGGAAATAGACATGGTGAAGGCTGTCCAGAGGAGGGCAACCAAAATGATGCAGGGTCTGCATTAGAAGACATATGAAGAAAGACTAAAGGAACTAAAGATGTATAGCCTCGAGGAAAGGAGGGAGAGGGGGGACATGATTGAAACTTTCAAATACCTCAAGGGAATCAACAAAGTCCAAGAGGGTAGCCTCTGTCAGAAAAAGAGATGTGTGAAAACAAGGGGGCACAATTTGAAGATAGAGGGGGGACGGCTCAGAGGTAATGTGAGGAAGTATTTCTTCATAGAGAGGGTTGTGGATACATGGAACAGCCTTCCTGATGAGGTCGTAGAGTCAAAAACAGTGGGGGAATTCAAGAATGCATGCGACAGACATAAGGCAATTCTAGTGGGGGGTAGGAGGAAGTAGGCTGTTGGTTAACTAGGATCTGCAGCTTGTCCATTAGGTAAGGAAATGGGCAGACTAGGTGGGCCAAGCGGTCCTTATCTGCAGTCAAATTCTATGTTTCTGTATTTTACCATATCCCATTCAGGTATTCAATGGTGAATCTAGTGACAGAGAAGCTGGATAATTATATACTGGCCCAACAATACACAAAGCATAAAATGTAAATCATTGGCAAAGGGGGTTATCTTAGTTTTCAAATTGGATTTCCAATTAGAGAAATCAGAATGCTCATACTGGCATACAATTCATTAACACAAGCAGTACAGTGAAAAACTGAGACCAACAATGATTTACAAACATTTGGTAGCTTATACTGTGAACATGGGTGTTACAGTATCATGCCCACATTTAAATGCTATCTCAGCTGGTGACAGTCATGATTCATAACATTGCAATGCAATGTGATGTTTTGAATACAGGTACACCCCCATGCTCACTATCTCTGTAATCCTGGGGGGAGGCAAGATCCAAGGGGGATTGGCCACCCCCCTCGGCATATAGGACATGGGGGAGAACTGCTTTATGCCAACAGTGAGTGGGATCCCCCGTTGTCAAATACTGTGCAGCCAGAGTAAGCCAGCAGGGGGATTGGGCACCTCCGAGGTTGGCAAAAAACATATAAACTGACAATGTTATGTATGACCCAGTCACACATTTATTTATCTAACTATGAAGACTGTCACGTCTTTATCCCTCAGTTGTGGCTATGCCTCTCGTGAGGTATCATCAGTTAACACATCTAGTGAAAGTAACAAATGTATGACACTGTCATGTAGAACATAAGCAGTTTACATTTTAAACGTCAATTTTATTAAAGTATCATTCCCTTACTCATTTCATTGGAGGCTAGTGAGTAGCAGAGGGACAGAGCGGAGCAGCAAGATGGCCGCAATGCTGCTCCACTGCATGCACCCTTGAATATGAAGTGGCTGTTAGATCTTTTTTTGGTGAAAGCTTGTTTATTTTTATTTTGATTTGGTGATTTCAATCAGTGCCAATTTTTGTCTGTTTTGTCAATGTGATCCTATTTTCAGCTCACCAGAGAGACAAGCTGGAATAATTGCTGGTATTAGGTACTCTATGGCACTCTTGATGGCGTTTCTGAAGGCACTTTAAAAGTGCAAAACATTCCTACTTATTTCAGTTTCAATGATTTAATAAAAGAAACTGATGATATTTTTGCACTTTACTGGCATTAATAACTACAATCATTACTCACTGCTTGAAGGAAATAAATCTTTTGTCATGCCACAGTATTGTGGGAATCAGATATAATATAATGAATGCTTGATTTGAGAAAGACTGTCAAAACAAGAAAAAAGAACTACGACAATTAATAAAGGCTACAAAAATAAATAAAAATAGGAATACCGTGAAATCCCTTAACAAAGCTAGGAAAGAGTACAAGGTTTATCTAAAGGAAAAACAGAGTTTACCATGTAAAACAAGCATTTGTCAATGTCGAATGTTGTCTTGCTGGCATTGCCAGTGGCGGAGCTAGAGGCGCATAATAGGAATGGCAGTGAAGTATTGAAGTGGCGTCAACCCCACCCCCACCCTGTAGAGAGCGACAGGCAGTGGGGTGTGCCTTTGGGTCGTCAGATATAATGTTCATGCCGTTGTACCTCACCCTACCCTGTAGACACTGACAAACATCATGGTGTGCTTTGGGGTCTTTGGGCATTATACTTACCGCATTCCATAAGGAAATATACTGACGTGGGTGCAGTATAGGAGTGTGAGGTGAAGTCTATGGCCAAACAGTGCAAAACGCACCATGATGCCTGTCAGTGGCTGGAGGGTAGGCATGGGGGGGGTGGAATGGCGTGAGCATTACATCCAATGATCCCAAGTCACAGCCCTGATGCCTGTCTGTCCGTAACGGGTGGGGTGCTGCAGTTGGAAACCCTAACACCATAGGTGTGTAGTGGTAGTTTCACTCTACATGTTCAACATGGGCTGCATGTCAGGCCACCTCATGAAAAGCGGCACAATCACTTTGTTAGCTGAAAGGTAGTTTTGCACAGCTGCTGTGGCATTTGGTGACAGAGGGGCAAAAGCACAGTTTTGGGTAGGATGTGGAGAATGACAACTGTATTGTTCATGAGGAGGCGTAAAAAAGGGCAAGGCTGAAAATCTGGAGTGGCAATATGAAATATTGGTGAAGCTGACTTTGCCAAAATGGGTAAGTGCCTAAGGAATGCACTAGCACATGGGCAGGAAGGAGGGGTGGAAGAACAATGGGGAATAATAAAAACTGCCATCACAGAGGCAACAAGCCTTTGTGTGAAGCAAATAAACAAAACTAAACGATGTAAGAAACCACTATGGTTCTCAAAGGAAGTGGCAGTGAAAGTTCAAGAGAAAAAGAAAGCTTTCAGGAAGTACAAGGAATTGCAGAAGGAGCAGGACAGAGAACTGTATCAGTTAAAGCAAAAGGAAGCTGGGAAGGCAGTCAGAACAGCAAAGGCCCAAACCGAGGAAAAGGTAGCCAACTCAGTTAAGAAAGGGATAAACCTTTATAGGCACATCAGGGAGCCGAAGGAAGACCAAGGGAGGGATAATGGGCTTAATAAAGGGGGAGGGTGGGTGAGGGAGACTGTGAAAAGGCAGAGATACTAAACAAATATTTTTGCTCAGTATTTACAAAGGAAGAGGGGGTACCTAGAACAAACAGTAGAAACACACTGGATACAGAAGTTGATACCAGCCCATTTACAGAAGAAAGGGTTCTGAAAGAACTCTTAAAACTGAAGGTGGACAAAGCAATGGGGCTGATGGATTCATCCCAGAATTCTAAAAGAACTAAGGGTAGAATTAGTGACACCACTGACTACCCTGTTTAACAAATCATGGGAGGATGGGGTGGTACCCGAGGACTGGAGGAGGGCAGATGTGATTCCTCTTCACAAAAGTGGAGCAAGGCAGAAGCAGGAAACTACAGACCTGTTAGTTTAACCTCAGTGGTAGGGAAAATGATGGAATCACTTCTGAAGGAAAGAATTGTCAAGTATCTAGAGGCCAGAGGGCACAGGACCCAAGGCAGCATGGATTCACAGCAGGAAGGTCATGCCAGACAAATCTGATAGATTTCTTTGACTGGGTGACCAAGAGTAGATCAGGAGGGCTGTGGACATGGCCTACCTAGACTTTAGCAAGGCATTTGACACAGTCCCACACAAAGGATTAATATACAAGTTAGCTAGCCTGGGAGTGGGTCCCAAGATGACAGCCTGGGTAAAAAATTGGCTGGAAAATAGGACACAGAGAGTAATAGTAAATGGAGTCCACTCTGGGGTTAATAGTGGGGTACTGCAGGGTTCAGTATTAGGACCAGTCCTCTTCAATGTCTTTATAAGCGACATTGCAGAGGGACTGGAAGGAAAAGTATGTCTCTTTGCAGATGACACAAAGATCTGCAACAGAGTTGATGCACAAGGAGGGGTGGAAAGGATGAAAAGGGACTTGGCAAGGTTAGAAGAATGGTCAAATGTATGGCAGCTTAGATTCAGTGCTAAGAAGTGCAAGGTAATGCACCTGGGAAACAAAAACCCAGGGGAAGAGTACACAATGGGGGGTGAGATACTAACAACAACAAAAATGGAAAGGGACCTGGGGGTAGTCATATCAGATGACCTAAAGGTGGGCAAGCAATGTGAGAGAGCAGCAATGAGGGCTGGGGGATATTGGGATGCATAGGGAGAGGCATCACCAGTAGAAAACAGGAAGTTATTATCCCTCTGTACAGACAGCTGGTCAGACCCCATCTGGAGTACTGCGTGCAGTTCTGGAGACCCAGTCTTCGCAAAGACATAGACAGGATGGAAGCTGTCCAGAGGAGGGCAACTAAAATGGTGCAGGGTCTGCACCGGGAGACATATGAAGAGAGACTAAAGAAGCTTAATATGTATAGCCTCGAGGAAAGGAGGGAGAGGGGGGACATGATAGAAACTTTCAAGTACCTCCAGGGAATCAACAAAGTCCAAGAGGGTAGCATCTTTCAAAAAAAGAGGTGTGCAAGAACAAGGGGCACAATTTGAAGATAGAGGGGCGGCTCAGAGGTAATTTAAGGAAGTATTTTTCACAGAGAGGGTTGTGGATGCATGGAACGGCCTTCCGGAGGAGGTCGTGGAGTCAAAAACAGTGGTGGAATTCAAGCATGCATGGGACAGTCATAAGGCAATTCTAGGGGATGGGGGTAGGAAAAAGTAGGCTGCTGGTTAACTAGGATCTGCAGCTTATCCAGTAGGCAGGGAAATGGGCAGACTGGGTGGGCCAAGCGGTCCTTATCTGCTGTCAAATTCTATGTTTCTATGTTTCTATGTTAAGCAATGAACATGCATACAAACTGCACAGCAGACGTCCAAAACCCAATTATTTGTGGGAGTTTTTTAGGCACATTTTCAACATAGGGATTTTGGGACCTCCCCTCATGAACAGTAGTGCTGTGATTTTGTTAATGTGTCCCACAGCTGCGGAAACGCATTTTGGGCAGGCTGTGAAAAATGGCAGTTGTACTGTTGATAAGGAGGTGTGCACAAATGCCAGTGGTGAAAATTTGGCATGAAAATATTGCAAATGTACGAGGTTACAAGGCTGCGTGGAAACTGCACAATGCACGCTTGCAGCACAGTTATTTTCTGGACATTTGGCACCAAATTTTCAACATAGGCATTTTAGGACCTCTGCTTATGAACAGTGTCATTTTCATTTCTCAAACTGCTCCGATTTAGACAGCGACCGCGTGATTCTGCGCCAGATGTGCGAAAACACATTTCAGGCAGGATATGTAAAATGACAGCTGTACTGTTCATTAGGAGGTGTGAAAAATGCCAATTTTGAACATGAGGAGTGAAAATATTACAAATGCACGAAGTCACAAGCGTGCGTGCAAACTGTGAAACACACGCTTGTAAAACACTAATTGTATGGACTGTTGACCCTAAATTTTCAAAATAGGCATTTTAGGACCTCTGCTAATGAACAGTGTCACTGTCATTTCCATTATGTGTCTCGAACACGGACGTTCCACAGCCACCACGCTATTCTGCGCTGGAACTGCGAAAACACATTTTGGTCAGGATGTAAAAAATGACAGCTGTACTGTTCATAAGGAGGTGCAGAACAATGGCAATGTTGAAAATCTGGAGTGAAAATATTATAAACTCACGAACTTATGCGCGTGCGTGCAAACTGCGCAATGCACGCTCGTAACACAGTCACGTTATGGAGTATCATCACCAAATTTTCAGCATAGGCATTGTAGGACCTCTGCTCATGAATAGTGTAAGTGTCATTTTCATAATCTGCCCTGAACACTGATTTTCCACAGCGACTGCGGTATTGTGCGCCGGAAGTGCGAAAGCACATTTCGGCCAGGATGTGAAAAAATCACAGCTGTACTGTTCACAAGAAGGTGTAGAAAAATGGCAATGTTGAAAATCTGTCATGAAAATATTGTAAATTCACGAAGTTACGAGTGTGCATAGCAACTGTGCAATGCACGCTCGTAAAACAGCCATTTTTTGGATTTTTTCCACCAAATTTACAACATAGGCTTGTTGACAGCCCACCTCATGAACACTGCCACTGTCCTTGTGTTAATCAGTCCTGAAAGGTGATTCCATGCAGTGACTGCGAAATCACCTTTCGGGACCGATTAACACCATAACTATTACAGAATTCATGAGGAGGGGTCCAAAAAACCCCATGTTGAAAATTTGGTGCAAAAATTCCAAAAAATGCCTGAGATATGCATCAAAGTTGAAAAAAAAACTATTTATTCCATTATACAGCTTACCGGCATTTCTTCAGTTTGTTGTTGGCTTTGAAGAGTGCAGACATGTTCCCAGTCCACCGAAGATCGTCGTGCCAGACTCCAGAGGTGAGTATGGGATGAGGGGAGGTGTGGGGAGGCAGGGTGTGCAGTGGTTGGGTGCGGGTGGTGGGTAGGGAGACTACAAGGGACTGTTTTTGTGTTACAGGGTGAAAAAAAACATCATGGGACAGTTTTTTTTTTCAGGGGACTTGGCATGCTGTGGTGGGCTCACAGCGTGCCACCTAACTGTTTGGGGGGGTTGCTGTAGCCAACAGGGATTGGGTACCCTCATTGGCACACAACAAAGGGGGGGTAATTATGCCGACGGGCATTGGGCACCCTCATCAGTACACAAGGAAAGCGGGAGGGAGGCAAGAGCCAAGGGGATTGGGCATGCCCTCAGCATATAAGACATGGGGAAGACTGCTTTATGCCGGCAGGGAGGCTCCTGCCGCCAATAAATGCACCCAGAGTAAGCCGGCAGGGTTGGGCACCCCTGAAGTTGGCAGTTGGGCAGCCGCGCCATGCGCTGACAATGTGGCGAGTACTTAGGAAGGGTCCACTGCATCTGACAAGCTTTACTCGGATTGCAGCAGACCTTTCCTTAGATGTGCTCACCACATAAGTATGCATGGTGTGGCGCTGGCATGCAGGCTGATTGGGGAATGAGGGACGCACCTACTGATGCGTGCCCTGCATTCGCCCAACAGCGACCACACCTCCAAATCCCCACTGCCGCAAGATGTTGGCTGCGCAAGCATGCCAACATAAAAATGGGGCCTTATGCTGGCGGCAATACACAAGAATGATTGTCAGTCATTCTGGCTTTTTGTTGCCAGGGGTATGAACAGTAGTAGGCAACATTTGGATACATACATAACATTAGAACAATGGACAAAACACTATTCTAGCATTTTTTATGATCCCGATGCTAGCAATAATATGGTGCCCTGGGATGTAGACATAAATTGGACTCTATTTAAAATAATTACACATAGTGAAGCTTGTTTTTCTATAGTTACATTAAAAAATAAAAAAAGCATATGGCCGTGCTCTAATTCCCATGGAGGTTTACTTAGCAGCTCCCTCAGTATGGTCCAAAGTGTTGATAATTTTCTTAAATTTGTGTGTTATGAAAAATGATTTTCTAAAATCATGGAAAGGTGCCATCATAGTTTCCATTTTTAAACAGGGAGACAAAGCTGATCCCTTTATGTACCACCCTATTTCATTATTGGATATACAAAACAATATTTTCTCTAAAATCACATTGAACAGATTAACAGAACAATTTAACCAACTTGGTGGGCTTTTGGAGCTCCAAGCAGGCTTCACTACTCCACTACTGATAATTGTTACATAATTTGGCATCTTTTCGAGAAATGTTTTACTTTAAGAAAACAGAAATTGTTCATTGCTTTTATAGATTTCAGCAGTGCGTTTGATAGCATATCATGTGCTAAATTGTGGTTAACCATGTATCAAATTGGCATTCAGCCTTCCCTGATTGGTGTAATCAGGGAACTGTATAGTAATACGTGGGCTCAGATTTGACTGGGGACAGGTGGGCAGCTCTCTTCTGAAATAAGAACTAATATAGGTGTTAGACAGGGCTGTGTTCTGGCCCCCACTTTGTTCTGTGTTTATAATAATTGTCACCTTTTAGAACTTACAGAATCTGCTTCAGATTCTCCACTAATAAATAATTTTGCCTGCCCAGCCCTGGGTTATGCAGATGACTTGACCATAATATCACTTACTCAGTCAGGACTTCAAAAAAAACTTAGGATCCTGCATGAGTTTTCTCAGGAATTTAATTTAAAAATCAATGAAAACAAGAGCCAGGTAATAATATTTGGGTCAAATAATACTAAAAAAGACGTGGCTGGTAGGTGATAAAAAATTCAGAACTGTAAGTTCTTATGTCTGTCTGGGTTTGATTCTATCTGATGATGGTAACTGGAACAAACATGCAAAAGCACAGGTAACAAAACTCAAACAAATTGCGAGTACCTTAAATAAATTTAACCACAGCTATGGAGGAAACTCAGTCGTTCCACTGATAAAAGCTATAGAGGCTAAATTTGTACCTACCTACTATACCAATGTGAAGTTTGGGGAATTGGCAACTTAAGGCCTTTGGAAGTCCCTCTGAGCAGAGTATTGCATTCAGCCCTTGGGTCTGGTCTTGCTGTCCCAGTCTCTTTAATTACAGCAGAAGTTGGTCTAACTTTCCTGGAGTCTCTGAACGTATCAAGGGATTTGAATTACTGGATTAAACTAACTAGGATGGATATCTCCAGGTTACCATTTCAGTGTTTGTTAGAAAAAAATAAATGGTGCAATATTGGCTGTGTGTAATCATGGTGGCTATCCGGAATTAATAAGATATGTCATGACCATGGCTTACAAAATTTGAAGCATTATGTCTCAAATAATATTACAATAAATGTGAACTATAAGTCATACTGTCTTAAAAGAATTAGTAACTATACTAAGGATAAAGATATAAGCATTATAAGAGGCTTGCACATTGTTCCATGGTTAGTTCAGAATGACAGTGTTCATATATTTAGATACTATTTAAATTGTTTAACAGATTCTACTCTGAGCAAATTGTATACCAAATATAGATGAGAGCTTTTTAAAAGCAATATTCTCCAAACCAGATCTCAGAAAATTAACAACCCTAAGGCAAGAGTCTGTGCCTGTAACCATGAAGAATTGGAAGATCTATACCATGTAATCTTTTCTTGTGGTTGGTACAAAACTCCCAGAACCAGATGGCTATATCCACTTTGGGCTGAAATTGCTACAACTGATAAATTGTTGCTGCTTACTATTATGTTTACAACTGAGGATGCTCACATAATTAATACAGCTGCACGGTGCATATCTTAGAGTAATTGCACTGATTCGTATGAAATATGATTAATATTTTTGTAATTGGATATAAGGCGATACATTTTTATCTGATACATTGTTTTTATCTGCATGTTAAATTGTATTTAAGACTTGTATATACCATCTGTCTGCATTTTGTAAAGGTCCATGACCAAACAAATAACCAGAAAAAACCCTTATGTAGTAATACATCCAGTCACCACTTGTGGCAGGAAAAGTGTGGTTGCACGCATATTTTGTTGAGGTGATAACAGAACGCAACAGTTATGTATTATGGTTGGAACACAAAGAAAGTGAAACCACTGTTATGCAGCAACTAGTTGTGAGGGAGGGTGTATTAATCTATTATAGATCTAGTGAGCGCACAGTGTTAAATGAAATACATGGAATGTGAATAAATTCTGGGATTCTATGCATGAGACACCATTTGCAGAATAGGTGTGTCTCATGCACAGGCCAAGGCAGCACAATGATTGGATTGGAGCACTCACGCGATCTATAAAAATATGTATTACATGGGTAGGGAGAGTGAGGGAAGTGATTGGTGGAGTGCCATCAGGTGACAGTGCATTAATGCACATTATCAGCACAGTTAGTGTGACGGGATCTAAGGGAGATCCCTGGGCAGACCTGCACTTGTTGGGTAGTGGGAAATAATTTTGCAAAGGCAGATATTTGCAATCCTAGCTAAGCTACTCCCACTATTAGTGAACAGCACAGAGATGCATTTGTTAAATTATTGTCCCCTACAGAAAAAGTGCAGGGATGTGTCCTCTCCTGAAGTGTCATTCGCTCAGTTGTTGGGTTGTTTGTCTAATGCACCTGCCCTGTGGATCTCCAGGGATCTCACACTGACTGTGAAAAGGTAGTGTTTGTGGAGAGGGAGTGCTCCAGAGAAAGACGAGAGTGGGGAGTGGTACTGCAAGAATCAGCACGTGTGTGTGTGTGTGTGTGTGTGTGTGTGTGTGTGTGTGTGTGTGTTTCTGTATCTCTCTCTCTTTCTCATTGACTGTAATGGGTTCTATCAGTGTGATGTCCTTTTTCCCTGCACATCCATTCAACTCAAGTCAAGGCTCTGCCCATTGAAGATGGCTGCCTAGTGTGTGTTTCTTGCCCTCCAATGACGTGTCTGTTATTCGGTGTAGAGAGAAATCTATTAATTGGAGCAGTATTTGGTCACCAGTGCTAAGGAGCCACAATGTGACAGTTGTCCGCTGATGATCTCTGTTCCCTCTCCTCGCTCACAATCAACATTAGTTATTGGCTGGTGAGAGAGCATCCAAGAGCGAGACTGACAGAGAAGCCAGGTGGTACAGGGTGGCTCAGAAGAGTGAGAGAGACCAGGTGAGGGAATGGTAAATTTGCAGATTGTCTGTCTTTCTTCTCTCTCTCTCTCTCTCTCTCGCTCTCTCGCTATCTCTTTCTCTCTCTGTGTAAGGTATCCATGGGCAGTGCAGTCTGAAGAAAGGCAGTGGCAGAGACAGAGTCAGAGAGGAGCGTATTTGTGGCAGTCTCAAGGCAGTATCCCAGTGCAGTGCAGAGAGAGTAAACCCCACTAGAGGCTCTCCTGTACTCCAAGATCCATACCCCCATCACCTGTCAGGTCCCCCTGCAGCACTCATTTTAGTAAACATCCCTTAATTGCAGTGCTATTTGCTCACCACTGCTGAGGGACCACAATATGACAGTTCCCTGCTGACAATCTCTGCTCCCCCTCTTCTTCTCACAATCCACATTAGTTCTTGGCCAGTGAGAGAGCACCTGAGAGCGAGAGTGACAGAGAATGCAGGTGGTACATGGGGGC
Source organism: Neoceratodus forsteri (assembly GCA_016271365.2). Classification (NCBI taxonomy): domain Eukaryota; kingdom Metazoa; phylum Chordata; order Ceratodontiformes; family Ceratodontidae; genus Neoceratodus; species Neoceratodus forsteri. Next base: position 371,348,853 of record CM057449.1, read on the forward strand.
TTACAAGAGAGAGATACAGAGACTGGTAGAGGGAGTGGTGAATTTGTAGACTGTGTCTCTTTCTCTCTCTCTATCTCTCTCTTTCTATCTCACTCTTTCTAGTTAAGCTGTCTGAGGGCAGCGAGGTCTGAAGAAAGACAGAGACAGAGAGAGGTGTAGTTGTGGCAATATCCAGGCAGTGTCCCAGTGCAGTGCAAGAATAGCTGAGTGTCCCAGGCAGATAATAAAACAACCGCAAATGTACAGCACATTCCCACATTGTTGTCTCAGAGTGAGGCAGTGCACCGGCCAGAGAGAGAGGAACAAGTCCGTTATGGGACAGACAGTGAGGTAAACAGTGAGTGTGAGTAAGACAGTGGGACATCTGTCTTCCGTGTGGGTTTCTGTGGTGTCGGGAAGTAGGTGAGCAAGCAGTGCATGTAATGAGCACAGAGTCAGACATAAGCATAATTTACGCTGCTCCTGTTCCCAGGATGAAGGGTCAACCCCCCCCGCCCCCGGGAGAGACTGAGCAATAGTGGGTGAGACGTGTAAAACTGAATTCCTTCTCTCTCTCTGTCTCTGTCTGTCTCTCTCTCTCTCTTTCTCTCTCTCCCTCTGTGTGTGTGTTGTTCTACCTGCAGAGCACATTAGGGGACAGCAGGGGATGTTTGAATGGGCTCCCAAGAACTGCTGCTCTGGAAAAGAAAAGAAAATAAATATTGCAGATCAGTGTTTGTCAGGTCTGTTTATCTTGGGGGAGCTACAGTAAGGGTCTTAGGCAATGCAGAAAACAGTATTATGCTCAAGAAATGTTACAGTTCACATCAGTAGTGTATCTATGACATTTCTTTGTGCATAACATAAGTGCAGGATACATTATTAGTTATGGACTATTTTACAAGGTAGCAGGATACAGTGCCTTTAGTGTTGGTTAAACAGAAAGAAACACCTGTTTTCATATTTTTCTGTTCTTTAAACAGAACCCATGTAATAAGTACAGTAATGCACTCCAGGATGTGCTGTTAATGGGGATTAACACACAGCCTGGGTGCTGTGAGAGCACTTTGCATGCAGTCTCATCCCTCTCAATACCCTGAGTTGTGTGCTAATCAACATTATCAGCACACCCTGTCATCCAGTAATGCTTTTGTATACAGAGTATAGTACGGCACTGCACTATATATAAATCAATTGTTGTCAATGATCTCTTGTCTCATAGTAAAAAGGTCATGCAATGTGATTGCACCCTTCTGTGGCACAGCAGAATTTGTTTATTTATTTAGCTTCTGTTGACCAGGTAAGCATTATAGACAAAACATTTGCCTATTTTCAGGTGCGACTGAGGAGGGTACAATGAAAGACAAGTTCATAAAAAGAACCACATGGTACCAGGTAAACATTACACAGAAACTCGTAGCACCAGTTGACATTACATAAGCAGTCAAGGATTAAACACAGTTGCATAGGAAAATATACATAGAACACATAAGGTTAAGATCAGTGCATCAGACAAAGTTCTGCCCAGTGGTGGAGAGTGGCTACATTTCTATACAAAGCAGAACCCCTAAAAACAGTGCATCAGACAAAGCTCCACCCAGTAGTGGAGAGTGAATTCATTATATACATAGCAGAACCATAGCAGATGCGATACACCAGCAGGGCCTGCACAGAGGCACCAGGAAATACAAGGATGTATTAGTCCAGCACCGGGTACCTAGCAAGGGCAGTAGATTTAATTACTGTGGTTTAGGACAACCACATGCCGAGGAGAGCTTCAAACAATCCCAGAAGGAGCTCCAAAGGCATGAGTGGAAGAGGGAGGAGCAGACCTGGGTAGGAAAGGAGTTCCATACTCTGGGAGCACATGCAGCAAAATCCATTCCCCATTTGCATTTGAGTTGCAAGAACTTTGAGAACAGCAGAGCCCAATCACCTAAGGGAGTAAGAAGAGGAGAAGGGTTTGAGAAGCACAGCCAGTCCTGGGGGGGTGCCAGTTCTGAGGACCTTGCCTGTGAAGTTACCCAGGATAAAATTCCTATAGTTAGAAGGGGAGAGCCAGTCAAGTTTACTACACAGGTCACAGTGGTGGGTGAGGCAGGGGGCAGTAAGTGCAAAACAGCAAATGTTATTATAGGCTACGTTCCACCTAGAGAAGTGTACCTTGGAAGTATGTGCAAACAAGATGAGCCCATAGCAGAGAGTGGGAAGAATTGCACCTCTGGCCAGTGCAAGGCAAGCAGCAGATGTAAGACTGTTCTTCGCTCTGTAGGCCAGGCCCAGTTTGCAGCTGACTGCCCTGCATACATTTTGGATGTTATGGGCAAAGTCAAGCTGCGGGTCGAGTGTCACCCCAAAGTATTTGATGGAATCAGTAATCAGGACAGGAGTACAATTGATACGGTAGCCTGTGATGATAGCGACCGCATATGGATGACTGTCATAATGTTTCCACCCATATGATAGTAAGCCGACTGTGGGCGATCACCGGGATGGCAAAAAGTTTTGACTGCGAAGGTGATGATGGGTGACAGGAAGGGATGGTGGGTGACTGAATGTGGAGGGATGGGGAACAGAGATGTGACACAAGGGGAGCCTGCTTCCCTCGAGCCAACCATGTGGTGTGGTAGGTAGGGTGCATGGCTCCGATGGAGCAGGTCCTGGGTTTAAGACTGGAGGCGGGTGTTCCTTTTTGCGCTTCCCAGAGCTGCGGGACTTAATATTTTTTTTGAGCCGGGATATGCCTCCTCCCGACATGCACCCCCTGGGTTGAGAATCTATATTTAGGGAGTGCCCCCAGCAGGAGGGCAGGGGAACACAATCCCCCCCGCATGCACAATTCCCGGTAGCCTTTTTCTGCATAATGTGGATAATGCAGGTTGCAATAATAGCGATCGCCTTTGTGCGGTCACTATTATCACATAGAACCATCAATACTAGCAATACACAGTGGAGCAGGGGAGGCCTTTATCTTGCCCAGGGACCCAAAAAGCATGGCCTGGGTTTTTTTTAGGTTGAGGACAAGCTTGTTTGCAGTAATCCAGGACTGGATATTTCTGAAGTCCATATTCAGTTGGAGGTTGATGATCCCGATGACTCGGGAATGGGTAAGGATAACCAGGTCATCCACATATAGAATAGAGCTACAGTGGGAAGAAACAAAGGGAAGATTATTAGCAAAGATAGAGAAGAGGAGGGGCCCCTAGGACTGACCCCTGGGGGACACCAGAGGTCACAGAGGTGGTATCCGAGAGGACCTTACTGAATTTAGTAAGTTGCTGTCTTCCCTGGAGGTAGTTGGTGAACCACCTTAGGATGGGGGGGTGGAGACAGACCAAGGGACTGCAGTCGAGAGCTAAGACGAGCATGATTGTGTGCTTTTTGCAAAAGCCATGCTGTGCAGGTGACAACAGCTCATGGCTATGGATATACTCTGTGAGTTGCCCAGCGAAAACTTTCTCCAGACGTTTGCTGATAGCCAATAAGATGGCTATGGGTTGGTAATTGTCAAGAATCTTAGAGTTGCCTTGTTTAAGAACAGGGACAATCCTCACCACTTTTCAGGGGCCAGGGATGACTCCAGAGGTGAGAGACATATTGAAAATATGAGCCACCGGAGAGGCAATATAAGAGGCACCAAGATGAAGGAGCTTAGGTTCCATGTTATCATGGCCAGCACTAGAGTATGGAGAGAGACCAGAGAGAAGTCTATGCATCTCCTGTGTTGTCACTGCCCTGAAGTAGAATAAAGGATGGGAGATGGGGGCCAACTGTGGGGCAGGAGGCAGGACTTGACTATCACTCCCACCATTGGAGAATAGAGAGGTGAATGCAGACAGGTCAGAAAAGTGGGAGTTGAATGCAATGGCAATGGTTAGGGGATTGTTACAGTTTGATACATCAATGAGCATATCAGAGACCCCACAACTGGAGGAACCACTTATTATATTTTTGATGTTACTCCAGAAATTCCAAGGGTCCTTAGCTGAGTTTAGCAGGGCGGTTTTACAGTATTCACTCCTGGCAGCTCTAATAGCTTTCTTACATTCATTCCTGAGCCTCCTGTACTGCTGAAAGATAGCCTGGTCAACCGTGACCATAAAGTTGGCCCAGCACTTGTCCCTAGTCCACATGAGGGTGAATAGACTCTCATGGAGCCACTTAGTGGCAGACTTCCTTACCCTCTTCCTGATAAGGGGGGGCATGTTTGTCCTGCAGGACCGAGAAGGTGCTGAGGAAGTGGTTAACAGCAGTAGGAGACTCCAGAGCATTTAGCACCACAGACCAGTCTGTGAGCCTCAGGTCCTCATGGAAGGAACCCAGGTCAAACTTTGAAAAATCCCTCACTTGGATGATTTTGTGGGGAATTTTCTGGAGGGAGATCCTCCATACACAGTACATGGGGTGTAATCAGAGATAGAGTCAGGGAGGGTACCTGAGGGGGCAGTCCTCTCTGGTCTGTTATACAGTACCCAGTCAAAGAGTAAGCTATTCCCACTGGTGGTAGACCACCTAGTGGGCTCTTGAATGAGTTGTGACAAGGAGAGACCTGCAAGCAGAGGCTCATACTGCTTAATATTCCCACCAAGCCGGTTTAAATTAAGATCATCCATGATCATTAACTCATTATCACTGGACTTAGCATCTACAGCATCAAGGAGGTAGGATAACCCTGACACACCACCCTTGGGGGGTTGTATGTACAGATGATATGCAGCTTTTTGGTGTTGCTGAATAACAGTACTGTGTGAAGTAGCTCGCTAGGAGGCAGCAGGGGCTCCTGGTGGGGTACGATGGTCAGATTTAGGTGACTCAAAGTAAATCAGGATACCGGCCCCTTGCTTCTTCCCCGGTCAATCACGCCTAATGAGATCAAAGCCAGGAAGTGCACAAGCAGAGTCAGGGGTGGAAGGCTTCAGCCATGTCTCAGTAATGCCAAGGAAGTCAGGCTTGTAGTGAGTAACCCAGGCAGCAAGCTCAGCCAGACTGGCAGGAGGCTGCAAATGTTGAGATGAGCCATTTTTAGCCCTTTGCCTGACTGCCAGCCAGCAGGAAAGGAAGATGCCTGATAAGAGGGGCCGGGGTTGAGCTCAATGTCCCCAGCTAGGACTAACAGCACTAGTAGGAGCCAGAGAAGATGCCTTAGGGAGGGGCAACCACCGCAGGTCAATGGCTTACATGTGAGGTGCTTGGTCACTATAGAGGGATACAGAATACACCTGAGGTCAAGACAGCAGATAGGCCAGAGGGGTAGACTACCAGAAGCTATCAGGTTGGAGAAGGTGAAGTCATGCTCCGCATTCTATTGAAGAGTACCCCAAGGACCCCCTGAGGGAAGGGAACAGTCAGCAATGAGTAGAGGGAAACATAGGGTGGTGATTAGGCCAATGAAGAGGACACCAATGAAGGGAGAAGGCTTTGCAGCCTCCCTGGTGGGCTTAGGGACCAACATGTCAGGTGTACATGTCCAAGGGACTAGACCAGGGCACTGGGTGGAGAAGATATTGTGGACAGGTCATCTAGGCAGGTAGGAGATTACCAGGAGCCAGAGGAGCTGTCTTAGCCTCAGCTAAGTAGACCCAGGGGACAGAACCAGACAGTGCTTATCCATCAGACCCCTTAAGTTCTCCGAGTGGACCCCAGAGGGGAACCCAGACAGTGCTAGCCTATCCTTCAAACCCCCCAGCAAGGTAAAGTGGACAACCACCGCCTTATATAGGAGCACACCACCAGCTGCAGGAAAAATTACAGAGCTCCATGGAAATAACCACACTGAAGGTGACCTAGTGAAAATCGTTAGTGTACACAGCACTATAGGCAAGTATACAGAGACATTAAAGGACTAGAATTGCTAGATGGAAATAGTTAGACAAGCAAAATTAACAGTCACCTCCTACTAAGAATACTTCCAGTCTAACTTGTTTTCAGGTTTGTTACAATAAAATAGTCTCTAGCCTAACCAACTTAGGGTAAAGTTACTAAATGAAACAGTTAATTATTTTCAACAAGAAAATTACTAGCTGCAGTAAATTACTATCAGATTATGGGCATGGACAGTAACAGCAGTTATATATTTTAGGAGTACTAGCAGACTGAATTGCTATCAGGATGCTGTTGCATAGGACAGAGGTGTGACCTCTGGCTAAATATTTAAGATAGATTTATTAGGCACACAGAAGACTGCACAGGTACCCCAACAATACAACAGCTCAAAGTGGAGCAATGCCATACAGGCAGTTCATGAGCATGTGGGAGTCCAGTGGTGGGAAAAAGCTAGCAGAAGCAAGGGTCAATTAGCCAACCTTTCCTGCTTGTGATTGAACCCTAAAAAACCTGTGGGAGTGGATTGAGGGCATTTAAGGGGAGAAGGGAACAGGGCGCTTGGGTGGGAAATATTCATCCCTGGTTCCCTCAGCACAGGAATGCATCCCCTTTCCTTTGGGTGAGGCAAAATTGCAGGCTCCTGCTCTAGGCAGGGGATGTGGTCTGAAAATTTTAGTCCCCAAAGCTTTTGGGGAGGTCCACCTGACTCAATTCAGTGACCCAGAGCCTCCACCCTATGCAGTCTGGTCCCTGTAGGCAGCGGGGGGGGGGGGGCACCTTTGAAGAGGTTTCCCTCACCACCCCTCAAAGCTGTGAAGACAGTGTGATGTATAACATCTATTGTATATAGATATATAACATCTATTGAATACACAAATCACAATAATTAAAAAAAGGACAAAACACAGTGCATACAATTGAGATAACAATCTACATTGTAAAACAAAAGTATGGCGTGGGGGCGGGAAGTGTTAACCGTAACAAAGAAAAAAGGGATATGTTGGGTTACCATTTCAGAAAACCTTTAAATGTGTCTCAGCAGAGCACAAAGGATGAATGGAGTGCCAGTGGCATGCTGTGGTGCATTGGCAGAAATTTCAGTAGCAAACGTAGGGTTGTTGTGAATCCATCATATAAAACACTAATGAGGCCTCACCTGTACTTTAGAGCACAATTGTGGAGTCAGCATTTTCATAATTACATTGAGACGGTGGAAGGGAATCCAGAGAGGGGAACAAGATTATATATTGTACCTAAAAATATATTTGTTCGGTTTAAAGTAATGCACCTTTCAGTAAGTTACAATGGAGATAGCGCAGAGTGGTGGGTGGGGGAATGCAAGTGCAGACGGATAAATTAAGGATTCACACGGGATGACTCAAGAATGGTTCAAGGTGTTGCAGCTGCGGGAAGCAGAGGAGAAAGCCATTTATAAAGTATGGTCATGGGCAGCAAACAATGGCTGTACTTATGGGACGACTGGATGGTCCTAGCAAGACTTTGTTTACAAAAATGTCATATGCTTCTAAACAATGCAGTTATTTGCTAAGTTAGACTGAAGAAGCAAAAGCAGCAAGCACTTCCAGTATAATTATTACGTTTTGTAAATCATCAAAACATACCTGAATCCTTTCACGCTTTGCTGCAGCCATTGACACTTTTGGACATTTGGGAATTGCACCCAAACTACCCGGGACAGGTGGTTTCTTGAAAATAGTATGAACAGCATCAGCCTTTAAACAGGGACATACACGACCAGTGTTAAGTCCAAATTGCTTCATTAACAAAAAATGGATTTCAGAGCTGTCTGTGGTGAAATGCACACTACATAGGCTATTACTGTCTGATGCACCTTTCCAGTCAAACCGTGTCCGACGAACAGCATTGTCCCATAAATTTCTAATCCTTGGATCAGAGGTAATTTTATGGAGGCTTATGTGATTTTTATGGGTAGTACTGCTCCCATACACAACACATCTATTAACCATGTTGCTGTTTGACACTTTAAATATAAAAAAAGATAAATTGTGACTAAGCTCAAATTTACAGCAGTTCAGTAAAAGGATGAGAATGAACAGGAGCACCGTGTCACTGCTGGCAGACGTAGTAATGAAGCTTAGCAATATAATGTTCTGAAACATGCAAGATAGAAAGAAGTCAATTTTTAAAATTACAGCAGCTCCTTTTCTGTGAAGAAAGCAAAAATCACAAGGTGTCAGTCTGAGCTCACTGAACAATAAATGGCAGTAGGCAGTGAGTTATTTTGTTACACTAAACATAAAACAATCCAACAAAAATGATTCAGAGGTTCACTCAGCTATGTACCAATAAATATATCTGGAGGCTGTCACTTGGTACAGTGTGAGGATTATTTTCAATTTATCATGATGTGGCACTGACAGAAAAACAGAGACCAGGAGGTACAAATGGGTATTTTACATTATTGGGGAGAATAGTGTATCAAACCTAAATTTAGTAACTCCCTTCAACAATGCCACACAATAACAAATCACCGATAAATACACTTGACTGCACCTTAGTTTGCTTTATGTGGACTCTACCAGATACACACAAACAAATACCTTTTAAATAGCAAACTGATTATTAGGGATTCTGCTGGCAATGTCACTGACAGCTGCACACTTATCAAATTTAGCATAAGACAGCAGAGAGTACTGACAGATATCAAACAATGCTTACACGATGACAGAACAGCATGAGCATACAGGTCTACACTAGCTGTCAGTCAGCAATGATCTTTAAAATACAAATGTTTCATAGCAGAACAGAACTGATGTTTCATGAAACAAATGACCACTTGCAGATGTGGCTGAATCAACGATCGCAAGTCAAATCAATAGTACCCTCGACACTGACACTGCAGTCATACAGAATTCCCACCATGATCGCCCTTCCTAAGCTCATGTCATCACATTGATGTGCACAAGGAGCGAGCGCAATCGAGTCGGGGTGAACTGTGCACACGCATTCAGTGACGGACGAAAGTATCATTTAAAATATTTATATTTACACTTCGATTAGATGAAAACTGAGAGTGAGGATACATTCAAATACCATTTCTCTACTGAACACCAAAAGTAAGCTGTATCATGTCAGCGGATCTTTAAATTTCTTAAGCCTAGCTAATAATTTTTTCCGTTTTATAGGGGAGTTCAGCCCTTTCACATTCCATGAAGTGGTTGTTATGTCTGGATTGTTAGCCATTTGGTAGTCTTATAGTCTATTGTATATTCTGGATGTTCACTAGGTATGTTAGGTCCCCGCTTTCTTCCTGCTCTATCAGGGTTACACTCGTATCTAAGGTGTCAGTGGTCCTATCCTTTCCTTTTCTTACCAGTAGTGTCCTATTGGATTTGAAGGTTTGTACCCCCTCTGCTTTGTTTACTCTAGTTTTTTGTCCTGAGGTTTCATAATACCAAACCTCACTTGTGCCTCTGGGGGAGGGTCCAGCCTATCTAGGGGCCCCCACCTCCTCCCAAGGGCCCTGAGGCTGTAGGCAGCTTTTCACATAATGAACAATCAACTTGTTTAACAACAGTAAACACAAAACATAATTTAACTTATTTGCGGGTATAAACTTTCTCACCCCATTTAGGGATTTGGCTCCCCCTCTTAGGCTGAATGCTCCCATTCCCCTTCGGACACCATTTGCCTCAGAAACCTCCCTTGGGGATCCAAAGAGCTCTTAAGGCCTTTGCATCAATATCATCTGGGCCGCTCGCTAGGGCAATCATTGTGCTCCTTCCTATAGCCCAAGAGGGCCCTACTGTTCTTAATATATTGAGACTGACCCTTGATTTGCAACCCTGTCCCATGGTCGTACTGCTGGGTTGGTACACTAGTGCAAGGGGTGATGCAGCATATACCAGAAGTTAGTGCGAGGAGGTGTCCATGCAACTGTAGTTTAAAAATTTAGCCGCTGACCCCTCCCATGTTTTTAGAAATAGCCCTGCCCCTGTGTTCCTGGTGTGGCTGCATTTTCCCTGTACCCCACTTCTGCCCACACCCTTAATGCTTACCCTTCCAATCTCAATTTCAAACAGTTAATTGCTTCACCCCATTCCCCTCACCCACTATCCACATTTTCCCCAGCCCTTTATCAGCCCTATGCATTCTCCTTTTTCCCAAACAGCTGCAGCTCTTTAAAACGTAGCCCACATTGCAAGCTGCAAACCTCCCTTAACTTCCTTCACCCATTATATACATTTTGAGACTATCCAGAGGATGAATACTGAACAATTGCCCCCAGATAGCTTCTACTTTACTGTCTTCTTCTGTTCCGGATTCACAGTCTCTTGTACATCTGCGCCCTTGTTGGGTCATAACTGGACAGTTATTGTGGCTACTAGCCTTCTGCATGGGGAAGGGGAAATGGTGTACCAGCAGTCATTAAAAGGGGGGCTCGTGTCTCTCAGCAGCAAACCTTGCCTGTCACCCTCCTTCAGTTTTTGGCTGTACGTTGCTCCAGCGGTTGTGCGATCTGCAGTTGCTGTTCTTTTATTTATTTTATTAAAAATTTTGTTTAACCAGGAAGACCCGCTGAGACCATGATAGTCCCTTTTTCAGGGGCGACCCAGAATTAGTTACAAGTACCTAGAGGGAAGCAAAAAGGAAAATACATGGAGTCCAAATTACAAACAATCTGTAATAGACAAACTACAGTTCAAACAATTTGTTAGATACATACAATCACAATATTTAGCCACATCTTTCAGTGCATACCAATGCAGAGCTTCAATATTATATGCGTATTCCATCCTGAAGTTATAGTGGCATTATCCCCTAAGTTTCCCAACAGGGGACTAGCTGTAGAAGTAGCACTTAGATCCCCCACTCAGGTGAGTCTTTAGTCGTTTTTTGAAGCATCCAAGTGAAACACAGTTCTGCAGTTAGCTAGGGAGATTGTTCCAGAGTTTAGGGAGGGCTATTCTGGTGGATCACTGACCTTAGGAGGATCTTGTTCTGGGAGCAGGCTCCCCAGACTTTGGGGGGGTGCATCTGGTTGCTGTAGCTTGTAAACCAGACAGAGTGAGGGGTATGCCAGTCTCCCTTCTAGGGTCAGCCAGTTTATAGTGCTCAGCACTTTACAGTGGTGCTCCATGTGGTGCACCCCAGCAGCAAAGTGACTGACTCTGTGGTACAGACTCCTCAAATGCTGCATTTCTGTAGACCTTAATGTTTGCAGTAGAGTCGATCCATAGAACAAAGTGGGGAGAATAGTCCCTCTGCTGGCCACAATTTTAGACTCTTTGGTCAGGTAGGGGCTAAGCCTAAATAGTAGGCCAAGTTTCTGATTTACTGTTTTGGTAAGGTGATCAATATGTTTCCTGAACATAACATCCTGGTCTATATACATTCCTAGGTACTTTATGCTTTCTATCACTTCGATCTCTGCCCCATTAGTGGTGGAGAGAGACAGGAGGTACAACCTCTTTGTACCCAGATTGTAAGGACCAAATATCATTGCCTTGGTCTTACTGCTGTTCAGAACTAATTTGTTAGCCTGAAACCATTTTTCAAGGTTTGCGAGGTCTTATCTCAACAGTCGGTTTAGGGACCCCGGGTCACTGGAGGTTCTATACAGTACCGCATCATCCATATATAGTGTGACCGAAGCCCTGCCACAGTGTAGTGGTAGGCTATTTATAAATAATGAAAATAATAGTTGGCCCAGAATGAAGCCCTGGGGGACACTGTCATGCACTGGGTGCTCATCCGATATTGCCCCATGCCAGCAGACAATTTGCATCCTGCCATGAAGGTAGTCTGAGAACCAGTCCAATGCTAGTGCATCTAGTCCTAGAGCCTTTAGACATCCTATGAGTAGTCTGTGGTCCACTAGGTCAAAGGCCTTGGTGAGATCAATAAAGACTGCACCAAGAAATTGGCCTTGATCAAGGGCTGCATAAACATCTGAGGCAAAACTTACAAGGGCTGTTTCTGTACCATGCTTCTTTCTGATGCCATGCTGTTGAGCCTTCTGTAAGTTATGCTCTTCTAGGTAAGTGATGAACTGTTGGTAGACCACCTTCTCCAGCAGTTTGCTAAGGATACAGAGGATGGAGACTGGCCTGTAGTTCTCCACCTCCTCATGTGACCCACCTTTGGGAATCGGGGTTACCAGTGCTACCTTCCATTGGAAGGGCACTTTCCCATCAAGCAAGGACCTATTAAATAGCCGGGTTACTGGTGCCGCAATGACAGGGGTGCAATCTTGAGCAGTCTGAGCTCCAGATTGTCATTTCCCACTGAACCTTCTGGTTTTAGTCCCTTGAGCAGTTTTAGGACTTCTGTGGATACCAGTTTAAGATGGAATTCAGGGCGCTGAAGAGGGCCCACCTGTTTCTCTTGGCTATCCTGCCCATGGTTGGGAATATCTGTTTTGAATCTCTGTAGATCACTGAAAAAAGCGTTGAAGGCATTTGCCGAGTCTTGTGAGGTGGACTGGTATACCTCATTAGATTTAACTTCGCCTGTCCCTTTAGCCTTTTTTTCTTTTAGAAGCAAATTTATCTGCATCCAAAATTTCTTGGGGTCTGACAGATTGTTGGTTTGCAAGGTATGTAGATAATGCTTCTTGGCTTTTTTGAGCTCTTTTTTTGCAATTATTTCTACGTTCCTGTATGTCACCCAGTCCTGATACAAATTAGTATCCTTGAATTTAGACCACGCCCTATCTCGCTCTCTCATGATACTTTTCAGGTCTGGATTTAGCCTTCTCTTTGACCCTGATTTTTCTTAGACGGGCATGTTTGTTGGCTATAGATAGAAAATGTTTTATGAAGCCTTCTAGGGCAGCATCTAAATTTTGGGCATTTAAAACCTGTGTCCAATCCACTTCTGACAGAGATTGGAGGAAAGACCCCTCATCCAGGGCTGAATAGCTTTGAAACCAGAAAGTTCTGGGGGGCTGTTTGGGATAGTTATTCTTCCACACCAGGAACACTGGCGTGTGGTCGCTGAGAGAGTCAGCACATGTCCCTACCAGTTTGACTCTATCTGGGTTGGACACTAGCGCCCAATCGAGCTTAGTATGGTTTCCTGTCTTTAGGCTGAACCAAGTAGCCTCTTTTATTAGCTGTGTCATGTTTGCTTCTTGCAGGTGGTGTTTAATAGCTCTATTCAGAGTTGCACCCCAATGCAGATTAAAGTCCCCTAGTATTACTTTCTCACTGACTGGCATATTAGGTATGGCATCTGTGAGAGTTTTTAAAGCCCCTATAGCCGTTCTTGGAGTGTTGTAGACACATCTGATTAGTAGATGCTTTATTCCACCCAAGAGAAGCTTAATAAACACTGCTTCATTCCTCAATAGTTACAGCCACTGTCACTGCCCACTCTCTGCAAACAGGAAGCTGATCCTGCTTCTGAATGCCCACCTTGGCTAATTCTTTCTCTTGCTCTTCGCATGCAGCTGTGAAATCCAGTGTGGTGGGATCTAATTCATGCAATGCTTCATAGCTCTTTGAAATGTTGACAGGTGTCAGTCTGGGTGAAGTGCTGCTTGCATCCGAGAGCACCCTCTGGCTTTGTAGGCTTCTTGATTTGTTTTTCTTGGGGGAGATCCTGTTCTCTGATTCATTCTTAACTTTCTTCTTGGGTCTCCCCCTCTTTGCCTGCAGCCAAGGAGGCTGCACTGAGTTTACCTCCCCTCGCTGGGAAGAGATCTGGCATCTCACATTCACTGGCCTAGTGTCCATATCCTGCAAGGCCTCACCTTGTGGTAAGCATGGGTGGTGTGTCATGCAATTCCTATCAATTTCATCCTCAGAAAGAAAGCAATATGTTTTCCTCTGTACTGAACTCATAGCATGGATGGGTACCTCAGAGATGCTAGAATATTTAACTTATACAGTCTTTGTTTAACTCTGCATATGCTTTTCCCTTTTTGGAAAGTTTGTAAGAATAGTCCTGATATAACTGCACATTGTGTCCTTCCCATGTCACTTGTCCCCTCTCCCTCGCCAATCTTAGGTACATCTCCTTTTCATGATACCTTAGAAATTTACATAAAATAGGTCTCTGTCGTTCTCCCTGTTTTGGCCTCGGGCAAGTGAACGATATGCTCTTTCCAGTTTGGGAGGGGGGGGGATGTTATTCAACTGCAGCATCTGGCGTAAGGCAGTATATGGAAAATTAATCATGTCTCACCCCTCTTCCCCTTCTGGGATCTCTACCAGCCCCACATTCTTTCGTCTTGCTCTATTTTCTAAATCATTAACTTTATAAAATAAATAGTTCAGTTTGCTGTTGTGATCCCTGAGCTGCAGAAAATGATCATGTAAGGCTTTCCCATGCTTCTTCACCACCGCCTCCATGCAAGCTACCCTCGCTGTGAGCACTGATAGTTCTTCATTAGTCTTGATAGTAGTATGTTTTAGCTCAGCAGTGTTAGCTAGCATCCTGTTAAGCATATTAGTTATTTTACCCAGTTCTGTCACGATGGGTGAAGTCCACTGCTGTACCGTTGCTGCCATTGGTATTGGTGCTATGTCCTGTCTCTGGTACTCACTCATGGTACCACACTGTGGTAATATCTCCTGCTGCTTCTGTTTATCTTTCAGGATGCTCCTGTCATTTCCCTCCTATGGCACTTTACACAAATCCCTTGATCTTCAGTTAGGAGGTATTAAGTCACAGTTGGTATCGATTGAAAGCTCTCTCCTTACCACTTCTTTTTAGACCACTTTGCTGTTTCAGGGATCACTCGGTTGTCGGTTGGACAGAATTTTTAGCACTAGGGATCTGCTCCTACTAAATTAGTCTGCCACCATCTTGGTTGGCAAACTCTGCCCCCAGAGTCTTTGTCACTTATTGGAAAAAGAGAAAGGTAGTTTCTACGGTGTCATGGCCAATATTCTCTGTCAATAAAATAAGTCCATGCAACCAACCCATCAGAGCACACCTGGAAACAAGCTGTTACAGCTTAATATGCCTTTCCTTGTCAAAATGACAAATAAATAAAAATAAAACCCAGTATCCCACTAGGCCTGCCACCAGCCTTGTCACATTGCGCTACCACCCTGAGGTCTTCCAATATAACAACCCAAGGCCCCTTTCTTGGCTAGTGACTGCCAACACCTCACCCCATCATATACTCGGCTCCAGGGTTCCTGTGCCTTAGGTGCAGGATTTTGCACTTCACAGCATTGGATCCTAGCTGCCATATCCTTGGCCACTCCAAGTTTCCTCAGATCTCACCTCAGCATCTCTACTTCCTCCCGGGAGTCTAACCTATGCAAATTTTAATGTCATCTGCAAATAGGCAGACCTTCCCTTACAGTTTCCCTGCAATGTCTTTGATGAAAAGACTAATGACCACTTGTCCCAGCACTGAACCTTGCAGTACCTCACTGATCACTCTCCCATCACTGGCGTATGTTCCATTTACCACTCTGTCTCCTATCTTTTAGGCACTTGAACTCACAATTTACTATTTTGTCCCCCAAATTCAAATTGGTAGCTTCCCAATCAACCTCCTGTGTGGCACTGTGTTGAAGGTCTTACTGAAGTCCAGATAAGCTGTGTCTTCCAGCACCATCCTGATCTATCTCCTTGGTCACCCAAATCAATGAAATCTATTAGATTTCTTTGGCATAACTTTTCTTCTGTGAACCAATACTGCCTGTAGTCCTTCAGCCCATTGGATTCCAGATGCTCAGTCAGTTTGCCTTTAGTAGGGCCTCCATTAGTTTTCCAGCCAGCAAAGTTAGGCAGACAGACCTGTAACTGCTAGATCACACACACACTGCTGCCACTAGTGTGCAAAGGGACTATGTCAGCCCTTCTCCAGTCCTGCATAACCACACCTAACTCCAGTGAATTGTTGAACAAGGCTGCCAGTGGAGCAGCTAGCATGTCCCTGAGCTCCCTCAATACCCAGGTATGCACCCAGTATATTACTATAACCTTATCCACTTTCAAAACTGCAAGTCCTTTTAGAACCCTCTCCTTAGAAAAGTTACTTGTGTCCATCCCTGTCTTCTAGCTTTACTGCTACCCGATGCCCATCCCCTCAATCTTCCACTGTGAAAACTGAGCAAAAGTACCTGTTCAAAATGCCTGCTTTTTCCAGGTCTTCCTCTGTAGTCTCCCCCTTTTGTCCTTCTCACTCTCACTATTCCACCTCTTGCTTTTTTCTTCTCCCTACTCATTTCCCTTCCTATTCTTTCCTCCATATGCACCTTAGCCCTCCTGGCTGCCCTTCCTGCATCTTTCTGCCTGATGTACACCCCCTGTCATCTTCTTTCTGAGTTTCTTTTTTTGAACACTATCCTTTTTTCCTTTACTTCCACTGCTTCCTCCCTTGAGAACCATAATGACCTCTTCTTCCTCCTGCCTTTGCTTACATCCTTTACTTACAGGCTAGTTGCTCTGTTGATACCCTCCCTTATTTCCCTTAAGTGTGCCTACTCTGCTGCTCCCTGGCTATCCTCCCCATCAAGCCATTTCCTGAAGCAATCACCCTTTCCTTCAAATTCACCTTCCTGAAATCCAGGACCCTCGTCCATGTGTGACTCTTTTTTTGTTTCTCTTCTGATATCTAACCGCACTGTACAGTGATCGCTGGCACCCAGGGGAATACCACTGTGATGTTTGCAGTGCTGTTCCTTTTGTTACCAGGTACAACACTTCCCCTTCTCTTTGTAGGTTCTTTTATGAGCTGCCTGAGAAATGCTGCCTTTGAGGAAGACCACACATGCGGTCGAAGTGCTGGGATTTAGTGCATATGTTGGATGCACTGATATTGGCTATAAACTGATTTGTATGGAGCAGAAAGTATAAATTGTGAATCCAGGCACCATACAATAAAAACTCACTGCATTTTGGAAAAGAAAAAGAAGGTTGGTGTTTATTTGGACTATCACTGGCACTCAAGTGCAGAGTGCATCTGGATTTTAGTTTGGGGAGTCCAGGATGGCCCTGTTCCTGGCTGACATTGCAACTGGTAGGTTCTACACTATAATCTCCAGTTAAGAGCACCTCCCTTTTCCCTGACATCCTGATGACGGCCCCCTGTAGAGTTCTGTCTAGCTCCTCCCCTTGCACTTGCCAGTCTGGATCGAGTTCCAACAGCCAGTCTCAAGAATGATGCACAAAATCCCTAGTCCCTCCTTCCCTTGATGCACCTGCACTTCAGCAGCCTTAATGCCCTCCTTTACATACAATGCCACCCTTCCTCCCTTCTTCTCAGCCCTGTCCCTCCTGTTAAGTGTGTAACTCTTGATGGCCATGTCGCAGGCATTTTTGTGTGCAGTACACCACGTTTCTTTAATGATCACTAGATCCAAATGATCCTCTGCCATGGTAGCCTCCAGGTCACAGATTTTGTTTCTGAGGCTCCTGGCATTAGTACACAAGGCTTTCTGTACTTTCACACTCCTCTGCATGAATATGTATAGCCTCGAGGAAAGGAAGGAGAGGGGGGGATATGATAGAAACTTTCAAGTACCTCAAGGGAATCAACAAAGTCCAAGAGGGTAGCATCTTTCAAAAAAAGAGGTGTGCAAGAACAAGGGGGCACAATTTGAAGATAGAGGGGGGGCGGCCCAGAGGTAATTTGATAAAGTATTTTTCACAGAGAGGGTTGTGGATGCATGGAACGGCCTTCCGGAGGAGGTTGTGGAGTCAAAAACAGTGGTGGAATTCAAGCATGCATGGGACAGTCATAAGGCAATTCTAGGGGATGGGGGTAGGAAGAAGTAGGCTGCTGGTTAACTAGGATCTGCAGCTTATCCAGTAGGCAGGGAAATGGGCAGACTGGGTGGGCCAAACGGTCCTTATCTGCCATCAAATTCTATGTTTCTATGTTTCTATACCCTATGCCTTTCACACTTGTTTGACTGCAATACCACCTTCTGCTCTCACTGACTTATCTGTATTGCCTACCCTGTACCTTATATCCTTTGTTCCACTTCTCTCACCTTTCTCATCAGTAATTATGATGCTATTTCTTCATCCCTTTTGCTGATGCCCTGTGTCTCTGCCCTCAGGGAATTATCACCCCTCATGAATGATCCTCCTGCTATGCTACCTTCAGGAAGGAGACAAGTATTGCATCCCAAGGTTATTCACCTCTCTCCTGGTTAGTTTAAATGCTCATCTTGATAGCATCACCCACAAAAGACTGTGGTCCTCTTCCCAGAGGGATGCAGGCTGTCTCCTTTACAGAGGACCCCATCAATTCAGTTCATATCCCAGTCCTGGATGTAGCCGGAGCCCTCCTCCATGCACCATGCCTTCAAGGAATTGTTAAATGTCTTGGTGTGGAAGTCCCTTGCCTGTCCCAGCACTTCACAGGTTGCATCTTAGAGAATGCCACCTTGCTTGCTACCTGTGTGAGGTTTGCCCAAGCTCCTTGTTGTTACCTTGAACTACTCAGACTCCATCTCTAACTAGGTAATTTGTTCCAAGATGAACAATGATATCCAGCTCCCTCCCTGCTCCCACTACTTAAAAGATGCATGGGTTCCACTCTCTGTCCCTCCTAGCCAATGCACCCCTCAGACACCTCCTTTCATATTTTTCCTAGCCTCAGCTTCTAACTCTGTACCCCTCAGTATGGTGTCCCCAACCAACACTTGCTTTCTCCTGGCTTGGAGTCCCCCCTTTCTTTGGAGTCATTTTTTCTGAAGATTTCTTCTTCCCTTCCCGCTGCAATGGGGACTGCATCCTGGTTTTCCCATTCTACCAGTATGGCAAAAGAGTTCTGCAGTAATACTTGTGGAGGAGGGTGTGCTCTACCCCACCCCATGTCACATAGCCCTCCAAAGTCCATCTACTCTCGCTTTGTCTAGGCATCCTCTGGCTGAGTTGTGGCAGTCCTGGTGATCTTTGGGTGGGGGAGAAGGCCTGCTACACCCTTGCCAGTTCAGCTACCTGTTCCCACAATCCAGAGAAGAAAGTGAAAATGGGGCAGCACTTCAGTCTCAAGGAGTTCTCTCAGAAGACTGCAGCTCTGCATCCATTGCACTGAACCATCCTATGTTTGTCGTTGTACTCCTTGAATTTAGCTTATTGATCTACCCCAGATGGGAGTTTTCTGCTGCCCCTTTCCTATACCCCTTCCTGCAACTATCTCTTTTCTTGACCTTCACTGAGCTCCATTAAACTCCTAAAGTTTGTAAAAATGAAACAAAAAGAGACCAGTTACTCTAGTAACTATGTATAACAACAAAGCAAAGAGAACATGGGAATGCATCTTTAAGA
The DNA here is from genome assembly GCA_016271365.2 of Neoceratodus forsteri. NCBI lineage: Eukaryota > Metazoa > Chordata > Ceratodontiformes > Ceratodontidae > Neoceratodus > Neoceratodus forsteri. The sequence continues at coordinate 371,367,885 of CM057449.1, forward strand.
ATTATCTTTTCTTAATTACCTGTAACATTTGACAACCACAGTAAACACATTATTAGCATTTTGGAATTCAGTGTCATTTACAGTACAATGTTGATTTTTCTGTCTACTTATACACTGTCAGTTAAGTCCACCCCGTGTCCTTATATAACCTGTGACTCCATACTTTTGTGATTTGTTGTTTCATAATGTACCATGGAAGGTTCGTACATAAGCTCATTACAAGTTAGGAGGCCGGGTAAACCTACAGCAACTCGCCACTTATGAGTGGAATTTCACGCATCTATCTATGCCCATATAGGCATCCAGAGATCATTTAGGGACCTCCACTGAGCTGCTAGAAACTGCACTTTCAGGTAGAGCGTTCCAAACTGATATCACCCTTTGGGTAAACCATTTTTTTCTATTCTCAGTTCTTACAACCTCACCGTTTAGTTTAAAGTTGTGTATCCTGGTATTTTTGCAAGCATAATATCTACTTAGTCCTATACTCTCTAGTATAGCCTCATTTTCATGGCATTCAATACCAGATATAGGTCCCCTCTCATACTCCTATACACCATGAAAAAAAGGTCGAACTCTCTTAGTCTTTCTCCATACATTTTGTGCTCTAGATTTGTAATCTTTTTTGTTGCTTTTCTTTGCCTATCTCTATTAGTTGTAGTCTAGATGGAAGTAATAATATAGTAATAGTAATAGATGCCCATTAACATATGATATGGCTCTTTTTAACGTATAGTTTTAAAGTAGCAGTGCGTGGCAACCGTGAAAATGTTGACCTATACTTTTTATTCAGTTTTAGATTGCTCCTAATCTCCTGACTAGTCCTAGACCATTTTTATGTTTGCTTGCATGCATGTGCAAGAAACATAGTGCCATCATCTGAGTTTTTCAGAGGTGTGTCAGCATCTTCCAATTCAGTCAGTGTGTTTGCAGGCATGGTCACAGTTCTCCAATCACTGCTGGAGCTGTCTATGACAGCAGTTGAAAATGCAGTGGCATACAGTTGAAAGAGGGAGCTACGCTTCAGTGAGCAGCTCCTCCCCCCCCCATAAAACACAGATCAACTGTGTTGGTTACCTGATAGGATGGCGTAGTCTTGTCTAGCTTAGAGAGGCAAGCCACACATCATTACTTTAATAAACTGTTCCCTGCCACAGCAGGACCACCAAAATATGTGGGTGCCTAACAGTCCTTACACACACCAGCTCTCCAAAGCACACCTTCATGGACTCCATGGGTTCTAATCCTCCAGAAAAAAAATACCTCAGCATTTGATGTGAAAACTCAGACTTTGTTGTATGTGTAATTCCAAGTGTTTTCTCTTACTAGACTCTGTCAATGTGAACTTCCCACTGCTAAAACCTATGCAAACAAACTTGAGCGTACTGTACTACCTGCAGCTGAAGCAAAGAACAGCCAGAATGCACAAAGGAGAACATACTGCTATGCATTTCAGCAGCAGCCAGTGGGGGAGGTTTTCATGACTGAAGCACTTTAATGCACCTTTTAGTGCTGTCATATACACACCCCTGTGTGGTAATTCACTAAACTGCACACTTAGTCTGGTAATGCAGCTTCAAAATATTTTTTTTCCCTGAATTGCCGTCAGCTGGCATTTAGATAGAATCACAGAGCTCTTTCTCAAATCAGATGCTCAATGAAGTCACATCACCTTGTGACCCTAAACATTTTAGGGTTGGACATGTGCCCTAACAAAATAGTGAAAACTAGGTATAGAAAAAGAAAACACAAATTCAACTGTAGCTCACAATCGAATCCACCCTTTCTCTGATGAATCTGAAGCCGCCTAACAGCCCACCCCTTGGTGCTCATGCACTCCCTTCACCCGCACAACATATGGCCGATGGGGGTGCTGTTGCATTTTATTTCATAATTTCCTGATCCCGTTGCTGCCACCATACTGATACAGTAATTCTTTTTATGGCTCGAAAACTGCTTGACATTAGCTGAATTATAAATGGCATCCCTGTTTGATGCTGTGGTGTGGAATATGGTGGTGCTCAAATTTTAAGCCAAGTATTACGTGCAGATATGTTGTTATTGACTCATGTCACTTACCATTTTATTCAGCTATTGATTTTTTCAATTCACTTTTGCTGACAAATGTTGATCGCAGGGATTCTGGTGTCACACTTCAGTTCAGCGACTTGTAACATCTTAGTGCAGATGCTAAGTAACTGTTTTAAAATGCTGAAAAAGTTAACAGCCATGAAAATGCATGAACTTCTTTCTTCAGTGTCTGGAGCTGTAGTGGTGTTATTGGCAAGTGGATGGTCCTTTTGCTCCAGATCTATCAGTGAGATGTCTATTCTGTGCAATGGACAGTGGCTGAATGTTATCAGCTGACAGTTTTCATTTCATTTCCAACAGATAAATACTCAGGGCTTTGCAAATGCAACTTTGCTGGTAGCACAGTTTCATGCCCTCAAGTGTCTGTCATCAGTTAGTGGTTATATCTTAACCGATGATCACAAAAAGTATGAAAAAGATTTGCCACTGAGTAATGTAAATGCCAATCCACCTAAGCACCTTTAGGCTGCAAACAGAATTTGAACGTATAGGGATTCTGGACCGGTGTATCACTCCGTGGCACAGCAACGGTTAATAAGTTTAAGCACATTCTTAGGACATTGTTTCATTTGCCCCCTCTCCCACTACGATCCTGGTCACCTGAAATAAACCTGACATTTTAGTATCTGTTTTACATCGTGGCTCAGTTAGGCAATCAATGCTGTAAGAACATAAATGGACATATAAATGGGGACCATAAGAACATGGTCACCTGAAATAAACCTGACATTTTAGTATCTGTTTTACATCTTGGCTCAGTTAGGCAATCAACACTGTAAGAACATAAACGGACATATAAACGGGGACTATAAGAACATGGTCACCTGAAATAAACCTGACATTTTAGTATCTGTTTTACATCTTGGCTCAGTTAGGCAATCAACGCTGTAAGAACATAAACAGACATATAAACGGGGACTATAAGAACATGGTCACCTGAAATACACCTGACATTTTAGTATCTGTTTTACATCTTGGCTCAGTTAGGCAATCAACGCTGTAAGACCATAAAAGGACATATAAACGGGGACTATAAGAACATGCCATGGGTGCTTGTGCCTTAGTCCAGCTGTGCAACATCAGCCTGAAGCTCAGGTAGGGCTTACTGTCTACCACTTTGTTCACCCCCCCATGTACCTGTATCATTTCACATCCTCCCTTGCCTTAGTCCAGCTGTGCTACATCAGCCTGAAGCTCTGGTAGGGCTTACTGTCTACCACTTTGTTCACCCCCCATGTACCTGCACCCATTTCACATCCTCCTGTGATCTACAGTGAGTGGATCCCTCATTCATACGTCACATATGCACACACAAAAAAAACCCGGTCTTCAAAAATTAAGATACATTTATTATGTTTGTTATGTTTGCTTGCACGCATGTGCAAGAAACATAGTGCCATCATCCGAGATTTCGGAGGTGTGTCACCCCCTCTTCCAATTCAGTCAGTGTGTTGGCAGGCGCAGCCCCTGTAAGCCAATGCATGCTGGAGCTGTCTATGACAAGCTCCAAAATGCAGTGGCATACAGTTCAAAGGGAGAGCTACGCTTCAGTGAGCAGCGATAAGATATCGCTTGCTCATGCGCAGCTCCCCCCACACACATACACACACACGCAGGTGTGTGCCCCCCCGCATGCATGCACACACTGTATAGCCGACGAGGGTGCCCAATCCCCAGTCGGCTGTGCTGCGCTCCCCCCTCAAAGCATTCCAAATGCCATGCTGGGTGCCCACCCCAGCATGGCAACTCATGATATAGCCGACAGGGGGTGCCCAGTCCCCCGTCGGCTCCACTGTCCTCACCCCCCCGAGTACTGGGTGCCACGCTGGGAGCCCACCCCAGTGTGGCAATCGATGCTTTGGCCGATGGGGGTGCCCAATCCCCAGTTTGCTGAATGCCCCCCTCAACTGTCCTTGTGCCATGCTGGGAGCCCACCCCAGCATGGCAAACATCCTGTGTCATCATTGGAAACAAAAAGAACACCTGTAAAGAAAAAACGGTCCCACTTGGTCTCCCTGGCCCCCCTCCCACAACCCGCACCCACCCACTGCGCATCCTGCCTCCCCACACCCCCCTCACCCCATACTTACCTCCAGACCTCGGCGTGACGATCTTCGTGGACCGGGAACACGTCTGTACTCTTCAAAGCCGATCGCTGAACTGAAGAAATGCCGGTAAGCTGTATAATGGGCTGAATAGGGGTTTCAACTGTTGCATATCTCAGGCATTTTTGGAATTTTGCCAAATTCTCAACATGGGGTTTTGGGATCCTTCATGAATGATGTCACTGTCATGGCGTTATTCGGGCCCGAAGGGTGATTTCGCAGTCACTACGTGAAATCACCTTTTGGGGCTGATTAATGAAATGACACTGCCAGTGTTCATAATGTGGGCTCTCAAGAAGCCTATTTTGAAAATTTGGTGGAAAAATTTCAAAAAATGACTGTCTTACGAGTGTGCATTGCGCAGTTCCTACGCACGCTTGTAAGTTTGCGAATTTTCAATATTTTCACTCCAGATTTTCAACATTGCCATTTTACCACACCTTCTTATGAGTAGTATAGCTGTCATTTTTCACATCTCACCCAAAATGTGCTTCCGCCCATGTAGTGCCAATGGCGAAGTCGGTGTGTGAAACCAATGTACGGGACAAATTAAGGAAACCACAGTGACACTGTTCATGAGCAGAGGTCTTAAAATGGCTATGTTGAAAATTTGGTGAAAAAATTCCTAACAATGACTGCTTTACAAGCGTGCATTGCGCAGTTCCTACGCACGCTCGTAAGTTCGCGAATTTTCAATATTTACACTCCAGATTTTCAACATTGCCATTTTACCACACCTCCTTATGAGCAGTACAGCTGTCATTTTTCACATCTTGCCCAAAATGTGTTTCCGCCCATGTAGCACACAATGGCGCAGTCGATCTGCGAAATCAATGTATGGGACACATTAAGAAAATCACAGTGACATTGTTCATGAGCAGAGGTCTTAAAATGGCTATGTTGAAAATTTGGTGAAGCATTCTAAAAATTACTGTTTTACGAAAATGCGTTGTGCAATTCTATGCATGCTCATAAGTTTGCAAATTTAATATTTTCCTCCAGATTTTCAACATTGCCATTTTATTACACTTCCTTATGAACAGTACAGCTGCCATTTTCATATACGCCCAAAATGTGTTTCGCACATGTAGCGCACAATGGTGCTGTTGGTGTATAAAAGCTTAGTTGGGACAGATTAAGAAAATCACAGTTACACTGTTCATGAGCAGAGGTCTTAAATGGCTATGCTGAAAATTTGGTGACAAAAGTCCATAAAATGACTGTGTTATGAGTGAGCATTGCGCAGTTTCCACGCACCCTCATAAGTTCATGACTTTGTAATATTTTAAGTCCAGATTTTCCCAGTGGCATTTTCCACACTGCCTTATTTACAGTACAGCTGTCATTTTTCACAACATGGCGAAGTGTGTTTCACACTTTCAGCGCAGAAGATGCGTGGTCGCTGTGGGAAATTATTGTTGGAAAGATAAAGAAAATCACAGTGACACTGTTCATGATCAGAGGCACCAAAATGCCTGAGTTGACAATCTGCTGTAAAAAAAACAACCTAATTATATTACAGATTGTGCGTTGCACAGTTTCTATGTCACTTTCGTCACTTCACCATTTCTTTAAATATTTTTACTGCAGATTTGCAACATTGCCATTTTTTACACCTCCCCATGAACAGTACAGCTGTCAATTTTTACATCCTGTTCGGAATGTTTTTGCACCTGTGGTGCTAAATGCCGTAGTCGCTGTGCATAAGCAGCTTTCGGCTAAGAAACTGATATTCCCCCTGTTCATGAGGTGGGGTCACAAAAAAACCATGTTGAACATTTGGAGTGAAAATACCAACGAATGCCTGAGGTATTAGGGTTTCCAACCATAACGTCCAACCCTGTAGAGAATGACAGGCATCAGGGGTGTGACTTGGGATTCTTGCCTGTAATGCTCATACCATTCCACACCGTACAGCCAGTGAGAAGCATCGAGGTATGCCTTGGACTCTTCGGGCCCCAAAGTTCACCCCATTCTCCTATATCGCACCCATCTCACTGTATTTCCTAATGGAATGGGGTGCGCATAAGGACCAAAGACCCCAAGGAACACCGTGACACTTGCCAGTGTCTGCAGGTGGGGTGTACTGAAATGGCATGGCCATTATGCCTGATGACCCAAAGGCACACCCCAATGCTTGTCACTCTCTGCAGGGTGGTGGTGGGGTTGGCTTCAGTTCAATACTTCACTGCCATTCCTATTACACAGCTCTGTAACTTCTACACTACCACTGCCAATGCCAGCAAGCAAACATTCGGCATTGACAAATGCTTGTTTCCATTTGAGTCTGTCTTACCACTTTTTGTGTGCAGCTGAAACTAGAAAGGAATGTGATTTTTTGTTAGAACAACCAATAGTATCTTCCAACCATTTCCAAAAATAATCTTACATGATATTTTTATAATGGTTGAAACTTTATTTTGAAAGCTGTAGCATTTGAACAGTTAATACAGTTCTCCTGAGAAGCTACATGCATGTCAATATAATGAGATAAAAATGACAGGACTTTAAAAATGCACTGAACCATTTTATGTTTTTATATCAATATGAAACTGTTTTCTTATATCGATATATGGTCACTGTGGTGATATATTAATGATATAATTATTTACGGACTTCAAACTTTCAGTTTACAAAATAAAAAAAAGTCTCCAGACCCAGTGGTTCCGAAGTTATCATATTTTAAGGAAAACATCTTTTGAAAGGTCTACCTTTTGAACTGTTGGGGCTAGAAACTTTAATTTTCTTTAAATGAAAGCTTAGGTGCAGCTGTTAAGAAAATGGAGTTGGTATTATATCACTGTTATGTAGCAGTAGTAATTACATTATCAGAATTAAAAACAGGCAGCTTTCTCTAGCCACATCAATATGCATATTTACATCACAATAGGACTGTTCTTTTTGTAAAATAAGTGTTATCAATATATATTTTCCATAACATTAAAGTATATCAACATACAGTACAGCCCCGATTATCTGAACTGTATGGGAGACATAAGATCAGTTTGGATAATCAAGAATTTGGATGATCAGGGTTCAATTAATAGCCACACTTTCTGACTCCTGGCAAGAAAATTACAATTCCTGCCTGCTTAGTACACATACCTTCATCCACTGCTCTTTGCTTGCTGTCCCTTACAATAGAATCAGAGTCCAGATGATCGGGGTTCTATTAATAGTCATACTTTTTGATCCCCGACAAGAAAACTGCAGTTCATGCCTGCTCAGTACACCTCCCTCCCTCTGCCCCTCTTCGCAGACCACATGCATGTAGAGGCAGACACTGTGTAAAAACAAGTCCCAATGCCAGGCTACCTTTCCCCCCTTGCTTCCCCGCTGACCCTTGATTCCCACCCACACAAAAACAGCCATTACGGGCAGAAAGGCACTTTCCTTTCTGCTTGTTCAGTATGCTGACTCCCTTCACTTCCCACAGCTCCAACATCGACTGACACTTTCTCACTCTCTCTTCCTTACCTCAGCTCATTGTCCTGTTCGTCCAGGTCCAGTGGGGGGTGGGAGTGGGGACGCAAGCAGAATCAAAACTAAACTCAGATGGCATAGACCTTATGGAATGCAGAGACAGTGACAGAAAAATTATGAAACTGATAAAAAAATACAGTGATTTTGTAATGTTTCTGGATGAGTCATTTAGTTAGTTGGTGAAAAAAGCACAGATTTACCGAGGGAGAGTTGTGATAGTAGGTACAGTCCAAACTTGATTTCTAGTCAATCACATGGTTCTCTCCCCATCCATTGCTTAATGTGAATATAATGAACTAGTTGGAGGGAAGCAATAACCTAGTTCCAGGGAAGCATGAACAAGCAGAGTAAATTGTAGCAATGGACAGAATAGGTGGGCCAAAGGCCCTTATGTGCTGACAACATCCATGTATCTATATATATGTGTAGCACACAGCAGACAGTGCTCTCTTAACTTATGGGACAACAAGTACAGTATACAAAACAGATGACAATACAATACTGATGCAACCTTTTCCGAGTCACATTAAAAGAAGCGCTCCTTTTATTATTTCAAATGTGAATAAAAGTGCTAAAGCAGACTTAAAACTGGAATTAAAGGGTATCATACAAGTCAGGAGATAAGGGACAATCTAAAATAGAATAAAGAAGTATAGGTCAAAATGTTCACCACTATCACATACAGGTACTGCTGCTTTGAAATCTACTGTTTTAGTTTTTTTTTCTTCTGTACAGTCGTGCACTACCTTGACATCCCAGGCTGCTTGTTCTTTGTTTGCTTCATGCATACTATGTTCTAAGTTATCCTAATGTTTTTTTTTATGTAGTAGTAAAAATATTTATTTTTATCCAAAAAACAGGTCTTACTTTCACATCTTTAGGTCAAAGCCTTTTTTCAAGATGGTCTTGACAATTACATTTCAGTTTAAAAATCACATCTAATACAATAAGTACGCTTACAACATTATCAGACAGTTACTAAATTTGTAGAAAAAACACATTCACAGAGTCATAGACATGAGACATACAAATAGCAAAATTTGTTTCATTACATATTTCCCAGACCTTCATTTAGCCTTTCATCCATTCACATCCATCTTTCAGCTCCTCTGTTAAATGCTTTGAAAACAAAGAGGGTTTATAGCCAGTTTCTTTTGAATAGAATTTATCAAGTGGCAGTTTGAGGCATGTACTCCTTTGAATGTCATGCAAGTGAAGGAGTTTTTTTTACTTTTGGCCTGTAAGGCAATTCTCCATTGTTTCTAAACTGACATTTATGTTTAATAATGGTTCCCTCTATTTTGTCCATTAAATATTTGGGTTCCCCTGTTTTTAAGAGTTTGTGCATATATAAAGCTCCAGTATACATCCCTCTGGAGTGGAGTCCCCGACAGTCACAACAGTGCCACGTCACTGTAGGGAACCCACTGACACCCGACACTGTCTGTAGTGGGTCCTGCACCCCCCCGACTCAGCTCTGACTCGGAGTTGAGAATCCTAAGTGGGGGGTACAGCCCCCTGTGTGGGAGGTTTGGGGGGGCAAAGCCCCCTGAAGAAAACACTCATTGCTTCTGCAAACCAGCAGCTGATTGCAAAATGCAGTCGACCTGCTGGTTTTGCTGTCTAGTCATTCAACAAATATTTTGTCAAAGACCCATCATGGATCCATGAAGCTCCAATTAATTTCCTCCTATTTTTAGGTGTTAGCCAGCCTAGATTTGGTACATTTCACAGTGGTGGGTTTTAAAGTCACACCAAGGAATGAATCTGGCTAAATTATTATAGGTAACATCTACCATTTTAATAGGGAAATGGTAGCCATTCCATATATATGGCTACCGAAGTCTATAGTAGGAATTAGTAGTTGATTTACAATTGTTTTTCACATTTGTAGATCTGTACAGGATCTGTTTCTTTGAAAAGCCCCAAGTTTCTTGTTTATTTTGTTTACCAAATCAATTATATGAACATCAAATTTCAGTCCCCGATCTACCCACACCCCCAAATATTTGTAATGGAGGACCTGTTCCAAAGTTTCTTGTTTGGTTGTAATTATATTTAACTCCTGTGTTTGGTTCTTTTATCCTTCCCTGTTAAATTAAAAAGTAGGTTTTTTTTTTTTTTTACTATTTAATATTAATTTTGATTGTGCTAACCAGTTTTCCATCACCAAAAAATCATCCTGAAGTCCCCTTTCAACCTTTCTGATATTTTCTCCATGGGCAAGTAGAACTGTATTGTCTGCGTATAATTTTTTTTTTTAAATTCTATTTATCCTCCTAGCCATCTCTCGGCCCCCTGGTACTTCTTGCATCCCATCCAGGGATCCAGCCACCATCCGTCTCATCTCCACTGGCACCCTGAACTCCTGCAGCTTGCCCCCCACAGCAGGGTGGCAGGAAGCCCCCCTAACTCCCCACCCTCACGCATTCAGTACAGGTGCCAGCTCCAACAAACATTCGCGGATGGCCATCAAGCCGTACGAGAAGTGTCACCTTTTTCCATTGTTCACTCCATCCCTTGCTGGAGCCCTGGGCATGCAATGATGCCAGCTGGGGCAGGGGCACATGTGTCCACACACCTCTCCCCCAGGCCCAAAGTAGACCCTTGGGGTACCCCTCTAATAACTTTGATCTGTTTTGAAGTAGAGATGACAAGTTGGACCTGTTGAGTTCTGTCTGATAGATAAGATGAGAACCATCCCATTGATTCAGAGTCCATGCCAAGAAATTGCAATCTTTGGAGTAGAACCCTATGGTTCATGGTGTTGAAGGCTTTGGACAAGTCCACAAACACTGCACCCACTGCTCTGCCCTCCTCTAGACGGGAGGAGACAATATCTATTAGGTCAGTGAGCACGGTGTCCATGGAATGGCACTTTTGGAATCCAGATTGAGATTCCAAGAGCAGATGGTGTTTCTCTAAATAATTACATAGCTGTATTTGTACCAGTTTTTCCATCACCTTCGCCGTTGTGAACAACAGGGCTATAGATCTGTAATTTGAAGGGTTTGTTGGGTCCCCCCCTTTTAAAACTGGGATAACTTTAGCAGTTTTCCAACTGGAGGGAACTTTCCTTTCTATTAAACTCCAGTTGTGTATTTTAGTAAGAATGGGAGTCAGCAAATCAGCGGCATCCTTTAGGAACCTGTTTTCAATGGCATCCGGTCCATATGCTTTATTTGTTTTTAGGTTATACAATTCCTTCTTGACCTCAATACAGATCATTTCTTTAAATCTGAATCTAGGGATATCAAAGGGAAAAGTGGGAGATGGAATAGATGTCATCTTTTTAGCATACCCAGGGATATCTGTATCAGGTAAATTTAAAAAGTATGTATTTAAAATATCAGCAGAGTCAGCTACACTCTGAAGTATACCATTTTGTTGGATTTGGATAGGAAGTTTATTTATAACTATTTTTTCTAGAGAGCGAATCAGGGCCCAATATTTTTCAGAGTTCACAGCTTCAGTGATTTTTGTTTTGTAGTATTGTTTTTTTTTAGTTTTTAATCTTTATGCTCAATCTATTATGATGTACTTTCTATAATTCCCAGTCATTTGTGTTTAGGGTTTTGTTATCCCTCTTACATAGTCATTTTTCTAATTCTAATCTCTTGTTTTAGTTTTTCTGTTATCCATAGGGGCTGATTTTTTTTTTTAACTGCAAAAAGTTTAAAAGGGGCAACTTAATTATAGGCTTCAAGAAACATTCTGGAGAATTCCCTCATGGCCAGATCCAATTCAGGAATAAAAAAAATCCATCCCACTTCATTGCTACTAAAGTGTGTAAAAACTCTTTACTATAATTTTTGAAAACTCTACTTCTTATCCTGGGGGAAGGAACTGATTTAGTTATGTGACCTTCTGTTAACAATTCACATTCACAGGTAATTGAACAATGATCACCCAAAATAGGTTGGTTTATCTGTACCTCATGGGTTGTTATGTTTGCTGTCACAAAAAGTAAGTCTAATATGCTCCGTTTACTAGCTAAGTCTGTTTTCCTTATGGGGGTCAGTATGACTTGTGTTTGGCCAAGGTGACTCAGTCTCTGAGATAAAGCATTGTCAATTGCCCTGCCCCAGGTCGCATTAAAATCTCCCAACAAAAGCAACTCTAAACCCATTGTAAATTTCTGCAGAAGTTGAGATAGTTGTTTAAATTCACCAACTTTCACCTTAGATGGGGAATAAGCCAGCCAAGCAATAAGATTTTTACTAAGTAAGTGAAATCAAATAATCTCCATCTAGCTTACAGTCTCTGAATAAATTACTTTGGAACTTCCCAGTTCCCAGCTAGTGTATAGGAGAACATCACCCCCCTTCTTCCTTCTCTATCAGCTATGTGATGAAAAAAGCCCTCTATTTCAATTTCATTGGAGCGGATCTAGAAAGTTGACCAAGACACTGTTAGGGCTATGATGTCTGGGGCTTCATCTGCTACCCATGTTTTCATGACATCTAATTTTGTTTTTAAGCTTCTTGCATTATCAGAGATAATTTTGATCCTGCCTATGGAGTAAGGACCTGGATTCAACTCTATGTCTCCACCCAAAAGCAATGTCAACACTAAATTAGAGCAGGGCTTTCTTAAATGTAACAGCAGTGAAAGGGAAATGTTAGCATTATAATTTATCTGTTTACGAATTTGTGCAAAATGTTTTTTACCCCTCCTTTCTGAATCCCCCATCTTATAATTCCCCCAACTAATCATTAATTTTATTGAGGCAGTGGATACCCCTAAGGTGCCAAAGTTCCCTGAAATACATGATTTCTGGAAGGAAACTACGACATCTAGTAAAATCAATTGTAAAATTTGAATCCTGTTCATGTCTAGTTTGGAGTTTCTCAACCATTCACAAAACTTAAACAAACAGGCCTCACCCTTTTCTCAGCCCAAACTCCTGCAGACCTCCTGCACTTATTCTTTGGAGCTTTATACAAAAGGTTTCCCCTTAGTCTAACCCTACCAAACCCACTGTCTACTTCCAGAAACTGGTGCAGGGAGTAGGTTTTGATACCAAGTGGTGCTCACGCCACTCACGCTCACGCTGGAAGGCATGACCCAAATTTAAAGAGCTCTTCCCTGCCCACAGTGGCAGACCCTCACAGCTGATTGGCTTGCCACAGAGCCCCCTTGCAATAGTGATTTGGTCTATGGCAGTCCCAGCCCTGAAAGTTCAGCAGTAATCAGGACACAGTTCTTACAATTACTGGCACAGTTCTTGAACAAAATTGAAGGAGAATGTCTGCTTCTGGCTCGTTGACTGATGCAGCTGTCAGTAGTCCTCCTCCTCGTTCAGCTGGAGCAGCAGCCGCAAGTTTAGGAGTGGGGTCGGCCACACAGCAGATGTACAGATAGTTTGTGTTGAGAAGAGGTGGGGGGAGATGTTTGGTGCTGGAAGATGTGACCCAAGTTTGGAGGTCTCTTCCCCACCCACAGTGGCAGACCCTTAAGCTGATTGGCTTGCCACTGAGCCCCCTTGCAATAGCAATTTGATCTAAGTCAGCCCCAGCCTTGAAAGTTCAGCAGTAATCAGGACACAGTTCTTACAATCACTGGTGCAGTTCTTGAACCAAATTGAAGGAGAATGTCTGCTTCTGGCTCCGTTGACTGATGCAACTGTCAGTAGTTCTTCTCTTCATTTGTCTGGAGCAGCAGCCACAAGTTCTGGAATGGGGTCAGCCACACAGCAGATGTACAGGTATTTTGTGCTGCGAAGAGGTGGGGGGGGTAGATGCATGATGTGTATGTTATGTATGCATGTCTATTGGACATTTTCCTTAGTTTTGCTGGTAGCTGTTCGTTAATAGTTTTGCTTGACATTATTGAGCAACATTGATCACTGCCTCCTCAACAAAATGTATCCAGATTTGTTCCTTTGGATCAAAACAGACTTCAGATTGGCTAGCAGGTATGTTAGATGTTGTGTCAAATATGATGATATCTGGATATTGTTATTTTTTTGCAGTATCAGTTGATGGGTTGAACTTGAGTAAACACTGGTTGTTAAATGTATAAAAAGTAAGGCTCTGCAGGGAACAAATATTTCCTGAACACCACAAATAGTGGGCCGTCTGAGTATTCAGGTCCAAATAACGAATCACCCACTATTAGTGAGGTATTTGTATTCAGGAAATAAACTATAAAAAAGCCTTTTCTCCCATCACCGGAAGGACAGAGCTAGTCTCTTGGCCACCCTTCCTTCACATTTGCAATAATCAGATATGTGCAACTCACCTCTCCCCTTATCCCATGTCTGATATCCTACAACATTTTATATTTTCAAATGTCAGCTCTTGTCACACTGCCAGGAGCTGACACCATCTTTGAAAAGATCACCAGCTAAGCCCTGCTCCCCACATAGCCACAGAAAAATACAATACAGTGCACATTCTGCCTCCTTGCCCTGATCCTTTATTTATGCAATACTGACCAAACAGATGGTCATTTCCTGGCAATTAGTGACTGGCTTGGGGAGAAGGGTGGCCTGAGGTGCATCCAAGGGCCAACCTCAACCAGCAGGTCATTAATCAAAGGAAATGACTGGCTGTGAGGTCAGTCATTATTGTGATTATGTCTAATTGCTATAAAGAAATTTTTTTCTTCTGTTTTTTAGCACCAAAAACAGTTTTGTTTAGGCACCGCTGCTATCAGTGTACTGCGCATGAGTCAAGTGCCACTACCGTGCTGGTCATTTCTAAAAGATTTCAGACTGGCACAGCTGCCAATCAGTGAGCTATTTCATCTCATTAATAATTAATTAGACTTATAATTCAGGGGTGAGACTGGCAAAACAAAATCTGGCAAGCCAAGTGGATCCCCAGTGCTGTCACTATACTAATACAATATTACAGCTTCAAGTCCACAGTATATTGTGCTGCTAAATAAATGAATCAGTAGTGAAGAACTAGCCAACTACGGAGGCTCAGTCATGAGAAAGGGGGCGGGTGGAACATTATTAGTTATACTTAACAGCCTGATTGGCCTCAGGCTACCCAGTGTCACTAATGATACTGCTCCTGTACTGCCCCCTTCCTCGCAATCGTGCCTCCATACTTGGCTAGTTCTCTTCCACATTCATTAATTTCTTCTGGCAGCACTATAATCTGTGGAGCTGTAGCAGGAATTGTATAAGTTTAGTGAGGGTGCCTATTGGGACTGGAGGTCTGCTTGCCTAGCTGGGTTTTGCTTTGCCAGTCCCATCCACCAAATCAAGGATCGGGGCAAGGGGTGGGGTAGGGCAGAATATGCTTTGCACTGTATTTTTTTTGCAGCTATGTGGGGAGCAGGACATAACAGATGAGTTTTTCTTGAAGATGGTGTCAGCTCCTGGTGGTGTACCAGCAGTAGGGATTTGAAAATATTAACTGTTGTAGGATCTGGGACATGGGGATAGGGGATAGTGGGTAATGATACATCCAATTATTGCAAAGATGGAGGAAGGGTAGCCAGTAGACTAGGTCTGGCCTCCTTGGGAGGAGGAAAAGAGTTGTTTAGCAGAATTCAATTTCATAGTCAAATATCAATGATGAATACTGAATATTTAATTATTTGTCCGAATACTCAGAAAAAAGGTTTTCGCAGAGCCCTAATTGAAAGTTCATAAAAAATGTTATACATGTAAATACCAACTACATTTTTTCTTGTTGTGCAGTGTGGGTATGTGTTTAATAACTGTTGCTTGATTAATAAAATGTATAGTTTGCCGTTTTCTACATGATGGTAGCCGGAGTCTTACCTTTTCTTTCAGTTCTTGTACAATCTCTGTTGCAGTGACTTTCAGTAGGGTTTATGTGGTCACGCTTGTTGTTTGGAAATCTAAAGTACAACTGAAAAAATAATCACAACAGTTTATGTAAAACACATGCACTGGAAAAACTCTTTTATATGTAACACTAATCATTGGCTGAAAGCATCATCTGACTATCTTTTTACCAGAGCATGCTTGGACAATGCAGAAGTAAATGATTGTGCACACTGCACAAATCAATTTAAGAGGACCTATTTTATACTGGGAAAACACCCTGCAAGATACATGGTTATGCTAATATGTGGACTTCCTGGCTGGATGAAGCACTTGGCATATGCCTTATGACTCACAATGCACATGAGGTGTCCTTACACTAGAGTATGCCAGTTCACCTCAGCAGGTGCTAATCCTGCTAGACAGTGAGGAGATGCTGTCAGCCCATTTGCTCAATATATTTTTATGAGTTGAGCAACACACAGGTGTCTCCATGTGCCTTAAACATATGGTCTTATTGCTTGGGTGGGTGAAGGCACTCTGCTTGTGTCTTCTGCCTCACAACTCACCTCGAGGCATCTGTGTATCACAGCATGCATGAACACCTCTCTTGGTGTCATTCGACCAAAATTACATAAAAAAATGTAGTATTGTGTCCAATTCTGGAGGCCGCACCTCAGAAAGGACATGGACAGAATGGAGACAGTCCAGGGGAGGGAATCTAAAATGGTGCAAGGCCGCATCAAAAGCCCTAGGTGACCAGACTGAGGGCTCTCAACATGTACACCCTGGAAGAGAGGAGATGGAGAGAAGACATGATAGAGGCCAAAACAAAATGGTTATATTAAATACATGCTGAAAATAGAAAATAGAGTTAAAAATCTATGTTTTGACCTTAGGTCTTCTTCAGGAAATATCTAAAACAGAAAAAAAACAAAGTTAGTGTAGAAGGGAGTAAAATAAAGGATATGGGGAAAGAAAAAAAGGGAGCGTCAGGGAGAAAAAGTGATAAATGGCAAGATTGAGAGTCTCCCCTTTTTTGTTTCCCCACATAGCTGCCCTCACCCTCCTTCCTGCCTCCCTTTGTTTTGGCAGATATACCTCCCTGTCTTCATCCTTCTGGGTCTCCTTGTACTTTTAAAATGCTGTTTCCTTCACTGCCATTGCCACCTCCTTGGAGAACCATTGGTGCATCCAGTCTTACCTGTCATATCCTATCTAAACCTGGGACTTCTTGTTTAGTCATGGTTTTTGCCCTCATCTACCACCCCTTCCCCTTTCCTAGCTGCTATTCTCTGAGTAAATATTAAGCATTTAAGTCAGTTCCAGCCGTGGCTGAAACCAATAATGCTTCTTGCCCCCATGGTACTGGGTTATAATAACGCTAGAATAATAGTACGGCTTACCATAGCGCAAGTCAGGATACCACTACCACGAACAGTGATGGGGGGTTCACAGTGCTATTCAGCAAGCACTCCCCTGATCACTGTCTGTGGTTCCAGGAGAGGACAAAGAGAGCAGAATTCCAGTGGTCAGTCAAGCTGCCCCGGGGGTGTGAAGGACTGAGGCAGGGAACGGCTCAGCTGGATGATAGTGGAGACCAGGGTTCTAGTCCTGGTCCCCCTGGAGTTTTGTGTTCTTGGGAGTTGCATTTTTTTTACAAGGGTCTGTTGAAACTGTATTCCATGGACCCATTTATTTTCTCTTGCCCTGTGATCCACTCCCACTGGAGCTAGGATCCTTTAGTACGGTGGGGGTGGAGCCCCCTGCAAAAACAAAAGTAGTACTTTTTCTGGCATGCAATTGTGACCACCTCCCATCTGTCCCATGTTAAGAAGTAACCCTCCATCCCAGGCCCTCCTGCTCATCAATTACCCTCCCTTTTCACCCAGCCTCGCAAAAAAGACAACAACCCTCCCCCAACCACTCAAGACCCACTGTTCTCCACCTTCATGCCACACAGACACAAACTGAGACAACGCCACGGGATATGAGCATGAAGCTGGGGAGCACGATGACTAGAGTAGCACTTATCGGCTGGTCACTGTCTGAAAGAATGGTAAAAAATGCTTTACTATAAGCACATGAAACATTTTTTTGACAGGAAAGTTTAAATGGGACTTCACCCAGTGACTTGTTGGCAAAATGCCAACCTTTCTCATCTAGATAGGATGTACATTTTGGCACTTTGCCAAAAATTCGCTGTTGCGTTTTAAATTCATAACACTCCTAGTTTCAAGTCTTTCCTGAGCGCAGCTGAATCTGTAGATTATTAGCTCCCTAACTCTCCATCTCAGAAGTTGGCTTGCTAGGCTGTGTTACTATACTCTGCACCAGCAGCTGCAGGTGTCTCCTGCACCCTGATCCATTTTCCCGCCACCCCAAAAGCAAACCTGAACTCTCCCACTGTGGCACATGCCTCCCACCTCCATGACCATTTCCCTGACAATCCTGAAAGCAAACCTAAACCCTTCTGCTGCTGCAGGTGCCTCCTGCCTCCCAATATATTTCCCTGCCATTTCTGAAATCCAACCTCGACCCTCCTGAAGTAGCAAGTGACTTCCTCCTCCCAAACCATTCCTGATGGTCCCAAATGCAAACCCAGACCCTCCAGTTGCTGCAAATGTATCTCACCCATTGATCCCTGCCAGCGCCAGAAGCAAATCTGGACACTCCCTTTGGGCAAGTGCCTCCCCTCTCCCAATCCATTTTTCTGCTGACTCAAAAAGCAAACACTGACCTTCTCCCAGTGACAAGCATTATCTGCCTCATGTCGCAAACCATTTCCCTGCCTGCCCCAAAAGCATCTTGGACCCTCCCGTTGTATCAAGTGCCTTCCAAACCATTTCTCCACTAGTCACAAAGGCACATCTGGGTCATAATGCTGTTGCAAGTGTCTCCTGAGCCATTTTTGACATACTCTTCTCTTCTGTTTCATTTCAGGTTAATAACTAGGTTCTTACAGCATATGTGTATATGTATTTTGATAAGGAAAAACTACACTGCCTCCCTAATAAGAGCTTTTGGTGATGCCTACAGTATCTCAGCAAAGAGTGCTGTGGCACATTGACCTCCAGGAATATGTCCAGTCACCGAACCACAAAATGCAGAAATTTCTCAGCTCCTATGCAATCAAGTTCTGGGGTCTGTGCTCTTCAGACCAGTTCCAGAGGTGAAATCAAGAAACTGAAGCATGCATGGGGAATGAGGAAGCATCTATCAAAATACAGTCAACTATCAGTATAGGAATTCACAAAATAAAAACTTAAAGCCAAGTCTGGAGAGGAAGAGTAAAACAGAAACATTGGTGGTTAGTTGTAGTAATCATTATATATCACTAAACCCTAACTCCTTAAAATGAGTATTTGGTTTCTGAGAATTATACTTTCTCAATGACACTGACTGACACATAATGGAAGGGGATATGTCATACCATTCTAGTCCCAGTAGTAAATAAGCAATAATTACTGGTGACCCCCTTTAGCAACCTGATTTCAGATACTCTTCAAACACCATAATAACCCGAAATCGGGTTATTACGGTGTTTGACTAGCTCTGAGTCACTTCTCCCTTACACTATCCGATGATCACTTTCACTTTTTTCTGACCTGGTAGCGTGGCCGAGTGGTGTTTGTTTCAGTAAATTATATGCACCAAAATACACACACAGAGAAACGCTTTGTATAAAAAAATTGTCACCAGTGTGTGCTGCGCTAATTTTTTGTTAGTTTTGAAATACAGAAGCCGCCGGGTGTAGACTGATGAAAGCGAGTGATTCGGCAGCTTCAGAAGGCAAGATTGAAGCATGAATGAGTGTTACTATAGCACTCATTCCTGCTTGAATCTCGCCTCTGAAGCTGCCAAGTCACGCTTCTCATCGATCAGCGCTCTGTATCTCAAAACAAGAAAAATTAGCATGCATCCACTGGTGACACTTTATACAAAGCGCTTCTGTGTGTGTATTTCAGTGGCATATAATTTACTGAAACAAGCACTGCTGCCCAGGCCTCTCTCTCTCTCTCTCACCCAAGTTGTTTTACATACAGTCCATGCCCCAGTAATTGTAAAAATAACAGATGGGCAGAGTGTGTGCCTGAATTTTTCACACCCTCGGTGCCTGATGCCCACATAAACCTCTCGAGCTTCGCTCTCGAGGCTTATGGGTCATCACACACCTTGGGTGTGAAAAAAATATTCATAACACACACTTGCCTGTCCATTATTCTCTATATCATCCCTGAAGTATGATAATGGGGGTGCCTCATACCAACAGTATAGATGACTGTTAACCAGGAGATCTGGGCTCAGATTACACCACAGACACTGGCTCACTGGTTCAGGTTTCGAAGTTCAAGATTATTACAAAAAGAAATATGCATAAAATCAAACAGTTTGGAACACATACAGTACTATATGTTAAAAACAGACAACATAACCAGTGTTCAGTTTCAGACTAACCCTAAACAAAATGTTAAATGAATATGGCATTTGTCAGAACATGCATGATGTGACCATGTAATTGTTTGCTTCCTTAGCATCATTTCTTCATTTAAGGAAGGCTTTCTGTGCAAAACATGCAGCTGCATCTGTAACATATGCTTGGTTTGGCTTGACTGCCAGAACTGATTAATCAAAGGAGAAATCACAAGAGAAATCCACGTTTTTC
Source organism: Neoceratodus forsteri (assembly GCA_016271365.2). Classification (NCBI taxonomy): domain Eukaryota; kingdom Metazoa; phylum Chordata; order Ceratodontiformes; family Ceratodontidae; genus Neoceratodus; species Neoceratodus forsteri. Next base: position 371,387,980 of record CM057449.1, read on the forward strand.
TTTTAATGGATAATGAGACAGTGCAATAACAAACATGCCCTGCCTCAGTGTGTGACTTTGAGTTACTTACTTGACCTCCCTGTACTCCAGTCCCTCCCATCTATAAGACTGGGTGGAAGCAGAACCCCATAATAAATGAGATTTTGCATCTCAACTAGCTTATCCTGGACAAATACTGTACATGTAGAACAAAATAAGTGTGCTTGTTAGTGGTCAACTCCACTGAGAAACAGAATGGGATATATGTTACAACCTCAACATCACTTGGACCATTCTGTGGCTGGCCCAGAAAGCAAACCTAGACCTTTCCATTCCCTTATGACTCATTCACTACCACCACCACCCATGAAACTGTTTAGTTGTGCATGGGTCTATTTATGAGTGTTGTTGTTGATTGTATACAGACCCCCATCTCAGGGGGAAGAAATGGACAAGGAAATGATAGAAGGAATCCTTAAAATGGTATCAAAAAGAGGAGATAGTGTTCATGGGGGACCTGAATATGCCAGATGTTAGCTAGAGCACCTTTGATGCAGCCACATCCAAAAGCAGGGTCATTCTCGATGCCCTACAGGGGACATGCCTCAGACAGTTTGTTTTGGAACCCACTCGGGAGGGAGCAATTTTAAACCTGGTACTCTCAAATGGGGATGGAGAGAGGATCTCAGATTTAGAAGTAGGTAGCCATCTGGGAACAAACAATCACCAAACAATATGTTTCATGATAAACACAACCGTAGAGTCAAGGCACACAAAAGCAAGGGTACTGGACGTTAGAAGGGCTGACTTTGGCAAAATGGGAGAATGCCTCAGAAAAGTGTTAGCAAACAGACAAGAAGGATGGGTGGAGGAACAATAGGAAAAATTCAAAATTGCCATCACAGAGGCAACAAGCCTTTGTATGAAGCAAATAAACAAATCAAAACGAAGGCGAAAAAACACTATGGTTCTCAAAAGAGGTGGTAGGGAAGGTTAGGGAGAAAAAGACAGCATTCAGAAATATAAGGAAACACAGAAGAAGCAGGACGGAGAACTGTACCAGTTAAAGTAGAAGGAAGCGGGAAGGCAGTCAGAATAGCAAAGGTCCAAACCAAGGAATAGATAGCCAACTCAGCAAAGAAGGGGGATAAAACCTTTTATAGGTACATTAGTGAGTGAAGATGAATCAAGGGAGGATAGTGAGGCTTAATAAAGGGAGGGGTGGGTCAGCAGAGGCGACAGTGAAAAAAGCAGGAATACTGAACAAATACTTCTCGGTATTCCACAAAAGAGAGAGTGCCTAAACCAATTAATAGAAGCACTTTGGATTGGGGGGGGGGTTGATACCAACCCATTCACAGAAGAAAGGGTCCTGAAAGAACTCCTAAAACTGAAAGTGAACAAGGCAATGGGGCCTGATGGGATTCACCTCAGAATTCTAAAAAAATGAATGGGAGAACTAGTGACACCACTGATTAGCCTTTTTAACAAATCATGGAAGGATGGTGTGGTACCCGAGGACTGGAGGAGGGTGGATGTGATTTCCCTTCACAAGAGTGGGAGCAAGGCAGAGGCAGGAAACTACAGACCTGTGAGTTTGATCTCAGTGGTAGGGAAAATGATGGAACCACTTCTAAAAGAAAGAATTGTTGAGTACCTAGAGGCTAGCAGGGCATAGGACCCAAGGCAGCATGGATTCACATTGGGAAGGTCATGTCAGGAGATTCTTATAGATTTTTTTTGACTGGGTGACCAAAGTAGTAGACCAGGGAGAGGCTATGGACATGGCCTACCTAGAGTTTAGCAAGTCATTTGACACAGTCCCACACAAAAGATTAATAAACACGTTAGCCAGCCTGGGAGTGGGTCCCAGGGTGATAGCCTGGTTAAAAAACTGGCTGGACAACAGGACACAGAGGGTAATAGTAAACAGAGTCCACTTTGAGGAAAGGGGGTTACTAGTGGGGTATCACATAGTTCAGTACTGGGACCAGTCCTCTTTAATGTCTTTATAAGTGACTTTGCAAAGGGACTGGAAGGAAACGTATATGACTCTTTGCAGACAACACAAAGATCTACAACAGGGTTGATACACAAGGGGGTGAAAAGGATGAAAAGGGACTTGGCAAGGTTGGAGGAATGGTCAAAAGTATGCAATTTAGATTTCATGCAAACAAGTGCAAAGTAATGCACCTTGGAAATAAAAACTCAGTGGAAGAGTACATAATGGAGGAGGGGAAGGTACTAACAACAACAAAAATGGAAAGGGAACTGGGACTGGTCCTATCAGATGACCTAAAGGTAGGCAAGCAATATGAGAAGACAATAAGAAGGACTGGGGATACTGGGATGCATAGGGAGAGGCATCACCAGTAGAAAACAGGAGGTTGTTGTCCCTCTGTACAGACAGTTGGTGAGACCCCATCTGGAGTACTGCATGCAGTTCTGGAGACCCAATCTCTGTAAGGACATAGATAGGATGGAGACAATCCAGAGGAGGCCAACTAAAATCATGCGGGGTCTGCACCAGAAGCCATACGAAGAGAGAGAGACTAAAAGAGCATAATATATATACCCTTGAGGAAAGGAGGAAGGGGGGGACATGACAGAAACTTTAAAGTACCTCAAGGGAATCAACAAAGTCCAAGAGGGTAGAATATTTCAGAAATATAGATGTGCAAGAACAAGGGGCCACAATTTGAAGATAGAGGGGGGATGGCTCAGGGGCAATGTGAGGAAGTATTTTTTCATGGAGAGAGTGGTTGATGCATGAAATGGCCTTCCTGAAGAGGTTGTAGGGCCAAAAACAGTGGCGGAATTCAAGAATGCATGGAACAGACATAAGACAATTCTGGTGGGGGATAGAAGAAAGTAGGCTGTTGGTTAACTACATTCTGCAGCTTTTCCAGTAGGTAGGGAAATTAAGTGTCTGGATTGGCCAAGTGGTCCTTCTCTGCTGTCAAAGTCTATGTTTCTATGTTTATATTCTGCTTTCTTTTACCTGATGGCTAAGTTAAATAATTAAATCATACTTAGAAAATTTTAATATACAGTATGCACTGTCAGGAGTCCCATTGGAAATGTGAAATGAACATCTTTTCTTCCCATTAACAAATGGAAATAAGTGTGTCTGACCTTTCCTACTGAATATGTTTTCTTGTTCAGACAGGCTACTTGCAGTCTGGGGAAAAGTTTACAATGTTCATTTTAAATGTGGTGGGATAGTGACATTGTTAATCATAAAAGTTGCAGCAAAGTTTAGTGCATAGTGGGGGAAGGGTGCTAATGGTCTAGCCAGGTCTCACTCAGCTATCTGGAGGCGGAACTGAATCATATTTGTGGTGTCAGTTGCTTTTGGCTTCTCAGAAGTAACCAGAAGGGGAAGTGAGCAAATCAGTTCCAGTATAGTAGCTTCTTCTTGCTGTTTTTACATTGTTTCTTGTGGATTTTACTTGGTAGAAGGTTATTTCTTTTCTTTCTTACTACTTCTAAGGGGCTAGCAGGGTATTGTTTTGAGGCTGTTGGAATTTTGAAACCTGTTTTGGTGGCTATAAGTGGGCTCATTTGTTTGATATTTCACTGTGTAGCAGACTGTGTTTGTGGAGGCCTATTTCTTCTGATTTAAAACCTATTTGGTGTGATTTAATTGAGGCTGTTTCTTTAAATTGGACACATATATCTTCTAATTTCAAGCCTATTTTGATGTGTTCTTGGTGAAGCTGTTTGAATTGGAGACCTGTTTCTTTTGGTAGCAAACCTATTTTTGGGGATTTGAGTAGAACTGTGATTCCATTTTGCAGTCTTCACTAGCTGCAAAGTTTAGTGCATAGTGGGAGAAGGGTGCTAATGGTCTGACCAGGGGCCTCAGCTACTTGATTGTTTCTGGAAGACTTCAGCTAGTCCCACCCTCCCAGCCCTCACCCCACCTGCCCCAGGTCCATGATTTCCTTTATACCAGGGGTTCTGGCATCACTTCTTCAAATGGGCAAAGGACATGCACCTGTCACAGCAGAAGCAGACATCCAGGAAAGGAACAGCAGCGAGTGAAGAGGTGACTGCTATCTCAGTGGAAGGCAAGTAACTGAAAATCAAGGAGCTTTCATTGTTACTTCTTTGCATTGCTATTTGCATTGTGGAAAAGAGGAGTAGGAGTTTGAAGAAGGCTGTGCAATAGTTACTTAAAGTCTCTTTTTGGGTGTGGATAGGAATATAAAAAGCAGTTCCTCAATCTGTCTAAATGTGTACAACAAAGGGGGTAAAGGAAATTAAGAAAATAATGTTTTGCACTGATGGGGTGGGGGAGGAGACTTGGGAGAGTGTTTGGTATCCTTCATCTGGAAAGATAGTGGGACACTGGGGGCAACAACAGCAATGGGTAGGGTGGTAGGCTGCAACAACTGCGGTGCACCAATCTTTTTAAGAATTGGCTGGAGTGTTGGGGGGATGTTTAGTGTGCAACCACATAGAGAAACTTAGAAGGGAGATTGAGGGTCTGCAGGAGGAACTAAGACAGGCAAGGCAGACGGGGGGTGGGTTTAGCCCCATACTGGAGTGAGGGAGGAGGGGAAATAAGGAGGGTGATTTGAGCCAACAGTGGTGAAGAGAGGGTCAGAAGAAGGGAAGCAGAGACAAAGGGGCCCAGGTCCGGAAGAACAATTGCTGGGGAAACCAGGTCAGGAGACAAAAGACACATGGAAGGAGGAGATAGGGACTTGTGAGGGGAGGAGAAGAAGTGGCAAAAGTCATGGAGTAGAAAGGAGAGAACAGGTTACTACGAAGAGAGAGGGAGTGGACATTTGTGTAGGGTCTTCAGAAAATAGTTTTGCACTGCTAGAGGGGAAGAAGGAGGAGGAGGGAAATGATGCAGCTAGAGGAATAATTGATAAATGCCTGGACCAAACCGGTGCGGGGGGAAGTTCTGCTGGAAGAATTGCTACAGGGGCAAAAGATGGAAATAATGTGCAGGAGGAGGAAGAAGAGGAGCCAGAAATGAGAGATGGAGATGAATGGAAGCAAGCAGGGAGTAAGAGGGGTGGAATCTTAGTGCTGGGGACTCAATACTAAGAGGAGTGAGGTGGGGTAGCAAGGGGGAGAGGCATAGTCGCATTTGGGTGGAGGCCATGCCAGGAATGACAGTGGAAAGGGTGGACCGATCTGTTCTGAAATATGCTAGAATGGGTAGGGACAAGCCTTATTTAATTATACATCTTGGGACAAACAACCTGGCTGACATGACAGTAGCTATAGTCCAGAAGAGGTTTGAGGAACTAGGACAATTATGTGAGGGGGCAGGAAGATCAGTAACTTTTTCAGAGATACTTCCAGTGCCCAAGGCAAGCATAACAAGAAAGCTGAGAATAGAGTGATTTAATGGATGGCTAAGAACCTGGTGTTATGCTAAAGGGTATGGGCTGTTAGGGGTGGTGGGTGTCACAAACCCACTCAGCAGGTCAGGCCCTCTACTCCCAAAGTGCAAACCTCTGAGCACAGTCTTGTGAACAGTGTAACAGACAAGGTAACCCTCTTGTCTGTTTTTGTGAGTTCGGATCAACTTTTGGTCTCAAGTTCTGGAGGGATTTAAACTGTTAACCTCTTGTTAGCATACCCAATGCACAGGATCAGATATATCTGTCTTTGGGGAGCCAGATATCTTTGCCTATGGACACCTAACCAGGTATACAGAGATGAACCCTTTAAAATTTTAATAAAGACCTCAGATTTTTAAACGCTTCTCTTTCCAGTTTGGTATCACCATACAAGCTTATGTTTAGTATCTGCAATAACCATGTACTTTTCTTATAAATAAAAAGAAGTCAAAGACAGACCAAGTAAGTTCTAAAAATAATTTTACTATAATAGGTAAGAATATGTAAAACACAACAATACAGAACTGTTGTATTACAAGACATACAAATATATTAAAAGAACAAGGTTTTGAACAGTGCAATTCCTACTACAGTACTTAGTCTCTAAATACTTGCTTAAAGTGCTCCAAAGATGTGTCCTTGTCAGAGTCTAGATAAAAATGTGTCTCTGTGACATAAAACAGACTAAATTAAAAGTTGGCTTTTACCCCACCTCATTTCAGGAGGTCACCTAGCTCCTCCCTTGCAGGATATATGAAAATAAATATCTTATACAAAAGTAATACATTCTGCAACTTCAGCGTAATTCATGTCTTTCAAATGACACTTTGATCTCATGCTGCAACCTCCCTCACACAGGCTTCACAGGGACATTTACAACCTTGCACCCCTGTGTAACAACCTAGGTTTCTTTCCAATGTCATAAACCTTCTTTATGATTTCTCTCTTAGCAAAATTAACTTAAACAAGTCTGTAATTAACTCAGAGAAGCAGGATGCTTTATTAAAGTCTTCCATGTAGCACATTGTCTCTAAAAACTGAGTGTGTGAACTCACATGCTGTCAGCATTTTTTCTTATGGCTTGCATCTTTTAGCTGAAATCTGGGGGGGAGGGATGAGTGAGGTCATTCCTAGAGCATTTGATTTTCAGCAGGAGACATTCAGTAATATATTTTATATTAAAAAGAAATTATACAGCACTCAGAACTGGCTGTCTACATCACAGTCCTCCCCACCTAGACTGAATTTGGGGGAATCTATCATCTACAGGGGATGAGCTTCCCAAATCAGTTCACTCCTCATAGACCCTAGAAAGTCCATCTGAGTTCTGGTTCTTTGCTCCAGCCCTATGTATGATTTTAGATCACACCCTTGTAAAGCAAAACTCCATCTTAGTAATCTGTCATTGTTCTTTCCCATCTGAGTCAGCCAAACCAGGGGGTTGTGGTCAGTCTGCACCATAAAATGCTGCCCATAAAAGTATGGCTCTAATTTCTTTAGGGCCCACACTATGGCAAGACACTCCTTTTCCACAGTGGTATACGCTTTCTGCTCAGGTACACTACTGGGTGATCTGTCCCTTGGCTGGATGTCTGGCTCAGTACTGTCCCAATACCCACGTCTGAGGCATCCATCTGAACTATAAAGGTGTTGCTATAGTCAGAACTTGTCAAAACAGGACCACTGCACAGTGCCTCCTTCAGTCTGGTAAAGGCTTCCTCATAGGCTGGGCCCCAGCTACTTTTGTTTGTCAATCTTTTTCTTTGTCAGGTCAGATAGGGGAGCAGCCAGGGCACTGTAATTGGGTACACATTTCCTGTAGTACCCTGTTGTCCCTAGAAAGCTCCTGACCTACTTCTGGGTTTCTGGTTTGGGCCACGCCTGGATTACCTCTATCTTTATTTGGTAAGGACGGAGCTATCCCCAGCCTACCACATGCCCGAGGCATGCCACTTCTCCCATGGCCACCTAGCACTTCTCGGCTTTGACAGTGAGCCCGGCCCTCTGTATCCTGCCCAACACTTCCCTAAGGTGGGATAGGTGTTCCTTCCAGCTGGTACTAAAGATAACAATGTCATCCAGGTATGCCACGGCATACTCCTCAGCTCCATTTAACACCTGGTTCACCACCCTTTGGAAAGTGGCCGGGGCGTTCTTCATTCCGGAAGGCATTACTTTAAACTCAAATAAGCCAATCGGAGTGATGAAGGCTGACCTCTCCCTAGCTCTGTCTGTCAATTCTACCTGCCAATACCCCTTAGTCAGGTCAATAGTCGTAAGGTAGGTCGCCCCTCCCAACTTGTCCAGGAGTTCATCTGTCCGGGGCATCGAGTGAGCGTCGGACTTTGTGACTGCATTCAGTCTACGATAGTCCACACAGAAACGAGTTGAGCCATCTGGCTTGGGCACAAGGACTAGAGGTGAGGCCCAGGGGCTGTGGGATGTCTGGATTACCCCTAAATCCAGCATCTCCTCCACTTCCCTCCTAATGTCCTTCTGGACAGCCTCTGACACCCAATATGCTGTCTGCCGAATGGGTGTCTGTGTCCCTGTCTCCACATTGTGTGTCGCTAAGGGGGTTAGTCCAGGCTTGGTGCTAAACAAGGGGGCAAAGTCTGCTAAAACCTCCCTTACTTTCTGGACCTGTCCCAGGGACAGCTGGGGAGACAATTTTACTGCCTCCACAGAGGACTCCTGTTTGCTTTTTCCAGCAAGTCCAGAAGGGGGTCTCCTTCATCCATCCCCTCCCCATGACTACACACTGCAAACACCACGTCAGCCCTATTTGCATATGGCTTCATCATGTTGACATGGTACATCCTTTCAGTCTGTCTTCTGTCAGGTAACTCCACAATGTAGTTCACATCATTTACCTTCCTAATCACTTTCTACAGTCCTGCCCACTCAGCTTGCAGCTTGTCTTTCCAGACTGGAATAAGGACCATGACTTCCTGACCCACCATGTACGAGTGAGCTCTGACTCTGTGGTCATACCAAACCATTTGTTTCTGTTGGGCAGCTGCCAGGTAGCTCTGGGTTGTCCCCCTAAACTCCTTCAGACTTTCCCTAAACCTAAGGACATAATCCACAAAGGGAGTTCCCTGGGTGGCGTGTTTGCCATCCCAGTCCTCCCAGATCAAGTCTAGGGGCTCACGTACCCGGCGTCCATACAAGAGTTCGAAGGGGGAAAATTATGTTGACTCTTTGGGCACCTCCCTGTATGCAAACAACAGGTGGGGAAGGTATTTCTCCCAGTCCCTCCCATGCTGTTCAGCAAACGCCTGGAGCATAGACTTTAGGGTACCATTGAATCATTCCACAAGTCCATTGGCTTGAGGGTGATATAGTGGTGTGCATCTCTGCACCACCTCACACTTCTCCCATAAACATTTCATCAGGTCCGACATGAAGGAACCCCCTCGATCGGTGATTACCTCCTGCGGAAACCCAACATGGGAGAAAATCCAAGTAAGGCATCTGCCACTTTGTCTGTCCTCAGAAAGGATAGGGTGACTGCTTCTGGGTACCGGGTGGCATAATCCACTACAGTCAGGGTGAATCTCTTCCCTGAGGAGCTGGGGGTATTTAAAGGCCCCACAATATCCATTCCCACCCTCTGGAATGGCTCCTCCACTATGGGCAAGGGGATCAGGGTGGCTTGGGTTTCCTTGCCTGCCTTCCCTCTTGCTTGGTACCGGTGACAAGACCTGCAATACTCCTTCACCTGCTGGGTGAAGTTAGGCCAGTAGAAATTCTGGGCTAACCGCTGTGTAGTTTGTGCGATTTCCAGATGACCAGATAAGGGAATATCATGGGCAACCTTGAGCAACTGCTCACAATATCCCTGGAGAACGACAAGCTGTCTGCCTAGCATCCCTCCCTGTGTATGTACTGCCTGTCTATACATAAGTCTATTTTCCCAATAAACCTTATGTCTGCCGTCACCTCCCTGTGTGCCCTCTGAGTCTGCCCAAGCCCTCAGCTTCTCTAAACTAGGGTCACTCCTTTAAGCAGCTGCAAACCCCTCACACAGTCCCAAGGCATGGGACAGGTCCCCTTCCATCACTAAACTAGGGTCCCTAGCACTAGCGTCAGGGCCCTCAGGATCACTGTCAATCCTAACCCTCTGAGAAGAGGTCACCCTTCCCTCTTCAGAGTAACTCTCTGTAGCTGTGTGGTTACTTGCTACCAGGGAAATTTCTACCCCCTTTTTATCAGTCTCCCCATCTGGAGACACAGGCTGGGGAACCAGCCTCTCAACATTTTTTACACTGGTTTCTGTGGGGTTCAGGGAACTACTATTTTCCCTTGCTGCTTGGCTATGGGTAACTGCACATACCACCCCCTGCTGGAGATTGTTACCCATTATTACATCCACTGCTAATGTGTTGGCTACAGCCACCTGTTGCACATTTCACCCTGTTTCACCCCAGTCCAGGAGAACACTAGCGAGTGGCGATGTTTTCTCTTCACCAGTAAACCCTTGTACAGTTACGTATTTATTGGGTATACGCTGACCAGGCTGTACCAGATCTCCCTTTACCTATGTCAGGGATGCCCCTGTATCCCTTAATCCCTGAATCTGTACACCATTTACTATGACTGGGTGCATATGTTCCCTCATGTTCACTGGCATGCTCTCAGGGACACACAAACAACCCACTTCTTTTCTAGCACCCTGTTGTGTATTATGGCTTACCTTTTTGGGGCACTTTCTGGCAATATGCCCAGTTTCCTTACACATCCAACATGCATTTCTTACTTCAGATAAATCTTTTCATTGAAACCTGGGGCTAATTGGTTTCAGTGGAGATAGTGAGGGTTTTAGCTGCCCTGAAGGTGCGCTTTTCCCTTTCTGCCCTGCCACACCCGGCCCATTCACTCTCAGAGCATGTCTGCTCTTGGCATAGAGGTCCGAGAGTTCAGCAGCCTCTTGCACTGTTTTTGTATCTTGGTCCTCTAGTCAGGTTTTTAGCTGTGTTGGGCATTCCCAATAAAACTGTTCTAGCAAAATCACATTTTCAATTTTATCAACAGAGGTTGCCTCAATTCCTTCCCACCAATGTTTTAAAAACTGACGTCTTTTCATGGCTAGCTCCTCATAGCTCATATCAGGGCTTCTGCTGAGCTTACAGAATTTAGCTCTGTATGATTCAGCAGTTAATTCAAACTTTTTTAACAGTGCAGCTTTTAACTTGCTATAATCATCACTGTCTTCATTGTTCATTTGACCCAATGCATCCCAAGCTTTTCTGGTAAGTAGCGGGGATAGCTGGAAGATCCAGGACTCTCTAGTAATTTTAGCCTGAATACAAACTTTTCAAAAGAATTTAAAAAGGCATCCATGTCCTCCCCTTCCTTAAACTCAGCTATTAATTTGGAGTTCAATTTGTAAACTAGTACTGCAGTCCCAGTTAAACCCAAGTCACTTACCTGCCCTGGTGCCACTGGTTGGAGTCACAGCTTCTTCAGTTTGTGTTGCCACTGGTGCTCCTCTCTCCTCTTCTCTTCCTCTCTGCATTCTCACTCTCTTTTCTCCTCTGCAGCTCGCTGGTGCTCACACTCCTCACTTTCTGCCTCCCTCTGCTGTCGCTCTGCCTCTCGATCCGCCTCTCTCTGTTCTCGCTCTGCCTTTCGGGCTGCCTCTCACTCCTCTCACTCTGCCTCCTGTTCTGTCCTGTGCAACTCAATTTGTAGCCTGACTACTTCTGGATTCAGGACACTGGTGACCTTTCCATGCTGCTGTGGCCCTTCACTGACAGTGGCCCTGCTGTCCTTTTCAGTCACGGTCGGTGACTCGCTGCTGTGGGTATCTGCTACCATCAGGGCCTCTATGAGTTTCTGCTTTTTGGCTGTCACCTCGAACGGGACTCCCCTGTCCCCACACAACTGCTTCAAGTAAACTACAGTATGTCTGCTGTAGTGGTAAGCCATCTTCTTCTTCCCTGACTACTGCTACTCTGACTTGCACTTTAGAGAAAAAAAATAAAATGGGTAGGAACTGGACTGTACGCCAAGTGATATATAGTTCTGTTTCCTTTTTAAAATAAAACTCTGCCTTTTTCTTTCTTTGTAAGACAGCTTACGGTCTCAGCTGACAGAGAACAATACAAGTCTGTGATACCAAAATTATCCCACCGCTGCCAACCAATCTGTCACAAACCCACTCTGCAGGTCAGGCCCTCTACTCCCAAAGTGCCAACCTCTGAGCGCAGTCTTGTGAACAGCGTAACAGACAATGTAACCCTCTTGTCTGTTTTTGTGAGTTCGGATCAAACTTGTTCTCAAGTTCTGGAGGGATTCAAACTGTTAACCTCTTGTTAGCATACTCAATGTGCAGGCTCAGATATATCTGTCTTTGCGGGGCCAGATATCTTTGTCTATGGGCACCTAACCAGGTATACAGAGATGAACCCTTTAAAACTTTAATAAAGACCTCAGATTTTTAAACGCTTCTCTTTCCAGTTTGGTATCACCATTACGGTTATGTTTCGTATCTGCAATAACCATGTACAGTACTTTTCTTATAAATAAAAAGAAGTAAAAGACAGACCAAGTAAGTTCTAAAAAGAATTTTACTATAATAGATAAGAATATGTAAAACACAACAATGCAGAACTGTTATATCACAAGACATACAAATCTATTAAAAGAACAAGGTTTTAAACAGTGCAATTCCTACTACAGTACTTAGTCTCTAAATATTTGCTTAAAGTGCTCCAAAGATGTGTGCTTGTCAGAGTCTAGGCAAAAACATGTCCTGTGAAGTAAAACATACTAAATTAAAAGTTGGCTTTTATCTCACCTCTTTTTCAGGAGGTCACCTAGCTCCTCCCTGTCAGGATACAGTATATGAAAATATATATCTTATAAAAAAAGTATTACATTCTGCAATTTCAGCATAATTCATGTCCTTCAAATGACACTTTGTTTGATCCCATGCTGTATTCCTCCCTCTCATAGGCTTCACAGGGACGTTTACAACCTTGCACCCCTGTGTAACAACCTACGTTAATCTCCAATGTCATAAACCTTCTTTATGATTTCTCTCTTAACAAAATTAACTTAAATAAGTCTGTAATTAGCTCAGAGAAACAGGATCCTTGATTAAAGTCTTCCATGTAACACACTGTCTCTAAAAACTGAGTGTGTGTGAACTCACATGCTGTCAGCATTTTTTCTGATGGCTTGCATCTTTCAGCTGAAATCTGGGGTGGGATGAGTGAGGTCACTCCTACAGCATTTGATTTTCAGCAGAAGACATTCAGTAATACATTTGATATTAAAAAGAAATGATACAGCACTGAGAGCTGGCTGTCTATGTCACAGTGGGGAGGGACCTGGGAGGACAGTAGTCTCTATGCCAAGGATAGACTACACCTGAGTGAGGAGGGAAAGAGAGTGTTGAAACAGAGGATGGAGGAGTACATAGAGGAATTTGGGAATTCAAACTAGGAGTGGGGGGTGGCAAGTGGGCAACAGACATGCAGAGACCAATGGTTGGGAAACCATATGAGCTTACCCCCCATAACAGTGACAAAGGACAAATGGCAAGTACTATTGGTGATGTTAGTAAAGGAGGGCAGGATGGGGGGGGGAGGGTGGAAGGTGGTTACCCTTAATGCTAGGAGCCTTGGGAGGAAAACTGCAGAGTTACAGGTGCACATGGCAGAGGGAGAGGTGGACATTGCAGCCATCACAGAAATATTGGCCACCCAATACAATGACTGGGACCTGTCTCTACCAGGGTACAGGTTATTTCATAGGGACAGGGTGATTGGGAAAGGAAGGTGGTGGTACTATATGTGAAGGAAGAACTGAAGTGTGTAAGGGAGGAAGGGGAGGAGGGTAGTACAGAGTCACTTTGGATGCAAATCCAGGATTCCAAGAATAGGATTCTCAGAATGGGAGTGGTGTACAGGCCGTCATCTCAGATGGAGGAGTTAGACACGGAACTAGAGGGACAGATCAGAAGGACCTGCGAGAAGGGTAGTGTGGTGATTGTGGGGAACTTCAACATGCCAGGAGTGGACTGGAGTACCCCAACAACTAGGAACTGAAGGGACCAGGTACTGCTGGATGCCTTCCAGGACAGCCTCCTGCTGCAAATGGTCAGTGAATCAACCAGTTTAGGGAATACCCTTGACCTTGTACTGGCAAATGGGGACTTTGTGAGAGAACTTATGGTGGAAAAACCACTGTCAGGGAGTGATCACCACTCAGTATGGCTTACATTGGATATGGGCAAGGAAGGAGTGGAATCTGGCACAAGAGTGCTGGACTTCAGGATGGCCAACTTTGGGAGGATGGGGGAAGTGGTAAAAGGGTACCTGGCTAGAATTCAAACTAGTATGGAAACTAACCAGAGGTGGAAGCTCATAAAGCTGGGGATAGTGGAGGCAACCAAAACCTGCTGCAAAGCCCAGAGCAAGAAGGCTAGGGCTAAGAAACTGAGCTGGTTGAGCAAGGAGGTCATGGAAAAGGTAAGGAGGAAAAGAGCTGCCTTTAGGCAATACAAGAAAAGAGGGAGGGGAGAGGACAGGGAGGAGTACTTGATGGAATTGAAGGAGGTGACACAGGCAGTAAGGGGAACCAAGGCATCTATGGAGCTCAGGCTGACACAAGGCATTAAGATGGGGGAGAAGGACTTCTTTAGGTACATCAGGGAGAAAAGGAGCTGTCAGGACCACATAGTAAGGATTAGGAAGGAGGGGGATTGGATGGAAGCAGGGTGCAATAAGGCAGAAGCACTAAATGATTACTTCTGCTCAGTATTTACTAAGAAGAAGAGGGGGTGACACCCAAGGGGGGAGGAATGGCAGAAATGGGGGTGACAGATGAGGAAATCATGAAGGGCAGAATTCAGGAAGGTTTAAAGACACTGAGGGTGGACAAGGCGCCAGGCCCAGATGGATCCACCCCAGGGTACTGAAGGAGCTGGCAGAGGTCCTTGTGGGACCTATGGCAGACTTATTTAATGCCTCACTACACTCGGGGTGTGTACCTCAGGACTGGAGGATGGCTCATGTGGCGTCTCTCCTCAAGAGTGGCCCCAAGGATGAACTGAGGAACTACAGACCGGTGGGTCTCACATCCATCGTGGGTAAGCTAATGGAGACTATCCTGAAAGAGAGGCTGGTGGCCCTCCTAGAGGCCAAAGGACTACAGGACAGCAGACAGCATGGCTTCATATGTGGCAGTTCCTGCCAAACCAACCTGGTGGAGTTCTATGACTGGGTAACCAGGTAACTGGACAGGGGCCATGCAGTGGGTGTTCTGCATCTGGACTTCAGTAAGGCATTCGACTCAGTGCCACATGGAAGGCTGGGAAGAAAGTTAGTAGGCACAGGGGCGGGGTGCAAAGCTGGTGAGATGGGTAGGAAACTGGCTGCAGGGAAGGCAACAGAGGGTGGTGGTGGGTGGGGAGCTCTCACACCCAAGGGCAGTGATGAAGCGGTGTTCCACAGGGCTCAGTGTTGGGACCAGTGTTGTTTCAGATATTCATTGCAGACATATCATGGGACATCAAGAGCAAGATCAGTCTGTTTGCTGATGATACCAAGGTAGGAGCAGTGGTGGATGACCTAGAGGGATGGCAGGGATTGCAGGATGATCTGTCAAAGCTTGAAACCTGATCAGACATGACAGCTGGTAACTGGGGTTTAATGCCAAAATGTGCAAGATGCTGCATTTTGGGATGAAGAACCCAAGGAGGAGTTACCAGCTGGGGGGAGTACAGCTAGCCCAGACAGAGGAGGAGGAAGAGGAGAAGGATCTGGGGGTGCTCATTACAGGGTCAACGAACAACTCAGCACAATGTAGGAAGGCAGCTGCAAAGGCCAACAAAATGCTGGGTTGCATTGCAAGGGGTATATCCTCAAGGAGGGAGGAGGTGATTCTGCCACTGTATAGGTCATTAGTTAGACCTCCCCTGGAGTACTGCATGCAGTACTGGCACCCGTATCTGAAGAGGGACATTAAGTTACTGAAGGGGGTGCAGCGCAGGGAGACAAAGATGATCAAGGGGCTGGGGGACTTATCATACAAGAGGAGGCTGAGAGAATTGAACATGTACTCGCTGGAGGAGAGGAGGGAAGGGGGGACATGATTGAAAAATTTAAGTACATGAAAGGAATAAACAAGATGGGTACAGAGGGGCTGTTCAAAGTAAGGGAGGGGAGGGACACCAGGGGACATGATATGAGACTGGAGGGAGGAAGGTTCAGGAGGGAGATGAGGAGACACCTTTTCACAGAGAGGGTAGTAGCTGGGTGGAATGCATTACCTGCAGAAGTGGTATCCAGTAGAACAGTGGACTGCTTCAAAGGGGGATGGGACAGGACAAGGGGGAGGGTCAATGGAGGGGAAGGGTGGAAGGGAGGGGCAGCTGCAGAATAAGGGGTGCTAGCTGCACATTCAAGCAGACTTGATAGACCTCTAGGTCTTTACCTGCTGGCAAATCTTGTATGTTCATATTTTTAACACTGAGTTCTCATGTTACACAATGGCAATAATTTCGGGGCAATTCATGTGTTTTAGTGTCAGCTTCCACATACCGATGGCATTCATACTTCAGATTTTATGTTGAAAAGATGATGTTGTTTATAAGTAAGAAGAAGGAATCAGACATGGAGTTTGAAACAGTGGATTTGTTATGAAAGGTCAAAGGTGAGGAGACTGGCCATCTCCATAGATGGGAGGTATATGGGATTTTTACATTGCAGTGCTATAAGTAAATTAAAACTACTCCATACAAAAATTCTACATCTATTATTAGGTTAATGAATTAGTAGTCATTTTGGTTCTGACTAGTATTTGTTTTCCACAGCCATTGAAGGAATATATGCAAACTCTGATTTTGTTATTTATTTATTTTTTTTGTTCCTTCCCATGCTCCCCAACCGGCCACTCCTTCAGGTCACCAAGGACCCCACTGGCACTCTGTCCCCCACCTGCCAACTACCACCCCACATTACAGCCCTGCTGGGTAATCCAGCATAACCCTTCGCTGGGTGGGTCCCCCACAGAGGGAGGAACCCAGTGGCAGTCCAGCACATTATATTACCTTCCACCTGGGTGCTGCTGAGGTGGACCTGGCTGTCTGGGGCTTCATGGCAGTCGGGGCAGGCAACCATTATCTGGCCAGTCAGGGAGTTCCATTTCCATTTTTTTCCCAGGGAGCGTGGCGTGCCACTGAAGTCATGGCATATGCCAATGTCTGTAGCGCTCCATATGCAGCAGGGGCCCAATGCATTGCTGCTCCCCCAGCCTCTGCAAGAAGTCAGCAAGTATTGGGCCACAGACCCTCCCTCCCCCAGGAGAAGGCAAGCAGTCACTGGATGCTCAAGCCTTTTCCCCCCAGCTAGCCCTCCAGCGCCAGAGTCCATTCCTGAACCCAGGTCGCTGGCGTGCTGAGTGGAAGTCCAACTGCTGCACTGATGGGCCAGTGATGATTTTGTTATTTATTTTTTTACTTGCCTGGCTCCACAGCTTCAGAGGGGGCCTCGTACCACCTCCTACTCTATCCGCCAGGTGTTTTTACTCCCTCCCTGCAGAGGCTGGGGGAGCAGCAATGCTTGTGAGGCCAGGGCTGTCTGCATTTTTCCCCCATTTTCTCCCGATCCCCTGAGGACACCAGCACAGAGGACGTATGTCCAGACAGACAATGTGCTGACGCATGCCATTGTCAAGTGCCCAAAAGCATCCTGCCCTTCCTGACTCTGGAGATCTGTGTGTCCCTATTACCCATGCTTCCAAAGGCATAGGCGCAATGGGTGCTGTGAGCACCCTGGTAACCCACCCCAGGAGGACAAGGAGAGCATCTGTGGGGATACTCAAGACTCCTTCCCCCATCTGACCTCCAGTGACCCGAGTCCTTTCCCGAACCCAGGTCATCAGCGTAGCGCGAAGCATGCCATCCAGCACTTTAACCCTCAGCGCCACAGTTCTGGCAATCTTATTTTTAGTGTACTAGTGGATATTACCCCCAGTAATATAAGGTTTATATGCAATACTACAAAATCTGATATTGTCATACTGTATACGGACATATGAACATACGAAAATGCCGCAGAAGCCGGCCTATATGGTCTATCCAGTCTGCTCGAATGTGCAGCTAGCCCCTCAGCTTGCAGCTGCCCCATCTTCCTCCCCATCTTCATTTTAACACCCCCTTACCCTGTCCCAACCCCTTTTAAAGCTACCCACCATTCTACAGGAAACCACCTCCTCAGGCAGAGTATTCCACCTGTCCACCACCCTTTCCATGAAAAATGTCTCCTGATTTCCTTCCTGAATCTCTCCCCCCCAACCTTAACTGATACTCTCTTGTATCCCTCCCTCTTCTAAGCTGGAGAATCCCTTTGGTATTAATATTATTTATCCCCTTTAGGTATTGAAAGGTTTCAATCATATCCCCCCTATCCCTCCTCCCCTCCAGGGAGTACATGTTCAGCTAGCACAGTCTATCCTCACAGGACTTTCCCTCCAATCGTTCGATCATCCTTGTTGTCCTACATTGCACTCCCTCCAACAATTTGATATCCTTCTTCAGGAATGGGCACCAGTACTGCATACAGTACTCCAGATGAGGGCTGACCAGGGACCTGTATAGGTGAAGGATCACCTCCCTATTCCTGGAGGAGATTCCCCTTGCTATACACCCTAGCATCCTATTCTTTGCTGCCACCTTCCTGCACTGAGCAGAGCTGTTCATGCTGCCAGTTATAACCACCCCCAGATCCTTTTCCTCTTCTATACCTTCCAGCTGCACCTTCCCAGCTGATAGCTCCTCTACTAGTTTCTCCCTCTGAAGTGCATTACCATCTTGGCATTGAACCCCAGCTGCCATGTTTATGACCACTCCTGTAATTTGGTCAGGTCCTCCTGCAGCCCCTTTCACCCTTCAATGTCATCTACCACTACTCCCATCTTTGTATTGTCAGCTAACAGACTGATCCTACTCCGGACACTGTGTGAGATATCAGCTATGAATATCACGAACAGAACTGGTCCCAGTACTGATCCCTGTGGCACCCCACTCGACACTTCCCTTGGTAAGGAGAGCTCCCCCCCATCCTCTGTTACCTTCCATTCAGCCAGTTGATGATCCATCTGACCATCTTTGTTCCCACCCCTATGTATTCCAGCTTCCCCCCAGCCTCCTATGCGGCATGGAATCAAAGGCTTTGCTGAAGTCCAAATACAGTACATCCACTGCATGGCCTCTGTCCAATTCACTGGTCATCCAGTTGTAATACTCGATTAGATTTGTCTGGCAGGATCTGCCCTAAACAAATACTTGTTGATGTCTGTCCTGGTGACTATTGTCCTCCAAGAAAGTCACCAGCCTTTCCTTTAGGATTGTCTCAATGGGTTTCTCCAAAATCCATGTGAGGCTCTCTCTCCTGTAGCTGCTTGGTTCATCACTGGGGTCACTCTTGTGAATGAGCACTACATGGGCCATCTTCCAGTCCTGTGGTATGCATCCTGTGCCTAGGGAGATATTGAACAGGTCAGTCAGTGGTCCTGCCAGGATCTCTTTGCTAGCTCCTTGAGTACCCTAGGATGAATGCCATCTGGTCCCGGTGCTTTGTCCACCCTTAGTATCCTCAAGCCCTCCATAACCCTGTCTTCTGCAATCCCTACATCAGTCACCCTCTCCCCCCATTATGTATTCTACTCCCCTTGGGGTATCTGCCCCCCTTTCTCCTCTGTGAACACAGAATCTGCATGTTCCCTCCTTCTTCACCCACCCACCCTCCATCTTTCCTAATCCTCACAATCTGGTCTTTGTTCTTCCTTCTTTCTCTAACGTATCTGAAGAAGTCTTTCTCACCTTCCTTAATACCCTGTGCCAGTCTCAGTTCTCTTAAGGCCTTGGCCACTCTGACCAGCCTGGTAACCTCCCTGAACTTCTTTGTATACTCATCCTTGTGAACCTCCCCCCCAACCGATTTCTTCATCTTCCAAAATTCCTCTTCTCTTGGCCCTTACTCCCTTCATAACCTCCTTATTCAACCAGCTGGGTGTCATTGCCCTTCCCTTCTTACTCTGTGTCTTTGTACTTGTTTCAGTGGCTACCTTCAGCCCTCTTTTAATAATGTCCCACGTTTGACTAGCATCCATGTCTTGAAGAATGCCTGCCAGATGCTTGCCCCAAATTTCCCCTATCCTGTTAAAGTCTGCCCTTTAAAATCAATCACCCTGGTCCCTGTACCCCCTGTTTCCCTACTCATATTGAGTGTGAACCACACTGAGTGGTGGTCACTCCCAGCCAGAGGGTACTCCACCTCAGGTCCCTTATAGCCTCCCCATTTAAAAGTACCAGGTCCAGAGTCCTCTCCAATCTAGTTGGCTTATGTACCTATTGTACTAGGAAGCTATCCTAAAAAATGCCTCTAGTATGACCTGCTCCCTCGCATTCGTGGTGGCTGGAGTGCTCCAATCCACCCAAGGTAGGTTGAAGTCCCCCACCACCACTGTGTTCCCCTTCCTACAGACCCTTCTGATATGCTCAGCTAGTTCTCTGTCCAGGTCCTCCCCTCGTGCTGGGGGTCTGTATACTACCCCCATCCTCAGTGAAACATAGAAACATAGAATGTGATGGCAGATAAGGACCGCTTGGCCCACCTAGTCTGCCCATTTCCCTACCTTACGGATAAGCTGTAGATCCTAGTTAACCAACAGCCTACTTCCTCCTTCCCCCCGCTAGAATTGCCTTACAGTATGTCTGTCCCATGCATTCTTGAATTCCCCCACAGTTTTTGACTCCACAACCTCCTCCCGAAGGCTGTTCCATATATCTTCAACCCTCTCTGTGAAGAAATACTTCCTCATATTACCTCTGAGCCATCTCCCCTCTATCTTCAAATTATGCCCCCTTGTTCTTTTGCAAGTAACCAAGCGTTATTGAATCATATCCAACATAAAATATATACCAAACAAGTGCATAGTACATAGAAACCATAGAACAATAAATAGAAAAGGAGTAACAAAGCGAAACAAGACCCCCAAAAACCCCCTCAAAAACAAAAGGAAAAAGGTACCCATCCAACCCCCACCCCCCCGTCCACCCCTGGCAGCTATCCCTGTGGCTGACTCACATGATTAATATATATAATCATAATGTAACCTCAGAAAAACAGACAAAGTATAACCCAACTATATGTAGTCTAGCTGAGTCCACAAGAGGAGGCACCAAGGAGGAAAGGATACACAAAATTAACGTACCAAGCCGGGGTCGATATCATTCCAATGGTTAGAAACGAGAATAAGGGACTTTATCTCTAATACCCGTACCTGTCCTTCAAACATTGGAATAGCTTCCCCCAACACTGTTGAAATATTGGTGAAGCATTATAAAAAGAGAGAACCGATCTTTCTGCATTCAATCGTTCATAAACTCCTCCCACCACTCCCATACGATGGAGTCCAGTCACCTCTCAGTGGCTCAAAATTATTAATTTAGTTACCGATGCTACCATAGCTAATCGACATTTAGTTAACTTGCCTTGTATTTTATCAAACACACCGAATATACAAGCCTCTGGAGTGAAGAACCTGTCCAAATCGTAAAATTGACCTATCTTTTGCTTCACCAAATGCCACAATCCCACCACCTTGGGGCAGGTCCAAAATTTATGGTAACTGGTAGCCAGAGAGTCGTTACACTCAGTACAATTCGCTGTAAAGCGACTACCCATCCTAGAAAGCTTAGCTGGTGAAAAATATAGGTTATGAAGTAACTTAAATTGAATTTCTCTCAATCTGTCCTGCTTGCTAAATTTATAGATATCGACCCAAGCCTTTTCCCATGTTTCTGCTGATTTACCCAAGGACAAATTTAATTCCCAATGAATCGGGACTGGTGACACTTTCGAATTCCCTTTGACTATTATATACTTGTAAATTTTTGATATCACCTTGCCCACTTGCACAAACCCTTTCAACTCCGCAAGCATAGGTCCCAGAATGTCTTGCCTCAGCCTTTTACCAAAATACGATTTAAAACAGCTTAGTATTTGACTTAATTTTAGGTAGGATTGAGGTTTACCTCCCAATTTCTCCGCCAGTGCCTGAAGTGAAAGTAGCCTATTATTCTGATAGAGATCCTTGACCCGCAACTTCTTTTCCCCTTCAATTCCCCATCTAGATATTGGTTGCTTCCCAATAATCAGATTCGGATTTCCTACTATAGGTTGGGATAAATCATATCGTTGCGAAATTTGGAACTTCGCATAAAACTGTTGCAAAGCTTTAATATCCCATCCTAACGGCGTAACCCTCGCCCTCTTGGGAATCTTAGCCCATGGGGCATAAAGTAATGATTCTAAATCCAACTTAAGGCCTTTAACAAATAATCGACCTAAGTGAAGGCCAGGGTATGCTAGGCCCTCGTCACAAGCCCAAGCTCCCAACCTTGCCAGATGGATTGCAAGGTAATAGACATAGAAATCCGGTAATTGAAGCCCTCCGAGTCTTCTTTGCCGAGTAAGTTTGAGGTAACTCCTTCTAGGGGGTTTCCCATTCCACAAAAATCCACACATTGCTGAAATAGCGGCTTGAAAAAAGATTTTGGTAAGTAAACATTTAAATTAGATAATGTGTAAAAAAGTTTGGGCATAACCACCATTTTTATCGTATTGGCTCTTCCCGAAAAAGTCAATGGAAGCTTTGACCACCTGACCAAATTTTCCTTAATGGTTTTAATTAACGGTTTAAGATTTAAATCAGTTAAGTTCTCTAAATTCTTAGATATTTGAATCCCCAAATAGGTTAGTGATTTGGTTTGCCAATGAAGTCCCAGGGAAAGGCACCAACTTCTCTGAAGAAATGGGGTCAAAGAATAGACTGACGTTTTGGCCTTGTTCAGATTATACCCTGAAAACCTACTAAACTTATCAATTAAATCAAGAGCTTTAGGAAGGGAAGAAGTAGTGTCCGAAATGTGTAACAGTAGGTCATCTGCAAATGCAGATAGTTTAAATTCAGTGCCTCCAATCCTTAGCCCCTTCACCTCTCTATTGGACTTTATGGATCTAATTAATGGTTCAATGTATAAATTGAAAAGGTATGGTGACAAAGGACAACCCTGCCGGGTACCTCTAGAAAGATGAAAGGCCTCCGAAGTTAAGTTGTTGCATTGGATTTTGGCTACAGGGCAAGAATGCAAAATACGAACCATGTGAATAAATCTATCTGGAAGGCCTAGCTTTGACAGGGTAGTGAACATAAAGGTCCATTCCACCCTGTCAAAAGCTTTCTCTGCGTCTAATGAAACTAATGACGCTTCCAACGCAGGATCCGCAGAGTCAGAAATCAGGTAAAACAATTTACGAAAATGATCAGCTGAGGAGCAACCCTCAACAAAGCCGGCTTGCTCTGGGCTCAATAAAGTCCGCCATATTCGTTTTAATCTGTTGGCCAGTATTTTAGCAAAAATTTTCACATCCAGATTTAACAAAGAAATCGGCCTATAGCTACTCACTTCATCAAT
Source organism: Neoceratodus forsteri (assembly GCA_016271365.2). Classification (NCBI taxonomy): domain Eukaryota; kingdom Metazoa; phylum Chordata; order Ceratodontiformes; family Ceratodontidae; genus Neoceratodus; species Neoceratodus forsteri. Next base: position 371,410,822 of record CM057449.1, read on the forward strand.
GAGCTTGTCTGGTTTTGGCAACAAGATAATCTTGGCCTCGAATGGCGTCTGGTCCCTGATCCCTTGATCACACCAGAAAGAAAATAGCTCCTGCAATAAGGGTACAAGATTATTTTTAAATTGCTGAAAAAAAAAAAGCTGTGAATCCATCCGGGCCAGGCGCTTTATCCGGGCAAAATGAGTCAATAACATTGTCTATTTCTTCCACAGAGATGGGGGCTATCAATTGAGGGCCAACATCATTTGACAGTCTCGGTAAAGGGATAGTTTCCAAGAACTCTTGGGTCTCATCTGATACCTGGGTGGGGGGCTGTTGGCTTGTGTAAAGCTTTTGATAAAAAGACTTAAAAATTCCTAGTATTTCAGCCGGATCCGTAATCAATTGCCCTGATTCTGGGTGGTTAAGAGCAGTCACCCACCTTGCCGAAGATTTTTGTTTCAACTGCCAAGCCAACAGCCTCCCTGCCCTACTACCTTGTCCCAGGTATAAAGCCTTGACTCTGGAGGCTAAACTAGTAACTTTCTCTCTCTGTTTACCCCGCATACCAATTTCTCAAGGAGATTAGTTTATTTTCTTGTTCTTCCGTTCTTTGGTTGTCATTTAACTTTTCTAATTCCTTAATCTCCCTTAAGCATTCATCCAGTAGTTTCCTTGACTTCACCTTGCAGACTGTTGCCAAGCGTATTAATTCACCTCGCCACATAGACTTAAGAGCCACCCAAGTTTGGTCTATGGCATTAATAGAACCCCAATTACTGATAATAGAACTTTCTAGAAACGATTTAAATCTGGTTAATGTCTTGGGTTCTTTTAAAATACTGTTATTTAATGACCATGAGTATGACCTACTTGGTTGAAGTGGTAGAGAACATATAATACTTATAGGTGAATGGTCAGAGATTACACGGGGCAAAGTTGCGGCCTCCACCACCCAAGACAAACTATACTGGCTGACCAGAAAAAATCTAATCTCGAGTGTGACTTATGCACTGCAGAAGAAAATGTATACTCCGGAGACTAGGGTTCAGGAGATGCATGAGGGATCTATTAGGCCAGTATAGCATAGCTCCCGTAAGGCCTTCTGTGCTGGGGAGAGGAAGAGCCTTTACAGTGTGATCTGTCTAGTCGGTTAGACTGGACTAAATTCAGTCCCCACCTAAGATTATTGGGACGTTCCCAAAGAAGCCAAGGTCAATCCTAACTGTGTAAAAATCCGGTGAGTCTAGGTTAGGCCCATATACTGAACCCAGGACTAAATTAATTCCTCCAATACTACCTAAAACAAATATAAATTGACCTTGTAGGTTGGGATATTGTTGAGAATCGTAAATGGAATCCACGAGCAATTAAAATGGCAACTCCCCTACTATTGGAGGAGAATCCCACTTCAAAGACCTGATTCACCCACTTCTTCTTGAAATGGGCCAGTCGGTCCAACAAGAACATGGGTTTCTTGTAAAAATACTATCGCTGGTTTCAAGCGGGCAAGGTGGTTCAAAATGACAAATTTTTTACAGTTGTCCTTTCCTCCTTTGATATTCCAAGAAATTATATTCAACCTATCCACCATTTATTGCTCAAACTATAGAGGTTTTGGGATAGCTGCCGCCCTCCCCAACCCATACAAATTCCCTCAAAAACGAAAAATTTACCTTCCCGAAGTGCACCTCCAACCCCTGAACAAAATAGTAACACACCCATAGATAACCTATAACTTTCCCTCCTGGCCTGAAGCCAACTCCCCGTCCTCTGGAACATGATGCTACATAGAGACGGGTATACCCACCCCTGCCACAGTTATTATTGTGATTGGATATAGTCGTATCAGACCCTATCTATGAGCCAGGCTACTAAAAGAAAATTTACTTCCTTCTTTAGACCTTCAATTAAGTCACATAGTAAAACACTAACAAACAGAATTATCAAATAAAAGTTAGAAGTTAAGGGTATAATGCATCCATTGAACTAATAAAGCATGCATTAGGCCAATAATACCTCAGTCTTCCAGAGATTGGCAAACGAAATTATAAGCCATTCCATAGCACTCAGGCATTAGTCCCTGTAAAGGGCTCTATCTAGAGTCTACAAAATCGAGGGCTGGCCGAACTACTCTAACAGAAACTATTGCATAATCAAAGCAAGGCTGTCAGCCTACCATGAAATCTTGTCTTGCATTATACCCTAGCTATTCAGTCTAACTTGACATTATTAACTAATTAAATCCCCCATCTATGATTTACTATTAAGAAAACTATTATTATTCTTAAAACACCACTCATGTAGGCATCACAGAAAGAAAGAACAAAAGTATTCTTACAGGCGTAAATGCAGACATTATAGCCTGCCTCCTCATTAGAATATTAACCTTAAGTTTATAACTGCAAGAACAAACATAAAACCCTTCCCGTTCTCTATTTGTAATCCAAGGTACTATAATACTTCTAACCAAAATATAGCAGTTATATGGTTGGTAAAGCTCCCTTGCCCATCTTTATAGGGGTTAAGTATCTCACACAACAACATACATAGTACCTAACCCAACTTGTCACTAGTTTTAGGGCACACTAGAAATATTTATTGCTCCGATACCCCCAATCAAATCCAGATAATAATTGTTAACAGCAGAACAAAGAATCTTGGTCACAATCTTGGCAAAATCAGAAAGTTCCTATATGCTGTCCATATAGTGAAACTTAGCTCTCATCCCTTGGGAAACAGGTCAGGTAGCAGAGATCTCAAGGACTCAAGTGCTTCTTCCGCGAGTTGAACATCTTCAGGCCTTCCTTGAGTGCAACCTCAGCCTCGCGGGATAAAGTAGAGCGGTGCGGAACCCTGCAGCCCAGAGCTAAAATGTCGGCCTGAAAGCTTGCTCAAGCTTGCCTCATCTTCCAGGTTAAGTCAGGCACCAGGCGCGGTTTTTACCCTCCCATTGGAAAACTGCCAGCTTCCTCCTCCATTTAAAAATATGCTCCCTGTCCAAATAGTTCAATAATTTGAAAATAACTTGGCCTCGGTGGCTCCGGGTGGAGGTTTGCTCTAAGGGCCCTATGGCCTCTCTATAATATATCCGGCCCATTGGGTGAGGGCCCACCGATTTCTTGATAAGCCTCTGTAGAAACTGGATAGTGTTGGCCCTTCTCTCCTTGAGGAGACCCAGCAGGACAGATTATTGCATCTGTTGCGGCCCTCAGGTCATCTAGGCGATCCTCCAATCTGGCAATATTTCTTTTGCACTCCACTATATTAGGGCCTGTCTTATCCATAGCTCTCTCCAAGGATGATTCTGGCCTCAGCATCGGTCACCCTTCTTGCTAACTGTGTCAGGGCTGGTTTATCTCCGCCACTTCCTCTATGAGTTTGAATAAGGCATCCTTTATAGTAGAAAGATCACTGTAGATCTTTTCAGGTTTTAGCTCTTGTTCCTGGAGCGATGGCGATGAGCCTTAAGCTGACGTTTAGCTTCCGATTCTGAATCGGCTGTCTGCATGTTCCAAAAGCGGGCGTTATCGCTGGTTGCCTACAAAACTCACACCTGCAGGCACCCAACAGTATCCAGTGCCAGTTCAGCTTATTTTGCTTTGCAAAGATGTAATTCTTGCTGGCAGGAGAGGAGGCCCACAGGCTGCTGCCTTACCGCGGGCGTGTAGTTTCCGGTTCTTGCTTTGGCTGCCTATATTTTCCAGAAACGAGCGTTGTCGCCAAATGCCCCAAAACCTACTCTTGCAGACTCCTTACAGTGTCCCAGAGTCTGTTCGCTTGGTTTTGCTGCGCGAAAATAGGATTTGTGCTGGCAGGGAGCAGGAGACCCACAAGCTGCAGTCTGATCGCGGGCGTACAACTTCTGACTTTAAATTCGGCTGCTTGGTTTTCAAAAACGGGCGATATCACCAAATGCTACGGGATCCGTTCCTACAGGCTCTAGACAATGTCCCAATGCCTGCTCACCCTGTTTTTCCGTGCAGAAATAAGATTTGTAGTAGCAGGGAGTGGGAGACCCACAAGCTGCTGCCTTACTCCATGAGCGTCATGTGACTCCCATGCCCCCTTGTTCTTACACATCTCTTTTTCTGAAAGATGCTACCCTTTTGGACTTTGTTGATTCCCAGTGCCCTCCCTCTTGAGTACTGAAACTGCATCCATAGGGCCTCTGTTCTACCTTTCTCCCCCTCCTCCCGTGTACACGTTATCCCTTCTTGTACAGAGATTGCCATACCCCCCCTTCCCTTTAGCCCTGTCCTTCCTGAATATTCTATATCCTGGGATCATCGGATCCTAGTCCTGGTATTGGGTAGCCCACATTTCTGTGATGTCCACTATGTCCACCCCTCTCACTGCCACAAGAGTCTGTAACTTAGCTGCCTTATTGCCTAGGCTACTTGCATTCACTGTGACCACCCTCAACCCCATTTCCTTCTTTGTCTTATCCTGGGTTCCCCTCCGTGCTCCTACCCTGACTCCTCCGCTGTTATCTTGGAGGTAAGCTCATTGGGCTCTAATCTCTGGGTTCCCTGACCACCAGCTGTCCATTTGCCACCCCCCCACACCTACTTTAAACTCAACTTTGCTAATATGTACCCCATTATCCCTGTTTTAATGTTCCCGTCCCTCCACGCTTAAGTGTAGCCTGTCTCCTGCATATAGATTGCTGCTGTCCCAGGTTCCTCCCCATCCCCCAACCCTGCACCCCAGAATCTACACCACTCCCCCCAGCCATGTGTTGAAGTCTCTAATCCTCCCTTTTCTCACCGTACTCGTGCACGGCACTGGGAGCACCTTTGAGAAGGCCCTCAGTTCTGCCAACTCCTTACACACCCTTCCCAGTTCCTCAGATCTCTCCCTTACCACCTCCACCATCTCCCCGCCAGGTCATTCATACCCACATGCACCACAACATGTAGTTTCCTCCTGCCTCTCCTTGCACATTTCAGAATTGACTGCCCTGCCTGCCGTTAACTCAGGTATAGCATCCACCCGTATTTGAGTGTGCCTTTCCCCCTTACTGCCCTATCTTATCCCTTTTATTATGGAATCCCCCAGCACTAGTATCCCCCCCTCATTATTCCTTGTTTCTGCCTCCACCCCGCTAGCAAAGTAGCAATCTCTGGAGTTTGCCACCTTTGTAGCTCTGCTCTTCCCCCTACCATTCCCTGTTCCCCACACCCTACCATCCCCCCTCTCCTCCCTGCTCTTTCACTAACCTCCACAACCCCTCCATCTTTACTAGACCCCACCCCTTCTTTCTTTCACAACCCCCTCCCAGCTCTGTTCCCCCTCTCCTTCCTCCTGCTCCCTTGACCACCCTTCCTCCTGTGCCCCTCCTCCCGTTACCTTGGCTTCCTCTGACCTACCTCCATCCCTTGTGCCTACCCCTTCCCTCTCCTGCCCCCCTTGGTGATCCTCCCCCCTCCTCCTCCTCCTCCTCCTCCTCCCCCAATGTTGCCAGGACTGCAAACCTATTTTCCATCCCAACTGCCTTGCTGTGCATTGGCTCTTCCCTCCTGCCTGTGACCATCCCTACAATGCCAGGCCTCAGTTCAGTTTTCACACACACACACACACACACACACACACACACACACACACACCCCTCTCTTGACCCAATATATTTATTCCTCCCAAGGGTTCCATCATGTTACCTTCTTGAGGTGACCAACTTGCCCCAGCACTTACTGGTTTCCAGTTCAGTTTGCTCCGCCCCCCTCAACCCGATGCTCCTCCCATGTGGTTCCCTCATGTTACCCTCTCGGGATGACCCTCTTGCCCCAGCAGCCCCCACTTCCCCTTCCCATTCTCTCCAACTCCCTACCCAGCCAAAGCACCTCCTCCTCGAGTCTTCTCAGCCTGAAACAGATTGGATACCCCCAAACTTCCACAAAATGTTCATCCAGACTGCCACCCCACATCAATTACAGTCCACTGTCCTAGCCATGTTCAGTCAGTATCTAACGAACAGGAAAGGACAGTACCACAGAAATACAGTACTACCACTACTTATTTACAACTAGTACTATATGTACGTTTTTCATTAATCCTGCCCCCCAAGAGGAACTTACAGGACAATAAATGAAAAGAACACAGAACCCCCTATGTTTCTCACTGATCCACCCCCCAAAATCAAACTATCAGGAAGTAAAAGGAAAGAACACAGTGCCACCTATTTCTTACCTGCCTATGATACCTACCTACTAAATGACTCACAACTACAAAACAGTGTCCTATGCCAAAAATATAAGTTAAAATGCCCCTACAGAAAGTGTCATATGCCACATACACTTTAAGAAGCCTCACATCTGCCCTTCCCCTCTGTAAACAAAGTATTGCCAGACAGACTCACCATCTGCATTCAGCCAGAGTCCCTAACTTCCACGTAGAATTCAACTCCTTCCTGGTCCCCTTCTGCGTTCGTGCCTTCCCCTAGAAGGTGGCACCTTCTGTTGCTCTCCAGACCCTGACTCCTTGCTGCTTCTTGAAACTGGCTCCTCCCACCTCGACCATTTTATAGAGGTCGGGGCTGTGGTGGGTGGGCATAATGAACACCCTCCTTCTTAGGGCTTTCTCCCTGCTCTTGCTCCTGCTTCTCTATGGCAGCTATCAGCTCCCTGACACAGCTAGCAGCACTTCACTGCCTGCCCAAGTGCACACCCGGCTCCTCTGATGCTGCTAGCGGCACTTCACTGCCTGCACAACCGCTCACCCGGCTCTTACCACACAGCTAAGCCTGCAGATGTGGCTCTCTCCTGTCCCCGATGCTCTAGCAGCACTTGCCACCCTCCAAAGCTCCCGCATGAATGGTCTTTAGAACAGCGACTGGGACCAGCTCTTTATTGCCCAGTCACTCATTCGAATTAGGCACTGCTCAGCTCAATTGGCTTCTGAGCCAGCATCCTGATTGGTTTCCCTAGTGCAGCCTGATTTTCTCTCCACGCACTGGGAAACGTTTGAGTCAAAAAAGGGGAAAACCCTCCTTCTTAGGGCTTTCTTCCTGCTCTTGCTCCTGCTGCTCTACGGCAGCTCCTGGCTCCCCGACCCTGCTAGCAGAATTCCATTGCCTGCCCAAGTGCACACCCGGCTCCCCTGATGCTGCTAGCAGCACTTCATCACCAGTCCAACTGTTCACCCTGGTCCTGCTGCACAGCTAAGCCTGCAGATGCTGCTCTCTCCTGTCCCCTGATGCACTAGTGGACTTGCCACCCTTCCAAACTCCCACACAGATGTGTGTATATGATATGCTTATGTCTGGAGCTATAATTGTAGCCAACTTTCATGTTGCAACTGTAAGGAATTATTTGTTACTGATGTGTGATAAATTGTAGGTTAAAAAAATGCATGATACAGTAATTATTTTTCTCCTTATACTTCAGTGTACATAAGAATTGGTTTTGCTGCAGTTGGGCTGCTTCCATGGCATTTTAGTAAAATTATGTAATTTTCACAAACGTATGGGAAGTTTAGCCTTGTCAGTTCTTCTGAACTGAAATTTTTGTCTGCTTTTAACTTTGCTCTCTTTTAGGAAAGAGACCTAAGAAGTGCTAACCTTTTATAGCAGGGCTTAAGAATCCTTCAACTATATTGGTATGTGATAAAATGGTTAAAAAAAACATAGCTTGTTTCAGTGTTTTGTTGAATCTGCTTCTGTGGTCCAGCACAAACTGTTTCTTGTTGGATCTCTCAAAGTGCGATGCTACTGGAGGAAGAATGGAATACACAGGTAAACTGGCCCTTGCTAGACGATAACTGGGCATCTCATTCCATAATGTGAAGACATCATCAACCAATCTAGCCACACATCCTGCACAGGAGTTTAAAACAAGTGTTGTCAGTGAATTAAAAAAAAAAACATGTGAATTCCACACAGCTGCCATGATAACCTTTAATAAACATGCAATGAGGAGTCCATTAGACTGGCAGTACAGCCTATAGGTTAGACTAATGAGTTGTGAATGAGATTGGTACATCCAGCAGATATGGGTTTGATTCTCCCAACCTCTGTTTGCATACTGTGTGACTCTGAGCAAGTCACTTAACCAGCCCAAAGCTCCTGGGTCAACCCTGAAAACAGGCAGTTGTGCCTATTGGGTCTTACCCTGTTAACAAAGAATAAATAAATAAATAAAATGTAGATTGAATGGCCAAATAGCATAATAAGACACAAAGAGTGGCTGACTACCTTTTCCATCCTCACAGTGCCATTTTCATATGATAAGCCATGCATTTGACAGTCTTGCTGTAGTAAAATAGTCTGCTGCACACGTACAGAAAGGCAACCTACATGAATTAGAGGCAGCTGTTTTAATGAACATTGACCATTTCATATGGCATGTTAGGATTTCAGCCATGGTACTCTGTACTGTTCCAAGCAGCAACAATGCAAAGCAACCAGGGAATCTTGGAGGTTGGAAAACAATCGATAAACTGTGAAGCACACTGGTCAGTATCAGGACACTGAGGGATGCAATAAAACATTATTTGCCCCAGTGAAGATTGGCTGATCACATGGGTAAGTCCATGCCCACTACCCAGACATGGGGAGCAGCAACACTTCTAACACTGGAGGTTTATAGTAGTCGTAGAACTAATACTATCAGTAACCTTTCCTTCACGACCATACCCAGCCTGTGCATTGCAAGACATTGCAACATGCTTCTATACATGCACCTGCAATCAGTACCATGTAACAATCTGAGTATGTTTCCATCACTTTACTTCTGTTTGTAAACCTGATGCCTGTAAATACTGTTTGATATTTTGAAACATTTAATGGCTCAAGGAAGTTGACCTGTTGCATACGCTGCTTGAATTCATATGCAAGTCATTATTAATGGAATGTCTTATCATATGATTTAGGAACTTTGACTAATTGGTGCACCACCATGTGATTTCTGGAATGACACTTCCCACTGTGGTTGTCCATTCCTGGTGAAACTCTGTGGCTTCTCAAAATTCTTATTAAAATGCAATGCTGATAGGTGCAGTCTGAAAATGAGAGGTACACAGCCATTGTGAGTAAAATGCATCATACATTTGCACAGTGCTCTTTATTATGACCTCTGGGTAGCATACTATGCTGGTACATTTTGAAACTGATACTTTGAAGTGTTACATGACAACACCTTTCTTCTCTCACACAGAGTTTTTTCCCCATTGTACCAAGTTATCTTTGCCTGGCCAATAATGACAACATATCATGCTTGATCAATGGTTTAGTATTCACACAATATACAAGATGATTGATTTAGGAGGAGGAGGCACATGATGGCTGCCTGAGCGGACGCACTCTCCATAGCTCCTGAGACAACACTCGAATAAAACCCTCTTTTCTTTATCAAACGCCAACCTTGAGCAGTAATCCTGGCACACTACTCGCTGCTGAACAAAGCTAAAGTAACACTTCACACTAAATTCAGCAAGATGCAGCAGGAAATGCAGGATGCCTTACCTTCCCACACCCTGCCACCCACGCAGACTAGAGACAAGTCTGCAATGTGCTCTAAGGAGCTTCCTTCTGAGGCCCCTGCCAAAGTGAGTGCCCAGGCCGCATTATCAGAGAAGAAGTTCCTGGAGGGACTATTGCCACTTAAAACTATACTGGAATCCCTGGCTAAGGATATTCAAACCATTACTTTATCTCTGGCTTCCCTTACCCAGCGCACAAGTGACAACAAAGTGTGAATCTCCTTGCTGGATGATTGGAGGGCCAGGGCAGAGCCCGAGTTAACACAATTGCGGCACATAATTAAATCCATGGAGGGGAAGCTGGAAGACCTCGAAGGAAGGTCACAAAGGAACAATCTAGTCATTTTAGGCCTGCCAGAGGGTGAAGAGGGACCCTCTCCAATTGTTTTTGTCCAGAAATGTTGTACTAAAATTGCAGGCCCTTCTCCCAATGGACCTGCCTATGTAATTGAATGGGCTCACAGAGCTGTCCACCTGACTCCTCCTTCGGGTGCTCCCCCTAGGCCACTGATATTTCGGGTATTGAATTTCCTGGAAAAACAGCATATTTTGGGGAAGGTGCCGGAGCTTAATACACTACAATGGGAAGATAAGAATGACTGAGTGGCCCAAGACCTGCTGAAAACAGTAAGACGGAAACATACAGAACTACACCCAATTGTGGCCAAACTTAAAGCAGCTGGGATTCATTACCGCATGAGATATCCAGCCACGCTGCAAGTGCTTTACGGGGATACATGGTTCAACTTTGAATCTGTAGAACATGCTTCATCTACTCTGAAAAGTCATTATCCTGATCTGTTTAAATGACTGGGACATTACTCACCAGTGAACAGTTCTTGTTCTGCTGTCCGCTAAGGGCACTGTATGAAGGTCTGATTCAGCCTTTGTACCGCAGGACTCTCGTTTCACATCTGGACTAGTTAGATCCTGGAACACTTTTCCTGATATGGAAGTTCTGTGGCCTAGATGCCTAACCTCTTCGTACTGTGTAACATTCCAATAATTTTGTCGTTGGAACAACCCTTTTTTACTTTTAATACGGCTTTGCCCCAGTCATTGGCCTGTGGCCCAGAACCTTTAAGTAGATTGTTAGCATAATCCCTGATGCTTCAGTTGTGGCCGTGACTGTAGCAACGGTCCTATTCTGATCAAGCCTTGTAATTTTTTCCCTCTTGGGCAAGACTACACAGGGTTACTTTAAGGACTGCTCAGAATAAAAAAGAACTGCATGTTACAAATGGATTACTGCTTAGAAATGTTTTAGGATAAGAAGGTTTAAATAGTTTGATAAAGATGATATTCAGATGTTAACCTTCGAGTGGGTGAGGGAAGGGAGGGATATATTTGTTTGGGCTGAATATGAAACGCCACGGCCCAGGGAAAGTTGAAGGTCAGTCGTATGGACTGGGAAGATTATCCTTCTTTTCTTGGTGGGAATACATATTGGGGAATGTTGGGGACAGTTTTTTTGGGTTTGGGGGGTTTGGAGATGCTGGGTGGAATACTGACTTGTACCACATTTGAGAAGCATAGCCTACTAATTTTCTTTTCTCGTATCCTTTTAATTATTATTCTTAGTCAGTGAGATATGTGTTGTGGAATGTTAAAGGGTCAAGGGCTAGGGGGAAAAGGTACCAAATCCTTAAACATCTGCAAATCCTTCGGTGCCAAATAGCATTCCTGCAAGAGACCCACCTCCTGTCTACGGAAAATCTGCTTTCCCATCTGCTAATGGTGAGCCAAATGTTTACAGCTTGGAGTTCTACTCAACAAAGAGGAGTGGCAGTATTGTTCTTTAAATGTACTAATTTCAGGCTGATGCATAATATTGCAGATCCCACAAATGGAGATACTTAGTGGCGTCATGCCCATAGGGCCCGAGGGGGCATGTGCCACCCCAATATAATTGATCAAGGGTGGACTGGCCAGGGGTGCCTGGGATGCTAATTGCACCCTGGCCTGTCCTGGCATGTTTTGTTTTAATTCCCCTCTTTGCTCTGTGACCAGACCAGTTGGCAGACTCAAGTAGGTTTTCTTTTGTGGGGAGGGTGTCTGTCGCCAGATGTCGGGCCAGGCAGGAGTCCAAAAAATAGATCCAAAGGCCCACCGATGAGGCGCCTAGCAGATTGTCACTCAGGCATAATAACATCAGCAGGAGCAGCAGAGGGTGGAGGAGGGAATGCTAGCTGTGCACGCTGCTCTTTGTCCCGTGCCCGGATCAGGATGTGCTCTGCTGTAGCTGTGAAGAGGGCAAGGTGTTATTGCGATTGGTGCCAAGTGCCATTTCTTGAGCAGAGAAGCCAGAGAGAAGAGGAGGGGGTGCTGGCTATGGTGGGTTCCTTCTGAAAGCATTGGTGGCCCTTTTTTGTTTGTGCAGTGAGCGGCTCACTCGTTATTATTATTGGCGCTCAGTGCAACGTGCGAGTCATGACAGTCAACCTTCAGAGTCCTCAGCAATGGCACTTAATCGACGTGTTTGTGGGTGGGGATCAGTGATGAGTAGTTCATCATTCTCCTAACAATGGTAGTAGCGGTGTACAGCATTCTTCGAGGACGAGGAGGATGGGGGATGGACTGCACTGGAATCTGGAGTGGCTGTGTGCCCTGCCCCTGAGTGCCCTCATCATCTCACCAAATTTGTACTAGCCAGGTATTGTAAAGGCAAATGTAATGCCTTGTCATGTGTATTTCTGAATCTCTGACTGGACCATTTTGATGATGACTGGTTGTGCTATGGTATGGGACTGGATGGGTCATGGGATGGTAATGAAATAAAAATGAAAATGATGGCGATATGTGTGTGTCGGTGGTGCCGTGCATGTCTACCAGTCCAGTACAAATTAATTTATTATTTAATCTCATAATTTAGGTTTTTAAAATTCAAGTTGAGAATGGTGGGGATGGGGTCTGGGGTGATATGGGACTGACTACCTGGAGGAGGTAATTTGAAAAGGAAAAAAAAAAATGTCATGGGCACATCCCAGCCCAACTGGACTGTGTGAAAGGTTGAACTGGAATAAATACAGTATCTATGCCCCAAGCCTCACCCTCTACTACATCCTCCTCCCCAGTGTTTGACCTCCTTGATTGGGATGGGGATGGTGGTGGCTTGGTGGACTCAGTGACAGCCCAACTTGGAGACAGATGATCCACAAGCCATGCGGTGAGGCCTGGCCACCTGGGGTAGGAAACCTTGGCAGGCAGGAGTTAGGACTTTGGAGCCGCTGGTGGTCGGGGGATGCTAGATCAAGATGGATTCATCCCAATTAATGCTTTTTGCATTAGGCTGATCGTGGCATCTACTACTTAATTCTTTTTTTCTTCTGTGGATATGAGGAAAGTCCTTACTATAATGGCAGTGAGCTGTGTGGCTTGAGCTGTGCCTACATGCCATGAATTTACCTTGGAGAGAAGCAGCTGTAACCCCTAGGTGGCTCTATCCCAAGGGCTACTACCCCTGCCTGCTTGGCTAATAGCAGGTTAAGGGGCCTGAGTTCTGGAACGGGTGCCTCCACCCGGAGGTCAGGGTTGGTAGTGGTCAAGTTAACCTGGGCACAGCCCTCCGGGACATTGTAACCCCCCCCTTTCCTTACTAATGGCCGGAACAATACACAATAATCACTTTCACAATACCCCGATACACCACACAAGTACCCACACTGTTTGCACTTACCATCAGGGCTTTCCTCTTGCCTGGCCCTGGGGAACCCCTGTAAAACAAGATTATACACAGCAAATAACAGCAGTACAATACTCTTGCACAAACTGGAACCACAGTCAGGGTAAATGCAAAAAAGAGTTCGATCTGATTTATTTAAGGGGCTTGAACAAGGGATGGGCTTAATCAGGTTAATTTGCTTAAAGGCTCTATCAATCAAACAGTTATGCATGCACTTCAGGGTCCATAAACAATCACACACTCTGGGTACCCAGATGGAGAATGGTGGGCTAGCCAGGAATGTTGCAGCTGGTTGGGGCCCTGTGATGGAAGAAAACAACATGCATAACACACACTATTTGTAATCTGGAGCCAGAGGGCTCAGTTCGTGGAAAGAAAACAAGACAATCAGATTACACACTTTTAGATTAGGCTGTTGTTGCAGGGAGCTATCCTGATGATTACACACAATACCCAAGACTGGACACAGGCTGGATGAAAATTGAGACAGCAGGTGGTTAATCTGGAGTGTCAGGAAAAACAGGGCCCACACGATTCACTGAGGCATCATTCCTGTTCAAGCATGGAGCAGGGGGCTGATCCCCAGGCAGGTCTCTCATCGGTGGCTTTCTCTGTGCAGTGGGGAAGTCTGGCAGGGCCAGAGTGTCATGGCCCAGGCCGAACAGAGATGAACACGGATTCAGCCCGATTAGGCTGGATAAAGCTTCCAGCAAGCAGAACACAGTTCACACAGTGGGGAACCAAATCACGACCCACTTTCAATACACAGCACATTTACATGTAAAGGATTCTATTGTACCAGCAAGCAGAACACAGTTCACACAGTGGGGAACCAAATCACTACCCACTTTCAATACACAGCACATTTACATGTAAGGAAATTCTACTGTACCAGGCAAACCGCTCTCTGGTCACGATTGCAAAGTCTGCACAAACCGGGGATTCAAAAGCAGCTGGAAATCCTGACAGGCCAATCACATTCAGCAAATCTTTGGTCTTCTTCAAGTTAAAGCCTGGTCATAGTCCAGTAGCTTAAATAGTCCTCACAACTCGGATTCAGTCTGAATAAACTTTATTTTCCCTCTCAGGGACAGCAGGCAGACAAACAGACCAACACTCAGCCATTTCACAGTTCTCCCATGCAAAACTACACAGAGCTGCTGCTCAGATTTCAGCTGTTACTTTTTCACTTCTCAGCTCAAAACTGAAGCTAGCTGCAGCAGTCTGGGAAATTCCCCAAGATCCAAAAGGTTCGGTTGGCTGATCCTCCTGTCAGTCACAACAAAGGCTCCCCCTTCAGGTGCAAAAAAGGCACAAAAAGCCCAAAACTACAATTCCTACAGATCTTGACTCCAGACAGCTCCTGTAGTCAGGCTCCATTTTAGGTCCCACCTGTACTGATTGGTCCAATTCACAGTCCAGGACCAAGATAGTGGAGATAAACAAAACAGTCCTTGCTGCAAAGAAGGCAGGTTAGACAAACTACATTATCATTATCACTCTAAATGATTTTCAGCAAATAGTTACATCTTTCAACAGAGCTCCCTCTCAGATTACTTATGACTGCAATCCAGGCAGCTCTTAAAGAGACAGTACACAGAGGCTATACAGGCACTCTCTGGCAATCACATTTAAACTGCTAAAACACAGGACACCAGCCTGGCAGTGAGCATTTAGGCAAGCTCAAGGAAGACTTTTTGGGAACCTCCATTTGTAAGGGGGGGTTACACCGGTTTAAAGTCTCTACCTGTTAGCAGTACACACACACACACACACACACACACACACACACACACACACTCTATTTATTTATTTATTTATTTATTGAAGAGTTTAACCAGTAAAACACCCTGAAGAACACTTTGCACATCCATTCCCCCCCATCACGTATAGGAGGCTGGGTGAGTAGCTGATGATGGTTAGGTGCAGGACATCATGTGACTCTACTATGTTCCAATGGGTGCTCTGGAAGGTTTGGGGGGAATGCTTAGTGTTTGTGAAGTTCATGGTCCTCAGTGTATAGTTTGCTTGCCTGAGGGCTGAAGTGGTGTGGGATCTGCTGAGAGATGCAGTCCCATTACTTGAATGGACACCATGTGTCCTTTCTGGGGCTAGACTGCAGTGGGGAAGAGACTTAGAGTGGGTTATCCTCAAAGGCAGTAGGAGTTTTGCTAGTATTCTTCATTAGTATGTTTTTTTATTATGCTTGCTGTGTTTGGAGAGTCTGCAGGAAGTGGTGTGCTCTTGAATGGAGTGTTTTTTTTATTAACTGGGACTGGAGTGGGTTATCCCCTAGCAGTTGGAGCATTATGATTAATATTTAATATGGTTTGTTATTGGACTTGATCTGTTTGGAGAGCCTGTGGGAGGTGAGGTGTCACTAAATGGGTCATTGAATGGCTATGCGTGCCCCCCGCCTGACCAGTTTTAGTTTTGTTCGCAAGACTGTATTGCAATCTTGTTTGCTCTGTTTGCAGTAGTTTGGAGGGCCTGTTGGTGGGGATGTGGTACTGATGTAATTATTTCCACCCCTTTATTTTTCTGTTTTGGTTTGCCCATCATAGTCTCTGTCATGCCTGATCACAGTTGTTCAGGGTTGTTTGTAATTTCATAATAAAAATGTAACTTTTATTGAAAAACAAAATGTATCATTGCTCTACCATTATGATGGCATTTAGCAAGTTGGGGAACAGCTTCCTGGCCTGCTAAAAGTCACCAAAATGCACCATTTGACTTCAGTTTTTCAACATTTTCCCAGAGAAGCATGCCCCCAACCCCCCCAGAAAGGTTTGGATTTTGTGCCCCTTCAAAATTTCAGGTTGCATGATGCCCCTGGAGATACTGATGGGAAGCGTATATAGCCCCAATATACCATCTCCTGAATTTTTCTCTCATCTGGTTACCCTTCTATCCCCTTATGTTCACCTTCCTATCCTCCTAGCGGTGGACTGGAATGTCACACTAATGTCTGACTTAGACAGGTCAGGACATCAGCCCAAATGTCTCTCTCCTATAGAGAAAGCACTGCATGAACTCATGGAAATGGGGGGCTCTGTGACTCATGGAGAGTCCTGCACCCTGCAGAACATCAATACAAATTCTACTCCCCCATGCACAGGTCCTTCTCCTGTCTAGATTACTTCCTGCTTAGTATGAACTCCTTACCTGGGGTTACGGATGGAGGAATCTCCCCAAGGGTTCTATCAGACCACTGCCCTGTGTGGATGGAGAACAATCCTCTCCCGAATATCAGGAGGGATCACATTAGGAAATTGAATGTTCAACTGTTAAAAGACCCCCAGATCTTGGAAAGTATTAAACCTTTTATCAGTCAATTTTAAGAGCAGAATGAGGAGTTCATTCCAGATGTAGATAAGATCTGCTGCTCACTTAAATGTGTGTTGAGAGGGGAGTTTATTAGGATAGCTGCTACCAGGAAGAGAAAACATGAGTCTCTCTTGCGATCCCTACTGGTGCAAATTAAAGCCCTAGAACAGGATCCACTACTGGAATCCTCAGAAGTTAACCCATCTGCACTGGCTAGCCTGCTGCACCAATATGCAAATTGTCTGCGAGAAAGTGTGGAGTATGCCATATTAAAAACTCATTCGACATATGTGGATCAAGGGGATAAGGCAGATCACTTGTTAGCCCTCCAGTTAAAGCAACAAGAGGCCTCCTGGTTGACCAAGTCATCGCATCTCAAGAATATGGTTCCCTTAAAACACCCACGGTAGATATCGTCCACAAATTTGATAGTTTTTACAGCCAATTGTATAGTTCTCTGACTAACCCACCCCCTTTAGAGGAGGCCGAGGCCCATCTGAGCTCAATTTTGCTCCCTGTTCTGTCTCCAGAACAGAAGGCCTACCCAGAATGCCCTATTTCTACCCTAGAAATTCTCACTGCTTTAAAGTCCCTATCCTCTGATAAAGCTCCTGGACCGGACAGCTTCCCCACTCATTTTTATAAAGTGTTAGCCAAAGAACTAACACCTATCCTCCACCAGCTGTTCTCCTTCCTATGTCAAAAGAGGATAACAGATTACTCCCTGTAGGAGGCTCTAATTATAGTGTTGCCTAAACTGGGTAAACCGAGAAATAAAGTCACTAATTACCGTGCCATTTCTCTCATGAATTACGACATAAAAATATTCGCATAAAATTCTCTCTGCTAGAGTCATGTATGTCTGGGAGGATTTGATTGGGACTGAGCAGGTTGGTTTTAGGAGGAGTAGATCTTCCACTGACCATCTGAGGAAACTGGCACACATCTTGTCTGCATCCAGGGAAGCTGAACTACCTATGGCTCTGGTCTCCCTGGATGCAGAGAAGGCCTTCGACAGAGTATAATGGGCTTTTATTTTCTTACTGTAGTCTTAGGAAAATATGGTTTTCCTAATACTTTTATTAATTGGATACAAGTATTGTATACCAAGCCGCACACAAGGGTGTACTGCAATGGGGTACTCTCAAGGGGCTTCTCTCTATACTTGTGTACTCAGCAGGGGTGCCCCCGTCCCCCCTACTTTTCAACTTCTATTTGGAGCCTCTAATTCGTCAACTCAAGACTTCTCCCCAAATTTTTGGCATCTCTGTTGGGTCATTCAACCTAACAATATCTGTGTATGCAGATGACATTTTGCTACACATATCTCATTTGAATTCTTCGGTACCTGAGGTACTGTGGCTCATTACTGAATTTGGGAAATTTTCTGGTTACAAGCTCAATCTGGATAAGACTATTATTAAGCCCCTAAACTCCAGGAGACTCCCTGCTGAGTACACTCATCTAGGTATGACATGGTCGACCGAGTTGAAGTATTTGGGCATTTTTCTGCCCCAAAAGCAATCCTTAATGAGAATGTTTAATTTGGACAAAGTGGTGGACATCATTAAACAGGATCTTAGTAGATGGAGCTCCCTTCCTCTCCTTGCAAGCCCGTATCAGTGTGATTAAAATGAATGTGCTTCTGCATATTTTTTACCCCATTAATATGTTAACCCTATTCCTCCTGCACAGTTGGTTTCAGCAGCTTCACTCAGCTGTATCCTAGTTCCTATGGTAGGGGAAGACCCCATAAAGCATATGTTAAATTGGAGGGCCCCAAAACATCTTGGAGGATTCAGATTGTCCAATTTTTATCTCTACTATTTGGCTAGCCATCTCACTAAGTATGCAAGGTAGCCCAAACCTCTGGAACATCAGCAACAGCAGGTGTCTTCATACACACCGATTTGGCTGCAAATTGAAAGGCAACAATTTCTAACCTTGGGTATATCCCCTTATAGTCTTTTTTTCACCTCTCCTAATAAGTTACCTCCTTGGCTTAATGGTACAGTAATTTATAATTCACTGCATGTTCATGCTCAGCTTTGTAGGTCAATGAGATACAATAACCTAAAAGATATCTTTCAGCCACTCTGTGACAATATAAACTTTAAATTGGGTGGAACAGTACATATGAACATATGAATCTGCCAGCAGAACAGACCAACTGGTCTATCAAAGTCTGCTCAAATGTGCAGCTAGCACCCTAGATTATGGCTGCTCCAGCTTCCTCCTCCACTGTTTCTCCCACCCCTGTCATGGACCCTGCTCCGCAGACCCTGCCTCTTGCTTTTTCCCACTAATTCTTAAAGCTTCCGACTGTTCTGCATGTTACCACTCCTGCTGGCAGCTCATTTCAGCTAGACACCACCCTCTTAGTGAAGTAGTGCCTCCTCATTTCCCTCTTAAAACATCCCCCTTCCAACCTTAGTCTAGAAACACAGGGGAGGGGGTACAAGCAAAGTGGGCAAGCATTAAGGATGCCATACTTGAAGCAACATCCCATTGTGTTAGACAGAAAAGGAAGTGCAAAAGAAGAAGGAAATCACTTTGGTTCTCAAATACAGTAGCAGAAAAGGTCAGAGCCAAAAGGCTGGCTTTCAGGAAATACAAGGGAACACAGCGGGATGAACATAGGGAGGCATACCAAATTACCCTAAGGGAAGCAGGGAAGGCAGTAAGGCAGGCAAAGTCCCAAACTGAGAAAACACTAGCACGGACAGTAAAAGAAAGTGACAAGAATGTCTATAGCTACATTAGTGAAAGAAGAAAGTCCAGAGGGAGTATTGCTAAGCTCAAAGGAGAAAAGTGGGTATGTGAGGAGGAGGACCCTGTAAAAGCATCTATCCTAAATAGATACTTTTGCTCAGTATTTACTGACGAGAAGGTAGGGCAGGGCCCACAGCGCAGCACCATGGACACAGAGGGGAGAGAGGTGAGCACTACTTCCTTCACAAAAGAAAAGGTCCTACAAGAGCTCTCTAAGCTCAGGGTGGACAAGGCAATGAGACCTGATGGCATACATCTCAGGGTACTTAAGGAGCTAAGGGTGGAACTAGCAGATCAATTAGCAGAAGTGTTTAGTGAGTCTCTGAGCATAGGAGAGGTCCCAGAAGACTGGAGAAGGGCTCATGTGATCCCGCTCCACAAGAGTGGTAGCAGGGAGGAGGCAGGGAACTACAGACTAGTCAGTCTTACCTCAGTAGTGGGCAAGGTTATGGAGGCACTCCTTAAGGAAAGGATAGTGCAACACCTGGAATCCATAGGGGCACAAGATCCAAGACAGCATGGGTTTACAAAAAGGAAGGCCCTGTCAAACTAATCTCATAGATTTCTTTGACTGGGTAACCAGAGTGGTGGACCAAGGGGGGAGCAGTTGATGTCGCCTACCTTGACTTCAGCAAAGCTTTCAACACTGTTCCACATAGAAGATTGATAAATAAGCTGGGTAGGCTCGGGGTGGGTCAGAAGTTGGTCAACTGGGTGGCAAACTGATTGACAGGCAGAAAACAGAGAGTGGTGGTAAATGGTATACAGTCAGAAGAGATGCAAGTCACAAGTGGGGTACCTCAGGGATCAGTCCTGGGGCCAGTCCTCTTCAATATCTTCATTAGTGACATTGCAGATGGACTAGAGGGTAAGGTTTGTCTGTTTGCAGATGACACCAAGATCTGCAACAGAGTAGATGATCCAGAAGGTGGGCAGAATGAGAAGAGATCTGGATAAACTAGCAAAATGGTCGGAAGAGTGGCAACTGGGATTTAATGCAAAGAAGTGCAAGATCATGCACATAGGTAAGAGAAACCCTGAAGCCACCTATAGGCTGGGAGGAGTTGCTAGCAGTCACAAAGGAAGAAAGAGACTTGGGCATCATCATCACCGATGATCTGAAATCATCAAGCAGACCTCTAAAGCAGTAGGTAAGGCTAGGGGATGTTAGGGTGTATTAGTAGGGGTATCACAAGTTGTAAGAGGGAGGTAATAATCCCCTCTTTACAAGACACTGGTTAGGCCCCATCTGGAGTACTGTGTGCAGTACTGGAGGCCACACCTTCACAAGGACATTAACCAAATTGAGGCAGTCCAGAGAAGAGCAACCAAAATGGTGCAGGGACTGCATCAGAAGACATATGAGGACAGATTAACGGAGCTCAATATGTATACCCTTGAGCAAAGGAGGGAGAGAGGTGATATGATCGAAACATTCAAACACCTTAAGGGCATTAAAAAGGTGAACTAGTCTAATGTGTTTAAATATAAGAAAAATAGCAGGACAAGAGGACACAGCATGAGACTGGAGGGAGGCCGATTAAGGGGTAATGTGAGGAAATTATTTGTCACAGAAAGGGTGGTGGATTCATGGAATGGCCTACCTCAGGAAGTGGTTGCTATGAATACAGTGCAGGGCTTCAAGCAGGCATGGGATAGGCATAAGGGAGCAATACAGATGAGTATGAATAGATAGGCCACTGACAGAGCAAAGGCCAATGGCACATTTATAAGGTAGAAAAAGAAATGGGCAGACTGGATGGGCCTTGCGGTCCTTATCTGCCGTCAACTTCTATGTTTCTATGCTTCTATGTTTCCCTTCCACTCCTCAGTTTAAACACCACCTCGGTGCTAGGTTTAGTTACCCTCCTCAAGTATTTGAATGCCTCAATCATATCACCCCTATCCCTCCTCTCCTCCAGTGTGTACATGTTCAGCTGCTGCAGCCTGACTTCAAATTTGTTTCCTTCAATCCTCTTTAACAATTTTGTTGCCATCCTTTGCACCCCCTCCAGTAACTTTATATCTCTCCTCAGGTATGGCCTCCAGTATTGCACACAGTACTCCAAATGTGGTCTGACCAGGGATCTGTAGAGAGGCAGGATCACATCCCTATATCTGGATGAGAAACCTCTTGTGATACAACCCAGCATTCTGTTTACCTTAGCTGCTGCTCTCCTGTATTAGGCCGAGTTGTTCATGCTCACTGTTACCAACACCCCAAGGTCCTTCTCCTCCTCTGTGATTCCCAGCCTCACCCCTCCAACCAGTAGTCCCTCCTCTGGTTCTTAGCCCCGAAGTGCATCACATTACACTTTTTCACGCAGAATACTAGCTGCCACTTCTCTGACTATGTCTCTAGTTTGGTTAGGTCTCACTGCAATTTTCTTCCATCCATCCTCTTCATCCACCACCACCCCCATTTTGTTATCATCTGCAAACAGACTAACCCTGCTCCCAACTCCGCATGCTATATCGGAGATAAAGAGCCTAAATAGCACTGGGCCCAGTACTGATCCCTGCTTTGGGTGCCGAGAGCTCCCCCACCACCACCACCCTCTGCACCCTCCCCTGTAACAGTTCTCTATCCATTTTGTCAGCTTTTCCTCACCCCAACTGCCATCAGCTCCCCCCAGTCTCCCATGAGGCACTGTATCAAAGGCCTTACTGAAGTCCAAGTACAGGACATCTAGCACTTGACCGCTGTCTAGCTCCCTTGACACCCAGTCATAATACTCTATTAGGTTGGTTTGCCAAGACCTCTCTGAGACAAACCCGTGTTGCTGCCCATCCTGGAGGCCATTACTCTTGAGGAATGCCACCATCCTCTCCTTCATTATCATCTCTATAAGCTTCCCCACTATGGACGTGAGACTGACCGGTCAATAATTTCCTGGCACTTCCCTAGGCCCACTCTTGTGTATAGGCACCACATGGGCCACCCTCCAGTCCTGAGGCACACACCCCATTTCCAGGGAGGTGTTGAACAGATCTGCTAGTGGCTTAGCCAACAACTCCACCATCTCCCTCAGCACCCTGGGGTGGATGCCATCAGAACCTGGTGCCTTGTCCACCCTTAGTGCCCTCAGCCCCATTAGCACTCTACTCCCCATGATTAATTTGTCTGTCACCCCCTCCCCCCTTTCCCCACCCCCCAGCCCATACTGGTAGTGGACCATCCCTCTCCTTAGTGAAAACAGAGCAGAAGTACTCATTCAGTACTTCCGCTTGATCATCTCACTTTTCCACCCATTCCCCTCCCCACTTTATCCTCACAATATGTTCCTTGCACTTCCTCTTTTTCCTGACATACCTAAATAAGTCCTTCTCCCCTCCGTTTATGCCCTTTGCTAATCTTAATTCCCTTGAGGCCTTGGCTTTTTACACCCTCCTGACCACCTCCTTGGACCAACTCCCGTAAGCCTCCTTATCCTTTTCCTTCCTAGTTCTCCTGTACTTCCAATATGCAGCCCCCTTTGCTATCATGCCCTGCAGCACTTCCCTGTTCAGCCAGCATGTTTTTTTGGCTCTGCCCTTCTTACTCTTAGCCCTGGTGCAGGTGTCTGTGGCCTCTGTTAACCCAGTCTTAATAACTTCCAACTTTTGCTCTGTATCCATCCCCAGCCTTATATCCTGGAGTCTCCCTAGCAGTATTTCACCCATCCTCCCAAAGTCCACCCTCCTAAAGTCCACCACCTCAGTGCCCATGCCTCCTGTCTCTCTGCCCAATGTGAGAATGAGCAACACTGTTTAGTGGTTGCTACCAGCGAGTGGGTCCTCCACCCTTACCTCCCTCACTGCCTCCTCATTTGCCAGTACCAAGTCCAGTGTGTTACCAAGCCTTGTAGGCCCACTTACCATTTGCGTCAGGAGGCAGTCATGTCACTGTTGGTGGCCGCGGTGCTCCAGTAAACCCCTGGTAGGCTAAAATCCCCCACTATCACCACACTCCCCCTCCTACACACTCTTCTTATCTGCTCTGACATCTCTCCATCCAGCTCCCTGATTGGGCTGGTGGTCTGTACATCACTCCCAGACTCAGCTTTCTGCCCTTGGAGTCCAGAAGCTGCACCCAGAGCGCCTCCATCCTCCCCTCTTCTCCCTCATCTCTTACGCATTTGATCCCGTCTCTCACAAAGAGTGCTACCCCCCCTTCCAACTCCCCAGTCCATCCTGTATATCCTGTATCCCGGGATTACTAGGTCCCAGTCATGGTACTCTGTGGTCCAATTCTCTGTCACTGCAGCAATGTCCACATTCCCCTCTGAAAGCAGCACTTGAAGTTCTGCAATTTTGTTTCCAAGGCTTCTTGCATTAGGAGAGACCACTTTCCACCTGCACCCCTCCTTCTTCCCTTCTCTCTTCTCCTTAATCTGTTTCCCTTCTCTTGGTAGTCCATACCCTTTCTCCACCATGTGTTGTCTCATCTGAGATTCCCTAAGTTGCAAGATAATCTGGTCTGACCTCTCGGTGGATGGACAGATTCCCAGTAGTTGAGAATTATTGACCCAACTTAATCTCCCTACTAGGCACATCTTTCGAGTTTTTCATCTAAGACATTTGTTGATTGCCTGGTTTGGAGCAACAGAATGGTCTACAGACTGTAGCAATTTTATCTCTTTGGTGCACTTTCTTGTCTGGCAGCCCCATTCTGTATCCCATTTAGTTTCCCTTTTGTTTACGCAGCTATTTCCTGATGTATCTAGCCATTCTCGCTACTGGTCATCTGCCCTACCCAATCTGACTCCCAATTGGGGTAGCCTTTGGAAAGAAATGTACTGATATGTGTCAAATGGCAAGCTGCGCCTCATACAGTTTCATATATTACATAATATTTATTTTACCCCTCTTCATTTAAATAAGATGGGTAAACTTCCCACTGCCCAATGTTCCAGATGTAATATGGCTGAAGGCACTCTTCTGCACATTCTGTGGGAGTTTTCAAGGGTAGCTTCCCTTTGGGAAAGGATCAAATCAGAGCTAGACCCCTTATTAGGATTATATGACTGCTTTTCCACTGAAGTCTGTATTTTGGGCAATGTGGTTGACATTCCAGTAAGTGAAAGGAAGTTCCATGTTTCATTAATATCACTGTCCATTAAAAGGGTGACTTTGCGTCACTGGCTTGATCAAGAGGATATCATCTATCCTGAATGGCTGAATAAACTCTTTGCCTAGGAGAAACATCAGTAGTCGGCAGGCTTCACTGTGCTTTTGTGTCTGAGAACAATGCCAGATGTTAGCTGCAGTGTCCTAGTGTGCCCGTGCTACATCTGGAGTTGTCAGTAATTTTTCTGCCAGTCCTTGCCAGCCAGTAGTAGTACAGCTTATTAATCCTGTTTGGGTGATACCTCACATTGTTAACCTCTTCTCTCTGGCTGGCAAGTGTAGGGGTCCCATTGAAAAATTATAAGAAACCGGTGTTTTAAACTGCACATCCTCATTTTGCTACTGCGTGGAGGTCGCTTAGAGAACGACTGCCTTTGCTCTCATTTTGCAGCTTGTTCCAACCGCTGAGCTACCTGAGATCTTTACCTGACAAACTTAACTCTTTTAGGTATTGGATTTTGTAAAGTTTTATTTTACTTTTGTGTCAATTTGAGTGTTTTCGGGGTCTGTCTGTGAGCCGTCTTCAGCGAGAAGCCCTACTTCCAGTTTCTGACTTCTCAAAGGAAAGCCCCCAAAAACACTCACATTGATACAAAAGTGCTATTATTTGGTTACTTGTTTTGTGGCACCTGCAGCTTTATTTATTGCTTGAAATGTGGATCATGGCAAGACATGGTGTTTTGCTCGATTTGTGGATCACGGCAGTGCGTATCGGCATTTGGCATCTGGGCTTCGGTCCCGTGTGTCCTCAGCCAGGTAATTCTACTGTTTCCACAATTGTGATATGTGCTGAGTGGGACCCATGGAGGCTGGGGGGGGGGCTGGTTTCCTTGCTTGGCATCCATAGCTCAAATTGTGGATCGTGGGCAGGGTGTCAGCGTGTTGGCATCTGGGATCCTGTCCCATCTCCCTGTCCTCAGCCAGGTAACGGTACTTTTCCCCCAATTGTGCTGGAGGGTGTTTTTTTGTGTGTTTGGCATGTTGGCATTTTGGCTTATGTACTCCCCTCACATTCATTTTCTATGCTTGATGCGGTTGGGGGAGGGCGTTCAGGGTGGAGGGGGCTGGTTTCCTTGCTTGGCATCTGTAGCTCTGATTGTGGATTGTGGGTAAAGTATTGGCGTATTGGCGTCTGGGTTCCGGTCCCATCATCCTGTCCTCAGCCAGGTAACAGTACTTTTACCCCCATTGGGTGAGGGGGGCCAGGGACCATCACTGGGGGACTGTATGGCATTCTGTGTGTTTTTTTTTTTTTTTTGTGTTTGGCTTGACATGTTGCAATGCTTGATGGTTGGGGGATGGGGTTCTGGGTTGGAGGTTGTTTGTAACATTGCATGTTTTCTTTCTACCAATTGTGCTATGTGCTGGGTGAGACTCATGGAGGGTGAAGGGCCAGGGACCATCACTGGGCACTGTATGGCATTCTGTGTTTTTTTTGTTTTGTTTGGCTAGGCGTGTTGGGGTTTTGGCATCTGGGCTCCCATCACATGCGTGTGCTATGCTTGATGGGGATGGAGGAATGGGTTCAGGGTGGCGTGTTTGTAACTCCGCCCTGTCCTCAGCCAGGTAACAGTGTTTATTTTGTTTTTTGTTTGGCTAGGCATATGTTGGCATCTGTGCTCCCCTGACATGTGTTTGCTATGCTTCTGAAGGATGTGCTGGGTGGGATCCATTGAGGGTAGGGTGCCAGGGACTATCACTGTGGATTCTATGACATCCTGTGAGCTTTTTTTAAGGTTGTGTTGTTTTCTTGCATGGGGGGGGGATGATGAACACTGTGGGGAATACAGTCTCATTTGTTGGTGGATACCATTGGGTGTGGACACCAGGAAGTCCATGTTGTGGGATGGTGGCATGTGTTTGATGGTGGGGGGCAGGTCCCTGATAGCATGGCAACCAACAAAGTCATAAAACAGTCATTTTTAAGAATTTGCTCACCAAATTTTCAGCACAGCCATTTTAAGACCTCTGCTCATGAACAGTGTCACTGTGATTTTCTTAATGTGTCCCATACATTAAGTTCGTACACCGACTGCGCCATTGTGCGCTGCATGGGCAGAAACACATTTTGGGCAGGATGTGAAAAATGACAGCTGTACTGCTCATGAGAAGGTGTGGTAAAATGCCAATGTTGAAAATCTGGGTGCAAATTTTGAAAATTACATGAACTTACGAGGCCTACGTAGGAACTGCACAACCTGCTTTCAAGACAGTCATTTTTTGGAATTTTTGCACCAAATTTTCAACATGGGGTTTTTGGGACCCCTTCTCATGAATGATGTCACTGTCATGGCGTTATTCAAGGCCGAAGGATGATTTCGTGCAGTGACTGCGCAGTGCCTGCGAAATCACCCTTTGGGTCTGAATACTGCCATGACAGTGACATCATTCATGAGAAGGGGTTCCAAAAACCCCACGTTGAAAATTTGGTGCAAAAATTCCAAAAAATGACTGAGATATGCAATAAAGTTGAAACTCCCTATGTAGCCCATTATACAGCTTACTGGTATTTCCTCAGTTCGCGGTCGGCTTTGAAGAGTGCAGACGTGTTCCTGGTCCACCGAAAATCGTCGCGCCAGAGTCTGGAGGTACATATGGGGTGAGGGGATGTGGGAGGCTGGGTGTGCAGTGGGTGGAGTGCGGGTTGTGGGAGGGCTGGGAGGCAGCTGCGGGACCGTTTTGTTTACAAGGTTCAAAATAAAAAAGCGACATGGGGACGTTTGCCATGCTGGGGTGGGCTCTCAGCATGGCAGAAGATGGCTGGGGGGGTGAGGAGCCAACGGGGGATTGGGCACCCCCGTCGGCAAAGTAAACCACCATTTGCCATGCTGGGGTGGGCTCCCAGCGTGGCAGCAGGACGGCTTGGAGGGGGCCATGGAGCCGACGGGGGATTGGGCATCCCTGCTGGCAAACAACATTTGCCACGCAGAGGTGGGCTCCCAGCGTGGCACCAAAGCTTTGGGGAGGGCAGCGTGATGTGCGCGGGGGGGTAGCGTGTGACGCGAGGGGGGGGCGGCGCTCAGTATGGCAGCGGTGCTTTCCTTTGAAGCAGAGGAACACAGCTGTCATACTGAGCTCCTGCACCCATTGGTGCAGGACCGCCACGCCTGCCCAAGAAAGCAGTGCATTGGGTGGGAGAGGCACACCTCCAAGTGTGCTACTCTCCCAAAACGTTTCTTGCGTAAGCGAACGTAAAAACAAATTGATTACAATTGACTGCATAGCACCGTTGGAAAGGTAATTTAGTTATGAACAGATTGTGTGCTGAGATATTATGTGTATCATGTATAGCTCAGGAGTTAGTTGCATTTGTTTATGGCATGGTGTGTTATGGCTGTCATTTTGTCCATCAAGAACCACCTAAGCATGTTGAATAAAACACACATTCTGGGTATCTCAGCCAGTATAAAACAAAAACCACATTGAGCACAACTGATTGCATAGCACCGCTGGAAAGGAAATTTTGTGATGAACAAGTTTGCCGCTGATATGTTGTGTGTATCATGTATACATTAGGAGTTATATGCATTTGTTTATGGTATGGTGCGTATAGTACAGATTCATGCCTCAAACCTCGCCAAAGCACGTTGACTAAAATGGTAAAAACATATATTTTTTACTATAGAAATACTTGACTTTTTAACAAACAAATTATTAAAACTGCATCTATTTTCTGCATGCTGAATTTGGTGTTGATATGTCACATACCTCCAACAAAACAAGGCTTCAAGTGCATTTTTGTGTAAAAATAATTTTTTTTGCTGCTTCGATCAGCATAAAAAAAATGATGTATTATTAATTGCATGCCATCATTGGAAAGGTAATTTTATGCTGAACAAGTTTGTCACTCATACTTTGTGCCTAGCACACACGGTTCTTGAGCTATAAGCATTTGTTTGCGACGTGCTGATTATGGTTTGATTCTGCTTAGAAAGCCCTAGGATTCACTGTTATCAGTATACAGGACACAAGTGCTGCAAATTCAGAGAGCTCCTGAGGAGGCAATGAGTTAAGTTTTATTTAATCTACGAACAAAAAAAAAAAACAATTGCCAGTACACGGAACCGTTTCCCAGCTTACACCAAAAAATAGAGTAAACTTAGAAGCATTGTATTTTTTTGTTCCAATTGTTTAACCAGGTGAGACACACTAAGCTGAAAGCTTGTTTACAGGTACAACCTGGGAGCACAGGGAAGTTAAGTGACTTGCTCAGGGTCACACAGAATGCAAGTGGGAGGCTGTGGGATTCAAACCCAGGTCTCCAAATTTGCAGCTCAGAGCCTTAAACCACTACACTATACTGCCTACTCTTCCTCTTAGCCTACCCATATCAGAAAAGACACCTACATTTTCTTTTTCCTTTTCAGGACACCTGTTAACTAGACTCAGTCGTTAAAGGTATACGAATATACTTCACTGAGACTGGCTCTTTCCACATTATGTATGGCAATTATATCACTTTAAATTATGTCTCCAGGGGAGGGGAGAGGGTAGGAAGAGAGATGGTGGGGGATATTGTGATGTACTGCGTATTGTGTTGTATTGTATTGTGCATGCTTATTTGTACCTATCTGTACCCAATCAAGCTGTATCCTGGTGTATTATCTTTTATCGTAGTGCACGGCTGTAAGTTTTGGTTTTCTATAAAGGTAAACTTTATTTATTTATTTATTTAAGAGTTTCATCAGGAAGGTATACTGAGTAGAGTACTGCTCGATTCCAGATGCGTCCTGGGGGAGGGGTTAAAGGGTGTAGACAACATCGAATGTTGCACAGAAATTACAGTACAATACAGCAGCAGTACAGGTGTTATAGAGATACAGGTACCAATGACACAAACAATAGCTTAGAGTGCCAAGGCACCCAGTTAGTACAGAGCTCAGTAAATTAGGCTTAACTAATTAACAAGTACAGTGGTTCAGCAACACATCTAGCCCAAGAAGTGCCTATGTACTTGAGGTCACTCCCTATTATACAGAGGGATATTATGGCAGTGGAGTGAGTGCAGGCATGCATTTTCCAAGGAGGATACTGGGGGCCCGGGACAGTCACAGAGGCCTCAGATGGCTTATGAGGTTATTTGGTGTCGAGAGGGGACTGCCCGCAGGAGCAGGTGGGTGGGAAGAATGATTTAAGGAGCAGGTTACGCTGCTGGGAGTTATCTGAATGCCTAATGACAGCAGGTAAGGAGTTCCATAGTTAAGGCATACAGTAATTGAATGTGGTCTGTCCTTTGGCTGTGGACATGTGAGGGACATGTAGCAGCCGAGAGTCAGTGTTCTTGAGAGATTACGCTGATGGGGGTTGAGCACGGAGGGCGGACTTGAGGTGGGGGGGGACTGTGCCCAGTATTTTGCAGTTAGCCTCACACTGTGGAGCTGTCCCCTAACCTGGAGTGACGGTATGTCTAGAGACTTGTAGAGATCATGGTGCATTGAGTGGGGGCAGCCTAGGGCAAACTGGCAGAAGGAGTGGAAGACCGGGTCAAGTCTTGCTAGGGTAGATTTGGGGCGGCACTGTAGACTACGTCTCCGTAGTCAGTTATCGGGAGGATCATTTTCTGGAGGATAGCCTTGCGGGTTTCCTGAGGGATGCAGCCCTTGTTACAATGCAAAGCACCCAGCTTGGGGTGCAATTTCTAGTGGATATAGTTGATGTGGCCTGAGAAGTCAAGTTGCTGGTCAAGCCAGACCCCAAGGTACCAGAAGGAAGTGCAGTCCTCCAATGGTGTCCCATCTATGGTGTGGAAAGTGTGGGTGGCAGGGAGATGGGAGAGTCTCTGTCTACTACTGAAGGTTAGGGAGATTTTTGGGGGGGATGTAGTGAGAGCTGGTTTGAATGGAACCAGTGCTGGACAGCAGTGAAGTCGTCCTGCAGTCTAGCTGCCACTTCAGAGGGGGAGAGGCCTGATACATACAGTGCCGTGTCATCAGCGCACATGTGTATGGATGTGTGTGCACATACTGAGGGCAGGTCATTCAAGAAAATGGTGAACAGGATCGGGCCGAGGACTGAGCCTTGTAGGACACCGGTATTTACAGGGAGGGGGGCAGAAGTATGAAGACAGATTCAGACAGATTGAGACCTTCCATCTAAGTAGGATTGGAACCAATTGGTGCTGGTTGCTGAGGGACCTGCATGTGCAAGTTTAATTAATAGAAGGGTGTGGGAGACCATGTCGAATGCCTTGGCAAGGTTGACAAAGATAGCTGAGGTGATGTGTCCATGGTTCATATCCGTGAGGATGGTGTCGGTAGGTCGTAGTAGGGAGGTGATGGTGGAGTGTGACTTCCTAAAACCAGTTTGGTACGGTGTGAAAAAGGAGGAAGATTTGAGAATGGGGGAGAGTTGAGTGAGTACAAGGCGCTCCTAAATTTTGGCTAGGATGGGGAGTAGGGAAATAGGGTGGTAGTTCCCAGGTGAGGAGGGAGCCCCCCCTTCGGGAGGGGAATGACTGTAGTGCGTTTCCACTCAGATGGGACTGAATTTAGTGAGAATGAAAGATTGTAGAGCTCGGCCAGAGGGGTGGCGATGACTCAGGTAGCCAAGTAAAGCATTATGGAGTCCAGACCTGAGGGGCATTTGCCTTTAGTGGGGTTTAGTGCCCGCAGTGCTTTTAGCACCTCGGTAGGTAAAATTAATAAAGAGCTTTAAATTAAAAAAAAAAAGATGACTGATTTAGAGCATATGGATTCCTTCTCAACAAATATTTGGATATTACTGGAGACTTACTATCTTACCATGCCTGCGTGCTGTCGTGAAAGTAGAGTACCATCTCTGTAGCAAATAAATGACCACTTTTTGGTACACCTCCAGTGATGAAGTCTGCTCTGCTGGTGAAAGACTTCTGATGTCCTTCATTAACATGCTGTTGCAATCTATTATTTTTAACTCTTTATGTGCCCTGCATCCTGTGGAACATCAAAAGAAATGATACATAATTTTTGTGATGTCAACATGAGCAAGTGATACATCACACCTTTCATTTTATTTCGCAGTAAAGAAACAGTACCGTGAAATGTCTACCTATATACTGTAGTAATGGAACCAGTAAATAAAACATGTCAGTATGGTGCATATGTATCTTGACATACACAGACTGCATTCTCAAACCTTTTTCAGTCAACTGCTGTTCTTCCAAGATGCCATGCTGACTCTTTGGGAATTCATCTCTGTGAGAGTCATGTATGTTTGCCACATGGTGTAATATAGAATTCCATTTTGTGATGACAAGGTCTCCATTGCCACCACTGGGTCTGTCACAGCAGCACAGATGGTTACCAATACCTTGTGCCCATTTTACTAGTGAAGAGCAGTCTTTGGGCCAGATATTCAAACTGCGCTATTTTGTGGAGCAAGCCCTTGTGCTGCACAAAATAGTTGCACAGGGGTGTGTCCAGAGTGATATTCAAAGGAGTTGCGCCCTGAGCAGCTCGGCACACGAATATCACCCTGACCACAGCCATTGTGCATGGGGATCGGAACTTGTACCACCGCAAGTTGTCAGAGTGGAGCATTCAACTTGTGGTGGCGCAAGTACCATTGCGCTATGTGCAAAATCCCGATATTCAAAAGGTGACATGCAAATGGGGCCATAATTCATGCAAGGCGCAGGGGAGGCCATTTGCATCTGATTATGGCCCCATTTGCATGCCATTAGCATGCAGGTGCGCCGATCCCTGAGGACTTGTGCCTGGCGCCCTGCCAGGCAGCAGCCGTCGGGGAACGACGCCCCCTGCAGCCCAATCACTGGCAAAACAGTGTAGAATCCCCACCACCACCCCCACTGGTCCGATCGCGGGCATGGTTTAATTCCGCCCACCAGCTGATCACGGGCATGGTTTAATTTCCCCCACCAGCCCGATCGCGGGCAGCAATATAGCCCCAGACGTATCCCTGGTGGTCAGTGGACTATAAATCCCGATCAGCGGGATGGTAGTAAGTAAACCCTCCCGAACATCCCTGGTGGTCCAGTGGACCGTAAATCGATTGCAGGATGGTAGTAAATGCGCCCCCAACACACATCCCTGGTGGTCAAGTGGACCGTAAATCGATCGCGGGATGGTATAGAAACACCCTCCCTCGAAGCCCATTGGCCTTGCTCTGCACCAACGGCTGGAGTCTTACCGGGCAGTCAGTCGGGCGGCGGGCGGGGTGACAGGCGGTGGATGCTGCCACCCGCCGCCGCCAGGAGGGAGCGGGTGGTGGGGCTGTGGGTGGGTGGGGTGGGACACTAGGCACCAGGAATGTGTTCGGGGTGTTTCTAATACCATCCCGCGATCAGGATTTACGGTCCACTAGACCACCAGGGATGTGTCTGGGGTTTATTTACTACCATCCCGCTGATCGGGATTTACGGTCCACTGACCACACCAGGGATGTGTTCGGGCGATTTACTACCATCCCACGATCGTGATTTACAGTCCACTGGACCACCAGGGATACATTTGGGGAGCTACATTGCTGCCCACGATCGGGCTGGTGGGGAATTAAACTATGCCCACGATTGGGCCAGTGGAGGGTGGTGGGGGATTCTATACTGTTTTGCCCGCAATCGGGCTGCAGGGGGGCAGGGAGTAGGTGGAGGGCTGAGCCACAGGTGGCAGCTGCTGTGTTGCACCCTGCAATGCAGCAGCTCACCTGTGGGTGGCCCTCGATTCAAGCTTTTTTTTGGCTCAAAGTTGTGCAGGCACAGGTCGGGGGTTGTGCCTGCACAACTCTGCACTGCCCGGCTGAATATCGGGCTGTGCAGTTTATGCATGGTTCCTCCCCCTCCAGTTCAGCATGCATTCATTTGCATTGCACTGTTGCTCAGCCTGTTTTCAGTCACGTAACTGCCTCCTGCTGAATATTGCAGAATGGAGCAAGTTCGGACTTGCGCAGGCACAACCCTACTGTGCATGGTGCAACCCTTTTGAATATCTGGCCCATTATGTTTTGGTTTGTCCTCAGGTTTTTTTTTTTATGCCTACAGCATTTGGAAAATAGAACAGAAATTGAAAATGCTGAAACTGTGTTGGTGAAAGACTGTATTTAAAAAAAATGATTTATATTTCAGTGAAACTACTCTACCTTTCTGAATCTGCTGATATGCAACATGTCTACAGAACATGGCACATGTAGTGTCATCCTGAAGATGTAAAACCTGACGTATGTTGTAGCACGTTTTCACATAGTTAGTGCGGATAGACCGTGATATTGGTCAGCTCACCTGTGTGTGACTCACACAGCAGTGGATTACACCTCGCAAAGTGGGATGTTTACCATCATAAAGGAAATTTTGGACATGTGGGAGACTGCACAGTATTTCAGTTTCTTCTGAACACATTGTCTACATTGTATCCATGAGATCACTAGGACTCTACTTATGAGGGCAGGACCATTGATAGATGGAGTGTTTGGGTAGGTCATTTAGGTTGCAAAATACTGCAGTGTTTTTGTATGGCACATGAATGACACCATTTTCTGGCACCTAGGGTTTCTGACACCACCGTAACAGTGCACCATAGCTGTGGAGATGGGATGTACTTAGTATCCCTGTACATCTACAGCTGCTTCTGCCTTGTTGTCAATGGTTCTCATACTGTATGTATATAGAGAAATACCTTTAGAGACATGCCAAATGTCAAACCAGTGTGCAACGTGTGGCTGCTGTTCACACATGTACTTCTTAACACCAGTGTGACGATCTGTTGTCAGGCTTTGCATGCTCACTCCCTCAAAATGAATTTTGCTTAAGGAACATTTCAGACCCTCTAGTTCCATAGCACTGGAATTAGAGACTTTGTTACTTGGTAAATGTAATAAGAAATAAGTGAAGTACAAAAAACATTTTTTTATTGCTGAACGTTGCTAACCCCCACCACCAAAAAAAAAAAGATATTGCACCTGTATTAGCTGAATGACTACGATTTTGGAATCTGCCAGATTGGTAGTGTGACCTGGGGGGCAGCAGTGTGTGACTTTTTCGAGCTTCATATCACTGTTACGTAGGTCACTTAATAATTGAAACTCTTCCTTATTTCACTCTCTCCCCACAGATGATATTTGATAACTGGACTGCATTAAATTTTAAGTCCTGAGGGGGATTCTCGGGCATGTTTATATGTCTGAAAAAAATGAGCATAAGCACTAGACTGCTGCCAGTGAAATAAATTCCACATGATCTCAATAAATTGCCAATGGCCAGTGTGCCCAGTCTTGGTTGCATTTCCCGCTTACAGTGATGTCCATTGCAACAGATCTGTTCCAGAACAGCAAGACTCCCAGATAGTGCCGTAGAATGACTTTACATGTTGCAAAGCACGTGAAACAAGTCTGCAGCGTGAGCAGCAATTCACTTTCAAAATCCAAAAATGTTCTTTCTGTTTCTGGTCTGCTACCAGTCTTCAGTTCATAGAATCTGAAAGGAAACAAGGGCAGGTGGTCAATATGAGTAGTAACACATAAGAAGAAACATATTTTTTTCAAATTTAACCCTACAATTTTTACACTTGACTAGCCATGTTTATGTCTTTTACACCATAGGATTGGTGAGCAATATGACACCACAGAGTGTGGGTTGTATAGTAATCAGCATATCTCCAGGGGCATAATGAGGCATGAGGTGGTGGCAGAGTGCCTTATTTCACCTAAAAGTGTGGTAATCACACTACTACCTCCACCCTATGGTATCATTTTTCACTTGTCATGTGGCATTATGTAAAATAAAGTGTTTTTTCAGACATAACATATGCTTTTCACAGTCAAATTAGATTACTGCTGTCTGTGTATCCTTGCACTGAAAAAAATGTTGTCAAACTTGGGGGGGGAGGCGCTGTACAGCAGAACAGAGTAGTATGTGTCACATTTTCGCTTGTTAGAAATAGCTGAGAAGCTCATTCCCACCAAGAATCAAAATTTATGAAACTGCTTTGGAGTTTGAGCAAATGTAGCTTGTGCTTCCATGACTGTACTGCTGGACTGGTAGTACTTACTGCCTGTTGGTATTACTGCCATCTATCATTGGACATTAGCCAATCACAGTAAAGCATTATTCCATGTCATTGGATAAACATGCTTCCATGTCTGGCATGTTTGCAGCAAGACACAGAGTTTGGAAACACAATTCCAGATGTTACATCTATTTACAACATTTACATTGTCAGTTGATGAAAGGAAAAAATAAATTTAAAGTCCAAAATGTGCTTTAAAAAAAAAAAAGAAAAGAAAACAGAGAACAAAGTCAGTATTCCACCACAAGAATGCTGACGAATGAAGTGCTTCTAACTTTCTTTCTGGCAATGATGCAGGTCAGTCAGTTGATGAATGTGCTTCAATGATTATTGCAAACTGTCACTACAGTGCTTAGTGTTAGGGTATTACCTCTGTAGTCATCTCCTTGATTTTGTCTAACTGTATGTGAATGACTGTGCTCAGCACAATCATTACATACATAAATACATAGGTCACGCAATAGAATGGAGGCATCTATTAGGGTCATTACACGCAATGAAATGTCATGAAATGTATAATATAAGCACGTGTCATCATCCCTTATCTGTGATGCTGTCAGCTTCAGATCAGGATTCTGAATCAATAAAGTTGGCAGCATTCCAGTCTAGATCATCGTCCATGTCATCCTCGTCAATATCAGAATCATCAGCATCACTATCCTTATCACAGCTCATCATGTTACTGTCCCTGTTATGGTCATCATTATCCTCATTAACAGAGTACTGCGTGGCAGCTGTAGAAACTCTCTGTGATACAAGTGATACTTGAATTCCTCTGTGTATTCTTGTGTACAGGTCTGTGCACCCCTGGAGTACTTTTTCTTCCCAGATTCAGCAGGAATGTTCTTCATTGTTGCATGCAATGATGCTGTTTTGTCTGTGAAGGGAGAAGCTAACATTCAGTTGAGTTGACATCCTTTATTTATTAGAAAAATTAATATGTGATTTGCTTGAATAATTAAATACAGCACTGTGGAAGACACAGGCCTCGCACTGAGATTCCGTGGATGATTTTAGATGCCATTATGCAGTAAGTATCCAGGATGAGGGTTTGTTCAGACAAACAGGTTAGTGTTGGAACAACTCTCCATGCAAACATACAAACATAAGAAAGAGCCAGCAGAAGAAGCCCAAGTTGGTCTATCAAATCTGCTCATTAGTAAGGAAGTGTCCCTGGCTTACTCCATTGACTCTGCAACCCCCTCCCCTGTCAATCTCTTCTCCATTTCTTCACCCTCCACAGTCCCCCAGGTTCCCTTTACACCTATCCAAGGCCCTCTTAAAGCCACTCACTGCTTTCTGTGAGCCCACCTCCTCTGGCATTACCTTCCTGTGTCCACCACCCTTTTTGAGAAAAACTTTTCCTGACATCCTTCCTAAACCTACCCCCTACCAACTTCAGACCATTCCCATTTGTGGTTCTATTGTCACTTAGCATGACTAGTCCTTCTCTGTTCACTCTATTTCCTTCAGGTATTTAAAGGTCTCTTTCATGTCCCCACTTTTTCTTCTCTCTCCTCGAGGGAGTTCATCCTCAGGGATCCCAGCCTCTCTTCCTAAGATTTCCTTTGATATCACGTGATCATCTTGGTTGCTTTCCTTTGTACCCAGTTTAACAAGCCAATGTCCTTCTTATTATATGGTCTCCAGAACCTTACCCCATATTTTAATTGTGGTCTCACCAATTACCTGTACAGATCACTCACAATAGGGCAAAAGAATCTGCCCGGGGGAAATAAGAGCGCAAGCACAAGGGTGACAGGAATCAGGGCATCATCCAATTCAACCACCAGACAACCAGGGTGAATGTAAAGTGGGGGGCTATGTACCCTGCACCCCCAATGGCAGGGTGCTATGCTCCAAAAAATGTATAAAAAGGTTCCACCAAGTCGCATCAACAACAAAGTTGTCTAAATGCGGCACAACAAACTCTACAATGTTGACAGGTGAAATTTTGCCCATCAGACATTGGCTGTTTTTTTGTGGGGGCTATGCACCCTGAACTCCCCATGTGTTCTCTGTTTTCTTTTCTTTTTTTTTTTTAAAGCACATTTTGGACTTTAAATTTATTTATTTTTTCCTTTCATCAACTGACAATGTAAATGTTGTAAATAGATGTAACACTGCCCCCGCATCCCCCAATTTTTTATATAACAAACTCCGAGTTGGAGTTTAATTGAAGAGGGATGAACCACCATCAAAACAGTGTCATTTTGTCATCGGGATCATTACAGTGACAATTTTGAATTCTGTTAAAATTGTTGCTGTAATGGCTTTCGCTGTCAAAATTTCAGTGTGTTGATGGTATATGATATAAAAACACCTCATCCTGCCTGTATCATGGGCTACAGGCAAGGAAGTGTCTGAGTAATGACAGTGGCACATGTTCAGAAGTCTGAGTTGGCAAGATTTCTTTCACGCTAGTTATAGCACATACATCCACCCGCCCTCTTTCCTCTGTTCTATTGTTAGGATACTACCTGTACAAGGGTAGTATGACCTCACTCCACCTACTGCTGAATCCCCCTGCTATACATCCCAACATACTGTTGCCTTTGCCACTGCTTTTTTGCATTGTGTGGATTGTTTCCTGTCACTGGTGACCAGCACACCCTGGTCCTTTTCATCCTCTATTGCTGCTATCTGGACTCCCTCCAGGTAATACTCGGCCCTAGGATTCCTGGCCCCAATATCCATCACTTTGTTATTTCTTGGTGTTAAAGCCACACTGCCAGATCTCTGAACATATCTTAAGTTTTCTAAGGTCTTCCTGTAAGTCCGTATCCCTTCAACTGTGTCCACCCTTCCACAGAGATTGGTGTCCTCCACAAACTGGCACATTATGCCCTTAATGCCTTCCCCAATGCCATTTATGAAGATATTGAACAACACCGGCTCCATCACCTATCCCTGCGGGACCCCACTGGTAACCTCACTGTCCCTAGACAACTTACCTCTCTCCACCACCCTCTGGGTTCTCCTACTTAATCAGCTTTCTACTCACCTCGCCATTTTCTCCCTGACCCCAAGATCCTTCAGTTTACCGATTAAACTCCTATGTGGCACAGAATCAAAGGCCTTGCTATAGTCCAGGTAAATGATGCCTACTGATTTGCCCCATTCCACTGCTCTGATGACCCAGTTAAAAAAGTCAATCCGGTTCATTTGACAGGCCCTCCCACTTGCAAAGCCATGCCACCACTTGTCTTGCAGACCATTCTCCTCTATGTACTTTACCAATTTCTCCTTGAGTATGATTTCCATGAGTCTGCATATGATCGATGTCAGACTGACTGGCCTATTATTTCCAGGATCATCCTTGGGTCCTTTCTTATGGAGAGGTACCACATGTGCCATTCTCTAGTCATGTGGCACCACTCCCAGCTTGAGGAATCAATTGAACAGGTCCACCAGCTCCTCAGCTAGCTTCTTCAGTACTCTTGGATGAATGCCATCCAGACCTGGGGACTTATTCGCTTTTAGTGCAAGGTGACTCTTCCTCACTCTGTCCACCTCTATTACCTGTTGCTGTGCAGAGTACTGACCCCAGTTTGAAGAGGCTGAGGGCTTGTGCAGAATATGAAGGGACACAAGCAGGTGACATGAGACAAGAAATTTTGGGTTGACGGACTG
Organism: Neoceratodus forsteri; assembly: GCA_016271365.2. Taxonomy (NCBI): domain Eukaryota; kingdom Metazoa; phylum Chordata; order Ceratodontiformes; family Ceratodontidae; genus Neoceratodus; species Neoceratodus forsteri. The sequence goes on from CM057449.1 coordinate 371,449,793, forward strand.
TTGTACACGTTAGATATGAGAACATAGGGAGGCATTATGGGCAGGCAGCTTGTTGTTCCACAGTGGTATCGTGAGCGGTTGCTCAAGATCACTCATGATATCCCCATGCCCAGACATCTGGGCATCACAAGCACCACACAGCGATTAGCCCAAAATGTCTATTGGCCCAACTTCACTTAGCAAGTCAATGAATATTGTAGGTCTTTTCACCAATGCCAACAGATAGAGAAGGCAGGTAGTAAAACAAAAGCTGCCCTAATTCCTTTGCCCATTGTGGAGGAGCCATTCCAGAAGATAGTAATGGATATTGTGGGGCCCTTAAATACACCAAGCTCCTCCAGGAAAAAATGTATCCTGACAGTAGTTGATTATGCCACCTGATACCTAGAGGCGGTCACCCTCTCCTCAATTCAGGCAGACAAAGTGGCAGATGTCTTGCTAGGGATTTCCCCCCATGTTGGGTTTCTGCAGGAGGTTATCTCTGATCAAGGAGGTAACTTCATGTTGGTCCTGATTAAGTGTTTATAGGAGAAGTGTGGGATGGTGCAGAGACACAGGACACATTATCACTCACAAGCCAATGGGTTCATGGAAAGATTTAATGGTACCCTAAAATGATGGTCCAAGTATTCGCTGAACAGCATTTGAGGAACTGGGAGAAATACCTTCCCCACCTCTTATTTGCACACAGGGAGATATCCCAAGAGTTGACAGGGTTCTCCCTGTTCAAACTGTTATACGGATGTAGGGTTTGTGGGCTCCTAGACTTGATCTGGGAAGACTAGGAAGGCAAGCACACCACCCAGGGAACTCCCATAGTAGAGTATATCCTTAAGTATCCGCTATGATCACAGAGCCAGAGCTCACATACAGTGGAGGCCAGGAAGTAATGGTCATAATTCCTGTCTGGAAGGACAAGCTGCAGGCACAGTGGGCAGGACCATATAAGTTAGCCTGACAGGTCAATGACATGAACTATATTATGTAACAGCCTGACAGGAGTCATACTCATAGGATGTATCATGTCAATATGATGAAACCATAGGCAAACAGGGCCGACATGGTGTTTGCAATGTATAGTCCTGGGGGGGATGGACAAGAAAGACCCCTTCCTGGACTTGCTAGAGGAAAGCAAGCAGAAGTCATCTATGAAGGCAATCTAGCTGTCACCCCAGTTGACCCCGGAACAGACCCAGGAAGTGAGGGAGGTTTCAGAGGATTTTGCCCCTTTGTTTGTGGCTAACCCCAGATGAACCCCCTTAGTGACCCATGACGTAGACACGGGAATGCAAGCGCCCTTAGGAGGACAGACTATCAGGTGTCTGAGACCATTCTAAAGGAAATTAGGATGGAGGTGGAGGAAATGCTGTATTTAGGGGTAATTCAAAAATCCCACAGTCACTGGGCCTCACCCATAGTCCTCGTTCCCAATCTGGATGGGTCTACTCACTTCTGTATGGACTATTGTGGACTCAGTGCAGTCACAAAATTTGAAACCCACCCAATGCAATGGATGGATGAAATACTACACAAACTGGGAGAGGTGACATACCTCATCACAAATGACATGACAAAAGGATACTGGCAGGTGGAGTTAACTGCCAGAGCTAGAGAACGGTCAGCCTTCATCTCTCCAATAGTGAATTTCCGGTAATGCCTTTTGTAATGAAGAACGCCTCTGCCACATTCCAAAGGCTGATCAACCAGGTGTTACAGGGTACTGAAGAGTATGCAGTGGTTTATCTGGATGATATTGCCATCTTCAGTACCAGCTGAAAGAAACACCTGTCCCATCTGAAGGAAGTGCTGGGCAGGATACAGGCAGCAGGGCTCACTGTCAAGGGTGAAAAGTGCCAGGTGGCTATGGCAGAGGTGGAATACCTAGGCCATGTAGTGGGGGGAGGGTAGCCTTATCCTAATCAAGCAAAGAATGAGGCAATTGTGGCATGACCCATGCTTAAAATCCAGAAGCAAGATATGAGCTTTCTTGGGGCCACAGGGTACTACTAAACATTTGTGCCCAATTACAGTACCCCGGTGGCTCCCATATCTGGTTTGTTAAAGAAAGACAGCACAAAAAGGTAACTGGGAGCCAGCCTGTGATCAGGCCTTTGCACGGCTAAAAATGGCACTGTGCAGTGCCCCTGTGTTGGCCAGTCCAGATTACACTAGGCAGTTGTAGTACAGACGGATGCCTCAGATGTGGCGATTGGAGCAGCCCTCAGTCAGTCATCTAATCAGGGAAGAGACCACCCAATAGTGTACTTTAGTAAGAAGGTACTTCCCCGGGAGCAGACATACTCCACGTTTGAAAAGGAATGCCTTGCGCTGGTATGAGCCCTGACAAAATTAGAGCCGTACCTCTGTGGGAGGTGTTTTGAGGTACAGGATGATCACAACCATCTGGTGTGGTTAAATGAGATGGGCAAAACAAATGCATGGCTCCACAGATGGTGTATTGCCCTGCAGGCCTATGACATGACAATTATGCACAGGTCAGAGTCTACCAACACAAATGCAGATGGCCTAAGTCACCAGTTAGAACAGTAACCGAATTATGGGAGCCCTGCCATACAATAGGGTCATGTTTCCTAACCCAGATAAGAGAGAGAGCCCTGGGCCCTTGTGGTAAGTGTTCAGTTGTGAACTCAGTCAGCACTGTAAAAGGAAACAGGGAGGATATTCCTGTTCTCCCCTGTCAAGGACTGCACTTAGAGGAGAGCACTGTGAAATCAGTGGACCAAGCCCCCAGGAGTGGGCTCATGATACTGGTTAGTGGATGTTTGATTTATCTTGAGCCAGTTTGAATAACAAACTATCCCATCCTCAGTCCTTCAATTGTAACTTCCCCTCTACTCTTCCATTCACACCCACACAACAGTATTTAAGTACAATAATTAAGCAGTAGTAAGCAGCAAAATAACAGTACTTAAGCACACCCTAGAAAAGAAGCTGCAATAGACAGTTTCTAAGCTCACCTAGACACCATATTAAGCAACAACGACACTGTTTTAAAGCACACCGTAGATAGGTTTTTTGCTGCAATCCCTTTTTTATGTTCACTTGCGCGCATGCGCAAGGAACGTTTTGGGAGAGTAGCACACTTGGAGGTGTGCCTCTCCCATCCAATGCACTGCTCCCTTGAGCAGGCATGGTGGTCCTGCACCAATGAGTGCAGGAGCTCTGTATGACAGCAGTGTTCCTCTGCTTCAAAGGAAAGCACCGCTGCCATACTGAGCACCACCATCACACCGTCCCCCCGTCGCATCACGCGCTCCCCCCCATGCGCATCATGCCACCCCCCCAAAGCTTTGGTGCCATGCTGGGAGCCCCACCCCAGCGTGGCAAGCGTTGTTTGCCGACGGGGTGCCCAATCCCCTGTCGGCTCCACGGTCCCCTAAGCCATCCTGCTGCCACGCTGGGAGCCCACCCAGCGTGGCAAACGCTCCTTTCTTTGCCGATGGGGGGTGCCTCAATCTCCCATCGGCTCCTCGGCCCCCCAGATTTTGCCGACGGGGTGCCCAATCTCCTGTCGGCTTCTCTCCCCCAGCCATCTTCTGCCATGCTGGGAACCCACCCCAGGGTGGCAAACGTCCCCAGTATTCTGTTTTTGTTAAAACCTGTAAAATAAAAATGGTCCCATAGTGCGTCTCCCAGCCCCCTCCACAACCGCAGCACCCACTGCACACACCCTCCCCACACACCCCCGACCCCATACTTACCTCTGAACTCCGGCACGACGATCTTTGGTGGACCGGGAACACGTCTGCACTCTTCAAAGGTGACCGCGAACTGAGGAAGTGCCGGTAAGCTGTATAATGGGCTAGATGGGGGGGTTCAACTTTATTGCATATCTCAGTCATTTTTTGGAATTTTGGCACCAAATTTTCAACATGGGGTTTTTGAGACCCCTTCTCATGAATGATATCACTGTCATGGCGTTATTCAGGCAGAAGGGTGATTTCGCAGGCACTGCGCAGTCACTGCGCAAAATCACCCTTCGGGCTTGAATAACACCATGACAGTGACATCATTCATGAGAAGGATCCCAAAACCCTATGTTGAAAATTTAGTGCAAAAATTCCAAAAAATGACTGTTTTACGAGTGTGCACTGCACAGTTCCTACGCAGGCTCGTAAGTTCGCGAATTTTCAATATTTTCACCATTGCCATTTTATCACACCTTCTTATGAGCTGCACAGCTGTTATTTTTCACATCTCACCCAAAACGTGTTTCCGTCCATGTAGCACACAATGGCGCAGTCAGTGTGCGAAATCAATGTATGGGACACATTAAGAAAATCATAGTGACACTGATCATGAGCAGAGGTCTTAAAATGGCTGTGCTGAAAATTTGGTGAAAAATTCCCAAATGACTGTTTTACGAGTCTGTGTTATGCAGTTCCTACACACGCTTGTAAGTTTCATGTAAATTTCAATATTTTACCCAGATTCTCAACATTGCCATTTTACCACACCTCCTTATAAGCACTGCAGGCTGTCATTTTCACATCTTCCCAAAGCGTGTTTCCGCTCCATGTAGCGCATAATGGCGCAGTCCGTGTGCAAGCTTAATGTATGGGACACATTAAGAAAATCACAGTGACACTGTTCATGAGCAGAGGTCTTAAAATGGCTGTGTTGAAAATTTGGTGACAAAATTCCTAGAAATGACTGTTTTACGAGTGTTCATTGTGCAATTCCTATGCACGCTCGTAAGTTTGTGAATTTTTAATATTTTCACTCCACATTTTCAACATTGCCATTTTACCACACCTCCTTATGAGCACTGCAGCTGTCATTTTTTACATCTTGCCCAAAACGTGTTTCCGCCCATGTAGCGCAAAATGGCACAGTCGCTGTGTGAACTCAGTGTATGGGACACATTAAGAAAATCACAGTGTCACTGCTCATGAGCAGAGATCTTCAAATGGCTATGTTGAAAATTTGGTGAACAAATTCTTAAAAATAACTGTTTTACGAGTGTGCGTTGTGCAGTTCCACTGCCCGTCGTAAGTTTGCAAATTTTCAATATTTTCACTCCAGATTTTCAACATTGCCATTTTACCACACCTCCTTATGAGCAGTACAGCTGTCATTTTTCACATCCTGCCCAAAACGTGTTTCCGCCCATGTAGTGCACAATGGCGCAGTCGGTGTGCAAAATCAATGTATGGCACACAGTAAGACAATCACAGTGACACTGTTCATTAGCAGAGGTTTTAAAATGCCAATGTTGACAATTTGGTGAAAAAATTCCTAACAATGACTGTTTTACGAGCGTGCATTGCACAGTTCCCACGCACTCTACTAGGTTTGCGAATTTTCAATATTTCCACTCCAGATTTTCAACATTGCCATTTTACCACACTTCCTTATGAGCAGTACAGCTGTCATTTTTCACATCCTGCCCAAAACGTGTTTCCGCCTATGTAGCGCACGATGGGGGTAACAAAAAGGTCATGCTGACAATTTATTGTGCAAATACCAGCAATCGCACAGGGCATTAGGGTAAAGCACCATACATGCCAAACACCACTGCAAATACCTGCAAGCAAACATTCGGCATTGACAATGCTTGTTCTCTGTGGTAGTGAATGTTATTTTACTTTGGCCTGGGCTGAACTGATGGTGGCTGGAACCTTGTAAAACAAGGCATTAGTACAAAACAGTTACAAAGCAGCAGAATAAACAGCTACAATTATTAACCTGCACTATGGCCAGGAAAATAACTATTGGCCTTGCCCCACCATGGATCCAATCTCTCCTTAGAGCTAATAATAACTGCCATTGCACTAGTGCCTCTGATTCCCAACTACTTAAGATCCCTCACTGCAGACCCTCCCGGGGTCAATGTTCTTTTGCCTTCAGCGCCCCTGGCTGGCTGAACAGCCTCAGCACCGAGATTTCCTCCACTTCATCACTTGGCCTTTTCAAAAAAAGGCTCCAGCATTGCCTCACTGTTTCCAGCACCTGTGACTGCCACTCCTAGCCAGCCCTACCATTCCACCTCACTTAGTCCTACAATATCTGGCTCAGCACTTATCTTCTCCCCTCCCTCACCTTCCCCCTTCTCCCCCACCAGCCCCACTGCTTAGCACTTCTCTATGTTCGACAAACGCCTCTGGCTACTCATACCCCTCTGTCCCTCTCATTTCCTACCCTCCCTCCCCACCCTACCTTTTTAACCTAGAAACTGTGTCAACTCATTTTACGTTGTGTCTTTGATGTACATTCTCTTTGAAACTGCATTTAACTTTTAGTGTTCTGTATACTGCCTTTACCTTGAAATGTACTGTATATTGTCTCTTACTGATGTGGAACCTTTGTAAAAGAGCCTTGGCTCAAAGGTACTTGTAATCCTAGAATTAAATAAATAAAAATTAAAAATAAATAGCAATGCAGTAATAACAATTAGCTGTGAGGAAGGGATAAACAGCCTAGAGTACAGTATAATCATTGAAATATGGTGTGGAGACTAATAACAGTAGTAAATAAACATCTGAGCCTAAAGCATGAACATATGAATAATGCTAACAAGGTGACCTTACATAAACTGGTGTTGGAAGGGAAGACTGGAGTAGAGCAGCACAGAGTGACCGGCAGACTGGTTGACTCTGGCAGACTCAAGGCAGACCATAATCCCTTGCACTTGATCCTTTGTGTGGAGGACTACAGCATATATTCAGATGTGCATAACAAGAAGCGTTTGTCATACAACGCATTCAATGTTTATGGTTTGGCAGAAGGAGCTATATGTCAACATTATAAACTGTATTGCAATACTTACATCAGTACTGCAGCACAACAACATACTGAGGTCAGTGCTGCAGCACAATTAAACAGTAAGTCACAGCAGTGCATTGGTTTTACTAGGTTTATCCCATGGTCAGGGGTATTGTAAGGCACAAGGCAAAGCCGAGTGCCTTCAGCCCCTGACTGTGGGGGTAAACCTAGTACAACCAATGTCCCTGAAGTGCTTTATTGCTTATTTAAAATGGGCCCAAAGGCATCTTTTAAAAAATAAAAACTTTAAAAGTTTTAGAGTAAAAGCCACATAAAAATATTTTAAAAAGTATTGCTAAATAATGTAAAATAGTCCTTCAACTGATGATTTTTCAACTGTCCTTCATCTGTTTTTCTACATATTCAATATGTTGCATGATTGTTTACCAAGGAATAGAAGAATTGAAAGGTCTGCATCATGACTGAGCAAACAGGACTTCAATTAGTAAAATAACATGAATTATATTTAACTTCGACATCTGTTTGTCAGCCGGCATCCCTTAATTTGGGTAACTCAGCGTTCATCACACTGTCTGTATTCTGTTTAGTAACAGTCAGATCAGATCCATTGCATGTGGGGGCAGTGTCAACTGTCTTCGTTGTCCCATCAGAATCAGAAGTTGTTGTGCCTACTTGCACCGGTTTAATAGATGGTGTGACAGGGTTGAATAAGACCCTGTCCCAGCTGTTATGCAGAAGGAGTTTAAATACAAGGATCTGTACTATCCTCTCCTTTTCTGTCTCTTCTAGGTCTAGTTGCACAACTAATTTTTTTTTGTGAGATGTAGGAACTGACCACTCCAATGGTTTTGCAAATTAATTCTCCACCTCTTACAATCTCTCTGCCTTCGCTTGCTGTTTCTGTCTTTTCTCCCCCTTGCATATCTGCATGTATAAAAATACATGTGAATCTTTTTCTGAAAATGTAAATGATAATGGGATCCCTTTGTTTAAAACTGTAAAGAGTTATACTATTGACATGATTGCAAAAACTATTTGGAACTCAAGGGGTTAACTTGAGATGCAGTTTTCAAGCCCTTTGCAGAGCTGTGAACAAGAGGTCAGTTCTGGGTCACTATGTTCTGTTTGTTGCACCTGCAAGGAAACAGACAAATGACATAGTGTAAACTGGTAAGAACATTCTGTGTTAAGCAGAACATCTCTTAATGAGGTTCCTAGGCAAAGACTTATAAAAAGAGCAGCAATGCTTTTGCTAGACAGAGGAGACTGAGAGACTGAAACTTGGTATTAGAGATATCTTCAGAAGGAGGACTTAGTTTTCTCTATTTGTACTGCCATTGTAAATAGTTATACTGAATATTTGTATTTTATATTCTGCTGTTATTGAAAAAAAATAAAACGCTATTTGCGAATTTTGAAACTGCTCCAGGTTTTTCTGTGCTTACTGACCTGTGCCTCGATGTCAGATGGGCGTGACGATGTGCTTGGTATCAATCCAAATTGAGTCAGAACCTAAAGTAAGAATGAGATTGCTATAAGTAACAAAAAAGATAAACTCAAGGCCAACAAGATGTTCAATATGCCGTGAATAATATTATATTATCAAAATGACTTTCTTGATAAACAAAACTTACATGTGGTCATGGTGGTTTGAAGGACGACATATTTGCTCATGTCTTTATTTGGACTTGCTGAAAGTCATGTTTCGTATATTTATAAATGTGATGCAAAGTAGTCCCAATACACTGAATATATTCATTTGCTGGTATCCGTTACACACCCACAAAAATGATAATATTCTATACAATGGTTGCAGAATTGTTGTGGGTGTCACCCTGTTGTTAAAGTCTGTTGTGGTGGGAGGCCAATGAGTGTGACACTATGTTTCATAGCCGTACCAGTTATGTGACTCTGTATTAAGGTGTGCATTTTCAATTCGCACACCATAATTCGATGAACAGCCATAGATACTTGATATGTGCATAGCAGTAACACTCATTGTCCAGCAATGAGGACAATGCAATGCAATTTCTCCCTTCTCCCCCCCACCCATGTATGTACGTGTTAGGCGAATAACTGGGCAATTGTATACATACAATCACATGCATGACTTTATGAACTGGTACAGTTAACAAACGTTTTGTTTACTGAAGGAAGTAGCAAGTGAAAATCTACAAATAAAAATGTATGGCAAGTAAGATGAGCTGCTCACCTTCCCATCCCCCATCTCTAAATATTCTCCTCATTTGAGCAGTATATTGTGAATGATTATGATTCTCATGCAGCAAATGGTTGCACTCTGATCTAGCCACATAAATGAGCCATGCTCCATGCTACTAACCTTTGCACTCTGACTGTTGAGAGTTTTAAGATCGAATTGAAGACCTATCTATTCTATCTAGCATATCCTGCTTTTTAAGTTATTATTGCTGCTGTGTTATGAAATTTATTCGAGGATGGAATGGTTTTTAATTACTTGTTTTTATACGTGAATGTCAATTTTATGTACAGGCACCTTGATCTTGGGAAAGGTGCCTTTTTATAAATAAATATTGATTGATTGATTGATACTGTTCAACAGCGGGGGTTCCGGGTGTTAATGTTGCGGAACACAACATTGCTGAACACAGTATTGTGGGCGAAATATAGTGGGAGCAAAAGAAAGTTGGGCAAAGTAAAGAAGGACATAATAATGTCTAGCAAACCAAAGCTGCCACGAAAGATTGCAGGACACAACAGTGCAGACTAGGAGGTAGCTACAGGAGCAGTAGGGCCACAAATGACCACCCCTCACAGTGGCTCACTGTGCCTGCCTGTGTTGTTGCATGGTGACACCTGCTCCACCATTCATGGTGCCACATCTTGTCACCATGCAAATCTGCTATTCCACCTGAAATGGGGCTGCTGCAGGATACCACAGCATCCCGGAGATGCATCGCCTCGGCCCAAAGATGGGGAAGGGGTAAGTATGGCAGCCCATTCATGATCCACTTGTGGTATGCTGTGGCCCGATGGTTGCCTGACTGGGTTGGGTCAGTGGGACGAGAGGGAGAGAACTGCACAGAGCCATGCTGTGTGGCTGACTGTTAGTTGTTGGCCATGTGTGGCTGTGCTGGGGGCCAGTGGGGCAGCTGCATGGGGTTGCAAGTGCACTGCGGGTGTTTGCACTGGGGGTGTGGGCACAGGGATCTGCTCCATTTGTACCTGTGTTATTCCCACTGTGCCCACACCATTGGTTTTTCAGTCTGTCTGCTTTCCGCCTCCTATGACTGTGGGGGCACTGTGGTGTCTAGGAAACACCACGGGCTAGTGGTCCGCTTTATTCTTTTCCACAATGTCATTGCCGGGAGATGTTATTGCCTGCAATGACTTACCTGCGATATTTTGTCCTGCTTTGTTTTGCTGGTGATATTATCACTCAGAACTGACAGCGGGATGGTCGAGGTGGTGTGTGTAGGGTTGTGTTACTCGCTGTTGATTCACCATGGCATGAATAATCAGGTAAGGAGGATTGGGGGGGTGGGAGGTGGGTTGTCAGTACTGCAGGTGGGATCAGGTACACTAACCACCACCAAGGGACAGGCTGGGCAGTGCAGATCACTGTTAGGGTATGGGGCAGGGACTTTATTGTTGGGGGGGTTCCCTTGCAAATGACTTCCCACACAGTTGTGGCAAGATGGCTGTCACTGTGGGTGGGAGCGATTGACAAACCAAGGGGGCTTTCATCCATACAAGGACAAGGAATGGGTTGGGGGAGGGACCACTAGACAACAGGGACTAAGACTTAAAGCATCAAGCATAGGTACTGGTTGGGGGAGGACTGCTAGTTGTCAGGGACTGAGACTTAAAATATTGGCATTGGTGCTAGTGGGGGTAAGGCTCACTGGATCCAGGGAGTATGATGTAAAATATCAGGCATGGGTGTGGGTAGGGGGAGAGACCACTGGACACCAGGGAGATGTTATTTAATTTATGGGAGTGGGATTGGAAAGAGGGAGGGCACTACTAGGCACAACAGATTACTGTGTCGGGAATCAGAGGGGCAACACACTTCCTTCACTAACAGCTAGGGTTACACAGGAGCAAGTCATGGTTTTGGTCAGTGGTATTTGTGCCACACAAGGGGACTGCACAAAATGACTTTGCGTGGCACATATACTCAATATTGGACTGTGCCAATATTTTAAGTCCCCTCCTCCATTTCCATTGTGCCCCCTCCACAGGTTGCCTGTGCGCAAACCCTGTTTTCACACCCAAACCAGGCTTTTGAATGTAGGACTGCCACGCAAAGTCTGTTTTGTGCATGCAAACCAGATCTTGAGCATGCAAACCAAGCTTTGTGCCCAGGCAAAGTTTTGAATATCTGATCTTAGAAATTTCTGTACTCATCTCTGCTAATAGTTCTGTAAAATGAGTGAACATCTGCTATCCACCTCTGCACCAAAATCCTTAATGTGTCCCCTCTCATGGTGTTAATCAGGGCTGTAAGATAGGCAGGTGAAACATACAAATATAGAAACATGGAAGCTAAAGGTAGATAAGGGACACAATAGTAAAAATAATAATAAACCATTTATAAATTGCCTTTCCAGAAGATCAAGGCACTGAACATATAATCTAAAAAACACGACAAATAAATGACACATTTTCAAACATTTCAAAAAATCAGAGTTAAAATCAGGTATTCCAGTTACTATAATTCTCAACAGCAGCATAGCATAAATACTAAATTCTATTAGCTGGCACTGTCAGGGAAAGCTAAACTAAATAAATAGGTCTTGAGGGCTGACTTAAAGCTTTGGACAATCAGGCACTCCTTTAACCTATGAGGTAGAGAGTTCCACAGGGTAGGAGCTGCCTAAACAAAGGAATGAGCCCCAGATGTCTTCAAATGCACCTTGTGAATCTCTAGCAATCCCACGTTGGTGGATCGAAGCAGTTGGGAGGGGTAGTAGCAACAAAGGAGATCTTTCAGGTAGTGAGGTCTTGTTCATGTAGGGCTTTATAGGCCAGCAAGCTGACTTTGAAGGTGATCCACCACTATATAGGCAGCCAGAGCAGTCTGCCGAGCACATGTGTAAAGTGACTGGTCCTAGAAATACCAATCACAAGCCTGGCTGCCGCTTTCTGCACCAGCTGCAAGTGGCGACCCCTGTAGCTCTAGGTACAGGGCATTGCAGTAGTTAAGGCAGTTGGTGACAAAGACATGACCCAGGGTAGAAAGATCATCAGGAGGAACCAGGTGCTTCACCAGGGCGATATTCCTCAGATGAAAAAATTAGGTCTTGACAACAGCCGAAACTTGAGATTTCAGAGTTAGCTCATTGTCAAAAATAACGCCCAAGTTACGCACCTGATGTGAGGTAGTCAGCTGAGCATCCCCCAGCCAAAGCCCAGATGGTTGTCCAGCCAACACACATGCGCCTGATGATCTGGGTCCACTACCAACACCTCAGTCTTATCTGGATTCAGCCTCAGCCAGCTGGCTCTCATCCAGTCCTGAATCTCGGAGAGGCAATTATTAAATCCCGAGATTACATCCTCCTGCCCGGGCACAAAGGACATGTACAGCCGAGCATCATCTGCATAGCAGTAAAAACTCAAGCCATACCGCCTAATAATGTCTCCTAATGGCAACATATACACTGTGAACAACATGGGTGACAAAATGGAGCCCTGTGGAACCCCGATGGATAGGGGGAGAGCATCAGAGGAGTAAATCCCAGTGACCACTTTCTGAGTCTACACTTGAGGAAAGATCTAAACCATCTGAGGACTGTACCAGAAAGTCCACAGATGAACCGCAGGTGCTCCAATAGCACACCATGGTCCACAGTGTCAAATGCCACTGGGAGATCAAGGAAGACCAAAATGAAATGAGTCCTCTAATCTCTCGCTATAAGGAGAACATTTAGCACCCAGACAAGAGCTGTCTCAGTGGTTCTATGTGATAATAGCGATCTCTGAAAAGCAATTGCTATTATCACAAATTGCATTATCGCCGAAAACATTTTCAGCTAAATGTACCAAAAGGCGACTGGGAACTGTACATTCGGGGAGGCCCTCTCTCGCAGGGGGCTTTGCCCCCCACACCCCATTACCTAAAGATTCTCAACTGCAGGGGGATGCATGTTGAGGAGGGGCACAGCCCGGTTTAAAAAAAATTAAGTCCCACAATGGCGGGATGTCGCAAAATTTAACCTGCGCACAGTCCCGAACCCAGGACCTGCTCTACAGGAGCCAACCACCCTACCCACCACACTATATGGTTGGCTTAGTGGAAGCAGGCACACTACAAGGTTACAACCCTATTCCCCATCCCCATACATCCTGTCGTGCACCCTTCCTTCCTTCCTGTTGCCCACCCTACCCTCGCAGTTTCATCAGTAGCCATCCCCCACCATCGCCCATGAGGAAAGCGCCCTCATAAGGGTCGCTATTTTGATGGTTGACCATAAGCGGTCACTATCATCGTGGTATACCATTTCGGTACTATGTCTCTTCCTAAATCCAGACTGGAGAGAATGATAAACATCGTGGGTGGTAAGATGGTCATCCAGCTAGAGCGTAACCACCTTCTCAATAACTTTACCCACAAAAGGCAGGTTAGAGACAGGTCTGTAGTTGGAAAGGCCCATCCAGACTGCCCTTTTTTTTGCATTGCTTACACTGCAGACTCCTCTAGGTATATGGAACTTTCTCTGCCCCCCATACCAATCCCTTATAAATCCCTTGTTTGATGGCTTTACTTAGCTCCATATTGTTCTGGCACATTTTCCTCCCCATGCCCCCAGCATCTTTCACTGCCAAGTCTTCTCAAATGCATTCCCCCATCTTAGTAAAGTCAGACACTTTGAAATCCAGGTCTCTCACCCTTGTGTGGATGGATTCCGCTGTTGTCCTTATATCAATCCACACAGTGTGATAGTCAATGCTCCCCAGATGACTACCTTTTCAGACGTCCTCCAAACTGTCCCCATTCAAGAGTACCATGTGCAGTATTGCCCCACCCCTAGTGGGTTCATGGACCAGATGGCTGAGGAATGTCCTCTGCAGGGCATACACAATGTCTCTGCCACTAGCTGATGTTGCAGCAGGTAGGCTCTGCTCTTCATCTGGCAGATTAAAGTCACACCAGCCTCACCTCCCCCCTTCTTAGCCATTATGTCTATGCTTTCCAATACTCTTTGTCTATGTCTTCTTCCTGTGTTGGAGGCCTGTAAGCCACTCCTATGCGAATGGTGACTCTGTTTCCAGACTTGAAGTTGACCAACACCTCCCCTTCCCCCAGCCTCCCTGTACATCTGTGGCTTTGATGTTTTCCTTAACATAAAGCACCACTCACCCACCTTTCCTTACTACCTTGTCCCTTCTAAATATTGTGTAGCCAGACATGACCATTTCTCAATCATGGTCCTTTGTGCACCATGTTCCAGTGATGGCCACAATATCCAAGATTGCCTCAGCCATGGTGGCTTCCAGGTCTGGTATCTTATTTCCCATACTTCTACCTTTGGCATACATGGCTGTCCAGTTTTTATAAGTCCTGCTCTTGTCCCTTCTCAATTGATATAATTGTCCACTTCCTCTCCTTTGCACATCGCCAGGTTCACTTCCCACCTTCCTCCCATGCTGATCTATTGCACCATTGGTTGTCCTTTATTTTGTTGTGAATGCTTTCCTCCAGAAATTCTCTACCCTCAATGACAGCCTTGGGGGGCAGTTTCTGCAACCTCTTTGTCTTCTGCCACCTCCCTCGGCTTTCTGAAATGCCCATAGAGGTAACACCTAACCCATCTACCAAGGACAGCCACTTCCTTCCTGGACAGTTGCATGCTGTCTCCCTGTTACAAGCTCAGATCCTTCCAGGTGGAGTGCCAGTACCCAGTGTAGCCATGCCCCTCATCTATGCATCATTCTTTCAACTATGAGTAAATGTTCTTAGTGCTGAACTCCCTCTCCTTTACCATGCTGTAGACAGGCAGCAGTTCCATAAAAGTCATGGTGCCTTGATACATCTGCCCCCCGTGGGGCCGGTGGATTTGTGCACTGTAACAATAGGGTGCACTGTACAGCAAAAAATGAGTAATGCTCAACTAAATCCATTAAATGGTGACTCAGTGGGTTGAGGCACTGGATGCCAAAACTCGTGCTACACCGGTGACCCAGGTTCGGGAGTGTACCTGAGTCACCAGGAGTTGGCAGAGGAAGAAAGGATTGAGCTTCTGATGAACTGCTCTCCTTTCCTGGGGTGGGAGGGTTGTAATCCCTGCAGCTGTAGTGGCTGACAGTGGAGACTGAGAGCATTGCAGCTAGTGGGGTCACACCAAGGGGTATGGGGGTGTCGGTGGACGTCTGCAGGCGGGTGCAGGAGTGCACCTTCCGTATGTTGACATCATTGCAGGTTTGCACCTCTGGGACCAGAAAAGTGAAAATTCCCTGGCACCAGGGAAGGTGAAAGCAGATCCTGTGACCATTGCCCATGCTCAATGCCAGATCAGCCTGGCCAGCCTCTGGCTGGCCTCCTCCCTTCTGACTGCCACTAGACTATAGATAGCTCACCAGTAGGAGTTGGCAGTCCTGCCTCCAGGGTGGCTCAGAGCTAAGGGATTTGTGAGCCAAGTTGAAGTTGGAAGAGCATCCCGGGACAGAGGCTTGGTTTGGGGGGGTTTCAGGTGAGTGAGAGATTGACTGGTCCCCGTGTCCTGCCAGAGACAATCCTATGGGGCAGGAGTGAGGTGTGTAAAGAAAACTGAAAAAAAATCCATAAAATGGTCATGCTACTTTTTTTTTGGCAATGGACCCTTCCCCTCTACCTTACAGTACGAATACTGAAGAACACTTTTGTCTTCATGAGGTCTGAAGTGTGGCTGCCCTATTACCCCTCTACAAAGTTAACCCCATTCTGTTTCTTAACCCTAAGATAACACCCCTGCTTTCAATCTCTTCACCTAGATTACTATTAAATGTGTTGTCATCTTCATTGCCAAATGGGGGTACTGTGTGTGTACAGTTTGGGCCGTGCTGCTCATTACTGGTATCCATGCTTCCCTTGACAGTGATATACCAAGGTATGTTCCTCACTCACACCTTTTACCACTTTATATTTCACGTTCTACACTACCACTTCCGACATCCATGCATGTATTTTTGGCCTGTACATTCTGCTCTCTAGTTTCCCTCCCGAAATGTTTACCTTATACCAGGATTCATCCACACAACACAGATATTCACCATAGACAGGTCACCCCAAATCATTCACCAGTGAATTTTAAATTGCTAATGGTAGGGTCACACTGACAGAATGTATACCACTATGTATAACAGCAAGAGGGTAACAGTGTTTAGTAACCAAGGGGAGCAAGGTAAGCAAGCACACAAGCAACACAGTGCTGAATTACATAACTCTATACATCTGCACTTGTCAACAACAGAAGTATTGGATGAGGATGGCTGTGACTTAACATCAAAAACTGTTGGACATGCATCTTTTTTTAAGCAATGCTGTCTTGGAGTAAAGCCAGTGATATCTAACAAGGCTTGTGATACTGCAAGCTGGTTGACTGCAAAGTGGTCAGCACATATGACAGTGTGGTCCATTGATTGTCACCCAGCATGTTTTACAGTCAGTGCCTACTGCTTAAGTCCGTGTTTATCTTTAGGGAACCTGTAGAAACTGCCCTATAATCCTTTCCATTATTACAATGAATAAAACTGTAGTGTTTTATTTTGAATAACAAGGACAACACAAACAAAAAGCTGAAGAAAAGAAAGATAAAACAAAATATACAGAGAGAGCAAAGTGCTAAAGGTTGCAATTATCACTACTAGTCATGATGAGAGGAGAGACTTGTCAACTTTGGAAACTATCTAGACAAAGATACAAACACAATTATCCAGCAAGCAGCTGTTAAGTATGGTGTATTAACAGCTGTTATAAGATGGGAAGGGAGAATCCTACATCCTGATTGGTTGTTAGCCATGCATTAGAAATGTCTAAAGCATGGCTCAGAGCAAGTGCTGGCCAGGTGGATGCAGTTCAAGAAAGAAATTAATGGGCCAGTAGAATTTTTAAAAATTGTCAGATGCCATTTTCCCTCTCGCTAAGCCCACGCATAAATATAGGCACATACACACACACACACACACACACACACACACACACACACACACACACACACACACACACACACACACACACACACTCTGGTTCACACAAATCCTGTATCCAGCACATCAGTACTCTATTGTAAGCAGTAGCTTGTTCATTAGATGTTGATCAAAATGTTGATTGGTACATTTCTAACATACACTTCTTGTTAGTTCAAAATACTTTTTTTTTGTTTTTTGTTTTTTTGCTGATACGTCATTCGGTCTGTGCACGACCCAATAACCCACCCTTTTGCTTTCCTTCCCTCTTGCATCCTTAGCATGTAACCTTCATAGCTTTATAGCACAATAGCAAAAATTAAAAAATCACACCTCGTTTTGTTCTTTCTTGTACCACTATTGCAGCCGTTAACCGCAACACGGCTCCTAAGTCTCCCCTTGTACCACAATCGCCGACTTCCGGACTTCTGGTCTCTGACTCACACTGATAAAGTACAATCCCTATTCTGAGTAATTCTTTTCATTACTGTCCACCCAATCATTTAAACAGCTAAAGTATTTTAATGATAATAAATATAAAAAGGAAGCCTTCTAACTGTGCTGTTTCAAAGTGCACACATTCTCCCCGCGTGCCGTACATGTCCCGTTGCTCAGGAGCTGCCACTTTATGCATGCAGGAAAGAAACACAAAAAATAATTTAAAATCAGAACTTTGCAGTCAAGTAGAGAGTGTGTGTGTGTGTGTGTGTGTGTGTGTACACACCTGTCAGAGGCTATGAAATACAGGGACAATATTAAATTACAACTGAAAGCCTTCTAAGAACAAATAAAAAGGAAATCCATTGCAAGCGGAGGAACTGTTTAATGTAAAATTACATGCAAAACTTACATTTTTTCTATTTAACCCAATTCATGTTTATTTTCACTGTAAATTAAAAAAAGAGTCCCATTTTATAATTGCAATAAGACACTCGGGGGTGAGCATTAGACATTTCTAATACACGACAAGAGACTGAAGGCATGAGGCCTGCGCCCCTGGCTATGCACTAGAAATGTCTAATGCATGCCCCATCGTGTCTTATTGCTTACTTATATGACAGTAGTCACCCATAAAATACAAAATTACCACAGTATCAATTTGAGTATTTCCACCATATGCAACAGTAAAACTGAACTGTTTTTAAAATAATCAACTTAGGGTGGAGCTTGCAGCCTGGGCGTCCAGACATGTGATAGATCAGCTCCTATTCAAAAGTTCAATAATACTTTTAAAAATATAGTTCTTGAGCTTCATTTATATTGACATTTTCCCTGGTGATTGCATGGACATAGTGGCGTGCCTTCTTGAGTTTTACCCAAATCTAGCTATGGGAAAACCTAAATCAGCTGTAAGCAGTTCCTAGGATTTTTTCAAACTGAAGCATTCTAATCAAGAGAAGGCAATGGGAAAAACTGCAGCAGAGGACCACAATGACAACGAGCAGACAGTTATCCTTCAGAATATGAATCGGACCATACAACAAATACACAAATCTCTGGAATCGCTAAATGCTAAGTTTGATTCATTTGCAAATCGACTTCAGATGGTTGAACAGAAGGTGGATTCCTAGGTTTCGGAGATCACAGAAGTGGGAAGCAATGCAGGCAAGGCCCTCTCTGTTTCTGCAGTATTAGTTAAACACTAGCTCATCCATTCCAGACTGAAGCATGCAGAAAACTTACCACTGGAGACCAATGTTCATATTAATGGTCTCGGAGAGGATTTTGAAGGGAACCCCTGTTGAGACTATCATGGCATGGTTAGGAAAGGCACTGAGACTCTCAACCTTGGATCAGCAGTTACAGGTGGCTAAGTGTTATCGAATTACTCCTTAGAAGAGGGTAGCTGATGATATCCCTCACACCCTGCTGTTAAAAACTAGCTCAGTTTCTCTTCTATTGAAAGCAGCATGCCGTATCAAAGATATTAAGGTGGATGGATGGAAAATTCTGTTTTTTCCAGATCTTTGCTACTCGACATGTCAACATCAAAAGAGTTTTGATGGTGACAAGAGGAAAATCTGGGAGCTCAACATCCCCTCCAGTGCTGTGTATCCTGTAAAACTATGGGTTCAGTATGCAGGACATACTTATCTTTTTGGGGACCCAAGAGATTTAGATACTTTGCTTACCAAAATTGCAAGGGAAGGTCCTGGGGGTATTGCTGAGGATCAAGATTCGGACTTATGAACTCTGCAATTATAAGTACTGATTTTACCCCCAGTTGGCTCTATTAAGGGCCTGAAAATTGGAGGACCCAAGATATGAATTGCGACATAGGTTTAAGATGGCAAATTCTTATTGCTAATGTTTGGTAAGGCATTTGATACAATAGATGTTGACGCCTGATATATTCAAATATTTGTTTTTTTCTGTAATGTCATTTGACACCCAGCAAAGGCTGTTTCTTGCACACAGTCTACTATTCTGTTTATATTTGCCATAGGATACCTGAAGTAAATGAGCTCTGGGTATAACCATACATAGGTGTGTGTGTGTGGGGGGGGGTCTCTAAACCATGTTCATGGTTTTTAGACAGGAACTGTTACATTTTTTCCAGATTTGAGATTCTGAGATGTTACCAGATTAAGGTAAATGGGGTGGGGGTCCTGCACAGCTCTTTGTTAGCTACAATAAGTTAAACTGTTTGTGATTGTTATATTTCCATAGAAGCCCAGCCCATTGGCTGCCTTTCATCTCAATTACTGCTTAAATATTATTGTAAAACTGTAGTCTGTAGTACTGTGAACCTACAGTCTCTGTTTTCCCTCCAAGGCTCTAACAAAAAGGGAGCAATCTCGTGTACTATTATAATTACTCGAATAGGCATTAAGCTGTATCACTGTCTTGAATGAATACTGTGCTGAAATGTACAACTTCATAAATAAAAAGTAAAACAAAATAATCAACTATCTTTCATAAGACTATATTGTCAAATGTCACACACTAAAAATAGCACTGTATATAAACTGAAGCCTAATGCTAACTTGCACCACACGGACTTCAGACAATCAATCAATCAAAACCAGTAGTGACTGTATCAAATACACAATATACTCAACATAAAAGGATCACTATTATGACATGACATTATAATGGGGGGGGCAAGGCAAGGTAATTTGAATGAATTAGAAATCACACAGAGATGGAAAAAATGCTCACTGTCACTGATTTTCTTACTGTGACAAGATCAAATAGGACTACTACTGAACAGCATTGAATGCATGAATGAATAAACTTTTATTTTTATGCAGGCTACATAAATTGTTGGGGTAAAACCCTATTTTCAACAATTTTCTGTACAAAACATATAGATCTAGATATTCAAAGCGAGTTGCGCCAGCGCAAGTATGGAAATGAGCCAAGGAGCAATATTCAGCAGGAGCCATTGTACAGCGCAAGTCCCACTGCACCAATATGCAACCCTAATGAATGCCTGCACAAGAGCAGGGGGTGTGCCCATGAATATGTGGCCCAGTGCGATATTCAACCGCTGAACCATGGCGCAAGTGTAGTGCAAGTTCCAGATGTACAGAACAGACTTGAACCAATAAATACAGAGCCGAAGCACACAGACAGCACTTGCGCCAGGGTCGAGGGAGGGGGAGAGAGAGAGAGAGAGAGTGGAACAGGAAGGTGGAGGGACAAAACCGTTAAGAGCAAGGGAGACAGAGCCTGAGAGGGACAGGGTGACCTGCACAGGCAGCCACAGGGGCATGGGACAGAGATGGCAGTGGAGAGTGAACCTGGGGCAGAGGGAGGGAGAGGCAGTCAAGGTGCCACACACCGCACCAGGGTGGCATACAGCCCACTGCAGCTGACCGCCTGGGGGGCAGACAGGACAGCAGGGGCCATTGCCAGTGCACCCATTCTAATGGAGACTGTAATGAGGGGTGTGAGGAGGCAGGAGGAACAGTGACGTGGCCATGGAGCAGCCCATCGGCGGTATGCCTGGAACAGGTGGTACTGTGCCCACACTACCTTCGAGAATTACACCAATATGGAGATTGTGGGCCAGTACCATCTGAACAGGGCCATTCTGAGGCAACTCTGTGAGCTGTGCAGGAAGGAGATACAGGCACCCACATGACAGAGCCACACAATGACTGTGGAGACAAAGGTAACAGCTGTCATGTGCATGCTCACCATGGGCACCTTCCAGAGACCAACAGGGGACACACACAGGCATAACCCAGTTGGCCTTGTCCCACCTCCTCACATAATTCCTCAATGCCCTGCTGCCACATGCTTTGGAATATATCCATTTCCTCAGCACACAGGCAGAGTGTACATCAACCATGCAGGACTTCCACAGGGTAGCATGTATGCCTGGCATGCTTGGGGCCACTGACTGCACCCACTTAGGCATCTGCATGCAACCTGGTCCTGAGGGTGTGACATACATTACCAGGAAGGGGTTCCCAAGTGTCAACTGTCAGGTGGTGTGAGATTCCAAGGGGCGCATCACCAACGTCTGTGTCACACACCCTGAGAGTGCACGTGATGCATTCATCTGGCACAGCACTGTGCTGTGCCACAGGTTCAAGCGTAGGGATATCCCCACCAGCCACCTATTGAGTGGTGCCAGGCAGGTCATTGGAAGGGGGAGAGCAGGGTTGGTGCACTGGCGAGGGTGCCAGGGATGGGCATGGAGCACAGCAACAGAGGGCACAGGGCTAACCATGTCATTCTCCACACAGGTGACAGTGGCTATCCATTCAGGTCCTGGCTGCTCACCCCCTACAGCTGCCCGTTATCCCCAGCAGAAACATGGTACAATGAGGCTCACTCCAGCATGTGGAACATCATCGAGCATGTATTTGGGATGCTGAAGTCACGTTTCCATTGCCTAGACTGCTGTGGCGGTGCCCAACAGTATAGCCCCTCGAAAGCCTGTGGCCTTTTCCTGGCCTGTTGCATACTGCATAACATGGCCATTGATCATGGGATAGCTGTCAAGGCTGGGGAGGGGAACAGTAGTGGGGACAATGAGGGCAATGGGCCAGAGGGTGGTGGATAGCCCCACCTCGGGTGGAGAGACCCCCGGCTGCAGAGGATGGCACACCAGCACAGGTACACCATTGCATGGGAGCACTATGGTGCAGGCAGGTAGGTTGTGCCACACCCACGAACTAGCCAAACACACAGGTACAGCACACAGGCAGGGACATGCATGGCAATGGGTATGCACACACAAAGGCATGGAGTGGGGGGGTGACAGTGCCACACAGCCATACACAGCAGCACACAGCAGGGAACGGCAACACACACACACACACACACGTGTCTAGACACTGGCATATGGTGGGGATCAGATGCAGTGCACTGGTGCATAGGTGCAACTGGCACAGATGTACTCTCATCACGCCCATGCCACATGGGCCAGCGGCTGGGCAGGCATGGACACAGGCAGCATGCAGCATGACACACAGGTACCAGATCTGTGGTATGCACATGCACACATGCACACACTGCCCATGCATGCACAGGGCAGTGGCAGCAGACTGCAGCCAAGGCAGCACACACATTAGGTCTGCTGTGCAGAACCATGGCCACTGCAGCCACGGGTGTGGCCGCGCCAGGGCCGATCGGCAGCCACAGGCTGCACATCATCCACAGGTGGTGTCTGCAACAGCCCCCCAGGGGTTGAACTGTGGGACTGCGACCGGGTCCGAACAGGGGTGTGTAGACACTCAAACAGGCCCTCCCCCAGGCATGCCTGGGATGCCAACAGCAGATCCCGGAGTTGACAGGGAGGGTGTCCCTTGATGCCAGGTTCGTGGAGTGGACAGTGCACTATGCAGTGTGTGAGGTGGCCAGCCATGCCCTGTGGCAGCCAGCAGTGCAAGGCCATCCCTGATTGCATTGGCAATGCGATCTTGGGATGTAGTCTTGTCCTCCTGCAAGCTCTGAATAGCTTCCAGGAGTTGCACAGTGCCTCGCTTGTGCTGCTCGGCCATGTGACACACCTCTGCATGCAGTGCACACAGTCCAGCTGCCAGCTGCACCTGTTGCTTCACAGAGACCCTCAGCAATTGAGTGTGCTCTGACAATGGGTCGGTGCCCAGGGGAACCTGGGAGGGGTGCCGACCCACCGGGTGGTGTACAACCACGCTGTGCAGCCCACTGCTCAGGTGGATGCTGCACAGTGGGGTTCCCATGGGGTTTGTCCCTCTCAGGCACCCCAGCAGTGGACACCACATCTGGCAGCTCTCTGTCCCCTGCTGCCTGCCGCTGCTGCCCCTCTGTCCCCTATACGCTGCCCAGTGCCTGCGCGGCCGCACCACCACCACCACCACATGGCACTGCCATAGTGGTGCACACAGCAGCACCTGCAGGGGCAGCGGGCATCTGTCCCACTGCTGGCAGGCCACTGGGATTGCTGCCTGTGGTGGTACTTGTTATGGGCGTCTCCCCCATAACACCTCCCATGCTGTCCAGGATCATAGTCATGTTGTCATCAGTGTTGGACCCCACTCCAATCTGTATCTCCTTGCAGAGGACACCATGGCTGGCATTCTGCTGAAACACAGCAAGGGCCTTGTCCAACCCCATGCCCAGGACATCCGGCTGGACAGTAGTGATGTGCTACAGCTGATCAGGCCCCCAGATGCCCATGGAGGTGGATGGCTGGTCCTCCGGGGGCTGGGTCTGCATCCACGGCTGCTGCTGGCACTCCTTTCACTGCATCTCGGCATGCTAGTGCTGAAAGAGAAAGCATGTGTCAGTGATGCATGTCACCTGGCCCCCTCAAGCTCCTCATCCCCGCCGCCACTGCTTGCTGTGTGTGCCCATCATACGTACCATGCAGTGATGGGCTTCCACTAGTCTGGAACCCTCCTTCTGGCACACCCTCGACAGCGCTGTGGTGCATAGTGGCCGCCGCCAGCTCCTCCTGTGCCGTGAGCTGTGGTACATCAGCAGGACCTCATCCGGTGGCTGTCTGGGCTGCATGAATGGCCGCCACCTTCTCATTGATGTGGGGTTTATCAGTGTCTGCCTTTTTCTGGCACTCCTGCACTGACCGCTGGTGGCTGCCCTGCTGGTTTACACTCTCTGCCACCTCCTCCCAGGCCGCAGTCCTGGCCTGTCGTGTGCCTGTGGCACCACTCAGACACTCAGCAGTGGCTCCCTATTGAGGTAGACCTTGAAAAGGGCATCTGCTTCTGCCTTGGTAAAGTTGTGCCAGTGATTGCAAGCTGGCCCATGCTCCTCACTCCCTTCATGCTCCGACATTGTGCTACCTATGGACATAGACATGTGTGTCACTGTCAGCTGCAGCCTACCCCATCCACCCTGCTGTGCTGGCTGTGCTCAGCAGCAAGCGCAACTTACCCCAAATGGTTGCAATACTGGTCTATGATCTGTGCTGTTCTGAGGTGCTTTTATGGCACAATGTATGCAAATGAGCATTGGCACAATAGTAATGACATGCTAATTTCACCAGTGTGCAGCGAATTGGCTGATGAGCTCATTTGCATGTGGCGCCTAAATATCGCGTCCTTGCTCCATGCACAATGGTATTGCTCTGGAGCAAGTCACGGTGCAATGTCCACACCTGCGCAGCTACAGGACTGCAGTGTGCATACGTCAGGTGGTGTGCTACTGCCCATTGTGCATTGTGTGCCCACTGTGCAATAGAGGCCATGGTGCACTGTGTGCCATGGCCTCTATTACGCACCGGCACACAGTGCACCAGGCTAACCCTGACCCTTACTGTAACCCCTTTTTGGCCTACACCGCCACGTGCCTGTCAGGCCATACCCATTCCGCACATTTCTGCCAATGCGTGATTGGTGGACAAAGAGCATGCCTCCACGAGGTGCACATCCCATGCACATTGTCAACACGTATGCCTTTGGCAGCCATTTTGTCTCCACATATAGTAGCAGTCATGATGGTGCAGCATAGAGTTTGTCGGGCCCGTAATTGGTCCGACGCAGAATTAATAAATCTGGTGACCTGTGTGCAGCCACATGCAGTAGGGCTGTTTGGACAGGTGCCCCTGCAACAGCCCAGGATGGAGGTGTGGCAGGCCATCACTTCCAGGCTGGCACTTGACACTGGGGTGGCCAGGATAGGTGAAAAATGCCACCACCGATATGGGGACCTGATGAGGTGGGACCCAGAGCACCTGAGGCAGCTGCAGGCATGCGTCCAAAGGGGAGCTGTGCCATGGCCAGGTAAGTCATCCCATGCTGCATGCGTGCCGTACAGCTGTACTGTGATGATGGTTTGGCTGCCTGGCATGCCCTGCAGAGGGGTACACTGTCAGTGTGCGCATTGCGGTGTGGCATTGCAGGCCACAGGCTGTGCTGTGCTACAGCCTTGCGGGACATGTCAGGCTGGGGCACACGCTGTGCACAGGGGTGGGGCACATCCTGTGAGTGTTCTCTGATGTGTACCCATCATTGTTCCATTCCCAAAGCCTGAAGATCAACACCGGGTGGTTGTGTCAGGAGCGCCAGCCTGGGCACAGCAGGATGTAGCAGGACCCAGCGGTGGTGGAGGAGCAGCGGCGGGACTGGTGCAAGCAGCACCACGGCAGGCAGGTAGGCACTGTTGCATTCCTCTGCACATTACCAGTTATTTGGCGGGGAAGTGGGTGCAGCCATGGCCACTTGTGCCATGTGCCATGGCAGCCGTGTGTTGCACACTATGCATGGTGCATGCCACTGTGGGGTGGCCATCGCACACGTGTACCAGCTGTTGGTGGGGTCGGTGTACACCCAGCTACCACTGGTGCTGCTGTGGTGCTGCAGGTGCCCTGTGCCATCTGAATGTCGCTGTACAGTCAGGTGGCCATAGGGCAGCAGTGTCCACCACTTTGCACTGTCATGGCATGCTGGGTTGCTGGCAGACATTGGCCCGCCCCCTGTAGTGGCTGAGATGCCACTCGAGGGGTGTGTGTTGCCACTGCCCATTGCACACAGTGGGTGGGCATGGTGCCATGGAACCTTGCACAGATCACCTGTTCTATCCTTTGTCATAGGCATCTGGAGGAGATCATGGCTGCCCCTTTACTGCAGGCTGCTGAGGCAGCTAATCCTCATCACTTTGACAACCCTGGAGGTGGTCCAGCAGGTGCGAAGGATTCTGATGATGGACTGGTGGAGGAGGAGGCATCAGGCGGCGGGCTGTGGCAGCCCATAGTTCGACCCCAGCAATTCCCATATACCCCTGCTGTCCCTTCCCCATTCGTCCCACTTCCCACTGTATAATCCCTGTTCCCTGTCTCCTTCCCTCGCTTTAATACCCTTTCTGACCCCTTGCACATGTAAATAGTTTTTTCAATACAGTTATTTTGCTTACCTGCCTTTGTCGGTGTCTGCTTTGCAGTTGGCATGAAGAACCATGCTGCAGTGGCATGGTGTGTTTCTGTGTGGTGTGCCTGTGTCGGTATGTGGGTTGTGCACTGTGGTGTCCTGACCCTTGGTCAATGGTAGTACCTTGGGGTGGCCATGGAGCAGCTGTCTGGGATGTGTAGCATGTGTGTGCTTGGCAGCATGGTCCTGGGTGTGGCTTGCTGGGGTCTGGGTGGGTGGGTGCACAGCATGTGGTGGGAGGGACTCGATTGGTGGACCTCCATTGGCCATTGGTGCCACCTGTTGCCTGCTTTGTGTGCCACAGTTGTGTTCAGGAGTAGGGGTGTCTGGGTGCCTGTGTGTGTCCTGCTGGTGGTGGCCACCTGTGGCCTGCCATTGTGCATCCTTGGCACTGTCCCCGGGTGTCTTCCTCTGCTGTGCCCCATGCCTTTACACTGCTGCTGTGCTCCATCCATTGCCTGGGGCTAGTCTTTGTGCACTATGGTGCATGTCCGGTTGTACCATGGTGCATATCTGGTTGCACTATGGCGCAGGTTTAGTTGCGCTTCGGCGCAAGTCTGGTTGCACCTTGGCGCAAGTCTGGTTGCACCATGGCACATCCCTGCGATATTCAGCCATGTTGCGCTGGCTCATTTCCCCATGCTCACCCTTTGAAAATTGCACTCATTGCGCCATGGTGTATTGGATTTGCGCTGCGCTGGACTTGTCCGGCCTTTGGCGTATTTCTGACTATCTGGCCCATAGAAGAAAATTACAAACATTATACATAAAAATCATTCAGTTTCATATATATAATAACATTCTTCATTAAAAACAGTCACATGTATGATACAAATACTTCCTCATTGCATTTTGAAATTTCTGATGGGAGGTACTATCTTTTATTTCATTTGGCAATATGTTTCCTGATTATGCCATAGAAATCTGTAGCATGGCATTTCCGAATCTGTTATATGTTCTACTTATTGGAATATTCAAATTATTTGATCTCAAGTAGTGTCGCTTATCTGCCCTATGAGTGTTTAAAATATGATTCTTCTACATATTTTTCTGTGGGTAAATTTGTTTGTGGCACCAATTTAACCAGATATAAGTTCTTTTTTCTCCAGGATGTAACCGATTTATATGATCAAATACATTACAGTGGTGTATTCCATGCTTACTCTTAGTTATGAATTTTCCCAATTTGTAATAGAGTTGGTTAAGTTTCTTTAAATCAGTTTTGTTAGCATTCCTGTAAATTACTACTCCATACTCCACTACTGGTAGCACCATGTGATTCACAATTTTTGTCCTGGATTCTTTTGTTAAGCAATTAGCTAATCTGCTAAGAGCCTCCAACTTCTGTTTAGTTTTTTAACAGTTTTATTTATATGCTCTTTAAAGTTTAATTTAGTGTCCACTGTTACTCCCAGATATTTATAACATGTAATATTTTCCATCCTGAGTCCATTGCTAAATCTCACATCCAATGTGTTATCCAGCAATTTTGGGGTTGGGGGGGTGATTGAAAATATAAACACTGTGCTTATTTTCTTGCTCGACAGTAGACCAGACTTTTCAAACTATACTTCTAGACTCTTTAGGTCTTCCTGTAATTTTTGTTTCAGTGTAGAGTAACTGCATGCTGACACCACCAACACAGTGTTGTCTGCATACAGGAGCACCCCACTGTTTTTGACTTTCCTTTCCAATTCATTCACATAAACATTAAAAAACAATGGACCCAGGATGGATCCCTGTGGTACACCCTGAATTACCTGTTTCATCTGAATTATACAATTACCATTCACCACACATTGTCGCCTATTGGATAAGTAAGATTGGAACCAATGTTGTGGTTCCAAATGTACCCCAATCTCAAACAATCTCCCTAACATTGTCTGGTGGTCAATCAGGTCAAAGGCCTTGCTGAGGTCCATGAATACTGCCTCATCATACTCCCCTGATTCATAGAAGTAGTTAAGTTGTTAAAATCAGTGAGGGAAGTACTCTTGGACCTCCCGGCCCTAAACTCATGTTGAGCAGCAGACTTTCACCCAGGAGGATTTCCACTTGAAAATGTTACTTCCTTCAAGTACCTTGGGATCCTGCTGGACAGGTCACTGGATTTTAATCTTCACAGTCCTCGTGCAAAGCTGTAAACTTGAAACTGGAAGTAGCTTACAAAATGAGCTACATGCTTACACCCTCAGCCAAATTAGCAATTGCCCGAGGTATTCTGTTCCCAACCCTTACTTAAGGTGCCTCTATTCCTACCCCTGCACATAAAACCTCCCTACTAAAATGGGACCTAACTTATAACAATATGTGCTGATTTGCCTCTTCGTCGCCTCGACTCAAACATCACTGCCTTCTCTATAAGGATCTGAATTGGCTCTCACCCTCTGCCAGTAGGCAATATTACCTTGGATCACTAATGGACTTGATCATCCAGGAAAAAAAAACATCCTAGCTGGCTGCATTGCTGGTCCCTCAACCATCCTCCCATGGCCTGCGATCAGCTGACAAATCCTTGCTCTATGTTCCGAGATGTCAGATGACTAAAGGCACAGGAGCTCTTCCAATACTCAGCTTCCAGGCTATGGAATGCTCTTCCCCTCAACCTCTGGCTGTCTCAGTCTCACTTTGGATTTAAAAGTGAATATCGTCGTTATCTATCCTTAGCTGATGCTTGTACATGCTTTGACCCATTATGAAGCTCCTGAGACTTACCAGTAATGTCAACCCTGCTCTAATCCAGCTCAAAGACTGTCTCCTCTTTCCTTCACCATATTTTTCCTTCTCTTTGTAAATAACTTCTTGACTACTAGCTCTCTTCCTTCCCGAACCTTGTTGCTGACCATCCACTGTTGTTTTGCCAGTTACTACCCCTGACCTTCCTTCTGTCAGTCTTTCTTGTTATGTTTGAATATTCCTCAAATTTCTCTCTATATAACCTTACTATCTTATTAACCCTTTCACTCCACAGGTCAAGTCCATGGTTTCTGCAATTATTATATATCTTACTGCCATTATTTGTATAATGCTTACCATTATTTTTTGTTGTTTCTACTCACTGTATTTTTGTAGCACTGCTGTACTATTCCTCTATCTGTATTATTGTACCTATGTTGCTGTTGTTCAACTGTTCTCTTTTTGTTGTACTCTCTTGGGTCGTGCCTGAAAATAGTCATTTTATGGCTAGTGCACCTACCCGTTTAACAAAAACTAAATAAATAAATAAAAATAGTCCATATCCCTCAAAATATTGACATAGCTATTTAACAGTCTCTCCAAAATCTGGGATTTGGAGGATAGCAGGACTATAGGTCTATAATTCGATGGTTCAGTTGCCTCACCCCCTTTAAAAATTGGAACCACCTTCCCTATTTTCCAAGTATCTGGAAAAATGCCACTAGTCAGAATCCAGTTGTACAGACATGTCCGTGGGACAGCTAGTATGTCTGCTCCCATACTGAGAAATTTGAGTTCTACTCCATTGATACCTCCTGCCTTATTACTTTCGAGATGTCTTAACTCTTTCTCTAATTCCTTCACAGTTAACTTTTTAAGCCTTAAGTGGGGGGAAGAAGATTGTGTGACTGTCCAAATATTTTGTCCCTTTTCTGTTTTATATTCTTTTCTAGGTCTGACAATGCAAATTTCTTCAGTTACCCTGGTTGGTGCTGATAATTTTAACCCTTAGGTTGCTGACAGAATTAGAGCATATAGGAATTTTGGACTGATACAGCAGTCCACGGCCCTGCAATGGTTAAGTCTGGGAGATTTATAAAGTAGTCATTCAATACTTAGTGCAACCTCCCTTGGATCTTGAACTAAGTTACCCTTACTTATTAACTGTATTGGCTTTGACTCTGTTATAGGACATTGCGCTTTTTTAACACAGTCTCAGAACTTTTGTGGATTACTAGACCTTTCAAAATCTGCTCTGTGATATCTTTTCTTGGCTAGCTTTATTTTTTCAGTACATTTATTACACCATTCTTTATAGTTGTTCCGATCCTCCTCACTTTTTGTCCATTTGGCTTTCCTCCATAACCTGTTTTTAACTCTTATCTGAGTTTTTAATCTTTCCATCATCCATGGGAGGCTCTTATTATCCAATTTTCTTTGTATTCTAGGTGCAAGTTTGTCAATTATCTGTATTAGAGTGTTAGTCAAATCTTGGACCACTAAGTCAATATCAGGTATAAGACACCACCTATCCCATCTAATTGTGTGTAGATTTTTCTTGTACCTATTAATGCTAACAAATTTTAACTGCCTCATCCACAGTGTTTTTGATTCTACTCTAATTTTGTCCAGTTAATTATACACCTTATTGGACAATGGTCACTTAGATTCTGGGGCATAACCTTTGATTCTATTACTTCAATACCCTCTGAAATAAAAAATTAA
Source organism: Neoceratodus forsteri (assembly GCA_016271365.2). Classification (NCBI taxonomy): domain Eukaryota; kingdom Metazoa; phylum Chordata; order Ceratodontiformes; family Ceratodontidae; genus Neoceratodus; species Neoceratodus forsteri. The sequence continues at coordinate 371,480,416 of CM057449.1, forward strand.
ATCCAGTACTGATCCCTGGTTTAAATGTTTGGAGTATCCGGTTGGTTCCTGAATTATTTGCTTTAGTGCTAAAGGTGCAAAATATTTTTTCAATTTTTTGTCCTCTGTACTGTTTTCATCCTGCATTAAAAACCTGAGTAAGTATTAATTTTTTGTCTTTCACTATGTCTAACAATCTGCTTTGTAGAGCCTCAAAACTACGCAGTTTGGTTTTAGGTGGGGCATACATTGTGCCTATCAGCAGTTTAAGTGATACAATCTCAATTAATAAACAAACCATGCCATCAAAGGTTTCTAACAGAATAACTTTGAAACTTCCTAAGTGTACCCTGATATACATCACCACACCTCCCCCTGTACTTTCCCTGTCCAATCTTTGACTATTATGATGTTTAATTTGAATTTCCTTGTTTTCTATCTCTTCATGGAGCCATGTTTCTGTGAGTCTCATAATATCAGGCTTCTCCTTGTCTACGCAAACCCTTAGTTTGTCTACTTTTCGGGCAACACTATGGGCATTTTCTTGAACTACTTTCAATCTTATGTCCTTGCCTAGTCCCAGGATGGGCTCTATGCCCCTCATAATGCAAGCAGGAGTTCCGAGGATATCTTACTTATTTTCTTATTGTCCCCACTTAACAACTCCTTGACCATGTGCATTGCCTGTACCCAAGTTCCAGGTGTTGGAAAAACAATGTCTTCTATTAACATAATAAGGTTTAAATGTTTGTACCACCCAAGCAATTTTTTTTCCATTCAAATTTTATTGAAATTTCCAACGCAGAGAACACATCCATGCCATTCAATACAAAGCATTTGCTACATCAGAACTAATACATCAGTTACCCAGGATGTATTCACCCCCCCAGGCCCCTCCCTCCCCTGCCCTTCTCCCTCTAACACCCTGCACAGCACACATGTTCTCCAACTATGAGATGAGATGGAGAAAATCACTCCTGAGCTGCTAATGAATACAATGTGTGTAGGGGACCCCAGATCCAGTTAAACCTAGGTAACCTATTCTGGAGACTAGCAATAACTCTTTCTGTCCTAAGATTAGCAAGTAACTCTTGTAACCATTCGCCATAACTAATTTCTGAGGCATCCTTCCAATGCCTTAATATCACCTTCTTAACTGAAGCAGATATCAAACAAATATGAGGCCGGGAGATCAGAGGGCTGTGGGTTCAGTTCCCACATCTGGCACTTGGGTTAATATCCCAGTACTGACACTGTAGTGCAGCATGAGAGGGGTGCTGCACTTCTGAGGTGCCGTCTTTCAGATAAGACGTTAAACCGAGGTCCCATCTGCCTGGATTGGTGGTAGTTCAGGTGGATGTTAAAGATCCCATGGCACTTATTGAAAAGAGTAGGGGAATTTCTCGGTGTCCTGGCCAAATTTCCCTCATTCACTAAAAATACCACCAACAGCTTAATCTGGTTCAAGGTCAGTTGGCATTCATCTGTATCCCCCTCTCCCGGGTCGTGCCTGAAAATAGGCAGGATTTGTCTAGTGCACTTACCCGGTCAACAAAAGCTAAATAAATAAATAAATGTGATATTTCCTATTCTGCACCGAAATAGTGGAAACATCCCCTAGTATGCATATCTCTGCTGTAAAAAGATAATCTAACCCCAGCAAAGGATCCAATTTTTGTCTGATCCTAGACCAAAGTGGAGCAACCATGAAACAAAACCAGAAAATATGGAGCAAATCCCCACTACCCTACTGGCATCTGTAACAGGTAAAGGGAGACACAATGCCTAATTTGGCCAGTTTTAGGGGGGGGAATAATAAATATTGTGTAATAGCTTGAATTGCATTAACCTAAGCCTATCTTGAGACAGAAATTTATGACATGTATGCCAGATACACGCCCAGTCTAGCACAGTGTCTAGGAAAAGTGGAGACCAGTAATTTACTGGTGCCAGATTTAGAGAATGTATCCAGGCGAAAATGATCCTATATATAGAGGAGACCGCATGAGCCTTTCCTACTAAAGGCCCTATCTCTGAGTAGAAATCCGGAACTGGATCAGTAGGGAAACTTGTGCCAATCCTATTAACCAGCATATGCTGAAGTTGAAAAACTTTAAATATATCAGCTTGTGGAACTGAAAATTTATTAAAAATATCAACTGATAATAGCCATCGCCCTTCTGTGGAAATTAAATCCTTAACTAAGCTTTCTTCTAACTGTGGAAGCCAATTACTCCTAATGGGTTTACCATCCAATTGGAAGTTGAGATTGCCTTTTAATGGCTGTGATGGGTCTTTATTATGATTATATTTTAAAAAGGAACATAACTGCGAGTGAACGCTAATAGATATCTCAATGGGAGAATTCCAAATAGACATGGGTAATGAACTAGGAGTACAGAACAACAGGGCCATAGGAACTAAGTCCAGCTCTGATATACGGGATACTTCTACCTTCAACCAAAAGGGGACATAGATATTTTGAGCCTGACAACCACTCAGTATCATCCACCTAAGATACTTATTTGCATGACTAGCCCAGTAGTACAGCCCTATATGAGGCAATCTCAAATCCCCAATCTCCTTGGGAGCAGATGGTATATGATAAGCAAGTCTGTGTTTCTTGTAATTCCAAATAAATCCAGTAAATATAACATGAACTTTTCTGTACCATTTTAAGGGGAGCCATGCATGTAACATATTTATAGGGTAGAACAAATGAGGAAATATGTTTATCTTGATTAAATTAATTTTTCCCCACATTGATAATGGAAGCAAGGCCCATCTTTTGAGGTGTGCCTTGATTCCATGCAACACTGAATCTAAATTTAACTGTAGTGTATGAGCTGGTGATCTCATTAAGGTGAGCCCTAGGTATTTGATTGCCTCTACACTCCAGGCTAACCCAAAGAGGGCAATCTCCTGTTTAAAAGTTTTATGATTCAAGGGGAATACCAATGTTTTCCCAACATTAAGCTTGTAATTGGCAACTTCAATAAATCCCTGAATGATATCTAGTAAAGCAGGAATAGAATAATGCGGGTAGGAGAGTTGCAATAATAGGTCATCTGCATACGCTAGTAATTTAGTAGTATGTCCCCACACCTGAATCCCCTGCACCCCTTGTACTTGCAAAATCCACCTGATAAGGGGCTCTAAATATAAATTAAAATGAAGCTGGGACAGTGGACAACCCTGCCTGGTGCCCACATACAAGCTGAAAGGGTCTGAGATGAGACCATTGCAGGCAATTTGTGCAGAGGAAAATTTATAAATGGAGCCAATCCACGAGTGGAATTCCTGAGGGAAGCCAAATACTTCCATCACAGTATAAAGGTATTTCCAGTAGACCCTATCAAAAGCCTTCTCGGCTTACAGGGAGACCAACACTATAGGATGGTCAGCCTCCCTGGAGGACGAGAAAACATGAGCTAAAGTCCTTAAGTGGTCCACTGAAGATCTCCCTCTCATAAATCCCACCTGTTCATCCCCGATTAGGTCAGGGAGAACTTTACTAACACGGTCTGCTAATAATTTCGTAAGAATTTTAGTATCGTGATTGAGAAGTGAAATAGGTCTATAACTAGCTACATAATCAAGAGGTTTGTCTGGTTTGGGCAGAAGTACTATTAAGGCCTCGAACAATGAGGCATCTGTTGCAGACCCATCTAAAATAAACTGAAACAGACTCAACAGTGAGGGGATTAATTCTTTAGAAAAAACTTTATAAAAATTAGCAGTAAACCTGTTTGGGCCTGGCGTTTTATCCGAAGGAAGGGATTTAATAACCCGTTCTATTTCACCCTGCGTGACTGGTGCAATTAACTTAGACTGATGATGCTCCCCCAAGGAAGGCAGGTTCAGTCCTCCCAAATAAAACTGCAACTTTTCCTCTGATGGTGGATCACTCATAGCCCCGTATAACTCCTCAAAATATTTTCTAAATTCCCCCACAATATCCTTAGAGGATGTTTTAATGGAGCCATCCTCCATTGAACGGATAGCCGCCACTAATCTTGCAGACTCCAGTTGCTTTACATGCCTAGCCAACATACAACCAGCTTTCTCCCCTTGGTCAGACTATGCAGCCCCTGTTTTAATAATGGCCCACTCAACCTGTTCACCTAACAAATTAAGATATGAATCTCGCAACTTAGTTAGCTCCTGCCTATATTCCTCTGATGAAAGAGGAGAGAGCCCAATCTCCTTTTCTCGAATCTGAGCAAGTAGCTCAGTAACCCACCTCCATCTTTCCTGCTTCCTCTGGGAGGCCAACCCTATAAGGATACCTCTTAAATAAGCCTTAAGTGCACCCCAGTACATATCAGGTTGGCTAGTAGAATTATGATTGAGGGAAATAAATTCAATTATCTGAGAAGAAATAAACTTGACTACCTTTGGATCTTTTAACAACTGATGATTAAGTTTCCATCTACCCCCTACTTTAGGAAGAGAAGGAAAAGATATTAAGCAAGTAACAACGGAATGATCAGAAGGTGATCCTGCCGTTATACTCACACCCAGTACGCCTGGTATGAGAGTATTCAATATCAGGACATAATCAATCCTGGACATGGTACCATGTACCTGGTACATGAAAGTGAACTCCCGGTCATTTGGATGGAAAATCCTCCACACATCGCAAAGGCCAATTTGGTTCAGCAATTCTCTAACCACTCTTTGGGCAGGAGATAGACCCTTCCTAGCAGACCCTGACCTATCCACCGAGGGATCTAATACCAAATTTAAATCCCCTCCTATAATAATTGGCAGGTTAAGAAATGGTGTGAGCACTTCCATTATCTGAACAAAAAAACCTGGGGTATCAACATTAGGGCCATAAATTGACCCCAACATATTTTCCAAGGTATGCAAAGTGCCCCTTATAAAAACGTATCTCCCTAATGTGTTCTGGAATATCTGCAGTGGCTTAAATGGAACTGACCTCTGAATCAACACCATCACCCCTCTACTCTGAGTGTTGCCCTCCGAGGCAAACACCTGACCCATCTGTAATGTCCTCATTCGGTTAACCTCATTATTAAGTAAATGTGTTTCTTGAATAAACATTATATCAGCTTTTACATAATCTAAATGTTTTAGAATCTTATATTGCTTCGACTTATGGCAAGCACCCCTAACGTTCCAGCTAATTAATTTAATGTTCCTAGCCATTAATTAACCACCCACAACATGAAAATAAGATGAATTCTTTATAACCAGGTCCCTGTTATCTGTCCCAGACCACATGTATTCTGTGCTGCCCACCCTCCCATACACCCCCCTCATACACAAACAACCATTAATCCCAACCCTCCCCCCTGCAATACAGCAAAATATACCCAAACCCTCCCTCCCCTCCACCCAAATCCCTCCCGATCTGTTAAGGACCATGGTATCCTCACCCCTTCCCCTTCCGCCCCACCTCTCTTTTTATATAAATGTTGGAACAAATTATTCTGAATAATATGCTAAGTCCTCTCATAACAACTTAAAGAATATAGGTGTTCTAAATGAAATGGAATAACAATGACAATGGCGCTGACCAAAAAAATGTTATCTAAGCTTCTAATAGAGCCCTCTTTAATGGGCTTAACAAACCGAGATTTACCCCCCCCCAACAAATTTACCCTAACTCATATAATAATGTTTATTATCTGCATTATGTGTATTTAGTAAGACCAAAACCCTGTTAAAATGGCAAATAAGTCCATCTCCTAAAGCAGATGTCCAGAGGTTGTGCAGCACTTCCATTAGAATACAAAGGCACTTTTCCAAATAAAGATAAACGCAAGCCTAAGAGTTTCCATCATGCTGCAGAAAACAGTTTCAATAATTTCAGTTCTGGCTGAAGTTATGTTGTGGTGCTCACAAATAACCAAATAACAGTCTCTGGCTCCCTCTAGTGCCAGCGTATCGAAATAATGACAAGCACTTTGTACAAGCTCTGCAAATAAAATGCCAGGGATTGCCCGATCTTGCTTGATTTCGGACTGAAAGGCAGCAACCTGCATAAACAGGACCCACCTGCAACCATTCATGAGTCATCGGGTATGAGACAAGAGGGGGCCAAACATAAAGAGAAGGGGGCTTGGACTTGAAACAGGAGAATAAAACGTCCATACCCCCCATTTATTTTCTAACAAATGCAGAACTCTTGAGAAATAAAAAGGAAAAAAACAAAGGCATTTTGGCAAACACAGTATACACCCCAGATTGAAGAAGGCATAGCATAACATTTCAGAAACACACTTTAAACAGCAACTGACTGCTTAAAGATTTCAGGGATCTTTAAAAAGATCTGGGAGTGCTGCTTTGAGTGCTTCCAGCCCTGCATCCGAGTGCTCATAATTCAGCCAGGATCCTGCTGCACAAACTTGAAATTTAGCCGGGTAACCCATTCTGAATTTGATTCCTGCTGCAATTAACTTCTTCACGATGGGATGATATGATGCTCTTTTTTGCTGAACAGATAATGGCAGATCCTGAGCGACTCTCAATTTTGGCCCCTTCCCACTGCAGTTCCTTTGTATCCTTCACTTTAAGGAGAAAATGCTGGCATGCCTGGTAATTAAAGAAGCGAAAAATAAAGGTGCGTGGAGGGGCTCCAGGAGGGGGTAAAGCTCTCAGGGCATGGTGAGCTCTCTTAGTTATATATGCTTGCCCAAATGGCGTGGGATCTGCTATTTTTTCTACAAACTTCTGTGCAAACTTGATAGGCCCCCCCCTTTCCTCTTTCTCTGGAAGGCCAATAATAACCACATTATTGCAGCGGCTATGACCTTCTAGATCTTCAATCTTCCTTTCAAGTTTGGAGATTCATTGCCTGATGGCTGCAAACTCTGGTTCCAACTTTTCATTCTTGCCTTCTAGAGAGCGAATACGGATCTTGTTATCAGTCGTTCGTTGCGATAGGTCCTCCAGGGCATGTGTTAAGCTCTTGATATCTCCTGCAGATTCTTTCATTTCAGCCTTAAAAGGTTGAAATTCCTCCAGAAATCTCGTTAGAGTAAGCAGCTCCATGTCTGTAGCCTCTGTGATCGAAGACTGGGCTTGATGAGCAATTGAGGCCTTGGCCTTTTAAGGGGCCTTTTCTAGGGAAGCCGGTGGGGTATGTTTAGGCACATATTTCTTCATTTCGACTTCCATTGAAAGAACAGGAATGATGTACCACTTTTCTCTTCGGTATACTTGAAGAGCTGCAATCTTCTAAAGCGCAAAATCCGCTAATAAAACTTAATTTAGAAGGCCGGACGGTCGGAGCTCTAGGGAAAGATAGCTACCTAGTGCTCTGCATCACGTGATCCAGTACCACCCAAGCAATTGTAAACACATTTATACTTTTGTTGGTTGTTTAAGTCTGGCATCCATTCTCTTTTCAAGGCTTATTAAAAATCTCATTAGGCCAATGCCCCAAATTAACATAGTAATCCTCATCGTAATGCAGTGTACTATCATTAAGCAAACAGAATGGCAGATACACAGTTTTGTATTATAACCCAAACAAATTATTTCAATACTCCCACCCTAATATTTATTTTGTCTAAATTTTTACAACACAGCCCCCCTGCAGCCTCCCACTGTAGACTCTTGCTGGTGACTCTCACCACTCTTGTAAGAGCCACTCACACAAAGAGCCGCTCCACAGAGAGCCACTTAACTCTAATAAACCTATATACTGTGGTGCCCCTTCTCCTTCCCCATGTCACCACCAGCTCCTGTTTACCAGTCCACCAACCACTGCCACCAGGTCAGGACTGGAGATGACATCAGCAGGTAGTCCCAGGAGAAGTGAGAGCAGACAAATGCAGGCTGTGGCAGGTAAAGTGCAGAGTGAACAGTTTAGTCAGTTACCTTGACCACTTTGCATTTTAAACTGTGGTACCCCCTCCTTCTTCCCCACATCACCACTGGCTCCCATTTACCAGACTGCCAACTGCTGCCACCAGGTCGGGATCGGAGATGATATCAGCAGGTACAGTAGTCCCAGATGAAGTGGGAACAGACAAATGCAGACTGTGGCAAGTAAAGTGCAGAGTGAAGTGCATTGTCAAAATATCAATGTGAAGCAATTGCTATGTTCAGTGGTATAGTATTGAAAAACCATATATTTGGCTCACAGTAGTGAAACTGAGAATAGTGATTATTACAGTCTACACCATACAGAATCAGACTGGCAAAATGATGGTCATACCAAATAGGATTTACACGATTGTCTCAGACCTACTGAATGAAAGTTGCCATGAAACCTATTTTTACTGATGGAAAACTAGATGAAAGAAATGACCCTTCCACTACACCCACATGCAGTACTTTTAAAAGTGTTGAGTTACAACACTAAAAGCAGACAGCAGTCACCTTTTAACAGACACCATATATGGAAAAAGAAAGACAGAACACTACAAGTTTTAGAAAGAATTTTTTTTAATCACCAATCAGACAGTCAAAAATCAATCAAGATGGGCCTAGCAGTAGCAGTAATTCTGAGCCACGAAACAGTCAGCTACAGTTAAGCACAGCTGTCAAATGCACACACCGAAGGATGTAATTGTGGTCATCACATTCCCCATACTGTTCCATGATGGCACTCATTGAGTTGATCTGGTTGTTGATAGATGGACCTGTGAATAAAAATGTAAAAAGCATTACATTTATCTGCACAAGGTAGGCACCATTTATTGCATTAGGACATACTATCCAGGCAGCAGTGAAAAACAGGCAGACGTAACAAAAACTCATAGCTTTGCACATGATCTTCAAAGTTAGAGAGGCTAAAAACTTGCACTTTACATATCTATAAAATTTCATTAGCATTTTCAAATGATTTGGCTGCTTATATCTCAACAGCCCTTACAGGAAGAGACCCTGAAATTGTCAAATGTAAACTTTGTAGAAGGGTTTAAAGAGGTAGCATTTGACAGTAACCATATATATTTTTTTTGTAACCTCAGCGGAAGAGGTTTTTAAAAATTGTGAGTTATGGAGACCACATGATGCAGCTTGCTGGATAGCAGCTTCTCGAGATCGCTCCGGCCACCTGACCACCTAATTCGGCTTAAAACAACATTTAAAATTGGCCGATTACCCAGAAAATTAGCAATCTGTACATTGGAACCTGTTCCCTACCTGAATAACGAAGGAGAGTTGACGAGAAGTCTCAAGGAATGAAGAAATCGGCTTTGAAACATACGCCGCCATCAACCCAGAAAAGGCTCCTAAGAAGGCAAGGGCCATTGATATGGCTAGCTCGGCAAGCCCCACTCCCAGAGATCCTGAAACTGAGCCGCTTACTCTTTCCCGATTCCTGGAAGAGTTTAAACCTTTTCAATCGGAGCTCCGATCGATCTCTGAAGAAATTAAATCTATGGCACAAGCTCTTGTGGACGTGGCAACCCGTACCTCGGATAATGAAGCTAGATTGCTCTCCACTGAAAAAAAGCAGCAAAGAATGGAGACAGAGTTAACTTCCACATGGCACAGAATTAAAAGCTTGGAGAGTAAAGTTGAAGATTTGGAGGGCAGGAGCAGGTGCAATAATGCAGTGTTAATTGGGCTACCAGAAAAGGAAGAGGGTCCAGATGCTGTTGGTTTTGCTCAAAGGTTCGTGGAGTCTATACCTGGTCCCTCACCTTTTGGGGACAAGTACATTATTGAACATGCCCACAGAGCCCTCTGTCCACCCCCACCACAGGGGTCCCCTCCTCGTACATTCATTTTTAGATTTCTAAATTACCAGGAGTGCCAGTATTTTATTGTAAAGTTTAAAGGATTACAAGAAATCCATTGGGCTGAATTGAAGGTCCGAGTAGCCCAAGACTTGCCATTATCAGTAAGGCAAAGAAGAGCCTCTTTTCATCAAGTGGTAACTAAGTTACTTGCTGCTGGTATTAAGTTTAGAATGGGGTACCCGGCGAGATTTCAAGTGTTTATGCAAGGTAGTTGGACCACCTTTGAAGATGCAGAGTCGGCGGCTGCAGAATTGAAGAGTGCTTTTCCAGATTTATTTCGAGATCGCTGATGTGCCTGAGAAGGGTGGGGCGCCAAGAAGCTCGGTTAAAAAATAGATAAAAAAGACGAAGTATAATCAGAATTATGGATGTGGTTTGAGTGAACTTTATCTTTTGGTTTGAAGTGGCTGTTTGGAAGACATTAAAGAACAGCAGTCTTATATGCTCTGCCGTTTGTATGGAGCTTCCTTTGTAGAGATTTCGCTGCCTGTCTGGTAACATTGTAGCTCCTGTGACCAACGCCCTTGACTGAAGTGTAACAAAGGAGCCTGTTTCGTTATCTGTGAGGAGAGAAATATGAAGAGTCTTAGGTTCGATTCTCGTCTCTGCCCACATGAGGGAGCCATAGACTGGACTACTGGGTCTTTTACAGGCGCTGGAGTTCATTGTGCACAGATGGCCCCGGAGACTCAATTTTTCACATAGTTAAGTTTCTATTTCGGGCAGATGGGATTTGGCAGGGTTGGTTAAGGCTCTACAGAGATGCTAATTAAAAAATTCTGAGATATTTGAATGATGCCTTTACAGTTCCAGTTCTGTTTAACTTAAAAGTATTTTAGTTCTTGTTTAAAATATACTGGTCACGGAATGTTTGTTTATCCATATTAGGGGTTTAGAAGGAGTCTCAGTCTCTTACAGGCATCGGAGTTCAGGCTGCTTGGATGGCACTAGAGACTCGTTATTTTACTTAGATATGTCTTTATTTCATGCAAATGGGATTTGATAGGGTAGGGTAGGTTAAGGCTTCATAGAGATGTTAATTAAAAGTGACAAAAGGTAGAAGTCGAAAGAGCATACAGCTAGTCGAGTTTGGAATTAGGTGACATTTGAATGATGCCACTAGAGTTTTAGTTTTGTTCCAGGGCTTTTATTTTAATTTTTGGGGAAATATTCAGGTTTTGTACAAGGGATGCCTGATTATCCATATTAGAGGTCTAGAGGTAGTAGGCTTAAATTAATGTTTTCTTGCTGGGATGCACTGCGGTATTAGGGTAGTATTTCTCACACTAGACACCTGATTGTTAAGGATATTAAGTGTGAGTTGGGGTCCTTAATTATGGCAATGTGGCAGTGGGTGGGTCAGGATGGCTGGGCGGGTGGTTGCTGTGTAGTTAGCTGCTGGCTTGAGCCATAATAGTAGGGGTGGGGGTTGGGTGGCTTGAGGGACTATGTGTTTATGGTTTTAGTTTTGAGTTGCAGGGATACATTAGGGGAGAAGGAGGGAAGGGGGTTGGGGAAGGGGGGGTGTACAGCAATACGGTGAGACCAAGGCGACGAGGTAGAATTAGAAGGTGGATCGGAATTTTACTCCCATATACCCTATGTACTATTGCTAAGGTGATATTATGATGAATTTATTAAAGTTTGCCTCGTGGAATGTGAAAGGACTGAGACACCAGCTAAAACAATATAAAGTCCTGAAGCATTTGGCATTATTATCTATTAAAATTGTGTTTGTTCAGGAATCTCATCTCTTAGATTCTGAGGCGTTACGGAAGCGGAGACAACAAGTTGGTCACGTTTTCTCTTCATCAGGTACATCCCAAAGTTGTGGGGTTCTCATATTGATCTCTAGAAAGATTCCTTTTACACTTTTTCAAGTACTTAATGATCCTCAAGGCAGATATGTATTTATTCATTGTTGTTTATATTCTACGGAATTATTATTGGGGAGTATGTATGGGCCTAATTATGATTCTCCTGGGTTTTTTATGCAACTGGTTAATGTCTTAGCTCCATTTTTATCGTTACCCATGATCTTGGGTGGGGATATGAATATAGTATTTGATCCTATGATGGACTGTACATCGGGGCAACATAGAAGGCTCCCACAAGCGCATTGGGCCTTTCGGGAATTTATTGATAGCATGGGACTATGTGATGTATGACGAGTACTCCATCCCGGTGACAGGGGTTATACCTTCACCTCCACAGTACATAAGACCTCTTCACGAATAGATTATATATTTATTTCCAAAATTTTATTAGCTGGAGTGTTTGAAGCATCTATTCAACCAGGTCCACCTTCTGATCACTCACTGGTGATTTGCCAACTGTCCATGGTATTCACGCTGGGTAGATCGACACAGTGGAAGCTTAATAACCAGCTTTTGAAAGACAAGGCAATGATTAGTACCATTAGTAGACATAGTGAACAATTTATAGAATTTAATATAGGGTCTATATCTAGAACAGATTTATTATGGTGTGCGTTTAAAGCGTATATGAGGGGGGTGTTGATTAGTCTCTCTTCTCAAAGGAAAAAGAAAATGGAACAGGAATTAACTGCCTTGCTCACACAAATAAGGGCCTTGGAGGCTCAGGTCATAGCTTCCCCATCCGAGGAAGCGAGTACTAAATTGTGCAAATTAAAGGATAGGTACCTGGAAATTTTAAGGGAAAAGGCAGAATTTGCTATACAGAAGACTAAGGCCTCGTATACGGATCAAGGGGAAAAAACAGGAAGACTTTTAGCGCTACGTCTTAAATAACAGGAATCGGCCAGGTACATTCCCTCTATTCTATCTAACACAGATGGTACTCTGAAAACCTCCCAGTGGATATAGCCTCAGAATTTAAAACCTATTATTCTAACTTATATAGCTCAATGTCACAGCCCCCTACTATTCAGGAAGTGGATCGCTATTTAGAAGAAGTTAACTTACCAGTTCTGTCCATCTCACAACAATTATTATTAATAATGCCTATCTCGTCAGAGGAGATACTTAAGACAATTGACAGTTTACCCTCTGATAAATCCCCAGGTCCGGACGGGTTCTCTTCTAACTTTTACAAACAATTCCAAAAGCAGCTTATCCCCTTATTACATATACTGTACTTTATCAGTACATTTTAAAGGAAACTGAGGTAGACACCACGCTATTCAAAGCCTTAATTGTGGTATTACCCAAAACGGGGCATAACCCGTAATTCACTTCCAGTTATCGTCCCATTTCACTCTTAAATCAGGATATTAAAATCTTGACCAAATTAATAGCCACCCACCTCAATGGGGTTTTACCGTCTCTTATCGGACTGGAACAAGTAGGTTTCATGAAAGGGCGGTCCTCTGTGGATCATCTTAGAACACTAGTGCATGTTTTATCTGTCTCAAGATATGCCCATCGCCCAGCTGTGCTGGTCTCTTTGGACGCTGAGAAAGCTTTCGATAGGGTGAACTGGAATTTCTTGTTTGGTACATTGAAGGCCTATAATTTCCCCTTCGAATTTCAGCAATGGATAAGGGCTTTATATCAGGGTCCTTCTGCCAGAATCACGGTGAATGGGGAGATGTCATCAGTTTTCCCATTAGAATCTGGTACCAGGCAAGGGTGTCCGCTATCTCCCTTACTTTTTAACATGTATTTGGAGCCTTTGGTTCACTGTCTAATGGGGTGCTCTTAGATTAAGGGCATAACAGTTCTTGATCATCAAATTAAGGTTTCAGCATATGCGGACGATATTCTTTTACAATTGTCCGATCCTGAAAGGTCGATTCCGGCTATGCTCACTGTCGTCAGAGAATATAGTCTCTTATCTAATTATAAGTTAAATGTGGACAAGACGGTTATATTTCCCCTTAATCATAAGGTTCAGCGGAGTTCCGTGGAGGTTTTTGGCCTTTCTTGGGCACAGGATACTTTAAAATACTTGGGTATAATTATCTCCAGAAATACTGCTCTTATGCAGAAGCTTAATTTAAATTCGCTACTTAGAGTCATTGATTCGGATCTTGGAAGATGGTCTAAACTCCCTATTTCCTTGTGGGGTAGGACTAATGTAATTAAAATGAATGTTTTTCCAAGGCTTTTCTATCCTATGAATCTGCTTAATATTTGGTTACCTCTTTCCTGGTTCTGTAGAGTTCATGAGATGATTACTAAGTTTATATGGGGGAATAAGCATCCTAGATTGGCATATTATAAGTTGGCTGCCCCCAAAGATATGGGTGGTCTGCACCTTCCTCACTTCACCTTTTATTACTGGGCTGCGCATATTTCTAAATACCTGCGATGGCTCACACCGAGGGAAGAAATTCTCTCTTCTTCATTCTCTCCTCTCTGACTTAAAATTGAATTTTCTCTTATGGTGGCTCATGGGCTAAATCCGGCAGCTCTCTTCTATATTAGATCTAGCTCTTTACCGGTGCAGTTAAAAACCACACCAATAGCAATTTCGGTTAGAGTGCATTCGCAGTTGCGTAATTTTCTCAAATACAACCATACGCGGGACGTATGTCAACCGATTGAGGGTAATCTCAACTTAAAGATAAATAATAGATCACTTACCACCACTTGGTTAGCATCTATTAGGGACCTACCCCTTGCCTCATTAATTTCAGAGGAACATAAGTGGTTATCGTCTTCCGAGATAATATTGGTTTTGAAGCTGCCTGGTACATATATTTTTAAAATTTACCAATTAAGACATCTTATTGTAAAGGTGTTTGGTACCTCCCCTCCTCAACTAAGTCCAAGAAGTTTTAGGAATGAGTTGGGTACCCTAATTGGGGCTCAAAAAATGGTTTCTCAAGCTTATAAAATGCTTTATAACTGGGCCTATCCGAATTGCTTCGCCCCCTCAGATTTCTGGACCTCTTTTTTTCCTACTCAGGATCTACATTGGGAATCCTTATGGAACAACTGTCATAAATTTGTATCACAGGATAGATTATGTCTCACTTAATTTCATATACTGCATAATTTATACTATACTCCACAAAAATTATTCAAAATGTGGCTCCTCTCTACTCCGTCTTGTACTCGATGTGGTAAAGAAGAAGGATCTATTTACCATATTTTCTGGACTTGCTCTAAAGCTACAGCTTTATAGGTCAAGATACAACAACACACGGATCCATTGTTAGGTCTGAAGGAGCTATTTACCCCCCGATAACTGTTTATTAGGTGATTATAGTAAAATCAGTATTTCAGTTAGACGTTACCATATGGCTCTTATTTCAATTACTGCCAAGAAGATAATTTTAAGGCATTGGAAAGACAGTGATGACATTGCCTATACTGAATGGTTAAGGGAGTTACTTGCCAATTTGAGAACAGAGAAAACTATAGCCAGTCTTAATAATCAACCCAAGAGATACAAAAAGAAATGGGAATCATTACATACACTGTTTTCTCTTTAAGAGGTCCACTGTATATAGTTGTGATGTTGTTTCTTTTACAGAGCAAATGGATTCACGTGTCAGTCTGGTAATGCCGTGTTGCATGGAGGGGGGAGGGGGGAGGGTATGTGTTTGGGTGGGTTTGAGGGAGTGGGAGGGGATGAGGAAGGGTTGGAGAATGGGTCCTGTACAGGTTAGTCTTATCTGAATGTTACGTACAATGATCTTTTGGATCCCTTCTCATGTGAATGTTTGTTTGTTTGTCCTTGTATTGTTTGTTGAAGAAAACCAATACAAATTTTTAATGGAAAAAAAAATTGTGAGTTATAACCATCTTTAATTATATGAGCCAATAATTACAAAAGTAGTTATGAAAGTGGTTTTGAAAATACCTGAGAAAACTAAAAATACACTGAGGATGAATCTAAAGATATCAGAAATATATTTTTCCAAAAAAATGATATAAATGATATGATGATTTTTTTGCCAACTAACAGATACATAGAGAATAATGGATGGGTTGGTGATTATAACAAGGATTTTACACCCCACCGAGGGGTAGGATGCCACATAAACCCTGAGAGCGACACGCGAGGGGTTTATTCAGGCATCTCACCCTGAGGGTATGTGTATAAAATCTGAGTTTAAATCCGCCAACCCATCCATTATTTTGCATAATTTCTGGTTTGGATTTTTTTGCCTGTGTAAGGTGAATTTTTAGTACAGAAATACAAGTAGATGTGTTATGCCATGAGTTGAATTTTTATTGTATAGCATAACAGTCAGAATATTAGGTAATGTGCAGTTCATAATAGTAAACATTTTGTTCAAGGAGGATGTAATAAGAACATTAAAAATTTAAGTTTTAACTTGCAAGTGCAGTGTTGTGTTAGAATTCGAGAAGGTCCTTAAACTTGCTCCATGACACATACAAAATAACTTTTGGAAAACACAACTGCATAACTTGTAGTTTCATTTAGATTTATATGAACAAAGGTTTTAAAACTGTAAAATTATTCTAAACTTTTTTTTTTAATGTAATTTTTTTAAATCCATTGTCATGCCATTGCTATGGTAATGGGAGTCTTGCTTGTAGGTCTCAAGTTATTTGTTTAGAAAACAAGAGTTTTAGTACTAGTTAGGAATTGTTTTGAAAATTCTAGGATGGGAAGTAAGTGTAACTTACTCATTGTCTTCACTTTCATCCAGCTCCAGGGGTCTTGATTTTTTTAGGATGTGGGCAGTTGTAGATGAGAGAATGACTGTGGCTGTGAATGGCAAGTGTTTGTCAGGTATGTGGTACCGTCAGAACTTACAAGGCTCAAAGGAGTTAGCTTTATGCATGTTGATGCATGTAGTCTTTTACAGAAATTCACCTCAATTCAGACCTGGGTCCTCCACTCTGAACCAGATGTTCTTGTGGTCTTGGAATCTTGGCTTCAGCCATCCACTCCAGATAGGGAGGTCAACATTCCTAACTACTTGTTGTTCAGGGCCGATAGACAGACTAGGGGTGGTGGGGTTGCCATTTATGTTAAGGACAGATTCACGGTTTCCACCCTTGACTCTTTCTTGATTGCAAATGGCTCTGAACGCATGTTCATCAAGACTGAAATATCACCTTCAATGACTGTCTGTGTTATAGGATACTACAGACCCCCGTCAGTGGGAACACAGCTCCTGTCATCCCCTGAAGCTGCCTGTAGAGACTTGCAAACTGACTTCAACCTACTACAGTACCAGCTCCTTAGCAAAAAGCTATTACTTAATGCCAAGAAAATAAAAGCAATGCTATTCTCACCAGTTAATCATTCATCGTACCCTGCTATTGCTGGTACTCTCCCTCCCATCACTACTGTATTAGGAGAAACATTGGAATTTGTGGCTAACTTCAAGTATCTGGGGGTCTGGCTAGACCACAAACTGTCCCTCGTGGAACACATTTAGGATTTGCTGATAAAGATGAGGCAGAGGCTTGGACTGTTCTTTAGGATAAACTGCCTTCTGACCACAGAGGCCAAGGTGCAACTGTTTCTGTCCACATTCCTCTCCCTAATTGACTATGCTGACTTCATTTATGGCCAGTGCGCTTCCTCATACCTTGGAAAACTGGACATACTGTATCACAGAGCTCTGCGTTTCATTACTGGCCTCCCCTTCTCCACCCACCACTGCTCCTTATGTGCAGCTGTGGGGTGGACCTCTCTTCAATATAGGAGTAATAGAAATGCGGCTTTTGGACATTCAGAGCTATCACCAGTAAACTGCCACAGTATGTTGCTGATTGTTTGCCCCCAAGTGTGATAGGCAACTATGCTTTAAGAAGCTGCTATCTGATTTCCTTGAAAGTGCCCAGGGCCAGCATATGCTATGGGAGAACATCCATAAGCTTCGTACTACCTTCACTTTGGAATAAGGTTCAGAAAACCTTGAAATTAAGGACCCCTGTTAGTCTTGCTGTGTTCAAGACTTTGTAAGCCAAAACTTTCACAGAAATAGCAACTGCTTCCATTGCCCTTAGCCCGCTTGTTGCTTGTCTCCTGCTCACCCTTCTATGTTTCCCATAAACCTCATGCTTGCCCATATTGATCCCCTAATTTCTCATAAACTCCATGTCCCTACTCTTCCCCTTCTACCCTTGCCCATTCTTCTTGTCCACAGCCTGCCAATTTACCATTCCTTGTACTGAATCTGTCCCTGTGCCATTCCCACCCTTGCCTGCCTACTTCCTCTACCTCCTGCCCATTTCGATATGTCTGAGGTTTTGTTATTTTGATAATGTGTCTTTTTCTTTTTATGCAGCTCCCTTCTTACCGATCTCCATTTTTCCCCTGAATGTGTTATGAAGTTTTACAGGAATTGTTTTATAGAATTTTACAGGAATGTTATATGAATGTTATATCTTTATCTATGATCGTTTATTATGCCATATTCTGTGTATAACAACACTGATCTGTTTTACGCCTGTACTTATATGCATTGTTCCTTGACCTTATGTGATGCAGGTCCACCTTGTAAATGAGCTTGCTCAATGGTGTTCACCTGGATAACTAAAGACTTGATTGATTGATTGATATGGGTCTCTCCCTGATTAATAGACAAAGCTGGTGTGTGAATGTCATTATAACCAGCTGGTTAAAATGCTAGAATTGCAACTGGCTCTGTCTATGGAAAAAAAAACAGTTATTATTCTGTTTTAAAACTTGTAAAATTTGATGAAAGTCAGTTAAGCAGTTGTGTTGTTACTGGGAGATCCCCACTTACTGTAATTCTTATGTAATGGTGAAATCTCTTGAACATGTCAGAACATTTTTCTAAAATTTCATGTAACTGAAATAATGTCAGTACCTTCTTTTTTTAAATTTTATGTACTTGAAATCTATACGCCCTCAATAATTCTGCTGGGCTGGCAGTATAGTGTACAGGTTAGAGTAAGGAGTTATGAATGAGCTTGGTACATCCAGGAAACGACCAGGATTTGAATCCTACAACCTTGAATGGCATACTATGTGACTCTGAACAAGTTACTTATCCTCCCCAGTGCTCCTTGGTCACCCCAGAAAACATGCTTTTGTGCCTAGTAGGCCTAACTTGGTTATCAAAGAATAAAAAAAAGTTCTGCTGGTGGAATTTTAAATTTTGCATAACTCTAGCACAGAGTAACACTTGCTGACCATCCCTATAGTAAAAAAAAAAAAAAAACATCAGATACCGGTTGGTCATCCTACTGGAGATCCCCTTAAACCTTCGGCCTTGGGTAACTGCTGCTGTGTGCTTAGTTTTTAATCTGTCCCTCTTTATGCAACTTTTTACAGATCCTTCTTGAAGAAAACATAATTGATTTGCATTTATTTCCCATCTTTCCTTTGTAGTGGTAGTTTATTTATGGCTTGACCCTCACCCTAACTGACAAAAGGCGGACATGTATGACATAAAGTTAAAATACAAAATTGCACTACAAACTTCTTCGTGATTAAAACATTTTACAATAAGAGGACATCATAAGTAATTTACACAGAATTCCTAGTGTACGGCAAACATTTATATACATCATGTAAAAAAGGCAGTTTACTCAACATCACTGAACACAGGGCTATTAACAAACTGCAACATTAGTTCTAAAGTTAAAACATTTAGTATTATCTTCAAACCAGTAATTTATCAGACAGTAAAAATAATAAATCAGAAGTTGGATTGGGACTTAACTTTTGATATTCTAATGCATTCTGCCTCGTATTCTGCCTAGACATTGGCAGCACCACTGACAGACCCATTTAACACCTTGCTCAAGGAGGGGTGTGTCCCTCAGGACTGGAGGACAGCTCATGTGGTGATTATCCACAAAAGTGGCCCTAGAGATAAGTCAGGAAACTACAGGCCAGTCAGCTTAACCTCCATAGTGGGTACGTTAAAGGAGGCCACTCTGACAGAAAGGCTTGCACCCTTCCTTGAAGAAAATGGTCCCTAGGATGACAGGCAGCATGGGTTTTGTTAGGAGGAGGTTGTGTCAAACCAACATGATGGACTTCTTCGACTGGGTTACAAGGATCTTTGACAAAGGGCAGGTGGTGGATGTACTGTATCTGGACTTCAGCAAGGCATCTGACTCAGTGCCCCATGGCAGGTTGGTCAGCAAGCTGAGGGACCTAGGGGTTAGGGACAAACTGCTGGTGTGGGTAAAGAGCGAGTAGATGGACAGGAACCAAAGAGTAATGGTAGAGGTGAGCTGTCTGAACTTAGGCCAGTGACCAGTGGTGTCCCACATGGTTCGGTGCTGGGACCGGTGTTGTTAAATGTATTTATAGGTGACATAGCAGGGGGTCAAGAGCAAAATCTATCTGTTTGCAGATGATACTAAACTCTGTAGGAGGATGGAGACAGAGGAAGGTAGACAGCATCTAGGGGAGGACCTGGCAAAGCTGGAGAAATAGTCTGGCATCTGGCAGTTGGATTTTAATGCTAAAAAATGTAAGATGATGCACATGGGAGCCAAAAATCAAAAGGCCAATTACTGTCTACAGTGACTGTATCGGAAGAGGAGAAGGACCTGGAGGTTATGGTAAGGGGTGGCATGAAACACTCAAGACAGTGTCATAAGGCAGCAGCTAAAGCAAACAAAATGCTGGGTTGCATTGCCAAAGGAATCACATCTAGGAGGGAGGAGGTTATTGTGTCACTGCACAGATCACTGCTGAGACCACACCTGGAGTACTGTGTGCTGTTCTGGTGCCCCTACCTTAAGAAAGATATCAAACTACTGGAGGCAGTACATCAGAGAGCAACCAAATTGATCCAGGGCATGGGGGACAAAACATACAAGAAGAGACTGAGGGTGCTGAACATGTACTCTCTGGAGGACAGGAGAGAGAGAAGGAATATGATTGAAACCTTCAAGTGCCTAAAGGGCATAAATAGACCAGCAAAGAAGGCATCTTTAAACTAAGGAAGGACGGTACAACAAGGGGTCATAGCCTGAAATTGGTGGGGGGCAGATTCAAGAGGGAAATGAGGAGGCACTTCTTCACAGAAAGGATGATGAAAGGGTGGAACGAGCTGCCAGAGGAGGTGGTGGCAGCAAGGACAATGACCAGTTTTAAGAGGGGTTGGGACAGGGTGAAGAAGAAGATTAGGTCAACAGAGAACATGAGGAGGATGGGGCACAGTGAGTGGGGGGTGGGAACAACTCCAGGAGGAGTAGGGGGTCAGCTACTTGGTTTAACTAGCTTCACACTCAAGCAGACTCGATAGACCTTTGTGGCCTGTATCTGCTGGCAATTTTGTATGTTCGTATGTTCATAAATATAAAAAGATATGGCCTGGATGATCACTAGATGATCTGAAGACAGTCAAAAGGAAATCAGTAGAACTGTGTACATAAAGGAATACTCCAGGATTTTACCCAGCACACATCCCTAAGTTTTTATTTATTTAATTTTTGATTGATTAATTGATTATTTGGACACACCATTAAGGTGAGCTCATTTACAAATGTTCTACATCACATTTACAGAGGTACAACAGTACAGTAATGACATAGCAAACAGTTCAATTTAATACAACAGCGACTTGCATATTCTTGTTTGTCAGAGTGGCCACTTCATGGAAGTGTTGTCGGAAAGATAGGGTAGGAGGAGGGGACAGGAGGAGAGGTAGGGAATAAGACAGTAAGTAGGTAGGGAGAGGAAAGGAGATAGGGAATAGCATAGGAACATGAAAACATAGAAGTTGATGGCAGATAAGGACCACAAGACCCATCCAATCTGCCCATTTCTTTTTCTATCTTATGAATGTGCCATTGGTCTTTGCTCTGTCAATGGCCTATCTATTCATACTCATCTGTATTGCTCCCTTATGCCTATCCCATGCCTGTTTGAAGCCCTGCACTGTATTTATATCTACCACTTCCTGAGGTAGGCCATTCCATGCATCCACCACCCTTTCTGTGAAAAACAACTTCCTCACATTACCCCTTAATCGGCCTCCCTCTAATCTCATGATGTGTCCTCTTGTCCTGGTATTTTTCTTATATTGAAACATGTTAGACTTTTTCACCTTGTTAATGCCCTTAAGGTGTTTGAATGTTTTGATCATATTACCTCTCTCCCTCCTTTGCTCTAGGGTATAAATATTGAGCTCCATTAATCTGTCCTCATATGTTTTCTGATGTAGTCCCTGCAGCATTTTGGTTGCCCTTCTAAGTACTGCCTCAATTTGGTTAATGTCCTTGTGAAGGTGCTGCCTCCAGTACTGCACACAGTACTCCAGATGGGGCCTAACCAGTGACTTGTAAAGTGGGATTATTACCTCCCTCTTATGACTTGTGATGCCCCTACTAATACACCCCAACATCCCTCTAGCCTTACCTACTGCTTTAGTGGTCTGCTTGGATGATTTAAGGTCATTGGTGATGATGACACCCAAGTGTCTTTCTTCCCTTGTGACTGTCAGCAACTCCTCTCCCAACCTATACGTGGCTTCAGGGTTTCTCTTCCCTATGTGCATGATCTTGCACTTCTTTGCGTTAAACCCCAGTTGCCACTCCTTCGACCATTTTGCTAGTTTATCCAGATATCTTCTCATTCTGCCCACCCCATCTGGATCATCTACTCTGTTGCAGATCTTGGTGTCATCTGCAAACAGACAAACCTTACCCTCCAGTCCATCTGCAATGTCACTGATGAAGAAATTGAAGAGGACTGGCCCCAGGACTAATCCCTGAGGTACCCCACTTGTGACTTGCATCTCTTCTGACTGTATACTGCTTAACACCACTCTCTGTTTTCTACCCGTCAACCAGTTTGCCACCCAGTTGACCAACGTCTGACCCACCCCGAGCCTACCCAGCTTATTAATCAATCTTCTATGTGGAATGTATCAAAAGCGTTGCTGAAGTCAAGGTAGGCAACATCAACAGCTACCCCTTGGCCCATCACTCTGGTTACCCAGTCAAAGAAATCTATGAGATTAGTTTGACAGGACCTTCCTTTTGTAAACCCATGCTGTTTTGGATCCTGTACTCCTATGGATTCTAGGTGTTGCACTATCTTATCCTTAAGGAGTGCCTCCATAATCTTGCCCACTACTGAGGTAAGACTGACTGGTCTGTAGTTCCCTGCCTCCTCCCTGCTACCACTCTTGTTGAGTGGGATCACATGACCTCTTGTCCAGTCTTATGGGGCCTCTTCTGTGCTCAGAGATTCACTAAACAGTTCTGATAATGGCTCTGCTAGTGCCACCCTTAGCTCCTTTACTACCTTGGGATGTATGCCATCAGGTCCCATTGCCTTGTCCACCCTGAGCTTATCGAGCTCTTGTAGGACTCTTTCTTTTGTGAAGAGACTAGTGCACACCTCCCTCCTCCCCTGTGTCCATGGTGCTGAGCTGTGGGCCCTGCCTACCTTCTTTTCAGTAAATACTGAGCTGAAGTATCTATTTTAGATAGATGCTTTTACATGATCCTCCTCCTCACATGCCCCCTTATCCCCTTTGATCTTAGCAATACCCCTTATGAACTTTTTCCTTTCACTAATGTATCTATAGAAAGTCTTGTCACCTTCTTTTACTGTTCGTGCTAGTGTTTCCTCGGTTTGGGCCTTTGTCTGCCTTACTGCCTTCCTTTCTTCCCTTAGGGAAGTTTGGTATGCCTCCTTATCTTCATCCTGCTGCGTTCCCTTATGTTTCCTGAAGGCCAGCCTTTTGGTTCTGACCTTTTATGCTACTCTTTTTGAGAACCAAAGTGCTTTCCTTCTTCTTTTGCACATCCTTTTCTCACTAACACAATGGGATGTTGCTTCAAGTATTGCATCTTTAATGCTTGCCCACTTTGCCTGTACCCCCTCACCTGTATGTAAGTAGTTGAGCAGGGAAGGAGGCAGAGGAATAGATGCCTCATACAGAGGAATAGTGGAAGTTAAATGCAGGTGCAGGTGGTTTTACAGAGAAACATCTTTTCAAGGCTGTTGTGATTTGGGTGGGGCTGGTTAACCCCAGGATGGAGGGAGGGAGCTTGTTTATTCATGTCAGGGATCTAACAGAAAAGGAGTGAGTAGCCAGGTTAGTCCTGTGGAAGGGAACTTGAAAAGGGATTCCTGAGGGTGCTACAGGTGGCATGCTTATTTTAGGAAGGGAGGAAGAGGGCCTGAAGGGTGGGAGAGGAGTGGCCCTGTAGAGCTTTGATTCCTAGCAGGCATGTTTGATAGTTGATACATAGGTCTAGGGTAGCCAGCTCAAATTGGTATAGAGGTTTCAGGTGTGTAACATTCTGTCAGCACCTAGGGTGAAGAGACACACATTATTCACTGCTACTCATACTCTGCTTAGGGTTGGGTCAGTAGCAGCTGCATAAACCACTAGCCCGTAATCAATTATCAGGAGTATTGATGAAACAACCACCAGATACCTAGCCTCTTCTGTCATGTGAGATTTGTGCTGTGCAGGGCACCTGGTTTTTTATTTACTGTTTTCACTGTTTGTTCTACATGATGTGCAAATGAGAGGTTATCATCTAGATAAACTCCTAGATATTTAAAGATACTAACCTGCTCCAAGAGAGCTCCTGCCTGATTAAAGATATTAAAGGGTTGGAGATCCCTCTTTTTTTGATGACAGGAAATCAACATTGATTTAGTTTCCTTGCAGTTTAAGATTAGCTTGTTTTGGAGGAACTAGTGCTCCAAGGCCATAAAGCTTTGCTGTAGGTTATGTGAGAGTTCCTGCTGACTTTTGCTACTGTAGGAGATGACGGTGTTGTTCACATAGAGAAGTACATGAGAGTTTGGGTAGGTCAACGGGAGATCAATGATAAATAAACTGAAGAAAAGGGGTCCCAGGATTGAGCCTTGTGGTACCCCCTACTTAAGACATGCCCCGTGTCAGAGATTGTCTCATTGATTCTTACTTTCTGGGTGTGACCTGTTAGCTATTCTTTGAACCAGGATACTGAGTCATGGGAAATCTTTAGAGTGGTGAGTTTATTAGCAGAAGAGTGTGATTAATGAGGTCAAATGCCTTTATTAAATCAATGAAGATGGAGCCAACCAGGTGGCTATTGTCCAGGGCAATGTGTGCAAAGTTGATGTACTCTAGTAGTGCAGTTAAGGTGCTGGGCTGTTTTCTAAAACCATACTGCTGCTGGCATTGTATGGCAAGTTGACTTAGGTGGGTTACCAGTTGTTCAGTAACTATGTTCTCCAATGCTTTGGAAAGTGGGGATACAATAGAGATGGGGCGATAGTTTGAGACTATAGTTTTGTCACAACCTTTGTGCACGGAGGTGAACAAGGCTGTCTTCCAGATACAGTACTTGGGAACTGGGCAAACTGTAGCAAGTGGTTAAAGAGCATTGTATGGGCAAGATTAGGACATTCAGGGCTGAAGCGAGAAGTTTCATGTCTAATGTGTCACGCACATCCTTGTTTTTCCTAGTACCTTCTTGATGTGGTGGAGGGTGTCTGATGTTCATACCAATTTGAAGTAGAAATATGGGCTGGGTGGAGAGGCAGGAGCTGCCCAGGTTGGGAGGTGTGCTACTAGAGTCCATGGTGGTCAGTATTTGGCTGAGGTCAATGACTGTAGAGTTAAAGATATTTGCAATGTTGCTTGGATCTGTGATAATGGCGTTATTGTTGGAGATTAGGTGGGGGAGGTCTTTTCCTCCTTGCCAAAGAGACCCTTAATGTTCCAAAATTTTCTGCTGTTACCCCAGAGTTGGGCCTGTTTCATTTTGAAGTAGGTGGCATTAGCAGACCTAGTATCTCTAGTGCATTGTTTCTGCCTGCTTTATAGTTCTGTAAGTCCTGCAGGGTACCAGTGGACCTTGCTTTGTACCATAACTGGTCTCTTAGCTTCATCTGGGCCCTTAAGGGGGGATTAGCCACTGAGCAGTTTTACCACAGATAATTCTTTTTTCTGTATGGAGCATATATGTTTTGCTTCTGTGTTAAATTCATTAGTGAAAAATTCCAGTGCTAGGCCTATATCTGGGATACAGTCTAGGAATCCCCAGTCAACCAATGCTAGATGCAGCTTGAAGGCATCTAGAGAGCTATTGGGGAGGACCCTACTGTTCACTAGCTTGGGAGGGGGAGGGGTCTGGGGAGTTTTACTGACCAGTCACTTAGCACCAGGGAATGGTTGCTCAGGGAGTCGGGGAGTACTGTAACCTTTAATAGCCTTTCTGTGTGTGTGGTGAGAACTAGAGGTGGTTGAAGTGCCTAAAATTAGCTACTCATAGTATTTTGCGTAGAACCCGAATGTTGCATAATATTCCACAAAGTGAAGTGAATAACTTTGCATCTCAAAGCAATGCAAAGTTCCCATTGTTCTCTATAGACTTCACATTACTTCGCTTTTTTTTTTTACTCTTTAAGGTGAATTTTGCAGTGATTCATGGGATGTAAGATTACATGGGCTCTGTATTGTCTTGCCTCTCAGTTCAGCATAGTGTATGTAGTGGAAAGCTGAAGACAGTTTGCTCTCAGAGCTCTTTGAATCAAACCAACGAAAAACCTTTTTTAAAAAAAGGACTTGTTCAGATAGATTGGCAAGAGAAGGAGAAACAAAGACCATATTATGAGGATTAAGAAGGATGGGGTGGGTGGGTGGAGAAGGGGGAGGACCAGGCAGAGGCACTGAATGAGTAATTCTGCTCTGTATTCACAAAGGAAAAGTTGGGACAGATATCCCATGGGAAGGGTGGAGTGGGCAGGGAGGCTGGGGTGACCAATATCAGGATTACAGAGGGCAAGATGCTGAAAGGACTAAGGGCCCTGAGAGTGGACAAGGCACTGGGACCAGACGGCATTCACTCTAGGGTACTTAGGGAGCTAGTGGAGATCCTGGCAGAACCACTGGCAGACCTGTTCACTACATCACTGGACACAGGATGCATGCCGCAGGACTGGAGGATGGACCATGAGGTGCCCATTCATAAAAGTGGCCCTAAGGATGATCTAGGCAACTACAGACTGATAAGTCTCACTTGCGTGGGGAAGCTTATGAAGTCAATCTTTAAAGAGAGGCTGGTGACCTTTTTGGAAGACAATGGTCTCCAAGATGGTCATCAACATGGTTTTGTCTTGGGCAGATCCTGCCAGACAAACCTAGTTGGGTACTACGGCTGTCTTACCAGGGAACTGGACAGAGGCCAAGCAGTGGGTGCCCTGTAGTTGGACTTCAGCAAGGCCTTTGACTCGGTGCCACATGGGAGGCTGGGGGGAATGTCAAAATACATAGGGGTGGGAACAAAAATGGTCAATTGGATCACCAACTGGCTGAGGGGTAGGCAGAAAAGAGTGGTGGTGGGGGGGGGGTCACTCTCATCACCAAGGATGTTACGAGCAGGATGCCCCAGGGATTGGTACTGGAACCAGTGCTGTTTGGGATATTCATAGCCGATATCTCAAATGGGATCCAGAGTAAGATCAGTCTGTTCACAGACAATACTAAGATTGGAGCTGTGATAGATGACATAGAGGGGTGGAGGGGGCTGAAGGAGGACCTGACCAAATTAAAAGAGTGGCCAGAGACATGGCAGTTGGGGTTCAATGCCAGGAAGTGCAAGGTCCTGCACTTTGGAGCAAGGAACCGGGGAGGAAATATTAGTTGGGAGGGGTACAGTTGGAAAGCACCGTGGAGGAAAAGGATCTAGGGGTACTAATAATGGGGAGTATGAACCACTCAGCTCAGTGCAGGAAGGCGGCTGCAAAGGTAAAAACGGTGCTGGGGTACATAGCAAGGAGAATCTCCTCCAGGCACAGAGAGGTGAGCTTTCCTCTGTACAGGTCACTGGTCAGGCCGCACCTGGAATACTGCATGCAGTACTGGCGTCCACTCCTGAAGAAGGACATCAGATTGCTGGAGGGGGTGCAGCATAGGGCAATGAAGATGATCCAGGGACTGGAGGGAAAATCCTATGAGGAGAGGATGGGAGAGCTAAACATGTATTCCCTGGAGGACAGGAGGGATGGGGGATAGGATCGAAACCTTTAAATACTTAAAGGGAATAAATAAGACTAATACAGATAGGATTCTTCAGCTTAGAAGGGGGAGGGACACAAGAAGGTATCTGCTGAGACTGGCGGGGGGGGATTGAGGAGGGAAACCAGGAGATGCTTTTTCATGGAAAGGGTGGTAGACAAGTGGAATACTCTGCCTGAGGAAGTGGTATTGTGTAGAATGGTGGGAGGATTCAAGAGGGGTTGGACAGAGAGAGGGGAGGTTGTTATAAGGAGGGGACGGGAGGGTAGGGCAGCTGCAAGCTGAGTGGTAACAATCATGCAGGAATGTGGTGTGCATATTTATGAAACACATACAAACAGAAGTGAGAAAGAAGTAAGTGCCTCAGCTGGGACTTGAACCCAGGACACCTATAATACCATTCCAATTGCACTAACCAGCTGCGCTACTGCGACAACTGGAACCTGGGCTGTTCCTGAGCACATTACTCTTCTCAAATGCACAACCCAATGGCAACTCAAATATTTACTTGTAACAATCACACAGGAGTGTGGTGTGCATATTTATGGAACACATACAAACAGAAGTGAGAAAGAAGAAAGTGCCTCTGAGACAACTGGAACCTGGGCCGTCCCCGTGCCTCAGCTGAGAAGTAAATGCCTCAGTTGGGACTTTAACCCAGGCTTTCTCACCTCTGTTTGTATGTATTCCATAAATATGCACGCCACACTCCTGTGTGATTGTTACAAGTAAATATTTGTGTTGCCATTGGGGTGACATTTGAGAAAGAGTAATATTGCTCGGGGACAGCCCAGGTTCCAGTTTTCTCAGTGCCACAGCTGGTTAGTACAATCGGAACAGTATTCAGGGTGGCCTGGGTTCAAGTCCCAGCTGAGACACTTACTTCTTTCATACCTCTGTTTGTGGAAGTTGAGGGACTAGCTGCACAATCGAGCAGACTCAATAGACTATGAGGACTGTTTCTGCTGGCATTTCGTATGTTCATATGTAAAAACGCATTTTTGCCACAAACTTTTGTGTCAAAAGTTAGTACATCGATTGTAGTAATCCCTTGTGTGTTTATATCATCGAGCATTTATTGATTTTGTGTGAATACTGAATGTTAATTTAGTACATTCAGTCTCTCTACTGACAGACACTGTAGAAGTATCCATAGTGTAGATTGTAGAAGGAAGATTCACAGTGAGAAAGGCAGTTTTTCCAACTGTTGGGTAGTGTTTTAGTATTTTTGTGTTTAGGTACACACAATATTACTTCTAGTAAGTTTTTAACAGTGTTTGCTGTGCTGCTGTGCATGTCTTTAGTCTGTTTAAAAGACTGTGTTGTAGTTTATTGAACTGTTAAAGTTTCTGCGCATTACCTTTAGTCTGCGTGCGTGCCGTCAAGTCAGATGCATTTTATTGCGCCACTGTAATAGCAGTACTTTTAATTTCTTAGCCCGTCTGTGATATTTTTTCCTGCTTCTATCTAGCTACTGTTGTAAATCCCCGGCCCCCCCCACAAAATAAGGTGCTGTTGTTCCACTTTTGGATTTCTGATGACTGGTTAAGGTCTTGTTGTGCCTGTGCAGCTACATCTGTTTAGTGCTCAGTTTCCATCTGGCAATCACTGTTGTTTTTTGGCTTCCCATTAACCAAAAACTGAATAAATGTAATGTTATTGTTTATTGTCTGTGTTCAGTCTGTTGAAATTGTTGTCACTGTGCCACTATTGTGTTTCCCAATAGTACCATGATTGAATACTGTTTCTTACTGCATATTATACCATTTAACTGAAAGAAAAAGACATAATAAAGAAACTTATCTATTACAGTATTCTTGTCATTGTGCTATCTTGTGATTGTGAATTCTCTTGAATTTGTTGGCAACCCACAAAATTAGAAAAATCACTGTTTGCAATAAACGTGTTTCTTTTCTTGGTGACTGTGTAATCTAAAACAATGCCCACAAAGACAAGGTCAGGCAAAGCTGTTTCTGATTGTGGCATATGAGCCACATAAGTCAGTGGGGTATAAGCTTTGTCTCTGTGGGCAGTGCATTTCGTCACATCACGTGGAATAAATGAAAAAAAGAAAAAATAATTGAAGGGAAAACGTACTGTGTCACAGAGGGTTAGGCCAGAAAAGGTCCCTGAATGTATATAGGTATAAGAACATAAGCAAGGCATTGGCAGATGGAGACCATGCAATCCATCTAGTCTGCCCTAGAAACTACCCCACTCCCTATGCAGTCTTCATCCTAACTTGTCCTTTATGCCTGTCTCATGCGAGTTTGAACTCTTTGATTGTCTTTGATGCTACCACCTCCTGGAGCAGCCTGTTCCACAGGTCTATCACTCTCTGTGTGAAGAAATACTTTCTGAGGTTGCTTTTGAACTTTTCTCCTACCAGTCTCATATCATGCCCTCTCATGCATGCTACCGCATTCTGTTGCAATTGTTTGCCTGTCTGAGCTGCGTTAAATCCCCTCACGTACTTAAATGTTTCAATCATGCCCCCTCTGTTTCTTCTCTGCTCAAGGGAGTATAGATTCAGCTCCCTGAGTCTTGCTTTATATGACCTGTGATGCAGTCCATGCACCATCTTAGCAGCCTTTCTCTGCACTGTTTCCAAATAGTCAATGTCCTTTTTGAGGTGAGGTCTCCAGAACTGAACGTAGTACCCCAAGTGTGGCCTTACCAAGGACTTGTAGAGGAGCATAATAACCTCCCTCTTTCTATAGAAATACCTTGATTTATACATTCATGGATGCCACCCACTTTCTGTGCTGCTTTCTCGCATTGTTTTCCTACCTTTAGTTCGTTAGTGATGATTATGTCAAGATCTCGCTCCGTTTGTGTCTCCTCAAGTTGTTGTCCTCCCAGTGTGTTCTTTTTTCAGGGTTCCTCTTTCCCAAGTGCATTACCTTACACTTTTTGGCATTAAATTGTAACTGCCAGTCCCGGGACCAATCCTCTAGCCTTCTAAGTTCAGCTTCCATGCTGTCTGCTCCTTCCCTGTGTCCACTCTGTTGTGGAGTTTTGCATAATCTGCGAACAGGCAAACCTTCCCTGTTAGCCCATTCACTATGTCTGCTATGAATATATTAAATAGGATTGGTCCCAGTACCAATCCCTGCAGGATGCCACTGGTCACCCTACCCTCCTTTGACAATGATCCATTGACTAGAACTCTCTGGTTCCTATCGTTCAGCCAGTTACTGATCCAGCTGACCATCATATGGTCAACTCTCGTATGTTCCAGCTTGTTGGTTAGCTTTCTGTGTGGGACGGTGTCAAAGGCCTTGCTGAAATCTAGGTATACAGTGTTAACCGCTCCTCCCTGATCCAATGTTCTGGTGACCCAGTCGAAGAAGCCAATCAAGCTGGTTTGACAAAAGCATTCTGCTGTCAAGCCATGTTGTATTGGGTCCATTTTTCCAATACCTGTTAGGTACGCAACTATCCTCTCTTTTAGTAGTGACTCCATCATTTCCCTCACAACTGAGGTCAAACTGACAGGACAGTAATTTCCTGCTTCTTCCTTGTTTACGCTCTTGTGTAAGAGCACAACAGTTGCCTGTTTGCAGTCCTGAGATATTTTACAGCTGTCTAGTGACTTGTTAAAGAGCTAAACCAGCGGTGAGGCCAGTTCCTCTTGGAGCTTCTTCAATATCCTAGGTCCCATGTTTTTTTCTACTTTCAGTTGATTAAGCTCTTTTAGGACCCTCTCCCTTGTGAAGGGATTAGTATCTGCTCCCAGAGTATCTTCCTTTGTCCTGCAAGTGTGGGACCTTTGTCACTGTCTTCTATGGTGAAGACAGCAAAAGAACTTGTTTAGCACTTTTGCCTTGTCCTCGTCACTCTCTGCCATCTTACCTTCCCTGGTTGCTAGTTGGACTATTCCTCCCTTAGTTTTTCCTTTTTTTTCTTGTGTATCTAGAAACATACAGTAGAAACAAAGAATTTGACAGCAGATAAGGACTGCTTGACCCACCCAGTCTTCCCATTTACCTACCTAATGGATAAGCTGCATATCCTAGTTAACCAACTGCCTACTTCCTCCTACCCCCAACTAGAATTGCTTTATGTCTATCCCATGCATTCTTGAATTTCCCCACTGTTTTTGACTCCATTACCTCCTCAGGAAGGTCATTCCATGCATCCATAACCCTTTCTGTGAAAAAAATACTTCCTCACATTACCTCAGAGCTGTCCCCCCATCATCTTCAAATTGTGCCCCTTGTTTTTGCACATCTCTTTTTCTGAAAGATGTTACCCTCTTGGACTTTGTTGATTCCATTGAGGCACTTGAACATTTCTATCATGTTCCCCTTCTCCCTCCTTTCCTTGAAGGTACACATATTAAGTAGGGCTGGGAACCGAATCAGGCCAAATGCTCGGGCCAGTAGGGTTTTGCAGTGATTAGAAAAAAATTTCCGAATCGGGCTTCACTGCCAAAACCTGAAAAGCCTGGCCTGAATTATTCTAAAGTGAGATGCATTCTACAGAAGCAGCGCTAGACTATGTCATAGTGCTGCAAAAACTTGGACAACCATGGACAGTAATGGAGGGGCGAGAAGAGGGAGTGGCAAGGAAGTGCAGTGGCTGGACATACCTGAAAAGTCTAATCCTCCTCCATTGTTAGTGCTGTGACTGAAGCTACGTGCTGCTGTGCACTCTTCTGACATTGCTGGTGCTGTCCCACCTCCAAGACAGTCCTCCAAGGAAGTCGCTGTCAGCCTGAAGAACAGACAGTCAGGGGAATCATGTGACTGCCCTTATGGCAGTCCAATCAAACAATCTGTCTCTTTGCTCGGACTGATGCTGCTTTCTGCTGGCTCTACTCTGATTGGAACAGGCAGTATGAGGCAGAGTGAGTTTATAGACTCCCTCACTTCAGCTCAGCAGGGCCGAGGTGAGCAAGCAGCATGGCAGGCAACAAGAGCTTTAGTGTAGCGTGTCTGAGAGGCTGAGCTCATCAGTGTAGGGTGGCACAATGTAATTTCACAACTAGTGTGTTAGAGTGTTCTTGTAGAGGAGGAAAGGTAGAGTCTGATGAGCAGGAATAGGTTTAGGAAAAGAAGTATAACAAAGAAGCAGACTGAGAGAAATGCATTTCTTAAAAAGTGCAATCCAGCTTGCTCCTGCAGTCTGAAGAGTGAAAGCAAACTAACAGGATTAGCAGCAGTTGATTGAGAGGGACGGAGGGGCAGGCAGGGGCTGGCTCAGATTCCCCAGAGGCAAAATTTAAAAAAAAAAGCTTTTTTGGTGGAGGTGGGCTGGCTGAGTCCTTAAAAGTTTTGCAGCAAGGCCTGGTGAAGGGGAGGAAGGCCCATATTAGACTGCTATAAACTCTGTGGTGTTCTTTGTCACCATTTTGAAAATATTTTTTTAAACCATTCTTTCTGAATATTTCTGAGCAGTACAGAAGAACTGAATGGATTGAATTTTTGTGACTTTCCCACACAAGTGTCTTCTCCTGTTATTGGGTGGAATGGAACAAAAGAGGAGTAAGGTGCTGTCCCAGGTGTGCTCCAGTGCCCTCTGTAGCCAGCCACACTATGTACTGCATTTGCCTCACTTTCTGTCAGTCTCATCAGCACTGCAGCAGCACAGCTCACGCGTATGTTTTCTGATTGCTGAAAATTTTCATTTTCTCAAACTGTCTTGCCATCGTCGACATCATCACCACCTCATCATCATCATCACTACTATGGGGAGTACTACTAACTAGGGGAGAAAGTTTGGATGGGATGGAACAGTGGAAGAGGAAGGTGTTTTAGGTGTTCTGCCAGACTCTTAGCCTCTTGGTATGATACCCTACCCTACCCCACTTATCATGAAGGTTCTACTTACACATACAGTTCATTGTTTATTGTGCACTTCAACAGCATACTGTAATAATACATGAGAAGCCATTAAAAATCCAATATATTTTAACACTCAAAATCCTTTATTTAATTTCGGGAAAGATCAGGCCAGTTCAAGTTTTGCCCAGCCTGGCTTGAAATTGGCCCTAATATTAAACACCTTTAGTCTCTCTCTTTGTATGGCTTCTGGTGCAGACCCTGCACCATTTTAGTTGCCCTCCTCTGGACTTCTGCCATCCTGTCTATGTTCTTGCAGAGATGGGGTCTCCAGAACTGCACGTAATTCTCCAGATGGGGTCTCACCAACTGTCTGTACAGAGGGATAGCAACTTCCTGTTTTCTACTGGTGATGCCTCTCCCTATGCATCCCAGTATCCCCCCATCCCTCCTTATTGTCTTCTCACATTACTTGCCCACCTTTAGGTCATCTGATATGACTACCTCCAGGTTCCTTTCAATTTTGCTGTTGCTAATATCTCACCCCCATTGTGTACTCTTCCCTGGGTTTTGTTTCCCAGGTGCATTACCTTGCACTTCTTTGCATTGAATCTAAGTTGCCATACATTTGACCATTCCTCCAACCTTGCCAAGTCCCTTCTCATCTTTTCCACCCCATCTTGTGTTTCAACCCTGTTGCAGATCTTTGTGTAGTCTGCAAAGAGACATACTTTTCCTTCCAGTCCCTCCGCAATGTCACTTATAAAGACATTAAAAAGGACTGATCCCAGCACTGAACCCTGCAATACCCCACTAGTAACCCCACTTTCTTCAGAGTGGGCTCTGTTTACTATTAACCTCTGCATCCTGTTGTCCAGCCAATTTTCACCCAGGCTACCACCTTGGGACCCACTCCAAGGCTGGCTAACTTGTTTATTAATCTTTAGCGTGGGACTATGTCAAATGCCTTGCTAAAGTCTAAGTAGGCTATGTCCCAGCCCTACCCTGGTCTGCTACTTTGGTCACCCAGTCAAAGAAATCTATTAGAGTCATCTGATATGACCTTCCCATTATGAATCTATGCTACCTTTGGTCCTCTGCCTCTCTGGCCTCTAGGTACTCAACAATTATTTCCTTCAGAAGTGATTCCATCATTTTCCCTACCACTGAGGTCAAACTAACTGGTCTGTAGTTTCCTGCCTCTGCCTTGCTCCCACTTTTGTGAAGTGGAATCACATCCACCCTCCTCCAGTCCTCAGGTACCACCCCATCCTCCCATGATTTCTTAAAGAGGGTAGTCAGTAGTGTTACTAGTTCTCTCCTTGGTTCTTTTAGAATTCTGAGGTGAATCCTGTCAGGCCCCTTCCATTTAAAGAGTTCTTTCAGAACCCTTTCTTCTGTGAATGGACTGGTACTGACACACCTATCAAGAGTGTTTCTATTGTTTGGTGTAGGCACCTCCCCCTCCTCTTCTTTTATGAATACTTAGCAATAGTATTCGTTAAGTATCTCTGCTTTTTCACTGTCACCCTCCGCCCACAGTCCCTCCCCTTTATTAAGCCTCAGTATCCCTCCCTTGGTCTTTCTTCACTCCCTAATGTACCTATAAAAGGTTTATCCCCCTTTTTACAGAGTTGGCTATCTTTTCCTCAGTTTGGGCCTTTGCAATTCTGACTGCCTTCGCTGCCTCCTTCTTTTTTAACTGATATAGTTCTCTGTCCTGCTCCATCTGTGTTTCCTTATATTTCCTGAATGCTATCCTTTTCTCCTTAACCCTGTCTGCCACCTCTTTTGAGAACCACAGTGGCTTTTTCCTTCTTTTTGTTTTGTTGATTTGCTTTACACAAAGGCTTGTTGCCTCTGTGATGGCAGTTTTGATTTTTCCCCATTGTTTTTCAACCCCTCCTTCTTGCCTGTTTGCTAGTGCTTTTCTGAGGCACTCTCCCATCTTGCCGAAGCCAGCCCTTCTAAAGTCCAACACCCTTGCTTTTGCATGGCTTGACTCTACAGCTGTGTTTACTGGAAACCTCACTGTTTAGTGGTTGCTTGTTCCCAGATGGCTATCTACTTCTAAATCTGATCCTCTCTCTATCCCTGTTTGAGAGTACCAGGTCTGACACAGCTACCTCCCAAGTGGGTTCCAACACTAGCTGTCTGAGGCATATCCCCTGTAGGGCATTGAGAATGACCCTGCTCTTGGATGTGGCTGCAGTAAGGGGCTTCAGTTAACATCTGGCATATTCATGTCCCCCATCAACAATAACTCTCCTTTTTTTGCCATTCTAAGGATTTCTTCTATCATTTCCTTGTCCCTTGCCTTCCCTGAAATGGGGGTCTGTAAACAACCCCTGTGTGAATTGTGGCACCATTTCAAGTCTCCATGGTGACCCACAGTGTCTCCTCCCCTCCCTGTTTACCATTTAGCTCTGTTGCTTTCATTTCTTCCCTTATGTAGAGAGCTACTCCTCCTCCTCTTTTATGCTCCCTGTCCCTCCTGTAGATTGTGTACCCTGGTATGTTGACATCCTAGTCATGGTTCTCTGTGTACCATGTTTCTGTGACTTCCACGATATCCAGGTGTCCCTCTTCAATCAAGACCACTAGTTCAGGGAGTTTTTATCCAGACTGTGGGCATTGGTACTCATCACCCTCCATTTTGTTGATGGCCTTATCCATTTTAGGCCCATCCCCGTCCTTACTGCCTTTTTCTGGATTTACCCCTGTCCTGCTCCCTATTAACTTCACTACCTTTGTGTCAACTTCACTAACTACCCTGTTTTATTGGGGGGGCTGGGATTTCCCTGCTTCTCTTCAGTGTCTACCCTCTTGGCTAGTTTAAATGCTTGCCAATGAAGCATTTAAACCTATCACTTAGGATCCTGGTTCCCCTCCCAGACAGATGCAGGCCATCACACCAGTATAGGACTGTATCCCTCCAGGTGGGCCTCCAGTCCCCAATGAAGCCAAATTCCTGAGCTCTGCAGCAGTTTTTCAACCAGTCATTGAATCCAGTGGTGTGGAGTACCCTAGTCTCCCCCATGCCATAGACAGGCAGCACTTCTGAGAAAGTTAACATGCCTGCTAATTGTATAAGGCCACGCCCCAACTCCACAAACTCCTGCTGCACTGCTGTGATCCCATTCCCAGCCAGGTCATTTATCCCTAGGTGGACAATGACATCCAGCTCCCTCCCCTGTGCAGCTGTTCCCATGATCCTGAGGATTCACTTCCTGTCCTTCCAAGCCATGGCACCAGGCAGGCAGGTACCTTGCCTCCCTCTCCCTTCCCTCCCCCAGTTCTACCCCCTAATGATTGAGTCCCCCACCAGGAGTTGTTTCCTTCCCCTGTGGGGTCCTGTGCCACCCTCCTGTGGATCTCCTTTGTGGAGGTTCCCAGCATCCTCCTTGGTCTCCACTGTGGGTGCCTCCATAGAGGAACAATGCTCCACCTGAATGACAAATGAATTCAGGAGAGGCACAACTGGAGGATTGCACCTCTGTTCCACCACCCTCACCCTCCCTGAGCCCACTGTGGTCCAACTGCTCCCCTTTCTTGGCAACCCTTGAGGCAGTGGTGGTGGCCTGGGTGGTCCCTGGGTGGGAGAGGAGGTTTTCTGAATCTTTGCCAGGTCAGCATGTAGATGGGCAACCTCCACCCTCAGACCAGAGATGTGCCTGCAAATAGGGCAGCAATGCAGCTTCCAGAATGTCTCCCAGAAGACTGCTGCTCTACAGTCAGTGCATTGCACCACTCCCCACATATCTGTCACCCTTCCCGTTTAAGATTTTTTTTTTAGTTTGTGCAAGCGTGTGAGGGCATTTACCCCTATTCAGTGTGCTGTGCTGTTAAGGATATGAACAGGTGCATGGCCTTTTCACTTTTGGGAAGTGATGTCAGAACTCCTAATATAAAGGAAATGATGCACTTGGGACGGGTTAGGTGAGGGGCAGGACGGGTGGGAGTAAGCTCATGCCCTCCAGAAACAATCAACTACAACTGTGACCCATCATTCAGGTGAGTGCCCTCCTTCCTTTCAGACACCTCTTTCACACTGTTTAAGAGGCCTAGTCCGAAATGACTGCAGATATTCTCCCAGTTAGATTTCCTTCCTGGCAAAAAAAAGTTACACTAAAGTAAAATCAACCCCAAAAACAGAGAACCAAAACACTGACTTCTACTTACTTACACAGGGCCCAAAATTAAGAATTCAATTCAGTGTGCTCTATTATCTAGATTATAAAAGGTTTTGTCTTCCTTTTTAACACTCTGTGCTATTTTATCTTTTCTCTTCTGTCTGTGCTTTTGCCTTCTAATAGGTTTCTCTGCATCCTTTAATTTGTTCTTGTATTTTTCCATGTCTGTTTTGTGTTTTGTTTGCTTGAATTGTGTAAAAGCCTTTTTTCCCTTTGGTTTTGGATGCTACTTCATGAGAGAATCAGAGAGGTCTTTTCCTTCTTTTGGATTTACTGATCTGCTCATTCCAGCAGTCCTCTACATCTCCTGTGCTTCCACCTTCTAGCATGGATGTGATCATAGTTCTCATTTTAGGGAAGCTGGCTTTTCTGAAATCTAGTACCTTGATTTTGGTGTGACTATTTTCCTCCATATTATTCACAGTAAAGCATATTGAACTGTGATCACTGGTCCTTAGATTGGCTTCCTCCTCTGCTTCTTGGATCCTTTTGTTGTTTGTCAGCACTAGATCCAATATTGCTTAGTCTCTGGTGGGTGAGTTCACCAATCGATGCAAACCTGCTCCCCTTAGTGCAAAGGGGAACTCTTTGCTCTTGCCTGAGACTGCTGTGTATGAAGAACAATCCACATCTGGTAGATTGCAATCCTCCACCAGCAAAAACTTGCATCTGTCTGCCATCATTAAGATGGTTTCCAAGAGCTCCCTGTCTACATCAGCCTCCTGGGATGGAAGTCTGTATATGACTTCTATCCAGATAGGGGCTTTGTCCCCAGCTCCTAATGTAACCCAAAGGGCCTCTGCTTTACTGTGTTTTCCCTGGATTTCTGTTCCGCATATGTCATCTCTGACATACAATGCCACCTCCCCTCCTTCCTTTCCCTCACAATATTTCTGGAATAACGCATACCCTGGGATAATGACATTCCAGGCGTGGTTCCCAGTGAACCATGTTTCTGTAACAGTGACCCAATCTAATTGTGTGTCTGCCATTACAACTGTGAGATCAGGGATTTTGTTTGGCAGACTACAAGCATTGATGCACATTGCCTTCCATCCCCTTTTGTTTTGGTTGTGTAATTTTGTTGAATTATTTGGTCTGAGTATGTTTGGTGTGATGTTTGGTCTGAGAATGATTGGCGTGTCCTTGTGCTGAACTAGTTGGTGATGGGAAGAGGGGCATTTTGCAACCCTTTTTGTGCTAGGGGTGCCTGTGCCCCCCATCTACTATTTTAACTGACCGACATGAACATCAAATTTTTGCCCTAGCCCTTGGGTTCCCTCTTTTGAGAGATGTATGCCATCAAATTTAAAGAATTCCCATTCCCAGAAGTCCTGCCATTCTTCGATATAGTGGTGACCTTTTTCATGGCACCAGTCCTTTAGCCAGATGTTTAGCTCAGAGATATCCCCTTCCCTAATCTTCTGCCTGCTGCCTCCTTTTTTCTAGACTGGCAGCAGAGAAGGTGATAGTGGACAAAAGGGAAGCAAGCTTTTCGCCCAGCCTGGTGAGGTTTTGTTTCATTACCTCTACTAACTTACTGGCTAGGTCATTTGTACCTATGTGGAGAATGACATGTGCATCTCAATCAATGCCTCAAATGATTTCCTCTATGCGATTGGTATCCCTCCATGCCAATGTTCTGGGGAGGCACCTGTCCTTAGTTGAAGCGTGGTCCTGCTGGAGGTGAGTCTTTATATCTCTAATCATTGAGTTGCCATTTATTGGAAATGGTTTATTTGTGTCCTTTTTAGTGGGTTTAGTTGTGTGCTGTACCTCTGTGCCCCGCTCAGGGTTCACAGAATTTTTTATGCTCGTTACGCTATTTGTCATGGAAGATAGTGCGGTGTACCTATTCGATGTTTAAAAAATGTTTGGTACCTTCCTGTATTGAGGATTTTGTGCCAGCTGCATGAGACCTGACCTGTTGCCAATCCCCTGGCCTGTTTGGCCTTTGGGGTAGGGGTACTGGTGTAGTGCACCCTGAAACTAAAGGTTTTATGTTGCTGCCCAGTGGGGGGCCAATTTAGTATATCGTGGAGGTATTTTATCTCAGCCCATGCTGCATGAATCTGTGATCAGAGGTCTCTGATTGTGGAGCATGTTGGACAGTTGCCCCACTCTGTAAATGAAGCCCTTGGTAGAATGTGTGCCACGGTTATTGCAGTTCAAGAGATTGATAGTGGCCTTTATTTCTCTTTTTTTACGGCTAAAGTTTTGATTAAAAGATTCAGTTTTTACATACACTTACAGATGGAGTCTGTCAGATGTGAGTTGCTGGTTACACTTACAAAGTTACATTTTCTTCTGCAATTTATAGCAAAGATACAGATTATCACTCACCTACATATATGAGACGTTATTTTCTCAGTGGCAGCTGGAGGTGCAAGACTTCAGCATTTCTATCGACATGGTGTCACGTCCTTAAGGGACTGGTAAGTTTCAAGACAACCATCACCCTAAAAATAAGAGAGCACAAGGAACCACTATTCTTGCTTCAAACTATTAACCAACACAACTATTTACATTCAGGGTTTACCTGACACTGTATGGGGTTTATCACATTGAACACTCTCCTGAGGCGCATAACAGATACATAGCACTTCCAAACCCCAGTGCTGGCATTCAACCTATGCCCATCTTGAGAGTGGCATATTGAAGGAAGGGCACCCAGCAGGCATTATACATTGCCAGCATATTCCAAGTAAGGTGAGTAAGTCTGTCAATAGATGCAATTTGTATTAAGGAAGTTGTGATCTCATGGGTTGAGGGTATCTCCGTGGTTCTCCATCTGCACAGGAGGAGTTGCTTCCTTTGGACTGGGGTGTTTAAACTTTGTATGTTCCACAGGAAACAATTAAGATCAGCCATAATCCCCATAGTACGCACTAGCTATATGATGGATTCAGGTATACACAAGTCAAGAGGAAAGGGGATAATACTTCAAGCAATGCCCAGGTCACAGGATGCACATCTTCTTATGATTTATAGGGGGCCCCATCCTCTCTCCAGGAGCCCAGGGGTGGTTCTGGCCAGGTCTGGTCTTGGGATATCTGACAGAGGGGGTGCAGGTTCAGCAGACTCACACTTGGGTGCTAGTCCTGAACCACAGCCTGTATTTCGATGCCCAGCAGGGGTGGGTCTCACACATACCTCACCATCCCCTTGGAGGTTGAAGCATATAGCCTGTACTGGCATGACAGTAGGTAACTGACCC
This sequence comes from Neoceratodus forsteri, assembly GCA_016271365.2. Classification (NCBI taxonomy): domain Eukaryota; kingdom Metazoa; phylum Chordata; order Ceratodontiformes; family Ceratodontidae; genus Neoceratodus; species Neoceratodus forsteri. The sequence continues at coordinate 371,521,197 of CM057449.1, forward strand.
ATCGGAGAGGCTCATGAGTCACCTTAACATTCCTGTGTATGTACCATGAGCAGCTATATACAATGTGCAATATGGCACCAAGTTGAGGGCACTTGGTGGCTATGGCCAACTGTCTGCAGGGACAGTTCAAGGCCCACCCAGGGCCTCTTAGGAGGTTTCAAAGATGGATCATGATGGATGGCCAGCCATCCTTACTCATCCAGTCCCTCAGCTTCATGACAGCAGCTGGATCTGTACAGGGTAACTCCTACAGTGATAAGTTAGAACCAGTACAGGTACTGACCAAGTCATACTGGTACTGGTCAAGTTATACAGATCTGGGGGATGGGGGTGTGTGAGATCACTGGTTTACATCATGTCACCAAAAAAATCTTCCAGGGTTCCTTTTAAACTTATCCAGATGTCTTAAGAATTTCTTGGGAGAAGGTGAAAAATGGATATGTTTAAACAGTAAAACACAGGTGACACCTCCTCAACCAAAAAGGAGATTCATACTTTCATATAATTATATTTCCTTTCCATTTAGGTTTTTTTTTCATATCTTTGCTTATTCCAGAATGAATTATTCTCAGTGCTTGCTCCTTGTTAACTATTTGTTTCATTTCAGAACCACAGTTCCTTCATCAGACAGTGGAGCTTTTTTGTATAATAATACTAACATACTAAAATGCCAGCAGAATAGTCCTAATGGTCTTTTGTGTCAGCTCGTTTGGTCAGCCCCCACCCTGGGAGCTGACCTTGCTGCCTCCCTCGCCCTCTCTGGCTTCTCCCTTCCCAGTCCCGGATATTCTCGCTGCACAGTACTTTGCTTCCAGAACCCTTCCCCTGTACCTGTTCCACCCCTTCTTGAACCCCTCCACTGTCTCTGCCTCCACCAACCCCTGGGCACTGCATTCAATGGCTCCACCACTGTCTCAGTGAAGTAGCACCTCCTCCTTTCTCCCCTGAATCTTCCACCCTCCAGCTTCCACCCCTGCCCTCTAGTTGCCTCCCCTTTCTTGGGAGTACCCTGACTGCTCCTCCACCCCATTTACCCCCTTCATGTACCTGAAGACCTCTAACATGTCCCCCCGGTCCCTTCTCTCTTCCAATGTGTACATATTTAGCTTCTCAAGCCTCTCCCCATAGGTACTGTCCCCCAAGCCCCAGATCATTTTTCTTGCCCTCATCTGGACCCTCTCCAGGAGTTCAATGTCCCTCTTTAAGTGTGGCCTCCAAAACTGCATGCGGTACTCAAGGTGCAGCCTCATCAAGCAGTTATACAGAGGGAATATCACCCCCCTCCTTCTGGAGATTATCCCCCTAGCAATGCATCCCAGCATCCTGTTGGCCTTGGCCACTGCCCTCCTACAAGTCTCAGAATTGTTCATCTTGACATCCACCACCACCCCCAGGTCCCTCTCAGCCATTGAGACTTGTAGCATTCCCCCCACCAGGGTGTACATTTGGCCTGGGTTTCTGGCTCCCAGATGCAGTACCTTACATTTCCCTGCATTGAACCTCAGCTTCCACTTTCTAGTCCACCTTTTCAGAGCCTCCAGATCCCCCTGTAGGGCCACCCTCCCCATTTCCCCATCCACCACTGCCCCCAGTTTTGAGTAATCCACAAAGAGACTCATCTCACTCCTGATACCCTTCCTTATGTCAGAGATGTTGGCATTGAACAGGAGGGGCCAAAGAACCGATCCCTGAAGAACCCCACTAATAACCCTCCTAGGGGATGAGACTATCCCACCAACCACGACCGTCTGGGTCTGGTCCTGGAGCCAGTTTCCTATCCATCTGATCATCTGGTTCCCCACCCGCATTTCTCCCAGCTTATCCAACAGGCCTTCATGAGGAACAGAGTCAAATGCCTTGCTGAAGTCAAGAAAAAGGACATCCACTGGTCTACCCAGGTCCAAGGCACTCATCACCCAGTCATAGAACTCCACATGGTTTGTCTGACACGATTTCCCTAGGACGAATCCATGCTGTCTATTGTTCAGGCACCCCAACATTTCCAGGTCCTCCCCAGCCTCTCCTTGACAATGCCTCCATCACCTTGCCCACCACCGATGTGAGGCTGACGGGCCTGTAGTTCCCTGCCATCTCATTTGATACCCCCTTGTGGATAGGCACTATATGCACCACCATCCAGTCCTGGGGCACCCACCCTGTCCTCCGAGAGATGCTGAAAAGCTCTGCCAGGGGTTTCCCCAGGACATCCACCAGTTTCTTCAGCACTCTGGGATGTAATTTATCTGGCCCCAGTGCTTCCTCTTTCTTAAGGGACCTGAGGGCTTCCCTAACTCTCTCTGCCATGATTTCCATCTCAGGTACTTTGTCCCCCTGCTTTGCCTTCCCCCCTCCGGCCAGTGATGGCCCCCCCCAGACCTGCCGATCAGAAAGGGTTCCCCCCTCCTCAGTTTCACCATCTCCTCCCATGTATGATGCAGACCCCCCATTTTCCTTGGTGAAAACTGAGGTGAAGTACTCATTTAGTACCTCGGCCTGCTACCCCGGGTCTTGTGCCCATCCTTCCCCTGTTTTAATCCTGCTAATCTACCCCTTCACCCTTCATTTTTACCCAAGGTATCTAAAGAACCCCTTGTTCCCTCTCCTAATTTCCCTGGTCAGGTTCTGCTCCTTCCTTGCCTTAGTCGCTCTCACCACCCTAGTGGTTCTTCTGGCCATCAGCTTGTACTCCCCTCAATCCCTTTCACTCCTTGAGCAGTTGAAATGCCTATAAGCTGCCTTCTTTCCCCTCACCACCTCCTGAACCTCCCTGGTCCACCATCAGGGTTTATAGGCCCTACCACATTTTCATCTTACTCTTGCATAGGTACTGGTAGCATCCTGCACCTCCCTCCTGATGATTTCTCACCTATTGTCAGCGTCCATGTCTGGCCCAATCCTATCCAAATGCTTCTTAAGGAGCCTTCCCATTTCCTTAAAATCTGCCCCCCTGAAGTCAATTACCACTATCTTTGTGCAGCCTTCTACCCCTCCTAGGTCCAGGCAGAACCAGACCGTGGCATGGTCGCTCCCCGTCAACAGGTCCCTTACCTCCAGGCCCCCAATCTGGTCACTGTCTGCCAGGACCACATCCGGTATCCATGCCTCCCTGGTCGATTCCCCCACCTGCTGAGTTACGAACACATCCTGAAAGACATCCAACAATCTCTGTTCCCTGGCCACAGAGGATGTCATAGTCTCCCAGTCCATTCCTAGCATGTTTAAGACCCCCAACACCACCACCCTTTTCCTGCCCAAACTGCAGTGTCTCCCAACATCTGCCACCAGAATCTCTTCCAGCTCCTACGCCAGTGCAGGGGGTCTATACGCCACTCCTTTTTTACTTTCTTGCCCCCTCCTTGTTATCAACGTAACCCAAATCACCTCCACAGTTCCCTTCACCTCCTCCACTCCTTCTATGCCAATGCAGTTTTTGTCTATTATTGCTACCCCTCCTCCCCTTCCCTCCCCCCGTCCTTCCTGAACATGGTGTAACCCTACAGGCTCAGGTCACAGCCGTGCCCTGCAATGGCCCAGGTCTCAGTGACCACTGCACATCCACCTCTCCCTCAGTTAGCATCGCCTGAAGCTCAGGCATTTTACTGCCCAAGCTCCTGGCATTTAGCAGGACTACCTTCCACCCTTTCCGTATACTTCCATTTCCCCTGCACGCATTCCCAATGGGATCCCATCTTCCCCCAGTCAGCACCTTACCAGTCGGCCTTTTTCCGCATTCCTCCAGCTCCCCAGGAGGGGTGGAGACAAAGTCCCTCCTTTATTGGAACCCTCCTTGACAGTCTTTTCTCCCATCCCTCCCTCTTCACAAGTTGAAACCCCACCTTTCACCAATGAACCCTTCTATTTTCAACTTAAGGATTTCCTTCCCTTCCAAACTGAGATGGAGCCTATCTGTAGCATATAGCCCCTTATCCTCCCAGGTCTCCTTCCAATTCCACATCAACCCATACCCTCTGGCCCCACACCACTCCCTGAGCCACGGGTTTATCTCCCTAATCTTCCTCTTGTGTTCCCCACTAGCCCTTGGCACTGGCAGGATTTTCGAGAATGAAATCATGGATCCTATGTCCTGATAGAATATAATAAATGTAATAAAAAATGTGTTTTTAATTAAATAATTCTGCAAGGCATCAGTTTTTAAATAATCAACAAATTATTTAAAGAAACTATAAGATGCTGTACAGGTGGAACTAACCTGTAAATAGGAGAGCTAAATATTCAAAACTTAAAAAAAAGGGGTCTGCTATGGGGCCGGGGTAAACCCTCGTATGTTTTCAACAGTGTTTCTTAGATATCTGTTGGGGAAATAAAACTTCATTAAGTATAGAGAACCAGTAATAGAAATATCAGTTTCAAAAAAGAAGGCGAATTCATCTCATATTTACATTTTCAAATGCCGTATGACTTTAGTATTTAGATGGTGTGCATGGATCTCATTGCACTCCGTAAACTGTAAACCAAACAAAAAAATACTCAGTATCCACACAGTGTAAATTATCAGTGCTGCACATCAATTCTCATTCTAAAAAATCTATAGAGGGGCTAATTCATACTTCCAGTGCTTCAGTGATTTGAACAGCACTCCATTATTGGTTTTAGAATCCCCATTTGAACACGTTCACTCGCAACTGTTAAACTCACCCGTCGCCATTAGCAGATGTGCTGGATACGCTCTAACAGTTCTAGCTCACCTTGCTAGGTGGTAAGAGAAGGGGCCGGGCCGTAGAGGTGAGCACGCCATGGCATGCTTACGTTACCAAGTAACTACACCTCCTGCGGCTCAGCCAAATTGAAACTTCCTCATGGAAAGATTAGGGAAGTCCCCCTTAACTCTAAGGACTTGTCAAGGTCCAAAATCCAGCCAAAAAAATGCTTGTACTATTCTGACAAAAACCAGTACATTAAATCCACCAGCAAATGAATATACTGTGCAACTAGTATATAATAAATATTAATGGGAGAAATAATGCAAATAAAGGGAACTGTCAAGGGCAGAAGGGGGTGGGGTTCCAAAGGAACATGCAGGGAAAAAGGAAAACAGAAAGGGAGATACAGTGAGGGAACTGTCAACATGAATATTACAAAGGACAATATTATTTAGGGACTCAATTATACATCTATCTCAAATATACTGTACTCAGGCTCAAAATGGAAAGCTGACACACAGAATTGAGAGCCCCTTATTCAAAACTGTCAAAATGAATATTAAGGACAGTATTATTTAGGTACTCATCTAATAATACATCTATCTCAAATATACTCAGAATCATGGAAAACTGGCACACAGAACTGAGAGTCTCTTATTCTAAACTGGTCCAGTTGTAGTTACTTGGTAACATAAGCACATCTCGGCGTGCTCACCTCTGCAGTCTGGACCCTTCTCTTATCACCTGGCAAGGGGAGCTAGAACTGTTCGAGTGTATCCAGCGTGTCTGCTAATGGCGGCGAGTGAGTTTAACAGTCGTGAGTGAACACGTTCAAATGGGGATTCTAAAACTGATAATGGAGTGCTGTTCAAATCTCTGAAGCACTGGAGGTATGAATTAGCCCCTCTATAGTTTTTTTAGAATGAAAATTGATGTGCAGCACTGATAATTTACACTGCGTGGATACTGAGTATTTTTTCATTTGGTTTACAGAGTGCATGAGATCTGTGCACGCCATCTAAATACTAAAGCCATATGGCATTTGAAAAAGTAAATATGAGCTGAATTAGCCTTCTTTTTTGGAATTGATATTTCTATTACTGGTTCTCCATACTTGATGAAGTTTTATTTCACCAACAGATATCTAAGAAACACTGTCGGAATCATGCAAGGGTTTACCCAGCCGCCATAGCAGACACCTCTTTTTGAAGTTTTGAGCATTTAGCTCTCCTATTTACAGGTTAGTTCCACCTGTAGAGCATCTTATACTTTCTTTAAATAATTTGTTGATTATTTAAAAACTGATGCCTTGCAGAATTATTTAATTAAAAACATATATTTTATTAATTATTATACAGAAAAGCTCCACTGTCTGATGAAGCAACTGTGGCTCTGAAACGTAACAAATAATTAACAAGGGGCAAGCACTGAGAATAATTCATTCTGGAATAAGCAAAGATAAGAAAAAAACAATTAAAAATAAAAAGGAAATATAATTATATGAAAGTATGAATCACGGGTTTACATCCAGTGGAAAGAAGGCATCTTAGAGCTATTGTGGGAGTAGAGAGCCACTCTTGCAGCTCCCCTCACCTTTTAGGACTCATGTTCCACAGTCTGAGATTATCAAAGCTTAGGACAGAGCGGGGGAGGGAGGGGTATAGGTCACCCACACATCTACAGAGAGCGGAGAGGAGGGGTGGAGTTCTGGGGCTGCTAAGTACATTATGCAGATTAGCATGCACTGTATTCCCCTTTTATCTCATGTACCTCTCTCCACAGCACCACAGCTCTGCCCCTGCCATCCCCCTCCCATCTCAGGCTGTACAAATACTGTGAATGCATACCCCACTGTACATTGTTCCCCTCTATAAAGCCCTGTAGCATAGCAAACACATTGCAGTTCCTCTCATACCCCCCCATTAGCCTGCTGTGATTACCAGTCAGGAGGTTGGAAGTGTGTGGCGCACTTAGTCCTGTGGTCCATCTGTCGCCAGCATGAGAATAAAGATGGGCCTCAGGCAAGATAATTTAGCCCCCATTCTTAGTGTGCCACACACCCTGACCCCCTCCCTAACCCTCCCAAAATGATAAGTAAAGACAGCAGGGTACTTATCAAGTCCTCCAGATCCAAAAGATTGCCAGTGTCTCTGTAGAAAATCCTCAGTTCTCGAGTCAGATTGATGTTGTCTTCCTTCGACATCTGGGCCTGCGCCGTGGGTTCACTGGCCTGGATAGAAACATAGAAACACAGAATTTGAAGGCAGATAAGGACCGCTTGGCCCACCTAGTCTGCCCATTTTCCTACCTAACAGATATGCTGCAGATCCTAGTTAACCAACAGCTTACTTCCTCCTACCCCCCACTAGGACTGCCTTATGTCTGTCCCATGCATTCTTGAATTCCTCCACTGTTCTTGACTCCATGACCTCATCAGGGAGGCTGTTCCATGCATTCACAACCCTCTCTGTGAAAAAATACTTCCTCACATTACCTCTGAGCCGTCCCCCCTCTATCTTCAAATTGTGCCCCCTTGTTCTTGCACATCTCTTTTTCTGAAAGATGCTACCCTCTTGGACTTTGTTGATTCCCTTGAGGTACTTGAAGTTTCTATCATGTCCCCCCTCTCCCTCCTTTCCTCAAGGCTATACATATTAAGCTCCTTTAGTCTCTCTTCATATGTCTTCCGGTGCATGCCCAGCACCATTTTAGTTGCCCTCCTCTGGACAGCTTCCATTCTGTCCATGTCCTTGCGGAGATTGGGTCTCCAGAACTTCACGCAGTACTCCAAATGGGGTCTCACCAGCTGTCTGTACAGAGGGATAACAACTTCCTGTTTCTACTGGTGATGCCTCTCCCTATGCATCCCAGTATCCCCCCAGCCCTCCATACTGCCCTCTTACATTGCTTGCCCATCTTTAAGTCACCTGATATGACTACCCCCAGGTCCCTTTCCATTTTTGTTGTTGCTAGTATCTCACCCCCATTGCGTACTCTTCCCCTGGGTTTTTGTTTCCCAAGTGCATTACCTTGCACTTCTTAGCACTGAATCTAAGCTGTCATACATTTGACCATTCTTCTAACCTTGCCAAGTCCCTTCTCATCCTTTCCACCCCACCTTGTGCATCAACTCTGTTGCAGATCTTTGCGTCATCTGCAAAGAGACATACTTTTCCTTCCAGTCCCTCTGCAATGTTACTTATAAAGACATTGAAGAGGACTGGTCCTAATACTGAACCCTGCGGTACCCCACTAGTAACCCCCCTTTCTTCAGAGTGGACTCCATTTACTATTACCCTCTGTGTCCTGTTCTCCAGCCAATTCTTTACCCAGGCTATCATCTTGGGACCCACTCCCAGGCTGGCTAACTTGCATATTAATCTTTTGTGTGGGACTGTGTCAAATGCCTTGCTAAAGTCTAAATAGGCCATGTCCAGAGCCCCTCCCTGATTTATTACTTTGGTCACACAGGCAAAGAAATCTATTAAATTCATCTGGCATGAACTTCCCGCTGTGAATCCATGCTGCCTTGGGTTCTGTGCTGCTCTGGCCTCTAGGAACTCAATAATTCTTTCCTTCAGAAGTGATTCCATCATTTTCCCTATCACTGAGGTTAAACTAGCAGGTCTGTAGTTTCCTGCTTCTGCCCTGCTGCCACTTTTGTGAAGGGGAATCACATCTGCACTCCTCCAGTCCTCAGGTACCACCCCATCCTCCCATGATTTGTTAAAAAGGGTAGTCAATGGTGTCACTAGTTCTACCCTTAGTTCTTTTAGAATTCTGGGATGAATCCCATCAGGTCCCATTGCTTTGTCCACCTTCAGTTTTAAGAGTTCTTTCAGAACCCTTTCTTCTGTAAATGGGGCTGGTATCAACTTCTGTATCCAGAGTGTTTCTATTGTTCGTTTTAGGTACCTCCCCCCTCTTCATTTGTAAATACTGAGCAAAAATATTTGTTTAGTATCTCTGCCTTTTCACAGTCACCCTCTGCCCACCCCCTCCCCTTTATTAAGCCTCACTATCCCTTCCTGGGTCTTCCTTCACTCCCTGATGTACCCAAAAAAGGTTTTATCCCCTTTCGTAACTGAGTTGGCTATCTTTTCCTTGGTTAAGGCCTTTGCTGTTCTGACTGCCTTCCCAGCTTCCTTTTTCTTTAACAGATACAATTCTCTGTCCTGCTCCTTCTGTGATTCCTTGTACTTCCTGAATGCTTTCTTTTTTCTTTTGAACCTTCACTGCCACCTCCTTTGAGAACCATAGAGGTTTCTTACATCATTTTGTTTTGTTTATTTGCTTCACACAAAGGCTTGTTACCTCTGTGATGGCAGTTTTATTATTCCCCATTGTTCTTCCACCCCTCCTTCCTGCCTATTTTCTAGTGCATTCCTTAGGCACTCACCCATTTTGGCAAAGTCACCCCTTCTGAAGTCCAGTATTTCTGCCTTTGTGTGGCTTGACTCTATTGCTGTGCTTATTGTGAACCATACTGTTTGATGGTCGCTAGTTCCCAGATGGCTACCCACTTCTACTTCTGTGATCCTCTCTCCATCTCCATTTGAGAGAACCAAGTCTAAGATTGCTCCTCTCGAGTGGGTTCCAATACTAGTTGTCTAAGGCATGCCTCCTGTAGGGCATTTAGAATAACCCCACTCTTAGAAGTGGCTGCTGCAACTGCACTCCAGTTAACATCTGGCATATTCAGATAACCCATTAACAATATCTCCCCTTTTTCTGCCATTCTAAGTATACTTTCTATTATTTCCTTGTCCATTTTGTCCCCCTGAGAGGGGGGGTCTGTATACAACCCCTGTGCAGATTGTGGTGCCATTGCCTGTCTTCAAATTGACCCACAGTGTTTCTTCTCCTCTCTGTCTACCCTTTTGTTTTGTTGCATTAATTCCTTTCCTTAGGTAGACAGCTACTCCTCCTCCTTCTCTTTTACCCTCCCTGTCCCTCCTGTAGATAGTGTATCCTGGAAATCTTGGTAAATTGAGACTGAGTGTCCTTGCCAAGTGAGACGGCCTGTTTCCCTTGCTTTAGTGAGGATAAGTTGCCTCACGTTGTAGTTCAGCAATTTGATCAGCATGGATCGGGGTTTGTCCCCTTCTTTGGGAGCTGGGACAAGTGTTCTGGGAGCCCGCTCTTTGTCTAAGCAGAACGCTTGTGTCAGGCCTAGCATTTCAGGGAGGACTTGTTGCAGAAATTGTGCTGCATCTCTGTTTTCTGCCCCCTCTGGAAACCCCAGCACATGCAGATTTTTCTGCCTGCTGCAGTTTTCCAGGTAATCCACCTTTTGTAGCAAATCTCAAATAGTGTTGTGTTGTTCTCTGGAAGCTGCCCAGACCTCCACGATGTCTATTTCATGTGTCACCAGCTGCCGTTCAGTTCCTTGTAAGCGGTTGTTCAGGTGTTCGATCGCTGTGGTTGCCTGCTTAAAGATGAGGGTAACCACATCCATTTTCTGCACAAGATGCACAAACATCATCCCAGCCTCTCATGGGTCCATCAGGGTATCCCCCAATATCTCCATGAGGTTTGCCTGTGGGTTAGAAGATGCAGTCCTAACAGCAGAGACTGACCCAAGAGTGACAAAAGGTATGTGGAAAATTGCGAACATTAGCCCTGTCCAGTGCACTTGTTTTATTACTAAGTCAGCCACCATTTTAATGAACTTTAGCCAGATTCTCCAGCACGAGATATGAGCCTTGCTAAATCAAGCAGCCATCATGCTCATGGTGAAACCACACCTCCCTCCTTTATTTCTCAGTTTAAGTCCCTGGCAAGAGAAGTAGATTGCTAGAGGCAATCTTCAGATGAAAGAAAAGGGATGCATGCTATTTCACTTACGTGTGTATTTGCTCAGCAGAGGGTGATTGGGTTTGGCTGTTGTCCTGAGCTGTTATGGACAAAAGGAATAAATGGACAACTAGAGGTAGAGGCTGTGAGTGGACCAAAACATTTATATGCAGTATATAGATCAGTGATTGATCAGTGAAGCACAGCAGACAGTAAGGCTAAGGGATTGACCACACAAGGCATACGCCTCCTAGGGTTGCTCTTAGTGTCTGAGCTGTTGCTTCTGGTTGTTTCTGGCTGAGACCTTTCTATCAGCTGACCACTCTTTCAGTAGTGGGTATAGCAGTCGGTGAAGATCAGTGAAGCTCAGCAGACAGTAAGGCTAGTGTCTGGACTGCTCTTGGCACATGTCTCCTAGGGGTGCCCTTTGTGTCTGAGCTGTTGCTTCCAGCTGAGAGCTTTCTATTAGCCATGTACAAATGCTGATTTAAATACAGCAGTCAGGAATTCTGGGTAAGTGTTCCAACAGCTCCTTATGCTGAGAAAGCAGCCACTGGCTGGGTCTGTGCAGAGCAAGAGAAGAGAGAAGCTGTCTCAGTGGAGAAAGAAGCCCAGACTGTGAACTCCAAGGAGGATTCAGATAGAACTACTGTCAAGGAATCCCTGATTCTGCACCTCTTGAAGTCTTCCTTCCCTCCGTGATTTGTCTCTTTCCCAGTTGGTGAAGATCAGTGAAGCTCAGCAGACAGTATGGCTAGGGGCTGGACCCCACTGGACATCTGCCTTCTAGAGTTGTCCTTTGTGTCTGAGCTGTGATTGCTCCCTCTCTCCCAGTTGGTAAAGATAAGTGACATGCAATAGACAGTAAGGCAAGGGGCTGGATCGCACTTGGCATATGCCTCTTAGAGTTGCTGTTTGTATCTGAGCTGTTGCTTATGGTTGTTTCTGGCAGATAGCTTTCTATTAGCTGACCACTATTTCAGTAGTGGGTACAGTAGACAGTAAGACTATGGGCTGGACTGCTTATCATGTATGCCTCCTGGGATGCCCTTTGTGACTGAGCTGTTGCTTCCAGCTGAGAACTTTCTATTAGTCGACCACTATTTCAGTAGTGGTACAACAGTACAAATGCTGATTTACATACAGCAGCCAGGAATTCTGGGTAAGTGTTTCAACTGCTCCTTATGCTGAGACAGCAGTCGCTGGCTGGGTCTGAGCAGAGTAATCAAGGAGAGAAGTTGCCTCAGCTGAGATAGGAGCCTGGACTGTGCATTCCAAGGGGGATTCACCTAGGTAGAACTGCTGTCAAGGAATCCCTGCTTCTGCACCTGTTGGAGTCTGCCTTCCCGCCATGATTGGTCTCTATCCCAGTCGATGAAGATCAGTGAAGCTCAGCAGACAGTAAGACTAGTGGCTGGACAGCACTTGGCATATGCCTCCTAGGGTTGCCCTTTGTGTCTGAGCTGTTGCCTGTAGTATCACACTTAGCATAGGTGATGTGTGAAATAAATTCTGTGTGTGTCTGAAATAAAATCTGCCAGCCAGCCATCAAGTAACAGCAAGTATCCATGTAGGTAAAAGTTGTGAATTAACATAGGAGGTTTACTACAGGTATGGGGAGGATTACTTTGAATGTTCCAGCAGTGTTCGGAGTACCAGTGGTGTGGTGCATATTATCTAAGTGTGAACTTTGTACTCATGTGATGTCACCATCATGAGTCACGAGACAAATCACATTCCTTATCTTCATGATCATGAATCACACCACACAAAGTGTTCACATTCTGTAATATGTCTTACTCAATGTTTTGTCTTCACAAGAAGCTGGCCCTATTTAATCCTGTAGATATCATCTTGGCCTGAACATTGCACCATTCTGATAAATTCATCATGACTCACGTGATGTCATGATCATGAGTCATGAGACCTTAGTGTAGGTGGTATGTGAAATAAATTCAGTGTGTGTCTGAAATGAAATCTGCCAGCCAGTTCTCAAGTAACAGCAAGTATCCATGTAGGTAAAAGTTGAGAATTATCACTGGAGATTTACTACAGGCATGAGGAGGATGACTTTGAATGTTCCAGTAGTGTTCAGAATACCAGTGGTGTCGTGCATATTATCTCAGTGCAAACATTGTACTCATGTCACGTCACTATTACGAGTCACAAGACAAATCACATTCTTCATCTTCACAGTCACAAATTACACCATTTCAACTTTTTTTGTCCAACATACCAAGCAGGACAACAGAAGGAGCTGTTTGTACCCAGTCATGATGATGGTGGGGCTAAATAATGCAGGTGAAGCAGACCATTCCGGTGGCAGTGTAAAACAGTGTACTACTGAGGTTGCTGTTGCAGTCGTGGAAAAAGAATTTCCAAATGGGTACAACTTTGGCACTGAGGATTGTGAAAGCTGCTTTCCTTTTTTGTTTCCCTTATTTTCCACAGGTGTAAAGTATTTAACAGCAGTGACATACAGCCTAGATGATTGATATAACAAAAGACAGGAACAGCTCTATGGGGTACTGATACTGAAAGGGATACTGAAATGAACTCACAATAATTTTGTCTTTATCTGTTTGCAGGTACCATTGAAGTATTGTGGACTGGCAGTATGTTCCAATCTGAAGATAGACAACAGTTTGGATACAATGAAAACCTGGAAAGAAGACAGAAATATTAATGAAAATTGTTTTGCAAATGACACATGCAACCCCCTCCCCCCAAAAAAATACTTACCTTTTATGTACTGACATTGCTCATACAACCAAAATCAACAATCAGACACATGTAGAACACTTATGCAGCAGAAACATGGTTTAATCACTATAGTCATGAATCTGTGTGCTGTGACCTGAGACTGTAAAAGAAAAGAACAGTAATAAGAAATGCTCATAATTCACACACTCACAGCAGTACCCCCATGGAAAAAATTAAAATGTTACAGTACCACATTAGATGGCAGCACATATGTATGGCACGTGAATATGACCATGGCCAACACACTGGTGAAGGGGAAACATTTAATATGTACCTGTATGATGATGATTCCCTGCAAAGGAACAACATGATGGTCTGCTTACAACAAAAAACTAGATTCAATACGAATTGAATGGCAGTGTCTTTGAGAAAACATGACATGACACGCACACTAACTTACCATTGTCGGTATGAATACACACACATAGGGCAACATGTTTCAGTCAGCGCAGCAGAAGAACTTTTCAGAACATCAAATTAAAGTTCAACCCATGGTCATCTGTATCTATCATCATTTAGCAGCACACTAAACATCAGCAGCAGCTGCGGAAAACAGCAGAACAATGGCAGCAGCAGCAGGCACCACCAAGCCATTTTCTCACTTGGGACATTTACGCAGAGTTCTGGCTCTAAGTGCACGCTTTTAACAGTGTGTCAAGAAATACTTGTGTCTTCTGATCAGTTTCTCGTGCGATTATTCTTCATTGGGACTTTCCATGACATTTAAACAGCAGCAGCAGTAGGCATCAGCAAGACATTTTCTCATGCAGGACACTTACAGTATGCAAAATTCTAGCTCTAGGTGCATGATTTTAGCCATGCGTCAAGAAATACTTGTGACTTTTCTGAACAATTTCTTGTAATTATTCTTCATCAGGACACTAATACTGCATGCTGAATGATGTAGTAAGATAGCAGTATAAGCATGTTACATTCACATAAGATAGTAACTTTATTTGTAGCGGGGGTTGTAATTATATGTGATGATAGGTTATTTTGTGTGTAGTTGTGGGTGTGCTACGAAATCCTTACACAGTCAACAGTAACAAAAAATAATATAACATGACAAGGACAGCAGCGGTGCAATAATCTGGCGACAATTTTTACCTTTTTTTTAATCTGATTTTCAATTGGTGCTTATCTACTGACTTGTCTATATGATACCTTTCTTTCCACAATTTATGGCTGCTGTACTCCTTTTATTCACATCTGAAATAATAAACAGAGTGCTCCTTTTAATCTGGCTTGCAGCCAGTTTTCATCAGTATTGCCATCTGTTTTTTTACATCTATTATTTAAAATAGTTTCTGTTGTGACTGAAATGAACTTGCATGCAGTACAGCAGGACGTGGTCCACCACTATGACCTTATGGAACAATAGATGTTCAAAGACAGCTGGGTATACTGAGGAAAACCAGCTCTGAACAATATTAAAAGGAGCACTACTTTTTTTTCATATCTAAAAAGAGGGAGTAAGTATGCTATAACCCACGACAGACGATGAGTGTATCAGGGCATTAATGCATATCCTGGGTGCATTGTGAGGTGTGAGGGCTTATCTAGGTGACTTAAGCCAGCTAGGAAGTGCAATAATGCCCTTATGCACCCATAGGCTGGAGTGGGTTATCACACTTATAAAGCGGGCTATCTAACTGTTAAAAGCAAAAAATGAAAAGCTTTTTATAATCAGCATGCCAACTGTTGGTCTACTAGGACATTAATGAATGGTCAGGTGACACTTTTTGCCCAATGGCAAGTCGTCACATTTGACCTTTCATTAATGACTGTTTTATAATGCAGAATCACATTAATTGTGGAAGGAATGTGATTATACAAGTCAGTAGATAAGGGCCAATTGAAAATAGGATAAAACAGTATAGGTCAAAATTGTTAACATATTGCACTGCTGCTTTAACATAATACAACAGGAGGAAAACATTACTACAAAAAAAAAATTAAATACTTTTTCTGTCTGTAAAAAGATTATTAAGTAGGAAAAAAGAGAAAGCGAAGGAAAGGATTTTTGTATGTTTTTTTCTTATATAATTTTTTTGGATGTGTTTTCAAGATTTATTTTGTGGGGGAAGAAAGTTAGGGAAAATAAAGACAGAACACACAATACAAGTTAGAAAGAAAACAAAATAACTACTGGGCCTGGTCTTGACTAATCAGCAGTTGGAGTATAGCCATTATTTGCAGCTGATGACCCTCCATTCAGTCCAACTGCTGCTGCATTGTGTCAACCACGTTACCGAGGTGGTTGACCTCACTTCACAGTGTGCTAAGATCTGCCTGTATGGCCAGGCTTTCGGCAAGGTGACGCTTGCGTGCAGGTGTGGGAGCTACCACTTGTTCTCTCTCTCCTTTCTGCTGTGCTTCTCATGCCTTGCAGGCTGAGGCCATGCTGTCACCTCTTGCACTGCAGGAGCATTTCCTGCTACTTCAGCCACTTGGCCTCCCCCTCTACATGGTGGTGGACAGTCAGGTGAGTTCTCTGGCCACCTGATCCCAGATGCATACCCTCCCGACCATGCTGCACCAGCATGCCGCAGATCTTACATTTAACCACACTAGGGTCACATATCAGTGTGGTGAAAAAATGTAACATTGCCAAGCTGTGTGGAGGACCAGGCACAGGGAGTGTGGTGGCCTCAGATGTTGTAGGCTGCTGTACAGTTGGGGGGGCAACCTGCTGCTGCTGTTGTTGTTGTTCCTGCAGCTGCTGTTCCTGCTTCTGCTGTTCTTAAGCCTTAGCCAGTGGTGCGGGGATGGTGCTAGGCACCACCAGTGCTGCTTGGCTGGCACCACTAACTCCACTGCCAGTGGACACAGCATTTACTGGGAGGGCAGCACTGTATGGGAACAAGTTCCCAAGGTTGATGTGAACACCACCACCATGCATCC
Source organism: Neoceratodus forsteri (assembly GCA_016271365.2). Taxonomy (NCBI): domain Eukaryota; kingdom Metazoa; phylum Chordata; order Ceratodontiformes; family Ceratodontidae; genus Neoceratodus; species Neoceratodus forsteri. The sequence continues at coordinate 371,537,321 of CM057449.1, forward strand.
TTGGTCCAAGATGATCACAAGTCCCCGCAGAAAAACCACCTCTCTCTATTTGTGAAAAAAAAATTAATGTAAGTATTCAGAAATAAACAAAAAAGGAAAAAATTAGGCTCAGGAATATGATAACAAAAGGGACAAAACTCAAAAGCAAAAATGTGGCAGTAAACAGAAACACTGAGTAAACCTCTAACTAGCATTGCGCAGACACTCTCAAAAAATCTCCTTCTCTAGCACAGGGCAAGGGAAAGTGAAAGTGGTTCACTGTCATGCCTGTTGAGAGGTCTAAACCTCACTTTCAGATTCTTGATGATATTGGGAATGCAAGTAATCACAAACACGTTGCATTAGAGTGATAAACAAGTTTATTACTACCAAAGGGATAAATCACAGTTGCCCTAAGCAGTTCTTACCAATACGAACCGGGAGCCAGTGCTAAGCATTCCCTACACCTCAAGGTTTCTCTGTAGTCTCTTGGGGTCTCTTGGGTCTCTGAGGTATAAAGCCTGTGCATTACATTATATACCTGTGATAATTACTATGGTTACAAAAAGATAGAAACATTTCTAGTTACAGAGATGAGCCCTATTGGCTAAATTAGAGGTGGCTGCACGGTCCAAGATAACATTACACAATTTCTGTAAAGACATCAGTTTGAGAACAAAAGAGTTCTTATACAGAGTCTTACATAACTAAGTGTAGTAGTACAAATCACCAAAAGATGACAGTGCCGTCTCACATATTATAATTACTTCAAGGACAGGTGTCTTGGCATCTTACAAGTAAGAAATAGACAGAAAATACATGGTAAAATATATGTGTATTAGCAAGCAAAGTGGATTACAACAATATGCATTCATCTCCTGACATCTACTCTTATACGGTAGATGCCCTTAGCCCTATATATTAGTATAACCTATGCTTAAGCATTAGCTGTCTACGCTGTACCTCAGAGGGTACCAATTAGGGTGCAGGGACCTCATGTAACATGCCTGATTAACCTCCTGCCTGCATCATGTGACCTGCAGACTGTCAGTCATGTAGTCTGTGGGCTGTTTCTCACAAACTTCATCATGCTCGAAATGTTACACGAAGTTAAAGTGAAGTTAATAACGCGTAGTCCATTAAGGGTGAATTTTGACCTTTCAGTGGAAACTTTACGTAACTTTCTGCAGATGCGAAGTTGGGAATGTCACATTAGTTTTGTATGCGTGGTAAAACTTTGCTGCATCTCTAGTGAGGACCCAGTCTATTAGGGCACTCATTACAGTTTTTAATTAGTTCAGGTGCATTCATTTGCTACTTGTGTCAGGTATAGGCTATAGATTAGTTCTTTATGTGTACTGCTTGACTGTGAGTTTCAATCAATGTTAAAGTCACCTATGACCAATGTTTCTGAGAATGGGCTTACCTCCTGGTAATATTGACTGAAGGACTTGATACCAGTTTTGTTGTTACTGGGGGGAATGTATAATGTTAGAATTTGCAGATTTTTATTATCTTTGCCTAGTGTTAGCATTGTAGCCAGGCATTCTCAATATGTATTGAAGCAGTTGATGGGGATGTTTTGGACATGTAGGTGGCTTCTTATATTTTGGCAGCAACTACGCCACATTTCCCAGACCTGTCCTGCCTGAAGGTTGTGTAACCTGTCAGAGCAATTTCTGAATCAGGTACCTTAGTCAAAAACAGTGGTGGAATTCAAGCATGCATGGGACAGTCATAAGGCAATTCTAGGGGTGGGGGTAGGAAGAAGTAGGCTGCTGGTTAACTAGGATCTGCAGCTTATCCATTAGGTAGGGAAATGGGCAGACTGGGTGGGCCAAGTGGTCCTTATCTGCCATCAAAATCTATGTTTCTATGTTTCGTAGCAGTGAGACAGGTCTCTGTGATGGGAATGATAACAGGTTGTGTATGTGCAACCCATGCTTCGAATTGAGTGAACTTAGAGGGGAGGCTGCTTAAGTTGCTTGTAAAATGGGCACAGTATAGTCTTTAAAATATCCACAGGTTCATTTGAAGTACAGGAGCATGTTAGGTCTTCTTTTGGAACCACATAAAATCTGCCTTGTATAAATGTGGAAGGAAATTCTTCATTTATTAATTATGCTTTTTTAAAATGGTGTCTGGTATGCTGGTGCGGTGGTGCTGAGGGTTGAGGCACTGGACACCACACTTCATACCATGTTGGTGATGCAGGTTTGGAAGCAAGCTTGGGCTGTCGGTGGTTGGCTGGGGAGGAAAGGATCAAGCATCCAGAGGACTGCTCTCCTCTCCTGGGAGGGGGGGGGAGTTCCTGTACAGCTAATGGCAGCCGGTGGAGACCGGGTGCACTGCAGATGCAGGGACCACATCGGGAAGGGAGGACATTGGGCGGTCACCCTCTGGATGTGTGTGGGAGCTCTCACATAATGTGCTGGTGGTGCTGCATGACCCATGTTTGGGGAGGGATATAAGTATAAAACCCCTCTCACTATTGATAGGTGAAGGTGGGTCTAGAGGTCATGACCCCACATCACTGCTGGGCACTAAGACGCTCGATCTGGACCCTTCACAGGCATGGCAGTCCTCAATACTGTAGATAGAGTGCCAGAGGAGTATGGTGGTAACTCCCCAGGGGATTCAGATCTGGGGGTCGGGCTATCTGGACTGGAAGGGTGTCCCTGCCAGAGATGAGCACTGATGCTTCAGGCGATGGGGGAGTTTCAGTACTGTGACTCCACGCTGGAGAGAGGCCAATGAAGAGAGGTGAATAAACAGAATTAAAAACATTGGTGTCTGGTCAGTTCTGACACCTCATTTCTCAGGACCCCATCACATGGTACAGTGTAAACTTAGCATATACCCTGCTCAGAAGACATGCTAGGGGTGCATTAATCAAGAACATACCCAGTTGGTTCCAAAAAGACTGATATACTTATTACATACCCTCAGGGTCAAAATGTCACAATGCAAATCAAACAGCACAGCAACATCAAAAAGAAACCATGCAAATAAAAAAAATGTTCCCCACCAGTAAAACTGCACAAGAATCACAAAGTATAAAGTGAATCCATCCAACAACACTGAAAAAAACATAGAGTACTTTTTCTCTCAGATCCAAATCACAAAAGCATCTGTGCTGCTCATACAAGAAAAACATTTTAAACACAAATAAAAATGCAGACTATATTTAAAAACTATGATTCTACACAACAACAAAAATGCATACATATATCTCTGAATCACCTGGAAAATGTTTAAAAGCTTTGTTCTAAAAGTTAATAAAATATCCACTTACCTATTAGGCCTGCAGAAACAAACAAAAAACAACAGCTCAAACTCCCTTCTTGAATCTCATCAACTGCCCTGCAGTACACCTGAGCAAGGTCACCTGGTATCTAATCAACAGTCCAGGTCTGACTCAGATCACATGAAAACTACAGGATGCACACCCCAAGCTTCCAGCTTGACCTCATAGATCACATCTTAGCATGGGAAGTTCTGGATATTAAGACAAGAATACCTATTTAAAGCAACAAAATAACCCACTCTTTGCAGTACAGTCACACCTAACTTGTGCAGTTTACCGGCTGTAACCTAATTCTGCTGCCTATGTAATGTAAACTAACACCCTAACGCCAATCATTTAAAGGCACAGCACCAAATTAAACAACTACTATACTGCAAAAACAAACATTACTAAATGTTTTATAAGTGGAATAAGGCCAGTCCTCTAGGGGTATAATTCTATGTCAATGTACCTGTGTTAGACAGAAAAGGAAGCGCAAAAGAAGAAGGAAACCACTCTGGTTCTCAAAAACAGTAGCAGAAAAGGTTGGAGCCGAAAGGCTGGCCTTCAAGAAATATAAGGGAACGCAGCAGGATGAAGATAGGGAGGCATATCAAACTTCCCTAAGGGAAGCAGGGAAGGCAGTAAGGCAGGCAAAGGCCCAAACCAAGGAAACACTAACATGAACAGTAAAAGAAGGTGACAAGACTTTCTGTACATACATTAGTGAAATGAGAAAGTCCAGAGGGGGTATTGCTAAGTTCAAAGGGGATAAGGGTGCTTGTGAGGAGGAGGACCTTGTAAAAGCATCTATCCTAAATGTATGCTTCTGCTCAGTATTTACTGAAGAGAAGGTAGAGCAGGGCCCACAGCTCAGCACCATGGACACAGTAGGGAGGGAGATGTGCACTAGTCCCTTCGCAAAAGAAAGGGTCCTACAAGAGCTCAATAAGCTCAGGGTGGCAAGGCAATGGGACCTGATGGCATACATCCCAGGGTACTAATGGAGCTAAGGGTGGAACTAGCAGTTTCGTGAGTCTCTGAGCACAGGAGAGGTCCCAGAAGACTGGAGAAGGGCTCATGTGATGACACTCCACAAGAATGGTAGCAGGGAGGAGGTACAGAACTACAGACCAGTCAGTCTTACCTCAGTAGTGGGTACGATTATGGAGGCACTCCTTAAGGAAAGGATAGCGCAACACCTAGAATCCATAGGAGCACAGGATCCAAGACAGCATGGGTTTACAACAGGAAGGTCCTGTCATACTAATCTCATAGATTTCTTTGACTGGGTAACCAGAGTGGTGGACCAAGGGGAGCAGTTGATGTTGCCTACCTTGACTTCAGCAAAGCTTGTGATACTGTTCCACATAGAAGATTGATTAATAAGCTGGGTAGTCTAGGGGTGGGTCAGAAGTTGGTCAACTGGGTGGCAAACTGGTTGATGGACAGAAAACACAGAGTGGTGGTAAACGGTATACAGTCAGAAGAGATGCAAGTCACAAGTGGGGTACCTCAGGGATCAGTCCTGGGACCAGTCCTCTTCAATGTCTTCATCAGTGACATTGCAGATGGACTGGAGAGTAAGGTTTGTCTGTTTGTAGATGACACCAAGATCTGCAACAGAGTAGATGATCCAGAATGAGAAGAGATCTGGATAAACTGGCAAAGTGGTTGGAAGAGTGGCAACTGGGGTTTAACACAAAGAAGTGCAAGATCATGCACATAGGGAAGAGAAACCCTGAAGCCACCTATAGGCTGGGAGGGGAGTTGCTGGCAGTCACAAGGGAAGAAAGAGACTTGGGCATCATCATCATCGCAGATGACCTGAAATTAACCAAGCAGACCACTAAAGCAGTAGGTAAGGCTAGGGGGATGTTGGATTTATTAGTAGGGGTATCACAAGTCAGAAGAGGTAGGTAATAATCCCTCTTTACAAGACACTGGATAGGCCCCATCAGGAGTACTGCATGCAGTACTGGAGGCCACACCTTCATAAGGACATTAACTAAATTGAGGCAGTCCAGAGAAGGGCAACCAAAATGGTGTAGGGACTGCATCAGAAAACATATGAGGACAGATTAACGCAGTTCAATATGTATACTGAACCCTAGAGCAAAGGAGGGGGAGAGAGGTGATATGATCAAAACATTCAAACACCTTAAGGGCATGAACGAGGTGAAAGAGTCTAATAGGTTTCAATATAAGAACAAGCATTTGTCAATGCCGAATGTTGATTATGCTGTTGTGTTGAACTTGCTCACTGACCCTCTGTCACTCACTCAGTCTGTTTCTCCCAGTGCTTCAGTCTGCTGTTTTGTACTGGGCTCCTGCCTGCATTGGCACCTTGTTCTGCCCACTAAGATATCTGCAGCTGTCCTGACAGAGCTGCGTTGAAGTGGCTCACTGACCCTCTGTCACTCGCTCAGTCTGTTTCTCCCGGTGCTGCAAGTGGCCCTTTTGTACTGCGCTCCTGCCTGCACTGGTGTCTTTTTCTGCCAACAAAGAAATCCACAGCAGTCCTGATTGAGCTCTGTTGAGCTCACTCAGTCCCCCGTCTCACTCACTCGTACTGTTTCTCCCTCCACTGCAGGCTGGCCTTTTCTACTGGACCCCTGCCTGTATTGACACCTTTTTGTGCTCAAAAAGAAATCCACAGCAGTCCTGACAGTGCTCCGGTGAGTTTGCTCACTCCCCCTCCCTCATTCACTCTCTCGTTCTGTTTCTCCCAGTGCTGCAGGCTGCCCTTTTGTACTGGCCTCTTGCATTGGGTCCTTTTTCTGCCCACAAACAAATCCAGAGCAGTCTGGACAGAGCTCAATTGTGCTCGGTCACTCCCTCCTCTTCACTCATTCCACCTCAATCTATCCCAAACACTGATGTCTCACAGCGACCATGCTATTCTCCGTCAGGAGTGCAAAAACATATTTTGACCAGGAAGTGGAAAATTACAGCTGTACTGTTCATAAGGAGATGTGAAAGAATGCCACTGTTGAAAATGTGGTGTGAAAATATTACAAATTTGCGAATTTACAAGGGTGCGTGGAAACAATTGAATGCACGCTTGTAACACAGTCATGTTATGGAGTTTTGACACCAAATTTGCAACATAGGGATTTTAGGACCTCTGCTCATGAACAGTGTCACCGTCATTTTCTTAATCTGTCCCAAACACTGATTTCCCACAGCGACCGCGTTATTCTGTGCTGCAACTGTGAAACCACATTTAACTCCGGATGTGAAAAATGACAGCTGTACTGCTCATAAGGAGGTGTGAAAAATTGCCATTGTTGAAAATGTGGCATGACAATATTACGAATCTGCAAAGTTACAAGGGCATGTGGAAAGTGTGCAATGCACACTTGTAACACAGTCATTTGATGGGCTATCATCATAAATTTTCAACATAGGCATTTTAGGACCTCTGCTCATGACCAGTATCACTGTCATTTTATTACTCTGTCCCGGACAGTGATTTCCCTCAGCGACCACTCTATTCTGCGTCAGAACTGCGAAAACACATTTCAGCCAGGATGGGAAAAATGACAGCTGCACTGTTCATAAGTAGGTGTGGGAAAATTGCAATGTTGAAAATCTGGAGTGAAAATATTATACATTCGCGGAGTTATGAGCGTGCATGCGAACTGCGCAGTGCATGCTCGTAACACCGTCATTTTATGGAGTATTGTTACCAAATTTTCAACATAGCCATTTCAGGACCTCTACTCATGAACAGTGTCACTGTCATTTTCTTACTCTGTCCTGAACACTGATTTCCAACAGCAACCATGCTATTCTGCGCCAGAAGTGCGAAAACACATTTCCGCTAGAATGTGAACAATGACAGCTGTACCGTTCACAAGGAGGTGGGACAAAATGCCAATGTCAATAATCTGGCATTAAGATATTGCAAATTCATGAAGTTATGAGCGTGTGTAGCAACTGTGCAGCGGACGCTTGTAAAACAGTCATTTTTGGGATTTTTCCCAACAAATTTGCGACATAGGCTTTTTGACAGCCCACATAATGAACACTGGCACTGTCATTTCATTAATCGTCCCCCAAAGGTGATTCTGCGCAGTGACCATGAAATCACCTCTCAGGGCCGATTAGCGCCATGACAGTTGAAGCATTCATGAGGAGGGATCCCAAAAACTCCATGTTGAAAATTTGATGAAAAAATTCCAAAAAATGCCTGAGATATGCAGCAAAGTTGAAAAAACCCTATTTACTCCATTATACAACTTACCGGCATTTCCTCAGTTTGCAGTTAGCTTTGAAAGTGCAGGCGTGTTCCCGGTCCACCGAAGATCATCGTGCCAGACTCGGAGGTAAGTATGGGGTGGGGGATGTGAAGGCAGGATGCACAGTGGGTGGGCGCAGGTTGTGGGAGGGGTCTGGGAGACTGTGAAGGACCTTTTTTTCTTTACAGGTAAAAAAAGACAACATGGGACGGTTTTTAACTTCACAGGGGCATTTGAGTCTTGCTTTTGGGGCGTTGTAACCGATGGGGGTTTGGGCACCCCCCGTCAGTAAACAAAAGGGGGGGGATTCCTTTCTGCTGATGGGGATTGGGCACCCCGTCAGCAGACAATGAAATGGGGGGCACATTATGCCAATGGGGAGTGGGCTCCTCCGTTGGCAGATAAACATTGTGTGTGGCGGGGTTATATTGTTTGTGAACAGGGCGTCAATGCACTGCCATGTTCACAAACAATATCAGGCTTGCTAGAACTGCCCTGCAATGATGGGTCGCTCCCTCATTGCAGCAGATGGCTTACGCTGCAATGACGAGGCAGCCCCTGATTGCAGCGGCTGATTTGTCACAAGTTGGTGCAAACATTCCAAACTTGTGTCACCAGCAGTCTGCAATGGCATTGGGGGAAGTGGGACAAGCCTTTGCAGGCTGTGGGGGCATTGTCCACAACAGTACCGTGCCTCCACAGCCTGCTTCTCAGTAAGCTGTGCCAATATGTTACTTGCGCTGCATGCAATCAACATAAAAATAGCAGGACAAGAGGACACAACATGAGATTAGAGGGAAGCCAATTAAAGGGTAATGTGAGGAAGTTGTTTTTCACAGAAAGGGTGGTGGATGCATGGAACAGCCTACCTCAGGAAGTGGTGGATATAAATACAGTGTAGAGATTCAAACAGGCATGGGATAGGCATAAGGGAGCAATATAGAGATGATTATGAATAAAAGGCCATTGACAGAGCAAAGACCGATGGCACATTCATAAGGTAAAAAAAGAAATGGGCAAACTGGATGGGCCTTGAAGTTGCAGTCCTTATCTACCATCAACTTCTATGTTTCTATGTTACTTCTTGGTGATTGGAGCCTTCTAACTGTAGGTTCATCTGGGAGCAGAGACATCCTGGTCTCCTTGCAGGGGACATTTCTTAGGCAGCTAGTCAGCAAACCCATTATTGACAGGGCAATACTGGACCTAGTGCTTACTAACAGAGACAGTGTTGTAGACATCTCAGTGTGCTGTCTCCTGGGGACCAGTGATCACCATACCACGTGGTTCAACATTAAGGTGGGTGCAGAGGCAAATCATACAAAGATGAGGATCCTAGACTTTAGAAGAGTAGATTTGACAGAAATGGGAGACTGTCTCAGAAGCAGCCTAGCATGAGAGGATTGCCACGGAGGGGTAGTGGAACAGTGGAGAAAATTAAGGCAAGGCAGAGTGAAGGCACTAGGCCTCTGTGTTAAGGACATACGCAAAAGCAGGAGGAAAAAAAGACTATTATGGTACTCCAGAGAAGGGGCCTTGAAGGTGAAGGAAAAAGGTACGGCAGTCATGAGGTTCAAAGAAATGCAGATGGATGAGCATAGGGAGGTGAATCAGGTAAAATAAAGGGAAGCTGGTAAGACAAGGAGAGGGGCAAAGGTACAAACAGAGAAAAGGATAGCCAAAGGGGTAACAAAAGGGGAAAGGACTTTCTTCAGGTACAAAAGTGAGAAGAGAAAGACAAGGGGAGGGACTGTAAGAATAAGAAGGATGGCAGAGGGAGACAGTGCAGAGGGGGGTCAGGAAAAAGCAAACATCCTAAACAAATTCCTCTGCTCAGTCTTCACAGTGGAGGGAGAGGGGGACGGACCACCAAGGAGCAGCAATGACACTGGTGGGAAGGGGGAGGTGGACACAAGTCCATTTTCAGAAAAAAGAGTCTTGAAGAAACTTGAAAATCTGACAGTGAACAAGGCCATGGCACCAGATGGGAAACACCAAAGTGTGTTACAGGAACTCTGGGAGGTGATTGCTGCACCACTGATGATCTTATTCAACAACTCACTGGAAACAGGAGTGATTCCAGAGGACTGGAGTAGAGCAGATGTAGTTCTGCTCCTTAAGAGCAGCAGCAGGAAGGAAGCTAGCAATTATAGGTCAGTAAGTCTCATATCAGTTATGGAGAAATTAATGGAAACCCTATTAAAGGAGAGTCTAGTGGAGTTTCTTGAATCCTGTGGATTACAAGACCAAAGGCAACATTTATTCATAGGGGGAGATCATGCCAGATTACTCTATTTGATTTCTTTGATTAGGTGACCAAGAAAATAGATCAAGCAAGGGTAGGAGACATGGCCTTCTTGGACTTCAGCAAAATCTTCAGCACTTTGCCATAGTAACATAGCAACATAGTATTTGATGGCAGATAAGGATCGCTAGGCCCACAAGTCTGCCCATATTACCTGCTTGTATCGGTGGTTGCTGACCCTACTTGTTCATTGGCTTTAGCCTTTCCTGCCCACCTCTAGGGTTCCCTTGAGACCCTGCCTTTTCCAGGCATTTATTGCCAACATGACTACTAACTGTCATTCATCAACCATTAAATATGCAGACATTATCAAAATTGGGGGCACCTGTAGTAACCAATTTCAAGCTTCAACCATACAAAAAGATTTAGATACAATATCAACCTGGGTTAACACTTGGGGGAATGAAGCTTAATACATCCAAATGCAAAATTAGGCATCTTGGACCACGGAATCCATTTTACACATGCAGACTCGCAGGAGAGTTACAGTATTGAACACTACCACAGATGAAAAAGATTTAGGCATTATTATAGCTCATGACTTGTCTCATTCTAAACATATACATGAGGTAGTTAATAAAACAAACAAGGCAGTATGGTCTGTTTTACATAATATTAAATCCAGGGACCCAAAGGTTATGATGTCACTCTTCAGGGCATATGAATATGCATCACACCTTTGGTGCCCGTGTAGAAAAAATGACTGCAAATTATTGGAAAAGGTGCAAAGAACATGTATAAAATATATACATGGCCTTCAGCACGAACCTTATGAAAACAGACTTCAGTATCTTACTTTTATGACCCTTGCTACCCATCAGCCGGGTGGGGGGGGAACCTTCTGTTCCTCTTTGACTTAATCAGGACCCATATCTCATGACAGAGCTTGGTCTTGAATTTAAGAACAATACAAACAATACCATGGGGCACCACTTACAGCTTGCTGGGAAACCCTTTCATTATAAAAGTAGGTAGGCTATTCCATGCATCTACCACCCTTTTTGCGAAGAAAAGCTTCCTCATGTTCCCCTTTATCCTGCCTCCCTCCAATCATATCCTCTCATCTTTGTACACCTCCTATACTGAAAGATGTTGCCCACTTGCACTTTGTTTATGCCCTTAAGATAATTGAAGGTTTCTATCATATCTCCCCATTCCTGCCTCTCTTCCAGTATGTACATATTGAGGCCTTTTAATTGCTCCTCATATGTCTCCTGGTGTAAACCCTGCACCATCTTTGTTGCCCTTCTCTGAACTGCCTCCTCCCTGTCTATGTCCTTACAAAGATGTGGCCTCCAGAACTGCACATCATACTTCAGATGAGGCCTCATCAGTGTTTTGTAAAGTGGCATCACCACCTCCCTTCTTTTGCTAGTGATACCCCTTCCTATGCACCCTTAATATGCTACTGGCCCTCCCCACAGCCTTGGTACACTGTTTGGACACCTTTAGGTCATCTGAGATAATTATCCCTAAATGCCTTTCTTCCCTGGTAACCATCAGCAACTCCCTCCTCATCCTGTAACTCTCCACAGGGTTTCTGCACTACAGGTGCATGATTTTGCACTTCTTTGCATTAAATTTTAAATGCCATACATTGGCCCAGTTTTCTAGCTTTCCTAGGTCCCTCCTCATTTTCTTGCCCCTCCCCCCCTGGAGTGTCTACCCTGTTGCAGATTTTGGTGTCATCAGCAAATAGGCAAATCTTCCCCTCAGCCCTTCAGCAATGTCACTAATGTAGACATTAAAAAGAACTGGCCCCCCATTTTCTCGGGTTGGATTCCATTAATCACCACCCTTGCCTTCTATCCCTCAACCAATGTTTAACCCAGTTCTCAACTTTATGTCCACCCCAGGCTACCCAACTTGTTAACCAGTCTTCTGGGAGGATGTAGGAGGCTGATAAGAAATTAGGCAGTCTAGGGTGGGATTCAAAGTGGTAAACTGGGTAAAAAAAAACTGGTTGATGTACAGTATAAGTGAGAGAGTGTGGTCAAATGGCACTCTCGCTAATGAGGGGAGTGTAATCAGTAGGGTGCCCAAGGGCTCACTTCTGAGACCAGTTCTGTTCAATGTTTCATAAGTGACATTGCAGAAGACTTGAGGAAGGAAGGAAGGAAGGAAGGAAGGGAAGGAAGGGAAGGAAGGGAAGGAAGGAAGGAAGGAAGGAAGGAAGGAAGGGAAGGAAGGAAGGAAAGTATACCTTTTGCAGATGACACCAAAATATTTAATAGAGTCGATACTTAGGAAAGGGTGGAGAGAATGAGCAGGGACCTTAGAAAACTCGAGGAGTGGTTGAAGGCATGGCAGCTGAGGTTTATTGCCAAAAAATGCACCTAGGGCATAGAAATCCATGTGCTCAGTATAAAATGGAAGAGGATGTACTGATGGTCACTAAGCAGGAAAGAGACCTTGGGGTTAATGTATCTGATGATCTCAAAGTGGAGGAGCAGTGTGACAAGCAGTGGGCAGGACTGGTGGGATGCTGAGGTGCCTAGGGAGAGTTGTCACCAGCAGGAGAAGGAAAGCAGTGTTGCCACTGAATCAGTAGCTGGTGAGAACCCACCTAGAATACTGTGTCCAGTTCGGGAGGTCACATCTCAGGAAGGACATAGACAGGGTGGAGGCAATCCAGAGCAGAACAAGTAAAATCATGCAGGGCTTACATCAAAATCTCTTGGAGGACAGACTGAGTGATCTCAACATGTACATCTTAGAGACAAGGGAGAAGGGGGACATTATAAAGGCCTATAGGTACCTCACTGGGGTGCAGGGTACAGGAGAGGAGTCTATCACAAATGAGGAAGTGCACTAGGACATGAAGGCATGCAATGATGCTGGAAGGCAGAACATTCAAGAGAGATGTGAGGAATTGCTGCTTTACTGAAAGTGGTGGACATCTGGAACAGTCTGTCAGCAGGGGTGGTCTGGGAGTGAAAACAGTGCGGGGCTTGAAGCATGCATGCTATAGGCATAAGGTAACATTGGTAAATAGGTGAGGGGGTGAGGAAAACCAGGTAGGGTCCGCGGAGACAGAATAGGCTGAGAAAATCTGGGAAGACTGGGTGAGCAGTGCGTTCCTTTTCTGACTACAGTTTCTAAATGTCTGTGTTTCTAAAATGTAATCAATGTGTGAACTGTATGTTGGTGACACAGCAAGACTGATTCCTAGATAGTTGAAATCATTGACTTATGAATTGACATCTGACGCTATGACCTCAACTTTGGGCAACAATTTCATTTTCCTATCAATCTCATGAAGGCATTTGCTAATCTGGATTTGAACGCATATATTTCTTGTATTACCGAGTGTCCAAGTGCATGAAGTACTTTGTTTTATGGAGACAGCCTGTAATGCTGCAGGCCTACCTAACCATGAATAGGATACCAAGAGGCCTACGCTTGGTAAAGCAGCCCAATTTTGGGAATGAAAGGGATCACTTTTTATGCAGCTGGCAGAAACACTTACTGGATTCCTCAGCAGGTATGATACACCTAATTTTAGCACATGCTCAAAAGACTGAAGAAGTAAAAAGAGTACTACTTGAAATAGAAACAAAATTAAAATAATTTCTGTCTCAACCTGAATATAACTATCAACCCTAGTTAAAGAATACCATAAAGTATACAACATTAGAATTCAACACACTAAAAAGAGAAAGGTGAAGCCGGCCCATTGGCACTGAGGGTTGAAGTACTGGACACCACAACTCGCACCACGCCGGTGACCCAGGTTTGGTGATGGACTCAGGTTGTTGGGCATAGGCAGGAGAGGGAGAGGATCAAGCATCTGGAGGACAGCTCTCCTCTCCTCTCCCCTCCCTGGGGAGTGAGCCAGGGTAGCTTGGTGTCCTGCTGAGCTCCAATGGAGATCAAGGGTACTGCAGGTATACCAGCCAAAGTAAGGGGCGGAGTGTGGCAGATGCCAGCTGGGCAGCCATGCGCAGGCATCATTGCACAATGCACTCCAAGGGGAGAAACAAGGAAACACCCCTGATGGCCATGTGAGGTGACGGCTGGTCTCTGGGGGCTGACCCCCACACTCTCAATGCCGGCCACAATCCCATCCCTAACCCCTGGGGATACTTGGCCTCCTCCTATATGGGTCCAGTAGAAGAGGAGGGGATCCTGAATCTGATGTCTCAGTTGGAGAATGTGCTTCAGGTGAGCGGTTAAGGGGAACACCGAGCGAGCCAACTTGAGAGATGTCCCGGACCACCAGATGAAGAACTAAAGTTAAGAAAAAACAAAAGAAGGAACGTTTGAGAGGAATCCCCTTGATTATTAAGAATGCCTGATTTTCAGTTGGGGCATAAGTCAGGTTGAACAGCTACCATATTTGATTATTTAAAGGACAGACAAGCATATACCAGTTCTGAGGCTAGATTCACAAAAAATCGCAAAGTGCAGCACAAACATTTACGCTGTGCCTTGCAGTTGCACAGGTTTGAAATTGTGCTATTCACAGTCAGATAGTGCACCACACTATCCATCTGTGAATAGGGGTTGGAGGGGGCAGCTCTAACCCTGGGATACCAATGTTAAGCCCAGTAGTGCTTCCCCCACAGTCAGTCAGGACAATGGCCCTGCAATGAATAGCACAGGTGATCTGTTTGTCATTCACAAAAGAAGGTATGCAAATGAGCCCACTGGACATGCAAGGAACTAGGTGGCCATATGCATGCCCATTATGGGCCCATTTGCGTGGGCTTTGGTGAGTGTAGCATAGCCTCCCCTTTGCTGATCCTCAACCCATTGTGGGTGACACGTATATCCCTGGTAGTCTAGTGGTCCCTGACCCCCGGTACCTGATTGTTATCCATATAATAAAAATAGCTTTTCCTGGTAGTCTAGTGGTCTCTCCTCATTCTCTGATTGTTGTCCCGATATGAAAAAAATCATGCCCATTTTCCAATTGCTATCTCAATAATAAAAAACGTTATTCCCCTTGGAGTCCAGTGGTCCCTCTCCCTTCCCCGGTCACCAATTGCTGTACTGAGTAAAAGACAACAGCCCCTTCCTGGTAGTCCAGTGATCCCTTCCCCCACCTAAACACCTGCCCAACATATATATGAAATTGTAACTGGTGTCCAGTGTACGCCACACCACTGCCTTGAAGAAAAACAAAAGGGTCCCATTACCTAGTGGTCATGTGGACCCCCCTCACCCTAAGCCAACAGTGACCTACACTCCCACCCCCATCCTGGAACTCAGCCAGTGACCAGCACAACCTTTCTTCCACCACCACTGCTGGATGACAATGGAACTGTGAATGAGCCAGTGCAGTATACACTATGTGCTCATTGGTTGAGTGTGTCAACCTGTGAGCATGTAGCGTATACTGTACTGGCTCATTCACAGTCCAGTCAGTGGCCAGCCATGTTGGTAGGAGCTGGGCTTTGCTGGTTGCTGGCTCAAGTCGGGTTTGGGGGGTAGCAGGGTGGTGGGGTGTTACATAATAGGGTGGGGTGTTGGGTGGGCCACTAGGCGCCAAGGACAAATTAATTTTTCCTGAACAGGGGATCAGTGATGGGGGGTCAGCTAGACATAAATGAAAATGTTAGTTTCATTTACAGGGGATCAGGGGAGCAGACAGGGGGAGACAGGGGGAACAACTGTTCTGGGCCCAGTGGCTCAGGGGGCCCAAAGGGGGATCTGTAACAGGGGATGTGAGGCTAAGGGGGGGCCCAGGCCTAAAGGTGTGTCCCGGGCCCAGGAATTTCTATTGGCACCCCTGCAGGGGATTATGATGTGAGGGGGTGGTTACACTGGACACTGTTGGGTAGGTGATCAGGTGAGGGGAGGGATCACTAGCCATCAGGATTCCTTTCATATCATGTTTTCTTGTGATCGGGATAGTGATTGGCAAGGGGGCAACCTCTTGACCACCAGGGAATCTCGATGTTTGCTATCAGTCCAGTGATCGGTGATCTGAGGGCAGGGTGGGACTACCAGCAGGGCTTACTTTATGGGTTCTGTGTGCTATAGGGATGGCGATCAGTGATATGGGAGGGGGAAATAAAACACTACCACCAGGGAATAATGTACTTTTTTGTTTTAAACTATAGAGATGGTGGTCTGTTCTGGGGGATGATGAGGGATCACTATACCACCATGGAAACAGTTAATTTGTTTTCTTCTACGGACTGCAAACAGCTCTCAGGGATGGAGAGGAACCACTGTACCACCATGGAAACATTAACTTTTTTTATTACCGGGATGGCAATTGGCTCTTGGGGATGGGGACAGACCACTATACCACCAATTAAATGGTCATTTTTTTTAATACAGGATGGTGGTCTACTCTAGACGATGGGGAGGTACCACTGTACCACCAATGACATTGTCACTTTTTTATTACAGGGCAGTGATCAGAAGTACCTCTGGCAAGTGCTAGGGTTGCATGGGATACCACCTGGTCTGGGTCGGTGGTATTTTCTCCACACTAGGACACGTGCAAAAGGCCCTTGCATAGAGAAAATCCTTTATGAATGGGATTGCACTGATATCCAGGTCCTTTTCCTCTTATTTACACTGCAGTCCCCTCAAAACATTGTGGGTGCAAACTGGACTTTTTGTGAATACCAAATTAAGGCAAAACCCAGGTTATATGGTGTGAATTGGGTATGTGACAGGGCAAGGTTTTGTGAATCTAGCTCCTGGACACTTACACCACTAGTTCTGAATCTGATGTTGCTGTTTTGTTAGATGATGGCTAAAATTCCCAGCCTTGGCCCTTACCAAATCAACAAGTCAATGCTGGCAGTTCCCACAAAGGCTACTGAGACAGAACTAATAGATTGCACAGTTTGAAGAAAATGAATGCTAGTTGGGAGCAGGGCAAAGGAGGACCAAGATGAAATGAACATAACTGGAACAATCAGAACCAATGCCAACAATACCAGAGTAGAAACTTACAACAGGAACCAACAGAGAGGGGGTGAATATAAAATGCTAAATAGTTGTAAACATTTCTAACTACCAACTCTCAGAAATAGAACATAGTGTTTTACAATGTGGGCTCTCATTTATTCCAACAAACTTGACAAGTGAATTTGACACAGGTGTTAATTTGCACCAATTTACTTAGAACTTAAACTTGAAAGCATATTACTTCAGCATGGATGGAATAGTAGTTTGCAAGTTACACTAGAAGAGGAACCTTTGTAAATATTGTCATCAACTGCACAGAAGCAACAGGAGGTTGAAGCAGCAGGACTGCTAGCACTTAAAAATCTACTTTTTTACCATCTGAAAATCCAGCAGCTGCATTCCTTAAACAAGCTTGTGAAGTGGGCATTCAGAATCTAATGTCTGATTTACAGAAGCTAAGATACCACAAATGTACAAGAAGGGAATGACAAGCACTTGAGAATTTATAGGCAAATGTGGACATTACCATAAAACCAATCGACAAGGGCAAAATCATGAACAAAGTTAGTATGAGTCTAACCTTACAAAACATGTCTCTGATGTTAATTTTTACAAGTGCTTTTCCAGTGATCCCACTTCTGGTTTTAAATAACAATTGATGTATTACTGTATGATGTGTGATAATATCTGGGGTAGTATCAAAGCAGACATGCGAGTCCCTGACAGTTGTCCATCCAATGAGAAGCACTGTATATGGCCTCCCAAAAATCCACATGGATTTGTGGAGTGCCCCATGAAACCAATGGTGGTTAGCTTTGATCATTTGGTTGAGAGATTCCTACCTGAAACTGATTGCCAGCTCAACCAGATCTTACATTAGAGATACCACACACATGCTACAGATCTTAGGTTATCTGCATATTGAAGATAACTAGTATCTGGTTACTTCTGACATCCAGACTTTATACACTATTACACCTGATATGGTTGGTGTCAGTGCAGTTGACAAGGCTTTGTACTCACAGACATAACTATACAATCCATTAGTAGAATGTTTGATCACACTGACTAAGAATTAACTGATCTGCAGTGCTTTCCCATTCATGGAGCAGGATTTCCTACAAATCAAAGGTACTGCCAGGGGTGCTTTATTTGTACCAAACTATGTAAGTATATACCTGGCAAATCTGGAGGAGAGGTCTATCCTGTTGGAATCAGCAAACCCTTAATTCATAGGTTAGACCGCACAGAATATTGATTATCTCTTCTTAATATTGTGTGGTACTGCTGAATAATTGTACTCTTTTGTAACGTATTTAGAATCCAAAATTAAAAATCTTAAATTCAACACGACATACCTGTATGACCCAAGTGAAGTGGACTTTCTGTATTTAACCGTAAGAAACAGTGGATTGTAAGTAAACTGTTCAGGGAACCTACTAACAGGAATTCTATGCTGCATTTCACCATCATCCCCATCATCTGGTTGAAAGTATTCCTGTTGACAGTGGTGGAGCTTAAGGGGGAGCAGGGAGGCAGGTGCCTCCTAAGTACCATTGCCTCTGGAACTTGTGCCCCTACCATTCTTTTTTATTGTTACTCTATCAAAACCTTTAATTTTTTTGAAACTTAAAAGGTTGTGCAGCCTGGCAGCATGCCTGCTGAGCCTGCAAAAATTGATTGAGTCAGATGAGGATGGCAGGGAGATGCAGATGGATGCTGAGGTGGACTGGATAGAGTAGAGCAAGTTATCTTCACTGCAGTTGTGGGGAGGGGGCTGGAGCTGTCAGCTTCACACATGGCTGTTGTAGGCTGTGTCAGCCAGTCATGCAGGTCAGTTTTTGTTGCCTGTTTCTCTCCGCCAGAGCCCCCCCTTCCCAACTTGAACATAGCACTGTCTGCAGCAGGAGGAAGGATCAGGTTGGTGTAGTGTGCACATGCTTGAATTGGAAGCAGACAAAGATGAGAGAGTGCAAGAAAGGGAACCCAGCACCATTGTGACTCTCACGTCATCTGTCTGTTGTGCTAAATCTATTTGTTCTCTGTTGTTGCCCAGGCCCTGGCTGTTGCTGACTTGCTCTTCTTGCTGTGCCATCCTGAACTTGAATCCAAATCCTTACCTTTCTGGGCCAGAACTGGACTGGGACCGTCCCCAGAGACCAGATTAGTCTTGTCATTGGTCATTTGTGAAGAAGAGACATCCACCTGACTGATCTGCGTCCCCACTAGCGATGACAAGTCAAGCACCCCACAGCACTCACTAGCAACTTCAGCCAGGCATAGGCAGCCCAGGTTCCTCTGTGAAAGTTTTGCAAATTGCAATTAAATCAGAGCACATGTGTGTGTTTTTCCTGGGTTAAGGTGAGGGTGGAGAGAAAAGGGAACTGTTTTGCCATACTCTGATAAAAAAAAATCAGTATTTGTGATAATATAGAGGATAATGTATGGGCATCGATGAACAACAACACTGTGTGAACTTCGAGTGGTTCCCTTAGCAACCCATGTAAACCTCGAGAGCACAGCTCGAGAGGTTTACCAAGGTTGCCAAGGGATCCACGAGAAGCTTACATGGTGTTGCTGTTCGATCGATGCCCATACATTGTCTTTTATAGTGTATGGGCATCATATGCAGCAGAGTCTGTCGATTAACAAAAACACAGTGGTGTTTTTCTTACCTTGCACAGATGAGATTGAGAATACATTGTTCATTCAGGGGAAAACATTTATTCAAACTGCTATTAGCAGCTTACATTTAGTCAAAAAAAGAAGTAGATTTACTAATAAAAGAACATCTATGTTAGATACACACTAAAATGCATTGAGCATTGAAAGAAAATGGAAACAGAGATTGGGGTCAAGTGTCATGTAACGTCCAGACAGGCTTGCCGTAAAGTGGCTGAAAAAGATAATGCTGTGAATAGCTGATGTTTGCAGGACTGACCAGTGCTTTGGCACTCAAACCTATGAAGAACTGGGAGATAAATAAATCGAGAGAAAACATGGTTAGAATTTCTGATTTTTCTGAATTATGGGTGTGCTACAGGGGTTACTAGACGGACACAGGTTGGGGGGGAGAAGGAAAAATAACATAAAACGAACTGAATTAGGACAGCGTGGCAAACAGTGCTACCTTGGAAACCGAAGCGTGTCAGTTCTTTTTAGTTAACCCATTGATGTGACGCACCATCGATGGGTTAACAACTAAACCACGTCACATCAATGGTATAACAATGTGGGGAAAAGATGAATTTAACTACATAACAACGTTCTACCATACACTATATAAAAAATGCACTTCTGTGAACTGGTGTTTCATTGCATTGTTTGCTGTGGAGCATGCTCTAGAAGCTAAATTACTCACGTTTTGGCAGACCTCCAAGTGGGTGAGAACTTTGGACTGTTGTTTACGATACAATATAAATTCCCAATCTGTGCCCTTGGCAAACTACCAGAACTGTGGGTTCTTTCTGAAGTGGGCTAGGCCCCTTAGATTTTGAATTAAGTGCTTTGAGGGAGGGGATTAATTGATTTCATTACTCCAGATCTGTACACGTGAATAAATATGCTCATGTTGAATATGCACTTATTGTCAGATTTTTATCTCACTCCTTTGCGCTCTTAAATGTGAGTGGAGGTCAGGATGTTAGTAAAGAATTCAGCCACTGTGCATAGTTCCCCTGCTGCCAGACAAAACAGTCATGCAATTCCCTTGGCACTTAAAGCAATACTTCTTGTCCCCTTATTGGCCTGTCGCTCCAGTGTTGAGGGATTTTGTTTGTTCAGTGGAAAAGCTCTTGCCACCCAAACCAGCATGGTTTTGAAGACTAATATAGGACCATGCAGTCTAGTAGATAGGTCACCAGTTTGGCAATCAGGAGATTGTGGCTTCAAACCCCACTAAAGCCAATACTCAGTGTAACCTTGAGCATGTTACATAACTCTCAATGCACTGGAGTCCACCTAGCTGTGGAAATGGGTAAAAGCAGAATATTTGTTTGGGTTGCTCTAGTACGTGTGTCTGTGTTTAAAAAAAAAAGCCAGACCCCACTGAAAATGAAATTTTCTCAGATAGGTTTTCCTGGATGAAAGCAGGTAGGAATAGTACCTCATGGAAAAAGATATTGTTCTTAGCTGGGCTATTCAGGATAAATTCATTGTAAAACTGGGTGAAGGACCCTGCTAAAAATAAGAAGCAGCATCTCCACTGCCGAATATATTTTAACATATACTACCAGGGTAGGGAAACCTGCGCAACACACACACACACACACACACACACACACACACACACACGCATCTTTTGGAGTTGTAAGGAACTGTGGCTTCTCCGGCAAGCAATTAAGAGAGCACTTCTGGAGCTTTTTTCCAGAGATGCAGGAAATGACACCTTTTTGTGCACTATTGCTGCACTTCTCAATTCCAATTAAAAATAAACACAATAAAAAATTACTGGCCATTATGTTAATAGCAGCCAGAAAGGCCATCTTCTGAAAGTGGTTATAAAAAGATATTCCTACACAGAAGGAATGAGCAGACACAGTTCAACAAGT
Organism: Neoceratodus forsteri; assembly: GCA_016271365.2. Taxonomy (NCBI): domain Eukaryota; kingdom Metazoa; phylum Chordata; order Ceratodontiformes; family Ceratodontidae; genus Neoceratodus; species Neoceratodus forsteri. Next base: position 371,558,558 of record CM057449.1, read on the forward strand.
CTATCAGTTAGAAAAGACAACAGCAGGTCTTAACCTCCAGATGAATTGCTTCACAGGGTTATGGAATAAATGGCTATTATGGATCATGAATAGTAGACTGGAATTAGTTCCCTGAGATAGGCTATAGAAAACATAGTTGGCCATCAATATTGGTTTGAATCAGGGACTGGACCACCTACTTAAACATAATCAGTAAAAGAATATTTGAGCATTAATGTAACAGGCATTTGTCAATGCCAAATGTTTGCTTGCTGGCATTGGCAGTGGTAGTGTAGAAGTTACAGAGCTACATAATAGGAATGGCAGTGAAGTATTGAACTGAAGCCAACCCCACCACCACCCTGCAGAGTGTGACAGGCATAGGGGTGTGTGTTTGGGTCATCAGGCATAACGGCCACGCCATTTCACCACACCCCACCCTGCAGACACTGACAAATGTGACGGTGTTCCTTGGGGTCTTTGGCCCTTGGCCTTATGCGCACCCCATTTCATTAGGAAATAAGGTGAGATGGGTGCGATATAGGAGAATGGGGTGAAGTTTGGGGCCAAAGAGTCCAAGGCATACCTCGATGCCTCTCACTGACTGCAGGGTGTCGATTGGGCACCCCCGTCGGCTATATCATTAGTTGCCACGCTGGGGTGGGCACTCAGTGTGGCATTTTGGAAGGCTTTGGGGGGAGGCGGGGGGAACACAGCACAGCCGACGGGGATTGGGCACCCCATCGGTTATACAGTGTGTGCTTGCATCATGGGAAGCGACATGTTCATGTACAGGCGTGTGTGTGGGGGAGCTGCGCATGAGCAGGCGATATCTTATCGCTGCTCACTCAAGTGTAGCTCCCCCTTTGAACTGTATGCCACTGCATTTTGGAGCTTGTCATAGACAGATCCAGCATGCATTGGCTTACAGGGGCCGAGCCTGCCAACACACTGACTGAATTGGAGGAGGAGGAGGTGACACACCTCCGAAATCTCCGATGATGGCACTGTGTTTCTTGCACATGTGTGCAAGCAAACATAAAAAGGAAGATTGTGATCTCTTGTGGCTATGTATGCTATATTAATGGAATATATCTGTGTACTGCTCCTGGAAAACTTAATAAAAACATTAAATTAAAAAGATATATATACTGACAGGACAGGGCTGTGGCAGATGAAGGCAGCTTGGCTAATAATAGGATGATTTAAATAGCCAAATTAGTAACATCGTTTGATAGTCTTGACTAGTTCACACTCTGTACCACATCTAATGGATACAAGTTCAATAACTGACTGAAGCCCTTACTGGTGGACTAGTAGGCTTGTTCTCATTTATGCCAGTTAGATTTACCTTTTATTCCTTTCTATTTTGGAATCAGAATATGGCTTTTAATCATCCTTATATTTGTTCATAAGGACTTATCATGCCATCCATCATATTCTACCCTGCCTATTATGTACCTATCTACCTGTATATCTCCAGATTCTCTTATTCTTCCTTACTTGTTTCGATTATTCCTGTAAAGAAAGGGTAACAATGTATTTATAAATCTAATATAAGCACCCTAAATGTGTTCAAGCTTCTCTGCCTTGTCTTCCATGTTATAATACATTGTTTCCAGCTTTGCTTCTTCTGACAGTAGGTTTATCCAGTGTCTCAAATGTGGAGGATTTTTATTCTTCCAGTTCTGTAGAATCAATTTTTTTAGCATTTATCAATGCTAAATTCAAGAAGGCTTTATTTCCTGCCCTCAATGTACCTTCTTTAATGAAAAGAGAATCAAACATTAAGATTCCAGTATCAAAAGGAGTGTCTAAACCTGCTATCACTCCTATGGTCCTGTGGATATTCACCCAATACTCTTTCAGCTCAGGGCAGGTTATAAACATATGTTTGTTTGTACCAGATGTCTTTTCACATCTTGGACAAAAGGAAAAAATTACTCACCTTAGTAATGTTGTTTCTTCTAATGGAGTCTTGCTATATTATGACATATGCAGTGAGTCCCAACCTTCAAACTGCTCCGGAGGTGAAAGAGTTAACTTTCCATGCCAGGCATGGAACGCTGAGCTAGAGCTCGGTTAAAACTCTGTCTGTTGTTCTTCAAACTCAAACCGTCAGATCTTTATGAGCTAAACTCACTGAGGTCCTGTGTGGAAGCTGTAAACCTACACTATGCAACTGGCTACTAAACATAAGAACACATTTTTTGGTCCCAAAACAAAGACTCAAGTCAGGAGACCCAAAAAATGAAAAACACAACACCAAGTCACCCCAAAAAAGGAGGGGTGAAAACAACAAGGTGGGCATCTACTAAGTGCCAACACTGCACTGCCCACCCACATCCTCAAAACAGAGGTTCTGAGAGGGGCAGGTGGGGGGGAGGTCATAATATAGCAAGACTCCATTAGAAGAAACAACATTACTAAGGTGAGTAATATTTTCTTCAAACAACATGAAGTCTTGCTATATTATGACATATGCAGACTACACAGCAGTACCTCCATGGAGGAGGGAGAGAACCTACTTAGAAATAGAGCTCAGAAGCACAGCTGTACAGACCGAGCATCACTCCTAGCCTGGATGTCCAGGGAGTAATGCTTGTAAAAGTGTGAACTGTTTTCCAGGTAGCTGCTTGACATATCTCTAGAATAAGGATGTCCCTGGCAGCAGCCAGGGAAGCAGCTGTACCTCTGGTAGAGTGAGCCCTCAGGCCTGATGGAGGAACCTTACCCAGCTTTTCATAACAGAATTGGATACAAGAGACAATACACCTGGCAATGGATCCTTTAGTGGCAGGTTTCCCTTTACCAACCTCACCATAAGTGAGGAACAGTTGGAGAGAGTCAAACCTGTGACCCTTGGTAAGCTCTATGTAGTAACTAAGGGCTCTCTTCACATCTAAGCTGTGCAGCCTCCTCTCGCCAGAGGAGGAATGGTCAGTGAAGTACACTGGAAGAAATATAGATTGATTAAGGTGGAAATCTGAAACCACCTTAGGCAAGAACTTCCTGTTAGTCCGAGGACCACCTTATCTCTATGAAAGGAGATAAAATCAGGCTCCACTGACAAAGCTTTTAATTCACTTACGCGTCTGGCAGAAGTGATGGCTACCAGAAACACAGTCTTCCAAGTCAAGTACTTAAGCTCTGCTGAAGACAAAGGCTCAAAGGGGGGTTGCATAAGCTCAACAATGCAAACATTAAGATCCCAGGCAGGGGTAGGGTCCCTGAATGGAGGGTTGGTGTGAAGCAATCCCTTAAAAAACTTGGAGAATACAGGATGAGCTGAAAGAGAAGAGGGTTTACCTGCTGAAATAAAAGCAGACACAGCTGCTAAATGTACTTTTAGGGTAGCTGGTCTCAGCCCCAAGGTATTTAAATGGACCATATAATCCAGGACTGTAGGTAAATCAGCAGATTCTGGGGAAATATGCTTCCCAGAGCACCATATGGAAAATCTCTTCCATTTGGAATTATAGGTAGCCCTGGTGGAAGGTTTCCTAGAAGCCTTCAGTTTATCCATTACACCTTGGGAGAGGTGTAGATCAGCAAACTCTAACTCTTCAAAAGCCAGGCCTTGAGATTGAGAGATTTGAGGTTCGGTACCAAACCCTCCCCTGAGCACAGGTTAACAGGTTGTGATTCCTGGGAAGACACAGGGGAAGATGGACTGCTAAGGACAGTAGGAGTGGATACCAGGGTTGTCTGGCCCAATCTGGAGCAATCAGGATCATCTTGCAGGATTGAGATCTGATTTTGACTAACACTTTGAACAGGAGAGGGAAGGGTGGAAAAGCACAGAGAAACTTCCCTTTCCAATTGAGAACTAAGGCATCCAGAGGGACTGAGCCCAACACTGGGGGCCCTGCAGCAAAAAACGGGAAAGTTGGTGATTGTCTGGGGCTGCAAAAAGATCTATCTGTGGGGTGCCCCATCTGGCAAATATCACCTCCAGGAGCAGGGGGTCCAGTGACCATTCGTGATGGGCCTGGGAAATCCTGCTGATAGCATCTGCCAGGACATTGTCCTTGCCTGGGAGGTGAACTGCCATAAGGGGGGTGTTCAGGGAGTAAGCCAGAGACCACAACTTCATTGCTTCTGTGCACAAGGCCATAGACCGAGTGCCCCCTTGCTTGTTGATGTACCACATTGTGATGGTGTTGTCTGCTCTGACCTGTACAACTTTGTTCTGAACAGATTTGGAAAAAACTTGAAGTGCTAGAAAAACTGCTCTGAGTTCCAACAGATTGATGTGGAGCAGAGATTCCTGAGGGGACCACAATCCCTGGGTAGTGAGGTCACCCATGTGAGCTCCCCACCCCAAGAGGGATGCATCTGTAGTAAGGATTAAGGAGTGAGACTGAGGGACAAAGGGGATCCCTTGTCTCAGATTGCTCTGATCCTGCCACCACTGTAGGGTCTGGATCAGGGTTCGAGTTACTGGGATCAATTTGGTTAGAGGGTCTTTCCTTTGAGACCAAAAGGCTTTCAAATTAAACTGGATGTCCCTCATCTGAAATCTTGCTCCCTGCACTACTGCTGTAGAAGCAGCCATGTGCCCCAGGAGCTGTAGAAAATGCCTTGCTGGTCGAGAGACCTGCAGGGTGAATGAGGAGGCCAGAGAGACCAGGGTCCTTGCCCTGTCCAAAGGAAGGAAGGCTCTGGCTTTCTCTGTGTTCAGCTCTGTGCTTATGAAGGTGAGGAGATGGACAGGCTCTAGAATGGACTTTGAAAGATTCAGAAGGAAACCTAGAGAGGTGAGCAGTTGCTGAGTTATCTGTAGATGTAACTTGACTTGGTCTGGAGACTGGCCTACTATGAGCCAGTCGTCCAGGTAAGGGAAGATGGCAATTTTTTGCCTTCTTAGGGAAGCAACTGCTACTGCCAGGCATTTAGTGAATACCCTTGGAGCAGAGGTGAGGCCAAAGGGGCATTGCTCTAAACTGGTAATGGCCTGAGGGCAGCTCGAACCTGAGGTACTTTTGATGGAAGCTTCTGATGAGAATATGGAAGTAGGCATCCTTGAGGTCCAGGGATGCTAGCCAGTCCCCTGGCCTTAGAGAGGGTAGAATAATTCCCAGAGTCACCATTTTGAATTTTGGTTTTAAAAGGTGCTTGTATAAATATCTGAGATCCAGGATGGACCGCCATTCTCCTGTCTTTTGCGGGGTAAGGAAGTACCTTGAGTACAATCCTTTGCCCTGGTGTAGGGATGGAACCCTTTCCACAGCTCTGAGAGCCAGGAGGGAAGAGACCTCTGCCTCTAGGGCAAGTGCCTCTGGTGGATTTGCAGGTGGAAAGGATCTGGTTCTCATCCTTGGAAATTTTTTGAAGCTGAGAACCAGTCCCTGGCTTTACTACTTCCAGGACCCGCTTGTCTGATGTCAGAGACTTCCAGTCCTGGACAAAATAAGCCAGTCTGCCCCCTACAGGTAGCTGAGAATCGGCCCTGGTAACCCCATCAGGGTGCCTGCTTGGCAGAGGCTTTGGGCTGAGGGGTAGAAGCAGGCCTGCTTCTACCCCATCTGTCTCTCCCTCTAAAGAACCCCCTCTGGGCATAAGCAGAAGAGGAGGCCTGGACTTGGTAAAAAGGCCTATGAAAAGGCCTGCCCCTGCCCCTGCCCCTGGAAAGCTGCCTTTAAGGAGTGGTCTGCCTTTCCTTGGCCTGTGCACTCCTATAGGTGGTCCTATACTCATCCATTTTCTTCATGTAATTCTCTGTCTGCTCCCCAAACAGAGAATTACCCACAACAGGAAAATCCATGGCCTTAGTCTGGGTATCCTGTGACAGGCTAGTACATCTGAGCCAAGCCATTCTGCAAAGTGCCACAGATGTAGCCATGACTCTTGATGACACATCATTAGAGTCCACTGCAGCATGGAATTGCACCTTGGATGCCTCAATACCATCAGCAGCCACCTGCTCAAGCTCCTTGGCAAGCTGGCCAGGGACCTGTTTTGCTAGAGCCATAACAGTATCCCATCTGGATTTCTGATATCTAGCAACATAAGCCATATAATTTTCCTGTCTGAGTCCCAAGGATGCAGCCATGTACTGTTTCTTTGCCATGGCATAAATCCTCCTGGAGTCCTTGTCAGGGGGGTGTGAGGCCAAGGGAATATTTGCCTTGTCACAGTCTGCAGTCTGCACTACCCCAACATGGCTGCATTGTTGTGTAAGGAACTCCATAGCAGAGCCTGACAATGTGTACCTCTTGTCCACTCTCTTATCCACAGGAGGTATAGTGTGAGGAGTTTTTAGAATTTTAACTGTCTGTTTCCCAAAAGATTTATGCAAAGGAATAGACAGTCTCCTAGACTCTGGGATATCCATCATTTCCACATAGTCAGGCTCCTCTTGATCATCCACAGCTTCCTCCATAGGGAGCTGGAGGGTTTCAGCCACTTTTTTATAAAACATAAAATGAGAAGGGGACTCAGAAAGCCTAGGAGGAGACACTCCTGAAGGTCTGTCTGGTGAGATGTCCGGGTCAATGGGCACATCCAGACTTTCAGATCCACATTCACTCTCCTCATACTCCTCTTCCCCCTCCTCCGGTTCATAATATTCCTCTAAATCATACTCTTGAACCGGTGGAGTTCGGCTGGTTACCTGATGGTACCAGTTCGGTCAGAACCGGAGAAAGTGACTGGACAATTTTAATTGCTTTGGCTATTTCTTCAGCGGTTGGAGAGGAAAGTTTTGTCTCCACACCAGCTGATTTCCTAGTCCTTTTTGCTGGAACTGACTCCTCAGAGTTGGATCTCCTTTTGCCCGAGAAAGTCTTGCCCTGGTCAGAGGGCACTCCCTCCGGATCGGTTGGAACCGAACTGGGCTGGCCATATGGTTCAGTGAACTTTTTGGCCTCCCTTTCCCTGAGCCTACCAACTCTCTTTTCCAGGGTAGCTGCAGGAAATTTTTTACTAATCTGGCAGTCTGCATTGAGGTGGTCAAACCCCAGACAATAAACACAGGTGGTGTGGGGGTCAGCCTTGGCAAAGACTTCCCCACAGACACTGCAGTGTTGAAACCCAGTGGGCCCAGTTTTACTTCTGGGTTTCTCAGACATAGTGCCAATCCTAACCAAACTTACCCATTTATGGCAATCCACCAGGTAAGACCCTCTTATCTGTTCCCAACCGTGTCACGGGTCGTGGAAAAAACATAATAAAATCAGTTTTTTTTTACAACCGATAAGAACCGATAACCACACTCTAAATGACAGATTAATATATTTTAAACAACCTGATCAGTTCAAACCGAACCGATTACCGTTTACAAGTTCCACACAGAATAGAAATTAATGTAAAACCTATCTAGTACTCACAAATACCACAGACAGAGTCTGAACCAACCGGTTGCGGTTTAAATTTGGTCAAAAACTGAGAAAAACAATACTTTAACTGACAAAATTAACCAAGCAGAAGGAGAAATCTCTGGAGCGACTGTTCAGTGAGGCGGAGTAAAGAATCTGACAGTTTGAGTTTTAAGAACAACAGACAGAGTTTCAACCGAGCTCGAGCTCAGTGTTCCATGCCTGGCATGGAAAGTTAACTCTTTCACCTCCGGAGCAGTTCGAAGGTTGGGACTCACTGCATATGTCATAATATAGCAAGACTTCATGTTGTTTGAAGGAGATATTTCTTTATTGATTTTGTTTAATTTGGTAGGTGCATAATATACTCTATGTAATTGTTACACTGAATTTGTTTCAGTCTCTCAGTTTTGGATATTGATCTTACTATTTTCAATATATCTGACCATTGTTGCTCATTTAGTACCTCCACAGAGTCTCTTTCCCAGGCATCTTTAAGTTTATTCAAAGATGGGAGATTTGCTTTGTTTAAAATTCTGTTTATGTTCCCCATTTGTTTTTCTGAAGGGGTATTTAAAAGCAGTTCCTTTAATGGCGATGTTGGGAGTATCCCTAGGTTACCTTTTTTTTTTGTAAAAACAGTTTGCAAATATATAAAGAAATGATCTGCTTGTAGTTCATATTGTTTCTGAATTTCTATAAATTCTTTTAACTGTTATCTTTATAAAAATGTTTTATTTGTGTAATTTCTTTTCATTTCTGATCCTCAAAAATCTATTTGTTTTTATACTTGTTATTCCTATTAAATATTTTATATATGTGTTTTCAGAGAACGGCAGCTCCCATTTTATTAATTTATGAGCTTCTTTCCATATTTTGATAGATAGTTGTGTAGTTGATAAGTCTGCCTTTATTTCTTTATTTTTTTCTGTCTCTATACATAAAATTCATTTTATATCCTTTATTCCTATTATTTGTTGTTCTGTTTTGATCCAAGTTTTTTACTGTCTGTTCTAAATATTCTGTAATATGCTCTAATTGTGCTGAAATATAGTAAAATTGAAAGTTTGGTAATCCTAATCCTGTTTGTTCTATAAGTGGGAATAGTTATTGTAATGCTGTCCTAGATTTTTATTTTGCCATAAAACATTTCTTAATGTATTATCCCATTCCTTAAAGACATTCCTTGGTAGCCATATAGGTGTGGCTTGGAAAAAAAACAGAAGTCGTGGCAAAACATTCATTTTTATATGGGTGACAAGGGAACTGGACAAAGGCCATGTGGTGGATGTCCTGTATTTGGATATCAGCAAAGCTTTTGATTGTGTCAAATGGGAGGCTGGGAGGGGACTGGATTATATTGGGATGAGAACAAAGATGGTAACTTGGATCTCCAACTGGCTGAAGGTAAGGCAGCAAAGGATGGTGGTGGGAAGGGGATTTTGGGAACTCTGATCTCCAAGGGATGTGACAAGCGGGGTGCAGCAGGGATCAATATCGGAACCAGTATTGTTCGGGATATTCATAACTGATATCTCCCACAGGGTCCAGAGTAAGATCAGTCTCTTCACAGGGGACACAAAGATGGCAGCTGTGGTAGATGACATCAAAGGTTAGGGGGGGCTGCAGGAGAACCTGACCAAACTACAGGAGTGGTCAGATGCATGGCAGTTGGAGTTTAACACCAAACAGTGCAAGGTCTTGTACTTCTGGGCTAACAACCAGGGGAAGAGCCATCAGCTGGGAGAGTACAGCTAGAGTGCATCGAGGAGGAAAGAGATCTATGGATGTAAATTATGGGGAGTATAAACAACTTGGCTCAATGCAGGAAGTTGGCAGCAAAAGCCAACAGAATTCTGGGGAGCATAATAAGTGGAATCTCTTCCACTAATAGGGAGGTGATTCTGCCCCTCTGCAGGTCACTGGTCAGGCTGCACCTGGAATACTGCATGCAGTACTGGCACCCTTACCTGAATAAGGACATCAGATTGTTGGAGGGTGACAAAGATGATCCAGGGATTAGAGGGACACTCCTATGAGGAGAGGCTGGGTGAGCTGAACATGTATTCCCTGGAGGAGAGGAGGGATGGGGGACATGATCAAAATCTTTAAACACTTAAAGGGGATTAATAAGGCTAGTACATAAGGGATTTGCCAGATTAGAATGGGGCGGGTCATGAGGAGGCACCAGATGAGACTGGAGGGGGAAAGATTCAGAAGGGATGTCAGGAGATATTATTTCCTTGAGAAAATGGTGGATAAGTGAAATACTCTGCAAGCAGAGGTAGTAGCCTGTAGTATGGTAGATGGTTTTAAGGGGGGGATGGGACAGAGTGAGAGAGGGTAATTATGAGGAGGGAAGGGGTGGGTGAAGCAGGTGCAAGTTGAGAGGCTAGCTGCACAGTCAAGCAGACTTGATAGACTGTGAAGCCTGTTTCTGCTGGTATTTGTTCATGTCCATATAATATTTATTCTCTCTGTAAGGGTTAAAGGTAAGTGATTCCAAAGTTGCTGTATATTTTTGTAAATAACAAGGTGTAATTTAATTGGTATAATTCTTTCTCTCCTCTGATTATAATTGTACACCTAGATATTTTATATTTTTTAATAGGTATTTTATAGCTTTCCATGAATTCATCAGATTCATATTGGTTATGGAGAGGTAAAACTTCTGTTTGGCCCCCAGTTTATTTTATAATTTGAGTATTTAGAGATGTTATCCACTATATTGAATAAATGCTGAAGGTAGGCTGTTATGTCTTCTAAATATATTAGTACATCGTTTGCATATAATGAAACACAGTGATTTTGGTTTTGTGTTTCCATACCTTCTATCGTGATGCATTGTTTTATCTTTTGTGCTAGCGACTCCATATAGATTGTAAACAGGAGGGGAGAAAGTGGGCAGCCTTGTCTTATTCCTCTCTGGAGATTAAATGGTCTTGATAGTTGATTATTTGTTTTTGCCCAAGCTAATGTTTTTTCTTATATTGCTCTTATTAATTTATATTATTTCACTCCGAAGTTCATATTCTCCAAAGTACTGTAGTTAACTAATAAGTCCAGTTCATGCTGTCAAATGCGTTTTCAACATCTAAACATATCATGGCTGAATTTCTGTGTGATGCTACTTCCATTAAGTCTAGTGTCTGTCTTATTTTGTCTGCCAACTTTCTCCCTTTTATAAAACCTGTTTGGTCATGGTAAATAATTTGTGATATTTTGTTTCATAATCTTGATGCTATTATTTTAGTGAGTATTTTATAATCTGTGTTAAGGAGTGATATTGGTCTATAATAGTTACATGTTTCTTTGTCTTTGTCTTGTTTTAATATCAATATTATATATGCATCATTAAATGCATTTGGGATTAAACCTAGGTTTAGGGCATCATTACATATTTGTAATAAGGTTGGTGCCAATTCTTCTTCGAAAGATTTATACAATTCTATATTGAATCCATCCAGTCCTGGAGATTTATTATTTGGAATTTTTGAAATTATATTCAATACCTCAGTTATTGAAAATTCTTTCTCTACAACAAGGCTGTGCTTCCATCAAGGGGTTGAGATGTATGCTGCCATCTCAACCAAGAGATGGAAACACATGCCGAGTTGTGTATGGTTGATTATATTTTATTTTTTGTAGTATATGTTTTTTTACACTAGAATGACAAATCCCCATTGAAGCGAAATCAAAAAAGCTTGCCATTTCTTTGTTTTTCTCACATATCAAAATCAAATTTCCAGACTTTTGAAAGGTAAAATGTATGAATTTGTGCACTGGGTGGTTAGTGAGTAGCTAGGTGTAGAATAAGTGAGAAATTTAAAATTGCATGACCTTTGAACTGTGCATAACAACTGTTCAGAATGTGCATAACAACACTTTAGAATGCATATAACGGTTTAGAATGTGCTTAACAAGGATTTTGAGCAGGCTGATTTTTATATATTTTTATTTCTTTTATTTATTTATTTATTACTTTGATAACTGGGTGCTTGCACTAATCCCAGAACTGTTTTCAGGCATGACCCGTGTCATAACACATGGCGTAGAGTGACAGTAGAGTACAAGGTAACAGTAATACACATGAAACAGATTTGATACAAGCAACAATAGTAGACATAATATACAGGTTTGATGCATAGGTCCATTTGAGAACAGTGAATACAAAGTTTCAATATCGGACATGAGGAGACTTGGTACAAACAAACAAATCATATGCACAGTGTACAATGTGAGACTGCATCGTCCAGTGAGCAAGTAATACACAGAATACTCAGTAAAAAAATATACATGCAATATGTACAGGCAAGGAAGTCAAATATTACTGTGAAAATTACAATATAACTGTTGTAGGCAAGAGATTTGACTAGTGTGAGTAGGTCGTTAATCCCTGGGTTGGGGAGTTGATTAGTGTGGGTTGGTGTGAGACCCCTGGGAGCATCAGCAGGATGAGTTTGCCAGGAACCAGACTTTTAAGTGGGACTTGAAACTGGAGTGTGTGTCAATGGAATGGAGTTCAGCCGGTAGTTTGTTCCACTACAAGGGGGCAGCTGCAGACCAAGCTCTGCTACCCATGTTGGTGGATACCCTAGGAACAGCTAGAGGGGGAGTACCATTTGAGCAGGAGGTTGGGAAGGAGTGTTCAGATTTTCAGAAGGGCAGTTAGGGGAGATTCTGGAGCCTTGCAGATGATATTGTCCATCATGCAGCAGAGGGCTAGGTCAAAGAGACCTTGCAGTGGTAGCAATCCAAGGGCATTATAGAGGGTACAGTGGTAGGTGGAGAATGGGGCCAATAAAGTAAAGTGACAGGCACTGTCATAGGCAGTGGAGAGTTTAGCCATGGCAGTAGCTGAGATCCTGGCATAAATAGGGGAGCATTAGTCAAGAATGTGGAGAAGATTTCCCTGGACAATGGCTAGCCTAGCTTAAGGGGTAAGGTACTGCCTTAATCTATAGGCAGCACCTAACTTTGGATGGACCCTTCTGATGAGGGAATTTGCATGTTCAGTGAAGGTGAAGAATGGATCGAGCAGTACTCCTAAGTATTCGTAGGTGTTGACATCCTCCAGGGCTGTACCATCTGTGGTGAGAATGCGTAAGGGGGTGTGGCTTTTAGTTTTGGCCAGAAAGGGCTTAGATCCAAACAGCATGGATTTAGTTTTTTTGGCATTTACTAAAAGGAGGTTTTTTTGAGAACCAGCTGTGGGCTGCAGCATAGTTGTGTGAGAGAACTGAGGAGATTGAGGCCATGGATTTGTCACTGTGGAAGAGGACAAGGTCATCGGCATACAGGAGAGAGTTACAATTGAGGCAGTCGAAGGGAAGTGCATTAACGAATAAGGAGAAAAGGATGGGACCCACGACTGAGCCTTGAGGGACCCCACAGAGACAGTTAACAAAGGGTAACCATATACTATTTTGTTGTCCATGTATATCTTGGATTGAGTTTATTGCACTGTTGGACTTTTCACTTTTAATCTGGTATGCCAGAAGATGATCAGGTTTTTCCCCCAGAAAATAGTATGAAGATTTTACCCTCATCGTGGTGCCCCAATCTTTATTTCCATAATTTGGTTTATTTTATTATGGATTGTTATTATTTTATGGAGATCCTCATTGGTATCGGATTGTATGAAATGAATCTCTGCTGTTGCTAAGTCTGCTTCTAATTGATTTAGTATTATTGCATCTGTTTTGTTTTTGTGTGCTGAATAGGAAATGATGACCCCTCTTAAAAATGCTTTGAATGTGTCCCACTTTGTTTGGTTTGAAATAGATGGGTCATTATTATCAGTTAACATATTTTTGAGTTCTCTTTTAATTAGGTTAATAAATACCTTATCTTATAATAATGCTTTTGGTAATTTCCATTGTCTGATACTGGGTCCACTATTTTTTGTTAAAGTTGTCAGAATGACTGGAGCATGATCTTATATTGTTATGCTACCATAATTCACCCCTTTAATATTGCCTGTTATATTTCTTAATATAAGGAAGAAATCAATTCTTGATTGGGTTTTATTGGGGTTAGAGTAAAAGGAATAGGTTTCTTTTTCAGGATACAACTGTCTATACGGATCTATTAAGTTTATATCTCTCATCATAGCTTTTATTAATGATACTGCTTTCTATTTTTTTTCTGTTGACCCTGGTGATCTATCTTTATGGCTTAGAGTAAGGTTAAACTATCCAGTGATAACATTGGGTTCCTCAAATTGTACCAAGTCTAAAAAGAATTTCATGTAGAAGGCAGGTTTGTCTTCGTTGGGTGTACATAGAAGCTAGTGTTAATTTCTCCCTACCTTTTTGTATGAGAGCTATTGAGTGTCTGCCATTTTGTTGTCCTATTTGTTTAATAATTTCATAACACATGTTGTCTTTAATTATGATGGCTGTTCCTCTAGCTGTTGTAGATTGTCCTGTAAATACTTCTGTTGATTGAAAAAGGTTTCTATAAAATCTAAAATCTTTATCCAAAAAGTGTGCCTCTTGTAACATAAGAATAGTAGCTCTCTTTTTCTTTGCTACTGAAATAATATCTCCTAACTTAATTCTGTCTCTGGTCCCCTTGACATTTCATGTCATTATTTTTTGTTCTGACATGTTTTTTTTTATTATACTGCTAACATATAAAATCTCGAGTTCTAACTTCATTGTGTATCTCTTCATTTTTTACTCCCTTTATTATTTTTCATCCTACTGGTATTCTTATATAGCATCCCAGATAGATTTATGGTGGAGATAAAAAAGAGACATTCAAATGATGGGATATTTCTACCAAAAATCAAAATTTATAGAATAATGGGTAAGAGTGATTTGTAAAGATGTATACTCATGGGGGGGGGTAATTAAGGCTACAAGGCCACATGCTCAAAGGGCAAGTGGGTTTATTGTCTTAATTAGCCCCTGAGAGGGGTATAATTCCAAGTGTGCCACACCTGCCAATTGTTTGAATATGATACCTTAGAATGATTATTTTTTTAATTTTTTATGGAGATCACATTTGTGATCATATTCTGGCACCTGAAGACCAGCAAGGAGGAAATGGTATGTAGCGAGTGCAGGTAGAAATGTGATTTCTGTGTGTAGGAGGATTTTGTATCAAGTGTCATTTTTTCAAATTTCATGTAGGTATACAATATTTGCGATTTTTAATTATTTAGGTAGGTATATACTTTCAATAATTTGGGTAGAGGTATAAAGGGAAATGGACAAAGGCCTTTTGTATGGGAAGAATTGCTGCCATCTTGGAAGTTGGAACCCACAAATGACTGACTTGCTCCCCTGACTCCGAAACCTAGCTCCACGACTGCCTGTTATGGGGATACAGGTCAATTAAACTTTGTCACTACATTCAGCTCACAGGTTAATCAGATAAAGGTCATTCTGGAAAGGAACCAGCACATCCTACACACAGAAAGTAAATTAAAGGAAGTGACAGCGCAACCTCTGCAAATAGTGTACAAGAGAGGAAGAAACTGATTGAACTGTCCACAGCCCCTACTAGGTGCCAGTCAGTAACAATACAGGGACACCATTACCACCAGTAACACATACTGTAGATCTGGCTTATGTAAATTATTTTCCATTATCCTTACAGGAAGTAGTTTTGCACACCCAGTCATGAAGGAATCTTACCAGGTATGAGACTTTATAAATTGTGCTACAGCATCAATTGTGCACCTGGCAATTTGTTTTTACTCTGGACATTCTACATGTGCAAAAGGAGGATTGCTGATCCCCTGAAAAGTATAGACAAAAAGGACACATTGAAGGCTCTATCAATGCATGTGCAAAAGAAAGGCGCAGGACATGTTCTTAATTGTTAGGTGTGGAATAGGTGATGCGTGGTATCAATGCTGGTGACTTGGATAACAAACTTTTGAAGACAGTAAGTTTTTGGCAAAATAAGTTGCATTCCACATCAGCACTGGGGCTGAATAACATGTTTTAGTTGAGTCCTTTTTATGGCTGCATAGCAGAACTATGCTAAAGTATTGTTATTACACAGAAGAGTGAGGGGACTCTGGAAGCATGTGACCAGATACCTAGACTATTTTCTTCCACAGTGGAGTTGAAGTACATGCAGTCCTCTCCACTGACCACAAAGCTTTTCCTTTGTCTCCCCCACTGCCAAGCGCACAGTTTTCTTGCTCCACTCTCACACTTCTGGTTCACTTCCAGGTTTGGCAGAATTGAATAAAGATTGGTTGATAAAATTAAAGACTGTCCCTTTCCTTTAACCACTATTTCTTTTTAAATATATACACGGGGAACCCAGAATGATATTTTAACACTGCTTCTATTTTCAGTGGGGGCCACCCAAAAATCATAGCCCAGCCAACTTCTGCACTTGTCCCCATACCTACAGTGATGCTTTGTATTAGCAATGGGTGAGCAAGTGTGAGCTGTTGTTACAGGGATAGCGTCAGAATGCCATGCCTCTTTGTAGCTCATTGGCAGTGCTAGAAAACCAGAAATGGCAGAACATTACCCAGACTCAAAGGTGAGACTGTCAGACAGCAATTGCTTTTTTCTTTCTTTTTCTTTTACACAGTGATTGAATACACTGTACAGTGATGCCATTACAACAGCTCGCATGTGTGAGGAATCTACCAAGAGCTGCTGTAATATTTTTCAGACTCTCTCACTTCACTGTCACACAGAAAGTTTCTGTCATCATTCTATGATGTTAATAATAATAATAATTTTATTTATATGGCACTTTTCCATTGCCAAGGCATCTTACAATTTAAAAACAATTAATATAAAATCCAATAACAAGACAATACAACTGAGAATCATAAACAATCAGTAATAAATACTTCACTGTTAGCCTTCATGGTGGCACCTCAAACATATGTAGCTTATCCTGTGTGACAGAAGTACTTTTTGCATAACTGCATGATCTGCTGCAGTAGGATTTCAAAATGTCAGTCAGTGACTGAAAAGACACATCGGGCTGGATTCACAAGAGGCAACTCAGGATGCAAGGCAACTTGCATCAGAAAAAATGGTGCAAGTAGCACTTGCATCCTGAGTTGCATCAAGGTGGGATTCACAAAGGCAGCCTTCAACATGCTGCAGGTTGTCTGCACCCAAGTGCACCAATGCACCTGAAATTCCCTTGTGACAGGGCGTAAGGGGGTTTATGAAAGCAGTTGCACCCTATTCACAAAGGGTGGCTGCTATATACCACATATACCATTCAGGAACAGTCCCCAGTGGACATCTGTCAAAGACCACTTATGCCACCTATGAGGTGGCATAAGTGTTCTTTGTCATCCACAGGAGGTTGCCACTGTGCCCCAGCTCTACAGCCCCTGTGTGCTACAGTCACCCACAAGCCCCAGTTCTCAGGTATGGCACCCACTGTGCCAGGATGGGTGTGTGGAACACTCCCCAATGCCTAAACCCCCACATACACATGTTGAGAGCCCCCCCATATACCCTGGAGCAAGATCACCCCATAACCCCGTAACCCCCTAGTAGTTTAGTGGTCCCCCACCTGATAGTGCAAGCCCTTCTCACAACCCCAATACCTCACGGCGACTGGCACAGCCTCCGCTCACCACCACAGCCAGCCACCGACTGAACTGTGCCAAGATCATGTACTGTAATAATATAACTACTTGAATGACAGCAGCTGCCATTCACAGAGTGCTATTAATACAGTATACAATGACACAGTTCAGTCGATGTGACATACAGAGCAGAAACTGTGCCGTCACTGACTCACCCACCGTGTGTGTGTGTGTGTGTATGTGTGTTTGTGTGTTGGGGTGGCTGGCACCACTCGGAGGGGGGTGGGGGACCTCTGGGCCACCAGGGCAGTTAAGGTTGTTCTTTGGGAGGTCCATGACAAGGGAGCTTGGTTCTGGGGCCCACAAATTAAGGGGATTGGAGGCAGGCATGGGGATGCCATGGCTCCCCTTGGCTGGTGCATCTGCCACCTACCCTATCCTGCAACTTGCGGCAGTCTGGGAGCTGTGCCCTACCTTGTGCAGCTACCGCAAGTCAGAGGACGCAGACCCCTGGGCCCGCTCCGATACTGAATTGGGTGCAGGATCCAGGTCACAGGGATGGTTGGCAGAAGCTTCCATTGTCACAGCTTGCAGCGGACCTTTGTGAATCCAGCCCATCCTTTTTATACATTCTTATGTTAGCAATACCATTTCTGTCTCTGACTGATTAATCTGTATCCAGTTGCTGAAGATCTTATGGGACAGCAAATAGTTTCTGTGACTGCCCCCACCAAAACAAATGCTTGAGAGTTCAACCTTACTCTCCCACAAGATCTGTAGCAGCTGGATATACAGTAGATGAATCAGTCAGAGTCAGAACAGCATTAATAGCATGAGAATATGTAAAAAGTATGTGCCATTTTAATCAAGGACTAAAATTCTGAAATCTTACTGCAGCATGGACATGAAGGTATGCAAAAATACACAGAGGCTATATGATTTGATGGAAAATGTTGACTTGCACTTTGTTTTCTATTAAAAACCCCACCAGACACATAGGCGGATATATTCGTTCACAGCTACTGCTTCAGATTGTAATTACTTGTTCTGTCACACATGCTAAGTTGTATACATTTATTTGAGGTGTCATCCTGAAGGCTGACATCACAGAATTATGACAGAAACTTTCTGTGTGACATTGAAGCAATAGTCTGAAATACCGCATGTTTCTACTTTTCACATTTGCAAGTGGTACAGTGGCTCTTAGTAAACTCTTCTCACGTGCGAGTTGCTGTAACTAAAACCAGCTGCAGTTTTTGAGGCTTGCTGACTGTTAACATAGATGACAAAAATGGTATCAGTGAATAATCAGTGATTATGTAATAAAAGGAAAGAAAAGAAACTGTTGCTGCTTGACAGTCTCACCTCCGACTCTGTGTAATTTTCTGCCATTTCCAGTTTTGTAGCACTGCCAATGAGTTACAAACAGATGTGTGGCTTGCCGAGTGTGCTCCCTGCGTCAAGAGCTTGTGCTTACTCACCCCCTGCTAATACAAAGCATCATTGTAGCTATGGGGATGAGCACAGAAGTTAGTTAAGCTGTGATTTTCAGGTGGTCCCTAATGAAAACAGAAGCAGTGTTACAATATCATTCTGGGTGCTCTGTTGTAGATAGACATATAGATGATAGATAGATAGATAGATAGATAGATAGATAGATAGATAGATAGATAGATAAATAGACAGACAACTAGACAGACCGACAAACAGACAGACATAACACAGTGCTTAAAGGTAAGGGACAATCTTTCATTTCAACCACCAGTCCTTATTCATTTAAAAAAAAAAAAAAACAAGCATTTTACACTGACAGTGTCCCTTTCAAGACTTAGCGGCTGAGTGGGTGACACAAAGATCACTACCTACAGTACCTTACAACTGCTGTGTGCATTTCGCAAACTGCTATGTGTTTTACATTCAACTACAGTATATTGCTTTGCTCCAGAAATGTATACTGACAGGCTCCATATAATGTTAGGGCTCTTTCTCTGGACACAAAAAGCTATTAAAAAAAGTCAACAAACTTGATTGAAACATTGTCATATTAAACATATGATACCCACTGTTGTTAAACTAATTTCAGAATTAAGTGCCTCTCATTCTGGATATTTTGCTTTGAATTTTGAAACAAAATCTGGAAAAATTTAGTTCAGACTTAATTGTTACATTGGTAATTAATAAATTGAAAATCTCCTAAGTGTATAGGCTTTCTGTTTTCCCCCCCAACAAAAAAACATTCTGAGCACTTCCCTACCTCCTGGTTAATGCCTCAGAGAGTACTTGGCCCTTCTGCTTTCTCTTCTCCCCACCCCAGACAAAATTTCTGAGTGCCACACGACCTCCTGGTTTATGCTTCAGAGAGTGGGCAGTGCTAGGAATGTGGCTTTGGCTTTCTCTTCTTCCTTCCACCCCCGCAAATAAATGAAACCTAAACTCAAAACAAGATGGAATTACACTAATTCAGATTCCATCATTGCCATTGTTCTTTGAGGTAATAGCAGTCTGTAGACAGTACAGTTGTATGTGTAAAGAGGGAACTAAATCTGTGAGAGTAGTCTCTTTAAAAAGTAAAATCAATAGTGCTCTTACACACCATTCACCACAATCAATGACATAATTTTGCAGCTGCATTGGCTATGATCAGAGTAATAATGAGACACAGATGCTGTGAAAAATACAGCTTCCACAAAATGTGCATCTTATAGTTCTCCATTAATTTGTTTAAATGAAAAAAATACTTACCATAGTAATCTTGTTTCTTTCAAGGGAATCTTACTGTATTCTGACTTCTGCAGTATGGTCTCACCATAGGACTGTCCCAGAGCCGAAATGGGTTAATGGAACCTATACAAATGATGGAATGCAAGGCTCGAGCTTGGTTTTCAAACCACTGTCCCTGGAATACATCCTGCAACTGTCAGATTCTTATGGAGCATGCATAATAACAAGCTATCTAAACTATCCTAATAAATAATTAACTAATTACCCACCCCCAAAAATAATCTGTTCCTTTTATTTAAAAGTGGGCATCACTAAGACTCAAATCACTAATTCCCACTCAAGAAACACTCACCTTTCAAACAGCATGGACAGCTGTAGTACAGTACCCATATGTTTAAGAAGGGGAGGTAGGGTGGGAGCTCAGAATACAGTAAGATTCCATTGGAAGAAGCAAGATTACTATGGTAAGTAATTTTATTTTCAAACCTCATGAAATCTTACTGTATTCTGACTTCTGCAGACTATCCAAGAAGTACCTTTGGAGGATGGCAGAGAACCTATTTAGGAAACATACTCTGCAGTACTGCTATGCCAAATCTGGCATCACATCTTGACTGGGTAGCCAGACTATAGTGTTTGGTAAATGTAAAAACAATTTTCCAGGTAGCTGCTTTACAAATTTCTAACAAAGGAATATCTCTCATAGCTGCTATTAAAGCAGCTGTACCCTTTGTTGAGTGGGCCCTAAGGCTTACAGGGGGTTCTTTACCCACTTTGCTGTAGCAGAACTGAATACAGGCAACAATCCAGTGGAGAATAGACCTTTTTGAAGCAGGTTTACCCTTTTCTACTTCTCCATAGGTCAGGAAGAGCTGAGTACTATTCTGCCTATGAGCCTTTGTGTGATCAAGTAGTAGCTAATAGCTCTCTTGACATCTAGGCTATGCAGTCTGCATTCCCATGGACTGGAGTGGTCAGCAAAAACGACTGGAAAAGTGATGGATTGATTCAGGTGAAAGTCCGACACCACCTTCAGGAGAAAGTTTCTGTTAGTCTTGAGGACTACCTTGTCCCTATGGATTGATATGTAATCTAGCTCTGTGGACAAGGCTTGGAGCTCACTGATCCTCCTGGCTGAGGTGATGGCTACCAAGAACACTGTTTTCCATGTTACATATTTAAGCTCTGCTGAAGACATGGGTTCAAACGGTGGCTGCATTAGCTGGCCAGTGCATATATTGAGATGCCATGCAGGAGTGTGCTCTCTGTGAGGGGGATGCAAGTGTAGCAAGCCCTTAAATAACTTCCTGAATACCTGGTTAGCAGCCAGGAAGGACCCTTTACCAGCTGAGAGGTAGGCAGAGACAGCTGCTAGGTGCACCTTGAGGGTGGAAGGCCTAAGACCAAGACAATGAAGGTGTGCCAGATACTCCAAAATGACTGACAGGCCAGCTTGGCTGCAGTCTGTCTTTTTGCTGGCACCAAATGGAAAACCTCTTTCACTTAGAGGTGCAAGTCTTTCTAGCAGAGAGTTTTCTAAAAACTCTAAGGACCTCTAGAACCCCTTCAGAGAGCTGCAAGTCAGCATGGTCTAAGTCCTCAAGAGCCAAGCCTGGGGGACTGGAGATTGGGGTAAAGGATTCTGCCTTGTGAGGAGGTCAATAGGTTGTGCTTCCTGGGCAGGGAGATTGGCATGGATATTGACAGGGTTAGAAGCAGAGAATATCAGGGCTACATGGTCCAATCTGGAGCAATGAGGATCATTGTTGCTTGCTGAGCCCTGAACTTGTTCAGCACTCTAAGCAACAACGGAAATGGAGGGAAGGTGCACAGAAAGTTCTTTGTCCAGTCCAACAGCAGTTCATCCAGAGGGACTGTGCCTACTGCAGGAGGCCTGCAACAGAATTGTGGCAGCTGGTGATTGTCTGAGGCTGTGAAGAGGTCCACCTCTGGGGTGTCCCACCTTCACAACACAACTTGCAGGGTCTACCTGTTTAGTGATCACTCATGGTCATTCTGGTTGATCCTGCTGAGGGCATTTGCGAGGACATTGTCCTTCCCTGGGAGAGGAACTGCTGAGAGGAAGATCCACAGGGAATAGGCCAGATTCCAAATTTTCATAGCCTCTGTGCACAGAGGGGATGACCTCATGCCCCCTTGCTTGTTTATATAATACATTGTGGTTGTATTGTCTGTTCTGGCCTGAATCATCTTGCCTTGAAGCACTGAGGCAAATGAATGCATTCCCAGGTAAACTGCCTTCATTTCCAGCAGATTTATGTGAAGCACAGACTCATGCTGGAGCCAAGTAATGTGTGCAGTGTGATCCCCAGGTGGGCACTCCATCCTTGAATGGAAGCATCCATTGTTAGCACTGCTGATGGTGGCTGCTGAAGGAAAGGCACACCTTCCCTGAGGTTGTCCTTTTCCTGACACCACTGGAGTGCTTGAAGAAGGGTTCCTGTGACTGATATGATTTTTAACAGGGAATCTCTTTTCTGTGACCAGTGAGATCTGAGATGAAACTTGATGTCTCTCATCTGGAACCTGGAACCTGGTACTGTTGCTGTTGATGCAGCCATGTGTCCCAACAGCTAGAGAAAATGCCTTGCTGGTCTGGTGATATGCAATTGGAAGGAGCTGGCCAACTGTACAAGACTGTCCACCCTCCCCTGAAGTAGAAAGGCCTTTCCCCTTAGTGTGTCCAATTCTGCTCCTATGAATTCCAGGAGCTGAACTGGTCTCAGCACTGACTTTATCTGGCTTACCAGGAAGCCCAATGACCGCAGTGTATCCTGACTGGTGGTGAGTGCATTTTTGACCTGCTGGGGTGACTGGCCTACCACTAACCAGTCATCCAAGTATGGGAAGACTATAACTCCCTGCCTCCTTAGGTGTACTACCACCACTGCTAGGCACTTGGTAAACACCCTTCGAGAAGAACTCAGGCCAAAAGGCATGGCTCTGAACTGCTAATGGCCTGATAGCAATCTGAATCTGAGGTACTTTCTGTGGGATTGCCTGATAGGAATGTGAAATTAAGCATCCCTTAAATCCAGGGATGCCAGCCAATCTCCCTGCCCGAGTGTAGGAACAATGGTAGCCAAGGTGACCATTGTGAACTTTGGCTTTGTCAAATGTTTGTTTAAATATCTGAGATCCAATATGGGTCACCACTCCCCTATTTTCTTTACAGTGAGGAAGTATCTTGAGTACTGATGCCTTCCCCTTTGGGCCAAGGGAACAGGCTCTACTGCCTTGTACTGAAGGAGTTTGGCCACTTTCACCTCCAGTAGAACTGCTTCTTTTTTTGCAATTCAAACTTTATTATTACATTTTCCACAATAAAAGGTAGTTACTATGAGAATGAAGCAAGAGTACAGCCACTTAGTAAGATATAACTGCCAGACCCTTCCCTCCCTCCCCATACAGCAGTAATAAATCCATATATCCCATAAAAATAAAATCATTACATAAAAATCTACAGGTCAAATTGACCTGCGATGTAACTAAGTCTGAGCAACTAAAATTAGAGAGTGAAGGGGATCCCATATTTTTGTATAAACTGCCATTCAGTTGTGGAGAATGGCAATCGCTGTTTCTGTATGTAGATTGGCAAGAATTTCGTTCACCCATTCTTGAAAAGTCGGGGTGGACTTGTCTTTTCAGTGACGTAGAATAAGCTTCTTGACAGATAATGCTATCATAGATATATGAAACTTTCTTACTTTAACTCTAATAGAAGACAAGTCTCCTAAAAGACAAATATCAGGTGTGAAATACTCCTGAAGGCCCAGTAAAGGATCCAGGGAAGTCTTGATCAAATCCCATAAAAGAGAAATTTTGGGGCAGGACCAAAACAAGTGAAAAAGTGTTCCTTCTTCCCGAGAACACATAGTGCATAAATTGGAGTTCGAGAGACCCCATTTCTTTAACTTTACCGGAGCGTAATACATGTTATGTAAAATGTGGTATTGCGTGAGACGCAATCTGTCTTGAGAAACATATTTATGACAGGATCTCCACAGAGATTGCCAATCTAGGTGATACTGAGGAAGAATGGAGTTCCAGAATCTCATGGGTCCAAAGGAGTCCCCATATCTTTTATGGAACAGTACCTGGTATAGTTTAGATATGATACCCGAAGATCCAAGTATTGGAGAAACTTCAGGTATCAGGGCCGTGACAGTCTGGGAAGGAGGGGTATTGGCAAGAACTATTGTAAGTAAATGCCTTAACTGTATAATTTTAAAGTGTGAGGGAGCTGGGATGTTGAATTTCCAAATAATATCTCCTACTGACAACCATTGCCCCTCTTCATCCACAAAGGAGAGCACCTTCCCATCCCCCAGTTGGGACACCCATTTACAGGGAATCTGCTTCTTATTAATGGTGAAAGATGGGGAATTCCAGATGGGCTGGGCCAAATCTAACTGAGGAGTATATTGCAAAAAGGAACATAATTGTGCATATACCTTTAATGAGGTAGCTACTATAGGGCATTCCACAGGCACACGCACCCGAGACATTTTGAGATAGAATAAGGTTAGGGGATCCAGGTTCACAGACCTAATTAAATCCAATTCAATCCTAAGCCATACCGGCTGCTCTTTTTCTGGGCCGGGATGTACCCATTTCAAACATTTTGCTAAATGGCTTGCCCAATAATATATAGCCAAAT
Organism: Neoceratodus forsteri; assembly: GCA_016271365.2. NCBI lineage: Eukaryota > Metazoa > Chordata > Ceratodontiformes > Ceratodontidae > Neoceratodus > Neoceratodus forsteri. The sequence continues at coordinate 371,582,790 of CM057449.1, forward strand.
GGGGAATCCGCAAACCCCCCTCAGATTTTGGAGCTGCCAATTTATAATAGGCCAATCGATGATACTTATTGGCCCAGATAAACCTAGTGAATAAGCCATGCAACTTCTTAAACCAGAGTAACGGGATAAAAGTATTGAGAAGAGATAAAGGGTAAAAAATTCTAGGGAAAATGTTCATCTAAATTATGTTGATCTGGCCCCATAATGAAATGGGGAGTTTGGACCACCTATCAAGATCTTGTGTTATAAGCTGAGAGAGGGATTCAAGATTTTCCTTAAAACATGCTAAGGGGTTACGAGTTAGTTTGATGCCCAAATACTTATATGACCTGGGAGCCCAACATAAACCTAGGGGGCTAATATCCATTTTGAATATCTTATGATTTAGAGGGAAAAAAAAGAGGATTTATTAGCATTCAGTTTGTAATTGGATAGGGCACTAAATTTTGCTATTTCGCCCAGCAAAACTGGAACAGAGGATACCGGATGGGATAAATGTACCAGCAAATCATCCGCATATGCAGTGACCTTGATTTCATGGTGCCCAACCCAAATACCTTGTATTGAGGCATTATTGAGGATATTTTGGATGAGAGGTTCAAGGTACAAATTAAATAACAGGGGAGATAAGGGGCAACCCTGTCTGGTACCTGAATGGAGTGAAAAAGGTTTGGAAAAGGCCCCATTCCCAGAGATCCTTGCTGTAGGGGTTTTATATAATGCAGCAATCCATGATATAAATACAGGAGGGAATTGGAAAGCTTCCAGAACTGGCAACAAAAAATTCCAGTTCACATGCTCAAATGCCTTCTCAGCATCCAGGAAAACCAATCCTGCAGGAAACTCAGCATCCCTGGTAGCCGAGAAGACATGAGAAAGGGTATGCAAATGGTCTGATGATGCCCACCCCTTCATGAATCCTACCTGGGTCATACCTATTAGCTCAGGGAGAACTACCGTTAACCTTTTGGCTAATATCTTGGAAAGAATTTTAATATCTTGGTTTAGAAGGGATATAGGCCTGTAACTTTGAACAAGCTCCGGGTCCTTATCTGGTTTATGGAGAAGGACAATCAGAGCCTCAAAGAGGTGTGGGTCTACCTCTGCCCCAGATAAAATATATTGGAATAGGCGATAAAGTACTGGTAGTAGAAGATCCCGAAAAACTTTGTAGAATAGGGAGGAGAACCTGTCAGGGCCTGGGACTTTGTCTGCTGGTAACCCACTAATAACCTCAGAAATCTTCTCCTGGGTTATAGGGGTAACCAAAAAACCCTAATGTTGCTCTGATAGGAAGGGCAGATGGGAGTCCCTCAAATAGTTCTCCATACTCCCAGGACAAGGAGGAGACTCTATGTCACTGTACAGTCTTTCATAATATACAGCAAATTCCTGTACTATCTCAGTAGGAGACACTTTCAGGGACCCGTCTGCCACTGCCCGAATTGGTGAGATGAATCTTGCAGATTCTTGTTTTATACTCAATGCCAATAGGTGCCCCGCTTTCTCTCCCTGGTCCGTATAATTAGCTCTAATTTGAATAATTGCTAATTCTGCTTTTTCCCTTAACAACTCTAGATATCTGTCCTTGGACATTAGGAGCCTCCTCTTGTCTATATCTGGGAGACTAACCGAAGTGTTCACTTCTAGTGACCGAATTTGGGACAATAATGATAATAATTCTTCCTCCTGTGTTCTTTTCCTACTAACCGCCATACTGATAAGGATCCCTCTCATGTATGCCTTGAAGGCTCCCCATAAAATATCCAACTTTGTACTATCTAAAAGGTTAAATGAAAAGAAGAGTTCAATTTGCTCCCTTATGAGTTTGCAATACTTGGCATCTTTAAGAAGTTGTTCGTTGAGCTTCCATCTGGTTTCCCTATTAGGTAAATTAAGGAATGCCAATTTACATAACACAAGCGAATGATCAGAGACAGGGCCAGGTTGGATCAAGGAGGTCTTGACCCCGGGTTGGAGAGCCTGAGAAATAAAAATGCAGTCAATGTGGGACTGCGAGCCATGCGCCGTTGACCTAAAGGTAAACTCCCTAGAGTCAGGATATAACACGCGACAGACATCACAGAGCCTGCACTGGTCTACTAGGTCCTTAAATGCCCTCTGCCCTGGAGACACCCCTCCCATTCCACTGCCTTTCCTGTCCAGATTAGAATCTACAACTTGATTGAAGTTGGCCCCCAGGATAATCCTGATAGGAAGCATTGGAAGGATAATGGTTATGAGTCTCATAAAAAACCCCTGGATCATCCATGTTAGGACCATATATACTACCAAGTAAAAGTGGAACTGACCAGAGAGTGCCTTTAACTAGAATAAATCTATCCTCTGGGTCTTTGATAACCTGCGTAGATACAAATGGAATGCCTCTATTGATAATAAGCATGACCCCGCAACTATTAGTGGAGCCCTGAGCATCATAAATCAGCTCCACCTGTTGCTTCCTTAACTGTAAGGCTTCAGATTCAAGTAAATGGGATTCCTGTAAGAAAGTTAACTGAGAACGTAATAAACTTAAATGTTTGAGAACCTGATATTGTTTGGATTTTTTCCCTGATCCCCTTAACATTCCAAGTAGCAAAAGTCACCTCATTGGCCATCTGACAATAATTATTGAACTTAGTATGTACAGCCCTACACACAGATTACATAAAACATTCAACCATACTCCAGAAGTTATTGCTGCAAAACCCTCCATCCTCCCCAACCCCCCCACAAATAACCCATCCCTTTCCCCCAACTTCCCATGATCCACCTAGCAAAACCCAACATGTACCACCCCCCACCCAACCACCCATACTACCACAAGCAATGTTTAGCATAGTACTGGGTCTTTTCCTCCTTCTCCTGCTCCCAAAAATGCACCTCTGCTTACTGTCAATACAAACAACATCCTCAAATAAATGCTAAACAGTGCAAATACTATTAACAACCCACAATAACTAGAGAGCGGTCCTGGGCTTCCAATGTAAACGCACACAGTTAAAATAATAATGAAAAGGGGTAAGAGAGTAGCCTGCAAAACTCATAAATGTGCCAAATAACTTCGGGAACTAGAATGAAAATTAAGGGTTACGCTACCCCATGAGAAAGCTTTATACAAACCTGAACCAGATCGGGAAACTAATGGAGGGGAATAACCCCATACCGCCTAAATGAGAGGAGAAATCCAGAAAAAACACTGAGATCTTGAGCCCTAGGGAAAGGGAAAGGAGAAAGACAACTCTGCATGGAGATTCACCAGCCCCCAGGCACAAGAACCCCCATTGGGGTAATTTGCTGCCCTGAGTTCGAGACAAGAAACAAAACTGAGAAAACTCCTCTTTGAATTAAGAGCAGCACAGCATTACATTTCAAATGCATGATATGACCTCTTGTGGCCACAGCCCGATCCTGACAAGATAATGATATGCGTTACTGAGAAAGCCCAACACCGCACCCATTTCCAATATTCTGTAAAGTGGAACATTAATCCTAAATTAGGTAACATCAACTTCCCCTCTCTAATACTAATTTGCATAACTAAATGTGCTGGAACACAGAGCACTTTCCCCAGTTAAGCCAACCCAGTCACCCCAAACGTCCTTGCCCTGAGCAACAATTGACTGTGTGGAGTTAGGGCCTGAAGAACTCATAACAGGTAGCCCATATTCTAATTAACACAGTCCAGATGAGAAAACAAGAACTTCCAAATGTGGCTCGTCAACATTATCTCCGTAAGCAAGAAGAGAGAAAACAGTTCCAGCGAGGCAACTCCAGACACCCCCTCAGCATGTAGACAGAACCTCTTAGGGCTCTTGGAACAAGTCTGGTAGCACGGTTTTGAGATTTGAAAGAGCAGATTCAGGATCTTCAAGATGTAACCAGGGTCCATTTACAAAAACTTGTAGCCTGGCCGGATATTCCATCTTGAATTTCAGGCCCGCAGCAATGATCTTAGATACGATGGGGTGAAACGCTTTATGTTTCAAATGAACCGATCCAGGCAGATCTTGTGCAATTCTCAATTTAGTATTCTCCCAACGAACCTCCTGTAAAGCTCTCACTTTCTGCAAGAAGTGCTGCCTTTCTAGAAAATTTAAGAAACGGCAAATAATAGGTCGAGGGGCAGCATCCGGTAGAGGCTTCGGTCGCAATGACCTGTGTGCTCGCTCTATGATATATACTGGGCCAAAGGGAGAGGGGCCAGCAACCCATTCCACTGACTTCTGTATGAATGCTACAGCATGCTGGCCCTCTTCTCACTCTGGTAGCCCTAGTATCACAGCATTGTTTCTGTGGCTACGGCCCTCCAGATCTTCGAAGTTTGCCTCCACACGAGATAGCTTCTGCCGCGTAGACACTAATTCAGGATCAAGTTTCTCTAGTCTTTTCTCCAATGAGACTATTCGGGCAGTATTATCAGAGACAGTTAACGAGACTTCATCTAGCTTTTTTGATAAAGTCTTCAGGTCGATTGCCATTCCTTTTATCTCTTCACGGAAGGGTTTAAACTCTTCTAAGAACCTGTTGAGCATTAATGGTTCTTGTTCCCGTACTTGACTCGAAGGATCAGGCCTATCTGGCCCACCCGAAGCCTGAGATTTCTTTGGGGCCTTTTCAGGAGTAGCGGGAGGGTATGTTTCTGTGGGGCTTTCTTCATATAAGCCTCCACCCACCGATCTGACTCACAAAACAGGCACACAAGATGTTTGGCTAGCAGGAGAATTCAAAAGCAGAGGGTTTTGTAAAATTTAAACATCTAAAAAAGATGATTATATAATCAGGAGGCAGGAGCTTAGCGGAGGTGCTTCTACTCAGCACTCTGCATCACATGATCTCCTAGTAGAACTGCTTGTGATGGGGTGGCAGGTCTGACAACTGTTGCCCTCAGTCTGGGTAAAACCTTGAAACTAAGGGCAAGCCCCTGGCTGACTACCTCCAGGACCCATTTGTCTGTTGTGATGGATTTCCAAACCTGAAGATAGTGAGTCAGTCTGTCTCCTACTGGAAATGGGGAGGTGCCCCTGACAGATCCCTTAGGGGCCTGCTTTGTTTGTGCACTTAGTTGAGTGCTGGGACCAGCAAGACCGCTACATCTTCTGCCCCTGTCTCTGAAGTACCCTCTGTAAGATTGATAGGCTGGCATTGCCTGGATCTGGACAAAGGTCTGTAGTGGGTTCTACCCCTACCTCCTCTACTCTGGTACTTCTGAGATGTTGATGCTTTCTCCTTAGCCAGCACTCTTATAGGCTACCTTGTACTTATCCATCTTTTTCACATGAGCCTCTGTTTGCTCCCCAAAAATGGATGTGGGCTCACAAGAAAAATCCAAGACCTTCACCTGAGTGTCCTGTGACAGATTAGCAGCCCTTAGCCAAGCAAACCTCCGCAGGGACACTGAAGATGCCATTTGCCTGGCTGCAATGTCACTGTCATCCACTGCCATCCGAAATTGGCATTTGGAAGCCTCTATGCCCCTTTTGTAGCCTCAACAAGGTCTAATGTCATGGATGCAGGGCAAGCCTTGGCAATTTCTAAAACTGTGTTCCACAGACTTTCTTGATATCTGGAAACATAAGCCATGCAAGTGGCCTGTCTAATGGCCAAGGAAGAACCCAGGTACAACTTCTTGGCCATATAATCCATTTTGTTAGAATCTTTATCAGGTGGGTGTTATGCCAATGGAATACCTGCCTTATCCTGTGCAGCAGCCTGCAGCACCACTTCATGGCTGGGATGTCTGAAAAGGAACTCAGCTCCAGACTTAGGCACCCAGTACTTCCTATTCATCTTCTTATCCACTGGTGGAATGGAAGTGGGGGTCTGCAAAATTCTAGTGGCTTGTCTCTTTAGGGACTTATGGATAGTCAGCAACAGCATCTTAGTTGCTGGCACATCCATCATTTCCATATAATCAGGTTCCTTCTCCTCCTCCTCTGTAGATTCCTGAGTGGAGAGGTCCAGAGTTTATGCCACTTGCTTCATAAAAGCAAAATGTGAAGAAAAATCCTCAGCTCCCTTGTCAGGGAAGTCAGGGCATTGAGGATCAGTGAAAAATCCAGCTCAGGAGGCTTCCCAAAGTCCTCATCCTCATCATCATCATCATCATCATCATTGCCTTCATAAATATCAGTGTAGTGTTCAAAGGAACTGGAAACTGAGGAGGAACATTAAGTCTGAACCGATGGCTGTGAACCAGGTCACTAAACCAGCACAGCAGTACCAGTTTTCAGTGACTAGATAATTCTAACAGCATTAGCAATCTCCTCAGCAGTAGGAACTGGCAGACTTGTCGGTTGTGGTTCCTTCTTTGAGTGTTTCTCCTTCTTTTTTCTTTTTGGTAGAAGTTGCCAGTTCAGCAGCAGTATCTGCGGTTCATTTTCTTCCTGAGGAACCTTCACCCTTGTCAGAGGGCTGTTCAACTGGTTCCCTGGGTTTCTCTCTCAGGTGAGAAGGAGATGGCTTATCTGAGGTGGGATCAACAGTCTTATCTGACATTTTTCTCTCAGTCAGTTCAATCGCCTATCAAGCTCAGGAAAGTTTTTACAAATTTCACACTCTGCATTCAGGTGGTCAAACCCTAGGCAGAAAACACAAATCAAGTGTGGATCAGCTTTAGCAAATAGTTCACCACACCTCTGTACATTGCTGGGAATCCATAGGGCCAGTTCTTTGGGTAGTGACATAACTCGAGGGAAAAAATCCTTAAAACTGTGGTTTCTGTAAGTCGGATACACACCACTAGTAAAACAAAGACTTCTCTCTTTTTTTTGTTTAGCGGTCGGTTCAGCGACCGATGAGAGAATCAAGAGCTACCCCAGTTCCCTTCACAAATGAAATAAAATTAAGAGAAGTCAATTTCATAGAAGATTTACCTTCAAAATATATACAAGTGTTCGGTTGCAATGACCCAGCAGGGAACAAAAAAACCTACCAGAATAATGGTGGTGTACTCATTTACGCCAGTGTAGCCCTAACCGTATCGCTCCTCACCTTGCAGCAACACACCTCCCCTGATGGTGAATCTATATTCATCCAAGTCACCCCAGGGCACAACAAGCAACTCGCTATGGGCTGTATTTACCACCTGCCTAAATTGGCTCTTCAATCCCTAGAAGCAATAACAAAAATCATGGCCCAAGTTGTTTCTTTGGAGCTCCTTATTCTGGGTGACTTCAACCTAAACTGGGCCCTGGACCCTAACAATGTCCTTATGGCACTGACCCAAGAAGCAAATCTGGTACAGATCATCTTAGAACCAACCAGACTTACTACAAATTGAGGAACCACACCACCCTTGATTGGGCTCTAGTGTCCAGTCCCACCAACATCCAGAAAGATGGCATAATGGCAGACACCCTTAAGTAACCACTCCCCCATACTTTGCATCTGGAAGAACAGAGCACCCAGGATCCAACCCAGAATACTCACTGCTCGTGACTACACAAACGTCTTAGCCGTGCAGTTTAATGACTACCTACACAGTCTGGACTGGAGCCCAATTAAGCTCTTCCCCACCTTGGCTGAGGCTCTGGAGCATTTCCACAGTGCAGTATGTACAGCAGCTAACCTCTTCTCCCCTTGAAAAAACATTGGACAAAGGGTAGCTGCTACAAGTGGATCTCTCCATCCTTAAAAACCCCTATGTCTGAAATTCACTAGGACCTGCCTGCTACTTGTCATCTCTCAGGAGAAGATTTCTCCAGAATTCAGCAACAGAGGACTGCATTGTGTGAGAGACTTTGCTTAAATATTTAAATCTACCTTGGTTATGTGCTTTATTAACATCAGGGGGCTTGGGGAGGTGACTGAAGACATCTGAGAAGGTGGGGATCTCATTGTTTAAATTGCCGTGCCACTCGCAAGTGGCCAGACTGTCTGAAATTCACTAGAACCTGCCTGCTACTTGTTGTCAACCAGGAGAAGATTTCCCCAGAATTCAGCAACCAGAGGAATGCATTGTGTGAGAGACTTTGCTTAAATATTTAAATCTACCTTGGTTATGTGCTGTATTAACATCAGGGGGCTCGGGGAGGTGACTGAAGACACCTGAGAAGGTGGAGATCTCATTGTTTAAATTGCCGCACCACTCGCATGCACAAGCACAGCGTGAGTGTTGTGAGTGGCGCAAGCACCACTCCTAAAAAGAAAAAAATGTTTGAAAGTGGTGCAAATTTGAAACAGGCAGGAAAAGTAAAAGAAGGTTTGTAAGTATTAAGTGAAACAAACTATTTTTTGTACAAGCAAATAAGATGAATCCAGTTTTAAATATGTATACACGGATACTGATGTTATCTGTGTTTGTGCTTTGTTTTGTGGGTTGTATTACCTCAGTATAAGACAAGACAAAAACAAATGTGTTTTATTGACCAGTATTAAAACAGGGTAATGTACAACATTTTAAACAAATGAATGTGTTTACTAATATGTGGAGACAGCGTGACCAATATAATAGGGTAAAAATGGGAACTCCATGTGAATTGCATAAACATCTACAGGGAAATCAGAGTATAATAATGACATGTTTATTAATTATGGAGGGGTGATGTGGAATTAAATCCAGGTCCAAAAAATGAGAGTATTAAGGTGCTCCATGATAATGCACGTAGTTTGAGATCAAAGTTGGATGCATTAAATGTGTTAGTAAATGAGCAGGCCCCAGATGTTTTGGACCTGACAGAAACACAGCTTACATCTACAATGGATGAAGGGCAATTTAATTTGCCTGGATACACATTGTTTTGTTCTGACAGGCCCAAAGGTGGGGGGGAAGTGATGCTGGATCTTAGAAATACCTTGGGTCATATGGAAGTAATTATGAGGGGATCAGAAAATAACATTGAATATCTGGGTGTTATAGTTAGTTCATTGAAGACAGTTTTTTTCTGTCATGTATTCCCCACCAAAAACTAAAATAGAAAATACAGAGGCTGTAATAAATAAAATATATGACACCGTGGGGGATACATTAGTGGTGTTAATTGGGGACTTCAATTGTAATTGGTTAGGACCTTGTGGTAATCAAATAAGAGAAGCTGTATCAATCCTTGGAGTTACCCAACATATAAACACCCCCATGAGATATACTAAAACTACCAAAAAAAGAACTATTTTGGATCTGTTTTTCACCTCTTCTTCTATGGTATTGGAAAATATAGGAGTTCTCCCTCCCTATATGGGAGACCACAATCCAATATTGGGCACTATTTTAGTTTCACAAATACAGGGATTGTTTGATCACACAAATTACATGAGGATTAGATATTTAAGGGCATTCTCCGAACAGAAATTTTTAGTAGCTATAGGTTGGGAAAGATGGGACAGATGTTTACTTATACTAGACTTGGATATGTCAGTACAATACTTCATAGATACTTTTAATAGAATATGTGATTTTCATGCCCCAAAGCAAAATAAGAGGGTTAAAAAAACTTGACTCCCTTGGATAAATGACAAGGTGCTGAAGTATTTAAGGATTAAAAATACACTTTGGAGATGGGCCAAGTGAACTAAACAGGAGGGAGATTGGATAATATTTAAAAAGAGCAGAAACAGATGTAAACAGTTAATAAGAAAGGCAAAGGCCTCTTATTATAAAAATAAAATACATGGAGATAATAATCCCAGAACATTTTGGCAAAATATTAATAGTTTACTGGATCCAGGGAAAAAGGATTTGACAAAAGAATTGGTTGTGGAAGTACAAGGACATCAGATAGATGATTCTTATGAAGTAGCAAAATTGTTAAATAACTATTTTGTAGATTTACCTGGTTTCGACGTAGATGTAAGTAAGCTAGGATTAGATAGGGAAAAATTGGAAATAATAAAAAAAACATATATCCCCCTTTTAGATTTAAACTATTGAGTGTAACTGAAGTTTGTAAAGGCCTGAGAAGTTTGAATATTCACAAATCTGTTGGAAGTGATGATATAAAGGGAAGGTTTTTGAGATTAGTGCATATCAAATTGCCCCAGTTATAACTCAAATATTTAATTGGAGTCTTCAAAAAGGTATCTTTCCACAGAGTTGGAAAGAAAGTAAAGTGATTCCTATCTTTAAGGGCGGGGTAATATTGGAAATAAATAACTATAGACCAATAGCTCTTTTATCTATATTGTCCAAATGTTTGGAATGACCTCTCCATACACAAATTATGGAATACTTGGATAAATATAAAATAATTACACCATTTCAATCAGGATTTCATAAGGCCCATTCAACTACTACAGCTCTTGTAGAATTTAATAATTTGATTAACGCATCTTTACATTCTAGTTTGGAAACATCATCAATTTTTGTAGATTTATCAAAGGCCTTTGACCTGGTGAACCACTCCCTCCTACTGTAAATTTCAGAAGACATGGGCATTACAGATGGACCTCAGCAATGGTTACAGTCTAACCTTGAGGAGCATACCCAGAGAGTTGTGGTCTCTGGATGTTTGTCACCTATTAGATCTATAAATAGAGGTGTACCTCAGGGGTCCATATTAGGATCCCTGCTATTTCTATTGTTTAACAATAGTTTGCCCCAAGTAATAAGAAATTCCCAGGTGAGACTTTATGCTGATGATACTGCCCTTATTGCATCAGGTATTGATATTCAAGAACTGCAATACAATCTGCAGACTGATTTTGGTAGCATGAGGGAGTAGTTCACCAGGTCAGGCCTGATCATGAATACAAAGAAAACTAAGTTGATGCATTTTGTTTCTAAAAATATAGAGAAAGTTCGAATAAAAATAGATAGTAATGAAATACTAGAGCGGGTAGACCAATATTGCTATTTGGGATTTGTTGTTGATGCCCAAATGTCATTTCACGTTCATGTGAATTCATTAATAGACAGGGTAAATAGAAGGATAGAAGTTTTACATAGAACAACAAAATGTTTGGGAAAGAATGCTCAAAAAACTGTGGCAGAGCAATTGATTATGCCTGTGTTAACCTATGGTGACATTATATACCGTACAGTAAATAAACAATTAATCAAAAAATTAGATAGGGTACAGTATAAATTGGCCAGGTATGTACTACAGAGTAATTTTAGTACTTGTTACTGTGTATTATTGTCCAATTTGAAATGGCAATCTTTGGACACCAACTGCGTTAGATCATGGCAACAATTAATATACAAATACCATGTGTATTTCCAGACCATTATATAAACATGGCATTATTTGATAAACGAAGGATTACTGATAGATTTACAAGGACTGTTCATGTAGAGAAAATGTATACCCTTAAAATTCAGAATAGTCATGGGGAGTGAACATTAGTTTATTAGGAAATAAAATACTGGAACAGCTTGCCATATATAGTTAGTACCTCACCCTCTTTAGATATTTTTATCCAGAGGATAAATTAAATACATCAATCTATGTGTACATGTAGATAATTGGTAGCACTTTAATATTTGGAAGTAGAATAACATATTATAAAATGTTTTAACAAAGTATGTTCGTTAATTAGTTATTGGGTTGTGTATTTGTTTTGTAGTGTTTGTTGAGGTGTTTAAATATACGTGATTTTCTGTTACAAACAGGACTGTCTTGTAAACTGTTTTTTTTTTACCTAAATGACATTACCCTGTATAAAAATAAAAGTTTTTACTACTACTACTTATGGTCAGTTGAGACAAGGCCTGGAAGAAGTTCAAGCTCTCTTTCCTTCCTGCTGACCTCATGTCATTATACAAGGTCTTAAGAAACAAATGCAAGAGAGCCATCAAACTTGCAAAAAGGGAGTATGTCACTCACCTACAAAAAAACAGTTTGGGCAACTCTAAACAATTCTGGTATCACATCAACAACCTGATCCGGGGTAATACTAAGGCTGAACCTGGCCCCATTGAGGTCAATGATCAGCCAGTGAGCGACTCCCTCAAAATTGCTACTGCCCTCAACAATCACTTTGGTAACCTCAATGCCTACAAAGTCGGCCTGCCCTCGCCGACCTCAGCTCCTAATGTTATCGAGCCTACTTGCCTTGACCGTCCCTCCTTCCATCTAAGCCAGGTGAAGACAAAAGAGGTCCAATCCCTCCTAAGGGCTCTGAAAGACAAAGGCTCAGGAGGTCCTGATGGGATAAACACTCAGCTACTTAAGGCTGGCGCCCCATCCCTCAGCAGACCCCTGACCTGGCTCATAAACAGATCCCTACTTGAAGGGACTGTCCCGGACCAGTGGAAACAGGCCAATGTGGTCTCTATTCACAAGGGTGGCTTCAGGGAAAACATAAACAATTACAGACCTACAGGTATTTCCCTGCTCAGTACACTTGCAAAGCTACAGGAAAGGTTAGTCTACGGCCAACTCCGTGACTACCTGGAGTCCCATCAGCTAATTGCACGTTCACAGCATGGTTTTAGAACTAACCATGGGACTAACAGAGCACTCATCCATCTCTCGGAATGACTTGCTCAAAGCAATGGATAATGGGACACCCACTGGTACCGTCTTTATAAACCTGTCCAAGGCTTTTGACCTTGTGGATCACAAACTCCTGCTACTAAAACTGGATAAAATTGGCCTAGACCCCCTCGCCCTCAAATAGTTTGGGAGTTACCTATCGGGCCAATTCCAGAGGGTCATCTGGAAGGATGCCGCCTCAGGTCCTCTACCCCTTACAGAGGGAGTACCACAGGGCTCGATCCTCAGCCCACTCCTTTTTCTACGTATTTACTAACAACCTAAGCCTCCACTGTGGGGGAAGCTTGGTCATTCAGTACGTGGATGACACCATCATCTACTGATCCCTGGATAACATTGCAGCTCTAGGTCCCCCTTCTTCAAGCTGACCTAGCATCTCTCAAGGCATGGCTGAGAGCAAATAGAATGGTCCTAAATGTAGGCAAAACTAAGGAGATGCTATTCATGTGCAATGCCCTTGGACATGACAGGTCTAATTCTCTGCAACTCACTGCTCTCTTGGGAAACGACATTGAGGTTGCGCCCTCCTTAAAATACTTAGGTCTAACATTGGACCATTGCCTTACCTTCAAGTACCATGTGGATCAGGTCACCAAGACCATACACCACAAACTTGGTACTCTCTACCGGCTAAAAGACCAGCTCATCCCTGAGGCCAGGACCTCAATCTCCACAAGTGTCCTCCTCCCCACCCTGACTTACGCCATCCCAATCTTACAGGGCATGGCCAAGCAGGAGGTCACCAATATGCAAATCCTGTATAACAAGGTAGCCCGGTTTGCTACCCAGGACCACTCACAAAGGCACCATTGTGACACACTTGCCCAGCTAGGCTGGCCCTCGCTGGTCTCTCATCTCCACTACCCTCTGCTCTGCTTGACCTTCAAGCTACTCAGCCCTTCAGCTCCACCCAGCATCGTTGGAACTATCACAGTCAAACATAACCCCAGAAGCCCACAGACATCTGGATGTACACTGCTTGAAGTTCCCAGAGTCAGGACTAAAACTGGCAGCAGGTAGTTTTCCTACTCAGCCCCCTATCTGTGGAACAAACTCCCACCCCTAGTGCAGGAAGCCTCCTCACTGATGAATTTCTGCACCAGACTCAAAGCCTATATGTCTGATACTAGCACTTGTCATTGCCACAGTTCATGACCTCCACCACTTGCTTCTATCCTCCTAATATTCAAATCCTCCAAGCACCTTATCAGGTTCCGTGGTGCTTCTCTCTAGGCATAGTACCACAGCTAACTTTTCGCTGAACCATGCCAGTAGTAAACAATGAGCTTACTATGTAAAATTACATTTCTTCTGCACCTTTTGTTAATTCTACTGTCAATATATTTGTAAGGACTGATGCATGATTATAACCATGGCTGTAACCTGCTCATACACCTGAAACTACTCTGTAACCTAAGTCTTTCTCTGTATGAAAATATATATTATTATCCCGGGTCGCCCCTGAAAAAGGGACCTTCGGGGCTCAGTAGGCCTACCTAGTCACCACATTTTAAATAAATAAATAAATAAAAACACTAAATCTAAACTAATCTACCTGTAAAACTAAGGACAGTTCTTTAAAAATGAAAAGAAATAAACAGTACTTCAAAAAAATGAGAAAATAAAATCTTCAAGAAAGGTGAAGGAGAGCTCTCCAAGGCTTCTTACTTAGTCAAGCGGGGTAAAGAATCTGACAGTTGCAAGATGTATTCCAGGGACAGTGGTTTGAAAACCAAGCTAAAGCCTATCATTTGCATAGGTTCCATTAACCATTTCAGCTCCAAGGCAGTCCTACAGTATGTTGAGACCATACTGTAGAAGACAGAATACAGTAAGATTTCCTGGGGTTTGAATGTCCATTTGTGAACTTAATAGATGAGATTCTGTGCAGTTACATTTGCCACTTTAAAGGAAAATATACCAACCCTAATACCCACCTTGTTCCCTGAGAAAATAACGTCACACATGATCTCCTTTCTTCACTCAGGGTCTGCAGGGCCCTGGGTGAATAAATTTACAACAAATTATGTTTGCAGCATGTGATGACACATACTTCTCTACTTTTGAAGAGTGTATCACTATGGAGCACTGGCTAAGAGCTGTACCTTGTGCTTTGGACTAGAGGCTACAGGCTGGGGTGGCGGCGAAGCATTAGGGTTGGCAAATCCAAGGAGGACCCCACCACTGATTCGCTAAGACTCTGGAGACCCAAAATCCCAATGTTTTTTCCTTTTGTTGCTTGGGGGTGGGGAGGGGAAACCCTAGTGCCACATGTCCCTACTTTTGTGGCATTGAGATACCCTAACTGCTGCATTACCAAAGTTCTTTCCCAAAAATTCTATGCATAACTCTGCTCAGTACTCACTAAAGACAAAAAAGGATCAGTGCACAGGGAAGGATAGACAAAGAGGGAAAGAGTCAATAAAGATGTACAAGAAGTTGATCATTGTTGGTAGGGTCCTTAAGTGACTGTTAGCCCTAAAGGTGAATGAATCTCCTGGGGTGGATGGTATGTACACCTGCATACTGAGGAAGCTGGCATCAGTACCGGTAGTACCACTGGATGACTTGTGCAACAGATCCCTCAACTCAGGCATGGTGCCATCTGAGTGGATAACTGAAGAGACAGTGCCCTTGCATAACAGTGGGGCCACAGATGAGCTGAGAAACTAATGACCAGTCAGCTTGACATTGATCATTGGCAAGTTGATGGAAACCATTCCTAAGAAAAAGTTGGAGGAGCTTCTTGAGGAAAATGGGCTGTAGGATGGAAGACTGCAAGCTTTTGGGGAAGGGAAGTTATGTCATACTAACTTGATAATTTTTTTGACTACATCACAAGGGTGTTGGACAGAGGCCAGGCAGTACTCATACTGTACCTGGACTTCAGCGAGGCCTTTGTCTCAGTCCTCCATAAAAGATTGATCATGAAGAAGGATGACACAGGGGAAGGGGACAAAACTACTAGATGGGTGGCAACTGGCAAACTGGTTAGCGAGGAGAACCCAGAGAGCAGTGGTCAGAGGCAAACACTCTGGGATACAGGAGGATACCAGTAGAGTATGACAGGGGTCAGCCACACTTGGAATATTGTGTACAGTTTTGAAACCACTACCCAAATAGGACTTATATCAGGTGTACACGGTGCAAAGAAGGATCACTGTAAATATTCAGGGATAGTGGGGCCCTCTTATGAACACAGGCTGGAGAATCAGCATATGTACTCAATGAAGTATATAAGAGAGCTGTTGACATGAGACCTTTAAATACTGGGATGCAAAGAGGTATTACATCATGGAGAGTGTGTTGGGGGGTGATAAACTACTGGAGGGGGAGGTAAGTGCGAATGCTGTGGACAACTTCAAGAGGAGGTGAGATAAGTTGAAGGGCAGGGTAATTGCATCCAGGGATGAGTGAAAGAGCTGCATGTTTCTTTAGTTGTACGTGCTCTGCTTCTGGCAGAATTTATAGGCTGCAAGGCCTTCTATTGACAAACATCTATGTTTCTATGTGGCACTAAGTGGTTTCACATTTTCACATATGGTACCAATTAACACATTTTGTGACATAGCATAGAACCCCCCAGCTATTTAAAGGATGAACAAATGACAGTGTTTAATGTCTGAAAACCTGAGGTGATGTTAAACAGACATATCTATTTAAGAAGGTCAACTAGATCTGTTCTGAGACAACAGTTGCAGCATTTCCTCTATTTGACATTCTTAAACGAAAGTTGTATTATACAGAACAGTTTCATAACACAAAAAGTTATAACGTACATTTAGAAATGGTAAACAGCTTACCTGTCTCAAGAACGGTTGAGATTGCATAATCTGCATACTAACAATATTTCTAAATGTGATGTTTTTAGATACTGTAGGCTGTGACCAAACATCACAAATGTGCCAGTCTTTTTTTTTTCACTTTTTATTCCTATTATTATCAGTATTATAGTGTTAAGTTGAGAATATGGACAGGGGCAAGCAATTATACCTCCCCATGTTTATTTATTTTATTTATGTAAGGCCCCTGTAAAGCAGACATCCCTCACAATTTTATTTAAAACATATTTTAACAGAATCCAGGATTTGTTTCCGACTGTGACCTGGGGAAGGGAAGGGAACATGGCAATGCATACAATCTTTTATAGGAATACAATGTACAAGAAGATACTATGCATATCATAAAAAGAGCAAGTGGGTACATTTAGAGCACACATAGATACATAGATAGTGTCGGCAGATAAGGGCCTATGGCCCACCTAGTCTGTGTATGGGTGGCTGCGATGGAAGTTACTGTAAATACCTGAGAACCCTGCAAGTAAGTTTAAAAGAAAGAAACAGTTCTAGCTCCTGGACACACAGACCCAGTGCATTTGCTCCCAGTGGTACACAGCACAGGAGCAAGCAGGAGCCTTCTCTCACCTACTCCTAAAACAGGGCTAGCACTAAGAACAATGTGTGCAAGAATGATTATATATGCTAAAAAGCTTAAAGCATCTGTGTTTGTATATCAGTATTAGGCATCACAGACATCAAGTTAGCACACAAGCTAGCACACAAAGAGGCAGTCCATGGGTACATTTTGTATATTTAAACTTAGCAAAGCTTGAGTATTTATTCATTCATTGTGCAAAGATAATAAAGCCAAACAAGCTAGGATAAATATCTTTATACATATGCACACAGGAAAGTACCTCATAATGTGCTTCCCTGTCTTCTTTATCCTTTGGGGATGATAGGATGTTTTCTCCCTAAGGTCTGGTTTAGTAAACTGCAGAAAACCCTTAATGCCTTTATATGGAAAGGGAAACAGGTTCAGAGAGCATATTTTAAACTCACGGCTCCCAAAACCCAGGGTGGATTGGCAACCCCCTCCCTTTTCACTTATTATTGTGCCCATCACATTAGCAAACTTGCTTTTTGGACACAAAGTACGCCTTCCTTAGGATCAAATGGATATGTCCCTCCCTGTGTGGATATGGAAAAACACTTAGCATCTAAATACCTCTGCTCGGAATCTGCCTTTTTATATGTTACCCCCTCTTATATCCCAAAACCACTTTGAAATACACCGATAGGATGGTTGCTTAGAGTAATGCACCAGATACAAAAACACTTTTCTTTGAACTGGCATAAGGCACCCACACAGCCTATCATAGGCAACCCCCATTTTAAAATTGATAAAAAACCTATACTGCCTTCCTTTTGGGTCCCTCTGAAAGCTTGTAAATTAGCAGACATTTTCTGGCAAGGGGAACTGGTCTCTTTCTCCCATTTCCAATCTCTTTACAAAGTGCCAGACTGGCATAAATTTAAGTTTATCCAGATTAGTCAGGCATAATTTGTAGTATACACCGGTGAAACTCTTTAGATGTGGTCTAATAGCTTCTCCTACTTGTGCAAGATGCCATGAGACAGAGGGTACAATGTTTCAAATGCTATGGACTTGCACAAAGGTTCGAACTTTCTGTCAGGCTGTCAAAGGAGTAGTGGACCCCCTTTTGGGGTTGGACTTGCTGTTTTCTCCAGAATCCTGTTTGGTGCATTTATTTCCCCATGGGACTGCAAAGATTAGAAAGGTCCACCTCACCCTAGTGGCAGCAAATGCTAAATTAGTTATTATGCAACATTGGAAAGATGACCATTTACCCTCGGTCATGGAATGGTATAGAGAGAGATGCTTTTGGCGCTCCAGCTAGAAAAGCACATTGCCTCCATGCGACATATCATTCAAACCTATGTAAGTCTATGGGGCCCATTGGATGCATTATTGATGTCATGAAAACCCTAACACCTACCTTACAATTGCTTGACATGGTATAAAGATCAATCAGCACTCATGGATACATAGATACATAAACAGTGTCGGCAGATAAGGGCCTATGGCACACCCAGTCTGCCCATTTGAGCTTGTAAGTTCAGTTTATGTTTTCCTAGAAGTCTGTTGCCCCTTACCCCTGATCTCCAGAATTCCTTTATGTCTATCCCATGCATTCTTAAATCCTGTGATTGTTTCAGCCCCCACCACTTCCACTGGCATGGTGTTCCACTTGTCCACCACCCGTTCTATGAAGAAATTCTTCCTCATGTTTCCTCTGAATCATCCTCCCTCCAACTTCATCCCATGCCCTCTAGTCCTGGAACATCTTTTTCACTTAAAAATAGTGTATTCCTGCACCCTGTTCCTCCCTGTAAGATACTTGTATGTCTCTATCATATCCCCTCTCTCTCTCCTCTCCTCCAGGGAGTACATGTTCAGTTCCTTCAACCTGTCTTCATAGGACTTGTGATGCAATCAATGCACCACCTTTGTTGCCCTCCTCTGAACCTTCTCTATCCTGTCTATGTCCTTACATAGGTATGGTCTCCAGAACTGTACACTGTACTCCAGGTGGGGCCTCACTAGTGTCTTGTATAGTGGAATTATGAACTCCCTTTTCTTGCTGGTGATGCCCCTGCCTATACATCCCAGCATCCTATTTGCTTTACCTGCTGCATTGTCACACTGTTTCCCTACCTTGAGGTCATCAGAGATGATAACCCCAAGATCCCTTTCCTGTTTGGTGCATGCTATATCCTCACCCCCCAAATGATATATTGTGCCAGGGTTTTTGTGCCCCATATGCATTATCTTGCACTTCCTTGCATTGAATTTCAACTGCCAAACCGCTGACCATTCTTCAAGTTTCTGCAGGTCCCTTCTCATTCTGTCTGCATCCTCTGGTGTGTCTACTCTGTTACAGAGCTTTGTGTCATCAGCGAACAGTGAAATTCTGCCTTCTAGGTCCTGCGTAATGTCACTGGTGAAGATGTTGAATAGGACCGGTCCCAGCACTGATCCCTGTGGTACCCCACTGGTCACTCTTCCCTCTGTGGAGTGACAGCCATTTACCACCACCCTCTGTGTCCTGTCACCCAGTCAGTTACCTACCTACCTACCACACTACTGTCCTGCCCACACCCATATTCCCCAGTTTGTGTAATAGTCTTCTATGTGGCACAGTGTCAAAGGCATTGCCGAAGTCCAGATAGGCCATGTCCACTGCCCTCCCCTGATCCACCTCCCTAGTCACCCAGTCAAAAAATTCAACAAGGTTGGTCTGACATGACCTCCCCCTGGTGAAACCATGCTGCCTTGGGTCCTGTAGTCCATTGACAACCAGATGTTCCACCAATCTCTCCTTCAGTAGTGCTTCCATGATCTTCCCCACTACCGAGGTGAGGCTGACTGGTCTGTAGTTCCCTGCTTCCTCTTTGTTCCCACTTTTGTATAAGGGGACTACATCTGCTGTCCTCCAGTCTTTGGGTACCTCCCCTGTTTCCAGTGATCGGCTAAATAGGATAGCCAGAGTTTCAGCTAGCTAGCAGTGGAACCAGTAAACCAGAGGAGTGGCTATCTCTGCAAAGCAGTGTGCAAAAGATGGAGATTAGTGCCCAAGAGGTGGATAGGCAGAAAAGGGGCAAAATTTAGCAGAAGGGCAGACAGCAAGGAGAACCAGGGATAAAGGACAACCAAGGAAGGGGCTGGAGTAGAACAGTGAAACAGTCTAGGGAGGTCAAATCATGGAAAGCCATGTGTGCAAATGCCAGGAGCCTTAGCAACAAGATGGAAGATCTGGAGGCTGTCATGGTTCAGTCAGACCTGGACATTGTGGCCATCACTGAAACCTGGTGTAATGATAACCATGACTGGGAGATGGCAATACCTGGCTACAACATATTCAGAAGAGACAGAGCAGGCAGGAAGGGAGAAGGAGTGGCACTGTATGTGAAAAATGACATAAGGGCCACAGAGATCCAGGAGGAACAAAATGGAGGAGAGATACTGTGGGTTAAGCTAGAAAGGAAAATGGGGACAGCCAACTGCACAGGTGTGGTCTATAGACCACCAGCCCAGGAGGAAGAAACAGATAGGGAGCTGATGCTAGCCATCCAAAGGATGGCAGACAAGGTGAGGTAGTACTGGTTGGAGACTTCAATATTCCAGACGTGGACTGGAGCATCCCAGCAGCAGCATCAACTAGGAGCAGATTTATCCTGGACTCCCTTCAGGGTGCCTTCCTCAAGCAACTGGTCATGGAACCAACTCGGCAGAAGGCAATACTGGACCTTGTGCTCACAAACAGGGACAGTGTGATGGGGTAACAGTGGGGAGCACCTGGGAAACAGTGACCACCAGTCATTGCGGTTTGAAATCACAGAAAAGCAGAACCAAACCACACAAAACACATATCCTGGATTTTAGGGGGCAGACTTTGGGAAATGGGAGATACTTGAAAGAGGCATTGAGGGAATGGGACAGGAATCAGGGGTTGAGGAACAGTGGGCAGTATTTAAAATGGGGATTACAAGAACAACAGAATTATGCATTAAGCAGGTTAGCAAGAGGAAAAGGAAGAGGAGACCATTATGGTTTTCCAAAGAGGTAGCAAAGAAAGTGAAAGCCAAAAAGATTGCATTCAGGCAATACAAAAAGACACAGGCAGAAGGGGATAGGAAGAAGTACCAGGAGAAGCAAAAAAGGGAGGCAGGGAGATCAGTAAGGGAAACCAAAGCTCAGACAGAAGAAAACATTGCAAAATCAGTGGGCAGAGGTGACAAAACCTTTTACAGGTACATAAGTGAAAAACGAAAGACAAAGGGAGGGATAGTGAGACTGAAGGGGGAGGATGGGGGCTGCATGGAGGATGACAACAGTAAAGCTGACATATTGAGCAGGTATTTCTGCTCAGTCTTTACTGAGGAAGAGGAGGGTAATGGGTCTGAAGGGAGTACAAGGGGTGAGAATGGTGCAGAAATGGACACAAGTCCCTTTACACGAGAAGTGGACACAAGTCCCTTTACAAATGGCAACTCCTTGCCATTAGACACTTGGCTGGGGAAAGGGGGGGGGGAGTGGGGCAGGAGGGTAAGATAGGACATTTGTTGGTTGTCTGTATTTCTTTCTTTGTATTATTTACTATGTTAAAATGCTTTAACAGGATGCAATTGTATTTGTCTCTGTTAACCTGATTGTAGGTTACATTGTCTGTTTGAAGCTCAAATAAAGAATATTTAATTAAAGGAAAGTACCTCATGATTGCTTAAACAATAGTGCTTGGCCTTATAATAGCACAGCAGCTTTTATAAAATGGCCACAATAAACCAGGATTTAATAGGGAGATGTACCTCCCTGTGTCTGGATATACAAGAACAATGCATTACTGGCCAGAAAAATATTGAATTACTTGGGGCAAACAGGTAAGTGTAAACAGTCAAAGTAAAACTAGTCTATTGCACTCAAATTAAATGCAAAGACATTAGAGAGACTTACTATTAGCTGCCTTGTGTGTCTCTTTTCATCAGGATGTCATCACGGCCTGGGGGAAATCTGACTGGTCCCAGTTCCAAAGTTATGAAAATGTAAAGAAGGTTGCAGTGTGCAAAAACTGCAAAAGTCATCAAATGATAAAGCACAGTACAAACCCTAAAAGTCTGATTTCCTGAAGCAACAGCTGCTTCTCATGTGGGTGCCATCTAGAGTAAGGCATGCAGTAGTACAACCCTGTGAATAAGCTTATACTACAATCTCAATGCATAGATCGGGAGACACCTAAGGAGTCAGAGTACAGAGGCTGTGTTACATACCAATCATTCATATTAAGCACCAAGGACTATAATGTGGTGAACAGCACCAGGTGCGAATTTTGATGTCTCAGGAGACAAGGGCCAAGAAGTGTCTAGGGCAGTTATTGCAGTACCATGGGAGTTGCACTGAGCCCTTTGTCAAAGACTTTTTCAATTGGAAATTTAGTGAGGTAGTGGTCTTGGCATGGAGGCTGTTCCAGTTGCTGGGGAGCCTTTAACTGATTGATTCATCAGCAGCATGGGATAAATAGCCAGCAGCCTTCCTTGACCTCAGTGTGTAAATCAGATCAGAGGAGGGGGGAGGAGATCAGAGAGGTAGCCTGTACAGTTTACCAGCCCAGAATTTTTCACCTTTCCCAAGTTGTTGGACATGGAACAATACAGGATATTGAGAAGATAGGCTAGAGCAAATCTGCGCAGGGTGTTAAACAGTGGTGAGTTTATTTATGGTGGAGGGGAAGGTTCTGGAGTAGACAACATCCCTGTAGCAGCAGGGATAAGACTTTGTGTTTAATCACCTGTTTCATGGCAATTAGCAGCAGGCAGCTTTTTACCTTGTTGAGAGCTCCAAGCTTTGCAAAACTCTTGACTACCACTACCACATGTGTTACATGCCCTGATTAATCAAGATGCTTGTCCACATTGGGGCCTAGATATGTGTAGGTGGATACAGAGTCTAGCTGGCCACCCTGAAGACAGTGTAGGTTCAGTGTGGTGGGTGGAAAGGTTAGCCACTGTCTAGAGCTAACAGCATGGAGACTGTTTTCTTAGTATTCATGGCTAGCAGTTTACTTGAAACCACTTTTGCATTGTTAGGGTATCACGTTGGAAGGTCTATTCAGTGGTAAGGCTAGAAGACCTAAACGTATAGATGATGGCATTGCCAGCATACATGTGAATGTTACAATTTGAAAGGGCCGATGGGAGGTCATTGATAAAGAAAGGGAAGAGGAGAAGTCTTGGTACACAGCTTTGGAGGACCCCAAGTGTGACTGGAAGGGAGGGAGACATGATTGTACCTAGCTTGACAGATTGGGTTTGGTTTGACAGGTAGCAGTTGAAACCATTGGTCACTTGGGAGGAGACTTCCAAGGCTGCAAACTTGTACAGGAACAAATGGTGTTCCATGACTTTTAAGACCTTAGCAAGGTCAATGAATATGGCCCCCATGCTGATGCCCTTGTCTGTGTTTGAGGGTATATGGTTGGGGAATCTAAGGAGCGAGGTGGAAGTGGAGTGGTTGTGTCATAAACCATTTTGATAACATGTCAGGAATCCAGAGCTAGAATAGAAGTTTAAGAGTTGCCTGTATACAAGCCTTTTGAGTATCATGGAAAGGATGGGAAGAAGGGAAATCGGGGGTAGTTGGATGATTCAGCCATAGAACCACCTTTGTGGAGAGGGACAGCCAATTGCATTTGGATGTGAGACGACACCATTGCAACATACTGCCACTGGGCTGCCATAGATGTTTGTTAACTTCAGAATAAATTTTATTGATTCATGTTAATGTAACAAGGTCCAAAACTATACAGCCTCAGTCAATCATTATACCAAAGCTACAGTTCACAGGACTCCACCCATGTTACCTTAGCATAGTTCAATGCTAGACTGATGACTAAAAGTAATAGAACAGATGAAAAAGAAAGAAAAATGAAAATATAATAAATCGATGTGGGACACCAGATCTCTGGCACCCCTGTTCCCAGTCATATATCTAAATGTCCATGAGTTCAATAATCACTAAAGGTCAGATAGTACTGACCATTCATTAATGTCCAATTATCTGGTTACACAAAGCAATAAAAATCAGCCTGTATGATCAAAATAAGCCTAAAGCCAATTATAATACTCTTTCCTGCTATAAACCACCTAAAAGTGTTGTCAAAACTGCTAGTGGTTCCTCTTAAATTTCAAAAAGTGTCTGTTACTTAATAATAAATTAAACAATATAGATTTAAACTGAAACTGAAAACCAAGTGTGTACATCCCCCCAGGGCCCCCCCATGCCTCAAAAAGATCCAATCTCATTAGGGGTCTGGTTGTAAGTAAATGAGATGCCAAGGGTGCCATATCTCCAGAAACTTGTCCTGCTTCAATCTAACCCAATTTGTAATGTTCTCCACCCTCTCCAGTTCCACTACTGTAGCTCTCCTACAGCCCAAAGTGGGCCAGTCGGGGAGTGCCACCTAGATGTAATACTTTTAAGAGTTGTGACTCTTGGCCTAATTTTCCAACATTCTTGGGACAAGGTAAAAAAGTTGGTAATCTTAGCACCAGATTAGTAAAAGTAAAAGGATGCTGATGCCCATTATTGTTGAATTTCTGAATGTATTATCTGCCAAAACCCTGTCAATTTGGAGCAGACCCAAAAAACATGGAAATGGGTTCCCCTACCACCACAGTTCCTCCAGCATAGATCCATATAAATGGTATTATAATGCTTGCTTATTTCTGGAGTAGAAAAAAACCTAGTTAGCACTTTTCAATTGAACTCCCACCATGAGAGAGACGCAGTTACCTGCCACCCCCATTTTAACCTTCTGGCCCACTGTCCTGGGTATATCCTGGAACCAACCTCTTTTTCCCATCTCTTCCTCTGAATTTCTAATGGTGGGTCTGTAGAACAAGATAATATTGCATTAAGCTCTGAGAGGTAACAAAAGTTGGCTCAGATGATAATGGCATAATAAAAAAAGGTTTGTAAAGTGGTTCGCTCTCTGCAGACTTGGGAGAGGACCCCTGGCTTCGACAGGAAATGTCAGATTACAGAAACCTATAATGATCTTCTCTTCAAAGAGAATACATAATTTGCAACTGAGTAAAAGCAAGACAGCCTTGTTCATCTGTACATTGCAAAAATGTGGTCAGCTTATGATTTTCCCAATATCTGTAATGTAGGTCAAGTCTTGGGGATAAAAAGGGCCTCATGACAGATGAGAGATGGGGTCCTAAACCTTTTGGGGTATCAGTGAGTTTACGTAATCGAGAAAGAATACACAGTGAATGTTTGACCCACAGATTATTTGTGTGGATCCATATCTGCGCAGGGAGAGTGTCCGTTGGTACAGTCCATATAGCCCACCCCTTCAAAGAGGCCTCTTCAATTTGGTACTAACCTGAGGTTACTCATCTCTTGGCCCATATACACAGCTGGGCTCCTTGTGCCATGAGTTAATAGTAGTAAAAAGTTGGAAGGGCCAAACCACCCTCATTACTGGGGACCTGTAGCATTGTTTTAGCAAGACAGGGACAGGAATTTGACCATATGAATTGCTAAGTTTCTTTATGGGGCTGGTTTCAAATGAATTTTGGTATGAAGACAGGAAGAGCCTGAAATGAAAATAACAGGCATGGTAAAATGTTTATTTTAAGAATTTGAATCCTGCTGTACAATGTAAGTAGCAATAGATTCCATCATGCTATATTTGTCTATATTTCTTGAAAAAACGTAATGTAGTTATTTTTGAAAAGTTGTGATACATCCACTGAGACTCTGATACCTAAATACCGTAAAGTATTGTTCAAAGCCCATATGAAAGGAAAGGATTGTTTAAAGGTTGGAGGTGGGCTTCAGCTTAAAATTAAAGCCTCTGATTTTTGAAGATTAATCTTATAGCCTGCCAAGGAACCAAACTCTATAAAGAATATAGGAGATGAGGCAAGAGGCAGGTAGTCTGCTGGGGTATAAAGACATCCCTTAATGTTTTCACTAGCCTATAGAAATTGCCAAGGGCTCCAAATGATAGGGGAAGTGCTGGGGCAGCCCTGTCTAGTACACTGTCTCAAAGGGAACTACCCTGACAAAAATCTGCTCACTCTAACCCGGGCCTCCAGAGTGGAGTATAAAGCATTTATACCTGATATGAATTTGTCCCCCAAACCAAACCTCTGCACAGTAAGCTGCACAAATGACCAGTCAACTCTATCAAACACCTTCTCAGCATCCATGCTTATAGCCAATTGAAAAGATGTATTGTTCAGTTGGGCAGTGATAGTGTTGAGCAATCTTCAGATGTTATCCTGGAGGAAACGCCCAGCAATAGCAGCAGGGTCCTGAAGGAACTGGAAGTAATAACAGTTGATAAAGCAATGGGGCCAAATGGGGTGCCTCCCAGGGTCCTTAAAGAACTAAGAGAGGTGGTGGCTGAACCTCTGGCTATCCTGTTTAGCCGATCACTGGAAACAGGGGAGGTACCCAAAGACTGGAGGACAGCAGATGTAGTCCCCTTATACAAAAGTGGGAACAAAGAGGAAGCAGGGAACTACAGACCAGTCAGCCTCACCTCGGTAGTGGGGAAGATCATGGAAGCACTACTGAAGGAGAGATTGGTGGAACATCTGGTTGTCAATGGACTCACAGGACCCAAGGCAGCATGGTTTCACCAGGGGAGGTCATGTCAGACCAACCTTGTTGAATTTTTGACTGGGTGACTAGGGAGGTGGATCAGGGGAGGCAGTGGACATGGCCTCATCTGGACTTCAGCAAGGCCTTTGACACTGTGCCACATAGAAGACTATTACACAAACTGGGGAATATGGGTGTGGCAGGACAGTAGTGTGGTGGGTAGGTAACTGACTGGGTGGCAGGACACAGAGGGTGGTGGTAAATGGCTGTCACTCCACAGAGGGAAGAGTGACCAGTGGGGAACCACAGGGATCGGTGCTGGGACGGTCCTATTCAACATCTTCATCAGTGACATGGCGAGGACCTAGAAGGCAGAATTTCACTGTTCACTGATGACACAAAGCTCTGTAACAGAGTAGACACCAGAGGGTGGACAGAATGGAAGCGACCTGCAGAAACTTGAAGAATGTCAGTTGTTGCAGTTGAAATTCAATGCAAAGAAGTGCAAGATAATGCATATGGGGTACAAAACCCTGGGTACAATATATCAGTTGGGGGTGAGGATATAGCATGCACCAAGCAGGAAAGGGATCTTGGAGTTATCATCTCTGATGACCTCAAGGTAGGGAAACAGTGTGACAATGCAGCAGGTAGAGCAAATAGGATGCTGGGATGTGTAGGCAGGGGCATCACAGCAGGAAAAGGGAGGTCATAATTCGCTATACAAGACACTAGTGAGGTGCTTCACCTGGAGACAGTACAGTTCTGGAGACCATACCCACGTAAGGACATAGACAGGGTAGAGAAGGTTCAGAGGAGGGCAACAAAGATGGTGCATGGATTGCATCACAAGTCCTATGAAGACAGGTTGAAGGAACTGAACATGTACTCCTGGAGGAGAGGAGGGAGAGAGGGGATACGTGATAGAGCTACAAGTATCTACATAGGAGGAACAGGGTGCAGGAAAACACTATTTTAAGTGAAAAAGATGTTCCAGGACTAGAGGGCATGGGATGAAGTTGGAGGGAGGACGATTCAGAGGAAACATGAGAAAGAATTTCTTCACAGAACGGGTGGTGGACAAGTGGAACACCCTGCCAGAGGAAGTGGTGGGGGCTGAAACAATCACGGGATTTAAGAATGCATGGGATAGACATAAAGGAATTCTGGAGGTCAGGGGTAAGGGACAACAGACTTCTAGGAAAACAAACTAAACTTACAAGCTCAAATGGGCAGACTGGGTGGGCCATAGGCCCTTATCTGCCGACACTGTCTATGTATCTATGTATCAATAAACCCTGTTTGGTCTATACTGTATGTATCAGAGAAGATATAACTGATTGCAGGTGGTCTGCAAGGATACCTGTAAAAATCTTGAGATCTAACAGAGGGAGAGAGAGATAGGGCGATATGACCCACATTCCTCCACATCTTTATTTGGCTTAAGAATTACAGAGATCTGGGCGAGATTCGAAGAGGTGAGCGCCCCCCCCCCATCTCCTCCTTAAACACAGCTGAAAGCAGATCTACTAATATGGGAGCAAACTGTTTGAAAAATTCTGGCATGAATACATTGATACCCCATCAGTAACTTCCTGCCTCCTTTCAATTGTTTAATCTTCCCCAGTATCTCTGACACCAAGATCACGGCACGGAGAGATTCCCTTTGTTCCTCATTAAGTACAGGGATCTGCAAACCATTCAAGTATTTAAGAGATCATGCAAAATGATCTGGTCTTCTTTCAGCTGTGTACAAGGATGCATAAAATTTCTCAAAAGGCAGTGATTTGGGGCGGGGATATGGTGGCGTCACCAACTCCGAGGGATTCATCTGCAAAAATGTTTTAGTGACTTCCTTAACCTGAGTTAAAAATCCAGGTTGTGTTAAAAGACTAATGTTTAGGTGCCAAAGTCTTTCTACCAGCCTAGGGGCTGTGTCCAATTGGATGGAAATTGGAGAATGATCTGATAGGGTTATAGAGCCTATCGATGCTCCAGATAACTTGGGAACCCAAGCTGCTGAGGCAAAAAAAAGTCAATGCAGGAACACATTCTACATTTGAGTGAGTAATAAATATAATCTTGACATCAGGGGTATAGAAAATGCCAACATTCCATCAAAGCCAACTCAGCATAATCTAGATAGCACTTTCCCTGTCTTAGATGGCCCTTTTGACCCAGTCCCTATATGGTCTGAGGCAAGATCCATAATGACATTGAAGTTGCTGCCCACAATTATTAAACTCTGAGTATTGATGACTGTGTCCCCAAGCACCTTAATCAAAAAGGGAATATGTTCAGACTCTTTATTGGTGGCATATAAATTAAGTAGAATACACTTTTGTCCTCTATATTCTCCATGGAGTCTGATAAACCTCCCCTCTGGGTCAGTGTCTTTTCAATTGACATGAAGTGGTATATTGCACCAAGCCGGAATGGCCACCCCCACCAATGTGTGGGTGCTCCACATAATGGGATGCAAAAGCCTCCCCACCTAACCCTGCTGAAGCTTAAGATGTTCCTGGTCATTAAGGTGGGTATCCTTGAGAAAAGGGACTGTTGTACACTGACACTGAGTTTCTTGTAATATATGGGCCCACCTTTTTTTTTCTTTGTTTTTTTCCATTTTCTCCTGTACACCCCTCTCTCCCTCATGGTGTGAACATGCATGTGTGGAGGCATGTGCAAGTTAATTCAGGTCTCCGTGCTCCTGTATCTCATGACCTCCGGCACTACCCTATGGCCTCCACTAGGAGGCAGCCAAGGAGTGGAATGACAGGCCTCCCCTTCCAGGGAGAGGGGAGTAGTCCATCAGATGCTTGATCCTCTCCCTCCTCTGATGATCCCCGACAACCCGAGGTCGTTCCCAAGCCTGGGTCACTGGTGGTGCACTAGGTGTGGTGTCCAGCACCTCAATCCTGAGTGCCACCATGCCAGCCATATATGGGCCCTTTTCACAGGACTGCTTATCCCCGTAACATAAAAGGAGAAAACTGTTAAGTCGACCATCATATATTCAAAGAGAAAAAAGCAGTGGGGGCCCACAGGGAACGGGTGCATACCTAGCCTTAATAAAAAAAAAATGCAATAACTGTAAAAACAATCATCTGCAGTTTCCGACTATATACATCAAATTCAGATAACAAAACCATGTTATCAAAGATGTACTTCAAAGCAAATGAAATCCACTCCTTGCCCACATTCAGGTATTCCGTGGGATGAGATGAGGGGCCATGGATAGTGGCTCCTCTACCAGTACCCCCAGTACCACTAGGAATGGGTGACCAGATAGGTGTTGTGAAAACCAAACAATGGTGATCCTGCTCCACAAGAGTGGTAGCAGAGAGGAGGCAGAGAACTACAGACCAGTTAGTCTTACCTCAGTAGTGGGCAAGATTATGGAGGCACTCCTTAAGGAAAGGATAGTGCAATACCTGGAATCCATAGGAGCAGAGGATCCAGGACAGCATGGGTTTACAAAAGGAAGGTCCCGTCAAACTAATCTCATAGATTTCTTTGGCTGGGTAACCAGAGTGGTGGACCTAGGGGGAGCAGTTGATGTTGCCTACCTTGACTTCAGCAAAGCTTTCAATACGTTCCACATAGAAGATTGATTAATAAGCTGGGTAGGCTCGGGGTAGGTCAGAAGTTGGTCAACCGGGTGGCAAACTGGTAGATAAGCAGAAAACAGAGCGTGGTGGTAAATGGTATACAGTCAGAAGAGATACAAGTCACAAGTGGGGTACCTCAGGGATCAGTCCAGGTGCCAGTCCTCTTCAATATCTTCATCAGTGACATTGCAGATAGGCTGGAAGGTAAGGGTTGTCTGTTTGCAGATGACACCAAGATCTGCAACAGAGTAGATGAGCCAGATGGGGTGGGCAGAATGAGAAAAGATTTGGATCAACTGGTAAAATGGTCAGAAGAGTGGCAACTGGGGTTTAATGCAAAGAAGTGCAATATCATGCACATAGGGAAGAGAAACCCTGAAGCCACCTATAGGTTGGGAGGAGATTTTCTGGCAGTCACAAGGGAAGAAAGAGACTTGGTCATCTTCATCACAGATGACCTGAAATCATCCAAGCTGACCACTAAAGCAGTCAGTAAGGCTAGAGGGATGCTGAGGTGTATTAGTAGAGATATCACAAGTTGTAAGAGGGAAGGTGGTAATAATCCCTCTTTACAAGTCACTGGTTAGGCCCCATCTGGAGTACTGCATGTAGTACTGGAGGCCACACCTTCACAAGGGCATTAACCAAATTGAGGCAGTCCAGAGAAGGGCAACCAAAATGGTGCAGAGACCGCATCAGAAAACATATGAGGACAGAATAACGGAGCTCAATATGTATACCCTAAAGCTTACACACTACAAGTATTGCATAACAAATTGAAAACCTTTAACAATATAACCAAATGTTTTAAACAAACTGAAATTATACACTGCTACACTACTACAATCAGCAAAAAAATGCTAAGAATTACCAAAAATATTACTGTGTGAACATTAACAGTTACTCAAGAAAAATGTAACCAAAACAGAATGACTGCCTTTTTCTCCCAGTTAACCTACCTCCACCACAGATACACCCCTCCCTCAAAGCACACTTCTCAGTACACAGATTGACTGTTCCAAATTAACATTCAAAATCCACACACAAACAATACACACTCAATGATATGAGCACAGGTGGGTTTCCTACAATCGATGCACTAAATTTTGAGCAAGAACAAATGGCTCAAAAAGGCTTTTTTTAACAGCTTTTAGAGGATTTGAATTGCAGAGCTCTGAGAGGAAATCGTCTCCATCTTCCACTACACACACACTACCCAGGACTGAGGCTGTGCAGAACAGTCTAGAGCCCATGTGACCTGCAGTCCAAAGAAGCACTGCAAATTCACCTTGCAGCTCAATAACAAGGCAAAGTGATGTGAAGTACATTGATTTCAATGTACTTCACCTTAAAATTGGTGGAGAAGTGGTTTGGGGAAGGCAGAAAAATGCAAAGTCATTGGTTTCAATGGATTTCACGTTCTCCATTATGACACGAAGTACTCCGCTTCGCGTTGCAGAGCACTTTGCGAATTCTGCGTTACTCCGCGAATCACTCAGCGGAGTGAATTTCAGCCACTTCACCCACCTCTAAGCTAGACAGAGCATCTGCATCTATGTGATGCAGGCCAGGAATTCTCCTTCCAGAGAGACTTGGTACAAACTAGCCCCTGGTTGTGCAGACAAGTGTTTGTGTGCAGAACATAGGGCTTTTCTGGATCAGTTTAGGCAAGTACATGTGAGTTGGTCACATGGTGAATGATTTTCTGAAAAGCTTCATCATAAGCAACATCCCATTTGGCCATGAGGTCATGTTTAGAACTGTCCACACTACTTTTGGTATAGTCTTTCACGAACCATCCATTTACCTGCAGAAACCTAGAAACTGTGGCAGATCTTTGAGGTTTAGTGGGAGGGGCCAGGTGGTTAGGGCTTTGACCTTACTGAGATCTATTTTAATGATCCCTCCATATAGTCAGTTGCTCTGCAAGCAATCAGTGACCTTGGGCAGAGGTGCACATGGTAGAGGCTATGTAAATTGCAGTGGAGATTGCTGTGATGCATAATGATAGCAAAATCCCTATTGCTCGCTAACAAAACAAAACAAAAAAACCCTCTACAAAAGAATTCCTTCTGTGTCTTACTGTATCTCTCAGGTGAGCTGGGAGCTGAAGTGCTGGGAATAGATGCACAGTTCTTTGATGCGGTCTTATAGTGCAGCAAGTTGGTGTCGGTATTCTTTTTTGAGTGGGGGATTGTGAAAAATGTCAGATGATTGTCAATTCCAACCACCTTTTTTCTTCTTTGATGACAAAATCACTGCTTTAAGAAAATGGGCGATGTAGATCATTATGATCTATCATATTTTCAATAACAATCGCCTTTTTACATTCTGTGGATCACTGTCCCACATAGGAAAACTAATCTTTTCACTCCTTTCTGAGTGCAAACCAAGACCCTTTTTTTGTGCTGACAAATCCCCCACCCCCACCATCTGCCTCTTACTTAGTGGCAGTGAATTTATGTAGCATTTTTTAGTTCTGCATATGTATGTAGTCCCACACAGTGAAATGCCAACTGACACCCTTTGTAAGCTTCCTTCTATCAGTTTCTTCATATTTCCTCCAGTGTTTACATTTACTGCAGCAGTAAAGAGAATGTGTTCAGTACTAAAAAGAAAAATACATTTGCTGGTGGGCTTTCTGTTTCGATATCTTTGTTAAGGGGTAGCTGCATTTTCAAAACAGGAATACCTGAAAGGGTCTAACAGATAATATCCACATTTATGTTTACTAGTAGTTATCACTGTCCAAGGGTGGGACAAATAGGGTCACCAGGTCACCAAATGTGACCTGGCTAAACATTTTGGCCACCAGATGTGTGTAAAACCTCGCCATTCTGGTGAGTACTAAGCGGCATCACTGGCGCACATGCGCGGTAGCTCAGCATCCCCTCAGCTGAGCTGCTGTCACCATGCATGTGCGGGATCATCTTTTTTGGCCAAGAGAGAGCTGGAGGGACATGTCTGGGTGGGAGGGAGCCAGAGGAGGAGTCGGGACCCGAGTCGGGGCTTCAGTTCAGCGAGTCTGCGCAGCACAGTCAGTCACGAGGTGAGCAGTTGGGACTGTTGGGTGCTCACGTGGGTGGGGGAGTCGGGAGGAGGGGAAGGGATTCACTCACACCTTCGCCATTCATTTCAGGCACTGAGCGGGTGAGGGAGACTTACTGTGAGCTCTGTCTTAGCAGAGCATAACTGTGTGCCGTGAAGTTGTTCAACAGCCCTTTTAAGGGCTCAGACCAGTAAATAAAAAGTACCAGACAAGTACTGTTTTTTAGGAGCCTGTGTGTCCTCTGTCCTGTATAAAAAAACAGCAACTTACTTTTCTCAGTTTGGGTTTGGGGGCGACGTGCTGACTGGGGGAGGGGTCGGTGCTTGGTGGTCCTGTTGTGGGGATTGGTGCTGATGGAATTTGGGAAGCCCTGAAATTGGGTGGGTAAATTAATATTTTCTTAATTTGCAATTGCTGCAGCTCTGTGCTGACTGCTGAGTAAGTCTGATGACTGGGGAAAGGGAGGGGGACGACAGAGACCCTGCTTTGTGGACATGTGGTGGTACAGGGGGAGCTGTGAGCAGCTGTAATCTGTATCTGATTTTGCTGTTCAGTGTTTTTTGGGTGGGATTGGGGCTCTTGGGCCCAAAAATACAAGCTACAATAATTTAAAGTCCAGAGTCCAGACTACCACTGTTGTGTGCATATTAGTGGTTGTTTGTGTCAGGTTTTTTGGAGGGGCCAAACAAAAAAAAATTAGAGCTTTCCACAATTAATGAAACACCCATAGTAGTGCTACCTGTGTGCATATTATTGACTGTGTCTTTTGTTGTTTGGCTATCCACCTGTCTCGTCCAGTCCTCTTGAGGTTGTATCAGGCTTTTTTGAGGGGACCAATTTAAAAGAAAAAAAATTAAAGCTTGCCACAATTAATGAAACGCCCATAGTAGTGCTACCTGTGTGCATATTGCATATTATTGACTGCGTCTTTTGTTGTTTGGCTATCCACCTGTCTCGTCCAGTCCTCTTGAGGTTGTGTTAGGCTTTTTTGAGGGGACCAATTTAAAAGAAAAAAAATTAGAGCTTGCCACAATTAATGAACAGTCCATGCTAGTGCTGTTGCTACCTGTGTGCATATTATTGACTGCGTCTTTTGTTGTTTGGCTATCCACCTGTCTCGTCCAGTCCTCTTGAGGTTGTGTCAGGCTTTTTTGAGGGGACCAATTTAAAAGAAAAAAAATTAAAGCTTGCCACAATTAATGAAACGCCCATAGTAGTGCTACCTGTGTGCATACTGCATATTATTGACTGCGTCTTTTGTTGTTTGGCTATCCACCTGTCTCGTCCAGTCCTCTTGAGGTTGTGTCAGGCTTTTTTGAGGGGACCAATTTAAAAGAAAAAAATTAGAGCTTGCCACAATTAAAGAAAAAGGCATAGCTATTATAACCTGTGTGCAAGCATATTAGTGACAGCCTCTGGTAATTGTGTACCACAAATATCAGTCCATCCCAGACAAGTCCATCAGTCTCACTCTAGTCTGACCACTCACAGTCACAGCTATAGCCAGTCCTCCTGGTTGTGTCAGGCTCAGGCAGGCATCCAAAAACTGTCTGCTGCTGTGCTGCTGCCATTACCGGCAATCACTCATTGTTTTTCATACTGTTTTGGGATTGGAGTAATAAAAATGTCTGGAAAAAAGAAACAAAAAAAACAACCTAATTTGTTTTTCTTTGGCTTTATTAAAACCAGTGTATGTGCTGTGGAAGAATTATGTAACAAAACCATTCAAGTCATCAGTGACACTGACAGTAACATTGTCGATGTTGCTGCTGAGGAGGAGCATGTGAAATTAAATCCTCCAGTTGGTAACGCTGCTGCTGCTGTTTGTTCTTCTATTTCTGGAGGAAGGGGCAGCCAGGGGTGACGGCCACATTCACTTACATTGACAGACCATCACTGGTTACTGATATTGTTCAGGTTCCTAGTGTGTCTGTTACTTCTAATAGTGTTTCCGTTGCAGATAGTTCATCTTCCTCTAGCTCTCTGCCCAGAATAAATCCTACCAACAGGAAAAAAGATTCAGTGAAATTCAAATTCAGAATTGAATGGTCATGGGAATTTGACTGGCTTCAGTATGAGAAGCAAAGCAACACTAGGAGTTGCAAGGTGTGTAGGAAGCAACCCCATCTGGCAGATCATACATCTGTGTTTTTAGTTGGTAGCAGTACTTTTAAAATGGAGTCTATAAAAATTCATGATGCAAGCAGTTCCCATGTGAAATGCATTCTGGCTGAAAGGGCTCAAAGGGCACCAGAATCCACATCTATGGCTTTTTGTTTTCAAAAGATGAATGTTGCAATGAGAGAATCCATGCGGTGTCTTTTTAATGTTGCTTACTTTCTGGCATCAAGGGATAGGCCATTTCGGGACTTTCCATTTCATACCTCACTGTTACGCAGATGTAATATAAAAGTGATTGAACAATACACAAATCACAAGAGGTGCAGCGAGTTTGTGCACCATATTGCAGCAATAATATGCACAAATACAACTGAAGAGATAAACCTCCTGCTGTTGGACTGTTAATAGATGGAAGCACTAACGGAAGTGTGAGGGAATTTGTGAATGTGTTCATCAGTTATATTGGTGAAGATGGTACTCCAAATACCTCCTTTATTGGTACCGAGCTACTAGGGAAAGCAGATGCTGATGGATACATTGCAGCATTAGATTCACTCTTTAACAAACTTAACATCCCCTTGTGGAAAACTCTTCCACGGATTTCTGGGATGGCGACTGATGATGCATCAGTCATGCGAGGTCAACGTAGTGGAGTCATGGCAAAGTTACAAAACAGTGGCCTGCCTTGGTTAATTGCTACACACTGCATCGCACATCTTTTATAACTGGCCATTCTGGATGCCCAAAAACATATGCTAGAAGTTCACGAAAATGAAAATGGCTTGCGGGCCCTGTATTCATTTTATCATTCTTCTCACCGAAGAATGAGACCCTTGGAGGAGGCTGCTAACACCCTTTTCATTGAATTGAAAAAAATGGTCAGCATTTTCACAGTGTGCTGGGTCTGTTCAGCCACAGTGCTGTGTCAGCTTTCTCCACAACCTGCCAGCAAAAATTGCACACTTAGAGAATACTGCAACACAGCACAGTGGGACTCCTGATGCAGACAGCACTAAAGGACATTTGAACTTTGTAAAAAAAAAAAATGTGGTTCTTGGCCTTTCAACAAGGTTATCTATCTATTCTTGGAAGCCTTTCTCAAAATTTCCAAAAAGAGGGTCTTCTTCTTACTCAGGTACAGCCACGGGTGGAGAGCTGCATTTCGGAGCTCATGAAGTTGAAGACCAATGCGGGCCCTGCTGAGGCACAGTTTTTAGAGTATGCCAGTTTGGAGGGCAGTCTCCTTACTGGTGGTATGGATGGCAGCAGCACTCCTCAAGCTCCTCCACGAGGCATGACTGAAAATGCTAGTGAACATCATCTAGTACAGAAAAATAGGAATAAAAGGCAAAAAAGAACCAGGCAGGCCATTGCTTCAGACCAAGCAGCCAAGGAGATTGTTTCCAGTGAAAATGCCCACAGATTGATCAAGGAGAAAATATGCAACAGTGTGGTTGGATTCTTATGTGACAGATTTGAGCCCGTGTGGCAGTCGGAAGACTACAAATGATTTTCAGTATTTGACATAACTGTTTGGCCTTCACCTGATGACCCTCTCTTTCTAAATTTTGGTCAGAAATCCATCACAGGGCTTTGCCAGATGTACATGCCATTCCTGAAAAAGCAAAACGGTTCAGGGCAACTTTTATCTGATCCAGAGCTGGAGGATGCTGAACTTGAAAGAGAAATTACACAAAAAGTTTTGGAAGAGTGGCAAGATTTCCAAAATGCTGTAAAAAATCAAAATACAGAGCATGTATTAAGAAAGGTTCACCAAAATTTAGAGAGATTTGGTCTGTTATGGTTGTCGATCACAATTTTTCAGGTAATGCCAGTGAGTACAGCTGCTTGCGAAAGGGGATTTAGTGCTCATAATAGGATTAAAACAATATCTCGTAGCAATCTTATTGATAGCACTATGGATGATTTGCTGATGATCATTTTAGATAGACCAACAATAGCGGACTTTAATCCAGACCCATCAATTGATCACTGGTACTCATCAACACCAGGATATCGGCATCTTTCTGGGCATAAGTCACACATCCAGAATCAGATGTAATGGACTTAGAAGCAGAAATAGATGAGGAGTCGGAGTCGGACTCTAGGAGTTGAGTTCAAAGGACACAGACAGTGGTTGCATTGGAGTGGGATGTGGGAGGTGGACCGATTTTGAAGAAGACAGTAACAGCAATACAAATACTGTTAGCAATATGTCAGCCATAGTTTTTAGGAAGCATTTACTTATTTTCTGCCCTTGCCCTCAAAATCTAATTTTAGTGATGATGACCCTACAGTGGTGGATTGGGGATGGTAACAGCATAGCAGCAGGCAGCAGCACATGTCTGGCCATGTAATGAAAAAAAAAGTCACAAAAAAAGTACCCCCACCAAAAAAAAAGAACACACAAGACAATAAGAGAAATCACAACATCTAAAAGGTTTTATTGGTTTATTTAACATGTCAACAACAACAACAAAAAAAACGCAGTGTACACTTAGCACTAGGAGAGGACTTGTTTTCATTTGCAAATCAGTAGGTTCTGGTCAGTCAGTTAGACAGGTAGGACTCTCAATTTGTACTTTATAAATTCTCCCTCCTG
The DNA here is from genome assembly GCA_016271365.2 of Neoceratodus forsteri. Taxonomy (NCBI): domain Eukaryota; kingdom Metazoa; phylum Chordata; order Ceratodontiformes; family Ceratodontidae; genus Neoceratodus; species Neoceratodus forsteri. The sequence goes on from CM057449.1 coordinate 371,620,584, forward strand.
TGTATACTTGATGCTGTTCTGGCAGGCTAATTCTCATCAGAATCTCCCAAATGTAGGTTAATAGACAATTCCTCATCTGAAAGGCAAGTTAAAAAAATGGCTACCATGTTTTATAGGCTAGGGGCCGTAAAAAAAATTGGCCACCTAAAAATATTTTTGGCCACCAGATTTTGAGGTATGGTGGCCAAGTGATTTGTCCCACCATGCACTATCCTCTCCATGTGGAACAAAGCAAAAATGGATCTGGAGAGGCAGAACAAGTTATATGGTACTCAACAATGAAAAAAATGAAACAAGCAAAAGGATGAGGAGTACCCACATATGCAGAAAGCACTAGAATCGCAAAAATATTATTCAGAGTTCTTCATTTAAATAAAGTGTATAGTGCACCCACACTTAGTGAGCATAAAAAAGTAATGACTGAGACGCTCTGAAAGTAATGCTTCTCTTGGACCCTGCCATGCATCATCTGAGTGAATCACTCTGATGACACCTGGCAGGAGTCAGGAGGAATGATAATTGCAGAAAGACTCAGCCACCACCTTTGTATGCTCACTATGTGTGGGTGCACTATGCACTTTAGTTAAATAAAAGACTTTGAATAATATGTTTGTGGTCCTGGTGCTTTCTGCATATGGGGGTGCTTCTCATCCTTTTGCTTATCCCTATGGAACAGCAGACTGAGCTGGGACATGAGCTCGGTCTTCCCAACCTCAGGGATATTGACAGGATGGAACATATGGATATGTTCTCCAACAGGACACACAGACATGCTCTGAAGGTCACAGATGGCAAGTTTAGGGGTAATATTAGGAAGCATATTTTGTTCCAGAAGGTGGTGGCCTTCTAAAATGATCTGCCAATAGAGCCGGTGGACGTGAAGACAGCTGAGTGGTCCCCAGTGTTACCCATCCATTAGCTTGTGCTGCCATTGAGCCAATACAGCTGTGGAAAGCTTTTAGGAGCAGCAAGAGGGTTGAAAAGAATATGCCGTGCTCTTGTCACACCAGAGTCAGATGAAATGATACTGCTGAGATTACAGAACTGCATATTATTGATACTCGCACATGCACAGTTTGCTACTGAGTCAGCCATATCATAGCAGCACTGACATGACTATATGTGGGTGATACTTACATATGCATAGTTTAAGTCAGCACTGCCATGTTGCATACAGTGGCCATTAGTATCTCAGCAAATCTATCCCGTGTCGGTACATTGTATGCAGTTGTAAACATGGTAAAAGTAAGACCCCACTAAAAATGAGATACTGCAGCTCAGCCAGGTTAAGCTGTATCAGTACATTGTGAAAATGGGTAACATTAGGACCCCCTGAAAATGAAATACTACATCTCAACAAACCTGACCTGTGTTAGTATTATGCCAGAATGAATAAAAGTATGAGCCTACTGAATATGACATAGTGCATCTCAGCCAGGCTATCTTATGTCAGTATATTGTAACAGGGCTAAAGAGCACATAAAACAGCCTTAACATTTGTTATAGCAATTTTACTGACATGCATAATGAAGCTAGTTGCATACATGTATTGATTTGAGCATACAGGAAAATGTACAGGAGTTTTGTCCCAATTTTACAAGGAAAACACAGGGAAAGTGAGGCTGCCCTACAGGAAAATGTGTTGTTCAGTCTGGGAACACTGCAGTTGACACCCTTATGATTTCTTTGTAATCCCCTATGATGTCCCTTTCAACCTCTGAAACCCGCTAAAACATTAGCTGTCTAGCATTTAACCTTCCTACATATATAAAACCATAAGCGTTCCAATGCCACAAATTAGATTGGTCCCTGAAAGGATTAACATAAATCAACTCTTCAGAGGAAATACTGTAAATCATTGCTACACACATACACACATTGAGAGAGATGGCCAAGGATGTAATCTGGAACTGCTCTACAGTTAGATGCTGCATCCTCTATTGGAACTCAAACATGGGTAAAAGTAACACCCACTGAAAATGAGATACTGCATCTTGGCCAGGCTAACCTGTGTCGGTACATTGTAGAAATGGATAAAATTAGGACCCCTCTGAAAATGAGAGCCTGCATCTCATCAATGCTATCCTGTGTCAGTACATTGCCAAAATGGAAAAAAGTATAATCCCACTGAATATGACATACTGCATCTAGGCAATCCGGCTTTGTCAGTATATTGCATGAATGCTATAATATACCATCAAGAGATTCTGGAGATATAAGAACATTGGGAGCAAAGCTTGAGAGAGTCCAACAGTTTTACATGGAAAATACAGGGAAAAGGAGGCAGCCTTACAGGGAAATGCTTTGTTCAATTTGGGAGCACTGCAGTTGACACCGCTACGATTTTTTATAATTCCCTAGGATGCCCCTTGCAACCTCAGAAAATGCCTAAAACATTAGCTGCCTAGCATTCATTTACCCTTCCTGCAAGTATAAAACCATGAGAGTTCCAATACCATTAATTACATAGGTCCTGAAAAGGTTAATATAATACTACTCTTCAATTTCTTTGGGTAAATATTGCAAAGATTGGTGCGAATGATGATGTATTAGGACTTGTGTACATACAGTATATCTCATTCCTGCTAGTTCCCTTTCCCAGGGAAAGGGGGGGGGGCTGGGGGATTTTATTCCTATGAATTTTTACTTAGATTCCTTAGACTGGTTATGTACATGTTTGTTACACATTGACACTGTATTGAAATCTGTACATATCAGGCTCATGGTCTCATTTTCTTGGGGGTCCTTGACAAGTAGTTTTGTTTTTTTATTTGGCACTTATACTTGCAATTGATATTATCATGTGTTAAATCCTGTTACTACACTGAAGGCTTTAATGTTTATATAGTGTATTAACTGGTTGAGAGTATAGTTAGGAAAATGTCTCAAGCTAAGTTCTATATTACATTTTATGTGAAACATTTGCTTACTTAGAGTAAACTTCACTTTAAACCCTCTGCATGCCATATGTGTATGTGTGTGTATATGTTTGTGTGTGTATGTATACATGTGTATGTATGTATATATGTATATATATATATATATATATATATATATATGGCAAAAAAATCCATTTAATGCATCAGTTAGGGTTGTTCTACAGCTACAAAATCGAGGAAATTTGGTGTTAGGGTTGAAAACCCTAATTGTGCATTCCCCCCCACCACCACCACTACACATACATACATGCAAGTAGGCGAAAGACCAAGGCAACACAACCAATCACACACATTCAGCAAGAGGGGTATACACGTGTTACTGTAGGAAGTGGAGAAATCCAACTTGAGATATCATACATTATTTACAAAGTTGTTCTTCAAGATTAGTTCACATAAAGGTGAACCAAGCTGGCAGTAGCAAAAATGGTGTACCTCGCTTTGTTTCCATCATATGGGTGGCGAAAGGCATCATGGGAGCTCCAATGTTAGTCTATGGCAAATTGCTCAATTTTGGAACAGTGTAAGTTTGTAATCCTTAAGTATTGTAGCACTATAACAGGAAAAATGACATCTGTGGGACCAGGTCTTGCCATCCTGCAAATTTGATGCCAAAGGACCCAACTGTTTGCTTGCAGGATGATGGCAAAGATGTGCAGTCATTAGGAGCATACTTTCACAAAATAGTTTCACAAAGATGAAAGTGTGATAGCACGACACTTTCGCATTTGCGAAAGTGATTTTCAAAAGTATTTCAGGGATTGTGCAAAATCCTGTTTTGGATCTTGTGAACCCCAAAATACCATATATGTAGTCTATGTTATGTGTTGGTGGCAACGTGTGGCCCAAGATGTCCAGTTGTCTGTAGTGATATGTGTTTAGCGGTGATTGAAATGTCCGGACTGAGAGTTAGCAGTGATGTCCCGATGCGACAACCCGATGGGAACATGGGTGTGTGGTTTTGTGGTTTACATAGCTGTATGTTATTCCTGTTACCTGGTGGTGGTTGTGTGTGATTGGTTGTGTTGCCTTAGTCCTTTCCTTACTTGCATGTATGCGTGTGTGTGGTGGTGGTGGGGTTGGGGGGGATGCACAGTTAGGGTTTTCAACCTTAACACCAAATTTCCTCTCTTTTGTCGCTGTGGAACAACCCTAACTGATGCATTAAATGGAGTTTTTTGCCATGAATTTCCCTTCTGTTTGAGAATGTGCATTATAAATAGTGAATGGAATGTGGTGGTGGGAGCGCAGGGCCCACCATGTGACTTTTTTGTCACTTTGCTGCACACAAACTGTATGACCGAGTGAAATGAAAATTGGGTACGCAAGCAGAAATGCAAATGGCAGCAGTGATGCAGAAGGAAACAGTAATGAAATCAACACCAGAAATGCTACCAAAAACACAAACATTGAGGCCAACAGAAACACAAATGGTGATGAAGGCGCAAACAGTAACGGTAATGCAATTGGAAATGCAAATGGTTATGATAACACCAATGATGACGCCAAAGGGAACAGTAACAGAAATGCAAACGCAAGCGCATGTGCAAACACAAATCATAATGTGCACAGTCATGGTAACACAATTGGAAACACAAATGCTGATGGTAAGAAGAAGAAGAAGAAGAATCAGCATTTATATAGTGCTTTTCTTACATCCAAAGCACTTTACAAGCAATGCTAGACTGGTAGTGAAGTGACTGAATGTGTGGTGGTGGCCATATCACACATCATCACCCACACACAGCCTGGATAATTGCATGAACCAGTTTATGGGAAGGGGAATGTTGGCCAGGACACCGGGAATGTTCCCTACTCTTTGCTAAGAGTACCCTGGGTTCTTTTACTTCCACCTGGACAACACCAGGATGGGTAGAAGGGACCTCAGTTTAACATCTCATCCGAAGGATGGCACACCCCAGCAGTACAGCACCCCTCAATACTGCACTCGGATGCCAGTGATTTTTAGGTGCAAGTCCAATCCCAGTGTGGGACGAGAACCCACGACCTTCTGGTGCAGAGGTGGATGTGCTACCAACTGAGCCACGCTGACACCTAACAGCATGATGATGATGCAGAAGGAAACAGAAAAGCAAACGGAAGCATGTACGCAAACGCAAATGGTAATGCACATGGTGACGCAAAAGGAAATGCAAACTAAAACAATAATGGAAAAGCAAATGTTAACAGTAACGCAAACGCAAGTGCAAACAAAAAGGGTAACGCACACGGTGGCGTAAACAGGAATGCTAATGCAAATGGTTATGGAAATGCAAGTGGAAATGCTAACTATAACAGTAACAGAAACACACACCCTTTTGTTCTCCAAAAGCTGCATTTAGAAACACAGTGAATGCAAAGAATGTATGCATAATAATGGGCCTTGGAGCAGAAAATGAACACTTGGAATACTAAATTGGTGGGGGGCTAAGCATTTTTCTGATGAAAAGTCAGTTTCTTGAAGCATTTTCGAGATACGGGCCACGAAAGGTGCGGCGGACGCCGTAATGTTAGCCTATGGGAGAAGTTGTCAAATTCGGAGTGCCGTAACTTTGCAGCCCTCTAATATTTTGTCAGCAAACCATGAAAAGACACATCTGTGGGATCTTGGCTTTCTTCCCTCCAAATTTCAGCCCAAAAGATGAAACCGTTCTTTTGCAGCAGGGTAGCAAAGAACTCTTATTCTTTTGGGCATAGTGTCACAAAGTAGTATCTTGATTTGCAACACTTTCGCAAAAAATTTGCAATACTTTCGCAAAAAAAAATAATGAAAGTGTCGAATGTGCGATACTATTTTGTGGCACTACTGAATACAAGAATTTGAAAAACATATTGCTGGGGTGTTTAACCCCCCAAAAAGACATGGTTAGCATCCTCAGGACTTGACTAGGTGAACACAGCAAGAATTGTGCCCCTAGAGGGTCCCAAATTTAAATGCCAAGCATTTCTGTGACTTCCAACTGAAAACAAGATGGCAGATCTGTGACACTACGGGGTCATCTGCAACACTTAAAACTGAATTTGCAACACTGTTGAACTTTGTGTTAACTTTGCCCCTTGACTATAATGGGAAACTTGATTTTTGAATAACTTTTGAACTGTTTAATATTTTTTCATGAAATCTTCGAAAGCCACATCGGGGACCCTGGCTGCATCTTCCCTGAAGGTATCAGACTGGTTGTGCAGACCATGCGACCTGTAGGTGTGCACAAAGAATATGCAAAAAAGAATAATTACCACATTTTTCAGTGCTATGTAGCACCACAACCATATAACCAACCATTACAAAACTTAGCAGATCCAGAGAGCTATGGCACTGCTCTGTGCTTGCCAAATTTCAGGCAAATCTGTCATACAGTGGCAAAGTTATTAAGCTGCCAAAATTTACACTTTAACCTTAAATGGGGTACGGAACCCTAACTATAGTTATAATATATATAAATATATATATTTTAATGCATCAGTTAGGGTTGTTCCACAGCTACAAAATGGAGGAAATTCGATGTTGGAGTTTCCACGCCGTTGCACCCCATTCCCCACCCTGCCCCACCAACAGGCATCAGGATGTGCATTGGGGTCATCAGTCCTAACTCTCACACCATCCCATGTGTAAACAAGCTGAGTTGGTGCAGTATAGGAGAATGGGGTGAGAGTTAAGATTGATGACACCAACACACACCCCAATGCCTGTTGGTGGGGGCAGGGTAGGGGTGAGGTAAAAGGGGGTGGAAACCCTAACATCGAATTTCCTCACTTTTGTCGCTATGGAACAACCCTAACTGATGCATTAAATGGAGTTTTTTGCCATGAATTTCCCTTCTTTTTGAGAATGTGCACTATAAATAGTGAAGTAACGGCAACACAAACGCAAGTGCAAACGCTAATGCACATGGTGATGCAAATGTAAATGATAATGCAAATGGTAATACAAACACAAGTGCAAACGTTAATGAAAACAGAAATGCAAATGCAAGCACATACGGAAATGCAAACTGTAATGCACATAGGCATGGTAATGTAATTGGAAACACACTCTTGTGGTAACAGCAATGATGATACCAAAGGAAACACAAACAGAAATGCAAATGCAAACGGAAGTGCGTAAGCAAACACAAATGGAAATGCACATGGTGATGCAAAAGGAAATGAAAACAAAAACAGTAATGGAAATGCAAATGTTAACAGTTACGCAGACAGTGACCAGACTGGGGGCCTAGAGGTAAGGGACCTGTTGGCGGGGAGTGACCATGCCACGGTCTGGTTCTGCCTGGATCTAGAAGGGGTAGAAGGCTGCACAAGGACGGAGGTAACTGACTTCAGGGGGGAAGATTTTAAGGAAATGGGAAGGATCCTTAAGGAGCATTTGGATGGGATTGGTCAGACATGGACGCTGATAGTAGGTGGGAAATCATCAGGAGAGGGGTGCAGGATGCTACCAGCAACTGTGCAAGAGTAAGACGAAAATGTGGTAGGGCCCGAAAACCCTGCTGGTAGACCAGGGAGGTCCAGGAGGTAGTGTGGGGAAAGAAGGCAGCCTATAGGCAATTCAAGTGCTCAAGGAGTGAAAGGGATCGAGAGGGGTAAGAGCTGATGCTAGAAGGGCCACTAGGGTGGTGAGGGCAGCTAAGGCAAGGAAGGAGCAGAACCTGGCCAGGGAAATTAGGAGAGGGAACAAAGGGTTCTTAAGATACATTGGGGAAAAACGAAGGGTGAAGGGGCAGATTAGCAGGATTAAAACAGGGGAGAGATGGGCACAAGACCCAGGGGAGCAGGCTGAGGTACTAAATGAGTACTTTACCTCAGCTTTCACCAAGGAAAAAGGGGGTGCTGCATCATACATGGGAGGAGACAGTGATACTGAGGAGGGGGGGACCCTTACAGATTGGCAGGTCTGGAGAGAAGGGCAAGCATCACTGGCAGAGGGGGGGAAGACTAAGCAGGGAGAAGAGGTAGCAGAAGTGGAAATCACAGCAGAGAGAGAGAGTGAGGGAAGCCCTCAGGTCCCTTAAGATGGAGAAAGCACCGGGGGCTGGATAAATTACATCCCAGAGTGCTGAAGGAACTCGCGGATGTCCTGGTGAAACCCCTGGTGGAACTTTTCACCATGTCTCTGAGGACAGGGTGGGTGCCCCAGGACTGGAAGGTGGTGCATATAGTGCCTATCCACAAGGGGGGATCAAGGGAGGTGGCAGAGAACTACAGGCCTGTCAGCCTGACATCGGTGGTGGGCAAGGTGATGGAGGGCATTGTCAAGGAGAGGCTGGGGGGGGACCTGGAAAAGTCAGGGCGCCTGGCCAATAGACAGCATGGATTCGTCCTGGGGAAATCATGTCAGACAAATGTTGTGGAGTTCTATGACTGGGTGACGAGTGCCTTGGACCTGGGAAGACCAGTGGACATCCTCTTTCTAGACTTCAGCAAGGCATTTGACTCTGTTCCTCATGTGGGTCTGTTGGATAAGCTGGGAGAAATGGGGTTGGGGAACCAGATGATCAGATGGATAGGCAATTGGCTCCAGGACCAGACCCAGAGGGTCATAGTTGGTGGGATAGTCTCATTCCCCAAGGAGGGTCATCAGTGGGGTCCCACAGGGATCAGTCCTTGGGCCCCTCCTGTTCAACACCTATGTCTCTGACATAAAGACAGGTATCAGGAGTGAGATAAGTCTCTTTGCGGATGACTCAAAACTGGGGGCGGTGGTGGATGGGGAGGAGAGGAGGGAGGGTGGCCCACAGGGGACCTGGAGGCTCTGGTAAGATGGTCTAGAAAGTGGAAGCTGAGGTTCAATGCAGGAAATGCAAGGCACTGCACCTGGGGCTGGAAACCCGGGCCAAGTGTACACCCTGGGGAAATGCTACAAGTCTCGTGGCTGAGAGGGACCTGGGAGTGGTGGTGGATGTCAAGATAAACAACTCAGAGACTTGGAGGAGGGCAGCAGCCAAGACCAACAGGATGCTGGGATGCATCGCTAGGGATCACCTCCAGAAGGAGGGAAGTGATACTCCTTCTGTATAACTGCTTGGTGAGGCTGCACCTTGAGTACTGCGTGTAGTTTTGGAGGCCACACTTAAAGAGGGACATTAAACTCCTGGAGAGAGTCCAGAGGAGGGCAACCAAAATGATTTGGGGCTTGGGGGATAGGACCTATGAGGAGAGGCTCGAAGAGCTAAATATATACACATTGGAAGAGAGAAGGGACTGGGGGGACATGATAGAGGTCTTCAGATACATTAAGCTGGTAAATAGGGGAGGAACAGTCAGGGTGCTTCAAAGGAAGGAGGGAGGGAGCCACTAGAGGGCATGGGTGGAAGCTGAAGGGGGGAAGATTCAGGAGAGAAAGGAGGAGGTGCTACTTCACTGAGAGGGTGGTGGAGCCATGGAATGTGCTGCCTAGGGGACTGGTGGAGGCAGAGACAGTGGAAGGGTTCAAGAGGGGGTGGGACAGGTACAGGGAAGGGTTCTGGAAGCAAAATCCAATGCAGCGAGAATATCTGGGACTGGGAAGGGAGAAGCCAGAGAAGGTGAGGGGGAGTAAGATCAGCTCCCTGGGGTGGGGCTGACCAAAAGAGCAGACGCGAAAGACCGTTAGCCTATTCTGCTGGTATTTAGTATGTTAGTAAATGCAAGCTAAATGAAAAATGCAAAGGGTAATGCACACGGTGGCATACACGGGAATGGTACTGGAAATGGAAATTCAAATGCAAGCGTGTATGGAAACACAAATGGTAAAGCGCATGGTCGTGGTACTGCAATAGGAAACACAAATGCTAATGGCAACAGCAATGATGATGCCAAAGGAAACGCAAATGCAAACAGAAGTGCGTACAGAAACACAAATGGTAATGCACCCGGTTACACAAAACGAAAAGCAAACAAAACCAGTAATGGAAATACAAATGTTAACAGTAACACAAACGCAAGCGCAAATGAAAACACAAAGGGTAATGCACATGGAGGCATAGACGGGAATGATAACACAAACGGTTATGGAAACGCAAGTGGGAATGCTAACTGTGACAGTAACGAAAGTGCACACCCTTTTTTTCACCAACAGCTGCATGGAGAAACACAGCGAATACAAAGAATGTATGCATAATAATGGGCCTTGGAGCAGAAAATGAGCACTTGGAATACTAAATTGTTTATATCTCAGGAACCGTACAATGTAGAAAAAGAATCTTAATTTCACATAAATTATGACTTTCCTGGGTAGTTTTGAACTTAGTAGGGGCTAAGCATCTTTCCGACGAAAAGTCCGTATCTCAAAGCGTTTCTGAGATACAGGCCCCGAAAGGTGCAGCGGACATCGTAATGTTAGTCTATGGGAAAAAGTGTCAACTTCGTAGTACCATAACTTTGCATCCCTGTAATAGTTTGTCACCAAACCACCAAAAGACACATCTGTGGAATGTTAGCTTTCGTCCCTCCAAATTTCAGCCCAAAAGACCAAACTGTTCTTTTGCAGCAGGGTAGCAAAGAATTCCTGTTATTTTGGCCATAGAGTCGCAAAGTAGTGTCACAAATCATGACACTTTCGTAAACAAAATCATGAAAGTGTTGCAAGTGTGACACTACAATTTACAAAAAATTTAAAAACATATTTCTGGGGTGTTTAACCCCCCCAAAAAGACATGACTAGCATCCTTAGGGTCCGACTAGATAAACACAAAAATAATTGTGTCCCTAGAGTGTCCCAAATTTAAATGCCAAGCATTTCTGTGACCACTAACTGAAAAAAAAAGGCTGATTCATGACACTATAGGGGTCATTTGTGACACTAAAAACTGCATTTGTGACACTGTCAAACTTTTTATTAACTTTTGCCATTGACTATATTAGGAAACCTGTTTTTTGAATAACTTTTGAACCTTTTAATATTTTTTCATGAACTCTTCGAAATGCACATCAGGGACCCTGGCTGCATGTTCTCTGACATTTCCAGACTGGTTGCACAAACCATGTGACCTATAGGTGCAAGCAAAGAATGCACAAAAAAGCGTAAATGTGCTATGGAATGTCGCTTTATAACTCCATTACCATATATCTGACCATTACGAAATTTGGCAGATCCAGAGACCTATGGTTCTGCTAAAAGGGCCATTTGTGAAAGTAAAAACTGCATTTGCGACACTTTCAAACTTTTTGTTAACTTTTCCCATTGACTTTTAATGGGAACTTGTTTTTTGAATAACTTTTGAACCATTTAATACTTTTTCACAAAATCTTTGAAAGGCACATCGGGGACCCCAGCTGCATGTTCCCTGAAGTTTTTGGACCAGTCGTGCAAACAGTGCAATCTGTAGGTGCGAGAAAAGAATTCACCAGAAAGCATAAATGCTTGCACAGATCATGCTTAATAACTCCACAGCTGTATATCTGACCAGTAAGAAAGCTGACAGATCCCAAGATGTATGGTTCTTGATCATGTATTCCAAATTTCAGGCAAATCCATTGAACGGTGGCAAAGTTATCAAGGTGCAAAGTTTGACCCTTTTACCTTAAAAGGGCTACTCAACCCTAACTATGGTAGCTATATATATATAATATATATATATATGGGATACATCATAGCAGGAGTGAAATATGGAAATATATTCCATATTCCACTTATGCCCATCATGTATCCTATTTATACAGTAGGCCTCATTGCAAATGTACAATTTAGCAGCTTTTCACAGCTCCGTGTGGGTTTAGTGTGGGTTTCGGGGTTGTAATAAATTGTATTTATTTTAACTCTGCTGACGTCATCAGGATTTATTTCACTGGGGTGAAAACAGCTTGGTTTATTTCACTGGAATGTGTCTCACCCCCCCCCCATTTTATAAATATATATATATATATAGTATAGTGGCACGGTCGTGCCAATATATTTAGGGTTGAGATGCCACTTCTATGTTAAAGTCAAAATTTTGCACGCTAGTAACTTTGGACCCATTCAATGGATTTGCCTGAAATTTGCTATGCGTGGTGGGGCATGGTAGGTCTCATGACTTGCTAAATTTTGTTTTGGTCAGACTTACGGTCTTTGTGCACCAAAATGCTGAAAAATGCAAAATTATCAATTTTTGGAGGCAGCTTTTGGGATATTGTACTTGGCCCTGTGCAGCTGTTGTGTGGCGTGCTGCTCTGTAAGATGGCTCATTTGAAAAAGATTTGGTGGCTGGACATGCTGCTTTTTGTTTGGTGAAAAAATATTAAGGCATTCAAAAGTTATACCACTTTTAATTTACCATTATGAGTCAATGGGAAAATTTTTCTGTATGTTTTGCAACAAAGAATGGGGTTCTGGCCATCTTGTCCCACCTGGCGGTCAAAGAATTTGCAGCCTTGTGGTTCAAGAATCTTTGTCCCAGAGAATTCTTTGATTGTGAGCTACGCCATCTTGTTTTTAGATTTCCGATCGTAAAAACACAAATATCTCGGCTCAGGGGTCACTCCTGAAGTAAAACTTGGATGGGTTTTACTCAAGGGGGCTCTGATCTATTGAGCCATGCCTTTGGTTTCATTCAAAATGGTAAAAAATTGGAGTTATAAGGTTTTAAAATCTTTGATCGTGGCTCACTAACGGTCTTTGATCGTGAGCCTGCAAACTCTTTGATCGTGAGATTCTTTGATCGCGATCTTGCATTGTGAGCAAGGGACGAGATGGACAAATTAAAAAAATAATTTTCTAAGCCCAGGGGTGCCCTAGGAAGTCAGATGAGAGTGGGTTTTGCTCAGGGGGCTTTGTTCTGTCGAACCATGGTGGTGGTTTACCGCAATTCCTTGTAATTTTTGAATTACAACATTTTTTATTGTTTGACCATGAGCCTGCAAATTCTTTGATCGTGAGCCAGCAAATTCTTTGATCGCAAGATTCTTTGATTGCGATCGTGCATCGTGAGCAAAGGATGAGATGGCTGAATTTAAAAAATCAATTTTCTCAGCCCAGGGGTGCCCTAGGAAGTCAAATGAGGGTGGGTTTTACTCAGGGGGCTTCGTTCTGTTGAACCGTGGTGGTGGTTTGCCGCATTTTCTTCACATTTTTGATTTACAGTATTTTTTATTCTTTGAACGCTATTGTGATCAGTGTGCTGTTTAGGAACTACAGAGCATACCAGATCTTCTTAATGTGAGAGAAAAAGTTTGTGAAAGGTAGCCATCTTGTGATCGCTTTTTTAAAGGGGCATAATTATAGGGGCGATGGGGGCACAAGTTCCCCCAACTTTCACCATCACCAGTTTTTATCACATTTGTCCCCTTCCAACATTTTTATTTAATTTAATCATCCCTTGCCATGGTAGCCAGCATGCAGCATCGCTTGTTTCTTTCATAAATCTGCTGCTGGTCTCAGGATTGGATTTGCATTTTTGTTGGTGCCTCCAGAGTGACAGGAACAGAACAACAAGGGGGAGGACAGGAGCATTACAGAATGCATCTTGCGCAGACCCAGAAGTAGCACGTGACCACCCACCCAGTAAAAATAAACTAACCATCCTAACCAATTGTGAGGTCTGAGGAGGACCGGGTGGGAGACTGACTGCTGAGGCATGTGTGCATTATTGTGAGGAGACAGGAGCGAGTGTCGTCCCGTCGAGCTGGGAAAAAAAATCCAAAATATCTGTGACTGCAGGATGGAGTAACTCATCTCACCATTGTGCTGGTGGTATGGTGCTGCCTCAGACCATTCATCCACTCTCTGTTAGTTTTCTGTTACTCTAGGAGCCTGGCTAGCAGTGATCGGTAATAGTCGGACTCGGGACTGGGAGAAGGAGACAGAGTTCACTTCAAGCCTCCGGGGCACGTGCGGTGTGCATCTGTCTGCATGTGTGGGAGTCTGGAGAGGAAACACTACAGACTGCTTGAGATTGCTGCATCTGTCAGTAGAAGGAGGTAATTTTTTAATGTGTACTGTATAATTACTACTACTATTCCCTACATACAGCTGCTGCTGCAAGTTACACTTGAAGGGGACTGAGTCTGTGACTGAGAGGGAGGCTCAGGCAGGGAGCATGGGGATGAGGGGACTGGGGAGGACTGACTGGTCTGGTCTGTGACGAGAGGAGGGAACCTGGAAACTGCCTGTGGGAGTGCTGGTTGCTGGCATTGCTCCATCTGTCAGAAGAAGCAGGTAATTTTTTAATGTGTACTGTACTACTACTACTACTACTACTGCTACTATTACTACTACTACTATTCCTTACATAAGTCTGCTGCTGCAAGCTAAACTTGGAGGAGACTGAGTCTGTGACTGAGAGGGAGGCTCTGGCAGCCAGATGATGAGGGGACTGGGGAGGACTAACTGGTCTATGGTTGATAAAGGGAGCTAGGAGTTCCGAAACACATCTGGGGACTTGCACATTGTTAATTTTGCACATGGCCACTTAATAAAATACAGCACTTTTTAAAGAAAAAAGCTGGTTCAAGCCTCCTTTACTCCAGGTGTTGAATGCGAGCTTTGTGTGATGAAAGAGTATGTAAGGTTGTGGTGCTTAGAATTTGATACTACATAAACTAGTAACCACAAAATGTTTCTAGCACACACAAACCTACAAGATGGATGGATGGCACACCAAAAACAGTTATAATGTCTGACATGTTTCGGGCCATTTGTCCTTCTGCAAAAGCCTTGTGGTTATTATCTGCTGGTGGTGCTGCAGTGGCAGTGCAGTGGGTGGAGGGTCAGTGGGGTTTACTTATTTTGGATGATTCAGAGGGAGAAATGGGGACTGGGAGGCAGGACTCTGAGGACTGATGACTCATTGGTCTAACTGCAGGAGTGACAGTGCTGCAGTACAGTGGTTGAGGTGTGGTTGAGTTATTTATGAATGACTGAGGGGAACTGAAGTGAGCTGGGAACTGTCTTTGACTGCTGGTGGTGAAGCAGTGGGTGGGGGGTTGGGTGGCTGAGTTATTATGGGGGAACTGGGATGGGACTGGGAGGCAAGAGGACTAATGACTGGTCTGTGACAGCTAGTGGTGTTGCAATGTGGTGGGGGCAGGGGTGGTTGAGTTATGGGGGAACTGGGATGGGACTGGGAGGCAGGAGAGCTAATGACTGATCTGTGACTGCTGGTGGTGCTACAGTGAGGTGGGTAGGGGGGTTTACTTATTTTGAATGATGGGGCAGGGAACTGAAGTGGGGGACTAGGAGGCAGGAGGACTGATGACTCACTGGTCTGTCTAACTGCTTTTGTGGTGGGGCTGCAGTGCGGTGGGTGGGGGGATGGTTAAAGTAATTTATGAATGACTGGGTGGGACTGAGAGTAAACTGAGAGGCAGGAGGACTTATGATCTTTGACTGCTGGTGGTGTTGCAGTGTGGTGGATGGGGGATTGTTCATGATTGAGTTATGAATGATGGTTGACGGGGGCCAGGGCAGAGCAGATAGCACAGTGCCTACAGTGTGAAACAGAATAAAACAAACAGAGAAGGTTTGTAGGATGTGTGAGGGAAATTGGGAATGCAGTTTCCTCAAAGCTTTCAGCTGGCAGGGGTCCACATAGTATTAGCCATCTGATTTGGTGCCAGTCAGGAAAAGAAGCCTTCTGCAGTTTTGCAAGGCAGATTACTGTTGTGTCTGATGTCACTGGGCCAGTGGTCCTTGATCTTGTACCAGTCCAGTAGATTGTGACCAGCACAATCAGCAATCAGCAGTTTATGCTTTTCCCAGTAGACTAACATTATGGCATCCACAGCGCCTTTCAGGGCCCATATCTCAGAAATGCTTCGAGATAGAGAGTTATCATCGCCAAAATGCCTAGCGGGCTAACTGCAAAACTAGCCAGAAAAGTCATAAATAATATGAAATTGTAATTTTTTTTCTACTTTGTACGGTTCCTGAAATATAAACAATTTAGTATTCCAAGTGCTCATTTTCTGGTCCGAGGCCCATTATTATGCATACATTCTTTGTACTCACTGTGTTTCTTTATGCAGCTGTTGGGGAAAACCAAAGTGTGCGCTTCCATTACTGTTACACTTAGCGTTTCCACTTGTGTTTCTGTACCTGTTTGTGTTCGCATTCCTGTGTACACCACCATATGCATTACCCATTGAGTTTTCATGTGCCCTTGCGTTTGTGTTATTGTTACCATCTGCATTTCCATTACTGTTTGTGTTTGCATTTCAATTTGCGCCACCATGCGATTTTCTTTGCGCTGGGTCACTTCTTCCATTTATGCTTTCTTTCGCTTGGTATCGCTATGTTACAGTTACCATTTGCATTTCCAATTGCATTACCATGACCGTGCGCATTACGGTTTGTGTTTCAGTATGCACTTGCATTTCTG
Source organism: Neoceratodus forsteri (assembly GCA_016271365.2). Classification (NCBI taxonomy): domain Eukaryota; kingdom Metazoa; phylum Chordata; order Ceratodontiformes; family Ceratodontidae; genus Neoceratodus; species Neoceratodus forsteri. The sequence continues at coordinate 371,636,791 of CM057449.1, forward strand.
TTTCTCTTTTCTTTGGTGTTATTGTTGCTGTTACCGTTACCATTTGCATTTCCAATTGCGTTACCATGACCGTGCGCGTTACAGTTAATGTTTCTATACATGCTTGTGTTTGTGCTTCTGTTTCCTTTGGCATTACTGTTGCTGTTACTGTTACCATTTGCATTTGCAATTGCAGTACTGTGACTGTGCATATTATGGTTTGCGTTTCCGTACACGCTTGCATTTGCGTTTCTGTTTCCTTTGGCGTTATTGTTGCTCTTACCATTACCATTTGTGTTTCCAATTGTGGTACAGTGACCATGGGCTTTACCAGTTGTGTTTCCATATGTGCTTGTGTTTGCGTCCCCATTTCTGTTACTGTTCGCTTTGGTGTCACTTTGCACTTGCATTTCTAGTGTTAGCATATTTCGCACATTAGCGTTTGCATTACCATTTACGTTTACATCACCATGTGAGTTACCATTTGCTCTTGCATTTGCACTGTGCTTACCATTACTATGTGACCAAAAATCACGTGGTGGGAGCATGGGCATGAAGGGCCTGCTCTCCCACCACCACATTCCATTCACTATTTATAGTCTTCATTCTCAAAAAGAAGGGAAATTCATGGCAAAAAAATCCATTTAATGGATCAGTTAGGGTTGTTTCACAGTGACAAAAGGAGAAAATTGATGTTAGGGTTGAAACCTCCTTTTGCACCCCCCACCCTGCCCCCAACTGGCAATCAGGGTGTGCATTGGGGTCGCTGGTCCTAAGTCTCACCCCATTCTCCTATACTTCACCACCTCAGCTTGCTTACACATGGGATGGGGTGAGAGTTAGACTGATGCTGGTTGGGGGCAGGTGGGTGTAAGGGGGTTTTCAACCCTAATATTGAATTTCCTCACTTTTGCCGCTGTGGAACAACCCTAACTGATGCATTAAACAGATTTTTTTTGCCATGAATATATATATATATATATATATAAAACACATATGCAAACACACTCATATATATATATATATATATATATATATAATTTTATTTTAATTTGGGGCTTGTTTTCAACTGGCAGTTAGGCCTTCTTTCAACATTTTGCCTTTCATTGGCTGTGCTCTTCAAAACACAAGGCCACTTGCAACAAAGTGTTGTATGCTCATCTTACATGTATTAGGGAGAATAGTATCCCAAGGTTTTGTTATCAGTAGAATGCTTTTTGGAAACTTACTGAGACAGTTTAAAATTTATGTGAGAATAACCCTCTGCTTGTTGATAATTCTTGATAAACTTTGCCCTTCAGGGGCATCTCAGCTAAAAGCATACTGGTGTTAATTAGCTTCTCTGACGTAATCTTCTGTTATGTTTCAAAAGTACGATAAATCATTGCTACACACACGCACATTGAGAGAGATGACCAAGCATGTAATTTGAGACTGCTTTGCAGTTAGGTGCTGTTTTCTGTCTTGCAGTAACTCTACAAATGCTGCTTACCAAGTTGGAGTGAAAAGAAAAAGTGTTTCTTGTAGTCACTGAAGAACTACAAAGCTGCCAAACGAACTAGAATGAATTTATTTGACTGAACTCTGCACAGATGTTTAGTCTGAAGCACTGCAAGAGTTAAATTGAAGGGCTGCAAAGAGTGGAAGAATCATTGGAAAACTCCAAAGGAAGTGTTCCACGGTCTGAATCTGGTAGCTCATCTTCAGAGCTGATGCAAGAGGTCTGCAGGCTCCACCTAACTGCAGCCCTGAAAAAGGAGATGGTGATACCACTGTACAAATCATTGGTGTATGTTGGGGTGCATAGGGAGGGGCATAACAAGCAGGAGGAAAGAGGTGGTGATGCCATTGTACAGATAACTGGTGAGGCCTCAGCTGGAGTACTGTGTCCAGTCCTGGAGACCACATCTCCTGAAGGACATTGTCAAAATAGAGGCAGTAGAGAGAAGGGCAAAGAAAATGATACATGGATTGCACCAGAAGTCCTCTGAGGAAAGACTTAAGGATCTTAATATCTATTCAGTGGAAGAAAGAAGGGATAGGGGAGATGTGGTAGAGACTTTCAAGTACCTTAGTGGAATAAACAGGGTACAGGTGGAAAGCATATTTCAGAGAAAACTCTGCACAAGAACAAGAGGTCATGATATGAGGCTGAAGGGTGGAAGACTCAGGGGTAAGGTTAGGAAGTACTTTTCCACCGAAAGGATGGTGGAGTGGTGGAACAACCTTCCAGCAGAAGTGCTGGGTGTGAAAACAATACAGGAGTTCAAGAGTGCATGGGATAGACATAAGGGTACCCTGGAGATATGCAGAGCAGGACAGCCACAAATCAAATAGAATCTGGGGCTGCAGCAGTGAGTAGGGGAATGAGTAGACTTGGTGGGCCATATGGTCCTTATCTGCTGACAGATTGTTTGTTTATATGTTTCTATGAGACCCCATCTGGAGTGGTCCCACCACCAGAACATGCCCACGATCTGGCACTGGGCAATTAGAGCGCCAATCGGCAATGCTGCCTATCATCCTTTTATTTCAGGGGGCTGTGCATCTCCCCTTGTGGGGGGCTCCACTCCCCACTCTCTGCAGTTAAGGATGGATTCTAACTCTGGGGGTGGGTGGACCTTGGGAAGGGGGGCGCATCCTGCATTTGGCACCCAGACTGCCCAGCACCCTAATGCTGGTGCCTTGAGCTCTGGAAGGGATTTGAGGTACTGTGTTCAGTTCTGGAAGCTGCATTTCTGGAAGGACATAGACAGAGTAGAGGCAGTTCAGAGAACTGCAACAAAAATGGTGCAGGGTCTGCATCAAATGTCAAATAAAGAGAGAACAGAGGACCTCAATATGTATACCCTGAAAGACAGAACAGAGATAGAGGATATGATAGAGACCTTCAAATACTTCAGGGGCATAAATAAGGTACAAGGGGGTAGCATCTTTCAGAAAAAAAGATGTTCGAGAACAAGGGGTCATGATATGAGGCTGGAGGGTGGGAGGCAGACTCAGAGGTAATGTTAGGAAGTAAGTTTTCACAGAAAGGGTGTAGAATGCATGAAACAGCCTCTCAGCAGAGGTGGTGGGCCAAAAATGATAGGAAAATTCAAGAATGCATGGGATAGGGACAAGGGAACCCTAGCAGTAGGAAAGAGAGGGAAAAAGCTGGAGAGCAAGTAGGATCTGCAGTATTGCAGTAGGTTCAGGGACATGGGTAGACTTGGTTGGCCAAGCGGTCCATATCTGCCCATCAGTTTCTATGTTTCTATGCTTCTATGGGAAGGTACCAACATGGAAGGTCAATCCACAGCCATTGCACCTTCATATCAGGCATCCTCTACAGGGTCATTTCAGCAAGATGTGGCACAAATTGCCACAGGCAAAAAGAAAAAGGGGACATGGCATCAGAAATATGAGAAGGGGTCCTAGAATCTCAGCAGGAAGATTGAACAATTTTAAAGGGAGCAAATGAGTGAATAGAGTAATAATGGCTTAAGATCCACCTTTTACCCAACAGATTTTTGAGTCTGAACCCTGTTAACTATAATTTAACAGAAGTAGAGAATGTGTCAGAAGACGATATTAATTCAACCCCTCAAGAAGCATAAACATTGGAGGGGGTAAGAATATAAATCTAGTACAAAAACATAAAATAGTAGTCATTTTGTGGGATTCATTTAGGATTTACAGACACTGCTATATAGGGATACGAAGGAAAGGGCAATGGTATGCTCTCTGCCAGGGACCCGGGTATCCAGCATAAGGAAAAACTGATAGGGGCCCCTGCAGAACTCTGATGGAGAATAACTAGTGTTACTGCATGTAGGAACCAGTGATATCAGTGATAAGGTGGATGAGAACATACAAGTTGACATTTAAGAAATAGGGGTAGTGGGGGCATGGTCTAGCCACCAACATGATGGCTGCTTAATCCTCAGAGCTCTCTTCCAGTTGGGCAATATCTGAGCTCTGGCACCGCGATCCCAGGACACCAAGATCCCATTGCATGTACTTGTTCAGGTAACTTTCCCTCTACCAGTTAGTGTCTGTATTTAGTGGATTCTGCTGAGATATGCTTCTTTTAGTAGTGCCGTTGTCTGCAAGGCACACCGAGTGGCTAGGCCACATAGACCTTACCACTGCCACGGCCTGCTACACACTGTAAAGTACAGCTGGGAGCATCAGGACTAATTTCTGCTACAACTGATTTTGGTGGACTCTGGTCAGGACTCCCTGTTCTCTGCAGCTTTTCTAACCTGTGCACAGTTGTACTATGGCCACCCAAGGATCCCTAATTCAGCTGCTCCAAGGCGCTCAGACCCCCACCCAGCCTACTTCTGTGGGTGACTCGCTTCAATATATCACAAGGATGTTGGAAGTTGTTCTAACTCGTGTGGAGGACATTAATCTTACCCTTTTGGGAACGGCTCCCGATGTGAGACAGCTCCAGGATCATATGAATGTGGCTGGGCAGCATGCGGATGTTTGTGAGCAATAACAATTTAAACTTCATTAACATCTACAATTACATGAAGAGAGAGATTGGTGGCCCTGTGGGACAGAATCGAAGACCAAGAGAATAGGGCCAGACATAACAATCTGTGAATTATTGGGGTACCTGAAGGTGCAGAAGGGCAATCCATGGAATGTTTTTTGAATGACAACATCCCTATTATTTTGGGAGAGAGGTGGAGGGGCCCATGGATATAGAAAGAGTGCACAGAGTGACAGGTCAGAAAAATAGGAATGCATCAACATCGAGACCAATAATTGCCTATTTCCTATGCTATACCACCAAAGAGAGGATTTTGAGAGCTGCTAGAGACCTTGGGGAAGTCCAATGGCAAGGAACCACAGTCTCCTTTTACTGAGACTTTGCACTAGAACAGCATCCAGAAGGAGATCTTTTGGCCCCTTGAAAAAATTCCTATACCAACACAACTTTCAGTTTAAATTTTGGGGACTTACCAGTTTGCTTGTCTCTAAAGAGGGCAGAGAGCTCCTAGCAGATCATCCGACTGACATTGAGAGGTGGCTTAGCAAATTTTGGCCTGATCTCCCTATACCAACCACAACTCCCAGAAGGTTCTGGGACCCTAGTAAGGATACAGTTTCTAAAGGGAACTGAAATACAGGGAGCAGGGTTCCAGAAGACAGCTCTTTGGCCGGACATAGAAACATAGACTTTGATGGCAGATAAGGACCGCTTGGCCCACCTAGTTTGCCCATTTCCCTACCTACAGAATATGCTGCGGATCCTAGTTAACCAACAGCCTATTTCTTCCTAGCCCCCACAAGAATTGCCATATGTCTTTCCCATGCATTCTTGAATTCTCCCAGTTTTAGACCCCACAACCTCCTCAGAAAGACTGTTCCATGCATCCACTACCATCTCTCTGAAAAATACTTCCTCACATTGCCCTTGAGCTGTCCCCCCTCTATCTTCAAATTGTGTCCCCTTGTTCTTGCACATCTCTTTTTCTGAAAGATGCTGCCCTCTTGGACTTTGTTGATTCCACTGAGGTACTTAAAAGTTTCTATCATGTCCCCCCTCCCTCCTTTCCTCAAGGGTATTCATATTAAGCTCCTTTAGTCTCTCCTCATCTGTCTTCTCTTGCAGACCCGGCTCCATTTTAGTTGCTCTCCTCTGGACTGCCTCCATCCTGTCTATGTCCTTGTGGGTGGCTGTCTTGATTTTGCGGACATGTAGTACCTCTAAGTGGTCCCTCTATATCGCCTGGTTCTGCAGAATGCAATTCCTTGAATAATGCCTCTGCCCCACAGTCCTCATTCATAGCAACCCCCTCGTTGCCTCCATGTCCCTCTGTGCCAACCCATCGACAAAGGCAGCATGTAAGGAGTGGCACCCAATCTGCCCAAGATCCATGTATGGCTGTCCCACCTGCTAAAATCTCCAGAGAAGACAGAGAGCATCTTCTTCCTCTCACACAGTCCACCTTTCCTGAACCCTTGGATATGGATACCACTGCAGTTGCTGAGTGGGCGGACCTTCCTGATTCTTCGTTGGTGGAAGCAGTGGATGCTCTGACTCCTGTGAGACCAGGCCTCATCTCCTATGTGGCTGCTGTTGCCGCTGAGGATCCAAAACCTTTAGCATCTCCCCCAATGAGAATCGGACAGGCTGAAGGACAGTCTGGTTAACCCTTGGACTTCTCTGTTGTGTTTTTGCACAGTTGCTTATTCATTTATCTTTATAGTTGTACTACTCCTGTTTGACATGTGCCTTAACCCCAATACTTTGATGGGGTGGCAGTCTATTTTGGTGCTGAGGCATGGGTTCCTACCATATAGTCCCCTCAGTCCCTTCAAATAATGCTGCTCCATTGCCAGTTTTAAGAGTGTCCAAGGGGCTAGTTTCTGCACTATCTCCCGACTCTCCCTGGCTATGGCATCTGTCTACTAGGGAAGCAGTTCCCCGTAAGGGTTCTGTTTGATGATGTACACGCCTATAAGGGCCTATTGCAAATTTATCTTGCGGTCCCCCCTCCCCTTCCCTCACTGTCCTAGTACAAGTGGTGGGCCTATAACATTACTGGTATGAGGTGTTACCCCCTCCTCCCCCTCCCATCTCATCTGCACCTTTTTTCATGCCTTCCCTTCTACTGCCACCTGTTTTTCCACCCCCGAGGTCCCAGTGCTCAACCTTGTATATGTTCCCAGTTCAGGAGTCAAACCCTGTTGATTGTGAACACCTCACCTGTGTTAGGCTTCAAGAGCCAGCATAGCTGAGGATAACTGTTACCCTCTTTCGCTTTATGCTTCGAACCCTATAGCGCATTTGCACTTTATATAGTTATTATCTAGTTGTGGTGTGCATTGTTAGATGTTCTTTTTGTCTGGGATAGTTTTTTCTTGCCCTCTGATTAGCTTAATATTACTGTGTATACTATATCTATTCATCTGGCTATAGTTTGCTAGTATTTCTTTGTATCCTTCCTTCTGCAACTCATCTGTATGGTGTGTGTACACCTCCTCTGATTTTCTGAGCCTTCCCTCTTTTTAATCTGGTTCAACAGGTTTGTGCTTGGGGTAACTAGGGACTTGCATATGCTGAAGGAGTACCTCTTCTTAGGCTGGTCCTGACTCCCCTCCTGGTCTGAGTAAGTACTATCTTCAATTTTCTTTCCTTTCTGGGAATAGGTGATTATGGCAGTTTCCAATACCTCAGGGGCGGTGCTGGTGTCTTGGAACATTAAGGGTCTTAACCATCATATAAAGCACACAAAAGTGCTGCAACACCTTAGATCTCTTCACACAGACATCACTCTGCTTCAGAAAACTCATCTTTTGAGCAGGTCAGTGCCGTGGTTGAAGAAATCGTGGGTGGGAACTGTTTGTGCTAGCTTGGCTTCCTCTAAAACTAAAGGGGTGGCTATCTTGATTCATCATTCCTCCCCTTGGGTCGTAGAGGAATCTCGACATAACTCACAAGGAAGATGGGTGATGGCGAGACTCTCCTCTCTGGGTGCAAGGCTACTTGTTTGCAATGTGTATGCCCCTAATGTTTACTATGTTGAATTCTTTCCAGCAATCAGCCACTCCCTCTCCTCATTGTCTCCTGCAGGATCCCCTATTCCAATTATCATAGGGGGTGATTTTAATTTGGTTTTGGACATTTTTCTGGATATAGCTAAACCAACTTCTCAGGCCAGGCCAAAAGCTCATCTGGCATTGCAGAACTTGCAGGAAGAATGGGGGCTGGCTGATGTCTGGAGAAGAGATAATCCCACTGGACGTGATTACACTTATTACTCTCCAGTACATCCCACTCACAGTTGAATAGACTTTTGGTTAGCCAATACAGCAGCAGCCCAAAACATTTCAAACAATAAAATTAGGAGAATCTTAATTTCTGGCCACACCCCAGTTATGGCCATGTACACTCCAGGAGGGCAGCCACCTTCTGGCACCTGCTGAGATATTACCCTTTGCTCCTGAGGGACTCTGAATTTCATCGGATGATCTCCCAAACTGTGAAGGATTATTTTTCCATTAACTCGAAATGTGGGGTCTCTCCTGGCACAGTTTGGGAAGCCTTCAAGGCGGTACTTAGAGGCTGCATTATTGCCTTTTTGGCTTCTAAGAATAAAGTGCGACAAGCCACTCTAGCCAAACTGCAGGCCAAGTTAACGGTGCTGGAGAGGCGCTTCAGATCCCCCAATCCTTCATCCAAGGACACCTCTCTTGGGCAATAGATAGTGGGCCTAAAATATCAAATCAATACTATGCTCCATCAGAAGGCTGAATGGCTGTTATTGCTGTCCAAGCACACTTACTGGGATGGGGGGGGCCAGCTCCTAGCCTTTAGGCTACAGAAACAGCAAGCCTCTTCTTGAATCCACACCCTTCTGGATCTGATGGGTAAGACAGTTCATGACCTGCAAGAGATTAACAATACTATGAAGTCCTTTTACCAGACTCTATACCAGTCACATTCCTCCTTCTGCCCATCCCAACTAGAGCAGGAGCTTGACAAGTTCCACCAACAATTTGACAGGCCTGGGCTAACCCCTGCCCAAGCAGCCAAACTAGACACTCCGATCATGGGCAAGGAGCTCTGTCAAGCTCTGTCCCATATGGCCCAAGGGAAGACCTCTGGTCCAGATGGGAAGTCTGTGGAGCTGTATCAAGCACTAGGTGGTGACATATTCCAGCTGCTACTACTGGCCCTTCAAGAAGCTCATGTGGTGGGATTCTTCCCCCCAACTGTGAGAGAAGCTCATATAACTATTCTCCCAAAGAAGTCCAATGACCCGTTAGACATCGCAAACTTTCATCCCATTTCCCTGCTTCCTGCTGACACCAAAATTTTGGCTAAGATCTCTGGCCACCAGGATGCTGGAGGTGCTACCTTCCATTATACACCCGGCTCAGGCTTTATGAAAGGTAAATCAGGGGTGGACAACACTAGACTGTTGCTAAACTCAAAGTGGGTCGCTTCCCATTCAACCCTTCCCATGGCTGCACTGGCCATCGACTTTACCAAAGCCTTTGATTTGATTGAATGGGATTATCTGCATGGTGTACTTAGGTTATATGGGTTTGGCTCCACCTTTCACCAATGGGTATCTATGCTCTATTTCTCCCCAATGGCCAGGATCCTAACAAATACCACTATTTCAGCACCCTTCCCCTTACATAGTGGGACCCTGCAGGGCTGCTCCCTATTTCCCCTTCTCTTTTTAGTAGCCCTGGATCCTCTTATCTGGGCCTTTGTTGCCGTAAAAGAGATCACAGGTATAGATGTTGCTGGTGCCTCATACTTGGTGGCAGCTTATGCTGATGATCTTCTGTTGACTCCGTCTTGTCCTCAGCAGGCATTACTAGTGGTGCTGTCCCTTTTACAGAACTTTGCTGTTATCTCAGGTTTACGGGCCAACCAAAAGAAAACTATACTGGCTCCCTTGAATGCAATTTGCTCTAAGAGCTGCCTTCAAGGAACTGAGCTATCTTGGGTGGCCCAGAGGTTCTCTTATCTTGGCATACATATCCCCACTAAGTGGTCAGAATTAGAGTCAACTAATTTCTCCCCACTCCTGACGCAGCTGTTTTCTGAAGTGGAGTGATGGCATAAACTCCAACTATCTTTACCCAGGAAAGTCGTCACAGTACGTATGCTCCTAGTCCCATGGGTCATGTACCTCCTTAATAACTTGCCGATATGCCTTTCCCCTAAACTGTTTACCTCATTGGAAAGTCTGGTGTCTCGCTTCTTATGGGAGGGAAAGCCTCCCAGATGGAGCAAACACAAGCTGAAAGCGCATTGGTCAAGAGGTAGATTAGGGTCCCCTTGGCTTCAAGGTTATCATATGGCTTGCACTGCTGCCACTGCCACCAAATGGTTTGTCCCCAGTCCTTTTCCTTTTGTACCTTGGGTACAGTTGCAAGCCGGTTTAGCGAAGGGCACAAGCTTATGTATGCTTCTCAATCTGGGGACCCATGGTCTTTAAGACCTATCTCCTCTCATGGTAGAAACAAGGCAGGCATGGCATTCCCTTATGTCCTTGTCTCACACCCCCCAGGTGGCTATGGCCCCCCCCAGCAATATACTCCCTTATGGCACAACAAGCTTCTTGCAGTTGGTGGGGCCCCCCTATATTGGCCCACTTGGGAATCACAGGGCATTTGTCATGTACAGGATCTACAGTAATTGTGCTGTCCAGCAGAGATAATGTTACAATAATATGTAGCTGGAAGTGTTTCAATGAACAGCTGTCATTCTATTGGGGTGATGGACTATATCTAAATAAAAACAGGACCAGGATCCTCAGACAGAGAGGTACTGTATCTGGCACATATCAAACACTTAAGTTGACAACTGAGGGGTATGGGGTAAATGCCTATATAAAAAGAACAGGGAAAACAATGTCTCAGATCAAAAAGATGAACTTGATCATGATACATAGCATCACAGGACTTAAGGAAATAGCAGAAGTGGTACTCACGGTTGCTTTTAACTAGGGTCAAATGGTCAACCCACGAAGGAAGCATTAGCATAGAAAGGCAATTTATAGATGTCATTATAGGCTGTGGACTAGAGCAGTATGACCTAAAGGGTATAATGGCAAATGCAATCCTGAATCTAGTTTTTAAAAATGTTTACAGGATCATCTCAGTATGTGTGATTGGGGAGCTATAGTGCAATAGTGACAATAATAAAGTCCTATTTAGTACGGGCCTGAACAGATGGATGGATGGAAGTAACAGCAATCAAATGCTTTAGTAGAGCAAATTTTACTTGCTTTAGAGAAGAATTGCTTATCTGGCCTTGGTTAAAGAATGTGTGCTGAAACAGTGTGGAAAACCCTTGTAAATAAACTGGACAAGCTTGAAAGTAAATATATTCCTTTAATCTGCAAATTCAACTCTAAGGGGAGAATTCTGCCATTGTTTACACAGAATTAAAATCATGACTAAAGAGGAAAAATCAGCTTTTAAGATGGCAAACCAGGAGGGATTGTTAAGATTTGTAATGAGTACATGAGGGTGTAAAAACCTAAAAAATAAAAATAAAAAAATAAAACTGGCAAAATGAAAGACACAAAGAGAGAGAGAGATAGCAAGGAACTTGGTAGAGAATTAGAAGGAGTTCTACAAATATGTTAGAGTTAAAAGAGAGGGTCAAACCCTGTATGACCCCTTATTGAATCAGGAAAATACATGGATAACAAACAAGAAATGTGCAAAGGTTGTAATAGATACTTTTATTCGGTCTTCCATAACACAGAACTGGATTATTTTATCGTTGAGGATGATAAGGAAGATAGTATTGCTATGGTGGTGGTTAGTATTCAACAGCTTTTGAATGGCTTAAACCCAAATGAATCATCAGGACCGGATGACCTACACCCACAAGTTCTCAAGGACATATCAAACAAAATTGCACCCCAGTAACATATTTATTTAATGCATCACTAAATGAGTGTTGGGTCACAGAGGCATGGCGTATGGCTACCATGGACTCAATTCACAAAAATGGGGATAAGGATGACTAGGCAAATTATCGAATAGTTATTCTGACTTTGGTGGTGGGTAAATTACTAGAAACCCTATTTAGAGAGCTCATAGAATTTCATAGGAAAAGCACTGGTACAGTGGATGCATCACAGCATGGTTTTAGAAGAGGTGGGTCCTGTCAAATGAAACTCACAAGTGTTTTGAGCCAATTAACTGTGCTTTGGATCAGGGTAAATCCATTGGCATAGTGCACCTCAATTACAGCAAGATATTTGATACAGTGTCATAGAAGGAAATGGTGAATATGGTAAAAGAAATGGGCATACACAATCACATTATGAGATGGTTCAAAAGCTAGCTAACTGATAGGAATCAGAAAGTTAGAATAAATTTCTTTCGATCAGGATGGGACAGGGTGACAAGTGGGATCCCACAAGGTTTGGTTCTGTGGCCAACTCCATTGAGCTCATATATCACTGGTATGCAAGTTGAAAGGAAGTGGGTAGCCAAGCTTGTGATGAGGCCAAGATGGGGCAAGTGGTGAAAAGTGATGAGGACATTACCACACTGCAGAAGTTACTTGATGCAGTTAGAATCAGGGGTCTGAAACCAAAAATGACCTTTCAAATAATCAAATGCATGGTAGTGTATTTTGGGATCAAGAAGAACAGAGTTTCAAGCTTCATACTGCACACTCACAATGGGGTATAGTTCAGAGAGTCTAATAGTTGAAGAGATCTGGGAGTAGTCATCTCCATCATCCTCAAACATGCAGTGCAATGTAGGCACGTGGCAAATAAATGCTACAGGATAACACATTGCATTAAAAGAAGTGTATAAGTAGGGAGAGAGATATGACACAGCCTATTTTCAGGTAACTGGTAAGGCCCAACATGGAGTATTGTGTGCAGTTTTGGGCTTCTCATAATGTCAGAGTGAGAAAGAGACTGGAGCAGGTTCAATGAAGATACAGTAAGGGCTGAAAGAACTGTCATATATGCAGTGGTTAAATGCATTGGAGTTGTTCAGCCTACAGTGCAGGAGACTGTGTGGGGATCTGATTGCAGTGTTCAAGGTATGTAAGATAAGGATCTCTAGTTATGTGTGGGACTTAAATTCAGGGAAAGCATGCTGGTGACAAGAGCACATAATTGCAACTAATAGGGGAGCTATGAAGGATTGATAAGAGAGGCAGCTGGTTTAGCAAGTAGGCAGTGTTGGTATGGAATAGCCTACCACCAACTTTGGTAGGGAGCAGAACTGCTGAAGCATTGAGGTGGAGTCATGATGTTAATATGGGTGGGGTGGCATTACAGATAACAACTGTTGTTGAGTGGCAGGAAATCTTAATGGGCTTTCTGCCTTCTTTTGCCAATACTTTCCTGTGATTACTATCTGCAGACATGATATGTACCACGTATTTTACAGTGGTTCGGCAATAAGCAATAGCCCTGAGCGGGCTCGAGACTGTCTCCGTCCCATCGGCGGCACAGGAACCAATAGGCCACTGCAACTGAAGCCATCCAGGGCCATGTCTCTGGCCCACCCCACTTGCCCAGCAAGTGAAATCAGTAGCCCTGAGCTGGCTCGAGATTGCCTCCGTCCCGTCAGCAGCACAGGAACCTATCGCCCACTGCAACTAAAGCCATCCTGGGCCATATCTCTGGCCCACCCCACCCACCCAGCAAGTAAAAGGCAATAGTCCTGAGTGGGCTAGAGATTGCCTCTGTTCTGTCAGTGGCACAGTAACCCATGAGCATCTGCAACTGAAGCCATTCAGAGCCATATCTCTGGCCCACCCCGGCCACCCAGCAAGTGAAAGGCAATAGCCCTGAGCAGGCTTGAGACTGACTCTATCCCATCAGTAGCACATGAATCCCTTGGCCACCACAACTGAAGCCATCCAGGGCCATATCTCTGGCCAACCCCACCCAATCAGCAAGTGAAAAGCAATAGTCCTGAGTGGGCTTGAGACTGCCTCCATCCCATCTGTGGCACAGGAACCCATCAGCCACCACAGTTGAAGCCATCCAGGGCTGTATGTCTGGCCCACCCCACCTGCCCAGCAAGTGAAAGGTACAGCTACTCCCCTTGGCTTCAAACCCAGGATTCGCATTGGCTGGTGAACCACTGGGAACAGAATCTATTGGCTGTCTCCAACCAGGCTAGCCCCTGATTTGCTGCCCTGTTGGAATTCATAGCTCCACATATGGCTCTCTCAAGGGAGCACTCTCTCAGCTGCTGAAACCTCTCTCTACATAGTTACTCATACGGCTTTTGCCTGGGAGTGCTTTCTCGGCAGCTGAAGTCTTGCTAGCTGAAGCATTTACCACTAGAATTTTTAAGGACAGTGTTTTCTGAAAAACTTCTGCTCTTTTAAACATATGCTTGATAAAATGTAGATGCTATAACTGCCAAGTGCTGCATTCTAAGAATGCTCATTTAATATTCTGCTCTCTTAATAATTGTTCTAATAGAATGTAGATCTTATATTTACCCAGTTCTACGTTCTAAGAATATACTGTGCATTTCTTTTGCTGTGTTTTTGCCCTAAACTTTCTTAGATTAGCTATTATATTGTGCTGTTGCACTCTCCTAATGCTTTTTCTACCTGTTCCTGCTGGACCTGTGCTCTGATCTTCTGCCTTTAATCCTCTTTTGCAACCCCCTCTGGCTGTTCACCCACTATTCTTGGCACTGAAATAAAAAAAAAAACATCAGATTGGTTTACTGCTGGCACACAGCTGCTCGGCCCCTAGCTCTCTGTCTGGCTTAAACCTCCCAAATTAATCTTTCTATCCTTTATGTCAATTCATCTTCACCCCCGCCCTGCATTTTAGCTAAAGAGCTGATAATGCTAACTGTCTTTTGCTCTGTCTCCTATCAAGATGCTTTTGTTCCTATTGTTTGGATTTTCTCTTAACTTCTCCCTTCTCTCCCCCTCTCCCTAGGCAACAGATCTGAGTGGGCTCGAGACTTCCTCTGTCCCACTGGTGGCACAGGAACCCATCGGCCACCACAACTGAAGTTGTCCATAGCTGTATCTCTGGCCCACACCACCCAGCAAGTAAAAGGAATGGCTGCTCACCTCGGCTTCAAATCTGGAATTCACTTTGGCTGGTGAACCAGTGGAAACAGCCTCTGTTGGCTGTCTCCAACCAGGCTAGCCCCTGATTTGTTGCCCTATTGGACTTCATAACTCCACAAACTGCTCTCTCCGAGGAGCACTCTTGGCTGCTGAAGCCTCTCACTGCATAGCTATTCATACAGCTTTTGCCGCGGGGATCACTTTCTTGGCAGATGAAATCTTGCTAGCTAAAGCATTTACCACTAGAATTTTTGCCCTCTCTCCCACCCCCACCTCTGGCCTTTTAAATATGCTTACTCCCCACCCATTCATATTAAGATAATGCCCAGTTGTGGCCACTCTCAACCACAGCTTAAAGGGAAATCTCTTGTGTTTTCTTGCCTTCCATATCTCCTACTTCAATAGTCCACTAAACGGCTTAGTAAACTTTGTTTAAAAAATGGCTTTCTCACCTGTACCCCAAATCTTGTGTTATTCTGCCAGATACATGAAGTGGTGGCAACTTACATCTGTAAAACTTCCTCCTCTTAGGCGATCACCCTCAAAACATCTGCAAAAAGTCCCTATTAGGTGCCCTGCTAGTGCATGGTGCTCTTTTTGCTCACCCTCATTACTCTTACTACTCATCTAAGTGCCAGCTCAATATTGTCATCTGTCACCTTACTTCAAGGCACTTCCCTGAATGCATACAACACCGTTACGCTGTCTTTTAGATCAAGCTGTCACATACTTCCCTGGCTAATGCCCACAGGTAGGCACAAGGGCTTGTCATTACCATTATCTGGGTGGTTGCACCACTTGGTCCTCCTTCCTAGAATTTACAACACACAGGAAAAATACTCCTCATACCGCATAAAGCACAACCAACTCAAATATAGCAACAAGCTCTTTAAGTAATACCTTAGTCATATAGCACTACTACTATTACTACCCTCTGGGAATATCCACCCCAATCGAGGCCTTCCTCAGTCATCTGCCATCACTCAGAGAAATGTAGGGCAACTAACGTTTGGCTCAATTAACATTTGTAGCCTAATTCCTAAAATGGATACCCTGAAAGCCTGGATCCTACAACATAACCCTGACATCTTGTCAGTGGTAGAAACTTGTCTATCTCCAAAAGTTTATGAGGCCTCAGTCTTGAGCCCTGGTTACACCATGTTCAGACTCAACTGATTATCCAAATGCAGGGGTGGTTGTGCCTTCTATATTAGGGATAACTTAAAGGCCCTCACCCTGCCTCTACCTGATACAGGGGCTAACATGCAAGCTCTAGCCATTAAAGTTTTGCTTGGGAAGCATAACAAAACCCTCACTCTTCTTTCAGTGTATATCCCACCTGGACAGAACACCTCTGGGTTACACTTACTTATAGAGTGCCTAGGCACTCTGAATCTTAACACCGAAATCATACTGCTGGGAGACTTCAGTGCCAATTGGCTCTCCCCAACTGCAAGCCCCTACAGGGATGCTGTTACATCAGTGTACCTCTCTAGGCTTGTAGGATGAACTACAAGACTGGTATATCAACATTAGTTGACTGGATTTTGTCTAACCATCAGGAGCACATCTCTCATACAACAGTACTACCTGATGCCTGTAGTGACCACTCACATGTACTAATCCACTGGTCTAATAACTACTCCAAACCTCCAGCAAGAACTATTATAAATAGGATCCTCCAACGCGGGCATCTTAATCTACTGACAGATGAACTCCGCCATCAGGACTGGTCTACTATCTATTCTTCCAGTACTGTTGATTCAGCATTAGATTCATTCATCAACATACAGTATTTAATGGTGTGTGATCAGCATGCCCCACCAAAAAAGTGTAAAATAAAAGGTCATAACAATCCG
This sequence comes from Neoceratodus forsteri, assembly GCA_016271365.2. NCBI lineage: Eukaryota > Metazoa > Chordata > Ceratodontiformes > Ceratodontidae > Neoceratodus > Neoceratodus forsteri. The sequence goes on from CM057449.1 coordinate 371,653,186, forward strand.
TGATTCTCTTCGGAACTTCTTGAGCAAATGAAAACAAGGGATCACCTGTGCCACAGAGCATGGGTCATGGGAAAACAGACTGATATTCAGTGCTACAAAAAAGATTGCAATGACTGCACAAGAGCCATACGTACAGCAAAAAATCAATATTACAAGGAAGCCCTTACCCTCTCCTGGAATGATGGCAGAAATTTCTGGGCAAACCTCAAAGAAATCACTGGAAAGGACCATAAGTCAGCCCCTACAATGCTTAACATTAATGGTGTACCCACCACTGATCCCAGCATCATTGCAAATTCATTTCATTTAGCTTTCTCAGAACTTAGTGGGGTACTCCCACCAGATTTCTTCCACCACAAAAACATGAATCCCAATACCAGTCCTAAGGACCTGCCTCCCTCTCAACCTCCACTCTGCTTTGGAACCATCTCCATTGGGGAAGCTAGGAAATACTTACTAAAGGTTCTAGGGAAGCCCTGATTCAGTGGCAGTTCCCTTGACCTTAAATTTGTGGCTCTTACCTTAGATTACAAACTAGTGCCACTAACGCACATCATCAAGGCCTCACTCAGATTTTCCCAATTCCCTCAATTATGGAAAGCAGCTTTGGTAACACTGGTTTTCAAAAGTGGGGATCAGACCTCACAGGGAAACTACAGACCTATCTCAATACTCCCGCCTCTATCAAAAACTCTTGAAAGAATAGTTGAGGACCAATGAGTGGATTACTTAGAAAAGTACAATATACAATGCCCACAGCAACATGGGTTTCACAAAGGACACAGCACCACTACCGCTCTTCTTGAGTTTACAGGATTCATCCACAATTCCCTGGACCAAGGCACACTGGTTGGGGCAATATATATTGACTTAACCAAAGCATCCGATACAGTTAATCATGTCCTACTGGTTGAACAGCTTGCTTTTATCAGTCTTTCCAATGAAACAGTCACTTGTGTCTTGAGCTACCTCTCAAACTGTTCTCAACAGGTCAAGATGAATAACACTGGGGGTCATGGCCGGTGCAGTAACATGGCGAATGCAGTGTAGCTGAGCTCCTTGTGGCACTTGTATTAATCAGTGAATTTTGAGACCCCCTCCACCTAAATTCACTGTTGATCGGGCACGGAGTGTTTTAGATGCAGATGGCGACGGGAAAGAAGAGAGATAAGCAAGCAAAACTCCAGTTTGGGTCGGGAAACAAGATGGCTCATTCTAACTCTGGGCCTGAACAACTGGATGTGAGATTAGAGCCTGATGAGATCCCAGGAGAGATGTCTGATATACAAAAATCCCTCGTGGCAGTTCTGGCCACCCTTATTCAGATTCAACATGATATGAAAGCAGGCTTTGCCAACATAACTGCCAAGATTACTCACATGCAATCTGTAGTCACGGACCTCTCACTCCAACCAACTAGCCCAGGCTGAACAATGTTTTAGCTCCTTGGAGGATGCTTTAGCTGGATCTGCTCATGATAAGACCTCCCTACAAAACACAGTAAAGGAATTACTCGCTCAGGTTGATGATCAAGAAAATCGATCTAGGAGATCGAACTTAAGGATTGTGGGGCTACCAGAGAGTATGGAGGGGGAAGAACCTGAGGAGAACCTTAACAAATGGCTAGTTGAGTACCTTGAATTACCCTCCAGCTTGAACCAGTGTGAAATCGAAGGGGCTCATAGAGTGGGGCCTTCACCAAAGCCAGGAGATAAACCATGGCATTGCCTGATTAAATACCTCAGGTGCAAAGACAAAGAAGCAATTTTAAAAGTGGCTAAGGGAAAAGGGCCGATCAGAGCACAGAATGCCTCAGTCAAGGTTTTCCAGGATTATAGCAGGGAGCTCCAGACTAAGCGGCAGCAATTTAATGAGATCAAGATGAAGCTATTCAATTTGGGATGGAGATCTATCTTCCTATATCCAGCCAAACTTCGTGTCAATCATCCTGGAAACGCTCTGAAGTCGTTCTCCTGCCCCAAGGAAGCTGCTCTATGGGTGGAGGAGGAGGCAAGGAGGTGCAGGAGAGAGGGCCTGAATGCTGGTGCAGATCCAGATAAGTGACTCTATTGCCAGATACTCTGGGCTTGAATCACCGTACTGTGAGGGCAAGTTAGATAGGGATCCCAGTTTCTTTTTATAGGTTCAGCTACGCCGTAGTTTTGCTTTTCCTTTTACCATGTTACAACTTGATGCTTTGAGTTCCATAGCAGAGGGTATGTTATAGTTAAATGGCAGTAGCGATTTGTGCCTAAATATCTTGCTTTTGCTTTAAAGTGTTTGCACTATATGGAATCCCAGCCTACATAGCCCTGACCTGATCTGGGGATCAGGGTATCAGAGGGGCTCTGGACTCCAGACTTTGGACTTATTATTTCTGCTCAGTGGCCTGTGGCTGATACAACAAGTGACTTTTTTTTTTACCATCTGCCAGAGCAGATACTTGTTGACTATTGTGACTGACTTTTCTTTTTTGTTGTTTCTTCTGTCTCCTCCTCTTAATTACACCTATCTAGGCCTTTTTAAGTTCTTTGTTAAAATTTTAATCTAGTGGTGTTACAGTCAAGATCCGAATCGATGCTTTCTGCTCATGGCATATTTGGGAGGCCGATGTCTGGAGCCCTTGCTCCGCTGGTCTGGGGGAGTCTCGCTGGGAGACTACTTCAGTGGTATTTCATCTCACTGAACAATATGCCTACCAGAATTAAATTGAACATTAGTTTTAAAGTTTGCTGGTTGTTTGTAAGGTAATCTATGGCTGATCCTGGAACCGTGGGGGTGGGGGTGGGAGAAAGTTTGGTTGTTTTTTCTTGTTGGGTTACTCTTCCGGGGTGGGACTGTCAGCCACCAATGGGCTCCACTGTAAAGCTGAGCTGGAACTGTGGGGGGCGTACAATCCTCAACTTACTTGAGGAAACTATAGGGTGTTAAACAAGAACTGGTTGGGTGAACTAGCCAATTTGTCATATGATTTATTTTTATATGTACGGTACCTGATATGCTCTAATTCATGGTGGGAACATGGCTGACGCTATCTTATTTGCCTCCTTGAATATTAATGGTTTGAAATCAGTCATTAAGAGAAAAAAATTGCAGACAGAGGTTAAAAGATCCAAGTGGCAAGTCATTCTACTCCAGGAAACTCACATGTTCCCGGGAGAGGCAATCAAAACTGCTGCAGCTTTGGGAGGGTCCTGGATTTCTTCGACACTCTCCTCCAAGTTGAGAGGGGCCACTATATGGTTCCCCAGAGGATCAGGGGTCAAAATCCTTGAGCAGCACACAGATCAATATGGCAGATTTGCCCTTGCGCTGGTGACCCTCCCTAGACTGGGTACAATCTCTGTGGGGTCTGTTTACACCACGAATGTACAGCAGCTCGACTTCTTTCAGCAACTTGCCCTGGAACTTGCACGCTGGTCAGGTCCATGGGTGATCGGGGGGGACTTCAATTGTGTTTTACATGGGATGTTAGACCGGTCGAACACGACCCCTATGGCTAAATCTAAGAATGCCCAGGCTCTGCCTGCATTGCAGGGAGATCTTGGCCTGGTTGATGTTTGGAGGCATATATACCCCACTGGGAGAGACTATAGTTTTTTCTCGCATGCCTATAAATCCTATGTGCGGTTGGATTGGATTCTGATTTCTCACTCCCTGATTTCAGCCTCCAAGTCTGCGGCCTATTCACCAATGTTGCTATCCGATCATACCCCCCTGACCCTGTAGGTGATGGTTGATGCCACAGCCCCCGTGGTTAGGCAGTGGAAACTAGACCCTATACTACTCAAAGATAAGATGTACCACACTGGTATCTCTGCAGTGAGAAAGGAATTTTTACTTTTCAACCGGAGGGGGAAACCTCACACAAGGTCCATTGGGAAGCACTAAAAGCTGTTATAAGGGGTTATTCAATTTCATTTACGATCCATTAAGCTAGAGGATCTCAGACAGACTTTCAACAGCTGAGGACAAGAATTGAGGCCAGTGAACAGGCCCATAAGAATAACCCCACAGCGGCTATTTATGGGGTGTTACAAAAACTCAAATAGCAATATAATACTTTGAGTAGTGCCAGTTTGGAGAGAGCAATTTTGTTGTCTCGGGCAGGCGCCTACTTTGATGGGGCTAGGGGTAGCAAATACCTTGCCTGGCAGCTGCATAAACAGGAAGCTGACAGGACCGTAGACTCCATTTGGGATATGGGGGAGCACTTAGAGGAGATATTCCAGGCATTGGTGAGGCATTTGGGTCATTTTATAAACAACTTTACATCTCGCAGGGATATCCTGAGCAACAAGTTCTGGGTGTTTTTTTTTGCTTTGGCCCTGTTATTGGCTCTTTCAGCTGACCAGGCTAGAACTCTAGACCGGCTCCTTACCAGTGCTGAGATAACAAATGTGATTAGAGATCTCAGGGGCGGCAAGGCCCCTGACCCAGATGGTCTGCCTATAGACTTTTTTAAGGTTTTTCAGGGTCTACTTCTTGCTCCATTACACGACATGTTGGTGGAGTGCTTGTAAAAAGGGAAGCTGCCACCCTCCAAATGGTCGGCTGTAATTACAGTGCTTCCAAAGCCAGGTAAGGACCTCACTTATTGTGTGTCATACAGACCAATCTCCCTACTAATGTCAGACTATAACATTTTGGCCAAGGCCATGGCCTTGAGGATGGAGGGTCTTCTCCCTCACTTGATCCATCCAGACAGGTTTTATTAAGGGTTGACAGGGGAAACATAACATCAGGCGCACTCTTAACATCATTCATAGGTGGAGGTCCGGAGCCAGTACCCATGGTGCAGCAGTGCTCTGTATTGATGCAGAGAAGGCCTTCAACCATGTGGAGTGGGGGTATCTTTTTGACACACTTCATAAATTTGGAGTTGGCCCAAATATTTTTTCTTGGATACGTTCTCTGTATCATCACCCATGTGCCCAAATTGCGGTTAATGGAGCCCTCTCTCAGAGCTTTGAGCTGGGAAGTGGTACAAGACAGGGCTGTCCCTTGTCGACTCTTTTGTATGTATTGTCATTGGAGCCCCTGGCTGCCAGGATTCAGGCGAATGCACACATTTAGGGTTTTAAAGGGGGGAGAGCATAAGCTAGCGTTTTATGCGGATGACCTTTTATTATACCTGCAATCCCCATCTAGTGACCTACCTGAGGTATTTAGGGTAATGCAAGAATATGGTGATCTATCCGGTCACAAAGTAAATTGGACCAAGAGTGAATTGCTCCCAGTTGAGATGGGAGATAAAGCTGGCCTGATCTCCAACCCTATGTGCTTACAGATGGTTGATCGGTTGAAATATCTGGGTGTCCTTATCTCAGTGCATACAAATTTGTTGTATGCTTTGAACTTTAAACCCCTATTACGAAAGATCTCTGGGGACTGTGATAGATGGACTGGTTTGCCACTTTCATTAACTGGGAGAGTCGGAGTGGTTAAAATGATGATCCTCCCTAGGTGTTTGTATTTATATCAGGCTCTGCCTATTGCCTTCCCCCTTTCGCATTTTAAATGTATCAATGCAATTATATACAAGTTCCTGTGGAGAGGAAAGACTGCTCGAATTAAGAGATCTATCTTAGTTAAATCTATAGTACAAGGGGGGGTTGGGTTTACTCAGCTTTTACTTGTACTATCTGGCCGCACAACTGGCATATGTGATGAGTTTGCGGGGTGAGATTTCCACCAGTTGGCTGAGCCTGGAGGAGGAGCATCTCCGACTCTCCATGTTTGAAGGGCTACTAGCCGGATCACTGTGGCCTAGTAGCCAGTTTAATGTAATCAACTTCTTCACGGCAACAACAGTCAAGTGCTGGTTAAAGTGCAAGAATTGATCAGACATGTGCCCACACCTTCTCCAAATACTGACTTAGTAACTGCCCTACAGTATAAAGGCCCATGTACCACCTCATTTATTCAACGATTGCTGGCCTGGCAGAAATTGGGGTTGAGGATGGTGAATCAACTGTACATGGGGGGGAGTGCTGGTGCCCTTTACCTATCTAAGTAAAAACTGGGGTATCCCATCTGCGGACTTCTTTATATACCTAAGGGTACAGAGTAAATTGGGCAAAACATTGGACTGGGAATATGGATGGGGTGCTTCATCCCCCTTTGAGGAGGAGCTTTTCTACCCACAGCCACTTTCCAAGCCCCTAACTATATTTTATAAGCTTCTTGTGGGGGTTGGGGAATGGGGTCATAGAGAAAATTTGTCAGGCTTGGCAGAGGGATTTGAACTTGTACTGTAGTTGAAAGGTGGTCTCATGCAATTCGACATTTCAACTCCTGCTCCAGAAGCAATAAATTAAGACAGCTCCAGTATAATTGTATGTATCAAACATAATTTACCCCAGTGCGCCTAAACGCTATGGACCTGTCCAAACCTGATCTTTGCCCCAAATGCCAGGTAAGCCCCGGGGATTTCCTGCATCTGGTGTTGACATTCCCAAAAATTGCTTCATTTTGGCTAGAAATTCACTGCTTCATGCTAGAGGTGCTGGGATGCGCATTACCGCACAGCCCCTTGGAATTCTTATTGGATGCAGATCCACAGCGACCTGTGAGCAGCACAACTAAAGCACTGTGGGCCCTAGTCCTGATAAATGCCAGGAAGACTGTTGCACAATGTTGGATGGCACCCTCTACCCCCTTGGTTCAGCAGTGGGCTAGCAATTTGTGTCTCAGTATGAAACTGGAAAGGGTACAGTGGAACACTTTGGGCATGGGTGAAAGGTTTAACCTGGTGTGGAGCCCTCTGCAACGGGCGATTGAAGAGGCCCATTTTCCTATTTAAGGCAACCTTGGGGTCTGAGTTTGAGTTTGAATTTGGTCTGATAATCTGCTATGTGAAGTACTGCCTGAGATTTGTTACTTGAGAGCATCTGGTATGTTACTGTATGTATATATTCTGTCACTGAGGGCTTGAATTATTTATTGAATTGACTGTAATGTATCTGTCTGGCTTGTTTTTACCCAACCATTTCAGTAAAATATTTTGAAAAAAAAAAAAGAGATCAATAACACCCTGTCAGATAGCAGACCCGTTCCCTCTGGCATTCCTCAGGATTCCATACTTGGTCCCTTATTGTTCAGTATATTCCTAAACCAGCTCACATAAGCCCGTCACTGCCAAATTCTGCTATATGTAGATGATGCAGTACTGTTTATAAGTGACCCTGACCCTAAGGCCCTTGAATGCAAACTTCAGGAGAGTTTTTCTATAGTTGAAAGATAGTTCAAGGACCAAAAACTCATAATGAACTATAAGAAAACAGAGACAATGTTCTTTTCCAGTCCCCAGAACCGGCATCGCATGCACCCCCTCTCTATAAAAAATGAGGTTGGTACCCATTTGGAGCTTGCCCAGCACTTTAAATATCTTGGGATTATGATTGATAGTACCGTTTCGTATGTGTGTACCATATTGACAATACCTCCAAGGCAATCAATACCCGCATCAGAATTCTTCATAGGCACGCGCATAGCCTAGCATCTGATGCGCTGAGTCTTGGTATCCTTAGCTCAGTTGTATCGCTCATTGATTATGGATTAGTATCTACAGTTCTGCAATGGACACAGCCCTCTGCCACATCATAATCTCACTTAACAAAGCCTATCATCTTTCAACTGGTACCACACAGTTAACTCATATATGTGACTTGTATACCCAGGCAAACTGGCTAAAATTCACAGGCAGGCTAAGGTACCAATCCTGCCTTCTGGCAAAAAAGTGAGTCTAGGACTGATGCCTACTGGGGTTCAGAAGCGCCTCACCCCTTTGAAGGTAGCTGCCTCACCAGAAGTTCTGATAGGATGATCTTTAAGATTCCTCACTGTCGCACCTCATTAGGGCAAAGGGCCTTTGCCCACCATGTTCCCAAATAGTTTAACAATCTACCCCCTGACATTTCCTCTGTAGCTACATTAGGCCCCTTTAAATGTGAGCTAAGAAAGCATTTTGTTGCAAATGTGAGCTGTGATTGTTTTTGTTAACTCCTCGGTGTTAATTATTAGCTGAGCTCAGGTGGCCCTTTCTCTGGTCATTTTATTATTTTGCACAAAGCCTTAATACCTGACAGTTTGTCTCACTAGAACCTGCCTGTCTTTTCCCTTTACTTACTTCCTTCTTCACCACCCCTACTACCCTTCCCCTACTAACTTTCCTCCATCTTCTCATAGCCCCAGTCCTGGTGACCCTGCTATGTTGAAATTGCTGGCTTCTCCCTAATCACATCTGACTGGGGCCACCTTGGGTTGACATAGTTCTCTACTCCTACATGCTCGCCAACCTCTGTACATGAAGCCTTACTTTGGGATGATGTCCCCTTCCCCTTTTTGCACTTCTCCTATGCATTTGTGTGTAGCTTTCCTCTCTTCCTCTCTCTGTCTAACTCCCCTGACCTCCTAAAAATGCACTTTAGGTAAATAATACCCTGTGTAAAAAATTGTATTAGGATTTATGTTATTTTGTTCTTAGTTTGACTATGGTATGTTTACCCCTATAATTACTTCTTAATTGGTAATTGTTTTCTGAGTATACTGTTTGTTAACCTCTGATGTGGAACCTATGTAATGAGTTTGTTCTCAATGGTGTTAATCTGAGATTACAATAAATAAAATAAATAAATAAATAAATAAACTTGAGCCCAGATTCCACTAACTGATCTAGTACATTGAAGAGACAATTCTCATTTTCTTCTAGAGTTTTGTCAAACACTCTGAAATCACTCAAGTACACAAAGCACTCTAACAAATTCATGTACCACACTGCCTACTGCAGGCATTAAGAAGTATCTGAGGCCCCATAAATACCTTGTGGCATGCACTGAAATTTGTAGAATCTCAGAGGACAGATGAAAGCTGTTTCTTTTTTTGCCTCACTAAGGCTTGGCCATATGTGTTTTACAGTAATCATTGTGCAAGTCCAACACAGAACCAACAGCTACCATGAAGGCAGTCTAATCCTTCTTAGATCCAGGGCATAGTTTACTTACTGATCTGGTATGTATGTTTGTTAAGAGTCCTGTGCTCCCTTTATATACTGCACCATTGTTCTTCTAGACCACAACAGTGTGGGAGGTGTAGGGAAGGCATCAACACCTACTGAAGATGTTGTCTTACCTCATCAGTATTAGCAAGCAGACGATGCTGAGACCACTCAGGCCATTGGCCGTGTGCCTGAATCAGACAATCTAGTCTGGATACACTCCCCATGTCCCTTTCCAGGGCAGAGAATACTTGAGTACCCATGGACAGTTTCTGGCTAATCTAGGTTTACTATTCCTCTGGCAATGGTGAGTTGAAAAAATTGAAATAATCAAGATTCAGTCTCTTCAATGGTCTGCTTCTACCAGTCTTTGGTTGTGTAGCAGTGTTTACAAAGTTCATTTCATTTTCTCATGATTACAGGCTGACCTGCTGCATTCTTTTTTTTCCTTGTTATTTATAACATTTTCCAACAATTTTTGTTGAAAGGTTGCATTTATAGTATTAGGAGTGTTCAGTTTACAGTTAGAAATTAATATATTGTAAAATGTGTAAAAGCATCCCATAGGTTGTCTAGACAAAAGACACAGTTCTCACTCTAGTCATGGTCCTCTAGCTAAAAGTACAGTAAAGTAACATTTTATTTATATATGGCACCCTTCCATAGCTCAGGGCACCTTTACAATACATCTACAATAACATTAACAATATTATAGTTACAAACAGTAAAACAGCAACAATCAATTCAGTTAGTCCCTGAGAATGTCTTATTAAACAGGTATGTTTTTAAGGATTTTTTAAATACTTCCATGGTCAGGCATCTATCAACTGGTGAGGTAGAGAATTCCACAGGGTAGTGCCAGAAAGACAAAAGATTTTCCTCCAGAAGTTTTCAGGGATACCCTAGGAATCTGTAGCAATCCCTCATCAGAGGAATGGAGTGAGTGGGAGTGGCAGTAAGAAGACAGGAGTTATTTCAGGTAGTGAGGTCCCAGCTCATGTAGGGCCTTGTAGGTCAGCATTGCAACCTTGAAGGTGATCTGCCAATGTATTGGCAGCCAGTACAGTTCAGGCAGCACAGGTGTTATATGACCGGATCTAGGGGTTCCAGTCAACAACCTGGCCGTCGCATTCTGCACTAGCTGCAAGTGGCGGATCTTCACCCCAGATAGCCCTAGATAGAGGGTACTGCAGTAATCAAATGACTGGTGACAAAGGTGTGGACAAAGGAAGGAAGATCTTCAGGTGAGACCTGGTGCTTCACCCTGGCTATGTTCTTTAGATGGAAAAAGGAAGATTTGACTACTGCTGAAACCTGTGCTCTCAGGGTTAGGCCATCATCAAAAACCATGCCCGGGTTATACACCTGGCCTAAGCCTTAAGAGGGGTCCCCCCAAGGTATAAACCTGAGGGTTTCCCCACCCATGCCTCTATCATCCTAAAACTAGGGTCCACCACCAATACCTCAGCTTTACTTAAGTTCAACCAAAGCCAACTAGTACTCATCCAGTTCTGTATCTCCGTCAGGCAGTTATTAAACACCGTGATAGAATCAGATTCCTGTTCAGGCACAAAAGACATGTAGAGCTGAGAATCATCAGCATAGCAATGAAAACTCAGCCTGTACTGTCTTATAATTTCCCCTAATGGGAGCATATACACCACAATTAACATGGGGGACAGCACCATACACTGTGGGACCCCACAGGGCAGCCAGTGAGGGGCCGAGGAGTAAATCCTCAACACCACTCTTTGAGATCTGCCCTCAAGGAAAGATCAAAAACATAGATACATAGATACATAGACAGTGTCAGCAGATAAGGGCCTATGGCCCACCCAGTCTGCCCATTTGAGCTTGTAAGTTCAGTTTATGTTTTCCTAGAAGTCTGTTGCCCCTAACCCCTGACCTCCAGAATTCCTTTATGTCTATCCCATGCATTCTTAAATCCCGTGATTGTTTCAGCCTCCACCACTTCCTCTGGCAGGGTGTTCCACTTGTCCACCACCCGTTCTGTGAAGAAATTCTTCCTCATGTTTTCTCTGAATCGTCCTCCCTCCAACTTCATCCCATGCCCTCTAGTCCTGGAACATATTTTTCGCTTAAAATAGTGTATTCCTGCACCCTGTTCCTCCCTGTAAGATACTTGTTTGTCTCTATCATATCCCTCTCCTCCTCTCCTCCAGGAGTACATGTTCAGTTCCTTCAACCTGTCTTCATAGGACTTGTGATGCAATCCATGCACCATCTTTGTTGCCCTCCTCTGAACCTTCTCTACCCTATCTATGTCCTTACGTAGGTATGGTCTCCAGAACTGTACACTGTACTCCAGGTGGGGCCTCACTAGTGTCTTGTATAGCGGAATTATGACCTCCCTTTTTCTGCTGGTGATGCCCCTGCCTATACATTCCAGCATCCGGCTTGCTTTACCTGCTGCCTTGTCACACTGTTTCCCTACCTTGAGGTCATCAGAGATGATAACCCCAAGATCCCTTTCCTGCTTGGTGCATGCTATATCCTCACCCCAACTGATATATTGTGCCAGGGTTTTGTGCCATATGCATTATCTTGCACTTCTTTGCATTGAATTTCAACTGCCAAACCCTGACCATTCTTCAAGTTTCTGCAGGTCCCTTCTCATTCTATCTATACCCTCTGGTGTGTCTACTCTGTTACAGAGCTTTGTGTCATCAGCGAACAGTGAAATTCTGCCTTCTAGGTCCTGTGCAATGTCACTGATGAAGATGTTGAATAGGACTGGTCCCAGCACTGATCCCTATGGTACCCCACTTGTCACTCTGCCCTCTGTGGAGTGACAGCCATTTACCAACTGAGGACTGCCCCCCTCAGTCCACAGAAGAACCACAGATGTTTGAGCATCACCCCATGATCCACAGTGAATGGGTTCTTCCATCTCTTGCCATCAAGAGATCATTTAGTACCCACACCAGGGCCATCTCGGTGCGGTGCCGTTTCCTGAAACCAGAATGGAGAGGGTCATAGATACTGTGGTTAGTCAAATGATCCTCCAGCTGCAAAGTGACCACCTTCTCAATAACATTCCCTGTAAAGGGGCAAGTTCGAGACTGGTCAGTAGTTGGCTGGGAAGTTGGGATCAAGGGAAGGTTTTTTCAGAAGGGGGTCATACTATTGTCTCCTTTAAGGGATCTGGAAAGATCCCTCTCTCCAATGAAACCACCACTGTCTCAGAAAGGACAAGGTCGATGCCCTCTACACACCTTACTAGTAGGCATGTAGGGCCTGTATCCAAACTACAGTAGATTGGCCTCAAAGTCTGGATGATTCTCACTATATATGTGACTGCCAGTTGGCTAAAGGTGAACCAAGACAGCTGGGCATTACTACCACCTGATTGACTAGTACAAGGTCCAATGGGAAGGCATTGGCTGATCTCATCCCTGATGGTGGACACCTTATCAGCAAAGAACTGCACAAACTTCTCACACTGTACTTTGTGACAACACTCTATCAGCCTGGAGAAATACTAGATTGCACAGTCTGTCCACAGTCCAGAAGAGATGGACTGGCCTGTTTTTCACTGTAGCAATTTTCCTGGACAGGAACTCTGCCTTCTTATGGGAAATTGCTGATTGGTAGATCTTATAATGATCTAGCAATCTAAGCTTATCCACCTCCAGGTGAGTTTTCCACCAGTGTCTTTCCACACTTCACCCATCTCTTCAACTCACGGATCTCCCCATTAAACCAAGGGGCCCCTGGGTGAAGGGTAAGGGGCTGAACATGAGCTGGAGCAATGACATCCAAGGTCCACATGACAGTCCTATAATAGGCCAACACCAGGGGACCTGGGTCCATGCTCTCCATTGGAAATTCTGAGAAGTCCAGCTCCATCATTAGGCCTTCTGAGGTAACTCCTCTCAAAGGATGGAACTGGACTAACTTCTTTGGGGCAGGCCTATTGAGGGGGGGGCACAAAACTAAATCTCAGGGCATGATGGTCAGACCAACCCATCAACTCAATGTGGGGCAAGTTTAAACATCCAGAATATTAAACAATAAAGTTAAATCAAGATTAAATAATAAAAAAAAACTAAACAGTGTGTAGTGCATATCTAGTACACATTCTGCTGGTGAGGGGTTTATAATCTAGTTGCTTCCCCCATTAACTGCACTGTGCATGAACTAAATTTTTACCATCGTAATAACTTTATTAATTACTTAATTACTTTAGGCCTCTCTGTTCTCCGAAGATGTCAATAAAGATGCTAAAATATACACTCAAATAAAAGGTTCTTTCTTTGTATTAATAAACTAACATGTGTTTCATATCGCTGCTGAATTTCACTTAATCTAGGTCTCATTAAAGTTAATAGAATGAGATTATATAGCCCAAGACATACTGTAAGTATTAGAAAAAGCCATCATACATGTAGAGCATTAAGTAAATGATTTTATTAACTGAACTTCTGCATGTACCAACAAACAGTCTAGCAATGATACCAGTATTAGACTAACAATAAAAACTTATTAGAGCAGATATATACTGTAAATCATGCCGGTAGCAAACCATAGTATTTATCAATGTTACCTCTAATAAAATGATTTACAAATTTGTTTACAGAGAAAAATGTGCAAATTTGAAGCAACATCTTAAAAGGTGAAATGATTTGTAAGAGCCATACTGTATATCGAACAAAAGTTCTGAGGTATTATTCCAAACAAGAGTTTGTTTTACACATTTTTGCCAGTTAGACAGTCATTCAGCTTGGTATCACAAACTGCAAACCACAAACCTGGATAAATCTTTTTGCCAGTCAAACAAGTTCTTATCCTTCCACCTGTCCTTCCACCAATGATCCACTGCATCCCTCCAGTTGCAAATTTCCACAATTCATATGCCATTCTGGCAGAGTGTGGTTCCTCTACAGAGGCACCCACAGTGGAGACCAAGGAGGATGCTGGGAATCTCCACAAAGGAGATCCCACAGGAGGGTGGCATGGGACACCACATGGGAAGGAAACAACTCCTGGTGGGGGACTCCATTATTAGGAGGGTAGAACTGGGGAGGGAGGGGAGAGGGAGGTAAGGCACCTGCCAGGTGCCATGGCTTGGAGGGACAGGGAGTGAATCCTCATAATCATGGGAGAAGCTGCATGGGGGAGGGAGCTGGATGTCATTGTCCACCTAGGGACAAATGATCTGGCTGGGAAAGGATCAGAGCAGTTCAAAAGGAGTTTGTGGAGTTGGGAAGGGGCCTTAGACAAGTAGCACACATGGTAACCTTCTTAGAGGTGCTGCCTGTCTGTGGTAGGGGTGAGGCTAGGGTACTGCACACCATGGGATTCAATCAATGGTTGAAAGACTGGTGCAGAACTTAGGGTTTCAGCTTCATTGGGGACTGGGGCTTTACCTGGAGGGATACAGACCTATACTGGCATGATGGTCTGCATCTGTCCAGAAGGGGAACCAGGATCTTAGTTGATAGGTTTAAATGCTTCATTGCAAGCATTTAAACTAGCCAAGGGGTGAGGCACTGAAAAGGAGAAAGGAAATCCTAGCACATCCCAAAAAATCAGGGTTGTTAGTAAGGTAAACACCAAGATAGAGCAGTCCATAGGGAGAAGGGCAGGGGTAAATGAAGAAAAAGACAAAGGCAGTGAGGACAGGGATGTGGCAAAAAGGAATGAGGCCATCAAAAAATGGAGGGTAATGAGTACCAATGCCCATAGTCTAGGTAACAAGCTCCCTGAACTAGTGGCTTTGATGGAAGAGGGATGCCTGGATATTGTAGCAGTCACAGAAACACGGTACACAGAGAACCATGACTTGGATGTCAACATACCAGGGCACACAATCTATAAGAGGGACAGGGAGGGTGGAAGAGGAGGAGGAGGAGTAGCTCTCTATGTAAGGGAAAGGATCAAAGCAATGGAACTAAAGGGTGAAGAGGGAGGAGAGGAGGCACTGTGGGTCACCCTGGAGACTGGAAATGGCACCACAATCCGCACAGGGGTTGTATACAACCATCTCAGGAGGAGGAAATGGACAAGAAAATGATAGAAGGCATCCTTAGGATGGCAGAGAAAGGGGAGATATTGCTGATGGGGGACCTGAGTATGCCAAATGTTGACTGGAGCACCTTTGCTGCAGCCACATCTAAGAGCAGAGCCATTCTCGATGCCCTACAGGGGGTATGCCTTAGACAGCTAGTGTTGGAACCCACTCAGGAGGGAGCAATCTTAGACCTGGTACTCTCAAATGGATGCAGAGAGAGGATCTCAGATCTAGAAGTGGGTAGCAATCTGGAAACAAGTGACCACCAGTGTGATTCATGATAAACTTAGCTGTAGAGTCAAGCCATACAAAAGTGTAGGTACTGGAATTCAGGAGGGCTGATTTTGTCAAAATGGGAGAGTGCCTCAGAAATGCACTAGCAAACAGGCAAGAAGGGGGGGGGTGGAGCAACAATGGGGAAACATCTAAACTGCCATCACAGAGGCAACAAGCCTTTGTATGAAGCAAATAAACAAATCAAAATGAAAGAAAAAAAACACTCAAAAGAAGTGGCAGGGAAGGTTAGGAAAAAAAGATATGAATGCTAAAGAAACACAGAAGGATCAGGACAGAGAACTGTACCAGTTAAAGCAGAAGGAAGTGGGGAAGGCACTCAGAATAGCAAAGGCTCAAACTGAGGAAAAGACAGCCAACTCAGTTAAGAAGGGGGATAAAATGTTTTACAGGTACATAAGGGAGCAAAGAAAGAATAAGACAGGGATACTGAGGCTAAATAAAGAGGAAGATGGTTGGGCAGAGAGGGACAGTGAAAAAGCAGGGATACTGAATGAATACTTCTGCTCAGTATTCACAAAGGAAGAGGAGGGGGAGGTACCTAATCTAGTCAATAGAAGCACTCTGGATAGAGGGGTTGTTATCAGTCCTTTCACAGAAGAAAGGGTTCTGAAAGAACTCCTAAAACTGAAGGTGGATAAAGGAATGGGGCCTGATGGGATTCACCCCAGAATTCTAAAAGAACTATGGGGAGAATTAGTAACACCACTAACTACCCTTTTTAACAAATCATGGGAGGATGGTGTGGTACCTGAGGACTGGAGAAGGGTGAATGTGATTCCACTTCACAAAAACGGGAGCAAGAAAGAGGCAGGAAACTACAGACCTGTCAGTTCGAACTCAGTGGTAGGGAAAATGATGGAATCACTTGTGAAGGAAAGAATTGTTGAGTACCTAGAGGCCAGTGGAGCAAAGGACCCAAGGCAGCATGGTTTCACAGCAGGAAGGTCATGTCAGATGAATCTAATTGATTTCTTTGACTGAGGGACCAAAGCAGTAGCTCAGGGAGGGGCTGTGGACATGGCCTACCTAGACTTTAGCAAGGCATTTGTCACAGTCCTGCACAAAACATTAATAAAGAAATTAGCCAGCCTGAGAGTGGATCCCAAAGTAGTAGTCTGGGTAAAACATTGGCTGGACAACAGGACACAGAGGGTAATAGTAAATGGAGTCCACAGTGAAGAAAGGGGGGTTACTAGTCGGGTACCACGGGGTTCAGTAGTGGGGCTGGTCCTTTTTAATGTCTTTATAAATGACATTGCAGAGGGACTGGAAGGAAAAGTATGTCTCTTTGCAGATGACACAAAGATCTGCAACAGGGTTGATACACAAGGTGGGGTGGAAGGATGAGAAGGGACTTGGCAAGGTTGGAGGAATAGTCAAATGTATGGCAGCATAGATTCAGTGCAAAGAAGTGCAAAGTAATGTACCTGGGAAACAAAACCCAGGGAAGGGTTCACAGTGGGTGGGGGGTGAGATACTGACAACAACAAAATGGAAAGTGATCTGGGGCTAGTCATATCAAATGACCTAAAGGTGGGTAAGCAATGTGAAAAGACAGTAAGGAGGGCTGGGGGGACACTGGGATGCATAGGGAGAAGCATCACCGATAGAAAACAGGAAGTTGTTATCCCTCTGTACAGATAGTTGGTAAGACCTCATCTGGAGTACTGCATGCAGTTCTGGAGACCCCATCTCTACAAAGACATAGACAGGGTGGAGGCTGTCTAGAGGAGGGCGACCAAAATGGTGCTGGGTCTGCACCAGAAGACATATGAAGAAAAACTAAATGAGCTTAATATGTATAGCCTCAAGGAAAGGAGGGAGAGGGGGACATGATAGAAACTTTCAAGTACCTCAAGGGAATCTACCCAGTCCAATAGAGTAGCATCTTTCAGAAAAAGAGATGTGCAAGAACAAGGTGGCACAATTTGAAGATAGAAGGGGGATAGCTCAGAGGTAATGTGAGGAAGTATTTCTTCACTGACAGTGTTGTAGATACATGGAACTGCCTTCCTGAGGAGGTCATGGAGTCAAAAACAGTGGGAGAATTCAATAATGCATGGAACAGACATAATGCAAATCTAGTGGGAGAGGTAGGATGAAATAGGCTGTTGTTTTTTTAGGATCTGCAGCATATCCATTATGTAGGGAAATGGGCAGACTAAGTGGGCCATGTGGTCCTTATCTGCCATCAAATTCTATGTTTCTATGTTTCTAACTGTGGTAGCTGCTTGTTTGAAAGCCTCAGGTGAGTCAAACTCTGAGTCAGTTGCTTCATCTGAATCAAAAGTACTAGCGCTCTCTTTCTATACTTTTGATGCTGCCTTTGATTTTAAATACTTGGCTAACTGGTCAGGATGAAAAAATATACATTTTCAGTGCCAACAATGAGTCTGCTCTTACAGGGGTATGATAATGAAAGTTTTGCTCCTATGCTTTGTGCTTCAGTTGTGTACACCAGAAATCTGTAATGCCTAGCTTGCAGCATCAGGTTAATATCTGGATATACATATACTATACCTTTGAGTTTTTATATAATATTTCCCCTGCCTGTGTTATTATATAGTCTCTATAATTGCTCAGGGTAAACTGTAACAACACAGTTGCAGGTCAAAGAGATGTTATCACAGTTTCAGGTGTAGTGCCTACCACAGGTGCAGTGGAGGTTTGCATTATAGACGTTTTTTTTTTACTGTGCTGGGAGTTGAAAAACTTTGGTTAGTGGATGCATATTATCAGCAGTGAACCTAAGGGATGTTGTAAAGAAGTCCTGAACATTGTCCCAGATTATTTTTTTCATGGGCTTCAAGTAATGGAAAGCTGACAATTGGTAAATTATATATGCTGAATTTTCCAGATTTTTGATTTTGTGGGCTTGTAAAATGTTACCACATAACATAACTGATAGCAGTGCAGTGTTAGATTCAATTTTGTTTACATGGACAGCACGGTATTTTGTTAACAAAGTTAGATTTTTCCACTTCAGTTACCAACGCTCAGTTGCTTCACAGCGGGAGGCACTGGTATCTCAATTGTCATCCAGTTTCTGGATTGCTTTTAAGAGTACTGAGCAGGACTTCCTGATATCCTTAATGGAATTAAATGGTCCTTTCTTTATGCTCAGTAGCAGTCAAGGCTAGGAGTCTCAGCAACAGCTGACAACCCCCCTCCCTCCCCCCCCCCGGGGGCTACCAAAGAACACAGAATCAGGCATTTGTCCATTGGTCTTGTTAGCTCTTTCTTGTCAGGGCTGACTAAGTCTGATGGAGAGCTGCTGATCTCTTTTCATTTTTCTGCCCACTCCCATTGCTTCAGATTCCTTCTCTCTTTCTTTGAACATTTCAGGAGCTCTGGTGAGAGACGATCCATTTTGAGAACAGAAGACGTGGCAAATGTCAGCAAAGCTGATTTATTCAGAATGCAAAACACAGCAATTCCTTAAAGAGCTCCTGATGCATTTGAGACAACTTTTAAAGAATGTAACATTCAGGCATAATTGTAGCTTATATTTCATATTTTGTTATGTAATTCTCACCCTTATTTCCTTATTACTAAGGGTATTTACATGAATATAGTATATGCCCTTTTAGCTCTGGCTGCCTGTCTACACCTGACATCATAATTCTGTTTATGACATCTAAATATGTTGCTGTGGAGGTGATGATGTCACAAACAGAGTATAATGATGTCACATACAGAGACACAGCCATAGTAGATATAGCCTACGGGACAGGGATCTAGTTTTCATGCAACTGCTTTCCATAATAAAGAAAATGGGGAGTTAATTACTGAAAAAGTATGCAGTAATAAAGAAATCAGGATGGAGTCAAATATAAATCTTACTTTTTCAAAGTTTTCCTAATTCTGTCAGGAGCTCTTTAATGCTGCCAACACCTGTGTGCTACATTCTTGACTGTACTGGTATGCAGTAAACAGTGGCCATGGGCTCCAGCAGGAAATACAATCAGTTTAACCATCAGGCCCTCCAGACATCTTTGTCTCACTGGGGCTTCCACCATCAGGATCTGATTAGTGGCATCGTTTCTTAGCTTAACCAAACTGCCTACTCACCTTCAACTTTTTGGGGTAGAAATAGGTCCTTGTCACCACATGATATCAATTTTAATATCCTCCTCTGGAGGCGTCAAATGCTGATACCATTGATAAACTTCCCATGCTAGCCTGTGGGCTGGTAGATCTAGTCCCCTTTTTATGCTTTATTTCTTCACAAAAGCTCTGTAAATCAACTGAACATGTTGTCATTTGTCTCAATGATCACAACAACATAGTCATAGAGCCTCGATTCTGGACACACTATGCCAGGGTTTCCATGGGTCCTCTAGCCTCTACTAACTGATCTAGAAAATCAATGTCTATGGTAATGCATCCAGATAAAGTTCAGCCTTGTCACTGAGGCCCCAGAGGTTCAGTTCCTCCAGGGGTAATAACAGATGGTAGCTCAGGTGCTATTCCTAGAATCCTTTGAAGAGCAGGGTGACCTGACACCTGCTATGAAGTACAGCCCAGCCCTTGTGTCCTCCTATTCAGACAATTGCTTCTGAGGTTTGGCCAACAATCTTGGTAGCCAGTATGGTCATTCCCACAGCAATCCTTTCTGTGGACTTGGCTGTGCTGCATCTGGTGGTAGGCAACTTGACTTTAAAGTGAGTGAGCATGACAAATTAAAGAGTGCTATTTGGGCTTGTTCACTTCGGGGTTTGTACTTGTACACCTGTCTCCTCCTCCTCCCCCCCCTTGTTGAAATGCCCCTTCTGTTCTAGATGACAGTGACAGGGAGATATCTCCAGCTGAAAGTCAGGTTCTTTCTTTGAGGTTACCATTCTCTCCATCCAAACCTTTAAATACTTTCCCAATAAAGGGTAATCTGCAGAGAGTCTACCAAAATTTGAAGCTTAGCATTATGTTTGGAAACAAAAAGGTGATCATCACTATCACCAACAGTTCCAGCAAGCCCTAAAACGCCAATAAAATTACATGTCCCCATTCAATAGAAACCCAGCAGTTTAAACTTATATTGGATTAGTAGAAAATGATTTGGAACAACTGAAAAAGCAACAACAAAGTCTAGCATTTAATGTCACCTGACTTTAGAAAACTGCAGTTCAATCTCAAGAGATAAGGTAATTATGATAAAACCTGCAGATAAGGGAGAGGGATTGTCATTCAAAATGCCTAACAATACAGATAAATGTGGTAAGAACTGATGCAAGTAGCACTGAACTATTGTTTATTGGACTAAGATACCACAGATGAGATCTAGAGCAAAATTAGGGAGTATGTGAATGAGATTATTGGCTTAGGCTGGTTGATGGACTGGGAGGAGGATTGTTGACAACCTGGCCAGTAGATTGTCAGTCTCTGGTATTGACTCCATTTTGGAATGTCTCTCATTATTTATGAATATACATCTGTAACTATTGAAACAAACTCTGGCCAGAGCTGATAGGGCTACAGGAGAGGAATCTGGGTTAAAAATATTGAACATTTTACACCTACTTTCAACACAGCCTTGTGATGAAACTGCCTCATAAAGAAGGGCAGAGAAAATGTTCAACTCTTGGCCTAAAGGTGTTGTCATGCAGTGACTGCAAAATCAACTTTTGGACTGCAAATATACATTTTGGGCAGGAGTTGAAAAATGACAGGTGTCACATTAATGTGTCACTGTACCAAAATGGCAATGTTTAAATGTTGTGGTAAAAATACTGATTATACCATGGACATAAATGAACAGCCAATGAAATGGTCAGACTGGGAGTTTACCACTGGTGTAAATCCTCTGATAATAAATAGCTATTGATGAGACTGTAATCCAATATATCCTGTGCAGCATATGAATAAATACAATATAAATGAAAAAAAACAAAGCAACCTCTTTAACATTTGTATTTTATTACAGTAAAAAAATAAACCTTGGCATAATCGCAATAAGCCACTCGGAGGATATGGGTTATCAGGGGATTTACCACGGCTGGTGAGGATTTACCCACTCGGCTGCGCCTCATGGGCAAACCACTCCAGCCACGGTAAATCCCCTGATAACCCACACTCCCTTGTAGCTTATTGCTTAAATATTACCAAAGGTATGAGCCTGCATTTGCAAAATTCAGCGTAGCCTCATAACTTAGCAGATGAACATACTAGAATCATACAACACAAGAATGTGCAAAGTATGATACCACCCCATATTAAATTTATTCAAAGCCAGGGAATGCATTGCTAGTATTTTTTTTTGCATTGAAAAAGTTTAACTTGGTCCACAGGGAGGAAATTTGGATACAGCTTTACTTAATCAAGCCCTAAATGTTATGATATCAGGACAGAAAGGGGGTTAGGGTGCATTCAGATGGAAGTGAGGATAAGGTAAAGAAAATTTATTGTGGTACTTTACTCTATAAAGATTCTGCTGAAAGAATGCAACACATATGTCTAGCGGAGAAACACAAGCTTGGCATAGATGCTGAATTCTTTGATGCGTCTTATAGTGCAGCAAGTTAAATTGTGTCTGTATTCATTTTTGAGTGGGGGATTGTGAAAAATGTCAGATAGTTGTCAATTCCTACCCACCTTTTTTTTTGTTTGATGACAAAACTGCTGCTTTAAGAAAATGGGCTATGCAGACCATTATGATCAATCATATTTTCAATAACCCCAACTTTTTATACGCTGTGGGTCACTGTCCCACATAGGACAACTGACCTTCTCACTCCTCTCTGAATGCAAACCAAGACTCTTTTTGTGTTGACAAATCTCCCCTGTCTGTCACTTGCTTAGTTGCAGTGAATTTGTGTAGCATTTTTTAGTTCTACTTATTTATACTGTCACATAAAATGCCAACTGACATCCTTTGTAAGCTTCCTTCTATCAGATTCTTCCTATTTCCTCCAGTGTTTGCAATTACTGTAGCAGTAAAGAGAATGTGTTTGGTACTAAAAATAAAAATACATTTGCTGGTGGCTTTCTGTTTAGATACCTCAGTTAAGGGGAAACTGCATTTTCAAAACAGGAATACCTGGAAGGATCTAACCGATAATATCTACATTTATGTTTGCTAGTAGTTGTTACTGTCTTCTCCCTGTGGAACAAAGCAAAATGGATTCAGAGTGACAGGACAAGTAATATGGTGTTCAGCAATGAAGAAAATGAAACAAGCAAAAAGATGAGGAGCACTCACATATGCAGAAAGCACCAGGACCGTAAACATATTATTCAGAGTTCTTTATCTAAGTATAGTGCATAGTGCATCCACATATAGTGAGCATAAAAAAGTGATGGCTGAGCTGCTCTGAAAGTTATGCTTCTCCCGGCCCCTGCCAGGCATCATTAGAGTGAATCACTGTGGTGATGCCTGGCAGGGGTTAGGAGAAATGTTAGTTGCAGAAAGGCTGAGCCACCACTTTTGTATGCTCACTATGTGCGAGTACACTTTGCACTTTAATTAAATAAAATACTTTGAATAATATTTTTGTGGTCCTGGTGCTTTCTGGATATGTGGGTGCTCCTCATCCTTTTGCTTGTCCCTGTGGAGCAGCAGACTGAGATGAGACATGGGCTCAGTCTTTCCATTCTCAGGGGTATTGACAGGATTGGACATATGGATATGTTCTCCAGCAGGACACAGGGACATGCTCTAAAGGTCACAGATGGCAAGTTTAGGGGTAACATTAGGAAGCATATGTTGTCCCAGAAGGAGATGGCCTTCTAAACTGACCAGCCAATAGAGACTGTGGACATGAAGACAATAGAGCAGTCCACAGTGTTGCCCATCCCTTAGCTTTTGCCAGCACTGAGCCAATATAGCAGTGGAGAGCATTTAGGAGTGGCAAGAGCATTGAAAACAATATGAGGTGCTCTCACCACACCTGAGTCAGATGTAACTGATACTGCTGTGATTACAGAACTGGGCATGTGTGATACATGCGCATGCGCAGTTTGCCCCATTGTCAGCCATATCTTGGCAGCACTGACATGATAACATATGCTCCATACTCACATATGCATAGTTTAAGTCAGCACCAGTAGAAGTAAGACCCAACTGAAAATGAGATACTGCATCTTAGCCAAGCTAACGTGTATCAGTACATTGTAGAAGTGTGTAAAATTAGAACCCCTCTAAAAATGAGATACCTCAACTTGTCAAAGCTATCCCGTGTCAGTGCATTGCCAAAATGGATAAAAGTATGACCCCACTGAATATGACATACTGCATCTCAGCCAGGCAATCTGGCTGTGTCAGTACATTGTAACAATGCTATAATACCGTAAAGAGGTTCTGGAGACATATGAACATTGACAGCAAAGCTTAAGGGATTCCAACATTTTTCCAGAGCCTCTGTGATATGTTGCAGGTAAACTGTATTATTTAAGCTAAATAAAAACAGCCTTAACATTTGTTATGGTGATTTTACTGACAGGCATAATGAACTCAGTTGTGTACATGTATTGATTTAAGCATACAGTAAAATGTATAGGAGTTTTGCCCCAGTTTTACATGGAAAATACATGGAAAAGGAGGGTGCCCTTCAGGGAAATGCTTTGTTCAGTTGGGAACACTGCAGTTGACACTGCTATCATTCTATGTAATTCCATAGGATGCCCCTTGAAACCTCTGAAAGTCCCTAAAACATTAGCTGCCTAGCATTTATTTACCCTTCCTACAAGTATAAAACCATGAGGGTTCCAGTGCCACTAATTAGGTCCAGAAAGGGTTAACATAACTCAGCTCTTCAGAGGAAATATTGTAAATCATTGCTACACACACACACACACACACACACACATACACACACCCACACCACAATGGGAGAGAAGACTAAGACTGTAATTTGAAACTACTCTGCAGTTAGATGCTGTTATCTGTAGAAAGTCATGCCAGTAAATTATTAATCTCCAAAGATAGCAAGTCACAATGCAATAAAGAAAACAAGCTGAGAAAATAGGGTTGGAATTGGTCTTCTCAACATCCCTCTTCTATTAGCTCTACAAATGCTGTTTACCAAGTTGGATTCAAAAGAAAATGTGTTTCTTGTACTCACTGAAGCATTACAAGGTTGGGAAGGAGAGGTGTTTGTCCAGAGCATTTGCTTCTTAATCCCTTGACTGCCAAAATACCTAGAATGAATCTATTTGATTGAGCCCTGGACAGATGTTCAGTCTGCAGCATTGCAAGGGTTAAACTGAATGGCTGCAAAGACAAGGAAGCATAATTTGAAAACTCTAAAGGAAGTTTTCCACGGTCCGCATCTGGTAGCTCATTTTTAGAGCTGATGCAAGAGGGCTGCAGGCTCCACATACCTGCAGCCCTAAAAACAAGCACACAAAAACCTTTGAAAAGCCACTCACACTTTAAATTTTACTGAGGACATGAATAAACCTCCAGGGCATGCAGATTGTATTCTAGTAATGGTCAGTGTTATTTACATCAATTCCCCATGTGGGAGATGTGGAAGCAATTAGGATTCTGTTGAATTCTAGACCAGCACATGTCATCCACCCACTTGCCTCTTACAGGACATAGCAATGCTGGTCTTAAAGCAAGAACTATAATACTTCATATCTGAAGAGCAGTTGTACTGTACATGCAACTGAAAGGTACTGCCATGTCCCCAAGAAATGCTAATGCATATCCAGTGGAACCAGGTAGGATTCAACATAGTACCTTGCAGTAAATGACATGTCATAAAAAACTGTATGACAAAAGGGATTAATTGCCATTAAATTGCACTCACTGCAGCACACTCAGAACTTTGTAATAATACTGCAAGGTACTATCTAATATCCTGGTTGGCTCCACTGTATATATAAATTTGAGGTAGACCACATACTAAACCCACAGAATAACCATTTCCTTCAGCATGTGTGATAGTGGGTGTGATATATTGATGACATCTTGTTTGTATGAGGCCCCCAAAAAGTGTATATTGTAACAATTCCTACAGAATTTTAACACCAAAAATGAGCACTTGCATTTTTTGGCAGCATCCAGTAGGGATGATGTGGCTTTTCTAGAAAGCAATATCTAGATCAGGGGAACCAGACTTGAAAAAAATGTTATATTGCAAGCCCCTGAATTGGAGTATGATCCTGCATGCTGGAAGTTTCCATCTGGACACTTTAGTTAAAAGCAGCCCATATTCCCAGCTCAACTGAGCAAAGAGAAATTTCCCAGGCTCTGTGTGGGTGTTGATGTGTGATATGGCTGCCACTACACATTCAATCACTTCACTACCAGTCTAGCATTGTTTGTGAAGCACTTTGGGATGCATTGTGTATGAAAAGTGCTATATATCTTGGACTTGTGCTTTAAAATCCTGGTCTGAAGAGCAGTTTCTATGAGTTTGTAGGAACTGATCATAAGAAAGGGAGTTAACTAAGGATCTGGGGTGCGAAGTGTCCACTATTAAAATGCTATTAGTTGCCATGGGTTTGCAGTACCTTTTGGTATTAACCTTGGTAGGATCAGCAGACACAATCAAGGAAATCCCGGGATAGCTGATTCATAGTGCTGGTAAATGTGAGCTACATAGCATTATTGTTAAGCTACTCCACAAATCTGTTACCCTCTTCCTTGGATCCACACCATAAACAAATGATGTCATCAATATAATGGTACCACTTTATTGTGTGGTGAATGTATTGGTTCTCTGCAGGGACACAAATTATGTCATCAATAAACAGTAATGGTACCACTTTATTATGTGGTGAATGCATGGTTCTCTGCAGGGCTTAGAACAAGTATATTCTCCCAGAATCTGAGGAACAGGCTAGCAAATGAGGGGACCATAACCCCCTTGACTGTGGCATGCAGTTGTAAGTAAAAGTATAGGTCAAATTTGAAATAATTGTGTCAAAGGATGAATGCTAGTCCCTCCAGAATAAAGGGAATAGGAAAGGAATCCTTCTGTGGATTGCACTATAGGAAGTGTTCACAGGTATGAATCCTTGCCTCATGTCCCATACATGTGTACAGTGACTCTACATCTATTCCCATAATTGTGTTTTTATGGTCACAGCCAAAGATTTTTAATTTATCCAGGACATCCTTTTTGTCACAGAGAAGGAAACCAAGCCTGACAACACATTTCTTAAGGAAAAGATTTAAGGATTTGCAAACACTGTCAGAACAGGAACTGATACTGGACACAGTCAGATGCCCTAGTGGTTATTCAGTCTTTTATGATCTTGGGGAGAAGATAAAATGGATGTATCACAAGCATTTTGACCCATAAAAAATTTTAAAACAGTCAGCTGCACAGGTATCCTCACCATTCTAGTAGATTAGGCAACTTCTTTCTGAAAATGTCAGTGGGATCATTAGGTAGGATGCTGCAGTTCTGCTATTTTTTTTATTCTTTGGTAACTGAGTGAGGCCCACTAGTCACAAGTGCCTGTTTTCAGGAGTGACCCAGGAGCACTGGGGTGGTTAAGTGACTTACTTAGAGTCACACAATATATATGCAAGTGATCATCCGGGGGCTGTTAGACACCATGGACATTTATCTTTATTTAAAATTCTGGATGGGGGAGGCACAGGGGTGAATCTTGTTGGGAGGGATTCATCATATTGGGCTGGCAATCAGCCAGGGGGTGGGATCACTAGACACCAGGGATCATGGGGATAAACATTTATTTTAATGTTGGCCCACATGGGGGGGATACTTTTTTTTTAAATATATATAACATGGATTGGAAATTATGCATTTCACACCCGTTTAATAATCTGCAAAATGTGTGAATGTTGCTAAATATTTTGCAGGGCAAAATTCCTGATTTCGCTAGACTTTCATTGGCAAAATTAAAATTCATTGCATCACTAACCATGACATGTTTCCTCCCCTTCTTAGCAGAGAATAATTCACCTGTGTTTATTAAAGTAACCCACTATTGAAATTATGACTTTTTATATGAAATGTAATTATACTTCACATTGTATCGATATGCATTACAGCAAAGCTCATCAGTAGCAATACCCAATTTACAGCATTGTGCAGCACTCTGGGACATGCTGTGGCAGAGTTACTGTTGAAAATAATGTAATTTCAATGGCAATTAGTCCCTTTTGTCATGCATGAATCTATCCATTAACTTAATCCTGGTAGTGTCACAGTTTTCATACATGACAATTAAGCAATAAGGAGTGAAGAGGGATTATGTTAATTGTGTTTTAAACACTCTCTATGGGTACAATATGGCACAAGGGCTAGCTGAGTGTTACCTGCCCCTGTAGGTGGTTTACTAAACAGTAACAAAACTCCTACAAGTGCCTTATTTCTGTTATACAAAAAAGTATGTCTTAAGACAGTGTGTAACTTTGTTCAAGAAATGATAAGGTTGCACATGTATGTCAACAGAACACTGACATAAGGGTGTTGTATTGCTTTCAACAAATCAGAAACATATTTCACATTCACTTTTCATAATAGTAATATAACATTTAGTAAACATATCCACGTTTTGAAAAAATGCACAAGACACAGAAAATAAGTTTAAAACAATTTTATTAGAGAAATTCCAATTGATTTATTGCTGAATTGGATAGTTGTTCCTGGGGTGGGTGAAAAACCAACTGTCCTTGAGTAGACAGTAAAGGATTTGTGTAACTGTGCTCTTCTGTTGTGTCATACATTGCTACACATTACACATGTTTGGTTTCAAGAAAAAAATCTTCCATCTTCATTTTTGAAAACAAAGACAGGATAGTATTTACCATTTAGTTAAAGCAATACTGTACTTCTTTTTGTATTACCCAATAAGGTGTTATTGCAATATAAACCTGGTAGAATGATCTATTTGTTGCAAAATGAAACTTAATGAAACACATCTATTACTTTTTGTTTACTGAAGTGTATTTATTAAGTTGTTTAAGCAATTTTTAAATTATATAATTATTAAACTTAGACATTGATTGTTACAAAAACAGTAGTGCTATAGAACTCATTACCAATATCGGATATAATATTTGTTATATTTGTTTACTTTGTAAATAGAATTATTACTATGCATTACTTATATTGTTTTAAAGAAATAAATAGTTATGTGCATGATGAATTGTAATGATGACATCATAGTTGTATAATTAGTAATTATGTATGCCACTATTTGTGATGTGAGTTTCAATATCTTAATATTATTCTTACAACTTAATCTATTATATCTATTTATAATAATTATACTCTAACTATCCTGTTGAAGTTATTTAGTAAAAGTTTAGAAACACCTTATAATCAGAGAAAGGACAGATTTTGGAAACCCCTGATAACAGTGAACACTGTTGGCATGGAACATATGTGAATGAATCAAGCACACTGCATCAACTTACACATTACAAGCAGTGTAGAAAGACAGTCCATATTAAATGTAAGCCACATACATGAAAGAAGGATTGTGTTGCTCATCTAGTACAAGAACAAGTACCCCACCACACCAATATTGTTGCAGACCACTTAGCAGGTATGCTGTCTGTTTGCTGCAGTGCCACCATAGTCAGTTACTCCTCACAACAGGAAACCATTGTTAGGTTATGGTGTATATTGTTACTTGGCAGTAGGTGCCATAGATGTGAAATGTAACAGAGGTTTGAAAATCCTGTCCTGTGGCTTTTAAATTAATAGTGTTGGTCCTGGAAAATTCCTCATCAACCCCCTCAATAGAGGTGATCCTATGAAAGAGCAGGAACACGCCAATCAGTTGCATTGTAGTTCAGATATACACAAGTACTCTGCTATTGCTATGATGATAGCAATTGTGCAAATCTGTATATGCATATACAAGCAGCAATAACTTGCTGAGTAACATTTAATGTAGTGCAAAACATTAAATGTCAAAGGTCTTCACATAAAATGACAACATCTGTGAGAAACCATGTACAATAACATATAACAATTTTTTTTTAATAAACAACTAACTGAAACAAATTTAGCAGTAGAATGCTACCACACTTAAACCAGTGTCAGACTTATGTACATATTTACAATACTGAGTCACAGTTTGATGGTTGTGCATTTCATGCCCAGTAAAGCAATAATGTTTTTCAGCAACATGTCATACAACTATCAAGCTGTATGATTGCACATTATTATGAACCACATGACAGTGTTCAAGCAAAAATCATTCAATGGTTCAGTATTATACAACTACATGGGCCAAGATATAACTTACTTGCTGACATATAACTGCTGCCCAACACACTCAAGTCTGCTTGGACTATGCCCATGTCAGTTTTGTAAGTAAAGACATCAAGGTCACTCATGCAGAGCATAACAGAAAAAGACATACTATGTTTAACTGTCAGCAAGCTGCAAATGAATTTTCTATGGATGCATATGACTCTCCCATGTTTGTCAATAACAGCTAAGATAAGTAAAACATGTGTTGCACTGTTTTCCTAGTCCTCTGACAGTAACAGTACTATTTACACAAAGTATGACATGCTTTACAGCAAGTGGAACACATCCAGAAATGAACTGTGGCACAGTACAGGGCTACCACATGCAGTATGTACTTCAGGTACTTTGTGCATACCAGAACAGATACAAATTAGTGACAGAACCAACAGGGCATTGTAAATGTACTTCTGTGATCTCTTGCTTATCATAGTTGTTTGCATTCTGCCTGCCGATTAGCACAGGGGGCACAGGAAGGAGGTTAAGTAATGAGTAGTGTGTGCTAACATTTTACCAGGCATGTTGTTTTTTTCTTGTCAGACTAGTCAAGTTACATGCTTTGCTGTCTCTCACCTTATTACATTAACTGTCGATGCGTGATTGCTTGAATGATACAGTAATAGCTGGTTGCTGTCTTGTTCTGAACAGGGGACATACCTCTCTGCCATTTATCTTTGTATTGCACTACAAAGGCAGTGTATAGTAAATACATTACATGGCAGTATCCACACAGCATGTCAGTCATTGCAGTGTACAACACTCATGCATCACATGTACAGTTTGGTGCACAAACATATAAAAATGCCTCAATACAGCCTACTATCATTCCAGAGCAGCAATAAGCTGATTCAGCACAGTGAAAGAGATAGTTTAATCAAAAAAGAAAAAAAAAACCTAAGGTAACACATCCAAGAGATCTCTGACAGAAATTACTGTTCTGTGAGTTGGGCAGCAAGCATCCATATTATGGAGAATGATCACATATGCATCTTTTAGATTTCTAGGCAATCTTTCTCTCACATTACACACTGTATCACTGCACTCCACCCATCCACTTCTGAGCCTGTGTCATGTAACATAATGGCCAGACTGCACAGAGGGCCTGCGATGAAAAATTATAGCATGAGTGTCAAAGTGAGTGCTTGGTAACATAGTTCTTCCAGCAATTAAATCAGCGATAGGTGTGTTAACTTTCAACCCTTGTGAGTTGAATCGCTGAAGCACAATCATGATATATGAACTGCAGTGAGTGACCAGCAAAGAACATATGGTACTTCGTCCACATCTGTGGTACTCCCAACCAGTTTTTGCATCTCAGAACAATATGGGGAATGTACACAGATAGCCATAGCATGTTGTTAGTTGCTTGTGTCTCTGTGTCCACATGACAAACATGTATACTTGCACACATAGTTTACTGTGAAGTACTGTCTCAGCAGAATATCATCATCAACCAAGCTGTTTATGACACCCATCATGAATTCGCTTACATCTTGTTGTGCATTGTCACCAAACATCCTCTGTTCAGGATAATTTCCTAGAGTCACCCGCAGAGGAGTTAGACTCTGCAAGCTAGGCACTTGTTCTTGACTACCCCATATCACTCTTTTTAGTGCCTCAGAAAGAGTTGTTGACTTTTAAGCAGTCAGTAGCTGAACAATTTCTGGCTATCCTGACCTTATGCATAACTGTTCTCAGCATGTAAATAACTGTTCTGAGTTGCTAATCATTCTCCTTTCACATTTCTTCTTGATCCCTTCCACTCTTTCCCCTCACCAATCTGTGACTCCTCCTCCTCCCCCATTTTATCCCCTGAGCTCCCTTGCTCACTTTAAAAAGCTTTGTCCCATACCTTCTCACATCTGACAAGGTCCCTGGGCTTATGCAATCTCTTATCTTGTTAATTATTAGATATTAGGCTGAGTCTGCTCTCATTTTCCTGTAAAGGGTCATTTCACAAGACCCCATCCCCTCTAATAAGACATTTTGAATTCCAGGTTTTAATCGAATATGCTCCTTGGCATACAGTACACTGTAAAATGCCACTTGTATTGGAACTTCTCTAGCTATATATTGTTGTAATGTCTTGTATAATTCCTTGTTTTGTTTGTTCACCGTTTCTTACTTTTCCAATATATATTGTTCCTCTGATGTGGAACCTATGAAATGAGCTTGTTATCAAAGGTGTTATCCAAAATTAAATAAATAAATAAATAATATGTGTAAAAGAACTTGCATCACAGAATTAGCATAGCAGTTCACTCCAGTACTTTTGTCAAATATTGACAATTTTTCAAGACCAATGCACTTCTTTGTAGGTGGTGACCTGACTTCATCACTAAGTGAGTGATTGCCACGGACAGCAGATGGAGATGACACAGAACTTTTACACTTTTTTATTTTCAACTTCTGTGTTGTATCCATAGACACATCTCACATGGCTACTTATCTAGGCACAGGAATTGGGGTTGTGGCCGGTTGATATAGGGTAGCCAGTTGTGTTCTAGAATACAATTCACATCAGCACATAACTTATTCTCTCCAAGGCTCAGTGTGCAAGACTAGCAAGTGTTCTGAATTGTGGCAAAGTGACATATGACATGCCGTCCTTAAAGATTCCCATACTTATATCAATAATTGCACTATTAAAGCTGAGTCCTTGTGATTCATGAATGGAGACAGCATAAGCCAAACACAGTGGAAACTGTTTACATGTGACATAGATGTCCTTCAAGATCTGAAACTTCACAGTGCATCTGTCAATGGAAAAAGGGCTGTCACAGCAGTCACATTTCACAATGACAAAGTCAACTTATGTCTTCTGGACATTGTACTGGAAATCAACAACGTAGCCCGTTGCCCTATTAACCAGTCCATAATCAACATCAAGGTTCCTCCATAGCATAACATGTGCATTTTTGCACAGTATTAAAACTGCTTCTAACCTAGCAGTTCATGACACATCAGTCGTTAATTCTTTCAGCTGTTCAACCATCTTTGTCACCATAGCACGTGTTAGACTAACACCATCAATTGCATCAAGTGATGTCACTGTGGCAATAGGTAGCTGTTCTCTTTCTAGCATGATCTGGTTAAACTCAGCACATTGCTAAATATTGGTAACAAGCATACAATCTGTTGCCTATTGTTCTGCAGCTCTAAAAAGAGCATCCATGCATCACACATAGAATAGTCTTTCCTACTTATAACACGTGTCCTCAGCACTTGTAAATGAGAAGCTCACAAATTTCCAGTGCAAGCTTCATCAAGTAGTGCTTTGTAAGACATCACTTCTCTGCCACATATTCTGGAACAGTTCAACATAAGAGAAGAACTCCCAGAGACTGACTTCACCTATGCACCCAATGCTCTTTTTAGCTTCCTCTACTGAAAGAGTTGTGAAGACATGTTGCCTGTTCACAGGAGCTAGCTGGAGAAGATCCCCAAAATGACAATGTTCTTACCTCTGAATGGCACATCATAATCACTGCCTACTATCTTCTGGAGGTGTAGGTGGATGTAAACAAGAAGAATGCTGGAAACTATGCTCATCTTATCAATGATTATCAGTTCCATTTTGTCAAACATGGCTCTCAGTTCACTTGCAACCTCAAAGGACAACTTCCTTTACTCTCCAGTCTTGCCGTGCTCAACTGATATCATAAACAGTCGGTGCAGAGTGACACCACCTATATCATAAGATTCCAGACCAGTTGGTGCAGATACAATGACAGATGTACTGTAGGTGTGATGGTAAGCCTACAGACTGCAGCACTAATAACATTAATCACAAATCTTTTACCAGTACCAGCAGCACCACTGACAAACATCCTAATTGGCTTGTGTTTGTCACACAAGTGTTCCTTATGGTGCCTTATCCCACGCTTCACAGTATACATTACTGCGCTATAGATAACCAACTGATGAGTATTCAACTCTGCTTACATATTCAGATTCATTAGTAAAGTGTGTCCTCTGCTGCATAGCACTTTCAATGTCTGACATCAAAACAGCTGGGTTGTTTGCAGGCAGAGGAGCACCAAGTGCTCCTTCACCCTCAGAATCAACCATGTCCTGTGAGTTCACTGAAGAATCCTTCTCCAGTTGTTGCCTTGCCTTCTCTATTTGTTCATTCTAGAACTCCAGCCTCTTTATATAGGCAGTTGATGCTTCACTTTAGAAGGAGTCATAGCTCAAATTAAACTGTTCTCCTTAAGTGTCACATTCACCTTTTGGAGTTCCCTCATCTCTCCATGGCTTAAACAGAAAGAGAAGAGCAAGCTAAGTTTACAGTGGTCTATGAGCCATGGTTTACATCTTTTCACTAGAGCTCCAGCTAGCCCTGTCACCTTGTATATCTGCTTAGGTGAATCAGAAGGAATACCCCATTTGTAGTCATACTGTGTCATTGGGCAACCTCAAACAGACACAAGTCATCCATGGCACTACGGTGCAGTGGATAGTAAGTGTCAAAGAGGTTACTTTTCAGTATGTTAGTTGATGTCAGTCAGGTTGTGGCAAGCTTTTCAATCTCATCATGACTTGTAAGGACACAACCTCTTTTCTCTTTGAAGTTCACATTCAAGTAGTGGATTGATTCAGACTTGCCATAGAGGCAGGTTCCAGTAAGATGGTCACTTACCTCATATGCTCCATGCTCCCAATGCAACAGAGTTTTAAATCCAAGTGACCACAGCTGAGAAGAGATAGATCTGTTGCAGTTAGACAGGTCTTTCTAGAGCTCTTGTAAACAAGTTTGTTCATGCTTGGTAATGTATGATGTCACATACCTCACCAGAGCCATTGAGTAGTCAGCAACATACTGGATATCAATCTTGGCCTGCCACATCATCAGCAGAGCAGGACTGTAGTCATTGATGTATGCTTCTGACTCCTTACGGGGCAAATCATACTCCCATTTTGTGGATTTTGCCTTGATATGATGCCGCATCACAGACAGAAGTGGGCGAAGTGGCCAAAATTCGCTTCTCGGAGTGATTCATGGAGTAACGTGGAATCTGTGAAGTGCTCCACAACGTGAAGCAGAATACTTTGTGTCATAATGGAGAATGTGAAGTCCATTGAAACCAACAAATTCATGTTATTCCGCCTTTCCCAAACCACTTCTCCACCAATTTTAAGGCGAAGTACATTGAAATCAACGTACTTCACACACTTCACCTTGTTATTGAGCTCCAGGGTGAATTTGCAGTGTTTCATGGGATTGCAGGTCACATGGTCTCTAGATTTTTTTGCACAGGCTCAGTTCTGTGTAGTGTGTGTATAGTGGAAGATGGAGACAGTTTCCTCTCAGAGATCTGTGATTCAAATCCTCTAAAAGCTGTTAAAAAAGCCTTTTTGAGCCATTTGTTTTGCTCATAATATAGTGCATCGATTGTAGGAAACCCTCCTGTGCTCATATCATTGAGTGTTTATTGTTTGTGTGTGAATGTTAATTTAGAACAGTCAGTATGTGTACTGTGAAGTGTGCTTTGAGGAAGGGGTGTATCTGTGGTGTAGGTAGATTAACTGGGAGAAAAAGGCAGTCTTTCTGTGTTGGTTATATTTTTCTTGTATAACTGTGTTAATGTACACACAGTAATAGTTTCAGTAATTGTTGACATTTTTTTGCTGATTGTAGTGGTGCAGCAGTGTATAAATTCAGTTTGTTTAAAACATTTGATTATATTGCTAAAGGTTTTTAATTTGTTATGCAATACTTGTAGTGTGAGTGTGTGTGTGATGCATACCATTAAATCAGACAACTTTTATTGTGCCAGAGTAATCGCAGTAGTGTGAATCTGCTATTCTCCACACCTGCATGAATCTTTTATACTACTTTGTGGTATCTTTACTGGTAGTGGACTATTACTGCCATGCACTACCCCCCAACTAGCAAAAGGTATCCTTTTCCAGATTTGGATTTGTGACTTGTGAGCACTGGTTAGCTGTTGTTGTGCCTTTGCATCTGACTCTGCATCTCTTGAGTGCACAGCGCAATCTTTGTCTGTGCATTTGCAGTACACCATTCATTCTGGGAGACTTTGCACTTCTTGTTATGCTCTCATTTCACTTTGTCAGCACTGGGGAATTTTCTGGACACAAGGCAGTTGCACTTTGTGGATGCACATGTATTCTGGTGACTGTGTGTGGCAACTGCTTGCATGATGGAGTGCATTATTAATTCTGGGAGACTTTGCATTTCTTGTTATGCTCGCATTTCACTTTGTCAGCACTGGGGCCTTTTCTGGACACAAGACAGTAGCATTTAGGGGATGAAAATTAATTCTAGTGACTGTGTGTGGCCACTGCTCACATGACAAAGTGCATCATTAATTCTGGGAGATGGCACTTTTTGTTACCCTCTAATTTCACTTCACCAGCATTGGGGAATTTTCTGGACACAAGACTATAGTATTTTGGGGATGCAAATTAATTCTGGTGACTGTGTGTGACCACTGTGCACATGACTGAGTGTGCCATTAATTCTGGGAACTTCACATTTCTTGATACACTCTCATTTCACTTCATCAGCAATGGGGAATTTTCTGGACACAAGACAGTAGCATTTTGGGGATGCAGATTAATTCTGGTGACTGTGTTTGACCACTGCTCACATGACTGAGTGTGCCATTAATTCTGGGAGACTTCACATTTCTTGTTACACTCTCATTTCACTTTGTCAGCACCAGGGAATTTTCTGGACACAAGACAGTAGCATTTTGGGGATGCAAATTAATTCTGGTGACTGTATGCGGCCACTGCTGCATGAATGAGTGTGCCATTAATTCTGGGAGACTGCATTTTTTGTTACCGTCTCATTTAACTTCACCAGCACTAGAGAATTTTCTGGACACAAGACATTCTGGTGTCTGTGTGTGATGTAACCATGTCCACTGCGCACATGTCTGAGTGTGCCATTAATTCTGGGAGACTTTGTATTTCTTGTTGTGCTCTCATTTCACTTCATCAGGCCTGGGGAGTTTTCTGGACAAAAGACAGTAGCATTTTGGAGATACACATTAATTCTGGTGACTGTGTGTGTGTGTGGGAGGGCACTGGGGAACTGCCGATATTGTTGCCACTCAGTCTTACTTCGCATTAAGGTGGAATGACAACATGAAGTAATAATTACAAGGTGAAGTGAGCCTTTCATATTAGCCACTCTACATAGCAGAGGAACAACGCGAAGTGGCCACTTTGCATTCACTTCACCAGCGGAATTTAATTTTGCTGCATCTCTAATCACAAAGAATACATCATTCAGGCATGCACTCTGACAGACTCACCCAGGGAATCCAAACAGCATCTTGTATACCAGTTTCCATGATTTTTCATCTTCTTAAGACAGTATTTGCAGCACAAATGTCACTGGAATTTCTGCACCAACTTCCACAGTGTTGGGCTATCATGCATATCAGCAATCTGACACATCACATACCTCACAATGAAGTTCAGAATGTCCGCTTCATCACTGTCACCAATATGCAGCACATCTTTCACCCACAAAAGCATGTGTATGTGGTGCTCCATGTGCCTGATATCCTGTTCTCCAAAACTAGTGTTCGACAATACCAAGAGGTAAATTGTTTTTTGACAGTATGAATCTCAACACTGCCTGAAAATGGTGATAAAAGTACCGTGATACAGATACTGGATCCAGAGAGCACATCTCACCAAGAGTCATACTGTGTATGCTATCCACATCTGAGTCTACCCACTTAAGAAGATCAGCTAAGTCATCCCAGTTGTACTCTGCAAAACTGAGAGTGACAAATTATGTTGCATGACCAAACTCTCTTATCATGCACATCGCCTCAGAGTGTCTATACCAGTACTCTTTGGTGCCACATGTACTGAATAGAACTGAAGAAAGACTTGTTTGCAGCATCTCATCTTTCATCTCCAGTTTCTTGATCAACTGTGCAGCTGTCATGTTCTGAAGCTCTGTGCTAAGATGCAATGTATGTGTAATGCTTGCTGATAGAATGCTTAGTTCATTCTCCCACAAAAGGTGGAAGGCATATGCTATATGTCTGCAAAACGTGCCATCCAAATGCAACAATCTTGAAGCTCTGTACTCAGCTCCAGGAACACATACCTCACACTCATCCAGACATTCACTAGTTTCATATGGAAACAGGTCAGGAAAGCAATGTGCCTCCAATGTGCTCTCTCAGATACTGACAGGAGTCTCTTCTACCTGTTTCATCTGGTGCAAATAAATATTAACCACCACTGGATCCTTTCCATGTAATGGGTGAATAATGTATTGTTCATATACATTTTCATGGGTGGCAACTTCAACCTTTTCAATCATGGCCTTGAAACAATCAGCAATTCCAAGTTGCATATGAGCATCAGCAAGTGTGCCTACATCAATGTCTGCATAAAATGGACTGTGTTCTTTAAGGTACTGCAAAGCATGCTTGACCTTTCTTAACTTTCACAATCTGTTGCCATATTATTTTTGCCTTAGTTGGCACACCATTTATCAGGATGACAACACTATTCTCTCTGTAGATGGTTTGTACATTCACCTGCAGTGGTAGAGGGAGGTACATGATACAGCCCTTTAATGACTTAATGAGCTTTTTCTGTGGCAAATCTTTCATCTCAGTGTTTAGCCAAAGAATTGTCTGAAATGGCTTCATTGTCTGAATTAGAATTCTTTCAAACAAGTTCAAGCCAGCAATCACAGCAGGGGGTCTCCTGTACCTCCATTGTGTTTAGCACTGTGTCAGATTTAATCTTACAGTAACAGTATGTGCACAGTGCAACTGCTTCCTGTACTTCAAAATCTATTTTTTAAAAACAAAAATGCAATTAGTCATTATACACCTCTGCTGTTAGAACTTTGACATTGACCGACACTACAAAGACTACAGCTCCAGGTCACTGTAGTGTCAGCGCTGGATCCTGGCATTGTAGTCAGGGGGTCTTGCACTCCCTCCCCATATCAACTATGACTTGGAGCTGATTGTATTTAGTGGGGGGCTGCCGGGGCATAGCTCCCCCACATGGGGGGTTCGGGGGCAAAGCTCCATGAAGAAAACAATTTAGTGACTTGGAAACCATATGCTGACTGCAAAAAGCAGTCGACAAGATGGTTTTGCTGTCCAGTCATTCGACAAACTTTTTGTTGATGACCAGTCTTAGATCCCAATTGGTCAACCCCACATTTCATTCCATCTTGGAATATTGTATTGGTCAACATGAACTGACTGTTCCTTGTAAAACAGTCATCCATAAGACACACACATAATGTCAAATTTCTGTTGTTTACTAATTTCAAATTTGGCAATCTCTGTGCCAAATATTCTTAGCAACTGTGTCTCTTGCAGTGTGGCAGTGTGTGTAACATCTATGATTGAATCTGTTGCAACACTCCTCTTCAACTTATTGTTTTGCCACATCTCTTTAATAAAGTCAAGGACTCCATCCACATCTACATTATTCATCAAAGAATCAAAATATATAAAGTCTCTCACAGTACACCTAATGCACTACAGCTGTCACACACATTTTCATATTCCAGACTTGTGCACAGCAATCATGTGAAACTGATGGAATATATTCTCACATGCTCCAGTCTAAAGACAAGCAAGTGAATGGCTCATCAAACCACTTATAGGTCTAATGTCACATTTGTCAATAGTGTCAAACGGGTTGTATCTTATACATCTTTTTGTGCTAAGAAATGTGTTCAGGAAATTTTCTGTCACACAGAATTATTCTTCCCTGATACTGAACAGCTTATCACAAGGCCATTTGATAGAATGTGACTTACTTTGTGCAATGTCCATGGGATTTGTCATCATCCTCATCTAAGACATCGTCATCATGCAATACTGGAAAACTGTTTTGTACTTTGTCAGAAACATCTAGTGCCAGAGTGACGTTCCTGACATAAACATTGTATGTCTCCTCCCAGAAGCATGCCTCAGAATGTTCAAAATGTATTCACTTAACACTAAACAAAGATTGTCTCTGTTCAAGTGTTCAGAGCGTATTAGTTTATGTCTCGTATTTTGAATTTTGACCCTGAGTTTATCAATGGCTGGCATCGTAACAGACCACAACTGTGCCCATACATTTATAGCCATATTAACAAAGTGGCTTGCCTTCAGATGTAGTTTCATGATAGAAACATTTATTTTAACTTTCTTTCCTTTACGTCTGAGAACTGCTGAAATGATACGTTCAATCCTAGTAGTATGTTCCATTTTTTAAAGTAACGGGATTTACTGTGTTGGGCAGTACCACAATTATCTGTAGCAACACTCTTTCTGCCTTTCTCTGAGGTAGCATGTACTATATAGCCATATAAGCCTTCAATGCAGCTCTTTAGAAGAACACAGACTTCTTCTGCCCATTCTTCAAAGACAGTTTGCCAGTACGGACACATTTTTTCACATGTGTGCTATTTCTGGATGCTGTTGTTTTAGAAACGTGGCAGGCAGCTGATTTCTTTATGTGAGAGACACTACTTTTCTCATTCTGACATGGAAGAGAATCACCAAAATACATCCTTTGGCTCAAAATTGGCTGTACTTTCCACACAATGGTCATCTATCTAACTCTTTTTGAACTGTGACACTCTTTCCCTTTTCAAAGGATATCTGCAACAAAAAAAATAAATCAAAATTAGTATCAATCAAAATACACAATCATTAATCAGAACAGTAAACAACTCTGTTTTAACTAAGAAAATGTACT
The DNA here is from genome assembly GCA_016271365.2 of Neoceratodus forsteri. Classification (NCBI taxonomy): domain Eukaryota; kingdom Metazoa; phylum Chordata; order Ceratodontiformes; family Ceratodontidae; genus Neoceratodus; species Neoceratodus forsteri. Next base: position 371,693,417 of record CM057449.1, read on the forward strand.
GTAATGTGACATAATAGAAGGACACACTGTGCACCATATGCCATACAGGTAAAAATACCACAGTTAAACAGTGAGAGATGGAGCCAGAAAAGCACACCCATACCTTGAGAGGACAGGGGTTGGGGGGAGGTTGTACTCTTGCAGTACTATATTTCATAGAGAAATGTACGCAGACAGCAAGGACTAACTTATTGTTGAATACATGTTTTTTCCCCATGACACATCATGTTATACTGAAAAACAAGTCACACCTCTCACACAGATAACCTAAAAACAGAGTAAAAAATTGTGGTGCATGCGACATATTCCCACCACTCTATTAATGCTGTCACGTATGACTGGATCTCAACATGCCAACCTTCCAGAATGTTAAGTGCAGAAGAGTTCACACAAAAATTAATCTAAACACCCTAAAGAGAATGCACATAGTGTTTCTACATATAGATCATTATAATTTTGAATGGCTGCCATGGGGGAGGGAGGGGGAGATGAAATGAGCAACAGTCTCTGATAGCAGATGTAGCCACTATATAGAGGGGGAAAAAGAAAACATTTTTAAAAAGAGGGAAGAAATTAGAAAAAAAAAATATGATATCTCAAACCAACATTTAAAATACATGATAAACACATCTGAGAAGAAGAAAAAATGTTTTTTTTTATTGAAATAATGGGACTGCCATGTTGAACAAAGCCTGTTTTGTTGAAATTCTCATGAACAAGGATTTTGACTGCTTAAGAACATGAATTCTTGTTTGTGACTCACTCACAAATGAGGATTTAGCAAACTCACGAACAGGAATTGCAACCATACAGTTTAAAAAAAGGCTCAAAACATCTATAAAATGTAATTAAAATGCATACTTTATTGTGGTAGATGCATGAGTTGTAAAAATAAACTCAGAAGAGCATCTTAAAACATTTAAAAATTATTTCCCAGCCTCAGTTCTCACGAGTCTCTTATGAGAAAAGATTTTGCCTGTTCACGAACATGGATACTTGTTTGCAACTCACTCATGAATGAGGATTTTGCATACTCATGGATGATTGCAACCATACAATTTTAAAAAAATAAATGTCCAAAACATCTACAAAACATAATGAAAACACATACTTTATTGTGGTAGATGTGTTAGCTGTAAAAAATAAACTCAGAAGAACATCTTAAAACATTTTTAAATGATTTTCCAGTCTCAGTTATCACAAGACTCTTGTGAACAAGGATTTCGTAGACTCATGAACAAGGATCCCTGTTTGCAACTTGCTCATGAACAGGGATTTTGCATGCTCACAAACAGCAATCGCCGACATGCTATTTTTCAGGACAAAATGTAGTGAACATATAAAAAACTCTTAACACATTCTAAGGCACACAGATATACCTCTATATAATATCTCTATGTAATAAAGTTTAGAAGACAAAATGTTAAATAAATAAAAAAATGACATGTAGTTCATGTTTCTCGCAATATTGTCACAAACAAGGATTTTGACCGTTCATTAACGGGGATCCCTTTTTTTAACTCATCGCGAAAAGGGATTTTGCATGCTTACAAACAAGTATTTGAAACACAAGAAATGAACTTTCTGGACTAATGGTAACAGCTTACAACAGGAAGTAGGCCATCTTGGATTTGTCAAGGAAAAAGAAGCTGCTGTTTACAAAAAACGTAAGTAATCTTTGAAATCATTTAACTTTTTAAACAGTTTATCCTAGATTAATTGACATAAAAGTAGCGTATATCAAAATCAAATTTTCTATACTTCTAGGTGCTAATTCTTACAAATTTTTACTCACTGGCATTTTGAAGTTATAAACACTTAAAATATGCCATGTTAAACTGTTTCAATGTGATGCAGTTATTTTTTTACATTGCAACACTACACAAAGCAATACTTTTTCAAGGTGTTTTTCTTAGATCAACTCACGTTTTATTTATTTATTTATTTAAGAGTTTTACCAGGAAGGCATACTGAGCAGTGTATCACTCGATTCCTGATGCACCCTGGGGGTAAGAGGGAGAGGGAGAATACAGTGCAGATACATGTTTCTATACAGTCATAAGACAAAGTTGACAACAGCAATATATATATATGTGTGTGTGTGTGTGTGTGTGTATGTATATATACAAAGTAGTCACAGCAAGAAGAAGAAGAAATATAGGTGAAAGCCAGCAGTACACACATATTTATACAGCAAGCAGCAGCATTCATATAATGGAGTATTCAAAAGTATATACAGGTATATATAAACAGCAGCTGTCATGATTGCTTGAGCTTAACAGTGCAACTTGCATGAGCAGGTAGTGGCGAAGTGTGTCCTGAGAAGTGCATTGAGGTGAGGAGTGCAGTTTGGAATGCCTAATATCAGCTTGCAAAGAATTCCATAACTTTGGCAACCGGTATCTGAAAGCAGCCTGGCTAGACCCTGTGGACATGTGGGAGATGCAAAGTAGCTAGGAATCAATAAAAGTAATATATATCAAAATCGGATTATCTATGCTTCTAGATGATACTTCTTACACATTTGTACTGCATGGCATTTTCAAGCCATAAACAATTTAAGACAAACAGCTCTAGAATTAGAGAAACTACTAAACAGTTCAGTCAACCAGCAAGTAGAATCGGTGTATCTCTCTCCATTTCAAACAACAACAAGAAAGTCAATAAAGTAAGCATGGTTCAGGAACATAGTGTGATAAACTACCTTTTTAATAATATTTTTTATAGCTTTTCAACACAGTAAAAATTACATTTTTATAGGAAAAGGTAAAAGGGGCTCTTATCACACAGAATGTCAGTTCAAAAAGGGAAGAAACTGAGGCTCTGTCACAGAGTCTTTAGATTGACAGCAACCAATGGAAATCTTCCATATTGCTTTGTAACATCATGTGTCCAATCAAGCATCTACCTTATCCCACCAAAATAAAAAGAATGTTTAATAAACAAAAGGCCAATAGCAAACAATTCTGTAGACACAACAATAATTATTTAACTGATTGGTCATTAGTTAGAAAAAGAAACCAATGGCATATGTCCACATTATCTGTTGGTGAATGAGTCAGCTATTTTCTACTCTAACAGTTTCATCCCATAGAAATACCAATCACTTGGCAGAGGGTTGATGAGAGAGAAACACATTTTTGAGATTGTTTTCTTTACCAGGATCTCATCCAAGATTCAGAATGTCAGAAGCTCCAGGTCTTGTCCTTGGATTGTGGGGAGTAGCCTTATGTGAAGAGCGGCTGTATTTGCTAGAGCAAGTTATTTTGGCAATGACTTGCATCTATCAAACTCCAATGTCTTGTGGTTTGGTAAGAGTGGCATGAGATGGGAGCAGCTTATACCAACTATACGCTACTGGAGACATGCTCTCCACCAGACATACTCCTCATCCATCATGGAGATAATAATTTGGGTCACAAAAGAAGAGTAGATTTAATTGAGGCTGTTCAATCAGACTTGCAGATTCTTATAGAGTTGTTAACGGCCTGTAAGAGTCTGTATTTACACATTACAGAGCGGATGATCTGGAGAGATGAGGAATACTGTTCTGGACTCAAAAGATCATGTCGTAAGGTAAACATTCAAATATATGGATTCCTTTACATTATAGGAATGCACACACTATACATCACCCACAAATTCATTATTTTAAACATTGGATATACCTAGAGATGGTGTGCATCTTTCAAATGCTGGCAACACTGTTTTCTTTAGGGACCTCTGGGATGGAATTCCTGCACTTTTCTGAATGTGCACCTCAATTGATACGCAGTACCATGACACCTACCAACCCATGTGGTTCTTTTCAGAGCTTCACATATAACTGGTCAAAAAATAGAAAACCTGCACCACACATCACACACACACACAGAAACTTAAAGTTTTAATATGAGTTGTAAATTTAAATTATTGTATTGATGCCATATGTTTAATAGTATTTTCTTAAAATACTGTGACAATAACCTAACAAGAGGGAGGATTACCAGTGGCAGTGTGCAGAACATTAATAAAACTGGATAAACATGAAAAGGATACTTAATTTTTCTTTCTTTGTCGACTTAGAAGTATTGTACAACACCATCACAGATCATGGGGGGCGGGTGAGAGGAGGGGGGGTTGATGGAGTTGTAATTACATTGTACAGTTGTGTACACTGCAATATCTTGTTGCTGTCAGTGAAGTATAACAATTGTGAGAAAACAGCCACTTGGTCTGTTAAACTCTAAGCACGATCCACTGTGCAGTATATGGTGTGCTAGGGGGTGGAGGGGTATTACAGTATGAGACTGTGGAAGCTGGTATTCAGGGACACTGATTTACCATGATTGAGAAAGGGTAAATTCCATTTTGCACATTGGAAAAATCAGCATTGTCACTGGTGCCTACTAAGGCAAAATCCATTTTTTACTGGTGTTTTGTTTTCTGCACTTTAGTTAACAATGTTTTACTCTGCTAATGTGCATTTTAGCAATTTTGACCTCCACTATTGTACATCCATCCATCCTTGCACCAGTTTAGTTATTTTAATAGGTATAAGATGTGACAGCAGCAGCAGCAGCACTACAGCTCCCATCCCACAGGTGTGATGGCAGCAGCAACATCACTATGGCCCCTATCCCTCAGGTGTGATGGCAGCAGCAGCACTGTGGCCCCCATACCTCAGGTGTGTTGGTGGCAGCAACAGAACTGTGGCCCACATCCCTCAGATGGGACGGCACCAGCATCAATACAGCCCCATCCCTCAGGTGTGATAGCAACAGCATTAATGCCCCCGTCCTTCTAGTGTGACAGCAGCAGCAGTACTACAGCTCACATCACTAAGGTATGACAGAAGCAGCAACCATACTAAGGCCCCTGTTCCTCAGATGTGATAGCAGCATAACTACATCCCCCATCCTGCAGATGTCACGTTGGCATCAACACAGCCAGCTCCCCCTGTCACCAATACATCCAGTCCCTCACTACCCCGCCCCACTGCACCAACCCCCCAATGTAACAGGCAGCCAGTGCACCAATACAGCCAATCCCCTTACCAAAAAGTGAGCACAGTCAGCTCCCCCCAGCAACAACACAGACAGCTCTGAACACAGCCAATCATGCCACCACACCAAAGCAAATCCAGGATTTAATGAGTTTCCTCTGCTCTGTCACGCATTTTCAGTGTATTCTCTACCTGAACCTGCCCACGGTAATTCCCTGTCGGACTGAGATGTTTTCCTGCAGCCCCCCCCGACCAGACTTATGTCCCTTAATGATGTAGGCACCATGATTTTGTACTTGGGTTTATGCTACATGGAAAGTAACCTTGACTCTATGTCTTTTCACGTCACCAATTCTGTAATAAATAAAATGAAATAAAATAAAGAGAACAGCTGCATTAAATAAAATAGTGTTTATAAAAAATGTGCATAAAGTGGGAAAAATGTAAACAGTGCAAAAACATAGATACAGTAAAATGTGCAATAGTGCTACTCAGCAAAAATGCATCAAATGGTGCAATACGAGAAACCAAATCCTATAAAATATAATATACAATGGGTATAAAATGGTACACTGAAAATGCATAAAGACATTTGAACTAAAATCCATATACAGTTAAATGTGGAACATAATTTACAACAATTAAACTAAAGCCCTATCAAAGAAAATGTGTAAAAATTGATTGTATAACAAATAAAAATACAGTGAAAAACACGTGAACTAAAACCTTCAGTATACAACTATAAATATATGAAATGACAACGGCACATGAAATGTGGAAAACTATGCAACAGTAGAAAAAGTGTGACCATGTTTAAAAGGTGTGTGGGGAGGCTAGAGGGGAACCTCACATCACGGTCAAGGCCACTGATTTACAATGATTACACCAATACAATTCCATTTTCAAAACATTATATTCCAGAATTGCACCAGTGATTGTTACTCAAATTTCCAGATTTTACTTGGATTCTGCTGTCATTCTTTTAGTATGTGTATAAATCATCAGAATAAAAGAAAGCTTGCTATACTGAGCATTAAATAAAGCAAACTGAAAATAGTACAGGAAGCAATTATAAGAAAAATAGAAGTTTTGTAGATTTACTGATTAAGTATAAAATGCCACAGCCCAGCTTCCATGAAATATTTGTTTTTACTGGTGTTCAGGCAGCCCCAATTCTGGAATTTTACCAGGTTTTCTGGTAAAAAATGAAAACCAGTTGCCTTGATCATGGTGCACTTGGGTACTAATGATCTGGAAAGGAAAAGGTTGGAGGAAGTGCAGGAGAGTTTCCAGGAAGTAGGAAAGTTGTGCAGTAGAGACGGGAGGACAGTGGAGTTCTCAAAGATTCTCCCAGTGCCAAGGGCTAGCATGGCCAGAAAACTAAGAATCTCAGAGTTCAATAAATGCTCAGAGACATGGTTCGAGGACATAGAATACAGACAGGGTTGGGGTAGCACACTGGAGGAACAAGACCCATATGCACTGGATAGGTGGCGACCAAATAAGGAGGGCACAGGGATTCTTAATAAAAAGCAGACAGAGTTCATTTCAGAAAATTACAATTTGAACCAGGCAGGGTAGAGGCACAGGGGTGTGCAGCAAACAGAGTGCCAGGCAAGGGAGTCCATCAGCTCCCCCCCCAGACAGGCAGGAAGAGGGGAAGCAATCAGCAAAGAAGGGGAGAAGAAAGGGAGACTGTTAGGAAGGATGGAGGGTGGGTACAGCAAGGGGCAGAGCAGGAAAAAGTACTAAATGAGTACTTCTGTTTAGTGTTTACCAGGGAAAGGAATTGCCCTATATTCCTCAAGGGAGTGTTGGAGGAGCAGGGGAGGGGGGAAGAGGTGACTGCTGTAGAGATTGCAGTTGAAAGGGTGTTGGAGGGCCCAAGGTTCCTAAGGGTGGACATGGCACCTGGTCCTGATGGAGAGCATCCTAGGGCACTCAGGGAATTTGCTGGAGTCCTTGGGGGACCACTGGCAGATTCAACACCTCCTTGAGGACAGAATGCATGCCCAGGGATAGGAAGATGGCACATGTGGTACCAATCCATAAGAGTGGGCCCAGAGATGAACCTGGGAACCACAGACCGGTGAGCCTCACAGCCCTTGTGGGGATGCTAATGGAGACTATACCTAAGGAAAGGCTGGTGAGATTACTGGAAGAAGATGGCTTGCAGGATTACAGGCAGCATGGGTTTGTCTGGGAGATCATGTCAGATCAACCTTGTTGACTGACTGGGTGATGAGGTCACTGGACAGGGACAACACAGTGAATGTCCTATAATTGGATTTCAGTAAGGCATTTTACTCCATGTCCCATGGAAGGCTAACCAGCAAGTTAGACAGCTAACAGGAAGAAAGCCAGTTGGGTGGATCACAAACTGGTTACAGGGCAGGCAGCAGAGGGTAATAGCTGGTGGGGAACTCTCAGCACCCAGGGAAGTAACAAGTGGGGTCCCAAAGGTGTCAGTGCTAGGACTGGTTCTATTCCACATTTATAGCAGATATACCAAACGGGATAAGGAGTAAGACAAACTTCTTTGCAGACAACACTAAGACTGATGCTGAGATAGACAGTAAGGAAGGGGGTAAGGTTCTTCAAAAAATGATTTGGTGACCCTTGAGTGCTGGTCAGTCACATGACAGCTGAGGTTCAATGCCAAAAAAGGCAAAGTCTTGAATTTGGAGCCAAAACCCAAGGAACAGCTACTAGCTTGGGGGAGGGAGTGCAGTTAGCTACTTCAGCAGAGGATAAGCATAGAAACATAAACTTTGATGGCAGATAAGGATCACTTGGCCCACCTAGTCTGCCCATTTCCCTACCTAATGGATAAGCTGCAAATCCTAGTTAACCAACAGTCTGCTTCCTCCTATTCCCCACTAGAATTGCCTCATGTCTGTCCCATGCATTCTTGAATTCCCCCACTGTTTTTGACTCCACAACTTTTCAAGAAGGCCGTTCCATGTATCCACAACTATCTCCATGAAAAAATACTTCCTCACAGTACCTTTGAGCCGTCCCCCCTCAATCTTCAAATTGTGCCACCTTGGTCTTGCACATCTCTGTTTTTGAAAGATGCTACCCTCTTGGACTTTGTTGATTCTCTTGAGGTACTTGAAAGTTTCTATAATGTCCCCCCTCACCCTCCTTTCCTCAAGGGTATACATATTAAGCTCCTTAAGTCTATCTTCATATGTCTTCTGGTACAGACCCTGTACCATTTTAGTTGCCCTCCTCTGGATAGCTTCCATCCTGTCTATGTCCTAACAGAGTTGGGGTCTCCAAAACTGTGTGCAGTACTCCAGATGGGGTTTCACCAACTGTCTGTACAGAGGGATAACAACTTCTTGTTTTCTACAGGTGATGCCTCTCCCTTTGCACCACATTATCACCCCAGCCCTCCTTACTGCATTATCACATTGCTTGCCCACCTTTAGGTCATCTGATATGACTACCCCCAAGTCCATTTCCCTTTTTGTTGTTAGTATCTCACCCCCCATTGTGTACTCTTCTCCTGGGTTTTTGTTTGCCAAATGCATTACTTTGCACTTCTTTGTGTTGAATAGAAACTGCCATACATTTGGAAATTTCTCTAACCTTGCCAAGTCCCTTCTCATCTCTACCACCCCACCTTGTGTAGCAACCCTGTTGCAAATCTTTGTGTCATCTGCAAAGAGAGATACTTTTCCTTCCAGTCCCTCCACAATGTAATTTATAACAACATTAAAGAGTACTGGTTCCAGTACTGTACCCTGTTGTACCCCGCTAGTAACCCCTCCTTTCTTCAGAGTGGACTTTGTTTATTATTACCCTCTCTGTCCTGTTGTCCTGCCAACCTTTTACCTAGGTACCACCTTAGGACCCACTCCAAGGCTAGCTAACTTGTATAGTAATCTTTTGTGTCGGACGGTGTCAAATGCTTTGCTAAAGTGAAGGTATGCCATGTCCACAGCTCCTCTCTGGTGTACTACTTTGGTCACCCAGTCAAAGAAATTTATTAGATTCATCTGACTTGACCTTCCCACTGTGAATCCATGCTGCCTTGGGTCATGTGCCCTGCTGGCCACTAGGTACTCAACAATTCTTTCCTTTAGAATTGATTCAATCATTTTCCCAACCACTGAGGAAAAACTAACAGGACTGTAGTTTCCTGCCTCTGCCTTGCTTCTGCTTTTGTGTCATGGATCACATCCACCCTCCTCCAGTTCTCAGGTACCACCCCATCCTCCCATGATTTGTCAAAGAGGGAAGTCAGTGGTATCACTAGTTCTACTCTTAGTTCTTTTAGTATTCTTGGGTGAACCCTGTCAGGCCATATTGCTTTGTCCTCCTTCAGTTTTAAGAGTTCATTCAGAACCCTTTCTTCTGTGAATGGACTGGTACTGACCCCCCCATCCAGAGTGTTTCTATTGTTTGGTTTAGGTACCTTCCCCTCCTCTTCTTTTGTGAATACTAAGCAGAAGTATTCATTTAGTATCCCTGCTTTTTCACTGTCACCCTCTGCTCACATTCTCTCTCCCCTTTATTAAGCCTCAGAATCCTTCCCTTGGTCTTTCTTCACTCCATAATGTACCAATAAAAGGTTTTATCTCCCTTCTTCACAGAGTTGGCTATCTTTTCCTCAGTTTGGGCCTTTGCCATTTTGACTGACTTCCCTGCCTTCTTCTGCTTTAACTGATATAGTTCTCTGCCCTGCTTCTTCTGTGTTTCCTTATATTTTCTGAATGCTATCATTTTCTCCTTAACCTTCCCTGCCACCTCTTTTGAGAACCCTACTTACTTTTTCCTTTATTTTGTTTTATTGGTTTGCTTTACACAGAGGCTTGTTGCTGCTGTGATGTCAGTCTTGATTTTTCCCCATTGTTCTTCCACTCCGCCTTCTTGCCTGCTTACTAGTGCTTTTCTGAGGCACTCTCCCATTTTGCAAAAGTCAGCCCTCCTAAAGTTTAACACCCTTGCTTTTGTATGGCTTGACTCAACAGCTGTGTTTATTGTGAACCACACTGTTTGGTGGTTGCTTGTTCCCATATGGCTACTCAGTTCTAAATCTGAGATCCTCTCTCCATCCCCATTTGAAAGTACTAGGACTAAGATTGCTCCCTCTAGAGTGGGTTCAAACACTAGCTGCCCTGAGGCATACCCCCATAGGGCATCGAGAATGACCCTGCCCCTGAATGTGGCTGCAGCAAAGGTGCACCAGTTAGCAGCTGCATATTCAGGTCTCCCATCAACAGTATCTCTTCCTTTTCTGCCATTCTAAGGATTTCCTTGTATCATTTCCTTGTCAATTGCCTCCCCTGAGATGGGAGTCTGTAAACAACCCCTGTGTGGATTGTGGCGCTATTTCCTGTCTCCAGGATGACCCACAGTGCCTCCTCCCCTCCCTGTTTGCCCTTTAGTTCTGTAGCATTGATTCCTTCCCTTACATAGAGAGCTACTCCTCCTCCTCCTCCTCCTCCTCTTCTTTTACCCTCCCTTTCCCTCCTGTATATTGTGTACCCTGTTATGTTGACATTCCAGTCATGACTCAGCTACAGAGTCAAGCCATACAAAAGTGAGGGTACTGGACTTTAGGAGGGCTGACTTTGGCAAGATGGGAGAGTGCCTCAGAAAAGCACTAGCAAACAGGCTAGAAGGAGATGTGGAGCAACAATGGGGAATCATCAAAACTGCCATCACAGAGGCAACAAGCCTTTGTGTGAAGCAAATAAACAAATCAAAATGAAAGAAAAAAAGCTACTATGGTTCTCAAAAGAGGTGGCTGTGAAAGTCAGAAAGAAAAAGATAGCATTCCAGAAGTATATGGAAACACAGAAGGAGCAGGACAGAGAGCTGTACCAGTTAAGCCAGAAGGAAGCAGGGAGGGAAGTCAGAAAAGCAAAGGCCCAAACTGAGGAAAAGATAACTCAGTTAAGAAGGGGATAACACCTTTTATAGGTACATCAGCGAGTGTAGAAAGACAAAGGGAGGGATAGTGAGGCTGAATAGAATGAACGGTGGGTGGGCAGAGGGGGACAGTGAAAAAGCAGGGATACTGAATGAATATTTCTGCTCAGTATTCACAAAAGAGGAGGGGGGAAGTGCCTAATCCATTTAACAGAAGCACTCTTGATAGGTGGGTCGATCCCAGTCCTTTCACAGAAGAAAGGGTTCTGCAAGAACTCCTAAAACTGAAGGTGGACAAAGCAATGGGTCCTGATGAAATTCACCCAAGAATTCTAAAAGAATTAAGGGAGGAACTAGTGAAACCACTGGCTACTCTTTTCAATAAAATCATGGAAGGATGGTGTGGTACCCGAGGACTGGAGGAAGGCGGATGTGATTCCCCTTCACAAAAGTGGGACCAAGACAGAGGCAGGAAACTACAGACCTGGTCAGTCTGACCTCTGTGGTAGGGAAAGTGATGGAGTCACTTCTGAAGGAAAGAATAGTTGAGTACCTAGAGGCCAGTGGGGCACAGGACCCAAGGCAGCTTGGGTGCACAACGGGAAGGTCATGTCAGAAGAATCTAATAGATTTCTTTGACTGGATGACTGAAGTAGTAGACCAGGGAGGGGCTGTGGACATGACCTACCTAGACGTTAGCAAGGCATTTGAAACAGTCCCACACAAAAGATTAATAGTCAAATTAACCAGCTTGGGAGTAGGTCCTAGGGTGGTAGCCTAGGTAAAACATTGGCTGCACAACAGTACACAGAAGGCAATTGTAAATGGAGTCCACTCTGGAGAAAGAGGGGTTACTAGTGGGGTAGAACAGGGTTCAGTATTGGGTCCAATCTTTTTTAATGTCTTCATCAGTGACATTGCAGAGAGACTGGAAGGAAAAGTATGCCTTTTTGCAGATGACACAAAGATCTGCGACAGGGTTGATACACAAGGAGGTGTGGAAAGGATGAGAAGGGACTTGGCAAGGTTGGAGGAAATGCGTCAGAAGTATGGCAGCTAGGATTCAATGCAAAGAAGTGCAAAATAATGCACCTGGGAAACAAGAACCCAGGGGAAGAATACACAATGGGGTGGGGGTAGTTACGACAACAAAAAAGGAAAGGGACCTGGGGGTAATCATATCAGATGACCTTAAGGTTAACAAGCAATGTGAGAAGGCAGTAGAGAGAGCTGGAGATATACTGGGATCCATAGTGAGAGGCATCAGCAGCAGAAAACAGAAAGTTGTTATCCCTCTGTACAGACAGTTGGTGAGACCCCATCTGGAGTACTGCATCCAGTTCAGGAGACCCCATCTCCTCATGGACATAGACAGGATGGAGGCAGTCCAGAAGAGGGCAACTAAAATGGTGCAGGGTCTGCAAGAGGAGTCGTATGAGGAAAGACTAAAGGAGCTTAATATGCATACCTTGAGGAAAGAAGGGAGAGGGGAGACATGATAGAAACTTTTAAGTACCTCAGTGGAATCAACAAAGTCCAAGAGGGTAGCATCTTTCAGAAAAAGAGGCGTGCAAGAACAAGGGGACACAATTTAAAGGTAGAAGGGGGGCAGTTCAGGGGCAATGTGAGGAAGTATTAATTCACAGATAGGATAGTGGATACATGGAACAGCCTTCCTGAGGAGGTTGTGGGGACTAAAACTGTGGAAGAATTCAAGAATGCATGGGACAGACATAAGGCAATTCTTGTGGGGGGTAGGAAGAAATAGGTCATTGGTTAACTAGGATCTGTGGCCTATCCTGTAGATAGGGAAATGGGCAGACTGGATGGGCCAAGTGGTCCTTATCTGCCGTCAAAGTCTATGATTCTCTGTGTACCATGTTTCTGTGACTGCTACAATATCCAGGCATCCCTCTTCCATCAAGATCACTAGTGGAGCTTATTCTTCAGACTATGGGCATTGGTACTCATAATCCTCCATTTATTGATTGTCTTACCCCTTTTAGGCCTATCCCTGTCCTTACTGCCTTTGCCTTTTTCTGGATTTACACCTGTTCTGCTCCCTATTGACTACTCTCTACCTTTGTGTGTCTGCTTTGCTAAATACCCTGTTTTGTGGGGGAAGGGCCTGGGAATTCCCTGCTTCTCTTCAGTGCCTCCCCCCCTTGGTTAGTTTAAATGCTTGCCAATGAAGCATTTAAACCTATCACCTAGGATTGTGATTCCCCTCATGAACAGATGCAGATCATCTCACCAGTATAGGCCTGTATCCCTCCAGGTGGAGCCCCAGTCCCCAATGAAGCCAAATCTGTGAGCTCTGCACCAGTCTTTCAACCAGTCATTGAATCTCATGGTGCAGAGTACCCTAGCCTCACCCATTCAATAGAAAGGTAGCACTTCTGAAAAAGTTACTATGAGTGCCACTTGTCTAAGGCACTGCTCCAACTCCACATACTCCTGCTGCACTGCTCTGATCCAATTCCCTGCCACGTAATTTGTCCCTAGGTGAACAATGAAATCCAGATCCCTCCCCTGTGCAGCTGCTCCCATGATCCCAAGGATTTGCTTCCTATCCCTCCAAGTCATGGCACTGGAAAGGCACCTTCACTCCATCTCCCTTCCATCTCCAAATTCTACACCTCTAATGATGGAGTCCTCCACCAGCAGTTGTTTCCTTCCCCTGTGGGGTTGCAGGCCACCCTCCTGTGGGTCTTCTTTTTGAAGGTTTCCAGCATCCTCTTTGGTTTCCACTGCAGGTATCTCCATAGAGGAACCACGCTCTACCAGGATGGTGAATGAATTCTGAAGAAGCAAAACTGGATGGATGTGCCTCTGTTCCACCACCCTGACCCTCCCTGAGCCCACCGTGGTCCAACTGCTCCTTTTTCCTGGCAACCTTTGAGGTGGTGGTGGTGTCCTGGGTTGTCTCTGGGTTGGAAAGGAGGTTTCCTGAATCCTCACCAGGTCAGCATAGAGATGGGCATCCTCCTCCCCCCTCAGACCAGAGGGGTGCCTGCAAATAGGGTAGCAACGCTGCCTCCAGAATGTCTCCTGGAAGACTGCCACTCCATAGCCAGTGCATTGCACCACTCCCCACATGTCTTTCTCCCTTTCTGTATAAGATGTTATCTTTTTTCTTTTTCTTTTTTTTTAGTGTGTTCAAACTTGTGAGAGTGTTTACTCCCTATTCAGAGTGCTGTGGCTTTAAGGATATGAACAGATGTATGTCCTTTGCACTTTAGAGGAAGTGATGTCAGAACCCTGATATAAAGGAAATGATGTCCTTGGGGGTGTGGGTGAGGGGCGGATGGGTGGGACTAAGCCTGTGTCCTCCAGAAACAATCAACTACAAATCTGACCCACTACCCGGTTAGTGCCTTCCTTCCTTTCAGACACTTGTTTCACGGAGTTTAAGTAAGAGGCCTAGTCAGACATGACTGCAAGTATTCTGCCAGCTAGATTTCCTCCCTGGCACATAAAAGTTACACTAAGACACCTTTGCTGGAGAGAATGTGGAGAAAAAATGGCAAACATAACACATATTTTTGTACCTGTCCAAAAGTTACTCAATACTGGTTAGATATAGAGAAGAGTATACAAAATATTGTGGGACCACAAATTTATTTATCCAATCAGCTGATTTTACTTTATATTAGAGAAGATGGAAAAGTTCCACCAGGTGGAAATAAGTTATTCTTGTACCTGGCAGTGGCTAAAAAGGTTATAACTCACCTATGGCAAACAGCTAAAGTACCCACCCTCTCTGATTGGCATTCACTGATGAATGATATATTATCTAGAGAGAATAGGAGCTTCTACAGCTGGAAGGATGTCACTATTTGAGCTCCAATAGAGACCATGGGTTTTCTATATCTCACCTCTAGATGAAACATTTGTTCCCTGATACAGCCATTTGAAAGTGACCAATTTTTGTAAGATATGAATTTTGATCGTGTCATTTGATATGTAACAGAATGATGTTATAGAAACATGAATTGCCAACCTGAAGAACATTCCATGTATTGTAAGACAAAAGAACAATAATGTACAGATGAACTCCTGCTGTTTATATATATATATATATATATATATATATATATTAGAGCAAAAAATCCATTTAATGCATCAGTTAGGGTTGTTCCACAGTGACAAAAGAAATTCAATGTTAGGTTGAAACCCCTTTGCACCCCTCCAGCCCACCCCCCCAACTGGAATCGGGGTGCACATTGGAGTCATCAACACTAACTGTCACCCCATCACAAGTGGAAAGAAGCTGAGGAATAGGAGAATGGGGTGACAGTCAGGACCGATGACCTCAATGCGCACCCCAATTCCAGTTGAGGGGGTGAGCTGGAGGAGTGCAAAGGGGGTTTCAACCCTAACATTGAATTTCCTCACTTTTGTCCCTGTGGAACAACTCTAACTGATGCATTAAACTGAGTTTTTTTGCCTCTAATTTCCCTTCTTTTTGAGAATGATAATGAGAAATAGTGAATGAAATGCAGCGGCAGGCCCCGCTCTCCCGCCACATGATGTCTTGTCACATAGTAACATTGTGCCCGCAAATGCAAATCGTAATGTGCATGGTGATGCAAAGTGAAACAGAAAGAGAAACAGTACTGTAGACAGAAATGTTAAAAACAATTCAAAGCATGACAAATAGTAACGCATGAGGGTAAGCACATGGTGGTGTAACGTGAACAGTAAGTGAAACGCAGTACAGAACCACAAGCAGAAATGGTAATGGTAATAGTAATGTAAGCGCACAGGCTGGTTTTACCCAAAAGCTGTATAGAGAGAGACAGTGAGTACAAAGAATGTATGCAAAATAATGACTTTCGGAACACAAGAATGAGGACTTGTAATAGTAAATTGCTTATATCTCAGTAACCTTATGACATAGAAAAAAAATTTAAAAGTCAGATGAATTATCAGTTTCCTGGATAGTTTTTTTCTTAGCCCCTATTAGGGGGCTAAACAATTTTTTGACAAAAAGTCCATATCTCGCACCGTTTTTGAGATACGGGTTCTGAAAGGCGCGGCGAACCCCGTAATGTTATCCTATGGGAAAAAAGCAGAAGTTTGAACTACCATAAATTTGACTCCCTCTAATATTTTGTCATCAAGCCACTGAAAGACACATCTATGGGATGTTGGCTGTGTTCCCTGTAAATTTCAGCCCAAAAGACCAAACCGTTATTTTGCAGCAGGGCGCCAAACGATTGCTGCAATGCATCATAAGCCATAATGTTATCCTATGAGAAAAAGTGTCAACTTTGAAGTACCGTAACTTTGCTGATGTGTAATATTATTTCAACAAAACACTGAAAGGCACATCTGTGACATGTAGGCTGCATTCCCTCTAAATTTCAGCCCAAAACTCCAAACCGTTCTTTTGCAGCGTGGTGCCAAAGAATTACTGTTATTTTGGGCATAGTGTCGCAAAGTAGTGTCGTGCTTTGCGAAAGCTTTTGCAAAAATGTTGTACACTACTTTTCGAAAGTACTTTTCCAGAAATCTAAAAAACATATTTCTGGGGTGTTTTACCACAAAATAAAGACATGGCTAGCATCCTCAGGGCCCGACTAGGTGAATACAAAAACAATTAGGTTTCTAGAGGGTTTTAATTTTAAATGCCAAGCATTTTTCTGATCACTAACTGAAAACAAGATGGCAGATTTGCGACAGTAACAGGGCCATTTGCAACAATAAAAAGTGCATTTGTGACACTGTCGAACTTATTGTTAACTTTTCCCATTGACTTATAATGGGAAATTGTTTTTTGAATAGCTTTTGAACTGTTTAATATTTTTTCGTGTAATCTTTGAAAGGCATATCAGGGACCCTGGCCTCACGTTCCCTGAAGATTTTGGGCCAGTTGCGCAAACCATGCGACCTGTAGTCATGACCGTAGAATTCCAGAAAAAGCATAAATTCAGGCACAGATCATGCTTAATAACTCCGTAGCCGTTTATCCGACCAGTACAAAACTTGACGGATCCCAATGTGTATTGGTCTCAATTGTGTATTTCAAATTTCAGGCAAATCCGGCAAGCAGTTGCAAAGTTATTAAGGTGCAAGTTTTTGGGTTTAAACATGTAAATGGCTCCTCAACCCTACCTATGGTAGCACTATTGTGCTACCATAATATATATATATATAAAAATAAAGAATATTAAAAAAAAAGAGTTACACTAAGAATAGTCAACCTCAAAAACACAGAACCAAAACACTGACTTCTACTTACTTACACTGGCCCCAAAATTAAGAATTCAATTCAGTGTACTCGATTAAATCGCTTCTTTGCTAGAAGGAAGCTGGTGGCTGCTCTCTGTCTCAGCTACTACAGACAGAGTCCACAAACAACTCCTGTTTTGAATCCACAGTTCCTCAGGCCCCTTTCAGCTCCTCCACTTACCAGACACCTATTTCACAGAGCTTAAGTAACAGGTCTCGTCACAAATGACTACAGATAATTTCCCAGCTAGATTTCCTCCCTGGCAAATAAAAGTTACACTAAGAAAAGTCAACCCCAAAACAAAGAACCAAAATACTGACTTCTACTTGCTTACACAGGCCCCAAAATGAAGAATTAATTTCAGTGTACTCTATTGACCTAACGGCGGTACTGGATCTATTGGGTTTGTCGGGTGAATGCATGAGTCCAGATGATCTTGTACAAGCCTATAATAAGGCTGTAGGAGATGCTCTGGACAAAATTGCTCCTGTTCATGTTCGGCCTCTTGCCCTCCATCCAAGGAGCCCATGGCTTGATGGCTCCTTGAAGGAGTTATGGCGAATTGGCCGAAGGTTGGAGAGAGCCTGGTGGAGGTCCGGCAATGATGCCGACAAGCTTAGGTTGATGACATATTATGATAGCTGTCTATCAGAAATCACCCGTAAGAAGGCAAAATTCCTGTCCAGGGAGATTTCTGCTGCACAGAACTGACTGGCTCAGCTTTTTAAGACTGTGGACAGATTGTGCAATCCAGTCTGTCTCCAGCCTATAGAAGCATTTTCTCAGCTAAGATGCGAGGAGTTTACTCAGTTTTTTGCAGATAAGGTTGCCAGCATCAGGTCTGGCATCAGTCTGACCTCGCCTTTGGGGGACTGTGGTGATTGTCGGGAAGCGTCGTGGACTCGGTCTGACTGGTCAGAATTTTGCCAGCTGGAGATCAGCAACATTGTAAAGGTCACCCAGACATTGCGACCAACTAGTTGTAGTTTGGATCCAGGCCCTACACCCCTCTTAGTAGGATGTGTAGAAGTTACCTGCCCAATCCTTGCTGACATTGTCTGGAAGTCCTTGGAGAGGGGGGTCTTTCCCGACACCCTCAAGGAGGCGGTCATCCGACCACTCCTTAAAAACTCCTTGGACCCAGATTGTCTAGCTAACTACTGGCCTATCTCTAACCTGCCATTTGTTGGTAAGGTTATTGAAAAGGCAGTTGCGCTGCAATTGGATGATCATCTTATGATTCACAATGTCTATGATACTCTTCAGTCTGGTTTTAGGAAGAAGCACAGCACGGAGACTGCCCTTGTCTGGGTATTGAGTGCTCTCCTAATGGCTAGAGATCTTAAGGCATGTACCATTCTGGTCCTTCTCGATCTCTCTGCTGCATTTGACACTGTAGACCATGGTGTGCTACTGGAGTACCTATGGGTTTATTGTGGGCTGTCTGGTACAGTCCTCAAGTGGTTTCACTCTTACCTCACAGGCAGGTCTCAGAGAGTTGCCACTGGAATATATTCCTCTGGTGCTCACCCCCTGCCTTATGGGGTACTGCAGGGTTCCATCTTGGCTCCCATGCTGTTTGCAGTGTATATGCTGCCATTAGGAGAAATCATTAGGCAATACAGCTTGGATTTTCACTGCTATGCAGATGGTACCCAGCTGTATCTGTCCTTTCTCCCCGGCCAGGGTGATGCATTCTTCATGCTAAACAACTGCCCTTCTGAGATCAGACTTTGGATGAGTTCCAGCTGGCTAAGACTGAATCCGGATAAGACTGAGGTATTGGTAGTGGACCCAGGTCGCCCGGGGGCAGGTTTGGGAGTTGGACAACCCTCAGGTCTGTTACTTGGTGTTATGCCACTCCCTACCTCCTATCACATGCGTAATCTGGGCATTATTTTTGATGAAGGACTGACCTTAAAATCTCAGGTATCGGCTGTTGTCACATCCTCTTTTTACCATCTGAGGAATATCGCCTGGGTGAAACACCTGGTTCCGTTGGGTGATCTTCCAACATTGGTCCATGTCTTTGTCACTACCTGCCTTGATTACTGCAATTCCCTTTACTTACAGCTACCTGGGGTTGATATCTGCCACCTGCAGTTAGTGCAGAACATAGCAGACAGGCTTTTGACTGGGACATCTAGGACCAGTCATATTACACACGTGCTCCGCAAACTGCACTGGCTGCCTGTTAGGTGGCAGATCACCTTTAAGGTTGGTTTACTAACCTTTAAAGCCCTACATGACCAGGGACCCAGTTACCTGAAAGATCTCCTGAATCCCTTCTGCCCCCTCCGTCCACTCCGTTCTGCCAGCAAAGGATTGCTAGAGATTCCCAGGGTTCAACTGAAAACATCAGGTTCACGTGCTTTTGCTTTTTCAGCACCAACCCAGTGGAATTCTCTACCTCGTTGGTTGAGACAATGCCCAACCGTCAATAGTTTTAAAATTGGTTTAAAAACATATCTATTTAGTTTAGCTTTTTTAAAATATGGTTGATATATTTTAATGTTGTTTTAATCTATTTATGTATATGTTCTTAAGTACAGCGCCTTGGCTGAGGAAGGTGCTATATAAATAAAATAAGCTGATTTAAATAACCTCCTTGCTATAAGGAAGCTGGTGGATTCTCTCTGTCTCAGTTGCAGCTAATGTTCTGGGACTGCTGCTGACAGGAGACATGACACTTAGCACAGGTCAGGAAGGTAGCAGCAAAGGCAAACAGAATGCAGGAATCACCTCAAGGAGGGAGGAAGTCATTTTGTTTCTGTAAGGGTCCCTGGTGAGGCCACACTTGGAGTACTGTCTGCAGTTTTGGTGCCAATATTTGTAGAAGGACATCAGGCTACTGGAGGATGTTCAGTGTAGGGTGATGAAAAATGGTCCTGGGATGGGTGACAGGGCATATGAGGAGAGATCAAGGGAGCTCAACATGTACACCCTTGAAGATAGAAGGAAGAGAGGGGAAGCACATGATCGAGACTTTCAAATTCCTAAAAGGGCAAAAGGATGGAGGGACACCAGGGTTCACAGTCGGAAGTTAGAGGAGGTAAGGTTCAAGAGAGATGAGGAGGCATTATTTCATGGAGAGGGTAGTGGCTGGTTGGAATGTGCTACTAGAAGTATGAAAATGGCAGGCATGTGGAAACCATGCACAAACATAATCCAGCTACTTGTTATACACGAGCTGAGATAGCACTTTCAAATTTTCTACCAGCAGGTTCCTCCTTTGATCAGTGTAGATCTGTCCATACAAAGAGAAGGCCCTTTCCACATCTGAGCTTAATGTCGGTATCCAGATTGCTTGGAGAGCAGCTTTGGATAGTACTGGTAGTTGTGACTGCAGCCAGAACTGCCCAACATCCAACTGCAATGTGCTTGGCAGGTCCCTTATATCCTGCCTAACATATACATCCCAGTCATTTTTTTCCCATTTGATTGTGAAGTGCTAACAGAGGAATGTCACTTATACTGTGTCAATTCCCTATTCATCTTTGGTAGATTTCTGGGATCCAAAATATGGCAAACTTTAAAGAATTCAACTGACGAGTTTGTGTCCATGTGTTTTGAAAGCTTGTTTAAAGCAACTGCAAATGCTCTTTGGAAAAATGCAACATGATCCTGCTTGCTCCGTGGCCTCAGAGCTTTCAAGTGCCCATCAGTTCTTTCACCAACAGTTCCATCTTTAAGACCCCTGATTCAATCCACTGTTTTATTATACTACGTGTGTCATATAGTGAAGCAGCTAAGGGTTTTTCCTTGCTTGGCAAAAGCTCGATTGCGTCAATAAGGTCATTGTAGTTTTCAGCAATGAATGCAGTTTGAACCTGCAGCTCTGTAAACCATTCTTCAGATCGTTGTTTTAAGGACCTTATGGAGCTGGCATCATTGGTATCATCCTGGAAGAACTCTCTCAGTTGCTCAAGATAAACAGAGTGGTACTTGACTGTTTCAAGCCAGGTGTTACAACGGGTCAAGACAGCAACAGGAGGCAATATTTTTTCCCACATTCCTCTTCTCTAGGAATGCTACGCAATCCTGCTTATGTTTTGGTGGCTGCTAAAAGGTGTATTTTATAAGTGCCATGAGCTTATTTATCTCCTTGAAGTGGTCAATCAAGGTGTCACCCACCAATGAGAAAATGTATGCCCAACAAATTACTTGGATTACATGATCACCAATAAGGTCATGTAATGCATCATTTAAGCACTTTATCATGTAATGTGCACTGTCACTTACAAAGGAGACCACTTGCCCCATCTCCACACCATGTTTTTGTAAGGTCTTTAAAACACTTTGAGTAACAGTGGAGTGGTTCACCACTGTCAGCTCTGTGGTGTTGGTTATTATGGATTATCCTCTCTCCATTACAAAAATAATGTTCCGCACATAGTGGGAGTCTGCATTGGTTGTTTCATAGCACATTACTGTGAGTGTCCTTTCTTTCAGCAGCTGGCTAATTTCCTCCTCCGTTTCCCTATTCAGTCAGGGCAAGTAATTCTGTCTTAACATATTTGCTTTTGGAAGAGCTCCAATTCATTTTATGTACTTCCCCATCCAGTCTCTCAAGCAGGGCTGATTCAGCTTTTCAATCAATCATTGGATCAAGATCATGATCCAATGATCATGAAGAAATTGAGAAATTAGGAAATGAGGAAATGGATTAGTGTCTGGTTGTAATACCTCACCACTTCTCCTTTTTCCCAGGGTGGGAATCAGATCTTCGCACCCCACCATTGACCTGTCTATCCATTACTGGTGCAGCACCCATAGGAAGCTTGGCCTGAACTTGCTCCCCTTGGTACATGCACCCTTATGGCACAACCCACATGTCACCATAGACAGAAAAATGATCTGCTGGCCCCAATAGGTAGCTAAAGGCATAGCCCAAGTTAAGGACATCTTAGACTCCCCCCACACAAGGGTAGCCCCCTTTCAATCACTACAGAGCAAGTGGGGACTCCAGCAGAGGCACATCTGTTGTTTCCTGCAAATCAGAGAAGCAGTACAGAACATAATCAAAATGGAGGAGTGGCCCAGGCAACCCTGTGTGATAGATACATGGCTGCTCTATCCGAAAGGATTGGCAGCAGAATCTATGCAAAACTAAGGGACACCCTCCATTCACCATTGGAGGACTCCAAGAATAGATGGGTATTAATGATGGATGGGGAGATTTCAGAGCTACAGTGGGGACAGGTATGGAAAGACTCCATATCCGGTATAAAGACGCCCACTCAAGGTTAATGCAGAATAAAATCTCCCAGTCCTTGTACAGAGCCCAGTAGACCCTCATAGGGCCAAAATACTTGAAAATGACAACAATTTGAGATGCCAGGTGCCAGGAAGTGACCTCTATCACATATTCTGGGCATGCCCCAAACTACAGGGCCTATGGCTCCAAGTAATTCAGGTGGGAAAACTGGTGCTGGGCACTGCACTACCCATCCCATCTCCATTCTTCATACTTGGAATCAAGGAAGCAATGCCCCAACTTAAGCCCCTAGAGTATAGATGGCTGGCCTTACTAGTCATGCAGATCAAGAGAGCCATACTTTGTAAATGGTGCTCCATGCTGGTGTCCAGCTTGGGTGAGATTCTATCTTCACTCATCTCAATAGCCAATCTAGATAGGCTCTCTTATCTGCAGAGTAACCCAATGACCAAATTCCACACCTGCTGGGGCCTGTATATGGCCTACACCAAACCTCCAACTGGGGTTGCATTGAGGCAAATTGGTGAAATGTTCCACTTTTTTCTGGCAATATCTGACCCCCAGTGATCGCATGCCTCAAGGTCCTGCTCTGAAGATACCAGACAACTGCTGGTACTTTCCCTGACACCAGTCTTGATTACTTGCTTGGTGCTCCAAGTACAGGTACAACCAGAATGTATGTGTTTCCAGGTGGTTAGTTGTCCATATTTTAGTGTAACCTATAAAACAGAACTTTGTAAAGGCCTCAGAGGCCGTCTGTATAGAACAAGGCACTCTTTGTGTTTATGTTGTTCTGTTTCAGGAGGTTTAAGAGTCTCAACAAGTGCAGGATGCATGCACCTTGGTAGCAGGACCTCGTAAAAAGCCCTGTTACAAAGATGGAGGCCCATGCCCTGAGACCCATGGAAGCCCCTTCATGGTGCAGTTGGGTAAATACTTACCCCCTCCTGTATCACAATGCACTCCAACTCTCTTAGAAGCAAGGAGGATGTTATAATGGGCACTCAGTACTATATCTTGTATTTTGATTCCCAGGTAGACTGGATGTATTACCTCGTCCCTCTTTTGCTCCCTCCTCAGGGTGATGTATGTATTACTTGCAAGTTTGCTTGTTGTTTGACACCCTGTAACCTTTTGTGGACACACAGCTTATAATGTTGTAATGTTTTACTTGAAACTCAATAAAAAATTAATAAACAAAACATAGCCTTCTTATTACCCCACCTCATGTACGTCACAGCTGTCATTTTTCAAATCCTGGCCAAAATGTGTTTTCACACCTGTGGTGCAGAATGGCATTGCAGTTGTGCAGAATTATGTGTTGGCGGTGATTTAAAAATGTTCTGTACCGGGTACATGAGGTGGGGTAATAAGATGACTATGCTCACAATTTGGTCATGGTTGTCATATAAATGGAAGCACAGGGCCCTCCACAGCTCATAAAGTCTACCCATCTAACTGTAATTACAGATGGAATGGGGTGAGTGCTAGGCTTGAGAAGCCAAAGACACACCCCACACCTGTCCTCCTGTCTGGTTTGGGAGAGTGGGGTGTTAGGGAAACCATCACACCTAATTTCCCAACTTTTGTTGCTTTGACCCTAACTGGAACATTAAAAATTGTTTTGCAACATATACATATATATACATATTTTAGGGAAAGCTAATCTTCACCACCTTGAGTTGCTCAGTCACATAGTTTGCTTTTTGCAGATGTAGAATTCAATCCCACATCTCCTGCACCATAGATAGGGAATTCAGGGCACACTAGGTGGGCCATGTGGTCCTTATCTGCCAACAACTTCAATGTTTCTACGTTTCACTCCTCATTATGCTTTTTGACAATTCAAAAACAGGAGCAAATACTCCTGTCTGATGTACAGACAGTTATATTGACAAACAGATGACAGACAGACAGACAGACAGACAGACAGACAGACAGACAGATAGATAGATAGATAGATAGATAGATAGGAGAACATATAAGCACATACACACTACACGAAACGTAAAACAAATTAATATTGCATCAGATGTGTTTTGGATAATAACTGCAATGCTAGAAGGTGAACATAGCTAATAAAGGGAAAAGGGAAATTGTTTAATCAGGAAAGGTACGCTAAGCCAGAGCTTGTTTCCAGGTGTGACCTTGGAGCACAAGGAAGTTAAGTGACTTGCTTAGGATCACACAGTATGCAAGAGGGAGCTTTGGGACTCAAACCCAGGTCTTCAGGTTTGCAGCTCTGAGCTCTAAACCACTGCACTAAACTGCTTCATAGTTTGTAACTTGAATCCTATGATTTTGGTTTACCCACTCCATTGAACATTACACTTAAATTGTTTTCTTATATTTTTTGAGAAAGTTGCTTAGCCTGCAGATGCTATAATGTATTTTCCCAACTTTTGCTTACAAAGTTGTCACAGTAACCTCTCAAAGCACTTACAGTGAGGTTACTAATGAATTTCTGTCCATTATCCTCATGTTTAGTTGTAATTTATGGAAGAACAAAGCCACAACTGGCAAGAGCTGTCTCTCTATGCAGACCCAAAATGGGGAGCATAAATAAGTCTGCTCCTATAACATCCAGGTTACATCCAGGTCACTGCAAATTACTATAAAGGAATAGTGAAGTATTTTTAAAAAGAATTCTCAGTGAATATCCCAGATTATAAAACCATTTATGCTCCACCTGTGTTGCTTGAAACAGCAACAAGTGTTTTTAGATAATACTATGTGCAGTTACCATAAACACTACCATCACCAAAGCTTTTTTCTTTCCATTTTATTTTAGTTCTAAAGCAAAATATGTGGTTTTAACATACTAAAATGCCAGCAGAATAGGCCTAACGGTCTTTCGAGTCTGCTCGATTGGTCAGCCCCCACCCTGGGTGCTGACCTTGCTGCCCCCCTCGCCTTCTCTGGCTTCTCCCTTCCCAGTTCTGGATATTCTTGCTGCATTGGATTTTGCTTCCAGAACCCTTCCCCTGTACCTGTCCCAGCCCCTCTTGAACCCCTTCACCGTCTCTGCCTCCACCAGCCCCCTAGGCAGTGCATTCCACCCTCTCAGTGAAGTAGTACCTCCTCCTTTCTCCTCTGAATCTTCCCCCCTCCAGCTTCCACCCATGCCCTCTAGTGGCCCCCTCCTCCTTCCTTCGAAGCACCCTGACTGTTCCTCCCCTATTTACCCTTTTCATGTACTTGAAGACCTCTATCATGTCCCCCCGGTCCCTTCTCTCTCTTCCAATGTGTACATATTTAGCTCTTCGAGCCTCTCCTCATAAGTCCTGTCCCCCAAGCCCCAAATCATTTTGCTTGCCCTCCTCTGGACCCTCTCCAGGAGTTTAATGTCCCTCTTTAAGTGTGGCCTCCAAAACTGCATGCAGTACTCAAGGTGTGGCCTCAGCAAGCAGTTATACAGAGGGAGCATCACTTCCCTCCTTCTGGAGGTGATCCCCCCTAGCGATGCATCCCGGCATCCTGTTGGCCTTGGCTGCTGCCCTCCTACAAGTCTCCGAGTTGATCATTTTGACATCTACCACCACCCCCAGGTCCCTCTCAGCCATCGAGACTTGTAGCATTCCCCTCCCCATTTTTTTTTTAAATCTTCTGTTCCCTGTCCACTACTATGAACATAAAACTGAACATTCCTCTGTGGCTTTTTGCTGTTTATCATCATAAATGTGTACAGTTCCCATTCTGGCACATCCTGCATAGGAGTCCAGTGTGTACCACGGTAATCTCAAGAGAAGATGCATTTTTTTAATTGCTGGTGGTGACCATATTTACAGACTTTAGTCATTAAAGAAGAATTTGAAATACTTTGACTGCCACAAAGGGGGAATAAGCCCTGGGTGAGCTAGATCTCTTTTCACACACCACCCAAGCTGCACCCAGCAAGCTTGAGAGATACCAATGGTAGGCAGGAGGGACTTTAAGTTCTTACACAGATCATACAGGCTTGTGGAGAGGGATTGGTCCTCAAACAAATGGAATTTTACCCCGGCCCACAACGTGGGTATTTGAGAGGGGTCAGGTAACCATCTGATTACCTGCACTGCCCTTTAAATAAAAATGGTATCAGAATATCTAAGGGAATTAAAATGCACTGATATTGAATCACAGGATGTCAGATATATATTACTGCTTACAAATGCTGAATGAAATTTGTGCCAACAAACAAATACTGATGTTCTAAAGAGCAACTGTCACCTCTGGTAAAAATAAATTATTTAGACACAGCTTCACTTGATTTGTTTTGTTTATTTAAAATCTGGAAAAGTCCATGGGCCAAAGACCCATTTACATGGGTGACCAGAACATATAATAACAACAATAACAACAAATTATTAAACAATGAATATCAACATACAAAATCTACATACAGATATACATTCACAAACATTATTTGCCACAAGCTATTTTTTCAAATCCAATTTAAAGACAAGCAAAGAAATATTTGCACCAACCAGTTCAGATGGTAAGGCATTAAAAGTAAATGGTAGGTTATATAACAAGGACCTTTGGCCAAGTGATGTTTTTATAGTTGGTACTGTTAACCAAATGCAGTGTGATGATCTAGAGTGTGCCTGAGCTGTTGCAGTGTGTTTTCTAAAAAGGGGTTCCGGTCAGTAACATCGCAGAACAAATAAAGTGGACAAACATAAAGTGGCAAAAACAGTGTCACCATCAATACCGGCAACACAAAATTAAGTGTGCCAGAACAATGCAGGCCTCATGACACACAGGGAGCAAACAATGTCTGCCGCATGGAGACACTGCACTGGAACACACAGCAGCAGGCACCCATGCACAGGAAAAGCACAGGAGTGCAGGGAGATGAAACAGAGCAGGGTGCAACCACCACTGGTGGAAGCAGGCCACTGGACACCTACCATGGTAATCTAATGGCACAGGCACCCATCAGAATGTTGAGTGATGGAGACAGTGCACTGGGTTAACCACTAGAGAACAAGTGGACCATGGCCACCATGTGGAAGGCTGTGAATAATGCAAGGGGGCCAGGAGCACAAGACAGCATGTCCCCAGCAACACACACAACACACAGAACAGGGGAGATTGCTTGTTGGCTTGTGCTCCTGGCCACTGAAGTTCTAGTGGTGTCTCCATGCGGTGGATGTTGTTTGCTCCCTGCGTGTCATGTGGCCTGCATTGTTCTGGCACGTTTCATTTTGTGCTACCAGTATTGATCGTGACACTATTTTTGCCGCTTTATTTTTGTCCACTTTTTTTTGTTCCACAATGTTACTGACAGGAACCTTAAAAAGAGCATGAAAGACAGCTGGGACCCTATTTAGTGTGATCTTTTTGGCTATAACTCCCATTGGCAACTGATACTGATAACTCTCATTTGAAATACATTTGTAACTGATACCGCTATACTTCTCCATTCACAATGTGTTATTACTGTGAACATTTGAATGAAAACAGATTTTTGTGCCCCTTACAGGCACTCCCACTACTTATTCCCCACTTGAGATCCTCAGCTGCATCTTGTGACCTCAGTCTTGTACAATATAATTTGTTGTGATTTTACCAGTAGGGGATTTGGACTTTAGGCAGAGTAAGACTCAGGAGCTGAGCAACTGTAAAGGACAACAATTCTTTTTAATACTAATATTCCAATAATATGAAATAGGGTGAAGATATTATCGGGGTCCAGTCATGCCCCTATGTTAGGGTTCAATGGCCAGCTCTATGTTAAATTGAAAATTGCCAACTTTAATAACTTTGCGACCATTCAACTCATTGGCATAAAATTCTGCACACGCTGTCAGGGACCAAATGTTTTTTTTTTTATTTGTTTTTTTTATTATTAACCAAGCTTTATTATTTTCCAGCACCAAATAGATACACAGTATAACTCACCATCATAAACATTAGGTGCAATTACTAGGAAACAGTATAATCCCTCCCTCCACCCCCTCCCCCAGAACCACAGACCATAATTAACCACATAACTGCAGTGATGGAGGAAATTCATATCACTTATGTTTCCAAGCTGTAAAATAGCCTCCAAACTGCCCCACAATAAAGTAAAGGCTTTAACTCTATCTTGCATAGTTGCAATATGCCTTTCTAGTTGTAATGCCAGCATAATCTCCCTATACCATTCCAGCACTAACGGCGCTTTCTCATCAACCCAATGTCTCGCTATTACTATTTTAGCAGATGCAGACACAAGTGCCATGTGTGCTCTTCTACACTTGGGGATACCAGTTGGAAAGTGATGAGTCATACAAATTTCAGGGGTGAAAAGCTCATTCAGGCCAAGAATAGGGTCCGGGTACTATTAATAGAAAGCCAGAATGTCTTTATATCGGGACACATCTACATCATGTGATATAAAGAGCCCGATTCCCTCTTACATCTATTACACAATGGTGTAGCGGCAGTCCCATATCTAAAGAGTTTAACCGGAGTCAGATACAAATCATGCATGATATTATAACAAACTAACCTTAGCCTATCTTGCTTGACCAATTTATATATTGACGTCTATAGTGTCTTCCATAAAGTGTCGTCCTCTGGGATATCTAACTCTCTTATCCAAAAGGAGCAGGAGCCAGATGGTGATCTGTGATCCCATTCTTGCAATTTTTTATACAATTTAGAGACAGCATGCAATTGGGAAGCTATCTGCACAAATGCAGTTATCTCTCTCTCACCTGGATCTTTTAGGGGGATCCGTAAGATGAATGACGTAATAGCCTTACAGACTTGGATATACTTGAAGGTATCAGTGTTTAATACACCAATCGACCATTGTAATTGAGCAAAGGAGGCTAATTTCCATTCTTCCACACTTCTGAGACCTTACACTGATTCAGTTGAGGCCACAAGGACGGGGATATTGGTGACCCTTCAATCCTGAAGTGCGGATTACTGATAACTGACTGGTCAGAGGATTGGTACCACTTTATTCCGAGATACCGTTGGACTTGGTGAGAAACTTTCATTGACCATCCCACGGGGTTAGTCCTGAGGGGCTTGGGGATATGTGCAGGGGAAACATATAGAAGGGCCCACAATGAGCACTTAACCTGTGACGCTAGGTATCTTTCAATGGATAACCACAGAGGGGAATACGCATTATTCCCAATGTCATTATACCAGAAGGCTAACTTATTTATATGTTGGGCTATATAATATAAGAAGAAAGAGGGGGCTGCAAGGCCGCCTTTCAGCTTCGGGGCTGTTAACTTTAAGTAGGACCTACAAATACCTTTTTTGTTCCACAAAAAGGAGTTAAGCTTACCTTGTAGCCTAGAAAACCACATTTTTGGCAGATACATCCCTAACATCCCTAAAGGGTATAATATCCTTGGTAATAGATTAATTTTGATAACATTTAATCTACCTCAAAGAGATAGAGGCAACAATCGCCATCTCTCCAAATCCCTAGATACTGTTGTAATTAGATTGTCAATATTATTACGCCTCATGGCCCCAAATTCCCTAAAGACCTTAATACCTAAAGAATCTAAAGACTTTGTTTCCCAAGCTAAGCCTAGGGAGGACAGATCTGCCTTATATACTTTATGATTCAAGGGCATTATCTTAGTTTTTGTTTGATTCAATCTATAATAGGACAGTTTGTAATATTCCTCGATCTCTCCTAGAACAGCCGGTATTGAAGAGCCAGGGCTCTCCAAATGTAGTAAAATATCATCAGCATATATCGAATAGGCATACCTTGTTGCACCTATTTGAATGCCAGCAACATTTTCATTACCTGCCATTCTTAAAAGCAGAGGTTCTAGATATAAATTGAACAACAGTGGCGAAAGGGGACATCCCTGCCTAGTACCCCGAGTTAATTTAAAAGGGAAAGATAATAAGCCATTACATTTAACTCTGGCAGAGGGGCACGAATATAGAATTTCTATCCATTTTATGAATTCTTTTGGAAAGCCAAAAGCAACTAAAGTGGCAAATAAAAATTCCCACGAGACTCTATCGAACGCCTTTTCAGCGTCCAATGAGACAAGTGCCATAGGTACCTTAGAATATCTGGCAGCTGCCACCATGTGTATCAACTTTCTCACATGATCTTGAGATGACCTACCAGTCATAAATCCGACTTGCTCACATCCTATCAAATTCCCTATAATTTTTGTAAGTCTATTTGCTAAAACGTTTGCCAGTATTTTGATATCTGTATTTAGCAACGATATGGGACGGTAACTACCCAGATTCTGCAGATCCTTCCCGGGTTTTAGAATTAAAGATATCACAGCCTCCTGAAATGTAGTATCTGATAAACTGCTATCAAACCAGTAAGAAAAAAGGTCCATAAGCACAGGTGAGATAGCGGGCAGGCAAGCTTTGTAAAAATTATTTGACAGGCCATCCGGTCCAGGCGATTTGTCGAGAGGTAATTGCTGGATAGCCTCTTGGATCTCTCCTATTGTGACCAGAGCACTTAAAAATGTTGCCTCTGTACTAGTAACCTTAGGCAAAGTCACTGAACTAAGATAAGAATTTATGTCCGCTATGTCAGGCCGTGCAGGTGGATCAACTGCATATAGTTTTTGATAGTAAAGCCCGAACATTTCGGCTATCTTTTGAGGGTCTGTGCAGATTTGGCCATCCTCTCCAGAGAGGATTCCTGCAATATATTGCAAGGAATCTATTTAACGAATCCGCATCGCTAGCAATTTGCTTGCCTTTTCTCCTGTGTCTAAATATTTCAATTTGGTTCTATGCAAGGATAGCTCAGCTTTCTGAGATATCAACTCAATATACTGGGCCTGTAACTGGTATAATCTGATCCAACTCTCTGCTGGGGATGTACGAGTTAAATTAAGTTCTAGGTTTCTGATTGATGTTAAAAGGGTGTAGGCCTGAGTCCTCTGATTTTTAACTCTTTTGGAGGCCATTTTAATAAACTCACCCCGCAAAGAACATTTTAGAGCTGCCCATATTAAGTCATACTTATCTACAGAGCACAGGTTATAATTGAGGAAAAAGGAGATGTGTTCCCTAATGTAATTTAGAGAGGTTGGATCGTTCAGCAACTGATTATTAAGACACCACAGCGGGGAGTGCTTACCTCCCGAACCCAACCAAAACTCAATATCAACCGGGGCATGGTCAGATAATACTCTGGCTAAAATTCCAACTTTTGTAACTTCAGGAATTGCAGAGACACTTACGAGTAAGTAATCAATCCGTGAGTGTGTTTTATGCGCAGCCGAAAAAAAGTATACTGCCTTTCTGAGGGGTTAAATACCCTCCATACATCTACTAAGGCAGCGCTGCACATAAATTCCTTCATTGCTCTTTGCGCTGGGGATAAACTTCTTCGTACCCTATCAGATCTATCTAAGTCTGTCTGTAATACCAAATTCCAATCTCCACCCAATATAGTAAGTTTGGGAGGATTCGTCACTATTTTATTTAACAAATCCACAGAAAAAGAGGGAGAATCGCTGTTTGGACCATATATGGAGCCCAGGAGGATCGGCCGAGTCTCCAGGGTTCCATGTAACAGTATAAATCTACCCTCTGGGTCCCAAATTTCCTGAACTAATTTAAATGGAACACTCTTGGCCAGGAGAATCACTACCCCTCCTTTACTAGTGTATGTTCCCGCACCATATACCTGACCAACCCATAATCTCCGAAATAGGAGAATGTCTTCCTGCTTCAAATGTGTTTCTTGCAAAAAAACAATTTGTGCTCGTATTTGTTGTAAATGCTTTAGTATACTCTGTCTTTTAACCCTATCCTTGGCCCTTTTAACATTCCAACTAACTAAACAAAAATTATTGCTCGACATCTGTGATAATAGTCTATCCATAGCATAGTTAACAGCATTCTTAATATAGGTACCCTGATGGGTCCCAACACCTTACCGTCAGTAATGTCACAATAGAACAATTGAAAAAATAAAATGTACCTTAATAAAATTTTATCGTTTAAATCTCGACAGTATGCAGTTCTTTCCCCCACCTCCCTCATTATTTCACTTTCCATTCCTCTAAAATTAACATCTACTTTAAACTAACACCCCCAGTGCTTAATCACTGTATACCCCAACTACTATGCCATGTGATTTCTACCAATAGGCAAGCCTAAACCTAACATTAATCCCCTTAGCTTCCCTCCCTCCCAATTGTCTCACTTGTTAACAGCTATTCCAACAAAAGAATAAAAATCCCCTATATTAACCTTATATGCAGATGCAGCATCAAATCTTTACATTCTACTACTCATTTATCCTTATCATTACAAACCAAATCTGAAAATAAAATGTCATACTTTATATTGCTACCCACTAAGGACTCAGTTTCTAAACAGAATATGCATATTATGGCATTCTATAACCCTATGATCCATTTGTGTCTAACCACTCGTTGTTCCCACTCTTTAACCATTATAAACACACATTAGAGCAACATTAACACTGAGGCAATCGACTGTCAGATAGTCTGCATTACTAGCGATGCCCATTTCCATCTCCCCACGTTGCATGCAGTACTCCACAACATTCATGACACTGCCTTTGTTCAGCACTTGCGGTAGTTCTGGTATACTTATTCTGTGTGAGGATAACTGCCAGTGCCAGACTATTCCAGTAAGTTCCACCGCGATCAAATTCCTTCTGTCTCTTTTCTCGAGGTACAATGGAAGATTTAGAAGCAAACCATCAGATCGCGCCTGGATTCACCGATAACACACCCTTCCCTTGTGACCTTGCCGAGTCTTTTATGCCAATAATTTTTATCCTTCCAAAATTGCAGATCCATTAGAATGCATTGAACAAAACAGCATAACAGTTTACCCCAACAGTACCTTTATTTAAACAGTTCCAGAAAAAGCTCCTTCAGGCTACTCAGGGCTTGCACTGGAGAATCATATGAAATCCACTTGTTTTCGTTTCTGACCATCAATATAGCCGGATATTTGACCCTGAACTGCTTCGTGGCTGCAATCAACTTGGACACTATGGGGTGAAGCTCTTGTTGTCGTAGTCTCACCGAGTAGGGCAAATCCTGTACAATTCTTATTTTCTTCCCCTCCCATGTTGCTTCCTGGAGCTCTTTCACTTTGTTGACTACATGCTGTTTATCAGTATAATTAAGCAGCTTGAAAATCAACGGTCTCGGGGGCTGACCAGCAGTAGGTGGGGGGCGCAAGGCTCGATGAGCCCTCTCAATCAGGTAATCTCCTCCATTTGGTGAAGGCCCAGCTATTTTCAGGCAAAATCGTTGCATAAATGAAACCACCGCACTCCCTTCCTCTCTCTCCGGTATGCCAATTACCACAAGATTATTCCATCTACTACATCCTTCCAAATCTTCAGTTTTCATCTCCAATTTTTTAAGCCTGCATTTCACATTAACAAGATCTAACTCAGCCTTGTCTTGTTTTTTTTTCAACTGCGATAATTCTGACTTCGGAATCACCCATACTTCTCGATAATGAATCCATGGAGTTCTTAATTGTTTGAAGGTCATCAGATATAATGGATATTGCTGATTGCAGGGGCTGCATTATCTTCAAGAATCTCTCTTTGGAAAGCGCAGTGGTTACAGTGGCTGTTTTCAGTTGCATCTGTGCCTGCTGCCTGGGCCGTTTTGTGGCCTTTTCTTTCTCAGGTGTAGATGGCGGGGAGCGTCCCGGTAGCATTTACTTGACATACACCTCCATTTAGAACTTAATCCTGCACTGCCGGTCACTGTTGTGCTGCAGCTAAAGTTCTTTAGGGGAATGAGTTTTATCTTAGAAAGCTGTTTTTGGTGAAAATCGTAAAACGATGAATGGAGCTCAGAGGATCTGCTGTTTCGACTTAAGCTGCCATCACGTGACCCCGGACCAAATGTTTTTTGATGTGGCAAGTGTTGTTCCATTCGAATGTATGGGTGCAGACATACGGAGTGTCAGAAAATGTGAAAAAGACCATGTTTTGTCAAATTCTTTGTCACACTGCTGTGCAAATATGGTGTGTAACTGTGTTATGAAATGTTCAGAGCAAACAGGACTTGGGTCACAGATGTGTCTGTTAAAGATCTGGTGAAAAAATAATAATCCATTCAAATGTTAATACATTTAAAAATTTCCCATTATTTTCAATGGCAGCAGTTAGAAAGCATGCTTGAAAAAGGATCTTATGTCACAAATGGATAATCCTTTCTCACAAATAGGTGATCCTGTGTCGTAAAAGGAGTATCTTTTTTCATGCAGCCACTATTTTGTTTTGTAGTTAGTGAGTGAAACAAAATCAAATAACTCAAAAGAATTATGGCTTTGGTACAAGCCAACATATATAGCATGCTTACCAGGACTCCCTGAGCTGGAGTCTGCACTTATCGGTTGAAGAAATGCTCTTGAAGTTTTTTTTTACATTATAAATATTTTTTTTGTGACCCGTCATATGAAAAAAGATTTTTTTCATATTATGAGTCATGAAAAAAGGATCCTTTTTCATGATGGAAAATTATTCCCCTGGGGTCTAATGGCACACCCACCCTCAGACTGCCCTTATCTCCTTAGGTTAATTGGAATCCTTGCTAGACTCCTTCTCTGTCTTGCCATTACTGGTCACAACACAAAATGGGTTCAATATGGTTGCCATGTATCACCTGTTCACTAAAATAGGCAACATTTATTTAGGTATGTCAATCCCTGACATTATAGCCTTGGTTGTGATCATTATTTTAATTTTTGAACTCTCTTCCCAGTCTCATGAGGTCACTGAAAAGAAATATATTACCCTCATACATTTGATATCTAACTTTGATGGAAGCTAGAGTGAGTGGATGACTCTGAAAGATTTCAGATCCCCACAGACAACACTAAATGCTTTGCAATGATGTCTTTTCATGCAGCTTAATGCTGGAAAGAAAAATATTCTGGCTCCATCCAAAAGGGATAAAGGTCCTTTACCTTTGTTTGCATTTAAGACCGCTTCCTTGATATGTGGTCTGGATGAAGCACTCAAAATTGTTTTGGGCAAATCAGGGTCCAAAGGAAGTTCCCTGTGGATATTTTCCGATGTTTTGCTCCCCGTGTCTTTGTGGCTAATGACAAAAAATACTTTTTTTCAGAGCAGCTCTAGTGACCCCAGTCATTTACCCCTGCTCCCACTCTTGAATACCTTGGAGCCACCCTAACACCACACCTCCTCTAAAGCAAATGTCACTTGAGTTATGAACTGCCATGCCACTGCAAAGAATGCACAAATAGGGCATCTGTCTAATCACAGCACATCATGTCAGGTGAGTCCCAGTCAGAAAAAATATTGTTGAGGATCGGCATGTACTGCTGTGATTGGTAGTGACACTACCATTCCTGTCTCTAACAACCTGCAAAATGGCGCAGTGAAAATAGCTCTGTGTTTTTAGGGCTGCAGTGGGTGGAGCCCTGCATACTTCTTGCTTTCAGAAAAGGACTCCACATTTCTTGCATTCTTTGCGACTGAACAACATGGTGTACATGCATCAGAGTTATCTCCATGTCTGTGAAACCCTCCACTGGCTGTCTTCATTAGCAGTTGAACTGCATTGTTTTTTATTTATAACATGGATTGTGAGAAACACACAACCTGATTGGTTTACAGCTCTTCCATAACCATGGATTAACTCATTTTAATGACTGTGGGTGGAGCCTACAGGAGTATTGTATGTACAAAAGGAGTGATGTCATGTTTCCTGTCCGTGGAACTGACTGAAGGTGTAAATAGTCTCCTCCACCTTACCCTCCTCCAAGAAATGTTTTCCACCCTCAAATAAATACACTTTCATGTTAGTCAATGGTTGCAGGGTACTATTTTCTTTCTTAAATGGGTGGTACAAGAACTGGAAGCCGAGTACTGAGAGGCAGCATTGTTTTTTTGGGGGAAGTAAGAACCAACCCATCTCCACCCAAGAAGCTCTTTAAGATCCAGCCCATCTTGTTGTATTTATTTATGTGGGAGGGGCATGAGGTGGATATATCATGTTGAAAGAAGACTCAGCAGTTTGGGATCTGGACCTAGAAACACAACAAGTCTGTGGAGTCCCTGCATTTTGTTAAGGACTAGGAGAACAGAAAATACTTAATGCCTTCAAACTGACTTAAAAACCCTTGGAACAAATGATTATCAGAGTCACCTGGTGTCTCAAAAGGAAGGAATAAGTGTCTGAAACTACAGCTTAAGGATTCAGCTTCCAAGCAAAATAGACAGCTTTCAGGTATTTCTTAAACATTTATATTCTAAAATGGGCACAATACTTGTTAAACACAGTCTGTGATGAAGTGCATTTTTCTTTTTAAGTTTGATAACTACATAGATATATAGACAGTGTCGGCAGCTAAGGGCCTATGGCCCACCCAGTCTGCCCATTTGAGCTTGTAAGTTCAGTTTATGTTTTCCTAGAAGTCTGTTGCTCCTTACTTCTGACCTCCAGAATTCCTTTATGTCTATCCCATGCATTCTTAAATCCTGTGATTGTTTCAGCCCCCACCACTTCCTCTGGCAGGGTGTTCCACTTGTCCACCACCCATTCTGTGAAGAAATTTGTCCTCATGTTTCCTCTGAATCCTCCTCCCTCCAACTTCATCCCATGCCTCTAATCCTGGTACATCTTTTTCGCCTAAAAATAGTGTATTCCAGCACCCTGCTCCTCCCTGTGAGATACTTGTATGTCTCTATCGTATCCCCTCTCTCCCTCCTCTCCTCCAGGGAGTACATGTTCAGTTCCTTCAACCTGTCTTCATAGGACTTGCAATGCAATCCATGCACCATCTTTGTTGCCCTCCTCTTATCCTTCTCTACCTTGTCTATGTCCTTAAGTAGGTATGGTCTCCAGAACTGTACACTGTACTCCAGGTGGGGCCTCACTAGTGTCTTGTATAGTGGAATTATGACCTCCCTTTTCCTGCTGATGATGCCCCTGCCTATACATCCCAGCATCCTATTTGCTTTACCTGCTGCCTTGTCACACTGTTTCCCTACCTTGAGGTCATCAGAGATGATAATCCCAAGATCCCTTTCCTGTTTGGTGCATGCTATATCCTCAACCCCCAACTGATATATTGTGCCAGGGGTTTTGTGCCCCATATGCATTATTTTTGTGCCCCATATGCATTATAAGCAAGAAGATAAACCAGCATGATTAAAAAAAATACATTCATTGACACCTGTGAATGAATGGGGTAGTTTTTTCTAACACTCCTGGTGAGTTAATTACTCCTTGGAACCTGTTATTCCAGTTTTTACTACTGTGTTACTGGAACTTTCTGCATAACAAGTTCCCTTAGGCACCTCACAGCACCTCATTTAGCCATTTGACATCCAAAACAACACTGATCATACCAAGAGCTAGGACCTCACACAAGGCCAAAGAGCGTTCCCCTACAGAGCACCCACCTGGTATAACTCCCTCCCTGCCAGTATCTCCGACTATCCCTCATTAGCATGCTTTAAACACAGCCTCAGAAATCACCTGCTCATCTCACACAGATGCCGCTGCCGCTAAACAAACAAAAAAAAAACCTCTGACAATGCTCACCAAGCTGCACTCCCCCCCCTCCTACTCACCTCCTCCCCTACCCACCCTTCCTCCCTGGCCTCTACCCCTTCCTCTGCTTCCCAGCCCTACTCCCCTCTTACCCACCATCCTCTCTTACCTTCACCCCACTAACCCTAATTTTTAGCCTATTTATTCTTCATATGTACTGGAACCAACTGGAACCTTGAATGATACCTATTTTGAACCTGTGTTATCTGTTGTCTCTTGTGCCACTGTCTGTTGTCCTCTATGTGATGAGGTACCTTTTTAAATGAGCCCCCTGGCTCAAAGGTTGTTAGACTGATGTTTAAATAAATAAATAAATAAATTTGACACCACCGTCTTTGCAGGACATTGCATAACAAGAGACCCAGCCTTGCCTTTTTCCAAATAATATACCAACTTCATTCTCAGGCAGGTGGTTCTGGACTACTGTTTATATTGTACTGAATCTTCTTAACTTGCAGTTTGTGACTATAGGTGTTTATAACTGAATGATAATAACCACATTTGCTTCACTTGCAAATAGGCAGGCATTTGTGTGTCTAATTTCTGTTTGACTTTTTGTAGGTTACACATAGAATCTGAAAAATTCATAAAATGCTGTATTGTGATTAAATTAACTGATAAATGGGGATTTTGGTTTCTTTTACAAATTCATTTTTCCTGACCATGGATATACTAAAACAAAAATTTCTCAACAAAATGTATTTAAACAAATTATCTGGTTTGGGGGGTGCCACAAGCAGAATGGGGCTTCACAGATGGTGGACCTCACAGCAGCAGAAAAAAGAAGCATGTTGGCATTAAAAGCTTAGTGGCATGGATGTAGAGGCACCAGTATTTAAGCATGACTTTGGTAGAGGATTAATTGTGACTGGGGGTTGAGGGAGGGAGTGAGTCATGATAGTTTTAGCATAATGGTTTTCTGAAACTTCGGCCTTCAATGTGTTAGACTTTGTAGCCATCTGTACAGTATATCACTAAGCCACATGCAATGGGGTATTGGTAAAACCCACATCACCAGACCCAGGCCAGAGCTGTAAAATCTGGACTGGGCACAGCTTGAGCAAATATTGCTGATCCAGTGGAGCAACTAAAAAAGATAAACTATGCAATACCCTCAATAACACATCTACCCCAGTTTACATTTACCTGATGCCCATTTTTAGGCCTTATATAGTAATATCTTCATTCAAGAGAACAGCTTGTAATGAAATGTGTCAAATTTACATTGGCATTTGGGCATATGCACTTTCATATTATATGAAATTTGTGTGTGAACTGTATAGCAGTCTCTAAAAAAATTAAACACTTCAAATGCCTTAAAAAACTTGTCTCATCACTGTGTTTATCTTCCACCTTGTCACAACATACAGTTGTCCCTGCAGTGTTTTCAGTTAGGGTACAATACCTTCATGTATATGATGGCCCAGTTCTGTTGAGTTGATTGCTATAACAGTGCATACAATAAAATGCAAAACATATAGGTAACTGTAATACAGATGATGGCATTTTTAATTACACAATGGCAAGGAAAAATGTAAGAAGCTGATTGGCTGCTGACCCATTGAAACAGTAATGATATTACACAATAACATCACCGTAGCTTTGGATTTGGATCATTCCTTGCATTTTCTCTTTAGAAATATTTCTCCACAGTAACAAAAATATCCTTTAAAATGTACTTTTTATTTTGTATATAACAACAAGCCATTGTATAATTGCAATAAGGCACTCCAGGGTGTGTATTATCTTGTAATAATGTCACTCCTGGGGAAGTGGAAGCACTCAGCTTTGCCTCATGTTTCAACCCACCCCAGGAGTGACATTATTACATGATAAATGATAACACATACCCTGTCATGCCTTACTGCTTAAATATGCCCTGTCTCAATGTACTGTACTTTGATTCAGTAACTGTATATGCAACAGCCTTCATGTGAACACTCTGGGCTACTCTTTGACTCCTGATGTCTATTAGCTTTAGCTATTGTATATTATTTGAACTGCTTTGGTCTTCTTGATGTGGTGCCTGTGTGTCAAAACTATGTAATCTGTTTATCTACTGCTACCTATGTATCTCCAGTGAATGGTTGTTATAAGTGCTCTCTGAGCCATTGTTGTTTGACTTGTTAACTGTGCTGTCTTTGTATTAGTTTCGACGAGGTGCCTTTGTAAATGAGTTTCTGACTCAAAGGTTTGAAACTCTGATATTTAAAAAAAAATGTTTATGTTTAAGCCCATGAAACACCCTTATCTAGTTAATGCATTCATAGTCGTAGTGGCTCTGCCAGATCTTGTTACCTGGGCAGCCATTTTCTGTCAGGTAAACAACAGATAGTTTGGACTTCATATGGAGCTATTGGAAGTAGTAAGTTAAACACTCATTTTAATCCATGGGTTCATGACATAAGTCAGGAGATGTGGTACTGGGTCTTCTGAGGTGTAGGAAGCAGCAGAAGAGAACAGCAGCCATGTAATATTTCCAAGGAGGGAGGCACAGTAGAGCGGATGTGTTAGTCTTCATTTGACAAACAGAACAGCAGTTATCTGACACTGTAATTTGCAGCTAAATAGGCTTTTTTCATTGGCAATCACTCCAGAGACAAAACTGCAGATATGCAAACTAATCTTGTAATAATAATAATAATGATGAGTGGTTCTCGTAAGTTACAATGGGTAGGGGGACACAGCGAACTGAATGTGTTACATACCTTATGAGCATAATTTCCATTCCCTCACTGCACCCCTGACTGATAAGCAAGTCTTGCAGAGTAAGTCCCCATAGGTTGTTGTAAGTTACAAAGGGACAGGGGACACAGCAAGCTGAAAGTGCAACATACCTCATCAACGTGATTCCTACTCTCCCCAACCGAGGAACAAGTCTTACAGAGTAAGTCTCTGTAGTGTTGTGTTTTGGAGCTCTGAAAAGTAAAAGGCAGCTGTTGAAACACCTGCCTGGCCATACATCACACTGTCAGAGAAAGAGAGAGAGAGAGAGAGGGAGAGGGAGAGAAACTGGGACATGTAATGCAGATTGCCTGCAGTGCCCTCTCTGTGTCTCTTTCTGTGTCTGTGTGTGAACATGAGTCAGTGGGAGGCAGCGTAATTGCAGGTACTGGTACCTTCCCCCACTCACCCCATTTCCCTGTCAAACATTTCACCTGTCCAGTGTCATTCATTAGGTGGGGCTGGGCACAAAGACACTCAGTAGAGAGGGAAGGATGGAGACCACGATTGTGATGTGCTGAACATGAGAAGCATTTCCAGCCACTGGTGTGCTGCTGTCTCTCTCTCTCTCTCTTTCTCTGTCTCGCTGTTTACTGCCATGTCCTGGGCACATACCATGGTAGCAGATAGGTTTCCCCAAGTTGTGTTGTGCAGAGAGTAGGTGCAGCATACATGTATTCTGTATTCAGCACATCTTGGATGGACAGGAGCAGAAAGACAGTGAAAGAGCAGGAGCAGTTCAGAACACTGCTATGACAGTGAGAGAGAGAAAGAGGTCAGTGGAATACTGAGATTTGCATTGATGCACACTGTGCTGCACTGTCCTGTTTCCTCGATTGAGCATGAGCCAAGGCCACTGTTTTTCGGTTTTTACCGGAAAATCCAGTAAAATTCCGGAATTAGGGCTGCCTGGAAACCGGTAAAAATGAAGATTTCATGGAATCTGGCAATTTCTATCAGAACAGTAAATCTATAAAAAAGTGTGTTTTTCTTTTCATTCCTTCCTGTACTATTTTAATTTGCTTTATTTAATGCTCTGTATATTAAGCCTTCTTTAATTCTGATCATTTATGCACATAATAAAAGAATGATAACAGAATCCCGGTAAAATCCGGAAAATAGAGTAACAATCACCAGTGAAATTCCGGAATCTTAAGTCTTGAAAACAGAATTTAATTGTTTTAATCACCGTAAATCAGTGGCCTTGAGCATGACTTAATGGTATGAAAGTCCTTCTC
Organism: Neoceratodus forsteri; assembly: GCA_016271365.2. Taxonomy (NCBI): domain Eukaryota; kingdom Metazoa; phylum Chordata; order Ceratodontiformes; family Ceratodontidae; genus Neoceratodus; species Neoceratodus forsteri. Next base: position 371,735,232 of record CM057449.1, read on the forward strand.
CAATACTTCAAAGGAGTGTTGAGACGGAGGGAGAGAGGAAGAAAGCGAGAGAGGCAAGGAGACATCACACAGAGAAAGAGAGGCCAGAGAGAGAGAAATGATAGTGGTATGTGCTGGTTCTGTTTGCCAAGGCCCCCCCCCCACTCCCAAGAAAGTGAGCAGGGAAACACAATGCAGATGGAATGAAAGAGACACACACACTGACAGGGAGATCGTGACATGTAGGACAGAATTCCTGCAGTGTTCTTTCTCTCTCTCTCTCTCTTTCTTTTGCACTGTCATATGTGTGTGTGCGTGTGTGTGTGAGTGTTTAGGAATTGTTCCCATTCCCTCTGTTTTGCAAGGTGGTCACAGAGAGGATGAGAATGAGGAACAGGGTACCTGCATAAGTGACTGTGCTAAGCACAATTCAACCCTCCAACCGACAGTTCCTCCCCAGCACCTATACATGTACAGTATGTTGTGCCTCAAAAATGGAAGAAATCTTACTAATCAGGTATTTCTTACATTTGTGTGTTTGAGGTAAACTATTATATAGCATCCTGTTTCTTCATGTAAATAATCTGGTACCTGCCACTTATACAAGAAGATAGTCCAGTACTTGAAAGTGGTAATTAGCAATACACTTATTGACAGATCTTGTGGGATTTAACATTTTTTTTCTTATACATTTCAACCTCTGTTTTTTCAAATGTAAAAGGATGTTAAAGGAAGGTCATCTCAAAAACCAAAATATCAACGTTTTACTGATGTAACCGTTGCATGCTGTGTAACCTTTGCACTGTAACCCTGTCACTCTGTTGAGTTTTCCTTCTGCCTCTACCAGTCAAAGCTTTTTCCAGAGGTAAGCTAATTGTATCTTTTTTATCATCTAAAGTACTACATATCTTGAAGGTTCAAGATTCTTAGGGGATTTTGTAAACTTCCATCAAAAGCCTCAATCAGCGTCAAAAGGACAGAAGCTAGTATGTGCTGGGTGGGTGCCACTGCTTGTTGAGATTGCAAGTGTAAACTGCTGCTACTGTAGGCATTCCAATTGTCTTTACTTACAATAGCATTGAATACATTAAAGGAAAACTTGAATAGCACTGCAGACAAAAAAAATAAATAGTTTGAGCATCTGTGTAGAAATGTCATAAGCTAGTTAAGAAGCTATAATGAATGGAGCAACTTCTTACTAGAATCACAATCAAGCATCAGAACCAGCAATGCCCACCATTAGATTTGTATAAATAATTTACATATGGAAAACTGTTTCTACTGAACTGGACATAACCTCTGTAGAGGTACTATACCTTTCTGTATTTAAGGTTTAGTTTAGTATTCCCAACACTTGCATGACTGAAATGTTCACAGGAGAGATTAGAAGGGAGCTATGAGCCCCGAAGTATTACAAAATTATCCTTTGTTTGAAACATATAACTATCATTATTAAAATCATGAGTTTGGTTAGCAATTTAAATTGACTGCAGTTTTAATCCTTCTTAAATACAAAAATATACCCAGAATCCCTGAGGCATATGTTTTCTTTAAAAATCATGTCAAAGCCAGACATATAGAAGAGAATATGTTAGATGCTGTTGATTAACCCTTTTGTCAGTAATGTATGATGGTGCAATTATTTATAGAAATACTGAACCAATCTGCAGATTTACATGTGCTGGTGTATAAATGTTGTAAAATATTTGTAGAAATTGTGTTAGTATTATATATTTTAGGGGCTACAGTGGGCTGAGCCCTGCAGAGCTTTTGCTTTCAGAAAAGGGCTCTGCATTCCTTGCATTCTTTGTGACCAAACATGTTAGACATGTATCACAGTTGCCTCTGTGTCTGTGAAGCCCTCCGCTGGCTGTCTCCATCAGCAGTCACTCTGCACTATTTTTTAATTTATAACATGGGTTGTGAGGATAGTGCAACCCGATTAGTTTATAGCTCCTATGCAGCTGTGGACTAAACACCCCTTTTAATATACAGTTTCACAGAGTGAGTCAGGAGATGCAGCACCAGGGCTCCTTAGGTGTAGGAAGCAGCAGAAGAGAATGGCAGCCATGTAATGTTGCCGAGGAGTGAGGCACAATATAGTGAATGTGCTAGTCTTCATTTGACACATGGGACAGCAGTGATCTGAAACTGTAAGTTGTAGATAGAGAGATAGACTTTTTTATTGACAATCACACCAGATGCAAAACTGCAGTTCAGCAAACTAATCTTGTAATAATAATAGTAATGATGAGTGGTTCTTGTAAGTTACAAAGAGAAGGGGGGAAATACTGAGCTGCAAGTGCCACATACCTTATCAGTATGATTCCCCATTCCCTTCCTGCCCCACCCTCACTGATAAACAAGTCTTGCAGAGTAAGTCCCCATAGTGTTGTGTCCTGGAACTCTAAAAAGTAAAAGGCAGCTACAGAAACACCCACCTGGCTGTACATTGCACTGACACGAAGAGAGAAAGAGAGACTAGGGCATGTAATGCAGAATGTCTGCATTGCCCTGTCTGTGTGGCTGTCTGCCTCTCTCTCTCTCTCTTTCTCTGTGAACATGAGTGTAATGCTGAGTCAGTACTGCTGAGAGTGTATGTTTGTCCCTGCCCCACCTCACTAGGAAGAAGGCTGCCAAAATGGTGAAGCTGGACCAGCAAGGTCTAAAAGGAAGAAGGAAGGAGTCCCACTGGAGGGCTACAAGCCTCCAAGCAGCTGAGCACAGAGTTTGTTTCCTGGACAGCAAGAAACCCTACTTATGGGGTGAGTGCTGGAGACTCAGAGACTCAGAACATGCAAGATATCCACCAGTTCTCAAAGTACAACATCTGCAGTCCTATCAGCTCTGGCCTAATCCTAGTTTTTTTTTGTAACAAAGATGCCTACATGATCTTCAGAAAAGCTTCTTCTGGTTTAAACTTTTCTCTGCATAATATTTAATATTGGAAAGTGCATTACACTTTCTTTTCATTTAAACCTCCCTCTCTGTTTCTTATCGTCTTTGTGACAACTTAAGTCCAATTTCTTAATGTGTGCTGTGAAGGAATAAATAAAATATGTTTCTTCTGTATGGTGTCAATTGATTAAAAAGCAGAGGAATTTAAAAAAAAATCATGCATGAATATTCAATGCTGGCTTCTGAAAACTGACTTCCAATATGTAACACTTCAGATCAGGTTGCAAACAGGTCCATCCCCCATTACATTTGCAAATTTAAGAATTATCATATTCACCCCATTTATGCTACTAGCATTTCACAAATCATCTCATGCATTTCAGTTCCCAAATTTAGATATCATGTTTTCCTATGTTAGCAGAAAATCAATGGATCTCAGCATCACAGCCACTGTTTTTTTTTACATGCTGTATATTATAGTGCAACTGTTCTCACATCTGTGTGGATATTATTGTAATACTTTTTTGGGCAAATGAGATTCTGTCCACATTTTATTTGAGACCTGCCCCAATCAATACCATCTCTAATTAAATGTTTGGTGATATAAAACTGATTAATAGCAGCTGAGAGAGTTTGTATTGTTTTATATCTTTGTTATCTGTAATGCACTGGAAACTAATGACTCTACATTTTGGGTAGTTATTTTTTCATTCTCCATCAGGCCCACTGAGTCTCTCTTACAAAATGTAGTGCCTAAGTCAATTCTAATTTTTTTGCATGATCACCTGATCGGTCCCGCTCCACAGTCTATATTATTTGCTTGAGTTTTTTTTAAGTAAATAATCTGTAAGTGTTATTGTATACTCCCAGAGAAACAAGCTGCATGAAACAGGTTACTTCTTACTGTAAATCCTGTTGCAGTTTGTTTGCCACACTTGGAAGTAGATTGGAGGGAAATAAGGATACAATTTGAATCTCTCAAAATTTATGGATGGTTGAGAGACCTGTGCCCTCCCCACAAGCAAATACGCTTTTGGTTATACTTTCTCAAAAAAGTAAGGAAATTGTCTTCAAAAAAACATTTGTTAATGTACAGTTAGAGTTCCCTATGATTATACTTTATGAAAAAGTAAGTAAATTATCTGCAAAAACTTTATTAATGCACCATTAGGGTTGACACCAACAAAAGTTGGGAAATGTGATTTTAGGGTTTCCAACCCTAAAATCCCCCCCATCATGGGTTTCCAATCCTAACACCCCCCTCACCATGGTGTTATGACCCTAACATCCCACCCCCACCCTGCATGCAGGAACAGGCATGAGGGGTTTGCTTTGGGGATGTTAGGGTTGGAAATCCTAAAATCACATTTCCTAACTTTTGTCAGTGGAACCCTAATGGTGCATTAACAACTTTTCTTTTCAGATAATATCATATAGTGTGAGAGAGAGAGAGAGAGAGAGAGAGAAAGAAAGAGAGAGAGAGAGAGATTTAAATTGCTGTGTGGTGTCAACTTGATTATTGTCTTTTCTAGAGATAAGGAACAAAGAAAACCAAGGAACAATATAAAAAAAAACAGGCAAACATTACTAGGAATCTTTTTGAGCAGGGAGGCAGAGAAAAAAGAAGAAAACATGTAAGGCTACAAGAAGATTGTAATTTTCAGAGGCAATTGTGCAATAGGGATGTAACACAAACTGAGGGCAACCAATTCTATTACATAAGTGCACGTGCTTCAAGTTAATTGTAGGAACTCAGGCTTTATCAGTGAACAGTCCTCTATAAATAACTTGGCATACAGAGCTGAGTTAAAGATTCTACTTACTTGCTAAGCAAGAAGTTCATCCTTCACTGAAGAGATATCAGATCAGAATGCTGAAGGCCGTGCTTTTACTATGTGCAGTTCTGCTCATTGTGCAACCCATCACAGGTACTGTATGTGAAAGTAGTTAATGGGGTATTGTGTCTAAAATTAATTATATGTTAACAGTATAGTATTGCTACACAGATCCATCCAGATAGTCAGCCACTAAAGTACAACTCAGAAAAGTGGTTCTTCGGAGAACAAAAAAAATACTGTTAAATGGGGAAACTGTGGAACTTACACCAAGGCAGATATGTGCTGCCTGCATGCTACACAGAGGGATTAGATGTGAATGTAGCCACACAGGTATAAATTAATTTAGATAAAATATGCTACTGCTGATCACCAGAACCTTTCAAGTCTGACATTTTGCAGCTGTCTTAAATAATAGGACAAAGCCTTGTTAATTATGTAAATAGATTTATTGTATATGAGCTTTCATGCAAATCTGTTGACTTTTGCTAACGTTTCTCACTAACATGAACAGGGAGTAAGTTTGAGCACAGAACAATTCTGTAAAACTGGCCAGCATTCCTTAAATGTTGAGATGTAGAATACTGCTCTAGTGTCAATTTTTTCTTTATTCACTTTTGTAAAGAAACATGTGAAAATTAATATATGATAATTTTGCATCATTTTAGACGTTATCATAAACCTCCTTACAAAAGATTAGCTGGCCACTCTCCTCAATTACACATTAAAGGATGCCCAAGATGCACTGGTATACTATCTTAAACATATCACATTCAACCATTGAACTTAAAGGATAACTGCTGTGAACTTGTAGACTATGAGTGAATTGCTCTAGTTGTAAGATATTTAAAACTTCTTGTCCACTTCTTGTTTCAAGTTCTTAAAGGGAAACACTGGAAAAGGCACAACTTTACTCTGGCACTACAAAACATGCTTGATCAGTGCTTTCAGACAGTACTTTTAAAAGAAAGTCCTTCTAGTTGCTTTATTAGTGATTTAAACAGTGGCCTTCAACTTTCACTTTCTATTGCTGGCAGCCACCATTTCATGAGTAGCAGTAAGCTTCATGAGCTCACTTCATGCTAATATGTCCTGCCAACCAATAGCAGGGGTCAAACAGGCATATTAGCATAAAGTGAGCTCAGGAAGCTTACTGCTGCTCATGAGATGGTGACTGCCAGCAACAGAAAGTGGAAGTTGTGGGTAGCTGTTTAAAATCATTTAAAAAGGTTGTTACTGTCTGATAGCATTAATTGAGAGTTCCTATAGTTTCTAAGGAAAGCTGTGTCTTTTCCACTGTTTTCCTTTAAATATTTAATAAGCGCTTGTCTCAAATCTCCATCTCAGTGAACTCATGCCTCCTCTAGAGTCTCCACTCTTTTTGACCATAGAATGGACCTGATGTGCCTTAAGTCCCAGCATTTACTGCCGCATCTGTGTCATGGCATATGCTAGAGTAGAGACATTGAATTTTCACCCCCAAACCAAGATGAGCTTTGAAGGCTAAGAGTGACAATTTTTCCCAACAGATTTGAAGCTTAGACATACTGATACAGAGGACAAAACTGATGATGAAAATCACAAAGTCAGCAAATCCCCCTCAACTAGTTTAAACCACAGTTTGTCAGTTCTGTTTCAAAAAAGTAAAAACAATACTGCATGACAGTATCTGTGCTCAGTGCAAATAAATTTATCAGATGAAAGACAATATCTATTTAATGACTCTCTTCACCTGTTCACACATTAATTTGGTAATCAATGCTTCTGTACTCACATTTTTTTCCATTAGCGACAGAAATTCTCTTGCTTTGCCAGTCAGTCACCTGCTAATTTCCTATTCAGTTTTTAACCATGATACTCCATTCAGATCTAATCTGACCACTTGTCTGTGTGTTATACTGTACTTTGTGAAAGAAATGTTCAGAGTCAGTCTACCTAAATAGAAGATGTCAAATGATTTTGCATCAGGACAGACAGTGTTTCTATTATTTACTCCTGCTGGTGGTTTTATTCATGTAGTTACCCATTAATAGGTACACCAAGTGGACAAGTGGAATATTTATGAGGCCAAAGGATCTGATTAGCAAGAAGCTATAATGTGTCACATGTATTGTTTTTTATTTGAAGTTGGGTCAGCCACCCCCATCCCCTGTCCCTTGCTCCAAAGTGATCACAATTGATAGATCTTCATCCCTGTCCCCTGTACCTTGCTTCAAAGGGATTATCATCACTACACTTTTCCTCCTGTTCTCAGTGTGGTACAGACAGGAGCTTGATGCAGCAGAGATCAGTGCCATTCTGAAGCTGTTATGATATGGGTGAACGTCAGGTAACCTGCACCGCCCCATGCCTCCCACCCTCCCTGGGATCAGGTGTTATGTGAGGCTGTCCATATCAATGTAGTACTGCCTATCTAATGTAACAAACTGTTACCTCCCTTATTGCAAATTCAGCTTCTTGAGATCTGTATTTGTTGTGTGAGTCTCCCCACGTGCCTGAAAGTTGCTGACAGGTTTGCAAATTCAAATGGTACTTTTCTATTGCAGTATCAGGCCCAAATATTTAACATTTTTAGAAAAAAGATTGTCTTATCAGTGCAATAACACACTTCAGAGTGTGTATCTTGGCTGCACCGTATTTCTAATGACCATCCCTAGTTAGACTAATAAACTGTAACCCAACTCATGGAAATGAAGCATTTTCATCTCACCGTTCCTTCTTCTAGGTAGTTTTTTTTTGTTTTGTTTTTTTACCCTTGATCTGCCACCTGCAATACAGGGATATACCCTGTATCAGGCCGAACCTGTCATGCTAATAGTGTCTGTGTGGTTTTCACCCATGATTTTCCCTGGTCCTACCTCTTCCTCTTGAATTGTGTAATTGCCATTTTGGTGTCATAATTCCACAGTGCATTGCAGGGGGAGCCAATCCCTTACCCCGCCTTCATTTGTTGCTGAGGTGCTGCAACCAGCCGATTGCCTTCTCCTGGTAGAGTGCACTGATGTGATGATCCAGTAAAATCCATAAAATTTCAATCAATCATTCTTTATTTATAGAGCACCTTTCAATGTCAAGGCATGGCACAGATTTTAACAAAAATTAAAAACAGAGATCAATATACATATTTAAAAATCATTTAGTCTGGGAAAGCCTGTGAAAATAAATATGTTTTTAATAAAGATATAAAACTACTGATGGTCAGGCATTCTCTTAACTTTTGAGGTAGAGAATTCCACAGGGTTGGTGCTATGAATGAAAATGCATGAGCTCTAGATGTTTTAAGATGAACCCTGGGAATCTCTAGCAATCCCTCACTGGCTGATTGTAGAGGGTGATTTGTGGTGTAGGGAATCAGGAGATCTTTCAGGTAGTTGGGTCTCAGTTTGTGTAGGACTTTAAAGGTAAGCAAGCCTGCCTTATAGGTGATCCGCAACTGAATCAGCAGCCAGTGCATTCTGTACAGCACAGGCATTATATGACTGGACCTAGTGGGACCTGTCAGTAGTCTGGCTGCAGCGTTCTGCAACAGCTGCAAGCGGTGGATATCAACCCCAGACAGCCCTAGGTAGAGGGCATTACAGTAGTCAAGACAGGTAGTGATGAAGGCGTGGACCAATGTTGGAAGGTTGCTTGGTAGAACCAGGTATTTCACCTGGGTGGTATTCCTCAGTTGGTAAAATGAGGATTTGACCATGAATGATACCTGAGATTTCAATGTCTAGCTGTCATAAAAATAACACCCAGGTTCCATACCCAATCTGAGGTTGTGAGCTGGACACCCTCAAGCTAGCAAGTCAGACACACGTCCAACCCCCAGACCTGGGTTCACAACCAACACCTCAGTCTTATCCGGGTTCAGTCTGAGCCAACTGGAACCCATCCATTCATTGATCTCAGAAAGGCAACTATTTAGAACAGAGATCACATAATTTATTTATTTATTGAAATGTTTCATCAGGAAGGCACACTGAACAACAAGTTGCTCATCTCCAGGTGTGACCTTGGGGGAGTACTATTGGATGAAGAATTAGACATACAGTTTAACATTTAAAACATACAAGAATTTAAACATTCAATTATATTTGTAACAAGACAGTTAAAAAATATTGTAAATAATCATTCAGTCGCATTTGTAACATAACATACAATTAAATATATCATTCCTGTGAAATATGCATTTAATTACAGGTGGCATATCTGAGGAACATAGTACATGGTGGTGAAGGGGAAGGAGAGTGTTCTGAGATGCAGGCTGGGGGGTGGAAGGTTTAATAGGGGATGTGAGTCATAGAGAGGAGCAGAGGCATAGGAGGACAGTTAAGGAGGGTTAAAGCAGGAGCAGTTAGATGACAGAAAGTTATGTAAGGCAGAGGCAAGGGAGTGAGAGGATGAGGAGTGCCATATTTGGGGGGGTTCTAGATTTGTGGGAAATGATGGGTAAAGCCTAACTGACTAATGAGAGTGGTACGATGAGGGACCAAAAAAGTGTTAGTGACAGAGGATCTAAGGGAATGGGAAGGGGGAAGTAGAGAAGAGAGCAAACATGAGAGGTAGGAGTGAAGTTCTCCTAGCAAAAATTTAGAAGTGAGCTTGGCACAATGAGTGAGGTGCCTGTTGGCAAGCGGGGGAAGGGAAATGGTGTAGTAGAGGCCAAAATGATGAGTGCATGATGGAGCATCAAGGGTAAATTGACAGAAGAAGTTGAATAGAGTGTCCAGTCTGGTTAGGGAGGATTTGGGAGCAGCACCATAGACTACATCACAGTAGTCAAAAATGAGGAGTATCATCTTCTGGACTAGTTCACGTTGCACTGTAGGAGGGATGCAACTATGGTTCCTGAATAAGGCACCTAGCTTGGGGCACAAGGTTTTCAGGATGGCGTCAATATGGCCAGAGAAGTTGAGATGTTGCTCCAACCAAACCCCAAGGTATCTGAATGAGGAGATGCCCTCTATTATTGTCCCATCAAGGGTATGGAAAGACGGTAAAGGCTGGAGCCTAGAGAGTCTCTGCCTAGTGCCAAAGGTCAAGGAGACAGTCTTTTTGACATTTAGGAATATTTGATGTGAGGCAAACCATAACTGAACCTGGTGGAAGTCAAGCTAAAGGGTAGTTGCAACATCAGCAGAGCATTTGCCAGATGAGAACAGGACAGTGTCATTGGCATACATATGGATAGAGGTGGAAGGGGCGCATACTGAGGGCAAGACATATAGGAAGATGGAGAAGAGAATGGTCCCAAGCACGAGCCCTGTGGGACTCCAGTGGAAATAAAGGGGGGGAGGGATTGTATCCTGGATCTTGACTGATTGTGTTCTGCCTGAAAGGTAAGCTCTAAACCAGTTTTGTGCAGAAGCTGACAACCCAGCAGCCGTGAGGGAGTCAAGAAGTAGGGCATGGGAGACTGTGTCAAATGCCTTGGCGAGATCGACAAAGATGGCAGAAGTAATGAGGCCATTATCCATCCCAGTGAGGACAGAGTCAGTGAGCCTGAGTAGGGAGGTGGTAGTGGAGTGGTTCTTCTGAAAACCAGATTGGAACGGGGTAAAAAAGGAATAGTCATCAAGGATGGAGGTTAGCTGATAGAGGACCAGGTGTTTTTGGAGTTTAGCAAGGGCAGGGATTAGGGATATTGGGCACAAATTTGCAGGGGAGGAGAGGTCACCACCCTTTGGGAGAGGGAGGACCACAGCATGTTTCCAGGATGAGGGGGCAGATGAGGATGAGAAGGAAAGCTTTAAGATCAAGGAGAGAGGGTAAACTATAGCAGAAGCTGAAAGGCAGAGGAGTTTAGTGTCAAGGTCATATAGTGATGATGAGCCTTTGGAAGGATTAAGAGAGAGAAGGGCCATTAGTGTTTCTTCTCTGGAGACCGCAGAAAAAGAGAAGGAAGGATGGGCATGGAGTGGTTGAGTAGTGGGTGTGGGAGGATGTGGAGGGGGAAGGTTAGAGGTGAGTGACTCTAGAAGTGCTGTAGTGCAAGAGGTATAATAGGAGTTAAACTCTTGAGCCACTGCACATGGTTCAGAGACCAATGAGTTGTTTATTTTAAGCACAGTGGGAGGTGGATGTGAAGGGGGAGAATAGGGCATGGACTACTTTCCAGAATTTGGAGGGAGATTTGATGTTTGTGAGAAAAGATTATTTAAAATATTCAGACTTGGCAAGTGTGGTAGCTTTTGTGCAGGGATTTCTTAACATGCGATATCTGGCATGGTCTAGGGGAAGCTGGAAAGCCTTATGTTTCCTCCAAGCTTTGTCCCATTCCCTGAAACAGGTTAGTAACTCAGGGATGTCTTATTAGTTCTTGGAAGTATTGGTGTCATAGAGTACTCAAATAATTTTTTCTTAAAGATACAGAATCAGTCAGTATACGTGATAGAATAGGAACCTGGGAAAGCCTGATTAGAGAATTACCCACTACTCCACGTAGCCTTTCCAGACATGCACACTTTGTAAACTGTAATTACATCCCATAATGCACCTTTCTCAAGTGCTGCAATAGTATGTGAGCAACTGGTATCACACTCTTATCCTGCATGCATTTGGCACAGGGTCACCTGCTATGTGCACGAAAGTCAATGTGCACTCAAGGCACTAAATACTGTTGGCAAATGGGTTACTATACATGTACACAACAGGAACTGCATCCTGCATGTATTAGGCACACAGTTTATCACATTATGTGCACAATAGCCAACGTGATGGGTTATGCTTGGAAAAGAAATTATGAGCAGAAAAAAAAAAATAATGTGACTACATTTGCATTTGCTTGTGCCAGTCATCTTGCCATGGGCTATATTCAACCCATGCTTACAGATGAGTCCACTGAGCATGCAAGACACTAAGTGCCATTTGCATGCCTATTATGGGCTCATCAGCATTCTGTGCAATTGTCAGAATGCACCAGACTGCAGTCTTTGTCACATTCCTAATCCTCTAAATAGAATAGAATTCTCACTCCCTGTGTCCAGTCCCCCCAACTGAATTCCATATTCCCTATAGTATAAATGAAATCCCACTCCCTGGAGTCCAGTGCCCTCCCCATCCTTGATCCCTTGCAATATAATGGAAATGCTATTCCCTTAAATGACCTATTCAAAACTCGCTGAAGCACTGCACTTTTCCCCTGTAGGTTGGAGTGTATGGGCACACTCCCAGCTATGTCAGTCCCTCAAAGTGTTAAATACAACAGATGTGACACAGTACCTATTTTGCAATTTGAATTTTAAGACGGATAATAAGTGCATTCCTGCACTTATTTGGTCTGCCATGTATAGCTCTTGTGTAGGGAACTGGGTACTAGATATTAAAATTATTTCTTTTCAACAGCTGAGAACAACTTTTCAGGTTCCCCCTAATACCTTCTTTAAATACATGCTGCTTAACCGATGCATTAAACAATTTCTGGGGCTGTCCATGTGGCTACAAGATCCCAAATCTTCTATGGAAGACTATATATTAATAGTTGGACAAAGGAAAGCAATCTCTGGTCTTTATAAGGCACTGATAGCTCACGATTGCAGCCTGGTTTCCCCCGTGGTGTATTATTGGCACGACCTACTAAAGCTCACATGGACCTACCAGTATTGGCAGAAAATATGGAATTTCACTTATCAGTATATCAAACAGGACATACTTAGACTATTGAAATTTAACATTTTGCACAATTTATATTGGACTCCCTACACTATTTTCCGAATGAAAAAGCTGCCTTCTCCAACTTTCACTAACTGTAATTTGCAAGATGGCACATTCATGTTTCACAAATTGTGGAAGTGCCCTTCGGCTTGTTTACTATGGTCAAAGATGAAATCTAAAATGTCTCCCTTCTTTGGTCCTGATAACTATTTCAGACTTGAAATATGTTTATTAGGGGATTACTTGGCGATCAAAATTATGAAACACAAATACTATATGGCTCTAATCTCTCTCGTAACTAATCTTAACCTAGTCAGGCACTAGCTCAGAGATTAGTTCCCCTCTCTTTCAGAATGGATGCAGGAGTGTCTGACAGCCATCTCAGCTGAGAAAGCTACAAGTAATTTTTCTTTTATTACTGCCCAAACCAGGTTGCGATGGTATGAGCTTTATTCATTCCTCATATGAACAAGTTGATGATTATAGCATGTTGGCTTTTATTCCCTGCAGATGAAGTATTTACGCTAGGACTGGGGAGAAATGTGGGTGGGGAGGGTAGGGGAGAAGAGCCCTTGGAAGATTGTTGTGTTTATATAGTTTGTTATGTAGTTGTGATCATGTTTTTTTATTTGTAGTAATTGTAAAATTTCAATAAAGTTTATTTAGTTGCAAAAAAAAAAGAATCCTACCCCATGGTGTCTAGTGGACCCACCACCACCACCACCATCACTGAGCTCTCGCAGTGTCAAAGTAAATCCAGTTCCCTAGTGAATATTGGACCACCCTCCCTATCCATGATCACTGTTAATGTCAAAGTAAATTCAGTTTCCTTGTGTCTATCAGATCCACATAGATATCAACAATAGCTCATAATGTCCAAGTAAACCCAGTTCCTTTGTGTCTAGTGACGCCCCCCATATCCCTATACCTGATTGACTGCAGTGCAAACTACATTCAGTTCACTGGTGTCTAGTAGACCCCCAGCCCCCACTCACAGTCTGGTAATGACCAATCATCCCACCCTCTAGCTGACATCTGGCATAGCCTCTACTCCCCACCATGGCCAACTGCTGACTGAACTGTCAAGGGCGAGTACTGTACAATCAGCTGTTACCGTGCATGCTAACTGACAGCTCAGTTGGTGGTTGGGCACAGCGGAGAATGGAAGGCTGTGCCAGTCATAGCTTGAGGATGGGCTGGAGGGGGAGCAGGGTGGTGGGTCACTACCGGGGGGGGGTCCACTAGACACCAGGAAACTTGGTGTACTTTCACACTGCAGTCCATCAGAGATAGGGATTGGGGGTTCCACTAGACAACAGGGAGTAGGATTTCTACAATATTACAAGGGTTCAAGGATGGGGAGTGGGGACCAGTGGACACCAGGGAGTGAGATTTATATTATATAAATAGTGATCAAAGATGGGATGGGAAGGGGGAATACCCCGGTCACCAGGGAGAGAGATTTTGTTTGTAGTACAAGGGACTGGGGTTGGAGGGTGACCACTGGACACCAGGGAAGATATTTTATATGACAGTGTATCATGGATAGGGGGGACACTGGGCATCAAGGAAGGGGAAACTTGTATATTACAAGGGATTAGGGATGGGGCAGATGTAATGGGGGGAGAGGACTGACATAGCTATCTCATGATACATATTTACTGTGTATACACTGATACCAAGGCCATTTTATGAAGCAGTCATTTGTGGCAATCTTCCCAGTGAGTCTTCTCATCATGGGGGGAAAAAGGAGCATGGTTTAAAATAAGTGCCAATGCACAGACTGCACTTGCGATTGGGCTTAATGATTTTAAGATCATTAATCAGATTTGTGGCCACTGCTTATCAAATCAAATAACAGCAACAAAAAGAAAGAAAGAAAAAATTAGTGTTTCAAATAATTTAGATTCTGACAGATTGTTCAAAAAAATCTTGAAAACTGCTTACAAACCAACTTGATGACAGAATTGTAATGATTAATTCATTCACAAATATAATAATTGAACCTTCTCTGTCCTAGCTTCTCCACATAAGAGAAAAAAATATCAAAGTGCAGTTAGAAATCACTGTCCCTCAATAGATTGCTCTTGCGATTGGGGTACCAATCTTGAGATCACTAATCTGACACATAGTGACCAATTTAAAAATTATATAAACAACAAAACCAATATTACTTATAATACATACATCACCCTTTCTACTAAGACTTTAGTCAGCTTGGGACATAACGTACGTCGCTATTACGTTAGCAGAATCAAGTATGAAAGTTTGCAGCATGTGCAAGTGAACGCTTCAAACTGTAAGTAAAAAAAAACAGGCTTGCTTATAAACACATACATTTTATTGGTACTAAAAGACCTCATGTTCTCGAAACAGACTATCTCTGGATTCACAGCAGTTCTCCTTTAAAGGAAAACTCCTTGCATTAATAATACATCTCAACCCAATTCCACTTACAATTTTCAGCCTAAAGTCTGGAAATAGACTCCCTGTTGCATACTTCAATTCCAGCATGTTTACTGACAGAAAAAGTCCTGAGTAATGCCACTTTTAAATAAATAAGATCTGAGGGTTACAGCTGAGTAAATGAAGCCTTTCAATAACTTATGACATCACACTGGTGTAAGATGTCTATGGAGTCTCTGCAGAGCTACAAAATAAAGAAACATTATCCTGTACTCTCTTTTATTTATTTATTTGCAACATTTGACCAGGAATGTCGTGCTAAACTGTGTTAGGTTGTTTTCAGGTGTGACATACAGGGTGGGTTACATTGACCTTTTTTATTGATGGGGAATGTTGGTCATTGCGCTGGGGACAGTTGTGTACTCTGTGTAAACTGCACATGGGTCCTTTCATAGTTAGGGTAATGGTGCATGCTTGGTCCTGGTCATGCATATATGGGGCTCATATCCTGAAATGTTATCACTTTTGCTGCAATGTGCTGATATAGGTGTGGTCGTTTACTGTATATCCTGCATTTTGTGCACTGAATTGTTCCATTTCACTCCCCACAGAATGCGTTCCTCAGACAACTAGTCAGTGAAACCACTCATAATGGGCCAATATCAGACCTGGTTCTCACCAATAGGGACAGTGTTATAGACACCAAAGTGGGAAGCCACCTTTGGACCAGTTATCACCGTATGTTTTGGTTCAAACATAAAGACAGCTTTGGAATTGAACCGCCAATAACCGGCGAGGGTCCTAGACGTCAGAAGAGCAGATTTTATAAAGATAGGTAAAAGTCTATGGGGTGATTCGGAGGGTGGAGGAGCAGTGGGACAAACTTAAATGGGGCATAGAGAAGGCAACAAACCTCTGCATCAACAAATGAGCAAAAGCAAGAGGAAAAAGATACTGCTGGGGATCTTGAAAGAGCTGGCAGAAAAGATAAAGGCTAAGATGGTTGCATTCAGAAGGTACAAGGAGAAGAAGATGGAGGAGGATAGGGAGGTGTATCAAGGGAAAAAGAAAGAAGCAGTGACAGTAGTAAGTTGAGCAAAGGTGCAAACTGAAGAGAGTATAGTCCAGGCAGTAGCAAAAGAAGACTGGACATTTTTTAAATATGTACAGTAAGCGAGAAAAGGAACACAAAGGGAAGGACAGTTAGGTTAAAATGGGAGGGCATCTGTACAGATGGTGACCAGGAAAAGGCAGACATCTTGAACAAATATTTGTGCTCAGTGTTAACAGAGGAAGGGGATGGGGAGGCAACACAAAAAAGCAACAAGAGATTTGATGGGGAGGGAGGGAGGGAGTGGACACTAGTTCTTTTTCTGAGGAGGGAATCATGAAGGCACTCACTAACCTAAAAGTGGACAAAGCTATGGAGCTAGACAGGCATTCAAGGGTATTGAGGGAGCTCTGGGAGGTACTGATTGCACCTCTGACAGTCCTGTTTAACAGATAACTGGATAAATCAATCAATCAATCAATTAAAGATTTATTTTTAAAAAGCGCCTTTCAAAAAACCAAAGTGCTTTTACAGTAGATCAATACATAAAATTAAAACAACATCCTAAAATCAATCAATAAATATATTTAAAAATCTGAATATGCCAGACTAAACAAATACATCTTTAGGCTATCTTAAAACTTTGGACAGTCAGTCAATCTCTCACCCGATGAGGTAGAGAATTCCACAGGTTAAATGATCTTGCCCCGGATGTCTTTAAATGAACCCTGGGAATCTCTAGCAATCCCTCATCGGTGGATTGGAGCCGACGATAAGTGGTTTTGGAGGACTGGAGGAGTGCATATGTAGTTCCACTACACAAAAGTGGTGGCAGGGAAGAGACTGGTAATTATAGGCCAGTCAGCCTGACATTGGTGGTGGGAAAATTAATACAAGCACCTCTAAAGGGAAGGATTGTGAAATATCTTAAATCCAATGGGTTACAAGATCCAAGGCAGCATGGATGGGGTAGATCATGCCAAACAAATCTGATAGATTTCTGTGACTGGGGGACCAAGAAATTAGGGAGGAGTGGTGGATGTGGCCTACCTAGATTTCAGAGAGGCCTTCAATGCTGTAGCACTAAGGTGACTAATTATCAAGCTGGATAGCTTAGTGGTGGGTAACAAGGTGGTAAACAGGGTAAAAGCTGGTTAGAGAATAGGAGATGAATGGTAGTGGAAATGAAGTTCATTCTGAGGAAGGAAGGGTGATCAGGAGGGTACTTTGGGGCTCAATGTTGGGATCAGTCCTCTTTGGAGGTGTTGTTGCCCTATATGGATTGTGGGTAAGAACACACCTTGAGTACTGTGTCCAGTTCTGTAGCCCACATCTTAGGAAAGACATAGACTGAGTGGAGGCAGTCTAGAGGACAGCAACTAAAATGGTGCAGAGACAGCAGCAAAAGCCCTACCAGGAGAAGATAAAGGACATTAATACATATACCCTGGATGAGAGGCAGGAGAGGGGAGATATGTTATAGACTCTTAAATACCTAATGGGGGTGAACAAGGTACAAGCAATGGGACATGCTATAAAACTGGAATGAGGTAGGATCAGGAGAGATGTGAGGAAGTACTTCTTCAGAGAAAGGGTGGTTGATTTCTAGAACAGCCTTCCAGTGGAGGTGTTGGAGGAAAGAGCAGTGGTGGGGTTCAAGAATGCCTAGGATAGGCACAAGGGAATCATAGTGGAAAGGAGGGGGGCCTACTGGGTCCCTTTGTCATATGGTCTACAGCATACAACAAAACCGAGGAACAGTAACAACACAGTAGGGATGAGTGAGAGGGTGCAAAACCATGAAAGGCAGTATTTGCAGTAGTGCACCCTCTCACTCTTCCAGGCAGAGGATAAGACCTCTCCTGGGGCAGGGGTCCACTGAGCAGCTGCCGTGGCTCAACGGGATGAGCCACTGGCAGCAAGGCAGGCAAGCAGTGCATTTGGGACTGGGTTTTGATTCCCAGTCTGAGATGCATTCATTTTTATACTTTTCTCACTTTGTGTGATAGTTATTGTTTACTCCCCAACCCCCCGGAGTTGGATATTTTAGTTGGGGAGTTTGAGGGGTGCAGGGAGTGGAGCCCCCCACAAAAAAAAAGATATGCCACTGGCAATATATAGCACTGTATTGGCAATGTGATATATTGCTGTGGCATAATGTCTTGTGACATTATGACCCTGTGCCAGGTGGGAAAGAGCTTTAGCTCAAGCAGAGTCTGCAGCAAGATAAGGAAAACAAGGATTTGTCAATGCCGAATGTTTGCTTGCTGGCATTGGCATTGGTAGTGTAGGAGTTAGCTGCATAATAGGAATGGCAGTGAAGTATTGAACTGAAGTGAACCCCACCACCACCCTGCAGAGACTGACAAGCATTGGGGTATGCCTTTGAGTTATCAGGGATAACAGCCAGGCCATTTCACCACACCCTAACCTGCAGACATCGACAAATGTCACGGTGTGCCTTGGATGTCTTTGGCCCTTATGCTCACCCCATTCCATCAGAAAATATGGTGAGATGCATGCAGTACAGGAGAATGTGGCGAACTTTGGGGCCAAAGAGTCCAAGACACACCTCGATGCCTCTCACTGGCTGCAGGGTATGGGGGGGGGTGGAATGCTGTGATCATTACAGGCGACAATTCCAAGTCACACTCCTGATGCCTGTCAGTCTCTACAGGGTAGGGCATTATGGTTGGAAACCCTAATGTCTTAGGTGTTTGTTGGTATTTTAACTCCAAATTTTCAGCATGCGCTTTTTGTGACCCCCACCTTATGAACAGTGGCAATATCAGTTTGTTAGCCAAAAGCTGATTTTGCACAGCGACTACACCATTTGGCACCGCAGGTGCAAAAACACATTTCAAACAGGATGTGAAAAATGACAGCTGTACTGTTCATGGGGAGGTGTAAAAAATGGCAATGTTGAAAATCTGCAGTGAAAATATAAAAAAAAAAAAATGAGTGAAGTCACAAGTGCACGTAGAAACTGCGCAATGCACACTCGTAATGTAAATAGTTTGGGGATTTTTTACAGCAGATTGTCAACACAGGCATTTTGGGACCTCCGCTAATAAAGTGTCACTGTGATTTCCTTAATCTGTCCCAAACAGTGATTTTGCACACCTACTGTGCCATTGTGTGCTACATGCATGGAAACACATTTAGAGTGAGATGTGAAAAATGACAGCTGCACTGCTCATAAGGAGGTGTGGTACAATGGCAATGTTGAAAATCTGGAGTGAAAATATTAAAAATTCTCGAACTTACGAGTGTGCGTAGGAACTGCACAATGTACGCTCATAAAACAGTCATTTTTGGGAATTTTTTCACCAAATTTTCAACATAGGGTTTTTGGAGGCCTACCGATGAACTGTGACACTGTCATTTTATAAATTGGTCCAGAAAGGCAGTTCCGCACAGTGACTGCAAAATCACCTTTTGGGACCAAATAACAAAATGACACTGCCAGAATTCATGAGGCGGGGTCCCATGAACCCCATGTTGAAAATTTGGTGAAAGAATTCCCCAAAATGACTGAGATAAGCATCAAAGTTGAAAAAAACTTATTTATTCCATTATACAGCTTACCGGTATTTCCTCAGTTCGTGGTCGGCTTTGAAGAGTGCAGATGTGTTCCTGGTACACTGAAGATCATCGGCCAGACTTCAGAGGTAAGTATCGGTGAGGTGGGGGTGTGGGAGGCAGGGTGCGCAGAAGCTGGGCACGGAAGGGGGAGGGGGTCAAGACAGTCAGCAAGGGATCGTTTTTTCT
This sequence comes from Neoceratodus forsteri, assembly GCA_016271365.2. Taxonomy (NCBI): domain Eukaryota; kingdom Metazoa; phylum Chordata; order Ceratodontiformes; family Ceratodontidae; genus Neoceratodus; species Neoceratodus forsteri. The sequence goes on from CM057449.1 coordinate 371,754,813, forward strand.
TACAGGGCATTTTTTTTAAAGATGATGCGGGACTTTTGCCATGCTGAGGTGGGCTTCCAGCATGGCAGCTGGAAGACTGTGTGGGGGTGGGGGCAGTGGAGCCAATGGGGATTGGGCACTCCCGTTGGCCATACAGACTGTTGCCATGCTGGGGTGGGCTCCCAACATGTCACCTGGAAGACTGTTGGGGGGGATACACTGGAGCTGACAGGGATTGGGCACCCCCTTCGGCCTTATGGACTGTTGCCATACTGGGGTGGACTCCCAGCATGGCACCTACCTGGAACTCTGTTGGGGAGAGTGCAGTGTGCATGGGTGGGAGTGCATGAGCATGCTGGGGTGGGCTCCCAGTGTGCTACTTGTTGTGGGGGGGATGGAGTTGTCTATGGCAGCTGTTTCAGTGCAGTGCCGATGTGTAGGCACTTTGCATACTGCCGATGGCAGTATGCAAATTGCCTTCATGTCACTGCCACTGATTGCAGCATTTTTTTGCTTTCAACTATATGCCACTGCATCTGAACAGCTGTTATAGACAGCTCCCATATTCACTGGTGTGGTGTGGCTGCACCTGCAAAAGGCAGCAGGGCATTGGAAGTGGAGGAGGCACACCTATGAATTCTCATATGGTGGCACTATGTTTCTTGCACATGCGTGCAAGCAAACATAAAATTGGGCAGAATGTGTGGGCCAAATGGCCCTTATCTGCTTTCAGATTCTATGTTTCCATTCCATTCAATGTACTTGCCAGCATGTATTGTTAAGCAGATGTACTTAATCACCAATGCTAGTAGCATGGCCCGAAAACAATTCTCACCTCATTAATTGTAAATTACATTGCTAGGGCAGCGAGTACAAAAGAGACTGCATCTGAGGTAAGATTTTATTACTTGTTCTGGTTTGTATTTCCATGTTTATCTCTTTCTCTGCAGCAGCATGTCAAAGCTGCAGCAGTCGCCCCGAGAACACAGCAACAGCAAAGAAAAAGAAATACAAACAAGTTTAACAGGAGCTGGTCTGGGCAATTCTGCTGGCTTCTGAAAAGTGAGATAGGAGACACGTTTGTCTTCTGTAGCCTTTGCAATTCACACTTCAGTGTTTTAATTGGGGAAACAATGATGTTGCTCTTCACGTGAGCACAAATACTCAAACTACTGTGTTCTGCTAACAGCAAGACTGCCAAGCTGATGGCTATTTTTTTAGAGTAGTACAGCAGACCCTGTGAGGCTGTGACATAGTGGTGGTGTAATTCTGTGCTGTCTTTAATTGCTGCAAATTTAGTCTTGGCTTGTCTGACTTGCACTGTAGTTTGGGTGAGGGGTGTTAATTGTCTGGCCTCTGACCTCAGCTACGTGATAACTGGAGGTGGGGCTAAGTCAGAGTTGAGGTAGCAAGTGAGTTTTATTTTCTCAGAAGAAGCCAGAAGGGTAAGGAAGGAAACATATTCAATTCAGTGCTTTAGAGTAACTGGTAATTGCTATTTTTCTTTTAAACTTAGATTGTGGGCTTTTAGTGACACTGTACTTTCTTTGTTGTCTTTACTTAGAATTGTTTTTGGGCTGTTGAAAATTTAAAACATAGTGGTGGTGTAATTCTGTGCTGTCTTTAATTGCTGCAAATTATATGCCCTGTTAAATCTGATTGACAGGAGCTAAACACAGGGTATAGTAAGGGGTGTGAAGTAGGAGGGGCATAAGGGGGAAGAAGCCCACCCTCAGCACGACATGTGTTTTGACTCATTTATTTATTTACTGGTTTCTTTTCTTTCTTTTTTTTTTTTAAAGAAAATTATCTGAGGATCAGTGGCAGGATTTTTAGGACAGTAAATTAATAAAAAGGGAACTAGGAGAGCTTCAGTAGCAGACAAGTAGTGGAATAGCAGTATAATTGCAGTATAATGTGAGGAGTGGTGCAATGCAATGGCTGTGGGGCAGCCATATTCAGGCAGACCTTCTGGACACTGAGGTGCTGCCCTATCTGCATGCATCTCTCTGGACTGCGGGATGAGGTAGCCAGACTCAGAGCAGAAGTAAACTGGGTCAGGAGTACCATCATCCCTATCCAGAGACCACCCAGTCCAATGCAACTGCCTCAAAGGATGCTGAGAACAAGGAGCACTTGAATGACAGTGGGCTCAGGGAGGGTTAGAGCGGTCAGGCAGAAGCACATCCCAGATCCTATTCCACTCAAGAACTCATATGCCACACTGGCAAACGAGGACAACCAAATAGAGGTACCCAGAAAAGTGGAAGGAAAGGATGTAGAGGTTAGCCAAGGAGGTGACCTCAGTGAGGAAAGCAGTGGACCCCAGAGGAGGAGGAAGTGAATCCTGGTGGGGGATTCCCTCCATCATAAGAGGGATCCAGCTAGGAACACAGGAGGGGGAGGACAGGGAGGTCAGGTGCCTACCGGGTGCCACAGCATGGAGGGATGGAAGGAAGATCCTGGGGATCACTGGGAAGGTAAGACAGGAGGGTGAGCTGGATGTCATTATCCACCTAGGTACTAATAACCTGGCAAATGGGGAGCCAAAGGAAGTTCAGGAAGAGTTTAGGAAATTGGGGAGGGTTCTCAAGCAGGTAGCTACTTCTGTGACTTTCTCAGAAGTAGTACCTGCGAGAGGCAAGGGAGAGCATAGGAGTGCATGCACCAGGAACTTGAACTCATGGTTGAAGAACTGGTGCTGTGCAGAAGGGTTTGGATTCATTGGTGACTGGGGACCCACCTGGAGGGATGGAGGTTTGTTCAAGCCTGACGGCCTGCATCCATCCTGGAGGGGAATTCAAGCACTCAATGATAAGTTTAAATGCTACATTGACAAGCATTTAACCTAGCAAAGAGGGATCCAGGCCAGCAAGGAGGGTACCTACTTGCTCACCCCCCACAGCTAGCAGTGGAACCAGTGAACCAGAGGAGTGGCTATCTCTGCAAAGCAGTGTGCAAAAGATGGAGATTAGTGCCCAAGAGGTGGATAGGCAGAAAAGGGGCAAAATTCAGCAGAAGGGCAGACAGCAAGGAGAACCAGGGATAAAGGACAACCAAGGAAGGGGCTGGAGTTGAACAGCGAAACAGTCTAGGGAGGTCAAATCATGGAAGCCATGTGTGCAAATGCCAGGAGCCTTAGCAACAAGATGGAAGATCTGGAGGCTGTCATAGTGCAGTCAGACCTGGACATTGTGGCCATCACTGAAACCTGGTGTAATGATAACCACGACTGGGAGATGGCCATACCTGGCTACAACATATTCAGAAGAGACAGAGCAGGCAGGAAGGGAGGAGGAGTGGCACTGTATGTGAAAAATGACATAAGGGCCACAGAGATCCAGGAGGAACAAAATGTGGGAGAGTTACTGTGGGTTAAGCTGGAAAGGAAAATGGGGACAGCCATCCGCACAGGTGTGGTCTATAGACCACGAGCCCAGGGAGGAAGAAACAGATAGGGAGCTGATGCTAGCTGTCCAAAGGATGGCAGACAAGGGTGAGGTAGTACTGGTTGGAGACTTCAATATTCCAGATGTGGACTGGAGCATCCCAGCAGCAGCATCAACTAGGAGCAGATTTATCCTGGACTCCCTTCAGGGTGCCTTCCTCAAGCAACTGGTCGTGGAACCAACTCGGCAGAAGGCAATACTGGACCTTGTGCTCACAAACAGGGACAGTGTGATGGGGGTAACAGTGGGAAAGCACCTGGGGAACAGTGACCACCAGTCACTGTGGTTTGAAATCACAGAAAGAGCAGAACCAAACCACACAAAAACATGTATCCTGGATTTTAGGAGGGGCAGACTTTGGGAAAATGGGGAGATACTTGAAAGAGGCATTAAGGGGAATGAGACAGGGATCAGGGGTTGAGGAACAGTGGGCAATATTTAAAATGGGGATTACAAGAACTACAGAATTATGCATTAAGCAGGTTAGCAAGAGGAAAAGGAAGAAGAGACCATTATGGTTTTCCAAAGAGGTAGCAAAGAAAGTGAAAGACAAAAAGATTACATTCAGGCAATACAAAAACACACAGACAGAAGGGGATAGGGAGAAGTACCAGGAGTAGCAAAGGGAGGCAGGGAGGTCAGTAAGGGAAACCAAAGCTCAGACAGAAGAACACATTGCAAAATCAGTGGGTAGAGGGGACAAAACCTTTTACAGATACATAAGTGAAAAAGAAAGACAAAGGGAGGATAGCGTAGACTGAAGAGGGAGGATGGGGCCGTGGAGGATGACAACAGTAAAGCTGACATATTGAACAGGTATTTCTGCTCAGTCTTTACTGAGGAAGAGGAGGATAATGGGTCTGAAGGGAGTACAAGGGTGAGAATAGTGCAGAAATGGACACAAGTCCCTTTACATGAGAAAGGGTCCTGAAGGAACTGGAAGTAATAAGAGTTGATAAAGCAATGGGGCCAGATGGGGTGCACCCCATGGTCCTTAAAGAACTAAGAGAGGTGGTGGCTGAACCTCTGGCTATCCTGTTTAGCCAATCACTGGAAACATGGGAGGTACCCAAAGACTGGAGGACAGCAGATGTAGTCCCCTTATACAAAAGTGAGAACAAAGAGGAAGCAGGGAACTACAGACAAGTCAGCCTCACCTCGGTAGTGGGGAAGATCATGGAAGCACTACTGAAGGAGAGATTGGTGGAACATCTGGTTGTCAATGGACTACAGGACCCAAGGCAGCATGGTTTCACCAGGGGGAGGTCATGTCAGACCAACCTCATTGAATTTTTTGACTGGGTGACTAGGGAGGTGGATCGAGGAGGGCAGTGGACATGGCCTATCTGGACTTCAGCAAGGCCTTTGACACTGTGCCACATAGAAGACTATTACACAAACTGGGGAATATGGGTGTGGGCAGGACAGTAGCGTGGTTGGTAGGTAACTGGCTGGGTGCCAGGACACAGAGGGTGGTGGTAAATGGCTGTCACTCCACAGAGGGAAGAGTGACCAGTGGGGTACCACAGGGATCAGTGCTGGGACCGGTCCTATTCAACATCTTCATCAGTGACATTGCACAGGACCTAGAAGGCAGAATTTCACTGTTCACTGATGACACAAAGCTCTGTAACAGAGTAGACCCACCAGAGGGTGTAGACAGAATGAGAAGGGACCTGCAGAAACTTGAAAATGGTCAGAGGTTTGGCAGTTGAAATTCAATGCAAAGAAGTGCAAGATAATGCATATGGGGCACAAAAACCCTCGCACAATATATCAGTTGGGGGGTGAGGATGTAGCATGCACCAAGCAGGAAAGGGATCTTGGGGTTATCATCTCTCATGACCTCAAGGTAGGGAATCAGTGTGACAAGGCAGCAGGTAAAGCAAATAGGACGCTGGGATGTATAGGCAGGGGCATCACCAGCAGGAAAAGGGAGGTCATAATTCCGCTATACAAGACACTAGTGAGGCCCCACCTGGAGTACAGTGTACAGTTCTGGAGACCATACCTATGTAAGGACATAGACAGGGTAGAGAAGGTTCAGAGGAGGGCAACAAAGATGGTGCATGGATTGCATTACAAGTCCTATGAAGACAGGTTGAAGGAACTGAACATGTACTCCCTAGAGGAGAGGAGAGAGAGAGAGAGAGGGGATATGATAGAGACATACAAGTATCTTACAGGGAGGAACAGGGTGCAAGAATACAATATTTTTAAGCGAAAAAGATGTTCCAGGACTAGAGGGCATGGGATGAAGTTGGAGGGAGGACGATTCAGAGGAAACATGAGGAAGAATTTCTTCACAGAACGGGTGGTGGACAAGTGGAACACCCTGCTAGAGGAAGTGGTGGGGGCTGAAACAATCACGGGATTTAAGAATGCATGGGATAGACATAAAGGAATTCTGGAGGTCAGGGGTAAGGGGCAACAGATTTCTAGGAAAACATAAACTGAACTTACAAGCTCAAATGGGCAGACTGGGTGGGCCATAGGCCCTTATCTGCTGACACTGTCTATGTATCTATGTAAAAGCTGAAACTTCTTAAACCCATTAAGATATTTAGCACCACATAGTCTGAACATGTAGAAGCAGACAGTCTAAGCATGAGTCTGAAACTGTGAGACAATGGAAAAACTTACCTAACATGTGATAGACCTAGGTACATATTACCTGTAGGAGAGTAAATAATTGTATATTTATTAAAATTAGCTGAAACATATATTAATGCAGACAGGCAGTCATGCAGGCAGACAGACAGATAGATACTATTTATTGTAACCAAAAATATGGTTGATGTTAATACAGTACGTACAAATTGTAAATACAAAAAAACAGTGTTACCATTTACATGTACAATACATACAATAATACATACAATATTGAAACATTTTGAACAGAGAGAATACTGGTTGAGCAACCATGTTCAAGCTGCCTGTGCTGCCACCAAGAGGTTCTGGTTACAGCAGACCCCAAGAGCAAAGCTTGAGAGGTCCATTGTTATCTGAACCTCAAGGTGGCTGCACAGGCTGGTTGGACATAGTTTTGCCCAACCAGTATTTTTATAGTATTTCGAGATCAAAAGTAAAGTGTTATTTTTCTAAGTGTTAACACTGTTGTGTCCCATTTACATTCTCAACTGTTCTACCATTGTCAATTGTGAGTGACAGCTAATACAGAGAAACAGATATTTTTTATGTTGGCGCACTTGTGCAGCCAACATCTTGCAGTAGTGCAGCTTTGGAGGCACTGTCACTGTTGGGCGAATACAGGGCACACACCAGTAGGTGAGTCCCTCATTTCCCAATCAGCCTGCATGCTGGCGCCACACTATGCATACATAATGTGGTGAGCACATCTAGGAACAGGTCCGCTGCAATCCGAGCAAAGCTCGTCACATGCAGCGGACCATCCCTGAACGTGCTCACCAACATTATGAGCATGGCAGCATAGTGGCCGCCAAGCTGCCGACTTCGGGGGTACCCAATCCCCCTGTCAGTTAACCCTGCCCCTCTGTATGTGTTGACAGGGGAGCCCACTCCCCATTGAAATAAATCACCCCCATTGTTAAATGCTGAGGAGGTGCCCAATCCTCCTTGGCTCTCCCCTCTCGCTTTCTTTGTGTGCCGATGGAGCCCACTCCCCATCAGCATAAAACTCCCACTGTTAAATGTCAAGAGATTTAATCCCCCTCAGCTTGGAGCCCCCCACTTTCTTTGATGCACGGGAGTGCCCAATCCCCATTGGCATAAAATCCTCCCGTGTTGTGTATCGGTGAGGGTGACCAATCCCTGTCAGCTACAGACCCCCAAATAGTTATGTGACATGCTGGGAGCCCATCCCAGCATGCCAAATCCCCTAAAACAAAAAAACTGTCCCGCAATGTTTTTTTGTTTCTCACCTGTAAAATGAAAACGGTCCCTCATAGTCTCCCTGCCCCCACCCGCAATCACCCTCTGCGCACTCTGCCTCCCCACACCCCCCTCACCCCATACTTACCTGCAGAGTCTGGCGTGACGATCTTCAGTGGACCGGGAACACATCTGCACTCTTCAGAGCCATCCACAAACTAAGGAAATGCCAGTAAGCTGTATAATGGAATAAATAGGGTTTTTTCAACTTTGATGCATATCTCAGGCATTTTTGGGAATTTTGGCCCCAAATTTTCAACATGAGGTTTTTGGGACCCCTCCTCATAAATTCTTGCACTGTCATGACATTGTTCGGTCCTAAAAGCTGACTTCGCAGTCACTGTGCAGAATCACCTTTCGGGACTGAGTAACAAAATGACAGTGCCACTGTTCATGAGGGGGGCTATGTTGCAAATTTGGTGGGAAAAATCCAAAATATGACTGTTTTGCGAGCGTGCATTGTGCAGTTGCTGCACACGTTCATAAGTTAGTGAATTCGCAATATTTGCACACCAGATTCTCAACATTGGCATTTTACCACACCTTCTTGTGAACCGTATAGCTGTCATTTTTTCACATCCTGACTGAAATGTGTTTTCACACTTCCGGCGCAGAATAGCATGGTCACTTTGCAAAATCAGTGTTCGGAACACATTACAAAAATGACAGTGACATTGTTCATGAGCAGAGGTCCTAAAATGCCTGTGTTGAAAATTTGGTGACAATACTCCATAAAATGGCTGTGTTAAGAGTGTGCGTTGCACAGTTTGCATTCACGCTCATAAGTTTACAAACTTGTGGTATTTTCACTCCAGATTTTCAACAGTGCCATTGTTCTGCACCTCCTAATGAACAGTAGAGCTGTAATTTTTCACATCCTGACCAAAATCCGTTTTCGTAGTTCCGGCACAGAATAGCGCGGTCGATGTGGAAAGTCCGTGTTCGAGACACATTATGAAAATGACAGTGACACAGTTCATTAGCAGATGTCCTAAAATGCCTATGCTGAAAATTTGGGTATGAAAGTCAATAAAATCAGTGTTTCATGAGTGTGCATTGCGTAGTTTGCATGCAAGCTCGTGACTTTGTGAATTTGTAATAGTTTCACTCCAGCTGTTCAACATTGGCATTTTTCCATACCTCCTTATGAACAGGACAGCCTGCTGAAATGTGTTTTCGCACATCCGGCGCAAAATTGCACGGTCGCTGTGCGAAATCAGCTTTCGGGACAGTTTGAAGAAATGACGGTGATACTATTCATGAGCAGACATCTTAAAATGCCTATGTTGAAAATTTGGTGCGGAAAGTCCATACAATGACTGTGTTGCAAGCATGCATTGTGCAGTTTCCACGCACCTTTGTACTGTAACCTCGTCAATCTGCAATATTTTCATACCACATTTTCACCACTGGAATTTGTGCACACCTCCTTATCAACGGTCCAGCTGCCATTTTTCACAGCCTGCCCAAAATGCATTTCTGCAGCTGTGGCGCACAATGGCATGTTGGCTATGTAAAATCACCTTTTGGGACACATTAACAAAATCACAGCACTATGCGTCTCTAGCTCTGCCACTGCCACTGCCAATGCCAGCACGACAACATTCAGCATTGACAAAAGTTTGTTTTAATTAGATTACGTTAACAGCCATATAAAAGTTTAATTTTATAACATTTTGTTGGAAATAGAGCAGGCTACCAAATGTCCACAGTTTTCCATTTTGTTGTATTTTTTGGGAGTGTAGTGATATTTTTTTCAGCTCTGCTTTCATTAGAGCTGGTTGCATGAACATTGTGTTCACCTGTGTAGAACACTATTATACCACAGAAGGGTACAACTGTGTTACATGACCATTGCACAGTGGTACAACAGCATTCTGCTTAGGATGAAAATTCATGTAGAACAAGCTTCCCCATACACTATAACAGAATTCAGTGACAGCAAAAGGCTGTTGTGCATGGTTCATAACTTTCAGTCATCTGTAGTGTATGGGTGTGGTCTGCTGTTTTAAGGGCTTGATCAAAAAAGTGAGATGAAAATAGCGTGATCAAAATACGTGCAGGTAAAATAACAGGAGACATAACAGTGCTGAAGGAAAACAGTGAGGGTACAGACAGTGCTTCGACTTGGGGTGGGTAAATATCAGGAGGTGGGCACATTGTATAATGAAATCTGCAGGGTATGGCACTTGTGGGGGGAGATGTAGAGTTGTGTTAGAAAATTATGACCAAGGTGGCAGTCTAGCACCAGAGCAGACTGTCCTCCTTCCCTGAAGGAGGACAGGTTCCTGTGGGACTCTTGATCCTACCCCCCCCCCATGCTGGTCCTCAATGACTTAGGCTCGCTTCAAAACCCAGGTCACCAGTTTTGTGAATGATAGCGTTACTGCTACACTGACAGGCTGGCTTGTGTGTATATGTTTAGAACATAGAAACATAGAATTTGATGGCAGATAAGGACCGCTTGGCCCACCTAGTCTGCCCATTTTCCTACCTAATGGATAAGCTGTAGATCCTAGTTAACCAACAGCCTGCTTCTTCCAACCTCCACCCACTAGAATTGCCTTATGTCTGTCCCATGCATTCTGGAATTCCACCAATGTTTTTGACTCCACAACCTCCTCAGAAAGGCTGTTCCATGCATCCACAACCCTCTCCGTGAAAAAAAATACTTCCTCACATTACCTCTGAGCCATCCCCCCTCTAGCTTCAAATTGTGCCCTCTTGTTCTTGCACATCTCTTTTTCTGAGAGATGCTACCCTCTTGGTCTTTGTTGATTTCCTTGAGGTATTTGAAAGTTTCTATCATATCCCCCCTCTTCCTCCTCTCCTCAAGGCTACACATATTAAGATCCTTAAGTTTCTCTTGATATGTCTTCTGGTGCAGACCCTGCACCGTTTTAGTTGCCCTCCTCTGGACAGCCTCCATCCTGTCTATGTCTTTGCAGAAATTGTGTCTCCAGAACTGCACGTAGTACTCCAGATGGGGTCTCACCAGCTGTCTGTACAGAGGGATAACAACTTCCTGTTTTCTACTGGTGATGCCTCTCCCTATACATCCCAGTATCCCAGCAGCCCTACTTTCTGCCCTCTCACATTCCTTGCTCAACTGTAGGCCATCTGATATGCCTACCCCCAAGTCTCTTTCCATTTTTGTTGTTGTTAGTATCTCACCCCCCATTGTGTACTCTTTCCCTGGGTTTCTGTTTCCCAGGTGCATTACTTAGCTCTTCATAGCACTGAATCTAAGCTGCCATACATTTGACCATTCTTCCAACCTTGCCAAGTCCCTTCTTATCCTTTCCACCCGACCTTGTGTATCAACTCTGTTGCAGATCTTTGTGTCGTCTGCAAAGAAACACACTTTTCCTTCCAGTCCCTCTGCAATGTCACTTATAAAGACATTAAAGAGGACCGGTCCTAGTACTGAACCCTGCGGTACCCCACTAGTAACCCCCCTTTCTTCAGAGTGGACTCCAGTTACTATTACCCTCTGTGTCCTGTTCTCCACCCAATTTTTTTACCCAGGCTGGCCAACTTGTATGTTAATCTTTTGTGTGGGACTGTGTCAAATGCCTTGCTTAAGTCTAAGTAGGCCATGTCTACAGCCCTTTTCTGATCTACTACTTTGGTCACCCACTTAAAGAAATCTATTAGATTCGTCTGACATGACCTTCCCATTGTGAATCCATGCCGCCTTGGGTCCTGCACTCCTCTGACCTCTAGGTACTCAACAATTCTTTCCTTCAGAAGTGATTCCATCATTTTCCCAATCACTGAGGCTAAAATAACAGGTCTATGGTTTCCTGCTTCTGCAATGCTCCCACTTTTGTGAAGTGGAATCATATCTGCCGTTCTCCCGTCTTCAGGTACCACCCCATCCTCCCATGATCTATTAAAGACTGCACTCAGAATGAAATATATGACTATTGGTCCATGCTGTCCTCATTTGTTGCCTGTATACCTCACAAGTACACATTTCTGAGCCCTGTTATGACTGCTTCTGTAACAAAATGCAACTCCTGTAACCTCTACCAACAAAGCTAAGATTATGATGCGTTAAGAAGCAGATACTTATTTTGTTATACACCCTCTTGAGAAAGGGAGGTGAGGTACCTGGAATGGCAATTAACATGAAATTCCAGAAACCTGATCTCCATCTTGAATGCAATGCTGGAAACCGAATTTTAGTATTGATTCAGTGGACTATATCATTTCAGAAATTTGTAAGTTGAACTTTGTGGCTATCATAAGAGGTAGTGTGATCTTGTGGTTAGAGCTTCAGCTTGAAAAAGAGGGAATCACAGGTTTAAATGTTCTAGAGCCAAATACTAGGTAGCTATGTGTGTGTCACTCACTGTAATGTCTTGGTGCTCCTGTCCACCAAGCTGCAAAAATGAGTAGAAATAGGAACCCATTGGAAATGAAATGTGCATCTCAGCTAGGCAATACCAGATTAATAAATTTTTAATAAAACATATACCATGTCAAAAACAAGATCTGGCAGAAGTCACGATGGCTGTAGTTGAGCACGATAAATGACAGTTGTTACATTTATGGGGAGCTGTAAAGAAATAGCTATGTTGAAAATTAGGGTTAAAAACTTTGAAAATTACCAAAGTTACAAACCTGTGTTTACAAAATGCATCCATTTTCAAAATTTAACTAGGCTCATAACATTATTGTTTTGATATTTATAGAACAAATGTTCAACATAGCCTTCTTATGACCCCGATTCATGAATAAGTGCAGAGAAAATTTTCAAATCCTGCCTGAAAGGTGATTTCGCACAGGGACTGCAAACTCACCTTTTTGGACAGATTTGCCCAATGTCAGTGCCATTGGTCATGTAGTGGGGTCCCAAAGAAGGCATGTGAAAACTTAGGCAACAATATGCAAAAATGGCCAAGTTATGCTACTAAGTTCAAAAAACCCATTGAAATACATTGAACTGGACACGTTGCCTCAGTTTGCGGTCCGGCTTTGAAGAGTGAAAACATGTCTGCATTCAACAGAAGCTTATGGCCCCAGATCCCTGGTTGGTAAGTAAGGGCTTAGGAGGGGGGTGTGGGGTGCAGAGTGGCAAGATTGAGTAGAGGGACAGTAATGGCTACAACAGATTTCAATGGATGGTTTCCTTTTTACAGGGTTTAGTAAAGAAAAAAAAAACTACGAGGATGGGTTTTCTTTATTCCAGCTCTTGACACTGTGGGGACTGAGCACCTTCAGTGTCAGTGTTATGTTTATCAGGGTGCGTGTGTGTGGGGGGGGTACTGAGAAGGACAGTCAGGTGAGAGAAGGAAAAAAAACTAGGAAGGAAAGGTTTTCTTTATTTAGGTCTTGACACTGGAGGACTGGGCATCCCCAGTGTCAGTTTTATGTTTGCCGAGGGATGGGATGGGGTGGTGAGTACTGAGAGGGAGGGTTGGGTGTGTGAAAAAGTTTCAGAGGTGACAAGAATAAGACACAGGTGGAGGAGCACAGATTCAGAACCCCTTGCAGCTACACAGAATGTGTGAACTGGTGGTCTGCGCATTCGCCTTGCCAAGCATCCATTTGCTCACCACCATAGTGGCATGTCAGGAGCTCCTCTGGTACTCCCAAACCCCGAGTTCACTTAGTTTGGGTCCAGAGACACGAGAGCTGTTGTGCAGAAGCCATGACAGTATTTGTTTAAAGAGTGCCAATGACCACTAGGGACTTAATATTTATTTATTTGGTTGGTTGTTTATTTATTTATTAATCGGGTGGGTACACAGGTCCCAGGGGCTGTTTTCAGACATGACCCTGGCCATAGAGATGGCAGAATACAGGATTACATGGGACAAGGATACATCAAGTTGGAGGCACTAGAGTGTAACAGTTCTAGATGGACACACAAAAAATAAGGATTAGACATTTTAAATACCACAATATAATAAAGTTATGATGAACAGTTGCAGACAGATTGTGATAAGATTTGATATTTTAACTACAACAACAATATGATGAGTCATGGCATACAATTGCAGACAGATTTTTGGCAAGAGAGCTGCTGAAAAGTTTAATTTGAAGGCCTGAGTAGAACCTATGTTAAGGATAGCGGTGGGAAGGCTGTATATATATATATATATATATATATAATGAACTGCTCATGAATAGGGTTCATTATTATATAGTCCATCCCAGAGCAGTCATTGCCACTTTTTAAACAAATAGTTTCACATATTTTGCACCATACCTCTCATGTCTCCTAACCCCATGTAAGTGATCTCTGGGCCTGAGAGCACCAAGGGAGCTCATGATGTGCCGCTATTGCAGCGAGAAGAAAAATAATGAATATGACAGCATAGTATGTCACAGACTGTGGAGGTGACTGTGAAGCAACTCTAACTCTTGTTCGGTCAGAGTGGAGTCTTTCTTTTGCTTGCAAGAGGTCTGCAGGGCTCCTCCCACTGCAGCCCTAACTAGTATAGAAACATAGAAATTGATGGCAGATAAGGACCGCAAGGCCCATCCAGTCTGCCCATTTCTTTTTCTACCTTATAAATGTGCCATCGGCCTTTTCTCTGTCAATGGCCTATCTATTCATACTTCATCTGTATTGCTCCCTTATGCCTATCCCATGCCTGTTTGAAGCCTTGCACTGTATTCATATCCACCACTTCCTGAGGTAGGCCATTCCACGCATCCACCACCCTTTCTGTGAAAGAGAACTTCCTCACATTACCCCTTAATTGGCCTCCCTCTAACAGCATGCTGTGTCCTCTTGTCCTGCTATTTTTCTTATACTGAAACATGTTAGACTCTTTCACCTTGTTATTGTCCTTAAGGTGTTTGAATGTTTCGATTTTATCACCTCTCTCCCTCATATACATATTGGGTATACATATTGAGCTCCGTTAATCTGCCCTCATATGCATTCTGATGCAGTCCCTACACCATTTTGATTGCCCTTCTCTGGACTGCCTCAATTTGGTTAATGTCCTTGTGAAGGTGTGGCCTCCAGTACTGCATGCAGTACTCCAGATGGGGCCTAACCAGTGTCTTGTAAAGAGGGATTATTACCTCCCTCTTCCAACTTGTGATACCCCTACTAATACACTCTAACATCCCCCTAGCCTTACCTACTGCTTTAGTGGTCTGCTTGGATGATTTCAGGTCATCTGTGATGAAGATGACCAAGTCTCTTTCTTCCCTTGTGACTGCCAGCAACTCCCCTCCCAGTCTATAGGTGGCTTCAGGGTTTCTCTTCCTTATGTGCATGATCTTGCACTTCTTTGCAATAAACCCCAGTTGTCACTCTTCTTGCCATATTGCTAGTTTATCCAGATTTCTTCTCATTCTGCCCACCCCATCTGGATCGTCTACTCTGTTGCAGATCTTGATGTCCAGGGTTTTATTTAACTATAAAAATTGATTAGCGTTTTGCTCATAAAAGTTCTAAAACATTGTGAAAATGCATAGCACTTGCCTCACTGTGTTTAACAAACATAATACTTCTAGAAAACCTATATAAAGGCTTTCTGTACAGTTAGTATTGTCCCAAGAAAAACACTGCTAATCAATTATTTAAAACCCTGATGTCATCTGCAAACAGACAAACTTTACCCTCCAGTCCATCTGCAATGTCACTGATGAAGGTATTGACAAGGACTGGCCCAAGGACTTATCCCTGAGGTACCCCACTTGTGACTTGCATCTCTTAAGACTGTATACCGTTTACCACCACTCTCTGTTTTCTGCCCGTCAACCAGTTTGCCACCCAGTTGACCAACTTCTGACCCACCCTGAGCCTACCCAGCTTACTAATCAATCTTCTGTGTGGAACAGTATCGAAAGCTTTGCTGAAGTCAAGGTAGGTTACATCAACTGCTCCCCCTTAGTCCACCACTCTGGTTACCCAGTCAAAGAAATCTATGAGATTAGTTTGACAGGACCTTCCTTTTGTAAACCCATGCTGTCTTGGATCCTGTGCTCCTATGGATTCCAGGTGTTGCACTATACTATTCTTTCCTTAAGGGGTGCCTCCATAATCTTGCCCACTACTGAGGTAAGACTGACTGGTCTGTAGTTCCCTGCCTCCTCCCTGCTACCACTCTTGTGTAGCGGGATCACATGAGCCCTTCTCCAGTCTTCTGGGACCTCTCCTGTGCTCAGAGACTCACTAAACAGTTCCGATAATGGCTCTGCTAGTTCCAACCTTAGCTTCTTTAGTACCCTGGGATGTATGCCATCAGGTCCCATTGCCTTGTCCACCCTGAGCTTAGAGAACTCTTGTAGGACCCTTTCTTTTGTGAAGGAACTAGTGCCTCCTCCCCCATGTTTGTAACTTAATTGTAATTTAACTAGAGATCCCGTCCTCGAATCATGATGCAAAACCCACTTAATCAAGTTGTCCCGGCTAGGTTGTGGTTGCTAGTCCTTGAAAATTAAAATGAATGGAATAATTGAAAGAAGTGACTTTCTCTCTTTTTGCAAATTGACCAAATGAATTAGAAGTATTTGTGATGGGAAAGGGGCACCGTAACATTGGCTTTCTCATAGCAACAGGAGGAGGAGGAGGACGGAGTTCATTACACTAAGTTAAAATATGTGTCATTAATCAAAAATATTCACATGGTCTCATTTTTCTTTCATTTTTTATTTTAATGTATTTTATACCAATATTTATTTTTCATATAAGTAGTGCACGCTTTTTAACAATTTTAAGGGGACATGAAGACATGTTTATTATGTTTATGAATTTGTTTAAGCATGGAACATACAAATAAACATACTGGGCTGGATATTCAAACTGCGCCATTCATAGGCGCAAGCCCTTGCACTGCGCAAAATAGTTGCGCAGGGGTGTGTCCAGGGTGATATTCAAAGGAGTTGTGCTATTGAGCAACTCCTTTGAATATCACCCTCCAGCCACAGCCACTGTGCATGGCGCAGTGGAACTTGCGCCACCGCAGTTGACAGAGTGGAGCATTCAACCCTAAGTGGTGCAAGTACCACGCGCCATATGCAAATCCCGAGATTCAAAAGGTGACATGTAAATGGCTATAATTATTGCAAGGCACAAGGGAGCCATTTGCACTGATTATGGCCCCATTTGCTGCACTAGCATGCAGGTGCCCGATCCCCAAGGACTTGCACCTGGTGCCCTGCCAGGCAGCTGCCGCTAGGGGACCGATGCCCCTGCAGCCCGATCATGGGCAAACATGTGAATCCCCACACCCCCTCACTGGCCCGATCGTGGGCATGGTTTACTTTCCCCCAACAGCCGATCACGGCAGCAATGTAGCTCCCCCACCCCCAAACATATCCTGGTGGTCAGTGGACCAAAAAGCCAGATCGTGGGCATTGGTGTGTAAGCCCCCTCATGAAATCATCCCTGGTGGTCCAGTGGACCGAAAAGCCCGATCGCGGGCAATGAGTGCTTAGAATCCCCCCTCGAATTCAGCCCTGGTGGTCTGGTGGCACATCGATGGCGGGATGTAAATGCTACACAAATCCCCCAACATTGCTCTGGTGGCTATGTCCCCACCTCCCACCCACCATGAAGCCCCACCACCCTGCTCCCCCACAGCCGGGTGGGCGGCAGCATCCTCCCGCCTGCCACCGCGCCTCACGACTGACAGTTTGCAGGGCTGCACGCCCATTGGTGCAGAGAAAGAGCCAATGGTGTGCAGCCCATACCATACATGACAGTCCAGTTTTGTGAGTCGACGGGCAGCGGGGTGGCAGACGGAGGGATGTGCCACTAGACCACCAGGGCTGAATTCGGAGGGGGATTCTACACTACTGCCCGCAATCAGGCTTTTAGTCCACTGACCACCAGGATGATTTCAGGAGGGGGTTTACACAACTACTGCCCGATCGGGCTTTCGGTCTACTGGACCACTGCGGATACATTCAGGGGAGCCACATTGCTGCCTGCGATCGGACTGGTGGGGGGATTAAACTATGCCCGCGATCAGGCCAGTGGGGTGGTGGTGGGATTACAGTTAACGCCCACGGTCCAGACTGCAGAAGCACTGGGACTGGTTTTGAGAGCACTGGTTTTATACACTGTACGATTTGGAAGTCATTTGTACTGCTTCAATATAGTCCCAGCAGAGAAGTTCAATACACAACAGTCCTTTTCTCCTGGTTTCTTCATGAAGCTATTAGAGAATCTTTAAGGCAGTCTTTAAATGTAGCTTCCTCTAGCTAAGTCACCCCCTACTTACAGATCTTTCTACAATAATTCTCACGAGTTAAGTCCTTTCAATCACTGATATTTACAACTAGATGACTTTTCAGTTACCCATTCAGTTCAGTTAACCCAAACACACACCTTTTTTTTGTATGATAGTTTTCATCCTAAATTAAAGGTCCAAATACAAAAAGTTCTTCTACTTTAGTCCCAGCGAAGTTCAGTCACACAACAGTCCTTTCTCTGGTTTCTTCGCCAGAAGGAACTCCCAAAACTGAAATGGACAAAGCAATGGGGCTAATGGGATTCAACCCAGAACATAGAAACATAGAAACATAGAATTTGACGCAGACAAGGACAGCCACCCACCTAGTCTGCCCATTTTCCTACCTAACAGATCAAGCTGCAGATCCTAGTTAACCAACAGCTTACTTCTCTTCACCCACCCCTAGGACTGCCTTGATGCCTACTGTCCATGCATTCTTGAAGTCCACCACTGTTCTTGACTCACAACCTCCTCAGGGAGGCTTTCCATGCATCCACAACCACTCTCAGTGAAAAAATACTTCCTCACATAACCCTAGAACCGTCCCCTCTATCTTCAAATTGTGCCCCTTGTTCTTGCACATCTCTTTTCTGGAAGATGCCACCTCTTGACTTTGTTAATTCCTTCGAGGTACTTGAGTTTCTATCATCCCCCCTCTCCCTTCTTTCCTCAAGAGTATACATGTTAAGCTTCTTTAGTCTTTCTTGCTAATGTCTTCTCATGCAGACCCTACACCATTTGGTTCCCGCCCTCCTCTGGACAGCCTCCACTCTGTCTATGTCTTTATGGAGATGGGTCTCCAGGAACTGCACAGTAATACTCAGATGGGGTCTCACCAACTGTCTGTACAGAGGATAACAACTTCCTGTTTTCTACTATTGATGCCTCTTCCTATGCATCCCAGTATCCCTCCAGCCTTCCTTACTGCCTTCTCACATTGCTTGCCCACCTTTAGGTCATCTGATATAATTACCCCAGGTCCTTTCCATTTTACTGTTGCCAGTATCTCACCCCCATTGTGTATGCTTCCCTGGGTTTTGTTTCCCAGTGCATTATCTTACACTTCTTTGCATTGAATCTGAGCTGCCATACATTTGACCATTCCTCCAACCTTGCCAAGTCCCTTCTCATCCTTTCCACTCCATCCTGTGTATCAACCCTGTTGCAGATCTTTTGTCATCTGCAAAGAGACATACTTTCCTTCAGTTCCTCTGCAATGTCACTTATAAAGATATTAAAAGGACTGATCCCAGTACTGAACCCTGTGGTACCCACTAGTAACCCCCTTTCTTCACTGTGTACTCCATTTACTACTACCCTTTGCGTCCTGTTGTCTAGCCAATTTTATCCAGGCTACCACCTTGGGACCCATTCAAGGCTAGCTATCTTATGTATTAATCTTTTGTGGGGACTGTATCAAATGCCTTGCTAAAATCTAGGTGAGCCATGTCCACAGCCCCTCCCTGATCTTCTACTTTGGTCTCCCAGTCAAAGAAATCTATTAGATTCATCTGACACGACCTTCCATCATGAATCCATGCTGCCTCGGGTCCTGTGCCCCACTGGCCTCAAGGTACTCAACAATTCTTTCCTTCAGAAGTGATTCCATCATTTTCCCTACCACTGAGGTCAAACTAACTGGTCTGTAGTTTCCTGCCTCTGTCCTGCTCCCACTTTTGAAGAGGAATTACATCTGCCCTCCTCCAGTCCTTGGGTACCACCCATCCTCCCATGATTTGTTAAAGAGAGTAGTCAGTGATGTCCTAGTTCTACCCTTAGTTCTTTTAGAATTCTTGGGTTGAATCATCAGGCCCTGCTTTGTCCACCTTCAATTTTTATTAGTTCATTCAGAACCCTTTCTTCTGTAAATGGACTGGTATCACCCCATCTGCAGAGTGTTTCTCTTGTTTGGTTTAGGTAACTCCCCCTCCTCTTCCTTTGTGAATACTGAGCAGAAATATTCATTCAGTAACCCTGCTTTTTCACTGTCACCCTCTACCCACATTCCCTCTCCTTTATTAAGCTTCAGTATCCCTCCTTTGGTCTTTCTTCGCTCCCTAATGTACCTATAAAAGGTCTTATCCCCCTTCTTAACAGAATTGGCTATCCTTTCTTCAGTTTGGGCCTTTGCTATTCTGACTACCTTCCAAGCCTCTTTCTGCTTTAACTGATAAAGTTCTCTGTCCTGCTCCTTCTGTGTTTCCTTATATTTCCTGAATGCTGCCTTTTTCCTTAACCTTCCCTGCCACCTCTTTTGTGAACCATAGCGTTTTTCCTTAGTTGTGTTTATTGACTTTTTTACACAAAGGCTTGTTGCCTCTGTGATGGCTGTTTGATCACTTCCCATTGTTCCTCCACCCCTCCTTCTTGCCTGTTTGCTAGTGTTTTCTGAGGCACTCTCTCATTTTCCCAAAGTCAGCTCTCCTAAAGTCTAGTACTCTTGCTTTTGTATGGCTTGATTGTATGGCTGTGTTTATCATAGAACCACACTGTTTGGTGGTCACCTTGTTCCCAGATAGCTCTCCACTTCTAAATCTGAGATTCTTTCTCCATCCCCATTTGAAAGTACCAGGTCTAAGATTGCTCCCTCCTGAGTTGGTTCCAGTACTAGCTGTCTGAGACATGCCCCCTGTGGGGCATCAAGAATGACCCTGCTCTTGGATGTGCCTGCAGCAAAGGTGCTCCAGTTAACATCTGGCATATTCAGGTCCCCCATCAACAATATCTCCCCTTTTTCTGCCATTCTAAGAAAGCCTTCTATCATTTCCTTGTCCATTCCCTCCCCTGAGATGGGGGTCTGTATACAACCCCATGCAGTTCTAAAATAATTAAAGGGAGAACTAGTGACACCACTGACTACCCTTTTAACAAACCGTGGGAGGATGGTGTGGTAGCTGAGGACTGGAGGAGGGGTGGATGTGATTCCCCTTCACAAGGTAGGAGCAAGACAGAGGTGAGGAAACTACAGACCTGTCAGTTTGACCTCTAGGATAGGGAAATGATGGACTCAGTTCTGAAGGAAAGAATTGTTGAGTACCTAGAGGCCAGTGGGGCACAGAACTCAAGGCAGCATGGATTCACAGTGGGAAGGCCATGTCAGATGAATCTAATTGATTTTTTTTGACTGGGTGACCAAAGTAGTAGACCAGGGAGGGGCTGTGGACATGGCCTACCTAGACTTTAGCAAGGCATTTGACACAGTCCACACAAAAGATTAATAAATAAATTAGCCAGCCTGGGAGTGGGTCCCAGGGTGGTAGCCTGGGTAAAACACTAGCTGGGCAACAGGACACAGAAGATAATAGTAAACAGAGTCCACTCTGAAGAAAGGGGGGTTACTAGTGGGGTACCACAGGGTTCAGTACTGGGTCCAGTCCTTTTTAATGTTTTTATAAATGACATTACAGATGGACTGGAAGGAAAAGTATGCCTCTTTGCAGATGACACAAAGATCTGCAACAAGGTTGATACACAGGGGTCATGGAAAGGATGAAAAGGGACTTGACAAGTTTAGATGACTGGTCAGAGTATGGCAGCTTGGATTCAATGCAGAGAAGTGCAAAATAATGCACCTGGAGAACAAAACCTGGGGAAGAGTACACAATGAGTGGGGAGGTAGTAACATCAGCAACAAGCATTTGTCAATGCCGAGCGTTAAGCTTGCAGGTGTTTGCAGTGGTGCTTTACCCTAATGCCCTGTGCGATTGCTGGTATTTGCACAATAAATTGTAGCATTACCTTTTTGTTACCCATTGATGCGCTACATAGGCGGAAACACGTTTTGGGCAGGATGTGAAAAATGACAGCTGTACTGCTCATAAGGAGTGTGGTAAAATAGCAATGTTGAAAATCTGGGTGGAAATATTGAAAATTCGCAAACCTAGGGCGTGCATGGGAACTGTGTAATGCATGATGGTAAAACAGTGATTGTTAGAATTTTTCACCAAATTGTCAGCATTGGCAGTTTAAAACCTCTGCTAATGAACAGTGACACTGTGATTTTCTTAATGTATCCCATACACTGAGTTCACACCCGACTGTGCCATTATAGCTACATGGTAGGAAACATGTTTTTGGGCAACATGTGAAAATGACAGCTGCAGTCTTCATAAGGAGGTGTGGTAAAATGGCAATGTTGAAAATCTGGAGTGAAAATATTGAAAATCTAGCAAACTTCTGGCGTGTGTAGGAACTGCATACGCAGACTCATAAAACAGTCATATTTAGGAATTTTTCACCAAATTTTCAGCACAGCCATTTAAGACCCTGCTCATGATCAGTGTCACTGTGATTTTCTTAATGTGTCCCATACATTGAGTTCGCACACCACTTTCGCCATTGTCGCTACATGAGACGAAACACATTTTGAGTGAGATGTGAAAAATGACAGCTATACAACTCATAAGAAGGTGTGATAAAATGGCAATGTTGAAAATCTGGACTGAAAATATTGAAAATTCAAGTAAAACATACGAAGCATGCGTAGGAACTGCACAATGCACATTCGTAAAACAGTAATTTTTAGGAATTTTTTCACCAAATTTTCAACATAGCCATTTTAAGACCTCTGCTCATGAACAGTGTCACTGTGATTTTCTTAATGTGTTCCATACATTGATTTCACACACCGACTGCGCCATTGTGAGCTACATGGGCAGAAACACATTTTGAGTGAGATGTGAAAAATGACAGCTAATCAGCTCATAAGAAGGTGTGATAAAATGGCAATGTTGAAAATCTGGAGTGAAAATATTGAAAATTTGCAAACTTACGAGCCTGCGTAGGAACTGCGCAACGCACGCTCGTAAAACAGTCATTTTTTGAAATTTTTGCACTAAATTTTCAACATGGGGTTTTTGGGACTGCTTTTCATGAATGATGTCACTGTCATGGCGTTATTCAAGGCCAAAGAGTGATTTTGCACAGTGACTGTGCAGTGCCTGCGAAATCATCCTTTGGGCCCGAATAACACCATGACAGTGACATCATTCATGAGAAGGTGTCCCAAAAACCCCATGTTGAAAATTTGGTGCAAAAATTCCAAAAAATGATTGAGATATGCAATAAAGTTGAACCCCATCTAGCCCATTATACAGCTTACCGGCATTTCCTCAGTTCATGGTCACCTTTGAAGAGTGCAGACGTGTTCCCGGTCCACCGAAGATCGTCACGCCGGAGTCCGGAGGTAAGTATGGGGTGGGGGTGTGGGGAGGCTGGGTGCGCAGTGGGTGGGTGCAGGTTGTGGGAGGGGGTTGGGAGCGCGCCGCAGGACAGTTTTGTTTTACAGGTTTGAAAAAAAAAAAAAAAAGATGCGTGGATGTTTGCCATGCTGGGGTGAGCTCCTAGCATGGCAGAAGATGGCTGGGGGCCGAGGAGCGGCCGGGGGGTTGGGCACTCCTGTCGGCAAACTACACTGGGGGAGGCGCCGAGGGCCGATGGGATTAGGCACCCGTCTGAAAAATAAAGCAAGCGTTTGCCACGCTGGGGTGGGCTCCAGCGTGGCAGCAAGGATAACTTTGGGGGCCGTGGAGCCGATGGGGATTGGGCACCCGTCGGCAACAATGTTGCCATGCTGGGGTGGGTCTCCCAGCGCAAGGCACTAAAGCTTTGGGGGGGGCGCAGGATGGACATGTGCAGGGGAGGCAGCGGACGCGGGGGGGGGCAGCTGCCAGTATTGCAGCAGTGTTTTTCTTTGAAGCAGAGGAACACTGCTGTCATACTGAGCTGCTGCACCCATTGGTGCAGGACCGACACGCCTGCTCAAGGGAGCAGTGCATTGGGTGGGAGAGGCACACCTCTAAGTGTGCTACTCTCCCAAAACGTTCCTTGCACATGCGCGCAAGCGAACGTAAAAATGGAAATGTTCCTGTAGGTAATCATATCAGATGACCGTAAGGTTGGCAAGCAATGTGAGAAGGCAGTAGGGAGGGGTTGGGGGATACTGGGATGTATAAGGAGAGGCATAACCAGCAGAAAACAAGAAGTTGTTATCCCTCTGTCCAGACAGTTGGTGAGACCCCATCTGGAGTACTGCGTCCAGTTCTGGAGACCCCATCTACGAAGGACATAGACAGGATGGAGGCAGTCCAGAGGAGGTCAACTAAAATGGTGCAGGGTCTGCAAGAGAAGCTATATGAGGAGAGACTAAAGCAGCTTAATATGTATACCCTTGAGGAAAGGAGGGAGAGGGGGGACATGATAGAAACTTTCAAATACCTCAAGAGAATCAACAAAGCCCAAGAGGGTAGTATCTTTCAGAAAAAGAGATGTGCAAGAACAAGGGGACACAATTTGAAGATGCGGGGGACAGCTCAGGGGCAATGTGAGGAAGTATTTTTTCACAGACAGGGTGGTGGATGCATGGAACCACCTTCCTGAGAAGGTTATGGGGTCTAAAATTGTGGGAGAATTCAAGAATGCATGGGACAGATATAAGGCAATTCTTGTGGGGGGTAGGAAGAAATAGACTGTTGGTTAACGAGGATCTGCAGCTTATCCAGTAGGTAGGGAAATGGGCAGACTAGGTGGGCCAAGCAGTCCCTTTCTGCCATCAAAGTCTATGTTTCTATGGTCCCATATGACATCCCACACTGACTTCTGCAACACAGTCCCCGTTGGTAAGCACAGATCCAGAATTGCTCTTCCTCGATTGGGTTCACTGACTATCTGCCTGAGAAATGCCCCCTGAAGGGAGTCCATGATGTCTGTACTTCTAGCTGATGCTGCAGCAGGAAGGCTCCAGTCTACATCTGGCAGATTAAAGTCCACCAATGATACCACCTTCCCTTTGTCAGTCATTTTGCCAGTTGCTTCTATTTCTTTGTGTAAATCATCCCCCTGTGTCGGAGGCCTGCAGACTACTCCTATATGAATAGCAGCTCCATTTTCTGACTCAAGGATGACACACAACACCTCAGCCCCCCCGCCTTGAATTCTCTGCACCTCCTTTGCTTTTATTTTTTCCTAAACACAAAGCACCATGCCCCCTCGTTTCCTTCTTACCCTGTCCCTGATAAACATCGTGTAGCCTGGTGTGACCATTCCCAGACATTGTTGTTAGTGCACTATGATTCAGTAATAGCCCCAATATCCAGGTCTGACTCTGCCATGATGGCCTTCAGGTCTGGGATCTTATTCCCAGATTTCTAGCATTGGCATGTATGGCTTTCCAAATTTTGTTAGCCCTTTTCTTGTCACTTCCTTTTTCCAGTTGTTCTTTGTTACCAACCTGTTCATGGTATACCATCAAATGGACGACTGCAAATGAGCATCTGAAATGTGAGCAACTCTATTTGTGTGCCGACAGTAGAGAGACTCAGGGTATATGGCGATGGTAGGGATAGAGAGTGTTAGAGGTTAGAGGTATGTAACGCGACAGTGAATGCGAGGAGAGCTGTACTTTTGCTGGTGAAGTACAGCAATGAGGCCCACAACTGCCGAACCATCTGCCTGGCATGGGGTAGGTCATGGACTGATGCAGCAATGGTCCCAGGTTAGGTATGCCAGTAGGTCATTTTTATTCTCAATGGTGTTAGCAGTTAGGATTTTATTTTTCCTCGCCATGTTCCCCTGACCGATGGTGCCCGACCTGGTACCCTGTCCCATGTATTCCCCTTCCCACAGTGTCCACTCCCACCTAGAGTTGATTATATTAATTTGGAGGGTGCGGGGGGCATACTGTAGCACTCCACATTAAATATTAATATGAATGTACATCTAGTCACCTTATTGGTGTTCAATTATGTGGGTTAAGGGCTGATTTTTCTTTCAGCTAAATGTACTCACCATTGTGCGAGTTGCCGTACGAAAATAGCCCTTATGACATGGAGCTCCTTTATATGACTGCTCCACTTTCCCCCTCCTCCTTTGTTAACTCCCTGCTATTTAGATTGTATTTTGTCCTGGAAGGATTCTCTCCTCTCAGGATCTCTCTACTCTTTATCTCAGCCTGTGGAGGCTGGAAAGTTACTGCCTCCCCTTTGTCTTCCTCCACCCCTTCAGCTAGTTTTAATGTCCATCAAAATAATATTTAAGCCATCACTGAGGACTGCTGTTCCATAGACATAGAAATATAAAAACAGAAGTTGACAGCAGATAAGGATCACAAGGTCCATCCAGTCTGCCCATTTTTTCTACGTTATGAATATGCCATAGGCCTTTAATCTGTCAATGGCCTATCTATTCATACTCATCTGTATTGCTCCCTTATGCCTATCCCATGCCTGTTTTAAGCCCTGCACTGTATTCATATCCACCGCTTACTGAAGTAGGCTGTTCCATGCATCCACCACTCTTTCTGTAAAATTACATTACCCCTTAATTGGCCTCCCTCTAATCTCATGCTGTGTCCTCTTGTCCTGCTATTTTTCTTATATTGAAACATGTTAGACTCTTTCACCTTGTTAATGCCCTTAAAGAGCAGGTACCTACTGTCAGGCACCCAGCTCCCTTCAAACATATATAATAGCAGATCTGCTCTACTGTTGAGGGGCATTAAAAATTATATGTGCTTCCCTCTGGTAAAAAAGTTGTAGCACCTCAAATTTGCACCCCCCATAAAAACAAAGCCTTGTCTGATGCGCCTCCTTTTGTGATGTCAGAAAATGAATACTGACGGTGCATGTCATTAACCTGTATGTAAGCGATTTGTCTATGGCATTTAGTACTATTTAAAGGGTGCCATGTAGAAAAATAACAGCAACTGCTGGAGTAACAGCCCCTGTTTACTGGAGCGGTCACTTTCACTGTTCCAAGTGGCAACTCTAAATATTACTAAATGTTATTGACAAATGGCACCAATATAAATCTATGGAGCACACACACAACAGCCTTCATTTTCTGACATCACAAAAGGGAGCTGGGGTACCTGCCTGGGGTGTGTCAGACATGGCTCTGTTTTAAAGGGGGTGCAAATTCAGGGTGCTATATCTTTTTCACCCATAGGGAAGTGCGTCTAAGTTTTCATACCCCTCAACAGTGGAGCAGGTCTTCTATTATATATATTTGGGGGGGCTGGGTGCCTGACAGTAAGTACATGCTCTTTAAGATGATTGAATGTTTTGATCATACCACCTCTCTCCCTCCTTTGCTCTAGTGTATACATATTGAGCTCCGCTAATTTGTCCTCATATGTTTTCTGATGCAGTCCCTGCACCATTTTGGTAGCCCTTCTCTGGACTGCCTCCATTTTGTCAATGTCCTTGTGCAGGTGCGGCCTCAGTACTGAACACGGTACTCCAGACGGGGCCTAACCAGTGTCTTGTAAAGAGGGATTATTATCTCCCTCTTACAACTTGTGATACCCCTACTGATACACCCCAACATCCCTCTAGCCTTACCTACTGCTTTAGTGGTCTGCTTGGAGGATTTCAGGTCATCTGTGATGATGATTCCCAAATCTCTTTCTTCTCTTGTGATTGCTAGCAACTCCCCTCCCAACCTATATGTAGCTTCAGGGTTTCTCTTCCCTGCTTAAACCCCAGTTGCCACTCTTCTGACCATGTTGCCAGTTTATCCAGATCTCTTCTCATTCTGCCCACCACATCTGGATCGTCTACTCTGTTGCAGATCTTGGTGTCATCTGCAAACAGACAAACCTTACCCTCCAGTCCTTCTGCAATGTCACTGATGAAGATATAGAAGAGGACTGGCCCTAGGACTGATCCCTGAGGTTCTCCACTTGTGAACTTGCATCTCTTCTGACTGTGTGCCATTTACCACCACTGCTGTTTTCTGCCCCCAACCAGTTTGTCACCCAGTTGACCAACTTTTGACCCATCCAATCCTACCCAGCTTATTAATAAATCTTCTATGTGAACAGTATAGAAGCTTTGCTGAAGTCAAAGTAGGCGACATCAGTTACACCCCCTTGGTCCACCACTCTGGTTACCCAGTCAAAGAAATCTATAAGATTAGTTTGACAGGTCCTTCCTGTTGTAAACTCATGCTGTCTTGGATCCTGTGCTCCTATGGATTCTAGGTGTTCTACTATCCTTTCCGTAAGGAGTGCCTCCATAATCTTGCCCACTACTGAGGTAAGACTGTTCTGTAGTTCCCTGCCTCCTCCCTGCTACCACTCTTGTGGAGCAGGATCACATAACCCTTCTCCAGTCTTCTAGGACCTCTCCTGTGCTCAGAGACTCACTAAACAGTTCTGTTAGTGACTCTGCTAGTTCCACCCTTAGCTTCTTTAGTACCCTGGGATGTATGCCATCAGGTCCCATTGCCTTATCCACCCTGAGCTTAGCAAGCTCTTGTAGGACCCTTTCTTTTGTGAAGGGACTAGTGCACACCTTCCCCCCCCATGTACATGGTGCTGAGCTGTGGGCCCTGCCATACCTTCTACTCAGTAAATACTGAGCAGAAGTATCTATTTAGGATAGATGCTTTTCCTTGGTTCTCCTCCACACACTCTCCCTTATCGTCTTTGATCTTAGCAATATCCTCTCTGGACTTCTCCTTTCACTAATGTATCTATTGAAAGTCTTGTCCCCTTCTTTTACTGTTCGTGCTAGTGTTTCCTCGATCTGGGCCTTTGCCTGCCTTATTGCCTTCCCTGCTTCCCTTAAGGAAGTTTAGTATGCCTCCTATCTTCATCCAGCTGTGTTCCTTATATTTCCAGAAGCCAGTCTTTGGCTCTGTCCTTTTCTGCTACTGTTTTGAAAACCAAAGTGGATTCCTCCTTCTTTTGCTCTTGCTTTTCTCTCTAACACAATAAGATGTTGCTTCAAGTATTGCATCCTTAATGCTTGCCCACTTTGCTTGTACCCCCTCACCTGTATTTCTTTTTGCCAGGGCTAGCTTAACTCTGTTGTCCATTTTATCAAAGTCAGCTCCTTTGAAGTCCCATATTTTTGCCTTGGAATGGGATGATTTAGTTCTAGTGGCCAAATTGAACCATACCATGTGATGGTCATTGACCCCCAGGAGACCTTCTACCTAGAGAGCTGTGATTCTTTCCCCATTAGTCAGTACTAGATCTAGAATAGCTCTGTCTGTTGTGGGTTGTTGTACCAATTGTTTGAGGCCCTCCCAATGCAGGAAATCCACCATGTGTCTAGTTCTGGCAGATATTCCTGCTGGTATTGACCAATCTGTATCTGGCATGTTGAAGTCCCCCATTTTCAGAACCTCCCATTTAGCTGTCATGTTTTGTATATCTTCTAACAGTAATGTGTATATGTCCTCCCCTGGTCTGGAGGCTTGTAGACAACCCCATTTGGTATGGCTGTCCCATTTCCTGTTTCCAGGGTGAGCCACAGTTCTTCTGGCTCCTTATGTGTATTCTGAATTTCTGTAGCTTTGATATTTTCATTGACATAAAGGGCCACTCCCCCCTCCTTTTTGCACCTCGGTCTCTTCTGAACAGTACATAATCGGTTACTGAAGTCTCCCAAGTGTGATTACTGGTGAACTATGTGTCGCTAATGGCTACTATGTCCAGTTTAGCCTCTGTCCTTGTTGCCTGCAGGTATGGAATCTTATTTCCCTGACCGCAGGCATTTGTGCACGTAATTTTCCATTGGCCAGATTTTGGTGTGTTAGTTGTAGTTGTTGGGCTAGGTCCAGCATTTCCCCTGTGCGTCATATGGGGAGCCGGACCTTTTTCCTTACCTGGTGATGCAAATGAACTGCAAACATGCTGAATCCCTGTTTAACCACTAGCTGAGGGGGGAAGGGTGTTCTTCCCATTCGATGTATCAGGTGCTACACCCCTTTCCCCATTTGTTAGTTTAAATACTCTGCAAAGACGTCAAACTTCTGCCCAAATGCATTGACTCCTCCTTAGTCAGATGCAGTCCATCAAATTAAAACTTTCACCCAAAAACTTGCCAGTTACCTACAAATTTGTGTCCTTTTCCTGGCACCAGCCTTGAGCCACATGTTTAGCTTTCCTGTCTCCCTTCTCTGACCTTCTGTCCATCTGCCCCCCTCCTGGATGGATGCAGGCCATCCCTGCTATAAGCTCTGACCCTCTAGGTGGAACCCCAGTCCCAGCGTAAACATACCCCCTGCTCTCTGTGCCACTCCTTCAACTATGGGTTGAAGGCTTTAGTACAGAACTCCCTTTCATTCCCTCTGTATTAGACATATAGCACTTCTGTAAAGGCTACAGTGCAGGCTACCTTCCCAAGACCATTTCCCAGTTCCTTAAACTGCTCCTGCACTGCTCCTGGCCCATCCATAGCTAGATTATTCATCCCCAGGTGGACAATGACATCCAGCTCCCCTTCCTTCCTTTCTTCCCATCACCCTCACAATCTGTTAGATATGCTTCCCATCCCTCCAAGCCATTGCACCAGGTAGGCACTTTACCTCCCTCTCTACCCCCTTTCCATCTCTATCTCCCAACAATAGAGTCCACACAGAAGTTTCATCTTCCTTCTCTGGGGTCCTCCTCCTCCCTCCTGGGAACTCCATTAGGGAGGACAGCCACATCCTCAGTGTCCACCACCTCAGGTACCTCTTCTTGGCAGTTCCCCTCTGCCAGAATGGCTTAAGAATTTCTTAGTAGTACCCGCTGCAGAGTGTGCCTGTGACCCACTCCTTCCAGCCTTCCAGATCCCACCACTCCCATCCTCCTTGGGCCCATCATAGTCCAATTACTCCTCCCTTCTGGCATCCCTTGAGGTAGCGGTGTCTGGCTAAATGGCCCCTGGGTGGGAGAAATGGTGACCTAACTCCTAGTCAATACAACTTTAAGTCTAGCAATTTTCTTCTGACTTTCAGCCAGTGCCTAAAGCAAATGAAAAGCCCTGCACTAAATGAGCTAAAACATCAGAACAAATGCAGTTACTACAGTGAAAATCTATTTTTATTATGAAGCCCTGGATACAGAAAAAATAAACAGGTAGCTATCACAAACAAGCACCCACACTTTGGGTCTATAGACTCTTCATCAGGGGGCATGACCAAGGAAAGAGCACGTCACACATAAATACACAAATACATGAATAATTAACCAACATTAATTTACTACATAGTTTCAGGTGCTAACTACACACGAATGGCAAGCTAATCAAAGATTAATAAAACTAAGCAGCAATTTCAAAAGAAGGCAGTATAGACTGGAATAAATAAATTAAATTGCTTTGAATTCATTTCAAATTCCTTTTAACAAAACCGAAACATAGAAACATAGAAACTGGCAACAGATAAGGACCTTTTGTCCCACCTAGCCTGCCCATTTACCCTACCAACTTTAATACCGCAGACCCTACTTGATCTGCAGCTTAATCCCACCTTCCTGTTTTCCTATTTAAGTTCCTTTATCTTCATCCAATGCATCTTTCAATTCTGTCACTGTATTTGCCCCACCACTTCCGCTGGGAGGCTGTTACATGCATCCACCACCCTTTCAGTGAAGAAGTACATTCTTACATTTCCCCTGAGTATACCTCACCCTCCAGGTTCATATCATGACCCCTTGTTCTTGAACAACTTTTTCTTTGAAAGATGCTGCCCTCCTGTTTGAGGTACTTAAAGTCTCTATCATATCCCCCTTTCCTTGAGGGTGTACATACTGAGGTACCTCAGCCTCTCCTCATAGGACTTTTGGTGCAGACCCTACACCATTTTAGTTGCCCTCCTCTGGACTGTCTCTACTCTGTCTATGTCCTTACAGAGATGTGGCCTCCAGAACTGGTTACAGTACTCTAGATGTGGTCTCACCAAGATTTGCTAGCAGTATTATCACCTCTCTTTCTGCTGGTGATACCCTTCCCTATGCACCCCAACATCCTACTGGCTCTTCCCACTGCCTTGTCACACTGCATTGTCTCTTTTACGTCCTCAGATGTGATTACCCCCATGTCCCTTTCCTCTTTGGTGGTCTCCAGTACTATTCCTCTCATCATGTACTCCATCCCTGGATTTCTATGCCCCAAGTGCATGATTCTCCACTTCTTCACATTGAATCTTAGCTGCCACACTCTTGACCACTCCTCAAGCTTGCTTAGATCTCTCTTTATTTTTTCCACACATTCCCAGGAATGTCAACGCTGTTGCAGATCTGTGTCTCATTTGCAAAAAGGCATACCTTACCTTCTAACCTTTCTGCAGTGTCACTAGTACAGATATTAAAGAGGACTGGCTCCAGCACTGATCCCTGTGGCATGCCACTGGTCACTCCTCCCCTCCTCAGAGTGAACTTTGTTTACCACCACCCCCTGTCACCTATCCCTGAACCAATTTCCTACCCATTTTACCACTTTAGGACACACTGCAAGGCTGCCCAGCTTGTGTATGAGTCTGTTATGTGGAACAGTGTTGAAGGCCTTACTGAAATCTATGTAGGCCACATCCAATGCTCCACCCTGATCTAATTCCCTGATCACCCAGTCAACAAAAATCTATCAGATTTGTTTAACATGGCCTCCCCAGTGAATCCATGCTGCCTTGGATCCTGTAAGCCGTTGGATTCAAGATATTCCTGGTCCTTTCATTTAGCAGTGACTCCATTAATTTCCCCACCACTGAACTCAGGCTGACTGGTCTGTAGTTTTCAGCCTCCTCCCTGCTCCCACTATTGTGAAGTGGGACTAAATCATTACATTTTCATTCATTTAAATCTTCACTCACCAGTAAGCTAAGTACACACCCTCAGTAAAAACAGTAACCACATATTCTTCAAATTAAATTGCTGATGCTAAAATCCTCGCTACATAGCGCTGACTCAGAATTAATAATGAATCAAAAGTATCTGCACCAAGTGCTGCTCATATACAGTGACATGGCGTGAAAGCTTAAATGAAGGATGCAGTAACCAAAAAAGGGGGGACATGGGAGGGAGAGAGGGAAAGTGGGAGAAAGAGAACTTACATAGAAATACAGACTTTGATGGCAGATAAGGAGCACTTGGCCCACTTAGTCTGCCCATTTCCCTATCTATTGGATAAGGTGAAGATCCTAGTTATCCAGCAGCCTATGTCCTCCTACCACCACTATAATTGTCGTATGTCAGTCCCCTGAATTCTTGAATTCCTCCACTGTTTTTGACCCCAAGACTTCCTCAGGAAGGCTGTTCCATGCATCCACCACTCTCTCTGTTAAAAAAAAAATACTTCCTCACGTTGCTCCTGAGCCACCCCCCATCTTCAAATTGTGCCCCCTTGTTCTTGTACATCTCTTTTTCTGAAATATACTACTTTCTTGGACTTTGTTTATTCCCTTGAGGTACTTAAAGGAACTGAAACAAAACAGCAGCAAAAAGGCAATGGGTGGGAGGGAAGGGAAATAAGACAGACCCAATCATCCAAGGGGATACCAGCAGTTAATAAAGAAAATTGCTGCTGACAACACTTGAGAGAGAAATATGGAAGCAGCAAGAAAAGCATTATAAATATGGCTTGAGGTCCCAAATGTCATTTAAACCCTGTGGTTTCAAACTTTCAACTTTTGTAAATCCAAAGACTTTCTTGCTGCAAATGTTTATTTTGCCTATTCCCACCTCTCTATTTTAGCATAATGGCCATGATTCCCAAAGCTTTGCCTAGGCACAAACCCAGTTTAGCTAGTATTCACAAATCTCAGTTTACCCCTGCAAACTGGGTTTGTGCCATGGCAAAGTAGTAGGGGGTGGGGCATAATGCTAATGAAGGAGAGGGGACCTGCATATCCCACAATCTCATTCACCGACACTTTGCGCCATGCAAGGGCCTTTGTGAAGGTCACTGTATAGAGCAAATTAGCACTGGAAAAAAACTGGTGGTAATCTGCGCAGCCCTAATGGTTGCCAGACATATTGCGGCTCCCCACTCCCCCAGTCCCTATCTGCCCACCCGAGAATAAATAAATAAGTTTCCTTAAGTTTCCTTAATGTAGTGTCCCTCCTCCTCCCACCACCACCAATCGCCACACTGTATTATGAAAACAGACCAATTAACAATAAACCACACACAACCTCAGTCCAGAGTACAAAATGAAATTTATTAACAACTATAAATATGCCAAAGTGACAAAAAGCTCACTTCCAGCTCTACACCTAGAGCTCGGAAGTGAGCTTCTTCACTAGCTCTTATAGTTGTTAATAAATTTCATTTTGTGCTCCTGAACTGAGGTTGTGTGGTTTATTGTTAATTGGATAGTTCATTTTTTACCACACCCTCATGTCTGTAGAGCTGGACTTGTTGCACTTTTATTATGAAAACAGAACCTTTTCCCATAGTATAATGTCCCAACCAAGTCCCTGCTCGCCTGCCTGATAGTAACAAAATGTTTCCATAGTGTAGTGTCCCAACCCAATCCCCAATTGCCCACCTGAGAATGCAAAACTAAATTTCCATAGTGTAGGGTCCCTTCCCAGTCTCCAATCCCCTGATCCTCCACTCGTTCATAAGGAAAATATTTTCCATAGTGTAGGGTCCCACTCCATTGCCCAAACTCCCACAAGATATGAAAATTAATACATTTCCATAGTGTAGTGGTTCCCCCACCTCCCACCCACTTTGGTAATCACATACCACCCCCACTTCGCCTGCCCCAGCATAGCCATGAGTCAGCGAGCAGAAAATCCCTCCTCATACTTCCACGTCTTCCAGCCAACTGAACTGTTAATGACAGTGTACAGTAAACAAATTGACAGTTCAGTCAGTGGGCAGCCCTGGAGGTGTGAGGAGGGCTTTGCTGCTTGCCAACCATGGATGTGCTGGGGCAAGGGCAGCAGGGTGGTATCCGAATTTCAGTGGGTGGAAGGTTGGGGACCAACACACTATGAAAAGAGATTCATTTTTATATTGGGTGGGGATCAGGCAATGGTGTGGGACCCTACACTATATAGAAAATATTTTACTTATAAACTGGTGGGAATCATGGGACGGGACTGGGGACTGGGAGGAGTCCTACACTATGGAAATTTTGTGTTGTATTCTTGGGTGAGTGATCAGGGACTTGAGTGGGACAGTACAGTGTGGAAAAAGTTCTGTTTTCATAATATAGTGCTGCAATGGAGGGGGAAGGGACCCTACACTAAGGAACATTATTTTTATAGCTAACAGGTGGGAGATCAGGTGATCATGGACCCAGAAGTGGCCCTATGCTATGGCACATAGTTCTGTACATTACAGGAGGGAGATAGGGGACTGGGGAGGGAACCTATACTATGAAATACTATTTTTTCTTGCCGTCAGGTTCACGGTCATGGTGGCGGAGTGCACCACTGGACTATGGGGGAATGTGGATGTGTGAGGCTTGGGTTGTTGGGGGACCACGCACTGCCACATTAATGGCATGCAAATGAGCCCATAATGGGCAAGCTAATGGCCACTAGCACCTTGCATGCCCAATGTGTATTTGTATGGCTCCATTCATGAATAGCACTTTATCGCCTGAGCACTATTGGCTGCGGGGCCATTTTCCTGGCTGACTGTCGGGGCAGCACAACTGGGTATTCCACTGCTTTTCTTGGATTAGTGCTGCCCCCGCTGTCCCCTATTTATAGTTTGATAGCACACTGTGCTATCCAACTGTGAATAGCTCCATTGCCCACCAGCGCAGCTGGGAACTGCAGCGCAAACTTTTGCACTCACTTTGCATTCCTTTTGTGAATCTTGGCCAATATGTTCAAATCCCATAACTTTTAATGAATCAGGAATAGATGAATGTTTAAGTGAAAAATGTTGACCAATCGGGGCAGCACCACAGTTTCCAGAAGGTCTCCCTGTAGACTGCTCCCCCACAACCACTGCATTGTACCAGTCCCCACCAGGGGAGCAGATAAGAGTAATTTTGCATGATTTACTCCCACTTTCTAATTTTAAGAATTTATTTCACACCCAGTACATCTTAAGTATATTTGCCACACATGCACAAAATTGTCAGCACTATGCGATGTTAGCAGCAATGGCACTATGCACAGACAGAGTGGAAACAGTAGGGATGGAGACAGAAAAGAGTAGCAGCATCAGTTGTG
Organism: Neoceratodus forsteri; assembly: GCA_016271365.2. Taxonomy (NCBI): domain Eukaryota; kingdom Metazoa; phylum Chordata; order Ceratodontiformes; family Ceratodontidae; genus Neoceratodus; species Neoceratodus forsteri. Next base: position 371,790,272 of record CM057449.1, read on the forward strand.
TACACTGCAGGAGACAATGTCAGAAATTGCTACAGGTAAGTGGTTGGCCACAAAGGTTGTTGTAATAAGTCACCGCACTACATATAGTAGCATCAGGACTGTATCTCTAACTCCACAGCAGTACCAAACAAAAGCCAATGACTAAAGGTGTTCAGTGTGTTTGAGACTTGTGTAGAGGGGGTCCAAGACTGGTCTATAGATGACATTACTTCCCTATAGATAGGAACACTACCATTCTGAAGAAGCTAGCAGTAAACACCTCCTAGTCTCAAAAAATTATCTGGACCCCCCTGGTCCCCACATTTCCCTTTCCTGCTCTTGTGCTTCCTGTCCTCCTGTCTCAGAACCCAGTAAGGCTATCCTGCTAATACCCAGCAACAGCAAGATCCTAAACCCTGAAGCACACTAATACCCAGCAACCATTTACCAGAAAGCCCTTAAACCCTCCAAACCATTAATACCAATTAACCATTTAATAGCAAGCCCATACACTCAGAAACACAAAAATACTCAGCATCCATCTAGCAGCAAGCCCCTAAACCCCAAAACACACTAACATCCAGTTACAGTGTAGCTACAGTTTAACACCAGTCCCCTATAACCATTGCTTTCTCCTATTGTTCTTTGTTTTGCAATCTATGATGTGGAACCTTTGTAAAAGAACTTGCACTCAAAGGTCTTTTCCAAATCACTAGATAAATAAATAAAATACAACCAGAGTCACACTAATAGTCAGCAACAGTTTAGCAGCAAGCCCCCAAGCCAACAATCACACTAACCCCGCAAATGTATAGAAGCAAAGCCCCAAAGTTCATTTATTCTGAATCCTTAACTTCTCATGTGGCTGCTGGCAACCTCAAGTGCCTCCCTCACAATCTGTGAAAAGCTACTGTGTACTGTACTTGGTACTATTTCCTAGGCAGACATTGAGTCTGAGGTACCAGTGTCTGAAAACTAGTTCTGCAAGACACTCAGACCTGCCATTTGACATTGTCACTAGTTTGAGTTCTCTTGCCTCACTCATAGGAACAAATTGCATTTCTTGTGGGAGGAGGTAATATTAGTGCATTCAGTAGCAGGCATAACTAATACATTTGGTGAGCTATCGAGCTTGATATTACAGTTCTATCACTGCTCCCTGCTTGGAATCTGTAACTCAGCTGAAGCTGGACCAGAAAAGCACAGGTGATGCCTCATGTGGATGTGATGCCACTGGATAATGGACTGGACTGTCTGCAACAGTTGGAGCACAATGTCCTTCTTTTCACGATGCTCAGTACCCTTTCTGCTCACTGGCATAGTCTCATCCAGTTCTTGCTCATGCACACCTGGAATGTCCACTTGTACCTCTGTTTGCTCCTGCTCAATTTCAAGCTACATATGCCTGTTAACATATGTCTCCTCCTCAATTTCATCCCCCATCTCCTCTATGACAGAATCCTCCATCTCACTGTTAACATCAGGCATGTCATCTTCAATTGCATCCTCCATATCCCTGTTAACATCTGACTGGGTTTCAAAATTAAATTTGCTGAAAATCTCAGCTTGGTTCTTCACTATTTTGTGTGGTGCTTCAGTGTTCAGCTCTGCCAGGATCTCCTGTTCTATTTCAGTCTCATCTTGTTCACCATTTACCTGTACATTGTAAGAAGGCTGCAGATATTTTCTGCACCTTTCACACAGTTTTCATCACTGCTGCTTGATGATCCATAGTCATCCATTTTATCAAAAAGACTGCATTGTTAGAAACAAAATAACATTTAAAATAACATTTAAATGCTTCACTGGCAAGCTTTTAAACTAGTCAAGGGGGGAGGCACTGATAAGCAGCAGAAAAATCCCAGCCTCTCCCTACAAAACAGGGTACTAAATGGGAAAAAGACCGAGGTAGAAAGGTCAGTGGGATGCTGCAACGAAAATAAAAAACCATCATAAAATGGAAAGCAATGAGTACCAATGCCGTGAGTCTGAGTAACAAAAGCACCTGAATTAGTGGCCTTGATGAGGAGGAACATCTGGATATCGTGGCAGTCACAGAAACATTGTACACAAAACCATGACTGGGATGTAAACATACCAGGATACACTATCTACAGGAGGGACAGGGAGGTAAAAAAGAGGAGGAGAGTAGCTCTTTACATAAGAGAGGAATCAAAGCAACAGAACAAAAAGGGTAAACAGGGAGGAGGAAAAGCACTGTGGGTAAATTTGGAGACCGCAATAACCACAATCCCACCGGGTTATAGACAGACCCCCTCAGGGGGAGGAAATGGACAAGGAATGATAGAAAGTATACTTAGTATGGCAGAAAAAGGGAGATATTGCTGATGGGTGATCTGAATATGCCAGATGTTAACCTGGAGTGCATTGCCAGCAGCCACTTCTAAGGTGGGGTTATTCTAGATGCCCTACAGGGGCATGCCTTAGACAACTAGTATTGGAGCCCATACAAGAGGAACAATCTTAGACCTGGTTCTCTCAAATGGAGATGAGGAGAGGATCACAGATGTAGAAGTGGGTAGCCATCCGGAACTAACGACCATCGAACAGTATGGTTCACAATAAACACAGCAATAGAGTCAAGCATACAATGACAAAGGTACTGGATTTTAGGAGGCTGACTTTGTCAAAATGGGTGAGTGCCTAAGGAATGCACTAGCAAATGGGCAGGAAGAAGGTGGAAGAACAATGGGGAATAATAAAACTGCCATCACATAGGTAACAAGCCTTTGTATAAAGCAAATAAACAAAATGAAACAAGGTAAGAAACCACTATGGTTCTCAAAGGGAGTGGCAGTGAAGGTTCAAGAAAAAGAAAGCATTCAGGAAGTACAAGGAATCACAGAAGGAGCAGGACAGAGAACTGTATCAGTTAAAGCAAAGGAAGCGAGAAGGCAGTCAGAACAGCAAAGGCCCAAACAGGAAAAGATAGCCAACTCAGTTAAGAAGGGATAAAACCTTTTATAGGTACATCAGGGAGCAATAAGACCAAGGGAGGGATAGTGAGGCTTAGTAAAGGGGAGGAGGGTGGGCAGAGGGTGGCTGTGAAAGGCAGAGATACTAAACAAATACTTTTGCTCAGTATTTACAAAGGAAGAGGGGGAAGTACCTAAAACAAACAGTAGAAACACTCTGGATACAGAAGTTGATACCAGCCCATTTACAGAAGAAAGGGTTCTGAAAGAACTCTTAAAACTGAAGGTGGACAAAGCAATGGGGCCTGATGGAATTCATCCCAGAATTCTAAAAGAACTAAGGGTAGAACTAGTGACACCACTGACTACCCTCTTTAACAAATCATGGGAGGATGGGGTGGTACCCGAGGACTGGAGGAGGGCAGATGTAATTCCCCTTCACAAAAGTGGGAGCAAGGCAGAAGCAGGAAACTACAGACCTGTTAGTTTAACCTCAGTGGTAGGGAAATGATGGAATCACTTCTGAAGGAAAGAATTGTTGAGTATCTAGAGGCCAGAGGGGCACAGGACCCAAGGCAGCATGGATTCACAGCGGAAGGTCATGCCAGACAAATCTGATAGATTTCTTTGACTGGGTGACCAAAGTAGTTGATCAGGGAGGGCTGTGGACATGGCCTACCTAGACTTTGCAAGGCATTGACACAGTCCCACACAAAAGATTAATATACAAGTTAGCCAGCCTGGGAGTGGGTCCCAAGATGACAGCCTGGGTAAAGAATTGGCTGGAGAATAGGACACGAGAGTAATAGTAAATGGAGTCCACTCTGAAAAAGGGGTTAGTAGTGGGGTACCGCAGAGGTTCAGTATTAGGACCGGTCCTCTTCAATATCTTTATAAGCGACATTGCAGAGGGACTGGAAGGAAAAGTATGTCTCTTTGCAGATGACACAAAGATCTGCAACAGAGTTGATACACAAAGTGGAGTGGAAAGGATGAGAAGGGACTTGGCAAGGTTAGAGGAATGGTCAAATGTATGGCAGCTTAGATTCAATACTAAGAAGTGCAAGGTAATGCACTGGGGAAACAAAAACCCAGGGGAAGAGTACACAATGGGGGTGAGATACTAACAACAACAAAAATGGAAAGGGACCTGGGGGTAGTCATATCAGATGACCTCAAGATGGAAAAGCAATGTGAGAGGGCAGCAAGGAGGGCTGGGGGATACTTGGATGCATAGGAAGAGGCATCACCAGTAGAAAACAGGAGTTATTATTCCTCTGTACAGACAGCTAGTGAGACCCATCTGGGAGTACTGCATGCAGTTCTGGAGACCCAATCTCCACAAAAGACATAGACAGGATGGAAGCTGTCCAGGAGGGCAACTAAATGGTGCAGGATCTGCACGGAAGACATATGAAGAGACTTAGGAGCTTAATATGTATAGCTCGAGGAAGGAGGAGAGGGGAGCATGATAGAAACTTTCAAGTACCTCAAGGGAATCAACAACGTCCAAGAGGGTAGCATCTTTCAAAAAAAAGGTGTAAGAACAAGGGGCACAATTTGAAGATAGAAGGGGGCTCAGAGGTAATTTAAGTTAAAGTATTTTTTCACAGAGAGGGTTGTGGATGTATGGAACGGCCTTCCAGAGGAGGTTGTGGAGTCAAAAACAGTGGTGGAATTCAAGCATGCATGGGACAGTCATAAGGCAATTCTAGGGGGTGGGGGTAGGAAGAAGTAGGCTGCTGGTTAACTAGGACCTGCAGCTTATCCATCAGGTAGGGAAATGGGCAGACTGGGTGGGCCAAGCGGTCCTTATCTGCTGTCAAATTCTATGTTTCTATGTTTCTATGTCCCTTATAGTACAGTACAGTACTATTTGCTGAAACAAGAATGAGTTGCAAAATTTAATAACACATTATTTGTTGTGACAACAAAAGTAAAGCACTGTGCTGAACTTTACCTTGGATGACTTTGTCCTAGGCTGCTTTGGGTCTTCAAGGCATCTGTGGACTTCCCAACCTTGCATTATTTCAGCTGATGGATAATCTTCTTCCTAGCGGCTGCAAAGAGTCCTGTTCCAGGTGGTGTTCAGTTTGCTAGGCTGAGACTTCTTCCCAGTGACTGAAATGCCACTGTTCTGGATTTTCTCCTGTAGAAGACAGTTGTCCATGGTTGTATAGACAGGTGATATAGCACTGACAATTTTTCCAGACTTATACAGTAAAGTACTCTTGGCACAATGGAACACTTTTGTGCTTTATGTAGGCTGAGAACAGGTGATCTCAGGTGATGCGCACCACATCAGGTACACATTAGAGGTGAATTACTGCATCTCAATGGACTACCGGTAGGGTGACACCATACACTTCAATGTTGCTTAATAAATGAAGTGTCCCCATAACTAGCGCTTAATTGAGCTGCACAATGGTGAAGAAGATTTCAGTCATGATCAGAGCTGCAGTGAGGCAGATGAGGTCTGAGGAAAAGCATCAGGAGGATCCAGGTTTTTCTGAAGATCACTAGGATCTCCATCATGGATAGCAGGCTGAGGGCCCACCTGAAACAAAACATCCCAATGCCGTGTGCCCTCAGCCTACCATATGCACCAGGTCCTCACCTGTATAACACTATTACTGACCTCTCCTGACACTTTACATATTGTTTTACTGTAGTGTAACATTATATACATTGTTTTGGTGACTGCTTGGTGAGGCCGCACCTTGAGTACTGCATGCAGTTTTGGAGGCCACACTTAAAGAGGGACATTAACCTCCTGGAGAGAGTCCAGAGGAGGGCAACCAAAATGATTTGGGGCTCAGCGGACAGGACCTATGAGGAGAGGCTCGAAGAGCTAAATATGTACACATTGAAGAGAGAAGGGACCTGGGGGACATGATAGAGGTCTCTGGGTACATGAAGAGGGTAAATAGGGAGGAACAGTCAGGGTGCTTGAAGGAAGGCGGGAAGGGCCACTAGAGGGCATGGGTGGAAGCTGGAGGGAAGATTCAGGGGAGAAAGGAGGTGCTACTTCACTGAGAGGGTGGTGGAGCCATGGAATGCACTGCCTAGGGGGTGGTGGAGGCAGAGACAGTGGAGGGGTTCAAGGGGGTGGGACAGGTACAGGGGAAGGGTTCTGGAAGCAAAATCCAATGCAGCAAGAATATCCGGAACTGGGAAGGGAGAAGCCAGAGAAGGCGAGGGGGACAGCAAGGTCAGCACCCAGGGTGGGGGCTGACCAAACGAGCAGACATGAAAGACCGTTAGGCCTATTCTGCTGGCATTTTAGTATGTTAGTATGTTTTACTGTAGTGTAACATTATACATCTTCCTACAGTAATTTACAGACAAAATTAGGAGTAAGTCATTTAGTAGATTCTCTTATTTCTGCACACAAAGAAATCACGGTAATCATTGACCTCATGCTCATTGAAGATGACATGGCCACCGTGATGGAAGCTGTTGAAGGTCTGCCCACCAAAAATGATGTAGTGACATCTGTCTCGCCTGTCAAGTGAATGCACCACCAGATGGGATGGACTTATAGGTAGGTAAGGTAAGGTATTTAACAATTGATCCATTACTGTGTTATCACAGAGGAGGGCAACCAAAATGGTGAGGGGGGTTAACAAGAAGCCATACAAGCATACATGACTGCAGGAATTCAACATGGGACTCTCTGGAAGAGAGGAGAGTGAGAGGTGACAGGATTGAAACCTACAAGTAACTCTTACAGGAGTGAAAAAGGTGAAAGTGGAGGGTCTATTTCAGAGAAAGGGAGGCACTACAACAAGGTGGTATGCAATGAAGCTAAGAGGGGGAAATCCTGCTAACACAGAAGGAGATAGCTGACTAAACATCTAGAACTTTTTTCTGCTAGGGCATTTCTGACTAAGGGTAAGCACATGGATAATTTATTATTTACCAGTGGAGTAACACAAGGATCATTGCTGGGTCCAGTCCTCTTCAATGTCATTATCAGTGATATGGCAGAGGGTCTGGAAGGGAACATTTGCCTGTTTGATGACAACACTAAGCTCTGCAATAGGGTGGATAGAATGAGAAGAAATCTAAGGAAGTTGGAGAGTTGGTCAAGGGATTGGCAGCTAGGTTTCAATGCAAAAAAGTGCAAGATAATTCACATAGGGCACAAAAACCCAGGATCTACATATCAACTGATGGGAGGGGGAGAAACAGCACGCTCCAAGCAAGAAAGAGATCTGGGGGTGATCATCTCTGATGACCTCAAGGTAGGTAGACAGTGTGACAAGGCAGCAGGAAAGGTAAACAGGATGCGGGGACGCATAGGCAGGGAAATCATTAGCAGAAAAAGGGAGGTAATAATTCCACTATACCAGGCATTAGTGAGGCTGCACCTTGAATACTGTGTCCAGTTTTGGAGGCATCATCAATATAAGGACATAGATAGGGTGGAGGTGATTCAGAAGTGGGCAATCAAAATGGTGCAGGGACTACATCACAAGCCCTACAAGAATAGGCTAAGGGAATTAAATATGTCCTCCTTGGAGAAGAGGAGTGAGAGGGGGGATATAATTGAGACATGTAAGTACCTCACAGGGAAGAATAAAGTACAAGAGAATACTATATTCCAAAGAAAAAGATGCTCAAGGACGAGGGGGCACAAGATGAAACTAGAGGGAGGGAGGTTCAGTGGGAACATGAGGAAGTACTTTTTCACAGAGAGGGTGGTGGACAAGTGGAATAGACTGCCAGTGGAGATGGTGGGGACAGAAATGATTGTAGGTGTTAAACATGCTTGGGATAGGCATAGAAGATTTCTGGTAGTCGGTGGGGGGTACAACCTAATGCCAGCAGTGCATGATACAGAACAATTGTTCGCAGTAACAGGGCAGACTAGATGGGCTGAAGGCCAGTATCTCCGACAATTTTTATGTTTCTGTTAGATACTTATTAGAAGTGTAGGGTCTGCATGGTTAACTGGGACTTTCAATTATTGTAAAAACAAAAACACAAGAATTAGTGTGCTAGTCTGAGTTGGGGGAAAGGAATTGAAAATCATATTTGTAGTTAACTGGATAATGAAAATTGCTTTAAATTGGGGTGTGTGGATTAGGCAGCAGTGAAACAGGTGTCTGCATTTAGACTTCCCTGTAATTATCTTTTGGCCAGGAGAGCAATCTTGCTGTCCTCAATTGACAGCCAATCCGGGGCACTGCCTGGGATCCAGGAAGTGGACATGGGCTTTCTTAGGGACTAGGCCACCAAGTGGCTCCCAGCACGGAGGACCAATGCACCAAGGACATCAGAGTCTGCCCAATGGAGTCAGCCCAAGGAGGCAGCCGTGAACTCTGCACTCCAGAAGGGATGCTGGGGAACACTAAAGGAGGGAATTAAGCAGCATGAGGAAGCAAGGAACCAGGAAGTTACATGTGACAAATGAGGTAAGATTCCTGCTAAACTCCTGTCATAACTTTACACACCACAAAGAGTGAAAAGTGTTAAGGTCACCTATAAATTTGTGGTAATTGGTGTTATACCCTATCAAGGGTTGTGGCAGATAAGGGTGTTAAAAGTAGGGAAAAAGTTGGGATTAGGCCAAACACCCTATATAGGGTAGGGGTACAGGATCCATGGCAGTCGGTCAAGAATTTTGTTGTTGAATGACTTCACAGCGACTACGTTATGTCGACCGCATTTGCAGTTGGCAGAAAAGGAGTCACTTCAGATTGTGTTTTCTTCAGGGGGCTTTGCCCCCGAACCTTCCATGTGGGGAGCTCTGCCCACACCCCCTGCTACTAAATTAATCAACTCCGGAGTCGAGGTTGCTTCATGGAGGGGTGCGATACCCCAGAAGCAGTGCCGGGTCCCATGAGAACACTTCAGTGACTTGGTGCTGTTGTCACTCTAGTGTCAGTCTCAGTAAAGTTGTTGTTGTAGCGATGGCATACCAGGGTACAAAAGGTATTTAAAAGTAAGCAGAAAATTGGGATTAGGTCAAACGTCTTATCTAGGGTAGAGGTAAAAAATGTTTTGAAAGTAAGCAAATAGTGAGATTAGGCCAAACACCCTATCAAGGGTAGGTGTTTTAAAGTAAGCAGAGCTTGGGGAACTTGTGAAACACTCTATCTAGGTTAAGGGTAAGAAAGGGCTTTAAGTAAGCAAACAAAAACAGACAGAAAACAAGCATTTGTCAATGCCGAATGTTTGCTTGCTGGCATTGGCAGTGGTAATGTAGAAGTTACAGAGCTGCGTAATAGGAATGGCAGTGAAGTACTGAACTGAAGCCAACCCACCACCACCCTGCAGAGAGTGACAGGCATTGGGGTGTGCATTTGGGTCATCAGGCTGCTTATGCATGCATTTCACCACACCCCACCCTGCAGACACTGACAAGTGTCACAGTGTTCCTTAGGGTCTTTGGCCCTTATCGCACCCATTTCATTAGAAATGCGGTGAGATGGAGTGCGATATAGGAGAATGGGGTGAACTTTGGGGCTGAAGAGTCCAAGGCATACCTCGATGCCTCTCACTGGCTGCAGGGTGTGGAATGGTATGAGCATTACAGGCAAGAATCCCCAAGTCACACCCCTGATGCCTGTCATTCTCTACAGGGTTGGGCGTTATGGTTGGAAACCCTAATACCTCAGGCATTCGTTGGTATTTTCACTCCAAATTTTCAACATGTTTTTTGTGACCCCACCTCATGAACAGGGGAATATCAGTTTGTTAGCCAGCTGCTTATGCACAGTGATCGACATTTAGCACCACAAGGTGCAAAACATTCGAACAGGATGTAAAAAATGACAGCTGTACTGTTCATGGGAGGTGTAAAAAATGGCAATGTTGCAAATCTGCAGTAAAAATATTTAAAAAATGGTGAAGTCATGGCGTACATAGAAACTGTGCAACGCACACTAAGTAATATAATTAGGTTGAGGATATTTTACAGCAGATTGTCAACTCAGGCATTTTGGTGCCTCCGATCATGAACAGTGTCACTGTGATTTTCTTTATCTGTGCTGAACAATGATTTCCCACAGCGACCATGCATCTCAGCGCTGAAAGTGGGAAAACACTTCAGCCATGTTGTGAAAAATGACAGCTGTACTGTTCATAAGGAAGTGTGAAAAATGCCACTGGTGAAAATCTGGACTGAAAATATTACAAAGTCATGAACTTACAGGTGCGTGGAAACTGCGCATTGCTCACTCAATAACACAATCATTTTAGGGACTTTTGTCACCAAATTTTCAACATAGCCATTTTAAGACCTCTGCTCATGAACAGTGTAACTGTGATTTTCTTAATCTGTCCTAAACATTGCTTTACGCACCAACAGCACCATTGTAAGCTACATGTCTGAAACACATTTTGGGCAACATATGAAAAATGGCAGCTGTACTGTTCATAAGGAAGTGTAATAAAATGGCAATGTTGAAAATCTAGAGTAAAATATTAAATTTGCAAACTTACGAGCATGCATAGAACTCATAGCGCATGCTAAGTAAAACAGTCATTTTAGGAATTTTTTCACCAAATTTTCAACATTGTCATTTTAAGACGTCTGCTCATGAACAGTGTCACTGTGGATTTTCTTAATGTGTCCCATACATTGATTTTGCACATACTGCGCCATTGTGCACTACATGGGCGGAAACACATTTTGGGCAAGATGTGAAAAATGACAGCTATACTCTCATAAGGAGGTGTGGCAAAATGGCAATGTTGAAAATCTGGAGTGAAAATATTGAAAATTCGCGAACTTACTAGTGTGCGTAGGAACTGTACAACACACGCTCGTAAAACAGTCATTTTCTGGAATTTTTTCACCAAATTTTCAACATAGCCATTTAACACCTGAGCTCATGAACAGTGTCACTGTGATTTTCTTAATTTGTCCCATACATTGATCTACACACCGACTGCGCCATTGTGTGCTACATGGGCAGAAACACATTTTGGGTGACATGTGAAAAATGGCAGCTGTACTGCTCATAAGAAGGTGTGATAAAATGGCAATGTTGGAAATCTGGGTGAAAATGGCCGAAATTCACGACCTTCTGACGTCTTGCGTGGAACTGCATAGCCTGCGGCTAAATAAAAACAGTCATTTTGGAATGTTTTCACCAAATTTTAAACATTCTTTTCTTAATTTGTCCTTACATTGATTTCACACACGACTACGCCATTCTAAGCTACATGGTAAAACACATTTTGGGTGAGATGTGAAAAATAACAGCTATACTACTCATAAGAAGGTGTGGTAAAATAGCAATGTTGAAAATCTGGAGTGAAAATATTGAAATTTATGAAACTTACGAGCCTGCGTAGGAACCATAGCGCACCCTAGATAAAACAGTCATTTTGGAATTTTGGTACCAAATTTTCCAACATGGAGTTTTGGGACCCCTTCTCATGAATGATGTCACTGTCATGGCAGTATTCAGGCCCAAAGGGTGATTTCACAGTCACTGCACAGTCACTGCGCGAAATCACCCTTCGGGCCCGAATAACGCCATGACAGTGACCTAATTCATGAGAAGGGGTCCCAAAAAACCCATGTTGAAAATTTGGTGCAAAAATTCCCAAAAATGCCAGAGATATGCAATAAAGTTGAAACCCCCCTATGTAACCATTATACAGCTTATCGGCATTTCCTCAGTTCGCGGTCAGCTTTGAAGAGTGCAGACGTGTTCCGGTCCACGAAGATATGTGTGGAGTCCGTGAGTAGTATAGGAGTGGGGGTGTGGGGAAGCTGGTGCGCAGTGGATGGGTGCGGGTTGCGGAGGGTTGGGAGGAGCGGCAGGACAGTTTTATTTTACAGGTTTAAAAAAAAAACGTCTTGGGACATTTGCCACACTGGGGTGGGCTCCCAGCGTGGCACAAGGACTCAGGGGCATTCAGCCAATGGGGATTGGGCACCCATCGGCCAAAGGACTACAGTGCTTGCCACGCTGGGGTGGGTCCCAGCGTGGCACCTAAACTGAGGGGTGGGGACACAGCTCAGCAACTGGGGGATGCAGCTCAGCCGATGGGGATTGGGCACCCGTCGGCTATACAATCTGAGGCGTGCACGTCTGTCTGTGCGTGGGGGGCTGCGTGTGAGCAGCCGATATCTTATCAGTGCTCCTCAGCGTATGCCACTGCATTTTGGAGGCGTGTCATAGACGGCTCAAAATGCATTGGCTTACAGGGGCCGCGCCTGCCAGCCCACTGACTGAATTAGAGGAGGAGGTGACACACATCCGAAATCTCCGATGAAGGCACTATGTTTCTTGCACATGCGTGCAAGCAAACATAAAAATTAGACAGGCTGAAAGTGGTGTAATAAAGTGGCTGTGGGGTGGCAATTTTCAGTGAGACTTTCTGGAGACTGCGGTGCTGCCCCATCTATATGCACCTCTCTGGGCTGAGGGTGGAGGTAGCATGACTCCAGGCCACATAGGATGGGGTTCAGGGGGGCCTACACCCCCACCCATGGACCACCTGGTATGCTGTCACTGCCTCAAAGGCTGCCAGGGAGGAGGGGTGGATGGACTATGGTGGACTCAGGACTGTTGAGGGTGATGGGTCAGAGGCATATCCCCCAGACGGTACAACTATGCAACACCTATGACACTCTAATGGGGTGGGACTGCCCCATGGCGGTATCTGCAGTAGTAACAAATGAGGATGTGGGGGTCCTCTGACATGGAGACCCCAAGAAGGATGGCAGAGGACCCCAGAGGAGCAATAAGCAACTATTGGTGGGGGACTCCACCGTTAGGGGGTAGATTTGGGGGCAGAAAGGGAGGGAGAGATGGATGTTACATGCCTACTTGTCACCATCGCTTGAAGAGATGGGATGGAAAGCGGATCGCTGGGGTCACAGAAAAGGAGAGACAGCTAGATGTCATTGTTCACCTAAGGACTAATGACCTTGGGGGGATGAGGCTAGGTAGTGCAGAAGGAGTTCAGGGAGCTGGGGAGGGGTCTTAGGCAGGTTGCATGTTTGGCGACCTTTTCTAAGGTGCTGCCTGTCTATGACGGGGGGGGAGGGGCAGGGTACTCTACACCAAAAGCTTCAATGCTTGGTTGAAGGAGTAGTGCAGAAAGGTTGGGTTTGGCTTCATTGGAGACTGAGGTCCTACCTGGAGGGATGTAGATCTATACAGTGGAGATGGCCTGCATCCATCCAGGAGGAGAACCTAGGTCCTCAGTGAATCATTTAAATGCTACATTGGCAAGCATTTAAACTAGCCAAGGTGGTGGCAGAAGGGAGTAGAGAGAATTAAACTGCCCTCATCAAGCAAGTTGAAGTGGCCAGTAAGGAGGACCCTAATGGAGGGAAATCCCCAAAAGTACCTAAAACTGGGGAAAATAGAATGGTTGAAAAAAAGAGGGATAGGAATAGAGGCAGAGGGGGTAAGGCGAGTAGGCAGAGGGAATAAGGGAGGCTGGCAGAAGGTGGTAGCAGAATTTGGAAGGCCATGTGCACCAGTGCTCATAATCTGTGAAATAAAATCCCATACCCAGTGGCCATAATGGTAGAGGCTGACCTGGACATTGTTGCTATTACAGAGTCATGTGCAATGAGATCCATGACTGGGATATAACCATTCTGGGCTACACTCTGTTCAGGAAGAAGGGGGGGAGTAACTCTTTATGTGGGGGATAGTACAAAAGAAGTTAAAATACAAGGACTACAGGGTGGGTGGAGGTACAGTGGGTTACCTTAAAGGCAGGAAATGGAGCCAATATTCACAGTGGTGTGATTTACAGGCTTCCAACACAGGGGAAGGAGATGGACAGGGTTCTAGTGAAAGTCATCCATAAGATGGCGGCTAAGGGGGAGGTGCTGCTGGTGGGGGACTTTGTGTGCCAGATGTTGATTGGAGCATCCTGGCTGCCACATCAGCTAGGAGCAAGGACATCCTGGACTCCTTGCAGGCGGTGTTCCTCAGGCAATTAGAAAATAGCCCACTTATGAGGGGGCAATATTGAATTTAGTACTCTCCAATGGGGACAGTGTTGCAGGTGTGATAGTGGGTGACCACTGGGGACTAGTGATCACTGACAGGTATGGTTCAGTATAAGAAGACAGGCAGAGTCAAATCACATAAAGGTGAGGGTCCTGGACTTCAAGAGAGCAGATTTTACAAAGTTAGGGGAATGCCTCAGAGATGACCTGGTGGGGAGGAGGACGTAAGTGGTGTAAAGGAACAGTGGCAAAACTAAAAGGGGCCATAGTGAAGGCAACAAACCTCTGCTGCATTAAGCAAGTAAGGAAAACCAATAGGAAAAGAAGACCACTATGGTTCTCAAAAGAAGTGGTGAAGAATGTAAGCGGAAAAAAGTTAGGATTTAGAAGGTACAGTGTAAGGAGACACAAAGGGAGGAGGACAGAGAAGTGAATCAGGTGAAGCAGAGGGAGGCGGGGAAAGCAGTCAGGAGTGCAAAGGTGCAAATGGAGCAGAAAATAGCCAGGCAGTAAAAGAAGGGGACAAGGCATTTTTCAGGTATGTAAGTGAAATCAGAAAGACCAGGAGAGGTATTGTAAGATGAAGGAGGGGACTGTGTGGAGGGGAACAAGGAAAAACAGAAATCCTGAACAAACATTTTTGTTTACTATTCACAGAAGAAGGGGAAGGTGAGGGACCACAGATAAGTAACAGGAGCATCAATGGACAGGAGGTGGACACCAGTCCATTTACAGAGGAAAGGGTCTTGAAAGAGCTCAAAAAAGTAAAAGTGGACAAGGCAATGGGGCCAGAAGGGATACATCCAAGGATATTGAAGGAGGTTATTGAGGTGCTTGCAGCATCACTGACAGTCCTATTCAACTACTCACTGGAGACAGGAGTGGTTTGGGAGGACTGGAGGAGGGCAGATGTAGTCCCACTTCACAAAAGCAGGAGCAGGAAGGAGGCTGGTAACTACAGGCCAGTCAGCCTGACTTCAATGGTGGGGAAATTAATGGAGTCACTGCTGAAGGAAAGTATTGTGGAATACTTTGAATCCAGCAGCCTACAGGATCCAAGGCAGCATGTATTCACAGCGGGGAGGTCATATTAAACGAATCTGATAGATTTCTTTGATTTCTTTGACTGGGTGACCACGGAATTCGATTAGGGTGGAGCAGTGGATGTGGCCTACCTAGAGTTCAGTAAGGCCTTCCACACTGTTCCACATAGGAGACTCATAAACAAGCTGGGCAACCTGGGACTGTGTCATATGGTGGAAAACTGGGTTAGAAATCGGTTGAGGGATAGGGGACAGAGGGTGATGGTAAACGGCATTCACTCCAAGGAGTGGAAGGTGTCCAGTGGGGTGCCACAAGCATCAGCTCTGGGTCCGCTTCTCTTTAATGTCTTTATTAGTGACATTGCAGAGGGGTTAGAAGGGAAGGTATGCCTTTTTGTAGATGATACAGAGATCTGCAACTGGTTTGACGCTCCGGGAAGGAGGGGAGTGGAAATAATGATGAGGGATCTAAGTAAACTGGAATAGTGGTCAAGAGTGTGGCAACTAAGATTCAAAAAGAAAAACAAAACTAATGTTCTTCTACCCACCTAGTACCTCATTAGTCTGCCCTTCATTAAAGCCACATGCACCTATAACCACTATCCTAGGGGATATATTGGACGTGGTAAAAAACTTCAAGTATCTAGGATTCACTCTCGACTCGCATCTCTCCTTCTCTTCACATATCAAAGCAATCACCAAAAAGTTGAAGCAAAGATTTGGATTCTTCTATAGAAACAAATCCTTGTCTTCCCAGGAGTCCAGAAATAGATTGGTACAGGCTACATTTTTGCCCCTCCTTGACTATGCAGACATCCTCTACAATAATAGCGCATCCACACATCTTTGCAAATTGGATGCATTCTTCCAATGGGCCACTCGCTTAATAATCAATGCTCCAGCTAGAACCCATCATTGTACCTTATATAAGGCTGTAGGTTGGTCCTCCCTTTCTACCAGGAGATTTGTTCATACCTACTCCTTGACTTATAAAGCACTTCTAAATAAACTACCTCCTTACATCTCAAATGTCCTCACTCAAACAAGTACTGTAGCTCAAACGCCCTAAGGACCTGCTCGTATATCACCATGAAGGTACTATGTCGAACCCATTTTGGTATGGCATCAATAAGCTACTTCCTCTCTGCCACCTGGAATAAGCTTCAAGCTACCTTAAAACTCTGTACCCTAATACAGTACCATTAAGAGCATTCCTTAGGTTGGTCAGAGAACTCACCACCAAGTCATGCCACTGCATTTGGCCTCCCACATTACTACTACTTCTTCCTCTGCATTACTGATCCTGCTTAGGCATTTATCCCTTATCCCTCCTTCCCTCCCCATCTCCATAGTCATTAGCGACCCCATCATGTATCAAATGCACTTACTGTTATGTCCTTATTAGATTATGTTAACTTGTACAAGGTAATCTTCGTTACTCTGTTATGTACAAAGATGTATCTGCTGTATTGTCTATTATTCACTATTTTTTTGTGTACTTTTGTTGTAGTTCATTTTATGCAACTGTGATTTGTTGTGAACTTCAATGTATAACAAGAATGCTGTATAAGGGACCTCCTTGCAAATGAGTGTGCTCAATGGAAACTATCCCTTCACAATAAACTGAACTGAACAATAAACTGAACTGAATCCAAAGAAGTGCAAAATATGCATATGGGGCACAGAAATCTGGGGGTAGAGTACATGATGGGAGAAGCGATACTGACATCCACCAAATGGGGAAAGGGACCTGGGGGTAATCATATCTGATGATCTAAAAGTGGCCAAGCAGTGTGACAAGGCAGTGGAGAGAGCCAGTGGGATGTTGCGGTGCATAGGGAGAAGTATCACTAACAGAGAGAAGGAGGTGGTGATACTGATGTACAAATCATTGGTCAGACCTCACCTTGAATGCTGTGTCCATTTCTGGAGGCCACACCTCTGGAAGGACTTAGAGTAGAGGTGGTCCAGAGGAAGGCAACTAAAATGGCACAGGGTCTGCACCAAAAGCCCTATGAAGAAATACTTAAGGAGCTCAATATTTACATTCTGGAGGAGACGAAGTAAAAGGGGAATATGACAGAGACTTTCAAATACCTCGGGGGTATAAATAAGGTAGCAGAGGGAAGCATTTTTACAGAAAAAAAGATGCTCAAGAACAAGGGATCATGATATGAAGCTGGAGGGGAGTAGACTCAGTGGAAACGTGAGAAAGTATTTCTTCATAGAAAGGGTGAAAAATGCATGGACTAGCCTCTCAGTGGAGGTGGTGGGAGCAAAATCAGTAATGGAATTAAAAAATGCAGGGGACAGGCATACAGGAACCTTACCAGTTAGGAAAGGGAGGGTAAAGCTGGAGATCATGTAGGGTCAGCAGTATTACAGTATCTAGGGAAAATGGGCAGACTAGGTGGGCCAAGCGGTCCTTATCTGCCACCAATTTCTATGTTTCTATATTTAGGAGAGATGTGCAATAATATTTCTTCAGGGAAAGGGTGGTGGATGACTGGAACAGCCTGCCAGAAGAGGCAGTGGGTGCAAAGACTGTGGGGACTTTCAAGCATGTGAGGCATAGGTACAGGGGAGTATTAGGTAGAGGAACAGAGGGAGAGAGTGACACCTATGACCAACCATGGCAGGGTCAGGGATGACAGAATAAGCAGGGACAAGAGGTAGACTGGATGGGCCTAAAAATCCTTTTCTGCCAACAAAACATATGTTTCTATATCTGTAAATATAAACAATTGACAAGATAATACACAGGAACAGGCAAAGTGACCTGGGTACAAGTTGATAAGAAATGGTATCATGTACAGTTACAGTGCATATTGTCAAACAGAAGCTGGCGGAGGTTAGCGCTGAAGGAATAGATGCCAGAAATTCTTGCTCTCTGCAACTATGTAGCTGAAAAGTATTGACTCTGCTGCTGCTGTAACATTCCCCCAGGACACCCTTGAGAAATACCTGTGTTTTTCACTTAAATAAGGCTATCTTTGGTATGCAAACATAAAAAAAATACATTCATTTTTCTCCTTATCCTGCACTGCCCTTAGTTTAAATGCATGCCCTCTAGTTCTGCTTACACTCACAAGCTCAACATCTGTGTATCCACCCAGTAATAAGCAATGGAAGCACCATCATCATGCCTTGTCGGACCATCCTGATAGTGTTCTTGAATTGGGTAACAAGGCCAGTTGATAATGGGCAGGCCATAGATTTATTTGAGTTCAGTTTCAGCAAGGCTTTTGACTTGGTGCCTCACAGAACGTTGTTGAAGAAGCTAGAGGATCTGGATGCAGTGATGGACACTGTTAGATGGGTGAGAGACTGGTTGGAAGGGAGACATCAGAGGGCTGTGGCTAACAACATCAAATGAGAAAACAGGGAGGTCCCCAGTGAGGTGCCACGATGTAAGTCCTGGGTCCAGTCCTTTTCCATATGTTCATCAGTGACATGGAAGAAGGAATCCAGGGCAAGGGTGTTGGGTGATAACGGTGAACGTATAACCATGACAGCAAAAAGGGTAAAATCAAAAGGGTGACAGCAATATGGGTGCCTCTGACAAATACAGTGCCATGTCAAAAGGGTGCCAGTGTCCCCTTGATGCCCTGTGGAGCCCCCCAGCTGTGTGACTGCTGCTGAGCTTCTGTTTTTCCCCAACTTGTCTCTCCCTTTTGCTCCTTCACCCATCTGCTGTTGACCCTGGTGCTTGTCACCCTTATGGCTTTCACACTTATGCATTCATGCTTACTGTATAGTACCCAGAGCAAAATGTGTCTCTTTGCTGAGGACACTTAGGTCTATGGCAGGGCAGATAGCCAGGAGGGGATGAAAGAGATGCAGAGAGGGTTGAAAAGAGAGGTGGTCAAAAGTTTTGCAGTTGAAATTAAATGCCAAATAGTGCAAGATGATGCACATAGGGAATAAGAACATAATGGCAAAGTATGGAGGGGGTAAACTGGGCACAACCTCTGAAGAAAGAGACCTAGGGGTCATCATCAGTAACTCTATAAACCAATCAAACCAGTGTAACAAGGCCTACAGTAGGGTAAACAGGATGCTGGGGTGTATAGGAAAAGATATGGACAGCAGGAGGAAGGAGGCATTACTACCTCTCTACAGACCACTTGTGAGGCCCCATCTGGAGTACTGTGCCCAGTTCTGGAGTCCTTACCTAAGGAAAGATAAAGACAGGCTGGAGAAAGTGAAACATAGGATGACCAAAATGATTCAGGGAAAACAGGGCAAATCATATGAGGTTTGGCGCAAGGTCCTGAACATGTACTTGATGGAGGCCAAAAAAGAGAAGGGAGATATGATAGAGAACTTCAAGTTCCTGAAAGGAATGAACAATGTACACTGTGAAGGATTATTTAGCATAAGTTGTGAATCAAGACCACAGGGGCATGAGTGGAAACTGATGGAGGAGTGGAGGTTCAAGAGGAAGTGAGATATTTTTTTTGTTACAGAAAGTGTGGTAGAGCTGTGTAATAATCTGCCAGCTGATGGGGTGACCACCAAAACTATCAAATGGTTTCTGATACAAAAGTATGTGATGTGGGGGTGTACAACTAAAAGAGCAGTTTGCTGAGGGTTATAAACTGCATACAGCCAGGTTTCTAACTACAGGGTCTACAGTAGGACAAAAGGCCATCCTTCTAATGAAGGTGGAGAAACTATTTAATTACAAAACTTATGTTAAATCAATTATTTATAAACAATAGCTACCTTTTATTTATTTATTTTTTTTTTGCAGTGGCAATTTTCTAAGCACAATAATACCCTCCAGGGTGGGCTTTATTGGGAAATACCAGACCTTCCAAGGGCTATAAGGCCCTCTGCTTGCGGTGTTGGGCCTCTTTACACCCCTGGATGATCCGGTGTGTCCCAATAAAGCCCACCCTGTCGGGTATTATTGCTCACTTAGCTTATGCATAGTTTCTTGATGGCATGTCTTCTTTCCTACCTGCTTTGTATAGCAAAGTTTGAAAATATTTGCTGATCTGTCACTTTTGTATTTTGATTTGATCGTTACATGTTACTAACGAATGCACTCATAGTAAAATCCTATTCCACATTTAAAAAATATTTTGTAATGACTTCTGCTGTGTTGACCACCTTTTTTGTTGTGAGTTACAAATAATCTTGTAAATATTCATTATGCTACTGTTGATTTCAGTGATGCATAATTTAGACATGTCTTTTAATCATCTTTTAACTGTGGATACTGTTTCGATGTGTGTGTGTGTGTGTGTGTGTGTGCGTGCACTTGTGTGCATACGATTATTCTCTTTCTGTTGTGTCCTGGTCCCGTGGTTGAGGACGTCATGGTCATATCCTTTTATTTATTTTTTATTTCAGCACTTGAAATCACTCCACACAGATCAGTTTATCTTTTTAAGTATTTATACATCCTGGTCAAGCTATCCCATTACTCTAAATGTTATCTAGTGTCATATTAATATGTGTTTAATTTTTTGCCATTACTATTCTGACAATACTGTGAGCATGGTAAAGCTCAGATTTCAAACTAGATACATATTGTATTTATACTTGCATGAGAAACTCTACACAGTACAGTTCTGGTGGAAATGAAGCAGTGACAAAAAATGCTTAAAAATTTTTTACGTATGCTGCCTGACGCTCCATCAAGTTACCTCGAACTAACTGGCCTGGTGGCACTGAGCGTTGAGTTGCTGGATGCCACACCTCATGCCACACCGGTGACCTGGGTTCGAGAATAAGCCAGGGTCATTGGGAGTTGGCGGGGAGGAGAGGATCGAGCGTCCGTAGACTGCTCTCCTCTCCTGGGGAGGGGTAAGAGGACTGTCTTGTGCATGTAGTGACACCCAGCGATGGCTGAGTATGCTACAGCTGCAGGACCAAATGGAAGGGTTACAACATTGGGTGGCTGCCCTCTGGATGTGTGCGAGAGCGCACATGTAACGGGCTGGGCGACATTGCACTGCCCTCATTGGGGGGGAAGTAAAGTAGAAAAATCCCTCCCCCTCCAGTAAGCAAAGGTGGGGCCAGTGGCATTAACCCTACATCCACCGCCAGGTGTAAGGATGCATTTTCTGGTTCTCCCATGCAGGCTGCCCCTCCAATCCTGTAGATAGGGCACCGGAGGAGATGGCAATCCTTCCCCAGAGGACATAGACCCAGGGGGCTTGGGTATGCTGAGCGGATGATGGGGGATAGCTTTCTGACTGGAATCGTGTACCACACTTCAGGCAGGACGGAAGATACCGATGACCAAGATGCCCACGCTGGAGAGAGTCTGGAGGTAGGGAGAGCAGAAATAGAAGATAAAAAAAAAGTTAAACAAACTGCAGTCTTTAATAGCATGGTGAAAAAAAGACAAATTAATGGGCAATTTTGAGATCAGTGTGTGACAAACATTAAATAGAAATGCATACAATAAGATTAGATTTGAACTGAAGATCTGGTGAGTAATGTACATTGGAATTAAATATTAATATTGCCACAACAAATTGAACATATGAGAGAAAGCCACGTGAGGAAAAGCAAAATCAGGCAGTGCGTTAGAAAGATGATTTAACTGTTAATGCATCTAAATATGTGCCCACCATTCCAATCACTACTTTCTCAAATCAGGCATACACTGATAATATCAGTTAATTACCCTTAGCATCTGTCATTTCAAACAGTAAAATTATTCTTGTTTTTGATCTCTGAGTTGCTTCACTGTAAGGATTTTCTCACTCGAGCAAGTATCTTAATGTGCTCGTTCACTACTCCATACTGTATGTTACACCTGGGATTACTCGATTCTGTAATGGTGGGTGAAAAAAACATCAAATGGGAGACCGCTAATGATGATAACAAAATGTGTATTTTACAAAGATAGGAATATGGATAGCAGCTCTGTGCATCACAACTGCCTAGGATGTGAATAAACACAAACACACAAAGGGTTGCCTAATTTTTTTTTATTGTTATATGTCAGACAGTGTCCCTTTAACCAGGAAAGTCATGCTATGGGGCTACAGACAGGGGAACATTGTTTCACCAGGAAAGGCATGCTATGGGGCTGCAGAGACGGGGAAATTGTTTCACCAGGGAAGACACTCTATGGGGCTGCAGAGACGAGGGAAATTGTTTTACCAGGAAAGACAAGTCATGGGACTGCAGCAAATGGGGAAATTGCTGAACTGAAGAGACACACTAAAGGGCTGCAGCTGAAAGGCTTGCATCTCAAAGGACAGAGCTGCGCAGAACGTCGGTTCTGTCCTTTGAAATGTTTGCCAGGACTAGTACCCTAAGCAAAACAGTGCCATCAGGACACTGCCTGCTGATTTGCCAGTCAGAGACCGGCCCCTGCAGCGATGGCCCACTCCAGCTCGATACCCCGACAGCTACACTCGAAAAAAGGCCATTATATTGACAGTCATTGTAATGGTCCATTTTCGAGTGTAACCGCCCTCCAATGTTCTGCCCCCTCCTCGGACCAACTCTGATCTGGAGTTGATAATCTTAAAGTCCAGGGGGTGTGGAGGGTACAGCCCTCCCCACAGAAAACACTCCTCATTCTTGTGGCGCAATACCTACATCGGTATTTTGCCATCACTGTGTGCGAGGTCAACATTTTCACTGTTGAACTCACTTGGTGCTTCCCCCCTGCAGTACCGCTGGTCATTGGGCTGGCACTCCTCGCACCCCTGTTTAGCAACTCTCATATCAGCAAGTGTTTTCTGCTTGTGTGCTGATTAACTTAAAAAGTGAATTGCAATAGTTCTGTCATAGAAATCTCTGTAAGAAATATTTGTGGTGTAATCTGAGGTTGGGCTGGGGTTTCACAAAAGTCAGCAGCCTAGCCGCCAACAGTCTCGAAGGGCTTGCAATAATTTTTCTATGCGAAAATGAAACAGTACTGCTGCTTGCAATCATATTTTTGTACTAAAATACAGCAGAACGTGTCTGCATTTACAAAAAAAAAAAAGAAAAGTGAATTGCAGTACTTCTGCTGTAGAAATCTGTGTAAGAAATATCTGTGGGGTAATCTGAGTTTGGGCTGGGGTTTCAGGAAAGTCAGTAGCCACCAGCAGTCTCCGAAGGCAGTCAGCTGACTGCACTCCCACCCCCATGGTTTAGGACTTAGTAGTGATGCTTGCAGTGTGCACACACCCTTATCTGTTTGATATGCTTGCTGCCTGCAGTAATTTTTCTGTGCAAAAATAAAGCAGTACTGCTGATTGCAACCATTTATTGTACTGAAATACAGCAGAACTTGTTTGCATTTACAAAAAAAAAGTGAATTACAGTAGTTCTGCCATAGAAATCTCTGTAAGAAATATTTGTGGTGTAATCTGAGGTTGGGCTGGGGTTTCATGAAAGTCAGTAGCCTAGCTGCCAGATGTCTCGGAGTGCTTGCATTAATTTATCTATGCAGAAATAAAGCAGAACTTTTGTATATTTATGAAGTATCAAGTGCTTGAGAGTGTTTAAAACTTGTTCGCATAGACAAAGACAATCAATGACAGGTAGAGGTTGAAAAACATATGCTTGGCTCAAGCAAATCTACAATGGAGGAACAGGTTGGTAATGCTGAACCTGAACATGAGTGACAGTCAGCGAGTCTTCGATACTCAAAGTAATTCTTTACTCCTTCCAAGCATATGTCTTCCAGAATCAGTAGCACTGTGGCTGGCACAGGTCAAAGTGATACAAGAAGCACAAGCAGAAGGACACTGTTCTCGACTCCCACCACAACCACCAATGTGTCCCCATCTCTCACCAGTACCATCACATCTGTCATTACCACCACCACCACCACCAGTATAGAGATCCTGTCTTCCTCTTCCACAACAATGGGCAGCATGGCTACTACAATCAGTCCTGCAAATGTGACTGTCACTCCAGCCACTACTGACACTACAAACCCTGCCACTACTGTAACACTATCACCACAGTCTGCTATCCCTGCCATGGTGCATATTACCAGTATGACTACTAAAGTTGATACAGTTATACCTCCTATTTCTGAGCTTCTCAGTACTCCTGAAAATATTGTAGAGGATGACCAGTCATCTGGTTCTGAGTATTTCCCTCCACATGATGAATTGCCCAGTGACACGTCATCTTCTTCATCAGAGGCACATGTGAGTGACTTTGAAGATGAGGCAGAGTATGCTATGTACCTTGAGATCAGAAAAAAAAGGTGGCTGGCAAAACAGCCTCCAGGTGTAGCACTACTGGTAAGGGTAGTAGAAGTAGTAGTAAGGGTAAGGTTCCCTCTCCCTCTAAGAAGACCAAACAAGCAACACTAATGTTTCTTCATCAGGCTCTGTCACAGCCTAAAGGACAGCCAAGTGATGGCAGCACTGGCATGGCACCATCAGGCGCAGTGGTCACAGGGCAAGAACATCAGGACAAGACAGGCACATCTGTTGAAAAAACAACTTGGAGATGTGGTGCTAGCAGAATCGCTGGTAAACGTAGTGTTAAAAGTGCTGTGTGGCTGCATTTCACTGTGTTAAAGGAGGACACAAGAAAGGCAGTCTGTTTTTTTTGCAACGCCACTATAAGCTGAGAGAAATCTCTTTTTAACTTAACAACAACATCATTACAGAACCACTTGCAGCTTAAGCACTCTCAAGTGTATCAAAGGTCATCTGGGTCTGGATCTGGACCCCTGGTTTCACCAAGACTAAACCCCTCTGGTGGACAGGCATGCACAGTTGGCAGTGGTGCTAATACTGACAACAAATCTGATTTAGAGCAACCCAGTGGTCATGGCACTCCTTCCCCCTCATCAACGCAGAGTCTGGCCTCTACTCTGGTGGTCACTTTTGACTCCAGTGATACTACAAGGCAGAGACAGTCATCAGCACTTCACACCACCATTGTTGAAGTGGTCTACATTGATTTCTCCCATGGCACTTCCAATAATGGATACTCTGCATGCATGAACAAAGTATCATGCCTCACATCCAACAGCACAGCTAATCATACAGCTGATTATTGAGATGATGGCATTGGATCCCCAGCCTATGTCAGTTGTAGAGGATACTGGCTTCTGATGGCTTCTCAACTATTTGCACCCACATTATCAAATCCCATCTCATACTACATTTTCTTGAAATGTATTGCCATGACTGTATGTTGGTGTGTGATCTACTGTTGCTGCTTTGTTTGCAGAGGCTGTTGGTGGTATTTTTCCTGCACATCAGAAATCTGGACTAGCGATAATTCCCTGCATGCCTATTTCTCCTTAACTGCACACTGGTGTGTGCAACACTCTGCTGCTGCTGTTTCTGATGCATCACCTGGTGTCTCACCCTTGCCCCCCACAATCTGGTAGTCTCATTAGGGTCAGCTTTGCTGAATGTCAGCTTGATGGAGGAAGACCACGGAGCACATAACACTCTTACTTTCCTGCAAGACATGTTTCAGTCTTGGACTGGTGTTAACACCAATTTAAAAGTTGGCTTTTTTGTTACCGACAATTGTACAAAGTTGGTGAAAGCCATCAATGATGGCCATTTTGTGAGTATTTGTTGCTTTACACACACACTAAATTTAGTGGTGACTCATGCACTGCATAGCAGTGATAGGATCAGTAACATATTATCCACAGCTCATTCCATCTTCAGCCATTTCCATCACTCTGTAAAAAACACTGACATATAACAAGAAGTTCAGGAATGCCTTGGTTTGCCCCAACACTGTGTAATACAAGATGTTAGCACTCGGTGGAATTCTTCATATCTGGTGCTTTCACAACTCTTGGAGCAAAGCTGGGCACTACACAAAATGTCTACAGAGGCAGACATTGGAAATGTCCTAGAACATCATGACTGGTTAGTTCTTGAGGGCATCATGAAGGTTCTCGTGCCATTTGAGAGGAGTACATATGATCTAAATGCTTCCACAGCCTTACTAAGTCAGGATATCCCAGCTGTGCATATTCTCAAAAGATCGTTAAAATAGTGTTTGGCTGACAATACACTAAGTAGACAAGAGGTCACTGACCTTGTTAATCATCTCAACACAGAACTTCATGCAAGGTTCACCACAGTCATGGATACCTACCATCACATGTTTGCTACCATGTTGGACCCTAGGTTCAAATGCAAGATCCTTTGTATAGCCATAGACACACACAGGGTGACTTATTTTAGGCAACAGATGAGTGAAGGGTGAAATAGTGCCATGCAGGCAGTCAGATACTCAGAAGGGGAGGAACATGCTCCAGTTCAAGTTCCTGAGGGAGAGAGACAGGCATATGGTGATTTCGGATGATACTGGTTGAGATGGGGAAAAACAGCATAGTGGCAGTGTAGAGGAGAGTGACTGAGCATTACTTAGCACACCATTACATTAACAGCAACAAAAACGCTCACAGTCTCAGCTTCTCTCTGCAGAAAATTTACTTAATGCAGACTCAGTTGAGCCATTTGATGCTGATCCACTGGGCAACTGGGTTCAGAAAATCAACTCTCCTCACCTGGCACAGCTTGCTTTAAAATACCTAAGCTGACCTATTACAAGTCTGCCATCTGAGAGGATGTTTAGTACTGCTGGTGGTGACATTGTTCAGCCACACTGTTCCAAGCTAGACCCTCAACATGTTGAACAGCTAGTGTTCCTTAAACTAAACTTACCAGTAATTGGCTACAAATATGATCTGCCCACATAAAACTGGTGCTACAGTACAGCTCTCAATCTGCCTAATGTTACAAAAATGTAATGTTGCTTTTTGTTGGTTTACCCTTTCTTTTTTTCTATTATGTAAAACATTCAAATACAATGGTAACTGAGTCTCCACTCCCTGGCATATAACTGCAGGACCACCATGAGGGCCCCTGTTAAACTAGAAACATTTATCAATAATTTATCATGTTTTAGTGACTTGACTATTGTGTATTTTAAGTTATTTATTATATGTTGGAAAAGAACCATTTGGCCCACACAGTCAGTCCAGATTGTCCACCCCTGCCTTATCGGTCTCATCTG
Organism: Neoceratodus forsteri; assembly: GCA_016271365.2. Lineage (NCBI taxonomy): Eukaryota > Metazoa > Chordata > Ceratodontiformes > Ceratodontidae > Neoceratodus > Neoceratodus forsteri. The sequence goes on from CM057449.1 coordinate 371,817,148, forward strand.
CAGACCTTCAAGCAACCCTGATGCCTCCCTGCCTGTTTTCCAAATACACCCCAGCGCTATGCCTATCTCACACATGCTCGAAGCCCCACACTATTTTTGGTGCCTTCACTTATGCCTGCAGTCTCTGTCAGTCATCTACCATGCCTTCCATGAATATTCCTTCACATCTGCTTTGATGAACTCCCCATTCAGCTTCATCACTTGCAACCATTGCCCGTGGTACTTGTGCTCTTTCTCATTTGAAAGAGATTCTCCTTAAGCACCCTGTCTTAACCCCATGAGGTATTTGTATAGGATCTATCATGGCACATCTCACTCTCCGCTCTTCCAGGGTAGATATACAATGCACTTACGGCAGTGCCATTTTAGTAGCCCTAGACAAGACATGGGACAGCACCTAATCTGTGGCCTTTGCTCAATCTATGATGACCATGTTTCACCTGACCACTGACCAATGCAGTAGTTTGTTACCTTTTTGGATCCCTGAAAGTCTGTTGAGGAGTGTTCATGGCAAAATTGCCTAGTTTGCTTCAAAAGGGAAGGAAGTGGTGGAGTTTAACAGTGTTATAATGGATTTAAAAAAAAATACCTATCTGGGGGGTCGAATAACAAATAACGAATATCTGGCACCCTGAATATGAATATTCATCTGAATATTTGAATGATGGTATTCACACACCCCTAATTTTTGCAGCTGCATAGCAGAGCTATGCAACATATTGGTATTACATAGCAGAGAGAGGGGACACTGGAAGCATGTGACTAGATACCTATAGTGTGTCCTTCCACAGTGGAGATGAAAAACATGCAGTCTTCTGCATTCACCACAGAGCGGTCCCTCCCCTTGCATGGGCACACTATTTTCCTGGTCCATGTTCACTTCTGGTTCACTTTCAGGGTTTGGAGCTACTTGATCCCCCCACCCTCTATGTTTCCCTGGTGTCTACTGGCACCCACCCACCCTGCCATTGCCAGCCCCATATTTATAAAATGCTCTCTTGTGTGTAGTCGTACCCCACGCTTTGATCGCCGGCCCCATATTTCCCTAATGTTTCCCCTAGTGTCTAGTGGCATTCCCACCCTCTGATTGCTGTCCCCCTATCTATGTAATATTTTCCTGTCATCTAGTGGCACCCCCCACTGTCCAATCACCATCCTTGTGTTTTCATAATGTTTTCCCAGTGTCTATAGGCACCCCCTCTGCCCTCCAATTGCTGTCCCCATATTTTCATAATATTTCCTTGGTGTCTAGTAACACATCCCGCCCTCTGATCACCATCCCTGTATTTTCGTATTTCCCTGGTGTCTAGTGACACCCCCTGACCTCTGGTCACTCTACCCATATTTTCATAATGTTTCCCTGGTGTCTAGTGATATTCCCGATCACCATCCCCATACATATACTGTATAGTACCTTATTTTCGCTGGTCTTAAATATTCGCTGTATTAGCTGAGGCAGTAGCTCAAGTGAAAATTTAGGGCCAGCTAAATATAAAATAATTGTTCTGTGTAACCCAAGTAACCCAAGTTCCAAACAAAATTCAAACAAAACCATGATCACTGGAACACTACCCCACCCCTCCCATTGTTGCCCAACATGTCATTTCTGCTCATCTCATCTTTTAAGAAAATAAAGTTATAGCTTAACATACCAAACTGAACCCTGGTACCTTCATCGACCTCACACTTGCACGCACTCATTCACTCAAAAACCCAGCTCCAAAATCCAAACTCCTACAGTAATATATCATAAACAAGTGTATCAAGAGGATACTGCCATTTTCATTTTCCATCAGATAGCCATGTAAGTATTGGCATACTGCACAGATAACAACACCGTAGTCAGCACTCAAAATACTGTAACTCCTTCTAACAGTGCACTACTTGCTCAGAGGGACAAAGCAAATTACAGTACTACTGAGGTTAGAATTTTAATTGAGCTGCTCAGCTGATCGCTGGTCCACTAATTCAAAAGAGCACGAATGCAGATGATCAGCTGACAATGTGAAATAAAAGAAGCACGATTACAAGGTATTAATTTTCCTAGTGTTTAGTGGCACACCCTCTGATTGCATTCCCTGTATAACTTTAGAAAATGGGACCTGTAATAAGGAAAACAGTGCCTCGATGTTTATTTCTGTAAACCTGCAAAAAACCAAAAATCTCTCACTGGTCTGACCACTGCCACCCCAAACTCTCACTCAGCAGTCACCATCCCACACACACCACAAAGCCTTACTCATCTGAGTAGGTTCCAGGGTGAAGATCCACTATCCAATTGAAGACACATCTTGCTGCTGGAACTGGTGATTGCAATATGAGAAATTAAGGCAAGTGCAGTTCAATGCATTTCAATGGGGTTTTGAACTTTGAGGCATAACTTTGTAATCTTTACATGTTTTCAACCCACATTTTCAAAATGCCCTTTTGGAAGTCCACCTCATGAACAATGGTGGTGGGATTATGCAAATCAGGCCCAAAATGCAATTTTGTGATAATTTGGCGAATTCACCTTTCAGACAGGATTTGAACATGTTCACTGCAATTGTTCATGAGGTGGACTCATAAGAAGGCTATGTTGAGGAACTACAGTCCGGTATGGTAGCTTGAGTTACAAGCTCTGTGCTTCCCGGCTGATTTTCTTTAATTAAATCCATTTTTCCAGCCAGTTTAGTACATGCAGCCTAATTTCATTTGGGGAAGTCCCCCTCCAATGAATTCTGTTGGTTTTTGAACAAAGCCTTCTTCAAAGGAGAACTTTGTGCCTTTATCACTGGCAGCTTGGTCTGTCTTTCCGCCAGGGCTGAAAACACCCCATACCAGAGCCCTCAATGTGGATGTTGCTGAACTCAAGGATTTGTTTTATCAAGTCCTGAAAAAAAAAAACTACTTTCAAATCTTCTGTGGTCACACTGGAGGGGAAGGTTCAGGACCTGCTACAACATTCCAGAGACACCATGGCCATCCTAGCCTACACAGATGATAAAGACACATGGTATGAACCCAGGATTCAAGAATTAGAGCATGTGGTGTCTTTACTGTGGGTAAGAGTTGAAGATGTTGAAAACAGGAGCCACAGAAACAACCTCTGGATAGTAGGCTTTCTGGAGGGCTCCAAATGTAAAGATCCTATTGGTTTTCTAGAGAGGGAGTGCCAATGGCTGCTGAAACACAGTTGGTCTATCCCATTGGAAATTGAGTGGGTGTACCACTCTCTCGGTCCCCCAAGCCAGGCAGTCATCCCAGACCCTTCATTATATAGCTTCTTCAATACCCTGACCAAGTCCAAATACTTGAACTTGCAAGAGACAGGGGTCAAAGAGTCTGGCAGGGCCATAGAATCCATATCTTCCCAGACTAACTCCATTGATCTATCTCAAAAGAGAAAAGAGTACCTGCTACTAAAGAGAGCACTGCAAGCACAAGGGGTACCTTACAGAATGCTATCTATATCTCTCTCTGTCTCACAATAGAGCCTGGCATACTTCCAGTGAGTTCCAAGAGGCCAGATCCTTCATTCAGCAACACTGGACCAATGTCTTAAAATAAGAGACTTAACTGCAGGCAAACCCTTGAATCTCATGCTGGACAGAGCCCCGTGGCAAAAAAGGCAGGCTCCCACCCTGACCCTGTCCTACAGGACTGTGGCACTCAGAGTATGGACTGGCAGCTGGTCAAGGCCAAATGATCAGATTGTAGTGGGAGGCATCATCAGAAACAGCATCATTGGGCACCGAGGTCATCTGGTTGGGGCAGTAGCAAGGACTCCAGGGCTTCTTAATATAGTACAGATTCTAATGGACAGCCATCACCTAAACGCCATTAATAGTCACTCTCCCACAAAGACACCTCACCCAGTGACCCCCTCCAAAGACACAGCATTGGACACTGCTACTGGAAGACAAGACCATAGTGACTCCTGGGCAGAGAGAACTGCAGACCTGGACCTTGGACTATTATAGCAAAGCTCTGTCAAAAACAGCCCAACTTCACAAAATGAGTAGATTTGGACTTAATTGCCAAACTTTGTCCTTTCTGACACTTTGGTCTAGATTTCTGCTGCTGCCGATTTGAGACATACAGTTGGTAATCTGTGATTGCTGTTCACATGCTTATTTATTTGTTTGTGTGCTTATGGTGGCAAGCTGTAGGATCTGTGGTGCAGGTCCGTGTACCCGCCCCAACTGCCTCCTAGTTTCTGAGCTCTGACTAAAGGTTTCAGGTCGTAGTAATTAACCTTTAGCCAAACTGTCATGGATGCAGTAACTTACATCTGAGCACCTATCCACTGGATCACTTCTCCCCCAGGAACTGTTTTTAAAATTCTCTCTTTATTGCCTCTGTGAAATTCCTAGTTTTGTTATGCAACCACTACCCAAATGCCCTGCAGCTGTGTTGTTTACCTCAGGGCCCTACTGTTAAGTTGCCCAACTACCATTGTCGAGGTAGACCATCCAGCTGCTGGGCTTCTACTCCAACTTGCATCTACCTCAAATGGCTTCTTTTATACAGGGTGCATCAGCCTAAAATTGGCTTAATTAAGGTGTGGTCCCCAACCAAGCACCCTGAGGTGAATACCAAGAGACTCCCCCCACTCCTTTTGAAATCAAATTAGTAAGTTGCCAATCCAAGCTGAAAAAATATGTTTATTGTTACATTTACCCCCTTTTTTGGGGTGAAGGTGATGGTGTACCCTGACCTCTTGTTTATGTTGATGTATGCCATATGCAGTAGCACCCTCATTTAGAAGCCCATTTATAATTTGTGAATGAGCAAGGGTGAGCAGGTAACATTGGTTGAGGTTTGTAAAGGGAGAAGTATGGCTCTCTCATTTAGCTAGCTCCCCATCAATTACCTGCATCTTGGTTGGGGACCACACTATTATTAAGCCAATTCTAGGCCAATGCACCCTATATAAAAAAAGTCATTTGAGGCAGATGCAGGCTGGAGTAGGGACCCAGCTGATGGGTGGTGTACCTCGACAATGGTAGCAGGGTGACTTCACAGCAGGGCCCTGAGGTGAATACCAAAAGACTCTCACTCCTTTTGAAATCAAATTAGTAAGTTGCTAATCCAGGTTAAAAAAAGTATATTTATTGTTATATTTACCCTTTTTTGGGAGGGGGTGGGGGTGTGCACTGGCTTGTTGTTTTTTTTTTTTAAGTATGCCACATGCAGTAGTACCCCTCATTTAGTAGTAGTAAAAAGCTTTTATTTTTAGAGAGGCATAAATGGCAATTAAGCAATAATGCATGATTGGGTGTGGTATATCAGGGGATATCATCATGCCTTGGGTGCATTGTGAGGCACGAGGTGAAGCCAAGTGCCTCATGCACATGAGAAGTGATGATATAACATGATACAACACACCCTGGAGTGCATTATTGCTAATATAAATTGGCTGAAAAACTCGTAATAAAAAAATTTAAAACAATCTTTTAAAACCTTTGAAAGTGCATTTTTTGGGGTTTTGGAGGTGTATCTTTTAAGAAAATAGTTCCTGGAGAGCTCTGGGCAGCAGGTGGCACTGTTGCAATGAGGTGTAGTTGTAAATTGTTTGTCATTCTGCCATCGCTGCTGCCAGTCCTGGATGTTCTGCATTTGACCCAGTTCTGCTGCATGCTCTGCGACCAGAGGAAGCATATATTTTTTATACTTATTTTCTTTCCAAAATCCGATGTTTTGAATGAAAGTGCAAATGAAATGGAAGCAATCCCTCCAAGTGCAACAAGTGAATATAATGAAACCTTACTTTATCAAATAAATTAAGCTTCCATGATGGGTGATTTAATTATTTTGGTTGACTTGCATTTGCCAGGAATTAACTGATTAGATAACACAGGTATCACTAAGATTGAAAAATCATTTATTGACACTTGTGCTTATGCAGGTCTGGATCAACTGATTATAGAACCAACTAGGGATTCTAACATTTTAGATTTGATACTGACTAATATACCAGATGACATACATATAATTGAAGTTGGTGTTCCACTAAACAATAATGAGCATAATATTGTTACATGCTTCTTATTAATGACTAAAGTACCTATAACCCACCAGGTTTTATTAAGAGTTTATAAGAATGCTAGTTTTGATTTAATTAATCAAGGACTCTTAAATTAAGATTGGAACAGTCTGCTGTCACAGGATTCAATTGAAACAGCATGGGACTCCTTTAAGGAATTAATATTACATATAGAAGAAAAATATTGCCCACAAATATAAATATATATATATATATATATATATATATATATATATATATATATATATAAAATAAAGTTGATACCTCCTTGGTTGACATTCAAAGTTAGAACATTAATTAAGTTAAAACAAGAGGCATATAAAAAATGCAAAATTAATAAAATACCTATCAACAAAATAGAGTATGCTAATAAATAAAGGAAGCTTAAGCTAGCTATTAAGACAGGAAAAACTAGTTGTGAATTTCAAATTGCACATTCCAAAGAGAGCAAATGGTTAAACTTATATATAAATTCAAATTGAAAATACACAACTGGGAAAGTGGGACCAATACTGGAGAATAATACCATCATTGAAGATGACCTTTTAATTGCAGAAAAATTCAATGATTACTTGTGTTCAGAATTTTCTAAGAATGCCCCAAACTATATTGATCTAAATTTGGGGTCAAAATCAGAAATCCACTTTAATACAGTAGAAATGCATGATGAATTAATGAAGTTAAATCAAAATGCAAGTTGTGGTCCAGACAATATTAATGCTTATTTCTTGAAACATGCAGGAAAAACCTTAGCATACCCACCATCAATCTTATTTAGCTAATCTCTTAAACAATGTGAGTTACCTAATGACTGGAGGACAGCATTAATCATTCACATTTTTTGAAAAGGGGAGCAAATCAAAAATTGAGAACTATAAACCAATAAGTCTTACTTCTTACCATTGTAAGACATGGAGAGAATTATAAAGAACAAATTAGAGGAATCCTTGGACATATTAGGAATTGTAGATTAGACACAACATGGCTTTAAGAAGGGAAGATCTTGCACAACAAATTTTTCTCATTTTATAATGAGATAAGTGAAAAGCTGGACATGGGAGTATCATCAGATGTTATTCTGTTGGACTTTTTAAAAGCATTCGATAAAGTTCCTCATGGCATGCTGATTAATAAGTTAAATCAATTATGGATAAATCTTAATATCATCAAATGGGTACAAGCATGGCTTTTCAATAGAACACAGTCTGTACATATACAAAACAGTATTTCACCACCACAAATTGTGGAGAGTGATGTACCCCAAGGCTATGTGCTGGGACCAATTTTATTTAACATCTTTGTGAGTGATTGAGTGATATGAATAAGGGTATTCAAAATATAGTTAAAAAATTGCAGATGATACAAAATTGAGTGCGGAAGTAGATACTCTGGGGAAACATCTATCATTTGTATCTGATTTAGCCAAAATTGAAAGATGAGCTTTCAAAAATGACATGATTCTGAATGTGGACATATGCTCTGTCATCCATTTTGGTATTAATAATCCAATGTATATCTATATTTTGAATCAGAACTTACTTAAAAATTCAGTTAAAGAACAAGACCTTGGAATTATAATTAACAATATATTAACATCTAGAGACCATTATCTCTTAGTCTTGGGAAAAGCAAATACTTTAATAAGTAACATTAACAAATTATTTACATCTAAATCAGAACAGATAATAATTCCAACCTATAAAATAAATTGGCACCTTTTCAATTGGGTTTCAGGGTACATCATAGTACACAAACAGCATTGACAAAGGTTGTAAGCGATCTCCAGCTGAGTCTGGACAGGAGGTTAATGATAGGAGCCTTGTTTATAGATCTCTCAAAGGCATTTGATACCCTTAATCATCGGGTACTCCTGTCCAGACTCAGCGAGATTGGCTTGTCCCCTCGATCAGTTAAGTGTTTTTCTTCCTATTTGATGGGTAGTAGCCAATTTGTAGAAGTAGGCTCCTATAAATCTAAGGTACTGGAGATAAAAAATGGTGTACCGCAGGGTTTGATTTTGGGGCCTTTATTATTTAATGTTTATATGAATGACCTCAAAATTGTATCTACAGCTGCCCAGTGTCATATGTATGCAGATGTCACTATATTGTATGTTAAGGGAGATACGGTAGAATCCTTTAATATGAGGCTGCAACTGGCTTTTGATGAAATACGGGATTTCTTTAAGATGAATTATCTTATCTTAAATACTAACAAAACACAGTCACTTTTGTTTAAAAATAATAATAAAGAAAAAGATCTACACTTGGAAATTAATACAGTGGATGGCATTGCCATTAAGCAGGTGGATTCATACAAATATCTTGGGGTTTGGTTAGACCCAAGTTTAGGCTGGGATATTTATATAGACTCCCTTATAAAAAATACCAATAGGAAGTTGGGCACCTTATATAAATATAAAAGGTTCATGACTAGAGAAGTTCGTCTGACTGTGGTTAATTCTCTTTTACTCCCAGTGATTGATTATGGCGATTTGCTCTATGGAGGGGCTATAGAAAAGCATATAGGTAGAGTGGACTCAATTTTTTGTAGGTTAGCTCATTTTGTTTTGGATGCCCCTATAGAACACATAGGTGTTTACTTTTTAGGGAACTAAATTGGCTTAGACCTGTAGTGAGAAGAGACTTACATTTGCTACAATTTATGATTAAAGTTTGGTATAGGGAAGTACCCAATTATATTATTGACCTATTTGAGGTTAGGAAAATAAAGGAAAGCTTGAGGGCCTCCGATGGAATCCAATTTATTCCAATTAAATGTAATTTGAATACTGGAAGATCATCTGTACCTGCCAGAGGTATTAGCTTATGGAATAAATCTCCCCCAGTCTTGAGAAGTAATAGAACCAGGCACAACATAAGTGAACTAAGGAAATGGTGTACGTCTGTATTAAACAATATCACATCATGCAATAATTGTTAATACTTTAAAGTATGTTTTTGTTATGTGATTGATTGTTTTTCTGTCAATTTTATTTATTATTGTATTGTTAATTGTTTTATTATATGTGTTGTATTAGTGTTTGTTGTATTGTTAATTGATGTGAAACCTCTTAATGTAGCTTGGAACTTCATTGAAAATGAGCTTTGCTCAATTGAATGTATCCAATTATTCATACTCGAATAAAAAATGATTTACTACTACTACTTACTACTACTATAAAAGTTATGTTAGACCAATTGTTGATTATGGATCACAACTTTGGTCACCACAAACAGAGACAAAAAAGCTCTTGATGGACTACAGAGAATGGTTACTAGATTAACAGCAAATTTGAAGGGGAAATCATATCAGGAAAGATTGGAATGCTCTAAACTACATTCTTTGGAAGCATGAAGACAGAGGGGTGATTTACTCTTCCTGTATAAATTGCTTCAATCACCAGAAATTATGGCAGAATATGGAATTCAATTTAATGATACACATAACAATCTTCATTCACATAATAAAAAGTTAGCTGTACCAACAGCAAGGACTAGCAAAAGGAACCACTTCTATACTACACGTACATTAATAGCATGGAATGAACTACCCCAATATATTGTTGACTCTCTAACTTTAGATATCTTCAAAAAAAATTAGATGATCACTATTACTCAAAATATATTATGGTCTAGATATGCCCACATATGTGGGGGACATCCATGATGGGCCTATTGGCTACCTTATGTCCTTTAAGTCCTAGTAATCCTAGTAATCCAGGTGGCCATTTCTGGTTTTCCAAAGGCAATTGGTTGGGACAATCTGTAAGTAGCCTGCAGTATTTGTTGAAAGGGGAGAGTAGCTTAATAGCTAAAGGGGGAAGTGTTTAAATGCTGCCAAAAGAGCTGTTAAAAAAAACAGCATCTTATGGTAGTTTTGGCGTCCTTTGGGGATGTTTGGTCATTAACAGCCATTGACAGATTTCAATCGGTGTTGCAGTATGTGCCACATTTGTGTGGAGGCCGAGAGTGGGTTGTATTCTGTGTGCTGTAGTCTGCAGCAGTTTTTTGATGTTACTGAGCCATTTTTGAGGATTTCCTGTGTTTGTATTTATTTTTTTGGTTACAGCAGACCACAGCACATGTTGTCTTGGGGGTTGTACAGCAAAATGAAGGACATGGGCAATGTTGCTGTCAGAGGAGCCTTTGACAGTGAGGAGGCTGGTGGTCAGAGGTTTTCTGAAGTCATAAGTATATAGCCTGATATCATCATGGCTCAGAGACCTCTCAGCCATACAGCATCCTCGATTTTTCCAAACCAGTTCATAACTACTATCGTTTCACCATTAGGACAAGTCCCATTTTCAAGGTGTTCCCGTTATAAAAAGTATGAAATATTACAAACTTTAGCATTTACATTCTGACTTGATCAGGCGGTTTGACAAATTTCTTTTACTTACTAGTCAAACACTTGACAATTTTATGTTTTACAGTACCAGAGTTCAAAAATTCACAAGTCAGTAATTATAATCCAGTTTCATAAAACTTCTCATTTAAAATGCGTGTTTATGTACTAACATGACAAAGACAGAGACATTTCTATCCTATGGATGTGTGTTTTTTTGGGGGATTTAACCCAATTAGACATACTAGTACTTACATTTATACCTGTACTCATGGTTTGTGTTTTAGTTTTAGTGTGCATTTTAATCGAAGCATGCACATCTCATAGCACATTCTTGCTTCAATGCTGTATTAAAGCTTTTCATGCTCTCATTTGGGCCTTCCATTTGGACTTCAAGTTCATTCCAAATGTTCATGGCAGTGTATGAGAAGACTATATTTCCAAATCTACTCTTAGGTGCATCTATTTTATATTCTCTCAACTTTTTGTTTTTCCTCAGGTTACTGCATGTGAATATACTATTTTCTTTAATTTCTCATGCAAGTAAAACGGTTTTGTATCTATTTTATATTCTCTCAGCTTTTTGTTTTTCCTCAGGTTACTGCATGTTATTGCAATTTTCTTTAATTTCGTAAATAAAAAAGGTTTACTGGTTTCTAATATTTTTTTTAGTTCTGGTTTACCCAGATTATTTTTTGTTTACTTTTTAATGTAAACCATTCCAGTTTTTTAAATAGCGTGCAGTGATGGGTCTACTTACTTACTCTTAGTGCAAATCTTGCCAACCCATGGTACAACACTTCTATTTTTTAAGGGCAGAAGCCTTAGCAAAACCGTATATGTGTATTCCATAGTCCAGAGTCGGGACTAATAATTGGTTAACAAAGGACTTTCACATTTTGTCATTCATACAATAACCTGTTCTTCTTAGTGCTACCACTCTACTATTTAATCTTCTAACTGTTTCATTAACATGATATTCAAAAGTTAATCATTGGTCTATCCAGAAGCCCAGGTACTTGTATTTAGAGACATGTTCCAAAATTGTCTTGTTGTCTGTTTTTATTTATAATGCTTTGTTAGTGTTTTTTAAGCTTTTGGTATATGAAAAATACATGCATTTGGCTTTTTTACTATTAAGTATTAAGTATTAAGTCTGATAGTTAAAACCATTTTTGTAGTCTTATAAAGTCACCTTGTAAATCCGATTGTATTTAATCAGTGCTTGATCCCCTTGTTAGTATTACTGTATCATCCACATATAGACAAAGTTTTGATTTCTCTGCTATTTTTGCTACTTGATTTGTATAGATTAGAAACAAGAGAAGACCCAAGATTGATCCCTGGGGTACTCCTCTTTTTACAATAATTTTTTCTAAGAGTTCTCTTCCCACCGCTGTACACTACATTCTTTCTGTTAGGTATGATCTAAACCAGTCACATACCTCACCTGATGCTCCTATTTGTAAAAATATATTCAGCAATATTTGGTGGTAACACAGTATTGGAAGCTTTGGAAAAGTCTATGAACACTGAACCCACTGACCTCCCCCTGTTTAAAGAGGAAGCCACTATGTCTAATATGTCAGTGAACACTGTGCCCATGGAATGCCCTTTTTTAAAACCAGATGGCACCCAGACAACAAATCATACTGCTCTAAATAGCTATATAGCTGGCCAGACTCCAGCCTTTCTAGGATATTTGAGACCTCTGGCAAGAAAAGAATGGGTCTATAGTTTTCTGGACTTGTCGGGGATCCATTTTTAAAAATAGGTACTATTTTTGCTTCTTTCCATGGGGTAGGGAAGGTTCCCTCATGAAGGCTCCAGTTAAAGAGATTTATGAGCACTGGTACAATTACTTCATGGGCATCTTTTAAAAATCTTATTTCTATTTGGTCTGTACCATGTGATTTGTTTTTATTTAACTTTCTAATCACATCTTTTGCTTCCCTGCATGTTATGTATCTGAATCTAAATGTTGGTATGTTTATTTCTGGACTTTCTTCTTTTTTTTATCTATTATTTTGGATTCATATTCCTGTTGGTCTATTATATCTGGATGATTTGTAAAATACTAATTTAAAATATTAGCTGACTGAAAACTGTCCAGTAGTATTCCATCTTTTTCTATTTTAATTTTTATATGTTGTTTTGATTTAGAATCCCATTTCTAGTTTGTGAATGAGCAAGGGTGAGCAGGTAACATTGGTTGAGGTTTGTAAATGGAGAAGTGTGGCTATCTCATTTAACTAACTCCCCACCAGTTACTGTACCTGCACCTTGGTTGGGGACCACACCTTAATTAAACCAATTTTAGGCTAATGCACCCTAAATAAAGGAAGCCATTTGAGGCAGATGCAGGTTGAAGTAGGAACCCAGCTGATGGGTGGTCTACCTCAATGATGGTAGCTAGGTGACTTCACAGCAGGGCCCTGAGGTGAATACCAAGAGTACTAGTAAAATATTTAATTCATAGAATATATGAATCTGGATTACTTGATTGCACTAAAAGTTCATTTACAACAAGGTCCATGGTACAATTGAAACTACATGATTACAAATACATTAATTCCTACAATATCGCATTTTATTTCAAAATACATTATTCACACACATGTAAGATGTAATAACACATCACAAACTCCTATGACGACATAGACATACACAAATCAGCAGCAAAAGAGAATTACAACATATTCATTTAGGGGATATACTTATATCTAATGCACAAAAATAATTCTAAACTGTACAACACTGCCTGGAAGTGTGTACTTTAATTTCCAGCCATTTCATTACCCCCTGTGTATATTTCTCCCAGTAAATGATGTGGTATTATATTCCAGGCTAGGGCATCTAGGTAATAAACAGAATCTCTCCCAATTTGTAATTTACATCTTGGGATTTCGAGGTCCATACAAAATGCAGATCTTAGGGAATCTTTTTTATTTTTCTACAAACTAAATTTAGTGGATATGTAATTTGGAAATTTCCCATCCAGTCCTTTGTATATAAATGCTACTAAGTGTTTTGGCCTTTGCTCAATGAGATATTATCAGCCCAGTCTGTCATACAGCCAACAGCTATGTGTTAGGCCTGGGGGGCCCCAAGGATGAACCTGGTGAGCCTGCCATAAAGGACATCCAGCTTCACCAGGTCTCCCTTGATACCACTTGCATATAATATATATCTGTAGTCAAAGATTGGTATTATCATAGTGTTAATCACAAGCGTCTTTGTTTCTTGTGACAAGCACAGGTTTGTTCTGTACAGAGCTCCCATTCTTTTTCCCACATTTTTTGCCAGGCAATCAATGTGTGTTTCTCATCTAAGGGAACTGTTCAGCCATACAGCTAAGTACCTATATGTCTGGACCTGCTGTATCCAGGATCCCCCCAGGGTAGTAACATTTAAAGCTTGCATCTCAGACCACTCTCCTATTATGTGATAATAGCATTGTTTTTTTTGTTTTTTTTTTGTATTTAATAATAATTTACTACTATCAAAAAAGAGTTGTAGTTCATTAAATGCCTACTGCAATTTATCTTGGGGTTTTTGAATTGTGACACCAGATGTCATCATACTAAGGATCATACTAAGGAAGGTTAGAAGCATGGAGGCTTACACAACCCATGTGTGCTTCCTACTTTATGACTAATAATATAGTACCTGAGCTTAAAACCAGACAGAATTAGGTTATGTAAATGTCTTTTGAAGTCATTCTTTGTTTTACTTATCACCACCTCCAGAAGGAGTCTGTTTCATGAGTTCACCACTCTTAGGGTACAAAAATATTTTCTGTGTACATGGTTAAAGCTTCTGCCTGAAACCTGAAGTGGGTGACCTCTGGTGTCATAATGGTCATTTTTATATTCAAAACCCAATTCTGAAAACAAAAAGGGTCATTAATAATATCGAAAAATAATAAAAGGTCACTTCTCAGGTGATGTATGGCCAGAGACATAAGTTTCAATGATACAGTTCTGTGATTATAAGACAGATTATGAAAACCGTCAATATTTTTGGTGAATCTTCTCTGTACTTTTTCCAATAACAGATTCTCAGATTTTTTTATACAGGCACTAGAGTTGAAATGCATGTTCTAGATGGGGCCTTGCATATGCCCTAAACAGTGGCAACATAACTACCGGAGACCTAGATCTAATATTTCTTTTTATTGACCAAAATACTCTGTTTGCCTTATTGACTGTCTCATTTATCTGCTTCTCATGCCCCAATTGTTACTAATAAATACCCCTAGATCTTTCTCATGAGTAGCACTTTCTATGGTATTAATCCCAAGATGGTACTCTGTAAATGGATTATGATCACCCAGATGCATAACCTTGCATTTGCTGTAATTTAATCTCATGTCCCATGCATTTACCCAATTAAATATTTTGTCGAAATCATTTTGTATCATTTGTGTTTGTTCTATAGTAAGACAGGGACAACCAATCTTTACATCATCTGCATATTTGACTGAGTTAGAAGAGCATCTGGTTGTTAAGTCTGAGATAAAAATCTGAAATAGGCAAGGGTCAAGATAGATCCCTGTGGGACCCCACTGGTAACCTTGCCCACCCCTGATATGTACAGTATATATCACTGTATCATCTGTGTATAAATGATACATGATGGATGGATCTGAGAAACACAGCTTATTTACATTGATGTTAAATAATAATGGTCCTAATATGGAACCCTGGCGGACCCAGGAGACAACAGGCGCAAATGTTGATGAGAATATTCCTATTGTTACTGACTATAATTTGCCTTTTAAGTATGAGCCCAGCCATCTCATACTATCTCCTGTCACTCCCAGTGAGGCCATCCTGGACAGGAGGACATTATGGTCCAAAGAGTCAAAGTATTTAGATAAGTCCATGTATATTGTTTCAACTGGTGTTCTCCTGTCCAGGGCCACCTGCACATCATTCACCACCTTAACTATGGCAGAAAGGGTAATATGATACTGTCTAAACCCTGACTGCATCTCATTGATTTTACCCTGTGAGTTTAGATAGACTTTTTAACTGTGCTGATATTAGTTTCTTGAATATTTTGGAAACCTGAGGCAAGAGCAAAATTGGGCAGTAATTCCCAGCTTAGTTTTCTGGCCTCCTCTAAGGATTGGCACAACTTTAGATTGTTTCCAGGCTTCTGCATATTCCCCAGTATTTATTGATAAATCACATATATGAATCAAAGGGTAAGCTATTTATAGGAGAGGCATATTTTAAGAGCTTGGATGGAACTCCATTCAAGCTAATGGCTTGGTGATATCTAGTTTAAATAGTTCTTTCATTACTATTTCCATAATTACATTAGAAAAGGAAATTTTTCCTTTATTATTTTGATCCAAAATCTGTGAAATATTGCTATTCAATCTTACATTTCCCATCTTACTTAAATAATCATTACATTTCTCCATTACCGATGGATCTAGGGGTGTCATTTGAATATTTATGTTAAACACATTTGAGTTTCACTACCATGACCTTTTAATAATCTGGTCATTGTCCTCCAGAAATCTTTATTATTCTGGGACCGGGTGCTATCCATAATTTGTATATAATGCTTTTGCTTAACTTTTTTTATCTCACTAACACACTGATTACATAATTGTCTATATCTATTCCAGTCTTGTCTTGTCTTCTGCCACTTTTTTTTTGCATGTTACCATGGTTTGTCTCTAATCTTCTTAATTTTTCTTAAGGTATTTTTATACCAGGGCACATTATTATGCTTTAAAGTTTTGATTTGTATGGGAGAAAGAGACCAACACTATTTTTGAAGACAAATTACCGGTAGTAAATTGTCAGTCCACGCTGAAAAAATGTGTTTATTATTACATTTACCCCCTTTTTTTTTGGGGGGGGGGAGTGATGGTGTGCACAGACTTGTTGTTTTTACTCATATTCAGACACCATTTTCCCAACCACTCGTTGAAGTTCCTAATCCTCAGCTTTCTATCCATGCTCATTCTTGGCACTGGCAACACTTCTGAGAATATGAGTGTTTCCCTAAATTTTGAATACTCCTGCTAATTCTATAGATCTTGCTTGCATCTCCAGCACACTGTTACCATCCAAGTTATTCATTCTGAGGTGCAGCACTAAGTGGGGGTTCCCTCCTGCCTTCCTCATTATAGAGTTTACTAAGTGCTTGTCTCTGTGTTCTGTCATGCCTAGCATGCACTCAACCCAGATAGACCTACTCCCCCTTCCACCCCCCATTTGATACATTTGATTATGGAGTCTCCCAGTACGATAACCCTTCTACCTTTTTTCTGCCTGCTCTCAGTGACAACCCCCTTCCCCTCGCTTATTGGCCTGCTTGACCTTCCCTCTCTCTCTGGCCTTATCTCCTTCCTATGAACATACAAACATATGAAAATGTCAGCAGATATAGGCCTCATGATCTAGCAAGTCTGCTTGATTGTACAACTAGCCCATCACCTTGTAGCTGCCCCACCCACCCCTTCCTTCTTCATAATTAACCTCCATCTTGCTCTGTTCCATCCCCTCTTAAAACCATCTACCATGCTACAGGCTATTACCTACTCAGGCAGAGTATTCCACCTGTCCACTACCCTTTCTGTGAAATACTCTCTCTTGACTTCCCTCCTGAATCTTCCCACCTCCAATCTCAGCTGGTGCCCCCTCATGACCCTCCACCTTCTGATCTGGAAAATCCCTTCTGGACTAGTCTTGTTTATCCCTTTTAGGTAACTAAAGGTTTCAATCATGTCCACCCCATACCTCCTCTCCCCCAAGGAATATATCTTCAGCTCCCCCAGCCTCTCCTCATAGGATTATCCCTCAAATCCCTGGATCATCTTTGTCGCCCTACGCTGTACACTCTCTAACAATCTGATGTCCTTTTTCAAGAATGGGTGCCAGAACTGCACACAGTATTCCAGGTGCAGCCTGACCAGTGACCTCAAGAGGGGCAGGATCACCTCCCTATTTCTAGAGGAGATTCCCCTCATTATGGCCCCAGCATCCTGCTGACTTTTGCTGCCACCTTCCTGCACTGAGCTGAGTTGTTCATATTCTCCATTATAAGCACCCCTTGATCCTTCAACTCCTTAGTGCATTCCAGCTGTACCCCCAGCTGATAGCTCCTCCCCTGGTTCTTAGTCCTGAAGTGCAATACCTTGCACTTTTTGGTGTTAAGCCCCAACTGCTATGCATCCAGCCACTCCTGTAATTTCGTCAAAGCCTCCTGCAGCCCCCTCCACCCTTCAATGTCATCTACAACAGCTCCCATCTTTGTGTTATCTGTAAAGAGACTGATCTTACTTCAGACCCCCTGGGAGATATCAGCTATGACAAACCATGAACAACACCAATCCCAATACTGATCCCAGTGGCACCCTGCTCATCACATCCTTCGATGATGAGAGTTCCCCCCCACCACCACCCTTTGCTGCTTTCCCGTCAGCCAATTGGTGATCCAATTTACCATCTTTGTTCCCACCCCTATATATTTCAGCTTCCTCCCAGCTTCCCATGTGGCACAGAATCAAAGACCCTGCTGAAATCCAAATACAAGATAGCCACCACATGGCCTTTGTCCAGTTCCTCTGTCACCCAGTCATAGTAGTAGACCAAAGTAGTAGACCAGGGAGGGGCTCTGGACATGGCCTACCTAGACTTTAGCAAGGCATTTGACACAGTCCTGCACAAAGGATTAATAAACAAATTAGCCATCCTGGGAGTAGGTCCCAGGGTGGTAGCCTGGATAAAATATTGGCTGGACAACAGGATGCAGAGGGTAATAGTAAATGGAGTCCACAGTGAAGAAAAGGGGGGGTTACTAGTGGGATACCACAGGGTTCAGTACTGGATACAGTCATTTTTAATGTCTTTATAAGTGACATTGCAGAGGTACTGGAAGGAAAAGTATGTCTCTTTGCAGATGACACAAAGATCTGCAACATGGTTGATACACTAGGTGGGGTGGAAAGGAGGTAAAAGGACTTGGTAAGGTTGAAGGAATGGTCACATATATGGCAGCTTAGATTCAATGCAAAGAAGTGCAAAGTAATGCACCTGGGAAACAAAAACCCAGGGGAAGAGTACCCAGTGTGGGGGGAGATACTGACAACAACAGTAATGGAAAGGGATCTGGGGGTAGTTATATCAGAGAACCTAAAGGTGGGCAAGCACTGTGAGAAGGCAGTAAGGAGGGTTGGGGGGAAACTTGGATGCATAGGGAGAGGCATCACCAGTAGAAAACAGGAAGTTGTTATCCCTCTGTACAGACAGTTGGTGAGACCCCATCTAGAGTACTGCGTGCAGTTCTGGAGACCCCATCTCCACAAAGACATAGACAGGGTGGAGGGTGTCCAGAGGAGGGCAACCAAAATGAGTGCAGGGTCTGCACCAGTAGACATATGAAGAGAGACTAAAGGAGCTTAATATGCATACCCTCGAGGAAAGGAAGGAGAGGGGAACATGATAGAAACTTTGAAGTACCTCAAGGGAATCAACAAAGTCCAAGAGGGTAGCATCTTTCAGAAAAAGAGATGTGCAAGTACAAGGAGGCACAATTTGAAAATAAAGGGGAGAGGGCTCAGAGGTAATGTGAGGAAGTATTTTTTCATGGAGAGGGTTGTGGATGCATGGAACAGCCTTCCTGAGTAGGTAGAGGAGTCAAAAACAGTGGGGGATTCAAGAATTCATGGGATAGACATAAGGCAATTCTGGTGGTGGTAGGAGGAAGTAAGCTGTTGGTTAACTAGGTTCTACAGCTTATCCATTAGGTAGGGAAATGGGCAGACTAGGTGGGGCAAGCAGTCATTATCTGCCATCAAATTCTATGTTTCTATGTTTCTATGTACTCAGTTAGGTTTGTCTGGCATGATCTTCCCAAGACAAACCCATGCTGCTGACCATCCTGGAGACCATTGTTCTCTAAAAAGGTCACCAGCCTCTCTTTTAGGATCGTCTCCATTAGTTTTCCCACAATTGATGTCAGGCTCACTGGTGGGTAGTTGCCTGGTTCATCCTTAGGTCCTGTTTTGTGAATGGGTACCACATGGGATATCCTCCAGTTCAGTGGTACACATCCTGTGTCCAAGAAGGTATTGAACAGGTAGGCCAATGGTCCTGCCAGGATCTCCGCTAGTTCCTTAAGTACCCTAGGGTGAATGCCATCAGGACTCAGTGCCTTATCCACTCTCAATGCCCTTAATCCTTTCATCATCCTATCCTCTGTAATCACTGTATCAGTCACTTCCTCTCCCTCTTCTCAAAGGTGTGCATATCACCCTTTATTTTTCGTGAACACAGAGACAGAAGTAATTATTTAGTGCCTCTGCTTGGGCCTTCCCCTTCTCCACCCAGCCCCTGTTCTTCCTTATCCTCACTGTCCGATCTTTGTTTTACCATCTTTAACTGATGTATTTGAAGAAGTCCTTTTCTCCGTTCTTAATGCCCTGTGCCAATCCCAGCTCCCTGAAAGCCTTGGCCACTCTGACCAGACTAGTATCCACCCTGGACTTCTTCATATACATCTTCCTGTTGTCCTACCTTCCCAATTTCTTGATTCTTCAAAATACCTTTTTTTTTTGCCCTCAACCCTTCCATGACCTCCTGCATCAGCCAGCTGTTTTTTTTTTTTGCCCTCCCCTTCTTACTCCTTGTTCTTGTACATGTCCCAATAGCCTCCACTGGCCCTTTCTTAATAATATTCCATTTCTGGCAAACATCCATGTATAGTTGAATTCCTGCCAGATGCCTGCCAAAATATCTCCCATCTTTTTAAAGTTTGTCCCTTAAATTCAATCACCCTGGTACTCATACCTTCGGTTTCCCTACTCATGTATTTTCCTCTTCCTATAACTCCTGCCTTGCTCTTCCCCTTGTAGAACTTCCATCCTCATTGAAGAGATGGATTTTAACTCCTCATTACTCTTATTTCCACTTCTTCCCCTGAGTGAATCTATATGACTCCTACCCACTTCCAGGCCCCTCCACTCATATTGTCACTCCCCACACTTTCCCCTTGAATTTTTCCTTCATATTCACTCACATCCCCCCTTCTTTTCTTCATCTCCTCTACCTGACACCACTCACCTTTTCCTCCTCCCATGGCCCCCAATTTAACTTTCTTAACATCCCCAATAGCCCCATTCATCTTGTCCTTTTCCCAAGTACTTCCTTTTTCCTGTTTTCCAAGTCCCTCTCTCTCCTTTCCCCACTATTAATATCCTCTAGTCTCCCTACCCCCTCCTGCTTACCTGTTTTCACCCCACTAAACATAGGAGTATACCTATTTGTCAAGTTAATCCCTCCTTCATTTATCAACTTGTTACCCACATTAGCCTTTCCATTTCTGTTACTAGTTTCTCCTTGAGCAGCAATTCCCTTTTCCTCACCCTTTGACCTACAAATGTCATTTACAAAATTATTTCCCAAAATAGCCCTTCCATGTCCATTACCTGTTTCTCCCTGTGCAGCATGCTCCTTCAACCACCCCTTGACCTACCCACTACCTGCCATCCGCCTTTCCTACAGCAGCCTGTTCTGTTCCCCCCCCCTTGCATTTACCAATGAATAACCCTCATCCTTCCATGCCATCCTGCTCCATCTATTGGAAGTGCTGGTGTAGTTTCCCCTTCCCTTGCTTTCCCCTAAGCCATGCCTCTGTACAACCATCCTTAAACTACAAGTTTCTGATTCCAGATGTCTCAATCTCATACATATTGGGCAACCATCCCATTCTCCACAACATGCACATGTATACTGACATCCGTTACACCCCACTATTCTACTAGGTCTCATGTTCCCCATGTAATACACTGCCCCCACCCTGCCCCTCCCCACCTTCCATTCTTGTCCTGATATCCCATCTCTAAATGGTAGCTGCCTTTACAGGTCCCCTACAGTAATCCACAGGTCCACTGACCTTTACACTGCTGAGTAGGCGTTACAAACCACCCCCCTTCTAGCTACGATTTATGCCTTTACCATTAATTTATTTGATGTTTCTCCAAATCATGTACTACTAACGTTGAAGTTCACTATGTGTTACTTGAAGCCCTCTTATTGTCTCCCTATTTCCCCTTTATCTAATTCACACCAGGGTTGAACAATGACCCTTCCCTCACACATTTTCACAGCATTCCTCAATGTTAGTACAATTTAATAAATAGTTTTGCTCCCAGCTGAGAGCAATATCTTTGCAAACACACAGGCCCACTTAAATATTTAGAATTTAACTATATTTTAACAGTTATGCTCCCAGCTGAGAACCTTAAATCTACAAGTGTGCAGGCATTCCTAAGGCTGCTGTATGATTTTCAAACAGTCAATGTGCACTTAACCAGAACCTAACACATTTACTCCCAACTTAACCCTTGCAGGGCTGCAGACTGATATATCAGTCCAACATTCCTATATGTTCTAATTCTGTCATCAGTTTAAGGGTTAAAATCTAAACTGTAAAACCCCTCACTCTTAAAAGCTGCTGTATGATATTTTCAACAGCCCCCTTTTAACTAATGAATGTTCCTTGGCTATTTCTGGCATGCAGCCAAATCATGTACTGTAACAGCAGCTTTAGACACCATATGCTTAGCTTGGATCCCACCTTTACTATAACTATACCTTTATCTTATTTAATTTAATGATACCTGTTATCTTTTTGCCTAGTTTTTCAATATATGTTGAATCTAAACATATAATGACCCTCCTTAAAGGTGTATACTACAAAAGACAATCATTCAAAACAAACTTACTACCATCAATACAATCCCAATAGACTTTCATGAGCATACATATTATTATAACACAAAATGACTCCAAGTATCTGACTATTATCCTCGATGATGCAGCACTGCCTGGCTGCCTTCTGTGATTCACCCCACCCTGTTCCAATTTAGAGCAGGGAGGTGACACACCTTCCTGTGTGAGTCTATAAAGCTAGATGTACTGGGGGTGGGTTGAATGAGGGAGGGGAGGGTTGGTCAAACCACCTGGTCCAGCTCTGAAAAACAATCAGAACACAAAATTAAAGCTGAATACCACATTCTCCCAAGAGAATTCTGAATTAAATCTAAACAGCAGGAGCTCTGTGAAGTAAACACAACTCAATAGCAGAAGTCCTCAGAAATCTGAGGTGTTACTCAGAAAGGGGAAACAACTGTGGTAGACCATGCCAGCTGTTGAGTGGGACATACCAGTGGCTGGATCTTCCAGCAGTCAAAAGGGGGTTGATGCCCTACATGAGTGCCTACTTACACAATTGGTTAATACTCCAGCTAGAATGGACACCATCCTGGATGCGGTCATTCCAAACTCAGATGTAGTAAGTGTCAGGGTTAGGGAGGCGCTAGCTAACAGTGACAACAACACTGTGTGGTTCAAGTTGGCCTGCTTTTTTATTGCCCCAAGTTTGGGGCAATAAAATCTCAGTCCAGGACAGAAGTTTTAAATTTCAGAGGGGTTAACATCGGCAAAATGAGGAAAGTGGTCAGGGACAATCTGGCAAACATATAGGAGCATAGAGAGGTAGAAGATATTTGGGGGCAAATAAAACAGGTCATACTGGAGACTAGCAAGATGTGCATAAGGACAGTGTCTAAAAAGAACAGACATAAAAAAACAATGTGGTTCACTAACTAAGTCAGGACAGCATTTAGGACCAAAAGGGAGGTATTCTGGAATTGTAAAAGAACACTGGTGGGTAGTGAATGGGAAGTGTACAATCAGAAGACTAAGGAGGCAAAGAACACAGTTAGAGCTGCCAAGGCCGCAACAGAACCTAGGCTGGCAGAAGGAGTTAACCAGAGAAAAAACACTTTTTTAGATATGTACAAGAAAAAAGAACGAAGATGGAAGGAATAATCAGACATAAGGATGGAGACAGACTCATAGATGAGAAGAAGCAGAAGGCCACTGTTCTAAATAACGTTTTCTGCTCCATGTTCACCAAAGAACAATAGTCCCATTACCAGACAGTGTTATTAAGGCTGAGGTTAAAGAGGTCCCTCTAATGGACATATGGTCAGTCACTAACAGCAGGGTTAAGGAGGTCCTAGAAAAAATCAGGGGTGACAAATAACCAGGGCCAAATGGAATTCACCTGAGAGTGCTAAAAGAACTGAATGGGGAGTTGGCAGGTCAGTTGGCACATTTCACACTTCACTACTGTCGGGAGTATTGCCGAGGGACTGGAGAATGGCAGATGTGGTCCCCTGCACGAGGGAGGGAGCTGTGAGGAGGCTGGAAACTACCACCCAATCAGCCTCACTTCAGTGGTGGGGAAGGTTATGGAAACCTTAATGAGGCAGGATTTGGTGGAGTACCTAGAAACGAATGACCTTCAGGATGGTGGGCAACATGGGTTTGTGGCAGGTAAGTCATACCAGACAAACCTAATGATATTGTTTGACCGGATGACACAGAAAATTGACAGAGGCCACCCAGTGAACCTCCCCTACTTTGACTTCAGTAAGGCCTTTAACTCTGTACCTCACAACCACCTGCTGACAAAGTTAGAGGACCTAGGAGAAGACTAGAACATAGTCAGGTGTATAAGTAGTTGGCTAAAAGTCAGAAAGCAGAGTTTGGTAGTTAATAGGAAGAACTCAGAGGAAATAGAAGTTTCTAGTGGGATGCCACAGGTCTCAGTGCTGCAGTAGGGCCAGTCCTGTTTAATGCATTTATTAGCAATATTGGCATAGGTATATAGAGCAAACGTGCTCTTTTCTTGGATGATACCAAGCTAGGAGGAAGGGTGGACTGCAAGTAGGCAGTTAGGGACCTGCAAAGAGACCTTCAGAGGCTGGAGAATGGTCTATTGTCTGGCAGCTGAGGTTCAATACTAAAAAGAGCAAAGTGTTGCAACTAGGTAAGGTGAACCCGAGGACAGTCTACAGGCTTAACGGGGTCCTGCCAAGTGCCTCTTGGGAGGAAAGAGCCCTAGGGGTCATCATTTGCAGTACCCTCAAACAGACCAGCCAATGCAACACAGCTTACAGCAAGGCCAGCAGAATGCTAGGGTGCACAGGAAGGGGATTTCACTGCAGAAGCAAGGAGGTAATACTTCCTCTCTAAAGATCCCTGTTAAGAATTGGATTTATTAATTATAGAGTTTGATGTTGCAATCAGCCCCATTGGGAGAGTGTGAGTATGTTATTCTTTGTGGCAAGCAAAGGCGAACTACCTGCTGGTCAGTATTTGTCTCAACAGTGTGGACAGCTGGGAGCAGGATTCTCTCCCCCTCCCTGCATGCTTCAAGTGAAGTGGAACAGAGACGGTAGTATCCTAAGCCAAGGAACTATCTGGGACTTCTGTCTCTACATGGCCAGTGTGAGGGCAGTGTTATTTTTTCTTTCTCTCTTATTGGTCCAGTTTGGAATGTGAGGTCTTCTGACCCCTTTGAGCTGGTGATTTTCATGGTAACATGTAGTCATCCCCCATGGGATCCATCTGCACACATTTTGCATGGAGCACTTACTGTCAGCTGCACTTTCAAGGTGTTGGATTCTTTCATGTGAGATTTTTTTTTTATAATTGTAGAGCACTACTGCTAACCATTTACCTTTCACAAACTGGATATGACGTTACGAACATGTGAAATTTCCATCAGATACAGGCCAAATGGTCTATCACATCTGCTTGATTGTGCAGCACAGAGGTTAGGCTACTGCTGCTCCCCCCCACGACTTGCTCCCCTATCTTCCCCCTCATCTTTCCACTGACTAATATCATGCCCTTAACCCTATCCCACCCCCTTTTAAAGCTCTCCAGTCTTAAGAGATACCACTTCTTCAGGAAGCGCATTCCATTCCCCTACCACCCTCTCCATGAAGTAATGCTTCCTTGCCTCCCTCCTGACTCTAGCCCCCACTAACTTCAGGCTGTACCCCTAGTAATCCCTTCTCCCTTTGATCGAAACATGCCCTCTGTACTAACCCTGTTGATGCCCTTTAAGTACTTGAAGGTTTTGATCATATCACACCTTTCCCCTTCTCTCCTCCAGTGAGTACATGTTGATGTCCCTCAACCTATCCTCGTAAGACTTCCCCTCCATACCTGTGATCATTTTAGTCACCCTCCACTGTACCCCCACAAGTAACCTGATGTCATTCTGTAAGTATAGGTTCCAGAACTGTACACAGTACTACAAGTGTGGCCTCACCAGTGACCCGTACAGTGGCAGAATGACTTCCTCCATCCTAGAGGTGATTCCTCTAGCAATGCACCCCAGCATTCTGTTGGGTTTTGCCACTGCTTTCCTACCTTGAGGTGAGTAGTTCATATTCTTTGTGACCATTACCCACAAATCCTTTTCCTCCTTGGAGATAGACAGCTGAACCCCTCCCAGATGGTAACTGTACACAGGATTCCTCACTCCAAAGTGCATGACCTTGCACTTCTTAGCACTGAAACCCAGGTGTCAAGTGTCTGACCACTGCTCAAGCCTTCGCAAATCTTCTTGGAAGTATTTTCCTCCCTTTACCCCATCCACAACTGCCCCTATCTTTGTGTCATCTGCGAATAGACTGATTCTGCTCCTAACTCCAACTGCAGTATTGAACATGAAGCTGTTAAACAGCACCTGCCCCAGCACTGAACCATGTGGGACCCCACTGGTAACTGCCTTATAAGTTGAGAGTCCCCCACCCCAACAACCATGCTCTGATGTCTGTCCCCCAACCATTTACCAACCCACTTAACCAGTTTCTCCCCTACTCCCAGGTTCCTCAATTTACTAGTTAATCTTCCATGCGGTACCAAGTCAAAGGCCTTGCTGAAATCCAGATACAGGACATCTATGGCCAACCAGTGTCTAGTTTATTTGTCACCCAGTCATAAAAGTGAACCAGGTTTGTTTGACATGATTTTCTGGAGATGAACCCATGCTATTTGTTGTCCATAAGACCGTTCACCTCCATGAAGGTCTCCAACCTCTCCTTTAGGATTGTTTCCATGAGATTACCAACAATGGATGTCAGACTGACTGGTCTATAGTTACCAAGCTTATCCTTGGGACCGCTTTTGTGCAGAGGTACCACATGTGCTATCCTCCAGCCCTGAGACATGCGCCCTGTCTGCAGGAAGCTATTGAATAAGTCTGCCAGTAGTGCCGCCAGAACCTCAGCCAACACTCTCAGGACTCTAGGGTGCAGCCCATCCAGCCCTGGAGCCTTGTCCATGATCAGTGACTTAAGGCCCTTAAACACTCTGCTCACAGGGATCTCCCCATCTGTTGTCCTATCTCCTCCCATGCCAGTGTTGCCCTGCCTCTGCGATATTGGTTCATCTTTCTCCCTCTGCTAAAGACTGAGAAGAAGTACTCATTGAGCACCTCTGCCTGTTCAACCCCTTTCTCTACCTAACCTCCATTCTTCTTTATAATGGTGATTTGCTCCTTGCAGTTCTTCTTCTCCCTTATGTACTTGAAGAAGGCCTTGTCCCCCTCCTTAATCCCCTTTGAAGCCTTAACTCCTTTGAAGCCTTGGCAGCCCTCACAGCCCTGCTCACCTCCCTGGTTTTCCTTGTGTACTCCTCCCTATCAACCTCTCTTTGGGGCCCCTTCCATCTTCTGAAGGCCATCTTTTTCTCCCTCACCCTTATCTGCACCTCCTTTGACCACCAACATGGATTCTTGGTCCCTACCTTCTTACTGCATTTCTTTGTGCGGTTGTCTGTGGCTGCTAACAGGCCTTCTTTCAGGATGGCCCATTTCTGGATAGTAGCCATGTCAGGGGTGAGGCTAGCCAAATGCCCCCTGAGGATGCCTGCCATCCTGCAGAAGACAGCTCTTTTGAAGTCCACTGTCTTTATTTTGTAGACATCCCCTCCCTACCCATATCCAGGGAGAACCAAACTGTTGGGTGTTCACTACCTGCTTGGGGGGTCCTCAGTCCACATGCCCTGCACATAGTCTCCATCGGTCAGCACAAGATCCAAGATGTTTCCCTCAATTGTCAATTCCTCCACCTTTTGTGACAGGAATACATCCTGGAAGACTTGCAGAATGACCTGCTCCCTAGCACTTGTACTAGACATGGTTTTCCAATCCACCTCTGGTAGATGGAAATCCCTGATCACCACAGTACCACCCCTTCCACAGTGTTTCCATAACTGATCTGCCAGTAATTTATCGATGCCCTCTGACTGTGAGGGTGGTCTGTACATAACCCCCAGTCTGACCATTTTACCTTAATTGTTCTGCAGTTGAACATATAAGGCATCTGGCCTCCCCTCACCTTCCTCCTCCCTACTGCTCACTATCCCTTCCCTCACATATAAAGCCACCCCTCCACCCTTTCCTTTTGTCCTATCCTTGTATCTGCATCTCAGTAACATGATGTTCCAGTCATGGTGCTGGTTGGCCCATGTCTCGGTCATGGCAGCTATATCCACCTCCCCTTCTGCCATTAATGCTTGGTGCTCAGGTATTTTGTTCCCCAAGATCCTTGTATTTAGTGACACCCCTTCCAGCCAGATCCCCTGCTTACCCCAATGCTCCCCTTCCTCTACCTTCTCTGCCTTTTGATTGCCCCCCTTCCCCTCCATGCTAGCTGGGTGGTAAATTGCCTCCCTCTCCTTTTGGCTCTGGCTGCTGCCCTGTACTATGCCTCCACC
This sequence comes from Neoceratodus forsteri, assembly GCA_016271365.2. Classification (NCBI taxonomy): domain Eukaryota; kingdom Metazoa; phylum Chordata; order Ceratodontiformes; family Ceratodontidae; genus Neoceratodus; species Neoceratodus forsteri. The sequence goes on from CM057449.1 coordinate 371,845,135, forward strand.
CTATTAGTTAATGCTATTTTTGCATATACAAGCATAAATTAAAAGTGTTCTTCTATAAAGTGGGGTGGGGAGGGTGGAACAGCTGCATGTTTAGGGGCAGCTGCACAATCGAGCAGACTCGATAGACCATAAGGCCTGTTTCTGTTGGCATTTTCATATGTTCATATGTAAAGGAACTTTTTTGATTATGAAAAAGGTTTTAGGAATTAATTATGACTGTATGTTTCAAGGAATCCTTTCTGATCAAAGTTCATAAAGATCATCAAAGGAGCACTATTGTGAGTGCTGACTTCTTAAATGAATTTTTCTGACTAAATGTGATTTGATAAATATGCAATCTGTGTGGATATCAATAAGTGTGCAATACTCTGTTTTTACTTTTTATGATATTTAAATAAAATGAGGACTTCATTCAAATTGGTGGTGTGATTTGCTTGAAAAATATCTGAAATTTACTTATCTAGATTATTGGATATTATGAACCAGGAACGAAGGTGCTTCTTAAGCAGAGATATAAAATGAAGCCATCACACAGATTTTTTTGTGTTATGGTTATTCACTGCTATGTGTAATTTGGGGCAAAGTTTAACTCATTAACGACGTGCAACTGTTGTAACCACATCATTGGTAGAATGAAGTTTAAATAATATGCCTCAGTCACAATGACTCATCCTCTGATGAAGCCCCCTATTGGAAGGGGTGAAACATAAGTGAGTGATGGCTTGCTACCACTGTGCTTCTGATCCTGTTTTCATGTTTGTGTAAAGAGACGCTTAATAAAAGGAACTATTCTTAGAAACAGCTGTCTTGAATCTCTTTTTGCAGAATGGTTGCAGCTGTTCTATCTATAAAGTATCCATAAGTTTGTCATGCTGCACCACCAGCCCAGTGCTTGCCAAAATTTGCCAAATGGTTCTGATCATTATTTGGGTTAGCTATCCTTCCTTCAAGCACCCTCCATTGTCATGTAGCTTGCAGTGTTTTGTTTAGATTTACCCCTAAAAGTAGCCTACTGTACATCCACACTTACCATGAGTGCAGTCTCCAAAGAAAGCTCCACTCTAAGGAATTCTGATCCCAGATGAATTACCCCCCTCCAAAAGCTACCAATAAAAAACATTATCTGTGAGAGAAAAAGAACTGAATAAAAACAGTACTAGTAAGTGCATTTCTGCAACTGTACAAATAAAAATAAAAAACATGACTGCCAAGACATGTAACAGCTGACATCCTTAACTCCTTGTGGCTTCACTACTTTATGGCATCTTGGGGGGCATAGACACACATCAGCAAAGTTGTGACCTAATTACAACAACACCACCACAAGTAGTCAAGTCACATGCCTACTCCGCAACCTCCAGATGACAGAAAACAATAAAATAGTGTGTTATACACTTATTGGTACAAACAGTAAAACTTATCCTTATAATAGCAATCGTGACCTTAGCAGTCATTTCAAGGGGATTAACGACCATGTGGTGGGTGGTGGCCCTCAGCAATGCCTCGGGCCACCCAATCCCTCACTTGGTTGTTCATACCCAGAAAATGACTTCCAGTTCGGTTGTTATTGCTTTAGTAGGGAAAGGCTTCAGACAAGGTAAAATGGGCAGGAGACCAATCAGGGAGGAAAAGGGGCAGGATACTGGAAAGGAAGGATGGTTGGAAAGGGGGTACAAAAAGGCTGGCTCCTATGGGAATCTGACTTTTCTGCCTGGGATTCTGGGAAAGCAAAGAAACCCATCCAGCTGAAGTTCCACAAAAACGGGAGCACACCACACAAAAGAATAATTTCAAATTTATTGCATTTCATGCTAAGCACAGCTTGAATGTTGTTCCATTTCAGTTCATTTTAATTTACTCACTTCAGTGGTTGCTATATCATGCAACAGTACTCATAAGAATTCAGTGTATTTGCAATAGCACATTACAGCGCAGAGGTAAAAGGCAGGATGACTCGATGGTTTGTGAAAAACGCAGATGTTAGGGCTGATGAATCCTGGTGGGTGGGCCCCTTAAATACTGTGTGATTTCTAGAAAAATGTCATATGACTTTATTTTAAATGAAACAGAACACCTGACCCCAAGTATAATTAAAAAGGAAAAGGTGAACATTCCATCACAGAATAATCCATTAGAATCAGAACTAAAATAAAGCAAAACTGTTCACATTTTAATAAGGTCCAACTGTATGAATACTAGAGTGTTTTTCTGTTGCCCATAATTAACTAAAGGAAATTAAACAAACAAACAAAAAAACAATTAACAAGATCCAGGGCCACAACATATATTTGTAATTATGATATTATCCACACTTAGTTTAGTTCACCCAAGAGGGTATAGTGAAAAAGTGCACTAGGTGGTTATTAATAATAAAAGAAGAGGAATGATGTCATCCACAAACCTCCTATATTCAGGTACATACTTCATGCAAGGGTTAAAAACAATCCCAGTTCTACTAATATGCCAAATAGAAAAAAAACATTTTACACACCAACTAGATGGTAGAGATTCAAGGGGATGTTTTTCTTCATTCACAAGTTATAATATTGATTTTTTCTAAAAAGTGCAAAAACAGAGGAGGATGATTTTCTTTTTTTTTTTTTGATTTGAGTCTTTGGTAACCGGGTTAGGCCCACTAGGCACAAGTGCCTGTTTTCAGGGGTGACCTGGGAGCACTGGGTGGTTAAGTGACTTGCTCAGAGTCACACAGTATGCAAGTGGAGGTTGTGAGAATCAAACTCAGGTCTGGTCTGCTGGATGTATCAAGCTCGTTCACACCTCATTCCTCTAACCTCTAGGCTATACTGCCAGCCGATATTGATGATATAGAAAAGTAAACCACTGCAGCGTTGAGGACCGCCAACAATATATTAATGTCAGAAATAACTATGTATATTTATCCCAACTTAATTTGTAACAGAATTGATTAAAATACTGTAGTTGGAGAACATCGAATTTAAGCAGTCACAGATATAATTAACAGAAAAGACATTTTCATCATTTCCTGGGACTGGGAGGAGGGAGAACATCGAGAGAGGGTGGGTGAAGGAGGGACTGCAGGGGAGGAGAAACGGAGGGTCATGTGACTTGGCCTACCCAGTAGGAAAGCCAGAGTCACATATTTAAAAGTTGCCATAGTTGTAGTTTGTCCTGATTGTGGCCCATTGCCAAGTGGGAAGGACATTCTGTGTGCAGGGCAGTATTGATTGATTTTTTATTCACTGGGCTACTGTGTGTGCTGAATGGAGTACTGTGGTAAACTGAGACTGTAATTTCACTTTGGTGGTGGTGGTGCTGTGGGACTGGAAGGAGGAAGGATGTTGAGAGAGAGGGTGTGTGTGGAAGGGACTGCAGAGGGGGAGAAATGGAGGGTTACGTGACTCAGCCTGACCAGTAGGGAGGCCTGAGTCACTATATATTTCCCAGGAGCCAAGCGATCACTCATGTGAGTGACCCCGATGCTTGAGTGCCATGACGCAGGAGTGTGGCATCTCGAGTAGTATCTGCAGGGCATCAACAAGGAGGACAGCAGGCCGCAGGCCGGACAAGTACAGGTACAGGGATGGGGCATTAAGGGAGAAAAGAGTAATACCAAAAAAACTAAACAAACAGGGGCAGTAACATCTAAGGAATACAGAGAGGATATGGGGGTCAGAGCACAGAGGCAGGCAGATGACCGGGGGGGGGGGCCGTTAGAATGGAGAGGTAGCGATGACTGTGGTAGTGGCCCCAGGGAGAAGGGAGGGTAGTGAGCTGCAATGAGTGTGGAACAGCATTGTTCTTGGAAACCTTATGGAGGGTGGGAGTATGTCCAGTGTGTAGGCAGTTCAGACAGCTTAAGCAGGAAATAAAAAAGCTTGAAGTAAGAGCTGTGTATGACTGGGGGGCATGAGTGGGACCAGGGAGACATGGAAGGCTCCTTCATAAGATATACCAGGCCGCCATGGGCCAAAAGGAGACATTAGGACAATGAAGCCAGGAAGCCAGGAGCACCAACTCCGCAAGAATCAGGGGCCAAGGGGAGGGGGAGTTGGCAGGTGGTAGGGAACGATGGAAGAGAGAGAAGAAGTAGAAAACATGCCCAGGCAAAGCAGAGGCAGGGAAGAAGTTCAGGAGATGGTATGGGCAGGGAGTTGGAGACAAGGAACAGCTATGCAGAGCTGGCTGAAGAAAGGGAGCAGGGAGAGGTGGGTAACAACATAGCCCAGGGAAAAAGGAGTATGAGGGAGGGGTAAAGTACAGTGAGCAAGGGGAAGGTAAAGACTGTAGGGTAAAAACTGGTAAGGGCCAGGAAGCAGATGGGGTTGTCATGTACCCACTAACTAGTGGGGGAAGATGGGCTCAAAAAGGTAGAAGGGGGGTAGAGGGAAGCATTAAAAAAGGGACAGAGAGGGGAAGTAAAATTAGTGGAGTGGAGGGGGATGGCAAGGAAAGGAGCACAGAAAGGATGTAGGAGGAAAAGGGCAGGTGGAGGTGCAGTCGGGGGTGAATGGAGGGAGGAAGGGAAAGGGAAAGGGAAAGGGAAAGAGAAGGGAGAACTCTGAAGGAAAGGGGTCCTAAGTAGGACAGAATGGTGGGCAGGGCAAGCATGGTGAAAAAGTAGTCATAATGGGGGATTCAATGCTCAAAAGAGTGAGATGTGGAGGTAAGTGAGCAAGGAAAAGCTGGGCCTGGATGGAGTGTACTGTATGTCAGGTATAACAGAGGGGAAGGTAGGACAGTTCATTCAGAAATGTGTGGAGAGGGGTGGAGATAAACCTCATATCATGAAGTACCCAGTTGCAAATGACCTGGAGGGCAGTATGGTGCAATAAGTGCAGGAGAGGTTCAATGAGGTAGGAAGAATCTTAACTCAGGTGGGCAGATCGGTGGCATTCTCAGAGGTGCCCCTAGTACCTAGGGAAAGCACCACAAGGAAACTAAGAATAGAGGAGTTCAGCAGGTGTTTGCAGGGGGTGGTATGCAAAAATGGAAAATGGGGTACAGGATTGTAGGGGTGTGGAGTGACACATACAATAAAAAGGGTCTCTATCCAGGATAGGCTGTATCTCAGCAATGAGGGTACAAGGACTTTGAAATGGGCTGGAGAAGTACCCCTGGGTGGGGGCAGAGGGGGGACTGCAAAAAGGAGTTACCTACCAGGGGAGACAGAATCCTCCCCAGATAGAGTGGAAGGGAGGAGGGAATCTACCAAAGAAATAAAAGTGTGGGGGGGGTTGAGAGGCAAGGCAAGACACAAGGCGGACTGATGTATCCTTGAATGCAAGGAGCTTGGCAAACAAGGTAGCAGAATTTCAGGTAGTGGTGGCGGAAAGGGAGGTAGATATTGTTGCCATCTCGGAAACCTGGGCCACCCAATACCATGACTGGGATCTCACAATCCCTAGATACAAGGTGTACTGCAAGGACCAGGAGGGGGGTAGAGGAGATGGGATGGCTATTTACATTAAAGATTCAATTCTGTGTACCAAAGAGGAGGGGAAAGAAGCCAGAAGCCATATGGGTACAGCCCCAAGGCTCCAAAGGTAAGAAGATTAGGTTGAGGGTGGTGTATAGGCCACCCTCAGAAAACAAGGAAGTTGACAGGGAGCTGGGGGAGCAAATCAGGAAGGTCAGTGGGAAAGGAAGTATGGTTATAGTGGATGACTTCAACCTACCTGGGATTGACTGGCATACTGTGACTACCACAAATGCCAGGGAACAGGTACTGCTTGAGACTATCCAGGACAGCTACCTAGAGCATGGAGTGACAGAGCCTACCATGGAGGAGAACATACTGAATATTGTGTTAGCTAATGGGGACCACATCCAGGATGTGGTTGTACAGGACTCAGTTGCAGGAAACAACCACCGCTCAGTGTGGTTCTTCCTCAAGACAGGGAGGGAGCTGGCTAAGACCAGGACAAGAGTTGTAGACTTCAGGAAGGCAGATTTTGCCAGGATGAGCAGCATCTTAGGGGGGCATCTTGCTGAAATTAGCCCAAGGATGGATGCTGAACAAATGTGGTCAGTCATAAAGAAGGGTCTGAACGAGGCTACATGCACGTGTTTCAAGTCTCAGAGTAAGCTGTCCAGGTAAAAAAAAAAACAACTAGCTGACTCAGCAGGGAAATGGAGAGAAAGATGAGGGATAAAAGATTGGCCTTCAATAGGTTCAAAAAATCTGTGTGAGAGAAAGACAGGGAGGTGTACTCAAAGGCATCCAGGGAAATGAGTAGGGCAGTTAGGGCAGCCAAAGCAGCAAGGGAGCTGAAATTGACTCAGGGGATCAGGGAGGGAGAGAAGGATTTCTTTAAATACATAAGGGACAAGAGAAGTTGTAGGGATGAGACTTAAAATCAAGAGGGAGGGGATGATGGGCAGAAAAAGGGGAAGACCAGGCAGAGGCACTCAGCAATTTACTTTTGCTTGGTTTTCATGAAAGAAAAGGATTGCCCAATACCACAAGGGAAAAGATGGAAGGGTGGGTGGGGGGCAGAGATAACAGATGGGGCATCCGGGAAGATAGGGTTCTAAAAGGTATTAGAGCTTTGCAGGTGGAAAAGGCACCAGGACCAAACGGTGTTCATCCAACAGTTCTTAAGGAACTGGAAGTGGTGTTGGCAGGCCTTCTGGCAGACCTGTTTAACACCTCCTTGGAAATGGGGAAGGTGCCCAGGGACTGGAGGATGGCTCACATGGTGCCCCTTCACAAAACTGGGCCCAAGGACGAACTGGGCAATTACAGACTGGTAAGCTTGACTTCTATAGTGTGGAAGTTGATGGAGACCATTCTGAAGAAGAGGTTGATAACCTTTTCTGGGTGGTAATGGTCTACAGGGCAAGAGGTAGCATGGGTTTGTCTTGGGCAGATTTTGCCAGACAACTTCTTTGATTGGGTCACTATGGTGGTTGACGAAGGCGATGTTGAGGATGTCCTGCCTTTGGACTTCAGCGAAGCTTTCAACTCCATGCCTCATAGGAGTTTACTGAGCAAGCTGAAGGATCTGGGGGCAAGGGAGAAACTAGTGGGGTGGGTTGGGAACTGGCTTCAGGGCAGACAGCCGAGGATAGTTGTAAGGGGGGAGACATCCATGCCAAGCCCTGTAACTAGTGGGGTACAGCAGGATTCAATGTTAGCCCCTGTTTTAGCAATGTCTTCATAGGGGACATAGTAGAGGGGGGTCAAGAGTACGATCAGCCTGTAAGCCAATGACAAAATGATTTTTGCAAAGGTGGACAGTGAGGAAGGAAGGCAGGCACTCAGGGAGGATCTAGCACTGGTCAGAGGAGTGGCAGTTGGGGTTTAATGTTAAGAAGTGCAAGATCATGCACCTCGGAGCCAGAAACACCAGGACCAGCTACTGGCTGGGAGGGTGCAGGTATCAGTTTCAGAGGAGGAGAGGAACCTGGGGGTACCTGTCATAGGGACATGAAGATATCAGAGCAGTGTAGGAGGGCAACAGCAAGGGAAAACTGGATGCTGGGGTGCATTGCCAGAGTTATCACCTCCAGGAAAGAGGACGTCATCCTGCCCTTGTATGGGTCACTGGTGAGGCCACACTTACAGTACTGTGTGCAATACTGGTGCCCTTACCCCAAGAAGGATGTGAGATTGCTGGAGGGGATGCAACGTAGGATGACAAAAATGATCATGGAGCTAGGGGACATGCCATTTGAGGAAAGACTGAGGGAGCTCAACATGTACTCACTGTAGGACAGAAGGTGGAGGGGGGGTCATGAAGAGACTTTTAAATACTTAAAAGGCATAAACAAAGTCAGAACTGGAGTATTGTTCCACTTAGAGGGGGAAGGGTCATGAGGGGGCACAGTCTGAAGTTGGAAGGGGGGAGGTTCAGGAGGGAGATGTGGAGGCACTACTTCACAGAGAGAGTGGTGGCTGGATGGAATGCTCTGCTGGAGGAGTTAATAAAACTGAGAACAGTGGAAAGCTTTAAGCGGGGATAGGATAGAAATAGCGGCAGGGTCAGTACAAGCAAGAATACAATGGGGGACAGGCCAGGGAGAGGAGATGAAGGGAGGGTATTGGGTTGAGGAGCAGCTGCAGTAGTATTACACTGCGAGCTGCACACTCGGGCAAACTTGATAGATCTATGTGCCTTTTTCTGCTGGCAAGGTCATATGTTCGTATGAACATACAAAACAGATAGAACAGGGGTTAAGTCTCCAAGGAAGTACTTGGTTGGTCCAAAAGCTCTTAGACATTGTTTTCTTTTTGTAACATCTATGTTTGTTTGTTTGTTTGTTTATTTATGTATGTATGTATGTATGTATGTATGTCTTTGGTAACCGGGTAGGTGCACTGATCCAAAGGACCATTTTCAGGCATGACCCGGGCCACAGGGTTGCATCAACAAGAAAATCAAAGAGATGAACAATACATACAGGTTCATAGAAAACAATACACACTCCAAGCATGAGGAGGTGAGGAAAACAATAGTATATACAAATGTACAGTTGACATTCTTTGTTAAAACAGTGTGCAAGTATATGACACTCTATAGGATCAAAACAAGTGTGCAAGTGCACAGATTTACAGTTGTTGGCAGTAGGCCCTGGCTAGTTGTAAAGTATCAGTTGCAATTGCGTGTGGTCGCAGAAAGGAGGCAGTCTCAGAGGGTGGATTTGAAAGACAGGTGAGAGGGAGATAGCCTGACTGATGAAGGGAGACAGTTCCAGAGAGTAGGGGCAGAGAGAGAGAGAAGGCTTTGCTGCTCATAACTGTAGAGATGCAAGGAATTACCAGTTTGGGAATGGAGGAGTCTCTCAGGTGTCGGGGAGCCATCCTATGGGCCAGGAGAGTGTGGTAGGGTGACTTGTGAGAGTTCATGAGTGAGCAATCTACCAAATTACCCATAGTGAGGTCAAAGTGACCTGGGAGAGGGAACCAGCCTAGGAACTGATACAGTGATCAGTGATGAGTGGAGAATGGGGCTAGGAGGACAAAGCGACAGATGGCATTGTAGGTGGGGACTAGTCAGGAGAATAAAGAGGGAGCTATGATGGAGTAAACAGGTGAGCAATAGTCGAGCAGAGGAAGCATATTGCCTCTAGCGATAGCTAGGAAGGCCTCGGAGGTCCAATAAAAGGTATCAAACCATTCACTTCTGTATCTGTGCATATGAACTTGCGTAATAAATGTAATAAATGTCTAGGTAATGAACTGTAATCCTGTCCTTTGATTTGAATCACTTAGTACCTCCTAATTTTAAAACTATAGAGGGGTAGAGAATTTCAAGTTAGAGGAACGGGATAACGTTAATATCCATATGAAGACCATAATGAGAAAAAGTGTTAATGAGATAGAGCCACTGTGTTTGTTGTTGCTCTAGTCTTTCCTTTGTTTTTCTCTGTTGATAGTAGTGGGACACTATCAAAGACCATGGACTTAAAAGACTAGGAACATTATCTCCTTGAAGTACTGTCTTTAAGTGCTCTCCCACTGCCCTATCACACTTCTCTTGGTGGATAACTCTTAAGTGTTCAAAAATTCTGACTTTTGCTTCCCTTACTGTCTTGCTGATACATTCTTGCTTGCAAGCACACCAAATAGCATATATGATTAATTAACTGTTGCAGTTGAAAAACTGCCATATCACAACTATTTTGCTAGAGATTGGGTACACTAATTGTTTCCCTGTTACTGCACATTTGCAAGCTGCAGTTACCAGAGCTGCCACCCACCCCCAAGGAAAGAATTGGGTATACTCTAGGCAGGTCAGGAGGAAACAGTGGGGGGGGGGGGCTGCAGTGTGAACATACCATGGACAGAGTCCTGCTTGTCAGAGGATCACTGCAAGGATCATGCAAGAACTTTCTCATTTTTTTCGCCCGATCTTAAGTCTTTCTGGGATTTTTGCTCATATTAGGGATGGGGCCAGGGTGCCCAGGTTAGTGGAGAGAGTAGACAGGGACTTGTTGCAGCCATTGTATGTGAATGGGAATCTGTGTCCGCAAGGTGTCATGCAGTGGTGTGAAACAGTCAGAGGTGGCCCCTGAAGTGGAGTGGTTATCACCTAGTGTGGCATACTCATGAACAGTGGTGATGGAGGGGGAGTAACTTGTGGTGGGCTTTGATGACTCCTTTCTCTTTGAGGCCATGCCACCACGGTGACTCATGGCCCTCTTCTAGCATTGGTTTGTAGGGGGTAGTGGGGAAGGAGTAATGGGGGGCCTCCTACATGGATGTCCTCTGGAAGGTGTGAGCAACCATTGATTGGTGAGTATTTCCTAGATCAGAATGCACAATGTACATGATGCACTAATCTGCACTGCTCAAAAGTTTGAGTAAACATATGGCTGTGGCCATTTAAAACTACAAAATGATGTGTGGCTGTCTGCGGGGGAAGGGATAAAATATTTTAACCAGCTAATTAACTTACCATCAAAACCACACTCAGTTCTCATGGCTGCAGTGTAGTAATTGTGTGGTGATCTACCTCTCTGTTAACTGAAAAGAAAAGCACTCCTTAATCAAAGAATCAACATACCACAAATTGAAAGTGTTGTGCATCAAACATTTTATTTTCTCATTTATGCCACTGTGTTTAAACTGCTTACAGCTGGTATGAAATACATGATTTAGGCTTTAATAAAGGAAGGTTCTGAAGGCGTTAACATTATTTTCCTGAACTTGTTTGACATTCTAGAATCTTGATCTTCAAGGTTTCTGGTTTCTAGTTTCCCAACCGCCGATTCTTACAGCACACCCACGCACCATTATTACAGCTGCCAGCATAAAATTCATATCTATAACATGATTTCCTTTCACAGCGTCCTCCACCTTTTACACAAAGGAAAGAGTCCTCAAAACCTGGTATTGAACCTAAAAGGCAAAATTAAAATTCAGAATTACCATATTGATTCACTAGCAAAAGTAACAGACTAGATCAACAATTGTGCAGCAGCAGTGATCCACAAACTACAAATGAGAGAGACCAAAAGTGTTTTCCTTTTGGCACTTACAGAGCACATATCCACTCGCATAGTAAATCACATCTCAATTCTACATATGTGAAAGCAGAATAAAAAAGACAAAAATTAACACTATTACTAAAATATTGCAGAAGCTGCAGCACCCCTATCTATATAGTATTCAATTTACTTTGTATCTCTTTTTTTTTTATACACTGTACGATTTGGAAGTCATTTGTACTGCTTTTAAAAATGCTTCAGTTTTAGCCTGCAGCTACATAGAATACAAGAATGGAGACGACACATCTGTTCAGTCTTTCTCATGCATTCACAGAACCTTAGACATCACAACAGAGGTAACCTTCAAAATTATTCCCAAAATGAAAAAAAATATTTATACAAGACACTGGATTTAAGAGAAAGTGGGCCGGATATTCAAAAGGGTTGTGCCTGCGCAAGTCCGAACTTGCTCCATTCTGTCATATTCAGCAGGAGGCAGTTGCGCCACAGAAAACATGCTGAGTAAAAGTGCAATGCAAATGAATGCATGCTGAACTGGAGGGGGAGGAACCATGCATAAACTGCACAGCCCAATATTCAGCAGGGCTGTGCAGAGTTGTGCAGGTGCAACCCCCAACCTGCGCCTGCACAACTTTGAGCCCCAAAAAAAAAGGCTTAAGTTGAGGGCCACTCACAGGTGAGCTGTTGCATTACATGGCGCAACACAGCAGCTGCCACCTGTGAGTGGCCCTCAACTTAAGCCTTTTTTTTTTGGCTCAAAGTTGTGCGAAAGGCGCAGGTTGGGGTTGCACCTGCACAACTCTGCACAGCCCTGCTGAATATTGGGCTATGCAGTTTATACCTAGTTCCTCCCCTCAGTTAAACCGCATTCATTGCATTGCACTTTTACTCAGCATTTTCTGGGCGACTGCCTCCTGCACAATATGAAAGAATGGAACAAATGAGTCTCATGCTATGCAGTTCCTACACACGCTAGTTTGCGAATTTTCAATATTTTCACTCTAGATTTTCAACATTGCCATTTTACCACACCTCCTTATGAAGACTGCAGCTGTCATTTTTCACATGTTGCCCAAAACATGTTTCCGTCCATGTAGCGCACAATGGCACAGTCGGTGTGTGAACTCAGTGTATGGGACACATTAAGAAAATCACAGTGTCACTGTTCATTAGCAGAGGTTTTAAACTGCCAATGCTGACAATTTGGTGAAAAATTCCTAACAATCACTGTTTTACCATCATGCATTACACAGTTCCCATGCACGCCCTAGGTTTGCGAATTTTCAATATTTCCACCCAGATTTTCAACATTGCTATTTTACCACACTCCTTATGAGCAGTACAGCTGTCATTTTTCCCATCCTGCCCAAAACGTGTTTCCGCCTATGTAGCGCACAATGGGGGTTACAAAAAGGTAATGCTGACAATTTATTGTGCAAATACCAGCAATCGCACAGGGCATTAGGGTAAAGCACCACTGCAAACACCTGCAAGCGAACGTTCGGCATTGACAAATGCTTGTTGCTGATGTTACTACCTCCCCACTCATTGTGTACTCTTCCCCTAGGTTTTTGTTTCCCAGGTGCATTATTTTGCACTTCTCTGCATTGAATCCAAGCTGCCATACTTCTGACCAGTCATCTAAACTTGTCAAGTCCCTTTTCATCCTTTCCATGACCCCTTGTGTATCAACCTTGTTGCAGATCTTTGTGTCATCTGCAAAGAGGCATACTTTTCCTTCCAGTCCATCTGTAATGTCATTTATAAAAACATTAAAAAGGACTGGACCCAGTACTGAACCCTGTGGTACCCACTAACCCCCTTTCTTCAGAGTCTGTTTACTATTATCTTCTGTGTCCTGTTGCCCAGCTAGTGTTTTACCTAGGCTACCACCCTGGGACCCACTCCCAGGCTGGCTAATTTATTTATTAATCTTTTGTGTGGACTGTGTCAAATGCCTTGCTAAAGTCTAGGTAGGCCATGTCCACAGCCCCTCCCTGGTCTACTACTTTGGTCACCCAGTCAAAAAAAATCAATTAGATTCATCTGACATGGCCTTCCCACTGTGAATCCATGCTGCCTTGAGTTCTGTGCCCCACTGGCCTCTAGGTACTCAACAATTCTTTCCTTCAGAACTGAGTCCATCATTTCCCCTATCCTAGAGGTCAAACTGACAGGTCTGTAGTTTCCTACCTCTGTCTTGCTCCTACTTCTGTGAAGGGGAATCACATCCACCCTCCTCCAGTCCTCAGCTACCACACCATCCTCCCACGGTTTGTTAAAAAGGGTAGTCAGTGGTGTCACTAGTTCTCCCCTTAATTATTTTAGAATCCGCATGGGGGTTGTATACAGACCCCCATCTCAGGGGGAGGGAATGGACAAGGAAATGATAGAAGGCTTTCTTAGAATGGCAGAAAAAGGGGAGATATTGTTGATGGGGGACCTGAATATGCCAGATGTTAACTGGAGCACCTTTGCTGCAGGCACATCCAAGAGCAGGGTCATTCTTGATGCCCTACAGGGGGCATGTCTCAGACAGCTAGTACTGGAACCAACTCAGGAGGGAGCAATCTTAGACCTGGTACTCTCAAATGGGGATGGAGAAAGAATCTCAGATTTAGAAGTGGGTAGCCATCTGGGAACAAGTGACCACCAAACAGTGTGGTTCACGATAAACACAGCCATACAATCAAGCCATACAAAAGCAAGAGTACTAGACTTTAGGAGAGCTGACTTTGGGAAAATGAGAGAGTGCCTCAGAAAAACACTAGCAAACAGGCAAGAAGGAGGGGTGGAGGAACAATGGGAAGTGATCAAAACAGCCATCACAGAGGCAACAAGCCTTTGTGTAAAAAAAGTCAATAAAACACAATGAAGGAAAAAACCGCTATGGTTCACAAAAGAGGTGGCAGGGAAGGTTAAGGAGAAAAGGGCAGCATTCAGGAAATATAAGGATACACAGAAGGAGCAGGACAGAGAACTTTATCAGTTAAAGCAGAAAGAGGCTGGGAAGGTAGTCAGAATAGCAAAGGCCCAAACTGAAGAAAGGATAGCCAATTCTGTTAAGAAGGGGGATAAGACCTTTTATAGGTATATTAGGGAGTGAAGAAAGACCAAAGGAGGGATACTGAAGCTTAATAAAGGAGAGGGAATGTGGGTAGAGGGTGACAGTGAAAAAGCAGGGTTACTGAATGAATATTTCTGCTCAGTATTCACAAACGAAGAGGAGGGGGAGTTACCTAAACCAAAGAAGAGAAACACTCTGCAGATGGGGGTCGATACCAGTCCATTTACAGAAGAAAGGGTTCTGAATGAACTAATAAAATTGAAGGTGGACAAAGCAGTGGGGCCTGATGGGATTCACCCAAGAATTCTAAAAGAACTAAGGGTAGAACTAGTGACATCACTGACTACTCTCTTTAACAAATCATGGGAGGATGGGGTGGTACCCAAGGACTGGAGGAGGGCAGATGTAATTCCTCTTCACAAAAGTGGGAGCAGGACAGAGGCAGGAAACTACAGACCAGTTAGTTTGACCTCAGTGGTAGGGAAAATGATGGAATCACTTCTGAAGGAAAGAATTGTTGAGTACCTTGAGGCCAGTGGGGCACAGGACCCGAGGCAGCATGGATTCATGATGGGAAGGTCGTGTCAGATGAATCTAATAGATTTCTTTGACTGGGAGACCAAAGTAGAAGATCAGGGAGGGGCTGTGGACATGGCCTACCTAGATTTTAGCAAGGCATTTGATACAGTCCCCCACAAAAGATTAATACACTAGATAGCCAGCCTTGAATGGGTCCCAAGGTGGTAGCCTGGATAAAAATTGGCTAGACAACAGGACGCAAAGGGTAGTAGTAAATGGAGTACACAGTGAAGAAAGGGGGTTACTAGTGGGGTACCACAGGGTTCAGTACTGGGATCAGTCCTTTTAATATCTTTATAAGTGACATTGCAGAGGAACTGGAAGGAAAAGTATGTCTCTTTGCAGATGACACAAAGATCTGCAACAGGGTTGATACACAGGATGGAGTGGAAAGGATGAGAAGGGACTTGGCAAGGTTGGAGGAATGGTCAAATGTATGGCAGCTCAGATTCAATGCAAAGAAGTGCAAGATAATGCACCTGGGAAACAAAAACCCAAGGGAAGCATACACAATGGGGGGTGAGATACTGGCAACAGTAAAAATGGAAAGGGACCTGGGGGTAATTATATCAGATGACCTAAAGGTGGGCAAGCAATGTGAGAAGGCAGTAAGGAAGGCTGGAGGATACTGGGATGCATAGGAAGAGGCATCAATAGAGAAAACAGGAAGTTGTTATCCCTCTGTACAGACAGTTGGTGAGACCCCATCTGGAGTACTGTGTACAGTTCGAGACCCCATCTCCGCAAAGACATAGACAGAGGGAGGCTGTCCAGAGGAGGGCAATCAAAATGGTGCAGGGTCTGCACCAGAAGACATACGAAGAAAGACTAAAGAAGCTTAACATGTATACTCTTGAGGAAAGAAGGGAGAGAGGGGACATGATAGAAACTTTCAAGTACCTCAAGGGAATTAACAAAGTCCAAGAGGGTAGCATCTTCCAGAAAAAGAGATGTGCAAGAACAAGGGGGCACAATTTGAAGATAGAGGGGGGACGGTTCAGGGGTAATGTGAGGAAGTATTTTTTCACTGAGAGGGTTGTGGATGCATGGAAAGCCTCCCTGAGGAGGTTGTGGAGTCAAGAACAGTGGTGGACTTCAAGAATGCATGGGACAGGCATAAGGCAGCCCTAGGGGTGGGTAAGAGGAAGTAAGCTGTTGGTTAACTAGGATCTGCAGCTTATCTGTTAGGTAGGAAAATGGGCAGACTAGGTGGGCCAAGCGGTCCTTATCTGCCGTCAAATTCTATGTTTCTATGTTTCTATGAATTCTGGGCTGAATCCCATTAGGCCCCATTGCTTTGTCCATTTTCAGTTTTAGGAGTTCCTTCTTGGCAGAAGAAACCAGGAGAAAGGACTGTTGTGTGACTGAACTTCTCTGCTGGGACTAAAGTAGAAGAACTTTTGTATTTGGACCTTTAATTTAGGTAAAAACAACATCAAAAAAAAGTGTGTGTTTGGGTTAACTGAACTGAATGGGTAACTGAAAAGTCATCTAGGTGTAAATATCAGGTGATTGAAAGGACTTAACTGCTGTGAGGTTTAAATTACTTTAGAAAGATCTGGTAAGTAGGGGAGTGACTTAGCTAGAAGGAAGCTACATTTAAAGACTGCCTTAGAAAGATTCTGCTAATAGCTTGGCAGAAGAAACCAGGAGAAAGGACTGCTGTGTGACTGAACTTCTCTGCTGGGACTATATTGTTCCTCCTTCCTCCCTCCAGCCCCCACCCAAAGTTAGTTCTATTTTTATAGGCACAGGATTTGATTGACAACAGGAACTTCCAGTTTAGGGGCAGGAAGTGAGTGATCACAGAACCACCAAGGACCCACCATCCTAGATGGGCAAGAGTAGCCTCCGGCCCTCTAGCTGCTGGAGATCTGCCTCTGAACAAGTAAGTGGTCTACTGAGAAATATAGAATATTCTTGCCTCAGAACAGGACAATCAGGAGCTTAAAGGCACACAGGCAGAAAGTAAGGAGAGAGAGAAAAAAAAACAGAGGAAAGAGTAAGGATTGCAAACAGTTAAGGGGCCAGAAATAAGACATGATTGAGTGGTGCAGTGCAGTGGCTGTGGAGCAGCAGTCTTCCGGGAGATGTTCTGGAGGATGCGGTGTTGTCCCATCTGCAGGCACCCTCTGGGCTGAGGGATGAGGCTTGCTCATCTCCAGGCTGAGCTGGCCAGGATTTGGGACCTCCTCTTCCATTCAGAGACCACCACTGCCACTGCCGCTGCCTCAGAGGTTGCCAAGAAAGAGGAGTGGTTGGACCACAGTGGGCCCAGGGAGGGTGAGGTGGTGGAACAGAGGCGCATCCCTCCAGTTGTACCCCTCCACACTCCTATGCCATTCTGGCAAAGTGTGGTTCCTCTATGGAGGCACCCACAGTGGAGACCAAGGAGGATGCTGGGAACCTCCACAAAGGAGACCCACAGGAGGGTGGCAGGGACCCCTGCAGGGAAGGAAACAACTCGGTGGGGGACTCCATTGTTAGGAAGGTAGAACTGGGCAAGGAAGGGGAGAGGAGGTAAGGTGCCTGCCTGCGCCATGGCTTGGAGGGACAGGAGCGAATTCTCAGGATTGCCAGAGCAGCTGCACGGAGGAGAGCTGGATGTCATTGTCCACCTAGGGACAAAATGACCTAGCTAAGAAAGGGATTAGAGAAGTGCAGGAAGAGTTTGTGAATTGGGGAAGGGCCTCTAGTCAAGTAGCACGCACGGTAACCTTCTGAGGTGCTACCATCTAAGGCATAGAGAGGCTAGGGTGTTTCATACCATGGGATTCAATCAGTGGTTGAAAACTGGTGTGAAGCCTCAGGATTTGGCTTCATTGGGGACTGGGGGCCCACCTGGAGTGATGCAAGCCTATACTGGCATGATGGGCTGCATCTGTCCTGGAGGGGAACCAGGATCCTAGGTAATAGGTTTAAATGCTCATTGGAAGCTTTTAAACCAGCCAAGGGGAGGCACTGAAAGGAGCAGGAAAATCCTAGCCCCCAAACAATCACGGTAGTAAGTGTGGCAAACACCAACATGGAGGTGTCAATAGGGAGAAGGGCAGGGTAAATGGAGAAAGTGACAAAGGCAAGAAGGACAGAGATGGGGCAAAAGGGGGTAAGGCCATCAGGAAATGGAGGGTAATGAGTACCAATGCCTGTAGCCTGGGCAACAAGCTCCTGAGCTGGCGGCCTTAATGGAAGAGGGATACCTGGCTATCGTAGCAGTCACAGAAACATGGTACACAGAGAACCATGACTGGGATGTTAACATACCAGGGCACATAACCCACAGGAGAGACAGGCAGAGGAGAAGAGGGGAGGAGAGCCCTCATGTAAAATGAAGGGATAAAAGCAACTGAACAAAAGAGTAAACAGGGAGGAGAGGAGGCACTGTGGGTCACCTAGAGACTGGAAAGGGCACCACAATCCGCACAGGGTTATGTACAGACCCCATGTCAGGGGGAAGGAATGGACAAGGATATGATGGAAGGCATTCTTAGAATGGCAGAGAAAGGGAGATACTGTTGATGGGAGACCTGAATATGCCAGATGTTAACTGGAGCACATTTGCTGCAGCCACATCCAAGAGCAGGGCCATTCTTGATGCCCTACAGGTTGCAGGCATTAGACAGTTAGTTTCGGAACCCACCTGTGAGGGAGTAATCTTAGACCTTGTAACTCTCAAATGGGGAAGTGAGAGGATCTCAGATCTAGAAGTGGGTTGCCATCTGGGGACAAGTGACCATCAAACAGTGTGGTTCACGCTAAACTCAGCTACAGAATCAAGCCATACAAAAGTGAGGGTACTGGACTTTAGGAGGGCTGACTTTGGCAAGATGGGAGAGTGCCTCAGAAAAGCACTAGCAAACAGGCTAGAAGGAGGTGTGGAGCAGCAATGGGGAATTATCAAAACTGCCATCACAGAGGCAACAAGCCTTTGTGTGAAGCAAATAAACAAATCAAAACGAAAGAAAAAGCCACTATGGTTCTCAAGAGAGGTGGCTGTGAAAGTCAGGAAGAAAAAGATAGCATTCCGGAAGTATAAGGAAACACAGAAGGAGCAGGACAGAGAGCTGTACCAGTTAAGGCAGAAAGAAGCAGGGATGGAAGTCAGAATAGCAAAGGCCCAAACTGAGGAAAAGATAGCCAACTCAGTTAAGAAGGGGGATAAAACCTTTTATAGGTACATCAGCGAGCGTAGAAAGACAAAGGGAGGGATAGTGAGGCTGAATAGAATGAACGGTGGGAGGGCAGAGGGGGACAGTGAAAAAGCAGGAATACTGAACGAATATTTCTGCTCAGTATTCACAAAAGAGGAGGGGGAAGTGCCTAATCCAATTAACAGAAGCACTCTTGATAGGGGGTCGATCCCAGTCCTTTCACAGAAGAAAGGGTTCTGCAAGAACTCCTAAAACTGAAGGTGGACAAAGCAATGGGTCCTGATGGAATTCCACCCCAGAATTCTAAAAAGAATTAAGGAAGGAACTAGTGAAACCCTGGCTACTCTTTTTAATAAATCATGGGAGGATGGTGTGGTACCTGAGGACTGGAGGAAGGCAGATGTGATTCCCTTCACAAAAGTGGGACCAAGACAGAGGCAGGAAACTACAGACCTGTCAGTCTGACCTGTGTAGGGAAAGTTATGGATTCACTTCTGAAGGAAAGAATAGTTGAGTACCTAGAGGTCAGTGGAGCACAGGATCCAAGGCAGCATGGGTTCACAGCGGGAAGGTCATGTCAGACAAATCTAATAGATTTCTTTGACTGGGTGACCAAAGTAGTAGACCAGGGAGGGGCTGTGGACATGGCCTACCTAGACTTTAGCAAGGCATTTGACACAGTCCCACACAAAAGATTATTAGTCAAATTAACCAGCCTGGGAGTGGGTCCCAGGATGGTAGCCTGGGTAAAACATTGGCTGGACAACAGGACACAGAAGGTAAATGTAAATGGAGTCCACTCTGAAGAAAGGGCGGTTACTAGTGGGGTACCGCAGGGTTCAGTATTGGGTCCAGTCCTTTTTAATGTCTTCATCAGTGACATTGCAGAGGGACTGGAAGGAAAAGTATGCCTTTTTGCAGATGACACAAAGATCTGCAACAGGGTTGATACACAAGGAGGCGTGGAAAGGATGAAAAGGGACTTGGCAAGGTTGGAGGAATGGTCAGACGTATGGCAGCTAGGATTCAATGCAAAAAAGTGCAAAATAATGCACCTGGGAAACAAGAACCCAGGGGAAGAATACACAATGGGTGGGGAGGTAGTAACAACAACAAAACAGGAAAGGGAACTGGGGGTAATCATATCAGATGACCTTAAGGTTAGCAAGCAATGTGAGAAGGCAGTAGGGAGGGCTGGGGGTATACTGGGATGTATAGGGAGAGGCATCAACAGCAGAAAACAGGAAGTTGTTATCCCTCTGTACAGACAGTTGGTGAGACCCCATCTGGAATACTCTGTCCAGTTCTGGAGACCCCATCTCTGCAAGGACATAGACAGGATAGAGGCAGTCCAGAGGAGGGCAACTAAAATGGTGCAGGGTCTGCAAGAGAAGCCGTATAAGGAGAGACTAAAGGAGCTTAATATGTATACCCTTGAGGAAAGAAGGGAGAGGGGGGACATGATAGAAACTTTCAAGTACCTCAAGGAATCAACAAAGTCCAAGAGGGTAGCATCTTCAGAAAATAGACTTGCAAGAACAAGGGGACACAATTTAAAGATAGAAGGAGGGTGGTTCAGGGGCAATGTGAAGTATTATTTCACAGAGAGGGTAGAGGATGCATGGAACAGCCTTCCTGAGGAAGTTGTGGGGTCTAAAACTGTGGGAGAATTCAAGAATGCATGGGACAGACATAAGGCAACTCTTGTGGGGGGGCAGGAAGATATAGGCTGTTGGTTAACTAGGATCTGCGGCCTATCCTGTGTAGGAAATGGGCAGACTAGATGGGCCTAGCGGTCCTTATCTGCCGCCAAAGTTTATGTTTCTATGTCTCTTTCAGAACCCTTTCTTCTGTGAAAGGACTGGGATCGATCCTCTATCCAGAGTGCTTCTGTTAATTGGATTAGGTACTCCCTTCTCCTCTTTGTGAATACTGAACAGAAGTATTCATTCAGTATCCCTGCTTTTCACTGTCCCACTATGCCCACCCACCGTCCATTCTATTCAGCCTCACTATTCCTCCCTTGTCTTTCTACGCCCCTAATGTACATATAAAAGATTTTATCCCCTCTTAATCAAATTAGCTATCTTTTCCTCAGTTTGGACCAGTGATCATCACACAGTGTGATTCAATATGAGAACAGCAGCAGAATCAAACCACACAAGGGCAAAGGTCCTGGATTTCAGAAGGGCTGATTTTACAAAGAAGGGAGAATCCCTCTAAAAGGACCTGGTTGGGGGGAAATGTCCTGGGTGGGGTGGAGAGCAAATGGGCCAGACTAAAAGAGGGCATAGTATAGGCAACAGACCTATATGTCACAAGCTCCCCTTGTGGGTAGCGGTTGCGAGGGTCACTCTCCCCAAGGCTTCACCCGGATACCCAAAGAAGCCTAAAGTAAGCCACAGTGGCAAGCTCCCCTTGTGGATAGTGGTCATGAGGGTCACCCTCCCCAGAGCTTCACCCGGATCCCCAACCAAGCCTCAGGTAAGCCACAATTGCAAGCTCCCCTCATGGGTAGCGGTCACAATGGTCACCCTCCACAGAGCTTCACCCGATCCCCAAGCATGCCTAAAATAAGGTACTAATTATCTAGGAAATGAACACGGCTGAGCACAGATGGACAAGAAAGGCCCACCGACACAAGCTGCTATTACCCCAGCGCCCCGCCACCAGCCTTGGTGAACTTGCACTTGTATAGGCCTGGTCAAATGGCTCCACAACCAATCAGTGAACTTTTACCATTTGCAGGTTATCCAAACCTGCCACTAGGGCCATTAATTCTACTCAGGCAATCTGCCCTCTCCCTTAACTGATCCAACTAACTACTGTATTTAAACCACTCCACCATGCTGCTTCTCCTTGCAATTGTTTCCCTTTTGGCTCCGCTACTGTCTCTTCCACCCTCCTCTAGGCCAGTTATGTAGGAGTGCCTGCAAACACAACTTTTTCCGTCCGCACGCCCCCCTCCCTCTGGCACCTCCCCGAAGGCAAATTCCCTGAGACTCAGTCACTGAAACCATTTGTGGCCCTTTCCATTCTTCCACCCTCCTTCCACCTAGGCTGGATAGCCCAACACCCCACCACTCAAGCCAGTGGATGTGGCCTACCTAGACTTCAGCAAGATCTTCAGCACTGTTCCATATGGTAAATAGGTTGGGTAGCATTGAGGGTGGTAACCTGGCTAAGAAGCTGGTTAGAGGATGGGAGGCAGAGGGTGGTGGTAAAAGGAGTTTGCTCTGAGGAGGGGAAAGTGTTCAGTGGGGTACCTCACGGGTCAGTAATGGGGCTGGTCCTCTTTAATGTCTTCATTAGTGACATAGTGAAAGAGTTGAAAGGGAGGTCTCCCTCTTTGTGGATGACACCAAGAACTGCAACACAATGGACACTCCAGGAGGGGGAGTGCAAAGGATGATAGGAGATTTAAAACGGCTGGTTGGACTGGTCAAAGTCTGGCAGCTGGCGTTAATGCAAACAGGTGCAGAATAATGCATTTGGACTATAGAAACCTAAAGATGGAGTACAACATGGGGGTAGAGATACTTGCAAAGACCAAGCAGAAAAGGGACCTGAGAGTAACCTTATTGAATGATCTAAAGGTTGCCAGACAATGTGACAAGGCAATCAGGAGAGTTAGTGGGCTGGGGTGAATAAGTAGGGGTATCATCAGCAGAAAGAGTGAAGTGTTGTTGCCCCTATATTGGTTATTGGTAAGACCCCACCTGGAGTACTGTGTCCTGTTTTGGATGCCACATCTCAGAAAAGACATAGAGTAGAGGCAGTCCTGAGGAGGACTGCCAAGATGGTGCAGGGTCTGCATCAATAGCAACACAAGGAGAGGCTAAAGTGATTCAGTATGTACTCCCAGGAGGAGAGCAGGAGAGGGGGATATGATTGAGACCTTTAAATATCTCACGGGGTGAATAAGGTACAGGTTGGAGGTATTTTTCAAAGAAAAGCGTGCTCTAGAACAAGGGGTCATAATATGAAGCTGGAGGAGGAGGTAGGTCCGGGAGAGATATCAGGAAATACCTCTTCACAGAAAGGTGGTGGATGCCTGGAATAGCCTTCCAGAGGAGACAGTGGGGTGAAAACAGTGGTGCGATTCAAATAATCCTGGGATAGGCACAAGGAAAATGTAAAGGAAAGAAAGGGGTGGAAGACACAGTGCTGTAGACCAAGGAGGGTCTGCAGCAAAAGCAATCACAGTGAAAATAGCTAGACTACCACGGGGTCATAATGCTGTGGTAAAAACAATGTGGCAAAACAATGCCACAGTCAAAACAGTGCATGTGAAATCAGAGTCGGTGAAAACACTGACCAAAACAATTACAGCACAGACCAGATGAACAAATGGGAAACATTCCCATTTCTTTGTTTTTTGAATGGGGATCCAGCCCCTGCATTCTCTGACATGGGGGGGGGGCCTTGCACCCACATGCCCCGAAACTAAATCAACTTACCCTGAGGGTGTGTGGACCATGGGGATACGAGGAAACTCGGGAGGGGGGAACCAAAAAAAACGAACATGTCAGGAGACAGGAAACCAAACCTCGATCCCCGGGTCTCCACTGCACCAGGTGCTTGTGCCTTAGCCACTCCACCACAGGATTGGCTTGACCAGACACAGCACCTGTGGCTTCAGCAACCCTTTCTCCAGTTTGCAGAGAGTGACAGGGGTAGCTGTAGGTTCCTACTGCTATTATACCCCTGTCGCTCAAATTCATTCCGTGCGTTACACTGCATGGTTATGCCTGTGCTGTTTCGGCAGTGCTATATTGACCTGGTACTGGCTAGACTGGATTGGCCAAGTGGCCCTTATCTGCTGTCAGTTTCTATGTTTCTATATTTCAAGGAACAATTAAGGAACACAAGAAAGACTTTAAATCTTAGCAATACTTATTTAGGCACAGTACATTAAAACATGATGCTCGTCATGGTTAGGGATGCAGCGAATATAAATTCTGCTGGCAAAGTGCCAGTGAAGTGGCCAAATTTGCCTGGCAGAGCAATTCGTGAAATTTTCCCACCTAAGATGGAATTTTGCCAAGATGAAATTCCACCTTCCACGGGTGAGATTTTGCCATGGAAGGTGGAATTTCAACCATGGAAGATGGAATTTCTCAACGGAAGGTGAAATTTCGCCATTCTACCAGGCGTAATTTCACCACTCCACCAAGTGAAATGTCACATTTCACTCTACCAAATGGGCAGCATTTCACGGATTGTCTCGAAGTGTTAATTTGTTTACTTCACCCATCTCTAGTCATGGTTCAATGAATGCATTGTTTTTTTTTAATTTGAAATAAAGTGAATTAAAGTTAAAGTATTAAAGTTAAAGAATTAAAATGTATTATTCCAGGGCCCAGATATTCAAACTGTTCCCAAAAAGTGCGTAACAGCAGGAGCAAGCACAAGTCCACTGTGCCCATGCACAAGAAGTGCGATATTCAAAAACTGCGAAGGCCAAGATGCGCCCACGGCTGACGACTGAATATCGCACCACCTACGCCATAGCGCAACTAGGGATGTGAAGCTGAGCATATCTGATGCGCCATAGCACAACAAGGAATGCTCAGCGGAGCAGTCCAGATGCGCCATAGCACAACCAGGGACACCCCCTGCAGCAGGGCAGCAATGCAACAGCACAACCAGGGATGCAGGGGCCCAAAACCCATGCTACAGATGGGCAGAGGAACACACAGCAAAACAGACATCGTCCCCCACACCCCATACACTGCATAACCAGGAGAGAGCTGGAATAACCACTGGCCCATGGATACCAGCAACCAACCCACAGCCGGGCCATAGTGCCCCAGCACACCCCCTGGCAAGCTGTGACCAGCACACAAAGAGGGCCGACCACCCCATACCACACCATCCCACCAATGCAGAGCACACCCTGCACCATGATCCCCCATACACCCTGCCCAGGAGTAGCGCCCAACAATGCAGGACACCCCATGCATGTCACCACCCCCACTGTGACAATGAAACCCTGTGCACCATGGAGCCATACAAGGCAGCCTACCAAGAGCACCCTGCAGCGGGCCGCAGCAGACAGCGATGCAACAGATGCATACACAGTGCTTCCCTGCACGTCCCCCCAAGGTACAGCTGAGAGAGCGACCATGTGTCAGCACACGAGGTACCCCACATGTGACAGAGTATGCCCCAGACCCCACCTCCAGCAGTACAGCACCCTGTACACCCTCCCAAAGACACATTCCGTCCCAGCACTGGCCACAACAGCCAGCACAGACACGCACAGTGTAGCATGGAGGCATGCATCACACAGGATGCAACACAGTGCATGGACAAACACCACCATACCCAAGGGCACACCAACACAGGGACACAGTAGCGGGTCAACCAAGCCACTGGTGTATGGCCACGGCTGATGTGTACACACAGCCAGCACCCCTACATTGCACAGGTGTGCCAGCCACCCTGCGCAGGCACCATGAAACTGTATGCCACCAGCATGCTGCCGGAGCACAAGTGACAGACACTGGAGCACATCCTCTGCAACAGACACAAGCGACAGCATGGAGGGGGAACAACAACAGCGGAGGTTACAGTGCCACTGGAGGCAGATGTGCACCGTACTGGTGATGGCAGGCAACCTGGCATTGTGCCGGGTACAGTTGTTATCCAGCATGGACAGCCACCACTAACACACCAGCAGACCATGCATATTACAGACATGCAAGGGTGTCAGCTGCACAGGCCATGGACGGTCTGACAGGGGTGTCATGCACACAGTGCAGGCCCCGTGGACCACTGCACACAGGCATCCAGTGCATAGAGTACAACACACAAAACCACAGACAGTGACTGATCCCCTGCCTGCACCATGGGCGGTTCACCCTGCACACACAGCCCATGTGTGCACCACCCCTGATGCCATGCACACCACTGCAGCTGAGCACCTGTAGCCTGCTGCAAATCAGAGACCACCACAGTTGTCATAACAAAATGCATATATTTAAAAGATGTAAAGAAAAACTATGTACAATTATTTACAAGGGGGTGGAAGGGCCACATAACTTGTGGGGGTGGGCAAGGGGAAGGGGTGAACATATGGGAGAGGGAAGAAGGGGTGTGAGGGTGGGCCAAAGGGGGGAAGGTGGTAGTCGGGGCATGGGGACATCAACGACACGCCCGGTCCTCTCTTCATGGCACGATGTGCTCCTCTGTCTCCTCCTGACCTCATGGCGGTGTATTCTCTGCAGGAGCTGCAATGTCTCCTCACCACCTGGGCAGCTCGTGAATACTCTGCTGTATTTGCATTGAGTCGCTGTCCACCTGGGACTTGGGGAGCAGAGCCAATAGGTGTGACTGTCCATCCCCCTGCAGCCCACCCACTGTATGGCATACAGCCAATGCCACGCCCCTGTGATGGTGTGCAACCACCACAGTGACCGTGTCCACAAGACCCACTCCACCCAGGCAGCCACAGCCATGTGGACCACTGCACACACCCAGCGCCCATGTCCTGCACAGCACCACCATAACCATACAGTGACTTGGCTATGCGGTGTGAAGACAGTGCCAAAGCCATGTGCCCGGTGCATGCATGGACCACTATTGACACACTCCCAGACATGCAGTGCCACTGACAGTGCTGACTGTAACAAGTTACGTGCTGTGGCAGTGGTGTCAGTGGATGGTGGCCATGCCCACTGCCCGCATAGTTATACAGCATGCCGTAATCATGGATGCAGGCACTCACCATCATCAGACCGGGTCCACGTGCTATGGACCACCACACTCCCTCCTGTCCGGCTGCTGCTCCATGTGGCACCTCCTGTCCCTGTTCTGCCACAGTTCTTCTGGCCCTAAGGTGCAAACATGGAGAGAGTGAAACATCAGTACAATCCAGTAGCAAAGTCCCCTGCCCCCATGTGTGCAATCCCACACAGCCATACTCATTAATCCCACACCCCAATCACCATCACCACCATGGCTAACACCGGATGGCTCCCCCATGTGCCAGACACATGCAACCGTGATACCGTATGGGCGCTAAAGGTGTATAGATGTTGCACCTACTCTGGCCGATAGCACCATGCCCCTCCTGGCATGTGCCCACAGGTTGGCATGCAGGTCCTGGTCCCTGCGCCTCAGGTCCCCATAACGGTGGTGGCACTGCTCCACCATCCGCCCCATACCAGTGGCCTTCTCCAGGGCGTTGGCCACCTCCTTCCAGACCGTAATCCTAGCCCTGTCCAGGGTGCTCTTCAAACAAAGCCCATGGGGCTCAACACACACACCAAGTTGGCGAGCTTCAACTTGGCTCCAAACCACAGCATGCCTCCGCCATCTCTGCTGTATGGTTCAATCAAAATGTGCGTTTGCAGCGATGGTTCTGTCATGTGCAGATGCTGCGTGGTTTAATGCTGCTATTCCCTATCGCGCTGTCACCAAACAGCGCGATAGTGGTGCTATAATGCCTGATGCATGGCGCCCAGGTGGCAAAGGTCGGGCACAGGGTCAAGGGTCTCTGGCATGCATGGACAGCCACAGCAATTGGAACCCAATGCATGTAGCGCGATTGGGTGCCTTGTGCCAATTTCTCCGATAGTGGTTTACAGCGTTGTTGTCCCAGTGTGCCTCACGATGCCCCAGTGCCACAAAAGCACCATACATGTGAACAGCACTGTAGCACCACTAGCACAATGGTGGTTGGTGCCCGCATTGCCTCCGCCAGCACAGCACCAGCAGGTGGCAGACACCTGTCATCCATCCGGCATGTGCAGTTAAGTGTGTTACTGCACATGTCACAGAACTGCGCCCTTGGCTCAGCACGTTCAACACAATTGCGCAAAGCACAACAGTGCGATATTCAGCGCCGACATATGCATCATCTAATCAGCCATTCAATGGTGCAGTCACTGCATTTGCATCCACTCAAAGATGTACCTCACCTCATTTGCATAGGTTGCACTATAAAAATCACATTGGGCTGCATTGGCCACGTCCCGACTTACTGCAGTATCTGTGGTGAGTTGCATGCTGTTTGGGAGTGTGGACTGTGGTGTTTGGGACATGCATGGGACTGCACAGTCACAGGTAACACCTGTCATTCTCACAGGATGAATCATGACCGATCATGTGGTGGAGGAAGAGGAACAGAGTCGTGGGAGGAGTGGAGGCCAAACTTTACAAGGCCAAGACAGATGCCTGTTGAAGAGGCCTACCTCAACCAGAAGCTGCTTCTACAGCGGATGTCAGGGAACACCACAGGCCCATGCTGCTGCATGGGAGGAGGTGGCACGTTCTGTCAACCTGCATGGCAGCCACCAGCACTCTGTGCAGGAGTGCAAAAAGAAGATGGGCACGGACAGGCGGAGGATTAAAGAGAAGGTAGCTGCCATCAGGGCAGCATGGTCTGCGACCGCTGGGGGACAGCCGGAGGTGCAACGCCTGACACCACAG
This sequence comes from Neoceratodus forsteri, assembly GCA_016271365.2. NCBI lineage: Eukaryota > Metazoa > Chordata > Ceratodontiformes > Ceratodontidae > Neoceratodus > Neoceratodus forsteri. The sequence continues at coordinate 371,873,305 of CM057449.1, forward strand.
GAAGAGCAGGTTGCTGGCAGCATGCAGCATTGCACCATTGAGGGTGTTCCGGGTGGTGGATTCAGATGGGTGGTAGCCATCACTGCATGGTAGGTCATGGTCTGTCTATTGGGGGACAGGGGTGGGTCACATGCAGTAATGCTGCTTCATACAGCTCCTGAGCATCTGCATGGGTCAGAGAATTGTTGGGCTTCTCCACAAGGACAGTAACATGGAGATGGAGGAGCCCGTCCACCTCCACAGGACACAGGGGTCAGGGGTGACAGTGGGCCGCTGGACATTCAGACAAGTGGTGGAGCAGGTGCGGAGGAGGCCTGCCCATGTCCCAGCGTGCCAGCGTCCATGGATGCCAGCATGCGAGGGTGGGCACGATGCGGATCCATCACCCGATGATGATGGAGCTAACGTCATGGGCAGTAACACATGTGCCTCGGATGGCCACACAGCGGGTGACATTACGGACCATGGCTGTGGGTGGTGCCCTATGGAAGCCTAAGTGTCATCACGGTCAGCCTGTGCCTGTGTCTACACCAATGGGGCAGCAGCACTGGTGTGTGTCAGGACAGTGGGACTGTTGTGGCCACTGCGGTGGCACCATTGAGCCCTGGAAGCAGCAGCCATAGGGGCAGCATCAGCGATCGGCCTAACAGCCGTAGAGTACCCAGTGTTAGGGGAACGATGTCAGTGCACCACCTGTGGACATGCCAGGCCTGCCCTGGTGTGCAGTGCCCTCCCTCAAGGGGTGATGAGCATCAGAGCCACGAACACCCTGAGGGACGCCACGCCGATCAGGCAGATGACCTCTTAGATGAGCACACCCGCATACTGCAAACATCAGTCAATCAGCAGATGTGGCTTGTGACGGCAGTGGATGCACTGAGTGTGGCTCTGTGCCAGGCAGAGGAGCGGCGCAGCAGAGACACTGCTCTGCTCCTGGCAGGGATGGACCGGTTGCAGGAGGATGTGACCGCTGCCATTGACAGGCAGACACAGGCATTCACAGCTGTCATGGCCACAATTGGCACACAGTTATTTGCCCATGTGTTGCAGACACCATGCAGTGAAATGTCCACCCCCGCTCCGGCATTGTGTGACACCAACCTTGTCGACACCGGGTTCAGCTGTGGGCACCTCGAGCATGTCTGGCACAGGCATATTTGCTGTGCTGTAGACCCCTGCTTGAGCACAGTCGCGTTCACGCAGTGAAACCCCTGGGGGACCGTCGGTGCCACCCCATGAGGCCAGTGGTCAGCCTGTCACTGCTGGCGGGTCTTGGCGGGGCCGCCCACGCATCTGTGGCAGCCGTGGCACTGTGGCGCATGACTGACCTGTCTCCCAGCATGGCTACCGTCTGATGCTGCCCTGTGTGCATTGTGTCATTCAGCGGGCAATGCACGGGTGGGGTACCCGGCCCTGCACACACACACATGTTCCATCTGCACACCCTCCCGGCTGCTGTCCGATGTTGCATGTGCATGATGATGCCTGCAGTGCGCTGTATGCCAGTGTGCAATGGTGCCCAGCGTGTGACACACACACAATGACAGGCAGTGGGCGTGGTGGTCTGTGGACATGCGTGTGGCTGGGGTGGCGGTCTGGGTCAGCGTGCATCCTACCCTTTGTGCATATCTTATGAGGTGTGTGTGTGTGTGTGTGTGTGTATCGCCGCATGCCATGTTAGACCTCACCCATCCCTGGCAGTGTGTGTGGTTCCATGCTTGGCCACTTCCCTTGACAGCATGCACCCCTGGTGTGTGTCCATGCGTGTTTGTGGGTTGTGCCTTTGCCACTGGTGGTTGCACATAGCCCCATGACTTACCTGGGTTGGCTGAAGTGCTCCTCTGTGATGGTGTCCCGGTGCAGCTGTGCCAGCCGGAGCAGTCGGGGGTCCCATCACCCAAGGGGGGGCTGCCCATCACCATCGTCACCGGCATCCTCATTGTCCCCATCACTGTCCCCCTCTTTGACCTGTACGGCTATCCCACAGTCATTGGCCATGTTGTGCAGGATGCAATAGGCCAGGAATAGCCCACAGGCCTTTGAGGGGCTGTACCGTAGGGACAACGCCACAGAGGTGTCCAGGCAATAAACGCCTTCAGCATCCCGAACACCTGCTTGATGACATTGTGTGGTGGTGGCGTGTGCCTCATTGTAGCTGCTTGCGATGGGGGTCCTGGGCCGCCAGTATGGTGTAGTAGCCAGTGAAGGAGGGTATCCACTGTCACCCGTGTGTGTAGAGGGTGGAGGTTAGTTTGGTGATCAGTGTTGCCCCGCCTTGGGCCATGTAGGCCACTACCCATGTCACCTCTGACCATGCCTCTCCCAAGCTCTATGTTTGTCCATGTGGTTTGCATACTCACCCACTAAGTAGCCAGTGGGGATGTCCCCATTCTCGAATCTGTGGCACAGTGCTAACTGGTGCCAGATGAAGGCATCATGTGCTCCTCAGGGTGCGTGGCACAGACATTGATTATGTGCCCCCTGGCACCGCACACCACCTGGCAGTTGATGCTTGCATAGCCCTTCTGATTGATATATGCGGCCCCCTCTGGGCCAGGTGGTGTGCGGATGGCCACATGGGTGCAGTCTATTGCCCCTAGCATGCCAGGTATACGTGCTACCCTGTGGAACTCCTGTATGTTTGCTGTGCACTCTGCCAGTGTACTGGGGAAATGGATGTACTCCGCAGCATGTGGCAGCAGTGCACTGAGGAATTGGGTGAGGTGGCATGACGTGGCCTTCTGGGTTATGCCTGTGGTGTCCCCTGTTGGTCTCTGGAAGGTACCCGTGGTGAGCAAGCACATGAAAGCTGTCACTTTAGTCTCCACTGACAGAGCATGGCTCCGTCATGTGGGTGCCTGCATCACATCACTACACAGCTCACAGAGCTGCCTCAGAATTGCCCGATTCAGGCAGTGCCGGCCCACGATCTCGGTATTGCTGTACAGCTCGAAGCTGGTGCGGGCTCGCTACTGCCTGTTGAGGGCATACCACCGATGGGCCTTTCCACAGCCTCGCCCCCCTGCTGCCTGCCTTCTCACCTCCCTCATTACTGCCTCCATCTGGATGGTGGCACTGGCCATGTCCCTGGCTTGTTCCCCCCCGGCAGCTGTTTCTGTGTTCCCCCCGCTGTCCTGGCTGCTACTTCCCCTGCACCGGGAACACCTTCCTGTGGTGGCCTCAGTGCTGTGTGCGCTCCCCTTCTGCACTGGCTGTGGCTGTGGCTCCCCACACCTTTCTGTGCTTGTGGGTTCAGGGTGCCCTTTCCCGTCCTGTCCTGTGTGTCCCTCCTGCCCTGTTTGTCTGGTTATAGTTCAGCCACATGTGCCTTCTCTGTAGCATTGTTGCACCTCTCCCTTATTCCTTTTTATTTTGGCTCATTTCCGCTATCACGTAACTTCCGCTTGCTCCCCTATTGTGCATGGCGCATGTTGTTGAATATCGCACTGCATCATTTACGTATGGTTTCTCCCCCTTCAGTTGCACTTGCATTCATTATCATTGCGCTCTTGCTCAGCGTGATTTGGGGGGTGCATCTGCCTCCAACTGAATATCACAGACTGCAACCCTTTTGAATATCTGGGCCCAGGGGTACAGTTTTTATAATGTATTGTAACTGCTGTGCCCTATTATATTATAATATCCTTGCATGCTTTGCTGTCATGCCTTGCCTTTAAATACAGTTTGTCCGGCCTCATTCCCATGCTATATTCGAAGCTGTTTCCTTTTGAATATAGCTTTGAATATGCTTTGTGCTCCAGGCTAAATTTGCCCACCGGGCAGTGCTAATTTAGCCCGGGGCAAAGCTTTGAATATCTGGGCCATTATATTGTAATTTTTATCTGTATGGTTTAGAATTTTAGTTTTCATATGCTGTAAAGTGCTCTGATCAATTGGAAGGATGTTGCTAAATAAACAATGATTGATTGATACTGGCGTTGTAGTGCCACTAAAGTTTAGGTTGAATAGGCAGTTTAATGTTAAACCTCAAATTTTGTACTTTAATAACTTTGCAACCGTTCAACAGATTTGCATGAAAGTTGGTATGTGCTGTCCTGTGGGGTAGATCTCTTGACATACCAAGTTTTTTTTGATTAGATTTGCAGATTTTGTGCTGTGAATAGTGAAAAACTGTAAAAGTTGTCTTTTGCCTGTTTTGGCTGTTTTTTCCTCATCGTACTTCAGGCACACTGCTTGGAAGTTTGATCTGAAATTTTCAGGGTAGAAAGAGCTTGCCCCAAAGAAGAAGCCAGCATTGGTTTGGTGAAAACATTAATCCGTTCCAAAGTTATTCAATTTTGAAATTTCAGGTTCTGAACATGCTCATTTCAGAATTTTTGGATTGCTGCATGGTGCAAAACGGATTTAAGGCTCACGAAAAGGGATTTTGACAGCTTGCGAAAAGGGTTCATTAAATCCCTTTTCATGAGAAAAATTCCCTTTTCGTGAGCCACCACCATATTTTCATTTTTCCTGCACAAACAAAACATTATAACTTTACCCAGGGATGTCTTCTGCAAACATTCAAGTATGGATTTTGTTCATGGGGACATCCTGTACAGTTCTCTGCATTTGACTTACTTTACTGTGGCCTCAGAATGCTTATTTTTAATTTTAAAAATCCTTTGGCGACTCACTTCTGATCTCTTTTCGCTATGTGAAAAGGGTTTTTTCACTTTATCTTTTTATTGAAATTTGAGTATATAAGAAAGCACACATCTAATACAACAGAAGACTATCCTCCATGTAAGGTATAAAATATCACTTAAAGCACAGTATTTAGGGTAAACATATTGGAGAAGCCTTCTATACATGTATTGATAATAAAACACAAACCTAGACAGGATGTAAGTGGAAAGCAGAAGGGTTACAATCAATAGGGTATTATAGGATCAGAAACAGCAACCATGTACGAAATACATGCTAGGGCAGGCTATGGCAAGGCATTTAGTAAATTGAAAAAAAGTGATGAATGTGGTAATATGAACAATGTTCAGTAATGGAGAGGTGAAGATAAAAGTGTGCAAAGAAAGAAAGAAGAGAGAAAAGGCAAGGAAGAAGAGAAGGAGAGAGGAAGAAAACAGGGAAAAAGGAAAAAAGGAGAAATATGTGCACAAAAGTTTCAAGAAAACCTAATCTGAGAGCAAAATAAGAAGGAGGGCTAAATATCCCTAAGAATTAGGGTTTAGAAGAACTAGGTTTGATGTACTTGAAGCAATCCTGCCAACATCTGTCATATGCAATGAGGCGGTTATGAGTAACATGAGATAATTGGTCTAGGAGGCATACTGAGAGAGGCTTTGAAGAACATCTGAAAGAAGGCACCAGAGTTGATTTCCATTTCATAAGAATCAGACGTTTGACCGGGAGAAAGTATGTTTAGCCATCTAAAATGTGCATGTGAGAGGAGAGAGCTATTGGGGATAAGGATGCCTAGAAGGAATAGCTTGGGGTCAAAAGGTAGTTTTTGTCCTGTTACTCTGGAGGCAAGTAAACAGACTTTATGCCAGAGCTTATTAATGGGAGCGCAAGACCACAAGATATGAAGTAGATTCCCATTGGCCAAATTGCAGCACCAGCAATTATTATTTTTTAGTAAGCCCATTCATTGAAGCACAGAGGGGGTTCTATACCAAAGATGTAGGATTTTAGTTTGTATTAAAGAACTACGGGCATCTTTAAAGGTATTATGTGCAATACATCAACAATTACTCCATTGTGCATCTGAAATATTGTAGTTAAGAAGAGTACTCCATTTATTTTTGGCCTGTATAGACTGATCAGGTAGATTATCAATAATGTATTTGTAAATGGAGCTATTTAATTTTACTGATAAATTAGTCCAGTGCGAGATGTATGGGTTTAGAAGAGTATGCCTATAAACTAAACTTAGAGAGAGAGTTATAAGCTGCCTGAATTTGTAAAAACTTCCAGAAGTCCTGTTTAGGAAGTTTCAATGTGACCTGCAAGTCTGAGAATGATCCAAGAGTGAATGAATTCTGGTCCAAGATATCTCCGAGAAAGAAAATGCTATTGTTGCTCCATGTACAACAGAATATTGGGTGATCTTCTAGAGTGAGCAGTGGATTGCCCCATAAGGGGGGCATAAAACCAGGGTGTTGGATTGGATTTCAGGAATTTGTGGGTTAGTTTCCAATAAAGAACAGAGGATGATATAGTCGGGTGAGATTTTAGTTTAGAGGAAATGGGATTAAAAATGAAGGAAGTGAGAACTCCTTCCGGGCACAATGTGGATTCCATTGCAACCCATAGTGGTGTGTGAGGGGAGGGTTTCTGAAACCATTGAATGGTTTGGGCTATTCGGAAAGCCCAGAGGTAGCCTTTGAACCAGGGGAGTCCGAATCCCCCTTTTTTCCAATGTGATCGAAGTTTGTTGCGGTTAAATCTCAGTGGTTTCCATCCCAGATAAAGTTACCTATTAATTTATCAATTTTAGCAAAAAGGAGGATGGTAAGACTAAAGGAATATTGGCAAAGAGGTAAAGAATCTTGGGAGAAATGGACATCTTAATGGCTGCAATTTTCCCCATGAAAGAGAGAATAAGAAGCTTCCATCTGTCCAGAATTGTTTTGATGTTATCAAATAAGGGGTTAAAGTTACTGTCCCATATCTTCCCTAAGTTACTAGTAATTTTGATGCCTAGATATGTTATACCTGTGAGGCCAGCAGAATCCAAGAGGTATGTTCATAAAGGCTTTACAGTGGTCGTTAAGGGGCATAGTTGTGATTTGCCATAATTCAAAGCAAGGCCAGAAATTTTAGTAAAATTATTAAGAAATCAATCAACAGGAGCCCAGCCTCATTCAGGTTTCGAGTAAGATTAAGAGATCATCAGCGTGGAGAGAGAAACATATCTTGAATTGTTCACAGGTATGCCCATAATGCCAGAAGGTTGACGTAAACAAGCAGTCAGGGTTCCATGGCTAAAATAAACAGGGAAGGTGACAGGGACAGCCTTGTCTAGTTCCCCTTGCTAGATGAAAGTAAGAGGAAAGGGTGGAATTAGTAAGTACTTTAGCAACAGGGGAGTTATATAATAGCTTGATCCAGGAGCAAAAAGTATGAGAAAGACCGAAATAAGATAAAACTTGATGAATGTAGTCCCGGTTTAAGGAATCAAAGGCCTTCTCGAAATCAATAGCTATGGCTGCAGCTGGTGTCTTGAGGGATTTGGCTTTGTGAATTAAATTAAATAAGGAACGTAGGTGATCAAAACCAGATCTATGTTTAATAAAACCAGCTTGTGAACAATGAGTTAGCTTCAGAATCAAGGATTCAAGTCGAGAAGTTAGTAGTTTAGCAAATATCTTCCCATCTGTGTTTAAAAAAGAGATAGGCCTGTAACTTACGGGATGAGTAGGGTCTTTTTCTTTCTTAGGGATTAGGGTTATGATTGCTTCAGTGCAAGATGGGGGAAGCTTGCCAGTATTGGAAGCTTCTCGATAAACATTAAGAAGAAGGGGACATAAGGTGTCAGAAAACATTTTATAGAAATTGACAGGGAATCTGTCACCCCAAGGGGATTTGCCGGATTTCAAGGAAGACAAAGCTTTCTGGATTTCCTGAAGCGAGAAGGGTTCATCTAAAGAATTTATTTCAAGAGTTGAAAGATGAGGAAGATGTAACAATTTAAGGAACTTTCAAATTTGTAAAGTAGATGGAGGATTTGTGTTAGAGTATAGTTTTTGATAAAAGGTTTTCATGATATGGTTTATAGAGGGGTTGTCGGAGTGAATTGTACCATGTTCATCTTTTAGGCTTAGGATGTGTCATTCCATTCGTTGTGCTTTGAGCTGGTAAGAGAGGAGTTTCCCATTTTTATGGCCGTGTTCCCAAAACTTATATTTAAGTTTAAACAAGGCCAGTTCAGTTTTACGAGAAATTAATTAGTTAATTTTAACTCTAAGTTGAAGAATTTCAAGATGAAGTTGAGAATCAGGACAGTGCTTATTAGAAGAAAAGTATAAATTCTCTTTAGCCTTAAGAGATTTTTCCAAGCCAGCCAGCTGTTGTTCCCTTACTCTTTTCCTATTTTCAGCACAATTGATAATTTTCCCTCAAATCGTAGCTTTAAGAGCTTCCCATACAGAGAACATAGAAGATTTGGTTGGGGTATTATGAAAGAGGAAGTCCTGAATTTGTACTTTGATCATGGGTAAGAAATTGGGATCCTTGAGAAGGAGAGGGTCCAGCCGCCAGTAAAAAGATTTAGATGCTAATGGGACCCACAAAAGTTGCAAATTGACAGGGGAATGGTCCAAGATTATGATGGGAGAGATGGATGAATCAATATTTTTTTTTCCATTATAACAGGAGAGGCTAACCAGGAGTCAATTCTACTGTATGTCTTATGTAGAGAGGAGTAAAAAGTAAATTCTCGATCACGGGGGTGAAGAAGGCGCCATACATCAGCTAATCAAATATCTTGCATTAGTAATGAGAGGGCTTTAATACTTCTAGGGTGGGTCTCTGTAGTGGGGCTACTTCTGTCAATGCTGGCTTCTAAAGCTATGTTAAGATCCCCTCCAAGAATAACTGGCGTATTATCAGTGTTAAAGGATAGAATCTGTTGAGCTAAATTATGAAAAAACTCTGGGGAATCGGAGTTGGGTGTATAGACATTAACAAGCAGAAGAGGGCCAGACTTGGTATTCAGTTTGACCATCACCCATCTGCTGTCAGTATGGAAATGGAGTTTACAAGGACCATTTGAGACTCTTATGAATAAGAATAGCAACTCCTCTTTTTTTTGAGGTATAGGATGATTGTAGATCTGACCGACCTAATCTTTTTTGAGTCTATGAACATCCTCTGCTAATAATTTTGTTTCTTGAAGGAAAGCAATTTGTGTTTTTGGTTTTTTGAGATGTGAAAAAATTTGCTTCCACTTACAAGGAGAACTAAGTCCCTTCACATTCCATGTATATAAAAGTATGTCACTCATATTGTTAGTGTTAAAGAAAGGGAATAATCGCTGGAGTGTGCAGGGACAAATAAATGAGGCAGAGGATGATTAGAATACAATATAGAGAGCTTACATATATGCAGAGAGTGGCAGGAACATTCAAGCCAAAAAAAGTAAGATGTATGATACATGAGTAGCACAGATATCTTATTAAAGTTAGAATAGAGATAGGGAAGGAGAAAAGTCATTAACAACAACAACAATACTAGTAAGCTAAATAACAAAGAAAACGTTTTATGGATGTGAGGAGATATGAGTCAGCCAACTGGCTAAGAGACTTACTCACCACACTCTGGGGCTTCGATGTAGGGAGGAGACTAGGGAGGACCAGTTATAAATATCGGCCCAAACCTAAGTCTGATCCCAGTAATGTAATAAAGTAAGTATTCCTGATAAGCTAAACTGAAAGGGAATAATACCAAGAAAGGCAGGGGACTGTAATAACCTCAGCTTAATTCTAAGCTAACGGGACAAGGTATAAGGATAAAGCTAAACACCAGAACTTATTTATAAACGTTAGCAGTAATAGTACAAGATATACCAACTCAAAATAACAGTAAATTAAAGAACCATATATGAGATGCCAGTACAGCCTAGATATAGAGCAAGGAATTCAGGGAGCCAGGTGGAATACAAATGAACAAATATAAAAGGAAAAGTAGATCATTACCACATTAGAGTGACTCTGAGTATACTTTGCAGTGCAACAGAATAAGTACATAATAAATACAATATTGAGTGGGAAAGAAGAAAGGGGAGGTCAATTTAAGCCCTTATGCCCTAAGGCAAATGCAAATCAGGATTATGTATAGAGGTATAGGCTTCGGTGATAACTGTAGACAGAAGAGATAGTCATAGTAAAGATCAGCTCTGATTACTTGAAAATTGCCTAAATAGGTGTTATATGGGGTGACTAGGTCTAGAAGACTAGCCCCAGTGAGCCCCAAAACAGGAGGGACCACACAGCAGTGGATTTCTATAATATCTGTAGGCTTCGAGTAAAATAAGGAGCACAAGGAAGATGTAGATTGACAATCCTTTGCAACAGTGCACCAAACATAGCCCACCTCTTTGAGTGCCAATGATAGTTCCATATTGTAAACAGGAGGTAGTAAGAATAATGGAGCGTTAGGGAAGGAGCTAGATTAAATGTAGTTGCCAATAATACTTAAGAACCTGTCATCAGGAGAGAGACGGCGTAAGTTGCCTTGTAATATATAATAATTCACATATGAAGAAAGAAAAGGCAATAATCACAATGCATACCGATTGAATATATGCAACTGAACAGCCAAAAGACTATAAACCTGATGTACTGCTAAACTGGAGAGTAAAAGGCTAGATACAGAGAGCCTGTTTATTATTTATTTAGCTTTTGTTTTCCAGGTAAGCACACTAGACAGACAAGTGCCTATTTTCAGGAGCGTCCCAGGAGAGTTACAAAGTCAAAACAATACTTCAGAGACAAGGTAACAATTAGTCAATACGGTACAGTACAGTGCAGGCAGAGAGCCCAAGCAAATAACATATAGTGGAACATGGTAGCAACAAGTTCGACATGGTACAAACAGGAAATAGGCAGCAGAACTACAGCCAGGTAGAAAATACAAAGTAAGTGCAGCAAGTGAGGTAATGTATAAGATCTAACACTAAAATAATGGGTTAGAAAAGCATTGCTGATATACCAAAGTTCCCTTGAAAACCTTTAAGATGCTCATTTAAACACTGCAACAGAAAGTAAATTGATTGCGCTGCGATGTACAGCCTTTGCTTTCTGCACCCGGTGGGAGCGAAAGTAACCAGGTAGCATAGACTGTAGAGCGGGCGGTTAGGCAAAAAAAGTGTACTGGCACTCCGTTTAAGTATCCTGGAAGCAAAACCTACCAAGATATAGCAACTGTGACCATATTACTGACCATATAAGCTCATGACACCTTAGATTTATTAGCAAGATTGTGACTATTGATGTTCTTGCTTTTGGTCTTTGCCCTATGTTTCTTTTTGGGTGGCTCTAAAGATTTGAGTGGGGAACCTGCAACAACTTCTGCCCATGAAGTATCAGCAGAAATACATCCCTGAGGCACAGGGCCCAAATTAGAGGATGCTCATCTGAAATTTGCTTTGAAAGATCCTCCTGCGAGGAGTGCATGTCATCCTCAAGAGAGCAAACTTATTGCTCAAGGGAATAGAGGGGTTGATTTGAAGGTGAGAGGCTGCAGCTTGGGGTGTTTGGGGTGAAACCTTGCTAGAACAGCATGAAAGTCTTGAAGCATAATGCCCTGACAGAAGCTTCTCTTGCAGCCGTGTTGATTGCCTTGGGGTCAAATCAGTTGCAGCGTTGCTGCTTGGGGCTGCAAGTTCTGCAACACTTTCCCCATGTTACTGTACCTCATTGTCCACCCTCCATGCGGATACCAAAGCTGTGTTCGGGTTGCCAATTGCTGCCGAACCTCCCAGGGTAAGATTGCAGAGAGAGACCTCCAGATAGTTGGCTAAGGCATCAGGGGTTTCAAAATCATTGAAAGAAGAGCCTGAGAAAAGTCGTAGTGTCACGGGGTAACATAGAGCAAATGTAATGCTTATTTGGTGGAGGATTTATTTAAGTGGATTGTAGGTCTTCCTTCTGATGGTTAAATCTTTTGAAAAGTCTCTGTAGATGGAAATATTAAACTCTTGACACTGAAGTTTCCCCATTTCGCTAGCTCGTTTCAGTATTCTGTGTGGGAATAGTTCAAGAAGCAAGCAATTATAGGCATTGGTCGCTGGTCTGATGTTAGTCTGGGACCCAGAGTGTGGTGAGACCGCTAATGATTAATGTTAGGTCAGGAGGCAGTTTAAGCATTGCAGACAGCACATGTAATAAAAGCGCAGTAGTGTCTCCTAATTCTACACCTCAGGGAAGCCAAAAAATCATAAATTGTTGCAATGATTACGATTTTCAATATCATCAATTTTGGCTTGTAGAGATTTAATACTTCGATCTTGATTGCGGACAGTAGCCTGGAGGTCATGAATAGAAGTGGTGTTACAGGCCGTTGCTTTCTCATTAAATGCAATTTTCTGGCTAAAAATTTCAAGAGTGGTCGTATTCTTTTGGGTGGAGGTTTTTAGATAATTAATCTCAGTCATCAGTTTAGAAAACATTACTTCCACTCTAGCAAGTGAGCTTTGCTGTACTTGGAGATCTGCCATAATGCTGAAGGATGAGGCCTAGTATACTACAGTGCAGTGTAGAATAATTGAATATAAGTAGATGATGGATCAAAAATTACTTACAAACTGTGTCAGGCAGTAAGATTACAGGATGGTCACAGGAGTTGGTACCAAAGAAAGGTCTGGTGAAGACTGAATGAGGTTAGATTGCAGTCATTGCTGCAGAGATTCTGAACTATGCTGCCATCTTCTGCCTGGTCAGGCCATGATCCCAGTGAAAAAGGATTTTGACACCTCACAAAAAGAGAATTTCGTCTCACGAAAAGGGATTACCCACAGGGCCATCTGATCTGACAACACCAATCCCTTTTCGTGAGATATCAAAATCCCTTTGTAAGCTGAATCTCTTTGTGAGGTGTCAAAATCCCTTTCACATCATGAAAAGTGATTTTGATTTATGGGACAGATGGCCCTGCCAGCAGTCCCTTTTCTTGAGCAATTCCCTTTACACAAGGTGTCAGCATCCCTATTTACATCGTGAAAGGGATTTTGAAAGCTCATGAAAAGGAGGATTAAGGACAGGGCTATTTGGTCTGACAGAGTCCAAATCCCCTTTTTGCAATGTGAAAGAGTTTTGACACCTCTCAAAACAGGAGTTTAAAAATAAATCCTTTTTGTGAGCTGTCAAAATCCCTTTTTGCAAGCCTATTCCCCTTTTGCGAGGTGTCAAAATCCCTTTTCACACTGCGAAAAGGGATTAGGACTTGTGGGACCAGATAGCCTATTCATTATACGTTTTCATGGGATGAATTTCCTTTTCATGAAGTTTCTACGAAAAGGGATTTTGATACCTCACAAAAAAAGATTTTTAACGTTTTTGGTTTCCTTGCCACTTCACTGCAAAGAAACGGTTAAGACTTTTGGGCTGAAATTTTTAGGGTACAAAGGGCTTGCCCCAGAGATGTGACTTTTGCTGGTTTGGTGGTACATTTTACATTGCTTTCATACTTATAACATTTCAAGGTTTAGAAATTTCCCATAGGATAACATTGTGGCAGATGCAGTATCTTTCAGCGCCTATACCATGGAGACCACTTATAAGAACATTGGATATAAGAACATCCCATTTAGAAGAACATTTGTTGAATGTCCCAATTTTTGCCCATTATTTTCAATGGCAGTAAAGCCCATTTATAAGAACAGTCAGCCCGTTTATCAGAACAGTTTTCTTTTCTGGAGGTAGTGGTAGGTGGTCATTATCGCCTCAGAGTGTGATAAGCCAGGGCTGACTCATCATCTAGTTTCCTCATTAACAGTCACTTCGGTGATGGCTTGGTGGCGCTGAGGGTTGAGGTGCTGGATGCCACACCTCACGCCGGCAACCTGGGTTTGGGAATGGATTAGGGATGCCAGGGTTGGTAGGGAGGGAGAGGATTGAGAGTCTGAGGACAGCTCTCCTCTCCCGGGTGGAGGTTATGGGCCTTGCATCACTCACCATCCCCATTGGAGATTGGGGGCACTGCAGCAGTGATGCTATATGAGGGGTGGAGGGCGGCAGATGTCAGCACATAGTACGCAGATGTCAGTGCATGTCTGCACTCCAGGGGTAACCCAAGGTGGAAAATCCTGCCCCTGGATAAGCCCCAGTGCCTGCCGCAACATGCCCAATGCTGGGGTTTACCTTGCTGGCTTCTCTCAATCCCCCAGTCTGCCTAGTCCTGGTGTTGTGCATTCCCACCAGGGTGGGTAGGCAGGGCAGTGCCTGTTTCTGAAGTTCCAGAGAGGTGGCTTCAGGCGGCGGTATGCGTGGAGTGAGAGAGTCTGCCTGAGAGAGTTCTGGTTGTGGCAGCAATAAATAGAGTTAAAACAAAACAAAAACAATCACTTAAGTAGTGAATGAATGTGGAAAAGATGCCTTATGAAGAAGGCAGCACATATTCCTTCATAGTTAGGTGATACACTTTATGAATTTTACAATACTCTTTACTATTGTGTAAGAGTTCTTTTAAAAAGCTATATTATACTATTTTAATTATGAGTTCTCTAAATGTAGTCTGAGCCCAGTTTCATCATGTTAACCATAGATTTTACATAGATTTCCATTGTTTTCACAATAGCCCTCTTATAAGAACATTCCGGTTACAAGAATATTTTTGCTTGGCATGTAGGATGTGCTTATAGCAGAGACTCCTGTATCTCAAAAGCGGTTAGAGATACAGATGTTTTATAAGCGCAGCTTAGTACACGTGTGTACTAAGCAACGATGGAGTGCCAACCATGGTTGCAAACTTCAATGGAATTTTTCAATGTTTCTACACTTACTGAGATATTACATTATTTGCAGCACAGGGTTTACTTGGAATGTCTCTAGGCCTGCACTGCATCTCTACAATTATGGGTGGGCCCTGCACTCCAACATATGGATGCCATTATGCAGTACTGGTGTGCAAGGCCCTCCATCATGCAGCAGAGGGGCCCTGTGTCTCCCACAGGAGATAAAAAGTTTATCATCTTTGGCTATTGTAACAGATGAGTGTCCTGTACAAAAGCCTGTGACCTCGCACTGTTTTATCTGTAGTTAACCCAGTAAGCCATACAAAGGCAAAAGTACTGGACTTTAGGAGGGCTGACTTTGCCAAATGGGTGAGTGCCTAAGGAATGCACTAGCAAATGAACAGGAAGGAGGGTGGAAGAACAATGGGGAATAATAAAACTGCCATCACAGAGGTAACAAGCCTTTGTGTGAAGCAAAAAACAAAACAAAACGATGTAAGAAACCACTATGGTTCTCAACTAAGTGGCAGTGAAGGTTCAAGAGAAAAAAGCATTCAGGAAGTACAAGGAATCACAGAAGGAGCAGGACAGAGAACTGTATCACTTAAAGCAAAATGAAGCTGGGAAGGCAGTCAGAACAGCAAAGGCCCAAACCGAGGAAAAGATAGCCAACTCAGTTAAGAAGGGGATAAAACCTTTTATAGGTACATCAGGAGCGAAGGAAGACCAAGGAGGGATAGTGAGGCTTAATAAAGGGAGGGAGGGTGGGCAGGCAGTGACTGTGAAAAGCAGAGATACTAAACAAATATTTTTGCTCAGTATTTACAAATGAAGAGGGAGGTGCCTAAAACAAACAGTAGAAACACTCTGGATACAGAAGTTGATACAAGCCCATTTACAGAAGAAAGGGTTCTGAAAGAACTCTCAAAACTGAAGTTGGACAAAGCAATGGGGCCTGATGGGATTCATCCCAGAATTCTAAAAAGACTAAGGGTAGAACTAGTGACACCACTGACTACCCTCTTTAACAAATCATGGGAGGATGGGGTGGTACCTGAGGACTGGAGGAGGGCAGATGTAATTCCCTTCACAAAAGTGGGAGCAAGGCAGAAGCAGGAAACTACAGACCTGTTAGTTTAACCTCAGTGATAGGGAAAATGATGGAATCACTTCTGAAGGAAAGAATTGTTGAGTATCTAGAGGCCAAGGGGCACAGGACCCAAGACAGCATGGATTCACAGCGGAAGGTCATGCCAGACGAATCTGATAGATTTCTTTGGTGGGTGACCAAAGTAGTAGATCAGGGAGGGCTGTGGACATGGCCTACCTAGACTTTAGCAAGGCATTTGACACAGTCCCACACAAACGATTAATATACAAGTTAGCCAGCCTGGGAGTGGGTCCCAAGATGACAGCCTGGGTAAAGAATTGGCTGGAGAATAGGACACAGAGAGTAATAGTAAATGGAGTCCACTCTGAAGAAAGGAGGGTTACTAGTGGGGTACTGCAGGGTTCAGTATTAGGACCGGTCCTCTTCAATGTCTTTATAAGTGACATTGCAGAGGGACTGGAAGGAAAAGTATGTCTCTTTGCAGATGACACAAAGATCTGCAACAGAGTTGATGCACAAGGTGGGTGGAAAGGATGAGAAGGGACTTGGCAAGGTTAGAGGAATTGTCACATGTATGGCAGCTTAGATTCAGTGCTAGAAGTGCAAGGAATGCACTTGGAAACAAAACCCAGGGAAGAGTACACAATGGGGTTGAGATACTAACAACAACAAAATGGAAAGGGACCTGGGGTAGTTATATCAGATGACCTAAAGGTGGGCAAGCAATGTGAGAGGGCAGCAAGGAGGGCTGGGGATACTGGGATGCATAGGGAGAGGCATCACCAGTAGAAAACAGGAAGTTATTATCCCTCTGTACAGAAAGCTGGTCAGACCCCATCTGGAGTACTGCATGCAGTTCTGGAGACCCAGTCTCCGCAAAGACATAGACAGGATGGAAGCTGTCCAGAGGAGGGCAACTAAAATGGTGCTGGGTCTGCACCAGAAGACATATGAAGAGAGACTTAAGGAACTTAATATGTATAGTCTAGAGGAAAGGGGGGACATGATAGAAACTTTCAAGTACCTCAAGGAATCAACAAAGTCCAAGAGGGTAGCATCTTTCAAAAAGGAGGAGTGCAAGAACTAGGGGCACAATTTGAAGATAAGGGAGCAGCTCAGAGGTAATTTAAGAAGTATTTTTCACAGAGGGTTGTGGATGCATGGAGCAGCCTTCTGGAGGAGGTTGTGGAGTCGAAAACAGTGGTGGAATTCAAGCATGCATGGGACAGTCATAAAGGCAATTCTAGGGGTGGGGTAGGAAGAAGTAGGCTGTTGGTTAACTAGGATCTGCAGCTTATCCATTAGGTAGGAAATGGGCAGACTGGGTGGGCCAAGCGTCCTTATCTGCCATCAAATTCTATGTTTCTATGTAAGTAAGACTCTGTAATCCATTTATTTCTGTTCTTTAATCTTTGTGTACCCATTTGTATTATTTGTTACTTCACCTCGTGTTGAGGTCTGATTATTACTGTGCATTTTGCATGTACTGTATTGTTTGAGTTGTGCCACTCTGTGGCCCACGACATGACTGAAAATGGTCCTTTGGGTCAGCTCACCTACCCAGTTATCAAAGACATAATAAATAAAATAAATAAATAAATGATAATGTCTCTACACTATGAATGGATGGGAGTGCAGGGCCCATAGGGTCCATGTCCCTAAATGGATACCATTATGGAATGATGGGGGCATGATTAGAGCACAGAGCCCATAGGGAGATTAGGGTTGATTACAATGTCTATACACTTATGGTTACATAGGAGTGCACATGACAGAGGGACTTGTACAACCACAAGACACTACAGACTAATGGAAAAATAAGAAAATTAATTGCAAAAACTTTGTGAATGCATCCATTAGAGTTGAAGCAACAAAAGTAGGAAATGGGGCATTAGGATTTTGAAACCTGACACCCCCACCACCCCACCCACCCCACCCCACCCTCCATACACTAATAGGCATCCAGGGTGTGCCTTGGGAGTCATCAAGCCTCTCACCCCATTCTCCTGTGCTGTACCATCTCAGCTTCCTTACACATGGAATGGGGTGAGAGTTAGGCCAATGTCCCAAGGCACATCCTAATGCCTGTTGGGGTGTGGAGGGTGGAGGTGGGGTGATGTTAGAGTTCGAAACCCTAATGCCTCATTTCCCAACTTTTGTTGCTTCAACCCTAACTGATGCATTTACAAAGTTTTTTGCAATGAATATATATACACACATATAAATATACACACACACACACACACACAGACACATCCAAACCCAAACACACACACACGCACACCATAGTAACTACAAATTAATTTGCACAGCCATATTCCATTCAGAGCCCAGCAGGTTATTTTCCCTTTGGACCACTCCCTCCTACTTCCTGCAGGCCATGACTCTGCAAGTAGCACAGGTCCCTAAAGTGTTCTGTTGCCAGAATGAGCCTACAGTACATGGTATTTTTAGTCACAGGTTGATACGATGATGAGCCAAAATGCTGTCTGATGTAATAATGAATCTTTCAACAAAATGCAATCGCACAATATGCAGCTTCATTTATGTCTGGTACAAACATATCCTGGAGGGATCTGGGCCTATACTCGCATGATAGTCGCATCTGTCCAGGAGGAACCAGCTCCTAGGTGATAGGTTTAAATGCTTCACTGGCAAGCTTATAAACTAGCCAAGGGAGGAGGCACTGATATGAAGCAGGAGATGCCAAGCCTCCCCCACATAACAATGTAGTTAGTGAGGTAATCACCAAGGTACAGAGGTTTATAGGGGGCAGAACAGGGCTAAATAGAGAAAAAGGCAAAGACAGTAAGGGCAGAGAGGAGCAAAAAAGGGTAAGGCCATCATAAAATTGAGGGCAATGAGTACCAACGCCCATAGTCTGGGTAACAAGCTTCCTGAGCTAATGGCCCTGAAGGAAGAGGGACACTTGGATATTGTGGCAGTCACAGAAACATGGTATACAGAGAACCAAGACTGGGATGTCAACATACCAGGGTACACAATCTACAGGAGGGACATGGAAGGTAAAAGAGGAGGAGGAGGAGTAGCTCTCTTTGTAAGGGAAGGGATAAAAGCAATGGAACTAAAGGGAAATGAGGAGGAGAGAGGTACTGTGGGTCATCTTGGAGACAGGTAGTGGCACCCACAATCCGAACAGGGGTTGTATACAGACCCCCATCTCAGGGGAAGAAATGGACAGGAAATGACAGAAAGCACCCACAGAATGGCAGAAAAAGGGAGGTGTTGTTGATAGGGGACCTGAATATGCCAGATGTTAACTGGAGCACATTTGCTGCAGTCACATCCAAGAGTAGGGTCATTCTCAATACCCTACAGGGGGCATGGCTCAGACAACTAATGTTTGAACCCACTCAGGAGGGAGCAGTCTTGGACCTAGTACTCTCAAACGGGGACAGAAAGAGGATCACAGATTTAGAAATGGGTAGCCATCTGGGAACAAGCAACCACCACACAGTGTGGTTCACGATAAACACAACTGTGGAGTCAAGCCATACAAAAGCGAGGGTACTGGACTTTAAAAGGGCTGACTTTGGCAAAATGGGGACGTGCCTAAGGAATGCACTACAAAATGGGCAGGAAGGAGGGATGGAAGAACAATAGGGAAGAATCAAAACTGCCATAATAGAGGCAGCAAGCCTTTGTGTGAAATGAATAAAGAAAACAAAACGAAGTAAAAAACCACTATGGTTCTCAAAACAAGTGGTGGGGAAGGTTAGGGAGAAAAAGATAGCATTCAGGAAGTATAAGGAATGACAGAAGGAGCAGGACAGAGAATTGTATCAGATAAAGCAGAAGGAAGTGGGAAGGCAGTCAGAATAGCGAAGGCCCCAACCGAGGAAAAAGATAGCCAGTTCAATTAGAAAGGATAAAACCTTTACAGGTACATCAGGAGTGAAGGAAAACCAAGGGAGGGATAGTGAGACTTAACAAAAGGGAGGGTGGGCAGAGGGTGACAGTGAAAAGGCAGAGATACCGAATGAATACTTTTGCACAGTATTTACAAAAGAAGAAGAGGGGAGAGGGTGATGGTGAGAGGGGGATGGTGATGTAGAGACGCACAATGCTAGATGATGAGCTAGGCAGCAGGACGTTGCTACTCCACTTCCGCTCCTCGGTGACTTACCTGTCCAACCGTTATGGGGAATTTATCCCCTTCAGTAAATGAACTCAGTCAGGCAGGTGTTTTTCGGACGGTCTGACTTCCCTCTTTTGGTCATTAAAGTTGGCGAGGAGAATAGATGTGAAATGCTGACTCGCAGTTGTGTGGGAAAACTTCCAAAGCAAGAAGGCGTTTGAAGTTATGGCATGAAAGTTGTGGTAGTAGCAGTCCGGTTCTTAGTTGAATTGGTATCGGGTCCTGATATCGCTATGGTGAATGGACTTCTGTTTATTTAATGTGCACTACATTTACCACGGTGGTTTAAAACAAACTCGAACATGTATTAGAAGTTTTCGACTAGGCCAACGCCAAACCTGGCATCGATTAGCTTGAACACCCAGAGGAAGATCAAATAGGCTGTTTCTATGAGGAAGAGGATTCAACCCATTTAAGATTGCTGTCCAGATAAGTAAATGGTTTATGACTGATTTTCTTCTAATTTGGTACCATAAATTGTTATCTGTGGAAAAATAGCCCGGTATACAGAACTTAAGTAAGAAACTTTTAAATTACTACAGCTGCTGGATGTAATTACATTACATATAAATTGCAACTACTGTTATTCACTTTAAGAACTGCCTGCAGTGAAAAGATGCCTTTGTTAAATCTTCACTAGTGACTGAAAGATGGGTGGGGCCAAAGTTAAATCTGGAGGAAAAAAGGACTTACAGTGATTTGGATCCTGGCATATGGGAGAAGCACAGCAAAATGCCGAAGCAAGGGGGAAAAGGTTATCGAAACTGTTTCAGGTTTCTACAAAAAAGTCAACATTCCCTAAGTAGATCTGCAAGTGCTGTTAATATTGAACAAGAACCTAAAAGTGACTTAGAGATAAGAACTAGAAAATATAAACAGTTACGGCTTCCGCTTAAAAATTGCTGTGATTTGACAGGTTCAAACTCAGTATGGCTCCAAAACTGACACAAAGAAGAAGAAAGGGAGGTACCTAAATTAAATAATAGAAGCACTATGGGCGAAGTTAATACAGTCCATTCACAGAAGAAAGGGTCCTGAAAGAACTCCTAAAACTCAAGGTGGGCAAAGCAATGGGGCCTGATGGGATTCACCCCGAGAATTCTAAAAGAACTAAGGGGAGACCCAGTGACACCAGTGACTACCCTTTTTAACAAATCATGGGAGGATGGTGTGGTACCTGAGGACTGGAGAAGGGTGGATGTGATTCTCCTTCACAAAAGTGGGATCAAGGCAGAGGCAGAAAACTACAGGCCTGTAAGTTTGACCTCAATGGTAGGGAAAATGATGGAATCACTTCTGAAAGAAAGAATTGTTGAGTACCTAGAGGCCAGCAGGGCACAGGATTAAAGGCAGCATGGATTCACAGTGGGAAGGCCATGTCAGACGAATCTAATAGATTTCTTTGACTGGGTGACCAAAGTAGTGGACCAGGGAGGGGGTGTGGATATGGCCTACCTAGACTTTAGCAAGGCATTTGACACAGTCCCACACAAAAGATTAATAAACAAGTTAGCCAGCCTGGGAGTGGTTGCTAGGATGGTAGCCTGGGTAACAAATTGGCTGGACAACAGGATGCAGAGGGTAATAGTAAACAGTATACACGCTGAAGAAAGGGTGGTTACTAGTGGAGTACTGTAGGGTTCAGCACTGGGACCGATCCTCTTTAATGTCTTTATAGGAGACATTGCGGAGGGGCTGGAAGGAAAAGTTTGCCTCCTTGCAGACAACACAAAGATCTGTAACAGGGCTGATATACATGGGGTGAGTGGAAAGGGTGAGAAGTGACTTGGGAAGGTTGGAAGAATGGTCAAAGGTATGGCAGCTTAGAGTCAATGCAAAGAAGTGCAAAGTAATGCACCTGGCAAACAAAAACCCAGGGGAAGAGTACACAATGCGTGTGTGTGTGTGTGTGTGTGTGTGTGTGTGTGTGTGTGTGCTAACAACAATAAAAATGGAAAGGGGCCTGGGAGTAGTCCTATCAGATGACCTTAAGGTGGGCAAGCAATGTGAGAGGGCAGTAAGGAGGGCTGGGGGATACTGGGATGCAAAGGAGAGGCATCACCAGTAGAAAACAGGAAGTTATGCCTCAGTACAGACAGTTGGTGAGATCCCATTTAGAGTACTGCATTTAGAGTTCTGGAGACCCTATCTCCACAAGGACATAGACAGGATGGAGGCAGTCCAGAGGAAGGTAACTAAAATGATGCAGGATCTGCAACAGAAACCATGTGAAGAGAGACTAAAGAGCGTAATATGTATACCCTTGAGGAAAGGAAGGAGGGGGACATGATAGAAACCTTCAAGTACCTCAAGGAGTATACAAAGTCCAAGAGGGGAGCATCTTTCCGAAAAAGAAATGTGCAAGAACAAGGGGGCACAATTTGAAGAGAGAGGGGGGATGGCTCAGGGGCAACATGAGGAAGTATTTTTTCACATAGAGGGTGGTTGGTGCATGGAACTGCCTTCCTGAGGAAATTGTGTGGTCAAGAGCAGTGGGGGAATTCAAGAATGCATGGGACAGACATCAGGCAATTATAATGGGTGATAGAAGGAAGTAGACTGTTGGTTAACTAGAATCTGCAGCTTATCCAATAGGTAGGGAAATGGGCAGACTAGGTGGACCAAGCGGTTCTTATCTGCCGTCAAAGTCTGTATTTCTATGTTTCTATGTAAACAGTTCTTAGAATCATAGTCCCACTTTTCTGCTCCCGTTCCTGCTGCCATATTCCATTCATAGTTTCAGCATGGGCAGCAATGAGCCTGCGGAAGCACTACTGAGGTATAAAAGAAATATGAATTCTGCATACAGGCTGTAGCCTCTCCAGCCTTTAGATACAGTCCCTCTGCCCACCCCAAGGGTAACCCTCTCAATATAAATCCATGTAGAACAAGCCACTTACACAGTCACTGTATGCCACTACATTGAGAGAAAAGAACTGCATGCAGCTACCAATGCAAACATTCTCCCTTGGTTTGCAGTACTGGCAGTCAGAACATCACTCAAACTATGGAACCTTGTTGAAATCATAGATTACCAGTATTATAAAATGGGTAAAGGTGCGGCATCCTGACTGGACTGTGCCCATGTCCTATTGGACAAAAACCCTGTTACTGGCACTTAATGCTAAGCAGGATGCTGCACAACCCCTATATCCATAATGCCTGCCACAACCCAGCCCTGCCACCAACTGCACAGTCTAAGCTCCAACTCTTCAGTTGTTTTTATTACTGGAGTTCTCTCAGTCTCAGTCAAACTTAATTTATTACCCACACTTTTGCCTTCAGTAACTGCCTCAATTACCTTGATTGATTGATAACTTTGTTTTATTTTGATATCAGAATTTGATTTAACAAGCTCACGTACATTTTTTTTTTGAATTTCCTCAATATCATTCAGAAGCTCACCATTGGCAAGTTCCCTAGTCCCCCTCTCCCTCATTCTGGTTCCTGGGCTAAGGTGACAATTTAATATGATCCTGAGAACATTTTGATATTTTTCGAAGTGTTTCTTTTTTTTTTCCTTTCTGCTGAATAACCTTATAAAAGCAAAAAACAGAATTTATGAATAACAATTGATGATATCTCAGCATAGGACTCTCATTTATTTCCACAGCTAAAGCAGACTTTTTATGCACAATTGGAATTATTTAACTTGCTGAGGAAAACAGACTTGACTGAAAGTCTGAACCTGCCCAGCAAAACGATAAGAGAACGTGTGTGTGTGTGTGTTGGGGAAGGGGGTTGGATTTAGAGGGCAATTTAAATCTGTTCTGTCAAATGTTAAATGATGAATAGGCATTAATCAGGGAAAGTAACTCTCTAGAGGACACTGACTACTTGTTACAGAATACACTGTCAGACATAAGCCATGAATTTATTCCATCAGCTAACACTGGCCTTGAGGTAGAAGCACTTCTTGTGCTCCTGACATCCTATAGTCAGGGTGTTTGAAAAATGATCAGAAATGATGTAGAACAACTGTTCTCACAACAAGCACAACTACCCTTCTCCTGTCTAATGGAATGCATTAAAAAAAACCTCAAAGAAATGCATGAAATTGCCATTAACTAGACAGATGAAGGGGACACTGTAGTAGTTCAAGATACCAGTAAATGTGTAGCCAAGGTTGAGAGGCAACTCTCTGACACTAGTTGCTAAAGACGTCTCACCTTTAATCCAACATTATTTTTTAAAAATGAACTATATGACATAATTGATAATTCGTACATCCAAGACTGGATAGAGGAGGACTGAATGGTGTACCTTATAAATGATTTCCCGGTTA
This sequence comes from Neoceratodus forsteri, assembly GCA_016271365.2. Taxonomy (NCBI): domain Eukaryota; kingdom Metazoa; phylum Chordata; order Ceratodontiformes; family Ceratodontidae; genus Neoceratodus; species Neoceratodus forsteri. The sequence continues at coordinate 371,897,273 of CM057449.1, forward strand.
TGCCAACGTTTTACACCCTGAAGGTACACAAATCTGTGAGGGTAGATGTCCTCAGAAACCCACATTATAGCCAGGCGGAAGGGGTGAGGGAGTGTATCATGAAGGGGAGGATGCACTTGACTGCTTAAAATAACAGTCCCTGCAGCCCACCACCACATACCTTCCACAACAGCAGCCAGAAAGCTGTCATTTGTCCCATCCTCCTTTCACTGCCTTTTCTCCGGTCGGACAGGTCAATCATTCTGTGTGATCTCCGCAGTCCTCACTCTCCTCCTCCCTCAACAGTACACCACAGTCAGTGCTAGAGGCTGCCACCATTTAAAATAAAAATTAAGAGTGAGTGGGGCCAGGGCAAAATAAGTAACAGAAAGCATCAGTGAGGGCGCCAGCCACTCGCTCACACTGCAGTGCCAACATTAAACTGTGCCGTACACCATGCTCACTACGGCAGCTGCAGAGGGACATGCTTGCTTCCAGCATGTATGTTTCTGCACTTCTATACTCTGCATTAAAAAAATAAAAAATGAAAAAAAAACACAATAAAATAATAAAGAAAAATAACTAGCTGGTCACGGGTGGGTGGGGGTGGGGCAGCAGGTCATGGGGAAAAACTCATGACAAAACCCAAACTGGTCAAATTATTGGTGGGGCTGGGCCCACCTCACAGATTATTGCTGGAGCCTGTGCCCATGAGCTCATATAACTCAACACTTATGGGCATGACATGAGTAAAAACTGACCAGGGAGGAGGTTCAAGAAAGAAGTGAGAAAGTTTTTATTTTACAGAAAGAGTGATGGAGCCATGGAACAATCTACTGTACCAGCTGATGTGGTGGGTGCCAAAACTACCCATGGTTTCAAACATGGCTGGAACAGAGTGAAGGCCTAATGGTTGCTCATGGTGGTAGTGGTAGGGCAGGGAGCATGTGTGTGTATGTGGGGGGTGATAGTGTAGCTTAGAACTCTGTATGAATAATAGGTCCTGGGTTTGTTAGGGTTTTATGGGCAGACTGGATGGACCAATGATCTTTTTCTGCCATGATAGTCTATGTTTCTATATGAGACATTTATTCAAAAGCCTTACAGAAGATAGACATGCCCACAGGATACCCCTGTCTAACCTCCCAGTTACCCTTTCTGTAAAGAGATTTAATACAAAATCCTTCCCTAAAATTATATTGGACATTCTCCATCAAACTGTACCTTTCAAATTATGCACAATCCTCTTTTTAAATATATTTGCATTGCCTTTGAGAGCTTACCTGAATAGCCCTTTCCTGGTTCTTGTTTTCCAGTTTCCCCATGTGCTCCCCGTTAATGGTTGCCCTGGTGGGTGGTTTTGCCCATTTGGGCTTGGTACTTAAAACACGATGCCACTGGCTTGCTTGCTCCTTGGAGCTGCGGTGATTGCGCATGCACAGGTCATGCCCTGATCTTGCTGACACGCTGGTTTTGCGGTTGAGCAGGGGCATACAGTGATCGGCGCCCCTCCTCCAGTTAATAAGGGGCTGGTGACCAGAACTCTGCAGTGGAAAGGCCGCTTGGGGCTGAAAATTGGAGTTTGGAGCTTGGGGCATGGCAGGGCTCATGAATATTAATGAGCTCCAATCGCAGCTCCTGGGACAGTGGAAACTGGAGCTAGCGAGGGCTTTCTGGGGGTTATTATACAAGCTGATGGTTGCTTAGCAGGGGCAGGGGTCCCCAGTACTGAGGAAATGGCAAGATAACTCTGCACCTGTGGCTGCCATAACTTTATGAAGCTGGGAATTGTGTTGGACTGCTATGGACTGAGCAGGGGCTGACATTTTGCTGATCCTTTGACCCCAGTGCAGCAGCAAATCCCTAATTAAGCACCTAAAGCTGTGACAAAGGGACTCCTGGGAAAAGGAGGGGACTAATTCAGGTGCCTCAATCATGCCCCAATAAGCCACTTAGACATATTGATCTCCATGGTTATGGATAATTGATAGGCTCAATCAGCCAATCAGAACTTTAGATTCTCAGGTGAAAACCTCTGGACTTTCTGGTTGTTCTTCAGTATATTCCTGGGCTCTGTACGAGTCAGAAGTCTCCTGTGAGAGTGGATCTGGACTAGGGAGGCCTTTCCTAGGCTTCTTGAGGAGATTGCTGTGTTCAGGAAAGGATCAGCAGGGGAAAAAGAGTGAGAGAGACTGAACTGATACCTTGATTCCCCAGGTACTGTGAGCTGTTTGATTATTTTGGAGAAGATAAGTGCTGCAGAAACCCTACACTGGTGGACTAAATTGAGCTGAGAGGACTGAGCTGTTCTATTTGAGTGCCACAGTTGCTGCTGAGAATCTGTTTTACCTGTGTGGGATTGCAATTGTGATTCTGAAGAGGCAAAGCATCTCTGGATGTTGGGGTGCTAGCCGGGTACTGTACATTTCCTGAGTGAACTAGTTGAAGTGGCTGAGAGCTGTGTCCCAGCTGCAGCTGAAGAAAAGCTTGTGGACATTTTCTAACTGGAAAGTGTGGACTGGTGTGCAGGGGTCTGTTGTATTTAGATCCCCCTGTGGTTTGCACATGTGCTTCATCTAATCTAGGGCTAACACCCACTGCTAACTGGCACTGGACTTTGCTTGAGTTACTGCCTGTCATTTCTGTGGTTTTGAACTCAGTGCAGGGGCTGCAGGAAGACCCACCCCATTTGGGAGTCCTCACCCAGAGCCAGGGAGGAATCAGCTAACCCCTTCCAAGTAGGGCTCACCATCTCAGGAGATCACCAGCGCTTGCTGGGGTGCTAGGGCACCTGTGATCCATTGTGGGGGAGCCGGGCTGGAGCCACTCACGGGTCTGGGGCTTCTGGGGCTGGTGTGGTGCTGCTGCAGAGCTCTGCAATGAGTCAGCAAGCTTAAGGTGACAAGTGGCTAGAAGTGCAATTAAGGGACATGCTGCAAGATCCTTGAGCAAGATTCCATCTGCCCATTGCTGTACAGAGTTCCATGATCCAGGACAGCTGGGCATTTGTCCCAGGAGTGTTTCAGTTCTGCAAAACTTTGAGTACCTGGGACCTGGTTCCTGGAAATCAAGCAAGGGAGTGTGAAAGAGATTATTGCTTCCTCAAACCATTTTCGTCTTTACCAGGGCCCCAACAGCCAGCCAACCTGTGGCAACGAACAGGCCTGCACCTTGTGGGTATCCCTAAGGACTATCATTAGGTTTGACACTGGTACCAGTGGGGTGGGCATCCAGGGATGAACTCGGCCTACGAGCCCAAATGGTTATTTTTATTTGTTCTTACTAACCATTTTTCTATCTACAGCCATCCTTTGTCCTGGAATCCCTTCCCTAGTCTTTTCCCCCAATAAAACTGGGGTTTACCGTATGACATTGTGTATGCAGGAATTCTCTGAGTCTGTCATATCCTTACTGTTCATGGTTACTGGTGTTACTGAACTGTTGGGTATCCAGTGTATGGGGTGGTTGGCAGGGGAGGTGGGGAGGTGCAGCATCCGAGGGGGCTGTGCCAGCCAGTCACCTGACCCACTTCTAATTCTCTGTGGGTGGAGGCACCGTGCTATTTCTGTTATCTTTGGGATAGAACCCCCGAACACCACTTTAACAGGACCCAGGCCCCTTAACCTGTTAGAGGGCCAACAGGCAGTGGTAGTAGCCCACTGGCACACGGCGCCTGGGCTACATATCTCCAGCTGGTAACCTACTGTATCACTGGTGTTAAACTCATAAGTCTATAACTGCACAGCTCTGTTCTTCACCCAATTATCCCGAGTTATGTTATGTATCATTCTTTTCTACCAGTATGTAGAAATGTATTGGCACACAGGCCAAAAGAAAATAGCCTTGCCTCTCCAAGTATTATCACTGCTTCCCCAGGGCTATGTAAGGCACAGCTTAACAAATGTGTGAGCTTGTGTGTAATTTTGTCCATTATGTTTTTTATGATGGTCTTTCAGTGTGTCTGTGCAGGGTCAGAGTAGGGGACAGGGGACCCACCAAAAAAGTCTTACCTGGAAGATCAATATTGATGGGCCCAGAATGAAACACTCCTATCAGTATTCCACTTAAACACAGGTGATAAATGCAAAGATTTTCAGTTTTAGAAGGTGGCGCAGTACCTAAAAGAAGGGGCCCACTTGAAAATTACCAGGTGAACCATGTGTTTGTGTTGCCGTGTCTTCATATGTGAGTCTGTCTTCCTATTCTGGCAGTGCAAACACATTCAGTATAGTAAAATCTAGTTACAGTTGCTGCTCCACTGTCGCAGCAGTAGCGCTATTGCTTGTAATGCTAATGACCTGAGTTCAGGAGCGAATTTGGAGAGTCAGAGGGCTGGCTGGGGAGGTGAGGAGTGAGCATCCAAGGGACAGCTCTCCTCCTCACACAGAGCCTGGCATATGCCTGATACCTGGTGGAGACAAGGGGTAAGGCGGCCTGGTGCCATCGGGATGCACTGGAGGTGGAATGACAGGTGACATATTTTACACAGGAGTGTGAGAAATTGTGACATGACAATGACACCTCCTGAGGAGGGAATTAGGAGGAGGACATGGCTCCTAGATTGGCAGGATGATGCCGGCCTCCTGCAGGCCCTGCACCTGGCTATCCAGGCACAGTCTGAGTGCACCAGCTGCTGTTCAGTGGCAGGGATTGGGAGACACTGCCGACCCTGCCGGGGAGGGGGGGTGAGCTCTAGGGGAAGGTGCTGGACAAATGTAAACCCTGGAGGACGCCGAGGTGTTTGGGCTGGGGAGATTGGGGGGATGTGGGCCAATTGGGGGCAGGGGAGAAAAAGAATATCACACAAAAAAGTGTTATTCCAGTTTACTCCAGTGAAAAAGTCAGTAAACCCAGACCCAGTGAAAGAGACTGGCCCAGTAGTACAGAGGGCTGAGGCACTTCAGGTGCCTTACCGCTCCCACATTGGCGACCCATGTTCGGGAACAAGGTCAGGCTGCCGTGGGCAGGCTGGGAGAGGACTGAGCGGCCGCTTGGCAGTTCTCCTGTTCTGGACTGGGGAGATAAGTCTTCCCAGCTCTTGGCTGCCACTGTGTGAAGGCTCTGTGGTAGTATCGCGCAAATGAGGGGCTGGTGCTAGCCAGGATGGTGTAGCAGGATGCGGTTCCTGCTGCACCTCTATGAGCATGTACAACCCTGTCTTTGAGGTCTCGGGGAGTAAAGGGGAGAAAAACCAGGGAATACACCATGCCCCTCATTTGCCATGTATGACGGCCCTTGGGGCTCTTTGGTCCTGCACTGCATGGATCCCTGCCAGTACGATGGTAGAGGGAGTGGCAGATGAGACTGGGGGTCTATGAGTGGCCCAACAAAAGGTGCAAGATAGGCAACAGAGCGCAAAAAGTTCTATGAAAAAAAAGAAAGAGATGGAGAGAAAGAGATTTCAGAAATTTGTGCTGACTGCAGCCACCAGATGTCACTCTCCATCCATTTATCCACCGCTTATGTATTTCACATGCAATAAAGTTAAACTGTTTCTTTTGATAATTAAAAAAAAATAATTTCACAATGCTGTGCTCACATGAGGTAAGGGCTGACAATACCAAAACCTACAACCTCCGTTACGTCACTGGCCTTGCATATTGTTGGTGTACCAAGATACTGTATGTGTATACTGTATGTTCCCTATATAGTGTTGGAGCACTGAGATCAGAAGATTGCAGCAGTTTCCATCTGGAGATGTGGTGCTGCTCAGGACTACACTGTTTTATCCTGTTTTTTAATGCTGCATGTGGTGCATGGTGCCCTGAGCAAGAAATCAGAAGGTTGCCCTTGAATAAAGTTTGTCTTGACTTCCCTGGAAAGGTGAGCTGTGGTGTAGCAACATTTGCTTACTATAACAAAACATTCCTCTAGTCAGTCTAGGAGAGCTGCTACTTCAGCTTACCAGTAGGCTGGGAGTTTGCATTCTAGCCTTGTCATTGTAGGGCTGTGAATATTTTGTATTAAAACGTCACAGGTGGTGTTGTACTGAAGAATTAACCCCTTTCATGGGAGTCTGATATGCTATAGGCTGGAGTGGTTTAAGCATGGAGGCTATAGAACAACTCTGGTTCATTATGACGGGGGCTGCTCATTCAGACCACTGACAGAGCTCTTGCTTTAGAGATGGAAGGAAAGGATTTTATTTATAGTGCCTGTCTTTCATACAAACTGTACCCAAAGCAGGTAGAAGCAATAACAGCACATGTTACCTGCTAGGACCAAAACTGCACTAACATACTATATCTGTTATATTTTGTTTTTAAGCATGTTGTACAGTATTTTGGACCCAATAATGCACCACCACTAAGACATTTTTTTTTCTTTATTTGCCATAAAGGTTTTTCTGCCATGGGGTGCATGGGTGGCTATCGGCCAGGGTTCTGCTCTCTCTGACCGTCATCTACATCCTGCAACCACCGGAGTCCCCTGCAGATTGCATCCCACCATGGGGCCAGGAACGGGAGGTCCCCCCCCCATACAATCAAATCGAGATTTGGTGATTGGGTGGTGGTGTGGGTCAGAGAGGAGCAGGCCCAGCTTCATAAAGCCTGTCCCACCCTTTTACATTTTCTGGTCCCTCCCGCCCCATAGTTGGGGTGCACACATCGGCATATGCATGTGGAGGTATGCATGCTCCGCAGACGTTCTGCAGCTCTCTCCCTTCTTTGCCACTCCCAGACCTGGCCTAACATCAGGCCTCCACCTGGCAACCCTCCTTCTCCGGGAGAGGAGAGCAGAGTCCAGCAGATGCTTTATTCTCTCTTCCTCCAGCTGGCCCCAGTGATCTGAAATTCCTGCCGATCCTGGGTCACCAGTGTGGTGGAGGTAATGCTATGCTATGCCACTGGCCGGCCTAAGGCAAGTATTGATTGATGACTTGGCTACATACAAATCCGTGTGTATGTATCTTTGAGGAAGCACTATTTTACATTTAATAAATGCATGCTATTATGGGGTTGTACTGATGAAGAAGTGCCATTAAACTGGAAACCTCAGGTCTGTTGGGAGCCTGTAGCACCCTGAGGATTCATTGCTTTGCTGTGATAGCACTGAACTTGTTCTGTTCGACTAATAAAGATAACTCCTTTCTGGGGGGACTGAAACCGTGGCAGCATGGAGGTAGGTGGCTGTAGATGTTCAGAGTTTGGCAGAGTCAGTCACCTAGGGTACCCTGAGGGAGGTCAAGGCAGTGGCACAGAAGGGGACTATACACAGAGAATGAAAAACGACAAAAAAAACAACAACTGAGGCAAGATTTAATTTAATGGGCGACACAACCACAGTGTGGAGTAATGTTTGTGCACCTGTTGGTAGCCAAAGGCTTGTTGTATGGTAGGATGTTGCTGTCATTTGTAGTTACTTTGGCCATTCCACACACTCTGTTCCCTGAGGGACTATCACCTTGTTGGGGTACCAAGGAAGGCAAAAGGAACCATCTTGAAGAGGGTTCTGCCCCCAGAGGTGCCATGGAAACATGATTCCTTTGGCTAAAGGTACCTAAGAAGGAGCCCAAAAGAACTGTGTAGCAGGAGCTGAAATAAAGATGAGCAATGTATTGACCGAGGCAATTGATAGGTGGTGAGGAATGATAGGAGACTGAGGCATGGCTTCCAGAGGAGAGAGGTAATGGCAGGATTGTAGGAGAAGGCAGGCCACCACCCGACCCTAACTCACAGTGAAAATTCTGATACTGGGTAAATGGTACTGGATAACTACTTCATGGCCTTTGACACTCAGGAGAGAGAGAGAGAGAGAGAGAGAGAGAGAGAGAGAAGGAGAGAAAGAAGCTCTGTTGAAGGACCATCTCTCATGGCATAGGTACTATTATTAAGCTCACTGTGCTGATTTGGATTTCCAATTTGGCAGAAACTTTTGGTGGGTACCTCTCACACTATCCCACTAATGGGACAGCATTGTGGGAGTGTTAGAAGTGGATCTTGAAGCCAACGGAGCCCCTCCCCCCAAAAAAAATAACATGGACTGAAGAGAGAACAACTGCTGAAATGCTAGCACCCAGTCTTGAGACCGTGAGGAGGCCTAACCTTGACTGGAAACTACAGGAAGAGGATATGGAACAAGACTAGGTGGACCTTAAGCAGATGCAGGGAGAAAAGCTTTTGAAGATGCTGCTGACATGATCTGCACAGCTGAAGGGAATCCTATGGACTAGATCCCACCCTCTGGCAGCGGATGTCTTAAATACTACATTGTAAGGTGCCGCTGACTGTGGGTCTGAATGGCTGAAGCTGCCCTGTAGCTGGACCTTCTCACTACCTGGTGAGACTGTCAGGAAGCACTGCAGGAGACAAGCAGCCTGAAAAGGACCCCACCCAGCAATGGATTCATCCTTAAGATGTGGACTTCAAGGAGGCAGTGAGCAGGGAAAGGGGATATAATTATAACCGGCAGGAATGCGTTCGTAGGGCCTGATGACATGATGCAGAAATGGACTGACTACATGATGATGCAGAGGGAACAAACGATATATTGGACTGGACTGAATAAGGACTGCTGAAATGAAGAACAGCAGGTATGATAATAAATTAACTGAATAATAAGGTGCTGAAAGTAGGTATGCATATCGAAGCCCATTATCACAGTGAGCATACAGCCATAAGCAGGAGTTGTAGTACAACCATGACTAATGAAAATACTAAAGCAGACTGACTGAGTGATGGCTGAATGGTTGAGAGAGGAAAGGCTGGGAGAGGCAGTGTGAACTGGCTGGATTAATTAGTTGCAGCTGCTAACTTGCATGCAAAACATGTAGAGGGAGTGCAGTGAAAAGATTGCTAGTTCTAGTTGTGAACACAGGTAAAGCAGGCTGAGAAAACATGAAATACAGGAGCATGACAGAGGCAGGACATACAACTGGGTCTGCGCACTGAAAACACAGTGCAGATAAGCACTGGAGTAAAATGACGACATGATAGCAGCAGGAGTGGCTGCCCTGGAGAAAGCAGGGAGCACAAGCCACAGCCAGAAAAGGCAAAATATACTAACCAGAGTTGCAGAATGTACAGACCAAACGAGCTGAAGACAAAAACCCAACAAAAAGGTCCAAAATAATTGATAGGAAAGTAGCAACCACTGGGGGTTGGGGGGAGCAAAGCCTCAGGCTGCAGCAAAGAAATGGAGCATCCGAATGAGGCTGGAGAAAGCTGGTTTGTACAGCTCAGGAAGGGGGAGTGATTGGTTACTCCTACCCATCAAACCTCATGCAAGCCTTTTAATTAACGTCTGTTATGTGTAACCAGTAACTTGACATTTACTGTATTTCTTCTTGAAACTGTCATGTGTGGGATTCCACTGTGAATGAGTTATGGCTAAATGGTTAATCCTTGACCTGATGAGCCCTGAAAAATGATATGTCTTTTAGCTAACCTCATTTAGGCATTTCAACATAGTGCAGGAAATGTTTGTTTTAGCTTTCTCTAAAATCTATACCCAGCTTTCTTTTTTTAAACTTTGTTTATTCTCCTGTAGTCAGTGAGGATATGTGCCTATATAGACCACTGCTAAAGGGAGCTCTCTGACCCCATCAGCCTGCTTCCTCTGGGTCTTACCCCCGGACGCCTCAGAAGACCATGGCTTGCCCTTCATGGTGGGTCCCCAACAGGAAGAGAAGGAGAACAAAATCATTATCTGGTCAGTGGGTCTGCCCCAGTTTAGAAGCAACTGCATGGCTGATAGCATCCTGAATGTCACCGAACGTGACCCCAGGGTTTTCTCCTTAGTGTTCCCCTGGTAGACTGGACATACCGTGATATCAAGGCATTGTTAGGCACGCTGTCATGCCCCATGCACCATCATCCCCTGCTCCACCAATGCCTGCAGTTGCAATGGTCTCTGATGCAGCAACTCCCCACTGTCACTAGCGGTCAGTCTAAGGCTGAGCTCTGGAACTGTCATCCCCCAAACTGACCTTCTGAAGATCTGGGTTCACTCCTGAACCTGGGTCGTGAGCACCACAAGTGATACCTCTACAGCCTCGCCTGTGGGCTGGCCCATTCCCAACTTTCTTAGAAAAACTTTATTTGTTAGTTACATTACACACCAATCTAATTGGTGAAGTACTTCAGAACTGCTATCATCTGTGCTGTGGTGGTTGGGTTCTGTCTGGGATAGAGCCTAGCATAACTAGTGTAAAAGGTTAATAATATTTGTACATTAAAAACTACAAAATGCATGTTTTGAATGATCCAAACTATCCTTTTCAGTTCTGCAGGACTCTGAAATGAACAACAGTGTTTTAAGCTCACTTCATACAGGTTTGGACGTAACTGAGAAAGTTTGAGACTTTTTTTCATTCTTTTCTACTGTCGGACATTCAGCTGTTTGCTGTGCATACACGATCAAACTGTCATTTAGGGCTGAGTAAGGAAGCTTTATTTACCTTTAAAAATTTTGATAAAGTGGACACAGTGGCTTTAATGGTCATTTTTATAGCTGTGGGCAGAGCCTACAGCCATCTTGCTGAAGCTCAGCTAGAAAATGGCTTATCGTGGAACACATGTTTTGGACTTTTCAGTGTATCCTTCCACTATGTAAATCACTATGGCATTTGAATTAAATAATCCCTTCTTTGTGTTTAAAGATCATGTGCAACACTTTATTTTTTACTGCAAATGGTAGTGTTAATAAAGAAATGCCTTTAAAGCAGTGCCCTAGTTGTTTTTTACCCCTCTGCTTAATAAATACTGTAATTGTGCATGTTCGTAGCTTTGTTTTCCTCTGACTGCTGTAATTTGTTCTAGATGCTCTGCTAAGCTGGGCTACCAGCATCTGCAGTGCCATGACGATCAGTGGGTGGTCTGTGAGCATTGTGGCGACACTGAAAGATTACGCACCAGATCGCTGTGCTGCGCTGCTTTTAGAGACTGCTCGGTAATGTGTCTTGTAGCCATGCGAGTAAGTGACAAACAGCTAAGACACTATATACACTATACACACTGCCAGAAAGGCAAACCAGACCATTAATAAAGGAAGTAGAGACCATACTTAATTAAGTCAAATCTTTTATCTAAGTTATATTGTGATGCTGCATTTAGTGAGATGAGGGCATATTCACACATGATTAGAGTGCTCGAGACATCAAATGCAGCTTAATTCATGTATTTTTCTGCATTCGATTGATACTATTATCACTGTTTCTTTCTTCTGTGGGGAGCTTCACCCCACCCCAGGTCATATGTACTGTGTTCCGCACTGTTATTGTTAATATTTATTCAGTTTCAAAGCTCTGTTATGATTATAGTTTCTTTCATCTGTAGAGGGCTCTCCGCCACTACAACCCCAGGTATATGTGCTGTGTTCCGCACTATTATTTATTGTTTCCAAGTACATACTGAATGATTACGGCCAGATCGCATTGCTTACAATTAAACTTGTTTGCTATCATTTATATCTTTTTTACATTTTGTTATCTTGTTTGTTATGTTTGTTACTGGACAGGAAGAGATGAGACTAAGTGGCGTCACTTAAGCTGCGAGCCAGTTACTGTATTTAACTTTCTAGTTTGCATGTGCAACTGGCCGTAATTCTTCAGTATGACCAGCATTATGCTGTTCCAACTTATTTCCTGGTCAGCAATGGCTGCAGTCAGGGCATTTTGGTTTGATTTAACACACTCACCTTTTCCTTATACTGAGTCCTTCGTAATTTCTTTTAAGTTGTCAGATTTATGTGTCTAACAGTCTATCATTGCAGTGATTGTCTGTAATCTGAGTACTGGAGTGGCCTGTGCTAGTGTTTGACCTACTCTCAGAATTTATTGCGTTTTCTGTCAGTTTCAATAGTACAGGTTAGAGTGGCTTTGCTGCAAACAGTGTGAGTTCTACTGCCCTATTTACCAATATAATCATTTTATTTCCCTGCTTTTATAATGCTATCAATTTGTTAACACAGTTTGTTACAGTATATTTTATTTTGAACTGACTTTAATGTCTGTCTGTGTGGTTACTTTTTGTTAAGTTTTGTTATTTCCTGTTTTAATTTTTTGCTGATATGAAGTACTGCTGTGCCATTGGTTGTAAGAACTGGAAAGGATATGCACAATTTCTATCACTTTCCTAAAGATAACCACCGGTGCAAACAGTGGGCACTTGATGTTAAATGTGCCTGCTAGGAACCAACTGATCATAGTGTTTCATGTGCTGGCCACTTTACAGAAGCTCAATTTACAATTTCACAAACTCTTTAAGATACTATTGGTTTTTCCGTCAGTGTTGCTTGTAATCAGATGCATGCCCCGCCATTTTTTTCATTAAACAGGAAAAACCAAAATGCCAGAGTAATGTCATTCAGAATAGGGAAAGGATTGAGGGAAGTTATAAATATGATGAGCCATATTACAACTGTCATATCTGAATTGTTGCTGAATGCTAACAGTGTGTCTATAAAGGTGGCTGAAAGAAACAGGTATTTATTTTACTGTTACTGGCAGTGTATTGTCTGTGTTTATGGGTTCATGACAGTGTTACAAATCTGTCTGCTTTTGCTGGTTAATATTACGTAGGTGTGTATGTGCAAGGATTTCTGTGACTGGTGTTCTTACATGTCTTTGTGTTGTTGCAGGGTACCTTTAGATCACTTTTCAAAGTCAATGGCTCACTACTCTTACGTCGGTGTGTATGGGTGAATGATATGGCGATACAGGTGCATGACAGTTATGCCTGGTTTATAGTGCACTGCTCAGTAATATATCTTTATGAATGAAGTATTCTATTATGGAGGAGTGTATGGGTGAAGGGCAATAGTACAAATGTGTGTAAAGTTGCAGGATACTGTTATCTGCACTTATTTGTGTGCCCAGCATTCTTGTGAATGTCTGCATGGGTGCACAGTACTATTATAGGGGTGTGTACTGGTGCAGAGCAATGGTATAAATGTGCATATGTGAGCAGGGCACTTATGTACTGTTATTTTAGTTCAGATCATGGTTGCATATCTTTGTATTGATGCAGGGTTCTATTATGTGTGTCTATGGGTGATTGGCAATGGCACTAATGTGTGTATGGGTGTAGTACACTTATGCCTGGTTATTGTAGTGCAGAATACAGTTATATACAGTATCCTTGTATGACTGTGGGTTACTGCAACATGACTGTGCATGGGTGAAAGGCCATGGTATAAATCTGTGTATGTGTGCAGGACACTGTGATGTCTAGGGATTTGTTGAAGTGCACTGATATGTATATAAATAAGGTTTTTTGGTAATGGTGTGTTATTGCGCATGTCTGAGAGGAAATATAGAAACACAGAACTTGACTAAAGAGAGACTGAATATCTATCTACTCTGCCCTTGCTATACTAACTCACTCCATTGGCCTATTGTGCTGTTGTAGGAGGCAACATAGTGCAGTGGTTAAGGGCACTGAGCTACAAACCTGGAGACCTGGGTTTGAATCCCACAGCCCCCACTTGCATACTGTGTGACTCTGGGCAAATCACATAACTTCTTGTGTTCCCAGGTTGCACCTGGAAACAAGCTTCAGCTTAGTGTGCCTTTTCTGGTTAAACAATTTCCCCTTTCCCTTGTACTGTAACCTTCTTCACTACCACACCTCAAACCCTTACTGCTCCTCTTGGGGACTATGATTCCTCTTTCTCTTTCCCAGTCCCATTTAAACCCTTTAAGGGAATTGGCATCCTACCAAGATCCACTCATGCTACTAGTGACTGCATCCTATTTTGTACAAATACGACATAACAGTTTACTTTATTTATGTTGCAGAGAAACTTGTATGTTTCAGTCATGTACCCACACTCCCTTCTAGATTTCAGTGAATAGATGTTTAGAGCCATAGTATGTCTAGGTCTTTCCTCAGGTGAGGTCTCCAAGACTAGTCATAGCACTACAGGTGGAGCCTGCTTAGGATGCAATGGTGACACCTTGCTTTGCCTACTGTGAAAACCATTCCCTATAAAACCCATCATCTTCAGTGCCTTTTTGTATGCTTTACTGCACTAACTTGTTTGCTGCAGGGAGTCACTGACTGTGGCCCACATATCTCTATCCTCTGTGGAAGTGGGCAGTCTAATTCCTACCATTAAGTATTCTGTGCTTGGATTATGCCTACCAAAGTGCAATTGTGCTCACACATGGGGAGCACGTACAGGAAATTATGGTCTCGGAGCCATTTAGTAGGAGTGACCATTGCACAGTGGGGTTCCAATTAGATATGGGCAGGAAAGCATCCTGACTAAGTCCAAAATCTTGGATTTTAGAAGGATGGACTTAGGAAAATGGGTGAAGTACTAAAGAGGCACCTAGCTTGCATCAGACCAGATATAGGGGTGGACCAAATGTGGCTCATCATTAAGGAAGGAATACTGGTTGCCACAGAGCAGTGTGTTAGGCTCAGGGGTAAGAACACACAGGCCAAAGGGCCCAGCCGGTTCAGTTCTGGGGTTGCCCAGGTAATAAGGGAAAAGAGGCTGGCCTATAGAAAATTCAGGAAGACCAAGTGAGAGGTGGATATGGAAAATTACCTAAGGTTGGCTAGTGAGGCAAGTAAGGAAGTCCAGTGAGCTAAAGCACAGAAGGAGCTGCAGATAGCTGAAGGAATTAAGAAGGGGAGAAGTCTGTCGTTCGCTATATAAGTGAAAAAAGAGACAAGAAGGAAGGGATTGTAAGTCTTAAGAAAGGGAAGGAGTGGGTGGAGTATAATGGGTGGACATAGTGCTAGTAACCGAGGCTTGGGCATCACTACACCATGACTGGGACCTTGCGATCCCTGGATTAAACTATACAAAAGGGACAGAGTAGTTAGGAAGGGAAGGGGTGGCAGTTTATAGCAGGAGGGAATAACTTGCATGTTAGAGGAGTCAGAGGAAGGAGAGATGGAAGCATCATGGGTTCAATTAAAGGAAAGCTGTACAAATAATAGAGACCCCCACCCCCCCAAAGGCTTACCCCATGATTAAGCTTTCTGCAAAGAAAAGCCTTAATTTTAGAAGCTGCTACATGACTTTATTTTAATTATGAAAAGGTTGAGGTCAGGAAGATGGCAGATGGTGCAGCGGCTCCATTTGAGTGTAAAAGTGTGGTGCGCACCTCTTTCTGCAATACATTTTTATTGCAGTGAGTGGTGTGGTGTGGCACTTTTGCACTAAATGGGCTAATGCCTCTCATATCTTCCCAACTCTGACGTTTCAAGTAAAAATAAAGTACAGTAACCTAAATGAGCTTTCTTTAAACAACAATGAGGAAGTAAGCAATATTGTACAACTCACTAGATCAGAGGAGAAATGTGAAGTTGGTGGTGGTGTACAGACAACCCAACCAGGATGAGAGAGGGAGAGGAACTGAGTTCACAAATATTGGAAGCTGCGGGGAAGGAGAGATGGTAATTGTGGGGGATTTCAAGCTGCACAAGGTGGACTGGAGAATACCAGCAATGACATATGTTAGGAGTCAGATGATCCTGAAAGGACTGCAGAGTGGGTTCCTGACTCAGGGTGTCACAGAACCAACAAGAGCAGAGGCAATGCTTGATCCTGTGCTAACAAATAGGGAGCATAGGCAGGAAACAACGGAGCCATTGGGTGGGAGTGACAGTTGCACAGTGTGGTTCCAGTTAGATATGGGAAGGAAAGTATCCTGACTAAGACCAAAATCTTTTAGAAGGTCGGACTTCAGAATTACAGTGAAGTACTAAAAGCCTCTGGCAGGCATCAGAGCAGGTATAGGGGTGGACCACAGGTGGTTCATCAGTAAGGAAAGAATACTGGTTGTCACAGAGGAGTGTTAGGCTCAGGGGTAAAAACACAAAGGCTAAAGTGCCCAGCTGGTTCAGTTCTGGGGTTGCCCAGGCAGTTGCAGAAAAGAGGCTGGCCTATAGAAAATTCAGGAAGACCAAGACAGAGATGGATAGGAAAAATTACCTAAGGTTGGCTAGTGAGGCAAGTAAGAAAATCCTGCAAGCTAAAGCACAGAAGGAGCTGTAGACAGCTGGAGGAATTAAGAAGGGAGATAAATCTTTCTTTCGCTATATAAGTGAAAAAAGAGACAAGAAGGAAGGGATTGTCAGGCTTAAGAAAGGAGAGGAGTGGGTGGAGGATAATGGTGGAAAAGCAGATATACTAAATGAATACTTCTGTTCCGTCTTCACCACGGAGAAGGATGGACCAGTGCCTTCATGAGGGAGAAGAGGAAGAAGAGGAGCAAAGGGAGAGGGGAACATAGATGTAGTGATAGAGGAGGATAGAGTGAGGGATGGGCTGCTAGCATTAGGCCCAGACACAGTACATCCAAGGGTACTAAGGGAACTGGCCAAGGAGCTGGCAGGTCCACTGACAGACCTATTTAATACTTCACTAGAGTCAGGTGTGGTACTGCAGGATTGGAGAACAAAAAATGTGGTGCCCTTTCACATAAGCGGTTCCAAGAATGACCCAGGGAATTACAGACCCGTCAGTCTGACCTCAATTGTGGGCAAGCTCATGGAGACCATACTAAAGGAAAGGTTGGTGGAATATCTAGAGGAGAATGGTCCGAAGCAGCATGGGTTCATGGAGGTGGGGGGTGGGGAGGAGAGATTCTGTAAAACAAATCTGATTGACTTCTTTGACTGCATCACTAAGACAGTAGACAAGGCCAAGTAGTAGACGTCCTCTATCTGGGTTTCAGAAAGGCCTTTGACTCTGTGCCTCACAAAAGGTTGATCAGGAAGTTGGTGGATCTCAAGGTTGGGGATAAGATGGCCAGATGGGTGGAAAACTGGCTGAGGGACAGAACTCAGATGGTGGTTGTGAGGGGAGACTTATCTGGCACCAGAAAGGTCACCAGTGGGGTACCGCAGGGCTTAGTGCTGGGGCTGGTGTTGTTCAATGTCTTCATCAATGACACTGGGGATGGTATAAAGAGCAAAATGTACCTATTCACTGATGACTCCAAACTCTGTGGGAGAACGGGAGAGTGGACACAGCTGAAGGGATACAAGACCAACATGATGACCTGGAAAACCTAGGGAGGTGGTCCAGGATCTGGCAGCTTGGCTTCAATGCCAAGAAATGCAAAGTTTTGCATACTGGAACCAAGAATCCCAAGACAGAGAACTATCTGGGCAGAGTCCTGGTATCTGCATCATAGGAGGAGAGGGACCTGGGAGTGATTATCACTAGTGACCTGAAGCACTCCACACAGTGCAAGAAAGCAGCAGCAAGGGCAAACAAAATGTTGGGATGCATAGCTAGAGGGATCAGTAGTAGGAGAGAGGCGGTTATACTGCCTTTGTACAGGTCTATGGTAAGGCCACATCCAGAGTATGGAGTTCAGTACTGGTGCTCACACCTCAAAAAGGACATTAACCTGTTGGAGAAGGTACAGAGGAGGGCTATAAAGATGACAGTAGGTCAGCAGGGCAAGGTATATGAGGAGAGGTTGAGGGCACTGGACATGTACTCCATGGAGGACAGGAGAGAAAGAGAGGGGACATGATTGGGACTTGAAGTACTTTAAACATATAAATAAGGTGGATATAGAGGGTCTCTTCTATTTGAATGGCAACCATAACACAAGGGGGCACAATCTTTAGATGGAGGGTGGGAGATTTAAGAGGGTGGTCAGGAAGCACTTCTTCACAGAGAGGGTGGTAGACACTTGTAATGCACTGCCAGAAAAGGTGATTTTATTGAACATAGTGGGCATCTTCAAGAGATGCTGGAATAGACACTGGGGGATGTAAGGATCATGGGTAGGAAGGATGGGAGGTGTGGGGAGGGGGAAAAGGACAGTAGCTCAAGCTCTAGCCCCTAAAATATGAGCAGCCTATATAGACTAAATAGCCTTTTTCTGTTGGCTTCTTAGTATGTTAGTATGACTCCTACTGCGATTCCAAACAGCCTCATTTTTTTTCTCTGAGCAAACACATGAGGAGTAATGCCAAACAAATGTAATATCTCAGAAGGTATACAAGTTACACATACACCACTAGCATGTGTGTTGTTCAGGATAAAAAGACCTTTCAAATGAGGGTAGTCACTAAACTGAATTTATTATATATTTTTTAAATATAGCCATCCAAAAGGTGAAAATAATGAAGAAAAATGAAAATTCAGGTAATCAGATGGCCATATTTAAAAAAATATAATTAGTGCAGCTTAGTGAATAGGCTCATTTTAATTTTTTTTGTCCTGAACAACTTTCATGTTAGTTGTATATCTGTAACCTAAATACTTTCCAAGAAAGTTACATTTGTTCTGCATGACTCCTACTTTGTTAGCTAACAGAGAAAAAAATGTGGCTATTGGTAAGAAATTGGTTAGGGGATAGCTGATAGAGGCTGGTAGAAAATGGAGTTCACTCCAAGGAATGGAGGGTGATGGGGGGGTGCCTCAGCGATCAGTGCTGGACCGAGTCTGCTTTAATGTCTTTATAAATGAAACTGCAAAGAAGCAGGAAGGGAAGGTTTGACTCTGCATAGAAAGATAGAAACATAGACTTTGACGGCAGATAAGGACTAGTTGGCCCACCTAGTCTGCCCATTTCCCTACCTACAGGATAGGCTGCAGATCCTAGTTAACCAACAGCCTATTTCTTCCTACCCCCCACAAGAATTGCCTTATGTCTGTCCCATGCATTCTTGAATTCTCCCACAGTTTTAGACTCCACAACCTCCTCAGGAAGGCTGTTCCATGCATCCACTACACTCTGTGAAAAAATACTTCCTCACATTGCCCCTGAACTGCCCCCCCATCTTTAAATTGTGTCCCCTTGTTCTTGCACATCTCTTTTTCTGAAAGATTCTACCCTCTTGGACTTTGTTGATTCCACTGAGGTACTTAAAAGTTTCTATCATGTCCTCCCTCTCCCTTCTTTCCTCAAGGGTATACATATTAAGCTCCTTTAGTCTCTCCTTCTATGGCTTCTCTTGCAGACCCTGCACTATTTTAGTTGCCCTCCTCTGGACTGCCTCTATCCTGTCTATGTCCTTGCGGAGATGGGGTCTCCAGAACTGGACGCAATACTCCAGATGGGGTCTCACCAACTGTCTGTACAGAGGGATAACAACTTCCTGTTTTCTACTGGTGATGCCTCTCCCTATGCATCCCAGTATACCCACAGCAATCCCTACCGCCTTCTCACGTTGCTTGCTTACCTTAAGGTCATCTGATATGATTACCCCCAGGTCCCTTTCCTTTTTTGTTGTTGTTACTACCACTCCCCCCATTGTGTAATCTTCCCCTGGGTTCTTGTTTCCCAGGTGCATTATTTGCACTTCTTTGCATTGAATCCTAGCTGCCATACTTCTGACCATTCCTCCAACCTTGCTAAGTCCTTCTCATCCTTTCCACACCTCCTTGTGTATCAACCCTGTTGCGATCTTGTGTCATCTGCAAGAGGCATACTTTTCCTTCCAGTCCCTCTGCAATGTCACTTATAAAGACATTAAAAGGACTGGACCCAGTACTGAACCCTGCAGTACCACTAGTAACCCCTCTTTCTTCAAGTGGACTCCATTTACAATTACCTTCTGTGTCCTGTTGTCCAGCCAATGTTTTACCCAGGCTACCACCTGGGACCCACCCCAGGCTGTTAATTGACTATTAATCTTTTGTGGGACTGTGTCAAATACCTTGCTACAAAGTCTAGGTAGGCCATGTCCACTGCCCCTTCCTGGTCTACTACTTTGGTCCCAGTCAAATAAATCTATTAGATTAGTCTGACATGACCTTCCGCTGTAAACCCATGCTGCCCTGGGTCCTGTGCCCACTGGCCTCTAGGTACTCAACTATTCTTTCCTTCAGAGTGACTCCATCACTTTCCCTACCACAGAGGTCAAACTGACAGGTCTGTAGTTTCCTGCCTCTGTCTTGGTCCCACTTTTGTGATGGAGAATCACATCTGCCTTCCTCCAGTCCTCAGACTCACACCATCCTCCCAGGATTTATAAAAAGAGTAGTCAGTGGTTTCACTAGTGCCCTCCTTAATTCTTTTAGAATTCTGGGTGATTTCCATCAGACCCATTGCATTGTCCACCTTCAGTTTTAGGAGTTCTTGCAGAACCCTTTCTTCTGTGAAAGGCTGGGATGACCCTATCAACAGTGCTTCTGTTAATTGGATTAGGCACTTCCCCTCCTCTTTTATGAATACTGAGCAGAAATATTCATTCAGTATCCTCTTTCTGTCTCCCTCTTACCCCTATTCTTTCTATTGACTTCCTATCCTCCTTTGCCTTTCTATGCTCTCTGATGTACCTATAACAGGTTTTGTGCCTTTGCTATTCTGACTTCCCTCCCTGCTTCCTTCTGCCTTAACTGGTACAGCTCTCTGTCCTGCTCCTTCTGTGTTTCCTTATACTTCCTGAATGCTATCTTTTTCTCCCTGACTTTCCCAGCCACCTTTTTTGAGAACCATAGTGGCTTTTTCTTTCATTTTGATTTGTTTTTTAGCTTCATGCAAAGGCTTATTGCCTCTGTGATGGCAGTTCTGATGACTCCCCATTGTTGCTTCACCCTCCTTCTAGCCTGTTTGCAGTGCTTTTCTGAGGCACTCTCCCATCTTGCCAAAGTCAGCCCTCCTGAAGTCAGTACCCTCACTTTTGTGTGGCTTGACTCTGTAGCTGAGTTTAACATGAACCACACTGTTTGATGGTCACTTGTTCCCCAGATGGCAACCCACTTCTAGATCTGAGATCCTCTCACTGCCCCCATTTGAGAGTACAAGGTCTAAGATTGCTCCCTCACGAGTGGGTTCTGAAACTAGCTGTCTGAGGCCTGCCACCTGTAGGGCTTTGAGACTGGCCCTGCTCTTGGATGTGACTGCAGCATGTGTGCTCCAGTTAACATCTGGCATATTCAGGTCTCCCATCAACAGTATCTCCCCTTTCTCTGCCATCCTAAGAATGCCTTCTATCATATCCTTGTCCATTCCCTCCCCCTGACATGGGGGTCTGTACACAACCCCTGTGCAGATTGCGGTGCCCTTTCCAGTCTCCAAGGTGACCCACAGTGCCTCCTCTTCTCCCTGTTTACTCTTTTGTTCAGTTGCTTTTATCCCTTCCTTTACATAGAGCTACTCCCCCCTGCCTGTCTCTCCTGTAGGTTATGTACCCTGGTATGTTAACATCCCAGTCATGGTTCTCTGTGTACCATGTTTCTGTGACTGCTACAATATCCAGGCATCCCTCTTCCATCAAGGCCACCAGCTCAGGGCTTGTTGCCCAGACTACTGAGCATTGGTACTCATTACCTCCATTTACTGATGGCCTTACTCCTTTTGCCCCATCCCTGTTCTTCTTGCCTTTGTCATTTTCCCCATTTACCCCTGCCCTTCTCCCTATTGCCACTTCTATGTTGGTGTTTACCGCCCTTACTACCGTGATTTTTTGGGGGACTAGGATTTCCATGCTCCTTTCCAGTGCCTCCCCCTTGGCTAGTTTAAATGCTTACCAATGAAGCATTTAAACCTATCACTAGGATCCTGGTTCCCCTCCTGGACAGATGCAGCCCATCATGCCAGTATAGGCTTGCATCATTCCAGGTGGACCCCCAGTCCCCAATGAAGCCAAATCCCTGAGCTCCGCACCAGTTTTTCAACCACTGATTGAATTCCATGGTGCAGAACACCTAACCTCTCCTACGCCATAGATGGGCAGCACCTCCGAGAAGATTACTGTGCGTGCTACTTGTCTAAGACCCCTCCCCAATTCCAAAAACTCTTCCTGCACTTCTCTAATCCCTTTCTTAGCCAGGTCATTTGTCCCTAGGTGGACTATGACATCCAGCTCCCTCCCCTGTGCAGCTGCTCCGGCAATCCTGAGGATTCGCTCCCTGTCCCTCCAAGCCATGGTGCCAGGCAAGCACCTTACCTCCCTCTCCCCTTCCTCCCCCAGTTCTACCTTCCTAACAATGAGTCCCCACCAGGAGTTGTTTCCTTCCCTGTGGGGTCCCCTGCCACCCTCCTGTGGGTCTCCTTTGTGGGAGGTTCCCAGCATCCTCCTTGGTCTCCCTGCGGTGCCTCCATGAGAGAACCGCACTTTGCCAGAATGGCATGCAATTGTGGACAGGTACAACTGGAGGATGCCTCTGTTTACCACCTCACCCTCCCTGAGCCCACTGTGGTCCAACCGCTCCTCTTCTTGGCAACTTCTGAGGCAACGGCAGTGGCATTGGCGGTCCCTGGATGGAAGAGGAGGTCCCACAAATCCTGGCCAACTCAGCCTTGAGATGAGCAACCTCCTTCCTCAGCCCAGAGAGGTGCCTGCAGATGGGACAACACCACATCCTCCAGAACGTCTCCCGGAAGACTGCTGCTCCACAGCCACTGCACTACACCACTCCCATCATGTCTTATTTCTGGCCCCTTAACTGTTTGCAATCCTTACTCTTTCCTCTGTTTTTTTTTTCTCTCTCTCCTTACTTTCTGCCTGTGTGCAATATAGTCCCAGTAGAGAAGTCCAGTCACACAGCAGTCCTTTCTCCTGGTGTCTTCTGCCAAGCTACTAGCAAAATCTTTCTAATGCAGTCTTTAAATGTAGCTTCCTTCTAGCTTAGCCACTCCCCCTACTTACTAGATCTTTCTACAAGTAATTTAAACCTCACAGCTATCAAGTCCTTTTAATCACCTGAGATTTACACCTAGATAACTGTTCAGATAACCAATCAGTTCAGTTAACTCAGACACACACGCACTTTTTTGTTTTGTTTGTTAGTTTTTTTACCCTAAATTAAAGTTCCAAGTACAAGAATTCTACTTCTTTAGTCCCAGCAGAGAAGTCCAGAGAAGTCCAGTCACACAGCAGTCCTTTCTCCTGGTGTCTTCTGCCAAGCTAGGTGCGGTAATACAAAGGCTATGCTGAAATTCTGGTGTAGAAATACAGTAAAATGCTCAGGTTATGACTGAACGTTACACTGTTTCAACATTCACTCATAATTTCAGTAAATTTCAATATTTTGACTCCAACCTTTTAATATAGCCATTTTTCCACACCACCTTATAAAAATGGCATGTCATTTTTAAAATCCTGGATGAGATGTGTTTCTGCACCTTTGGTGCAAAATTACATTTTGTCCAATATACTATAAATGGCACATGTTGTGTCTATAAGGCGAATCCTAAAACAAGTATCTTCAAAATTTGGGGTCAGAATTGCAAAAACCAAGTTGTTTAATAAGCAGCCAACATTTGGCATTAACAAATGTTTGCTAATCATTGAATTTGTATAACACATATTGGGTTTGTACCACATGTCATAATGAGGCTCAGCATATAGGTTTCTATATAGTTTAATTGTATCTACTGTGGCTTACCCCATATAATGTATCAAAATCACATACATAACTATCCTGATGCTAACAAAAGTGCTGAACATGCAAGGTTGTTGATCTTTATGCTTATTGCATGTATGTGAAGTGCTTTATGCTGTGTGGTATATTTCATTTTAAAATTAATGAAATATAAGTTTAAAACTTCAAAATACATAAATGTGCAGGAAGGGTGTCACTGGGGGAGTGGGTGGTGTGAAGGAGCTGTGGGGCAGTCATAACTCGAAAGGTACTGTGGGTATACGGCCAGTGCCTTAGTTGTAGAAGGGTTCAGTTGTTGGGAGCTGAACTCAAGGCAACAAAGGCAGAAATCCACTATTTGAAAGCAAGGGCTAACAATCAACAATGGGTCTATATGCTCCATTGCCAAAGAGGGCCTAGAAATTCACTAAAAGAAAATGGACTATAGTCAGGAGGGAAGAAAGGGTGAGATGAGAAGGGGTATCAAAGGTGCAAGGTAAATCCACTTTTAACAAGTATCAACCCTTGTTTGAGGAGGCCCCTTAGAATCCCAGCAGGGTGAGGCAGGGACAAGCACTCCTGGGAAGGGGCTTTGGCCATTGGTGCATGAGCCAGGAAAGGGCAGAGGGTGAAGAAAAAGGGCCATGGTACTTGCAGACTCCATTGCCAGGGGCACTGATGGGATGGTGTGTTCTACACTATAAGTCAAGGGGGGACACCATTTCCCAGAGGCAGCAGTGGATGCCCTCTGAAGGAAAGTGCTGGAACTCACCAGAAGGATGGGGAGATTTCCAAATATGATAGTGCAATTATACGCAAACAGTCTGCCCTGGATAGGTGTATGAGAGGTGAAGGTTAACTTCTACACTTTAGGTAGGACTCTCAGGGACAGGGCATGAGTGGTGACTCAACAGGGAGAGCACCAAGCTACTGGAGCTTAGGTTTGCACAACACATGCAGAAAACTTTAAACTAGGTGGGGTGGGGACAGCACAGTTAAGGACAGGTGCATCCACAGAACTAAGGGTGGCCAGGAGGGCCTCCCCAGCATTGGTGAAGACAGCTGGAGCTGGTCAGGTGGAGTGAGGAAGGGGAAGATATGTAGGGAAAAGAGGAAAAACAGTCACAAAGCAGGAACAGGACAGGCGTAAGGAGGAAGGAGATGGGGGTGAGGGGTGGGGGTGAAACACAGCCGGAGCAAGAGGAAGAACAGAAACAGAAGGTCTCAAGAGCACATATCTAAGGAAACCAGACATCAGAGGACAAGCAGCAGGTATGGAGGGTGATGTGTGGTAATGCCAGGAGCCTGGTTACCAAGACCTATGACCTCCAGGCAATAATGACTGAGTCACAATTGGACATGGTAGCTGTGGCAGACATGGGCAACACAGCACAGTGAGTAGGAAGTGAGAGCACCTGTGTACACAATGTTCAGGAGGAATATGGAAAAGGGGAGGTGAGGTAGAGTAGTATTATGCATTAATGACGGCATCTTAGGCTCAGAAATCCAGCAAAAAGGCCAGGTCAAGGGGATTGAAACAGCATACATACAGGTCATTATAGGAGGGGGGTGATTAGGGCTGGAGTGGTGTGCAGTCCTTCAGCACAAAAAGAAGGAACAGACAAAGAGCTAGGAGAAGAGATCAACAGGATGGCAGGACTGGGAGAGCTACTAATATTGGGGAATTTCAAATACCCGGATGTAGACTGGAGCATCCCAGTGGCAGTTACTGCAAAGAGCTGGGCTTGTTTAGAAAAAGATGCAAGAGGTATTTTTGAGCAAGATGGTCATGGGACCAACTAGAGAATTGGCCATACTGGACCTAATCCTGACAAACAGTGACAACATGGAGGAAATCCAGGTGAGGGAACCACTGGGTTTTAGCCATCACAGAACCATGTGGGTTGAGATCAAGCAAAAAGCCAATGAGGTACACTCCATGACTTAGGAGGGCAAATTTTGGGAGGATGAGGGAGATGTATGGGGAAAAAATGCAAGATGTGATGGCAGCAATAGGTGCAGACAGCAGATGGGATCTTACTAAAATGGAAGTACTCAAAGTGACAGCACTATGTGCAAAGATGGCAGGGAAGGAGAAGTGGGGGAAGAAATCACTGTAATTTTCATAAGGGGCAGCAGAGACAGTAAGGGAAAAAATGCATTCCTTAAATAGAAAAATAAGACAGAAGAGGACAGGGTAAAAAAAGATGAGGGTTGCAAATGGCAGTGAGTCAGAAAAAGGTTGAGGCAGAGCTACAACTAGTGGAGGGAGTTAAGGAGGGTGACAAAGCATTCTTTTGCTATATAGAAGAATTGCAAAACCAAGTGTAACCCCTAGGTGGTGCTATCCCAAGGGCTACTACCCCTGCCTGCTTGGCTAGTAGCAGGTTAAGGGGCCTGAGTTCTGAAACGGGTGCCTCCACCCGGAGGTCAGGGTTGGTAATGGTCAAGCTAACCTGGGCACAGCCCTCCAGGACACTGTAACTCTCCCTCTTTCCCCTCTAGTGGCCTGAACACTGTACAATGATCCCTTTCACAATACCTCTGGTACACCACACAAGTGCCCACATGGTTTGCACTTACCAACAAGGCTAGTTCCTCTGGCTCAACCCTGGGGACCCCCTGTAAAACAAGGTTATTCACAGCAAATAGCAACAGTACAGTACTTAGAGCACAAACTGGAACCACATTCAGATTACATGCAGAAAAAGCTAGATCTGATTTATTCAGGGGACTTGAACAAGGGAGGGGCAAAATCAGGTTAATTAGCTTAAAGGTTATATCAATCAAGCAGTTATGCATGCACTTTGAGTCCCCCCAAACAGTCCACCTCTGGGTACCCAAGCGGAGATGATATGGGCTAGCCAGGACTGTTGCCCGGGGTTGTAGCTGGATGGGGCCCTGTGATGGAAAACACAACATGCACAGTACACAATATTTGTAATCCGGAGCCAGAGGGCTCAGTTCGTAAAGGAAACGAAACAACAAGACAATCAGATGACACACTCAGATTAAGCTGTTGTTGCCGGGAGCTACCCTGGTATTTACTCACGATACCCAAGACTGGACACAGGCTGGACGAAAATCAAGACTGCAGGTGGTTGATCTGGAATGCCAGGAGAAGCAGGGCCCACACGAGTCGCAGAGGTGTCATTCCTGTTTAAGCTTGGAGCAGGGGGATGGTCCCCAGGCAGGTCTCTTGTCGATGGCTTCTCTGTGCAGTGGGTAGTCTGGCTGGGCCAGTCTGGCAAGGCTTAGACCGCATGGAGACAAATTTGGGTGCAGTCCGTTTTGGGCTAGATATAGCTTCCAGCAAGCAGAACACAGTTCACACAGTGGGGAACTAACTCACAACCCACTAGGAGCTCATAGCACATTTACATGTATGGGAATTCTACTGTACCAGGCAAAGCACACCCCAGTCACAATCGCAAAGTGACTGCACACACCGGGAGCTTAGGGGTAGCTGGAACTCCTGACAGGCCGATCGCATTCAGGAAAATCTTCGGTCTTCTTCGGGTTGAGCCTGGCCCACTTCAGTAGCTTACTTTAGTCACACAAACTTGGATTAAGTCCAAAATAATTCTCTTCTCTCCCTCTCAGGAGCAGCAGCAGACACGCAAGCCAAAAACTCAGCCCTTTCACAGTTTTCCCATGCTAATCCAGTCAGGATGGCTGCCCAAAATACACTTGAGCTCTTCTCCTTTCACTTCCCAGCTCAGAACTAACTGAAAACTGCAAGCAGCCCGGGACTTCCCCAAGATCCAAAAGATTTGGTTGGCGGATTTGGCTGTCAGTCAAAGCAAGAACTCCCCCTTCAGTTGCAAAAAAGGTGCAAAAAGTTCAAACTACAGTTCCTGCAGATTTTGAATTCAGACAGCTCCTGTAGTCCGGCTACATTTTTGGTCCCACCAGTACTGTTTCGTCCAATTTGCAGTCCAGGACCAAGATAGTGGAGACAAACAAAACAGTCCCTGCTACAAAGAAAGCAGGTTAGACAAACTACATTATCATTATCACTCTAAATTATTTTCAGTAAATAGTTGCATCTTTCAACGGAGCTCCCTCTCAGATTACTTAAGCTGCAATCAGGCAGCTCTTAAAGAGACAGTAAACGGAGGCTATACAGGCTCTGGTAACCACATTTAAACTGCTAAAACGCAGGACACCAGCCTGGCAGTGAGCATTTAGGCAAGCTCAAAGAAGACTTTTTGGGAACCTCCATTTGTAGGGGGGGTTACACAAAAAAGGATTGGTCAAGCTAAAGAAGGGGAGGAGTGGGTGGAAGATAAAAATGGTAAGGCAAATTTATTGAATTATTTTTTCTGTTCAGGGTTCATGGTTGAGAACATGGGCCCTCTGCCAAATTGCAGCATAAAAGCAAATGACGGATCACTAGCAGGTGCTAACATGGAGCCCGGCACAGCAGAGAGTGTGTTGAAAGGTCTAAAGGCACAGAATGTAAATAAATCATTAGGCCCGGATAAGATGTATCCAAGAATGTTAAATGAAATGGGGAAGGTCTTCGCTGGACTACTAGTAGATTTTCAGTGCTTCATTAGAAACAGGTGAAGTACTGAAGGACAGGGAATATGGTTCCCCCTACACAAAAATGGGTAACGTGACAAGCCAGGCAACTGTAGACCAGTCAATCAGATGTCTTTAGTAGGGAAACTATTGCAATTTATTAAAAAAGAAGAGGATAGTATGATTCCTTGAAGCAGACGGCCTGCAGGATTCCAAAGAGAATGGATTTACTAGTAGCAGGTTGTGCCAGATAAACCAATTGAATTCTTTGATTGGGTGACAAAGGGTGTGGATAGGAGTCAGGAAGTAGATATTCTGTATCTAGAGTTTGGCAAAACCTTCAACTCTATCCCACGGGGAGACTGATAAAGACACTGGGTGACCTGGAGGTATAGGATAAGATAGTAAGGTGGATAAAAAATTGGCTGAGTGGGAGGATCCAGAGGCTAGTCCTAAACAGAGTGCCCTCAGAGGTAAAGGGAATCATGAGCAGAGTGCTCCAGGGATCAGTTGTTGGATCCGTTGTCTTTTACATATTTATACGTGACACAGAGGGGGGTACTTCGAGTAAGGTACAGCATGCCTCTTCACACATAACACCAAGATCTGTGGTAGAGTGGACACTGTGGAAGGGGTAAGGGCCATAAAGAAGGATCTGGAAAGACTGGAGAGATGGTCAAGGGTGTGGCAGCTGGTAATGAACATAGTGGCTAAGAACCTGAGAATGGAATACAGGATGGATTGGGTTGTAGCAGTGAGAACATAGTAGGAAAGGGACTTGGGGTAGATAATCGTGAAGTAATCGAAGACATCAACACAGTGTTATAAGACTGTGGAGAAGGCAATCAGATGCTGGGATGCATCAGGAGAGGGATCACTAGCATGCAGTGGGTGTAATACTGCCCCTGTAGAAATCCCCATTCCTACCTCATATTTACATGTTAGAGGACAGGAGAAAGAGGGGAGACATGATTGAGATGTTCAAGTACCTCTGCGGGATAAAAAGGTGGACAACAGTGAATTGCTCTCAGTGAGTGATAATACTGCATTTTTTTGGGCGGGTGGTTCAAAAATGATGTCAGGAAGTACTTTTATGTCTTCCAGTGATTTCAGCACTAGAAATGGACAGCTAACTCTGAGCTCCATTGCCTGCCTCTCAAATAAGTGCCCCAAATCTGCAATCTTACTGACATTTGCATCTATTCCTCCCAGGGCACAAAACTACCAGGGAACAGAAGAAACTGTAATCATAGGAGTCTTAAACCTAAACTGGCTCTCAAAGGCAGCTGCACCCTTAATATCATTCTGCAATACACATGGGTTTACACAGCTCATAAATAAGCCCACCAGAATCAACAAAAAGAATACAAGCAACAACACACTATTAGATGTTATACTAGTGAATAAACCTCACCTTTTCTCGCATGTTGGAGTACTATTCAATGACATCAGTGACCACTGCCTTATTACGGGAATAAGATCAGCATGCAAGCCGTCATCCCCCACCAAGTTCACAATGAGGAGATCAAAGCAAAAATTCAACATTGAGGCATATCTGGAAGAGATAAACCACTCCACACGATGGCAAGAGTTTTACTTAGCAAACAAAGTGGAGATAGCAAACGAGGTGCTAAATGACATTATTACAGGTGCCCTTAATATCCATGCTCCAATTTCTAAGGTATGCATCAAAAATAAAACCTACCGTTGGTTCACTCCTGACCCTAAAGCCACCCTCCTTGACAGAGACAAGTTATGGAAAAAGGCACGAAAAACTAAGATATCAACTGATTGGGAGCTGTTCAAAAAGGCCAGGAATATCTGTACCAGAAAAGTACGAGATGCTAAGGCTGCTTATTAAATGTCTGAACTAGACTCCTCCTGCCACAACCCTGCCAAGTTCTGAAACACCATAAAAGACATAACAGGATACAATCCAAGTAACACACTCCCAGCCAAAATACACAATGGCAAGGGAACCATCTCTGATAGACTGGAAGTCCTGGAATCATTCAACAATCACTTTACAACCACTGGTCTAGCATTCAACACCTCTCCGGCTAACCAAATGCGTTCCCAGTTGGGTGTCAAGAACACTGAAGCACGGGTAACAGAGTCCACCTTCTCCTTCATACCAGCCACTCTGAAGCAGGTGGAAGAATTAATATCACAGCTGGACACCAAAAAAAGTGCAGGTGCAGACTCCCTTGATCCCTATTTTTTAAAAATTGCCATACAAGTATTAGCAGTGCCAATAACACACCTATTTAACCTCTCACTACAACTAGGATCTATTCCATCGATCTGGAGACAACAGCCTCCAGCTACTGAATGCAGGGGACCCCATGGACCTCAACAACTACAGGCTAATCTCTATCCTCCTGTGCTATCCAAGCGCTAGAAAAATCGTTAGCACCCAACTAAGAGGATATCTTGAAGAGGCTAATCTTTTAAATCCAGCGCAATCTGGGTTTAGAACCAACCACAGCACCATCACAGCCTTGGCTAAAGTAACCAATGATTGGCAACTCGAACTGGTCAAAAAAATTGTGTCTGTGCTGTATTTTTAGACCTGAGTAAGGCATTCTATACGGTCGACCACGAACTGCTCCTCTCCTCCCTGAAATCCATAGGACTCGACTGAACCTCCATTAGATGGTTTAATAACTATCTCATGGGAAGGACCCAGCAGGTGAAGGCTGAAGGAGACCTATCACCACTCAAATCTCTCCAAAGAGGAGTTCCCCAAGGATCCATCCTCAGCCCAGTCCTATTTGCCATCTATATCAATAGCATCGACAATAACCTCACCAAAGCCACTGTACACCTGTTTGCAGATGATACAGTATTGTATGTCAGTCACCCCTCTCCCGTAACAGCATGCATAGAGCTACAAGCAGAATTCAACCTATTACAACACCAACTACTGGAAAAAAAACTCCTAAATGCAAAAAAAACAAAGGCAATGTTTTTCTCCCCCCAAACACAAGCTGGACACTCCTTCCCAAACAATCTCCCCCACATATCCACTGTCCTCGGTGAAAATCTTGAATATGTTACAAAATTCAAATATCTGGGGGTCTGGGTAGACAGTAGACTCGACTACTTAGATCATCTGGAAGATCTGCAAAAAAACTCTGTCAGAGGCTTGGGCTCTATTACAGAATAAAGCACTTTCTCACAAGTGATTCTAAAAAGAAGCTGGTCCAGGCCACATTTCTATCAGTATTAGATCACGCAGATTTCCTATATGGTCATTGCCCCAACTCATATCTGAGCAAACTGGACACACTTTACCATAGAGCCTTGAGGTTTGTTACAGATCTTCCTCTCAGCAGTCACCACTGCTCGCTTTATGCTGCAGTTGGATGGACCTCGCTCCAATTTAGAAGAGACAGGAATGCCACACTAGGGACGTATAGAGCGATATCAAAGATGCTACCAAATTACGTCTCAGACTGCTTCACACAAATTACATCAAGTAAATATGCAGTAAGAAGTCTAAACTTCATCATGCTTAAAGTGCCCAAATTCAATTCTCGATATGGTAGATCTGCTATCAGCTATGTCTTATCTGCCTTATGGAATATGATGCAGAAGACCCTGAAAGTGAACAGATACATCTCATTTACTTCCTTTAAATATCTGTATTCGAGGCTTATCAAAGAAAAATGTAATTGTTTCCACAAACAGTAGCGTATTCCTAATCTTATCCATCTCCCTCCGTAGATAGCCAACTCACGGAAGGTATCCACCTTTACTAAGAGTCACCACCTCTCACGCTCCATGCACCCCTCCTTTCCATCCGCCTCCCCTTATTCCCTTGTCATATATCACAGCCCTATACCCCTGTTATACAAACCCCCCAGTGCCACCCTCCTGCCCTCTTCATAAGGCCCACAGTTTATCCGTTCCACAGTATAGGCCCCCACCATCTTCCTCCTCCCCCCACCAGCCAGGCACACCACTTCCCACTCCCCTTCCCCTCACCCCTTATTACCACTACACCTGAATTTAATGTATAGTCT
Source organism: Neoceratodus forsteri (assembly GCA_016271365.2). Lineage (NCBI taxonomy): Eukaryota > Metazoa > Chordata > Ceratodontiformes > Ceratodontidae > Neoceratodus > Neoceratodus forsteri. The sequence goes on from CM057449.1 coordinate 371,929,042, forward strand.
GATTAGAATGTATCCTTAGACTGTGTGCATACTGAATATTCTATGTAGTATCCTAGAGTGTGTGTATATTGAATATTTTTTATGTATCTATGTAAATTGAACCTTGACCTTACCAGGTCCATCTTGCAAATGAGCTGTGCTCAACGATGTTCGCCTGGATAAATAAAGATTTGATTGATTGATACTTCATGGGGAAGAGATCGGCCAGGTTTGTAGCTGATAATCCAGTGGACGGCAATGGATGGGAGCCAGATGACTCCATGAGTGAGGCTTCTACTAGTAAAGACATGGTATACCGGAAAAAATCTACCAGAGTGCTACCAGCAAGTCTGCCAAAAAAAGAAGAAACGTGATTTGATTTTGGGTGAGCTGAGGGCTTTCTGCACAGAAATGAAGATGGAATTCTCAGAAGCCCATGCTGAGCTGGCAGAGCTTAAACAAATGACCACAGAACAACAGGCTGCCATCATAGACCTAGACAGCTAGGTGGACCGTACAGACTAACTTCTGCTGGAAGCCCTGACCAAGATTAAGACTCCAACGGCAAAATGTGATGATGTGTAAGGTCGTTCTCAGAGGAAAAACATGCGCATATATGGTTTCCATGAAAAAAAAAGGATTGGACATTATAAAGTTTCTAGACTTTTTTGGAATAAGCTGTGTCTCCTACTGGACTTCTGCTTGAAGACTGAATGGGCCTATCATGCCCTTGCCCCCCACTCCTGAAAATAACCAGCAACCTCCATGAGCTATCATCCTGCAATTTCTAAACTATACCATTAAACAACGTTTTACTATGGCAGCATAAAGAAGTTTGTTTATGAGGGCACCCAAGAGTACGCAGATCATTTTTATCCCCCTCATGTTATGGATCACTGAAAAATATAGGTCCAGTCCTGGCTGCCCTTGGTGCTAACAACCTTAGGTTTCAGACCCCATTTCCAGCAAAGCTACTGTACATGTCTTTACTCAGATGACTTGACTCTTTACAATACAATTTTGGGGACTGTTGAAGACTTAAACACCAGAGGAATTTCAGTAGTGAAGCTGCAGCAACCCTTTCCACCTCGACTAGATCATCTGCAACTACAACGGATAAGGAGGCACTTTCCTTGACATGCAAGCCCATTTTACAGCTACCCTCAAAGACATACAGACATTGTTACAATCTTTTCAAAAAATTACTCTAACTGGTACCTGACTGAGAACTGCTGACTCCCTTGACCGTTTCTTGTGAGACTCAAGTTGCTTACCAGGAGATCTGTCAGCCCCGATTGCTTCTGACCCTCATAGGGGTCCATGTCTGGACTTCCATATTAATATCCTTTGACTAAATGATAAAGCGTTAAACATTTTTTATTGTTTTTCATCTAGATACCTTTCTCTTGCTGGGCTGGGCAGGTTGGTTTTCGGGAGATGTGCGGAGTGGCAGCTCTTTCACCGGTGGTGTGCCACCTTGGTGCTCCCCCTATCATTTCCTGTGGGAAGGCGCTACTGCAGACACCAGTATAGCAATTGATGCCAGGGGTTCCTTGGCCATATCAGCAAATTGGAAATCTGTCAGCCTGCTGAGCAATGGGGACTCGCTGGTGCTGTGTGTGTGTGTGTTTGTGTGTGTGTGCATGGGGGGACTTTGGGGCCTGGAGGGATGCTCTCTAGCCTGGCACATGCTGTGCCCTTTTGATCTCTCACTGGACTTTCTATTGCCATTGTTGCCATTTGCAAGTCTGACAAAGACATGTGTCACTGATGCCCCTTAGCACCTCTTTGGTTCCTTCATAGAGCTGTTCTGGCATCTCCCCTGCAGTGGCTCCCCTACCTGATAAATTCATAATTTGTGGCTGCTCCACCTGCACTGACCCAGTTGCTCCCCTTGGCGCAGTACAGAAGGTAAACAGAATTTGAAGGGGTTGCCTCCTCTTGTACTGTGTTCTACTGAACACTAGTACATATTGCACACGTCCCTGTCTTTCTCCAGTTCTCTCAATAGTGTTGGGCAGGGGACGGGCTCTATCTGTTTCAAAATCAGTGCTGGCCTCATTTGGTTCAGTGCCCTTCTTCCATTTCTGATTAACCCTTTCCACTCATTAATTCCTACTGTTTGAGCCCATCCCCCATGCTGCCTCCTTGGTGTGCACAGTGGCGGCCTGCAAGGTTCCTCTCTGCTCCACCCTGTGGCAGCAGCCCTTCAGCAGGGGCTTCCATCGCAGGTATATAGAGAACTATATATAGAGCTCTCCTGCCCTAGAAGTACACTAAATTTGTGTTTTGTGCAGAAGTTCATGTTGCATTTTTATTGTTCCATGTTCATTTTATGCATAACTATTTATGGTACTACAGTTGTTATTTACAGTTTTCTTCATTGTTAACCTGGGCATTTAGAAGTCTGATACTGCCATGTGATGTCTCTCTCTCTGTCTTAGAAGCAAATGGTTTAATACAAAAAGAACAAAGTGCTGTAGCTTTCAGACCAACCAAGTCCTTCCTCGGAAACTTCCGAGGAAGGACTTGATTAATCCGAAAGCTAAAGCACGTTGTTCTTTTTGTAACATCTATGTTGGTCCAATAAAAGGTATCAAACCATTTGCTTCTGGATCTGTTCTTACAAGGACCAATACAGCAAGTAAACAATTTGTTTGTCTTTCTGTCTTAGTATCATGAACAAACAGAGAGTGATTTTGTACTCTTACCACTGCCCTGCTGCTGTTTCCTAGGGGCTAGATTCCAAATCAGGTCTTTCCTCTCAGTTTGTCAAACCCACTTGTTCTGGTTCCCCTATGGTTAAAATATACACTACAGTGTATTCACAAAATGTCAACAGTCTTAATAGTCCTGTAAAGAGGTCAGAGGTCTTGTCTGTCATAAAAAAGCTTCACCCCACTTTTGTCCTGCTGTATGAGATACACCTCGCTGAGCAAGAACACCAGAAATGAACTAAACTGGGTTTTTCCTCTAGTTGAGGCTTCTTATTACAAACAAGAGAAATGCAGAGGAAGATCTATCCTTGTCCATAAACAGACCCCTTTTCAGTGCACTGCTACCTATGTTGACCCTCAGCATTGCCTGGCTATGGTCACGGGCAATATATATGTAACAAAATTACCCTGGTCAGTTTTTAGTCACCTGAAGCAGATACCCTGATAGTCCAGTCCCTTCTTAATATCATTCTTCGATGCCAGAAGGGACTCCTTCTGATAGATGGGGATTATAACATTATTTTGTGATAGACAACAGGACACCAGCAGTCCTTCCCCACTATGGGAAACAATGGTGTAGAAGAGGGGTCGCTCCATCATTAAGGTGTGGCTGGACAGATGTCTGGCACTTCCTCAATCCAGCGGTATCAACACACTCATTACTCTTGCCCTCACCAGATTTATAATTGGATTGATTTGTTTCACATATCCACAGAGCAAGTAGGTCTACTTATCTGATCATGCTGCACTAATCTTTACCCTGCAGTGGGATCCTACCAGAGGCACCACGCTTTGGTGCCTCAGTAACTCTCTTCTCAATTCTCCGGACTGTCAGAAATTTATTAAAGAAAAAATACAGCAGATTCTGCAAGAAAATGCTTTGGTGGTTGTCTCTTGTGCAGTCCTTTGGGACACATTAAAAACTGTACTCTGAGGCAAACTTATCAGTTATGATTCTCGAATGAAGATGCAATGGAAAGAAAAATTGTTATCCTTGCAAACTCTATTGGCTGACCACAAATGCCTGTATGTGACAGGTGATGCCTTGAAAAGGCCACAAATTGTTTAATTGCAAAAAGAACTTCAAGAGTTCCTAAATATTAAAACAGAAATGGCACTGCACTACCTGTGGGAAAGGTTCTATGAGGGTGGGACATGAGCCTACAAAGTCCAAGCTTACCAGTTATGGAGACAAGCCTTGCAGGGGGGCATTCATGCATGTACAGGACCCCAGGATGGGTCACCTACACAGACCCAGAGAAGATCGTGGAGGCAGTCCTTCACTACTACCTTAGATCTTTATTCATTGAAAAGTACATCTCCTTCCCCTGATTTATCTCAGTACCTCCATCCCTTGTGGCTCCTGACATTTTCCAAGGATTCACCCAAGAATTCTAAAAGAACTAAGGGTAGAACTAGTAACACCACTGACTACTCTCTTTAACAAATCATGGGAGGAGGGGGTGGTACCTGAGGACTGGAGGAGGGCAAATGTGATTCCACTTCACAAAAGTGGGAGCAAGGCAGAGGCAGGAAACTACAGACCAGTTAGTTTGACTTCAGTGGTAGGGAAAATGATGGCATCACTTCTGAAGGAAAGAATTGTTAAGTAGCACGGGGCCAGTGGGGCACAGGACCCAAGGCAGCATGGTTTCACAGCAGGAAGGTCATGTCAGACAAACCTAATAGATTTCTTTGACTGGGTGTCCAAAGTAGTAGACCAGGGAGGGGCTGTGGATATGGCCTACCTAGATTTTAGCAAGGCATTTGACACAGTCTCACACAAAAAGATTAAGATCAAGTAGGGAGGCAGTATGGCGCAGTGGTTTAAGGCTCTGAGCTGCAAATCTGGTGACATCCAACAGACCAGACCTGGGTTTGAATCCCACAGCTTCCACTTGCATACTGTGTGACCCTGAGCAAGTCACTTAACTTCCCTGTGCTCCCAGGTCGCTCCTGTAAAAAAGCTTTCAGCTTAGTGTGCTATTCTTGGTTAAACAACTAAAAAAAAAATATACAAGTTAGCCAGCCTTGGAATGGGTCCCAAGGTGGTAGCCTGGATAAAAAACTGGCTGGATAACAGGACATAAAGGGTAATAGTAAACGGAGTCCATAGTGAAGAAAGGAGGGTAATTAGCGAGGTGCCACAGGGTTCGGAACTGGGACCGGTCCTCTTTAATGTCTTTATAAGTGACATTGGAGAGCACCTGGGAAGGAAAGGTATTTCTCTTTGCAGATGACACAAAGATCTGCAACAGGGTTGATACACAAGGTGGGGTGGAAAGAATGAAAAGGGATTTAGCAAGGTTGGAGGAAGGATCAAATATGTGGCAGCTCAGATTCAATGCAAAAAAGTGCAAGGTAATGCATCTGGGAAACAAAAACCCAGGGGAAGAGTACACAGTGGGGGGTGAGTTAATAACAAGCACAAAAATTGAAAGAGACCTAGGAGTAATTATATCAGATGACCTAAAGATGGGCAAGAAATGTGAGAAGGCAGTAAGGAGGGCTGGGTGGATACTGGGATGCATAGGGAGAGGCATCAACAGTAGAAAACAGGAAGTTGTTATCCCTCTGTACAGACAGTTAGTGAGATCCCATCTGGAGTACTGTGTGCAGTTCTGGAGACCCCATCTCCACAAAGACATAGACAGAGTGGAGGCTGTTCAGAGGAGGGCAACCAAAATGGTGCAGGGTCTGCACCAGAAGACATACGAGGAGAGACTAAAGCAGCTTACTATGTATACTCTTGAGGAAAGGAGGGAGAGGGGGGACATGATAGAAACTTTCAAGTGTCTCAAGGGAATTAACAAAGTACAAGAGGGTAGTATCTTTCAGAAGAAGAGATGTGCAAGAACAAGGGGGCACAATATGATGATAGACGGGGGACGGCTCAGAGGTAATGTTAGAAAGTATTTTTTCACAGAGAGGGTTGTGGATACATGGAACAGCCTTCCTAAGGAGGTTGTGGAGTCAGGAACAGTGGGAGAATTCAAGAATGCATGGGACAAGCTGTTGATTAACTAGAATCTGCAGCTTATCCATCAGATAGGGAAATGGGCAGACTAGGTGGGCCAAGTGGTCCTTATCTGATGCCAAATTTTATGTTTCTGTGTTTCTATGTTCCCCCTGACCAAGCGCATGTCTTATCTTCCCCGATCCGCTTAGAGGAGATTGAGGAAGTAATTAAAAACCTGAAAAATGGGAAAAGTCCAGTACTGGATGGACATACCACTGAATTCTATTAAGTTTCGGAATTTACTAGCTCCTGATATCCCTTTCTTGGAATCATGCCACTATGTCAACTATCCCTAAAACCAATAAGGATAAAACCCACTGCCCTCTTACTGCCCTATTTCTGTTTTAAATATTAATTATAACATTTTTATGTCTACTCTAGCTACGTGTTTGGATAAGTTCCTGCCTTCCTTGATTGATGGAGACCAAACTGATTTTGTTAGAAGTCGACAAACACAGGACAATTTAAAATGGTCTTTTCATATACTACACCATACCACTCAGTCAAAATCCCCCTTTTTATTACCCAGTCTTGATGCTCAAAAAGCATTTGACTGGGTGGCATGGCAGTTCTTAATTAAAGTAATGGACTTTATGGGTTTTCCATCCACCTTTATTGAAGTATTGAGGGCCCCCTGTGCTTCACCTAAGCATATGTCAAAGTGAATGGGGGACTTTCCTCCCAATTCCCCTTCCACTGAGGAATATGACACGGATGCCCCTTGTTCTGTTATTGTTCACCATCTACTTAGAAACTTTGGTACAGGCCATTAAATAGCACCCTAACGATTGTGCCCCTAGGATAGCTGACCAGAGACAAAATCTGGTCCTCTTTGTAGATAACTAGCTCATCTACCTTCAGGACCCAGCAACTTCCCTTCCTCCTGACTGGCACACATTTCAGGGATTTGGAACCCACTCTGGGTACAAATTAAATGCAACAAAAACAGAGGTACTGTACTTCAACTAACTTATGTGCCTTGTGCCCATATTAGGCAGAACTTTAGGTTTAAATGGGACCTTCCAGCCCTGAAATATATTGGGGTTATGCTCTCAGGCAAAAGTGATCAACTGCAGTCCCTGAATTACAACTCTTTGATGAAACAGTTTCTTAAGGCTATAGAAGCCTGAAAAACAATTCCACTTTCTTTCATACAGCATATCGACAGAGTGCGTATGATACTTTTACTGTACCTAGACTTTTATATCTCGCACAGACTCTCCCAGTTTCACCTCTGGCCCAGACATTTTGGAAGTGGAACCGATTGCTCTCCCAATTAATTAATTATTTTATTAAAGTGTTTCACCAGGAAAGACATACTGAGACTATATTAGCTCGTTTCCAGATGGGGAGAAGGGAAGAGAGAGAGACACATGGCATATCACAATATATACAATATAATACAATGTGACAGTAGATTTGCTAGTACAATAGCAATATATACAATATTTACAACATGTATAGGTAGGAATACAGTGGAGTAAAATAGTGAGCACTGGTTGAAAGAGGGTGAATAGGTGAAGAGGTAGGAAAGGCAAGAGAAGGTGAGGGGGAAGGAGAGGAAAGTAAAAAATAATTGGCATGGGGCATTAAGGGTACTTGCAGGAGGGGGAAAGGAGAGGAGAGTAGAATAAAAATAATTAGGAACGGGGCATTGGGGCAATTGCAGGATAGGGTGGTGTGGGTGCAGAATAGAGAGGCTAGTGAGTGTTTAGTGGAAGCAGAAAGAATCGGTAAGGGGAGAAATTCCAAAGTTTTGGAAAATGGAATGAGAAAGCAGCTTGACCAGCAAAGGAACTGCAAGAGGGAGCAATACCTAGGGTTATGGAGGAGTGGGGGGAGGTGAGAAGAGGGACGTCAGATAGGGAGGGAGGGAGGGAGGGAGGAGGAAGAGGCCGAACTTGGAAGTGAAGGATTCGCAGTGGGTTAGGCAGCTATCCTCGAGAGAAGGGAGAGAGAGAACAGAGTACAGAGTACAGTTGTGGGTGTGAAGAGAGCAGCTAAGATGGACCTTGGGGAAGCACCATAGACTATGTCGCCATAATCAAATATGGGGAGTATTATCTTAGTAAAGATATCCCGGCAGGTGGGTAGAGGGATGCAGCTTTTGTTCCTATAGAGGGCACCAAGCTTGGGGTGGAGTTTTTTTGTAATGGTGTCTATGTGCTATGAGAAACTCAGGTATTGGTCAAGCCAGACACCAAGGTATTTAAATTAGGGCATGTCATTAATTGTGTCCCCATCTTGGGTGCGGAAGGAGGGAAGGATGGAAGTTTAGAAAGCCTTGGCCTAGTGCCACACATAATATGTCTTATTTTGCTATCCTCTGCCTCTATGCCCTATCTCCTAAACAAAGCTTGTTTCGCCTGTTTCCTAGTGAGTATTTGTCTTTCCCCTGTCCTCTTCACCTTGACATTATTAGCCTATGTTCTTCTGTTTCAGCACTGGTCTTATGACCTCATGTTTATTATTTGTTTTTATATATAGCTTTTTAACCCCCGGAGACTTGGCAGGCAGCTACTTCCGCGCGTCCCCGTCCTGACTCACCCTGAAATTCCCCCGCGGCTTGCCCCCTGCGGCAGGGCCAGAGAGGGGAATGTTGCCTTTCTCCCCTCCCCAGAGCACAATCCAGAAGTTGGGGCAGCCGCAAGAGATGTGATGGGCCATCATGGAGTCTGCCAGCTCCCATTTTTAACTTTTTCTCCCATCCCACCCCTCCCCACTAGTGTAATGATGCGGTATGTGCCTCCAAGCCCATACTGCCCTCTAGCCACCACTAGAGGGCAGTCAACGAGCGGGATGACAAGACCTCCTTCCCCAAGAGAAGAGAGCAGTCCTGCAGACGCTCAATCCTCTCTCACCCCTGCCGCCCCCCAGCAGTCCAGGCTCGCTCCCAAACTTGGGTTGCCGGCATGGCATGAGGTATAGTGCCCAGCGCCTCAACCTCCAGCACCACCAGGCCGGTGACCTCATGTTTATTAGTATCTGTTTCTCTACTTCAAACCAGATATTGTTCATAACTTCTTTTAGGCTTTACCGTGTGCACTTTTTCTCTTTGTCCTACATTGCTGTTTGCTATGGCAGGCAATTACCACCTGCTCTAAACCACCGTATTCTGTTCATTGCACTACTATATGCTTGTAACTCTGGAATGATGATTGTATTTACTTTAAACTTTGCAAATGATGTTCGTATTTCTCCTTAGAGTAATTACCTTTGCTCTAAATATCTGTATCCAGTTCTTTGTTGTGATGTATTTGTTTACCTGTAATGTACTCTCCCTGGTCGTGCCAAAATAGGCAGGTTTTTGCCTAGTGCACTTACACGGTTAACAAAAGCTAAATAAATAACTAAATAGTGCCAAACCACACAGAAACTGTTTTCTTGGCATTTAGTCATAGCTGATTTGACCATCACTATTCAGCTGGAAAAGGTCCAGAGACAAAGAGGGCTGTGCCATCTGTGTACATGTGGATGGATGCAGATGAGCAAGCAGAAGGGAGGTCATTTAGAAAAATGGAGAAAAGTAGAGGGCCAAGGACAGAGCCTTGGGGAATGACGATATTAATGGGGAGGTGAGGGGACAGGAATTCTCCAAGTTTCACTGATTGCGATCTACCCATTAGGTAAGAGCTGAACCAGTTTATAGCAGGGACTGAGAGGGCTGTCACTCACAGTTTGTGAAGGAGAAGGGGGTGGGAGACAGTGGTGAAAGCTTTCGCTAGATCGACAAAGATGGTAGCAGGGAGAAGTCCCTGGTCCGTTACAGTGTGAATAGCATTGGTGAGTTGGAAGAGGGAGGAAGTTGTGGAGTGGTGTTTGCGAAAGCCAGACAGGAAAGGGGTGAAAAAGGAAGAGGAGTTGAGGAAAGGGCAGAATTGGAATAGAACTATGTGTTCTTGGAGTTTGGAACGGGTTGGGAGGACGGAGATAGGACGGTAATTGCCCTGGGGGGGGAGGAGTAGTAATCACCTTTTGGTAGGGCAGTAACTGTAGTATGCTTCCAGGAGTCTGGGATGGGGGCAAGAGAGAAGGAGAGGTTAAGGAGGGAGGCGATAAGAGAGGTAATAGCAGGGGCAGAGAGGTGGAGGAGCTTTGGGTCTAACCCATCAGGGCTCCCAGCTTATAGGGAGCAGAGAGTGAGAAGAACTTTCAGAGAGGTGGATGGGGTAACTGGTGAGAAGGAGAAAGGATGTTTAGATATATGTGGGGGGAAGGGGGTGGGAGATGAAAGGAGGGAGGAAAGAAGAGTGGAAGCACAGGTGGTAAGTATGTGTTGGAGGCAGAGATCACTGAGGGAGGGTCATAGATGGTGGAGTCGCCTAACCTTAAGACAGGAAGGGTGGACTGGGTTGGAGGGGAGAAGAGGACATGAATGACTTTCCAGAACTTGGAGGGGTGACTTAAAGTTTTCTGGAAAGAGGAGGAAAAGAACTCAGCCTTTGCTAACCTGGTGGCTCTAGTACAAGTGTTCCTCAGGGAGTGGTACCTGTTAAGGTCTGCAGGTGCACCAGAGGATTTGTATGATTTCCATACCAGGTCACATGCACAGTGGCAAGCCAAAAGTTCTGCTGAGATCCAAGAGGTGTGATCCTCTGACCCTGGTTTTCTGGAGGGGAGCATGCTGATCCCAGATCAACAGGAATTTGGAGAGGAAGTGGTCGAGGGCTTGGTGAATGTCAGAGGCGATGGGGGACCATTTAGTTCACTGCAGATCAGCATGTTGGGAGGCTAGGTCTAGTGACTGGAAGGAGTGGATGTGGATAATTTTTTGGGGTAATCTAGGGTAGTGGATTTTGCACATGCAGTATACCATATGGTGATCATTGAGTGCAATTGGGAGGGTGCCAGCATCGACGATGCAGTGTGGGTGATTGGTGAGAACCCAGTCCAGGAGTGAGTGATTTGGGGATTTAGAATTTAGTAGGGTTGGGTTTGAGATGAACTGAGTAAAGTGTAGGGACCTTACGTTTTGGCAAAGTTTAGAGTTGGAGTGGGAGAGCCAATTTATGTTGAAATCAGCCAGGATGAGAAGATCACCAGAGGAGGCGAGAGAGAGGAAATGGAAGTCAGGAGCACAGAGATTAAGGGAGGAGGATAGGCCAGACAGCAGTAGACACATGCCATGTAGATGGGGAGGGAGAAAGGGAAGGTGAGTTTGAGGATAAGGAGTTCATGGGCAGCAGGAGAGGTGACAGACAGAACTGTGGTGAACTGAATAGAGGAAGATATGTTGGACCATTGGCGCAGTGCTTGGATTTCCACTTGTGATGCTGATGACCCGGGTTCGGAAGCAGACCCGGGAGTCAGAGGGCTGGCTGGGTGAAGGATGTCTGAGTGTCTGAAGGACTGTTCAGCTCCTCCTGGGGGGGGGGAGGAGAGCACTCTGGCTCGGGGATGCCCTGACCTCTGGTGAAAGCCAGAGGTATCACAGCCCTGATGCCCGCACCAGTGGGGAGAGAATGATGGATGCCAGCATAAACTGTGGCATCATAGCACGTCACGCTGTGGGAGGGCTTACACAGGAAAATGCCTCTCCCTGCATGACACTGATGTGAGGGCCTGATAGTGGGCCCTCACCTGCCTGCGGCTGCAGTACCGTCCAGATCCTGATGAAGACTTCATTCCCTTGGGGAGGGGGTTAAGGGGGAGCCTCCCTCACTGTGTCCCCACCTGGAGGAGGTAAGCCAGGGCTCCATGGGGGGGGTCTTTGGTGGGAAGAGGCGTCCGGGGCAGGTAGTTGGGTGACAGTGCTGTGTTGGGGCGGGAGTAAAAATAGAAAATAATTAAAAAAAAAAAAGAATAGAGGAGGATAAGTAGATGGCAATACCACCACATTTGGAGGTACAGTCTTGGCAGGTAAGTGTGTACCCCAGGATTGAGATAGCAGAGCTGGCAATTTTGTGGGAGAGTCAGGATTCTGAGACTATTAGAACATCTGGGTGAAGTGAAACTATTAGTGGTTGTAGCTGATCGATTTTAGGTAGCAGGCTGTGGATGTTGATGTGGGCCACCCAGAGCCATTTGGGAAGATCAGTGGGAAGGGTGTACAGGGCTAGGGTAAGGTTCAACATTCCCAGCCATGAGGAGTAGCAGGAGTAGTATGAGCATAATGAGGATTTGTGGGCGGTGACAGTGGAGCAGAGGAGAAGAAGGAAAGCAGGAGGGCATCGTAGGAGGGGAGTTCTGAATGACACCAAGTGGGTCCAGGAGGAGACAGATGGGAGGAGGGAGCATTTTGGACTAGTGTTGCTCAGATAGTGCTTTTGTGGATCCTACTACTATCTCTCAAATGGTCCTGGTATCCTACCTCGGATCCTACCAAAAATCCTACCAAAGATAGATATAGGATCCAGGAACAGATAGTGATGGATACTAGTTAGGATTCATGGATCTTAGGTCAGATCCAGGGATCCTAGATCAGATAGTTAGGATCCAAGGTCAGATGGTGATGGATCTTAGTTAGGATCCAGGAATCCTAGGTCAGATAGTGATGGATCCTAGGTCAGATAGTTAGGATCTGAGGTGGATTTGTTGCTAGGATCCACGTTTGTTGTTTGGATCCACAGAATCCACAACGTTTGTAGGATCCATGCACTGGATCCTAGAGGGTGGGATCTATGGTTAGATAGCACTGCTATCCTACCACAGCAACTATCTGGCCAAATAGGATGTATCTGTTGGTATCCTAGTGTAACCCCCTTCTTGGGGCTTACCTTGATTGTCCCCGTTCTCCCGTTTTCCTCTCGTTGCTGCTGGCATCTCTGTTTGTCTCCCGATTAAGCCCAAGTCCATCTGGTGCCCAACGTCCTCCCCAAAACAGCCAGAATGTTATTTTATCCCTGTTCAGGTTTAAATCTTAAAGCCATGATCCGCCGCCTTTTGTTCGCTCCTTGGAGCTTGTGGTGATCGTGCATGCATGAGGTACACTTGATCTTGCCACCGCTGTCTTACGGTCAACCGGGGAGTGATTTGGTGATCCCGGCACCTCTGTCCGACTAATTGGGGTCTGGTTCCTTAAAGGAGGCGACTGAGAAGCCTCAGGGGGGTTTAGAGATTAAATTTGAGAATGAGGCTTAAAAAGGGTCTCATGCATATTATTAAGCCTCTAATGAATATTAATGAGTTGCTGCCTGCCTTCTAGGGGTACAGTGTTTTGGTGTCAGCGATAGCCAAAGTACACAGTGTAAATTTCTGAGAGTGGGCTTATTTAAAATAGCAATATTGGGGCTAACAGACTGTGGGGACATTAATGATGCAGGGTATTTTCCCAGGCTGCACCAGAACCAGAAAGTGGGACACTGTGAGAACTGCTGGCGAACCGAATGGGGGCTGACAGTAGTACGATATAATGCGCTAGGGATTGGGTGCCTACAATAATGGTGACCCAATCCCAAGCGCATGTGTTGAGGGCTACCGTAGGGTAGGGTGGTTGGATGGGGGGGGGTGGGTGAATATAGCGAGAGGATGTGGCTATCGTACCTGTGCGGTGGAGTGAGCACGCAGAGCGAGGGGTGGGAGTGAATGTGAGGGGTGGTGCCGCAGTGGGTTGCCGAGCTGACCCCATGGCATGGTGGGTGGGTTGGCGGTGTTGGTTGGCAAGGTACTAGGTTCGGGTCCTGGCGCTGGTGTGTTTTTGTTGCGCCCGGCCCAAACCTTTTTTTTAGTGTTTTCACACCCTCCAACATGTACACCCCTGGAGTTGAGAATCCTTAAGTAGTGGGGTGTGGGGGCAGAGCCCCCTGCATAAAACATTAAAAAACAAAGTCTCCAGTGCCGTTTTGCTGTGTGCAGGGGTGTCAGAGTGCCAAAATAAATGTTCGGCACTCTTGACTTCTGGATAATGGTGATGGCCTTTAGGCTTTCGCCGTTATCACATAGATCCAGGGCTGACATATTGCTGATGCTTTAACCCGAATGCAGCAGCCAATCAACTGTTTAGGTGCCTAAAGTTGGACCCAAGGGATTCTGGGAGAGGGAGTTAACTAATTCACGCGCCTAACACCTGGCCCAATGAGAGTTTAGGGAATATTGATCGCTATGGTTATTGCTGATTAATAAGTTTGAACAGCCAGTCAGAAGCCTGGCTTCTTGAGTGAAAACCCAAGGAATTTCTGGGCTGAAGTCAGTCTGTTCCCAGACTCTTCTTGAGTCAGGAGGATTCTGTTTATGTGGAATTGGACTGCTAGAAGTCTTGCTCAGGTCTCAGTTTGGAGACTGCCACCGAGGAAGAAAAATTTAGGAAGCAAAAGAGAGGGATAGAACTGATTGTGGAACTCTCCAGGTACTATGAACTGAGGTGTCTAAACTGGAGAGAATAGTTGCTGAAGAGACCCTGCACTGCGCATGGAATTGAGCTGATGGAACTGCGCTGTCTTTCTGGAAGCTAATCAGTTGCTGCAGAGAAACTGCTCTATAGATTGTGACTTTGATAATAAGCTGAAGAGGCAAAGCATCTCTGAAGTCGGGTGCTAGCCAGGTTGTGTGAATTTGCTTTGTGGACTGACCAGAGTGGCTGAGAGCTGTGTCCTAGCTGAAGCTGCGTGGAAACTGCTTTTGGACAATTTTGAACTTGGAAGCATTGAAAGTGAGCAGGGGCTTGCTTAGCTCTGAATCCCCTACTGATTGCTATCATCTGATTGCGAACTGAAACTGTTAGTTAAAGGCTAGCACCCATGGCGAATTGGCACTGTTTTATCTGAAGGAAGTGTCTCGTGGATTCAATGTAGGGACTGCAGAGGGTTTCCACTGTTTGGGAGTCCTCACCCAGAGCCAGGAAGGGAACTAGCTAACCCCTTCCAAGTGGGACTCAGCCTCAGGAGGTCACCGGCGCATGCTGGGGTGCTAGGGCACCTACGACCCTGGTGGAGAGCTGGGCTGTGCAGCCACTCCCAGATCTGGGCCTTCTGGGGCTGGCAAGAACCTGCCATTGAGCTCTACAATGGGCCAGAAGTGGCTGAAGGTAACAAGCAGCCAGATCTTCCGTCAAGGGGACAAGCTGCAAGACCTTCAAGCAAGATTCCACCTGTCAAAGAAACCGACCCATCCTACTTTCTGTCCTTTGCTGCACTAATCGAGCGAAGATCCACATCTCCAGATGTTCCTAAGTCCTTCAAACCATGAGTACTCAGGACCTGGCTCCTGGAGTTGAAACAGAGGAGTATGAGTTTAACTCAAATATTTTTTCAAGTTTTCAGGGCCCCAACAGCCGGCCAACCGCAGCAACATCTAGGCCTACAACTGGTGGGTACCCCAGGTACTTATCAGGGTGTAACACTGGTACAAGTGGGGCTGGGCAGCCAGGGGGTGGACTGGTCTATGGGTTCTTATGTTGTTGTTTGCCATTTTCTGCTACTAACCTTCCTTTTATTTCACAGCTATCCCTCCTCCAGGTATCTCTTTCCTAGCCCTACCCCTAATAAAGCTGTGAGTTGGTTGTTGAAATTGCTGTGTCCAGAGAAATTTCATTGCATTTTGCCTTCTAGTAGGTTTATGGTATTTGGTGGGAAAAGGTTGTTGGGAATCCGGTGTGCAGGGTGGGTGGTCAGGGAGGTGGGTAGATGTAGCATCCCAGGGGGCTGTACCAACCAGTCACCAAACCCACTTACAACTTAAGCAGACAGCAATGCACTCAAACACCAGAACCAGGAGTATGTCCTCTAATGAAGGAAATCACTCACCAGATGTAAATTCAGAATAAATTTATTTAGCTATATGCCATGTAACACAACATCCAGGGCCACTGTTGAGTGTCTGTGTAGCCAAGTGCCCTGGTGCTTCACCAATTAAGGCTTTGTTAGCCCCCTCTTTTGCTTCTTAAATTCCTCTTCCTTGGTGGCAAATGTGCATATGTTCAGGCATTTGGCCCAACCGTGCCAAGCCCAAGAGGCCGAAAGGGAGGGCAGAGAGCACCCACTTCACCCATTGGTCAGAGAGGCCTACAGAAGGAAGGGAAAGCCCCCTGCAGAGGAACCTGATGGCCCAGTGGGAATAGTGTGAAGACAAGATGGGGATGAAATTGTGCTACTGATCAAAGCAGAGTGTAATATTGCTGGAGTAGTGAGACTGAAGAAAGATGTGACAAATCAACTGTTGATGTTGGATGCCTGGAGGAGAATGGGGTACCCGTGGGACTGTTGGTGAAGCCCAGTGTTCTGCCAGCCAGAGCACATGCTTATGTTTGAATGGTTGTTGTACAGCTGAAGAATGTCATAGACCGGGAAGTGGTGGTGGTGAGGAAAGGTCGGACTTGGCAAGAGTCTACTGTGCTGATACGGCAGTGAAACCCACTGTGGTGAATAGGGGGACCCCCTTGGGGATTGATCCTGGATTATTTGACTTGTGGGACTCCCCCATCCCAGAGGATTGGAAAGAGAGAGTGTGGGAGAAGCTGGCCACCGAATGAAGGTATTTTCTCTGCATGAATGGGATGTGGGATGTGTGAGTGGAGAACAGCATCACATATGTCTTACTGATTAGCGGCCCTTTCAGGAAAGATCTACGCGGCTTGCCCCAGCTGACATTGACGACCTTCAGTGGCACCTTCAGGAGATGACAGCTGCCGGGATTATTCAAGAATTAAGGAGCCCTTATGCATCCCCTATTGTAGTAGTGAGAAAGACGAGTGGGGCCATCCGGATGTGTGTGAACTATCACACATTAAACAAACGCACTGTGCCTGATCAATATACTATGCCCAGAATACAGGATATTCTGGATTGTTTAAACAGTAGCCAGTGGTTTTTGGTCCTAGATTGGAGCAGCTACTATCAGATTTCGATGGTCCCCAGGACCGTGAGAGGACAGCTTTCATATGTCCCTTCGGATTCTATAAGTTTCTCCAGATGCCACAGGGGATTTCGGGCTCTCCAGCCACCTTCCAGCACCTAATAGAGAAAACAGTGGGGGATATGAACTTGCTGGAGTGTTTGGTCAACTAGATGAAATTATTGTGTTCGGGATGACACTGGAAGAACTTGAAGTCCGGTTGTTCAATGTATTGTATCACCTGGAGGAGTTTGGATTGAAGCTGTCAATTGATAAATGCCAATTCTTTCAGGCCTCAGTTAAATATGTTGGGCACATTGTTTCTGTGAAGGGAATCCAGACTGATCTCAGTAAGATTGAAACCTTCACCACCTGGCCTAAGTCCTAGGCTTTGAAAGAGCTCCAGCGTTTGCTCACTTTCTTCGGCTACTATTGAAGATTTGTGAAGGACTACACAGGGGTATTTTGACCCCTATTGAATCTGCCACAGTGGTATCCACCCACAAACAAAAGCAAGAAAATCACCTCACCTGGGGCCAAAGTTAATCAAACCAGCTATTTTCGACTTTTGAACCTTTTGGCTCCCAATAGAATGAAAAGTGTGACTGGGCTTTTGAAGATATCATCTATTGTCTGATACACGTCCCAGTGCTTGCATATGCAGATCTGTAGAAACCCTACGTTCACACCAATGCCAGTTTCAGTGGCCTGGGAGCAGTGTTATATCAAGAATACCAGGAGGGCTTATGCCCAGTAACTTTTCCAAGCGGAAGTCTGAATCCTTCGGAGTGGATATACTCAGTACACAAACTGGAGTTTTTGGCGCTAAAGTGGGCTATTGTGGATCAGTTCCATGACTACCAGTATGGAGTCAAGATCACAGTGAAGATGGATAACAGTCCCCTTACTTACATGCAGACCACCGCTAAATTGGATGCAGCTGGTCATAGGTGGCTGTCAGCTTTGTCCAACTATGACTACTCTGTGGAGAATCGTCCCAGTCTGAATCACATGGATGCCGATGCCCTGTCCAGACACCCTCTAGCTTACACCATGGAGAACTCTAATTGGATGAGGATATCTGAACAAGCAGTGAAGGCACTGTGTAGGAAGCATGATTGTGAAGAACGCTTCTCTGCTGAGGAAACCCAGTGCCTGGTGGAATGCTTGGAGGCCTCAGAAAATTGTCTCCCAGTTGCTTACTGCTGTCTGGCTGCCCTGGATGTGAGATCACTCTCACAACTGACCACCCAGGACTTAAAAATGGAACAAAGAACCAATCCTGTTACAGGGAAGATAGTCTGAGTGCTTCAACACAATGGGGACCAGGCTCAAGTGGACATAATTTATCCCCCTGCCAAACATCTGTTACAAGAATGGCCCAAGCTATGGTTAAAGAAGGGACTGCTCTATTAGGAGATGCAAGACCAGCAGCGGGTACCCCATGAGCAATTGGTGTTACCAGAGTGGCACATAAAGACTGTGTTAAAGGTATAGTACAATGATATGGGCCATCTGGGCACTGAACACACCCTGGAATTGGTTAAGAGCATGTTTTACTGGCCAAAGGTGGGAACATAGAAACATAGAAACATAGAAGTTGACGGCAGATAAGGACCGCAAGGCCCATCCAGTCTGCCCATTTCTTTTTCTACCTTATAAATGTGCCATCGGCCTTTGCTCTGTCAGTGGCCTATCTATTCATAGTCATTTGCATTGCTCCCTTATGCCTATCCCATGCCTGTTTGAAGCCCTGCACTGTATTCATAGCCACCACTTGTGGTAAGCCATTCCATGCATCCACCACCCTTTCTGTGAAAAGAATTTCCTCACATTCCCCCTTAATCGGCCTCCCTCTAATCTCATGCTGTGTCCTCTTGTCCTGCTATTTTTCTTATATTTAAACATGTTAGACTCTTTCACCTTGTTTATGCCCTTAAGGTGTTTGAATGCCTCGATCATATCACCTCTCTCCCTCCTTTGCTCAAGGGTATACATATTGAGCTCCGTTAATCTGTCCTCATATGTCTTCTGATGCAGTCCCTGCATCATTTTGGTTGCCCTTCTCTGGACTGCCTCAATTTGGTTAATGTCCTTGTGAAGGTGTGGCCTCCAATACTGCACGCAGTACTCCAGATGGGGCCTAACCAGTGTCTTGTAAAGAGGGATTATTACCTCCCTCTTACGACTTGTGATACCCCTACTAATACACCCTAACACCCCCTAGCCTTACCTACTGCTTTAGAGGTCTGCTTGATGATTTTAGGTCATCAGTGATGATGATGCCCAAGTCTCTTTCTTCCTTTGTGACTGCTAGCAACTCCTCCCAGCCTATAGGTGGCTTCAGGGTTTCTCTTCCCTATGTGCATGATTTTGCACTTCTGCATTAAATCCCAGTTGCCACTCTTCTGACCATTCTGCTAGTTTATCCAGATCTCTTCTTATTCTGCCCACCCCATCTGGATCATCTACTCTGTTGCAGATCTTGGTGTCATCTGCAAACAGACAAGCCTTACCTCTGGTCCATCTGCAAGGTCACTAATGAAGATGTTGAAGAGGACTGGCCCCAGGACTGATCCCTGAGGTACCCCACTTGTGACTTGCATCTCTTCTGACTGTATACCATTTACCACCACTCTCTGTTTTCTGCCCGTCAACCAGTTTGCCACCCATTTGACCAACTTCTGACCCACCCCGAGCCTACCCAGCTTATTTATCAATCTTCTATGTGGAACAGTGTCAAAAGCTTTGCTGAAGTCAAGGTAGGCGACATCAACTGCTCCCCCTTGGTCCACCACTCTGGTTACCCAGTCAAAGAAATCTATGAGATTAGTTTGACAAGACCTTCCTTTTGTAAACCCATGCTGTCTTGGATCCTGCGCCCCTATGGATTCCAGGTGTTGCACTATCCTTTCCTTAAGGAGTGCCTCCATAATCTTGCCCACTACTGAGGTAAGACTGACCGGTCTGTAGTTCCCCGCCTCCTCCCTGCTACCACTCTTGTGGAGCGGGATCACATGAGCCCTTCTCCAGTCTTCTGGGACCTCTCCTGTGCTCAGAGACTCACTAAACAATTCTGCTAATGGCTCTGCTAGTTCCTCCTTTAGCTCCTTAAGTACCCTGGGATGTATGCCATCAGGTCCCATTGCCTTATCCACCCTGAGCTTAGCAAGCTCTTTGTAGGACCCTTTCTGTTGTGAAGGGAGTAGTGCTAACCTCCCTCCCCTGTGTCCATGATGCTGAGCTGTGGGCCCTGCCCTACCTTCTCTTCAGTACATAAATACTGAGCAAAAGTATCTATTTAGGATAGATGCCTTTACAGAGTTCTCCTCCTCACATGCTCCCTTTTCTCCATTAAGCTTAGCAATACCCCCTCTGAACTCTCTCCTTTCACTAATGTATCTATAGAAAGTCTTGTCACCTTCTTTTACTGTTCGTGCTAGTGTTTCCTCAGTTTGGGACTTTGCCTGCCTTACTGCCTTACCTGCTTCCCTTAGGGCAGTTTGGAACAGATGTGGAAAACTACTGTAGAAGCTGCAGAAGATGCATACAACAGAAAGCACTTCCTCAAAAGCAGGCCTCATTGGTAAACATCTGAACAAGTGGCCCCATGGAACTGGTGTGTGCTGACTTCCTGACACTAGAACCAGATTCTCGTAACATCTCAAACATATTGGTAGTCACCGACCACTTTACAAGATCTGCTCAAGCTTACCCCACCAAATTTCAGAAAGCTTCCACGGTAGCCAAAATACTGGTGGAGAAGTTTTTTGTGCACTATGGAGTCCCCCAAAAGATCCTCTTGGACCAGGGCTGTGACTTTGACAGCTGGCTTATAAAGGAACTCTTGTCATTGTGGGGCATCAGAAAGTCTCAGACCACCCTGTATCATCCCTAAGGTGACCCCCAACCTGAGAGATTTGATCAGAGTTTGTTAGGCATTCTCGGCACCTTGGATCACCGAGACAAACACACTTGGAGTCAGAGGGTGAGCACCCTGATCCATGCCTACAACTGCACCAAAAATGATGCTACGGGGTTCTCTTCCTACCAGCTCATGTTTGAGAGGGAAGCGAATTTGCCTGTGGATCTGTGCTTTGGAGTGTCCACTGATGGTCTTGGGCAGGAGACTATTTGCAGTATGTGAGAAAGTTAACACAGCTACTGGATGATGCTTATTGCCTTGCTTCTGAAATGGCCACCAAGAGGAACCAAACCAATAAAGACCATTATGACAAAAGGGTGTGAGTTCAGGATCTGGAGGCAGGTGATAGAGTGTTGCTACGATGTCTGGGCATACCAGGAAAGCACAAGATCGCCAACTGATGGAGAAGCACCTTGTACATTGTACTGGAAAAGTTGGAAGGTCTTCCAGTGTATAAGATTTGGCCTGAGGGAGAGACTCGAGGGCACAAAGTCATACATCGAAATCATCTGCTACCCATTTGTGACCAAATAATGGTCACTGAGAGCACTCTGGAAGATCCTCCTTCACCCCCCACCACTCGAGCTGCTGCACACAGGAGATGGAGGCTTCAGAGTAGTGATGCCATAGGGGCTGGGCCTGCCAAGGGTGAGGGGGTCTCGGCGGGAGAGAGTACAGATGGTAAAACCGAGGAGGTGGGTGATAGTACCCCTCAGAGCTTCAATCCTACCCCAGAGTTAGCCAAATTATTTCAGGGATCGCCTCTGATGGTAGTGAACATGGTTGTACCTAGAGGACAGGGTGGAGATGGGAAGGCTGCTCCTGCTATACCTCTCGGAGGGACCGCTCTGGACTTGAACACTAGTCTAGCTGAGCCCTTTGAGTGGTATTGTAACAGCTCCCCTGCAGATACACCTTTTGGAGGGTCCACTTCAGACTTGAATGCTAGTCCATCTGGGTCCTCTGAATGGCCACAGGGTAGCCCTGAGGAACAGAAAGGGGAGGAGAAGGAGGAGGAAGAAGAGCTAGCACACCCTGCCCCAATAGATGCTGAGGGTACTGGTCAAAGTGGGGATGACTGGGAACCTGCCCCCGAACAGGAGGAAGCTGGTAGTTCTGAGATCCAAGAAACCTTGAGGAGGTCAGGCAGGACAGTTAGACCAATACTGATGTTAACTTACGATGCCTCATGGGTACCCACGGAATTGCCCCTATTTGTGGTTCATAAAGGGGTATATGTTACTCCTAGGTCCCTGCAGAAGGTTATGTGCCCTGCTGATTAGTGTTGCTCGGATAATGCCTTAGTGGATCCGTTTGACATCTGTCGGATAGTGCAAGTATCCAACCTTGGATCCGACTTGAAATTCGATCAAAGTCAGATGTCGGGTCCACAGTCAGATACCCATGGATACACTGGATCCAGCAACAGATAGTTGGATCTGATGTGGCTCTGACAAACGGATCCATCCGATCCAGCAATGAATAACTGGATCTGATGTGGATTTGATGAACGGATCTATCAGATCCATTCTGGTCACCAGATCCATTTGGTTGATCTGGGATGGTCAGATCCACGGCCAGATAGTGCTACTATCCGACCAGATCCACTATCTAGTAAAAAGGCTGGTATCTGGTGGGATCTGGATTTATAGGCTACTATCTGAGCAACACTACTACTGATGTTAAGCCTCCTAGGATAGAAGGGAAGAAGACTGGGAGAAGGAAAGGGAGGTGAGAGTGAGTACACAGGGAAACTTAATCAGGGAAAGTGTACTATGTTGGGTACAAGGGCCTGATGGGAAATACTCTACACAAATGGGTGCCATTGTTCCAGGTGGCCATTGACTTGGTTAGGGACGAAAGATTCACTGAACTGTATATAATGTTGCCTTTTTAATGGTTATCGAATGATAGTTAGGAATCAGATGTTAGTTAGAAATGTTGCTGCATGTTAATGTTTCAATTTATATCTTAACCATTTTTATTAAGCTTGCCCTTAGGCTTGGCATGGAAGCCAAGTGTTCGGGGGGGAGGGAGTGTAACCTCCCTCTTGAGGCTTACCTTGATTGTCCCAGTTCTTCCATTTTCCTCCTGCTGGCTTCTTTGTTTGTCTCCCGATTAAGCCCAAGTCCATCTGGTGCCCAAAGTCCTCCCCTAAACAGCTGAAGAGGCAAAGTGTAACCCCTAGATGGCGCTATCCCAGGGGCTACTACCCCTGCCTGATTTGCCACTAACAGGTTGAGGGGCCTGGATCCGATGGTGGGTGCCTCCACCCAGAGGTCAGGGTTTGCAATAGTTAAACTAACTTGGTCACAGCCCTCTGGGACACTGCAACCCCCCTTTCTTCCCACTAGTGGCCCACACAATATATCAGAATTACCTTCACAGTATACACTTACCCCCAGGACTGGTTCAGGCACTGGGACCTCCTGTAAAATAAGATACAGTGCAACAATCACAGTACAATACTTTAACATAGACAAATACCTCAGGCAGTATAACTTTGCTGAAACAAGCAGCTCTGATTTATTTAGGGGAATATAACAAGGACAGGGGGAAATCAGGTTAATTAGCTTATCACTTTACTCATCTACCTATGGCTCTGTGCATAGGCCTATCCCTACCAGTTACTGTCCTGGGTACCCAAGCCCTAGTGGCTAGTCCAAACCGTGGCAGCTGGTAGGGGCCTTTCACACAGAGAAAAGAAAATTAGTTAAACAGTCAGCAGTACACAGTAATTCCATTTGGATTTAATGTGGCAATTCAACAGGGAGCGACTCTGAATTAGTACTCACGACCTCCAAACAAGATAGGGTCCTTCAACGCCAGCAGGCTACTCTTGAGCTCCACGAGACTCCTCACACATTTATATGACAAACTGCAACAGGCAAAAGCCCTTTAATGGCAGCAGGATTCACTTGAGCTACACAAGCCTCTTCACACATTTATATGGTAAACAGTAACAGGCAAAAGTCCTTTAATGGCAGCAGGATTCACTTGAGGTACACAAGCCTCTTCGCACATTTATATGGTAAACAGGAAGTACTATACCAGGCAGGCTGCTTCTCTATCCCGATCGCAATTACTGCACAATACCCGGGAGAACACACAGCAGATTCAGTTCCTGACAGACCGAGCGCAATTCAGCAATTTCTCCAGTCTTCTACAGGGTGAGCCTGGTTTCTACTCTTCAGATATCCTTTGATTCTCTTCACAGGATGGATTCAGTCCTAACAAGCAGTTACACAAGCTGCAGACCGGAACTCTGGGCCTTACACACGTTTCCGACTAAACTGCACACCGAAAAGCACAGGCTCCTTCCTCTTCACTGCCAGAGCTCAACTGAAACTCCAGCAGACAAAACCGGGCACTTCCCTTTGAGTTCCTCCCAGTTCTTGGCTGGATTGGCTGTCACTCACAATAGACTGCTCCTGTTGGTCCAAAAAGGCGCCGAAGTCTAAACTACATCTCCCAGAGTCACTGCCCATACAATCCTCTTGTGGCTGGCTCAGATTACGAGTCCAAGTTCTGATTCGTCCAAGGCACCATTTTAGAGCTACCTTAACCCACACTGATTGGTTCAGTTCAGCAGTTCAAAACTAGAATGGGGAACTAGGCAAATACAGTTTTGGCTGCAAAGAAAGCAGGTTAGACAAACTGTATTTTCATTATTACTCTAAATGATTTCTGGCAAACAGTTACATCTTTCAGATAGGTTCCCTTTGCACTCCTAGTGACTGCAAAAATGGAGTGAATTGGCAGCAGCTCAAGTGGTACTCAAGCAAAGAAACACACAGTCCCCACATACAAACTAATTATGTCTTCAAGCAGACAGCTCTTAAAGAGACAGTACCAGAGGCTCTAAAAACACTCACAGATAAATGGCTTAAACGCCAAACACCATTCAGGCTTGGAGCATTCAAGCAAGCTCCTGGAAGTCTTTTGGGAACCCCCATTTGCAGGGGGGTTACAAAAGCATCTCTGGAGTCAGTTGCTAGCCTGTCTGCGTGAATCTGTTTTGTGGACTGACTGATGTGGCTGAGAGCTGTGTCCCTGCTAAAGCTGCTTGGAAACTACTTTTGGACAATTTTGAACTTGGAAGCATTGAAAGTGAGCAGGGGCTTGCTTAGCTCTGAATCCCCTGCTGATTGCTCTTGTCTGATTGTGACTGAAGCTGTTGGCTAAAGGCTAGCACCCGTGGCAAATCGGCACTGCTGTTTATCTGAAGGAACTGCCTGTCTCCCAGTGTCTTGCGTATTCAGTGCAGGGACTGCAGAGAGCTTCCACTGTTTGGGAGTCCTCACCCAGAGCCAGGAAGGGAACTAGCTAACCCCTTCCAAGTGAGACCCATGGTCTCAGAAGGTCACCGGTGCTTGCTGGAGTGCTAGGGCACCTATGACCCTGGTGGGGAGTGGGGCTGTGGAGCCACTCCTTGGTCTGGGCCTTCTGGGGCTGGCGAGGACCTGCCGTTGAGCTCTGCAATGAGCCAGAAGTGGCTGAAGGTGACAAGCAGCCAGATCTTCCATCAAGGGGACAAGCTGCAAGATCTTCAAGCAAGATTCCACCTGTCAAGGAAACTGACTCATCCTACTTTCTGCCCTTTGCTGCACTAACTGAACGGAGCTCCACATCTCCAGACATTCCCAAGTCCTTCAGACCATGAGTACCCAGGACCTGGCTCCTGGATTTGAAACAGGGGAGTGGGAGTCGAATTCAAATATTTTTTCAAGTTTTCAGGGCCCCAACCGCTGGCCAACCTACAGCAACATCCAGGCCTGCAACAAGTGGGTACACAAGGGACTTCTCAGGGTGTAACACTGGTACCAGTGGGGGGTGGGCAGCCAGGGGGTGGACTGGCCTATGGGCCCTTATGTTATTGTTTGGCATTTTCTGCTACTAACCTTCCTCTTATTTCACAGTTATCCCTCCTCCAGGTATCCCTTTCTTAGCCCTACCCCTAATAAAGCTGTGAGTTGGTTGTTGAAATTGCTGTGTCCAGAGAAATTTCATTGTATTTTGACTTCTAGTAGGTTTATTGTATTTGGTAGGAAAAGGTTGTTGGGAATCCGGTGTGCAGGGTGGCTGGTTGGGGAGGTGGATAGGTGCAGTATCCCAGGAGGCTGTACAAACCAGTCACCAGACCCACTTACAACTTACTCTGGGTGGAGGCACCACACTGTTATTCATAACTTTGGGAAAGAACGCCCAATTGCCACCATAGCAGGACCCAGTCCCCTTAACCTGTACGAGGGCCAACAGGCAGGGGTAGTAGCCCACTGGCACACAGTGCTTGGGCTACACTAGTTTCTAGGATACTATCTGAGCAACACTAGTTTGGACACCAGGGGGAGTGGGGAGGAGGGAAGGATATGGTAGGGGAGAGAAAATGTGAGTGGGGTGGGGGAGGTGAGGAGGGGAAGGCTAGGAAGGTTGCAGGTAGAGGAGAGAGAGATTGAGGGAAGCAGAGAGTAGAGAAGAAAAAGGAGGATGGGACGAGCACTGGACTGTTGCATAATTGGGAGCAAAGGTGAGGCTCGGAGGGGAATAGCTAAGAGGAGACCAAGCTGAGGTATAAGGACAGACCGGCTCCAAGAGGTATGGGAGTAGTAGAGAATGGGATGCCACAAGAGGGCAGTGGCATAGGTATAGCTTCCAGAAGGAGTAAATGGTTTGAGATTATGGTAAAAGTGAAATAGTAAGAAATGGGGGGAGCAGTAGTTAATTAGAATAGATAGAGCAATAGACACTATCTGGTATTTTAAACTACTAGAGGTAGGCAGATAACCGAGTACGTCAAGGAGCTAGAGAGTGTGTCAAACACATATGGATTGAGGATAGGGACAAGCAGGCAAGCTAATTCATGCACTAGGGGGAGTAGCAGGTTAAAGGCTGGGTTCAATTGGGCTGTACTAGTGAGCAAGTGAAGACCCTTGTAAGTCATAGGGAAGGGTATAAAGGTAGTGTACTGCTCAGGGTGGAAGGGAAAGGGAAACAGTGCCGCACACACAGACGATAAACAATCGGTGTAATTCCACTGATAGGGGACTTCGAGACAGCAAAGATGGTGCTGGACGCCCAACTAGCGTGGTCCTGTACCTGTGTAGCCAGGGGGGTCCTCAGCTCACTGCTGTTCTGGAGAAGACGGGAGGTCATCCTTCATGGCTTTTCAGAGCACAGATCAGAGGTGGAATGGGCAGTGGCTGGGGAAGGAAGGGATATAAATGTTAGAGCAGGGGGCAGACTGAAGAGAGGGAACAGCTAATAGCAAGAGGCAGGTGGGGGAGGAGGAGAAGCCGGGGGGGTGGGTAGAGAGAGCAGGTACAGGAGAAAGGAGAAACTAACTCAAATACAAACAGAAACTAACATCTAAACAACATGAAGTACAAAGGCTGACTGGCATGCACTGTTTTAACTGCTCAGGTAGGTTACGCTTATACAACACAGCAACTCCACAGTTCAGTGGTAGGCAGCCTTACACTGATTTCCTGCTCCATTTCCTTCTGCAGTACAATGCTCTACTATTTTCAAACTGTTCAATGCTCCACTATATTCAACAGTGAAAACAATTATGGACACGAGGCTAGCTGCCCTTAATTAATTAATTCAATATTATCATTTTGTAGGCACAGACTTGTACAGATATACACTGCTGGGAACCCTGTAGGGGGCAGACCCAAAGTTTAAAATAAAGGTGCTCTCCCCTTAGTTGTAGACAAGTGATGTGCAGAGTAGGCAGGTAGCCCACAGATCAGGTTTCAACCTAAACTACAAATAATGAAAGGATAATCACTAAAATAACAAAAGAGCTGCTGGTAGAGACACTAGAGCTGCACAGTAAGCCTGCTGAGCCCACAGTCTAGCAGATAGAGAAAATTCAGAATTTCAGAGTTCTATGCACAGGCAAGAAACAATCAGTGTGATCCTACTGACAGGGCACTGCGGGAGAGCAAAGATGGCACTGGACGCCCAACTAACATGGTCCTGTACATGTGCTGCAGCCGGGGGATCCTTAGCTCTCTGGTATTTCGGGGAGGGTAGGAGGTCGGCCCTCGCGACCCTTCAGAGTGCCAATCAGCAGCTGGGGGCTCAGCTCACTGGTGTTTCGGGGAGGGCAGGAGGTTGGCTCTCTCAATCTTTCAGAGCGCAAATCAGAGGCGGAGTGGGCTGTGGCAGTGCTGCAGCTGGGGGGGTGTCCTCAGCTCACTGGTGTTTCAGGGAGGGTGGGAGGTTGGCCCTCCTGATCCTTCAGAGCACCTATCAGAGGCAGAGTGGGCAGTGGCTGTGCTGCAGCTGGGGAGGGGGGGGTCCAATATACCTTGTAACAAGTTTGGCTTGTATTTGAGGACAGCTTCTATTTGAAGGCGGCTTCATTTCGGTGAAATACAGTATTTAGAACAGGGTGCAACCCTGTATTTAGTTTTTACCAGTGACTTTGCAATTTGCTAGATCACTAGGAGGTCTTGCATTACCAAACTTCTTGCTATATGATACAGCAGCGCAGTTGTGCACTGCCATGTATTGGTTAATGCCAGGATACACCACTCACGGGAAATCACTGGAGCTCCAAGAGGAGAATAGCCTCTCCTACACCCACTCTACATGTGCAGCCTCATCCCCCTCCTGACCGCCTTACCCACAACCCTTACACATGTACTACTCTTTCACACTGGCATAAGACACTCTGATTGAGTGCTTCACAATACACCAGGTTTCTGGTTACCCTGTTGGCTCACACTGCCTCATTCCCCTCTGTGAACCTGGACCATGCCTAACACAGGTGGGAGCGGACAGGACTAGTTATGCCCTTCCACACAATATGCCCTTTGGCAAGCTGATCACTACCACTACCTACAGGTGGTCCACAACTTGACACTCTCCTTCTGCACTTGGCCCTCAGACCATGATATACCCGTTTTTTCCAACTCCGCACTAGGATTCTCAGGGGGGGAGATACTTATGTCAATTATATCACAACATTACCAAGCCTTAATGCAACTACAGTGGGGGAATGTTAATTATCTTAGGACCTGATGGGAGACAGACTTACAAATCCAAATTACTTCCCAGAATTGGGACAGGTATCTTGGTCCATACTGCCCATAGGATTACTTCATCTTTTTTCTGGACACAATTCTTCTGGAAGACCTGTGTGAGGTTTCTTTGGACACCCCACATAGTGACAAAATTTAAACTTAAATTAACAGCGGCATACTGGCATGGCTGTAGGATCACACCGGCAAAATACAGTCATGTCTTTTGGAGCTTCCTCCTCTTTCAGCCATTCTGGGACCAACTCACAATGAACTTGAGGGCTCTTTTTAGGCAGAAGCTCCAACTGACGGACTGTACTGTTCTTTTTCTAGCTCTTCCAGAAGGGTTCAGAGGGCCTCATACTCAAACTATTAAACATATGCATGGTAGTTGCAAAAATCTATGACAAAGTTATGACTTACAGAACAGATGCCTACTGTGAAAAACTGGTAGGATATTATGTGTACAGTTTATGATACGGAGAAACTGATAGCAAAAGTAGGACATGTTGTCTCCAAATGTGACACAATATGGGCTTTCTGGATCCATTACATGCTGGATCAATGACTGGACTTTGTACCTTGAATTGTTTTTAGCCAAGAAACACCATGACTGTTTACATCAAATATTGGACATCTGACACAGTGCATGTTGTAGATCACTTTTTGAAGCCCATTATTACATGTCTTGAAGAAAACTATTAATAAACAGAAATAAAAAAAAAATAGAAAGTACATTTTTACAGAAATAGTGGTGGCAGACTAGGCCAGCACACTGAAGCAGCAGTAGATATCACTCGTGAAGCCGTCGACCCAATTCAGAGCTATGACTCAGGAAGCTGGTGACCCAGGTTCAGGAACTAGCTTGGATCATTGGAGAGACAGCTGGGGAAACAAAGAAACGCAGACGAGAAAAAAACGATGGTCCATACTGCCCATATTAGCCTTTCACACCCCCGGGACCTATTGTCTCTGTTGAGTCTTTGCTTGCACTATTCCCTCTTTTGTTCTCCATTTTCCTACCTCCCTCTTCCTGTTTGTTCTCAGTTTTCCTTCCTCCCTCTTCTTGCTGAGTAGCTACTGTACCTTTGACCATATCCCAGTCATGTCTGAAACCATTTATGGTTTTGGCACCAACCACCTCTGTGGGCAGACCATTCTACGGCCCTACTACTCTTTCTGTAAAATAACACTTTCTCCCATCCTTTTTAAACCTTCCCCGATTAACCCCCATTTGTGATGCTGTGTCTGCGCTTCTCTATGCCTGGTAAATAGCTCTTCACAGTTCACCTTGTTAATTTCTTTATGGAACTTGAAGGTCTCCATGATATCTCTGCATCTCTCTTTGGGTTTTGAGTAAATAAATGTTCAGTGCCCTTAGTCAATCCTCGTAGGATATGCCCTCCTAGCTCTGAATCATCTTGGACACACTGTGGTGTACCTTTTCTAGCCTGTTGCTGTCTTTTTTTTTTTTTTAGGTGGGAACTCCAGAACTAGGCACAGTACTCCAGAGACAACCTCTTATACAGAGGTAACAGTACCTCCTGCTTTCTACTGTCAAACCCTCTCCTGATGCACCTCAGCATCCTGTTAGCCTTGCTGAAGGCCTTGTTACACTGGCTGGTATGTTTAAGGGAGTTACTAATGAAGACTCCTAAGTCCCTTTCCTCTGATGTTGTGTCCAGCTTAACTACTTCCATCCAATACTCTCTTCTGGAGTTTTTGTTCCCAAGGTGCATCACTTTACACTTCTTGGCATTGAGTTTCAACTTCCAGACTTTGGACCAGTTTTCAAGCCTTTGGAGGTGTCTCTGCAAGTCCCTTATCCCCTCCATGTTCTCAACCCTACCACAGAGTTTAGTGTTGTATGCGAATAGACCCAGCCTGCTCTGGACTTCTTCTCCTATGTCACTGATGAATATATTTAAGAGGACTGGGCCCAGAACAGATCCCCATGGCACTTTGCTGGTGACCTGCCTTTCCACTGACCTGGCACCATTCACCACAACTCTCTGCTGCCTCCACTTCAACCAGCTCTCTACCCACCTTACTATTTCCTTAGCTATTCCCATATCCCCCATCTTCTTCAGCATCTTTTGGTGTGGCACTGAGTTAAATGCCTTGCAGAAGTAGAAGTAGAGTAAGTGTACTGTGTGCCTCTTATCAACTTCACTAGTTACCTAGTCAATGAATACAGTCAGGATGGTCTGACAAGACATTCCTGCCACAAACCTATGCTGCTTACTGTCCTGAAGCCTGTTTTTCTCCAGGTATTCTACTAGGGCTTCAGATATAGATAGATATATATACATATAATTTGTGGAAGTCGATTACTTCCATGGGTTGAAGTTTGGAAGTCATTTCAGTTTTATTGGAGTCAAAATACCTACAGCTGTCAATTTTTAGAAGTCAAAATATTTCTAGTCCATAAATTTTGGAAGTCAAAATACTCCAAGTCCTATAGTTTTTGAAGTCATAGGTAGGTTACTTTGCCACTAGAGATGATAGGGGTAGGGTGGAAATAATAGCCCCAATCTGCTGTGCTGAAGTGAAGATATTGTACAGAAGTACAAAGAAGCAGAGAGGCACATGGACAGTCATTCTGAAAGAGACTGAGAGACAGACTGGCGTGATGTGATTGATAACAGACACATCAGCCAAGAGGAGAGAAAGGTGGGTCACCTGGGGTAAGCTGTGAATTTGGTCTGCACAACAGGGGCAAGCTGGGCAAGGGCAACAAATCTCCAACATCAAGGTGGCAGCCTGGGAGCATAAGGCTTAATTGCTCTCAGTACAGGAACGGCACTCTTTCTTACCCATACCATTCCAATCAGAATTTACCAGAAGGAAAACGTGCTGAATGACCACATTCACATTGTAAGCTAAGCCTGAGACTTTGAAACATAAAAGCAAAATGAAATGGGGGTATGGAAACACTACAGAAAAAGCAATCACACTCATCATTTCATCACAGGCGTTGAGTATTTGACTCTAATGGAATTTGAACCTGGGAACCCCAGATTCCCAAGTCAGTGCTTTAACCATTAAACTACAGTGTATTTGTACTGGCCAGGCTACATAAAACTGGGGCCAATCACAGTCGTCCAAGGCAATATATTCTTATTAAAGTTACAGTGAAGCTTGCCAGGATTAAACACAATTCTGCAGCATGCTGCGTCACAGGTACTGCAGTAAACAATGGAAGTTCAATGGGAATTAGTCCCTTTTGTCATGCAGGAAACTGTAATGCTGTACTTCATCCTGGTTTACTGCAGTAACTCTTCTGCAGCAAGCTGCAGAATGCTGCAGAACTGGGTATAATCCTGACGAGGTTCACTGTACCAAGCATATGTATACATGGCCACAGAATCATGTCACAATAATGGGATTGTTTTATTCATTATAACAGCCTTGTTGCTGTGTCTGTGAAGAGGCATCAGACAGCCCACCTAATCTAGCTACACAACTACACATTTATATTGCAACATAAAATAATCCAGTGCATGTAAACAGGCATTTTAGGAGTCGAAGAAATGGGTGAAGCACTCAGTCCAAACCTAGGATCGACCAAAGGGTAGTGTGTCCTGTGTGTGTGTGTGTGTGTGTGATGTCCAAATTCAAGATACGTTCCATTTGCATGTATCACAGCAGAGATATTTAAAAGGTGTTTTAAATCCAGCACATTTTTCATTTAATTGATTTAATTCTTTGGTAATTGGGTAAGGCCCACTAGGCAGAGATGCCTCTTTTCAGGGATGACCTGGGAGCATGGGGAAGGTTAATTAATTTGTTTAGAATCACACAGTATGCAAGTGGAGGTTGTGGGAATCAAACCCAGTTCTGTCTGTTGGATGTATCAAACTCACTCACAGCTTGTTACCCTAACCTCTAGGCTATACTGCCAGGACTAATACTAATACTAGTAGCACAACATTAAAAAAATGGTAGTCCTTAAGGAAATGAAAGTCTAGAACGTAATGTCCATTCTGCAGCATGAACACAAAACAGTCATGCCATATCATAAGCAGCAATAAATGAACTGGCAATGCTGTTGGGGGGGGGGGGGCAAACAGTGACTGTTGCCCTGTAGGCAGTGCCACACTGAAGATTGGACATACCCATATCCCTGCAACCAGACTTATAAAGTATACATTCATTAACTCTGATTGTTAAATGTTGCAAGAGGCAACTCTGGATCTAAATGTTCATGCAAGCCCTTTTGATTACATTAGCAGATTGCTCACAAACACTAGACAAACTAAACCCCTTTAACAGAATTCCATTGAGAGATATAGAGAGAACACAACCCAAGTTAGAATCCCACTCCCCCAAAAATAATAATATAATAAAATATAGGAAGGACTCATTTGGCTATAAAGGGGATCTTTAGAGGATCCTACAAGAATCACTGGCATTCTGAGCAGACATGAGCCAAAAGGGCAAACAACATGGACTCACACCTCTCAGAAGTAGACAGTCGCCTTGCCATGCTGGAGGAGAATGTAATCGACCTAGAGACCACAGGCACAGATCGTGGAGTAACAAAGAGGTGCCAAGAATAGAGCCTGTAGAAAAAGTATTAGGATTTACTGGCTTCCATGAGTTGGGAGGCAGAGGTGAGACAGAGTTCCATCGGTGTACTGTGAGTAAGCTCGGAGGTTTGGCAGCCATCATGCTGTTGTCACTCTCCCCCATTCATCTCCGGGAGCCCTGAATTCTGCCAGTGAATTCTGTTATGTATTTTTCATTTGGGACAGCTCAGCGCAAACTATAACATACAAGGACAAGAGCATGCTATAAAAGCAAAAGCATCCATTCTCTCTCCATTCATTTGAAACTGCATTGATTCCTCAATATTGTGACTATGAAAAAAAAGTGAGAGAAAGCTACAAATCTCAAAGCTTCCTTACTGCTATTTTATGTGTGCAACATAATACTTGGCAGTTTCAATTAAGCATGAATCCAGGCAACAGAAAGCTAAACCTTCCTATCTATGCCCTTTTGCATTTAAATTGGTGAAACATGCGAAAGCCTGCAGATGGGGAATGGTAAGGAATTAACATTTTAACATGTTACTTTTAGAAATACATACATACTATTCTGCAGGTGCTTTTTCCTTTGTGTTATTGTTTTTGTTAAAGTATATGTGAGGAGACAATAAAATATTAATCTCTCTGATTAATAGGGTTCGGCTCCGTTGCTGTAGCATTTCTGCTGCCTTACTTATGTTAAAGATGTAGCAACCACTTTTACAAACATATCAGGTTGATGCATAGAATGACAGATGGAAATGGATTTGATTTATAACATTACTTGATAAAGAAAATGACAAAGACTTATACAGTCCCACTATGGCCTCCATCCCTCAGGTGTGATGGCAGCAGCAGCACCAAGGCCCCCATCCTGCAGGTGTGATGGCAGCAGAAGCACTACAGCCCTCATCCCTCAGATGTGATGGCAGCAGCAGCACCAAGGCCTCCATCCTACAGGTGTGATGGCAGCAGCAGCACTACAGCCCCCATCCGTCAGGTGTGATGGCAGCAGAAGCACTACAGCCCTCATCCCTCAGATGTGATGGCAGCAGCAGCACCAAGGCCCCCATCCTGCAGGTGTGATGGCAGCAGAAGCACTACAGCCCTCATCCCTCAGATGTGATGGCAGCAGCAGCACCAAGGCCTCCATCCTACAGGTGTGATGGCAGCAGCAGCAGCCCCATCCCTGAGGTGTGATGGCGGTGACAGCAGCAGCAGCAGCAGCACCACCATGGCCCCATCCTGCAGGTGTGATGACAGCAGCAGCACTACAGCTCCCATCCTGCAGGTGTGATGGCAGCAGCAGCAGCCCCCATCCCTCAGGTGTGATGGCGGCAGCAACAGCAGCAGCAGCAGCACTACAGCTCCCATTCTGCAGGTGTGATGACAGCAGCAGCACTACAGCCCCCATCCCACTGCAGTTGTGATGGCGGCAGCAGCAGCACTACGGATCCTATCCCTCAGGTGTGACAGTGGCAGCAGCACTATGGCCTCCATCCCTCGGGGTGACAGAAGCAGCAATACTATGGCCCCCATCCCTCAGGGGTGACAGCAGCAGCATTACTATATCCCTCATCCTCAGGGTGATCACAGCAGTGTTTGCCATCCATCAGCTGTGACTGTATCACGTTAGTCCCCATCCCTTAGCATCAATTCCCCAAATTAATTTGTCAGAGCTCAGTCATGAATTAAGCAGAACCACCAGACATGAAGGTGGATTACCTTGGTTCAGTGCTATCTAACATTTGACTGCATGACTTAACTTCTTTGAAAAAAAGTGAACCCCACTAAACATCCACGAGTAAATAGTGGGAAGCCTGCTAATGGAGAGCCACACATCACATGGAGTAAGCTGAAACCCATTGTCACTCAAAGTTCTGATTAGAGATGTGGGAAGTGGCTGAAATTCACTCCCCAAAAAAATCCACAAATTTCCACACCAATAACCAGTCAGCTCTACCACATCACCAACATGGCCAGCACTGCACTAGGGTGACCCTCCAATAAACACAGTCTGCTCCTTCATTCCTCATAGCCAACTCACCTAAACTGTGAGGTCCTGTGCACCACGCACGCACACACACACACACACACGTCCCCCCATAACCTGTGCAATACAGCATATTATGTGGTGCCGCCTAAGATCACAAGGGCCCCCCTAGACACACCAGCCATCTTGCAGCCTTTCAACCTGTTGCATGCACACACACAGACACGCACTCACACAGAATATATACACATACTTCCCAAAGTGCAGTACACTGCCAAAATAGCCATTTCTACACAAATACACCTGCCTTCTCTTACAGTAGCCAAGATACACACAGCCTGCTACGCAAACTCACACACAGTCCATTCTTCCCCTTATTCCTCATAGCCAACTCACCTAAACAGTCATGTCCAGTGCACCACACTCACACACGTTCCCCCATACCCTGCGCAGTACAGCATAGTATGTGGAGCCACCTAAGATCACAAGGGCCCCCTGGACAAACCAGCCATCTTGCAGTCTTTCAACCTGTTGCATGCATGCACACGCACGCACACCTACACACAGTATATATAAACATAAGTATGGCATGCTTTGGTAATATTTTGTAAGCCAAAAATAACCTTTCACCACCAGTTTAAGGCACCAACATGGTCAAGTCCCCATGTCAGGCACCCTCACCCCTCAATGCCATGGCCAGTTTCTGCAACAAGCTTGCCCCTACCAACATGGCCAGCTCCCCATGCATATGCCCGGTCCCTTCCACTGCCAACATGGCCAGTTCACCACACATACACCCAGCTTCTCCTACAATAGCCACTATCCCCCCCACCAGGACACACACACAGCCTGCTCCCCAAACCCACACACGGACTGCTCCACCATCCCCACACAAATACACATACTGTCTCTCTCTCTCTCTCTCTGAAAGAATGTGGCTAATGAGTTCCCATTCCCCAGTGAGTCTCCCTACATCCAGGCATCCCGCTCCCCTGAAATGACCACAGCCAGCACCCACAGCCACTTCAGCAAAATAAACAACCCTGACCTACAACACGGCCAGTCTCTTCACTCCCCAGCCACCAGCACACCCAAGTGAACACAGCCCTGGCACCAACACTGCCAATCCCACCTTACACACGTAAACACAACCAACCCTGGAACCAACACTACCAGCACTCTCACCAAATCCAAGCGAACACTGATGGACCCAGCACCTACATAGTCAGTCACCTCCCCCACTCAAGCAAATAGCCAACATTGTACCAACACTGTTGGCCCCCTTGCACTACTTAAGTGAATGCTGATGCTCTTGGCACCAGCACAGCCAGTTCCCCCACCCAAGCGAACACAGTCAGCCTCAGCAGCAACACTGTGAGGCCCTACCCCACTCAAGCAAACCTGGCCAGCTCCCCTACCCACAGCCCCAACACAGAATGTCCCTGGACTGGAAGGGAGCAAGTAATTTTTTTTAATTCTTTAGTAGCCAGGTAGGCCTGCTAGACTCAAGTGCCTGTTTTCAGGAATGAGCTGGGAGCACTGGGGAGATTAAGTGATTTGTTCAGAGTCACACAGTATGCAAGTGGAGGTTGTGGGAATCAAATCCAGATCTGCTGGATGTACCAAATTCATTCACAGCTTGTTACTCTAACCTCCAACTATACAGTGCCAGCCCAACTATACAACTTCTCCTCCCCTCTTTTATTCATATCACATATAGGCAGCTCTTGTCTTTCCTGGCTTTCTAATAATTAAAAAAAACTTACATTGGGGGCATGGCTTGGCTCTGGAAGAAGATGGAGGTCTAAGAATTATCTCTCTCCTATGACTCCTAGTATCCACCTTCATCCACAACATCTGAGGCAAGAAAATTAAAACTTAGACAGAATCTAATGTAGCCTATACTACTGCATTCATTTTAACGTTTTTTTCTTTGGATTTAAACTTCTTTTCTTGGGGATGTCTGTGCATTTACCTCTCCACTGGGCCTGCACCTAAATAAATTGCAACATGGTTGAAACAAACCAAAATTCTATATCACTGCATAAAGTAGAAGCTATGTTTAAAAAGCTAGTACAAGATATGAATGAACTTAAACTAATGACTCTGCAAAATACAAATACTTTACAAGCCATAGACATGCGTTTATCTATAACAGAAAATAGAGGGCAGCAAAATGAGACTTCAGTGCATGATCTGCAGACCACCATCAGAAATCAAGATCACACTATAAAAGAACTTCAAAACAAATTGGATGATATTGAGAACTGCAGTCGAA
Source organism: Neoceratodus forsteri (assembly GCA_016271365.2). NCBI lineage: Eukaryota > Metazoa > Chordata > Ceratodontiformes > Ceratodontidae > Neoceratodus > Neoceratodus forsteri. The sequence goes on from CM057449.1 coordinate 371,966,279, forward strand.
GAAATAATCTTCGTTTTTTTGGGTTCCCTGAAGAAGCCGAACTCAGTAACTCAACTGCCTTCTTATTACATGTCCTACCTACAATGCTAAAACTTCCATTGGCTCTCAACCTCACTATTGAGCAGTCCCACCACTCTCTAGGCCCCAAACGTGCTCCAAATCAAAGGCCTAGACCTATTCTTGCAAGATTCCTGAATTATACCCACACAGAATTAATCTTACAGAAGGCTAGAGAAATTGGCAATACTAATTGGCAAGGGCATCGCATTTTTATTTATAGAGACTTCTCAAGAGAAGTATCAACAAAACAGAAAGCATTTACACCTGCCAAACGCATACTGCATCAACTTAATATCAGCTTTTCCTTGAGATATCCTGTGATTATGAGAATCTACATGGACAATGGGCATAAAGACTTTAGTTCTCCTGAGGCTTTGGAAATTTTCCTGGACATGGTTCCCACCCTGGCACAAGAAATCACTGCTAGTTCATCCCCCACTAGCACTGCAAGCTTGGCCCCTTCGATCATAAATAAAAACTATTTGCCAACCTCAGATGCTGGATTGGAGAATATCCTGATTACCCCCAAACACAATGAGGCTCCCGGTCCCAGACAATCTTCTCGACTTCAACTTAAAATCGCCACAGGAAATACAAACATAAAAAGCAGATGTTGCAGCCCTGAGAATGTGCGCAAGTTTGCAGAGCCTAGGACTCACTCGCTGGAACGTACCACAAGGATCCAACTTAGCAACAGATATACCCCAGTACAACATGTCTCTTTAACATCACAGGAGGATCTGCTTCAAGAAAACTCACCTAATCAGGTCAATTTGGCTACTTCACCACAGAACGACTGTAATTCTGCAGAGTCCTCCTGGGCAGAAATTGTGGCTAGTACCCCCTTAAAGACCATGGAACCTGTCAAGAAAAAAAGACATAGCAAGGTCAAAGGCAAACTAAACCATGTCTCTAGCAAATGCTTGTGAATGAATGACCTGCATAGTAAAGTATGTAACTCTTGTATTTCTAAATTAAGATACTGAGCATCTATGTAACTCCTTTACCAGTAATAATGAGAACTTAAGCTACCATACTAATTCATGGAATGCTGTTGTCCAACGTATGCAATTCAGAGTCATAGCTGATATTATATGCAGCTAATAGCCAATTGTGATGACTCTGTTTGGACGGCCACAGTCAGTTCGAATCTGCAGCATTTCAACAGACTATGCAGCTCCTGGTTCACACGTAAGCCTGTCATGCCTAATCATGATATGGTGCAAATACCTTACAGGGAAATAGTATTTCAGTGATGATGTTCAAGATGGAGCCTCGGATCCAAAAACTAACTTTGAACATCTTGGGGCGCTTTCATATAAAGGGTGATTTTTGGGATTCCCTTAACTGATTCTGCCATGTTAAATACCCAAGGGGTTATGTCAGAAATACAATGGACTTAGGGAGGATGCAAATTGGATCCCCTTGTGGGTGTTTATAAGGGGGAGGGGGCTAAATGCTGGAGAACATTCTCTTTAAGTCACCGGCACACCCTGTTCTCATCACCTCATATCTGCCCATCTCCGTTTCTGGAGAAAGACAACTGCTAGATTCCCTAATGTTTTTGTTCTAAGGAGGGGTACTATCACCCCTATGGAGCCCTTTTTCTGTTTTAGGCTCTACAGAACTCACATGTTACCCATGGTAGATACTTCCGATGTTCACAGTTACAGCCACCATTCAAATTGCCTACTGTGTATGCATTGCTATTTCTGCTTTTGCAGTGGCTTGTCTCTGGTAGATGTGACCTGCAGGACTGTATATTGATATGTTTTTTTTTCTGCAGACTATACCAGCTCAGTTATATTGATCATATTTCTGGCTATTCAGTTGTCTCTCATAAGGAATATGACTAATGATTCTTTTTGGATGTGCTTTTTAAAGATATCCCCTCTTACATTTGTTTAGTTTGCTCCGATCACTTGACATAACACTCCTAAGTATTATCAATAACTCTAATGCCTTGGACCTGTTACATACACCTTGATACTTATAAACCAATATCAATGCTATTTCTTATCTTTTCTGGACTTCTTGCATAGTGCTAAAAGGAGCACTATACGCAGGTGTGGTTGCGATGCTCGAAGCCTACTATATACAGTTAACTTGGAGAAACTAAAATATACACAAGATAGAGATCCTGGAATCTCCATTAGGTGATGTTCGAGCACTTACGGTATGCAATGATTCTAGTATAAGATCCACAGCACTGCAATCTATCCCTCACATGGTATTTACCTAAGGTTTGAAGCCAATAAATCATACTTACATCAAGTTGTAATGGACTCCGAGGTATTGGATAAAATATATAATATTTTTAATTAGTACTGAACAGAACAAATTACTTAATGGAGGGCCTCTCTCTGCACACATTAAACAGAATTTGGTCATATAAGAAGTAAGGGATAACTAATATAGTAGATCTATATATCCCCAAACATAAGGTTGTTTTTTTTTTGCTTTGTGTAATATGTATAATGCATGTAAATAACATATAGAATAAAGTATGGGTCGGGGTGTGTAACGAGATTTTACACACACCCGAGTTGTGGGATGCTACATAAACCCCGAGGGCGATGCCCGAGGGGTTTGTGAAAAGCATCCCACAATGAGGGTGTGTGTAAAAATCGAGTTTGACACCCCCGACCCATTTTTTATTTTATATAATTGCCAGGTCTGCCTTTTTTGCCTCAGCAATTATATAAAATACAGGATGTTCCCCCGGACGTTCTGGTGCTGCCACGCTCTGGTCCGTTTTTTGTTAGTAGCATGGCAGATTTTTTTTTGTTTTCAGCTCTTCTGGTGCCCCTCTCTAATCGAAAAATACCACTTTTAAAAAAAGAACTTACCTACTACCAAATTCCTATGGCGTGGAGGCTGAGTTTCCGCGAAGATGAACTGGCGGAGAGGCAAGTGTGCGAGGGACAAACTGCGGGACACATGCAAACCAAGGGAAGCCGTGCACGTATTTGCCATTATAAACGCTCCTTTATAACGGCAAATTATGCCACAGTTTCCCTATGGGAAAAAGGCAGAGCCGGTAATTATAGCAAGCTAATGCATGAATGCTTTAGTTAGTGAATGTTGTTCTGATGTTATACTGTCTACTGCATTAAGAAGGTGATAGAACCATAGGAATTGTAGAATTTATCCAGTTAGAATTCCAGTAATAGCAGTTTATATTACATACTAATAAGCTCTAAGGACCCTACACCCCCTCCAACACTAAGATAACTGAACTCTATATAACCTCTCATAGCTGACATATTATTATACACGTGGAATGTTAGGGGACTCAATGCGCCTTGCAAAAGAACTCAAGTTAAGAAGCGTAAAGCACAAATTGCATTTTTACAAGAAACTAAACTACAAACTCAAGATAATGACAGATTAAAACGAGATTGGGTTGGTCAGGTTTATGCCACATCAGCCTCTTCAAAAAAACATGGGGTGGCCATTTTAATACACGAAAACCTCAAGTGGACATCAACAAACATTATTAGAGACACTGACCGTAGATGGGTTATAGTTTGTTTTGACACTGCATCTGGGCCATTAACTTTAATTAATATCTATGCCCCAAATTCAGACTGCCCAGATTTCTTTCACAATATGGCTCTCCAACTAACTACCTATAACTTGTCCAATTCTCCTATATTAATGGGAGGCAATTTTAATCTTACACTCAATGCCTTCTTAGATAGAAGTAACTCTACCGTTGACAATCACCCAAGAAGCATAGAAGCCCTCTCATTGCTAATGCAGAATTATGGATTATCAGATGTTTGGAGACTATATCACCCCAGAGACCAAGAATATACTTTCTACTCACCCCTCCACCATTCGCATAGTAGGATCGATTATTGGCTTTCCTCACCCAAAGTCACAGAAAATATACAGGATTCTAATATATTGCCCATAATTATCTCTGATCACTCTCCTGTTAAACTACATATCACCTGGAGATCCCCACCCCTTAAATCTCCTTCATGGTGCTTAGATCTGTTATTATTTAAAGACCCCTAATTTGTACCATGGATCAAATCACAAATTCAAGACTTCCTACTTTACAATGACCCTTCAGATACCTCGATGGGCACAACATGGGAAGCACTCAAAGCTACAATAGATGGTAAAATTCTTAGCTTTGCAGCTCACAAAAAAATGTTGCGAGAACAACAGCATCATAATCTGGAAAAACAACTTAAAGTTAAAGAAACACAATATTTTGCTACTACTCATCTGGATCCCAACTCTTCTTTGCATTTGGAAATATTACAAGTACGCATGCAAATAAACAAACTTATATCCCTCAAGACTGAAATTGCTTTGTTAAGATTTAAACATAAATATTGGGAATATGGTGAAAAAGGTAACAAACTATTAGCCCATAGACTTAGATCCCAACAGATGGAATGATTCATAAGCGGCCTGAAGGATTCCTCTGACCAAATACATACAAACAGTTCCTCCATTAATAAAATCATGACAGACTTCTACAAGAAACTATACTCCCCTCCTTCTGTAGTACAATCTACCCACATCCAAAGCTTTCTAGAGAAATTGATTATTCCTCAACTCCCTAAAGAGTTATCCAAATCATTAGACAAACCCTTCACAGTAAATAAGACCCAACAAGCTCTTTCAGCTCTTAAATCAGGTAAATCTCCTGGAGGAGATGTTTTTTCCGTAGAATTCTATAAATCTTTATCCGACCTTCTGTGTCCCATATTATGTAAGGTGTATCAGGAATCCACTCATCTTGGCAATCTACCCTCAACTATGACAGAGGCAATAATTACTGTGCTTCCTAAAGAGGACAAAGACACATACCTCCCATCTAATTGCCATCCTATTTCTTTACTTAATACAGATGGTAAAATATTTGCCAGAATTTTAGCTATGAGTCTGGAACCTCTTATTCCTCAGGTAGTACACCACTCACAAGTGGGGTTCGTCAAGGGGAGAGTTGGTTCAGACCATTTATGGTCTTCATTTAATCTTATGAATAGAGCTAAATCACTTAGATCTCCTGTAGCAGCTATAGCTGTAGATTTTGAAAAAGCTTTTGATTCCTTAAATTGGAACTTTCTATCTATTATATTATCTCATTTTGGCTTTAGTGATCGCTTTTGTTCATGGATCAAATTACTTTATCATTCTCCCTCGGCCAGAGTACTTGCAGACTCTACACTATCTCAGTCCTTCTCCTTAGCCAAAGGCATCAGACAAGGATGCCGCCTATCCCCATTTCTCTTCTCTTCATTCTAGCTCTCGAACCACTGATAACTGCCCTCCGGCAATCCAGTGACATAAAAGGCATCTCTATAGGCAACTCACAATAAACTTCACTGACTTATGCTGATGACTTGTTAATTTTAGTTGAAAATATGGAATCTGCCACCCAGCCACTTATCCAATTACGTAATACATTTACCAAACTTTCTGGGCTAACAGTGAATTATAACAAGTCTGAGGTGCTACCATTAAATAACCTTTGTAAATCACATATGAACACCCCACTTGGATTTCGATGGTCACCCCAAGGTATCACATACTTGGGGATTAAGATTTTAACAAATCTCGATAAAATCTGGGAAGCCAATCTTTCCCCTTTTCTCAATGAAATCAGTACAATACTAGATAAATGGAAACGTCTCAGTCTTTCTTTTATGGGCAAAATCACAGCTATTAAAATGTCTATAACTCCAAAAATACTGTATTTGTTTTCTAACATCCCATTAACGTTACCCCCTCTATCCTTATTGAAAATAGACAAATTAATAGGGAACTTTATCTGGGAAGGGAAAATTCCAAGAATTAGTCATATTAAATTAAGGGCTTATTAGTCTAAAGGAGGATTAGGTCTCCCCTGGTTTCTAGCATATTTATGGGCATTTCGAGCAGCTCAAACTATTAAATGGAATATGAAACATAATTTGAAAACTCCCCTATGGGTAGACATGGAAACAGCAGGTGCAACTCCTACAGTTCTTGTTTTTCATCCCCTTACACGTAAACTAAAACAACATCCCACTATAGCCCCATCAGTTAATTATTGGTTTAAACTTCATAAACAATTAAATTCGAACCCCACTCCACAGCTGTACACCCCCGTCTGGGGCAATCACTCTATTACTCTTGAGGGTCAACCAATATATTGCAACTCTTGGAAAAATAAAGGAATCCATTTTCTGGGCAATATCTTATCTAATGACTATCTCACATTAAACTCCTTTACTAACTTACAAACTAGATGGAATATACCCAAAAGAGACTTCGGGAAATTCTTACAATTACGACATGCACTCACTTCTCTATTGCCAAAACTAATGAGAATATCCTTCTTGGATACTCACATTACCTTTTAGTTGAATAGTAGCTCTGCCTTAATTAACAAAATATACAAGGCTGTCAGGGATACCTTACCAGACCAATCTCTATCATCCAGAGCCAAATGGAGTTCAGCATTACAATATAACGTCAGATTCTCAATGGAATAACTGTTGGTCTTCTTGTCACCATTCATATAGAGACATATGCAGTATGCTTATACAATTTAAAATACTTCAGCTATGGTATATAACACCATGAGTTTTACATCACTTCAGTTTAATTCCAAATGATCATTGCTGGCAATACAGCTCTCCAGGTGGTGATCTACTACACATTTTATGGTCCTGTAAACCCATACTTAATTCATGGAAATCAGTTCACGATCTGGCAGTTAACGTCTTAGATCATAATATTTCCTTTGACCCTAAATACTTTATCTTAGGTATTAAGGACCAACATAATAAACTCTCTAAATATCAGCATAAATGGTTGAATATACTTTTTATGCAAGTTAAACGTCTTTTCTTAATACATTGGAAATCCTGCACGATACCTACCATTTCAGACATCCTTAATAACTTAACTCAGATAGCATCCTTAGAGAAAATCTCATATCTGGCTCTGTATCGACTTAATGAATACAAGCTTTGTTGGCAGAATTATTTAGACTACATAAAACCTAATTGATGGTGGATCTGTTCGGACTATATATAGTTTCTTACATCTTAATGTAATATATAATTATTTATTTATGTTTGACCTCCTTGCCTTACAAGTTTCACCTGTTTTGTTATTGCGTACTTGTAATTCTCTCTTGTGTCGTACAGAGAACTGTTAAGACTACACTGAATATTATATACTACTTTTACATCCCCACATTGCTATTATAATAAGCCATGTACATCTATTTTTCATACTCAAATAATGTACATTTCATGTAGTCTGTTTTAGTCTTTGTATAGACTATCTTCTGGTTATTTGAAAATTTTAATAAATAAATTAACTGTAAAAAAAAACAAACAAAAAAACCTTACTTTTGTCCCCTCCAGATAGTGATAAATTTAAGTCTAGTAATGGAGATCAGCGAGGTGAATGCAGCCTGAACAGTAGTAGGCAAACTCAACGGTGTTGAACTTGTCATCAATAGAACAAAAGAGGGGGCATAGCCTAGCTGGGAAAGGAGATGGATGTCTAATTTTAGAGCTCCTCATCCATCCACATATATCTTTAGCCATCCTACTTCAAACCAATTGGGAAAAGGAAACAGTTGGTCAAGAAAAACCTAGCTAAGGCATCTTCATCAAAATCGTCCAAAACCCAGGCAAAAATTAACTTTAAACAACTGGGGAAGCAATTTAAATCTCTGGGCCCAGGCGCTCCCGCTACCTGAGGTAACGCATGGCCTGCAATAGGAGACACAGATCAAGCTGCTAAAGAGAACAAATCCACCTCCGAGCCATCCTGCTAAGTTCTCAGAAACTGTTTAAAGATTTAAAGTATGAGCTCACTATGAAGATGCAGGCAGGTTTTGAAAATATGACTTCGCAGCTCCAGCATCTGCAACAGAAGTTAATTCAGTCACCGACACCATCGATCAACATGAAATCCGCTTGTAGGAACTGGAAACCCACACTAGCAGTCAAGAAGACAAGGTATCCAGAATATCCTCAGACTTACAAAAGGCACTAAAAGAAATGGCCCAACTAAAACAAATCATGGATGACCATGAAAACAGAGAACGAAGGTGCAATGTGCGAATAGTGGGCATGCCAGAGGGTTCGGAGGGGGCCGACTGTGCTCAACACCCTCGCAAGTGGCTCTGACAAACCCTGTCAATCCCTGAGAATATTTCTCTGGAGATCCAATGAGCACATCATTCTCAGAGGCCTAAACCTCCACCAGACCAACAACCTCACCACATAATAGCAAAATTCTTGCAGTATCAAGATCGACAAGCTGTCCTTGAAGTGGCGAGAAAGAGAGGCAACATCTCTGTTAAAAGCTCCAGGGTGAGCATTTTGCCCAATTTTTCAAGGATGCTGCAGTCCCAAAGGCAGACCTTCCAACCAGGCATGAGAAAACTCCACGAGCTGGAGTGGCCTTTTGCATTGGTATACCCAGCTAAATTAGTAATCTGCAGACCGGGGGTACGGCAGCAGGCATTTACAGACCCAGAAGCAGCACTGGCTTACATCGCAGAGGAGGAGAAAAAGGTCGACAATCGAGAAGCTCCTGACCAGGAAGAAAATGAACTGTGAAACAAATATAACCCGAATGAACTGTTTAATACATGAATTTAGTGATATGGGGCTATGGGGTGGGGTTGGGGGGTTGTTTGTACCGCGTTCTGCAACGCTTTTGTGGCCTATAGGGCAGGATACCTCCTCTTCCTGCCCCACTGCCATTGGGGACAAGACAGACTGCCATTGCGGTTTTGCAGGATTCGGGGCAACAAAATAATCTCTGTTTTCCTGTGGATGGGACTTGACGAGGACTTGTATTCTTGTTGAATGGGAGGCACAAATTTGATCTCCCGTTAAGAAACTGTTGATTACCTAAATCAAGGGTAAAGGCTACTTGAAATCGACCCTCATTTTGTTTATTTCATAATCCAGTTGAGTACTGGACCTTTTTCGTGCCAACAACAAAAACAATCTGCTCAGAAGGGACATGGGAAAACTGTTTTATGTATATGTTGATGGGTGGCAAGTGTATGTGGATTACGTGGTAAGAAGGGATGCGTTGTTAGAGAACTGAGCAAATAAGATATTTTTGCACAGCATGTAGGCTGTAATGCTGAGCCATGATACATCAGGATTACTTAAGTTGGGGAAGGGGGGACCAGGCTTTTGGCACTATACAGTTGCGTAATTTAAAAAATAAAACAACCTCGCATATAGAGTGTGTGCTGAGGATACCTAGGTGGCGCTCTTGCCAGTTTTTGGCCCTTGCGCCCCTCAAGGAAGTTGGATTGGAAACCTTGACCTCCTTATTTGTTTTGTTCTTTTTACTACTCAGTGGACACTAGATTTATTGATGGCTCTGGGACTTTATCCACACAAGTTTGGGGGAACATTTATATACTGGAAATGGGAACCCCTACTAGTTCCATATCTCTGGGGATGGGGGGCTGAGTTTACTCTTAGGTGACCAGATTATTAGAGGATGGTTAATTACACCAGTGTTTTAATTATACTAAGGACAAATGGATGGATGACCCAGCTCCATCCACGAAAAGAAGTGGGAAGAAGTGAGTGTAACCATAAGGAACAGGGTAGAGGGAGGGGGTTGTTAGCCTGGAGAAGGGTGTTAGCTGCTTTTCCTTTTTGAAAGTTACACTCGGTTTAATTTTAGTTAGAGACATCTCTGGAGACCTCACAGGGAGGGAAATTTTAATTCCTGAGGCCCATTTGAAGGTGAAGATGGGGCCACCTCTGTTTCAGTTGGGGAGGCAAAGAGGGGGATACGGAGGGAGGGAGTAAGGCAGAATGTAATCGGAAGGGGCTTTACCCTGATTTTTTTAGTACGGTTCATGTTAAATCAGAAAGGGGCTTTGGGGAAGGGGGCTGAGGTTTAAAATAAAAAAGCGTGTTAACCAGCAGCAAAGGAAATTATTATATTTGTGCAAAGATGTCCATGTAGGGAACACAGAATCAGTGTGATAAAGGTTTTGGTACAAGGTGGGTAAGATAGCCTTTTTAATATGGAATGTCAATGGTCTTAAAATGATAGTGAAGTGAAAAAGAGTGTGGACCCATATTAGGAAATCAAAAGGTGATGTAATTTTATTGCAAGAACTTCATATGACCCAAAAGGAGATGGATAAACTAGCATCCACCTGGGGAGGTACACTACTAGTGGCACCTTTTAATCCAAGGGCAAGGGGGGGTGGCGATTTGGTTTTGGCCTTCACTCAGGATAGAGATACGCTTTGTTGTGTCGGACACACAGGGCAGATATTTAATAGCGGATGTTACCTTGGAAAGGGTTCGCCACACCCTGGTTTCAATATAGGGGCCAAATTATGAAACATAGAAACATAGAAACATAGAAACATAGAAGTTGACGGCAGATAAGGACCGCAAGGCCCATCCAGTCTGCCCATTTCTTTTTCTACCTTATAAATGTGCCATCGGCCTTTGCTCTGTCAGTGACCTATCTATTCATAGTCATTTGTATTGCTCCCTTATGCCTATCCCATGCCTGTTTGAAGCCCTGCACTGTATTCATAGCCACCACTTCTTGTGGTAAGCTATTCCATGCATCTACCACCCTTTCTGTGAAAAAGAATTTCCTCACATTCCCCCTTAATCGGCCTCCCTCTAATCTCATGCTGTGTCCTCTTGTCCTGCAATTTTTCTTATATTTAAACATGTTAGACTCTTTCACCTTGTTTATGCCCTTAAGGTGTTTAAATGTCTCGATCATATCACCTCTCTCCTCCTTTGCTCAAGGGTATACATATTGAGCTCCGTTAATCTGTCCTCATATGTCTTCTGATGCAGTCCCTGCACCATTTTAGTTGCCCTTCTCTGGACTGCCTCAATTTGATTAATGTCCTTGTGAAGGTGTGGCCTCAATACTGCACGCAGTACTCCAGATGGGGCCTAACCAATGTCTTGTACAGAGGGATTATTACCTCCCTCTTACGACTTGTGATACCCCTACTAATACACCCTAACACCCCTAGCCTTACCTACTGCTTTAGAGGTCTGCTTGGATGATTTTAGGTCATCAGTGATGATGATGCCCAAGTCTCTTTCTTCCTTTGTGACTGCTAGCAACTCCTCCCAGCCTATAAGTGGCTTCAGGGTTTCTCTTCCCTATGTGCATGATTTTGCACTTCTTTGCATTAAATCCCAGTTGCCACTCTTCTGACCATTTTGCTAGTTTATCCAGATCTCTTCTCATTCTGCCCACCCCATCTGGATCATCTACTCTGTTGCAGATCTTGGTGTCATCTGCAAACAGACGCATACCCTCTAGTCCATCTGCAGGGTCACTAATGAAGATGTTGAATAGGACTGGCCCCAGGACTGATCCCTGAGGTACCCACTTGTGACTTGCATCTCTTCTGACTGTATACCATTTACCACCACTCTCTGTTTTCTGCCAGTCAACCAGTTTGCCACCCAGTTGACCAACTTCTGACCCACCGAGCCTACCTAGCTTATTTATCAATCTTCTATATGTGGAACAGTGTCAAAAGCTTTGCTGAAGTCAAGGTAGGCGACATCAACTGCTCCCTTGGTCCACCACTCTGGTTACCCAGTCAAAAAATCCATGAGATTAGTTTGACAGGACCTTCCTTTGTAAACCCATGCTGTCTTGGATCCTGTGCCCTATGGATTCCAGGTGTTGCACTATCCTTTCCTTAAGGAGTGCCTCCATAATCTTGCCCACTACTGAGGTAAGACTGACTGGTCTGTAGTTCCCGCCTCCTCCCTGCTACCACTCTTGTGAGCGGGATCACATAACCCTTCTCCAGTCTTCTGGGACCTCTCCTGTGCTCAGAGACTCACTAAACAATTCTGCTAATGGCTCTGCTAGTTCCTCCTTTAGCTCCTTAAGTACCCTGGGATGTATGCCATCAGGTCCCATTGCCTTATCCACCCTGAGCTTAGCAAGCTCCTTGTAGGACCCTTTCTTTGTGAAGGGAGTAGTGCTCACCTCCCTCCCCTGTGTCCATGATGCTGAGCTGTGGGCCCTGCCCTACCTTCTCTTCAGTAAATACTGAGCAAAGTATCTATTTAGGATAGATGCCTTTACAGGGTCCTCCTCCTCACATGCTCCCTTTTCTCCATTAAGCGCAATACCCCTCTGGACTTTCTCCTTTCACTAATGTATCTATAGAAAGTCTTGTCACCTTCTTTTACTGTTCGTGCTAGTGTTTCCTCAGTTTGGGACTTTGCCTGCCTTACTGCCTTACCTGCTTCCCTTAGGGCAGTTTGGTATGCCTCCCTATCTTCATCCCGCTGTGTTCCTTATATTTTCTGAAGACAGCCTTTTGGCTCTGACCTTTTCTGCTACTGTATTTGAGAACCAAAGTGGTTTCCTTTTTCTTTTGCACTTCCTTTTCTGTCTAACACAATGGGATGTTGCTTCAAGTATTGTATCCTTAATGCTTGCCCACTTTGCCTGTACCTCTCACCTGTGTTTCTTTTGCCAGGGCTAGCTTAACTCTGTTGGCCATCTTATCAAAGTCAGCTCCTCTGAAGTCCCATATTTTTGCCTTGGAATGGGATGATTTAGATGTAGTAGCCAAATTGAACCATACCATGTGATGGTCACTGGACCCCAGGTGACCTTCTACCTGGAGATCTGTGATCCTTCTTTGTTAGTCAGTACTAGATCTAGGATAGCCCTGTCTCTTGTGGGTTGCTGTACCAGTTGTTTGAGGCCCTCCTGCAGGGAATCCACTATGAGTCTAGTTCTGGCAGATGTTCCTGCTGGTATTGACCAATCTATATCTGGCATGTTGAAGTCTCCATTATCAGAACCTCCCTTTAGCTGTCATGTTTTGTATATCTTCTAACAGTAATGTGTCTATGTCCTCCCTCTGGTCTGGGGGCCTGTAGACAACCCCAGTTCTTATGGCTGTCCCATTTCCTGTTTCAGGGTGACCCACAGTTCTTCTGGCTCCTTATGTGTATTCTGAATTTCTGTAGCTTTGATATTTTCATTAACATACAGAGCCCTCCTCCCCCTTTGCACCTCGGTCTCTTCTAGACAATACATAGCCAGGTACGAAGTCTCCCAAGTGTGGTTACTGGTAAACCACGTCTCACTAGTGCTACTATGTCCAGTTTAGCCTCTGACATTATTGCCTGCAGGTCTGGGATCTTATTTCCAGGCTGTGAGCATGTGTGTACATGATTTTCCATTGGCCAGATTTTGGTGTGTTAGTTGTTGGGTGAAGTTTGGCATACCCCTGTGCATCATGTGGGAGACAAACCTTTTTCTTACCTGGTGATGCAAATGAATGGCAAACACGCTGAATTCCTGTTTGACCACTAGCTGAGGGGAGGGGTGTTCTTCCCATTCGGCGTATGAGGTGCTACCCCTCTCCCCATTTGCTAGTTTAAATATTCTGCAAAGACGTCCAAACTTCTGCCCCAATGCACTGACTCCTCTTTAGTCAGATGCAGTCCATCAAATTTAAAGAACTTTCGCTCCAGAACTGTTGCCAGTTCCACAAATCTGTGTCCTTTTTCCTGGCACCAGTCCTTGAGCCACGTGTTTAGCTCCCCTATCTCTCCTTCTCTGACCTTCCGTCCATCTGTTCCCTTCTCCCAGACTGGCAGGATCTCAGAGAAGGAGATGCCGGACGAAATAGATGATAGTTTGTCACCCAGCTTAGTCAGGTGTTCCTTGGTCTCCACAACTGACCAGCTGGCGAGATCATTAGTCCCTATGTGTACTAGTACATCAATGTTTTCTCCTGCTTTGTGAACAATTTTAGCAATGCGGTCAGTGTCTCTCCATGCTGATGTACCTGGGAGACATCTGACCATCACCCCTGGCTGGAGATGGGTATCAACTCCCCGAATCATGGAGTCTCCTATGATCAGAAGTTTTTGGATTTCCTTTGTGCTTGTTTAGTTTTGGTTCCTGATTTGGGTGAGTATTGTTGTGTTAGCTCTGTGCCGCAGTGTCCTGCTCTGCAGTGTCTTCTGCCTCTTTATTTGATTTCAGAGATAGAGGCAGATACCTGTTTGTAGCGTTTATATGGTTTTTGGAGGTAATGTGTTGGAGAGCAGAGGTGATGGGGCACCTGATTTGCTCCTCCTAACCACCTGCCAACCTCCTGGACCAACTACCCTCTGCGTCGAGGTTTTCTGTTGGATGCTGGGAAATGGCGGTGGTTCTTATAATGTATTTCCTCTTCAATATGAAATTTGAGGCGTGCAATCTCTGCCCATGCTGCCCGGAGCTGAGACCCAAGATCTCCAAAGGCCCAGCATGTAGGACAGTGTCCTAAATCCTGTAAGACTGTCCTTCTGAAATTGTTCCACAGTACCTGCAGTTAATGAAATCCATTCCAAATAAGTTGCTGGGTTTGTAACCTAGTCAGAGTAATTAGAAGGAAAAAAGGAAAAAAATGCAAGTAATGGTTTAATTGTGCTTTGTTTAACTTGTTATAACAAGTTAATTACTAGTGCCCTGTAAATGAGATCACCTTGTGGAGGCCCCACTGATCCGCCCCTTCCTGCTCTGCCACAGGAAATGTCACAACTGTGGTACCCTATAAAAGGAGTGTAGCGTGGGGTGGTTGGGGATGGGGGTGGGTGGCTGGGCCCTTCCCCTGCTTAAAAAGAAGAACCACGGACGAAAGAACAAGGAGGTAAGAGCAGAAACAATCAGTCAACAACAAATGGAGTAATCCTGAAAGCTTATCCTAATGTTAGATAAAACTGTAAAACCTGTAAAGCACCACCTGTAATAATTTCAGAGAAGATATACCCTGTAAGAAACACTTTGCTCCAGAGAAAAATAAAGCAGTAACAGAAGATATACCTTGCAAAAGACAATTTGAATCAGAAGATTACAGCAGTAATCTGTTAGCACACACCTGTAGGCACACCTTGTAATAATGCAGAAGAAGGTATACCAGCAACAACAATTTGAATCAGAGAAAAAATAAAGCAATGAAATGTTAGCCACAAACAGTAGCAATCCCTGTGAGTAAAAAATCAAAACACCACCACACAGTAAATCTGCTTAGCCAAACTAAGTCTTAATCCTTCTCCCTTGCTCTGGTAAGTTTCTCTACTCTGCCTTTCAAGCAGTCTTAGAAGGAAAGAGCTCAGGTGAAGCTAGGTGCCTTGGCCAGCAAACCAAGTCTTCTACCTACAAGATATCAACTAACCTGACTTTTTAACCCTTCTTTCTGTTGGAAATTACTGACAGTTTGCCAGCTCCACCCCACATACACACCTAATCCTTTGGAAGAGCTGTAGGAGGAAAAGCAATTAGCTCCTTCAATGTGAGAAGGAGACTGAAACACCTCTGAGACAACAAACCTTTTCAACAAACAAGAATAAAATAAAACACAGTGTCAAACAGTAATTTTGCTTAGCCCAATGATAAAAAAAGTCACAAAAATGTAAGCTCCACCTGTAATACAGTAATTTCAGAGAAGATATACCCTGTAAGAAACACTTTGCTCCAGAGAAAAATAAAGCAGTAACAGAAGATATACCTTGCAAAAGACAATTTGAATCAGAAGATTACAGCAGTAATCTGTTAGCACACACCTGTAGGCACACCTTGTAATAATGCAGAAGAAGGTATACCAGCAACAACAATTTGAATCAGAGAAAAATAAAGCAATGAAATGTTAGCCACAAACAGTAGCAATCCCTGTGAGTAAAAAATCAAAACACCACCACACAGTAAATCTGCTTAGCCAAACTAAGTCTTAATCCTCTCCCTTGCTCTGGTAAGTTTCTCTACTCTGCCTTTCAAGCAGTCTTAGAAGGAAAGAGCTCAGGTGAAGCTAGGTGCCTTGGCCAGCAAACCAAGTCTTCTACCTACAAGATATCAACTAACCTGACTTTTAACCTTCTTTCTGTTGAAATTACTGACAGTTTGCCAGCTCCACCCCACACACACACTAATCCTTTGGAAAGAGCTGTGGAGAAAAGCAATTAGCTCCTTCAATGTGAGAAGGAGACTGAAACACCTCTGAGACAACAAACCTTTTCAACAAACAAGAATAAAATAAAACACAGTGTCAAACAGTAATTTTGCTTAGCCCAATGATAAAAAGTCACAAAAATGTAAGCTCCACCTGTAATACAGTAATTTCAGAGAAGATATACCCTGTAAGAAACACTTTGCTCCAGAGAAAATAAAGCAGTAACAGAAGATATACTTGCAAAAGACAATTTGAATCAGAAGATTACAGCAGTAATCTGTTAGACACACCTGTAGGCACACCTTGTAATAATGCAGAAGAAGGTATACCAGCAACAACAAATTTGAATCAGAGAAAAATAAAGCAATGAAATGTTAGCCACAAACAGTAGCAATCCCTGTGAGTAAAAAATCAAAACACCACCACACAGTAAATCTGCTTCGTCAAACTAAGTCTTAATCCTTCTCCCTTGCTCTGGTAAGTTTCTCTACTCTGCCTTTCAAGCAGTCTTAGAAGGAAAGAGCTCAGGTGAAGCTAGGTGCCTTGGCCAGCAAACCAAGTCTTCTGATTCAACAGACTTCTTCCACCACCTCTTGGTTGCTCTGACTCAATATTCAGGGACCTTAATAATCAGGGGAGACTTCAATACATACTGTGATCCAGTACTAGACCATTCAGCTACAAAGGGTAGACCATCTCCAAAGAGTGTAGAGACCCTGAAAGATCTGATGAGGGAAAGAAATCTTGTGGAGGTGTGGAGATTTAAACACCCTCAAGACAGGGAGTACTCACTTTACTCTCCCTCCCATAAAGTATACACAAGATTGGATTACCTCCTGTGTCCTGTGGGAGCCATGCGGGAGGTGGTAGACACCTGTTATGGGCCCCTATTAATTTTGAACCATGCTCCACTGTAAGTGTCAATCCAAATTAACCCAGACCCCCCCAATTCATCAGTGGAGAATGGACCCCACCTTACTGCTAGATACTCAATTTGTAACATCTATATCAAGTAAGCTCTCAGAAGGTATTGATGATAACGACACAGGAGAGGTATCTACTCTTGTGGTCTGGGATGTCATGAAAGCATATCTAAGGAGGGAGATGATTGCTTATGCAGCACATCTTAGGAAAAAGCAACTCCAGGAAGAAGACACCCTGGAGAAACAGATTAGAGAATTAGAATTGCAAACTATGGCACAAGGTAGCATGGAAAAGATAAAGACTCTAGGACAAATGAAGGAGAAGTTCATCCAAATGACCTCCTGCAGGATAGAGAGAGATCTACTACTCATTAATGCACACTCCTACATTGACGGAGACAAAGTGAGGAAATTTCTGGCGTGGCAGATGAAAAAAAAAGGGCAGAAAGGACTATTTTAGAAATAGAGGGGAGGGACGGGTCCCTTACATCTAACCAACAAGAAATTAATAATGCATTCAGTTCATTCTATCAAGAGTTGTATAAATCCCAGGCTCCAAGAGACTTCTCCTGGGAGTATTTCTAGATTCCATAGAGTTGCTGACACTGTCTACAGAAAAGGTGGAACAACTCGACTCCCCTATTCTGCTCAAGGAATGCAAGAAGGCAGTATGGTCAGTTAAAAAAGGGAAAGCATCTGGTCCGGACAGAATCCCAGCAGTATTTTATAAGGCTGTCTGGGATGCCATAGGCCCTTTGATGCACAAGATGTTAGTCAGGGCCTTTGAGCATGGCACTCTCCCCCAAATACAGCTTATGAGATTATAGGGAGGCCATTAAGGGGGAATGTGAGGAAATTCTTTTTCACAGAAAAAGTGGTGGATGCATGGAACGGCCTACCTCAGGAAGTGGTGGCTATGAATACAGTGCAAGGCTTCAAACAGGCATGGGATAGGCATAAGGAAGCAATACAGATGAGTATGGATAGATAGGCTACTGACAGAGCAAAGGCTGATGGCACATTTATAAGGTAGAAAAAGAAATGGGAAGACTGGATGGGCCTTGCGGTCCTTATCTGCCAACAACCTCTATGTTTCTATGTTTCTTATGGCCACCATCACGGTGCTACCCAAGCCTGGTAAGGACCCCTGAAAATGCAGTGCCTACAGACCAATCTCGCTGCTAAATGCAAATTATAAAATTATGGCCAAGATACAGGCAGGGTGCTAGGAAGGAGGATTGCCGGGGTTGATCCACCCAGATCAGGGTGGCTTTGTGGGCCGGGGGGAGACAAGCTAAACGTAACCTAAGATGAGCAATCAATATAACTCATTTTCGGTTGGGAAGGGGAGGAAGCAGAGGCCAGGGTCTTCTCTCACTAGACGCGGAGAAGCTTTTGACCAGTGGGCATTTATGTTTTTGGTCCTTTAGAAGTTCCAGTGTGGCCCAAATATTAGAGCATGGATCAGTTCCTTTTATGTAAAGCCCACGGCACAATTTCTTACAAACGACACTATGTCGGCTCCCTTGTCCTTGACCAGAGGTACTAAACAAGGGTGTCTTCTGTCCCCTCACCTCTATGTCCTCACCATAGAAGCACTGGCAGTGGTCATTCAGAAACATGAAGACTTAAGGGGTTTCCAATGAAGGGGAGTAAACCATGTGGTTTCATCATTTGCAGACGATGTATTACTATTTTTAGAAAATCCGGCCAAGGCTCTCCCAGCCCTCACTCATAAATTCTCTGAATATGGTCCGTGTCAGGGCAAAAGATCAATTGGAGCAAATGTGAGTGGCTGCCATCAGGAGTCAGAAAAGTCCTGGTGGAGGTGGCTGGGGCGTGGATAGCACCATCGACCAAACTAAAATATTTAGGAGTTAAGCTCACAAACAAAGTGTCTAAGCTGGCAGAAGCAAACTTTAAACCACTGATAAAGAAAGTTAAGAGTGACTGTATAAGATGGCAGTCCCTGCTCCTGACTTTAGTGGGGAGGGTGAACTTAACTAAAATGAGCATTCTTCCTCAGTGCCTCTATTTGTTCCAAGCCATCCCCACTCAGGTCCCTTTAAAATACATTAAATCATTAGAAGGGGCAATAACTTCCCTAATTTGGCAAGGTAAATGACCAAGAATTAAGAAAGAAGCCCTATGGCTCCCAGTGAAGAAAGGGGGCCTGAGTCTGCCTAACTTGTACTTATGTTATATTGCCGCACAATTAACATTTGCAGAGGATATATTCCCCGGAAGGATCAATAAACAGACCTGGGTGGAGCTGGAGGATGTAGAGGGAGGACTGTACCATGATCTGCTGGCTCCTGCTCTGGTCAAACAAAATTACACTAAAATTAAAAATCCACTCACCAGAAACCTTGTGAAGTTATGGATCAAAGCGCACAAAAAGCTAGGTTTACTTGATACACTCTTGCCAGATGCTAATATAGATGTAGTGATAGCTTCACAAGAAGACACACACTCAGGGGTGAAGGGAGTAATGGGGGAATGGAATAAGAGGAACCCGAAGCTCCTTTCACAGCTATACGAAGGGGATTAATTAATTGACTTTCCATGTCTTCTAATGAGGTATAACTTGAAGGTGTCACATTTCTTTGCATTTTGTAGACTCAGGACCAGGTTAATATCAGATGGGAAGTTAAGACTACCTACCCGAGGCTGGTCTGGTGGCACTGAGGGCTGAGGTGCTGGATGCCACAACTCATGCCACGCTGGCGGCCTGGGTTTGGGAATGAGCCCAGGCTGTCGGGGGGTCGGCAGGGGAAAGAGAGGATCAAGCATCCGGAAGACAGTTCTCCTCTCTCTCTCTCTCAAGGGGGGTTCCAGGGGCAGCCTGACACCACAGTGGCCTCCGGTGGAGACTGGCAGTACTGCACCACTCAGGGCACGCAGAGAGGGATGTAGAGCCATGATGGATGTCCCCTGGCATCACTGCACGCTTATGGCTCTGCTTGGGGGGGGCGAGGGCAATCTTAAGCAGAAAAAACCCTGCCCCCGGGGATAGGCGATGGCACCACCTACCTCTCACCACACTCCACTGGTCGGACTCCCTCCTCTCCTGGGCTGAGCTCAGCCTGGCCCAAATTGTAGATAGAGTGCCCTGGGAGGATAGGGCGGCCCCACCTCAAGGGGCTCAGAGCTGGGGAGATAGCTGGGCTGGTGCCAGGAGTAAGGAGGAGTTTCAGGCCCGGAGGTAGAGCTGGAGGAGCAGGTGGATACCTGAGAAAGTTCCCCGGGGTGTTGGAGTCAGAAAAAGAATTGAAAAAGAAAAAAAAAGACTACCTATCGGTACCCCTCTAGAGGAAATGTTCATCATGACACCCCCATTGGTACGGACATGCCCCATGAGCAAATGTTATAGAGTACTGCTGGATGCCACCCCAGACCCGCTCTCACACCTAAAGCAAAAATGGGAGATGGACCGAGGACTAGATGGCCTCACGGGGGAAGTCTGGGATGTTATTCTCAAAATGGGCATGGAGTGTTCAGTTAATAATAAACTACGAGCAGTCCATATGAACCATCTCCACTGAATATATTTTACCCCAGTTCTTGCAAACAAACTAGATCCATCGGCCTCGGAACTGTGCACGAAATGTAAGGCCTATGTAGGTTCTTTCTTTCATTTAATATGGGCATGCCACAAAATACAATGATACCGGGCAGAGATCAACAGATTACTGTCACATGCCCTGAACACACCACCCAAGCTAGACCCGATAGAAATCTTGCTGGGACTCCCTAGTGGGTGGGGCCCAGGGAAGACAAAGGGCCACCCACTCATGGCGCTGGGGTGTGTAGTCATAAAAAGGGTCCTAGCCCAGCACTGGCATCTTGATATAGTCCCTTCAGTAGCACAATGGGCCCAGGCATTGCTTCAATGTATGAAACTAGAACATGCACAGTATTCAGTGAGAGGCCAACTTGACAAATATCTCAATTTGGGAGGCACTAGAGAAAGCCATACAAGCCGATTGGTTTCCGACTCTGTAAACACAAGAAGTCTCAGAGACACTGACATTCTAGGGCATATATTATCTTATGGAGATATCTGCTCATTTATGGTACCAAAATATCTAAAGAAAAATCAAATAACCTTTTTAAATGAATTGCATATAAAAGAGCAGCTCTAGAATCCTGGGTGCTCAGTGACAAATAAATCTGAAAGCAATCAGTCACGGTACTCACCACACGCTCTCTTCCCAAAAGAACAGCCACAGTCTTAGTTTTAAGTTTTAATCGACTACTTGGTGCTGAAGACAATCAAACCATCTTGGGTGTACTGACACCCTTTTGGTGTAAAATACAACAAGAAATAACCGAATGCCTGGGAGAACAGATAGAGTTAACTGCTGAGGTGGTCTTATTGGCGATTTTCCCCTCCCATCGCCCATCTTGGTATCGAACGCTGTTACCAATCTATATTTTGGCAGCCAAAAAGGCAATAACAAGATGTTGGATGTCAGCACACGTCCTACAGTGCAGGATTGGAGGGGGTGGTCTCCAACATCTATCATTTGAAATCCCTTACTGCTTCATTACATAATAAAAAACCAAGACATGAGGTATTCTGGAGGCCATGGGTGATGTATATTTCGAGACATGATCCTGAATTTTTACCTTGAGATCAAAATAGGGGTTGTTTGGGTAGGGACGGATGGTAAGGAACCCTAGATATGAAGTACAGGGGGCAACCATCGTAAAGAATACTATAAATTGCTGGAATGGAAAACCATATAGGCCAAGATAAAGTAGGGGGTGAGAAGCTCTGGATAGAGAAAATAACAAGACACAGTCAGATTATAACATTGTTGTTTTATTCAGATACACTGGCTTAGATCTCTAGGGCCAGATATTCAAAGCTTTGCCCCTGGGATAAGTTAGCACTGCCTGGCGGGCAAACTTAGCCTGGAGCACAGCATAGGCACAGGCCGTGGTGGTGCTGTATGCAACCATCACACTGTAGGCCATGCTACAGTGCACAGCAGATGCTAGAGTAGCAAGGGGACTGGTAGAATCTAATAGATTTCTTTGACTGGGTGACCAAAGTAGTAGACCAGGGAGGGGCTGTGGACATGGCCTACCTAGACTTTAGCAAGGCATTTGACACAGTCCCACACAAAAGATTAATAGTCAAATTAACCAGCCTGGGAGTGGGTCCCAGGGTGGTAGACTGGGTAAAACACTGGCTGGACAACAGGACACAGAAGGTAATTGTAAATGGAGTCCACTCTGAAGAAAGAGGGGTTACTAGTGGCGTACCGCAGGGTTCAGTACTGGGTCCAGTCCCTTTTAATGTCTTTATAAGTGACATTGCAGAGGGACTGGAAGGAAAAGTATACCTCTTTGCAGATGACACAAAGATCTGCAACAGGGTTGATACACAAGGAGGCGTGGAAAGGATGAGAAGGGACTTGGCAAGGTTGGAGGAATGGTCAGAAGTATGGCAGCTAGGATTCAATGCAAAGAAGTGCAAAATAATGCACCTGGGAAGCAAGAACCCAGGGGCGATTACGCAATGGAGGGAGGTAGTAACAACAACAAAAAGGAAAGGGACCTGGGGGTAATCATATCAGATGACCTTAAGGTTAGCAAGCAAGGTGAGAAGGCAGTAGGGAGGGCTGGGGGATACTGGGATGCATAGGGAGAGGCATCACCAGCAGAAAACAGGAAGTTGTTATCCCTCTGTACAGACAGTTGGTGAGACCCCATCTGGAGTACTGTGTCCAGTTCTGGAGACCCCATCTCCGCAAGGACATAGACAGGATAGAGGCAGTTCAGAGGAGGGCAACCAAAATGGTGCAGGGTCTGCAAGAGAAGCCATACTAGGAGAGACTAAAGGAGCTTAATATGTATACCCTTGAGGAAAGAAGGGAGAAGAGGGACATGATAGAAACGTTTAAGTACCTCAGTGGAATCAACAAAGTCCAAGAGCGTAGCATCTTTCAGAAAAAGAGATGTGTAAGAACAAGGGGACACAATTTAAAGATGGTGGGGGGGGGCGGTTCTGGGGCAATGTGAGGAAGTATTTTTTCATAGAGAGGTAAGTGGATGCATGAAACAGCCTTCCTGAGGAGGTTGTGGGGTCTAAAGCTGTGGGAGAATTCAAGAATGCATGGGACAGACATAAGACAGTTCTTGTGGGGGGGTAGGAAGAAATAGGTTGTTGGTTAACTAGGATCTGCGGCCTATCTTGTAGGTAGGGAAATGGGCAGACTAGGTGGGCCAAGCGGTCCTTATCTGCCATCCAAGTCTATGTTTCTATGTAGTGTGAGGGACACAGCAATGCCTATAGTATGTAGGGCAGTGATGACCACTCCACTGTATAGAATGACAGCCCCAGCATGTAAGGTGATTACTGATGGTGGACAGTACTGTTTCACCACTGTGTGCTCCACAGATGCTGCACCTGTGGCATGGGATGCTCACAGTGACATTTGCATGGCCAGCTGTGTGTGCTGTGGCTTCTGTACAGTTGTGTGGTATGTGGCTGGGGGGGGCATGTGTGCTCGGACAGGCACTAAGGTGGTGGGGTACTCCCACTACTGGCCCATGTGCACTGCATGATGTGTCCCAGCCGTGTGGCCACACCTGGGCTGTGGTGAGGTCTGGCCACCCGTACACCCTCCCTTCAATGGCCGCCATGCCCACAGTGCTGCATGTGTGTGCTGGCATCTGTTGGTCACCACAGATGTATGGTCTGCAGGTGTGTGCTGTATGGCCACACTACCTAGTTGTCCCCTGTGGGTCGGATCCCCCTTTACTGTCTGTGCTTGGCTGGGACTGGCAGCTGTTGGCATCATGGTGGTGCCAGCAGTGAGCAGCATGTGTCCTCCATGTCAGGCATTTTCTAAGGGTCATGCTGTTATGTTAGGGTCGCAGAAGCTGCGCTAATCCTGCGCAAACACCACGCTATGCACCAATGATGTGCAAAGCTGTTTGCCCAAGGTAAGGACTAGCTTTTCCTGGGCGGTAATTTGTTCCGCGCTAAGGGTCGCGCTAAACACCTTAGCGTGGCGCTAGTCGCTGAATATCTCATAGCACCTGTATTCATGTTCACTTTGCCCCTTGCATATAATTATAGTTTGCTCGGTGCTAATGCACTTTACCTGCGCTATGTGGCCTTTTGAATATGGCAGTCCCAGGCTAAACCCGTGCAAACTGTTTGTGGACTGTGCAAAGCTTTGAATATCTGGCCCCTAATGTATTAATTATTTATAACAGATCTGTACAAATGAAACTTCATACTGAATGTTTACGTATTTGACTGTAACAGAATGGTAGTCACATCCATTTAATAAAAAGAAATAAAAAAAAAAACCCTCTCGGGTGCAGGTCACAGAGACCGTTTCACCCAATCACAGGCTTTGTCAGAGATAATGATCTCTAACAAAGTCCATGATTGGGTGAAATGCAAGAAGGATTACTGTCCTGTGACCTGCACCCAAGAGGGTTTGATTGTCTTCAGCACCAAGTAAAGTCGGTTAAAACTAAGACTGTGGCTGTTTTTTTGGGAAGAGAACGTGTGGTGAGTGCCATGAGTTGATTGCTTTCAGCCTTTTTAAGTGATTCATTGTCCCAAATTCTTATTTATTTAATCACTGGTGAATAGAAAGGTCAGCTCAAAAATAAAGCTGTAAAGTAGCTAATTTCTCAGGTATGTAACAGACCAATGTATAGCTGCATTTTGATCGAAACATGGTGCTTGTACAAAGGTACAGTATGTTATATTAATTAGTCTGTATGGAAAGTACTTTGTTTTTCTGGTTCTCTTAAATAAAGTTTACAAAAAAATATAAAAAATAGAACAAGAGACATACTCATACAAGAGGCTTCTTGTTTTTCTTCTTGTAGAAATAAACTGACACTGACCAGCACAAGAGCCATTTCAAGGTTGACTGTAAATCTTTCAGCTATCTGAGTCAGAAGACTGTGACAGAATGTAAGTAGAATATACGCCTCCTTGTTTACAATCTATCATTCTGTTCTTATAAAGAGTTGGTCATTTGTGTTTCAGTAGGTAACTGAAGTGGTATAAATTAATGTTTGTGTGGAATCTCCTATCTGTATCACAGCAGAGTTCTTTCACATCAAAACTCTGCATTGTTTCTGCAGTACACCTACCAGACAAGCACAATGTGCAGGCAGTCTCACTAAGCAGAATTAGCCAGGGAATCCAGGAGTGGACAATAAAAGAGCAAGTACTGGCCTCAGTTTTCAAGAGATGGGTTACCCCAGAAATAGACCTATTTACCTCTTGGGAGAACAGCCAGCTACAGAAAAGTAGGGGTTGCTCTGAAAAAGAATTTCATTGAAATCTTATTTTTCTCAATATCTTTATTGGCATTTGCCCCACTGTTTTGCCATTATTTATCTGATTTCTTCAGGGGACTGCTTTTAGTTGACCATTTCCTTACATTCTAGCGTATTTTTTCTCACTTTTATATATAAGTTTCTTGAATTTTGCCCTCCAGTGTAAAGCTGTATCTTAAGTTTTCAGTTTATTTCCAGTTCAGCCAGCATTTCAGTTTTATTCTGACACAGACTTCTGAGGCTCCTTCCTCTCATGCTGACAAGGAGAGGAAAGAGCCTCAGCACGTGGGGTAGTTCCTACCTTCTATTACAGCATCTGGGGTAGCTCCAACCTTACCTTTTTTTCATGGTGTATTTCACTGCCTGTAGCAGTCCTTTCTTTTGCATTTAACAAACAACTCCCAAAGTTTTGTTGCAGGCCACCAGCCACGGGCACAGTTCCAGAGGATGCCCTAGCCATGGCTTGGACAGAGAAGTTCCTGTGTACTTTTCCACCATTCTCACCCTAACAGAGACTGCTCATAAAGCTCATGAGACAGCCAGTAACAATGTTACTGATAGTTCCAGACTGGGCCAGGCAGGCATGGTACTCAATGCTTTTGACCCTGTCCAACAGGATTCCAATCAACCTGCCAGTAAGATATAACTTCCTGATCCTATCTGAGGGTAGGATAACATTCTCTGACCTCAGAACACTGGGTCTGAGGGCTTGGTTCTTAAAGAGCTAGAATTTCTAGTTTGAATCTGTCCGAGTATGTACCAAGGGTTTTAAAGATTTCCAGGAAACCAGCAACAAGAAAAGCATGTTCCTCTAAGTGTAAGAGATTCTCATACTGGTGTGCCTGTGTAAAAATAATCCCAATGGAGGCAGTACTGTCTGCAGTTCTGAACTACCTGGGAGACTTACTGTCCTTAGGTCTAAGACCTTCAACCCTGGGCGTACACCTGGCAGCAGTGTCAGCCTACACATCAGCAAGAAAAGACAGATCCTTGGCCTCACAACCTGTTTTTAAAAGTTTTTTCAAGGGCCTCAACCATCTGCATCCCCCTGTAACGGAACCAGTTGCTCCATGGGACCTCAGCATGTGTCTTGCCCTGCTGATAGAGGCTCCCTTTGAGCCCATGGATACAGGTAACAAAGTATGTCACATGGAAAGCAACTTTCCTGATAGCCATGACATCTGTCAGGAGGGCAAGTGAACTGGAAGCCCTTTGAGCAGATTCAACTTACATAATATTCCACAGAGATAAAATAGTCCTTACAACCAATAAGTTCCTACCTAAGGTGGTCTGTGGGTTCCACTTAAACCGGTCAGTTACCATTCCTGTTCTCTATCCTGAACACTCCAGTACAGGTGACAAAAATTGCACTTTCTGGATGGAAAAGAGCGCTAGGTCACTACATGGATTTGAAAAAGAGATGCCCGGTCCCAGAGTACTCAGCTTATCATTACCTATGGAAAGGCTGGTAAAGGTAAGCCAGCAGCTACTTCTCTCAGATTTCACTCTCTCTCTCTCTCTCTCTCTCTCTCTCTTAAAGAGGTAGTACCTCATTTCTGAGGCTTGTGCATCACAATGTCGATTAGGACCTCTGAGACCCAATAATGCATCGTCATACTCACTCTGTTATCCCCAACGGGACCTCCGTGTACCAGGCTGCCTCCTTCCTCTCATCTAAACCACCAGGAGACAGTCCTTAATGTGTATGTCTCAATCATCTCTCCCTACCAGGGGTCCAAAATCTACACCCAGCATGGGCATCCCAGGACCTGGTCACAGTGCTGCCACCCAAAAGATCCCTCCTTGGTACCCCTCACCCCTGGATTAATTGCCCACTTTAGCACTACTAAAGTATTTGCGTCCAGCAAAAGGCAATGTTCAAGAAATTATAAACTCTTACTGGACCATATTACTCACCTGCTGCTACTACTACTCCTACTTTTGGGCAATATACACCCAAACCCAGGCCCACCTCATAATCAGAACATGCTGCCACAAAAATCAGCAGGGCTCACACTGTCCACTTTAAACATCTGCAGCCTACTTCTCAAACTGGACAGTCTGAGAGTGTGGGTTACTCGGCATAACCCTGACATCCTCTCACTGGTGGAAACATGGCTAACATTCAAGATACCAGATGCTGCTATAACACTGCCTGGGTACATTGTATTCAGGCAAGACCGACTCTCGAAAAGAAGTGGTGGCTGTGTCATATATATCAAGGAGTCTCTCCAGGGGCATGTCCTACCTCTTCCCAGCCATAGTGTCAACCTGCAAATTCTGCCCATCAAACTTCTGCTGGGAGCTCATAGCAAGGCACTTACGATACTCATAGTCTACATCCCACCCAAAACAACAGTGGCAGGAACCACTGACCTGATGGACTTTATCAGTACCCTGAGCCTAAACTCTGAAATTGTGCTACTAGGGGACTTCAATGTCAACTGGCTCTCTCCTGCTGCTGCCACTGTCAAGGACACTTTGACTGCCATCCACTTCTCCCAAATGGTCAAGACACCAGGAGTCAATTACAAAACGGGTACTGGCACTCTTCTGGACTGGGTTCTTTCCGACCGACCGGCACATATCTCCAACACTACCATCCTCCCCGATTCCCTAGGTGATCACTCCCCCATTATATACACCTGGAACAACAACTACTGCAATCCTCCACCCAGAACTATACCCAACCATGTGCTTCTTAAATGGCACCTGCCTCAACTGAAAGCAGACCTGCAATGTCTTGATTGGTATGACCTCTATGGAGCCAAGGATGTGGATGATGCCCTTGACCTCTTCATTATGAAATTCAATACTGCTTGTGATAAACATGCCCCCATGAAAACAAGAAAAATAAATGGATCCTGCAACCCCTGGATTACTCCGGACCTCCTACTTCAACATGGTGCTAGAGACCACCTGTGGCAAAGGGGAAGAGCACATGGCACGCCTGCCAACATCCAACAGTATAAAAAGGCTAGAAATGTGGATGGCTTGTTGCAATTTTCAATAATTTGAAAATTGTGATAATTTCAGTTCTATATGTTTTGTCTGCTTCAATCTATTGGGGTCTTTCAAAATTTTAGAAACATGTTTTGAAATATTTTAGTAGCCATTTAGATACTTTTAGCAGTCACTGCTCCTCCATCTATAGAAACAGATCTCTGATGTTAGCTGGGGGAGCATGACCACAGTGCAGAGTTTGAACTTGTATTCCAAATTCAAAAAATTTGCAAAAGGTTCTGTCTCCAGGGTGGCACACTCCTGCGGATTGATGCTCTTTGTAAGGTTCATTAAAGGATCCTTGAGAAGAAACATTACTATGGTGAGTAATTTTTTCTTCTATCTCTGCTTATAATGTGGGGAATCGGGGATGGACATAATTGAAGCAGAGCTCCTTCTGACGTTAAAGTCCTATCTTTGTGAATTAGCTTACACTGTATGAACAGTAAGGTTTTATTATGTTTGCTTGTAAATATTTTAGGATAGTCTTGGGACTCTGTAGGTGTATCAAGGTGGTAGCCAGGGAAGGATGCAGAAATGAACCTTTCCCCCTCCCAGTTAATGGTGCTATGGGTGGTTGAATTTATTTGAATGCATTGACACTCACCAAACAGGAAAGGGACCCGGGAGTATCTGATGATCTAAAAGTGGCGAGGCAGTGTGACAAGGGTGTAGGTAGGTCATTGTGATGTTGGGATGCACAGGGAAGGATATTACCAGAAGAAGGCCAGAGGTGGTGTTGCCACTTTATAGATCACTGGTGAGACCCCACCTGGAGCACTGTGTGCAGTTCTGGAGACCATGTCTCAAAGGCATAGACCAAGTGGAGGCAGTACAGAGGAGAGCAGTTAAAATTAGCTGGCTCAGGAAGATAGCTGTGAATTGGGGGGTGTGACTTAGACAGAAGTGAAGCAGTTGTCTGTGTTTAGACTTCCCTAGCCTTCTTACAAGAGCACTATAAAAGGAATCCCTCCTAATGTGTTCAGCAAGTTCATGTCCAGTGAGTGAGTGGAACAGCAAAGGAGTGGAATAGGTGTAAGGTTGGCATCTTAGTTGTGAGCAGGCTTCAGCAGAAGGAAGCAGAGAAGTGGGACCCTTTGCCGGCTGGCTAAGGTAAGGCACCTGTTCACTCCTGTTGTTGCATTCACTGTTGGGAAGGGCGGAAGGTAAGAAAAAATTACTCACCTTAGTAATGTTGTTTCTTCTAATGGAGTCTTGCTGTATTCTGACAGTAGCAGTGAGTCCCAACCTTCGAACTGCCCCGGAGATGAAAGAGTTAACTTTCCATGCCAGGCATGGAACGCTGAGCTCGAGCTCAGTTGAGACTCTGTCTGTTGCTGTTTAAACTCAAACTGTCAGATTTTTACGAGCAAACTCACTAAGGCCCTGTGTGGAAGCTGTAAACCTACACTAGACCACTGGCTACTAAACATAAAAAACACATTTGTTGGTCCCAAAACAAAGACTCAAGTCAGAAGACCCAAAAAATGAAAAACACAACACCAAATCACCCAAGAAAAGGGGGTGAAACAACAGGGTGGGCATCTACTGAGTGCCAACACTGCCACTGCCCACCCACATCCCAAAAACAAAGGTTCTGAGAGGGACAGGCAGGGGGGGGAGGTCAGAATACAGCAAGACTCCATTAGAAGAAACAACATTACTAAGGTGAGTAATTTTTTCTTCAAACAACATGAAGTCTTGCTGTATTCTGACAGTAGCAGACTACCAAGCAGTACCTCCATGGAGGAGGGACAGAACCTACTTAGAAAATAGGCTCTGAAGCACAGCTGTATTAAACCGAGCATCACTCCTAGCCTGAATATCCAAGGAGTAATGCTTGGTAAAAGTGTGAACTGTTTTCCAGGTAGCTGCTTGACATATCTCTAAGATAGGAATATCCTGGCAGCTGCCAGGAAGCAGCTGTACCTCTGGTAGAGTGAGCCCTCAGGCCTGAGGGTGGAACCTACACAGTTTTCCATAACAAAATTGGATACAAGAGACAATCCACCTGGCAATGGATCATTTAGTGGCAGGTTTCCCTTTACCAACCTCACCATAAGTGAGGAACAGTTGGAGGGAGTCAAACCTGTGACCCTTGGTAGGTTCTATGTAGTAGCTAAGGGCTCTTTTCACATCTAAACTGTGGAGCCTCCTCTCGCCAGAGGAGGAATGGTCAGTGAAGTACACAGGAAGAGACATAGATTGATTAAGGTGGAAATCTGAAACTACCTTAGGCAAAAATTTAGTCCTGTTAGTCCTGAGGACCACCTTATCTCTATGAAAGGAGATAAAATCAGGCTCCACTGACAAAGCTTGTAACTCACTTATGCATCTGGCAGAGGTGATGGCTACCAGAAACACAGTTTTCCAAGTCAAGTACTTAAGCTCTGCTGAAGACAAAGGCTCAAAAGGGGGTTGCATAAGCTGAGCAATGCAAACATTAAGGTCCCAAGCAGGGGCAGGGTCCCTGAAAGGAGGGTTGGTGTGAAGCAATCCCTTGGAAAACTTGGAGAATACAGGGTGAGCTGAAGGAGAAGAGGGCTTACCTGCTGAGATAAAAATGGAGACAGCTGCCAGATGCACCTTCAGTGTAGCTGGTCTGAGCCCTAAGCTATTTAAATGGACCATATAATCAAGGACTGTGGGCAGATCAGCAGACTCTGGGGAAATATGCTTTCCAGAGCACCATATGGAAAATATTTTCCACTTGGAATTATAAGTAGTCCTGGTGGAAGGTTTCCTAGAAGCCTTCAGAATGTCCATTACGCCTTGGGAGAGGTGTAAATCAGCAAACTCTAGCTCTTCAAGAGCCAGGCCTTGAGATTGAGAGATTTGAGATTCGGGTACCAAACCCTCCCCTGAGCACAGGTTAACAGGTTGTGATTCCTGGGAAGACACAGGGGAAGATGGACTGCTAAGGACAGAAGGAGTGGATACCAAGGCTGTCTGGCCCAATCTGGAGCAATCAGGATCATCTTGCAGGGTTGAGATCTGATTTTGACTAGCACTTTGAACAGGAGAGGGAAGGGGGGGAAAGGCATACAGGAACTTCTCTTCCCAGCTGAGAACTAAGGCATCCAGGGGGACTCAGCCCAACACTGGGGGCCTGCAACAAAAAAGGGGAAGTTGGTGATTGTTTGGGGCTGCAAAAAGATCTATCTGTGGGGTGCCCCATCTGGAGAATATCACCTCCAAGACCAAGGGATCCAGTGATCATTCGTGATGGCCCTGAGATATCCTGCTGAGAGCATCTGCCAGGACATTGTCCTTGCCTGGGAGGTGTACTGCTGAGAGGGAGGTGTTCAGGGAGTAAGCCAGGGACCACAACTTCATTGCTTCTGTGCACAAGGCCGTAGACTGAGTGCCTCCTTGCTTGTTGATGTACCATATTGTGGTAGTATTGTCTGTTCTGATCTGAATAACTTTGTTCTGAACAGACTTGGAAAAAACTTGAAGTGCTAGAAATACTGCTCTGAGCTCCAACAGATTGATGTGGAGCAGAGACTCCTGAGGGGACCACAACCCCTGGGTGGTCAGGTCGCCCAAGTGAGCCCCCCACCCCAAGAGGGAGGCATATGTAATAAGGATTAAGGAGTGGGACTGAGAGACAAAGGGAACCCCTTGTCTCAGATTGCTCTGATCCTGCCACCACTGTAGGGCCTGGATCAGGGTTCGAGTCACTGGTATCAATTTGGTCAGAGGGTCTTTCCTTTGAGACCAGAAGGCTCTCAAATGGAACTGAATGTCTCTCATCTGAACTCTTGCTCCCTGCACCACTGCTGTGGAAGCAGCCATGTGCCCCAGGAGCTGTAGAAAATGCCTTGCTGGTTGAGATACCTGCAGGGTGAATGAGGAGGCCAGAGAGATAAGGGTCCTTGCCCTGTCCAGGGGAAGGAAAGCTCTGGCCTTTTCTGTGTCTAGCTCTGCACCTATGAAGGTGAGGAGCTGGACAGGCTCTAGAACTGACTTTGAAAGGTTCAGGAGGAAACCTAATGAGGTGAGTAGTTGCTGAGTTATTTGTAAATGTGACTTGACTTGGTCTGGGGACTGTCATCCAGGTAAGGGAAGATGGCAATCCTTTGCCTTCTTAGAGAAGCAACTACTACTGCCAGGCATTTTGTGAACACCCTTGGAGCAGAGGTTAGTCCGAAGGGCATTGCTCTGAACTGGTAATGGCCTGAGGGCAGCTCGAACCTGAGGTACTTTCGATGGGAGCTTCTGATGAGAATATGGAAGTAGGCATCCTTGAGGTCCAGGGATACTAGCCAGTCCCCTGGCCTCAGAGAGGGTAAAATTATTCCCAGAGTCACCATTTTGAATTTTGGTTTTAACAGGTGCTTGTTTAAGTATCTGAGATCCAGGATGGGCCGCCATTCTCCTGTCTTTTTTGGGGTAAGGAAGTACCTGGAGTACAACCCTTTGCCCTGGTGTAGGGGTGGAACCCTTTCCACAGCTCTGAGAGCTAGGAGGGAAGAGACCTCTGCCTCTAGGGCAAGTGCCTCCGAGGGGTCTGCAGGTGGAAAGGATCTGGTTCTCAGCTTTGGAAATCTTTTGAAGCTGAGAACCAGTCCCTGGCTTACTACTTCCAGGACCCACTTGTCTGATGTTATAGACTTCCAGTCCTGGACAAAGTAAGCCAGCCTGCCCCCTACAGGTGGTGGAGAATTGGCCCTGGCAAACCCATCAGGGTGCCTGCTTGGCAGGGGGTTTTGGCTGAGGGGTGGAAGCAGGTCTGCTGGTACCCCTCCTGCCTCTCCCTCTAAAGAACTCCCTCTGAGCATATGCAGAAGAAGAGGCCTGGGCTTGGTAGAAAGGCCTGTGAAAAGGCCTGCCCCTGCCCCTGGGAAGCTGCCTCTGAGGAGTGGCCTGCCTTTCCTTGGCCTGGACACTCCTGTAGGTGGTCCTATACGCGTCCATTTTCTTCATGTAATTCTCCGTTTGCTCCCCAAACAAAGAATTACCAACAACAGGAAAATCCATGGCCTTAGTCTGGGTATCCTGTGACAGGCTAGTATGTCTGAGTAAAGCCATTCTGCGAAGTGCCACAGAGGTAGCCATGACTCTTGATGACACATCATTTGAGTCCACTGCAGCATGGAATTGCACCTTGGATGCCTCAATACCATCAGCAGCCACCTGCTCCAGCTCCTTGGCAAGCTGGCCAGGGACCTGTTTTGCTAAAGCCATGACAGTGTCCCATCTGGATTTCTGATATCTAGCAATATAAGCCATATAATTAGCCTGTCTGAGTCCCAAGGATGCTGCCATGTACTGTTTCTTTGCCATGGCATCAATCCTCCTGGAGTCCTTGTCTGGGGGGTGTGAAGCCAAGGGAATATTTGCCTTGTCACAGGCTGCAGCCTGCACTACCCTAACATGGCTGCATTGTTGTGTAAGGAACTCCGTATCACAGCCTGACAATGCATACCTCTTGTCCATTCTCTTATCCACAGGAGGTATAGTGTTAGGAGTCTTTAAAATTTTAAATGTCTGTTTCCCAAAAGATTTATGCAAGGGAATAGACAGCCTCCTAGACTCTGGGATATCCATCATTTCCACAAAGTCAGGCTCCTCTTGGTCATCCACAGCTTCTTCCATAGGAAGCTGGAGGGTTTCAGCCACTTTTTTATAAAACATGAAATGAGAAGGGGACTCAGAAAGCCTAGGAGGAGACACTCCTGAAAGTCTGTCTGGGGAGATGTCCAGGTCAATGGGCACATCCAGACTTTCAAATCCACAATAACTTTCCTCATACTCCTCTTCCCTCTCCTCCGGTTCATAATACTCCTCTAAATCATAATCTTGAACCGGTGGAACCGACCGAACCGAGCACCTCCCTGATGGTGCCGGTTCGGTCGGAACCGGGGAAAGCGACTGGACAGTTTTGATCACTTTGGCTATTTCTTCAGCAGTTGGAGAGGAAAGTTTTGGCTCCACACCAGCTGATTTTCTAGTCCTCTTTGCTGGAACTGACTCCTCAGAGTCGGATCTCCTTTGGCCCGAAGAAGTCTCGCCCTGGTCAGAGGGCACTCCTTTTGGTTCAGTTTGAACCGAACCGGGCTGGCCATCTGGTTCAGCGGACTTTTTGGCCTCCCTTTCCCTGAGCCTACCAACTCTCTTTTCTAGGGTAGTGTAACAGGGCCCTGATATGAAGAGAAATATCAAGAATTTACAAGATGCCCCCCCATCCCACTTTTCAATTTTCACTCTATCCTGTCTGCTTCTATATTCGTATCTATCCTAATTTTCTTGTCAGGGTGGCCAACCTGGCAATCTTTAAACCTTTCTTTACTGTCCGTGATTATCTTTAAAACAATCTGGCATCCAAATCTTGATAAGCTGAAAAGCAGTCAGCTGAAATTCTAGCTGTGAGGAATTTCATAAAAACAAACATTATGCAGCATATATAAAGAAAATATGTTAGAGGAGACTACTGTGTAAAAATATTTACTAGAATTGTTGTCTAAAATAAATGCATGTTTACTTTCTGACAATTACATTTAAAAGTAAATAGAATCCTGGAACCTTGCAAGGAAGACAGATAGGGAGTGCACCCCTCATCTGTTTTTCCTTGCCAAGGCTGCAGATTTTATTTCAATCCTTAACAAGTGTTTATTTTCTATCTATATTAAAACAAAATGAATGTGTACCTGAATGTCTTGCTTCTCCTGCTGAGGTCCTGCTATAGGGATGGCAGCCTACAAAATGGCTGCTTTTATAGTATTCAGGTAATGTGATATCACAATAGGGAAGGGGCTCAGTTCAAGACACACCCCTTCTGGAAAGTATATAAACCCTCCACTAGGAGACCTGTTTAGATAGAGAGAGGAGAGTCAGTATTCGACTGACCACAGAGCAAGAAGGTTGTGCTTGTGCGCTTCCACACAAAGTGCTGTTCAGATAAAAGGAAAGGAAAAGACAATTCAGGAGTCTGTGGAAAGAAGTATTTCCTGTTTTTTTGGTATGAAGACTAACGCCGATTTTTTTTTCCTTTCTGTGAACTTTAAGTAAAGAATATTTTTTTTGTTTTGTTTTTGGAAATAAATTGACAAACGCATACCTTTGCATTTTTTTATGCATCTTAAACCTTTGGTCTGGACATCTGTTATTTCCAACGCTTCTACAGGTAGCTGCAGGAAAATTTTTACAAATCTGGCAGTCTGCATTGAGGTGGTCAAACCCCAGACAATAAACACAGGTGGTGGGGGGGTCAGCCTTGGCAAAGACGTCCCCACATACACTACAGTGTTGAAACAGTGGGCCAGTTTTTCTTTTGGGTTTCTCAGACATTGTGTCAGTCTAACCAAACTTACCCTTTTAATGGCAATCCTGAGGCAAGACCCTCTTATCGGTTCCTGATCGTGTCACGGGTCGTGGAAAAAAACGTAATAAAATCCGTTTTTTTTAGAACCAATAAGAACCGGTAACCACACTCTAAAAGTACAATTTAGGATTTTTAAACAACTTGAGCGGTTCAAACCGAACCAATAAACCGTTTACAAGTTCCACACAGAATAAGATTAATATATAACCTATCTAGTACTCACGAATACCACAGACAGAGACTGAACTGACAGGTTGCGGTTTAAATTCGGTCGAAAACTGAGAAAAACGGTACTTTAACTGACAAATTGAACCGAGCAGAAGGAGAAATCTCCAGAGCGACTGTTCAGTGAGGCGGAGTAAAGAATCTGACGGTTTGAGTTTAAACAGCAACAGACGGAGTCTCAACCGAGCTCGAGCTCAGCGTTCCATGCCTGGCATGGAAAGTTAACTCTTTCATCTCCGGGGCAGTTCGAAGGTTGGGACTCACTGCTACTGTCAGTATACAGCAAGACTTCATGTTGTTTGAAAAGGTAGGCCTAAATTGGGAATAGGAGCAACACTCTGTCTAGGGTAGCAGTACTCGGGGAAGTACACCAGGTACAACATAACCCTTATCTTTAAGAAGGGGAAAAAAACATGAGGCTGATAACTACAGACCTATAAGTTTGACCCAAATACTGGGTAATGTCATGGAAAGCCTAATTAAGGAATGGTGTATTGCTGACTTAGGTGTCTTTGATACAGTCCAACATGGATTCACAAGAGGGAGATCTGTTACATCTAACCTGTTGTGCTTCTACATACAAATTAGTAAATGTCTGGATGACAAAGCATCATGTGATGTGGTTTTCTTAGACTTTAGGAAAACCTTTGATTCTGTCCCCACTGGGCTGTCTGTGAAAAAATTGATAATATGGACATACACTCGAAAATAAAAAATTGGGTAAAAATTGGCTTCAGGCTCGATCCCAGAGTTTTATACTTGAGGGCTATGAATTAGAATGGAGACCTGTGACTTGTGGGGTGCTCCAGGGATCCGTCTTGGCACCAGTGGTATTTCAAATCTTTATTGCAGATCTTTTCACCAACCTTAAGAGTTGGGTTACCAAATACGCAGATGACTGCAAGATAGGTGGTCTCTGTGATAGGGCATCAGACTATCATATAATTAAAGAGGATTTTAACAAATTGACTTTGTGTGCTGCTAAATGGGGCATGAGTTTTAATAATAGCAAGTGTGGTGCAATGCACTTTGGACTTAACAATTAAAGGCACAGCTACTATTTGGACAACATCATTCTAAACAAAATTGATAATGAAAAAGATCTTGGGGTTACTGTTGATGGTAACCTCTCTTTTAAAAAACAGATTTCATTACTAATCGGTAAATCTAACAAAACATGGTGGACTATCAGACGCAATATTATCTCTAGAGAGCCCGCGGTTTTATTGCCCCTGTATAAAGCATACATTCGTCATCATCTAGATTTCTGTTCACAGTTGTGGAGTCCCTATCTTAAGAATGACAAGCTAAGGATTAAGAATGTAGAACGTAAAATCACTAAGTACATAAAGGGCCTAGGTACAATGAATTATACCGAGAGGTTGAATTCTCTAAAATTAATGACCTTGGAAACAAGGAGGACCCAAGGGGACCTATTATGTGTATGGGACATA
Organism: Neoceratodus forsteri; assembly: GCA_016271365.2. NCBI lineage: Eukaryota > Metazoa > Chordata > Ceratodontiformes > Ceratodontidae > Neoceratodus > Neoceratodus forsteri. Next base: position 372,003,572 of record CM057449.1, read on the forward strand.
CTTAAGGATCAACAAACAATGTCTGATACAGGCCTAGACTTTAAACAGGTATCAGTGAACAGCCAGGGACATCCACTTCAACTCTCTAAACAGAAGTTTTATACTCTTAGACGTGAACATTTTTTCTCATTAAAAGTGGTAAGAGTATGGAACTCTTTCCCAATTCATATACAATAGTTACAGCATAAGTGAAACTAAATCAGTGTTTAAAAACAGACTGGACAAATGGTTACTCTCTGGTAGTTTGAACCCCTATTGTAATTAAGTTGACAGGAGCTATCATAGGCATCAGCTTTTTGCTCCTTTCTCCCTACCTTAGTGAACCTACAGTAGCTACTGTATACACACACACACACACACACACACACATACACATATATTGGAAGCTAAGAACACCATATCGGGGATAAGGGTCCATAAGTATTTCCAGGTAACATGGAATATAGAAGCTGGGAATATTAGAAATGGTGCAGTGCAGTGCAGTGGTGTGGCAGTTTTCAGAAAGATCTTCTGGAGACTGTGCTGCTGCCCCATCTGTGTGCACCTCTCTGGGTTGACGGAGGAAGTTGCTAGACTCCAGGCAAAGTTGACTAGGATTCGGAGGACCTCTTCCCTTACTCAGGGGCTACCAAATCTGACACTGTTACCCCAGAAGATGCCAAGGAGGAGAAACAGATGGACTAGAAGAAGAATCAGCATTTATATAGCACTTTTCATACACAATGTATCCCAAACTGCTTTGCAAGCAATGCTAGACTGGTAATGAAGTGACTGAATGTGTAGTGCCATCCATATAGCACAACAACACCGGCACACAGCCTGGACAATTGCATGGACTGGTTTATGGGAAGGAGAATGTTGGCCAGGACACTGGGAATGTCACCTACTCTTTGCGAAGAGTGCCCTGGGTTCTTTTACTTCCACCTGGACACCCACCAGGACAGCACTAGGATGGGTAGAAGGGTCCTCGGTTTAATGACTCATCCAAAGGATGGCACACCCCAGTAGTACAGCACCCCCCAATACTGCACTCAGATGCCAGCATTTTAGGTGCAAGTCCAATCCCGGTGTGGGACAAGAACCCATGACCTTCTGGTCCAGAGGCGGATGTGCTACCAACTGAGCCACACTGACACCTGACTTTGGTGGGCTCTGAATGGGTGGGGGTGGTGGGTCAGAGGCACATTCCACAACCAGTACCACTATGAAATTCCAATGCTGCTCTTGCAAGGCAGAACTTCTAAGAAGAGACACCCATGGTAGTGGCCAGGGGGATATGGGGGTTCCCTGGAGTGCAGACCCCAAGGAGGGAGGAAGAGAACCCCAGAGGAGGAGAAAGAAGCAACTTCTGGTGGGAGATTCAATTATGATGGGGACAGATCTGCGAGTAGGAAAGGGAGGAGAGGGAGGTTTAGTGCCTACACAGTGTCACGGGAGAGATGGGAAGCAGATCCAGAGGATTGCTAGGGCAGTAGGAGGCAGAGCTGGATGTCATTGTCCACCTGGGGACTAGTGACCTAGCTAGGGATGGGGCTGAAACATTGCAGGGGGAGTTTAAGGAGCTGGTGAGGGGTCTTAGATAGCACACTCAGTGGGTTTTGCTGAGGTGCTGCCTGTCTATGACGGGGAAGAGAGGGATTTCGGCACCAAGACCTTCAACTAATGGTTGAAGGAATGGTGCAGAAAGGAGGGCTTTAGCTACATTGGGGCTGGGGATTCACCTGAGAGATAAGGACCTTTACAGGGGTGATGGCCTGCATCCATCCAGGAGGGAAACCGCAGTCTTCAGTGGATGGTTTAGATGTTACTTTGATGAACATTTAAACTATCCAAGGGGGGGATGGTGGAAGAAATCAGGGAGGCAGTAACTGCCCTCCACAGGCTGAAGTAGAAAGCAAGGAGAAACCGAGGGGAATGGAATCCCCCAAGATGGAAATTAATAAAGGAAGCAGGGAGGTAGAAATGAGGGAGCATAAGAACAGAAGCATTAAAAAGAGGGAGGAAGAGAGGCCAAAAAGGAAAGAAAGTAAGTAACAAACAGAATGATAACAGAATCTGGAAGGCCATGTGTCTGAATGCTAGAAGTGTTGGAAATAAGATTCTGGAACTAGAAACCATAATGGCAAAGACTGACCTGGATAATGTGGCCATTACTGAATCATGGTGCACTGAAAACCATGATGGGGACTTGGCCATCCCAGGCTATACTTTGTTCAGGAGGGACAGGGTAGGAAGGAAATGGGGGGTGTGGTGCTTAATGTGAAGGAAGGCATAAAAGCATGGGAAATATAGGGAATACAGGAGGGAGTAAAGGTACTGCGGGTTATCCCAGAGACAAGAAATGGAGCCTCTATTTGCACTGGCATGATCTACAGACCTCCAGCACAGGGTGAGGAGTTAGATAAAGTACTGGTGGAAGCTACTGGCAAGATGGCAGAAAAGGGGGAGGTGTTGCAGGTGGGGGACTTCAGTCTTCTGGATATAGACTGGAACCTTCCAGCTGCAGCTTCAGCTAGAAGGAGGGTCATTCTGGACTCCATGTTGGGGGCGTTCATCAGGCAATTAGTCTGTGAACCCACTCATGATGGGTCAGTTCTGGACCTGGTACTCATTAACAGGGACAGTGTTGCAGACATCAAGGTAGGAGGCCACCAGGGAACAGCAATCAGCATACAGTGTGATTCAGTATAAGGATTGAACCACACAAGAGCAAGAGTTCATGATTTCAAGAGGGCACATTTGAAAAAGATGGGCGAATGCCTCAAGGATGACCTGTTGGGGGGAATGACTTGGATGGGATAGAGGTACAGTGGGTGAAGCTAAAAAGGTCCATAGGGAAGGCAACACATGTCTGCGTCAAGCAAGTGAGCAAAAGCAAGAGGTAAATGAGACCACTGTGGTTCCTGAAAGAGGTTGCAGGAAAGATAAAGACTAAAAGGGTAGCATTCAGAAACTATAAGGAGACATAGAGGGAGGAGGATAGGAAGGTGTATCGGGGAAACTGAGGGAAACAGAGAGAACTGCAAGTAGTGTGAAGGTGTAAATTGAAGAGAGAATAGCCCAGATAGTGATGATGGGGACAAGATATTTTTTAGGCATGTAAATGAGAGGAGGAAGACCATGGGTGGGATTGTAAGATTAAAAAGAGAAGGGGGGGGGACTGTGCAGAGGGGAACCAGGAAAAGGCAGACATCCAAAACATATACTTTTGTTCAGTGTTCACAGAAGAAGGAGAAGAGGAAAGGACACAAAAATGTAACAGGAGCATTGGAGGGGTAGAGGTGGACACTAGTCTGTTTTCAGAGGAGAGTGTCCTGAAGGGACTCGCTAATCTGAAAGTGGACAAAGGAATGGGACCAGCTGGAATGCATCCAAGGGTATTGAGGGAGCTTGGGATGTACTGGCTGCACCTCTGACAGTCATGTTTAACAGCTTATTGGGAACAGAAGTGGTTCTGGAGGTCTAGAGGAGGGCAGATGTAGTCCCACTTCCCAAAAGTACCAGCAGGGAAGAGGCTAGCAATTATAGACCAGACAACTGGACTTCAGTGGTGGTAAAGTTGATGGAGTCACTGCTAAAGGAAAGGATTGTGGAATATCTTGAATCCAGTGATTTATAAGACCCAAAGCAGCAGAGATTCATGGGGGGAGGTAATGTCAAATGAATCTGATAGATGTCTGTGACTGAGTGACCAAGGAATTATATCAGGGTGGAGCAATGGACATGGCCTACTTAGATCTCAGTAAGGCTTTTGACACCGTTCCACATAAAAGGCTAGTAAGCTAGCTGGATAGCTTAGGAGTGGGTTCAAATGTAGAAGACTGGGTAAGAAATTAGATAGGGATTGGTGACAGAAGGTGGTGATAAATGGAGTTCACACAGAGGAAGGGAGAGTGACCAGCAGAGTGCCTCAGGGATCAGGGCTGGGACCAGTTCTCTTTAATGTCTTTATAAGTGACATTGCAGAGGAGCTGAAAGGGAAGGTCTGCCTCTTTGTGGATGACACAAAAATCTGCAGTAGGGCGGACACTACGGGGGGAGGGGAGGGGTGGAAAGGTGGAAAGGATGACTAGAGACCTGAGAAAACTTGAGGAGTGGTCAAGGGTATGGCAGCTGGGTTTCTTTCTTTCTTTTTTATTTATTTAGACTTCGGATTAACACCTTTGAGCCAAAAGGCTCTTTTACATAGGTTCCACATCAAGGACAATAAAGGCAATACAATGTTCAGGAAAACAAAATAAGTCAGGGTAAACTTACATACAGTGTCAAGGCAAAGGTGAACACAGTAGGTGAGTTAGGCAATATATTTGTATATACATAATGCAGGACAGCAAGCAACAAGACCAAGTTAAATTATAAGGAATAGAAAAAATTGCACAAGAGTATACTCAGAGGTGCAGCCAGAAGGCCTTGTCAAAAGAATGAAGTGGGAAAGGGTAAAGGGCAAGAGGCCTCAGCCCAGATTCAGGCTGTGGCAGGAAGGATGGCTGGTAGTGAGCTCAGCCAGGTTGATTGTGGAGGGGGATATCAGGGGGGTAGGTTGTAGAAGCAGGATAGTAGGGTAATAGGAGTGGCTGGCATAGTAGAAGTTTGAGCCTAGAGGGGAGGCAGGGGTGGAAAGGGATGTGCAGATTTAGTCAGGTGGCTGGGGTAGATTGGATTGTAAGGAGGATAGTGAGCTAGGTGGGGAAAATGGGAGGTGTGCTGGGGGTATGGTGTAGTGGGGAGGGTAGTGGGGCAGGAGGAGGGAGGGGGAAGTTAATCGGAGTTACAAGGACATCGTATCATGCATAACAGTCACAGGAGGCTCGGGCTACAAGGTGGCCACAGAGCTTTCCTTTGAAAGGGCCAATAGTGGCTGTGTCAGTAACCTCCCTGGGCAAGGAATTGAACCATTTTGGGGCTCTGAATGTAAAAGACCACTGTCCTTGAAAAGTATGACAGCAAGGGGCTTATAGAGAGGAGTTATCAGAACTTCTGGTGTGATGAGTACTACAAGAAGGAATGAGGAGATTCTGTACTCCAGGGGGTAGTAGACCAATGGAGGCCTTCTTTACCCCAAGACAGGTATGATAGAAAATTCGTCCATGCAGTTATAACCAATCGGCCTGTTCATGGAGATCACATGTGTGAGTCTGAGGGGCAGCCCTTAGGAGAAGATGGCATGCCTTGTTCAAGGCTATATATAATCTCCTAAATGCAGAGTCCATTGCTGCTCAATAGATCACAAGCCCATAATCTATTAATGAGATGATGGAGCTCTGGATGGCTAGCTTGACAGCTTGATCTGCTAGGCAGTGTTTATGCTTGTACAGGAGACCGATGCAGGTATTCACAAATTTGGCAACACGATCAATATGGTTATTAAAGGAAAGGGTAGAATCCAGAGTAACACCAAGATACTTGAAGGATTGTGTCTGTTCTAGAGCTGTACCAGAGCAGTTCCTGATTACTAATGGTTCAAGCTCAAAATTTGCTAGGTAGTGCTTCCTGCACTGCATAGATTTGTGTTTTTTGTAATGGAGCATCAATTTCTTCACCAAGAACCATTCCTCTATTTCTGAGAAGCTTTCCTGAAGTTGCCTCTTCAGCAGAGAGTAGTCAGAGTTCTTTGTGTAGATTACCACATCATCTGCGTATTGCAGAACTTGTTTGAGGCAGTGAGCTGGGAGCTTGTTAAGGAAAATGCTGAAGAGCAAAGGCCCCAGGATTGGACCTTGTGGTACGCCTGTGTGGACAGGGAGCTTTGATGACAGGATGTCACATATTCTCACCTGCTGTGTGTGGTCAGAGAGGTAGCTACATAACTATCCAAGGGTATTTGAAGACAGGCCTAGTTCGGCTAGCTGTTTCAGCAGTAGGGGGTGACTGACTGTGTCAAACACCTTGGAGAGATCAATAAAGGTGGCTCTGACAAGTTGACCCTGGTCCAAAGCCTGCTGGATATAGCCCGTGAATTCCAGCAGGGGCAGAGTTGGTGCTATGCCCTTTCCTAAAGCCATGTTGGTAGGGACTTTGGAGATTATACTTCTCCATATACTCGACCAGCTAGTCTGCTACAATTCTTTCGAGTGCTTTGGATAGTGGGGGAAGAATGGAGATGGGCCTGTAGTTGCCAGGCAGGGCTCTGTCACCATTCTTGTATATAGGGGTCACCAGGGCTAGCTTCCATTTGCTGGGGAACTGGGAGAGCATGAGGGACTAGTTGATGATGTTTGTAAGGGGAGATAGGACTACATTGAACATGAGGTCAGTGAGCTTCAGTTCCAGCATGTCTCCACTGTAGTGGGCCTTCCCAAGTACTTTGGTTAAGTATTTTTTGGCTTCATGTTCAGTCACTGCCTTAAAATAGAATGGAGGATGCGCTGAGTCCAAGCCTTGCAAGCCCTTAGGAGCAGCACGGGGGGGGGGGGAAGAAATTTGAAGGTAGAACATGGCTGAGGTCCATAAAAGCATAGTTGAACGTGCTGGCAATCACTGTGGGGTCAAGAGTTATGGTGCCGTCTAGATTCAGCATGGAGGGGGTGGTACTGGAGTCTTTCCCAGTGATTTCAGTGTTCAATGGCTCATTAGGTAGCACACTCACCTCCGAGGCCGGGAGATCAGAGGGCTGTGGGTTCAGTTCCCACATCTGGGTTAATATCCCAGTACTGACACTGTAGTGCAGCATGAGAGGGGTGCTGCCCTTCAAACCGAGGTCCCATCTGTCTGGATTGGTGGTAGTTCAGGTGGATGTTAAAGATCCCATGGCACTTATCGAAAAGAGTAGGGGAATTTTTATTACGAGGACTTACAGATAGAAAAGAAAACATACATCATATTTACAATATACATACATCATGATTCTTTACATATTTACATTCAACCAGCACCTTTAGTTATGCCATAAATTTAAACGATATTAATGCTAGATATAACCATTAACCTTTCTTGTTCAGTCTTTTAAGGTGGTTTAGCCCAGTGTTCACAGTTGATCCAAAATAATTTCCTTTTTTCCTTCATATATTTTTTAATGTCTAACCCCTTCAATTTCTGCAATGAGATGTCAATATTCCTACCCATCTCAATATATGAAACTGCTCTCTGCCGAGTTGCCCCAAAACATTGGGATTGCCATATATAATATTTTACAATTGCCAATACTATATACAGTGTTTCAAAATAATACTTCCCCATGCCCCCTTCCACCTGACCATATATCAATGCACCATAAGATAACTTGGTAAAGCATGGCTCATTCCATTCTTTAGCTAGATATGCCCAAAAATCTTTTACATAATCACATTCCACAAATAAATGTTTTTGTGTTTCCCACTGTTGAACACATGATTGTCTTAAGCAATACCTATCCTGAACCTGTTTGTGTTTGTTATTGTTTCGAACGCCCAATTTCCCATGTAGACTGAGCCATACTATATCCCATACTGTATCCCATACAAACTCTGGCATATGCTTAGATTTTAACATGTCAATGTTTAATTGTAAATTATTATCTGGACATTCCCCCAAGGAGAGTTTGTCTCTATCTTCCTCATTTAATATGTGGGAGTATAGTTCTTTCCTATTCTTGAGTTGAATCATTTCTTTTGTAATATTCCATTTTATTACATATTTCAACATTTCCACCCCATATTTTGTAAGTCCTGTACTCTATGTAAAGCCACAGTTTTCTTTAAGGACCAAGCTGTAGAACCTAATTCAATTTCATGCATAACTTTTTCTTTTCAAATCTTAAATCCAGGACGCAATGCCCCCCCGAGATTGTATGACAAAAATATACAATAGAAAAAGGCGATAGGATTAACCATTCCTAGGCCTCCTTCTTTTGTTTTTCTGTAAGTTACTATCCTCTTTACAGGGTTAAGCCTGCTCCCCGACAATGCTTGAAAGAACACACTATATATTGTTACCCATAATAACCGTGGAGGGGGAAAAACATAATTTATGTACAAAGAGATCAGGATTAACAAGGTTTTTATCAAAATGATTCTCTTTTTTTTTCTATAGCCTGACCCTTCCATCCGTTAACTAAATGTTGTGCTCTCTGTAGTTTTGTGTTCCAATTTAGCCTAGCCATGTCTGCACCTCCATATACTATACCTAATACTGGAATGGTGCCCTTGTCAATTTTAATCCCAGAAAAGGACCTATGCTCTGGGACAGGAGTAACACCTAATGCTATTCCTGCACTTTATGAACGCTTATTTTTGAGCCTGACAAATCAGAAAAAGTCTGGTAATGCTCTAGTAGAATATTTTCATTTGTTGAAGGGTCTGTACATAAAATTAAATCTGCATAAGCTAAGTTCTTAATTCTGGGTAAAGAAGAACATAGTTCCAACCCTTTAACTCTATCATCTTGTTCTAGTTTCCTTAAAAACACATCAATACAAAACATGTATAATAAGGGACTTAATGGGCACCCCTGTCTTACACCTCTTTTTACTTTAATATCTTTACCTATCCATCCATTTATGTTAGGTGTTAAAGTAGCTTGTTTGTATAAGACCTCCACCCATCTAATAAATTCCTCAGGTATGCCATATGCTTTAAGAACTTTGTACATGTATTGCCATGATATTTTATCAAAAGCTTTTTCTTGGTCAATTGTTATTATATATCCTTGCAAATTTTGTTTCTCAGCTTAATAGAATATCTCTCTAGTACAATTAAATTATCTGCTTGTTTCTGTTGGAATTGCACATGTCTGACTGGGACTGATCAATTTGTCTGCAACTGACACGAGTCTATTCATTAATAGTTTGCTTAATATTTTAAAGTCCACATTTAATAGGCTAAGTGGCTTCCAGTTTTTTAAATCTTCTCTTTCACCTTTTTTAAAGAGTAGAATTAGTGATGCTTCATACATGGATCTTGCTAACATACCTTCTTGTAACATACTGTTATATACTATCACTAACGCTGGAATTAAATCTTCATAAAACATTTTATAGAATTCTGCCCCTATTCCATCTGGCCCAGGGGCAGAATCACTCTTAAGTCCTTTTATAGCACTCCTTATTTCCTCTCCCAGTATAGGGGCTATCAACTGGATACTGTCCTTTTTATCAAGTTTAGGCAGATCCTGCAGTACATCCTCTCCCCCCAATGTCTGTGGTGCTGTTCCAAAAGTTTCTAAAAATGAGTATTCACCTGCTTTAGTATTTTTTCCGTGAGGAAGTTATCTCCAGATTCTAACTTTAATTTATGTAGAAATCTGTGTTCTACTCTATCTTTGAATCTTTAAAAGGATCCATTGATCCTTTTTTATGTTGGTACCAAATCTTAATTCTTGCTCCAGGCTTTTGGCTCTATCATATTGTAATATGCACATTTGTTTTTGATTTCATGAATTTGGTTATCTAAGTTCAATTTAATGTCTCTGATTTTGAAATCAAGGCCTGCAGTTGAGCCTTAACTGTAAATATTTCAAATATTTATCATTCATCTTCTCTCTGTAAGTTTCTGAAACCAATGTTTCCAGGATGCTTTGTGTCCTCCCACCAGAAGGCAGCACTATCATACATTATGGCCACTGATAACCTAGTCTGCCATTCTTGATTCCACCGTTTTGCACTTGTTTGTCTGTTAAGACTGAGCTATTCAGTTCCATAGGTTTTCTTGGATCTAGGAGTATCTTTCCAAGTAACTTTTATAGTTATTGACTTATGGTCTGAAAATTCTCTTCCTAACAAGGTAACATTTAAAATAACTAAAATTTCAGCAACAAAAACAAAATCGATCCTGGTTGATAAATGTCCCTTAAAAAAGTGTTTCCACCTGTTTTATATGTTGCTCTATAAGAGTCCTTTAATTTTGCATTATCAACTATTTTATTTAAGGTTGTGGAGTCACAGAATATTTTTTCTGTTTTAAGCCCTCTATCCAGTTTCCCCAATCCACAATTAAAATATCCAGCCCATAACAGTAATCTGGATGTATGCAAGTATGGTTGTACCTTTTGAAATAAAGCAACTCTGAAAGCTTTAGTCTGGGATGCGTAGATATTTATTATCCGAAATCTTTCAGAATATAAGGAAATATCTATCATTAAAGCTCTCCTGGATCAATGTCTACTAATTTAGCAACCCTGATACTAGAGTTGTTTATTAAAATTCCTACCCCATCACATCTTTCCTGACCTACAGACCAAAAGGATGATCCCTTTGTCCAATGTTTAGAAGCTTGCTGTAGTTCTATATTTGTCTTAAGCCGGGTATCTTGAAGACAAATTATGTCATTTTTTTCTGTGGCTAAAGAACTTAGAGCCATAATCATTTTAGCATTGCTTTTAATGCTATTTACATTTACTGTTGTTAAAGTAAGGGATTCCATGTGTTAAAGGGTCCCTGAAATTAAAAAAATACTCAAAAAACTCAACTACATCAAGGAGTTTTACTACATCTCTGTCTCTGTGTCCTCTGGGCAATATGTGTATCCCCCCCCTTCTATTTCTGAGGTTACTTCTGTGGTGCCTGTGTTTGTAGATGAAGTGTCTGACATTTCTCCCTCAGTATCCTCATCAGATTTTTCTGAAACCAGAGCCTCATATCTATTCCCTTTCCTCCATGTTTTTTTCATGGCTTCTTTCCTACTTCCTCTTCCAGGTTTTTATTCTTGAGTGTTTACCTGACCTATTTCGCTTGGCAGCTGCTTTCCTATGTTTTGTCTCTTGGCTGGGTGGTGGGGGTGTGGGCATGCTCTTCACCTCTATTTCTCCTATTCTCTCAGGACTTTCAGTTTCTGCAGTAGCCTGCATCTCTCAGTGAGTATCAGTGTCAGGGGTAGGATTTTTAACTGTTTTATGAGATTCCTCCACTCTCCCTGGTTGGGAGTTAACACTAGTTAGTGAGGGGTCTTGCGCTATGGATTCTTTATTTGCTGCAGTGGCAATTTTTTGGGCTTGTAACTGCTGTGCTCTGTTAATGAGGCCATCTTGCGAGGGACAATCTTCACGATTATGGGAGGCCCAAGGGCACTTCCCATAACCATGTCCTGTGTTTTCACATAAATTGCACTTAAAAAGGTTAATGCATGTGGATGAAGTATGCCCATAGTTTAGACAATGACTACATTTGGGGGTATCACAGGCTGTACTTAAATGGGTATGGGAACTGCATTTAAAGCATGATTTGGGTTGCCCCATATAAAATAGAACTCCTGTCTCTCCCCAGATAAAAAGTACTTGGCAAGTGTACTGGTCCATTATTTGTAGAGTATAGTTTAACCTTTATTTTTCAGCCCCCATTCCATATTTGCTCACTGTCTAAAATGGGGGCTGGCTTCTCTAACACCTCACATCTTTGTCTTAACCAGAAAAGTATGTCTTCTACATGGACTCCCTCATTACAAAACATAACAGTGATGTATTTTACAGCTGGTTTTGTAAGAGGGACGGCCATGTAGGGATCCACAAAGGATTATTCTTCAGTGTCTGGTATTGAGACCAGAATCTGTCTAGACTAGAGACAGTTTTGAAACTAACATCAAAGTTCCCATTTCCTAGGTGAATTAATGCAAACATTTCTGATGAAAAAAAACGCATTGTTCCCTTCAGTAGTTGCTTAGCAACATAGATCCTATCAGGAGGATCTTCCAGGCCTCCCTTGAAAATTAGCCTGACAGCATTTTTTCTTGGGGCTGGCTCCCCTTTGTTTTGTAACAAGTCAGACAGTTTAAACATGGGGTCCAACCAAGCCCTTTTATTAGGATCCTGTAGAATATGCTCTGCTGGCCCCAATCTAGGCGAAGGTTCATTTGTCTGAACTGTAGCGTTAGTCACTTGTGCTGTAAAATTTTCATTGTTTTCAATGTTGGGGCCCATATCCTTTGCAGAGGTATCCATTTTCATGTTTAAATGTGTGCTAGCATTATTATGGTCATTAGAAGTAGAAGCTTCACATTGTAAAGTCTCAGCATGATATTTCTGCACTGTTTTATCTTCAGAATCTGGTTTCCAGACTCCTGATGAACTTTGCAACCACTCTGCACCTTCTAGCGCACCGGCAGGGGACCAGTTTTGCTGTAGTGTTATTAATTCCTCATTTCTTACATTTTTCTGCAGTGGTGAATGCGTCTTGTTTACCGCACTTGCATCCAACAGTTCTGAACACACTGGGGCTTCCTTCACTGAAGTGGTTATATTTTGAGTGCTCCTTGAATATGTAAGTCCCAACCTATGTCTTGCGGAAGAGAAGGTTTTATCGCTCTTGGCACACAGTACTTGTTGTTTGCAAATGCCAGCCAGAGAGGTTTCCTGTTTTTGGGGTAGCTTCTGTTACCATAGTACTAGTACTTTTTGCCATGTTACCGCTCAGCTGAGATGCTGGTGAGTCACTGAGTAGTCCTGTTGGAGAGCTGTCTTGCAAGTTTGACAGCCTCTGTAGTGCTTCTCTTTACTTTACATTGCTCCTCTGTTATTAATAGCTCTTTACCAGTCTTTCTTTTGTCAGTTACATTCATACTATTAACAGATAAAGGAGACAATACCTGAGCTTTGCTCTCAGCATTTTCCATGATTTGGGACCAGTCCATATCTTCATCGAAAAAGCATACTGGTGCATCATCTTCTTCTTCAGGCAGCACATTCACATCTTTGTTTTCCTCTGGAGATGCAGATGCAAAAACAACCACTACCTCTCCTGTTTGCAGTCCTCCTCCTCCTCCTCCTGGATCCATCTGGGCGGCCATCTTGTCAGCTATGTTTTCCCCACTGCCCCATCAGCACTTCCTCCTCCTCTGCAGTCCGGCTCCAAACTGAGCTACTCCACTCTGCAGGAAGTCAAGCCCCCTGCAGGCAGAGTAGGGGAATTTTTTATTGAGATCACAACAAATCTAATACAATTTCAGCAGTACATCATACAAAGTCAGGAAGAGAAAAAACAAAATCAAAACCAAATATAAGTATTAATTCATACTATATCCCTAAACACAACAAAAAGGACTCTGTAACCAAAACCCCCACCCCATAAATTAAATCATAATGAAAGAAATAAACAAAAAAGGGGGAACCCCCCTTCCTTAAAGCCAATCAAAATATTTCCAAGAAGCCTCCCAATCATTTAAGTGGAGCCGTAAAAATTCCCAACATTTAAGTGCTTGTAGTGCCATAAATATAATAAAATAAAGTTCCCCTCCCAAGATCTCCATTTGTTGGAGTGCCAGTTTACAACATCCTATCCATATCCAATATAAAATATGTACCATAATCATACGTAGTGTACTGTGCGGAATACCTTTTTGCGATGCCGGAATGATACCATAAAATAATAATCTGTCATCCGGGGGAAATTCAACTTTCCAAATTCCTAAATTAACAATCAAAGTCAAAATGCTTAATATAAGGACAGTCAAAATAAAGGTGAGTCATAGTCTCATACATTATGCGACAAGAGTCCTCGGACAATATCGGGTCCTAAATCTGTTTATGCTTATGATTCCTCTGACATTAACCTTTGCCATGTATTGCCAACCATACCGTATCCCACATTTGTTCTGGTATCTGAACATCTAAAATTAATTTAGAAATGGAAAGTTGATCTCCTACTGAAAAATCTGCAAAGGATAATCCAAAAACAGCCTTTGAATAATATCTTCGTACAAAATATGCCTGGGAAATTGAGTACTGAATCAAAAGTTACCTTCCATTGTTTTATTTTGTCAAAGACTCCAGCCCATTGACTATCCAATCGAGGTGATCTTTTGTTTTTATGCAAAAATTATATTCCACCTCCTCATTACACCTTGTAATTTCGGTAACCTCCAACGTACCCATAATTTCGAAGAGGGTTTCATTAAATAAAGCAAGTTATTATAAACAAAAATTGTAAAAAAGAATGCCAATGGATTAAGCATATTGAGACCTCCTTCCTTGATAGATTTATAAAGCACATTACGCTTAACGGGGTTTAAACGACTACCCCATATACAAGAAAAAAAAAACATGCCAATAACTTTGTTTCCAAAGACTTAGGTAAAGGAAAAATAGTGCCAATAAACAGAAATACTGGTACCAAAAAAAGATTTAATTAAATAAATTCTCTTTTTACATTTTCCACACATTCCATCGTGCCACCTTATCCATTCCTTTATTTAAAGCCCTTCCAATTATCTTCAGCCAAGTTCGGACCAAAGTAAATCCCTCAAAATCTTACTGGTTGTTTAGCAATGGGTATACCCCTAATCTCTAAGAGAGGATCATCAGACCCTTGAATGGCCAAACAAATAGATTTCTGAGGGTTCAAATGAGCACCAATTACGGACCCAATATTTTGAACTATATCGTATGCTTTAAAAAGGGACAGATCATCTTGTGCTAGCAGACAAATATCATCCGCATAGGCAATAACTTTAATGTTCTGTACTAATTCAAAACCTAAACCTTTAATCAAAGGTGATCTGTGTACGATTCGTAGTAATGGATCAATATAAAAAACATATAAGGGGCTTAATGGACACCCTTGACGTACCCCTTTCAAAATTCTACAAGAATTACCAATATACCCATTCTCATATGGCCTTACAAAAGCCAAAACATAACATAAATGATTCTATTGAATAAAGGTCTCAGGAATTCCGTAAGACTGTAAACATTGCCATAAAAAATAATGTGAAACATTATCAAAGGCTTTGGCCTGATCTAAACTAAACACAAACCCCCCTTTTAAGCCAGAGATTGACGAATTTCTCCCACATTCCATAATTTCCCGTAATAAGCATACCGCATCTGTAAGGCTTCTACCTGCTATCCCACAAAACTGGGACGGATGTATCAAAAAATCTGTCACCGTCATTAATCTATTGCCTAATAATTTGGCAAATATTTTAAAATCAACATTCAATTAAGTTATTGGACTCCAATTTGTGAGATCTGATACCTGCCCTGACTTAAACAAAAAAATCAAAAGCCCTTCATACATCTGTGTTGGTATACTTCCATCTTTTAACATAAAATTATAAACAGCCAAAAGTTCTACTGGCACATAATCACACAATAATGTATATAATTCTCCAGGTAAACTGTCAGAACCTGGGGAGATATTAGATTTTAGAGACATAATCACTTTTTTCAGTTCTTCTGGTGAAAAAGGGGCTATTAACTTTTCAGATTGATTAACTGTTAGCTGTGGTAAATCGGCTGCCTGTAATATCATAGACAAAGCATTAGGATCCAGCGATACCTCCCCATACATTGTAGTAATAAAGGATTCCAAATACTTCATTACAGCCGCATTATCCTTAAGTAACTCTCCTTGCTCATTTACCAAATTCACAAACCCTCTTTTCTCCCTCCTATGCTGACAGTCTATAAACAGATTCGTTTGATTCGCTTTCCCTTGTGTCCCAAAAGACTGTTCTTTTTGTAGTGACACTAATCTATTATACTGATATAAAGACATTTCTGTACGAATTAAACTTATTTCATGACTATAATCCAAATTACAAACAGATTGAGCTGATAATAAATAATACAATCGACTCCGAAGCTCCAAATATTTAACATTCAATGATGTAGCCTGTGTTGTGGTTTTAAACTGAAAATATTGCATCAAACAGTATTTTACATCATCCCATCATTGGCCAAGCTCACCTTCATATAGAAATATAGTGGAACATTTATCAGTAAGGATTAATCGTAAGTTGTTTTTAACCTCATTTTCCATCAATAGAGATGTATTCAGTCTCCAATAACCCGGTCTGGACACTCTTGGGGGGGGGGATTGCAATATGAATTCCCAACAGCGTGTGGTTAGAAGTTTCAATTGGTATCGCACATGGAAAACAAATTCCAGCTGTTGACTTTACAAAGATATAATCTATCCTAGAGGATAAAGTACCTCTATAATAAGTAGCCTTGGCCTTATAACCTCCCTGTAATTGTGCATCTTGTAAACCAGCCTGTGAGACCATTTTAATCATAAAAGTTTTGTCACAGTATTGTTTACTACCAGAGCGTGTCTGTTGAGAATTTACATTGAAATCACCCCCCAAAAAAGTTGCCTACTAGTATACAGAAAAGGCTGAATTTTAAGCATTAACTCTATCCCTAAAGCTTTGGTTTGAGGGCCATAAATATTAATTAAATGACAGGGAAAGGACCCAATCTCAACATCAAACAATAATGCCCGACCCGGCTCTATATCTACTAACTGAAGTACCTGAAGATCACTATGCCAAAAAACTATACCCACTCCACAACATAAATCAGGACCAATAGACCAGTATGCGGGTCCCCAAACCCAATCTTTTGTAGCCATATGTAAATCTGACAAGGTATGAAACTGAGAGTCTTGTAAAAAATTATATCATACTGTAAATGTTGCAAAACAGAAAAGGTAGTAGCCCTTCTAACAGGAGATTTTAAACTATTGGCATTTAGACTAGCCAATTTAAGTTTTACGGGCTCAGGGTGGGTGTTTTTTCAAATGAACACTAGACCTTGTCTGTCTAGGAGGTAATATAGGTGTGCCTGATGGTATCTCAATAGCTTGAGTATTCTCTTGCACTTCTTGTGAGGAAAGAAGGTTCTGAAATCGAATCCATCGGTTGTTCATCCTCAACTCTATCTCCCCAAGAGGAGAACACCAAAAAATGATTTGTGAGGGGTAATGGGGACACCGGCCCCTGAGGCAAACAAGTACCCAAATTCCCATATGTAATTGCATCCACAATCAAATGAGATTCCTTCACATCTTAAGGTGGGCATGGGTCAATGGGTTTAGCAGTGTCTGCAATAGAACAGGGAATCAAAATCATTTTTCGATTTAATTCCAACAAGCTGATTCTGATGTTTAGAAGTCAGTACCATATTTCTAGAAATTGAGAGGGAAGTGGGAAGGGATTCTGGCGGGGGTTGAGAAACCTCAGAAACCCGCTGACCTGCCACCACTACTGAGGTGGGGAAAGCAATAACATCAGTAGGCTGAGAAAATGGAGGAACAATCCTCAGTATCCCTCTCAGGCTTCCACCACTACCCCGGCCTCAACCTCGTCTCCTAGTAGCCATTGAAAAATCAGTACCAGCTTCTTCATTTCTAGCAAAAGAATGCCTAGCTTGAGAAAGCAAAACAGCATGATCAAAGGCTTCCTCTGAATTATGAGCAGCCCAGGGGCATTCCTGGAAAGCATGTTCATCATCCCAGAGATTGGACACAGGGGAGGCAGATTAAGGGCCACATGATGCCCCAATGTACCACATTGAAAACACCTCATAGTGTCATATCTGTATTTAGGTGTGATAAAGACCCACACGATAGCAACTCTTAGGCTGCCCAGCATAGAAGAGAATTCCTCTATCCGACCCAGAAAAAAAGAGCTTGGGAGATGTTGAATACCATGTTCAGATTGGTTCAGCTGAACCCGAAAAGTCCATCCCCCAGTCCAAAAACCATTATCATCCATTATGGGCAGGGATGATCAAAAATAGTACATTTTTTTTCCAGCCAAAATATAATATCGTTAATGTCCACCCCCTCATTTCTGAATAACAATGTAACTGTTTTAATGGTTGGTTTGGTAATGGGTATAGCCAGAAAATCCTTCCAGTCCTCTGTATCTTTAATCTCATAATATAACTTCCAAAACTTGTCAAGGGAAGTCATGGTACAAAAACTAATATCATACATATGATCACCGGAGCATGGATAAACGCATACCACATCGAGGTGTAAAACCCATAGAATCCATTAATAACGATTTACCAACCCATAATCTATCAGGTGTAATGGGGCCAAACCTTTGTATCGAAGGCGTACCAAAAATCTCCTTTTAGTGGCTATAATTGGTTTCTGAAAAAGGCCTGCATAAGTTGTAGGACGTCTAATCCCCGCAATCGGTTCAACATGAGGTGCTTCTTCCAAGGTCTTACCTACGGACTCCTGCCCTATCCCCCCATCACAGTGTTCTCCCAACGCAACGCTGTCTTCACCTGAAACAGATCCTGGAGCAGAAACATTGCCCAGAGATTCCTTACTCACTGTAGTGACACCCGGATGTACACAAGGCTCGGCGTCTGGCGTAGCAACCAAAATCCCTTCCGACTGTAAATCTTGCTGCAACTGAAGGACTTTGCCAATGCTATTTGCCTCTGCAACAGCAGATTCCAAGACAGGCATCTCAAAAGCAGTAGTATTAAGAGTCGGGGAACTGGGACTAGGGATAGCAGGGACAGGCAGCCAGCGACCATTAGTAAACACCCAACCTGCTTGGTCGAGCGCTTTCCCTGGTGTCCAATCTGAGGGAGTATCCTCGAAAACCATCTCCTGGGACGCAGTCCCCTCATTCAGAAGATTGGGAACAGTAACAGAGTTTAAGGGAGGTATTGGTTCCAGTCCCCCCCCCCCGGCAAGCGTTTACTTACATCCTGTTGGGGGGTAGCCATCGATCTTTTCTGCTTTTTCCGTTCTTTGTCCAGTTGGGACTTGTCTTTTAAAAATTCCTTCTCCACTGCCAACAACATTAGCAGCAATTGTTCCTTTTTTTTAAATAATTCTGCCCGTAGCAATTCTTCATCTTCAGTGATTTCCTCCTCCGTCGTATGTGTCAAAATTGGTAAATCCAAGCCCGAATCCTTATTATCCGTAGGTCTAGGGGAGAGATCCACCATCTCCCTCAGTGCAGGCTCTCTACATCCAGCAGCGGCTCCTTCTCCCTCCGTGTCCAACAGCAAACTGGGATCCTCCATCCCTGCAGACAGACGGACAGCGCCACCTGCCTACAGAGTAGGGGAATTTCCCCGGTGTCCTGGCCAAATTTCCCTCATTCACTAAAAATACCCCAACAGCTTAATCTGGTTCAAGGTCAGTTGGCATTCATCTGTATCCCCCTCCCCCGGGTCGTGCCTGAAAATAGGCAGGATTTGTCTAGTGCACTTACCCGGTCAACAAAAACTAAATAAAAAAAAATAAATTTCCTTAAGATTGCTCCAGAATTTCCTACCATCCTTCCAAATGTCGTTGAGGATGTTTCTGTAATATTTTGCTTTTTCTTGGAGAATGACCCCAGTGCAGGTGTTCCTGGCTGATCTGTATGCCTGTATGTTGGCCTGCTTGCCTGTAGCCCTTGCCCGATAGCATAGTTGGTCACGGGATTTCATTTTTTGCAGAAGATCCATGGTGATCCATGGGTTGTCGGTACCTCTGACCTTCCGTTTATTGAAAGGGGCATGAATATTACAGGCTGAATTAAAGCTAGTGATGAAGAACTCTAGGGCAGTGTCTACATCAGCTGCTGTGTCAATTTTTGACCTGTCTTGTTGTTGAAGTAGATTTCTTAGGGGTTCAAGATGCCCATGAGTGAGTACCCTACTGATGATGTTTTTTGGTGGTGATTTCATGTGTTTATTAGTCCAAAGACATAAGACAGGGGAATGATCGCTGATGCTGTCGGGCAGAACCTCTGTGTGCGTTATATGGTCATGTCAGTTGGTTAATACCCAGTCCAACAGAGTGCTGGTTCTGGTCCTATAGTTTACCCTTGTAGGTGACTGGATCAGTTGAGTGAAATTGGCTGCAATCAGAGCATCCTTATAGCTGCTGGCATTGGTTGACAGCCAGTTAACATTGAAATCTCCAAGCAATACAACCTCCGAGTTGTGCTTTAGGTTGTGGATGCAGGTCAGGATTGAGTTAAGTCCACTTGACGTCAGTTTGGGAGGGATGTAGACTGAGGCAATAGTCAGGGTTTTGTTGTGGGCACTGAGCAGCAGCTTGATTGCAAGGAACTGAATATCTGTGCCAGTGTGGGGTAATGCCAGAGCATGCCCCATAAGGGTCTCTTTCATGTAAATAGCGCAGCCTCCCCCTTTTTTGGCAAGTCTATCCTGCCTTAGGACAGTGTATCCCTGAATTACAATAGCATTATCTGGGATAAGGAGGGACAACCAGGTCTCTTGTACTGATAGAACATCGGAGTTATGCTGCGTGACCCAGGCAGTGAGCATATCTAGTTTCTTGGGAAGGCTGCAGATGTTGATGCTAGCCAAGGAAAGCGTCCCAGGCTTTAGTTTGTTATTAGGGTTGTCTATTTGTGGACCGGGGTTCGGGTGGATATTCCCAGAGATTAGCAGAAGAAGGAGGAGGAGCAGACGTTTTAGCATTAGGGTAAGGAACCTACTACGGTGCAATTGCTCCCTTCTTCTGGCATGATGTTTAGGCTTGTTTTGATACTTAGATTGTGTACCGTAGTGTAGTAACAGGGTACAAAATAGAGGGATAGTATATTTTAGTAGTTCACAGAGTGATTCCAGGGTAGTAGGGATGGTACTGTGTATGGTGGCACTGCAGGTCCCAGTCCAATAGCTGTTCCAGTGATATTTATTGTGGAGGGGGCTGGGAAACAAGTGGGCTCCCACTGTAGTCTAGGAGGGGTATTAGTGAGAGCAGGCGTAGCAGAAGTGGTAAATTGAGAGTGGTTGCCATATTGCTAGCTATGGGGGAGGGTGAGCGCTGGGATAGGACAACCTGGGAAGGGGGAACCTCTAAGGCTTATAGCAGGCTTGGAGGTGGGGTTACTGGTAAAGAACAGGTTTGGGAATAAGGAGGTTAGAACAGAAAGGAAAAACCTGAGGAGGGGGAACATCTGGGTTTATAGTAGGTTTGGTGGAGGGGTTACTGGTAAAGAACAGGCTATGGTATTAGGAGGTTAGGACAGAATGAGGCAGAAGGAGGTTAGAACAGAAAGGACAGATTGGCGGGGGACCTCTGGGGTTTATGGCAGGCTTGGTGGAGGGGTTACTGGTAAAAGAACAGGCTAAGGTATTAGGAGATTAAAACAGAAAGAGGCAGAAGTGGCAGGAGGACAAAGGTACTTAAGGGATGTTTCCAGGCCACTGGTGTCTAGCAAAATACAGTAGGTTCAGACAAGCGAGAGTAAGCTGGAGGCTTTTGTCAGTCTTGTTACAGAGCCCCTGGGATATACCAGACTTAGGCTGAATTTCTGTACCATTATAGATTGTGAAATGTCAACTTCCGGTGACGTCATTCACCATTGCAGAGCCTAGCCTGAGAACTCTAGCCGAGATCATTCATAAAACCTCCTAATTCCTGCTTCCAATAAAAGAATTGTGGTAAAATAACACTGCAGGAGGTTATAACATGCTGAGAGGAAGGGAAAGAGCCAAAATGAAACAGCTGGCAGTTCCAGATGATGGTGGATTGTTGGAGGGTGGCTCAGAAAGTGAGAGCTCACAGGCCTCTTCGACCTCGCGCCGAAGCGCAACAGCCTATTACCGCATCCCAGCTGAAAACCTGCAAAGGCAAATGACCCAGATATTAACAGAGGTTCAAGACTTCCACAAGGAGATGCGTTCCACCACCACTGCTCTCCGTATTGACATTGGCAAGTTGGAAAAGTGACAAGAGGCCCTAGAGTCTCAGACCACTGACACAGATGGCAGGGTAGACTGCGCTGAAAGAGCTATCGTACAGCTAAACCAGA
This sequence comes from Neoceratodus forsteri, assembly GCA_016271365.2. Classification (NCBI taxonomy): domain Eukaryota; kingdom Metazoa; phylum Chordata; order Ceratodontiformes; family Ceratodontidae; genus Neoceratodus; species Neoceratodus forsteri. The sequence continues at coordinate 372,025,006 of CM057449.1, forward strand.
ACATCAAGCTGCTGCAAGAGAGGGCAGAGGACACTGAGAGCAGAAACAGTCACAATAATATATGCATTGCTGGCATTCCTGAAGGGGCAGAGGGCCAGGATATCCTCCAGTTCCTGCAAAACAGCCTTTGAGAGATTCTTGATCTACCAGCTCATTTCTCACTGGAATTTGAGTGGGATCACCACACACTAGGCCTAAAACCGGCCCCTGGGGCTCATCCCCAAGCAATACTGGTCAAATTCTTGTGCTTTCAGAAGAAAGAGAGCATCCTACATGGGGCATGGAAGAAGGGAGCAGTGCTATTTCAAAACCAGTGGTTATATTTCGATAACTCCTGACATAATGGCAAAATGGAAGGCATACATTCCTATTATGAGAATACTCAAAACTGCGGGCATTCATTTCAGAACTCCCTACCCAGCAAGGATGATGATCTTCTTTAAGGAGGGTAACCTTACCTTTGACACAGCTACAGATGCCCTGGAGGAACTCAAGGCCAGGAAGATGGACGTCCCACCGCTGAATGGTAATTTTGGCTTACCCAGCTCTTCGCTTGCCTCCAGGCTCTCCCAGAAGATGTGGAACAGCGGCCAGCGTGAGGTGAGGTGAGGTGCTGACAAGAAGTGGAAGCAATACAGAATATAGTAAGCACCCTGAGGGCTCGCCAGACATCCCCTCAGTCTGAACAACTGCACTCCACACAGTCCCCAGGATGAGAAATGCAAGTATTACCATCTGCAAGGCATCTTTAACCTAGCCAATAGACTAAATTGACTTTCCTCTGGCAGAGAAGATTTGAACCTGCCACCAGTAGAGACTGTAGATGCATTTAATCTTAAGAAATAAATGACTTAGCTCGTCTTGCCTGAAAGCGGGCATCTTGGACCTCCCCACATTATATACTCTCCCTCCTTGTGATTCCCTTGGCTCTTACTGTGATGGCCCTGTGTGTTGGGGTGGAGGGAGGGCCTCACATTTGATCCCTCTAGCCTTGATCCTCCCATGGCGATAGCTCTCCGTGGGCTGATTGAGTGCCTGGGTTTCTTGCCTCACCTCTCCCCTCACCATTCATTTTCCATGCTATTGCTGATCTCTAAGCAAGGGGCCGCCTAGCCATAACAGTGATCATGCCTCATGGTATGGTGCCTGTTAAAGACATACTCGCATTTCGGTTTCTCCCCCGATTTCGCTCAGGTGTCTTCCGATCCCCTCAAATAAACTGTGAGAGATCCTGTCCCATAGGGGATCTTGTCATGACCACTGCTCCAGATGGGGATCATGGCCCTTGTGGGGGTCACTACCTTATCTCGGCTAGCGGTGAGGAGCCGGAATCATCGGTAGGAAAGTCAAACCCCCAGAGCCCTGAGCGAGCCCTTCCCTCGGCATAGAGGCCTCAGACTGTTTGTAATCACGTCTCAGTTTCTAGGGGTAATGTAATATAGGCAGCGTAGCATCTCTTACAAAGATACACGAGGTTGGGGGGTACTCAGCACGACCTTGCTGTCAGTGGGTAGGTGGGGAGGCTGTGATGTCACTTCAGCCTAACCCCACTTGCTGTCTAACCCTACTCAGATGAGCAGATCGGAGAGAGAGGATTGGGGTTGGGTTGTCTTGGGTGCTGCCCACCACCCTCCTCACTGGCAGCATTGGGACTTGGGATAGGGCCCTGTTCAGGGCCCAGAGTTGGGATGGCAGGGACTGCTAAAACATGGTGAACACCTGTGGCTTTCCCCTCGGGCCTCTGAGGAGTGGAACACTGCACTCTTAGTAATAGCCTAGTGGTTAGTGCTAGCTCAGATGGTGCTCAGTCTGAGGTGAGAGATGCTGTTTGTTGATGGGTGGGTGGTTGTGGGGGTGATTTAACTTACTGACTAAACAACAGGACAGCTTATTTAGACCTTCCCGAGGGATGATTCCTTGGAATATTCCTGTGCTTACCATCAGGCATAGATAATTGCTGTCCAGAATAACATCAGTGCTGGATGGGGGTCCGTATATTACTGTCAGACTTGAACTAATATAGGACTACAGAGGTCTGGACACTGGATGTGGGGGGCCATGGGGGAGGTGGGCTGCAGACTTGCAGCGCACTGACTCTGGGCCCTTGATTCCTTCCTCTCTCCCCTCTCCTCTTTCCCTCCATGCTGCTGATGCCTGGTGGCTGCTGACCTGCACCCTTATTGGGCCTCGAGGCAGTACTTTTAGGCACAGTTGAGCTACTAGATAACCTGAGACTGGCACAGGATGGGCCATCCTCCAATCCATCTTCAATCCCTGTGGTTGTCCTTGGTGGGGGAGAATGTCCTGTTCCTTCCTCCCTTTCCACCTGTACTCCGTTGGAACCCTCATCAGTACTCCACAACTGAATCCATCCCTTCACAGCACAACCCTCGCATTGAGGATCTCGGCTTCTCAGCCTGACGTTCCACACTCCACTTCTCCTTCCATTAATCCTAATTGGACACTATACGTGTCAGAAGGTCCCCCGCACTTAGGAAGTTACCTCCCAGTAAGGTCTTAACCTTACTCCAGGGTCCAGCATTGACCCTGTTTTTTGGAAGCACCAGTTATAGTTCCTCTGCTGGAGGCATCCAGTTGGCCCCTCAGCGGATCATGTTACCGGTTAACTGTGTAGTTAAACTATATGTTGTGACAAGTTTGTATTTATGTGTGTTGTTTTATTATCTTAACATATGAGTTGACAACAGATCTGGCAAATGAACTGGAAAACTATGTGTGAAGGGGTTAATGGGAAACCAACTCTGCCGGGAGGTGGGGGGCTCCCCTAGCAGTGCTTCACCCCGGTTAAGACAATGACTTCTCCACACCTTAAACTTCTCTCCCAAAATATAAACTGCCTGACCTCTCTAATTAAAAGATCCAGCATTCTAGCACACCTGAAGAAAAGTAAATCAGATTTGATTTACCTACAAGAAACTCATTTAAACTCTGCAGAGCATGCTAAACTGGCTCGGCTAAGTTGCGGTGAGGTCTTTTACTCCTCCAGCAATAGAGGTAGATGCAGGGGAGTGGCAATTATAATACCACCTCACACTCCGTTCTCCCCTGGATTGAGTTGGGCTGACCCTGAGGGTAGACTGATCTTGGTACAGGGTACAGCTGGTGCCAGACAAGTCACCCTGGTGAACATGTACTTCCCCCAGGCCTCCCTGTCCCTCAACTTAAAGCACTCCTAGACAAGATAGTGCAGATGACCGTTGGGACCCGCCTAATGGTAGGAGATTTTAATCTCCTTCCAGACAATATGCTGGACTCCTCCAACCCACGCCCCTCAAGACAAACGGCGAGTCACAAATTCTTCAAGAAATTCATACAGGAGGTGGGTTGGTGCGATGTTTGGTGCTACACACACCACCAGGCACGAAATTACTCTCACTATTCTGCAGTTCACCACACTTACTCATGCATAGACCAAAACTACACTCAAATTGATAACTTATCTATACTACAAGATGCCCGGATGGGTGATATAGCCCTCTCAGACCATGTCCCCCTAGTCACTCTTTGGGACATGGGTTTGCAACCCAAGAACACCCGTTGTAAACTCAGTCCATATTACCTCTGCTCAAAACAATTTCAGGAATTCCTCATAGATAAAAATCATAGAAATTACAGGAAATAACCCTCCAGAAGAAACATCCCTTGCAATACACTGGGACACAGTAAAGTCAGTCCTCCGTGGGGACATAATTCAGCATACTGCAGAATTAAATAGGCAGCGACAGGCACAGAAGGCCAAACTAGAAGACACTTCGCATTTTCTGCAAATGGCCCACAAGTAAGGGGATACCTCTGTCTTCCCCCAACTACAACAAACTAAGTCAGAACTTGATCGCTTAGCCCTACAACAAACTGAGATAGCCTTAACATTTCTAAGACAAAGATATTACGAGGTGGGTCCCAGAGTGACAAGGCTTTTGGCCTATCAGATCAGAAAACAAAGGAAGTCTGCAGTCATAACTACTATCAACCACCACACGCATGGCCACCCCATAACCAAACTACATGATATCACTGAGGCCTTTACCACCCACTACTCCAATCTGTACACTCCAGAGCAGCTCCCCCCACTTCACAACATATAGCTAACTATCTCTGCCCAATTAACATGCCCAAACTAACAGAATCCCAGAGAGAAATTCTAACCACCCCGATAACATAAACTGAACTAGCCTTGGCCTTAGCTCAAGCTAAAACCCTTAAGTCCCCAGGTCCTGATGGGTACGGAGTAGAATTTTATAAGGTAACTAGACCCCAGACTTTTAACAAACTTCTCCAGCTCTTCAACACGATCCTGGAAAGGAGACCCTCCCCCCCATGGTCCTATGTGACCATCTCAGAAATTCCTGAACTTGGAAAAAAAAATTTGTAGCTCTTACAGTCCAATTTCTGTCCTCAATGTGGATTATAAATTATTTATGAATGTTCTAGCCCATCGCCTGGATACATTTATTTATTTATTTATTAAATTTTGATAACCGGGTAAGCCCGCTGGGCCCCGAAGGTCCCTTTTTCAGGGGCGACCCGGGGAGTTACATGGAATAATACATGGGGTAGCATACAGCACAGGTACATTACACTAGACAGCGAGGAACATAATACATAGTAGTTTTTCAGCAGTTACATTTAAGAGGTAAGACATAGTAGCTTTTTAGCAGTTAACATTTCCTGGGTAAGCTCTACAGATGGGGTGCAGTGCTATATAGATTGGGTGCACATACCCCCCCCCCAACTCATAGATAGAGATCAAACAGGTTTTATGAGAACCCGATCTACTATGGATAACATCAGACGCACCCTCCACTTATCCTCCCATCAGATGCACATCACTAACTCTCCCTCAGTTCTAGTGAGCCTCAATGCGGAGAAAGTGTTTGACAGGGTGGCCTGGCCATTTCTGTACTGTTCTATATAAAATAGGGATCCCACAAACACTGATTAGGGTCATTCTGGACATAAATATTCAGCTCCCCAGGCATGTGTAAAGATAGATGGGCATCACTCCAAATATATACGATTGGCTCGAGGGACCAGAGAGGGCTGTCCTCTCTCTCCACTCCTATTCGCAATATTTATTGAGCCGCTTGCACAAAGTATACACGGCTCAAAGAACATTACAGTTGTCTCCTTGGGAGGTGTGGAACACTGAATTGCATTGTATGCATATGATGTGTTGCTTTACCTCTGGGAGCCTGAAAGGTCATTACCAGCAATAAGACAACTCCTGGATGAATTCGGCCAGGCATCTGGATACAAACTTAACTCATCCAAGACTGAGATCCTCACATATCACTATTTCCCCTCCTCTAATATACAAGATCTATTCCCCTGTAACTGGTCCCTGACTAAGCTGAAATACTTGGGTATTCAACTTTCCCAAACACTGGCAGATAATTATAAAAATAACTATATCCCGTTTTCCTCCCAACTTAAAACTGATCTGGTCTCATGGAACACACTATCATTAAGTCTCTCTAGGCGAATAGAGTTAGTCAGAATGGTTGTTCTCCCCAGAGCCCTTTATCTATTTCAGAATGTCCCCATTCTCTTAGTTGAGAAAACATTTCAGGCATGGAACCGTTCCATTTCTAGATTCACATGGTCGGGGCAGAGACCTAGGGTCCGCATGAAGGTTCTCACTCTCCCTAAAGCAGAAGGGGGCTTATCACCTTTATTACAATGTGGCCATTCTTACACATTTGATGGTGAGGCAGAATGCTACAACCAACCCACACTGGGTGGAAATAGAGAATTACCTTATTGGCAACAAAGATTATTTTGGGAAAATATACAGACAACACAATGGACCCCACCCTCCCTATCTTACAGACCCCTGGGTAATTCACTGTTTGAATGCCTGGAGTGCTATTAAGAGCTCACAACACCTAGAGCCTTATCTTCCTCTCATATGCCCTATAGCAAACCTGTGTCGGTTCCTCCCCAACAGGATGGACCATGGTTTCTCAATATGGGAATGATTAGGCCTACGATACCTCCCACAGATATTGTCACAGGGGAACCTGTGGGCCTTCACGGAAAGTCAAACTAAATACAACATACTCCACTGGGATTTTTATAGATATTTGCAGCTACGCCACTACTATGAAAACTTACTAGCCCCTACTTGAACACCTGCACAATTCCCCCCCCGCCCGATTAACCTTCAAATATGCCTAAACACCTCCCATGAGCAGAGACACTTACTGTCATTGTACTATCAGGCCCAGAAATCTCAGCAAACATCCCTTACAGACAATATAAGACTTCAGTGGCAAGAGGAGCTCAACCTCCCTGTAATTCCGAATTTACAGTAAAAAAATAAATAAATAAATAAATAAATAAATAAACCTTAGAGAAATGGCAAAAAGCATGCCAGTATACTTCCAGGGTGACCAGCTCTCATCAGTGGCATGAGTACTCATGGAAAATCCTCATTAGATATTTTAGAACTCCTATAATCACTAGCCATTATATCCCTAATAGCACAACTGCATGCTAGCGTCATTGTGGAGAGATCAGAGCCACCCACACGCACATCATGTAGGCCTGCCCCAAACCTCAATCCTTTATAACAGCACTACAAACTCACCTACAAGAACTCTTTGGCCCTCAGCTGCAACTAACGAGTGAAATGGTCCTTTTACTACTACCCCCTAGAGAACTCAGAAATCCCACCACTAGATATCTTCTCCACCTCCTCCTTACAGCAGCCAAGAAGGCAATAACCAAGATGTGGCTGACTACAAAACTTCCAACTATCCAAGACTGGTGGCATGTCACTAAGCAGATATATTATACGGAACAGATAACCCATAACCTCAATGACCAAAGAGATACATTTAATGCCAGATGGACCAGGTGGCAGCTGTATTACATGTTGCATGACAACACCTTTATCCCTTAGTCCCTCACTAGGTCCGCCCATCACTTTCTATGGATTCCCCTGCCTATTTACCCTTACTTCTCTTTGGTACTGGACTGGCTGAGGCACTGCTGGGTCCCCCTCCCACCATCTATTTTCTCATTCATTCCCTCAATCCTCCCCCCCCTTGGATCAGGAAAATGCCTAGGAATCTGGACTACCCTTGATCTGATTGAGATGAGAGGTATAACCCTAACTAATTTGTACCATATGTAAGAGAAAGCCCAGTTTCCCAGCTTATTAGGACAATTATGAGTCTGAATACACCCCCTTCAATGTAATTAATCCGCCTAGACCTATTCTCAAGCCTATGAAATTGTAACTCCAGGATCCTTGATTATGCAACTATTGACCCCACTGTATAAGACAAGCTAAGCTGTCATTTTTAATGAAAGATTTCCAAGTCTGTATGAAATACCTGAATATTTGTAAGCAATGAAAAACTGTCGACTATGTATGTCTGTTGAAGATTCAATAAAAATGAAATAATATAAAAAAATTGTGAAATGTCAGCAGTATTCAGGAAGGGTAGACTAGGGAAAATACGAAATTGTGGTAGAGAAGCAGTCAAATGGCTTAGCCAGTAGGAAGCCTGGAAATGGTAAGGGGAGTGGCTTTAGCACATTTAATTAAGGCCAGTGGTGGGGAAGGGTGCGTGGGTGAAAAATTCACCATTGAGCCCGATCTCAGAGTGGTAGCAAAGCAGAATTAGGGCCGCCGAGAATCCCAGCATCTAACCTGGGCAGGGAAGTTCCTGCAGACCGGGTCGAGAGAGTGAGGAACTGGGCTTCCAAAACCACTAATGGCAGGCTGCACCAAGCAGCAATTGGCCAATAGGTGGAGCAGGTTTTTACTTAGGTTTACTTACTTAAGTTGAGTAGGACAAAAGAAGGCCATGGGCACATCGTGATTGTCCCCCACCTTCAGGGCTATTTATTACCTGTAAATCGTTTATGTGAGCCATTTATCTATTTGTTTTTTAAAGAATCCAAATTGTCTACATCAATTAGGTCCTGAGGGAGAGTATTCCAGAGTTTAGCCACTCTGATATTGTTAAAATGATCTTTTTTAGATGTGTTGGCCCTTTGGACATCCAAGATTTTGTTGTGCGATCTGCCTACAACTCATCTACCAGTTATTTTTATATCTAAATTCCTCATCATATCCTTATCTTTCAGAATTTTATGCATTAGGAGTAAATCACCTCTACGTCTTCTTAACTGGAGTGGGAACAGGCCTCTTTCTTTTAGTCTATTATCATAATCCATATGTTTTAGTTTTGTCACCATTTTGGTGGCCCTTCTCTGGACCCTCTCCAACATTGCTATGTCACCCTTTTGGTATAAATTCCAGAAGGGTGTACCATAATCTAACTGAGTCCAAATATAGCTCCTATAGAGTGGGATGAGGCATTGTTCATTTCTAGACACAAATGTTCTCCTTACTCTTTTTAACAGGCTGTTTGCCTGTTTACAGATTCTTATACAGTGGTCAGACGGTGTTAGTTTGTTGTTAATGCTAATACCTAAATCTCTCTCACAAGTTGATTTGGAAATTAGCTGGTCATTAAGATAATAGTGTATACATGTTTTTTTTTGCCAAAATGAATTATCTTGCAGTTTTCAATACTAAATGACTTATTGTTCTCTTTAGCCCATTTCTCAATCTGTAATAAATTGTTTTTGATTGATATTGCATTTTCTTCACTATCTACTTTACCACCCAATTTTGTGTTGTCAGCAAACTTGGAGAGGATACTATTTTTACTTACTGACACATCTGAAATGCAAATATTAAATAGAACTGGACCCAAGACTGACCCCTGAGGTACCCCACTGGTCACCCTACCAAGACTGGACACATGGCCATTTATTCTAACGTGCTGTGTTCTATCAGCTAACCATTCTTTCACTCAATCAATTAACCATAATGAAAAGCCAAATTTTGTAAGTTTGTTAAGCAGTTTCTGATTGGGTAAAAGATCAAAGGCTTTGCTATAGTCCAATAATATCGCACCCATAGGTGTCCCCAAATCAATTTCCTTACTTATGTAATTATAAAAGGAGATCAAGTTAGTGGTACACGAGTATCCTTTTTTAAATCCATGTTGAGATTTATCGGTAATACCAAGCTGATTAATTTCATTTTCAAAAAGTTTCTTTATGATTTTCTCCATTAATTTACAGACCACTGAAGCCAAGCTTATAGGCTGATAATTTCCGATCTCTGTCCTATTTCCCTTCTTAACTATGAGAACGACCATAGCTTTACGCCAGTCAGATGGTGTGACATGAAAAAGTGCAAAGTAATGCACTTGGGGCATAGAAATTCAGGAACAGAGTACAAAATGGGAGGAGTGGTACTAACAACCGCCAAGCAGGAAAGAGACCTGGGGGCGATCATATTGGATGACCTAAAGGTGGCCAGGCAGTGTGACAAGTCCTTTGGGATGGCTAGTGGGATACTGGAGGTGCTTAGGAAGGGGGTATCACCAGTAGAAAGAGGGAGGAAGTATAGCCTCTGTATAGATCAGTAGTAAGACCCCACCTAGAGCATTGTCTCCGGGTCTGGAGACCACATATCCAGAAGGACATAAATGGAACTGAGGCAGTCTAGAGGAGGACAACTACAATGGTGCAGGGTCTGAATCAGAAGTCCTATGAGGAGAGAGACCTAAGGACCTAAATATGTACACCCTGGAAGACAGAAGAGGAGGGATGTGACAGAGGCCTTTAAATACCTCATGGGGGTATATAAGGTACAGGAGGGAAGTATTTTTCAGAAAAAAAAGGTGCTCAAGGACAAGAGGGCACAATAAGAAACTGGAGAGGGGTTGATTCAGGAGAGATTGAGGAAGTGCCTCACAGAAAGAGTGGTGGATTCCTGCAACAGTCTTCCAGAAGAGGTAGTGGGGATGAAAAGAGTGGTGGGGTTCAAGAATGCATGGCATAGGCATATGGGAATCTTAGGGAAAGGGAAGGGGGGAAGGAAATGGGTTGGAAATCAAGTAGGATCTGAGGTTATACTGTAGGCAGGGAAAAATGGGCAGACTGTGGGCCAAGCGGTCCTTATCTGCCGGCGAATTCTATTTCTGTGGAGTGGGACTGCTCTCCAGGAGTGTCAGAGCTATGTTGGGACAGACTCTGCATCTGCAGAGATGAAATGAAAACATTTGCCAGCAGATTCCCTGCTGATATAGAAGGGAAGCAGTCTTGTGGTAGCCAGCATGCCATTGATGCTAAGTATTGGCAGCGCAGAGAGAGAGAGAGAGAGAGAGAGAGAGAGAGAGAGAGAGAGTTAAACGCCACTTGTGACTGCTGCAGGATCCATTAGCGGGTACCATAGACTAGGACCAGGCTACTACCACCCAGAGGGAAGTGGTGTTGGTGAGGATTCACTGTGGCCTGATTGATCAGAGGAAAGCTGCCCCTCTGAGCTTCAGCGCCATCACAGCCACATGGTGAGAGACTGAAGAAGAATGGAAGAGACTGCCGGACCTAGAGGGACACACTGCAAGTGGTATCTGCAGAGCGCTGCATTGAGTGGGACAGTCCTACCTCAGCCGGAATCATGAGTAGAATCAGAGTTTGCCCCAACTATGTGACATAGTTGGGGAAACTGTAACTGGATTCAGCCAGTTGGCTGGAGAATTTGAAAGTACCTCAGCTGGAGGTTAGAAAGAGACAATTTCACAACTGCATGGCATTTGGGTTTTGCGATCAACTGCTCTCATTGAGTGCGTCTGCTTCATTAAAATACAAATTATGTATCTCAACTTCTTACAGCACTCCGAGTCTCAACACATGGGTAATAAGCACTCTCCTCATAGGCTGATGCACAAAGGAATCCCCAAATTTGAAATCCGATCCCTCTCCTTTCCTTGTTGTTCCCAGAATCCTCAGTTTTCTTTTTGCATCTTCCCAGGCAGGTCACATTTTAATCTGGCTCTGTGCCAAGCTTTAAGGTAAGTAAGCAATAAGACACAATGGGGTGTGCATTAGACAGTTCTAATGCACAGCTAGGGGGACATAATGAGGCATGAGGCCCCAGGCCAAGTGCGTCCAGTCCCCTAGCCGTGCATTAGAACTGTCTAATGCACATCCCCAGAGTGGCTTATTGCGCTTATAAAATGGGCCTGTGTATTCTAAATGGGGGTTCTAGTTTTAGCTGTGCATTAGACACATCTAATGCAGGCTAACAACCAATCAGATTGCTTGAAATCCTTTGTCCATTTTATAAGCTACCATATCCCATATTAAGTACTATTTTTAAATCCCGGAAAAAAGATTTTGTGAGTGCGTACAACAATGGCCAGCAATCTGTGGACATCCTTGCTTAAGAAAGGACTAAAATAAATAGTTGTATTTCTCTGAGAAAGACTATTTTTTAAAGCAATGCTAGAGAATGATAGTCTCCGTGGCGCAGGGCTCAGCATAGAGATTCAATTGAAAAAATTCAGTAAGGCTGCACAAGTGTTTTAGTTCCTACCAGCAGTATTGTGCCCTACAGTGCCCTAATCTGTGTAGTCCTCCCCCATCAGTTTACCTCATTCAGCCAAGGAGGGTTAGAAAGCTCTGCACACCTAGCAATGGCTGAGAGCCCCCCTTGTCGACTTATCTCATTCAGCCGACAAGGGAAGTGGCCAATGCTGCAGTTTGCAGCTCCGGAAGGTTCACTGAATGCCCTCGGAGTTGGGGTTTACCTTGTTCAACCATGACTGCCTTAGGGAGCCCCCTTATCTGCTGCTGCTTGCAGTTTTCAACAGACACCTGCCCTAATCAAGAAAATTGACTGTCCACTCAACAGGCGAGTCGCTGCGAGTCCTCGGATCGCTCACTCAGTATATTTACTTTCTTGTGCTGTCATTTGGCAGCATTCCGCCTCTTCCCCACACCATCTCCACGGGGTGCCTCCCCAACACTTTCAGGCATCACCATTTTGGCTAGAAATGCTGCAAGCTGAGCGGCCGAAATCTCACGGGACATTATAGCGAGACTTTAAGGGAGAAGTTCCCTTTCCAAGATGGCAGCACCATCTGCCCATTTACATAATGGTGCCCGCATCCCAGCCACACTCCTTAAGGGTACAAGAGCCCCATTTGGAACAGCATACCTGAGGGTTTCTTTTTAGCACCAGGGGCCCTCCATAAGAGCACAAGGGGGAAATATTCAGCAGTGACAACCCCTGTATCTGCTGCTTAACAGTGCTTTTTATTCCCTTTTATTTGGCTTCTAGGGAAATAACAGACTGCAGCTTAGCTGCTTAACAATGCCCTTTATTCCCTACTATTTGGCTTCTAGGGAAATAACAGACTGCAGAGGTGGCACATTGTTATCTGGTCAGATCCTGATGTATAGCCTCAGTGCTCTTACTATTCGAGCCTAGGGAAAAATGACAATATTTTTCAAATGAACTACAATTAAGATATGCACTCCTGAGCAAGTCCCATGTAATTGTGTTTTTCAGAATGACCTCAGTCAGAAGATTGTGCAGAAAATGCCCCAACATCTTGCTCAACTCAGAACTGGGGAAGCTCTGTTCCTCATGCATGGTGGATTCCGAGCAGAGGGATTTCACCAACAATTCAGGATCCACAGACGAGGACCCCCTAAATGATAACGCATCCACCACTCCTCAAAGCATGGTGCTGCAGTTATTCCAAAAGCTCCTGGATAGAACCGATTCCTTGGGAGCAAACAAAAGACCCAGGTCACCCAGCAAAATCCCTCACCCAAAGCGCCCAAGGGGCGCCCAAATCTCTGACGACACATCAGAGGTGTCGGGAGACGAACACTCCAAGGAAGAGGAGGAGGAGCAAGAAGAGGATATGGCAGCTCAGCTGTGCCCTTTTGATGCCATCCCTTAGCTCATAAGAGTCGACTGTGAGACACTGCAAATGGATGAACCGGTGGAACAACCGGACAATAGACTAGACCCACTGGTTAGGGAAAGAAAACAATCTTCAGCCTTCTTCCCAGTATGCAAAGCACTAGAGAGCATGTTAGCCAAGGAATGGGAGGCACCAGATCCTATTAAGACAGGGGAGAAGGGAACCTTTGAAAGAAGGTACCCACTGCCCGCAGACAGGGAAAAATGTTGGGCAACTGCCCCAAGAGTAGATGTGGAGGTGGCCTCCCTGAGCAACAAGACTGTCCTGCCCTCACAGTCAGCCTCGGCCCTGAAGGACCTCATGGACAGAAGGGTGGACGAAATCATGAGAAAGGTCCATGATATGATAGTCATGAATATGAGAGCCTCCATGTCTGCCACGTGCTCAGTGAGGGCAGTACTCAGATGGTTGGAGGCGGTCCAACACAACATCCCCGAAACCAGCGCCAATGGAGCCACCATGGACTATGCTATTCAAGCCATGAAGTATGTAGCCGATGCCACAATCGATAGCTTTAAGATGGCATCCAGCTCAGCAGCTTCCATTAATACAGTCAGTAGACAGGTATGGCTAAAGCTATGGAATGCAGACCAAGAGTCCAAGTCAAGGGTGATGAAACTACCGTTCGCAGGGGACAAGGTGTTTGGACCTGGCATAGAAGAGTTCTTGGTAAAGAAAGGAGAGGACAAGGACCAAGGAGGGCAAGCTACCCTACCATCTTTTCAAAACAACAAATTTCGACAGCACCCAGGCAGAACCAGGAGGGGTCAAGGTCACCAGGGACAAGATAGATGTGCGTTTGGGTTCAATCCAAACTTTTTCAACAACAGACAGATTTTTCAGGGCAACAGGGGCAGAGGCTCACACTACAATGGCAAACAGGGGTTTGAGGCAAACAAATCAAACATGGGTTTTCACCAATGAGAATCCGCAGGTCCAGGATCAGACAGACGCAGTGGGCGGAAGACTAGAGCAATTCGCCACAACCTGGACCAAATCAAACAAAGACAAATGGGTCAAGGAGATCATCTCGGAGGGCTATGCCATAGAATTCAACATTGTCCCAAGACAGGACAGATATATAGAATCACACGTGTCAAAGGACAAAACGACCTCGCAGCAGGTACAAACCATCCTCAACCAACTGCTACACAGCAGAGCCATAAAGCCCGTTCCTAATCGGGAGAGATACTCCGGCATCTACTCTGTGTTCTTTCTAGTCCCAAAAAAGATCGGAGACCTCAGACCTATTCTGGACCTGAAGTTTGTCAACAGGTTTATACGGTACCAGAAGTTCAAGATGGAAACCCTAAGGTCCACCATTGCGACTATATGCAAGGGCGATGTTCTAACTTCCATAGACCTGAAGGATGCCTACCTACATATACCTATCAGACCAACCCAACAGAGGTTCCTCTGATTCAGCATACTGGGTTACCACTTCCAGTACCAGTGCCTGCCATTCAGGTTGGCATCAGCCTCACGATTGTTCACCAAGGTCATGGCACCCCTAGTGGCAAAATTATGCACGGAGGGCATCCATGTGATACAATACCTAGACGACTGGTTGATACAGGTGAGAACAGTGGACCAGTCAAGGACAGCAACCCTCAGAGCCCAGCAACTACTGACCGAATACGGATGGCTTATCAACAAAACAAAGAGCCACCTAGCACCTACCACGTTGTTAGACCACTTGGGGGCAACGTTCAACACAGTGACAGGCACAGTAAGACCGTCACAGACACGCATCAGCACGTTAATAGCGCACTGCAGAACAGTTATGCAGAGGAACTCAATGACACTATGGCACCTGATACAACTATTTGGTCTCATGGCAGCATGGATAGACCTACACGATTGGGCCAGGTTACACATGAGGCACTTACAATGTCTGCTCCTGGACAACTGGAACTACAGCCAACAGAATTACAATCAGAAAGTAGCAATTCCTACATCGATAAAGAAATCACTAAGATGGTGGGCACACCCATACACCTTCACGCAGGAGCACAATTGGAGAGAGATATAACAAGAACCCTCGAAACAGATGCAAGCCTGCTCAGCTGGGGTGCTGTACTGGACAGGCAGTTGATTCAAGGAAAATGGACAAAGCAGGAGTCAAAACTCCTAATCAATATACTAGAGACAAGAGCCGTCCGACTAGCCCTCATACATTTCAAACCACAACTCGAAAGACACCACGTAAAGGTGTGCACAGACAGCTGAGTAACAATGGCATACATCAACAAGCAGGGAGGAACAAGAAGCAGAGCCATGGCTCAAGAAGCAGAAATCCTATTGCCATGGGCAGAGAAAAATCTACTCGGTCTCACAACAATTCACCTGGCAGGCAGCCTGAACACAAGGGCAGATTGGTTGAGCAGGCAAACACTGCAACAAGGGGAATGGCAACTCCATCTAGTGAGACTGAAGGGGGAGGATGGGAGCCGCGTGGAGGATGACAACAGTAAAGCTGACATATTGAACAGGTATTTCTGCTCAGTCTTTACTAAGGAAGAGGGGGGTAATGGGTCTGAAGGGAGTACAAGGGGTGAGAATGGTGCAGAAATGGACACAAGTCCCTTTACACGAGAAAGGGTCCTGAAGGAACTGGAAGTAATAAGAGCTGATAAAGCAATGGGGCCAGATGGGGTGCACCCCAGGGTCCTTAAAGAACTAAGAGAGGTGGTGGCTGAACCTCTGGCTATCCTGTTCAGCCAATCACTGGAAACAGGGGAGGTACCCAAAGACTGGAGGACAGCAGATGTAGTCCCCTTATACAAAAGTGGGAACAAAGAGGAAGCAGGGAACTACAGACCAGTCAGCCTCACCTCGGTAGTGGGAAAGATCATGGAAGCACTACTGAAGGAGAGATTGGTGGAACATCTGGTTGTCAATGGACTACAGGACCCAAGGCAGCATGGTTTCACCAGGGGAGGTCAGTCAGACCAACCTCATTGAATTTTTGACTGGGTGACTAGGGAGGTGGATCAGAGGAGGGCAGTGGACATAGCTATCTGGACTTCAGCAAGGCCTTTGACACTGTGCCACATAGAAGACTATTACACAAACTGGGGAATATGGGTGTGGGCAGGACAGAGTGGGTGGGTGGGTAACTGGCTGGGTGGCAGGACACAGAGGGTGGTGGTAAATGGTTGTCACTCCACAGAGGGAAGAGTGACCAGTGGGGTACCACAGGGATCAGTGCTGGGACCGGTCCTATTCAACATCTTCATCAGTGACATTGCACAGAATCTAGAAGGCAGAATTTCACTGTTACGCTGATGACACAAAGCTCTGTAACAGAGTAGACACACCAGAGGGTGTAGACAGAATGAGAAGGACCTGCAGAAACTTGAAGAATGGTCAAGGGTTTGGCAGTTGAAATTCAATGCAAAAGTGCAAGATAATGCATATGGGGCACAAAAACCCTGGCACAATATATCAGTTGGGGGTGAGGATATAGCATGCACCAAGCAGGAAAGGGATCTTGGGGTTGTCATCTCTGATGACCTCCAAGGTAGGAAACAGTGTGACAAGGCATCAGGTAAAGCAAATAGGATGCTGGGATGTATAGGCAGGGGCATCACCAGCAGGAAAAGGAGGTCATAATTCCGCTATACAAGACACTAGTGAGGCCCCACCTGGAGTACAGTGTACAGTTCTGGAGACCATACCTACGTGAGGACATAGACAGGGTAGAGAAGGTTCAGAGGAGGGCAACAAAGATGGTGCATGGGTTGCATCACAAGTCCTATGAAGACAGGTTGAAGGAACTGAACATGTACTCCCTGGAGGAGAGGAGAGAGAGGGGATATGATAGAGACATACAAGTATCTTACAGGAGGAACAGGGTGCAGGAAAACACTATTTTAAGTGAAAAGATGTTTCAGGACTAGAGGGCATGGGATGAAGTTGGAGGGAGGATGATTCAGAGGAAACATGAGAAAGAATTTCTTCACAGAACGGTGGTGGACAAGTGGAACACCCTGCCAGAGGAAGTGGTGGGGGCTGAAACAATCACGGGATTTAAGAATGCATGGGATAGACATAAAGGAATTCTAGAGGTCAGGGGTAAGGGGAAATAGACTTCTAGGAAAACAAACTGAACTTACAAGCTCAAATGGGCAGACTAGGTGGGCCATAGGCCCTTATCTGCTGACACTGTCTATGTATCTATGTATCCGGGAATCTTCAACGACATCCAGAAGAAATGGGGACCCTTCGACATCGACCTCATGGCCTCAGCGACCAATGCGCAACTTCTGATCTACATGTCCAGATTCAGAGACAAGAGGGCAGTAGGAGTGGATGCCATATCAACAACATGGAAATTCAAAAAGGCATATGTATTCCCCCCAATATCTATGCTACCAGCAGTACTACAGAAAATCCGGGACATGGGCAGCAGTGCAGTACTCCTAGCCCCAGACTGGCTGAGGAGAACCTGGTACACCCTCATCAGGAAAATGCTGACAGACAATCCTATGGTGTTACCACACTGCCAGGACTTACTCAGACAAGGCCCGTTCTGGCACGAAAACCCTCTACCACTGAAACTGACAGCTTGGCCGCTCAGAGGTCTAGATTGTTAGGGCTAGGGGTATCAGGTAAGGTTGTGGACACCTTGGTACATGCTAGAAGGGAATCCACCAACAGAACTTACAACAGACACTGGTGGGCTTTTGCCTCATGGTGCAAGAACTGGGACTTAAGGGCAACTCAATGTAGCATTGTAAATGTTTTGGAGTTTTTACAAAAGGTGTAGGAAAAGGGGTTATTATCGGCAGCATCTCTGTGGGTACAGACAGCCAGTGGCGGAGGAATAGCCGGTGCAGTGGCACAGGGGCCCAACACACGTGGGGCCCATTGTAAAAATCAAGGATTTCATTTGTTCAGCAATCGGAAGGAATGCATTGTCTGTTTTGACAGACTGACTGACTGACTCAGCTGCTGACATGACTCACACAAGCCTGCCATGCTTGCTGCCACCACCACCACCGACTGCAGATGGCACCACTGACCACAGAGTTGCAGGAGTTAACTGGAGGGACGCGTTGCCGTCGCGCTGTGCAGAGACAAGCACTAAGGGCATTTTAGGGCTGGGAAAGGCAGGGCAAGAAAAGAACAACAAGCAATTTAAACTTAAGTTGCAGCAGGCAGGCAGCTGAAATGCAAGCAAGTGAAGAAAGTTAGCATCCTGATCCCCCGGCTCCAGCTCCACACACGGCAACAGCATCGCGATTGCTGCCACTGTCGGTCCACCTTTTTTTTTTACATACTGTTTTGTTATTATTTGTGTAGTGGGGGGCTGCTGCCTGTGCTTGTCTGCAGTCTGATTTCTACTTGTTTCTCTCTCCCAGACCCGGTGAGACGACGAGTTCTTTCACTGCTCCCGAGTGAGTGAGTGTCTGTGTGTGTAATGCTGCTAATGTGAGGGACTTGCTATATGGGCCCAGAGCCTTCTGCTAGTCCTATTAACCTAGTATTGACTTGTGTGTTGTGTTCTAACTTCTCGGTCTCTGGAGACTGAGTGAGTCACTGCTTCTTTCTTCTGTCTGGCTGCCTGTCTGGCTGACCCGTCCGACTCTCCTGCCCCAGCAACACCGTAAACAGGTTAAAAAAAAAATCGGGAGGGCCCGGCCCGGGGTTGAGGCACCACCATGGGGGGTGGGGGCCTAAAATAACAACCTGCACTGGGGCCCATCTTTCTCTTCCTCCGCCACTGCAGACAGCTGCCATAAGGGCTATAAGGGGAGAAACCGATGGCCATCTACCCAGAGCCCATCCATTGATTCAATCTTTTCTGAAGGCTGCAAATCTTATTACACACACTCCAAGACCCATAATGGCTCCGTGGCACCTCAACTTGGTGCTCGACTCCCTCGCCACTACACCATTTGAACCCATTGATTCTATCTCCTTATCCTTACTCACAATGAAGATCGTGTTCCTAGTAGCGATCTCTTCAGCCAAGAGAACTAGTGAATTACAGGCCCTGTCTTGCAGAGAGCCATTTATCTGCTTTTTCCTGGATAGAGTCATACTCCGACCCATTCCATTATTTATCCCAAAGATGGCCAATGCATTCCACACTTCCCAGGAGATCACAATCCCTACCCTTGATCACCAAAAAGGGGACACTCACAGGGAAACCCTACTCGGCCTAGACCCAGTCTGAGCAATCCGGACCTACCTGGCCAGAATGGAGAGTTTCAGTCGGACAGACAGACTATTCGTTCTGTTCCAAGGTGATAAGCAGGGTCTGGCAGCATCCAGATCCACGATTGCTAGATGGCTGTGAGAGGCTATAGCAAGGGCCTACAGGACTGCGGACAATTCCCCTCCAGAAAACATCAGAGCACACTGCAGTAGAGCAGTAACCACATCTTGGGCGGAACACAATTCTGCGTCTGTTAGAGAGATTTGCCAGGCAGCGACCTGGGCATCCCTGTATACCTTCTTCAGGTACTACCGGTTGGACACCGGCCAAATGGGGAACTCAGAGTTTGGTTGCAAGGTCCTCCAGACAGCATTGATTCATGTTCCTCCACCCACCCAGAATAAACTCTAATACTGTTGTACTATCACCCATGTGTTGAGACTCGGAGTGCTGTAAGAAGGCGCGCTACATAATGGTAGTTTACTCACCTGGTAAAGGTGATTATTGGAGCACCTTCTTACAGCACTCTGTATTCCTCCCATGGTGGAGGAACATATACAGTATATATATATATATATATATATATATATACAGTATATATAGTTGTTAGAGATTAAGAATAGCATCTAGAGTGATCCACCAAAGAATGTAGGTGAGATTTTCGATCACTACTTGTATACAGTGACGGGACGCATGTCCCACATAGTCATTAGCAATGTATAATGTTATCACATGCATATGAATCACAACACATAGTAAATAAAGGCTTTTGACATAATGTAACCCCCCTGCAAATGGGGGTTCCCAAAAGTCTTCCAGGAGCTGGCTGAGTGCTCCTAGCCTGAATGGTGTTCGGCGTTTACGCTGTTTATTTGTGAGTGCTGTTAGAGCCTCTGGTACTGTCTCTTTAAGAGCTGTCTGCTTGCAGACATAATTAGCTTGTATGGGGGAACTGTGTGTTTCCCTGCTCAAGTCCCGCTCAAGCTGCTGACAAGTGGCTCCGTTTCTGCCGTCGCTAAGTGGGCAGAGTGAGCTCTTTTCAAAGATGTAACTGTTTGCCACATATCGTTTAGAGTATTAGTGGAAACATAATTTGTCTAACCTGCCTTTCTTGCAGCTGTGACTGTGTGTTTTGCCCCTCCATTTTGGATCTGAACTACTGGATAGATCCAATCAGTACAAGGGGGGGCCTCTAAAATGGAGTTTATGTGGCCTAACCAGGATCAGGACTCCTTTGGGAGCCGGCTTGCCACAAGACATATAGCTAGTAATTCTGGGAAGTGAAGTTCTGGACCTTTGCACCTATTTGCACTAACAGGGGGAGTTTTGAGTGATTGACAACTGAAGTCCACCAATTGGACCGGGTGGTGCCCAAATGGATTGCCCTGCCTTGTGTCTGGAGAAGCAGATCCGTTGTGACTGTGACAAGGGAAGGAGCTCCGAGCTTCTGCGCTACACAGTTTTCGTGCGGGAAGCGTGTGGAAGGCCTAAACTCGGGCAGCACATAGCTGTTGTCACTCAAACAGAATCGAGTGGGAACCAGGCTCACCCTGTAGAGGACTGGAGAAACTGCTCAATCGTACTCGGTCTGTCAGGAAAGTGAAGCTGCAGTGTGAACTCCCGGGTTAGCAGTAAGTGTGAATGGGACCTGAGAGCAGCTGCCTGGTATAGTAATTTCCTTTTCATATAAAATGTGTGGAGTGCTTGTGAAGGATCGCTAAACGGGTCCTCTTGCCCTCGTGTCGTGTAGACTGAAAGCCCAATGCATGCAGGCAGACTGAATCCATTGCCGATCGAAGCTGTGTGCCTGGCTTGTAGAAATTCATCTCCTTGATGCGTGAGGGAGTCAGGCAATACAGAAACCCATCTGTGCCAGTTTTTGGCCTCAGGTTTGTGAGTACAAATCAGGGTAGCTCCCTGCCATCTGTCCATCTAATTGCAAGTGTTTCATCTGATTTCTTTTCTTCCTTTCTTCATGAACTGAGCCAACCAGCTCCAGATTGCAATTGGGTATTGTGCAAGTGTTTTTTCCATCACTGGGTCCCAGCCAGCTGCACCGATCCTGGTTAGCTCCCACCATCCTAGGTATTCCAGTAAGAGTGACATTTGGGACTTTGAATATGCGCACAGTACTGTGATTATTAATGTGTCTAACCTAATTAACCCGATTCCCCCTGTCCTTGTTACAGCCCCCTTAAATAAATCAGATCTGTTTGTTTCAGCAAAGTTACACTGACTGAGGTATTCATTTATGTTAAAGTATTGTACTGTGGCTATCGTATTGCACCATCTTGTTTTACAGGGAGTCCTCAGAGTCAAGCTGACCGAACCAGTCCTGGGGGTAAGTGTAAATAGTGAAGATACTCCTGGTGTATTGTGTGGGCCACTAGTAGGAATAAAAGGGGTCTCAGTGTCCCAGAGGGCTGTGACCAAGTTAGTCTAACTACTGCAAACCCTGACCTCTGGGTGGAGGCACCCGCCATAGAACCTAGGCCCCTCAACCTGGTAGCAGTTATGCAGGCAGAGGTAGTAGCCCTTGGGATAGCACCACCTGGGGGTTACATCTTGGAGGCACCACTGGGATTAGCGTCCTCTAGTGGCCAAGTGAAGGAAGTACCCCATTATGTCTAACTTAAAGGAGAAGATGGAGGGGGGTACCACGCGCAAGTTAAAACTCGACCCCCTTAAGATGATGGTACGCAAATTGATGGGGTGGTGCGAAGCTGAGGAATTGGACTCCCAAAAGGCTGTATTATTGTTGGATATCCCATTGGGGATTAAAAGCTCTGACATTGTCTCTACTGTAGAACATGTCAAATGAATGGGCAAGGTGGAAGTAAAAGGGCGATATGCTGACTTGCTCGAGCAAACCCTACAAGTGCTGCTGTCATCAGTATTGCAGTGGACCGTGAGAGGGTGCCCCCAGTGATTTTGCCCGAGGGTACTTAGAAGGGATGGAGGGTTATTCACACATGCAGTGGTTTGGCCACCCCGGGTGGGTCCCCTAAGTCTAATAGTTTTAAGGACAAACTGCTCAAACTGTTAGCCGCAGAAGGGAGAACTGCTCAGGAATTGGTAAAGGTATTAGACATCTCAGGCGACCACACTCTCCTGCCATCCCCAGGTACATCTTCCGGGTCCTCTAAGAGCTCCATACTAGCCCCACCCCCTATAGTTATTCCTCCCATTCAACTAGATTCCTATCAGAGATTGAGACTGTTCTCCGGTACTGTTCCCAGTGCCTCCGGGGAAAGATGATTTGGAGACCTGGATGGACTATGCTACTCCCTTTAGTGCAAGAGTGGCAGTGCTCCGAGGGGGAAAAGAGGAAACGGTTGATGGAAAGCTTGAGGGGTCCTGCACTGGAAGCCATTCGATTCCTACGAGCCACTAGTCCGGAGGCCACTGCAGCAGAATATCTTTCCACTTTAGAGGGGGTGTTTGGTAGCACAGAAACTGGAAAGGATCTATTATGGAAGTTCAAGTCAGCTAAACAGTGGAGAAATGAGAAATTGTCTACTTTTGCTACTAGAATGGAGAGGGCTTTACAAAAGGCCCACCGAAAAGGGGGAGTGTCTGCCCAAATGCTAAACCAGATCCAATTAGACCATATATTGAAGTCAGCCAGATTTTCAAGTGTGATATTGCTGAAACTCAAATTGCAAGACAGAAGGGCCGACCCTCCCGAGTATTGCCAATTGATGAGAGAGATTCGTGAAATTGAAACTGATGAAGAGGGGTGGGAACCCTATGCTGGGGCCGCGAATCCTTGTCAGACCCCTGAGAAGAGTGAGCCAGATGAGACTCAACAGCTGAGAGGGTTGATTAAGGAATTGACTGAGACCTACCGGGAACAGGATCTGTATCAAGCTCCTCCTGAACCTAACAGTGGAGTGGGAGTGCATGTCATTTCCCCTGATACCCGGACTGAGAGCAACCTGAGAGCAGAGATTAGAGACTTAAGAGAGATGGTGAGGGAGCTGCAATGGGCTGCTCTCACCCCCAATAGAAGTGGAGAACCAGAGAGCCAACAGGGTAAACACTCAGTTCAAGAAGAGCCATGTAGAGCCCCCGAGATGCCCCTCCAGATAAGAGATCCCCCTCCCTCCAAAGACAGAGATATTAAGTTCTTCTACCGTTGTGGAGAGGATGGACACTTTCAGACTGAATGTAGGCTGCCAGAGAACTTGAGGAAAGTTCCCAGCAGGTTAGTGGCTTGGCATTGCAAAACCTGTGCCCTGTCACCAGGGGGAGCCAACCAAAAAAGTGTTGCCACCAGGGCCAATGCCCGAATGACATCCCAAGTAATGCCCCCTGAATGGTCCGAGGTGGTAGGTCCCTCATGGAGACTACTGTGAAAGTGAATGGGGTACCCACCAGAACTGCACTAGACAGTGGCTCCCAAGTGACAATCGTTCCAGGACTGGTATCAGAAGCATTTGTCTAATGTACCCCTGCAACCCCTGGAAGGGCTACATGTGTGGGGTTTGAGTGAGAAGGCCTACCCCTACTCTGGCTATATCCGAATTTGGTTGTCCTTTCCCACTTCTGTGGCTGGAGTGGCAGAGCAAGTGGAGACCCTAGCCTTAGTGTCTCCCCCTACTGGACTGTATGATGGGGTCCCGTTGTTGATTGGAACTAATGCACATATGTTTGGGTGACTGGCGCAGTTGTGTTATGAAAAACAAGGGTCCCGGACTGGCTGAGCTCTAAGAATTCTGGCCTTGATTAGAAAGGCCTTTGAGGCTCACAGAAATGCTAATAGAATGGAACCAGAGGAACCGGTTGGGGTCATCTGGAAGAAGGATCCAGAATCTTGCTTTTGGCACCAAGTGCTCAATGTGTTCTACAAGGAGAGGTCCGCATAAAAAAGGATGTCAAGAACAAAATATTAATGCTGGATGCACCAGGAGATGGAAAACTGCCCAAGGGGCTGCTGGTCAAACCAAGTATTCTGCCTGCTAGAGCCCATGCTCTTGCCGAGAGTGATGGTTCAAGTTCACATGTGTCTGACCGGGAGATCCGAGTAAATCGAGGCTGCACCCTGGCTACTGTGCACTGCATGGATACTGCCGTGCTACCCCGTAACAAGAGTTTGGGAAAAAGTGATAGAGTAACTCCTGACTTGTTTGATTTCGGTGGCTCCCCATTGCCAGCTGAATGGAAAGTGAGGATCAGTGAGAAGCTTGCCCAGAGAGACCAGGTGTTTTCTTTAAAGGAATGGGATGTAGGATGCATACAAGAAGCTGAGCACCATATCCGGCTGCATGATGAAAAGCCATTTCATGAGAGGTCTCGACGCCTGGCACCTACTGACATAGATGATGTGAGACGGCATCTGCAAGAGATGCTGGCTGCTGGTGTGATACAAGAATCCAGAAGCCCATATGCTTCTCCCATTGTGGTAGTGAGGAAAAAGAATGGGACCACGAGGATGTGCATCGATTATCGCACCTTAAACCGGGTGGACTATCCCTGATCAGTATACAATGCCATGCATTCAAGATGCTTTGGACTGCCTGAACGATAGTAAGTGGTTCTCAGTGTTGGATCTTCGCAGTGGGTACTACCAGATCCCAATGGCCCCAGAAGACCGTGAAAAGACAGCCTTTATCTGTTCACTTGGTTTCTACGAATTCATGGATGCCTCAAGGGATTTCAGGTGCTCCAGCCACTTTTCAACAACTGATGGAGCATGCAGTTGGGGACATGAACTTGTTAGAGTGCCTGGTATACCTAGATGTTGTTATTGTGTTTGGCAGCTCACTGGAGGAACATGACGGCAGATTGTTCAAGGTGTTGGACCAACTGGAATACTTTGGCCCTAAACTGTCCATTGATAAGTGTCAATTCTTTCAAACATCAGTAAAGTATGTGGGACACATAGTATCCACCAAGGGAATAGAGACCGACCCAAGTAAAGTTGAGGCCTTGACCACCTGGCCACAGCCCAAAAATCTGAAAGAACTGCAAAAATTCCTGGTTTTCTGTGGTTATTATCGGCGCTTCAAGAGTGATCCACCCTTTACTTAACCTTACTCAAGGGTATCCCCCAACCCACAAAAGATACAAAAAGTCAGTGTCCCTCGAGACTGAAAGAGTGTATTTTCATCCAAGTGAAGTGTTTGGGGCCCGCTGGACTCCTCATTGCAAGACTGCTTTTCATGAGATCATGTATCAACTTATTCACGCTCCAGTGTTGGCCTATGCTGATCCCACAAAACCTTATGTCCTGCACACTGATGCTAGCTTGCAAGGGTTGGGGGCTGTGTTGCATCAGGAGCACGAGAATGGCCTGAGACCAGTGACCTTTGCCAGCAGAAGCCTGACCCCTTCCGAAAAGAACTGTCCTGTACACAAGTTAGAGTTCCTAGCTTTGAAATGGGCCATTGTTGACCAGTTCCACGAATACTTGTATGGGGCTAAGATACAAGTAAAACCTGACAATAATCCTTTGACCTATGTGCAGACTTCAGCTAAGTTGGATGCCACTGGCCACAGGTGGCTCTCTGCATTATCTACATATGACTACGCTGTTGAATATAGAGCAGGCCTGAACCACATAGATGCTGATGCTCTCTCACGGAGACCTGTCCCCCCAAATAACTGGGTCAGACTGTCAGAACTTAATATTCGAGCACTCTGCCAGAAGTTTGACAGGGAGGAACAAATGTCCACGAACACAGTGGAACTGTATGGTGGATTGTTTGGGACCCTCTGAGAACTGCATACCTGCTGCTTATTGCCACTTTTCTGCCTTGGACACTGGTGCTTTGCCTCAATTCAACAATGACAGTATTCAGCAGGCTTAATCCCATGATCCCATGATCAGAACAGCTCTAAAAGCCCTCCAAGCAGGGAAAGATGTGTCAAGGTTACGTTCCCCTGATTTGAGAACTGCATTGCTGTATAAAGAAGGCCCTAAGTTGAGACTGATCAATGGACTGTTATATACATAGATACATAGACCGTGTCGGCAGATAAGGGCCTATGGCCCACCCAGTCTGCCCATTTGAGCTTGTAAGTTCAGTTTATGTTTTCCTAGAAGTCTGCTGCCCCTTACCCCCTGACCTCCAGAATTCCTTTATGTCTATCCCATGCATTCTTAAATCCTGTGATTGTTTCAGCCCCCACCACTTCCTCTGGCAGGGTGTTCCACTTGTCCACCACCCGTTCTGTGAAGAAATTCTTCCTCACGTTTCCTCTGAATCGTCCTCCCTCCAACTTCATCCCATGCCCTCTAGTCCTGGAACATCTTTTTCGCTTAAAAATAGTGTACTCCTGCACCCTGTTCCTCCCTGTAAGATACTTGTATGTCTCTATCATATCCCCTCTCTCCCTCCTCTCCTCCAGGGAGTACATGTTCAGTTCCTTCAACCTGTCCTCATAGGATTTGTGATGTCATCCATGCACCATCTTTGTTGCCCTCCTCTGAACCTTCTCTACCCTGTCTATGTCCTTAAGTAGGTAAGGTCTCCAGAACTGTACACTGTACTCCAGGTGGGGCCTCACTAGTGTCTTGTATAGTGGAATTATGACCTCTCTTTT
Source organism: Neoceratodus forsteri (assembly GCA_016271365.2). Classification (NCBI taxonomy): domain Eukaryota; kingdom Metazoa; phylum Chordata; order Ceratodontiformes; family Ceratodontidae; genus Neoceratodus; species Neoceratodus forsteri. The sequence goes on from CM057449.1 coordinate 372,051,553, forward strand.
CCTGCTGGTGATGCCCCTGCCTATGCATCCCAGCATCCTATTTGCTTTACCTGCTGCCTTGTCACACTGTTTCCCTACCTTGAGGTCATCAGAGATGATAACCCCAAGATCCCTTTCCTGCTTGGTGCATGCTATATCCTCACCCCCAACTGATATATTGTGCCAGGGTTTTTGTGCCCCATATGCATTATCTTGCACTTCTTTGCACTGAATTTCAATTGCCAAACCCTTGACCATTCTTCAAGTTTCTGCAGGTCCCTTCTCATTCTGTCTACACCCTCTGGTGTGTCTACTCTGTTACAGAGCTTTGTGTCATCAGCGAACAGTGAAATTCTGCCTTCTAGGTCCTGCGCAATGTCATTGATGAAGATGTTGAATAGGACCGGTCCCAGCACTGATCCCTGTGGTACCCCACTGGTCACTCTTCCCTCTGTGGAGTGACAGCCATTTACCACCACCCTCTGTGTCTTGCCGCCCAGCCAGTTACCTACCCACCACACTACTGTACTGCCCACACCCATATTCCCTAGTTTGTGTAATAGTCTTCTATGTGGCACAGTGTCAAAGGCCTTGTTGAAGTCCAGATAGGCCATGTCCACTGCCCTCCCCTGATCCACCTCCCTAGTCACCCAGTCAAAAAATTCAACAAGGTTGGTCTGACATGACCTCCCCCTGGTAAAACCATGCTGCCTTGGGTCCTGTAGTCCATTGACAACCAGATGTTCCACCAATCTCTCCTTCAGTAGTGCTTCCATGATCTCCCCCACTACCGAGGTGAGGTTGACTGGTCTGTAGAGAGACAGTAGATAAACGGGGCCAACTGGACAAGCAACAGTTAGTTTTGCCTACTGCCTTTCGAGACCTGGTGCTGAGGTCCTACACAACCACATGGGACACCTTGGCATAGACAGAACACTTGATTTGGTGAGATCCAGATTTTATTGGCTTAAAATGGGGGCTGATGTTGAACAATACATTAGATCTTGTAGTCGCTGCTTGCAGAAGAAAGCTTTGCCCCAGAGGGCTGCCCCCTCTTATTAACATCACCACCAGTGCCCCCATGGAATTGGTCTGTATTGACTTTCTAAGTTTGGAGCCAGATCAGAGAAATATCAGTAATGTGCTGGTGGTCACTGACCATTTCACCCGATATGCTCAAGCTTTCCCCACCAAGGACCAGAAGGCTTCCACTGTGGCCAAGGTGCTTATACAAAACTTTTTTGTTCAGTATGGGGCACCACAAAGAATCCATTCTGATCAAGGAAGAGACTTTGAGAGTCATCTGATTAAAGAGATGCTTTCACTATGGGGAGTGCAAAAGTCCAGAACCACCCCTTATCACCCCAAGGGGGACCCACAGCCTGAAATGTTCAACCGCACTTTGCTTGATATGCTAGGCACCCTTCAACCAAAGGTCAAGCCCAGATGGAGCCAACAGATTAGCACACTGGTACATGCCTACAACTGCACCAAAAGTGATGCCACTGGGTTTTCCCCCTATCGCCTGATGTTTGGAAGAGAAGCCCAGTTACCAGTAGATGTTTGCTTTGGAGTTTCTCCTGATGGGGGTCAAGCAGCTACTCATTTACAGTATGTGCAAAAGTTAATGGCCCAGCTAAATCATGCATACCAACTGGCTCAAACCATGGCTGCCAAAAGAAATCTGGCCAACAAAGAAAGGTATGATAAAAAGGTGAAAGCACAGGAACTCCAGGAGGGAGATCGGGTATTGCTAAGAAATCTGGGACTGCATTTCAAACACAAGATTGTTGAAGATGGCACCATCTCCCTCACATTGTATTGGGCAAATTAGATGATCTCCCTGTGTACAATGTAAGGTCTGAGAATAATTCAAAAGATGTTAAAACAATGCATAGAAATCATTTACTGCCCATTGGACAAATCTTGATTGAGTCTGAGCCCCCAGAAAATGCCCCTTCTGGACCAGTAACTAGAGCTGCAGCTAAGAAAGAGTCAAGAAAGCCTACACCTGTCAAAGTTGGATTAACATGCTCCCCTCCACAAATCCCAACTGAACATGACTGTCAGTCCATGTCAGAGGAACGTGAGTGTGGCCTTGAATACGACCCTTCTTATGAACTGAGTCAGCTGTTTCGGGGCAATCCCCTAGTCAATCCTAGAGATGAAGCTAGGCCTTCTGGACTGTCTAAGCCCCCAGCTTTGTCTCTGGAGCCAATCCTCTCTCAAAGTGAAGTGCAAAGCATCAAATCAGATGATATGGAATCCTTGTGCATGGTTGAACTGCTCGAGTTTTCAGAGGAAGAGAATGATGGACTGGGACAAACTGGTGATACACCAGAACAAGAACAGTGTGTTGAGAGCCCTGATAGTTCACTGCCAGTGTCAGGAGCCTCCCCAGGTGAACCAAGTGTTGTGGACTCAGAAATTGCAAATCCTGGAGCTGAAAGTGCCCCAAGTTCTAGCCTCTCTGCTCCAATGGAGACCCCCCTGGCAAGTACAGACAGTGCTGAAAGTGAGTCTAACCATGCAGAGACTGTGACCGTTCCCCCTAGAAGGACTGGTCAAGAGGCGAGACCTGTAGTACAGCTAAGTTATGAGTCCCTGGGCAGACCTGTGGACCTGCCCCTTAATGTGGTCCACAAGGGAGTGTATGTGACCCTGAGCTCGTTGCCCAAACTAAGCCTAGGAAATAACTCCAGATTACTTGTATTGCCCTCTGAGTATGGTGCCCCTGCCCCCTCCAGCCCCAATGTAGCTGATAGGGAAGGGCCCCCTCTATCCAGGTTTCATATGCAGGAAGTGATGATCTGAGCTAAAATATTTGTATGTGTACTGTTGTATAATCAGTAGTAGAAGGTATAATACAGTTTAAGTGTATATGACAAAGGTTTAATATGCTGATTGCTGTTTTAAAAGGCATGCAAGTTCAAACTGTTCTGCCTTAAAGTGATTTAAGGGTATCTACTTGACGCGGACGTCAAGCTTTTTCAGGCCAGGAAGGGTGTAACCCCCCTGCAAATGGGGGTTCCCAAAAGTCTTCCAGGAGCTGGCTGAGTGCTCCTAGCCTGAATAGTGTTTGACATTTATGCCGTTTATCTGTGAGTGCTGTTAGAGCCTCTGGTACTGTCTCTTTAAGAGCTGTCTGCTTACAGACATAATTAGTTTGTATGGGGGGACTGTGTGTTTCCCTGCTCAAGTCCCGCTCGAGCTGCTGACAAGTCGCTCCATTTCTGCCGTCGCTAAGTGGGCAGAGTGAGCTCTTTTCAAAGATGTAACTGTTTGCTACATATCGTTTAGAGTATTAGTGGAAATGTAATTTGTCTAACCTGCCTTTCTTGCAGCTGTGACTGTGTGTTTTGCCCCTCCATTTTGGATCTGAACTACTGAATAGATCCAATCAGTACAAGGGGGGGGCTCTAAAATGGAGTTTATGTGGACCAACCAGAATCAGGACTCTTTTGGGAGCCGGCTTGCCATAAGACATATAGCCAGTAATTCTGGGAAGTGAAGTTCTGGACCTTGGTGCCTATTTGCACCAACAGGGGGAGTTTTGAGTGATTGACAACTGAGGTCCACCAATTGGACCAGGTGGCACCCAAATGGAATGCCCTGCCTTGTGTCTGGAGAAGCAGATCCGTTGTGACCGTGACAAGGGAAGAAGCTCCGAGCTTCTGCGCTACACAGTTTTCGCGCGGGAAGCGCGTGGAAGGCCTAAACTCGGGTGGCGCGTAGCTGTTGTGACTCAGACTGAATCCGCAGCTACCGAAAGGAAAAGAGGCTGAACGAGTGGGAACCAGGCTCACCCTGTAGAGGACTGGCGAAACTGCTTAATCGCTCTCAGTCTGTGAGGAAAGTGAAGCTGCAGTGTGAACTCCCAGGTTAGCAATAAGTGCGAACGGGACCTGAGAGAAGCTGCCTGGTATAGTAATTTCCTTTACATATAAATGTGTGGAGTGCTTGTGAAGGACCGCTAAACGGGTCCTCTTGCCTCAGTGTGGTGTAGACTGAAAGCCCAATGCATGCAGGCGGACTGAATCCGCTGCCGATCGAAGCTGTGTGCCTGGCTTGTAGAAATTCATCTCCTTGATGTGTGAGGGAGTCAGGCAATCCAGAACCCCATCTGTGCCAGTTTTCGGCCTTGGGTTTATGAGTACAAATCAGGGTAGCTCCCTGTCATCTGTCCATCTAATTGCAAGTGTTTCATCTGATTTCTTTTCTTCCTTTCTTCATGAACTGAGACAACTGGCTCCGGATTACAATTGGGTATTGTGCAAGTGTTTTTTCCATTACAGGGCCCCAACCAGCTGCATTGATCCTGGCTAGCTCCCACCATCCTGGGTACCCAGTAAGAGTGACATTTGGGACTCTGAATATGCGCACAATACTGTGATTATTAATGTGTCTAACCTAATTAACCTGATTCCCCCTGTCCTTGTTACAGCCCCCTTAAATAAATCAGATCTGTTTGTTTCAGCAAAGTTACACTGACCGAGGTATTCGTTTATGTTAAAGTATTGTACTGTGGCTATCGTATTGCACCATCTTGTTTTACAGGGGGTCCCCAGAGTCAAGCTGACCGAATCAGTCCAGGGGGTAAGTGTAAATAGTGAAGATACTCCTGGTGTATTGTGTGGGCCACTAGTAGGAATAAAAGGGGTTTCAGTGTCCCAGAGGGCTGTGACCAAGTTAGTCTAACTACTGCAAACCCTGACCTCTGAGTGGAGGCACCCGCCATAGAACCTAGGCCCCTCAACCTGTTAGCAGTTAACGCAGGCAGGGGTAGTAGCCCTTGGGATAGCGCCACCTGGGGGTTACAATATCATCAACTTGTGTGTGTATTCTTCCACCCAACGGCCCCTCGCGGGACCGGCAGAGGGTGGTGTTTTTTGGTCTTTAACATTATAATTTTGGGAAGAAAACAAGCTCTGGAAGATATCACTCTGAGTGTTCTGGGAACAACAAGTAAAGGAGAGGGATCAGATTTCGAATTTTAGGATTCCTTTGTGCATCAGCCTATGAGGACAGCGCTTATTACCCATGTGTTGAGACTTGGGAGTGCTGTAAGAAGGTGCTCCTATAATCACCTTTGCTAGGTGAGTAAACTGCCATTTAACTGAAATACTCAGTGAAAACAGTTTAAATTAAACAGAAATACCCAGCGAGAACAGTTTAAATGAAACAGAAATACTCAGTATTTCTTTAATTCAAAGTGCACACTGCCAGCCAACTAGCCGTAACACAAATGGGCCTACACTGATTCAGTGATTTGATACTCAGAAATATGTTTGGGAGCTTCCTATAAGTTTTTTTGGGAAACTGCTGGTACCAGCAGGGAGAGGGTAGCACCTCCGATAAAAGTGACATCAATACATTGTATTGTGCACTGGGTTGTGGGGGGAAGGCTGTGTCATGACTGTACCTAGCTGAGTCTTTTTATGTTTTGTTTTTACAGCCCAAGACAGTGTTTAATTTGACTGTACCTGCACAAGGTGTGTGAAGAGTGGCCACTGTTGTTACAGTGGCGGAGGAATAGCCGGTGCAGTGGCACAGGGGCCTGACACACGTAGGGGCCCATTGTAAAAATCAAGGATTTAATTTGTTCAGCAATCGGATGGATCGTGTTGTCTGTTTTGACAGACTGACTGACTCACTCAGCTGCTGACATGACTCACACAAGCCTGCCGTGCTTGCTGCCACCACCACCCCCGACTGCAGATGGCAGCACTGACCACAGAGTTGCGGGAGTTAACTGGAGGGACGAGTTGCCGTCACACCTCGGAGAGACAAGCACTAAGGGCATTTTAGGGCTGGGAAAGGCAGGGCAAGAAAAGAACAACAAGCAACTTAAACTTAAGTTGCAGCAGGCAGGCAGCTGAAATGCAAGCAAGTGAAGAAAGTTAGCATCCTGATCCTCCGGCTCCAGCTCCACACACGGCAACAGCATCGCAATTGCTGCCACTGTCGGTCCACCTTTTTTTTTACATACTGTTTTGTTATTATTTGTGTAGTGGGGGGCTACTGCCTGTGCTTGTCTGCAGTCTGATTTCTACTTGTTTCTCTCTCTCCAGACCCGGGCGAGACGACAAGTTCTTCTCTACTCGTCTCGAGTGAGTGAGTGGTCTGTGTGTATTAATGCTGCTAATGTGAGGGGACTTGCTATATGGGCCCAGAGCCTTCTGCTAGTCCTATTAACCTAGTATTGACTTGTGTGTTGTGTTCTAACTTCTCCGGTCTCTGGAGACTGAGTGAGTCACTGCTTCTTTTCTTCTGTCTGGCTGCCTATCTGGCTGACCCCGTCCCGACTCCCCACCCGCCCCAGCAACACCGTAAACAGGTAAAAAAAAAAAAAATCGGGATAGGGGCCCGGCCGGAGGTGGGGTGGGGGTTGAGGTGCCACTATGGGGTGGGGCCTAAAATTACAACCTGCACTGGGGCCCATCTTTCTCTTCCTCCGCCACTGTGTTATTAGGCTGGGTCTACATAAAAACAGAAAATATAGAATTTGATGGCAAAAGGCAACCGAAGGTCCATCAAGTCTGTCCTTACTTTATTACCTTACCCCACTGACCTATTGTATCAGTGAGTTCTCTCTTCTTCCCTCGCTCCCCTACCTCTCAGTCCTGTGTTGCACCCCCAAAGGACTATGAGTCACCCTGCCCTGTCCCACTGCCCCCACCTCTTTTGCCGGCAGTCTTTTATAATAATAATAAACTTTATTTTTAAAGCGCCTTTCAAAAACCAAGGCACTGTACAGTAATAAAACATATAAAATAAACAAAGTACAGAACAGTCTAACCAAATAAAAGAGTAAATAAACATCTAAAATATTCATTCTGGATAGGCATGATGCCCGAGATGTGTCTTCAAGGCCTTCTTAAAACTCTCCACAGTCATGCACTTACATGTCTGATGAGGTAGAGAATTCCACAGGGACGGGGCCACATGCATAAACGCACCTGCAGATGTCTTAAGGCGTACCCTGAGAATCTCTAACAACCGCTCGTCAGCTGAGTGGAGTGGTTCCCCAGGGCTTTAAGGACAGAGGAGCTCTTGCAGATAGTCCAGGCCCAGTCCGTGCAGGGCCTTAAAGGTCAGAAGCCTGACCTTGAAGGTGATCCGCCACTGAATCAGCAGCCAGTGCAGTTCTCGCAGCACCAGTGTGATGCAACTTGAGTGAGGAGTCCTCGACAACAACCGCGCTGCAGCATTCTGCATCAGCTGCAAGCAGCGGATATCAACCCTTGGAAGCCCAAGGTACAGGGAATTGCAGTAGTCAAGGTGAGAGGTCACAAAGGCATGGATCAACGTTGGAAGGTCGCCAGACGGAACAAGGTGCTTAACCATGGCGATGTTCCACAGATGGTAAAAAGGGGACTTGACGACTGCTGATATCTGCGAACGCAGTGTCAGCCTGTCATCAAAAATCACCCCCAGGTTTCGCACTCATTTGGGGGAAGGAAGCTGGGTACCCCTAGACAAAGTCCAGTGAGTTGTCCAGCCCCCAACCCCTCTGTCTGGTGACCTGTATCCACTACAGCACCTCAGTCTTTCCAGAGTTCAACTTCAACCAGTGGGAACTCAACCAGTCCTGGATTTTTGTGAGGCAGTTGTTAAATACCAAGCACGCACTATTCTGGTCAGTGCAAAACAAGGTAGAGCTGGGTATCATCAGCATAGCAGTGAAACCTTAGCCCATAACATCTTACAATGTCTCTGGGGGGGGCAGCATATACACCGCGAACAACATGGGGGACAATACCGAGCCCTGAGGGACCCCACATGGCAGAGAGAATGGATCAGAGGAAAAAATCCCTGACACCACCCTCTGAGATCTTCCAGTAAGGAATGATTTAAACCATCTGAGAACTGTACTGGATAGGCCACAGATGAACCTCAGGCGCTTGAGAAGAACCCCATAGTCCACGGTGACAAAGGCTGAAGAGAGATCAAGAAGCACCAAGATGGAATGGCGCGTCTGATCCCTTGCCATCAGGAGATCATTAAGCACCCAAACCAGAGTGGTTTTGGTACTATGCTGCTTATGAAAATCGGACTGGAGAGGTTCATATATGTCGTGGATGGTCAAGTGGTTCACCAGTTGTAGCGCCACAACTTTCTCAATTACCTTCCCAACAAAGGGGAGGATAGCGCTCGGTCTGTAGTTTGCAAAGCAGCTTGGGTTTAGAGCAGCTTTCTTCAGGAGAGGTGTCACCACCGCCTCCTTCAGGGAACTAGGAAACTCACCGGACTCTAAGTGTAACCCCTAGGTGGCGCTATCCCAAGGGCTACTACCCTTGCCTGCATGGCTAGTAGCAGGTTAAGGGGCCCGAGTTCTGAAACGGGTGCCTCCACCCGGAGGTCAGGGTTGGTAGTGGTCAAACTAACCTGGGCACAGCCCTCCAGGACACTGTAACCCCCGTCTTTCCCTTCTGGTGGCCTGAGCAATATACAATAATCACTTTCACAGTACCCCTTGTACACCACACCAGTACCCACACTGTTTGCACTTACCACCAGGGCTGGTTCCTCTGGCTTGACCCTGGACCCCCTGTAAAACAAGGTTATGCACAGTAAATAGCACCAGTACAGTACTCTCGGCACAAACTGGAACCACAGTCAGGTTAAATGCAGCAAAAAAGTCAGATATGATTTTTTCAGGGTATTTGAACAAGGAAGGGGCGTAATCAGGTTGATTGGCTTAAAGGCTATATTAATCAAACAGTTATGCATGCGCTTTAAGTCCCCACACAGTCACACACTCTGGGTACCCAGGTAGGAAAATGGTGGGCTAGCCAGGAATGTTGCAGCTGGTTGGGGCCCTGTAATGGAAAAAAGCAACATGCACAACACACACACTACTTGTAATTCGGAGCCGGAGGGCTCAGTTTATGAAAGAAAAAGCAACAAGACAATCAGATTACAACACTTTAGATTTAGCTGTTGTTGCAGGAATCTACCTTGATGTTTACTCACGATACCCAATACTGAACACAGGCAGGACGAAATCGAGACTGCAGGTTGTTGAGCTGGAGTGCCCGGAGAAGCGGAGCCCACATGAATCACCGAGGCGTTGTTCCTGTTCAAGTGTTGAGCAGGGGGCTGATCCTCAGGCAGGTCTCTCATCGATGGCTTTCTCTGTGCATCGGGTACTCAGGCTGGGCCAGTGTGGCAAGGCCTAGGCCCAATGGAGATGATTGTGACTTCAGTCCATGGGGCTGGCTGTGGTTTTCAGCAAGCAGAATACAGTTCAAACCACAGTGGGGAACCAAATCGTGACCCACTAGCAGCACACAGCAGATTTACACGTAAGGAACTTCTAATGCAGCTTCCGGCAAGCAGAATACAATTCAAACCACAGTGGGGAACCAAATCACGACCCACTATAAGCGCACAACACATTCACATGTTAGGAAATTCCACTGTACAAGGCAAAAGGCTCTCTGGTCACAATTACAGAGTCTCCGCACAATCCATGAGTTCAGAGGTGGCTGGAAGTCCAGACAGGCTGATCGTATCCAGCAAATCTTTGGTCTTCTTCAGGTAGCAGCCTGGTCACAATTCAGTGGCTTACTTTGCTCTCCAAGTTCGGATTCAGTTAGAAAAAGGCACAGGTTCCCTCTCAGGGACAGAAGGCAGGCATGCAGGCCAAAAGTCAGGCCTTTCCACAGTTCTCCCACACGAATCTATGCCGGGGCTGCTGCTTGAATCATACAAGCTGTTATCTCTTCACTTCCTAACTCAGAACTAACTGAAACTGCAAGCAATGTGGGACTTACCCCAAGATCCAAAAGGTTTGGTTGGCTGATCTGTCAGTCAGTCACAAGGGCTCCCCCTCCAGGTTATTTTAGGTGCTGAAATGCAAAAAATTACAATTCCTACAAGTTTTGACCCTACCAAGCCCTTGTAGGCAGGCTCCATTTTAGAGTCCCATTTCAGCAGTCCAGGATCAAGATGATGGAAACAAACAGAACTGTCCATGCTGCAAAGAAGGCAGGTTAAAACAAACTGCAATATTATTACTACTCTAACAAATGATCAGCAAACAAGCACATCTTCTAACAGCACTCCCTTTTAGATTAATTATGACTGCAATCCAGGCAGCTCTTAAAGAGACAGTACACAGAGGCTATATAGGCACCCTCTGGCAATCACACTTAAACTGCAAAAATGCAGGACACCAGCTTGGCAGTGAGCATTTAGACAAGCTCATGGAAGACTTTTTGGAAACCTCTATTTGTAGGGGGGTTACATAAGGAACACCAAACTATCTCTGCTAGGACAAGGCCTATGATGTCACAACAACCCATTATCAGGGAAGTTGGGCCCGGGTCCAAACTACAGCACGTTGGGCACATACCCTGGGCAATCCACACAACATTCACAATTTCCAGCCGGTCGAAGGAACTCCAGGCAAACTGAGGAGAGGTGACCAAACACCGACCATTATCAGCTCTCATACAGTGAGCCGGACGGATCTCCGCCTCTGATACTGGCCACCTTATCCACAAAGAAGTGAGCAAGCTCATCACACTCAATCTGTGAAAAGGCTCTTCGAACCTGAAGACAGGCTGGGTTGCACAGCCTGTCCATGGTTGAAAAGAGCTGAGCCGGTCGGTTCTGAGCAGCAGCAATCTCCCCGGACAGGAACTCTGTCCTCTTATGGGTGATTGCTGATTGATAGATTTGATAATGTTCCATCAATCTAATGTGGTCAGCTACCAGCACAGATCTCCACCAGCAAAGCTTTAACCTTTGTCCAACTCGTCGCAACTCCCTCAAGGTCCCATCAAACCATGGATACCGAGGGCAGAGACAGAGACAGAGACAGAGACACAGACACAGAGAGAGAGAGAGAGAACAAACACTGACGGGAGCTGTAGATTTCAGGGCCATAGTAACAGCCTTAGTATAGGCCTGATTTTCCATGGTTCCACCTCCCTCTCTGTGAAGTAGAACTACTTCATGTCTGTCTTGAACTTGTTCCTCACCGAGTGGCAGTCATGCCCCCCCCCCCATGACTGCATCTCAATATTTTACACTGTTCACCTTGCTTCTACCCCTTGGAAACTTATATGCTTCCATCATGTCCCCCCTCTCACACCTGACCTCCAGCAAACACTTATTTACGGCCACAGCCAGTCTTCACAGGATCGGCCCCCTGCTGGCCCTGGATCATCTTGATGACCCTTATCTGCACCAGTTCCAGTCTGTCTATGTCCTTCCTCGGGTGAGGACAACAAAGGGCAACAGAAGACCAGCTGAGCTGCAGCAGACTACCACTTATTGCATTAGCCCTATTTTCCTCCAAACTGGTCTGCTACCCTAATATCATTGTATTGTAGCTTAAATTAGTAGTCCACGGCTATTTCATACGCAGTACAAGTACATGCCAATTTGGAAAATGTCTAGCCAAGTGTTGGTATGTGGGAGGTGGGAAATGTCTAGTGAAGTGTTTGTTTGCGGGAGGTGTGACCACAGTAAAGAGAGGGTTAGGCATGAAATCTCAGGGGTTGCATCGACTTGCTACCAGGCCCACTTAAATCGTTCTCTGGGTGGAGGCACCATGCTATTTCTACTATCTAGACATGACTTCTCCCACTGAGCAAACAGATAACGAGCCCAGGAACCGGGTAACAATGGCCTGAACCATCCCAGAGATCTGTGTGAGCACCTCTCTAAGGGACCTTACACATACTCTTTCTCTTTGCAGGTAGCTTGCTCCACTGTACAGTATGCAGACACCCCTGCTGCCCAGACTGCCACTGTAGCCTTAGGTGAGGAATGTCATATTTCTCTGAATGAGAGTCTGGCAGAATTTCTTTGTGTCCTTTACAGTTTCCTTGCCATGAATAATCTGTCTGTACCATTCTGGTGATCAGGAATAAGCAATGTAGTGCACTTTGCCTCGCATAAGGAATACTCCAAAGTAAACAGACCATGTAGAGTGGAGACAGTGAGCAAAAGCGCTGCTGAAGGAGTTTATGAGGTCCCCATAGGCCAACCTCCTCTACTCCAGTTAGTCTGCAGCTCCAACGTAAACAAACCCAATAACACGCACATTTGCATTTTAAGCTTCTCTTTCTTGTTAATAAAACTTAGTATTGGTGTCAGTGTTTATGGGACCTGATCCCTCCCAGCTGTAAGGATAGAACAAGGGTTGCTATTGTAGCCTGCAGCAGTCGGCTAGCCTGTGGTTCATGGAGTTGCAGACACACCATTTAGCAGCACGGCTCATTTCAATCCAGTGAGTTGGTCCCTGCTCAAGGGAGCATTTTGTCACACACTTGACTGCAAGACTGCTGTGTGTTTATTTTGTTTTCCAACTGAAGAGTAAGAACAAGATTATTCCTTTGTGTGTTTCATGTGGGGTTCAGTTTGTTTTGTTTTTGTTGACTGGGAAAGAAGGGCTAGGAATTATTTTCCTGGTTTCAGCCTTGTTCCATGTCCCTGAAGTAGGTGTGTGTGTGTGTGTGTGTGTGTGTGTGTGTGTGTGTGTGTGTGTGTGAGAGGAGGGATACAGGAAGTACTGATTGCTATTAAATCAGGTTAAGCTGCTGACGGTTTTAGTGACTAGGGGAAATGTAGCCAGGACACCATCAAGTTAATCCTCCTATTCTTTCTTTATGAGCCATTGGATATTTATCGTCTGCCATGCCTGAAGCAGACAGGACCTCAGTTTAATGTCTCATCCAAAAGACGGCACCTCATGAGAGCACAGTGTCTTCCTCACACCATTCTGGGCATTGGTATGGTTTCTTATAACTAAGATGAGAGTGCCCCCAACAGAGCTACTGATCCCACTTCCTGCAGCACCTGGTGTGAGCAGTCTGATGCTAAGCAGACAAAGCAATCTGTCTGACTAGTATCAGTGACGTGCAGATCACCACCACCCTTAGAAACATAGAAACTTACAGCAGAGAAGGGCTGCATGTCCCATCCAGTCTACCCTTTTTTGTTGTGATTGCTTTCCCTGATGCCCTGTTACTGAGCTTACTCACAGTCACAGTATAACAACATATTTGACTGGCAGCAGCGTGCTGCAGGTTTGGGAGGGGGTAGCATTGAGCTAGCCTGAATCTTTGCCTAAAAATGCCCTTCCCCATTCATGGAGGGGTGCTTCTTAGTACATTGTGACTTTTGGGGTTGGGAGACATTGTGCTTGGAAGGGATGAGTTTTAAAATTATGCAAATGGGAACTGGCGATGTGCCAACTCCACATTCACAGTATGTTTTGTATTGAGTGGAAATGGATGGAGGGTGGACAGGGAGCACTGGAGATCACTGAGAGTGGGTCGGAGTGGGGTGGTCATGGGGCTAGCCCAGGTCACCTAGGTAGGGCTATTTTTTTTTTATTTTTTATCATCAGTGGTCACAGTGTTGCACAATTGTCTCTGGGACATGAAGATCGGAAGGTTGTGGGCTAAAGTCCAGCCAAGAACTAGATGTACCCAGTACTGATATAGTAGTGTTGCACTGGACACTGGGGGAGGAGCAATGCTGCACTGCTGAGGTGCAGTCCTTTGGATGAGCCATTAAACTGAGGCTGCTGCTTACCATCTCTGGTGGCTGTCCAGATGGAAGTTAATGATCCCATGGAACTTATCATAAGAGTAGGGACTGTCCCTGGTGTCCTGGTCTACATCCCCCGACAAAAAAACAAGCATTTGTCAATGCCGAATGTTGTTGCGCTGGCATTGGCATTGGCAGTACCAGAGCTAGAGATGCATAATAGGAATGGCAGTGAAGTATTGAAGCGACGCCAACCCCACCCCCACCCTGTAGAGTGCGAGAGGCATTGGGGTGTGCCTTTGGGTCATCAGGTATAACGCTCACGCCATTGTACTTCACTCTACCCTGTAGACACTGACAAGTGTCGTAGTGTGCTATGGGGTCTTTGGACATTATACTTACTCCGTTCCATAAGGAAATACGCGGACGTGGGTGCAGTATAGGAGCATGGGGTGAACTTTGTGGCTGAACAGTGCAAGGCACACCACATTGCCTGTCAGTGGCTGCAGGTTGGGGGCGGGGGTGGAATGGCATTAGCATTACATCCGATGATCCCAAGTCACACCCCCGATGCCTGTCAGTCTGTACCCGGTGGGGTGCTACAGTTGGAAACCCTAACACCATAGACGTGTGGTGGTAGTTTCACTCCACATTTTCAACATGGGCTTCTTGTCAGGCCACCTCGTAAAAAGCGGCACAATCACTTTGTTAGTTGAAAGGTGGTTTTGCACAGCGGCTGTGGCATTTGGTGACAGAGGGACTAAAACACATTTTTGGGCAGGATATGGAGAATGACAACTGTATTGTTCATGAGGAGTCGTAAAAAAATGGCAATGTTGAAAATCTGGAGTGACAACATGAAATATTGGTGAAACAATGAGCATGCATACAAACTGCGCAAGAGACCTCCGTAACCCAATTATTTTTTGCAGTTTGGTAGCCACATTTGTAAGATAGGCATTTTGGGACCTCCCCTTATGAACAGTGGCGCTGCGATTTTGTTAATCTGTCCCAAAAGCTGATTTCCCACAACGACCGAGCCATTGTGCACCACAGGTATGGAAACATATGTTGGGCAGGATGTGAAAAATGACAGCTGTACTGTTGATAAGGTGGTGTGCAAAAATGCCAGTGTTGAAAATCTGGCATGGAAATATTGCAAATTTGCAAGTTACAAGGGTGCGTGGAAACTGTGCAACATATGCTTGCAACAGAGTCATTTTATGGACTGTCGGCACCACATTTTCAACATAGGCATTTTAGGACCTCTGCTCATGAACAGTATCACCGTCATTTCCTCAGATTGTCCCGAAACATGATTTCGCACAGCGACCGTGCTATTCTGTGCCAAACGGGAAAAAACACATTTCGGGCAGGATATGTAAAATGGCAGCTGTACTGTTCATCAGGAGGTGTGGAAAATGCCAATTTTGAAAATCTGGAATGAAAATATTACAAATTCATGACGTTACAAGCGTGTGTAGAAACAGCGCAACACATGCTTGTAAAACAGCCATTTTGGGGAGCTTTGTGACCAAATTTGCAACATAGGCTTTTTGAGAGCCCCCCTCATGAACAGTGGCATTGTCGTATTGTTACTCGGTCCTGAAAGGTGATTCCATGCAGTGACCATGAAATCACCTTTTGGGATCGAATAACGCCATGACAGTGCCAGAAATCATGAGGAGGGGTCACAAAAACCCCATGTTGAAAGTTTGGTGCCAAAATTCCCAAAAATGCCTGAGATATGCATCAAAGTTGGAAAAACCCTATTTATTCCATTATACAGCTTACCAGCATTTCCTCAGTTCGCGGTTGGCTTTGAAGAGTGCAGACGTGTTCCCAGTCCACCGAAGATCGTCACGCCGGACTCTGAAGGTAAGTATGGGGGGGTGGGGAGGCAGGATGTGCAGTGGGTGGGCGCGGGTTGTGGGAGGAGGGCAGGGAGACCACTGCCGATGGACTGTTTCCTTTTTGACAGGGAACAAAAAACAAACATTGGGATCATTTTGTTTTCACAGAACACGCTGAAGTGGGCTCTGGCGTTCAACTGAGTCTTTGTAGAGGGCAGCTGCAGCTGATGGGGATTAGGCACCCTGTTGAACACAACAAAGGGGGTAACTTTATGCCGATGGGGATTGGACACTCCTGTCGGCACACAAGGAAAGCAGGTGGGGGCGCAAGAGCCGAGGGGGATTGGGCACCCCCCTCGGCATATAACAAATGGGGGGGTTCTTTATGCCGATGAGGAGTGGGCTTCCCCATCGGCACATACAGTGGGGGCAGGGTAAGCCGACAGGGGGATTGGGCAACCCCAAAGTCGGAAGTTTGGCGGGCAGTGTGCTGCCATGTTTCTGTTGCCGGGGAAGCACGTTGGGAGGTCCGCTACGTGTGACGAGCTTTGCTTGCATTGCAGCAGACCTTTCCTTAGATGTGCTCGCCACATTATGTATGCATGGTGTGGCACCGGCATGCAGGCTGATTGGGAAATGATGGACGCACCTACTGATGCGTGCCCTGCATTTGCCCAACAGTGACCGCACCTCCAAATCTGCACTACCTCCAAGATGTTGGCTGCGCAAGCGCGCCAACATAAAAAACAGGTCTATGTAACCCAGCCCCAAAATGCACCTAGAAATGAGCTATCACATTTCAGTGTGCCTTTTCGAGTCAAAAATTACAACTAGAGCCAGAGGTATAATGGAAAAAAGGGAAACAAAGAAAGAAACTGATACATCCTGAGTTTGTTTTGTTAGTTTAGTAGCGTATTGGTTTTAATCACACCCAAATACACTGGCCCAGATATTCAAAAGGGTTGTACATGGCGCAACAGTGTTGCGCCATGCGCAACCCACTGATGCACCCCAGTGCGATATTCAAAAGAAAAAAGTGTGCTGCACAAATCCCGATGCAGCGGAGTGCATCAGTAATGTATGCAGGCACAGGTGGGGGGGCATGCCCATGCATAACCTGCACAGCCCGATATTCAGCCCAGGATGTGCAGAGCCATGCATGCGCAACCCCTACTTGCACCAGCACAAAGTTAAGCCAAAAAAAAAGGAACAACTGATAGCTACCAACAGGTGAGCTGCCGCACTGCAGGGCGCAGCACGGCAGCTACCACCTGTGGGTGGCCACCCGAGTTCCAGCTGCACCTGGCGGCACCCCCCCATGCCTGATCGCGGGCATTTGTAAAAACAAAACCCCGTCCTATATCCCTGGTGGTCCAGTGGACCGATTTCCGCCCGATCGCGGGCATCTGTTTTAATAAAGAAAAATCCCCTGTCCTATATCCCTGGTGGTCCAGTGGACCGCACTCTGCCCGATCGCGGGCATCTGTGTTAAGTAAAATAAACCCCCCGCCCAATATCCCTGGTGGTCCAGTGGACCGCACTTTGCCCAATCGCAGGCATTTTTACAACAGAAAATGTCCTATTACCCTGGTAGTCTAGGGTACCCCCTCCCACCACCCACTGAGCCCCACTGCCCCACCCCCGGTCAGCTGGCGGTGGCAGCACCCCACGCCTGCTGCCCCGCCGCCCGCCATCTGGAATGAGTAGTACGGTATGATAGAAGCCCATTGGTCACGCCAGAACCAATGGCGGCATCCTCACTGAGGTGTCAGTCAGGGTGGTGGGGCTGCAGGCGGCGGGGTGCTGCCGCCCGCCGTGGGGGAGCGGGCAGTGGGGCTCAGTCATGGGTGGGTACCCTAGACCACCAGGGTAATAGGACATTTTTGTTGTAAAGATGCCCGCGATCGGGCAGGGTGCAGTCCATTGGACCACCAGGGATATAGGATGGGGGGTTTTGTTTATTAAAACAGATGCCCACAATCAGGCAGAAACTGGTCCACTGGACCACCAGGGATATAGGACGGGGGGGTTTCTTTATTAAAACAGATGCCTGCGATCGGGCAGAAATCGGTCCACTGGACCACCAGGGATATAAGACAGGAGGTTTTCTTTATTAAAACAGATGCCCACGATCGGGCTGCAGGGGGCGTCGGTCCCGATGGCTGCTGCCTGGCAGGGCGCCAGGCGCAAGTCGTCGGGGATCAGCGCACCCTGCATGCAAATGGGTCCATAATGACATGCAAATGGCCCCATGTGCTCCTTGCATAAACTATGGCCCCATTTGCATGTCACCTTTTGAATATCGCGGGTGCTGTGAATGGCGCAATGGCACTTGTGCTAGCGCATCTCCATGCTCCACTCTGGCCACTTGCGCTGGCGCAGTGCCACTGCGCCATGCACACTAGGGGTTGCCAGGGTGCGATATTCAAAGCTGCTGAGTCATGGCGCAGCTCCTTTGAATATCGCCCAGGCCACACCCCTGCACAGCCAAGTTGAGCTGTGCCCAAGCTTGCGCCACAGCCTGGCGCAGTTTGAATATCCGGGCCACAGTTCTTTCTTTTCAATAAGCTTTACTGTGAAGCTTAACAGTTAAAGCGTATACACATTTTTACAGTCATGATCGTGCAGGTGCTGCCTTGAGCAGAGTCTGCCTATATGTGTCATATCGGCAAAAGTTTTTGTTTGTTTTTTGCGACAACATGGGTGAGTTGTGATGAAACTTGCCTGAATCGGTGTGTTTATTATTGACTGAAGGGTATTAGTGACCAGCCATAGTAGCCCACATTTAAGGGCCATTTTTTTTTTCCAACTATTTTTATCTCCTACCGACTCTGGAACTCTCTCGGCCTCTTCTCTGGCCGGTGCCGCTCTACCGCCCACTGTGAAGCCCGCCAGCCTCAAGGACGTCACTTTCTCCTGGGCACCCCGAGGGGGATGAAGGGTCCTGAGGAGATTGAAGAGGGCAGTGGCGGGGCTTCAGTGTTGGGCGTGTGGCAGCAGGGCTCTGGAAGGGCCGTTGCCTATCCAGGCTGAAGGGGTATTTGTAAGTTATGCCCCCGATGTGGGACATGCAATGCCGCCCAGCCCCGACGTGAGTGCTCCTACTCGCGTCTGGAAGGCGGACACCCAATGTCTGTCCCAAGCCTGTAAGCCCCTGGTGCATCGCAGTGCCACTGGTCTCCACCAGAGGCTGCTGCCTCACTGGGCTGCCCTGGATCTCTCCCTGAGAGAGGAGAGCAGTCCCTCGGATGCTTGATTCTCTCTCTCTCTCCCCTGCCGACCTCCGGCAGTCCGGGCTCTCTCCCGAACCTGGGTTGCCGGCGTGGCGTGAGGTGTGGCATCCAGCGCCCCAACCCTCCGCGCCACCGGGCCGGCCATTTAAGGGCCATATTAAAGAACTGTTTCCTGCCCTGTACTTTGGTGGAGGGTTGATGATGGTCTGCCCTGGGGCCTCAGGTAGTTGATAACTGGAGGTGGGACTGAGTCACATTTCTAATTGCAGGTCAGTTTTGGCATGCTGGGAGCGCTAACCAGGGAGCTCATACTCTGGGATAAATTCAAGCACTCTCCCAAAGAGTCCCATCATGTGAGTGAGAGCATTTGTCTTTAGGTGTCTGCAGGCATACGCAGATAGTTTAGAGTCCACAAGACACTCTACAGGGACACCACCAGACTGAGGTGTTGTTTCTGATCGGGTAACCTATCTAGCAAGGGTAAGTCCACTATACATTCAGTATTTCAACTACTCCTATAAGATAAATGCATAGATAGCCTGTGTGGGGACGAGAGGGACATTAATTCATAGCTGACCTGGGTTGTCTGTTTGGTGTAACTGTGTTGAATTTACTTGTATTGTACAGTAGCCTCACCCTATCTATATGTCCTCTGTAAAGCTACCCTGTATTTTGAGTGTGCTTGTTAGAAACAGAAACATAGAAGCATGGCATTTGATGGCAGATAAGGATCGGTTGACCCACCCACTCTGCACATTTTTTTCCCAGCCTACAGTATCACTGTTGACTCTACTTGCTTTCCAGCTTTTTCTCCCACCACCTTAGACCAAGATTCCCTTATGCCTATTCCATGCATTCTTGACCCCCACCACCATCTCTGCTGGCAGGCTACTCCAGGAGTCCACCACTCTTTATGTGACGAGGTACTTCCTCACATCTCTCCTGAATCTACCCCTTCAGTTTCTTAGCATGTCCCTTTGTTCTTGAGCACCTTTTTTTCTGAAAAATACCTCCCCTCTGTACCTTATCTACCCATGTGAGAATATATATATATATATATGTTTTATTTATTTAAAAGTTTGGGAACCAGCAAGGCACACTGAGCCGGGGCTTGTTTCCAGGTGCTACCCCGGGAAAGGGAAAAAGTGGAGGTTTTCAATTATGAATATACATGGTAGACAGTATTTTACACAAAATGAACAAATATAATGCAGTGTACCTTGTAACCAAACATAATAAATAAGGAAATAGACATAATAGGGTGCAGTGCTTCAGAATAAAGTACTACTTAACAGGAACAGATATCTAAGCTATATCAGCAGATGTCAGCCCAGAGAGCAGGACCATTTCTTACAGGTACTGAAAATGAGTGCTTCCACCCGGAGGACAGGGTTATTGGTAGCATAGCTGACCTGTGCACAGCCCTCCGGGACACTGTAACCCCCCCCCTTTCCCCTCTAGTGGCCTAAGCAATGAACAACAGACACAGTTACAATAACCCATAATCAGCATACAAATCTCCAATCTGTTTGCACTTACCACCAGGGCTGATTCCACTAGTTCGACCCTGGAGACCCCCTGCAAAATAAGGTTAGACACAGCAGGTAACAACAGTACAGTGCTTCTTGTACAAAATGGAACCACAGTCAAGTTAAATGAAAAAAGAATTAGATCTGATTTATTCAGGGGGAATGAACAAGGAAGGGGCGTAATTTGGCTGATTAGTTCTGTAATTGATTCAATCAGGCAATCATGCATGCACTTTAGAGTCCCTTCACAGTCACACACTCTGGGTACCCAGCTGGAAAATAGGTGGGCTAGCCTGACATGTTGCCCAGGGTAGGCCAACACTGCAGCTGGTCGGAGCCCTGTGATGGAAAGAAGGAGCATGCATAACCACGCCCAATTTGTAATCTGGAGCCTGGAGGCTCAGTTCGTACCAAGAAAACAACAACTGAATCAGATGACAACACTTTTGATTTAGCTGATGTTGCAGGGAGTGACTCTGGTGTTTACTCATGCTATCCAATACGAAACACAGGAGGGACAAAATGGAGACTGCTGGTCAACAAGCTGGTATGCCAGGAGAAGCAGGGCCCACATGATTCACCAAGGTGTTGTTCCTGTTCGAGATGTTGAGCAAGGAGCTGATCCCCGGGCGAGTCTCTCGTCTATGGTGATCTCTGCGTCTGAAGTACAGTAGCTGACTGGGCCAAAGTGGTAGGGCCCAGGCTGGGTGAACAGTTCAGATTCAGTTCGATAGGTGCTGGAGACAGCTTCCAGTGAGTGTGACACACTTAAGTAGTGGGGAACCAAATTGCGACCCACTGGCAGCTTACAACACATTTATAGTAAAGCAAAACACAATACCACAGGTCAGATGACAGTCCAGTTGCAATTTCAGTTTTCCTGAGCAAAACCATGATCTCTGTGGTGATTCAGATGTCCTGACAGGCCGAACGCTTACAGCAAATCTTCGGTCTTCTTCAGCTAACAAAGCAGTCATAATTTGGTATTTCTGGTCACAAGCCGGTTCGGATTCAGTCCGATTAATTTAACTAGCAGATTCCTCAGAAGGGAAGATGAAGCAGGCAGGCCAGACACAGCCTTCCCACCAGTTTCCTGTGCTACTACGCAGGAGCAGCTGCTCGAATGTCTTGAGAAGTTCACTCTCAACTCCAGACTCAGACTGACCCTCTGCTGCAGGCAGCACTGGGACTTCCTTCTGATCCAAAAAGGGTTTGGTTGGTTGATTCATCCATCCGTCAAAGCAAAGGCTCCACCTCCAGGTCCATTTAGGCGCCAAAATGAAAAAACTACAATTCCTACAGAAATTCACTCCTACAAGACCCCTAGGGATAGCCTCCATTTTAAGGTCCCCAAAAGGTACTGACTGATGCAATACAGAAATGTCCATGCTGCAAAGAAAGGCAGATTAGACAAACTATAATACCATCATTCACTGACCTATGCAGTCGTATAGTGTTATGCTTGTGTAATTGTGTTAGTTTTGGTTGTGGCCGTTCGCACTCTCTATTCCAGAGGAATTACCACCCTGTAGGGGCACGAAGCAAGGAACTCTCGGAGAGGGTTCTGCCCCTAGAGGTGCCATGGGATGGTTCCCATGTCTAAAGGTACCTTAGGAATCCCCCTAAGGAGAGAG
Organism: Neoceratodus forsteri; assembly: GCA_016271365.2. Classification (NCBI taxonomy): domain Eukaryota; kingdom Metazoa; phylum Chordata; order Ceratodontiformes; family Ceratodontidae; genus Neoceratodus; species Neoceratodus forsteri. Next base: position 372,073,293 of record CM057449.1, read on the forward strand.
AGCGCTGCCGCTGGAGGAGGAGGGGAGGATGGTGGGGCAAAGACAAAATGCTTCACAGTGAGGCTGAGAGGAACTGCTTATATAGCTCAGGAAGTGGGAGTGACTGGCTGCTTGGCCACTGAATTACAGGCAAGCCTTTCAATTCACTGACCTATGCAGCCAGTATAATTTTATGCTTGTGTAACTGTGTTAGTTTTGGTTGTGGCCATTCACACTCTTTATTCCAGAGGAATTACCACCCTGTAGGGTCTCGAAGCAAGGAACTCTCAGAGAGAGTTCTGCCCCTAGAAGTGCCACGGGATGGTTTCCATGGCTAAAGGTACCTTAGGAATCCCCAAAAGAAATGTAGTATCATCCCCAAAGGAGGCAACATGATGTGTATGAGCAAGCAGTAACAGTGACGTAGAAGCAGTAACTGGAACATAGTAGTAGATAAGAATAGTGATGGCTTGCATTGAGAGAAGGGGATCCTCTAAGGAGAGAGGGAATGGCAGGACATCCTCCACCTCCATCAAACAACGGAACCTACCTAAGGAAACTAGGGGAAACAACTATGTTAACTAAGTGTTATGACTTGAGGCAACGGAGGAGAGAAAAAAAACCCTATGAGGAGTAAATCTCTGGGGATCCAAGGCCTAGGTCGCCTTCCCTCCAGGCTTGGGAAAATGTATTTAGTGACGGCTCTGCAGCAGCAGTTTGGAAAACCCAATTAAAGGGAGGTGGAAAATATTCCAATTTGGAGGAAGGCTCTCACTCAAACCCTCTAGCGGGAACGTCTTGGAAGGTTGCGAGAAAACTCTGCAACAATACGAGCATCCAAGGTGCAGGAGGAGAGCAACAACTGCTGAGGCACTCACCTGGCCTACCCACCCTAAATCAAACCTGGTGAACCAGAGGCAGTCGAGGGGAGAATGCGGTGAAGGTGCCTTGCTAGGGAAACCACTAAAGTCAATGGCCAACCATTATAGTGGAACACTAGAGCCAAAGGAGGTCGTCGTAACCACTCTTCACCGCTAGTCTTAAATTCTACACCAGGAGCTGCTGTCGCGTAGCAGACAGCTAAAGCCAAGCCCGGGGCGAGGACATTCCCAGCTATGGGTCAGGTGAGAAGGATCCCGCCCCAAGTTGGACACGCTCGATGATGCAGACTAATGCAGAGCGAGACAGTCGGCTGCAGGAACCTGCGCCGGATTAGAATGGTGGCATGCCCCAGAATTGATTGAGAGCTGTAAAGCTGGTGAGCTGAATGAGCACGGCGTGCTGAGATCACAAGGAGCATTGAGTGCTGAGACCTTGCAAGGTCAGATGCAAATTGAGAGCAGTAGAATCCCAGGCGAAGCCGAGGGGTAGCAATCACTAAAGCAATGGAAGCGACAATGGTTGTGTAAGCAAGTGGGGACCCGATAGGTCAGAAAGCAGTAGTAGTAGTAATAGGTGAACTGCATAACAACTGTATAGCAAGTAAACAGCACTGAGTTAGGGGCAAGCCAACCAGACATGAATAGCCAAATCAAGGTGACAAACTGAGGATTTTCAGTGGCTAAGACAGGATATAGAACAAAATTAATTAACCACATAGGCCATGACCCCCCAAAACACTTCCCAGTCCCCACCGTAGGACAAACAAGGAAGCGATGAAAGGTCGACAACCACATGCAGATATAAAAGCTAGTTTAATAGCCTCAGCAGGAGCTTCAGCTAACCTCAGAGTAAACAAGGTAGAATAGGAATGGGTGTAAACAATGCAGCAGCAGGAAGCAAGTGGGCCTGTACAGCAGTTATTAAATGAGTACAGTGTTAAAACACAGGCACTGGGTACAATAGTAATTAAAGTAAACAGCCAGCAGCAGTGGCTGAAGTTGTAGGTCACTGAAAGCAGTAGCATGAGCTCTGAGTAGGTTTGCAGTTGCAGTGCAGTAAATTAAGAGTTGTAACTGAAAGCAAGAGAATGAGCTCTGTAGTAGCAGTATGCTAGGAGTTTTAAAAATAAAAGCCCCCCCCCCCCAAAAGAGGAACCCAAAACACAGCAAAACAGAAAACAGGGAAGGCCCCCCAAAAAACAAGCAACAAAACACAGGGAAGCATACAGCCAGAGGAATACAAACCAGAAGCAGGAAAAGAAACACTGAAGTCCAACAGAGACACACAGAAACAGCAGGCAGGGGGGTTAGGCCCCAGCCAGCTCAGAAGACAAACCAACATAGCCTCCAGCTGCAAAGACAAAATGCTTCACAATGAGGCTGAGAGGAACTGCTTATTTAGCTCAGGAAGTGGGAGTGGCTGGCTGCTTGGCCACTGAATTACAGGCAAGCCTTTCAATTATTAGAGCAGCTAATCAGCAAACAATTACCATTTCTAACAAAGCTCCCTCTGCACCATTAGCGATGGCAGAACAGAGCAATATTATTGCACGCTCGGGCGGGACTCAAGCCTGGAAACACTCGGCCCCTACCCAGATTAAATATACATTACAAAAATAATGTCTGTTAAAGGAACAGGCACAAAGGCTAACAGGGCTCTCGCATGCAAGCACTTTTACACCTGTAAAGACACAGAACGCCTGCCTAGCAGTGGGCATTTAAGCACACCCAAGGAAGACTTTTGGGAACCCCCATTTATAGGGGGGTTACACTAGTGTAGTAGACACAGTAGATTGGAGCTAACCGCTCTGAACCTGCTGTCGTACCATTGTATTGTATGTGTATTGTATTTGAACCTGTTGGATTCTATGTAACCCCCCAGGCCGCATCTGGAAACGAGCGGTCCCCGCTCAGTATGCTTATCTGGTAAATCTCTTAAATAAATAAAATAAATAAACAGGACAGTGCTTGCTAACAGGTGTCTCACTCATTGTGTCAAACTCACTTCTAAATTTTTGTTAGGAGAACTTCTCTTCTACCTCTGATGTTCACTCTCTTCCCCCCTCCCCCCTCCCACTCCTTCAGATCCTCTGACACTCGCACTTTTTTGATCCCCTGTCAAACCACTCTCATTGGTCAGTCAGGCTTCACCCATCATTTTCCGCAAATCTGGAACTCCTTCCTCCCCAAATATGGCACTTCTCCTCCTCTTCCTGCTCCCTTGCCTTACACAACTTTCTCTCATCTAACAACTCCTGCTTTAACCCTCCTTAACTGTCCTCCTATGCCTCTGCTCCTCTCCATGACTCACATCCCCTATTAAACCTTCCCCCTGAGCCTGATTCTCAGCACGCTTTCCTCTCCCTTCACTGCTTATCCTCTCACTTCTACTCCTAACCTTCTTCCATTACCAACTTGCCACTGCTTAGTTTTGACCTCTGGCAGGGTTCTCAGCATCCTGGAGGGGTCTAGCACAGGGCAAGCCTCCTCCTCCCCCTGCCCTCCCCCTCTTTCCTTTCTACCCAACTTGTCCTCGCCTAAATCTGCCCTCTGTCAGGATTCTTAGCGCCCTGGCGATGTCTACTCTCAGATAAGTTTCTTCCCTCCCTTCCTTCTTTTTTTCCTTTCCTCTTCTATCCCCCCTACTTCCTTCTGACCAACTTGTCCTCATCTAATTCTATCCCCTGGCAGGGTTCTCTGCATCCTAGAGGGGGCCCAGCAATAGGTAATTACTCTTCATTCACTCCCCCTCCCCATCTATCCTTTCTACCCAATTAGTCCTTGCCTGATTGTGCACTTTGGCAGGGTTCTCAACATCCTGGAGTAGCCTAGTCTTAGGCAAGCTTCTTCTTTTCCTCCTCTTCCCTCCTTTCCCTTCATCCTTTCTTTTCTCTCTTCCCAATGTGTCCTCACCTAGTTCTGCCACCTGGCAGGGTTCTCAGCATCCTGGAGGGGTCTAGCACTGGGAAATGACTCTTCCTTCCTTCCCCTTTCCCCTCAATCCTTTCTATCTAACTAGTCCTCGCCTGACTCTGCTCTCTGGCAGGGTTCTCAGCATCCTGAAGAGGCCTAGTCTTAGGCAAGTTTCTCCTACCCCTCCTCCTCCTCCTTCTTCTCTTTACCATCCCCTCTACTATCTCTACCCAACTTGTCCTTGCCTACTCTTGCCCCTTATTGTAAGTCCTCAACTCATTCCGCCACTGGCAGTGATCTCCACACTCTGAGGGGGCCAGTTCCAGGTATGACTTGTCCTTCCCTACCCTATCCCTTACCCCACCTCCCTCCTGAGCCTCCCCTCTACCCCCCTGCACTTAAACAAAGGAATTAGTGCACTTGAGCTAATAACTTGCACTTTTTGTTCTGTCTGAGGTGCTCCCAGATTGCACTAGCCCTGTGTTAACTTGCCCCTCGCAACTGATGTTTTTGCTCACTTTGCTCCAGTAATGTTCCCCCCATCGTTATCCTCTCCTTCCCCCAGCTGGTCTCCCCTGTCTACCCCTCTACCCTCCTTGATGTCCCCTCACTGCACTTTATTCATTCAATAAATGACAAATGATCTGCCTCTTAACTATGATCCATTCCTGCAAGGAGTTGGCTCAAAGGATACCTTAAATTTCTGTATTATGTTCCTCAAACATGCCACTTGTAACTAAATGTATATTACACAGGTATGATCTATTTAACTATATGTTATGTCACAAATGCGATTGTATTATTATTTATGATATTTTTTAACTGTATGTCTTGTTACAAATGTAATTGAAGGTTTAATTTCTCGGATATGTTAAATGGTAAACTGTATGTCTAATTCATTATCCAATTGTACCCTCCCCCAGGTTGCACCGGGAGACTAGCAACTTGTTGTTCAGTGTGCCTTCCTGGTGAAACATTTCAATAAATAAATAAAAATAAATAAATAAACAAAGGAGAGGAGTGATCAGTAGGAGTTGCTATTGGGTGAGGAGATTGGGCATGAGAATGTGCTAGGGTCTAACATTTGGAGCTGTTGCTTGAAAGATTTTGTGTAGGAAGAGTTGCGTAGGGAGGTGGATTGCAGGTTTCAAAGGTCAGGGAGGCAGCAGAAGAATGCCTTGGAGCCCACGGTTGAGCAGGGACAGGGCTGTTTGAAAGTACACTGGTCCCTGGACCTTAAGCTGAATGGGGAGGAGGAAGCAGGGGAGAGGAGGTCAGTGATGTACATCAGGAGGTTTCCTAGCCAGTATTTGGCTAGGAATGTGACAGAGTGTAAGTTACGCCTGTGATTGAGGGAAGAGAGGGATAGAGAGGAGTTGAGAGAGTAGTGGTGGGTGCGGGGGAGAGAGTTAGAAGCAAAATGGTAAAATGAGTTATAGACAGCGTCTTGCCTAGATAAGGTAGTTGCAGTGGCAGCACTGAAAACAATGTCAACATAATCTTAGAGGGGCGGAATGAATTTGATTAGTAATTGCTTGCACACAGGGAGGGAGAGGGAGTCCTTATGCCTGTATAGGAAGCCTAACTTGGGGCACAGTTTAGCACACAAGGAGTCAGTGTGAGAGGAAAAGGACAGATGCTGGTTTAAAAGTAGTTACCAACTCCGGGGGGTGCCATCAAGTATATGAAAGATGAGAGGGGTATGGATGGAGGCTAATTTTTGTGAGGTCCCAGAATGTCATTGAAGCCATCTTTTTAACATTTACCCTGAGGAGGTTCTCATGAAACCAAGTGAGCATGGTGTTTAAATCCGACTGTAGAATGGCTTGGACAGCAGTGGGAGAGTGGCTGGATGCAAACAGAATAGCATCATCAGCAAAGAGATGAATGTTAGAAGAAATGCAGACTGATGGGAGTTTGTTAATAAAGGTGGAGAAAACACCAAGATATAGATGTTGATAGGGAGAAGGGTAGGAGTAAATGGAGAAAATGTCAAAGGCAATAAGGACAGGGATGGGGCAAAAGGGGTAAGGGCATCGAGAAATGGAAGGGAATGAGTACCATTGCCTGTAGTCTGGGCAATAAGCTCACTGAGCTGGTGGCCTTGATGGTAGAGTGATGCCTGGATATTGTAGCAGTCACAGAAACATGGTACACAGAGAACCATGACTGGGATGTTAACATGCCAGGGTACACAACCTACAGGAGAGACAGGGAGGGGAGAAGAGGGGGAGGAGTAGCTCTCTATATAAGGGAAGGGATAAAAGCAACGGAACAAAAGAGTAAACAGGGAGGAGAGGAGGCACTGTGGGTCATCTTAGAGACTGGAAATGGCACCACAATCTGCACAGGGGTTGTATACAGACCCCCATGTCAGGGGGAGGGACTGGACAAGGATATGATAGAAGGCATCCTTAGGATGGCAGAGAAAGGGGAGATGCTGTTGATGGGGTACCTGAATATGCCAGATGTTAACTGTAGCACATGTGCTGCAGCCACATCTAAGAGCAGGGCCATTCTTGAAGCCCTACAGGTGGCATGAGTCAGACAGCTAGTTTTGGAACCCACTCGTGAGGGAGCAATCTTAGACTTTGTACTCTCAAATAGGGACAGTGAGAGGATCTCAGATCTAGAAGTGGGTAGCCATCTGGGAGCAAGTGACCACCAAACAGTGTGGTTCATGATAAACTTAGCTACAGAGTCAAGCCATTCAAAAGTGAGGGTACTGGACTTCAGGAGGGCTGACTTTGGCAGGATGGGAGAGTGCCTTAGAAAAGCACTTGGGAACTCAAAGCAGCAGGTTGGTTGGACAGAGGTCTGGGTTTATATTCTGTTTTAACTGAAATATTGGAATAGTTTGTAAGTGAAATTAGCTCTATGTGGTAAAAATTATTACCTTGAATTAGAACTGTTACTTGGGCTGTGATATTGTAACTTTTTGAGGTTTGGGGACAGTTGTTTGTCAGGGTTAATTAGAGGGAAATTTAAATGTGTTGTTTGCCTGGTGTTGGGGGAAGGGGCATTATTCTTAAATACTGAAAAACCACTGGGGGTTGGGATTGAAAGGCTGAGTATTTCTGTTTTAGGACTGAAATTTGTAGCAACAGCAGCTGGTGGGCCTGTGACATCATACGGTACCTGATGTCTGCTTACACACACTGTTAGTGGGACCGAACGCACACTGGACTGTATGTGTTTGTGAGACTTTGGAACTTTATTGGTGGGGTTGAAGTGGGTTTGTAAATAACTACGGTCAGTATAGAGAGAAACTGTATTCAGAGGAAAGGGACTGGAAAAGGGGGTGCCATTATAAACAGAGGGGATAAACAGGGTGGCCATATTCCACCATGGCAGGCATCTTTGGAAGGGTTGTAGGCTGTACAGGCTGTGGGATGGCAATAATTCTAAATTGGGCCTGGAGAGAGGGAGGCTGCCTGCTCTGTAGACAGTTATCTTGTATCAGGAATGAGGTATATTGGTTAAGGAGTAAGCTGCGGGAGCTGGGGGGGTGTCCAAGGATAAGGGGTGTGGATATGGGCAGCAGAAGGGTGGGGCTGAGGGGAGGCTGGGGCAATGCTCTGAAATTACAGGACGTTATGTTACAGCAAGCAGGAGGGGGGATACTGGGGACAGAGGACCCTTAGCTAGGGAAGTTGATGCTAAGGGGAAAGTGTAAGGGGTGAACATTCTGAATACAAAGAGAGTGGAGGGGGAAGAGTCAGGAGGGGCTGTTGTGCGGAAGCCTAAAACAGCAGACTGTGGGAAGGGAGCTCCTAAGGTGAACAGAGCAAGAGGGGAAGAAGAGGGGCAGTTTAGAGGTGCAGTCAGGGGAATCTCGGGTTACTTGATGGAGGCTGACATAGAGTGTCACAATAAATTTGAGCTACTAAGCAACCTAGAGGGGAGGAAGGTTGGTGGAAATGAGAAAACTTATACAGAGGCTGGGAGGGAGTCTGATACCATAGGGCATCACAGACCGGCAAGGAAAGGATAGAAATAGTCCCAGAGGGAGAAGGGAAACATATATGTTAAGCAAATGGGGAGATGCAACATATTCCAGACATGAGAGAGGAGAGCACATTGGAGAGAAACTGGGAGACAAGGAGGGGAGTGGAGCCCCCTTCAGCAGGGGGTCAGTACAAGGATGGGGCCTAGCTAAAGAGGACCCACAGAGAGCCTCTGGAGGCAGGGGTACTATACAAGGGGGAGGATGGCAGTGTGGGGAAGGAGAAACCATCAGGGCCAGGATAAATGGTTCGGATAAGAGAGGGTTAAAGGGGACACCTATTCAGAGGGAGTTTGAGTTAAGTGGGCAAAATAGCAAGGGAGGCAGAAAGGGGAGGGTGACATGGGGGTCTCTAGTAAGGCAGGAAGACTCCCATGAAATAGAGATCATGAATAAAGGGGGGGAAGGGGGGCTGAGAGGGCATAGTGGAGGTAACCATAAGGATGATGGCGGTGTTAAGGTTCTGTTATTGGGAGACTCGATGATTAGGGGTATCCAGTGGGAGGGACAGGGGGGTGGATGCCATAGCCAGGTGAAGGTAGTGTGTATCTCTGGGCTGACACTGCACAGAGCAAAGTTCATGGTGTATGAAATGGTTAGGGATTGTGGAGGGAAACCGGATTTCCTGGTGCATTTGGGAACTAATGATCTAGAGGGAAATAGCATTTTGGAAATCCAAGCAAGGTTCCAAGAACTTGCCAGAGTCTGTCGGGATAATGGATGCAACATTTCCTTTTCGGAGATATTGCCAGTACCAAAGGCCTCAGTGGAGAAAAAAATGAAGCTCACAGAGGTTAATGACTGGCTCAGGAAGTGGGGTGAGAGAGTGGGTTAGGGGTGTTAGGGAACTGGAATGGAGTTTGGGAGGATAAGGGACTATGCCAAGGACAGGTTTCATCTTGCCCCATTAGGGAAGGAAGTCCTTAAACAGGGATGGCTGACTACATACAAGAAAGGTGGGGTTTAAACTTGTGGGGGAAAGATAGGGAGGGCTGACCAGAAGCCCTCTCCTCCAGATGAGGGAGTAGCCTTCACGCCCAAGGGAAGGGGAAACAGATTGGGGATGGAGGTTTCAGGAGGAGCAGAGGGAGGATGGAAGTATAAGGAATCTGGGTGGGGTTTGACAAGAGAATCAGGGATAAGGGGTTGGGGTTGGTGTTAGTAAATGCCAGGAGCTTGGGAAACAAGTTGCCAGGTTCCAGGCCATGCTGTTCGGGGGTGGATGGCCGGTCACGGAAACGTGGGCAACAAAACCATGACTGGGACCTAAACGTACGGGGTACACTATGCTCAGGAAGGATAGAAAGGAGGGCAGAGGGTGGAGTGGCTATGTTCATTAGAGATGACATAGAAATTGCTAGGAGTAGAAGAGGCAGAGGGACAGTGAGGGCCTTATGGGTCACTTCGATCCTCAGCAGGAAATAAGGTCAAGCTTGGGTGTAGCATATAGACCCCGGGATGAGTGAGGTTCTAGAGGATGGTTTGCTGGACAACATCATTGCCCAGTGTGGACCAAAAGGGGAAGGAGTGGTGTTGATGGGGGACCTTAATATGCCAGGTACAAACTGGGGAACCATGACCTCTAAGGTGGCCAAGGAGCAGAAGCTGCTGGATGGCTTCCAGGATGTTTTCTTAACACAGCATGTGATGGAGCCCACAAGGGAGGGGCATGTCCTGGATGTGGTTCTGGCAGATGGGGATCTGGTAAGGGACATGGTTGTACTAGACCCCTGACTGGGGCGACCACAATACTGTCTGGTTTCAAATAAGCATGGGGAGGGGGTGAGATCTAGGACGCTGGCAGTGGACTTCAGGGGGCAGACTTCATGGGCATGGGAAATATTCTCAAGGATCACTTGATGGGATTACCTCAATGACAAGTGTGGAAAGGAGATGGGAGGTCATAAAATGGGGACTTCATGGGCAGTCAGGATCTGCACTAAGTTGAAAGCGTAAGGGAGCAAGGTCACATAAACCATGCTGGTGGTCCAGTGAGTACAGGTAGCAGTCAGAGAAAGAAGGGCCTACAAAAATATAAAACAACAAGAGGGGATAGGATAAGGAAATGTACCAGCTTGCATCTAGAAAAGTCACCCTTATGGTGAGGAGCAAAGTCAGTAAAGACAGCGGCTGGCACAGAGGATCCATGGAGGAAGGGTTCTTCTGGTACATTGGGGAGCGGAGAAAAACTAAGGGCCATCTCAGCAGATTGAGATCAGAAGGAGGGTGGGTGGAAGAGGCGAGGACCAGGCAGAGGTATTTAATGAGTACTTTGCCTCTGTGTTCACTAGGGAGGGATGGGATATCTACAAAGCAAGGCATGAAGGGGTAGAAACATCAATGCGTGAGGATCGGGAGCAACAAAATGGAGCAAGAGGAGAGAGAGGTGCCCCAGGGGTGTGCATCTGGGTAAAGATAAAAGGCCAGTAAGGTGGAGGAACTGGATGATGCCACTCCAAAAAGGTGTGGTTAGCCCTCAAGGCCCTAAAGAAAGACAAATCTCCTGGGCGGATGGCATTCATCCAAGAGTACTATGGGAATTGGCGGACATACTGGCTGCACCCTGGTGGAGCTATTCAGCAGGTCACTTGAGACAGGGAGGGGTACCTGGGATTGGCGAGGCACATGTGGTACCAATCCATAAAGGGGGTCGAGGAAGTACCAGGTAACTGTAGACCCATCAGTTTGACCTCGGTGGTGGGAAAATTAATGGAGAGTATACTAAAGGAACGATTGGGGTGTACTTGGGGAGGTGGGAGGTCTGGATGTCAGCAACATGGGTTTGTGCCAGGTAGATCATGTCAAACCAACCTTGTGGAGTTCTATGAATGGGTAACATCAGAACTGGACAGGGGTAAGCCTGTGGATGTATTATTCTTGGACTTCAGCAAGGCGTTTGACTCTGTCCCCCACAATGGTCTGGTGGAGAAACTGATGAGGTTAGGAGTAGGCCCTTTGATGATCAGATGGATTGAAAACTGGCTAGCTGGATGCACTCAGAGAGTAGTGGTCTGTGGGGAGCTCTCGAACCCTAGAGAGGTTGGTAGTGGGTACCGAGGGCTCTGTCCTGGGTCCGATCCTGTTTAATGCATACATATCGGACATCAGGGAAGGTATAGGGTGAAATGAGTCTCTTCAGGATGACTCCAAGATGGGAGCAGTAGTTGAGGAGAGAGAGGAGGTTGGCCCTGCAAGAGGACCTGGACACCCTGGAAGCTGGGCTCACACATGGAAATTAAATTTCAATATCACCAAGTGCAAGGTGTTGGATCTTGGTCAGGGAAACCCTAAACACAGGTACACCCTGGGAGGGAGGCGCTGGAGGCCTCAATAGGGAAAAGACCTAGGGGTCATGGTGGATGCATGTGATGAATAACTCTGAGCAGTGCAGGAGAGCAGCTAGCAAGGCAAACAGGATGTTGGGATGCATCGTAAGGGGGATCACCTCTAGGAGCAAGGAAGTGATTCTGCCGCTGTACAATGGACTGGTTAGACCACACCTTGAGTACTGTGTACAGTACTGGAGACCACACTTAAATAGGGACATACAGCTCCTAGAGAGGGTACAGAGGAGGGCAACAAAGATGATACGAGGGCTAGGGGATTTGACGTATGAGGACAGACTTAAGGAGCTCTGCCTGTTTTCACTGGAGGAGAGGAGAGACGGGGGGACATGATTGAGGTCTTCAAGTACCTCAAGGGAATAAATAAGGTAAACATGGAGGGGATCTCTAGACTAAAGCAGGGAGGTATCACCAGAGGGCATGGTTTGAAGTTGGAAGGTGGAAGGGTGAGGGGGAAAGAGGAGGAGGTTTTTCACTGAGAGGGGTGGTGGACCTTGAATGCACTGCCTGGTGAGCTAGTTCAGAGATCCACAGTGGAGGGCTTCAAGAGAGGATGGGACAGACACAGAAAGTGGATGTATCAGATGATGTCCTGTCCCAGGGGGGTGAGGAAGGATGATACGGGTTTCTGGAGCACAAGGGATGGGAGGGTCTCGGCACCCAACTAAGGATCTAAAGTTCGAGCAGACTCGATAGACCGTAAGGTCTAATCTGCTGGCAAATAGTATGTTAGTATGTTAGCACTAGCAAATAGGCTAGAAGGAGGGGTGGAGCAACAATGCGGAAACATCAAAACTGCCATCACAGAGGCAACAAGCCTTTGTGTGAAGGAAATAAATCAAAATGAAAGAAAAAGCCACTATGGTTCTCAAAAGAGGTGGTGGGAAAGGTTAGGGAGAAAAATATAGCATTTAGGAAGTATAAGGAAACACAGGAGCAGGGCAGAGAACTGTACCAGTTAAGGCAGAAGGAAGCAGGGAGGGAAGTCAGAATAGCAAAGGCCCAAATAGAGGAAAAGATAGCCAACTCAATTAAGAAGGGGGATAAAACTTTTATAGGTACATCAGGGAGTGTAGAAAAACAAAGGAAGGGATAGTGAGGCTGAATAGAATGGACGGTTGGTGGGCAGAGAGGGACAGTGAAAAAGCAGGGATACTGAATGAATACTTCTGCTCAGTATTCACAAAAGAGGAGGAGGGGGTGTGCCTAATCCAGGGTTTCTCAAATGGTAAGGCCAGCCTCCCAGGGGAGGCCCCAATCTGTTCCAGAGGAGGCTCAAGCAAGCCTTAAAATGTACTATATTTAAATGTCAGGTTTTGGATGCTTTGTGTGATAGGATGCAGCAATCTAAAGTGAATAATGGCATGCAAATTTATGTACAAAATGGGTGACCAAGAAAGTCGCACTCAACAAACACTTGTTTCCTGGTATGACATGGGAGAAAGATGAATGGAGGAAGCAAAGTTCTTGGAAACTGTGCAAAACAAAATGCAAAATAATACAAATGAGTAGGTACAAGGTAACAACTGACCCATTATGCTGGCTGCAGAAAAGCACAAATGCAAAGGCTAGGTTGAGAAGTACTAGGAGCAAGAGCAGGACAAAGCAAAATGGTCCCTGGGAAGGTGTTTAAAAACAAGGTAACTTCCAGTTCCGCCTCCTTCTTGATGTGTTAACCCCCTTGTAAATGGGGGTTCTTAGAAATGTCAGTCTGGGTTTACCTTAGCCCGGTTTGTTCTGTCCTTCTCCTGCTGTCTCTCGGGCTTCTCCTGACTTGGCCTCTAATTTTTCTGGCTTTCCAGGTCCTGTTTGCCCTCGTGTGTGCCCCAGCTTGCAGTCAAATGAAAATCCAGCCCCTCGGGGCTTAAACTGCTGACCGCGATCTCCCGCTGCAAAAGTGCTGCCTCCAGGGCAGCGGACGTTACGTTGGCGCGCAAAGCACCTTTGTTGTGGAGCTGCTTGTTTTGCGGTCACCTCGGGGACTGTGCCGTGGTTCCCGGGATTCCTTCCACCTATTTGGGACCCGGTGACCACAGACAGCCTGCTGGGGGACCGCTCAGATGGGAATTAAAGGAGTTCTAACCAGGGTTCATTTGAGTATGCCTGTGCAGGACCCCGGTCATCTGAATAATGTATAACAGTGTGTCTGGTTGCCTCCAGGGCAGCTATGTTCAGCTCCAGCCGGAAAGTAAAGAATTAGAATGTTTTACATAATGGAACTGTTGCTGCTTTTTGGGAATATACTGTGCATGTGGAGAAAAGTGCTTAAAGTTAAAATGAGTACTGTTTCCCTGGCAATTCCAATATCTGGGACTCTGTGTGTCAGCCTGTCAGCTGCTGCAAGGGGAGCTTGCATAAGTGCAGTAGCGACAGGAAAAGTAAAAGAGCCATGTTTTTCATCTGTGCAGTGACTGCAAGTACAGCCTTTAAACTATAGAACTGTGGGGCACATGGGGCAAATAATTACTTCTTTCTGGCTGCACCAGGACATTATTCAGGACTGTATCTAATCTGCTATAAGGGATAGTGGGTTAAGCAGCCATTGCCAGCAGTATAGCCAATTGGAATTGCAGCAATAGATGGCCAGGACTTGTGGGACATTCACTGCATCTCATGGGTAAGCACCCAAGTGCTTATGGAGGCTTACAGGGACATTATTTTAGGTGGAAATTTCACAACCCAATTATACCTTGAGTGTTCCGATTGACAGGTCCTTCAGCAAATTGGAGACATGTCACCCCATCCCAGCTACCAATCAGGAGTCGAGCTAGGAGCTCTATAAGGAGACAATGTTGCCAGTTTGTCTGGAGATTTTTCAGAGATGCAGAGCTGACAGAGAGAGCAGCAGAGCAGGCTCCAGCCTGCTGGGAGCCCCCATGGGGGAGGGGCTCAGGCTCCAGCCATGCTATCAGGCCCGGGCCACTTAATTTAAGCCCTTTCAGTCTTCAGGGGGCATTTGTTATTTTCTTCAGTTAACAGTTAATTAGTTACAGTAATTGTACTTTCTGCAACAGCTAGTCTGGAGGTTGCCAGTACTGTCCTCCAGAGGCTAGCCTTCCCTCCCACGTTGGGGAAAGATGTGGACCGAAGAATCAGATGTCCAACAGCGGTGAGAGCGCTGACCAGACCAGATGACATCATGCAGTGGTGAGAGTGCTGACCAAGTATCTCAGCAGTGAGAGCTGAAGAAGTCTTCAGGATGCTTTTGATTGCGGATGAGACCCGTGGAGGACCTGAGTGAGTACCCTCGTACCCCCAGGTGCAAGGGAGAAACTAAGCAAGTAATCTTGGGGGCTCCATGCCCCATTAAGAAATATGTGTTGTTAAGTGTGAAGTATTTAAGTCATCAGTCTGGGCTACTAACCCCATAAAAGACTGCCTAGTTCGAGTAATGGATGCATCTTGTCTGTGGCTCAAACGGCTACATTGCAGGTGCAGCAAGATGCTGGGGTTAGTGAATCATATAAATGTGTGTAGCTATGGGTTAGAGTCCTGCCATCGTGGAGCTGTCTGCCAAGACGCGCTTGCCACTTCATGAGACAGGAGGCTCTAGAACTTATTAATGTCTAAGATACCTTAAAAAGAATGTACCTATGTTTACACAGAATTTCGTCTAAGAGCGCTTGATATAAGTGTTAAATGGCTAGATGTGCTGGATATGACTCTGCTTGTGGATAATGTTCTTGGTATATAGAATGTACTGGATGCGACTGCCTGTGACTAAAGTATGGGATGCTTGATAAAAGTGTTGTTGCCAACTTACTCTGGATGGATGCTTTTTGGTATATAAAGTACTGAATGTGACCATGTTTAAATTGCATTTAGGATGCTTGACAAAAGTATCATCCTTATTGCTTTGGATGGGACTTTCAAGTATTGTGCTGAATGTTCTGGATGTAAGATCCACATAGTTTGTTCTGGAATGTTCAGAAGTCTGCGAGTGCAGGGCAATCCCTGATTTGTCTGCAAGTGCAGGGCAATCCCTGCTTTGTCTGCTAAAGTGTAGGGCAATCCCTGCTGTGGTTGTAAATAGTAATTTGCTGCTTTACAAAAATTTGTTTTCCAAGTTGCCCCTACCCTCAAATTAGTAGCCGGCCACCTAGACCAGCTGCAACTCCATCAGGCCTGCAACATCTTGGACTGTGGTATCTGTTTAACCAGTATGGTATGAGATTGCGGGGTTTCTACTGTATCTGGGACTGGTACCAGTGTGGGTATTATTAATAATTATGTTTAACATCCGATTTATTAGCAGCTAGATAGCCAGGGCTCTGGATGTCTTAAGTCGAATGGTAAAATGTGATTTATGTCTGCCTGTTAATATGTAGCCACCCAGCTGGAGGGTTCACCAGCAAAATCCATAATGATCTCTGTACATGTGTAACTACGGTAAGATAACCTCTACTCCTCCTGTTTCCCTTTCCTAGCTCCTTTATTACCCCCGAAATAAATATCTTGTTGTTGTTTGAAATCCTGTGTGAGCATATTATTGGAGAGATCCTTTAATTCAAAATGTTGAAATGTGGGGAGCTGTATCTTGGGGCATGTCTGGGGAAAGTAACTGGTCACCGTGGGTGGTGTAGCAGCTCAGGGGGCTACACCCAGCACCATCTCACCCACGTAAAGCACCCTGAGTGGAGGCACTGCACAAAGGTTTTAAAAAATGTTATTAGCTAGAGAACCCAAACCCCTTAGCCTATGTCCAGAGTAGTAGGCAGGGGTGTAACACTGGAGGTTGACACCGCCCAGGGGTTACATGAGCATCTAACTGTCGGAGCTCTGACCTCCCGGGATCTAATTTAAGTTAATTTTACGGTCTCTGGTCCCCATCGGCACCCCCCCCAGTACTTAAATCCAGAACGACGTGAAGCTCTGAAAATATGCCACCGAAAGGTTGCACCAAAGAGAATTTGTTTGAATACCTAAAGCCGACTCCAGCTCCAGATTCACGAGGAGTCAAGTTGGCGGCAAAGAACAAGGCCCTGGATCCTGCAGCTTCTCCGGCCAGACTCTCGGAGGAGGAAACAGAAGAAAACTTTACCATTACCTCGAGAAAGTTATGCCAGAAGCTGCAGTGAATTCATGGCACTATGCAGAAAATGAAGAAATCGATGCTGGAGTCCAAGGCAGACATCGCAGCTGTGGCCCACCGCGCGGGAGAGCTGGAGACAGGCCTCTTGGAAACCAATGCAGAGGTGCAGGATCACGAGGAGGTGCTTTGATACATGCTGAAAAGAGACAGGGAATGGGCAGAGAAACTAGACGATTTAGTGCTCCGTTCTCGCAGGGACAATCTATGTATTTATGGGGTCCCCGAGGACACAGAAAAAGGAGAACAAATGGACCCTTTTCTGGACAGTTTTCTGAAAGAATTGTTAGACTTACCTATCAACCCTTGAATATAGTCGGGCACACAGAGCACTTGCCAGAAACCAGTGGGTCCAGGGGCCACCCCTCGGTCTATTGTGCTTAAATTTCTTGACTATCGCACCAAATCAAGTGTACTGCAGGCAGCGTGGGCCAAAAAAACTGTGTTGTTTGGGGATTCGCGCCTGTTTTTCGACCACGACTTCACTGCCTACACACAACAGAAATGAAGGGTCCTGTTGGAAATCAAAAAGTTTCTGCCAACTAAAGGCATTAAAATGCACCTTATTGCTCTGGCCCAGCTAAAAATCTTTTTCCCGAAGGGTCCAGTGTTCTTCAGATCCCTAGCAGAGGCATGTCCAACCCTGGTTGAGCTGAAGGTTTCAGTCGACCTGCTTAGTAGACTGGATTCCTCTTCTCTGGAGGTCAGCTGGAGGGAAAGGGAACCCTGGAAAAAGAGAAGAAATTCAGGACGAGGAAGAGAAGAGAAAGCACCGCAACAACCACACGGAGATGAGCTGCGCCAAGCAATGGAAGAAGGATCAACCCTGAGGCGGATGGAAGAAGACAGTAACTTACCAAAGACTTAAGTGGAAATTTTTCATATATCCTTTTATGATTTGTGCAGTTACTCCCTTATGTACTGGCCTGGACAAACTATGCCCGTCTCTATCAAGAGGAAGGCGAGGAGGTGCTGCATTGAAACGGGGGGGGGGACGGGGGACATAGGGGACTGACATTTCTGCTATGAGTGCGGATGGTGGGTAGAGGAACAGGCACCCATATCTCTAGACTTATAAAGATGGCATTCTCAAATTCGAAAGGGGTTAGGGGTGCCCTCTCTGGGGAGTATATAGGGGACTGGAATGATGTGGTGGATCAGGGGATTTTATTCTGGTTTACCCCTTGGCTCAAACACGGGGGTGTCACCTCGAAATTCTCAGGGGCAAGGGTGGCCTGGAGTTGGTCCTACCAAGATTACTAAATTGACCATGGTAGTGAAAAAGGGTCCTACCTCTATTTTATCTGCCCCTCTCTTAACTGTTAGGAGGTGCTCCAAGGGAGATCCCCTGGTTTTACTTATGGGCCTATCTTTGATGCACCCTATATAGGTTAATGTCGGAGGTCCCCCCCCCCCTTGACATTATATTATAGCACAGAGTCTCCTAGTCGAGGCTTACAGGAGAGTGATTATCTTGAGGGTGAAACCTCAGACATGACATAACCTCCCCATCTTTTTTCAGGGAGGGCCCCGGTTATACCTGAGAAAAAGGGTTACATTTCATTCAAGATTTTCCAAGTCTGATGAAAGGAGAGGAGTTCCTTAAAAGAGAGAGGGATTGGAAGGTTGGGGGTTAATGTGAGCGCCCGCTGCAGGTTTAAATAGAGGTGGGACACTCTCTCTCTCTCACCGTCCCCAACGGTTACCTATACTCGGGGGGGGGGAGGGGGAGTGAGACAGAACAGAAAAGACAGGGTTTCCATAACAACAGGAAGTTAAAATATGGTAAAGGGCTTATACTGAGAGATTTGCCAGAAGGAGGCGACCGACTACTGGGGATTTGGTAGTCAGAATGGGCCATTCTCCCCGAAAGTGCATGAGAAGCACATGGTCCACAATGGTTGGGCCACATCCAGCTGGCTTGTTAACATCCTTAAAGCGAGCAAGGTGCCAAAACACTGTTGGAAGTTGTTTAGTTAAGTTTAAGATTGTTCATTGTTCCTGTCTGTGTTATCATGTTTGAAATAGGGAGACTCGATGGTATAAATACACTAAGTGGCAAATGAGAGACATACCCCATGGATGAAGGAGTAGTTGTGACTTATAATGTTAGGGGAATGGGCAGCCCAATTAAAAGAAAAAGGATATTAAATGAACTTAGACAAGTAGGGACAGAGCTAGCCCTCCTACAAGAGACTCATCTCGACCCAAGGGAAAGCGCCAAATTAAAACGGGCTTGGGTGGGGCAATTTTTTTCAGTCTCCTACCGGGCTCATCTGCACAGAAGGGGGTGGTCATCTTAGTACACAAAAATTGTCCCTTCCAAGTGGACCATAGTGAGGTGGATGAAGAAGGTAGATTTATAATGGTGAAGGGCAAATACAGGGGCCAATCCTGCACAATAATTAATATTTATGCACCCAACTCCGATGTGGATAATCACACTTTCCTACAGAAGGTGCTGTTGAGGGGATTTCCCCCCTCCGGGGTTGCTGATGATAATAGGGGGAGATTTTAATCTAGTCATAGATCCTTTATTAGACCGCTCTGGTTCACAGCAGGGACCACCTTCCCGAGCAGCTAGAACACTGATTAGACTTATGCGAGACATGGGGTTGGTAGACACATGGCACCATTTAAATCCAAGGGTCAGGGATTATTCATGTTGGTCACCCCCCCACAATGCATACTCCAGAACTGATCCCATATGGTTGTCTAAGGAATGGGTGCATAAAGTAGAAGAGGCAAAAATTCACGCTAGGACCCTCTCTGACCATGGGTTGGTCTTGATGCGACTTTCTCTGACCCCGGCAACAAAGAATTCATCTTGGAGACTAAATGTCTCACTGTTAAATAAATCCGAGTTTAAGGACTTAATCCAGGGAGCTGTCGTGGAGTATTCTCGCAATAATCCAGCCCAAGATACCACTGCAGTTATCTGGTGGGATGGGCTAAAAGCCTTCCTGACTGGACAGATCATACGACATGCTTCTCTTCAAAAAAAAAGAAACCAAGAGGAGATTGCCAGTTTAGAAGCTAAACTCTGGGACCTGGAGGTAGAGCATAAAATAGCCCTTAACCCAGAAGTCAAAAGGGAATTAGACATTAACAGACAGAAACTAAATAAACTGTTAGATGACAAAATAGAAGGGCAGCTTAGGTATTCTAGGCAAAAATTTTATGAATCAGGAGGGAGGATTGGCAGGCTATAAACCTGGCAGATCAGAAAGGAGGCCACCTCGCGGAACATTCTTAAAGTGAAGACCTCACAGGGGGGCTGGGCATCCCACCCAGAAGACATAGCTGACCAGTTCAGGAGGTTTTACAAATCCTTATACACTCAGGACCCAGTTGAGGGGTTCCCTGATAAATTAAACAAATTTTTTGCAGAGAGTAAGATGCAGAACTTATCCCAGGGAGAGAGAGATTTCCTGGATGCCCCGCTGGGAGACGAGGAGGTCCTCGCAAGGCCCTAAGGGTAGGAAAGGCACCTGGCCCAGATGGCATTTCTGCTGAGCTGTACAAGGCATTTAAAGAGGTACTGGCCCCGTTACTGGGTAGGGTATACAGGGAAGTACAGCGAGAGGGGATTACCCCACCGAGCTGGCAATATGCACACATTACGGTATTTCATAAGGAAGGAAAAGACCCTACGGAGTGTGGGTCTTACTGACCCATATCTCTGTTGAATGTTGATCAAAACGTCTTTGCCTCGATACTGGCGAAGAGATTACAAACAGTGGTGGGGTGTTTGATCCACCCGGATCAAACAGGGTTCATTAACGGGAGGTTGATACATGACAACATTAGGCGTCTGCTGAACCTTGTCACATACCAAAAGGCCGCCAATCAAACTACCCTAGCCATTTTTATGGATGCCGAGAAAGTCTTCGACAGGGTGAATTGGGCATTCCTCCATCGCGCCCTGTTGGAGATGGGATTCGGGCCTATGTTCCGAGAGAGTGTAGGTGCACTATATGCTGCCCCACAAGCTATGGTACATGTTAATGGATTCACAACGCGGAGGTTGCATCTTACAAGAGGTACGAGGTAGGGCATTCCCCTGTCCCCCTTACTATTTGCCCTGTGTATAGAACCACTAGCAGAAAAGATTAGGGCTGCAGAGGATATCAAGGGCATAAGGGTCGGGGAGAGAGAACATAAAATCTCATTGTATGCCAATGACTCCTTGTTTTACATCACCTCCCCTGATACTTCTCTCCCTGCGTTGAAGAGAGAGCTAGAGGAATATGGGCAGGTCTCAGGCTACAAAATCAACTATGAAAAGTCAGAGGATATGAGATTTGGGGGGATGCTCTCTAGAAAGGTGCTGAGGGACTTCCCTTATAAGTGGGCTAGGGCTAATATGGTGAGATATCTGGGAGTAAGGGTTACCCCACGTATAAATGACCTATTTGAACTGAACTATGGGAAGGTATGGAGGGATATCTCCGCAGACATTATCAGGTGGAAATTACTTCCGCTCTCCTTGGGGGGGAGTGGAGGTAGTAAAAATGAATGTTCTCCCACGATTCATGTTCTTGTTCCAGGCGCTTCCCATAGGGATCCCGATGGGATACTGGAAAAGGGTCCTCAGCGACCTTTCGAAATTCCTTTGGCTGGGTGGCCGAAGAAGGATGAGAGTGGAGCTTCTCTCTCAACCTAAAGATTGGGGGAGGGACCTTGCTTATCCCGACCTTAAACTCTACTATCTAGCGGCTCAGATAGCCCCAGTCATTTCCTGGTTGAAACAGGAGGGAGAAGAGGGGTGGCAGGGGATAGAGAGATTTCAGTCTAAGAGGTTTCCTCTGGCCTCCCTACCCCATGCTCCAATTTCTAACCTGATATGGCGATCAATTAAAAGCCCTTGGACGAGACACACTTAGGGCCCTGATTAGTGCTAGAAGGCTGACCCGTACACCATAGGGGTTGGTCCCCTTGACTTCTATTTTAGGCAACCCGGCCTTCCCCCCTGCACAGGTAGATCAAGGTTTCAGGGTGTGGAATAGTAAGGCATTAATTAGATTTTGCTATTTACTACAAGGAGGTGTTTCAATGTCATTTGAGCAGTTACAGCAAAAGTTTCGCCTGAATAAATCTGACTTTTATAGATATCTTCAGATTCGGCACTATGTGGGGGTACATAATTTGATACCTAAGATTATGAGAGATATGACTAACTTGGAAGAATTTATGTATTGGTTGGCCAGGCTGACTGAGCAGAGACAGACAATCTCGATGGGATACAAGGCCCTACAAGGGGAGGTTAACATACACTTCTGGGGCCTTGAGAGATAAATGGGAGAAGGAGCTGGGATCCCCAATAACAGACCAATGTTGGCAGAAGTGTGGAGTAGAGGGTGGCGCACTACAGCGTCCCCAACCTGGTAAGAATTCCGTTGGAAGTGCCTTACTAGATTCTTCCACACGCCGTCAATCACTAAACACTTCCAGGAAGGGGGCACATACCTGTGTTGGAGGGGATGTGGGCAGGTGAGCACACATACACACATTTTCTGGGCATGCCCTAAGGTGCAGGAGTTCTGGCAGGGGATAGGTGACACCCTCAGCGCACTATGGGGGTCACTGTCCGATGCTCCTTTGACTCTCTTGTCCTGGGTCTCAATTTGGGTGGAGTTGGGAGGAATGGGCCACAATCTTTGGTCAGGCTGATGTGCCTGGCGGCACTAAAAGAAATCACATCCAAGTGGCTAACCCCCACGACACCAGACCTGAGTGCCTGGAGAGGCAGGGTTGAAGAACTTAAACGAATGGAAGGCCTAACAGCAAAATTCAGATTGACAGAAGAGAAAAATAGGGAACTGTGGGAGATTTGGGAGAGGGGGAAGGCTGTGCAGGACCCCAGGGTATGACCTTGGGCAAACCCTGGAAGAGTGGATATGTATCCAGAGTAAAAGTACTTGCTCAGTTTTTTATGAAGAAAACACTTTGAGGATATGGGGAGATGAAACTGTGGGCTTATTATGGTCTCCAGGCCCCAGGGCAGGGTGTAGTAGAGATGTTGGGGTACTCCATTCCCCTGGGCTATTATAAATTCTCTCAACAAAGTGGATTTATAGAGTCTCCTTGTTGAGTTTTAAGCTGTTAGTTGCAAGACTAAGTTACAAGACTCATGTTGAGTCATTTTAGTTGGCGGGGGTTTCCCCCCTATGACATTTGTCTTAATGAATCAAAGAGCTAGGGCACACATATTCAAACCGGCTTATACTTATTTTACCAAAAAGTGTATTAACTAGCCACCTGGAGAAAGGTTCATAACAATTATGCTTTTCTTGAAAAAAAACTAGACTTTAGAGAGAGATGTACCTTATGCTGTAATATAGGTAACAGCTTGTAGACAAAATCTGAAGATCAACTGGAGAAGTAAGAAGAGCAATAATGCTAGATATG
This sequence comes from Neoceratodus forsteri, assembly GCA_016271365.2. NCBI lineage: Eukaryota > Metazoa > Chordata > Ceratodontiformes > Ceratodontidae > Neoceratodus > Neoceratodus forsteri. Next base: position 372,095,916 of record CM057449.1, read on the forward strand.
AAGAGTATTATATCTTCTCCTGTCGGTTAAGCTATTGTTGTGTAAACGGAATTAACATGTAAAATTAGGGTAACCAAGTGATTGATTTATTAATTATTTCATTACATGTATTACATGGTATGTATGAGATGTACACCTGGTCTCTGGAATAAACTTCTGAGTTTAAAAAAAAACAGGGTAAAACTGACAAAGAAAGTAATCTGATTTATGGAGGTACTGCAACAAGGGGTACAGTAAACAGGGTCCAAATTCCAGACGCGTGGAGTGAGTAGGCTGACATGGGGAAAGGGTTATACAGATGGAGAATAATAAGTTTAATAAAATGAGAATAAACTCAACAACTCAAAGGAGTGTCACTGTATTTCTTGTGTACTGTGCAAAAATCCAAATCCAATTCCAGTCCAGGCCCTGATAACATTAGTCCCCGATTTCTAATAGAGACAGCAGCTGCCACTGCTAAACCTCTCTCAATTATATTCAACAAATCCTTCCATGAGGGAACTATCCCTCAGGACTGGACGATGGCCAACGTGGTCCCAATCTTTAAGAAGGGTAATCATTCCAAACCAGAGAACTATCGTCCAATAAGCCTGACGTCTGTTGTGAGTAAGATCATGGAGAAAGTTATTAAAAAACTGCTAGAGTATGAATCTACTAGGGGCAACTTGACTGACACTACACTGCATGGCTTTAAGCAGGGTTACTCCTGTACTACTAACTTGGTTTCCTTTTATAATCATGTCAGCAAGGCACTGGATGAAGGCATCCCTATGGATGTGATACTTCTCGACTATAGTAGAGCATTTGACAAAGTCCCTCATGACATTCTACTCGACAAAATGAATGATATGGGTTTTTCTCACTGCATAACTAACTGGGTCTCAGGTTGGTTGAGTGGAAGATATCAGCAGGTCAGAATTAACAGCACACTTTCCCACTCACTGAGTGTGACCAGCGGGGTCCCGCAGGGGTCCGTGTTGGGGCCTACCCTGTTCAACATCTTTATTAGTGATCTGCAGGCTACCCCCGAAATTGTTCTCTCAAATTCACGGATGATACCAAGCTGTGTGGCTCTGTACTTACATCGATAAACAGGGATTCCATGAGGAACAATTTAAAATCCATCAAGAATGGGCAGTTTTAAACAAAATGACACTCAACTCAGAAAAGTGTCCATTGTACACTTCGGTAAGAATAACCCTAGACAGACCTATTTCCTGACGGTGTTACCTTCATGTGTCACCATTAGAACGAGATCTGGGTAATCATTAAAGACAAACTATCATCTAGTGATCACTGTGGATGATAGCCAGGAAATCCAATGCACTGCTCCTCGTATTCAACGTTCGTTTGTGTCTAGGATGCAGGAATGCATAATCCCTTATAGAAGGCGTAATGACCCCCATTTGGACTATGGATCCCCCTGCTGGAGTCCCTATCTGGGGCGGGACGTTGATGGGGTTGAGAGGGTGCAGAGAAGAGCCACAAAAATGGTCCCTTATTTATCGAGACTCGACTACGAGGAAAGATTAAGTTACAGGGCTACACTCACTACGCACAAGACGTACCAGAGGTGACCTTCTTCTATTGTACAAAATCCGGAATTCTCAAGAGTTAATGCACCACTGTGGCTTACATTTCTCCACCAGTTGGACATCACCTCGGTATCATAATAACCAGATATTTGTATCTAAAGCTAAAACAACAAAAAGGCTAAACTACTTTACTGTAAGAGCCCCCAAATTGTGGAATCTCCTCCCGCAAAACCTAGTAGATAGTCGCTCAAACACAGCCTTCAAGAAGGGGCTGGATTGCTGGCTCGAGCTTAATAACTATAGGGTATAATTATCCCACTGGTGTGGTGGGGGACAATCTCGATGGGCAGTAGCCTTCTTTTGTCCTTTGAAACCAAGTGAAGTGAAACCAAGTGAAAGTACGAAAATTGTTCTAACTATGGGAAGGCCTAAAATTATTTCTATATTGAAGGGGGCTCAAGATCTTTTCCAAGACTTGGGGGAGGCTCACTATGACAGTGTGTGAGAATTACTGGCCTAATCCAATTAACAGAATCACTCTGGATAGGGGGGTCGATCCCAGTCCTTTCACAGAAGAAAGGGTTCTGAAAGAACTCCTAAAACTGAAGATGGACAAAGCAACGGGGCCTGACGGAATTCACCCCAGAATTCTAAAAGAATTAAGGGGAGAACTAGTGACACCACTGACTACCCTTTTTAACAAATCATGGGAGGTTGGTGTGGTACCTGAGGACTAGAGGAAGGCAGATGTGATTCCCATTCACAAAAGCAGGAGCAAGACAGAGGCTGAAAACTACAGACCTGTCAGTTTGACCTCTGTGGTAGGGAAAGTGATGGAATCACTTCTGAAGGAAAGAATTGTTGAGTACCTAGAGGCCACTGGGGCACAGGACCCAAGGCAGCATGAGTCCACTCTTAAGAAAGGGGGATTACTGGTGGAGTACCGCAGGGTTCAGTATTAGGACTGATCCTCTTCAATGTCTTTATAAGCGACATTGCAGAGGGACTGGAAGGAAAAGTATGTCTCTTTGCAGATGACACAAAGATCTGCAACAAAGTTGATGCACAAGGTGGGGTGGAAAGGATGAGAAGGGACTTGGCAAGGTTAGAGGAATGGTCAAAGGTATGGCAGCTTAGATTCAATGCTAAGAAGTGCAAGGTAATGCACCTGGGAAACAAAAACCCAGGCGAAGAGTACACAGTGGGGGGTGAGATACTAACAACAACAAAAATGGAAAGGGACCTGGGGGTAGTCATATCAGATGACCTAAAGGTGGGCAAGCAATGTGAGAGGGCAGCAAGAAGGGCTGGGGGGATACTGGGATGCATAGGGAGAGGCATCACCAGTAGAAAACAGGAAGTTATTATCCTTCTGTACAGACAGCTGGTCAGACCCCATCTGGAGTACTCGTGCAGTTCTGGAGACCCAATCTCCCAAAGACATAGACAGGATGGAAGCTGTCCAGAGGAGGGCAACTAAAATGGTGCAGGGTCTGCAGAAAAGCCATATGAGAGAGAGACTAAAGGAGCTTAATATGTATAGCCCTGAGAAAGGAAGGAGAGGGGACATGATAGAAACTTTCAAGTACCTCAGAGGAATCAACAAAGTCCAAGAGGGTAGCATCTTTCAAAAAAAGAGGTGTGCAAGAACAAGGGGGCACAATTTGAAGATAGAGGGGGGCGGCTCAGAGGTAATTTAAGGAAGTATTTTTTCACAGAGAGGATTGTGGATGCATAGAACGGCCTTCCAGAGGAGGTTGTGGAGTCAAAAACAGTGGTGGAATTCAAGCATGCATGGGACAGTCATAAGGCAATTCTAGGGGTTGGGGGTAGGAAGAAGTAGGCTGCCAGTTAACTAGGATCTGCAGCTTATCCACTAGGTAAGAAAATGGGCAGACTGGGTGGGCCAAGCGGTCCTTATCTGCCGTCAAATTCTATGTTTCTATATGAGTTCACAGCAGGAAGGTCATGTCAGATGAATCTAATTGATTTCTTTGACTGGGTTACCAAAGTAGTGGACCAGGGAGGGGCTGTGGACATGGCCTACCTAGACTTTAGCAAGGCATTTGACACAGTCCCACACAAAAGATTAATAATCAAATTAACCAGCCTGGGAGTGGGTCCCAGGGTGGTAGCCTGGGGAAAACATTGGCTGGACAACAGGACACAGAAGGTTATTGTAAATGGAGTCAACTCTAAATAAAGAGGGGTTACTAGTGGGGTACCGCAAGGTTCAGTACTGGGTCCAGTCCTTTTTAATGTCTTTATAAGTGACATTGCAGAGTGACTGTAAGGAAAAGTATGCCTCTTTGCAGATGACACAAAGATCTGCAACAGGGTTGATACACAAGGAGGCGTGGAAAGGATGAGAAGGGACTTGGCAAGGTTGGAGGAATGGTCAGAAGTATGGCAGCTTGCATTCAATGCAAAGAAGTGCAAAATAATGCACCTGAGAAACAAAAACCCTGGGGAAGATTACACAATGGGGGTAGTAACATCAACAAAAATGGAAAGGGACCTGGGGGTAATCATATCAGATGACCTTAAGGTTAGCAAGCAATGTGAGAAGGCAGTAGGGAGGGCCTGGAGGATACTGGGATGTATAGGGAGAGGCATCACCAGCAGAAAACAGGAAGTTGTTATCCCTCTGTACAGACAGTTGGTGAGACCCCATCTGGAGTACTGCGTCCAGTTCTGGAGACCCCATCTCCGCAAGGACATAGACAGGATGGAGGCAGTCCAGAGGAGGGCAACTAAAATTGTGCAGGGTCTGCAAGAGAAGCCATATGAGGAGAGACTAAAGGAGCTTAATATGTATACCCTTGAGGAAAGGGGGAGCATGATAGAAAAATTTAAGTACCTCCAGTGGAATCAACAAAGTCCAAGAGGGTAGAATCTTTCAGAAAAAGAGATGTGCAAAAACAAGGGGACACAATTTGAAGATAGAGGGGATGGCTTAGGGGTAATGTGAGGAAGTATTTTTTCACAGAGAGGGTGGTGGACACATGGAACAGCCTTCCTGAGGAGGTTGTGGGGTCTAAAACTGTGAGAAAATTCAAGAATGCATGGGACAGACATAAGGCAATTCTTGTGGGGGGTAGGAAGAAATAAGCTGTTGGTTAACTAGGATCTGCAGCTTATCCTGTAGGTAGGGAAATGGGCAGACTAGATGGGCCAAGCGGTCTTTATCTGCTGTCAAAGTCTATGATTCTGTGTTTCTATGTAAAAGTAGGGGGCCCAGAACTGAACCCTGAGGTACTCCACACAAGATGGGGCGGAGAGGAGAGGAAGAATTGCCAATGCAGACACATTGTGCCCTGTTTGGAAGATCAGATTGAAACCATGCTAGTGTAGAATTTGCTAGTCCAAGGGCACTGAGCTTCTGAAGTAGTAGATGATGGGACACAGAGTCAAAAGCTTTGGCTAAATCAATAAAAATAGCTCCTGTGATGTGGCTGTGATCCACAGATACATGAATTGAGTTACTCTAAGTAGGGAGGAGACTGTCGAGTGATGTTTTCAAAATCCAGATTGATATGGTGTTAGTACCGTTGAGGAGTTGAAAACTTTCCAGAGCCTTGTGTGAGTGACTGATTCCTGAAGCTTCGCCAGTGAGGGTAGTAAGGAGATCGGGTGGTAGTTTCCAGGTTCGAGAAGACTACCATCCTTATGAAGAGGGATTACATGGGCAATTTTCCGTGCTCGGGGAACAGCTCCAGACTGGAAGGATAGATTTAGAAAATAGGTAAAGAGGGAGGACTATGGCTGGAGCAGCGAAAAGGAGTAGACGGGGGTGAAGGCCATCAGGGCTGAGTTTACTGGGGTTTAGTGAGATTAGGGCAGAGAGGACTTCCTCCTGTGTAGTAGGTGCAAAAACGAAGTTTTGTGGTCTGAAAGAGGATTTACGAGAGGCGCTATGGGAGGTTGTAGAGGACTGAGGGCACAAGAAGTGAAGAATGGGTTTAGGATTTCACATACCTGCAGAGTGTCAGAGATGAGGGAGCCATCAACCTTTAGGGTGGAGGGTGTTTTTTTTTTAATTTAAGTTTTTATGGCCTCGATTTTTTTCCCATTTTCTCCTGGCCCCTGCTCCGGCCATGCGCGCCCATGTGGAGGCATGCACGTGCAGTGGTACCGGGATGCCCGTCTTGCTACTTGCCCACCTCCCACCTACGCTGACCATGGGACCTCCATCCATGGCAGTGGAACTACTGGGAGGCAACAACCCACTGAGGAGAGGAGATCTGCCTTTTGGCTGCTCAATCCTGCCCCCTGCGGTTGAGCTCTTTGATGACCCGAGTCCGCTCCTAACCCGGGTCACTGTGTGATGCTAGGTAAGGCATCCAGAACCCTCTGCACCACCCGGGTCAGCTGTAGAGGGTGGTTTTAAGAGTGAGCTTACTGTTTTCCAGAAGTGGGTTGGGGATGTACCACCGGTTTGTAGTTTTAGTCTGAAGTAATGTGACTTAGCTAGCTTCACCTCTCTGGTGCAGGTATTTCTGAGACCCTTAAAATTCTGATGGTCAGCAGGGGCGAGTATGGACTTAAAAGGATGCCAGGCATGACCACGTGTCTTGCAGAGCTGAAGAAGGTCAGGGGTAATTCAGGGAAGGTGTCAACACCTAACTGTTTTTGTTTTTAAAGGGGCATGGGAGTCCCAGACGGTGTTAAAACTATTAGCAAAGTGTTCAAGTGCGGAATCAACATTAGTTTCTGTAAGGACAGGGGTCCAATCGGCATTCTCACAATGTAGTAGGAGAGCAGCCTGGTCTAGATACTTTAGGGGATGATAATGGATGCACTGTATTTAGGACCGGTAAGTGGAAAGTGAACCCTTCTGACACAGAAATTTGCACAGTGGTCTCTTAAGGCATTTGAGAGAATACTCAGGTCAGAGATTCTGTGAGGGTGGGATGATAAAATCCAGTCAAGGAGTGTATGTTTAGTAGAGTTGGGGTTATATCTGGTGGGTTTGTGTAGTAGTTGGGAGAGCTGTAGAGATTCAACTTGGTCGGGCTTTATTTGAGGGGGAGAGACAGTCTTTGTTGAAAACCCCCATCAGGATGAGCTCCCCAGTAGAGAAGATAGAAGAAATGGAGGTGATACATGCTACCCGAGTACTGGCTGCGGGGGTGGTGGGGGGGCAGCATAGAGAACACCTATAAAGATGGGCAGGGAGGAGGTGAAGGAGAGGTGAATGACCAGTAGCTCGTGAGAGGCAGTGCATGTTTCAGAATACGAGACAGTGCAATTTAAAGAGGTGCGATAGTAGATGGCCACACTACCACCGCGTTTACCCTGATCTTGTCTAGCAGGGAGTAATTTGGAATGGTCAGTGTGGAGTCAGGGAATATGGCAGATAGCCATATCTCTGTGATGCAAAGTAAGTCAGGGAAGTGTTGGAGCACCCAGACGCTAAGGGCATCAAGCCTGGGGATGAGGCTTCTGATGTTAACATGGAAAATCTGCAAGCCCTTAGTGTTAGAGGGAGAAGGCGATAATGCAGGAGGACCAGGATTGGGTTCCATGTCTCCTGATAGTAGTAGAAGGAGGAGAATAAGTCAAGTCTTAGCAGACTTGTCACATCTACGAGCACCTATGGCAGTGGAGGGGGATGAAAGGAGGGATAGCTGTTGGGAGACAGCTTCAAAGTTTAACATCCTGGATGCAAGGAGCGCAGAATAAATGGCAGAGAAATGGGATTGGAGGTCTGTCGTGTGGATTGGCATAGTGAGGGGAAGGGAGGGAGGGATGGACTGAAAACTGGTGCAACGGGTAAGGAGGTTGGGAGCAAGTTACGCAGAAGAGCAAAAGTCATACCTGGTAGAGAGGGAAGGGCAGAAAGGTGAACATGATGAGTGGGGTCAAAGGTAGGAAACCAGTAAGCAGAGGAGTACCAATTAAGAAGAGGCAGACAGGGTGAAACACCATGTGAGAGCCACAAAGGCTGGGAGAGCCAGGGAGAGAAGGCGTAGTGGCCACTAGTGGTGAGTGGTAATAGGGTACTTATGGGAATATTGGGTATTTGATCATGTGACAGTTGCGCGATCAACTACTTCTAAAAATGACTGGTTGGTCAAGGTGGGGTGGGTGGGGCAGTTGCTGCGCATAGTGGCGTGGGACAACACTAACACAGCTGCTGCTGGCAGGCTGTGCTATGGGAGCTCTGTACTTGCTGCAGATGGCACCCAAGGGGACTGTCGGCTTGCTGGGCAGCTCAGAACAGGAACCACTGAAAAACAAAAGGTACAGGGGGTAAAATTCGCACACACTGAAAAAGCAATGCACTACACCAACACTGCTGCAGGAGTGTTGATGACAAAACATGCTACTTGCAGTACTTTTGCAGTGAGATTGCAGTGCTAATTAACATAAGTCGCACACACTGAAAAAGCAGTGCAACATTACTTAAGGCAGTGTTGCTGACACACCACTGCTTCAGCCAGTATTGCTGGACAAAACACTGCTAATTGCAGTACTTTTGCAGTGTGATTGCAGTGCTAATTAACATAATTCGCATACACTGTGTCAGCACTGCATGCACACCAACAGAGACCTGAAGGTGCACTAATTAAACACTGATGGACTGCACTATGGAATGAAGTGTGCAGGAAGTGTACACTGCTACTGCAACACTGAAATAACACCATATAGTGACTATCTGAACACTTCACTTCCCTCTGGGTAGGGAGAAGATTTGTGGGAGGGAATTGTAACTGGAGTTAAGAGGCAGGGGGGAGGGTGAAATAGCGAGTAGGAAAGGAACAAAGGAACAGCCAAAGCTACTAGAAAGAGAATAAAGTTCAAATATCAAGCTCAAGTGCAATGAAAAATAACGCTAAATTATCCTCGTTCTCCCTCCCCTCCTGTCTTCCAGGGTGTGCATATTGCGGATACAGATTGGGATTTAAAACCTTTTGTGAAAAAAATCTTAAATGAGATGTTGTAACAAAATATTTGAATTACTTTGAATGGTTTTGCAAAGAATGCACTTTTGTTTTTCTGTTCTGTCATTTTTCAGCTTTCTGCTGGGCTCTTTATGGAACTGGACAGATGTATCCCCCAAACCAGAGTTTGGAGCACAGATGCAATGGAGTGATCACCAGTCTGAATCACCTGGACTATCTTCTGTGTCTCTTATTTGCTCCTTCTTCTTTATAATTTTTGTATTTAGACAGCTGCTTCATTTATGTAAGGCTATAGCCTGAAGTTCAATGGGGGAAGATAGCTCCTCCCACATCCCCTATTTAAACTTGAGGATTCCCCTCTCTCTGCTTCGAGCGTTTCGAATACGTCGGTAGCTGCTGTTGCTGTGGCTGGATGCTTCCCTGTTGCTTCTGTGCCCCTTCTTTTCCTCCATTTTCTTTTCTCTCTCTCTTCCCCTCCTTGCTCTCCCCCATGTCTCTGTTTCGTCCGTTTGTCTTTCCCGTTCCCCTATGCCTTCTGCTCCCCCGCCCCCTGTTGCTGTTCCCCTAGTGGCTTCGCCATGCCCTGTTTTCTCCTCTGTTGTAGCTTGTACCTGTTGCTTTTGCCACCTCTTCCTTCTTTCCTTTTCTCTTTGGGGCTTTTTCTTCCTCACCAGCCGCCGCTCTGTCCCTGCCTATTCATACGAGCGTATTGCTCCGCTGCTCGTCATCCACCTCCTTTGCCTTCATTCTGATGCTCCAGCTCTCCCATTTCGTCAGCTCACCACTCAGGCTCCCCTTTTCTGTTCCCAGTGATGAGGGACTTGTCAGCGATAGTTCTTTTCTAAGTACAGTGGCGTCCACCACTCTTCCTGCTTGGGATCCTTGTATGCTCTCTCCTCCTTGTCTGCTGGAGGGCTTGTCTCCGCTGCCATCGCTTCGGACATCCAGTCTGCCGCTCCTACCGGAGGTGCTCCTGCCTTACCAAACTGCCATTGTTTACAGGATACCGACTCACTCCATCTCTTCATCATTATCAACAGCAAGCATCAGGACCAGCAAGAAATAGCGAGACTGTATCATTTTTAGTATGCTCAGAGTCATTTCCAGCATGATTAGCCAGTAAGTCCATCATTCTACCTGCCTCTCCCCCGTCATACCAGACATCATGACATAGTCTAACAAATGTAGTGCATTATGGGATTCCTCATGTTCCTTGCTTCATACCATGTGGATGAGACCCAATTTCACCATCAGAATTAATGTCAGCAGCTATATCAGCTAGGCTCAGTTCCTGACTCTTAGCCACTAAACCTGTAGCTCCTTGGGCCCAGTGTTGCTACCCAACTCTAGCAAGCCCATTAGGTCATTGTCCTACAACTAAACACCTACTATCACATACATATACAATACCGTACAACCTTGATGCTACTAAATTCATGCGTACTGCGTTATTCTACAGCTGAATAAGTTCGCAACTTTCATGCTCAGCATTCTTTTGTGCTTACAAACCCCGCTTTGCTACAGACTGTTCATCTTTCATACGTCAGAGTTAATGTTGAAGCAAGTTTAAGCTGCATGCTATGGTGCAAGGAGCCTGATCCACCCGCCTCCCCAAAGAGATAGATAAGGTGCCACTTGCCCCCATGGACAGCGGTCGCGATCCAGCCATTGCACCTCTATGGTGCAAGGGGCCTGATCCACCTACCCCCAAAGAGATAGATAAGGCCCTACCAGTGTCACATCAGCCTTAGCACCTCTGGGTGCAAGAAGCCTGATCCACCCACCCCCCAAAGAAATAGATAAGGTGCCACTTGCCCCCATGGGCAGCGGTCACGATCCAGCCATAGCACCTCTACAGTGCAAGGAGCCTGATCCACCCACCCCCCAAAGAAATAGATAAGTTACGACTCTTAAAAAAAAAAAAGGCCACGGTTTCTCTTGGTTGTGAACCGGATCATCACTTGCAATTTGCTCTTCACAATTTTGGCACCTTCTCAGGGTAGTGCTATTCACTCCACGCCTATGTAGAGCTCCCTGATTGGCTGGTCTCACTTGCCTGAGATCGGAGCCCCCAAGACGTGTGGCTTAATGTAAGCCTGCATCCCTGTACTCGGTTCCTAATTTATATATTTTAATTTAGCCTGTTCTGCTCGGCCTGTGTAAATTAACTTACCACTCCCCACTGCTGCAGTTTCTCTCCAACTGTATGTGCACTGATTCAGTGCTAGCTCTGCAAACTTCCCCTTGATTTTTCCCCAATTAAACTTACTCTCTGTACACTGCCTTGAACTGAGTTTGTAAAAATGTTGTACTGGCTTTGTTAATATATTTTTAATCCTATTTGAGACTGTACTGGGTTTACATGCTTACTGCTATGGACTTAGTTAGAAAATTCAGTGAATGGTAAAATCTGTGTAGCCTCTGTCTTGAACCTATGGCTCCTGCCCTTGACTTTCATTCCTAATCATCTTCCTTTGTCCCCCTGTCCTCCTTTGTCTCTGTTCTGTCCCTTCTGCCCACCCCCATCTCTCTGTTCTTTTGTGCTTGTTTTGGATTCCTGAGTTAGCCGGCACCTTTGTCTCTGTCTGAGACCGCCCTCTGACTTTGTCTTTCAACTTGGTGCTCAGCTCTCTTTGTGTGTCTCTGTTTAGACACCCCCCCTCAACTGCTCCTATTAGTCTGCTGTCTCCTTCCTTACAGGTGCCACTTGCTCCAATGGGCAGCAGTCACGATCCAGCCATAGCACCTCTATGGTGCAAGGAGCCTGATCCACCCCCCCCCCAAAGAGACAGATAAGGTATAACGCTTGAAAAAATTGCCACGGTTTCTCTGGGCTGTGTGAACGCTAAACTGGATCATCACTTGCAATTTGCTCTTTACAATTTCGGCGCCTTCTCAGGGTAGCGCTATTCGCTCCACATCTTTGTAGAGCTCCCTGATTGGCTGGTCTCACTTGCCTGACACCGGTGCCCCCGAGACGTGCGGTTTAATGTAAGCCTGCATCCCTGTACTTGGCTCCTAATTTATGTATTTTAATTTAGCCTGTTCTGCTCGGCCTGTGTAAATTAACTTACCATTCCCCCCCCGCTGCAGTTTCTCTCCAACTGTATGTGCACTGATTCAGTGCTAGCTCTGCAAACTTCCCCTTGATTTTTCCAACCCCCCTCCCCCTCCCAGGCCTCATTTAAATGCACACAGTCTCCGCCCACTCCTATTTGATGTTTCAATTTATTGGTTACTTACTGTCAACAACTGCCATTCCTCCCATCCCTTTTGCAACTAAGCCTGCTAGCAGCTTTATCTTATTCTGTCTTGCTGAGGCATACCATTTTGGTACCTTAGGTTTGCTTATTGCTCACTAACATTTCCTGTCTTGCTGCGGCAGTTGATTTAGGTCACATGATCTCTCTAGTACTTAGTCTGCTCCAGAGTAGTAGCTAAGAAATTTGCATTTAAAGCCTCTCGGCCCCTAGTACTACTCTATAGTGAGGTGAACTGTTTTCTTACTTAGCCTGACAAGGAGTGGTACTTAAGGAATTCTGCTTCAGGCTCCACTGCCTTTAGTACTATTCTGCAGGGATTAAGAAATTCTCCTCCATTGAGAATCCCTTCTCTTGCCAGCACTTGTAGTGCCCATTGGGTGATAGTCTCATAATGAGGGCATGTTACCTGCTTCTATGCTTGTCTTTGCTCATCTTTTATGTATTGGACTCCAACGTGAATCAAAAAATAACTCCTATAGTGGAGAATGGCTCTCTTTTTACATTGTCCGACTGGGACGTTTCCTATTAAGTAGAAGAACTTGTATGTGCTCTAACTTCCCCTAGCCTGCTACTGGTCCTTCACCTGCACCGGCATACAGGAACTCTCCAAGAGCCTGCCCACAGGGGTACACCACCTTCTGCATACTCCTTCCTACTCTCATTGACTCTCTCGATCAGGGTATTATTGTATGCAGCATCAGGCAAACTGGGAACTAGCCTCAGAACTCCCTATACTGCTGCAGACAAATCATGTAACTGAAAGAAGACTCAGCCACCCACACTTCTCCTAGGACTCTGCAGGAAACTCTTGTTTCTGCTTTTACTATGCTCAGGAAATGTTGAGCTTAATCTGGGCCCTCTGGCACCCATGAAATCCCCAGCAGAGCTACAAAGCCTCAAGGGGCTTAGAGTCTTGCATGTTAATGTATGCAGCCTATTAAAAAAAAATCACCTTAGTTCAGGCCTGGGTATGTCATACTGCTCCAGATGTTCTGGTGATTACGGAGTCCTGGCTCCGACCAGCGACCAGTAACAACAAAGTTAGCATCCCCACCTACTCTTTGTTCAGAGCCGACAGGCAAACCAGAGGTGGTGGGGTACCAGAGGTGGTGGGGTAGCTATTTACATCAAGGATAAATTCCCTGCCTCCATAATTGACTCAACCTCTGTCCCAAAAGAATTTGAAAGCTTGTCATTAAAGATTGAAATTGCTACTGGAATCTCATTATGTATAATAGGATGCTACAGACCCCCATCAGCTGGACTACAGTTGTTAAAACATCTCGGAAACATCCTGGGTTTGGCATCTTCAGAGTATATCATAACTAGGGGACTTCAGCTTAGACTGGCTCTCCAGTGCACCCACCCCACTTAAAATGTTCTGTGAGTCCCTTGGGTTGTCACAGCTAATAAACAAATCTACTCATCCTAACAAGCTCAACCCTAATAACAGTAGTTTCTTGGATATCATTTTAATTAACAAACCCCATTTATTCTCCCATGCTGCCATCTTTTTCTCTGATATTAGCGACCATTGCTTCATCATGTGTGTAAGATCTAGTCTTAAATCCACAACTGCACCAAAATTCTCCTTTAAAACGTGCATACGCAACTTTGATCTCCATGGGTATATATCAGACCTAAGAGACTCCATGCGATGGCAGGACTTCTATCTAGCCAAGTCCCTGACTACCCGGCTTATGATATTTTCTCAGAAATTGTGCTGGGACTCTCAACAAGTATGCTCCCATAGTAAAAGTTTGTGCCAGAAACAAATCTTGGTGGTGGTTTATGGAAGACCTGAAAGATGCTTTGCGCAGTAGGGATGTACTCTGGAGAACTGCTAGGAAAACTAATTTAATAAATGACTGGAATTCTTTCCGGAGGGCAAGGAACCTCTGCACCAAAATGGTCAGAGAAGCCAAAGCTAATTTCTACTGCTCTCAGCTGGAGAGCTCCTCAAGAAATGCCTCCAAATTCTGGAGGACGATCAAAGACATTGAAGGTCACACCACTGTTAATTCCCTACCTACTAAATTATTGATTGACAATACTGTCATCTCCGACAGATCGTCTATCCTCAACGCTCTCAATAATCATTTTGCCACTGCAGGGCTAGCGTTTGACTCCTCTTCCGCAAATATCCTCTACCAACAACTTGGATTGGATACACAAGAAAAACCCATCCCCAGTCCATCCTTGTCTCTGCAGCCTACCTCCCAGGACCACCTTGAAAATGAGCTTGCTCAATGGTGTTTATGCCTGGTTAAATAAAGTGATTGATTGAGTGACTGATTGATTGATTGAAAGAAGTCGAAGATCTTCTCCTTCAGTTGGACACTAGGAAAAGTGCTGGGGCCGACCTCATTGATCCGTACTTCTTAAAGGTCAGCTACCGTGTCCTCACAGTCCCAATTACTCATCTCTTCAACTTATCCTTGTCCCAGGGTGACCTACCACCCATTTGGAAAAAACACACTTGTGGTCCCTTTGTTTAAGTCAGGAGATCCTAGTGACCTCAATAACTACAGGCCAATCTCCCTACTTCCAATCCTGTCAAAGATGCTGGAGAAAATAGTGAACTCCCAGCTTCGAAAGTACCTGGAATTAGAAAATTTGCTCAACCCGTTACAATACGGTTTTAGAGCACAGAATACTACAATCTCTGCTCTAGTCAAGGTGACAAACGACTGGTAGCTTGAATTAGGCAAAAAAAACTGCAGTTTTCTTGGACCTAAGCAAGGCATTCGATGCCGTTGATCACAAACTGCTTCTGTCATCCCCCCAGAAAATTGGTTTGGATTTCCTATCCCTTAAATGGTTCTCCAGCTACCTCTTGGGATGACTTCAACAAGTAAAGGCAGAAGGGGAAGTTTCTCCACCAAAACCCCTATTGATGGGTGTACCTCAAGGCTCCATTCTTGGTCCCTTGCTCTTCACCATTTATATTAACAACGTAGGTGCCCCCATCAAAGAAGCACAAATACACCTATACGCGGATGATACAGTACTCTATGCTAGTAGCCCCACCCCTGATGCGGCCTGTAAAGCCCTTCAAAATGAATTTAATCTGCTGCAACATCAGCTTATAAACCAGAAACTGCTCTTAAATGCAAAAAACAAAACAAAGCAATGTTCCTCTCGCCCCTTCACAATGCAATAAATCCTGCAATTGCTTGGACACTCCCGTAGATCACTACCATTCTAGGTGAGAGGTTGGACTTCGTACCAAAGTTCAAGTACCTGGGTGTCTGGTTAGACCATAGACTTACTTTCACAAATCACTTAGAAGAACTGGCAAAGAAACTTAGACAAAGATTTGGTCTGTTCTTTAGGATTAATAATCTCCTCACAAGAGACACTAAACTGAAACTGGTTCAAACTACCTTTCTTGCCCTATTGGATTACGCAGACTTTCTATATAGTCAGTGACCTGCAGGTACCCTAGCCAAACTCGATACGCTTTATCACAGAGCCATAAGATTTATCACGGTTCTTCCTTACTCAACCCACCACTGTGCATTGTACACGGCAGTGGGATGGTCATCCCTTGCTTACAGATGGCAAACAAATGCTGCGGTTTGGTCATACAAAGTTATCTCAAATAAACTGCCCCAGTATATATCTGTCTGTTTACCTTTTTGACCTCTGGGGAAGTATGCCCTGAGAAGCACCTCATATATCTACCTTTATGTTTACAAAGCAAAATCTCGCATTGGCAGAGCAGCCGTCAGCTTTGTGCTCCCTCAACTGTGGAACAAGCTGCAAAAAACTTTGAAATTAACTCACCCCATCAGCCTAGCAGCTTTTAAATCTCGATATCTACATCATAATAAGGAGTCCTGTGCCTGTGTACCCTAAATAGTGACTCCCGTAAGTCCAAGTACACTCTAATTATTACTGTTAAAAGACTGATCACACCTATAATCGACTCTTCCCTCTCCCCTTTTTCTGCCCCCCATATCTGCCCCTTCCACATTCCTTTGACCCTGGTTCCAGCTCTACAGTCTCCATACCGTATCAATATATATCTTTTTATATTAGGTTTTATTTGTGTTTGGTGCTCCTGATATATATATTTCTTTACTTATATGAAAAATTGTGTCCTACCCAAAACTAGCTGTATCTTCTGTTCCAAACATATACTACTGTCAGTGCTACCTGCTGATACTTTGTATATACTGTATTATTGTATCTCACTTTATTTTTATTATTATTATTTTCTTGTGTGTTCCATCCCATGTATATTGTCCCTTGTTGACAAACCCAGGTCCACCTTGAAAATGAGCTTGCTCAACGGTGATCGCCTGGTTAAATAAAGACTGACTGATTGATTGATAAGGGCTTTACCAGCCACATATCCTGTTCATCTCACCATTTCGATGTCTCTATATATCATGCCATTTGTGACATTTCAATGTGCAAGTGGACTATGTAATCTAAGCACATGCCAGCACTGCTAGTATGGACTGCCCTACTTCTGGGTGGTTCAAGGCCCCTGACACTGCCTTCCACTGAACCTTGCAATGTTATGATGCTTCTGGACCACATGGGGTCCCTCCATCTCACTGTTTACGTCACAAGGGAACCATACTTTTTCCAGCACATTTCATATCTCTGTAAGCAAGCTCCAGTGGGGGCCCACTCTCCTTCCTTACACTTTGCAACACTCTGGCGATGACGGACCACGTGGGGTCCCGCCATCCCAAACATACACTACTCCCTACCTTGGCAAGGGTGAACCACGTGGGGTCTCACCTTCCTAATCATGCTCTACTCAGTGGTACAGCGATGGCGGACCACGTGGGGTCACGGCATCTCTATCACACACTACTCGATGGAACTCATCGCATTACTTGGGTACAGTGATGGTGGACCATGTGGGGTCCTGCCATCCCTATCATGCACTATTGCTTACTATGGAGAAAGCGAACCACATGGGGTCTCGCCTTCCCAATCATGCACTACTCAGTGGTACAGTGATGGTGGACCATGTGGGGTCCCGCCATCCCAACAATCCTCTCACCATTCCTTTCTTGGATTATGTTATAATACAGCGATGGCAGACTTGCAGGAAGCTCCCACCATCCCAATACATACATGTCCATGGGCATTACCTTCTGCTCAGATCTGTTTTTCTATCATCATCAGGTAGTCTCCATTGGGGGTTTCGTCTTCTTACTTCGGATCATTCAAATATGGTGATGGCGAACATCTTCACTGCGGCAGACCCATGTGGGGGTCTCGCCTTCCTTAATTCACCATTCTGCTCAATCATATGGTGATAGCAGACCACATGGGGTCCTGCCTTCCTGATCACGCTCTACACAATCGAACTAGCAATGGCGACCACCTGCAGTTACCTTCCGATACATTTTATCTTTACTGTGGCAGACATCCGTTGGGGTCTCCCGCCTTCATTGAACTACCTAAGCCTACTTCATTGCCTAAGCATCAAACCTGACATACACAGACCTACATGAGAGTCCTCGCTCTAGCTAGCCTGCGTCCAGGCCTCCCTTATTTCCTCAAGTCATTCACTTCTGCTACTACCACCTTCTTTCGTTCCAATCCAGCCTAGTTTCTACACCAGAGATCTCCCGCAAGTACACCTCAAGTCCTTGAATGTCCTAGGACCAGTTTACTTTTGAACAAGGTACTTGATCATACCTTAATGTCATAGTGGATGTTCTATAGCCATGCAAGCCTCCCGGATTCCCGCAGACCCATGCCTCCTCATTATTCCCAGCCGGTCTACATTCCTAACTTATCTTCATTTCCAGACTAGCAGTGCTCCCAACCATGTCTTCATCCATGATCTATGTCCTTCAAATGCATTTGGCACATTCCAAATCATGCTGATTGTATACGTACACTTTGCCGTTGCTTCCAAACAGTTACCTGGGTCACGGATTAACCATCATCTCATTTGGACATCGCTCTAATTGGACCTCTTTTAATTATCCGAATCCTTCAGCTTCAGCATTGACATTCCTGCTCATTGTCGATCTCGGTAACTGGACTATTCGACCAGCAGGAGTTAAACTTCAGTCCTGGACATACCATAATAAAAATCTCAAGCCCACTTTTAGGATTAGTCTCCTCTTAGAATGCCCAGAGGACGGGCAGGTCAGCAGCCATGGGTCTTCGGAGGTTTCTCCCAAGGGGGGTTTTCCTCCCCTGTGTGCTACTGGCCACACTCTCCAGAGTTGGAGGAGGTAATCACTTTGATATTACATTCTTTTTGGGCCTTTAATCTTACACCTACCCAGTATCCTACAGAGGGTGGGATACAGAGAAATGCCAAAGTTCAAGTTATAACCATTAAACACTTACCATTCTGCTCACAGTATACACAAGCACTGAGCTATGTACCACACATTAAATTGTAAGGTTATAGCCTGAAGTTCAATGGGGGGAATAGCTCCTCCCATATCCCCTATTTAAACTTGAGGCTTCCCCTCGCTCTGCTTCAAGTGTTTTGAAGGAACCCTCCATCCTCTCCTGGCTCCTCCTTCTTCTCCGTCACTCTTGTCTCACCCTCTCCGCTGGGCCTTTAATCTTACACCTACCCAGTATCCCACAGAGGGTGGGATACAGAGAAACACCAAAGTTCAAGTTATAACCATTACACACTTACCATTCTGCTCACAGCATACACAAGCACTGAGCTATGTACCACACATGTGATTCCACTCCACAAGAGTAGTAGCAGGGAGGAGGCAGGGAACTACAGACCAGTCAGTCTTACCTCATTAGTGGGCAAGATTATGGAGGCACTTCTTAAGGAAAGGATAGTGCAAGACCTGGAATCCATAGGAACACAGGATCCAAGACAGCATGGGTTTGCAAAAGGAAGGTCCTGTCAAACTAGTCTCATAGATTTTTTTTAATTGGGTAACCAGAGTGGTGGACCAAGGGGGAGCAGTTGATGTCACCTACCTTGACTTCAGCAAAGCTTTCGATACTGTGCCACATAGAAGATTGATTAATAAGCTGGGTAGGCTCAGGGTGGGTCAGAAGTTAGTTAACTAGGTGGCAAACTGGTTGGCAGGCAGAAAACAGAGAGTGGTGGTAAACGGTATACAATCAGAAGAGATGCAAGTCACAAGTGGGATACCTCAGGGATCAGTCCTGGGGCCAGTCCTCTTCAATATCTTCAACAGTGACATTGCAGATGGACTGGAGGGTAAGGTTGTCTGTTTGCAGATGACACCAAGATCTGTAACAGAGTAGATGATCCAGATGGGGTGGGCAGAATGGAAGAGATCTGGATAAACTAGCAAAATGGTTAGAAGAGTGGCAACTGGGGTTTAATGCAAAAGTGCAAGATCATGCACATAGGGAAGAGAAACCTGAAGCCACCTATAGGCTGGGAGGGAGTTGCTGGCAGTCACAAGGGAAGAAAGAGACTTGGGCATCATCATCATCGATGACCTGAAATCATCCAAGCAGACCACAAAGCAGTAGGTAAGAGCTAGGGATGTTAGGGTGTATTAGTAGGGTATCACAATTGGAAGAGGAGGTAATAATCCTTTTTACAAGACACTGGTTGAGCCCCATCTGGAGTACTCGTGCAGTGCTGAAGTCCACACCTTCACAAGGACATTAACCAAATTGAGGCAGTCCAGAGAGAGCAACCAGAATGGTGCAGGGACTGCATCAGAAAACATATGAGGTCAGATTAACGGAGCTCAATATGTATGCCCTAGAGCAAAGGAGGGAGAGAGGTGATATGATTGAAACATTCAAATACCTTAAGGGCATTAACAAGGTGAAAGAGTCTAACATGTTTCAATATAAGAAAAATAGCAGGACAAGAGGACACAGCATGAGAGTAGAGGGAGGCCGATTAAGGGGTAATGTGATGAAGTTCTTTTTCACAGAAAGGGTGGTGGATGCATGGAATGGCCTACCCCAGGAAGTGGTGCATATGAATACAGTGCAGGGCTTCAAACAGGCATGGGATAGGCATAAGGGAGCAATACAGATGAATACGAATAGATAGGCCATTGACAGAGCAAAAGTCGATGGCACATTTATAAGGTAGAAAAAGAAATGGGCAGAATGAATGGGCCTTGCGGTCCTTATCTGCCACCAACTTCTATGTTTCTATGTTTCCATAATGGTGTAGAGCATTCACATATAATGTTTGTGTTGCTTGCACACATGTGCAAGAAACACATTGCTTTCAGCAGTTAAGGAGAATGCCTAAATGCATTATGAAATTTGGGCCACGTCACCACACAATCAGCTGTTTTGGTGCATTACAAGCTGCCAAAACAGCTGATTGGTGTCCCCAATATGTGTTGGTGACGGCTTCTCTGTCAGCCTCTCACAGTCCCCAGAAAGCCAATGGAAAGCCGCCGCCCACCATTCAGTATGCCTTCCTGATGAAACATTTCAATTAAAAAAAATAAAAAAAAAAGCCGACAGGGTGCCCAATCCCACTGTCGACATGCCCCCCTCCCCAGTTAACTAGAATCTGCAGCTTATCCAATAGGTAGGGAAAAGGGCAGACTGGGTGGGCCAAGCGGTCCTTATCTGCCTTCAAAGTGTATGTTTCTATTTGCCGACGGGGTAGCCCAATCCCTCATCGGCATAATACCATCCCCATCTGTTGTTTGAGGTGCCCAATCCCCACTTGGCTCATGCATCCCCTGCACACTGTATGGCCGATGGGTGCCCAGTCCCCACCTGCCCACCCCCCCAAACAAACTTCCATCTGCTGCTGGAAGCCCACCCAAGCGTGGCAAAAGCCTTTGGCCAATGGGGTGCCCAATCATCGGCTCCACTGCCCCCCCAAACAAACTGCCTGGTGCCACACTGGGAGCCCACCCCAGCATGGCAAAATTCCCCCGTTGTCTGTGTAACAAAATAAAAAAATCTAGAAGAAAAAAAGGTCCCTCGTTGATTCTTTTGCCCCCTTCCCCCAACCCGTGCCCACCCTTTCGTACCCCACCTCCCACACCCCATATCACCCACACTTACCTCCAGAGCACAGTGCAACGATCTTCGGTGGATGGGGAACACATCTGCACTCTTCAAAGCCAACTGCGAACTGAAGAAATGCTGGTAAGCTGTATAATGGCATAAATGTTTTTTTTTTCAATTTTGGTGCATATCTCAGTCATTTGTGGGAATTGTTTCACCAAATTTTCAACATTGGGTTCTTGGGACCCCACCTCATGAACTCTATCACTGTCATTTTGTTATTCAGTCCGAAAGGTGATTTCGCGGTCACTGCGTGGAACCACCTTCGGGACAATTAATGAAATGACATTATTTGCATTCATGAGGTGAGCCCAAAACCTTATGTTGAAAATTTTGTGAAAGAATTCCCAAAAATGACTGTTTTACGAGTGTGTGTTGTGCAGTTCCTACGCACACTTGTAACTTTGAGCATTTTTAATATTTTCACTCCAGATTTTCACCATTGCCATTTTACCATACCTTCTTATGAGCAGTAGAGCTATCATGTTTTACATTTCACCCAAAATGTGTTTTCACACATGTAGCGCACAATGGCGCGGTCAGTGTGTGAAATCAATGTTTAGGACAGATTAAGAAAATCACAGTGACACTGTTCGTGAGATAGGCCCCCCCAAAACCCTCTGTTGAAAATGTGGTGAAGAAATTCCCCAAAATGACTGTTTTACAAGCATGCATTGCACAGTTCCTATGCATCCTCATAACTTTGAGCATTTTTAATATTTTCATTACAGATTTTCAACATTGCCATTTTACCACATCTCCTTATGAACAGTACAGCTGTCATTTTTGACAACTTGCCTGAAATGTGTTTTTGCACATGTAGCATACAGTGGCACGGTTGGTGCGTGAAATCAATGTTCGGGACAGATTAAGAAAATCACAGTGACACAATTCATGAACAGAGGTCTTAAACTGGCTATGTTGAAAATTTGGTGACAAACACCCATAAAATGACTGTGTTAAGAGCGTGCATTGTGCAGTTTCCACGCACCCTCTTAAGTTCACGAATTCGTAATATTTTCAGTCCAGATTTTCAACATGGGCATTTTTCCACACCTCCTTAAGAGCAGTACAGTTGTCATTTTTCACACCCTGGCTGAAATGTGTTTCACACTTCCGGGGTAGAATAGGGCGGTTGCTGTGGGAAATCAGTGTTTGGGACAGATTAAGAAAATCACAGTGACAGTGTTCATGTGTGAAGGTCCCAAAATGCCTGTGTTGAAAATCTGCAGTAAAATATCCTCAAACTAATTACATTATGGGTGTGCGTTGCGCAATTTCTACGCACACTCGTGACTTCACTAGTTTTTTTTATATTTTCACTCCAGATTTTCAGCATTGCCATTTTTTACACCTCTTCATGAACAATACAGGTGTCATTTTTCACATCCTGTTTGAAATGTGTTTTTGCACCTGTGGTGCCAAGTGGCGAGGTCGCTGTGCAAAGTCACCTTTCAGCTGACAAACTGATAGTGTCACTGTTCATTCGGTGGGGTCACAAAAAGCCCATGTTGAAAACTTGGAGTAAAAATACCAAGAAACGCCAGGGTGTTAGGGATTTCGACCATAACGCCCTACCCTGTAGGGACTGACAGGCGTCAGGGGTGTGATTTGGGATTGTCAACAGTAATGCTCATGCCATTCCACCCCCACCTTGCAGCCAGTGGCAGGCATCGAGGTGCACCTTGGACCCTTTGGCCTCAGAGTTCACCCCATTCTCCTATATTGCACCCATTTAAGCATATTTCCTTATGGAATGAGGTGAGTGTAAAGCCCAAACACTCCAAAGCACACCTCGACACTTGTGTCTGCAGGGTAGGGTGAGGTGAAATGTCGTGACCATTATGGGTGACGACCCAAAGGCACACCCCACTGCCTGTCCATCTCTGCAGGGTGGGGGTGGAGTTGGCGTTAGTTCAATACTTCACTGCCATTTCTATACTGCATCTGTCTAACTCCTGCACTTCCACTGCTAATGACAGCAAGCAACACTTGGCATTGACAAATGCTTGTTATGTATTGAATTTGGGGTTCTTATTTTAGAAATAACTCTAGTTCAGAATAGGTAGAAATAGCTGCCTAAATTTAATGCTTGAAATTTGAAGGGTGATTATTGCTATTTCTGACTTGAATTTTCCTTGTAACTGCTATTCTATATTTTTTGTATCTCTTTGCATGTTTTTAGTTCACTTGTTCGAGCCTCCCAGGTGCCACTTTGTTGCAAGTTTTGAAATTGTAAAACAGTGACCCTAGGTGGAAGCACTGTACCTTAACATGGCAGTGATATAAATAGAAAGTATCAGACATACTAACTGCACCCCCTGACAAAGTGGTTGTTTAACCAGGAGTAGCACACTAAGCTGAAAGCTTTTTTACAGGAACGATCTGGGAGCATAGGGAAGTTAAGTGACTTGCTCAGGGTCACACAGTATGCAAGTGGAAGCTGTGGGATTCAAACCGAGATCTGGTCTGCTGGATGTCACCAGATTTGCAGTTTAGAGCCTTAAACCACTGCGCTATACAAAAACTAAGGTCGAAGCGCTGGGCTGTTAGTGTGGCTGACGTTTGTATTGCACGTATGTTCTCCGTACCTGGTGGGATTAAAGCATTTTCATTTGGTGAATTTGAGTCTGAGTTCTTTATTATTTTATCCACCTTGTTGTTACCCTACGAGTGCTTGGCTTATATGGACTGTACTGTTAGTGTTTCGGGGTTAGCCACTCCACAACGAGCATCAGGCCCCCGCTGCCACTGAGTACACTCGCCTCTAGAGTGTTGGTTGGAGTGTGCATATTTAGGTACTTTAGTCTCTCTTCAAAGAGCTTTTGATGCAGACCCTGTGCCATTTTAGTTGCCTGCCTCTTGACCGCCTCTGTCTGTGTCCTTCCGGAGATGTGGTCTCCAGAACTGGACATAGTACTCTAGGTGAGGTCTTACAAGCAATCTATACAAAGGCAGCACCCCTTCCTTCTTTCTGCTGGTGATAACTCCTCCCTGTGCACCCCAGCATCCTGCTAGCCCTCCCAACTGCCTTGTTGCACTACCTGGCCACCTTTAGGTCATCAGATATGACTATCCCACAAGTCTCTTTCTTGCTTGGTGGTTGTCAATACCAATCTGCCCATTTTGACCTTTGCCCCTGGGTTTCTGTGCCCTAAGTGCATTATTTTGCACTTTTTCACATTGAAACTCAGCTGCCATACCCTTGACCACTCTAGTTTTCCCAGGTCTCTGTTCATCCTATCCCCCCCACCGGAGTGTCCACCCTGCTGCAGATTTTGGTGTTATCCGCAAAGAGGCAGACCTTCCCTTCCAGTGCCTCTGCAGTGTTGCTTACAAAGACATTAAAGGGGCCCAGTCCCAGCACTGATCCCTGTGGCACCCCGCTGATCACCCTCCCTTCCTTGGAGTGAACTCCATTTATCACCACCCTCTGTTGCCCATCCCCTAACCAATTTGTTACCCAGTTTACCACCTTTGGACCCACTCCCAAGCTACCCAGGTTGCTTACTTGTCTCGTGTGTGAACGTTGCCAAAAGCTTTACTGAAATTTAGGTAGACCGTGTCCACGGTTTCACCTTGATCTAATTCCTTGGTCACCCAGTCAAAGAAATCTATCAGATTCGTTTGACGTGATCCCCCCCACCCAGCAGTGATTCCATTAACTTTTCCACCATCAATGTGACTAGCCTATAATTGCCAGCTTTTTCCCTGCTACCACTTTTGTGAAGTTAAACTACAACTAGCCTCCTCCAGTCCTCTGGAACCACTCCTGTTTCCAGTGGGCTGCTAGATAGGACTGTCAGAGGTGCAGCCAGTACCTCCTTGAGCTCCCTCAACATCCATGGATGTACCCTGTCTGGCCCCATTGCTTTGTCCACTTTCAGATTTTATTTATTTTTATTTACTGAATTCTTGGATTAAAACCTTTGAGCTAGCAAGCTTGTTTACAAAGGTTCCATGTCAAAATGGTACAGACAGCTATAATAGACTGTTGACACTTAACAAATACAGGTAGTATACAGTTACAAATTCAAGCAACTAGGCTGTAACTCATCAGTTATTTACAAACAATTTGTAGGAGAGACAAAGTACAACAACTGAGAACACTCTTCAAATTGTACCAATGGAGGAACAAGTAACAGATGTAAGTAGGAGTTGAGCCTAAGTCTGCTGAGAACAGAAGTGCCCGATTCAGGTAGAGTTCAAGAGTGGGACAGTTTATAAGTTAGAGAGAGGGAAGAAGTAAAGAGTGAATAACATGGGTGGGGAGTAGGGGTATGAGAGAAATCCACCCAGTGGGTTTCGTAGATGATGGCAATAGGTGAGGATCGGAATGGGTTATAGGGTGAGAGGGGACGGGGTGAGAGAAATATGTATAGATTAGCGAGTCCCTTCAGGACTCTCTTCTCTGATAAAGGACTAGTGTTCATCTCCTTCCCTCCAAAGTTCCTGTTACGTTTTTTTGTGGCCCCATCTCTTCTCCTTCCTCTGTGAACACTGAACAAAAGTATTTGTTCTGGATGTCTGATTTTCCTGGTCCCCCTCTGCACAGTCCCATCCTTCCCTTTTGAACATTACAATCCCTCCCTTGGTCTTCCTCTTTTCACTTACATACCCAAACAATGTCTTGTCCCCCTTCATTGCTGCTTGAGCTATTCTTTCTTCAGTTCATGTCTTTGTGCTCCTTACTGCTTTCCCTGCTTCCTCTGTTTCCCCTGATGACACCTCTCTATCCTCTTCCCTCTGTGTCTTCTGAATGCTAGCACCCAGGTCATCCCCCCCTGCCAGGTCATCCCTGAGGCATTCACCAGTCTTTATAAAATCTACCCCCCTGAAGTCCAGGACCTTCACCCTTATGTGGTTTGATTTTGCAGCCATCCTTATACTGAACCACACCATACGGTGATCGCTGGTCCCCAGGTTAGTTCCCACCTTGACGTCTGCAACACTGTCCTTGTTAGTGAGTACCAGGTCCAGTATTGCCCCATCATGAGTGGTTTCACTGACTGGTTGCCTGAGGAATGCCCCCTGCAGGAAGTCCAGGATGTTCCTGCTTCTAGCTGAAGCAGCAGTTGGGGCTCTAATCTACATCCAGCAGATTGAAGTCCCCTTCCCCCTTTTCTGCCATGTTACCAGTGGCATCCTCCAGTACCTTATCTAGCTCCTCCCCTTGTTCTGAAGGTCTATAGATGACACCAATGTGAATAGTGGCTCTGTTCCCTGTCTCCAGGATGACCCACAATATCTCTGCCCCTCCTTTCCCTGTATCTCCATCACTTTTATGCTTTCCATCACATAAAACACCACACCGCCTCTTTCCTTCCCACCCTGTCCTTCCTGAACAGAGTTTAGCCTGCAATGGCCATATCCCAGTCATGGTTTATCAGTGCACCATGACTTGGTAATGGCCACAGTATCCAGGCTGGCCTCTGCCGTGATGGCCTTTAGGGCTGGAATCTTATTTTTTAGACTTCTAGCATTTGCACACATGGCCTTCCAGATTTTGTTTCCATTCTGCTTGTTACCTCCCCTTTTTTCCTTTTTGCCCTCCCTCTTTCCCCCATCTCTTTTTACAATGCCTGTCCCCATCCTCCTTCATTTGTACCACCCTGCTTCCTTTGTTAATTTACACCCTGGGAGATTCCTCTCTATTGGGCTCTCTGTTCTGTCTATTTCAGCCTGTGGGAGGGCAGTTTTTGCTTCCCCAATTTCTTCTGTAATTCCCCTCAGCTAATGTAGTTTAAATGTTCATCAACGTAACATTTAAATCATCCACTGAGGACTGCAGTTCCCCTTCTGGATGGATGCAGGCCATCACCTCTGTATAGGGCCTATCCCTCCAGGTGGATCCCCAGTCCCCAATGTAGCCAAACCCCTCCTCTCTGCACCATTCCTTCAGCCATGAGTTGAAGGTCCGTGTAGAGATCCCTCTCCTTCCCTGTTTCGTAGATGGGCAACACCTCCTCGAAAGCCACTGAGTGTGCTACCTAAGATCCCTTCCCAGCTCCCTAAACTCCCCCTGCATTATTCCATCCCAGTCTCTGCCAGGTCATTAGTTTCCAGGTGGATAATGACATCCAGCTCTCCCTTCTGTCCTGCTACCCTAGCAATCCTCAGCGATCTTCTTCCAATCCCTCTGGGCTGTAGTGCCACTTAGGCACCTAACCTCTCCCTTCCTTCCTAGTCTGAAATGTATCCACCTTACAATCAAGCCACCCAGCAGAGGTTTCTTCCTTCTTCTCTGGGGTCCTCTACCACTCTCCTTGGGGTGTCCACTATGGAGGATCCCCATATCCTCCCTGGTCACTGCTACGGGTGCCTCCTCCTGGCAGTCCCGCCCCATCAGAGTTTTGTGGGACTTATGCAGTGGTATCAGTTGAGGAATGTGTCTCTGACCCACCACCTCCACCCTTCCAGAGCCCACCATAGTCTAGCCATTCCACTTTCTGGCATCCTCTGAGGTAACAGTGACAGACTTGGTGGCCCCTGGGTGGGGAAAGAGTTCCCTTGAATTTAAGCCAACTTGGCCTGGAGTATAGTGACCTCCTCCCTCAACCCAGAGAGGTGGGTGCAGATGGGGAAGCACTGCAGTCTCCAGAAGGTTTCTCTGAAAACTGCTGCCTCACAGCCACTGCACTGCGCCTCTCCCACATACAAGCTTAAATGAACAAAAAAGCATGCACATACCGACTACAGAGTCACTAATCTATTAAAACTACAATTTGCTCCCCTCTCCAACAGCTACCATAATTTCTTTTTCTAGTATTTGTTTAGCCATTTTTTTACCTGTTTTCACCCAATCTCATGTCCTTGGCGTGAGCGTGCGCATGTGGAGGCACGCGCACATCACGCATTGCAGGACACCCCACCCTACCAGTTGCGGTCGCCCATTACCTGCCTGTGCTGCCACTGGACTTTCACCTGGAGGAGGCAGAACTGCGGGAGGGTGATCCCCCTCCCTGGAAGAGGAGAGCCGCTGTTAGGCAGCTCGATCCTGCTCCCACCCTTCCCCCTCCCCATGCCGGCTCCCTGATGACCCGAGTCCGTTCCCAAACCCTGGTTGCAGGTGTAGCCTTGAGGTGTGGCATCCAGTGCCTCAACCCTCAAGCTACCATAATTTTCTGGCATGTATTTAATAAGCACCACTGGAGTTCATAAGTATCTATATCTACACTTTCATACAAATTCTCTCCACATGTTACAGGAGGTGATCTTCACTGCCGGTATTGCATTTTTAAGTCAAATAGCGTGATTGATGGAGATATTAATGTAAGCCCCCCAAACGGGCTTACCTTATGGAGCTCACCCTTTGTGGCTCCCCTCCAATTGATGGAGTCATTCAGTGGTTCTGATAGAATTTGGACCCGTTTCAGTCTGCAGCTGGTCCTTGCGGCTTTGGTTGCCTCATCATTGATGCTTGGCCTTAAGGATGGGGGGCCAGGCGCCACATTGATGTTTCCATGCCTTCGGGTGTGGTGTTGGGGCGGT
Organism: Neoceratodus forsteri; assembly: GCA_016271365.2. Classification (NCBI taxonomy): domain Eukaryota; kingdom Metazoa; phylum Chordata; order Ceratodontiformes; family Ceratodontidae; genus Neoceratodus; species Neoceratodus forsteri. The sequence continues at coordinate 372,124,107 of CM057449.1, forward strand.
ATTCGGTCCTGAGGGTTGCAGTGGCAATGAGACCGCCATTTGTAAATAGAGAGGGTGATTGTGCTACTGGGCATGTGCGGCCGCTAGGAGGAGAGAAAAAATTTGAAAACTCAACGGAGCAGCTGGTCCAGTTTTCAGGCTCAGCTGGGCTCGGGACTAACAGAGGAAATGGCAGGACAGTTTCTTAATTTAAATAAACATTGTAAATAGTTTCTGCGGTCCATGTTACCGTGCATGCATGGCTGCCTTGGGGAAAGATTTAAATGAGCAGTAGCTTCAGTTTTGGGGGCCTGTACTTTTTGGTGCTGGCTGGTGCTGTTGTAACCCCCCTGCAAATGGTGGTTCCCAAAAGACTTCCAGGAGCTTGCTTGAATGCTCCAAGCCTGAATGGTGTTTGGCGTTTAAGCCATTTATCAGTGAGTGTTTTTAGAACCTCTGGTACTGTCTCTTTAAGAGCTGTCTGCTTGCAGACATAATTAGTTTGTATGGGGGACTGTGTGTTTCTTTGATTGAGTACCACTCAAGCTGCTGCCAATTCACTCCATTTTTGCAGTCACTAGAGTGCAAAGGGAACCTATCTGAAAGATGTAACTGTTTGCCAGAAACCATTTAGAGTAATAATGAAATTACAGTTTGTCTAACCTGCTTTCTTTGCAGTCAGAACAGTGTCTGCCTAGTTCCCCATTCTGGTTTTGAACTGCTGAACTGGACCAATCAGTGTGGAGTAAGCTAGCTCTAAATGGTGCCTTGGACGAATCAGAACTTGGACTCATAATCTGAGCCAGACACAAGAGGATTGTATGGGCAGGGACTCTGGGAGATGTAGTTTAGACTTTGCCGCCTTTTGGACCAACAGCAGTCTATTGTGAGTGACAGCCAATCCAGTCAAGAACTGGGAGGAACTCAAAGGAAGTGCCCGGTTTTGTCTGTTGGAGTTTCAGTTTAGATCTGGCAGTGAAGGGAAAGAAACCCTGTGCTCCTTCAGTGCACAGTTTCAGTCAAAAAAACGTGTGTAAGGCCCAGAGTTCCAGTCTGCAGCTTGTGTAACTGCTTGTTAGGACTGAATCCGTCCTGTGAAAAGAATCAAAGGATCTCTGAAGAGTAGAAACCAGGCTCACCCTGTAGAAGACTGGAGAAATTGTTGAATTGCACTCTGTCTGTCAGGAACTGAATCTGCTGTGTGTTCTCCGGGTATTGTGCAGTAATTGCGATCGGGATAGAGAAGCAGCCTACCTGGTATAGTACTTCTTTTTACCATATAAATGTGTGAAGAGTCTCGTGGAGCTCAAGAGTAGCCCTGCTGATGTTGAAGGACCCTATCTTGTTTGGAGGTCGTGAGTACTAATTCAAGGTGCTCCCTGTTGAATTGCCACATTAAATCCAACTGGAATCACTGTACTGCTGACTGTTTAAACTAATTTTTCTTTTCACTGTGTGAAAGGGCCCCTACCAGCTGCCACGGTTTGGACTAGCCACTAGGGCTTGGGTGCCCAGGGACAGTAACTGGTAGGATAGGCCCTGCACAGAGCCATGAGTAGATAGTAAAGTGATAAGCTAATTAACCTGATTTCCCCTGTCCTTGTTATATTCCCCTAAATAAATTGAGCTGCTTGTTTCAGCAAAGTTATACTGCCTGAGGTATTTGTCTATGTTAAAGTATTGTACTGTGATTGTTGCACTGTATCTTATTGTACAGGAGGTCCCAGTGCCTGAACCACCCCTGGGGTAAGTGTATACTGTGAAGGTAATTCCGATATATTGTGTGGGCCACTAGTGGGAAGAAAGGGGGGTTGCAGTGTCCCAGAGGGCTGTGACCAAGTAAGTTTAACTATTGCAAACCCTGACCTCTGGGTGGAGGCACCAGCCATTGGATCCAGGCCCCTCAACCTGTTAGTGGCAAATCAGGCAGGGGTAGTAGCCCCTGGGATAGTGCCATCTAGGGGTTACACTGTGTTTAGGGCATGTAAATAATTTTGGGACTTCATGTCCCAGGGAGCATTGTGGAGCTCAGTATGGTTGGCACCTTGGAGTCGGGTCCATGTTTGGACCCCAGGGATAGTGGTGCTCATTGAGGGAACAAAAATAAGGGAGTGTTTTGGTGCCAGTGGGGGGATTCACCAGGGAAGAGAGAGAAAGCAGGTTGGATTGCCCACTTGGACATGCGGTAGTGTAACCCCTAGGTGGCGCTATCCCAAGGGCTACTACCCCTGCCTGCTTGGCTTGTAGCAGGTTAAGAGGCCTGGGTAGTGAAATGGGTGCCTCCACCTGGAGGTCAGGGTTGGTGCTGGTCAAGCTGACCTGGGCACTGCCCTCAGGGACACTGTAACCCCCCTTTTCTCCCTCTAGTGGCCTGAACAGTATACAATAATCACTTTCACAATGGCCCTTATACGCCATGCAATTTCTCACAATGTTTGCACTTACCACCAGGGCTGGTTCCTCTAGCTCGACCCTGGGGACCTCCTGTAAAACAAGGTTAAACACAGCAAACAGCAACAGTACAAGACTTTTGGCACAAACTGGAACCACAGTCAGGTTAAATGCAAACAAAGTTAACTCTGATTTATTCAGGGGACTTGAACAAGGGAGGGGTGTAATCGGGTTGATTTGCTTAAAAGCTATATTAATCAGACAGTTATGCATGCAGTTCAGCGATCCTACACAGTCACACACTCTGGGTACCCAGGTAGGAAAATGGTGGGTTAGCCAGGAATGTTGCAGCTGGTTGGGGACGTGTGATAGAAGAAAGCAACATGCACAACACACACTACTTGTAATCCGGAGCTGGAGGGCTCAGTTCGTGAAAGAAAAGGCAACAAGACAATCAGATGACAAAACTTTTAGATTTAGCTGTTGTTGTAGGGAGTTACCCTGATGTTTACTCACGATACACAATACTGGACACAGGCAGGACGAAATCGAAACTGCAGGCTGTTGAGCTGGAGTGCCCGGAGGAGCAGGGCCCACATGAATCACCGAGACGTCGTTCCTGTTCAAGGCGTTGAGCAGGGGGCTAATCCCCAGGCCGGTCTCTTGTCGATGACTTTCTCTGTATAGCAGGTATTCTGGCTGGGCCAGTGTAGCTGGGCCCAGGCAAACGGAAATGGATATGGATTCAGTCCGTGGAGCTGGATACAGCCTCCAGCAAGCAAAACACAGTTGAGACACACAGTGGGGACCCAAATCACGACCCACTATAAGCACACACACATTCACATGTAAGGAACTTTCACTGTACCAGGCAAATGGCTCTCTGGTCGCAAATACAGAGTCTCTGCACAATCCGGGTGTTCAGAGGTAGCTGGAAGTCCTGACAAGCCAATCGCATTCAGCAAATCTTCGGTCTTCTTCAGGTTAAAGCCTGGTCACAATTCAGTGGCTTAATTTGCTCTCCAAATTCGGATTCAGTCTGAAAAAAGCACCAGTTCCCTCTCAGGAACAGCAGGCAGGCATGCAGGCCAGTCTCAGGCCTTTCCACAGTTATCCTGCACAAATTCACTATGGATTGCTGCCTGAACTATCTCGAGCTGCTACTTCTTCACTTCCCAGCTCAGATCTAACTGAAACTGCAAGCAGTGTGGGACTTTACCCAAGATCCAAAAGGTTCGGTTGGCTGATCTGTCTGTCAGTCACAACAAGGGCTCCCCCTCCAGGTTATTTTAGGCACCAAAAGCCCAAAACTACAATTCCTACAAGTTTTGGCCCCACCAAGACCCTGTAGGCAGGCTCCATTTTAGAGTCCCAAATGTACTGATTGGCCCATTCTGACAGTCCAGGACCAAGATGATGGAAACAAACAGAACTGTCCATGCTGCAAAGAAGGCAGGTTAGAACAAACTGCAATATTATTACTACTACTCTAACAAATGATAGCAAACAAGTACATCTTCTAACAGAGATCCCTCTCAGATTAATTATGACTGCAATCCAGGCAGCTCTTAAAGAGACAGTGCACAGAGGCTATATAGGCAGTCTCTGGCAATCACATTTAAACTGCTAAAAAACAGGACACCAGCCTGGCAGTGAGCATTTAAGCAAGCTCTAGGAAGACTTTTTGGAACCCTTATTTGTATGGGGGTTACAGTAGGTTTATGTATTGTTTTGTAGGGTGAAAAGTGAGTTTGGATAGAGAGAAGTGGTGGTGGCCATTGATCTGGGAGCCCTGTCTGGGGCCAGTCTGTAGCTTTGTTCCCTCTGAAGGGTCAGGAGGACAACTTTTGGATGCTAGCAAGAAAGCATGTTTGGACTGCCAGAAAAGGGAGCGCAGTGAAAGAAACTGAGACATGAGGTGAGAGAGCTGGTAGTGTAGGCCAGGGGTTCGGGACTCCTCCTGGTCCTGGTTTGCCACTCAGGCTGGAACTTTTAATTCCTGGGCTTAGTGCCTTAAAAGGAGTGGACGTAGAGGGTGGTCTTCTGGAGCTGCCATCCCCTGAGGGTCTGTTCTCTGTGCTTGGAGATAGGAGAGAAGAGGGAAGAGAAAAATGTGTACTGGAGGAGGAAAAAGTGTGTTGTTGCCATTTGCTAGGGCCTGTGTCGGACACAGGTTTTGCTACCTGAGTTTAGACTTTAGCTACCTAGTCTATAGGTGGCCACCTGAACTAACTTGTTCACAAGTGTGACCCATGCAGTCCAGAGCACCACTAGCTAAAATGTGACCTGCATGGTTTAAAGCCACTGAACTGTTTCATTGTTCCATGGAGTAACTGTTCCTGTTTTATTTATCTGTTCATTAAATGGGATCCCCTGTTTTCTGCAGTTTTGGTATTTGCCTTGTTTATTGAAGGAACTGTTTCCCGCTAAAAGAAGTTTGCCTCCACAGTCAGCTACCAGTGTGTTCCAGGGTTGATCCCAAAGAACCAGCCACCGTTGTGGGAGTCATCGAGAGGCCTGCCTGGTGAAGACCGTCTGCAAAGTCCATCCAGTGAAGTGGGCAAGGCCGCACAGATGAAGATCTGCATCAACCCGGTGCACCATCCCTTCAGCATCTGTCAGCCAGGGAGCACCCCCTCGATGGAGTCCATCCATCGACAGCACCACCCGTGGGACTCAGGTACTGTTTTCCTGTTATTATTTCTGGACTGTGTTACTTGGGTTGTGCAGTGCCCCTTCCCAACAATTTACCAACTGGATACCCCTAGACGGGGCTATAACGGGGCTCATCCAGGATATGATTTTGGGGTGTCCCAGCCATGGTGGACTAAAAAGCTTTGGTGCTGGATAAGTTGTGGAAGTTCCCCCCAATTGCTGGACTAATTTATTGTGCAAACAAAATGGTGTATGTAGAGTTAGACAATTTTGCACCCCCTCGATGGAGTCCATCCATCGACAGCACCACCCGTGGGACTCAGGTACTGTTTTCCTGTTATTATTTCTGGACTGTGTTACTCGGGTTGTGCAGTGCCCCCTCCCAACAATTTACCAACTGGATACCCCTAGACGGAAGGGGGGGCGCTTACAACGTGGGGGCTCATCCAGGATATGATTTTGGGGTGTCCCGGCCATGGTGGACTAAAAAGCTTTGGTGCTGGATAAGTTGTGGAAGTTCCCCCCAATTGCTGGACTAATTTATTGTGCAAACAAAATGGTGTATGTGGAGTTAGACAATTTTGCTCCCTTTTTTGTGAAAGCTGCAAGTGCCTTGTTTTGGTTGCTGGCCAGGGCTTGATCAAGGATGGACTTAGTAGGAGCAAGGAATGTACTGTGGGCATGTCTCTTCTGCTTCTTTCTCTCAGCTCTGGGTATGGAGAGGTTAGCCCAATGGAAATTCAGTGCCCCACGAATATGAACTGAAAATGCAGTTTTCTTCAGATACTATACTACGGGGGCTCCCCGTTTGACCTAGGGCCCAGGTCTCATGGGTGGTTTGCCCCCAGTTACTCAGAGCTTCAGGGGTTTGGACTGAAGCAGCCCCTGCAGACTTTTTGAACTGTTTGTGGAGAATGGGCTTCTTGCGGGGAAAATGTTTTTGAAAAAAAAAAAAAGAAAAAAGAGAAAGAGAAAAAGATGGTTAGATAACTGTTTAGGCACTGTTGATTTAATATGTATTTCATTGTCTTCCATTTGCACTTTCAATGTGTTGGTATCAGTTACACATTAAGTAAAAGAGTATTTTCTGAGACGGGGGGATATTGCATTCTGGGGATGTTTTTAAAAATGTTTCTGGGAATGTGGTCATAATCTGCTCAAATGTTTGTCTAGCTTTAGTAATTTGTAGGATGTTTCAAAATAATCGAAATGTTTACAGTAATGCTATTTCAAGGTGGTTTGGTAACTATTGCTAAAAGTTATGATTTAACTATAAGTGTATTTCAATTGAAATTTTTCTTTCAGGCAGCCTGACACAGGCAGCTGGCAGCAATATGCGTAAGTGGTAGAGTGTTGTAAAGTATTGGAAAATGGTAAAGTTGTCATAGAGCATGAGGGCAGGACCTGGGATGCCGCTGCGGAAACTAAAAGCAGTCCGTCTGTAGGTTCAACTGGTGGGTTGCCAGGGAAGTAGGACCTGAAACGCCGTCAGCCAGGCTGAGCTTTGTTTTTGTTTCGTAGGCTTGGTTGGTGCTTAATGACAAACTCACTACAATAATAAATAAGCATGCCCCTTTCATCAAAGTAAGGGTACGGAACAATTCCAACCCCTGGTTCACCTCGGATCTCAAGGCAGCCCTTATAGCTCGAGATAAGCTCTGGGCTAAAGCTAGACATTCCAAAGAATCTTCAGATTGGCAGGCCTTTAGAACAGCCAGGAATAACTGTGTGAAAAAACTTCGCTCTACAAAGCTAACTATTATATTTCTACTCTCGAACAAGCTAAAGGTAACCTCATAAAATATGGAAGACTATCAAAGCTTATAGAAGGACTGCCCATGGCCCTCTGTCCCAACAAAGATAGTTGCAAGTGGCAAGATTGTGAAAACAAGTCCCTAATCCTGGAGGAACTTAACTCCCACTTTGCCACAGCTGGATTAGCTTTGACTCGTCACCTTATGCTGGTGCTACGGTGAGCTAGCATACCCTCCCCTACATCTAGTCCTGCACCCAGCCCCTTCCAACTGCGTGAGATAACTTATAAAGAAGTAGAAGATTCTCTTCTTAACTTAGACACCAAAAAAAGCGCAGGGGACGATGGCTTGGAACCCTTTTTCCTAAAGTCAGGCTATGCCCATCTCACTGCCCCAATTCTCCACATCTTCAATCTTTCCATTACATCTGCTACTGTGCCGTCCTGCTGGAAATCAGCACATATCCTCCCTCTATTTAAATCTGGTGACCCATGCGATGTAAACAGCTATAGGCCTATCTCCATATTGCCTATCCTTTCTAAAGTTCTCGAAAAACTGATCCATATTCAGTTAAAATCTCACTTGGAAACCTTCTCTCTCATTAACCCAGCTCAATCTGGCTTCCGGGCTAATCATAGCACAATCACTGCACTAGCAAAAGTAACCAATGATTGAGCTCTGCTATAGATGCTAAGAAGGTAACTGGTGCAGTCTTTTTGGACCTCAGCAAAGCTTTTGATACTGTTGATCACAAACTATTAGTCAATTGCCTTGCAAAGTTGGGTGCCACATACCATACCACCCAGTGGTTCTCTAGCTGCCTAACTGGAAGATTCCAAAGAGTAAAGGCAGAAGGCTTTTTTTCTGCTGCCTTGCCAGTTGCAAGAGGAGTCCCCCAAGGATCCATCTTAGGCCCTATCTTGTTTTCTTTGCACATTAATGACTTAGATGCTAACATATCTACGTCCAATCTGCACTTTTTTGCAGATGATACTGTGTTGTATACTTCTGGCTCATCGTTATCTGAAGTCAAGGGAGTGCTTCAAGCGGACTTCGCACAACTTGAGCATAATCTAATAAAGGCAAAGCTTCTGCTCAATGCTAAGAAGACTAAAGCGATGATATTCTCCCGCAGTGCTGTCACAGGCCCCCCCCAGTACCCTTGGCCAAGACTTCATTGTCACCACGCTAAACGAGCCTCTGGAAGTTGTAACCAAATTTAAATATCTGGGTTTCTGGATCGACAATAAATTATCTTTCAATGACCACGTCGAAGATGTCTCTAGAAGGTTAAAAGCAAGGTTAGGTTTCTTCTACAGAAATAGGCCCCTTTTCCCCCTTGAAACTTGAAACAAGCTTGTACAGGCCACTTTTCTCCCCTACCGACTATGGCGATGTAATCTATTCCTCCACCACTCTTGCAAATCTAAGTAAACTGGACATCCTTTATCACCGTGAGTTACGGTTCATTACCAACTCCCCTTACCGTTCGCACCACTGTGACTTATATGCAGCTGTTGGTTGGACATCCATTACTACTAGACGCCTGCTCCATGCTGGGCTATGGACTCTTAAACTGCTCCTGCAGAAATTGCCAAGCTATCTCTCTTCCCTTATTAGTATCTCACATAGTGCATACTCGGTAAGAAAATCTGACTTTATTATGCTTGACATACCAAGGACGGACTTCTTTGGTAAACGGCATAGTGCATATGCCTCTTCCTCCATTTGGAACCAATTACAAACCATACTGAAACTAACTAGCACAGTTTCAATAAACTTCTACAAATCGCTAAGTTCAGCCAAAAATAAAAGACACCTGTAACTGTCATTAAGTCTCTTCCTTCCCCATGTGTGCCATATTGATCCACTGGTAAGGTATAATTGATTTGTCATATTAACTGCTTTCCCTTCCCCTTCTACTCCTAGCTTTATCTATGCTTACGCTCCACTGCTACTCTATCAAATCACTCCTCCCCCCCATATCAGTTGTAGTCTGTTGTTTGTTCTAGCTGCCAAAATATATGTATTGCACACACCAGTCATCATGTTTCATTTATCAGTATGCAACCTGTAAGTCGCTTCCCTGTTTCATATCAATGTTTACCACCTGCGGTCACCCAATGTGGTACCCTTGTATGTATATCCAGCCTGTATCATGTAACGTGCATTTCATGTATATACTGTTATTCCCTATCTGTGTTTGTACTTTGTGTTTATGTCACAGGACCTCCTTGTGAATGAGCTTGCTCAATGGAGTTTTCCTGCAATAAACTTGAACTTGAACTTGGTGAGTGGCCAAGTAGGGATTAGTTGAGGAACTGGGAACGCCACTGGTCAGACCAAGTTTTTCCCAACTTTTGTAGGTCTGGCTGGTGGGTGGCCCAGTTGGATAATGATTTCTGGGTATTTTACAGAGCTGGGTCATTGTATGAATAAGCCGGAATAGCTCAAGTTTGAGTAAAAAGGTAGTAACAGTTTAGGAATAGAGTAAGATAGTTTAAATAGTATAGGTTGAGTCTTGGCTCACCAAGGATGGTGAGCATTTAAGTGAGGGGACAGTGTAAGTCCCTCAAATGGGCTTACCTTATGGAGCTCACCCTCCACAGCTCCCCTCTGATTAGTAGGGTCATTCAGTGGCCCTCGTAGGATTCAGATCCGTTTCGGTCTGCGGGTGGTCCTCTCAGATCTGGTCACCTCATTATTGGTGGCTGGCCTTTAGGACAGGGGGCTCAGGTGCCACATTGATGTTTCCATGCCTTCAGACATGGTGTTGGGGCGGTGTTCAATCCTGGGGGTTGCTGTGGCAATGGGACTGCCATTTGTAAATAAAGAGGGTGACAGTGCTACTGGGCATGTGTGGCCGCCGGGAGGAGAGAAAAAAAAAGAAAATTCAACAGAGCGGCTACTCCAGGTCCCAGGTCCGGTTTTTGGGCTGAGCCGGACTCAGGACCAACAGAGGACATGGCAGGACAGTTTCTTAATTTAAATGAAAATTGTAATTAGTTTTGGCAGTCCGTGCTACCAGGCATGCGTGGCTGCCTTGAAGAAAGATTTGAAGGAGCAGTAGCTTCAGTTTTGGGGGATGTAGTTTTTGGTGCCGGCTGGTGCCATATTTAGGGCATGTAAATAGTTTTGAGACTTCATTTCCTAGGGAGCTTTGAGGAGCTCAGTATGGTTGGCACCTTGGAGTCATGTCCCTAATTGGACCCCAGGGATTTTGGCATTCATTGAGGGAACAATTATAAGGGAGTGCTTTGGCACCAGTGGGGGGATATCTAGGCTATAGGTGGCCACCTGAACTAACTTTGTTCACAAGTGTGACCTACATGGTTCAGAGCACCACTAACTAAAATGTGACCTGCATGGTCTAAAGCAAATGAACTGTTTCATTGCTCCATGGAGTAACTGTTTCTGTTTCATTTATCTGTTCATTAAATGGGATCCCCTGTTTTCTGCAGTTTGATGTTTGCCTTGCTTATTGAAGGAACTGTTTGCTGCTAAAAGAAGTTTGCCTCCACAGCCAGCCACCAGTGTGTTCCAGGGTTGATCCCGAAGAACCAGCCACCGTCGTGGGAGTCATCGAGAAGCCTTCCTGGTGAAGACTGTCTACAAAGGCCATCCGGCGAAGTGGGTAAGGCCACACAGGTGAAGATCTGTGTCATCCTGGTGCACCAACCCGTCAGCATCTACCAGCCAGGGAGCACTCCTTTGATGGAGTCCACCCATCACCAACACCACCCATGGGACTCAGGTGCTGTTTTCCTGTTATTATTTCTGGACTGTGTTACTTGGGTTGTACAGTGTCCCCTCCCAACAATTTATAAACTGGATACCCCTAGACAGGAAGGGGGGCTTACATTAATATCCTTGTTCCAGCTATTTAATATTGACTAGGTGGAATCCCTAGTTAAATCCTGTAGACTGCAATATAAGTTACCTAACAGGTGACCCCATGAGAGCTTCTTATGGGCATCTAAAGTCTTGGACATCAATGCTGGGGCCAGCTCCGGGAGTCTACTATAGCTTTTGTGTTTGTGTAGAAAATAAGTTTGAACGTGTAGGTAACTATAGTGCTCCCTACCAGTGAGGCCTATTTTTGTTGTAGAGTTTCAAAGGAGAGAACCCCGTGGGAGTCCAAAAACTGATAAATATAGGTAAACTCCAGACACCTACAATGTTGAAAAGTGGGATCAATCTGCAAGGGGAGAAAATCATCATCCAATGCTAGGATTCTACAAAAGTAAAAAAATATTCCTCAGTGCTGGAGTTTTCTTAAGCTGGAACCACATTTTAGGGTATTAGCTGTTGAAGTAGTGAAGCTGGTCAGTGGTGGGGTAGTTGCCTGGGTGGTGAAAAGTATCGGTCCGGAGTCGTAGAGATCATTAATTATGAATTCAGTATTTTCCATGGAGGGGAAAACTGTGGTAATAGCCAGGTTAAAATGGTTCATAAATGTGCTGACCAGGCATAATTTAATAATTTAGGAAGGTTAACCCTTCCCTGGGCCATTGAGAGCTGTAATAGGGAAGAGCATATTCTTGAACACTGCCCCCCCAAAGAAAGTGTGATATAATTTTGTTCTACGAATGAAAGTAATGCATTGCTGTGAACAAAGGAAGTGTTTGAAACAAATATGGAAATTGGGGAAGAATATTCATCCAAACTACTTCGACCTTGCTTAAAAAAAAAAATCAATTGTCCCCATTTTTTTAAACTGTCTTGTGTTGTTGTGGTAAGTGGTTCATAACTAATAAGTACCAAGTTACCGAAGTCTTTAGAAATAGAAATTCCCATTTTAATTGGATTTCCTGTTTTAGTAAAAAAGAAGGGGAGTAATGGAGAAGAAGCACCTCCATTTTATTTAAATATAGTTTAAAACCTTCCAGTTGGCCATATGACCATATTACCGACCAGGCTGCTGTAATGGATTGTTCACCCTCCCCCTCCTCCCCTGCATCTACACCCACCTCCTCCTACCCCATAACCACCTTTAGCAAATCCTCCTTGTATTTTTCTGTCTCCTACCCTCAGTAAACTCCCTTCATTCTACTCTATCTCCTAACCTCAGTCTCCTCTCCTCACCTTTGCACCTATGTTAGTGTAGTTAGGACTAAGTACCTCTCCAGTACAAGGCCTATCTCAGGCTGTATAGTCATTCCACCCTCCGTCTGGTCTCCACACACTCCTTTACTTGCCTACTGTTGACTTCGCATCTTAGAGGTCCTTGACAAAATCATCCCTTTTGCCACTTTTACACTGTGTGCAAAAGTTGGTAATCCATTTAACTCTTGATTCCTATGCTACAGTACATGTACCATGAAAACTGATGCTTTGTAACTATTGTAACCTTTGCTGCACTTACTTTGTATTTCTTTTTTGATTTCATTTTTGGACTCTGTACCTCTCACCCTGTCTATTGTACCATGTCAATTGTCCTTGTTTCCTTCATTCTATGATGTGGAGCCTTTGTAAATGAGCCTCTGGCTCAAGTGCTGTAATTCTGAGACTTCAGTAAATAAAGAGGGGGTGAGAGAGACATCCTTGGCAGGTTCCTCTTTGTAATAAAATGTGGGAAGAAACTGTACCACTTATGCAAAGGTATGCATTAGGATGACTGTACAATTGCTGTAGTCATTCCAAAAATTGATCTGGAAAGCCAAAAGCAGACAGGGTACCCACAGAGGAAATTCATTTGCATTTTCTTTTGTCCTTGAGAAAGTAAGTCTGCCCCCTCTCTACATACACAAACCAACTGGTGCATCATTCAGCCCACAAACAAACAAACAAACAAAAAAAAATGACACCAATTTCCAGTACAACGTCCCCACATTTTGTGGCCACTGTCATTAAATGTTGTTTGCCTGTCCAGTAAGAACAATAAAGATGAAAGCAAAGTAAAAAAGGGTCGCCCAGAGGCACAACGGTAGCACAACCACCCAACAAACTGATAGAAATGAAATCTTCATTCTTGATTTCAGAAATCTTGCCAGTACTGAAAGCCATGGAATATCAAATGGAAAAAATAAAATCTATTACTACTTGGCTTTGGAGATGGTGCCTGTCTCAAAACATTAAATGTATTCCACACTGGGAGGAATTTTACAACCATAATGAGTACTTCTGCTGGGATGGTCTCCATCTCAGTAGGAAGAGATGCCAACTACATGGAAATAAATGCCTCAAAGAAATCAACGTGGCTTTAAACTAAATACAAGGGGAAGGGAGTGAACTTTTATCTTCACAAATGTCTAAGGTGAAAAATAAACCTATAATATATGAGCACACCAAAAAGCAAAAAATAACACACTCTCCAACACATGGAACCATTACACTTGCTTTAATAAATGCAAGAAGCTTAAGAAATAAAATTGATGAGCTTAACAATCTTTTAGTATCTAATCAAATAGCAATATGTGTGGTAACCGAGTTTTGGTTCCAAAATAATGACTGGAACACAGAAATACCAGGATACATGAAGATAAGTAAAAATAGAACTAATAAAGCAGGTGGAGGGATTGCTCTTTATGTTGATAAAAAATGTACAGTAACTGAATTAAAAATACAAGGAATACTACATCTGAAATTCTTTGGGCAAATATTAATCTCTATAATAAATCACTGACATTGGGACTAGGCTACTGTCCACCACATTTAACAGCAGATGAAATGCATCTATTCCTTACAGAACTTGAAAGCACAGAAGTTAAAGGAGATTATATACTGATTAGAGATTTCAACTTCCCATCCATTAACTGGGATCTGCTGGAAGGCCAAGGAACCTGTGAAAACAGATTCATAGACATCATGATTGCAAACAATCTAGAACAATTAGCTAAAAGACATACTAGAGAAAACAGAATAATTGATCTTGTATTTACTAATATACAGATAGATATAACCATCCCTGAAATCCCACCACCATTAGGTGATAGTGATCACCAAATCGTTGAATTTGAAATAGAAACCAAAGATCAACATGCTAGGGGTATTACATTAGTGAAAGATTTTTACAAAGCCAACTATAAAGAAACTAGAGACTACTTAGCATTATGGGATTGGGAAAGGGACCTAGATGGTTTAAATCTTATAAATAGCTGGGAGGTAATTGACCACAAACTCCAATTCTGTATAAACAAGTGGGTTCCCAATAGGGAAAAATACCACAATGACAAAAGATTACCTCTATGGTGGAACAAAAAGATAAAAAAAAATCATTAATAGGAAAAAGAAATTGTACAAAAAATATACTAAATATCCCAATGATAGAACTAGAACAAAAATATAAATCACTCACAAATAAAATTAAATCTAATATCAGAAAAGCAAAAAAAAAAACCTTCAAATTAAAAATAGCCACTAACACCAAGGATAATAAATTTTTTTTTTAATTATACAGGTTCCTTGAAAAGGTAAGCAAAAGATCATTGGTCCTATTATGACTTCAAATGGAACTATCTCCAATGAAAAAGATATAGCATCTGAACTTAATAAACACTTTACAAATATATTTGAAGCTAAAGAGAAAATAACAAAAATATTACCTTTAGAATCAGATACATTTGAAGACTTTACTATGCATGAGGTATCATCTATTATAGGTACCATAAAACGCAATTGCTCAGCTGGTCCTGATGATATACTGTCAACATTTTTAAAAGAAACAGCCTCAGTAATATTGGGACCACTTGTTAAACTATTTAATAAAACAATACTTGATGGTGAAGTCCTGCTGCAATGGAAAGAGGCTAAAGTTACTCCCATATTTAAGGGTGGTGATAAGTCAGTGGTGAATAATTATCGACCTATCTGCCTCACTTCTGCCATCGGGAAATTAATGGAACGGCTCTTACAAAACAGAATACATTACATTAATAAGAATGGCCTGGTGGACATATCACAGCATGGGTTTATCAAAAACAGATCCTGTCTTACAAATCTATTGTAATTTTTTGAACTCATAAGCGTAGCAATTGATAAAGGTATGTCGGTTGATGTGCTCTTCTTGGATTACAGCAAGGCATTTGATACGGTATTGCATAAAGTACTCACTGAACACCTCACTAAAATTGACATTCACCCATGTATAATTAACTGGATCATATCTTGGTTGGAGGGAAGAAAACAAAAAGTGGTAATTTGTGGATATGGATCAGATATAAGTAATGTCACTAGCGGTGAACCACAGGGTTCTGTCTTGGGCTCCATTCTGTTTAACATACTCATATCATCTATGCAGACAAATACTTCTGCTTGGATGTGTAAATATGCAGATGACTGCAAAATCAGAGCAGTCATTACAAACCTAAATTCATGTAAACGGTTTCAAGACAACATCGACCAACTAAATTCTTGGGCAACATTAAATCACATAAATGCAAAATTGTGCATTTCAAGTCACAATAATCCAAATTGTATATATACACTGGATAAACACATATTAGAAACTATTACTTGTGAGAAAGATTTGGGCATTTATATTTCCAATGACCTTTCCTTTAATACACATATCAAACATAAGGCTAAACACTGCCATAGAATTTTGGGTTGTATTCTCTGAAATATTAAGAGCAGAGAGGAAAAGGTGATCATTCCATTATACAAAAGTCTTATTAGACCTCATTTGGAATAGTGTACCCAATTCTGTTCTCCACAAACAATAAGGGATGACAAAATAATTTAACAAATCCAGAGAAAGACTACAAAAAAAGTTAAAAGCATGTATAATATAAGTTATAAAGAGAGACTAAGTAAATTGGGAATGTACTCTGTGAAATACAGAAGGCTGAGAGGTGACATGAGTCTTGCCTTTAAAGTGATGAACAATCAATTCCTAAAAGAGACTACTGGAATTACAAGCCAGGTTAAAATTAAATACACTAGATCCCACAATCAACAAATGAAGGGTGACATGAATACAACAGTAAAAAGGGCAAAATGGTTTACACAAAGAATTATAAACAGATGGAATACATTACCACAAGCCATAGTTGAGAGTGATACAATCACTACATTCAAAAACAGGCTTGACAAATATATGGGTAACACTAAATATGAGTACCACCCATAAAGGGTGGCAAGTTCTCTAGAGGCCTCTTGTAAGTTACACTATGAACCTATGAAATGTGAAAGCAATCCAGGTTGCTGGGGGTTGGCCAGGGAAAGAGGATTGGCCATCTCAAAGACTGCTAACCTCTGCAACCTGGTGGAGGCCTGGTGGTAGTGTGTTGACTTGAGTAGGACTGATAGGAGGAGCCACAGTTCTGCAGCACATGCATGCCTCCACATGCATATGCTTATGTGTTGCCGTGGCTGGGGAGAACAGGGAAGATGGCCGTGTGGGCTTCGTGACGTCCTGCCTGCTTGCCCCAATCCATACCACTGCCTAGAATTTGGTTGTGAGTGACAAAGAGGTGGAAAGTCCTACCACTCCTGGCCCTGCCATGGGGGAAATCTGTGGGAGACCCCGCTGTGGTGATAGCCCACTCACCCAAACCAGGAAAGAAACAGCTTTTTTGGAAAAAAAGGAAAAAGTCTAACTCTACCCTCTTGCTTTGTCCCCCCACCTAACTCTGGGCTGAAGCCATGCCTTTTCTCCCTCCTGAATCTGGGCTGGAGCCATGTTTAGTCCTCCCCCAATCTGGGCTGAAGCCATGCTTTGTTGCCCTGCAATCTGGGCTGAATCATCATGCTTAGGGACATTGTGGGTGGGGGTGGTTACTAAACACAAAGTGCAGTTTGTAACAGAAAATTCACTGAGCCCTACACTGTGTACAAATACAAACACACTTATGTTTGGTCCAAATCACCCATTTTGTCTTCAATACTCCCATGTTTATGTTTTTTTTTTAATTCCAATATGGTGTAAACATCAACCATGCAAAGGACATCTCCAGTGGATATATAATTTTCATTTTCCTTGCCTTACTGACTTGTGACTTTCTTTTCTCTTGTTGGTGATGGTCAATTGTGTCAGCAGACGTCCGATGCTTTAGTGATGCTTTAGTGATGGTCAGGCAGCCCCGGAGGGTCAGGTGGTTTCAAGAAGACAGGTGGCTTCAGGGGGATTTGGTGGCTTCAGTGAGAGGTTCAGTGGCTTTAGCTGGGATAGCGGTATCAGCAAAAAGAAGGGGCAATCACCGGCAAGCGGAGCACAGGAATCCAAATACAGTCTGACTTGGCATCTTAAGGAGAAAGAGTGCCATAACCTCGTATTGCTGGAAGAGATTTGAAATTACCAGCACACAACTGGACAGACTACTGACTTGGGAGCAGTCTGTGAGTGGGCATCTACTGCCTTCTTTTCATTGGTCCTGAGATAGGAGTTGGTTAAAGGAAAAGTAGCCCGCTGCAGTGAGGGAAGGGGGTATCCTGCTACAGTACATGTTGTGCTTTGCCAAGCTGTTAATTGTTTCAGGTTTGTGACAGGGTAGAATAGGACCCTGTCCCATTTGTGTGGAAAAAGTGTTTAAATGCAAGGATCTGTATTCTTTCCTTTTCTGTCTCTTCTGTCTGGTTGTGCAGCCAAATTTTCCTGTCAGGCCTTGGACTTGATCAACCCGACCAGTCTCGCAATTCTTTGCCTCTCACTGTCTCTGTTTTCTCTTGCTGTCTGTTTTCCCTCCCTTGCATATCTATATCTGCTAATATAAAATATATGAGAATCAATGTATGGAAATGTAGCTGACATTGGGATCACTTTTGTTTAGAAAATTGAGTTACTGTTGAAATGTATATATTTATAATTTGAGATAACTGTAAAAAGCTAGAGGTTTTTTGGGTGCAAATGCCTGAGCCTTTTGCAGTTGCAGTGGGGACCTCAGGAAGTTCTCAATGTTCTAGTAGCTCCTGAAATTTACAAAGAACAGTATTCTTTTAAGAGATGAGGGTTGAAAAGAGTTATAAAAACAGCTAAGCTGAGCTGCAAAGGAAATTTTTTTTAAAAGAGATTTTATTTTGCTTCTGTATATAGTTATTCTGAACAGGTTTATTTTATTTTATGTTACTGCAACTACAAATAAACAGTTTTGTGGAATTTTACAACTGCTCCTGGGTTTTCTCTATGCTTCCTGACCTGTGCCTTGATGACAAGGTTGTTGTCTTGAAAACTGGTGAAACCAGCCCTGGGGGAGTGAGTAAAACGTGTGGCGGCAACTCGAGGTGTACAGTCGGGGCTACTTCAAAGGCATTAATTTTACATTCAAAGCTTTAGGGGTGAGTGTGTTTATTTAGATACAGCCTGTCACTAATAAAACATGTAGCAATGGTAATGAAGCTACTTAGCTGCTTGCTGGGTGGTGTTATGTAGATGTAATGAGCTAGCCTAGCTGTCTGATAGAAACAGTTGGCTCCTTTCAACTACTAGAAGTTTCTGCCATGCAAGCACTGACCAGTGTCACAGTCAGCCTAGGTGGTCACTGACCTGTCACTGTTGAGCCTGAGCTGCACTGGACCTGGCAGCGAAACACGTCTGAAATGCAGTTATTTGTAACAAAATGTTTGCTGTGTGTGCACGTGCATGCAAAGATAAAAAGGGAACAAAAACATACAGAAACATAAAATATTATCTCATAATCAAAATCAACCAAAAAAGGAGAAAAAAGACATTACAAAACCAGTTTCGAGCCACATAATAAATTTTTCAAGCAAGAAATATGGATTAATATATGAAGACAAACCAAGGAAAGAGGAAAACAAATCATACCAGGCCCTTAGACTATGGTTATGTGCACATCTGGAACTGACCCAATATTTTAACCATTCAAAGTAGTTAAAATGAGAGCTAAACCACACTGCACTTCTGTTTCTGTGTTCAGTTTCATAAATTTAATAGATGCAGGCATTTACCATGTGAGTGAAAGTTTTCTGTTGCAGGGTAAGCCCACATCTGCTTTGTCACAGATCAAATTTCATGATGGCCATAATGGCCAAAACTACCTGCAGAGTGCTAGCATGGAATTTCCCCCACCTTTTGCAAACATTTGCAGTACTAGGAGCTCATAAGGCATACAAATCCAGGCATCATCTTGTCATTCTGAGCTGACTAGTTTCCAGAAATCTGTTACATAAGTGTATTCAAGAAATAGTTCAATGTGCTTACACAACTTGGTGTGGTGTTGTGCTTATGTAACTCGATGAATGAACTTTGTTATGGCTGTTCGCCTCTCTGTGCCTCGGGAATATCACCCTGCAGGGAAGCCAAAGGCAAGGAACCCTGGAGAAGGGTTCCACCCCTAGAGCTGCCAAGGGAGGATTCCCTTAGGCTAAAGGTAGCTTAGAAGAAGCCAAAAAGAGTGTAGATCTGAAGCATAGCAGAGGTAACGTGTTGGTATTGAGTATTTGGACATTCACATAGGTCAAGAGAGATAATGGTCAGCAGATAACTGAAATGAGTAATGACTTTAACATTGTTGGGGTCATGGCAGGCTCTAAACCTGATGGCAAAACACAACACAGGGACAGGTATTGCAGAACAAAATGTTTATAACCCAAAATGTATAAAAAGGACAGCTTACCATAGCTGGGAATCCAGAACTTCTGAACACCCAGTGTTCTCGTAGAAACACCCAGTGAAAAACAGGATTACACAAAATGATTTACTCAGAGTTAACAAGGTCCATTACCTGTTAACAGGCTCATCTGTGTAGTAGAACAGCTAAACAAAGCATTTGTATTGGTGAGGAAGGTGGGCAGCTCACACCCAAGGCCGTTATGTGTTGCACGTACACAGTGATAAGCAGTTATGCTGATTAAAACTACTTTTGGTTACAGTGGACTGATTCATAGAATATGCTGATCATAGCATTACAGCTAATAGCTGTAGGTGGCATGCTAAGACCATAAATATAACACTACATAATATGTCATAGCAAGCATGAGTAAATACTAATATCCCTTATACTGTAAGATGGTGGTCCACATTAGGGACGGTAGGTCAGGTAGGTCTACATATTCCCCCCCTTGTTTCTTATATAAAGATTCAACACAAGGGTAAGTAAGTTGATAGTCTCAGTTACAGTCCAGCTGAATGCGCAGTGTAGAGAAACTTCAATTATGCATGATGTTGTTTGAGTGTGTCTTAAACAGCATACGGTAACAATCATGAAAAATATCAAGAAAACTTGAATAATAACAAAACCTTTAAAAGTAATTTCCAACCAAGTGTTGGAGAGAGTGGTACTAACATCATCATCATGAAACAAGTCATTGAAAGAATCACCTGCCTTGGAAATGTTGTTGCTAATATGAATAAGGTGTGTATCTTTTTGTTCTGACAAGTCTCTAAGATTCAGGGCGAGAGGGTCGATATGCACAATAAACACTGGTAAATACTGTGTGATAGTATTCAGATAGTCAGGGTCACTTATCTATGTAATTAGGTTCCGGGGTAGGAACAGGGGTGATAACCGTATGGCCAATGAAAGTGTGCTGCTGAGGTACATAAAATAATTTGGGCATAGTGAGGTTACACACCAAAGTTCCATAGGAGAAGATCTTGTAGTTGGTCACAACACAATATTGTCCATCAGAGTTGTAGGAAACTTGAATTTGAGGAAGTCGCCACTTTCTGTAGTGAGCTGGACAGGGCCGGTGAAGGAAGCATTCATCATTTTGCTGGTGAGTCGGTGAAATTCTTCTCTTGAGGTAAAAGTGACATTTGGCTTGTCAAAGGGAGATGTGACATTAACAATTTCATTGCCAAAGAGGTCATTATCAAATGTATATGACCAGTCCATACAGCTTGGAGAGTAACTGCACACGGGCTTTCAAAGATATCACATCTGCACAGATAATGGTAACCCCATTTGGCACAACAGTCAATATGTGGGGCTACCCAGGCGTCCAGCTGAGGATGGAAAACCAGCAAAGGAGGCAAGTCGATCTGTTCTTGGTAAATTCTGCCCTCTTGATGTCCCATGGAGTGGATGTTCACCAGCTTGTCGAAAACTGAAGAATCTTTGTCAAAAGCAGAAGAAACATTGTAAAGGACATAGTATCCCTCAGAGTACATTGGTGTATATTGTAGCAGGGTCCTTAATTCGGGTGTGGAATCACAGTCCAAGTTCCATGCTGTGGCCAATGAAAAGGGCACAGTCCTATCCATATACCAGGTAGTACATGATAGGGTCCTACAACTGGGCAAAACCATTTAGCCATATGTCTATCATGGATCAAATCTGGGATCCACCCTGATTCCAGATCTTGGAAGAGATTGGTGATAGTAATGATAAAAAAATTACCATAAGCTGAACAAATGATTTCCTTGCCTATGTGTTGCTCTGAGGCTTCTTTGTTATTCTGGAAGATCAATTCGTTAAGTTTGTTTCGGGTCTCAGTGAATAAAAGTGCAATATCGTGAATGTTATACACTGTGAATCTTTCCTCTTGGAAAATATCATCTAGACCTTGTAGCATGGGCTACAGCACATTCTGACCTAATTGATCGTTGACATTTTTGGTTTGACTCTGAATTTTAGCCAAATTGGCTTGGTTCCAGATTGACATTCCTGTGCCAAATAAATCTGTAACAGCGCCTGTTGCACCTGTTACATCAGTAAATCCTACGGCCTGCTTTGGACGACATGGGCGGAACACCCCTCAGTGCTCCATAGTGTGGGGCCCAGCTACAGGATCTTGTGCATGTGCTTGATATGCTGCCATTAAATCTAACAACATAACAGTATGAAATTTGGAGCATTCATCAAGGAACAGTGGCCAAACTCACCCATGTTCCAGTGGGTGAGGTTCAAAACAACAGGAACATGCATGAATTGAACATTATTAATGAGAGTCCAGGAACAGAAGTTGCAGCCAGGTCACTGGGTGGGCCTGTTTCCATTGTTGGATATTGCAAAGGATCATCCTTTGTTGCTGGGAGAACTGTGAAGAAAAGAGCAGCAGTTGCAATGGAATGGTTAGAGCAAAATTGGTGCATGGTGGTATTAGGGAATTTGGTGCAAAAGTCTGGATTCATCATGGCTGTAAGGTTGTAGAGACCTGTATGTTGCTGTTGGACTTGGTGTATGAACAAAGTTCCACCAGAGTAAATATGGGTATTGGGCCATTCCTGAAAAGTTCCTTTGGAGAGGTGAGCCACTGGGATCTGTTGTCCATTTGAGTTATCAGTCTTCCATTCTATCTGCAGAGTGGACTGGTCTGGAGATACCACCATGGCATTAAGATAGGCTTCTTTTCCTTCACGAACAGTAACAGTTGTGGATGGGAGGTCAATGGCTACACCTTTAGCCATGGTGGTGGGTGGTAGAAGGCCAGAAGGGAAGTAGTTGATGTCCCAAGAGTTCAGGACATGGAGAATCATTCAGTCTACTTCAGGCAGTCGTTTCTAGGGGAGTTCTTGCAAGCTTGCCAGTGTATATGGCAGAAGGTAGATGAGAAAAATCATCATTTTCTTAAAAGGAAGAAACCAAAAAGGTAAACTGAGAGGTCTTCCTCTCCCGGCTGGAGAAAGGAGATTTAATCACCTTTATACGTTGATTGGCATGGTACCATTTGTCAGTGGGATTCTTGCGGTCTGTGATCCACACTTGGTAAACAGCAGGGCTCAATTTGTTGATGATGTCATAGGGGCCCGCCCATTTGTTTGCAAATAGGTGGGCAGGGGTGGAGAATTTCAGTACCATAACTTGGTCTCCTACTTGCCAATTGACTTCTTTGACATTCTTGTCAAAGTACATTTTGGACTGCTGCTGGACCTGGCCCAGATTCTGAGCAGCAAACAGATGGGTCTGTATCAGATTGTCTTTCAGTTGCGTGACATAAGTGTCCGCCGACATTCTGTCTGAAGTAGGGGCATTTAGATCAATCCACAGATATGCAGGTAGTCTCATTTGCCTGCCGGTCATCACTGTGAGAGGTGTACACTGGGTTGCTGCAGCTGGGGTAACACTGTTTGCTATTAGGAGTATTGGCAACAAAGTGTTCCAACCTTTAGCATTCTGGTTTGCAAACTTACACAACATGAGCGTAATCTGTCTATTATGTCTTCTGTTAGCATCCTTTGCAAACTGTGTGAGAGGCCTTTCGGCACCATGCAATTCTGCTTAAAGTTGGACCAGCATAACATTCTGTGGTGATTTGCATATGCAGCCCATGATGCTTTGCATTACGGGGGCATGTGTGATTTTGTATTTTCTTGAAACTTGGCTTCCCAGCCAAATGCCCTTTGGGGTAACCCTTGCCTCAGTGTTTACGCACAGAGGTTCTTTGTCTTTTAAATAGTTTTTTATTTTAATGGGTTCACCACAATATATCCCAGGCACACTGCCTTAGGGGTAGCTGGTCCATTCCACTGGGGTGTCAAACAGACGAGGCATACTGATGAATCCTGGTAGGACGAAACACGTGTCTATGTCTTCTGTTAGCATCCTTTGCAAACTGTGTGAGAGGCCTTTCGGCACCATGCAATTCTGCTTAAAGTCGGACCAGCATAACATTCTGTGGTGATTTGCATATGCAGCCCATGATGCTTTGCATTGTGGGGGCATGTGTGATTTTGTATTTTCTGTAATCTGTCTATTAGCTCTCTCTACCTGTTCTGATTACTGAGGGTGGTATGCAATGTGAAACTTCTGGCTAACTCCCAGTAACTGCAAACATTCTTGCATCAACTCACCTGTGAAACTGGATCCTTGGTCAGAGTCTACCTTAAGAGTTATGCCCCACCTGCTAAATACCTGATCTACCAGGTTTTGGCAGTTGCTTTCACCATGTTTGCTCGACATGGGAAGGCTTCTACCCATTTTGAGAAGAGGTCTGTAATCACAAGTGCGTATTTGTTCTTGCTGGTGGTAGGCAAGGGTCCAATGAAATCAATTTGGATTGCATTCTAGGGACTTAATTGTCTCTGGAGTATCAATTTGGCATTTTTGGGTTGTTCTGAGCACAGGTGATGCAATTGTCCACATAATGTTGGACATCTGTTGTCATGCCAGGCCACCAGCCTGAAACATAGAAACACAGAAACATAGAATTTGTCGGCAGATAAGGACCGCTTGGCCCACCTAGTCTGCCCATTTTCCTACCTAACAGATAAGCTGCAGATCCTAGTTAATCAATAGCTTACTTCCTCTTACCCACCCATAGGACTGCCTTATGCCTGTCCCATGCATTCTTGAAGTTCCCCCACTGTTCTTGACTCCACGACCTCCTCAGGGAGGCTGTTCCATGCATCCACAACCCTCTCAGTGAAAAAATACTTCCTCACATTACCCCTGAGCCGTCCCCCCTCTATCTTCAAATTGTGCCCCCTTGTTCTTGCACATCTCTTTTTCTCGAAGATGCTACCCTCTTGGACTTTGTTAATCCCTTTGAGGTACTTGAACGTTTCTATCATGTCCCCTCTCTCCCTTCTTTCATCAAGAGTATACATATTAAGCTCCTTTAGTCTTTCTTCGTATGTCTTCTGGTGCAGACCCTGCACCATTTTGGTTGCCCTCCTCTCTGGACAGCCTCCACTCTGTCTATGTCTTTGCGGAGATGGGGTCTCCAGAACTGCACACAGTACTCCAGATGGGGTCTCACCAACTGTCTGTACAGAGGGATAACAACTTCCTGTTTTCTACTATTGATGTCTCTTCCTATGCATCCCAGTATCCCTCCAGCCTTCCTTACTGCCTTCTCACATTGCTTGCCCACCTTTAGGTCATCTGATATAATTACCCCCAGGTCCCTTTCTATTTTTACTGTTGTCAGTATCTCACCCCCCATTGTGTACGCTTCCCCTGGGTTTTTGTTTCCCATGTGCATTATCTTGCACTTCTTTGCATTAAATCTGAGCTGCCATACATTTGACCATTCCTCCAACTTTGCCAAGTCCCTTCTCATCCTTTCCACTCCATCCTGTGTATCAACCCTGTTGCAGATCTTTGTGTCATCTGCAAAGAGACATACTTTTCC
This sequence comes from Neoceratodus forsteri, assembly GCA_016271365.2. Lineage (NCBI taxonomy): Eukaryota > Metazoa > Chordata > Ceratodontiformes > Ceratodontidae > Neoceratodus > Neoceratodus forsteri. The sequence continues at coordinate 372,148,802 of CM057449.1, forward strand.
TTCCAGTTCCTCTGCAATGTCACTTATAAAGACATTAAAAAGGACCGGTCCCAGTACTGAACCCTGCGGTACACCACTAGTAACCCTCCTTTCTAGGGACATGGATATGTTGTTCATCCACACTCATTGGCAGGTATCCTTGCCGCTTTAAATCTTGCCGGAAGGTCTTCAAGCTTGCTCCTCCCACCCACCCGGGTGGTATAACTCTCGGCTCCGCCCCATGGCGCCAGATCTTCCTTACGGCTGGAAGCTCAGGTTCCCTCCTTAGCGCTCTGTGTTTGAGACTGGTTCCTATTTCTCCGTTTTGCGGTTAAAAATAAATTTTACTGAAAAAGACTTCGTCTTGATCCCCAGCGGCTGCGATGGACAAATCGACTCCCGGATTTCGGAGATGCCCATGCGGGCAGAAGATGTCTCGGACGGATCCACACTCCACGTGTGTCTACTGCTTAGGCCTTGAGCACGACCCGCAGGCTTGCGACCTGTGCTCATCTTTCTCGGCCTACGTCCTCGAAGACTGTGCTGCCCGATTGCAACTGGGCCGTCCCGAGAAGCGTTTCCCTCCGGTGAAGTCCAAGGAGGCCCGGTTGGCGGTGTCCGCGGCGGCGGGCTCGGCGGATCAGCTCGAGCGGATGGTAACGCCTTGAAGAGGGAGTGGCGCGGGCCGTATCCTCCTCAAGCCGCGGCATTTATCCCGCTCTCTGGGTTCTTCGTGAGCACGGCTTCTTTTTAGGAGCTTTGTCTGTCCCTCTCCACTAAGGGAGAAGGCCTACGTCTGCTGGACCTTATTCTCAGTCCAAAGAAGGACTGGGGTAAGTCCCTCTGTCGACGCTCTTGGGGCCGGGAAGGTCCGCTCGGTGGAAATCGACTGTCGGCTTTCGTTCGACCGCTCGGCAGCCACTGGCCTCCACGGTGTCCCCGTCAGGTCAGTTGACCGAGACTCCCACCGACGAAGTCGAGATTTTTCTCGACCCGTTGGACGGGCTGTCGCCTTTAGCAGCCGAGATTCCCCTCTCCCCGGTTCCCCCGGGAGGAGTTGGGATCCCGTGGGCTCACCTGTGCCTCCGGTTCCGGAGCCCTCGGATGGACCATCCGAGCCGAAGGGAGTGCCGGTTCCGGCCGACACCTCCTCGCACCGACCTCGGAAATTCCGGGACTCTTGGTCTCGGTCTCGGACCTCTTCGCGGTCCAGCCGATCCACCATCATAGGCGGTCGGTCTCGCACATGATGTGGCGTCGCCGCTCGTCCTCAGACGAGGGGAGGCTTCATGAATTACGTCGACGTTCACCAGGACCTCGTGTTGCAAATAGCTCCTCCTGGCCGTGAGTAAGCCGACCTCGTCGCTTTCCCCGGCCATTAAGTGGCTGTCACCGGAGCGGCCGACACAACCCCTCGACTTATCCGAGGAGCCTATACCCAGGCCGGTTGTTCGGCCAAAACCAGCTGCTCCACCGATTCCGGTGGAACCTCCGCCTCCACAGCCACCTATTGGGGCTCCGACCAAGGATTCTCGGTCGGCTAAGGGTCTACCCCATCGGCTGTCAGTTACCCTCACTCCCGACCGACCTCGGCAGGTGAAGGGTGGCTCAGGCCAGAAGCAGCTCTTCGAGGACTCTTCCGAGTCCGAAGATGATTCCTCCTTTTTCTCCAAGCGACTGGACTTGGAGTCTTCAGGAGGTCAGTCAATGGACGATAGCCCGTCGTCCTTCCTAGGACTGCTTCGGCTCATCTCGGAGTCCACCGGGATGGAGCTCGAACCCGTTTCAAATGGGCCAGTATCCCCTCACGGAGATTCTGGACCGGGGGATTCTCCGGCGGAGGCCTTTCCGGTGGCGAGGCCATAGTGGGTCCGGCACTGGAGCTTTGGCAGTGCCCTGCTTCCTGCCCTGCCCCGGCCAGGATGGCCAGAAGTATCGGTCCACCGGTTCCTTGTCCGGTTTTCGAACACCCTCTGCTGGGGGTTGGTTTACCGACTAGCGTTTTCCCGCGTGCCGTGCGCGCCGAGATGTGGACAAACCTCCTGACAAGGAGTCAAGAAATTGGACTATGTCGGGTGAAAAGTCGCTCGTCCTCTGACCTTAATCCAGGCCAGTTAGGCGAATCCTCATGGCACATTTTTCTCATGCCTGTTGGGCTCCTGGATGAGGTCATCCCTCATCTTCCGACGATCTGCAGACTACGGTTAAGCAGGTGCGGGACCAGGGCAGGAGCAGTGGCCAAACAGCAGCTCCAGACTGCTTTGGATATAGGGGACTCATGTGCCAGATCGGTGGCGCGCAGTGGCTATGTGTATTGGGCTTAGCTGAGGATATCCACCTTTACTTCGGATACCCAGCACAAGTTGGCAGATGTTCCCTTTTTGGGGACTGACCTCTTCGGCCCTGGGGTGGAAGGTCACCTGCAGAGGATCGAGAAGTCCAATGCTACCTTGGACTCGGTCTCTTCCGCTCAGAAGGACAAAGGCCGCAAGCCACAGCCCTAAGCCTTTTCGTCCTTCTGGCCTTTGGCCTTGACCCAGCAACGTCAGGGCCAGCAGGCTCGGCCTTGGCATCCCAAACCCAAGCCGCGGCTTCCTCTAACAGGCAGGCAGGGAGGAAAAGGCCCAGGAGGTCCCTCGGCGGTCCCTCCTCCAAGCCTGCCCAGTGACGGGCTGAGGGGTGTCGACCCCATTCCGTCGCCCTCACCCCTGGGTCCCCTCGAGGGCGGCTCCGCACTTCCGTTCCGCCTGGTCCGCTGTTACCACGGACAGGTGGGTCTTGGAGGTGGTGGGAAGAGCCTGCCTCTGGAATTCGAGCAGGCACCACCCTTCAGAGCCGTCGCCCTCGGAGCGCTTCGGGGTCCCCAGCCTCACTGGTGGCTCGTCGAGCCGACATCGTCTCCTCCTCCAGAAGGAGGTGATAAGAGAGGCGGCGGACCCTCCTTCAGACCCAGGGTTTGTGTCCAGGTACTTCCTGGTTCCGAAACGGACGGGGGGCTGGCGCCCCATTCTCGACCTACACGACCTAAACAAGTTCCTAAGGTCTCAAACCTTCAGGATGGTCACTCTGGCTCAGATAATACCATCCTTGGAGACGCGGCATGTGGTTCTGCTCTCTGGACTTGCAGGACGTGTTTTTCACGTCCCTATCCAATCCGTCTCACCAGAGATTCCTTCGCTTCAGCGGAAGGATCCTTTTCGAGTTCCAAGCCATGCCCTTGGCTTGTCTCCAGCTCCCAGGGTCTTCACCAAATGCATGGCAGTGGTGACAGCATTCCCTCTCTGGCGCCGAGGGGTCCGGGTGACCCTTACCTGGGCGACTGGCTGATAGCAGCTCCCTCCAGGAAGGAGGCGGAGTGGTCAGAGATCTGGCCCTCCAGGTCTGCTCTCAACTGGGCCTCCTTATCAACGAGGCCAAGTCGGAACTCGAGCCAAAGCAGGTGATTCTATTCATCAGGGCGCAGCTCGACTCTCTTCGAGCCAGAGCGCGGCTCCCGGTGGACAGGGCCAGGGTTCTTTCCTCCTTTGCCCGATCATTTCTGGTTGGGCAATTGCGCCCTGCCCGGGACTTCCTGCGCCTCCTGGGTCTCATGGCGGCCTGCACCAGCGTGGTCCGTTGGGCCCGCTGGAACATGCGTCCCCTTCAATGGGGACTGGCCAGCCAGTGGTCACAATGCTGCGATCCTTTGGACCAGCTTGTGTCGGTGACTCAGGGGATGTGGAACGCTCTCCAGTGGTGGACCGTTCCAGATCATTTGCAGGAGGGCATCCCGTTCGTCCGCCCCGAGCCGACGGTCTCTCTATCGACCGATGCCTCTCTGATGGGTTGGGGTGCCCATCTGGGGGAACACCGGCTCATGGCCTCTGGTCCCTGAGAGTCCCGATGCCACATCAACCTGCTGGAGCTCCGGCGGTCCACCTAGCTCTCACCGCCTTTGTGCTCCGTTCCTCCGGGGTCAAGTGGTCCAGGTCAGGCCGGACAATACCACCGACCATGTTCTATCTAAACCGCCAGGCGGGGCCCGCCCATGCTTCTATGCAAGGAAGCTCTCGCACTGGTCACTCGTCGCAGCCTGGAGGTGGATCTCCCTAGCCATTCATGTGGCAGGAGCCTCCAACACCCTGGCCGATGCCCTGAGCGGATAGGGCTGCATCCCACGAGTGGTCTCTCCTGCGGAGGTAGTACAGCATCTGTTCTCCCATTGGGGCACACCTCAGGTGGACCTGTTCGCCTCAGGAGGCGCCCGAAGCCTGAGACTGTTCCATGCCCGCCCCCTCAGCATGGCTCGCTGCAGGGGGATGCCTTCTCGAGGCAGTGGACCCCGGGCCTCTTTTACTCCTTTCCCCCATTTCCCTTGATCCACAAGGTGCTTCTCAAGGTGAGGAGGGACAAGGCGCAGGTGATTCTGATAGCCCCAGACTGGCCTCGCCAGTTCTGGTACCCAGATCTCCTCAGTCTCAGCTCCAGGACTCCCTGCAGCTTCCAGCTCCCGGACCTGCTCTCAGTCAATCAGGGAAGGTGTTCCATCCGGACCTTCAATCCTGCACCTAATGACCTGGTTCCTGAGCGGCTAGAGTTCCAGGCCTTGGGTCTTTCCGGACGAGGTCCATCAATGTAGTTGAGGCGTCCCGTAGGAGGTCGACCAGAAAATGTATGCCTTCAAATGGAAAAGGTTTTCCATTTGGTGTCAGAAAGGGCTTGGACCCTTCCTCCTGTTCCTGGCAAGCATCTTGGACTATTTATGGTCCCTTTCTAATCAAGGGCTTAGGTCGATGACCCTGAGGGTGCACCTGGCAGCATCTCTGCTCACCGGGCGCGGGCCAGGAAGCAGTTGCGGCGCAGGAGAAAGTGGTCTGGTGCTTTTCAAAGGCCTTGATCACATTTCCTCAATGTGGGAACCCCACCTCCATGGGATCTACTGCTGGTACTGGCAAAGCTCATGGGCAAGCCATTCGAACCTATGCACAGGTGTGCTCTCTCTCACCTGTCGTGGAAGACCCCGCCTTCTTGGTGGCTATCACGTCAGCCAGAAGGATGGGAGGCTCCAGGCGCTTTCCATCGAGTCTCCTTACCTGGTCTTCCACAGGGACAAGGTTGTCCCTGCCACCCACGAAATTCCTTCCGAAGGTGGTGTCGGATTTCACCTTAACCAGGTTGACTCTGCCGGTGTTCTACCCCAATCACACCTCGGAGGCCGAATACAAGCTCCATACTTTGGACCCTAGAAGGAGGCGCTCGCATTATAAAGGGCTGCGGCTGAAATTCGGGAGGTTCGCCAGCTGTTTGTCACCTACGCTGAAGCCGCACCTGGCAGACCTGCAGCCAAGCTGGACGATAAGCAGGTGGGTCACTTCCTGCATAGATCTCTGCTATAAGTTGGCGAATGAGCCTCCCAGAGGATAGAGCTCATTCTACCCGCCATACTGCTGCAAGGTGGCTGCTTCCAGGGACGTCCCTATCCAGGAAATCTGCAGGGCTGCTACCTGGAAGTCAGCAAACACCTTCATTACCCATTACCACATCGACCTTGAGTCACGCCGGGATGCTGGTTTTGGGGCCTCGGTTCTCCAGTCTCTCTTTCCCAAGTAAGTATTGGGGTGTGCGTCTTGCCTCCCTCCTCCCGGAGAACTGCTGGGAGTCTGCCAATGAGTGTGGATGAACAACATATCCATGTCCCTAGAAATACAGGTTACTCACCTGTAACAGGAGTTCTAGGAATGGTATATGTTCATCCACACAACCCACACACCTCCCGGCCGGCCTTTAACCCTGAGCTTGGGCCGGCAGATCTCTGGCGTCATGGGGCGGGCCGAGTTATACCACCCGGTGGGTGGGAGGAAACTGAGACCTTCCGGCAAGATTTAAAGCGGCAAGGATACCTGCCAATGAGTATGGATGAACAACATATACCATTCCTAGAACTCCTGTTACAGGTGAGTAACCTGTATTTCTTCACTGTGTACTCCATTTACTACTACCCTTTGTGTCCTGTTGTCTAGCCAATTTTTTATCCAGACTACCACCTTGGGACCCATTCCAAGGCTGGCTATCTTGTATTAATCTTTTGTGGGGACTGTATCAAATGCCTTGCTAAAATCTAGGTAGGCCATGTCACAGCCCCTCCTAATCTACTACTTTGGTCACCCAGTCAAAGAAATCTATTAGATTAGTCTGACACGACCTTCCCATCATTGAATCCATGTTGCCCCGGGTCCTGTGCCCCAATGGCCTCTAGGTACTCAACAATTCTTTCCTTCAGAAGTGATTCCATCATTTTCCCTACCACTGAGGTCAAACTAACTGGTCTGTAGTTTCCTGCCTCTGTCCTGCTCCCACTTTTGTGAAGAGGAATTACATCTGCCCTCCTCCAGTCCTTGGGTACCACCCCATCCTCCCATGATTTGTTAAAGAGAGTAGTCAGCAATGTCACTAGTTCTACCCTTAGTTCTTTTAGAATTCTTGGGTGAATCCCATCAGGCCCCATTGCTTTGTCCACCTTCAATTTTATTAGTTCTTTCAGAACCCTTTCTTCTGTAAATGGACTGGTATTGACCCCCGTCTTCAGAGTATTTCTCGTTTGGTTTAGGTAACTCTCCCTCCTCTTCCTTTGTGAATACTGAGCAGAAATATTCGTTCAGTAACCCTGCTTTTTCACTGTCACCCTCTACCCAGATTCCCTCCCCTTTATTAAGCTTCAGTATCCCTCCTTTGGTCTTTCTTCGCTCCCTAATGTACCTATAAAAGGTCTTATCCCTTCTTAACAGACTTGGCTATCCTTTCTTCGGTTTGGGCCTTTGCTATTCTGACTACCTTCCCAGCCTCTTTCTGCTTTAACTGATAAAGTTCTCTGTCCTGCTCCTTCTGTGTTCCTTATATTTCCTGAATGCTGCCCTTTTCTCTTTAACCTTCCCTGCCACCTCTTTTTGTGAACCATAGCGGTTTTCCTTCGTTGTGTTTTATTGATTTTTTTTCACGCAGAGGCTTGTTGCCTCTGTGATAGCTATTTTGATCCTCCCCATTGTTCCTCCACCCCTCCTTCTTGCCTGTTGCTAGTGTTTTTGAGGCACTCTCTCATTTTCCCAAAGTCAGCCCTCCTAAAGTCTAGTACTCCTTGTTTTGTATGGCTTGATTGTATGGCTGTGTTTATAGTGAACCACACTGTTTGGTGGTCACTTGTTCCCCAGATAGCTACCCACTTCTAAATCTGAGATTCTTTCTCCATCCCACTTGAAGTACCAGGTCTAAGATTGCTCCCTCCTGAGTGGGTTCCAATACTAGCTGTCTGAGACATGCCCCCTGTAGGGCATCAAGAATGACCCTGCTCTTGGATGTGCCTGCAGCAAAGGTGCTCCAGTTAACATCTGGCATATTCAGGTCCCCCATCAATAATATCTCCCCTTTTTCTGCCATTCTAAGAAAGCCTTCTATCATTTTCTTGTCCATTCCCTCCCCCTGAGATGGGGGTCTGTATACAACCCCCATGCGGATTGTGGTGCCATTTCCTGTCTCCAGGGTGACCCAAAGTGCCTCATCTGCTCCCTGTTTACTCTTTAGTTCTGTTGCTTTGATCCCTTCCTTTACATAGAGAGCTACTCCTCCTCCTCTTTTACCCTCCCTATCCCTCCTGTAGATGTGTATCCTGGTATGTTGACATCCCAGTCATGGTTCTCTTGTACCATGTTTCTGTGACTGCCACAATATCCAGGCAACCCTCTTCCATCAAGACCACTAGTTCAGGGAGCTTTTACACAGACTACGGGCATTGGTACTCATCACCCTCCACTTTTTGATAGGCTTACCCCTTTTAGCCCCATTTCTGTCCTTACTGCCTTTGCCTTTTTTTACATTTAAATCTGTTCTGCTCCCTAATAACTTCTGTACCTTGGTGTTTACCTCACTAATCACCATGTTTTGTGGGGGGAGGCTCGGATTTCCCAACTCCTTTTCAGTGCCTCCCCCCTTGGCTAGTTTAAATGCTTGCCAATGAAGCATTTAAACCTCTCACCTAGGATCCTGGTTCCCCTGGACAGATGCAGACCATTGCACCAGTATAGGTCTGCATTCCTCCAGGTGGCTTCCCAGTCCCCACTGAAGCCAAAACCCTGAGCTCCACACCAGTTTTTCAACCACTCATTGAATTCCCTGGTGAGAAGTGCCCTAGCATCTCCCTTGCCATAGACAGGCAGCACCTCCGAGAAGGTTACCGTATGCGCTACTTGTCTAAGACCCCTTCCCAACTCTACAAACTCCTCTTGCACTGCTCTGATCCCATTCCTAGCCAGGTCATTTGTCCCCAGGTGGACAATGACATCCAGCTCCCTCCCCGTGCAGCTCCTCCCACGATCCTGAGGATTCGCTTCTGTCCCCTCCAAGCGGCGCCAGGAACACATTTCCCCTCTCCCCATCCTCCCCCAATTCTACCCCCCTAATGATTGAGTCCCCCACCAGGAGTTGTTTCCTTCCCCTGTGGGGTCCCATGCCACCCTCCTTTGGGTCTCCTTTGTGAAGGTTCCCAGCATCCTCCTTGGTCTCCACTGCAGGTGCCTCCATAGAGGAACCACTATCCACCAGAAGAGTGAATGAATTGTGAAGCGGTACAGCTGGAGGGATGCAACTCTGTTCCACCACCCTCTCCCTCCTTGAGCCCACCCTGGTCCAGCCACTCCTCTTTCTTGGCAACCTCTGAGGTAGTGGCATTGGCCCTGGTGGTCCCTGGGTGGGGAGGAGGTTTGTAATCCTAGCCAGGTCAGCCTGAGACGGGCAACCTCCTCTCCAGATCAGAGAGGTGCCTGCAAATAGGGCAGCATCGCAGCCTCCCAGAATGTCTCTCCGGAACACTGCCGCCCCACAGCCATTGCACTGCACCACTCCTATCATGTCTGTTTTGTGTCCCTCTACTGTTTCTCTGGATGCTTACTCTCTCCTCTCCTTACAACTCTCACCCTTCTTGTTCTGGGACAGCAACTTCCTATCTTCTTCAGTAGTCTCCTTCCTCCTTGCTCAATATCAAACTACCAGCAGCTGGGGGAGTGAGCTACTTTTTCTACTTCAGGGTTGACAAAACCAATGTTTCTCTATGATCCTTTTCTTCCTACTGCCAAACAGGAAGTTCCTGTTGACAGTTAAATCCAGTGGCTATAAAAGTAGAACTGGCTTTGGGTGGGTGGGTGGAATGGAGGGCAATTGGTAAGAAAAAAGGCTAGCAACAGAAAGTTGTAATTTGACTCACCTGCTTTTCTAGTGTCTAAACCACACCCCCAGGTAAGCTCTCTTTCCTCCTACCGGTTTAGCAAAGTCACCTGATACAGTACCTTTCCCTGCACAGAACACACACTGCCTTTCTTTCTTTTCTTTTCTTTCTTTTTTTAACCTTAAATAAGACCCCTTCTACTTCTAATAAAGTTATCTGTCTACTTAATCTTAACTGACACTGACTCCTACTGAGATATAAGTTTTAAATTAAGAAGAAAATGTAGCTTCTTTTAGTTAGCTGCTTAACCTGCTTTCTGCTCTACAAGCAAGGCTAGCAACATGTTTGCTCGACATGGGAAGGCTTCTACCCATTTTGAGAAGAGGTCTGTAATCACAAGTGCGTATTTATTCTTGCTGGTGGTAGGCAAGGGTCCAATGAAATCAATTTGGATTGCATTCTAGGGACTTAATTGTCTCTGGAGTATCAATTTGGCATTTTTGGGTTGTTCTGAGCACATGTGATGCAATTGTCCACATAATGTTGGACATCTGTTGTCATGCCAGGCCACCAGCCTGAAGTTTTAAATCTCTGCAGAGTTTTATCTACTCCTTGATGTCCCCCTGTAGGAGTATCATGGACCTGATGGATGAATTCAGGTCAAAGTATTTTGGGAATAACTCAAAGTTTCTGATCGCCAGAGTGGCACAAAACCAACTTCTGGTTTGCAGAGAGATGAAGGTTGTCAGAATGTCTTTTGAATGGGTTGTTCAAAGACATTTCTTTCTCTGTCTCCTTGGAGAGGTATTCATATACTTCTTTTATCTCTGGACCTGCCATCTGTACTGCAGTGAGATTGAGGGGGACAACTTTGGACATGTTGTGGGCGGCCACTATGTGTGGCCCAGTAGGGAGTTGCAATGCCCATATCTCTTCCCCCCTCCACCTCAAGCACCATCCTCGGCTAAGGTGTCTGCTTGATCATTGTACTCATGGAAAGGTTCGGCTTTGGAGTGGGCCTAAACCTTATGTATGTACAGCCTGTAAAGGAATTGCTCAGCAAGGCTGACAATGTATACAAACAGGTCCCTGTATTTCACAGGGGTGCCTTCTGAAGAGGCAAAATTATGAGTCCTCCAAAAGGGAAGAAAGTTGGTCAGAGAGTTGCACACCTAGGAGGAATCAGAAAAGATGATGTTGTCCTCCATTTCTTTATGGATAAGCTCCAGTGCACATGCTACTGCAGCAAGTTCTGTATACAGGGAAGATCTGATGTTACACGTCTTGGATGCCTCAAAGGTGTCACCTGCGGGGTATAGGACCATGACCCCAAAGTCTGCAATTTGTTCTCCTTCATGATATGAGGAGGATTCATTTGTAAAGATGTGGGATGCAGGATCTTTTAGAGAGCGTTCAGTAGTTGGCAGGAATGAGCCTGGTTCCGGCAGGGTGGGTGACTCAAGGCCACACTCATGTGCCTCTCTGGTATAGGAGGCCATGTGCCAAAATGGAGGGCACTTTGGTGGGAAGCACAGAGATGTCACAATCCTGTAGGAGGAGAGACCAATGGGTGAGTCTAGTATTAGACGCATTTCCGTCCTTGATTCTGTCTGTCAGTAGGACGCTGGCAGGGGTATGGATAGTATGCAACACAATAGGGGAGAACCCTATAATGTAGGTGAAATGTTTGATGGCCCAAAAGGTCACAAAGAGGTTCCTCTCACACAGAGAGTACTTCTGCTCTACAAGGGAGAGCATCTGGGAGGCATAGGCAATTGGCCTAAGGGTGCCGTGGCATGGGGTCATTCCACCACATGTCAAAACAGCGTGCCTAAAAATGCCACAGCGAAACAGTGCCAGACAAAAGCAGAGTTGGGCAAAACACCGACCTGTTCTGCGCCTTGCACCCACTGAAAACAATGGGTCTTCATGTTTTATGTCACCGCCCCCCCCCCCCCGGAACTTAAGAAACTCGGGTGGGGGGTATTTTTTATTTTTTTTTAAATCATGGCAAAAAGTTGTAGCAGGGAAGACTTGGGAGGGAACTGAACCACAGTCCCAGGTCTCCTGACTGCACTGTGTGCTGGTGCCCTAACCACTCCTCCATGGGAGCAGATCGACCAGGCACCCAACACATGGCAACTTCTCCACCCTCCCGTTCTGTATGCAGTGACAGGGGTAGTGGTATTCCACTAACGCTGTTCTACCCCTGTCGTTGTAAATCCAGGTGCTCACTATACAGCACGGTTAATATCGTGCTATCTTACATGCATGGTATTGACCTGGTACCGGGTGTCATTTGCCTTTTGTGCAAGGACTGCTGACATATTGGGCTACAACTGGCTGAAGAGGAGGTGGAGGAGCTGCAGCATTGGCCAATCAGGGTCGCAGCTGAGGGAGGTGCCAAGTTTTAAATGCTAAGCCGCAACTGGCTTATAAAAGCGCCTGCCTGCCCAGAGGAGATGGAGATCCCTGCCGGAGATATGGAGGAAGGAGGTTGGCTTGATCCCTGCTCGAACCCCCTCTTCCCCCGCACCCCAAAACTGCCATGGACTTTTTAGTTGGGTCTCAATTGTCTGAAGAAAAAGTTCCTCCCACCCTCCCCACACCGCAACTCTTTAAAATGCCTGGTTTTACCCTTTGGTAACTCTTGTGTTTTTTGTGATTGGGTAATTCAGGCAGGAGGAGGGACTTTATGCAGTAGTAAGGGGAGACTACTCTTTACAGGACTGGTTTTGCACTTTGTTTTCACTTTGTGTGTTTGAATTGGGTGGTCAGGTGGGAGGAGGGGCTTACGTGGTTGAAGGGGGAATCTTCTAAAAAGATTGTAGTAAAAATAAGCAGTACTGTGCCACTGGTTTTACCCTTTGGTTTTACTTTGTGTTTTTGGACTGGTGGTCAGGTGGGAGGAGGGGCTTACGTGGGTGAAGGAGAAATCTACTAAAAAGCAGTAAAAAAAAAAAATAGCAGTACTGTGCCACTGATCTTACCCTTTGGGTTTTACTTTGTGTTTTGGTCAGACGAGATGAGGGGCTTTATGCAGTAGTAGGGGGGAATCTACTAAAAATAAGCAGTACTGTGCCATAAAGTACTGTTGCTGTTCCTGTTGTGGTATGGTAGGGCACAAAGCACATGTTTCAAGCTGCTGTGGCCATAACACAATGCATGGTCAAGAAGGGGAGGTGGAGCTCGTTGTGACAAGAAGGCTAATTTCTTTGATATGGGGGGGGGCAGTTCTTTAATGTAAACATCATTGTTGAAGTTTAGCTGCTGTGCCTAAAAAAATACAAGTTCTGTTTTTTGCTGTGTCTAAAACTCACAAGTTCTATTTTTCCTACATATCAGTAGGGAGCATGCTTAGCTGAGAATAAGGTTTAAGCGGTTGGTCCCAGCCCCCTGATAGTGACACACAGCTGATCAGAGAGGAGGGTACTCTCAAGCAGATAATAGATCCCTAGCGAAGTGAGATGGATTGTTAGGTGGGATTGGGACAGGTGAAGGTAGGGGACCAATACAAGTAAGGAATAGGAGGAGATGTGGAGAGACCAGGAGGGTAGAAGGATGGGGAGAGGGGAGAGGGGAGTGGGTGGAGAGGGATGGGAGGGCATGAAGGTAGAAGGATGGGGGCAGGGAGTAGGTGGGAAAAACATAGAGGTGGGCCGGGAAATGGGCATAGCAGGATAGTAAGATGTAACGGATGTGGAACAGCTGTGCATATGGACACGCTTTGGAGAATGGGAGCATGCCCAATATGTGTGAAGGTGTTTCACCTGGAAAAGGGGCTTCAGGAGTTAAGTCAGGAGGTGGCTAACTTAATCAGGGGGCTAGGGCATAGGAGGAGATGTGGCTGTGGTCAGGCAGCTCAGGGGAAATCATTTGAAAGCTCTGCTGGGAGAAGGGAAAGAGGGGTAACTTGGGTAGGAAATAGGCCAGACACTGTACATCTCAAGAGTGATCAGGAAGCAGGTAGAAAGATGGGTGGGGTGTGTCTTCCTGGTCTTGCTGCTAAAGAGGATCAGGAAGAGGGTAACAGGAAGGGGGGAGTCTGGCTGCACAGAATGGATCTTTTGGGAGGACCGGTGAAAGACAGGTAGGGTGGGCATGTGGAGAAGGTTATAAACTGGACTATGGAAAACATAGAAGTGACCAGGAAGTGAGTATTAGGAGTGGAAGGCTGAACACAGGATGGCAGGATGTGGTAAAGAATAGAGTGGGGGGATGGAGAGGAGGAGGGATAAAGGATTACTGGATGTTAGCCGTGGTGGGGCCGGGATGAAACTCAACACCGGTGACACAGGTGGTGTGGTAGTGATGAACAGGTATGCCCCACTACAAAATAGGAGGGACACGGAGGATAGTGTGGGGACAGTAGAGACCGATGATCCTGTTGGTGAGCAGGTGAGTGATGGGGAGGCTGGTAGAGATCCAGGAGGAATAGCTGAGGATGGAAGGGTAGTGCTGGTGGGCAGGGATGAGTTGGGAGGGGGGGACAACACAGTCCATCGGGGTACAACTAGGGACACAAAGAACGATGATGGGGATGGGCTTGCAAGACAAATTATGGGGGAAGAGGAGAGTAAAATGGTGAAGAGCTGGGCATCAAGGAAGTGGGGGAGGGTGAGGGGTCAGGAGGGAAACCAGGGAAGGGGAAGCAAAAGTGGATGGACTAAAGCTCAGAGGGGAGGAGGTAGTGCTAAACAGTGATAGAGGAGTTGATAACAATACACAAGGTCCAACTCCAGGGGCACCAAGGTATTGATCATGGGGTATTCCATAGTTAGGGGAATCAAATGGGGGCAGAGTTGTATTAGGGTTGAGTGCATGCCGGGTATGACAGTGCACAAGGTAGCACACCATGTGCACTCATTGGTAAGGAAGCATGAGGGTGTGCTTAATATTGTGGTGCACATGAGTACAAATGATCTGGCTGAAAATAGTGTGATGGAGGTGCACGCCAGATATGGGGAGATGTTGAGAGTATGCAAGGCAGAGGGAATCACCCTCACCTTTTCAGAAGTTCTACCGGTACCCATGGGGTCCTTAGAAAGGAAGCAGAAGATTCAGGAATTCAATAGTTGATTGCGAAACTGGCGTCCAGCTATGGGGTTTGGGTTAGTGGGTAACTTGGGCGATACATGGGATAATAAGGAACTCTATGCCAGGGACAGATTACACCTAAGCATAGCAGGAAAGGATGTGCTGAAAAAGAAATTGGTAGAGTACATAGGTACCAGGTAAATTTAAACTGGTAGGGGTGGGGGGTTGAAAATGGGTTGCAAGCGACAGAGCATACCACAGGAGGCCAGAGGCCCCTCCCCCCAGAACGAGCACAAAGGGAAAAGGCAGGCTCAAAATCAAAAGGGGGAAGGGGGTTAGGGTGGTTGGACAGGGATAGAGAGTAAGGTTGGAGGGTGGTATTGATAAACACAAGAAGTTTGGGGAATAAGATGCCTGAGCTGTAGGCTCTGTTGGCAGAGGGGGAGGGTAGAAGTAGCAGCTGTAACAGAAACCTGGGCCACACAGAGTCATGACTGGAACCTGAGTCTTCCTGGGGTACACAACCCATAGGAAGGATAGAGCAGTTGGCAAGGGGGGTGACTTTGTTTGTTAGGGAAGGGATTGTGTGTAGCAGAGATGAGGACGTGGGGGGAAATATTGAAGCAATATGGACCACCCTGAAGGATGGCAGGGGAAGGAGGATTAACCTGGGGTGGTATACAGGCCACCAATGCAATCAGAAGACATGGACCTGAACTGGTTGCCAGAATTAGCAAATATTGCAGCCGGGGGGGGAAGAGACCATGGTACTAGGGGACTTTAACTTGCCAGGGGCAGACTGGAGTACCATGGCATTGGCATCTACAAAAGAACGAAAGTTACTGGACGCTTTTCAGGATGGGTTCCTGACTCAATTAGTGGGTGAGCCAACAAGGGAGGTAGCATCCTGGACTTGGTTCTTGCGAACGGGGACCAGGTGAAAAATTTGGTAGTCAATGACCCCCTGGCAGGGAGTGATCATTCTGTAGTTCGATTTAGTTTAGATCATGGGAAAGAGTGGAACCAGACCAAAACAACAGTGGTTGACTTTAGAGGGACTGACTTCAGGGAGATGGCTGACATACTCAGGGAGCATTTAGTAAACATCAAGCCAGGGATGAGCACAGAAAACCAATGGAGGATTCTGAAGCTGGGCTTGCTGGAGGCTATAAAAGTCTGCACTAAATCCCATCAGAAGAAGGCTAGGGTGAGAAAACCCTGTTGGTGGTCCAGGGAAATTCAGCAGGGGGTGAGGGGAAATAGTTGGCCTTCAGACATCACAAATTCTTTGACTGGGTGACAAGATCCCTGGACAGTGAAAATCCAGTTGATGTCCTGTGCTTGGATTTCAGCAAGGTTTTCGATTCAGTCCCACACAGAAGGTTGGTATGTCAGCTGAGGAACCTACAGGTGGGGGAAAAAATGGTGGGCTGGATAGCAAATTAGCTCAACAATTGGCAGCAGAGGGTGGTGGTGGAGGGGGGAGGTTTCAGCTCATAGGAAGGTCACCAGCGGGGTCCCTCAGGGATTGGTACTGGGTCCAATCCTGTTCAATGCGTTCATTGTGAACATTGGAGAGGGTGTGAGGAGTAAGATGAGCCTGTTAGCAGATGACTGTAAGCTGGGTGCAGTGGTGGACTGCAAGGAGGGTAGGAAGACACTTCAGGAGGATTTGGCCAGGTTGGAAAGGTGGGCTCGCACTTGGCAACTGGGGTTCAACATTTGAAAGTGCAGCGTACTGCATCTGGGAGTCAGGAATCCTGGATATAACTACCATTTGGAGGGGGAACAGCTGTCAACATCTAAAGAGAAAAGGGACATGGAGTTGTCATAGATGCCAGGATGAATAACTCAGAACAGTGCCGGAGAGTGGCTGCAAAGGCAAATAAAATACTTGGGTGTATCTCTACGGGAATAACACTAAGGAGAAGGGAGGCCATTCTGCTCCTGTACAACTCCTTAGAGAGGCCTCACTTGGAATACTGCGTACAACCTGTCTCTAACCTACCCTTTGTGGCTAAGGTTATTATTTATTTTATTTATTTATTTAGTTTTTGTTGACCGGGTAAGTGCACTAGACAAATCCTGCCTTTCAGGCATGACCCGGGGAAGGGGGATACAGATGAATGCCAACTGACCTTGATCCAGAGTAAGCTGTTATTGAGAAGGTGGTTGCGTTGCAGCTGGATAACCATCTTACAAACCACAGTGTCTATGATGTTCCCAGTCTGGGTTCAGGAAAAGATATAGCACTGAGACCGCCCTGGTCCAGGTTTTAAATGATCTCCTAATTGCAAGAGATCAAAAGGCTCATAGTATTCTAGTCCTTCTTGATCTCTCTGCGGCATTTGATACTGTAGACCATGGTGTGCTTTTGGAGTGCCTGCAGCTTCTTTGTGGACTGTCTGGTACAGTTCTACTCTGGTTTCGATCTTTCCTTACAGGCAGGACACAGATGGTTGTCACTGGAATTTATTCCTCTGACACCATCTCCCTGTCCTGTGGGGTGCCACAAGGCTCCATTCTGGCACCCATGCTGTTCGCAGCTTATATGCTGCCATTAGGAGATATCATTAGGCGATACAGTTTGGGTTTTCACTACTATGCAGATGATACCCAACTGTATTTGTCCTTTACTCCTGGACAGGATGATGCAATCTCCATGCTTAACAGCTGTCTAGCCAAGATCAGAGACTGGATGAGCACTAGCTGGCTGAGGTTAAATCCGGATAAGACCGAGGTGTTGGTTGTGGACCCTGGTCGCCCTGAGGCAGGTCTTAGGGCTGGGCTTCCATCAGGCTTATGGCTTGATGGTGTCCAGCTCTTGACTTCAGATCGGTTGCGTAACTTGGGCATTATTTTTGATCACAGTTTGACCCTAAAATTGCAGGTGTCTGCCGTTGTCAAATCTTCCTTTTATCATCTTAGGAATATCGCCCAGGTGAAACACCTGGTTCCTCAGGATGACTTTCCTACATTGGTCCATGCCTTCGTAACCCCCCGCCTTGATTACTGCAATGCCCTTTACTTAGGGCTTCCGTGGGTTGATATCCACCGCTTGCAGCTAGTGCAGAATGTGGTGGCCAGGCTTTTGACTGGTACATCCAGGACTAGACATATTACGCCAGTGCTGCAAACTGCACTGGCTGCCGGTTCAGTGGCGGATCACCTTTAAGGTTGGGTTACTGACCTATAAAGTCCTACATGGACAGGGACCCCAGTATCTGCAAGATCTTCTTACTCCCTACTGCCCCTCCCGCTCACTCCGATCCGCTGTCGAGGGATTGCTAGAGATTCCCAGGGTTCAGTTAAAGACATCTGGGGCACGTGCATTTTCTTATGCTGCCCCTTCCCTGTGGAATTCTCTACCTCGTTGAATAAGAGAACGCCTTACTGTCTCGAGTTTTAAGTCTGAGCTCAAAACCTATTTGTTTTTTAAAACTTTTTCTGAAGGTTTTTAAAATATGCATACATGTTTATTTCATTGTTGGTTTTAATATGTTGTACAGCGCCTTGGTTTTGAAAGGCACTTAGAAAATAAAGCTTTACTTACTTACTTACAATTTTGGAGGCCTTACTTAAAGAGGGATATTACCCTTTTGGAGAGAGTACAGAGATGAGCCACAAGGATGATCCACAGCCTGGGTAATGTCCTATGAGGAACGATTTAGGGAGTTGAACATGTACTCTTTGGAAGACAGATGGGACCGGGGGATATGATAGAGGTCTTCAAGTATATGAAGGGGATAAATAGGGTAGACATGAAAAGTCTCTTTTATGCTGAAGGGAGAAGGAAATACTAGGGGACATAACCTTAAGTTAGTAGTGGGGGAGGTACAGGGGAAGTGAGGAGACACTACTTCATGGAGAGGGTGGTTGCACCTTGGAACACATTACCAGGGGAGCTATTGGCAAAGGACACCATGGAGGGCTTCAAGGTGGAGTGGGACAGGCACATGGGCAAGGTGCAGGTCGGGGGGGTACCCAACAGGGAGCTGGAGGAAGAGCCAGATAACAGGGAGTGCAGGAAGTGGGGAGACAGCTATTGAAACCTAATTCAGGGGCTGCATCTCAGGTAGACGTGATAGACCGACAGGCCTAATCTGCTGGCAACTTTGTATGTATGTTTGCATGTATGTATGTATGTATGTATGCCCACCTCAGAGGGTTGGTGGTTTCCAGATGGAGTGGCAGTTCTGGGTAAGGGTTAACCAGAGATGGGGCAGAGGTGAAAGCCTTCTTCAAAGAAGTGACAGCAGCTGTGTGTTCTGGTCCCCACTGCCAGGGGACATCTTTCTTCAGTAGCTCATACAGAGGTGCGGCCTTTTGTGCAAAATTGCAAATGAAGTCCCTGGAGTAGTTGACCATACACAGGAAACGTCTCAGAGTAGTTGCACTGGTGGGTAGTGGCAAATCATGGATGCCCTGGACCTTGTCCAGTGCAGGGCTCCTGCCTTTGGCAGTGATGCACAAACCCAGGAAGAAATCTTCTGGGAGGCACAATTGTACCTTTGCTGGGTTGTACTGTAGGCCTGCCTCAGTAGGAGTGTCAAGAGCTCATCTAGAAGCTCCAGATGTTTCTCCAGGCCTGTGGTGGCCAGGAGAAGATCATCCACATACTGCAAGAGGCATTCTGGTGTAAAGAAGCCCTGTATGGCTTCCCTTATGTGGGTGTGGAAGAGGGAGGGACTGTTGCGGAATCCTTATGGGAGGCAGTTCCACATGTATTGAGGTTCTTCAAAGGCGAAGACAAACTTGTACTGGCTCTCAGGAGCCAAAGGGAGTGACCAGAAACCATTGGAAATGTCTAGGGTACTGAACCACTTGTGTTCAGGTTTCAGAAGTTTGAGCACATCTGGGGCAGATGCCACTGTAGGTGAGCAACTGGGGTGACTTGGTTAAGTCGTCTGTAGTCAGTGATGAGCCACAACTGTTGTTAGGCTTCTTCACTGGCCTGGTGGGGGAGTTGACTGTGGACACACAGGACCTAATGACCCCTTGCTTTAAAAGAGAATCAATAGTGACCCTCAGAGAGGGTATTGCCTCTGCAAGAAATGGATATTGTCTCTGACAGGGTGGTTCATTACCAGTGATTTGTATGAGAATGTTCATCCTCCCACAATCATGTTTGTGCTTTGCTAAGGCCTCTTGGTGCCTTTGCAAGATTGGTTTCAGTTTGAGGAATAGCTCATGGTGCTGGAGCATGAGAGTGACATTATGCTCTGCGTCATTGACCTTCACTGCTGCTACCATGTGCGAGTCTGAAATGAGAAGCATTTGGCACTGGCCAGGTATCTGAAGCAATAGCCTGTAAGCTAAATCCACCACGCAGCCATGGCATGAGAGAGTCTATTCTCAAGATACTCTGGTGATGACGTGAGGTCAAAACAGTGTGTCACCTCAAAGGTACTGATGAGGACTGGTATTGGTTTGGACTGGTATGTTGTGACTACAGTCTGCTCAAAGGTCTGGGCAGAAGTAGGCTTCCCTGTCGACCAAGGAGATAGCTGTGGGTCGTCTTGGTTCAGCACTGAAACTGCGGCACCCGTGTCTAGAAGTAACTCTTGCTGGCAGCCCCCAACCAGTGCTTCTATACAGGGTACAATATCCACCATAAAAGCTGCTAAAACAAAATTGTGGGCAAAAAGTCTGTGTGCTGCAGAAATCTGGGCTACATCTAAAACTGAGATTTTAAATGGTTTCTAAATTATGGAAAGCTATGTTAGGCTATCAGGGATTCTGGTGCATGCAGTGAGAGCAGAACTACAGTAGTGCAAGTAAACTTGTTAGCACTAACTCTGAAAAGATTATTTAGCTTGGCAGCACTTAAAACAATGACAGCCTCTCACCTTCATTATCTGTCTTTATTAGGAGCGTATTAAATTTCATAACATGCATATTGATTCAGGCTGTTTTTTCTCATCTAATTGATTTTTTATGGCACGTATTAATATATATTAATTTACATATCATCTGTTTAAAAAAGTCCTAAATGGACTGGGTCCCAGCTGTTCAAGCCTGCTACCCCTTCCCAATGTCCCACAGAGAATCGGTAGGACAGGAGGCTGCTGATAGAGGTCACCAGCATGTTTCAAGCCCCAGCTGAGCCAATTACTTCTTTCTCACCTCTGTTTGTATGTGTTCCATAAATATGCACACCACACTCCTGTGTGAATGTTTCAGAATCCTCCCTCCCTTCCTTCCTTCCTTCCGTCCTTCCTTCCTTCCTTCCTTCCTTCCGGTCTGTGAAATACTCTCCCTCTTGCAATCTGTCTAGCACCCTCCCACCCATTAGTTCAATGGCCTATGCAGCCAGTATAGTGTTATGCTTGTGCAACTGTGTTACTTAGGTTTTGGCCATTTGCACTCTCTATTCCAGAGGAATTACCGCCCTGTAGGGGTACCAAACGCAAGGAACCCACTAGAGGGTTCCACCCCTAGAGTTGCCACGGGACGATTCCCTTGACTAAAGGTACCTTAGGAAGGATGCCAAGGAGAGAGAGGTGCTGCCACTGGAGGAGGGGAGGATGGCGGGGCAAAGAAAAAGTGCTTCAGAAGGTGGCTAAGGGGAACTGTTTATATAGCTCAGGAAGTGGGTGTGGCTGGCCTCTTGTCCATTGAACCATAGGCGGAGTCTTTCAATTCAGTGGCCTATACAGCCAGTATAGTGTTATGCTTGTGCAACTGTGTTACTTAAGTTTTGGCTGTTCGCACTCTATTCCAGAGGAATTACCACCATGTAGGGGTACCAAAGACAAGGAACCCTCTAGAGTCTAGAGGGTTCCACCCCTAGAGGTGCCGTGGGATGATTCCCTTGGCTAAAGGTACCTTAGGAAGGATCCCCCCACCAAAAGAAAGTAGTGGTATGAAGCATGTAAGCAATCAGTAGTTGTGAGAATAGTGCTAGATAAAGCATCAGGCAGCTTGATATCGTAATGGGATGCGCAGGTTAACAATGGCATGGGTTTGATGGGTTGCAAGAGAGAGTGAGGGGACCTCCTAAGGAGAGAGGGAACGGCAAAAGGGACACCATCTCCCTCCATCCAACAGCGGATCCTGCCTATGGAACTAGGGAACACTATGCTAACAATTATGACCTGAGACATGGAGGAGAGAAAAAAAAAACTCTTTGAGGAAGAAATCTCTGGGGATGTAAGGCCTAGGTCGTCTTCTCTCCAGGCTTGGGATATTTTATTTAGTGATGGCTCTGCTGCTGCAATTTGGAAACCCAATTAAAGGGAGGTGGAAAATATTCCAATTTGGCAGAAAGTTCTCACTCAGTCCCTCTAACGGGAACACCGTGGAAGGTTGTGAGCACCACTCTACAACAATGGACAACCAAGGCAGGAGGGGGAGAGCAGCGACTGCTGAGGCACTCACCTGGCCTACTGATCTACTCTCAAACCAGGTGAACCAGAGGCAGTCATGGGGAGAATAGTTTGAAGGGTGCCTCCTCGCTGGGCACTAAAAGGGCCCCCGTAAACAACCCCAGCATCACTGAAACTGCGACATCTGTGTCTAGAAGTAACTCTTGCTGGCAGCCCCAAACCAATGCTTCTATACAGGGATGTCCAGAATCATTGGTTACCAAAGTGGTAATGATGATGTGAACTGGGGCCTCACACCGTCATTCTGATTCACTTTGTTTCTGGTCACCTAAGGGGTCTACCTCTTGAAGCATCTGCAATACTTCGGAGTAGTGAGACTTGGTTCACCCATCCTCCTCGGGCTCCTCATCCAGCGGAGGCACGGATGGGATGGCAGCCATGGGCATGGGTGCCAGAAGATAGTAAAAGCTGGGGCGGCTGAGGATCAGAGGGGCACTTATTAGGGTACAAAGGGCACTTTTTCTAAACCAGTTTTTGCTATACGGAAACACAATAAATGCTCGTTTATGATGAAGATCGTAATGTTAAGAATGCAGTAATACCATATAGAAATATTTAGTAAAGAATATTAAGAGCTCACCTGTCAACCCATTTCCTCCAATAGCTCCATATAAAGACTGGACCATCCACTGCTTAACCTGATACAATGGCTGCCCAGGTGAAAATGAAAGATGGTATGGTAATATTTGTATTATCAGTCTGGAGCATGCAGTCTTCATACAAATGGGTTAGGCATTTTTAGTTCTACTAACTTCAGGACAGAAATTAGTGACAAGTTAATGCCTGAGGCTTGGGGAAATAATGGTACCACACAAAAATGGAATGTCCACCCAAGGATTCCAAATAAAGGAATTTCATTGCTGTGCAAATACAAAAACCAAGGTTAACAAAATTAATCCAAGAAGACAGTGGTTAACACTTTTGTACTGGTCAGTCTTTATCCTCATGTGGCACAAGCTACAAAGCCTTAACTACCACTACCTCCCTGAATAACTTTTTGTATTTCCACCTGTAGTTTTCTGCACAGCAATACATTTCTTGTATTTGGAGTCCTTGGAGTGGACATTCCATTTTTGTGCAGTGCCATACTGAAGAGACTGGCTAGTACTACAGCATTTCATGTGATGAGTGTGCACACAGCTTTTGATCTTACAATGTTTGGGTTGGGGGCTGGCTACCCTGTTGTTGAAAACAGGAGACAACCCAGAGAGCATAACCATCCCTGTGCTCTATTTTACTAATGCTACACCCAGAAACCACAGAATCTGTCCTGTCACACTGCAGAACAATTAGGAGAACTGCTGTTTTTTTATATTCCATTGGTTTTATTAATTGCTTGCCATGGTGCCTGTGACAGGGTATGCCAGTCGAAGAGTGGCAAGAACATGCTGTGTGGTGGGCCTGGACAGGACATGAAACTGTGTGGCAATCATGTGCAAGGCTGAAGCAGAATGTTGTGCAGTATAAAAGCGTTTAGTGTTTTCTTTATGTTTTGCAAAAATTATACATAAAACCGTGTCACAGCAGCTCATGTTCGTAAGCATAACAACACTGATTTGCCAGCCAGTAGCTATAGAAAGAAAAAGAAAGACAAAGATAGATAATGTTTGTAATTATTTATACTGTATACATGCTACAAAACGGCAGTATAGCCTAGAGGTTAGAGTAATGAGCTCACATACACCCACACACAAACAAGAACGTGAACACACACACACACAAGCACAGGAACACACACACACACACTCACACACCAGCATGTGAACACACACACACACAAGCATGTAAACACACACACACACAAGCATGTAAACACTTGCGCGCGCACACACACACATCCACACACAAACAAGCATGTAAACACTTGTGCACACACACACACACACACACACACACACAAGCATGTGAACACACACACCCACACACAAACAAGCATGTGAACACACACACACACAAGCATGTAAACACTTGCGTGTGCACACACACACAAGCATGTAAACACTTGCGCGCGCGCACACACACGCACAAGCATGTAAACACTTGTGCGCACACACGCATACACACACACTCTTCTAACACCACTGGAGAGAAACAGCCAAATAGAGGATAATGCCAGGTTGCAATGCAGACCAGCTAGCATTTAAACCATTTTTTGTCCGCAGCAACCCTGGGGTCTTCCTTATTCCTTACATTTTGAGACTCACATTTTTCAATTTTTTTTGTATTGCCAGTTTCTCTTTTTAGTTTTTGATTGAAGCTCATAGAACCTCTGCATAGAAACATGTATTCCCAGTATGTCTGGGATCTTTAAGCAGGACTCACACATGTTTTCTTTTGCCTTAGCAGTTTTCTAAGTATACATGTATAATAATTACTGTTCTCTTTCAAACTCCACCCAAAAGTACTATATTTTTTTTTTAACTTTCTATTTTTCCCCATTACGCCCCCAGTCTCTGACTCTTCGGGGGTACCTGCGAGTCAGCCCTCTGCCAGTCACCTCACCCACAAGCCACCTGCACCCCTATAGAGCTATGGTATACCTTCTCGGGTGGTAGCGAGGTGGGGCCTGTACACCCCGAATGCTTACTTGTCTCGTCGGGAAAGGTGGTCGAGGCGGGTGAAGGCATATCAAGGGCACGCTCATGGTGTCCCATCTTCCCGTAGATGGAGGGTTGTTATCCTCCTGGTTTTTTCTACCTATATGTGGAGTGCGCCCTTGACGTCTAGGCGCAATGTGCCGAAATCCACCACATGTCATGGCCAGCCTTCCCTGCAATCAGGGCTTGCCGTACCTTGAGCCTCCGCTTGGGGTTGCACAAGTTGTGGGCTTTAGAAACATAGAAACATAGACTTTGATGGCAGATAAGGACCACTTGGCCCACCCAGTCTGCCCATTTCCCTACCTATTGGATAAGCTGCAGATTCTAGTTAACCAACAGCCTACTTCCTGCAACCCCCCTCTATAATTGCCTTATGTCTGTCCCATGCATGTTTGAATTCCCCCACTGTTTTAGACCCCACAACCTCTCCAGGAAGGTGGCTCCATGCAATGGCATGGGTTTGATGGTTGCAAGAGAGAATGAGGGGACCTCCTAAGGAGAGAGGGAACGTTAAAAGGGACACCATCCCCCTCCATCCAACAGCAGATCCTGTCTACGGAACTAGGGAACACTATGCTAACAGTTATGACGCGAGACACAGAGGAGAGAAAAAAAAACCCTTTGAGGAGGAAATCTCTGGGGATCCAAGGCCTAGGTTGCCTTCCTTCCAGGCTTGGGATATTTTATTTAGTGATGGCTCTGCTGCTGCAATTTGGAAACCCAATTAAAGAGAGGTGGAAAATATTCCAATTTGGAGGAAAGCTCTCACTCAGTCCCTCCAATGGGAACACTGTGGAAGGTTGCGGAGCACCATTCTACAACAATGGACAACCAAGGCAGGAGGAGTAGAGCAGTGACTGTTAAGGCACTCACCTGTCCTACCAATCTGCCCTCAAACCAGGTAAACCAGAGAATAGCTTGGGTACCTCCTCGCTGGGTGAAAAAGGGGCCCCCATAAGCAACCCCAGCCCTTCATAGCTGAGTTGTAACTTCTACAACTCAAGGTGCCATCAGTATGGTTGATGACTGAAGGTCCACCTGGAGTGAGGACATTCCCAGCTATGGGCCAGGTGAGAAGGAACACGCCCCAAGCTTCTCATGCTCAAGCTGTAGACTCAGATGCAGAGCGAGACTGTCGGCTGCAGGGGGAAAACCTGATCCAGAATGGAATGGCTGTCATACCCCAGGGACTGATGAGGCTGAATGGGCATGAGTACTGAGAACTTGCAGGGTAAATGGCAGGGAGCATTGCACAAAGGTGGCATAAGCAAGAGTGGATCTGGACATAGTTCAGTAAGGCAGGGTAATGCAGTGGGGTAGGGTAACAATAGTTGGACCAGCACATAGGTCAGTAAGCAGTAGGAGTAGTCAGACCAGCATGTAGGTCTGCAAAACATAGTAGCAATGATGGGACATGAACGTAAGTGGGGGCAACAGAATGATAGTGGGAGAAGCCAGCCAGGCATTCAAAAAGCCAAATTAAGGTGACAAATACTCTGAGGATTTTTGGCGGTGGAGGTAGGATTTAGAACAGAGGTAATTAGCCACATGGGGCCACGTCCCCCCAAACACTTCCCAGTCCCCACCATAGGAAAAAACAAGAAGTGATGGAAGGGTCAAGAACCACATGCAGATATTAAAACTAGGTTACAGCATCAGTAGTAGCTGAGCTGACCTCAGAGTAGAACAGCAGTGTACAATACAGGGAAATAGCAACAGCTATGAGTGGTAGTATTCTATAAGCATGGAAAGAGGGAAGCACAATGCTGTGAAAACAGCTATGACCACGGGGGGGGTAGATTAAGCTGGGAAAACATGATTAAGCTGCATTGCAAGGGTTCAGAGGGAGCCTGGGTTCAGAGGAAGCTTGACTAAGGTGAAAACAATTAGGCTTGATAACATGGGGGATAATTAGGCCTGTAGCATGGGAAGGAGCTCTGGTTTGTGTAAAAACACAGGTTACAATAGCAAAAGGAGTAACTAAAAGCAAGTAGCTGAAGCTGTAAGAGCCAAATGGTAGGAGCAAGCAAATCGTAGGAGCTGAGAAAACAAATTCCCTCAAAAAGAAAACAAAAATAAAATAAAACTAAGACACAAACATAGAAGAAACAGGGAAGGAACAAAAGGAAGCACACAGCTGGAGGCAAAATACAAACCAGAAGCAGAGGAACGAAACGCAGAGTCCAGCAGAAAGAAGCAGCAAGGTGGGGGGTGGGGAGCAGGCCACAGCCAGCTGCAGAGAGCAAACGGACAGAGCCTCCGGGTGGCAAAGAAAAAATGCTTCAGAAGGAGGCTGAGGGGAACTGCTTATATAGCTCAGGAAGTGGGAGTGGCTGGCTGCTTGTCCACTGAACCATAGACGGAGCCTTCCAATTGAATTACTAGATGCAAAAAAATAAAAGGCTTAAAAACATTATATTTACAGCTATGTGTGTATCTTTTGTGTTTTCTAGTATTTTTTTACTGTACCCTTTATTGCCTACTAAATATGTCAGATAATGCAATGCTTTTTTATTTGTTAAACTGTGTTATATTGGGCACAAATACCCACTTCCACTTGCAAGAATGGCAATAAATAGAATAAAAAAAAAATCAATGGATCTGTTGGCAATAGCAGTACTAGCAGGAGCAGGTACAGGCTCAGCAGAGCGGATTTGCCAATTTAGATTTTTCTTCGGTTCTTCTTGAAGTCCCATGACCTGTCCAGCTCTGACCCAGACTCCCAGTAATTTCAAAGGCAAAGCAAGGATGGAGGCTAGGGACCACACGCACCAGTCTACAGTCCCTTACACACGTGGACTGGACATGGTTCCGAATGACCGACCAATCTGATGACTGGGCAAGCAAGGGAGAGAGTGTGGTGGGTGGGCAGCGGGTAGCTACAGGCTACAGCTATCAACTGCGCTAGAGGGACTGTCAGCTCATCGGGACTGGAACTCGTCGCACTAGATTCTGTCAGTGTCAGCACTCAGACACTGATGACACTTGTCACTCAGAGGTCCTGACCTTCAGCAAAACAAAATAAAATATTAAAAAAATGTTTAGCAAAATTGCAATTATGGTCAGAGACTAGTAGCATTAGCGGCTCAGTGCACTCGCAGCAGGGCAGCGAGCAGAGACCACTGGTCCTCCACAGACAACCTGAACAACACTGAACCTCAACAAAAGCAGGTAAGGTAGGTTAACTTAGCTAGCAAGGCAGGAGTCAGTCAATCAGGAGCACTGGTAGAAATGGGATGGGTGTGGGATGAGGAGCTACTTTTATACACCCCTTACTAGTCTAGCCTGCCTGAGCCGGAACTTCGTGCAGGACATTCACAAATTAAAATAATTTATTATTTCACCACCAGTTGTTGTTTAGTTGGTACAGACCTGGAGGAGCCAGCACAGGGAGGAGGACACGCTATGTGTCAAGTCCTGAGAATCTCCAGAACAAAAAGGTGTTAAGGGCAGGGCTGATGGATAGGCAAGGCTCCTTAAATTAACAGGAGATGAGTGTTGAAAGAGTGAAAATTCCGCCAGAGTTGTAAAGTAGAGCCGTTATCAACCAGCCTTGCAGTCATTTATCTGATAACGATTCTACTTTACAACTCTGCTGGGACTGGGGGAAGCACTCAACATTGACACTGAGACTGGACAGCTTGTTACAAGCTGTCTTTGATTTCTTTGATCTTTTGCTTAGTGTGGGTGAGCGGGGGTGGGCGAGCGCAAATGGTGAAGGCATGGTCAGAACTGTAATGCACCACAGACCTTATCATCTGCAGCTGTGATGTACAGGTAAAGGGCAATCTGGTTTGGCCTCAAAAATGTTGAGTGGCGTTCAGGCCCCCTTCACCCCCTCGGTTCCAGGATCTATGGCCACGGGTTTTGCTGGGATGGCTGTCGTTAATGATTGGATTTTGGCCTTAAACTTGCAAAGTCGGTTGTTTTCCTCGGCCAACTCCTGGTACGTAGGGCTGGACTGCTGGTTTTGTCTGTTGTTCCCTTTTCCGTTCTACTGGTTTGGCCTCTGCTGATACCACTGTTTGTTCTTGTTCTGTCCCCCCTTCTGGTAGGCATTCCTGTTCTGTTGGGAATCTTTGGATTTCCCTTCCACCATGTTCTGGGTGGATGACTCAGTGCTGTTCTGTACCGTGGTCACGTTGGCCTTGGAACCTGAGCCCAGGTTGTTGCACCTGGGTTATGCCCCCTATTGTCCCACCTACACATTACATTGTATTCCTGGTCTATTATACTGTGATACTGCTATTTTGCACTAACATGTAGATTTAGGCACCCAATGTATAAGCATGAGTGCCAAGAATGTGCTTTGCTCCTAATATATGCTAATGTTTACATCTTTATAGGATTATATCATGCATGATTCATTATACTGTATCTCACTATAATGCATTTACCTAGATTACGTTTGTCTTTTATATATATTCTATATATAATCTACCTAATCACTGATAAGATGACTCTAAGGGATTGTCAGTAATTACTGTATACACTTATATACTTATATTCTCATATAATCATATGTAGTGTGTCTCTTGCATTTAGGCAAGTATGCCATGTGTAGTTTGGGTCTGTCATCACTTCTCTTTCTCTAAGCTCATGCTGACACAGACAAATCCTTTGTCTCACATTATACTTATTAGTAATTCTGTCTCCTAAGTCCTTATCCAATGGAGAATGTCTTATACACACACCTTGTTTATAATATAGAACCAACACATTATGTTTCTCATATCCAAAACTATGAGATTATCTCTGTTGCCATGATGTTATCTATGGTATATAACCTTGTGTAAGCCAGCTCCTCACTGAAATCCTGTACATTCTATCGGAGACTGGCGAGAACCCATCTCCCTTATGATTTTCTCTGTCACATGCTTGGCATAAGTATTGTAATAAATTATCATTATTTTTTTTTTTAGTTGTTTAACCAGGAGTAGCACACTAAGCTGAAAGTTTTTTTTTACAGGTGTGGCCTGGGAGCACAGGGAAGTTAAGTGACTTGCTCAGGGTCACACAGTATGTAAGTGGAAACTGTGGGATTCAAACCCAGGTCTGGTCTACTGGATGTCACCAGATTTGCAGCTCAGAGCCTTAAACCACTGCGCTATACTGCCTGCTTACTTCTGCTTGTGTGGTTGTTTCTTTTGGCTGACACTGTAGACATACAAGAATCTGACATATTTACCCCAGAGCTGGTTTCTGGGTAACAAGGTCACACACGTAAATCTGGTACGCGTGTTCCACTCTATCCATAATTGCTTGGAAGTGGTCCCGTGTTGGAAACACCGCTGTTTTAACCTTCTCACAAAGGCCTGGTTCCATGTTCTTCAAGAACAGGCTTTTGTACTCAATCAAATCTCACCTTGCAGTTTCATTAGCCAGTTCCTTGCGCGTCGAATAGGCAAGCCATAAATGACTGTAGTACTGGGCCAATGTTTCCTTGGTGGATTACTTTACCAAAGTGGCTAGCATCACACTAACCATGTTGGAATTGTGCGCTGCCAGGAGGCTGGCTGCGACTATGTCAACTTCTACGTTGATGTCGCTGCATACCGTTTCCAGTAGCTTGGCCCACAATGTGGGATCAATGGTTTGTTTCAAAACCCAGACTCTGTGCTTGGCTGAGCATCTCACATTGGTTTCTTACCTTTTCCAGATGAAAAGTAAGATTGTCGCCAGAGGCCATGTAGCCTACTTTGTCTGTGATAGTCTGGATGGCTTGTGTGGACTGCAGGGCATTCGGGCCGGGCCTTGTATTCCCTGCCATGGACCACTTCAGCCATAGCATTCACCATGCCCTGAAGGAGGGTCTGTTGTTGGACCTCCTTCTTCAACATGATGGCCATCGCTTGCCAGATTGTGCCTTGGAGATTCCAGCCTTCGTGAATGCTTGTTCGATCAGGACTTCCACTTTGCCCTTGTCTTGCTTACTTAAGACGGCTACTAGAGGTGGGTGAGACCTTCATCCTCTGAAGTCCCAAGGTCCACCATCTTGGATCACACCGCCATCGCTGTCATCATTCCGATGACGCCAGGTCGATGGGCGGGGGATACAGTAGAGCTTTCACGTGACCCTTCAGGATTACCAACTACTGATGTAATTTTGTCATCTTGGCTCTGCACATCGAATAATTTATTCTGCCTTTGTACTGTCCCTTACTGACATGCTGTTGCAAAACTCTGTACGCGGTGCTCACTTTGCGATTTTCCCTGCTCTCCCTCTCCAGTGCTTCCTGGCATCTTCCCAACCCATCATACAACTCCTCATTCTCACTCCACAACATATCATTCAAACCAGTTAGCAAATCATTCAACTGTAACGCATGCTTTTTATCCTGCTGCAACCTTTCACAATCCTCTCTCACTCTAACGACCTCTCTGTTCCTGTCCTGTACAGCACAATGCAGTTCATTTCTGAGCTTTTGGAGTTCTTGTTCCAACTCCATCCATCGTTACCCTATTTCTTGGAACTTGAAGACCAGTTCCTTTTTCAGAGCTAGGCCCTCCGTTTCCAATGCCTGTAAGGCAGCATACAGGGTGGCAACCATCATGCCCTTTTGGTCATGTTTCTTGACTTGGTCTCCAAATGCAGCATGAGCACATACTGTATTGAATGACTGTGAGGGTATTTTTCCCTCCATTTTCACCCAGCCCTCCCTGCTGCTGAGGCACGACATGTCAGCATGCATACATGGAGGCGTACGCATGTTGCGGGGTCCTGCAGCACCCACCCTTCACTGGCATCCCCATCCCGTCCTACCCTCAGGCCTCCAGCTGGGAGAGGAGAGCTGTCCTCTGGACGCTCAATCTTCTCACTCCCTGACTGACTCCCTGCGATCTGCTCTCACAGCAAACATGGGTTGCTGGTGTGGCAGGAGGTAAGGCATGATGCCTCAGCCCTCCACACCACTGGGTCAGCCCCGAAGAGAAATCTTTCAAAGAGGATGATACTGAAGCTTCAGAGTCTTCCTCTTCTTCCTCAGTATCTCCCCACTGCCTCTTTTCCTGCAAGATTGTGTATCTGTTTTTGAGGGTGATTTCTTTGTCATTTTAGCCTTGATACGCTTTGAGCATCCCCTCTTCCTGGTTCATACCGGGCAAAGATACTCATCCTGTAGAGGGGGGAGAGGCATTTCCACTTCATCCTGGACCAATGAGGATGTCTCCTCCACTGGGTCCGGGTCATCTCTTAAGGTGCTATCCCCATTCACCACTCATTCCACTCTGGTTGCTCTGGGTCGCTTGCACAGTTTTAGGTTGAGTCTGGGTGGGTTGGGGGCCAGGTGCTTACCTCTGTGAGGCTTCTTTTGAGGTTGTTGAACTGGATCTATGACCTGTTCGGTTGCGTTGGGGATTGAGAAGGGGAAGGATGTGGAGAGGAAGTGTGTGTGGGGGGCTACACCTTGTTGGTTCTCATTCTGTATTTGAGACTCTTACTCTTCAGGATCCTGCTCTTTCCTGCATGTTTGTTCTTTGGCTGTAGATCTCTGTAAGGTTTCCTGCTGCAGCTCCCTTGTAATAACCATCTCCCAATCCACTGCACTCTTCCTGTTGCAAGAGGCGCAGATGTGCTGGCCCGTATTCCTCACACAAATTGCACTGGAATGGATAGGAGCAGTGTGGACTCAGGTGTCCACACTCAAAGCAAAGACTGCACTTAGGTTTTTCACATACTATGATTAAATGGAATCTCTCTCCACACTTGTGGCATGACTTACAGTAGGTTGCTCAGGGTAGAAACATGGTCCTCTGTCTCTGCCTAGAGAGAAGCCACTTGACAAGTGACTGACTCCTATGTTGATGCTGCGTAGCCTCACTTCATATTTCCA
The DNA here is from genome assembly GCA_016271365.2 of Neoceratodus forsteri. Taxonomy (NCBI): domain Eukaryota; kingdom Metazoa; phylum Chordata; order Ceratodontiformes; family Ceratodontidae; genus Neoceratodus; species Neoceratodus forsteri. The sequence continues at coordinate 372,180,828 of CM057449.1, forward strand.
TCTTCCAGTTCAAATTAGCTCCAATTCCAGGACTGAGGAATGTTTGTCTAAGATATCACATTTCTGGTGAAGCCAGTAGGTTATATTGGTAACATTAAACCCCTCATTATTAAACAAAATTGTAATAATCTTACTGGTGAGTTTAGTTCATGGAATTGCCACAAACAGTTCCCACAGTTTGTTGTATTTCTCCCAGAATCTTTGTAAGGAGTCAACAGATTTGAAGCTAACATCATATACATTGTTACCAGAAACATGAATGAAAGCAACAAGTTAAGTTGCAAAGAAACCCAAAGATTCCTTCAGTAAATTATGAGCAATGAAAACTCTATCTGGAGAGTCCTCTGCACCACACACACATGCTTGAGCCTGACAGCATTTCTACACTGTGCTGGCTCCCCTTGCATCTGAAATAGATCAGCCATGTAGAAAGGTTTCTTCCCTCCTGTCCTGATGCTCCAGCCTGTTCCCCCCTCTCAAACCACTGGTGCTAGGCTGTCCACCATCCTCTGGTTTAGGGGAATGTTTCTGAAAGGTGTCTGGACCTGCCCTACCAGAGGACTCAATGTTTGCTTGACCAGATGGGTCAGTTTGAGGGCTTCCCCTCTGAGCTACCAGACCTAGGGAGCAGGGCTCCCAGGAGGAGGCATAGAAATTGAGACCTTAGGGTTAGCCTGTACAGGCTCTTGTCTCTCAGGTTGTTGGGGGGGCCCTATGGACTACCTATGAGGACTAGTGTTTTGTGCTTCAGCTGTTTTCCCAGCATGTATACTCCCTTCATAACCAGTCTGATTACCTTCAGGAACAATATTCTTATTAGAGGTGGATCTTTCTTTACTGAGATCCTTGTTTTGTGCAGACTTTGTCAAAACAGTATTTCCCCCCTAAATGTGTCAAGTGGACACAGCAATCCCCTCAGACACACACAGATTTTCCTCTCTGTAACAACCTGGCTCTCAAAATAGGGAGGTCCACCATAGCTTGGGACAACTAGTCAAACAGAAGCATTCTTTGCCTGGGCCAACTCATGGATACTCGTTTGAAGCACCTCAGACATTCGGACAACTCCAGGAGGATTTTGGCCTGGAGAAAAAAACAACATTGGCAGTTCCTACAACTTAGTCACACTCTGGCCAAACTGCTTGGGCCTCAGCATTGGTTTGAGGGCCTGAATGGCTTGGACATACTGATGCAGGTGCATGAGGGCAACCCCCCCCCAAGGTCAGCTCAATTTACTGGGGCCTCAGGGATGTACAACCGGACCCCATGGAACCTCTGTGGGTTAGGTTGGAAGAGGAGCTGGCCGAACCCACTCACCCAGAAGTCTGGAGCAGATGCTGGCATGGTCTCAAGCTTGCAGAACGGGATATGAAGACCCACTTCACACTGTTTAACATGCTCCACCTCTGGCATAGGATCCCTCAGCAGCTCGATAAGTGGGGTCTGATGCACTCAGAAAGCTGCTGATGATGCATTCAAGCCACTAGGAGCATCACACACATACTGTGGAACTGCACACTACTCACACAATGAGTCGAGCGAACCTGCTTCTCACTGTTTGTCAAGAACCTCACATTTATCCTCACCGTGATCATGTTGGGCATCACTGGGGACATGGGCCTTGATACATGCAAATCAGTGGCAGAGAAGCTTTGGCTGCTGGGGTCTCTAATTACTGCCAAAAGGATCATACTATGCCACTGGAGAGAAACAATGCCTCCTCTCTTATTGAGCAGCTTCAGGAGGATGGAAAAATGGCTGTTATGAGAGGGTCCACTACCTTGAGCTATTTTTTTCTTTTAAAGATTTTGTTGTTTTTCGCTGTGTGATTTTAGTTCTCATGAAAGGTGCTGGACTGACAACAGTGGAACCCACAGTCCTCCTTTAATCCACATGATAGGTATAACATGGGAGATCACAGTGCAAGCTTCTCTACACTTCCACCAATGTGCCACAACCCTTCCATGGTGGGACTACCACATAGGTGAGAGGGTGGTTCAGACTCCATGACCATTCAGTCTTTGGCATCTCATGTGAGACTGCCAACAAGGGTACCAATTAGTGCCAATTGTGTTGCGATGTGGATACCTGCCCACTAGCAACTGGACAGACACCACCACAACTCATTTCACATAGGCCACTGAACAGCCTTCTGGTGATAATGGCTTTCAATCACTACTGACCTGTGCTGGATTTGAACCCGTGACCTAGAGGTGAAAGATTCCTTATCCTGCTATCAACCCACTGAGTCATCCAGTTTTGAGAGGGTCCACTACCTGAGGTGTAATAGACTTGACTCTCTCAATCGCATCTGGGGACCTTATCTCACATCTGAGTACTACAAAATACCTCAGGGACACTATATGCCACAGGATATGATCTTTGCGGCAAATTAACCTAGAGTCTCATCCCACTCCCCCCCTCCACTGCCCCCAATCCCATCTTTTCCTCCCCCTCCACACAAAAGAGAATCTCAGAAAGGTTATAGCTCAGAGCCTTCTTCCACTGACTCTTCCACAGGAGCTCCCCCTACGTGAGGGGTTTTCCTTTCCACTGCCCAGAGCTCTCATAGTGGCATCCATAGGTAGAGTATGTGACAGTACAAAGCTTGAGCATACCTGGTTGTATTAGTGCACTGACTTACAGTTTTAGCATGAATGTGTATGTGATATTGGTTCTCATCAAGTTTTCAGGTTTATCTGGACATTGCTCTAACACCATTGTCTCACATTAGAGTAGTTTCTCCAAGGCACTTGCCCTGCTAGAAAAGTGTTCAGTGTTTCTGTATACGTTGTGTACATGTGTATAATTTCTCCTTACACTAACAAAATTTTAATAAAAACAAACAAAAAACTAAACAAAAACAGTATTCCCCAGAGAACCCACATCCTTCATCCAAGAAACCGAATCTCTAGTGCCTATAGATGAGTGATAGTTGGTTTCAAGTTCTTTTGGATTGAAGCCCAAAGTCTTATTTTCTAACGTACCAGAGTCCTCAGGGGTGGGAGAATCCAGCCTTGTCTCATGTGAGTCTCTGCCACTCACTGGTAGTGCCAATGCAGTCACTACTTCTCCCGACTGTGACAAAGTGTTAAGGGGGCGGCTGCTGGTCCGTGTTTCTGCACATTACTTACCAGGGACACCACCTCCTGTATCTATGCTGCAGTTGGGGAATGACATGGGAGCCAGGACTTGGCATCTGGTGATTGCTACCAGCCGGCTGCTGAGAGAGACGATTCCACAGTCCAGGGAGCCAATTCCTGTTGCGTACGGGCCAGTCTGAATGCCTATGGCCCTAGCTTCATGCTTGCTTCTCTCTGGGCCTTCCATATATGGGAGGGGGATGACATGGCAGAAATTGACAGTGGCTTATCAGTTAGTGCAGCAGCTGATATTGGCATCTTAGAAACCAGAGGCATAGACACTGAGGACTGGGAAAAGCCTTCTTCCCCATCAGCTAACAACTGGAGGAGATACTTCTTTCTCTCAAACATGCCTGCAGCAAGGTCATGCTCAGCAGTAGTAGTCTCACACTCTGAGAAGCTAAGAGACATGCTGTATTCTTCACAGCCACGCCAGGCATAGGATCAGTCTCCACTTCAGCTTCTTTATTCTGGGTGCACTTTGTCTCAGAGGCTACGACAAGTACGTCACCATGCTTTGTCATCAATTCATGGTTTTGAATCACATACATTTTAGTTTGATTGTCAAGATTAACAGAAACTGCTTTCACATTACATCCACCTTCTTCAGCCTCCTGGTTGTCCATCTTGGCAGCATGCCAGATGGCCAGAGGTTCCCCCTACTGATGAGAGTATGGGAGTCTCCTCTGTGTCAAGGCCAGTATTCCCCCATTAATAAAATCATGTCCATGCAACCCACCCCAGGATGCACCTGGAAACAAGCTATCAAAGCTTAATGTGCGTGAAGGGTAGTGAAGCAAGTAAGATATCCCCCTTCACTGTGCAATAAGACCCCCCATGTGTTGTTAGAATGGCACCAGGCCTTGGTACATGCCTTGGTATGTCTTTCTATTTTCTGTTTTCTGCCCCATCATTTTTTTTTTCTCTCTTTCTTTTCTTGTTGCTCTCTCTCTTTCATAGGGTGCATTCTGAATTTTCTGTAGTGCTGGTCTATTTGTTTTTTTGGGGGGGCAGTTAGAGAAGTATGACAGATTGGTGTATTTGCTGAAAGTCCATTCTGCAGTGCTGGGCTCCAGTTTTGCAGACAGCTATTAACTGTGCAAGCATTCATGAAGATGCAGGGTGCGTTTGTGTAAGGTAGAGGTTCTGGGAATGTTGCTTATGTTTTGTTTAAAATATAAAGTGCTCTCCTAGAAGGGAGTTAGAGAAGATTGCCTGATAATATGGATGTCCCGCTAATTGAGAAAACATAAAAATACTGACTATGTGTTGTGCTGCCGTTGCAGCATGTCGGCAGCTGAGTTAGAATCAGCTGTTCTGCTCTGACAGATCCTGCCGCGCTGTCAAGGACTAAAGACATTTTTTTGCTTGTTTTGTTATCAAACTGTTACTAATTCCTAACAGTCCTTTTGTTCTTCAATACTGCACTTAGTTAACAAGCACCTGGGGTCTGTAGCTAGCTCCCTTTCTGCTCCTGTCTGTTCTTCCTAGGGGCTGGCTGGCCTTTCTGTTAACATTTGAATATTCCTTGGGGGGGGGGCACATTACTGAAGAGGGAGGTGAAGTTGTGAGGGCAATTCATTATTCCCCCTTCTGCCTCAGTATAAAAAAAATAAACGTCTCAGTGGGTATAACTGTATTTCCCCAACTGATATTGTAAAAATGGGAATTACTGTTTTGAGTGGGTGATGTTTTGTATATAAGTATCATTGTGAGGCCTCTGTTGTTTTAATATGTTAATGATATGTTAAAACATGCTAAATATGCATGCAAAAATATGTTGTTACATCACTGAGGTGAATCAATGGTTTACTAATGGGAGGGCTTGCCCGAGGTTCAATGTGGGGAATAGCTCCTCCCACAACCTCTACATAAGCCCTCCTCTAACACACCTCCCTTGCTTAGGAAGTGTTTTCCTCAGCTCCTGTGTGGTTTGTGTGGCTGTGCCTGGCCTGTCTGCTGCCTGGTTTGTCCTGTTTCCTACTCTCCCTTCCCCTTCCCTATCTTGTGTCCTTTCGTTTGTGCCTCCTCTCGTTCGCCTTCCTCGTCTTGTTCTCCCCACCCCCGGCTTGCCTCCTGGTTTGCCTTTGTGCTTTCTTTGCTTTTTGGGAGGGGGGGGACTTATTTCCTACCCATCGTATCATCCTCTGTGGCTGTCACAGGATACTGCTGCATGTTTTAAACTCTACCTCCTCCGTCCCTAACTCTGCTTGGCTGCATTGAGTGCAGGTTAGCTCTCCACGACTACCGGGGATGGGAGCTATGTCTCCAATCTACAGACTTATACCATGCCTTCTCTACCTTATGTCAGTTGCTACTTCCCCTCCGGGATTGGAACTATCACTGTCTGTGTATCCTGATCATTTTACTTATGCTGCTTCCTGTCACCACCATTTGTCTACCGTCCCTGAGAGTTGTCTGAGTCTTCAGTCTACTGCTTCATATTATATGTTCTCAGCCTGATGCCCGGCTGCTGCTCCCTTCAGGAACAGGACTTTGCCTGACTTGCTTCTCCGTAGAAACACAGAAACATAGACTTTGATGGCAGATAAGGACTGCTTGACCCACCTAGTCTGCCCATTTCCCTACCTACAGGATAAGCTGCAGATCCTAGTTAACCAACAGCCTATTTCTTCCTACTCCCACAAGAATTGCCTTGTGTCTGTCCCATGCATTCTTGAATTCTCCCACAGTTGTAGACCCCACAACCTCCTCAGGAAGGCTGTTCCATGCATCTACCACCCTCTCTGTGAAAAAATACTTCCTCACATTGCCCCTGAGCCGTCGCCCTTCTATCTTCAAATTGTGTCTCCTTGTTCTTCCACATCTCTTTTTCTGAAAGATGCTACCCTCTTGGACTTTGTTGATTCCACTGAGGTACTTAAAAGTTTCTCTCATGTACCCCCTCTCCCTCCTTTCCTCAAGGGTATACATATTAAGCTCCTTTAGTCTCTCCTCGTAGGGCTTCTCTTGCAGACCCTGCACCATTTTAGTTGCCCTCCTCTGGACTGCCTCCATCCTGTCTATGCCCTTGCGGAGATGAGGTCTCCAGAACTGGGCCTGATACTCAGATGGGGTTTCACCAACTGTCTGTACAGAGGGATAACAACTTCCTGTTTTCTGCTGGTGATGCCTCTCCCTATACATCCCAGTATCCCCCAGCCCTCCCTACTGCCTTCTCACATTGCTTGATAACCTTAAGGTCATCTGATATGATTACCACCAGGTCCCTTTCTATTTTTGTTGTTGTTACTACCTCCCCCCCCATTGTGTAATCTTTCCCTGGGTTTCTGTTTCCCAGGTGCATTATTTTGCACTTCTTTGCATTGAATCCAAGCTGCCATACTTCTGACCATTACTCCAACCTTGCCAAGTCCCTTCTCATCCTTTCCACGCCTCCTTGTGTATCAACCCTGTTGCAGATCTTTGTGTCATCTGCAAAGAGGCATACTTTTCCTTCCAGTCACTCTGAAATGTCACTTATAAAGACATTAAAAAGGACTGGACCCTTATAAAGACATCTTATCTCTTCTGCAGCCTTGACTTTTTGTCCCATCTGCCGACTTCCCTGGCCGGGAGCCTGACTGTAACATGGACCATCTTCACTGTTTGCATCTTCGCCAATGTGGATTACCAATTCCATTCTGGAACATGACTTCTCCAACCAAGTTCTCTCATCATTCACATTCCCTAGCCAAATCCAGCCCAGATCATCTTGCCTCGAACGACTATCTGGAACTTGTCCTTCCAGTCCGCTGCGTCACATGTGTTTTTTCCACCTGCTACCTGCTGCCATGACCCTCCAGGACTTGGACCTCTTCCTGCTGAGCGGTTTCCAATTCTCCTCACTGCAGTTGTTCTTCCAGCCTCACCATTCCAGCAATACAGAGACTACCTTTCCTGATCCATGGCCCTAGCTTACGTCGCTGTGTCCGCTGTCTGCTTCTCTCCCTACTGCAGGTTGCTGCTTCCCTTCAGGACTGGGACATTTTCACTTCTCCAGCCTTCCACCTCTCAGCTCTGCTTGCGACTTCAACTGCGGAACCAGGACCTCATTGATTAGTTTGCCTCCATCCTGCTGGATTGCCATGTCCCTTGCATCGCTGGACCCTTCCAAGTTGTCTGATTCCACTCGACATCCTGTTCTTCTGTGGACCTTCATTCTCTAGCCCTTTTTGGCATCCTTCCCTCCTCATCTGGATGCTGAAGACTTGTCCTATCCTTCGCACTCCTGGTCACCTGCTTCATGGACTTCCTTGTTACAGGTTCTCCGTCCAGCTGTCATGTGAATTTGTTTTCCTTGCTGATTGGAATTCCTCCTTCGTCACTCCATCACTTTCCATTCTCTTCTCTGGTCACTTCCAGTCTTCATCAGATATGGGACTTCCATTGCTCATAGGACTTGGCTTGGCTCCCTGGCTTCCATGGATCATCATCCTATGCCTCCCTTCAGTATTCTCGCACTTTGCTGACATTTCCCCAATGGAACGGACATCATCCTGCTCCTACCTGCTATGGATATCATGTGGCTTCACCTGGCCCATAGCTTCCCCTGCTTATTCCTTCAGTTATTCAGGATCCACTCCTTACTTTCTTCCCATTTGCATGGCTGCCTTCTCCTCTTTACCTTGCTGGCTCAGGGCTTCATCCTGTTTGCTGTGGCTCTTTTGGGCCTTGTATCCTATCTCCGACCAGTACTCCTAACAAGTCTTCTGCTTCTCCATACGATCCATTCCCTCCTTCTACTCCTGCCTTTTTAACAGTACCCTTCCACTACTCATTTGATCATTTATGCATTACACTGGAGTACTACTACTACTGCCAGCAAACATTCCTTGGCTCTCATGCCACATATACTCTTATGTTATCATAGAAGTCTCACACTTGCCCATTCAGTTCTTCGTAATCATTCATGAAATCTCATTCGCCTGGACAACAGGATGATTTCCTCCATCTCTAGTGGATATACCTTCTGATTCCTATCCATCCAATCACCAGGACTCCTCGTATACCTCCTCTCATTGGCCATCCTCATACATGGAAAGGACTTAAATCCTTCTATTCGGTTCAGACTTCGTAATCAGCATTGCTTCTATAGATACCGGGAATAGCAAGATAACCCATTCATCTATGGACTTCATTCATTTTACCTTATGCCGCCTCTTATTTCACCAATAACTCTGATGACCAAGTTATTCAACTCCTACTTTCCAACAGTCATTGCTAAGTTTAGGAATTGCACAGATATTGTCCAGAATATTCATTGTGGGATCTCCATCGCCTAGCTGATTTCTGACTCCATGCTTACACACCTTCAATTTCCCTCTCAGACATCGTTATTCCTTATACTATTATCCACACCTGTTTACCTAGTACTTCCGTTGGGTTAACTGTTCTTCCAGCAGACCATTTATCCTCTTCTTCTCAAAGTACTTTTGCTAATCTCTACAGTAAAGACCATCTCCGAGAACTGGCTCTCCCGAATTCTATCTGGCAATCTGTAACAGCCAAGACAAATTCACCAACTCAGCCTTGCATCCCAATCGGTATTTATCTGCTGTAGCACTAAATTATATGGCATCCTACATTTATCGATCTCACTACCAATCCAGCCTACAGACTCTTCCTCTCATCCGCCCCAAGCTTTTCACATGTACTTCAACATCAGGATTACCCATAAACTTAATCACCTATGCCACCACAGTGGATCTCCTAAATGATCATGCCACAGGAATACCCACACTTACTTCAGGCAGAGTACCAGCAAAGATTTGAGCATAAAGCCATGAACATCATGACCAAAGAAGCCATCTATCCCTTATACCGCATTTCCAATTGTTTCTTATATACTCTAGGTTACCATCTGGATGGTTCCGCCAATCATCTTCTGGGCTTTACTAATCACTTCTGGCATTACTCTCAACAGGCACTCAACCTCTTCTGCTTATTTTACTCTGGGATGCTTACCTAGTGACTTTCACTCACTAATTGATTCTTTACCTTCAAACTACCTTGAATATCAAACCTTATACGAATTGGAGCAGTCACTCATAACTTTACTAAACATCACAACTACCACAATGTACTGTCTGGCCTTATATCAATCTCATCTTGCTCTCCCACCTCATAACCTCCATACAATCCCTTGGACATCCATCCTTTGTTACTTTGGAAATATGGTCTACAATAGCCCTTCCTTAACTTGATCTGCTTTACACATAGGATTTTACCATCCCTACGGAAAGATGTACCCTTCATCTTCAGGACCACCACTCAAGCTGTATCATCCTTTGATCGAGAACGAACCATCATCTCCATAACTCTCAAAGACTCTTCTACAAATTCTACTGTATGGATGTTTCCTTAGCAACTTCTTGTTCAATACAGAATTCCTAGCCTCCAGACCATACCCTTACTTTCGAGCCTCTCACAATTTGGATTATTCACCAATCACTTCTACCATTGCAGTTCCACCATTCCCAGTTTAGTACCTTATCGATTCAGCCATGATCCCTCTGCCCATTGCAATTCCTTTGGACATCATCTTGGATACCTGGACTTCCTTTGTCCTCCTTCACTTGGATTTGATTTATACTTTGGATTCTATTGCTCTTTCAGAGCAGAGCTCCTCTTCAGCCTCAGGATCATTATGCAATCGGCATCATCCACGGATCGAAGATGGATTATAGTCTCTCTAAGCAACTCACCAACCTTGAATTAGCTATGGTTACTAGACCCTAGATCCTTCTCCATGTAGTATGCCCAGAAGGATGGACAGACCTCCAGCCATGGGTCCTCAGAGGTTTCCTCCACCTGGGCTTTTTTCCCTCTCCTGAGTGCCAGGGAGTCATACTCTCCATGAGTTGGAGTAGGTTTCTTTTTGGGCCTTCTTTTCCCTACAAATTATTACCTACGTACCTACCTACTACTCAAGAGTGAGAATAGAGTAAAGCCACAAAAAGTACTACAAGTTACACAATCACTATATACTCCATCTCTCCTTATTGCTATTCCACAAACAGTGAATGGGAGGGCTTGCCCAAGGTTCAATGTGGGGAATAGCTCCTACCACAACCTCTACATAACCCCTCCTCTAACACACCTCCCTTGCTTAGGTAGTGTTTTCATCCACCACCATCCCCTCCTCCTCCTCCTCCTTCTCTGGCACTCTTCTCACCCTTGCTCATGGGGCTTCTATTCCCTACAAAATACTACCTACCTACCCACTACTCAAGGGTGGGAATAGAGTAAAGCCACAAAAAGTACTACAAGTTACACAAGCACTATATACTCCATCTCTCCTTATTGCTACTCCTCAAACATTGAACACATTATTGAGGTGGACGAATGGGATTCTAGACAGGAGTATAATATGGATATTTTTTGCCAGCTGCACCTCAGTATGCCTCTAACTGCTGCAGGAGATGAAGCTCTGCTTCTGGATACTCCGACTTGATTCTTCTAGGACCACTCCAGATATTAGGAATAACTTTGTACATGTTTGATAGTGTTTTTGTTATTTTGTTGCAGCTAGTCTGTTTCGCTGTTGCTTTATTTTATTTTTGGCAATAAATATTACATAAAAAGTGAAAAAAGATATCCTTAGCTCTAGGAGGCTTCACTACAGAACACCATGAACCTCTACAGTGTGCCTTTCCTGCTCAGAACGTATTTATTTATTTAATTTTGTTAACCAGGTAGGCCTGCTGGGACAGAGTCCCTTTTTCAGGGGCAACCCAGAATTACATAGAATCCAGAAAAGAAAGGTTATACAGTGTCAGATGATGCATGGCTACATTACCCTAAATATAAAAAGCCAAATACATTTAAGATGTGGATACAGTATTCACAGAGGTACAGGAGATTAGTACACAAACAATCAATTACAGGGCAAGGCAAGAGCCCAATATAATACATACAAGATGGGTACCACAGTTGTAAGCTGTGGGTCAAGATACAGATGGTACAGTACAGCAGAGAGGCATAGCATCATAAAGCACAGATGAGGGGCATTGAGGAAAGACAACAACTGCTGGTAAGCGACTGCAAGAGCACAGGCTGTGCTCAAGTAGATATAGCTTGAGGCCTTTTTTAAAATCTCCAAGAGAGGAGCAATTTTGGAGGGAAGCAGGAAGAGTGTTCCATAGGGATGGAGCTGAGCTGGCAAAGGATCTCAGCCCCACACTGGACCTAATTGTGAGTATTTCAAGTAGTGAACAACCAGATGACCTGAGCAGTCTCTGTAATAGTTTGGGAGATAGTATACCTTGCAGACAGGGAGGAGTATGATCCTTTACAAGTCTGTAAGTAAGGCAGAGGAGAAGGTATTCAAGCCTACCCTCCAATAACGGCCAATTCAGGGAGAGGAAGACATTGCAGTGGTACATCTTAGGTGGACAACCAAGGCAAAACAGCCAATCTTACTGTAAAGAATATTAAGCTTATTGAGTTCAGTGCTCCTCATGGAGTTAAGGACTGGGGCTCCATATTGTATGAGGGGGAGCAGCGTGCTTCTGGCAATAACTAACCGAGATTCTGCAAACCAGTTTTTTTTGATGCAGGAATTTAGAGACATACAGTATTCAATGTGGGTTCTGAAGGAGACTTTTTGGTCCAGGTATACTATGTACTTAATTGTCTCAACCACCTCTGTATGATTTCCATTTGATGTGGATAGGTTCAACAGGTGCTGCCTGGCTACACCCACGTATATGGGGCCAAACAAAATAGCTTTAGTCTTCTTGGCATTAAGTATCAATTTATTGGAAGAGAACAACCTTTCAAGTATTAGGAAGTCCTCCGCAAGAAGATGGTAAATGAGGTTTACATCACTGGAACTCCTATAAAGTATCATGTCATTAGCAGAAACTTGAAGGCACGCCCCACCACAATGGCAGGCATATCATTTACAAATAGGGAAAAGAGCAAGGGGCCCAGTATGGACCCTTAAGGAATGTCATCAGTTATAGGTCTTAGTGTGGATAGCATGCTTTTCCATTTCACTGTCTGAGAAGCGTCAGTCAAACAGTGAGTGAACCACCAGTAGGACAAGCTGACTAGACCAAATCTCCTAAGTTTTTTAGTAGGAGGCCATGATTAATGAGACTGAATGCTTTGGTACAATCTGTGAAGATCACACCAGTCTTGCACCCCCTGTCCATGTTACCCAGGATATCAGTGGTCAGTCTAACCAGGGCAGTGTCAGTACCATGGAGTCTTCTGAACCTGTTTTGCCAATCAGTCAGAAGGTGATGCTAGTCGAGATAGTCTTGAAGCTGGTCATATATTAATCTTTCTTGAATTTTAGCAAGGGAGCTAAGTAGGGAGGTGGGGTGGTAATTTTCTACAGGTTCTTTAGGGAACATTGTTTAACCAGTGGTAGCATACTAAGCCAAAGCTTGTTTCCAGATGTGACCTGGGAGCACAAGGAAGTTAAGTGACTTACTCAGGATCACACAGTATGCACCTAGGTGGCTGTGGGATTCAAACCCAGGGCTCTAGATCTCTAGGTCTTTAGGGCTGCCCTTGTGAACAGGCACTACTAAGGCAATCTTCCCGCTATCAGGGATTCTCCCCTCTGTAAGAGACCTGTTGAAGAGTATGGCAACAGGGGAGGCAATTGCAGGAGCACTTATTTTTAGCAACTTAGGCTCCAGTTTATCAAATCTCTCTGAGGCTTCTGCTTTTAGTTGTTTAGGAGAGTGAGAACCTATTCCCTAGTTATCTGCCGAAAGAGGAATTCAGGCATAGGTGTCACTTGTTTCATTCTGAACTGGGGTGTCTGGAGGGAATCCAGAGGAGGGAATTTTAACTCTATCCAGATCTGAGAAAAACTTGTAAAACCATTAGCAGTTTTCAGATGGTATCTAAGTAGCTTACCCACAGCCATAATATCAGATTCAGAGGGTCTGGGTTGACCTTTTAGGATGGCATTTATATGGGACCAGAGCTTTTTGGGGTGGGACAAGTTATTATCTTGCAAGTTTCAGATATATTTTCTTTGGCAACCTTGATGTTCATCTTACAAGTATTCCTGCACTTCCTATACTTATTCCAGTCATATAGAAGGCCCGTAGTTTTGAATACTCCCCACACTTTATCTATTAGTTTCAGTTGTTTTCTAAGATCTGCATCAAGCCATTTAGACTGCTGGCCTTTTGTTTCTTTTCATATACATTTTTCTCCCCTCCAAGGTGCACCGTAGGTGACTAGTTCCACCCTGTCTGCCCTGCCAACTATGTCCATCTACCACTTCCCCTGGTACCACTGGGCCCAACTTCCCTCACAGATTTCCCCCATGGCGGGGCCGGGAAGGGGAGGGCTGTCTTCCCCGACCCAGTACTTACAATCCAGATTGGGGCTTCCAGTGATCCAGCAGTGGAGCGGGATGTTGATTGGCAGGCAGGGCTTCATGAAGCCTATGGTCACCCATTTTCCCATTTGTGTCCCTCCCCTTCATGGCTGTAAGCAAATGCGTGGAGGCGCACACATGCCACGTAGCCACACTCTTGCCTCCCTAACTCCAGTGCTGCTATCCGACCTCCACCAGGAGGCAGCCAAGGAGCAGGACAACATTCCCTCCCTCCCTGGTAGAGCACAGCCATCCATCAGATGCTCAGTCCTTTCCCTCCCCTGCCGACACCCAGTAACCCAAGCTCACTTCTGAGCCAGGGTCGCAAATGTAGCTGGAGGGGTGGCATCCAGCACCTCAACCCTCAGCTCAACCGGGATGCTAGATTGCTGGCCTTTTACCCTAATTTGCTTATTGTATATGGGGCATATAAGTTGACAGCAAAAAGAAAATTATTAGTAAAGAAGACAAGGGTGGTATTAATATCAGGAAAAGATAACTGAGGCCCAATGTACACTTGACAGGGTTGTTTGAAAGGAGGCTGCATCAAGTTTTGAAAAATCTCTGGCAAAGAAATCCTGGGTGGATATTTGGGAGCACTGTTTTTCCAAATACAGTAGCTTGGGGAGTGGTCACTAGCAGTCTGCAAAAATGCCCGCAGCTTTTATCCTATCTGGATTGGAGACAAGAACCCAATCAAGCAGAGTATGATTACCTGATTTGTTGTTCAGCCTAGTAGGTTCATCGATTTGAGTGAGCTGAGTCTCTAGTATAGCTTCCCTAGGCCCGCCCATCATGACAGGAGTCCAGTTTGAATTGATATCTCCCAGAAGTATTAATTCACCAAGTTGGAGGTCTGTAAAAGCCTTCGGGAGGGAAACTAGTACAGAATACATTACTCGGGGGGGGGGGGGTTTAAAGCAGCTCATGTAGAACGGTATACCAACAGTGCAGTGATGCAAATACCATGAAGATCATCATAGCGACATTTTCAGCAGTTCGCTGTGATGGTCTCCAGGTATTCAGACACTGCCGCCGCCGGGGTGTTTGTCCCCTTCCCCGAACTAACTCCGACTGGAGTAAGAAATCTTTAGTGTGGGGGGCAGAGCCCCCCACAGAAAACACTTGTTGCCCCAGCGACAGCACAATACCAGTTGGCAGCATTGTGCTGTTGCTGTGCCGACGGTCGACAAATTTCTTGTTGCTGCTGCATAGTGGAACCATGTAGAAGGGTAACCCGTGAAGTGGGCGCAAGAGGAAGGGCACCGTCCGTTACAGCGACACCTTCCTCGTGCAATCCACTCACGGCGACCAACAGGTAGGGCGACCAGATGAGGGGGTGGGTGAACTAGGCGACAGGCTGTTGCTATACATACGCAGCGTGGGGGTGGGAGCGAGCATGGTGAGTATGGTGCTGGGAGGGTGGAGAGACTGTAGGGGTGGTGCTGCAGTTGTCGGTTGAGCTACGCCATGGCTTTGGGGATTAGGCGGTGGCTGAGGTACTGGAGTTCGGGTCCGAGCACTGAGTGCGATTTCATGCGCCCAGCCTGAACCTTTTATTTACTACTTTCACCCCCAACATGCACCCCTGGGTTGAGAATCCTTAAGTAGGGAGTTCGAGGGTGAAGCCCCACGAGGGGATGGTGTGAGGGGCACAGCCCCCACAGAAAATAAAAATATGTCCTGGTGCCGTTGTGCTCATGTGCCAGGGTTGTCAGAGTGCCGAAAATGTGTTCGGCACTCTGACTGAGCGATAACGATAATCGCCTTTAGGCGTTTGCCATTATCACATAGACCCATGTAGAAGGATTTAATGCCTCCAAGGAGAATTTTGACAAGTAAGGTCTCACATGATAACACATCAATCTCAGGGACAATGCTTGAGAGGCTTTGAGAAAGAGGACCTGATACAGAGGAGCACACCACCACCATTCTTTCCAGAGATATCTTTACAAAAAGTGGTGAACCCAGGGAGCTCAATTTTATGGGAGAGCACCGATGACTTTAGCCATGTCTGTGATATAGTTAATTTATCAGGGACATGCAAGTCAACCCAGCTCTGCAATTCATGAATTTTAGGTCTAAGGCTATTGATATGAGCGATCTTCAGGCCCTGTGTGTTAGACCAGTTTCTGTCAGAGGGAGAGCATATCCTGTAGTTAGGAGGGTTAGGGCTTGGGTTAAGCTCCATCCCCAGAAAAAAGCAAATGGAGTGCTGGCAATATTCCAATACACGGGCAGACATCTAACAAAGTAGGCTGCCATACTTCTTCCTGTAGGAAGAGGAACAGTTTATAAAAATTACCCTTTCCGTACAGTTCAAGAACAAGCAGAAAAGGGTCCATATTATAGGGGACGAGGGGAGAGGCATGATGGGAGATTGCATACCTTGGTGGGTGTTTCTGCTTATGCCATTTTTCCTAGGCCAAGAACAGCACACATGTATAGTACCGCTAAGGATATTCCCCACTTAGCCATGTTGGAAAGGGGTGGACTGGACATAAGAAGTGTGTTTTTTTTTAAGTTAGTATGCTTTCTCCCTGCCCAGCCTGCTGCATTCTGACCACCTCCTCCAGCTCCATCACCCCTCTGTCTCTGGGACTTACCAAGTGGTCTACAGTTCCCCATGGTTTGCCCCCTGTGGTGGACCACCTGGGACCCCTGAATTATCCTAGGAGAAGTTTAATTTGGTTGCAGCCGGTGAACCCAGTAGGCTGGTGCGGGGCCTGCAAAGATGGAAGTCATCACTTTGCAGGCTGGGAGTTTTTTTCTCTGTTTCTCCCCGGGGAGGTGTGGCATGCAGTGATGTAGTAGAAGAAGCGCCAGACATCTGACATGCTTCCCAGCCTGATACAGCCCAGGTAGTCAGTTCTCTGGCTTCTACAAGGGATCAGTACCATGTTGGTGACTTCCCAACCCTTCCCCGGGAGAGGGAGCAGTCTCTGGGACACTCAGTCCTCTTCCCTGGTTGGCCCTCTGACTCCCTGAGATTGCTTCTGATTCTGGGTCACCAGAAGTGTTTTAGATAATGAAAATAACACTCATCAGCAAGTTATATAACAAATAGCTATGTCTGCCTCTTGAAGACTGACATGACATGCGAAACTGGTCAAGGTATCTCCGACCTGTTGGGCGGCTGCTATGCATTAAGAACCTTAAGACTGAAGAAAAGTTTTTTTTGCGCAGAACTACGCGGTGCTCAGTTTGTGGTGTTGAACTATGTCTGCTGACCAGCTATTTAGCATGAAGATTGAAACACTCATAGGCAGGACTATGGATCTGCAAATAAACACCCCACTCCAACAGGATGCAGAGTTTAGATAAGGCAGGTAAAAAGGGCTACAAACTGCAAATACACGTCTCAACCAAGTTGGGTGTAATGTCTAGATATGACTGGACCCTATAGTGGCTTGTACATACTAGCCCAGGGTGGTATGGACATACATTATATCCAGAATCAGGGCTACAATTTCAAATATACATTCTGCTCTGATAGGGTATCAAGGCAATCTTACAGCTGCTTAGTATATAACCTGAATAAACAAAGCCTGCATTTCACTACTAGCATATATCACAGGAGGTGCCAGTTATGTGAGGTGCTCCGTTTCAATACTACTAGCATATAACTCAGAAGATGCAAGTTATCTGAGGTTCTGCATAATGAAATAAGTAGAGTGTAAGCACACTATAGAACAAAAACATATTTAGTTCTGCCCTAGTCAAACGCCATCTGCAACTCACTATTAATATCTGTGTAACTCCTGTATCTCCTGGGTTCTAAGGGGGGAGCCAACAATTTCAGAAGAGCACGCACAAATATAGAATGCACTTACTTGACCTCCATCGAGTTGGGTGACCTCCGGGCATCGGATTTATGTGATAACGGCAAAAGCCTAAAGACGATCACTGTTATCGTGAAGCCAGAGTGCTGAAAATCAATTTCAGCACTCTGACTCCCCGGTGCACAGCAAAACGGCACTGGGGACTTGTATTTTAAACATTTTATGCTGGGGACTCCCCCCCCACACCCTTTCTTAAGGATTCTCAACTCCAGGGGGGTGTATGTCGGGGGGGGGGATGCAAAAACATTTATAAAAAATAATCCGCACTAGGCGCAACAAAAATGCACCAGCTCCTGGACCCGAACCAAGAACCCTGCCCACTGAAGCCGCTAACCCACGCCATGGGGCCAGCTCAGCAACTCACTGTGGCACCATCCTCACAATCCCTCCCGCCCCTCGCTGTGTGTGCTCACCCCCCCACGTGTGTACATATAGCGACATCCCATCGCTATATTCGCCAACCCCCTCCATCCGGTCGGCCTACCCCGTTGGTAGCCCTGATGACATGCACTGAGGATTGAGTCGCCATTATTGCAGGCACTCTATCGCTGAAGCCCATGTCACAGGCTACCTGGGCATCCCATTGTACAGGCGGGCTGGCAAGGCTGAAGATTTAAACTGGTTAGGCATAACTTTAAATGATGCACTAAATATTTCAATAACTCAGTGTCCAAACTGAATAGTAAAGGTTAACTCATCCAAAACAGAATACTTTTCTTTAAAACAGTTAATCCATGGATGCAGATGTTACATATCAACTGGCCAGGACTGACCACAGGGTGGTCATCAGTTCTAATCCCACAGAAGGATAGCTCAGTGATTCTCCACATTACCGCTTGTCACCCTCAGGGGCTGGGTGTTACACCCTAGGGCGTTATTTAACTTGACTTTATCTTTCTGCCTTCAGGGAACACACATAGCAGGCTCTGTACTTTTCTTTGTTTCCAATCCCAGAATTTAAATGGCAGGGGGAGGCTGTGGTCCCCTGGGGGACCGAGATGCCATGGACCAAGCCTCCAACTCTTCCCCCAAGTCACTGAAGCCCGTGAGAGAAGAGTCCAAGTCCATATTAGAGGACATCCCCACAGGGCTATAATTTAGGGGCAATGGAGGGCAGAGCGTCCCCTGGGGGTCGGCGGAGCCACAGATGTCCACCCCCACCCTCACTCAAGTGCTGACCCCTATGAGAAGAGGCTCCTAAATGTCCACAACAGCAGGCAGAATTTACTGAAGCATTTCTGGGCACATTTCAGCTACTAGCCACCGGTCTAGTAAACAGTCTCTTACTTTCTGTGACACAGGCAGAGTCATACACAGGCTTTTGTAAACTGTCACATTTTACTGTCTGAGGCAGACTGCAATAAGCTGACATTTTTTCCTCAGAACATCTTCACTGAGGAAATACCCACAGCCTTTTGGTGGCCAAAGGGGCATAACTAGTGCCTTTTCTAGCACTCTAACCCATTTTCAAAATGAGATATGACAGACCCTTTTCTTAGGGACAGTCACCCTCTGGTAGAAATCTTTCGTTTTCTGACAGGAAGCTTCTGTTCAAAACCCAGAAAATAGCACTGGGCATTTAAAACTTAGAAGCGTTGTCATTTCCCCTCTTAGAATAAGGAAATTTATCACCTCAGTCTTTCAGCAGTTCTCAGATACAGTTCATCCCCACAGAAGCTCCTCAATGAACTCCACAACTGGTATTCCTCCTTCTGGAGAGGGGCAACCCCTGTCCCTTTTGGGATCTCGGGCAACGGTAGCTGCCATGTACGAACTGTTTATTTCAACACCAACTCCATGAGAAAAGAGGGTTTACACCGAAGGAGCCAGGCACTTACAGAACCTGCAACCCGGCCCCAGATCAGGACTACCTGATCCAGAGACAAATCAACAAAAAGATTTGACTTACTGTCTCTTCTCTGAATTAAACTATGACATTTGAAAAATGCTTTCCTTCTGCTTTTTCTGAATAAAATTAAATAAAACCTTATTGCCAAGTATAATTTAGACTTAAGCTGCTGTTTAACCAATAATAAATTAATTGTGCCTTACTTTGAAATAGTTTAAAGATAAATTTAAAACAAGAATGATTATTTATGTTTTTTTTCAAAGTATATATTGTTTGTGATCTTTTTTAGAAGACTGACTTCAAAATCATATCAAACTCCTTTACAATATTAAATTGTATCAACATTTTAAAGTTTAAAAAATATCTTGTTTGGAACTTGTGTAGAATGGTGAAATTTTATTTGAGAAAGTAAAAAAGAACAAATTTTTTACTAAGTCAGGAGGTTTCCTGTTAGCCAGAATGAAGGCCTAACCACAAGGTACTTTCTCTATGGCAACAAGAGCTTTAGAGCTAGCTACAGAGGTTTAAAGATATTACAAACCACTCTGCTATGAAGTAAGAATCTGACATAACATTTCACTTCTAAAATAAGACATTTTCTGCCACCTATTGGAAAGGCGTAGTAGCCTGTAGTTATGTGGGGGAAGAGCTCCTCCCCCACATCCTATTTAAATGAGCAGGCTACATTCGCTCTGCTTAGAGCAAGTTGCACTCACTGCGCTCGCTCCGTGCTGCTTGCTGGGGACTGGCTCACTCCCCCCCTTCCATGCTCTGTGCCTCCTCTTTTGCCCTCTGCCTCTCGTTGTTCCCCCCGCCCTCCCTCTTTGTTTGTTTACCTTTTGTTTTTTGGGGGGGTTTCTCTTGCCTTGCCTCCAGCTCTGCAGCAACAATTCGTCCTGTCATTTCGCTCGCCCGTTCTCCGCTCCCTGTGGACCTCTACTATGCTGACCTGTGCTCCTCACCTTGCCACTGGACAGCCATTAGCCTCTGGCGTACCGCCTTGAGCATGCCACACACTTGTGCATCACGGCATCTGAACACTAGGAATGGACATTCTTCAACTGCTTCGCACAGCTTTCTACGGACCCGCTTTTGGACTCAAGAGCCCTGTGCCACCGGCCGCCACACTGCCTCAGTGCTACCTAATGCTTAAAGGGGATGACATTGTAATTACCTCTGTGCTAGAGACTGGTCTTCCCTACATTGGACAGCATGTCCATTCCATATGTAACCCCCCTACAAATGGGGGTTCCTAAAAAGCCTCCGTGGAGCTTGCCTAGGTGTTCCCCTGCCTGCTGGTGTTCGGCGATTAAGCCGTTAAGAATGGCACTGTGAGTGCTGGTAGAGCCTCCTCATACTGTCTCTTTAAGAGCTGTCTGCTTGCAGACATGATTACTGTTTTCTAGGAGGGCTGGTGTTTCTCTGCTCGAAACCCGCCTGAACTGCGGGGAAATCGCTCTGTTTCTGTAGTCGCAAGGGCACAGAGGGAGCCTAAATGAAAGATGTAACTGTTTGCCTGAAACCAGTTAGAGTGTTAGAAAAAATGCAGTTTGTCTAACCTGCCTTTCTTGCAGCTGGGACTCTGTGTGTTTGGCCCCTCCATTTTGGATCTGAACTGCTGAATGGGTCCAATCAGTGTGGGGGGGACCTTTAAAATGGAGTCTGTTTGGACCAACCAGAATTCAGACTCTCCTGGGAGCCAGCTTACAATGAGGAGGTATAGCTAGTAATTCTGGGAAGTGAAGTCCTGGACCTTGGCGCCTATTTGCACCAGCAGAGAGAGTTTCTGAGTGACTGACAGCTGAGTCCACCAACTGGATCGGGTGGCACCCAAAGAGAATGCTCTGCCTTGCGACTGGGAGGTCAGATTCATTGTGACCGTGAGGAGAGAAGGAGCTCTGTGTTTCTGTGTTGTATAGTTTCGCGTGGGAAGCGTGTGAGAGACCTAAAGTCGGGCCGTTGCCGTTGCCAACTCTAATCAGACTGAATCCGAGAGTACCAAAAGGAAGGAAGGCTGAAAGAGTGGAAACCAGGCTCACCCTGTAGAAGACTGGAGAAATTGCTGAATCGCTCTCGGTCTGTCAGGAATTGAAGCTGCTGTGTGAACTCCCTGGTATTTGCAGTAAGTGCGTTGGGACCTGAAAGCAGCTGCCTGGTATAGTAATTTCCTTTACATATAATTATGTTGAATGCTCATGAGGAATAGCTATTCTGGCTCTCTTGTCACTGCGCAGTGTAAGCTGAATGTTGAGCTGAATGTATTCGGACTGAATCCATCTGCTGATCAAGGCAGTGTGACCTGGGCAGTAGAATCTCATCTCCCTGCTTGTGTGTCTGGCAATCCAGAACCACCATCTGCATCAGGTTTCATCAGCGTGGGGTAGCATGAGTACAAATCAGGGCATCCCTTGCGACCTGTTAACAATCACCAGTGTTTCATCTGATTTTCTTTCTTTCATTTCCTCAAGGACTGAGCCATCCGGCTCCGGATTACAATTGGGTATTGTGCATATCTCTCTTACAGGGCCCTTTCCATCTGCACCTGCCGGCCAACCCCGGGCAACGGACCTGGCTAGCCCCTCAACCTGGGTACCCAGAGTGTGACTTTTATGACTTTGTATGAGTGCACAGTACTGTGATTTATTTCTGCCAATCAGCTTGATCTCCCCCTCCCTGTGTTTCACTCCCCTAAATAAACCAGATTGGATGTTATTGACTTTAACCTGTTTAGAGTGTCAGTACCTATATAGCAGGCATTGCATTATTTTGTGTAAATTGACCAACCTTATTTCACAGGGGGTCCTCCGAGATGAACTACAGAATCGGTCTCGAGGGTAAGTGGTACCTTATGATTGGATCCAGTGTACATGTGGGGTATTGGCATTGCAATTCTTGTATATCGTGTGGACCATTAGAGGGGAAAAAAAGGGGATCTCAATGTCCCAGAGGGCTGTGACCAAACTCGACCAACCATTACCAACCCTGACCTCCAGGTGGAGGCACCCGCCATAGAACCTAGGCCCCTTAACCTGTTGGTGGTCCAGCAGGCAGGGGTAGTAGCCCTTGGGATAGCGCCACCTGGGGGTTACACATACTTTATCTTACTAGTCACCGTACAGGCAGTCTGGGCTCCAAGACGATGCATTCATGGTGATAAGGCAAGTCACGAAACTTTTCACTATTACAGCTCACTACAATCATAGTGCAGGCAAATGTTCTTTGTTCCCAACAGGTTAAATTGTTAGCAGCTGCACTCTGCCATGATTCAGGTTTTTACAAAACTGTAAACTACCAGGTATGGATTTCCTCAACTGTCTGTAGCATCAATTCATTGCAGGCAAATATTATATCCCCCTCTTGCAGTCCAC
Organism: Neoceratodus forsteri; assembly: GCA_016271365.2. Taxonomy (NCBI): domain Eukaryota; kingdom Metazoa; phylum Chordata; order Ceratodontiformes; family Ceratodontidae; genus Neoceratodus; species Neoceratodus forsteri. The sequence continues at coordinate 372,203,381 of CM057449.1, forward strand.
TTGGGGTGTTAAAGGTATTGCCTTCCTTCTTGTACACCGGCTCCTATCTGACTCTCACAGCACAAACAAAGAAATTAAACCACATCTGTTTTAATCCAGTTATTTCATCAATCCTTAGTGCTATTCTTTCTAAATCCAGTTTCCTATAATTGGTTACAGAATCGTAGATTGAATACTTGAGAATGAAGCTGCTGCCTCTCAGCTTCCATAGAGCTAGATTGCCTATTCTAATTACAATGTGACTATGGGACAAGGCAACCAACTACTGCTCATTCTCTTATGGCTACATCCAACCTTTTGCTTCCTCTGTACAGCCTTTGCTGTCTACAACTGACTTATCCGTCCTTGCTTGCAGGGTTAGTGCGCATGGACTCCAGCCAGCATCCATGGTCCTTCATCCGGCCGTCACCACCATAAAAGTAGAGATCCATCCTCATATACTTACTGCTGCTAGATATAGTCTTGCCCACTTCTGATTCATATTGCTGCATTACGGCTTCGCCATAGCACTGCTGCCTTACAGGCTCCCTATTAAGGATGTCAATTTGTTTCCTCTGCTACTGGCTTCCTTGCTACCCTGTGTGCAGGTTCATGGTCCTGCTAGCCTTCGTGGGGCCTAGCTGCCGCTCTCTGCTCCTTCCTTCAGCCGACCTACGTGTGGTCCAGCTGCTCATCTTACCCCACATATGGGTCTAGCTGGTTCATTGCTTGCCCTCTGGACTTTCTGCCATGCAGTCCAGCCATGTGCTGTATTAATACGTCCATGCCTTGCTCCTGATTCTTCCTGCTGACCATTGCCTACCTAATGCTTCCCTTGAGCTCAGAATATCATCTTCATGCAGAATCGGATCACCTTCTGCAGATTTGCTTAGTCTCGGCTCCTGCTGCTCATCTGTTGGATCTTCCTTTCCTAAGACCTTCCTTGTCTGCCAGCATTGTCCCCGACTCTGCCATATCTCTTTCTCCATGTCCTGGAACTGTTCTGCTCCTGCTGCTCCTTGCCTGCCTTGTTTGGATTGTTTTTCTCCTTAGGCATTTAATCGGATATCCATCTGCCAGATGCCTGCATTCCATGATCTTACTTATCTGACTCCTATCTGGATTGGAATCATTGCCAGTGATGTCTCGCCTTCAGTCACTACTCGAATTCTGGACACTGCAGCCTCACCTTGCCTGCTCACATCTACTTCCACTTGTTAAGGATACACTTCTTCATTCCACTGTATTGAATTCTGGCATACATCTGGATATTTGTCTCAATTCCCTAGGACGCTTCTTGCTATACGGCCTCAACTCCTTCAGAGTTACTACTACTGTTTTGTAATGCCTTCCTTATCATAGCTTAAGCTTAAGACATAGATCTACTGCAGTTTTAGAATGCTTATTACCTCAGGTCAAGTTGCCAACTCATCCACCCAGGTCTTTACATTGCATACTTTACCATCCTCGATCATCAGGAAACGACAGTCTACAGCACCCTTCTACTGCTCTTATAAGTATGCCTCAGAATATTTTACTATGCTGCATGGAATAGGCTCAGGATTATGCTACTATTTACAGTACCATTTACAATCTATTCCTTACCATGTCACTACTATTTCTGCATTGCATGCAATTAATCATTACTATTACTCTATCTACCACTACTCTACAACCTGCCTCGCCCCGTGGGGCTGGAGGTTCACTGCACTGCACTTTGAAAGACCTGCACCCCTAGAGGCCTGGAAGTCCCTTGGACTTGTATTACTACACCATATTCGCCTGCTTCTATGACCTGCCTCGCCCATTGGGCCTGGGGGTTTAACTACTTCTACTCTACACCTGCCTCGCCCAGCTCAGGGCCTGGAGGTTCGCATATTCTATCTGCCTATCTGCCGCCATGTCTGCCAGCCTCAATAGCTCCTTTGTACTATGGACTCACATCTGGATTTGTTTAGCTGTTCGTCATCTATTCTTGGATGCTTCTGCCTTGCCGCCATAATCATATGAATTACTACTACTACACTCCTACCAGGACACTTAGTTCAGCTTATCCAGAAGACTTTCAATCTCATGATTTATGCTCTAAGGCTTCTTGGACCCTGTGACGTTACTTCATTCAACTCAACCTTTTCAGTTCTCACCATTTATGACTCATAAGCTCGACTATTCAGGACTCCTCAGACTACTCTCACCAAGTCAGTTCTAGCTACTGTACCATTCTTGGTTTTCGAAACCTGGATATTTACATCGCTATCCAATTATTTGGATCACCAGACGAAGCTCTTCGATTTCCTGTGCTATTACTATTTCCTCAGGCTCCTCGCCCTATACCGTACATAATCTATGCAATACTACTCCTCTGCATCATACAGATTTAATTATTACTACTACTACTACTGACCTACGTGCAGGTCCACTTATTTACACTATTTGCTTATTACCTGCTTTGCCCTTTCAGGGCCTAGGGGTTCATCAAGACTGACTCACCTATTCTACAACCTACTTCACCCCTCGGATCTGGAGGTACATCTAACTTATGTCTACCTATTAGCACTAAGATCTATGCCTAATTCACTTACCTGCTTCCCACTCCAGATTGGAGGTTCCTACTGCTCCGCCTGCTCCAGATCACGCAGCATGCGCCAGTTCCTGTGCTTCATCGCCAAGGCCTTCATTTGCAAAGCTTGCCATGTGGAACACAAACCAACAGTCCTCCTACACTGGTCATGGACATTTAGTCTTTTGGTTACTGGTTCTCCTCGGAGAAGACGTCCTCACCTGCTGGAGCGCTTCACCAATGTAACTTCGACGCTTTGAATTATTATCGACCATGGATTCCATCTACTATCATTCTGCCCTGGACTTGGATTCTCAGACTAGGAGTTTATTAGAAGGATACTGCTATGTTCACCTGACACTTCAAAAATTCAATACTTTCTTCAGTTTTTCGCTTCACTGGATTAGGATCTACAACTTTGGATTTCGGATTAGCCGATTAAATTAAAAATGTTAATTAGGATTACTCTCCTTTAGTATGCCCAGAAGGATGGGCAGGTCAGTAGCCATGGGTCCTCAGAGGTTTCCCCCCAAGGGGGGTTCCTCTCCTGCATGCTACTGGTCACACTCTCTGGAGTTGGAGGAGATAATCGTATGATATCATTATTCTTTTTTGGGGGGGTTTCATCCTACGTGTCTAAGCATCCTTCCTATGGTGGGATACAGAGAAAGGCCAAAACAATCAAGTTATAATGAGCTACTTATCATGTCAAGCATCTGAGCACCCTGTATATACTATCCAATACATAAGTACTATAAGCACTGACTTGTTCATGTCCATACGGGAGTATCCAAGCACTATCTATTCCAGACAACTAATATCATGGAAGCATCATTCTAATTGTTGGCCTGGCCTCTGTATCCAAGCACAACCTACATTATCCAATTACAAGTGCGAGTGCAAGCACTGAGCTATGAACCACACATAATGGAAAGGTTATTGCCTGTAGTTGTGTGGGGGAAGAGCTCCTCCCCCACATCCTATTTAAATGAGCAGGCTACATCCGCTCTGCTTAGAGCGAGTCGCTCACACCCTCCATCCTCCCCTTACACCTCCTCCTTCTCCGGCACTCTTATCCCACCAGGAGGAGGAGTTCATCCTACGTGTCTAAGTATCCTTCCTATGTGGGATACAGAGAAAGGCCAAAACAATCAAGTCATAACAAGTTACTTATCATGTCAAGCATCTAAGCACCCTGTATATACTATTCAATACATAAGTACTATAAGCACTGACTTGTTCATGTCTATACGAGAGTATACAAGCACTGTCTATTCCAGACAACTAATATCATGGAAGCATCATTCTAATTGCTGGCCTGGCCTCTGTATCCAAGCACAACCTACATTATCCAATTACAAGTACGAGTGCAAGCACTGAGCTATGAACCACACATAATGCAAATATAAGTTTTTATCACGTGTCTGAAAAGTACTACTTGTGAATTAATTGCACAATTTGGAATGACAACATAGCAGGATAAATATAAAAACTACTTGCCATACTTTAAAAAATATACAATTATTATACTAGTCTGGGTTTTGGAACACGAGGTCTATCAGTTGCCTTCCACCCAAACATGTGTTCTGAAAAGTACAAAAAGTGTAATTATTACACTAGTATGGGTTTTTGAACATGAGGTCCATCAGGTGCCTTCCACCCAAAACATAAATTTAAACCCCATTTGAGCTAAGGTAAGCAGAAGAGAGGAAAGAGCTGTGACAGCACATCCTTCTGCCAGGACCGCACTTGAGATGCCAGAGTATGACTCTGTGTGGTAAGAATTGCTTTTATCTTGGACAGTAGGAGCAGAGAAGGATGATCCTTGCATTTTATTTTATTTTTATTTTTTGTATAATTGTATCTAAATGTAGGAGAAACTTCCTCTCCAGTTGAAAAATATATTGTTTGCTTGCACTGCTGATCAAAATAATGTTAATTTTGTACACGTTTTAAGTAAACAATTAAGACAATATGACATTTCCTGGTATTTCTTTTTGATTAAATATTTTTACTTATAAAGTTGTTGGCTTACAATACAGGGGTAAAACTTAAATATGACTATTGGTATATAAGTTGTACAAAAACATTAAAAAATAACTGTGAAGGTTTAAGATAAGGTAATTTTAATCAGGCAAATAGATTAGACCATTACTGAAGTAGGGTGGTTATAAAATAACAATAATCTGAATGGACACTCAGCCATGTGCATCATCCACACACCTAATTAGATTTCACCCTAGTGAAGCTGAATTTCTGATTAGGGTGGTTGTTCCCGCCGGTTCTGAGAAATCATTCCTGGAACATGGAACAATCATTGGAAGTCAGGTCAGGGAACCAGACCCAGTAATTACCCTGACACGTCACACTACATGCCGGGCTGAAGGCTCCTTCCAATTGAATTAGAATGCTCAGTTCTTTCAAACCGAGAGCTCCAGCCCTTCTTCTTTGGAATGTTCAGGCAGTGCTGCTGCCAGGTCAAACCCAAAGGAACAGATTGGCATCACAAAAGAAAGCAAGAGCCTTCTTAAAGGAACACACGCTTACAGTAACTCCCAAAGGGGGTTACATTCACCAACCTTTTAGGGCTCGACATCCCTGGCGAGCATACAACTGCCCCCTCTGATGAGACTCATCTGGCAGAGGGCGGTTCCTCCCTCCACCAGCCAGCCTCCAGAGGGGATATGACTGATACACTACATAGGCAGTGCACAACAACTGGCCAAATAAATCCTTAACACAACCCGAGGCCTTCTCCATTCCTCCAGGTCATCTGATAGCCCAACCTCCGAAACACCTGTGGGATCCGCCTCAGGTGCCCAGAGTGGTACATCAGGACAAACAGCCAACCAAACTACACTTCTATACTCTAAACACAGGACCAAGGTACTAACGTCATCACGTGTGTGGTGACTACATGGATAATGAACATTACCTATTTTATGCAATTATGCTGCAAGACACCTAACTCATGCTCTATCAATGTTGCTACTAGCAGGCCTAAAGGTTAAACATTTATCCTTTATCTAGTTGGCCCCTTGTAACATACTCTAAATTCTACATTTTCATGCAGGGACAGATACAGAAATACATGAAGTGTATCCCCACACCTCCCCTCTTTACTAACTTATCCTAGGCTTAGTCCATTAGCTACAGGCCTAAGCAAAGTTATCTCTAACATATTCAACAGTGACACATCTCGTTACAGCCACCTCTGTTTTTGTTGTTGTGTGGTACCTTGTTTACCTGCATCTTCTCCCAGGAGACATTCTGGAACTGGAACCTGGTAAAACAAACATTCCAACACACATAGTAGTAGTGTACTCATTAAACTTTACTTAGCATTTGTATAAAATACGCCATAACTCTTTTCCAAAACACTTTTTCCTTTTCCCTCAACATCAACAATAACCCTTAGGTGTTTTTATTAAGGCACTACTGAGTTGAGAAAAGTTACTGTCTTCAGTCCAGTCATTTAGGCTTTATGGGCTCTTTACTGTTCCACAGGTCTCTTTGGGTGTTCTTCTACCCCATGGAGGGTGCCACTGGGCTGCCTGCTATATCCTAAACCATAACACATTTAGCAATACGTTCCCCATAAAGTAAAGGAAAGAGTACATCACCATTTCCTGAAGTCACCATCAGGTCTGCTCACCCCACTGGGCATCAGTCTCAAAGTCCTCAGCTGGAGCAGAGGATGACGAGTCTTCCTTCTCTTCCTCGCTTCTCTTCTTCCTGGGAGGTCTTGGTCATATGGTTGAGACTTTAAAAAGTCTTCAGGGCCTGGGATTCCCCTTTACTTGCATGGCTAGGGTGCATTGCAATAAAATGAAACAATGCAGAGCAGCAACAGGCTGAACTCTTCTTTCTTCAAAACTTGAAACTAGTCACCCCACTGGGTGTCTGGCATCTGACGACTGGGGTGCAATCTTCCACTAACTGGCCTTCAACCATGGCATGAAACAGGATCTTCACCCCACTGGACAACATGGGAGTCCTCCTTTCTAGACGTAATACTTAGGGTTGGGCTTAGAACAGGGGTTTCCAGCACTGTCCTCTCTGGCCACTTAATACTGCACAGTATTCCCTTCCGGGTATTGTACTTGCGCATAATTTTTGAATAAAGTCAGGCCTTGCTAAGCACCACCCAAGATGGATTGGGCGACTAGCTGAGCTTCATCTCTGGCTGCTTTATCACTCTTATAGGTGATCCCATGCTTTTTCAACAGCTTGTCAAGGATAGCTCTGTGGGTCCAGTCCTTGCAATTTCTTTCAATGACATCCCATATGTGCTCTGTCAGATAGGGGTAGTCCTGATCTGGATAGTCCCTTTTTCTTATTCTGTGAATAATTCTCTCTCCCTAGCTCCACTGTGGTAGAGTCCGTTTGGTGGTTCTAGGAGCTCTTCCAGAGGGAAGCCATACCTTTGTCTGGTAGATCAGAGCTCTCATGTGGGCCCCACATCCTCTTCCATCGTGCAGTGGAGGGGGCCCATACTGCATCCTCATTTGCTGAGGGACTGTTAAGGACTGGCCTGATGAGGCTCCTCTGCCTCAGGTGGGCTGCTTACCGGATGGTGTTTCCTGGACTGGTTGTTGCCCAAGAGGGTGCACTGACTGGCTTTGGGGGCCTCTTTTGGGCATTTGCTTTGCTTCATTCTGGACCTTGTTAATTATATCGGTACCAGGGGGCGTAGCCCGCAGGGGTATATCTTTTGGGGCGCTTCCACTCATTACAGGCATTAAACTTGAAGTCAACTGGGGTACAGACATATGGCTGGCAGTGATTACAAGTTCTTTTACACTCCCTTTGATGGACTGCACCAATCGCACAAAGTCACATGACTCGGCCTTCTCCGACCACCCTTGGGAGGATTCTTCCCACTCTTCCTCAATGATTACACTGGCGTCCCCAGCAGAGTGGTGCTTCTCCCATCCCTTTTTGGCAACGGGGTCCCTTTGGGGAGTTTCCATTGCTCCAGGAGGGATCCTTCAGACTTAGAATGGCATAAGGCTCGAGAGGCAGCTGCCACCATACCTACCCCAGTGAGGACTACACCTCCCCCACCCCTGCACAGGTTGCACAGGGGTATCAAGGACACATCATTCCCCATGTATGAGCTTACACTACATTCAAGGCGGCCACCCACTGCAGGGTGATCTTGGTTCTTTTTCTCAGTGAGCCACTGGAAAACGTCCAAAGGGACTTTTATTTCTGGATTTGCTGGTCCCTCAGCCATCTCGTACTTTTGGCTCTGTGTGGTAGTGTTTAATAGTTTAGGAGCAAACAAACACACTTAAAATCTGTCTTTCATCCTTACTCTGCCACACCCTATTTCCCCCTAACATCAAGTCCTGAACTTTTCTAATTACCCAATGCACATTTTGCAGTCGACGCTTAGTCCAGCAAATAACAGTTTTTTTTTCTTTTGTAAACTGCTGCTGTCCTTACACTCCACTTAGGCCTGTCACAGTAAAAGTTGCTTTGTTTAGGTACTCACTGTGATTTAGATTGGGGATCGCTTCTCCCAGACAATTCAGCTGCCCAACTGGGCAAGGGGATCCTTCTCCTTTGTGGAGCACTAGCAGTCGATTGCAGGCCCCGATGGGTGTTTTGGTTTATCTTTGGGGGAAATTCTGAGTTCAGGTGCTGCTCCTCTCCTTACTCTGTCGACCGTCCTCTGCTGAAATTCCTCCTCAATTTTTCGTGCTGTGTATACTCTAAGGCCCCAACTCAGTTAGCCCCACCCCTGCACTGATGTCAAACTAATCACTTGACGCCAGTCAATGAGTCTCCTACATATTAATGAGCACCTCACATGCAGGCACACAGGATCTTTGCTCTCAGCCCTGCCAATGCACTCCTCTTCTCTTGCTTCCCATGTTTACCTCAACATTATAACAGTCATTTTCTTTCAATGCCACAGATTTTTTTCATGGCTGTTCACCACCATTAAAAACTGAGCCTGCCACCTGCCTTTTAAGCCAGGGACCCACAAGGCACTCTGATTCCCAGCTCCAGTGCACCAATTTGTAACCCCTGTATCCCCTGGGTTCTAAGGGAGGAGCCAACAATTTCAGAGGGGAAATGACAAATATAGAATGCACTTACTTGACCTCCGTAGAATCGGGTGACCTCCGGGCATCCCATGGCATATGTGGGCTGGCAAGTTTGCAGATTTTCAACTGGTTAGGCATAACTTTAAATGATGCAATAAATATTTAAATAACTCAATGTCCAAACTGAATAGTAATGGTTAACTCATCCAAAACAGAATCCTTTTATTTAAAACAGTTTATCCATTGATGCAGATGCTACATATCAACTGGCCAGGACAGACCACAGGGTGGTCATCAGTTCTAATCCCACAGAGAGACAGCACAGTTATTCCCCACATTACCTCTTATCACCCTCAGGGGCTAGGTGTTACACCCTAGAGCGTTACTTAAGTTGTCTTTATCATTCTGCCTTCAGGGAACACACATAGCAGGCTCTGTACTTTTCTTTGTTTCCAATCCCAGAATTTAAATGAAAGGGAGAGGCTGCAGTCCCTTGAGGGTTCAAGGTGCCACGAACCCAGCCTCCACTCTTCCCCCAAGTCACTGACCCCTGTGAGAGAAGAGTCCAAGTCCACATTAGATGATAGCCCCACAGAGCTATAATTTAGGGGCAACGGAGGGCAGAGCACCCCTGGGGGTCCGAGGTGCCATGGACATCCACCCCACCCTCACTTAAGTGCTGAGCCCCATGAGAAGAGGGTCCCAAAAGTCCACAACAGCAGGCAGAATTTACTGAAGCATTTCTGGGCACATTTCAACTACTAGCCACAGGTCTAGTAAACAGTCTCTCACTTTGTGTGATACAGGCAGAGTCACACACAGGCTTTTTTAAACTGTCACATTTTACTGTCAGAGGCAGACAGCATTAACCTGACATTTTTTCCTCAGAACATCTTCACTGTGGAAATACCCACAGCCCCGGGCCACAGCCTTTTGGTGCCCAAAGGGGGCATAACTAGTGCCTTTTCTAGCACTCTAACCCATTTTCAAAAAGAGACATGACGGCCCCCTTTTCTCAGAGGCAGTCACCCTCTGACAGAAATCTTTCCTTTTCTGGCAGGAAACTTTATTTCAAAACCCAGAAAGCAGCAGCAGGCATTTAAAACTCAGAAGCTTTGTCATTTCCCGTCTTATGTAACCCCTAGGTGGCGCTATCCCATGGGCTACTACCCCTGCCTGCTTGGCTAGTAGCAGGTTAAGGGGCCTAGGTTCTGCAACAGGTGCTTCCACCCGGAGGTCATTGTTGGTAGTGGTCAAACTAACCTGGGCACAGCCCTCCGGGACACTGTAACCCCCCTCTTTCCCTTCTAGTGGCCTGAGCAATATATGATAATCACTTTCACAGTACCCCTTGTGCACCATACAAGTACCCACACTGTTTTCACTTACCACCAGGGCTGGTTCCTCTGGTTTGACCCTGGGCACCCCCTGTAAAACAAGGTTATGCACAGCAAATAGCAACAGTACAGTACTCTTGGCACAAACTGAAACCACAGTTAGGTTAAATGCAGAAAAAGTCAGATCTGATTTATTCAGGGGATTTGAACAAGGAAGGGGCATAGTCAGGTTGATTGGCTTATAGGCTATATTAGTCAAACAGTTATGCATGCGCTTTAAGTCTCCACACAGTCACACCTCTGGGTACCCAGGTAGGGAGATGATGAGCTAGCCAGGAACGTTGCAGCTGGTTAGGGCCCTGTGATGGAATAAAAGCAACATGCACAACACACACTGTTTGTAATCCAGAGCCAGAGGGCTCAGTTCGTGAAAGAAAAAGCAACCAGACAATCAGATCACAAAACTTTAGATTTAGCTGTTGTTGCAGGGAGCTACCCTGATGTTTACTCACGATACCCAATACTGGACATAGGCAGGATGAAATTGTTGAGCTGGAGTGCCCAGAGAAGTGGGGCCCACACAAATCACCGAGGAGTCAATCCTGTTCGAGTGTTGAGCAAGGGGCTGATCCCCAGGCAGATCTCTCATCGATGGCTTTCTCTGTGCAGCGGGTAGTCGGGCTGGGCCAGTGTGGCAAGGCCAAGGCCCAATGGAGATGATTTTGGATTCAGTCAATGGGGCTGGATGCAGCTTCCAGCAGGCAGAATACAGTTCAAACCACAGTGGGGAACCAAATCGAGACCCACTAACAGCACACAGCACATTTACACATAAGGAAATTCTACTGTACCAGGCAAAAGGCTCTCCGGTCGCAATTACAGAGTCTCTGCACAATCCGGGAGTTCAGAGGTGGCTGGAGGTCCAGACAGGCCAATCGCATTCAGCATATCTTCGGTCTTCTTCAGGTAGGAGCCTGGTCACAATTCAGTGACTTACTTCGCTCTCCAAGTTCGGATTCAGTCTGAAAAAGGCACAAGTTCCCTCTCAGGGACAGAAGGCAGGCATGCAGGCCAAAACTCAGGCCTTTCCATAGTTCTCCATGCGAATCTACTCCGGAGCTGCTGCTTGAATCATTCAAGCTGTTATCTCTTCACTTCCCAACTCAGAACTGAAACTAGCTGCTAGAGCTTGGGAATTTCCCCAAGATCCAAAAGGTTCGGTTGGTTGATGTGTCTGTCAGTCACAAGGGCTCCCCCTCCAGGTTATTTTAGGCGCCAAAATGAAAAAACTACAATTTCTTCAAGTTTTGACCCTACCAAGCCCCTGTAGGCAGGCTCCATTTTAGAGTCCCAAATGTACTGATTGGCCCATTTCAGCAGTCCAGGACCAAGATGATGGAAACAAACAGAACTGTCCATGCTGCAAAGAAGGCAGGTTAGAACAAACTGCAATATTATTTCTACTCTAACAAATGATCAGCAAACAAGCACATCTTCTAACAGAGCTCCCTTTTAGATTAATTATGACTGCAATCCAGGCAGGTCTTAAAGAGACAGTACACAGAGGCTATATAGGCACTCTCTGGCAATCACATTTAAACTGCAAAAATGCAGGACACCAACCTGGCAGTAGGCATTTAGACAAGCTCAAGGAAGACTTTTCGGAGCTGGCCCGGTGGCGCTGAGGGTTGAGGCACTGGATGCCATACCTCACGCCACGCCGGCGACCTGCATTCGGGAACGAGCCAGGGCCGTCGGGGGTTGGCGGGGAAGGAGAAGATCAAGTGTCTGGAGGACTACTGTCTTCTCCTGGGGTGGGATCCAGGGTGTACCGTGCTCCATGGCGGCCCCTAGCAGAAGCTGGGAGCAGTTTGTCCAGTAGCATGGTTTGGATAGGGGTTGAGCATGGCAGGCATTTACAGGGGCAGCCCGTGTGCTGGCGCCATTGCACGTCACGCTCATGGGGAAAAACACCAAGGAAAAAGCCTCCTACACCATTGGTGAGATGACGGTGGCCTCAGGGGGGTTTGCCCACATCCCAAATGCCGGCGCAACACACCCAGGATCCTCCTCCACCTCCGACCCGACGACAACAGGTAGGCACTTCACACTTAAGGAGCCAGCCGCCGAGGAAGGGCAGAATCAGCCCCAGAGATGGTACTGGGGGTGAGCCTGCCTGGGACTGTTCAGGGGAGGGGATCAAGGGGAGAAGCGAGGGTTCAGGCTGGGAGCTGGGCGGACTCCATGTGGGCACTCCTGAAGGATGCCTGGGGGTGTAGGTGAAGAAACAAAGTTAAAAAAAAAAAAAAAAGGAAGGAACCCCCCTTTGTAGGGAGGTCACACCCTTCCCTGCCTGGAGAAAACTTGGCGTCTGCATCAAGTCTGTACCATCACAATATCAAAAATGCAATATAAATGAGACATATATATAGCATTAGCTTGTTACATTACTGTACCTTCCAATATACTTCACATTACTACATCCATATTGACGATGCTTATGCATGTTTCATACAAGTAATATTGATTCATTTAATAACTTCTTGTACATTAAACAATGTAAGAGGGGGCCCTTCCCTGTCAGCTAACTTGGGGTTGGATGGGGCAGGGGCATCATGGTGAGAGGGAAGAACAAGTAACTTCGAGTTGGCTGTCAAGCTCAATTTGGGCAGTGAGCTTGGTGAAACATAAACCCCTTTGTGAACCACATTGAGAGACAAATCCACTGGCCTCCCAGGGGAATCATAATTAAAGCATAGCACTGGCTTGACAGCTCGGCCAGTCTTTCTGGGGGGGGAGCAGCCACAGTCTCTGTACTTTCAGCACTAACTTTGGAGCTTCTGTCACTTATGAGGGGTGCCTCTGCATGGATGGGAATGTCCAAACTTGGAGCACTGTCAGCTCCTTGCTCAGTAGGCTCTGTTTCCACAACACTTTGCTCATTATCTTCTGACGGAGGCCCAGGTTGCTCATTTTGAGGAGGGTCTGGCACAATTAGGCTTTGCAGCACTGAAGGGGGTCTGTCAACACTCTCACATTGTTCTTCAAGTTCTGGTGTGTCACCAGAGAGACTCAGACCATCAGCCCCTTCTTCTGGCAATTCACACAGTTCCACAAAACACAGAGAGTCCGCAATCTCAGACGTAATACTTTGCACTTCACAATCAGGGAGCATTGGCTCCAAGGACGAAGCTGGGGGGTTAGGCAGTCCAGAAGGCCCAGCTTCATCTCCACAATTAGTCATAGGGTTACCTTGAAACAGCTGACTCAGTTCATAGGAGGGGTAATAGGCATTATCACACTCACTTTCGTCAGAGGTGGACTGACAGTCACTATCATTCTGGGCCTGCTGCAGGGGAAACGTTAAGTCTGTAACTACTGGGGTAGGTTGACTCTGTCTCTTTTTGCAGCAGCATGAGTCACCAGCCCAGGGGAATCAATCTCTGATGGCTCAGCCTCACTTATGACTTGGTCAATAGGTAGCAAGTGGTTACAGTGCATGGTCTTGACAGCTTTGGAGTTATTTTATGGGCGCACCTTGTACACTGGTAAATCATTCAACTTTCCAACTACTACATGGGGAAGATGATGCCACCTATCAGCAATTTTGTGTTTGCCATGCAGTCCCAAATTGCGTAACAACTCATGGTCTCCAGGCCGAAGCTCTTGAGCCTTTACTTTTTTATCATGCCTCTCTTTGTTGGCGAGATTTCTTTTGGCAGCCATTGTCTGGGCCAGTTGATAGGCGTGGTTCAATTGAGCTCTTAGTTTCTGTACATACTGTAGGTAATTTTTGGCTCGGACCCCATCTGGAGGGACCCCAAAGCAGACATCAACGGGCAGTCGGGCCTCCCTCCCGAACATGAGGCGGTAGGGGGAGAACCCAGTAGCGTCATTTTTTGTGCAATTGTATGCGTGGCCAAGGTGCTAATCTGCTGGCTCCACTTAGGCTTGTCTTCGGGATGGAGGGTGCCCAGCATGTCTAGAAGGGTGAGGTTAAAACGTTCTGGTTGAGGATCCCCCTGCGGGTGATAAGGGGTAGTTCTTGACTTCTGCACCTCCCATAGAGAGAGCAATTCTTTGATTAGCCGACTTTCAAAATCTCTGCCTTGGTTAGAGTGGATCCGCTGAGAGGCACCACAGTGGATGAAGAAATTTTCCACTAGCACCTTGGTCATGGAAGAGGGCTTTTGATCCTTAGTTGGAAAAGCTTGCACATTCAGTGTGAAATGATCTGTAACCACTAACACATTGCCAATATTCTGCTGATCAGGTTCTAAACACAAAAAGTCTATGCAGACCAGTTTCATGGGGGTGCTGGTAGTAATATTGACAAGGGGGGCAGCTCTCTGAGGCAGGGCTTTCCTTTGCAGGCAATGACTGTAGGTCTTTACATGGTGCTCAACATCGGCCCCCATCTTGGGCCAGCAGAACTGAGATCGTACCAAGTCGAGAGTTCTGTCAATACCAAGGTGCCCCATGTGATTGTGGAGGGACCTCAGTACCAAATCTTTAAAGGCCATGTCCAGGAACATTTGCTGCCTGTCTATTCGAGTGCCACAATCCACTGTCTCTCTGTACAACAGCTAATTGAGTAGCTTCAACCTGGGGCCTTCTTTAAACAATAGAGCAGTTCGCAAGTCAGGGGAATGCAACTTGGACACATCTTTCCCTGCACGTAGGGCATGAAGTGCGGGCTGAATCATAGGATCTTGGGACTGAGCCCACTGAATGCTGTCATTGCCAAATTGAGGTAGTGCACTAATATCTAGAGCAGAAAAGTGGCAATAGGGAGCTGGTATGCAGGTATCAGGAGGGCCCAAGCAATCTACGAAACAGTCCACTGTGTCCGCAGACATCTGTTCATCTCGGTCAAATTTCTGGCACAAAGCTCGGATGTCAGGTTCAGACAGCCTGACCCAATCACTCATGGAAATTGGCCTTAGTGACAAGGTATCAGCATCAGCATGGTTCAGTCCTGGCCTGTATTCAACAGCATAATCATAGATTGATAAGGCGGAAAACCACCGGTGCCCAGTGGCGCCTAACTTAGCTGAAGTCTGTACATAGGTTAATGGGTTATTGTCGGTCTTCATCAATATCTTTGCCCCATAGAGGTGTTCATGAAAACGGTTGACGATGGCCCATTTTAATGCAAGGAACTCCAGCTTATGCACAGGGTAGTTTCGCTCCGACGGAGTCAAGCTCCTACTGGTGAAGGTCAATGGTCTCAAACCATCCTCATGGGCTTGATACAGCACAGCTCCTAAACCCTGCAGGCTGGCATCCGTATGCAGCACATAGGGCTTGGTGGGGTGAGCATACGCGAGGATGGGGGCATGGGTGAGCTGGTATATGACTTCGTGAAAGGCTGCTTCACATTCAGGTGTCCAGCGGGGCCCAAAAAGTTCTCCTGTGCAGAAGTACACTTTTTCTGGTTCTTTGACGGCCCATTTTTTATATTTATGGTTGGTAGGAGGGTAACCCTGGGTAAGATTCAAGAGCGGGTGAATCACCTTTGAATATTCTTTTATGAACCCGCGGTAGTAGCCACAGAACCCCAGGAAACATTGTAGTTCTTTCAAATTATGGGGCTGGGGCCAAGCAGTCAGTGATTAAACCTTACTGGGATCAAACTCTATCCCTTCTGCAGATACTGTGTGCCCCACATACTGCACAGAGGTTTGAAAAAACTGGCACTTGTCAATGGACAGCTTGAGGCTGAAGTCTTCCAATCGGTCTAGGACTTTAAACGGTCGGGTCTCATACTCCTCTAATGTGCGCCCAAACACAATGACATCGTCTAGGTACACTAGACATTCCAGCAAGTTCATATCTCCCACCGCACGTTCCATCAGCCGCTGAAAGGTGGTCGGGGCACCTGAAATCCCCTGTGGCATTCTCAGGAATTCATAGAACCTCAAAGGACAGATGAAGGCTGTTTTCTCATGGTCCTCCGGGGCCATCAGGATCTGGTAATATCCGCTGCCAAGATCCAGTACGGAAAACCATTTGCTCCCATTCAAACAATCCAGGGCATATTGTATATGGGGCATGGTGTATTGATCGGGGATGGTCCACCAGTTCAGAGTTCGATAATCAACACACATCCTTACCAACCCATTCTTTTTACACACAACCACAATGGGAGAGGCATATGGGCACCTTGATTCTTGTATCACACCAGCAGCGAGCATTTCCTGCAGGTATCTCCTCACATCATCTATGTCTGCTGGGGTGAGACATCGGGATCTCTCTTGAAATGGCTGGTCATCATGCAGGCATATGTGATGCTCTGCACCCTGGACACACCCCATGTCCCATTCTTTTAATGAAAACACTTGGTCCCTCTGAGCGAGTTTCTTGCTAATTCTAGCCTTCCATTCAGCTGGCAACGGGGAGTCACCAAAGTCAAATAAGTCTGGGGTCACTCTCTCCTCGCCAGAGCACTTGTTGCTGGGCAATACGGCAGTGTCAGCACAGTGTACTGTAGCTAGGGTGCACCCTCTATTCACCCGAATCTCCTGCTCTGACACATTCTGAATCTGGATAATCACTCGTCGTGCATAGGCATGGGCATGAGCAGGCAAGATGCTGGGTTTGACCAATAATCCCTCTGGCAACTTTCCATCTCCTGGTGCAACCAACATTAATATTTTGTTCTTTACATTTCTCTTTAGGTGGACTTCTCCATGGATTGTGCACTGGGCATTGGGGGCCAATACCAAGGAGTCAAGTTCCTTTTTCCACACTATCCCCACTGGCTCATCTGGGTCCACTTCATCGGGTCTCTGTTGCTAGTCATAAGGCCTTTTTACTAAGGCTGAAATTCTTAGGGCCTGTCCAGTCAGCTGCCCTTGTTTCTCATGGCAGAGTTGTGCTAGTCTCCTAAACATGTGGGCGTTTGTTCCAATTGACAGGGGAACCCCATCATACAGTAGAGTGGGGGGACACACTAGGGCCAGTGTCTCCACTTGCTCTTCTACGCCAGTGACAGTTGCAGGAAAAGACAACCAGAGGTGGGCATATCCTAGATATGGAGAAGACTTGTCGCTCAGCCCCCACACATGTAGACCTTCCAGGGATTGTAAGGGCACATCAGATAAGTGTTTGTATACCAGTCCTGAAACACAATGGTCACTTGCGACCCACTGTCAAGCACAGCCTGAGTAGGAATACCATTCACAGTCACATTAGTCTCCATTGAAGGGCCCACTATCTTGGATCAGTCTGGAGAAACAACAGCAGGGGCCTGGACAGACGATTTAGCCACAGAGGGGTTTGAGTTAGGATGGCCGAAGCCTTTACTGTGGTCATTTCGTGAACCCCTTGACCACTGACTCATTTTCCAAAGCTCTCCTTGAAGCTGGTTCACCACTTTCTCTAAGACCTTCTGAGACTGGCATTCCCTCTTCATATGGCCATGCTTGCCGCAACTGTGGCAAATGACACGCTCTCGGGGCATCTTTGGGGAAAACACAGCAGGGGATGCTGGAGCATCGACGGGAGATTGTAATCTGACGTCTGCAGGTAGTGTACCATGTCTCAAAAGTTCCTTTAGGGTGGCAGTCAATTCCTTGAGCTCAGCCAAGAAGCCACCCTCAGTAGAGGATGCCTGAGGGTGCACCCCCACCCCCATAACAGTAACGTCCTGACAGGGGCCAGGGTCTCTGTCAGCAGGGGATACCTCAGCAAACGCACCTGGTTGTATTTTTCTGACTTCCTTCAGCAACTTCTCCCCCCACCATTTAGTCCACGGCGGGACACTCTTAGTGGTCTCCATTTCAGAAGGGCCTTCCGGTGCCATGATCACTTGGGCTGTACTCACCCCATAATTACAATCTCCCTCTTCACCTTCTACCTCCCGGAGTTCTTTTATCAAGTCACAGTAGTCAGGTAGGTTACTTCTCCTTTCCTGGAGCCTTAACTGGATGATCTGCAGTTTAGAATGCTTGGCATGTTGCAGTATGTGCCCCAGTCTCACATGGTTCAAATCACTAGCGGCTACCCCACCTTTCCTGTATGCTTTCTGCAGGGCTATTTCTAGGATAGTAACATACGCAGACAAACTTTCCCCCTTCCATTGTTTGGTACCTTGGAATATCCACATCAAAGTCTCCCCTGACTCAATGCTCCCAAAATTGCCTTCAAGTACAGATAGGTACTTCTGAGTAGATGCATCAGAGTTCGTGGACCTCAAAAATTTAATGGCTTCAAGGGCCGGGCCCCTCAAACTTTCTATGATTCTTTTCTGCTTCTCAGCCTCTGCACACTGCCACTCGGGCACCAAGGGGGCAATATAGTCAATCCAGGTCTCCCAGTCATCCTCCCCCTGGGGGTTGGGGAGGGTGCCCAAGAAGATGCTTAGCCTTCTGTAGGAGTCATGACTAATGGCAGGTACAGATATAGGGGCCAGCATTAGCACAGGCACAGAAGGTGGGGCAGTAACAGGTGCTGAAGTGGGAGGGGGTGTTGGGAAAGAACACCCCCAGGTGGCAGGAACAGTTTCTTAAAGTCCTCTATGGTTTTCCCTTCCTCCAGCAACAACTTAGCAAATTTCTCCTCAAAAGTCTCAGATAATGGTGGTAGCTCATCCTCCCCAGGGTCTTTACTGTCTTTTGTTATCACTCTCCAGGCGGCTGGGACCCCTTCTGAGGCAATAGTCTGGGGCACCTTAGAGCTGTCCACGAGGTCACTACACTTTACCACGGCTATGAAAGTTTGGGCGATCAAATCAGCCTGTAGACCCACCACCACAGGTTTTGTTAAACATTCAACTTTGGAGAGTGCTCCATCTACAGTGTCCTTACTGGTACCCAGGGGAATATCCAGTATAAGCAGAACATTTTGGGGGTGATATCCTGCCCAGTACACCACCCCACCAACTGGTGTACAGCCATATCTACTGGGATAGCCATTAATCTTTAACAATAATTTGTAATTTTGGCCACTAGAAGGCACAATATCCCAGCAGTGCCTCCAAGATGTAACCCCTAGGTGGCGCTATCCCATGGGCTACTATCCCTGCATGCTTGGCTAGTAGCAGGTTAAGGGGCCTAGGTTCTGCAATGGGTGCCTCCACCCAGTGGTCAGGGTTGGTAGTGGTCAAACTAATCTGGGCACAGCCCTCCGGGACACTGTAACCCCCTCTTTCCCTTCTAGTGACCTGAGCAATATACGACAATCACTTTCACAGTACCCCTTGTGCACCATACAGGTACCCACACTGTTTGCACTTACCACCAGGGCTGGTTCCTCTGGCTTGATCCTGGGGACCCCCTGTAAAACAAGGTTATGCACAGCAAATAGCAACAGTACAGTAATCTTGGCACAAACTGGAACCACAGTCAGGTTAAATGCAGAAAAAGTCAGATCTGATTTATTCAGGGGACTTGAATAAGGAAGGGGCATAATCAGGTTGATTGGCTTAAAGGCTAAAGTAATCAAACAGTTGTGCATGCGCTTTAAGTCCCCACACAGTCACACCTCTGGGTACTCAGGTAGGGAGATGATGGGCTAACCAGGAACGTTGCAGCTGGTTGGGGCCCTGTGATGGAAGAAAGCAACATGCACAACACACACTATTTGTAATCTGGAGCCGGAGGGCTCAGTTTGTGAAAGAAAAAACAACCAGACAATCAGATGACAACACTTTAGATTTAGCTGTTGTTGCAGGGAGCTACCCTGATGTTTACTCACGATACCCAATACTGGACATAGGCAGGATGAAATTGAGACTGCGGGTTGTTGAGCTGGAGTGCCCGGAGAAGCAGGGCTCACATGAATCACCGAGGCTGATCCCCAGGGGGCTGATCCCCAGGCAGATCTCTCGTCGATGGCTTTCTCTGTGCAGTGGGTAGTTGGGCTGGGCTAGTGTGACAAGGCCCAGGCCCAATGGAAATGATTTTGGATTCAGTCTGTGGGGTTGGATGCAGCTTCCAGCAAGCAGAATACAGTTCAAACCACAGTGGGGAACCAAATCACGACCCACTAGCAGCACACAGCACATTTACGCATAAAGAAATTCCACCGTACCAGGCAAAAGGGTCTCCGGTCGCAATTACAGAGTCTCTGCACAATCCGGGAGTTCAGAGGTGGCTGGAGGTCCAGACAGGCCGATCGCATTCAGCAAATCTTCGGTCTTCTTCAGGTAGAAGCCTGGTCACAGTTCAGTGGCTTATTTCACTCTCCAAGTTCGGATTAAGTCCGAAAAAGACACAAGTTCCTTCTCAGGGACAGAAGGCAGGTATGCAGGCCAAAACTCAGGCCTTTCCACAGTTCTCCCATGCGAATCTATGCCGGGGCTGCTGCTTGAATCATTCAAGCTGTTATCTCTTCACTTCCCAACTCAGAACTGAAACTAGCTGCAAGAGCTTGGGAATTTACCCAAGATCCAAAAGGTTCGGTTGGCTGAACTGTCTGTCAGTCACAACAAGGGCTCCCCCTCCAGGTTATTTTAGGTGCCAAAATGCAAAAACTACAATTCCTACAAGTTTTGACCCCACCAAGCCCCGGTAGACAGGCTCCATTTTAGAGTCCCAAATGCACTGATTGGCCCATTTCAGCAGTCCAGGACCAAGAAGATGGAAACAAACAAAACTGTCCATGCTGCAAAGAAGGCAGGTTAGAACAAACTGCAATATTATTACTGCTCTAACAAATGATCAGCAAACAAGCACATCTTCTAACAGAGCTCCCTTTTAGATTAATTATGACTGCAATCCAGGCAGGTCTTAAAGAGGCAGTACACAGAGGCTATATAGGCACTCTCTGGCAATCACATTTAAACTGCAAAAATGCAGGACACCAACCTGGCAGTGAGCATTTAGACAAGCTCAAGGAAGACTTTTCGGGAAACCCCATTTGTAGGGGGGGGGTTACACTTAGAATAAGGAAAAATATCACCTCTGTCTTTCAGCAGTTCTCAGATACAGTTCATCCCCACAGAAGCTCCTCAATGAACTCCACAACCGGTATTCCTACTTTTGGAGAGGGGTACCTCCCTTTTTGGGATCTCAGGAAATGGCAGCTGCCATATACAAACTGTTTATTTCTACACCAAGTCCATGAGAATAAAGGGTTTACACAGAATGAGCCAGGCACTACATGCCAGGCTGAAGGCTCCTTCCAACTGAACTAGAATGCTCAGTTCTTTCAAACTGAGAGCTCCAGCCCCTCCCCTTTGGAATGTTCAGGCAGTGCTGCTGCCAGGTCAAACCAAAGGCACAGACTGGCATCACAAAAGAAAGCAAGAGCCTTCTTAAAGGAACACACACTTATAGTAACTCCCAAAGGGGGGTTACATCTGTATCAGCAACTTTGTTTTAGCTAAGATGCTGAGTGGTAAAGCAGATCAAACACAGTGGTAAGGACTTCAGGGGGAGCTATGTCAATGTATGAGTCTATGCAGAGTCAGTTTTAGAGACTATTCACCAGTACCTGCATGCTCTTGAGAGCAGGTAATGACAGGAGTCAGTATAAGGTCAGTTTTGGAGGGACAGAGTTTCTAGCCACTAGCCGCCTCACTGGCTGACTCCTTGGCAGACTCCCTTTGATGTCCTTAGTGCTCATCCTTTGTGCGAACTCCGCAGCATGGAAAGACTGCTTGGGATGCTGGGTAAAAACAGATGGAGTGCAGCAACAGACAGATCCTTGATTATAGATTGGGCTGCATGGAGGTACAGCTACTGGGACTGTTCTTGTCCTGTTGGTAACCCAATGTGGTCCTGCAGGGATTGGCAGGGGGGAGGGAGTGTAGGATCTGCAGTGCTGGCTGTTGGCGGTGAGCTTGGGCAGTGGAGCTGCTGAGGAGGTAAGCTCTTTATTAAAAGTTTGTACTTGGTGGGCTTTCTTCGGCTTCTCCTTTCCTATCCATGAAGCAGTCCTGCAATTGGAGATTGGGCTGCATGGAGGCATGGCTACTGGGACTGTTCTTATCCCCTTGGTAGCCTGATGTGGTCCCACGGCAATTAGCTAGGGGGAGGGAGTGTAGTTAAACATGAACCCTGGTCTCCCAGGAAATCCAAGTTGCCATTCGAAACCAGGTCTCCAAGGTAACCACAGTCCACATCAAAAATGAGGTCTCCCAGGTAACCGCAGTGCATACATGAACCCAGTTCTCTCAGGTAACTCCAGTCCATACATCAACCCAGCTCTCCCAGGTAACCCTAGTTCATACATCAACCCAGGTCTCCAAGTTACTGTAACCCCAGTCTACACCCAAAATCAGGTCACCCAGGTAACCCAAATCTACACTAAAAACAGGTATGCCAGGTAACTCCAATCCACAGTCAAAACCAGGCCTCCTAAGTAACTCAAGTATACACCCCAAATCAGGTCTCCCAGGAACTGCACAGATCCCCCAGGTACCTCAGTCTGCACTCAAAACCAGGTCTGCCAGGTAACCCCAGTCCAAACTATGTCTCTCAGGTAACCCCAGTCTATAAATGAGCCCAAGTCTCCTGGGTAACCCCAGTCCACACCTAAAACCAGATCCCGCAGGTAACATAGTCCATACATAAATCCAGGTCTTGCAGGAAACCCCAGTTCATACATAAACCCAGGTAATCCCAGTTCATACATGAACTCAAGTCTCCCATGTAATACCAGTCCATAACCAAAACCTGGTCTCCCAGGTTTCCTCAGTCCACACATGAACCCAGATCTCCTAGTTAATCCCAGTCCACAAGCAAACCTGGGTCTACCAAGTAACCCCAGTCCACACTCAAACACAAGTCTCCCTGGTTACCCCATTCGACACACAAACGTGGCCTCCCAGATACCCACAGTTCACACACATAGCCAGACCTTTCATATACACCCAGTCCAATGAGGGCTAGTGGGATGCTGGGGTGCACAGGGAAGGGTATCACCAGCAGAAAGAGGGAGGTGGTGTTGTCTATGTATAGATCACTGGTGAGACCCCATCTATAGTATTGTGTCCAGTTCTGGAGACCACATCTCCAGAAGGACATAGAAAAAGAGAAGGCTGTCTGGAGGAGGGCAACTAAAATGGTGCAGGGACTGTATCAAAAGCCCTGTAAGGAGAGACTAGACCTGAATATGTACACCCTGGAACAGAGGAGGGAGAGGGGGGATATGATAGAGACCTTTAAATACCTCACGGGGTAAATAAGGTACGGGAGGGAAGTATTTTTCAGAAGAAAACATGCTTAAGAACAAGAGGACATGCTATGAAACTGGAGAAGGGTAGATTTAGGAGAGATGTGATGAAGTACCTCTTCACGGAAAGAGTGGTGGATTCCTGGAACAGCCTTCCAGCAGAGGTGGTGGGGCAAAAACAGTGGTGGGGTTCAGGAATCCATGGGATGGGCACAAGGGAATCATAGTAGAAAGTAAAGGGGGAGGGAGAAAGAGCTTTAGATCAGGCACAGTCTGTGGTAATAGTGTAGGTGGGGTGAAATGGGCAGACTGGATGGGCTAAGCAGTCCTTATCTGCTATCAGATTCTATGTTTCTATGTTTAGTTCACAGACAAACCCAGGCCTTCCCGATATGCCCAGTCCATACACAAACCCAGGCCACTCAGATACCCCCAGTCCACACATAAACCCAGGATTCCCATATAACCCTAGTCCACACACATTCATAGACCTTCCAGATGCCCCAAGTACACAAACAAACCCAGTCCTCCCAGATACCCCCAGTCCACACATAATAATGGGCCTCCTAGGTATCCCCAGCCCACACACAAACCCATGTCTCCAAGATAACTCCAGTCTAAACACAAACCCAGGTAACCTCAGTCCACACACAAAACTGAATCTAAAAGAGTCTTGAGTAACCCCAGTCCACATATGAATCCAGGGTTCCAAGGTAACCCCATTTCATACACAAACCCAATCTGTTATAGTCCTAGGTAACAGCAGTTCACACATAAACAAGCATTTGTCAATGCCGAATGTTGCTTGCTTGTATGTGCTGTTTAGGTATTTGGAAGTGACAGTTTCATGCCTTCCTCCCAAGACATCCACTGTGTCTTTCCGTTCAGTATTCACAGAAGAGTGGGAGGGGCAAGGGCCACAGCAGTACAGCAGTTGCCAAGGGTGAAGAGGTGGACAATAGTCCATTCAAAGGCAAAAAGAGTCCTGCAGGAGCTCACATAAATTGAAGGTGGACAAAGCGATGGAACCAGATGGCATACGCCCAAGGATATTAACAGAACTGCTAAGGGAGATAGCAGTCCTCTGGCAGCCATGTTCACTGAGTCATTCAACATGAGTGAATTGGAGGAGGGCACATGTGGTCCCTCTACACAAGTCCGCAGCAGGGAGGAGGAGGGAACAATAGGCCATTCAGCCTCAACTCAGTAGTGGGGAAGATCATGGAGACATTGCTTAAAGAAAGGATAGTGGGGCATCTAGATGCCATCGGAACCCAGGACCATAGACAACATGGATTCACAGTGGGACATCATGTCAGATAAATCTGGTTGATTTATTTGACTGGGTGACAAAGGAAGTGAATCAGGGTGGGGCAGTGGACAACGCTACCTTGATTTCAGCAAGCCTTTGACACCATCCCATATGGAGGCTGATAAACTAGCTGGGTAGGCTGGGCATGGGGAAAAGGGTGGTAAACTGGGTTAGAAACTGGCTAACAGACAGAGGCAGAGAGTGGTGGTAAATGGTATGCAGTCTAGGGAGAGGGGCGACCAGTGGGGTGCTGCAGGGATCGGTCCTGGGGCCAGTTCTGTTCAATGTCTTCATTAGTAATATTGCAGAACATCTGAAGGGAATTTTTTCACCAAATTTTCAACATAGCCATTTTAAGACCTTTGCTCATGAACAGTGTCACTGTGATTTTCTTAATTTATCCCATACATTGATTTCTCACACCGACTTCGCCATTGTGCGCTACATGGGCGGAAACACATTTTGGGTGAGATGTGAAAAATGACAGCTGTACTATTCATAAGAAGGTGTGGCAAAATGGCAATGTTGGAAATCTGGAGTGAAAATATTGAAAATTCGCGAACTTACGAGCGTACATAGGAACTGTACAATGCACGCTCGTAAAACAGTCATTTTTAGGAATTTTTTCACCAAATTTTCAACATAGCCATTTTAAGACCTCTGCTCATGAACAGTGTCACTGTGATTTTCTTAATTTGTCCCGTACATTGATTTTGCACACCAACTTCTGCGCCATTGTGTGCTACATGGGCGGAAACACATTTTGGGTGAGATGTGAAAAATGACAGCTGTACTACTCATAAGAAGGTCTGGTAAAATGGCAATGTTGAAAATCTGGAGTGAAAATATTGAAATTTCGCGAACTTACGAGCCTGTGTAGGAACTGCGCAACGCACGCTCGTAAAACAGTCATTTTTTGGAATTTTGAGCACCAAATTTTCAACATGGTTTTGGGACCCTTCTCATGAATGATGTCACTGTCATGGTGATATAGCTCAGGCCGAAGGGTGATTTTGGCGCAGTGACTGTGCAGTGACTGCAAAATCACCCTTCGGGCCTGAATAATGCCATGACAGTGACATCATTCATGAGAAGGGGTCCCAAAAACCCCATGTTGAAAATTTGGCGCAAAAATTCCCAAAAATGCCTGAGATATGCAGCAAAGTTGAACCCCACTTATCTAGCCCATTATACAGCTTACCGGCATTTCCTCAGTTCGCGGTCGGCTTTGAAGAGTCCAGACGTGTTCCCGGTCCACCGAAGATCGTCGCGCCGAAGTCCGGAGGTAAGTATGGGGTGAGGGGGGTGGGAGGCTGGGTGCACAGTGGGTGGAGTGCGGGTTGTGGGAGGCGGGTAGACTCGCCGTGGGACCGTTTTTCTTCACAGGGTAAAAAAAAAAAACAGCGGCGTGGAACGTTTTGTCACACTAGGGTGGGCTCCAGCATGGCACAAGGATGTGGGGGCGCTCAGCTGACGGGGATTGGGCACCCCTGCGGCCTAGGAGAATAGATTGCCACGCTGGGGTGGGCTCCCAGCGTGGCACTTACTACTCCGGGGGGAGGACAGTGCAGCCGACGGGGATTGGGCACCCCGTTGGCTATATTATTAGTTGCCATGCTGGGGTGGGCACCCAGCATGGCATTTTAAACCTTTGGGGAGGCGGGAGCGCAGCACAGCCCGGCGAGTTGGGCACCCTGTCGGCTATACGGTCTGGGCGTATGCCTGCGATGGGCGCACGTGTGTGTGTGTGGAGGGAGCTGCACATGAGCAGGCGATCTTATCACTGCTCACTCAAGCGTAGCTCCCCTTTCAACTGTGTGCCACTGCATTTTGGAGGCGTGTCATAGACAGCTCCAGAATGCGTATGGCTGAGGCAGCCTGCCAGCACACTGACTGAATTGGAGGAGGAGGTGACACACCTCCGAAATCTCCGATGATGGCACTATGTTTCTTGCACATGCGTGCAAGCAACATAAAAACAAGTTCTCAAAGAAATCCTATTCCACACACAAACATGGGTCTTCTATATATCTCCCGTTCACATGTAGTCCTCGAGTTTTCCAGGTTATCCCAGTCTGCACATGAACCCATGAACCCAGGTGCCAGCCAACAGGAAAAGAAAAAGTAGTATGATCACAAGTGCCGCCATCTCCATTTAAACTAGCCAGACATGCTAGCTTTCAAGGACAGTGTGAGAATTTGAAGGGCTTTGCCTGGGTTTAGAGCGTCCTTGTGCTGACAAGTCAAAATCTCTCTGCTCTCTGTAGTATTCCTCATGTCCAGGAACTTTGGCTCATTTTATTGGTTAAATATTTCCTCCTCCTGGGCCAAATTTTTGTTGTCAGTCATTCCATTACTGCATGTTCCCTCTGAAGAGGCTGGGAGTGTGACTACTGTGGAAACAGCCTGTGTTTGATTTGGCTAAAATAATGTAATTTGAAACAAATAAAAACCCTCAAGCTTGGGCTCTTGTTTTCTGAATGTCTTTGTGTGTTGTGGAGTCTTCCATTGCTGAGTCATGGGAAGTCAGGTCAGAACAATGGGGCATGCAAATTGAAATTGCTGCACAGAAATGATAATACAATTATGTCATCAGAACTACTGAATGCAATGTTGACTGCCCCAATGCAATTAGTTTGTGATTATTTTTCATATCTTTTATTTTTTTTCCATTCTTCAATTTTCTCCTTCTTCTTAACTGATCTGCCCCCAATCTGCATCAGGTTCTTTCTACAGTGGTGAAGATCAGGGATCAGATATTTAAAAGGATTAAGAATTAAGTGTGAGCCAACTGTTGATGGTCTATAATGTTTTTTTTTTTTCGACCTAGCATACTCTTATTTTATTAAACTGATTACAGAATATGGAGAACTGATGATTTATAAAGAAATGCAGGTTTGTTTATACTGTGCTTAATCCATATGACTCTGGGCACCTTACAGTGTCAGAATTACAGAAAATAATTAAAACAGAACAAATGAAACTGTACCTTCAGAAATCAACCATTTTCAATCATTTTCAGGAAAGGCCAAGGTAAACAGATATGAGTGATTTTAAAGGAGTCCATGGATGGGGCTTTCCAGATCCTAACTTCCCAGTTACATCTTATCTTGATTATGACTAATGATATCATGTTTAGCCAATCAGGAGTGTTTATTTTTAAATATTCCAGGCATACCTATCAACCTCCTGCCTCACAAATCAGGGACAAGGCTTAAAAAAATCAGGGACAAGGGACCAAAATCAGGGACACATCTTCAAAATTAGAGATATCCTCCCAGGAAGCTGGTAGAATATGTGGGTGAGTGCAGAATGCATTTTCTAAAAAAGAACAAATCTGTAACTTTAATGCTTGATATTATTTTGTGCTTTTAATTTCCACTGTTTAGCCACAGAAACACATATTTTAGGAGGGACAGAGTAAAATTTTGAGGCAAAATCAGGGACATCCCTGAAAATCAGGGACAGTTGAGAGGTATGATTCCAGGCACTGTTACAGCTATTATAATTTCTGAGTGCCATGTCTCTGTACTTCAATCACAAGTGCTGTACACTTAGTGTGTCTCATGGAGAGTAATGTTCTGTACTGCAGTCACAAGTGCTGTACACTTTGTATGTCTCATGTGGAGTGTAATTTTGCCATGGTGACTGCTGAATAAAAGATAACAGGAGAGCAAAAGAAAGCTTTAGACTGTTTAATATTCTCAGATTAAAGTGGCAATATTTCCCTCAGAGACACTCTTATTGCCATGACAGTGACTTCACTTGCAACCTTTGGGTGTCGAAACAGCTCAGCTTTGGTGTTCTCCTACTCAAAGAATGAGTGTGAAACTACTCTTACATTGATGGGAAAAGTGGCTCCAAGAGGGTAACCAGTGATAATAGCGATTGTATATGGGTGACCTTCAAAACAGTGAATCATAGTGTGTAGGGCGCTATTATCATGAGCGACCTGCCAGGGTAGAGAGGACTGCGACTGTGAGGAGAGGAAAGAATGACCAGAAAGGGAAAATAGAGAGGGGACGGGGAGGAATAGGGAAGAGGGTTATTACCCTCTAGTGTGCCTACTCCACTAAGCCAACCATGTGGTGTAGTGGTTAAGGAGTCTGGCTCCGACAGAGCAGGTCCTGGGTTCAGGGCTGGAAGCCAGGAAGATTTTTTTTTTGTTCTTGTGGCTGCAGGACTTATCGTGCCTGATTCCAGAATGGGTTATGCATATCGCAAGGTGACTTGCGCCAAACCCAATGGCGCAAGTCACACCTTGCAACATGCATTACACCGCCCGCTATTCTGAAAGGCAGCCTGTGACATGGTGGAGGCTGTCTGCGCCAGAGGTGGGCTACACCACTGGCCATGCCAGAAACCCCCTGTGAGATGGTGCAAGGGGGTTTCCGGCCTTGGTTACGGCCCTATTCCAGGTGTGCAGCTGATGGAATGGCAATTTGCTATTCCAGGAGGGACCCTGTCAGACAATGGTCTAAGTATGGTTAGACCAGCTATTAGCTGGTCTAACCATACTCTGTGTTCAGTGGGGTCGCAGCTCTGTGCCTGATGCCCCTATAGCAGACCCCCATGGTCTCACATAGGTCCTCACCCCACCCCACCCCCAGTGGCGGGCAGTCCTCTGTGGGTAGCTGGCACCACCATGCCCCCATCCACGAGCAGTGCCCCACAGGGCAGTGCATGTCCCCCACCTGCCATGAACCTCAGGGTTGTCCAGTGGCCCCCTCACCCCTCCCCAGCCCTGTGAAGCATTGCCATGGTGTCTGGGTGTGGGTATTTGGGGGCTCGTGCCATGCACAGCTTGCACCCTTTGGGTGGGCATTGCTGTGGCTTGCGGTACTCAGGTCAGGTTCGCCCTTCCTGTGGCAAAACCTGGAGCTGCCGCAGATCACAGGGTGTAGCTGTTGGGGACCCTGCCTGTTCTGGAATCTGGCGCAGGATCCTGGCGTGATGGGCGTGTCTCGCAACTCGCATCACCGCGAGTTCGCCATATGTTTTGGAATAAGTCCTGCAATTTTTTTAGTACCGGCTGTGCTCCTCTTGACATGCCTCGGGCTAGTCAATCTATAATCAGGGGTGTGGAGGGTGAACCCCCCAAACACACACAATTTATTGTGTGCCCAGTCACTGCAAGTGTATATCGCTAAATTGCTTTTGGCGATATACTAATTCAATAATAGCGATCGCCATAACGCATTCGCTATTATGACATAGAGCCCTCTAAGAGACATTAACGCGTAAAAGGGTTCTTTCACAAGTCTGAAGACAACTACATATTTTCTCTCAGTCTTTTTTTTCTCTGTTTAAAACCCCAGGCCAGATAGCTCTAAGTGTTTACTACACATCGCCTGAAACTGAAGTGCTGTACTATCCGCTGTCCTCTTTGTTGGATAACTCATCCTCCTCCTGCTGTGTCCTTGCTGCCCTCTGGGTTCTGGGTGCATAGCAAGTGACTTCCCCTACAACTGTGCTGAGCTGCTGGTCCTCCCACAGTGATTTTTAGCATTGCACTAATATCCCCTGCACATGGGATCATTCTAGTGCCTCACACGTATTGGGGGAGAAAATATAAATTAAAAAAAATGTCTAGGATCCGTACTAAGTATTTTTAATGCTTTTTCATTGCTCATTTTTTACTTTATGTACATATGGGTATGTTAACTTTAAGACATTTACATTAGGATTTCAGATTAGGATTTATGAGATTTTGGATTCTGATGGCATAATGGAATTGGAATCGGATTTTCTGAAATCCAAAAAATTCCTGGCAGATTTAGGCAAATCTGATCACCCCATTGCAATCTAAAGCTGATAGAAGGACATAAAGCTACAGGTACAGTGACAACACTGAGCGCAATAACTAACAATTGTAAGCAATAACAGTTAAAAACAACTAGTTAAAATTAGAGGGGAAGGGATGAAGGGGGGAGGAAATATACAAGGGAAGCAAGTGTGCCCAGGGCACTGCAGCTACAACATTAAGGAGACGGGGCAAGGGCAGAAATAATGGGGCTATGGAGGAAGTAAGGCGTGGCTAGTAAAAGGAACAAGTGAGGGCAGAGTGGTACTGTAAGTAGGTAGTTTTATTTATAAAACTGAAAAATAGTCCCTTCAAAATTCTCAGGGCACTTCAAAATATTTTACAGGAATACAGACCCCAGATGAAACATTTTTTTAAGAATCTTTTATTAGGTTTCGTTTCACAGAACAATACAACAGACTAGACCACAGAGGTAGAACCATGTACTTACATAGTAAGAAGGGATGTATACATAGTACTGATTGTAGTCATAACAAGAAAGGGTGAACACACATCAATACAAACTATACAACATGAAATGCAGATAACAAGGAATTGGCCCCCATGATGAGGCATCTCAGCTTGCGGGGAGAATTACCTTGGCAGAGTAGGAAGGTTCCCCTAAATTATATTAAGCATTTTCATAGTATTAGACTAGGGGGGCTAGGAGTCTTTCCAGGAGTCCAGTATAGGCTTCTTAGCCACCAAGAGGGCACATGCCAGCGAAATCCCTGCAGGGCCATTGATTGGACACTCCTCCCCTGACCCTCTGCTAGAGCACCGGGGTGAGCATGACAGGAAGTCACCAGATCCTGGAGATCTCCTCCCCAGCTTTTGCCCCAAAAGAACTGGACACTTCACAGTATCACAGTATGTGGGCCAAAGGACCCACCTCTTTGTTGTATTTCCAACAGCTGGCATCCTTCCTCAAGCTCACTCGCTGCATTAGGGTGGGAGTCCTTTGAGTCCTTTGCATGATTTTAGATTGGGACGTTCATGATTGTACTTCCACTGAGGATTACTTGATCCCTCGTACTGCTTGTGCGCACTGATCTTCAGAAAGGTCCAGACCTAAATCTGCTCCCCAGAGCTGAGCCAGGCCCATTCTTAGAGGCTGTCTGTTATGGAGAAACTTATACATCAAAGAGTCCTGATATGGGCCCTCCCACACTTGTTACTGGAGATCCCAGTCTTCAAGAACTTGCAGTCTGGGGGGGGGGGCACTGTGGAGCCTCAGAAGAGAGGTCACAGGAAACTGCAGCTCTATTAAATTATATTTTTATAAACTGTGAAAACTAGTTTTTCAGAATCTTACATATCACTGTTGGGGTTTGTTGGCAAAAGAAAAAGCTTTTGAACAGCATGGTGAAGCTAAATCACAGAAATACTCTTGGAGAGGTTTGCAAGGGCTCCTGGAATGCTGCAGCGGCAGGCGGAAGCAGCAATATACTCAACATGGAGCAACTGAGGGAGAGGTTTGAAAGGAAACTATGCAGTCTTTAGGCTAGAAAAAGAAATAACTATTGGCCTCCATGACGACAAAGAACAATAAATGTGATACTCTGGCAGGTTGTCTGACAACTGTAGGAACATCAGTAGATGTTCTATGGGCTGAAGTGGAAAATTTATTTATTTATTTAAGGTCTAGAAATTACAACCCTTTGAGTCAGATACTCATTTGCAAAGGCTCCACGTCTTACATCAAATAGATTTGAAGACAGTATTTGCTAAAAGATACTCTGGCAAATGTTGGAGCATGACGATGCAGCATGCTAAGGAGTCACAGAATGGAACAGCTGTTTTAAACTTTTAGAGAACCAAATCCAAAGCAACAACATTTGCATGCTAGACCTACCTGAAGGGGCTGAAGGAGATTATGCCCCTTTATTTATGCAGAACTGTCTTAAGGAGCAATTCTCTGGGCAAGTGGAATTGGCTAATTTTGTCATTGTTAAGGCCTACAGAGTTCGGCTACAGAACAGAGAGCCGAAGGTCACCTCATGCACCTGTGGGAACCAGCGATTGACTTTTACACTTGTCCTGGTGTCATGGCTCCTTGAGAGTTGAAGGCACAATATTGCACTTATTGCCCAATGTTTCTTATGATGCATTAATGGCGTGCATAAAAACTGCAGGAATTAGAAATTCCACATGCCACACTTTTCACTGCAAAGCTGTACATCATTTTGGAAGGACACATCTACATGTATACAGACCCCATAGAAGCTGGGGATGCAGATAGCAGCAGCAGCATGAAAGAGAAGCCAAGATCAACTAGACCAGGGGAAGAAGACTTTGGCACCTGAAGCTAGTTAAAACTTTGTAGTCGATTCATAAGTTAACAATTGTGAACCAGCAGTTTTCATATGTGTAACCCCTAGGTGGCGCTATCCCAAGGGCTATGACCCCTGCCTGTTTGACTACGGACAGGTTCAGGGGCCTAGGTCCTATGGCGGGTGCCTCCACTCAGAGGTCAGGGTTTGTAGTGGTTAGACTAACTTGGTCACAGCCCTCTGAGACACTGATACCCCCTTTTATCCCCCCTAGTGGCTCACACAGTACACCGGAGTTACAGCCCCAATACCCCACATTTACACACTGTTCACTCATATAGATACCTCTTACCCCCGAGACTGATTCAGCAGCACGTGTCTGAGGACCCCCTGTAAAGTAAGGTTAATCAACATACACAGCAAAACACAATACTGTTTCCATAAGTACCACCACCACATACAGTATATAGTATAACAACAACAAATCTGATTTATTTAGGGGACAGTAACATGGGAGGGGGAAATCAGGTTAATTAGTGGCATTAAATCACACTACTGTGCACACATACAGGGTCTGAAAAGTCACACTCTGGGTACCCAGGTTGGGGGTGGCTAGCCAGGTCCATTGCCCGGGGTTGGCCGGCAGGTGCAGATGGATTGGGCCCTGTAGAAGAAAATATATGCACAATACCCAATTGTAATCTGGAGCCGGAGGGCTCAGTCCACTTGTGATTGAAAACAAGCTGCAGGGGAATACCCTGATTTGTACTCACAACACCCAAGCTGGGGATCGGATGGAGAATGTCCCTCTGGATTGCCAGAAGAGCAAGGCATGAGGACAAGGTCCTTGTGACTGAACCCCACTGCAGTTGATAGCAAATGGATGTAGTCCAAATTAAGCTGGGGTTTACTTCCAGCTTCAGCACACACTTCACTGTACAGGGGATTTGAAATAGCGATTCCCCACAAGCTCTATGCACATTTATATGTAAAAGGAAAGCACTATATCAGGCAGGCTGCTCCTCGATCCCGATCGCAATTACTGCAAAATACCCGGGAGCACACACAGCAGCTTCAGTTCCTGACAGACTGAGCGCGATTCAGCAATTTCTCCAGTCTTCTACAGAGTGAGCCTGGTTTCCACACTTCTAGTGCTTCTTTCTCCTCACAACTTGGATTCAGTCCAAACTGGCACTCACAAAGGCTGCAGACCGAAACTCAGGGCCTCACACGTGCTTCCCACGTGAAACTATACACCGCAGAAGCACACAGCTCCTTGTCTCTTCACTGTCACAACTGATCTGATCTTTCCAGTCACAGAGCAGGGCATTTCCTTTAGCTCCACACTATTCTGTTGGCTGATTCAGCTGTCACTCACAATAAGACTCCCTCTGTTGGTAGAAAAAGGTGCCAAGGTCAAAACTACATTTCCCAGAGTCACTGCCCATACAATCCCCTTGTGGCTGGCTCAAATTAAGAGTCCAAGTTCTGATTCGTCCACAGGCTCCATGTTAGGGTTCCCTTAACCCAGTTGGCCCAGCACAGCAGTTTAGGTCCAAAATGGAGAGGTAACACACACAGAGTCTCAACTGCAATAAAGGCAGGTTAGACAAACTAAATTTTGCTAATGCTTTAAATGATTACAGGCAGACAGTTACAGGGGCACCATACCTAGAGGGCAACACAAGTAACTTGGAGTTAGCACTGATGTTCAGTTTGGGCAATGAGCTCGGGGACACATACACTCCTTTATGGACAACATTGAGAGGCAAGTCCACAGGCCTCCCAGGGAATCATAACTTGAGGTGCACCACAGGCTTTACAGCTCGACCAGTCTTTCTAGGGAGGACTGTTACAGTCTCTGCACTCTGAGCCTCATTTTCAGCATTGTTCTCACTTGTCAGGGGAGTCTCCATTGGGGTAGAGAGGCTAGAACTTGGGGCACTTTCAGCTCCAGGAGTTACAATCTCTGAGTCCACAACACTTGGCTCACATGGAGAGCTTTCGGACACTGGCAGTGGACCATCAGGGCACTCAAAATATTCTTCTTGTTCTGGTATACCACCAGTCTGTTCCAGTCCATCATTTTCCTCCTCTGAAAGCTCAAACAGTTCAACCATACACAATGATTCCATATCATCTGACTTGATGCTTTGCACTTCACTTTCTGGGAGCATTGGCTCCAGGTACAAAGCTGGGGGTTTAGACAGTCCAGAAGGCCCAGATTCATCTCCAGGATTGACTAGGGGATTGCCCCGAAACAATTGACTCAGTTCGTAAGAAGGGTAGTATTCAAAGCCACACTCACTTTCCTCTGACATGGACTGACAGTCATGTTCAACTGGGACTTGTGGAGGGGAACACTTTAACTCAGCTTCTGTAGGTGCAGACTTTCTTGATTTTTTCTTAGCAGCAGCTCTAGTCACTGGTCCACAGGGGGCATTTTCTGGGGGCTCAGACTCAATCAAGATTTCTCCAATGGGCAGTAAATGATTTCTATGCATTGTTTTAACATCTTTTGAATTATTCTCATGCCTTACTTTGTACACAGGCAGATCATCTAGTTTGCCCACTACAATGTGAGGGAGATGGTACCATCTGTCAGCAATCTTATGTTTGCCATGCAGTCCCAGATTTCTTAGCAATACCCAATCTCCCTCCTGGAGTTCCTGTGCTTTCACCTTTTTATCATACCTTTCTTTGTTGGCCAGATTTCTTTTGGCAGCCATGGTTTGAGCCAGTTGGAACGCATGATTTAACTGGGCCTTAAACTTTTGCACATACTGTAAATAGTTGTTAGCTTGAACCCCATCAGGAGAGACTCCAAAACACACA
The DNA here is from genome assembly GCA_016271365.2 of Neoceratodus forsteri. Lineage (NCBI taxonomy): Eukaryota > Metazoa > Chordata > Ceratodontiformes > Ceratodontidae > Neoceratodus > Neoceratodus forsteri. The sequence continues at coordinate 372,238,661 of CM057449.1, forward strand.
TCTACCGGCAGTCGAGCTTCTCTTCCAAACATCAGGCGGTAGGGGAGAACCCAATGGCATTACTTTCGGTGCAGTTGTAGGCATGTACCAGGGTGCTAATTTGTTGGCTCCACCTAGGCTTGTCCTTTGGGTGGAGGGTGCCTAGCATATCTAGCAAAGTACGGTTGAAACATTCAGGCTGTGGGTCCCTCTGGGGGTGGTAAGGGGTGGTTCTGGACTTTCACTCTCCCCACAGAGAAAGCACCTTTTTGATCAGACGACTCTCAAAGTCTCTCCCTTGATCAGAATGGATTCTTTGTGGAGCCGCGTAGTGAACAAAAACGTTTTCTACAAGTACTTTTGCCACAGTGAATGTCTTCTGGTCCTTGGTGGGGAAAGCTTGGGCATATCTCGTAAAATGGTCAGTGACCACCAGCACATTACTAATATTTCTTTGATCTGACTCCAAACTCAGAAAATCAATACAGACCAGCTCCATGGGTGCACTGGTGGTGATGTTAACAAGGGGGGCAGCCCTCTGGGGCAAAGCTTTCCTCTGTAAGCAGCGACTACAAGTTTGAATGTGTTGCTCAACATCAGCCCACATCTTAGGCCAATAGAATCTGGATCTCACCAAGTCAAGTGTTCTGTCTATACTAAGATGCCCCATGTGGTTGTTTAAGGACCTCAGTACTGAGTCTCGAAAGGCAGTGGGCAGCACTAGTTTGTCTGTTGGCCCCCCCTCTGTCTACTGTTTGTCTGTATAACAGTCTATTGATCAGTTTCAACTTAGGGCCTTCCTTGTATAACAATGCAGTTCTCAAATCAGTGGAGCGTAATTTGGGCACATCTTTCCCTGCATAGAGGGCTTCTAAAGCTGATTTGATCATGGGATCTCTGGATTGAGCCTGCTGAATACTGTCATTGTCCAGTTGAGGCAGTGCACCAATGTCTATTGCAGAAAAGTGGCAATAAGCAGCAGGTATGCAATTCTCAGAGGGTCCCAAACAATCCACCATACAGTCCACTGCATCCATGGACATTTGTTCCTCCCTGTCAAACTTCTGGCAGAGTGCTCTAATATCAGGTTCTGACAGTCTGACCCAGTCATTCCGGGGAACAGGCCTCTGGAAGAGAGCATCAGTATCTATGTGGTTCAGACCTGCTCTGTATTCAACAGCATAGTCGTATGTAGATAATGCAGAAAGCCACCTATGGCCAGTGGCATCCAACTTAGCTGAAGTCTGCACATAGGTCAAAGGATTATTGTCAGTTTTTACTAGTATCTTAGCCCCTTACAAGTACTCGTGGAACTGGTCAACAATAGCCCACTTCAAAGCTAGGAACTCTAACTTATGTACAGGATAGTTCTTTTCGTATGGGGTCAGGCTTCTACTGGCAAAGGCCACTTGTCTCAGGCCATTCTCGTGCTCTTGGTACAATACGGTCCCCAAGTCTTGCAGGCTAGCATCAGTGTGCAAGACATAGGGCTTCGCTGGATCTGCATAGGCAAGGACAGGAGCGTGGGTGAGTTGATATATAATCTCATGAAAAGCAGCTTCACACTCAGGTGTCCATCTGGCTCCAAATACTTCATTGGGACGGAAATACGCTCTCTCAGACTCAGAAGAAACCAACCTCTTGTATTTTTTGTGGGTAGGGGGGTAACCTTGAGTAAGATTAAGTAAAGGACGGATCACTCTTGAATGGTCCTTGATGAAATGGCTATAGTAGCCACAGAATCCCAGGAATCTTTGCAGTTCTTTTAGATTGTGAGGCTGTGGCCAGGTGGTCAAGGCCTCACCTTTATTTGGGTCGGTCTCTATTCCCTCGGTGGAGACTATGTGTCCCACATACTCTACAGATGTTTGGAAGAACTGACATTTATCAATGGACGGTTTTAGGCCAAAATCTTCCAGTCGGTCCAACACCTTGAATAATCTGCTCTCATGTTCCTCCAGTGAGCTGCCAAACACAATAACATCATCTAGGTATACCAGGCACTCTAATAAGATGATGTCCCCCACCGCATGCTCCATCAGTTGTTGAAAAGTGGCTGAAGCACCTGAAATCCCTTGAGGCATCCTCAGGAATTCATAGAAACCAAGTGGGCAGATAAAGGCTGTCTTCTCATGGTCTTCCGGGGCCATTGGGATCTGGTAGTACCCACTGTGAAGATCCAGCACGGAGAACCGCTTGCTACCGTTCAGGCAGTCTAAAGCATCCTGAATGTGGGGCATTGTATACTGATTAGGGATAGTCCACCATTTCAAGGTGTGATAATCCACGCACATTCTTACTGTCCCATTCTTTTTTCTCACTACCACAATAGGTGAAGCATATGGGCTTCTGGATTCTTGTATTACACCAGCAGCAAGCATCTCTTGCAGATGCTGTCTCACATCATCTATGTCAGAAGGGGCCAGGCGTCAAGACCTTTCATGAAATGGCCTTTCATCATGCAGCCGGATGTGGTGCTCAGCTCCTTGCACACATCCTATGTCCCATTCCTTTAAAGAAAACACCTGGTCTCTCTCGGAAAGTTTTCTACTAATTCTCATCTTCCATTTGGCTGGCAACGGGGAGTCCCCAAAATCAAACAAGTCGGGCATCACTCTGTCATTCTCCCCCGAACACTTGTTACCGGGCAGCACTGCAGTATCTGCACAATGTACATTAGCCAGGGTGCAACCTCTATTTACTCGAATCTCTCTATCAGACACATTATGAACTTGGACCATTACCCTTCTGGCATAAGCATGGGCTCTGGCAGGCAAAATACTTGGCTTGACCAGCAGTCCTTCCGGCAATTTCCCATCGCCTGTTGCATCCAGCATGACGATTTTATTCTTGACATCCTTTCTGATACGGACTTCCCCCTGTAAGGTACACTGGGCATTTGGCACCAGAATCAGAGACTCCGGATCCTTCTTCCAGACAATTTCAACCGGTTCCTCTGGGTCCACTTTTTCAGCATCTCTTTGTGCCTCATAGGCCTCTTGATCAAGGCCGGGGTTCTCAAAGCTCTACCAGTCCTTGACCCTTGTTTCTCATAACACAACTGCACCAACTGTCCAAACATATGCGCATTCGTCTCAATTAGTAGAGGAATCCCATCATACAGTCCGGTAGGGGGACACACTAATGCCAGGGTCTCTACTTGCTTGGCCACTCCAGCCACGGAGGTGGGAAAAGACAACCAAATTCGGATATACCCGGAATAGGGGTAGGTCTTCTCACTTAACCCCCAGACATGCAGTCCTTCCAACGGTTGTAAGGGTACATCAGACAGGTGCGTCTGATACCAGTCCTGAAACACAATTGTCACTTGGGAACCACTGTCCAATACAGCTCTTGTAGACACTCCATTCACCTTCACAGTGGTCTCCATGGAGGGACCCACTATTCTGGACCAGTCTTGAGAGGCAGTAGCAAGGGCCTGGGCAGATGATCTAGCCAAAAAGGGACGTGAGTTAGCATTTCTGGGACCTTCACTACGGTCATTTCGTGCACCTCTTAACCACTGCTTTGTGCTCCAAAGCTCTCCTTGTAGCCGGCTCACCACTCTCTCTAAGTCTTTCCGAGACCGGCATTCCCTCTTCGTGTGCCCATCCTTCCCACAATTGTGGCAAAATATGTCTGCTATAGTTTGGGGGGACCAAGGCATCACATTGGGGGCTGCGGCATTGGTACTATCAATAGTAAACCTTGGTGCCACCTCTGCCGGCGGAGGGTTGGACATTTGGAGATATCTCTTCAGTTCCCTCACCTCCATAGCCAAGACATCAAGTTTTGAGCTGTTGTCAGCAGGAGGTGCCTGGGTGGGCACCCCCACCCCCATAGCAGAAGCAGTCGGGCAAGTGTCAGGGTCTGTACTCATAGAAGCGGCCTTCATGATGAGACTGTTTGTTGCTTTCCTAATCTCCCTCAGCAGTTCATCCCATCAGAACATCGGTAGCCATCCCTCTCTGGCTGGGCCCCCCTTGGCTGACATTTGGGTCTCGGGTTCTGTCATGTGATTTCAGTGATTCCAGACCATCAGCGTCTGACCCCGCACCTGGGGCAGGGAATGTAGCAGCTACGACTGCACAGGGCTCTGTAAAACCTTCCTCCTCCTCAACTTCCCGTACCTCCTTCATCAACACATGGAAAGGCAAGGGACCAGATTTCCTTTGATGCAGTTGCAATTTGAGCAACACCCAGCTAGAGTGCCGGGCAGAGCAGAGTATATGATCCTGTCTTAACCGGTCGACTTCACTACGGGTCCAACCCCCCTTTCGAAAAATGGTTTGCAAGATTCCCTCTAATTGATCCATATAGGCAGATAACAATTCCTCCGGCTGTTGTCTAACATCTTTAAGCGTCCATTTCAAGGCCTCAACACTAGTGGTGCCCCCAAACACATTTTCAAGGGCAATTATGTACTCTTGGGCTTTGGCGTCAGGGTCAGAGACCCTCAGGGAGCGAAAAGCATGTTGGGCGGGTCCCTGGAGGCTCTCCCCAAGGCGTTCCCTTTTTTCTGCCTCGGGAGCATTGCCAGTCTTGTACCGCAAGGGTAGCAGAGTCTATCCAGGTTTCCAGATCGACCTCTCTATTTGGAGTGGGGTGGATGCCAGAGAATACTTTGAGCTTGTAGTAAGAGTCATGACTAATGGCAGGTACAAACATAGGGGCTAGCACTGGCACAGAAGGAGGGGCAATAACGGGTGCAGGAGGGGGAGAGGGTGTTAGGGGAGGAACGTCCCCAGGTGGCAATAATAGTTTCTTTAAATCCTCCACAGTTTTCCCCTCCTCCAGCAACAATTTAGCAAATTTCTCCTCAAAAGTTTCAGAAAGTGTGGGGGGGGGGGCATTCCACCCGTGGTCTTTACTATCCTTAGTTATCACTCTCCAGGCAGTGAGGGCTCCCTCTGGGGTAATAGTCTGTGGCACTTTGGAGCTATCTATGGGGTCCTTATACTCTACTAGGGCCATGAAAGTGTGGGTGAGCAGATTAGCATGTCGACCCGCCACCACAGGGTTTTGTAAACCTTCCACCTTGGAAAGTACTCCCTCTACAGCAAAGGTCGGCAACCCCCGGCTCTCCCTGCCCTAAGCTGCGGCTCCCCTGTTTGAGTGCGTCCCTTGCAGAAAAAAACGCCAAACCGCATGGCTATAATGTTTTTTTTTTAATGTTGGCACCTTTTTTTTCTTTTGTAGGCTTTTCCTGGCCAATCTGAGGCCTTTGTGAAATTCTAAGGTCGGGGGAGGGATGGGGTGTGACGTAACCCAGCCATCGGACCTGATTGAGGAGTATGTTGCCTATCTCAATCAGGTCCGCATAAGAGAAAGAAGGCGTGTCACCAGCCACACATTGGCTAGAAAGGGGCGGAGTGGGGATCGGCCGGGCTCCTTAAATGCTGAGAAAATTGTATGGCATGCAGTCTACTTGCTTGCTTGCAAACGTGGAAGAGTCCGGCGGGTCAGAGACCGATTGAGTGAGTGAGTGAGTGCTGCTGCTGCCGCCACCACCTGAGGAGGAGAAGACAAGGAGCGGAGGACAAGGACGCGCTGCCGAGGAGAACAGTGGGACTGGGGCTATTCTGGTCGGGTCACAGACTGCCGGACGAGCCAGAGCGGAGAGCGAGTGGAGACTGAGCTGCTGCCTGCCCTGCAACTGTCTGTCTCAGTCTCTGCAACGTTACTGCAGTCCTGGGCTGTTAACCGGTGTATTTTCTTTCCTTTACTGAATACTGGGTGTGTCGGTCGACTGCAAGAGGAGCATAGCGCTGCAGTCAGATTTGGGGATTTAATCAAAGGAGCTGAGCTGGAAAGCTGACAAATCGGTATGTAACTTATTTTTCCATTTTTCTGATCAGGGCGGGCCACTGCAGACTGCTGAGTGTTAGACAGATCAGGGCAGAGTATTTCCAGGCTAGCATGATAACATCTGTTTAATGAAATAAAAGCTTGTATGCTGTCTGCTGATCATCAGATGCCCGCCTGCAAAGCGCCAGGGTATTTGAGGCTATGCAGCCTGCTGCCTAATGTGTGTTACCTCTAATTATTTAATAGCATTATCTAATTTAATTGCATCCTGATCCAGCATTTGTTTTACCTTTGGTTTATGTATCAGTAACTCGAGTGGAAGGATTCTAAGCACACTTGGCTCAGTGGTAACTATTTTGTGACACAGTTCTGATTTCGTAAATTTTTTTAAGGCTAAATGCAACATCTCCTTGTTTGTGGAGTAGAGTCCTGGTTTTTAGTTTTGCAATATAGTTATCCAGTAGAATTCAGTTGGGATGAAATAGATATCATTTTCAATGGGGCCCTTCAATGACAACATTTTTTTTAGTTGTATTTTCTAAGGCAGCTTGGATGCATCTTGTTTTCTTTCATTTCTTTTTCTACCTTATGAATGTGCCATCAGTCTTTGCTGTCAGTTGCCTATCTATTCATACTCATCTGTATTACTCCCTTATGCCTATGACATGCCTGTTTGCAGCCCTGCTTTTACCCATTTTTTTTACATTTATCCAGGATATCTCAGCTGAAAGGCAAGTTACATGTTCAGTGGGGTCTAGCTTTCATAATGTGGTTTTCCCAGTATACAGCAGCATAGATACACAGGTGATTTGCTGTACTGGGGTCCTGCTTTTACATGTTCACTACATACTTACTCAGAACAGAGCAGATGAGTAGTTGCAATATCTCATTCTCAGTGGTGTCCTGCTTTTCTACATTTTATTTAGTTAGTATTTACCCAGATAGGCCAGCTGAGCTCCCACATTTTGACCCCCAAAGTTTAAACATGGTCGTTTTTGACCTGATGTTATGATCAACAAGACAGGTGGAATTCTTAAAATCTCACCCAAAAAGTGATTTCACACTGCTGAGTGTAAAAACATGTTTTGGAAGGCATTAGACATTAAGTGACTTCTATCATGTTCACCTTCATGAGTTAGTATAACACAAGGAATATGCTGAACATTAGGGGCCAAAATCTGCAAAAATAAAGCTGAGTAAACATTGAAACAATCCAATGTTTATTCATTACTTAGTTGTTTTTCACATTGTGGCCCCAAATTTTTTACGCCTTCATGACCCCCACGTTATGACTAAGATATGTGGAGTTTTTAAAATACCGTCTGAAAGGTGATTTGAAAAATTCCACTTATGTTCAGCAGGTGGGGTAAGTGGTAACAAAAGGGCTATGTGCACATTTGAGGCCAAAAAGTGCAAAAATCACAAAGTTGTAAGTGAGCATTGAAGTCAAAGAAATGTAGTATTTCCTCTTAACTTTGTCTTTTGATGTGTGACCCTAAATTTCCAAAACTGTCTCTATGACACCATCATATTATTGCAGTAGAGAGAATTGTTTTAATCCAGTTAGAAAGGTGACCTCTGTGGGACTGGCTACCTTGATGAGGTATAGAATGGTCACAGTAAAATATTATAACCAAAAGCCAGTCTGCTACACCTTTTGGTGGTGTGGCTAGTGGTGTGCTGGTTTATAATAAATAGCTCACCCTAACCGGGGGTAGTAGTGACTCCACACTTGGTGTGCAGTTCATAAATTCCTGGCTACACCCCTGGGTCCGCCAGCTAAATAATGCTCATGATAGGCTGTGACGTCAGGATGGGGGCGTTTATTTCGTTTCTGCACTGCATTTAAATACCAGCACAAGTTTTACTATTCCCTCAACTGCTGTCCATTCATAGAACTGTCTATCACTGAGTCCGCAACGAAGAGCAGCAGAGAGCCTCTGAGTCTCTGGATCGTCCTGCCGTACTGTCCGCGGGTGAAGTTCTTTTTATCCAGAGACCCTGGAACGCCAGCCCTGCAGCGATCGGAAGAAGGAGAAGCTGTTGTGCCACATCTGCTTAAGAGCCCCTCTGTCCAGTGTTGCCTTCGGATGGTTCAAAGGGAGATGGCGGTCCAATTAAGTGCACAGAGCCTGGCAGTACACCAAAGCTTCGATCAGCCAAAACTTCTGTCACTCGGCTGTACCAAAACAAAAAGAGCCATAAGAGAGCCATGACAATCCGGTTCTGATTCCGTCTGACCCACTCGGTAAAGATAACTTGTCAGTGTCAGTGGCTCAGTAGGTAGCACACTCACCTCTGAGGCTGGGAGATCAGAGGGCTGTTGGTTCAGTTCCCACATCTGGCACTTGAGCCTATCTCTGGCTTCTGGGCACTGCATTGTCGCATTGTCACTTCTGTGTGTTTAATAAATAAGATGATGTGCTGTGCTGCCTTGTTTGGAGTGACTGTATATGGGGGGGGGCTTCTGTTGTGATGCATTCTTTGGTTCTGCATCCTAAAAAAGTGCTTCTCTGCTGATATTGATTGTTGAGCCCTTTAGTAATGTCTTGCATAAGAATAAACATTCCGTTTCTGCATCTTGCAATCATCCAATGCCTGTGATTACATATAATTCTGGCTCCCACTTGTGTCCGTGGCATGATCTTTTCCTTCATCTGGACTGCATATTATCAAGTTGTCTAACTCCTTTTCTACGCACTTCTGCCACATGTATTTCTCAGATTGAGTATTATGATGTTCCTGTTCCTCAATGTGTTTCCGGTTGTGGCGCTCTTATTTTTTCTGTTCACATACTTCGTGCAACAGAACTTTTTCATTCTGTTTTTCTTGTTCCCTCAAGTGTCTCAAAGCTGTGGTGTGCCATTTTAATGATCTTATTGCTGCTAATCACATTTCTAGATGTTTGTTTTTTGACTTCTTTCTTTTTGTTTTTTGTGGCCACTATTCAGAAAGTATCTCGGTTGGTGTATACTGCAAAGAAACATGGCACATCCGGCTAAAAAAAGAAAGATCGCTGATGAGAACCGGACATTTCAAGATGATTGGTTTGATTATGGCTTCATCGGTAGGAAAGGACTGCTGTTCTGCGTGATTTGTCGAGAGTCTCTTGCCAGAAACAAGAAATCGAATGTACAGTGTCACTTCATGACAAAACATGCAGCATTTGCCACTAAATACCCTGAAAGACAAGCGTGAAGGAAGGTCTTTGAGGAGCTGTAAAAGAAACTGGGGAAGGAGCAAACTGTGCTGACATCGTGGTCGTCATCTGCAAATCATCTCACAACAGCCAGCTTCATTGGAGCTCTGCAGGTGGTTCGCGCAGGGAAGCCTTTCACGGATGGAGAATTTTTGAAAGATGCGTTTCTTGAAATGGCTCCGTATTTGTTTGCAGAATTCCGGGAAAAAGACAAAATTGTTCGCCAGATTCAAGATTTGCCAATGTCTGCCAAGACCGTGAAGGATCGTGCACACAAAATGATGCAGGATGTGGATTCTCAGGTAGTGAAAGATATCATATCATCTTCATATTTTTCTTTAGCACTTGATGAATCCACAGGACGTCAAGGACACAGCACAACTGGCAATAATGGTTCGCTTTGTTTGTGGGTCCGGAGTGAAAGAGGAACTAGTGAGCATTTGCCCTGAAGCAACAAACCAGAGGAGAGAGACCTGCTGCTCTCTGTGAGTATTTCCAGAAGGAGAACCTGCCCTTGACAAAATAGTGAGTATTTGTACTGATGGAGCCCCCAGCATGACTGGATGTCACAAAGGACTTGTAAAGCTGCTCGAGGAGAAACTGCAATGGTCAATTATTATTTTTCATTGCATTCTTCACCAGGAGTCACTGTGTGCCCAGTCCCTTGGAAAGGAGATGGCAGATGTTATGGCACTGGTCGTGAAAACTGTAAACACTATTCTTGCCAGGGCTCTGAACCATCGTCAGTTCAGACTCCTTCTGGAAGAGCTGGATTCACAATATTCTGACCTACTGATATACAACAATGTTCGTTGGCTTTCCCAGGGTAAGGTCCTGAGATGGTTTGCAGACTGCTTGACTGAAATTAAGCAGTTTTTGCATGAGAAAGGCATTGTGCAAGAAGAACTGTCAAACAGCTTTTGGCTCCAGAAGTTCTACTTCTTGGTCGATCTGACTGGACACTTGAACAAACTGAATATTGGTCTGCAAGGAAGCGGCAATGCTGTGTTCTCCCTGTGCGAACAGGTCCTGACATTCTCGTCAAAACTGAAAGTGTTCCAGAATGACTTAAAAAGAGGAACACTATATCACTTCGAATACCTTTGTAAATTTAAAATGGACAATGAGACACGAGAATCCAGCTTCACTATGAACACTGCAGTGCTTGAAGAAGCCATCAATGGGCTGATCAAAAACTTCGGTCACAGATTTAATGACTTCAGAAAGTATGTACCAACCTTCCAGTTTATGACCCAGCCGTATCAGTCAAATCTTGAAGAAATGCGGCTGGACCATTTTAACATCCCCATTGCTGACTTGGAGATGGAAGTGGTTGAATTCGAAGAGTCACACATTTGGACAGATAAATTTAGACAGTTAAATGCAGAGCTAGAGCATCTGGAAAGACGAAGGGCAGAGCTAGCGGCAGCACACAAGTGGGCTGAGATGGAAAGGCTGCCAAAGACAGATGGGCTCATCTTCCAAGTTTGGATGGCACTCCCTGATAACTTCAAGATAATGAAGCGCCTTGCTTTTGGCATGCTGTCAGTTTTTGGCTCCACCTATCTGTGCGAACAAGTGTTCTTGCACATGAACTGTATTAAAAACAAATTCCGCTCTCAGCTCACTGATGGATCATCGGATGTCTGTACTCGATTAAAACTAACCAGCTATGAGCCAAATATAGAAAAGCTGTGCAAAGGATGCAAGGCCAGAAATCGCACTAATAAAAGTACTGAATTGAACAGCGATGTCTGTATTTTGGGGAAAAGGGTGTGTTTTTTTTTTTGGAAACTTGGCTTTCATTAATTAGTTACAGGAAAAGTGGTGTCAGAGCAGTACTGGTTGTATCTTGAGAAGATGCTTTTGTAATAGCAAGCAGTTTGTGCAATGGAACAGAAAAGAAATGACTTGACAAGTACTGCAGAGAGGTTTTTTCTTGTAGACAGCAGTTCATGCATTGGTACAGAGAACTGGTGGCTGAGCAATGCTGGTTGTACTTTGGTAAGATGGATGTTGAATAACCAGCAGCTTGTGCATGGGCACAGAGGTGGATTCTGGTTATTCAAACTCCCTCTTGCCAAAAATACAAACCTGGTACCTGAACAGTACTGGTCTGATCATGGAAAGACGGTTCAGCAGTTCATGCATTGCCACAGAAACATGGTGCCTAAGCAGTACTGTCTGGTTTGGAAACAGGTATGTTGAATAACCTGCAGTTTAGGGTCTGGCACAGATAGTGGGGCATGAACCTTATTGTATTTTGGTAAATGCAATTTGCTACATTTGCACAGAATGTATTTATTCAATAGAAACCGCTAATTCATTTGCACAGCAAATTTATTCAATAAACACAGCACATTCGTTTGCACAGAATTTATTTATTGCTCAAGGAAAAGTGAATTGATTTGCACAGAATGTATTTATTCAACAGAAACCGCTAACTCATTTGCACAGCAAATGTACAGTATGTATTCAATAAACAGCACATTCGTTTGCACAGAATTTATTCATTGCTCAAGAAACAGTGAATTCATTTGCACAGAAAATGTATTCAATAAAAACTAAATTCCTCTTAATATAGCAGTCTGTGTTCTTTTAACAAAGTAACATACAGTTTTGCATAAAATGACATGTTCTGAGAGTGTGTAGCACGTATATGTGCATGTTAGTCACGACCACAATTTTGAATGGTTCTTTTGTGGTTGGCCATTTTTTGGTCATTGGCCTTGTGGCTCTCAGGCCCGAAAAGGTTGCAGACCCCTGCTCTACAGTGTCCGTACTTGTACCCAGTGGGATATCCAAGATAAGTTTAGCATTTTGGGGGTCGATATCCTGCCCAGTGCACCACTCCACCAACTGGTGTACTGCCACTTCTGTTGGGGTATCCATTTATTTTTAACAGTAATTCATAAATGTGGCCACCAGAGGACGCTAATCCAAATGGTGCCTCCAAGATGTAACCCCTAGGTGGCGCTATCCCAAGGGCTACTACCCCTGCCTGTTTGACTACGGACAGGTCGAGGGGCTTAGGTCCTATGGTGGGTGCCTCCACTCAGAGGTCAGGGTTTGTAGTGGTTAGACTAGCTTGGTCACAGCCCTCTGGGACACTGAGACCCCCTTTTATTCCCTCTAGTGGCTCACACAGTACACCAGAGTTACAGCCCCAATACCCCACGTATACACACTGTTCACTCATATAGATACCACTTACCCTCGAGACCGATTCTGCAGCACGTCTCTGAGGACCCCCTGTAAAATAAGGTTAAACAACATGCACAGCAAAATACAATACTGTTTCCATAAGTACCAACACCACAGACAGTATATAGTATAACAACAACAAATCTGATTTATTTAGGGGGCCTGTAACACGGGAGGGGAAATCAGGTTAATTGGTGGCATTAAATCACAGTACTGTGCACACATACAGGGTCGGAAAAGTCACACTCTGGGTACTCAGGTTGGGGGGGGGGCTAGCCAGGTCCATGGCCCGGGGTTTGCCAGCAGGTGCAGATAGATAGGGCCCTGTAGAAGAAAATATATACACAACACCCAATTGTAATCTGGGGCCGGATGGCTCAGTCCATGAAGCAGTGAAACAACAAGAATTAGATGACACACTTGTGATTGAAAACAGGCTGCAGGGGAATACACTGACTTGTACTCACAATACCCAAGCTGAAAACTGGTTGGTGGATGTTCTTCTGGATTGCCAGAACAACAAGGCATGGAGACAAAGTCCTTGTGACTGGACCTCACTGCAGTTGATAGCAAATGGATTTAGTCCGAGACAAGCTGGGGTTTGCTTCCAGCTTCAACACACAGCACACAGCACTGGGGATTGGAAATAGCGATTCCCCACAAGCACTACGCACATTCATATGTAAAAGGAAAGTACTATACCAGGCAGAATGCTTCTCGATCCCGATCGCAATTACTGCAAAATACCAGGGAGCACACACAGCAGCTTCAGTTCCTGACAGACCGAGCACGATTCAGCAGTTTCTCCAGTTTCTACAGGGTGAACCTGGTTTCCACAGTTCTAGTGCTTCTTTCTCCTCACAACTCGGATTCAGTCCAAACTGGCACTTACAAAGGCTGCAGACCGAAACTCAGGGCCTCACACGCGCTTCCCGCACGAAACTATACACCTCAGAAGCACAGAGCTCCTTCTCTCTTCACAGTCACAACTGATCTAATCTTTCCAGTCACAGAGCAGGAAATTTCCTTTAGCTCCACACCATTCTGTTGGCTGGTTCGGCTGTCACTCACAATAAGACTCCCTCTGTTGGTGGAAAAAGGCACCAAGGTTAAAACTACATTTCCCAGAGTCACTGCCAATACAATCCCCTTGTGGCTGGCTCAAAATTGAGAGTCCAAGTTCCGATTCGTCCACAGGCTCCATTTTAGGGTCTCCCTATTGTCCTGATTTGTCCAAGTCAGTTATTCAGGACCAAAATGAAAGAGTTACACTGAAACAGTTCGTGCAGAAATGAAGACAGGTTAGACAAACTACATTTTCTCAGTCACTCAATATGATTTTTGGCAAACAGTTATATCTTTCAACAAGGCTCCCTCTGCACATGTAGCAACGGCAGAAACGGAGCGAATTGACAGCAGCCCGGGTGGGATTCGAGCATTAAATACACAGTCCCCCCATACAAACTAATTAAGTCTGCAAGCAGACAGCTCTTAAAGACACAGTACATGGAGGCTCAAATAGCACTCACTTGGAACCACATTTAAACAGCTCAGACGCCGAACACCGCCCAGACTTGGAGCATTCAGGCAAACTCCTGGAAGACTTTTGGGAACCCCCATTTGCAGGGGGGTTACATCAGTATGAGTATACTTGTCAGACTACCAACTCTGCTCAGTTTCCTTCCTGGCTGCTCCCAAGGGCCAATTCAGTAATGGCTGCATATCTTTGCACATGGGAAACATTAACTGTAGACTTTGAAGTTCTCTGCCAGTTCATGCCAATGTCTCAGGTATGTAGGGATATTTCATGCAAAGGAACTGGCATACTGCAGAGGAGCAGTCTTCAGGGATACAAAAACGGATGGCACCTTATGCATTCGGTGCAAGGAGTGATAGCACACCACTGTCCTGCTGTTAAATCACATAGGCAGGGTTTGAATTGGATGTAAAGCAATACTGGCTCCAGTTTTTGTGGGAGGGGGGAGGAATACAGACACTATGAATATGTGTCAGGCTTCATACCTCCAAGCCCATAAATGTCTGAGCCCCGCCTAAATATTTGCTCTCCTATTCGTCTTTCAGTCCCAATATCTCCCTTGGGGCAGTTGTGACAACAATTCTCACCCCCACTGTCCTCAAAACGGTCTGGCCAGGGTCTTTATACAGCCAGTGTAAGTGGTTTGGTAGTGGATTTTTTCCTAATACTCTCCTGCTGTATAAGCTGCATGAACACAGACTTAGGCATGCTGAATCGTTACAGGGAGAGATTAGAGAACCGCTGGGACACCAATTTTATCTATCCTAAAGGCATTCCTATCTCTGCTTTTCCCTGCCCGCTCTCCCCCAGGTTGCATGTTTGCAGAACCAGTTTTGCTCGAGTGTGTGAACCTGTGATTGTCGGCTGTTAGTCCCTCAGCTAGTGTTCAGCTTGAATAATGGAATGTTTGCACAGCATTCAGAACTGTTTGAAGTCCTCATGGCAATGCACCCCCAACCCCCAGCTGCGGGAAAACACTGGAGGCTGTCATCAAAGGTAGCCATTTTGCATACTTCCCCCATCCGACCTGTAGAAAGAAATCAGAGTAAGCAAAAGTCCCTACTGTTTCTTCCAAAAGCAGAACCCTCCGCTCGACCCCAGACCCCAGTTATTTTCCTCCCCCCAGTCTCTGCACCCGTCGAAACAGATCTGAATGGGTCACTGTTGAGATCAATTTCTTGGGCATAGTACTAAATGTTTGAGCTACTCCAAACTCCACCTGTGCTGAGCTGTGCCCAACCTCAGTGTAAGAAGTGTTAGGCAGCCAACTGGGTGCTTTTTCCAATGCAGCAACAGCTGGAGAAAGGTGCAAATACATGCTAGGCAGACATCTCCTCCCTGTGTCCACAAGGCATCCTATAATTTGCCCCCCCTCCGCCATCTGATCATGGTAGGGAAACTATCTGGCTGCTGGTCCCATCTGTCTTTTGTCTCAGGTTGAATGGAAACTTTGTGTGGAGGTTCTAGCTCCCAAGTAGGTGTGCTGGAGTTTGGAGTTAATGGTCTAGAATCCCAGCTCCTGCTTCTGCAATTCTTGGGGGGGGGGCATGTTTTATCTAATTCTGCCTCTGCCTCTATTCTGCTGTCTCTTACCTTTAGATACTTGCCATTGTTCTGTAGGCTGCAGGCGTAGTGTATGGGGCATAGCAGCTCTGGCAGATGGTTTGGGCATTTGATGGTGTGAGATGGCTCCTGCCTGGGATTTGCCATTCACTGGATGGCTCTCACTATCAGCTTATTCTTTGAAATAAACCTGGATGCTTCTTGTGGGTTCCCAATGCTGTGCCATTTGTCATGCCACATGACCTGTAGGGTTGCTGGGTACTTCATTTTATATGGAACTTTCACTTGGGCAAGATCCTTTTTCACCAAAGTGAAGGTTTTTCTACGATCAGCCAAGTCCTTTGAGAAATCCTGGAACAAATAAATGATATGTCCATTACAATATAAGGGTCCTTTTTCTCTGGTGATTTTCAAAATCTACTTCTTCACACTGTACCTTAAAAAATAAGTCAGAATGGGAAGGGGGTGACCCTCTGCTAGGTTTAGGTACTAAAGATCTGTGTGAACATTCCAACTCCAGGGGGTAGTCCCAGTAATATTCAGGGACCCGTGGGATTAGTGACTGCACAAAAAGATTCATGTCTCTTCCCCTTTGAGCCTTCTGGTACCCCAGCTATTCTTAGATTATTTGATGACCTTGATTTTTGATGTTGTCCATGTTTGCCTACAACATCTGCATCTGCCATTCCAGGGAATAAGTTTTCTCTCCATAATGGGTGGCCTGAGGTTCCACTTGGCTTATAAACATTTCATTGTCTGCAGTCCTAATTTTGGCTGCTTCCACTTGCTGTTCGACATCTAACACAGATTTTCTGATGGCTGTGATATTTTCAGTTAGAGCCTTGAGCATTTGTTTAATTTCATTAAGGTCTGTGACCCTGACTGTTGTGTGCTTTGCAGCCACTGCCATTCCTGCTCATGTTACTGAAACCGTACCTCAGAATTACACTTGATGATAACAGAGCCAGTAAATGTCCGATGGGGAAAAGAAAAACACCGGCACGTGCATCACTGTAGTCTGAATCTGCTGAACACTTTATGCTGCTGCTAATATGCCAAAAACAAACAGATTTATATGGATTTTAGAAGGGGCTCTGTAGAGTCAGATTCTTAGACAGCTATCTTAGATGGTGGCTCATTAGCACCCCCTACTGCAGCTGTGTTTGATGCAGTGAGACACCATGCTACCTAACTAAGGGAGCTAGGACTACTGTTTAGTGACATCCAGGCATTTGTTCATCATGTCTGCTAGGGCTGGGTGAGCACCATTTTTTTAACATTACTGTATATTTGGGGGCCAAGTTTTAGTTATTCTCTATTTGGGTGGGAAAGCCTTTCTCCCTCCCCAGGTAGCCAGGGCTAGACTCCTGTTCACCCTCTCATCCCATTCCAATCTTTTCCCTCCCACCTCTCCTTCCCTGGTGCCCCAGACACTTCAAAAATAAATCCTGGCTCCTGGCATCATGTTAAGAGTCATCAGCATCTTTTAAATTGCACCCTCCACCATAGCTCAACTCCCCAGTTCCCCCAAAGTATGATATTTTATATTTTTGTACCCTCTGTTGATCCCAATCCCTGATTTCAGGGGGTGGGGGCTAGTAGCAGTGAAATCCGGCTAGTCAGTCAGCACCCTTCTCTCAGCACACTCTAGGCCTGCCTTCTTTGTAGTATGTTGCCTGTGCTGTAATAAGAATGAATTTAGCAAACGGGCTCACAGTTGTGAGGGAGGGGCAGGGCAGTAGCTTCATTAGTGATGCAAGGCAGCCTGACCCAATCAGGCTGCCTTGTGTCACTAATGACGCTACAGTCCTGCTCCCTTGTCATCATGTGCCTGCTCATTTAATTTATATTACAGCACAAGCAGCATGATATAGAGTGGGCTGGGTGAGGATGCTCTATGGGAGGGGGACTGACTGACTAGTCGGGCACCATTGTTACTAGCCCCTCCGCGAAATCAGGGATTGGGGAAAAGGGGGACTGAAAATGAAATATTATATTTTGAGGTATGGGGAAAGTGGGGCTAGGGCTGGAGTCCAATTTAAAATATGCTGTCGGCTCCAGACATACTGCCAGCAGCCAGCATTTCAGATGATTTCTTTCTTTTCTTTCTTTTAAGTCTCTGGCACACCTGGGAAAGAAGAGGTGGGTGGAAGAAAGCTTTTTATAACAGTATATAACAGAGTAGGGGATTGCTAGGGAGGACAGCTGGCCCCCCTCTGAAACCAGTCCACAAGGGTACTACAGGCAAGGGAGTGCAGCTGGTTCCTATCTAGAGTCAACTTACATTTGTTTTGAGGATCAAGGAAGCAGTAGTGGATTGGAGCATTTAGGGTTAGCCGACTAGGTTAGCAGGGAATTGTGGCTTTTGCAGTCATCCTCATCTGTATTATAGATGGAAGTTCCTTCCGCCTACTCCCTTTGTAACCTTGACCCACATATTATGGCCATTCCCTCCAGAGCCACTTCCGTTGGTCAAGCTGCCTTTTCCCATCGCTTCCCCCAACTCTGGAACTCCCTTCCCCCTCCCATCCGAAATGCCACATCCCACCATGCCCTCTCCTCTCTCCTTCATAGCCTCACCTCCCTCTCCTGCAGGTGCTTCCATTCCTCTATCCCCTCTTTCCCTTCCCAGTAATTTCTCCACTGTACTGCCTGTCCCTATTCCTACCTACTATTCAGATACCTTATTCTGCTCTCAGTGCTGCTCCGGCAGTGCAGCCCTCTCACTACTAAATTTTCTGGCTCACCACATTTACTGTTTCACTACTAGTGGCACTACTGTACTCCTAGGATTGTAGATCCACTCTGAATTCCTCATCACATTGCACTTGTAATTCTTGTATACTGTATCTGCCTTGTGTAACCCCCTACAAATGGGGGTTCCCAAAAAGTCTTCCTTGAGCTTGCCTAAATGCTCACTGCCAGGCTGGTGTCCTGCGTTTTAGCAGTTTAAATGTGATTACCAGAGCCTGTATAGCCTCTGCGTACTGTCTCTTTAAGAGTTGCCTGATTGCAGCTTAAGTACTCTGAGAGGGAGCTCCGTTGAAAGATGTAACTATTTACTGAAAACCATTTAGAGTGATAATGATAATGTAGTTTGTCTAACCTGCTTTCTTTATATCAAGGACTGTTTTGTTTGTCTCCACTATCTTGGTCCTGGACTGCAAATTGGACCAAACAGTACTGGTGGGACCTAAAATGTAGCCGGACTACAGAAGCTGTCTGAATTCAAAATCTGTAGGAACTTTAGTTTGGAGCTTTTTGCGCCTATTTTGCAACTGAAGGGGGAGCTCTTGCTTTGACTGACAGCCAAATCAGCCAACCAAATCTTTTGAATCTTGGGGAAGTCCCAGGCTGCTTGCAGTTTTCAGTTAATTCTGAGCTGGGAAGTGAAATGAGAGGAGCTGAAGTGATTCTGAGCAGCAATCCTGAGTGGATTTGCATGGGAGAACTGTGAAAAGGCTGAGTTTTTGGCTTACAAGTCTGCCTGCTGCTCCTGAGAGGGAGAGAAGAGAATTATTGTGGACTAAATCCACGTTTGGGTGACTAAAGTAAGCTACTGAAGTGGGCCAGGCTCAACCTGAAGAAGTCCGAAGATTTTGCTGAATTCGATCGGCATGTCAGGAGTTTCAGCTACCCCTAAGCTCCCGGTGTGTGCAGAGACTTTGCGATTGTGACCAGGGAGTGCTTTGCCTGGTACAGTAGAATTCCCGTACATGTAAATGTGCTATGAGCTGCTAGTGGGTTGTGAGTTAGTTCCCCACTGTGTGAACTGTGTTCTGCTTGCTGGAAGCTGTATCCAGCCCAAAATGGACTGCATCCGAATTTGTCTCCATGTGGCCTGGGCCTTGCCAGACTGGCCCAGCCAGACTACCCACTGCACAGAGAAGCCATTGACAAGAGACCTGCCTGTGGATCAGCCCCTGGCTCCATGCTTGAACAGGAACAATGCCTCTGCGACTTGTGTGGGCCCTGCTTCTCTTGGCATTCCAGATCAACCACCTGCAGTCTCGATTTTCGTCCAACCTGTGTCCAGTCTTGGGTATTGTGAGTAAATACCAGGGTAGCTCCCTGCAACAACAGTTTAATCTGAGTGTGTCATCTGATTGTCTTGTTGTTTCATTTCCTTTCCTTTATGAACTGAGCCCTCTGGCTCCGGATTACAAATATTGTGTACTGTGCTTGTTGTGTTTTCCATCACAGGGCCCCAACCAGCTGCAACCCCGGGCAATGGTCCTGGCTAGCCCATCTCTTCTCCACCTGGGTACCCAGAGGTGGACTGTGTGGGAGGACTCAAAGCGCATGCATAACTGCTTGCTTGATATAACCTTTAAGCTAATTAACCTGATTTTGCCCCTCCCTTGTTCAAGTCCCCTGAATAAATCAGCTCTAACGTTTTCTGCATGTAATCTGACTGTGGTTCCAGTTTGTGCTCAGAGTACTGTACTGTTGCTATTTGCTGTGCATAACCTTGTTTTACAGGGGTCCCCAGGGTCGAGCCAGAGAAACCAGCCCTGGTGGTAAGTGCAAACAGTGTGGGTACTTGTGTGGTGTACCAGGGGTATTGTGAAAGTGATTATTCTACAGTGTTCAGGCTACTAGAGGGGAAAGAGGGGGGTTACAGTGTGCCAGAGGGCTGTGCCCAGGTTAGCTTGACCACTACCAACCCTGACCTCTGGGTGGAAGCACCCGTTTCAAAACTCAGGCCCCTTAACCTGCTACTAGCCAAGCAGGCAGGGGTAGTAGCCCTTGGGATAGCGCCACCTAGGGGTTACATCTTGGAGGCTCACCACTGGGATTTTGTGTCTTCTAGTGGCTGAAACTACGCATTATTGTCAAACATAAATGGCTTCCCCAACAGAAGTGGCTGTGCACCAGTTGGCGTGGTGTACAGGGCAGGAGATTGACCCTAACAATGCCCTGCTTGTATTGGATATTCCTCTGAACATTGGTAAAGACGCTGTAGAAGGACTACTTTCCAAAGTTGAATGTTTAACAAACGCTGTGGTGGTGGGGCGACAGGCTGATTTGACCACCCAAACTTTCATGGCGTTAGTAGAGTGTAGTGACCCAGTGGACAGTTCTAAAGTGCCACGGACTATTGCCCGAGAAGGGACCCCAGCCGCCTGGAGAGTGATAACTAGAGACAGTAAAAACCCCAGGGAGGATGAGCTCCCCCTATTGTCTGAGACTTTTGAGGAGAAATTTGCTAAGTTGTTGCTGGAGGAAAGGAAAACCATAGAGGACTTTAAGAAACTTTTCCTGCTACCTGGGGGTGTTCTCTCCCCAACACCCCAACACCCCTTCCCACTCCAGCACCTGTTACTGCCCCGCCTTCTGTGCCCATGACAATGCTGGCCCCTATATCTGTACCTGCCATTAGTCACGACTCCTACCGAAGGTTGAGAATCTTCTCGGGCACTCTACCCACCCCCAAGGGGGAGGATGACTGGGAGACCTGGATAGACTATGTTGCCCCTCTAGTACTTGAATGGCAATGCTCAGAAGCAGAGAAACAGAAGAGGTTGAGTGAGAGCCTCCGAGGTCCTGCCCTGGCTACCATCTGTGCCAAGTGGGCCAATAACCCCGAAGCAACTGCACAGGACTATTTTGATGCATTGGAGATTGCGTATGGGAGCCCAGATTCAGATGAGGATCTGTGGTGGAGAGTAAGAAATGCCCAGCAGTACTCAGGGGAGCCATTGTCTGTGTATGTACCTCTGCTTGAAAAGCTGCTACAAGACGGCCTCAGAAAGGGTAGTTTGCCATCAAATGGATTAGATCAAACTAGGCTGGACTGGATCCTTAAGTCTGCTGCATTTTCAGAATTGTTACTGCTTCAGTTGCGCCTCACCAACTGACTGGAATCGCCTTCCTCTTATGACGAGTTAATAAAAGAAATTCGGGGGGTTGAGCAAAGGTGACCCGGGGGGGGGGATTTCAACAATATCTGCTGCTACTGCGCAAGTGACAGAGAGTGATCATCCATGTGGGGTTCGGGGGCAAACATCGGCACCTAACGAGCACTCTGAGAATGCAGAGGACTTTCCGCCCTGGGCCCAGTTTTGGAAAGATGAGCTACTAAAGGAAGTCCGAGAGTTGAAGACGGCTGCCTCTGCCAGGGTTTCCCCCATGGAACAAGATTCTGGTCCCTTTCAGGATGTGACTGCCATGGGGGTGGGGGTGCACCCTCAGGCATCCTCTACCAAGGATAGCTCCCAGGCTGAAATCAAAGAATTGACTGCCACCCTAAAGGAACTATTGAGACACGTTGCATCCCTCTCACCGCTGCAAGCAGATATTGGACCCCGATCCCTTGCTACTACTTCAGTTCCTCATGCAATGTTCTCTCTAAGGATGACCCAGGAGTCTATCATTTGTCACAACTGTGGAAAGGATGGCCATATGAAGAGGGAATGCCGGTCTCAGAAAGATCTAGAGAAAGTGGTGAACCGGCTTCAAGGAGAGATTCGGAAAATGAATCAGTGGTCAATGGGTGCACAAAATGACCACAGTGAAGGCATCAGACATCCTAACTCAAACCCCTTTGTGGCTAAATCGTCCATCCAGGCCCCTGCTGCTGTCCCTCCAGACTGGTCCAAAATAGTGGGCCCTTCAATGGAGACTGCCGTGGCTGTGAATGGTATTCCTGCTCGGTCTGTGCTGGACAGTGGGT
Organism: Neoceratodus forsteri; assembly: GCA_016271365.2. Taxonomy (NCBI): domain Eukaryota; kingdom Metazoa; phylum Chordata; order Ceratodontiformes; family Ceratodontidae; genus Neoceratodus; species Neoceratodus forsteri. The sequence continues at coordinate 372,260,627 of CM057449.1, forward strand.
CACAAGTGACCACTGTATTTAAGAACTGGTATGACAAACACTTATCTGCTGTGCCCTTACAATCTCTGGAAGGCCTACATGTGTGGGGGCTGAGTGACAAGTCTTATCCCTACCTAGGATATGTCCGCCTCTGGTTGTCATTTCCTGCAGCTGTAACTGGTGTAGAGGAGCAAGTCGAGACACTGGCCTTAGTGTGTCCCCCTACTGGACTGTATGATGGGATTCCCTGTTAACTGGGACCAACGCCCATATGTGTGGGAGACTGGCACAACTCTGTCGCGAGAAACAAGTTCGACGGACTGGGAGAGCCCTAAGAATTCCCGCTCTGATCAAGAGGGCCTATGATTTGCAACAGAACCCCAAGGGAGTGGACCAGGATGAACCGGTAGTGGTCGTGTGGAAGAAGGATCCTGATTCAATGGTACTGGTCCCTAACACCCAGTGTACCAATCAAGGGGAGGTCTGCCTCCGTAAAGATGTCAAGAACAAAATACTGATGTTGGACATGCCAGGAGATGGAAAATTACCGGAAGGATTATTGGTTAAGCCCAGCATCTTGCCAGCTCGTGCTCATGCCTATGCACGACGAGTGATGGTCCAGATTTATAATGTATCAGATCAGGAGATCCAGGTGAACAGAGGATGCACCCTAGTTACAGTACACTGTGCAGACACTACAGTGTTGCTCAGCAACAAGCACCCTGACAAGACAGATAGAGTGACTCCCGGCTTGTTGGATTTTGGTGACTCCCCATTGCCAGCTGAATGGAAGACTAGAATTAGCCAGAAACTTGCCCAGAGAGATCAAGTGTTTTCGTTGAAGGAATGGGATGCGGGATGTGTCCAGGGTGTGGAACATCACATACGCCTGCATGATGAATGGCTGTTTCGAGAGAGGTCCCGACACCTAGCCCCTGCAGACATAGACTATGTGAGAAGACACTGGCAGGAAATGCTCACGGCTGGTGTGATACAAGAATCCAGGCGCCCATATGCTTCTCCCATTGTGGTTGTGCATAAGAAGAATGGATCTGTGAGAATGTGTGTTGATTATTGAACTCTGAATCGTCGGACCATCCCCGATCAATACACCATGTCCCGTATACAAGATGCTCTGGATTGTTTGAATGGGAGCAAATGGTTCTCAGTGTTGGATCTTTGCAGTGGATATTACCAGATTCCGATGGCTCTGGAAGACCATGAGAAGACAGCCTTCATCTGTTCTTTGGGGTTCTCCGAATTCCTAAGAATGCCACAGGGGATATTGGGTGCCCCAGCCACCTTCCAGTGACTGATGGAACGAGCAGTGGGAGACATGAATTTGCTAGAATGCCTAGTGTACTCGGACAATGTCATTGTGTTCAGGAGCTCCCTAGAGGAACATGAGAGTTGACTGTTCAAAGTACTAGAACGACTGGAAGATTTCAGCCTCAAGCTGTCCATCGACAAATGCCAGTTTTTCCAAACCTCTGTGAAATATGTGGGGCACATAGTGTCTACAGAGGGGATAGAGACTGACCCTAGTAAAGTTGAAGCCTTGACTACTTGGCCCCAGCCCCACAATCTGAAAGAACTACAATGTTTCCTGGGATTCTGTAGCTACTACCACTGGTTCATAAAGAACTATTCCAAAGTGATTCGGCCACTCTTGAATCTTACCCAGAGTTACCCTCCTACCAATCAGAAATACAGAAAAGGGTCAGTCAAAGAACCAGATAAAGCATATTTCCACCCAGGTGAACTTTTCAGGTCCTGTTGGATGCCTGACTGTGAAGCAGCTTTCCACAAAGTCATATACCAGCTCACCCACACCCCCATCCTCACTTATGCTTATCCCGCTAAACCCTATGTGCTGCATACTGACACCAGTCTGCAGGGTCTAGGAGCTGTACTGTATCAAGACCATGAGGATGGTTTGAGACCAGTGGCATTCGCCAGTAGGAGCTTGACCCTGTCAGAGCGAAACTACCCTGTGCACAATTTGGAGTTCCTTGCATTAAAATGGGCCATTGTCGACCAGTTTCATGATTACCTCTATGGGGCAAAAATATTGGTGAGGACTGACAATAACCCTTTGACCTATGTACAGACTTCAGCTAAGTTAGACACCATGGGGCACCGATGGCTTTCTACATTGTCAACATATGATTATGCTGTCGAATACAGACCGGGCCTGAATCATATTGATGCTGACGCCCTATCCTGGAGGCTCATTTCCAAGAGCGACTGGGTCAGGCTATCTGAACCTGACATCCAAGCATCGTGCCAAAATTTTGATAGAAATGAACAGATGTCTACGGACACAGCAGACTGCTTAGTAGATTGCTTGGGCCCCTCTGACACCTGCATACTGGCTGCGAATTGCCACTTCTCTGCTCTAGATATTAGTGCACTACCTCAGTTTGACAATGACAGCATTCAGTGGGCTCAATCCCAAGATCCTATGATTCAGCCAGCTCTTGATGTCCTTCGTGCAGGAAAAGATGTATTCAAGTTGCGTTCCTCTGATCTGCAAACCGCTTTATTGTTTAAAGAAGGTCCCAGGTTGAAGCTGCTTAATCATTTGTTGTTTAGAGAGACTGTAGATTGAGGTGGCCAAATAGACAAGCAACTATTGGTCCTGCCCACAGCCTTCAAAGATTTGGTACTGAGGTCCCTCCACAATCATATGGGCCACCTCGGTATCGACCGGACCCTTGACCTAGTATGATCTCGATTCTACTGGCCCAAGATGGGGGCCGATGTTGAGCACCATGTAAGGACTTGTAGTCACTGCCTGCAGAGAAAAGCCCTGCCTCAGAGGGCTGCCTCCCTTGTCAACATTACTACCAGCACCCCAATGGAACTAGTCTGCATAGACTTCTTGAGTTTAGAGCCTGATCAGTGAAACATTGGCAATGTGTTAGTGGTTACGGACCATTTCACATGATATGCACAAGCTTTTCCCACCAAAGATCAAAAAGCATCTACTGTGGCCAAGGTGCTAGTGGAAAATTTCTTCATCTACTATGGTGCCTCCCAGTGAATTCACTCTGATCAGGGCCAGGACTTTGAGAGTCGGCTAATCAAAGAAATGCTCTCTCTATGGGGGGTGCAAAAGACAAGAACCATCCCTTATCACCCGCAGGGGGATCCTCAACCAGAACGCTTTAACCGCACCCTGCTAGACATGCTAGGCACCCTCCACACAAAAGATAAGCATAACTGGAGCCAGCAGATTAGCACCTTGGTACATGCATAAAATTGCACAAAGAATGATGCTACCGGGTTCTCTCCCTACCGCCTCATGTTTGGGAGAGAGGCCCAGCTGCCTGTTTATGTCTGTTTTGGGGTTTCTCCCGATGGGGTCCGAGCCGAAGATTACCTGCAATATGTACAAAAACTGAAAGCTCAATTGAACCATGCCTATCAACTGGCCCACACAATGGCCACCAAAAGAAATCTAGCCAACAAAGAGAGACATGATAGAAAAGTAAAGGCTCAAGAGCTTAGGCCTGGAGACCGTGTGTTGTTGTGAAATTTAGGATTGCATGGTAAACACAAAATTGCTGATCGATGGCACCATCTTTCCCATGTCATAGTTGGAAAGTTGGATGATTTGCTAGTGTACAAAGTGCTCCCAGCTTGGACATTCCCCTTCATGCAGAGGCACCCCTCACAAGTTATGAAAGCTCCAAGACCATTGCTGAAAATACAGAGACTGTGGCTGTTCACCCCAGAAAGACTGGCCGAGCTGTCAAGCCAGTGGTGTGCTTCAGTTACGATTCCTCCGGGAGGCCAGTGGATTTGCCTCTCAATGTAGTCCACAAAGGTGTTTATGTCTCGCAGAGCTCACTGCCCAAATTGAGCTTGACGGCCCATTGCAGGTTACTTGTTCTGCCCTCTCACCATGGTGCCCCTGGCCCATCCAGCCCCAAGTTAGCTGATAGAGAAGGACCCCCTCTTACATTGTTTAGAGTACAAGAAGTTATTACTTGATTCTGTATGGTAATGTTCAATTTTCCTGTGTGAAATATGCATAATGTATTGTCAGAATGGAAATGATATAGTGGAGTACATTGAAATGTATAGTAAAGTGGCAAGTTATGCCAATTGGTAAATCAGAAAGTACTTGTATAGCATGCTAATGGTATAAATGTCTTGTATATGTTGCATTTTCAATGTTATGATGGTACAGACTTGGACGCGGATGCCAAGTTTTCCCAGGCAGGGAAGGGTGTAACCCCCCTACAAATGGGAGTTCCCAAAAAGTCTTCCTTGAGCTTGCCTAAATGCTCACTGCTAGGCTGGTGTCTTGCATTTTAGCAGTTTAAATGTGATTACCAGAGCCTGTGTAGCCTCTGTGTACTGTCTCTTTAAGAGCTGCCTGATCGCTGCTTAAGTACTCTGAAAGGGAGCTCTTTTGAAAGATGTAACTATTTACTGAAAATCATTTAAAGTGATAATGATAATGTAGTTTGTCTAACCTGCTTTCTTTGTAGCAAGGACTGTTTTGTTTGTCTCCACTATCTTGGTCCTGGACTGCAAATTGGACCAAACAGTACTGGTGGGACCTAAAATGTAGCCGGACTACAGGAGCTGTCTGAATTCAAAATCTGTAGGAACTTTAGTTTGGAGCTTTTTGCGCCTATTTTGCAACTGAAGTGGGAGCTCTTGCTTTGACTGACAGCCAAATCAGCCAACCAAATCTTTTGGATCCTGGGAAAGTCCCGGGCTGCTTGCAGTTTTCTGTTAGTTCTGAGCTGGGAAGTGAAATGAGAGGAGCTGAAGTGATTCTGACCAGCAATCCTGAGTGGATTTGCATGGGAGAACTGTGAAAAGGCTGAGTTTTGGCTTACAAGTCTGCCTGCTGCTCCTGAGAGGGAGAGAAGAGAATTATTGTGACTAAATCCAAGTTTGTGTGACTAAAGTAAGCTACTGAAGTGGGCCAGGCTCAACCTGAGGAAGTCTGAAGATTTTGCTGAATGCGATTGGCCTGTCAGGAGTTCCAGCTACCGCTAAACTCCCGGTGTGTGCAGAGACTTTGCGGTTGTGACCAGGGAGTGCTTTGCCTGGTACAGTAGAATTCTTGTACATGTAAATGTGCTATGAGCTGCTAGTGGGTTGTGAGTTAGTTCCCCACTGTGTGAACTGTGTTCTGCTTGCTGGAAGCTGTATCCAGCCCAAAACGGACTGCATCCGAATTTGTCTTCATGCGGTCTGGGCCTTGCCAGACTGGCCCAGCTAGACTACCCATTGCACAGAGAAGCCATCGACGAGAGACCTGCCTGGGGATCAGCCCACAGCTCCATGCTTGAACAGGGATGATGCCTCTGCGACTCATGTGGGCCCTGCTTCTCCTGGCATTCCAGATCAACCACCTGCAGTCTCGATTTTCGTCCAGCCTGTATCCAGTCTTGGGTATCGTGAGTAAATACAAGGGTAGCTCCCTGCAACAACAGTTTAATCCGAGTGTGTCATCTGATTGTCTTGTTGTTTCATTTCCTTTACAAACTGAGCCCTCTGGCTCCGGATTACAAATATTGTGTACTGTGCATGTTTTGTTTTCCATCACAGGGCCCCAACGAGCTGCAACCCTGGGCAATGGTCCTGGCTAGCCCATCTCTTCTCCACCTGGGTACCCAGAGGTGGACTGTGTGGGGGAACTCAAAGTGCATGCATAACTGCTTGATTGATATAACCTTTAAGCTAATTAACCTAATTTTTCCCCTCCCTTGTTCAAGTGCCCTGAATAAATCAGATCTATCTTTTTCTGCATGTAATCTGTCTGTGGTTCCAGTTTGTGCTCAAAGTACTGTACTGTTGCTATTTGCTATGCATAACCTTGTTTTACAGGGGTCCCCAGGGTCGAGCCAAGGAACCAACCCTGGTGGTAAGTGCAAACAGTGTGGATCTTCATGTGTGTACCAGGGGTATTGTGAAAGTGATTGTACAGTATTCAGGCCACTAGAGGGGAAAGGGGGGGGGTTACAGTGTCCCAGAGGGCTGTGCCCAGGTTAACTTGACCACTACCAACCCTGACCTCCGGGTGGAGGCACCCGTTTCAGAACTCAGGCCCCTTAACCTGCTACTAGCCAAGCAGGCAGGGGTAGTAGCCCTTGGGTTAGCGCCACCTAGGGGTTACACTTGTTTGGATTGTATACTGTCGATTGTTACATTGTACATCGTTACCACGTATATTGCTGATTGTTACCATGTATTCTTGCTCTATCCCTTCCCCTTACCCCCAGGACACATCTGGAAACAAGCAATACTGCTCAGTATGCTTTTCCTGGTGAAACTCATAAATAAATAAATAAATAAACTGGAGGGTGAGTGGGCCAGGGGTAAGGAAGATGTAGGGGTATAGGAACATGTGCAGGCATCAGGATAATGGGATGAGGGTGGTGTGCTGCTTTGGTTGTGGGGTAGCAGTATTCTTGAGGACGATCTGGGTAACAGGGGCTGTCCATGTGCAGGAGCCTAGAGCACCTATAGATAGAAGTAAGGCAGCTCAGATGGAAGCTGAGGAGACACTGGCATGGAGCATAGGAGGCACAGTGCAGAGGACAGAAAGGAAGATGGGGATGCCCAAGAAAGAGAGGTCAACAGGCAGGGGAGAGGTGTAGATGGGGATCACCCAAGTTCTATGAGTACTCTGCCTCGGAAGGCAGGGGAGCACAGGGAGGGAGATTGGCAAGTGGTGGGGGAAGGGGTGGGACTGCGAAAGATGCAGCAGGAGTGGGGATAGTCAAAGGGGTGCTTTAAGGAATAGATTTCATCCACTGCTTGGAAGTGAGGAGGGGGGAATAGGAAGTGGGGAAAGGCCAGGTGCAGGCAACAGGGTCAGGGGACGTAGGACAGGAGAAGGGGGGCAGGGCAGTACAAAGTAGTCACAGAGGGCAGGGAAGAGAACATAGAGATGGGAGTAGGAGGTGGGGGGCAGGGATGGGATAAGGTAACAGGAGGGTGGAAGGGGAGGGTGTGTGTGGGTGGCTAGAAAGGTAAGGTCAGGGACGGGGTGGGAAGACTTGAAGGAAGGGCTAGTAGAGGCTGTGGAGGCAGTCAAGCAGAGGTTAGGGAGTATAAGGGTGGGGTAAGGCCCATGATGGAGAGGGAGCAGATAGGTGGGGCAGAAGCTCACAAGACAGTTAAAGAAGGAAAAGAGGCAGTCAGGAATGTGGTGGGGGGGTGGAAGGTGGGTAGTCCCATGGACCCATAGTTAAGGGTACTCAATGGGAAAAGGGCACCCAACACGGGAGGAAGGTGATTTGCATGCCAGAGGTGACAATGGAGAAGCTCAGCCCAAAGACTGAGGGAGTCGGTGAGGGGAGTTGGGTGGAAACCACATGTAGTTATACACCTAGGTACCAATGACCTATCCAGGTGGGGAGAGCACAGGAAAGATTCAGGGTGGTGGGGAAGATCTGCAGAGAGGCGACAGATCACTTGCATTCTCAGAGGTGTTGCCCATATCAAGAGCCAGCACAGTCAGGTAGAAAAGGATAGAAGAGTTTAATTACTGGCCGAGGGAGTGGTGCAAGGAGGAAGGGTACAACTGTATTGGGGCCTGGGGGAGACCTGTTCATTCAGATAAAACACTTTTTGCACCAGACAGACTGCACCTCAGTAGAGGGTGAGCAAGAGTCCTCATGGATAAGCTGGGGGGGGATATATAAACCAAAAGCTTAATTTAAACTACTGGGGTGGGGTAAGTGGGCCTACAGGCCCCCAGTCTCCAGCAGGAGGAGGTCAGCAGACCTCCCTCACATACCAGTAGAGGGGGACTGGAGGGTAGAGGTGGAAAGGGAGCAAGAGGGTTAGCAGCATTGAGCAGGAGGGTACGGGCTAGGAAGAATAATGAGACAGGCTGATGGGCAGGAAGGGAAGGAGGCTCAGACTCTAGGTGGAAGGTGGTGTTCCTGAACACTTAAGGTCTTGGAAACAAGATGGATGACCTCTTGATGTTGTTGGCGGACAGGGGTGTGGACATCGCAGCACTTATGAAGACATGGGCCACACCTAACCATGACTGGGACCTCTCAGTCCCTGGGTTTAAATTATACAGGACGGACAGGGAGTTAGGAAAAGGGGAGGGGTGGCAGTTTACATTAGGGAGGGTATGACTTGTACTAGGTAGAAGCCGGAACAGTGGAGAACAGAAGTAATGTAGATTAAATTACTGTCAAACAGAAGGAGGAAGGTGCGGTTGGGGGTGGTTTACAGGTCACCCAACTGGGAGGAGGAGGAGAAAACAGACAGGGAATTGAACCTGCAAATAAAGACTGCTGCAAGGAAGGGAGAAGTGGTAATAGTGGGTGACTGTAACCTGCCCAAGGTGGATTAGAGGGTGCCATCCATGAACTGCGCCAGCAGTTAGGTGATCCTAGATGTGCTGCAAAGTGGATTCTTGACAAAAGGCATCACAGAACCCAGCAAAGATGGAGCAATCTTTGATCTGGTGCTGAGGAATGGGGACCATGTCCAGGATATCAAGGCCAAGGAGCCCCTGGGTGGGAGTGACCATCGCACAGTGTGGTTTCGGCTGGACATGGGCAGGGAAAAGACCCTCACTAAGACTAAAATCCTGGATTTTAGAAAGGTGGACTTCAGAAAGATGTACAAGCTGCTAAGGAGTCACCTTGCAAGCATCTGAGTGGATATGGTGGTGGACGAAATGGTGTACCAACAGAAGAGCAAAACCCCAACCGCGAAATCCTTCACAGCGACAATCTTGACAGGTTTCGAGTTGCGCTGTGAGGACCAAGGTGAAATTTCGGCTCTTTGGTTTTTGCCCCCCACCAGACAACTCTGACTTGGAGTTAGTTATTTTAAGAAGGTGGGTTGCGGGGGGGTTGCAGTGCATGGGAGGGGGGGGGGTTCAGGGGGCCCAGCTCCTGATAGAAAACACACTGATATCTGACAGGCGAAATTTTGCCTGTTGACATTCTGGATCTCACTATGCTGAACATTGACAACAGTGTTGTTGATTCAGCATAGGTAAACTGGACGAAATATGGTCCATCATCAAGGAAGGAATAATGGCAGCCACAAGGGAGTGCGTTAGGCTCGAAGGGAAAAACTTGAGTGCCAAAGCACCCAGCTGGTTCAGCACAGAAGTCACCCAGGCAGTAAGGTGTAACCACCTTGCAAATGGGGGTTCCCAAAAGTCTTCCAGGAGCTTGCCTGAATGCTCCAAGCCTGGGTGGTGTTTGGCGTCTGAGCTGCTTAACTGTGGTTGCAAGTGAGTGCTATTTGAGCCTCCACGTACTGTCTCTTTAAGAGCTGTCTGCTTGCAGACTTAATTAGTATGTATGGGTGGACTGTGTATTTAATGCTCGAATCCCGCCCGAGCTGTGGAGTAATCGCTCCATTTTGCGGTCGCTGAAGGTGCAAAGGGAGCCCATCTGAAAGCTGTAACTGTTTGCTTGTAATTTAAGGCATTAGCAAAATTGCAGTTTGTCTAACCTGCCTTTATTGCAGCTGGGACTCTGTGTGTGTTACCTCTACATTTTGGACCTAAACTGCTGTGCTGGACCAATTGGGTTAAGGGAACCCTAAAATGGAGCTTGTGGACGAATCAGAACTTTAAGCCAGCCACAAGGGGATTGTATGGGCAGTGACTCTGGGAAATGTAGTTTTGACCTTGGCGCCTTTTTCTACCAACAGAGGGAGTCTTATTGTGAGTGACAGCTGAATCAGCCAACAGAATAGTGTGGAGCTAAAGGAAATGCCCTGCTCTGTGACTAGAAAGATCAGATCAGTTGTACCAGTGAAGAGAGAAGGAGATGTGTGCTTCTGCGGTGTATAGTTTCATGCAGGAAGCGCGTGTGAAGCCCTGAGGTTCGGCCTGCAGCCGTTGCAAGTGCCAGTTCAGACTGAATCTGATTGTGAGGAGAAAGAAGGAAGTCTAAAGAGTGGAAACCAGGCTCACCCTGTAGAAGACTGGAGAAATTTGCTGAATCGTGCTCGGTCTGTCAGGAACTGAAGCTGCTGTGTGTGCTCCCTGGTATTTTGCAGTAACTGCGATCAGGATCGAGGAGCAGTCTGCCTGGTATAGTACTTTCCTATTGCATATGAATGTGTGTAGTGCTTGTGGGGAATCGCTATTTCCAATCCCCATGCTGTGTGCTGAAGCTGGAAGCAAACTCCAGCTTAGCTTGGACTAAATACGTTTGTTATCAACTGCAGTGGGGTCCAGTCACAAGGACCTTGTCTCCATGCCCTGTTGTTCTGGCAGTCCAGAAGAACATCTACCATCCAGTCCTCAGCTTGGGTATTGTGAGTACAAATCAGGGTATTCCACTGCAGTCTGTTTTCAATCACAAGTGTGTCATCTAATTCTTGTTGTTTTCCTGCTTCATGGACTGAGCCATCCGGCTCCGAATTACAATTGGGTGTTGTGCATATATTTTCTTCTACAGGGCCCTATCCATCTGCACCTGCCGGCGAACCCCAGGCAACAGACCTGGCTAGCCCCCCCCAACCTGGGTACCCAGAATGTGACTTTTCAGACCCTGTATGTGTGCACAGTACTGTGATTTAATGCCACCAATTAACCTGATTTCCCCCTCCCGTGTTACTGCCCCCTAAATAAATCAGATTTGTTGTTGTTATACTATATACTGTCTGTGGTGTTGGTGCTTATGGAAACAGTATTGTGTTTTGCTGTGTATGTTGTTTAACCTTATTTTACAGGGGGTCCTCAGAGGCGGGCTGCAGAACCAGTCTTGAGGGTAAGTGGTATCTATATGAGTGAACAGTGTGTATACATGGGGTATTGGGGCTGCAACTCTGGGGTTCTGTGTGAGCCACCAGAGGGAATAAAAGGGGGTCTCAGTGTCCCAGAGGGCTGTGACCAAGCTAGTCTAATCACTACAAACCCTGACCTCTGGGTGGAGGCACCCGCCATAGGACCTAGGCCCCTCAACCTGTCCGTAGTCAAACAGGCAGGGGTAGTAGCCCTTGGGATAGTGCCACCTAGGGGTTACATTAGCGAGAAAAGGGACAAGAAAGATGGGATTGTGAGGCTCAGGAAAGGGAACAGGTGGGTAGAGGAGAATGGGGCAAAGCAGAAGTACTGAATGAGTATTTCTGTTTGGTCTTCACCAGGAAGAGAGACAGACCGGTGCCAGTAAGGGTAAGGAAAGAGATGGGGGGAGGGAGCACAGATGTTTTGATAGAGGTGGATAGGTTGAGGAAAGGGTTGCTAGCATTAAGGGTAGATAAATCCCCAGGCCCAGATGGTATTCAACCAAGAGTGCTGAGAGAGCTAGCGGAGGAACTTGCAGGTCTCTTGGCTGACCTATTGAATAGTTCACTGGAGTCAGGTGTGGTACCGCAGGACTGGGCAATGACACTTGTAATGCCCCTTCATAACAGCAGTCCCAATGATGACCCACCTGGGGAACTACAGACTAGTTAGTCAAACCTCAATTGTGTGCAAGATCATGGAGACCATACTTAAGGAAAGGTTAATAGAGTATCTGGAAGGGAATGCCCTCCAGGTCAGCCAGCTCAGTGGCACTGAGGGTTGAGGTGATGGACGCCACACCTCGCACTGCACCGGTGAACTGGGTTCGAGAACGAGCCTGGGTCGTTGGGGGTCATCGAGGGGGAGAAGCTGGATTGAGCCGCTGTTAGGCAGCTTTCCTCTCCTCTCCTCTCCTCTCCTCTCCTCTCCGGGCGAGGGTTGGGCACTGATCCGACCAGTGGATGATGTCGGGAGGGGAGAGCACTGTTAGGTGCTTGGCAGAAGCCGTGTATCTCCACACGACTTCCTTCGCACCGGTGCCCTGGGGGGCGGGGTTTAGGGTTTCCTGTAGCTACTTCTGTAACCATGGGAAAAACCCACATCCCGTGCTGTGCCCTGTGATCCCTGCAAGGTGGGACGGAGTGGATGGTTGGTATGTCACCACTGAGCCTTGATGGCAGTTGGGGTAAAACGTCCTCAAAAAAAAAAAAGGAAAGAATGGCCTCCAGGATGAGCAGCAACATGGGTTTATGGGAGGGAGATTGTGTCAAAGAAATCTGGTTGACCTCTTTGACTGGATCACTAAAACAGTGAACAGGGGCCAAGCAGTGGACATGCTTTACCTGGCCATCAGCAAGGCCTTTGACTCTGTACCCCATAAGAGGTTGATCAAGAAGTTGGTGGATCTGGGGGATGGTGAGAAGTTGATGGGGATGGGTGGCAAACTGGCTGAGGGCCAGGATCCAGAGTGTGGTGGTGGGAGGTGAGCTGTCCCACACCAGGGAGGTCACCAGTGGGGCTCCACAGAACTCGATGCTTGGACCGGTGCTTTTCAATGTCTTCATCAATGATATTGGGGATGATATTTAGGGGAAAATATGCCTATTCATGGACAACATCAAACTCTGTGGGAGGGTGGGTGGACACAGAAAAAGGGGTATAATACCTAAGGGAGGATCTGGAAAAGCTAGAGAGGTGGCCCGGGATTTGGCAACTTGGCTTCAGTTTTTAAAAGAAATGCAAGTATATGCACATTGGAGCCAGTGACCCAAGGACTAAATACAGCCTGGATAGGGTCCGGGTATCTACATCCAAGGAGGAGAATGACCTGGGGGTGATGATCACTAGTCACCTGAAGGACTCCATGCAACGTAGGAAAGCAGTGGCAATGGCAAATAAAACGATGGGCTGCATTGCCGGAGGATCAGCAGTAGGTGGGAAGAAGTAATACTGCCCTTGTACAGGTCATTGGTGTAAGCACCACATCTGGAGTACAGCCTACAGTACTGGTGAACCTACCTTAAAAAGGAGGTAAACCTGCTGGAGACGGTTCAAAGGAGGGCAACCAAGATGATCATAGGCTGGCAGGGTAGGACGTATGAAGAGAGGTTGGAGGTTCTGAACATGTACTCCCTCGATAGGAGGAGAGAAAGAGGGGATATGATTGAGACCTTTAAGTTTTTGAAAGGAGACTGGCCTGCTAGCGCAATGGTAGCACCACCACTTGCAGCGCTGATGACCCATGTTCAGTAATAAGCAAGGTGCGTCAGAGAGTCAGCCGTTGGGGGGGGAGGTAGGGTGAGCATCCCACAGACAGCTCTCTTCCTCCAGGGGGGAGGGTTGTGGCTTCCCAGCATGCCAGTGACACCCAGTGGAGACTGGATGTAAAACGGCTGGGACCACCATTCAGTGGGCAAAGACGATGGTGGACATCTGCAGGTTGGGTGCGGGAGCATGCATGACCCGCGCTGACATTGCACATCTGCACCTCCTACGGGAAACTTAAGAAAAAGAGCCCCTGGATCTCCACCCAAATGATGCCCCAGATGTAAGCCTTGGCTGGGGCCTCAGGTGGATCTTGGTCTCTCCCCTTGGGGAGCCCCGCTGCAGGGAATAAGCTGTGGGTCTCCCAGACTGGGCAGCCTTGTGGGATACCAGGTGGCAGGGTCCAGGCACTGAAACATAGAAACATAGACTTTGACAGCAGATAAAGACCGCTTGGCCCACCCAATCTGCCCATTTCCCTGCCTGTTGGAAAAGCTGCAGATCCTAGTTAACCAACAGTCTACTTCCTCTTACCCCCCACTAGAATTGCCTTATGTCTGTCCCATGCATTATTGAATTCCCCCACTGTTTTTGACCCCACGACCTCCTCAGGAAGGCCGTTCCATGCATTCACCACCCTCTCTGTGAAAAAATTATTTCTCACATTGCCCCTGAGCTGTCCCCCTTCTATCTTCAAATTGTGCCCCCTTGTTCTTTTACATCTCTTTTACCGAAAGATGCTACCCTCTTGGACTCTGTTGATTCCATTGAGGTACTTGAAGTTTCTATCATGTCCCCCCCCCTCCCTCCTTTCCTTGAGAGTATACATATTAAGCTCCTTTAGTCTCTCTTCATATGGCTTCTGGTGCAGACCCTGCACCATTCTGGTTGCCCTCCTCTGGATCACATCCATCTTGTCTATGTCCTTACGGAGATGAGGTCTCCAGAACTCCATGCAGTACTCCAGATGGGGTCTCACCAACTGCCTGTACAGAGGGATAACAACTTCCTGTTTTCTACAGTTGATGCCTCTCCCTATGCATCCCAGTATCCCCCCCAAGAGGGGGTACATCCCCCACTCATAGCCCAAGAGATAAAAAGAATTGAAATAAAAGTTTTTGAAAGGAATAAATAGGGTGAAAAAGGAGGGTCTCTTTCAAGCTAAGTGGGAATTGAAACACGAGGGGACACAGTCTCAAGTTGTAGGGGAGGTATGGGACAGAACCTAGGAGGCATTTCTTCACAGAGAGGGTGGTGATGTGTTGTAATGGGCTTCCTGGTTGAAAATGGTAGGCAGCTTCAAGAGAGGCTGGGATAGAGTTGAGGGGAAAATAAGGGTCAAGATGGGGGTGGATAGAGGGGAAGGGCTGATTGAAAAGGGGGGCAGGTTCAATAGCTGACACTGAGGACCCTATAATAAGAGCAAACTCGATAGACCTAATGGCCTTATTCTGCTGGCTTCATCATATCTTCGTATTTTTGTTTCCCACCGCATGTCATGAATAGCCCTTAAAAACACAGGGCAAAGGGGTCCAGCACAGAAATATTTCATTTCACAACTTGTTGTGAGTGATCCCGTGACCCCATATTGACTTCTGGGTCTCGTGCAGCTATGTAAATCGGCCCTGCTGTGAGCAGGGTGAGCACGGGCAGGGTGCATGTCGGCTGGTGTCAGCTGGGGCACTGGGATGCTGGGACTATAAAACGAAGAACAAATGTGTCCAGGTAATAATGTCATTATTGAGGAAGTGTGGTAAATGTTGTTTATGGAGGGGGAGGTGGCTCATGGGTTCACCTGTGAAAAATGCCTGTTAATTGAGAAGCTGCAGGCGGATATAGCTTCTCTGCAGGCAAGGGTGAGGCTTCAGGAAGAGATAACAGTTTTGGAACAGTTTATAGGTGATGCAGTAAATGATCTCTCTACATCACAGCTCCCGCCCCAACTTGAGAACTCCTTGTCTAAATCAAGTGAAACTGAGGATATTGTTAATAAAAATGACTAGTGTACTGTGCATAAATCACTAAAGGGTAAAAAGGGAAGAAGGAACATAGGGGGTTCCTCAGACATGCTAACCCCAAACAGATATAGTGCTCTAGTAAATGATCACGATTCTGAGGAATCTTTAACACATGATCACAATTCTAACAGGAGTCTACTAAATCCCACTAATTCAGTAAATTCTGGTTTACCCACAAATAAAATAATGCCTCCCAGGGATATACTTGTGATAGGTGACTCTATGTTTAGGTACACTGACCAAGTATTATGTAAAAATAGAAAGGAATTTACTACTGTTTCAGCATTACCGGGGGCTGGCATTGGAGATATTAAACAACTACTCCCTGGTTTATTAGAAAATACGCAGACTCCAGTGACAGTGCTTCATGTAGATGTTAACGATGTGGGGAGGAGAAGCATCACAGAGATTCAACGTGATTTTGAGTTGGTGGGTAAAGAACTTATTAATAGGGGTTGTGATTTAATTGTATCTGGTATTTTACCAGTTCCAAAGGCTGGCAGGCTGCTTGATGAAAGCATCAGAAAATTAAGTGGGTGGCTTAAGAGGTGGTGTTTTAGGGAAGGTTTTACCTTTGTAGATCATTGGGAGGAATTCCAGGCATCTCACAGTTTTTCTTTGGATGTGCTACACCTTAACAGGCAGGGAAAAAGGGTGTTTTCAAATAGGCTAAGGCAGTGCTTGAATGAATATTTAAACTAGAAACTAGGGGGGAGAGGGAGCAAATTAAAAAGGAGATGGCGTGTAAACCTAAGCCCAATTGGAATTTTCTCATAGTGAATGCTAGAAGCCTTATTAATAAAATGGACAAATTAATGTTTAAATTATATAATTCAGATATTCATGTATGCGCTATTACAGAAACCTGGTGGAGGGCGGAGGACACATGGGACAAACAGATCCCTGGGTACACATTTTATAATAAAGACAGGCAGTTTGCTAGAGGAGGAGGAGTGGCACTGTTTGTTTTAAATGAAATAACATCTGAAAATATTGAATGTTCAGCCTGGGGTGAGTCCGCAGTATTATGGGTTAAAATTACCTCCCCGAATACACCCAAGTTGAGTATCGGTGTTGTATATGGACCACCAGCTAGCCTAGTACAGAATGATGACCTTATTCTGAAGTTTATTAAATGTATTACACAGGAGGATAGGGCCATTATTTTGGGGGGCTTTAATTTACCTGGAATCAACTGGGAAAAGTGTCAAACTGGCTCCAAGGTGGAGGCTAGTTTTTTAGAGTCCTTCCTAGTGGCAGGATTGGAACAACTGGTCATGGACAATACAAGGGGAAATCATATTTTGGATCTGGTTTTGAGCAACGCAGCAGATAATATTCAAAACTGTACAGTAGAAGTTCCCCTGAGTACCAGTGATCACTCTATGATTGGATTTATGTACGGTGCAGCTGCAGAAATAGAGGTTGGTAGTACAACTGTGCATGATTACAATAAAATTGACTTCCTAGCTTTTAGAGAAGAGCTGGGTAAATGGAATTGGGTTCATGAACTACAGAATATCACAGTACATGAAATATGGGACAGACTTAGCAACAAATTAAGTGAGTTAATTCAGAAATATGTGCCCGTGTGTACAAAATATCAGAATCCCAAAAAGGCTATGCCACCATGGCTGTCACCTTCAATTAAGAGAGCTATTAAAAAAAAGAGTAGAGCATTCATCAGGGCAAACCGAAGTGGAGAGGCCAGGTCCTGGGCTTTATATAAAGCGTGTTTGAGAAAGACCAAGTTAACCATCTCCAAGGCAAAAAAGGCATTTGAATATAAACTTGCCACAAAAGTACAGGATAATTATAAATCCTTCTATGCCTATATAAACAAAAAAAGGGGCAAGTGTAGAACAGTAGGTCCACTGAAGGATACTAGAGATAGCCTTATAACGGAAAATAAGGCTATGTCTGACAGGCTAAATACTTACTTTTCCTCAGTCTTTAATGTTGGCCAAAAAATTAGGGCTCCTGATATTGGGTTACATGACACAATCTGCCCTAAAATTGAGGCAGAGGATGTTCGGAAGAGGCTAAGTAATCTGAACCCATACAAGGCACAAGGTCCAGATGGTATGCATCCCAAAATGCTTAAGGAATTGGCAGATTGTTTGGCAGGGCTGGTTACTTGTTTCAGCAATCCTTAGAGATGGGTCAGGTCATTGAGGCCTGGAAACAAGCCGTAGTGATCCCCATCTATAAGAAAGGATCTAGACAGGAGGTGACAAACTACAGACCAATTAGCCTGACATCAGTTCTTGGGAAGATATTTGAGGGCATAATTAAAGATCAAATTATGATTAGTGTTGAGGAACAAGGGGTTCTGGATGCTACACAAAATGGTTTTACAAGGCGGCGTTCATGCCAGACAAATTTATTGGAGTTCTATGCAAAACAATGTTGTAGGTGCCGTATACTCATAACAACTGACTCATAACAACTTCAGCTTCAATGGTAAACATTATGTTCAAACTATGGGAACCGCAATGGGAACCAGGATGGCTCCTCAGTATGCTAATCTTTTTATGGTGAATTTGGAGGAGGATTTTCTAAGGCACTGTACACATAAACCACTCGCTTATTTCTGTTACATTGATGATTTGCTTATAATTTGGACAGAGGGCACTGACACACAAAGATTTTCACCAGGAACTTAATAACCTCCACCCAACTATAAAGCTTTCCCTAGAATATTCTGCCACAAGTGTACATTTTCTGGATACCACTGTCACTATTAAGGATGGTACCCTACATACCTGTCTTTACAGGAAACCAACAGACAGACAGAGATACTTACACAAGAAAAGTAATCACCCGAGCCACACAAAGAAATGTTATATATAGTCAAGCACTTCGGTATCACCGCCTCTGTTTAAATGAGGAAGACAGAGACACACATCTGGCGATGTTGAAAAACACCTTTATTGAGCAGGGACACTCATCCAGAGAAATTGACAGAGCAGTGGAACGTGCAACACAGGTCCCGAGAGAACGGCTACTGCAATATAAGGAACGGATGACTACCAACAGAATACCCTTAGTAGTCACATACCATCCTGACCTTGAACTCCTACGTAAGGTTATTAAGGATCTCCATTCAATAATTAGTGAGGATGAAACCCTTAACTGTATTTTTCAAGAACTACCACTACTATCTTTTAAACAACCACCTAATTTAGCCAGCCTGATTATTAGGGGTCAACTTGAACCGGAACAGAATACCATGACATCATATGGTACACGACCCTGTCATCAACGCACATGTAAGACATGTAACCTCATTTCCACTTCAGACTGTGTGGTTACATCACAAAACAGACTATTCAGGATACAGGGGAATTATACATGTACATCAAGTAATGTTGTCTATTTTATCCAATGCAAGAAATGTCCTCGCACAGGTTATGTGGGGGAGACAAGCCAACAACTCCGCACTAGAATGAATTCACACAGACATTCTATTAATCACAAGATGATTGAGAAACCAGTAGCCCAGCACTTCTCCCAGGATGACCACTCAATCTCAGATATGTCTGTGATGGTCTTAAAAGGACTTTTCAACAGTACACAACAGAGACGGGCTTCTGAAATTAGACTTATTTTACTTCTCAAAATGGTGGCGGATGGATTGAACATTGATGTTGGTTACGAAACATTATTCCACTTAAACTTACACAGACCTTTACTTTAAAAGATGGACATAAACACTTTAGTTCTTCAGCGGGCCTTTGATTTTGTAAGTTTATGGTTATCTACATTGTTGACTTCTCACCTTAACACTGTGGTGAGTGCGTTTGAGTGTATATGTGTGTGTGTGTGTATACTGATGTATGTATGTATGTGTGTGTTTGGTATGTGTTGTGTTTTTGTGTGTTGTGGGTATGGTGTGTGTGTTTTGTTGTGCGTGGTGTGGTGTGTGTGGAATGTGTTTGTTATATTTGTTGTGTGTTGTGGTTGTGTGGGGTGTGCAGGTGTGTGTGTGTGTGTGTGTGTGTGTGTGTGTGTGTGGTGTGGTGTGGTGTATGTACACACACATATGTGTGGTGGAGCGTGGCATGGGGAAATTGTTATGTGGCTAGGACACTTAGTTTTCACATATAGTGTGCATTTATTTCCTTCTATTAGTTGTCAGTGGTTGGATTACACACTGTCACATTTTTAACTGCTCATATTAAGATGCATATCTCATTTACTTGGGGGTTCATAAAAGGTGTAATTCCTTTGGGTTTTCATTTAGATTGCTTAGACTGATTCTGTGCATTTTTGTTATACACAGACTCTGTGTTGAAATCTGCACTTATCAGGCTCATGGTCTCGCTTTCTTGGGGTCCTTGAAAGTATTTTTATTTGGCACTTACACTTACAAGTGATACTTTCATGCATCATGTTTATATGTGTAGGTTAATTTGAGGCTTGTTTTCAACTTGCAGTTATACCTAATTTCAGGATTTTGTCTCTCATTATCTGTCTTTTAATATACCAGGACAATTGGAATGTAAGTTGTAAGCTCATCTTACATGTATTAGAGAGAATGCCACTCCAAGGTTTTTTTTATACTAGAATGCTTTCTTGGCATACTGAGACATTGTAAAATTTATGTGACAAGAACTCTCTGGCTGTAGAGAATTCGTGATAACCTTTGCCCTTCTGAGGCTCCTCAGTTAAAGGCGTACTGGTGTTAATTAGCTTCTCTGACGTAATCTTCTATTATGTTTTAAATGTATATGTTAAACCAATGAGAATTATTTCTGCTTTTTCTATATAATCTGGTGTTAATAGTATGGGATATTTGAAAAAACTGCCACAAAGCTTCTGAAGAAGGACCTGGTTGGTTCGAAAGCTAGAGCACTTTGTTCTTTTCTGTAACATCCATGATGGTCCAATAAAAGGTATCAAATCATTTGTTTTTGGGGTTCTATGGGAAGGTCAGTAAAACATTGGATGATGGCAAATCTGTGGACGTCATCTTTTTGGACTTTGCCAAGGCCTTCGATAAAGTCCCTCATGACCAGCTGATTTTAACCCTTAGTAAAATAAGTGTACAGGCGTATTTAGTATACTGTATCAAGGCATGGTTGTCTGGGAGGAGGCAGAGAGAGTGAGTGTGCTGGGTAAACTGTCGGATTGGACGGGGGTTACTAGTGGGGTCCCTCAGGGATCCGTATTGGGACCATGTCTATATAATCTTTATATTTCAACCGTGAAACCTAATTCGAATATTTGGCTGTCAAAGTTTGCAGATGATACACGCATAGGTTTCCCAGTAAACAGCCAAGCCGAGGGTTTAAAAATCCAGGAAGCCCTGAATGAATTAGAGGCTTGGGCCCAGGACTATGGGGCTACATATAATGTAGCCAAGTGTGCAGTGATGCACATGGGTAGAAACAATCTGGGGTGGTATAAAAATTGGCAGGGCAAGAACTAAGTGTGGTTCAGGAAGAGCAAGATTTAGGAATTAGGGTAAATAACCTTAAATTCAATTCACAGTGTAATTAGGTGGTTAGAAAAGCAGGCGGTATACTTAGTTGTATACATAGACATGTTAAGAGCAGAGACAAGGAGGTCTTGCTTCCACTGTATACCTCCTTAGTGCGGCCACATACAGAGTATTGCGCACAGTTCTGGGCACCAGGACAAAGGGGAGCTATAAATGTAATTGAGAGGATTCAGAGAAGGGCAACAAGGAGAATCAGGGAAGTACAGGGCCTTGATTATGAAACAAGTTTAAAAAATTAGATCTGTTCTCATTGGAATATCGTAGGCTACGTGGGGACATGTGTATGGTATATCGGGCCATGTCGGACCATCAACCGTGGGAGTTATTGGGCTTTGAACTGCAGGAACAGATATATAATACACAAGCCCATCCTCTTCAGCTAAAGTGTGATAGATTTAGTAGGCAGGCAAGAAAGCACTGGTTTTCCGTAAGAGTTATTAAAATATGGAATGAGTTGCCTACCGAAGTCGTCGGTTCTCAAACAATGTCAGCATTTAAAAATTACCTAGATCTTCATCTACAGAGTAAAAATATATGTGGGTATTAGCAAGAGTTGTGGCAAGCAAATGGACTTATGGTCTTTGTAAAGCTCAGTTTCACCTATGAAACCTATGAATAGTAGACTATTCTAGAATTATTCCAAAATATTAAGGAAGCCCATTATTCATGGTATTCAGAAAATAACATTTGGTGTGTGTGCAGCCCTAATGTCTGCCTGATGCAATAAAAAGGTAACTTTTGATTAAGCAGATATCTGTGTCCGAGTTGGTTGCTTCAGGCTTCAGCAAAAAAAGAGTTGTCACAAGATCTGTATAGAGATCTTCCCCTTCCGGGGACCTGCACTAAGGTCCACCTTCACTACAACAGGGGTTGCTATGGAAAAGTTTTTGTACTTGTCTCTTTATACTTCCCCCTTTCCCACCCAGGACTTCGATATCAGTGACTGTGACCCTGGCCAGCAACCTCACTATTTAGGATCATCATCATAGGCCTCTGGTTACATGTATTTATTTTATTTTACAATTACTGGCCAGGAAAGACTCACTAAGCCATGTAGTTGGACTGTGGGGGCAGATTAAACATGCAGGCCGGTTCTGTGAAATTTTGCTTTCCTTGGAAAAACTAATAGTAGTCCTAATAAACTAAAAAAAAAGATAAAAAGTACTGCAGATGGAGGGATGGGGTGGCAGAGGAGCAGTGCTCCAGTGAAGTCTCCTGGGGCCCGATTCCGAAAGGCATCCGCCTGGCACAAGGTGACTTGTTTCCAACATGACGCACACAAGTAGCAACTTGCGCCAAGAGATGCACCTAGTAATATTCCAAAAGGCAGCCTGCACTAACATGCAGGCTGCTTGCAGCAAGGTGGACTTGCACCACCAGTGCGCCCCAGACCCAGCAGCGGCCTGGCTAAAGAGGTGGTCATGGCAGCATCTACGCCCTATTCTGAAAGGGTAGTTGCCACAAACCCAAATCGGTATTCCGAGACAACCACCAGAGGACATCTGACAAAGTAGTTATGCCAGCTATGAACTGGTGTACCTGTACTTTGCCACCCACCGGGGTTGTCACAATGTGCCCCAAACCATACCCCCAGACCATGTAACTCCCCATCCCAGCCCCAATCCATGGAAAGAACACAACATAGCCCCCCCAGCCCCAGTTCCCCACAATGCACAGAAAGCACCCCCCACCTGGCCCTGATCCCCAGTAATATGAATAAATAGCCCCCCACTGCCGAGCCCCAAAATAATTAATAAATCCCAGTACAGTGACACAAAATGCCCGTGTCCCAAACTAACCCTGATGGTCTAGTGGACCCACACCTCCACCCAGCAGTGTTCTACCACCCCACTCCCTCCCGACCCATACCCAGCCGACGACTGGCAAAGCCCACATCTCACCACCATGGCCAGATGATGACTGAGCTCTGTATGAGCATGGGTCGGGGGGAGTGGGGTGGTAGGACACTGCCGGGTGGAGGGCCGGGTCCACTAGACTACTAGACCACCAATCTTACCTTGGGATATGGGCATTTTGTTTCACTGTATTGGGATTTATTAATTATTTTGGGGATCGGTGAGAGGGCTATTTAATCATATTGCCGGGGATCGGGGCTGGGTGGGGGTCCTTATGTGCATTGTGGGGGACCGATGCTGGGGTGGGTTCTATCTACCTTGTGGGGGTTTGGGGCTGGGTGGGCATAGTCCTCCAGGGCTTACTGTCCCATCTGTGTTGGGGATCGGGGCTGGGAGGGTAGCACCTGTGCCCTGCCAGTGGGCATTGTGGTGGCTTGTGGTACCTTGATCAGGTACGCCCTCCCTTTGGCGCACCACTTGGGCTGCCACAAGTCACAGGATGTAGCTGTGGGGACCTTGTACATTAGGGGAATTGGGTGCAGGGTCCCTGGCACATCGGCCTTTGGGGCAAGTCGCCTTTGGTGGAAGTTGCACCATGCCTTTCAGAATTGGGCCCCTGGTGTGGACACTCTGAGTGCTCTATGTCATCTTGTCCTCAGAGACAGAGTGCTTGTTCTTGGGCAAGAAAAACAGACACAAACAGGCTAAGTCTAGATGAAGCTAGAGTTATTCAGGAAAAAAAGACAAGTTTCTTTTGCAGAAGGAGGTAGGGGAGGACGTGGGGTAGCAGAGAAAGCAGAATCTTGGGCAAGAAAAACAGCCACAAACAGGCTAAATCTACAAGAAGCAAGCATTAAAACAAAAAAATGTTATTAAGAAAGAAAGAGTTTTGCAGAAGGAAGTAGGGGAAGAAGTGGGGTGGCAGAGAAAGCAGAAGATATGAAGCCTATTTCTGACAAAAGGGCCTGTATTTGTCAGTCTACCTTGTGTGCCTTTCCGAGTGTGACCATTAAAAAATCAGTTCTTTGATGCACTGTGGTGGTGCAGAGGATCAGTTACCTTGTGCGCCTTGCCCAGTGTGACCATTTAAAAAGAGATTCTGTCTGAAACACCATAGGTGCAAAGGGTCAGCTACCTTGTGCATCTGTTCCAGTGTGGCCATTTAAAAAAAAAGTTCTGTTCTTGAGGCACTGTAGGTGCGGAAGGTCAGTAACCTTGTGCGTACTGCCCAGTGTGACCATTTAAAAAAATCAGTTCTTGAGGCACCGCGCTGGTGCACACACAGCACCAGTTACCTTGTGCATCTTGCCCAGTGTAACGTTTAAAAAAAATCAGTTCTTTGAAACACCATAGAGGGGAGAATAATGTCAGTTACCTTGTGCATTTTTCCCAGTGTGACATTAAAAACAAAATCAGTTCTTTGAGACACCACAGTGGTGCAGAGGGTCAGTTACTTTGTGCATCTTGCTCAGTGTGACATTACAAAAGAAAAATCAGTTCTTTGAGACACCATAGTGGTGCAGGGGGTCATTTACTTTGTGCGTCTTGCCCAGTGTGACATTAAGAAAAAATCAGCTCTTGAGGCACTGTAGCAGTGCACAGCACCATTTGCCTTGTGCGTCTTGCTCAGTCTGACCATTTAAAAAAAAACAACAGTTCTTGAGGCACTAAAGTGGTGCAGAGGATCAGCTAACTTGTGCGTCTTGCTGAGTGTGACATTAAAAAAAAAATGTAGTTCTTTGAAGCACTGTAGTGGTCAGTTACATTGTGCATCTTGCCCAGTGTGACTTTTTTTTAACTTATTCTGTTTCCTTCTCCTCCGTGGCCAGTGCAGGCTATCCTTCTCACCGTTCTTCCCAGCCCTGTCACCTGGCATCTCAGGGACTTACCTCAATCCCGGTTCTTCCCCCACAGCTTACCCCCTGTGGTGGGGGTTGGCGGCCTACCGCCAACTAAACAGATCCGGTTCTGGTAGAGGGCCCTGTAGCTCAGTGCAGAGTCTGCAAGGGGTTGGTGTCATCCTGCTCTGCACCAGCCATTTTCCTCCACTGTTTCTCCCGGGAGGAACAGACATGCAGTGCCATCCAGACATACCCACACATGCTCACATGCATAGGATGTCACTGGCTGCCATTCCTCCATTCCCCAAGTTGCGGTCCTTGGCTGCCTGCACCCCTAGCCACCACTAGGGACAGACATGTGCCGGGATCTGCATCCCTCCCTCCCCAGAAGAGAAGTCCGCTGGATGCTCAATTCTCCCTCAATGCCACCGGGCCGGCTAACCCAGTGTGACATTTAAAAAGAAAAAAAATCAGTTTTTTGAGACACTGTAGTGATGAGAGGTCAGTTACCTAGCGTGTCCTGCCCATTGTGACTATTTAAAAAAATCTATTCTTGAGGAATGTAAGGTGCAGAACATCAGACACCTTGTGCGTCATGTCCAGTGTGACCATTTAAAAAAAATCACAAGTTCTTGAGGCACAGTAGGTGCAGAGGGTCAGTTACCTTGTGAGATTTGCCCACTGTGACCATTTAAAAAAATCAGTTCTTGAAGCACAGTAAGTGCAGAGGGTCAGTTACCGTGTGCGTCTTGCCAGGTGTGACCATTTAAAACATCAGAATACTTGGGGCACTGTAGCTGTGTTTTACCAGTATCTCCAGTTAAATAACCATCAACCTTCCATGAGCAAAAGACCCAATGAAACTTTAGTCAGCAACAGTGATAAGGAAAACACTGATGCTCCCTGTGCTTTGCCAGCAGTATAAGTGTCATGTGGTGTGAGGAAATCTCAGTTGATAGGTACCGGAATTAGAAGCGCAAACATACTCTGTATATCTTTTAATATTTTTTGACAACTGTAAAGGTATACAGGAGTCCCCCACAGCTTAGCCCATCAGTCGTGTCAACAAAGGGCTTACTGAGAAGGACTCTGGAAGAATAATGGTGGGTGGAGAGTTGCCGAATCAACCAGATAAACTACAAATAGCAGCTCTTTAAGTTATTTAAAAACATTACAGGTTGTGCTTACAGGTTTTGTTCCTGTTTTTGCTTATAGATTACTGCTTTATTGTTCTCTGATTCAAACTGATTTTTTGCAGGGTATATTTTCTGCTAAATTGTTACAGAGTGTGCCTACAGGTTTGTTGCTGTTTTGTGCTTACTTGTGATTACTGCTTTATTTTCTCAAATTCAAATTGTTTCTTTGCAGGATATATTTTCTGTTAAATTGTTACAGGCTGTGCCTACAGGTTTTTATTACTGTGTTGTGCTTACAAGCTTTACAGTTTACTGCTTTATTTTTCTCTGATTGAAATTGTTTTTTTGCTGGGTATATTTTCTGCTAAATTGTTACAGGGTGTGCTTACAGGTTGATACTGTTTTGTGCTTTCAGATTAGTGCTTTATTTTTCTCTGATTCAAAGAGTTTTTTGCAAGGTATATTTTCTGTTAAATTGTTATGCAGGTTGTCTTGCTGAAAGGAAGGAAAACACTCACCAAGGTGGTGGGTCAGAGCTGTAGCTGATTGCTTCTGGAGGGCACAGACTTGGTCTCACCCACCCTGCCCCTCACCCTGCCCACCCCAAGTGCATCATTTCCTTTATACCAGGGGTTCTGACATCACTTCCCCAATAAAGGCAAAGGACATATACCTGTCATAACTTTAATAGCCCAGCACACTGTGTAGGGGGTAAAAGCACGCACATGCTAGCAAAAAAAACAAACAAAAAGAAAAACAGGAAGGTAGAGAGACATGTGGGGAGTGGTACAATGCACTGGCTGAGGGGCGGCAGTCTTCTGGGAGATGTTCTGGAGGCTGTGATGCTGCCCTATTTGCAGGCACCTCTCTGGTCTGAACGAGGAGGTTCTTTCATTCATTTACTTTTATTGTTTGACTGTTATAGCCATCAACAATTAAAAACATCTATTTAAAAAAGATTAAAATAGTACATATATATTCACAGCTTCAAATAAGATGTGCAAATATATAGAATACAATACAATTACATTACATATATATATTCATAAAAACTGGTTTTCAAATAGAAAGATCTATGTATCTATTGCACATATATTCAGGGTAAAGCTGTGTTTCAGACTAAAATGATCTAGGGATCTATTGCACATTTATCAGTCCTATTCTTTACCTTATTTAGCACCATAAAATACTTGGCTACCCTATCAGTAGTCCCGGTATCTGTTGTATGATGGAGAATGTTAGTCAGCGTGTCTATATCCATGTCAAATTGAGTATTCAGAAAAGGTTTAAGCCAATATGCTAGTTCTTTGTTAAACCATGAGCATTTCCACAAAATATGGGTGAGATCCTCATTCCCACCCACCTCACAGGTACAATTTGTCGTCCCCGGATATGATTTGTCATGTCGACACTTTAAAACATTACTAGGGAACCTTTCAAATTTATACATAATGAATATTTTATGTGCTTCTGGGTCCTTTAAGATGTCCAAGTAGGGCTTCATACCTAATTAGTAATTATTCTTTGCAAACCACTTCTAATAAGCTTAATTTTTGACATGTTCTAAGTCCTTAATTTCCAAAAACTTTGTGACTTTTTTGGAGATATACCTTTTGTATTTTGAACTGATCCTGACCCCTTTTGCCACATATTACTTATGACCTGCAATTTATATTTTTCAAGAAGCTTCTTGATTGAACTATACCAGTAGTTTGTAACAAAGCCCAGGCTGTGCCATTCTTGCTTCTCTTGTAGACAGAGGTTAGTCAGCCTGTTTGCCTCATGCCTTGTTATTTTCAGCCAAAAATTTAATTTTCTTGTTTCAATTCTGGCATTTGTGTTCACTAGGCCCAATTCTGCTCTTATATATTAGGCAGGGAAGGATGGACCTAGTCCCAATATTTTTCTCAGAATTTTATTTAATGGAGTAGTTAACAGATCTCGATTATTTATATCCCAAACCTCCAACCCATAAAGCAACTGAGCTTGATGTTTTACATTTATGACTTCTACTAAGGGTCTAACGCTTAAGCCACCATATTTAAAGTTGAATCTGGTTAGTCCCAGTACTGTTTTTTTTTTTAGTGTTTCTAAGATCTTTAAAAAGTAATCATTCCACAGTGTTTGCACTAAACTCTATGCCCAAATATACATAGGACTTAACCACCTCAACTCTTTCTTTTCCAAGGAACCAAGTTCCTTTGTTTTGTTTCACACTTGGATTGTATTGTCCAAAAACTACTACTTTTGTTTTGGATAGATTTATTTTTAACTTTAACTATAGGGACTCTTTATTTATAAAATTCAATTTTTTTTGAAGACCACTTTTTGTCAATGATAACAGGACTAAATCATACACTTATGCCAGAACTGCGCATCTATGCTGCTTTACCTTAGGAGAATCTGATTCAAGCTGTTTTACATCTCTTAACATTTGGTCAATATACAATGCAAACAAGACAGGGGCAGTCACACAACCTTGTCTGACCCCCTTGTTTCTAACAAATGAGGATGATAACTGACCTCCTATGCCCAACTGGACTTTTGCCCAGTTTTCAGAATAAAGACTGTGTATAATGTTTACTAATGCCTTGTCTATACCGTTGTCTATCATCTGGGTCCAGAGCACAATCCTCGAGATGGAATCAAAGGCCATAGAAAAATCTATGAACACTGCATATAATTTTTGTTTTCTTAGTTTTACATATTTCTCAATCAGATGGTGAAGTATGAAAACATTATCCAGAGTTGAATAATCAGATCTCAATCCAGCTTGAATGGGAGATAAGCCCTCATTTTGTATTATTTGGTAGTTCAATCTTTCTAGAATGACTTTAGAAAAAAATCTTTAAGTTTACATCCAACAGACTAGTGGGACGGTACATGACCGGGTTCATTTTATCTTCCTTCTTGTGTAATGGAATAATATTCACACCTTTCCATGTCATATGGTAAGTAGATTCCTTTGTACATTTATTGTAAGTAAAATTTTATTTCTTAAGTGCTTTTCATGTATCAAACGCTGTACAACAGAATACACATAAATTGTAAATAGATAATAATAACAATAAAATTATTTAAAAATATTCGGAAAAAGCATGATTAAATAAATAGGTTTTAAACTATGTTTTAAAACTTGAAATGTCAGGCATTCTCTTAATTGACAAGGTAGAGAATTCCACAGGGTAGGGGCAGCATGAGAACGTGTCCCAGATGTTTTAAGCCGGACCCTGGGAATCTCTAGCAATCGCTTGTCGGCGGATCAGAGTGAGCAGGAGGGGCAGTAGGGAGTAAGAAGCTCTTGCAGATATCGGGGTCCCTGATCATGTAGGGCTTTGTAGGTCAGCAACCTGACCTTAAAGGTGATCCACCACTGTACCAGCAGCCAGTGCAGTTTGTGCAACACAGGCATAATATGACTGGACCTAGATGTACCAGTCAAAAGCCTTGCTGCCACGTTCTGCACTAGCTGCAGGTGACAGGTATCAACCCCAGGAAGCCCTAGATAGAGGGCATTGCAGTAATCAAGGGGGGGTGGTTATGTAGGATGGTCAGTTGGAGGAACCAGGTGTTTCACCCGGGCAGTATTCCTTAGATGATAAAAGGAAGATTTGACAACTGCAGACACCTGTGACTTCATGATGAAACCACTGTCAAAAATAATGCCCAGGTTGTGAACCCGGTCTGAGGTCATGAGCAGGACACCATCAAGCCATAGGCTCGAAGGGTGCCCAACCCCAAGACCTGCCTCTGAATGACCCAGGTCCACAACTAACACCTCAGTCTTATCTGGATTTAACCTCAGCCAGCTAGTGCTCATCCAATTCTTGATCTCAGCTAGACAGTTGTTAAGCACGGATACCACATCATCCTGTCCTGGAATAAAGGACATATACAATTGGGTATCATCTGCATAACAATGAAAGCCCAAACTGTATCACCTAATGATATCTCTGAATGGCAGCATATACACTGCAAACAACATGGGTGCCAATATGGAGCCCTGCAGCACCCCGTAGGACGGGGGAGGGCAGCAGAGGAATAAATTCCAGTGACAACCCTCTGTGACCTGCCCATGAGGAAAGATCAAAACCAACTTAAGACTATTACAGGCAGCCCACAAAGAAGCTGCAGGCACTCCAAAAGCACACCATGGTCTACAGTGTCAAATGCTGCCAAGAGATCAAGAAGGACTAAGGTAGCATGAGCCTTTCAATCTCTCGCCATTAGGAGATCATTCAAAACCCAAACAAGGGCAGTCTCAGTGCTATGTGTCTTCCTAAACCCAGATTGGAGAGCATCATAGACATTGTGGGTGGTAAGATGGTCATCCAGCTGCAATGCAACCACCTTCTCAATAACCTTACCTACAAAGGGTAGGTTAGAGACAGGTCTGTTGTTAGCTGGACAGTCTGGATCCAAGGAGGGTTTTTTAAGGAGTGGCTGAATGACCGCCTCCTTGAGGGGGTCAGGAAACACCCCTTTCTCTAAGGAACTCCAGACAATTTCAGCAAGGATCGGGTAGATAACATCTACGCAACCTATCAATAGTGGGGTATGGCCCGGACCCAAACTACAGCTGGTTGTTCACAAAGTCATGATAATCCTCACAATGTTCATGAATTCTGTTCTACTAAAGTCAGTCCAGGCAGAACGGATGCTCACCATCTCCCATCAATCTCCTCAATCCCTCATAGAGAGAGTTGGGCCGATACCCGATCTGATGCTGGCAACCTTATCTGCAAAGAATCGAGCAACCTCATCTCACTTTCTTTGTGAAAAATCTCTTCCAGACTGAAGACAGACTGGATTGCACCAGTCTGTCCACAGTCCGGAAGAGCTGGGCTGGTTGATTCCATGCAGAAGCAATCTCCCTGGACAGGAATTCTGCTCTCTTATGGGTGATTGCTGATTGATAGCCTTTATAATGCTCCATCAATCTAGGACTGTCAGCATCAAGACCAGATTTCTGCCAAACTCTCTCTAGCCTTCGACCCATTCTTCTCAGCTCCTTTAAGGACCCATCAAACCAAGGAGTCCTTGGGTGCAGAGTGAGTGGGTGAACATGGACAGGAGTAATTGAGTCCAGAGCATCACCCACCACCTTATTATAGGCAGGCACAACATACCCTGGACTCATGCAGTCACTCAATAAATCCAATAGGTCCAGCATGGCCGACAGGTCCTCTGGGGTAACTCCCCTTAAAGGGCGGTACCGGACCATTTCCGTAGGGACAAACCTATTTGAGGGTGCTCTGAAACTGAATCTTATGGTGTGATCATCAAACCAACTGACTGGTTCCACCCCCAAATCCATGATCTCCATTCCCAGGAGGAACACAAGATCCAGAGAGTGACCCCCTATATGGGTAGCAGAGGTAGCCACCTGTGTAAGACCCAGCATAGTCATAAGCTGGAGGAGATTATTTCAAAATTGCAAGAGTTCATCATCGACCCAGGCATTGAAGTCACCCAGAATTAACCATTTGGGTGACTTCAAGGCCATGTCAACAATGAAGTCCGCAAACTCCTTCAGGAATTCTCCCCCATCACCAGGTGGACAGTAGATGAGGATGATCCTGAATCCTACACCTGCTCCCAGGATACACTCAAAGGATCAAGAGCACCCCACTGGCACATCCACAAAACCCATTTCCATTTTAAACATAATGCCTACACCCCTGTCCCATGATCCAATCTTGGGTGGTGTATCAGCCAGAACCCAGATGGAACAGCAGCTGACAAAGTGGCGCCTGCATTTTCATCCAGCCAGGTCTCGGTGATGCATGCCAAATCAGATGTTCTGACAAGATCAGCTATAATAGCCGTCTTGTTCCTAATTGATCTGGCATTGCATAACACCACCCGGGTTGGATGGTACATCCAGGAAGATACCGAGACCTACCCACTATTTGTGGAGCCCTTGGGTATGGGAACCAGGCAGGAAACATCCCTTTCCTGCCCCCATTTCACCCCAGGGCATCTCTTCATCCCCATGACCTCTAGCCATCCACCCCTCTCCATTCTCCCACCATGCCCAGAGTGCACCCTTTTCAGTCAACTTCTTACTATCCCCAGGGAATGACATCCCTTACATACCTCAGCTGGTAGTAGGGGACAATCAAAGGGGCGTAACTCCCTGAGCATGGTGAGGGAATAATGTCTGACCATCTCACAACCCTCCCAACACATATCAATTTCACACTCTAATACCAACCCCACACATAACTAAACACAATCAATGGGGTACCTCTCACACAAGTACCCCAACCCAAAATAAAATAAACACAAAACCAAATACAGACAGAGGTCCAGATGCAGTTATGTTCAGTTGAAGCTCTCACCCCCAGCCAGCAATAACATTCATGTCCAAGGAAATGCCAGTTTCTCATTCCAGCATTTCAACCGATGGACGCCTTCACACAAAACCCCCCTCCCAAAAAAATAAAAACACAAGACCAAATACAGGCAGAAGTCCAAATACAATTATGCTCAGTTGAGGCTCTCACCCCCAGCCAGCAATAAAATGTATGTCCCGAGAAAACGCCAGTCTCTCACTTCAGCATTTCAACCAGATCTGAAACTGTACAGTCAAAATTAGATGAAGCCCAAAACAGCTCTAAGGCAGTCATGAACAAGCTTTCACCAATTCCAGAGTTAAATCTTTCTTCACAGGCCCAGGTAAGAGGCAGCCACTACTTGAATCCCCTCAACATGTACCTTAAGTAAAAGTCCAGGCTCCGCTCCAACAGCTGATAATGGCCAACTAAAGGCCCACAAATATATGGGGAAGGCTAGGAATAACCCCCGATGGCTAGGGACTAGGGTTCACCACCCTGACCATCCTCCCATAGTCAGACAAACAGCAACCCAAAAGCCGCTGAAACCCCCACCCTACAGCAGGAGACTTCAACAGCTACAACCCCAATCACTCAAGGCCCAAACAGCCTCCCACCAGCTGTAGACCCCAGTGACCGATTAACACTTCAGGTGTTTAAGTAAAGCAGTCTCAGATGTTCAAATGTTCAAATAAAGAGCATTATTGAGCCTTCCCGCACTCATGCCTGATGATTGTTCAACTTTCCAGCTCTACCAGCAGTCTCTTGCACCTTTAAACACCTTTAACAGTTCCTCGGTAGTAACACATGCAATGAAAGGATAAATCCAAGTTTCCTTCTTCACCCGTCTGGTCCAGCAACTGCCTCAGAGGTTCCCCAGTCATTAGTTACACCAATTTACCACAGGTAACAACCAGAGGGGTAGCGCTTTCAAAAATAACATAAGCGCTTCCATACAAATTCCTCACAACCTTCTGACTGCATAATCTACCGCACTGCAGTCAAAGAGATGCCAAACATTCCTGATAGGACTGGGTGAACACCAGGAACAAAAACACACAACGGGGAGCTCCCGATAATTCCTGCTAAAGCTGGCTGAACAGCCAGAAGGAAAAAGCACACAATGGGCAACACGAAAAAGCTCTTTTAACACTGGTCTAACTCACTTCTTCTGCCCTGACTAACCTATTAATCTACACAAAAATCATAAAATAATTAAAACAAACAAAATAGGACAAATAAACAAAAGGAATAAAACAAATAAATGGATGAAAACAAAATCCAATGGAGCTAATACTCTGGCTTGCTCAGATCAGCAGCCATCTGTGGTAGTAACAGCACTTTCCTTCTCCTGCTGTAGAAAATTGTTAAAGTTTTACACCATGACCCAGTATAGCAATGATAAACCTCTGTGGGCACACAGTCTGGTCCCGGGGCTTTATGCAATTTTAATGAATTAATTGCTCTATACACTTCTTCTGTATTAAGTAAGATAATAGAACAATTAATATTCTCTCCTACTGGACAAGAATCATCTACAAATGGGTCATAGAAGATTTGTTTAAAATATGTTATCCAGTCAGATTCTGAAATATAGGAATTGAATGCATCACTGTAATTATTTGTCCCTTTGGCTACAAGCATCCAACATTTCTTACTATCTTTCTGTATAACTGATTCTAATATCCTTTCCCACTGTTTTTATGATATAATGATTTTTTGTCCTTTAGCAGTGTTATACTCTTTTCTTTTATTGCTAATTTCCTTTGATACCTTATTACTCTGAGTCGTCTTATACTTTTTAGGTAGTTTCCTTAATATGATTTTGAATTTTCTACAGTCTTTATTGATCCAGCTATCCTTTTTAAGTTTGTTGGTTAAAGACAAGGGCCTTTCCAATATGTTTTTTATTTCTTCAAATAATACTGTAAAGGCATTTAGGAATTGTTCCAATGAGCAGTCCTGTAACCACCTGACTTCCTTGCAAATAATTGAATTGGATATGTTACAAATGATTAGCTCAGCATCTATGTTCCAAGAGATCTTCTTTCTTGCTCTTACCTCTGTAAACAGACATACTTCTGGTTGAATTGTTTGCATGTTCATATTTATAGAACTGCTTTTCAATATAACCAGAACATGGTCATTTTCTGTTCATTCTAAGATTTTAAGACTACTCCATTGGCTAATTGTACCTGTCCACAGTATGAGATCAATCAGTGAGGACCCTCTTGATGAAATACAAGAATATTCTTCACTTTCATCCCCATTTAACCGTCCATTGAGGGGGTAGAAGTTGTACTCTTTAAGAATCTTTATCAATTCATGACCTGACTCATTTACTTTTAGGTCCTTTGTGCTCCTGATTGGCATCTTGTTTAGAGTGTTTGAATAGGTGAAATATGAATTTTCAATTAAGCCATCATGTTCTCCTATTCTCGCATTGTAGTCCTCTACCAGTCATATATCAGTATCAGGGAATTAAAAAATAAATTATTCTATTAATAAATTCAGGTTAAGCCAAACTCCTGGCTGGAAATACTGGGAGTTAACTGGTGGAATATATCCATTATATAGCAAAAAGTTGTATGTAGTTGTTAGTAATAAAATAATTATAAAATTGACTGATGTGTGTAGGCATTGTTCCTGTTGAAAGGAATCTATCTTAACAAAAGTAACTACACACCCCGTGCATCTACCAATCTTGTTTGTTTTGATACTTGCAGTATTGAATACTTCATAACCATTTACATTTACACACTCTCCATTTTTATGCCAAGTCTCTGAAAACACAAAATATCAAATCTAGTAACCAAGTGTATCCATTCCTCATCACAATATTTGGATAATAAACCAGCTAAATTCCAAATTACTACTAATACACCTTCTTTACAAAAAACATCTAGGTCATGAACTTCTTCCTCTGGGTTAGTTAAAACAGAAACTTCCATCGAGATTAACCATCAGTCATTGTAACCTGCCAGAGTATAGTACTTGTTTGATTTCAGCACTGAGTTACTTAATTCTTGATCATTTAAGTTTGTGGCAGGTGAACATTTAACACTTCAGAATCTACTAGGTGTAATCCCATCATATCTAAGATCTCTCCCTTCTGTAGCATCTGCTCGGCCAAGTCTCTATTTTTCATTAACATATTAATTTGACTATTTATTTCTGTCCTGTGTGCAAATATTACACCTTCCTTCCTTAGTTCTATCTGCAGAAAATTTCTCAAAAGGCCACAAATAGCACCTGTTATTTTATAGTAATTTTCTTTTCTACATAGCCCATGCGAAATAGGCTTAAACTAACCTCCTTGTCTTGATTTGTTTCTACTTTATTTTCTTTGCTAAAAAGGTGCCTATTGTGGAATGATAACATTATTTCTTTATTTGAGGGATTTGAGACATTCATCCAAGGATAGTTAGCATATCTTGGGGAGAAGAGGAAACATCTATCAGTACTGCCACTTGTATAGGTATGAATCTCGCTTCTACAATTTCGCAGAATATAACTTCAATATCTAGATCTTCTCTTACCTTTTTAATAAAAAGCTCTAAATTTACCACCAGACCATCTTTTCCCTGAGTGAACCAGTCTTCTGGTCCCAAAAGCCTAATAACAGGATAGGCTTCATGTGCCTCCTTTTCTCTTACATCTTTTCCTTGTTCTAATGTTCCTTCTCCCTAACTTCTCTCTGCTGCTTTGGTGGATCAACCCCAATCCTTCCCATTTTATTGCAGGTCCCCTTCCCCTCAGTTGATTGAATTCTCAGTCTGAGTTGTTGATTTAATTGTTCAATCTCTATCTCCAAATTACTTAAACTTTCAAATAATGGTAATCATTGTTTCCTGCATTCAAGTCTACCCACACATTTTTCCTTTCCAGGTCTGTTACTTCCTTTAGGGACACTGTCCTTTCCACTACAGGGGATGTGTTCACATTTATGTAATTACCCCTCCCCCTTTTTTTGGAGTGTTTCCCTTTTTGTCGGTCTTCTGAGTAGTTTTCCCATTTCTCCCTCTCCCCTTTTTTTTATTTACTCTGCTTCTCAGTCCATTTTGAATAGTACTTTATGGAATTACAATTAGGCTGAAATCTGGTCTTAGATGATCCTGTATCTCATCCTGTATTTCATCTTCAGTTACCTCCACTACTTCTGGCATCAGAGCATCACTTCCTGTGTAGGGAGTCTATATAATATTTGATGTAATTTTTCTCTATTGTTGGCAATCTCAACCTTAATTGATTCCATAATATCTTTGTTAATAATCAATTGCTGTAATAACAGGATATTTGCAGAGTGCTGATTTTTTAGTGTTGAGATTAAGTCCTTGCTTAAACAACATGGCTGATAACCATGGTTAATCACACTAGAGATGCTACTATCACTGCTTTGCATTTGCATTTGTGTACTACATTTATCTCAGGTAGTTTTGTTTCTTAATTGACATTCATAGTACTTAAATCCCGTAATAATATTCTGTAAGTCCTCTTTAATTTCACTCAGGGCTGTTCAAGGACTCTCTTTTTATTCTGGGAAACATCCCAAAGCTTTGGGGAGAACTCTAAATCCTGCGAGGTTATACTATCATGCAAATCAGGCAGACAGATTGAGCACGCTGAGCATACATCATCACATTTTACAGAAATATCTGGGTCATCACCAGTAATAACAAAGATTGTCAGGAACATCTACCAAAGTTTTCTCAACCATCTGTAAAGAGACCAGAGGTTGGTTGTTCTAGGAGTGGAAGTTTTACCTTTGGGAACCAGTGTTCCTTTCATTAAATGTTCTATAATTTTAGATTGCCTTACTTGCTTAATTTTGTCAGTAGCTGGGCAATCAGAAAGTAGGGGTGATAGACTAGGGTCCATCATTCTCTGCAAATGTGTGTTTACCATTGCAGTGCTTAATTAGTATGTTTTTCTATAATACTCAATATGACACATATCACTATGGTACTATGGCACTGGAACACTGGAACACTATTGTGCGTAAGTGCCAAACAGGGGCACCTTTCTCCATTTTTCTCCAAGTGGTTTTATAGAAATCACACTTATTGCAAAATAAACAAAACACAAGCAAACATAAACTCAAACAATGAAATATATATAGCCTATAAAGTGCTAGTGCCAACCATAGTCAGTATCATTTTCCAGAAGAAAACACTAACCCTCTAGAGTTTCTAGAGTTACTACCCTGAGTTATTGCATTGTGCTCTGATATATCGCACTATGAAAACTAGAACAGCAAATAGCAGTATTACTTATATATAAAGGATATGCAATGGAAGTAAGTGTGATAAATGATTTATCTCCACAAGAGCAGTTTGACCTCAGGTAACCTCATGAATAGCGTAAGCCACGAGTGAGGTGTCAGAGGTCAAACTGCTCGAGTGCAGATAAATCATTTATTACATGAGTTTTCCATTACATATTCAATTTATGCAGTTCTTTTGTTTTTGCTTTTGTAGGGGGCATTTGTTAGTCAAAAAAGTGATTAAAAATTGCATTTTCTGCCATTTTTTGCTGATTATAGAAAATCTAAAAGGAATGTAGAAATGAAACACCTCTCATGTTGTAGATATTTTTATGCTGAGCAACTTTTGTGCTCAAAGTAGCATACTATCATTTTTGGTTTTTAAGTTATTTGCATTTGTTTGATGAAAAAGTGCACATAAATTGAATTTTCAGCTGTTTTTCGCTAATTTTGAAAAAACTAAAAAGTATGTATTAATGAAACACCACTCATTTTGTAGATATTTCTATGCTGAATAAACTTTGTGCTCATAGTTCCATGCTATCATTTTTCATTTTAAAGTTATTTACATTTGTTTGCGGACAAAATGAAAAAAAAAAAGAATTTTCTGCTGTTTTTTGCTAATTATCAAAAAATCTAAACATTATCAATAAATGAAACACCACTCATTTTGTAGATATTTCTGTGTTGAACAACTTTCATGCTCACAGTACCATGCTATCATTTTTCGTTTTAAAGTTATTCGCATTTGAATATGGTTAATACTGCTACTGAGCCCAAACATTCTAAATAACATAAACCCTGTATAGATAAAATATAAAATAAACTATGGGGTGGTGTGTTTAATGAGAATTTACTAACACCCGAGGGGTTAGATGCTACATAAACCCTGAGAGCGAAGCTCGAGGGGTTTGTGCCAAGCATCTAACCCCGAGGGTGTGTGTAAAGTTCGAGTTTACACGCACCACCCCATATTTTATTTGATATAATTGCTGGGACTCCTCTTTTTGGTCACAGCAATTATATAAAATAGCAGCAGTTTCGGTGTGGCCACGCTCCAGTTTACTTTTCATCCAGTTGGCAGAGTTTTGTTTTCGGTGGTTTCGCTTTCTTGTTTCCTTTTAAATATTTTTCTATCCTCCATCAGTAAAAACAGTAGTTCTTCTTTTTTTTGTTTGTATATCTTTACTTACCACTGTGTTTCTTTGGCGGCTGGGTTGCGGGTGAGAAGGAAGTGGCGAGCCAGGATGGGAGACGCTGCAGCAGACGCATGCGTAGAGGGAGGAGAACAGTGCGCGTGTTTGCCGTTATAAACACTCCTTTATAATGACAAATTACACCACGGTTTCTCTATAGCAAAAGGGGAGACCCATTAATTATTAAGCAATAAGGCATGAAGGAGTGTATGTAAAGCATATTTTACAGCACGGCCTGGGGTGTAGTAAGGCACGAGGCCTCATTGCGCTTATACAATTGGCTCCTTTTGTTTTTCCTTTTGACTGTTGGGAAAAGCATGTTTATATGTAGAAAAAATTGATTTACTTGTGTGCATTTGTGATAAGATAGTCCTTCCGCCCGCTGCAAGTGATGCCATTGATGATGTCATTGTATTATTGCCTACTTTCTTCTTCCTGTTCTTTTTCTCTGTTGTTCTTCACATTCAAGATATGGAATGTTTATCATGGAATGTTTACCATGGAATACATGGATTTAAAATTCTGCTCAGTTCCATTGGCAGAAGGTTTCTCTCCCAACACACTGTACACACAGACAACAAGGGCCTGTGTTACAGCCAGAGACTCAGTTATCTCACTGTCAGGGCAAGAAGAGAGTTCCCTGATAAGCAGTTAAAGATAGAAGGGGAATTTTTCACTGTCAACAAAGAAACAGTTGCAGTGAAAACTGTAAACAATACTTATTGTTTCTAATTTGTTTATGTATGTAAGGAGAGTGTGATAATCAGAGAAGCCGCATTTAATGCATTTGTTTTATTTTTTATTTAAGGTAGTTTTATTTTTAGGGCCCAGTTGAAGTTTTTTTACATTGTAAAGGTAGTAGCCATGTTTGTAGTGGAAGATCAGCTCTGGCAGTATAGGGCTAACTGAGATGCCTGTGTTCCAAATACCCATTGATCTGTGTTGCAGACTCTTCACTGCTGAGCAGTCCTTTTTTTAACCATGTGTAAACCATATTTTACACATAAATAAGAGCCAATCAGTTTACATGATTTTACCCTGTCATTTTATAAATGGCTGATGACATAAGCACTGTATGGATACATGGCTGATGACATAAGCACTGTATACATAAATGAAATTTATGTACACAGTTACTCAGATAAATGGATTTATCACACTCTGTTTATCTCCACCCCATTGTGTAATACACAGTATATATAATATATATATATATTTTTTTTATCAAATAATTAGTTGGTTTGTCCAAAAGAACAGTTCTTCACTTCTCACCAGCCCTTAAGGTCCACTTCAGAAATCTTAAGGAGAGTCTTCCTCTTATTCAGAAGGGGGAGGTCCCGTGGCTTTCAGTTCAAAGTTCAGTAGGTCTTGTAGGTACTGCAGGCAAATGTAAAAGTCTTTTCCTTTCTCTTTTTTTCCTTCCTTTTAAGCACTTTGTCAAAAGTACATCCCAGTCTCTTCAACTTCACCCACTGTGGCAGAGAGAAAGATTCCTTCCTTTTTACAGGTTCTCCCTTTAGCTCTTTAACCACCTTTCTTTTTTTTTAATTTAAAGTTTATTCATACATTTTCCACCATAAAAGGCAGCATACAGAGAAAACTGATAGAGATTTATTGATACATAGTGAAAGGATGCTGCCCACCCCAACCCCTTACTGCAGTAACCCATCTCAGTACCGTGGATGCTGAGCATCAAACAAAAACCGCGCATGAGCGATAACCCTAGCATAGGTTTAGTTTGGAGCCAGAGAGATTAGTGAGTGAAGGGGATCCCAAATTCTAGTATAAACTGCCAGACTGTTGTGCAGACTGGCTATTGCTTTTTCCGTGCACAAGTTAGATAATACTTCACTTACCCATTCCTGGAAAGAAGGGGAGGACCTGTCTTTCCAGTGACAAAGAATTATTTTCTTAGCCAACTGGGCAATCATGGAAATATGAAATTTGCGTACCCTAACTCTAATAGAAGACAGGTCCCCCAACACACTTATCTCAGGGGTAAAATATTCTTGGAGACCCAACAAGGGGTCTAAGGAAGTTGGGATTGAAACCCATAAGGTGGAAATTCTTGGAGAAGACCACAGCATATGAAAAAGTGTGCCCTCGTCCTGTGAACATTTGTTGCACTTATTTGAATCTAGGTAACCCCATTTGTGAAGTTTGGCGGGAGTAATATAAGTTGTGCAATACATGGTATTGCATGAGGCCTAATCTATCTTGAGAAATAAATTTATGACATGACTTCCAGAAAGAGTGCCAATCCAGCTGAAGCTGAGGGAAAAAATTACTCCAAAATCTTGATGGCCCAAATGGGCTCCCGAATATTTTGTGAAACAAAACCTGATATAGTTTAGAAATTGCACCAGGAGAGCCAGAGAGTGGGGATACCTCGGGTATCAGAGAAGAGGTATTCTGAGAAGAAGGAGTGCTACCCAGGGAAATTACAATTAAGTGTTTCAATTGCATGACTTTAAAATAGGAAGAAGGCAGGATGAGAAATTTCATAACCATCTCTTCTACTGATAACCAATGCCCCCCACCATCAGTAAAAGCCAAGAGCTTCCCCTCTCCCAGTTGGGGCAACCAAAGTCGGAAAATTTGACTCTTGTTAATAGTAAATGATGGAGAGTTCCAGATAGACTGGGCCAGGTCCAGATGGGGGGAATACTGCAGAAAGGAACATATCTGTGAGTAGACCTTTAAAGAGGTCCTTATCATGGAGCACTCTACGCCCCCACTCACTTGGGATAGCCTAAGAAAGAATAACATGAGAGGATCCAGATTTTTGTCATTGATTGCATCCAATTCTATTTTGAGCCAGATAGGTTGCATTTCTTCTGGGCCGGGAGATACCCACCTCTAGCATTTCGCAAGATGGCTAGCCCAGTGATATATTGCCAGATGGGGGATTCGCAGCCCCCCTCCAATTTTGGGGCTGCCAGCTTATGATAAGCCAAATGGGGATACCTATCAGCCCAGATGAATCTAGTGAAAATACCATGTACCTTTTTAAACCAGAGTAAAGGAATAAAGGTGTTGAGAAGGGACAATGGGTAAAAAATCCTAGGAAATGCAGTCATCTTGATTATGTTGATCCAGCCCCATAAAGAAATAGGGAGTTTAGACCACCTCTCAAGGTCATGCGTAATCCTGTGCAATAGGGGATCTAAATTTTCCTTGAACCATGCTAGGGGGTTATGTGAAAGTTTGATACCCAGATATTTGAATGACCTGGGTGTCCAACATAGCCAAAAATGGCTAATGTCAGTTTTGAAAACTTTGTGATTTAATGGGAAAAACAGGGACTTACTGGCATTCAATTTATAGTTGGACAGAGCACTAAACCTTACTACTTCCCTTAGTAAGGCCGGGACGGAAGATACCCGGTGGGACAGATGTATTAACAGGTCATCTGCATATGCAGTGACTTTGACTTCATGTTGCCCAATTCTCACCCCTTGTATAGAATCATTATTGAGAATGTTTTGAATAAGAGGTTCCAGATATAAGTTAAATAATAGAGGGAAAGGGGCACCCTGCCTAGTACCAGTGAAGCGAGAAAAGAATGGGAGAAGGCCCCATTCAGAGAAATTCTTGCCGAGGGATTTTATAAAGTGCGGCAATCCAGAAAATAAACAGGGAGGAAGTGGAAGGCCTCCAGAGTACGAACAAAAGTTCCAGTTCACACGTACGAATGCCTTCCTGCATCCAGGGAAACCAAGCCCGCAGGGAATTCCGTATCCCTGGTAGCCGAGAAGACATGCGACAAGGTGCATAAATGATCGGAAGATGAGTGCCCTTTCATAAATCCAACCTGATTTGTACCTATTAACCCAGGAAGAATCACTGCCAACCTATTAGCCAGAATTTTAGAGAGGATCTTAATATCCTGGTTTAAAAGCGAGATAGGTCTGTAACTTTGAACCAATTTGAGATCTTTATCAGGTTTAGGAAGCAGGACAATCAAGGCCTCATAGAGATATGGATCTGTCTCTGCCCCAGATAGGATTTGCTGAAATAAGCGACCAAGTATTGGTAAGAGGAGGTCTTGAAAGACCTTGTAAAATAAAGCAGAAAATCCATCTGGACCAGGGACCTTGTCAGCAGGCAGTTCACTAATAACCTTAGCAATTTCCTCCTGGGAAACAGGGACAACCAGAGCATCACTACACCGACCAGCGAGAGGGGGCAAGTGGGAGTCCCTTAAATAACCCTCTATGTCTTCAGGACGGGGGGGTGCTCCATGTCGCTGTACAATTTAGAATAATAAGCAGCAAATTCTTGAGCTATCTCAATGGGAGACACCTTAAGGGATCCATCTGCCACTGACCTGATGGGAGGGATAAATCTCATTGATTCCTGTTGTTTAATATGCAATGCCAGTAAGCGTCACGCTTTCTCCCCCTGATCAGTATAATTAGCCCTGGTACGAATAATAGCTAGTTCTGCTTTCTCTTGAAGTAACCCCAAATATTTATCCCTTAATTTCAGGAGTTTCCGAGTATCCTCATCTAGAGAATTGGCAGGAAG
This sequence comes from Neoceratodus forsteri, assembly GCA_016271365.2. NCBI lineage: Eukaryota > Metazoa > Chordata > Ceratodontiformes > Ceratodontidae > Neoceratodus > Neoceratodus forsteri. The sequence continues at coordinate 372,303,308 of CM057449.1, forward strand.
ATTAACTTCCAGTGATCTGATTTGGGTTAATAAGGATTTTAGTTCCTTCTCCCGCGCTCTTTTCCTACCAACCGCCATGCTAATAAGAATCCCTCTCATGAAGGCTTTGAAGGCCCCCCCACAAGATATCAGGTTTTGCACTGTCTAGAGGATTTAATGAGAAAAAGGATTCTATTTGTTCCCTTATAAGTTTGCAATATTTAACATCTTTAAGGAGCTGGTCGTTGAGTTTCCATCTAGTTTCCTTATTAGATAAATTGAGCAGAACCAAATTGCATACTACTAATGAGTGATCGGAGATTGGGCCGGGTTGAATCGAGGAGGTCTTCACCCTGGGCAAGAGACATTGAGAAATGAGTAAGTAAGCAATGCGGGACTGCGAGCCATGTGCCATAGACCTAAAGGTAAACTCTCTAGTATCCGAGTGTAAAACACGCCAGACGTCGCAGAGCCCACATTGGTCTAATAAATCCTTGAATGCTTTCTGTCTGGGGGTAGCCCCACCCAGGCCATTGCCCAGTCTAAGTTAGGATCTAGTACTTGATTGAAATCTCCCCCTAAAATAATTTTAATGGGAAGCATTGGGAGAATGATAGATATAAGCCTCATAAAAAATCCACGGTCGTCCAGATTAGGGCCATAAACACAGCCCAATAATATTGGGACAGACCAAAGGGTACCTTTAACAGGATAAACCTACCCTCGGTATCGTTAATCACTTGTGTGGAAACAAATGGAATACTCCTGTTAATCATGAGCATGACCCCTCAGCTATTTGTGGTGCCCTGGGCACTATAAATCGATCCCACCTGCTGTCTCCTTAATTGTAAAGTTTCCGCTTCTAATAAATAGGTTTCTTGCAAAAAGGTTATCTGTGAACTGAGCAAACTTAAATGCTTGAGAACCTGGTATTGCTTATGTCGCTTTCTGATCCCTTAACATTCCACGATGCAAATGTTAGCTCATTAGTCATCTAGGAAAAATAGATGGGCTAAAATGATTACACTCAGCACACGAGATGTATATCCCCTCTACATGTATCCCCAGGGTTACTGCAGTAACGCCCACCCTCCTCCCTAGCCCCCCCAAAAGTAAAAGCCACCCATCCCCTCTATCCCCCCACCCTCGAGCCATGCCCCAAACCCTACCCACACTCCCCCACCAAACTGTCACAAGCAACGTTCAGCACAGTACTGGTTCTAATTCCTCTACTCCTGCCCCCCGATAATGAACCAAGCCAATAAGTGCTGTTGCACTCAAATCGCAGCCTGTAGAAACTGAGCACTGTGAGTTATACCCCAAATGAAAGAGAATGGTCCTGGGCCTTCACCTCGAACCAACCAGAGCATGGACCTAAGGGAGTTTGTATTGAAGGGACCATAGAGGGACCACTACACCACCCAAGTGTTCATGATAACCCAGATTGAGACGAGAAGCACAGGGTGAGTCACCTGTAACCAAAACCAGACCAGAAACCCCTAAAGGGAGAGATACCTCAGCTTGTATTGAGAGCGGGAAATGAGATGAGAAAAGCTGGAATTGCTCCACCAGAGGGGAAGGCATGACAACTGCCTCTACCCACCACGAGCCTATACCCAATGCACAGGTCCTTCCTGCAAAATTGAGAGTGGTACTCGCGAATTAATTAGTTAAACACTGCTAAATCCTCCTCGAGTAGTGCTTCCTCGCGAGTCCCCAAAGGTTGAAACGCCCTCTAGTGGCCAATTCCCTGACCTGACTAAATGAGAAACAGGAATTGAGAAAGCCCAGGACCATCCTAGTAGCCCACAACCAATCAAACTAGGCTCTTTCGGCCCCCAACAGAAGTAACTGCTCAAATTTGGCACACAAATCCCCCCCTGAGAAGGCCCCAAACCCAAGTGTCCACTGCTTCAGACCAGCATGGGCCCGTTATGAGATGGGAAGAAAAGAAAAGAAAAGTCGGGGTGGTCTGCAGTGATCCCCCCAGTCCAAAACAGTAGATGCAATTTCCCAAGACTTCACATTTGGATAATTTCTCTAAGGGAAAAATCAAAAGTTCAAACTCTCGACTCCGTGTAGTACTCCATTCTGCACCACAACCATTCAAGAGTCCTTAAAGAGGTCAGGCAATGTGGATTTAAGGCTCATCAAAGCCTCTTCAGGGTCTTCGTAGCTTTTCCAGGATCCATTAGTTGAAATCTGTAGTCTGGCCGGGTAACCCATCCTGAACTTCAAGCCTGCTGCAATTAGTTTAGAAACAATAGAGTGGAACGCTTTGCATTTCAAGCGAACCGAGATGGGTAGATCTTGTGAGATTCTCAACTTTATATTTTCCCAGCGAACCTCTTGCAAAGCTTGCACTTTTTGCAGGAAATGCTGTCTCTCCAAATAATTCAAAAACCGGCACACAATAGGGCGGGGAGGATCCTCCGGGGATGGTTTAGGCCGTAAAGCCCTGTGGGCACGCTCTATAATGTAGCCGGGGCCGAATGGAGATGGGCCAGCCACCCACTCAACCAGCTTCTGAACAAATACCACAACGTGTTGGCCTTCCTCTCCCTCCAGTAAACCGAGGATCACTATGTTGTTTCTTCGGCTCCGACCCTCTAGGTCCTCAAGTTTAGCTTCAAAACGAGACAATTTCTGGCACCTCAAGACCAGATCAGGGTCGAGACTCTTAATTCTTTCCTTAATAGAAGCAATTCGGGCTGTGTTATCAGACACAGACATCAAGAGTTCGTCTAGCTTTCTAGATAGCGATTTCAAATCCATTGCCATATCCTTCATTTTTTCTCGAAAGGGTTTAAACTCCTCAAGAAATCTGGAAAGCATTAAAGATTCCTGATCACTAATTTGACTCGGCAGATCAGGCCCAGAACCACCCGAGGCCCTGGATTTCTTAGAGGCTTTCTCAGGATGTTGCTGGAGGGGTATGCTTCTGTGGGGCTTTCTTCATGTAAGCCTCCATCCATCCAAGATATAACCAGACTAGAGTGCCACAACTATTTTGCAACGATAAATCTCAAAGACAAGAAAAAATAGTGAATTAGAATGCCAAAATGAGATAAAGTAGTAATCGGAAGGCAGGAACTTCTTGAGGGAGCTGCTATTCAACACTCTGCATCACGTGATCTCCCCTTTAACCACCTTTCTGAGAGTAACTTAAGTTGAGGGATACTGGCTCTGGAATGCAGGGAATCAGTGGAATCTCCTCAGCATGGTATCTTCCGTATCCTGGATGCTGCAGCAACACCAACTGACCTGTGCACACCGCACGTCTCCCACAGCAGGAATCCTGTCAGAGGGAGGAGGTTGCATGTCTCCAGGCCAACACGGCGAGGATTCAGGAAACCTTCTTCCCCCACCAAGGACTACAAGAGCCACTGCTGCTGCTTCAGAGGTTGCCAAGAAAGAGGAGCATTTGGACAACAGTGGGCTCAGGGAGGGTAAGGGTGGTGGATCACAGGCACATCCCTCCAGTTGTACCTCTCCACAATTCATGCACCATTCTGGCAGAGTGTGGCTCCTCTATGGAGACATCTGCAGTGGAGAACAAGGAGGATGCTGGGAACCTCTGCAAAGGAGACCCAGAGGAGGGTGGCACGAGACCCCACAGGGGAAGGAAACAACTCCTGGTGGGGGACTCAATCGCTAGGAGGGTAGAACTGGGGAAGGGAGGGGAGAGGGAAGTAAGGTGCCTGTCTGGTGCCATGGTTGAGAGAGACAAGAAGCAAATCCTCAGGATCATGGGAGCAGCTGCACGGGAGAGGGGCTGGATGTCATTGACCAACTTGGGAAAAATGATCTGACTGGGAATGGGATCAGAGCAGTGCAGGAGAGGTTTGTGGAGATGGGAAGGGGCCTTAGACAAGTAGCACACACTGTAACCTTTTTGGAGGTGCTGCCTGTCTGCGGCATGGGTGAGGGTAGGGTACTCCACACCATGGTATTCAATGAATGGTTGAAAAACTGGTGCAGAGCTCAGGGTTTTGGCTACACTGGGGACTGCAGGTCTACCGGGAGGGATGTAGGCCTATACTGGCATGATGGTCTGCATCTGTCTGGGCAGGCAACCAGGATCCTAGGTGATGGGTTTAAATGCTTCATTGGCAAGCATTTAAACTAGCCAAGCGGGAGGCACTGAAAAGAAGCAGGGAAATCCCAGCCTCCCCACAAAACATGGTAGTTAGTGAGGTAAACACCAAGGTAGAGAAGTTGATAGGGAGCAGGACAGGGGTAAATGGAGAAAAAGGCAGTAAGGACAGGGATGGGGCTGAAAGAGGTAAGGCTATCAAAAAATGGAGGGCGATGAGTAACAATACCTATAGTCTGGATAACAAGCTTCCTGAACTAGTGGCCTTGATGGAAGAGGGATGGCTGGATATTGTGGCAGTCACAGAAACATGGTACACAGAGAACCATGTCTGGGATGTCAACATACCAGGGTACACGATCTATAGGAGGGACAGAGAGAGTAAAAGAGGGGGGGAGGAGTAGCTCTCTACATAAGGGAAGGGATCAAAGCAATGGAAAAAAGGGTAAACAGGGAGGAGAGGAGGCACTGTGGGTCACCCTGGAGACAGGAAATGGCACCACAATCAGCACATAAGTTGTATACAGACATCCGTCTCTGGGGAGGAGATGGACAAGGAAATGATAGAAGGCCTCCTTAGAATGGCAGAAAAAGGGCAGATATTGTTGATGGGGCATCTGAATATGCCAGATATTAACTGGAGAACCTTTGCTGCAGCCACATCCAAGAGCAGGGTCATTCTCAATGCCCTACAGGGGGCATGCTTCAGACAGCTAGTGTTAGAACCCATTCAGGAGGGAGCAGTCTTAGACCTGGTACTCTCAAATGGGGATGGAGAGAGGATCTCAGATTTAGAAGTGGGTAGCCATCTTGGAACAAGCGACCACCAAACAGTATGGTTCACGATAAACACAGATGTAGAGTCAAGCCATACAAAGCAAGGGTACAGGACTTTAGGAGGGCTGACTTTGGCAAAATGTGAGAGTGCCTCAGAAAAGCACTAGCAAATGAGCAAGAAGGAGGGGTGGAGGAACAATGGGACAAAATCAAAACTGCCATCACAGAGGCATCAGGTCTTTGTGTGAAGCAAATAAACAAATCAAAATGAAGGAAAAATACAATATGGTTCCCAAAAGAGGTGGTGGGGAAATTAGGGAGAAAAAGATAGCATTCAGAAAGTATAAGGAAACATAGAAGGAGCAGGACAGAGAACTGTACCAGTTAAAGCAGAAGGAAGCGGGGAAGGCAGTCAGAATAGCAAAGGCCCAAACTGAGGAAAAGATAGCCAGCTCAGTTAAGATGTGGATAAAACCTTTTGTAGGTACATTAGGGAGTGAAGAAAGACCAAGGGAGGGGTAATGAGGCTTAAGAAAGGGGAAGAAGTGGGCAGAGGGTGACAGTGAAAAAGCAGGGATACTGAATGAATACTTTTGCTCAGTGTTCACAAAAGAAGAGGAAGGGAAGGTACCTAAACCAATCAATAGAAGTGCTCTGGATAGGGGGGTCGATACCAGCCCATTCACAGAAGAAAAGGCGCTGAAAGAACTCCTGAAACTGAAAGTGGACAAGGCAATGGGGCCTGGCAGGATTCACCCCAGAATTTTATTTATTTGTTGAAATGTTTCACCAGGAAGGCACACTGAGCGACAAGTCACTTGTCTCCCGGTGTGACCTGGGGGAAAAGGGGACAACAGGAGTGAGACATTAAACATTCAAGTTACAAGATCAACATTAACATACAGTTGTAAGGCAGGTGTTATAAGCAGAGTTATAACAGTATTGTGCATAACAGGTAGAAAAAGTGGACAATAATAAGTGACGGGTTAATAATTAAACAAGTGCTCACGTGAAAGAAAAGGGGAAAGGAGAGGGAGGGGTGAGGTGGGAAGGGGGAAGAGTTGTGTTCAAGTTACATTCAAGTTACAAGATCAACATTAACATACAGTTGTAAGGCAGGTGTTATAAACAGTGTTACGCATAATATGTCAAAAGAGTGGACAATAATATGTGCTGGGTTAATAAGTAAACAAGTGCTTACGTGAAAGAAAAGGGTGAAGGAGAGGACAGGGTGAGGTGGGGGAGGGGGAAGAGTCATGTCCCTGGAGACCCCTTCAGGATGTGGGGAACCCTGTAAAGGGGCTATGGGGCTAGACAGAAAGGGGGATAAGGCTGTAGGGATTTAAAGAGGGAGAAGAAAGAGAAGGAGGAGGTGTGACTTAAATGCTAGGAGGGGGAATGCGACATAACCCAAGAGAGGACCCTACAGGATGCGGGGTCCCCTGTCAGGGGGTTGGGGAAGGTCAGTAGATAGAGATTAAGAGAGTGATAGGATAATGAGAGTGATAGTGATAGGACAATTCTAAAAGGACCAAGGGGAGAACTAGTGACACCACTGACTACCCTTTTTAACAAATCATGGGAGGAAGGTGTGATACCTAATGACTGGAGAAGGGCAGATGTGATTTCCCCTTCATAAAAGTGGGAGCAAGGCAGAGGCAAGAAACTACAGATCTGTTAGTTTGACCTCAGTGGTAGGGAAAATGATGGAACCACTTCTGAAAGAAATAATTCTTAAGTACTTAGAGGCCAGTGGGGCACAGGACCCAAGGCAGCATGGATTCACAGTGGGAAGGTCATGTCAGATGAATTTAATAGATTTCTTTGACTGGGTGACCAAAGTAGTAGACCAGGGAGGGGCTGTGGACATGGCCTACCTAGACTTTAGCAAGGCATTTGACACAGTCCCACACAAAGGATTAATAAACAAGTTAGCTAGCCTGGGAGTGGGTCCCAGGGTGGTAGTCTGGGTAAAAAATTGCTGGACAACCAGGACACAGGGGGTAATGAGTAGCGGAGTCCACTCTGAAAAAAGTAGGAGTTACAGTGTGGGGTACCACTTGGGGTTCAATGTACTTGCTGAGGGACTGGAAGGAAAAGTATGCCTCTTGCAGATGACACAAAGATCTGCAACAGGGTTGATACACGGGGGGGAGTGGAAAGGATGAGAGGGGACTTGACAAGGCTGGAGGAATGGTCAAAAGTATGACAGCTTAGATTCAATGCAAAGAAGTGCAAAATAATGCACCTGGGAAGCAAAAACTCAGGGAAAGAGTACACAATGGGGGGGTACTAACAACAACAAAAAGGACATAGACAGAATGGAGGCAATCCAGAGGAGGGCAACTAAAATGGTGCAGGGTCTGTACCAGAAGCCATACAAAGAGAGACTAAAGGAGCTTAATATGTATACCCTCGAGGAAAGGAGGGAGAAGGGGGGACATGATAGAAACATTCAAGTACCTCAAGGGAATCAACAAAGTCCAAGAGGGTAGCATATTTCAGAAAAAGAGATGCGCAAGAAAAAGGAGGCACAGTTTGAAAGTAGAGGTGGGATGGCTCAGGAGTAACGTGAGGAAGTATTTTTTCACAGAGAGGGAGGTGAACACATGGAACAGCCTTCCTGATAAGGTTGTGGGGTCAAAAACCATGGGGGAATTCAAGAATGCCTGGGACAGACATAAGCCAATTCTGGTGGGGGGTAGGAGGAAGTAGGCTGTTGGTTAACTAGGATCTGCAGCTTATCCAATAGGTAAGGAAATGGGCAGACTGGGTGGGCCAAGCGGTCATTATCTGCTATCAAAGTCTATGTTTCTATAACAACCAGTGTGTTTTACCTACCTTTAGGACCTATAGGTCCTGTGTATTTGCCCGGGGAATACTGACAGTTCCCCTTTAACTCATTGCCTCCACAGGCTCACTCTGAGATTACACCACTTGTCTCTTGAATCTCCTGTATACTTTTAACAGTGAATCCTGGGCCTTTCTAAGCAAAATCAAGCCATAGTCAGCACGTCGCAAACAAATGCTAATAGCTCAAAAACTGTACATGCTAGACACAAAGTATGAGTGGCAGTTATTCAGCACACAATTGCCTTTCCAATGGTGGCATGCATGTAATAATAAGTAATTTTGTTTTTTTCTATGCTGGTCGAAAGAGCAAAATAAATATTTTTTTCACTAAAAAAGGGCAACATAAGCCATTTTTTGTTGGAAAATATGTAAAATATCAACACCAAATTAAGCATACTGACATTAGATGGTGTTTTAATATTATGTTTGTTAAAAAAGATATCTTTTTACTATAAAATGTAATTTTTCCCCATTTTAGTCAAGGTGCTTTGGTGAGATTTGAGGGATGAATCTCAACCACACACACCATATCATAAACAAATGCGTATAACTCCAAAAGTATACATGATACACACAAAGTATCAGCATGAAAGTTGATGAGCACAAAATGCCTTTCCAATGGTGCTGTGCAACCAGTTGTAATCAATACAGTTTTTATTTTATACCTGCTGAAGAGCCAAAAAAGCGAATTTTATTCAAGCTGCTTAGGTGAATCTTAATGGAAAACATGTCAGCCATACACACCATACCATAAACAAATGTGAATAACTCCTAAAGTATACATGATATACACAAAATAACAATGGTAAAGTTGTTCAGCACAAAATTACCTTCCCAATGGTGGTATGCAAATAATAATATGTAATTTTGTTGTTTTTTTAAGCTGGTTGAAACAGCAAAAAAATATTTTTTCACTAAAACAGGCAACATAAGCCATACACACCATACCATAAACAAATGCAAATAACTCCTAAAGTATACATGATATGCACAAAATATCAGTGACAAAGTTGTTCAGCATAAAATTACCTTTCCAACGGTGCTATGCAGTCAAATATATATTATATTCTGTTACGCTATATATTAAAATATATAAGTGACTTCTCCAGACGTTGCAAGGGCACACTGGGAGTCAGTAGCTAACTTCTGCAGACGTCCTCAGGACACAGCAGTGTATTTTACTGATGACTACAGGCGTCGGCTAGGAGACAATGAGTTAAGTAACATAGAAACATAGAATTTGACGGCAGATAAGGACCGCTTGGCCCACCTAGTCTGCCCATTTCCCTACCTAATGGATAAGCTGCAGATCCTAGTTAACCAACAGCCTACTTCCTCCTACCCCCCACTAGAATTGCCTCATGTCTGTCCCATGCATTCTTGAATTCCTCCACTGTTTTTGACTCTACGACCTCCTCCAAAGAAAGGTAGCAATCGTGTGTGCTGAGAGTAGCCTTGCACATGCAGTGATCCCCAGATTATCTATCAATGTTTGTACTATACTGCTAGGTATTCTATTGCCCCTTATTATCCTGCACTCTTGATTGTCTGCCCAATTTTGCTTATATAAAAATGGGCAGGGAATGGCTGGTTAGCGCAGCGGTTGAGTTACCGCTTGCCATCCAGACAACCTGGGTTCGTGTCTTGGGGCCCAGCTGTAAGGCAGGGTTCAGGCATCCCATGGATGCCTCCTGCCTTGAGGAGGGAAGGCACCTCCTTCTGTTGCACAACTGCCCCTGATGATCCAGGGGGGTTAAATATGCGGGAAGGAACAAGTGTCCCTCTGGGGTGACCTTACATCAGCACATGCCCACTCTCAGGTGAGTGATGCAGAGGTGTCACATGCCCAGAGTGGGGCCGGAAGGGGAGTACCAAAAGTAGGGCAGAGCTCACCTGCCCTTCCAATGGCCCTGATAGGTGCTTGGCCGGGGTCATCTCTCAGGACCATGCCCTATAGTGGGATAAAGGGAGAGCTTAACAGGGAAAACATGCCCCCTGCAATGCCGTGCAGATGAAACCGCCTCACCCCTCATGCCACAACAGGGTCTCTTTGACTCCACCCATGCCTCACTGGCTCCTCCTCATGGTCCCCAACTGTCGAGCAAAGTATTCTTCTCCTGGCTTGGGGCACCTGGGGTCCAACCCACGGAAGATAAGCCATGGGTTACAGTGTGGATATCCAGGGTGGTTGTTGAGCAAAGGCTGGTAGTGGGCTGGACCATCGAAGGATTCCTGCAGCAGGTAGAAGGGCTTGGGTAGGTGGAAGGGAGTCTTGGTAGCAGGCAAAGTGAAAAGGGAGGACAAAACCGAAAAGTAAAAAAAAAAAAATGTGCAGATAATTGAGGGTGCACTGTAGATTATCAGACTGAAATCAATAGCACATGACACTTGGTGGGGAAGGGAGAGGAGAGGAGAGGAGAGGAGAGGAGAGAATGGTGTTGCAGTGTTACTAATATGATTTTGAGAGAGGGGAGCAGAATGGTAGGAATTTCAGTTTGTATACTCTTGCCTGCAGCTCTTTACATACAGACTTTATCCTAGGGTCATCAGAAGCTGGCCCTTGATCGGGTGATCTGGCTGCCTACTTACAGCCCATGGGACACAGTGCCTACCTCCAGCTGCCGTCCCCTCCGGATCCACGGTGCCATCAGAAGCTGGCCCTTGATTGGGTGATCCAGCTGCCTGCTTATAGCCCTTGGGATGTGGCACCTACCTCCATCCGCCATCCACTCTGCCTCAGACAGATCCACAGTGCCATCAGAAGCTGGCCCTTGATTGGGCAGTCTGGCTGCCTGCTTACAGCCCTCAGGATGTGGTGCCTGCCTCCAGCCGCCGTCCCCTCTGTCTCAGCCTGAGCCATGCTGCCATCAGGTATGGCTCTTTTCTCAGCTTCCCCCTCTCATTATGGTGCTGACTGTGCCTGGCCTCTGATTGGTCAAGAATGCTGCAGTGATAGCTCACAATCTCCCTATTAAGAAAGACCGCATTGAGATACCTGTGCTAATGACTGTTTAAATTAATTTTAGCAAATCTGTTAGCCCAGACTAGCTAGGGATTAGCAAATCTGTCAGCACAGACTAGCTAGGAAATATTTTTTTAGCAAATCTGTTAACCCAGACTACCCAGGAATTAGTTTTCTACAGTCCTGACTAGGTAGGAATTAATGCCTGTTGCTGAATTTAATGTGCTGACTAGGAGCCTGTGTTTTCTGCCTGCCCTCTACCTAAACACCTATTCTCTGCTCTATCCCTCCCCCAGTTCATATTCCCTTGAACCCTTCTGGCGCCTGTTTTTTTTTTCTTTCTCTGTGCTTGTTCCAATCTTTCCCTTTTGTTAGCTAAACTGCTTCAATTTCTTGGATCTGCCTCCCCTACGCACACCCCCACCCACCGATTTAGTGCTAAAGATGGGGGCTTCTATCTTATTTGTCTCCTCTGCATTTACCCCCACCCACCGATCTTTCCTCCAAGCTAACCGCTGCCTTTCTGATTTTTTCTTTCCACAGAAGGTGGCCCTTGATTGGGCGGTCTGGCTGCCTGCTAACAGCCCTTGGGATGCTGTGCCTACCTCCAGCCACCATCCCCTCCACCTCAGCTGGATCCACAGTGCCATCAGGTATGGCTCTTTTCTCAGCTTCCCCTCTTATTACAGCGCCGACTGTGCCTGGCCTTTGACTGGTCAAGAACACTGCAGTGAAGCCTCCGATTGGCCCAAGTCTTGCAGCTATCCTAGAACTGAGGCTTCTGAAATCTCCCTTGATCTAGTGGCTCGGTGTAATTTTTGAACTGTATTTTGTTCCCGGCCACCCGCCCTGACCCCGGCCTCTATTAAATGTACTACGACTCCTCCGTCTTTCCCACCCTCACTACTTGATTGGCTTCCTACTCCAACTAGGTTTCTGGCTTAAAGGCACACTACTCCTGACCCCTCTACTCACTTCCTACCCCTTCCTACTCACCAATCTTGTGACTCAGAGATCAGTACTGCATCATCGAGCTACTAGATAACAAACTCCCACTGGCTCACCTCTACCTCTCCTGTTTAATCCCCACTCACCGCCAACTAACCCTACCCCCCCACACTCAGATTACAAACACCAGACCCAAGTCCCACTGGTATTAAGGCCTTACCCCCTGCACTTATCCTCCAATATGTTCACCCTGTTTCTTACAGTCTTCATCATACTCCTGAATGGTGGCCCTGACAACCACCCAGGAACACCCTACCCCTTGTTCCAGAATGCAACTGCATAGAAGCAGATGCGCTGCTGAAATTAAGAGCAGATTCCTTACCAATGGCCAACCACCCTGGAGCTGCTGTGCCCCATGATCTGCTGGTGGTGGTGGAACATGCAACGGTCCAAGGCTAACAATGCATTGCGCCTCCCGCCTCCCCGCCACCCACATGCAAACCGCCCTACCAAGGTAAACATAAACTATGCAAAGGGAAATCCACTACCACTGTCCATTTAACAACTCGGAAAGCTATCCTGATCCTGCTTCTGCTATCCTGCAATGTGCACCCAAATCCTAGACCACAAAATTCTCCTGGGACTGGTGATTACAAGCCTAGGGGCCTTAAAATAGCAGCAATGAATGTTTGCAGCCTTCTTGGCAAACTTGTACAACTCCAGGCATGGGCTGCCCTGCATGGGCCAGACATCATTTGTCTCACAGAAACCTGGCTAACTGTCAAAACAAAGAACTCAGAAGTTGCACTCCCAGCATATCTATCCTTCTGAACTGACAGACTTGGCAAGAGGGGTGGCAGCTACCTCATCTACAATAAAGATACTCTCCACGGTATTGTGCTCCCCATAACTGCTAGAGGAGAAGACCACGAGCTACTAGCAGTCAAAATCCAATGCGGCCAGAATAGTAAATCCCTAGTAGTTGCCTCCGTTTACCTTCTGCCAAAAATGGCCTGTGGGGGCCTCACCAAAGTGTTGGATGTCCTGACCCCCCTCAGCAAGGACCATGAACTCATCAACACTGGGGACTTTAATATCAACTGGCTCAGTAATGAGACAATCCACCTGAGGGACACTGCGGCCAGTCTGTACCTCACGCATCTAGTCACGGAACCCACTAGGAGGAATTACAAGTTGGGCAATAATACCCTCACTGACTGGATACTCTCTAACTCCCCCTGCAGGATAACTGAGGTAACAGTACAGTCAGATACCTTGAGTGATCACTCCCTGACTACTCTTAGGTGGTCCAGTGAACACAAGAAACCTCCACCTATCATGGTTGAAAGTAGGGTCCTCAGGCGAGGACTGCTGGGGCCTTTCAAAACTGCCCTGGCATATTTTGATTGGTCACCCATAGATGTGATGCCTGATCTCAACCCAGCCCTGAATTTCTTTGTTGACAGTTTCAACACAATTTGTAACAAATTTGCCCTGCTCAGAAAAAGGAAAGTACTGGGATATAACAATGGGTGGATCACCGGTGAGCTACTTGTGCTTATGAAGGAGATGGATAACCTTTGGACAAAGGCAAGGTCCTCCGAAAAATAAAATGACTACCAGACTTACAGGGCCTCCAGAAACAGGTGCACACATCTCATTAGGCAAGCAAAGGCAAATTACCATAAGGAGCAGCTGTACAAGAGCTGGGGAGACGGAAAGAGGTTCTGGGAGAATATTAAAAACCTCCTTGGCAAGGAGGAAAAAATGCACCCCCAGTTGCTCAACATAACTGGTTTGTCCATTGCAGACCCTGGGACCATAGCTGAGTCATTTAATGCCTCTTTCACAGACCTTAGCTCTGTCATTCCACCCAACTATCTGAAGACAGAGTATGATCAACCAAGTAGCAAACCAACATCGAGAAGCCACCCCAATTTATACTTCAAGTGAGTGACCACCAAGGAGACAAGGTCCTACGTTAGGAATGCCCTCGGCAAAACCAGGATGGGAAGCGTTGGGGTTGATATGAAGCTGGTAGCACTGGTCCTTGATTAGCTTATTGTACCTATCTCCAAACTTGAAGCACAGAATAAAATTCCAAACCTGCCTTCTCAGCAAGAAGGCACTTCTGGGCACAGCCCCCCCTGCATCACCAAACTTTTCTCCCAAGCTGACTCAAAATATGGAACCAGAGGTAGAGTGTCAGGTGCACTCACTGTTCCATTCCGCAGAACTGCACTTGGTCAACAAGCCTTCGCGTATAGAGCCCCACTGTGGCTCAATGAATGCCTGGAAATCACACACAGGACTACAAGCCTACCCGCCTTCAAGTCCGAACTTAAACAAAGTCTCCTCTCCAGAAACAACTGCGATTGCCCATGGGCACATAATATCCCTTGTTCCATGGACCCACCACTAAGCAGACCTGCTTCTCACTGTACCCCCTTTTTGTCATTATCCCCAGTACCCACCCGTCTCCCCCGGCTGACTGCGGCGTCATTCTTTCCCTCTTTCCCTACCTACCTTACCACCCTCCTCTCACTCCTTCCTATCTTGCTCTAACAACCGCCTATCACCTGGCCTTACCCCTGTCCCCCCACCCAACTCTACTCTGCCCTTCCTCAGTTTCACACCCACCTCCTTACAATCTCCTTTCACCTTGGCCCTACCCCCTGTCTCCACTCAACTATGCCCTTCCACAGTTTCACCCACCTCTCCCTGTGATTCATCCCCCCACCACTGTCTGTTTCAACAAGGTCCTCTCCTAGACTGCTAACTTTCTCCTTCCCCCTCTTCCTCCTCCCACCAGCTAGAGGTGCCCCCCTGTACTCACTCCATTACATTAATGCCTCTGTCAAATGCTATCCTACAACATTGACTAAGCTGATTGTAAATGCTGTAGTCTGTGACTGATGTTATATGTACATATTACTTTTTATTATTATTTGTGTGAACTGTGAATGTGTCTGACGTGGAACCTTTGTAAAAGAGCCCCTTCCCAAAGGTTGTTACCAAATAATTAATAAATAAATAAATAACTTGGGATACAGTTTGTATGTAAATTGATTTCCTAGGTGCCTTATAGTCTGTGAAAGAGTCTTTTCCTGGTGAAGGGGCATGGTCGCAGCAAGGGAGGCAGATTTCTTTTGAGTCTAGGGCCTCAGGTTGCCTTAATCTGGTGCTACTGAGTGAGGTTTTAAAGCTGTTTTAGCAAGTGCATGGGCTTTGTGTTTTTGGGAAAAATTATTCAGTTTATTTATATAATAAGTTCACCATTGACAGCCTACCCATGGTAACTACATCAGGCCTGCAACAATTCAACACCTGAGGTTCCCAGGGATTGTTTTAGGGAATTCCTGTTACGCTTAAGGGGTAATTATTGGTTTCGGGTGAAATGAGGGTTGTGGCCTCCAGTACAGAAGAGACATCACAGTCCTTGTGTTTTATTGTGGCGTGAGGGTGTGAAAAGTGTGGCTGTGCCTTGCTGGGCCTTGTTAGTGCCGAGAAGGGCACTTAAATGAGGCCAGCTACTGCTGGGGCCTGCGTTACAATCTTTTCCTTGTAGGGCTATTGAAAACTACGTTTTTGCAGTTGAAACGAGTCATTGTTATTTATTACAGTTATACATGCATGTCAATTGAGGTAAACTGTTACATTTGTGAGGGTTCTGGGGGAAGTGTGAACAAAGTGAGGAGGTGAGTAATATGACATCCCGGGGGTTGTACTGATAAAACATCTAGCCCACTTTAATCTTTCTCTGGGTGGAGGCACCACACATTTCTTTTCCTTTGGATATGACTCTCACTGCTGAGTGAGAAAGAACCCAGGAGCCACCTCAAACACTTATGCCAGCCCGGTGGCAGTGTAAGGCAGAGGTGCCTCAACCCCTAAGTCAATTGGAAGAGGCATCCTCACGTTAGGGACTTTACATGTTAATTCTCTGTGTTGGTTCATGGGTGAGGTGTTACTGTGGGGAAGTGGGGAGGTACAGAATACCATGGGGTTTTTCCATACTTACACCAGGCCTACTTAAATCTTTTTTTCTGGGCAGAGACACAGCGTAGTTAATTTAAACTTTCAATATGAACCCCTTAATCAGAAGTTTAATTACCCCTGCTCCTTAACCTTGTTTTAAGGGGGGGCGTAACCACAGCATCCACAGTGACCTGGTTCCATGTTTATTTTGTTTGTGAATATGACATTTTGCTATTTGAATGTGGATCTGCAATGGCCTATGATCCTCGTGACAATGGGATGCTGATTTCTTGAGGCTCTTAGCGAGCGTTTCAAATGACTACATTTCTGCTGGGATATCCTGAGCAAATAAACTGTGAAAAATAATACATTTACGATCCACAGTTTATGATTGTTCTAGCCTGATGTATGTTTTGATTGCATTAAGTGATGCAATGTGTGCTACTGTGGAGTGCTGAAGGAACTGTTCAGATGGGCACTGTAAAGAAAACACATTTTTCCTTCCTTACAGAGATGCTAACCTTTATGACTAGCAGCAGCTCCACAATTCAGACTGATGTGGTGGAGTATCCCTGTTTTGGCAGTAGGTGGCAGCCTGGGTATTTGTCTGTAATATGAGTCTGTTTGTTTCAGTGGACAACATCTACATTTGAAGCCAGCACTGCGGATGTTTATTTTTATAATCTGTTTTTACAGCCTTAATGATAGCTATGACATTTTTCCTCCTGCACACTGGCCTCTCTAATTGAGTGTGTTTTCTGTCTAATATTTTTTTTTTTGTAATCTTTGGTAACCAGGTAAGGCCCACTAGATATAAGTGCTGTTTTCAGGGGTGACACGGCAGCACTGGGGAGGTTAAGTGACTTGCTCAGAATCACACGGTATGCAAGAGGAGGGCAAGACCATATAACGTTGAGGGAATCAAACCCACGACTGCTGGATGTACAAAGCTCATTCATAGCTCATTACTGTAACCTCTTAGCTATACTGCCAGCCCACTGACCAGATGTTTTGATTAAATGCTAACTGACAGAACATTTCCACCAGCAATACAAGCATGTCCATGCACAGTTTGGAGTTCCTAGCTTCAGAGTGGCAGGATAGAATAGAAACACAAGCATGTCCATGCACAGCTTGGAGTTCCCAGTTTCAGAGTGGCAGGATAGCATAGAAACACAAGCATGTCCATGCACAGTTTGGAGTTCCCAGCTTTGGACTGGCAGGATAGAATAGAAACAGTTTACTGTATGTAAAGTAACTTACTGCACAGCAGCGGTGAGTATCCTACTCTTCTCCTTTGTGCAATAGCTTTTTTTTTTGGTATATTCTATTTATACCCCTGTCGTGGTCTGGAGCTGCCTCTCCTTCGGGCTGCCATAACCCTCAGACATCCTCCTACTATCTCCCCCAAGTCACTTTACCTCAGATCTGTAGCCATCGTCGGGATAGCCCGGTGTAACTCTATACTGGGTGGGTCCCTCTCTTCCGAGGGGGAAGGCACCGTCGGGGAGAAGACTGGCACACTATTTTTCCTCAGTCCCGGGTGCTGCTGAGGCTTTCCGTGGCTTCCTGGGAGTCTTCAGAGGTGTCTGGGGCTGGCAGCAATCATCTGGCCAGTCCCCAGAGCAATGTTTTCCATTTTTCTGGTGTTCCCCTTAATGTGATTCCTCTGCTGTGCTCCCAGTCTCCACCGGGGGCCACTGCAGAGCGACCATGCATCCCCAACCCACCCCAGGGGAGGAGAGCAGTCCTATGGACTCTTAATCCTACCCCTTCCCCTGCTGACCCCTGATGCCCAAGTCCGTTTCCGAACCCGGGTCGCCGGCGTGGTTTGAGGTGTGGCATCCAGCGCCTAAACCCTCTGCGCCACCGGACCGGCTGTGCAATAGTTTTTAATCTAGTTTTTAATAGAAACAGTGATATTTACAGCAGGAAAAAGGCCCAATGTCACTTTGCAATTGCCCCATTCTTGCCTGCATCTGCACTGAGTCAAATGCTGGACTAGAGTTATTCTACCAATGGCACTGACTGTGTTTTGACACCACCCTCCCATGGTCACTCATCCCCTTTCCTCAACTGTCTCCCCTCTTCTGGTTTGGGCTATTCCCATCGTTTCCTATTCCACTTGTGTCTGAAGGTGGGGGTGGACTTCATGGTGATCACTTCTTCTGGCAATGTATTCCACTACTGCACCACCCTTTTTGTAAAGAATGTCTTTACACCCCTCCTTTTGGTTTTTTTGTTAATATAGTTTTTATTTATTTATTTTATTTATTTATTAGATCATCGGTTTTCAGACCTTTGAGTCATAGGCTCATTTATGAAGGCACCTCGTCAAGAGAGCAATACATCACAGCAAACAAACAGTACAGTACATAACGCTTAGATTAAAAAAGCAACCAGTGTTACAGGCATTCACTGGTGGTACATGCTTTGTAATAGGTAGATCACAGTAGTCATAATATAGGTACACGAGTACCATGTCAGGTAGCAACCAGAGATATTTTATTACATTAGTCAGCAGATGTTGCATGAGACCCCAGGTATATACAGCAAAAGTAGACAGGACAGACCCAGCTTAGGGGTGAAGGTAAGGGGCAGGTGGAGGATTATGTGCAGTTGCAGCAGCGAGTGCTTGTCAGATTCAGATGGCTTCTGAGGGAGACCTTGAAAGGACCAAGCTTAATGGAGTCAGCTATATTGGCTGGGAGGAAATTGAATCAGGAGGGAGCCCCGATAGAAAAAGGATCTCTGGGCCATAGAGGTCCTTAGCCTGGGGACAATCAGGGAAGTTTTGACAGTGCTGTGGGTGGAGACTGAGAGGGAGGCACGCTGCGGGGAGGTGGTGACCCCAGGGGGGGAGAGCTCTAGCAGGGTCTTTTTAACAAGAAGGCAGGTTTGGAAGCGGAGTCTTTCTTCAAGGTTGAGCAAGTTGGTGGTGGAGTACAGCAGGCACGTATGGGTGCGCCAAGGGGCTTCCAACATTAGCCTGCAGGCCTTGTTTATAGAGAGCTGGATTCTTGCAAGCACAGTGTTGTCAGCTGCAGCATAGATGGGCAGCCCATAGTCGAATAGCGACAGGACAGAGGAGATGATTGCCAATCTAAGGGCCTCTTGTGGTAGGCAGTCCCTATGGCGGTATAACAGTCCAATCCTGACATTGGTGGCAGCAGAAAAAGCATTGATATGGGAATGGAAGGAGTGCCGAATCAAAGGTAATGCCCAGATACTTGTAGGAGGAAACCTGCTCAATGGGGTTTAGTGTGCTAGGCAATATCACGGGAGGGGCACCACTGGCTTTGCTTTGGCAATGCGAGAAGAGCATAGCTTTGGTCTTTTTTAGGTTCAGAACTAGCCTTCGTGATGTGAACCAATGCTCAGCTCTGTCAAAAGCTTGTTGGAGGGTGGCCTGGAGTGTGTTGGAGTTGGGGTCAGTGGCAAAGAGCACAGTGTCATCCATGTAGAGGAGGATCTTACTTGGGCAGGCCAAGGGGAGGGAGTTGAGGTAGAGACTGAAGAGGAGAGGGCCTAAAATGGAGCCCTGGGGAACCCCAGAGCAGACAGGTCGTGTGTCAGATGGAGTGCTATTGATTTTTACACACTGAGTTCTGGCAGACAGGTAGCTGGTGAACCATGCAAGGGGGCCGGAGGAGAAACCAAGGCATCTGAGGGAGTCAAGCAGGAGAGGATGGCAAACTGTGTCAAAGGCCTTGGAGAGGTCTATGAACACAGCACCGGCAGGACTTCTGGCATCAAGAGCAGAGTGCAGGAAGTTGGAGAATTCAAGTAGCGTGGTTGTGGTGCTGTGACCTGCACAAAAGCCATGCTGTTCAGGGCACAGGATATTGTGCATGGTCAGGTATTCGGCAAGCTGGTTGGTAACTACTTTTTCAAGGGCCTTAGAGAGTGGGGGGAGGATGGAGATAGGTCGATAGTTACCTGGGGTCGCTTGATCGCCGCTCTTTAGGATGGGAGTGATGATGGTGGTTTTCCATGTGCTGGGGAAATGCCCCAGGCACAGAGAGTGGTTGAGCAGCTTGGTAAGTGGGATCAGGATAGTATCCAATGTCAGATGAAGTAGTCTAGTGTCCAGTAGGTCAGTGCCGGGGTTGTTACTACTAACGGCTTTTTGCAGAAGGGGTCTAGCCTCCAATGGGGAGATGGTACGTAGGTTGAAAGGAGGTATCTGGAGAGTGGGCAGGGATGCTACTGGGATGAGGTCAAAGAAGTTACTGGGCAGGACTGAACTCAGGTCTGAGAAAGTGTGGTTTAGGCAGTCTGCAATGCCAAGGGGGTCAGAGCAGACAGTTCCATTAAAGGAGAGTTGAGAGGGGGGTGGGGAGCGGGATTTCCCATTCAGCTCCTTTACATTATCCCAAAAGTTTCTAGCTGACCCCCAGGAGGAGACAAGAGCGGATTGGTAGTACTGGGCTTTGGCCTGTCAAATAGCCTAAGTACACTTACTGTGCTCAGTGTTGTAAGCTTGCCTATCAGCTGGCTTGCCAGATTCCATGGCAATGTGCCATAGGTTGTTTCTCATTTTGAGTTTGTGAAGGAGGAAGGGGGTAACCCAGGGCATGTTTTGCTTTTTGGTGCGATTTCTAACAAAGGGGGCATAGAGGTCACAGGCAGTGTTAAAAGTGCGAGTGAAAAAATCCAATGCCTCGTCTATGGATGGTGCAAGCCTAACTGGGGATCAATCCAGTCATGAGAGGTACAGTTTAAGGTGACGCAGGCTACCTGGGAGTATGCGACGTCACTAGGTGGTTTGTGGTGCAGGTTTGCTGTTGGCAGCGGACCAAGAGAATACATTTATTAATGTTTCATGGTCAGTACAGTGTATTAAAGTAACAATAAGAATGTGAATACATCCTGTCTTGGGTCTCATCATTTTATACTTTCACATACAGCATAGATTGACTGTATTCAGTTGTGTGTCCCTCACTGCCCCTTAGGAATAATGTGGGGTGGGTGTCCTGTGGATTTCAAGCATGCTATGCAGCTGTCATACAGATGTTGCACTGCTGTGTGTCCTTGTTCTAATGACTACAGTGTGTTACCCATGTGTGTGGTCAGGGAGGAGGCAGCCCCCACCTGGGTAGGAGGGGGATCTGCTTGGCGAGCATGGTGATGTGTCCCCTGTATCCCTACCCATTAGAGTGCAGGTTGTTTGCAAGCCCACTTTCTCCAATGGTGGAGAACAGTT
The DNA here is from genome assembly GCA_016271365.2 of Neoceratodus forsteri. Lineage (NCBI taxonomy): Eukaryota > Metazoa > Chordata > Ceratodontiformes > Ceratodontidae > Neoceratodus > Neoceratodus forsteri. Next base: position 372,324,107 of record CM057449.1, read on the forward strand.
AGGGTGACCACTGTCCAGCTGTGACATTCAGGGCACTAGGGTTAGGTCTTTGCTCATGGTATGAAGCAGCCAGCTGTTCCATTTGGGAGGTGCACAGCTGTGTTCAGTTATTTAAGGGAGTGCATTATTTTTTCCATTTGGTATATGTGATTGACCATGGTCCTCCAGGTAGTCACATCTGGGATAGTGAGGGTTAGTCAACACTTTGTGATAGCATTGTTAGTGACCTTGATTAGGATTCCCAATAAATAATAAGAACTGGGATCCCCGAGAGCCCTTGGACACTGCATGAGGACATACAGAGATGGAGCCAAATAACTCCAGCAGCTCCAACTCCAGACACTGGAGGAAAGGCTTCAAGTGAAGGCAAACCCATATAACATGAGTATGCGTGACCCTTGTTTCTCCACAGCCTCCCCAGCATTTGGAGTCCTATGTGGGTAGATAGTAAGCTGTTGTTACTGGTGTTCTGAAAAATCTAGTGACGTGCTTCCAGGCACACTCCCTCCACTGATGGGAACTAGTGACCCTTGATGATACTCAGCATGCCTTAGTCCATGTGTCCTCATCAATCGGGATTATCAAGCTCCTGCATCCATTTTTGAGCTACATCCATTGAACTGTCCCCTGACATGGATTGTAAAGCCTGATATAGCTGTGAAATCATATGTGACCTGGTGTCTGTTTTGAAAAAATCAATACTGTAGGTGGCATGTGCGAGATATATGCCTGGGGTACAGGTACCAAGGGGGAGAGATGCAATAAAATGTCTCAGCATAGCGGCAGAATTCTGTTCTTCAAAAATGGTAGTGCATTTATATGTCCTGAAAGGGCAAGATGTCTGACCTCTGGAAGAACTGGCGGATGTACTGTAGGGAGTATTTTTCCCATGTCCCGTACCTGTGGTCAAGCCAAAAGAGGGTAAAGTCCACTAACTGTGCTGTGGGGCAGAGTTGAGGGAGAAATGGAGTAAGGTGTAATGTTTTCCAGATGGAGTGCCAGTCTTTCACCCGATGTTGCAACCATGAATTCAAGTCATGCACCAGTTCTGGGGTAACCCCTCGGTGATACATGGCCTGTATGAATTGGTGGTTGGGAAATAAGGGTCCATACATCCCTACTAAAGCTTACCCCCATCAGTTTCCACCATAGCCTCACCTTGCCCTCATATCTTGTGAATAGGACTCTATTGTCCACCTTATTACTACTCCTTAGATAATTAAAGGTCGTTATCAAGTTTCCCATCCTCTCTCCTGGCCTCATGTGTGTACATATTGAGACTCTCCAGCCTGTCCTCCTACATCTTCCCCTGCTGCCACTGAATCATCTTTGTGGCCCTACTCTGAACAGCTTCCAAAAGGTCCCTGTCCCATCAGTGGAGGGATCCAGAACTATACACAGCACTCTTGGTGAGGTCTCACCAAGGATCTGTAGTGGGGCAGAACTGCCTCCTTCCTTCTGCTAGCAATCCCCTTCCCTATGCACCCCAACATTCTATTTGCTTCCCCTGGGACTTTAGACCATCACTGATAATGATCCATAGGTCTCTCTCCTCTGACGTCTTTACTTCCCCCATGTAGAACTCTGTTTTGGATTTCTTTTGCTAATATGCACAACTTTACATGTTGCACATTACATTTGAATTACGATATCTTGGACTGTCTTCCAGTCTGTCCACATTGGTATCATCAGCAAAGAAAGCGACTGTACCCTGGATTCTACCCCCCCCCCATATCACAGATGAATACGTTGAAAAGGGAATTAAGAAATCAGTGCAAAAAATAAGTCAGATTACTGAAGTCTAAATGTTTTTGTGACAATCTTCCTTAATTGGCAATACTCGTTCCTTCTGGAATAACATAAATGAACTTCTTAATATTAATTCCAATACTTCATTAAAGGCAGTAAATTTAGATAGAACTCCATGTAATGCCCCTGTGGGTATAGCCAGTGGATTTAACTATTATTTTACAAGTGAAAGCAAAAAACTAGCATCTACTTTTCCATCACCTGAGTTTTCATGCTATATTTCAAGTGGTATGGAAAACAACTTTAAGTATTCACCAGTTTATTTTTAAATCATTAGCGAAAAAAATTGTTTGAAATATTTACAGAAATTAAAAATAAAAACTCGAGTAGGCCATTACGGACTTGATTTAAAACTTTCCAAATTTGCTCTAGAGGAGCTGGTTGTGCCAGTTACAAAACTATATAACTTTTCTTTGACATATAGTGTAGTTTCATCATATTGGAAACATGCCTTTGTTACTCCAATACATAAAGGCAGAGACAGACTCTCAGTTTTTAACCATAGACCAATTTCTGAGTTATCCCCACTGTTCAAGGCACACGGGAGGATAATACATGACCAGATTACAGAACACTTAGATAAGTATAATTTATAGACTATAGCACAACATGGATTCAAAAAAAAATCACAGTACCATCACAGCTTTTGCCGAATTTACTAAAAACATACACAAGGCCTTGGACAAAATGATGATCTAGTTGGTTCCATATATATCGACTTATCAAAAGCATTAAACTTGGTTCAGCATGCAAGGTTAGTTGACAGTCTGAGATTATTTGGCTTTTCTAATTCTGCTACATATTGGTTAAATGATTACCTAACTAATCGCGTCCAACAAGTTAAAATTCACAATTCTTTTTCAAAAATCCTATCAGTAACTTTGGGAGTTCCACAAGGGTCCATCCTAGGGCCTCTGCTTGTCAGTAAGTTTTTGAACAATTTACCCAATGTTATAAAATGTTCTAAGAACCTGTTGTACGTGGATGACGTGGTAATCTTTTACCGGAATAAGGATTTAAAAAACTTGTCAAAGACATTACAGTCTGATTTTTATGCTGCACATACTTGGTTTATTAGCAATATGCTTTGTTTGAACTCCAAAAAGACTAAAGTTATGTTGTTTCATCCAAAACATTACTCAAGTTCACCAAAGTCGATTTCCAGAAAGACAGCTGATGGAATTACTTTGGACCAAATTACTGATTACAAATACTTTTGTTTGACCCTCAACAGCTGTCTTAGTTACTATCAACATATTGAAAATGTTGTAAAGTTTGTTAATCAATGATTTGGTCTACTGTACAGGAACAGGCTTACATTTACATTTGATGCAAAAAAAAAAAACCTTGTGCAGACACGCATACTGTACTATCCATTATTACGTTCACTTGCGCGCATGTGCAAGGAACGTTTTGGGAGTGTAACACACTTTGGAGGTGTGCCTCTCCCATTCAATCCAGTGCTCTGTCGAGCAGGCGTGGCGGTCCTGCACCAATGGGTGCGGGAGCTCTGTATGACAGCGGTGGTCTTCGTTTAAAAGAAAACCACCGCTGTCATACCGGCTTACCGCGATCACGCCGCCCCTCTATCCGCGCGCTCCCCACGCGTCACGCCGCCCAAAGCTTTGGTGCCACGCGCTGGGAGCCCACCCCAGCATGGCAAGCGTTGTTGCCGATGGGGTGCCCAATCCCCGTCGGCTCACGGCCCCCCAAGCCATCCTTCTGCCACGCTGAGAGCCCACTCCAGCGTGGCAAACATTTGTTTTGCCAGGGGTGCCCAATCCCCTGTCGGCTCCTCAGCCCCCTCGTGGTTGCCGATGGGGTGCCCAATCCCCGTCAGCTCCTTGGCCCCCAGCCATCTTCTTCCATGCTGGGGCCCACCCCAACATGGTAAGCATCCACGTAGTCCGTTTTTAAAAAAAACCTGTAAAGAAAAAGCGGTTCCGCGTAGTCTCCAGTCCCCCCTCACAACCCGCACCCACCCACTGCGCACTCCAGCCTCCCCACACCCCCCCTCACCCCATACTTACCTCCGGAGCTCGCGCGACGATCTTCAGTGGACCGGGAACACGTCTGCACTCTTCAAAGCCGACCGCGAACTGAGGAAATGCCGGTAAGCTGTATAATGGGCTAGATAGGGGTTTCAACTTTGTGCATATCTCAGGCATTTTTGGAATTTTTGCGCAAATTTTTCCAACATGGGGTTTGGGACCTTCTATGAATGATGCACTGTCATGAGCAGATATTCGGGCCCGGAGGTGATTTCTGCAGTCAGTGCACAGTCACTGCATGAAATCAACCTTCAGGCCAAATAACACCATGACAGTGACATCATTCATGAGAAGGGGTTCAAAACCCATGTTGAAAATTTGGTGCAAATGTTCCAAAAATGGCTATTTCTGGTGTCGTTGCGCGAGTTCCTCCTTGCGCTCGTAAGTTCATAATTTTCAATATTTACACTCCAGATTTTCAACATTGCCATTTTACCACACCTCCTTATGAGCAGTACAGCTGTCATTTTTTACATCCTGCCCAAAACGTGTTTCTGCCCATGTAGCGCACAATGGCGCAGACAGTGTCTTGAAATCAATGTATGGGATGCATTAAAGAAAATCACAGTGACACTGTTCATTCGAGGTCTTAAAATGGCTATGTTGAAAATTTGGTGAAAAATTCCTAAAATGACTGTTTTACTGAGCTGTGCGTTCGCATGATTAACCTTGCGCTCAGAGGTTTGCGAATTTTCAATATTTTCACTCCAGATTTTCAACATTGCCATTTTACCACACCTTCTTATGAGTAGTACAGCTGTCATTTTTCACATCTCACCCAAAACGTGTTTCCGCCCATGTAGCGCACAATGGCGCATTCGGTGTGCAAAATCAATGTATGGGACACATTAAGAAAATCACAGTGACACTGATCATGAGCAGAGGTCTTAAAATGGCTATGTTGAAAATTTGGTGAAAAAATTCCTAAAAATGACTGTTTTACGAGTGTTCATTGCACAGCTCCTACACGCTCTTAAGTTTCGCGAATTTTCAATATTTTCACTCCATATTTTCAACATTGCCATTTACCACACCTCCTTATGAGCAGTGCAGCTGTCATTTTTCACATCTTGCCCAAAGCGTGTTTCCGCCCATGTAGCGCACAATGGCACAGTCGATGTCGCGAACTCAGTATATGGACACATTAAGAAAATCACAGTGTCACTGTTCATGAGCAGAGATCTTAAAATGGCTATGTTGAAAATTTGGTGAAAAATTCCTACAAATAACTGTTTCCGGCGTGTTGTGCAGTTCCTCGCATGCTTCGTAAGTTTACAATTTCAATATTTTCACTCCAGATTTTCAACATTGGCATTTTACCACACCTCCTCATGAGCAGTACAGCTGTCATTTTCACATCCTGCCCAAAACGTGTTTCTGCCCATGTAGTGCACAATGGCGCGAGTCGGTGTATGAACTCAATGTATGGGACACAGTAAGAAAATCACAGTGACACTGTTCATTAGCAGAGGTTTTAAAATGGCAATGTTGAAAATTTGGTGAAAAAATTCCACAAAAATGACTGTTTCTGACGTGTGTTGCACAGTTCCGCGCTGCGCTCGTGGGTTGCTAATTTTAATATTTTCACTCCAGATTTTCAACATTGGCATTTTACCACACCTCCTTATGAGCAGTACAGCTGTCATTTTTCACATCCTTCCCAAAACGTGTTTCCGTCCATGTAGCACACAATGGCGCAGTCGGTGTGTGAAATCAATGTATGGGACACATTAAGAAAATCATAGTGACACTGATCATGAGCAGAGGTCTTAAAATGGCTGTGTTGAAAATTTGGTAAACAAATTCCTAAAAATAACTGTTTTACGAGCGTGCATTGTGCAGCTCCTCTTGCCTTTCGTAAGTTTATTAATTTCAATATTTTCCTCCAGATTTTCAACATTGCCATTTTACCACACCTCCTTATGAGCAGCACAGCTGTCATTTTCACATCCTGCCCAAAACGTGTTTCCGCCCATGTAGTGCAAATGGCGCGAGTCGGTGTCAAAATCAATGTATGGCACACAGTAAGACAATCACAGTGACACTGTTCATTAGCAGAGGTTTTAAAATGCCAATGTTGACAAGTTGGTGAAAAATTCCTAACAATGACTGTTTTATGGCGTGCACTGCACAGTTCCACGCGCGCTCGTGGGTTTGAAATTTTCAATATTTCCACTCCAGATTTTCAACATTGCCATTTTACCACACTTCCTTATGAGCAGTACAGCTGTCATTTTCACATCCTTCCCAAAGCGTGTTTCCACTATGTAGCACACAATGGGGGTAACAAAAAGGTCATGCTGAAAATTTATTGTGCAAATACCAGCAATCGCACAGGGCATTAGGGTAAAGCACCATATATGCCAAACACCACTGCAAATACCTGCAAGCAAACGTTCGGCATTGACAAATGCTTGTTGACTATGGTTTTGCTTTTTTATTCTTCTGCTAGTAAAACACTGATGCAAAGAATTGCTCTGTTATTAAACAAAGCTTGCAGATTTGCCTATAATATACATGTTGCCTGCACAGTAAATCAAACTGGTATACATTGCAGCAAAGGATTAATTACCAGCTAGGTTGCTGGGCTTGGAAGATGGTAAGCGGACATTTACCAACTGATCTAAAGTTACTGGTTGAAAGACCAACTCAATCAAATATTAAAACCAGACTGATAGACAGCTTATGTTTAAAGTTACCAAAATGTTCAAAAAATGTTGGACAAGTTGCATTTTATTATAGACTTAGCAGCTACTGTAATTCATTACTGTTATCCATCAGAACTTTAGAAATTATAAATCTTTTGACTCTGCTGTAAGAAACCTTTTTAGCATGTCAGACACTTGTGAGCAATGATTCCTTGTAATCTGTATTACTGTTTACTTTAAATTATGTTTCTGTGTCTCTGTATCTGTACTATGCCCATGGTTGCCTATGAAAATGAACATTATTTGTCCATAGGCTTTCATTTTAAAATAAAATGAAAAATAAAAAAAAAGGACCTGTCCCAGGATTGACTCCTGTGGTACCCCAGTAGTGACCTCTTTAACACCTGAGCATTTCCCATTAACAACTGCTCTCTGAGTTCTTCCCCGCACCCCACCAGTTACTAATCCATCTAGTTCATTTGTCTCCAATCCCCAGATTCTTCAGTTTTTCCACAAGTCTCCTATGGGGTGCAGAGTTGATGACTTGGTTAAAGTCCAGATCGTGTATGTCAGCTGCTTGGCCCTTGTCAACCACCTTTGTCACCCAGTCGAAGAACTCTGTCAGGTTTGCCTGGTACAATCTGCCTGACGAGAACAGATGCTGCCTCTTTTCCTGGAGCCTATTGGCCTCCAGCTATTCCGCCATATGCTTTTTTACAGTGGTTCTTTTTCCTTTTTCACACTTATATTATATTAATTTCCGAAGAAACAATCCAACATCATTCCAACTAAGGAACATCAATTCAGAATACAACATCAGAAATAACATTCCATCAATAGCTGGGCTGGTATAAACATTCCTTAGGTTTACATTCATTGGAGGGTCATTACAGAATGAATTAAATAATATTCAGTAGGACTTTAATGTCTATATATGCTATGGAACTGTAGACTCTGAGCCATAGCAAGTACCCTGTGAAATCAGAAGCCAGTTTCCTTGCCATCCCGGGCCTCATTCACTATGTCTATTCCTTAATTCAAAATGTAAGTTTCATGGTGATCTCCAGTTAAACATATCAGCACCCCCCAAACATTGCTTAGTCAATATACATAGTTTATAAACCACAATTACGCTTTAAAGTATTAGTTGTTGAACCTCATAATATGCAATGTTTAATAAAACTAAGTCTTATGACTTAAAAAGAGCAAGGGTATACACATTAATCCTAAAAATAAATTTATAAGGGGGATGACTTGACGACTACATTGTAAAATGACACCAATTAACTTTTATTTCTCTTGGAACTGTGCCAGCTATGCCAAAACCCTCACATATGTAAAGAAACTGTTTACTCACCAACTACAGTATTACTATCATAAAGTTCAAACCCTTTTGAACTGCAAATGTATAAAAAGCGTCCAACAAACATTAGCAGAATGGTTTGTCCATAACAACTGTGGTAACCTCATAATACGTAAACTGTACCTTGAGGCCTCATAGTGGTAAGATAGTACTGTCACTAGTTGACTATGGCTCTCTGTCTACATAACTGCCTGTGGCAATTCTCAGCAGAATAAATTCGATCTGTAATGAGGCTTGTCACTTTGTGCTTGGATCTGACAAGCACACTAATAGCTGCACCCTCTACACCCAAACAAATTGGTTACCCCTACCTAGCAGGATTAAGTACCAGACATGTTTGCTAGCCAAGAGGCCACTACTGGGCCTACCCCATGGCCCTAACTCACTACTTCTGTCCTATTGCCAATCTCTACAACACCAGGAGCATGGCTTAGAATGCCCTTGAACTGCATTTTTGCAGTACTCAGTTGGGCAAGTGTTCATTCATTGCCAGGGCCGCTGTAGACCAAAAAACTAGTGGCACTCAGGGAACCACCAGTTCAGAGAGTTAAAGACCTGAGTGAGTAACATTGACAGCATGTTTGTTGTGCAAAAATATAAACTTAAAGTGCTCTCAGAACTCACAATTAGGTTATTGCAGACAGAACTGCCTACCACTCGCTCCAGCGCTTCGACTTACAAGTCTTTGTCGGGGGGGGGGTGGCTACAGGAGAGTTGGACCCCTCATAAATGCATCATCTCATTAATATTTATTACTGTGCTCATCAGTGCTAAGTTTATAAAAAACATATGATACCAAAATTTCTAAAGTGATTGGCATTAATTCATTGCTATTTCTTAGAAATTCATTTTAAATTCATCCATCTCTTGTTATGCATCACCTCTTTGATGTGTGCTTAACAATGCAATAGCAATCAGTATAAACACTTAGTCCTGCTGGCTGGACTATTTAAGTTATCACTCTGCTTGGGAGTTGTTCCCCGTATCTGGAAGGAAATACTATGATATCCCTAAACTCGATATGCTAATGCTCGGCATACCGAGCACAATGGCCCGAAATCCACAGCCCCGAATAGATCTTATGCCCGACAGAAAAATTTTAATTACCTGAAAAATAAGTGTAAAATGTGGAGGGGGGGGGCTCTCCCCCCCACACCCCCATAACTAAAATATCTAACTCTGAAGGGAAGAGGACTCCGGAATAAAATGTTGAGTAGTTGCGTGGGGGGTGGGGTGGGGTGTGCAGTGCGTAAAATGACGTGACCCGGACCAGAACCTGGGTCACACACAGCATGCTGGCCGACCTACTGGTGATATACCCCTCCATACCATTGGGGCAGCTCAGCCAGTAACCCCATCCAGCCATCTTTCCTGTACTGTAGAAGGGGTAAGGTAGCATTCTGTCACATCCGCTGCCTTACCCCGTCGGGAGGAATACCATCAGGTTTACTACTGTCGGGATATCCCATCTATCGGTCAATACTGACTGGGGTATTGGTTGTTGGAATAGTGGGCTTCAGGATAAGGTAAGTATACCATCTGGAAGATGACCAAAATTGTCCCAGTTCTTAAAAAAAGTGACCCGAAGTCCACATCCAATTATAGACCAGTTGCCATACTCCCTGTCTTATGCAAAATCCTTAAAACATTTGTCTCCCTGCAAACAATCAACTTTCTCCATAAACTTAACCTACTCTCAGACTCTCAGCATGGCTTTAGGAAAGGCCATAGCACTTCCACTGCTCTCCTCAAGTTCACGAATGATGCCAAAACTGCCATGGACTCTGGCTTTCTGACTGTTGCAGTCTTTATTGACCAGACCAAGGTCTTGGACCTTTCTGTTCACACCTTACTACTGACCAAAATGTCCTCCCTTGGCTTCTCCCCTGAGGTTATTGCCTGGCATAACAGTTACCTCTTGGACAGGTAACAATATGTCAAGTACTGCTCTGCAAATTCAGAGCTCTCTACAGTCAACGTTGGTGTACCCCATGGCTCTATCCTTGGCCCTCTTCTGTTTTCTATTTTTATGAATGACATCTCCCAACATACCCTCCACTCCTCATCCCTTCTCTATGCAGATGACCTTGTCCTCTACCACAGTGCCAAGGACATTGCCACCCTAAACTCTACCCTCTCCTCTGACTTTTGCCATATCCAAAACTGGATCTCAGGGAACAAACTTGTACTCAATGCCAGTAAAACCCAAGCTATGCTATTTGAGTCTGCCATCAGGCTAAGGAAGTTTTATTTATTATTTATTTATTTAGTTTTTGTTGACCAGGTAAGTGCACTAGACAAATTCTGCCTATTTTCAGGCATGACCCAGGGAGGGGGATGCAGATGAAACCCTGCTGACCTTGAACCAGATTAGGCTGTTGGTGGTATTTTTAGTGAACGGGGGGAAATTTGGCCAGGGCACTGGGGAAATTTCCCTACTAGCCAGTAGGGGGACCTTTTGGCCGTTGAAGGATGACTGAGTCATTTGCTTTACTGATGGACACTGAGATGGATGTGCAGCAGGTCTGTCTCCTCCTCAGCTCATGAGCTGGTTGAGACGGAAATCTTTTTGATGCAAATGCAATTGAAATGGTGGCTGAAGCTGAACTTTCAGCAGAAATGCAATCTGATGGCAAGTGTGGACAGAAAACTGATCCTGATGTTGTGAATTAAACGGTAAATCAGGTGGATACACCAGAGGAAAAAACTCTGCAACAGTTATTATTGCTCGAGGAGCAAAACTATCTTCAAAACAAAAAGGAACTCTTGAGTAAATTCCAGTCTCAGGACCTAGAGAATGTGACGGAGACTCTGAGAGACGAAGAGAAAAACAAACCAAGTGTTGTCATGGATACGGCTCATATGGAGGTACAGAGCGAGCTGCGCATTGTATTCCACCAGTTGGGGCAGGATCAGAGTGCTGCCACGGTCTTCTCCTTTTCTGCTAATATTGAAAAACAGAATCTGGAGCGTGTATTTTGGAAAGGGACTCCTAGTAAATTGAGCTGGGCAGATATGCTTGCAATGGATGTGCGTCCGTGGGCAGTAGAGGATTCTCTGAAGGCGGCTGGCTAGGTCCGCTCCCCTGACATGCAGAACTGGATTTTAGGCTTTACGCCTATCAAGATACCAGGGGTTATGATGTCACTGATACACACTCCCAGAGCAGTGAGTAATGAAAATATTTCAGGTGCTGACGGGGCTTTTGTGTGTAATAATATACAGACCTCTGCTTTGCCTGTGGATGCTACTGCTGTGGACTCAAACGCTGTGATAGAGGGGGAAGCACCTTCACCTCTACAGTTGCCCCCAGAACTTGAACTCATGCAGCATCCAGTATTAAAATCGATTACCAGTGAGGGTGTCAGTGTCCCTGAGCAGGACACTATGGAAGAGGGCATGAGTGACTTTTCTGATGTATCAGATATTCCTAGAGACATTTCTGCAGCTTTAAGGACTCAGCCAAGTGTATTAAATAATGTGGTTGTTCAGACCCCCATTCCACAGACTTCTAAGCCTTATGCTTCTTTTTTCCAAAATACTGTCTACCCTGCAAAGTGACATGATGCTGTGAGGCTTGTTTATAAAGGAGGGTTAGACAACTTTCCCGATAGAGTGTATGTAGGACGAATTTTGTTAAAAGGCAGTTTGCAGTTTAATCTTTTTGAATTATATGCACTGATTCACGTTTCTGGAGAGAACATATTTGATGTTCATTTTAAATTAGGGAGTGGCCTAGATAAATTCTGGGCAAGATATCATCAAGTTAAGAAAACACCTTTGTGGGCCCCTTTTGAGGTAATTCCACTTACAAGACCAGCCCATAAAATCATTACGGTTCTCTTCAGAAATGAGTGAGTCAGTGTTACCGACCTTCTTTTTTGGCTGAAGCAGAAATGTACTGTAACAGGCCATCCAGAGGCCATCTTTGATTCTGAGGGGATTTGGATGGGAGGTTGGACATTAAGGTGATTTTGAGGACTGAGGAAGAAGGATTGCAGCATTTGCTGAATTGTTTTTTTTTGGGGGGGAGGGATAGAGGTGTATTGTTCTATCCTGGTCAGCCTAAGACATGTTACAAGTGTGGACAACCTGGTCACATTAGTAGTGCATATGATCAACTTAAATGTACCCTGTGTCAAAAAACAGGCCATACTAGCAGCCAACGTATAAGTGCTATTTGATTTAACCTCTGTGGGAAGGAAGGCCATACATATGTAGCTTGCTCAGACGCAGCACACAAGAAATCAATGTCTGCAGATAGTGAGGAGCAGCAACTACTAGTCACCCTGGCCCAGACAGAATTGAATAAAAAATCTGCAGAACAGCCTGTGGTGGTTACAATTTCTCCTGAGAAAAATGTTACAGGTAGTTTAGGATCTATGATTTCTGAAATATCTGAAGTACACCCGGAGACAAGTATGGTGGAGATTCTGTCTTCTCTTTCTGCTGATACTACTGAGAAGCCAGCTGCACAGATAGGTTCAGGGCCGGCCTTAAGGATAGGCAAACTAGACAGTCAGCTAGGGTGCCATGTAGCAGGGGGCACCAGTGACCAAATGTTTTTGAGCACTGATGACCGCAAATCGAATGTGTTTTGGGGCGGGGGGGTGCGTGTGCTTGACAGTCTTGTCTCCTTTCCCCCAACCGAAAATGTGCAGGCGCAGCTGGCAACCCACTCTTGGTGAAATCCTACCTTGTAGTATGGTGAACTTCAGGACTCACCCACCATCACCAGTAGCCCCTCCCTAATAGAGCACATCAGCCACCCAGCCAACTGTTGTGCTAGTCTCATGCCGCTGAATTCTCCTCACTCACTCAGCATTGTCTAGCGGGCTGGGGTCCTCGAGGCTTGATCGATCGTCAATGATCCTTGTAGTCACTAGAGTTGACGTGTCGTGTGTGGAGGGAGAAGTGTGTTGCCCAACTCGCCCGGTAAACGTCATCACTTGTCAACGGTTAATTGAATATTAGGCTAGACTTGGGCATGGCCAGCCACAACCTGGGGAGTGGATTTTTTGGGAAGGCCCAGGCTAAAAAAAAAATCATCCACAATCGGACCACCACACATCGGATTCGTCGACAGCACGGCCGGGACTCCAGCGGAGAGGAGGAAAAGCTGAGGAGGAGGACGAGAGGACTAGTCTGACCATGTGAGGTCGAGGAGTAGAAGCAAGCAAGTGAATAGGTTTTCACCTTTTTTTTTTTTTCAAAATTCTGAAGTGTGTCATTTGTGTTGGCCACTTGGCCACTGCCAGTTGAGTTGGCCTGCCCTCCACCTTTTAAAATTGACCTAGGGGTCTCCTAGTCTAGACCTTTGACTTGTTGTTTGGCAGGCATTACTGTGACCTTCTTCTTACTATCCTGGTATCAACAGTAAATTTTAAGGACCCTAGATAGGGTTTTGCTGTATCTCTGTGTTCTGAAATCATTTTTATTTTTTATTTAATGAGGAGTACATTGTTAAAACAAATACACTCTAAAAGCAAAAATAAAACAGATTTTGTGTTGAAAGATTTTCTTGGGACATTAGAGTTCCATTAATGACATATGTCACAAAAAAGATAGTCCTTCCGCTGCATCTTGCTTCAGCTCTAAATTCCTCTATTGTCACTTACCATTGAAAAAAAGTAATAAGGTACCGTAGGAAAGAGTACTGCTGTAAGAGCTTAGATAAAGGACCTCTTACTGCCTGCTGGAGAATCTGGTGCAGTCACCACGTCCTATGGCACGCTTCGGTTAATGGTTCCAGTGTTAGGATGATGCTAGGTGCTTAGTTAGTGGGGTTGGGGGGCACAGAGCCATCTCTTGCTGTCACACAGTAGCACTAGTGCAAGCTCCCCTAAAGCAGCACCCTTTAGCATCCCTTGCTCACAATCCAACTCCATGTTCACCATTTATCCTGGTTATCCTGCATTTTCCACCCTCTAGTTTTTTCCCTCTCTGTCCAGGAGAGATGTGCAGGGTAGTACAGCAGAGGAGGTAGCAGCCGCTAAATCACTTCTGATTTGAAAACTTCCCACAGTGCCAAGAGTTTTTCCTTTGTTTTGGGAACTAACAATCAATTTCAAATGAAGGCATGACTGCATGTGTGGGAAGCTGCCAAGTGCTATTGCCTGTTCCCAAAACAGAGCTGTGTAACTGGCAAGAGTTAGACTGCAGCAGGAACTACAGACAGCTGTCAGCCACAACAGCCTACTAGCCTAGTAATATGTTACAGACTAGACTAGTAGTAAATTGAAAAATTCACTGTTTGGTGGTCTGAGAGAGTCTCAGGCTCTGGCTCTCATCTCAGCACTGACTGACCATCTGTAGTGGTCTCCTCAGGTCTGATCCATCCCATCCCACTCCTGGCCATCCCTTCCCAGCAGTCAGAGAGGCATTCATCCATTCTCCCAACCATGCATGCCACCGCGGCGTCCCAGGCCAGCTGCCCTGCCCCTCACCCTCAGTCACATAGCACAGACACAGGTACTCAGGAACAGGGCTGACGTGCTGCCTTAGCATCGTGCCATCCTGCCATGCCATGTTCTTGCTCCTCCAGGCCATTAAGAATGTCATGGTTTGTGTTGGGTTGAGAAGACTGAAAAAGAAAATGGGAAGGGGGCACCACTTGCAAGTTTGTCTAGAGGCGCCATGTACCCTAAGGCTGGCTCTGGATAGGTAGCTCTGATTTAGCAGGTCAGGAACAGACACAACCTAGCTCCATGCTCCCCCCCCCCAAGAGTACAGGGAGTAGTGGAGAGGAGGATGAATACGAGAAGGAGGCAAACTTGGGCCCAACCAACACCAAAGGCACCAAAAATACAGGTTACTCGCCTGTAACAGGAGTTCTAGGGATGGTATATGTTGTTCATCCACACTTACTGGCAGGTTTCTTGCCACTTTAAATCTTGCTGGAAGGTCTTCAAGCTGGCTCCTCCCACCCACTCGGGTGGTAAAACTCTTGGCTGTGCCCCATGACGCCGGATCTAGCCCGCTGGAAGCCAGGTTGTACGTCGAAGCTGGGGAGGTCGGGTGGGGTGTGTGGATGAACAACATATACCATTCCTAGAACTCCTGTTACAGGTGAGTAACCTGATATGAATATGTTGTTCAATCCACACTTACTGGCAGACTCCTAGCAGTTCTCTGGGAGGATGGAGGCAAGGTGTGCACCCCCTACTTGGAAAATAAGGACTGGAGAACCGAGGTCCCAAAGCCAGCATCCCGGCGTGACTCTAGGTCGATGTGGTAATGGGTAATGAAGGTGTGTGCTGACTTCCAGATAGCAGCCCTGCAGATTTCCTGGATAGGGACGTCCCTGGAAGCAGCCACTGAAGCAGCGGCATGGCGGGTAGAATGAGCACTTATCCCTTTGGGAGGCTCCATGCCCGCTAACCTATAGCAGAGATCTATGCAGAAGAAGACCCACCTGCCTATCGTCCTCTTGGCTGCAGGTCTGCCAGGTGCGGCTTCAGCGTAGGTGACAAACAGCTGGCAAACCTCTCCCCAAACTTCAGCCATCCGGTCCTTATAATAAGAGAGCACTCTCCTAGGGTCCAGAGTATGGAGCCTATATTCGGCCTCCGAGGTGTGATTGGGGTAGAACACTGGCAGAGTCAACACCTGGTTAAGGTGAAACTCTGACACCAACTTCGGAAGGAATTTTGGGTGGGGGTGCAGGACAACCTTGTCCCTGTGGAAGACCAGATAAGGAGACTCGATGGAAAGTGCCTGGAGCTCTCCCATCCTTTTGGCTGATGTGATAGCCACCAAGAAGGTGGTCTTCCATGACAGGTGAGAGATATCAAACCTGTACATCGGTTCAAATGGCTTGCCCATGAGCTTAGCCAACATCAGCAGTAGATCCCATGGAGGTGGAGGTTCTTGTCCTGGAGGGGATATGTGATCAAGGCCTTTGAAAAAGCACCTGACCACCTTCTCCTGCACCACCGATTGCTTGCCGGCTCATGCCCGGTAAGCAGAGATGGCTGCCAGGTGCACCTTAAGGGTCGTCGACCGAAGTCCTAGGTGAGAAAGGGACCACTGGTAGTCCAGAATGCTGGCCAAAGAACAGGAGGAAGGGTCCAACCCCTTATACTGACACCAAATGGAGAATTTCTTCCATTTGAAGGCACCGCATTTTCTGGTCGACTTCTTACAACGTTGAGGACCTCGTTGGAAAGACCCAAGGCCTGGAACTCTAGCCGCTCAGAAAGAAGGCCGTCAAGTGCAGGGATTGAAGGTCCAGGTGGAGTACCTTCCCCTTGTTGACTGAGATCAGGTCCGGGCGAGCCGGTAGCCGCCTTGGGAGCCTGGAGCTGAGGCTGAGGAGATCTGGATACCAGAACTGGTGGGGCCAGTCTGGGGCTACTAGAATCACCTGTGCCTTGTCCCTCCTCACCTTGAGAAGCACCTTGTGGATCAAGGGAAATGGGGGGAAGGTGTAGAAGAGGCCCGAGGTCCATGACCTCGAGAAGGCATCCACCTGCAGCGAGCCCTGCTGAGGGGGGTGGGCATGAAACAGCCTCAGCCTCGCATTCTCCCTGGAGGCAAACAGATCCACTTGAGGAGTGCCCTAATGGGAGAACAGATCTTGTACTACCTCCAGCAGGAGAGACCACTCGTGAGATGCAGCGCCTATCCGGCTGAGGGCATCAGCCAGAGTGTTGGAGGCTCCTGCCACATGGATGGCTAGGAGATCTGACTCCAGACTGCTCACGAGGAACCAAGTGTGGAGAGCCTTCTTGCACAGAGGCAAGGAGCGTGTTCCACCCTGGTGGTTTAGGTAGTACATGGTCGTGGTGTTGTCCATCTGGACCTGGACCACTTGACCCTGTACAAATGGAGTGAAGGTGGTGAGGGCCAGTCGGACTGCTTGAAGCTCCAGCAGGTTGATGTGATATCGAGACTCCTAAGGAGACCAGAGGCCATGCGCTCTGAGCTCCCCCAGATGGGCACCCCAACCCATCAGAGAAGCGTCGGTAGTTAGAGTGACCGTTGGCACGGGGTGGACAAACGGGATACCCTCCTGCAGATGAGCTGGAATGAGCCACCACTGGAGAGCGTTCTGCATCTTCTGGGTCACTATCACTGGTTGGTCCAGAGCGTTGTGACCATTGGTGGGCCAGCCCAATGGACCACACTGGTGCAGGTCACCATCAGGCTCAGGAGGTGCAGGAAGTCCCAGGCAGGGTGCAATTGCCCAACCAGAAATGATTGGGCAAAGGAGGAAAGAACCTTGGCCCTGTCTGCCGGGGGCTATGCTCTGGCTCGAAGAGAGTCGAGCTCTGCCTCAATGAACTGAATCACCTGCATTGGCACGAGTTCCGATTTGGCCTCGTCGATTAGGAGGCCAATCTGAGAGCAGACCTGGAGGGCCAGATTCTTGGACCACTCCACCTCCAGCTTGGAAGGGGCTGCAATCAGCCAGTCATCCAGGTAAGGGTACACTGGACCCTTTGGTGCCGCAGGAATGCTGTCACCACTGCCATGCATTTG
The DNA here is from genome assembly GCA_016271365.2 of Neoceratodus forsteri. Classification (NCBI taxonomy): domain Eukaryota; kingdom Metazoa; phylum Chordata; order Ceratodontiformes; family Ceratodontidae; genus Neoceratodus; species Neoceratodus forsteri. The sequence continues at coordinate 372,341,461 of CM057449.1, forward strand.
GTGAAGACCCTGGGAGCTGGAGAGAGAGAGGCTGAAGGGCATTGCCCGGAACTCGTAAAGGGATCCCTCAGCTCTGAAACAGAGGAACCGCTGGTGGGATGGACAGATTGGGATGTGAAAGAATGTGTCCTGGAGGTCCAGAGAACAGAACCACATGCCTCATTCCAAGGATGGAATGATCTGAGCCAGAGTGACCATCCTGAAGGTTCGAGACCTTAGGAACTTGTTCAGGTCATGTAGGTCTAGAATGGGGCACCAACCCCCCCGTCCGTTTTGGGACCAGGAAGTACCTGGACACAAACCCTAGGTCTGGAGGAGGACACGCCACCTCCCTGATCACCTCCTTCTGGATGAGCAGGGCAATGTCAGCTCGACGAGCCAACAGAAAGGCTGTGGACCCTGTAGCCCCTCGTGGGGTGACGGCTCAATAGGGTGGGGACTGCTCGAATTCCAGAGGCAGACCCTTTCCTACCAATTCCAGCACCCAATGGTCCGTGGTGATATCGGACCAGGAGGAAAGGAAGTGGTGGAGCCATCCCCCCACAGGGGGAACCCAGGGAGGAGTGACGAGGTTGGGGGCGACACCCCTAAACCCATCACTGTGCAGGCTTGGAGGAAAGTCCGGCCGAAGAGCCTCCTGAACCTTTCCCTCCTGGCTTCCTGCTGGAGGAAGCAGCAGGCTTGGCTTTGGGGTGCCAAGTGCGAGCCTGCTGGCCCTGATGCTGGTGTTGCTGGGCTGGACATGCCGCAGGGGCTGAAGGGTGAAAGGGCTTACACTGCTGCTGGTGGCCTTTGTCCTTCTTTGCAGATGTGACTGAGTCCAAGGTGGCATTGGACTTCTCAATCCACTGAAGATGTCCCTCCACCCCGGTACCGAACAAATCGGTACCCAGGAAGGGAACGTCTGCCAGCTTGTGCTGGGTATCTGCCGTGAAGGTGGAGATCTACAGCCAAGCTCTGCGGCACATGGCCACTGCGACCACTACTGACTGGGCACGCAAGTCAGCGATGTCCAGGGAGGTCTGGAGCTGCTGTTTGGCCACCGCCTTTCCCTGATCCTGCACCTGCTTGACCGTAGTTTGGAGGTCAGCCAGGAGATGAGGAATCACCTCATCCAGGGAGCCCAAAAGGGCGAGTGAAAAGTGTGCCATTAGAATGGCTGATCTGGCCTAATGAAAGCCTAGGGAGGAAGCGGCATAGACTTTCCACCTGGAGTAGTCTAGTTTCTTGGACTCCTTATTGGGTGGCTTGTCCACATCCCAAGCGTTCCTGGAATGCTGGAAAACGCTGTCGGTCACTAGCCCCTCCACGGAGGGGTGGTCCAAGAAACCAGAGAGTGAACCAGTGGGAACAGCATATTTTCGAGCCATCCTGGCCAAAGGTGCTGGACAAGAAGCTGGCCACTGCCATAGCTCCAAGGTCAGGCCAACAATGGTTTCGGCCACCAGGAAGGCCTCAGTGGGGGAATCCCCTTGGTCCAGTATCTCCGTGAGGGGATACTTGGCCCATTTTGAAACGGGTTCGAGCTTCATCCCAGTGGACTCTGAGATGAGTCGAAGCATTCCAATGAATGAGAATGGTCTCTCACCCACCAACTGACCCCCGGTGGACTCCAGGTCAAGCGGCCTGGAGAGCAAGGAGGAGTCGCCATCAGACTCCGAGGAGTCTGCGAACAGCTGCAGAGGGCCTGAGCCACCCTCTACCTGCCGAGGTTGATCGGGAGTGAGGATGATTGACAACTGATCGGGAAAGCCCTGACCAAACCGAGAATCCTTGGTCGGGGCCCCAGTTTTAGGTTGTGAAGGCGGGGGTTCCACCACAATGGGTGGCGCAGCCAGTTTCAGCCGAACAACCGGTGCCGGCTTTGGCTCCTCGACTACAATGAGGGGTTGTTTCGGCCGATCTGGTGACAGCCACTTAATGGCCGGGAAAGGCGACAGTCGGCTTATTCCCGGTCAAAAGGAGCTGCTGCCACATTAGATCCTCGTAGCGCCGATACAATTTGCGCTAGAGCCTATCCTCCGAAGAGGACGATGACAAGGATGAGTGGCGCCACCACTTTCCATGGTGCCAAGACCAAGACTGCTGATGTCGGCAGGATTGGCTGGACATGGAAGAGGTCCGAGACCGGGAACTTCGATGTTTCCGAGGGTGGGTCTGAGAGGGGGCAGGGGAAACCCGCTCTTCCCTCGGTTCAGGGACCTTAACCGGGGACTCCAGCATGGGAGGCACAGGCAAGTCCTCAGTTTCCACTGGGGGAACTGGTGAAGAAGGGTTGTCGGCTTCTCCAGTCGACAGCCCCGTCCGACGGGTGGAGAAAAATCTTGACTGGGTCGATGGGTGTCTCAGCCGGCTGACCAGCAGGGACGCCGGTGAAGCCAGTGGCCTTAGCTGCAGCCGCCTCGGTAAGTGTCAACTATCAGGAAGGGACCGCTCCACGCCCATGAGCGTCGGACGGTGGGACTTCCACTAGAGTCCTTCTTTGTGGACTGAGAGGAATGTCCTGAAGGCCCCCTCTAGTGGGAGATGGGGTTGACAAAGCTCCTTGAACGAAGCCGTATAGGAGGAGCCCAAGGAGTGTGGGATAAATGCCTCGACCGAGGAAGATGACACTGCAGCCTGAGCCGCTTTCTCCTCAAGGGAGATCATCTGTTCGAGCTGTTCAGCCGAGCCCGCAGCCGCGGACACCGCCCAACGGGCCTCCTTCGACTTGACCAGAGGATAACGTTTCTTGGGGCACCCAAGTTGCAATCTGGCAGCGCGATCCTCTAAGACCCTGGATGAAAAGGACTTGGTACAAGTCACAGACCTGCTAATCATGGTCAAGCCCCAGGCAGTAAACGCATGTGGAGTGCGGATCAGTCCAGAACATATTCTGCCCACAGGGGCACCGACGAAATCTGGGTGTCGATTTGTCCATCGCAGCCGCGAGGGACGAGAAAGACCGAAGTCTTGTAAATTTGAAAATTAGTTTCGGTTTAACCGACGAGTTTGGATCCAAGCCTAAAACGCAGAGTGCAAAGGACGGAACCTGAGCTTCCAAGTGGTAAGGAAGATCTGGAGTCATGGGGTGGAGCCGAGAGTTTTACGACCTGGGTGGGTGGGAGGAGCCAGCTTGAAGATCTTCCGGCAAGATTTAAAGTGGCAAGGAGCCTGCCAGTAAGTGTGGATTGAACAACATATCCATGTCCCTAGAAACTACTTTACACAATACTTCCAATAGATTCCAGGTGCTTTTGGATGTTGAGAACTCGGATAGTGACTCTGTGGGTTCCTCTGTGGATCTTAATCAGCAGAATGAACAACCAGCTGTGCAGGAACCCAAGGTAGGTGGAAAACCTTCAAAGAATTCGCAGAGGAAAGGGAAAACAAAAAAAAAGAAATGAGGATAAACTCCACTATGATGTCTGATGTCTTTCTCACCACCCTTCTTAATTTTGACGTCTAATGTCAATAGTATTAAGAATAATTTAAAGAGGAGTGTGGTTTTTAATGTCCTGCAAACTTATCTTCCTGGGTGTTTCTTTTACAAGACACCAGGTTACACACCACCGTGGAGTTAACTGCCTCTACTAAGTAATGGATGTCAGGGAGTTTATTTTGGTCCAGAGGCTTGGACCTCTCTTCAGGGGTGGGAATCTTTTTTCATAAAATTCAGCCAACGATAGTTAGGGTTTTGGATATTGTGCCTGGGAGAGTACTTTTGCTGGATTTTATTCTTAATAACATCCCTTTTCAGATTATTAACACATACGCACCTCAAACCAAAGCTAGCAATGACAGCTCTTTTCAACAAATAAGCCCTTTTTTGCACACGGCTCAATATGTAATTTGGGGTGGAGATTTTAATTGTGGGCTGATTAAACATGATAGAGGATCTGATACAACAACTGATAACATTTTTGGGGACATAACTGTTTTGAATACAGTCATTCGTATAACTCGTTTAAAGGACGCGTTTTTGACCATTCGGGTATCAGAGAGAAAACATTTTTTAAAGGGAAACTATCTACAAGGATAGATTTTCTCTTTCTTTCTAAAGCCTTGATTAATCAAACTGTATCTGTTGAACCTATGGCATATTCAGATCACAAACTTTTAACTCATTCACTTGGTAGAGCAGTGGCTCCTCTTGGTCCTGGATACTGGAAACTAAATTCCACCCTTTTGGTACAAGCAGGGTTTTTGCAACAAATTACGTATTTTTAAATTTGCAGGAGATCATTATTTGACCTGTATGATGATCCAGTCAGTTGGTGGCAGGAGACTAAAATAGAGCTTAGGAGTTTGCTTATTTCAAATGTCAGACAACTTAGGAAAGGAGCATATTTTTTTGTATTTACAGGACAGAAAACAACTACAACATTTATACACTCTCTCTCAAAATAGCAGACATGATTTTTCAGATCAAATTTCGCATCTTAAAAATAGAATGATACAATTTCATATGAAGCAGACTGAAGGTCTTAAGTTGAAACAACAGCACAGTACAAATGGGCCATTTGAAAGTACATGTCCTCTTCTTAGGAATCAGGAACGAATAAAGAAAAGAGTGATCACTGTCCTATATGATAAGCAGAGTAAGGTACAGACTGCATAGGATCATATTCTTAACATTGCATCAGAATACGCAGCATCATTATTTAAAAAGCAAACTACAAGGATTAGTGATTTTTCAAAATTTTTTGAGAAAATCGTGACCCCGCATGTCCCACAAGATCTTATTCTGGGACTAACTAAACCTTTCCATACTCAGGAAACTGCTGATGCTATCACATCTTTGTCAAAGGGTAAAGCCCCTGGACAAGATGGCCTTACATCAGAACTATATAACCTTCTGAGTCATAAAATTCTGGAAGAACTAACTGAAGTTTATAATTTTATTCTACATAGTCAGAATGTACCATTTGACATGGCTACAGTGGTACTTATTTTCCTATTTAAAAAAGGAGATAGACTAGATTTGATGAACTGGAGGCCTATCAGTCTCTTGAATAATGATTTTAAAATTCTTACTAAAATGTTAAATACCAGATTGCTAACAGTAGCAGCATTTTTAATTACTCCAGCACAATCTTTTCAGTGCCAGGGAATACTATCACAGGCCAATTGATTTTATTATGAGAGCTTTTTTGATAGAAATAATGACTCTCCTCTGGAGGGGTATGTTTTTTCTTTGGACCAGAAAAAGGCTTTCGATAATGTAGACCATGTGTTCTTGTGGCAGGTTTTGCAGCATTATGGTATTTCCCAAACCTTTATAGACTGGTTGAAAGTCTTATATCGCACAGCCACAATTAAACCATGTGTCAATGTTTTTTTTGGCCCATATGTACATATACAAAAAGGTGTTAGACAAGGATGAAGACTTGCTGTTCCTTTTGGAAGCTGAGAAACTGGCTATACTGCAGAGAACAAACTAGAATGCATTTGAGGAACTGGTAACTTGGTAAAACATAATATTGTAGGGGACTAAGAAGGTAAGCTACACTTTCTACAGAAAGTTTCCTTATTTTCTTATTGGCATTAAGAATTGCAGGATTCCATTAAAGTGTAGTAATTTTATAACCAGAGGGGGTTGTAATACAACTGAAGTTGCTTGATTTCTGTGCTAGACACATAGGATTTGGAAGGATATTTGTGCCATATTTTGGAAGTGTCCTGCTGGCTGAACAGTGAGCTCGTTTTTATCCCTGGACTCAATAGAGTGGTTTGTGTAGGGGCAGTGGTCTAGTACATTGTGGTGTTGGTTGACTTACTATAAAGGGCAGTACTTACCAGGGTGGTGGAGCAGTGGTGTATTTGATTGTTTCTAACAGTCACCAGTGGTTGTGGCCACCCACCCACCCTACCCCTCACCTCGCACCCAAGGTGACATTTCCTTTATAGCCAAGGTTCTGACATCACTCTCAACAGGTCTTGGAGCAGAACTGTCATATTCTTAATTACCCAGCGCAGTGCATAAAGCATAAGTATACACACACACACACACACAAAAAAAAAATTTGTATATTACTCATTGTATATTATAAGGAAGAGGGACATGTAAGGAGTGGTGCAATGCACTGGCTGTGGGCAGCAATTTTCCGGGAAACATTCTGGAACCTGCGTTGCTGCCCTATTTGCAGGCAACTGTAAGCTCTGAGGGAGGAGGTTGCCCACCTCCAGGCTGAACTGGCAAGGACTAAAGAGGACTCCCCCACCCAAAGAGCACCAGTTTCACAACCACTGCCTCAGAGGTTGCCATGTCTGAAGAGCAGATGGACCACAGTAGGTTCGGGGAGGGTGAGGGTGGTGGAACAGAGGCATAGCCCCCGAGTTGCAACTCTACACAAATCATATTTTCTTCTTGTAAATCAAGGTTCCTCTATGATGACACTCTCATTGGACACCAAGAAGAATGCTGGGGACATCCACAGGGAGACACACAAAAGAGTGGCAAGGGACAACACAAGGGAAAGAAACAGCTTCTGATAGGGGACTCAACTGTTAGGGGTGTAGACCTGGGGAAGGGAGAGGAGAGGGAAGTAAGGTGCCTGCCTGGTGCCATGGCTTGGAGGGACAGGAAGCAAATCCTCAGGATTGCAGAAGCAGCATCACAGGAGAGGAAACTAGATATCATTGTCCACCTCGGGACAAATGACCTAGCTAGGCATGAGATCAGTGCAGTGCAGGATGAATTTGTGGAGTTGGGGAGGGGCCTCAGACAGGTAGCAAGCATGGTAACCTTCTCAGAGGTGCTGCCAGTCTATGGCAGGGGTGAGGCTAGGGTACTGCACACCATGCAGTTTAATGAATGGTTGCAAATCTGGTGCAGAGCACAGGGCTTTGGCTTCATTGGGGACTGGGGGTCCACCTGGAGAGATGAAGGTCTGTACTGGCATGATGGTCTGCATCTGTCCTGGAAGGGAACCACGCTCCTAGGTGACAGGTTTAAAGGCTTCCTTGGCAAGCTTTTAAACTAGCCAAGGGGGAAGGTGCTGATAGGAAACAGGAAAGTTCAAGCCTCCTCCCGCAAAGCATGGCAGGTAGTAGGGTAAACACTGAGGTACAGAGCTTGACAGAGGGCAGGACAGGGGTAAATGGAAAAATGGACAAGGGCAATAAGAGCAGGGATGGGGTAAAAAAGATAAAGCCAACATTAAATGGAGGGCAATGAGTACCAATGCCCTTAGTCCTGGAAACAAGCTTTCAGAGCTAGTAGCCCTGATGGAAGTGGAACACTTGGATATTGTGGCAGTCACAGAAACATGGTACATGGAGAACCATGACTGGGATGTCAACATACCAGGGTACACAATCTACAGAAGGGACAGAGAGGGTAAAAGAGGAGGTGGAGTAGCTCTCTACATAAGGGAAGGGATCAAAGTAACAGAACTAAAAAGTAAAGGGGGAGGATAAGAGGAACTCTGGGTCACATTGGAGACAGGGAATGGCATCACAATATGCACAGGGGTTGTATACAGACCCCCGTCTCAAGGGGAGGAAATGGACAAGAAAATGATAGAGGGCATTCTCAAAATGGCTGAAAAAGGGGAGATACTGTTGATGGGGGACCTGAATATGCCAGATGTTAACTGGGCAACATGGGCGGCAGCCACATCCAAGAGCAGGGTTATTCTCGATGCCCTACAGGGAGCATGCCTTAGACAGCTAGTGGTGGAACCCACTCGGGAGGGAGCAATATTAGACCTGGTACTCTCAAATGGAGAGAGGATCACAAACTTAGAAGTCAGTAGACACCTGGGAACAAGCTGCACCACTGCACAGTGTGCTTCACAATAAACACAACCATGGAGACAAGCCATACAAATACAAGGATACTGGACTTTAGAAAGGCTGACTTTGGCAAATGGGTGAATACCTGAGGAATGCATTAGCAAATGGCCAGAAAGGAGGGGTGGAAGAACAATGGAGAAAAATCAAAACTGCCATCATGGAGGCAACAAGCCTTTGTGTGAAACAAATAAAGAAAACAAAGCAGAATAAAAAACCACTATGGCTCTCAAAAGAAGTGTCAGGGAAGGTTAAGGAGAAAAAGGCTGCATTCAAAAAGTATAAGGAATCACAGACGGAACACGACAGGGAACTGTATCAATTAAAGCAGAAAGAAGTGGGGAAGGCAGTCAGAAAAGCAAAGGCCCAAACCGAGGAAAGGATAGCCAACTCAGTTAAGAAGGGGGATAAAACCTTTTATAGGTACATTAGGGAACATAGAAAGGTTAAGGGAGGGATAGGTAAGATTAATAAAGGAGAGGGGAGGTGGGCAGAGGGAGACAGTGAAAAGGCAGAGATAATGAATGAATACTTTTGCTCAGTATTCACAAAAGAAGAAGAGGAGGAGTTACCTAAACCAAACAGTAGAAGCACTCTAGATAGTGGGGTTGATACCAGTCCATTTAAAGAAGAAAGAGTACTGAAAGAACTTCTAAAACTCAAGGTGGACAAAGCAATGGGACCTGACGGGATTCACCCTAGAATCCTAAAAGAGCTAAGGGAGGACCTAGTGACACCACTAACCACACTTTTTAACAAATCATGGGAAGATGGGGTGGTACCTGAGGACTGGAGGAGGGCAGATGTGATTCCCCTTCACAAAAGTGGGAGCAAGGCAGAAGCAGGAAACTACAGACCTGTTAGTTTGACCTCAGAGGTGGGACAAATGATGGAATCAATTCTGAAAGAAAGAATTGTTGAGTACCTAGAGGCCAGCAGGGCACTGGACCCAAAGCAGCATGGATTCACAGCAGGAAGGTCATGTCAGACAAATCTAATCGATTTCTTTGACTGGGTGACCAAAGTAATAGACCAGGGAGGGGCTGTGGATATGGCCTACCTAGACTTTAGCAAGGCATTTGACACAGTCTCGCACAAAAGATTAATAATCAAGTTAGCCAGCCTGGGAGTGGGTCCCAGGGTGGTAGCCTGGGTAGAAAACTGGCTGCACAACAGGACACAGAAGGTAATAGTGAATGGAACGCATTCTGAAGCAAGGGGGGTTACTAGTGGAGTACCTCAGGGCTCAGTACTGAATTGTTCCAGTCTCTTTAACGTCTTTATAGGTGACATTGCAGAGGGTCTGGAAGGAAAGGTATGCCTCTTTGCGGATGACACAAAGATCTGTAACAGAGTTGATACACAAGGGAGTAGAAAGGATGAGAAGGGACTTGGCAAGATTGGAGGAATGGTCCAGACATATGGCAACTTAGATTCAATGCAAAGAAGTGCAAAGTAATGCACCTGGGAAATAAAATCCAGAAGAAGAGTACACAATAGCAGGAGGTACTAACAACAACAATAATGGAAAGGGATCTGGGTGTAGTCATATCAGATGACCTAAAGGTGGGTATGCAATGTGAGAAGTCAGTAGGAAAGCCAGGGGATACTGGGATGCATAGGGAGGGGCATCACAAGTAGAAAAAGGGAAGTGGTTATCCCTCTATACAGACAGTTGGTGAGACCCCATCTGGAGTACTGCGTGCAGTTTTGGAGACCTCATCTATGCAAGGACATAGACAGGATGGAAGCAGTCCAGAGGAGGGCAACTAAAATGGTGCAGGGTCTACATCAGAAACCATATGAAGAGAGACTGAGAGAGCTTAATATGTATACCCTTGATGAAAGGAGGGACAGGGGACATGATAGAAACTTTTAAGTACCTCAAGGAATCAACAAAGTCCAGGAGGGTAGCATCTTCAGAAAAAGAGATGTGTAAGGACAGGGGAACAATTTAAAGTTAGAGGGACGGCTCAGGGATAATGTAGGAAATTCTTTTTCACGGAGAGAGTGGTGGACGATGGAACCGCCTTCCTGGAGAGGTTGTGGTCTAAAACAGTGGAGGAATTCAAACATGCATGGGACAGACATAAGGCAATTATAGTGGGGGGTTGCAGGAAATAGGCTGTTGGTTAACTAGAATCTGCAGCTTATCCAGTAGGTAGGGAAATGGGCAGACTGGGTGGGCCAAGTGGTCCTTATCTGCCATCAAAGTCTATGTTTCTATGTCCTATTAGCCCCCTATTATATGTGTTCAGTATTGACCCTCTTTTATGGCTTCTTAATACAGAAATAGGAATAGAACCAGTTCAATTGTTACATTATGTGGTTCCTTACACTGCTTTGGCCTATGCAGATGATGTTGGTTATTCTGGTAGGGAATACGAGGTCAGCTGAGAAGGCAATGACAATATGTACAAAATATGGAACATACTCAGGTACTCAATTAAATACACAGAAAAGTATAGGGAAACCTTTAGGATGACAGGTTGTCTCCACGGAAAGGGTGGCAGGACTTTCTCTTACATCAGGTACTTTGAAAATTTTGGGAATTGAATATGGGGCACCCCAGATGGATGTAAAGAAATGGGACATTAAATTGCAGCTTGGTGCACAGATGGTTCAAAATTGGAACAGAACTAAAATGAGTTATTTAAAACATGTCTACCTGAATAAAACATGCCTTATGCCAGTTTTTCTCTTTCTTAGTGTGGTATTTCCAGTACCTAAGACAAGAGATGCTAAACTATACAGCCTTTTTTTTTTCAATCCTTTTGGGGGGGTAGGCTAAATCCAATTAAACGGAATATATTATATTTGCCTCGGAATTTGGGAAGACAACAAATGGTGAATCCAGTGCTTTTTTTTCTTCTGTCAATTTTTGCATGGAAATCTTAAACCTTTGTTTGTGTCTCCAGGTAAATACTGGTGTGACATCTTTGTCCAGACGGTGTCACAATGGTTTACAGATTGGGAGAAAGGTCAATTGCGCCAAGTTAAGCATTTTGTATCTTCCCCAGAATATTTAAGAGAGTTTTTTGTAAAACTTTGGTTGTGGGGCGTGACTAGTAGAATGGAGATAGCAAATAATAAAAAAAACAGATTTACACCTATGTTATAGAGACACATTTTAAGGAAATAGATCCTTTTCCAAAGTGTCCAGTAGGATGTAAAGCAGCTTTAATGCTCTTTTTAACAGAAAAAAAGAGAAGTTGAATGTTAAAGCAAACCAGAAGCATAAAAGGGTGGAGGAAAGAATATGCTCTAGACCTTTGTGTATTTATCAGCTAGAGACTCTTATGCATTTATATTTTACCTGTTCTTATATTACGGATTTCTGGACTTTTCCCTACCAAGAATCTAATGTTATGTTTTTTAAGCATGTCTCATTTCCTGTGCTTATGTATGGAGATTACCCACTGACCTGGGCTAAATGGGAGACAAGCACTTTGACTATTATTTTTGTGGTTATAAAATGGTATGTGTGGCATTCAAGATGTTTGTTTACTCCTTAACAAAAAGAGATTGCATATATTGAACTCTATGGGAACATTTTTAAAAATTTATGGATATTTATTTTCAAGAAACCAAATGTATGGAAAGGATGAGGTTACAGACAGTTTGGAGGGATTTACCCTGGATTACTGATAGTGATTTCCTGGTTACATACAGTAGATGTATTAAGTACTGTCAGGAATATTTACTCTTTTACTTATTCTATTTTTTTTATTATTACGTACTCTATTTTATTTGGGTATCTGATGGTCTAGTATGCTAGATGGATTCTAAACACTTAATTGTATAAACTAGATGGTTTGATTCTTGTTTTTTTTTCCTTGTTTGGTTATGAATATTGTTTATTTTTTTTTGTTTTGGATTGTATGATTTCATTAATAAAAATTCCCCCTACTCTTTTTAAGAAGTGCCATGGGATCTTTAACATCCACCTGAACTACCACCAGAACAGGAAGATGGGATCTTGGTTTAACGTCTCATCCAAAAGATGGCATCTCAGGAGTACAACACCCCCCTCATTCTGCACTACAGTGTCAGTATTAGGATATTAACCCAAGTGCGGGGATAGAACCCACAGCCTTCTGATCTCCCAGCTTCAGAGGTGAGTGTGCTACCTGCTGAGCCACTGACACTGCTATGAAATGCTTTGGCCAGCTAGCTATCTCCTGCCCTGATGTCTCTCCTCTTGAAAACATCCTCTCCTTCAAATATCTGGGTCTTACCCTTGACCCCTCTCTAGACTTTGTCCTCCATATAGCCACTACCTGTAAAGCAGTCAACTCTAAGATTGGAGTAGCCTATAGAACTAGACATTCGCTCACTCCCTCTGCCCGGATTGCCATAGCCCAGGGCATCCTTCTCCTAGCTCTTACCTATGGCTCAGTCACCTATACTGGTGCCACAAAGGCTAATTTACACAATTGGGCAACTACTTATAACAATATCTGTCACTTTACTCTTGCTTCACATGGGGTACCTGTCGCTGCCACCTTTACAGCAGCCTAATCTGGCTCTCCCCTGTGGCTAACCGTCTTTATGCCGTTGGCTCACTGATGGATAGTATCTCACACACTGATGTGCCCTCTATGCTAGCTTAGCTGCTGATTCCTCAGTGTCCCTCCTATGCCCCCCACTCTGGAGATTAACAGCTCTTTACTGTACCCAGATGTAAAACATCTATGGGTATTCTGGCCTTCTCACACATAGCCCCAGCTCTCTGGAACTCCCTGCCCACTATTATCTGACTTGCTCCTACCCACATCAGCTTTTTAATTTTTTTACTTACTATTTTTATGTCCATTCTCTCTGCATATCTGCCCCTTTCCTTGGGGTCCTCAATGCACTGTTGCAGGCTGTGCTAGGAGGACCGCGGATGTAAAAGCCCCCATAGAGTGCTCCACTTCTTGGAATCCTTCTAGAACCCCGGATGCCCCCCTGGGTGGGACAGAGGGGTGCTTCTCCAATCCCCTCCGAACCTCAGAGGGAAGTGGACACATGGAGCTGCTCCACAGAGCTCCCATGGTCACTGGCGCTGAAGCCCATCTCCTGGCACAGATGTGGGGCATTTTCCTGTTTTCTTGGTCCCAGCCCTGCAGGCGCTGGCATTCGAGGAGAGCCACTGAGAAGAAGGTGTGCAGAGATGTGCCTTCACACCAGGCTCTTGGACAGTGCCTGCCCCTCCCCTATGCTGCTGCATCCTCGATTGCGCCTCCACCTGTGGTCACCCAGGTGGCAGTATAGCAGCAAGGACTGCAACCCACCCTCCCCAGAGAAGGAAAGCAGCCACATGGGTGCTCGATACTTCTCCCCCCGGCTGGCCCTCCATCAACCCAGGCTCTCTACCAAACCTGGGTTGTTGGCATCATGAACAGTACCTCTACTACTGCACCAGCAGGCTGGCCCCATGCAAGCTTTAATTGTCAACTAAAAAGTAACCTCCTACAATCTGACCCCTGCTCCTGCTTCATTCCCCCCTGAACTCCCCTTTATTCCCTTAAGCAATAACTTCTCTGTTTTGTGGTCATATCCTTTCCACCAGCACTTACTGCTTGCTGTCATAGCCTGTATCTTGCTCTACCCTACTTCTTCATCTCTCTCTCCCTGCCTTTCTACTTACCTGTCTCCCACCCACTATTTCTAACCTACTCCCCTCTTCCCCCCTCCATGGGGCATTATCTGACTACAGATTAGCACTTTACTCTCCCAAAATGTATCTTATAAGCTCCCTCCATTGTATTTTGTTATCTTGTAGTTAGTCCCAATACATTGTTATTGTTGTATACTGCATGTTACTGCTGTTTAATACGTATCCCCAATGTACTGTACCTTACTAATGTATTTTACTGTCTACAATGTTCCTGTGTTATCTCATAATGTACTGTTCAGGTATTTTATTGTACTTCTTTCTCTGTACTGACTGTACCTGTTTTATACTCTCCCGGGTCATGCCTGAAAATAGGCATTTACTATGTTTAGCACACCTACCTGGTTATCAAAAACAAACAAACAAATAAACACATAAATAAATATCTGCATCTGACCTAGCTCTTGGAGACTGCATTTGGCTCTTAGCCGCTAATGTGTATTTGGATTTTTGGACACTGTGATATACTGGTAACATTTCTCTGGGCTGAAACCATCTGCTTCTCAGTTGCCTCTGTTCTTTGGCAACTGATGTATTTTTGCCTATGTGTGCTTAATTAATGTTGCTGCATGGGTTTTAGTCTTGTGATGGATGCATGCCATTTTTAAGCCCTAGGCAAGCCATCATACATTATTACATGTGTGTTTGCTTAATTGTTGCTGCAAAGAGTTGCTGTTTTTGTTGGGCGGGGTGTCCCTATTGGATCAGCCCTCCCTCTGTTTGCCAGTTAACAGCCTTAAATTGTGTTAGCAGCAGACTCTTAGCTCATACTTCTAACATAATGTTGCCATTATGCCCTCTGGTAATAATTAGCCTGGCTCTTGCAAGTCAAATGGCTGTTACTGACTAACTAACACCCTCTTCTTACCATGTGCTAATCCATAGTCAGATAATGCACTAACCTTCATTGAATCCTGTAAATGCTTCCCACGACTGCCCACAGTCCCACAGCCTGTATCATATCCTTACCTCTACCCTTCCTCCAGCTGAACAGTGCTTAACTACCTGCCTAGCTTTTTAGCCACTCACCCGTTGCATTTGTGCATTTTTTTTGTATATATTGTAAGTAGTTCATGTTGGGAGTCTTTTGTAATATTGCTCTACCACTCCTTCTCTGGAACCCTTTCCCTGTTATTGTATTAGATGCTATGTAAATAATTACTGTATCAAATATTACTGTTCGTCTGACCTATATGGTTTTCCAGGTCCATCTTGTAAATGAGATTGCCTCTCAGTGATGTTCCACCTGGTAAAACATTGATTGATTGATTGATTGATGTGTATATGGACGGGACAAAACAGAAAAAAGGGCACACAATAAATCAGCCAGGAGGCTCAGTATAACTGCTCAAAAATAAGTTTATTGTGCTAAAAAACACACACAAAAAACAAACAAAATAAATGGACAGCACTAAACCCCAGCATTTCAAATCTGCAGATTATTCTGGGGAGGGTGGGGTGGGGGTGGGTGGTGGTGGTGCTAGTAACAGATCCCTTTTAAGGGATAATCTTAAAGGCACAGTGGCTAATATTAGTTACTCTGCACAAAGTCACCATTGCAGGGTCGCTGACAAGCTAAAAACAACTAATAAACCGTGCATGAAATAAATAATGAATGAAAAAGTAAATACAAAAAGTGCTAGCCTCTAGTATTTTTTTAACCCATAGTCCTCATTTATTGACAAAATTAGATACAAAGATCTGTGTCTTTGCTATATAATACAGTGAGGTATATTTATTATTTATTAATTTTTGTCTCTTTTTCTCTCTTATAGGTGCCTTCATCCTGTTGTGTTCATTGTTTTTACTATAGTGTCCCTACCAAAAATCAGATAATTGGATTGAGATTGTTCTGAATATATTTTTATTGTGGGAACCTAAGTTTCATATTTTTGCCTAGTACTTATTTTTGTGTTAAAATATTCCCTTCCCCTCCTTTGTTATTTCATCTACTAAATTTCACCTTTTTAATTGGACTTTTTGTATTTACTTTTTCATTCATTATTTATTAAATGCACAGTATATTAGTAGTATTATTTATTATATCTTGTCAGCAGCTTGAAGGAAATTGAGAGTGGGGGCAGCTGCAGTCTGACTGATGTGCTGCACACTCGAGCAGACTAGATAGGCCATAAGGCCTGTAGTTGCTGACAAATTCATATATTATATTCGTATGCTTGCAATGGAGACTTTGTGCAGACTAACGAATATTAGCCTCTGTGCCTTTAAAATTATCCCTTAAAGGAATCTGTTACAAGCAACCCCGAGGAAGAATCTGCAGTGATTCAAAGTGCTAGGGTTTAGTGATGTCCGTTGTTTTTGTTTGAGAACAATAAACTTTTTTTTTTGAGCAGTTATACTGAGCTTCCTGGCTGATTTATTTTGCATACTTTCTTTCTGTTCTGTTCCATTCCAGGCTATTTTGTAAGTGCTGCAATTACTTTTGGTGCACCTGCCTTACTTCTTTCCTCCATGTGCATGTGACCTCTGCCTGTAAACCCAAGATAGTGTCAGTGGCTCAGTAGGTAGCACACTCGCCTCTGAGGCCGGGAGATCAGAGGGCTGTGGGTTCAGTTCCCACATCTGGCACTTGGGTTAATATCCCAGTACTGACACTGTAATGTAGCATGAGAGGGGTGCTGCATTTCTGAGGTGCCGTCTTTCGGATGAGACGTTAAACCGAGGTCCCATCTGCCTGGATTGGTGGTAGTTCAGGTGGATGTTAAAGATCCCATGGCACTTATCGAAAGAGTAGGGAATTTCCCGGTGTCTGCAAATTCCTCATTCACTAAAAATACCACCAACAGCTTAATCTGGTTCAAGGTCAGTTGGCATTCATCTGTATTCTCCCGGTCGTGCCTGAAAATAGGCAGGATTTGTCTAGTGCACTTACCCGGTCAACAAAAGCTAAATAAAAATAAAAAATTTCCAAACCTACAACATGGCTGCCTGTCATCCTAGTGAAGAGTGATGCCTCAGATCCAGGCATGTACAGTAGTTCTGACACTATATGTAGCCAGTCCTCTCTTAGTGCTTCGCTGTCTATTGACATACAGTACCTCACCAATGGCACATGGCACCTAACTCTTGCTGGTGACATTGAAACCAACCTTGGCCTGCAGTGTATTCATGGTCCTAAAAGTCCATCCCCCTGGTGTAATGCAAAAGGTATCACGGTAGCTTACCTCAGTATACGAAGCCTTATGGCAGATCTTCCCAAACTTGTAGCCTGGGTCTGTCACTATAATCCTGATATCCCTGGTGTCACAGAATTCTGGCTGAAACCCTTGGTTCCTGATTCAGTGTGTTCTCTAGCAGGATATAAGCTGCTTAGACTTGATCGTCCCTCCACCAAAAGGGGCAGGTGCATTGTTCATTTTTATGAGGCTCATCTGCACCTCACTTCTCTGCCTGGTGTCTTCCTATCTTCTTGTGAGTCCTTCACTCCCTATTAGTCCTAGGGGATACCATGAAAGTTCATACTGTTTGTGCATATAATCCTCCAAGGGGAGCAGGGCTTGCCTGCCTGAGTTAATTGAATACCTGCCTTCCATTATACGGAAGAGTGAAATTATTCTCACTGGTGATTTTAAACTGGACTGGCATAGCAGTAACTTTGAATCCTTTGAGATAATTCTAAGTAAAGTCTACCTTTCCCAGCTGATAGATGCCCCAACCAGATTTCCCCCCAAAGGTGGTCACCACTCACTCACTGACTGGGTCCTGTCTAATAGGAAGGATAGGATTACTGACGTAGGTAGCCTTGCTGATGCCATCAGCTCTCCCGTACCTGTTTTTTGTATATAGAATGCCCACCCTCCCAAGGAGATAATCCTGAGGGATTTCTCTGCATTTGATCAGGGAGGCCTTCCTTGCTGATCTTTGCCTCACTGATTGACCGCTGCTACATTGCTCCAGTGACATGGGTGAGGCTCTTATCTACTTTATCTCTGTCTTCCAGTCCCTTCAAGACAAACATATCCCTCCAGGGCATTCTAGTGGCCATTAATTATTTTCTGTTTGTTTACTTTGCAGGCATCCACCTTGTAGGGTTCCGATTTCTGCCCTCCCTCCCCTGCAAACACTCAACAACAGAGCTCTGTTCAGCTCCACTGCAGCTTGCACTACTTGAGCAGCAGGTAAAAACTCATCTGCTCCAACTCTCCAACTGCACACTTAATTCTGTTCTGATAGTGTTGTTATTTGCATTTTTACTGTTCAAATGTGCTGATGTAGCCTGTTCTTAAGGGAGCCTTAACTGTCCTAGTGTCCTGGCACTGTTTATGCCTGGCACCTCTGGTGCTTTATCACGTGTGCTGACTAGATTTTAGCTCCATGTTTATGCAGGGATTGTAGTTTTCACTCAAGGGCAGCCTGTGGTACTGTTTAGCTCAGCCATTTTTAATTTAGAGTGTCCCTTGTCTTTCATTCTTTTCCGCCCTCTCTCCTTCCCCTCTCCTGTAGTGTAGCCAACCCCGTTTCCCACCCTGATCGTTCCAGGCCCTAGCGTTCTAGTGGCCGTTAATTATTTTCTGTTTGTTTACCTTGCAGGCATCCACCTTATAGGCTCCTATTTCTGCCCCCCAGCAAACACTAAACAACAGAGCTCTGTTTGGCTCCATGGCAGCCTGCCCTACTCAAACAGTAGGTAAAAACTCAGCTGCTCCAACTCTCCAACTGCACACTTGCAGAGCCGTGCTTTGCACGGCACTGCTTACACTAATCACACCCTCCCCAGCCACCCCTCCACCCTAAGCTAGCCTTCTTTATATAGTGTGCTGCTGCAGAAATCGATCAGCTCACTTTGCTTCCCTATTTCTGCCTGACGAAGTGGTACCACCTCCTACTGTGGTCCCCCCTTCTCCCCTTGCTTCTTGGCCTCTCCCTTCCAGTACTAAATCTCTCTCACTCTCTCTCTCTCTCCCCTACTTTCCTTGTTGGTGTACTCATAGCAGCACTTCCAACACTCCCCTTCTGTCATTCTACTTACTGGCTAATCCCCATTCTTTTCAATATTAATGGTACAGTGCAAACATTTTAAATAATAGTGAAATAATTGTTTTCACTCCTGTTCTATACAATTCTTTGCAATTACGTCTTCCACCTCTGTGTCTTTTCTTGTTCCCACCTAAGTCATGCTCCTTTAATCTTTTTGGCTGATCCCTCTCCTCTTCACTTTAGCATCCCTTCCCCCCTTATTCCCCTCCTAGACTCCCTTTTCACTCCCCCTCCTCTCCAAGTCCATACTATCGCTCCCTTTCTCCCCTACGTCACCCCTGGTTTCCCTTCCCCTGGACCCACAACCCCTGGTCTCCTGGCCCATCTATCCTGCCCCCTGTTTCCATGCTTGCTTGCTTGCTTTCAAGTTCTCACCCCCTCTTTCCACTCTTGCCTTCCACATTTTCCCTGCTGTCTTCCCCAGAAGTCTTATTCCCTTACTTTCAAGCTCTTCATTACCCTGTTCCTCCTGTTAGCAGGTGATATCCAATGTAACCCTGGCCCAGTTGCCTCTCTCTACTCCCAAATTCCTCGTGGGCTGAAAACATTCCATCTAAACATCAGGCGCCTCCTCCCTAATCTGTCTTTGCTGCAGGCAGTAGCCTTAGACCTCTCCCCTGACATACTAATCATTACTGAATCATGGTTAAAATCCTATATTACTGATGCAAGTCCCTCAATTCCTGACTACTCCCTCATCCACCAGGACCACAGCACCAGAGAAGGCAGTATTGCCATGTATATCACTTCCACCATCCAATTTGCCCCTATTCTTACAACATCCATCCCAAACGCCTACGAATTACTTCTGATAAAGGTCTCCTTCCCTTTCTCTCCACCTATTTTTGTACCTGGGACCTACTGTTGCCCAAATCCTTCTCTCTCTTCTATCACAACTCTACTGACTATCCTCCAGTCTTACTCCTCTTCAGTTGAACTGTATATACTGGGTGACTTTAATGTGAACCGACTATCATCTACCCAAAATAAAACTCATAATGAAATAGCATCGCTTAACCTAACCCAGTAAATAAGGGAACCCACCCGATTAAACTCCAAATCTCTAAATCACTCCTTAATTGACTGGGCTCTCACCTCCCACCCACATCATATTATTGCAGCTGGTATATTACCTGATGCCCTAAGTGACCACCACCTGGTATACACTGGTCGCAAAATCCATCGCCCAAAAATCCCGCTGAAAATTTTACTGATCCACTTGTATAAAACCTTGGATCTGGCTCCTGTTCTAAATGACCTTTCTAACACTAATTGGTCCCCCATCTCTCTGGCTTCCTTGATCGACTCCACCCTGGAATATTTCAGTTCCAAGCTACTTGCTATCTGGAATCACTATGCCCCCCTAAGATGCACCCGTGTGCACGGTGCACACCTTCCCTGGGTCTCAGCTGAGCTATTGGCCTGTTTACATGCCAGGGATCAGGCATGGAAGTTGCAAAATTAAAACGGCTCTTCGATAGCCCTACAAAAGTAGCACTGTTAGAAATGCTTACACTAGGGTAATTAAACTGGCCAAAGTTGAATTCTTCTCTGCCATGTTAAATTCTAATGTCAATCACCTGTCCAAATTCTGAAAGGTGGTTCACTTCTTGTTCTCCCCTGCTTCCCAACCCCGTCCACCTGTTCTCAAAGTGGTGACACTCTCTAACTGATCCTCTTCCTGTGGCCACAGTTAAAACATTCTTTACCTCCTGTGCCTCCTCACTTCTCTCCCTCTCCCTTCATTCTCAGCTCTTCCCTCCCCTCTTGAGCCCTCTCTTTTGGTTCCCCCCTCATCCGCCTCTTTCTCATTTTATCCCTTATCATGATCTGATGTCCTAAATGCTCTTCAGTCCCTAAACCCCACTAAGGGTAAGTGCCCCTCTAGTCTCTATTCCAAAATCCTCTTCCTCTCTGCTCCTGCTATTGTTACTCCCCTTTCTTCCTTACTAAATCTCTCTTTCACTCTAGCATCTGTCCCATCTTTCTGGAAACATGCCACTGTCATCCCCCTTGCTAAAGGAGGTGATCCTTCCTCCCCTGAAAACTACCTGCCTATCTCTCTCTGCTTTCCATTCTTGTCAAACTACAGAAACATCTATGTAAGCCTCCTCTCATTTGAGAGGGGCTTACTGCTCACCTTAAGGTCCCCCTCCCTCTCCTTCAGGGTTTAGGTTTTTGTAAGGTGCTCTGGAGGAGTGCAATTTCGCTAGCCGACACTTGGTGGTGGCAGAGATAAGGGTGTGAGGACGTATATAAGCAGGGAGATAGGAAGTTTCTGGGTCTTTGGAGGGAGAGAGAGACCAGCGGGCAACATCTGTTAGGGCAGTGGGGGGATGGCAATCCCCCCTTCAGTAGGCAGGCCAGCTAAATGCAGCATTGAGGTGCCGGATCTGGGGTTTGGAGCCTTCCATGGGTGGTGGTAGGTAGCCACAGTTTGTGGTCGTTTGGGCCCTGGGTTCCCTGGGGGGAGTAGGTGGTAAGTACGCCCCTGGGGATGTTCTGGAGGCTCATGGAGGCAGGTTAGGAGCCTGGGCTGTCAGGGCTATGGAGGCTGTGGCAGGGCTCCCACAGGAGAGTACTGGTGGCAGCAGTCTTTCTCTTTCCTGGGTGGCAGAGCAGCTCGGGCAGGTCAGAGATGGGGCCATAGGGGGAGCGCTACCCATTTTTGGGGCCTATTTGGACGGACTGGCCCTGGGGCCACTGGATGTGCCAGGCAGGCCACATAGTGCCTTAGAGCATTTCCATCCCACCCCGCACCAGTTAGCTGCAGTTGAGCACAGGGAGAAATGGTTTGGAGGGAAATGTTTGTGTGATTGCATGAACGAACCACCATCTCGAGAGCTACATCATCAGAAAGGTTCCCTGGGGGCAGTAAGTAGATGGGCCAGACTGGTGATCTGAGATCCCTGGGACTATAGGTGAGTAAGCAGGCCAGAATTGAAGGCTTAGGAGAGCATTTGGTGCAGGGGTGGCAGCTAAGGTATTAGCAGGCTACACCTCCATGTCCTTGGGGTAAGAACAGGCCAGAGAACAGTGAGGGAGAAGCTGCTCACTACTCAAGGGTAATGGAGTGGCCCAGGTGTGTCTAGATGAGCATTCTGGTGATGAACAGGGTTGTGGAGGCCTCAAGGAAATAAAATTAAGTTCTTGTAGAAGGTACTTACCAGTGCCACTGTATTAGTTCATGCTACTGATGGTTTTTGATTGTTTTATAGTCTCCTAGCACTTTTTCTTTTGATGTTGTTAAATGGTCATTACAATGTAATGTTATCTATTTTGTCATCCTGTTTGATGTTTGTATACTGTTTCTATTATTCGCTGTTTGACATTTGCTGCTGCATTTACTGTGTATCCCAAGCTCCTCTCCCCCAAGACGCATCTGGAAATGAGCATTTCTGCTCAGTATGCCTTTCCTGGTGAAACTTTTAAATAAATAACCCTTTAATCAGATGCAGGGTTAGAGGTAAAGCCACTAGATGGCTGCATACTGCCCTGCTCTCCATATTTAAGGCCAAGGACAAATGTTGGGCTAAATTTAAATCCATGCAGCTACACTCTGACTGGCAGGCATATCAGGCCTTGAGGAATGGCAGCAAAAAAGAAATTTGCATGACTGAAAGTATTTATTGCAGGGAGCTCCTTCATGCATCTACTAGAGATTCCAGGAGTTTCTGGACCCACATTAAGGGACTCGTGGGGAACAGTACAAGTCAAACCCCACCTGATATGATTGTCAATAACTCTAATTGCAATAATCCTGAAACAATTGCAAATGCTTTTAACTCCTACTTCTCCGACCTTACCAGGTTTGAGAGTCTAATGTCAAGCCAAACTGAGGTACCTTCCCCACCCAGTTGCTCTTCTGTGCCTCTGCTTTTTCTCTGCACTGTCTCTCGCAGTGAGGCCCTGCAACTTCCCAAATCCATACCTTCATGTGGAAGCACTGGCATAGACAGTTTGGAGTCTAAACTTCTTAGGTTGGTTGCCTCCTTTCTGGTCTCCCTGATCACCAGACTATTCAACTTGTCCCTCACCACTGCCACAGTTCTGAAAAGCTGGAATGTAGCCAAGGTTATCCTGGTGTTCCAAAAGGGCGATTCAAAATGCATTGAGAACTACTCACCTATTGCAATCCTGCCCATTCTCAGCAACCTGCTGGAAAAACTCGTTGCCTCCCAGGTCACAGACTTCCTCCATAAACATAGCCTACTATCCCCTGCTCAGCATGGTTTCAGGACAGGTCACAGCACTTCCACTACTCTTGTAAAGCTTACCAGTGATGCTAAAACTGCAATGGAGATGGGGATGTTAACAGGAGCCGTACTTATAGACCTTACTAAGGTGTTTGACCTGGTTAATCACACCCTACTAAAAATCAAACTGTCGTCTCTTGGGGTCTCACCCACTGCCATCCACTGGATTTCAAACTGTCTTGACAATAGACATCAATTGGTCAAATTTAGTAAGGCCAACTCAGCCCTTACTACTACTAATGTTGGAGTTCCCAAGGCTCCATCCTGGGCTTGGTTCTACCATGCCGCGGTGACACAGAATTCGCCAACCATCAGAACAGCAACAGCACAACACTGCCAATTGGTGTTGTGCCATTGCTGGGGTAACATGTGCTTTCTGTGGGGGGCTTTGCCCCACCCCCCTCGTGGGGTGCCCTGCCCTCTGCATCCCCTGCACTTAAATTAACCAACTCTGAGTAGGAGTTGCCTTGGGGAGAGAACGAATACCCAGGAGGCAGCAGTGTTGAGAACCCAGCGGACCATCACAGCGAACTGCTGAAAATGTCACTGTGATGGTCTTTGCTGTATTCCCGCCACTGTTGCGATGTGATACCCTTGGGCCCATTGCTGTTTTCCATTTTCATTAATGACATGCGTAACATACCTTACCACTGCAACACCCTACTTTATGCTGATGTCTTGATGCTTTACTCCAGCCCCAAGAGTCTGACTGACATCAATGCAAGGCTCAATGCTGACTTTGATAGTGTTCAGACCTGGCCTATCCAAAATTGTTTCATCCTAACCTCTAGGAAGACTCAGGCCATGCTCTTTGGGTCCACACCTAAAGTATAGTCCTGCACCTCTGGTTTAGATATCTGCTGGTTAGATGGCTCCACCATCTTTATGGCTGACTCTTTCAAATACTTTGACGTTACCCTCAGTCCCACCCTAAACATTTTGCTGCATTTCTCAAACATCTGCAAGGCTGTGAATGCTATCTTTTGGTTTGCCTACAGGATCAGTTTTGCATTGACTTTGCAATTGCCCAGTAAGTCCTGCTCTCTAGCCTCTCTTATGGACTCACCTCTTTTTACCAAGCTACTGCGTGTAACGTGTCCAAATGGAACATCTCCTACAACAAGTTGAACTGTTATGTACATTTCCATACATTATTTTATATTATTATATTGTTGTTTGTTTTTATTGTACAGCACCCAGAGTCCCTGGAAATGGGTGCTTTTATAAATAAAATATCTATTTATCTGTCTGTCTATTGATCTAACAATATATGCAGGTTTGTCTCATTTTCCCCTTGGCTGACCCACCACTGCATGCTATACTCAGCTCTTGATTGACTCTCCCCCACCTCGGTGCCTTTATACTCTAAGTTGTTTCATTGACAACATCATCAGGTTTTCCAAACCCACCACCTTGACTACTCTGCTAACACCCTCAGACCAAGCCTATACCTTACTTTCCAAAGATCTGTCTGTACTGGCCATACCCAAATGCTCCTCTAAAATGGGTGAGCAAGCTTTTGCCTCATTTGCCCCAAGGGTTTGGAACTCCCTTCCTCCCCATCTTCGAGCTTGCCAGTCTCACCTCATATTCAAAAAAGAACTTGTCAGTTATCTAAGCTCCTCAGATGAATGCTTTTGTACTTGATTGTAAATGTACTTACTGCCTGTAACGTTATATTTCCTTAAGCTCTGTATATAACTCTCACCACATTATTATAGCCCTTAGTGACCTTGACCCATTGTAATCTTGACTTTTGGCTGTATTGCTTTTTGTTGCGCCATCTCTCACTGTTGTTTTGGGTCTTCTTGACTTATTCTCGCCTGCTCTTTGAGGACTTGGATGTATGATACGCTTGTATGTCTTTGCAGTTTTGATCTTCTGTAATGTTGTGACTTTGCTGCTTTTGTAATTCTCATATGTTCCTTGTAATCTCCCGGGTTGTGCCTGAAAATAGGTATTTTCTTTGTCTAGTGCACCTACCTGGTCAACAAAAACTAAATAAATAAATTAGGTGTAGGGATTGCTTGAGAATACAGGGTCCCCAAAGAGGTACAGTCTAATGCAGGGTGAAAGAAGCACTCTAACAGAACTAGCCAATAATAATGACGTGATAAAACCATCAGATAAAGGGAGCAATGTTGTTGTTCTCAGCAAAGAACATTATAGAGAAATTGTGTTTCATTTTCTGAGTGACACAAGAAATTATAGAGAACTCAGTATCAATCCCATAGATATTAAAAAAAAGAGAATTACTTCAAATTCTAACCCAGGCTGACCAGGAGGGACACATCAGTGATGAGGAATTTAGGTACAGTATATTTGGAAAGAGAACACAATTACACCTGGGGTCTAGATATTATTCAAAGTCCATAAAATGTGACCAGATCACCTGGGAGTCTGATAGTATTGGGGGTGGGTTTAGTTACTGAAAACCTTGGTAGGTTTATTGAGTTCTTTTTACAGGGCTGTGTATACACCTCACATCTTACATCAGGAATACTTCTGACCTACTGCAAGAACTGAATAACAGTGTATGGCAGGTAGGGTTCATATGGCTAGGAGTAGATACAGAGTGACTTTATACTTCCATTCACCACCATCAGGGTGTGAGTGCCTGCACATTCTATCTAGAGAACAACCCTTCCAGAACCGAAACACCAACTGGCTTTTTAGTAACAGCACTTGAAAATATACTGACCCACAATGCTTTTAAGTTCAAAGGGAAACACCACCTTAAGACGTGTGGTACAGCTATAGAGGCCGCTGTGTCCCCTAGCTATGCAAATCTTTTCTTAGGCTCATGGGGCATGACACACAGAATTCTGAGAGTACCTCCTTATATTCTAACATAAAGCACTGTTTTAGCTTTATAGATTATATAGCCTGTATCTGGGAGGGTAACATCTCTGACATACCAATGTTTCTGGACTAGCTACATGAGAATGAACTTAATCTCAAGTTTGCTTACACATTCACAACCAATACTGAGCATTTGGACTTCTTAGATGTCACTTTACTAACAAACCAGAGGGCCATATAGCAATTTAGTGTTATAAGAAAAGCACAGCCACTAACTCAGTGCTTCATGCTGAGAGTGCCCACCCCCCCGGCTCTCATGCAGTCAATTCCATATAGTCAGTTCCTACAGCTGCATAAAAATTTCAACTCTCTTGATAACCTCAGGATTGATCCAGTTTCTTGGTCTGATCACTGCACTGTGGAGTTCATGCATGGGGCCCCACTGATAGTCCTGTCCCTGTGGAGATGGTTAGCTATCGCCCTTTAAGGGGGCTAGACCCAAAAGGACTTTTGGTGGTAGCTGACCTATCTAGGGTTGAGGCAGCTTGTACAATTGGCTCCACGGAGGCAGTGGCCACCTATAATAAGGTGGTGTCTGGAGCCTTGGATGCCATAGCACCAGTTTGTATACGACCCAGATCTTCTCACTTGAGATCCCCGTGGTTTGATGGGGATCTCAAGGCAATGAAGATCAAGGGTCAGAAGCTGGAGCGTTGCTGGCAGAAGTCCTGGCTAGATGCTGACAAACTGGTCCTGCGCACTCACTATCATGAGCACCAGGAGGCAATCTCCCGTAAGAAGGCAGAGTGTCTGTCCTGGGAGATTGCGGCAGGGAGGAACAGACCTGCTCAGCTTTTTTGGACTGTGGACAGGCTTCTTCATCCAGTCTGTCTTCAGCTGAAAAAAGCCTTTTCATCCACCTTGTGTGAGGAGTTTGCTCTGTTTTTCTCTGACAGGGTGTCAGCTATCCAGTTGGGGATTCTGTCAAATAGGTTTCCACCTCACAGTTGCTGGTCTGTTGGGAACAGAGGAACTCTGCCTGCCTGGGAAGAGTTTAGGCCAGTGGAGGTGTCTGAGGTGACTCGGGTGATTTTACTGAAGCATACATCTTGTGAACTGGACCCAGCCCCGACACGTTTCTTGATGAGATGCACCGAGGCTGTTGGCCCAGTGTTCGCTGGGATAGCCAGGTTCTCGATGGTGGAGGGGGTGTTCCCAGTTCCTCCAAAAGAGACACTAGTGAGACCCCTCCTAAAGGAACCTTCCCTCAACCCAGACATCCTAGTGAATTACTGCCCTATCTCCAACCTGCCTTTTTGAGCAAGGTTGTTGAGAAACTGGTAGCACAGCAGCTCAAGAATCAGCTCATGTCATTCGACATCCATGAGCCATTTCAGTTGGGTTTTCAGGCTAGGCACAGCACAGAAACAGGACTAGTCAGAGTGCATAATGACTTACTCAGAGCTAGAGATAGAGGAGACAGGTCAGTTCTTGTGCTACTCAGTCTCTCTTCAGCTTTTGACACTGTGGACCACATTGTGCTTCTCAATTGGCTCTGTGAATTTTGTGGGCTCGCTGGAGTTGCCATCAGATGGTTTGAGTCCTATCTCTCAAACAGGGTGCAGCGGGTAGTGATGGGGAATTTTTCCTCCTCTCCAATGCCTCCGTCTTGTGAAGTTCCACAGGGCTCGATCCTGTTGCCGATGCTGTTCGTGGTGTATATGCTGCCCTTGGGTGAGATCACTCAACAGTACAGTGTGAAATTCCACTGCTATGCAGATGACACCCATCTGTGTCTGTCATTTGCCTGCAGGACATCCGGTGCAGTTGATGTGCTTAACACCGGTCTGGCTAAAATCAATGACTGGATGGCTTCAAACTGGCTGCGACTCAACCCAGACAAGACAGAGGTGCTGGTGGTCGAGCCAGGTCGCTGGCATAATGGGTTGCTACCTGGAGCAGACACTGGTCTTTTCCTAGGCTCTGCTCCATTGGTTGCTTACCTGAGGGTGCAAAATCTAGATGCAATTCTGGACAGCAGACTGACCTTCGAAGATCAGGTGTCATCTGTTGTGAAGTGTAGTTTTTACCACTTATAGAACATTACCAGGATCAAGCCTCTCATTCCACCCAAAGATCTGCTGACACTAGTACATGCTTTGTGACGTCCAGACTCTACAACTGTAATGCTCTTTACTTCAGGGTCACAGGAGAGACCCTCTGCAGGCTGCAGCTGGTGCAGAATGCAGCGGCCCGGTTGCTGGTGGGACTATCTCGGTCATGCCATGTGACCCCAGTCCTGCGTGCTCTGTTCTGGCTGCCAGTCAGGTGGAGGGTCCTTTTCAAGGTGGAGTTGCTCACCTATAAGGCCCTATATGGGTTGGGTCCTGGCTACCTGTTTGAACTCCTGTCTCCTGCGACCTCTGCCCATTCCCTCCACTCCGCTTTGAGGGGCCTCCTGGATGTTCCCAGGGTCCGGCTCAAGGCCTTTGGTGACTGAGCATTTAGTGTCTCTGGGCTGACCCTGTGGAACACGCTTCCAGCTGCAGTTTGGGAGGCTCTCTCAATTGGTGTCTTTAAGCAGAGGCTTATGACCCATCTTTTCAGCGAGGCTTTTGGTTATTAAGCCATCTGCCCTTCCCCTCAGTTATTGCATTATATATTTTATATTTATGTTTTTTAGAATGCTGTTTAAA
The DNA here is from genome assembly GCA_016271365.2 of Neoceratodus forsteri. NCBI lineage: Eukaryota > Metazoa > Chordata > Ceratodontiformes > Ceratodontidae > Neoceratodus > Neoceratodus forsteri. The sequence continues at coordinate 372,369,648 of CM057449.1, forward strand.
TATGCTGCTATTTATACCAATATTATTTCTGTATTTTGTATTCTGTTCTTATGGTGTATGGTGCCTTAGAAATAAAGTTGCCTTGCCATTTGACTTACAGGCCTCAGCATTGGAAAAGAGATTCCAGAGAAGGGATATAAAAAGAACTTCTCATACGATTGAAACAGAAAGCCAGATCTCTAGATAGGAGGACACTTTTGACCATTAAGAGAGTGGCAACAAATTTTAACACATATGGACTTGTAACATTCATTACTGAGTATAACGAGTGCGTCTGGAAAACTGGTAACATCATTTACAGTAACTGGCCTATACTTGACAATGACATGGAAGTGGGTCGGTCAGTGGGCTTAAAACCATGAGTAACCTTCAGCAGGGCCACCAGTCTCAAGGACAGATTGCTCCACTGTAGGACGAAGGATGGAAAGACCTGGACAGGAGTCCTGAATTGGCTTCTACCAAGACCCAAGAGGTTCTTTAAATGCACCCGATGTAATATTTGTGAATGCACTGGAAATAGAAATTATTTTGTCCATCCAAAGGATAAAGTATTAAAGTGAACATTCATGAGTACATTACATATGATATCACTTTTGTGGTATCTGTCCTTTGGTGTACATGTGGTAAGGGGTACATGTAGGGAGGACAATTAACAATTTTAAGACATGCATGCAAGAACATATCCAGTTTATTGTTAACAATAGAAATGACATGCCAGTAGGGCAGCATTTTGCTGAGACACATGTCTCCAGCCCTGAAAATATCCATGTTATTGGTCTGGAATGGGTACCCCCTCCCAAAAATGGTGGAGACAAACTCAGTGCATTACTTAAGAAAGAAAGTAGATGGACTTTCAGATTAAAGGCATGAGACCTCATGGCCTTTATGATCAGTGGGACTTTAAACCTTTTTTGTAACAATGAATTGTGGGTAGAAGATGTTATTCCACCAAACCTTAAGTATATGAATTTGAATTAAGGTCCCCTAAGGATGTACCACTCCCTATCTGTTCTTCTGTTTCATGTGTCCCAAATTAAACACCCCCCACCTCCACCCCTTCACAAGTGCTAAATGATGGCAATAAGATTTTAATATTTTGAAACTTGTTTGGATTTGTTATTCAGAGTACAATTGATCTAAACTATTTCTTATTCTCTTTGCAGGTTCTATCTGTTCACCTCTTATCCTGCAGCCTGGAGCCATCACTCTGAGTGATCCCTATAGCCTAAGACGGAATGCATGTTTAATATGTATTGGGTGATCCAGGAGGCTCACCAGACTATCTTCTACCTTTTTTTCTCTATTGAGCCATTTTTTGCAATGACTAAGTGCTTATACTGATTGCTGCTGGATTGTTAAGTGCACTTCAAACAGGTGATACATAACAAAAGATGGAAGGATTTAAAATGAATTTCTAAGAAGTAGCAATGAATGAATGGCAATCATTTTAGAAATCAAATCAGATCAAGCGTTATTTATAAAAGGCGCCTTTCCAAAACCAAGGCGCCTGTACATAACATCATAAAATCAATAAATAATTAAAACAATATTAAATTTAATCTAAGGCAACAGCGTTTAAAAATCATTGTACGCAAGGCTAAAAAGATATGTTTTTAAAGCCCCCTTAAAGCTTTGGAATGCTGATGTCTTTTACATTTTTTATACACTCAGCACTGATGAGTATAGTAATAAATATTCATGAGATGATGTATTTATGAGGGGTCCAACTCTTCTGTAGCCACACACCCTGTCGAAGACTTATAAGTTGAAGCGCTAGGGAGAGTGGTAGGCAGCTCTGTCTATACTGTCCTAATTGTGAGTTCTGAGAGCACTTTAATTTTATATTTTTGCACAATAAATATGCTGTCAATGCTACTCATTCAGTTCTTTTTTTGAACTGGTGGTTCCCTGACTGCCATGAGTTTTTGGTCTATAGTTCATATGGGGTAGACAACCCCTCTTGTGAGCACCAGCCATGTACCATGGATCATGGTCTCACAGTCTGGAACAGCAGCTGTTAGGGCTGCTGGCTGGATAAATGAGCTACTTGATAGCTTGCTTAATCTACCTACGTTTGACCAGTTTAAGAGAGTACTACGGGCAACTCTAACAATTCAGTGCAACAGTAACTGCTAATCATCCTAACTAAAGTCCTCCCAGTATACTCTATGAACTGTGTTAGACACTGGCTCTGATCCCATGTACTATTACCATGCTTGTTTTACACTGTTTCTGTTTACCTGTCTTATTGTAAAATTGTATGGAATTGATCTAGTCTGTTTATTTGTACTTGACTATATTGCACTTGTTTGACTTCATTCCACTGGAACTTGCTTATTGTATATGTGATGTTGCCTTATAATCTCTGTTATTGACATGGACTCTGTGTAAAAGAGCACACGTGCTCAAAGGTATTCTATGAAACTTTCAATAAATAAAATAATATACTGTACATACATACATGCATAAATAAGTAAAATGCATGGGACAAAATAAAACTCAAAGTCCCAAAGTCAATTTTATCCAGCCACGTTGTCTTCTTCACCATCCTCTCTGGTCTGCTTTTATTCTCCTATGCCATTTTCACTGCTTGTTTTCCCATTGCAGCCGGTTTGTTATACAGAAATATCTTGCCCTCATGGACTACTTACAAGTTACTTGGGAAAACCATGGAGTGCAACATTTTCAATTCTCGTAGGGTGCTTGTTACTCCATCAAATTTATTTTTACAGTGACACATGGTGTGAAAAAACATCAGTGACAATCATTTCTGTTTCACCTTAATGGTGCAATGGCCTGTGTCATCTAGCCATGCTCAAGAACTAGTGAACAGTATTTGGAGAGCATTGTCTTTGTTGTCCCCCTCTCAGTTTAACTGTATTGGCCTTCACCACTGGCCACTCCTCCTGGTCTACTTGCTCTCCAAACAGCTCCAATAACCAGTCCCAGACAAAGAGGGTTCATAGCCACCCTCCACTCCCTCCAACAAGCCCACTGTTTTTAAATTAGCACTTTGTATCTGGTTTTCCAGGATCTCTAGACTGGGTTGCATATGCTGAGAGTCCATTGCAAATTGTGCAGATGTACCTGCACTCATATCTGCCTATCTTTTTACATTCTCAATTTCTGCCCGCATTACCACCACTGAGGTCTGTAAGTCAATCTGCCTGTAAGTACTGTAAGTCAGTTTTAGCATTCATTGCTTTCGTGGAGGAAAGAAGTTACTTTATTCTGTGGTCAAAGGATTGAAGCGTTTCCTCCAGCCCCTCCTCGTTTGTGCCGCTCTGTTGCATTGACCTTGTGCTTGGGCCTGCTGTACCAGATTCTCTTGTGTCTTTATGTGTTACCCCTGATGCCTGATGTCTATTTGGCTTGCCATTTTATCCACCAGTGTTCAGTCTCTATAAGTTTACTTTTAGAATTTCAATTTAAATGAGTTTAGGTTGCAAAATCGTAGTTTGAAATTTTTCCAAGTATGGAGTGGATGTGCAGTGCAACCACGCGCTTGAGCTCCACAGCGTCAGTCCTTTTAGGTAAGGCAAGGCAACTTTTATTTTTCAGGCGCCCAATTCCAGAGTCTCTGGGTGCTGTACAATAAAAACATCAGAATTAAAATATTATAAATAAGCGCCATTCAATTAAACAACATAACATAACATATTAAAATGGTCTAAATTGTCAATAGATTCAATATTTAATAAATAAATAACCCATACAATAACTATAGAACAGTGTCTGGAAATGCCTGACTAAACAAGAAAGCCTTGAGGTGGGCCTTGAACACTTCCACTGAAGGAGCCCCCCCCCTTACTGATGGAGGAAGCGAATTCCACAGGAGGGGGCCAGTGACACTAAAGGCTCTGTCATGGGCAGATCTTAACCTCATCTTGGGAATCGCCTGGAGGGCCCTAGAAGAGGACTGGAGGGAGCGGACCAGGGCAGTGAGTGTAAGAAGGTTCGACAGGTAGCCAGGGCCCAGTCCATGTAGGGCCTTAAAGGTCAGCAAGTGCACTTTAAAGAGAACCCTCAATTGGACTGGCAGCCAGTGCAGATCATGCAGAAGGAGGAGAGCAGTGCTGTGGGTGCTCAGTCCTCACCCCATCCCTGCCGACCCCCGGCGCCCGAGCCTGCACCCAAACTTGGGTTGTCGGCGTGAGGTGTGGCATCCAGTGCCTCAACCCTCAGTGCCACTGGGCCAACGACTTGTCAATGTTGAGGGTCCGTAGACCCTTGAGTACCCTCTTCACTGTTATTCCTCCCATCACTGATCCATGTCCCTGCCCGCTGGATAGAATCCCACATTCTGGGACCAGTCCCTTCTTTTCCTTTGTGAAAACTGAACAGAAGTGTAACCCCTAGGTGGCACTATCCCAAGTGATACTACCCCTGCCTGCGTGACTAAGCACTGGTTGAGGGGCCTGAGTTCTGTGAATGGGTGCCTCCACCCGGAAGATTGGTTTAAGGGTAGCATAGCTGCTCTGGGTACAGCCCTCCGGGACTCTGATACCCCCTCTAACCCCTCTAGTGGCCTATACTGGTCAGCAATTAGACAGTTACAATGAACACCAGAATGCAATGTTATACTCACACTTGGTACACTTACCACCAGGGCTGGATCAGCTGCACTGGCCCTGGAGACCCCTACAAAACAAGACCTGCAATGGAGAAAGGCAATAGCAACACAGTATCCCCACCCCAAAGGAACACAATAGCCAGTGTAAATGCAAAAAGATTTAGATCTGATTTATTGGGGGAGTGAACAAGGGAGGGGCAGTAATCTGGTGTTTGATTCTGGATCTGATTTAATCAGACTAAGCATGCATGCCTCTAAGAGTCCCTCTTACACTGTTACACACACTCTGGGTACCCAGTTGGTCTGCAGGCTAGCCTGGAGTGTTGCCTGGGGTAGGCCAGTGTTGCAACTGTTGTTGGGGCCCTTAGGAAGGAAAAACACAACATACACTTTAACCCACAATTTGTGTTCCGGAGCCAGATGGCTCAGTTCGTAATGATTAACCAAACAATTAAATCAGATGACACACTTTGATTGGAGCTCTGTTGCAGGGAGCTACCATGATGTTTACTCGCGCTATCCAGACCAGGAGGCAGGATGGATGAAATGAAGACCTCAGGAGGATTGACTGTTGTGTCAGGAGAAGCAGGGCCCACATGCCGCATGTGGTGGTTGATCCTGTTCGATGGTGTCGAGCAGGGAGCCGAATCCCCAGGTGGGTCTTTCGTTGGATGTAACTCTGCAGCATGAACAGCAATCTAGGCTGAGATGGTAAGGCCTAGACCAGGTGAATGATTTCGGATACAGTTCAGTAGGTTTTGCTGGATGTAGCCTCCAGCCAGCGTGACACATTCAGCAATGTGGGGAACCAAATCCGCAACCCACTGGTCCAAACTGGCAATCCAGAACCAAAATGGTGCCAGCTCAGTGGCACTGAGGGTTGAGGCACTGGATGCCACACCTCGCATCACACCGGCGACCGGGGTTCGGGAATGGCCCCGGTTGGCCAGGGGTCAGCGGGGGGGGGGGAAGAAATTGAGTGTCTGGAGGACTGCTATCTCTTCCCGGGGAGGGTTGGGGTAGCGATTCGCTCAATGAGCGCCCTCTGGTGGAGGCTGGGGGGTAGCCGAATGTAGCGTCACAGGCATATGCCAGGGGTGGAGCCACGGCATGCGTTGCCTTGTCAGCCGGGCTCCACAGGGGATGTAGTGCACAAGAAAAAGGGAAAAAAAAAACCTCGCCTCTGATAGGCGAAAGCACCTCCCTTCACGGACCACACTCCCAGACACGGGCTCGGTCGTCAGGCTATCCCCCTCCTCTCTGGCCTGGTGTCTCAATACTTGGAGAAAGAGCACCCTGGTTGGGGGCGGCCCTTCCCTGGAGGGTAGACCCGGGGGATGCCCCGGTGCCGGAGAGGAGCCCGTGACTTCTGAGCCACATTGGCAGGTAGAGACTGTGATCCAGGAGGTTGCCGGAGAGAGTTCAGAGGTGAGTGGTGCACAAAAAGAGTTCTGCAAAACAGAAAGTCCATGCTGCAAAGGAAGGTAGGTTAGACAAACTACTATATCATTACCATTGAAGTGGCTAATCAGCAAACAAGCACAGATTCTAGTAGGGCTTCCTCCGCGCAATTAGTGATGGCAGAACGAAGGGGCTGTATTGCAGCCCGGCCGGGACTCAAACCTGAAACCACTCGGCCCCCACCCAGAATAATTAAAACCCATAAAAATGATGCCTCTTAAAGAGACAGGCATGGAGGCTGATAAGGCACTCACATGCAAGCACTTTTAAACTGTTAGAACACAGAACCCCAGCCTGGCAGTGGGCATTTAGGCAAGCCCAGGAAGACAATTTAGGAACCCCCATTTGTAGGGGGTTACAGAAGTATTTGTTTAGAATATCTCCCTTCTTCTTATTGTTTTCCTCCATTTCTCCTCCATGTTCTACCTGATGATCCCTCCATCCTCCGATCTTCCTGAATATAGCAGAAAAAGTCTTTGTTCCCTTCCTTTATACTGTCTGTTATTTTCAGCACAACCTCTGCTTTCACTTTTCTTACCACTCTGGTAGCCTTCCTTGCTTTCTCCACACAGAGCCCCTTTTCCCAATTGTTTGTCATTCTTGTACTACTTAAAAGCTGCCCTCTTTATCCTTAATACATCCACCACTTTCCTCAAGAACCAAAATGGCCTTTTGTGTTTCTTTTTCTTTTGTGTCTGTCTTAAACAGGAGCTAGCTGCTTTTGCAGATCCCTGCTTTATAATTTGCGAATTGTCCTCAACCCCCTCTGCATCTCACACCCCCACAGATTTCTTCTGAATCAACAGAGACACCTTTCTAAAATCTACCCTTCTGAGATTTTGGACCATTGTTCTTGAATTTGAGCATTGTATTTTCAATATGATGATGGATTTAAAAGTTTTAGGAATCAATACTGATGTAACGAAAAACAAAGATCAAATTCTTAAAACAGACAAACAATAACTTAAAGTGCTTTTTGATATCAGAGGATGAGTTTAAAAATGTACAGGGCACACACAACACAAAAGTTGCATAATGCAATTAGTAACTGACAAAGCAAATAACTGGCTAACTTTAGAAGATTTTCCTGTTTCCAGCAAAAATTCACACTATCAACAGAACCCAGTTACACAATATACCCGCAAAGTCGTAATTTTAGGATCTTCCTTTCTTATTACTGAAGACATTGTGATTAAAACAGGATCTTTCACTCCCTCAGAGTCCATCTGTTTACACTGCTTCTGCCTACAATGAAGTCATGATAATCTACATATGGCATTACAACCTGTTGCCTGGAAATTATTCTGATGTCCCAAGCAGAGGGTTATGATTTCAAGGCAGGAGAAGCACTGGGTAAAAGATGATGTTTATGGAGCAATTAAGCTGGTTTCATGCAAATATCATTAGTAATAAAGAAATACAAAATTATACATCCCTCAGTAATGCAAAGCATCATGGGAAGTATACACTGTACATATTGCCATGAGAGAATTTAGACTGGTTCTACTTTAAGTAGGCGTGCATCGTGTCAGTTGGCCTCTCACACAGTTTGCAAAGGCTGAAAACAAAAGACACAGACGTGTGTTTCATCCTTCTCAGGGCTCATCAGTGTATGTCATCTTCATGGAATATACAGGCAGACTGGATGGGCCTGGTGGTCCTTGTCTGCCATGAAATTTTCTATGTTTCTATCTCAGACCAGAAGAAGGAAGAGCCTGACCTATAATGGTCCCACTGGTTTGTTCATGGTGATCCCCAAATAAGGAAGCAGTCTAAAAGACAAATAACCTCAGCACGAAAAGCTGAGGTTCTTTTTTAGTAATGAAGAATGCAACGTGTTCACATTTGATTGTGTTTGGAATGCTGTGGGATTTAAATCCTGCTGATACCAAGAACCATTTATTTTCAGGAAAATGAAAAATCAGTTTAAGTCTCCCTTGAAGTTAAAGGGTTATTTTGTATTCTGTGTCTGGTGATTCAACAAGTGAGGTAGCATCTAAGCCATCTGCCATGAGAGGGGAGACCACATGCGGTGTGAGACTGTGGTCCGGTTGAGTCATGTGGTTACAGTGGTCTGATTGTAGCACTAGTATGTGAGCAAGGACATTCTAAACTCAAGCTCCTACCACTGGCTTTTTTAACATGGAGGAATTCCCTTGACTTCACTGTGGCTTAGTCCTCCTAGCAGTGGGATTTGGTATAAGCAGGACACCTAATGAAAAGCAGTGAGATTTGCTGTAAGCAGGACACCTAATGAAAATTAGATGTTGCTTCTCAGTTGGGCGGTCTGGGTAAATAAGTTGTAAAAGAAATCTCCGAGAACTAGTGACTCAATAATTTAAGGGAACTAACTTTAGAGCCTGCTTAAGTGAAAGACTGCTGCTTGAATCCTAGTCTGATGGTTTGACAAGCTAGGGGGCCAGATTTAGAATCAACTACAGTGAGCAGTTGTGGTTTTAGTCCCAAAACAGTCTCGGCCAGAACAAGCTACTTATATAGTAGTCAACAAGACTGAGTCAGGTGCAGTCAGAAACTGTGTGTCAGCAACACTTAACTGCCAAGCTATACTGAGAACAGAGGAGTTTGTGCATCTTTCAGTTTTTCCCTCTGTAGGGCAGGGAAACCATAGGAAGGGGGCGAAATAATCTCAGAGTGCTTAGCCCATGAATGGCCCTGAGGTTGAGGATCAACAGGGACAGGGTTTCTCCAATGGAGACTGCAGTGCTGTTGCACCTGGTCATAATTTGGGGGAGCAGTAAGGAGGTACTGACAAAAGCTCGTTAGCAGCAGTGTGAGCTGCTGTGGGCAATAAGGACAAGATGCTAACAGTCTGTAATCACCAGTGGGACTTATTATGGGTGCCAGTAAGGAACCGCTAAGATGAATAGATGTTTACAGTATTTAATTACAGTGGAACCCACCAGAGTGCAGTGCAATTCTGCAGTAGAGTTTCCACATGAAACAAAGCAATTTAAATAGCAGTTAACCGCTTTTGTCATGAAGGAACCTGTGACACTGCATCGTGTCCTGTTAGGCTCCATTGTATCAACGCAAAGTACATGACAATAATAAAAGATCCAAATAAAGTAGCAACAAGCAATAAATACAAGACAAAAAAGAAAATATGCATCGGTTCCTAATATAAAAATTCCAGAGAAAAGTAGACTGTGCAATGAGGCAGCAGAATCTTAATTAAGAACCCATGAATGTTTACATAAAAAGCCAGGTTTTCAGCTTGTTTTTTTAAAAGGATGGAGGGTACAGACTCTGTCTGTCTCTCTCTCTACCTACCTACCTACCTACCTATCTCTCGCTCTCTCTGTCTCTCTGTAGGTTGTTGCATATGAGGGGGGCTGCACCAAAAAAAAAAAAGGTGTTTTCCCAGCATATTTCAGTCTTGATTTTGGAACAATTAATAATCCCATTCCAGTCAATCTTAACACATATATATTGGCATTGGTGCTGGTTGCCTGAAGCTCTGTAAGGTAGAAGTACACCAGTCTATTAAGTGCCTTATAGGTCAATAGTAAGATTTTAAAATTGATCCACCCTCTGACATGTAGTCAGTGCAATGAATGCACAGGAGTAATGTGTTTGCACCTCCTAGTGGAAGTAGCGAGCCAAGCTCCTTCATTCTGCACTAATTGCAGATGGCAGATCTGACCTGCAGGAAGGTCCCCATACAGTGCATTGCAGTAGTGAAAGTGAGATATGACAAAAGCATGCACCAGTGTAAGTTGCTTGTTTGGATCAAGGTAAGGTCACAACCCAGCTATAAATTTTAGATAGTAAAAGTCACTCCTGACCACCATCAAAACTTGCAAAAGAAGAGACAATTCAGGATCAAAAGAAACCCCTACATTGCTCTCAACCTGCATAGTATCGAGCCTTCCCCCTCCAAAGATGGAGTGGCCCAGACTATCTACAGTGAATGACTTTAGATGGTCAGACCCACCAGCAACAGTTTAATTTTGTTGGGATTCAGCTTCAACCCACTGTGAGCCATCCACAAACTGATTTAGAGCAGAATGCTGTCAAGCCCAGCTATTGGTAAGCCCTGTGTGGGTTTGAACAAAAAGTATTGATGGATCTCATTAGCATAGCAATGAAAACCCAAGCTATAGTTCTGGATCACTGCTCATAGCAGAAGCAAAACAATGTGAACAATAATGGAAACAAAAATGGAACCTTGAGTGGTGCCACGGTCAATGTTAGATGGAGATCATCAAAAATTTTCCAGAACCACTGACTGTTGGTGATCACTCAAGAAAGACTGGAACCAAGCAAGCATGGAACTGGCTGCACTCAACAATCCTCTTCATCCATTTTGAAAGTTACATGTGCCCAATGATGTCAAATGCAGAGGAAAGACCTTCTCCAGATTTGGTTTCTCTTAAGGTTTCATACAGACTATCATGCATTTATATAGTAGCCTGATGGCCAGAATCTAGGCCAGTGGCTCTTTTTTAAATCCTTCTCTCTTTCTTGTGGCACCAGTCAAGGATGCTCATACATCAAAGGAAGGAGGTTTCCTTGGGTACTCTCTGTAGATCTTATCAGTTAAATAAATTCCTGCTGTTGGAGGCTGATCTAGGTTAATATTTCTAGGTTACTAGGTAGGTTAGACGTATGAAGGCAAAAGCCCATTGAGAACATATCCCACAGCAGTGTGGGTGTACTAGCTGCATCTTGTGCCCCAGGTTTAGATGGTTGTCAAGTCTACTTTTGAAAGTGTTAAGTTCTCAGCTAGGACTACATGATGTGGGAGGTTATTTCACAGTTTAGGTGCTCTGATGAAAAAGTGTTTATCTCTTTTTAAGGTATTAACTCTAGATATGGCTAATTGCAAGTTGTGACTTCTCAAGTTAATGTCACAGTGCATGTACTGGAGCCCACGTTGTGATATATGGACCAGATATTGTAGAATCTTATAAGGTTGGAGTATGTATCCCTTGCTTCTTCTTTCTTCTAGACTGACTAGACCAGTTTTGGACAGCCTTTCATTATATGGAAGGTGGGTTAAGCTTGGGATTAGCTTTGTCACCCTATGCTGGACTTGTTCAATTAGATTAATGTCCTGTTTGAGATAAGGGTTCCAGAATGGGGAGCAGAAGTTTAAGTGAGGCCTAATATAAGTTCTGTATAGTGTGATGATGCATAAGTTCTGTATAGTGTGATGATGCAGTGTTCATTTTTGTTAACAAATGAGCGTTTCATGCAATTAAGGATCATGTTAGAAGTTTGAGCATTTTTTTTGCAGTGCCCACTAGAGGAGAAGGAGCTGTTGATGATTATATCTAGGTCTCTTTCTTTTGACACAGCTTTTAATGTTTGATTTTGTATTGTATATTTGACATGAGGATTGTTTTCTCCCCCATGTGTAGTGCAATGCATTTATTTAAATTCAGGGATATTTTGTTTTCCCTTGTTCAGATTTCTATTTTCTGAAGATCCTCAACCATTGATAATTGTTTCAGTACAGTGTCAACCTCCCCTCCAATGTCAGTATCATCAGCAAATTTGACTAGGTGATTCCAGATGTTATTATTGATATCACTAATGAATAAGTTAAACAAGATTGGTCCGAGGACCGATACCTGTGGTACCCCACTACTAACCTCTCCTATGTTGGAGAGATAGCTGCCTAATCTTAACTGCTGTGTTCTACCAGTAAGACAGTTTTTGATCCATCTTTTCAGTGGTTTGCTCAACCCGATTTTTTCAAGTTTACTGATTAGTTCTGAGTGAGGGACCTTATCAAAGGCTTTACCAAAATCCAAAAGGATTACATCAATTGGCGTTTTGCTATCCAAGCTGGTCACAATGTTGTTATAAAAGGAGATCAGGTTAGTTGAACAAGAACGTCCCTTTAGTAAAACCATGCTGATGGATGTCAGAGTGATGTTGATATTAATTCCTGTTCTATTCTGTTCTTGACCAGATGCTCCTTGGTTTTACTAAGAACAGATATAAGGCTAATCAGCCTGTAATTAGCCATGTTCCCTCTGTCTCCCTTTTTAAATATCAGGACCACTATCAATGTTCTCCAGTCAGTGTGAACTTGACATGATGTAAATGAATTATTAAATATTATGGTAATAGGATGTACTAAACTTGATGCGGCTTCAGATATTAATCTCAGGCTAAGATTATCTGGTCCTCCTGACAAGTTTATCCTAAGTTTCTTTAAAGCTGTTAAGGTTATGTAACAGAAATAAAGTCCAGAAGAATCAGCCTTACTCCATAACCATTATGAATATTTTCAGTAAGTCTTTATTCATTCATCTCTCGCAAGCAAATAACCATGTTCATAAGGGACCCAATGTTTCACCCTCAGGGCTTTATCAGGGAGAACATGATCCACCTGGTCACAGAAATAAGTAAAAGTAAGTTAAAGGTACATATTTGGGACACTGAATAACATCTCAGCCAATTTCCATCATTTCAGTTATTTTCATGTTTGCCGTGTGCACACAGGTAGCAAACATTTTTTTAGCAGAGTGACTTTTGAAGGGTGTGACACTGTTAGTCCAGTGCAGAGTGATCTGTAAGGGGCTTGTCAGTGTCACACCAATCAACAGACAGGCTGGTCATGACAGTGTTGTGGCTTTGCTAGGTGGAAACGTTGCGTATTTCAAAGGAAAGAGTCAACCCAATCATCGGTCGTCTCTTTCCTTTGATCTACCCCACCCAGTAAACACAGCTGATCTGTCATGATCAGCCTGCTGAGGTTGAATTATACCCTGTAACAAAGAAAACTATCCACCAAAGTCTGTTGTTGTCACTGCCTTTACTGTTCCCAACCCTCCCCTCCAACTAAGCACTCACCCCCCCCAAGCATAACACAGACACTGGGGGTGCCCAATACCCAGTGTCACCACCTGAAATAAAGAAAGCCATCCCTCTTTTATTTTTTTTAAATACACCCTGTAAAACAGAAAACCACCCATTGATGTCTGTTGCTGTCTCGCTGTAACTCCCCCCCCAAGCCCAGTCCATGTTAATCTTCCAGCATGGGCCCAATCCCCTGTGCCAGTCCTATCCCCCCACTTGATATAACACTTACACTGGGGTGCCCAATCCACCAGTGTCTCCACCTGAAATAAAGAAAACTGTCCCTCATAGTTTTTTTAAATACTGTACACCCTGTAAAACAAGAAAACTGTCCATCAATGTTTGTCACTGCCCTGCTATAACTGTGCCCCCCAAGCTCAACCCATGTTAATCTTCCAGTATGAGGGTGCCCAATCCCCTGTGCCAGCTTCTACCCCCCCACTCTGCCCAATATAATACTGACATTGGGGGTGCCCAATCCCCCAGTGTCATGACCTGACTCTTCTGGCATGGGGTGTGCTCAGTCCCCACATGCCAGTTTCTACCCGCCACCCTGCCCCATATAACACGGACACTGGGGTGCCCAATCCCCCCGTATTGTGAACTGAAATGAAGAAAACTGTCCCTTTTAGTTTTTTTAAAAAATAAACCCTGTAAAAATGAAAACTGTCCATTGATATCTGCTGCAGCCATTACAGTCTCCCCACCTGACCCTCCCACTCAGTACCACCACACCACACACCCCAAGCCCTTACTTAACCACTGGGGGTCCAATGCTGTATTCCTCTCTGGATCACAGACATGTTTTCACTCTTCAGTGCTGGACTGCAACCTGAGGAAACAAGGTATGTGGTTCAGTGTATTGCATAGTTTCATTGTGTGTTAATGAGTTCAGGAGGCTTGGGGCCTTTTGTGAACTCGCCACCTTGTTACTGGTGGAAATCAAATTTTTTGTCTACTATATGTAGGTCTAGTCTTTTCTTTGAAAACAGTCATAGTTTCACTTTCTACAACACAGGGTAAGGTATTCCAGTGTGACTCTTTGGGTGTACCATTGACTGTGTTTTGTAGTCTTATAGTGATCCCCTTTTATTTTTAAGTGACGGGATCTAGTAATATTATTAGTACTGTTTTTAAATAGTCTGATGGTTTCAAAAGTGGCATCATTTTGTATTGCAGCATAGGTTAGGCATAGGTCATCCTGTAATCTTCTATGATGCGTAGAATATAGATCTAGTGTATTGAGCCTGTCAGCATAGTTTATATTCTGCAACTTAATGATTTTTTTCATAGCCTTCCTCTGTACCATTTCAATTACTTTTTTCTCTTTAGTGAAAATAGGGATACATAATGGAGAACAGTACTCCAAATGTAGCTTCACTAGGCTAGTGTAGAGTGGGACTAGTACTTCTGGGTGTCTACGTTTGATATTTTTGTGAATACAGGCTAAAATTTGCTGACTTTTTTAGCTATATTATTGGAGTGTGTTTCAAATGTTAATTTCTGTGATATGACTACACCCAGATCTTTCTCATTTTCTGTTGTCTGTAATACAATATTATTAAGTATGTAGTCATACCCTGGGTTATTCTTCCCAAAATGCATAATCTTGCATTTAGCTACATTAAAGCTCATTTTGTTTTTCTTTGTCCAATTATCAAGATGGGTAAGGGTGTTTTAAAAATGTTTTGCACTCTCTTTGCCTGTAATAATACCTCCTATTTTGCAATCATCTGCATATTTGCAGAGCCAGATGTTACTTAGAGGTTGCACAGATGTTACAAGAATGTTAAACAGTATTGGGCCCAAAACCGAACCCTGAGGCACCCCACTTGTTACTGTGGTCCATTGTGACTTGCTCCCCCTAATGGCTTCACATTGTTTTCTATTTGTCAGCCAAGAATTTACCCACTTGATTATGTTTGGATGAACTTTTAGGCTAATCATTTGTTCGATTAAGACCTTATGCGACACTATATCAAATGCTTTTGAATAATCAAGGAAAGCAACACCCACTAATAATCTGTTGTCCAAAGCAGAACTAACTGGTTAAAAAAAATGCAGCAAATTTGTTAAACATGATCTTCCCTGGACACAGCCATGTTGTATTGCATCCATTTGTCCCTCTTCTTGTAAGTGTGAGGTAATGCATTATTTTAAAATGTTTTCCAACAGTTTTCCCAAAACTGATGTCAAACTTATCGGACGATAATTTTTTGCATAATGTTTACTGCCATTTTTGTGTATCAGCATAACAGTGGCCTCATTCCATTCCTGGAGTGTCTTTCCCTCTGTCAAAAATATGATGAATAATAATGTTAGGGGACTGATTAATTGATTAGCAGTTTCTTCGAGGAACTTTGGGGTTATCCCATCCAGGCCTGCTGAGCTATTCGTTTTAGTGGTCTTAGGTGCTTCAAGGATATCAGATTCATAAAATGGAGCAAATGGGACAGCAGTTGTTAGCTGATCAAGATTTACTTCTTCTTTATCAACATATACACTAGTAAAATAGTTGTTTAATTATGCGGCCATTTCAATGGGGTTTTAAACTTTGTGGCATAACTTAGCCAGTTTTGAATATTTTTGCCTCACATTTTCAACACGCCTTTTTTGGGACCCCACCTCACGAACAGTGGCAGTGAAATTAGGCAAATCTGTCCTGAAAGGTGATTTTTCAGTCACTGTGTGAAATCACCTTTTGGGTAGGAGTTGAACATTTTCTCCACTCTTGCTGATGACGTGGGGTCTTAAGAAGGCTATGTTGAAAATTTGGAGTAAAAATAATAAAAATAAAACAACAAAGTTATGAGCCTACATTGAAATTTGGTGAATGCAGGCTCATAACTTTGGTAATTTTCAATATTTTTAATCCCAAATTTTCAACATTGTCATTTCTTCACAGCACCTCATGAATGTGACAGCTGTCATTTTTCAAACCTTGGCCAACATGTGTTTTCACATACCAAAAGTTGATTTTGCAGTTGTTGCAAGAAATCCCCTTTCATGCAGGAGTAGAACTATTTCTCTGCCCTTGTTCATGAGGTGGGGTCATAAGAAGGCTGTGTTGAAAATTTGGGGCAAAAATATTAAAGGAGGAGTAGTACACCCAGGCCGGGATATTCAAAGGGTTGTGCATGGTGCAACAGTGTTGCACCATGCACAACCCATCTTAAGCGCCCGCATGATATTCAAAGGGAAGGGAAGGTGCACTGTGTAAATCCTGATGCGCCGGGGTGCACCAGTAATGTATGCAGCGCAAGTGTGGGGGATGTGTCCATGCATATTCGGCACATCCCAATATTCAGCCTGGGATGTATGGCACATATGAAGGCACACACCCACCTTGCACCACACGGGGGGGTGCAAAGATGTGACCGAAAAAAAGGAACATGTTGGGGGACACCCATAGGCCGTCTGCCGTATTGCTGGGTGCAACATGGCAGCCGCCTGCTGTGGGTGGCCACCTGACCCCCGAGACACAGGCTGGGCATCGGGCCCCCCCACGCCCGATCATGGCCTTTGTAAATGTAAAGTATCCATGGTGGTCCAGTGGATCCTACCCCCTCACAGGCTTAATATAATAAATCCATTCCCTGGTGGTCCAGTGGACCATACCCCCTCGCTCGATCATGGGCTTAATAAATTAAATCCATTCCATTCCCTGGTGGTCCAGTGAATCTTACTCCCTTGCCCGATTGCAGGCTTAATAAAATAAATCCATTCCCTGGTGGTCCAGTGGACCTGCTCCCCCACCTGATCGCGGGCTCAGTAACAATGAAATGTATCCCTGGTGGCCCAGTGGACCTATCCCCAAGCCTGATCATGGGCTTTGTCAAATTAATAATCCCTGGTGGTCCAGCGGTACCCCCCTCCCCACCTGCCCACTCAAGCCCACCACCCCACTCCCCCCGGTCAGCGGTGGGCGCCAGCTCCCCACCCGCAAGCCGCCCGCCGACTGACAATGTACAGTACGCTGTACACCCATTGGTCCACAGTGTGGGCCAAGGGGCATGCAGACCATACTGTACTACACAGTCCCGATATGTGAATGAATTCCATTCACATATAGGGACTGTGTTGTACAGTGCAGTCTGTGGACCAATGGGTGTACAGCCATACTGTACGCTGTCAGTTGGTGGGCGGCCAGGCAGCTTACGGGTGGGGAGCTGCTGCCCACTGCTGACCGGGGGGCAGCAGGGTGGCTGGTCTGAGTGGCTGGTGGGGAGGGGGCTACCGCTGGACCACCAGGGATTATTAATTTGACAAAGCCCACAATCAGGCTTGGGAGCAGGTCCACTGGACCACCAGGGATACATTTCATTGTTTCTGTGTCCACGATCTGGTGGGGGAGCAGGTACACTGGACCACCAGGGAATGGATTTTTTTTTATTAAGCCCACGATCGGGCGAGGGGGTAGGGTCCACTGGACCACCAGGGAATAGATTTATTATATTAAACCCATGATCGGGCAAGGGGGTAGGGTCCACTGGACCACCAGGGATACTTAACATTTACAAAGCCTGTGACTGGGCTGGGTTCAGTCCACTGGACCACCAGGGATACGTTTATTTTCACTAAGCCCGTGATTGGGCTGGACAGCAGGTCCATTGGGCCACCAGGGATTTTACATTATTACAAAGCCCGCGATCAGGTGTTGGGATGAGTTACCACCGAGGGGCAGGGGGCATTGGTCCCCGACGGCTGCAGCCTATCAGGGTGCCAGGCGCAAGTCACCGGGGATAGGCACACCTGCATGCAAATGGGGCCATAATGACATGCAAATGGCCCGAATTGCACCTTGCATGCATAGTGGCCCTATTTGCAAACCCACCATTGAATATTGTGGTTCCTGCGCCTAGTGCAACTGCACTTGCACATCCCCCTGCTCCTCTCTTGCCACTTCTGCTGGCACAGTGCCACTGCATCATGTGCAATGCAGGTGGCCACGGTGCCATATTCTCAGCACCGTTGAATATCACCCAGACCATGCCCTGGCGTATCCCAGTTGCACTGCGCCCAGGCTTGTGCCCCTGCCTGGCACAGTCTGAATATCTGGCCCCCAGAATTTGCAAAAACATATGTTGCGCAGAGTGTTTTGATTTGTGTGTGAAGTCCTAGTGTGTTCTTCCCTCTGTCTGCTATTAGAAGTTTTTCCTAAATTAGCCTGCTAACTTTATGGTGGTTTTACATCACTGTCACATGAGACAAGATGCATTGTATGAACAAGGAAAGCAATAGACTTAGCTGAGATGGAGATCCCCAGGGGTCATACAACTGCTATAAAGCTAGCAGGCAAATTTAGGAAAAACTCCTAATAGCAGACAGAGGGAAGGACACACTAGGACTTCACACACAAATGAAAACACTCTGCACAACATATGTTTTTGCAAATTCTGGGTATACTACCCCTGTAAAAACAACAAAGTTATGAGCCTACATTGAAATTTACAAATGCAGGCTCGTAACTTTGGTCATTTTCAATATTTTGATCCTAAATTTTCAAGATAGCCATTTCTTCACAGCACCTCTTGAATGTGACAGCTGTCATTTTTCAGATCATGGCTAAAATATGTTTTCACACTTGTGGAATGAAATCACCTTTTGAGCAGGATTTGAAAACGTTCTCCACCCTTGTTCATGAGGTGGGCTCATAAGAAGGTTATGTGGGGTCATATGAAGGCTCTATTGAAAATTTGGCATAAAAATATAAGAAAACAACAAAGTTATGAGTCTGCATTGCAATTTTTCAACACAGACTTATAACTGTTTCAATTTTAAATATGTTGACCTCAACTTTTCAACATAGCCATTTTTTCACACCACCTTATGAATGTTACAGTTGTCATTTCTCAAATCCTACCCAAAACATGTTTTAACACTTATGTCACAAAATGACATTCAGCCATTGTTTTATAAATGACACTTGTCATGCTCAGAAGGAGTGGTCATAAAAAGATTCTGTTGAAAATCTAGGATAAAAATGTGAAAAACCAAATATGTTAAGAGCCAACAAACTTTTCCAACATTGGCTCATAACTTTATTTTTTGTAGATTTTGGCCCCTAATGTTCAACATATCCCTTGTGTTACCCCACCTCTTGAACATAGCACATATCATTTTTCAAATCCCCTCAGCAACTTGTTAACACAGTCACAAGGCAAAATTATCTTTTGGATGGGATTTTAAAAATTCCACCTGTTTTGATCATAATTTTAGGTCATAAAAAGACTGTTGGACATTTGGGGTCAAAATGTGGGAGCCCACTTAAAAGTAGATATTGCTTCTGAGCTGCCCTATCCTGGGTAATTATAATCTAACAATGTGTCAAAGCAGGACACCACTGAACATGAAATATTGCATCTCATGTGCTTTATTCTGGGTAAATATATAACAAAAATGTGTACAAGCAAGACTCGGTACAACAGCAATACCAGCGGTGCACATCTGGCATTGACAAATGCTTGTTTATATACAAGTCAATAATCTTTCCCAGATAATTCATACTATTATGCAATGTTTGCAACAAAACCTTAGCTAATTCAGATCAAAAAATAGCAGTGCTTATTTCACAAAATATATTTTGGCTTCCAAAACATTAGGTTCGTCCCTGTATCAGGATAGTATTATATTCCTACATGTCAATGACAAAACATACATCCTTAAAATCCTAAAAATATAGTTGAACCAAGTTCAGCCAGAAAATATTTCTTCAAGTGCTATTACAGCAGACATACACTATGTGTAAAATGCTAGTGTTATAACCATGCTCACAGCAAACCAATAGGTGCTTCCTATGTCCATATATAGCTAAACCAAATTAAAGAGAGTGTTGTGTCACATACTGTTTTGGTATACTTCTGGGGGTAGCTCTGTATTCTAACACATGGCAGCAAAATGAGCATTTAACCAACATATTCTTCAAACAAATTCAGAAACCTTTGATGTTAAAGTAGCTTAAAAATAGTCCGTTCCATTTGATTATTTAAACCAGTGTGTAATGCTCAATATATTGGATTAAATTTGAGCACATGTATAGGGCCATTTTCAGATAGCAGCTACCGGTAATTGCTTTAAAATCACAGCATGTGCAATGAAGCCTATAGTGCTTACATCTCTTTAATGTTGACTTGGTATTACTGCTATCATTCCTTTAAAAGCCTGAAATATAAGTCATGTACTTGTAAACAACTGGGTCCCAGCTTATGAGATGCTACAATTTAATTAGGCACTTTCATAAAGACTGTTACAGTGCTGTTTGAAGCAGGATAAAAGTGACTTATTTTTCTGCTGGCACTACTTCAGCAGTTCTACTGTGTTTTTCTTGTTGGTAAAAGATACACTTTTTTAAGGCCAAAGTAAATTTCTGAACAAGTCCGAATATTACTATTGCAACAAACTTGAACTAGGGCATACTTTTTGCAGCAATGATAATGCAGTATTCACATTGATAGCATGCCTTCATGCCAGTAGGGGCTCTGAGAGATGGTGTGGTGTGTGACACATCGGGGGAGTGGAGTGTTGTGATGACATCACAGCACCTGTCCACACTCCTCATCAGTGCTCACACCATTGCTAAGGGCACTAGGTCAAAATGTGCAGGAAAAATGGTGCTGACAATAACAGTGCCTAGTAAAAGTGCCACCTGCAACAATACCACCAATGGTAGCCTTCCAAAACAAGAGGGAGGACCACTACCATGGCAAAAGAAGGCACCGAAACTTGTGTTTTTGTGGGGGTCTCTGCCCTGCACCCCTTGACATAGTGGGCTTTGCCCCCACACACCCTAAAATATATATCACTATCTCCGGGGCTTGGGCAACAACAGTCATGACAAAATTAAAACTTGGGGGATGGAAAAACAAACACACTACAACAATAGGGAGACTTGGAACAGAACCCTGGTTTCTGGATCTCCTCTACCATATTGTGGTATTTTTAGTGAATGAGGGAAATTTGGCCAGGACACCAGGGAAATTCCCCTACTCGGATGCTGCATTGCTGCCAGTAGGGGGACAGGCCATTGCCAAGATGGCCACTCGAAGTGGACTACCGAAGGTAGAGGAAGTCTGCAGAGTGGGAGAGCTAGCCTCAGCTCCCGCTCTGGGTATTACGGAGGCTCCAGCCTGGGTTATGGCTGAAATTGATTCTGATGTGGAATTCCACGACGCAGTAGTGAACTGGGAGCATACGGTGCAAACAGTAAATAAAAAAGAAAACGCTTTGCTTTTACTGCACGGAACAGTGCTGTCTGATGTGGAAGTTAATATGTCAGGAGCAGTCTCAACGCTGGATAAAGAAGAGGTGAATATAGAGCTGCATAGCGGTAGCCCGAACCGCGAGAGTATTGCGACTGTTTTACCTGCTTTTATGAAAGAATTAGCTCCCTTGGGAGGGCCTGAGGGGTGCGACCATGATATACAGTTACAAAATACAACAAGAGGACTCGGAAATGTGAAAGAGCGCTATGCTGGCCGGACTGCGGCTCTGGAGAAGGTGAATGCAAGTTATACAGGTACAGTGACTCCCTTTCATGTTGAATTGGGCGGGTTGGAGTTTGAAACAAAAAAAAACAGCCCAAACATTGAAAACTTTATCGTTGCAACCCACAGTCTCACAGCCCTGCTCAGAGTCTCACAACTACAATGATTGCTGCAGTGACAGCTGTGATGAGAGCATTGACATTTCCCCGGTAGACCTCAGAAGTGCTGGAGGTCCCAGAGGGCGGAGCTCTGATCCGCATAACTCTGTTGTAAACCCTGGGATGCCTTTGGGGTTTGTGGCTTCTTTACAGGCTGGCAATCTCATCGCAGGGAAAGCGAGTGCCTACAGCCTGTTTTGGCTCCTGATTACTTAAAGCGGGGTGATGTTGCAAACGTAAGTCAAAGCACTGCTTCTTTGATAATGCCTACTGCTACTTTTGCTCAGAATGAGGCAGCTCCCTTGAATAAAGTTGCTGGTTTTGTATTTAAACATCATATGCAGGAAGAAACATCGGCCCTAACTAAGGTGATTTACCAATCATCAGATAGCTCACAACTTGGGGTTACAGATTTCTATTTTCCTAGTAAAACGGCTTCAAAACAAATATCAACCTTAGACATGCACTCTCGGAAGACTGAACCTCCTCATTTTCAGGAGCATAGCACTTGAGAATCTTGGTCTCCTCATAAAGCTCTACGTGAGGCTGGCTGGAAGCACGCAGAAACGGGTGTGTGGAAACCTGATCCAGCATGGGATTCTGATTTAACTTTCTCACAACACTCTCCTGAGTGGAAACCAGCCAGTCAGCAGCATAAAGGGAAGGATAACCTGAACAGCGTACAGATTGAGAAGGAAGGTTTACATCTTCCCTTGGAAACTTTGGGGTCAGACAATCATTCCCCCATAACTTTATTACCACATTCAAGCCTGGATAAACAAACACAGGAGATTTTACGTAAGGGACAAAATACAGCATTTCTACACCCCCCCTCCAACCCAGAAGCCCTTGATGTCTGAACTTTTCTCTAATTCCAACAGGGAAGCAGCTCCCAGACGAAATGCTGTGTGGCGCAGGTATAAAGGAGGGTTGGAGGTTAGACCAGATAGGCACTACGTGGGGAAAACACTGCTAAAAGACTCACTGCATTTTACTCCGCATGATGTTTATGCCTTTATAAATATTTCGGGGGAGGATAATTTTGATATAAGTTTTCGAACACAACATGCTTTAGATCTATTTTGGGTCAGGTATGGTCAGGTTAAGTTTTCTCCTGTGTGGACCCCTTTTTTTGTCATCCCTCTTTCCAAACCTTTGATTAAATTTGTTACGGTCATGTTTCGGAATGAAGGGGTCCGGGTGGAGGATATTACCTTTTGGTTAACCCAAAAATGTGAGGTGTTGAGTGAGCCGGAACCCATTCTGGATTCGGAACAATTCTGGACGGGGGGTTGGAAGTATAAAATTAAACTAAGGCAATCTGAGGCAAGGATTGAGCACATACCTAACTCCTTTTTGCTAGGAAGGGATAGGGGCGTATGTTTCTATAGCGGGCAACCCCGTGCATGTTACAAGTGTGGAGCCAGGACACATCAACCATGCTGTGATAATTGTGGGGCAGTAGGGCATTTGACCATGTTTTGTAATAACCAATCTCGTTGTGACCTGTGTGAAGCAAAAGGTCACGTGTTTAAGGTATCCCTTGGGTGGCCAAAAACAAATCCTCCTGTTCTAATTCCGATTTGCTTATTCAGAAAGCACAGGAAGCCATAGTTCTGGCACCTCTCCCTCCCGCTTGTCCCCCTCCTCCTTCTTCAGCTACCCAGTTAAAACTTCCCCCAGTTAGAAAACAAAACGGAATAGAAGGGGAGACAAAAGACAAGGTCCTGGTTAACAGTAAGCTTACACCGGTGATTGATAAGGATAGGCAAGGATTTGCTTCAGGCTTGGTTCTACCTTCAAAGGTTAGCATGGGACCCCCTGATTCTTTACAAATTCCCCCTGTATGCTATACGGAAGAGGCCACGGAGGAAGCAGGTATCAACTCTATGGTAATTGGCCCTGTGACAGTTTTGCCCCAAAGAAGATCCTCTAGGAACCTGCACCCCAACCCCCCCGGTGGCATTAATTGAAACCAGCAATTCCTATGCTGCTCTTTTTGCCCCATGGGGGGATACAGAGCAAGATATGGGGGATTCAGATTCACAAAAATCCTCCCTATCGACTAGGTTGTAGCCAGTGGATAGCTATAAAGAGAAAAAGAAGAAAAAGAGAAAAAAATAATGGTTTGTTGTTTGTAAACTAAACAGGTATGTGGTTGGTTTGGGGCTCGTTAAATACGCATAGTCTGTTGAATGTGACTAAGAGACAAGCCCTTTTTTATTATATTCACGAACAACATTTGTCGGTATGTTTTTTACAGGAAACATGGATGAATTCCATAGAGCAGCTTGCATCTTTCAAAAGGGATTGGGTGTGGGGTCCTTCTTTTTGGTCATTTGCGGAGGATACTGTAGATGGCATAGGTATTGTGTTTAACTCATTCTTTTCAGCTGCACAATTTGATTGACCTTATACCAGGAAGGGTATTGATAGTGGACGGGAAGTGGCAAGGTTTATGTTTTCGGTTTATTAACATCTATAACCCTCAAACGAAAGCAGGCAGAGTAAATTGCCTAAAAGCTATTCAACCTTTTCTGTTAACAACAGTCAGGGTATTGTGGGGAGGAGATTTTAATTGTTCCATTCCGGACTCCACTCACAACAAAAAAATATATTGTGACTCTAATGCATTGGGTAAAATCATCAAAGACGCTGGTTTCTTGAATTGTAACATCTCTTTACCGGTAGGACCTAGATTCTCATTTAAAAAGGGGAAAAGTTTCACCTTGATTGATCATATGTTAGTTTCACCAAATATGCAAGTGGAATCTTTTAAAATGTTTCCATGCGAATTCACAGACCATTCTTTTTTGCACTGTACTTTTTGCCTTGCAGGTATACAAGACAACAGACAAATTAGATGGAAGCTTAATAACTCCTCACTAGAACTACCTTATATACAATCTGGGGTTAAATACCTTTTAAAAGCAAGGTTATCAGTGGCCTTTTTATATTCAGACTTAGGGGATTGGTGGTTAGAGACAAAGGCTGATTTAAGGAATTGGTTTAAGAAACAAGGAGTTAGAACAAAAAATTACAAATTTCTGCACTATTTGGGTCTTAGGCAGCAGTTGCAGAGACTCATGACCATAGCTTATACCTCTAGATTAGACTACTCTGAGCAAATTACTATACTAAGAGAAAATGAGAGCATTTCAATACAATAGAGGTAAAACTATGCAAGCCATCCTTACTAATGGAATTAAAAAAAAAATCGCCTATTGGTGATCCTTTTGAAATGTGCAAGCATCTAAGGGACTCCATGAAGATGGATGCGCTACAGAAATCGGATAATACATTGGCTACTTCTGTTGTGCAACTTCGTGAGGTAATAGTGGAGCATTTTTGGTCTCTTGACCCCCTAGTTTCAATTTCAAACACATCTATGATCTCCTATTTGAGTGAGATTGCAGTCCCTGTTAAAGTAGCAGGAACTTCAGAGTTGTGGGGCCCAATTTCGCAAGCGGAAATTTTGAGTACAATTGGGAAACTGAAATTGAATATTTCCCCCGGAACGGATGGCCTTTCTAATAATTTGTACAAAGGTTTTTCAGAAGAATTGAGACAATGTTTGTGTATTTTATTTCAGTTTTTCTTGGACAAAGTTGTTATTTTCCCCTCTTTTTCAGAAGGGTTATCAATTTATATATTTAAATCTGGGAATAAACACAATATTGCTAATTGGAGGCCAATTACCCTTTTAAACTCAGACTACAAAATCTTTACTTGTATTTTAAATAATCGGTTGAAAAACTGTGCTAGATGGGTCATTTCACCTTATCAATTTAGTGGCCTACCTGACAGACGGGTGCAATCAGCTCTTATGTTATTACGAGATGTCACTGAACATCTCACCGACATAGGGGTGACAAAGTGTTTGATAGCAGCAGATTTAGACAAAGCCTTTGACAGAGTGTATTTGCCCTTTCTTTTCTTAATTCTAGTACATTATGGGGTTCCAATGCAAATGGTGAAGTTAATAGAGAAACTATATGACAGCTATATGGTGTTTCCATTTTTGAAAGGTTGTAAGGCAGAAGGTTTTCATTTATCTACAGGAGTTCGCCAGGGGTGCCCTCTTAGCCCTCTTCTCTATACTTTTGCTATAGACCCCTTTTTGCAAACCATAATTTTTTCTCAGAAATGGAAGGGTATCCCAGACAATGTACTTATTGATTCACATTTATTGGTACAAGCCTATGCAGATGATTTAGTGTTGTATTTTGAAGACACTACTTCTGTAACCAGCTTTGTGACTGCTTTTGATGCCTTCTCTAAGGTCTCGAATGCGAAACTAAATTTACACAAGACCAAGGGATTATTTATTGGTGCAACAGGCCCTGAGGAGGTGTGGCAGGAAGGCATCCACTTTTCCAGGAATCCGCTTAAAATTTTGGGGATTAAGTTGGGTCCCCAAAATATGCGAAGTGAAAACTGGGAAGGCGTTCTTCAAAAGGTAGAGTTTAAGGTGAATAGGTGGAAACAGTGGAAATTGTCAAAATTAAAACGTGTACAGGTGATCAGTTTCTTCTTCATTGTGTACAGTATGTGGCTATGATATTCCCTCTCCCGATCCCTTTTGAGACTAGAATGTACAGTTTGTTTTTTCAGATGCTCTGGGGAAACCGTTTAAATCCTGTGAAGCGGGGTTATATGTATCTGCAAAAGAATGTGGGAGGTCTGGGAATGATAGACCCAGTGGTTTTTGTGCATTCTTTATTTATTATAAATTCGATTAAAGGTGGATTAGTAGCTGAGTTAAGGGCAGAAAATTCTTGGAATTTAAGGTCAATGGGTAAATATTTTAAGAATTGGCACAATTTTGCCCCAAAATTAAATTATCATCTGTATATCCCATTGTATTTTAGGTCCACAGCGCAGAAATTATTTAAATGGAAAATGCAGAAGCAAACAATCCTGAGTAACAATGCGAAGAGACTTTATCACTATTTGATGTCACAGTTACTTCCCTCTGAGCCTTGTTTTAAAAATTGCCCTTCGGCTCTAAACTCTATAGTACTGGTTCAGTTAAACAATAGTAGGATGCCTCATAACCAATGGGAAACTCAGTGGTTAATTTTTTATGGCCGCATGAATGTTCGGGGCAACGCTAAGTACAAGGCATTAGAGGAAAGAAAGTGTCCATATTTAGACTGTATAAATGTGGAAGAGTCTATGGAACATTTTTTTCTCAGATGTTCTTATGCTAAAGGTTTATGGGCTTATTTAGCGAATTTGTGGGGTTTCAAGTGGTTAAATGGTATGTCATATGAGATACTGATCATAGGATGTTACCCGGTTAACCTGTCTGGTTTTCATGAAGGGACATTATCTTTATTTCTGGGGTGTTTAAGAAACTATTTATGGCAAGCTCGGGTTCAATGGGTTCTTTATCAAAGGAAAATGCCTTATTCCTGGGTTAGTATGTTGATTGTAAAGGAACTTTTACAAATTTATTCTCAGGATACAGTTCTGGAGACCATACCTACGTAAGGACATAGACAGGGTAGAGAAGGTTCAGAGGAGGGCAACAAAGATGGTGCATGGATTGCATCACAAGTCCTATGAAGACAGGTTGAAGGAACTGAACATGTACTCCCTGGAGGAGAGGAGGGAGAGAGGGGATATGATAGAGACATACAAGTATCTTACAGGGAGAAACAGAGTGCAGGAAAACACTATTTTTAAGCGAAAAAGATGTTCCAGGACTAGAGGGCATGGGATGAAGTTGGAGGGAGGACGATTCAGAGGAAACATGAGAAAGAATTTTTTCACAGAACGGGTGGTGGACAAGTGGAACACCCTGCCAGAGGAAGTGGTGGGGGCTGAAACAATCACGGGATTTAAGAATGCATGGGATAGACATAAAGGAATTCTAGAGGTCAGGGGTAAGGGGAAACAGACTTCTAGGAAAACAAACTGAACTTATAAGCTCAAATGGGCAGACTGGGTGGGCCATAGGCCCTTATCTGCCGACACTGTCTATGTATCTATGTATCTATGTAGGATGCATCAAGAGTAGCGCCAGGGACACTTCTCAAATGGTGGAAAGGCTTTCTCCACTTTATTAAGTTTAAATAAGGTGATATTAATTATAATGATTTATAGTAGTGTATTTCTTGCTTATTTTATTTGATCTGCCTCTGTTTTTTTTGTTTTAGTTTGTTGGATTAGACATCACATATGTAGTAGGTTTTCTTTCACTATTTCTGTTCTTTTTCTGAGACTAGTTACACTGTTTATTTTTTGAACTGTCTGTATGAACGATGTTTTCTTTTGAAATTGTTCATGTCTATAGTAATCATGTCAATAAAAACTCCCCTACTCTTTTCGATAAGTGCCATGGGATCTTTAACATCCACCTGAACTACCACCAATCCAGGCAGATGGGACCTCGGTTTAAGGTCTCATCCGAAAGACAGCATCTCAGAAGGTATTATATTGTATTAGTGTTGTCTTAGGTTATAAAGTTAACACAATGAAAACTAAAATACTACAGATCAAGTTTACTCCCTCTCTGAACATTAAACAGCAGTTTCTCTTTTTTTTTGGGGGGGTGGGGGATTTTCCATCTTTCAGATATTTAGGAGTCAGACTCAACTTCCCTGCCAGAGCTGGTAGCACTGAATTATGCCCCCTTGACACAATAAATGATACAAGACTTACAGACTTGGACAGCTCTACCTTTCAATCTGGCTCAACATGTAGAAGTCATCCGTTTACATACTGTCCCATAACTTTTATACCTTTTTCAGATCCTCCCTATCTTTCCCATTTTAAATGAGTTTACAAAATGGAAATACGGAAGAAAGTTGTGTCCAGATTTCTATGTCAGGGTAAATGACCAAGAATCAAATATAACATTATGCAACTGCTGGGCATTGTTGAACTTTCTCCTCTGTTTCCTGGCAGTATTACATACAGCTTTTTTGTGGCTTTCACCAACCTACCAAACACAATTGAAAACACAAGAATTATCACAAGACCAAATGAACCCTTTGATAGGACATTATTTGTTTCATGATGCATTCGTCTCCTACTACTAGAGGACAATACACCCTTTATATGTACCATGCTTGACATCTGATGGTGAGTAGTCAGAAGGCTCAGGGAGTCTCCATTCGGTTTCCCTTTTAAACTCTTGCATAGTTGCATACAATACTTTTCTGCCACCCAAACTGGTTAACAAATATAGCATTTGGTAATGTCAAGGCTTTATTCATCTTTTCCAATTTTTTGCAGACAATGAAATGCTCTCTTTTCTGGACTTAGAAGCAACATACTCTCTCTGCAGGCTTCTGATCGCTAGTCATATCTTCAAGTGAGGCATTTTCTTGTTACTAATCAGCAGTACTGGAGGGGTTCACCTCTGCCTACTGAGGTAAACTTTAACACAAGAAACGCGTACCAATTTCATTTCACACCTGTACCAGCTGCTACAACAATGTCCCCCAACTAATATACAGTCCATGTATGAGAAGTGGTTGGCCGAGCTGATCACCCCAATTAGTGAAGGGGAGTAGGACAGAGCTATAGGGAAAGTACACCGTGTAACGGTCTCTTCCGTTTGCCTAGAAGATTTTGTCATTTTTTTTCCAGACACCTGTAATCCAGGTCAAATTCCAGTCAAATGATTTCTCTCGCTGCTGGAGATCATGTGCAAATACTTGTGCAAGCCACTTTCATGTTTTCTTAGACTGCACTAATGTGTACCCATTATGTCACTCTACTCAGCAAGTCTTGCAGAAATATTATTTATTTATTAAATTTTGATAACCGGGTAAGCCCACTGGGCCCTGAAGGTCCCTTTTTCAGGGGTGACCCAGGGAATTACATGGAATAATACATGGGGTAGCATACAGCACAGGTACATTACACTAGACAGCGAAGAACATAATACATAGTAGTTTTTCAGCAGTTACATTTAAGAGGCAAGACATAGTAGCTTTTTAGCAGTTAACATTTCCTGGGTAAGCTCTACAGATGGGGGGCAGTGCTATATAGATGGGGGCAGTGCTATATAGATGGGGTGCAGTGCTATATAGATGGGGTGCAGTGCTCTACAGATGGGGCAGTGCTATATAGATGGGGCAGTGCTATATAGATGGGGTGCAGTGCTATATAGATGGGGTGCAGTGCTATATAGAGGGGGTGCAGTGCTATATAGATGGGGTGCAGTGCTATATAGATGGGGTGCAGTGATAGTCGCTATTTCCATATGAGGGAGAGGGGTGGGCTTCCACTTAGGAGCCTCTCACTTTAGCATATTTTATTCTCTTCCATATGTAGGTATCGATTATGTGTTACTGATCGCCCCCTCCTCATTTAAAAAAATAAACATAATAAATATCAGTTCCATATCCTCTTTGCTATGGCCAAGAAAGCTGTTTAAACCCTGAGATACCATTGTTGTAATGAGGGTATAAACTAGTTAACTTTATTTATAAATAGGATAAAATAATATATAGTTTAAATGATAAGAGACTTATTCCTGATTATATGGGTTCCATTGGCCTATTACATTAGGAGACAGGGGGCCTGATTCAGGAAGCTGAATCGGTGACACAAGATGGATTCCATGTCATATTAGCAACTGCAGAACGGTGACTAGATTAACAGCGAGTGTACTTCGCCAAAATACAACAGCAATGTACACTACGCTAAACACCAAAATCAGTGACAGATCCTTATATCCTCTGTGGGGGCAATATTAACTTACTTTTTATGCAGGGGCTATAGCCACCTGCATACCACTCCCGCATTCCCCTCTTTATATAATTAACTCCAGGGGTGCATTTCAGGAAGAGGGAGAATGTTGAGGGCAACCTACGGGGGAGTCAGGTAGCGGACTCCTGCATCTAAAAAAAAAAAAAAAAAATTAAACAACCCCCAACAAAATACAAAAACTACACAAACCCCTATCTAGCCCTGAACCCAGATCCACCAGCATCAAATACAGTGACAGTAGCCACCATACCAAACAAGCAACTAAAAACCAGTCTGCCCAGCAAAGCCTCTTATCCTTACTTTATAAGACTCTATTCACAATACTCGCTATATAAATTGCAATTCCCTCACCCTCACTATTCTTCCATATTTACTATCCCCGCAGGCACTCAAACTGAGTCCCTCAAATTGAGTTGCTCAATTTGAGTCACCCATAACATGGGTTACCCACAAGGTGCATGCAGCAAACGGAATCAATGTAAGGAGCACCTTGTGTCAAAAATTGTGCTGACTGCAAGGCAGGAATGCAGACTGCACAACCTCAGGACCCCTTGTGGTGAACAGGTTCTGTGCCAGCCCTGTGACTGATCAGGGATGCGCCATGGTGCTAGGGGGTTGTGGCGGACACAAGCTGCAGTATCTCCTACAGTGGGATTCAGGAATCCCCCAAAGGGTGCTCAGTCTATGAACATTAGACCAGCCCGAGGGGGCAGAGCCAGCAGCCGACTAAGTAAGATGCTCTGGAGAGAGCTCCTTATCATCGCTACTCTAAATCAATAATATTGACAGCTAAAATTAGTTTTTGAGGTTACAGACTGCATTTGTGGAAACAGTTCATTGAGTACTTTGTTCTAATACTAAATATTAGTAGAAAGCAGTATGGGATGACCAAAAAATCAGCCCCCACTGGAGCCCAGGAATGGGAGACAACCTCTGCCAGCTGAACCCTCTGCTGGGGGGGTGGGGCAAAGTATCAATGACACAGTGGAGCCCCGGTCTCACCCTTCAGGCCTTCTGAGATGCCATGATAGCAGTGATAAAACATCTGTCTGATAAAGTGGAATCTTCAATACCAGAGCTATGCTTTTAGAAACCAAAGTGGAGAAAGCTGTTATGGACTCAAACAATTACTGAGGCTGTTAATACATCCTTCAATGCAGTGACCATTTTGGTAAAAGCGAACAAGCTGCAACGTTACCAATTGGTATAGGTGGGCAAGCCAGGAAGTTTTCACTTAGAGCCAAGCCAGAGCTGAGCCAGGGGTCTGGCTTGACTCTACAAGCCAAAACTCGAGCCGAGCCCTGGCTAATGCAGGCTGTTCTCTACACAGCAGTTGCAGGTTTCCGACACTACACTGACTGCTCAGGCTGACAAAAATACTTACTTTGACTATAACTGGCTTGGCTTGACCTTGGTTCTCTTTTGCTTATAGAGGTTGAGCCGAGCTGAGCCAGACACTAAACTCGAGCCAGGCTTGAGCCTGCTCTGGCTTACCCACCTGTACTGATTGGAAATTGGTGTCCATTCGGCAAATGTTCATCTTTTAGTTTTCTCAGAAGGGTCTGAAGCCCGAAATCTGATCCACTTTATACAGGAGCTTTTTCAATGGTGGTTTGGAGATGTGCATGGTGTCTTTGTGTCACAAGAGTACCGCATCATCCTGAGAAAGAAACCCTTTAATATTAACTTTCCATGGACCTTGCTGGTTGTCACAAGTGGCTCACATTAACGGGATGCACTCTTGTTTAATGCTCAGGAAAATGCTCCATTGCTCCTAGAGAGTGATACACTTATACATTGCTACCTGGACCTCAGCCTTTCTACCAGGGAATGCCATAGAGCCTTTGACAGAATTTGTACTGTGCTCCAAGAACTTGGCATCATGCACTCACTGCAAATGCCTGCACGTCTTAAAATTTCTTATGCAGGAAAACACTTTTTGTTCAACAACCCGATGAAGGCCAACAAGAAACTAGACAAAATAAAACAGGACTCTAACTGCCAGTGGGAACCAACAGCATCACCCAGACTCTGATGGATGAGGACTTGAACAGCCTAATCATTGTAAGCGGTAATATTTCCGCTTGCCTTAATACCTGGATATGATCTGGGCCTTGATGGACATTGTATAATTCTACTTGGGAAATATTTAAATAGTGTTTCTAGGGGAGCTCTGCTTAATGTTTAGTATATTTCAGTGCACCATGTTCTCTATGGGGCATGTTTGACTATTTGGAATCCCTGTTCTTGGAACCCTCAAGATGGCAACAGTGTCCGCGATCTGTTTGCACCGTCCTCTAATGGTGGGGGATGAGCGCGATTGCGCAGATAGTTTGGATGCCCAGTCGAGAAGAAGTGTTCTGCAGCAGCCCCAATTGTATGCTATGTTCCATTTTTATGTTGATTGCGCTCATGCGCAAGAAACATATTGCGGCAGCTTTCTCCAGAAGCAGGTTGTGGAGGCGCGTCACTGTTGTGGCCAATGCCCCCACAGGCTTTAAAGGCTTGGCCCACTTCCCCCCAATGCCGTGGCAAGCTGCTGCTGACACTAGTTAAGCCAGTGTGCCACCAACTTGTGAAAATTTAGCCGCTGCAATCAGGGGCCGCCTCATCATTGCAGTGTCAACCATTCGCTGCAATGAGGGAGCGACCCGTCATTGCAGGGCGGGATCTTGAAACCCTGATATTGTTTGTGAACATGGCGGTGGCTTGCTGCTGTGTTCACAAACAATGTTAAACCCTCCTGCCGGGGTGTCCAGTACCCCGGCAGTATTCTGCCTCCCGCTTATTTGCCGACGGGGCCCTCAGCTGCAGTGCCCCAATATTCATGTTGCTGACGGGGAGCACACTCTGTCGTCGGCATTTTGCAAAATTTCGCGTTGTGTGCCGAATGGGAGTGCCCAATCCCCCGCCGCATAATGTAATAACCCCTCCCTTGTTGTGTATCAACGGGTGCCCAATCCCCCATCGGCTACAGCTGGCCTCCCAAAAGAAAGGCTCTGTTGGCATGCTGGCAGCCCACCCCAGCATGCCACATGCCCCTGCAAAGTAAAAAATGGTCCTGCGATGTCTTTTTTTTTTTTGTAACCTGTAAAAAAGGAAACGGTTCCTCGGCGGTCTCCCTGCCCACCTCCCACAACCTGCGCCCACCCACTGCGCACCCTGCCTCCCCACACCCCCTCACGCCATAAGTACCTCCGGAGCCTGACACGATGATCTTTGGTGGACTGAGAACACGTCTGCACTCTTCAAAGTCAACCGCGAACTGAGGAAATGCCGGTAAGCTGTATAATGCAATAAATAGGGTTTTCCCAACTTTGAAGCATATCGCAGTCATGTTTTGGAATTTTGGCACCAAATTTTCAACATGGGGTTTTTGGGACCCCTCCTCATGAATTCTGGCACCGTCATGGCGTTAATCAGCCACGAAAGATGATTTCGCTGTCACTGCGTGGAATCACCTTTCAGGGCTGATTAACGAAACGACAGTGCCAGTGTTCATGAGGTGGCCTCTCAAAAAGCCTATGTTGCAAATTTGGTGGAAAAAATTCAAAAAATGACTGTTTTACTAGCATGCGTTGTGCAGTTGCTACGCACGCTCGTAACTTCACGAATTTGCAATATTTTCAATCCAGATTTTCAACATTGGCATTTTTTGACACCTCCTTGTGAACAGTACAGCTGTCATTGTTCACATCCTGGCCGAAATGTGATTTCACACTTCCGGCGCAGAATAGCTCGGTCGCTGTGGGGAAACCAGTGTTCTTGACAGATTAAGAAAATGACAGTGACACTGTTCATGAGTAGAGGTCCTAAAATGCCTATGTTGAAAATTTGGTGATGATATTCCATAAAATGACGGTGTTACGAGCGTGCGTTACGCAGTTTGCATGCACGCTCATAACTTTGCGTATTTATAATATTTTCACTCCAGATTTTCAACATTGCCATTTTCCCACACCTACTTATGAACAGTACAGCTGTCATTTTAACTATCCTGGCCGAAATGTGTTTTCGCTCTTCTGGCACAGAATAGCGTGGTCGCTGTGGGAAATCACTGTTCAGGACAGATTAAGAAAATGATAGTGGCACTGTTCATGAGCATAGGTCCTAAAATCCCTACATTGAAAATCTGGTGATGAAACTCCCTTAACATGACTGTGTTACAAGCGTGTGTTGAACTGTTTCCATGCACCCTTGTAACTTCACAAATTTGTAATATTTTCATGCCACATTTTCAACGGTGCCATTTTTCACACCTTCTTATGAACAGTACAGCTGTCATTTTTCACATCCTGGCTAAAATATGTTTTTGCACTCCTGCCGGAGAAGAGCACGGTCACTGTGGGAAATCAGTGTTTGGGACAAATTAAGATCGAGTGAGTGAGGGGGGGAGTGACTGAGCTCAACTGAGCTCTGTCAGAACTGCTGCGGATTTCTTTGTGGGCAGAAAATGGCCCCAACGCAAGAGCCCAGTACAAAAGGGCAGCCTGCAGCACTGGGAGAAACAGAATGAGAGAGCGAGCAAGGGAGGGGGGAGTGAGCGAACTCACTGGAGCGCTGTCAGGACTGCTGTGGATTTCTTTGTGGGCAGAAAAAGGCGTCAGTGCAGTCAGAGGCCCAGTACAAAAGGCCAGCCTACAGCGGTGGGAGAAACAGTACAAGCGAGTGAGACAGGGGGACTGAGTGAGTTCAATGGAGCTCTATCAGGACTGCTGTGGATTTGTTTTTGGGCAGAAAAATGCGCCAATGCAGGCAGGAGCCCCGTACAAAAGGGCAGCCTGCAGCACCAGGACAAACAGAATGAGCGTGTGAGAGAGGGAGACTGAGCGACCTCAACGGAGCTCTGTTGGGACAACTGCGGATTTCTTTGTGGGCAGACAAAGGTGCCAACACAGTCAGGCGCCTCGTACAAAAGCGCAGCCTGCAGTGCCTAGAGAAACAGAATGAGCGAGTGACAGAGCAAGCTCAATGGAGCTCTATCGTGACTGCTGCGGATTTCTTTGTGGGTAGAAAAAGGCAGCAACGCAGGCAGGAGCCCAGTACAAAAGGCCAGCTTGCAGCGCCGGCAGAAATGGAATGAATGAGTGAGATAGGGGGAGTGAGTGAGCTCAATGGAGCTGTGTCGGGACTGCTTCAGATTTCTTTGTGGCCAGAAAAAGCCACCAGCGCAGGCAGGAGCCCAGTACAAAAGGGCAGCCTGCAGCAGCGGGAGACACAG
Source organism: Neoceratodus forsteri (assembly GCA_016271365.2). Lineage (NCBI taxonomy): Eukaryota > Metazoa > Chordata > Ceratodontiformes > Ceratodontidae > Neoceratodus > Neoceratodus forsteri. The sequence goes on from CM057449.1 coordinate 372,405,108, forward strand.
AACGAGCGAGTGAGGGAGTGGGAGTGAGTGAGCTACCAGAGCTCTGTTGGGACTGCTGCAGATTTGTTTGTGGGCAGAAAAAGGTGCCAACGCAGGCAGGAACCCAGTACAAAAGAGCAGCCTGCAGTGGCGGGAAAACCAGAATGAGCGAGTGAGAGAGGGGGAGTGAGTGAGCTCAATGGAGCTCTACTGTAACTGCTGCAAATTTCTTTGTGTGCAGAAGAAGGTGGCAATGCAGGCAGCAGCCCAGTAAAAAAGGTCAGCCTGCAGTGCCAGGAGAAAAAGAATGAGTGAGTGAGACAGGGGGAGTGAGTGACCTCAACGGAGCTCTGTCGGGACAGCTGCGGATTTCTTTGTGGGCAGAAAAACATGCCAATGCAGGCAGGAGCCCAGTACAAAAGGGCAGCCTGCAGCACTGGGAGAAACACAATGAGTGAGTGAGAGAGAGGGGGAGTGAGTGAACTCAATGGAGCTCTAGCATGCCTGCTGCAGATTTCTCTGTTGGCAGAAAAAGGCAGCAATGCAAGCAGGAGCCCAGTACAAAAGGTCAGCCTGCAGCGCCAGCAGAAACGGAACGAGTGAGTGAGAGAGGGGGAGTGAGCAGGCTCAACAGACCTGTGTCAGGACTGCTGCAGATTTCTTTGTGCACAGAAAAAGCCACCAACAGAGGCAGGAGCCCAGTACAAAAGGGCGGCCTGCAGCGCCAGGAGAAACAGAATGAGCGAGTGAGAGAGGGGGAGTGAGCCACCTCAACGGAGCTCTGTCGGGACAGCTGCGGATTTCTTAGTGGGCAGAAAAAGGTGCCAACGCAGGCAGAAGCCCAGTACAAAAGAGCAGCCTGCAGCACCGGGAGAAACAGACTGAGTGAGTGACAGAGGGCCAGTGAGCGAGCTCAACGAACCAACGCAATCAACATTCGGCATTGACAAATGCTTGTTTTAAATGTGGTATGATTACTGTTTATTCCCTTATTGTTTGATGTTTTCACTGAGCTCTATGTGACAGCATTTCTGTAATCTGTTACCAGTCTTTGTTTTTAGGTTTGGGAGGTGGTGGAGGATTTTTATTTCTTCAGCAGTGCCATTAACAGCTGCTGTCTCATCTTGATAAGATATTCATTACGTTTATTCTGGACCAATAGGCTATAATCCTAGTTGCTGAAATTCTTTTTAGGGATACTGTATAATTGGATATTTTACTATGAATGGCCCAGTGTCCTGCTGCAATGGCTCATTTTTATGTTGTCTTGTGGTAGTAGGAGAAATACAGAGGTGTGTCATTGCTGGCGAATGCAGGGCATGCTTTAGCAGGTGCGTTCCTCATTTCCCAATTAGCCAGCATGCTAGTGCTGAGACAAGAATTATGTAAAGTGGACACAACTTGTAAGAAATGTGCCACTGCAATCAGAGACAAGCTCGTCATGCAGCAGCACAGATGACACGCCTCCCGGACGTGCCTTTCCTGGTGAAACATTTCAATAAACATAGTGGTGGCTCCTGCCACCACCACACAATCCCTAAAGGAAGCCAACATTGGGGGTGCAATCTCCGTGTCGGCATGTCTGGCCCCCCCAGCACTGTGTGGCGCAGTGGGAGCCCACCCCAGTGTACTGCCGCTCACAGAAAGCCGACCGCATCGGCATGTTCCTGCCCTGCCCCACCTCCATTGTGTGGCACACTGGGAGCCCACCCCAGTGTGGCCAACATCATCCCTGAAAGTCATGGGGCACACTGGGAGCCTGCTCCAGTGTGCCCAACATTTGTTTTATTTCACTTGTAAAGAAAATGGTCCCACGATGTTCAGGTTTTTTTCTCCACCTGAAAAAAGGAAACGGTCCCTCGTTGTCTGCCGTGTCCCCTCCCCCAACCTGCACCCACCCTGTGCATGCCCCACCTCCCCACACCCTCCCCTCACCCCATACTTACCTCAAGAGGTCTGGTGCTGCGATCTTTGGTGAAGCGGGAACATGTCTGGACTGCAAAATGAAGAAATGCCGGTAAGCTGTATAATGGCATAAATGGGGGGGGGTTCAACTTAGGTGGATATCTCAGCCATTATTTTGAATTTTGGCTCCAAATTTTCAACATGGGGTTCTTCGGACCCAACCTCAATGAACATATGCACCGTCATCTCATTATTCAGTCCCAAAAGGTAATTTCGCAATCACTGCGTGGAATCACCTTTTTGGACTGATTAACAAAATGACAGTGCCACTGTTCATGAGGTGGGGTCCCAAAAAGTCTATGTTGCAAATCTGGTGAAAGAATTCCCCAAATGACTGTGTTATGTGCGTGCATTGCGTAGTTTCCATGCACATTTGTAATTTCGACAATTTTAAATCTTTTCACTCCAGATTTACAACACTGGCATTTTTTCACACCTCGTTACGAGCAGTACAGCTGTCATTTTTCACATCCTACCCAAAATGTGTTTTTGCACATGTGGTGCACAATGGCACGGTCACTGTGGGGAATCGACGTTCGGGACAGATTAATGAAATCACAGTGACACTGTTCATGAATGGAGGTCCCAAAATGCCTATTTTGAAAATCGGGTTAAAAAAATCCCCCAAATAATTGTGTTACAGGGTGCATTGCGCAGTTTCTATGCACACCTGTGACTTTACCAATTTTTCATATTTTCACTCCAGATTTTCAGCATTGCCATTTTTTTTTGTTTTTTTTTTACACTTTCTCGTGAACAGTACAGCTGTCATTTTTCACATCCTGCCCAAAATGTGTTTTCGCACCTGTGGTGCCAAATGACACAGTCGCTATGCAAAATCGCCATTCAACTTACAAACTGATAGTGCCACTGTTCATGAGGTGGGGTCACAAAAAAGCCCAAGTTGAAAATTTGGAGTGTAAATACCAACAAACGCCCGGGGCATTAGGGTTTCCAATTGCAACGCCCGACCCTGTAGAGACTGACAGGTGTCGGGGTGTGACTTGGGATTGTCGGCTGTAAAGCTCACGCCATTCCACCCCCACCCCCACCCTGCAGCCAGTGACAGGCATCGAGGTGTGCCTTGGACTCTTCGGCCCCAAAGTTCACCCCATTCTCCTATACTGCACCCATCTCAACGTATTTCCTTATGGAATGGGGTGAGCATAAGGCCAGAAGACCCCAAGGCACAACGTGACACTTGTCAGTGTCTGCAGGGTAGGGTGAGGTGAAATGGCATGAGTGTTATGGCTGATGACTCAAAGGCACACCCCAATGCCTGTCAGTCTCTGCAGGGCAGGGGGTGGGGTTGGCGTCAGTTCAATACTTCACTGCCATTCCTATCATGCATCTCTCTAACTCCTGCACTACCAATGCCAATGCCAGCAAGACAACATACAGCATTGACAAATGCTTGTTTATAGACTTTGTGGACATTATTGCTTGGACAATTAACTATCTTGAGATTACCCCTCATTATGTGATATCAGCTTGCTGCTTGAAATGTTCACTAATGCTCATGTTTTGATTTTATATTATTTTGATAATTTATAACAGTTATGTACTGTGTTTTTATTTGGTACTGTTTATAATAAACTAAATAAAAATAAAGTAAAAAAAGTTAGACCAGCCCAGGGCTGGTCTAATGGCCTGTGCACCACCCCCAGAGCTGTTGCTAGGTGGGAGGGAACATCTTCCCTCTTGTGTCTCCTCCCACTTGCGGTATCCCACACCCCCACAGCACCTGGACATGTAAGTGGTGTAGTGCCTGCTGGGTCCCCCCATGGTGCCAGGCATGTGGCACCCCCCCATGGAGAACACAGGCATGGCAGCAGCCATACAATGCCCTGTCAGGATGCTGTTGCCATCTTCCTCTACCCATTGGTACCCTACCTGCCCGCCATATCCCCTGTTCCATCCCATCCCTCATGACCCTGCCAGCCTGCAGATGGTTCTCTGTCAATGGCGCCAATGCTGCCCGACCGTTCTGCAGGTTGTGGCAAACCTCTCCCATGCACTTTGATTTTGCTGCATGGCAGCATTTGCCTCAAGTTGTAGGGATTTGGTACTGGGACCCCTTCTGATATGGAATCTGGTGCAGGGTCCCTGGCACATTGGGGATCGACGCAAGCTGCGGTTTGCTGCAACTTGCGTTGCTCTAAGAGGGCTTTGTGAATCGGGCACAGGATGTGGAGTTTCTTCCATGACTTGATCATCAATGACTTAATGAAGGAATGCAGATGTGTCCCCCCTCTTCCCACTTGGGCTCACCGTCCCCTTCGCTAAACCCAAACTAGGAAAAGTATCCTTTATTTCAGTTATGTATAACAGTGTATCCTCTCTCTTATTTAGGAAAAAAGCAGTATAGTTTTACATATGTATCCCCTTACATTTGTTTTCTTTAGTATAATAATACTGATGTACAGCTAAAGGAAAAAAGTAAAAGACTATTACAGTTATTCCTTTGTTGGTGAGGCAGTCCTGGTATCTTATAGTGAAATTATCGCTCACAGTTAGTGCAGTAATACCAAGGAAGAAGGTCCTTCTGCTCACTGGCCAGGCAAGCATTTATACAGTTGTCATGGATGTCTAAGTTAAAATGCAAATAAAAATTACTGTTGGAAAAAAATTCAGAGAAAAGCTCCAACAGGACCAGGAAAGAAACCTTTCCTCAATCCCTCATTAGATGTAGACCAGCAGACTATTCGTAACCCTCATCAGGGCCATCTCGACCCTATGCTGGGGACAAAACCCCATTTGGAAAGACTCATAGATGTTACACTCTTTCAGTTGCTCTCTTAATCACACCACTACCACTTTCTCAAGAACTTTGCCCAAAAAGGGCAAGTTGGAGATTGGACTAAAATTTATGAAATCATTAGGATCTAAACATGCCATTTTTTAGGAGGGGTCAAACTGCTGTCTCTTTCATAGCAGTAGGTAATAACCCCTTCCCCAGAGAGGCATTGCCGATTTCCATGAGAACAGATGTCAGTACTGCCACAATAGCCTTCATCAGGGTGGCAGTAACACGATCCGAGATACAGTGCCTTGGGCACAGATCTGGCAGCACCTGGCAGATATCATCAGAGTCAGATGGGTGGAAGCTGCCCCAAACAAACTGAGTTTCTGCCATCTCAAGCACCTGGCCACTGCAATCATGATTACTCACAATGGATTTTTCCTTACCCCTGATGTCCATTATCTTAGCTGAGATGAAACAGGAAAAAACTAACATCTCTCTTATGAGATCTCTCCCGTTCTTTGTGAGAGACACTCTGGGTGGAGGATATCATCCGGACCCCTAAAGAGAATAGACGGTCTATTTCTCTCAGCCTCAATGACGCCCAAGAAGAAAATCCTTCTTGTGTCAATCAGTGACTCCTAATAACCATGATAATGAACCGTTAGGACAAATCTGTCAGACTCTAGGCTGGATTTCCTTCACTTTCACTCTAACCTCTAAATCTGTGCCCTATGAGAATGGAGGGCCCCACTATACCAGGAGACATGCCTTCTTAGGTGTGCAGGGTTGCTACAAACTGCAGCTAACAACAGCCATCTCCAGAAGTGGGTATAATTAGCTAACAGCACGACAGGGTGTAAGTTAGCAACGCCACCCTGGGTGGGTCAGCAACGCAGACTAGTAGTGCTTCCTTCACCCCAGGAGTGACGTTATTACACAATAACACACATCCCTGGAGTACCTTATTGCTATTATACAATAGCTTGTGTGGTAACAAAAAAAGAAAAAAGGAAAAAAGTGTAATTTTTGTTTATTTTTATTTGATTTTTATGTGGGTAGGTATACATTTCCAAAAAAAAAAATCTCTATTTTTTTGCAACACTAGGTGGCGCTGTTGCTTGAGTGATGCTGCTTTCCCAGTGATGTAGAGCTTCTCACTGAGGTGTTCTTGAGGGAGGGTGAAAACTCGTTTGGCTTTATGGCTTTTTTTTGGTTACTTTTTTTAGTTTTACATTGGGGATGTTGTGAACGTGGTCGCTGTCTGTGGAGAAGGAAACTGTCATCTGCAAAGTGGAGCACGGTAGAGAAAGTCAGTCAGCGCTGTGTTAATCGAGTATGGTAAGCACTCACAGTGCTTCTTACACTTTCCGTTATTTTTCGGTCGCGATGAAGAGCAAAGGGAAGCTCGGGAATGTGTGAAGCTGTGACAGCTTCACTGGTTAAACAATATTGTGGCAGCTAAAGAAGTGAGAGGCTAATTAGGGTTACAACGCAAGGAATAGTTATTTTTTGTCAGCATATTGTCCCAAAAATGAGCAGCTTCAGTGACACACATGATCACAGGTTGTGCTTAACACGGTTCACTCAAGCCACTCGGTTCGGGAACAAAATGCTGCCAAAAAATCTATTTGTTTTATGGACTGAACTCTGGGGCTGAACTGTGGTACTTGAGTGAGTGCAGACACAGAAAAGAAATTTGGGGGCTGGAAGCTGTCACGGCTTTACTGACCATTCAGAGCACCGGTAACTTTAGGAGTGGTAGCATGATTCCTGTTATAGGGTCATATGTGTGTGTCTGGACTTAATACAGTGATGTTATAGCTTAATATCATCACTGTCTAAGGCACAGACTGACCAATCAGAGAGCAGGATTTTTTATTGCCATTGTATAATGGTATTTACTTGTAATATACAGTCCTCCCTTGCTATAATGAAAGCATCAGATCCAGCTGAATTGTTCATTATGATGAGGGTCGCTATAGCGAGTTAATGCCTGTAGCAGCTATTGGGAATGTGAAAAAAAGATGCACACATTTTTTTGTTTAAGAAAGAGGTTATCTATTCAAACTGTAACAAGCATTTTTCAATGCCGAATGTTTCCTTGCATGGTGTATGTGGCAGAAGTGTATTGTGTTAGTTTATGCAGAGATGTATTGTGTTAGCTGAAGTAAAGGGAGAAAAGGAGTGACAATGTTTACCACCCTCCCAATTTCTGGGATCACTCTTGTGGCAGCCTTTATGCTGCTTTCACTCAACAGCCCATTATCCTCCACTCTGAACACAAAGCAAAAATGAAACTGCCGCCTTCTTCAGTAAAAGGCTGAACTAAAATGCACAGATTCCCTTTAAGAGTTGAGGACAACAAAATTATGTTCAGGTCCTACTAAATTCTTTTTTTTTTTTGCATTATCTATTTTACCCCCCCACTATGTCTCAAGCGGCCTCTTCTTTGGGCTGCCAAGGACTGAGCTCACCTCCTCGGGAACCCCCATCACCAACTCCCTCCTCATGTCGCAGCTGGTCCCCAGGGTAACCCAACATATCCATTTCAATGGATGGGTTCTCTCCTTCCAGAGAGAAAGTGCCTTATGGCTTACCTTCTTGGCCCTGGGTGCTGCTGAGATCAGTTCTGGCTGTCCAGGGGCTCGGTGGTGGTGAGCATCCGGTCGGCTCTATTCCGGTCGCTCGAGACGCCATTTTCTCTCTTTTTCTTGCCCAATTGTAGCTGTGCTCTGCAGTGCTCCTGGTCTCCACCAGGGGGCCACTACAGAGTGAGGCAAGCTCCCCAACCCACTCCAGGAGAGGAGAGCAGTCCTCCGGATATTCAATCCTCTCCTTCCCCTGCTGATCCCCGGTGCCCCACGTTCGTTCCCGAACCTGGCATAGTGTGAGGTGTGGCGTCCAGTGCCTCAACCCTCAGTGCCACTGGGGCGGCTCCTTTTTTGTTTTTAACATTAGTTTTATAGGGGTTTTTGGGGCTATGTAAAACTGGGAGGCAAAAAAGCCATTGGTACGACTCTTCTGATCATGGTACAAGTTTGACAGTTTTCTTCGCCAACCAGTGATTGTGGCCATGCATCCCACATGCTGCTCTTATACATCTGCGAAAGCTCCTTTATTTCCATAGTAGTACTAGGACAGAATCTGCTGTTTTACTTTTGTCTGTAAAGTACTTTTATAACCTTCTGCATGTGGACAATTTATGCTTGCTGCGTTCATTGCACACTGTATAGTGACCTAGGCTGGCTCTCCCCAACTGCCTACCAACTATACTCCCTAGGGACCCTCACAGACTCTGTAATCTGTAACCAAACCCCTTCCTCCCTTGCAGCTGTACTTGTACCACACACACCTGCCCAAGGACTACGCTCGGCAAACAAATTTCTACTCACCATACCCAGGTGTCTTACTTCAAAAAGCTCTGGAGCATTTCACTGCACCGCCCCAGCCACCTGGAAATCCCCTCCCTCCTGCCCTGAGGCAGGCTAACTCCCACCCAATCTTCAAAAATGAACTATATCGCCACCTATCCCGGGACCCCTGCACATGCTTTGATCTCACTTAATGCCTCACAGCTAACCATCTTATTTCGCCCAAGACACTGCTGCACTTCTAAACAAGCTTTGCTATAAGTTGGGGGGTGAGTATATAATATGCACCAAGCAGGAAAGGGATCTTGGGGGTTATCATCTCTGATGACCTCAAGGTAGGGAAACAGTGTGACAAGGCAGCAGGTAAAGCAAATAGGATGCTGGGATGCATAGGCAGGGGCATCACCAGCAGGAAACGGGAGGTCATAATTCCACTATACAAGACACTAGTGAGGCCCCAACTGGAGTACAGTGTACAGTTCTGGAGACCTTACCTACGTAAGGACATGGACAGGGTAGAGAAGGTTCAGAGGAGGGCAACAAAGATGGTACATGGATTGCATCACAAGTCCTATGAGGACAGGTTGAAGGAACTGAACATGTACTCCCTGGAGGAGAGGAGGGAGAGAGAGAGAGAGGGATATGATAGAGACATACAAGTATCTTACAGGGAGGAACAGGGTGCAGGAATACACTATTTTTAAGCGAAAAAGATGTTCCAGGACTAGAGGGCATGGGATGAAGTTGGAGGGAGGATGATTCAGAGGAAACGTGAGGAAGAATTTCTCCACAGAACGGGTGGTGGACAAGTGGAACACCCTGCCAGAGGAAGTGGTGGAGGCTGAAACAATCAAGGGATTTAAGAATGCATGGGATAGACATAAAGGAATTCTGGAGGTCAGAGGTAAGGGGCAACAGACTTCTAGAAAAACATAAACTGAACTTACAAGCTCAAATGGGCAGACTGGGTGGGCCATAGGCCCTTATCTGCTGACACTGTCTATGTATCTATAAAATGTCTTTATAGTTGCCACTTAGCCCAGTTTCAGTTATTTGCATGTACTAATGTCACTTTTGTCATCTCTGCATAGCTATATGTATTATCTCGAGTACTGTCTGACTTGATCTGTATTCTAACCTACCTGTACTATATACTATGTACCTGTACTATATACTATGTATTGTATAATCTCATCTCATTCTATGTATGTATTTTCCCGGGTTGTGCCTGAAAATAGTCAACTTTGGCTAGCGCACCTAACCCGGTTAACAAAAACTAAAAAAACAAACAAAAAAATATTACAAAGCATAAAATAAACAAATTCAGATGAGCATAAAAATAAGTCTGGGTCTCCTGTTCTTTGTTGAGATCAATTTGGAGTCAGTATACAGTGAGTGTGACAAGTTTCAACTCATTCCTTTACAAGTGGTTTCTAAAACCTAAAAAAAAGAGAAAATTCTAACAGCATACAGTGACCTCAAATACTGTACAGTACAATTCTTTTAAATCCATCAAGCAGTATCATCACAGAGGTAATACGTTTGTAATCTCCTGCTTGTTCATCCCCAGCACAGCACTTTGAACGTCTGATTGCAGATGGTAAAAACGGCTATAATCAGGGCTCTGGCTATCCTCTGAAGCTGCCCAGAGTCAGTGCAATGTGTCTACTCTGTTCCTGCAGGGTCCTGTACCACATCTTCATGAAGTCGAGAAAGTTATGCGTGGTCATCCTGCCATTACTGTTCACTCAGTAATCATCAGGTGATTAGCGTCAGTGACTGGTGACTAGGCAGGGTGGTACCTGACAGCTCCCGATGACCAGCAGCAAGGATGTAGACAGGTGTACTCACTGTACACATTTGTGTACAGTTTTGTTGCGTGCCTATCCCAAACCATATGCCACTCTATTAACATTATCAATTTAATCTGTAGTAATTGAGTTAGTGTACTCAACTGAGTAGTGTCTCTGTTTGACCTTCTATTGTTTAGGAGACAGATCTGTGTATCACCTCTTTACAGATTAGAGGAGTCATCTAAAAACAACCTGATTTGTTTGTAAAAGGGGCAGCATTTGGAAAAGATGTGTAGATTTTTTTTTTGGGGGGGGGGGCAGCAGTTGAAGACTACCTGTACAAAACATAAATTTCTGGCTACACCTCTGAGTCTAGCGGACGGAACTTCTCAGTCCCAATCATGTTGCAAGTCAGGGAGGACTGTGAGCCTTTCCTTCTGGTTCTGCAGTATGGTTTCACGTGTCTCATCCCTGCCTCTCCTTGGGGGCAGAAGAGTTGGGTAGCACTCTGTAGTACAGACTGGTCTCGCTGGTGTTAAAAGCATCCATGGGCGCATAGTCCTTCAGAAGGGTGTGCAGAACGACCATCTGCCATGATCCCAACAAATCAGCACCCAGCATACGTTGTGTCCCCCCTGGTCTTTCTGCACCACTCTTCCCAGCCTCCCGACTTGATGTGGTGGTGATGCTCCTCTGCCATTTTAGGAGCCGAGTGGACATGATTCGTCTTCCGCACTGGGAGGGGCATGTTGTTGTTTATGATGCAGAGAGGCTCCTGGCTGCTACTTGTGTGTTTGAACCATCTGATGAGCGCATCCTCCACTGCACAGTACCTGCTGTCTGTCTTCTCTTCCTTTCAGGATTCTGGTCCACGGCCCTGTCGGACATAATCAGGGCCAGATGAAGGTAACCTGGGGCCCTAGGCCCAAGAAAAATCTGGGGCCCCCTCCCACTGTGACCATGCCCCTTTGCCACAAAGGGACCTGTCAAAGACAGTATGGCACCTTGGGAATCCATCTACATACAAACGGTATCCCATGTTAGGATACGGTCTGTATGTAAAGAGGTACGGGCATCAGAATACAAATCAGAATTCCTACCCTTTTGTTACCCTCTCTCAAAATTATATTAGTAACAGTGCACACCATTCTCTCCCTCTCTCGTTTCCCCAAGTGTCTCATACTGTTTAATTTCAGTCTGATAATCTACAGTGTACCCTGGACTATCCGCCCATTTTCGTACAAGTAAAGTTGGGCAGATTATCAAGGGTGTGAGATGATAAGGGGCAATGGAATAGCTATTATTTTGTACAAACATTTGTGGATCATTAAGGGATCACTGTATGTGCAAGACTGCTCTCAGCATACATAATTGCCAAGTTTATTACGCTACTTAACTTACTGCAAGTGCACACTTACTTCCTCATACAGCCCCACCCGCAAAACCACATACAGACGGTGTTGTAGTGCTATAGCTAGACATATAATAACTGGGGAGCGTTTCCTCCCATAGGGAAACTGAGCTATAATTCCATTATTATAACCAGCTGGTTATAATGATGAACACACGCCCGGTTTCCCTACTTCTGAGCATGTGCAGTCACCGCTCGTCCACTTTCACCAGCCGCCATTCCTCAGTGATACAAATGTCGCTGCACTGCCAAGTTAGCTATAATCATTTAAAAAAATAAGAAAATAAAGAAATAACTGGGTGAAAAAACTTCAAATTGGAATACCTAAAAAGAAACACACACAAAAGTAAATTTTTTTTCATTTCTTTTTTCACGTGCTGCGGACTGCACTGAAACCCAACCGGTCTATGGCTCCCCGGAGAAATCTTTATTTTATATATCTGCTGTAGCAAAAAAATGATCCCCAGCAATTATATAAAATAAAGGATGTGTAGGTGGGCAAAACTTGGATTTTACACATCCCAGGGTGTGCATAAAATCCTCATTATAGCCCCTACCCATCCATTATTCTCTATATAATGGTCAGGGTTAGAGGTGGCCTTCAGATACTATTTGTTTACTTTGCAGGCAATTGTACATAATAGAGGTGAGTAGTATTGTCTGTATATAACTCCAAACCATATACAATTGCCTGCAAATTAGACAAATATGATTAAATATGATCTAAAGACCACTGCTGCCCCTAATGTCATTGTAAGCCCATCTATAAAAAGTGTGCAGTGATGCATATGTGGCGTAAAAAACCACAAGCCGCTTACACTCTAGGGGGAAGGTAATTAAGCCAACTGAGCAGGAGAGGTATCTGGGGATTATAACGTGGAGCAACCTTAAGGTGGGTAACCAATGCAGCAAAGCAGTGAGAAAGGGAAATAGAATGTTGGCGTGCATTGGGAGGGGCATAACTAGCAGAAGGAGGGAGGTACTGATGCCTCTTTGATGATTATTTTCATGACATTCATTGCCCTAACCCAAACTCAAGTATGAGCCCTTCTAATAATTTTCTTCGAGAGGAGAACTGCATTTAACAGTGATAATCCACTTCCAGTCAAGGAGTGAAAATGTAGCCTAGTGGCTACAGCCCCAAGCCAAGAGCATGGAAAACATGTAGGCTCAGAACACTTGGATTTGTGAACCACAATTTCCATCTGCGTACTATGTGAACCAGGGCAGGGCATGTCACAGAACATCCATGTGGTAATGAAAGGCACCTGGAACTTGGAACAGGATCTTCAGTAAGCAGGCACTGCTGGCTCTCCGATCCTTCCAATATGAATGATAGGGGTCCCCTCAAATGCACAACACATGAGGAAAGTAGTGGACAAGCTACTGCAGGGGACCCTATTTAAGATTTGCACCAGTCACGATCCCTATCAGGAACAACAGTTGGGGTGTCAGGGGTCTTTCTAGCCACTTCTTCCCACCTGGGATACCAATGGGGTGGGAGACAAAAGCAATGGAAAAGAGTCTGTTTTCACCTCAAAGGTCAATCTTGCTGGAGCCCCCTGAAGCCATCAGGTGTAGTTAACACCTAATCATGGAGGTAAGATTCACATTCAAGCTAACAAAGCAAAGGAAAAAGGCCTGCTCATACGTTAAAGGTCAATCTGGCTTCAGCCCCCCTGAAGCTATCAGCTTACTTCACACCTAATCAGGGAGGTGAGATTCGCATTACAGTTCGGCTCCTATCTGCCTCAGATTAGTCAGCAGGCAAGTCCATTACAAAAACATACAGCTCAAGCAGAAAGAAATGAGTACATAGTAAATATATTTGGGGGATTGCTGGGGGCCCCCTGGCAGATGGGGGCCCTAGGCTAGTGCCTATGTTGCCTATGCCTTAATCCGGCCCTGGACATAATCCGGCCGAAGTCTTGCAGCATCTTGCTCAGTGCCAGCTGCGAGATGTCAAAAATCCTGGTCAGGTTGCATTGTACTGTTCTGGGAAGGCTACCATCTTCAATTTTCTTAATGATCTGCACTTTGTCCTATAGCGAGAGACCCTTCCCTTTTCTTCTGCCTTTAGTTTCGAATTCCTGTCTGTGGCTCTGCGGTTGCATGCTCTCCTTTGAAGGTAGGAAAAAGACAAACAAATACAGATGAAGCACTATCCACAAAGTCATAAAGCCACTCAGCTGCTTGCCGGCTGGCTTTATGCAAATGAAAGTACTGAAGCGCTCTGTCATTAGAGTCTTCAGTCCTTTCAAGTACATGAAGTTTCCACACATTGAGACTGTGACCACTGTCATGCTCAGCTTGGGTGGTCATTGGTCTGTCAAGGACGTGCCCAATGTAGATTGCCCTATATTGGGCTAGTAAAGGACATACCTCTGAAATGCCATTCTTTTAACAGAATATTTCTGGCCCAAGCGCAAGGAAACATAAAAATGATGACCAATTCTTTTAATTCTTTAGTAAATAAGTATATTAAAAAGAATGTTATACGCTGTTTTTTTTTTTTTTTAAAAAACGAGTCTAATGTCGATTGTACAAATTGATTTTGTACATGCTCTTTTTTGCAAGCATGATCACTTGCTGCAACTGAAGCAGCTGCAAAGAGGTAGCAAATGGCTGTCTCTCCAGATACTGCAGTCCTTTCTGTAGTGCAGCAATCCCATCACTGGTGCTGACAGGAGGCTCTTCAATTTCTGTCTCTGGCTCTGCATCACAGTCTGGTCTTTCAGGTGTAATTTCTCAGCTTCCTGACCTTATTTCCGGGATGATCTCCTCATATGAACATATGAAGAAACCAGCAAAATAAGGCCATATGGTCTATCCAGTCTGCTCATATTGCAGGGTCCTCAGCTGATGCTAATAACCCTGCCCTCTGCCCTCCCATTCTTTCCATCTGCCCATACCATGACCTTTACTTTTCCTTATGTCTATCCCAACCTTTCTTGCAGCTGGCCACCATCTTCATTGAGACCATCTCTTCCAGCAGCGCATTACATCTGGCCATCACCCTCTCCATGAAGAAGTGCTTCTTAACTTCTCTCCTAAATCCCCAGCTTAAGACTGTGTCCCCTCATGTTTTGGTTGCCAGTAAGCTCAAAGAGATCCTCCTTATCCACCCTATTTATCTCTTTAAAGTACTTGAAGGTCTCTATCATGTCCCATCTCCCCTTCTCTCCTCCAGGGAGTACATATTCAGGGTCCACACCCTCTCTTCATATGTCTCACCCTGCTGACCCACAGTCATCTTTGTTGCCCTATTCTGGACCGTCTCCAGCAGGCTGATGTCCTTTTTAAGGTGTGGGCAGCAGTACCTTATTCCATACTCTAGATGTGGCCTCACCGGTGACCTGTAAGAGGGCAGTATAAACTCCTCTCACCTACCGCTAGTTCCCCTGGCTGTACATCCCAGTTTCTTGTTAGCCCTTGCTGCAGTTTCTTTGTACTGTGTGGAGTGCCTCAAGTTGCTAATGATCATCACTACTGGATCCTTCTCCTCCTCTGTTAGAATTACATGGACACCTCCCAGGTAGCACTCCATCCTTGGAATTTCTAGCTCCAATGTGCATAACTTTGCATTTCTTGGCATTGAAGCCAAGTTGCCAAATCCCAGACCATCTCTCAAGGTTTCTCAGATCATCCTGCAGGTCCTGTATCCCTTCAGTTGTCTCTACCCTCCCACAGAATTTGGTGTTGTCCACAAATAAGAACATTTTGCCCTAAGTGCCATCCACAATATCACTGATGAAGACAGTGAACTGGCCCCAGCAATGACCAGGACCCCACTGGCGACTTCCCTGGTGCTGGATAATTCTTCCCCCCACAACCACTCTCCAGGTCCTGTCCCTCAGCCAGTTTCCTACTCACCTGGTCATCTTCTCCCCAACCTCAAGACTCCCTAACTTCCTGTCCTGATCAATCTCTTGTGGGGTAGACAGTCAAAGGCCTTACTGAAGTCTAGATAAAGGATGTCCAATGCTTGGTCCTTGTCAACTGGAGGTCGAAGATGTTGTGAAAGTCATCCAGGGGTTGCAGCCAACTTGCTGCAGTTTGGACCTGGGTCCAACGTGCCTTCTAGTGGGGTGCATTGAGGTCATTGGCCCGGTCCTAGCCAAGACAGTTCAGAGTTCTTTAGTGACAGGAGTGTTTCCAGAACCCCTGAAGGAGGCAGTTGTAAAACCACTCCTGAAAAAAACTTCACTGGACCCTGACTGCTTGGCTAACTACAGCCCCATCTCTAACCTGCCTTTCGTGGGTAAGGTTATTGAGAAGGTGGTGGACGTTCAACTGGAGACCCATTTGACAACTCACAGCATCTACAATCCTCTCCAATCTGGTTTCAGGAAAAGGTATAGTACCGAGGCTGCCCTTCTTCAGGTGCTGAATGATCTCCTGATGGCAAGGGATCAGGGAAGACGTACCATCGTGATTCTCCTCGATCTCTCTGCAGCGTTTAACACCGTTGATGGAGTCACTTGATGGGTGTTGATGGAGTGCCTGAAGATTTGCTGTAGACTGGAGGGTACAGTCCACAAATGGTTTAAATATTTTCTCACTGGCAGGTTGCAGCGTTTGGTTTCGGGATTTTCTCCTCTGCACCTGTCTCCCTGCCATGTGGGGTTTTGCAGGGCTCTGTCTTATCCCCCATGTTGTTCGCAGTGTATATGCTACCATTAGGGGACATTATAAGAGGGTATGGGCTGAGTTTTCACTGTTATGCAGATGATACTCAGCTATACCTGTCTTTTGCACCTGAGCAACAGGAGCCAGTCTCGTTATTTAACAGCTGCCTTGCTGAGATACAAGGTTGGATAAGGTCCAACTGGTTGAAGCTTAATTCGGACAAGACTGAGGTACTAGTGCTGGAACCTGGTCGTAGGGGGCTGGGGGAGCAATCTGGACAGATCTCCGGGCTTTGGTTTGGAGACTCACAATTACTTACCTCAAATCAGGTGAGGAATCTTGGCGTAGTGTTGGACAGCTGTCTGACACTTAAACATCAGGTGTCAGCCATCGTCTGAACTTCATTTTACCATATGAGGAACATTGCTAAGATTAAGCACCTGATTCCCCCTGGTGATCTGCCAGCACTGGTCCATGCCTTTGTGACTTCTTGCCTTGATTACTGCAATGCCCTCTACCTAGGGCTGCCGGGGTAGATCTTTGCTACCTGCAGCTAGTGCAGAATGCGGTGGCCAGTTTGTTGACTGGCCTATCTAGGTCATGTCATATTACTCCTGTGCTCTGCTATCTGCACTGGCTGCCAGTTAGGTGGCGAATCTCCTTCAAGGTCAGTTTGCTGACCCATCTTCTTGAAGTTGGAACAGGTTGATGCTTTGTAACAACTGACAGCTACATGGGAGATACTATATTGGACTAGGAATCTGCAACAAATCTCACTCTTGCTTAAACCTGAAGGAGGTGTACCTTACTTTAAATTCTTACATCGATATCACTTTGTGTTTAATTATTTTAGTTTTTAAAATCAAGAAGGGGGTTTGCAAAACTGCTTATCTTGTGAGTAGCTTCAGAAGGACTGAAATACTGCATATTTGGTTTTCCCTTGTGGGTAACTGGACTGTCTACTAGTATTCTGTGACAGCTTGAATCAAACTATTTTTAAATAATTTACTAGTGGCTGATTAGTTGTCATAGCAAAAGCTGCAGTTTGTGTATTTGAATTCAGGCAGAGCCTCAGGTGGGGAAATTGTCTTCCCCTGATTGCTTTCAGAGCCCACAGCACCAGGCTGTACTGGGTCAGGGAGGCTTCCCTGTGTTGGGCTGAATTGCTTGATTTTTCTCTGTTGTTTCCTTTGCTGGGTATTTTTTCTGTAAACTTGTTGTGCAGGTTGTCTTGCTGAAAGGAAGGTCAACACTCATCATAGTGGTGGGTCAGAGCTTGTAGTTGATTGTGTCTGGAGGGCACGGCTTAGGCCCAACCCCCCCCATGGTGTCACTTCCTTTATGCCAGGGGTTCTGACACCATTTCCTCTAGGGGCATACAACTGTCATATCCTTACCAGCACAGCACACTGCATTGACAATAAAAGCGCACACACTATTTAAAAAAAAAAAAAAAAAAAAAATTTACACAGGATAAACTGGAAAGAAGACAGACATGTGGGGAGTAGTGCAATGCACTGGCTGTGGGGCAGCAGTCTTCCGGGAGACTTTCTGGAGGCTGAGATGCTGCCCTATTTGCAGGCAACTCTCTGCTCCGAAGGAGGAGGTTGCCCATCTCCAAGCCAAACTGGATAGGAATACAGGAACCTCCCCCATGCAGGGAACACCAGGGCCATTACCTCTGCCTCAGAGGTTGCCTAGAAGGAGCAGCAGTTGAACCACAGTGGGCTCAGAGAGGGTGAGGGTGGTGGAACAGAGGCGCATCCCTTCAGACGTACCACGCCACAATCCATACGCCATTCTGGAGGAGCATAGTTCCCCTATGGAGGCACACATGGTGGAGACTGAGGAGGTTGCTGGCAACCGTCACAATGGAGGCCCACAGGAAGGTGGCACAGGACACCACAGGGAAAGGAAGCAGCTCCTGGTGGGGGACCCCGTTATCAGGGGGATAGAACTGGGGGGCAAGGGAAAGTAAAGTAAGGTAAGGTGCCTACCTGCCTGGCATCATGGCTTGGAGGGACAGGAAGCGGATTCTGAGGATCAAGACAGCAGCTGCCCGGCAGACGGTGCTGGATGTCATTGTCCACCTAAGGACAAATGACTTGGCTGGGCATGGGATTAGAGCAGTGCAGGAGGAGTCTGTGGAGTTGGGGAAGGACCTTAGACAAGTAGCTCATACAGTATCCTTCTCGGAGGTACTGTCTGTCTATGGTATGGGTGAGGTGAGGGTACTCCGCACCATGCAATTCAATGAATGGTTGAAAAACTGGTGTAGAGCACAGGGTTTTGGCTTCATTGGGGACTGGGGTTCCACCTGGAGGGATACCTACCTATACTGGCACAATGGTCTGCATCTGTCTGGGAAGGGAACCAGTCTCCTGAGTGATCGGTTTAAATGCTTCATTGGCAAGCTTTTAAACTAGCCAAGGGGGAGGCACTGATAAACAGCAGGGAATTCCTGGCCTCCCCCTACAAAACAGGGTACTAAATGAGGTAAAGACCAAGGTAGAAAGGTCAGTAGGCAGCAGGATTGGGGTAAATGGAGAAAGCAAAGTCAGTAAGGGCAGGGATGGGGCTATAAGAGGTAAAGCCATCTAAAAATGGAGAGTAATGAGTACCAATGCCCATAGTCTGGGTAACAAGCTTCCTAAACTAGTGGCCTTGATGGAAGAGGAACATCTGGATATCGTGGCAGTCACAGAAACATGGTACACACAGAACCATGACTGGGATGTAAACATACCAGGGTACACTATCTACAGGAAGGACAGGGAGGGTGAAAGAGGAGGAGGAGTAGCTCTGTACATAAAGGAAGGAATCAAAGCAACAGAACAAAAGGGTAAATGGGGAGGAAAGGAAGCATTGTGGGTCAACTTGGAGACAGGCAATGGCACCACAATCCGCACAGGGGTTGTATACAGACCTCTATCTCAGGGGGAGGAAATGGACAAGGAAATGATAGAAGGTATCCTTAGAATGGCAGAAAAAGGGGAGATATTGTTGATGGGGGATCTGAATATGCCAGATGTTAACTGGAGTGCATTTGCTGCAGCCACATCAAGGAGTGCGGTCTTTCTAGATGCCCTGCAGGGGGCATTCCTTAGACAACTAGTATTGGAACCCACTCAGGAGGGAGCAATCTTAGACCTGGTACTCTCAAATGAAGATGGAGAGAGGATCACAGATTTAGAAGTGGGTAGCCACCTGGGAACTAGCGACCATCAAACAGTATGATTCACAATAAACACAGCAGTAGAGTCAAACCATGCAAAGGCAAAGGTCCTGGACTTTAGGAGAGCTGACTTTGCCAAAATGGGTGAGTGTCTAAGGAATGCACTAGCAAATGGGCAGGAAGGAGGAGTGGAAGAACAATGGGGAGTAATCAAAACTGCCATCACTGAGGCAACAAGCCTTTGTATGAAGCAAATCAGCAAAACAAAACGATGTAAAAAAAAACACTATGGTTCTCAAAGCAGGTGGCAGGGAAGGTTAGGGAGAAAAAGATAGCATTCAAGAAGTACAAGGAATCACAGAAGGAGCAAGACAGAGAACTGTATCAGTTAAAGCAGAAGGAAGTGGGGAAGGCAGTCAGAACAGCAAAGGCCCAAACCAAGGAAAAGATAGCCAACTCAGTTAAGAAGGGGATAAAACCTTTATAGGTACATCAGGGCGAAGGAAGACAAGGGAGGGATAGTGAGGCTTAATAAAGGGGAGGGTGGGTAGACGGTGACTGCAAAAAGGCAGAGAGATACTAAACAAATATTTTTGCTCAGTATTCACAAATGAAGAGGGGGAGGTACCGAAACCAAACAATAGAAACACTCTGGATAGGGGGGTTGATTCCAGCCCATTCACAGAAGAAAGAGTTCTGAAAGAACTCTTAAAACTGAAGGTGGACAAAGCAATGGGGCCTGATGGGATTCATCCCAGAATTCTAAAAGAACTAAGGGTAGAACTAGTGACACCACTGACTACCCTCTTTAACAAATCATGGAAGGATGGGGTGGTACCTGAGGACTGGAGGAGGGCAGATGTTATTCCACTTCACAAAAGTGGGAGCAGGGCAGCGGCAGGAAACTACAGACCTGTTAGTTTGACCACAGTGATAGGAAAAATGATGGAATCACTTCTGAAGGAAAGAATTGTTGAGTACCGAGAGGCCAGAGGGGCACAGGACCCAAGGCAGCATGGATTTACAGTGGGATGGTCATGTCAGATGAATCTAATAGATTTCTTTGACTGGGTGACCAAAGTTGTAGATCAGGGAGGGGCTGTGGACATGGCCTACCTAGACTTTAGCAAGGCATTTGACACAGTCCCGCACAAAAGATTAATATGCAAGTTAGCCAGCCTGGGAGTGGGTCCCAAGATAGTAGCCTGGGTAGAAAACTGGCTGGAGAACAGGACACAGAAGGTAATAGTAAACAGAGTCCACTTTGAAGAAGGGGTTACTAGTGAGGTACTGAGGGTTCAGTACTAGGACAAGGTTCTCTCTCAATGTCTTTTAGTAACAATATTGCAGAGGGACTGGAAGGAAAAGTATGTCTCTTTGCAGACGACACAAAGATCTGCAACAAGGCTGATACACAAGGTGGGGTGGAAAGGTTGAGAAGGGACTTGGCAGAGTTGGAGGAATGGTCAAATGTATGGCAGCTTAGCTTCAATGCTAAGAATGCAAAGTAATACCTGGGAAACAAAACCCAGGGGAAGAGAGTACACAATGGAAGTGTGATACTAACAACAACAAAAATGGAAAGGGACCTGGGGGTAGTCATATCAGATGACCTAAAGGTGGGCAAGCAATGTGAGAGGGCAGTAAGGAAGGCTGGGGGGATACGGGGATGCATAGGGAGAGGCATCACCAGTAGAAAACAGAAAGCTGTTATCCCTCTGTATAGACAGCTGGTGAGACCCCATCTGGAGTACTGCATGCAGTTCTGAGACCCAATCTCTGCAAGGACATAGACAGGATGAAGGCAGTCCAGAGGAGGGCAACTAAAATGTTGCAAGGTCTGCACCAGAAGACATATGAAGAGAGACTTAAGGAGCTTAATGTGTATACTCGAGAAAGGGGGGGACATGATAGAAACTTTCAAGTACCTCAAGGGAATCAACAAAGTCCAAGAGGGTAGCATCTTTCAGAAAAAGAGGTGTGCAAGAACAAAGGGGCACAATTTGAAGATAGAGGGATGTTGGCTCAGAGGTAATGTGAGGAAGTATTTTTTCACGGAGAGGGTTGTGGATGCATGGAATGGCCTTCCTGAGGAGGTTGTGGAGTCGAAAACAGTGGGGGAATTCAAGAATGCATGGGACAGACATAAGGCAATTCTAGGGTGTGGGGGTAGGAGAAAGTAGGCTGTTGGTTAACTAGGATCTGCAGCTTATCCATTAGGTAGGGAAATGGGCAGACTGGGTGGGTCAAGTGGTCCTTATCTGCCGTCAAATTCTATATTTCTATGTTACACGTGCAGGGGCCCGGCTACCTACAAGACCTCCTCCAACCCTACCACCTTTCGTGCTCCCTCCGCTCCATGGACGAGGGATTGCTGGAGGTTCCAGGAGTTCACTTGCAGTCATCAGGGGCCTGTACCTTTGCATATGTGGCCCCAATCTTCTGTAACTCTCTGCCTCACCCTATTCGTGAGTGTCAAAATTTGGAGCATTTTAAAAGGGAGCTGAAAACCTACTTATATAATATAGCATTCCCAGAATAAATTATAATTTTATTGAGTCATAATGATTACGTAATGTTTTATTGTTATTATATTTGTGATTTTTAAATGTTTTAATGTAAAGCGCATTGGTTCACAATGAGATTTGTGCTTTAGAAATAAAAATTGATTGATTGAAGAACTGCCTTAGTGACCCAGTCAAAGAAGTAGATCAGATTCATTTGAAACAATCTTCCTTCCATAAATCCGTGCTGCCTCGTATCCAGGAGACCATTCTCCTCTAGATACCCTACTAACCTTTCCTTACTGTAAGTATGGTCTCCATGAGCATGCACGTGATTGAGGTCAGACTGACCAGTCTGTAATTCCCTGGGTCATCTTTGGGACTGCTCTTATGGAGGGGCACCACATGTGCCATTCTCCAGTACTGCAGTAACATGCTTGACTCCAGTGAGCTAATGAACAAGCCTGCCAATAGCCCCACAAGCTCCCTCACCAGCTCCCTCAGTACCCTTGGGTGTATACTGTTCAGGCCTGGTGATTTGTCAACCTTTAATGCCAGCAGCTCCTCCCTCACTGTCTCCTCCTGTACCACCACATCTGTGCTCCCCTCTCCCCGCTCCTCTTTTCCCCCCTGTAGACACTGTTCCATCTTTTCTCTATTGAAGATGGAGCAGAAGTATTTGTTAAGTACCTCCGCCTTTCCCCCATTCTCCTCTACCCACTCTTCCACCTTCAGAAGCCTGACCATCCTGTCCTTCTTGTCCTTTTTCTCACTTATAGTGTGAAAGAAGGCCCCTCCCCACATTTTTTGTGTTATTTCTTTATGCTCCCCCAAGCCCCCAGCTGACCACTCCTGAGGGTGGCCTGGGGCCCAGCTGCCAGTCTCTTTCACCATCCCACCACCCCGCATTACTGCTGCAGCCCAGCTGACCTGACGTATCCCTTTGCCGGGGGGGCCCCTCCTGGGGCAGGGGAACTGGGAGAGGAGACTTGCCCGGGGGCTTCCTTCTATGCTGGACACATGACATGGGGTTGGCACAGACACTTTCAGGCTTTTTGATGAGCGGACACCGGCTGCCATTATCCAGTTGGCCAAGTGGCTGTGTTTTTCCCACTTTTTTCCCCTCCCCACCTCCCTCCCCATGTGGCGGTCCAACCGTGGTGGCTTCCTGTGTGAGTGTGGGGGCAATCTGTGATGTGTCAAGGCTCATGCCACCATTAATACCAGCCACAAGCCACCACCAGGAGCTGCCTAACAAGCGGGTCGGGACCGTCCCACCCTCCTGGGAGGGAAGCGTCCATACGACTCTTATAACTCCCTTCCTGCCATACTCCTCTCCTGATGTTCAGGCTTGGGGTGTGAACCCGGGTCACCAGCATGCTGAGTGAATACCCATCGCTCGGTGCCACAGAGCCAGTGGAAGGCCCCTTCCTCCTTTTTAATTCCCTTGGCTATCCACAGTTCTTTTTGTGCCTTAGCCCACTGGACTAACTTGCTTGTCACACTGGTCAACGTTAGGTAATTTTCCCTATCCACCTCTCTCATGGTCCTTCTGAATCTCCTGTAGGCTGCCCTCTTGTCCCTTACTGCCTGGGCGACCTCAGAACTGAACCAGCTGTGTGCTTTGGCCCTTGAGTTCTTCCCCTTGAGCCTAATGCACTCCTCTGTGGCAACCATTATTCCATCCTTAATGATGAACCATTTTTGGTCCACCCCCATATCTGCTCTGATGCCCTACAGGTGCCTCTTTGGCACCTCGCCCAGCTTTCTGAAATCTGTCCTCCTAAAATCCAGGATTCTGGCCTTAGTGGGGATGTTTTTCCTGCCCATATCCAACCAGGACCACACTGTGCGATGGTCACAACCACCTAGGGGCTTCCTGGCTGTTATTTCTTGTATGTGCTCCTCCTTTGTGAGCACTAGATCAAGGATTGCCCCCTTCCTGGTAGGTTCTGTGATGTCTGGAGTCAAGAACCCACTCTGCAACCCTTCTAGGATCACCTGACTCCTGGCACATGTTGTGGATGGTACACTCCAGTCTACCTTTGGCAAATTGAAGTCCCCCACTATTACCACCTCTCCCTTCCCTGCAGCTTCTATTATTTGTGAGCTCAGTTCCCTGTCCCATTCCTCTTCCTGTTTGGGTGGTCTGCAGACCACCTACAACCTCACCTTTCTATCTCTATTGGACAGTAACTGAACCCACAATGCTTCCACCCTCTCCTCCTCTGACTCATCCCTTGTGCATGTTATACTTGTGCATGTTATACCCTCCCTGATACAAACCACCACCCCCCCTTTGCCTACTGCCCTGTTCCTCTTGTATAGTATATATCCAGGGATTGAGAGGTCCCAGTCATGGTGTGGTGTGGCCCAAGTCTCAGTTACTGCTGCTATGTCCACCTTGTCCTCTGCTAATAGCGCCTGCAGGTCTTCCATCTTGTTTCCCAGACTTTGCACATTCAGTGACACCACCATCTATCTCGACTCACAGCCTCCTTCCCTTCCCTCTTCTCTTTTCATTTCATTCCTCCCCCGTGCCCTCTCTCCCACCTCCCTTTACTAATTATTTCACTCCACCTGCACATCCACCATCTAGTTGCTTCTACCAGTATGGAGGGAAGGTCTGTTGACCTCCTCTTGGAGTTTTTGGGCTTGTCAACCTGCCACACCCCTCAGTAGTTTAAATTCAGCTTATTGGTTATGTACTCCTCCAGTTTGTCTCAGAGTACCCTCGAGCCCTCCCTACTGAGGTGTAGCTTATTCACTGAAAAGAGTGTTTTATTTAGCCTGGTCTCTCCCCCAGTTCCCAATACAGGTGAACCCTTCCTCTAGGGTTGTCACGGTATGAAATTCTGACGGTATGATAACTGTCACATGTAATACCGCGGTTATCGTCATACCGCGGTATTGCAGTACAAGTACTTTTTGCATAAAAAAGGCTAAAAAAAATAGTTGAAAGGTCCCAATACCGCGGTATACCGTGAATCATGGTTATCGCGGTACAAGAAATTTCCCACGGTATCAATACTGTGACTTCTTATACCGTGGTATACCGTGAAACCGGTATACCATGACAACCCTACCTTCCTCCCTGTACCAGTTCCTCAGCCAGTCATTGCAGTCATCTATCCTTTTTTTTCCTGACTGTGCTACCTCTTGGAAGTATCACCTCTGAAAAAAAACAGAGAACTTGCTACCTCCCTGCAGGTCTTCACTAACTCCCCAAATCTGCCTTGCACTACCTCCACCTCATCCCCAGCTAAATTGTTGGTTCCCGACCTGTTTGTATAACTAAGTTTGGTTTCCCTCCAACCTCCCTTACAGTTTCTCTAATTCTTGGGCACACTTTCCCTGCTGTCATCCCTGGCATGCAAACCAACCTCCTTCTTGCATTTGATTCCCCCTTCCTTTCTTTCCCAGTGAATACCTTTAATTATGAAGTCCCCAAGGATTACTTCCCTTCTGTCCCCTGCAGCTGTGTTTCCCAATGTCCTTCCCCTCCTAAGGTACCAGCTACCCCTCACCTAACTGCACCCCTCTGCTCTGGTTAACTTTCTGCCGCATGCACTACTCTTCCCCCATCAGCTTCACCATTCTCCTCTATGCCCTTCCCTCCCTGGCTAACAATGCTTGCTACCACATTTTCCTCCCTCCTTCTTGCCCTTTTCTCTTCTTCCCCCATCCTCTGCTCTACCTCATCCATCAGGTGTTCAAATACTGGGCATTGCACGTCAAAACTGAGCAAACTGTGCAGCTCATCTCTTGCTTCTGAAGGCAAGACAAGTCAGAGCTCACAGACAATGCCCTCCACATCTTCGGGCTGTGACAGCTCTGACATTTCAGACTGATCAGCTGCTGGGTTACTTGGGTCACTTTCTGGTTCATTGGCATCTGCAAAAATGGGTGCATGGGCATTATGCTAAGAGCCGTGGATTTTTCTCCGGACTCAGTTAGTTCCAGGCATCAGCTGTTACATAGCTGCAGTCCTTAAATGTAAACCCTTAGAGAAACTTGATCAGTTCTCTGCTTGTGTTGCAGGTTATGATCTACCACAATAGCTGCTTCCTATAAAGCTTTTTTAAGCACACTATTAACACCTTGTCCATTAATTGTATCTGGGATGTCTTACTGGGGTGGTAGATACAGGACTTTAATTTTACCATCCCAGCTTTGAAGCTTCTCTGTATCTGGTGGGCAGAACACTGGTCCAATAATAGCAGTGTTTTTGGCTCCAACTTCTTACTGTGAAGAAATCTCCTTACTGATGGCACAAACTGTTCATGGAACCATTCCTTACAAAATGTCACTTGTCATCCAGACATTTGAACTGTTAGCATATAACAACAGGAGAGCCTCATAATTAATGTGATGGAAGCAGTTTGGATTTGCAAATTTCCAGTGCGTAAGGGCTGCAACTTATGTTCTCCTGTGGTGTTAGTGCACAGCAGCAGTGTTAGCCTGTCCTTGAAAATGTGATAGCACTTGGATGTATCTGTCTTGTTATGGGCTGCCAGAGTCTCAACAGGTAAGCACTTGTAGAACAGACCAGTTCTCATTAACACTGTATATCTGCGAGGGGTCGTAGTCACCAACATCCAGTATGCTTAGAAGCCATGGAATTAAATCTTCAACAACTGCGACATTTGTAGATCTTTGCGAACTAGGCATGGGCAGGTAGTGAAATACCCTACCCTAAATGATAGCTGCAGGTACCTATAAACTACTCTAAATTAACCTAAAAATTCCCAAATGTAAAACAGGTAGTTGGTTAGGGTAGGGTACTTACTATCCTGATTTTTCTACTACCCTACCACCCTGCCTTGACCTTAACAAATGTCAAAGACTTTGTTTTTGACTACCCTAAATGGAGAAAACTACTCATACGGGTCTGTCTTGGGCCAGCCCACAGGTGCAACGGAAGAGCTTCCGCTCATGATGCTGACATCCCAGGTTCGGGAATGGACCCGAGAGTCGGAGGACTGGAAGGGGGAGCATCCTAGGAACCACTCTCCTTCTCTGAGGGGGGGATGGGTGAGTGTCTGGCGCACAACTGACCTCTGGCAGAGGCTGGGGGGGGAGCAGCTGCCTGCACATACCTTGTGTTGCTGGAGGCAGCGCAGATGTCAGCATTTACACCCTTGAAGTCATTGCACATCCAGCCTCCTGGGGGATATTTGGAAAAACACCTTGGGCTGTGTAGGATGCTGCCCGGCCTGCGTTGCAGGTTCTGCACCGCTGACCCATGGCACCCTGGAGTCATAGCCCATCATCTGGTGGGAGAAAGGGCCCTCTCTTGGAAGCCCCACCCTGGGGGGGCAATCCAGGGTGTAACACCAGGTTGGGAATGTTCCGGGGTTGTATCCTGTTGTCCGATGGGAGTTGGGCCCCCCCCCTCGAAGGCCTTTGCTCTGGCGGGCAATCCAGAGCATAACTCTGGATGAGGTAAGTCATGGGTATGTGGGTGATGGGGCTGGATGCATGGTAGGGCCAATGGGGGCCAGTTCCAAGGTGCAAAAAGTATAGCAAATTTAATAAAAAAAACATAGGGGACTTTCTTGAGGAAGGTAGGTTAGGCAAACCTGCTACTGTTTTTCAAATACAGCCTTACATTTATGGCTATATAAGGCACTCATCTACAGGGCCATAGTGACTTTTCTTTATTAATTTGACATTGCCAGCCTGAGTGTACACAGTAGTTAGTGAAACATAAAGCCTTTTACGGTTAGATATGTAGGGTCATTGTTAGACGTCCAGACATTTATTAATGTGACATAGCTAATTAGACTGCATCACCTTAGCCCTTAGTGAATAAGCCTTTTATGGTTGTATAAGGTATTTGTCTAAGGGCCACTGTTAGCCGTATAGCCAGTTAGATGCTCCACATCATTTAGTGAAATAGCCCTTTATGGCTGTATGAGGCAGTCATCTTAATGCCACTGCTAGATGCCCCAACATTAATTAATTTGGCATAGTCAGCTAGACATTCCATAGCACTTAGTGAAACAGATAGCCTTTGTGGCTGTATAAGGCATTCATCTCAGGGGTCACTGTTAGACGCTCCAACATTAATTAA
Organism: Neoceratodus forsteri; assembly: GCA_016271365.2. Classification (NCBI taxonomy): domain Eukaryota; kingdom Metazoa; phylum Chordata; order Ceratodontiformes; family Ceratodontidae; genus Neoceratodus; species Neoceratodus forsteri. Next base: position 372,432,757 of record CM057449.1, read on the forward strand.
TGTGACAGACTATGGGTCTCCGTAGTACTTAGTGAAACAGCCTCTTATGGCTGTATAAGGCAAGGCAAGATTTATTTATAAAGCACCCTTTCCCGAGGGCTCATGGAACTGTACATAAGGAGTTTGTCTTAGCTTTTAGGGCCACTGTTAGACACTCCGACAACATACTTTTATTAATTTGACACATAAAAAGACAGATACTCTTTTATTATATACAGTGACAGAGAGCCCATAGTATACGTTAGTTATTCATACACATTATAATACTGAGCTGTTCCTAGTACTGTGTGTGATTAGTCACAAGGTCTACTCCTAACAAGTCTACAAAGCGGAAGCACAGTGACGCTGCATGCACAACTGTTGCTGATGTTATGGACACCGATAATCACAGTCTTAATGAATCGGATGATAGCAATAATAATAACTGCATGACCGCCACTATATGTCCTGCAAAGAACAAGCAAGTTAGCAATGAAAGGATAGCACAGTTTCAGAAACAACTGACTGGAGTTACTCATACAGGTACTTAACATTTTGCCACATGTGCCCAGATAGTTCAGCTGCTAACGCAGCATGCAATAAAAGCTCAGACACTGAAGCAGAGAGTGCTGATGCAGATGGTGGGAACTGGGAATGGGATAGCCCAGGGTTGTCCCACACAATGACACTTCTAATTCTTCTGAGTGACCAAGAATGCCATGCGTGGGGACATCCCAGCCCAACCCCCACTGTTTTGTGGATTATTCTGATTATACAATTAGGAAATGTGACAATTACTCCCCTCTCCCCTCCAAAAAAAGTGAAAGAAAAGCATTTTTTTTTTTAATGCTGATTTTAATGAACTATCATTCCCTCTGCACAAAATAGTTTGTTGATGCGGGGTAGAAGCTATCCAGTGTCTCAGTAATTGCAAATGGGTCAGTGGGAAAGAGAGACTGAGGTGTAGGCGAGAGTGCATGGCTCTGTAAACTACAGCAAGACAGCTGACCACAATGGGAATGAGCTGAGCCTGGCGAGAGAACTATTATAACTGAAAATGTGAGTAATTTGCATTTAGCGGTGCAGGTTAGCTCTCAGTTGTCTCCAAGTTCAAAACTGCAGCTTAGATCTGAATTTTTTTTGGTTTTTGCTTTTCTTGAATGGCTTTTGATTTTGCAGAATGACATGGTTAGCAGGAGAAAAAAATGGCGGCTTTGCGAGGCTGTATTGAAATGCTCAGGGTTCTGTGTGGAGTAATTTTTATTTACATTTTTTTTTTTTTAAATGTGTGGTCAGCTGGTACTTTATGCAGTGGTTATGCAAAAATTACCCCATGACATAAAGTAGCAGCTGTCCAATCAAAATAGTGAATTTCTAGACCCCCACTGTATAATCTGTGTTACACTATCATGTACAGCCTGATCACCCTGGCACATCATTCTTCCTGTCATTCCATCCTTTAGCACGGCTGAATGACTGGAACGATACATTCCAAATCTGAATCAGCATTCCTAAACAGTTGGTGGATGAACTATTCTATTAAAATCTCCCTCTCGACGAAGAAAACATTCCAAAGGTACACTTCTAACACTTTTCTTTTGTATTAAGATTTTTATACTAGCATTAGAAAATGGGCTTAAGACTATAAGAGAGCTGATTGGCTGGAAGGGGTACATAAACTTACAATGAGAGCCCTGTAAGTTTTAAGTCCCAGCCATGCTAGCATTACCAGCCTCATAATAAATATTTGTGTGTTACTCTTCCCTCCACAAGAAATAGCAACCTTCTCAACAGTTGAGGCCACTCCACACAGACCTGAGAAACATCTTCCATATATGTGGAATAACTGAAAACTTTCTGCTACGGTATGTAAAAAAAATCATCTTCCCTTAAAAAACGTCACAAAATTAGACATAGTTCCCTACGAACATTTACTTTTCATATTTGCAGCCATGGACCTTACCTTTGAGCAGCAGTAGCTCCTTCAGTGATGGCACTTCAAACAAGTAAAAAAAAAAATAAATAAATAAACACAGGAAAAATGTCAGAACCACACAGAGTACAGTTCGAGATGACAGCTGATCGAAATCTGTCAGAACTATTCCCAGAAGAGACAGCAACAGAAAATCCACCAAGAAAATGAACCCGGAAAGAAAAAAAAACAAAACAAAAAAAAACACAGAAAGCCAGTTCGCAAGAGTGAGTACCATAAAATTGCTCGCAACTGAAAAATCTAAGCAAAGAGGCAAACACACATAAAAATACCAAATGGGCACTATGTGTGTTTGAACAGTGGGCAGCCCACAACAATTTACAAGTTCATTTTAAGGAGGACAGCCTAGAAATGCTGTCCAGTTACTTGATGAAGTTCTATGCTGAAGTCAGAACAACCGCAGGGCAGCAGTATTCCATGGCTAGCTACTGTGCTGTGAGGGTGGGGCTGAACAGACATGTTAATAGCAGGGGAGTCGGCAGGCATACGCACTGTACTCAATAGAGTACAGTAAAAAAAAATCAGGTAGGGGCAACAAATCAGGCAGGGGCAACAAAAAGAGGAAAGCAAAGACTTTGTGAGTCATTGTATCTGCGTCACCCTGAGCCCTTCTGCCTTTGTTGTTCACTATGGGGCACTAATGCCACCATCCATATGCACAAATAAGAACAACTTACCAGGCAAACAGAAAAACAAAGGAAGGAGGATTACAGGAAGAAACTGATTGCCATGTCTGAGTTCAAGTAAACCGGAGGGCGTCCTATCAGAGTGATGTGGCAGCACATATTTTGGTTTGTGTTTACATAATGTGGGGGCAACAGTGCATCAGTTTTGAGTACAAGTTTAAAATTCCTGGCTACACCCCTGGTTAATAGCCCTGAGATTGCTCGGAATATCAGCATAATCTCTGACCCCACTTTTAAGTTGGCCAATAATGTTTTAAATGCCATGATTAAAAAATTAAGGAAAGACCATAGAGACACGGCGACACACCATCCTACCATAAGTGAGTCCGATCTTCAAAAGCTTAGAAAATCCGCGACTCTATCCCCGATACTGTGCCAGGGCTCATAGCAAAGGTCTGGTTTGACCTACTGTTCTTTATGGCCAGGTGCAGCAGAGAAGGGTAACGGGAAATGATACATGAATGTTTTACAGTACAAACAGATGACTCTAGGGCAAGAGATACAGTACAACACTGGCAGCAAATGAAGAAACCAAAAACCATAAAAATCCAAATGATCCACACAAACAAGAATACCATCGATTTGTCTATGAGCAGCCTGGCAACCCACTTTGCCCTGTCAAGAAATATCTCACAAAAATACCACCAAATGCTCCCTTGTTATACCTGCACCCCAGAAGACTGCCACAAACTTACTTCAACAAACAAAAGTGTTGGTACACCATGGAACCCATGGGTAAAAACTACCATGGGTTCATCATGCCTTATCTTAGCGAAGCTGCAGGTCTGTCCCAACGGAACACTAACCACAGCAAACGGGCCACTGTGGTATACCTCCTATCTAATGCTGGCCTTAGTCTGAGGGAAATAACAGCTGTAACGGGCATACCTGTCAACCTCCCTTATCACAAATCAGGGACAAGTCTTAAAATGATCAGGGACAAATGACTAAAATCAGTGACACATCTGAAAAAAAAAAAAAAAAAGCAATATTAGTTCCAGAAGTTGTGTAAAACATGTCTTAGTGTGAATAGCATTTTCTTAATGTGAACTAGACTGTAACACCAATGGTTGCCATTATTTTGTAATTCAAATCCCTATTCTTCAGTGACAGAAATGCCAAATTTAGGAGGAACAGAAGAAATTTCTTAGGCGAAATCAGGGACATCCCTGAAAATCAGGGACAGTTGAGAGGTATGGTAACGGGCCACCGCTCTGAACAGACCCTTGCAAGCTATTGATCTGCATCAGCAAAAGACATAAGACTGTGGAACGAAGTTCTGGCAGGCGCCAAAAAACGAAATAAAGACAGAAGCAAAGGACGCAAAAACAATAGAACGTGACCAAACTAATCGATCAGCAGAAGCAGCACACAGCTCCTCAACAAAACCTGGACTCAACATTTTCACCCCCACAAGGGTGCATTATTAATTCCCCAATAAACTTTATTTTGTATGCATAGCCCATCTCCGGCGCCGCCCTGGAAAGGGCTACTACCCCTGCTGTGCAGGCCTGATGACGGATAAGGGGCCTGGGTTCCCATAGCTGACCTATGAGGTCCTTTCTCAAAAAGCTAAAATAAGCATTTGTCAATGCCGAATGTTTGCTTTCTGGCACTGGCATTGGCAGTGTAGAAGTTACAGACCTGCATAATAGGAATGGCAGCGAAGTATTGAACTGAAGCCAACCCCACCACCACCCTTCAGAGAGTGACAGGCATTGGGGTGTGCCTTTGGGTCATCAGGCATAACGACCATACCATTTCACCACACCCTACTCTGCAGACACTGACAAGTGTCACGGTGTGCCTTGGGGTCTTTGGCTCTTATGCACACCCCATTCCATCAGCAAATACAGTGAGATGGGTGCGGTATAGGAGAATGGGGTGAAGTTTGGGCCCAAAGAGTCCGAGGCACATCTTGATGCCTCTCACTGGCTCAGGGCGTGGGTGGGGGTGGAATAGTATGAGCATGACAGGCAAGAATCCCAAGTCACACCCCTGATGCCTGTCATTCTCTACAGGGTGGGGCATTATGGTCAGAAACCCTAATGCCTCAGGCATTCGTTGGTATTTTCACTCCAAATTTTCAACATGTTTTTTGTGACCCCCACCGCATGAACAGTGGCAATATCAGTTTGTTAGCCGAAAACTGCTGTTGCACAGTGACTATGGCATTTGGCACCACAGGTGCAAAAACACATTCCGAACAGGATGTTAAAAATGACAGCGGTACTGTTCATGGGGAGGTGTAAAAATAGCAATATTTGAAAATCTGGTTGCAAAAACTTAAAAAATCAGGTCACGAGCTAAGTAGAAACTGTGCAACGACACCCGTAATGTAACTAGTTTGGGATTTTTTACAGCAGATTGTTAACACAGGCATTTTGGGACCTCCGATCATGAACAGTGTCAGTGTGATTTTCTTTATCTGTCCCGAACAATGATTTCCCACAGCGACCATGCAGTTCTGTGCTGAAAGTGTGAAAACACATTTTGGTCAGGTTGTGGAAAATGACAGCTGTACTGTTCATAAGGAGGTGTGGAAAAATGCCACTGGTGAAAATCTGGACTGAAAATATTACAAATTCATGAACCTCACGGTGCGTGGAAACTGCGCAATGCTCACTCGTAACACAGTCATTTTATGGAGTTTTGTCACCAAATTTTCAACATAGCCATTTTAAGACCTCTGCTCATGACCAGTGTCACTGTGATTTTCTTAATCTGTCCCAAACATTGTTTCGCACCAACTGTACCATTTTAAGCTACGTAATGCGGAAACACATTGTGGAGGATATGAAAATGACAACTGTACTGCTCATAAGGGGGTGTGGTAAAATGGCAATGTTGAAAATCTGGAATGAAAATATTGAAAATTTGCGAACTTACGAGCGTGCGTAGGAACTCTGCAATGCACGCTCATAAAACAGTCATTTCTAAGAATTTTTTCACCAAATTTTCAACATAGCCATTTTAAGATCTCTGCTCATGACCAGTGTCACTGTGATTTTCTTAATGTGTCCCATACATTGATTTCACACACCAACTGTGCCATTGTGCACTACAAGGGCGGAAACACGTTTTGGGTGAGATGTGAAAAATGACAGCTGTACTGCTCATAAGGAGGTGTGGTAAAATGGCAATGTTGAAAATCTGGAGTGAAAATATTGAAATTTCACAAACTTACGGAGTGTGTAGGAACTTACTGCCACGCGTAAAACAGTCATTTCTAGAATTTTTCACCAAATTTTCAACATAGCCATTTTAAGACCTCTGCTCATGAACAGTGTCACTGTGATTTTCTTAATGTGTCCGTACATTGATTTCGCAACCAACTGCGCCATTATATGCGCTACATGAGCGGAAACACATTTTGGTGAGATGTGAAAAAATGATAGCTGTACTGCTCATAAGAAGGTGTGGTAAAATGGCAATGTTGAAAATCTGGAGTGAAAATATTGAAAGTTCAGCGAACTTCTGGCGATGTGAGAACTGCGCATGCGCGCAAAATCATTTTAGGAATTTTTCCACCAAATTTTCAAAATAGGCTTTTTGAGAGCCCACCTTATGAACACTGGCAGTGTTGTTTCATTAACTGTTCCAGAAAGGTGATTTTGCGCAGTGGCTGCGAAATCACTCTTCGGGCCTGAGTAACGCCATAACAGTGACAGCTTTCATGAGAAGGGGTCCCAAAAACCCCATGTTGAAAATTTGGTGCAAAAATTCCAAAAAATGCCTGAGATATGCAATTAAGTTGAAAAAACCCTATCTATCCCATTATACAGCTTACCGGCATTTCCTCAGTTCGCGGTCGGCTTTGAAGAGTGCAGATGTGTTCCTGGTCTGCCAAAGATGGTCGCGCCGAGCTCCGAAGGTAAGTATGGGGTGAGGGGGTGTGGGGAGGCAGGGTGCACAGTGGGTGGGTGTGGGTTGTGAGAGGGGGGCAGGGAGAAGCGCCGAGGGACAGTTTTTGTATTTGCAGGTTTTTTTTATTTAAGACGGCAGGGCGTTTGCCACGCTGGGGTGGGCTCCCAGTATGGCAGCTGGAAGGATGTTGGTGGGGGGGGCAGGAGCCGACAGGGGATTGGGCACCCCCGGCCGTAACATAATTTTGCCATGCTAGGGTGGGCTTCCAGCGTGGCACCTAGATGCTTGTGGGCGTGCAGCCGACTGGGGATTGGGCACCCCTGTCGGCCATAATATAATTTTGCCATGCTGGGGTGGGCTCCCAGCATGGCACCTGAATGCTTTTGGGGGCGTGCAGCTGACAGGGGACTGGGCACCCCGTCGCCATAAAACATTTTGCCACGCTGGGGTGGGCTCTCAGCGTGGCACCTGGATGCTTTGGGGGCGTGGAGCCGAATAGGGATTGGGCAGCCCGCCGGGCCGTACAGTGTGGGGGAGGGGAAGATGCATGAGCACGCAGTGTGCGTGCGTGGCGCAAGCGCATGTGTGTGTGTGGAGGGGAAGTTCTGCTCACTGAAGCGGAGCTCTCCCTTTCAACTGTATGCCACTGCATTTTCAGCTGTCATAGACAGCTGGAGCAGTGATTGGCGCACTGCGACCGCGCCTGCAAACACATTGACTGAATTGGAAGAGGCTGACACACCTCTGGAAAACTCGGATGATGGCACTATGTTTCTTGCACATGCGTGCAAGCAAACATAAAAATGACAGTGCCTCCACTCAAAGTACACATTAGTGGGTCTGATAGCTTGCAGTACAACCCCCTGGGATGTTGTGCCAGGTACCTCCCTATCAATTACCTCAGCCATGGACTTACCGGGATTCGAACCTCCTCACATTCAGTTACAATTACTTTTTCAATTTCATCCCTAAACAGGCTCACTAAAATTAGACTCTGGAATCCTCTCTGCTGCAAAACAATAACCATGGTTTATTTACAGTGGGAGGGTATAGGATGAGGGTAAGTGAAACAGAGTTCAAACATTTTCATTTTTGTATTTCCCCAAAATCACATTCCCCCTTCTGATTCATTCCCTTTTTGCAATCAGTGCAGCCACCAGGCCTATCTATCTATCTAGCTATCTGCTGCAGATGCCCAACCCAGACCCACAGGTCCCAGTCCATTTTCTCAAAGTCTAGTACCTGGGTACCCAGTTTTAAAGTTGCAGGCCTGAGGTGTAGCTGGTAGCCGGCATTGGCACGCTTACCTGAGTTAAACTTTTTACATTTCTTTCTCTCTGGTTAGAGCTAAATCTTTGCCTTTTCCCTCTAGTCCTTAGCTCTACCTCCTGCCCTAGTGGGCCAACATATTTACAGTCCCCAGGTACAGGGCAACTCCTGCTTTTTACTCACGGTTCTGCAGAATCAGGCCTTGGATGGCACAGTTCTCTGAAGTCCTGGGGATGGATGGCTCACAGGCAGAACTGGGCACAAAGCTTCAACAGGGGCACAGAGGCTGCAGCTTGCTCTCTCTTTCCTTGCTTGCAGATCTTGCAGCTTGCCCCCTTTGGCCCATTACAGGCCCCGTTGCAGGGCACGTGCGCAAGGTATACCACCACAGAGGACCCATACTGGGGAGTGGCCTCACGACCCGGCTCCCTCCGATCAGATCACCCTAGCACTTGGATGCAAGACCTGTGACCCCCTGCAGTGGCAGACCCACATGATGGGGGTTAGCAAGTTCCCCACCTGGCTCTGGGTGTCAGCAGAAACACATCAGCACATTCTCTTCTGCTTCTCTGTCTTTCTCTTTCTTTTTTCTCTGCCACGGTGTGTGGCCACAGCAATCCATCTCTCTCTCTCTTTGCTGTATCTCAGGAGCAGACAACAGGTACTCAGACTAGAAAGCACCTGTCCATCCTTCTGCTTTCCCAGTCTCTTAACCTGACACAGCCACCTTTTTGCTCTGGCTTACACAGATATCACCTGCATGCTCACAGTCCAGTTTCTCACTGTGCAGGTACTTAGCATTTCTCTGGCTCGAAGAGCCTTACTCTTCCTCTTTCTCTTTCTCTTTCTCTGCACATTTGTATTCACTTGCTCATTATTCTCTGAACTCCCATCCTGTCCCAGGCTTAGACGCAACCTTCATTCTTTTTCCAGGCTTAGAACGCAACATCGGTCTTTTCCCAGGCTTAGACCCAACCTTTGTCCATTTATTCAGGCTCAGGACACAACCTCTTCTCTCTTCTGTTTTGCCTCACCGCTGTGGTGCAGTTTCAAAGCAGCAAAGAACTTTCAGCCTCGTGCAGCTTTTTTTTTTCTCTCTGCCTAGCTGCTTCTTTCTTTTCCTGATGGGGGCAGGCACCACCTGTCACAATCTCTCCAGGGGCAGGAGCTCCCCACCAGAGGAGCTCTCCATGAGCTCACTCAAAATCCAACTGTCCCAGCTTTATCGGGAGCATTTTCCTTGCTTCCCATTGGCTGGAGCCCCTGTCCTTAGTCACAAATGAATATGTATGAGGCTCCCTCGATGCCTCATTGGTGCAGATAAAGGTGCCTAGATTTTCCCCGGTATTTCCTCCCAAAAGTCCTTACACTCAGTCCCAAAGTCCCTGGAAAGAATCTTGGCTCAGTGGTTGGCTGGCTGGTGTCACATGGCTGCTAACATGGTGGCCATTGTAAATAGTGTCCACAGATTTATACAGTGTCCCAGGGTTTAAAAGTTCCTGCGGCCTAACTGTAAACATTTATCTTATATTTGCCCCACCATTTAGTTCCCACCCCTGCCCTCTTAAGCAACTGCATTACTTAATATGTCAGCTCATCCCTTTCTCAGTTGCTACTGCCTTTCTGTATAGCCCCTAGGCAGCTCACAGTACCAGTGCAGTCTATGTGTGCCCCAATTCCTAGCTGCAGTCCGTGGACACATTTTACACATTTATTTCCCCCCACGGACTGGCAGCCTTCCCCTTTTCCTTTTGCACACCTTTATTTATTTATTCAACTTTTCCCTGCCTGTCACTAGCGCTGTTCATTATCTCCCCAGTGTTAGACAGGCTCCGCTACTTCAAAAGGGAGCCGCATCATGAATATTAATGAGGCAACATCCTACTCCCCGAGTGCCATTGGCACTCACAAAAATGGATCATTTTTCTTCTTCTGCTGTCTCCCCACCTGAACTAAGGTCCCCGGTCCCTCTTTTGCTTAGTACTGGGACCGAGACCACCGGAGAGACAGCCCAAACTGGCCCCAGAACGGCCAAAAGAATTTGCGCTACTGTGCATGCTCGAAGCTCACCGGCACCAAAGTGCCATTCCCAAAGCTGGTGGCTCCATGCTACAGCTCCTCTCGCCCCGCTGTCTCTGGAAACCAATGCAGGGGCCGGCAGGAGAGACCCAGGTACACAGACGTAAGCCAGGAAAACAGGACCCAGGATAAAAAAAAAGATGGAGGTGGGACCAAAACCCCCAGGGGAATGAGCCTTTTTCAGGGGCTCACAGGTACGCCCCTGACAGGAGGGTTACATATGCAACACAATGGTGGCTTCAACTTTATTATTTTGGCCATACCCAAGTTGATACAGTAAACAGTTTCAGGAACTACTTTTTCTCAAACTCTAAAAAAGTTAATAAAATGGTTATTTATTCTTCTTTGAAAACAAAAACACTTGCCTGTCTCTTTCTTTACTTAAATAGCCCATTTTCTAAGCACAATAATACCCTCAAGGGTGGGCAGTATGGGCAATACCAGACCTTCCAGGGGCTATAAGGCACTCTGCCTGCGGCCTTGGGCCTCATTACACTTTTGGCGGTCCGGTATGCCCAGGCACCACCACCCTGGGTATTATTGCTTGCATATGCCTCACAGGAGTCAGATTAACAGTCAGTTAATTGCCCCCTAGGGACAGTATGACGCTCGGCTGCACCTCTTGCCACATTAAGCTCCTATGGGGTGATTAACATGCTATTATTCTAATCCTTGATCATGCCTTATTGATAAATGGTTGATTATCTGAACAAGGAGATGGCTGTGTAGGGTTTCCTCCAGTTCACTTGATTGCCCAAGGAACAGTGCCTGGCACCCCACAATAAAGTAAAAAAGGTAAATCTTTAGTGTGGAATTTATTCTACATTAATCCTGCGAACAACATTTGAGCTGCATGCAGTCTGTGCAAAAAATTGCATCAGTCGTGGCAAGGGGACACAGTTTGGCACATCAGTAGTGATCATGTGACATGCAAAGGCAAACACCCAATTGAGTGGGGCAAGGTGAAAAAAAAGGGACAGTATGGTTGGCATGGGAGGCGGTGGTGACCATAGTGATAACAACAAACTGGAAGCAGTAAATGACATTGAATCTGTGGCTGTATCACTGCAGTCTTCTCAGACAAACACGGAATGTTTTCTGACACCATCAAAAGATGGAAGTCCCACAGTTATACTCACCATGAGAAAGGCATTAAAATTACATTCCAAACAAATCAAACATATCTCATTAACTAACACTGAAAGAAACTGTTGCAAGGACATCACAATTTACCCACAAGCATCCAACATTTCAGCACTTAAATCGAGCCATTGCAGAGCTGTTTTCGTTCCACTGCTTTTGCTTGGGGAACTAATTTATCCCCGGTTTTAAAATACATTAGGGGAGGGACAGTCAGTAGGCTCTGTAACAGATGAAAGATATGTGGTAGGACTACCATGCACACTGATTCTGCTTTAGAGAAAAAAAAAAGAGGTAGGAAGCTTCAAGTAGTGAAATTTTGTGTCATTTGCTCTCTTTCAAGGGTTAAAATTAAAGAGCTCCAGATTCCAGGTTGTTAGGGATATGTATTCCTATTAATTAGAGTTTTATTCCATTTAAAGGGGTATTTATATTTTAATTCAGAGGATGGGGTACAGTTAAGTTGGAGAAGTTCTCTTTTCTGCAGGTTTAAGGGAAAACCTGAAATATTCCCAGATGGGGAAATTTACTCCCAAGCTGCCTTAATGGAGTGACCAGGGAACAACAAGGTAAATAGTACGCTGTCTGCATACAAGACTATCTTGAATCTGTCCCCCTCCAGGGGTATCCCCTCTCCGCTCTAATTCTGGCAGATTGCCACCACCAAAGGTTCAATACAGAGAGCAAATAGTAGAGGAGAGAGGGGTGTACCTGCACCTTTGATTACCTGAGCTGGATCCCCTGCAGAGCTGCAGTCTCCCTGCTGATACTCCTGCAGATGCTGTCCTCAGTTTTCGTGGTCCTCACTTTCAGGATTGCTCATGCGAGGGGTCGCTTTTATCTGAAATGCCTCTGGGTGTGCGGGTGTCTCAGTACTACCAACACCCAGCCATGTAGTATTGCTTATTATACAATGGCAAGTAAAATACCCTACTCTCATTGGTCAGCTGGCACTATCACCCTGTTGTAAAATTCAGCATCACCAACAGGAACAAGTGCCAGCTGGACCAAGGCTCGAGTTCCAATTAATTCCAAAACCACTCCGACCCCCATTAAAAAATTGAAACACCGCCATCTTGAATCGCGCAGCCGGCAACCGCAAAACCGGGCCCATTTCACGGAAAACGTAAAAATGGAAACTACTTTTGGCCTAATTGACAATGAGGAGCTCGATGCCATATTTAGATCCATGGAAGATAATCAACCCCACAGTCCTGAAATCGAAGCCGTAATTCAAAAACCAGTACCTGTAAGATCCATAGCGCAGCCACCACAAATCCTCGTCCCTCTGCCTCGCATCCCCAGCCCCAATGTCCCAGACAAGCTGCAGTCAGTAGCTTCAACTACCGCAGAGCAGAATTGGAATTCGGAGCTTCCGTTCAAGGCCCCCACAGCAGCCAATCCCGAAAAAAAACAAAGCGCCGTCACCAAAGCATCACCTCAGACTAAATGACTAAACTGGAGCTCAAAAGGCATGAAGAAACCACCCTGAAACAAACCAGGTGGGCAGTCAATGTGTTCCTAGATTGGGCAAAAGAAAAACACATACAAATTGATTTTAAAAACATCTCAGCCCAGCAGTTAAATGATGTCCTACGTAGCTACTACAGTACAGTTGGAAATACATCCGGAGGAGAATATGCACTCAGCTGCTTCGTCAGTTTATGTTGTGGATTAAACAGATACATAAATGACCCCCCAATCGCCAGACAGCTCAATTTAATGCTTGACCCGGAGTTCACAACTGCAAACATCATATTTAAAGCAGTTGTAAAAAAAAAAATCGTAAGTCAGGAAAAGACATTGCTTAACATCACCCAGCACTCACAACATCCCGGCCAGCAAGCACTAGAAATTCTGATGCAGTTTCCCCACAAACTGTAAAAGGGCTAGTACAAAAAGTGTGGCTAGACATTCAGCTACATTTTGCAAGGTGAGGCAATGAAAGGGTCAGACAATTCACAACACACTCATTCGAAATAAAAACTTCAGAAAACGGCTTACGATACGTTACAAAAACATTCAATGAAGAAACAAAAAATCATTACGAATATAATGATCCCACACGCCATCTCACAAGAGGCTGCATGTTTGAGCAACCTGACGATCCCCTGTGTCCCGTGAAACGTTTTGAGAAGTACCTAAGCAAGTTATCACCAAACCCCACAGCATTATTCCTCCACCCGAAAAGACTTCCTAAAGACATAAAGGATAAAATGCCAGTATGGTACAACAACGAACCTATGGGCATAAACTACCTAGGTAAAATGTTGCCACTCATCTGCAGAGAAGCCCAATTGCCAGACGTATACACCAATCACACATTAAGAGCAACCGCTGTGACCTTACTGAGTGATGCAGGGATGGAATCTTGCCAGATTATGGCAATAACTGGGCATAAAAGTGAATCATCACTTCGTAGTTACTGGAAGCCCAACATGAATGACTTTAAAAATTGGGGAAATATCATATCAGAAGACAAGCGTCAGGAAACTGCAGCCCCTTCCCCAAATCTCTCCTTTCCAGACACAAAGCATCAGCAAGAATCACTTCCTCCAGCTATGCAATCGCCGACAATGTTCCGCCCCAGAACTGATATACCTCAGAATCAGCCTCCAACTGCAAAAATCAATTCTTCCAACATCGCCAGCATTTTCCAAGTGATCCCACCATCTGCAAGCCACGATGCAGACAGAAACCCATTACTGAATAACCAGCCCTCCCCAGTGAACATCGCAACCAGATCAAGCCAGCATGACTGCAGCTCCACACACTCTGGATCGAACCAAACATCATTTGGTGGGCTCTTCAACTATGGCACAGTCAATTTCTACTACAAATAGTTCTCAGGTAACGCAAAAAGCAACATCACATATAAATTAAAATAAAATCGTTCATAAATAAAATATTTTTTTCTTTCCTTTTACAGGTTCCTAACAACTAGGTGTTCTCCCCCCAAACCTAATCGGAATGACAACAGCCCACAGGCATCTGAAAAGTAAAAAAAAATCTACAACCATCTTAAAGCCACAGGACACTCAACAAAATACTACTATGGACTTAAATACTGTTAAACAAGAATACTATAACATAAGAATACTGAATCATTTAAGATATGTAACCCCCAGGGTGCGCTATCCTGAGGGCTACTATCCCTGTCTGCCTTAACTGTAACAGGGTGAGGGGCCCAGATCCGTTGGCGGGTGCCTCCACCCAGAGGTCGGGGTTAGAACAGTCAAGGTTGACTTGGTCACAGCCCTCTGGGTAGCTGCAACCCCCCTTTCTTCCCACTAGTGGTCCACACAATTCAGTTACAGTGCCCTTACCATAGACACTTACCCCCCTGGCTCGATCCTCTCAGTTCACTCCAGGGACCCCCTGAAAAGTAAGGTACAGTTACACAATATTCCTTGGGCAGTATTTCACCATTAATACACAAACTAGCCAGTGTGCTTTTGCAAAACAAGCAATCTGATTTATTTAAGGGAAGATAACAAGGACCGGGGGGAATCAAGGTAATTTGCTTACCACTACAACATATGCATATCTACCTAGGTCTCTGTGCACAGGCCTAACCTATAAGTTACTGTCTATGGGTACCCAAGCCCTAAAGGCTAGTTCCTTGATGCAGCTGGTTGGGGCCTTGACACAAATGAGCATTTTAATTCCTACAAAGATTAGAGGGAGCCAGTAGGCTCAATTAATGTAGTCAGCAAAGTAACCAGAAGATCTTGCTCTTGCTAGGAACCTTCAATAGGGAGCTACCCTGATTTTGTACTCGCGACTCCAGAGGGAAAAGTGCTCTCTCACCACTTGCAGAGGCCAAGCCTGAACTTCAGACACTTCTCCACACATTTATATGCAAAGCAACAGAGGGTACCATACCAGGCAGCTGCTCCTATGGCCTGACCGAACACACTGTTACTCGGGAGTCTCCCTGCAGCTTCACCTTCCTGACAGACCGAGCGCGATTCAGCAGATTCTCCAGTCCTCTACAGGGTGAGCCTGGTAGGTAGCTGTGCTCTTACACAGCCTCCTCTGACCGCTGCCCCTCGGATGTACTCCGAAGCTTGCCGGCTACTCAAACGGCCGAATCTAGCCTCTCACGTGCTTCCCGCGTGAAAACTCAATGGCGCAAGAGCCCAGAGCTCCTTCCTCATCCACAGCCACAATGTCTCTGCCCCTTAGCAGTATGGGGTAATCCTCTAGCTCAGGCGCCACCCGATCCCATTGGCTGGCTACAAGTGCCAGTCACTTAGTCCTGCTCTCAGTGGTGCAAAAAAGGTGCCCTGGTCTGGCCTTCACTTCCCACAATTACTAGCGGTATCTCCATTGGTCTGTTGGCTCCCTAGAGAGCCCTCACTCTGGTTGGTTGCCAGTTACTCCATTTGGGGCACCTCCTACCCCCATTGGACCCTTCAGAATGTCCTGGTCCAAAATGGAGGGGCACAGAACACACAGTCTCAGCTGCAAAAGAAGCAGGTTAGACAAACTGTATCCCCACCAACAGTCTAACTAATTATGCCCAAACAGTTACATCTCTCAAAAGGGGCTCCCCCTGTGCATATAGCGACTGCCAAATGGGAGCGATTCCACCGCAGCTCAGGCAGGATTTGAACAGGGAAACCATCATCTCCCTGTGCATATCAACCCGCTGGAGCCTGCGAGCAGGCAGTTCTTAAAGAGACAGTACTGGAGGCTTTGGAAGCACTCACGACACCCACATTTGAGGCATTGCATGGCAACACCAGTTAGGCTGGGAACATTTAGGCAAGCTCCGGGAAGGCTTTTAGGAACCCCCATTTATAAGGGGGTTACACCCTTCCTGGCGGGGAAAGAACTTAGCGTCCACACCAAGTAGTTACCCTTAAATCACTTTAAGGTAAAACAGTTTAGATTGATAGCACATTAGACCTTTTGTTACATACATTGTCACTGTACTCACAGTTTACTATTGTTTATGCAATATTACATATATACAGACAACCTTTTCCTTTTTTAAATCAGGTCATTACTTCCTGCCCATGACACCTGGAAAGAGGGGGCCCTTCCCTATCAGCTACTTGCGGGCTAACTGGGGCAGGGGTACCATACTCAGAGGGCAATACTAACAGCCTGGAGTCATTTCCCAAGGCTAACTTGGGCACAGAGCTCGGGGACACATACACCCCTTTATGGACTACATTTAAAGGCAGGTCCACAGGCTGACCCAGGGACTCGTAACTCAACCTTACTACAGGCCATGCTTCTTGGCCGGTGTGTCTAGGGGTCTCGGAAAAACCTGCTACAGGCCCCGATTCCATTTCAGCCTCACTTAAATTAGTAGGGGGAACCTCCATAGGGGAAGGGGACCCAGGGCCCATAGTACTTTCGGGAACAGGACCCTCTATATCAGGACCCACACTGCTTGGTTCAGCTAGGGACATTTCTGGAACTACCGGGGTGCTATCAGGGCACTCAAAGTATTCTTCAGGTTCTGGCATATCACTAGCTTGCTCCCCCACATCACTTCCTTCTTCTGAAAAGTCAGATAGCTCAGCCAGGCCAGACAGTTCAGCCAGGCTCAAGGATCCCACCTCTTCGGCTGTGATGCCCTCACTTCATCCTCTGGGAGCATTGACTCCGGAGACAAAGCTGGAGGCTCAGACAGTCCAGAAAACCCAACTTCATCCCCAGAGTTAATTAGGGGATTGCCCCTAAACAGTTGGCTCAATTCATAAGAGGGGTAATGCTCAATGTTATTCTCACTGTCTTCAGACACAAATTGGCAGGCAACTTCCTCAGAGGGGGGTGGAGAAGGCCTCTTTAGTTTAATTTCTGAAGATTCAACCGATCTTAGTTTTTCTTTGGCAGCAGCTCTAGTTACAGGCCGGGGGCATTGAGAGGTTCAAGCCCAGTCAAAATCTGTCCGATTGGCAGCAGATGATTTCTGTGTATAATTTTCACATCTTTTGAATTGTTTTCAGGCCACACTTTATATACAGGTAAATCTTCCAGTTTTCCCACAACAGTATGAGGGAGGTGATGCCATCTGTCAGCAATCTTATGCTTGCCATGCAGTCCCAGATTCCTCAATAGCACTCGATCTCCTTCCCTCAGTTCCATTGCTTTTACTTTCTTATCATACCTCCCCTTATTGGCCAGGTTTTGCTTAGCAGCCATGGTCTGGGCCAGTTGGTAGGCATGGTTTAATTGGGCCTTCAACTTCTGTACATACTGTAGATGATTTGCTGCTTCCACCCCATCAGGAGAACCCCCCGAAACACACATCCACTGGCAGTCTAGCCTCTCTCCCGAACATCAGTCGGTATGGGGAAAATCCAGTGGCATCACTTTTGGTGCAGTTATAAGCATGTACCAGGGTGCTAATCTGCTGGCTCCATCTAGACTTGTCTTCAGGTTGCAGTGTGCCCAACATATCAAGCAATGTGCGGTTAAACCTCTCAGGTTGGGGATCCCCCTGGGGATGATACGGGGTGGTTCTTGACTTTCGTACTCCCTACAAGGATAGCATTTCTTTAACCAGGCGGCTCTCAAAGTCCCTCCCCTGGTCGGAATGGATTCTCTGAGTGGCCCCATAATGAACAAAGAAGTTCTCAATAAGCACTTTAGCCACCGTGGTTGCTTTCTGATCTTTAGTAGGAAAAGCCTGTGCATACTGGGTAAAATGATCAGTGACCACCAATATGTTGCTGATGTTTTTCAAATCAGGTTCTAAGCTTAGGAAATCAATGCAGACCAACTCCATAGGGGCGCTGGTAGTGATATTGACCATGGGGGCAGCTCTCTGAGGTAGGGCTTTTCTTTGCAAACAGCGACCACAGGTCTTGACATACTGCTCTACGTCTGCACTCATTTTTGGCCAGTAGAATCAAGTCCATACCAGGTCAAGAGTTCGATCTATGCCAAGATGCCCCATGTGGTCATGCAGAGACCGCAACACCAGTTCTCTAAAAGTAGTGGGCAACACCAATTGTTGTTTGTCTATTAGCTCCTCTTTGTCTACAGTCTCCCTATATAACAGTCTATTGTTCAATTTCAATTTTGGGCCTTCTTTGTATAACAGGGCAGTTCTTAATTCAGTGGACCGCAGTTGGAACACATCTCTCCCAGCTTGCAGAGCCTCCAAAACAGTTTTTATCATGGGGTCTTGGGATTGAGCCCGTTGGAGACTATCATTGTTGAACTGGGGCAGTGCACTAGTGTCTAATGCAGAAAAATGACAGTAAGCAGCAGGTATGCAGTTCTCGGATGGCCCCAAGCAATCCACCATGCAGTCCACAGTATCAGCAGTCACTGGTTCTTCCTTGACAAATTTTTGGCAAAAGGGCTCTTATGTCAGGTTCTGACAACCTAATCCAGTTGGCGCGGGGCACAGGCCTCCGAGAGAGAGCATCCGCATCTATATGGTTTAGGCCTGCTCTGTACTCAACAGCATAGTCATAGGTGGCCAAGGAAGAGAGCCACCTATGGCCAGTGGCATCCAACTTAGCTGAGGTCTGCACATATGTCAGAGGATTGTTATCAGTCTTTACCAATATCTTGACACCGTACAAGTAGTCGTGAAATTGATCAACAATGGCCCATTTCAGGGCCAGGAACTCTAATTTATGCACTGGATAGTTTTTTTCTGAGGGAGTCAGACTTCTGCTGGTGAAAGCTACAGGTCTTAGCCCATTTGGGTGCTCCTGATATAAAACAGCCCCCAATCCCTGTAGGCTGGCGTCAGTGTGGAGGACGTACGGCTTGGCCGGGTCAGCATAGGCCAACACAGGGGCATGGGTAAGTTGATATATAATGTCATAGAATGCTTCCTCACACTCAGTAGTCCAGCGGTTTCCAAACACATCATTCGGATGAAAATACTTTCTCTCCACCTCAGAGAGCACAACTTTTTCATACTTTTTGTGGGTGGGGGGTACCCCTGAGTAAGGTTGAGGAGGGGGTGGATCACTCGAGAGTAGTCTTTGATAAACTGCCTATAATATCCACAAAACCCCAGGAACCATTGTAGTTCTTTTAAATTCTTTGGCTGAGGCCAAGTAGTCAAAGCCTCCACCTTGCTGGGGTCAGTCTCTATGCCTTCAGTGGATACTATGTGGCCCACATACTTCACAGAAGTTTGAAAGAATTAGCACTTGTCTATAGATAACTTAAGACCGAAATCCTCTAACTGATCCAGGACCTTGAACAATCGACGTTCATGTTCTTCCAAAGAGCTGCCAAACACTATGACATCATCCAAGTAAACCAAACACTCGAGCAAGTTCATATCCCCCACAGCACGTTCCATCAGGCGCTGAAAAGTAGCCGGGGCACCTGAAATCCCTTGAGGCATCCAGATAAACTCATAGAAACCTAGGGGGCAAATGAACGCAGTCTTCTCTCGGTCCTCAGGAGCCATTGGGATCTGATAATACCCACTGCAGAGATCTAACACAGAGAACCACTTACTGCCATTCAGACAGTCCAAGGCATCCTGTATGCATGGCACGGTATACTGGTCGGGGATGGTCCGCCGGTTCAGGGTACGGTAGTCCACACACATCCGGACAGTCCCATTCTTTTTCCTCACTACGACAATGAGGGAAGCATAAGGGCTTCTGGATTCTTGTATCACACCAGCAGCAAGCATCTCTTGCAGTTGCCGTCTCACATCGTCTATATCAGCAGGGGCTAAGCGCTGAGACCTCTCTCGAAAAGGCCTTTCATCATGCAGTTGAATGTGGTGTTCAGCCCCCCACACACAACCCACATCCCATTCCTTCAGGGAAAAAATCTGGTCCCTTTGGGCAAGCTTCTCACTGACTTTTACTTTCCATTCAGCAGGCAACGGGGAGTCACCAAAATCAAACAAGTCTGGTGTGACTCTGTCATCCTTCCCCAAACCCTTGCTATGAAGGAGCACTGCAGTATCCGCACAATGCACACTAGCCAAGGTGCAGCCCCTATTTACTTGAATCTCTTTGTCAGACACATTATAAACTTGAACTATTACTCTCCTGGCATAAGCATGGGCTCTAGCAGGCAAGATACTGGGTTTCACCAGCAGTCCTCCAGGCAGCTTCCCTTCCCCAGGCGCATTCAGCATCAATAGTTTATTTTTGACATCTTTTTTAGGCCGAACCTCCCCTTGTAAGACACACTGGACATTTGGAGCTAATAGCAATGGCTCTGGATCCTTCCTCCAGACAACACCAACCGGGCCTTCAGGCTCCTCCTGACCAGCTTTTCTCTGAGTCTCATAGGCCTTTTGGATCAAAACAGGTATCCTAAGAGCGCCCCCAGTCTTGGACACCTGCTTTTCAGAACACAACTGTGCTAATCGGCCAAACATATGAGCATTAGTCCCAATCAACAAGGGTACCCCATCATACAGTCCAGTGGGGGGGCAGACTAAGGCCAAAGTTTCCACCTGCTTGTCCACTCCAGCCACAGACGTAGGAAATGACAACCAGATCTGGATATACCCCAAATACGGGTAAGCCTTGTCACTCAGCCCCCATACATGTAGACCATTCAAGGGTTGTAGTGGCACCTCAGGTAGATTCGTCTGATACCAGTCCTGAAACCTAATGGTCACCTGAGAGCCACAATCCAATACAGCTTGGGTGGGGATCCCATTTACCTGCACCGGGGCCTCCATCGAGGGCCTGACCACGTCAGACCATTCGGGGGCACAGCATTAACAGTTGCTTGGGCATTTGCCCGGGTCACAAAACCCTTCCTGGGGGGTTGGACGTGGGCCCTATGATGCCAGGTGATCAGTCTGCTGTTTACCTTCCTTAAATTCTCCGGCAACTGGCACTCAGTCTGAAAATGTCCATCCTCCCCACAATGGTAACAGAACTTGGAGTCCCGGGGGTCTCTATTTGGAGGGGGATACTTCATTTGCTGGGGACCCTCTGGGGGATGAGGGGATTCCCCGGGGCCAGGGCATGGGTTTCTAGATAACTCAGGTTCCCCAGACCTAACAGGGTGGGTAGTGGATCACTTCAAGTCCCTCACCAGTTCTCGTAAATTCCTGACCTTGGCCCTCAATTCACTTTCTACTTGGGGATCAGAGGAAATGGCACGCACCCCCCCCTCCCTGTAACTCTGGGGATACATCAGGCCCTCCTGAAGGGTGGGTCTCATCAGGTTCACTAGACTCATGGGGTTTGGCTCAAATTCACAGCCCCCACATAGGGTTCCCCCCCTCCTCATCAGTCTCCACTTCTCTAATCTCCCTCATCAATTGACAGTATTCAGGCAGGACAGTTCTTCGATCGTGCAACTTAAGTTTTAACAGAATCACACTGGAAAATCTGGCAGACTTTAGAACATGTTCCAACCTGACCTGGTTCAAGGCTGGGGCAGCAATCCCACCTTTTCGGTAGGCCTTCTGTAAAGCCCTTTCCACACTAGTGACAAAGGCGGAAAACTTCTCATTCCTCCATTGCTTAGCAGACTTGAATTTCCGTAATAAGTCTTCCCCAGTTTCTGTGCTCCCAAACACTCCCTCTAGAGCAGAAAGATACTCTGCAGTGGTGGCTTCTGGGCTAGTGGCCCGCAAAAACCGAATGACTTCTAAAGCTGGCCCCTGCAAGCTCTCCATCAATCTCTTTCATTTCTCCCCTTCAGAGCATTGCCACTCCTGGACTAGGGGGGTGACGTAGTCCATCCACGTCTCCAAATCATCCTCCCCTCAAGGCACGGGCACTGTGCCAGAGAAAAGTTTTAGCCTACGGTAAGAATCCAGCTGTATAGAGGGAACCACTGGGGCGGTGGAGCCAAGATAGAACTCTTGGGGGGCTCCGGAGAAGTACCAGGGGAAGCCTCAGGGGTGGGTTCACTGGAAAGGTCCAAAGCCTGAATTAATTCTTGGGTAGTCCTCCCTTCCACAGCTAACAATTTAAGTAGCTTATCTTTGAAACTATTAGTCTGGGGAGACCCCCCGGGGGTGACTGATCCACTTTGAACGTGAATGACCCTCCACCCTGGTTGGGCACCTTCTGGGTAAATTACTGGAGGTACCCTCTCAGGGTCAATGGCTATGCTACACAAGAGTAACACCTGCAAAGTCTGATCGAGCAGGCCAGCCATACGCTCCTTCACCTCTACCTTGCCCAAACATTTGACACGCTCCACGGCAGAAATAATGTCAGCGGTCATTGTCCCCAGAGGTACATCTAGTAGTAACACAATTCTCTGAGAGTCCAGCTCTTCAGCTTCACCCCACCCCATCAATTTATGTACCATCATTTTAATAGGGTCCAGCTTAATCTTAGCCATGATATCCCCTTCCAGTTTTTCCTTTAAATTATCCATAGTTATGCACTTAGCCCACTCGGCCACTAGGGGACGCTAATCCCAGCGGTGCCTCCAATTTGTAACCCCGGGGGGGTGCTATCCTGAGGGCTACTACCCCTGCCTGCCTTAAATGTAACAGGGTGAGGGGCCCAGATCTGTTGGCGGGTGCCTCCACCCAGAGGTCGGGGTTAGAACAGTCGAGGTTGACTTGGTCACAGCCCTCTGGGTAGCTGCAACCCCCCTTTCTTCCCACTAGTGGCCCACACAATTCAGTTACAGTGCCCTTACCATAGACACTTACCCCCCAGGCTCAATCCTCTCAGCTCACTCCAGGGGCCCCCTGAAAAGTAAGGTACAGTTACACAATATTCCTTGGGCAGTATTTCACCATTAATACGCAAACTAGCCAGTGTGCTTTTTGCAAAACAAGCAATCTGATTTATTTAAGGGAAGATAACAAGGACCGGGGAATCAACTGCACTAATACCACAACATATGCGTATCTACCTAGGTCTCTGTGCACAGGCCTAACTCTATAAGTTACTGTCTATGGGTACCCAAGCTCCTAAAGGCTAGCTCCTTGATGCAGCTGGTTGGGGCCCTGACACAAATGAGCATTTTAATTCCTATGAAGATTAGAGGGAGCCAGTAGGCTCAATTAATGTAGTCAGCAAAGTAACCAGAAGATCTTGCTCTTGCTAGGAACCTTCAACAGGGAGCTACCCTGATTTTGTACTCCCGACTCCAGAGGGAAAAGCGCTCTCTCACCACTCACTGGGCCAAGCCTGAACTTCAGACACTTTTCCACACATTTATATGCAAAGCAACAGAGGGGTACCATACCAGGCAGCTGCTCCTATGGCCCGACCGAACACACCGTTACTCGGGAGTCTCCCTGCAGCTTCACCTTCCTGACAGACTGAGCGCGATTCAGCAGATTCTCCAGTCCTCTACAGGGTGAGCCTGGTAGGTAGCTGTGCTTTTACACAGCCTCCTCTGACCACTGCCCCACGGATTTAGTCCGAGGCTTGCTGGCTACTCAAATGGCCAAATCCAGCCTCTCACGTGCTTCCCGCATGAAAACTCAATGGCGCAAGAGCCCAGAGCTCCTTCCTCATCCACAGCCACAACGTCTCTGCCCCTAAGCAATATGGGGCAATCCTCTAGCTCGGGTGACACCCGATCCCATTGGCTGGCTACAAGTGCCAGTCACTTAGTCCTGCTCTCAGTGGTGCAAAAAAGGCACCCTGGTCTGGCCTTCACTTACCACAATTACTAGCGGTATCTCCATTGGTCCGTCGGCTCCCTAGAGAGCCCTCACTCTGGTTGGTCACCAGTTACTCCATTTGGGACACCTCCTACCCCCATTGGACCCTTCAGAACGTCCTGGTCCAAAATGGAGGGGCACAGCACACACAGTCCTAGCTGCAAAAGAAGCAGCTTAGACAAACTGTATCCCCACCAACAGTCTAACTAATTATGCCCAAACAGTTACATCTCTCAAAAGGGGCTCTCCCTGTGCATATAGCGACTGCCAAACAGGAGCAATTCCACCGCAGCTCAGGCAGGATTTGAACAGGGAAACCATCATCCCCCTGCGCATATCAACCCGCTGGAGCCTGCGAGCAGGCAGCTCTTAAAGAGACAGTACTGGAGGCTTTGGAAGCACTCACGACACCCACATTTAGGCGGCATTGTGCCGAACATCAGTTAGGCCGGGAACATTTAGGCAAGCTCCGGGAAGGCTTTTAGGAACCCCCATTTATAAGGGGGTAACAGATAACTAATTTCTGAAATAGTAAAAAGGCATGTACTTTCAAGCAAAAATACAAGTTAAAACCACATTTGTTTTAAGCTACTGTTCTGCTTTATTGCTGAAGTTAATCACATCATAACTTTGTTTCTTCTTCAAATAAAAAGAAAACTTCAAAAAAATGTTAAAGCACCATAAAATAAACATTACTTCATGTTAAAAACAAACCCAGTGTATGGACTATTTTTTTACATGGAAGGATATTTCACAATTTTCTTACCCTTTACCAAAAATAAATAATTACAATCCAATTTCTCTTCATATTTCACCTCACGCCACATTTGTATAATTGCAATAAACCACTACAGGGTGTTGGTGATGCTGGTTTTACTCACGCCTGGTGAGGTTTAGTCACGAGGCCACCACACCAGGCGTGTGTAAAACCAGCATCACCAACACCATGTCGTGGTTTATTGCTTAATGAAACTATGGAACTCTGCAGAGAGAATAATAATACCATGGAGTTCCAAGCTTGGGGAGTAGACATGGTTTTCACAGCTGTCTGGCTGCCTGTGGCCCTCACAGTGTCACTCTGACCTGCTATTATTGCTATCTGACCTTGTTTTTTGTTGTTCTGATCTGCACTGACTGTCCACTTTCAAAATATCAAGTACTAGCAACTGAAAGCCAGCATATGTTTTTAAACGCTAGTGGGTGTTAAAATAAGCTGATGTGAAGAGATTTCAAAATGATTTGTGGGAGCTCCTAGAACCTGTGTCAGGCATGCTAGATGGCACTCACCAGCCCACGATTACAAATTTTAAAGGAGATAGAAAATTATTTTCACATAGTTAACCGCCCTTCCATCTTCCTTTCTATGCCAGTTATGTATTCTGATATGGTTTGATGATTTTTTTTATAAGTAAATAACCTTGCTTTGGGGTACCTTACTCTTCTCTCCAACTACAGCACTGGATTTTCTTGTTTCTAAGACATTCTATGACATCAGTAACTCTCATTCCATGCTATTCATCGAGAATGGCCTAGAATGGGAGTTTGTGATGTCATAGAATGTTTAGGCA
Organism: Neoceratodus forsteri; assembly: GCA_016271365.2. Lineage (NCBI taxonomy): Eukaryota > Metazoa > Chordata > Ceratodontiformes > Ceratodontidae > Neoceratodus > Neoceratodus forsteri. Next base: position 372,457,897 of record CM057449.1, read on the forward strand.
GTATGAAAAGAGAGAGCAGTAACTGCTGAGGAAAGGGGTATTTATGGTAGTTAAAAAGGCAACACAATTAGATTATTAATTTAACAAAAAAGGTCAACAACATATCATACTGGGTTGGCAATAAAAGAACAACTGGAGGGCATCTAGAGGTGTAAAACCGATTCTTATCACCTTTAATTGCAGTGTTTGTTAAGCATGTTATCTCACCTTTTCCTATTTGTCAGCCTACATTTAAATAGAGCAACTTCCTTAAGGGTGCATGTACTAGAAAAGAAGCTAGCAGGAATTTAATACAGGAGTTAACAGTGGTACCATCTCTGAGTGGGTTGTCACGTGACTGCTAGTGCCCAATCCAGTGCTAGCAGTCCAGTATTTAAATCCCACAAGTCCAAGTGACCCAGAGCATGAGAGATCCTGGAACATGAGAGATCCTAGAGCATGAGGACCACTCGACCATGGAACAGGAGGATGGTGTCTGAAGGGGAGCACGTTAGGAGACAGCAGGTTCACAGTAAATTCTGCCCGTATGTCTTCAGGACTATGGTAATAGCCACCCGGTTTTCACCCACTGAGACTTTCCTTCACTGGTCATTTGCAAATGCCACTGTGAATGTGTTTAGTATTGTCTCTGCTAGGGACATACTTGCTTGGTCAGGGGTTAGGGAAGTCATAGCAAAACCCTATCAGGGTACGTCAAAGCATAACAGTTTTATGGAGGGGTTATAGAAGCTGTGGTAAATCCCTGTCTAGGCTACCTTGTAGTATAGCTTGTGTTGATATCAGGAGCCAAGAAGTCACAGCAAAACCCTTTCTAGGGTGCCTTCACATCTACTGTTGTTATGAAGTGCTAAGAGGGTCACAGCAAATCCTTATCTAGGGTGCCTTAACATCTACTGTCCTTGGCTTTAACATGCAACCGGGTAATAGTTGCAATCCCTGACTAGGGTGTCTTGAGTCCCCGATGTATCAGTTACAGGGTGGCTGTCTAAAATTACTTAGGGCCACAGGAAAGACTGCAGGACAAAAGCAGCTATGTTTAGAAGGCATGTACGTAGATCCTGGGGGCTGGGAGTGGGGGGTGGAGAGATTTCGCTGGCTGCAGATTCTGTGGTGCTGTTCTCATCCAGTGTACACTTTGGTGGTTTGGTGGCTGCCCAGCCTATAGGAGGTTAGCTTCTCACTAAGCTAGCTGCAGCATGGGCTGAAATACACCAACAGAGGTGTAGGTCAGAGTGTGGGTTGGGGGGTCCCCAGTGCTGCTCCTCTTCCTCAGCAGCCACCTAGAGTCTGCAGTGGAAGTTGGAAGGTAGTGGGCAAGGTGGTGGTCACCAGGTGGCAAAAACTGGGAATAGGAGGGGGCCTTGAAATTGCAATCTGTAACTTTTTCTTCCCACTGAGTGAGTTGGTACATGCTATTCCCCTTCCCTGTAGAGAGCAGCTTGTTGCATCCAGGTCCCCTGAGGCTACTGAAGCAGTGGCATATGGGTGTGAGTGTGAGAGTGTGTGTGTGTATGTGTGTGTGCAAGAATCATGGGATAGCTAGAAAGAGGGTATTAATCCCAGATGATCCTGAAGTGAGACTTCAACAAGGTACAGCAATGGTTTAGCTTGCACCAGCTCTCCCTAAATGCAAAAAAAAAAACCTGTCACTATGACCTTTGGCACATGACAATGCCTGACCAGACTCCCCTCCCTTCCCTACTTTGCCACCCATGATGGCCAAAAACTTGAAGATGTCTCCTCGTTCCGTTACTTGGGGTCTGGCTCGACAGCCATCTCTTCTTCTCTGACCACATCGATGTAATCTCAAAAAAACTACGCCCCATGCTCAGTGCACTATATAGGAACCGCAGCAGCCTCCTTCCCCGAGGCCGACGTGAACTGGTCCTGAAGATGATACTGCCCTCCATTGACTACTGCGACATTATATACAGTGCAGCCCCTAAGTCCACCCTATCTAAACTGGACACACTTTATAATGCCTTCTGCCGCTTTGCTCTCGATGCCTCTCCCCTCACCCACCACTGCGACCTCCCCACTGAGCCTTGGCACCACCGGCCCCTTGAAAAACCGCCTCGTGATCTCTCACTGTGCTAAACTTGTCTCCAACCTATGGCTCGGGTCCATCCCCTCCTACTTTGCCACAGTGCTCACAGATGCCCTACCCCCCTTCCATCATCTTAGATCCAGTGACTCCCACCAACTTTCAGTCCCTAGGAGGAAGACCTCTGCCGGTCAAGCTGCCTTCTCACACCGGCTACCCAAGCTCTGGAACACCCTCCCACCACAAATTCGGCACTCCTTCTCTTCCTACTCTCTGTCTACCGCCCTAGCAAACTTCCTTACTACAAATTGCTCCTGTCCCTGAACCTGCCATGCCCCACTATCCCCTCCCCAATGACTGACCAGCAGCCTTAGCCTTGCTACAGAAGCTGGCATATAACCCCAACCTTGCACTTATGTCCTGGGTCTATTTGCTGTATGTACTGTGTATAACTGTATAATTGTGATATACATCCTCTGTTGTTACAGCTGTTACCACTGTGCTAATTTACCTTGTCTGCTGCTTCTTATCACAAAAATTGTTACTTGATACTATAATATCCTAAGCATTCAATGTGCAAGCTTGTATATTCATGCAATCGTGTATCCTTATGCTGCTTTTTATTTGCTTCTGTTAACTGTTCACTTGATAACCTGCGTGTTATCATATCCATGAGTACCCCCCCAGGTCGCACCGGGAGACAAGCATCTTGTTGCTCAGTGTGCCTTTCCTGGTGAAACAATTGTAATAAATAAATAAATAAAAGAGAGGTACTGATAGTGTGGTCTGCTCCACAGTGGAAGGATGTGCACTGTCTCCCAGGAGTGACAGTTGATTGGGTTCTCCCCAGGGTGAAAAGGTTGGTTGGGCATGAGGTTGGGAAGCCAGGCATTATTGTCAATCTTGTGATGAACAAGCTGTCAGGGAGTCCATTATGTATAGTGAAATCCAGTTTCATGGACTTGGGTACCCGTCTGTGAGGGATGGGCAGTACTGTGACCCTCTATGAGGTCCTCCCAGTGACAGGAGCACACAAACAGGGCCTGCACTCAGAAGTGTTGTGAAAATGGCAAAATATATTTAGAACATAGAAAAAAGTGCAGCAGTGCCATAGTGCAAACAAAACCCTCCTTGCCAGCTAAAACCTCAGGCGCATTTGGGATTGCATGCTCCTTCTTCATGAGGTCCTTCCCGTGAGAGACAAGGGGAGGCAAGGAAGCTGAAAACCTAACAATTTCACAGCTGGTTAAAGGAGTGGTACACAGAAGAGGGGTTTCACTTTCTGGGGGACTGGGGTGTTTTTGGAGAGAATAAAGGCCTATTTAAAGTGGATGTCCATCCTAATAGAGAGGACAAATGTATTGGGGCAGAGGCTTGAAGGATACATTTCAGTGTGTTTGAACTACGAATGGGGGAAGGCTGGGGTTAGAGACATTCTGGGTGGCAACTCAGGTGAGGAAGACCTAGCCTGCACTTCCCAACAAGAGGGGTTATTCAGTGAGTAATGGATAATTCCTACAGGGTACGTGGCAGTGAGGTTCATCAGGGATTTATTACATTTACCTTTGGGGGGGGTCAGGGTATGCTCTGACTTTGTTGTTTTTGTTGATGTATGCCATATACAGTAGCACCCCTAATTTAGAATCCCATTTATAGTTTGTGAATAAGCAAGAGTGAGCAGTTAACATTGGATAAAGTATGTAAATGGAGAAGTATGGCTTTCTCAGTTAACTAGCTCCCTACTAGTTACCTGCACATTGATTGGGGACCACACTTTCATTAAGCCAATTTTAGGCTGATGCACCCTATAAAGGCTAGCCATTTGAGCCAGATGCAGTTTACAGTAGGGACCCAGCTAATGGGTGGTCTACCTCAACATTGTTAGATGGGTGGCTTCACAGCAGGGTCCTGAGGTGAATACCAAGAGACCCCACTCCTTTTGAAATCAAATTAGTAAATTGCAAATACAGGCTGAAGAAATTTTTATTATTACATTTACCTTTGGGGTGGGGTCAGGATGTGCTCTGACTTTGTTGTTTTTGTTGCTGCCTGCCATATATAGTAGCACCCCTAATTTAGAATCTCATTTATAGTTTGTGAATGAGCAAGGGTGAGCAGTTAACACTGGATAAGGTTCACCAGGGATCAGGAATCACAGCAGTCAAGGAGGGTGATAGAGGATGCAAAAAGGCACAGTGAAAGAGCAAGGAATGACTGGTCAATGGCCTGGGTAAAGGAGGAAAACAGAGCTCATGGGGAGTGGTCATTAATCATAAATGCCAGAAACATTTGGGGAAAAAAAAAGAGTGCTCTATAGATTGTGGCAACAGAACGAAGGCCAGATATAATGGCCATAAAAGAAATGTGGGTGACATCCAACCTCATGGTCCCTAGCTAGGGTCTGTTCAGAAAAGGCAGGGAGAAGGGGAGATGGGGGAATAGCACTGTACCTAAGGGAGGGCATCAGGATGATGGATGATAAGAAGATATGGGAAAGGGGCAAAGCGAAGTCTCTGTGGATTCAGCTGATGGTGGTGGGAGAAAAGAACTTTCAAAGAGGGATGGCCTATAGGCCTCCAAACCAGTCAACAGAGATGGTCAGTGCACTGATAGGGGAGATCAGGAAGGCAGTGTGGAGGGGAAGGGGAGATAGTCCTGCTAGGACATTTTTAACATGCCAGATATGGACTGGAGTATTCTTAGAATCAAGAAATACTTGGAACCAGGAGGTTATGGATGCCTTCATGGACTGTTTCCTAACATTGAAATATAGAAGTTGTCAGCAGATGAGGACCTCTTGATCCACTGAGTCTGCCCACTTTTCCCTGCCAACTGTGCCACCGCAGACTATACTCGATCTCCGGTCATCTCCTCCCCTTACCTTACTACCAAGGTCTCCTTGTATCTGTCCCATGCATGCTTGAATCCTGTCACAATTTTGTCAACCACCACCTCTGCTGGAAGGCTATTCTAGACCTCCACCACCCTCTCCTTGAAGAAGAATTTCCTCACATTTCATCTGAGCCTCCCCCCTCTAACTTCATAGCATGACCCCTTGTCCTTGAGCTTGTTGTTCGATGAAAATGCTACCTTCCTGTATCTTATTATTACCTGTTAGGTATTTGAATGTTTCTATCATATCGCCTTTTCCCTCCTCTCCTTCAGAGAGCACATATTCAGTTCCTTGAGTCTCTCATCATAGGCCTTTTAATGCAGGCCTGCAACATTTTGGTAGTCCTCTTTTGTACTGCCTCCACCTTATCAACGTCCTTCTGGAGGTGGAGCCTCCAGAACTGCACAAAGTACTTGAACTGGGGTCTTACCAGTGATCTGTACAGGGGTAATATCACCTCCTTCCTCCTACTGGTGATACCCCTCCCTATGAACCCAAGCATCCTGCTGGCCTTCCCCATTGCCTTATCACACTTCTTGGCTGCCTTCAGTTCATCAAGAACACAGGAACTTCCTGTGCCAGAACAGGATGGGCAGGAGCTGTAAGGGCACAAAGGCAGTAGGAAAGTAGGGAGGAAAAAAAAACAGAGGGAGGAGAGAGTAAGCATACAAGGCAACAGGAGAGGGGCCAGGGGAGTGGTGCAATGCAGTGGCTGTGGAGCAGCAGTCTTCCGGGAGACGTTCTGGAGGATGCGGTGCTGTCACATCTGCAGGCACCTCTCTGGGCTGAGGAAGAAGGTTGCTTGTCTCCAGGTGGAGTTGACCAGGATTTGGGGGACCACCTCCTTCATCTAGGGACCACCAAGTCTGCCCCAGCTGCCGCAAAGGTTGCCTAGGCTGAGAAGCAGCTGGACTACCGTGGGCTTGGAAAGGGTGAGGACGGTGGGGCAGAGACACATCCCATCTTTAGTTTCACTCCACAATGCCTATGCTGCGCTGGCAGGTCAGGAATGCCCCAAGGAGGCAACTGCAGTGAAGACTAAGGAGGATGTGGGGGTTGTCCATGGTGGAGACCCCGGTGGGGAGCAGAGGACCCCAGAGGAGGAGGAGGAGGCAACTCCTGGTGGGGTATTCTATTGTTGAGGAGTAGACTTGAGGGCAGATGGAGTGAGAGAGAGAGAGGGAGGTTAAGTGCCTACCTGGTGCCATGGCTTGGAGGGATGGAAAGTGCACACAGAGGATCGCTGGGGCAGCAGGATGGGATGGAGAGCTAGACATAATTGTTCACCTGGGGATGAATGATCTAGCTGGTGTTGAGGTTAGAGTAGTGCAGGAGGACTTCAGGGAGCTGGGGAGGGATCTTAGACAAGTGGCATGCACTGTAACCTTTTCAGAGGTGCTATTGGTCAATGACAAGGGGGGCAACAGGGCACTCCACACCATGAGATTCAATACATGCTTGAAGGACTGGTGCAGAGCAGAGAACTTTGGCTTCATTGGGTTCATGGTCTCACCTGGAGGGATGCAGGCCTGTACAAGTGGGATGGACTACATCTGTCCTGGGGGAACCAAGATCCTCAGTGGGAGGTTTAAATGCTTCATTGGCAAGCATTTAAGCTAGCTAAAGTGGGAGGTGAAAGTAGGCAGGAAGAAGTGAACTACCCCCCCCACAGGATGGAGCAGTCAGTAAAGAGGGCACTAGGGTTGTGAAATCAACACTAAAACTTAAATTCTAGATAGGTAGAATGGCGGAGATAAGGAAGACTGGGAAAAATAACAGGAAGGAAAGGGAGGAAAGACATGGGGATAGGAGGGGAGCTACTAGAAGGGGAGTTTACAAAACTTGGAAGGCCATGTGCATGAATGCTTGCGCAGCTTGAGAAATAAAATCCCAGATATTGTGGCTTTGATGGCAGGGGTGGACCTGGACATTGTCGCTGTTACTGAGACATGGTACATGGGGAGCCATGAATGGGATACAGCCATACCAGGTTACACTCTATTTAGAAAAGACTGGGTGGGAAAAAGGGGTGGAAGGGTGGCTATCTACATCAGGGAGGAAATTAAAGCAACTGAAATTCAGGGAATGCAGGAGGGAGTGGAAGCATTGTGGGTCACCCTGGAGACAGAAAATGGTACCACCATTTGCAGTGGCATGATCTGTAGACCTCCAGCACAAGGGGAGGAGATGGACGGGGTACTAGTGGAAGCCATCTACAAAATAGCAGCCAAAGGTGAAGTGCTGCTGGTGCTAGACTTGTTTGCTTAATGTGGATTAGGGCACCCAGGCTGCAGCCACAGTCAGGAGCAGAGGCATCCTGGATGTCCTGCAGGTGGGGTTGGGGTGGGGGGTGCCTCAAGCAGCTTAACACAGAAACATAGACTTTGATGTCAAATAAGGACCGCTTGGCCCACCCAGACTGCCCATTTCCCTACCTATTGGATAAGCTACAGATCCTAGCAGCTTGTGGCGGAACCCACCAAAAAAGGAGCGATATTGGACCTGGTACTCACCAATGAGGACAGAATCACTGATGTAATGGTGGGTAGCCACCTGGGATCCAGTGATCATCGTACGGTGTGGTTCAATGTGAGAACATCAGAGGAGTCAAACCACATGAAAACAAGGATCCTGGATTTCAGACGAGTCGACTTTACAAAAACGGGGGAATGTCTCAAGGAAGCCCTGGCAGGAGAAGAAGAAGAAGGGGGGGTGTAGAGAAACAATGGGCTAACCTTAAGGGCACCATAGCAGAGGCAACGAGACTTTGTGTTAGGCAACTAAGCAAATCAAAGAGAAAGAAAAAACACTATGGTTCTCAAAGAACGTGACTGGGAAGGTAAGAGAGAAAAGGTTAGCTTTCAGGAGATACAAGGAGGCACAGAGGGGGGAAGATAGGAAACTGTGTCTGGAAAAGAAGAGGAAGGCAGGGAAAGCAGTCAGAAGTGCAACGGTGCAAACAGAGGAAAAATAACCCAGGCAATTAAGAAAGGAGAAAAGATCTTTTTCAGGTACATTAGTGAAAGAAAGAAGACCAGACATGGGATTGTGAGGTTAAAAAGGGAGGGAGGATGTGTGCAGAGGGTGTATACTGACCATACAATAAAACTTTTGCAACAAAGTCCATTACAGCGACAGCTTCGATGTTGTCACTGTAGTGCACTTCAAGGTGAAATTTCTTGGTTTTGCCATTTCGTCCCCTTCCCCCATGAACAAACTCTGATTCAGAGTTTGTATCTAAAAATAGGGGGTGGGGAGCAATGCCCCCAACAGTAAAGCACTCAATGTCGAAAGCCGAAATGTCGCCTTTTGATACTGAGTGTGTCGTGCCGCACTTCGACAACATAGTTGTCAGAGCAGCATGGTACATCCATGTAGAGGGAGATCTAGAAAAGCAACAATCCTGAACAAATATTTTTGTTCAGTATTCACAGAAGAAGGGGAAGGAGAAGGACCAGTATTGGGTCATAGAAGCACCAATGGGAGAGAGATGGACGCCAGCCCATTTATGGAGGAAAAAGTCCTAAAGGAACTCGAGAATCTGAAATGGGACAAGGCTATGGGGCCGGATGGGCTACTTCACAGAATATAATATTATATTATATATAATAGAATATTAAAAGAACTTAGAGAGATGCTGGAAGCACCACTAACAGCCCTATTCAACAAATAGATAGAGACAGGGGTGGTTCCAGGGGATTGGAGGAGGGTGAATGTAGCCCCTCTTCACAAAATGTGGGAACAGGGAGGAGGCTGGTAACTACAGGCCAATCAGCCTGACCTTGGTGGTGGGGAAATTAATGGAGTCACTGCTAAAGGAAAGGATTGTGATATTTCTTGAATCCAGTGAAGCACAGGATCCGAGGCAGCATGGAGTCACAGTGGAAAGGTCTTGTCAAACAAATCTGATAGATTTCTTTGACTGGGTGACCAAGGAGGTAGATCAAGGAGGGGTGGTGGATGTGGTGTGCAGTGGGGTGCCACGGGGATCCATGCTGAGGCTTGTCCTCTTTAATGTCTTCATAAGCGACATTGCAGAGGTGCTGGAGGGGAAGGTATGCCTCTTTGCAGATGACACAAAGATCTGCAACAGGGCTGACACTCCGGAGGGGGGGATGTGGAAAAGAATGAGAAAGGACCTAAACATGCTTGAGGAGTGGTTGAGAGTGTGGCAGCTAAGATTCAGTGCAAAGAAGTGCAAAATCATGCATTTGGGGCACAGAAATCCAAGGGAGGGGTAAAAGATGGGGGAGAGGTACTGAGGCCACAAATCAAGAAAGGGACCTGGCAGTAATCATATCTGATGACTTAAAGGTAAAACAGTGTGAGAAGGCTGTGGGGAGAGACAGTGGGATTCTAGGATGCATAGGGGGAGGTATCACTAGCAGAAAAATGAGGTGGTTATGCCACTGTACTGATCACTAGTGAAACCTCATCTGGAGTACGGTGTCCAGTTCTGGAGGCCGCATCTCTGGAAAGGCATAGACAAACTATAGGCAGTCCAGAGAAGGGCAACAAAAATGGTGCAAGGACTGCACCAAAAGTCATATGAGGAAGGACTAGAGGACCTCAATATGTATTTCCTGGAGGAGGGGGATATGATAAAGACATTCAAGTACCTTAGGGGTATAAACAAGGTACAAGGGGGTAGCATCTTTCAGAAAGGAAGGCGTACAAGAACAAGGGGGCATGATATCAGGCTAGAGGGGGGTAGTCTCAGGGGCAATATGAGGAAATACTTTTTCACAGAAAGAATAGTGGATACTTGGAACAGCCTCCCTGTGGAGGTGGTGGGGGCAAAAATGTTAGGGGGAATTCCAGGATGCATGGGATAGACATAAGAGTACTGTCACACTAGGGAAGAGAGGGTGAGCTGAAGATCAACTAGGGTCTGCGATATTGCAGTTGGTAGGGAAAAGGGGCAGACTAGGTGGGCCACATGGTCCTTATCTGCTGTCACCTTCTATGTTTCTATATGCAGTATCAGAAATGATTACCCCTCAGGTCCCTTTCCTGTTTGGTGGTTGCCAGTACTTCCCCTCCCAATTGGTATGTATTGTGGCCCCTGGGTTTCTTGCCTCAAGTGCATGATTTTGAACTATTTTGCACTGAAACCCAGCTGTCAACCCTTGACCATTCTTCCAGCTCTTTAAAATCATCCCTCATTGCCCCCGTATGTCTACTCTGTTGTAGATTTTGGTGTCATCCACGAACAGGAATACTTTCCCTTCTAACCGTTCTGCAATGTCGCTAATAAAGACATTGAAGAGGACTGGGCCTAGTACTGAACCCTGAGGCACCCCACTGGTCATCTTGCCTTCTCCAGAGTGGACACCATTTACCACCACTCCCTGACTCCTGTTGCTTAACCAAATTCTTACCCAATTTATAACTTTTTGATCCACTCCCAGACAGGCCAGCTTGTTCACCAGTCTTCTATGTGGAACGGTGTTGAAGGCCTTGCTGAAATCCAGGTAGGCCACATCTACAGCTTCTCCCTGATCCACTACCCTGGTCACCCAATTGAAGAACTCAGTCAGGTTTGTCTGTCAAGAATATAAAAAGGCAGACAAAGGATGGTGCCATACTGGACATAGTTCTGTTGAATCCAGACAACATATAGGGAGTAACAGCAGATAATCCTCCTTGATCAAGAGATCACAGCATGGTGTGGTTGAGCACAGCTCTCAGAGCCCAGCAGCAAAGATCTCAAATGCTAGTTCTGGACTTCAGAAGGGCACTTATTAAGAGGATGGAAGAAGAGCTAAGAGAGAGACTCAAGAGGTCAGACCATTAGAAAGAGTGGAAAATAAATAGAACACCATCAAACAGGAGATTCAAGAGGTATCTGAGGCATTCCTGAGACAGGTTGGGGAGGGAAAGAGGAATAAGGCACCTATTTTGTTTTCCAGAGAGGCAAGGGAAGCAGCCCAGGCCAAGAAATCAGCCTTTGGAAGGTATGAAGCTACTCAAGTCAGAGGAAAATGCAGAGTTCTACGGCAGCAAATGGAAAGAGTTCCGTAATGCAGTGAGATGCAGTGAGGAGGGCTAAGGTGGAGACAGAGCTCAGAATAGCAAAAGGGGTAAAGAAAAAATGACAAGGCCTTTTCTTAGGTACATTCAGGAGAAGAGAAAAAATAAAAGGGAATTGAAAGGTTGAAGAAAGGGGAGGGATATTAGTGGAGGAAGACAGGCAAAAAGAAGACATATTAAATTAATATTTCTGCTCAGTCTTCTTGGCTGAAAGAGGGGCATTGCTGGAATATGGCATTAAAATTAGGAAGGTGACTAAGATGGTGATTTGGACCATCACTGAGGATGGAGTACTCAAGGGTTTAAAGAGTCTGAAAGTGGTGAAGTCACCGAGACCTGATGGGCTACTTTCCCTGGTGCTCAGAGAGGTGGAGCAGGCTCTTGCAGCAACCTCAGCAGATCTGTTAAACTGCTCGCTAGTAACAGGTGTGGTCCTCATGGATTGGAAGGCAGTTGATGTTGTGCCTCTGCACAAGAACAAGAACAGGACAGAACCGGGCAACTACAAATCGGTCAGCATGACCTTCTTTATAGTAAAGGTGCTGGAGACTACTACAAAGGAGTGGTTGGCAGACTTCCTGGAGAATCATGATCTCCAGGACAGTAAACAGCATGGCTTTGTGAAAGAGAGGTCCTGCCAAGTGAACCTCATATAATTCTTTAACACCATGTCTCATGCAGACAATGGTCAAGGGGTGGACACCCTGTATCTAGTCTTCTGCAAGGCCTTTGACTAAGTACCCCATAGATACTTTGTGAAGAAGCTGGGTGCCTTGGGTTGGTGGGGAAGATGTAACAAGGAGGTATGTACTGCAACTGGTTAGGGAGAAGAACCCAAAGGGAAGTGATAAATGGAAGGCACTCTGAGGTAGGAGTGTGACCAGCTGGGTGCCGCAGGGGCCACTACTGGGTCCTTTGCTCTTCAATCTGTTTATATATGGCATTGGAGAAGGAGTCCAGGGCAAATGTGTCTCATTATGGATTTACAGTAAGATATGTGGTAGGGGAAGGCAGTCAGGATGGGGTTAGGGACAGGGAAAAGGACCTATAGAAATCAGAAGAGTGGTCAAAGATCTGGTAACTCAGATTTAATGCAAAAAATGCAAGGTCATTCACATGGGGAAAAAGGAACTTGAAAACACAATATTTGATGTGGTAGATGACAGGACTGACATGACCTTAATGGAAAGGAACCTGGAGCTTACCAGAAGTGACAGCCTCAAGAAAATGTCCAGTGCAATAATGCGTATAGGAAAGTCAGCGGGATACTAGGGTGCATAGGCATGGCCTTTTCTAGGAGAAGGAAAGAAATGATCCTGCCTCTCTATAGGTGCTTGGTGAGTCCGCACCTAGAGTACTGTGTGCAGTTGTGAAACATTCACCTTAAAAAGATCAAGAACCATTCAGATTCATACCAGAGGAGGGTGTTTAGAACTCTACATAAGCAGCAAGGGAACACCTGTAAAGTAAGGCTGGCTGACCTGAATATGTGCTACCTGGAGGCCAGAAGGGAAAGGGGGATACGACTGAAACTGCGAGGTCTGATGGGAATACACAGGGTGGACAACAAGCAACTGTTTAGGCAATATGAGGGTTCTGTGACAAGTGAAAAATTTAAGCTAGTGGGGGGATTCAGGAGGGATGTGGAAAAATACTTCTTCACAGAGAGGGTGGTGGACAGGTGGAGCCATCTAACTAGGGAAGGGGCTAACAGCGAGGTGGTTGCAGGTTTCAACAGAGGGTGGAATAAACACGAAGGCATGGGGAAAGTGACAGAAGGAGTAGAGGTGGTTGAGTGAGGGGGAGGGAGGTCACTTGACTAACAAAATGGCATTAAATTGGGAGCACTACACAGACCTTACCAGTGAGACTGGTAGGGACCAAGATAGGGTCCAGGTAGACTCAATAGATCAAGGATCTTTTCTGGTAGTGGGGAGGAATTGGGGATTGCATGCCCTTAGCAGAGCAGCCTGCAAGCATCCTTCACCACTGAAGACAGCACTGCATCTCAGCTTCATGTTTAGCCTTCAGCAGCGTAAGGCCAAAAAGTCTGACTTCATTTTTGAATCCAGGTCTCCCTTTACCAAGCGTGGCAAGACATTTTTATTTATATAGTGCCCTATTCAAATAGCTCAAGGCACACCACAGCATCAATCAGAAAAAAAATTGACATACAGTAACACATAAAACAATTATGTTGGTAAAATACATACATATAAATACTGAGGTAATAGTGTAATCGACAGCACTTTGGGTCAGAGCTGATGTGTGGCAGGAGTTTGTAGTCAAGGCTGCTGATACCTTTTAATTTTTTCCTCTGTTTTGTGGCAGGCTCCTGGGTTGCATAGTTTTTCTCCAAGACTTTTGCATCATGACATTTCAAGCAAATAGCACATTTGATTTTTTATACACAGGCTGGCTGTTTTCTCATCAGTGCCAAATATCATAATTAAGGTAATAAAATCCCATAGCATTTTCTTCCAGCAACTTTTTTCATGAAATTACTTTTTCTATAACTGTACTTCATTTTCATAATTGGCCTACGTCAATAATGTGATGTCATACTTTAAAGAGGGGATGTCACCAGAAGCACTAGAGTTGAAATTAGGAACAGTACAGGAGTGAGGAGAGTGGAAAATAACAGAACTGGCTGAGAGGCTGCATTCACATTTACCAGAGGAAAAGGTGGAGAAGGAGCCCCCACTGGAACTCCATATGGAGACGGATGCCTGCCCTTTTAAGTCCAAGATGTGGGTGTTTGGAGTCTGCCAGTCTGGCACGAAGGAGAAGAGCCCACTCGGGGCTGAAATGATCAAAACACGTGAGTGCCAAAACTCAGATTTCTACAAAACTTCACTGCTTGTTAATCAATGGTTTCAGGAAATTGCTGCTACTGATATTTATTTATTTTTATTTATTTAATTTATTTAAAAATTTGGTGACTGGGTAGGCCCACTGAGCCCCAAAGGTCCCTTTTTCAGGGGCGAACCGGGATAACAATACGTATTTTCATACAGAGAAAGACTTGGGTTACAGAGTAGTTTCAGGTGTGTGAGCAGGTTACAGCCATGGTTACCATCATGTATCAGTCATTACAAATATGTTGACAGTAGAATTAACAAAAGGTGCAGAAGAAATGTAATTTTACATGGTAAGCTCATTGTTTACTACTGGCATGGTTCAGTGGAAAGTTAGCTGTGGTACTATGCCTAGAGGGAAGCACTGATATAATATGATGTGCACTTATAGTCATGTCCTCCCTATCAACAACACTATACAGTATGTACAACCACTAGCTGATACAGGCTTTCCACCACCAATCACAATGTTGCACCTTTCACCACTCCCAAACTGTGTGCTCTGTGTCTCCCCAAAAATGTTCAGCCTGCACCCCTTCCAAAATCTGTACCCCAACTCCTCCCAAAATTGATGCTGTCATTATCAGTGTAGTATGGAGCCATGGAATTCAGAGCATTCATCTGGTGCTAATGGTTCAGGTGCAGCTTTGCCTCCTGTGCCGGCTCTGCCCCCCCCCCCCTTTGCTGCAAGTATCAGGTTACAGGAAGGCAAACCAAGGTAAGGCTCCCCATTGTTGGGGGGTGGGGGTGGGGGTACATATTTAACCAAGCAGTTAGAGTTGGTTCAGTAGTGCATGATGATCTGCCAGATACAGCGGCTCAGCTAACTGACTGTTAATCTTATCTGGTGTGAAAGAAACTGCTTCAGGACAAATTCTCATGATAGTTTTGGACCTATCTGGAAATAATTATCCTGGTATCCAGGGTCTCTCTCAGCACCATTTCCCTAACTCCAACATGTTGCACCTTTTAGGCCTCCCCCATCCTCTCAGAGACTTGTGTGTATATATAAAACAAATTGGTGTCTAAAAATCCTCCATCACTAACTCACCACCCAAGGTCACTTGACTTTTTTTTTACATTTTATTTTTATTGCATTTAATAGCAAATATACACCATACATGCATCCAAGAAATGGCATATCAACAGTTGATATATGTCATTTTCAGTTATTTAAGCAATAAGCCACGAGGGGGGTGTGGGTTATTGGGGGATTTACCACGGCTCGAGTGGTTTGCCCATGAGGCGCAGCTGAGTGGGTAATTCTGTGCCAGCCATGGTAAATCCCTGTATAACCCAGATCCCCCAAGTGGCTTATTGTGATAATATTAAGTACTGCTTTTTTTTATTATTTTAAAAAAGCAGTACTTGGTATCATACTTAATAAGCCACTCAGTATTAAAGCAGTGTTTTTATTTTGTTTTGTTTCCCTGATATACGGAGCTGCTGTTTTATGGTCTCTGCTTAGCAGGGAAACAAGATGGTGGTCGCAGTTCCATGATTTCAGTGTGGGATTGTTTTTTTTCAAAGATGCGGCTGGCTGGCACCTTTTGTGGTGATTATCAGAGGATTTACAATGGAGGTAAGGTGCCAGCCTGCCGTTCTGATTGGTTGGTGTCGGAGGTCCATAGTATAATAAAGAATACATTGACTCACATGTATTTGACCACAGAGGGGAAAATTATTGTAAAACTTAGCAAAAGATAACACAAAAGTGTGACCATTATCACAGCCAGAACCTTGCTAGGAATATGTCCAATTAACACACTAACCCAAGTAGTGATCACAAGCCCTAGGGTTGTGAAACTGAAAATTCCTATGGACACTATATGTGTGAAGCTACAGATATTTTTGCATGTCACGTGAATATTGTTAAGCATTTTTGATTTACAAATACTAAACACATGCATAGGATAATCTCTAAAGCCTTTGCAGCTTCAAAATATATAGTGTCCATAGGAATTTTCACTTTCATAGCCCTAGGGCTTGTGATCACTATTTGGATTAGGAGAGAGTGGTGGATGTGATCTATCTAGATTTCAGTAAGGCCTTTGATTCCGTTCCACATAGAAGACTTGTGAACAAGCTGGGCAGTCTGGGAGTGGGTCACAAGGTGGTAAACTGCGTTAGGAACCGGTTGAGTGATAGAAGACAGAGGGTGGTGGTAAATGGAGCTCAATCTGTGGAAAGGAGGGTGAGCAGTGGGGTGTCTCAGTGATCAGTTCTGGGGCCAGTCCTTTTTCCCCAGCCGAAAAGATGATGGCTTCTTAATGATGTATCATGAATGATCATTATCCAGTTATGTTCAAAGATCATGTTTAAGCTTCAAAACCATCATTGTGATTATCATTAACAATAATTAACCATTAACGGTAAATGGCTGCCAATCAAAAAACATGAAGTCATGGAGATGGTGATCATGATTAATGATGATCTCAGATATCATGATTTTTCATGATTGCTGATGGCCAAGATTACAGAAATACATTAAAAAAATCAATTTATCTTTTCTCTGTACTTTTGGAATATATCTTGTATTTAGACATCTTTACTGGAATGATTAGTTACAATGCCTTTGCTCTAGAAGCCCACTGCTTTCAGTTATACTTACTCTGATACCTCACTTTGAATTGGAGTTAAAAAGGCTCATATTGGTTTATATATCTACATTAAGTGGTTCCTTTTATGGCTGTGGTGGGCTCCTAAAAGTACTTGGTTTGTGCTCAGAACCTTTCCTAATAGTCTGCAAACTAATACTGTCAATGTAAAATTAATTTAAAAATAGAATTTACCATTGTTTTGTTCCATAAACTGTGCTGCTGAAATATGCAAATTAGGCATCGAATATGTATCCTATACCAGACATTGCATGTACTCTTCCTAATGGGATTAAAACTTGACTTCACATGATTTACATTATAATTCATAATTAATTTGTCTTTTCCAATATGTGACATTCATATTTTCATAATTAACAAACAAAACTTTAAGTATTACTTCTGTGACTTGCAATCCTATAATACTTAACTAATATAATCATCACTGATCATCACTTGATCATCCACAAATCATCAACAACCATCATGCTGATTTAAACTTACAAAAATAAACAGTAATCATCAGTTGGTGATTAGAAAGTTCATGTTTGATGATTAAATAGTGATCTAGATGATGATCTTAGATCATCATCTCCTTTGATAATCTTATGGTAACATTTGATGATTAACAATAATCAGTCATGACTGACCTTCAAAAATCATGATTGATGATTTACAAATTCGCCTTAGTGACATTGCAGAGGGGCTGGAAGGGAAGGTGTACCTCTTTGTAGATGACACTAAGATCTGCAACAGGGTGAACACTCAGGGAGGGGTGGAAAAATGAGGCAGGACCTAGGTAAACTGGAGGAATGGTCTAGAGTGTGGCAGCTGCGATTCAATGCGAAAAAGTGCAAAATCATGCATTTGGGGTGCAAGAACCCAGGGGAGGATTACATGATGGGGGGGGATACTGATGGTCACCAAACAGGAAAACGATTTGGGGTAATCATATCTGATGACCTAAAGGCATCCAGACAGTGTGCCAAGGCTGTGGGAGAGCCAGTGGGATGCTGGGTTGCATAAGGAGAGGTATCACCAGCAGAAGAAAAGAAGTGGTGATGCCACTGTGTAGAGCATTGGTGAGGCCTCATTTGGAGTACTGTGTCCAGTACTAGGGGCCACATCTCCATAATGACATAGACAGGGTGGAGGCAGTTCAAAGAAGGGGAATAAAGGTGTTGCATGGCCTGCACCAAAAGCCATATGAAGAGAGACTGGGAGACCTTAATATGTATATCCTGGAGGAGAGGAGAGACAGGGGCGATATGATAGAAACCTATACATATCTAAAGGGCATAAATAAGGTACAGGAGGGTAGCATCATTCAAAAAAGGAGATGTTCAGGAACGAGGGGGCATGACATGAGGGTGGAAGGGGTAGACTAAGGGGTAACGTGAGGAAGTTCTTCTTCACGGAAAGGGTGGTGGACGTGTGGAATAGACTCCCAGCAGAGCTGATGGGTGCAACTACAGTGGTGGGATTCTAGCATGCATAGGACAGGCACAGGGGAACACTAGCAATAGGAACAAGGAGGTTAAGCCAGAGATCAAGTAAAGTTTGCAGCTTTTGCAGTAGGTAAGTAAAATGGGCAGACTGGATGGGCATAGTGATCCTTATCTGCTGTCAATTTCTATGTTTCTATGTTACCTCTAAAACTTTTTAAACTGGCCAAGTTTGTAGGAATAAGTAACATCAAGTAACATCTTAAACATGTACTGTACCTGGAGAAAGGTGGCACTAACAATCTTACAGGAAACTCTAGAACCTGACTCAGCGGTGCACATGGAGTATGCAGGCATGGGTATGTGCTGTTATAAAGTGTACATTTTAATGCAAGAGTAGCAGTCGCACTGGCTGTCCCAACTGCTTGAAGCTCCAGTTCGACAGCTGCTCCGACATCTTGTTAGTCACCACAATGATGATCTGCCCTTAGGAATCCATCACCATCTTAACCACCATGCAGCCTACCTTTCCAAACTAATCATGGGGAATCAACCTGTTGAAAATGTAAAGACAGCCAATTAGTTTAATATTAACATCAGCACTTTGGGTGATAACAAATATCTTTTCTGAGCCCATGCCATCACCATGGTCTTGGTATTGTGATTCCCAAGCCCCTCTAGTCTTCACAACATAACTATTGAAAAGGTAACAACAACATTTCTCTGGCGTATCATTTATGGAGGGATCATGTGGACTATAGAAAATACACAGTTCATTTAAGTCCACATCTGTAATCCAGCATGAGCCATAATGCATGCAGAAGGATATGAACTAGAGAAATCTGTCAATATTACCAAAGTTAGTGTGTGATGACAATTATCTTTCAGTTTCTCCCTCAGATATCACATATCATTCACATTTAAGCTGGTGGGAGGTAGCTTTTCTGCAAAGTCCCCAGATACTTTTGCATAGGAGAAAGAGTACATTTTGATGGGCCAGGAACAAAATTCTGTATACTGTCCTCGCGGCTCTTAGTTTGTTAGCTACTCCTTTAAAGGCAATTCATCTCAGTGTTGCGGCATAGGAGTAATCTGCAAACAATAATACCTTGAGGATTTTGCTTCTCAGCACTGAAGTAGTAGTAGTCAGAAGAATTGTTCTTGGACCATCTGAACTGGTGGTTGCTGCATGCAGGGTAATCCTGTAAGCCTTTATAATCGGAATCTTGAAGCTAAGTACTATGGCTTCAGGCAATCACCTCTCTCAAAAAGTCGGAAGGTTCCCCCTTTCAATCTCCTCTGGAATGCCCAGCAGCCTCATGTTTGATGATCAGGCCAAGTTCTCCAGTTGTTCAAGGTGGCTATGGACCATAGTTTGTTCCTCAGATGGTCACAGTAGTGACCAATGCTTTCCTAGCAGTGTGACCATGTTCCTCTACTGAGCACGCCGTCACATCCACACACTGCTCGACAATGACAATTTTGTCATTTTGCTGATCTGGCTTCTTATTAAATTTTTGGATGGCTTGCGTCAGCATATTTATATCCCTCTGAAAGGACTTGGTATTAATTCTGTCAGCATGGCTCCCCAATGGCAGTTGTCCCACCGGAGAAATTGCAGGCCCTAAAATTCCACTGGCATAGTCCATTTTCTCAGGTCCTCTCGGTCATCCCATTTCAAATTAAGTGTCCAATATGAATCAACATGTCTTATAGAAACATTATTCCAAGTTTAGCACAAAAATAAGAGATTTTAAGAGATTTATCTCAATTTATGCCATCTCTGGTGTGGAGCTCGTGCTGGATGCATCTTTACCCTTCCTGCTGCTGGTCACACACCCCCAATCAATTTTTTTAATAGTGGGCCCCATCCTAACCTGTTGATTCATGATATGGAGGGCAGTAAGGGTCCAAATTAGGGTTGCTCAGATACCCCAAAATCCGATCCGGAGCTAGGATAGCCAGATATTAGGATGACCTGAATCTGAATCTGACATCCAAACCAAGCTTTGGGTGGCATCTGATTAGGATACGGATATCCTAAAATCTGACTGTCCTACTATCCTAAAGCCCACCCTGCAATTAAAGAACTCCTCCCACCCCACTAAACCACCCTATAAGAACCCACAACCTCCCTACCTCCAAGCCCACAGAGTAGTACAGTACTTACCCAAACTGAAGCAGGATTTCCTCTGCTCCAACTCTACCTCTGTATGACTTCATAAATCTATATAATTTACAGCTGGTCACACAGTGCCTCACCACCTCACCTAAATTATACTTCTCCCGCTCTGGCACACTATTAAATACCCCCCCACTGGATATGATGATGAACCCAAACCCCTCCCAACATACCCACTAGCTCCCACCTCTCTGCTTCCCCTCCTCCCTATAATACAACTATTCTAAGATGTCTGTCTTGTCTGGACTCCTGCTACTCCTCAGGAAAGCCCCTCTGAGATGCAGCATTCCATTTTCATTGGGGTGCGGCTTCTTCTCATATTTACACCTGGGTGGACTGAAGCACTGAGAGGTTATGTGGCTTGCACAAGGTCACACAGTATGTAATTGACTATAGTGGGATTTGAAATTGGGTCTGAAGCACATGCTCCAACCTCTAAACCACAGTGCCTTCTCTAAGGATATTCACATGATAAGGATTAATAACTGTAATGTTTTATTTTATAATTGCCTAATGGTAAACTAGTGCACTATTATTAGGTATCACATAAGTGTATTAATAACATAAGAAATACAAAATCACACATGCCCCCACAGTGCAAAGCATCATGGGCTGCATATGCAAATCAACACAGAATATTATGCTAGTTCAACTTTAAGCAGAAATGCATGGTGCCGAAAGGCCTCTCACACAGTTTGCAAAGGGTGCCAACAGAAGACATAGACAGGTGTTTCATCCCACCAGGACTCATCAGTATGCCGTGTCTGTTTGACACCCCAGTGGAATAGACCAGCTACCCTAAGATGGTCTATCTGGATTTATGTTGTGGTGAACCTAATTAAAACAAAAACATTTAAAAAGACAAAGAACCTCATGAGGCAAGCACTGAGGCAATGGATTTACCCAAAGGGCAAATGCCCTTTGGGTAACTCATTGCCTCAGTGCTTGCCCACAGAGGTTCTTTGTCTTTTAATAACATAATGAGAGGTTAAAAAGAAAGAGAGAAGTGAGAAGAAGGCAATCTGCCCATGCTGAATTATGGGTTGCTTGGCTGCAGCAGTGCCACAGTCAAGATTTATCATGGCAGATGCGTCTTATACAACCCAATAGGGCAATTTGCTATGGATGCCAAACAAGACCACCACCACTGTGAACAGCAGCGTCAACTAACCTGGCTTCCCCTCAAAGCCTTGACTATACTGAACTTACTGCAGTCACATTTATACGCAAGGAACTATTACATGAGAGCCCCTCCTGTGTAGTTGACTTTTTCACCTTCACAAGCCTAAACAGAACCTAAGGTTACAGAATAAAAGGTTCCCCAGCTTCACGCTACAAGAAAACAAATGGGCCAGAAATGGCACGCCTGTGTTTCAGCGCTCTACATGGCTGCAACCGCCAGGAATCCCTAAGACAGACTATGCTGAAGGCATCAAATAATGTAGTATAGTAGAGTCAAAAAGTGGTCCACACACTATGGGGCATCTGGTAGAGGTTTTTGCCTGTGGTTGCATTTTGGAATTGCCACAAATAAATTGTGACTTTTTGCATCTACTCATAGTGTGCAGTGCCTGTTTTTGGTGTGCAGGCATCTTTTTGGTTCTACATTGCTGTATCCTGGCTGGCTACCTGGTCTGCACCCCACCTCATGCTTTGGAGCGTGAGCATTTTTGACTGATCAAATAATGTAGCCCTGGATATAAACAGCATTAGCTCCAGTAAACTGTTTATGTCAGTTACAAAAATTACCTGTTCACAACACTAGTAATTGCTACAGCAAGTAATCTTGTAACTGGTTGTGATGATACACCACACTTCATATGTCCCTATTGTACCCTAAATATTCTACGTGCTCCAATATTCTATACCACTACTGTATCCTGCCAGTTACTATGTACACTTTTGTTTCCCTTCTTTATCTGTCTGCATACTGCGTACACTTTATTAAGCAATAAGCCATGAGGGGGTGTAGGTTATTAGGGGATTTACCATGGCTGGAGTGGTTTGCCCATGAGGCGCAGCCGAGTGGGTAAATCCTAGCCAGCCGTGGTAAAATCCCCTGATGTGGCTTATTGCGATTATACCAAGGTTCATTTTTTTACTATAATAAAATACAAATATTAAAGAGATTGCTTTGTTTTTTTTTTATATTTATTGGATTTATTCCTGGGCTGCAGATGATTAGAAATATATACTCATCAACAGCCTTTGATTATCAGAGGATTTACACCGGTGGTAAACTGCCAGTCTGATGATTTCATTGGCTGTTCACTTATGTCCATAGTATAATTAAGCATTCTAACCACCACCCCTGTATTGACACTGCTGTATTGACATCTGGGTGGCACCTGTAGAAGCAATCCTGCGTCCAGTGGGTCTACTTGGTGAACAAATGAATGAATGAATAAATAAATAAATAAATATGAATAAATAAATAATATTTAACCTTATCCTCAAACAGAACTGAAAGGGAAGTATGCAAATTTGCAGATGCTACCAAAATCTGTAATAGGATAGACACACAGGAGGGGGTGGAGAGAATGGATAGAGAGCTTAAGAAACTCACGGAGTGATCTAGAGCATGGCAGTTGGGATTTTTTTTGGTTCACTTTGTTTCTACACCTTCCAGAGGGGAACTCATCCAGCTACCTCCGACCTCGATCTCTACCTCCCGCTGTGATGCTGCATCTCACTCCTCACCCCGACCCGGAAGATCCCCTGGATCTGACCCCCCCCCCAGGGAAGGGCTGCCCTATCCACCTTGGGCGCTCTATCCCTATAGTGTAGAGTGCCAGGCCGGAGTGGTGGGGGGACAGAGAGGAGAGCATCCAGCATTGGCAGTGTGGACCAGGAGGAAGCGCCTTCGCCTATCCCCAAGGGAAGGGGATTTTCTACTTGTTGGTCCCCCGAGGAGCTCAGACGTACAATGGTGGCTGGGCACTGTGTGCCGCCACCAGTCAAGCTCCTCCCCTGCTGAACCTGCACCAACTGTTTGTGCTGCACCTGACTGCCACCAGGTGCCGCTACAGAGTGGTGTGACCTCTGATCCCTCCCCAGGGAGGGGAGAGCTGTCCTCCAGACACTCGATCCCTTCACTTCCCTGCTGATCCCTGGCAGCCCTGGCTTGCTCCCGAACCCAGGTCGCTGGCATGGCGCGAGGTGTGGCATCCAGCGCCTCAACCCTCAGTGCCACTGGGCCAGCTGGCAGTTGGGATTCAATGCCACAACTTGCAAAATCATGCACCTAGGGGGTACCAGGTCAATATGCTGCTGCTAGAATAGCACGGCAAGAACCACACTGTGGAAAGTACAAAACCATTTAGAGCAACATGGGTATAATAGTGCTAGTGAAGTACCGCTACGTCTATTGCTGTGTGCTGAATCCAGGAAGGGATCAAGTTGCTGTCGGTGTGGTGCCTGGTTGAGTTGCTCCCATGGTGGAGTGGCTTAGGCACCAGCACACGGCAGCGTTGGAGACTTGGGGACCATGGCTTGGTTCCCCCAAGGTCTGATCTTGAAACTTTTTTTTATTAAATAAAGAAATATTCCCCCCTCCTGAGTTTCTCTCCATCTCTGATGTCCACACCCCCTCAGAGTTGATTATATTAAGTCCGAGGTGTGTGTGTGGGTGGGGGGGTGCGTGGGTGGAGCCCCTCCACAAGACAAAGAATCTGCAATGTCGCCCTATTAGTTTTCATTGTGTGGGTGACATTTTGTGCCAGTTGGTGTTTTGACTGACCATATTTCGGTTTTCAGCATTTTGCTTGCAGCATTGTATGCCGCGCTATTTTTGTCTGCAGTTTATTGACCCCGTGCCCACCTAGGGCATAGGAACTCAGGTGCTGAGTTAGTATAGGATGGGTTGGGAGGTACTGACAATGACTTAGCTGAAGACGGACCTTGGGTTTATGATATCTGATGACCTCAAAGTGGCAGGGAAATGTGATAAAGTGGTGGGTAGGGCCAGTGGGATGCTGGGCTGGATAAAGAGAGGTATCTCTAGCAGGAGGAGGGAAGTGGTGTTGCCACTGTATCTCTCACTGGTGAGATTCCACTTGGAGAATTGTGTCCAGTTCTGGAGGCTGCACATTAGAAAGAACAGGGTAGAGGCAGTGCAGAGAAGGGCAACTAAAGTGGTGCAGGGAATGTATCAAAAACCCTATGAGAAGAGACTGAATGATCTCATCATGTATACCCTGGAAGAGAGGAGAGTGAAAAGGGATATGATAGAGACCTACAAGTACCGCACGTGGGTGAACAGGGTGCAGGAGGGGGGTCTCTTTCAAATGACAAAGAGCACCAGGACCAGAGGGCATGTGATGAAACTGGAGGGGTGTGAGTTTAAGAAGGGTATGAAGAAGTATTACATCACTGAAAAAGTGATGGTCACCTGCAACAGTGTGCTGGCAGAAGTGGTGGAGGCAAAGCAGCAGGCTTCAAGCATGCATGGGATAGACATAGGGGAATATTAGTAAATAGGCAGGGATGAGGGAAGGTTGCCAGAGACCAGTTAGCGTCTGAGTAAACAGACTACACAGGGACCATCTGGGCAAAGTGGGTGGGCCAAGCAGTCCTTTTCTGCCAACAAATTCTATGTTTCAGTGTTTATAAAAAGGGTAGGGGGCAACAGACAAAGTTATTTGGTGCAAACTTTGTTTTCCTAGTTATATTCCTATGCACTAGACAAACTTCAGTCAAGAATTTTGTGCAGGTAGCAGTAATTGTTGGACCATGTATAAAGAATCTGGCAAAAGTCAGTTTTTGGAAGTACATATATTGCCTGCCTTTGTTCTAATAAAGCCTCCCATGAAAGGGTCCTTAAACAAGTAAAAGAAACCTCAGAAAATAATTGCTCTTTACTTTAGACATCTGCAGTAGTATAACATTTTTAATTCCCTCTATAGCTGATGATTATAGAAGGTTTAGAATCTAGGATAAGAGAATTCTCTCACTTGTTTCTTGGTGTCTCTGACGAACTCCACTCTGACAGTCAGTGCTGCCTTCTTCCTGCCTTACATCAAAGAAAACCATCTGTCACCTATGGATGTCAATCAAAACTCCATCTCTAGGGAAAATTTCTTGATAAAAAGCTGCTAGGCATATTTGCTCCCCGTCCAATTAAGCAGCCCAGTACCAGACTTCATGGGAAGGAATGTGCTGCCACCTTTCTCCATTTGCATAATGCTTCCTTTTTTTTTGTCTGATGAGCACTGTGAACTGTTTGCTTAGCTGAAATCGGTATCATGCACAAAGTGAAACAAACTTTAACACAAAATCTTTCCTGCAAAGGCACTTTAATAACACATGGGATCCTCACATAATTAAATACTGTACATAAAATACAATATATTTTACACATTTTTGTGCTGGCTTGTGCTCTTACACTGTCACATCATCATAGCCCCCAATAAGTTGGCTCCCCAGCAGAGTGATCATGTGCTTCTAATTGCATTATTTTGTTCCTCCTCTGGCTCCTACCTGCAGTTAGGACACTCACTAATGGCTCTATCTTCACCCCAGCTCACCCCATATTTAATATTATGCCTAATACCCTTATTAACCATTTGACATGTGCATTACACATTTTTCCCCTTATCATTCTCAAAAAACTATATCTGCTATAATGTGCAGCTTTTTATCTTGTTTAAGCTTTGACATTTTTTTTTCTGAGGTGGCTTCAGGTAGGTGCTGTGCCTTAAAATCCCATCTTATGCACCCCAACACTTATTCTGAAAGTATTCTTGATTAGGGATGGGCACGTGACACAGAGCCCACCACCACTTCCAAGAGTCACCATGGATCAAGTTGGAAAATCTAGGTCAAATTCCCAGAGGTCCAGGACAGAATCTAAGCTAGGTGACAGCCACCTTGCCCATGTCTCTTTTTTATTTTCTATTTCATTATTTTCCCCCTTTCGCCTTGCATACCTCTGCCGCTTGTCTCTTGATCAGTCTGTCAGCAACCTGTCCAACAGCCTCCCAGTGTGGCTATCAAGCTCTAATGCAATCTGCTGGTCCAGAGAACACCACACGAGCAAAGCATCCCACATGGTGGGCCTTGGATCGAACCACTCCCTTATGTAAGGGCCATGCATGAGGCAGGATGGCATAGTGGTTAAGTCCACTAAGGTGCAACCTGGAGAACTGAGTTTGAGTCCTATCAGTCCCTACTTGCATACTGTGTGACCCTGAGTTAGTCACTTAACTTCCTTGTGCTCCCAGGTCACACTTAGAAACAAGCTTTGTCTTAGTGTGCCTTTCCTCATTAAACTGTTTCTCTTTCCCCTAACCATGGGAATCCTGTGGGTTTGTGAGCATTGAGGTTGCCCACTGACACCTCACGTGTTAACATCTGAGAGCCCCTGCTGCCATGTGCTCTGGTGCATGTGCAGGGGGAGGGGCCTGGTACACTACATATCTACTACTTAGGGAAGCATCAGTTGGATCTTTCCGAGTTAGTGGGAGTTCATAGAACTGCTTGTGCAACAGCTGTAATGGAGGACCCTCGTCTTGATTCCTTTCATACATAGATACATAGATACATAGACAGTGTCGGCAGATAAGGGCCTATGGCCCACCTAGTCTGCCCATTTGAGCTTGTAAGTTCAGTTTGTTTTCCTAGAAGTCTATTTCCCCTTACCCCTGACCTCTAGAATTCCTTTATGTCTATCCCATGCATTCTTAAATCCCGTGATTGTTTCAGCCCCCACCACTTCCTCTGGCAGGGTGTTCCACTTGTCCACCACCGTTCAGTGAAGAAATTCTTTCTCATGTTTCCTCTGAATCGTCCTCCTCCAACTTCATCCCATGCCCTCTAGTCCTGAAACATCTTTTTCGCTTAAAAATAGTGTTTTCCTGCACCCTGTTCCTCCTGTAAGATACTTGTATGTCTCTATCATATCCCTCTCCTCCTCTCCTCCAGGAGTACATGTTCAGTTCCTTCAACCTGTCTTCATAGGATTTGTGATGCAACCCATGAACCATCTTTGTTGCCCTCCTCTGAACCTTCTCTACCCTGTCTATGTCCTTACGTGGGTATGGTCTCCAGAACTGTACACTGTACTCCAGGTGGGGCCTCACTGAGTGTCTTGTATAGCGGAATTATGACCTCCCTTTTCCTGCTGGTGATGCCCCTGCCTATACATCCCAGCATCCTATTTGCTTTACCTGATGCCTTGTCACACTGTTTCCCTACCTTGAGGTCATCAGAGATGACAACCCCAAGATCTCTTTCCTGCTTGGTGCATGCTATATCCTCACCCCCCAACTGATGACTGTGAACCTCCAGAAGCTTCAGTGAAGTTGTGGGGGCCTTCATTTATCTAGCAATTGAGGGTCTGCCCTGTGGGATCGATCCACCAGTTGTGACTGTGACCAGCTTGGACTTCTGTTTTTTCAGTCTGCACATCCACCATGGTCTGCACATAAAGTAAGACTGTCATTTGCTGTTTACTTTTGTCGTCATCTTATCACTTAGGATTATTTAAATGTTATTTTTATATATGTCATGCTTTCTGTGACCAAGTCTTTTTAGGTATAGATAACCTGGGGAAAACTGGGAAGTCTGTGATCTGTTCTCAAAGAGACAGTCTACAAGCTATCTAAAGTGAAGGTGTTCTCAGCTGTGACTAAAGAGGTGGGTTGTTTGCCCTTTTGGAAAAAGTCACTGCACTGTGTGAGGGTATTACCATATATGAGCACGTATTATTGAGTGACTCAATATGAACGACTCAATAATACTGCTCCTGTACAGGGCGAGTGATCTAATATAGCGAGGAATCCTGTATAGCGAATGTAGTAGTGAACTACACTCGCTATGACAGGATATGAGCAGGTGTGGTCCAGAATCCTGCCAAGCTGGCTATTGGCATAGTGGCTAGAGCCACTACTTATAGAACCAGTGAACCCTGGTTCGGGTCCTACAATGAGGCATTTCAATTTTTTTAGGAGTCACCCCGAGTTGATTATTTTATTATGGGGGTGAGGGGTACGAACAAAAGAAGCAATGTATTTTGTTGAGGACTATTGCTGTTTGCGGTGGTCTAAGTTCTTGTCGCCCTTTTGATGTGGGCGATTTTGCATCACTCTTTGTGAGCAGCACTATAAGGGATTCACTCTCATCACATAAATCCCTGTGTGAGCAGTGGCTCTCGTGGGATTCAGACCTAAAGATACCCCAGGTAAGAGTCAAGCTAAATGGGGGCAGCATACGAAGGTGACTGTTCAGGTGTTTGAAGGGTTGTGAAAACTGATAGCATGGTGGAGACTAAGTTCTGGGAGAGAAACAGTCTGTGACAAGCCAAAATGTCTGTATAAAAAACATTTGCTTATACCCTACTGACTTCATGGTTTTATGTGATAACGGTGACTCTGTTACAGCGCTGATCATCTACAGTGACAAAATAAGTGCCCAACACCAAAAGGGCGAACAGCGACTGTTGCTTACTAAATCACACATGGCAATGGCTTGCCCCCTGCACCCCCCCCCAAAAAAAGATTTCCAACTCCAGGGGGAGCAGACATAGATGAAATAGAAAACCCACAGGAAGCAAAATAGTTTCCTGCACCAGGATCTGAGCATGGCACCACAGGCTCCTATACCACATGGCCAGCTCAGCAGGGCTTGGCCAAACTGATCTCCATTTACCCTTTCTAGCGAGTGTAGTGAGTGTAGCTCAGTGCTACACTCACTATAACCATTGCTTATTCTTTTCCTCCACTCGCTCCAAATGCGAGCAGTATTACTGAGTCACTCATATTGAGCCGCTCAATAATACTCACTCACATTACATGATATCTACTTCATAGTGCCTTTGTATATGACACCATAATGCTCACCTTGACAACAGACTGTGATATTACAAACAACAATTGCAAGGTCAGTTTGAAACAGTCAAATGCTTTTTGAAAGACTCCATGAAATATGGACTGCTGTATCTGAAATATGTATTGCATAATCTGAAATATTTAGTAGATAAAGAACAAAAGAAAGTAAAAAAAACTACAAAACATTAAAAATAAACATATTTAATAGTTTAAAGCTTTTTATTTTAATGGAGAGATGCTCTTTACTCCCCTCACCCACTGTTTTGCCCATCACCACTGTCTCTGGAAGCCTGTTCCTCTTGTCCACCACTCTTACGATAAAAAATGCTTGCGGACCTCCCTCCTGAATCTTCCTCTCACCAGTTTCATTGAATTCCCCCACATTCTTGTATTTGGTACTTTGGATGACTGTGCCTTTGCAAGCCACCCTGTTTACCCTGTGCAGGTGTTCGTATGTTTCTATCATGTCTTCCCCTTCTTTCTAGTCTTCAGGGTGTACATGTCAAGGTCATGCAGCCTTTCCTTGTAAGTTTTTTTACCTTATACCCTGGAATACTTTTGGCTGCTTGTCACTGCACCCCTTCTACCCTCTCAAAGTCCTTACACAGGTGTGGACTCCGGAACATTGCACAGTATTCCAGGTGGGGGTACACCAGTAATCTGTATATAGGAAGGATCAACTCTAGGTTTCTGCTACTTAGTCCCCTCCCTATGCATCCTAGCATCCTGCTAGTCCTTCCCTCTGCCATGTTGCACTGAGCTGTGGATTTCAGATTTTTCAAAATGATTACTCCCAGATCTTTTTCTTCTTCTGTGCTTTCTAATACTACATCCCCAACATGTATTGTGCTTTTTGGTTCTTTTTCCCAATGTGGATTACCTTCAGTTTCTTCACATTAAAGCTCAGCTGCTAGGTCTTGGACCATTTTTCCAGCCTGCCCAGATTCTCTCAGTGCCCTAATTCCCTTCTCAGAGTCTACCAAGCTTGCATAGATCTTAATGTCATCTGTAAAGAGAAAGATCTTTCCCTGTATGCCCACCCCCATGTTGCATATGAATCATAGAGGACGGGACCCAGGACTGAAACCTGCGGTTGCCTACTTGTACCTCTTTAACATCTATCACCATATACCACTACATTCTGTGCCCTACCCCCAGCCAACTTTCCTCTCATGATGCTATCTGTTCTTTCTCCCTCAGATTCATCAGTTTTTGACCAGTCTCTTTTGGGGGACTGCATCAAAGGCCTTGTTGAAGTCTAGGTACAGTGTGCTGACTTTTTCATCCTTTCTTTCCTTATTCTTTTGGTAACAGGGTAAGACCCAGTGGGCAAAAGGTCCATTTACAGGCAGTTGACCAATGCCCCTGTGTTGGTCTATACAGACCCCAGAAAGCTGTATGTGTTGCACACAGATGCCAGTCTCAGTGGTTTGGGAGCAGTGTTATATCACGAACACCCACAAGGACTCCAGCCAATAGCTTATGCCAGTCACAGTCTGTTGCTATCAGAAAGAAATTATCTGGTCTACAAGCTGGAGTTTTTAGCACTTAAAATGGGCAATTGTCAATCAGTTCCATGAGCAGCTGTATGGGGCCCATGCCACAGTCTGCACTGTTAACAACACCCTCACCTATCTGCAAATTACAGCAAAACTGGATGCTGCAGGCTATCACTGCTTGTCAGCCCTCTGCACATACAATTACTGTGTGGAGTATCATCCTGGAGAAAGCAACATTGATGCTGACATGCTATCCAGAAGATCCCACCCAGGGGTACCAGTGCCAGAATGGACCTAAATCCCAGAGACTGCCATTCAAGCTTTGTGCAAAATATATGACCCAGAAGACTTGACAATCTCCAGTGAAACATCTTGCCTGATGGACAGCTTGGGCATGTCATCAGAGTGCATACCTGTGGCCTATTGCAATGTTGTGTCCCTCAGTAAACTCATTTTGCCACAAATGGGTCCTCAAGACTGGAGAAAAGAGCAAATGGAGGACCTTGCAATCCGAAATATTGTGAAACCTCTCCAACAAGGGGACACCCAGAATTTGTCAAAGTGAATCATCCTGACACCTCCCTGTTACTGAGAGAATGGAACAAATTGAAAGGCAGCACTAAAGGCTAATGGTATCCTGGGATGCATAGGGAGGGGCATCATGAGTAGAAGGCATGAAGTAATCATGCCCCTGTATTGGTCCCTGGTCAGGCCTCACCTGGAGTACTGTGTCAATTCTGGAGGCGACACCCCAGGAAGGACATAGATAGGCTGGAGATAGTACAGAGAAGAGCAACAAAGATGGTGCAGGGCTTGCATCAGAAACCGTATGAGGAAAGACTGGATGACCTCAAATTATACTCCCTAGAACAAGGCAGGAATCATGGGGACATGATAGAAACATTTAAATACCTTAAAGGCAACATCAGTGTGCATGTGCAGAACCTCTTTCAGGTAAAGGACTACAGCAGGACTAGAGGGTATGACCTTCGACTTAAGGGAGGAAAGTTCAGAAGCAATAAGAGGAAATTCTTCTTCACAGAGAGTGTTGTGGAACCATGGAATAGCCTGCCAGAGGGGGTGGTTGGAGCCAAGACAGTGGGGGAATTCAAGCGGGCATGGGACAGACACTGTGGGATACACAAGCAGGCAGCTAAGTAGGGGGGGTAGGAAGCTAAGGGCAGACTTGATGGATCATATGGTCTCCATCTGTCGACAACTTCTATGTTTCTATGTTTCTAAAGTGCACGAAGATATGATTTGCAGAGAGACAAAGAGCAATGATGGGCCAAGTCTAAAACAGTTGTTGCTGCCAATCAAATTCAAAAAAATGGATCTCAAATACCTGGATGATGAGTTAGGATACTTGGGGGTAGACAGAATGTTGGATCAAGTTAGGAGGTTCTATTAGCCCTGGATGAGTACTGAGGTGGTGAATTATAGTAAACAGTGTATGAGATGCATCCAGTGGAAAAAGCTGCCCACCCAACCAGCCCCTTTGGGGAACATTACCACAAGTGGTACTACAGATTTGGTTTGCATCGACTTTTTGAGTTTGGACCCAGACAAAAAGAACATTGCCAAGATCCAGGTGGTGACAGACCACTACTCTTGGTATGCCTAAGCATTTCCCACAAAAGACCAAAAGGTCACATCTGTAGCTAAGATTCTGGTTGAAAAGTACTTTGTTCATTATGGACTGCCAAAGAGAATTCATTCTGGCCAGGATCAGGATTTTGAAAGTTGGCTGATCAGAGCTGTTGTCTCTCTGGGGAATTAGGAAGTCACAGACCACTCCCTACTACCCTCAAGGTGACCCATGTTGTAGAGACATAGGTCAGGAAACACTGGCAAACCAGTGGACATTGTAGAATTCACAAGTTACATTTTATTATCAATAATAATAAAATAAAACATTAAATTGTACAGGATAGCACATCACAAAGCCAGTACAAACAGTCTTTCATCTGAGAGTATCTTTAAAATCTCCAGCTCTCTCTAACCCAAACAAAATACTGCACTCTTTGTATAAGATGTCTGTATCTTGCAATTTAACCTCTGTATAATGTCGCCCCATCCCGCCTCTCCACCAGAGAGTACATGTTCAACTCCCTCAGCCTATTTCATAGGGCAAGTCCCCTAGCCCTTGGATCATGGTTCAGAACTTGGGGTTACTCGGAAAGCATAGAACTGCAGATCAGTGGGCAATATATGCAATATGGTCACGGAAAAATATGTGGTCTTGCTAGTGTACTGAGTTTGCCCAGAGAGGGGTTCCCTGGAGAAGCAACACTTTGCATTGCAACCATTTGCTCCCCATAAGATAGTTAGATGTGCCTGGTCTGGGCAATGGACGAGTACTCCCCCAGGGATAGAAACCAGGGGTTCTCATAGACACCAAAGCAAAATTAGCCATTCTGTCACCAACCTAGATGACTGCCCACTCAGGCCTCCGGAAAGGTCTTCACTTGAAAGAGCACCCAATGCACCAGATTCATCTGATGAAGATTAACTTGTTCAGTATTATTCCACTGTGGACATTCTCCATCTGCTTAATGCTTCTGGTGATTGGTGGATGCCAAAGACTTCACCCACACAGTTAAACCCAGATGCAGAGCCATTTGACCTGCCAGTTAGACCAGCTGTCCCTGAACTAGAACAGGTGGAATATCCCATAAAATCTGACCAAGAGCCAGTTATTGCAATTGAATCAGCTCATTGTGAGGAATCTCATTCACCACCCAGAAAGGAGAGATATACACCCTCAGTTGCCCAGGAACCAGAAGAGTCCCATTGGGATGTTTAGAAAGTAAGACCCATTCTGAAGCTCAGTTATGAACTCCCTGGCCTGCCTCTTGATATGGTGCATCATGGAATCTGTATCATGCTCCAGTCCCTGCCCTGTATTGTGTTCAAAAGACCTGCGTAATAATGGGTGACATGTCAGTTCTCTCCTGAAAATTTGTTCCCCAACAATTCTCTCTCTGGACAATGTACTCCCGCATCAGTTCACTCCCCTGACAGTTCACTCTGGTGACAACTGCTCCCCTGATGTTTTGCTCCCATGACAATTGCTTCCCTGACAAATTCTTTCTCCTGACAATTTCTCCCAGTTATCAGTAATGGGAGCAATAACTCTGTGAGACTGCATCTTCTGGAGTGAATTGTTCAGGAGCAAACTGATGTGTAGCCTTGAGTTTGTATTTGTCCAGCATGGGCTGAATACATTATATGTGATTTAGTTGCATTTATATTCACATGTTGAAGCTTTTAAAACTTGCCACTATGATATCATGCATACTAAGTTTGAGTTCACATTTTTCAGGTGTGTAAATACTTGTCTTGGAGTTTGTACTTGTCCACTGTGAGCTGAACACATTATATCTCATGATTTGCATTTTTAATTGCAGACAACATATGATATCATGTAAAGTTTGATGTATATGTGACCATTACTTACTATCAATGAATAGCATGTCTTTGGTGACCTACATGAAAACACACTTTTCAAATGAATGCATGAGTTACAAAAAGACAAAGATACTGAAAATGGCAAATATTTCATGATGCATGAATGGTTTACACAAAGAAAAAGGTATGGAAAATGAGAAACATACAGAGAAATAATAATGTACTTAAAAGCAGACGTTGTGAGCAATGGCTTGGAGGAATTTAAAGAGTGTGTAGGTAGTGTACCCATGAGCAGCGGTACCAAGTCGTTTGTTCACATCTTGGTATCTGCAACAGGTTTTGGTAGCTGCATTTCCACTCAACAGCTATTTAGCATTGTTGTCAGCCTTGTGCTGGGTGGATATGGCCCTGTTCACACTAGGGACTGTTTATGAAACATTACTAAAAATGTTTTATAAATCGGTCCATAGCACGGTTATCAGAGCATTCACATTCTATTCAGACAACCGTGCCAGGTGGAAGGGGTTCCCAGGCATGACTGCGGCACCAACTCAAAGCATTATGGGTTCCGGTTGGTGCCGCAGTGCATGACAGGATGCCTGTGAATGCAGACCAAAACTGATCGGGACAAAAAAATATATGAACAGAATCAGGGATTCTTCCTCTGCACAGTGGTGCCTGTAATGTATCCTTTTTTTTATTCTGTGGCTGACAAAATGAATTTTCTCATCGGACGGGTTGCCTTAACCCATGTTACAGCATGGTTTGCGTACACACTGCTGTTAACTTAGATTAAGGCAACCGTGTTTAGCTAAAACCGTGCTAAAGACCACCTCTTAGCAGGGTTTTAGCATGGTTTTAGAACACGGTTGTAACACGGTTTTAACCGTGTTACAGTGTGAATGCAAACCGTGTTCCGGGAGCTTAAAACGGGTTAAGGCAGTTAAACCATTTTAAGCTTCCTAGTGTGAATAGGGCATTTGAGACTGGTGATGAATTTCCAAAGTGCTGGGTTTGTTCTCCCCAGGAGATTATTTCACGAGCAGTGAGAAGATTCCATTGCATTGTTCATTCGTGGATCATTGTCCAACACTCGCTAGTGGCAGTTCCAGAACTCAGGAGGGAAAAGCATGTGGAGCCGTTCTGTTCTATGTCGGTTCATCCTCCCAATGTAGGTAGATTCAAAATTATCCAGTAGGTGGAGTTCTTCTTGGATAATTCCCTCTTCCTCATCAGCCAGCATATTAAATTCTTAATTGATGTCTCCAACAGGAACAAGTGCCATGGCGAGTATGCATCTGCAGCGAAGGGTGAAGTTTGCATCTTCCTTGCATCAGGCACTAACACCCTCCACAAGAATTTTGCACCAAACACTTTGAAACAGATGGAAGAAACAGCCACTATGTTCTTCCTGAGGAAACACTTCTTCAGTGGCTTGTATGGCGGCATGTTTGAACTCTGTTAGACTAGGATGTGGGTTGAGGTTTGGCTGCAATTGGAGAAACGCATTGAGAGCCCCTACGTACATACCACATTTCTTGTTGGGCAATAGGATGAAGGCACAAGGAATAACTTTTCTAAATCTTTCTCTGTGAACTGTGTAAATTTGTTCAAAGAGTGGTGGAAAAATAGCAAATGTTCCATCCATGTAGTAGTTTTGCGACTGGGGCAAGTAACTGCAGATTTCTTGGTGACCCAGATATTAGAATGTGATAGTCCTCTGGGCCACTGGCATACATGAGAAAGTTTTCATTTACCCCATTTGCTGCTGGAAAGGATGCATATTTGTCAGGCATTTGTGTTTCTTTGCATGTAGCTGGTTGCTGGAGTGGCCATGGCTGCAACTCTAGTTCACTGAACTGTTCTTTTCGCTTTGGAATCTATTATTTTTTCCAAGTACATTAAGCAGCATTCCATGTTTGTAAAAAAACAAAGACAAGGCGCTGCGTCAGCATGTGGTCTAAAAGCAAAACAAAATGGTTATATTAAATGCACGCTGAAAATAGAAAATAGAGTTAAAAATCTACGTTTCGACCTTAGGTCTCCTTCAGGAAATATCTAAAAGAGGAAAAAAACAAGTTAGTCCATGTTTGGTTTGAGACAATACCAAACTTCTTGTCTCCTGAGTACTGGTCACTTTCTGCTTGGCTGTTTCTGTTGTTTGTAGAATCTGACTCTGGATGCATTGTTTTATATTTATATATATATATATATATATATATATATATATATATATATATATATATATATATATACTGTGCTACCATAGTTAGGGTTGAGTAGCCCTTTTAAGGTTAAAGGTCAAACTTTGTACCTTAATAACTTTGCCACCGTTCAACAGATTTGCCTGAAATTTGGAACACACAATCAAGAACCATACATCTTGGGATATGCCAACTTTTGTAGTGGTCAGATATACGGCTGCGGAGTTATTAAGTGAGATCTGCGCACGCATTTACGGTTTTTGTGAATTCTTTGCTCGCACCTACAGGTCGCATCGTTTGTGCGACTAGTCCGAAAACTTCAGAGAATGTGTGGCTGGGGTCCCTGATGTGCCTTTTGAAGATTTCATGAAAAAATATTAAATGGTTCAAAGTTTATTCAAAAACTAAGTTCCCATTATAAGTCAATGGGAAAGTTAACAAAAAGTTCGACAGTGTCGTAAATGCGCTTTTTAGTGTCGCAAATGGCCCTAGTAGTGTCGCAAATCTGCCATTTTGTTTTCAGTTGGTGATCACAAAAATGCTTGGCATTTAAAATTGGGACCATCTAGGGACACCATTCTTTTTGTGTTTACCTAGTCGAGCCCTGAGGATGCTAGGCATGTCTTTATTTTGGGGTTAAACACCCCAGAAATATGTTTTTCAAATTTTTGTAAAAAGTAGTGTCGCAAAGTAGTGTCACACTCATGACACTTTTGTGATTTCATTTGCGAAAGTGTCGTGATTTGCGACACTATTTTGCGACACTATGCCCAAAATAACAGGAATTCTTTGCCACCCTGCTGCAAAAAAATGGCTTGGTCTATTGGGCTGAAATTTGGAGGGAAGACAGCCAGCATGCCACAGATGTGCCTTTTGGTGGTTTGGTGAAAACATATTGGAGGGCTGCAAAGTTACGGCACTCTGAAGTTGACACTTTTTCCCATAGGATAACATTACGACATCCGCCACACTGCAGGAATTTTTTGCCACCCTGCTGCAAAATAATGCTTTCGTCTTTTGACCTGAAATTTGGAGGGAAGAAAGCCAACATCCCACAGATGTGCCTTTTGGTGGTTTGGTGAAAAAATATTATAGGGTGGCACAGTGATGGCATTCCAAAATTGACACTTTTTCCCATTGGATAACATTAAGGCGTACGTCGTGCCTTTCGGGGCCCGTATCTCGGAAACGATGCGAGATACAGACTTTTCGTTGCAAAAATGCAACTGGGGGCTAAGTGCAAAACTAGCCAGGAAAGTCATAATTCATATGAAATTTACATTTTTTTCTACGTCGTACGGTTCCTGAGATATAAGCAATTTAGTATTCCAAGTCCTCATTTTCTGCTACGAGGCCCATTGTTATGTATACATTTTTTGTTTTCACTGTGTTTTTCAATGCAGTTTTTGGGGAAAAGAAGGGTGTGCCCTCTCGTTACTGTGCCACTTAGCATTTCCAGTGGCATTTCCATTACCGTTTGCGGCACCATTCCCGTCTACGCCACCATGTGTGTTACGGTTTGCGTTTTCGCTTGCGCTTGCATTTGCGTTTGCGTTTCTGTGTTGTTTGGCATTATTGTTGCTGTTACCGTTACCAGTTGCATTTGCAATTGCGGTACCGTGCCCCTGCATTACCGGTTGCGTTTCCATACATGCTTGCGTTTCTGTTTGCGTTTCTGTTTCCTTTGTCATTATTGTTGCTGTTACTGTTACCATTTGTGTTTACAATTGTGGTACCATGACCGTTCGTGTAATGGTTTGCGTTTCTGTACTCACTTGTATTTGCGTTTGCATTTCTCTTTCGTTTGGCGTTATTGTTGCTGTTTCCGTTACAATTTGCATTTACAATTGTGGTTCCATGACCGTGCACCTTACGGTTTGCATTTCCCTACGTGCTTCCATTTCTGTTTCCTTTGGTGTTATTCTTCATGTTAACTTTACCATTCGCATTTACTATTGCTGTACCGTGCCTGTGGGTGTTACGGTTTGTGTTTCCATACGTGCTTTTGTTCCTGTTTCCATTTCTGTTTCCTTTGGCATTATTCTTCATGTTAACTCTACCATTTGAGTTTACAATTGCAGTACCTTGTCCGTGCACGTTACGGTTTGCGTTTATGTGTGTGTTTGCGTTCGTGTTTCCATTCCTGTTCCCTTTGTTGTTCTTTTTGCTGTAACACTTAACATTTGCATTTAAAATAGCAGTGCCATCACTGTATGCATTACCAGTTGCATTTTCGTACATGCTTGCGTGTCCATTTGCGTCGCTGTTTGCTTCTCCGTCACTTTGTGCTTGCATTTCTATTAACGGTTGCTTTAACATTTATGTTTGTGTTACCATCTCTGTAGCTGTTGGCGCTTGCATTTGCATTGCTGTTCCTGTTACTATGTGACAAGACATCATGTGGTGGTTGGACCCCGTGCTCCCGCCACCACATTACATTCACTATTTATTATCCTCATTCTCAAAAAGAAGGGAAATTAGAGGCAAAAAACTCCATTCAATGCATCAGTTAGGGTTGTTCCACAGTGACAAAAGTGAGGAAATTTGGTGTTAGGGTTGATAGGCCCCTTGGACCCACCAGCCCCCCAACCCGGCATCGGGTGTAGCGTTGGGGTCATAGTCCTAACTCTCACCCCATTCTCCTACACCTCAGCTTCTTTTACATGTGATGGGGTGAGTGTGGACCGATATTGCTAACGCTCCCGATGCTGGTTGGGGGTGGGCTGGGGGTCAAGGCTTTCAACCCTAACACCGAATTTCCTCGCTTTTGTCGCTGTGGAACAACCCTAACTGATGCATTAAAAGGATTTTTGCCTCTAATATATATATTTATATATGTGTGTGTGTGTGTGCGCACCCCAACATGAGCAATAATTTTATTCCCAATAGTATGAAGTCAAGCTCTGCATGTTGCTCCCCTCTTGTGGCCCACTTCACACTGCCAAAACTTTTTTATAGCTAGATAAACAGATAGATAGATAGATAGATAATTTTATTTATTAAGCACCCAATTCCTGAGACTCTGGGCACTGTATAGTAAAATCACAATACAAAACACAATTTTTTAAAACAACAAAAACACACATATGATAAAATCAGTATAAATACAGATTAAATACAGATTCCCATCTATCTATTCGAAAATAACCTCACATTATAAAAGCTAGTTGGAACAAATAAGTTTTTAATCCCTCTTTAAAGGCTTCCACCAAGGGGGCCCCCTTAAATAATCAGTTAAGGAGTTCCACAGGGTTTGTGCGGCCACTGCAACTGCTCTGTCTCCTGAATGCCACAACCTAATCCTGGGAACCCCAAGGATGCCCCCCTTGGTGGAACGGAGCATCCGGGCTGGGTGGTAAGGGTCAAGGAGATCTTTCAGATAGGCAGGACCCCCATATCATGCAGGGTCTTATAGGTAAGGAGCCCTATATCTGTCACCTTGTTAACTGCTGTTTACTCCAGTGTGAGTGCACAATGTCTGATTGTATGCTACGTTTACAGTTTTGCATTTACTTTTACTGTTCAGCAATACCTGTAACTACTGTACTGTAAATGACGTTCCTGCACTGATATAATATACTTGTCTTATCACTCTTTTTGTACTCTCCCGGGTAGTGCCTGAAAATAGACATTGTTTGGCTAGTGTACTCAGCCAGTTAAAAAACTAAATAAAATAAATAAATATTTTGAAGACAATCCTCAGCCATACTGGCAGCCAGTACAGTCCACGGAGGACTGGGGTAATATGTTCACACCTCATTGCCCCATTCAGAGTTCTTGCTGCCGCATTCTGCACCAGCTGCAGTCTGGGGAGGTTGCCTCCAGATAACCCAAGGTACAGGGCATTACAGTAATCCAGTTTGGAAGTTACGAAAGCATGCACCAGTATGGGCAGGTCCTCAGGAGGGATCAGGGCTCGGATTCGGGTGATATTCCTAAGATGATAGAAACCACTTCTGACCACGTCCGATACCTGAGCATCAAGTGTCAGGCTATCATCTAGGATTACAACCAAATCCTTCACCTGTCTAGAAGGGACAAGGGGAACACTCCCAAGCACTAGATTAGGGGGCAACCCCCTGTCTCCCCTCCTCCACGATGACCTGGCTCCACCACCAGTACCTCACTCTTATCTGGGTTCAGCCTATGCCAGTTTTGGGTCATCCATGATTTCCTTGAGGCAGCTGTTAAATATGGAGTACGACGCCTGGACATCGGGTTCACAGGACAGGTACAGTTGGATATCATCTGCATAGCAGTGAAAACCTAATCTGTACTGTCTGATAATGTCCTCCAATGGCAGCATGTATACCATGAACAATAAGGGTGACAAGACCGACCCCTGTGGCACCCCACAGCTCAGAGGCTTCAGGCTTCAGGCTAGATGAGACAAGTCACATTTTCACCCTCTGTACTCTTTCTGTCAGGTATGACCTGAACCAGCTGATGACATTGATGGACAGACCACACCAAAACCACAGTTGGTCAAGCAGCACCTCATGGTCCACGGTGTCAAACGCTGCAGAGAGGTCCAGGAGAGGTGCAGGAGAACCAAGATGGTAGGAGCTCTCCTGTCCCTCGCCATCAGGAGATCATTAAGCACCTTTACCATGGCAGTCTCTGTGCTATGTCCAACCCGGAACCCAGACTGTAAAGGCTCATAGGTAGAAGACGTGAAATTTCTCTCAAGCTGAATGGCCACCACTTTCTCTATAACCTTCCCTAAAAACGTGATGTTTGAGACAGCCTGTAGTTGCCGAGGCAGTCCGGGTCCAAAGAGGGCTTCTTTAAAAGGGGCTTAACCTGAGCCTCTTTCAAGGACAGTGGGAAGACCCCATTCCTCAATGAACTTTAGACGACATCAGCAATCACAGGTCTTATCAGGTTTGAACATCCAACCAACAGGCAGGTCGGACCTGGGTCCAGATCACAATGTGTAGGCTGCAGTTTTGAGATTATCTCCATCACCTCCTCCACCCCAACCAGCTCAATCTCATCCAAGACAGGAGGAGTGTTTTGACACAACTCAGGCCAGACACTGCATCCCTTTTGAGAGATGCTCAAGATCTCGGCCCTGATAGAGGACACTTTGTCAGTGAAGAACAGAGCCAACTCCTTGTACCTAGTGCTAGAACCTGCTCCTCCCACACGGAGACAGACAGGATGTAAATGTCTGTCTACTGTCCAGAAGAACTGAACTGGTCTGCTCCCCACTGCAGCAAACTCCCTAGACAAAAACTCATCCTTCTTTCAAGAGATTGTCCCCTGATAGTCAGCATAATGTGTCCTCAGGGCCAATTTGTCCTTCATCTAGCCGGATCTCCTCTAACATCTCTCTAACCTCCACCCCTTAGTTTTTAAATTTTGGAGTTCCTCATCATCATAGAAAGGGACCCCGGTGAGTAGACAAGGGGTGGACCACGGGTGGTCGCTATTGAGACCGTAGCCACGGCCCCATTATAGACTGCCACTGCTTCCTCCGGCCCAATTGCACAAGCTGCCCCCACTCTTGATAGGTCCAGTACAGCCGATAGTCCCATAGAGGAAACATTTCTTAACAGGTGGTACCAGACCATCTCCACAGGGACCGGACCATCTGGGAAGGGGCCCTAAACATGAATCCCATGGTGCTGTGATTTGACCAGACCACCGGATCAACACAGAGGTCAGTAATGTTTAAACCTACTGAAAAAACGAAGTCCAATGTGTGGCCACCCAAGTGTGTTACTGATGTTACATGTTGCGTCAGGCCCAGCACCTCCATGCTCCTCAGGAGATCACTTCTCAATTTCGAGAGCCTGTCGTCGACCAAGGCATTGAAGTCCCCCAGGATCAACCACCTGGGAGGCTCCAACACCAGCCCATCGACAAGCTCCTCGACTTCCCTCAAAAAGTTCCCACCCACTCCCGGGGGATGATAGAGCAGGAGAATCCTGAGACCCACATCCACGCCTCCCCAGGTGGCCCCACATTCAAAGGACCTTGTAAGACCTACAGTTAGCACTGTGAGGTTCAGGCTAGATTTAAAACAAATGCCACCCCCCACCCCTGTGATCCTCTCTCGGGGTGTATATCACAGAGTACCCAGCCAGAACTGTTGCCTCCAAAAAAGGAGCAGTATTTTGATCCAGCCAGGGCTCTGTGATATAAGCCAGGTCGACCGAGGATATCAAGTTCGCCATCATGGCAGTCTTGTTCCTCATCAACCTGGCATTGCATAACACAACCCGAATATGATGAGGTGAGGTAGCTGGGCCAGTCATCTGCCCACCCTCTAAGGTGGAGCCCTTGGGTATGGAAACTAAACATGGCAACCCCCTTTCAAGTTCCCATATCACCCCAGGGCATCTCCTTGCCTTCACCACCCGAATCCCCGACACTCCTGCAGCCACCTGGGGACAACCCCCCAGGCCTCCCCTCTCCTGGCTATCCCCAAGGCCCTACACCTCCTATAGGCCTCTGCTTTGAGCACTGGAAGTTCAAAAGGACAGAGATCATAGAGGAATCTCCCTCGAGTAGCTGCCCCTTAGATATTTCTGTCCCAAACACATTTCCAACTGATCTCACCTCAACCAAGTCCCCAAAAACAACCAATATCATCCCACCCCAAATAAAATCCACTAATTTTTAAAACACAACTCTCAAAGTTTCAACCCTTATGCCACCCACCCACCAACAAGAAGAAATTTCCACAACCACACACCAACACAACACCAAATCACACACACACACATACACACACACCCAAACACTCGCCACCACACTCAAATTATATTACTAAAAAACAACACAGTCCTCTAATTTTCATGTATAGTCCAGATTTCAACCAATTCATTTTCCAAGTGATAGGATACACAGTTTTCTACTCTTGGAATACGCCAAAAAAACTCAGCCATGAGTCTTGAGTATTGAAAATGTTGAAAATATTGGAAGTAT
Source organism: Neoceratodus forsteri (assembly GCA_016271365.2). Classification (NCBI taxonomy): domain Eukaryota; kingdom Metazoa; phylum Chordata; order Ceratodontiformes; family Ceratodontidae; genus Neoceratodus; species Neoceratodus forsteri. The sequence continues at coordinate 372,500,824 of CM057449.1, forward strand.
TGGAGGGTGATCTCTCACCAGCACCCTCTCAATTTGTTCCAATTTTTGTGGCACTCTCACTGCCACCACTATTTTACTTAAGTGTAAATTTTGAGAAAAACTGAAACTCTCTTATGGCTCACCAATTCATAGAAACATAGAAACAGAATTTGATGGCACATAAGGACCGCTTGGTCACCGAGTCTGCCCATTTCCCTACCTAATGGATAAGCTGCAGATCCTAGTTAACCAACAGCCTACTTCTTCCTACCCCCCAGAATTGCCTTATGTCTGTCCCATGCATTCTTGAATTCCCCCACTGTTTTTGACTCCACAACCTCCTCAGGAAGGCTGTTCCATGCATCCACAACCCTGTCCATGAAACAATACTTCCTCACATTACCTCTGAGCCATCCTCCCTCTATCTTCAAATTGTGTCCACTTGCTCTTGCACATCTCTTTGTCTGAAAGATGCTACCCCCTTGGACTTTGTTGATTCCATTGAGGTACTTGAAAGTTTCTATCATGTCCCCCTTCTGCCTCCTTTCCTCAAGGGTATACATATTAAGCTCCTTAAGTCTCTCTTCGTATGTCTTCTGGTGCAGACCCTGCACCATTTTGGTTGCACTCCTCTGGACAGCCTCCACCCTGTCTATGGTTTTGTGAAGATGGGGTCTCCAGAACTGCATGCAGTACTCCAGATGGAGTCTCGCCAACTGTCTGTACAGAGGGATAACAAGTTCCTGTTTTCTACTGGTGATGCCTCTCACTATGCATCCCAGTATCCCCTCAGCCCTCCTTACTGCCTTCTCACATTGCTTGCCCACTTTTAGGTCATCTGATATAACTACCCCCAGGTCCCTTTCCATTGTTATTGTTGTCAGTATCTCACCCCCCATTGTGTATTCTTCCCCTGGGTTTTTTGTTTCCCAGGTGCATTACTTTGCACTTCTTTGCACTGAATCTAAGCTGCCATACGTTTGACCATTCCTCCAACCTTGCCAAGTCCCTTCTCATCCTTTCCACCCCACCTTATGTATCAACACTGCTGCAGATCTTTGTGTCATCTGCAAAGAGACATACATTTCCTTCTAGTCCTTCTGCAATGTCACTTATAAAGACATTAAAAAGGACTGGACCCAGTACTGAACCCTGCGGTACTCCACTAGTAACCCCCCTTTCTTCGGAGTGGACTCGGTTTACTATTACCCTCTGCGTCCTGTTATCCAGCCAATGTTTTACGCAGGCTACCATCCTAGGACCCACTCCCAGGCTGGCTAATTTGTTTATTAATCTTTTGTGCGGGACTGTGTCAAATGCCTTGCTAACGTCTAGGTAGGCCATTTCCACAGTCCCTCCCTGGTCTACTACTTTGGTCACCCAGTCAAAGAAATCGATTAGATTCATCTGAAATGGCCTTCCCACTGTGAATCCATGCTGCCTTGGGTCCTGTGCCCCACTGGCCTCTGGGTACTCAACAATTCTTTCCTTCAGAAGTGATTCCATCATTTTCCCATACCACTGAGGTAAAACTGACAGGTCTGTAGTTTTCTGCCTCTGTCTTGCTCCCACTTTTGTGAAGTGGAATCACGTCCACCCTCCTCCAGTCCTCAGGTACCACACCATCCTCCCATGATTTGTTAAAAAGGGTAGTCAATGGTGTTACTAGTTCCCCCCTTAATTCTTTTACAATTCTGGGGTGAATCCCATCAGGCCCCATTGCTTTGTCCACCTTCAGTTTTAGGAGTTCTTTCAGAACCCTTTCTTCTGTGAAAGGACTGATATCGACCCCCCTATCCAATGCTTCTATTGACTGGATTAGGTACCTCCCCCTCCTCTTCCTTTGTGAATATTGAGCAGAAGTATTCGTTCAGTATCCCTGCTTTTTCACTGTCCCTCTCTGCCCACCCATCCTCCTCTTTATTCAGCCTCAGTATCCCTCCCTTTGTCTTTCTTTGGTCCCTAATGTACGTATTAAAGTTTTATCCTCTTTCTTAACTGAGTTGGCTATCTTTTCCTTGGTTTGGGACTTTGATATTCTGACTGTCTTCCCTGCTTTCTTCTGCTTTAACTGGTACAGTTCTCTGTCCTGCTCCTTCTGTGTTTCCTTATACTTCCTGAATGCTATCTTTTTCTCCCTAACCTTACCCGCTACCTCTTTTGAGAGCCATAGTGTTTTTTTCTTTCATTTCAATTTGTTTATTTGCTTCACACAAAGGCTTGTTGCCTCTGTGATGGCAGTTTTGATATTTCCCCATTGTTGCTCCATCCCTTCTTCCTGCCTGTTTACTAGTGCTTTTCTGAGGCACTCTCCCATTTTGACAAAATCAGCCCTCCTGACATCCAGTACCTTCACTTTTGTATGGCTTGACTCTACAGCTGAGTTTATTGTGAACCACACTGTTTGTTGGTCACTTGTTCCTAGATAGCTACCCACTTCTAGTTCTGAGATCCTCTCTCCATCCCCATTTGAGAGTACCAGGTTTAAGACTGCTCCCTCCCGAGTGGGTTCCAACACTAGCTGTCTGAGGCATGCCCCCTGAAGGGCATTGAGACTGGCCCTACTCTTGTATGTGGCTGCAGCAAAGGTACTTCAGTTAACATCTGGCATATTCAGATCCCTCATCTGCAATCTCTCCCCTTTCTCTGACCTCCTAAGGCTGCCTTCTATCATTTCCTTGTCCATTTCTTCTCCCTGAGATGGGGGGGGGTCTGTATACAACCCCTGTATGAACTATGGTGCCATTTCCAGTCTCCAGGGTGACCCACAGCGCCTCCTCTCCTCCCTGTTTACCCTTTAGTTCCATTGCTTTGATTCCTTCCCTTCCCTTACATAAAGAAATACTCATTCTCCTCTTCTACCCTCCCTGTCCCTCCTGTAGATTGTGTACCCTGGTATGTTGACATCCTAGTCATGGTTCTCTGTACCATGTTTCTGTGACTGCTATGATATCCAGGCATCCCTCTTCCATCAAGGCCACCAGTTCAGGGAGCTTGTTACCTAGACTACATGCATTGGTACTCATTACCCTCTATATTTTGATCACCTTACCCCTTTTTGCCCCATCCCTGTCCTTACTGCCTTTGTCTTTTTCTCCATTTACCCCTGTCCCTGCCCTTCTCCCAATCGCCTTCTGTATCCTGGTGTTTACCACACTAACTGCCCTGATTTTTTTGGGGGTGGGGCTAGGTATTTCCCTTCTCCTTTTCAGTGCTTCCCCCTTGTCTAGTTTAAATGCTTGCCAATGAAACATTTAAACCTATCACCTAAGATCCTGGTTCCCCTTCTGGACAGATGCAGACCATTGAGCCAGTATAGGCCTGCATGCCTCCCGGTGGACCCCCAGTCCCCAGTGAAGCCAAAACCCTGAGCTGTGCACCAGTTTTTCAACCACTGATTGAATCCCATGGTGTGGAGCAACCTAGCCTCACCCATACCATTGACAGGCAGCACCTCCAAGAAGGTTACCGTGCTTGCTACTTGTCTAAGCCCCTCCGCAACTCCACAAACTCCTCCTGCACTGCTCTGATCCCTTTCCCAGCCAGGCCATTTGTCCCTAGGTGGACAATGACATCCAGCTCCCTCCCCCCGTGCAGCTGCTCCTGCGATCCTGAGGATTCACTCCCTGTCCCTCCAAACCATGGTACCAGGCAGGCACCTTACCTCCCTCTCCCCTCCCACCCCCAGCTCTAACCCCCTAACAATGGAGTCCCCCACCAGGAGTTGTTTCCTTCCCCTGTGGGGTCCCATGCCACCCTCCTGTAAGTCTCCTTTGTGGAGGTTCCCAGCATCCTCCTGGGTCTCCACTGTGGGTGCCTTCATAGAGGAACCACACTCTGCCAGAATGGCATATGAATTGTGGAGAGGTACAGCTAGAGGGATGTGCCTCTGTTCCACCACCCTCACCCTCCCTGAGCCCACTGTGGTCCAACCGCTCCTCTTTCTTGGCAACCTCTAAGGCAGTGGTGGTGGCCCTGGTGGTCCCAGGGTGGAAAAGGAGGTCCCCTGAATTCTGGCCAACTCTGACTGGAGATGGGCAACCTCCTTCCTCAGCCCAGATAGTTGCCTGCAGATGGGACAACACCGCATCCTCCAGAACATCTCCCAGAAGACTGCTGCTCCACAGTCACTGCACTGCACCACTCCCATCATGTCTTATTTGTGGCCCCATAACTGTTGTTTTATATGCTTACTCTATCCTCTCTCTCTTTATTTATTTATTTATTTATTTATTTTTTCTCCCTATTTTTCTACTGCCTCCGTGCTCTTAAAGCTCCAAATCTGCCTGTTCTGGGACAGTAAGTTTCTATATTCCTCAGAAGTCTCCTTCTTACTTGCTCAGAGTCAGACCTCCAGCAGCTGGGGGGGGGGTGGAGAGTTACTCTTTTCCTTCTAGGATGGTGAGTCTTTTGTGCCTCTGTAATCACTCCCTTCCTGCTCCCAAACAGGAAGTTCCTGTTGTCAGTCAAATCCTGTGCCTATAAAAGTAGAACCAGATAAGGGTGGGGGTACAGGGGAGAGATGGAGGACAATATAGTCCTAGTAAAGTTCTAATTGCAGCTCATTCCTCTTGCTGTTCTCTGCCACAAGCTATCTAGGTCAGTTTTTAAATGCAAACACCTGGCTTCCTTCTCTCTAAGCCACTCCCCCTAATTCACAGTTTCTTTCTTCACCTAGCTAACTGCACAGATAACAATTCCTTCACCCAACTCAGATGCACGCTCTTTTGTTTGTTTGCTTTTTGTTTGTTTTTACCCTAAATTGAAATTCCCAGTAGTAGAGTTCTAGTACTTTAATCCAGTAGAGTAGTAAAGTTCTAACAGCAGCTCCTTCCTCAGTTTCTTTCAGTAAAATACAGTGCAGTACTGAAAAGGATCCACAAGTTTAATCCACTGTCTGGACTTCTGAGGGGTTCTCAGTCAGCCCACCCCGAGAAAATAAGGTCTAATGCTTCAGTAAGCTGATCCACCCAATCCTACAGCAGACACCCAGCCCAAGTGCCCCCCAAATGAAGCTGCCAATGCGTGCCTGGCACCTTTCGGATGGTCACCCATGGCCTCCAAGGCAGTCAAACCCATGCCCACCCTCCAGCCAGCGCAAGCCGATCCCTCAGGGGAGACAACCCAGGCCAGGCACCCACTCACAGGGAAGGCAGACCACACTCACCCAATCCAACCGATACAGGCAGAATCAGTCCTTTCTCAGGGAAGAAAATGGCAGCCTGGTAACACAAGTCCCCCTTCAGTCTAACTGCCAAGCAGCCGACCTAGCAGATTCTCCAACCACACAAAACACAGACTGCGTTTACCAAAACCAACGCTTGATGATGCAGCGATGGCAAATCCAGTGTCAGTTCCATAGATCAACAGTCCGGCCACTCACAGAGAATTGGAAAAAGTTCCCCCACACCTCTTCACGACCTCTTAGTGGGACACTCCAGCCGATTAAACCTGGCTGAAATCCTAGTAAAGTGCTCAAATGCAAGGAAATGTCTAGAAGTACTAGACTTTTAACATCTAAGGTGCAAAAATGTGTCCAAGATATTAAGCTTTTGGCGTCTAAACTCCTGGTTGCTTGGTATCCTGTTAGCGTCCTGTTTCATGTTCAAATGGGGTGATGATTACATAAGCACATGACCACAAAAATATACGGACTGCAATTTTATGTCATCACTGCTACACTTGTGAAATATATACATGTCATTTTCTTCACCAGCTGCTTTTCGTTTTCCTTTTTCCAAGGAGACAAATTATATGGAAACACCATCCATCTTCAAACTGACTTGAATTGGTCAGCCCCCGCCCCCCACAACTTCTTCGGAACCACTAAATAAATTGAGTAGAATTCTAGACCTTCCTCCTTGGAGGGTACCGGGACAACTGCCCCAATCTGTCTTAGGTGATCCAAGGTCTGAGACATTGCCTGTCTCTTCACTGGGTCTTTGGGAACAGGGGATTGCAGGAAATGACCCCTTGTGGGTACTGTTGCAAACATACTTCTCAACCTTTTGTCATTGAAATGAGGGACATAGACACTCAAAATTATGAACAATAAGGGATACTGACCCTCATGAGGGACACATAGACAGGGATATAAAAGCTCAGGACACCATGGAAACCATTGTGTTTACTAGGGCAATGTTTATTTTTGATTCAGCACCTTAGAATATTATAAATTTTGCTTTAAAGTCTGAATTTACAGCACATTCCATGTGTGGGCAGTACCTTTTCCATGAGGGACAGAGTAATTTTGAAGAGTAATGTGGAGGAAGTCCCTCATAGTCAGGGACAGTTGAGAGGTATGGTTGCAAACTCTATTGTGTAACCTGGAGCCAGTGTCTCTAGTACCCACATGACTGATGTCATTTGAACCCATCTCGCATAACTGTTCTGCAGTCTTCCACCAAGGGAAGGGGGCAGCGATGGGCCTGTGTACCTTCATTGGGAGTTACCTCTTCTTCTCCCTGTACATCTATTAAGCCTGCAGGCAAAGAATCCTCTGTTACTGTTGCCCGTAAAGCCAGAATAAGCTCCCCTATTCCTATGGTTTCTGAAATTCCAAAGGGGATGAAAACCACATCAAGACTGCCTCTGTCAGGTGCCTCCTTGATCTCTTGATGTCAAATTTGATTTTTGTTCCTGTTTAGATACCAGACGTTGTCACTTCTTATCCTGGACATCCTTCAAAATGTCATCCATGCCAGATCCAAATAGCAGTCCTCCCTCAAAGGCAAGTTAAACAGCTTGGCCTTCAGTGCTTGGTCTGCAACCCAATACCTGAGCCAGGCACCCCACATGGCTGCCACAATGTGATAAGCGGAGTGTGCTGACATTCATAAATTGTCCATTGCGGCATCTCCTAGAAAAGTGGATGCCATGGATACCAGCTGTCAATGTTTACCCCTTAGAGTTCAGGGGAACAAAACTACCCAGGGCTGTAATCCATGAGTTTAAGGCTTTGGAAACAATAAAAGACGCATAGGAGTTGAGAAGGTTTACTCCTTTCGAGGCAAAGGCTCTTCTGCATGCTGCTTCCACTCACTTATCATGGGTATCGGTTAGGGCCAATGACTCTTCAATAGGTATGGTTGTGTGCTTAACTGAATTATGCATAGCCTGGTCTGCCAAAGGAAGGGTTTCCCACTTCTGGCAGCTCTCCTCCTGAAATATATAACAACTCACCTGTGGCCTAGGCAGATGTTTGCATGTATTTGTGCCTGCCTATTCCTGTTCAATAATCGGGTTGCAGTGCACAAAGTTTGGAAAACACGTCATGCAGAGGAGGATGTGGACAGAATTGGATTCACATCCAGGGATTCCATGATTTGCACCTCCTTCAACTGCAATGTCCTACAAGCCTCCAATATAAGGTAGGACAGAGATTTTGTGTCAAACAGGGAAGGGATCAAAATCTTTTTCTTAAGCTCCATCCACTCACCCTCCTCTTCCTCTTCAGAGGGGTCCTCCTCCTCACCAAATAGCATGGTGAAGTCAGGATTTTCCCCTTGGTGCCCTGTGTCCTCCTCCTCTTGACCCTCCATATAGTCAAGGTCAGGGTTTGCTTGTGATCTGGGTGAGCAGTATTGTCCTATTATGGTGTATATGGGCATGCCTGTATGGGCTCCCCCTGACCCAAGGGGCCCACCTTAGGTTCAGGTGTGTTAGTGGGGATGTTCTGTGGATCATCAGAACTGAGCAGCTTATTTGGAAGTAACGGAAAAGATTTACGCAACTCAGTTTTGCCACTGCCAGTCGGTACCCCAGGTGCACACCCCCAGCTTGGGGTTTCTTTTTTTTTTATTGGTATTTTTTCTGAGTTTTTCTGGGTTTTCTCCTGTCCCACTCTTGTGCATCCCTGATGTGATATATGCATGTGAAGGCACATGCACCTATGTCTTGTGGGATGCCCCACCCTAATGGTCACCCAATACTGCCTGCACTTGTCAACAAATCTTCATTCGGTGATGGTGGGACTATGGGTGGGCAAGTTGGGCAACCCCCCCACCCGGGAGAGGAGAGCAATTGCTCAATCCTGCTCCCACCCTCCCCCTCTGTGCTGGCACCCTGGCAACCCAAGGTCATTCCTGAACCTGGGTCACCGGCACAGTGTGAGGTAAGGCGTCCAGCACCTCAGCCCTCAGTGACACTGGGCCGGCTTCAGCTTGGGGTTTCAATTGATGGGAACCAAAATAGACATGTTAGACTGCATTACACAATCAGGGAAATAAGAGCCTAAAGGGGAGGGTCCCATCACTCTCCTGCAGGCCTTACATTGTTTTTATTACCATAGGTCTCTAGTAAGCTTTGGTGCCACTTGATCTATAACCAGAGTTCCACAAAATAAAGATAAAACTATAGTTAAGACTCCTGTATGTCTTTACCCAGTTGGAGGGATTACTGTCCTTAGCCTCCTTATAACCCCTCTAAATCTGGCAATGAGGAAAATAAGATGACTTACTCAGCTATTTGTAGCTCATTGGCACTTTCTTCCACTGCTTCCATGGGTGAAAGTGACGCCGATACCAGGTCCACAGTGGGCAGAATCCAGTGCTGGAGGTGGGGGTAGGTGATGTCTACCCCCAGCCAACAGGGGAAAACCCTGTTCTTATAGAGCTCCCCCTAGGAGCCTGGACATGCAATGATGTCCACGACGGCCAGGGGCACTCCTGGACCTAGCCCGTGGACATCTGTCAAGGCTCCTCCCTTTGCATCAGCATGATCCCCATACTGTAGCACTCCCAGCCTGTGCTGGCAGCTGCTCACACTGGGGAGTCACCCACCCACCCACCCTCCTCAGGAGAGGAGAGCAGTCCTCCAGATGCTCAATCCTGCGCCTTCCCTGCCAGCCCCGATGATCCCTAGCTCGCTCCTGAACCTGGGTTGCCGGCGTGGTGTAGGTGTAGTGTCCAGCTCCTCAACCCTCAGTGCCACTGGGCCAGCGCACTGTCTCGGTACTTAACAACTGCCTGTCCGAAATCCATGACTGGATGACTGCTAGCTGGCTAAGGTTGACCCCAACTAAGATTGAGGTGTTGGTGGTGGAACCAGATCACTGGGCGGTGGGTGTGTTGGCCAGACAAACTTCTGGGCTCTGGCTCGGGGATGTTCAGATGGCTACCTCAGATCAGGTGTATAACCTGGGCGTTATTTCTGATGATGGTCTGGCCCTGAAATTACAGGTGTTGGATGTTGTCAAGACCTCAGTTTACCATCTGAGGAATATCGCCCCCAGGTAAAACACCTGGTTCCTCCCAATGATCTTCCAACTTTGGTCCATGCCTTTGTGACCACCTGCCTTGACCACTGCAATGCCCTGTACCTAGGGCTACTGGGGTTGATATTCACCACTTGCAGCTATTGCAGAATGCGGTGGCCAGCCTTGTGACTGGTACTTCTAGGACCAGCCACATTACACCTGTGCTCCACAGACTGCACTGGCTGTCTGTACAGTGGCGGATTATCTTCAAGGTTGGCTTGCTGACCTAGAAAGCCCTACATGAACAGGGACCCCGCTACCTGTAAGATCTTCTTTGCCCCTACTGTCCCTCCCATCTACTTTGATCCACCGATGAGGGATTGCTAGAGAGTTCCAGGGTGTGTTTTGAAGACATCTGGGGCTCGATCCATTGCATTTATGTCCCCTACCCTGTGGAATTCTCTACTTCATTGGGTGAGGGAGGGCCTGACCATCCAGAGTTTTAAATCAGCCCTTAAGACTTATTTATTTAGTCTAGCTTTCCCTGATGTGGTCAGTTTATGGGAAATTTATTATATAATGCCACTGAAGATTATTAATGAGGATTTTAAATATCTGATTTTATGTACTTGATTTTATGAATATGTTTATTGGAGATGTTATTTATTTGTGTGTATTTGTAAATGATCAACGGTTTGATCTTTTGGAGAGGCGCATTATAAGTAAAGCTAATTGATTGATTAACCACATTTGCACCTCCTCTAGCTTCTAGGGCTCCTCCCTCATGCCTCCAAACCCTGATTAGCTTGTTCAGGGGTCTGGGATCATGGGGGAGCTTTTGTTTCACCGCAGGAGTGGGTGTAACATGTAGCGCGCTACCATGCCTGTATGAACCTGCTGGCTTGCATTTTACATTGTGGCAGCTTGATGGGTCACACCTTTGCTCCTCCACCCTGTTTTTGGTAGAAAAACATGCAGGGGCTAGTGGGAGATTCGGAGGTGTCATCAGGACTTGGGCTGGCAGCAAAGAAGATTGAGGTGTCCCTGAGGACAACAAGGTAAGTCCCACACTTTTGGGAGGTTACACTCTCCCATGCCTTAAAATCTTGGTGTCCCCACCAAGTAACCACAAATTACAGCATATATACAATAATAGTCTATCTAGACAAATACCATCTATCTATTATGTACAACAAACATTCTAGGCTAGACAACTGGTTACTAGTCTTCATTAAAGAAAATACTAAAGGCCTTTAGATGTGAAAACACTTTAAAACATTGGTACCAACTGGACTTTTTGTTTTACATTGTTAAATGTTATAGCATGAAATCAACTTTAGTTAGAGCTCTAAGGCAATGACCATTTTACATTTGCATCCCATTTCAAGAGACTTTTTTCACTTTTCAGTCTCCCTTTTTAAACTTTGGGGTTGTACCTGGTCGGGGGGGGGGTCAACTTCTGAAAAGACATAACACATTTCTTGGTAAGGATCTACGTGTAACATAAGTCCCTTTGTGGACCACATACTGTACAAGGGCAGATCAGTGGGTTCTCCTGGGGTGTTATATGTGAGTTTTAGAACTGGTTTGAGGCTTCATTCAGAGTGTCACACTGGCACCATCTCTTCTTCTTTGGCTTCAGGAGGCATCCCACTTGTCTCATCGACCAGCAATGAGCTATGTGGAGCTGAAAAGGTTTCCAGTCTTTCCTCTGGGAGTTCTATAATTGTTCAGGTTCTTCAGATTCTATTTGTTCTGACACAAACTCCATAACTTCTTCATTATTTGTCTCACTTGCCACTTCAGATGTAGGCCTTTCATCTGGGGTTTCACTTTTTATACAGTTCAGAAATAGCATTTGTTAGAGTTCGCTCTGTTGCAGGTGCAAGGGTTGTTTGATCAATGAAACTGTCATTACTTTGAAACATTTGGGCAAGCTCTAGAGCAGGATAATAAACTTCAATTTCAGTATCTGAGTCAGAATTGTCTTAGTCTCCAGCTTTCTCTCTAATGAATTGGGATTTGATTCAGGGAGTTGCTCTTGAATTTCTTTCTGGTGTCTGCATGGGGCAGACTGGGTGACAGGAGGTTCAGCTGCTTTACTGTTGGGGACTGTAATTTTCCCAATAGGAAGCAAATGATTGTGATCCACTGCCTGCCCTTGGTTCTTTCTTGCTCAGTTCTGTAAATTGGCATCTCTTGCATTTTCTCCACAATGACACAAGGGGTACTGGATCATCTGTCTGATATCTTATGCTTGCCGGGGATGCCCAAGTTTCGTATCAGAACACGGTCTCCTGGATGCAGTTCTTGTACTTTCACTTTCTTATCATATCTGTCTTTACTGAGTTTGTTGCGCTTAGCAGCAGTCTCTGTAGCCAACTTGTATGCAGCATTAAAGCAGCAGTATTTGTTATTTGGTGAAAAAAATTCATCATATAGCTTTTTTTTAGCAAAAATATATTTCTGACAACCTAAGATTCATGCTCATTATATTTGTTGTTTTCTCAGATGTTGTTTTATAGTTGATTCTGTAATTAATGATTCCCATCTTTAAAGATGGCTGTCATTCACCATGTTTAAAAATCTCTTCCCCGGTGTTACTTGTTGAATGCACGTGCTAGATTCATGCTTTAGTTGCATTAGGATGGTTCTTCTGCTTGTTTCTGATAGTAAACAGCACTAAATATTATTTTTTTGTGGTGGGCGTGGCATGGGCATGGCATGGGAACATTGATAAACTTCAAGGGCCCATATCTTGGTTTAGGGATGAAAAAAAATAATGAAAAGAAAACTGTGTGTCTTGATATTTTTGCTAGACAAACCATATTACTGAAAAATATGTATGGTTACTAACAAATACAACTGCTTTAAGTTGATCTTGCAATCTCTGAGCATAATGCAGATTCATCTCCAGCCTAGACCCATCAGCCAAGACATCAAAACACAGGTTGACAGGTAACCTGGCTTCCCTTCCAAACTTAAGACTGCAGGGTGAGAACCCAGTGGGATCACTTCGGGTACAATTGTACGTATAAACCAGGGCACTGACCCACTGGCTTCACTGGTGTTTGTCTTTTGAGTCTAATGTTCCTAGCATATCAAGGAGAGTCCTATTGAAGCATTCTGGTTTTGGGTCACCTTGAGGGTGGTAGGGTGTCATTCTGTACTTGAGAGTGCTCCACAATGACAGCAATTCTTTTATCAGCCAGCTCTCAAAATCTTTTCCCTGGTCAGAGTGAGTCCATTGTGGAGCTCCATCATGAATGAAAAAACTTTTCTACCAGCACTTTCACCACCATGGAGGCCTTCTGCTTGTGCATAGTGAGAGAAATGATCTGTGACCACTAGAATATGTGCTACTTTTTTTGAGTCAGGTTCTAGACTGAGAAACTCCATACACACCAATTCCATGGGAGCACTTGTGGATATATTTACTAGTGGGGTGGCCCTCTGTGGTTTCACCCTGCTCTGTACACAGTGACTGCAGGTCTTTTCTATATCACTTGCCATGTGAGGCAAGTAGAAATGTGATCTGGCTTGGTCTAGTATTTGTTCATTGTCAAGGTGCCCCATTTTATCATGTAAAGCATGTAAGACTGTTTGCTTGAACTTTGAGGGTAAGACAAGCTGTAACTTAATGAAACCTTGGGGGACCTTGTTTTTCTCGATACAACATTAGATTAGTTATTTTTAGTTTGGACCATTCTCACAGTATTAGTCTTGCATCTGGGTGATTAGTTGTGACTTGATTTGCATCACCCCCGTTCTCTAAAGTAGAGAGGATATCTTTGATGATTGCATCTGCCCTTTGCTCTCAATGCAGGTCTTGGTTGGTAAGTTGTGGCAGCGAGTTGATATCAACTGCAGCAAAGTTGCAGTAGGTGGTGGGCAAACATTCTACTGAGGCACCAAGGGTGTTGATTAGTCAGGTTGAATTAGTTACTGAGGGTTGCTCATCTGTATCAAACTTCTTACACAGAGTTTTCACGGTCTGTTCAGGGATTTTGACCCAAGTTACATTGTTCTGTTGGTTGTTGGTCTTCTAGACAATGTGTCTGCATCAGCATGTTTAACCCAGGTCGGTACTCAACACTGTAATTGTAGGTAGACAGGGCAGATAACCACCAGTGCCTGGCTGCATCCAACTTTGCAGCAGTCTGTACATATGTCAAGGGGTTATTGTCTGTCTTGATGGTGATTTTGGCTCTGTAGAGTTACTCATGGAACTGGTCCACTATTGCCCACCTTAAAGAGATGCTGTTAACCCACTTTGGCCTCAAAGTGTCCCTAGTTTAAAAAGCACATTTTATGATTGTTAACATTCTATAAAGATTGTTAATGCAGCTAGTAGTTTGATTCAGATCCTTTTTTTTCTTTTAAATGTGAAAAACTGACTGCCCACCGTACTGGTGTTACCACACCAAAACATGTTTATTTACATTTCTTGACCAGCTCCCTCTGCATCTTTCCTGAACTCAGAAACACCCCCAACACAATCTAGCCAATCATTATGCAGTGGGAGTAGAGGAGACTTTTGTATCATGAGTGGTGGCTCTGTTTGATGGTGTTTCGGAAGTTCAGGAAGTGTGCACTAATAGTAGTTCAGTGATTTGAAACAACACATAGCTGGGCATAGCTATACATTACCATGCAGTTTGGTTCTAATAAGCAAGGAGGCAGATAAAACAACCAGCAACATCAATGCATTTTAGAGAAAATAAGCAACCATAAAATGTGGGGTTTTGCCTAAAAACTATATGATGTAAAAAAGGTTGACAGTGTCCCTTTAATGTCAAAAACTCTAGTTTATGAACAGCGTGCTTCTTTTCTGTACTGTGAAGGCTTCTGCTGGTGAAAGCCATGGGTCATAATCCTTTAGGGAAACTTTAGTACAGCACAGCCCCCAACCCACTGAAGCTTGCATTCGTGTGGAGTATGTACAGTTTCTCTGGATCAGCGTACGCCAGGACGGGAGCATGCATCAAACAATGGATAATGACATTAAAAGCTTTGTTGCACTTGGAAGTCCATTGAGGCCTAAATGGTTCTAAGTGCTTGTAGTAAGACTTAGGGTCATTTTTCTTGACCGGTGTGTTCTTTCCTTTCCTGGTGAGTGGGTAGCCCTGCGTGAGGCTCAACAAAGGTCTGATCACTCTGGTATAGTCTTTCACGAATCTTCTATAGTAACCACAGAATCCAAGAAAATGCTGTAGCTCTTTCAGAGTGGATGGTTTGGACAATGTTGTCACAGCCTCCACCTTACTTGGGTCAGTCTGGATTACATCTGCAGATACAATATGGCCAACGTACTTAACTGAGGTCTGGAAGAACTGGCACTTCTCTATTGAGAGCTTTAATCTGAACTCTTCTAGATAATCTAACACCTTTAAGAGCCTAGTTTCATGTTCTTCCAATGTTTTGCCAAAAATGATTACATCATCCAGATATACCAAACACTGAAGTAAACTCATATCACCAACAGTCTTCTCCATGAGCCTTTGGAATGTAGCCTCTCGACACACAAGAGCAGGTGTATCAACAGGATCTCCCACACCAGTGACCTGTGATGGGAAAGCTATCCACAGAGTAACTTTGTGGTAGCTCTCAGCTCTCTGAGTTCTTGCAACAGTTCATGAAGTTCACAACTATCACTACTTAAGTCTGTTTCACCATGAGAGGATACTGTGGTTATTCCAGCATTGGAGTTCCAAAGGTCTGTCTCATTTTCTACCTCTCTTACTTCCTTCATCAGTACACTGAAGGTGGGTGAATTGTCTTTTTGATCTTTCAGGCCCAGTTTTAACGTAGCAAACTTGAGTATTGAGAAGCTTTAAGCACTTGGTCAATTCTTACTTTACCTTGGTCAGAGGAAGCCATGCCTCCTTTCAAAAAACTTGTTGCAATACTCGCTCGAGGTGAATTAGGAAGTCTGATATTGTCTCTCCTTGGCACTGCTTGATTGCTTTGTATCTCCACATGAGATCTTCACCTGACTCAGTGCTTCCAAACACATTATCAAGAGCAATCAAATAGTCTTGTGCGGTGGCTTTGACACCCTTAGGGAATGGATAACATTGAGGGCAGGCCCTTGGAGACTCTCTCCTATCCTCTTACACTTTTTTGGCTCTGGTTGCTGCCAGTCTTGAACCAGCAGAGTGGCATAGTCCATTCAGGTGTCAAGGTCCTCCTCCCCTGCTGGAGTGTGCTTGATCTCAGAAACCATGCATAATCTTCTATAAGAATCATGCATAACATTTGGTATATAGCTTGGCTCTCCTATGGGAGTTCTAGGCAAGTTAACTTCTAGTACATCAATTACTTTTCAAACTTCTTCAGCAGATTTCCCTTCTGCCAATGACAAGTGACTCAGTTTCTCTTGAAAACCCTCAGATTTTGAGGGAACATTGGACTTGGGCATTTATTTGTATGGTGCACCAAAGTCCAGGCAGAGTAGAAACTTTCGGGGGTCACACGGTTTGGCACCTTTGCAGCATCTACAGTTTCTCTGCATTCAACAAGGACAGTCAGTGTCTTGGTGGAGTGGCCTCTCATTCACCCTCATACTACAATTTGACCTATATTTTGTACTGCAAACAACACCTCTTCAGCTTGCCCATTATTAGTCCCCAGGGGGATGCCCAAAATTAATAGTGCTTTGTTGAGGTCCACGCCCTCACCATCACACTAGTCTAGCAAATGTTCATATGCTTTTTTCATCAACCCTCATTTTAGGTTTGGGGATTGCCACGCCTTCTGCTTGGACAAGAAACTCCATGTGGGGTATGCTTGGGATACCAGGAGATCCCAGCGGTGCCTCCAAAGATGTAACCCTCGTGTCATGTCTAAAGAGGGCTACTACCCCGCCTTATCTACACAGTCAAAGTTGAGGGGCCTGGTATCTGTTCTGTGTAATCTGGCAGTTTGTTTCTAAAAGATTTCACAACATGAGTGCTGCCTCCAAGAGTAAGGTTTTGTGGACTAGTTGGTAAACTGGGTACAACCTCCTGGGATGCTGTACCTATCCACCTCCCTTCCCAAACACCCCACACACAGAAATACACTTTCACTTGCAATTCAACACCCAAATACTAGACTTCTTTTTTCATTACATTTTTGAATGATTGTTAACATTATTAATGTGTGCATCCTCTGTGTAAAAATGTTTCTTTTTTATTGTCCTCGGTTTTAAGAAGTAATTTTATTATGTTCTGTATTTTTGTATTCTTGTTGTGAAATGGTGTATATAACTTCAGCCGCCTCCACTTTGGTGGGTGTTTGGCTGCAATGTGGTAAACAAACAAACAAACCATTTAATTAGAGGAGAGCTCTAATAATATGCTCACAGACACACTTGTAGGGAAAAAAATAAACACAGATTTATTTACCATAAAGGTAGGAATAGGGAGGGAATAGCTGGAACAGGGAGGTACACACAATTAGGCATTTGATTGTTTGGCAGAAATGCAATGCAGGAATATACCCAATGAGCAATGGAAACAGAGACATTTAAACTTGTAAGCAGTAAAACAGTGCCCAACCTCCCACCAGCATGCAACAATGAATACAGAGCCCTCCCATCTGGTATCAGACCCCCTAGTCCTACACTGAGGTACCCCAGACTGGTGCAGACCTGTTGTTGCTGCAGGTTGGCTGTCATTAGTGCACTTAAACTTTGTAAATAAATAGCTATAACTGTAGCTTTGAACTTTGAAAATAAATTGTAAACAGTTCCCACAACCTTTTGTAGGGTAGCCCATGGTTTGGTGAATACTCTGGATGATAAAAACAGACTGGAACTGGGAGTTGCTGAGACTGGTCTTGAACAGCACTGTGCTGGTTCCAGATGGTAGTTGGTGGTGCACCACAACAGCAGAAAGCAGGAAACCACATCGTTGGTTGCAGGGGATGAAAATCCTGGTCTTCACTTGTCAAGCCTTTTCACAGTTCACCTTGGATGGCCTTTGTAAACAGTGTTCATTTGACAGGCCTCTACCTTCTTCTCTCTGGTGGTCCCCAGGTTGGTCGGGGGGGTGACAGGAAACTTCAGTCACCCTGCTGGTTTCAACCAGATTTCAATCACCCTGCTGGCCAGTAACAGCAGCCAAAGCCTAAGGGTGGAAAAGGCTAGGTTTTCCCCACAGGAAAAACAGTCTCAAGCTTTCTTCTGGTGTAAAGTCACCTGAACACCTTTGCTGACAGGCAGAACACTTCTGGTGATGATCCTCAAAAGACTGGGGACACCAAGGCAGGGTTATCCCTTCAGAAACAAACAGTTTCTGGTAGATGTTTTAGTCAGAATCTGATAAGATTCACTTCACAGACAGGTTTAGCTGATAAATCTATCAAAACAGCAAACAGGCAGAATTTGTCTTTTCTTCAAGGTTGGTAAAACCTCTTCTTTCTCAGAAAAAATCACTTCGTGCTGGAGATCAGTCAGGAGCCCCTCTGACAGGCATGAGGGCTCCCCTCCAACTGCCACAGAACCCTCCTTCACCTTCAAAGGCTAGAGGAAAACAACCTCGAGCTGTAAGTTTTTCTTTCTACTCTTTGAACAATAGGCAGCTGCTGATTGGCTGATAGGGCTGTCTATCATGTTACTAGATGCCTGATTGGTCCTTATTTGGGCACCCAGCACATTGGACACTCCCTTCCCCTCTCCCAAAAGCCATCTCTCAGTCCTCCAAGGCTTCCGCAAAAGCTGATTGGCTAGCAAGGGTGAAAAGGTCTCTAAAAATGGCTGCTGTGACAAATAGTTTATATGCAGTCCTAACTTTGAATGACTCTTGCAGCCAGACTACATTGCTGTATTATTTTTTTTCAACTTTCTTTCCCTCCAGTTGCAGTGCCCTGGATCATCTTTCAGGCAGCCTAGTACTTTCCTGCCCAGCCTGAAGCCTCACCAATCTGCACCTCCTCTCTCCTCCCCCTCCCCAAAGCCAGTACCCCCAGTTTAACCTGCCCGGGGTGGGTCGCCTTCTCCTCTTGGGCATGCTTAAGAATCAGACTCTGGCTCGGGTAGGGCTGGGGAATGGAGGACCTGGAAGGTCAGTTGGGAAAGGCCTGGTGGAGGACATGGTGGACTGGTGCCATCGCCTACCCAGAGTGCTGTTGTTTTTCTGTGTACTTGTGAGCTTCACCCACTCCCTCTCTGCATGGTGCGCAATGATGCACTGGTGTATGGCAACCCTGCTGGTGTCGACCACGCAGATTATGTGCATGTCTGGCTGCTGTAGTGCCTCTGGTCTCCACTGGGGGTCACCAGCACACTGAGACAACCCTCCCATGCTACCTGGGGAGGAGAACCCCACACGGGCACTCATCCTTAACCCTGTCATGGCCAACCCCCGGCGACCCGCGTATGCTCCCAAACCCAGGTCGTCGGCATGGTGCGAGGTGTGGTGTCCGGTGCCTCAACCCTCAGCACCACAGGGATGGCTTACATTGCTGTATTTTTAATTGTATACAGGGCTTGATAGCCCATACTGTGCCCTGTAATCTGACTGTAGAATGGAGCTTGTAGGGGTGGGCATTTGGCCATGAGAAGTGCTGTTATGTAGCCACCCCAAGGCTCAAGAGGCTCCATACAGCTTGCTGAACTACATTTCCCAGCAGCCTTAGCTGCTGGTCATATATTTACATAGCACTTTAGTAGCTCTTTTAATTTAACCACATTTGCACCGGCTGTAGCTCCTGGGGCTTCTCCCCCGTGTCTCTGGACCCTGATTAGCTTATTTGGGGGTCTGGGATCATGGAGGAACTTTTGTTAATGCATCAGTTAGGGTTGAAGCAACAAATGTAGGGAAATGAGGCATTAGGGTTGACACCCTAACACCCCCACCCTACCACCCCAACCTCCACAGACCAACAGGTGATGTGGTATGCCTTGGGATCATCGGCCCTAACTCTCACCCCATTCCATGTGTAAGAAAGATGACATGGTACAGTATAGGAGAATGGGATGATAGTTAGGCCTGATGATGTCAAGGCACACCCTGTCATCTGTTGGTCTGTGGAGGGTGGAGGTGGGGTGGGGTGGTAGGGTGGGGGGTGTTAGGGTGTCAATCCTAACATCTCTTTTCCCTACTTTTGTCACTGCAACCCTAACTGATACATTAACAAAATTTTATGCAATGAATTTCCTTGCTTTTTGAGAAAGTGTAATCTTACCCTTATATGGTTTTGGGAGCACAGGGCTCATCTGTCCATAAGTGCACAGACATTGTAATGAACTGCCATCTTGCTGCGGGAGTGCAGGGTCCCCAACACTGCATAATGGATGGCTCAGCAGTCCCATTACTGCATAATGGTATCCATATGTGGGAGTGCAGGGCCTGGAGGAACTACCTATAATTGTAGAGATGCATCGCAGCCCGAGACACATTCCAAGAAAGCCTTGTGCTGCGAATGGTGCAATATCTCAGTAGCTGTAGCAATGCTGGAAAAAATTCCACTGCAGTTGTAATCATGGACTGGTAACCTGCACGCATGCTTAGAGGTGTACTAAGCTGCGTTTAGTGAAAATTCCATATCTCGAACTGTTTTCGAGATATAGGTACCGAAAGGTGCTGCTTTCACCACAGTGTTATCTATGGGAAATTTCTCAACTTCAGAATGCCATAACTATGGAACTGATGCAAATCTTTATGCCAAACCAGAATAATTCACATCTCTGGGACACCCCCTTTCTACCCTCTAAATTTCAAGCTAATAGCCCTAACTATTTCTTTGCAGTGAATTTGCAATGAAACAGCAGCCTTTAAAAATCCCTGTTCATGAACTGTCAAAATCCTAGTTCATGAGCCAAATCCCTGTTCATGAGGTGTCAAAATCCCTGTTCATGAGCCAATCCCTGTTCCCGAGGTAGGGCCTTCTAGTCATAAACTCACAAATAAGGATTTTGACAGTTTATGAACAGGGATTGGCTCACTAACAGGGATTTTGACACCTCACAAACAAGGATTTTGACAGCTTATAAACAGGTATTTTTAGAGCCATCTGGTCATCCCCTCATGAACAAGGATTTTGATAGCTCATGATAGCTTCCTTTTTAGAATCCCTGTTCGTGAGCTGTCAAAATCCATGTTCATGAGCCTAATCCCTGTTTGTGAGGTGTCAAAATCTTTGTTCGTGAGAAAGCCTTGTTCATGAGATAGGGCCATCTGGTCATCCCCTCACAAACAGGGATTTTGACAGGTTACGAACAAGGATTGGCTTGTGAACAAGGATTCTGACACCTCATGAACAAGGATCAGAAGCGAGTGGTGAACAAGGATTTTAAGATTTTAAAATGGCAGTTTTTTTGAGTAAACTAAAGGAAACCAAAGCCATGGGTTTGTAGGGGGTGCCACCCTGAACAAAACCCATACTTTAATCTTAACAGAAGGGGGCAAGTTATAAGGTTCTGTTTGCCCAAAAAATTGAAAACAAGATGGCGGCTTGTGAAAAGGGATAGTTTTCATACGAACAAGGATTTTATAAATCTCTGTTCGCGAGCTGTCAAAATCCCTATTTGTGAGGCAAATCCTTATTTACAATTTATACACCTATCCAAAAGACTGAACTGAGCATGCTCAGAATCCGACATTTCAAAATTTAATAACTTTGGAACGGATTAATATTTATTCACCACACCAATGCTGGCTTGTTCTTTGTGGCAACCTCTTTCTACCCTGAACATTTCAGACCGACATTCCAAACAGTGTGGCTGCAGCATGATGGGCACAAATGGGCAAAAAAAAAAGTAAAAAACACACTTTTTCCACTATGCGCTGCACCTAAACCACACATCTAATCGAAATTAAACTTGGCACATCAAGAGACTACTCCATAGGATGGTGCATACCAAATTTCATGCAAATCCGTTGAACGGTTGCAAAGTTATTAAAGTGCAATATTTGGGGTTTAACATTAAACTGCTTACTCAGCCCTAACTATAGTGACGCTACTATGCCACTGTAATATATCTATATCTATATCTATATATATATCTATATATATATATATATATATATATATACACACACACACACACACACACACACACACATTTGTGCATTTTCTCTGGAATGTGTTTAATCATTTTAAAAATCAGTCTTAACTCATATTGAGACAAAAATTTATTTTGTAAAAAGTGTTATGTTTATTTTTAGAGCAATACTAGATTCCCTGGTGAGGGGGTATTATTTCTTCAAAACATGGGGGCATTTGAATTTAGTTTGGATACTACCTAAAACATGAAATAAGCCCACATTATATGATTTTGGTGAGAGGGTCTGTTATTGCAATCTGTTTGTGAAGTATTTTATTTTTTGTACACTTGCAAAAACAACTAATCAGCTAACAAGGACAAGCACTTTAGGAGATATGGCTCAAGCATTTTATTTAGGGAATATTGCACTTACAGTAGCACAATTCTGAAATTAATCTGTCTAAAATTGCATCAATGTTGCCCCTAATTTGCACTCAGTGTTATTAGTATCTCAATTTGATACAATAATAATGAACACTGGGAGTGGAAACATTGTACCAAATTATGCAACTACAGAAAAAGGTATGGAATCTACAAAGGAGAAAAAGAATGAGAAAGAGAATATTTTTTTTTTCTGTTAGGGGACTTAAGTATTGTAGCTTCAGCTCCAGTGGAAATTAAAAAGCGACTAAGTTATTCAGCGGTATTAAAAACAGCTCCGATAAATAAAAGCTACCAGCGATGGATTTTAATGATGAACGAAAGACTGCTAGAGAGTAAATGGATGACTCCAAAGGAGATAATAATGAAATATAGGGAAATTAATACGTCATAGATTATTAGCACAGATAACAGAAACTCAGCTAGACAATAAAAGTAACAACACTCAGGAAGATAGTAATAGTAGTAGTAGTTTATTGTTTGACTATTCTTAGCCTTTACAATTCAATGCAATATCGGCATATATAAAATCACAATTACAGATAAAATCATTCATAACATATAATTATCACATATGAGATACACTTCATGTTATCACTCAAGCTAGCAATATAAAATTAGACTGGGATAAATCTCCCAACTTGATACAATAATTCAGTTTTGGTATATTGTGCCCACTATAGAGAAACAGTACTGCACATATAATCATATTGTAGATATATAAGTGCATTGCCTAAATGGGACCATGGTCAGATCTAACATCATACCTCAAGACAAAGAGGCCAAAAATAACTACAATTTATAGACAGTTAACTGGTCAGGAGGCAATAGATTCCATTCCAGTACACATGCCAAGTTTAGCTATCATTTTTTCCCTCACTTTCTGAACTATTAGGTAGTAGTTTGCCAGTCATTTTTTATAGAAGACTCATCCTCAGTATGAAACAAAATGTTTGTGAGTACAGTTTTCTTCAGATATTTCCAATTTCCAAGGTATGGACCTAACCAATAAGCCCTGGCCCTTTCATACCAGGGACCAAAGAAAAGAACATGAATTAGGTCCTCCTTACCACCATGTGGGTAGAAGCAGTTTTACCCAATAGGAGCATTTTTTATTATGTCTGAAACAGAGGACATTGCTGTCAAGCAGCTCATATTTGTATTTAATAAATGTCCTCCTTAGCAGTGGATCAATAAGGATCTCTGAATAATATTGATAGCCATATGTGCAATTATTATTTGCAAACCACAGAGAAAATCTGAAGCTTGCAATACTTTCTAGATTATATTTCATCCAATAATTTTTGATTCTTATTTTGAATATATTTTTTATACTTTAGACTGAGGATTATATTTTTCTCTAAGTACTGTATCCATTTAAGATTTGCAAATCATGCTTCTTTAAACTATACAAGATATTCCTATATCAGATTGATTCCATACACCCCAATTGAAGCCAAGTCTTTTTTCCATCAGACACCTATATGGCAACCTGTCTTGTATCATTCTGGATATTTGCAGACAATAATTAATCTTTTTTTTTAATCCATAACTGTATTTATGTTGTCTAGACCCAGTTCAGATCTAATATAGGCTGCCAGTCATGAATGACCCATCCCCAATACCTTCCTCAAAAGTTTATATATTGCCACAGTGAGTTTAAACATAGAAACATAGAAACATAGACTTTGACGGTAGATAAGGATCACTTGGCCCACCCAGTCTGTCCATTTTCCTACCTATTGGATAAGCTGCAGATTCTAGTTAACCAACAGCCTATTTCCCGCAACCCCCCACTACAATTGCCTTATGTCTGTTCCATGCATGTTTGAATTCCCCCACTGTTTTAGACCCAACAACCTCCCCAGGAAGGTGGTTCTAAGCATCCACCACTCTCTCTGTGAAAAAAAAAAATGTCCTCACATTACCCCTGAGCCATCCCCCCTCTATCTTTAAATTGTGCCCCCTTGTTCTTACACATCTCTTTTTGTGAAAGATGCCACCCTCCTGGACTTTGTTGATTCCCTTGAGGTACTTTAAAGTTTCTATCATGTCCCCCCCGTCCCCCCTTTCATCAAGAGTATACATATTAAGCTCTCTCAGTCTCTCTTCATATGGTTTCTGATGCAGATCCTGCACCATTTTAGTTGCCCTCCTCTGGACTGCTTCCATCCTGTCTATGTCCTTTCATAGATGAGGTCTCCAAAACTGCACACAGTATGCCAGATGGGGTCTCACCAACTGTCTGTACAGAGGGATAACCACTTCCCTTTTTCTACTTGTGATGCCCCTTCCTGTGCATCCCAGTATCCCCCGGCTCTCCTTACTGACTTCTCACATTGCTTACCCACCTTTAGGTAATCTGTTATGACTACCCTCAAGTCCCTTTCCATTTTTGTTGTTGTTAGTACCTCCCCTGCTATTGTGTACTCTTCTCCTGGGTTTTTGTTTCCCAGGTTCATTACTTTGCACTTCTTTGCATTGAATCTTAGTTGCCATATGTCTGACCATTCCTCCAACCTTGCCAAGTCCCTTCTCATCCTTTCTACCCCTCTTGTGTATCAACTCTGTTACAGATCTTTGTGTTATCTGCAAAGAGGCATACCTTTCCCTCCAGACCCTCTGCAATGTCACCTATAAAGATGTTAAAGTTTGCCTCTGTTATTAAGGTCCCAGATTTCTGCCCCATAAAGCATTTGTGAAAAGTGTTTAACTTTGATTATGTCAATCAGAGGTCTTACAGAACATCCCCCATAGACTGAGTTACATTTTCCTAGACCAAGGACCAATTTATTCTAGATTCAATGATTTTAGTGGCATGTTTTGTCCAGGATCCATTAGGTGAAAGGTTTAAGCCCAGATATACATAGCTATTAGTGAGTTCAGTTTTATGATTATCAGTAGCCCAGTGACCTTTGCTATTTTTGCTACCAAAATCACTTCCACATTCTTGAAAGGGGGTGATACAGTACCTATTTTCAAAGAGGGAGATAAAGCAGATCCAAAGATATACTGTCTCATTAGCCTCCTGGAAGTATCCAGTAAACTTTTTGCTAAGATTATTTTAGAGAAGCTACAGGCACAGCTTGTGTCATTAGATGGGTTATTCCCCTACAATATGGTTTCAGAACAAATTGTTCCACCTCAGATAATTGCTACATACTTCGACATATTTGGGAGAGATATTGCTTTATTTGCGGACAAAGGGTAAACGCTGCTTTTATAGATCTATCACCAGCATTCTACTCAATTGATAGAAATAAATTGTGGTTAGCTATGCTGGACCTTGGCATTGATTATGCCTTGGTGTCAGTGACTTCCAATCTCTACACTAATAATTGGGCCAGAATTCAATTGCCCCCCGAGGTAGTGTTGCTCAGATAGGTCTTTTGTGGATCCTACCACCCTCCATCAGATAGTGCTGGTATCCTACCTAGGATCTGTGGTCGCAGATTCTCTTTACTGTATATACTTTACCTTAAATTCTATATACTCAATAACCACACCCAATGGTTATTCCAATAAACTCAGTTTATTGTCTGTACACACATGTGTGGGAGCCTCGGCTAAAGGCAAGAGCTCCTCGAACAAAGGTTTACACAGTATTTTATAACACTCTCTCATTTTGGAAAAACATCAACATTTCAGTATTAGCCAATCAAAGTTCTCAGCAATGTAACAGAAGAAACACATTGAAGCATTAGGTATTTTTCCACTGGCTTATTTCATCACTGCTTGATACTTATGCCTGGGTCAAGCTGACCTAATAGAAACAATGAGCTTCACTCACTCCATGGTACCATACAGCTTGGTTTTTCAATGCAACTACGTGTTCTTATCTCTGCTTCTTGCCCAACCCTGCCCAAGCTTGCTATTCAGGCTGGTACCATCAGTTCTGTTCAGCTTTATCTAAACTGCTATTTTTCACAACTTTAAGTAACTGGTTTCAGCCAGCATGAGCTATTGCCTTCTGCTTGCCTTGCAATTCTTACAAACTTATAATGACCCTTAGCTTCTACTCAGGCCTGGCTATATTCAACTACACTAGCAGCTTCTACATTATAATATATTGTAACACACTTTACTTTTTATGTATGCATGAATCCACTTCATATGTATGCATAAAAGAAAGATATATAAAAAGAAATTCCTCCACACTCCCCCCTTTTGATACTCTGTATCAACTAACCACCCCCCTTTTTATTTATATGATTTAAAACTGGTTCCCAGCATACAGATAGTTAAGGCATGGAGTTACAGATGGAACACAATGGTGAGTTTGTAAAACATAATACAGAATTGAGGGATGTCAACACACAATTGAAATATGTGAAAATGCTAACATGTGACACCACATATAACACAATATAACATAACAATTTTGTTGATGAAAAGAGTTCATGGAATTCACTTTGAGAGTGAATAAGGTAGATGCTACCTTGTGTTGAGGTGTGGCACCCTTGGAGCTTGATTGAAGAATCTATTGATAATGTCTCTGACAGATAAGTCCTTATAAAACATAACAGTCCATAAAGTTAACAGTCCATAAAGTTCATATAAGTATCCACAGGTTGATGTAGTTACAGTACAGATGAAATGTCATTTGCAGAATGGTGGTAACCCCACAAGGCATATGGGGCAATGCAGACAGTAATTTAAAACAAAACACCAGCATAGTAGAAAAGTCAGTGTTCGCTTTGCTGGCTGGCTGATTAGTAGACACACTGGCCAGGTGCATTAAGTCCTTTTAATGGAGTAGTCACACACACACTGGCATGGCATTTGTTTTGTCGTAGTTGATTACACCCCAGCATAAAGATTAACAGTCCATAAAAGGTAACAATTGACAATAAACCATTAAGAACACAGTCCATAACAGAGCAATAGGGTTGTAGAAAGTACCAGCCATGTTTGGAACAAGCGGCAGTGAAGAAAATGGATGTATTGCTTGAAGGTCAATTGAAGCAGAATCTTCTCGCTGGAGTTGGGGAGTGCCCCTTTCCCAGACTTAACTTCATAGTAAGCAGAAACAATAAGCTTGATTGCAGAGTCTGAACTGACTGGACCTTCTTCAGTTGATTTAAAGTTCTACAAATAGGTGTAATTTCGCTGAAAACATTACACTTGCAGAGGTTACTGCTGTTGAACGGGAGATCTTGTGTGTGCCACACCGTGAAACCTGCAAACTTGCAAAGTGTGTTAGACACTGAGTTAAAAAACACATAAATAACAATCTTTTAAACCATTTACTTCTTGTTTTGTAAAGAGTGGTGTGACAGAGCCTAAATTTGGCAATTAGAAAATAAAAATAAAATGGGACATTAACCAAGACACTGGGGTGCAGGCCGAGGTTCACTTATACCATTTGACCATCTGTAAATCATGACAATGTTATGGTTACCTCCTGCTTTTAAATCACAGCAGTTATGACAGTGATGAACATTATTTCCTGTCTGTTGCAAGCAGGCCTGACGGAGACCTGAGTTATAAAATCCTGTAATGTTACAATACATAGATACATAGACAGTGTCAGCAGATAAGGGCCTCATGGGCCCACCCAGTCTGCCCATTTGAGCTTGTAAGTTTAGTTTGTTTTCCTTACCCTGACCTCTAGAATTCCTTTATGTCTATCCCATGCATTTTAAATCCTGTGATTGTTTCAGCCCCACCACTTCCTCTGGCAGGGTGTTCTACTTGTCCACCACCTGTTCTGGAAGAAATTCTTTCTCATGTTTCCTCTGAATCGTCCTCCCTCCAACTTCATCCCATGCCCTCTAGTCCTGGAACATCTTTTCGCTTAAAAATAGTGTTTTCTGCACTCTGTTTCTCCCTGTAAGATACTTGTATGTCTCTTATCATATCCTCTCTCTCCCTCCTCTCCTCCAGGGAGTGCATGTTTAGTTCCTTCAACTTGTCTTCATAGGACTTGTGATGCAATCCATTTCTGCACCATTCTCACCCCTTGTACTCCCTTCAGACCCATTACCCCCCTCTTCCTCAGTAAAGACTGAGCAGAAATACCTGTTTAATATGTCAGCTTTACTGTTGTCATCCTCCACGCGACTCCCATCCTCCCCCTTTAGTCTCACTATCCCTCTCTTTGTCCTTTTTTTTTTTTTTTTTTTACTTATGTACCTGTAAAAGGTTTTGTCCCCTTTAACCACTGATTTTGCAATGCGTTCTTCTGTCTGAGCTTTGGCTTCCCTTACTGACTTTCCTGCCTCCCTTTGTTTCTCCTGGTACTTCTCCCTATCCCCTTCTGCCTGTGTCTTTTGTATTGCCTGAATGCTATCTTTTGGCTTTCACTTTCTTTGCTACCTCTTTGGAAACCATAATGGTCCCTCTTCCTTTTTCTCTTGCTAACCTGCTTAATGCAGTTACACGCTCAAACATATTGTTCATAACAATATGCCTTTTACACAATGCAATTAGTGGGACAAATACATATGTTGTTGGCCTATGCCAATTTAATAACAGTGCCTATTGCACCTGTGACACGTGAAAAGGTCTACCTTTTTACCCTGTATAGTGACATACTTTAAAGTACTGAGTGAGATAAGGCTTGAAGCATAGGTTTGGAGTACAATCTAAAGTTTGCATATTATAATTGTTAAAATGTAAAATGACAAAACCTGCATTGAGTGCACTTATTTTTTAGGGGTACCTGTGAGTAATAAGACAAACGGAGCATTAATTTTACTTTTGGTTTTGCTTTGGAACATATTGTAGGGGTGGGTCAGCAATGCTGGTCCCAGTATTTAGGTTTGGTTATGAGCATTAAAAACATTATACATGTGGGGCACTTTTCTGAATACACACATGATACAGTGTAGCAAGATGTATATCAAAACATTAACATAAACGTGAAACATTAGTGTTTGCAATAGAACAATTTTAGTATTGAGCATAATGCATAACATACATTTTAAACAACAAATATAAACTGTAAACTTAGCTTAGAGTCCAGAAATGTTAGAGTACTGTGAATTTACTGGTTGAAAAATGCATTCATTGCTGTAAGGCAATGACAAAAGTTGCTTTGCATTTGTTTTTAACAGGATAAGAATGCTGAAAAGACAATCAAAAGAATGAATATGTGGACATACATACACAACTCTACTCTCCAGCGTAACTGATTATTTGCTGAGGGCAGAAACCCTTGTACCAATAATAGGTGTGAGATTTAACTGTTTGCACTAGAAAACAGAAGGGCTTGGGCTGGGTTATGCTGTTAAAATACCTTGGGTCTTTTTAAACCTGTAAATAAGAAACAATTATTGGCAAATACATATTTTCCTTATTTACCCTCTAGGGGAACAGTGATGTACCTTGCAACCTTTGTGGGTATTACACTGGAAGGGATAGAGGAAGGTAGCTTACCTCCTCCCCAAGCTCCTACTGGTGGAAGAGACAGCTCAAGTGAAAGAGACAGCTCAATACTGTAGCAATAAAAGGTTAGCTGTGGATGTTGACATGATCCCCACCTAATACACTTTAAATTATAACAAGATAATATTACAATTAGTTTAGTAAGTTTCATACCTTACTATAAAGATGGGGAACTTCTTTTCTCTAGAAGAAAGAGAAGAAACACAGACAAACAACAAAAACAAACACACACCAGTTTAAAAATAAAACAAGATTATTTCCATAGGATAAAAGAAGCCAAGCGTCCCTGGGTTCCTTATCCTAAGCATGACAAATGTCAGCTGAGTTTATAAAAATCCAGATTGATGGTAATACCTGCACGTACGTATCTCTTAGAATGCATTTTAAAAGACAAAAAAATGATTACACACCATGGTCACACATAAAAACCAAAACCATTGTTTTTAACTGTAGATGGTAGACTCAAAACAGCTGTAATATTCCTTTTTCAAAAGCGTACTATATATATATATAATAAAAATATGGGGAGATGATAAATAATTCTCCCCTTCCAGCTGGAGTATTGCCTGTGTTGGCTGCAAGTCAGAAGCCATGAGAGGAGAAGAAAAGTTTGTTCCTCTTCACTTAGAATACTAATTTTGCAATAAAAAGTCAAATTACATGGTTCACTCTTGGTGTGCTTTCATGAAAACATACATTTTGTGTGAAAAGTTGTGCTTTAGGTATGGAATACACATCAAGTTTGAACTGGTAGTAACATAAAATGTTGAAACACAAGAAGGTCAAATAACATGCAAAAGGTCACAGTGTACATGCAAGGGTCGTTCAAACCCAGTTATTTATTTTTTTAGTGTCCTTGAACACCACCAATATTAAAATATTTTTACACAATAAAACTGCTGGCCAAGACAGTACACACACATACACATACACAAAAAGAAATACTTAACACAAAATAAGACTGACATTGTTTCACACCAATTTGCTGAGGTAATGCCCATAGTTTCATTAGAAAACTGTACGGTTTTAGATATATGTGCTGCCTCCTGCCTGTCTTGTAACACTGACAATTTTAAACCAACACATTTATACATATCACCATGCCAAATCTTTCCAGAACAAAACACTTTTAAACACATTCTAATAACTCCTTTCAACACCTTTAAAACACAACACAACGTACCATCTGTAAGTGAACACATCTTGTATAACATGGTTACACCTTTTTGCGATAGCCAAAATATGGCACTTT
Organism: Neoceratodus forsteri; assembly: GCA_016271365.2. NCBI lineage: Eukaryota > Metazoa > Chordata > Ceratodontiformes > Ceratodontidae > Neoceratodus > Neoceratodus forsteri. The sequence goes on from CM057449.1 coordinate 372,531,052, forward strand.
GCCATTTTGCAAAAGTTTCTGGTTTTAACTAGAAGTATGATAAAGCCATTTATAGCTGTTAACACATTACATTTTCACCTAGCAGTGGCTTTGGCACGTTGCTTGCAAACTACAAATCTTTCTGCACATTGCAATCTATGACGTCATATCTCTTCACCTTCAACACTACCTGCTTCACCCAACAACTACATACAAAAGTTCTTCACTGACCCTATCTAGGCAGCACAAATGTTCCATTAAAATAAAGCCAATTAAAACAGTCAGCTATGAGGCAAAGAAACTTTTTCTTTCTTTTTTTTTTTTCACTGTAACATGTTGTGCACTGAAGGCAGTCAATCCTATTCTCGCAACCTTGACAACAGAACATAATTACAGAACACAGATATAAGCTAGATGCACAAGAAATATGGAGCATTACCCTGTTTAGTATACGTATACAGAAATAAAACAGACAGACATAAAACAACTTTGAATAAAAAAAATTCAGACTTACCCGGTGCCAAGGTATTTTTCTTCTTCTTTTCCGATACACAAGTCTGAGTAAGAAAACTGACTGCAGGACCTTCATGATAATTTCCAAACACTGCAGCTATTAACCCTTTCAAATGTTTTGTTTTGGCCATTTTAGTAACCTGCCAAACCAAGTCTTTTTCCAGAGCTCTGGTTTGCAGTTTAAAAACACAACAAAAAAATCTCTAACAGTACTAGGTTGAGATCCATCTGGTAGAGGTCCCTCGTATTTCCCATTGTAGTCCCTAAAAGGCGCCTTGACCAAACTCGGAGTGCCCAACACTCCTATATTTCTTCCGGGCGTCCCCTGACGCCGAGTGCCCCTTAGCACCCTTACTTTTTGCGGGCGTCCCCTGACGCCGAGTGCCCCTTAGCACTCGAGTGCCCCTTAGCACTCTTACTTTTTACGGGCGTCCCCTGACGCCGAGTGCCCCTTAGCACTCTTGGTGCCACCCCTGCACCTAGAAACAGTAACTGATGACTGTCACCGCTCCCAAGGCATCACACGTATGGTGGGACTTAAACCTCTGGGGCCACCTTTCCCTGAGGCTGGGACTTGGCAGTCCGATCACAGTGTGACACGGAGAAGTGAAGCCATCCTGCTGACTACGCCAAAAAACTGTGGTCGCAGATTCTCTTTACTGTATATACTTTACCTTAAATTCTATATACTCAATAACCACACCCAATGGTTATTCCAATAAACTCAGTTTATTGTCTGTACACACATGTGTGGGAGCCTCGGCCAAAGGCAAGAGCTCCTCAACAAAAGTTTACATCAGTATTTTATAACACTCTCATTTTGGAAAACATCAACATTTCAGTATTAGCCAATCAAAGTTCTCAGCAATGTAACAGAAGAAAACACATTGAAGCATTAGGTATTTTTCCACTGGCTTATTTCATCACTGCTTGATACTTATGCCTGGGTCAAGCTGACCTAATAGAAACAATGAGCTTCACTCACTCCATGGTACCGTACAGCTTGGTTTTTCAATGCAACTACGTGTTCTTATCTCTGCTTCTTGCCCAACCCTGCCCAAGTTTGCTATTCAGGCTGGTACCATCAGTTCTGTTCAGCTTTATCTAAACTGCTATTTTTCACAACTTTAAGTAACTGGTTTCAGCCAGCATGAGCTATTGCCTTCTGCTTGCCTTGCAATTCTTACAAACTTATAATGACCCTTAGCTTCTACTCAGGCCTGGCTATATTCAACTACACTAGCAGCTTCTACATTATAATATATTGTAACACACTTTACTTTTTATGTATGCATGAATCCACTTCATATGTATGCATAAAAGAAAGATATATAAAAAGAAATTCCTCCACAGATCCTACCAGAAATCCAACCAAAGATAGATTTAGGATCCGGGGTCAGATAGTGAAGGATGCTTGGTAGGATCCAGTGATCCTAGGTTAGATTCAGGGATCCTAGGTTGAATAGTTAGGATCCAAGCTGGATCTGTTGGTAAGGACTGTGGATTTGTTGCAAGGATTCACAGGATCCACAACATTTGTTGCTAGGATCCACAGGATCCACAGTCTTTGTTGGATCTATGCACTGGATCCTAGAAGGTCAGATCCATGGTCAGATAGCACTGATATCCTACCACAGCAACTATCTGGCAAAATGGGAGGTATCTGTTGGTATCCTAGTTTCTAGGATACTATCTGAGCAATACTACCCTGGGGTTGTCTCCACCAAAGTAGACATTAATAAGGGCATTAGACAAGGGTGCCTATTAGCACCGATACTATTCAATATATATCTAGACAAGTTGTTAAGGGCATGCAATGGTTTTCCCTCAGACCGTCCAAGGCTAGGCTCCTATGAAGTCCCTCTACTGGCATATGCAGATGGTTTGGTGCTGCTTTCCTTTTCTCAAATTGGCCTGCTTAAAAAAACTACAACTTTTGGTCACAGAAACCCAAAACCTGTCTCTTACTATTAATCCTATCAAAAGCCAGGTGGTTGCCTTTGAGAGTAGTAGAGCAAACATTAGAGCTTCAAGGCATACTGGGAATATAACTTTCAATATGGTTAACCAGTATACGTATCTTGGCTTAAAGTTTTCTGCCAGTGGCCTTTGGTGTTCACACTACCTGGACGCCATTACAAAGCAAAAAAAAACAACTCTCTCTTGGCCTTAAAAAGTTCAATTATAAATACAGAGGTTGTAGCAATAGGTCTCTTTTTCAGGCAATTCACTTCAAATTCAACACCCAATTGCTTTTTGTCTCAGAAATATGGGCCCCCTATAGGCTAAATGACCTGGAAAAAATTTGCATTCAACTCCTGAAATCCTCTCTGAGATTAAACAAGTCCATTCCCTCAGCATATGTCATATCAAAATTAGGCATAGATACCGTTCAGACTTTGGTGGACTCTCTCTTTATAGGATACTGGATCAAATGTACCAGAGTTACCTTTGATGGACTGATAAGAATGTGCCTAGAAGAAAATGAAAGATGGGCAATACTTGGTATTCAAAATTCTCCCTACTAATACCAATTACAATATCTTTATAACTATTACAGAAAAGGCATCACCATCAGTTGGAAATACAAAGATACATCAAGAACAAGATTACTAATCAGGAGCTTGACCTTGATGTGTTATTCTGCTCCAGATTCTCCCCATGGTATGCAGCTAATGGTTCTACCATGCTGAAATGACAACAGTGTTGCCGAAGTTCGGCATGGCGAGATCCCCAATGTTGACAGGTGAAATTTCACCTGTCAGACATTGTGTGTTTTCTATTGGGGGGCTGTGCCCTGAACTCCATGTGGGGAATGTGCCACCCGCACCCTCTTCTTAAGATATCTAACTCTGAGTCGGAGTTGTTTCGGGGGGCGCGAAAGACAGTGAAAGAGCAAAATTTCACTGTTGGGACTCTCACAGCAACAATCTCGAATCCTGTTGAGATTGTCGCTGTGAGGGATTTCGCCATTGTGCGTTCACTGTGTGAATGACATACTGTGGCGGATGAGTGTTGGTTTGGCTATAGATCATATCTAGACTATATTCTGGAAACAAAAAAGAGAGCTACTTACTTGATATATAAGTATGAGCTATTTCCTAGCAATGGGGCCTATTCACGATTGAGTGGGAAATACATGCCAAAGGCACATATCCCACCTGCAGACCTCCGCACCTGCGGACAGGTGTGCATGGCCATCATTCACCATCGGCCACTACCTGTCTACAGCTCTGCCCCCCCATCGTGCAGTACTCTGCAGGGCAGATGGGGACGGAGTTGCAGATCCAGTCGAGCATCCAATGGGATGCCCATCATAGGTGCCACAGCTGATCACTTAAGCAGTCAGGTGTGGGTCTGGGAGCATGAATATCCCCTGCAGACACCTGGACCCTCATGGCCATGTTCACCATGTCCCCTGAACTGATCATCTCAGGCACCGAGGTCCCCACTGTAGATCTGCCCCATCACATGGCTGTACTGTCCCCAAATGGCTGGGACTCTCCCCAACACAGTGCCGCCCTATCCCTGAGTCCTCCACCAACCCCCCCCACCAAAATGCTGGTCTGCCCCGATCCTGGTGCTACATTTCTATCACCCCACACACACACACTCACACATATGTCAGGCCATGGCCCCGGTGCAATACATCAACCCCCCCACACCTCTCCATCATGGTCTGTGGTGAACCCCCCCTACAGCAGAGCAGCTGTGCTTGGCCCAGTGCACAGTACTGCACACCCACCCATCCTCCCCTGGCCTGGTCCTGTACTCCCACCCCATCATTGGTGGTCAGTGGTCACTCCCCCATGGCACCAATACCCCCGTACCCCATTCCCACTTGTCAGTGCCACTGCCCTGGATGGCTAGTGGCACAGCCCTCCACACACCACCTTGGCTGCCAGCTATCCAACTAGTGCTGAGAGTGCATCCCTATGAATAGGCAGCAGTTGGATGACTGGCAGCCATGGAGGTGTGTGGAGGATTGTGCCACTGGTCATTTCTGGCCGTGGCATCGACAAGAAGATATGAAGGCAAGGGGTTTTTTGGTGCTGCAGGGGTGCTGACCAGTGCTGGGTGGGTGCTGCAATCAAGCGTAGGTGGGTCGGGTGACCCTGCCAGACATGCCTGGCACTGAGTTGTGTGTGTGTGTGTGTGTGTGGGGGGGTGACATTACCAGTGCAAGAACAGGGCAGCAGTGTGTGGAGGAGGTGGGATGCCAGATTGGTATCTGTGGTCAGGGCATCACTGAGTGTTGGAGTGGGGGGATGCTGTATACGGCCTCAGGGTGTGGACCATCTGTGTGTGTTGGGGAAGGGTGTCACTTGTCCCCACAGGTGGGGACATGGCTGTGTGTGTTTTGGGGGGTTATGGACAGGTGCCAATGGACTGTGTGCGCGGGGCTGGGCATGTAGGGCTGTTATGGCAGGGTTCACCCTGGTGTAACAGGTGCCCTCCTGTGCCCCCCTGATGTGCAGCAATACTCACCCTGGTGAATGGTGCATAGTGCTGGCATGCCCCCGACACATCCCTCTCCCACCAGCAGTACGTTGGTGTCCTCGCGGCCAGGGACTGGGTGTATGGGGGCTGTGCACTCTGATTAGTGCATCCTGAGTAGTGGTCACAAAGGGTGCAGAGTGGTTATGTGCCACAGATATGTGGCGCATAGCCACTCCGTACTTACGTGCATAGGGCCCATTATTAGGGTTGCCAGATTTGTACATGCATCAAAGGCTTCAGAAACATTCTGTTCTTGTGTTCTGGGAGGCCATGAAAATCTAGAACATGTGATGTTTATTTGCCCCGGTATGCTAAACCCTGTAGTACTTGGGTTCTTAGTGTGCTTTCTGAGCTAAGTGAATTACCGGAGGATTCTCTTTGTTTTCTAATGGCTGTCAGTGATATCCCAATTGTGAATAAAATTGCTAATTATTTTTGTTTTATATATATAAATTGAAGGACTTAACCCTTTGCATGTTTTTAACAGTTTCTTTGTACTTTTTCGTATTATTTTACATGTGAAATTTTTCTGTTCTTTTGCGTGATATACTTGATGTTATAATGGCATGATGCCGATCAAACAAACTTGAAACTTGAACTACCAAAAATCATAGCTTGTGTTTTTGTATAATTTATTTTTAATTTTAATTCTTTCACTTTTATATCCAGAAGATCTTATTATTTTTGAAAAACCTTTTTCTGATAAGGCTAGCAAAATCAGAGCATCATCATAAGCCAATGCTGGGCAAAAATAATCAAATATTTTTGGATAATCTGATTCACAACTTGCCAGGGGCCAGAGTCACAAATGTTTGCCCTGGCGCAAACCCAGTTCACCCTATGTAAACTAGGTTTTGTGCCAAAGTGGTATTCACAAAAGCCTAGTTTGTACCCACAAACTGGGTTTGTGCTGAGGCAAAGTTTTGAGGGGGCCACAATGCAAATGAGGAGGAGGGGACCTGCGTTTTGGCACAGTCCCATACACAAAGAATTTTCTCCATGCAGGGACCTTTTGTGATGTTTCCTTGCATGGAGAACATACCACCAACTGAGACCTGGTGGTATTCTGTGCAATGCTAGTGGCTGCTAGAAGTACTGACAATAGCCATCCCATGCCAACTGAACCGTCTCCATGCCGATCACTGTCTGGATCACACATAAAATATAAGTAAACTTCCCTAGTAGTCTAGTGGTTCCTTCCCTTACTGATCTTTGGTCCAATATTAAATACTGATAGTCCCTGGTGGTCTAGTGTTCCCACTCCTTGCCGATTGCTGGCCTGATGTTAATTGCTGATAACCCCTGGCGGTCTAGTGTTCCCACCCCTTGCCGATCATTGGCTCAAAAGGAAAAAAAAGACACGACCTTGGGGCCATTGCTCCCCCCCCCCCAAGATCACCATCCTGAGGATGTAAAATAAGTCTTCCTGGTCATGCAGTGGTCCCTCCCTTGCTGATCATTGGACCCATATAAAAGCAATATACACTCTGGTGATCTAGTTGCTCCCTCCCTTGCTGATCACTGGCCTCATCAGTATTGAAGAAAACATATTCCCTGGTGCTAGTGGTGTCCCCCCATAGCCAATTGCCAGTCCAAGAAGTAAATACAGAAATAAATAAACATATTCCCCAGTGGTAGTGGTCCCAACCCCGTGTTGTTCGATCGCTGGCCTGTTCTAAACTAAATAGGTTCCTGGGTGGCTAGTGGTCCCTTCCCACACCTGATCACCCACCCGTGATATATAAAAACATTCCCTAGTGTTCAGTGGTTCCTCCCCCCACCCAATCACCCACCCAATATATATCAAATACTGTCATTGATGTCCAGTGTAACTCCCTCACTCCCCCACCCTGTCAGGGAGAGACCCACTACTTACCCTCAATTGGCCTCTGCTGAATCAGCACAGCCTTCCTCTTACCACCATGGCTGGCCACCTATTGCTTCCTCAATGAGCACATACTGTATACAGCATGCTCTCATTGAATGACAGATCACTCTGAGTTGTCGATCACTGTCAATGAGCACGCACTGTATAAAGTACACACTCATTGACAGCTTAATCGGCAGCCAGCCATGGTGTTGAGAGGGAGGGTCAGGTTATCAAATCGGGCAGGGGGTCAGGTTGGGAGCAGGGTGGTGGGTCACACCCTGACAGGGTGCAGGGGGGTCCACTAAATGACCAAGGAAATGAGGAACCATTTTATACAAGGGATCAGGATGGGAGGGTTACACTGGACACACATGAATGTATTTGATATATATAGGGTAGGGGGAGGGACCACTGGACACCAGGGAATGTTTTTAATATATCTTTGGTGGGTGATCAGGTGTGGGGAGGGACCACTAGCCACCATGGAACCTATTTAGGTTAGAACAGGCTAGCGATCGGTGAGTGGGGGAGCCACTAGACCACCAGGGAATAGATAGTTTTATGGCACTGGGTGATTGGGATGGCAGTCAGCTGGGGAGGGGACCACTAGACCATCAGGGATGTATGGTTTCCTATCAACAGGATGGCAATTGGCAATCGAGGAGGAGGAAGGGAACCAGGGAACCACTACCACCAGGAAATAGTGAACTTTTCTTTTATAGGGGTGGTGATTGAGATGAGGGGGGGCCACTAGCCCACCAGTTAGAAAGCCTTTTGCTTTCATGGGACAGCGATTGAGGGAGGGGAGGGACCACTAAACCACCAGGGAAACTATTTTTTACATACTTGGAATGGCAATACAGGAATGACAGCGGGGGTACTAGACCAACAGGGACTGCGGCTGCATTGGGTAGGGGCTTGGGGGGTCATGCTAAGTGGTTTACCATCAAATGGGTGACAGCAAATGAGCAACTCAAATATGAGTGACTCTATTTGCGTACCTGACGGGATTGTGAGTGGGTGTAGAAAGTGATGGTAGAGATAGTGACTGTGAGAGGGTTGTAATGGCAAGAGTGATCACCAGGGGAGCTGTACTGCTGCTGGTGAAGAACAGCAGTGAGGCCTGCTACTGCTGAGCAGTCTGCCTGGTGTGGCAGGTAGGGTCATGGACTGCTGTAGTAATGGTCCCGGGTTTGGGACTGCCAGTAGGTAAATTTTTTTCTGAATGGCTGTTAGGATTTTTTTTTCCTTGCTGTGTTCCCTAGCTATAGTACTCCCTCCTGTGTATTCCCCCTTTTCCCATTGTCCTCCCCCCTGAAGTTGGTTATAGTAATTTGGGGGGGTGGGGGCTAGCCCCTCTCATTAAATCTTAACTTGAATCTCCATCTGGTCACTGTATTGCAGTTGATTATGTGAGTTAGGGGCCAGTATTTCTTTTGGAAAAATGTTCTTGCTATTGTGCGAGTCACCATAGAAAAATCACCCTTATGACATGAAACTGTGCTAAGCCACCCACAGTCTATGTAAATGGGCCCATAATGGGCATGCAGATGGCCACATAGAGCCTTGTATGCCCAATGGGCTCATTTACATGGCTGCTTTACTGAATAGGAAATAGTGCACCTGTGCTATTCATTGTGACCCGGGGTCATTCTCCTGGTGGGATGTCAAGGTAGTACTAGTGGGATTAGCAGTGGCCTTTCTGGGTTACCGCTCCCCCTTCTGGCCCTGTTCACAGTTAGCACACCATGCTATCTGACTGAGAATAACAAGATTTCACACCTGCGCAGATGCAAAGTGCAGTGCAAATGTTTGCTCTTTGCTTTTCGTGTTTTTGTGAATCTAGCCCCAGGTCTGTTTGGAGCTGATCAGTGTAGAGGCAAAACAGAGTAGGAGTGAGGATGCATCCCTGCCTGACCCCTTTATTTATAGGAATTATGCTACAGAGATGGCCTTTGACTCCAAGACATACCTGTGCCCATGTATCCTTAAATAAACTGTGTATTATTTGTAGGGCTGTGCCTCTCCCGAATATTATTTTCTGAATACCACGCATAATGGGCTATCTGAATATTTGGACCGGAATACCGCATAGCCCACTATTCGAGCTGTATTCAGTATTTGGCCGGAGATTGTCTAAAATGAAAAAATAAAGCCTTTTCTGGCCTTTCCCCCTTCTGATGAGCAGTAAAAAATATATATATCATCCCTGGTGTTTAGTGGTCCCATCCCCCTGTGCCAATCACAGATGGCAGGGTAGGGGGCCACTAGATCACAGGGAGTCAGGAATTTTTTTTCATTTTTAGACATTGGGGATGGGGAAATTGATGTAAATCTCGGTGGGGGAGGGATTCTCTAGTTTGGGCTGGTGCTTGGCCGGGGCCCCCACTAGACACTAGGGATGATATACCCTGTTTTACTGTTGGCCAGGAGGGGGGAGGCTTTTTTATTAATTTTAATCAACCCCCCTCCTGGTCACAAATAACAAATATCGAATACCAAATAGTTTGGCACTGAGTACCGAATATTCAGCCAAATATTCAGTAAATGGTATTCGCACAGCCCTAACTATTTGCACCAACCGTGGATCAATACCTCGCTTCAGCATAAGTGACCATAATATATTCCTAGAGACTGTATCAAAAGCAGGTGAAAAATCAACAAAAAGGGCATATAGTTTTTGCTTCTTAGAAAAACATATTTCTCTATTAGATGGCATAAGGTATATCAATTTTCCATAGTAGAGTAACCATTTCTAAAGTCAGCCTTAAGTATGCTAAGTCCACCAGTTATGTCAATCTGATGTCTCAATCTTTCCAATACAATTTTTGAGCATATTTCTAGATTAACGTCCCATAAGCTAATGGACCCATACACAGCTGGATCCGCTATATTACCTTTTTTATGAATAGGGATAATTTCATCTCCTCTCCAAGAAGATGGTATGTAGTTTTCTAATATGCATTTATTATAAAAAAAAAACACCAATGGTTTACACCATAGTGGTGTACTACATAGATACACCTTCACTGGAATTTGGTCCAGTCCAGGGGCTTTATTTAGTTTTAATGACTTTATTGCCAGGTACACCTCTTTTCTGTTGATTAAGGGGAATCAACTACTACTACTGGGATCACAGTTGGGGGACATACTGATTCCAGCATCAGAATCATAGAAGATACCCCAAAATAATTTGACCCACTGACTTTCTGGTATATACTGTACGTATCTATACTTTCCTTGTAATTATTTATACCTCTAGCTACTAATGCCCCAAAGGCCTTAACATCTCTCTTATGTATGACCTTGAGCATTTTTTTCCCCATGGGCTTGATAGTATTGTATATTTTTCCTTTAAAAACATTCATATATTTTTCCCTTTCTTGATTTAAAATTTTAAAAATGTTCCTGTCCCTGTTGTCTTTAGAATTTCTAATCATTACTCTTAGGCTAGCTTTGTACCTCAAGCAGACTGTAACAAACCATCCATGCCTTTTTCAAATCCTGCCTTGCCAAATAACCTGTTGGTATAAATGTTCTTTTATTATTTCAAAGAGATTGAAAAATCTCTCCCAAAGCAAATGCACAGTTTGTTTTTTTAGGATTTCCCAATCATCCAAAATGAACAAGTCTCGTATCGTGTTCTTAATTTGTTCCTCCAATTTAGGACCCCAAATTACTCTCTTATTTATCCTAGCTTCAGTAAACTGGACTTCTGGGCCTATTTCTAGGAGCTGTTCTATAACCAAGCCTTTCAGAAGTATAGGCAGATGATCACTTTCTGATCTAGTAGCAATAGACAGACTAGTCCACACTGTTATCTGACCTGACCAGATAGCTAAGTCAAGCTGAGAGATACCTGTGGATTTTATGCAGGTACAATTACCCTCACTATCTTCTTCCAATCTCCCATTTAAAGAATATAAATTACATTCCCTTAAGATTTCAGTCAAAGCTAATCCTGCTTTATTCTGCTTCTCATCCTTTGTCTTTCTAGGGGGCATTATTGGTAAAATGTTAACGTATCCCAGAATTGAGTTATCCAACATACTGTCAAACTCACCAGTTCTGGCATTTATATCACCCAGTATCAAAGTAACTACATCAGGAAAATTTGTATTAATACTGAGTAGTAAAGTTCTAAAAAATTACCGTACGTTATGCTGAAAATATTCAGAGCCTTCTGGTGGCACATAACAATTGATGATAATGAGTTTAAACATTTGCTTTTGTAAAAAAGTAATAATGAAATTAGCCAAAATGTGCAAATTCTGAGTTTTTGTAAATGATCCCACTTTAACGTAAGTGGCCAGACCTCCAAATCACCTTCCAAATTTATGATCCTTAATCCCAGGCTGATGGAATACCCCATATCCATTCAATAGGATGATACTATAATTTCCGTGCCGGGTCTCTTGGAGACAAATCACATCGCACAATGAAACAAACTTTATCCAATCCAGATTAGCAAATGTGTTCTTATAGCCTGCAATATTCCATGAGATAAATAGTGAGCCCTCCACCTTTCTCAGGTCCAAAACACTTTCTCTATCTGTAAGTGTATTGCCCTTTGAGTAGGCTACACTATATGAACTGAGTCACTCTTCATAGCCTGCCAAGGCCATGAATTTATTTATCAAGGGAAGTGAAACTGCAAGTCTACTATACTTCTGTTTTTCACTAAAATCCAGGTCAGTCAGGGTCATAGATAGGAGAATTTCAAAAAGTCAACCAAGTACAGACCCACAGAGTCCATTATGTTACATTTTTGAAGAAGTTTATCTGCACCATATTTATTCTTAACTAGAATATCAATTTGACTACTGTTTGCTCTATGCCAATCACTCAGGATACTATCTTTGCCTAATGTATTTGTAAAAATTTCTAAAGAAGTTACACAATGAACCTGTCAACCTAAATTTATTCTCTCTAGCCATTTGTGGCATACCAAAAAGGCTAAGAATTTCTGGAGTTTCAAAATCCCCACTGTCAGGAGTAGCTAGCTTGCTAAACTCATGTCCCCAAAACCCACCCACCCCATGATCATCGCCATTTATTTATGCTCAGGACTGTCCGCTACCTGACAAGGGGTGGTAACACAACTCCCCCCCCCCAAAAAAAATATTTTATTTGCTTTTCTCGTTTGTATTTTCTCTTTCAGGAAAACAAATAAGTTTGACTTTCTCCTTTGTATTTTCTCTTCCAGAAAAAAGAAAGTTTTAGTTGTTTTTCTCCTTTATCTTTTCTCTTTTGGCCTTGCTCCACCCTACAAAAAGGGGAAGGGACTATATTTAACAAACAGGCTTGCCTATCTTCTGGTAATATCTACAGATTTTCTTTTCATCCACACTTCCTACCACGGAGCAGGAACACAACAAAAAAACTCGATATTTTATACCAAAGCAGCAAAAAGGCCACACAACACTAACATTAGCATATATTGCAAAATGGACATAGTCAGCTGCTAAAGCTGCAGGCACTGTACAACAAAATTTACCACTGGCAACCAGGATTCTGCCATGAGTGCTGGGTCATCACAGACCTCACAGCCCAGCTACAGGATGCATGGACCATAATCTATGACCTACAATACAAGGACCTCTACAACAGGTCTTACCACCAGGACCAGTGTACCAGTCATGGGCCAAGAAATGAGACAGGACCCAGGGACTGGCAGGTGGTTAGGAGGAAGAGGCATTATAAAGGGTTCAGGAGGAAATTCTCTAACCAGGGGCACACCTCAGCAGTACCAATCAAAAACAGGTTCACACCATTGGAACCAACCTTACATAATGCAAACCACAGAGACAGAAACAAATAACCTGCAAAAGCAAGTACTTTAAATAAAACCAATACCACTTATAACAAATGCAAAAATACTAAAACTCAAAATGTAACCAATGCCAATAAAAACAAAATACTCATAATTGGGGATTTCTTGATCTGCAGAGTGGAACCTCCCCTAACTCCAAGCGAGGAAAGTAAAATTGCAGTTAGGTGCTTTCCAGGAGCCTCTGCTAAGAGACATACAAACCGCATAAAAAGAATTATATAGGAAGCAGACTATATAACACATGTCACAATACACCTTGGAACAACTAATCTGGCTAATCACACTGTACAGGAGGCTAAAAAACACTTTGAGAAACTGCCCAGCAGACTTTCTTCCCTTCTGTCCAAACTAGCCTTCTCAGAAGTGCTGCCAGTATGGAATAAAGGAGTAGGCACCGAGTGAGTCATGGAGGTTGAAGTTGGAGAGTTCAATTCATGGCTGCGAGAATGATGCCAGAACAAAGGATACCACTATATAGATAACTGGCAACATTTCTGGGAAATAAATTTTTTTAAACATGACAGACTGCACCTAAACAAGGAGGGTGTGCGAGCACGCGGACAAAAATTTGATGTCTATGCAGGGTGTTTAAATTTATAAAAGGGGAGATGGTGACAACTCACACGCCCACCATCAGTGGGCTTGTCACCAGTCCCCATAACTTCACAGGTACACATACGTACCAAGAAAGGGAAATGGAAAAAGTATGCATCTCACCCACAGAAATATCGGTTACCATTCCCCAAAAGGCCAGCAACCTCTAAAATCACTCAGGTGGAAACAGAAAATTGGTACAGTCCAGGAAGAGGGTGCAGCCACATTCAAAAAGGGATGCATGTTCCTGGAAGGCAGTTGTTGCAAATGCTAGGAGCCTAGGAACCAGAGTGCTTCTGTTAGCACCCTTTGCAAACTGTGTGAGAGGCCTTCCGGCACCATGCAATTCTGCTTAAAGTTGGACCAGCATAACATTCTATGGTGATTTGCATATGCAGCCCATGATGCTTTGCATTATGTAAGCAATACCAGGAAACCAACACGGAACAAGACTGGGAGTTACACAAGGATAAAATGAGAGAAGCAAGCAGAAGGATAAAGCAAGCAAAAGCACAGACAGAAGCAAGGGTGGCTGGGGGTCATTTTCCAAGGTACAGACACTGAGGCAAACACTTAGACTGGGTGTATAAAAAGTGCCTGGCAGGCACTTATCATTTTATTTTTCTTAAAATGATAAAATTAACAGAACATAAAAAGTCAGGTGTTACTTCATACACTGTGGAATAGACCACTCCGATTCCCAACGATGGCTCCTTCATTGGTTTCTTACTTTACACAGGTTCAGTACAGTCTCTAGATTGGAGAATAGCTCCAATCTCTATACCTCTGTATTCACTCTCACTGTACCAGTTGACCTCTCTGTATCACTCTCCCGGCTCAACTGCCAAAAGTCCAGGAGAGGGGGATATTTATACCCTGGGACATAGTCACATGACTCAGACCCTTAACTAAATAAGTCTATTTCCTGTTCTGTGGAAAAGATTTGAACAATAAAAAGGGTCCTTATTGTTTCAACACCTTCTGTCCTTTCCATAACAACCCCTATTTCACACTATACCACAGTGGAGCTATTATTATTTTAGGAAAATGCAGTAACTAGGACATTAATTGCCTAGCAACCCTGAGGTAGCTACCCTGGTTACTGTAAGAGTGACAGACATCAATTAGACTATCCTACAAAACAGGGCCATTGGAGGGCACTCAATCCTTAGGAAATCCCCTCTAGTCTAAAGCCTGCACAACAGGATCAGCACTGTAATCTACAATACTCAGGTAATGCTTTTACAAATAGTTCCCCTGACACACAAGCTAACAAGTGCTGTCTTTATTGATTCTCTGGGTATGTTTACCACAAATGTACAGAACCTAAGGGCTTTACATGTCATGTACTTGTATTTTGTAATTCAGACAAAAAAAACGGAGAGCCTTTAATATTCAGTAAACTAGTGTACTTTGCGGCAGGGGTGTTTATACATGGGTCCCCTGAGTTTTTATAGCTCTGCCTAAACCAATAGATCTCGAGTGCTCTCAATTGTGCAGGAGTGGTGGCTTGAAATTGCAGAACTCCCATTTTGCTTTTAGCCATTGCTTCTGTCTGGCCATTTTACTTCATTATTTACTAAAGCAAAAACCTGCTTGGCTCACCTGAGCACCTACACACCGGGAGCAACCTCCTCCAGCTTTCTGAAGTGGGTGGGGATAGAAAATGTAGCTTCTTTTTGCATGAGTCACCTGCAACATGATTCAAAAAGTGAAAGCACTTCACTTTCCCTTTCAGGCGGGCAGCTAACATTTCCACATGCCGCGCCGCCTCCCCTCTACTCTGTGCCTCATCCCCTTTTCTTTGGGCACATGAAGCATGTAGTGCTTCGTTTCTCATTACAAAAGGGCAGTTACCCAGAAGCAAAAGTGTTTTCCTTTAGGTTTTGAGCAACTCTTATTGCAATACACTTTCTTTCAGGCATCTCTGGCATCCTGCCAGCTGTCCGCTTTACTCCGCATGCTGCCACGGAATGGAGAGAGAGAGAGAGAGAGAGAGAGAGAGAGAGCTCTAGGAGCAAATGTGTTGCTACTTTAACACAATATTCTCTCTCTCTCCCCCTGCTCTTTAAACTTTATGGGGCACCGATGTTTTACTGCTCTAAATCTGGAAGCATGCAGGCACCAGAGCACTCTGTTTTACACCGCGCTCACTCGAACAGGACATTTATCCTATTTTAATAAATAATAAAGCTCCCTCTCTTCTCTTGGCTTTATTTAGACCCCACTAGGCATTTAAGGAGTCCTACACCTTGCAAGAGCTAAGTGCTACATGCAGGGTTAGAATGTTTATTTAAAAATAATCCCAAAACAAGTACCTGAAGCAGTCTGTGTATGGGAGGCTGATTTCTTTGCTCCATTACAGCTTCCTGGGGCTCTCTGCATGACTGCTTCAGTATATTATTCCTTTGTGCTTCTGTGAATTTGGCCACCCTCCATTTATGTAACTATTAATATTTTGTAACCAGAGGGATGGGCATATGCTGTACAACAAGAAACTATTTCTTGTAACCGCATCAAGTGGCAGCAGTGGCTCCTTTCTCTGGCGGCATTTACACACTCTTTTTTCCCTCTGAGAAACATTTGGAAAACATTTGATAAAATAGCCACTTTTAGTCCTATCAAGGCTACTGTATTAAGCATAGAAGAAAGGATGAAGAGAGGAGGCAAATCCTTCTTTAGATACATCTGGGAAAGAAGGAAGGCAAAAGGGGACATAGTCAAGATTGCTACAGGGGAAGGAAAAACAACAGAAGACACTCCAGAAAAAGCAGAACTCTTTAACAAGTACTTCTGCTTGGTATTTACATAGAAACATAGAAGTTGATGGCAGATAAGGACCACCAGGCCCATCCAGTTTACCCATTAGTTTTTATTTACCTGTTAATTGAGCCATAAGACTCTACTCTGTCTTTGACCTGTTTATGCCCCTTCATCTGTATTGCTACCTTGTGCCTTGTGTTTACAGAGGAGAACCCAGGTGATGGCCTAGAAATGGCAAAATGCAACACCCCTGAACCTGGGGTTGACACTAGACCCTTCACAGAGACTGAAGTGTTGGAGGTGCTTAATAAACTAAAAGTTGTCAAGGCTATGGGATGGACAAAATGCACCCCCAGAATGTTAAAAGAACTGGGATAGAATTTGCTGCCCCACTGACAAAACTATTCACCAAATCCCTGAGGACTGGAGAGGTGCCTGAAGACTGAAAAAGGGCAATAGTGGTCCCACTCCACAAAATGGACAGCAGGGAGGAGTCTAAAAATTACAGACCGGTAAGCCTCACGTCTATAATGAAGAAGTTGATGGAGACACTACTCAAACAGAGGATCATAGCATTCCTTGAAGCTAGCAGCCAACAGGACCCCAAGCAGCATGGTTTCACACCAGGTAGGTCATGCGTGACAAACCTGCTTGAGTTTTTTGATTGCATCACCAAGGTTGTGGATGACAGAGGAGTGGTGGATGTGGTCTACCTGGACTTTAGCAAGGCGTTCGACTTGATTCCACACAAAAGGCTAGTAAAGAAGCTAGACACACAGGGGTTGGATGGGAAGTAGTTAGATCGGTACAAAATTGGTTACAGGGCAGAACTCAGAAGGTGCAGGTAAATGTAGAACTTTCATCATAAGGTAGGGTGACCAGTGGTGTGCCCCAGGGCTCGGTACTGGGGCCTCTGCTCTTCAATATTTTTATATCAGACATTGCTAATGGACTAGAGGAAAAGGTGTGTCTGTTTGCAGATGATACCAAAATATGCAACAGGGTCAACACCCAAGAGGGAGTGGGCAAGATGGAAGCTGACCTCAAGAAACTTGAGGAATGGTCTGGAGCATGGCAGCTGAGATTCAATGCCAAAAAGTGCAAAGTCATGCACATAGGAAAAAGAAATCCAAAAAAGGAGTATTACCGGGGGAGGGGGGACTAACTGCCTCCAACCAAGAGTGCAATCTGGGAATCATAATCTCACACAATTTGAAGGTGGGAAAACAGTGCGAGAAGGCAGCATTGAAGGCCAGTGGTATGCTGGGATGCACTGGGAGGGCAATCACAAGCAGGAGAAGAGAAGAAGTCCTGCCACTGTACAGCTCACTAGTTAGGCCTCACCTGGAGTACAGCATCCAGTTCTGGAGGCCTCACCTCAGAAAGGACATTGACCAAGTAGAGTCAGTGCAAAGAAGGGTGACAAAAATGATTCAAGGATTGTAGGAAATATCCTATGAGGATAGACTGAGAGAACTGAACATGTACTCCCTGGAACAGAGAAGAGAGAGAGGAGGCATGATTGAAACATTTAAGTACATAAAAGGCATAAACAAGGTACAGTTAAATGAGCTTTTTCAGTTAAAAAGGGCAGAAAAAACAGGGGACATGATCTAAGGCTGCAAGGAGGGAGGTTCTCTACCAACACCAGGAAGTTTTTCTTCATGGAAAGGGTGGTGGATTCCTGGAAAAGCTGGCCTGCGGA
Source organism: Neoceratodus forsteri (assembly GCA_016271365.2). Lineage (NCBI taxonomy): Eukaryota > Metazoa > Chordata > Ceratodontiformes > Ceratodontidae > Neoceratodus > Neoceratodus forsteri. The sequence continues at coordinate 372,548,809 of CM057449.1, forward strand.
GGTGGTAGGGGCTAACTCAGTGGTGGGATTCAAGAATGCATGGAACAGGCATAAGGGAGCCCTCACACCCTAGGGCAGCTAGAAGAGTAGGTTAGGTCTAAAACACTGGGCAGGCTAGTTGGACCTGATGGTCTCCTTCTGCCATCAACTTCTATGTTTCTATGTGTAACCCCCCTGCAAATGGGGGTTCCCAAAAGACTTCCAGGAGCTTGCTTGAATGCTCCAAGCCTGAATGGTGTTTGGCATTTAAGCCATTTATCAGTGAGTGTTTTTAGAGCTTCTGGTACTGTCTCTTTAAGAGCTGTCTGCTTGCAGACATAATTAGTTTGTATGGGGGACTGTGTGCTTCTCTGTTTGAGTACCACTCGAGCTGCTGCCAATTCACTCCATTTTGCAGTCACTAGAGTGCAAAGGGAACCTATCTGAAAGATGTAACTGTTTGCCAGAAATCATTTAGAGTAATAATGAAATTACAGTTTGTCTAACCTGCTTTCTTGCAGTCAGAACTGTGTCTGCCTAGTTCCCCATTCTGGTTTTGAACTGCTGAACTGGACCAATCAGTGTGGGTAAGCTAGCTCTAAAATGGTGCCTTGGACGAATCAGAACTTGATTCATAATCTGAGCCAGCCACAAGAGGATTGTATGGGCAGTGACTCTGTGAGATGTAGTTTAGACTTCGCCCTTGGACCAACAGGAGCAGTCTATTGTGAGTGACAGCCAATCCAGTCAAGAACTGGGAGGAACTCAAAGGAAGTGCCCGGTTTTGTCTGTTGGAGTTTCAGTTGAGCTCTGGCAGTGAAGAAGGAAGGAGCCCTGTGCTTTTCAGTGTGCAGTTTTAGTCGGAACGTGTGTAAGGCCCAGAGTTCCGGGTCTGCAGCTTGTGTAACTACTTGTTAGGACTGAATCCGTCCCTGTGAAGAGAATCAAAGGATATCTGAAGAGCAGAAACCAGGCTCACCCTGTAGAAGACTGGAGAAATTGCTGAATTGCACTCGGTCTGTCAGGAACTGAATCTGCTGTGTGTTCTCCCGGTATTGTGCAGTAATTGCGATCGGGATAGAGAAGCAGCCTGCCTGGTATAGTACTTTCTGTTTTACCATATAAATGTGTGAAGAGGCTTGTACCTCAAGGAATCCTGCTGCCATTAAAGGACTTTTGCCTGTTACTGTTCACCATATAAATGTGTGAGGAGGCTTGGTTAGCTCAAGTGAATCCTGCTGCCATTAAAGGACTTTTGCCTGTTGCAGTTTGCCATATAAATGTGTGAGGAGTCTCGTGGAGCTCAAGAGTAGCCCTGCTGACATTGAAGGACCCTATCTTGTTTGGAGGTCGTGAGTACTAATTCAGGGTTGCTCCCTGTTGAATTGCCACATTAAATCCAAATGGAATCACTGTACTGCTGACTGTTTAAACTAATTTTTCTTTTCTCTGTGGGAAAGGGCCCCTACCAGCTGCCACGGTTTGGACTAGCCACTAGGGCTTGGGTACCCAGGGACAGTAACTGGTAGGGATAGGCCTGTGCACAGAGCCATAGGTAGATGAGTAAAGTGATAAGCTAATTAACCTGATTTCCCTGTCCTTGTTATATTCCCTAAATAAATCAGAGCTGCTTGTTTCAGCAAAGTTATACTGCCTGAGGTATTTGTCTATGTTAAAGTATTGTACTGTGATTGTTGCACTGTATCTTATTTTACAGGAGGTCCCAGTGCCTGAACCAGCCCTGGGGGTAAGTGTATACTGTGAAGGTAATTCTGATATATTGTGTGGGCCACTAGTGGGAAGAAAGGGGGGTTGCAGTGTCTCAGAGGGCTGTGACCAAGTAAGTTTAACTATTGCAAACCCTGACCTCTGGGTGGAGGCACCCGCCATTGGATCCAGGCCCCTCAACCTGTTAGTGGCAAATCAGGCAGGGGTAGTAGCCCCTGGGATAGCGCCATCTAGGGGTTACATATGTATTTGGAAAGGAGATTCATATATCCATTTTTTGTAGTGAGACTCCATTATACCAGACATAACTGGCAACTTTTGAGAAGTACACATCTAATGAATTCATATTTCCCTCCGTGATTTTCCTGACTTCAGTTATATCATCAGTGTGGATTTCCAAATCCATATCCACCCTAATTACTTTTATAATTTGCTGTTTAAGGTTAGCCTCTGAGAAACTGAGCTTGCTATTGGGACCTTAAAAGAGGGAGGGTACTAGCCACATTCTCCTGCAGGCAATCATCATTTATACCAGTGTGTGCTACACTGTTAACCTTATCCCATAGATGTCCTATATTATTCTGTTTTATTCCTTTCAGTATCTCTGGGGCAAAACATTGTTCCTTTTGAGTGGTAACATTAGTACATTAAAGTTTGTTAAGAGAACTTGAACTCAGGAGAGAACCCCCATACTCTTTATTAAGTAATTCAATCTCCTGTTCTAACTTAGTGAGTTGCAGCCCAAGTTCATTAGGTAATACGGACTTGCTCTGTATAAGAGCCTCACAATCTGTGCTTTTATCCACAGTAGTCAATTTTGCTGATTCCTGATTCTTCTCTAGGTTGTTCTGGGTATTAGACTTGATTTTAACTACCCCTGTTTTTTTTTTTATGCTCCCTCTCAGCTCTGGGCCAGCCTCTCATTTGGGCCACCTATGCCCTCCACGCCACACGGCCTTGGATCAGCCACCTCTTCACCCTCATATTGCAGCCCCCTAGGTAACCCCTGGACATAACCCTTTGTCGGGTGGGTCCCTCTCCTGCAAGGGGGACGGCACCGGTGGGGCTTGGGTGCTGCTGGGGATGGTGCGTGCACTGTCCTCAGACTCACAGCAATGGGAGCTGGCGACTGTCATCCGGTCGGCTACAGGGCTCTTTTCCCATTTGCTCCCTGGGGGTGTGTGGTGTGCCACTAACGTAAGACTTGATGCCAACATTCACCAAGCCTCCTTAGTGAATGGGACCCTGCACACTGCCATGCCCCCAGCCATCACTGGGTCATGTCCCCGCCCTCCCCCCGAGAGAAGGCAAGCTGTCAGCCGATGCTCAAGCCTTCTCTCCCCAGCTGGTCCTCCAGCACCTGAGTCTGTTCCCGAACCCGGGTCACTGGTGTCACAAGCAGAAATCCAACCGCAACCACCCCTGTTTGAAGCTTAGTTGAATTTCCCTGTTTTTAATTTTTCCTAGAACTACTGGATCATTTCATCTTTTTTCCTTTGTGAGATTTAATGACTTCAGGGATATCAACATTACTGAAAACTGGTCTATTATTTCCAGGTAATACATTTAAGGAACCCAGTGATTGCAAAGAGGATTCTTTGGTGGGGACCAAAATATCAAATTTTCTATCGATATCACATAATCTTGCCCTGTTTATTGTGATGTCCCCTCCTGTGGTCTTGATGTCATTTCTAATAATAACAAGCTGTTCCATTAACAGCAAATTGGTAGCATACTGATTTTCCAACAGCCTAATCAAGTCCTCACTCAGATATGAGGGGAGGTATCGTTGGCTTTCATTTTGCTCAGCATCTTAGTAACATGCTCTCTCTCCTCAGGAAGGAAGAAAAATCAAGTCCAAAAAGTAAAAAGAAAAGGTAACAAAAACTGAAAAAAACAGGAAAAATAAACAGGTACTGAAGCTAACAAAAAAGAAATCATTCTATACTTTTCCCCCTGTAAACAAAACTAGACAAACGAACCTGAATACAAAAAAGAGAATATGGAAAGTCTTGTCAGCTCCAACAAAAATGATGACTCAATTGCTGTAATAGAAGATTCAGGAATCTCCCTACAACAAGACGTCCAGGAAAGCAAACTGTAACACTTTTTAGCCCCATGAACTTGATTGCCAACTCTTATAATTTTCTCATGAAAACCCCAGAAATAGAATTCATAGAGCCAACTAATACGGTCAACTTATAAGATTCCACAAATGCAGTTTTTGAGAAGTTAAATAATAAAGTAGGAAAAAATAGATCTGGACTCAGGCTTAACTAATCAATGCCCTAATAACCAGTCAAAATATACTGTAAGGCTTTGGTTCACCCCATTATGGCCAATGTAGTTATACTGGAAACTCTGAACGATATCAGAAACAAGGGTAGATGTTTTTAAGAAAGTTAGAGAGAGAATGGACATGCTGGCCATGAAAGTGGAAAATTTAGAAAAACAATTTGGTAAGCATAATTTATCATTTCATCTATCACCATACCATAAACACCAATCAAATCACAAAACAAAGGAAAAGGGGAAAATGAAGAAATGGAATAAAGTAAGGCAAAAAAAAGGAAAAATAGTCAAGTGAGAAAAACCATGGACATACAGAAAAGTTAAAATAACCAGAAACTTCCATATCCAATCAAAGTTACTCATGTGAGAACCAATAAAAAGAAGGAAAAAGCTGAAGATCAGATAATTCATCAGGAAGCTCAAAAAATCAGAGGAGATAGGCTGGAAGATAATCGAGAACAGTGATAAAATAATCAAACTACCAAGTGATACAGAGGAATGAAAATGCAATAAATTCAAATAGGAGCAATGAAATAAACAAAATATTACTGAAAGAGGCTTTCATGACTAAAGGAGGATACAAAGGGATTATACCAGAAGAGTTGTTTGAGGAATGAAACTTTTGCAGACATCAACTTGAAGGGAAATGAAACCCTTACATGTGTAACAGGTTTCTTCCAAAGACAGATGGAGACACGTTTTCATTGATGGAGTTAGTAGTATTTTTATTCCAAGCAGAACATGGCATAAATAAAGCAAACGAAAATACAATAACTGTATATAGAGATACTGAAGACATAGAAGCACCTCTGTACATTATGGTATCAAACATGGGATTTGTGGGGTGCTAGAGAGCCATCATTCTGGCAGGACATCTCCTGCATGTGCTCCACATCTGTGGCTAACAAATCACAGAAAAAAACATGAATTTGCATTGACTTACCAAGTTTTAACCAACAGGTCTGGATTCCTGAGAGTCCCAGGAATGCAGCAATACCAAACTTTAGGATGGGGCATCCCAAAGCTCAACAGTAAGGGCCTGCGAAGTTTGAACTGCAACAACAAGGAAAGGCCACGGAAGCCGTGAGCAAAACAGTGCTGTAGTTGAAAACCCGACTTAGACTATGGAGCCTCTGCAGCACGCACTCCTGACTTTGATGAGAGCCATGAATGCCTAAATGGAATGGATCCTCACCAGGCTAGAGACCCATGATAACAACAAGTAAAGGAAACAAGCACTCAACTGCATCGGGAAAATGTTGTGATTTTAATATGTACCACGTGCAAACTGTGAATAATTACAAATGTGTAAATACAGAGGCCAAACAAACTGCTGCCTGACAAGCCCCAGCGCTTTGAGGCCAACCACCTCTTCCTCAGGGGGTGTGGCTATCAATGCAACTAAGCTCCACTTATACAGACATTGCATGTGAACATAACTAATGTCGAATCAGTGTAATTGAAAAATACTGTTGCCAGACCTGTGCAACTCAAGCACATCTCCTAACCATCCCATTCAATTCAAGGATAAGTATCCAATTCAACTCTCCATTGATTCTGAGAGTTTAATCTAATTGGCAAGAAGAAGTCCTAAAGGCACCACGAGGCTTATTGAATAAAAAGTAAACTAGTTCACTTTCATACATTAATGCAAAATGCATGTGAAGTGCATAGAAAAAAAAACAGTCTCAACCACATTATCACGAAATACCTCACTGATCTTGTCAACTACAAATTAAAAAAATATATATAAATTTGTCTGTAAGCACAGAGACACTGGTGGAAATCAAGCATTTAAATTACTAATAAAACAGATTAGCTGGGCTATGATGGAAAAACTCCTTGATGTTTACAAAGTAGATTATCCACAATAAGGGATGGGGTTAGGAGAGAACAGTGCTAGAAAACAGCAATGACAAAGCAGCATTATAATACAAAATACACATAAACTTTTATAATAAAAATACAATCCCAAAATGAAAACCTCCTTTATCAGGGAGCAAGTTAATAGTTTGTGAAAAGCAGGTTGTCATTGCTGTGATCTCATTCTGTTCCTGTACCGTTGCTGTATAGTTGTATGCCTTTTCAAGCTTTCTCATGCCCCTCTTCCTTTTTGTCTTAATTTAATTTAAATACAAATCATTTATAACTATAGCGGTTTATATGAAAATTGTGTGTACCAGTTCATGAGGAATAAATCAGTTCCTTCTGTGGGTTATTCTCATTAATTGCAGTGAGGGCTCCTTGACCTCCCTCTAAACCTCCGTATTCTCCCTTATTAAGAGTCGGACTAAAACATTTTACGAGGAGTCCTGTACATCATACAACTGTTATTTTCATATAATGTATTGATACAATTTTACTTTTCTTTTGTGCCACCCATGGTGTCTTCATTAGTCTCTCTGACAAATTCATGCTTGATCATCGATGTAGAGAACTTTAGCTTGTCAGTGAGGATGCCATAGCCCCTTCTTTTTTAATACCAAATTGGCAGTCTTTCTCGTGAAATCCATGACGGATCAATTACTGCAGGTCCTCAAATTCCAGTCCCAATGCAGATTGTCACAGTTGCCGGCCTGGCTGCTGAGCCAAAACATATGGTCAGTCGAGAACAAGGAAAGCAGCGCTCTCAGTGAAGACTGGGTGCTTGTAAAATGAACAGTTCCAACAAGCGATATCCAAATTAAAGACTTGTCTACTAGGGTAGCAGACTCAGAGACTCACTCCACTTCCACTTTAGTGACAGTAGTATCCCTAACACAAGACAATACTTAACTCTGGGGCTGCATGGAGGCCCTGGAAAATGAGGTGCAGGCAGGCAGCCTGAGACTCATGGGTATGGCGGAGGGGATTGAGGAGCCCAAACGGCGGCCTTTCTTAGACGCTGGCTGCAGGAGAAACTTCACATACCTGAGGAATGAACAACATTCTCTGTGCAAAGCTTACTGAATTAATCCACGAATTGTGGTTTGAGAATGGAAAGGGGTAGAAATCTGAGACTCTGCTGTAGGAGCAGCTCATGCTGTCTACCCATTTGATGTGATGTCACTGATGTCAAAGTGTACCCCAACCTTTCTTTTCAAACAAGGGCCTGGAGGAAGAAGTTTGAGCTGGTGAGGCAGCGCCTCAGGCCCTAGGGATGGTGCACTGATTCCTGCTGCTAGCCTTCCTTAGGATTGTCTGTAGTGGCAAATTGTGGCAGTTTTCTGTTCACCATACTGCGGGGCAGTGGTTTGAATTATTTGAGAAAGAGTTTGCTGCGAGGACCAATACACAGCCAGATCTGCAGGAGGAGGATTCAGAGGGCAGGTAAACTCAGATAAGATATTTGGACATTGCTTGTTATTTTTACTAGTTACAGACCCTAATGACTCTGCCATGAAATGACCTTCTGTTTTAAAAGTGAGCACCAGAATTAAAATTAAATATACAGGGAACAATTTATAATTTTGTATAAAGCTAAATTTCTCATAATGTATGCTGGTCTGGAGGGAGGTTGGGAGTTTTAGTTGTAAAATAATGGTACTGACTGCATGGCTGGCTCAGTATGCAGGTATTTATTTATTTATTAACATCTCAGATTAACACCTTAGAGCTAAGAGCTCGATTACAGAGCTTCCACGTCACATGAGGACAATATACATACAGCAAAGAGTAAAAGAGACAATACAATGCTTCATAAAAAGAGAGAATTACACTTCATTATAGTGTTCAGATAAGTTGTACTTAGTGGAGTACGATCTTGAACCTGGGTGACAGGAGGGAGCAAAGAGGATAGGGGAGTGTAAAATGGGAGGGAAATAGGGAATATGATAGAGCAAGAAAGGGATAGAAAGATAGTTGCAGGTAGGTGAAAATTCAGAATTGTAAGTAGAGTTAAGGAAGTTAGAAGGAATGTTGCTGAGCAGCCCAAGAGGACCTTGTCAGTACAATGGAGAAAGCAAGAGTGAACCAGGGAGTAGGCAAGGAAAATGATAAACTGGGTAAGTGTTACAGTTAACCACTTGTGAGGGTAGAGTGGCAAACACTAATGGGAAAAGGGGCAGGGAGTGTAAGGGGGGAGGGCGAGAGGCAGTTGTGTGGGGGAAGGAGGGAGAGAGGCGGCAGGTAAGATGAGAGAGGAGGGTGGTTGCTAAGTGCTGCTGATTGAGAGTTCCCCAGAGATAAGAGCTGTAAATGTTAGGTGTTACAATCGCACGTACTGGCAGTGGCAAGATGAGGCTGAAGTTTTGATTTTAAAAGGCCGAGTATGGGTTAGGATTGTAGGTCAACATTAAGAGAGTTGAGCCATTTGTGGGCCATACTCAAAAGACCTTTGCCTAGCGATGTTCGGTGGAAGGGGACTTGAAGCATATTAACACTAGTCCCTCTGGTTTGCCTGTGTTGGGTGGGTGAACAGAGAAGGTGCTGAATGCCTGGAGGTGTAAGGCCTAGGATGATCTTCTTTCCAAGCAGGCAAACCTGGTGCTGTACTCTTATTTGAAGAATGAGCATCCTGCATGGGTGTAGAGCTCACAGGTATAGATTAATCGATGTGCACTTAATATAAGCCTACAGGCTTTGTTTAAGGCCAATTTGATTCTATTTAGAGCCATGTTAATTTCTGCACCATAGACTACTAGTCCATAGTCAACAACTGATAGGACAGAACTAGTGACTGCGAGTTTGAAGGCATCATCAGTGAGGCTGTGTCTATGCCTATATAATTGACCAATACGTGAGTTGACATCCTTTGCTACTTGGTCAACGTGCTGTGTAAATGATAGGGAGCTGTCAAGAGTGACCCCAAGGTATTTAAAATTGTTTACCATGTCTAACACTTCATTGCGGTTGTTAAGGATTTTGAGATGATAGGACCTATGTCTGTTCTGTGTAGAGATAAACAGCATAGTCTTAGTTTTCTTGTAGTTTGGGAGGAGCTTGGAGTTAATGAACCAGGCCTCCACCTCTGAAAAATTAGCCTGCATTTGTTTTTCTAGTGTTTCAGGGTTGAGATGACTGAGAACAGCACTGTGTCATCAGCGTATGGGAGGGCATTGCCCTGATATGCCTTAGGGAGGTTATTTTGAAACAGACTGAACAATAGGGGGCCCAAGACTGAGACTTGGGGGACCCCTATAGAAACATTACGTTGATCAGAGAGAACATCAGGTATTTTTACTTGTTGCACTCGTCCTGAGAGGTAGCTCCGGAACCAACTCCCAGATTCTTTAGATAGACCAGTGCTGGCCAGCTGGTTTTGAAGTAACTCATGGTTGACCGCATCGAGGCCTTTGTTAGGTCAGTGTAAGTGTCCCCCACCAAGAGCCCCCGGTCCAGTGCCTCATGGATGTAGCCAGTGAATTACACGAGTGCTGTTGTTGTGCTGTGCTGCTTTCTAAATCCATGTTGTTGCTGACACTGAAGCACATACTTGTCAAGGTAGTCTACGAGTTGGTCGTAGACAATCCTCTCAAGCGCTTTCAAGAGTGGGGGGAGAATAGAAATTGGCTGGTAACTGGAGTGATTAGTTCTGTCTCCGCTTTTGAAGACTGGAGTGACCAAGGCTGCTTTACAGAGCTGCAGGAATTTAGCTGTTCTTAGGGATAAGTTAAGGATGCTAGTTAGGGGGGAGAGTACCTCATTAAAGGCAATTGCAAGTAGCTTGAGGTCTAGTGTGTCTCCACTGGTTCTCAATTTCCCAAATACCTGTTTAAGGTATTTCTTGGCCTCAATTTTGGAGACAATCTTGAGGTAGAAGGTGGGAACTGTGCTTTCCAGTGGACTAGCATTGCTACGGGAGTTGGTACTGCTTTCTGGAACTAGGAAGTCTGGAGGGAGCACTCCACTAAGGTCTGTAAAGGCCTTATTGAAGGCATTAGTGATTACTTTTGGGTCCTGGGTAATAATACCGTTCACATTGAGCATAGTAGTAGGTATTTTGCTGTTTTTCCAGTTAGATACTTTATGTTAGCCCAGAAGTTACGGCTATCACCTCAGGAGTTGTCTAGTTAAAGTAAAGACTTTTCGCTTTTTGTATAGCCCATGTGCATGTATTATGGGCTGTTTTGTAATTTTATATATCTGTTGGGGACCCAGATCTTTTTGCCTTGTGCCACAAGTTATCTCTTTCCTTCATCTGTTCAATGAGTTGCTTGTACCCTTTAGTTTCCTTTTCTTGTAGGGGGCAAATATTTATTTTTATTTATTTAACAATCAAAATTACAAATCTTTGAGTCGTAGACTCTTTTGCAAAGGCTCCGCGTCAGTATACAATAGTAAACATTACAATGCACAAAGTTAGGAGAGTCAAAACAACATTCTAGGGTAGAAGTTGACTTGGCGTTTACAGAATAACATTAGAAGATACCCAATACATTAGTAGAATACCTAATACAAATAAAAAACAAAACAAATACTGTATATAAATATATTACAGGATGCATTGAATTTATTGACAAAGTGCTCAACCGCAGTGTCAACATCTTCTGCAGCGTATATTGCTGACCAGTCCTGTTGAGAGAGTTAAGCTTTAAAAGAGTCGAGTTGTCCTTTTTAGTACTTGGGTCACTGGCACAAATAGGCCCAGAGGTCTATCAAATCTGCCTGAGTGTGCAGCTCACAGTATACCTTCACTGCAGCTGCCCCCCATGTTCCAGTCCCCCCAATCATCCTTACCTGCTACCTTTACGCTTCCTAGCCTCCTTTCTGTACTGACCTTCCCTTTGACCCTATCCCACTCTCTTTTAAAACTGCCCACAGTCTTCAGCGAGATCACGTCTTCCGGTAGTTCATTCCACCTTGCCACCACCCTTTCTGTAAAGTAGTCTCCTCATTTCCCTCTTGAATCTTCCCTCCTCCAGTTTCAGACTGTGTCCCCTTGTGACCATCCCTCCCTTTAAGCTGAACAAGCCCTCCGTGTTAACCCTATTTATGCCTTTTAAGTATTTGAAGGTTTCTGTTCTCTCATGTCCCCCCTCTACCTTCTATCATCTGTGGAATACATGTTGAGGTCCCTCAATCTTTCCTCATAGGGTTTTCCCCAGTCCTAGAATCATCTTTGTCGCCCTGTGCTGCACCCCCTCCAGTAATCTTACATCCTTTTTTAAGTAGCAGTATCAGAACTGCACACAGTTCTCCAAGTGTGGTCTCATCAGTGATCTGTACAGTGGTAGGATGACTTCCTCCCTCACAGAGGCGATTCCTTTGGCAATGCACCCCAGCATTTGGTTGGCTCTTGCTGCGGCATTACGGCACTGTGCCGAAAGCTTCATGTCCCCTGTGACTAGCACCTCTAGGTCCTTTTTCTCCTCTGAAATTGATACCTGCACTCCCCCAGGCTAGTAGCTGATCCTGGGGTTTCTGGCTCCAAGGTGCATGACCTTGCACTGCTTAGCACTAAACCCCAATTGCTATATACCTGACCAGTGCTCGAGTTTTGCCAGATCCTCCCTGAGTTCTTGCCTCCCTTCTTCACTGTCCACTGTCACAGAGATCTTTGTGTTGTCGGAGAACAGGCTGATCTTATTTTTGATCCCTTCTGCTATGCCCCCGATAAAGATATTGAATAACACCTGACCCAGCACTGAGCCCTGAGGTACCCCACTGGTCACAGGTCATGTATTGGAAGGTTCCCCCCTTACAATTACCCTCTGCTGTCTGTTCTGCAGCCAGCTCCAGACCCATCCCACTAATTTCTCCCTGGCCCCCAAGTTCCTTAGTTTGCCCAGCAACCTTCCATATGGCACTGAGTTGAAGACTTTGCTGAAGTCCAGATACAAGACATCCATGGCATTGCCCCTGTCAATTGCCCTTGTGGCCCAATTGAAAAAGTCAAGTTTGGTTGATCTGACAGGATCTCACCTAGACAAACTCATGATGCCTCTCATCCTGGAGACCATTATCATCCAGAAAGTTTACCAATCTCTCCTTTGAATGGTCTCCATTAACTTCCCCACAATGGAAGTAAAGGCTGACTGGTCTATAGTTGCCGAGCTCATTCCTAGGACCCCCTCCTGTGGAAAGGCACCACATGTGCCATCCTTCAGTCCAGGGGCATGCATCCCGTCTCCAGTGAGGTGTTGAATAGATCTACCAGAGGGCCCACCAAAACCCCCACTAACTCTTTCAGGACTCTCGGATGCACTCCATCTGGTCCCGGGGTCTTGTTCACCTGCAGGCCTTTAAGGCCCTTTAGAACCCTATCCACCTGGATTACCCCATCTGTTATCCCTGCTCCTCCCATTCCTATTCCTCCTTTCCCTTGTGGTATCAGCCCATCCTTTTCTCTGGTGAACACCAAACAGAAGTACTAGTTAAGTGCCTCCGTCTGGTCCACTCCCTTTTCTGCCCAACCCTCTTCCATCTTGATCCAGACAATCTCGTCCTTACAGCTACTCCCCTCTTTTATGTACCTAAAGAAATCCTTTTCCCCTTCTCTGATCCCCTGAGCCAGCCTTAGCTCCCTTGATGCTTGAGATGCCATGACTGCTCCGCTTACTTCTCTGGATTTCCTCAAGTACTACTCCTTGTCCTCCCCTCACCTTGTTTTCTTGTACCTGCCAAAGGTTACCTTCTTGTCCCTTACTTTCTCTGCTACCTCCCTGATGAATCAGCTTGGTTTTGTCAGACCTGGACTTCTTACTCTGGGTCTTGGCACATGTGTTAGTGGCCTCTGTCAGACCCCTCTTAATAATTGACCATTTCTGATCAGCATCCATCTCTGGGCAGACTGTGGCAAGATGCCACTTTAGGATTCTGCCCATCATGCCAAAATCCACCCTTTTGAAGTTCACCGCACTTGTCCTGGTCCTGGCTACTTCCTTGCCCAAGTTAAGAAAAAAACACACTGTGCAATGATCACTGCCAGCTAGGTGTCCTGCACAACTACTGTATATCTTAGGCTTGGTCCCCATTTGACAACACAAGGTCCAGTATGTTACCTTCCCTGCTTGGCTCAGTTACCCCTTGCATGAGGTAGCTGTCCTGGAAAGCCTCCAGAAGTACCTGTTCCCTGGCATTAGAGGTAGCCATGGTGCTCCAGTTCACTCCAGGCAGACTGAAGTCATCCACAATGACAGCGCTACCAATGCCACTGAGTCTTCTGATTTGCTCCCCCCAACACCCAGCTTGTTTCCTTATTCTGTGAGGGTGGTCTGTACACCACTCCCAATCTAAATTTCCTTCCCTTGGAGTTTTGCAGCTGTACCCATAAGGTTTCTGGATTTCCCTCCTCCCTGGTACATAGTATCCCATCCCTAAAAAATAGCTACCCTTTCCCCACCTCTATCCTTGGTGTGCACCCTATAACCAGAGATCACAAGGTCCCAGTCATGGTATTGGGTGGCCCACGTCTCTTTGATTGCAACAATATCCACCTTCCCCTCTGCTATCATCGACTGGAACTCTACTGCCTTGGTTGCCAAACTCCTCGCGTTGAAGAATACTATTTTTCTGCGTGACCCCTGCCCCTCTGCTCTCCTTCCCAGTCCCCTGCTTCACCCCTTATTGAACTCCACTCCTTCCCCTCCTCACTACCTGGGGGAGGCCTTCCAGTCTCTCTTGTGTGGTGACTCCAATTTGCACCCACCCGATCGCTCATCCCTCTTCCTCAGTTTAAATTAATTTTAGTCACTATGTATTCCTCTAGTTTCTGTTTCAGGAGCCCCGTGCCCTCCTTACTTAAATGCAGCCTATCCAGTGCATAAAGTTCCTTGCCATACCATGTCCCACCCCACCCTCCCACTATCCCTGCACTCCCATGGTCTCACACCATACTCCCAGTCATTTATTGAAATCATAGATTCTTTGTTTCCTAGTGAAGCTTGCCCTAGGTACTGGGAGAACATCATAGAACACAACTGATCTCTCTGCTTCCCTACAGATTCTTCCAACCTCTCTGAACCTATCCTGCACCTCCTCCACACTACACCCTACTAGATCATTTGTACCTATGTGTACCATGATGTGAGGTTAATTTCATCCCTTCCCTACACACTTTGGAATGAACTGCCCCACCCTCCTTACCATTATACCTGGTATACACTCCACCCATGCGTGACTTTTCCATGTTCCCTTGCCTCACCATCTCACCCCTTTCAGTATTGATTTTCCCAAGATAACTACCCTCTCACCTATCACCTGCCCGCCCCCCAAGTTCTGCCCTACTTTGGGTCCTTTATCTGTATGTTTTTCTTCTCTTTAGATACCCGCCTCAGAAGGACTGAATACAGATACTGACAGGTAGACATTGGGGCATAAAAACGTGTTTACAAGTTACCCAAAATGGGGGTTGGTTTTCTACCTCCACAATTTATTAATTTTTATAATGTAGTTTGTTATGGTTTGTTGGATCGGGGGGGAGGGCTACTGTTAAGAGACCTAGGTTTCCCCTTAAACCTACCTGGGAATTAACAGTTTAATAGCAATCACAGGTTGACTGTGTTTTTAATGCCTGTATATTCTACTTACATTATGCACCACAGCTGCTGAAGAGGCTAGCATTATCATTGGAAACATTTGTGACAATAATATGTTATAGACATAAAGGGAACCCATTGGATCATGGGGGGGGGTTATGAAGGAAAGACTGATGGGGGGGGGCAGGGTCAATGGCATATGCCAGGGACACTGCAGTGCTAATGAGCAGAGTCAATAGACCAAACTGGCTTTCTTCTGCTGGCTCTTTCGTATGTTCATATCTTTGTATTCCTCCATTTCCTACTGTTAAAGATTACAAAGTGTCCCAGTATGAATATCAACTGTTCAGGAAAATTGCTCATAGCATGTGTATGCCTATGCTTTGTATAAGAATATAATGTATATGTATTAATTCAAAATAATAAACATAAAGTTTGAAAGAAAAACACAAGGTTTGCAAAAGTGATTTGGTTTAAGCAAAAAAAAACATATTGCCACTTTAGGCCTTAAAATAGCAGCACCTGTTACTTTGTGCTCTACTGACAGACTGCCATTTAATACAAGCCAGATAAGACACGCTATAGAACAAAAAGTATTACAGTAACTCTTGCTTCTCTGAAATGGAATTTTGGAGATTTTCATTGTTGACTTAAATAATCTTGACCCTGTCCTTGGGGACATCTGACTCAAGACCATTTTAATAGTTATGAAATGATTAATGAGTCTTTTGATCCAGCTAGCATGGAGGGTAATTTCCTATCATGGAATATTGCAAGACTAGTGGGTAAATTATCTTATAATGGCTGGTATGTAGTCATAACCAAATATAGTATTATTTTTTTTTTCCTAGAGACCTAGGGCTCATTTTCAAAATGCCCTTGAATCAGTGCAGTTTGCACTGAACCCCACTTGCAGCAAACTCCGGGTGCAGACAGAGACCCTACACTGGATTTTGGCAGCTGAGGGGTTCCAGCGCCAAAGTCCCCCAGATGCCGGAAGCATAGTGGTGCATCCAACGGGTGGCTCATGAGCAGGGTTTGATAGAGGCTGTAAGCCATCCTAGGCATCAAATGCACTGACCCTCTACTGTCAGCATGGACAAATAGTGAGGCAGGTTGGCATGCAGACTGGTGGGAGGCACCCTCAGGTGAGATTGTGATGGTGGGATGCAATAAGGCCCGAACTGCCAATGGTGGCTGCCACTGAACATGAACCATCATGACACAGGGATGAGGCACAAATGACCATAACGATGACCGATAGCCACAGCCCCCCACCAGCAATACGTGCCCTCACAACCTCGCACAGAACTGGTCCACTGTGCTGCCATATGATGCCTACCTACCTGGAGGGGAGTGACAGAGACAGCCAGCTGCCCATGGCCCCCAACAGTCCAAGGCAGAGTGTGTTATGGTAGCCTGGCAAGATGAGGGACACCGAACAAATGGCCCAAGGTATGGCACTGGGGAAAGGTGACTACAGAGAGAAGGGACACTCGGGAGGGGTCTAGGTACCTTGGGCTGCAGAGACAGTGTCAAGATGAGTACAGATCCCTGGGAACAGGACAGCATGCACAGCAACAGGGAACTGCACTGACAGGTAAACAAGTGGAACCGCTGCAATTGTGCCACATGCTAGATCCTAGAACTGTAGCTGATGGTACTGTCAGTGACTTCCCAGAATGCCTATACAACACTATAGTAGACAAAGGGACAGAACACCAATGTTAGGGAGCAGCATGCAGGTAGACAACATTCTCGGACTCATGCCATATAGCCTTGTGTAGCCCAGGAACAGTCAACCCCAGAACGGCCTGTACTCACATACATTTACTCACACACGCGCACACACTCACACTCATATGCACACTTACAGACACGGGCACGGAAGCACATACTTCATCTGACTGCCTTGCAGTCCTGGAATGTTCATGACATTCTGTAAAGCACAGTACGTTAGTGTAGCTCATAGTGCAGTGCCTAAAACACATTTGTTACATGACACATGATTGTAGAGTACCCTAAGTACAGCTGTCCTAGGTGGTACTAGGTTTATGACACTGTCACATCATTGTTATGCATTACTGTCCCTGAAGTGCTTCCAATACTCTCATGTTTTTTTGACTTAGTACAGTATGCTTTTTAAAAAGTAGCATTTAAAAAGCAATGTGATGCACTGGAAATGAAAATCAATCTTCACAAAACTAAAGTTATTATCTTTGGCTTTCATATGAGAAATCTATTGTTCTTCATAGATAAAGAAAAAGTGGAAATTGTAATATAGAAACCCCATTACTGTATTATAATTACTAGTGAGCATCTTTTTCCCATAGGGAAATCCGGTTATAATTTGTCATTATAACCAGCTGGTTATAACTGCAAACACATGCTGGGTTTCCCTCAGTCCATGCATACATCAGCCACCGCTCTTCTCTTCCTAAGAGCTGGACTTGGACACTTCACTGCCACTCACACTTGGCGGTAAGTTAATTTAAAAAAAAATAAACTGGCTGTTTATGGCATTATGATTAAGCTTTTTTTTTTAAATAAATGTTTACCAGCCACTTCCCCTCCAACTGCGGATCACGCTGAAACCCGACTGGACCATGACTACACAGGGATGTGTTTTTATTTTATATAATTGCTGTGGCAAAAAAATGCTCCCCAGCTATATTATAAAATAAAACATGGGGTGGTGTGTTTAACTCAAATTTTACACACACCCTCAGAGTTGGATGCTTAAATAAACCCCTCGAGCTTCCCTTTTGCTCTCGAGGCTTATGTAGCATCCAACACCTCGGGTGTGTGTAAAATCTCGTTAAACACACCACCTCATGTATTATTCTACATTTATAAGTATTTATTAAAGGTACCACTATCAAGTTCTACAGCAAGGGTGAGGGCAGAATTAGGTAAAACAGCACTTCAGGCACAAATGGAACTCAGACTGATAACATATTGGCTTATAATAATTAATAATGGGAACAGTAAGTTACCATTAGACTGCGCAGACAAAAAAATACATGGATACATTTTTAAAAAGAAAATCTCAATCGCTAACCGCCTTAACTTCTGTAATAAAAATAAATCTTTATCATCTTTGGATGGACTATCAGAAAAAAATTGATATTGCCTTTTCCTACAGATCTATAATTGAAAGGAAGCTGTATAAAATACACAGCAAATGGACATAAACAAAATAAGGGAACAGAGATGTGCCCCATAGTATAAAATAAATCTTGCATGGTATGAAGGACTACCTGGAACTAGCCTTCCTTATTAAAGGAGAACCATTGCAGTGGCAAGATCTCACATTTTTACATCAAAATATTAAGCTGCGAAAAATATTCCAGATCTAAATGGTGGAGCGGTGGACATGTGGACCGCTGTGCCCCTTGTACAGGTCCACTCGTTCAAATACCTAGGCATAACACTAGACCCTGCCCTTACTTTCCACGGTAGAGCTGTCTCTCTAGTGAGTTGACAGAGTCTAGGGCTTTTTTCCACAATTCATCCCGCTGCCTCATGAAGTCGAGCAGGTGAGAGGTGGGGTGTCATAGACTCTTACTATCTTTTTTTTAAGAGGCACAAATTTGTTGCAGGGTCCATTGAACATGGCAATGAAGTAGCTAAGGGTTGCGTCTATGTTCTGACTGCAGTATATAGGGGACCAGTCAAGGTGCGTTAGATGGGTTTTAAGATTCCTTAGACAGTTGGGCTTGAGTGGTCTAGAGAAAATTGTCTTGGTAGGTGGTTTGGGTGCATGACAGGACCACTTGAAGAGGATGGGAGAGTGGTCGCTGAAGGCATTTGAGAGGACGGAGAGGTCAGATTCCTACTGCTTATTTGATGTTCAGTTTATTATACTTCATCCTAAGACAAAAAAAGACGCTGAAATCACTGTGATATTCCTATCTGAAATAAAAATAGAGAACAAAAGTGGGTGAACAAAAATAGGAGGATGAAGTTGGTGGGTTCATTTGCATTTTCTGCTTATATAAAGCGTTTTTCAGTAAAGCAATTACCTACTGGGGGGGAGTTCTCAAGGTTGCCAGTACCCAAAGCCGGCCCGGTGGCGCTGAGGGTTGAGGCGCTAGACGCCACACCTCGCGCTGCGCCGGCGACCCGGGTTCGGGAACGGACTCGGGTGGCCAGGGGTCGGCGGGGGGAGGGAGGATCGAGCGTCCCAATGGATGCTCTCCTCCCTCAGGGGTGGGTTACCAAGAGCGCATTGCGCTCTGCATTCCTTCCATAGCCGATGGAAGCACCGGCAGAGGGAAGGGGTGGAGGCGGCTTTGCCTGTCAGAGCCGGGGAGGGGGGACATCTCGGTGCATGAGGGTCTGCGTGCATAAGCACGCTACCACTCGGGGATGTATGTCCCTAGCGCAAGGCGTCCTGGGGGAGTGGGGACGTCAGGGGAGAAAACCGGAAATACCCTCTGGCAGCCCTAGATGAAGTCCACCCTAAGTCCACCCAGACCACCTACAGGACAGACCCCAATGTGCGAGGAGAGGAGGATGGGCACTCTAGGGGCAGATCCCTAAGGTAGGTACCGGGGGACATGAGCGGACGGAAGGAGGGGGCACCGGAGGCAGTAAGGAGGGATAAAGATGAAAATAAATAAAAAAAAAAAAAGTTGCCAGTACCCATAAGTAGGTTTAAATGCCTGAATTAGGTGGGCATCTCCTAATGCCTTGCATCTTACTTCATCCTACAATAATCACTATCCTGTAAATCCCCTATATATTATTTTTGATAAATAAATACTGCATAAATAAATACTACAGACTAAGGAGAATGTTCACAGTCTGGGAGTAATCTTTGACAGTCAATTGGATCTTACACCTTAAATTGGTACTGTCGTTAGAAGTGTTTTTTACCACTTGAAAAAAATGCAATATCTCCCCATCACAGATGGGAAAAACAAGATTTCCTTTTACTGTAGACACCAAGTGGACTGAGCCAACTCAGTTTTGCAGTCTCAGCCAGCTGGCACTCATCCAATGCTTGATCTCCATGATGGCTTTCTCAGCCGCATGTATTGGATCTCCCTGACTGAGTCAAAACGAAAGGTAAAGCTGAGTGTCGTCTGCATAACAGTGAAAACTCAAGCCATACCTTTGGATCATTTCTTCCAGTTGAAGAGTATATACTGCAAATACCAATGGGGATAGTATACAGCCCTGAGGCGTGCCACGTATGACCGGTAAAGGGGAAGATTAACAATTGCCCAGCACCACAGTCTGGTGGTGATTGTCAAAGTAAGGTCTGAACCAGTGAAACATTGTGCCAGCCAACTCGCAGAAACACCTCAGGTGTTCAACTAACTCTCTGTGATCTACAATATCAAATGCTAATGACAGGCCAAAGAGAACCAGAACAGCAGTGGTGATGTTAGGGACATGCAACCCATGCATTTGCATGGGGCCCCAAGGCAGAGAGGGGGCCCCCTGGCCTCCTGATTCTTGTCTACAACTTCAGGTGGTTTTGTTTTGCACTGTGTCTACCCCTTTAACTACATATCCTCTGAGTGAATGCACTGGCAAGCATAATTTCAAAATTTACAAGGCACAACACCTAGCAAAGCAAGCCAGACTAGCAGAATCAGGAGGCAACCAGTGGGGAAGCAGGAAACAAAGTACAAGCAACTAGTCATGAACAGGGCAATTACTACCAATTAGAAGTAGGCATAGGGAGGTAGCGAGCCTACCAGAACAGAGATAACTGGAGTCCAGAGCCAATGAAGGCTGAGCCAGTCAGCTCGCCCACAGTCCCACTGGAGTCATTCCAGCAAAACGGCAGCAATAAAACAGCACTGCATGGAAACACTATAGGTTTCTCTTTATTTTTTTTAAAAGATTGAATTTTGCTGGTCACCTGATCTAGACCTAAGCCTATGTTTTTCTAGCCCCCTCAGCTAGAGCATTGGAAGCTGTACTGCCAGTGTCGACCCCAGCCATCTGGTCAGAGGCTCTTTGCTTCAAGAAAGTACACTAGTAAGGAGGAAGGGGCATTTATTTTTTTTACAGTTGCTTGGGCAGGAAGTGCAACTTGAAGAGCAAAGTGTGGGGGAAAGGAGGGAGCAATGCAGTAGGTGGCAAGATTGGCTTGGCGTCCTGGTGCTGGCAGTGTCGGCAAGGTTAGAGAAGCAGCTGATGTGGGAGACTTTTCATTCACAGTTCTGAAATTTAAAGTTTTTGTTACTTTCCTTGTCTCCAGTCCTTTTCTGAATGGTATGTGATCCAAGAATGGGATTGGGTGCTGTTTATGGGCAATAATGCTGAAAAAGTGGCCAGTTCTGGCTGGGAGGAAACAGCCCCCCTTCCCCATGGGCAACACTTTTAGGAGCCTTGGCACTGAGCTGTGCATGGGGCCTCTGTGGGGCAAAAGTGACCACTGCAGAACAGATAGCTCATCTCAGTTCTTGGCCAGGAGCAGATCATTCATAACCCAAACTAAGTCGGTCTACATGCTGTTGTGAGAAAGGAAACCAGATTGGAGATACTCATAGAGTTTGAATTTCTCTAGGTGTTCTGTCAGGTGAATTGCCACCACTTTCTTTATAACCTTCTCTATTAAAGGAAGGTTAGAGATAGGCCTGTAGTTTGTGAGACTATCTGGATCTAGAGTTGGCTTCTTGAGGAGGGGATGCACGTGGCCCTTTTAAAGGGGTCAGGGAAAACATCATCTCTCAAAAAGAGTTCACAATCTCTACAAACACAGGCACTAGCATCTGCCAGCTTGCCTTAACCAAATGGGAGCATACTTCTCAACTGTCCCATTTTCTCCGGGATTTCCCAAATTTAGACTTCCTGTCCTGAAGTTCTGAATTGATTGCTTCTTTTATGGATTTTTAGAATACCAGTGTAAGCTTAACAGACCTGTTTAACCCTTAGGCTAACAACAGAATTTGAAAGTGTAGGAACTCTGGACTGCTATATCAGGCAACAACACAGCTAGGGTTAAACTTGTCCAAGCAGAAAAAAGGAGGTTGTAGGAGCCACGTCTCCCTCTGGCATTCCACAGGCTCATCTGTTTCTCTAATGGGACTACTGTGAGAGAGTGACACACACACACACGCACACACACACACACACACACACACTGCATTCAAATACAGTATATTTCTGTTTGGTTAAGTCTGGAAAGTAATAACAATAGATTCTTAAAAGCCAGGAAATTAACTTAAAACTGGATCCTAAGAAAACAAATTATTTCTTTAGCAGTGCCAATGTTCCACTTTAGTTTCAAGTATGAAAATGAAGAGAAATTACAGCATAAACATGCAGAACATTTGCCTGTGTTTTTTATTGTGCCATTTGGTAGTATGCAACTGAATTAGACATTTAAAAAGCATAAACTAAAGGTACTTTACATATGTACAGTAGTACATTATGTGATGTACATGTCATGTGATGGTGCTGCGCCACACTGAGTAAAATATGATGTTCCTGATTTTAGTCATTTGTCCCTGATTTTTGGGGGCTGTGTCCCTGATTTTGGTCCTAGCAGGTTGAGCGTTATGAATGGGAGGGGGCAGAGTCTAAGATGCAAGTTGATTGGCATATCGATGACAGCACCTAGCAGATTTCTACGTTATCAGCTGTCTGAAAGTCCATCTACAGCACCCAAAGATTTAGTTACCTCAGCTCCTTGAGTGACACCGTGGTGACCAGCACCAGTGGAAGAGATATTTCATCTTATCTATGCAAATCTTGACTGCTAAGAAATCAGAAACCACTCGCATCTCTACACTGGACTTGATTCTGACTGAGAGATAAGACAATCTGGATTGAGAATCTTATCTACCAGTCTGAAGAGAGCTGTGGGTCTGTTTTTCCCATCTGCAATGTGGGAGGAATAAAATTGTTTCCTCACACCAGTCGTTGCCTCCTGATAACTCTGATAATGAGAGATCAGGACAAGTTTGTCATAAAGGAGGCCAGAGCTCCTCCAATGCCTCTCCAGCCTCTGTCCACATCTTTTCAGTCCCCTCAGTTTGCCACCTAGGACCAGTACCAGACTCAGATGTCCATGCCAGAGTTCGTAGGGCACAAAAGTGTCATCCTTTCCCATATGGACAAAATCCAAATCTGACATGTTCTGCAGTGGCTCCATCAGTCATTACTAGGTTAGAAGAAAAACACCGTAAAAAATACATAGCAGAGAATATCTTGTATTTTTCCTTGTAAGAATAATAAGCAAAAGTAACTTTCTCATACTCCCAAGAACAATAAGCAACAATAATAGGATACTGTGCATTTTGTGCAGTAACAATGAACAAGAAGCAACATGTTTTCCCATATTCTTAACAGCAGCAAGCAAAAATAATTGTCTCATGTACATTGCAATTGAGTAGTTCTGTCATAAAGCAATTATCTTGCCTAAGACTAAATAAAAGAAATATTTCCCCAAAAGTAGTCTTTCTTGGCCTGTGACCTATGACCACTAGTCTTTGCTGCATGAGAGGACTGAAATAAACTAGAAGCTCTGAGCTGATCATTTTCTTATCAATTCTTCTGTCTCTCTCTCTCTTTCTTTGTGTCTGTGCATCTATGACCCATCATGTCTGTAGCCCATCAGTAAATGTCCAGCTGAGACCTGCTGGGACTAACTCACGTGGCAGCCATCTTCTTAGAGCGTGCCTTCGGAGCGTCCTCCATGCTTGGGGATGACGGCCCTTCTTATAGTACTGTCTCTGGTTGGAACTTTCCAGAGAACCCAAAATAGAATTTTCTAGCTAGCAGGCCTCCTGAGAAATGGTATCTGAAACAGCCTGGTTTTTCCATCAGACGCAAAGAGTAAACTAGAAAAAAAAAATAAGCAAGAAATTTCCAGTGAACAAAAACAATAAAGACATGCCAGAAAATTCTGGCAAACTGCAATTTGTTGGTCAGGGCGTATTGAAACTCTGGCAAGGCAAGGCAAATTTGATTTGTATGACGCCCATTCCCGGAGGCTCTGGGTGCCTCACAGAAAAATAACAATAAACAAATAGTACAGAGAATAAAATAATAAAATGCAATTTAAAACTAGAATATAAAACTCTTAAATATTGATAAAATATCAAATATAGGGACTTGACAAAATATTGTAATTCAGCATTCATTAAAAGCCAGGCTGAAGAGGTGTGTCTTCAACCTCCGCTTCAAAACCTCTACTGAGGGGGCCTCCCGGACTGCAGATGGTAATGTGTTCCACTGGGATGGCCCAGAAATGCTAAAAGCACGATCTCCAGAAATATTGAGCCATACCCTGGGAATGGCCAGGAGGCTCCTCGAAGAGGCACGGAGGGAGCGGGCAGTGGTCACTGGTGTCAGAAGCTCTAACAGATAGCCAGGACCCAGTCCATTTAGTGCCTTGTAGGTGAGAAGTCCCACCCTGAAAAGGACCCTCCATCTGACCGGCAGCCAGGGCACAGCATGCTGAACAGGAGTCATATGGCTAAACCTAGAAAGGCCAGTCAGAAGCCGAGCTGCTGCATTCTGCACTAGCTGCAGCCTGCGGAGTGTCCCTTCCATGCCACTAAGTTGTGATTGTGTACAGATAAGGGGGGGCAGAATATGTTGTTTTTGTCTTCCCAAAACTATTTGCTGAGTTTCTTTTCTAAACTGACTATATTTTTCTCTCTCTTTCAGACATACTGAATTTTGGACCTCATTTGCACTAGGGACCTGCATCAGCCTGTTAGGCACAAGTCCGTTTTGCTATTGTTTTCCTTGGTGCTTAGCTTAGTATCATTCCAGATCTGGGGGGGAAGGACTGCCCTGTCTCAAGGTCATCATTATACCAGGGAAAGCTGCAACTTACAAGATGTGGGCAGAGGCAGAGTGACACAAGGGAGTCAGCTGCAGAAAGGATGTCTACATTAATAGTCTAACTGCTGCACTGCACTCTCTAGTGGAGGTGGCCGATATCCCTAAAAATGTCCGCCTGAGCCCAAAAATATTAGGTTCAATACTCCTCCAACTTTGGCAGTGGAACATTTCAGCAGGAAGGGAGTAGTAATTATGTTGCTCATCATCTTGAACCGCAGAATGGAATGGTCAGAGCAGGCAACTGGTTCATGACACTGTATCTTTATTGTCTGTTTTTTCGCCTATACACATACAAATTTTATTCGTGTGTTTTGAAAACCTCTACTAACAAGCATTGGTTAATTAAGCAATAATGCACGACAGGGTGTTTGTCGTGCTGGGATAACATCACATATGGGGTGGTTAGGCAGAGGCTGCAGGCCTAGTGTGTCCAACACCCACGAAGTGATGTTATTCTAGGACAACACACACCCTGAAGTGCATTATTGCTATTATACAATGGCTCATTTATGTAAAAGAAAAAAAAGATAAGAAAAATGTTTTAAAGTGTTGTTTTTATTTAAATATCATTAGTGGATGTATACATATTAAAAAAAAAGAGTCCACATTATGTTACTTCTCCACTACATGGTGGTGCTGTATGGTGTCTGTATTTGTATCTGCCAGTGTATGCTTCTTCTACCCCCCTTTAATGTTCTCTTGCACAGTTTCTCTTATTTCTGCTTAGATCCCCTCCTGTTTTTATTTACCAGGGCCCTGGGATTGGGCGGAAATGTTTTTACTGTTTCTGCCTGGAGACCGGGTGAAACTGTTAGTTTCTGCTTTTTTTTCTTGAACTGACCGAGTGGACACTTCCAGTTTTGTGGTCCTCGACTCTGTAAATTTTAATTTATCCAGTACTTTTGGGGTAAGGTGTAATGTATGCTTGTTTGTGTAGAAGTTCATGGGAGCCATCTGTTGTGAGAAACAGCTGAGCTCACACTTGAAAACTGAAGGCAGCTTTCAGTGACAGCAGGACAGCACACTGTTAAGAAAAATGCGTGCATTGTTTTCCGTGCTGGCAACAAAGCACTGTAAGTGAAGGCTTCAGTACTATTTTTGGGAGATGGGACAAATAAAATATCAGGAAAGAAAAGTTTAGGTGTTTGTGTAGTGGGACTTGGTTTCTTGGGTATAATACTTGTAAAGTAGTGGGGAACAGTTTCACAAATCGGTGCGTTGAGGAACATTGAAGGAGGTTTTGGATTGGGAATCCCTGAAGTGAGCTGGGCAGCGGGGATCACTGAAGCCGGCTGCAGTAGAATGATTTTGGTAATGGTTGCTACAGTCTTCCGTATGCTGTGACTAGAACCGTGATGTTGTACTGGGATAACATCACGGGTTCAGTTCCAGACTAACCAGTCAGAGTCCAAGATACTTTCATGCCATTGTATAATACCGAATGTTTGCTTGCTTGTATTCGCAGTGTAGCTGTTGAGCATAGATTATGCAGACAGTAAAGTCAACAAATTACAGTAATAACATGAGTTGTAATAGTGAAATAATCATGATGGGGAAATAAAAAGATTCACACATAACATTGTTGCTTTCTTAGACTGTGACCTTGAATTTTCAAAATAGTAGTTTTTATTGCACCAGCATTTGAACACAACAGGAGTCATATATCAAATGCAACCCGAAACACTATTTTGTGGAACTACCATGAAAAAAGGGTTTGGAGGGGATCTGAAAAAGTAACTTCCCATGTTCATTTGATGTGGGTAAAAACATGACCAGCCTGAAAATGTGTATTCAAAAAGTAAAATTATTGCAGTGTTATGAGTAAATGTTGAAAAATGTCAGTGTTTGTTCATAACTTTGTTGATTTTTGAGATTATGACCCCAAATTCTTTTTTATGACACCACCTTATGAACTTGACAGGTGTTATTTACGAGATCCTGGCCAAAATGTCAGTACACGGCATAAGCATGAAAAGATGTTTTTGTTGGGATTTGATAAATGACACCTGTCGTGTTAATGAGGTAGGTTGACTAAAGGGCTATGTTTGAAATTTGAAGTGAAAATATAAAAAAATAACAACATTATGAGTAAATGCTGAAAACATTCATGGTTTATTTTTTTAATTATTTATTGAGATCTTGGAATGACACCTTTGAGCTGTAGATCATTTACAAAGGTTTCAAATCAAACAAAAAATAAACACAGTACATACATTACATAAACAATACAAACATTTCATAACTGCAGCAAGTGCATACAGTAAAGTGCAGTGTTACAGGGCACAGTTAACCATATAGGAGAATACAAGGTTACACACAATTTGCAGCAGCATTACAAAACATTGGGCCCGATTCTGAAAGAGCCCTTAGATCGCCACAATTTTTGATGATCTAGGGCTGTGGAGCACTCCCGATGCATCAGGGACCATGCATCAAAGTCTGTAAAATCAGGAGTCCCTGTGCCAAAAACACCAGGATTTGCCGCAAAGGCAGGCTAGCACTGAACTCTAGGCACACCTGCGGGATTGCCTGCATGGATCCCCCACCAGGCACAAGAATGGAATCAATGCCAGGATGGGTCCAGGGGCAGAAATGGCACAGATAATGCCATAGGGGGTGTTAAGGAGTGAGTGGGTATATCAGGGGGATGATCAGGCATCTGGCAGGGGTGCCCTTGTTGGCACCAGTCACGTAGTATATGCTGTGCTGTATAAGAATGGCACCCCCCACTGGGTGCCCGATCACCCCCGGGCATACCCACTTTCTCCCCAACACCTCTATAGTACTCTCCTGTTCCTTCTGCCCCAGACCCCACATACAGAGACCCCCACCAGTTCCCCACCTTGAGGGGCAATGCCGCAAGGGGTGTAGACCACCTCCAGGCTGGTCTAATGTGACCCCCTTGCTACAGCCACACCACAGCGAGGCTTTCAGAATCCCATTGAAGGGGATGTTGCTGCCTCACCATGGCACAGGACCCCTTGTGACCTGGCGTACCCTGATGCTGGTTGCAAGGGTGGCGCAGTACCCCTTTGCCACAATGGCATCCCATTCCGGTGCAGACCGCATTTTGGAAAAGGGATCACCGCAATTTATGATACAAGGTGCATGCTGCATCATTGTTGTCTGACACAGGCACCTTGCATTGGTCAAAGTGCTTTTGGAATAGGACCTGAGGTATTTACGCAGAATAATATTTCTTTGTTGACGCTCAAAGAGAAAGGGAGTGGGAGAAGAGAGGTGGGTTGAAAAGGATCTTATCTTCTTAACTTTTTTTGACATTTTTGCCCCAAATTTTCTGCAACTTTTTTTATAGCCCCCAGTTTATGATCAAGACGGGTAAAAAATCCTGTTCGGAAGGTGATTTTGCGAAGAGAGTACAAAAACAGGTTTTGGATGGGTTTTGAAAAATGACACCTCCCTTGTTCATGAGGTGGGATAAAAAAACAAGGCTATGTTGAAAACTTGACAGTTTTACAGTTTTCTTTTTTACAGGGATCTTTAAGTCCCGTGCACACTGTAGGAATTGCATTTTGTCTTATTCCCCCAAATAATCATGGGGATGTATTTTCAACAAGATCTGTATTCTTAATGTTTCCATATCCTTTTTATTTCTGTCCCTCTTTAGAACTGCCTCTCTGTTCCATTGTGTGCAGGGGCTGCATCTGATATTTTTTTTGTGTTTGCTTTTTTTTGCTTTGTGTTTTATGCTTTTGGGACACAGGCTGGATCCCATGGATACACTAGGCATTGTTTCTGCTGTTAGGTAAGTGGATAAGAGAGCACTACCACTCAAAGCAGGCAGAACACACTCTTAGAAGCAACAGACTCATGCCGGAATGCTGGATCAGCTGTTTTATGATTGCTGTTGCTCTGCTTTTAACCCTGCAACCCCACCTCCCTGTGATGTCAGGCGCGGCTCCCTGCACTGGCTCTGGTTTGGCCCCCCATGATCTGGACACTGGCTACTGTTTCAGCTGTTAGGTGGGTGGATATGGGAGGAATGGAAGGAGTCACCACTCTGAGCAGTCAGAACACAGTTTTAGCAGCAACAGATTCATACCAGAATACTGGATCTGCTGCCATTGTAATGGATCAGAAAGAAAAGAACTGGGGAAGGCTGCCCTTTAAATAACAGATTTTGCCCAGTGTTGTAGGGGTGTGTGTGTGTGTGTGTGTGTGTGTGTGTGTACGAACTATGTGCATATATATGTGTGTGTGCATGTAGTCCC
This sequence comes from Neoceratodus forsteri, assembly GCA_016271365.2. NCBI lineage: Eukaryota > Metazoa > Chordata > Ceratodontiformes > Ceratodontidae > Neoceratodus > Neoceratodus forsteri. The sequence goes on from CM057449.1 coordinate 372,577,256, forward strand.
TTCACAAAAGAAAGGGTCCTACAAGAGCTCGATAAGCTCAGGGTGGACAAGGCAATGGGACCTGATGGCATACATCCCAGGGTACTAAAGGAGCTAGGGGTGGAACTAGCAGTGCCATTATCAGAACTGTTGAGTCTGTGAGTACAGGAGAAGTCCCAGAAGACTGAAGAAGGGCTCATGTGACCCTGCTCCACAAGAGTGATAGCAGGGAGGAGGCAGAGAACTACAGACCAATCAGTCTTACCTTAGTAGTGGGCAAGATTATGGAGGCACTCTTTAAGGAAAGGATAGTGCAACACCTGGAATCCATAGGAGCATAGGATCAAAGACAGCATGGGTTTACAAAAAGAAGGTCCTGTCAAACTAATCTCATAGATTTCTTTGACTGGGTAACCAGAGTGGTGGACCAAGGGGGAGCAGTTGATGTCGCCTACCTTGACTTCAGCAAAGCTTTTGATACTGTTCCACACAGAAGATTGATTAATAAGCTGGGTAGGCTCAGGGTGGGTCAGAAGTTGGTCAACTGGATGGCAAACTGGCTTACGGGCAGAAAACAGAGAGTGGAGGTAAATGGTATACAGTCACAAGAGGTGCAAGTCACAAGTGGGGTACCTCAGGGATCAGTCCTGGGGCCAGTCCTTTTCAATATCTTCATCAGTGACATTGCAGATAGACTGGAGGGTAAGGTTTGTCTGTTTGCCGATGACACCAAGATCTACAACAGAGTAGATGATCCAGATGAGGTGGGCAGAATGAGAAGAGATCTGGATAAACTAGCAAAATGGTCAGAAGAGTGGCAACTGGGGTTTAACGCAAAGAAGTGCAAGATCATGCACATAGGGAAGAGAAACCCTGAAGCCACCTATGGGCTGGGAGGGAGTTGCTGGCAGTCACAAGGGAAGGAAGAGACTTGGGCATCATCATCACCGATGACCTGAAATCATCCAAGCAGACCACTAAAGCAGTAGGTAAGGCTAGGGGGATGTTGGGGTATATTAGTAGGGGTAACACAAGTCGTAAGAGGGAGGTAATAATCCCTCTTTACAAGACACTGGTTAGGTTCCATCTGGAGTACTGCGTGCAGTACTGGAGGCCACACCTTCACAAGGACATTAACCAAACTGAGGCAGTCCAGAAAAGGGCAGCCAAAATGGTGCAGGGACTGCATCAGAAAACATATGAGGACAGATTAATGGAGCTCAATATGTATACCCTAGAACAAAGGAGGGAGAGAGGTTTATATGATCGAAACATTCAAACACCTTAAGAGCATTAACAAGGTGAAAGAGTCTAACATGTTTCAATATAAGAAAAATAGCAGGACAAGAGGACACAGCATGAGATTAGAGGGAGGCCGATTAAGGGGTAATGTGAGTAAGTTCTTTTTCACAGAAAGGGTGGTAGATGCATAGAATGGCCTACCTCAGGAAGTGGTGTTTATGAATACAGTGCAGGGCTTCAAATAGGCATGGGATTAGCATAAGGGAGCAATACAGATTAATATGATTAGATAGGCCATTGACAGAGGAAAGGCCGATGGCACATTCATAAGGTAGAAAAAGAAATGGGCAGACTGGATGGGCCTTGCGGTCCTTATCTGCCGTCAACTTCTATGTTTCTATGTGTATTGTGTGCATGTGCATGTGTGTGTTTGTATGTGTGTGTGTGTGTGTGTGTGTGTGTGTGTGTGTGTACCACTGGACATTGGTGGGAGGACGAGGAACAGGCTGCTGATGATGCAGCTCACTTGGCTTCTGGGTGGCATCTTGTAAAGGAAAGCATGCAGTAGCACTGTGATAGGTGCAGCTGCATCCTTTCAGCAACACAAAATTTCCACCTATCATCCAGGCTGAACAGCATTGTCATCAGCCTGCTACTCAGTGGCCTGTCACAAACATGCCTCTTGCAGGCTCAGCTGCATTGGGTGCTACAGTGCCATACTTCCCCAGCTCCTACCCTGCGAGTATTCACAAAATGTTCTCTTTGTATTTGCACACAAGCAAATATAACAATTATAAAGTAACAACAAAAAAAAGATTTGTTTGAGAGAACACTGTTATATCTTCAAACATTTTGGCATATGCTACAACAGTGTGGGATGCATGCCCATTTTATTTAGCATGTGCGTACCAGCTTGGGAGTTTGGGGTTCTGGTTGCTCAGATCTGAAGATTTTTACCTCTGAACTGCCAAACAACTGGCCTGTTCTCACAACCCTAAGTATTGCCACTTTCCAGGTTCTCCCCCACTGCTGATCCTCCTGATAAACTATTTATTTTGCAGAAGTTCTTGCCTTGCAGTAAAATGCAGTCTCATACGAGCATATGAAATCTTCACTGCTTGCTGCAGTTGAGCAGATCAGGATGGCAGCTGTGGGTGAAGTGAAAGCAGCACAGAGCACTTTCTATATTTAGGGGTCAAAACTGTTTAACCAGTCTGGAGTCATTTGCAAAGTCAGGGTGTAACCGTTTTGACAGTCAAGAGAAACCGGTCCTCCTGGAGCCAATTTGGCTTCGGTTTGCTCACCACATAGCCTTTTAAAACTGAAACTTTCTCAACAAATTATTTTCTGCCAGTACATGGCAATGATGAAAGATGTCTAGTGATAAAACAACAAAAAAATAGTTTGTGGTGATGTATTTCAGGGTGACAGGCAGAGGGTTCCTGTCAGACAAGTTTTGGGGGCAGAAGTATAGGGGGAAAGGGGACATTGTTTAACCAGGAGAGGCACACTAAGCCAGAACTTGTTTCCAGGTGTGACCTGGGAGCACATGGAAGTTAAATTACTTGCTCAGCGTCACACAGCATGCAAGTGGGGATGGATGGGATTCAAACCCAGGTCTCTAAAATTCTAACTTAGTGCCCTTAACCACTACACTATACTGCCTCATATAACACAAGACAAAAGAGTATAACAAAAGACAGGTGCAGAATATGTTTTTTTAAGAGGAGATAGTTCCAAAGTTAAAGTCAGAGAAAAGGTTGATTAGCAGAGGTTAAGAGAAGCATAGCACTTGCAGTTAACCATAAATGATTACTTAAATGTGAAGATTTATTTTTGATTTGAAATGTGTTTGCATAGGTTTTCAACCTGCTGAGACTCAGCATCTCATTTTCAGGGACGTCTTGCAAACAGCAGGAGTGCTTCAATCATATGGTTAAATAAAGCTGGCACAGATAGCAAAGTGTCTGCCTCCAGTGCTCAGATGAATCAGCCAAGTGGAACCTGTTACTTTGGGTGATAAACATAGCTTGAATCAACCAGTCTGCAGTGAGAGGAGATGTGACGGTTTCACAACAGAATGTCCTTCTTGCTCTGGCAGCTGTCAGGGTACCTTTCATCACTGAATCTGCTGCTGGTGGATTACTGAGAAGTAATGGCTGCTTAAACAACTTCAGATGAAATGCAGGGGTAGGCACAGAGTAGGAAACCTGTCATTTTCATAGAAAAGTTGTCACTTTAACAATCGTGGGCAAAAGGTAGTGAAATGTGTATGGGTCAGTTAAACCGATTCAAAGTGGGTCGGTGTAATATTAGATTACGGCATGATTCCTCACCATGCTCACATTTATTGATGATTGCTTCATTAGAGTTATTCTGCCAAGTTATAACATATTATTTACGTAAATAGTAAAGTCAGTAATTAAAGGAAACCTGTGCTGAACCTGTAAGTCACTTTTCCAAGTAGAAACATTTTTTCAAAATGCTGGTTTCAGGTTTTTTTTTGGTTATCAGCTAAGGACCACTAGGCACAAGTGCCTGTTTTCAGAACAATGCAGGCTCTTAGAGTGATGCAGTATATAAGCAAAAGTTGTGGGACTCAAACCCAGGTCTGCTGGATGCACCAAGCTCCTTCACAGCTCATTACTCTAATCGTTAGGCTATTCTGCCAGCTCCAATACATATTTAGAACAACAGTTCTGTTGTTATCCTATATATTATATATATATATATATATATATATATATATATATATATATATATATATATACAGGCCTTTGAGTAATATTAGTGGGTATTTGAATTACACATTGTGGTAAGTACCATTTTAGAACTGTATGATGTAGTTTATGTTTCTTTCAGTCACAGAGTTCTGTAGTAGAACGTGGATGCATTGTGAAAACAATGTAAAAGCTTTGCCAGGACATCAAATATATCATATAGTTCTAAACTGGTGCTTACTACCAGTGTGTAGATCAGAAACACCCACTGGGATAACTAAAAAGCCTGTATAGAAGGAACGATACCAGAGCTGGAACCAGTACTTAAAGCAACAGTATTTGTTAGCCATCATTTGAAATCACAGACGCTACATATTTACGTGAGATGCTTGGGTACTACTGTCAAAAAATAGTTGGAAACTGTAGAAGGTCACAAAGAACACAACACACTCCAAACCATACAGAATGTGCAAATTTATGACAGCACCCTGCAGCCAAGACCCTGGTGCTTCGAAGTGTACTGCCTCTTCATCAGGGGGGAGGTGGAGTCTCACAAACACATTAGCATATTAAAGACATTCTCTTAAAGTGCCAGAACATGATATTTAAACATGGACAGCAAAAAACTAACAGGAAGTGAATAACAGAAGAAGGAAAAATATACTATCATAGTTCTTTAAGTAAGTGGCAAACATGGTGAAAGACAAAAGGGTGGCATTCAAGAGGTATAAGGAAACACAGAGGGAAGAGGACAGGTAGGTAAACCAAGTAAAACAGAGGGAAGCGGGCAAGGTGGTGAGGGGACAAAGATGCAGACAGAGGAAAGGATCACCAAAGGGTTTGCTAAGGGGGATTTTCTCCAAATACATAAATGAGAAGAGGACAGCAAGGGGAGGGATAGTGCAGATCAGAAAGGCAGAAGGAGGAGACTGTGCAGAACAGGACCAAGAAAAAACTGACATCCTAAACAGGTGCCTCTGCTCAGTCTTCATGGTGGAGGGAGGGGGTGGACTGCCAGGGAGTAACAGGAATAGGGGTGGGGTTGACAAAAGCCCATTTTCAGAGGAAAGAGTTTAGAATGGACTTGCAGCTCTGAAGGTGGGCAAGGCTATGGGACCGAATGGAATACACCCAAGGGTACTAAAAGAACTCTGGAGGTGCTAGCTGTCCCACTGGCAACCTTGTTTAGCAGCTCACTAGAAACAGCTGTGCTTCTAGGTGACTGGAGAAGAGCTGACGTGGCCCCTCTACACCAGAGCGGCAGCAGGGAGGAGGTTAACATCTATATGTTGGTCAGTCTTGTATCAGTTGTAGGGACATTAATGGAAACTCTACTGAAAGAAAGACTGGTAGAGTACTGTAAAGCTAATGGGCTGCAAGCCCACAGGCAGTATGGATTCATGAGAGGAAGGTCATGTCAAACAGTCTTTGACTGGGTGACCAGGGAAATAGATCAGGGGAGGGCAGTGGATGTGGCCTATCTGGACTTTAGCAAGGCCCTCAACACTGTGCTACACAAGAAGTTGTAAAAGAAACTGAGCAGCTTAGGGTAGGATACAAAGTAGTGAATTGGGTTAGAAACTGGTTACCAGATAGGAGACAGAGGGTGATGGTCAATGGCGTTCACTCTAATGATGAAGGAGTGACCAGCGGGATACCACAGGGCTTAGCGCTGGGACCAATCCTCTTCAATGTCTTCATAGGTGACATTGCTGAAGAACTAGAATGAAAATTATGCTTTTTGTAGATATCAAAATCTGCAGTAGGGTGGATACTCGGGAGGAGGGGGAAAGAATGTGCAGGGATCTTGGGAACCTTGAGGAGTTATCAAAAGCATAACAGTTTGGGTTCAATGCCAAAATATGTAAAATCAGGCACCAGGGGCATAGGAACCCAGGAACTGAGTATATGATAAGGAGGGAAGTACTAGCAGTCACAAAATAGGAAAGGGACATTTGGGTCATCATATCTGAGGACCTCAAAGTGGCAGAGCAGTGTGACAAAGCAGTGGGAATGGCTAGTGGGATTGCCTGGGTGCAAACGGAGGGGTATCTCCAGCAGGAGGAGGGAGGTGGTGTTGCCACTGTACCACTCACTGGAGAGACCCCACCTGGAGTACTGTGTCCAGTTTTGGAGACTATACCTCATATAGTACATAGACAGGGTGGAGGCAGTCCACAGGAGGCAACTAGGGACAAATGACCTCGCTAAGAAAGGGATTAGAGCAGTGCAGGAAGAGTTTGTGGAATTTGGGAGGGGTCTTAGACAAGTAGCACACAGGGTAACCTTCTCGGAGGTGCTGCCCATCTATGGCATAGAAGAGGCTAGGGTGTTCCGCACCATGGGATTCAATCAGTGGTTGAAAAACTGGTGCAGAGCTCAGGGATTTGGCTTCATTGGGGACTGGGGGTCCACCTGGAGTGATGCACGCCTATACTGGCATGATGGTCTGCATCTGTCCAGGAGGGGAACCAGGATCCTAGGTGATAGGTTTAAATGCTTCATTGGCAAGCATTTAAACTAGCCAAGGGGAGGCACTGGAAAGGAGCAAGGAAATCCTTGCCCCCCCAAAAAAATCACGGTAGTAAGTGCGGTAAACACCAACATAGAGGTGGCGATAGGGAGAAGGGCAGGGGTAAATGGGGAAAGTGACAAAGGCAAGAAGGACAGGGATGGGGCAAAAAGGAGTAAGGCCATCAGTAAATGGAGGGTAATGAGTACCAATGTCCATAGTCTGGGCAACAAGCTCGATGAGCTGGTGGCCTTTGTGGAAGAGGGATGCCTGGATATCGTAGCAGTCACAGAAATGTGGTACACAGAGAACCATGACTGGGATGTTAACATACCAAGGTACATAACCTATAGGAGAGACAGGCAGGGGAGAAGAGGGGGAAGAGTAGCTCTCTATGTAAAGGAAGGGATAAAAGCAACTGAACAAAAGAGTAAACAGGGAGGAGAGGAGGCACTGTGGGTCACCTTGGAGGCTGGAAAGGCACCGAATCCGCACAGGGTTGTGTACAGACCCCATGTCAGGAGGAAACATAGAAACATAGACTTTGATGGAAGATAAGGACCGCTGGCCACCTAGTCTGCCCATTTCCACCTAGAGGATAAACTGCAGATCCTATTTAACCAACAGCTTACTTCCTCCTACCCCCACTAGGACTGCCTTATGTCTGTCCCATGCATTCTTGAATTTCCCACTGTTCTTGACTCCACGACCTCCTCAGGAAGGCTGTTCCATGTCCACCACCTCTCTGTGAAAAAATACTTCCTCACATTGCCCCTGAGCCATCCTCTATCTTCAAATTGTGCCCCTTGTTCTTGCACATCTCTTTTCTGAAAGGTGCTACCCTCTTGGACTTTGTTGATTCCATTGAGGTACTTAAACGCTTCTATCATGTACCCCCTCTCACTCCTTTCCTCAAGGGTATACATATTAAGCTCCTTTAGTCTCTCCTTGTATGGCTTCTCTTGCAGACCCTGCACCATTTTAGTTGTCCTCCTCTGAACTGCCTCCATCCTGTCTATGTCCTTGTGGAGATGGGGTCTCCAGAACTGGACACAGTACTCCAGATGGGGTCTCACCAACTGTCTGTACAGGGGGATAACAACTGCCTGTTTTCTGCTGGTGATACCTCTACCTGTACATCCCAGTATCCCCCAGCCCTCCTTACTGCCTTCTCACATTGCTTGCCTACCTTTAGGTCATCTGATATAATTACCCCAGGTCCCTTTCCATTTTACTGTTGTTAGTATCTCACCCCATTGTGTAATCTTCCCTGGTTTTGTTTCCCAGGTGCATTACTTTGCACTTCTTTGCATTGAATCCAAGCTGCCATACTTCTGACCATTCCTCCAACCTTGCCAAGTCCCTTCTCATCCTTTCCACGCCTCCTTGTGTATCAACCCTTGCAGATCTTTGTGTCATCTGCAAAGAGGCATACTTTTCCTTCCAGTCCCTCTGCAATGTCACTTATAAAGACATTAAAAAGGACTGGACCCAGTACCGAACCCTGCGGTACCCCACTAGTAACCCCTTTCTTCAGAGTGGACTCCATTCACAATTACCTTCTGTGTCCTGTTGTTCAGCCAATGTTTTACCCAGGCTACCACCTTGGGACCCACTCCCAGGCTGGTTAATTTGACTACTAATCTTTTGTGTGGGACTGTGTCAAATGCCTTGCTGAAGTCTAGGTAGGCCGTGTCCACAGCCCCTCCCTAGTCCACTACTTTGGTCACCCAGTCAAAGAAATCAATTAGATTCATCTGACATGACCTTCCCGCTGTGAACCCATGCTGCCTTGGGTCCTATGCCTCACTGGCCTCTAGGTACTTAACAATTCTTTCCTTCAGAAGTGATTCCATCATTTTCCTACCACTGAGGTCAAACTGACAGGTCTGTAGTTTCCTGCCTCGTCTTGGTCCCACTTTTGTGAAGGGGAATCACATCCGCCTTCTTCCAGTCCTCAGGTACCACACCATCCTCCCATGATTTGTTAAAAGCGTAGTCAGTGGTGTCACCAGTTCTCTGCTTAATTCTTTAGAATTCTGGGGTGAATTCATCTGGCCCCATTGCTTTGTCCATCTTCAGTTTTATTAGTTCTTTCAGAACTCTTTCTTCTGTAAATGGACTGGTATCGACCCCATCTTCAGAGTGTTTCTCTGTTTGGTTTAGGTAACCTCCTCCTCTTCCTTTTGTGAATACTGAGCAGAAGTATTCATTCAGTATCCCTGCTTTATCACTGTCACTCTCTGCCCACCCACCATCCATTCTATTCAGCCTCACTATCCCTCCCTTTGTCTTTCTACGCTCCCTGATATACCTATAAAAGGTTTTATCCCCCTTTTTAACTGAGTTCGCTATCTTTTCCTCAGTTTGTGCCTTTGCTATTCTGACTACCCTCCCTGCTTTCTTCTGCCTTAACTGGTACAGTTCTCTGTCCTGCTCCTTCTGTGTTTCCTTATACTTCCTAAATGCTATCTTTTTCTCCCTAACCTTCACCGTCACCTCTTTTAAGAACCATAGTGGCTTTTTCTTTCATTTTGATTTGTTTATTTGCTTCACACAAAGGCTTGTTGCCTCTGTGATGGCAGCTTTGATATTTGCCCATTGTTGCTCCACCCCTCCTTCTAGCCTGTTTGCTAGTGCTTTTCTAAGGCACTCTCCCATCTTGCCAAAGTCAGCCCTCCTGAAGTCCAGAACCCTCACTTTTGTATGGCTTGACTCTGTAGCAGAGTTTATCATGAGCCACACTGTTTGGTGGTCACTTGTTCCCAAATGGCTACCCACTTCTAGATCTGAGATCCTCTCACTGTCCCCATTTGAGAGTACGAGGTCTAAGATTGCTCCCTCATGAGTGGGTTCCAAAACTAGCTGTTTGAGGCATGCCACCTGAAGGGCATCAAGAATGGCCCTGCTTTTGGATGTGGCTGCTGCAAAGGTGCTCCAATTAACATCTGGCATGTTAAGGCCCCCCCATCAACAGTATCTCCCCTTTCTCTGCCATCCTAAGTATGCCTTCTATCATATCCTTGTCCATTCCCTCCCCCTGACATGGGGGTCTATATACTACCCCTGTGCAGATTGTGGTGCCATTTCCAGTCTCTAAGGTGACCCACAGTGCCTCCTCTCCTCCCCTCCCTGTTTACTCTTTTGTTCAGTTGCTTTTATCCCTTCCCTTACATAGAGAGCTACTTCCCCCCTCTTCTGCCTTCCCTGTCTCTCCTGTAGGTTGTGTACCCTGGTATGTTAACATCCCAGTCATGGTTCTCTGTGTACCACGTTTCTGTGACTGCTACAATATCCAGGCATCCCCTCTTCCATCAAGGCCACCAGTTCAGGGAGCTTGTTGCCCAGACTACGGGCATTGGTACTCATTACCCTCCATTTCTTGATGGTCCTACCCCTTTTTGCCCCGTCCCTGTCCTTATTGCATTTGTCACTTTCTCCATTTACCCATGCGCTTCTCCCTATTGACATCGCTATGTTGGTGTCTACCTCACTTAGTACCCTGATATTTTGGGGGCTCTAGGATTTCCCTGCTCCTTTCCAGTGCCTCCCCCCTTGGCTAGTTTAAATACTTATCAATGAAGTATTTAAACCTATTACCTAGGATCCTGGTTCCCCTCCTGGACAGATGCAGACCATCATGCCATTATAGGCCTGCATCCCTCCAGGTGGACCCCCAGTCTCCAATGAAGCCACATCCCTGAGCTCTGCACCAGTTTTTCAACCACTGATTGAATCCCATGGTGCAGAGCACCCTAGCCTCACCCATGCCATAGACAGGCAGCACCTCCGAGAAGGTTACCCTGTGTGCTATTAGTCTAAGGCCCCTCCCCATCTCCACAAATGCTTCTTGCACCACTCTGATCCCTTTCTTAGCCAGGTCATTTGTCCCTAGGTGGACAATGACATCCAGCTCCTTCCCCTGTGCAGCTGCTCCTGCGATCCTGAGGATTCGCTCCCTGTCTCTCCAAGCCATGACGCCAGGCAGGTACCTTACCTCCCTCTCCCCTTCTCCCCCAGTTCTACCTTCCGAACAATGGAGTCCCCCATCAGGAGTTGTTTCCTTCCCCTGTGGAGTCCCATTCCACCCTTCTTTGGGTCTCCTTTGTGGAGGTTCCCAGCATCCTCCTTGGTCTCCACTGCAGGTGCCTCCATAGAAAAACCACACTTTTCCAGAACAGCATGGAAATTGTGGAGAGGTACAATTGGAGGGATGAGCCTCTGTTCCACCACCCTCATCCTCCCTGAGCCCACTGTGGTCCAACCACTCCTCTTTCTTGGCAACCTCTGAGGCAACAGCCGTGACCCTGGTGATCCCTGGTTGGGAGAGGAGGTCCCACAAATCCTGGCCAACTCAGCCTGGAGATGAGCAACTTCCTCCCTCAGCTCAGAGAGGTATCTGCAGATGGGACAACACTGCATCCTCCAAAACATCTCCCAGAAGACTGCTGCTCCACAGCCACTGTACTGCACCATTCCCATCATGTCTTTTTTCTGGCCCCCTAACTGTTATTTGGAATACTTACTCCTTCCTCTGTTTGTTTATTTCTTTTTTTTCTTCTCTCCCTACTTACTTACTGCCTCTGCACCCTTTTATCTCCTGAGCTTCCTGTTCTGAGACAATAAGTTCCTATATTTCTCAGTAGTCTCCTTACTTGCTCAGAGTCAGACCTCCAGCAGCTAGTGGGGGATGGAGAGCTACTCTTGCCCTTCTAGGATGGTGAGTCTTTGGTGGCTTTGTGATCACTCACTTCCTGTTCCCAAAGAGGAAGTTCCCATTGTCAGTTAAATCCTGTGCCTATAAAAGTAGAACTGGTTTAGGGTGGGAATGGACAAGGATATGATAGAAGGCAGAGAAAGGGGAGATACTGTTGATGGGAGACCTGAATATGCCAGATGTTAACTGGAGCACATTTGCTGCAGCCACATCCAAGAGCAGGGCCATTCTCGATGCCCTACAGGTGGCAGGCCTCAGACAGCTAGTTTTGGAACCCACTCGTGAGGGATCAATCTTAGACCTCGTACTTTCAAATGGGGGCTGTGAGAAGATCTCAGATCTAGAAGTGGGTTGCCATCTGGGAACAAGTGACCATCAAACAGTGTGGTTCACATTAAACTCAGCTACAGAGTCAAGTCATACAAAAGTGAGGGTACTGGACTTCAAGAGGGCTGACTTTGGCAAGATGGGAGAGTGCCTCAGAAAAGCACTAGCAAACAGGCTAGAAGGAGGGGTGGAGCAACAATGGGGAATCATCAAAACTGCCATCACAGAAGCAACAAGCTTTTGTGTGAAGCAAATACACAAATCAAAATGAAAGAAAAAGCCACTATGGTTCTCAAAAGAGGTGGCTGGGAAAGTCAGGGAGAAAAGATAGCATTCAGGAAGTATAAGGAAACACAGAAGGAGCAGGACAGAGAGCTGTACCAGTTAAGGCAGAAGGAAGCAGGAGGAAGTCAGAATAGCAAAAGCCCAAACTGAGGAAAAGATAGCCAACTCGGTTAAGAAGGGGGATAAACCTTTATAGGTACATCAGAGAGCATAGAAAGACAAAGGAGGGATAGTGAGGCTGAATAGAATGAACGGTGGGTGGGCAGAGGGGACAGTGAAAAGCAGGATACTGAAACAAATATTTCTGCTCAGTATTCACAAAAGAGGAGGGGAAGTGCCTAATCCAATTAACAGAAGCACTCTTGATAGGGGGCGATCCCAGCCTCTTTCACAGAAGAAAGGGTTCTGCAAGAACTCCTAAAACTGAAGGTGGACAAAGTAATGGGGCCTGATGGAATTCACCCCAGAATTCTAAAAGAATTAAGGGGGAAACTAGTGAAACCACTGACTACTCTTTTTAATAAATCATGGGAGGATGGTGTGGTACCCGAGGACTGGAGGAAGGCAGATGTGATTCCCCTTCACAAAAGTGGGACCAAGACAGAGGCATGAAACTATAGACCTGTCAGTTTGACCTCTGTGGTAGGGAAAGTGATGGAGTCACTTCTGAAGGAAAGAATAGTTGAGTTCCTAGAGGCCAATGGGGCACAGGACCCAAGGCAGCATGGGTTCACAGCGGGAAGGTCATGTCAGATGAATCTAATAGATTTCTTTGACTGGATGACCAAAGTAGTAGACCAGGGAGGGGCTGTGGACATGGCCTACCTAGACTTTAGCAAGACATTTGACACAGTCCCACAAAAGATTAATAGTCAAATTAACGAGCCTGGAGTGGGTCCCAGGGTGGTAACCTGGTAAACATTGGCTGGACAACAGGACACAGATGGTAATTGTAAATGGAGTCCACTCTGAAGAAAGAAGGGTTACTAGTGGGGTACCGCAGGGTTCGGTACTGGGTCCAGTCCTTTTTAATGTCTTTATAAGTGACATTGCAGAGGGACTGGAAGGAAAAGTATGCCTCTCTGCAGATGACACAAAGATCTGCAGCAAGGTTGATACACAAGGAGGCATGGAAAGGATGAGAAGGGACTTGGCAAGGTTGGAGAAATGGTCAGAAGTATAGCAGCTATGATTCAATGCAAAGAAGTGCAAAATAATGCACCTGGGAAACAAGAACCCAGAGAAAGATTACACAATGGGGAGGTAGTAACAACAACAGAAAAGGAAAGAGACCTAGGGGTAATCATATCAGATGACCTTAAGGTTAACAAGCAATGTGAGAAGGCAGTAGGGAGGGCTGGGGGTATACTGGGATGCATAGGGAAAGGCATCACCAGCAGAAAACAGGAAGTTGTTATCCCTCTGTACAGACAGTTGGTGAGACCCCATCTGGAGTACTGTGTCCAGCTCTTTAGACCCCATCTCTGCAAGGACATAGACAGGATAGAGGTAGTCCAGAGGAGGGCAACTAAAATGGTGCAGGGTCTGCAAGAGAAGCTGTAGGAGGAGAGACTAAAGGAGCTTAATATGTATACCCTTGAGGAAAGAAGGGAGAGGGGGGACATGATAGAAACTTTTAAGTACCTCAGTGGAATCAACAAAGTCCAAGAGGGTAGCATCTTTCAGAAAAGAGACGGCAAGAACAAGGGACACAATTTAAAGATGGGGGACAGTTCTGGGGCAATGTGAGGAAGTATTTTTTCACAGAGAGGGTGGTGGATGCGTGGAACAGCCTTCCTGAGGAGATTACGGGGTCTAAAACTGTGGGAGAATTCAAGAATGCATGGGACAAACATAAGGCAATTCTTGTGGGGGGTAGGAAGAAATAGGCTGTTGGTTAACTAGGATCTGCGGCCAATCCTGTAGGTAGGGAAATGGGCAGACTAGGTGGGCCAAGCGGTCCTTATCTGCCGTCAAAGTCTATGTTTCTATGTTTCTAACTAAAATGGTGCAGAGTTTCACGAGAAGCTCTACGAGTAGAGACTGAGGGATCTCTACATTTACACCCTGGAAGAGAGGAGAGAGGTAACATGATAGAGACTTAAACGTGTCTCCCAGGAGTGAACAGGATACAGAATGGGGGAGTCTTTTTTCAAATCAGAATGTGCACCAGGACCAGGGGTCATGTGATGAAACTGGAGGGGGTAAGTGCAGGAGAGATGTGAGGAAATATTTTTTCACAGAAAGGGTGGTAGATGCCTTAAACAGACTGCCAACAGAAGTGGTGGAGGCTAAAACAGTGGGGGCTTCAAACACGTGTCGGAGAGACAGAAGGGTATATGTATTAGAAAAGAGTCGGGGAAACAAGAGGTTTGCCATAGACCATTTAGGCTCTGTGGAGACAGATTGGGAAGGGAATATATGAGCAGACTGGATGGGCAAAATGGTCCTTTTCTGCTGAAAAATTCTATATTTCTGTTTCAGTCAAAGAAATTGTTCAGATTTGTTTGATATTGCCTCCCTGCCATAAACCCATGTTGCCTGTCATCCTGGAGCCCATTCACCTCAAGGAATTTGATCAATAATTCCTTCAGAGTGGTTTTCATCTGCTTGCCAATTATTAATGTCAAGTTGACTGGTCTATCATTCTCCCTTGCAATGCTCTTGTGCAGGGGTAGTAGAATAGCTGTTCTCTACTCTTAATGCATCACACCTGTATCTATGAAACAGTTGAATAGGCCTGTCAGAGGGGTTGCAAGAACTGCCACTAGTTGTCACAGCACCCTGGGTGCATGCCATCTGCTCAAGAGTATTTCTCCACTTTGAGGCTCTTGCCCCTCCCGAGCACTGAGCCCTCCATAACTGCATTCTCGCACATTCTCACTCTCCTCTCTTTTCCTACCCCTGTCTTGCCATGTTGAACTGGTCCATCTTTTCCCTTTGTGAATTCTGAGCAGCAGTATTCATTTAATACTTCTGCCTTTCCTCTGCTGTCCTCTACCCACTGAGGCCCCTTTTCTAAGCTTGACAATACCACCCTTCATTGTCCTTTTTTCCCAAATGTACCAAAGAAAGGTCTTGTCATCTTTCTTGACCCCTTCTGCTATCCTCAACTCCATCCCGGTCTTGGCTTTTCTTACCTCTGCTAGCTGTTCTTAGCATTTCTAGGTAAGTTAGCAATGTCTTCCTCCCACCGGGCCTTCCTATATTTTCTGTAGGATATGACTTTCTCCATCACTGCACTGCCAACCTCCCATGTAAACCAGAGGGTTTTTTTATGTTGATTTTTTTCCCCTTCGGCTTAATACAGATTGCACTGACTGCCTGGGCCATGTCACTAATTATGGATAATTTCTCTTCCACTCCCATGGGAACCCTGAGATCTGCCAGACAGTCTTCCAGATTTACCCCCATTTTGATGAAATTAGCCCTTTTGAAATCCAGAACATGTGTTTTTGTGTTTATCATCTCCCTTCCCATAACCAGGTGAAACCATAATGACCAGCGATCACTGCTTCCAAGGAGCTCAGCTTTGCTGATGCCTCTGACATGATCGCTGTTTGTCAGTACTATGACTAAAACTGCCTGATTCCTAGTCTGAGTGCTCCATTATCCCCTGAGTTAAGAACCTATCTTACCCTTCAGTGCAGTGGTAGTGCTGCCTCTCGCTATGCCGATGACCTACATTTGGAAATGAGCGTGGCTCATCGAAGGTGGGCTGGGGGAGAAGGACTGAGCATCCCAGTGGACATTCTCCTCCTCTGGGAAGGGGGGCAGCCTGCTCCATGGCTATACTGCCACCTAGGTGACCACAGGTGGTAGTGGCATGGAACAGCTATGAGGAGGAAAGATGCAGGGTGGTGCTTTGCTATGCATGCTTGTGTGCATGCACATGTACACCTGAGCTGCCTGCATCCTGGGGGCAGGAGGAAACCGAAAGGAAAAAATCCTCTTCCCTCATGCAGCATGACAGCTCCACAGCACCCGCTGGCCCCACACTTGCTGACCTGGGCAACTGCTGGATGACTGGATATTGGCAGCCGAAGGAACTCCATGGGGGGGAGACCACAGGGGTAACATGGGGAGAGGTAAGTCCTGAGAGAAGGTGAAGTGTCAGAGCTGGAATATGGTGGGGGCTCGAGAGTGGGACCAAGAGGAGTCAGGTGCATAAATTAAAAAGAAAAAACAGAACCCATTTTAGACTGCATCCAGGAGCATTTGGCACCTGTTCCTGGCTGCATTGGCATGGTCCAATCCTAGTTAGGCAGGTTGAAGTCTAAACAATTAAAAGAGAGTAAGAAATAAGTGCCTTATGTGAGACATGAACCCAAGCCACCCAGAATACCATTGCAGTTGTGCTACCAGCTGAGCCACCAAGGCACCTGGAAACTGGGACATCCCAAGACACCTTACTCTTTCTCTAATGCACAACATGGTACTGCACAGTTACAGTAATTACATTTTCAATCACAAGAGTGCAGTATGCACATTTATGGAACACAAACAAACAGAAGAGAGAAAGTAATAAGTGCTTTAGCTGGGACTTGAACCCAGGCCACACAGAATACCATTCTGGTTGTGCTACCAGCTGCAGCATGAAGCTGGAACATCCCGAGGCACCTTACTCTTTCTCTAATGCACAACCTGGTGCTGCACAGATCTGTACACAGGCTGCACACTCCCTGTACAGTACACAGGCTGCACACTCCCTGTACAGTACACAGGCTGCACACTCCCTGTACAGTACACAGGCTGCATGCTCCCTGCACAGTACACAGGCTGCACACTCCCTGTACAGTACACAGGCTGCACACTCCCTGTACAGTACACAGGCTGCATGCTCCCTGCACAGTATCAGGCTGCGCTCCTTGTACAATACAGAGGATGCGCTCCCTATACCATACAGAGGATGCATGCTCTGTACAGTACACAGGCTGCATGCTCCCTGCACAGTATCAGGCTGCGCTCCTTGTACAATACGGAGGATGTGCTCCCTATACCATACAGAGGATGCATGCTCTGTACAGTACATTGGATGCATGCTCCCTGTCTTTCCTTATGGCAGCCAGCCAAGGAGGTTAGTGGAGGACTGTACTGGTCACCACATGGGATCTGTGGCAGTAGCCCTGATGGTAAGGAGGGTTGGCAGGGTGGGTTCATCAGTGTCTGCAGTGCAAGGGGGGGCCATGAGATGCCAGGGAAAGGTACTTTAGTATGGGAACAAGGATTGATGGGTGGGGGTGTCACTAGATGCAGGGAATCTGTGATCAACTACAGGACTGGTGATTGGTGGGTGGAGGGGACCACTGGACACCAAGGAAAGATTTTTAATATACTAGGGATGATGATTGGAGGGTGGGGAGGGACCGCTAGGCACCAGGGAAAGATTTTATAATTTACCGGGGATGGCAATCAGGGGTTGGGGGACCACTAGGCACCAGGGATGAGTTACAACACACCGGGGATGGTGATCAAAGTGCAGGAGGAACCACTAAGCACCAGGAATGACTTACATTACACCAGAGATGGCGATTGGAGGGTGGGGGGGCTGCTAGGCACCAGGGATGAGTTTCAACACACCAGGGTTGGCGATTGGTGGTGTGGGGATCACTAGGCACTAGGGATTTCTTACATACTAACAGGGCTGGCAATCAGAGGGTGGGGAGACCACTAGGTACAAGGGGTTTCACATTTAATTCTGGGGCTGGCAATCAGAGTGCAGGGGGAAACACCGGACGCCAGGGACAGTTTTTACTTTAGGAGGGATGGTGATCCGTGGACAGGTGTGCCACTAGATTCCAGGGTGCAGGTGTGTTCCCCCAACTGCCAACTTGGTTGTTGGCACAGTGACTTTGCTAGGGTTTTTCTGAGTAAATCAGGGTTTTGATCGGTGGTATCTGTACCGCGAAAAGTGGTCTGCGCTAATCCCTTTGCACAGCACAAATGTGCCAACTGTCCTGCTGCACTGGTATTCCTCTCCCTGCCCCTCCTTTGCCCCCACATACATTTTTTTTTCATGTGCTAACCCTGTTAGCATGCACAAGAGCCCCTTTTGAACAGTGTGCACAGGCACAAATCCAGGGCAAAAAGGGTGCAATAACTTTGCCCACAATATAACTGGTCCCTGGTGTCTTAGTCTCCTCTAAAGCTGAAAAATCCACTTGATCCTCCTCTGATGAAGTAGAAGGGGGTTCCAATGAAGCTGAAGAATATCTGGAACAAGAAGGCCCCTAAAGACATGAGGAGGATGCAGAAAGTAAATATTCAATTAATACAATGTAATACAATGTACTATACATTATTAGAATATGAAATTATATATCAAAACTTTTATCTGTAATATACTAAACATTACATTTATCAAAAAGCATCAAAGCCTGTATAAAGTAAAAAGTCATTATCTCTCGGAAATGCCTGTAGGTGGCAGTCAAATCATTCCCTTTGTCTCCTACAGCTACTTTAATTGGAAGCCAAAGACTTCCCACTTGCCCTGGACATTTCTCAGGTCATCAGCACTATTTCTCTGTATTACTTGCGAACTGAATTGATTAGAATTGACTGCATAGCACCATTAGAAAGGTAATTTTGTGCTGAACAACTTTGCCGCTGATTATTTGTGTACATCACATATACTTTAGGAGTTATTTGCATTTGTTTATGGTATGGTGTGTATGGCGGATGTTTGTCCTCAAGCCTCACCTAAGCACCTTGAATAAAATGGGAAAAAATACGTTTTATATTAGAAAAATAGCTTTTTAGTATAAAATTGCTTTTGTACCTACATGTAATGTATGGATGCTTAATTTGGTGTTGATATGTTACATATTTTCCTACTAAAAATGTTGTCTATTTTATTGCAAAAGAACACTTTTTTGCCATTTTGACTAGTATAGAAAAAAGAAATTGCTTATAATTAATTGTATAGCACCGTTGGAAAGGTAATTTTGTGCTGAACAACTTTGCTACTCGTACATTGTGCGTGGCACTTACGGTTCATGAGGTATTTACATTTGTTTGTGGCATGTTGATTATGGCTTTATTTTGCTTAGAAAGGCCCAGGATGCAGTGTTAAGAGTATACAGGACACAAGTGCTGTAACTGTCAAAGAGGTCCTGTGGCAAGGGGAGTGATGAAGGGTGAAGTGGTGGTGGAGTGTGATCTGAACCTGTCGGATATTGACTGGGACATTCTAGTGGCAGTGCACCAGATGTCAGGCCCTGTTAGATACATTGTAGCATGGCTGCTGATGCAGCTGGTTATGGAACCCACTAGACAGGTGGCCATTCTCAGTCTGAAGCTCACTCTTTCAGAGATGGGGATAAAGTAGGTTAGATCAGATAGAAACATAGAAATTGTCAGCAGATAAGGACTGCAAAGCCCATCCAGTATGCCTGTTAGCCCTGTACTAGATTACAGCTTTAGATCCTTCCTCTGCTTTACCTCTATGGTTCCCCAAAGCCTGTCCCATGAATTCTTAAATCCAGCCACAGTGCTTGTTCCCACCACCTCCTGTGGCAGACTATTCCATGTATCCAGCACCCTCTCTGTGAAGAAAAACTTCCTCACATTCCCTCTTAACCTGCCTCTTTCCAATTTCATGTCATGCCCCCTCATTCTTGTACTCATCCTGTACTGGAAAATGTCTCCCCCTGCACCTTGTTTATGCCCTTGAGGTACTTGAACATTTCTGTGATGTTCCCTCTCTCCCTCCTCTTCTCCAGCAAGTACATATTGAGATGAATATCCTTGATAAGATGTCAAATATGTGCCCTCATCTAGAATCAAACCTCTGACCCATTGCTTGTAAAGTCAGGATACATCCAGTGTGCCACCTGAGGAGCCACTGAACTCCAACGACCATAACTCCATTTGGTTCAGTCTGGCCCTTGGGATCAGAGTGCCCCTATGAAAACTGAAGTCCAACATTTCAGAAGAGCAGACTTCAACCATATGAGGGAGCTGATCTGAGACAAATTGCCCAGGGTGGGCAGCATTGGAGGTGCAGAAAAAGAAGAATTGCAATCAAGGAGGGAACGATTCTTGAGATAATAAAGTCATGCATGAGAATTGTTACAAAATGAAACAGGTAAAAGAGACCAAAATGGTTCTTGGAAAGAGTCAGAGAAGCAGTGAGGGCCAAAAAAAAAGACTTTCACAAAATACAAGAAAAACATGGGAGATATGGAATGGAAAGAGTAGCAAACAAAATCTAGGGAAGCAAAGAGAATGGTCAAGGAGGCAAAGGCAGGCACAGAGCTCCATATTGTAGAGGGGTCAAAGGTGGGAAAAACAATTCTTCTGATACAGTAAGGATAAAAGGAAGCAGCGGGGTACTGCTAGGTTGCAAGAGGGTGGGAGGGTATTAGAGGAAGACGAACAAAAAGCAGCCATCCTTAATGATTACTTCTGCTTCGTCTTCGCAAGGGAAGAAGGCCGGGGACCCCTGCCTGTAAGTGGCATTGAGGCAGCTGTCAGGAGCATTCCTGAAATGAGGCAGCCAGTATTTACCAGAGAAAGGGTCCAGAAGGGGCTTAAATCCCTAAATGTAGATACAGCCCCAGGACCAGATGGGATACACCCAAGGGTGCTTAAAGAGCAGTTGATGCCTTTGGGGAAACTTTGGAAAACATATTTATACACAAGTCAGCTTGCATTTCATATACCTTGTATAAATTTCTCCTCTACATTATTTTTTACTGAAGAAATTCCCACAAAAACAAGATCTTTAACCCCAGAGTTCATCTGCCTCTATCACCTACTTGAAATCATAATGCCCTGTTGTCACGTCACAGTCTGTTACCATAGAAATAACTGTGATGTCACAAGCAGAGTATTATGACATCGGCTGGGAAAAAGCAATAGGAGCTGATGAACCCTCAAGAAACAAGTATCCTGTTTGTGAGGCAAATGACCTCAGCAATAAGTAATGGGGATAAGAAATACAAAGCCGATGAGAAATATAAGCTGCTTTGTGTCCAAATATTATGTTTTTGAAAGTTCTTCTTGAGGCGTTGGTGGCTCTTTAAGGAATTGACTACAGAACTGGCTGAACCCCTAATAAGGCTATTCAATAGCTCAGTTCAGAGATGGGTAGTTCCAAAACACTGGAGGGTAGCAGGTGTAGTCCCACTACACAAGGGGGGAGGGGACAAGGAGTAACCAAGGAATTACAGACCTGCCAGCCTTACCTCTGTAGTGGGTAAACTGATGGAGTCACTGATCAAAGAGGACCTTGTAGACTACCTAGAGAACAACAGTCTACAGGATAGTAAACAGCATGGGTTTGTGGCAGGGACATCTTATCAGACCAAACTGATTTTTTTCTTTAACTGGGTAACAAAGGTAGTAGGTAAGAGCCCGCTGTGGATTTACTCTACTTTGATTTTAGCAAGGCTTTTGACTTGGTGCCACACAAGAGATTGCTGAAGAAGCTGGAGGACCTGGAGCTAGGGACAAAGCTGAGGAGAAAACTGTCTGAAGGAGAGACAGCCTCTGATTCAGAATGGGGATGAGGGGCGCTGGACAAATACCACTGCAGGCAGTTGTTCCAAATGTTAAATTGTTTTCTGTTTTATTTTAAATTCAGCCAAACATAGAAACATAGACTTTGACTGCAGATAAGGACCACTTGGCCCACCCAGTCTGCCCATTTCCCTACCTATTGGATAAGCTGCAGATTCTAGTTAACCAACAGCCTACTTCCTGCAGCCCCCCACTATAATTGCCTTATGTCTGTCCCATGTATGTTTGAATTCCCCCACTGTTTTAGACCCCATAACCTCTCCAGGAAGGTGGTTCCATACGTCCACCACTCTCTCCGTGAAAAAGAATTTCCTCACATTACCTCTGAGCCGTCCCCCCTTTAACTTTAAATTGTGCCCCCTCAACATTTCACCTACAAAGCAGGCTTTTTAAAGAGATGCCTTCTATTATCTTATCTGCATAAATCATGAGGTTCCCTGTGTATTTTTACATTCATTTAAATAAGCAATCTCATAATCCAGAAATCTGGCATTTCATATTGCCAGTTGTACATGCAATGTGTCTCACACTGTTTCAAACATTTTTGGCTATTTTTATTTCATTCAGCTTATTCTTATAGATTGTCCCATCAGGCTCACTTCTATATTCCTATGGCTTTTTTTGCTACTGCTCCAGACGCTAAATTCAGACTTAAGGTTGTAAAATACACAGAGAACCTCATGATTTATGCAGATAAGATAATAGAAGGCATCTCTTGAAAAAAACTGCTTTGTAGGTGAAACGTTGAGGTATTGACTAAATTTAAAATTAAACAGAAAACAATTTGAACATTTGGAACAACTGTCTGCAGTGGTATTTGTCCAACTCCCCCACCCCTATTCTGAATCAGAGGCTGTATACATTTTTTCCACATCGGGAGAGGCAGCTTCGAGTACACTAAAGAACAGTCCATTTCCTGTGGATTCTCTCTTTTTGGCTTATAATGTTTGAAGGAGAGACAGCAGAGGGTGGTGGTAAATGGGGCCAAATCAGAAGAGAGGGTGGTCACGAATAGGGCACCACAGGGATCTCTCCTGGGTCCTATCATCTTCAGTATGTTCATCAATGACATTGGAGAGAACATCCAGGGCAGGTTGTGCCTCTTGTGTCTCTTTGCAGATGACACAAAGCTTTGAAGGAGGGTAGAGATCAGGGACAAGTACAGTAGAGAGTACTACAAAGGCTAGAGGGGTGGTCTAAGGTTTGATAGTCGAAATTCAATGCCAAAAAATGCAAGGTAATGCACCTAGGGAAAAAAACACAAGACAGAGTACTGGATGGAAGGGGTTAAACAGAGCACTAGGGCAGAGGAAAGGGGTCTGGGAGTCATCATTAGTGACTCCCTCAAACAATCAAGCTACTGTAACAAGGCCAATATTATGGCTAATAGGATGCTGGATTGTATCAGAAGGGGTACTGACAGCAGGAAAAAAGAGGTAATACCACCTCTATATAGGTCACTGGTGAGACCGCACCTGGAATTCTGTGCTCAGTTTGGGAGTCCTCACCTAAGGAAAGACAGAGACAGGCTGGAGATGGTGCAACACAGGGTGAACAAGATGATTCAGGGCCAACAGCGCAGATCTTACAAACATTGTCTCAAGGCACTGAACATGTACTCAGTGGAGACTAGGCAAAGAGAGGGGATATGCTAGAGACCTTCAAGTTACTGAAAGGAATAAACAAGGTGAACTTGTGGGGAACTATTTAGCAGGAGTATAGAATCAAGAACCTGAGGTCACAAGTGGAAACTGGTAGTGAAAGGTGTAAGAAGGATGTGAGGAAGTTCTATTGTACAGATAGGGAGGAGGCGTCATGAAACAGTCTGCCAGTGGATGTGCCAAGACCGTAAATAGTTTCAAGCATAGCTGGGACAGAGTGAAGGGTTTGGCTGAGCTCAGATAGGTAGCAGTAAGGAAGGGAGTGGGGGGCGGTGGATCTGGAGGGATAAAACCCTGCATGGACTATAGGTCCTGGGGCAGATAGGGAAGTCTTGGCAGACTAGGCGGACCTCTAGTCTTTTACTGCCATCACTGCCTATGTTTCTATGTTTCTGTCTTCAGCAAAGTGTGGGCAAACATTGGAGGGATGACATTCGGGGAGAGATAGGTAAGGCTGAGAATGAGTATTTAATGTGATGTACAGCCTTAGTACAGACCCAGTGAACTTAAAGTCTTATTTTGTCCTTACTTCTATGTTTGTATGGGAATTATTTGTTTGTGCAGTATTAGCCATTGCTTAGCAACTGAAACACCAACTGTAATGAGAACAAAATAATGTGACATAACTGGGAATTGAACCTAGGCCCTTGGAACATGGTCATGGTGCTCTACCACTGATCAGTCAGGCTCACATGGCAACAGACTGAGGTTCCCACACAGTCACCATTTTTTTTTCTGATTGCATATCATAGATATATAAATGTTGACAGCAGAAAAAGGCTTTTGGCCCATCTGTATCCTGCATCTAGGAATAATTGGGATCACAGTCATCTCAATTATTCTTAATTGCAGGATATGCAATCAGGGAAAGAAGGGTGACTGTGTGGGAACCTCAGACTGCTGCCATGTGAGCTTGATTGCTCAGTGGTAGAGCACCAGGATCGTACTCCAGGGACCTAAGTTCGGTTTCCAGTTAGGTTACATTATTTCTTTCTCATTACAATTTTTGTTTCTATAACTCAAGAAGTTAGACCTCAGATATTTATTAATATTGTTAACATCATCTCTTACCCCTTTTGATTATGCAGGTGTCTTAGATTAATCCCACCAACGTCATTGAAGGGTCTTGATTCCTCATTTTATGCACAGCAGCTGCCTCCTTTAATCTGGATAAGTAAACAGATACAGCAGCCATCACTGTGGTTAGTTGGGTTAGAGAAGATGCCTTAGATGACCAGCAGATTCCTGAGAACAATAGGCACGTTTTCAAAATGTTGTAAATTCGGCCTGGGGGTGTAAAGCTTGTTTGGCTATAACTTAATTATGTTCCCTCTTGCAGCAGGACTCCAGTGTTAAGCTCAGCAGGGGCAGGGCTCTGATTATTTATTAATTTTTAAGCAAAATGCTCCATACCAGCAAAGTGCCATGTATGTGCAGCATCTAGTTTATTTGAGTTTCCCAGGAGGCAGGCAGCAGCTCAGTTAAATGAATTTCATTCAATATGTCATTACAAGCAGATCGAGGCAGGAAACAAATTGCACACAAGGTGGGAGCACTGTAAACAAAGAGGTCCTCATAAACAAACAAAAAGACAAGACAGGCAATACATTAAGTTCAGCCAATAGCAGCATTCAGAGGAAGCAGTTGCATGGTTTATGTGACTATTGAGTGCATTTCTGAAGTGACGGAGGTCACTGGTGTTCTTTATAGTATCTGGCAGAGAGTTCCAGTTTGTTGCAGATGAGTTTAGTTTTTATTTCACAAAAAATCCTTCAGGCCAGTCCTGTTGTCAAATGATTTAAAGTCAGGTACACAGACATTAAAAATGCATTCATACAGTGGTTGTACAGAGACACAGACTACAGTTACTGGAATAGGATACAGGTTATGAGAAAAACTGGTGCAGTGTACATAAGAATACATTGTCAGGACTACAGAGATGGTTCTTAATAGCATATACACATTCTGGAGGTAGTAAGCATCACCAACAGCTGAGACCCGAGTGATGCAGTACAGTCACTTTCTTAACACGTCAGCGGTGTCATTCTAGGACTTTGCAAATCTAAATGAGAAAGAGTTTTGGTCCAGGGAGATTTTACTGGGAGGTACAATATACCAGAAAGTGACTATCCCCACCTCTAGTGGCATATTTACAGACCCTTTAGAGGTGGTCGGGCATGCCGCCAGGTGCGCACCTGTCCGCAGGTGCAGAGCTACATGGGTGGGGTACATGCCTTTGGCATGTACCTGCACCCACTTCATGCATAGCCCCCACAAATAGTTTTTAGAAGCAGCCAGCCATTGCCTTTTATATCTGAGGTACCTTTTCTTTTCCCCTTTGTTTAACCAGAAGATTGTTTACCTGATGTTAGTAGATGTAATGCATAGGATAGCAGTCTTCCTGGCAGCTGACATATCTATCTCTATTCCACCTACTACATCATCAGCATTGTGATATCACTGACTGCAACATTACTGCTGCTTAGGAACAGTCACTCAGTGGCTGCTAGGTCAGTCACCTGTGACGTCACTATGTCACTGTCAGTGAGATCACAATGCTAATGATGTAGTTGGGAAGACAGAGATAGATATGTCATCCGCCAGGCTAAGAACTGTTCCACACATCCAGCACAATATTATCGCATAGAAAGCTTTCTAATGAGAAAAAGAAAAAAGAAAAATACTTCAGAAATAAAAAGTTACAACCAACTACTTCTTAAAATTGGTATTATATTCCTGCCTTCCTGTTGTGACTCTTCTAGCTCTTTAAAGTTTTTGACCTGCTCAAGGGTAGCACCAGAAGTGGTGATGCTGGTTAATGCAGAGGAGTGATCAGTCATTGCATGTGCCAAACAGCATGCATTTAGTCTTTTTTTCATTCATGACCAGAAGGTTTTGTGTGATCCAGGCCTGAACAGAATTAAAGTCCTACTGCTGCCTCAGTCTCAGGTGATCTGGGGTTTTTCACTTGAAAAGATGATGGCATCATCAGCGTGGAGGATTACATTGATGGATTCGCGAACGGACGGGAGGGAGTTCAAGAATAGACTAAGGAGTAGTGGAACTGGTAAAGATCTCACACTTGCATCCTATACAGGCTATCCAAACATAAAACAAGGCTCTTTTGTAAAAATATACCAACAGTTTTATTAGGCGTACATAGTCAGTATCGAAGTAGTATACGGCGCATCGCCAGAAGTACAACCACCTGGTGGTGGCCACCAAAAACCTCCAATCATTTTGCACCCCTGCAGGTGCTTTATCAGGGGTGAGGTGTAACAAACAAGGTGCCAATTTTATAACCCCTCTCTGATGATGCGGTAACGGCATCATTCAAGATGAATTTAATTAAGTGTTTCAAAAATACTTTTGTGTATAAATATATATTGACAACCCGTATTGTATCAGCTTAAATATAACAATTTCAAAACAACCACAAAATTGCTATGCAGTATTGGAAGAACAATTTCAAAGCTAACAACGAGTATTTAAAAAAAGAAAACAGCATACTGTATGCCCAGAATGTCAGTATTCAAACTCATTCAAACTCAATATTGTATTATCATATTGCTCTAAGATATTTCAAGTTTACCAGCAAGAGTCCCATCACTTTAAATGCACATTACATCCAGTGCTTCAGAGCTCTTGTCTGTTTCTTCAAATAATGACTCTGATCC
Organism: Neoceratodus forsteri; assembly: GCA_016271365.2. Taxonomy (NCBI): domain Eukaryota; kingdom Metazoa; phylum Chordata; order Ceratodontiformes; family Ceratodontidae; genus Neoceratodus; species Neoceratodus forsteri. The sequence continues at coordinate 372,603,898 of CM057449.1, forward strand.
TTTGTAGAAACTTAAGAATTGCATATGATCTTGGTTCCAGAGCTCTGTTGGTCAACACAAAGAAAAGAAGGAGGCAGTATAGCGCAGTGGTTTAAGGCTCTGAGCTGCAAACATGGAGACCTGGGTTTGAATCCCACAGCATCCCCCCCCCCCGCATACTGTTGTGTGACCCTGAGCAAGTCACTTAACTTCCTTGTGCTCCCAGGTGCGACCTGTAAACAAGATTTCATCTTAGTGTGTCTCTCCTGGTATAAAAAAAAAAAGTGGCAGAGCCTGGCCCAGTACAGGAGCGGTTACATTTCCACCCCATGCCATTGACCCGTGTTCGGGAGTGGACAGGTTAGCTCGGTGGCCCAACAGGGTAAGGGAGGATCGAGCACCCGATGACAGCTCTCCTTCCTCGGGGAGGGGGGACACCAGTTCTTGCTGTAGGGACTGCCATCTGGTGGAGGCCAGGGCGCAGTGCAGCAGGAGTGCATATAACAGGGGTAGAGCCGGGGTGTAATGTGCTCGGGCACATGTCCCTATGCTTTGGGTCAAGGAAGAAAACCTGGAGCAAAATGCCGGGCTCCTACATGCCAGCACTCTCTGCAGCTCTTGGATGACTGACACAGCTAGCCACCCACCAAACAGGGTCCTGTATATGTGGTGCATAACTGACAAGCCTGTGAGAAGGTCGGTGATGGGACTGGGGCAGACCCAGGAGTAGGAGGATAAAAAGTACTGATAAAAAAAAACAACACAAGGGGTATTTCCATATACTAGATTTGAAACTGAAAAAACAAACACAGTTAAAATCCATCTCTGTGTGCAACAGTTACGTCTAAAGGATACGTCCAATGTCCTTAAACTTTTGTCTAATATGTATGCAGAATCAAACTGTCTTTTAGAAATAATGGATGTGACCTCACTATATACTAATGCATCACATGCAGAAGGGCTGACAGTGATGAGATATATTATCTAGAACAAATGATGAACAAGAGACAGTATTCATTGATTTCTTTTGGTAAAATGTGTAGAATTTGTGCTAACTTGTAACAGCTTTTTTTTTCTTGAAAATCATCATCTCCAGATTCATGGTACAGCTATGGGTGCATCCCTAGCACCCAGTTATGTTAATCTTTATATGGGGCTCTGGGAAGCAGAAACTACACAACATCCAGATTTGAACCCATACTTTGGAAAGGTAGTGTGTTACCATAGGTATATAGACAACTTGTTTCTAATCTGGAAGGGAACACTCATGGAGTTATATGATTTTACTGTGTATCTAGAAAATTAAAATTACAACTTGAAATTCACAGTACATTCTGACTGTCCTGACATCCTGGGCATAAGCTGTTTTTTTAAATACTTGTTAGTTTTTAAATTGTTATATTTAAGCTGATACAATGTAAGTTTTCTACATGTATGTGACCCCTGTAGCACAGTGAGCAGGTTCACACCCCTGCCTGATGACTGTACAGGGCACACCTGATTGAGAGGTTTGGGATCATTCTTTCTTCTGCAGTAGGGGGATTTGTCCCAGAACAGATAATTGCAGGAGTAACCGGGATTATGTGGGGGAAGAGCTCCTCCCCCACAGCCTATTTATTTGAAGCGGCTGACTCCCACTCTGCTTAGAGCGAGTCGCACTCGCTTCGTTGGTGTGGCTGGTCCCCCCTTCTCCTTCCCTTTCATCCCCTTTTCTCTCTGTACCCTTGTCCTCTTCCTGCCTTAGCCGTTGTCTTGCGTCTCCTTCTCCTTTTCTCCCTCTGTGCCTGTTTTGTTTGTGTCCCTTCCTTTGGGGAGGGGTCCGCCATCAGCGCATACAGTTCGGCCGCCGCTCTTCCTTGCCTCCGTTTCTCGCCAGCTTGCAGCCACAGCGCTGCTCCTTGTACCTCGATCGCCTGCTTCAGTCATTGCCTCGCCGACCTCCTTGGCGTTTATTTGGTGCTGTCTTCCAGTTCGGTCCCGTGCTGCTTCTCCGGTTCCTACAAGGCATACCCTCGGAGAACTGTGACCGGCCTGCTCGCCTTGTCTACTGCACCTAAGCAGATCTTTGCCTGGCGTCAGTATTGTTACAACACCTGCAAATGACACCTGTGGCCGACTTGTATGTACTTCTCCGTTTGCAAGGATTGTTTCTGCACCCCATGAAGCTCCTCTGCTTTCACTTACAGCCGTCGTGCGGCTCATCTTCTGCTGCCTGCCTGGTTTGGATTTGCTCGTTTGTCTCCTCCGTTCCCAGTAATTCTGCTTTACAGTTGGACTCCTTCATCAGTACAGCTCATGCTCAGTTCAGCTGCCCTGCTGGTTTCCGGATTCCTGTCCTCTGCCTCGCCCTCAGGTATGCAGGGCTCCTTCTCGTTTTACACTATTTTACTGACATTTTACCTTGAGGTTGCCGGCTCCGGCTGTCATGAGCCTTTCCTCACACTATGCCTCTCAGCTGCTGCAACTTCTCTACAGCACCATGTTTTAGCTTCAGTTTTACCTTGCTCATCTCAGGTGTCCTGATGTTTCTCATTCTTGGGGCTAATTTGGGCACGCATACTATAGACTGGTTGAACTAAGTTGATGGTCACCTTCCTTTCACTTCACTACGGGCCCACTTTCTGCAGACATGATGCACTTACTATATGGATATGACTGGAAGGCCAGCGCTCTGCATTTAATCCTGTGGGGTTGAGAGATTTATCACCAGTCTACTGAACTATAGGCCAGTCTACCTCTTCCTACTGTTCATTGCCCTTTGGTTTCTGCCTGGACTACCTGCTGCTTAAGGCTGGCCGGCCCCACTCTGGATTACTCCCATCTAGACTGAGTTCTAGTACTGCATATTGTTCCTCATTTGGAAACCATATGGCTTGCTTTCTACCTCTAGCTGGAGCTTGCTGCAGTCCTCACTGCTTTTCTCCGTTATTGCTCCCGCTATGGCTCCTACTTTGGCTTCGAGATCGCCTGGTACTTACACAATATTACTATTCTGCAGACTACAGACATTCTCTCCTTCATTGTACAGTTTTTTGCACCTCATTTTAGCATATGATGGCATCCGTCTACTCCTATCGATTCTTGGCGCATCCGGTTACTTGGGACTGCTCTATATCGAGCGCTATTATGATGCTGCCTTACGACTCACTTGTCTTCATAATCTACTGTCCTCCTTTTGTACTGGCACCCATCTACTCTGTGTTTACATATTTACTACAATCTCGACATACCAGGATGTGAACCTCTGCATTACATGCCGTTCATCATTCCATTGCTTCTCTACCACTGCTCTACACCTGCCTTGCACCACGGGGCCGGAGGTAGCCATCGCTTCTAGTCAGCCTTATGCCCTAGGGACCAGAGGTCATTGTTCCTACTTTGCACCAGAATTGCCTGCTTCTACGACCTGCCTTCACCCGTCGGGCTGGGGGGTTTACCTACTAATCGCTGCTTCTACCACCTGCCTTCACCCATCGGGCTGGGAGGATTCCTACTACTCGTCTGCTTCTGTGGCCTGAATTCACCCATTGGGCTGGGAGGTTTGCCTACTCCTCGTCTGCTTCTACAACCTGCCTTCACCCATCAGGCTGGGGGGGGGTTTCCTCCTTCTGCTCTACTTTGCCTCAACTTGCTCGGGGCCTGAAGAACCACGCATTCTATTATCTGCCTAAATGTTGCCGTATCAGCCAGCTGGAGGCTCATTTACTGGATTGCATTGGGACATTTCTTCATTCATCGTCCGTTCTTGGATGTTTACCTTGCTGCCTCACCATGGCATTCCTGTTGCTTCACCTTTCCAGGACACTTAGTTGCCAGCTCCTGCGGACCTTCCCTATCCTAATTGTGCTCTACCACTTCGGACCCTGTGACATGCTACTTCATTTGCTTCAGCCTCTTCAATTGCTCCATCTAGGACTTTTTAGTCTTGTCTGGTTTTCCTACCTCGAACTTTGCATACCGACAGTTTCGGATGTTATTATTTTGTCCATTGCCATCTCAGCCACCGTCTCTTCAATGTGATCCCTGTCATCCTTGATCTACTGGATACATCAGTCCTCAGCGTCATTCCATTCTCTAGGTCTGCCTTACAACTGCAATACTACTCTGCTGCACTGATTCGAGATACTTCTCCTGGAGACTCTATGCCACACTAATTCCTTTTGCTGACCTCCTTAAGTTTAGCTGCATTTCCTGTTCTCTGGAGCTAGTTGCCTCTTTATTTCCTCATCAGCTGATGTATTTGCTGCACATCATTGAGGAACTCCCTGCCATGCTCTATTTCTACCGGCAGACTTCCATGGGTCTGGCTGCGCTTCTCATACCTGGAATCAGCCGCCTCCCTCTCCTACCTCGCCAGCTGTTGGTTAAGCTGCGCTTTCTTCAGGGGCCGATTGCCACGTCCTGTTACTTCTCATCTGCCTTCGAGTGTCAATCCCTGTTCCTATAACCTCTCAATTCAGATTAGCAGTCCAACTGTTTGCTTACTTTTTGGGCTCACTATATTCTACTACTTGGATGCTTCATACCTTGCACCAGTGTCTCCAATTATCCTCTACAGCTTGCCATTATTCCAGCTCAACTCTACAGCTGTTGCCTTCATACCAATTCCTAAGATTATACTTCACTTATCAGAAACTGGATTCATCAGTCAGTAGCCTGGCTATAAGCCTTCTCTCATTACACATACTTTACAAGCCCTCTATTTGAAATCAGGAAGTCGTACTACTTCTATTCATCCTGCCTCACTGACGTCAAGTTTGGATGCATCTATCTACGTCTGGTCTCCTGTACTGAATTCGTCAGTCATCAACTTCATCTCCACCATCACACATTTCCTGGATTATGCCCTCTATCAACTGATGACTGGAAGAAGGTTCTTCATATATCTACTCTCCATCATTCTGAATTGTACATGGATTCTCGGACTCGGACTTTATTGGGAGGAAATTACTACACTGGACATTTACAATTCAGTTTTTCTTAAGCCCCGTTATCTGCATTGAATTCTACAAATTAGAATTCAGATTAGCTGATTAATTTAGTTTAATTAGGATCTCTCTTCTTTGTATGCCCAGAAGGACGGGCAGGTCAGTAGCCATGGGTCATCAGAGGTTTCCCTCCAAGGGTTTTTTTCCTCTCCTCAGTGCTACTGGTCACACTCTCCGGAGTTGGAGGAGGTGATCGTCTATTCATATCATTATTAGGTGTTGTCATGCATGACTATTTCAGCATTCAGTTAAAGAACAATCGTTGATATAATATTCTTTTTGGGGCTTTCATAATTCTAAACCAAGCTTCCTTCCTACAGGTGGGATACAGAGGAAGGCCAAAACCATCAAATATTAGCAAACAACTCAATTCAAGCATCCAAGTACCTAAGAACAAACATTCTATACTACTACCTAATAAACATTGTCATCTTAATGCTGGCCTCTGTATCCAACAACCATCTTCATCATTCTACTATATATGTTACATAAACACTGAGCTACAGTATGAACCACACATAATTGCAGGAGTAACCGGGATTATGTGGGGAAGAGCTCCTCCCCCAAAGCCTATTTATTTGAAGCAGCTGACTCCGTTCTGCTTAGAGTGAGTCACACTCACCCACCATCCTCCCGACACCTCCTCCTCCTCCTCCTCCTTCTGCGGCACTCTTATCCCACCGGGGGGCTTCCATAATTCTAAACCAAGCTTCCTTCCTGCAGGTGGGATACAGAGAAAGGCCAAAACCATCAAATATTATCAAACAACTCAATTTAAGCACCAAGTACCTAAGCACAAACATTCTATACTACTACCTAATAAACATTGTCATCTTAATGCTGGCCTCTGTATCCAACAACCATCTTCATCATTCTACTATATATGTTACATAAGCACTGAGCTATGAACCACACATAATAAGTAGTGTGGTGCCTCCACACAAAGAGAAGAAGTGGGCCAGATGTTGTGTGCAGTACCACCTTCAGGGATGCTGTACTGTACCTACCGACCTCCCTACACTGGACTAGACCACCCCCGGGGACCACAACCATTATTACTTTCACCAAGAAACACTCCAAGTGGAGCATACAAACTGAGGGCACATAGAGAAATGGAATTCAGACAATTAATAGTGCATCTGGCATGTACTGGGGCCATAACCCCCAACTACTGTCCAGGTACTCAATCCACGCTGCACTGCTATTCAACTAGGACTACCTAACAAAAAGCCTGGCCCAGCCTGTTCCTCTCCGGACCTGCTGTTTTATCACTGTCGTCTTCTCCCTTATGTACTCGGGTGTTACCTGTCTTTTGCCCCATTGCTTTTGCATCTGTTATATTGCATTTGTATGTGTTGATTCTATGTATTTATGTACCATTGCCTTTGCATCCGTTATATTGCATTGTGTATGTGTTGATCTATGTATTTATGTATGCAAATCCCAGGTCGCATCTGGAAACGAGCGGTTTACCGCTCTGTATGCCTATCTGGTAAATCTCGTAAGTAAGTAAATAAATAAATAAATAAATTTATTTTGGAACACAGGCCTGGAAGCTGGAAAAAGAGAAGAAGTTAAGCAGTTGCTAGACAACTTAAACACTTCTCCCATATATCAGTACCTCATAAGCCCCTCTGTAAATGTGGGTCATTATATCCCCTAAAACCCCCAGACAGTTTGAAGACACACCTGCCCAAGCAAGGGGCCCGCTGAGGGAACTAAGTTACACAGGCTGCAATAAACTCCTTAACTGGTAACAATAATAAACTCACCGATTCAAGTATTCGTCTCTTTGTACTCAGGAGTTACACTACAAGTCCTGGTCCAGACATAGGTGCCAGGTTATATGGGCTCGTAGAGCATGGGCTCCAGTAATAATCTATGAGGTGGGCCCAGCTCCACCAGTAATTTGCCCAGTTTTGTTTTTGTCACTTGAGGTAAAACCCCATGACCTGCTGCTTCCCCCCTGTGTGATCAGCTCATTATTTTTCTTTATTATTTTATTGTTTCGTTTGTCTGTTTTAATGCTGAGTACAGTAGTGCAGAAGCATGTGTACTGGAAGTGAGAGTGTCCTTCTGCAGCTGCCATAGTGAGTGTGGTGTATGGCGCAACTTAATTTTGGCAGTGCAGTGTGAGCAAGTGGGTTGGCGCTCTCGCTGTTGCTTTCTTTTACTTATTTCACCCCAGCCCTGCTCGCTCTAAATCTTTATTTTAAATGGTCGCAGCATCTGGCACTGACTGTGTAGTACTGTTGAGGGAGGGGGAGAACGAGGACTGCAGAGACCACGGGGAATGACCGACCCATCCGAACAGAGAAACAGCAGTGAAAGAAGGGTGGGGCAAATGATAGCTTTACAACTGCTGCTGTGGAAGCTATTTGGTGGTGGGCCGCGGGGACTGGTATTTCGAGTAGCCAAGTGCAACCTCCCCTCCACTACACACTCCCTTACCCTTTCCAGCTGACTGCAGTGTGGGTGTCTGAGGATATCTGCCCTCACAGATTTGTGTACCTTCAGGGTGTAAAAAGTTGACATAACCAGGAAATCATTTTTAAGTCACACCATTTTATCCTCCTCTATCCAACCTTGGATATATGCATTAGAAAGTGTATCATATAATTCACTTTCAAAAAAATAACATTGGATTAAATGTGAGGCATCTGTGGCAACTAGTATCAGAGAGTTGTCTCTCAGCCTCGGCTACACATTTACTGGTATCTTGAATAACTACAGTTCCTCACTTATCTGCCTGCTTAATGGTAGTTTCATGCATTTCTTTGAGTTCTTTTAATGCATTCCATTCTTCATCAGATAGGCTGGTGAAGGGTGGTTGTGTTTGTTGTGACTGTGAGAACAGTTGTTCTACATCATTTCTGATCATTTTTATGTTCGCTGTGCGTGCTAGCACAAGTCGAACATTTTGCTATGTACAGGGTTTTGAGAGATGTGTCATGGTAGTCCAATCCAGGAGAGTGTACAAGGGGCTTGACCAATAATCAGCAAGCCTCACCATGACACTGTCCAGGCATGAATGTGCATGGACTTCAAAACAATGTGCCGACAGACAGATTCATAAATCAGCTCTTTCAGCAAGCACAGCTGATATCAACATGTGCTCTCAGCCTGCTCCCCCCCAAGCATTTTACACACACACACACACACACACACACCCACCCCCCATCGGGTTATACAGGCCCAGCTTCAATCTCTAGGTACCTGAGGCCAGCCATAGAATTAGATTTTTTCCTTGGAATCAGGGGTGTGGTGAGACATAACAGTCTCATACACGTCTTTTAATTAGATGTATGTGGTGCAGAGAAACGTGTGCTTTCTCAGGTATCATGATGTTCTGAGCGCCGTACTGTGTTTAGCTCTCTTTCCCATTAGCCTACACAGGAGGAGCTGTAATTACCCGTCAGAGCGGGTGAAGAGAAATTGGAGCAGGGAGAGGTGAGTGGCGTCTGAGCAGGTGAATCCCGGTGGCTCCAACTGGGGCAGATCAGGGCTTTTGGGCACAGGAGCGCGTCTGAGGCGGGAGGAGCCAGTGCTGTATCAGCAGCAGGAGAGGCAGAAGAGCGGGCTTTCCCAGCGGCTGCAGTCGATGTCAGGCCAGGGGTAGAAGGAGAAGCGGTTGGCCAATCAGGAGCCAGGGCGCGAAGATTTGACTCGCAGCTGGGCTATAAAGGACAGGCCCAGCCACATTCCTTTTAAGCAGACACAGGAGGAGCTGTAATTACCTGTCGGAGCGGGTGAAGAGAAACTGGAGTGGAGAGCAGCGAGTGGCATCTGAGCAGGCGAATCCCAGCGGCTCCGACTGAGGCAGGCCAGGCCTTTTGGGCACAGGAGCGGGTCTGAGGTGAGAGGAGCCAGTGCCATGCTGCAGCGGAGAGGCAAGAGTGGGCTTTCCGGCAGCTGCAGTCGGTGGCAGGCCAGGGGTAGAAGGAGACGCGAACGGCAAATCAGGAGCTAGGGCGCGAAGATTTGACTCACGACTGTGCTATAAAGGACAGGCCCAGCTGCATTCCTTTTAACCAGACACAGGAGGAGCTGTAATTTCTTCCCACACCACCCACCCCGGCCCTGACCTCGACCTCTATTAAATGGATGGTGGAAGTGGAACCAAGGGGGAGAAGTGGCCTGACTTTAGAGGATTTTAAAGAATATTGACCAGATCAAGCAAGTGTACATGTTGCTAGGGCAGCTCTGGCAGGGTGTGTGGTGGCTGCGGTACAGATCATTGGTGTGGGCTCAGTGGCTGCTGTGGTGCAAATCTTTGGTCTGGGCACTGTAACTAAAGGTGCAGGCAAAACTAGGGTAGTCCTGATCAGGGAAGGGCACTGAAGCACGGATCATTCAGGAATCTTGTTTGTTTGTTTGTGAAGGCTGGGAGAAAGGGAAAGTACATACTGTATGTGTGAAATTGCTAGAAAAGTGTTATTGAAAGAGAAGTGGGGGGCTTGACCAAAGATGCATGATAGGATGGGGAAGGGCCCTCAAGTCACTAGAGCTGGCATCTTTGGGAGGGTGGTTGGGTGCACAATGTGTGGGGCGGCCATGGTACTAGACTGGGCTTGGAAATTTGGGGGTTGCCCAGTGTGCCACCAGCTGGCAAAGCTCAGGGAGGAAGTGGAAGGAATTCAGAGACAGCTAGGGGAGTGGAAAAGGAGGGGGCATGGGGTTGCCTACAAAAATACACCTGGTGCTGAAACCTCAGGCACAAGGAGAGGAAATGGAGGTACTTTGGGGGAACAGGGACATCCTGGCAGGAGGATCCCAGAATGCAGAAGTGCCCATATAATCCAGCAGGGGAAGGGGGTATCAAGAGATAGTACTGGAAGGAGTCCAAGGGTAGCAGGGGGGAGCGGGGGCTCTGGATCAGTACTCCGCAAGAAGGCACAGATTGGGGCGGCAAGAGTGGGACCTGGAATGTCTGTGCAGGAACAGCAAAGACGGGGAGATGAGGAAACTGTGCGGGAACAAGCCAGGCAGGAAGCAGGGACACTGGGGATGGGGGCTTTGGCAGGAAGGGAAATGGAGCAGGGCCCAGAAATGAAGCTCAGAGTACAAGGAACAAAGGGGAAGCTTTGGGGGGAGTGATCAAATGGAGCAAGGCACAAGGGCAGGTAGCACCATAGAAGAGCCAGAAAACCGAGATTTGGGTCAGGGAGATGTGCAAGATGGGAAAGGGAGTATCGTGAAGATTCAGAAGAGGAAAAGGGCTGCACAAAGGAACCAGAGAACCAGAAAGGCACAGGGAAGTGAGCAGGTGACAGATGGGGAAGAGAGCTCAGGAAGTTCTGGGAAGACAGCAAGGGAAAGGATGGGAAAAATTGGGAAAGAGGAGGAGAACCGCAGCAGTGAGGGGTGCCCAAGAGGAAAAAGGGGGGATAGAGTCTTAATAGTGGGGGACTCTATTATTAAAGGAGTTTCATGGGGGAGAAGAGGAGAGAGAGAGAGAGAGAGAGGGAGAAAATATGGGTGGAGTGCCTGCCAGGTATGACGGCAGCCAAAGTTATGCATTGGATCCCTACGAGGGGGAGGGAAATAGATGAGAAAACTCATTTGATCTTCCCCCTAGGCACAAACGACTTTGCAAGGAGCAGCACGATGGAGGTGCAGGCTAGGTTTATTGCATTGGCTAGGTTCTGCAGCAGCTTGGACTTTAAATCCCTGTCCTTCTCTGAGGTGCTGCCAGTACCAAGGGCCAGCACGGAGGTGAGGCAAAATATAGAGGAGTTCAGTAGTTGACTTGCAGGTTGGTGTGCCCAGAAGGGGTATGGTGTGATAGGAGACTGGGGTTCAACATGGAGCGACAAGAGCCTCTATGCCCCGGATAGGCTGCACCTAAATGGGGAGGGGAAAGCAGTGCTTAAATGCAAACTAGACGATTATGTTGACAAAAGCTGCCATTTAAACTAAAACAAGGGGAGGGCAGGAGAAGCCCTGTTGATGAGGCAAGAGGCAGGGGGGGAGCAAAAAGCCATACCCACACAGCTAGAGGGTAAGGGAGCAAAATATATAGGACAGGAGGAAAGAGGGGGGTGGAGGGTCATATGTGCAAATGCCAGAAGTCTGGGGAGAAAGATCCCAGATCTAACAGCAAAAATGGTTGAGGAGGGCCTTGACATCGTGGTGGTAACGGAAACATGGTGTCACCAGGAACAGGGATGGGAAATGGAGATACCAGGGTTCAAATTGGTCAGGAGGGACAGGGTGGAAAAGAGAGAGGGGGGAGGGTTGCACTCTACGTAAAGGAGAGGAGAGTATCAGGGCATCAGAATTATGGGGCAAAGGTGGGAGAGGGCGAAGGACTCTGGGTCTCATTGTCGGTGGGGAAGGGAGAGACAGTATATGGGGGTAGTTTACAGGCCCCCAGCATAGCAGGAATTGGTGGATAGAAGCATGGCTGATGAGTTCGTGAGAATGACGGCAAGGGGGGAAGTGGTGCTGATGGGAGACCTGAACCTACCGGACATAGACTGGAGTACCCTTTCGGCTGCTTCAACCAGCAGCAGGGAAATATTGGACTCCCTGCAACTGGCCATCCTAAATCAACTGGTCTGGGAGCCAACCAGGGCAGGAGCTACTCTTGATCTTGTCCTGACAAATGGGGACAGGGTAGGAAATGTATCAGTGGGGGAACATCTTGGTACGAGTGACCACAACACGGTGAGGTTTAGAATAAGGAACACTGCAGAGGTTCACCAGTCTAGTTTGAAGGTGCTGGATTTCAAGAGGGCAAACTTTGGGAAAATGGGAGAAATAGTGGAGAGGGCTTTGGAAGGGGTGGAGGATTTGACAGAGGTGGAGGCAATGTGGGGGAGGATAAAAGAAGCTATTGTAGAGGCCACAGACATCTGTGGCAAGAGAACAAGTAAAAATAAGAGAAGGAGGAGCAAACCTTTGTGGTATACTAGGGAAGCAGCGAAAAAGGTAAAGACAAAAAGGAAAGCCTTCAGGAAGTTTAAGGAAACACAAGCGGAAGTGGACTGGGGAAAATACCAGGTGAGCCAGAGAGAAGCCGGAGTAGAGGTAAGGAGGGCAAAGGCACAGACAGAGGAGTGAATAGCTAGAGAGGTCAAAAAGGGGGGATAAGACTTTCTTTCGGTATGTAAGTGAAAAGAGGAAGACTAGGCAGGGAATACTCCAGTTAAAAACAAACGTGGGGGAGATGCTACAAGGGGGACAGAGAGAAAGCGAACCTGCTAAGCAGCTATTTTTGCTCAGTGTTCAATAGGGAGGAAGAAGATGAAGGCAGCAAAGCAGGAAAATAAATGGCAGGGGAGGGGGAAGTGGAGATGAGGCCTTTTCTTGTGGAGGAACTGTTGGGGGAACTAGGCTACATGAAAGTGGACAAGGCAATGGGCCGGATGGGGTGCACCGAAGGGTGTTAACGGAACTAGAGATATTGGCAGTACTATTGACTGCACTCTTCAATCGGTTCCTAGAGACTGGGGTGGTGCCGGAAGACTGGAGGCAGGCAAATGTGGTCCTGCTGCATAGGGGGGGGGGAGGGAGGAAGTGGGAAACTACAGGCCTGTGAGCTTGACATTGGTGGTAGGCAAGCTCATGGATAAACTAATAAAAGACAAGATCACCAGCTCCCTGGAGGAAAGCGGCCTGATGAATCCAAGTCAATATGGTTTTACTAGGGGCAGATCCTATCAAACAAATTTTATGAGTTTTTTTGATGGGGTCACCAAGGAACTGGATTGGGGAGGGTGGTAGATGTGGCTTATTTGGATTTCAGGAAGGCGTTTGACTCCGTGCCTCATGAGAGACTGCTGTGTAAAATGCAGGCCTGGGGCTGGGGCAGAGGGTAGTTAAATGGGTGGGAAACTGGCTGGAGGACAGGAGGCAGAGGGTCATAATAAATGGGGTGGCATCCGGAGAGGGCAAGGTCACAAGTGGGCTCCCTCAGGGATCAGTGCTGGGGCCCCTACTATTCAATATATTTGTAGGGGACACTGTGGAGGGCCTTGAGGGAGGTGTGAGTCTGTTTTCGGACGATATCAAAATCTGCAATAGGGTGGACACACAGGAAAGGGGTAAAAAAATGCAGAGAGATTTGGGGAGGCTTGAGGCAAGGTCAAAGAGGTGGCAGCTTGCATTCTATACAGAAAAGTGTAGAATCATGCATCTTGGCTACAGGAATCGGAGGGCAGGGTACTGTATGGGGGTAGAGATCTGGAGGTAACAGAACAAGAAAGGGACCTAGGCATCATTATATCAGGGGACCTGAAGGTGGAAAGGCAGTGTGGGGGGGCAGTGGCTAGGGGGAGTGGAATGCTGGGATGCATTGGAAGGGGGATCACCAGTAGAAATAGGGAGGTCATAGTACCCTTGTACACCCATCTGGTTAGACCGCATTTGGAGTACGGAGTCCAGTTCTGGAGGCCATACCTCAAAAAGGATTTGGGGAGGCTGCAGAGGGTTCAGAGGAGAGCGATAAAGATGGTAAAAGGGTTAAGCCACCTATCCTATGAAGAAAGGTTGAGGGATCTGAACATGTACTCTGTGGAACAGAGGAGGGAGAGGGGGGCATGATCGAGACCTTCAAGTACCTTAAGGGTATAAACAGGGTGCCAGTGGAAAGCATCTTCCAGATGAAGGGTAATCAGAGGATGAGGGGGCATGGCCTGCAGGTGGGGGGGGGCAGTTCAGGGGTAAAATTATGAAATACTATTTCACAGAGAGAGTGGTGGAAAGGTGGAACAGACTCCTGGAGGCGGTCATTGGAGAAGAAACAGTGGAGGGATTCAAAAGGACATGGGACAACCACAGAGGAGTGTTAAGGGTGGGGGGCGCAGGTCCAAGCAGATAGCTGGACAAATGGGCAGACTCGGTGGGCCTTGTTGGTCCTTTTCTGCCGTCACACTTCTATGAATCTATAACAGAACTTTGCTTATCTTTCATGTAACATTCCAGCGATTGAAACTGAAACTGCTCACTTTGTTAACGTGTGTGTGTGTCTCTCTCTCTCTCCCTGGAGATACACACACACACACACACACACACACACACACACGGCCCTGCTCTTAGCCAGGCCCAGGTGCAATCTCTGTATCTGAGGCCAGCCATAGAATTATATTGTTTCCTTGGAGTCAGGGGTGGGGGGAGTTCTAACAGAACTTTGCTTTGTCTTCCATGTAAGCCTTAAAATGTACCACAGAGCATCTAAAACCCCAGATCTTCTGGGGGCTGCTCGTAACACTGACAGTGGGGGTGCCCAATCCCCCAGTGTCTCCACCTGAAATAAAGAAAACTCTCACTTGTAGTTTTATTTTTTTTAAATGAACGCTATAAAAAGAAAAATGTCCATCGATGTCTGTTGCTGCCATGCTGTAATTGCCTGTCCCCCAAGCTCAGCCCATATTAGTCTTCCAGCATGGGGATCTGCAACTTAGATCTAGTACAACAGCAATACCAGTGGTGAACATCCGGCATTGACAAACGCTTGTTTCAAATACCTTGACTATAGGATGTCGGGTGTATTATGGCAAAAGTGCTTCTACCCTTAAGGCCAGTGTTAGCTGAGGGAATAAATTCATGGCTTATATCTGACAGTGTATTCTGTAAGAAGTAGTCAATGTCCTCTAGAGAGTTACTTTCCCTGATTAATGCTTGTTCATCATTTAACATTTGACAGATCAGGTTTAAATCACCCTCAAAGTCCAGCTCCCCCACCCCCTCCACCACACACACATCATTTTGCTGGGCAAGTTCTTTTTTTTTCTAAAGAAGACTTTCAATCAAGTCTATTTTCCTCAGCAAGTTAAATAATTCCAACTGTGCATCAAAAATTCTGCTTTAGCTGTGGGAACAAATGAGAGTCCTCTGCTGAGATCTTATCAATCTGTATTCATAAATTCTGTTTTTTACTTTTATAAGGTTATACAGCAGAAAGAAAAAAAAGAAACACTTCAGAAAAATATCAAAATGTTCTCAGGATCATACTGAATTGTCACCTCAGCTCAAGAACTGGCATGAGAAAGAGGGGGACTAGAGAACTTGCCAGTGGTGAGCTCCTGAATGGTATTGAGGAAATTCAGAAAACCATATGTGGTCTTGTTAAATCAAATTCTGATATCAAAATAAAACAAAGTTATCAATTAAAAAGGTAATTGAGGTAGTTACTGAAGGCAAAAGTGTGGGTAATGGACAAAGTTTGACTGAGACTGAGAGAACACCAGTAATAAAAAACAAGCATTTGTCAATGCCGAATGTTTGCTTGCTGGTATTAGCACTGGAAATGCAGGAGTTAGAGAGATGCAGAATAGGAATGGCAGTGAAGTATTGAACTTCACACCAACCCCATCTCCACTCTGCAGAGACGGACTGGCATTAGGGTATGCATTTGGGTCATCGCCCATAATGTTCATGCCATTTCACTTCACCCTATCCTGCAGACACTGACGTGTGTTGAGGTGTGCCTTGGGGTGCTCGGTTTTACAGTCACCCCATTCCATAACGACATATGGTGAAATGGGTGCAGTATAGGAGAATGGAGTGAATTCTGGGGCTGAAGAGTCCAAGGCACACCTCGATGCCTGTCACTGGCTGCATGGTGGTGGGTTGGGGGTGGAATGGCATGAGTATTACGGTTGGCAATCCAAAGGCAGACCCCTTATACCTATCAGTCTGTACAGGGTTGGACGTTATGGTTGGGAACCCTAACACCCCGGGCGTTTGTTGGTATTTGCACTACAAATTTTCAACATGGCCTTTTTGTGACCCCACCTCATGAGAGCATTTGGGACCTCTTCCCATGAACAGTGGCACTGTGATTTTGTTAATGTGTCCCGTACTTTGATTTCCCACAGCGACCGTGCCATTTTGCGCCAGATGTACGAAAACACAGATCGGGCAGGATGTGAAGAATGACAGCTGTACCATTCATAGGGAGGTGTGAAGAGATGGCAATGTTGAAAATCTGCAGTGAAAATATTAAAAATACTCGAACTTCCAGGCTTACATAGAAACTGTGCAATGCATGCACGTAACACAGTCATTTAGTGGACTTTTTTCACCAAATTTTCAACATAGGCATTTTGTGACCTCTGCTCATGAACAGTGTCACTACGATTTTCCTAATCTGTCCCGAACATAGATGTCCCACAGTGACCACGCTATTCTGTGCCAGATATGTAAATGCACATTTAGGGCAGGATATGAAAAATGACAGCTGTACTGTTCATAAGCAGGTGTGGAAAAATGCCAATGTTGAAAATCTGGAGAGAAAATATTACAAATATGCAACATTATGAGGGTATGTGGAAACTGCGCAATGTGCGCTCATAACACAATCATTTCATGGAGTTTTGTCACTAAATTTTTAACATAGGCATTTTAGCACCTCTGCTCATGAGCAGTGTCACTGTGATTTTTTTTAATCTGTCCCGAACACTGACTGCCCACAGCGACTGCGCTATTATGTGCCGGAAGCATGAAAACACATTTTGGCCAGGATGTGAAAAATGACAGCTGTACTGTTCATAAGGAGGTGTGGAAAAATACCTATGCTGAAAATCTGGAGTGAAAATATTACATATTTGCGAAATTATGAAGGTGCGTGGAAACTGCACAACACACGCTCGTAACACAGTCATTTTATGGACATTTGTCACCAAATTGTCAACATAGGCGTTTTAGGATCTCTGCTCATGAACAGTGTCACTGTAATTTTCTTAATGTGTCCCGAACACTGATTTCCCACAGCGACCGCGCTGTTCTGCACTGGAAGTGCAAAAACACATTTTGGCCAAGATGTGAAAAATGAGAGCTGTACTGTTCATGAGGAGGTGCGGAAAAATGCCACTGTTGAAAATCTGGAGTGAAAATATTGCAAATTTGTGAAGTTACGAGCATGCGTGGTAACTGCGCAATGCACTCTCGTAAAACAGTCATTTTTTTACCAAATTTGCAACTTAAGCTTTTTGAGAGCCCACCTCATGAACAGTGGCACTGTCATTTCATTAATCGGTCCCAAAAGGTGATTCAGCGCAGTGAGTGCAAAATCACCTTTCAGGACTGAATAACGCCATGACAGTGACTGCTTTTATGAGGAGGGGTCCCAATAACCTCATGTTGAAAATGTGGTGCTAAAATTCCCAAGAATGCCCGAGGTGTGCACCAAAGTTGAAAAGTCCCATTTATGGCATTATTCAGCTTACCGGCATTTCTTCAGTTCGCGGTCGGCTTTGAAGAGTGCAGACGTGTTCCCGGACCACTGAAGATCATCACACCAGGTTCAGGAGGTAAGTATGGGGTGAGGGGGGTGTGGGGAGATAGAGTATGCAGAGGGTGGGTGTAGGGGCTCCAGAGACTTCAAGGGACCGTTTCTTGTGGTACAGGTAAAAAAAAGAAAACAGACAACATGGGTCAGTTTTTTTATAGGTGTGTTTGGCACACTGGGTGGGCTCCAGTGTGCCACTGGCATTTGTGGGGGGGATCACAGCCAACAGGGATTGGGCCCCTTTCAGCACAGAAATAGATGGGAGATGATGCCGAGGGGATTGGGCACCCTCGCACAGGCAAAACAGGACCGTGGGGCCTTATGATGGGGATTGGGCTCACATCGCCAAATTAAACTGGGAAGGGGGGGACTGAAGCTGACGGGGATTGGGCCCTCTATTGGTAAAGAAAGACTGTTTTGGGGGGTGTATGATGCCTAGGGGGATTGGGCACCCCCTTGGCACACAACAAATGGGAGGGCATTATGCCGACGGGAAGTGGGCTCCCCCTTCGGTAAATGAACTGGGTTGGGGCATGCCAATTTGGGGATTAGCTACTCCTGTCAGCTTTCATGGGGCTGTGAGGTGGCGGCAAGCCACTGCCATGTTTACAAAAAATGTTACACTAGGCAAGGTACAGCCCAGCAATGGCGGGTTGCTCCCTCATTGCAGCGGAATGGCTGATGCTGCAATGACGAGGCAGCCCCTCAT
Organism: Neoceratodus forsteri; assembly: GCA_016271365.2. Taxonomy (NCBI): domain Eukaryota; kingdom Metazoa; phylum Chordata; order Ceratodontiformes; family Ceratodontidae; genus Neoceratodus; species Neoceratodus forsteri. Next base: position 372,621,809 of record CM057449.1, read on the forward strand.
TGCAGCAGTGAAATCCTTTCAACCTGGTGCCACTTTTGGAAACTAATGTAATCAGCACAGTGTGCCTGCATTGGTCCACCAGTGCCAAGCCCCCAAATGCAGTGCCACTGTTGGCTGCCACAGTGCTGCACCTCCACAACCGGCTTCTCTCCAAAAGTGCCACATGATGTTTCTTGTGTACGTGTGCAAGCAAACAAAAAACAAAAATCTGAGGGGCAGGAAGTAGTGACTGATGAACTGGAGGAGGGGGCAGTGCTAGTGTCAAGCAGAGGGTGAAGGACAGCTGACAGAATTCCAAGTCAATATCACAAGCAACTGTAGGAGTGAATACAGAAATTATAGAGGAGTGATTTCACAATGCTATGGGAAGGAAAAGAGCAAATGGAAAAGAGAAGAAAGCCCCACACTTTAGGGAAGCGGAAAGAGAAGGCACCTAATCTGCACATGGTGCATCTTAGCTGGGCTATCCTGGGTCAACAGATTGGGGAAAAATGCAAAATGTTTCCAGCTTGAATACAAAGGGTCCTAATACAGAAAGGCAGATGCATATCAAGGATAACATGCTGAAAGGTAAAGGCAGCCTGCAGCACTGACATTGCTACCCCGCCCCAAGCCTGCCCATACTGTAACAGGTCCAGTGAGTAAAGAGAGGGGTTCCGCCTCCAGAGCTGTTAGCCCCTCAACCTTTCACCAGCACTACATTCATCACAGTATTGGGAAGCATAGTCTCGTAACAGTCTGTTATCTTTCAGCAGGAGTAAGATTATCACAGTGGGAGGAAGCCTGTGCTGTACCAGCCCACACTGTACCTGTCCCAGTGGGTAGACAAAATGCTTCACTCTCCAGTGCTAGGAGTGCCTCATCTTTTCACCAGTACTAAATGTATCACAGTGTTGGGAAGCCTATACTCTACCTGCCCCACATTGTGTCCGACCATGGGGATAAACAGGGCACTTCAGCTTCTAGTGCCATCAGCCCTCAACTTTCACCAGCACTAATTACATCACAATGTTGGGAAGCATGTACTACACCTGCCCACACCATATCTGTCCCTGTGGATAAACAGAGGACTTCGGGCACCAGTTCTGGCTCTCCCTCACCTTTTACCAGCACTATCTGCAGAACTGTGTGAGGAAGCTTGTATTGTTCCTGCCCACCCTCTATCTGTCCCAGTGAATAAACATATGGTTTCAGTCTAGAGTGCGGTCAGTCCCTCATGTTTCACCCATATTAAATCCATCACATTGTGGTGGACTCTGCACTGTACCTGCCAACCTGTGATGGTAGCTCCTCTTTGGATTCTTTGCCTCGAAATGCAGCACCTTGCATTTTTTGGCATTGAAACTAAGTTGCCAGGTGTCAGACCATCTCCAGCCTTGTTAGATCTTCTTGCAATCCCTGCGACAACTACTCCCCCTTTGGTCATCCATCACCGCTCCCATTTTGGTGTCATGCACAAATAGACTGATCTTGCTATATACGCCTACTGATGTGTCGGCAATAAATACCCCAAGTAATACTGGCCCCAGCACTGACCCCTGTGGGATCCTGTTCATCACTGCCCTTGGGGATGATAATTTGCCTCCCACCACCACCCTCTGCTGCCATCCCTGCAGCCAGTTCTCTACCCATCCCACCAATTTTGCCCCCCACCCCGTGCCCCTTAGCTTACATGTTAGTCTTCCATGTGGCACGAAGTTGAACGCCTTACTGAAGTCCAGTACAGGACATCCACCCCATGCTCTATGTCCATTTCCCTAGTCACCCAGTCATAGTAGTTCACTAGGTTGGTCTGGCAGGATCTGCCCTTGACAAAGCCATGCTGCCGATTGTCCTGCCCCTACTGCCTTCCAGCAGGGTCACCAGCCTCTCCTTCAAGATTGTTTCCATCAGTTTCCCCACTATGGACATGAGACTCACTGGTCTATAGTTCCCCTGGTTCATCTTTGGGACTGCTCTTATGGAGTGGAACCACGTGAGCCATCCTCCAATCTTGAGGTATACACCCTGAGTCCAGAGAGGTATTAAATAGGCCTGCCAATGGGCCTGCCAGGACCTCTGCCAACTCTTTCAGTACCCTGGGGTGTATGCCATCTGGTCCCGGGGCCTTGTCCACCCTCAGTGCCCTTAACCCTTCTAGCATTCTACCTTCTGTGATTTCCCCATGCATCACCCCTTCCCCCTCTGATCCTATCCTCCCCTCAACCTTAGGTATTTCCCCCTCCTTTCTCCTTAGTAAAAACTGAGTAGAAGTAGTCATTAAGTACTTCTGCCTTTTCGCCCCGTTTCCACCCATTTCCCCACTTCTTAATCCTTACTATTTGGTCCTTACAACTCTTTTTCTCCCTGATGTACCTGAAGACGTCTCCCCTCCCCTTAATTCCCTTCGCCAGCCTGAGCTCCCCTGACACCTTTGCTGCCCTTATTTCCCAGGTCACCTTCTTTACTTCCTTCACATACTCTTCCCTGTCCTCCCCCAACCCCCTCAGTTCTCCTGTATCTGCTAGAGGTGACTGTTTTCCTCCTCGCCCTGTCTATGCCACCCTTGCTCATCCTCCTATCCTGAGGTACACACCCTGAGTCCAGAGAGGTATTAAATAGGCCTGCCAATGGGCCTGCCAGGACCATTGCCAACCCTTTCAGTACCCTGGGGTGTATGTCATCTAGGTCCCAGTGCCTTGTCCACCCTCAGTGCCCTTAATCCTTCTAGCATTCTACCTTCTGTGATTTCTCCATCCGTTACCCCCACTCTCCCTCTGATCCTATCCTCCCCTCAACCTTAGGTATCCCCACCCCTTCCCTTTAGTAAAAACTGAGCAGAAGTAGTCATAAGTATTCTGTCTTTTTGCCCCATTTCCACCCATTCTCCTTCTTAATCCTTACTATTTGGTCCTCCAGACCCTTTTCTCTGATGTACCTAAAGACATGTTTTCCCCCTCCTTAATTCCCTTTGCCAGCCTGAGCTCGCTTGACACCTTTGCTGCCCTTACTTCCCTGGTCACCTCCTTCACGTCCTTCAGATACTCTTCCCTGTCCTCTCCCCTCCTAGTTCTCCTGTATCTGCTAAAGGTGACTCTTTTCCTCCTCACCCTGTGTATGCCACCCTTGCTCATACAGTTAGGTTTCTTCGCCCTAGCCTTTTTACTTTGCGCCTTGCTGTAGGAATTTGTTGCCTCCACTATCCCTAGCTTAATGAGTTCCCACCTCCGATTTGTGTCCATATTAGGCCAAATTCTGTCCAGGAACCCTTACACCACTTTACCCATCTTTTTGAAGTCAGTCTTTCTAAAATCTAGCACCTTTGTGCCAGATGCTCCCCTCTCCTTGCCCAGCTGCAACTGGAACCATACTGTCCAGTGGTCACTCCCTACCAGTGGTTCCTCCACCCTCAGATCCTTCACCCACTCCCCTCCTGCACCTTGTTTACCCCTGTGAGGTACTTACAGGTCTCAATCATGTCCCCACAGGCCCCCCCCCCCCCGGAGTACATGCAGAGTTCCTGCAGCTTATCCTTATATGGTTTCTTGTGCAGCCCTCTGTTGGATTGTTTCCGCCCTGTCAATGTCCTTGTGGAGTTGTGGCCTCCAGAATTGTACACAGTACTCTACTGAGTGATACAAGGGCAACACCACCTCCTTTGTCCCACTTGATAACACCATCCCTAAGCACCCTAGAATCCTAACAGACTTACCAATGTCGCTATTGCACTGCCCCACCAGCATGAGATCATGATATGATTACCCCAATGTCCCTCTTACTTGATGACAGTTAATTCTCTGCCCCCCCCAATTTTACATACATACATACACCTGGTTTCCCTGCACCAAGTGCATAAGTTTGCTGTTGGCACTGAAACCCAACTGCCACCCCAGACCACAGCTCTAGTTTCCCCAGATCCCTTTGCATTCTGTGCACCACCTCCTGTGTATTCACTCAGTTGAGGATTTTTGTAGCATTTGCAAAGAGACACACCTTCCCCTCCGGTTCTTCAGCCATGTCACTTATGAAAACTATGAAGAGGACAGAACCCAGTACTGATCGATCCCTATGATACTCCAATGGTTACTCTCCCATCCGCCCGCCCTTACCCCTAAGCTTCTCTACCCCTGGGGAGTTAATTTCACCTGGACTTCTCCTCCCTGTTGCTACATTTCTTGAGGGTAGGGGGTGGCATTCACTATCTCCCTTATTTTACTGACTCCCTGATTGGCTAGTTTAAGCACCCATCGCAGTATCATTTAAACCTTCCAGTCAGGACTGCCATTCCACCCACAGATGGGTGGAGGCTGTTCTCTCTTGTACAGGCCTCTGTCACAACAAATAGGATCCCAGTCTCCAATGTAGCCCAAACCCACCTCCCTGCGCCATGCCTTCAACCACTCTTTTAAACCAATGCACTGTTTGCAAGTCTCCAACCAGCAGTATATAGGTAGTACCTCAGTTAAGGTCACCAAATGAGCTACCTACTTCAGGCCCCTCCCCAGCCCCCTAGACCTTTGTTGTAGCACTCCTCCTGCGTCCCTTGTTGGGTCATTTGTCAGCAGATGGACAGTGACATCCAACTCCCTCTCTTGCCCCACCAGGATTCACTTGTCTGCATCCCTCCACGTTGAGGCATCAGGTAGGCACCTCACCTTCTCTTCCTGCCTTAGTGCTAAATATACCATATCTACCATGTCATCTTTCACAAAGAAACACACCTTCCCCTCCATTTCCTCAGCAATGTCACTTCTGAAGACACTTAAGAAGACAGGACTCAGTACCAATTCCTGTGGCACTCCACTGAACACTCTTCTGCTCAACAAGTGACTTGCATTTACCACCACCCTCTGTGCCCTATACTTTAACCACTTTGATACCCAGCTTACCACTTTCTCACCAACACTCAGGTTGCTGATTTTCTTTATTAGCCTTGGGGCCTCCCACTAAAATCATCTCTGACCATTACCATAACTTCCCTCTTTTGGCAGTCCCATCTTGATAGAGCATCAACAGAGTAGTGCAGTGTCACCACCAGTGGAAACATATTCTTGGCCTACAGCCCCACCTTCCCTGAGTCCATCAGTCCAGGCATCCCCCTTCCCTGGCACCTCTAAATCATAACAGTAGTGAAGCAGCAGCATCTCTTACATGCATTCCAATTATTTTCTCAGTCACTCATAGCAGGTTGGCCATTACATATATTAAAAAATATATATTGCGGTATGCATCCCCTAAACACACACACACACACACACACACACACACACACAATAACAGGCACAGTTACAGTAAACCTATCACTTGTAGGTAATACGTAGATGGTCTCTTACCTGGGTACTGAGGATCCAGAGGTAGGAGTCTTGAAGGGATTATGTCCATCAGACCTGTAAAATAAAATATACAGAACTGGTCACAAAGGATCTGTAGTTCTTAGGGAGTAAATAGGAAGACTAGCAGAGGTTAGATGCAGAGTAACACTTATCTGATGGGGATAATCTGCATCCTGTCAGACTTGTTCAACAGAAAAATAGTTGACTGTGAAGAAAATACAGTAGCGAATGCAAAAACAGAGAGAGGAAAATGTGTATAGGATAGCCTAGGAGTAAAAAAAAAAAAAGAATTTTTAGATGAAGTGTTACAGTTAGAGCAAAATAGGAAGCTAGACATATACAGAATAAGGTATTGGTATAGAAAAAGAAATAAAATGAACAGAAGAGAAAGTGTTGTTGGGGTGGGCACAGCAAAACCACTTATGACCCCCTCCAGATGGCCTAGTGGCCAGTAAAGTAGAAGCCCAGCTGCTGTGCTGATGACCTGGGCTTGGAAGCAAGCCCGGTAAGGTGCATCAGAAGGCCATGACTGAGACAGCTGCCATGCAGCAGTGCATGTCAGTCAGGAAAGGTTGGTGGCTACCTCTGCCACCACAGCAACCCTTGCGCCTGTGCCAGGAAGCTTCCTCCTGCCACACGGGGACACTGCAGCTGTGCACAGCCATTACAGGCACACATTTTCACCAGGGGTGGAGAGAGGACATTAAAGGGGGAGAAAACACCTTATAGCTGTCTGACGACCAGGTTTGACTTGACTAGGCTATATTCTTGTGCCAATGAAAAAAAAAAAAAAGAGTAGCCCAGGTAGGCTACAGGGAACTCTTTTGGGAGAGTGACTCAGCATTATTAAAATAATTTAGCATTCATGGTTCAGGAGGGGCTAGAGGTAATGTGAGGAAGTATTTTTTCATGGAGACGGTTGTGGATATATGGAACGACCTTCCTGAGGAGGTAGTGGAGGTATACACAGTGGGGGAATTCAAGAATGCATCGAAGAGACATAATGCTATTCTAGTGGGGGTAGGAGGAAGTAGGCTGTTGGTTAACTAGGATCTGCAGCTTATCCATTAGGTACGGAAATGGGCAGACTAGGAGGACCAAGCGGTCCTTATCTGCTGTCAAATTCTATGTTTCTATGTTACTTCTGCTCGGTATTTACTAAGGAGAAGAGGGGGGTGATACCCAAGGGGGGATGGTGGGCACAAACAGAGCGGGAGTGGGTGACGGGCAAGGAAATCATGGAGGGCAGGGTTCTGGAAAGTTTGAGGGCACTGAGAGTGGACAAGGCGGCATCCACCCCAGGTTACTGATGGAGCTGGCAGATGTCCTGGCAGGCCTTTGAGAGACCTAGTTAATACCCCACTGACTTTAATGGGGTGCTCCCCCGCTCTCTCTCCTTGGTCCTACGCCATAACCTGCCTGAGCACGAGGGTGGATCTCAGCTACTAGGAAGTAAAGGAAGCTGCTGGCAACTTTCCAGGGACACAATTATGATCCTGTTTATTTTACTACTAAAATGGAATTACATTTCTTTTTCTGTAATTTGTTTTTGCTCCTGGGAGCCTGGCAGTTAGCTCTGGTCCCTCCCTTGGAAGGACTCTGTCTCTGGCTCTCTATTCCCTGCTCGACTCCCCTACAATACCCTATGGGTTAATCCCCCTTCCTGTGACAAAGGGAAAGGGGTGCCGGCTTTCCCCAACCCCTGGAGCAAAATGCAGATGCTCAGGGAGATGGGACTGGTGCAGGAGAGCCATCATGGAGTCTGCCAGCTCCACTTTCCACCACTTTATTTCTCTCTGCCCCTCCTCTTGCCGACAGCATACATCAGCAATGTGCCTCCCAACGCACATCTCTTCTGGCCATCGCCAGGAGATCGACAAGCAGGATGGCAATCCTTCCCTTCCTGAGAAAAGCGAGCAGTCCTCCGAATGCTCAATCCTCTCTCTCTCTCTCTCACCTACTGACCCCCTGCAGCAGGGGCTCATTCCCGAACCTGGCTCACCTGCGTGGCATGAGGTATGGCATCCAGCACCTGAACCCTCAGTGCCACTGGGCCGGCAATTGGAATTACATTTTAAAATGTACCCCAACAGACATTTACCGACATAGGTTTGCAGACAGTGTGCGTACTAAGTCTCACAACTTATAGGATAGTGTATGGTTGCCCATACAGTACACAGCGACACTATTCTTGTACCAAGTGGTTGCTATGATGTCATGGACCTCGAGAGCAAAGCTCGAGAGGTCCCTCTGACTGCATAGTAACTACAAGGTTTAACAATAGCAATGTTGTGTATTTGGGCTACCATAGACTATTCTATATAGTGTATGGTCCCAAATAACACAAATGCTTACTTTTTCCACCATAGGCAGACAGTCTCTGTTGTTCAGGACCATATCTCTGGGCTATCTTCCCACCAGCTAGCTCGTGCACCCAACTCGTCAATCGCCCCCTGTCCTATGAACGATGCTAATGGGGATGGTTTGTCGCCACTAAAGCAGAATAACTTTTTGCGCTGTATGGCTTTCCATACACAACTGCATTCCACCATACATTATTTATTTTTTAAGCATTACTACACACCCTGTCATGTGTTATTGCTTACCAAGCTTCCCTTTCCTTTTTTATTTTTCTGACCCTACACTGTATAGGGTGTTTCGTCTAGTCCACATTTTAGCATTAACTTCATTTGAGAATTAGTGGACTTCCATGCATGATTAGTTACATATGCCCCTTTCCCTTTCATGCATTCCACCAGGTTGCTCTGTCCAGCAGCTACACCACTATACTCTGTCACGGTGGCTGTTCATTTCTTTGTCTTTCCCTCCCAACTGCTCTCCCTTCTGGATTAATCCTGATTGCGGGGGGATAAAACTTAGCTTGTCCCTGGTACTGTCCCCCCTTTTCTGTCCTCCTTCTGTCTATCCTCCTTAGCTCAACTGTCAGTGTTATAGCCACCTCCTGGTCCTTCATTTTTTTTTTTCACCCTTGCCCTTACGCTTCTCTACTCCTGGGGAATTTATTTTCCCTGGACTTCTTCTCCCTGCTGCTCCATATTCTGGGAAGTGGCATTCACTACCTCCCTCATTTACTGATTTCTCCATTTGCTAGTTTTAAACACTTATCATATTATCATTTAAACCTTCCACCCAGGACTGCCATTCCACTCCTGGATGGATGGAGGCTCTTTCTCTTGTATAGGCCTCAATCCCACTAGGTAGGGCCCCAGTCCCCGATGTAGCAAACACCAGCCTCCATGCACCATGCCTTCAATCAGACGCTGAAAGCAGTGTGGTATACCCAAGCCTCCAACCAGCTGCATAGAGGTAGCACCTCAGTTAAGGCCAACAAATGAGCTACCTGCTTCAGGCCCCTCTCCAGCCCCCTAAGCCTTTATTGTAGCACTCCTGCTGCATCCCTTGCCAGGTCATTTTCCCCAGATGGGCAATGACATCCACTGCCTTCTGCTGCCCCACCAGGATTCTCTTGTCTCCATTCCTCCATGCTCAGGCACCGGGCAGACATCTCACTTTCCTCTTCCACTTCTGTCCTGCTGCCAAATATACCCTAGGTACCATATGTAAAAGGTAACATGCGCACTGTCACACAAGAATAAACAGACTATAGTACAGTACATCCCTCCACTCACACTAACAGCCATCAAATGGCTGGATATCAACAAAGTTGGTGACACGGATTTCACCACCATACATACACGTTCATACACAGGCATACAGTATGTTAACATTATCACCCATACCACTATTCCCCCCCACCCACATACTGTTGGCTATCAACAAAATGCTGAGGACTCGACAGACAGACAGACAGACAGACACATATATACACACACACTGTAACACGTGCTGCTGAATCGTTACAGTAAAACCAAAAAAAAACTGTAGGTAATATGAAGAGGACTCTTACCTATGTACTAGGGAACCGGATGTAGGACTTGAATGGATGACATCCATCGGACCTGTAAAATAAAATATAGGAAAGGGGTCACAAAGTATCCTTAGTTCTTAGGGAGGATGAAACAGGTTAGACCTAGAGTGATACTTATCTGATGGGCAAGGAGTTAACATCATGTCGGACCTGTTAAAGTAAAGAGAGAAAAGTTAATATGGAGAAACTCCAGTAGCAAGGTCTGAGACAGACAGTGTAGAGATACGAAAGGAGTATGTAACAGCATAGTAGTAAAGAAAAAGAGGGATTTAGATAAAATTACAGACAGGACAAAGCAGACAGACAGAAATATAAAGGGAAAAAAATAAAGGCATAAACACATAAGAGCTGGCCCACCAGCTTGATGGTAGCGCTACTGCTCACAGTGCTAAAGACCTGGATTTGGGAACAAGCCAGGACTGTCAGAGGATGCTTTCCTCCTCCGGGAAGGGAGGGTCTCACATCCCACTGCTCAACCAGCACCTGGGTGCCCACAGGTGGTGCTGCAGTGGATCCATGACAGGCAGGCAGGGCCACTGGAGCGTGCTCACAGGGTGGCACCACCAGGCATTACCAGCAGCCAATCCCGATGTGCACTTCTGGTGGGTGCGGGAGGGGGGCATGGAAACAGCACACAAGAGACAGCAGATTAAGCCCCTGCATTAGACACTAGCTGTAGCACTCCTGGATTGGATCGCCCCCCCCCCACTAGTCAGATGACTGCAGGGAAGAAATGCCAAAACCTGATGGCATACCAAGTATAAGGGGGTGAGCGGGCCGGGGGCTGCGCAGGACTGTGTCACAGGTGGGTGAGGGTGTCAGTAGCTGCAGTAAGGTCTCAGTAGGGAGGGTAGCTGAACTAGTAGGAAGCAGAAGGAGGTCCTTCTCCATAGCCAGACCAGCACAAAGAATGTTCCGGGAAAAACTGTAAAAATGTTTTAGGTTGTTGGTGGTGGGGCTCAGCCCAAAAAAAAAAAAACACATATCGACCCTAGTGGGCAGTACTTAACAATAGTAAAGGTGGAGACTATTTGGGCTAGTTGTTCAGTACAGATAAAAAACTTAAGCACGGACGGTCCATGGGTGCTGGAGTTGTCCCATGTGGGCCCAATAATTTAAATAATGTCCCTGGTGGGGTGCTTTGTCGAGACCCTCCAACATTTGACAGATGAAAATAGGTACACGGTGGTGGGGCAGTCAGAGAAAGGCCACTGGGGATGAAGTGGGGAGCATAAAAGTGTAAAAGAAAAAAAGTCACATGATTCCAACCTATCACAGGCAGAGGGCTAGGGAAGCAGATGCACAGTACTGCAAACAAGAGAATTCTCCCTTAGCATATACACACTGGAGACCAGGAAGGAAAGAAAGCTGGGAAGTCATACACTGCCAGCCATGACAGGAGACCTCCTGGAATCTCAGCTCACGTTTCATCACCCCAACTCATCTGTTGGCAACAGAGATCTGCTCTGTACGGTCCCCCCCCTCCACTCTCCTGCTTGTTCAGCAACTCAGTAGGTCTGCCACAAACCCAAAGCCTTCAGGCAAAACCCTGGAGATCTCCTATAACTGATAATGGCCCATTTGTATTGAGAGTGCCCATAAGCTTTCTAACTTGTTCAAGTGACATGCTGAATTCTGTCACAGTACAATTACTACTGAATTGAAGTCAAGAGTTTATAACAGTAAATTAAAGCCTCAGATGGTCAAAACCTAAACATCACTGTGACCCTCTCATTATAAGCAGCTATTAATAATTATTTAATGCCACAACCGGGAATGGGAACAACTAAAGTACTCTGGCAAACAGAGTCGCATCAGTTTCTCTTGTGAGCAATCAACTCTATTCATATGAATTGTTTAAAATATTTCACTTACTCCAAGCTCTTTTCTAAGGAATCCTTATCTCCATAGCAGGACTGGGAGCGTGGCAGAGTTGTAAAACTTCCACACACAGAACTGTTCATGGAATAAGGAAGGATAATAATTAACACGGATCTGTGACTTGCGTCAAGTATGTCAGGAGGATGGACATCATACTGAGAGTCTAGGAAGCTTCTTTACTCACCACGACTTTCAGCTACCACAGCCAGCAGCAGTGCAGCTAAACCTAGTGAGACCAGACTTCACAGATGATTGGGATCGCGGGATTGATGCGGTTGTCGGACGTCCTGGACACGACACTGCGCACACACTCAGTCATACCACAATGGTTCAGATTGCTAGTCTGTGCCACTCAGCTGACTGTGTGTGATGAGGTGACATTGACAGACACTCCTGCAACAGACTGTGACAAAAAACAGCCGAGGAAGTGTCAGGGGATAATTCCGTGCTTCAGCAGTTGCTATTAATTCTTCTGAGGATAAGGTGAGCTGGCGCATATTTGTAGTGGTTATCATGAAAACAGAGGGATGCTTAATCCTCGGGCCTACTTGTGCCCCCCAGCACTGTGCCTTTGCAGAGAAGTTTATGGGGAACAATAACACATTTTAGAGTATTTTCTGTGGCGACCCATCAAATATTGAAATTCGCTACACACTGAGATCGTCTCAGAATCTGGTACCATTGTAAGACAGCCAGTATTGTGCTGGCCAAATCGGTACAGATAGAAGGTCTGTTTGTCTGGTGCTCACTGTATTAAATAAAATACATTAATAACAATTACTCTGGGATCTAGTGGGGTCTCTGGGTCCCTATATTGCTTTGGTAGGCAGGGAGGTGGCGTGTCATAAAAGAAGACATGCTGGGGCTGCTGCTACAGTCAAAACAAGTGACCGCACAAAAGTGAATGTGCTAGGGCGTTTGTACAGCCAGCCCGTATGGAGCTGAGGCTGTGGCCTGTTGGTGGGAGAGGATAGGACAGGAACTCATCTGGAGGTGGAGGATGAATGTGAAAAGCGCGTCCACCCACTTACCCGAGCCACCGCTGCAGCGGTAAATTAATTATGATGATGGTGCTGGCAATCACATTGCAGATGTGCAAGAAGGTACTCAAAATACATCAAAACTTGTGGCGCTGATAATATGTCAGCTAAGCTGAAGCATGCACCTGCAAGTGTTCTGTTGGGGTATTTTGGTGGGTGTCGGGATGGGTAGCGAAGGGAGCGGAGCGGACAGCACGTAGTGGGAGGGAACAGGAGGGGTTACATTCACTCCGGGTGCTGAAATGGGGAATGGAGGGAGCAGAGCAGACAGCAAGCAGTGAGAGGGAGCGGGAGGGGTTGCTTTCTCTCTGGGTGCCGGGACAGGGAATGGAGCGAACGGGGCAGACAGCATGCAGTGGGAGGGAGGGTTTGCTTTCACTCCGGGTGTCAGAGCTGCTGCTGCAGTCAGAGTAAGTGACAGCACAAAAGTGAATGTACTAGGTGGTCATTCTACTGCCAGCCCATATGGAGCTCGTGCTGCGGCCTGCAGATGGCAGAGGATGGGACAGGAACTCATCTGGAGGTGGAGGATGCCAGTGAAAAAGCGTGTACACCCACTTACCCGCACCGCCGCTGAGAGGTAAATTAATTATGATGGGAGTGCTGGCAATCACATTGCAGATGTGTGGGAAGGTATTCAAAAGACATCAAAACTTGTGGCGCCGATGTCAGCTAAGCTGAGGCACGCACCTGCAAGTGTTCTATTGGGGCTTTTTGGTGAGTGTCAGGATGGGTAGCGAAGGGAGCGGAGCGGACAGCACGCAGTGGGAGGGAGGGGGAGGGTTTGCTTTCACTCCAGGTGCCAGAACGGGGAATGGAGGGAGCAGGGTGGATAGCATGCAGTGGGAGGGAGTGGGACGGGTTGCTTTCTCTCTGGGTGTCGGGACAGGGAACGGAGGGAGCGGGGCAGACAGCATGCAGCAGGAGGGGTTGCTTTCACTCCGGGTGCTGGGATGGGGGAGCGGGATGGACAACACGCAGTGGGAGGGAGCAGGAGGGTTTACTTTCACTCATGCTGCCACAATGGAGAATAGAGGGAGTGGGGTGAAGGAGAATAGAAATGTTTCGGCACAACGCATGCCCTGCAATGATGGGCTGCTCCCTCATTGCAGCAGAATGGCTGATGCTGCAATGACGAGGTGGCCCCTCATTGCAGCGGCGAAATCGTTTCAACTTGGTGGCACTGTTGGAAACCAATGTCATTGTCACAGTGTGCCTGCATTGGTCCACCAGTGCCAAGCCCCCAAATGCAGTGCCGCCGTTGGCTGCCACAGTGCCGCACCTCCACAACCTGCTTCTCTCCTAAGCTACCGCATAATGTTTCTTGCGCATGCATGCAAGCAAACATAAAAACTGAAGAGTTAGAGATTAAACTTAAAGAGGCTAATGAAAGTATAAAAGATTTGGAGGGAAGGGGTGGGAGGAACAACTTGATTATTGGTACTGTATGCCAGAGGGAGCTGAAGTTAGTGGCTGATCACTGCTGTGGAAGGTATGCACAGTTGGTGGCAGGGCCGGGTTGTGGCAGGCATTATGGATATGGAGGGCTGTGCTGCATCCTGCTTAGCATTAAGTGCCAGTAACAGGGCTGTTGTCCTATAAGGACATGGGTACTGTCCAATCAGGATGCTGCACCTTTACCCATTTTATAATTGTAACCCCTAGATGGCGCTATCCCAGGGGCTACTACCCCTGCCTGATTTGCCACTAACAGGTTGAGGGGCCTGGATCCAATGGCGGGTGCCTCCACCCAGAGGTCAGGGTTTGCAATAGTTAAACTAACTTGGTCACAGCCGTCTGGGACACTGCAACCCCCCTTTCTTCCCACTAGTGGCCCACACAATATATCAGAATTACCTTCACAGTATACACTTACCCCAGGTCTGGTTCCGGCACTGGGACCTCCTGTGAAATGAGATACAATGCAACAATCACAGTACAGTACTTTAACATAGACAAATACCTTAGGCAGTATAACTTTGCTGAAACAAGCAGCTCTGATTTATTTAGGGATATAACAAGGACAGGGGAAATCAGGTTAATTAGCTTATCACTCTAATAATCTACCTATGGCTCTGTGCACAGGCCTATCCCTATCAGTTACTGTCCCTGGGTACCCAAGCCCTAGTGGCTAGTCAAACCGTGGCAGCTGGTAGGGCCCTTTCACACAGAGAAAAGGAGAATTAAACAGTCAGCAGTACAGTAATTCCATTTGGATTTAATGTGGCAATTCAACAGGAGCGACCCTGAATTAGTACTCACGACCTCCAAATAAGATAGGGTCCTTCAATGTCAGCAGGGCTCACTTGAGGTGCACAAACCTCTTCACACATCCATATAAAAGAAAGCACTATACCAGGCAGACTGCATCTGTATCCCGATCAATTACTGCACAATACCCGAGAACACACAGCAGATTCAGTTCCTGACAGACCGAGTGTAATTTTCAGCAATTCCTCCAGTCTTCTACAGGGTGAGCCTGGTTTCTACTCTTCAGAGATCCTTTGATTCTTTTCACAGGACAGATTCAGTCCTAACAAGCTGCAGACCGGAACTCTGGGCCTTACACACATTTTTTGACTAAAACTGCACACTGAAAAAGCACAGGGCTCCTTCCTTCTTCACTGCCAAAGATCAACTGAAACTCCAACCGACAAAACCGGGCACTTCCTTTGAGTTCCTCCCAGTTCTTGACTGGATTGGCTGTCCTCACAATAGACTGCTGCTGTTGGTCCAAAAGGTACTGAAGTCTAAACTACATCTCCCAGAGTCACTGTCCATACAATCCTCTTGTGGCTGGCTCAGATTATGAGTCCAAGTTCTGATTCGTCCAAGGCACCATTTTAGAGTTAGCTACCCACACTGATTGGTCCAGTTCAGCAGTTCAAAACTAGAATGGGGAACTAGCAGACACAGTTCTGACTGCAAAGAAAGCAGGTTAGACAAACTGTAATTTCATTATTACTCTAAATAATTTCTGGCAAACAGTTACATCTTTCAGATAGGTTCCTTTGCACTCCTAGTGACTGCAAAATGAAGTGAATTGGCAGCAGCTTGAGTGGTACTCAATCAAAGAAACACACAGTCCCCCATACAAACTAATTATGTCTGCAAGCAGACAGCTCTTAAAGAGACAGTACCAGAGGTTCTAAAAACACTCACTGATAAATGGCTTAAATGCCAAATACCATTCAGGCTTGGAGCATTCAAGCAAGCTCCTGGAAGTCTTTTGGGAACCCCCATTTGCAGGGGGGTTACACCCTTCCTGGCCTGGGAAAGCTTGACGTCCGCGTCAAGCAAGTACCCCCATAAGTTTCAACTGCAACCTATACATTTGCATTGGGCTCGCACATGTAATCATCAGTCAATATATCATTTTACCAAGAACACATTTCTGAAACATTGCAGTGCGTCCTCTTTACACAGTATTACATACACATTGTACCATAACTCAAGTTATTACCTCTTGTACGTGAAACCTGAAGAGAGGGGGCCCTTCCCTATCAGTTACCTTGGGGCTGGATGGGGCAAGGGCACCATACTTAGAGGGCAACACAAGTAACTTGGAGTTAGCACTGATGCTCAGTTTGGGCAGTGAGCTCGGGGACACATACACTCCTTTATGGACAACATTGAGAGCAAGTCCACAGGCCTCCCAAGTGAATCATAACTGAGGTGCACCACAGGCTTTACAGGTCGACCAGTCTTTCTAGGGGAACTGTTATAGTCTCTGCACTCTGAGCCTCATTTTCAGCATTGTCCTCACTTGTCAGGGAGTCTCCATGGGGTAGAGAGGCTAGAACTTGGGGCACTTTCAGCTCCAGGAGTTACAGTTTCTGAGTCCACAACATTTGGCTCGCATGGAGCTTTCGGACACTGGCAGTGGACTGTCAGGGCACTCAAAATACTCTTCTTGTTCGGTGTATCACCAGTCTGCCCCAATCTATCATTTTCCTCCCCTGAAAGCTCAAACAGTTCAACCATGCACAATGATTCCATTTCATCTGATCTGATGCTTTGCACTTCACTTTCTGGGAGCATTGGCTCCAGGGACGAAGCTGGGGGCTTAGACAGTCCAGAAGGCCCAGCTTCATCTCCAATATTGACTAGGGGATTGCCCCGAAACAATTGACTCAGTTCGTAAGAAGGATAGTATTCAAAGTCACTCTCACTTTCTTCCGATATGGACTGATAGTCATGCTCAACTGGGACTTGTGGAGGGGAACACTTTAACTTTGCTTCTGTAGGTGCAGACTTTCTTGATCTTTTCTTAGCAGCAGCTCTAGTCACTGGTCCAGAGGGGCATCTTCTAGGGGCTCAGACTCAATTAAGATTTGTCCAATGGGCAGTAAATGATTTCTATGCATTGTTTTACATCTTTTGAATTATTCTCAGGCCTTACTTTGTACACTGGCAGCTCATCTAGTTTGCCCTACAATGTGAGGGAGATGGTGCCATCTGTCAGCAATCTTGTGCTTGCCATGCAGTCCCAGATTTCTTAGCAATACCCGATCTCCCTCCTGGAGTTCCTGTGCTTTCACCTTTTATCATACCTTTCTTTGTTGGCCAATTTCTTTGGCAGCCATAGTTTGAGCCAGTTGAGTACGCATGAGTTAGCTGGGCCTTTAACTTTTGCACATACTGTAAATAGTTGTCAGCTTGAACCCCATCAGGAGAGACCCCAAACACACATCTACTGGTAGTCGAGCTTCTCTTCCAAACATCAGGCGGTAGGGGAGAATCAGTGGCATCACTTTGGTGCAGTTATAAGCATGTACCAGTGTGCTAATTTGTTGGCTCCATCTAGGCTTGTCCTTTGGGTGCAGGGTGCCTAGCATATCTAGCAAAGTGCGGTTGAAACGTTCAGGCTGTGGGTCCCCTGGGGGTAGTAGGAGTGGTTCTGGACTTTCGCACTCCCACAGAGAAAGCATCTCTTTGATCAGACGACTCTCAAAGTCTCTCCTTGATCAGAATGGATTCTTTGTGGAGCCCCATAGTGAACAAAAGTTTTCTACAAGTACTTTGGCCACAGTGGATGCTTTCTGGTCTTTGGTGGGAAAGCTTGGGCATATCTCGTGAAATGGTCAGTGACCACCAGCACATTACTGATATTTCTTTGATCTGACTCCAAACTCAGAAAATCAATACAGACCAGCTCCATGGGTGCACTGGTGGTGATGTTAACAAGGGGCAGCCCTCTGGGGCAAAGCTTTCCTCTGTAAGCAGCACTACAAGTTCAATGTGTTGCTCCACATCAGCCCCCATCTTAGGCCAATAGAATCTGGATCTCACCAAGTCAAGTGTTCTGTCTATACCAAGGTGCCCCATGTGGTTGTGCAAGGACCTCAGTACTGAGTCTCGAAAGGCAGTGGGCAGCACTAGTTGTTGTTTGTCTACTTGTCCCCCTCTGTCTACTGTTTCTCTGTATAACAGTTTATTGATCAGTTTCAACTTAGGACCTTCTTTGTATAACAGTGCAGTTCTCAAATCAGTGGAGCGTAATTTGGACACATCTTTTCCTGCATAGAGGGCTTCTAAAGCTGCTTTGATCATGGGATCACGGATTGAGCCCGCCGAATACTGTCATTGTCCAGCTGAGGCAGTGCACCAATGTCTATTGCAGAAAAGTGGCAATAAAGCAGCAGGTATGCAATTCTCAGAGGCTCCCAAGCAATCCACCATGCAGTCCACTGCGTCCGTGGACATTTGTTCCTCCCTGTCAAACTTCCGGCAGAGTGCCGAATGTCAGGTTCTGCCAATCGACCCAATCATTCTGGGGAACAGGCCTCCGAGAGAGCATCAGCATCTATGTGGTTCAGACCTGCTCGGTATTCGAGAGCATAGTCATATGTAGATAATGCAGAAAGCCACCTATGGCCAGTGGCATCCAACTTAGCTGAGGTCTGCACATAGGTCAAAGGATTATTGTCAGTTTTACTAGTATTTTAGCCCCATACAAGTACTCATGGAATTGGTCAACAATAGCCCACTTCAAAGCTAGGAACTCTAACTTATGTACAGGATAGTTCTTTTCGGATGGGGTCAGGCTTCTACTGGCAAAGGCCACTGGTCTCAGGCCATTCTCGTGTTCTTGGTACAACAGCACCCCAACCCTTGCAAGCTAGCATCAGTGTGCAGGACAAGGTTTTCTTGGATCGGCATAGGCCAGCACTGGAGCATGGGTAAGTTGATATATGATCTCATGAAAAGCAGTCTCACAATCAGGAGTCCAGCGGGCCCCAAATACTTCACTCGGATGAAAATACACTCTTTCAGTCTTGAGGGACGCTGACTTTGGTATTTTTGTGGGTTGGGGATACCCTTGAGTAAGGTTAAGTAAAGGGCGGATTATACTGAATAGTCCTTGATGAAGCGCCCGATAATAACCACAGAATCCCAGGAATCTTTGCAGTTCTTTTAGATTTTTGGGCTGTGGCCAGGTGGTCAAGGCCTCAACTTTACTTGGGTCGGTCTCTATTCCCTCGGTGGATACTATGTGTCCCACATACTTTACTGATGTTTGAAAGATTGACACTTATCAATGGACAGTTTAAGGCCAAAGTCCTCCAGTCGGTCCAATACCTTAAATAATCTGCTCTCATGTTCCTCCAGTGAGCTGCCAAACACAATAACATCATCTAGGTATACCAGGCACTCTAGTAAGTTCATGTCCCCACTGCACGCTCCATCAATCGTTGAAAAGTGGCTGGGGCACCTGAAATCCTTGAGGCATCCTCATGAATTCATAGAAGCCAAGCGGACAGATAAAGGCCGCCTTCTCACGGTCCTCTGGGGCCATCGGGATCTGGTAGTACCCACTGCGGAGATCCAGCACAGAGAACCACTTGCTCCCGCTTAGGCAGTCCAAAGCATCCTGAATGCGGGCATTGTGTACTGATCAGGATAGTCCGCCCGTTTAAGGTGCGATAATCCACACACATCACTGTTCCATTCTTTTCCTCACTACCACAATGGGGAAGCATAAGGCTTCTGGATTCTTGTATTAAACCAGCAGCTAACATCTCTTGCAGATGCGCTCACATCATCTATGTCAGCAGGTGCCAGGCGCCGAGACCTCTCACGAAATGGTCTTTCGTCATGCAGCGGATATTGTGCTCAGCTCCTTGCACGCATCCTACATCCCATTCCTTTAAAGAAAACACCTGGTCTCTCTGGGCAAGCTTCTCACTGATCCTCACTTTCCATTCAGCTGGCAGCGAAGTCGCCAGAAATCAAACAAGTCAGGCGTTACTCTGTCATTCTTCCTTGAACTCTTGCTGCTGGGTAGCACTGCAGTGTCTGCACAATGCACAATAGCCAGGATGCAACCTCTGTTTACTCGAATGTCTCTTTCAGACACATTATGAACTTGGACCATTACCCTTCTGGCATAAGCATGGCTCTAGCGGGCAAAATACTAGGCTTGACCAGCAGTCCCTCTGGCAATTTTCCATCGCCTGGTGCATCAACATTAATATTTTATTCTTAACATCCTTTCTGATACGGACCTCTCCTGTAAGGTACACTGGGCATTTGGCGCCAGGATCAGAGACTCAGGATCCTTCTTCCATACAATTCCGACCCGGTTCCTCTGGCTCTGTTTTTCAGCATCTCTCTGTGCCTCATAGGCCTTCTTAATTAAAGCCGAAACTCTTAAAGCTCTACTAGTCTTTGACCCCTGTTTTCATAACACAACTGTGCCAGCCTTCCGAACATATGAGCATTTGTTCCAATTAACAAAGGACACCATCATACAGTCCAGTGGGGGACACACTAAGGCTAGGGTCTCTACTTGTTCGGCCACTCCAGCCACGGAGGTGGGGAAAGACAGCCAAATTGGATATACCCGAATAGGGTAGGCCTTCTCACTTAACCCCATACATGCAGTCCTTCTAATGGTTGTAAGTACGTCTGACAAATGCTTCTGATACCAATCCTGGAACATAATTGTCACTTGGGAGCCACTGTCTAATACAGCTCTTGTAGACACTCCATTCACCTTTACAGTGGTCTCCATGGAGGGACCCACTATTCTGGACCAGTCTGGAGGCGGTAGTGGGGGCCTGGGCAACTGACCTTGCCACAAAGGGCGTGAATTAGCATTTTGGTGCCCTCACTGGGATCATGTCGTGCACCTCTTAACCACTGATTTCTTCTCGAAGCTCTCCTTGTAGCCTATATGCAACTTTGTCAGTGTCTTTTGGGGACTGGCATTCCCTTTTCATGTGCCCATCTTTCCACAATTATAGCAAAACATACTTTCTGGAGTTTGAGCTGGCGAGGTGCCACACTGGGAGCCAGGGCGGGGGTATTACTAACTGGAAACCTGGGTGCCATCTCTGTCTGTGGCGTGATAAGCATTTGGAGACATCTCGTCAGTTTCTCCACTTCCATGGTCAAGGAATTGAGTTTGGAGCTGTTATCAGCAGGAGATACATGGGTGGGTACCCCCACCCCACTAGCAGATGCAGTCGGATATAGGTCAGAGCCCGTACTTGCAGGCGTGGCCTTCATAAAGGACTGTTTTGAATTCCCGGATCTCTCTCAACAGTTGCCCCATTGTGGCATATCTTTTCCTTGTCAGAGCACTCATTGACTGTCAACCTCTGCCCTGAACTTCACTTGATGGGTCACCCTCAGTCCTCGAGTTAGTAGCCACAGCTGTTGGTGCAGGTACCTCCCGAGTCGCCTTTTCTCAACTCCTCGAATTTTCTCATTAACTCATCCTTAGGAGGGTGGGGATTCCAGTCGATTTGCCAGGCGTAACTGAAGCAACAGCAGTTCTGAGAAGGGGCAGACTTAAGGATTCTGTCCAGTCTGGTTCGGTCCAGTTCAATCGCTGGCAAACTACCCTTTCTGAGGCATTCTTGCAACAATTTTTCCAGCCGAGACATACACAGACAACAACTCCCTTGGTACTGTTGTGCATTTCTTACTCTCCACCATAGGTCCTCATCAGAATCTGGGCTCCATACACATTCTCCAAGGCCTCAAGATAGGCCTGTGCAGTCGCTTCAGGGTTACTGGCCCGTTTGCTACGGATGGTAGCCAGAGCAGGACCTCGGAGGCTCTCACTAACCCTCTTTCGCTTTTGCCTTCCAAGCATTGCCATTCTAGCACTTGGGGGCAACATAGTCTATCCAGGTCTCCCAGTCATCCTCCCTTGGGGGAGTGGAGAGGTGCCAGAGAAGATCCTCAACCTTGGTAAGAGTCGTGACTAATGGCAGGTGCAGAAATAGGAGTCTGCATTGGTTCAGCCACCATTACGGGCACTGGAGCAGGAGAGGGTGTTGGGGAGGAACACCCCAGGTGGCAAGAATAGTTTCTTCAAGTCCTCCACAGTTTCCCCTCTCCCAGCAACCATTCAGCAAATTTCTCCTCAAAGTTTCAGATAGTGGTGGGGCTGATTCCCCTGGGTCTTTACTGTCCTTAGTTATCACTCTCCAAGCAGTGAGGGCTCCCTCTGGGGTAATGGTCTGTGGCACTTTGGAGCTATCTATGGGATCCTTAAAC
The DNA here is from genome assembly GCA_016271365.2 of Neoceratodus forsteri. NCBI lineage: Eukaryota > Metazoa > Chordata > Ceratodontiformes > Ceratodontidae > Neoceratodus > Neoceratodus forsteri. Next base: position 372,643,504 of record CM057449.1, read on the forward strand.
TCTACTAGGGCCAGGAAAGTGTGGGTGAGCAGATTAGCATGCCGACCCACCACCACAGGGTTTTGTAAACCTTCCACCTTGGAAAGTACTCCCTGCACAGTGTCCGTGTTGATACCAGGGGATGTCCAGGATAAGCATAGCATTTTGGGGTCGATCTCCTCCCAGTACACCCTCCACCAGCGGTGCACAGCCACTTCTGTCGGGGTACACATTTTTTCTTAACAGTGGTTTAAATATGGCCACTAGAGGACACACAATCCAGCGGTGAGCCTCCAAGATGTAACCCCTAAATGGCGCTATCCCAGGGGCTACTACCCCTGCCTGATTTGCCACTAACAGGTTGAGGGCCTGGATCCAATGGCGGGTGCCTCCACCCAGAGGTCAGGGTTTGCAATAGTTAAACTAACTTGGTCACAGCCGTCTGGGACACTGCAACCCCTTTCTTCCCACTAGTGGCCCCACAATATATCAAATTACCTTCACAGTATACACTTCCCCCAGGTCTGGTTCCGGCACTGGGACCTCCTGTGAAATGAGATACAGTGCAACAATCACAGTACAGTACTTTAACATAGACAAATACCTCAGGCAGTATAACTTTGCTGAAACAAGCAGCTCTGATTTATTTAGGGGATATAACAAGGACAGGGGGAAATCAGGTTAATTAGCTTATCACTCTAATAATCTACCTATGGCTCTGTGCACAGGCCTATCCCTATCAGTTACTGTCCCTGGGTACCCAAGCCCTAGTGGCTAGTCCAAACCGTGGCAGCTGGTAGGGGCCCTTTCACACAGAGAAAGGAGAATTAAACAGTCAGCAGTACAGTAATTCCATTTGGATTTAATGTGGCAATTCAACAGGGGCGACCCTGAATTAGTACTCACGACCTCCAAATAAGATAGGGTCCTTCAATGTCAGCAGGGCTCACTTGAGGTGCACAAACCTCTTCACACATCCATATAAAGAAAGCACTATACCAGGCAGACTGCATCTGTATCCCGATCGCAATTACTGCACAATACCCGGAGAACACACAGCAGATTCAGTTCCTGACAGACCAGTGTAATTTTCAGCAATTCCTCCAGTCTTCTACAGGGTGAGCCTGGTTTCTACTCTTCAGAGATCCTTTGATTCTTTTCACAGGAGCGATTCAGTCCTAACAAGCTGCGAGACCGGAACTCTGGGCCTTACACACGTTTTTGACTAAAACTGCACACTGAAAAAGCACAGGGCTCCTTCCTTCTTCACTGCCAAAGCTCAACTGAAACTCCAACCGACAAAACCGGCACTTCCTTTGAGTTCCTCCCAGTTCTTGACTGGATTGGCTGTCACTCACAATAGACTGCTGCTGTTGGTCCAAAAGGTACTGAAGTCTAAACTACATCTCCCAGAGTCACTGCCCATACAATCCTCTTGTGGCTGGCTCAGATTATGAGTCCAAGTTCTGATTAAGTCCAAGGCACCATTTTAGAGCTAGCTTACCCCACACTGATTGGTCCAGTTCAGCAGTTCAAAACTAGAATGGGGAACTAGCAGACACAGTTCTGACTGCAAAGAAAGCAGGTTAGACAAACTGTAATTTCATTATTACTCTAAATAATTTCTGGCAAACAGTTACATCTTTCAGATAGGTTCCTTTGCACTCCTAGTGACTGCAAAATGAAGTGAATTGGCAGCAGCTTGAGTGGTACTCAATCAAAGAAACACACAGTCCCCCATACAAACTAATTATGTCTGCAAGCAGACAGCTCTTAAAGAGACAGTACCAGAGGTTCTAAAAACACTCACTGATAAATGGCTTAAATGCCAAACACCATTCAGGCTTGGAGCATTCAAGCAAGCTCCTGGAAGTCTTTTGGGAACCCCCATTTGCAGGGGGGTTACATAATACTGGTAATCTATGATTTCAACAAGGTTCCATAGTTTGAGTGATGTTCTGACTGCCAGTACTACAAACCAAGGGAGACTGTTTGCATTGCTAGCTGCATGCAGTTCTTTTCTCTCAATGTAGTGGCATACAGTGACTGTGTAAGTGGCTTGTTCTACATGGATTTGGATTGAGAGGGCTACCCTTGGAGTGGGCAGAGGGACTGCATCTGAAAGCTGGAGAGGCTACAGCCTGTATGCAAAATTCATAGATACATAGATACATAGATACATAGACAGTGTCGGCAGATAAGGGCCTATGGCCCACCCAGTCTGCCCATTTGAGCTTGTAAGTTCAGTTTGTTTTCCTAGAAGTCTATTTCCCCTTACCCCTGACCTCTAGAATTCCTTTATGTCTATCCCATGCATTCTTAAATCCTGTGATTGTTTCAGCCCCACCACTTCCTCTGGCAGGGTGTTCCACTTGTCCACCACCCGTTCTGTGAAGAAATTCTTTCTTATGTTTCCTCTGAATCGTCCTCCTCCAACTTCATCCCATGCCCTCTAGTCCTGGAACATCTTTTCGCTTAAAAATAGTGTTTTCCTGCACCCTGTTCCTCCTGTAAGATACTTGTATGTCTCTATCATATCCCCTCTCTCCCTCCTCTCCTCCAAGGAGTACATGTTCAGTTCCTTTAACCTGTCTTCATAGGACTTGTGATGCAATCCATGCACCATCTTTGTTGCCCTCCTCTGAACCTTCTCTACCCTGTCTACGTCCTTACGTAGGTATGGTCTCCAGAACTGTACACTGTACTCCAGGTGGGGCCTCACTAGTGTCTTGTATAGCGGAATTATGACCTCCCTTTTCCTGCTGGTGATGCCCCTGCCTATACATCCCAGCATCCTATTTGCTTTACCTGATGCCTTGTCACACTGTTTCCCTCCCTTGAGGTCATCAGAGATGACAACCCCATAATCCCTTTCCTGCTTGGTGTATGCCATATCCTCACCCCCCAACTGATATATTGTGCCAGGGTTTTTGTGTCCCATATGCATTATGTTGCACTTCTTTGCATTGAATTTCAACTGCCAAACCCTTGACCATTCTTCAAGTTTCTGCAGGTCCCTTCTCATTCTGTCTACACCCTCTGGTGTGTCTACTCTGTTACAGAGCTTTGTGTCATCAGCGAACAGTGAAATTCTGCCTTCTAGATCCTGCGCAATGTCACTGATGAAGATGTTGAATAGGACCGGTCCCAGCTCTGATCCCTGTGGTACCCCACTGGTCACTCTTCCCTCTGTGGAGTGACAGCCATTTACCACCACCCTCTGTGTCCTGCCACCCAGCCAGTTACCTACCCACCACACTACTGTCCTGCCCACCCATATTCCCCAGTTTGTGTAATAGTCTTCTATGTGGCACAGTGTCAAGGCCTTGCTGAAGTCCAGATAGGCCATGTCCACTGCCCTCCTGATCCACCTCCCTAGTCACCCAGTCAAAAATTCAGTGAGGTTGGTCTGACATGACCTCCCCTGGTGAAACCATGCTGCCTTGGGTCCTGTAGTCCATTGACAACCAGATGTTCCACCAATCTCTCCTTCAGTAGTGCTTCCATGATCTTTCCCACTACCGGGGTGACTGACTGGTCTGAGTTCCTGCTTCCTCTTTGTTCCCATTTTTGTATAAGGGACTACATCTGCTGTCCTCAGTCTTTGGGTACCTCCCTGTTTCCAGTGATTGGCTAAACAGGATAGCCAGAGGTTCAGCCACCACCCTCTCTTAGTTCTTTAAGGACCCTGGGTGCACCCCATCTGGCCCCATTGCTTTATCAACTCTTATTACTTCCAGTTCCTTCAGGACCCTTTCTCGTGTAAAGGGACTTGTGTCCATTTCTGCACCATTCTCACCCTTGTACTCCCTTCAGACCCATTATCCCCTCTTCCTCAGTAAAGACTGAGCAGAAATACCTGTTCAATATGTCAGCTTTACTGTTGTCATCCTCCACCTGCTCCCATCCTCCCCTTCAGTCTCACTATCCCTCCCTTTGTCTTTCTTTTTCACTTATGTACCTGTAAAAGGTTTTGTCCCTTTACCCACTGATTTTGCAATGTGTTCTTCTGTCTGAGCTTTGGCTTCCCTTACTGACTTCCCTGCCTCCCTTTGTTTCTCCTGGTACTTCTCCCTATCCCTTCTGCCTGTGTCTTTGTATTGCCTGGATGCAATCTTTTGGCTTTCATTTTCTTTGCTACCTCTTTGGAAAACCATAATGGTCTCCTCTTCCTTTCCTCTTGCTAACCTGCTTAATGCATAATTCTGTTGTTCTTATAATCCCCATTTTAAATACTGCCCACTGTTCCTCAACCCTGATTCCTGTCCCATCCCTTAATGCTTCTTTCAAGTATCTCCCCATTTCCCAAAGTCTGCCCCTAAAATCCAGGATACGTGTTTTTGTGTGGTTTGGTTCTGCTCTTTCTGTGATTTCAAACCACAATGACTGGTGGTCACTGTTACCCAGGTGCTCCCCACTGTTACCCCCATCACACTGTCCCTGTTTGTGAGCACAAGGTCCAGTATTGCCTTCTGCGAGGTTGGTTCCATGACCAGTTGCTTGAGGAAGGCACCCTGAAGGAGTCCAGGATAAATCTGCTCTAGTTGATGCTGCTGCTGGGATGCTCCAGTCCACGTCTGGAATATTGAAGTCTCAAACCAGTACTACCTCACCCTTGTCTGCCATCCTTTGGATGGCTAGCATCAACTCCTATCTGTTTCTTCCTCCTGGGCTGGTGGTCTATAGACCACACCTGTGCGGATGGCTGGCCCCATTTTCCTTTCCAGCTTAACCCACAGTATCTCTCCCCATTTTGTTCCTCCTGGATCTGTGTGCCCTTATGTCATTTTTCATATACAGTGCCACTCCTCCTCCCTTCCTGCATGCTCTGTCTCTTCTGAATATGTTGTAGCCAGGTATGGCCATCTCCCAGTCATGGTTATCATTACACCAGGTTTCAGTGATGGCCACAATGTCCAGGTCTGACTGTACCAGCCTCCAGATCTTCCATCTTGTTGCTAAGGCTCCTGGCATTTGCACACATGGCTTTCCATGATTTGACCTCCCTAGACTGCTTCACTGTTCTACTCCAGCCCCTTCCTTGGTTGTCATTTATCCCTGGTTCTCCTTGCTGTCTGCCCTTCTGCTGAATTTGGCCCCTTTTCTGCCTATCCACCTTTTGGACACTAATCTCCATCTTTTGCACACTGCTTTGCAGAGATAGCCACTTCTCTGGTTCACTGGTTCCACTGCTAGCTGTTGTGGGTGAGCAAGTAGGTACCCTCCTTGCTGGCCTGCCACCCCCCTTTGCTAGTTTAAATGCTTGTCAATGTAGCATTTAAACTTATCATTGAGTGCTTGGATTCCCCTCCAGGATGGATGCAGGCCGTCAGGCTTGAACAAACCTCCATCCCTCCAGTGGGGTCCCCAGTCACAAATGAATCCAAACCCTTCCTCACAGCACCATTCATATTTCTTTTATACCTCAGTAGTGTTTCCGTAGGCTCACTGATGCCCATGCTGAAACTATGAATGGAATATGGCAGCAGAAACAGGAGCAGAAAAGTGAGACTAGGATTCTATGAACTGTTTGTACCTGACGTAAGTGAGGGTGCATACTGTGCAGTTGCATTTTGTTTAAGAATTCATTATTACATCAGACAGCATTTTGGCTCATCATTGTATCTACCTGTGACTAAAAATACCACCTACCTACTGTAGGTTCATTCTGGCATCAGAACACTTTAGGGACCTGTGCTACTTGCAGAGTCATGACCTGCAGGAAGTAGGAGGGAGTGGACCAAAGGGAAACTAAACTGCTGGGCTCTAAATGGAAAATGGCTATTCAAATGGATTTGTGGTTACTATAGTGTACGTCTGTGTGTGTGTGTATATATGTGTGTGTGTGTGTGTGTGCGTGTGTATACTGTATATATAAATATATATATATATAGTATATATGTATACAGCTGTGTCAGCCACGATGAAGCGCAGTAACTTACAATAATGACAAGGCACAAAATCCTGCATGACAAAAAGGCTTAACTGCCATTGACTTACAATGGCTCCTGCAGTAAACTGCAGTATTCTGCAGTATTCTGTGTCATTTCTGTGCTTTATCCTGGCTTGATACATCTGTGTATATGTGTATATATATATATATATATATATATATATAGGACTTGGTCATATGACAGTGAACTGGATCACCAACTTGCTACAAGATAGGATTCAGTGAGTGCAGTGAGTGCTTGTCAATGGATCACTATCAAGGGAAGGCAAAGTGACCAGTGGTGTTCCACATGGGTCTGTGCTGGGACCTATCCTCTTTAACATATTTATCAGAGATATTGCAAATGACTTGAAGGGGAAGGTTTCCCTGTTTGCAGATGACACAAAACTCTGCAACAGAGTAGACACACAGGAGGGAGCGAAAGGTACGGAAGCAGACCTGAAAAAACTCGAGGAATGGTCAAGGGTTTGGCAGTTGAAGTTTAATGCCAAGAAGTACAAGGTTATGCATATAGGAAAAAGAAACCCAGGGATAAGTACACACTGGGAGGGCATCAGTTAGAGGAGACAAAGACAGAAAGAGACCTCTGAGTAGTCATCACGGATGACTTAAAGGCTGCAAAACAGTGTGAAAAGGCAGCACGGAGTGCGAGTGGCATTCTTGAATGCATTGGTAGGGGAATTACAGCTAGAAAGAATGAGGTTATCATTCCTCTCTACAGATCCTCGGTGAGGCCACATTTAGAGTACTGCAGTCAGTTTTGGAGGCCCCACCTCAAAAAAGACATAGACCATCTGGAGACAGTACAGAGAAGGGCTACAAAGATGGTGCATGAACTGCATCATAAGCCATACGAGACAAGACTCAGGGAACTTAATCTGTACACCCTTGGGCAGAGAAGAAACTGAGAGGTCATAATCAAAACTTTTATGCATGTTAAGGGAATCAACACAACACAAGCGGGAAATCTCTTCCAGCAAAACAGAGATGCACGTACAATGGGGCACGACTTGTGTCTGGTGGGAGGCAGGTTCAAAAGCAACCTCACGAAGTACTTCTTTACAGAAAGGGTCATAGACTCATGGAACAGCCTACCTCAGGAGGTGATGGAATCCAAGACAGTACATGAGTTCAAACTCACATGGGACAGACACTGTGGACACATCAGAGTGCAGTCTAAATAGGGAGCGGGGCATAAACATGGGCAGACTAGATAGATCTTGGGGTCCCCATCTGCCGGCACGATGCCTATGTTCCTATAGTCATTGTAAAAAACATTGTTACTGCATCAGTTAGGGTTGTTACTAAAGCAGCAAAAGCAGGGACATGTGGTGTTAGGGTTTCTAACCCTAAAACCACACCCTGCAGACACTGACAGGTGTCAGGGGTCTGCCTTAGGGTCATCAGTCCTAACGCTCACCCCATTCCATAAGTAAATAAGCTGAGATGGGTACAGTATAGGAGAATGGGGTGAGCGGTAGGGCCGGCAACTCCAAAGCACACCCCTGACACCTGTCAGTGTCTGCAGGTTGGGGGTGGGGTGTTAGGGTTGGAAACCCTAACACCACATTGCTCTGCTTTTGTCGCTTTAATAACAACCTTAACTGATGCATTAACAAAGTTTTTTGCAACGAATTTCCTTACTTTTTCAGATAGCAAAATGATATACTTATTTGTCTGTGGGGGTGCAGGGCCCAGTTCCCATCCCTCTATAGATACGTATATGTATGTGTATGTAGCCAGGGAAGCACAGGGCCCTCTGGGCCCTGTGCATCCATTCATAGGACAACAGTGGCCAAATTGTCAGCATAGCCATCTTATTACCCCATCTCATGTATCCCCGGTACAGAAAAGTTTAGAATCCATGCTAAACTGTAATTCTGTGCAACTGCAACACCATTCCATGCCACAGGTGTGAAAACACATTTTGGGCAGGAGTCCACTCTGAAGAAATGGGGGTTACTAGTGGGGTACCGCAGGGTTCAGTATTAGGACCGGTCCTCTTCAATGTCTTTATAAGCGACATTGCAGAGGGACTGGAAGGAAAAGTATGTCTCTTTGCAGATGACACAAAGATCTGCAACAGAGTTGATGCACAAGGTGGGGTGGAAAGGATGAGAAGGGACTTGGAAAGGTTAGAGGAATGGTCAAATGTATGGCAGCTTAGATTCAATTCTAAGAGTGCAGGTAATGAACCTGGGAAACAAAACCAGGAGAAGAGTACACAATGGGGGTGAGATACTAACAACAACAAAATGGAAAGGGACATGGGGTAGTCATATTAGATGACCTAAAGATGGGCAAGCAATGTGAGAGGCAAGGAGGGCTGGGGGGATACTGGGATGCATAGGGAGAGGCCTCACCAGTAGAAAACAGGAAGTTATTATCCCTCTGTATAGACAGTTGGTGAGACCCCATCTGGAGTACTGCGTGCAGTTCTGGAGACCCATTCTCCACAAACACATAGACAGGATGGAAGCTGTCCAGAGGAGGGCAACTAAAATGGTACTGGGTCTGCACCAGAAGACATATGAAGAGAGACTTAAGGAGCTTAATATGTATAGCCTCGAGGAAAGGAGGGAGAGGGGACATGATAGAAACTTTCAAGTACCTCAAGGGAATCAACAAAGTCCAAGAGGGTAGCATCTTTCAAAAAAAGAGGTGTGCAAGAACAAGGGGGCACAATTTGAAGATAGATAGGAGGGCGGCTCAGAGGTAACTTAAAAGTATTTTTCACAGAGGGTTGTGGATGCATGGAGCGCCTTCCGGAGGAGGTTGTGGAGTCAAAAACAGTGGTGGAATTCAAGCATGCATGGGACAGTCATAAGGCAATTCTAGGGGTTGGGGGTAGGAAGAAGTAGGCTGCTAGTTAACTAGGATCTGCAGCTTATCCATTAGGTAGGGAAATGGGCAGATTGGGTGGGCCAAGCGGTCCTTATCTGCCGTCAAAATCTATGTTTCTATGTTTCTTGAAAAATGACAGCTGTGACATACATGAGGCTGTGTATTAAGAAGGCTATGTTGAAAATCTTAAGTCAGATATTTAAAATTTTCGAAGTTACAAGCTGGTGTGCTGAAATTGCAACAAATGGTCATAACTTTGGCATTTTTTCATATTTTGACCCCAAATTTTGAACATAGTCTTCTTATGACCCCACCTAATAAACCCCAAAGATGAAAATGTTTAAATCTGTGCCAAAATGCTATTCCACCCCACAGGTGTGAAAACATGTTTCGGGCAAGATGTGAAAAATGACAGCTGTACTGTTCATGAGGTGGTATGAAAAAATGGTCATGTGGCCGATTTGGAGTCAAAATACTAAAAATTACCAGTTACGTGCATGCGTAGAAACACTTCAATGAACGCCCATGACTTGCCCATTTTAAAGCATTTTTTCACCAAATTTTCAACATAGGCTTTTTGGGACCCTGCCCCTTGAACACTGGCACTATCATTTTCATTAATTAGTCCCGAAGGAGATTGAATTGTTTACCTCACTTAAATCACCTTCCGGCCCAGTTAACAAAACAACAGTGACAGTGTTCATGAGGTGGGGTCCCCAAAGCCCATGTTTAAACTTTGGTGAAAAATACCTAAAAATTTCAAAATTATGAACATAAGTTCCAAATGCCATTGAAATACATTATACAGCACTTACCTTGATTCCTCAGTTTGTGGTTTGGCTTTGAAGAGTGCAGATGTGTCCAGGTCCACAGAAGATGATAGCGGACGACCTCCAGAGTGCGTATTGGGTAAGGGGGTGTAGTGGGTGCTCAGTGGGAGGGTTGGGATGGGGGAGGGGGATGACGGGGATGACAAGGGACCATTTTATTTTTTTTAGGTTTACAAAAAAAAAGACATTGGGGGACATTTTTTCTTTTTAGGAAATGAATAAAAATATGTCGGGAGACTGTAGGTAGGCTCCCCAGTGTCCATACTATTGGAGAGGGGGGCTTCTAAATGCTGACTTGGGGAATGGGCCCACCAACATCGGCAAGTAGGACTGCAGGGGGAGAGCATCTGACACTGGGTGGTGGGCATCCTGGTGTCAGTTTAGACATATAAATAAATAAATATGGGGATCAGAGGGTGGGGGGGTGTCACTAGACACCAGGGAAAGATATGGGAGGGTGGGGAGGCGAGTAGCAGGGATATGAGACACTGATTGGCAGGTGGGGGGTGCCACTAGACATTAGGGAAAAGGGTGGCTCACTGCTCAACCTGCAGCTGGCAGCACGGGTTCCTGCTGCAGCTGCACAAGTCAAGAAAACCCCGCTGTTTTCATACAGAGAATGCGGGAAGCGCTCCTCTTGCTAAGCTAGGCACTCCGGGATTTTGGGTGCCCAGAAAAGGTGTTTCTTGGCATAGTTTAAACAAAAAACATCAGAATGTAGCTAAACAGGTCCTGTCTAGCTAGATTCTTATGTTTCTTTTTTTAATTCTATTCATTTTTATATGTTTATACAGCTGGACCCCACCCCATATCAAACAAAACACCACTGGGCACATGGAAAATTATATACACAAATGCCTGCAGTCTGGGTAACAAGATCCCCGATCTGGAGGCTACAATGACGGAGGCTAAACTGGACATAGTAGCCATAACTGTGACATGGTTCACCAGTAATCACACATGGGAGACTATGGTAGCCAGCTGTGCACTGTTCACAGGGGACCGGGGAAGGGAGAGGAAGGGGAGGGTGGCCTGTCAATGAAAATATAAAAGCCACCAAAATTCAAAATGCGCATGAGAAGGCAGAGGAACTGTGGGTCACCCTGGAACCAGGTAATGGGACAGCCATACGAACTGGAGTGGTCTACAGGCCCTCAGACCAGGGGAGAGAGAGTTGACAGATTATTGCTAGAGGACATACAAAAGATGGTAGCAAAAGGAAAGGTTCTGCTGATGGGGGCTTTTAAAATGTAGATGCAGATTGGTCAATACCTTCTGGAGCATCTGCCAGATCTAGGGATATAGTGGATTCCCTACAGGGGAAGATCCTCAAACAATTGGTGCAAGAACCAACCAGAGGCAGGTCTATCCTGGACCTGGTACTGACAAATGGGGACAGGATCACAGATCTCCAGGTCGTGGGTCAACCTAGGGTCAAGTGGCCATCACGCGGTATGGTTCAATTTGGCCACAGGAACTCAGTCAACTCATTCCAAGGCTAAAATCTTAGACTTCAGAGGAGCTGACTTTGGAAAGATGGGAGAAAGGGTCAAACTGACCCTGGCAAAAAGTAATACAGTAGAGGAAGTGGAGGAGAAAGGGACACGTATTAAAGATGCAATAGTTGAAGTAACAGGCTAGTGTGTTAAGGAGAGAAACAAGTGAAAAAGAAGGAAGAAACCACTGTGGTTCTCAAAATCAGTGGCAGAGAAGATCAGAACCAAAAGGCTGGCCTTCAAGAAATATAAGGGAACGTAGAGGGACATGGACTGGGAGTCATACCTGAGTTGTCTAAACAAAGCCAGTAAAGTGGTTAGGAGCACAAAGACCCAAACCGAGGAAACACTAGCACAGACACTGAGGAAAGGAGATAAGATTTTCTATAGATATATTAGCGATGAAAGAAAGCCAAGAGGGGGGATTGCTAAGCTCAGAGGGGATGAAGGGGAGTGTGTGGAGGATGATCAGACAAAGGCATCTATCCTTAATAGATATTTCTGTTCAGTCTTCACTGAGGAAAAGGAAAGACAGGGAACACGGCTTGATATCATAGACACAGGGGGGAGGGAGGTGAACTCAGGTTCTTTCACAAAACAAAGGATCCTAGAAGAACTTGCTAAGCTCAGAGTGGACAAAGCAATGGGGCCAGATGGCATACATCCCAGGATACTAAAGGAGCTGAGACAGGAACTAGCAGAGCCATTAGCAGAACTGATTAGTAAATCACTGAGCACAGGAGAGGTCCCAGAGGACTGGAAAAGGGCTCATGCGATCCCGCTTCACAAGAGTGGAAGTAAGGAGGAAGTAGGGAACTACAGGCCAGTTAGTCTAATCTCGGTTGTAGGTAAGATCATAGAGACACTCCTTAAGGAAAGGATTGTGGAACACCTGGAATCCATAGGAGCACAGGATCCAAGGGAGCATGGATTTTCAGCAAGAATGTCTTGTCAAATCTGATAGATTTCTTTGACTGGGTGACCAGGGAGGTGGATTAAGGGGACGCAGTTGATGTCGCCTACCTAGACTTTAGCAAAGCTTTTGATACTGTTCCTCATAGGAGATTGGTAAACAAGCTAAGTAGACTTGGGATGGGACAAAAGCTGGTAAACTGGGTGGGGAGCCGGTTGGTAGACAGAAAGCAGAGAGTGCTGGTAAATGGTATCCACTCACAGGAGTTGCAGGTCACAAGTGGGGTACCTCAGGGATCAGTCCTGGGGCCAGTTGTCTTCAATATCTTCATCAGTGACATTGCAGATGTACTGGAGGACAAGGTGTGCCCGTTTGCAGATGGACGACACCAAGATCTGCAACAGGTTTGATGATCCAGAAGGAGTGGATAGGATGAGGAAAGATCTGGAAAAGCTTGAGAAATGGTCTGAGGAGTGGCAACTAAAGTTTAATGCAAAGAAGTGCAAAATCATACATGTGGGGAAAAGGAACCCAGAAGCAAGCTATAGGATGGGGGGAGTTGCTGACAATCACAAGAGAAGAAAGAGACTTGGGGGTCATCATCACAGATGACCTGAAAGCCTCCAAGCAGACCACAAGGGCAGTAGGAAAAGCTAAAAAGATGTTGGGGTGTATTCGTAGGGGTATCACAAGTCATGAGAGAGAGGGAATGATTCCTCTCTACAAAACACTGGTTAGGCCCCATCTAGAATACTGCATACAGTACTGGAGACTGCACCTGCACAAGGACATAGACAGGACAGAGACAGTCCAGAGAAGTGCAACCAAAATGGTGCAGGGGCTGCAGCATAAAACATATGAGAACAGATTAAAGGATCTCAATTTGTATACCCTACAGCAAAGAAGGGAAAGGGGCGATATGATTGAAACATTCAAATACCTTAAGGGCATAAACAAGGTGAAAGGATCAAATATGTTTCAGCATAAAAAGAATAGCAGGACAAGAGGTCATCATGACATGAGATTAGAAGGAGTCTGACTGAGGGGAAATGTGAGAAAGTTCTTTTTCACAGAGGGGGTGGTGGATGCATGGAACGGCCTACCCCAAAAGGTGGTGGAAATTAATACAGTGCAGGGCTTCAAAAGGGCATGGGATAGGCACAAAGGAGTAATAGAGATGGGTAGTGAGTAAATAGTCAATTAACTAAGTACAGTACAGTCATAAACACTTTCTTCAGGTAGGGAAAATGGGCAGACTGGATTGGCCTGGTGGTCCTATCTGTCACCAGCTTCTATGTTTCTATGTTTTATTTGTTTTCTTTCTCTCACTAACTGACAAATAAGACGACGGACACAGGAGCCCTCTTTGAAAACATCGTGGCCCTGTGTGCACAAATACTAGCTCCTGCAATAACAAAAAAGTATTTTGTGTGTGAAAATACTAGCTCCTGTGATAACAAAAGTATTTTGTGTGTGAAAATACTAGCTCCTGCGATAACAAAAGTATTTTGTGTGTGAAAATACTACTGTAGCTCCTGCGATAACAAAAGTATTTTTGTGATTGACATCTAACTTTTCTCATAGGAAATAATGGGAAAATTAAAAATGTCATAACTTTTCAAACAGGTTAATATTTCTTCACCAAACCTTCAAAAGGCACATCTGTGAGGCAAAGGCTTTCTACCTTGAAACATTCAGACCACAACCTAAAGCTGTTTCTGAGATATAGTTGTGGAAAAAAACAGCAAAAAAAAACACGTAAATTTAGGATTTTGTGACACTCTGTATCTCAAAACCCACACAACGTATTCACACAAACTTTGGCAAGTAGAGACCTAACCCTAGAAATTAAGCATGCCAAATTTCGTGTGAATCAGTTGAATGGTTCCAAAGTTATTAAGGTTCAAAAATTTGGCTTTAGCATAGCAGTTTGCACTCAACCCTAACTTTTCTGGCTCTACACACACAATATATATATATATATATATATATATATATCTATATATATATATATATATATATATCTATATATATATATATGTATATATGGGGATACATGATGGGCAGGAGTGCGATATGGGAAATATTTTATTTATTTATTTATTTAGCTTTTGTTTACCGGGTAGGTACACTAGACAAGTAATATGCCTATTTTCAGGAACGACCCGGGAGAGTACAAAACATACAAGATACATACAAGGCAACTTAGAAGGAACAACTTATTACAGGAGGTACTAACAATTGTAGAAAAACAAATGCACAAGCAGCAATTACACCCCATAACAGGATTACATAGGTTGACATTAGTGACAGCAGGATGCGTCAGAAAACATTTCATTTCACTACTGAGGCTTGAAGCAGTCACACACTGATGATAATTTTAAGTGCGACCACAGGGAGGAGCGAAAGATCCCATGGGAGGGGGCCATGCGGACATGTTCAGGAAGAGAGTTCCAGAGTCTGGGCACATAAGCAGCAAAGTCTCGGTCCCCCATAAGAGTCCGGGTGGAAGGGACTTTGAGCAGTCCAGCAGACTGGGACCTAAGCTTGTAGGACATGGTGTCCATTTTTGGGAGGAGATTCACCAGACCCTGAGGGGAGTCAGAAGCAAGCACCTTCTTGGAGAAGCTTCCAACACCGAAATCCAGGTATTCAGCCGGAGGCAACCAGCGGAGTTTATCATAGAGATCCCAGCGATGGGTGAGTTTGGGGACAGCAAGTGCAAACCGACAAATATTGTTATATGCCGTGTTCCACTGGGCAAGGTGAATATGGGGGACCGGGCAAACAGGAGGATCCATAGCTGAGGAGGAAGCAGCACTCCTCTTGCCAGTGCAAGTCTACTCCGGTCAGGGTTGTATTTGGCCCTATAGGCCAAGCCCAACTTGCAATGTGTGCTTCTACAGATGTTGAGGATATGACTCCCATGTCAAGTTGGGGTCAAGAGTAACCCCAAGATATTTGATTGAGTTCACCGCTGGCAACGAGGGTCCACCGTCACAGGTTATGTTTAGCAAGGATGATGAGGCTTTTATCTTGGCCGTGGAGCCAAAAAGCATGGCCTGTGTTTTATTAAGGTTCAACACCAGCCTATGGTGAGTAACCCAGGTGAGGACTCTGCTGAAATCATCAGTCAGGCTCTGGTTTAGTGCTGCGACATTGGAGGAATGGGCCACTAGTACCAGATCATCTGCATATAGAGTGGCTTGGCAATAAGAGGTCACCAGTGGCAGTTGATTGATAAAGAGCGAGAAAAGGAGAGGGCCCAGCACTGATCCCTGGGGGACTCCATAGTCACTGCCCTGGGCTCTGAGAGGACCTTGTTGAAGCAGTCGCTGCTTTCTACCCTTCAGATAGCCGAGAACCAGTTCAAGGCATGGGAGGAGAGACCAGCGGCCCTTAGTTGCTCTCCAAGAAGGTCATGGTTAACAAGGTCAAAAGCTTGATAAGTCTATAAATATAGCACCAGACAGTTTACCTTGGTCCATGGCAGATCTTATGCTGGAAGTCACAGTAATCAGAGCAGTAGTGGTACTGTGTCCCTTTCGAAAGCCGTGCTGTGCCCTGGATAGCAAGTCATGAGAGTGCAAATATTCCGAGAGTTGCTCGGCCACCACCTTTTCAAGAAGTTTGCCAAGTAATGGGAGGATTGCAATAGGGCGATAGTTGTCAGGGAGTTTGGGATTGCCCTGCTTCAGAACTGGTACTATCCTTGCTTCCTTCCATATATCAGGGATTTTCCCTGAGCTAAGGGATAGATTAAAGATGTGGGCAACCGAGGCAATGTAGGCCACTCCTAGCTTGAGAAGCCGCGGTTCCAGGAAATCAAGACCAGGGCTGGAGTACTGGGCGAGGGCAGCAAGATGCTTCTGGATGTTGAAGACTGATACTGCCCTGAGATTAAACTCACTCCGATGATGTTGATCCGCCTGACTCGAGTGGGTCGGAAGAGTGAGCGGGCTCCCCATCAGTCGTAAGTTGGGAGGTGAGGGCGAGAGGTCAGAGAAGTGGCAATTAAGGGAGTCAGCTATGGTTTGGGGATTATTGCAAGAGACACCATCTATGACCATATCCGTGACACACGCGCTGGAGGATCCACTAACTAGGGATTTAATGTTCCTCCAGAACCTCCTGGGGTCTCTGGCAGAGCTAAGTAGCGCAGACTTGCAGAAGTCACTTTTTGCTACCCTAATAGCCTTCTTACACTGGTTCCTGAGGTGCCGATATCTCTGGAGTTTAGAGGGATCACTGGATCCTCTGGCACGAGCCCAGCATCGGTCTCTTTCACGCATCTTGGCTAGAAGATTTCCATTCAGCCAGTAGGTAGCCGCTCCCCTCACCCTCCAGTGATCATGGGAGCATGCCTGTCCTGGATATCTCCAAAGGTATCAATAAAGCAGGAGGTTGCCACTGAGGGGTCAGTGGCTTCCAATCACCTAGTCCAGTCAGTAGACCTTAAGTCATCCAGGAACCTCACTGAGTCAAACCTGGAATAGTTCCTGACTCGAATAATTTTGTGTGGGATTTTTGAGGAGGGAATTTTCCAGTCCAGGATACTGGGGAGTGATCGGAGATGAGAGTCCGATAGTGTGCCTGAAGTTGATATTCTTTCAGGCGGTTTGTTAGGATCCAATCCAGCAGGGTACTCGAGGAACCACTAGCGGACTGTCTAGTCGGGTCATTAATTAGTTGGGTAAGGGATAGAGTGGCAAGATAAGGTTCACATTTCTTAATGTTCCCACTCTCCCAATTTAGGTTGGTATCACCCATGATAATAAGTTTGTTGTCTCCTATACTGGACCTGACCGCATCCAGGAGATAAGTTAGTCCTGCTAGACCTCCCCTGGGAGGGATATAGGCACATACCAGATGCAGCTTCTTTGTTTCCCCTAGCAGCAGAAGCCCATGCAGAAGCTCACAGGGGGGATGATCAGTGGGGCAATGAGTCACGAGGGAGATTTTCAGATGGACTCTATAGTAGATGAAGATACCACCCCCCCCTCCTACCCCCTGGCCTGTCAAGGCGGATGAACTCATAACCTGTTAAGAAACAGGTGGAGTCAGGGATAGAGGATTTGAGCCAGGTCTCTCTTTATCCCTAGAATGTCAGGTTTGTAAAGTTCAACCCACGCTCTCAGCTCATCACGATTGGGTAGCAGGCTTCTGATGTTCAGATGAGCTATTTTTAGCCCCTTACTCATACTCCAGGTAGCGGGAGAGTTAGTGGGCAGATTAGAGGGTCCAGGGTTAAGCTCTATATCCCCTGCCCTAAGTAAAGCAAGGAGGAAAAGCCAGGGGAGATACCACCTAAAGAGCGGGTGCCCACCAGGACCGTTTGCGGGTCGGATTTTCTTGACCCTGGCCGAGTACATAACACATCTAATGTCAAGACTAAGGGAAGTACTGTAGTGCATTATGTAGGTGGAAAGCAGGTTTGAAAAGGAGAAGTCAGTGTCATCATAGGGGGAGGACAACTTCCAAGTCACTTCCAGGGATATTGGGGGGAGAGGTAACACATTGTAGGAGGACTAGCCCTAGGGCCAACACTACAAGTGGGGTGGCCATTCGGACAACCGACAGCTCCAAATAGCTCCATTAGTGGTCAGTAAACTCGGGATATTCACGAGTGGTGGAGCGTAGCGGAGCCACAAGTGAAAGTATCCCGATTTCACTGGCCACGAATGAAGTTACTGCTCATATCACACTCCTGCCCATCATGTGTTTGATTTATACAATAAGGCAGGAGTGTGTTGTTTCTTGTCATTTATAGTGCAGAGGGTTTGTTTTCCTTTGTCTGGTGGTGTTCTTTCTTGTGTCAGTTGCTATCCGCGATAGTGCTGCGGTATTATTAATAGCATGACTTTTATTTGGTGAATGAGGTATGATAGAAACATAGAAACATAGACTTTGACGGCAGATAAGGACCACTTGGCCCACCCAGTCTGCCCATTTCCCTACCTACTGGATAAGCTGCAGATTCTAGTTAACCAGCAGCCTATTTCCTGCAACCCCCCATTATAATTGCCTTATGTCTGTCCCATGCATGTTTGAATTCCTCCACTGTTTTAGACCCCACAACCTCTCCAGGAAGGTGGTTCCATCGTCCACCACTCTCTCTGTGAAAAGAATTTCCTCCGTTACCCCTGAGCCGTCCCCCTCTAACTTTAAATTGTGCCCCTTGTTCTTACACATCTCTTTTTCTGAAAGATGCTACCCTCCCGGACTTTGTTGATTCCCTTGAGGTACTTAAAAGTTTCTATCATGTCCCCCCTGTCCCTCCTTTCATCAAGGGTATACATATTAAGCTCTCTCAGTCTCTCTCTTCATATGGTTTCTGATGTAGACCCTGCATCATTTTAGTTGCCCTCCTCTGGACTGTTTCCATCCTGTCTATGTCCTTGCGTAGATGAAGTCTCCAAACTGCACGAGTACTCCAGATGGGGTCTCACCAACTGTCTGTATAGAGGATAACCACTTCCTTTTCTACTTGTGATGCCCCTCCTATGCATCCCAGTATTCCCCTGGCTTTCCTACTGACTTCTCACATTGCATACCCACCTTTAGGTCATCTGATATGACTACATCCAGATCCCTTTCCATTATTGTTGTTGTTAGTACCTCCTGCTATTGTGTACTCTTCTCCTGGATTTTATTTCCCAGGTGCATTACTTTGCAGTTCTTTGCATTGAATCTAAGTTGCCATATGTCTGACCATTCCTCCAACCTTGCCAAGTCCCTTCTCATCCTTTCTACCCCCTCGTGTATCAACTCTGTTACAGATCTTTGTGTCATCATAAAGAGGAATACCTTTCCTTCAGACCCTCTGCAATGTCACCTATAAAGGCGTTAAAGAGGACTGGACCAATACTGAGCCCTGAGGTACTCCACTAGTAACCCCCTTTCTTCCAGAATGTGTTCCTTCACTATTACCTTCTGTGTCCTGTTGTGCAGCCAGTTTTCTACCAGGCTACCACCCTGGGACCCACGCCCAGGCTGGCTAGCAGATTATTAATCTTTTGTGCGAGACTGTGTCAAATGCCTTGCTAAAGTCTAGGTAGGCCATATCCACAGCCCCTCACTGGTCTATTACTTTGGTCACCCAGTCAAAGAAATCGATTAGATTTGTCTGACATGACCTTCCTGCTGTGAATCCATGCTGCTTTGGGTCCAGTGCCCTGCTGGCCTCTAGGTACTCAACAATTCTTTCTTTCAGAAGTGATTCCATCATTTTCCCCACCACTGAGGTCAAACTAACAGGTCTGTAGTTTCCTGCTTCTGCCTTGCTCCCACTTTTGTGAGGGAATCACATCTGCCTTCCTCCAGTCCTTAGGTACCACCCCATCTTCCATGATTTGTTAAAAGTGTGGTTAGTGGTGTCACTAGGTCCTCTCTTAGCTCTTTTAGGATTCTAGGGAATCCGTCAGGCCCCATTGCTTTGTCCACCTTGAGTTTTAGAAGTTCTTTCAGTACTCTTTCTTCTTTAAATGGACTGGTATCAACCCCACTATCCAGAGTGCTTCTACTGTTTGGTTTAGGTAACTCCCCCTCTTCTTTTTTTGTGAATACTGAGCAAAAGTATTCATTCATTATCTCTGCCTTTTCACTGTCTCCCTCTGCCCACCTCCCCTCTCCTTTATTAATCTTCCCTATCCCTCCCTTAACTTTTCTATGTTCCCTAATGTACCTATAAAAGATTTTATCCCCCTTCTTAACTGAGTTGGCTATCCTTTCCTCGGTTTGGGCCTTTGCTTTTCTGACTGCCTTCCCCACTTCTTTCTGCTTTAATTGATACAGTTCCCTGTCATGCTCAGTCTGTGATTCCTTATACTTTTTGAATGCAGCCTTTTTCTCCTTAACCTTCCCTGACACTTCTTTTGAGAGCCATAGTGGTTTTTTATTCCGCTTTGTTTTCTTTATTTGTTTCACACAAAGACTTGTTGCCTCCATGATGGCAGTTTTGATTTTTCCCCATTGTTCTTCCACCCCTCCTTTCTGGCTGTTTGCTAATGCATTCCTCAGGTATTCACCCATTATGCCAAAGTCAGCCCTTCTAAAGTCCAGTATCCTTGTATTTGTATGGCTTGTCTCCATGGTTGTGTTTATTGTGAAGCACACTGTGCAGTGGTCGCTTGTTCCCAGGTGTCTACTGACTTCTAAGTTTGTGATCCTCTCTCCATTTGATAGTACCAGGTCTAATATTGCTCCGTCCAGTGGGTTCCACCACTAGCTGTCTAAGGCATGCTCCCTGTAGGGCATCGAGAATGACCCTGCTCTTGGATGTGGCTGCAGTCCATGTTGCCCAGTTAACATCTGGCATATTCAGGTCCCCCATCAACAGTATCTCCCCTTTTTCAGCCATTTTGAGAATGTCCTCGTATCATTTTCTTGTCCATTTCCTCCCCTTGAGATGGGGTTCTGTATACAACCCCTGTGCGGATTGTGATGCCATTCCCTGTCTCCAATGTGACCCAGAGTTCCTCTTGTCCTCCCCCTTTACTTTTTAGTTCTGTTACTTTGATCCCTTCCCTTATGTAGAGAGCTACTCCACCTCCTCTTTTACCCTACCTGTCCCTTCTGTAGATTGTGTACCCTGGTATGTTGACATCCCAGTCATGGTTCTCTGTGTACCATGTTTCTGTGACTGCCACAATATCCAAGTGTTCCACTTCCATCAGAGCTACTAGCTCTGGAAGCTTGTTTCCCAGACTACGGGCATTGGTACTCATTGCCCTCCATTTAATGTTGGCTTTATCCTTTTTTACCCCATCCCTGCTGTTATTGCCCTTGTCCATTTTTCCATTTACCCCTGTCCTGCCCTCTGTCAAGCTCTGTACCTCAGTGTTTACCCTACTACCTGCCATGCTTTGCGGGGGGAGGCTTGAACTTTCCTGTTTCCTATCAGCACCTCCCCCCTTGGCTAGTTTAAAAGCTTGCCAAGGAAGCCTTTAAACCTGTCACCTGGAGCATGTTTCCTTCCTGGACAGATGCAGACCATCATGACAGTATAGACCTTCATCTCTCAGGTGGACCCCAGTCCCCAATGAAGCCAAAGCCTATGCTCTGCACCAGTTTGCAACCATTCATTAAACGCATGGTGTGCAGTACCCTAGCCTCACCCCTGCCATAGACTGGCAGCACCTCTGAGAAGGTTACGCTTGCTACCTGTCTGAGGCCCCTCCCCAACTCCACAAATTCATCCTGCACTGCACTGATCTCATGCCTAGCTAGGTCATTTGTCCCGAGGTGGACAATGATATCTAGTTTCCTTTCCTGTGATGCTGCTTTTGCAATCCTGAGAATTCGCTTCCTGTCCCTCCAAGCCATGGCAACAGGCAGGCACCTTACTTCCCTGTCCTCTCCCTTCCCCAGGTCTACACCCCTAACAGCTGAGTCCCCTATCAGAAGCTGTTTCTTTCCCTTGTGTTGTCCCTTGCCACTCATTTGTGGGTCTCCCTTGTGGATGTCCCCAGCATTCTTCTTGGTCTCCAATGAGGGTGTCATCATAGAGGAACCTTGATTTGCCAGACCGACATATGATTTGTGTAGAGGTGCAACTCGGGGGCTACGCCTCTATTCCACCACCCTCACCCTCCCAGAACCTACTGTGGTCCATCTGCTCTTCACACATGGCAACCTCTGAGGCAGTGGTTGTGGAATTGGTGCTCTTTGGGTGGGGGAGTCCTCCTTAGTCCTTGCCAGTTCAGCCTGGAGGTGGGCAACCTCATCCCTCAGAGCTGACAGTTGCCTGCAAATAGGGCAGCAATGCAGGTTCCAGAATGTTTCCCGGAAAATTGCTGCCCCACAGCCAGTGCATTGCACCACTCCCCACATGTCCCTCCTTCTTATAATATACAATTTTTTTTTTTTTGTGTGTGTGTACACTTACGCTTTATGCACTGTGCTGGGTAATTAAGAATACGACAGTTCTGCTCCAAGACCTGTTGAGGAAGTGATGTCAGAACCTTGGCTGTAAAGGAAATGCCACAACCACTGGTGACTGTTAGAAACAATCAAATACACCACTGCTCCACCACCCTGGTGAGTACTGCCCTTTATAGTAAGTCAACCAACACCACAATGTACTAGACCACTGCTCCTACACAAACCACTCTACTGAGTCCTGGGATAAAAACGAACTCACTGTTCAGCCAGCAGGACACTTCTAAAATATCGCACAAATATCCTTCCAAATCCTATGTGTCTAGCACAGAAATCAAGCAACTTCAGTTGTATTACAACCCCTCTGGTTATAAAATTACTACACTTTAATGGAATCCTGCAATTCTTAATGCCAATAAGAAAATAATGAAACTTTCTGTAGAAAGTGTAGCCTTACCTTCCTAGTCCCCTACAATATTATGTTTTACCAAGTTACCAGTTCCTCAAATGCGTTCTAGTTTGTTCTCTGCAGTATAACAAGTTTCTCAGCTTCCTAAAGGAAAAGGCAAGTCCTTTGACTGACTTTTCTCTGTGTAGTATGCTTAAACAGAACAGTGATAAAAGCCCCCACCCAGAATCAATTGATTGACTAGTGACACCTGTGATGTAAGCAGGCCTTTCAGTGAAGACAATTTGCTATGTCTGCTTCTAATACACACACAAACCCTTTATCTGAAACCAGGGATAAACTCACTGCTTAGCCAGCAGGACACTTCCAAAATATTGCACAAATATCCTTCCAAATCCTATGTGTCTAGCACAGAAATCAAGCAGCTTCAGTTGTATTACAACCCCTCTTGTTATAAAATTACTACACTTTAATGGAATCCTGCAATTCTTAATGCCAATAAGAAAATAATAAAACTTTCTGTAGAAAGTGTAGCTTACCTTCCTAGTCCCCTACAATATTATGTTTTACCAAGTTACCAGTTCCTCAAATGCGTTCTAGTTTGTTCTCTGCAGTATATCAAGTTTCTCAGCTTCCTAAAGGAACAGGCAAGTCCTTTTTGATCGCAATAGCTTTTTGATCGGTTGTGGTCGGAAATGGCTTTGAGGATATAAATGCTATTGGTTGGTGAAGGGTGTATTCTGGTTGGTTGTTTTTGTGTTATGTGATTAAATGTGTGGTATGATTGAATGTTATGTTTGTGAGGGTGGGAGTTTTGTGTGGGACAGTGATGCGCTTCCGTGTTTCGGACGCAAGGAGAATATTTTACTTTGTTTGTATAAGGGTGAAAATTATTTTTATCTTATTTATTTATCCTGCGCAATGGGCAAAAATCAGCAAAAAAATGCCAAAAAAGGCGAAAAATTAGTTTTCCAGTGCTTCGCTGCATGTAAACCACAGGTCCGACCAAAACGCAACTTAGCAAATCAAGAGATCTACTATACACGACTGTGTGTTCCAAACTTCGTGCAACTCCGTTGAATGGTTGCAAAGTTATTACAGTGCAAAATTTACAGACTTCAAACCTAGAAGTTACTGGAAGCAATGTGCACTATGCAATGACCCCGGAAAAATGCCGAAGCAAGGGTTCCCTTGGAATGGCACTAACAATAAGCAGCAGAGCAGACCCTGAGGCTATGGCTGATGAGGTGGGGGAGAGTTTTTACAGTTTATTTTGTAATTAATGACTAACGTCGTTAAAGATGGCCACCATTCACCATCTAAAAAAAATCTCTTACCTTGTTGTACTTGTACTTGATGAATGCACATGTTAGATTCATACTGTAGATGTATCAGGATGGTTCTTGTATTTGTTTGTAATGGTAAACAGAACAACACTGCAGAATATTTCATGGCGGGCGTGGAACAGGCGTGGGAAGTTTGAAAAACGTAATCTTGTATCTTGATTCAGGGTTGAAAGACAACAGAAAGAAAAATGTGTATCTTGATACTTTTTTGCTAGATGAACCTTATTACTGAAAAGAGCTATATGGTTAATAGCAGATACTGCTGCTTTAACATACATGGGATACCAAATATTAATCTGAACCAACAGGGTGGTGACCCCTTTTATAGGGGGCTCTGCTCCCATAGACCCCCACAGGGGGGCTTTCCTCTGACCCCTGGGCCCCACAAAATATTTTACAAACCTGGCACCTATGGGTGCAGGTCAGGTAGCTACATTGCTCGAGTTCTGTCAGTGGTGCACTTGAGAGAAGTTAGCAAGCTTGCAATTTACCCCCCCCCCAAACAGGCCATAGTGTGCAAGCACAATTCCAAAAGGCATATGTAACCCCCCTGCAAATGGGGGTTCCCAAAAGACTTCCAGGAGCTTGCTTGAATGCTCCAAGCCTGAATGGTGTTTGGCGTTTAAGCCATTTATCAGTGAGTGTTTTTAGAGCCTCTGGTACTGTCTCTTTAAGAGCTGTCTGCTTGCAGACATAATTAGTTTGTATGGGGGACTGTGTGCTTCTGTTTGAGTACCACTTGAGCTGCTGCCAATTCACTCCATTTTTGCAGTCACTAGGAGTGCAAAGGAACCTATCTGAAAGATGTAACTGTTTGCCAGAAATCATTTAGAGTAATAATGAAATTACAGTTTGTCTAACCTGCTTTCTTTGCAGTCAGAACTGTGTCTGCCTAGTTCCCCATTCTGGTTTTGAACTGCTGAACTGGACCAATCAGTGTGGGGTAAGCTAGCTCTAAAATGGTGCCTTGGACGAATCAGAACTTGGACTCATAATCTGAGCCAGCCACAAGAGGATTGTATGGGCAGTGACTCTGGGAGATGTAGTTTAGACTTCGGCGCCTTTTTGGACCAACAGCAGCAGTCTATTGTGAGTGACAGCCAATCCAGTCAAGAACTGGGAGGAACTCAAAGGAAGTGCCCGGTTTTGTCTGTTGGAGTTTCAGTTTAGCTCCGGCAGTGAAGGGGAAAGAAACCCTGTGCTCCTTCAGTGCACAGTTTCAGTCAAAAAACGTGTGTAAGGCCCAGAGTTCCGGTCTGCAGCTTGTGTAACTGCTTGTTAGGACTGAATCCGTCCTGTGAAAAGAATCAAAGGATCTCTGAAGAGTAGAAACCAGGCTCACCCTGTAGAAGACTGGAGAAATTGTTAAATTGCACTCGGTCTGTCAGGAACTGAATCTGCTGTGTGTTCTCCCGGGTATTGTGCAGTAATTGCGATTGGGATAGAGAAGCAGCCTGCCTGGTATAGTACTTTCTTTTTTACCATATAAATGTGTGAGGAGGCTTGTGCAGCTCAAGTGAATCCTGCTGCCATTAAAGGACTTTTGCCTGTGACTGTTTACCATATAAATGTGTGAAGAGTCTCATGGAGCTCAAGAGTAGCCCTGCTGACATTGAAGGACCCTATCTTGTTTGGAGGTCGTGAGTACTAATTCAGGGTCGCCCCTGTTGAATTGCCACATTAAATCCAAATGGAATCACTGTACTGCTGACTGTTTAAACTAATTTTTCTTTTCACTGTGTGAAAGGGCCCCTACCAGCTGCCACGGTTTGGACTAGCCACTAGGGCTTGGGTACCCAGGGACAGTAACTGGTAGGGATAGGCCTGTGCACAGAGCCATAGGTAGATAGTAAAGGATATGCTAATTAACCTGATTTCCCCTGCCCTTGTTATATCCCCTAAATAAATCAGAGCTGCTTGTTTCAGCAAAGTTATACTGCCTGAGGTATTTGTCTATGTTAAAGTACTGTACTGTGATTGTTGCACTGTATCTTATTTCACAGGAGGTCCCAGTGCGGAACTAGTCCTGGGGGTAAGTGTATACTGTGAAGGTAATTCTGATATATTGTGTGGGCCACTAGTGGGAAGAAAGGGGGGGTTGCAGTGTCCCAGAGGGCTGTGACCAAGTAAGTTTAACTATTGCAAACCCTGACCTCTGGGTGGAGGCACCCGCCATTGGATCCAGGCCCCTCAACCTGTTAGTGGCAAATCAGGCAGGGGTAGTAGCCCCTGGGATAGCGACATCTAGGGGTTACACATAACATTCCAAATAAGAAGGCTTGAAACCCCGAAACTGTAATCCAAACTTTTGAGAGATACAAAGGCCCAGCACTCACATGACCCATAGATACAGCAGTTCAGATGAGGCAGGGAACAGCAGACTGCAACAGGCCGAACCGCAATCATGAGCTTCGGACTTTCAAATATACCACAGCAGCACAGCCTTTCTGGTTCATGCTTCTCTGGATACAGCCCTTTCTGGATCACACCTCTGATACACAGCTCTTCTGGCTCACACCTCTCTGGATACAGCCCCCCCCCAGCTCACACCTCTCTGACTACAACCTTTTCTGCTCACACCACTCTGGCTACAGCTCTTCTGGCTCACATCTCTCTGATACAGCCCCCCGGCTCACACCTCTCTGACTACAACCTTTCTGCTCACACCACTCTGGCTACAGCTCTTCTGGCTCAACTCTCAGAATGGAAGAGCACTACACAGCGGTTTCCCAGTTCCCAAGGAGCCCAGACCCCAGGAGTGAACCCTCGGTCCAACTCCCCAATGGATTAAGAGTACACCCATACTCAGGCACGTGCCTGTGACTCCCTGTTCCCTGGTCCACCCCACTGGTAAGGGGCTATCAGGCCCCTTACCTGGCTCTAAGGCAGTCTGGACAGGATGTGGGTCTCTGTCTGTACTTGGTACAGCTCAGCAGCCCTACCATGCAGATTTGGCCCACTTGCTCACACTCTCAGTAATTTCATCTGTGTGTAACCCCCCTTACAAATGGGGGTTCCCGAAAAGTCTTCCTCGAGCTTGCACAAATGCTTGCTGCCAGGTTGGTGTTCTGCGTTTTAGCAGTTAAACATTATTGCCAGAGTGTGCCTGTGTGGCCTCTGTGTACTGTCTCTTTAAGGGCTGCCTAGATTTCAGTAATAATTGCTCTGAGAGGGGGGCTGAGTGTTTCCCATGCTTTAGTCCCACCCAGACTGCCTGATAATTGCTTTCTGCCATTGCTAATTGCACAGAGGGAGCCCTGTTAAAAGATGTGACTGCTAGTTATTTATTAGAGTGGTAAAGAAATTGTAGTTTGGCTAACCTGCCTTCTTTGCAGCATGGACTGTTCTGTTCATCACCACCATTTTGGTCCTGGACTGCCGAATTGGACCAATCAGTACTTTTGGGATTCTAAAATGGAGCCCGCCTACAGGGGTTTGGTAGGGGCAAAACTTGTAGGAATTGTAGTTTTGGGCTTTTGGCGCCTAATCAAACCTGGAGGATGAGCACTTGTTGTGACTGACAGACAGATCAGCCAACTGAACCTTTTGGATCCTGGGGAAACTCCCAAGCTGCCTGCTGCTAGAGACAGATCTAAGTTGGGAAGTGAAGAAGCTACAGCTCGAGACAGTTGAACAGCTGTCTGCTTAGTTTCGCGTGGGAGAAGTGTGGAAAGGCCTGAGTTTGGCCTGCATGCCTGCCTGCTGCCCCTATGAGGGAGAAGAGAAAATATTTCAGACTGAATCCGAGTTTGTGAGAATGAAGTAACCACTGAATTGTGACCAGGCTTATACCTGAAGGAGACCGAAGATTTGCTCAACACGATCGGCCTGTCAGGACTTCCAGCCACTGCCAAACTCCTGGATTGTGCAGAGACTGTAATTGCGACTGGGGAGCATAGGCCTGGTACAGTGGAATTTTTCTTACATGTAAATGTGCTGTGTGCTGATCGTGGGTCGTGACTTGGTTCCTCACTGCATGTTGAACTGTATTTTGCTTGCTGGAGGCTGCATCCAGCACCATGGCCTGAAATCCGTATTCATCTCTGATTGGCCTGGGCCTTGCCACACTGGCCCAGCCAGACTACCCACTGCACAGAGAAAGCCATCGATGAGAGAACTGCCTGGGGATCAGCCCCCTGCTCCAAGCTTGAACAGGAATGATGCCTTGGTGATTCGTGTGGCCCTGCTTCTCCTCGCACTCCAGAATCAACAACCTGCAGTTTCAATTTCATCCTGCCTGTGTCCAGCATTGGGTATCGTGAGTAAATATCAGGGTAGCTCCCTGCAACAGCAGCTTAATCTAAAGAGTGTCATCTGATTGTCTTGCTACCTTTTCTTTCATGAACTGAGCCCTCTGGCTCTGGATTACAAGTGGTGTGTGTTGTGCATGTTGTTTTCTTCCATCACAGGGCCCCAACCAGCTGCGATGCCGGCCTACTCTGGGCAATGGACCTGGCTAGCCCATCATCTTCCTACCTGGGTACCCAGAGGTGTGACTGTAAGGGGACTCAAAGCGCATGCCTAACTGTTTGATTGATATAGCCTTTAAGCCAATTAACCTGATTTCACCCTTCCCTTGTTCCAGTCCCCTGAATAAATCAGATCTAACTTTTTCTGCATTTAACCTGACTGTGGTTCCAGTTTGTGCTAAAAGTACTGTACTGTTGCTATTTGCTGTGCATAACCTTGTTTTACAGGAGGTCCCCAGGGTCGAGCCAGAGGAACCAGCCCTGGTGATAAGTGCAAACAGTGTGGGTACTTGTATGGTATATCAGAGGTATTGTGAAAGTGATTATTGTACAGTATTCAGGCCACTAGAAGGGAGAGAGGGTAGTTACAGTGTCCTGGAGGGCTGTGCCCAGGTTAGCTTGACCACTAACAACCTTGACTTCTGGGTGGAGGCACCCGTTTCAGAACTCAGGTCCCTTAACCTGCAACTAGCCATGCAGGCAGGGGTAGTAGCCCTTGGGACAGCGCCACCTAGGGGTTACATATGTAAGTGCTAGTCTGAAGCTGTCTATGAACAGGGTGAACCCAGAGAAATGTTCAAAAGTGATTTTTCTGATTGAACCATGCAGAGGGCTCTCGGGAAGTTTGGCCTGGCTAGGCTTTTCGCTTTCTCTCACCAGCGGCAGATCTGAACACCTCTGGATAGAAATCCATAACTAGAATGGAGTTGTTATGCTGCAGTAGCTATGTCATCACAGCTGTTATGCTGTGCTAGCTTTGTCATCACTGCAGTATAACAACTTGAAATGCTGCCACGTAGTTGCTTTCCTCAACCCAGTTAAGCTGGAAGTTGCGTTTTCTTTTAAACTTGAACTTGCAGAAACATCTGCAGCACACTGTGTCAGTTAAAAAAGAAAGAAAATGTTAACATTTCTATTCTCTGTTGTCTTCTCCACTGGTTTTGTGTAATTTTCCATGCTGTGACTGCCCATACACTATAAAAGATTGCGCTCTCGAGGTCATCTGCTACCAAGGAAACCTCTCGATACAAGAATATCCTTGTTATGTATGACTGCTCATACACAATCCTCTATATAATAATGTACGGTGGCCCTTATTATTAACTGAAATCAAGCAGATTACAACCTTATAGTGTATGTTAGAATGCTATAATCAGTAAAAATCTAACATTTACCAGGGTTGTTGTACCATCAATGTGACGTAGTTTAGCTGTTGCACCATCGTCGGTACGTTACATTGATGGTACAACAGCATGGAACATCCTCGCACATGTGCGTTAGGAAATGCTCAGCGCCTGTGGAAATGGCCACGGCGGTGAGCTCTATTCTAATCATGATGCGGAAATAATCACTGCGGTGAAATCTCTGCCAAAAGACATCAGCACTGCTAAAAGGTGCACGTTCCCATATTTAAAAAAAAAAATCTTGTCTGTTAGAAGGGGAACGTGGATCGAGCGGGGCTTCTTCCTGTTGTGGGGGGGGACATAAGCAGTGCCACAGTGGTCATTAAGTGTGTGAATTATTTACAGCGGTGCTCAAGAAACATTCAGTGTTGTTTAGTTGATGCCCATACACTATACAAGACAATGGATGGGCATCAGTTAAACAACAATGTTGTATTAACTTCTCGAGGTTACCTGACAACTGTAAATCTCTCGAGCTTTGCTCTCGAGGTTTACTTGGTTGTCATGGTAACCTCTCGAAGTGAATACAGTGTTGTTATTAACTGATGCCCATCCATTATCCTCTATGTTGTGCCATTATTATGACATCACTCAGTTGTTAACCCTTCTTGAGTATGTCACATCAATATTCTAACAAAACGGAATGGTCACAACAATCAATGTTCTGTAATGTAATTCAGTAAAGTAATTAAATCTGTGATTACACAATCTTGGTAGCCCATACACGTAAGCAATAAGACATGACAGGGTGTGTGTTAGACACTTTAACACATGGTTAGGAGGCGAAGTGAGGCACGAGGCCACTGGCTGAGAGCATCCAGCCTCCTAGCCATGTGTTAAAGTGTCTAACACACAGACCCTGGAGTGGCTTATTGCACTTATGGAATGGCTATCAAAAATACAGATGTTTGTGATAGCTTAAATGTATAGTATTTAATAGTGAAGAAGTTAAATGTTTGTTTAAATTTTTAATAAAATAGTTCCTTTGCCTACTGTTTTTTTTTTTTTTTTGAGTTGAGGACTTTTGAGCTGTTTAGGCTTCAATATTTGTATTTTTTCTCCATGTGGTTGTCATGGCACCACCCTTGCACCCTTCCCCCCACTATCCAACTAGCAGCACTCCTAAATTTTTATTTTAATTTTTTTTTACAAATCTGGTTAATCCTACCTTTATTTAACACAAAAAAGTATCTGGTTGATCCTGCTGTTCGCCACTGTCAGTTGATACCGCAGTCTGAGTGGGAATGGCAAGTCTGTGGCAGACTGGCTTCTGACTTTATGTCCTATTTTTAAAAGTGAGTTATCAATTGAGCGCTTCCTCTGTGACTCCAGCAGTGGGGAGGAGGTTGAAACCATTGGTTTCTCACTACTGCGCTGGCTCCTGCGGCTGCTGCTCAGCATCTCTCAGCCAGGAACAGGGGGAAGGCTCAAGCGCCGTTTGTGTCGCACGGCAATTACACCGCAGTGTTGTGTTGAGTGAGTGGGTGGGTTACGAGACAACGATTGTGATCGTGGAAGTTGTTTTTTTTTAAAGGATGCAGGCTGTGCACTTCACTTCAAGATGTGCGAGTGAGTGATTAATGTTTCTTGGGTGGTTAGCTTCACACTAATGGTGGCATCATTTGTAATGCAAAACAAGATGGTGGCTAATTGATTTGTGAACATTCCTTGTGGGCAGCATCACCCTTATCAATGCTCAGTGGGTATTGCCTGGTCTTATTCCTGTGTTGTTAGACACTTTAGCACACAGTCAGTGGTCAATGAGAATGCTTGAATTTCAATGCCCATTTCATAATATAAAATATGATGTATGGTCTTTGATGAATAACCACACTGAAAATACTCTTGAGGTTGCCATGGCATCTGAAAACAATGATGTCATGGCATCCTCTCAAAGTGTTTACAGTGTGGTTATTAACCAAAGATCATACATTATCCTCTATTAGCTTGCACATCGAGCAGGCAGCTGTTTGAACATGCGCACATTGACTGTGCCATAGTGCATCAGTCTTCATGACAGCTCCCCCAGTCCCACTTCTAGCTGTAGTCCTGCGGCCAGAGTAAGCAATAAAGCAGCAGGTAGGTGAAGTCCTGGGGTGGTTACAAGAGTGCTGTTAAGCCCCCCTCATGAGGAGGGGGTTACATGTATTTATACACAAAACCTTTTTTGAAGCACTCAGTCAAACTCACCTGTGAATTATATCATTATGACATCAACAGAGCAGGGCAATAAAATTGGCACCCTGTTTGTTACACTTCACCCTTGATAAAGCACCTTCAAGTGTGCAAACGATGGGAGTTTTTTAATGGCCTCTACCAGGTGGTTGTACTTTTGGCAATACACCCTGCACTACTTTGATATTGACTATGTAAATCTAATAAAGCTTTTGGTATATTCTTACAAGAATCTTGTTTTATATTTGGCTACGCCGTATGGCATGCAAGTCTGAGGTCTTTTCTTGTTGCTTTATGCTGTGTCCTTTGCCCAGATGCACTGCACTAACTTGGGGTGGTTCCTGTTTCGGTGCCTGTAAAAAGTAATGGCCCACATATGGAGCCTTGTGGGACCCTTACTGATACAGACCTATCATCACAAAGTGTATTTCAACATTTCACTGCTCGTGATCTGCAAGATAAGTGATCTTCAAACCAACAGACTTTGTCAGATGACATGAAAACATAGAAACATAGACAATGCTGGCAGAAAAAGAGCATTGGTCATCCAGTCTGCCCATAAACCCTAACAAACCTGGGACCTACGGTTCATACAGGGTTCTAACCCACACTATCCACCCCTATGCTCCCCACCCTACAGCTATCACCCTGAGCAACCACTAAGCCCTTCACTCTGTCCCAGCAGTGTTTGAAACCATCAACAGTTTTTCTTCCCACTACACTAGTTGGCAGATTTCTCCACGGCTCCATCACCCTTTC
This sequence comes from Neoceratodus forsteri, assembly GCA_016271365.2. Lineage (NCBI taxonomy): Eukaryota > Metazoa > Chordata > Ceratodontiformes > Ceratodontidae > Neoceratodus > Neoceratodus forsteri. The sequence continues at coordinate 372,675,740 of CM057449.1, forward strand.
TGTAAAATAAAACATTCTCTCTTCCCTCTTGAATCTCCACTTATGACCTCCTAACACTGAAACATAGAATCTGATGGCAGATAAGGACTGCTTGGCCCACCTAGTCTGCCCATTTCCCTACCTAACTGATAAGCTGCAGATCTTAGTTAACCAACAGCCTACTTCCTCCTACCCTCCACTAGAATTACCTTCTGTCTGTCTCACGCATTCTTGAATTCCCCAACTGTTTTTGACTCCTGTTCTTGATCCATTACTTATGCTAAATAGTTCCTCAAATTTTGCCTTGTTCATTCCTTTCAAGAACCTGAAGGCCTGTATTAGCCCAGACAGACAGACGTTGAACAGACTGACAGGCTCAGCAAAAGGAGTTTCTGGCATAGAAGTGCATGATTGACAAGGTTAAAAGCCTTGGCTAAGTCAATGAAAATTGAACCTGCTAGTCCTCTACAATCCAGTGCATGCTGTACTGATTCAGTAAACTCAAGTAAGGTGGTCATAGTACTGAAGTTTCTAATGAAACCATGGTTTTCTTTGGCCTGTAGTTTGTGTTTGCATGCAAAGTCTACATTACACCCCTCTCCACTTCCCCTTGCAAATGACTTCCACTTCAGTCATTGACTTGCCCCTAAGCTCATCTACTTACACAAACCCGCTTCATTCCCTTCCTCATATCTCAAAAAGTAAGATCTCCAGCTTGACGCTTAGAGACAGATCCACAAATTGGGGCAGCATGTACAGTTCATGCCTAGCTAACCCAAGCAGCTCCTCACCCAGTGTAGCTCTGCCAGCCTAGCTGATGGGCAGCATTCACTTACTTCAGCTGCTCCTGTCTATGGGTGCTGGCTCCTTGTGGTGGCAGGAGATGGTCCAAGAGGCAGAGCAGAGGGTCAGACACTGAGTTTCCGACTGGCAGCATGGTCATTCTCCAGTGAATCTACTGCTCTATTTGAGTAGAAAATATCAGTCTGGCTAGAACTACTGCATCCTTTTGTACATCAGTAAATTAAACAAAAATGTCAACACAGAAGCCTTCTGTGTCTCCCACCCTTCCATGTCATAGCAAAATGATGAGTTTGTGTGTGTGTGTGTGTGTGTGTGTGTGTGTGTGTGTGTGTGTAAGAAAGATCAAAGGCTTTCTTGGTCATGGTAGGTGTGTCTGTGGAGATGTTATAGTAGGGGTCCCTCTGTGTAACAGCTGGATTCCCTGTTTCTGGAGGCAGTTGTAACTTGCTTTGGGCATGTCTAATATCCAGGTCGTTTAAAACAGAAATCAACCCTATCATTTTCATTAGAACCAAGACAGGTGTTTTTAAATACCATTTTTCTAGGACAAGGGAAAAAGAACACTTTGATTGGAGGAAAGATGTAAAGGCTTCAGGCAGCATTTTCGTTTGAATCTTGATCTGAACACAACAAAACAATGCTCTTACACTCAAAGAAAGGCTCTGTGTGCTGCCTTCTAGTTTGCTGTTTCAGTGCATTGATTTTTCTTTGTTGTGCTGGAAATGCAATCTTCTCAGGAGGCTCCATACTCTGCACATCACACACTAAACATTTCTTCACTGCAATTGAAGAAAACACACTGTGCTGTAGCTAAATCTGGCCACTCGAATTTTTTTGTCGCAATGTATGCTCCAATGCACTGTCCAAAACCAGGAATGCTTTTAGATTAATTAAAACACTATGTTTACTTCCTGTTTCCCCTACTTACCCAGTGGGCCACCATGTCTTCCTTCAGTCTGTCTTCAAGCCCTGGATTCCACATCTACTTGAGCAGTCACCATTGCCCCCCCCCTCCACATTTCTACGTCTTGACTGCTTGTACAGTGTCTCTGACTTGCCCCTCCAGGTAAGGCAAGGACAGCCAGATGGGAGGAAAGCCAACTAGAAATAAAATACTCCTTTTTTCCTGATTCCCTATTAATCTGTCGATGTGTTCGTCAGAGAAATCTTCCAGCAAGCAAGTAAACATTTTCAGTGGCTGGTCCCACTCTTTAGACTATATCATCAATATCCCTAAAACTGTCTTCCTCAAAATCATAATTTTAGACAGGTCTGAGAACATATTTATTTAGAAAGGCATTCAACTGCCATAATTATATTTAGATTTGTATTGACTGTTTGTTTTTACTTTGTTATGAATAATTTTACAATGTTGTACAGTATGGCCCCCATATTCAGAACCATCCACAAGCACAGCTTAACCTGTTGTGGTATGTTTGTGATAACACACGTCCAGCTCTGAGCAATGCAATATTCAGCCACTTATCATGCTAGCTGACTGAATATCGGCCCATGTCAGTGCAGCGTTAAGTGGATATGCGCTGTGCGGACATGGATCAAGGCCGCATATGACCCACTGGAGATAATGCTGCCCAAAAGAGGATAATGCCAGGGCTCCATTGGGCCATATTCAGCCAGAGCACGCAAATGAGCTCAATGGGTAGGCAAGGTGCTGAGGGGCCATCTGCATTCCCATTATGAGCTCATTCACATGGGCACAGCAGACCCCTAGCACTGAGCTGTGCAAGATCCCTGGTAGTCTAGTGGACCCCCCACTCCCCGGTCACCTATGCTGTGAAGTTTTATCATATCCATGCTAGTCTAGTGGTCCCCCATTCCCCGGTCACCCATGCTGTGAGGTTTAATCATAATCCTGGCATTCTTGTGGACACCTCACTCCCCCAACTGACTGCCAACAGCTCACCAGCCCACCTGCTTAGGATCCCCTCACCCAGATCAGCCCTTGTTGGTTGGAAGGGTGCAGAGGGGTGGCTGGCACAGCCCTCCATTCACCTCCTTGGCTAGCTATTGTCTGACAGTCAGAGTGGGATCAGTACACGACTAGCAGGGATATAAGTAAACCTCGCAGCATGGGTGATCAGGGAAGGGGGATCACTAGATGCCCGGGCTATCACTGCAGACATACAGCATGGGTGATCGGGGTTTTTGGGAACACTAGACAAAGCTGTGAGTGGCTGTAGTACAGCTGCCTGCCTTCGGTGAGTGGGAGCATGGCCTCAGTGCTGAGGTAAGATGTAGTTTTTTGTGGTGGTAAACAGCACCCCTCTGGGTCTGTTTAGCACAACTGCAAACCTTTGAATATACTGCTGTGCCATACACATAAGGGACCCCACTCATTAGCAAAGGTGCAGTGGTACGGTTAGCACAATTGTGCTGACGGGTTTGGGCAGTGTGCCAGGGGCTTGTGAATATGGCCCTGCTCAGAGTGCCAGCACAAACCTAAGTTAACACCGGTACTAAGCATGTTAGCAACAGCAACAACCATTGAATATGGGGCCCTATATGTACTTCATAATTCTGCTTTAAAATTGCATAGCATTGTTTGGGCATTTTGAAGAGTGCCATATCAATGAAGGACCATCCTTACATTCATTTTAGTTTAAATCGAGCAGCAATTTTACAGAACAAAATTCAGACTCAGTAATATTGTATGCCACTAACCATTATGCCACTGATTTCAGTTTGCACTGGTACTGTAAATAGCAATTCAACAGAGGCCCCATTTACACAACACTCTCTGCCAATGTAGAGTGCAATAGTTTGAAACAAATCCATCACATTCATTTGGGCTGTTAGAGTTTTCCCTCCTGGCTAAGTTACTGTAACTGAACACATGGTTCTGGATCAAAGCAACACTGTGATGCATTAATAGGAAGGTAGTAGGGAATAAATCAAGGGAAGTAATTCTCCCTTTGTGCAAGGCCTTGGTTTTTCTTACACCTGGATGACTCAGTCCAGTTCCAGTCATTGCAGTACGGAACGGAAATTTAACAGATCACGAGGGCTGAGCACAGAGCTGCCCCACTGATTAGTGGCTTAGGAGATAAGAGCTATGAGGACACACTTGAACTATTCAGTTTAGAGAAGTGAAGGCTGGAAGAGGACACAGTCAAGGTGTTCCATATAATAAAGGGGGTGGAGAGGGCGGGGTATCCGCATGTATCTGAGCTTCTGAGTGCTCATAAAATTAGAGGACATTCACTCAAACTGAGGATAATCCAGTACTGAATGAATCTGCACTCAGTGAATGTGCCAAAATCCATTGTTTTCGCCGCCAGCAAAGAAGATGCAAATGAATTAATTTTCCCCTAGGTGGTTCACCACTTCTATGCCATGATGCAGCACTTTTTACAGGGAACGTACACTAAGCATGTCCAAGTAGTTGACAAGCTGAATGACCTGCAGCAGCCAATTAGTGATGCTGGAAACAGCTGCCAAGTGGAGCGAAGCAGAGGTCAGGAACAGCGAGGTACTTGTATTTTGCATTTTTTTTCCCTTTCAGATTTTGTGTTTGAGGCTGTGTTGGAGGAACACTGAAATCTGGTGCTGGGACTGTAATTTAGATTCAGGGAGGAGGGAGGATGCCACGAGAAGGAGGGTGAGGGAAGGAGGGACTGAGAGGCAGATGCCATCCACCATGTGACTACAGCCAGCCAATAGGGTATCTGTAGTTTCGGGAGTTAAAAGACACCATCTTGTAGTCCTGCCTCCAAAACAGACACCACCAAGTTGAGTGGAGATCTGGAGCAGCAAGGTACTAGGGTTTTGTGTTTTTCTTTCAGGTGTTTGTGTTTGGGGCTGTGTTGTGGGCATGCTGAAATCTGGTTCTGGGACTATTATTTGGATCCAGGAAAGAGAGAGGATGCCATGAGAGGGAGGGTGAGAGAGGGACTGAGAGGCAGACTCTGTCCATCACATGACTACAGCCAGCCAATAGGGTGGCTGTAGTTTCAGGAGTTAAAAGGTACCATCCTGTATTCCAGCCTCAGAAACAGCCACCTCCAAGTGGAGCGGAGGTCCAGAACAGCGAGCTACTTGGATTTTTTTTCTTTCAGGTGTTTGTGTTTAGGGCTGTGTTAAGAGCACACTAAATCTGGTGCTGGGACTGTAATTTGGATCCAGGGAGGAGGGAGGATGCCATGGAGAGGGAGGGTGAGGGAGGAGGAGGGACTAAGAGGCAGACGCAGTCCACCGCATGACTACAGCCAGCCCACAGGGCAGCTGTAGTTCCTATAAAGACTCCAAATCCTTAGCAACCCCAAAGCATGAGCCACCCTGAAGCATGAGTTCTATGAAGCAGGAGTGTGGAATCTGAGTCAGTGGTGTCTGGGTGCATCAGCAGGGCATCAGTAGGGCTTCAGCAGGAGGAAGCGGAGAAGGGGGGGGGCTCTGCCAGTAGAGTGAGGTAAGGCAACTATTCAATCCTATTGGTGCACTCACTGCTAAAAGGGGAAGAAGGTATAAGTAGGCCCAAACAGGAAATAGGAGCAACAGCCTATCTAGGGCAGGGGTATAACCAGGATAACTAACAACGAAAAAGGGAGTTAGTATTTTGCCCAAATCAGAGGTAGGGGTTCAAAAGGGAAGGGTAGAAGAATTAGGAATAGACCAAATCTAGAAACAGGAGCAACACATTATTTAGGGTAAAGTGTGCAGAGAGGACATAAGGGAAGGAAACACATGGAGACCAGGAATAGTGAATGTGGAGAGTAATGCAGTGCAGTGATTATGAAGTGGCACTCTTTAGGGAGCCTTTCTGGAGACTGCGGTGCTGCCCCATCTGCATGCACCTCTCTGGGTTGGTGGAGAAGGTCTCTAGACTTGAGACTGCATTGGTTATGCATCAGAAATAGGTCACTAGACTCAGAGCTGTGTTGACTTGGAGTCAGGTGCCTTTTCCTCCTACCCAGAGCCATCAAGTCCAACACTGTTACCTCAAAGGGTGACAGATAGGAGGAGCGACTGGACTGTGGGGGGCTTGAGGAGGAAGGGGGTGGTGGGATCCTGAAGGTTGGGGTGGAAGGTCGCAGGCATGTTCCTTAACTGCAACCGGTGCCACTACAGAATTCCTATGCTGCTCTGATGGAGCGTGACTGCCAAGAGGAGGCATCCACAGTATTGGCCAGAGAGGATGTGGGGGCCCTCCCAAGCAGAGGCCCCAACAAGGGAGAAGGAGGACCCCAGAGAGGGAGAAAGCATCTTCTGGTGGGGTACTCAATTGTCAGGGGATAGAATTGGGAATAGGAGAGGGAGCAGAAAGGGTGGCTAGGAGCCTACCTGGTGTCATGGGCTGGAGGGGTGGGAAGTGCATCCTATGGATGACTAGGGCAGTAGGAAGGGAGGGGGAGCTGGAAGTCATTGTCCACACAAGGACAAATGACCTGGCTAGGGATGGGGCAGGAACAGTGCAGGAGAAGTTTAGGGAGCTGGGAAGAAGTCTTATGTGGTATGCTCTGTAGCTTTTGCAGAGGTGCTGCCTGTCTATGATAGTGGGAAAGAGAGGGAGCTCTGCACCAAGGCCTTCAACTCATGGTTGAAGGGATGGTACAGACAGAAGGGGTAGATTGGGGACTGGAGGCCCACCTCGGAGGATAAGAGCCTATACAGAGGTGATGGAATCCAGGAAAGCTCTGCACTCCAAGTGCAAATGAACCACCAACCTTCAGTTTTAATTCAAACTTTTTTTTATTGTCCACACAGGTTCAGAACAGGGGTGTCGGTAGGCATACGCACTGTACGCAGCACAGTACAGTAAAAACAATCTGGCAAGGGCAGCAAATCAAGTAGGGGCAGCAAAAAGAGGAAAACAAGGACATTGTGAGTAACATTGTGTCTGTGTCTCACTGATACCTTTTGCCTTTGTTGTTTGCTATGGAGCACTGATGCCACCAGCCTGATACACAAACAAGAAAAACTTACCAGGCAGGCAGAAAAACAAAGGAAGGGGGTTTACAGGAGGAAACTGATTACTGTACTTGAACCCAGACATGGCAAACAGAGGGAGAGGAGGAGGGGGAGGGGGCAATGGTGTGTCGTAGCAGCACATATTTTGGTTTATGTTTACATAATGGGGTGGCAGGGGCAACAGTGCATCAGTTTTGAGTACAAGTTTAAAATTCCTGGCTACACCCCTGGTTCAGAACAAATGGCGTCAGCCGGCCCAGTGGCGCTGAGGGCTGAGGCGCTGGTTGCCTTACCTCACGCTACGCTGGCAACCCGTGTTCAGGAACGAGCATGGACTGCCGGGGGTCAGCAGGGGTGGGGAAGGATTGCGCATCCAATGGACTACTCTCCTTCTCCGGGGAAGGGGGGGTTCAGCTGTCGGTGGCTGGTTGCCCCCAGCAGAGGCTGGGGGACACAGCTGCTGTGTTGCAGACAAGGGAGGAGACGGGGCAGATGCTTGAAGGGGAGCGCATGCAGACGCTTGCTCGCTCCACTTCACAGGTGTCATTGCACGCCCTGACCCTTAGGGGAAGGAAAAGAAAAACACTTGCCGCAGCAGTGTGATGGAGGGCGCCTCACAGGCTACGCTCCCAGCCAGCCACGGCACTGGCCCCTTGAGTCCGGTCTCCGGTGGGGGGTTGGGGAACCCCGTCGGCCCCACCGGGGGGCAAGCCCTGGGGCCGGGTCAGTGCCGGATGGTGGACATCGGGAGATGGGGCTGGGGGCACCCTCTGGAGGTAAAAGCTGGCAGCAAAAACTAATAGCTAAAAAAATGGTGCGCTGCTCATTACAAATCAGGTGTGCCAACCATCAAACTCAGTCCCCAGTCTCAATGGCATACAACCTAGAGGTTTGAATATAGAATGGGATTTAAAACCATTTTTGAAAAGAAGAAAGTAAAACAGTTTAGTATGTGATGATTCAGAAATGTTGGTCTATTAACGACAGCCCTCATTATCTTTCTTTCTATGTCCAAGTATGGATAAATTAATGCTGTGGATGGTGGATCCCCCTACAGAATGGGACAGAAAGCAAAAAGGGAGTGATCACATTCACTACCTGAAATGATTTATTCCATTTCAAGGACTGGAAAACAATATTTTACTTTTCCAGACCATCTCTAAGTCAGATGAAACTTTTCCTTTAATTAATATGGTATGTTATATGAAGTGTGTTAAGGTTTAATATAGAAATTAATTGAAAGCAATTGAAGAGTTTATAGTTAAAAACTCTCTAACAAAAAATGTCTCAATTTCTCTATTTTTAAATCCATAATCTGCATTACATACTGTATTATCTCAGTGATCCTATATAAACTTGTCAGTTTATTAAATTCTATCTTTATTTTGTATAAACTTTAAAAGATTGTAAAAAAAATGGAAGAAAAAAATGTGAAAATACATATTTGATGGAACTAAGGTTTGAACCTTCCCAGAACCACTGAAAAGTATAAAAATGTTATTCTGTCACTTAACACTGGGGCCAAAAAACAAAACCTCAGACAAAATGACTACTTAAGGGAGGGTAAATCAAACATACTCCACCCCATGAGGAAGACCACACCCCTGGTTGAAGTGCTGGGGAGTGAGTTTGATGGTGGGCACACCTGATTTGTAAGGAGCAGCATGCCATTTGTTTTGAAGCTGTGTGGAAAAAAACAACAACTTTTGAATTAAAACTGAAGGTTGGTTGTTCATTTGTACTTGGAGTGCAGAGCTTTCCTGGATTCTATAATACTGTGTTGGGGCTAGCAACCCCTTGTTTCTGCACTTAGCTCTCGAAATGCTGAGCATGTGTTGAAGAAGGTTGTTGGAACATATACAGAGGTGATGGCCTGCATCCGTCCAGGTGGGAAAACCACAGTTCTCAGTGGATCATTTAAACATTACTTCAATGAAAGTTTAAACTAGCTGAGGGGGGTGGTGGTGGAAGAAAAAGGGGAGGCAGAAACTGGCCCCCACAGGCTAAGACAGAGCATGGGGAGATTCTGAGGGGTGAGTGTCCCACCACGGAGCAAGTTAATCAAGAAAGAAGGGGGTTAGCAAAGGAGGAAAGGGGGAAACAAAGAGTCAGAACAGAAGGGGTTGGAAAGGGGAACAAAAGGAAAAAAGGGGAAGAGACAAGCAAAGAGCTAACGAAATCTTAAAGGCCATGTGTGCTAATACAAGAAGTCTAGGAGATAAGATCCCAGACCTAGAGGCCACCATAGCAGAGGCTGGCCTGGATATTGTGGCCATTACTGAGTCATGGTGCACTGACAACCATGGGCTGGGACATGATCACACCAGATGTTCAGAAGGGACAGAGTAGGTAGGAAAGGAGGGGGAGTGGTGCTTTAAGTCAATGCCAGTGCCTATTTTATTTATATGGTGCTCAATCCAAAAGGCTCTGAGTGCCTCACAATAAAATAAATAAAACAATTAGAACAACTGATTAAAATTGACTTAAGTGAGTTAGGAAGCCAGGTCAAAACATAAAATAATGAGTTTTCAATGATGATTTAAAAATGGCCAGTGAGAGAGCCCCCTCGCTTCACGGGGAAGGGCGTTCCACAGAATCGACACTGCCACACCAAACACCCTGTCAGCTGATGATTTCAAATATGATCGAGGAACAGAGAGGAGGTCTGTCTCCACTGACCGGAGGGCATGAACAGGAGTGTAAGGAATCAGGAAGTCTTTCAGACAGCCCGGACCCAGACCATGTACTGTAGGGCCTTGTACATTAACAAGCAAACCTTGAAACTGATCCTCCACCTGACTGGAAGCCAGTGGAGAGCGCGGAGAACTGGTGTGATATGCTCAGAATGGGATGTCCTGACAACCAACCAGGCTGTCGCATTCTGAACCAGCTGCATGCAGCGTATCACTTTCACAGATAGACCAAGGTAACGAGAGTTGCAATAGTCCAGTCTCGATTAGATAAAGGTGTGCATCAGTGTCGCAAGGTTGGTCGGCTCAAGATGGGGCCTGATCTGGGCAATGTTGCAGAGGTGGTAATAGCTACTGCAGGCAACAGCCGACAATTGGGATTCCAGAGTCAGCTGAGAGTCCACAGTAACTCCCAGGTTCTTAACCCTATCTGCCGCACAGAGGGTCACTCCTCCCAATGATGGGAGGGCAGTGCCCCTAGACATCATGGAAAAACCTTGTTGACCCTGCTCCACCAATGGCACCTCTGTCTTAGATGGGTTCAGCCAAAGCCAATAAGCTGCCATCCAGTCCTGGATATCTTTAAGACACTCACTCAGCACTGAGATTGCTGCCACATCATCGGGGCACAAGACACACACAGCTGGGTGTCATTGGCATAACAGTGAAATGCCATGCTGTAGCATCTAATTATCTCCCCCGGGGCAGCATGTACACAGTGAATAACATGGAAGCCAGGATCGCCCTTTGAGGCAGCCCACAGCAGAGTGCAGAACTGCTCGATGTATAGGAGCCAAGTACCACTTGCTGCGTTCTTCTGGTACTGTAGGACTCGAACCACCACAGAACAGTGCCCGAGATTCCCACATAGTGCCTAAGGCAAGCCAAGAGCACACCATGATCCACTGTGTCAAAAGCTGACAAAAGGTCTACAAGGATGAGAATAGAACATCATCCACTATCCCCTGCTAAAAGGAGACCATGGAATACCCTGACTAGGATGGCCTCTGTGCTGTGGCAAGGCTGGAAACCGGATTGGAAGGGTTCATAAGTGTCATGCCTCTTCAGGTGTTGTTCTAGCTGCATTGCTACTACCTTCTCAGTCACCTTCCCTAGAAAGGGAAGGTTTGAGACTGGATTGTAATTGACAAGATCATCAGGGTCCAGAGAAGCTTCTCAAGAAGAGGCCTCACCAATGCCTTTTTTAGGGTGGAAGGAAAGACACCTTCAAGAAGGGAATGCCTGACGATCTCAGCCACAATTGGGCGGAGCAAGTCCCAGCACTCCAAAAGAAGTCTGGTCAGCCCAGGGTCCAATACAGAGTAGATGGGTTGCAGTCCAGAAACCACGTGTGAGATATCATCAAAGAAAATCATCCCAAACTCAACCAACAGAGACGGAGTGCCCGTAACACAAACAGACCGGACACTGTCAGCCGTTGATAGGATGCCCTCAGATGGAGGACACCTTGTCTAAAAAGAACTGGCAGAACTCCTCGTATTTTTTTGTGAGAAAAGGTTTTACAAAATTGCAGACAGACTGGATATAATAATCTGTCAACAGTATTAAAAAGCTGAGCCAGTTGGTTCCTTCCAGCAGCAATCACCTGTGACAAGTATGCCGTCTTTTACAGGGTGATTGCTCGCTGATACTTACAATAGTGAGTTCTCCGTGCCAGTCTGTCCACCTCCAAAAGGGACCTCGCCAGCAATGCTTCAACCTCTGCCCCTCAGTTTTCAACTTCCTCACTTCAGCACCAAACCATGGCAATCTGAGGATTGACGTTAGGGAGTGTACACAGACTGGTGCTAGAGAGTTGATAGCAGAGGAGAGGGTGACATTGTAAACCTCCACTGCTGCCTCAACCCCCATTGCACAAGCTGTCTGCGTGCTTGAGATGTCAAGGACTGCTGGATGCTTTGAGACTCCAAATGTTTAAAAGAGCGGTACCTGACCTTCTCCACAGGTGTGTGTGTGTGTGTGTGTGTGTGTGTGTGTGTGTGGAGGGGGGGCTGAATGGGGAGCCTCACAGAGGAACTGAACAGTATGATGTTCCCACCAAAAGACTGGCTCAACCTTGACATTGCTAATGTCAAGACCGATTCAGAAGACTAGATCCAAGGCATGGTTGTGGTGGTGATTCCTGGTGGCAACTGCCTGCACAATGCCCAGGGATGACATCACCTGGAGGAATTGCCTACCAAAAGGAGATGTGTCATCATCAAGCCAAGCATTGAAGTCACCCAAGACCATTAACCTGGGTGACTCCAACACTAGACTGGCAATGAGACTCTCCAGTTCCTGCAGGAATTTGTGCCCACAACCAGGAGGACAATAAATGAGCATGGTCCTGCAGTTTGTGCCCAGACCACCTTTTACAGCAACACATTCAAACAAACTAGTCTGTCTGAATGGGTATGCCAACAGTTGCAAGGTGGATCTAGAGCAGATGCCCCCCCTCCTTTGCTCTTATGTACCTAGGGCAATGCACCACACACAAAACCCAGTGGGATAGACAACTCAAGTACCGGGCCTGAGTCATCCCCTGGCCAGGTCTCTGTGATAGCAACATAGGCATTGATGGCAGATAAGGACTGCTTGGCCCACCTAGTCTGCCCATTTCCCTACCTATTGGATAAGCTGCAGATCCTAGTTAACAAACAGTCTACTTCCTCCTACCCCCCACTAGAATTGCCTTATGTCTGTCCCATGCATTCTTGAATTCCCCTACTGTTTTTGACTCCACAACCTCTTCAGGGAGGCCATTCCATGTGTCCACCACCCTCTCCATGAAAAAATACTTCCTCACATTGTTCCCTGAGCCATCCCCCTCATTATCTTCAAATTGTGCCCCATTGTTCTTGCACATCTCTTTTTCTGAAAGTTGCTACCCTCTTGGACTTTGTTGATTCCCTTGAGGTTCTTGAAAGCTTCTATCATGCCCCCCCTTTCCTTGAGGGTATACATATTAAGCTCCTTTAGTCTCTCTTCATATGGCTTCTTTTACACATCCTGCACCATTTTAGTTGCCCTTCTCTGGAGTGCCTCCATTCTGTCTGTCCTGCAGAGATGGGGTCTCCAGAACTGGACGCAGAACTCCAGATGGGGTCTCACCAACTGTCTGTACAGAGGGATGACAACTTCCTATTTTCTACTGGTGATGCCAGTATCCGGTGAAAAACACGCAACAAAAATAGCGTCAGTAATTAATGCACATTCATAATAGTGTGGTACATTACAGCTACACTACATTATAGTGCCATACATGTTTGTCGTGATGGCATTACTTTCAAGCCCATTTGAATGATACAAAATGACTGTCTTCATAATGCAATGCAACCAAGCAACTAACCACTCAACACAAAAACAGCTCGGAACTAAACATTGCTTTGGTTTGGGGGAAGCTGCTACAATAGGCAGATTAGTTATAAAATAAACACTACCTGCTATCGTTCTTACAGAAATGCAGCTTGAAATGATGCTTCAAATGATGCTAATAACTACAAAACAATAAAGCTACCCTGTTCTACTTACATACTCCCCACGGTGCAGTAAAGTACAGTGCAGTAAAGCTACAGATGTGGAAAATTAAGTTGGAGAATGTTACTTCCACCAAACCAAAGTGATATTTATTTTAGAGCTGTCCCTGTGTTGGTTGGTTGCATTGCATCGTAATGCGTTATATTGCATACATGTATTTGTTTCATTCGAGTTACTTCTTATGGGCTGGAAAGTATTGCTGTTGTAACAAACTTCTGAACTTATGTTAATTACAAATCTTCACCAGTGAGTGGCAGCACTGCATTGCATTATGCTCTACTGCATACCATACAAGACAGTGTTTGCTTCCTTGCCTGAGAAAATCTAGATTTAGTGTTTGCCGTATGGGTCCTTGTAAGAACAGATCCAGAAGCAAATGATCTGATACATTTTAATGGACCAACATAGATGTAACAACAAGAACACATATATGCTTCTGAAGAAGGACTGGTTGGTCCGAAAGCTAGAGCACTTTGTTCTTGTTGTTACATCTATGTTGGTTCATTAAAATTTATCAAATCATTTGCTTCTGGATCTGCCTGAGAAAAGGAATTTCCAAACAGACAGAGTTAAGTCATACAAGTCCAACTTGTATGCTAACGCTGTTTTGTTGCCTGCAGTGTTTTGTGCCAATGCTGTTTTTACCTAGCGCTGAACTCTCAGCCCTATTATGTATCAGGCTGTAACCCCTAGGGGGCGCTATCCCAAGGGCTACTACCCCTACCTGCTCTGATGTTAACAGGTTGAGGGGCCTGGATCCGATGGCGGGTGCCTCCACCCAGAGGTTGGGATTGGAACAGTCTGATATGACCGGGTCACAGCCCTCTGGGTCACTGCACCCCCCCTTTCTTCCCACTAGTGGCCCACTCAAATAAACCACAGTACCCTTGCCATATACACTTACCCCCAGGTTTGGTTCAATCAGCTTGCTCTGGGGACCCCCTGAAAAGTAAAATGCAGTTACACAATAACCCCGGTACAGTAATTCAACATAGACACACAGTTCAGTCAGTATACCTTTGCAAAACAACCAATCTGATTTATTTAGGAGGAGATAACAAGGATTGGGGAAAATCAGGTTAATTAGCTTACCACTCTAACATATATATGTATACCTAGGGCACTGTGCACAGGCCTAACCTATAAGTCACTGTCTCTGGGTACCCAGGCCATAGAAGGCTAGCCTCTCGATGCAGCTGGTTGGGGCCCTGATACAGAAAACAAGCACTTGATTCCTACGAGGGTTAAGTAGAGCCAGCAGGCTCAGTTCATGTAGCCAGTAAAGCAGCCAGACAAATCTTGCCCTCACTATGAACATCTGACAGGGAGCTACCCTGATTTAGTACTCACGACTCCAGCAGAAAAATCACCCTCACACCACTTGCAGGGACGAGCCTGGAATTCAAACACTTCTCCACACATTTATATGAAGAGCAGAGGGGTACCATACCAGGCAGCTGCTGTATACTTCCGATCGCTTTCACTGCAGTACACTGGGCCCAACGACGAAGCTTCACTTGTCCTGACAGACCAAGTGTGATTGAAGCAGATTCTCCAGTCCTCTACAGGGTAAGCCTGGTAGGTAGCTGTGCATTTGCACAGCCTCCTCTGACCGCTACCTAGCGGATTTAGTCCGACACTTGGAGGCGTTCAAGCAGCCCAACTCTGGACTTCCACACGCGCTTCCTGCGTGAAAACTCAACAGCGCAGGAGCCCAGAGCTCCTTCCTCACTCACAGCCACAATGACTCTGCTCCTTGGCAATTTGGGGCAAGGACTCTCAGTTCCGGCGCCACCCGATCCCATTGGTGGGCTGCAGATACCAGGCTCTTAAGTCGGTCCCCTTTGGTGCAAAAAGGGCACTCTAGCCCAGAACTTCATTTCCCAGAATTACTGGCTGTATCCCTTATGGCTAGCCAGCTCCAAAATGAGTCCTAATCCTGGTTGGCTCAAAAGATCTCCATTTTAGTGTCCCCCCTTTTCCATTGGCCCATCTCGAAAGTCCAGGTTCAAAATGGAAGGGCCAAACACACAGAGTCCCAGCTGCAATGAAAACAGGTTAAACAAACTTTAAATTCACTAATACTTTAAATAATTACAGCCAGACAGTTACATCTGACAGATGGGCTCCCATTGCGCTTTTCAGCGACTACAGGATGGGGCGATAACCCCGCAGCTCAGGCGGGATTCGAGCAGGGAAACACCAATCCCCCCCCATACCAACCCGCTGGAGCCTGCGAGCAGGCAGCTCTTAAAGGGACAGTACTGGAGGCTTTAAAAACACTCACAGCAGCCGCATTTTGGCAGGATTGCGCTGAACACCAGTTAGACAAGGAGCTTTTAAGCAGCTCCGGGAAGGCTTTTAGGAACCCCCCACTTGTAAGGGGGTTACAGGGCTATTGCAGTCACACGGTTTTGACGGTGAACCAGTGATGCCGCTCCCTATGCATCCCATTATCCTCCCAGCCCTCCTTACTGCCTTTTCACATTGCTTGCCTACCTTTAGGCCACCTGATATGACTACCCCCAGGCCCCTTTCCATTTTTGTTGTTGTTAGTACATCCCCCCCCACCGTTATGAACTCTTCCCTTGGGTTTTTGTTTCCCAGGTGCATTACTTTGCACTTCTTTGCACTGAATCTAAGCTGCCATACTTTTGACCATTGCTCCAACCTTGCCAAATCCCTTCTCATCCTTTCCACCCCCCTTGTGTATCAACCCTGTTGCAGATCTTTATGTCATCTGCAAAGAGACATACTTTTCCTTCCAGTCCCTCCACAATGTCACCTATAAGGACCGGTTCCAATACTGAACCCTGTGGAACCCCGCTAGTAACCCTCCTTTCTTCAAAGTGGACTCAGTTTACTATTACCCTCTGTGACTTGTTGTCCAGCCAATTTGTTACCCTGGCTTCCACCCGAGGACCCACTCCCAGGCTGACTAACTTGTATATTAATATTTTGTGTGGGACTGTGTCAAATGCCTTGCTAAAGTCTAGGTAGGCAGTGTCCACAAACCCTCCCTGCTCTACTGCTTTGGTCACCCAGTCAAAAAAAATCTATTAGATTCATCTGACATGACCTTCCTGCTGTGAAACCTTGCTGCCTTGGGTCCTGTGCCCCACTAGCCTCTAGGTACTCGACAATTCATTCTTTCAGAAGTGATTCCATCATTTTCCCTACCACTGAGGTCAAACTAACAGGTCTATAGTTTCCTGCCTCTGTCTTGCTCCCACTTTTGTGAAGGGGAATCACATCTGCCCTCCTTCAGTCCTCAGGTACCACACCATCCTCCCATGATTTGTTAAAAAGGATAGTCAGTGGTGTCAGTAGTTATCCCCTTAGCTCTTTTAGAGTTCTGGGGTGAATTCTGTCAGGGCCCATTGCTTTGTCCACCTTCAGTTTTAGGAGTTCTTTCAGAACCCTTTCTTCTGTGAATGAACTGGTATCAACCCCCCCATCCAGTGTGCTTCTATTGTTTGGTTTAGGTACCTCCCCCCTCCTCTCTTTTTGTGAATACTGAGCAGAATTATTTGTTCAGTATTCTCGCTTTTCACTGTCACCCTCTACCCACCCCACTCCCCTTTATTAAGCCTCACTATCCCTGCCTTGGTCTTTCTTTGCTCCCTAATGTACCTAAAAAAGGTTTTATCCCCCTCTTAACTGAGTTGGCTATAGAAACATAGAAACATAGAAGTTGATGGCAGATAAGGACCGCAAGGCCCATCCAGTCTGCCCATTTCTTTTTCTACCTTATGAATGTGCCATCGGCCTTCGCTCTGTCAATGGCCTATCTATGCATACTCATCTGTATTGCTCCCTTATGCCTATCCCATGCCTATTTGAAGCCCTGCACTATATTCATATCCACCACTTCCTGAGGTAGGCCGTTCCATGCAACCACCACCCTCTCTATGAAAAAGAACTTCCTCACATTAGCCCTTAATCGGCCTCCCTCAAATCTCATGCTGTGCCCTCTTGTCCTGCTATTTTTCTTACATTGAAACATGTTAGACTCTTTCACATTGATAATGCCCTTAAGGTGTTTGAATGTTTCGATCATATTGCCTCTCTCCCTCCTTTGCTCTAGGGAATACATATTGAGCTCCATTAATCTGTCCTCATATGTTTTCTGATGCAGTCCCTGCACCATTTTGGTTGCCCTTCTCTGGACTGCCTCAATTTGGATAATGTCCTTGTGAAGGTGTGGCCTCCAGTACTGCACGCAATACTCCAGATGGGGCCTAACCAGCGTCTTGTAAAGAGGGATTATTACCTCCCTCTTCTGACTTGTGATACCCCTACTAATACACTCCAACATCCCCCTAGCCTTACCTACTGCTTTAGTGGTCTGCTTGGATGATTTCAGGTCATCGGTGATGATAATGCCCAAGTATCTTTCTTCTCTTGTGACTGCCAGCAACTCCCCTCCCAGCCTATAGGTGGCTTCAGGGTTTCTCTTCCCTAAGTGCATGATCTTGCACTTCTTTGCATTAAACCCCAGTTGCCACTCTTCTGACCATTTTGCTAGCTTATCCAGATCTCTTCTCATTCTGCCCACCCCATCTGGATCATCTACTCTGTTGCAGATCTTGGTGTCATCTGCAAACAGACAAACCTTACCCTCCAGTCCATCTGCAATGTCACTGATGAAGATATTGAAGAGGACTGGCCCCAGAACTGATCCCTGAGGTACCCCACTTGTGACTTGCATCTCTTCTGACTGTATACCGTTTACCACCACTCTCTGTTTTCTGCCCGTCAACCAGTTTGCCACCCAGTTGACCAACTTCGGACCCATCCCAAACCTACCCAGCTTATTAATCAATCTTCTATATGGAACAGTATCGAAAGCTTTGCTAAAATCAAGGTAGGTGACATCAGCTGCTCCCCCTTGGTCCACCACTCTGGTTACCCAGTCAAAGAAATCTATGAGATTAGTTTGACAGAGCCTTCCTTTTGTAAACCCATGCTGTCTTGGATCCTGTGCTCCTATAGATTCCAGGTGTTGCACTATCCTTTCCTTAAGGAGTGCCTCCATAATCTTGCCCACTACTGAGGTAAAACTGACTGGTCTGTAGTTCCCTGCCTCCTCCCTGCTCCCACTCTTGTGGAGTGGGATCACATGAGCCCTTCTCCAGTCTTCTGGGACCTCTCCTGTGCTCAGAGACTCACTAAACAGTTCTGATAATGGCTCTGCTAGTTCTACCCTAAGCTCCTTTAGTACCCTGGGATGTATGCCATCAGGTCCCATTTCCTTGTCCACCCTGAGCTTATCGAGCTCTTGTAGGACCCTTTCTTTTGTGAAGGGACTAGTGCACACCTCCCTCCCTCCCCCCGTGTCCATGGTGCTGAGCTGTGGGCCCTGCCCTACCTTCTCTTCGGTAAATACTGAACAGAAGTATCTGTTTAGGATAGATGCTTTTACATGGTCCTCCTCCTCACATGCCCCCTTATCCCCGTTGATCTTAGCAATACCCCCTCTGGACTTTCTCCTTTCACTAATGTATCTATAGAAAGTCTTGTCACCTTCTTTTACTGTTTGTGCTAGTGTTTCCTCGGTTTGGGCCTTTGCCTGCCTTACTGCCTTTCCTGCTTCCCTTAAGGAAGTTTGGTATGCCTCCCTATCTTCATCCTGCTGCGTTCCTTTATATTTCCTAAAGGCCAGCTGTTTGGCTCTGACCTTTTCTGCTACTGTTTTTGAGAACTAAGGTGGTTTCCTTCTTCTTTTGCACTTCCTTTTCTCTCTAACACAATGGGATGTTGCTTCAAGTATTGCATCCTTAATGCTTGCCCACTTTGCCTGTACCTCCTCACCTGTATTTCTTTTTGCCAGGGCTAGCTTAACTCTTTTGGCCATCTTATCAAAGTTAACTCCTCTGAAGTCCCATATTTTTGTCTTGGAATGGGATGATTTAGTTCTAGTGGTCAAATTGAACCATACCATGTGATGGTCACTGGCCTCCAGGTGACCTTCTACCTGGTGATCTGTGATCCTTTCCCCTGTTAGTCAGTACTAGATCTAGGATAGCCCTGTCTCTTGTGGGTTGTTGTACCAGTTGTTTGAGGCCATCCCCCTGCAGGGAATGCACCATGTGTCTAGTTCTGGCAGATGTTCCTGCTGGTATTGACCAATCTGTATCTGGCATGTTGAAGTCTCCCATTATCAGAACCTCCCCTTTTGCTGTCATGTTTTGTATATCTTCTAACAGTAATGTGTCTATGTCCTCCCCCTGATCTGGAGGCCTGTACACAACCCCATTTCGTATGGCTGTCCCATTTCCTGTTTCCAGGGTGACCCAGAGTTCTTCTGGCTCCTTATGTGTATTCTGAATTTCTGTAGCTTTGATATTTTCACTGACATAAAGGGCCACTCCACCCTCCCCTTTTTGCACCTTGGTCTCTTCTGAACAGTACATAGCCAGGTACTGAAGTCTCCCAAGTGTGGTTACTGGTAAACCATGTCTCGCTAATGGCTACTATGTCCAGTTTAGTCTCTGTCATTATTGCCTGTAGGTCTGGGATCTTGTTTCCCAGACTGTGAGCATTTGTGTACATGATTTTCCATTGGCCAGATTTCGGTGTGTTAGTTGTTGGGTGAGGTCTGGCATTTCCCCTGTGCATCGTATGGGGAGCCGGATCTTTTTCCTTACCTGATGATGAACATGAACTACAAACATGCTGAACTCCTGTTTGACCACTAGCTGAGGAGGGAGGGGTGTTCTTCCCATTCGACGTATGGGGTGATGCACCCCTCTCCCCATTTGCTAGTTTAAATATTCTGAAAAGACGTCAAATATCTGCCCCAATGCTCTGACTCCCGCCTTAGTCAGATGCAGTCCATCAAATTTAAAGAACTTTCACTCCCCAAACTGTTGCCAGTTCCTTAAAAATGTGTGTCCTTTTTCCTGGCACCAGCCCTTGAGCCACATGCTTAGCTCCCCTATCTCCCCTTCTCTGGCAATCCGTCCATCTTTCCCCCTCTCCCAGACTGGCAGGATCACAGAGAAGGAGATGCCAGATGAAATGGATGATAGTATGTCACCCAGCCTGGTCAGGTGTTCCTTGGTCTCCAAAACTGAGTTGCTGGCGAGATCGTTAGTCCCTATGTGTACCAGGACATCAATGTTTTCTCCTGCTTCCCGAACAATTTTAGCAATGCGGTCAGTGTCTCTCCATGCTGATGTACCTGGGAGACATCGGATCATTACCCCTGGCTGGAGATAGGTATCAACTCCCTGAATCATGGAGTCTCCTACGATAAGAAGTTTTTGGATTTCCTTTTTGCTTTTTTTGTTTTGGTTCCTGTTTTGGGTGAGTTTTGTTGTGCTAGCCCCAGTGCTGCAGTGTCCTGCTCTGCAGAGTCCTCTGCCCCTTTGTTTAATTTCAGAGATAGAGGCAGATACCTGTTTGTAGTTTTTATATGGTTTGTGGAGGTAATATGTTGGAGAGCACCGAGTGATGGGGCACCCGATTTGCCCCTCCTACCCACCTGCCAACCTCCCGGACCAACTACCCTCTGCAGTCGAGGTGCTTCTTTTGGATGTTGGGGAAAATGGCGGGTGGTTCTTATAATATATTTCTTCTTGAATATGCAATTTGAGGCGTGCAATCCCTGCCCATGCTGCCTGGATCTGAGCCCTTAGATCTCCAATGGCCCAGCATGTAGGACAGTGTCCTAAATCCTGTAAAACTGCCCTTCTGAAAAGTGTTCTGCAGTACCTGCAGTTAATAATATCCATTCCAGATAAGTTGCTGGGTTTATAACCTGGTCAGAGTAATTAGAAGGAAGAAAATGAAAGCAAAAGTTTGATTTTGTGTTTTGTTTGTTTGTTTTCGTATAACTTGTTATAACAAGTTAAATTACTAGTGCCCCAGTAGATGATGTCACTGTGTGGATACCCCTCTGATCCACCCCTTCCTGCTTTGCTACAGAAAACGTCATGACTGTGCTACCCTAAAAAAGGAGTGTAGTGTGGGGTGGTTGGGGATGGGGGTGGGTGGCTGGGCCCTTCCCCTGCCGAAAAAGAAGAACCACGGATGAAAGAAACAAGGAGGTAAGAGCAGAAACAAACAGCCAGCAACAAATGCAGTAGTCCTGAAAGCTTATCCTAATGATAGATAAATCTGTAAAACCTGTAAAGCACCACTTGTAATTTCAGAGAAGATATACCCTGTAAGAAAAACTTTGCTGCAGAGAAAAATGAAGCAGTAACAGAAAATATACCTTACAAAAGACAATTTGAATCAGAAGATTACAGCACCAATCTGTAAGCACACACCTGTAGGCACACCCTGTAATAATGCAGCAGAAGGTATACCCAGCAATAACAATTTGAATCAGAGAAAAATAAAGCAATAAAATGTTAGCAACAAACAGTAACAATCCCTGTGAGTACAAAATAGAAATAACAACACACAGTGAATCTGCCTAGCCAAATATAAGCCTTAATCATTATCCTTACTCTGGTAAGGTTCTTTGCTCTGTCCTTTCAAACAACCCAGAAGAAAAGAGCTCAGGTGAAGCTAGGTGCCTTGGCCAGCAAACCTAGTCTTCCACCTCCTTTCCTTGGTTTGGGCCTTTTCTATTCTGCCTGCCTTTACTGCTTCCTTCTGCTTTAACTGGTACAGTTCTCTGTCCTGATCCTTCTGTGTTTCCTTATACTTCCTAAATGCTGTCTTTTTCTCCCTAACCTTCCCTGCCACCTCTTTTGAGAACCATAGTGTTTTTTTTCCTTTGTTTTGTTTTTTTTGCTTTACACTAAGGCTTGTTGTCTCTGTGCTCACAGTTTTGATTTTTCCCTATTGTTCCTCTACCTCTCCTTGTTGCCTGTTTGCTAGTGCTTTTCTGAGACACTCTCCCATTTTGTCAAACTCAGCCCTCCTAAAGTCCAATACCCTTGCTTTTGTATGGCTTGACTCTACGGCTGTGTTTATCATGAACCACACTGTTTGGTGGTCACTTGTTCCCAGATGGCTACCCTCTTCTAAATCTTAGATCATCTCTCCACCCCCATTTGAGAGTACCAGGTCTAAGATTGCTCCCTCCTGAGTGGGTTCCAACACTACCTGTCTGAGGCATGCCCCCTGCAGGACATTGAGAATGACCCTACTCTTGGATGTGGCTGCAGCAAAGGTGCTCCAGTTAACATCTGGCATATTCAGGTCCCCCATCAACAATATCTCCCTTTTTTCTGCCATTCTAAGCATGCCTTCTATCATTTACTTGTGCATTGCCTCCCCCTGAGATGGGGGTCTGTATAAATCCCCATGTAGATTGTGGTGCCAGTTCCTGTCTCCAGGTGACCCACAGTGCCTCCTCTCCTCCCTGTTTACCCTTTAGTTCCATTACTTTGATCTCTTCCCTTACGTAGAGAGCTGCTCCTCCTTATCCTCTTTTACCCTCCCTGTCCCTTCTGTAGATTGTGTACCCTGGTATGTTGACATCCCAGTCATGGTTCTCTGTCTACAATGCTTCTGTGACTACCACGATATCCAGGCATCCCTCTTTCATCAAGGCCACTAGTTCAGGCAGCTTGTTACCCAGACTACAGGTATTGGTACTCATCGCCCTCCATTTTCTGATGGCCTTGCCCCTTTTAGCCCCATCCTTGTCCTTATTGCCTTTGCCTTTTTTTCTATTTACCCCGTTCTGCTCCCTATAGACTTCTCTACCTTGGTGTTTACGTTGCTAACTACCCTGTTTTGTGGGGGGGGGGTGGGATGTCCCTTCTCCTTTTCAGTGCCTCCTCCCTTGGCTAGTTTAAATGCTTGCCAATGAAGCATTCAAACCTATCACCTAGGATCCTGTTTCCCCTACCGGACAGATGCAGACCATCCACCAGTAAAGGCATGTATCCCTCCAGGTGAACCCCCAGTCCCCAATGAAGCCAAAACCCTGAACTCCATACCAGTTTTTCAGCCATTCATTGAATCCCATGGAATGGAGTTCCCTAGCCTCACTCATGCCATAGACAGGCAGCACCTCTGAAACGGTTACTGTGCATGCTACTTGTCTAAGGCCCCTCCCCAACTCCAGAAACTCCTCCTGCACTGCTCTAATCCCATACCCAGCCAGGTCATTTGTCCCAAGGTGGACAATGATGTCCAGCTCCCTCTCCCATGCAGCTGCTCCCGTGATCCTGAGGATTTGCTTCCTGTCCCTCCAAGCCATGACACTGGGCAGGCACCTTACCTCCCTCTCCCCTCCCTCCCCCAGTTCTACCCCTTAATGACTGAGTCCTCCACCAGGAGTTGTTTACTTCCCCTGTGGGGTCCCATGCCACCCTCCTGTGGCTCTCCTTTGTGGAGATTCCCAGAAACCTTCTTGGTCTCCACTGTGGTTGCCTCCATAGAAGAACCACGCACCACCAGAATGACATATGAATTGTGCAGAGGTACAACTGGAGGGATGCGCCTCTATTCCACCGCCCTCACTTTCCCTGAGCCCACCATGGTCCAACTGCTGCTCCTTTTTGGCAACCTCTGAGGCAGCAACGGTGGCCCTGGTGGTCTCTGTGTAGGGGAGAAGGTTTCCTGAATCTTAACCAGGTCAACTTGGAGACAGGCAACTTCCTCCCTCAGACAAGAGAGGTGCCTGCAAATAGGGCAGCATTGCAGCCTCCAGAACATATCCCAGAAGACTGCCAACCCACAGCCAGTGCATTGCACCACTCCCTACATGTCTGTAATCCTTCCTGTTTAAATTTTTTCTTTTTAGTTTCTTTTTTGTTGGTGTGTGCTTGCGTGTGCATATGTTTACCCCCATGCGGTGTGCTGGGCTGTTAAGGATATGACAGGTGTATGCTTTTTTGGGAGAGTGATATCAGAACCCCTGGTATAAAGGAAATTACATCCTTGGGGTGGGCAGGGTGAGGGGCAGGGTGGATGTGATCAAGCCTGTGCCCTCCAGAAACAATCAGCTACAGCTCTGACCCACCACCCCGGTGAGTGCTTTCCTTCCTTTCAGCAAGACAACCTGCACAACAATTTAACATAAAATGTACCCTGATAAAACAATTTCAATCAGAGATTCACACAAACCTTACAAGTCTGAAATGGAAAACCAAAAACAAAAATCACCTCTGCTGTGTAGTTCTTT
Source organism: Neoceratodus forsteri (assembly GCA_016271365.2). Classification (NCBI taxonomy): domain Eukaryota; kingdom Metazoa; phylum Chordata; order Ceratodontiformes; family Ceratodontidae; genus Neoceratodus; species Neoceratodus forsteri. The sequence continues at coordinate 372,699,776 of CM057449.1, forward strand.
TCAGCTCTTCTTAACTGAACCCACAGCCAAGATCCCCTTTTAAAGGAGATAGGAAATAATTTTTACATAGTTAACTACCCTTCCATCTTCCTTTCCATGCCAGTTATGTATTCTGATATGCTTTGATGAGTGTTTGATAAATAAATAATCTAGGTTTGGGGTGCCCTCAGATCTACATTGAGTTCCACTCTCCTCATCATTTACTGCTCTTTCTTTTTGTATTTCTAAGACATTCTATAACATCAATAACTCCCATTCCATGCTATTTATCTGAATGGCCTAGAATGGTGTTATTGATGTCATAGAATGTTCAGGCAGTATGAAAAAAGACAGCAACCACTGCTGAGGAGAGAGGGAATCAAGGTAGTTAAAAGGCAACAAAATTAGATTATTAATTAAACAAAAAAAGGTCAAAGACATATCACAATACTGGGTGGACAATGAAAGAACAACTGTAAGGCATCTAGAGGTGTAAAAACAGTTTCCTATCACCTTTAAGCTCTTCTCATCCTGCAAGTCTGCTTCAGCCCCACCTCCAAACACACACCTGCTTCACAGATTGTAACTGCCCCTGGCCCAGCAACAAGATACTAACAAAACAGTCTGCTAACTACAGCAGTCCCCTTTCCTTGCTACTAAGAATTACAGAACAGTAAACAAAAACAGAACACAGACTACCCTAATCCAAAGCCCTTCTGCCTATTCACTTACACAAACCCTGCAAATTTGAAATGGAAGAAATAAAATATATCACCTCTGCTGTGTAGTTCTTTTTAGCTCTTCTTTACTGAGCCCACAGCCAAGATCCCCTTTTAAGCTCTTCTCCTCCTGCAAGCCTGCTTCAGCCCCTGCTCCAAACACACACCTGTTTCACAGGTTGTAACTGTCCTGGCCCAGCAACAAGATACTGGAAAATGGTCTGCTAACTACAGCAGTCCCCTTTCTTTGCTATATGAACTGTGCAATGGTACAACTGGAAGGATGCATCTCCATTCCACCACCAGGGGGGATATGATAGAGACATACAAGTACCTTACAGGGAAGAACAGGGTGCAGGAATGCACTGTTTTCCAGTGAAAATGATGTTCCCGGACTAGAGGGCATGGGATGAAGTTGGAGTGAGGGTGATTCAGAGGAAACATGAGGAAGAATTTCTTCACAGAAAGGGTGGTGGACAAGTGGAACATCATGCTAGAGGAAGTGGTGGGGGGGGGCTGAAACAATCCCAGGATTTAAGAATGCATGGGATAGACATAAGGGAATGCTGGAGATCGGGGTAAGGGGCAACAGACTTCTAGAAAAACATAAAGGGAACTTACAAGCTCAAATGGGCAGACTGGGTGGGCCATAGGCTCTTATCTGCCAAAAGAGTCTATGTATCTATGAATTACAGAATTGTAAACAAAAACAGAACACAAAATACCCAAATCCAAAGCCCTTCTGCTTATTCACTTACAGTACATAAACCCTGCAAGTTTGAAATGCTTCAGCTAGAAGTAAGGACATCCTGGACTCTCTGCAGGGTGTATTCCTCAGGCAACTAGTCAGGAAACTCTTTCATGAAGGGGCAATACTGGACCAGGTGCTTACTAACAGGGATAGTGTTGCAGACGTCAAGGTGGGAAGCCATCTGGGGAACAATCATCATCATACAGTGTGGTTCAACATAAGAACAGCTGCAGAATCCAACCATGCAATAGTAAGGGTCCTGGACTTCAGAAGGACAGATTTTTGCTAAGATGGGAGAATGCCTCAGGACTGACCTAGCAGGGGGATATGACCCTGGGATGGGGGTGTGTGGAGGAAAAGAGGGCCAAACTGAAAGAGAGTATTGTGAAGGCATCAGACCTCTGTGCCATGCAAGTATGCAAAAGAAAAAGAAAGAAGAGACTGCTATGGTTCTCAAAAGAGGGAGCAGAAAAGGTAAAGACTAAAAGAGTGGGATTCAGAAGATATAATGAGACACAGAGGGAGGATAGGGAGTGTATCAGGGAAAACAGAGGAAGGCAGGCAATGCAGTAAGGAGCACAAAGGTGCAAACTGAGGAAAGAATAGTTCAGGGAGTATCAAAAGGGGTCATGTTTTAGGTATGTTAGTGAAAAAAAGAAGACAAAGGGAGAGATTGTGTGGTTAAAGAGATGGGGTGACTGTATGAGGGGGGATCAAGGAAAAGCAAACATCTTGAACAAGTGCTTCTGCTCAGTGTTCTCAGTAGAAGGGGAAAGGGAGGGACCACGAAAAGGCACTAGAAGCTGTGATGGGAGGGAAATAGTCACCAGTCCATTTTCTGTGGAGAGAGTCCAGAAAGCACTCGCTAACCTGAAGGTGGACAAAGCTATGGGGGGAGCTCCAAGAAGCGAGGGCTCACTGTGGAAGCCAATCAGAGGGGAAGAGCTCCTTGCAGGAGCCAGCCAGGTATAAGAGAGCCAAGCCTGAATCGGTGGCTGGGCCTTTAAAGGGAGAAGGCCGAATACACCTTCAGATTGATTGTTGGGCAGTCGGGCCACAACCGCGGTAGAGATCAGGAGGGGGGTAGTTCTGTGGGGCAGAAGAGGCCACACCTGCGGCTAGGGAAGAGGGCTAAACCTGCGGCTGAATTCTAGCTGACCAGTGGCAGTGGGGAGAGGCGACAGGAGCCACAAGAAGCAAGGGGTCATTGCAGGAGCCAATTGGAGGGGAAGGGCTTCCTGAAGGAGCCAACCAGGCATAAGAGCACAGTGGTATAGCACAGTGGTTTAAGGCTCTGAGTTGCAAATCTGGAGACCTGAGTTTGAATCCCCCAGCCCTCACTTGCATACTGTGTGACCCTGATCAAGTAACTTACCTTCCCTGTGCTCCCAGGTTGCACCTGTAAACAAGCTTTCAGCTTAGTGTGTCTCTCCTGGTTAAACAATTGTAAAAAAAAAAAAAGAACGCCTAGCTTGAATCGGCGGCTGGGCCTTTAAAGGGAGGAGGCCAGCCGCACCTTCGGATTGATTGTTTCTCCCACTTACCCGCTCCACACCGCTACCAAATTAAATGGTCTTGGGAACCGTGCCCAGCAGGGAGCCTGGCCAATGAGGAGCAGACATAGAGCAGTGAATCGAGGAGTGGAAAAGAAGAGAATTAGTTTGTTGGTCAGTGAGAATTTTCATCAGGAATAAGGTACCATGGCTATGCTTTGAAAATTCCATCTAAGTGGGGGATATGGCATTTGATGGCATGCCTTGATTATTCTGGTTCCGGGCAGTTAGGGCGCTGGCAGCATAACACCAGCAATGACAGTGCCGGCAAAACAGCAGCAATGGTATAGGTGAACCTGCAATCAGGGCGCCAGTGACACAGTGCGCCTTGGGGGATGAGGAATACGGTACCACAGGTGACATGTGTGCCAGGCCAGAGAGGCATGCCCAATGTGGTTGCACACATGGCAATTTCCCTCACCATGGTGATGGTAAACTTACTGCTGGACAGCACTGTACAGTCCCCAGGCTCGACCTCAGCAACATGGAGGGAACAGCAGCCCCAGGTCACCTGCTGATAGTGTACTACAGACTGTGGCATTCCCCTTGTAGTGTGCACCACTGCAGAGGATCAATGGTGCTGGCTGTCAGCATCCAAGGTACACCTGCCCCTCCACCCAGTGACACCCAGGTTGGGTATGGGGGGGATTGCGCTGCAGGCATGTCTGACCACCATGACACTGTTGGTGGCTGTGGTTGTTAGGAGGCATGTTGCACAGTGGCATCGGACCTGTGTCATGTTGTAGGTGCCGTGTCTGCCCTTCCTGGTGTCCTGGTGCCGCATGCATTATGTCTGCAGGGGATGCGTGCCAGGTGCACTCATGTCTGTGGTGCCCTTTGTTGTTGCCGCGATTCCTGTGTCCCTGATGGTATTTGGCAGGGGGGTCGGCGGGGTGCAGTGGTGTGCACTATGCTCTGACGCTGCTGTCGGTGGGTTCCCCTACTCCCTTGCACACTGTTGCTGTGTCGATGTGCTTGTGGACGCTGTTATGCTGGTACTGCTATGCCGGTGCCCTGACTGCCTGGAACCGATTATTCTATGTATATTGGGTGAAACGAGCATTTGGATGCCTATGCTTGATAATTGTTAACATTGGTGATGAAAATTACGATTATTTTGGGTGATCTGTGGAGTGATAGTGAGTAGACAATAGGAGGTACTATAGGTTTGGGTGGCCTAGGGAGTAATAGTGGGTGGTCAATAGGAGGCACTATAAGTTTTCTGTAAGGGGGAGCCCCTACAGGTTTTGATAGCTCTAGTGGGAGGAGGGTTAGGAGCCTGAAATAAGCTGCTCAACCACTTTAAATGAAGTGCACAAGAGAAAGGAGGTGGGTACAGGAAAGAGCATGTCCGAGTTTGGTGGAGGAGGAAAAGAGAAGGGGGATTCTTCATCTGATATGGGAGGACGATGCTGGTAGGTGAGTAGAGAAATGGGATGGGTGGTGCAACTGCAGTGCACCAATCTTTCTTAAAATTGTGTGGAGGGTGAGGGGATGTTTAGTGTGCATCCAAATGGGGAAGTTTAAAGCGGAGATCAGGGGAATGCAGGAGGAGCTGTGGAAGACATGGTAAGCAGTGGCGGGTTATGGTCCAGCTGTTAGTAAGACAGTAGAGAGGACGAGGGGAGGCAGTTCAAATGGTCAGGGGGTGGGAGGAAATGGTATGAGGCGGGTCTGTACCAGGAGACCCAAGCTGTGGAGCAATGAATCAAGGAACCAGGGTTGTAGATCAGAGCAGGCAGGAGGAAAAGCGTTGGAGGAGGAGGAAGGGGAATAAACAGAGAGGCAGAAGGGGGACAGGGATGGGGAGAAGGTCTAGGGGCAGAGGGAGATGACGAGCTAGCATGGGGAGGCAGGGGGCCTAGAGTTGGGTCTACGAAGAATAAGTTCACAGCCCGGGGGAATGAAGAAGAGAGGGGGGGGAGTCTGGTGGTGCAATGGAGGGTAGCCTGGATGAAGCAGGCATGGGAGGAGTATGGATGGAAAAAGTGTAATGGGGGAAAGGGGGAACTAATGTGCAGGAGGACGAGGAGGCGTTGGAGGAGAGGTGAGGGGAGGATGGGGAACATGTGGTACAGAATTGGGGTGGAATCCTAGTATTAGGGGACTCGATACTAAGGGGAGTCAGGTGGGGTAACAGGGGAGAGAGGCATGGCTGCATAAGGGGGGAGGCCATGCTGGGAATGACAGCGGAGAGGGTGGGGCAGTCTGTACTGAAATTTGCTAGAAGTGGCAGGGAGAAACCTCATTTAATTCTGTATTTAGGGATGAACGATCTCGCTGAAAGGATGGTAGAGGAAGTACAGGGGAAATTTGAGGAGCTAGGACTACTATGCAAAGGAGCAGGAAGATCAGTAGCCTTCTCAAAGGTTCTTCCTGTTCCCAGGGTGAGCACTGCAAGAAAAAGGAGGATAGAGGAATTTAATAGATGGCTAGGAACTTGATGTCAGGCCAGAGGGTAAGGGCTAGTGGGGGGTGGAGGTGGGGAGAGACCTGGACTGATAGCAGCCTGTACTCGATGGATCGATTCCACTTAAGCAAGGAGGGCAAGAGAGTGTTGAAAAAGGGAATAAGTGATTATATAGAAGAGGCTGGGTATTTAAACTAGGAGTGAGTGGTGGCAAGTGGGCAGGAGGCAAGCTGAGGCTATGGAAAGGGTAGTCATACGAGTTTACCCCCCAGGACAGAGACAAAGGATTAGGAGCAGGTACTACTGAGGATACTAGAAGGGGAAGGAAGGTGAGGTGAGAGAGGAAGGCAAGGGTGTGGAAGGTGGTCACCTTGAATGCTAGAAGCCTGGGGAACAAAACTGTGGAGCTTCAGACCCTCATGGCGTATGGGGGAGTGGACATGGCGGCAATTACTGAAACATGGGACATCCAGTACCATGAGTGGCACCTGGTGGAACCAGGGTACAGGATTTCCCACTGGGATAGAGTAAAGAGGAAGGGGGGTGGAGCTGTATGTGAGGGAAGGATTGAAGTGCATGCAAGAGGAGAGGGAAGAAGGTAGTACCGAGCCGCTATGGGTGCAAATCAGGACTCAAGGAATAGGACTGTCATGATAAGAGTGGTTTACAGGCCAGACTGAAGATTTAGACAGAGAATTAGTGGGACAGATCAGGAGGGCCTGTGGTAAGGGGAGTGTGGTGATAGTGGGGGACTTCAACCTACCAGGAGTGGACTGTAGTACCCCAGCCACAAATAATAGTAGGGAGTAAGTAGTGCTAGATGCCTTTCAGGACAACTTCCTGATGCAGATGGTCAGTGAACCAACCAGGTTAGGGAACATCCTTGACCTACTGCTGGCTAATGGAGAGTTTGTGAGGAAACTAAGGGTGGCCGAGCCACTGGTGGGGAGCGACCATCACTCGGTATGGTCCACAATGGATATAGGTAAGGAAGGAGTAGTGTCGGACAAAATGGTGTCAGACTTCAGGACGGTCAACTTTGGGAGGATGGTGGAAATAGTAAAGGAGAACGTGGCCAAGATTGATCCTGGTATGGACACTAACCAGAGTTGGGAGATCATAAAGCTGGGGGTAATGGAGGCAATGAAGACCTGCATCAAGGCTGGGAGTAAGAAGGCAAAGGCAAATAAACCTAGCTGGGTAACCAAGGGAGTAATGGAAAAGATAAGAAAGAAAAGAGCCGCCTTCAGGAGGTACAAGAAGATGGGGTGGGGGGACAGGGAGGAAGCAAAGGAGGTGACTAGGGTAGTAAGGGCGGCAAAGGCAGCAAGAGAGCTCAGGCTGGCACAGGGCATCAAGGAGGGTGAGAAGGAATTCTTCAGGTACATCAGGGGAAAAAAGGGCCTGTAAGGACAATATTGTAAGGATTAAGAGTGAAGGGGGATGGGTGGAAGCGAGGGGGGGAAATGGCAGAAGCGCTAAATGACTACTTCTGCTCAGTATTTACTAAGGAAAAGGGGAGTGGAGACACCCATGGGAAGGGGAATGAAAGCAGGTAAGGTGGGAGAGAGAGAGCATCACAGATGGGGAAATCACAGAAGACAGGGTGCTAGAGATACTGAGGGCATTGAGGGTGGACAAGGCACCTGGGCCAGATGGCATTCATCCCAGGGTACTGAAGGAACTGGAAGAGGTACTTGTGGGGCCTCTGGCAGACCTATTCAATGCCTCAATAGATTCAGGGTGTGTACCTCAGGATTGGAGGAAGGCTCACATGGTACTTCTTCATAAGGGTGGCCCCAAGGATGAACTGGGGAACTACAGACCAGTGAGCCTCACATCCATCGTGGGAAAGCTGAGGGAGACAATCCTGAAGGAGAGATTGGTGACCTTTCTGGAGGCCAGTGGACTACAGGACAGTAAACAGCATGGCTTTGTCACTGGCAGATCATGCCAGACCAACCTGGTGAAGTACTATGATTGGGTAACTAGACAACTGGACGGGCCACGCAGTGGATGTCCGGTACCTTTACTTCAGTAAGTCATTCGACTTAGTGCCACATGGGAGACTAGGAAGTAAGCTACAAGCTACAGGGGTGGGAGTAAAGATGGTGGGCTGAGTAGGGAACTGGCTGCAGGGGAGGCAGCAGAGCGTGGTGGTAGGTGGGGAGCTATCATCCCCAAGGGCAGTGATGAGTGGAGTTCCGCAGGGCTCGGTGTTGTGACTAGTGCTGTTTGGGATATTCATTGCAGACATTTCAGTGGGCATCAAGAGCAGAATCAGTCTGTTTGCTGATGACACCAAGATGGGAGAAGTGGTAGATGACCCAAGGGGCTGGCAGAGGCTGCAGGAGGATCTGTCAAGGCTGGAGACGTGGTCAGACACCTGGCAGCTGGGATTCAATTCAACAAATGCAAGGTGCTGCATTTTGGGACTAGAAACCAGAGGAGGAGCTACCATCTGGGAGGTGTGCAGTTGGTGGTGACTGAGGAGGAAAAGGATCTGGGGGGTGCTCATTATGGGGGCAATGAACAACTCAGTACAGTGCAGAAAGATAGCTGCAAAGGCCAACAGGATGCTGGGTTGTATTGCTAGGGGTATATCCTCCAGGAGCGGAGTGGTGACTCTGCCACTGTACTGATCACTGGTTAGGTCACACCTGGAGTACTGCGTACAGTTCTGGCACCTGTACCTGAAGAGGGACATTAAGCTACTGGAGGGGGTGTAACGCAGAGTGACTAAGATGATTGAAGGTCTGGGGGGACATACCATACGAGAGTAGACAAAGGGAATTGAACATGTACTCCCCGGAGGAAAGGAGGGAGAGGGGGGATATATGATTGAAACCTTCAAGTACATGACAGGGATAAACAAGTCTTGTTCAGAGGGGCTTTCAAACTCAGGGAGGGACACCCGAGGCCATGATATGAGACTGGAGGGGGAAGGTTCAGGAAGGAGATGAGGAGACACTTTTTTACGGAGAGGGTGGTGGTCGAGTGGAACACGCTGCCAGCTGAGGTAGTATCCAGTAGAACAGTGGGGGGATTCAAGAGGGGATGGGACAGAGCAAGAGGGAGGGTCAAGGGAGAGGAGGCAAGGGAGGAAGGGGCAGCCACAAAATAGGGACTGCTAGCTGCACAACTGAGCAGACTTGGTAGACCGTAAGGCATTTTTCTGCTGGCATGTTTCTTATGTTCATATGGGGTTGGATGGGGTACATCCAAGGGTGTTGATGGAGCCCAGGGAGGTACTATCTGCACCTCTAACAGGCCTATTTAACAGATCACTGAAGACCAACATGGTCCCGGAGGACTGGAGAAGGGCAGATGTAGTCCCACTTCACAAAAGTGGTAGCAAGGAAGAGCTGGGCAATTATAGGCCTGTTAGCCTGACATCGATGGTGGTTAAGTTAAGGGAACCACTTAATGGAAATGATTGTGGAGTATCTTGTATCCAGTGGATTACAGGACCCAGGGCAGCATGGTTTCACAGGTGGAAGGACATGCCATACAAATCCAATAGATTTCTTTGACTGGGGGACAAAGGAGTTGGATCAGGGAGGAGCAGTAGATGTGGCCTACCTGGATTTCAGCAAGGCTTTCGACATTGATCCACATAGGAGACTGGTAAGCAGGTTGGGTAACTTTGAGGTGGGTAATAAGGTGGTAACCTGGGTAAGAAACTGGTTAGTGGATAGGACACAGATGGTAGTGGTTAAATGAATTTGCTCCGAGGAAGGGAGGATGACCAGTGGGGTACCTTAGAGATCAGTATTGGGACCGGTCCTCTTCAATGTCTTTATATGTAATATAGCAGAGGAACTGGAAGGGAAGTAGTAGTAGTAGTAAAAACCTTTATTTTTAGACAGGATAGTAGCTGGAGTAACACATCATTAGGACAAAGTCCTATTTAAAAGATGGTCCTGTTTATATAAAGTTCCAAAAACATTTAAGGCCTGCCTCTTTGTGGATGACACCAGCATCTGAAATAGAGTGGACACTCGGAAGGGGGTGTGTGTGTGGAAAAGGTGGGCAGGGATCTGAAAAGACTGGAAGAATGGTCAAGGGTATGGCAGCTAGATTTTAATGCAAAAAACTGCAGAATAATGCACTTAGGTCATAGAAACCTGCGCACAGAGTACAAAATGGGCAGAGTGATACTGACAAACACCAAGCAGGAAAGAGACCTAGGAGCAATCTTATCAGATGACCTAAAGGTGGCCAGGTAGTGTGACAAGGCAGTCGGAAGGGCTAGTGGGATGCTGGGATGCATAGGAAGGGGTACTGCCAGCAGAAAGAGGAAGGTGGTGCTACCCCTCTATAGATAGCTGCTAAGGCCCCACCTTGAGTACTGTGTCCAGTTCTGGAGACCACATCTCAGGAAGGACATAGACAGAGTGGAGGCAGCCAGAGGAGAGCTACCAAAATGGTGCAAGGTCTGCATCAGATGTCCTATGAAGAGAGGCTAAGGGAGTTCAATACATACACCCTAGGGGAAAGTAGGAAGAGGAAGGTATGATAGAGATCTTTACTGTAAATACCTCATGGGGGTTAATAAGGTACAGGAAGGGGTTATTTTTCAGAGAAAAGGGTGCTGCAGAACAAGTGGGCTTGATATGAAGCTGGAGGGGAGTAAACCCAAGAGGGATGTGAGGAAGTACTTTTATCTGTTGTCACATTCTATGTTTCTATGGAGATCAAGACCTCCTCGTGCCACACACATCTCAGTGCCATTTCCATCTCTCTCACATGGTGGAAGGACTTGTGGCAGGAAGGGAGCTTCTTTTATGTGAAAAAGAATGACCTTTACTCAGAAAACTTTTGAAATCATCACAGAATTGTGCATTATCATTCATTTTCCCTACATTAACTGTAGATTCAAGCAGGCACGTTAATGAAATTGTGCTTTAGAGGACAAAGGTAGAGTGTAAGCCTGTACTGCACTGGCCTATACAGTGGAAGTGGGACCAAATCTTGTATGCCATCAGCATGTAGAGCAACTGCTAGGAGCAACAGAGGAGACAATAAGTCCACAAAGAGATCCAGAGGTCCCTACTTAGTCGAGGAATGCAGATCACCCAGTGGACATACCAAATCTTTGCCAAAGATTGGATCTTTGCCAAACACAGCCAATGCATCTATTAATTCTGTTCCTTCAGTTCCCTTATGATCCAGGAAATGAGAAGCGAGGGTTGGGGGTGGGGGGGATTTAAATGACTTTCATTAGCTATCTGATAGATCATACTGTGCAAACCAGACATTTGAATTTGAAGATATAGGAGGCTCTATGTACTTGTTGTGTCTGGTATTTATACTTCAGTTGCACATGGAGGTTCACAGTGCAGGTTGTTAGTGGAATACTATAGTAACAAAAGTGTAACACAAACTATAAAAACATTTTTGTTTTGCAGATAGGGGATATGGTTATGTGATGTCTATCTTTAGTTAGATTGGCCCGGATCAAGCTGGAGCTCTGGTACCACTTCACACACTCCCATAAGGCATGCACTGTTCCTGGGTCATCTTTGCAGGCTAACAGGGGGAGGTAGTGCCTTGCATATAACCTTGTCCTCCTGTGGACGGGTCACCAAGGTACTTAAAGGGGTGGGGTAGTTGATAAGATTAGGGTGTTGGGGGGATAGGTTAGCAGTGTTAATGGAAGGGATGTGTTACTTTTTTCTGTTATTTCTTCAGGTGATGGGGATTGGAGGTATATCACAGAAGCATCAGATAAAAACGTGTAATGGAAACTGGAAATTTTGGATACTCAAGGCCATAGGGGTACAAATAAGGGTAAATATTTTGATGGTTTTGATGGGTCTATATAAATGGAGTAAGAAATGGAAAAGGTTAGGGAAGGGGGAGAAGAGACATGTTTAATGGAGGAGAAAGAAAAAGCCCCTCAGGGTGGGTGGTCTATGGAGGCTATCTAAGTTCTCTGGCTATCCCCTCCTTTTTTGTTGTTCCAACCTTCCTTCATTAATCTGGTGGCCCAGGCCTGAAATTTTTGGCGATATACCACCCCCTGTACAGAAAGCAACAACTATGTTATTTTGGTAGAAGTGTCCCTTAGGTACTTACCTAGGGTGGATGTGGTCTTGTAAAGTGGTAGCAAGGTATGCCAATGCAGGATTGTTATACCTGTGTCAAAACACCATTTTGCCAAGTGAAAAGGCAACAAAAATCTACTAAAGTTGTCAAGACAAGTTTGAAAGTAAAAATGACCAATACCATGGGATTTTAAACAATTTATTTAAAAAAAACACAAATTTTAGTCATGCAAAAGGTTTCTTTGACACAAATTATTACTAACTTATTTTAAATGACAAAAACAAATTTTAGTCATACAAAAGATTTCTTTGACACAAATTATTAATAAGGCTCATTACTTAAAAATGTTGACCTCATGGTTTGTATTGATAAATGCACAGATTATTCATTGACACAAAAGTTTTATATACTGTATTCATTATAATAGAAGCCAGGTATACTATTGCACACCATAGTGCTAGCAAAACACTAACATGCGATCGGCTCTCTCTCAGCGATGGGCAATATGACAGTATACATGTGTGTCTAGCCTTTTTCTATATATTTGTCATACGCTACATGTCTAATTCTGAATCATCTGTAGTATCAGACTTATCTGGATCCACACTGGCAACTTCATGAGGATTATAACAGTCCTCCCCACCAGTACGTGTGCACGCCATGCTCTGTGTGGAACAACTGCAGTTATGCTCACACTTGGATTTTTCACACCCAAATGTAATGAGTTTCAGGAGTGCTTTAGGGGCAAGTGTCTGTGTCGTTAATGTTGGAGAAATGTGTCCATCTTTGTTATGATGCCAGCCATTTTCAGTTGGGGATGAGATGTCAGTCTGAGCCTCCAGGGCATGGTTCCAGATAAGGGAATGGTAATTTGCTTCGTATGTTGCAGAAGATTATCAGAAGTTGGAGGATGGAGGGAAGGGCTTTGTTCCAGGCCGGTTTGTGACAGAAAAGCTTATATCACACACTGTATATATCCACTGAGTTAGCCGTTGGGTCATAGAGAAGGGTTATCAGAAATTCTACTGATTTCAACTGTGCAGGAGGTATATCCACCATGGTGCCAAACTTGGTAAGCCTTCTGAATTTGTGTGGATTCTTCCTGACAAGCTTCCATGCCTTTAGTTTTCCAACCCTTGCAAGACTGCTGGTTAAATCACACCCAGTCAGTGTGTGTGTGTATACTGCTTGGCAACATTCTGCACAGCTATTGGCCAGGTTCAGCTACTACGGTGTGGGTTGGTATAAACTTGACTTTATCATTCACACCAGTGTGAAACCAAAGCTCTTGAGTTGCTTCCAACTTGCAAATAAAATGTACACAGAGAACTGCAATGACAGTGTCTGGAAACCACACCACTACACGACGGTATTCTTGTGAAGCATGTGCAACATGAAGTAGAAGTCAAGTATCTGCTTCTTTTTGCAATGAGAATAGATTCTCTTGGTCTACAACTCCATCTGAAGTCACCATGCAAGCAATGAAGCCATCCTTGAATCCACCTTCAATAACCATTTTTTGATCTGAGCCAGCTAATGTTTCTGCCATATCACACCAAGAACATAGAAACATAGAATTTGACGGCAGATAAGGACTGCTTGGCCCACCCAGTCTGCCCATTTCCGTACCTAATGGATAAGCTGCAGATCCTAGTTAACCAGCAGCCTACTTCTTTCTACCCCCACCCCCTAGAATTGCCTTATGGCTGTCCCATGAATGCTTGAATTCAGCCACTGTTTTTGACTCCACAACCTCCCGAAGCCATTCCATGCATCCACAACCCTCTATGTGAAAAATACTTCCTTATTACCTCTTGAGCCGCCTCTGCCTATCTTCAAATTGTGCCCCTTGTTCTTGCACACCTCTTTTTTTGAAAGATGCTACCTTCTTGGACTTTGTTGATTCCCTTGAGGTACTTGAACATTTCTATCATGTCCCCTCTCTCCCTCCTTTCCTTGAGGCTATACATATTAAGCTCCTTTAGTCTCTCTTCATATGTCTTCTGGTGCAGACCCTGCACCATTTTAGTTGACCTCCTCTGGACAGCTTCCATCTTATCTATGTCCTTGCGGAGACTGGGTCTCCAGAACTGCACACAGTACTCCAGATGGGATCTCACCAGCTGTCTGTACAGAGGGATAACAACTTCCTGTTTTCTACTGGTGATGCCTCTCCCTAGGCAGTCAGAACAGCAAAGGCCCAAACCGAGGAAAAGATAGCCAACTCAGTTAAGAAGGGGATAAAACCTTTTATAGGTACATCAGGGAGTGAATGAAGACCAAGGGAGGATAGTGAGGCTTAATAAAGGGAGGGAGGGAGGGTGGGCAGAGGGTGGCTCTGAAAAGGCAGAGATACTAAACAAATATTTTGCTCACTATTTACAAAGGAAGAGGGGGAGGTACCTAAAACAAACAGTAGAAACACTCTGGATACAGAAGTTGATACCAGCCCATTTACAGAAGAAAGGGTTCTGAAAGAACTCTTAAAACTGAAGGTGGACAAAGCAATGGGGCCTGATGGGATTCATCCCAGAATTCTAAAAGAACTAAGGGTAGAACTAGTGACACCACTGACTACCCTCTTTAATAAATCATGGGAGGATGGGGTGGTACCCGAGGACTGGAGGAGGGCAGATGTGATTCCCCTTCACAAAAGTGGGAGCAAGGCAGAAGCAGGAAACTACAGACCTGTTAGTTTAACCTCAGTGGTAGGGAAAATGATGGAATCACTTCTGAAGGAAAGAATTGTCGAGTATCTAGAGGCCAGAGGGGCACAGGACCCAAGGCAGCATGGATTCACAGAGGGAAGGTCATGCCAGACAAATCTGATAGATTTCTTTGACTGGGTGACCAAAGTAGTAGATCAGGGAGGGGCTGTGGACATGGCCTACCTAGACTTTAGCAAGGCATTTGACACAGTCCCACATAAAAGATTAATATACAAGTTAGCCAGCCTGGGAGTGGGTCCCAAGATGACAGCCTGGGTAAAGAATTGGCTGGAGAATAGGACACAGAGAGTAATAGTAAATGGAGTCCACTCTGAAGAAAGGGGGGTTACTAGTGGGGTACTGCCGGGTTCAGTATTAGGACCGGTCCTCTTCAATGTCTTTATAAGTGACATTGCAGAGGACTGGAAGGAAAAGTATGTCTCTTTGCAGATGACACAAAGATCTGCAGCAGAGTTGATGCACCAGGTGGGGTGGAAAGGATGAGAAGGGACTTGGCATGGTTAGAGGAATGGTCAAATGTATGGCAGCTTAGATTCAATGCTAAGAAGTGCAAGGTAATGCATCTGGGAAACAAAAACCCATGGGAAGAGTACACAATGGGGGGTGAGATACTAACAACAACAAAAATGGAAAGGGACTTGGGGGTAGTCATATCAGATGACCTAAAGGTGGGCAAGCAATGTGAGAGGGCAGCAAGGAGGGCTGGGGAGATACTGGGATGCATAGGGAGAGGCAGTAGAAAACAGGAAGTTATTATCCCTCTGTACAGACAGCTGGTGAGACCTCATCTGGAGTACTGCGTGCAGTTCTGGAGACCCAATCTCCGCAAAGACATAGACAGGATGGAAGCTGTCCAGAGGAGGGCAACTAAAATGGTACAGGGTCTGCACTGGAAGACATATGAAGAGATGATAGAAACTTTCAAGTACCTCAAGGGAATCAACAAAGTCCAAGAGGGTGGCATCTTTCAAAAAAAGAGGTGTGCAAGAACAAGGGGGCACAATTTGAAGATTGAGGG
This sequence comes from Neoceratodus forsteri, assembly GCA_016271365.2. Taxonomy (NCBI): domain Eukaryota; kingdom Metazoa; phylum Chordata; order Ceratodontiformes; family Ceratodontidae; genus Neoceratodus; species Neoceratodus forsteri. The sequence goes on from CM057449.1 coordinate 372,714,986, forward strand.
TGGGGCAGCTCAGAGGTAATTTAAGGAAGTATTTTTTCACAGAGAGGGTTGTGGATGCATGGAATGGCCTTCCGGAGGAGGTTGTGGAGTCAAAAACAGTGGTGGAATTCAAGCATGCATGGGACAGTCATAAGGCAATTCTTGGGGGTGGAGGTAGGAAGAAGTAGGCTGCTGGTTAACTAGGATCTGCAGCTTATCCACTAGGTAAGGAAATGGGCAGACTGGGTGGGCCAAGCGGTCCTTATCTGCCGTCAAATTCTATGTTTCTATGTTTCTATCCAAGCTGTGGGCATGTTGGATGCTGGCAGTTGACACATTGACTCTGCTTCTTTTTCTAATTCAGGCAATAGCTTACTCTTTGTAGTTTTGTTCAGGGTACCATCAGAGTGTGCTAGAGCATGTGGAACTGTGGAAGCTCATGTGTGAAAACTTCCTTCAGATCAATCTCTCTTGTTTTTGCAACTACTACAAGATGGCTAAACAACTCCCTGTCTGCATTGATAGTCACTGTCTTATCACTACTAACTTTCAATCTGATCTTCTTGCTTAAAGATGCAAATATCTTGATGTTGAGCTTGTGCAGTGGTTCAAAGAATCCAGTGGTATTTGAATTTAGTCTGTCTTCCACAAACTGTTTCATTGCTTTGATTCCTGTATCATTTGCAGTAACAAGCTTGGTGGCAACCTCTGCGGGTGCAACAATGCCAGTTGCAATGTTGGCGAGTGCTATCAAGTCAGCATGCAAATAAAATGAGTTTGTCAAGGAGTTGGTGATTGCATTAACAATCTTATTTGCATCTCCTTCATCTCATTGCATGTGACATGGTGCAGCCATCTTGTGTTTTCCTTGTGAAATGTCTGCGTCTACCATATCACACATTACCTTTATGGAAGTTGTGATAGCTGAGCAGTCATGTGGAGTGATGAATCATCTAGCCAAGGCTTCTGGTTTCAAAGTGAAACCCACTATATCCCCTTTTACTGTACTATCACATCTGTCCAGACTTTGCTGAATTTATTTCTAGACCGAGCTACAGCATGATTTCCTTGCACAAACTGATCATGAACTTCGGGGGCCCAATTTGGCAGAAGCTTCATATCACTGATGTATACAGATACCCAGCAGGCATAGTTGGTGTGGTCAAAGGCAAAAAGTAGTGGTAGCTTCACTACAACCGCCGCAAGACGCAGGTCCCAGTTGCTTTCACGTTCTGCTCTAATGAACTGCATTAGGATGTTAACCATTTCGATGTAATCATCCCAGAATGCAAATGTTTGGGAAGTTGCTTTTCCAAAATTATGGAAACTGTGCAATGCATCCTGTACATCCTTGAGGGCATCACCAAGCTGGGACATTGTTACTGTTAGGCTTGTAGCATCATTGTTTGATACCATATTTTGACATTCCTGGAGCTTGCTGTTGATGAGGTCTACATCACAACCAATCTCATTGTCTTGTACCCAGTTACAAAATGCCTGCCACCTCAGTCTGGAAAGAACCTCTATTACACGCTTGTGGGCCCTCACTCCACGGTTGTATGATTTACCTTTAAGTAGGTTGCTTGCTGTGTTGCTACCATACACCTGCGATTCTATGAGGATGTCTTCCAGACCACTCTCTTCATACCTCTTTCCAATGACAGCCAGAAATGTCTGTGCTATGTGGAAAGCACCCATTCTCAAGACTGTTTTCTGAAATTCCTCCAGACACCTCCACTGAATCTCTTTGGCCTTACAACATATAGCCTTGTCAAATGTCAAGACACTGTAATCTTGGCCAAGTGTCCTAGACATCTTGCAGATATTCTTCATTACAGTGAAAACTATACTCCATTCAGTAGGTGATGTTGGTAGCTTTGGACAGTAACCAATAGATGTTACTGTTGGTATGGCAGATGAAATCATCACATTCAAAGCTGTCCATCCTGGTACTTGCTAAGCATTCAGCTTTTCAAACTCAACCTAAAATAGTTTGGTTTGGCATCACCTTAGAATTAACCATTGCAGATCAAGGTTGGAGGCTTATTGACAAGCCTCAACATCAGTATACCAGCTACTTTTTACTTTTCCCACAAGATTTGGTGTAGGGTGTCTGCCATGAAGATTGTACCCCAGAATGGCTTGGCACATTGCAGGAGTTTCAAGTGATTGTGTTCGCGGTACTGTTTTTTTTGTTTGAGTCTGAACTGCCATTGTGTCAAAGCTGCCTTCCAGAATTATGGGAGTCTGACACTGATATACTACCATAGTTGTGGCATGAGTTGTGTGCTTTCATCTAACATTTCCTCATTTATAACGTTACTGTCAACAGCAAACTGAACAAACTCCCCATGCTGTATGTTTGATGGAATTATGATATTGTCCCTGGCAGCTTTTTCATGCTGATCCATTGCAATAGCTGTGCCAGTTCTCTCCAGGGCTTCATAACTGACACAGTGTGCTAGCTTGTGCACCATTGTTACTACCTGTTTAGAGCCTGTCATATGGTGTATGGACATTGCAAACTCAACATGTTTAGGTGTATGCTTTGCACCTCTGGATACTATATGAATGAACTCCTGACCAACTGATAATATCTGTCTGTGGAGGGTCTTGTTAGTGGCTGTTACTAAAGGACTGCCATTTTGAGTAGGTTCATCACCAACATCCCCTTGAAATACCCATTTCAGGAACCTATACACATTGTCAGGAATCATGTCTAATGCTTGTTCTAAATTGAAAGTGGAATTATCTGTTGGATTGATATCCAGTCCCTCACACATTTTGAGTTCTCTATGGAGGATGTGTGCTGCATGAAACAGCGTAAATGCGGTTGAATATGTATCTTTATTTTCAGAAGTAGAGAGAGGGTTTTCCTCTTCATACTGTTGCTTTGAATGCAACCGGGAAGCTATGTTGATGACATCTTCCGAAGGCACAACACTGCTCTAGTTTACTTGGGTCATGCTGTGTTTGAAAAACCATTTGGTCACCAAAATAGTTTGTTAGTCTCTTCTTTAGCTTCTCACTTCAGTAACTCTCACTGCTAGGAACTTTGCCTTTCAGAATATCCCAGTATCTCTGTAAGACATAAGACATGGACAAGGCTTTTCTGCTGAAAATAAGATCATTCTCAATTTCAGAAATCAGTTCACTGAAACCTGCTGTATACACAGACTCATCTTCCTTGTCACTGGGTAGTGAAATTTTGTCTGTATGTTTCTTTTGCTGGTGAAAGTACTATGACAGTCTTTGTGGTACTTTGCTTCAAATGCAATTAACTCCAGGCCATCTATTCGCTTTAAGACTGTTTCATCTTCTCTGGCTTCAGCTGCATCAAGCAGAGTTTCTTGCCCTCTGAAGGTTACAATCTGTGATAGATTTTTGCCTTTTTTGTGATACATCTTCTGCATATTATACACAAATTCCAGTTAACAGTCTGGCGAGTCAACCGCCTACTCTGTGAGCTTGAACACTGATCAGTATCAATAGGAGAGCCAGGAATTTAGCTTCTTCCTTGACCTTCCAAATGCTTCAGATTTGTTTTGCTGGAGTATGACTGATGCTATCGTGCATGGTAATGTACTGCCGGCAAAACTAATAATGTGTCAATGTCTAATGGCTGCAATCACTGATAAACATGGTCTTTTCTAACAAGGCATGCATTATAAAATATCTTTAGTCCTTAGGTGTTCCTGTGTTGTTATTTGGCAGATGATACACTTGGACCAGTTACTAGTCAGGCAAATTTTTTGGTGAGGAAAGTCATAGTCTCAGTAGGGTCTTCAGCCATTTTGTTGCCTCTCAGTCATTGTTACTACATGAAACAAGCATTTGTCAATGCTGAATGTTGGTTTGCTGGCACTGGCATTGGTAGTGTAGTAGTTAGAGAGATGCACAATAGGATTGACAGGGAAATAATGAACTGACGCCGACCCCAGCCCCACCACGCAGAGAGTGACAGTCACTGGGGTGTGCCTTTGGGTCATTGGCCATAATGCTCATGCCATTTCACCTCACCCTACCCCGCAGAGACCCACAAGTGCCACAATGTGCCTTGGGGTCTTCGGGCCTTATGCTCATCCCAGTCCATAAGGGAATATACTGACATAGGTGCAGTGTGGGAGAATGGGGTGAACATTGGGGCCGAAGAATCTAAGGCACATCTCAACACCTGTCACTGGCTGCAGAGTGGGGGGGGTGGAATGGCGTGAGCATTTCAGCCGGCAATGCTAACACACACCCCTGATGCCTGTCAGTCTGTATAGGGTGGGACATTGCAGTTGGAAACCCTAATGCTGAGGGCATTTGTTGGTATTTTCACTCCAAATTTTCAATATGTGCCATTTGTGACCCCATCTCATGAACAGTGGCACTATGAGTTTGTTTGTCGAAAGGTGATTTTGTACAGCGACTGTGAATTTTGGTGGCACAGGTGTGAAAACACAGTTTGGGCAGGATGAGAAAAATGACAGCTGCACTGTTCATGAGTAGGTATAAAAAATGGCATTGTTGGAAATCTGGAGTGAAAATCTGGAAATTGGTGACATCAGAAGCGTGCATAGAAACTGCAACGCACAGCCACAATGCAAGTATTTGGGGGATTTGTTTAACCAAATGTTCAACATAGGCAGTTTTGGAACTCCGGTCATGAACAGTGTCACTGTGATTTTGTTAATCTGGCCCGAACATTGATTTTCCACAGCAAACGCGCCATTGTGTGACACGTGCGAAAACACATTTCAGGCAGGATGTGAAAAATGACAGCTGTACTGTTCATAAGGAGGTGTACAAAAATGACAGTGGTGAAAATCTGGAGTGAAAATATGAAAAATTGGTGACATCACGAACGCACATTGAAACTGCGCAATGCACACCTATAATGCAATTATTTTGGGTATTTGTTTTACCAAATTTTCAACATAGGCATTTTAGGACCTCCATTCATGAACAGTCTCACTGTGATTTTGTTAATGTGTTCAGAACACTGATTTCGCTCAGCGATGGCACCATTGTTCGCCACATGCACAGAAACAATTTTCAACCAGAATGTGTAAAATGACAGCTGTACTGTTCATAAGGAGGTGTGGGAAAATGCCAATGTTGAAAATCTGGAGTGAAAATATTATAAATTTGCAAAGTTACGAACGTACTTGGAAACTGCGCAATGCACGCTCGTAAAACAGTAAGTTTTTGGATTTTTTTCACCAAATTTGCAACATAAGCTTTTTGAGAGCCCACCTCATGAACAGTGGCACTGTCATTTTGTTAATTGATCCCAAAAGGTGATTCAGTGCAGTGACCGCAAAATCACCTTTTGGGACCGAATAATGCCATGACAGTGACTGAATTCATGAGGAGGGGTCCCAATAACCTCATGTTGAAAATTTGGTGACAAAATTCCCAAAAATGCCCGAGATATGCACCAAAGTTGAAAAAACCCTATGTATGCCATTATATAGCTTATCGGCATTTCTTCAGTTTGCGGTCGCTTCGAAGAGTGCAGACGTGTTCCCGGTCAACTGAAGATCATCATGCTGGGCTCCGAAGGTAAGTATGGGGTGAGGGGCCTGTGGGAGGTAGAGTAAACAGAGGGTGGACGCGGGTTGGGGAGGCACGGAAGACTTAGAGGACCATTTTCTCATTTTACAGGGGGAAAAAAATGGACAATGCGGGTCGGTTTTCTTTTTTCACAGGTGTGCTTGGTACACTGGGGTGGGCTCCCAGTGTACCACCTGCATTAGTGGGGAGGGGAAGGAAGCCGACAGGGATTGGGCCCCCTGTTGGCACAGAAACATAGGGGGCACATGATGCTGAGGGGGATTGGGCACCCCCTCGGTACACAATTGAAATGGGAGGGGAGCATTATGCCGACTGGGAGTGGCCTCCCCTGTCAGCACATGAACTGGGTTGGGGCATACTGACGGGGGATTGGGCACCCCTGAAGTTGGCGTTGTGCAACAGGTGGCAGCAGTCACTGCCACCATGTTTATTGAAATACTTCACCAGGAAGGGCATGTCGGGAGGCATGTTATTGTGCCGCTGCATGACAAGCTTGCCTCTCATTGCCGTGGCACTTTTCTTAGATGTGGTGACCGCTTTACATACTGCTGGTGTCAGTGCATGCATGCTGGCTTATTGGGGAATGAGGGACACACCTACTGATGCGTGCCCTGCATTTACCCACAGTGACTGCACCTCCAAATCTGCTACTACCACAAGATGTTGGCTGGCGTGCAAGCACGAGCCAACATAAAGAAGAAGATAACTGCATTTAGAAATATTTTCATTAGTACATTATTCATCTTGTAAAATTATAAAAAGAAAACACCTTTTGTCCATGTTTTTTAGCTGTAAAACATGATGTTGAAATAAACAACTTTTTTATCAATTATATAGTGTTAAATGGTTCATAAATTACACATATAGGCAAAACAACAAGCAGAGAGCATTTAAAATAAATTTGCCATAATGAAATCAATATAGGATGAAAACGCTGTAAAATTATACACATGATAAAGGATAGTCATTATTCTTACCTTTTCAAGAAATTTGTGAAGTCGTTTTGACATGATTTAGAAAAGCATCCATATTTCTCACAGTTACCACTGCATAATACCACATCCCCCTAAAGCCACTCTTGGGGGTTCCCCCTTCAAAAAAAGCATTAAAATGTTTCTGCGGGGGTTGGGGGGTGCTACCAATTTCAAATTTATGCAAGATTTTCCATCTAAGCCCTAGACTACATCTTATTTTGGTCTTTATTATTCTTTTTTCACATTTTATTTTCTTTAAATGTCAAAACTATATTGCATGCTTTGGAATGTTAAACAAGTCTGTGACAGAACTAAAGTAAGAAAACTAATTCAAGATGCAAAAAATAACCAGGTAAATTGTTTGATGTTACAAGGAACACGTTTCATGGAGAGTGACTATATATATATATATATATATATAATAGAATCATAGAATTGTGCTGGCAGAAAAGGACCATTTGACCCATTGAGTCTGCCCAAGATAGCCCCCCAGCTCCCTTTTACCTCCCACAACTCTGCCCTCTCTCCCTTCCCCTTCCTAGACCCATGTAGTCATCCCATGCTCTTTTGAATTTCTACACCTCCTTTTTAGCCTTTTCTTAAACTCCCTCCCTTACCACTGCTCTGAGCAGATCATACTATATGCCGATGATGCTGTTGTATTCTCCCCTCACAAAGATCCTGCAACTCTTCAACACAACCTTCAACTTGGTTTCAGTTCTGTAGAGACATGGTTTCTTAATCATAAGCTGGTCCTCAATGACAAGAAAACCAAATCTATGCTCTTCTGCAGCTCTCATAACCCACACAAGCTACACCACTTGGCTATCTCCACCACACAGGGGAACACTCTAGATCAGGTGGGGTCCTTCAAATACTTAGGGATACAGCTTGACCCTAATCTCTCCTATGGACTTCATGTAGATAATGTAGCTAGAGCTGCTAATACACGGCTGATGCTCTCTCTACAAACACAGACCACACCTCACGCCAGAAGCTTTGAAGTTTGCAGTCCTGAGCTCTGTGATCTCTGTAATAGACTATGGTCTCATCATTTATGGCTCGGCCACAACCACAACCCTTAGATGCCTCCTCAACTACCTTAAATAAAGCATGTCGGCTCATCACTGGTGCTCTCACCGTCTCACCCACACATGTGACCTGTACACTCAGACCGGCTGGCTCCAACTATCAAACCGCATAAAGTTTCTCACCTGCTCCATGGTGAAAAAAATCTACCTTGGCCTTGCACCTTCTGAGGTCTCAACTCTGTTACAACACCGAATTAACAAATGGCGCCTTAGGAGATCCACGTTACAGCTACTGAAAGTCCCCCACTGTCACACTTCACAGGGACAATGCTCTTTTGCTTATCGAGCGCCACTCTGGTTCAATGGCCTCAGCCCAACCATCTCCTCTGCCCCAACTATTGGCATGTTTAAATCTAGGCTCCGGGACTATCTCACTACCAACAGCTCCTGTGACTGCCCAACTTAACCTTGTTTCTCCACTTCCCTTTCTGCTCTAGTTGTCCCCCCCCATCCCTCCTCACTGGATTCTACCCTCACATCTTGGTATACCCAATGCTGCACTTTTCACTCTCTTGTCACCCTTCCTACATTCCTTCTCCCCCACCCTCTTCCCTCTCCCTATGACTCTAGCACTTCTTATCTGTTGTCTGTTTTCTCTGACAAATGCTGCTGGCTGCCTTGTTACAATGCTACCCTTGAACTGTATTAATCTGTACTCTGTTTGCAATGTCCACATTGTTGTAATGCCTGTCTTGATGTTCCCCATAATTTGTAGTTCTCTGACGTGGAACCTTTGTAAAAGAGTCATGGCTCAAAGGTATTTGTAATCCTAGACTTGATAAATTAAAAAATTAAATAAATTAAATTACACTGTATCCACCTCTACCACCCAATCTGGCTGTTCCATGGTTGTACAATCCTCTCTGAGAAATAGCACCCCCTCACATTCCCCTTAAATCTGCCCCCTCCAGCTTAAGTGCATGATCTCTGGTGGTTTTGTTTTCACTCAGTCAGAAGATACTATCTCCCTTAACCTTATTTATTCCCTTCAAGTATTTGAAGGTTTCCACCATGTTCCCCCTCTCCCATCTCATTCCCAGCTTATAAAGACCAAGCTTCTCCAACCTCTCCCTGTATGATCTCCCCTGCATCCCATGGATCATCTTGCTCACCCTTCTCTGTACCCTTTCCAGCCTATCCTTGTTACCCTGCAAATGGGGCCTCCAGAACTGAACGCCATACTCCAGCTGTGGTTTGACAAATGTTTTGTATAGTGACATGATCACCTCCCTCCTCCACATACATATATATATATATAGGTGTCCCCCAGGATGAAACCCACTTTTAAAGCACTTTGCAGCATGCTGTAGCAGACCTACTGAATAAAGCAATGTAATTTCAATGGAAATTAATCCCTTTGTCATGCAAGACACTGTGACATTCACTTCATCCTGGCAGTGTCACATTTTTCTGAATGACAAAAGAGATTAATTGCCATTGAAATTACATTGCTTTATTTAGTAGGGCTGCTGCAGCATTCTGAAGAGTGCTGCAAAATGATGCAGAATTGGGTTTCATCCTGGGGGACGCCACTATATATATATTGCAAAAAACTCTGTTAATGCATCAGTTAGGGTTGACATTACAGCAACAAAAGTTTGGAAATTCGATGTTAGAGTTACCAACCCTACCATCCCCCAACCTCCACACACCAACAGGTGTAGGAGTGTGTCTTGGGTTCATCGGCCCTAACTCTCACCCCATTCCATTTGTAAGGAAGCTGAGATGGTGCAGTATAGGAGAATGGGGTAAGAGTTAGGACCGATGACCCCAAGGCACACCTCGTTGCCTGTTGGTGTGTGGATGGGGGTGGGGGGGTAAGGTTGGTATCCCTGACATTGAATTTCCAAACTTTTGTTGCTGTAATGTCAACCCTAACTGATGCATTAACAAATTTTTTTTTGCAATTAATTTCTCTTCTTTTTCAGAAAGTGTAATGTTACTCGTATGTGATTGTGGCAGCACAGGCCCATCTATACATAAGTGTAGAGATATTTTCATGATCTTGCATCTCCCTGTGGGAGTGCAGGGTCCTCCAGGCCCTACACTCCCACTACTGCATGATGCAAGCCCCTGCGTCCCAAGGATTGCATAATGGGATACATATGTGGGAGAGCAGGGATCTCCAGGCCTTGCGCTCCCATTTACCCACAAGTATAGAGACATAGCGCAGGCCTAGAGCCATTCCAGGTAACCCTTGTGTTGCAAATGTGGCAATATCTCAGCAACCATAGGAACTTCAGAACAAATTCCACTGCAGTCATGACCTGGCACCTCCATGCATGCTTAGTACACCAAAAGATGTACTAAGCTGTGCTTAGTGAAGAATCTGTATCTCGAACTGTTTTCGAGATATAGCCTCCGAAAGGTGGCACAGATGCCACAGTATTATCCTATGGGAAATTTCAAAACTTCTGAATGTTATAACTATGGAACCATTGTATATTTTTTCACCGAACCAGCAAAAGGCACATCTGTGGTGCAAGCTCTTGCTGCCCTGCAAATTTCATCCCAAAAGTCCTAACTGTTTTTTGGCTATGAAGTGGCAAACAAACTGTTTATTTTGGGGGTGTACTTTTGCAAATTTGCAAAAGATTCACAGGGAGTTTCGTGAAATTCTGTGGAACTTTCATGAAAGTTCCATGGCTCAATTGGCTGAAAAAGCTCAGAAGCCATATTTCCAGGCATTATTTTGAAAAAATAATGCCAGGATTGTATTCCTCGGGCCCTGATTAGGTAAACACAACTGTAGGTGTTTACCAAGGGACAGTAATTTTTGAATTACAGTGTTTTTTCCATGTCACTAACTGAAAACAAGATAGCAGCAGCACAAAAGTAAAATATCCCATTTGTGACAGTAAAGAGTGCTTTCGCGAATGTTTTCAAGCTTGGCATATATCTTTTCCCCATAGGCTATAATGGGAAACTTTAAAGTTTGATAACTTTTGAACAGATTCATATTTTTTCACCAAAACTTAAAAAGGCACTTCAATGACGCAGTCCCCATATAAATAATAATAATGAAAATGTCAGACCAGAAACACAAACCATGTGGGCTGTAGAGGGAGGATTTTTTATACTTTATGGTACTCTACAGCTCAGCAACCGCAAATCCGACCGGAACAAAACTTTCCAGGTCCAGAGATCTATGGTACTAAACTGAACTTGCAAAATTTCAGGCAAATCTGTCTAACTGTTGCAAAGTTATTAAAGTGCACAATTTGAGAGTGCCTACTCAACCCTAAATATAGTATATGCTGAGTGATCTTCCCACAATGAGGGCATTCCATAATCATCTGTGCCTGTCCCTGTTTATCTTATGTTTCCTGGGGTTAAACCTTGTCGGCCAGATGTCTTCTATGACAGACTGTGGTTCCTATACTACTTCATCCTGCTTGAATATATGCCTCCTTGTTGACCAGCTTGCATGTAACTTACAATTTCCCTCCTTGCAGCTAGCCCATTATCCATCATGGCATGAAGGAACTATCATAGAGCTGTTCCACAGGGGCACACCCCTCTCCGCCTTTATTCACCAATCTCCCTGGCTACTCCCTGCCAAAACACTTTTATATGCAGCCTTAGGTCTGCATGGAGCCAGTCATAGGGCTCCGCCAGTCTATTCCCATGAACATTACACATGCAAAAGTACTAAGCAGTCTAAACTCATTGCACATTTGTGTAGGAAGCTTCTGCTATTACTTCTGCTGTGTTCAGGCAATGTTGAGCTCTCTCCAGGTCCTTCTATGGTTTTAACAGCTCCTGCTGACCTTCACAGCCTGAAGGGGCTGAGTTTCCTGCATGTCAATGTGTGCAGTTTATTAAAAAAAATAACATCAGTACAGGCCTGGGTTTGTCATACAGCTCCGGACGTGCTGGTAGTCACAGAGTCTTGGCTTAGACCAGTAACCAGTAGTTCAGAAGTAAACATTCCCTCCTACACTTTATTTAGAGCTTACAGGCAGACCAGAGGTGGAGGTGTAGCCATATATATCAAGGATAAATTTTATGTCTCCATTGTTGACGCCACCTCGGTCAAAAACGAATTTGAAAGTCTTCCCTTAAAAATTGATATTGCAAACGGTGTCTCAATTTGTGCAATAGGCTGCTATAGGCCTCCGTCTGCTGGTCTACTACTGCTGAAGCACCTCGGGAACATTATGAGCTCAGCCGCTTCAGAGTATATCATATTAGAGGACTTCAACTTAGACTGGTTCACCAATGCCTCCACTCCTCTAAAAATGTTCTGTTACTCCTTTGGACTGTCTCAGGTGATCAATGAGGCTACTCATCCCAATAAAAATAATCTTATGAAAAGTTCCTTGTTAGATGTTATCTTAGTTAGCAAGCATCACCTAATTTCTCATGATGGTGTCTTCTTCTCGGATATTAGTGACCACTGCTTCATTGCATGTGTAAGGTCAACTCATAAAATTACAGAGATTTCCAAGTTTACTATCAAAAGATGTACTCGTAATTTTGATTAGTGGGGGTATATTTCAGACCTAAGGGACTCCCTGTACTGGCAAGGCTTTTATTTAGCTAAGTCCTTGACTGCAGCTTATGACGCCTTTTCAGAAATTGTGTTAGGGGCCATAAACAAATATGCTCCCTCGGTGAAAGTCCGTACCAGGGGGAAAAACTGCCGTTGGTTCACGGAGGACCTGAAGGGTGCCCTGAGGAGCAGGGACATGCTCTGGAAAACTGCTAGACAATCCAATCTCCCTAATCATTGGATTCTATTCAGAAGGGCAAGGAACTATTGTACTAAGTTGATTAGAGAAGCTAAAGCACATTTTTACCGTACACAGCTAGAGCTAGCTTCCAGTTGTCCTTCTAAATTTTGGAATACAATTAAAGTGATTGAAGGCCGTTCTTCTGGAAATCGTATTCCTGCCAACATCTTAGTTGATGATTCCGTAGTCTCTGACAGACCTTCTATCCTTGACTCTTTTAATAATCATTTTGCCACTGCTTGTCTAGCCTTCGACTCTTCCCCCGCTTGCTTTCTCCATCAACAACTTGCTGAGGATACTCAAGATAAACCTATCTGCAGCACATCTTTCTCATTCCAGCCCACAACCCTGAAAGAAGTTGAAGACCTCCTCCTTCATTTAGACTCCAAAAAAAGTGCTGGAGCCGACCTGATGGATCCCTACTTCTTAAAGGTCAGATATCATGTCCTTGCAGTTCCAATTACACATCTCTTTAATCTATCTTTTTCTCAGGGTGAACTTCCACCCATTTGGAAGTCTGCCCTTGTGGTTCCGTTGTTTAAATCAGGTGATCCTAGGGATCTTAATAATTACAGGCCAATCTCATTACTTGCAACACTGTCTAAGTTGTTAGAGAAAATAGTGAGCGTCCAGCTACGAAACTACCTCGAATCGGAAAACCTGTTTAATCCCCTACAGTCTGGCTTCAGAGCACAGCATAGCACAATATCTGCTCTTGCTAAAGTGACCAATGACTGGCAAATATAGTTGGATAATAGGAATTTCATCTGCGTGGTGTTCTTGGACCTAAGCAAGGCATTCGACACCGTGGACCACAACCTGCTTCTTTCATCCCTTCGGAGCATGGGCCTAGATGCCCTTTCCTTAAAGTGGTCCACAAACTACCTCTCTGGCCGATTTCAGCAAGTAAAGGTTGAGGGAGAAGTCTCTCCTCTAAAACCTTTGACAAGGGGCATACCTCAAGGTTCCATTCTGGGACCCTTGCTTTTTGCTATCTATATCAATAAAATTGACGCTACCATCAATGAAGCTAAAATACATTTATTTGCAGATGACACAGTGATCTGTGTCAGCAACCCTTCCCCTGATGCTGCACAGAAAACCCTTCAAAGTGAATTCAACCTATTGCAGCTATAGTTACTAAACCAGAAGTTACTTCTTAATGCCAAAAAAACTAAAGCATTGCTCCTCTCACCTCTTGCTCATGCTTCTAATCCTACGTCTGATGGAACACTTCCACTTATCACCACCATCCTTGGGGAGCAGTTGGACTATGTAACAAACTTCAAATACTTGGGAGTTTGGTTAGACAACAAACTCTCATTCACTGATCATATTGATGAGTTGTTAAAGAAACTCAGGGAGAGACTTGGTCTCTTCTTTAGGATAAACAACCTACTTACTAGAGATGCCAAGCTGAAGTTGGTCCAAACCACCTTTCTTTCTTTACTTGACTTTGCAGAATTCTTATATGGCCAGAGTACCACTGCTGCTCTTGCAAAACTTGACACACTTTATCACCGTGCCTTAAGATTTGTTACAGGTTTGCTGTATTCCACCCATCACTGCTCACTGTACACAGCAGTAGGATGGACATCTCTTAGCTGTAGACGAAAAAGGAATGCTGCATTCTGGACTTGTAAAGCGATTTTAGGAATGCTGCCTCAGTACATCTCCGCCTGCCTCCCGATATGTACTCTCGGCAAGTATGCCTTGAGAAGCACCTCCTTCATTGCTCTGTATGTATATAAGGCAAAATCATGTTTCGGCAGAGCAACCATAAGCTATGTACTACCTCAGATGTGGAATAAATTGCAAAGGACCCTGAAACTAACCCTTCCTATCTCCCTTTCTACCTTCAAATCTCTTTACCTAAGTCATAACAAGGAGCCATGCACCTGCTTCACTTGATGCCATTATTCCTATAATCCTAGTCAGATGAGTCCTGCCTCCACAGTTATACTGTGCCCGACATTTATGTTTTGGGGCTCCCCCTTTGCCATCCCCTATCCACTGCCCCTGCTCTCGCCTCTCTATTTACCTGCCATCCTCCTACCCCTCAAGTCTCTCTCCTACTCCCACAGAATCCTTCTTGGCTGAACCTAGATCCCTTGCTATTGCAGTGGTTCACATATAAACAATGTGTGTTTCTCCTTTCTTCATTCAACTCCCCTATGTCTCTGTCCCGGATTGTACCCTTACTCTGTTGTTGTTACCTCCTCACAAATACCATTTACAGTAGCCTTCTAACCCTTACCCCTACCCTGGACATTTATTTACCATGTAAATTGGGTGCCCAAATCTACTGCTCCCATCGACTGTTATGTCTATTCATGTATAATTTCATATATACTTGTATGCTGTATTATCAATTTAGTTCCCTATTTCAGATTCCAACTGTCCTTCATCACTGTATATGCCTTTGATGTTATCTCTGTGTATATTTTTATTTTATACTGTATTTTATTCCTCCCTGTATATTGTTCATTGTATCTTTCTGATCTGTCTCACCCTGTACACCCCAGGTCCACCTCAAAAATGAGTTATGCTCAACGGTGATCGCCTGGTTAAATAAAGATTTTGATTGATTGATTGATTTATTGAGTATACAGTTAGGCTCGATTGTACACTGATTTCAAGAGCTGCTTAAATGTTGTTGTAGTACAGTTCAAAGGTCAAAAACTGTTGTTCTACTATTGTCCTGATGTCACATCGATAGTACAACAACATTTCTGACACTTGAACTGGCATGTGCTGTCACCGTCACTTCAGCGGTCACAAAAACAAATCCCTCGCTCAGCTGACTTTCTACCAGTAACACAAGGTAAAATGGCTGCAGCAATATTTTCAAAGCCAGCAACAGAAAGAGAATTGTTCATAGAGCAGCAAGAAAATGCTTGCACTGTCCAAAAACCATTGGCTGACATGAAAATTGTTACCAATTGTTTGGAGAAGGAAGGTGAGCATCGTCCCACACACCGCATCTGTGTTGAAGAACTGGACATCCTCCTTGCAGAGTTCGTGTATGCTGTTAAAAGAATAGATGGGTCTGATTATGAACCAGGCACTATCAGAGGAATATTAGGTAGCATAGACAGATACCTAATAAAGCACAACTATGGGCATTCAATTTACCACGGGAAAAACAGTCCTTTTGTTCAAACTCTAAGAACCATGACAGCCAAGTTTAAATATTTAAAAAAGCAGGGGAAAGGGAATAAGCCGAACAGAGCACAGAAACTGACACAATTGAACTGTACACCTCTGGCACCCTCGGTCTAGCAAACCCGACTAGCCTGCTAAACATGATTTTCTTCAACATAGGACTGTATTTCGCCCTACGTACAATGGAGCAATACAGACTAAAGTAGGGAGACATCATATTGCCGACAGACACCAGCAGCAAAAAATCCTTAAGAGTACAACGAAAGGCAGACAAAAACCCGTACCGCCAAAAATCCAAGGGATATCAGGCCAGTCAAACCTTGGATGTACGAACACACAAATCTGGACAGAGACCTGATAACTGCCTACTCAAAATATGCATCTCAGCAACCGCAAACCACAAACACCCCTGAATCACTTTTCTACCTGGTGCCAAATCTTAAGTACAAGCCTGGAGTTTCCCTATGGTACAGAGCAATGCCAATAGGTGAGAATAAAATCATAAATATGTTGAAATCAATGAAAATGTCATCTGGGTTGCCAGATACAAAAAAAATAACGAACCACTCCACCCGAAAGACATCGATCCAAGCCCTGGTGGATCACAACGTCCCTCCAGCTGAAGTGGCACAAGTTTCTGGACACCGTAATATCCAAAGCATAAATGCTTACAGTGTCATCTCTGAGGCAAAACAGCAGAGAAACTCATGCATCTTCTCCAGCCTCACTGCTGAAAATGAAGAAAGAAACACTTCCTCTACTGAACTCGAGCAGGATTGGCCAACAGCAGCTCCCACCTTAGTTCCTGTCCACAACAGAAATAACAGCACATCGACAACTCCATCTCTTCAAATTTTCAGCTCTCACTGTGTTTTTCAGCAAGGAGTACACATTTTCTTCTTGAACCATGCACATCCAGTGAAGCACAGACGTATAGCTGTTATTACCAACTCCAGCGACTCTGAATAGGTAAGCATACACATTTTTTAAATTGCAATGCTGAGAGCAGGTTTAAAGAGGGAGTAGGGGAAGACTACACAGTAAACCACTGGCACATGTTTTTTGTGTCTTTCTCTCAACAGGAACTGCACAGAAAAGAGAAGGACCCTTGTATCCTTTTGAAAAAAAAAAAAAAACACGTTATATTTATACATTCTCTGTTTCTCTGTTAAAAAAAATTGTCAACTGTTCCCTGAATACACTTTTTTAAACATTTAATTCTGTGTCTGCATCTTCTTAAATGTACTGAACTATAATATAATCTGTGTAGAATCAAGTCTACCCATATACTATACAAAACAGTGTATGGGCAAGCATACACAGCAAGGCTTTGTTTCCGTCTCGGGCTTGTGATGACATCATGGGACCTCTCGAGCTTTGCTCTCGAGGTCCATATGTCATCACAAGCCCTCGATGGAAACACAGCCTTGTTGTGTATGCTTGCCCATACACTATTTGATATAATGTAGCATGGATGTATATAAAGTTGCAAAAAACTTTGTTAATGCTCCGGTTAGGGTCAAAGTGACAAAAGTTGGAAAATGTGGAATTAGGGTTTCCAAGCCTAACCACCCCCGAAAGCAGGGAGGCGAGCAGGTGTGGGGTGTGCCTTGGGCTTCTCAAGCCTAAAACTCACCCTTTTCCATTTGGAAATAAGGTCAGATGTATAGACTTTATGAGAGTGGGGTGAGTATTAGGCTTGAGAAGTCCAAGACACACCCCACACTGGCTCTCCTGCCTGGTTTGGGGAGCTGGGGTATTAGGCTTGGAAACTCTAATGCCACATTTCCCAGCTTTTGTTGCTTTGACCCTAACTGGAGCATTAATGAAACTTTTTGCAACTTATTCCTTACTTTCTGAGATAGTATAATTATATCCTTATTTTACTGTGGGCCCTGCGCTCCCAGGCATACATAATTTTGCCAGCTTTTATTTTTCTGACATTTGTCATTTCCCCTGGTATTCACTGCCCCTCCATCGTACATTTGTGTCCGGTCCCTATTACTGTTAATAGCCTCTGGTGCATAGTGGCGCCCCCCCCATAATCCAATTTCAGTACATATTTTATATTAATTGTTCATTTGTGTTCAGTGGTATCCCCCACCCTATGATCCCCATATTTATAATATTGTAAATCCCCATTGGTGGTTCGTATCACCCTCTAACCACCATATCTCTATACTGTATAACCCTGGTGTCTAGTAGCATCCCCCCACCCTCTGATCCCCATATTTATAATAATTTATTACCCCATTGGTGGTTAGTGGCACCCTCCACCCTCCCATATCCCAGTCAGTCTGCAAATTAGAAAACTTCCCCTGATGTCTTTTTTTACAGCCTGTAAAAAAAACCTCTCCACTGCCAAGCACACCCATGCCACTCACTCAACCTCCTACTGTGCACCCACCTCCTTGTACCCCCTTGACCCTCCACATGTCCTCACTTACCTGAACTGCCAACACAATGAAGATCCACGCTCCGATCAAAGACGTGTCTTGCTGCTGGAAATGGTGACAGCTGTTTAACAAGTAAGGTAACTATGGTCAGAAAATACATTCAACTGCAGTTACCTTACTTGTTAGACAGCAAATATGGGGATCAGAGGGTGGGGGGGATGCCACTAGACACCAGGCTTATACAATATAGAGATATGGGAGGGTGGGGGGTGCCACTAACCACCAATAGGGTAACACATTATTATAAATGTGGGGATCAGAGGCTGGGGGGTGCCACTAGACACCAGGGTTGTACAACAGGATAGTTATACAAATAGGATCAGGAAAGGCTTATAGGGTTATACAATAGGACAGTTATACACATAGGATCAGGAAAGGCAGTGGGTGAGTAGATAAGGGGGCCGAGAAGGCAGAAGTACTTAATGAATACTTCTGTTCAGTGTTCACAAGGGAGAGGGATGGGCCCACACCTGAAGAGAAAGGGGTAGCGGGAAGTTGGGGTGAGACAACCATGGATAGGGTTATCCCAGTGGAAAGGGTGCTGGAGTGCCTTAGGTCCCTGAGGGTAGACAAGACACCAGGGCCAGACGGAGTTCACCCCAGGGTGCTGAGGGAGCTGTCAGAGGTCCTGGCAGGGCCACTGGTGGACCTGTTCAACACCTCGTTGAATATGGGTTGTGTGCCCAGGGACTGAAGGGAGGTGCACGTGATATCTCTCCATAAGAGTGGGCCCAAGGATGAACCAGAGAACTACAGACTGATGAGCCTGACCGCAATTGTAGGAAAATTGATGGAATCTATCTTTAAAGATAGGCTGGCACAGTTTCTTGAGACTAATGATCTACAGGATGACAGGCAACATGGTTTTGTCTCTGGCAGATCCTGTCAGACAAACTTGGTTGACTTTTTCAACTGGGTCACGAGGGCACTGGACAGGAGCCATGTGGTGGATGTACTCTACCTGGATTTCGATTCAGTGCCACATGGTAGGTTGACCTGCAAGTTGAGGAGACTAGTAGTTGGGTGGAAACTAGCCAGATGGGGTGAAAACTGGCTGGGGGACAGGTAACAGAGAGTAGTGGTGGGGGCGAGGCATCGGAGCCTAGAGCAGTGACAAGTGGTGTCCCACAGGGCTCAGTACTGGGACCAGTTCTGTTTAATATTTTCATCGCAGACATAGCCATAGGGATCAAGAATAAGATCAGGCTCTTCGCTGATGACACCAAGATCTGTGCTGAGGTAGATTGGGGGGGGGAGGGTGACAAATTACTTCAGGAGGATTTGGCAAAACTAGAGGAGTGGTCACACCCCTGGCAGCTTCGGTTCAATATCAAGAAGTGCAAAGTGATGCATTTCAGAGCCAGGAACTTAGGATACAGTTACTGGTTGGATGGTGTCCATTTGTCCACATCCAATGAGGAGAAGGGTCTGGGGGTGCAGGTAACCAGGGAAATGAACCACTCGGTTCAGTGTAGGAAGGCAGCAGCAAAGGCAAACAGGATGCTAGCGTGCATAGCAAGGGGGATTACATCCAGAAGTAGTGAAGTCATATTGCCCCTGTACAGGTCCCTGGTGAGGCTGCACTTGGAGTACTGCATGCAGTTCTGGCACCCTTTCTTAAAAAGGGACATCAAACTACTGGAAGTGGTGCAACGAAGAGCAACAAAGATATTCCTGGGGTTGGGGGATAGACCTTACGAGGAAAGACTAAGAGAAGTCAACATGTATGCTATGGAGGATAGAAGAGAGAGGAAACATGATCGAGACGTTCAAGTACCTGAAGGGGATGAACAGAGTGGGCTTCAGGGGTGGGTTCACTCTCAAGAGCAGAAGAGAAACCAGAGGGTATTCTCTGAAGCTGAAGACGGGCAGATTCAGGAGGAAAATGAGAAGGCACCATTTCACTGAAAGGGTGGTAGCAGGGTGGAATGCACTGCCTGAGAAACTCGTACCATCGCAGACAGTGGGGAGCTTCAAGAGGGTGTAAGACAGATTCAAGGGGAAAGTACATACCGGGAGGGGCAGGGTGGGGGGAAGGAGGAGATGGAAGGTGGGGGGAGCAGCTGCAGTCTAATGGACTGATGTGCTGCACACTCAAGTAGGCCAGATAGACCATATGTCCTGTATCTTCTGGCAATTTTGTATGCTCATAATACAGGGATATGGGAGGGTAGGGGTACCACTAACCGCCAATTGGGATTTTCAACATTAAAAATATGGGGATTTGAGGGTGGGGGTACCATTAGACATCAGGGCTGTAGAAAAGCAAAATGGGAGGGTGGGGGTGTGCCACTGAACACCAGCGTACCACACTAATAAAGGCATCTAGGTAAAGGGAACCCAAGGACAGTATACTGGCTCAACGGGGTTCAGCTCAGTGCCTTGCAGGAAGCAAGGGACCTAGGAGTCATCATTTGCAATACACTTAAACAGACCAGCCAATGCAACACAGCTTACAGCAAGGCCAGCAGAATGCTAGGGTGCATAGATTTGACATCAGGAGCAGGGAGGTAATACTCCCACGCTACATATTCCTGGAAAGGCCCCATCTGGAGCACGGTGTCCAGTTTTGGAGTCTACATCTTAAAGAGGATAAGAGCAGGTTGAAGACCGTAAAGAGAAAGACGAGCAAGATGATTCAGGGCCTCCAAGGGCACTCGTAGGAGGGGCATCTAAAGGCATTGAATATGTTCTTGCTGGAGGCTAGGAGGGATAGAGAGGACATGATTGAAACATACACGTTCCTGAGAAGAATAAATAAGGTGCCCTTCTCTGATCTGTTTAACAAAGTTGCTGACTCCAACACTAGAGGTCACGAGTGGAAGTTGGGGGCCGGGGGCTTCAAGAGGGAGCTTAGGAAACATTATTTTACTGAAAGGGTTGTAGAACCATGGAATGGGCTACCCACTAAGGTGGTGGCAGCAAAGACCATGACATCATTCAAACTGGGGTGGGACAGAGCTAAAGTGAGAACAAAAGCCGTGGGAGCGGTAGGGGACATAAAGCAGAAGGAGGGCTAGGTCCTAGGATCTGAGTAGGTCTCAGGAACTCATGGGCAGACTAGATGGACCCTCGGTCTCCTTCTGCCATAATTTGTTCTGTGTTTCTATTTGTACAGTGCTATTACCACCTCCTTTTTTCTACTGGTGATACCTCTCCCTATGCACCCCAGCATCACACTGGCTCTCCCCACAGCCTTTTCACAATGCTTGGTTACCTTTAAGTCATCAGGTATAATGACCCCAGGTCCTTTTCCTGTTTGGTGGTCGTATGCACCTTCCCATCATGTACTCCTCCCCTGGGTTTCTGTGCTCCAAATGCATGATTTTACACTTCTTTGCATTGAGTCTTAGCTGCCACACTCTTGACAGCTCCTCAAGCCTACCTAGGTTCTTCCACATTTTTTTCACCCCCAAGGTGTGAACCACATTGCAGAGTTTAGTGCCACCTGCAAAGAGGCATGCCTTCCCTTCCAACCCCTCTGCAATGTTGCTTATGAAGACATTAAAGAGGACTGGCCCCAGAACTGATTCTTGTTGCACCAACTTGTCACCCTCCTCTCCATGGAATGAAGGCCATTTACCACCACCCTCTGTGTTCTAGCCCTTAACCAATAATTTACAAACCTCCTGTGTGGAACAGTGTCAAAGGCCTTGTTGAAAGCCAGGAAAGCCACATCCACCGTCCCTCCATGGTCTTATTCCCATGTCACCCAGTCACAGAAATCTATCAGATCTGTTTAACATAACCTTCCCACTGTGAATCCATGCTGCCTAGGATCCTGTGATCTGCTGGATTCAAGATATACCACAGTCCTTCTCCTTAGCAGTGATTCCATTAACTTCCCCACCACTGAGGTCAGGCTGACTGGCCTGTAATTGCAAACCTCCTCCCAGCTCCCACTTTTGTGGAGAGGGACTACATCTGCCCTCCTTCGGTCCTCCAGAACCACTACCGTTTCCAGCGATTTGTTGAACTGGGATGTCAGTGGTGCTGTGAGCACCTTTCTAAACTCCTGTTAATATTCTTGGATGCATCCTATCCAGATGCATTGCCTTTCTCACTCTCAGTTTTGTGAGTTCCTTTAGGCCTGTCTCCTCCATAAACGGACTGGTGTCCACCTCCCTCCCTTCCATCGATGCTCCTGTTGCTTAACTGAGGTCCCACAACTTCCCCTTCTAATGTGAATACTGAACAAAATTATTTCTTCAGAATTGTTGCTTTCTCCAGGTCCTTCTCGACACAATCCTCTCCGTCCCCTTTTAGCCTAACAATCCCACCCCAGGGGCTTGATTCAAAAAGCCCTGGAATTGATACAAGGTACCTGTGTCAAACAAATGGTGCAAGTGGCACCTTGCATCAAAAATTGCCCTCCCCTGAGCTATTCAAAAAGGCAGCCTGTGTCAGCCGCAGGCTGTCTGCTCCAAACAGGGCCTGTGCTGCCCATGAGCCCCCAAATGGGCTAAATAGGATTCTGTAAATTGTTCCAGAGGAAAAGTATTTAAGTACCCTTAGACCAGCCAGGGCTGGTCTAAGGGTACTTGGCACAATGTCCACTGGAGGAGTTCGGCACATTGTGGTAACAATGTGCTACGTCCCCCCCCCACACACATCTAGTGATAAGGTATGAATTACAGTGCAGTGTCATAAGTAAAAAGGTAAATAATAATCATAATACAAAGCCCCTGGTGGTCTAGCATTCCCTTCCCTTGCCCTGATATGCCCATTATTGTGCATTTTAAACATTCATTTGCCCTGGTGCCACCCCCTGTCCTGATATGCCTGCTGTTATGAAGTTTAAAAATTACATTTACCCTTGTGATTTAGCGTTCCCTACCCCAACCCCGACATGCCCATGTTTGTGCATTTTAAACATTCAATTACCCTGGTGCCCCCCTCTGCCCCAATATGCCTGCTGTTGTGCATTTTAAAAAGTCATATACCCTGGTGCCTCCCTCTACCCTGATATGTCCGTTGTTGTGCAGTTTAAAAAGTACAATTACTCTGGTGGTCTAGTGGTCCCTCCCACCACCCTGATAAGCCTGTTGTGCAATTTAACATATCAGTTACCCTGGTGGTCTAGCGGTCCTGCCCCCCCACTCTTGCAAGTACTGTCCACCTCCCACTCTACCCCACCCCCCCAAACCCAAACCCGAGCCGGGACCAGCACAGTCCTCCTCACACCAGCTCAGCCAGCCCTGACTGAACTGTCACAGAAAGCCTAATACAGTACAGTATGCACTCACTTGATCAATGTGCGCCTACTGTATTGTATTAGGGGCTCAGCGACAGTTCAACTGGGGCCAGCCAAGGTGGTGCGAGGAGGGCTGTGCTGGTCCCTGCTCAAGGTTCAGATTTGGGAGGGGGAGCTGGGTGATAGGCAGTACTTGCCAGGGTGTAGGGGTGGGACCGCTAGACCACCAGGGTAACTGATATATTAAATTGCACAACAACGGGCTTATCAGGATGGGGGGAGGGACCACTAGACCACCAGGGTAATTGTACTTTTTAAACTGCACAACAATGGGCATATCAGGGCTGGGGAAGGGACCAAGATAAATGAATGTTTAAAATGCACAATAACAGGCATATTGGGGCAGTGTGAGGGAATGCAAGACCAGGGTAAATGTACTTTTTAAACTGCACAACAGCGGGCATATTGGGGCAGGGGTAGGTACCAGGGTAAATGGATGTTTAAAATGCACAATAATGGGCATAATGGGGTGGGGGATGCTAGCCATTGTGGGCCCTGCTGGACTGGTGTACAGCCACTCCACAGGTTGTGGCAAGCTGTCCTGATGCGCTGTGTGTTTGGTGCATGGCCAGGGTTGTCACATGCCTAGGGACTTTGCCGGTGGGACCCTGCCAGTTGGAGAATCAAATGCAGGGTTCCTGGCGCACTGGGCTTTGGCACAAGCTGCTATTTGCTTCAGCTTGTGCCAATCTCAGCCCCTTTTGTGAATCGAGCCCCTGGTCTTTCTTCTTTCATTGACATACCTGAAGAATGTCTTTGTCCCCTTTTGTTACTGCCTGGGCTATTTTTTCCTAAGTTTGCGTTTTTGCACTCCTGACTGCTTTCCCTGTCTCACTCTATTTTTCTAGATACATTTCACTGTCCTCCTTCCTCTGTGTTTCCTTGTACCTCCTGAATGCCAGCCTTTTCACTCTTACCTTCCCGGTCACTTCCTTTGAGAACCATAGTGGTTTTTATTTTCTCTTGCTTTTGCTTAATTGTCTAATGCAAAGGTTTGTTGCCTCCTCTATGGCTCCTTTTAGATTTGCCCACTGTTCCTCTACACCACCCCATCCTCCCCCCCCTGCCATGGCTTTCCTGAGACATTTCCCATTTTTGCAAAGTCAGCCCTTCTGAAGTCCAGGACCCCCTCTTTCAAGTGGTTTGACTCCACCACTGTTACATAGAAACACAGATTTTGAGGGCAGATAAGGACCGCTTGACCCACCTAGTCTGTCCATTTTCCTACCTATTGGATAAGCTGCAGATCCTAGTAAATCAGCAGCCTACTCCCTCCTACCCCTCTCCTACCCCCCCACTATAATTGCCTTATGTCAGTCCCATGCATTCTTGAATTCCCCCACTGTTTTTGACCCACGACCTACTCAGGAAGGCTGTTCCATGCATCTGATACCCTTTCCGTGAAAAAATACTTCCTCACGTTGCCCCTGAGCCATCCCCCCTCTGTCTTCAAATTGCACCCCCTTGTTCTTGTGCATGTCTTTTTCTGAAATATGCTACCCTCTTGGACTTTGTTGAGTCCCTTGAGGAACTTGAAAGTTTCTATCATGTCCCCCCTTTCCCTCCTTTCCTCAAGGGTATACATATTAAGCTCTTTTAGTCTCTCTTCGTATGGCTTCTGGTGCAGACCCTGTACCATTTTGGTTGCCCTCCTCTGGTCTGCTTCCATCCTGTCTATGTCCCTGTGGAGATGGGGTCTCCAGAACTGCATGCAGTACTCCAGATGGGGTCTCACCAACTGTCTGTACAGAGAGATGACAACTACCTGCTTTCTACTGGTGGTGCCTCTCCCTATGCATCCCAGAATCTCCCCAGCCCTCCTTACTGCCTTCTCACACTGCTTGCCTACCTTAAAGTCGCCTGATATGAGTACCCCCAGGTCCCTTTCCATTTTTTTTGTTGTTAGTACCTCCCCCCCATTGTGTACTCTTCCCCTGGGTTTCTGTTCCCAGGTGCATTACTTTGCACTTCTTTGCATTGAAACTAAGCTGCCATACTCTTGACCATTGCTCCAACATTGCCAAGTCTCTTCTCATTCGCTCTCACATTGAATTACAGCGATGGTGATTACTGGACCCCAGGTGGCTACCCGCCATGACATCTGCAACTCTGTCCCTGTTGGTGAATACTAGGTACAGTATTGCTCCCTAACCAGGTGGGCTCTACCACTAGCTGCCTGAGGCACACCTCCAGCTGGGCGTCCAGGATGTCCCTGCTCCTGGTTGAGGCTGCAGCTGGGAGGCTCCAGTCAACATTAAGCAAATTGAAGTCTCTCACCAGCAGCACCTCCCCTTTAGTTGAAATCTGTTGAATGGCTTCCACTAGAACCCTGTTCAATTCTTCCCCTTGTGCTGGAGGTCTGTGAATCACTCCAATGCGAACAGCGGTGCCACTAACCATCTCTAGGGTGACCCACAGTGCCTCAGTCCCTTCCTGCATTCCCAGTACCTCAGTTGCTTTTAAACTCTCCCTGACATAAAGAGCCACTCCTCCTCCCTTTTTGCCCACCCTGTCTTTCCTGAATAGAGTATATCCTGGCATGGTCATATCCCAGTCATGGTTCCCATTGTATCATGTCTCGGTAATGGCAACAATGTCCAGGTCAGCCTCTGCCATCAAGGCCACTGGTCCCAGGCTGTGAGCATTCCAGCTTTCAGCTTAGTGTGCCACTCCTGGTTAAACAATTGAAAGAAAAAAAAAAAACACTATTATTTTTCTTGCTTTATTTTGCTACTACAAGCTTTGACTAATACATCCATCCTTAAATGTACTTTTTATAGCTTATGTGTCTGTAACCTAGGCAGAACTACACTTAAAATTTTACACATAAATAAATAAATCATCAGAATAGCATTTATTTCAGTATTATCTCCTTCCTTTTCAGGTGTTCATGACACTATGTGTGTGTATATATATATATATATATATATATATCTTTAACTTCAAAGCACTAAACCTATTCAAATGCACAAAACACAAGACTTTATTCTCTTCACACATTACTGTTAAACTTCTGGTCCCAGAACGGCCAAGAAACAATTGTTAGAGTTCACTCTTGCATGTCACTGTCAATCCCACTTCTCATGCAAACAACAATCAATTAGGCAACCCCTTTAATTTCTGTGCTATGTACTCTTGCATCAGAGAGACACAAATCTTACAGAACTGCTAAAAAAACAAATGTAGCAAGACTGGATTTCTGAATTGAAACCTGTTGTTTACAGTAACTACGTAAATAATAGTTTACTGGCTACAAATGATGCTACAGACATGACAATAACAAAATGTCTGTTTTACATGGAAACATCCATATAATGAACTTGTCATACAGGATTTGTGATCTTCTTTCTGTCTGCATGTATCTGACAAAGGAAAAGGCATCTGCTTGATCCTTTTGTTTCTATTTTATTTTTATGCCCAACTTGCCCATACTGTTACAGCCAAATATTGACATGCTTAGAGTTAAACAAAAAAAAATCATGTCTATGTGTGTGTGTGTGTGTGTGTGTGTGTGTGTGTGTGTGGGGGGATTATGCCTAGATGCAGTTTCAGGCACTCAATTACTTCCCCAGGCAGCTCTGATAGTCAGTTATTCCAATATGATAGATCCACCTCATGCCCCTCCCACATGAACCAAAAAAAAAAGATGGGGGTAGATGTTTAGGAGCTTCTCGGGTGGAGGTGGGGGTGGATCTAACCCCACCCAAAAAAACTAATGCTGCCTCCCACTACTCAGGTTCCAGTTCTTGTACCTCCCATTTAAGAAAGAAAATAGTGCCCTGCAACCATTGACTAACACAAAAGCGTATTTATTTGAGGGTGGAAAACATTTCTTGGAGGAGGGTAAGGTGGAGGAGACTATTTACACCTTCAGTCAGTTCCATGGACAGAAAACATGACATCAGCCCTTTTGTACATGCAAAATGTCTGCAGGCTCCGCCCACTGCAGCCGTAAAAAAAAAGCAGGAGTAGAACTGAAGCCCAGTCAGTTGGTAAGGTTGCTCCACTACTGTTCTTCTTAATTACCATTGGGAGGGTGCAGTAAGTCCACCTTGGGTTCTTCCTTCCTCCCTCACAGTAGTCAGTTGGGAGCAGGAGGTGCAGAAAAGGCAGGTTGTTCAGAAGAAAACAAAAGAGTAAAGTAACTTCTCTCACAGAGAGGAAAGAGAAGGTGAGACTGGCCTGAACTGAAAGCAGGCTTGCAAAATGAAAGTGCTTGAAAAACAGAAAGATTTAAAGTGGCAGTCACCATTTTTGCTTCCTAGTACAATACAGCTTAAAGTGACTTTATCCACTGCAAGTTTGTGACTACGTAATGGCAACAACAGTGACTTATCATATCCGGCCACCTGAACCTTTTGATTTTGCCAACCCAGGTGACTTTCCAAAATGGCTCAGATGCTTCAAAAGGTTTCATTTAGCCAGTAGCCTAGCAGAGTCAACGGTGGAGAATTAGCGTTAACACCCTGATATACTGCATGGGGGACAAAGCAGATGACACACTCAGCAGGATGATGTTAATGGATGCAAAAAAAGGATAACATGGTCCAGGAAAAACTAAATGCATTTTTCACAGGCTGCAGAAATGTTACCTATGAAGGGGCCAAATTAAAGTACAGAGGCAGGAAGCAGGAGAACCTGTTGATAACTTCACTACAGCATTGTTCTCCCTAGCTGAACACTGTAACTATGGAGACCTATGAGAGGAACTGATCCAGGAATGGATTGTTGTGATGCACTGAGACAACAGATTGGTGGAATGCATGCAACTTGACAACAACCTCACTTTAGAGAAGGCTGTCACAATGGCCCAACAGAGCGAGGCAGTACGAAAACAACAGTCAGACCTCCAGTCAGCAGCACGCTGCGGTGCAGAACTAAACACCCTACAAGTGGACTCAGTGCAGTGCAGACATTTTTCCACTGGGAGGAGTCTGAAGAGATCCAGTGCAGCTTCAAAAGTGATATAGGCTCAGTGGTGTAGATGAACACCCCACAAGAGAAAGAACATGCAGATTCCATGTGGGAGGTGCAGTAACAAGCTAACACATCCAAGAGCTCAGTGTCCAGCAAATGATGCCACTTGTCATGCATGCCACAAGAGAGGTAATTACAGGAGTTTACGTCAGTCAAACGCAACAGTGTGCAAAGTCCAAGAAGTGCCAGAGTATGACAAAGTGTATGTTTTTTTTGGCATCGGTTCAGGCTCAAGGAACTAGCTGGAAAACAATAGTTCTCATCAACAAGATACCAACAGAGTTCAAGAGAGACACAGATGCAGACAGTGCAGACATCACAGCCATGCCAGAAACCCTTTACAAGGCACTGTGGAGCAAGCACTGCATACCTTTGTGGGCCACAAATAAAGTCCTGATGGGGCCAGGAAGATACACACTGGATGTGTGCAGAGAGCCTACTGCCACTGTAGCTAAAGGCAAAAATGCAAGTCAAGAGGACAGTTATGTTGTGAAGAGCCTCCATACCCCATTGCTAAGCAGACAAGCAATCGAGAAACTTCATCTTCTCACCAGTCTCGATAGTGTGGAACAAAACAACTGTAGTGAGGAGTTCTCAACATTATTCAATGGCCTAGGAGAACTCAAAGAAGATTATCATATTCAGCTTACACCAGGAGCTGTACCATTTTCGCTGACAGCCTCCAGAAGGATACCAGTTCCACCAATGTCCAAGGTAAAAGAGAACATTTCCAGAATGGGGAATCTTGGTGTGATCACTGAGATCAAGGGACCCACAGGCTGGTGTGCCAGCATGGTAGTGGTCTCAAAGTAAGATAATGCCGTAAGGATCTATGTTGCCCTAATCAAACAGAATGAGTTGGTCAGGCAGGAGAAATTCATCCTTCCCTCAGTGGAGCAAATTCTGGGGATGCTGGGAGAAGCAATTCTCTTCACCAGTCTTGATGCAAATGCAGGATTTTGGCAGGTATGTCTGAAACATAGAAACATAGGGTAGGATTTTCAAGGGCCAGAGAATGGTGCAGGGTGCTTGCATCAAAAACAACTGACGCAAATAGTAGGATACGTCAAAACATGCGTCAATTCTGATTTTAAAATGGTGCTTGTGTCAAAAACAGGTCTGCATGTGCCAGACTGACTTGCACCAAAAAAATACCTGCACCATGTTGGAAGGGATGCCTTCCTCACTGAAATGCTGCACCATCCTCTTAATTGGGATTTTCAAGGAGTGTGAGTCCTGTCCTTGTGCCTAAGATGTATGTCACTGTTAGACCAGCCAGAGCTGGTCTAAGGGACACTAGAGCATATAAAGAGGCCCACAGCAGGAGGTCAGACCTGACTACACTACTTTTAAGGGCCAACATTCCCCTGCAGGACTAGTTTAGAACATTTTGAAGGCCCAGTCCTGGCCATTTCATCTGCTTTATTTTTTGACTTTGCTTGCATCATTTTGTCCTTTGCGTCATTTTTGACTCAACTTGCACCATTTTTTGACTCAACTTGCGTCATTTTCGTTCCTTGAGTCATTTTTTTTACTTAGCTTCCACCATTTTCTTGACTCAACATGCACCATTTTTTTATTCAACTTGCTCCATTTTTTAGTACTGCTTGTGTCATTCTCATCCCTTGCATCATTTTGTTGATGCAGTGGACCTCTTGCATCAGTCTGGTGGACTTTGTCACAGAGAAGGCT
This sequence comes from Neoceratodus forsteri, assembly GCA_016271365.2. NCBI lineage: Eukaryota > Metazoa > Chordata > Ceratodontiformes > Ceratodontidae > Neoceratodus > Neoceratodus forsteri. Next base: position 372,744,872 of record CM057449.1, read on the forward strand.
TTTCTTGCAAAATATGGCGCACAGTAGTTGGCGTACCTGGATCTGATGCAAGGTAGTTGTTTGACACAGCTTGCATGGATCTAAGGGCCCTTTGAAAATCTGGCCCATAGAATTTAATGGCAGATAAGGACTGCTTGGTCCACCATGTCTGCCCATTTTCTCTACCTACTGTATTACTGCAGACCGCACTAGGTCTCTGATTTTACCCTCCCTATATTGACCACTATGGATTCCTTTATGCCTATCCCATGCATTCTTGAATTCTGTTACAGTTTTTGTCCTGACCACCTCCTCTGGGCGGCTGTTCTAGGCATCCACCACTCTCACTGTGAAGAAGTACTTTCTCACGTTACCCCTGAATCTACCCCCCTCCAGCTTTGTAGCATGACTCCTTGTTCTCAAGCATCTTTTTTCTAAAAAATGCTACCCTCTTTTACCCTATTTATATCCATGAGGTATTTATTGAAAGTCTCTATCATATCCTCCCCCTCCCTCATTTCCTCCAGGGTGTACATATTGAGGTTATTCAGTCTGTCCTCATAGGGCTTTTGATGCAGACCCTGCACCATCTTAGTTGCCCTCCTCTGGACTGCCTGTACTCTATCTAAGTCCTTCAGTACATGTGGTCTCCAGAACTGGATACAGTACTCTAGGTGAGGTCTCACCAACAATTTATACAGTGGTATGAGTACCTCCGTCTTTCTGCTGGTGATAACCTCCCCATGCACCCTAGCATTTCACTGGCTCTCCCCACTGCCTTGTCACACTGTTTGGCCACCTTTATTTATTTATTTAATGATTTGGAAAAGACCTTTGAGTGCAAACTCTTTTACATGGGTTCCATGTCATAGATTGCAAAGTAAAGTACAATAGAAGAAAGCAAAGGTAGATCACAATGAACAATACAGCTTGGATGCAGAACTTACAGAACAACTCAAAACATAGGTACAAGTTAAAATAACAAGAGAAACACTTTATGAGGGTGGGGGGTGGATAAGCAGCCACAAAGTGCCTTGTCAGTAGTTCAGAGAGATGAGGATAGCTGGCAGTGGGGTGAAGAAAGGAGGTACGAGAGAGAGGTAGGTACTGCGGTGGAGGTGAAGGGTGGGGGAAGAATGGCAACAAGGTATAGGGAAAAATAGGGGGTGAGGGGAGGCTGAGCAGAGAAGACATGCTGGAGTAAATGGTGGTGTGTGAGGAGACATGGTCAGGCAGCTTGCATTAGTAGTGACTGTTAGGGAAACTCATGAGACTGGGAGTTGAGGGAGGGGGGGATGGTGGGGTGGTGGGTGCCAAAGGAGCATGACGTGAACTGATTGCTGAGACAAGTCATGAGAAGGGACAGATGGAGGGGGGAACTGAGGCATGCCTAGTGCTTGCTGGGTGGCAGAGAGAGAGTGGGTATGGCTGGACTTAGGGGCAGGTGCTCTTAGAGAGTGTTATTAGGTGCTGTTTGAAGTCAGTTTTGAATTGGGCCAGACATTTGGTGGCCAAGAGGTGCCCAGGAGTTCATTCATCCACAGGGGGTCCGGTAGGCAAATGCACGTTGCCCATGTGAGGTGCGATGGAAGGGGATAGCCAAGGCCCCCCTTGTCCTCCCCCTGGTGACCTGTAATGAGTTGGCTGCCTTGATCAAATTGCCTGTGTCATCAGATATGATCACCCAGGCCTCATTCCTGTTTGGTGGTCGCTAGTACCACTCCCTTCATCTTATACTCTGCCCCTGGGTTTCTGCACCCAAAGTGCATGATTTTACACTTCTTTGCATTGAAACTAAGCTTAGAGAAACTGACCACCATCATCACACCCTTTGGATGCTACTGCTTTTGAAGATTGCCCTTTAGCATCTTGTCTGCCCCTGAGCACGTTCCATGCAGAATGTGTAGATTCCTGGAAGGCTTGGAGGGGGTTGTATGCCACATGGACAATATCCTTGTCTTCAGTTTCACTAGAGAGGAGCATGCCCAGAGAATCTCAGCAGCCCCAAGAAAGGTCCAGAGTGCAGGGCTGACACTAAATGCCAAGAAATGTGAGTTTGGGAAAACCAAAGTTCAGTTCCTGGGACATATCATCTCAGATAAAGATGTACCATCCAATTCAAAGAAACTGGAAGCCATACAGAGGATGACAAGTCCCACAAATGTGTCCAAAGTTTGAGGTTTCCTGGGAATGGTCAACTGATTGGAGAAGTTCATACTGGCCTTAACGGAGAAAACAAAAGTGTTACAAAAAAATATTTGTCAAAGGTGAAGCAGTGAGTTTGAGGTCCAGCTCAAGAGCAAGGATTTACAGCCCTCAAAGCAGAACCCATGGCGCTGCCTACCCTAGCCTTGTTCAGTCCTAACAAAGAAATTAAAGTAGTGGCAGATGCATCATCCTTTGGACTAGGAGGGGTCCTGATGCAAAAGCAAGAAAACCACTGGAAACCTGTTGCGTATGCCTCAAGATCACTGGCGACAACAGAACAGTGCTATGTGCAAATTGAAAAGGAGACACCTCATCGTAATTGGGCATGTGAATGCTTTACTTGTACCTTGTGGGAGCACACCTCATTCTAGAGACAGATCACAAACTTCTGGTAAATCTGTCGGGCACCAGAAGACTAGATGACCTTCCTCTGAGGATACCGAGGTTTTGCATGTGGTTGATGAGATATGCCTACACAATTATTCATAGTCAGGGCATGTCATTAATTACCGCTGATGTACCTCTCAAAGGACAACTTACAGAAGGAGATGCAAACCTCATGGAAGAAACAAGAATCTATCTCACTCAAATACAAAACAACCTTCCAGCATCAGACAGTAGTCTTGAGCAAATCAGACAACAACTACAGAAAGATCATGTAAGTCATGAAATTCTGTCAACACGATTGGCCACCAAGGGTTCAAGGTCCAGATACTAACAAACCATTCTAACATAAATGACACACCTCAATAGTTCAAGATGACTTACTTCTGAAGGAAACCAGAATTTTAATTCCTTAATCTCTGCAGGATGCTACCCTGAAACTACTCCATGAATGTCACAATAAAGCACAGCAGACTGTGTGGTGGCCAGGGCTTGATGCGCAACTAATCCTGATGGATAAGTGTGACATCTGTACAAAACGCCACTGCAATCTAGTAGAATTGATTCCATCTAAATTTCTAGACAACCATGGCAGAACATTGGTACAGATGTTTTCAACCGGAACAGTCAGAAATTCCTCACATTTGTGGACTCTCATTTGAGGTATGTTGAAATTGTAAACTGAAATTTATGACTGTGAGTCATGTTATTGGACACTTGCAAGCAATTTTCACTCACCGTGGAGTGCCTTAGACTCTAGTATTAGACAATGACCTACAGTTCAATTGTTCAGATATTCTCAATTTTGCAAAAGGCCATGGCTTTGTACATCTCGCACAAGAGTCCAAGACATCTGTAAGGCAATGGAGATGCCAAAAGAGCAGTACAAACAGTTAAGAGACTTCTGAAGAAAGCTAGTGCTCCATTCAAAGCTCTACTTCCTTACCAAGCCACACCACTTGCTAATAGCTATAGTCCAGCAGAACTGCTGATAGGCCAAAAAATGAGAACAACCATACCTATTTTGCCATGTTTGAATACAAAACTTCCAGACCAAGGAAAAATCCTAGTCCATGAACAGTTTTCAAGTTTCAAATGCAAATAATCATATAACCTAAGACACAGAGCTCTTACTTTGCCATAGCATCAGCCTAGAGGATGAGTCTGGATTCTGGTCATGAAGATTTATTTATTTATTTAGCTTTTGTTTACCAGGTGAGGTACACTAGGCAAACATGTTTTTTGGCGCAGGTCACAGAACAGCTGTCATCTCATTACTATCTTCTGCAGAGTACGAAGGGACAGTTGAGATGCAACAGGCACCCATTTGTTCACTTTCACTCCAGAGAGGGATAAGGCCAGGTATTAGAAGATGGACTGTCACCACCTCTAGGGGATCCATCATATGATCAACCAGAAGGGGTACAACCAGTACCACTGGAAAATCTTGCACCATTACTGAGACCACAGCAAAGGCTGTTGAAAGACAAACCAGTTGCAGAATAAGTAGCTGTGAGATGCATTGTCATGACTCAGTTGAGACACATGTCAGTTTAACCTCAAAGAGTGGACTTGTAAATAAAAAGGACTGATTGTGTTAAAATAATTTCATGGCACATGACCTGGAGTCAGAGTAATTCTCCCACTCAGCTGGAAGTGTTCAAGCAGTGTACCCTGACCTTCTTTGATTGCTAATGTTAACAATAGCAGAAAAGCTTAAACATAGTTTAAAAAGTTGAAGTACTATAGTAAGCTGCTTGAATTTCTGTAGAAATGTGTATCTGTCCCAAAAGGGGCGATGTGGTGATAGGTGCGCTGTGGCCTAACTAGCCTATCTAGTTTATTATGTGAGCTCTGGGAGGAACTACCCAGAGGAACGTCCTGTTAATAAAGTAGTTATCTTACCTTCAACCTGTGTGTAGCATGGTTCTTAACAGCATACATGACAGGGCAGACTTCAACTGGATCAGGGAGCTGGTTCGAGGCACGTTATTTGGAGTGGACAGCATCAGGGATGTAGAGAAAAATGGGAGGTAATCAAGAGGGCCATTCTGAGCAAGTCACTTAACCACCCAGTGTTCCCAGGTCACCCCTGAAAACAGGCACGTGTGCCTAGTGGGCCTTACCTGATTATCAAAGACTAAATTAAAAAAAATAAAATAAAATAAAAATTCTCAAGGCAATAAAGTCATGCATGAAAAAAGTAATAAAAAAAAAAAAACATGTACAAGAGACAAATATGATTTTCTGGAAAGATCAGGGAAGCAGTGACAGCCAAAAATAAGGTCTTCACCAGGTACAAGGAAAAACATGGGAAGGAAGAATGGGACAAGTACCAAATGAGAACAAGGAAAACCAAGAGGGCGGTCATAGAAGCAAAGGCAGGCACAAAGCTACGTATTGTGGAGGGGGTCAAGGGAGGGCAAAACAGTTCTTCAGATAAATTAAGGACAAAAGAAAGAAAGGAGAAGGAATTATTAGGCCAACAGAAGGAGGTAGGGTAATTGAGGAGGACAGGCAAAAAGCATCCATTCTAAATGACAAATTCTGCTCTGTATTCATAAGGGAAGACAGAGGGCCTCTACTAGACAGTGGCATTAAGGCAGCTGTAAGGGCAATCCATTAGATGCTGCAGCAAGTATATACCAGTGAAAGGGTTTGGAAATGGCTAGCAGTCCTAAAGATAGATAAGGCCCCTGGGTCAGATGAGATGCATCCAAGGGTGCTCAAGAAATTGGCAATGGAACTAACTGAATCCTTGATAGGGCTATTCTATAGCTCATTTGAAACAGGGACAGTTCCAAAAGACTGGAGGGTAGTGGATATAGTCCCACTCCATAAAAGGGGGACATGGAGCAACTGGGTAACTACAGACCTGTCAGTCTTACCGCTATTGTGGGTACACTGATGGAGACACTAGTCAAAGAGGACCTCATGGACTACCTGGAGAGTAATGGACTCGAGAATAGGAAACAGCACAGGTCTGTGGCAGGGAGATATTATTAGACCAACCTGATAGTATTCTTTGGGTAATGAGGGTAATAAGGGCCAATCTGTGGATTTTTTATTTTATTTTAGTTTTTGGTAACTGGGTGAGGCCCACAAGGCACAAGTGACTGTCTTCAGGGAGGATCTGGGAGCACTGGGGAGATTAAGTGACTTGCTCAGAGTCACACAGTGTGCAAGTGGAGGTTGTAGGTATTAAACCCTGGACTGCTGGATGTAGCAAGCTCATTACTCTAACCTCTTGGCTATACTGCCTATCCAACTCTACTCTACTTCGATTTCAGCCAGGCTTTTGACTCACAGAAGCTTGCTGAAGAAGTTAAAGTGCATCAAAGAACAAAGTTAGATAGATGAGAAACTGGATGGAAGGGAGACAGCAGATGGCTCAAAAGCCACCTTTGTGCCGAGCACATAAGGAAGGTGTGTAACAGGAAGGTCAGAAAATATTACATTTAAACCATGAAAATATGAAGGTTCAAGTAGTTTATTGTTAGCACACAGTATATTAAACATCCAAACTTGTGCAAATTCATGCAGATCAAAAAGTGTTAAAACAGCACAAATATATCTGACCTTACCCCAGCCCAACAGCCAGCCACATTAACCCTAGTGCTTCACCAACAGGCTTCCTCAGGGGGCATGGCAACAATACCCCTACAGAACTTTTATATACTACTAACACCAAAGTGCTCATGCTAATTTAAAAAAAAAAAAGAATCAATTAAATACAAGTCCCTATATTTACAAGCAGCACTTAAGGCTTAACTTGCCTTATTAGATCTATAGCACAATCAAAAAATTGCTGTCTTTTATATCAAGATACATCATAAGTTTAAATTTGGTTTTCCTAGTTAGAAGAGATATTTCCAATAGGCATCATTATAAAAATGTATGAACAAGTAGGTTAATGAGAAGTCCTTAATGAATGAATAATAATGGTCTTCAGAATGCAGTTGTGCTTTTCATTAAGCTGTCAGCTGTCTTGTATATTTTCCATCATCTGCATGCTTTAGTTCTTCATTTGTCTTGGATATAGCTTTATCTCAGCCCAAATTACTCTCAGTAAAATTACTGTTTTTCCTCATGCAACTATAACATAAATACAAAAACATCAATTTTGTACAGACTTTGTAATAAAGGCCTTGGCTAAAATAATTAGATTTCAAACAAATTAAAGTGCAAACACATTTTCATTAATGTCACGACTTCTTCAAACCTCATAAAGAAGTTAACAGCATCTATTTTTGAAAGAAATTTATATCTAAAGATTACAATATAACAAATATTCATAAAATGTATTTATTTATTTATTTATTCAAGAGTTTAACCAGGCAGGCATACTGAGCAGAGGACCACTCGTTCCCAGACTGGTAACCTGCCCCAAACTCGAGTGCTGACCATTAATTAAAACTTGCTGCGTTTTGTCAGTTAACCAATTTGATATCCACCTTACTATAGTACGATCAATATCGACATAGATGAGTTTTTGTAGTAGTGCCCTATGGGGGAGTAAGTCAAATGCCCTACTAAAGTCAATATAGATTATATCATATGGGAGTCTATTGTCAAGCTGAAAACTGCATTCTCCATAAAAGCATAATAAACTCTTTAAGCAGCTTCGGCCTCTTTTAAAACCATGTTGTTCAAAATTTAAGTCAGACAGGGACAGGGTAATCCTATCTTTTATTAAACCTTCCATAATTTTGCACATGGGAGAGGTTAAGCATATCGGTTTATAATTCTCCCAACAATTTGTTGGTCCTTTTTTGTGAATTGGGATCACATATGTGGTTTTCCAGGATTCTGGAAAAAAATTTTGATTAATACACTAGTCATATAGTATTTTTAGAGGTGAAGACAAACTGTCCGCCAACAAGTACAAAAGGTGGCCTGATATGTCATCTGGTGATACGCTGAATTTTCCTTTTTGGGTTATCAACTTTGCATAAACTTCAGATTTCATTAAGGAGATATTACAACCAATGGAGTCTTTGATCATATCTACTGACTGAGTATTAGACAATAACTTATAATAATTTGTATTAAATAGGTTTGCCATATCAAGAGAACCATGAACACAGGAGTCATCTACTTGAATGGGACCAACTTGACAAGTGGGTTTCCTAAGGGAATTTATATATGCGAAGAAGGATTTGCTATTATCCTTACCAGCATTTGCAACTAATTTGATCTCCCAGTACCTTTTTGCTTTTCTGATACTATTTTACATTTGTTTTGAATAGTCTGGTATAGACTCCAATTTGATGATGTTTGAGATTTAAATATGCTGCATACCACTTGATTTGTTTTCTTAATAAGACATTTTATTGACTTACTGTATTCATCCATTTAGGCTGGTGCTTATTTGTGGAGTTTTTAAACTTAACTGGAATATACATATTCCTTAAATCAATGATTTTATTATGTAATATATTAAAATATTCATTAATACTGTAGGTATTTAGAATTTCCTGCCCGTCCACACTATTTAAACTAGATTTAATGTTCAAGATGTCAGCTTTTTCATACACATACTGTATATTTTAGAACTATGTTTCAATGAAGCTATTCTATGTTCTGTTTCAAACCTAATGGAACAATGGTCGCTGTTCCCAATTGGTGAAAGATTTAGTAGGTTATTCAGTTCCAGATTAGTACTATGGAGGAAAAGATCCAAGATATTTTGGCCCCGAGTTGGTAATTCTACCCTTTGTATAAGGTTACACTGTTGGCAAGTATTATGTAGTTTTATTCCCTATACATGAAGTAGCTGAGAGTCCCTTCCAGTCAGTATCACATAAGTTGAAATCCCCTGCAAGAATAATATCCCCTAAGGTGCATACTGATTCTATTTTTGTCATTAATATATCAAAATGTTCAGTGGATGCACTGGGTGGGCGATAACATACTCCTAAAATAAGGTGTTGTTTATTATTTAACAACAACTTAATCCATAGTGACTCAGATGGGCTTTCAGGGGACCCAACATGATTCAAAATATCAACTGACTGAAAGGATTCTCTAAGAAATATGGTGACTCCACCTCCCTTTTTATTTTGTTTATTTTATTTATAATGCATATACCCAGGTATTGAAATATCCCAAGATGTTTTATCATCACCCCAGGTTTCAGAAATCAAAATTGCATCAATATTCTCCACTGCAAGTAGAGCCTTCAGCTCATCTATTTTATTATTAAGACTTCTAGCATTGAAATATAAATATTTTAGTTGTTTTAACTGGTTATTCCTATATGCTTCAGCCAATGGCCTCAGGGAGGGGGAGGGCTAGTCTCTCCCCCAAATCAAGCAGTTTAAATGCTTGGAGACATATTTTAATATATGTTATCCCAATAATTGATTTCCCATATGGCTCAAATGGAGGCCATCCCTAGAAAAAAGCTCAGGCCTACCGACAAATTCTTCCCAGTGGGTGATACATGCTTGAGCTTGTTTAAGGCATCGCATGCAGAGCCAGTTATTGAATTTATGTATAACATTATTAAGTGCATCGACAGCTCTTGGGACTGGTAAGAGTTCGGAGAAGGCAATTTCGCACTCCACGTCCACCAATATGTTTGAAAGAGCCATGATATCTTGTTTGATATCCATTAAACTGGAGCGCAGAAAATTATTTGTACCAACATGTAGAACAACTGATGGTTTGGGGCCACTGTTAGCTAGGATATTGTGTACCATGCTTGATATGTTAGCTATCCTGTCACCTCTAAAGCTGGAACATGTATGGTTTTCCTTATCAGGTTCGCATACTGCCCTATCTATATGCGTAATGATTGAATCCCCCAAAACAAAAACCTGTCTTTGAGTATTACAAGGGATCTGAGTGGACTCTGTATGCCTGGTATGGTTTACCAAGGGGGACGCATTATCTGTCATTGGCCTAGATGAAGAAACATTCAATGGTACTAGTGGGATATTTCAGGGAAGAGGGCAAGTACATGGGAGACCAGGGAGACTGCAAGTGGCCACAGGGAGGACACCAGAGTCTGGTTGATTGGAAAGGGTTTCATCCAAAAGGTTAGTAGTGCAAATACAATCATTTTCCATATTCAGGAGGTTAAATCTATTACTAGTTGGCAGAGAAAAATGTGTGGCCTTACGACCCTTCTTATAGGCTCTATTGCCCTGTACCTCATATTATTGTGTATCCGAAAATTCAACATTATCCTGATCCCTAGGACGCTTCCTAGAACAACCAACATGTGTATCAAGGGCTGAATAAGCACTGGGAACACTAGTATTTTGAGAATCTAAATCAGGCATAGATACACCGTTTGTACCAGGATGATTACTTGTGCTACAGGATGGGGTTTGACTAAGAGCCTGAAATCTAGCCTGCATTTGATGCTGACTTGCTTCTAGTTCAGCTAGCCTGGTGTTAAACATGGGAACTGCCAATTTTAAAGATTCATTTTCTAAACATTTAACACAGGTGAACTTATTTATGGTCTCACTTATCTCGCTAATACTATACATATTACAAATTATACATTGAATGCAACCAGTAACTGGGAAACACCTGTTGGCATCCTGCATGATAGAAGTATCTGGTACAGACATTCTGTCCAACAAGTTGTAGCAACACTAAACTGCCCAGGTACAAACTTTATGTAAGGCAGTTATTGTTTACAGAGGTGAAATCTAAAGTCTATACTCACACAAACTACTCAAGCTGCTCTCGCTGAACATGCAGAACACATGCAGACGTGTGTGTCTCTGCGTGCTTCTCCTCGAGCAGCACAGCGTGCACCTTGCCCAGCTCACCCTGCTTGCTGCTACGTCGGCTTTTAAGTGGTGAGACCCGGAAGTACTGTTGGAAAGGTCAGAACCACACACCTATACTTTGCTAAGTTTTAAAAACTATGTACCAACACAACACAATGACATGTATGGAGCTAAAAAGCTAATTTCAAAGTGCCCCAGAGAGTTTTATGTAGATATCCGTAATCTGTAGTTCAGTTGTGTTGCTGAACTACTGATAGATAACATTTTTTAATGTTTTGCCTCAAAAACATCAAATTAAACTATGGGGAAAAAGACAGGATTGAGATATAGGAAAGCATTTACAACATTGTGTGGAAGTAACATCTGTTTTTAAATAAAAGCAGCGTTTAAAGCAATAGACAAACATTTTTCTGTTATTTTAACCAAATTCATATCCATTGTCTATCTCTTAAAATCAGCAGAGATCACAATCACCCTTTATATCGCACAGTGTCAACATTTAATATCTATTTACAATTGCCATTTTTCCTCAAGAGGATCAAATTAAATTCTTTGGAAAAAAAAGCAAAATTCAAATACAAATAAACATTTACAACACTGGATGAAGTTGACACCTATTTCTGCCACCTCCCAACTATTTGAGAAAATCAATGAATGGGCATAATACATCAATAAGCCATGAGCAAAATAAATGTGGAAAGGTTACAGCTTTCTGTATGTCATATAATTTAAAATAATAAGTACACATTTTTAAATAATTTTATCCAAAATCATGCCCATTATTTGTTGGTTAGACTCTGCAGAGATCATGATCACTTTTTGTACCACATAGTGTCAACATTCATTTTCCATTTACAATTGCCATTTTGCCACAAAAAGATCAAATTAAACTATTTGGCAAAAAATGAAGTTTGAATACAAAAAAGCATTTACATCACTGTGTGACGTGGTCACCTATTTCTGCCACCTCCCAAATAACTTAACAATACATGTCCTGAACAAAATAAATGTGGGGAAATGCCAGCTTTCTGTATGTTATACAGAATACGTACCTTTACAAAGCCACTCATTCATTGATTATATTACAGTGTGTACATAAAAATTTCAAATCATATATAAACTATCTCTGTTGTTTTAGAAGGTGCTATAATTTATTTATTTTTTTTTATTTATTTAGTTGTTTAACCAGGTATAGCACACTAAGCTGAAAGCTTTTTTACAGGAGCGACCTGGGAGCACAAGGAGGTTAAGTGACTTGCTCAGGGTCACACAGTATGCAAGTGGAAGCTGTGGGATTCAAATCCAGGTCTGGTCTGCTGGATGTCACCAAATTTGCAGCTCAGAGCCTTAGACCACTTAACACTCACTCGTAAATGAATTTTTATTAGAGAAAAAATCCAACAAAATGAAAAGAGGCAAAACATAATTTTGTTGTGCCCTGCAAACTTTACACTTCAAATAATAAATAAGGACCATATGTTGCAACCTAGTATTTTAACATCCCTTGGAGTCTCAAGAATAAAGGCTTTAAAAGAGAAAGGGAACTTTTAAAACAGATTTTTTTTTACAAATAACACTTTAAATCCAGAATGTCATTTAAACCCTTGGGCTTCAGACTCTGCAAATGCTAGATCTAAGCTGTCTCAAGTTGCGGCAATTTTTTTTTTTTGTTTTAGTCATTGGTAACCAGGTAAGGCCCACTAGGCACAACTGCCTGTTTTCAGGGGTGACCTGAGAGCACTGGGTGGTTCAGTGACTTGCTCAGAGTCACACAGTATGCAAGTGGAGGTTGCAAGAATCAAACCCAGGTCTGGTCTGCTGGATGTACCAAGCTCATTCACAACTCATTACTCTAACCTCTAGGCAATACTGCCAGCCCAAATTTTGCGTAAAGAGACATAATTTTTTCTTTCCATTCCTCGCACACTCCAGACTCATATATTTTAGACCTTTGGGGATGGAATTATGTTTATCTTTAAAATGTACAGATATTGGACTATTTAAGTTTATATTTAGGATATCTCTAACATGTTCCTGTATTCATTTTTTTACTGCCATTTTTGTCATGTCTATATAAATTTTGTCATAAGGACAAACTAGTCCATAAATTACATATGTTGTTCTGCACGTTATATATTCCCTAATAAAAAATGTATTTAAAGTATCTGGATGTATAAGATAATCACCTTCACTTGCATATTTGCAAGTATTACAGCATTTGCATTTTCTGAAGCCTTCGGGGGGGGTGCAACCACATTGAATCTTTATTGTTTAGACCAGATTCAAACCTACTGTGTACTATATAATCCTTTAGATTTTAGCTCTACGAAAAAGCTACACTCAGTTTTTCTTCCAAGGTTTCTGCCAAATAAGGATAACCCTTCAAAATTAGCCAATATTTTTATGCTATGTTGCCTACAGTACTTTGCCAGACAGTGGACCTTACTCGATATACAGGATCATTATCATTTGCATCTTTATCCAATTTCACCAACAAATCTTTTCTTTCTTTTTGCATAACTGCTGTTGTTGCATCTTCCAGCAATTTACAATCATATCCCCGTCTAAAAAGCTGGCAATCATCTGCTTTGACTGCTCTTCAAAATCTACTTGTGTGCAACAATTTCTCTTTTATCATAGCAATTGCCCATATGGTATTGATTGCTTTAACTTTTTCAGATGTGAGCTGGTGTAGTGCAAGTAAGAATTCCTGGATGTCTGCTTCTTAAAAGTTTTGGTGATCACACTTTCATGTTCTAACGTCACATCCAAAAAAGATACTATTTTGGGATCAACACTATATATTAACTTAAGTCCGAGCCTGTTTCTCTTAAGCCATTCCATAAATTCCAGAATTCTTTTCTGACTGCCTTCCCATACACAGATGACATCATCAATGAAGTAATGCCACATGATGACATCATCTGCATAGGGGAAGGCCTCACCAAAAATATTTTCTAGTTCCCACAAACCCAAAGTAAGATTAGCATATGATGGGCCATGCAGGTCCCCAGTGTTGTTCTCAATATTTGCAAGCAATGTTCTTGGTCAAATTCAAAATTATTATGAGTTAAAATAAAATTTATACTCTCTATCATGAACCTAGTGGGATTCTGACCAAAGTTTTTTCCAAACAATACTTACAGGCAGAAATTCTATAACAAGTGTTATGGATGAATATAATTGTTCAATGTAAATTGTCAGCCAAATTAAGTTTTTTCCCATACAAATCCCTGAAGTTTTGACAACAGGTTGCCTGTATCTCTGATGTAGGACCTCAATTTTACTACCTCCTTCTTTAAGAAGAAATCAACGAACACCAACAATTTGTCAATAAGAGATCCCACACCAGAGACTATTGGGCAGCCTGGAAGAGGGGACTGTTGTTTATGAGTTTTTGGGAGTGTATACAAAACTGCAATAGCTGGGTTCCCCTACCATAAAAAATCAAACTCTGCATTTGTGATGTCACCAGCTGTACAGGCATCAGTAAGAAACTCATAAAATTCCACTTTGAATCTAGCACCATGGTTTCCTGATAACTTTCTATGTCATGCTTCATCCACTAAAATATTGTTTGCCATGTCTATGTACTGAGATTTATCCATCAGCACTGTGTTCCTGCCTTTATTGGCAGATTTAATTATAACATCATCCCATTTTTATGTTTGCTTGCACGCATGTGCAAGAAACATAGTGCCATCATCCGAGATTTCGGAGGTGTGTCACCTCTTCCTCCAATTCAGTCAGTGTGTTGGCAGGTGCGGCCCCTGTAAGCCAATGCATGCTGGAGCTGTCTATGACCAAGCTCAAAATGCAGTGGCATACAGACTATGCTTCAGTGAGCAGCAATAAGATATCGCCTGCTCTGCGCGCAGCTCCCCACACACACACACACACACACACACACACACACACACACAGAAACGACGATACCTCGCGCATGCTCCCTCCCCCGCACACACGTGACAGCCGACGGGGTGCCTAACTTCGCTGGCTTGTGCTGCGCCTCCCCCAAGCCTTCCACATGCCATGCTGGTGCCCACCCCAGTGTGGCAACTGACAGAATAGCCAACGGGGTGCCCAATCCCATCGGCTTGTGCTGCGCCTCCCCCTGCTTCCACATGCCACGCTGGGTGCCCACCCAGCATGGCAACTGATAGAATAGCCGGCGGGGTGCCCAATCCCCATCGACTCCACTGTCCTCACCCCCGTCCGGTGCCACGCTGGGAGCCCACCCACGCGGGCAACTGATCATGGCCGACGGGGTGCCCAATCCCCCGTCAGCTCCACGGCCCCCAACCATCCTTGTGCCATGCTCGAGCCCACCCCAGTGTGGCAAACATCCCACGTCTTTTTTTTAACCTGCAAAATAAAACGGTCCTGCGGCACTTCTCCCAGCCCCCTCCCACAACCCGCACCCACCCACTGCGCACCCTGCCTCCCCACCCTCACCCCATACTTACCTCCGGAGCTCGTCGCGATGATCTTCAGTGGACCGGGAACACGTCTGCACTCTTCAAAGCCGACCGCGAACTGAGGAAATGCCGGTAAGCTGTATAATGGGCTAGATAGGGTTTTTCAACTTTATTCCATATCTCAGGCATTTTTGGAATTTTAGCACCAATTTTCAATGGTTTGGGCCCCTTCTCGGCGAATGATGTCATTGTCATGGCATTATTCGGGCCAGAAGGGTGATTTCGCAGTCACCGCGCAGTCACTGTGCAAAATCACCCTTCGGGCCTGAATAATGCCATGACAGTGACATCATTCATGAGAAGGGGTCTCAAAACCCTATGTTGAAAATTTGCACAAAATTCCAAAAATGACTGTTTTGGTGTGTTGCACAGTTCCTCGCGGGCTTGTGAGTTCGTGAATTTTCAATATTTTCACTCCAGATTTTCAACATTGCTATTTTGCCACACCTTCTTATGAGTAGTACAGCTGTCATTTTTCACATCTCACCCAAAACATGTTTCCACCCATGTAGCACACAATGGCACAGTCGGTGTGCGAAATCAATGTACAGGACAAATTAAGAAAATCACAGTGACACTGTTCATGAGCAAAGGTCTTAAATGGCTATGTTGAAAATTTGGTGAAAAATTCAAAAATGACTGTTTTACGGTGCATTGCGCGGTTCTGCTGCGCTCATAAGTTCGCGAATTTTCAATATTTTCACTCCAGATTTTCAACATTGCCATTTTACCACACCTCCTTATGAGCAGTACAGCTGTCATTTTTCACATCTTGCCCAGAATGTGTTTCCGCCCATGTAGCGCACAATGGCGCAGTCGATGTGCAAAATCAATGTATGGGACACATTAAGAAAATCACAGTGACATTGTTCATGAGCAGAGGTCTTAAAATGGCTATGTTGAAAATTTGGTGAAAAAATTCCTAAAAATGACTGTTTTACGGCGTGCGTTGCACAGTTCTATGCATGCTCGTAAGTTTTGCGAAGTTAATATTTTCCTCCAGATTTTCAACATTGCCATTTATTACACTTCCTTATGAACAGTACAGCTGCCATTTTTCATATGCGCCCAAAATGTGTTTTCGCACATGTAGCGCACAATGGTGCTGTTGGTGTGCGAAAGCAATGTTTAGGACAGATTAAGAAAATCACAGTTACACTGTTCATGAGCAGAGGTCTTAAAATGGCTATGTTGAAAATTTGGTGACAAAAGTCCATAAAATGACTGTGTTACGAGTGAGCATTGCGCAGTTTCCATGCACCCTCGTAAGTTCATGACTTTGTAATATTTTCAGTCCAGATTTTCACCAGTGGCATTTTTCCACACTTCCTTATGAACAGTACAGCTGTCATTTTTCACAACATGGCTGAAGTGTGTTTCTCACACTTTCAGCGCAGAGCTGCGTGGGTCTGTGGGAAATCATTGTTCGGCACAGATAAAGAAAATCACAGAGACACTGTTCATGATCGGAGGCACCAAAATGCCTGAGTTGACAATCTGCTGTAAAAAATCCCCAACCAAATTATATTACGGGTGTGCATTGCACAGTTTCTATGTATGCTCGTGACTTCACCATTTTTTTAAATATTTTTACTGCAGATTTGCAACATTGCCATTTTTTACACCTCCCCATGAACAGTACAGCTGTCATTTTTTACATCCTGTTCAGAATGTTTTTGCACCTGTGGTGCTAAATGCAGTAGTCGCTGTGCATAAGCAGCTTTCGGCTAACAAACTGATATTCCCCCTGTTCATGAGGTGGGGTCACAAAAACATGTTGAAAATTTGAATGAAAATACCAATGAATGCCTGAGGTATTAGGGTTTCCAACCATAACGCCAACCCTGTAGAAAATGACAGGCATCAGGGGTGTGACTTGGGATTCTTGCCTGTAATGCTTATACCATTCCACACCCTGCAGCCAGTGAGAGGCATCGAGGTATGCCTTGGACTCTTCGGCCCCAAAGTTCACCCCATTCTCCTATATCGCACCCATCTCACCGTATTTCCTAATGAAATGGGGTGTGCATAAGGGCCAAAGACCCCAAGGAACACTGTGACACTTGTCAGTGTCTGCAGGGTGGGGTGTGGTGAAATGGTATGGCCGTTATGCCTGACGACCCAAACACACACCCCAATGCCTGTCACTCTCTGCAGGGTGGTGGTGGGGTTGGCTTCAGTTCAATACTTCACTGCCATTCCTATTACGCAGCTCTGTAACTTCTACACTACCACTGCCAATGCCAGCAAGCAAACATTCGGCATTGACAAATGCTTATTTTATTTGTTCCAAAGTTTTTCTGTGTTTATAATTTAAATTATCCCATATTTTTTTTTATCATTGTGATCTCTTACTGATTTATGTACCTCACTTGTTACTAGTTTCACATAAGTAATAATGTTCGAATTTAATGTTCTTGGGCAAAAATTAGATTTAAGCTTACATAATTTTTTCCTTTCATGCCACACATTTTGTTTAGCAACATCTTGTATTTTTAGAATATCTGTGTTTTCAAATGACAAATCCATATTGCAAATATCAAAACCCTCATTTACTTCAACAAATAGATCATTTAATATTTCAAATGGTATACTTTCCTGTAGCTCCGTATCATCTGCACCTTCCTCAATTTCAAATTCTGTTGCAGTATTCAAGTCCAGGTCCTGTATGGTATCAATATGTTCATAGTGATCTTCCAACTTTAACTTCCTCAAAAACTTAAAGAGATCAAGTTGAATATCAAAGTCATTAACTTTTGGGGTCAGTAGAAAGGTTAAACCCTTCTCCAGCACCTGAGTCTGTGGAACTGTAAGTTCTTTCCTTGATTAATTGATAACATTCAATTTCTGCCTGTCTTCCTTCCTGAACGTCGTGGTAAGGTGTTATTTCCTCTTCCTTCTCGACCTCCACCTTGTCTTCCTCTGTCTCTGCTTTTTTGAGGTTTGAAAATTCACATCCTAAGAGCCTTGTACAAAATATACACTATGGACAGTTCCTTAGGGCAAAACAAAATTGTTCAAAAGAATCTGACTGTGAGAAGGTAATGAATGATCTAGAAAATAGGTTTAAGAAACATGGTTATACACATCCACTTTTGAAAGAGCACGTTACAGAGCCTCCATGGTGTCAAAGAGGATCTATTAAAATCTATACAGCGGGAAGACAGGACTGGGACCCCAGTCTTTTCTATGGTTTTTAATAGTGCTTTTGGTTGCATCAAAAGTATTATTTTTAGAAATTGGCACATTTTTAAAGCTACAGAATCAGGCAAAAGGGCTTTTAGAGAATTTCTATTAGTAGTGACTGAAAGATGTGATACTCTGAAAGATTGCTTGATAAATTCAGAACATGTAACAGAGACAGAAGTAGAGACAGGGGGCCCAATTCACAAAGCATCAGATATGTTGTAAGGTGCTTGCATCAAAGAAAGAGGATGCAAGTGGCCCCATGTGCCACATCTTGCGTAGTTCCCGATTCAACAACACAGTCTGCGCTATTTGGGGGACCACCTGTGTCAGTCGGGCTTGTGCCATCCCTGCGATGGTCACAGGGCTGTGGCATGTTGGATGCAGGCATGCACTTGCACATGATTATAACAGTTCTTTAATCACTGTTCACAGTGGCTGACTGTCCCCCAGCAGTTAGACCACCCCAGGGCAGGTCTAAGGCACTTGTGCCAGTTCCTGAGGTGATGGTTAGCATGGTGCTGCCTATCCAGACAGGCCAGGGTCACTGCTGGTATAGGATCTCTGTACCTCTCATGTACTGCATCACAGTCCAACATGATGGGTGTGCATGCACACACAGATAGTGACTGTGGGATAGAAGTGGCACCCCAGCACTGCACAAACCTGGCACGAAACCAACAGTTCCCCACTCCCCACTGGTCAGGCTCCCAGTCGGCAACCCAGCAGGTCTGTGCACCTCCACAGTCCTGCTTCTGTGCTGTGTCATGTGTCTGCTGGTCCTGTGGTGGTCCCCTGTTCTGTCCCAGCCACACAGCTGTCCTGGAGCTTGAGGTATTCCCTTTCTGTGCACCTTACCTTTGATGCATGGAGGTGCTTGCCACAAACTACAGGAGTTTGGTGCCAGGACCCCTCCCATTCTTGAATCAGTGCAGGGTCCCTGGGGCACTGCTTATCAGCGCAAGCTGCTGTTTGCTGCAGCTGGCATTGATCTAATGGCTGCTTTGTGAATCGGGCCCAGGGTTTTCTTTTGGTCCCCCCATGGGAAATTATCCTTGTGGACATTGAGCACAATGTGGAACCAAACACAAGTTATTAGAATTACAAAATCTCCACAGAAATGAAAGAATTAAAACTCAACAACATATCTCTTGCAGTTCCACTTATGTATCATATCTGATTAAGTGTAACTGTGACAGGATATACATGGGGCAAACAAAAAGGAAACTACATTTTCATATTTCTGAACATAAATCTATGATTTGCAGAAAGGACTGTACTTCCAGTCTTGCCAGACATTTTGTTGAAGCAGGGCACCAAGTTTCCTTGCATAGATTTTATGGCATTGAACAAGTAGAACCTTTATCTTGGGGGGAGGGGATAGAGATCAGAGGTTACTTTTAAGGGAAGCCTATTGGATAGAAAGGTTCAGGGCACTGAGTAAGCAATACAGAATGATTGAGGAGATTGATTGAATGCCGTTGCTTAGAAGCAGAAACAGAATTTGCAGCAGATAAGGACCGCCTGGCCCATCTAGTCTGCCCATATCCTACCTACTGTATAAACTCCAGATCCTATTTGATCTGTAACCCACCTCCTCCTTCCTACCACTGGTGTTGCCTTCTGCCTTGATTGTAAATGGAAATTATTGCGATTGATATTATGTTTTGAAGAGGGAAATTAGTTTTCTCTGGCTCTCTTACTGTGCAATAGTCCCTCATTATAACAAACAGAAAGGGAGCCATAACCCATGTTCATTATAACTTCCTGTTCATTATACTGAGGGACGCTAGATGCTATTGGTACTCCTTTTATGTCTATTCCACCTCATACCCACTCCTTAACTTACTTTACTCTCTTGTACAACATTTCTGTTTACAACATCATTTATTTAAAAGTGAAACTCTGATAATGTACTGGTACTTGGAACTTTACACCACCAAGCTCTCACTCTTCCTCTCCTTACGACATCTGTTCATAAAATATTTGGAACACACAAATTTAAATTTGAAATTTACAATGACAGCAAGCAAAAAATAATTGCCATTCTTGGATTTATGGCTATATAAAGATGGTTATGGGTGAATTGGGACTAAGTTATACAAAAAACACTGATCAGAATAACATTTTGTTCCATAATAGTTGCCATCCAACCCGTGTAGCTAAAAATATCCCTGTTGGTCAACATATGCTTATAAAATGTAATTGTAGTTCAGAAAATGAATATGAGCAGGGAAAGAGAGACCCGACTTGTAGATTCTTTGAAAGGGGATATGGCACTGATTATTTAGAACAGGCAATTATGAGAGTGGATAATATTGACAGAAGGGATTTGTTAAATAAAAGCAAAAATGTTCAGAAATCAGAAATGTTTAATAAATTAAGCCCTGTGTTTGTTTTTAATTTTAGTGCGCAGTCCCGTGAAGTGGAGACCATTATAAAATCAAACTGGAATATTTTAAGTGCTGAACCTAAACTTAAATATGTGGTGGAACAAGGTCCCAAGATGGTTTATAAAAGAAACAATAATGTGTCCAATTTGCCAGTGCATGGGTCGATGAACAAGAATAGATTGAATGAGAATAGATTGAACCTTCCTGCTAGAAACCATCGTTGTGGTAACTGCACTGCATGCAAATTCATAGAAGTGGGTCAGTGTTTTCAACTACCAAACAAGAAAGGGACATTTATGATGAAAGACTTTATCCCGTACACAACAGAAGGCATTGTTTATCTTGTGATTTGCACTTGCAATTGTTTTTATATTGGTATGAAAACTTGTAGATTCAAAGATCGCATTTTGGAGCATCTATCCTGTATTAGAACAAAAAAAAATGGAAAACACATAAGCATATCATGTTAAAATGGCAGGAGCTGAGCACTACTTTAAATTTAAAGGTTTGGAAACAGTGAGGTTAGGAATAAGAGGTGGTAAACTTATCAATATGTTACAACGACGAGAGACATATTGGCAGTTTAAATTGAAAGCTGGACAATACCCTAGATTGAACGATGCTTTCCAGCTGTCCCCCTTTTTAACAAAATAGGTGGCTGACAAATATTTGGTTTATATGCTTGTTAACATCGGTGTTCATTTGTATATTTTGGATTCATAATATATGGTAGTGTGTTATTAGTTTATGAATTAAAAAAATGTCATGTTTTCTGAGTTAGGTGTAGTTCAGTAATTGTTAATATTTATTAGGGCTACTTTATGATGGCTTGATTATCCTTTCAGGCCATAGTTATTTAGAATATAACATGTACTTTATTGAGATGCTTAAATATTATTTAGGATATAGCCTAACATCTAATTAGTATGCCCTTTACATGTCTGTATATATAAATATATGGTTCCTTTATTGTTGTGGTGCTCTGATGTAGTTATGCATTTTATTGCACTTTTGGCAGTGGTGCTCCCATTAGTTAGATATAATTTAGTGTGTACGCTTGCTTTCCTTAGTGATTTTAATTGTGTGTTATTTAATTCACCTGTGTGCTATTAAATGAATAATGGGGTTGATACTATAAAAACCTGTAATTTATTCATGCTGCTGACGTCTTGAAAAAGCGCCAGGGTGGCGTGAAACATTGATGTTGGTGCGGGGGTGCTTTACTCTTTTTATAAAGATAAATATGCTACTGTTTGAAGCTGACTGCAACTGCGTTTTCTTGTGCTGTTGAGACCACTTTTTTTCGTACTAGTGAGCTTCCTTTTAGTGGGCTCCAGCTTACGTCTCCTGAGCTGTGTTGTCTGCATTTCTTTCGACATCTGCACACCCCAACCCTCTGCTCCACTGATCAGAACTCTGCGGTTTTAAACGACAAAAAATGTTTGCTTTGTTTTGCTTACCACACATGAATAACAGATGTGTGTTGATAGTATCCCTGTCACTGTGGTCTAATGATGGCCGTAGCACTTGTTGTGGTTGTAGTACTCTGTTTGGCCCTTCCAACCTTCCAAACTCAATGCTCTCTGTTTGACCCCTCCAAAATCATTGCTGTCCCATGCCCGTCTGACTTGTAGAAACAGTATTGTAGTTTACTTAGTTTAACATAAAAAAGTAACACTCCAGGAACATCTTTGCTGCTTCTAAAGAACAGTGGCTCTCGGTTCATTTCATCACCGTATTCTCCTGAAGTCTACTCACCCACACCCTCTATGCCTGGCTGTACAGCAGTGTAATGTTATTTACAGTATATTTTATATTTCACTTATTTGAGCTGAATGACTGTCAAGAGTGGTGAACTGGGAGTACTTCCGGTTCAGCCTTTGAGGTTGATGGCCATGTAGATGACTTGCTCCGTCAAACCCCCCTGCATTTCCACCTCTACCAAGTGATATTTTCAATCTAAAGCCACACAAACTATAAATAAGAGTGGAAACAAAGGGAATGAGCCCCCGATGGCTCGGAAAACCGAGGAGTGTCATGCTGATGAAGATCAATCCAAATCCGATGTTTCGGACACAGATGATGTGATTCCCCAACCAGCTGCGGCATATCTTAAGTCTGCCAGCATTACCCAGAGAATTCCTAAACCAAAAAAAAGAATCAAGCTAGATACGATCTATAATGAGCTCTGTGCATTCCGAGCAGATACCAAAACAACTCCATAGCGAAATACTCAGAGACATTACTCAACTTGAACAGCGGGCAGACGATACGGAGAGGCAGGTTACTGCCACTGAAAACTGAGTAGATGACTTAAAAAGCCTGGTCCAACAACTCCAAGATCAGCAGGAACTGCTTGCAGCCAGGCAGGAGGATGCCAAGAACCATGCAAGGCGTAAAAATGTTCTCATTTATTGTGTAGCTGAAGAGGTAGAAGGCACTAATATAAAATAATTCATTACCACTCTGCTGAGGTCATCCTTGGACCTGCTGACTGATATGGCCCTCGATTTTGAAAGAGTACATCGGGCCCTAGCACCCAGGCCTACCTCTCCTGCAGCCAGGCCAAGATCTATAATTGCTCACTTCAGCAGTTATGCAGTCAAGGAACATGTGTTACTAACAGCTTCGCGCAAGCAGAAGATTTTCCACGGCCAACGCTGATTTTACTTGGATCACAACTATGCACCCAAAACAATGAAACTTCACAGAGCATATATTCCCCTTTTGCCAACCTTGAAAGCCCAGGGACTAAAATTTACCACCCCGTACCCTACAAAATTGATAGTTCACATACCTACAGGGAAACAGGAGTTCTCTGCAGCTGAGGAGGCTCATGAGGCTCTCACTAAACAAGGCCTGGTCTTTCCGGAGTGCTCGAACATACCTGCAACTCAGAACACTCAACCCCCGGGATGGCAGACACAGGAGGGAAAGCAACGCAAGCATGAGGACATCATGAATACTACCACTGATCCAAAACAACTCCTAGATGAGATTCGCAGGGCAGAGAGCAACATTAAAGACAGCTGATGAATGGGCAGTTCCTCATGCATCTTTACACGACTGAGGTATTTCGGTGGGGGGGTGGGTTAGGAGGGTGGAGGTGGTTGAGTAAGGGGTCTGTCCTTGCCTGGGCCTCAAATGCAGACCTGACTCTAGGCTGCTAAATTATAATATGTACACTTTCTACCTAACTGGGACATTTTGCGGTCACTTGTCACGGCAATGCTCCGGGGCCATACCCCCTCCAGGGCCTCCTTCCCCACTCCCCCTTCAGACCCCTGTTGGGTGGCTTGAGCCTCTATAACAATGGGACTCTCCCTCTGTATTACTAAGTCTATGGACTGGGGATCTTAATTCTGTGCCGGATGATGTTATATGCTGTGCAGAAAGGAAGGAGGGTTGCTGGTTACACTGTTGATGCCCCACTTGCTGACCAGCTTGTCCCACGTAGAAAAGAGATATATGGATGGCTGTGGAATACACATCAATAGAGGGCAAAAGACCTGATATTTGAACTTTATAACATGTACTGCTTTTTTGGAATATGGGACATTACACTCCTCCGGACATTTATTTCAGATGTTTCTTTTCCTTATTTTTCTTCCTGGGGGCTCAGCCCGTGAAGGCAATTTATGAATGCAGTTTTTCTGTAATGCGGGGAGGTGAGTAACTATGGCTGACCCGATGGGCGTATTACCAGGAATGATTCTCTGAACCACCCTTCTCTTGCTTCCCTTTTTGTGTTTTTCATTCCTGCATCTTTTTCTGTCTTTTTTGGACCTATGTGGTCCACAGGGGGCTCGGGGCCAGATGAGTGCTGGATTTACCTTCTTTTCTGGTTTGGAACAAAATTGCATCCATGTGTTCTCAGAAATAATAGGGAAACATATTGGAGTTTCCCCTACCTTGAAAGTTCAGTTTGACTACATGTTGTTAAAATGTTTAGATCACTGGTTTATCACGTTGTTAATTAGTGTTGCAGGTTCCTGGTTTGCCTGGTTGGCAACCGGATTTATTCACTGTTATCTAATACTAGCAATACAGAGTGAGAGAGCTGAGGGCACTATAAGTACAGGAATAGTGGGAAATCTGAGAGGGCTGATTCTGGGTCTTTGGGAGAGATTACCTGCTATTAAGGATATATGGTCTTGCTTATATGGAGGTGTGGGCACAGGGACGGGATTGAAAGGATATGAGTCTCTGGACAGGCATCTTCTGGGATATTTCACACTACAATGGCCATGCCTGCCTTAATAATGTAATTTAATGTGAATGGTATTCACAACCCCATTAAGAGAAGACGGTTACTCAGCTTATTTAAACAAGACAAAGCGGATATTATTCTATTACAAGAAACCCATCTTCCTCAAACAGAACACTCTAAACTTAAGTCATGGGGTTTCAGGTTGTAGTGGCCTCCTCGCACACCTCTGGTAGGTGGAGGGGCTCTGCAATACTGGTTCCCCAAGGGGTCCAGTTTAAACTCCAAAAGGAGATCATAGACGGGGAGGGTAGATATACTATTGTGGTGGGCAAGTTGTATACTACACAAGTCACACTAGCTTCTGTATATCTCCCACCGGGTTCCCCGGTACAAGTGACAAAAATATTTTTAGATGACCTCCTGACCCACACACAAGGTGTGTGTGTGTCATCAGTGGTGACCTTAATGTTACATTAAATACTAGGTTAGACACTTCCTCACTCTCTCAACATAGGGCTACACCATCACAAAAATACCTCAAAACAGCCATTCCCAAGTTGGGCATGATGTATGTTTGGCGCCATTTCTTTCTCTCAACGAAGTCATATACATACTATTCCCCTAAAACTCATACGTCCTCTAGGTTGGATTATTTTCTTACTTCAATTGAACATTTAGAATCGATATGAGACATGGCGGTGGGAGCTTCCGTTTTATCGGACCACTCCCCTTTATACTTAAAAGTAGACATCACAAAACCAAGGAAATGCTCCTTTTGGCATTTAAATTTAATGCACCTGCAGGACCCAGAGTTTATAAAGTTGGTTAAAGAAGCTATATCAAGAATTTTAGCAGATAATAGCTCCCCAGAGATTTCACACAGTATAAGATGGGATACTTTTAAAATCGTGCTAAGGGGGGAGATCATTAGATACTCTTCCAATAAGAAGAGATCTCGGGAGGCTTTGCAGACTTAGCTACAGACGCAGCTGCTGCATCTGCAGACCAGGCAACTTCAGGGGGATCTAACTGTAAAAACACAACTAGCCATTGTCAAGTAAAAAATACAGAAGTTGGTTGACCAGAAGTTAGAGCAGCAGCTGCTCTCTTTGAAACTTTGGCATCAGGAGGGAGGACCCCAAGGGGCCAGGAATTTGGCTAGGCACCTGAGAGGAGTGAAAGCACAAGCTATGGTTACAAAACTATGAGATTCTATCTCTGGTAGCTTGTTACTGAATCCTGGTGAGATCAGACAGGTGAGGGCCCGATTTTACCAGACTTTATATACCAAAGAGACCCAGCCAACCCCCCCCCCAGCAAATAGCTAATTACTTACAAAATTCCACACTACCCAGACTCTCCCCTGCCCAGGCCGAAGGGCTGCTCCACCCTATCACAGCCACAGAAGTACGGGATGTTCTTGGGTTAACTAAATATCAGAAAGCCCGGGACCTGATGAGTATCCAGTGGAGGTTTATAGAACTTTCCGCAGATTGCTGACCCCGGCTCTCACTACAACCTATGTGGATATCCAAGGGGGGAAACTCTTCCTGCCCTCAAGGCGATATACAGAGATAGTGGCCATTCCTAAACTTAGAAAGGACCCATCTTTGATAGCCTCCTATTGACTGATTTTGAAACTTAATTGCGACTACAAACTATTCATGTCAATACTGGCCCATAGGGTAGATGCTTTGCTTCTTAATTAAATTGATCGTGACCAAGTGGGTTTTTTTATGAAACATCATGCTCATGACACAGTTTGACAGGTTTTAATGCTAACACAGTATGCTTCTCACAGACAGATATCATTAGTCCTTCTCGGCCTTGATGCTGAGAAGGCATTTGATAGGGTGTCCTGGCCCTATCCGTGGGCCACTCTGAAATGTTTTGCATTCCCAAATTTAGTTCCCAGATACAATCTATGTACCAAGCTCCCTTAGCCTGTCTTAAACTTGATGGCATGCTCTCCTCACCATTTGCCTTAACCGAGGCACCCAGCAGGGATGTCCATTATCCCCCTTGTTATTGGCCCTCTATCTAGAACCTTTAGCTGCTAACATCAGGGCTCAGGTCCATATAGAGGGAATCCCGTTGGGGAGGGGAAGGGGAGTCCCATAAATTTACACTTTTCGCTGATGATATTCTTCTTCCCCAGAAACATCTGTCCTGGTGGCTTGGGAACAACTAGATATATTTAGTAAACTAGTTAGTTATAAAGTAAACAGCGCTAAGATGGAGGTACTAACATATTCATTTAAACCCTCTCAAATTTTGAAATCTGGTTTCCCGTTCCACTGGAATAGAGTGAAGATGAGATATTTAGGTATTAAAATACCATATAAGATGTTGCATCTAGAACTGATGAATTTTGATCCCATCATTCAGCAAATTACCTCAGACTTATCTAGGTGGACCCTGCTTCCTATGGGGATCCTTTTCCGAGTTGAAACTATACAACAAACTATATTACCTCGTTTACTTTTTTCCCTGCAAACTCTCCCTGTGCTCCCCTCGAATGTTTATTTTCAAACATTGGACAAATTGGTCTCTAGGTTTATCTGGGGAGGTAAAGCACCACGAGTGAAGTACTCTGCGTTACAACTTCCTAGGGCACAAGGGGGACTTAACCTCCCAAACATGAAACGATATGCTCAAGCGGCCAAGTCTGTATAGCCCTGCTGCACACAGCTACTCAATATGCAGCTCACTGGTAAGGCACTGAGGTGACCCTTAATGGCCTTGAGAGTTTTCCATCTTTTATTTTAGTGGACCCGCCAGAAACTATACCACTCACAAGGTTTACGAGGTTTACCTCGGAATTTTCTAAATGCTGGTTGCACGTGTGGCGATCTATTTTGTCCCCTCAGGAGAGAAGGTACCTTTTGGTGGTTCCGATCTAGCAATGGGAAGCATATAACCTCCGTTATACCTTTCAGTTAGTGGGACCTCTCGGCATCTACTCCTTCGCACGTTCACAAACAGAGTACAAACTTCCCAGCAATCAATACAAAACGTATATGATACTCTGACTTTCCAGTCAGACTCTGGCTAAGGAATCTTGGAGAAAACTAACATATGAAACATATAACCTGGAAAGAGTTTCAGCCAAAATGAGCAACAGAGTTCCCAGTTTTGATAATCGCTGGAAACAGTGGACTCTTTATCAATTAGAACATTACCCAGATTTTGTACCATGAATGTACAAGACAATCCCCAAATTATCCTGGGTTTCAAAAGGGTGGAGGTGACTGGGGGGGGGGGCATAATGGGCTAAATTAGTTAAGCATACATATGGGTCTGGCCATAACAGGGGTACTAGCAATGTGCCTTTATTTTACATGTGACTCTTCTCACAGCAGCTATATGAAGATCTATAACGCTGCCAGTTGCCTGATGTGGATCTGGACTAAATACTCCATCACTGCCCTACCCAATATATGCTAACTCTGAATATACCTCTGTATTGCATGTTGTACCATTTTGTAATGTTAAAAATAACAAAAAATAATAAATAAAAAAAAAAGTGGTGAGTTTGAAATAAGTAAAGCTACCAACCATCCTGATTTTCCCAGGACAGTCCCTATTTTAGGCAACATGTTCCAGTGTCCTCGCAAGTTTTGCTAAATGTCACTTTTGTTCTGGTTTTGCTTACTTGTCCTGTTTTTTTATTTGCTGACCACTGAGCCTCGAGTGACATTTATTTCAGCACCACCGTGGCACTGCTCGAGCTGCACAGCAATTTACAACTTCCACCCCTGTGCCTATGTGGCGCTGTGAACATGAAAATGGTCAGGTAGTCAGATGGCAAGCGGTCAGCGGGAGCACTGTACAGCACCTTCCTTCCTGTTAGATTAGACTGGGTAACAGTGCAAGCAAGCGCATGTGGTCGTCTGCCTGCCATCAGCTAAGAGGGGACTCCAGACAAAGAAGAGAACGGCAGCAGTGAACTATGGTACCTGAACCTGATCAGCTGTGAGGGTGTGTGTGACAACAATTCAGTGCGGTGTGAAGTTTGTTCAGCAAAGGAGGTGAGTGTGAGCAGATTGGGATGGGATGGGATAGTCAGGCAGAGCAATGCAAGCAGCTCGAATGTCTGAACACAATTTAAAGCAAGTTTGCTTCAAATTAATGTTCTGTACATCACGATTTGGAACTTGTTGCAGCAGAATGATGTATTGTTTTAATCTAGATGTTTGCTACTGGTGTTACCTTAAGACAGCAGGGCCAGAGCAAGCTGCAAAATATAGATGATTGGATGTGTGCAGTCTTGCAGACTTGTCCATGTTGGCACCTGAGGAAGTGAGTGATACGGGGTGGGAGTGTCACGGTCAGCTTGGTCACTGTCCCAGTTTTAGGCGTCAGAAAGTTGGTAGCTTTAGAAATAAGCCGCCAAATACTGTTGGACTGGGAATCAGCTGAAGCTGTATTGATATTGGAGCCATGGTCTGCATTCATAATATCTGAGATTCTGCTATAGTGAAGTTCACTATAGCAGGGGAGCACTGTATTACATAGACTGCCTGTCCCTAAGATCTTAAGCAGGCACTTTCTTCACAATAGGGCCATATCGAAAATTGTATTAGGCTGGTATAAAATTTTGTTGTCAAATATTATGTTGTTAAAGCATCTATTTTGGCATTTTTTTTTTGTGGACTCTTTTTCCCTCCGGTCGCGGTCTGCGGGGCCTCTCTCAGGCATCCTGCCTACTCCTGCCCCACCTGAAGTCCTCCTACCTGTGCCTTCTCTCTCCCCCTCCTCTAGCCACGATCAGTACCTCCAGCTTAACCCCTCCAGGGTGGGGCCGCCTCTCCTCTTGGGCACTCTCAACAATCCACTCCTATGTAGCATAGGACCCGGGCAGAGGAACCTGGAAAGCCAGACAGGAAGGATCCACCTATGGGCATGGGGGCAGGTGCCGTTGCTTACTCCGCAGACTGGGGTTTTCCCTGTTCTGGTGGGCTCTTCTCCCCTCCCTCCCAATGCATGTGCACATCCCAATGCACAGCACATGGCAACCCCTGCCTGTGTTGGACACGCCAGCTATGTGCTGCTCAGCGAGCTACAGCACTCCCGATCTCCACCAGGAGCCGCTGATGCACTGAGCGATCCCTGACACCCCCCCTGGGAAGGAGAGCAGCCCTTCGGGTGCTCAATCCTTTCCCACCCCTGCCATCCCCCAGCTCTCTGAGCTCACTCCTGAACTCGGGTCGCTGGCATGGCACGAGGTGTAGCGTCCAGCACCTCAACCCTCAACACCACCGTAACGGCTCTATTTTGGCATATTGTTTTTCATTTTTCAGTACTGTTTATAGACTGAGCTCTAGAGTCTAACATGAAGTGTTACTGTGAGAAATACAATATTGGTGTCACCATTAAATGGCAGTTCACCTTGAGCCTCTGATGGGCTGATCTCCTGAGATCCAAAATGTAAGTGGGGTTTTAAATTAATTAGTTTCTGCATAAAATAGATGTGGATAATGTAGTGGTGAAAAGACACAAAATAGAAAGAAAATCGTACTTCTATTATTAAGTGAACCCTTTTTCTGAGTCTCAGGAGGTTGTGAAATGGAACTCTTTCATCTTATCCACGTTCCAAGGTTCCTGGCTGTGTGATGTCATGCATATGCCTAACAGACGTGACATTATAATCCTGGGACATCTGGATCAGCACCAGAGGTACAAGGTGGGAGCATGCAGCTAGACTAGCACTTTAGGCTGCACATTTCCCCGAGACACACAGCTTTGTGAGTGTTAACCACAAATTTAATTACAACTCACAAAGCCTTTGACAATTTGGTAAGCTTGATATTTTAACATGGGACCAGATGGAATTCATCCTCAGGTATTGAAAGAGCTTAGGGAGGAACTCACTGCTCCATTGGCTGAACTCTTTAATAAATCACTGGAGACTGGACAGGTACCAGAGGACTGGAAAAAGGCCACTGTGATACGCCTACACAAGAAAGCAAAGAAGAGGTAGGGAACTACCGCCCTGTCAGCCTCACCTCAATTGTGGGGAAAATTACGGAATCGTTACTAAAGGAAAGAATAGTAGCATACCTGAAAACCAGTGGGAGGCTAGACCCTAAGCAGCATGGCTTCACAACTGGTAGGTCACACCAGACAAACATGATAGAATTCTTTGACTGGGTGACACAAGTAGTAGACCAAGGCAGGGCAGTAGATTTTGTATATCTAGACTTTAATAAGGCCTTTGATTCTGTCCCCCACAGGAGGCTTATTAACAAACTGGGAAATGCAGGTGTAGGAGAGAAAATTGTTAACTGGGTGAGAAACTGGCTTCAGGGGAGAACCTAACATGTTGTAATAAATAGCACCCTGTCGAGAGAGGGAATGGTGACCAGCGAGGTTCCACAGGGTTTGGTGCTTGGACCAACTGTCTTCAACATATTCATCAGCGATATTGCAGATGAATTGGAAGGGAAAGTATGCCTGCTTGCAGATGACACCAAGCTCTGCAACAGGGTGGAGACACAGGAAGGGGCCATAGCAATGGAATCAGACCTAGCAAAACTGGAAGAATGGTCCAGAACTTGGCAGTTGAAGGTCAATGCCAAGAAGTGTAAGGTCATGCACCTAGGGAAATGAAACCCAGGAAAAAATTACTATTTAGGGGGTGAACAATTAGCCATCATGAACCTAAAATGGGACCTAGGGGTCATGGTATCCAATGACCTAAAGGTAGCTAGACAATGTGAGAAGGCAGCATAGAAAGCCAGTAACATCTTCAGTTGCACTGGAGGAGGGATCACAAGCAGAAAGCACAAAGTGATAATCCCACTATAAAGATCCTTGGTGAGGCCACACTTGGAATTCTGTGTCCAGTTCTGGAGACCCCACCTTAAAAATGATATAGACCATTTGGAAACTGTGCAAAGAAGAGCTACAAAGATGGTTCAGGACCTCCACCACGAACCCTATGAGACAAGACTTAAAGAATTGAAAATGTGCTCCCTGGAACAGAGGAGAAACAGAGAAGACATGATAGAAACCTTTAAATACCTAAAGGGTATCAACTCAGTGCAAAATCAGAACCTCTTCCAAGAAATAAGGAGACACATACTAGAGGCCACAACAGATGTCTAACGGGAATAAGATTTTGTAGCAACATTAGGAAGTTTTTCTTCACCGAAAGGGTGGTGGAGCCATGGAACAGGCTGCCACAGGAGGTCGTGGACCCCAAGACAGTTAAGGAGTTCAAAATATCTTGGGACAGACATAGTGGAATACTGAAATAAGGGAATACATTTGGGGGGGGAGTAGGTCAAATAACGGGCAGACTAGATGGCTCACGCGGTCCCCATCTACTGTCATGTTCTTACGTTCTAACATGTTATATATATTACTAAGCTTAAAACATATTTTGAGAAGAAATGCTGCTGTTGTTATGTTTAGTGCTGTATAACCTGTATAACAATTATATTGAAAATGTGTTTTATATGTTTATGAATTACAGGACCACTACCCCTTGATAAAGCCTGCGGAGGCCATTGAGAACATTTGGGGCAGAAGATTGGTGGCCAGAGCAATTTAATAAAAAACGTTGATGACACTTTTTAAGAAGATGGTCTTCACTAGTGATTTTGTTAATCTGCTCTTTGGAGTGACTAGTCCATTTTGAATGATCTCGGTGGACTTAACAAGCTAGTTTGAGGCTGCTAATTGTTCTCACAATATTCGGAGTTGAAAATCAATGTCAAAAAGTGCAAGGTGATGTACATAGTGAACAAGAGTATCGGATGGGGGGGTGTTAAAGCTAGGCACAATCTCTAAGGAAAGAGACCTAGAGGTCATCATCAGTGACTCACTAAAACAATCAAGCCAATGTAACAAGGCCTACACTAAGGCAAACAAGAGGCTCAGGTGTATAAGAAGGGGCACTGACAGCAGAAAGAAGATGGTATTATTATCTATCTATAGATCACTGGTGAGTTCCCAGGAGTACTGGAGTACTGTGCCCAGTTCTGGAGTCCTCACCTATGGGAAAATAAGGACAGGCTGAAGACAGTGCAATGTATGGTGACCAAAATGATTCAGAGCCAGCAGGGCAGGTCATATGAGGATCAACTGAAGGCGCTGAACTTGCTGGAGGTCAGACAAGAGGGGGGAGATATAACAGAGACCTTCAAGTTCCTGAAAGGAATGAACAAGGTATACTGCAAGGAATTTTTTAGCTTAAGTAACTGATCAAGAACGTGGGGACATGAGTGGAAACTGATAGGGGGAGGGTCAAGAGGAAAGTGAGAAAGTTTTATTTTGCAGAAAGTGTGGTGGGGCCATGGAGAAATCTACCAGCTGATGTGGTGGGCACCAGAACTATCAGTGGTTTCAAACACTGCTGGGAAACACAGAAATAAAGACAATGATGGCAGACAAGGACAAGAGGTTCATCCAGTCTGCCCAAGTTCCCTATGATCCCCAGAACCTTTCCTGGCACCTACTGTTCCTTCAGGGTACTAACCCTCCCATCCTCTCCCCATTCTCCATTCTCATTCTCAGACAGAGAAATGGGACAAAGTAAAGGGCTTAGTGTTTGCTCAGGGTGGTAGCGGTAGGATGGGGAGCATGGTGGTGGATAGTGTGGGTTAAAATCCTGTGCAGACAATAGGTCCTGGGTTTGTTAGGGTTTTATGGGCAAATCAGATGGCCCAATGGTCTTTTTATGTCACCATTGTCTATGTTTCTATGAATTCAACCAATACCTCCCATTCCTCTTTCAGTCATTTTTTTTAAACTTTATGTTTATTGTTTTGAAAAAACAAACATACAGTTTGGTATTGCAAGCAAAGACACTACAATATAATATTTATAACTTATGAGGGCGCCACTCCTCTTAATATACTCATTTTAACCATCTATTGCGTTTTGATACATCCATGGGGGTTATCAAGTGATACATCAAAGACATATTATAGAAAATAGGCTGTAAAATGAACCCATGAGCTGCATGGTTTTAAATCCACAGCGTCTTAATAATGAAGTCCAGACTATCCCTACCATCAAGGAGAGTAGTAAACACCACACTCTGCCACTTTATACGCACAGAGTGTGTTACATTCCGTTGATAGAAACCACCACATGTGAGCAGACTATTCGGTGCTGAAAATATAGCAAGTTGATATCATTGACAAAGGAAATCTAGAGACCTAACATTCACGGCAATGCAGTTTAGGCTGATACAACACACTACTCTTAGAGTTAAACAGTTAGGTACCTCCTGTTACCCAACATTTGTGGCAGTGCCATCTAGATAGGAAAAACAGATCCTGAACTAAAATTAAACATTTATTGATTTTATAACAAACTGCCAAAGTTCAAGAATGTTTGGGGTCAAACTAACCCACATTTATAATAAACTTCGAAGTGTT
Source organism: Neoceratodus forsteri (assembly GCA_016271365.2). NCBI lineage: Eukaryota > Metazoa > Chordata > Ceratodontiformes > Ceratodontidae > Neoceratodus > Neoceratodus forsteri. The sequence goes on from CM057449.1 coordinate 372,778,853, forward strand.
TGGCACTATGGATTTCTATGAGGGGTGATATGTTAACCCAGTTCCAGAGGAAGCTTTTGTAATGCATAGGAGAGAATGAAACTCAGTCTTACCTGGGTCTATATAACTTACCCAACCCAAAGAGAAATGCCAAGACAAGGCTGTCCCATTGGCGCAGGGGCAGGATACTGACCTGTGACGCCGGCGACCCGGGTTCGGGAACGGACCCGGGATGTCGGAGGGCCGGCCGTTGGGAGAAGGATTAAGCATCCAGCGACTGCTCTCTTTCTCTGGGGGAGGAGGTTCAATGCTATGAGGTCACCTAGCGGAGGCTAGGAGTATCACACATGCCGACGCCGACACGTTCTGGGGGTGGGGCGGACACAGGTCGTCATTGCACATCCCCACCCCCCTTACACCAGGGAAAAAACACTATTGCCTTCGCCTTGATGACGTCCACCACGCCGCTCAGATTAGCTCCCAGGCCGACTCCCTGACCTATCCCGACGTTCATGGCACTTAGGGCTGGTGCCACGACTCCGCTCTGGGTGGTAAGCTAGGAGGTATCGGGGAGTTGAGGCTCATATGGGACTGGGAGCAATGGGGTCCATGACCAGACCGAGGTACCAGCTAAGGCGGAGGAACAAAAAGTGGAAAATAAAATAGAAATGCCAAGACAGTCCCATCAAGTCAGGTATCTTCTTCCTCAGATGATGGATTATCCAAAGCTGCAGTGCGGGTTTTGGAAGTGGCATATTTCTGACTCCACTTCAGCGCTTCGTTAGGGTCAATAAACAAATAGATCTTCCCGCAGTGGGCTATTCACAGTCATGCTGGGAACACCATACCATGAGGGATGGATGCCCCCCACAGCACGGCCCTCACTCCATCGAATGTTTTCCATTTTTGCCTAGTTTTGAAGCTAATATCTGAAAAGAACCTGATAGGTTGTCCATCCAGCAGGAGAATGCCCCTCCGATGTGTCAAGTTCAACACGTGATCTCAGGTGCCAGCACTATCTCTAACCACAACAATCATTTGGGGAGCATCTGGGTTGTCAGGGCTTCCCCGCTGCACGCCTCCATAGGCATTTTGAAAATGTAGTGCGATAATTGAAGCCTCTTCTCCTAGTTGCTACCCAAACAAATCCTGCGAGAATAGTAGCAAGTTATCTTCTTCACTGCCTTCAGACATCCCCAGGAGTCAAATATTAGTGGCCCAAATTTGGTTTTTGAGTATCTCTATATGGGATTTCCAGTGGGAGCTTTCTTTGATAACTGAGGATACGGCCCCCATAATGGCATCAGCCCACTTCGAAGCTTGCGTGGACGTAGTCTGTACAGACTCAAGTGTAGTTTCCAGAGTTGTCACTCTGTTGTTTAGGCCATCAAACTTTTCCGATAGAATTGTTACAGACTTGATAAGACGAGATATCTTTGAACCAATGGTCTGCAGTATCTGTTCTGATTCCTTGGCTATTTCCTCTGAGAGGTCTTGTCCATAGCACATGGCTGGGGCTGCGGTTGCTTTTTTTTTTTATTTAGCTCCCTATCACTGTTGCTGATCCATTTGATGATTCCTTAGTTTACTCTGAAGGTAATCAGATATGATCCAAAACTGTCTGGGGTAGAAAAGCTGTTGTTAAATCAGCGATTTATATAAAATCTCCAATGTCTGACCAAAGAGCTCTATCACTTAGCTGCCATCTTGCTCGGGCTCCACAGCACCTACCCCCCTCCCCCCACACCATCAGTCATTTTTCTGACAAAATCTGCTATCTTGGGGTCTTCATACATGAGGAAATGGAAAAACAGTTTGGTTTGAATTTTAATCCCTTAATAGAAAATATGTACTTGCACCTTGATAGATGAGCTTACCCTTCTCCCTATACTTACTGGTTTACCTGTTACATTTCTCTAAATTACTAAGTAGTCTTGAAGTTACACTATTAGCAAACAGAGTTATTATACATGTGTTCTATTTGGTGTACTTCCTTACATTTAAATGATTTTAGGATTCATGAATCAAAACCATTACAGATAATCTTTTTGGGAGAGGTAGGTGTGGAGGAAGGGGTGGAGAGATTGCAGTTTATGTAAAAGATATATAAAGGCAGAGGAGGTGGTAATTAGTAAAAATCCTGAAGCTGAAATTATTTGGATCAAGATTACAAGTAATTAGAAAATGGGCTTTACAAATACACACACCTGATTGTCTGGCATGGGGTACATTAACTTACAGTGACAGCCCTGTAAGTTAAAAGTGACAGCCATGCCAGCCCACCAAAGTATCATACAGCTCACCCTGCTTTCTAATTGGCAAAACTCCCTAATCAGTATAGCAACTGTCTGCCATTTTTTTTCCTCGCTTAGCAAGAGATGCTGGTCCCCAGAGCTCCTGTACTGACCAAGCTCCCGGTTGACTTCTCCATTTAACGATTTAAAAAAAAAACCAACAAACTCTCCATTGCAGTGTCCCAGAACAGGGCATCAAACTTACATTTTCCCTGTAACTGGCTGACACCGCAACTCCACCTACTATAGACATCCTGATGCTGATCCAGCGAACGGATAAACGAGCCAATGGTGAGTGAGCTGTTGTTCCCTACAAACTACAGTAAATGCCGCAAATTTAAATAGCATTACTATACTGCAGCTACTGAAATAAACTTTAAAATAACAATATTTTACAGCGCTGTCATCTTCTGAACTCCTTGGTCTCCACTTCCTGGTTTTACATACCAGTGTCACGTGCCTGACAGATGCACATCCCAGCTGGGGAAAAAAAATGCGAGAAAAACATAGAGACCTGTCTTTTTAAGCATAAAAACAATCACGAAGACTGATGAAGGATTTTATTAAAGAAACTCCATCGTATTCTGTTAGAGGTGCTGGAGAGGAGAGGGGCAGGGAAACATAACAGAAGAGAATCATGGGGGGGGGGAGACAATAGATAAACAGAGGGACTATTTTATCAAATAAAATGCATTTTTTACTTTTGTGATTTATTTTCACAGTCATTTCCTATGCTACTTTCTTAATTAAAATTGATACACAAGCCCATTTTCTAATAATACCCTCCAGGATGTGCGGTATAGGCAATACCAGACCTTCCAGGGACTATAAGGCCCTCCACCTGCGGCGTCGGGCCTCATTACACCCCTGGGCAGTCCAGTATTGCCCAATACCACCCCCCGTCAGGTATTATTGCTTGCCTAGACTACTCTAATTAATATGGGGAGTATTCCAAACCCCCAGGCAAAAGGAAGAGTTAGAGGAACCTATAACAAATAGCATTAGGAGTTTTAACACTCTGCAGTAACATTATTCTTGGGAGACATTAATTACCCAGAAACTAATTGGTCAACACACAGTGGGAGTAACGGATTGGAAAGTCTCTTCATTGATGCTCTTGGCAGTTGTGGATTGGTGCAATATATCCAGAAAGGTACAAAGGTAAGTGCTACCTTAAATTGGTACTCAGTAACTTTGATCAGATCATCTCGTGTAGAATAGATGAGCCATTGAGCAATAAAGACCATAACATGATCCTTCTCAGTATAAACCAAACCAGAAGGATTGATAGTTGGGTAACTGTCACCAAATGCTTTAGACAAGCAAATTGCAGAAGCTTCAGAGTAGAGTTGGTAAACTGGGTTTGGCTGAATGAGTTTAGAGTTAAAAATACTGAATCAATGTGGGAAGCACTGGTGAAGAAAATAAAGGAGCCAGAAGGTAAATACATATCGATGACCCAAAAACGTAACTAAAGGGAAAATACCATCATGGTTCTCACATAGAATTAAAATCTTGTCAATCAAAAAAAAGTGTCATGTAAGGTTGCTAGAAAGAGAGGGACAGTGGGGGAATAGCAAGAGAGAAGAGAACACTGAAAATGTTTAAAAGCATTTTATAACTGGGTTGTGTTTTTCCCATAGGAAAAGCTAGTTTTAATTTGCTGTTATAATTGCAAACACGCACTGCTCTTCCCATGAGAAAAGATTGAGCCACACAGCTGCTCGTGCTACACTGTGTTTCAAAACACTTACACAGGAAGAAAACCACATACTGGATCACGTAGGGCACTGCTTCACAGAGGAGCACAGTCTGCTGAAATTCACCAGGCATGCCAACGTAAAAAAAAAAAAAAAAAAAAGACAAGCTGATCCCCCCCCTCACTCCTCCCCCTCCCTCTGCAGGTCACATGAGCAGCATCATCATGGAAACTGAGAGGGCATAGGAACGGGGACTTTGTTTTTTAAATGCTTCATGTTTAACAGTTCAGCAGATCCTTTCTAGTTGCAGTTTACTTGTTGCAGTATTTTCAAAGTGTTTGTCTCCTGTCCTGTTCTGATGTTTCTTTACATAAGTTTTGAAAATAAATTAGTTCTTCTTGAGAAAAAGAACCTAATACTCCGATTCCTGTACCAACAAAGTACCACACACATTTTATATAACTGCTGAGGCAAAAAAACACAACCCCAGCAATTATATAAAACAAAACATGGGTGATATGGAAACTCAAATTTTAAACACACCCTTGGTGTTTGATGCTTAGATAAACCCCACAAGCTTTGCTCTTGGGGTTTATGTAGCATCCCACACCTCAGGTGTGTGTAAAATTCTCATTACGCTCACCACCCCATGTATTATTCTACTTGTAAATCACACTAAACAGAATATGGAGTGAGTTATAGCCAGGAACTCAAGTGGTAACTGCTGTACAAAGAGTTCTATAAATATGTATGAGCAAAAAGGGCAGGGCCTAATGCAGTGGCACCCCTTATCAGATCAGGAGACAGAACAGACAATGACCATGAAATGAGTGAAACATTTACTAAATACTTTCGTTCAGTCTTCTATGGCTTAGATTTGGAAACTTGGGTTTTCTGGGATCATAATGAAGAGATGGTTATTATCCAGGAGGACAGCATAAGAAAAGTGCTAAACAATTTAAATCTGACCAGATTGCCAGGGCCAAATGATCTGCATGCATGGGTCCTCGGGGAAATAGCTAATTAAATCACACCTTCACTTACATATCCATTTAATGCATTATGAAAAGATGGCCCAGTCTCAGAAGTCTGGAGGGTGGCAACTATAGTTCTGATCTACAAAAAGAGGGAATAAGGGAAACAAATCAAATTATTGCCCACTTATTTTGACATCGGTGGTGAGAAAATTACTGTGGTCCTTAATTAGAGAGATAAAACAAATGTACCTAAAAATGAATAGCAGAGAGGACCCATCACAGCATGGCTTCAGCAGAGGCAGGTCCTGCCAAACTAACATCTTAAGTTTTTTTGAGCCAATTAGTAGTGCTTTGCATCAAGGTAAATCAGTGGATGTGGTATACCTTGATTATAACAAGGCCTTTGATACCGTGCTGCACAAGGAACTAGCGAGCATGATAAAGGGGATCAGTCTGTACGTTAACATCACTAGGTGGATTTCAAGCTGGCTTGCAAATTGGAAACAGAGGGTTAAAATAAATGACTATTTATCAGGATGGGATAGGGTGACCAGTGGGGTCCTGCAAAGACTGGTCTTGGGCCCAACCCTATTTAACACATTCATAGCTAGCATGCAAATTAAGAAGGGTTGGAAAGCCTAGTTTGCTTATGATAATGCCAGGGGAAAATGGTCAATTATAATGAGGACATAACCTTTCTGCAAGAGCAACTAGATGTGTTAGAGGATTGGGTGCATAAGATACATAGATACATAGATGCTGTCGGCAGATAAGGGCCTATGGCCCACCCAGTCTGCCCATTTGAGCTTGTAAATCCCCTTTATGTTTTTCTAGACATCTGTTGCTCCTTACCCCTGACTTCCAGAATTCTCATATGTCTATCCCATGCATTCTTGAATCCCGTGATTGTTTCAGCCCCCACCACTTCCTCTGACAGGGTGTTCCACTTGTCCATCACCCTTTCTGTGAAGAAATTTTTCCTCATGTTTCCTCTGAATCGCCTTCCCTCCAACTTCATCCCATGCCCTCTAGTCCTGAAACATCTTTTTCACTGGAAAATAGTATATTCATGCCCCCTGTTCCTCCCTGTAAGATAATTGTATGTCTCTATCATATCCCCTCTCTCCCTCCTCTCCTCCAGGGAGTACTGTACATGTTCAGTTCCTTCAATCTGTCTTCATAGGACTTGTGATGCAATCCCTGTAACATCTTTGTTGCCCTCCTCTGAACCTTCTCTACCCTGTCTATGTCCTTACGTAGGTAAGGTCTCTAGAACTGTACACTGTACTCCACGTGGGGCCTCACTAGTGTCTTGTATAGTGGAATTATGACCTCCCTTTTCCTACTGGTGATGCCCCTGCCTATGCATCCCTGAATCCTATTTACTTTACCTGTTGCCTTGTCGCGCTGTTTCCCTACCTTGAGGTCATCAGAGATAATAACCCCAAGGTCCCTTTCCGGCTTGGTGCATGCTATATCCTCACCCCCCCCAACTGATATGTTGTTCCAGGGTTTTTGGTCCCCATATGTATTATCTTGCACTTCATTGCATTAAATTTCAACTGCCGAACCCTTGACCGTTCTTCAAGCTTCTGCAGGTCCCTCCTCATTCTGTCTGCACCCTCTGGCATGTCCACTCTGTTACAGAGCTTCATGTCATCAGTAAACAGGGAAATTATGCCTTCTAGATCCTGCACAATGTCACTGATGCAAACGTTGAACAGGACCGGTCCCAGCACTGATCCCTGTGGTACTCCACTGGTCACCCTCCCCTCTGTGGAATGACAGCCATTTGTCACCACCCTCTGTGTCCTGCCGCCCAGCCAATTACCCATCCACCGCACTACTGTCCTGCCCACTCCCATATTCCTCAGTTTGTTTACTGGCCTTCTATGTGGCACAGTGTCAAAGGCCTTCCTGAAGTCCAGATAGGCCACATCCACTGCCCTTCCCTGATTCATCTCCCTTGTCACTCAGTCAAAAAATTCAATGAGGCTGGTCTGGGATGACCCACCCCCAGTGAAACCATGCTGCCTTGGGTCCTGTAGTCTGTTGGCAACCAGATGCTCCACCAATCTCTCCTTCAGTAGTGCTTCCATGATCTTCCCCACTACTGAGGTCAGGCTGACTGATCTGTAGCTCCCCACTTCCTCTTTGTTCCTGCTTTTGTATAAGGGGACTACACTGGCTGTCCTCAAGTCTTTGGGTACCTCCCCTGTTTCCAGTGATTGGCTAAACAGGATTGCCAGAGGTTCAGCCACCACCTCTCTTAGTTCCTTTAGGCAAAAATGTCTTTTATGGCAAGTGCATAGTAGTACATTTCAGGACTAAAAATAAGGTGGCATCATATACTGTCAACAGGGTGTAGTTAAGGGAGTCTGAAAGGGATCTTAGAGTCACTGCTTCCAATAATTTCAAACACTCTGCACAATGTAGGCAAGTGGCCAACAAATGTTACTGTTTAATACACTGCAGTAAAAAATACTTTGTAAAAGACCGGCCTGGTAGCACTGAGGGTTGAGGCACTGGATGTCACACCTTGCACCATGTTGGCAACCTGTGTTCAGAGGCAAACTTGGGCCACTGGGGGTCCGCAGGGGGGTGGGTTGGGTGAGGATTGTAGTGCCACTGGGCTGCTCTCATCTCCTGGATTGGGGAGACTAATCACCTTGCTCTTGACTGACACCTGGTGGAGGCTAGATGTCAGCTCAAGGGAGGTCTGGGGAACTGACGAATGTCGGGGAGTGTGGAAGGACCATGTGGTTTCCAGGAGCGCGAGTGCACATTCATGTATGTGTGCTCACCTGTGCATGCCACTGCTCTGGGAGGGAAAGGGAGAAAACCACAAAAGCCTATGACACCCTTTGGCCAGTAGTGATGAGCTCCAAAGCCCTTGTGGATCTCCAAGGGGGGGAGAGGATAACGGAGTCGGGAGCTAGAAGGGTGCATGTGGCCATGGGGGAGGCACGCAAACAGCTATATATTGAAAAAAACAAAAAACTTTTTAGGCAGGGTGACAGAGTTGATGCCTTTCTTCAAAGTCCCTGGTGAGGCTGCACATGGAATATGGTGTACAGTTTTAGGCTTCACAAAATATTGGGGATAAAAAAAGGCTGGAGCAGGGTTAGTATAATTCTTGCATGAGCAGAAATTGAAGGAAGTGGAATTGTTCACTTTAGAGTACAGGAGACTGTGCATTGACCTGATCACAGTGCACAAGGCACTAAAAGATATGGGTCTTCAAATGTATATGGGTCTTAACTTTAGGAGCAGTATATTTGAGAACAAGGTCACATAGCTTTCAGCATAAAGGAGACCTGCACAAAGCTGAGAAAAAAAGAAGCTGGTTTAGCCAGAGGGTGGTGTTGGTGTGGAACAGCCTATCATTTATTTTGGTAGACAGTAGCCCCGTCCAAGCATTTAGGAGGGGTTTGGATGCCTACATGGAGGATGCTGGTATTACAGGTTACAACCGCTACCAAGCGGCAGGCAATAAGAATGGGGTTTTCACCTCCTTTTGTCCATTTTTCCTATGATCCTATGAAATGTTGAGGAATAATTGTGATGTATGTGCTAACAGTTTAAGTATTGTAAACTGGCTTCTTTAAGAATGGTCTCTCTACTATCTGGGGTTCTGCTCTCTGCTGCCACCTACTGGCTATTTATCCATGCACCGTGTAAAAAGTGATGATGCAGTTATGAAAGACTGCTCTGGTGCTGCTCCTAGTTAAGAGTCTACTCCCTCATATATTAAGTAGTTCTCAGAAGTCATGTGCACATGACATGTGACTACATTATCCACGTGGAAATGCCACTTATGAGCTGATGTTCATGCACAACATACCGTGCATGAGCAGGAAACAAATAGCCACACCCCTTTGTTCCATCAAGCATACACAACTTGTTTTCTCATGATGGGAACTAGGGATGATCAGAATCTGAAATCAGTTTTAATCGGATTTTAGACTACTTTTTGGATTTTAAGAATTTGAGGGCAAACATCTTAAATTGGAAAAAGCCATAATCGGAATCCGATTCTGATTTTGATTCCGCTCCCTACTTCTGAAACCATTTTTCCACCCAACAGGATTCACGGTCTCTCCCTCACCGATGCCCTTCCCCTACTTCACCAGTTTGCTGAGGGTAGGTGACAGGCTGGTAGTTTCAGGACCATGACTCCAGGTGGGTCCTCCATCCACTTCCACTCCACTCATCCAGTTGTCCCAAGAATACCCATTGGTGAGGAAGTCCATTGAGTCTGGAGTACTCCAGGCAGGGTCAGCCCATGACCATTTCCACTTGCATAAGAACCCCCTGAAACCAACCGATACCTTGTTGACCCATTGCTGTAAGTCGTTGCCCCACACCCCACCCGTGAGCCCTGTCTTCAATCTCCCATTGTAGTAGACCCAAAGAACCATCATCCATCCCTACAGTGCATCCCAATTCCAAAGTTGTCTTTATTATTATTATTACTAAATTAAATAATACCATTCTCCATATTGCAGTGCTGCTGATGGCAGTAATGGCCCCAGCCTGGCATGCCCTGTACTCCCAGTGTGACCTGGGAAAAAAACAGAAAAGTGGCTGCCATCTGCCTGACTAGAACAAACCCTATGCACACCATATCAGATGCTAGGGATACAAGGTGCTCTGGCAATGCATTTGTTCAAGGATCAGTTCCAGCTGGCCAATGTGCAGATGATTGTGGGAGAAGGAGACTGGATACACAGAGGATAGTAGAAGGAGGATTGGAGCAGCATGGCTACTGTGCACCACTGGCTGGGGAGGTCAGAGGATTTAGGGAACAAGAATTAGAACCAATTGAGCACTGTGAATAGTGACCTGACCACTTGGCTGACAGTGCCCTACTGCCTGGCATCCAACAGTTCATCACCTCACTCATCAGTCACCAGCAGCCACTGTCACCATGGGAGGGAGGGATGGCCTTGGGATATGATGGAGACTGATGCAGAAGGGTATGATGTGATTGCCCACTCGAGGTGAGGGGTTCACTTCTGGGGAGGGAATCAGCTGGTCGGGGCTGGGAGTGATGTTTATTTTTGCGTATTGTTGGACAGTGGACCAGGAGACACTGTGGTGTGGTGTAGGAAGTAGAGCCCTGGTGGACACTGTGGGCAACATCCCGTAACACAATGTCCAGCATCCGCCTATTGAAGGAGCTCATCCCGACTCAACTGAATCAAACCAAAGGGGAAGAAACAAGCTAGTGGGAGAGCTGGGGAGGGCTCTGTTTTTTATTCAAATGTCAGGGGGAGGTTTATGTCAGAGTCAGATGTGGAATCAAAAATTCTGATTGTGACTCCTAATCCAAGGATTTCAATGTTAAAATAGCAATATTCTTAGTTGACAAAAATTTCATCATATAGTTTTTGGATAAAAGTTTATTTCTGACATCCTTAGATTCATGCTCAGTTCATTTCTAGTTTTCTTAGATATTGCTAAAACAGCTTTTACAGTTAGTTTTGTACTCAAGACTCACATCATTAAGAATGGCCACCACTCACAATTTTTTAAAATTTCTTCTGTTGAGGTTACCTGTTGAATGTACATGCTATAATCATAGTGTGGATGTATTAGGATGCTGTTATCACATGTTTCTGATAAGTAGCTCAACACTGTACCAATATATTTATTGTTTTTCCTGATGGGCATGGCATGGGAGTGGGAACCTATATAAACTTCAAAATCCTGTATCATGGTTCAGGAATGAAGGAAACCAAACAGAAAATGAGGTATCTTGATATTTTTGCCAGACAAACATTACTGTTGAAAAAAAAACCCTGTATGGTCACTAACAAATACTACTGCTTTATTTGGCATCGTAATGAGGGTTGGAGTCGTAAACAGAATTTCCGATACTCCGTTGGATGCACTCGGAATGGATTCCACCGAATCCAATCACCCCTAATGAGAACCCTCTCTAATACAGGTTACTTACACAAGGCTGAATAGCATGAATAAAAAAAAATTCTTCAATTTGCTGACCAACCCTGGGTCTTGAAAAATTGGTTTCAGATCTTCAAGCTCAGTGTTGTAACTGTTATCAGCCACGTACAGTATCTTAGTACCCAAGCAATATCAGTTCTAAAGAGAAAAGGGGAGAAAATACTGCCTCAACAAACTCATGCTGTAATTTCAAAGCATTCAGTGTTTCAGTGTCCTCATTCTCTTTCTTTGTAGAGTTTCATACATGATGTTAACTGTCGTTGGTGAGTTGTTATATCCCTGTGTGATACTCCAGTATCAAAGTATATACTCAAAGTATTTTACAAAATCTATACAGTTCAGCTCTAGAAGCTACTGAAATTCACTATTCCTTTAAATTTGCTGGAAACCAGAGTGGTTCCAGAGGACTGGAGGAGGGTGGATGTAGTCCCACAACACAAAAGTGGTAGCAGGGAGGAGGTTGTCAATTACAGGCCAGTCAGGCTGACATCAGTGGTGGGAAAGTTAATTGAATCACTGATGAAGGAAAGGATTGTGGAATATCTTGAATCCTGTTAGTTATAAAACCTAAAGCAGCATGAGTTCACAGGAGGGAGGTCATTTCAAACAAATCTGATAGATTACTATGACTGGGTGTTAAAGGATTTAGATCAGGGTGGAGTGGTGGATGTGGCCTACCTAGATTTCAGTAAACCTTTTGACATTGTTCCAGATAGGAGACTAGTAAGCAAGTTGGGTAGCTTAGGAGTGGATCCAAAGGTGGTAAACTGGATAAGAAATTGGTTAGGGAATAGGTGACAGAGGGTGGTGGTAAATGGAGTTCACTCTGAGGAAGGGAGGGTGAACAGCGGTGTGCCTCAGGGATCAGTGCTGGGACTGATTCTCTTTAATGACTTTTTAAGTGACATTACAGAGAAGCTGGAAGGGAAATTCTGCCTCTTTGTGGAAAACACCAAAATCTGCAATAGGGTAGACACTCTGGAGTGTGTGTCTGAAAAGGATGAGCAGAAACCTGAAACAATTAGAGTTGTATTCAAGGGTATGGCAGCTGGGTTTCAATGTAACAAAGTACAAAATAATGTACTTAGTGCACAGAAACCCAGGGGCAGAGTACAAAATGGGTGGAGTGGTATTTATGACTACCAAGCAGGAAAGAGACTGGTGGTAATCATATCAGATGACCTAAAGGTGGCCAGATAGTACGACAAGGCAGTAGGGAGGGCTAGTGGGATTCTGGGGTGTATAGTTAACAAAAAATAAATTAATTAATTAATAGAGAGGAGTATGACCAGCAGAAAGAGGGAGATGGTAATGAATTAAACTTTCCATCTAGTGCCCCCCCCCACTGATTGCTGGCCCAATGTGAAAAAATAGACTTTCCTTGGTGTCCAGTGGCCCTCCCCCTACTGATTGTCTGCCAGATGTGAAAAAATAAAATCTCCCTGGTGTCCAGTGATCCCTCTCCCCACCGCACCCATGTCTGATGTTTCAGTAGTGATTCCCTGGTATCCAGTTGTCCCTCCCATCCCGAGCTCCTGTATACTAAAGTGAAACCATTCCCTGGTATCTAGTGGACCCCCCACCCTATCCCCGATCCCCTATATGCTTATGTAATGCTATTCCCTGGTGTCTAGCAGAGCCCCCCACTGCCCAACTACTCCTGCTACCCTAATCCTGAGCTTCCTGCGCTGGTGACCAGCATAGCCCTCTGCTCTCCACCACAGTCAGCCACTGACTGAGCTGTCAATCAGCACATACTCTATAGTATGCATTTATTGACAGCTCGGTCGATGGCTGACCATGGCAGAGAGTGGAGTGCTGTGCTAGTCACCAGCTCAGGATTGGGATGGGGAAGAAGGGTGGTGAGGCACTACCTGCCGGGTTGGGGGTCCATTAGACACCAGGGAATGGTGTTACAATAGTATACAGGGCATCAGGGATAGGGAGGGGGGTCTGCTAGGCACCAGGAAATGGTTTCACATTAGTATACAGGGGATCAGGATGGGACAGGGCACACTGGACACCAAGAAAAGTTTATTTTTTCACACCAGGTCAGCGATTGGCCAGCGGGAGGGGGGCCACTAGACACCAGGGAAAGTTTAATTCATAACATTGGGCCAGATATATGTGGGGGGGCACTGGACACAAGGGACTGCTGTGTTGGGGATGGGGGTTTGACACACTTCCTCCACCAACTGCTAGGATTGTGCAGGAGTAAGTTGTGTTTCAGGTCAGTGATATTTGGGCCACGCAAGGGGACTGCACAATATGGCCTTACGTGGTGCACATACTCTGAATATTGGATTGTAGCAATATTCAGGTTCTCACCCCTTCATTTGCATTGTGTTCCCTCTGAATATCAGCCGGGTCCAAACCCTGTTTGTCCACTCTAACCAGGTTTTTGAATATGGGACTTCTGTGCAAAACCGGGTTAGCGTGTGCAAACAAGGCTTTGTGCACGGGCAAACCTTTGAATATCTGGCTCCAGATGTTTTGGATTCCTGTAGGTAAGAACTGTATGAGAGTGTTCAGCAGACACGGGGTAGGAGATTATTGTGGTTCTGCTGCTGACAATCTTTCTGATTGTGCCAATTCTTTCCATTTTAGGTGGAGTGACAATTGTATTACTACCTCCCATTAGTTTCAGTTTTATGAACATCCCCTAATACAGTACCTAATTATAGCAGACCTAGGTGGCCTCAGCTTAAAGGCCCATTTTGTGTAGGGCTTTAAGTACACTGTGCAACAGTTGCAGTGTTACACATATATTCTTGAACTTGTTCCTACACAGTTTCTTGGAAATCACCATTAAGGACGTATCAACTATTAATTTCACTTATGACTACTTTTCCATTTTTGTGATACGTATAGAAAATGGTGTACGACAATCTTTTTCCGAATATTATCACTTAAAATTTCCAATAAGGTTTTGAACTGTTTACCTATTCCAATCAGCCCAGTACTTATGCCTTTGTGTGGCTCATGCTTCATGCGGTTCAGCCTTGAGTAGCAAGCTTATTCAGCTGGGGGGGGGGGGTGTGTAAAATATCCTCTTTTTCTTCTTTCCAAAACAAACCTTTATCATTTATCTGACCTTTCATAAACCTTACAGCGGTGAGTTGAGACCTTGCATTTCTTATTATGATTTAAACCGCCAAAACAAAACTCAGGGTCTTTCTTTTCTTGTCTATTTGCTTCTTGCCCTTCACAAATGATTCATTTTCCACAAACTTGTGAGGTATTTGGCTTTGTCAGATCAAAAGAAAATGCCATACTGCTAGCTGCTTCAGATCTTTTGCATCCATTGAAGTCAGTAGCTAATAACACAGCCCAGTCTATCACTTTAATTGCTAATGCATCCTTCAGGGAATCACATACAGAGTACAGTACAGTACATAAAACAAGAACCCACAGTACACTTCCATTAATATAAGCAGGAAATATCCTTCTATTAAAGCTGCCCAGAATCATTCCATCATCCTATAAATAAGCAAGTTCTTATTTCGATAGTGAAGTCGACTATACAATCTTAAAACAGCTGAGCGATGGTGTAAGATGAGCTTCCAGCGGGGAAGGGGGAATTCCAAGGTAGGTGGGGTCCCAGCAAATGTTTGACCCCCCTCCACCCCCACATATGAAGGCTGGATGAAAGAATAACAAACAATCCCTTTCCTGGGGATAAAAAATCCAGGTAGTGAAGCAGAAAGTCAGAAGGTACTTCAGATGCTGTGGTCACAATTTGTGTGTGGTTTTAAAGGGGATATAAGGCTTGCAGGACCTTTTAAAGCTTGAAAGCCCACTAAAAGCTCTTTCAAACAAGGTATTACTTTTACCTACAAGTCTTAGAATATATAAACTGGGCATACATCAAAACAAGGCAGCTTCCATGGAATGTTTAATTGAGAAAGGAAGCAGTCATCTGATGACTAACTATGCCTAAATAGTGGTGTTCACATCTTTTAAATAGGCAATTGACTATTTTATTAATTGCATTTAATGTGTTGGGGGGGGTAGTTCAATGCCAGGCTAGCTCAGGGGTCCCAGTCTGTTACCTGCAGAGTGCATGATAGTCCCTTTGACTGACTGACTAAGCACATCCCTGGGAGGAAGGTACAGTAGTTTAGCTGCAGTATCACTGATTTTTGTTATATTCTTTTTCTGGCTCTGCTTGGCCCAGGAGAACTCTCTTAGGCATCCACACATCCTCGGCTCTACCTCCAGGCCTGAAACTCTCCAGCTTTCTGGCTCCAGCCCGGCTACCCCCTCGGCTCTGAGCCCTCCCGAGGTGGGGCTGCCCTATCCGCCCAGGGCACTCTATCTGAAATTCAAGCTGGGCTGGGCTCGGCACAGGAGCTGGAGGAGTCCGGCCAGTGGAGTGTTTGGTTGAGGGGGCGGTGCCGTTGCCTATCTTCGGGATCAGGGATTTTCTTGGCTGCGTTATGTCCCTCCCCTCCACCCCCCCCCTGCAGAGCTCAGATGTGCAACGGCACCAGGCATGCCTGCAGCAGCTCTGCATCCCCTCTAACGTACCTTGTGCATTGCAGTGCCTCCAGTTGCCACCGGGGACTGCTGTGGTGCTGGGCAGGAGCCTGGATCCCCCCCCAAGAGAGGACAGCAGTCCTCCGGATGCTCGACCCTCTCTCTCTCCCCTGCCAACCCCCAGCGGTCCAGTTTCGTTCCTGAACCTGGGTCACCGGCATGGCCCGAGGTGTGGCATCCAGCGCCTCAACCCTCAGCACCACCAGGCCAGCCCAGTATCACTGATGATGGTAGGCAGACTAACCAACCAGTCTGCCTAGTATTATCACAGATGCCAATAGCTCTCCCACCTCCCTTCTTCCTGGGCGCATGCTTTCTGAGTTTGTCAATGGAACTGGTTCACTCACTGAAGGTTAGAGAAGGGAGACTAAGCTAGCATGACATTCTTCTTTTGCCCCCCAACCCCCCACCAAATCAGGGGTCAGGATGGAGGCTTTCTACTGCAAATAAAGATTTGGGGAGTTTAGTTGGGGAGAGTCTAGGTTTGGTGTGTATTTCTCCTGTCTCTCTCTATGGTGACTTCATTGTTCAAATGCAAACCACATAGGCACTCATATAAACCTAGGCTCAGATCCCCCGAGACTCCTATATACCTCTTCTGATAGAGGGTAGGGGTGTTGCAAATTTTAAATTTACTGGCATAGTTGAGGCAAAGTCTAGAACTTTACACTACATGTAGTGGGGTTAAGTTCCTAATGTATCAGTATAACTTACTTGGTAGCACATCTGCCTCTGGGCCAGAACTTTGTGGATTCTTGTCCCACTCCAGAATTAGGCTCATACCATAAATGCTGGCACCCGAGTACAGCACTAGGGGGTGCTGTACTGTTGGGGTGTGCCATCCTTTAGATGAGATGTTAAACAGAGGTCCCTCCAACCATCTCTGGTGCTGTTCTGGTGGGCGTCAAGGTGGAAGTAAAATAACCCAACGTCCTTTTTTACAAAAGAAGGGAAGCTTTACTGAAAATGGTCAAAACAAGAGCAGGATAAGAACCAAACATACTAAATACAAATTCAGAGAAAAAAATCAAAAAGAAAACTGTGGGCAGGATATTCAAAGCAGTTGTGCAGTGCACAACATGGTTGCGCCTGCGCAACAGCGAAAATGCACTAGAGAGCGATATTCAGTGGCAGCAACTATGCAGGGGGCATAGCCATAATATGCGATACAGTGTGATATTCAACACCGGACAAACGGCGCAAGCATGGAGCAAATGGCAGTTGCACGGAGCACACTTGATCCTATAAAAAGAGGGAGCAAGCAGGTGAAGAACACCTGTGCCAGAGGGGAGCAGGGGAGAGGGAGATAGAGAGGCCAGCCAGATCAGTAGGAGTGGTGCAAGAGAGGGACAGAGGCAGTGAGGGTGTGAGACTTAGTGAGAGTGTGAGTGTGCGTGTGTGTGTGAGTGGATGAGACAGGTAGGGAGGCAACAGTGCATGTGTGCCTGTGACACCTAGCGCAGGAGGGGCAGCACACGAGCCCAGAGAGGTGGGATTCAGAGGCCACAGCCCACAGGCCACCAGCTGGGGGCAGGACATGCAGGTGTGGGCCCAGCGGAGCAGTACACAGAGCAGCACACATCCGGGGGTCCAGAGAAGTCAGCCACCAAGGGGGAACAGGATAACAGGGGCCATGGCCAGTGCCATCTTCCAGATGGAGGCAGTAATGAGGGATGTAGGGAGGCAGGAGGCAGTGCGGCGCAGCCATGGAAGGGCCCGTCGGCAGTATGCCTGGAACAGGTTGCCCACACCACCTTCGAACAATACAGTGATATGGAGATTGTAGGCCGGTATCACCTGAACTGGGTGATTCTGAGGCAGCTCTGTGAGCTGTGCAGTGAGGAGATGCAGGCACCCACTAGACGGAGCCACGCCCTGACAGTGGAGACAAAAGTAACAGCTGTCATGTGCCTGCTTGCCATGGGATCCTTCCAGAAACCAACAAGGGACGCCACAGGCATAATCCAGTTGGTTGCATCACAGCTCCTCACACAATTCCTCAACGCACTGCTGCCACATGCTGCAGAATACATCCACTTCCCCAGCACACAGGCAGAGCGTACAGTGAATATGCAGGAGTTCCACAGGGTAGCACATATGCCTGGCATGCTAGGGGCCATCGACTGCACCTATGTTGGCATCCACATGACACCTGGCCCAGAGGGGATAGCCTACATCAACAGAAAGGGCTACCCCAGTGTCAACTGCCAGGTGGTGTGCGATGCCAGGGGTTGCATAATTAATGTCTGTGCCAAACACCCTGGAGGAGCACACAATGCCTTCATCTAGCACAGCTCAGCACTGTGCCACAGGTTTGAGAGTGGGGACATCCCCACTGGCCAACTAGTAGATGAGTATGCTGAGACCACGGGCAGCCTGGCGCAACAGGGCAAGGGGTGGGGGCCGCCAGAGAAGGGGTACCACATGGTGTGTCTGGGAAGGATGGGAGGTGCAGCAACATAGTCCACCAGGCTAACCATATCTCTCTCTCTCTCTACACAGGTGACAGTGTCTACCCACTCCAGCCCTGGCTGCTCACCCCATACCGGCTCCTGTAAACCCCTGTGGAGGAGTGATACAATGAGGCAAACACCAGCATACGGAACATCATTGAGCATGTGTTTGGGCTGCTGAAGGTACGGTTCCATTGCCTGGACAGGTCTGGCGGTGCCCCACAGTAAGGCCCCTCAAAGGCCTGCGGCCTATTCCTGGCCTGCTGTATACTGCACAACATGGCCACCGACTGTGGGATAGCTGTCAAGGTTGAAAAGGGGAACAGCAGTGGGGACAACACGGCTGCCGGACCATGTGGCGATGGGCAGCCCCCCTCGGGTGAAGGGAACCCTGGCTGAACAGGATGGCTCTCAGCACCAGGACACAATTGTGGAGGAGCACTATGGAGCATGCAGGTAGGTGAACATGCCCCATGCATGGAATGGTGACAGTGGCACAGCACACAGGCATGTGTGGGCAAGCCCTGTGTCATGAACGGCTGGGCGGGGGGCATGGGTGGGCGTGGGTTGGGACCCCACGGCACTACGCAGCACAGCACAGCATACCTCACCCACAGACACCCACCCACACACCCACCCCCACACACCCCCACACACATCCACACACCCACACATGCACACGGTTGGCACCGCACAGGCATGTGCCCGGCGCTGGCACCAGGCGTGTGTCAGATGCTGAGCACCGGGGCACAGGATCATTCAGCGCTGTGTTGGCATCTTCATGCACATGCCACTCTGGCCAGCAGCTGGGCAGGCATGCACACAACCTGTGTGTGGCGCCGTCCATGGATGCCACATCTGTGACACACACACACCACACCAATGTGCACACAGGGTGGTGGCAGTAGTCTGCGGACAGTGGGGTGGGCACTTCAGGACCGCTGCACGGTCGCACAGCCGCCATGGACATGTGGACGTCTCTGCCAATGCCACCCAGCAAACCCAGGCTGTGCGACGGCTACAGGGGGTGTCCCTGACAGTCCCCAAGGGGTGTTATTGTGGGAACATGACTGTGTCCTCCCAAGGGCCTGCAGGCTCCCGAACAGGCCCACTCCAGGTATGCCTGGAATGCCCACAGTGGATCCTGGTGTTGACATCAAGGGGGTCGCTCGACGCCATGACCGAGGGGTGGACAATGCACTCTGAGGTGTCTGCGGTGGCCGGCCATGCACCATGGCAGCCAGTGGGGCTAGGCTGACCGTGACTGCAGTGGTAAGCCAATCCAGAGCTGTGGTCGTGTCCTCCCGCAGTCGATTGTTGTCGGCCAGGAGCTGTGCAAAGCCCCTGTCATGCTGCTCTGCAGCCTGGCGCATCTCAGCTCGGAGTGCACACACCCCTGCCATGAGAAGTACCTGTTGCTCCATGGAGGCCCGCAGCAAATGGGTGTGCTTGGGCAAGGGATCAGCACCCGGTGGGGCCTGGGCATTGTGCTGACCTACGGGTGGCATTCGACTTTGTTGCCCAGCCCTCCGCTCAGGTGGGTGCTGCACAGTGAAGCACCTGACCCCCCAAAGTCCCCAGTCATCTGCCGCTGCTGCCACTCCCACTGCTGTGCACCATGCAGTGCTTGTGCAGCTGCACCACCACCGCCACCACCATCTGCCAGCACTATGACGCTGATGCCCACAGTGACACCGGGGGCAGTGGCTAGTGGGCAGACAACCATCACCAGGGCACTGGTGGTGCTGCCAGGGAGGGTGATTGGTATGGGTGCCTCCTTCTCAATGGCACCACCGCTGTCCAGGACAATGGTCACATCATCATCGGTGTCAGACCCTGCCCCAATCTGTGTCTCCGCACACTGTACGCCATGGCTGGCATCCTGCTGGAACACAGCCAGGGCCTCATTCGCCACCATGCTCAGGACATCCGGCTGGACAGCGGTGGTGTGCTGCAGCTGATCAGGCCCTCGGGCTCTGGTGGAGGTGGAAGGCCGGTCCTCCAGGGCTGGGCCTGCCCCCATGGCTGACACCACCGCCCCTGCCACTGCGTGCTGGCACTCCGGTGCTGAAAGGGAATACAGTCACATTAATGCCACTGTCACACAGGCTGGCCCCCTTGCCCCAGATGCTGCTGTACCTACCATGCAGTGATGTGCCCCCACCTGTCTGGAAGCTGCCGCCAGGCACCCCCTTGATGGGGCTGCACCGCATGGTAGCCACCACCAACTCCTCCTGCGGTGTCAGCTGTGACACAATGGGCTGACCAATGCCCATGGCTGCACCTGCGGCCCAGATGGCTGCCACCTTCTCTTTGATCCTGCGCCTGTCGGTGCCAACCTTTTTCTTGCACTCCTGCACCAACCGCTGATGACTGCCCTGCTGAATCACAGCCTCCGCCACCTCCACCCATGCTGCGACCCTGGCCTGTGGTATGCCGGTCGCGCCACTCAGCAGCAACTCCCTGTCGAGGTACACCTCGAACATGGCATCTGCCTCTGCCTTAGTAAAGTTGGGCCTGTGCTTGCATGCAAGCCCACGCTCCTCACCATCCTCATGATCGGTCATTATGCTACCTGTGGGCAATGACATGTGGTCAGTGTCTGCTGCAGCCCACATCTCCTGCCCATTCCACGGTCCTGTCGTTCCCCTCAGTGGTGCAACTTACCTCAGAGGGTTGCAATACCGGTCCATGTCCTGAGCTGTCCCACGGTGCCTTTATAGTGCATCACATGCACATGAGCAGATACGCAACTGTAATGGGATGCAAATGTACCCGATGTGCCTCGGATAGGCTGATGAGCTAATCTGCATATGCTGGCTGAATATCATGATGTTGCACCTTGCGCAATGGACTTGTGCTGGCTCAAGTCATGGCACAACATTGTGACATGCGCAGTGTGACTAGCAATATGAATGCATGCAGGCTAGTACCTATGCTACCTGCGCAGCATATGCTCACTGCACAATACGCGATACAGCACTCAGCCACAATAGGGCATGTGGCGCTTGTGCACTATGTGGCCTATGGGGCCCAGGTGCCATGGGGCTAATGGCGCCCGGGCACTATTGGCTCATAGGCCGTGGCACCCTCATGCCCCTATTGTACACCTTGCATAGTGGTCCCAATAGCACTCCGCACAGTGCGCATGCTGACCCCTGACCCCAGCCCTGCCCTTTGCCCCTCAGGGACCTCTGCACCATGTGCCAGTGCAGCTCATGCATGTATCTGCATCCCTGGGGATGCATCTGCCATGGGCAGTGCATTCCGTGCAGGCGCGCATCCCCAGCATGTGGCTCATGTGCTACAGGGCACATTTTGAATTGCACAGCAGCAGTACTGCAATGCCATGCCACAGCAGTGCAATGGCTCCAAATTGGAGCCAAATCAAGCTCATCAACCTGGTGGCCCTGGTGGAGCCCCACATAGGCAGCTTGTTCAGCCAGGTGCCCCTTGCCAGACCTAAGACTGAGATCTGGCAGGAGGTGGCCGAAGAATTGGAACAGGCTATTTGTGTGCAGCACACTGGTGAGCAGTATCACCATCGTTATGGGGATTTGCAGCAGAGGGACCCAGAGCGGCTACAGGCGCTGCAGGCATGCGTCCAGAGGGGGTCCGTGCCACGGCCAGGTAAGTGTGCAATGTTTGTGTCTGTGCCCATCCAGTGTTTCATGGGGCCGGCAGGGTGGCATGCCATGCTGTGGTGGGGTGCTGGAGCTGTGCACCCTGTGGCCTGTGGCAGCGTGACCTGTGTGCGCTGTGCCATCGCACCATGGCTGGGCTGGGATGGGGTGCACGCTGTGCGGAAGGGGGGCATATGGTGTTGCCGGATACTGATGTGTACATGTCAATGTTTCCATCCTAGGCCCCGAAGACAGGAGGAGGGCACCTGTGGCAGGCACTGCTGGTGGGCCACGGCGGGCTGCCGGAGGTAACGTTCCCCAGGTTGCAGGCCACAGCGGTGGTGCTGCCAGTTCAGCGCATGGTATGCAGCAGCATGCAGGTAGGCACAGTTACATACTACGGTGTTGTGCAGGGTGGGCAGCGGGGGTGGGGGTGGGCCACGGCCCCCTGTGCGCTTAGCCATTGCAGCTGTGTACTGCCCGTGGTGTCTGTTGTGCCATATTGTGGCCATCACACTTGTGTATGGCTGCCACAGGTGGGCTGTGGATACATCCAGCAGCCAGCTGTGCCGCTGCAGTCCTGCCACTGTACCATGTCACCCGCCTGCCACGTTGGTGGTGGGTGGCCCTTGGGTGGTGTTGGTGTGCAGTGTTCTGCATGGCTGTGGTATTCTGGGTTGGCGGCATGTGTGGGTGTGCCCAATGCGGGTGGCTAGGGTGCCATCCCAGGGGAGCAGGCCACCACTGTCCACTGCGCACGGTGGGTGGGCCGGGGTGAGCTGGACACACACTGATCCTGTGTTACCTCCTTTGTCTTAGTTGTCCGGTGTCAGGCACCAAGCAGCTGCCTCCTGAGGAGGATTCTGGAGGTATCGACGGCTACTCTTCAAGCTGTACGGCTGCTGCAAAGGATGCACCACAGACAACTGCACTAGGCAGCAGCAGGCGAGGCCACCCGTAGGGCCTATTGGACTGTGACCCCTTTTACATCCCTGTCTCCCCTTCCCTTGCCCTCCTCTGTGCCCTTGTCTAGTCCCGACCCCTGTCCCCTTACCTCCCTTCCCTGGCTGAGGCCTGTTTGTATTTAGCTTCCCCATTCCTTGTACTGTACCCCTGTATCTTGTATATATGTTTATTTCCTTATTATTTTATTTTATACCTTTGTACAATACAGTTATTTATGGTTACCCATCTGTGTCTGAGTCTGCTTTACGGCTGGCGTGTGGAGCCATGCTGCAGTGGTGTGCATGGTGGCTGTGTGGTGCACCTGAGGTGTCCAGGGGGATGTGCATGGTGGTGTTTACCCATTGGTCAGTGGCTGTGCCCTGGGGTGGCTATGGGCTGTCTGTTCTGGTTGTGTGGCATGTGTGTTGTGTGCCGTTTGCCTGGGCATTGCCGGCTGTGGTCCGGGTGGCTTGGCACATGCCATCTTGCGGGGTATTGCCGGTGGTTGTCCACCCATGGCCATGGGTGCCACCCTACCTCCGTTCATTGCTGTGGTGCACATGGGCGGGGGTCGGCTGCATCCCCATGCGCCCTGGGCAGTGTTCCGTCATGTGCTGGCCATGCCTCACTCCTGGCACCCTTGTTGCCCTGGCGGCAGCAGCTTCCACCCCAGTGGCTTGCTCCTTGTTGTGCCTGTGGCCGGTCCATATGTGTCCTGGCGCATGCACCTAGGCCTCTTGGGCATCCCTGGTTGCGCTATTGCGCATGTTGGGTTGCTCCCTGGTGCACCCCTGGCTGCGCTCTGGCGCATCTGTGCGATATTCAGTCGTGTTGTACTGGCGCATATCACCTAGTGCACCCTTTGAATATCACGCTCAGTGCACCTTGGCGCAGTGGATTTGCGCTGCGCAGGTCTTGCACCAGCCTCTGGCGCATTTCTGAATATCCCGCCCTCAGTAAAAACAGATTTACAACAGTTTTTACATGGCAATCGAAGGACTGATGAGTTCAAAAAAAGAAAAACTCTAATCAGCAAAATTTGAATGCTATGTGCATTCTACATATTGAGAAACTGCTGTATTTCCAGACTTTTAAATTACTTTATCCAGGATATATTCCTCGAAAGGGACAGAAAGGTCTCCTTCGGGTAACACCATTTTTCATGTAAATAAATTTTAGTGAAAACCCAACCAACTCACATAATTTAATCGTAGATTAATATAAAACTATGAGCTGCTGTAGCACAAACTGGCACCTGGCCAGCTACAGATAATATTTCAGGCAGGCCAGAGTAACTGTAAGGATGCTGCTATTATACTTTTGGATTTGTGGAGGAAAATTCACAAAAATCAAACATTTATAAGACATCCTCTAACCATGGAGCCTCCCATCTTACAGCTAAAGAAGACTAAAAACTTGTACATACTTATATTCCAAGAAGAAATGTTCCATGGTCTCTGTTTCATTGCCACATTCCAAATAAGGGCAATACCGTTCTTCCACCGCCTTCTGCTTATTATTACCCTGAACCCCCAATCTGCCATAGCCGCATAACCATAGCAGATCCTACATATGATTGGATCCATTGATTAGGTTATAACCAAAGATCTTTTATGTGGAAGACAATGTTTGAAATCAGGTTCCTGGATGCAAATGTTGCTTATTACCATATTATATAACTGTTTCCTCTGCAAAGACACAATCTACTGTTTTGTGAGTTTCTCCTTTAGCAGTTTCTGCAAATTTGACCTACCACAGTTTGGTATCTCTAATTGTTGAATTAAGGGGGGGGCACCTTGTGCCACTTATCAAAATACCTAACATAATTCTCTGAAATCCAGGAACCTGCCACTGAGGTAGCATTAGTCAGCTCCAATCTCAATGAACCATGAAAAAATAAGGTATGAAAATAGACTATGGTAAGTATGTGAAATCCCTCTTAACAGGGTTCAGACTGTTCCCCCAGTACATCTGGAAAAAAATTACTAACAACCTGTGTGCCAAAATGAACCAGGGGTAGGAAAACATAACTAAGATATCAAGGTATAGGTAGTAAGAGTTGCTGAATTATGTGAACTTCCTTAAATTTAGATAGTTTCCAGGATTCACAGTGGTTTACCTTACATTCACATGAGGAAAATCTTTCTGTCCAGTTATAGGATGCCATGTCTTCATTTGCAAAACATACCCCAAGCGTTGAAATGGGTCCTTTAGCAATCCCATCTCCTGCAATAGAGGGAGGTTTTGGAGATGTGTCACCCAGCTGTATAGCTTTACATTTGTCCATATTAATCTGAGACCCTGATACAGCTGAAAATTACACCACCACCTTAAATGCTGCTTGTCCTGAAGGAATATCAGAAACAAAAATGCAGGCCAAGGGAGACTTGCCCCCCCACAATCGTGGAGTTTTGCTACACTAACCCTGATATTAAAACCAAATAAGGACCTGACCACCCCAATGGCATACCACCCAATCTATATGTTAAACACTGATTACAAGATTTTCACAAACATATGGGCAGCCAGAATGGAAAGACTTTTACCAAACATTGTACACCCCAATCAATCCAGATTTATCTTAGGTAGGACCCCTTCCGATAATGTCTGCAAAACCCTAATTCTTCAGGAATATGTTATAAAAACACATATCCCCACAGCCTTTATTAGTTTAGATGCCGGAAAGGCTTTTGACAGGGTGTCCTGAACCTTTCTTTGGGACACCCTGTGGACCTTTCACTTCCCAGCCTCTTTTATAGCATGCTTACAAAAACTATATGCTTCACCTACGGCCTATTTGAGGGTCAACGGTGGCATTTCAATTCCAGTTCAGGTACATCGAGGCACCCACTAGGGTTGCCCCCTTTCCCCCAGTCTGTTCGCCCTCTACCTGGAACCTTTGGCCCAGGCACTGAGAGAGAGAGTCAGGAGGTGGAAGGTATACCAATAGCCCAACAAGAATATAAAGTAAGTTTATTTGCCGATTATATACTTCTATCTATAATTTTCCCAGAGACATTGATACCCTAAGCCTGGCAGATTTTAAAGCAATTTGAAGAGCTGGTGGGCTTCAAGCTAAATGATTCCAAAACGGAAATCCTTATATACAATCTACCCCCTCTACTACATTGAAGAGAACCTATCTCTTCCGATGGCTCACAACCAAAATAAAATACTTGGGCATTAATATCCCCCTTAACACAGAGGTCCTGGAGGTAGTAAACTATGAGCCCCTGACCCTAGATATACAATCAGACTTGGCCAGATGGTCCCCAGTCCATTTTACCTTTCACCAAAAAATAGCTACAATCAAAATGAATATCCTTCTCAGACTCCTTTACCTTATTCAAAACATACCTAACCATCCCTCAGCTTTCTATTTTAAATCCAGGGACAAGTTCATTTTCATTTTTGTATGGACGCCCACGGATCAGACTATCAGCCTTTGAACTATCTTTAGTACGGGGGGAAGGGCTGGTCTCTCAGATTTTATTTTGTTTGCAAATGCATCATTTCTCTGTACAATCATGATGTGGTTGTCGGCAGACTACCAAACTCCCTGGAAAGCCTTAGAATTCAACATAAATGTTCTATTTGATATAAATAAGATACTCTTCTCCTCGGACAGGAGATCCTTATCCCCCAGGGTTTTTTTCCAAAAATCACGGCCAATACATACCAAACATGGAAGAGACTGAGAAAGACAAGGGCCATTTGCCCCATCTATGAAACCTGTAAACTGATTTCGGAAGATGAAACCTTCCTTCCTATAACCTCAGACCTCTCCTTCAGAAGATGGTGGAGACTGGGTCTATCTCATTTTTGCCAGTTATTATCACCACAGGGTGTGAGTCCCTTTGATTTATTAATAACAACATTTAAACTACGAAATTATGATCAATTTCATTATTTCCAAGTACGCAACCATATCTTAAGAAACAAACATATTAACCCAATCCTACCAACTCCTGCTCCAGGTTTATTACAATTTTTTTATGAAAGCCATACAGGGGAGGTTGGATGGTCACCTAATTGGGAAGTTATATAGAGTTCTTCGGGAGAGATCCCTGGACAACACCAAACCAACTTTGTTGGAATGGAATAGAGACCTTGAACTGGAGGTGCCTTGGGAGTCCTGCACAGAGGCAAACCTGCTGCCATTAAGATCACTTCATCACCCACATGGTGGGAGTTTGCCTGGAAGTGTTGTATGAGATACTTGTGTTCCCCTGAGATTCTTAGTAATTACATTCCCGAGAGGTATGGATGGTGTTGACGTAATTGTGGCTGTCGGCGTGCCTCACTGGACCATGTCTTTTGGTTATGTCCATACTTATTACCCTTTTGGCTAACACTTCAGACAGAACTTTCAAAATGTCTAGCTGAAACAATAGAACTAACAGCAGAACAGGTCCTCTTGGCCATTTATCCTAATCACTTTCCACCTTGGTGAAGTACTCTTCTTCCAGTGTTTCTTTTAGCAGCTAAGAAAGCCCTCACCAGAAGATGGATGACAACCCTTGATTGAGGACTGGAGACTAATCATGAAACAAATATATCATACTGAACACCTCAACTCCAGAATCCAACATAAGGGACCAAACTATATGAGGAAATGGCAGACCTGGGCTCTATATCAAGCCTCAGTAGATCCAGATTTCTCTCCTTAAATTGAGAAGCCATGTGAGGGGATCACAGCTCAAATGGACTCTCTTAAATTTTTGCCCATGGAAAGAAGGGAGGGGGAAGGATCCAAATATATGGAACTGGAACATACTGGCTCTCTTGTGGGCGGACGTCTGGATTTGATCAAACGTTAGTCTTGAAGACAAAAGTTGTAAACTTAGTGACTATAACTTTAAATAATCAACAGCGCCTTGGTAAAGAAAAGGGATTATTGATTAAGACTCCTATGTTAGGGCAAATCCTGTAAGAACAGCTGTATTAAGTATTGATCTGAAATAAGGTTAAACTGTGTGTGTAAAAAACCAAACTATATTATAAAAAAAAAGAAACAAAAAGGCACACGTCATCTGCTTATGCCATAATCTTTAAAGACAGCCGCCCCCCAAAGGTGAGGGAATCCCTTAAGTATCTAGATCCCCATTTATTCCGCATATCAGTGGCTCCAAAGAAAAAACATATAGAAGAGGGCTCAGAGGACACCCTTGGCACACTACTGCTTTCAGAGGAAAAGGCTTAACAAATCTTCCTCGTAAAAGAGAGGTAAATAAAGCTGTTTTGTACAAGGTCTGCAACCTTCCCATAGATTATGGAGGCAACCTGCACAAAGATGATACTGATAATAAATAATCATGTGGTACTTTATCAAATCTTTTGACTGGTCTAGAGAGAGTGAAAAAAACAGAAACCTTATGTGAACACAATTATGAAAGATTTCTCTGAGAATATACAAATTATCAAGAATCTTCATAGTGGAAATAGAACAAATTTGTGCTGGATCAATCAGTGTAGCTGCTAACTTGAGATATTCTGGAAGAAAGTATTTTGTTCAGGATTTTAAAAATCTGAGTTTAATAAACAGGCTGCCAGTTGAGAATATCTAATTTATCCCCTTTTTTGAAAATATACATTAGGATCCCTTCAGTGAAGAGGGGGATGCAAAACCAAATTGTAAAATGCTGTTACAGTATAAGTAATTAATAGGGAGTCAGTAATTTTCTTCTGAAAAAAACATTTGTAAAACTCATTTGAAATACCATCGTTCCCTGGGGATACCCTCTTTTTGGGACCAGAAATAGCTTTCAAAAGTTCTGCTTTGGAAATCTGGGTGCATAAACGTTCTTTGCCTTTTATAGACAGACTACGTGGGTCAAAGTTCACAAAATCCTACAGTGATTCAGATAACCTAGGGCTGGTGCTTAAAGTATTCTGGGTCTGCTGCTCAATCTGTTGAAATCATTCCTGTAACTGTGTTCTAACTGCCATGTCCCTGTCTCTCCTAAAAAGAAGCTGTTAGACAACTGAAGAACTCCATCTTCTGTTGAAGATAATTTACCCAAAAAAGTCAATCACCAGTTCAAATAAGATCTGTATCAAGTACTGGTTCAGGTTAAGGCAAAGGGGTTGAGGGGGCTTTTTCAAGCTACCGGGACACCCTCCCCCTTCCATGGTGCTCCAAATTGACTGACCGGCATTTTACCGGTCCCACTGCTGCACTACTGCACAAGCTCAGCTCGGGAAAACTGGAGCAGCAGACCCACGACCGGCAGCCAATCCTAGCACGGAGCTGGACTGGCGCTGAATTTTGAACTGAGTCCTTTGTTCTCTGGGGATTTAAGGAGCTATTCTCTGGTGTTCCTCACTGTTGTCACCAAGGATTCAAGTGGACCACAGGCAGAAGGGTTTAGGGCGCTTTCTCAAGCTACTGGGATCCCTTCCCCCTTCCCCCTTCCACAGTGCTCTGAATTAACTGACTGACATTTCACTGGTCCCACTGCTGCACCACTGCACAAGCACTGCTTGGGGAAACCGGAGCAGCAGACCCATGACCGGCAGCCAATGCCAGCACAGAGATGGATTGGCACAGAATTTTGAACTGAGTCCTTTGTTTGCTAAGGATTTAAGGAGCTATTCTCCAGCACTCCTCCCAGTCATCGCCAAGATTCCAGTGGACTGCAGGTAGAGGGGTTGAGGGGTCTTTCTCAAGCTACTAGGACCCACTGCCCCTTCCACAGTGCTCCAAATTGACTGACCGCCATTTCACTGGTCCCACAGCTGCACTGCTGCACAAGCGCAGCTCAGGAAACTGGAGCAGCAGACCCACAACCAGCAGCCAATCCCAGTATTCCACTGCTTATTTAGAGTGCACCTGCTTCAGTGGTCCAGAGTGCTAGCTGTCCAGAGCACTAACAGCAGGAGAGACAAGGGTGTCACACTGAGGGTGTCGGCTGTGGGAGTCGGCCGTCGGCTAGCCACTCTGCCAGCAGTACCACAAGTACTAGAGCCATTGCAGGACCGTAATGGACAATCCGGCACTCGGACTACATCATTAGTTGGGACTACCAAATGCACAGTAAGTCGAACTCCTGTTTGTACATATTGTGTTGGTAGGCTCGCTGATAACAAATGGTGGTTAAGACTAATACCGAGGCTGCCTTTCCCTATCCAATCAAGTAGTGGACACAATCATTTCCACGACATATTATTGTGTTCATCCCTATTTATAACAAGCACCCCACCTAACGTGTACTGCTAGCTGGGAAAAGAACTTACGTTAATACAGTAATCATATTGGTAACTAATGTTTGTTTTGAAAAGCATAAATCACTGCCGTTTAAAACACAGTATTGTACTCCCATGATGTGTTGATCACAGCTGTTTAAGTGAAGGTCTGGGGAGGAAAAAGAAAAGTTAATCGAGCAGAGCAGTTACTTGCTGAGCAACCTAGTACAATACTAGCAGGGATAAGGTGTTATCTTGCCTGTAAAGAGTGAAACTGCAAAAGTGCCCAAATTTAAAATGGCACAGGGAACAATATATGCAGCTTTGTATTTTCTGGTAGTGCTGGGTTCTGACCATATCCTGTATCAAATAAGCCAGGAATATGTGCTGGGTGCAGATACATTAAAAAATCAGAGCATGTCAGAATTACCCACTGACACACTTCAGCACTCCTTAATATATGTGCAAGGTCTCAGGTGACAAGGAGACCTGTACCATTTAATGATGTATATCAGTGCCCAGAAATGCCTTTACCCACCCCCAATGCCTCGGTTTCTAGTTAACTTACTCATGTGTATAAAGCTGTTGCTATCAGGGGATATTGAGGAAAACCCTGGCCCCTCATAGCCAATACTTGGATAGCCACCTCCAACAGGTCCATATGGGACACCACTAAGGGGCTAAAATTAATGCATATAAATATTAATAGCTTAAGGCCAAAAATACATGAGTTGGAGGCCTGGGTGAGCCTATATGCACCTGATGTAACTGCAATTAGTGAAACATGGCTCAAACTCCATATATTAGACCATGAGATTGATTTAAATGGGTACAGGTCCTTTAGGCAAAACAGAATGAGAAAAAAATTGGGGGGGGGGGTTGATCTATGTAAAGTCAAAATGTAATGCCTCATCTGTATTGACACTTGATCTTAGCAACTCTGTGTGATGCAGTATTTGTAAAACTATTACTGGGTGGGGACTAAGCCACTTCTCATTGGAACAGTGTATAACCTTCCCAAGACTGCCACTGAATCCTTAAAGTCCCTAGTACATATACTACCTACTCTCCTAGGAGATTCTATTTATTTATTTATTTAAATTTTTGATGACTGGGTGGGTCCTCTGAGATAGTCAAGTCCCTTTTTCAGGGGTGACCCGGGGAATTGAATGTTCCATACATAAGAAAACAGTACAAATACAGATATTATTTACAGATGTCTTAGTCAGGTACATACAGTATATTCATAGAAGAACTAGATATCCCATTCATTGGGAGATAGTACATTACAGATGTCCATTGCAACATAGGTGATCAAAACAGTAAAGATTAATTTGAGCGGACAATATAATCATGATAGAGGCAATTAGTACATAAGTGTGGAGCATAGTTAATTGGCTGTGTACAGACTCAATGTCCTAAGCATTCATCATGCACACAAGGAGAGTGTAGGCAGCAGGCAGAGAAGTTTAGGCACAGTTACCATTACAGACAGGAAGCTTGTAGAATATTTCCCTGTATTGTTTTTTGAAAAGAGGAAGAGTCTTACATGAGAGTAGAGTGTGTGGAAGGCCATTCCACTTTTGTGGTGCGGCAAAGGAGAAAGATTTTCTGTCAACAGCTAGGCGAATCTTGGGTATGGTCAGCAAATTGAGGTGTGAGGACCTGAGTGTTCATGGGAAGGGTTTCAGGGTGAATAGGTTAGATATACTTGGAGGAGGTGGGAGGTGGATTAGTTTGAAGGTGGCACAATACACTGGGAGTTCAAATTTGGCCATGAAAGACGGCCAACCCAAGTTGGTTAATATATCACAGTGATGGGTGCGAGCAGGGGTCCTTATAGCGAATTGGGCAATTTTGTGTAATGCCATTTTGAGTTTGTTCAGGAGTGTAGTCTTAGAGGAATGGATTATTGAGGCACCATACAAGAGGTCTGGGAGAAGGGTGGCAGAGGCAATAGTGCTTCTTGCACAACTTGAGCGATAGAGAGGAGTATGATATAGAAAGCCTAGTTTCTGATTAGTAATCTTTATCACACTGGTTATGTGCACATCGAAGGATAGATGCTCATCAAACACTACACCCAGGTACTTAAAGGAGGTAACGTTTTCAAGTTATATGTTAGAGGATGGTTTGATAACCGGGGGGGGGGGGGCTGAGAGATTGTGTCAAAGCAGGTCTGGTGGAACAACATGGATTTAGTCTTTTTAGTGTTCAGAACTAGTAGGTTATTTTTAAACCATGTTTCTAATGTCTGGAAGTCATTTGTAAGGACAGAGCTAATACTTGAGATGTTACTGGAAGATCTATATAAAATGGCATCATCTGCGTATGCCCCATCACAGTTCAGAGGAAGATCATTAATAAATATTGAGAATAGGATTGACCCCTGGGGAACTCTGTCAGTGATAGGAGATAAGGTTGAGATGGTTCTGGCCCATTTGACACACTGAAACCTATTCTCTTAATTAGTTAGAGAACCAGGAGAGAGAATTGCCATCAAGGCCGAGGTAGCGAAGCTTGCAGATAAGAAGTGAGTGGTTGACTAGGTCAAATGCCTTCATTAAGTTTACAAAGACTGCACCTGTAGCTTTGACCTGATTCATAGCCTGGAATATATTAGTGGTGACCCGCAGGAGAACAGTTTCTGCCCCATGCGATTTCTGAAAGCCATGCGGGTTACTAGTAAGGGCACTGGTCTGTTCAAGGTAGGAGGATAATTGATTATAAAGTATTCTTTCTTGAATTTTAGCAATTGGACACAAGATAGATATGGGTCTGTAGTTTTCGATAAGGTTGGTCGGACCATTTTTACGTTCACTTTCGCGCATGCGCAAGGAACATTTTGGGAGAGTAGCACACTTTGGAGGAGTGCCTCTCCCATCCAATGCACTGCTCCCTTGAGCAGGCATGGCAGTCCTGCACCAATGGGTGCAGGAGCTCTGTATGACAGCGGTGTTCCTCTGCTTCAAAGGAAAGCACCGCTGCCATACTGAGCACCACCGTCACGCCGTCTCTCTCTCGCGCCACGCTTCCCTCCTGCTGGCCACGCTACCTCCCAAGCTTTGTGCTACCTGGGAGCTCCACTCCAGCATGGCAATGTTGTTTGCTGATGGGGTGCCCAATCCCCGGCGGCTCCACCGCCCAAACCATCCTGCTGCTACTCTAGGAGCCCACCCCAGCATGGCAAGCGTTCCTTTTGTTTTGCTGACGGGTGCCTAATCCCGCTGGCTCCTCGCCCCCACGTAGTTTGCCGGCTGGGGTGCCCAATCCTCCATCGGCTCCTCGGCCCCCTCAGCCATCTTCTGCCACGCTGGGAGCCCATCCCAGCATGACAAACCTTCCTTTTGTTTTGCCGACGGGGGTGCCCAATCCTCCGTCGGCTCCTCGGCCCCCCCAGCCATCTTCTGCCATGCTAGGAGCCCACCCCAGCATGGAAAACATCCCACGTCGTTGTTTCTTTTTAAAAAACCTGTAAAATAAAAATGGTCCCACGGCGCGTCTCCCAGCCCCTCCCACAACCTCGCAGACCACCCACTGGCGCACTTTCGCCTCCCCACCCCCACCCCATACTTACCTTCTGGAGCTCAGGGCGACGATCATCGCTGGACCGGGAACACATCTGCACTCTTCAAAGGTGACCGCGAACTGAGAAAATGCCGGTAAGCTGTATAATGGGCTAGATAGGGGGGTTTCAACTTTATTGCATATCTCAGTCATTTTTGGGAATTTTTGCACCAAATTTTCAACATGGGGTTTTTGGGACCCCTTATCATGAATGATGTCACTGTCATGGCATTATTCGGGCCCAAAGGGTGATTTCGCAGGCACTGCACAGTCACTGCACAAATCACCCTTCAGGCTTGAATACCACCAGCGACAGTGACATCATGTATGGACACATTAAGAAAATCACAGTGACACTGTTCATGAGCAGAGGTCTTAAAATGGCTGTGTTGAAAATTTGGTGACAAAATTCCTAGAAATGACTGTTTTACGAGTGTTCATTGTGCAGTTCCTATGCACGCTCGTAAGTTTGTGAATTTTCAATATTTTCACTCCAGATTTTCAACATTGCCATTTTACCACACCTCCTTATGAGCATTGCAGCTGTCATTTTTCACATCTTGCCCAAAATGTGTTTCCGCTCATGTAGCGCACAATGGCACAGTCGCTGTGTGAACTCAGTGTATGGGACACATTAAGAAAATCACAGTGTCACCGTTCATGAGCAAGGATCTTAAAATGGCTATGTTGAAAATTTGGTTAACAAATTCCTAAAAATAACTGTTTTACGAGTGTGCATTGTGCAGTTCCTACGCATGCTCGTAAGTTTGTGAATTTTCAATATTTTCACTCCAGATTTTCAACATTGCCATTTTACCACACCTCCTTATGAGCAGTACAGCTGTCATTTTTCACATCCTGCCCAAAACGTGTTTCTGCCCATGTAGTGCACAATGGCG
Organism: Neoceratodus forsteri; assembly: GCA_016271365.2. Lineage (NCBI taxonomy): Eukaryota > Metazoa > Chordata > Ceratodontiformes > Ceratodontidae > Neoceratodus > Neoceratodus forsteri. The sequence goes on from CM057449.1 coordinate 372,812,984, forward strand.
CAGTCATTGTGCAAAATCAATGTATGACACACAGTAAGACAATCACAGTGACACTGTTCATTAGCAGAGGTTTTAAAATGGCAATGTTGACAATTTGGTGAAAAAATTCCTAACAATGACTGTTTTACTAGCGTGCATTGCACAGTTCCCATGCATGCTCCTAGGTTTGTGAATTTTCAATATTTCCACTCCAGATTTTCAACATTGCCATTTTACCACACTTCCTTATCAGCAGTACAGCTGTCATTTTTCACATCCTGCCCAAAACGTGTTTCCGCCTATGTAGTGCACAATGGGGGTAACAAAAAGGTCATGCTGACAATTTATTGTACAAATACCAGCAATCGCACAGGGCATTAGGGTAAAGCACCATACATGCCAAACACCACTGCAAATACCTGCAAGCGAACGTTCGGCATTGACAAATGCTTGTTATGTACTGGGACAACAACCACAGTTTTCCATTTGTCTGGGATGGTTTGTGAGAGGAAGGATCTATTGATTAGGCAGGAGATCGGGTAGACAAGTGCAGGTGCACCTATTTTGAGAAATATGGGTGGTACGGAGTCAAACCCTGGTGAGCTATCAGGGTTGAGTCCCCTCAGTAGTTTAAAGACCTCTTTTCAGGAGGTAGTTTTTAAGTGGAAGAGTAGGTGTGGAATTTCCGGGTGGCTAGCTTGTAGCTCTGGATGAGTAACAGGAAGGTCAGTTTTATAGGCATCAAGGTCAGTAAAGAAGCGGTTTAACTCTGCAGCTATTTGCAAAGGTGAGGATAGTGTGGAGCCTTCTGATGTCATTGATTGGGGATTTCAATATACATTGGGGGCCACATATCAATGATGACCTTAAATCCTCCCTTCTAGTGGCTGAACTCACCCAACTAATACAGGAACCGACCAGGCTAAATATGAAAACTGGTAACCACACCACTCTGGACTGGGTCTTGGTCACTAATCCTGATAGATTCAAACTGGTAGGCACCTTTGCAGACTCATTGAGTGACCACTCCCCCATGTTCGGTATATGGAGAAATGATTTCACTAACCCCCCCCCCCAGAACATTTTGGACCAGGGACTACTCTAAATTTGACCAATGCTCCTTTCTCAATACCCTGGCCAAGGTCAGCTGGCAGCAAATTAAGCTTGCTCCTAAACTTAATACAGCCCTTGAATATTTCATTAATAACTTCTTGTTTGCTGCCAATAAAACAGATCAGCATCAAAGGACAAGAAGCCAGGTGGCTTTCTCTTGACCTGAGGAAACTCAGTAGCGATAGAGACAGAGCTTGGGGTACATTTAAATCTTCTGACCTGGCCTCAGACTGGCAGAAATACGGGGAACTCAGAAAAAAATGCCAAGTACAGTTAAAAAGAGCCAAAAAATGAAATTTCAGAGACATTCAAGAAAATAATCTTTCTGACCCCAAGAAATTCTGGGCACAAATTAATACTCTTATCAAGGGCTGCAACAAACAATAAGGGTGTGATAATATAGTAAAAGGAACTTGTCACAAGAACCCTATTGATGCCTTCAAGGCATTTAACACATTCTTCACAGAACTAGATAAGTTCAAGACCTGCTGCCCATGGCCAATTAAATCCCCCAAGACACCAGTAAAGGTAGTCCCAACACCCCAGACTGTCACTTCAAGTTAATCTCCAGAAATGAGGTCTTAAAATTAGTTAAGGGGACCAAAATCCACAGAACAGTGAGGTATGACAAATTAAAACCCAAGCTACTAAATATTGCAGCCCCAGTCATAGCCACACTAATCTCATGGTTACTTAACTGTTCCCTCCTAGAAGGGAAAGTTCCCTCTCTCTGGAAAGTGGCCCTGGTCACAGCTATCCACAAAGGTGGATCCCGAGACCTCTTAGAAAACTACCACCCAATATCCCTCCTGTCTATTCTAAGAAAAGTGATAGAGAGGGTTGTGTACAATCAGGTAGTGGATTATGCTGAGAGACATAACATATTTACTGCCACTCAACATAGTTTCAGAAAGAACCATGGAACAAATGCTGCCTTAATAAATCTCACAACAGATATATTTTCTGCTCTTGATAAGGGAATGCTCACCGGTGCGGTCTTTATTGAGCTCACCTTACTCCTTGTAAAGTTAAAACAGATTGTCCTAGATAGTCTGGCAGTACAATGGTTCACCGACTATCTCCAGGGAAGGTCCCAACTAGTTAGATGGCAGAATGCCATATCGGATAAGTGCTCAATACAGGATGGGGTCCCCCAGGGATCAATCCTTGGACCTCTGTTATTCTCTTTGTTTATTAACGAAATGCCTACTTTCTGTACTGAGGCAAAGATCACCTTGTACGCAGATGATGTAGTGCTATACAGGTCCACAAATGACCCTGACGCCCTGAACAGATTGCTGTCTGGAGACCTCCAGGAGCTGGAGAGATGGCTGTATAATAACAAACTGGTGCTAAATAGCAAAAACACTAAGGCAATGCTAATCGGCCCAAAGAACCTTGGACCAGACAGGTCTAATAAACTGGCCCTCTCATCTTAACTGGGACTAGGGTCTAGGTAGTTGAATTCCTAAAGTACCTAGGAATTACCCTTGATCAGGATTGCACCTTCAAGGCTTACATTGAACTGCTTACTAAGACACTGAACCAGAAGCTTGGATTTCTGTATCGCTAGTCCCTATTTACACAGGACTCTTGGCTCAAGGTTGCTCAAGGTACCCTCCTACCCACCCTAGTCTATGGTTCCCCTGTACTGCTCTCTGTTAAAAACACTGAGATGCAGAAGCTCAGAACCCTGTACCATAGAATCTGCAGGTTTGCGGCAGAGGCCCGCACCTACCAGAGAACACCATTGTCAGGTCCTCCAAGGCCTATCCTGGCCCACCTTGGAAGGAAGATTAAACTATCCATCTCTTTGCTTAGCCTACAAGCTCAGACTGGCCAGTGCCCCCCACGAGTCTGGCAGAATTGCTGACAACAAAAAAGAATGGCAGGACACTAAAGTCCTCAAGTAGACAGCTCCTCACGGTACCCAGAGCGAAGTCCGCTCAAGGGTCCTGGGCTTTCTCAGCCTTCACACCTCCCCTCTGGAACACGCTCCCATCAAATCTCCAGGAGTGTAACTCATTACGGGGATTTAAAAGGGGACTAAAGACCCAACTGCAGGAGCTAAACCAAAGCACTTGCTACTGTTGATATCTCAGCTTTGTACCTCTTGATTCAAATAAATATGTCAGTGAGTGAGTGTATTCACAAATGTATTTAAGTGTAGTATAAAATGTTGCTAATTGTCGTACATTGTTAATTGTTTTCCTTTCCAAGTGATGCGTAAAATATTGTTTGTGTAATTCTGCAACTGTTACATTTTGAAGTATGTGTAATTAATTCCGGGTCGCCACCGAAAAAGGGACTATTACTGGGCTCAGTGGGCCTACCCGGTTACCAAAATTAAATAAATAAAATAAATAAATAAATAAATAAATTGATTAAATAAATAATTAAATAAATAAAATCAATCAATCAATAAAGTTCATTCAGGATCTTGCACCGTTGTTTGGGTCAGTAATAAATGTCTCCAGTACTGATTATTTCATTCCAAAACATGATGGTTATTATCTTGACGGTAGGCTTTGTCAGTGTAATCATGATAAAAGGAGACCATGCTGGCATGAATTTTAGCTGATTATACCTGAACCAAAAGCATTCTAAAACGTACGTCAAAACTGTCCTCTTCTGATATGTGTATCAGTGAATATATGTCTGAAGCTGTAAATTAAAGAGATGTCACTCTCTCGAGCTATATAGGCTCGGTCTGGGCATTCAGTCATCCCTCCTTTACATCTGATGTGTACCCCATTCCGCCTTAGAGCTGGTGCTGCTCTTTTTAGAACTAACCCTGCAAAAGTGGGTCTTGAACCAGGTCCCTCTGCTTGTCCTAGAGTATGTTCTTCCTCTGTATTTGAGGAGATGCCTGCGGGGGTCTTTTGGCTTTTATTAGCCAACTGCCCCTTGACTCCCAGACCCTATCTTGCTTGTTTTGCACGGGTGCTGAGAGGGGTTGTGTAGACACAGAAGCAGAACATATTTTGGGGTCGGGGCTGTGCTTCAGCGCTCCACAGAATGAACAAAGTCAGCGGTGTGTAACCCCCCTGCAAATGGGGGTTCCCAAAAGACTTCCAGGAGCTTGCTTGAATGCTCCAAGCCTGAATGGTGTTTGGCGTTTAAGCCATTTATCAGTGAGTGTTTTTAGAGCCTCTGGTACTGTCTCTTTAAGAGCTGTCTGCTTGCAGACATAATTAGTTTATATGGGGCCAACAAAGAAAGGTATGATAAAAGGTGAAAGCACAGGAACTCCAGGAGGGAGATCGGGTATTGCTAAGAAATCTGGGACTGCTTGGCAAACACAAGATTGCTGACAGATGGCACCATCTCCCTCACATTGTAGTGGGCAAACTAGATGATCTGCCAGTGTACAAAGTAAGGCCTGAGAATAATTCAAAAGATGTAAAACAATGCACAGAAATCATTTACTGCCCATTGGACAAATCTTGATTGAGTCTGAGCCCCAGAAGATGCCCCTCTGGACCAGTGACTAGAGCTGCTGCTAAGAAAAGATCAAGAAAGCCTGCACCTACAGAAGCAAAGTTAAAGTGTTCCCCTCCACAAGTCCCAGTTGAGCATGACTGTCAGTCCATATCAGAAGAAAGTGAGAGTGACTTTGAATACTATCCTTCTTACGAACTGAGTCAATTGTTTCGGGGCAATCCCCTAGTCAATACTGGAGACGAAGCTGGGCCTTCTGGACTGTCTAAGCCCCCAGCTTCGTCCCTGGAGCCAATGCTCCCAGAAAGTGAGGTGCAAAGCAGCAGATCAGATGAAATGGAATCATTGTGCATGGTTGAACTGTTTGAGCTTTCAGGGGAGGAAAATGATGGATTGGGGCAGACTGGTGATACACCAGAACAAGAAGAGTATTTTGAGTGCCCTGACAGTCCACTGCCAGTGTCCGAAAAGCTTCCATGTGAGCCAAATGTTGTGGACTCAGAAACTGTAACTCCTGGAGCTGAAAGTGCCCCAAGTTCTAGCCTCTCTACCCCATGGAGACTCCCTGACAAGTGAGGACAATGCTGAAAATGAGGCTCAGAGTGCAGAGACTGTAACAGTTCCCCTAGAAAGACTGGTCGAGCTGTAAAGCCTGTGGTGCACCTCAGTTATGATTCCCTTGGGAGGCCTGTGGATTTGCCTCTCAATGTTGTCCATAAAGGAGTGTATGTGTCCCCGAGCTCATTGCCCAAACTGAGCATCAGTGCTAATTCCAAGTTACTTGTGTTGCCCTCTAAGTATGGTGCCCTTGCCCCGTCCAGCCCCAAGGTAACTGATAGAGAAGGGCTCCCTCTCTTCAGGTTTCATGTACAAGAGGTAATAACTTGAGTTATGGTACAATGTATATGTAATACTGTGTAAAGAGTGACGTACTGCAATGTTTCAGAAATGTGTTCTTGGTAAAATGATATATTGACTGATGATTACATGTGTGAGCCTAATGCAAATGTGTATGGTTGCAGTTAAAACTTATGGTACTTGCTTGGACGCGGACGTCAAGCTTTCCCAGGCCAGGAAGGGTGTAACCCCCCTGCAAATGGGGGTTCCCAAAAGACTTCCAGGAGCTTGCTTGAATGCTCCAAGCCTGAATGGTGTTTGGCGTTTAAGCCATTTATCAGTGAGTGTTTTTAGAGCCTCTGGTACTGTCTCTTTAAGAGCTGTCTGCTTGCAGACATAATTAGTTTATATGGGGGGACTGTGTGTTTCTCTGTTTGAGTACCACTCGAACTACTGCCAATTCACTCCATTTTTGCAGTCACTAGGAGTACAAAGGGAACCTATCTGAAAGATGTAACTGTTTGCCAGAAATCAGTTAGAGTAATAATGAAATTACAGTTTGTCTAACCTGCTTTCTTTGCAGTCAGAACTGTGTCTGCCTAGTTCCCCATTCTGGTTTTGAACTGCTGAACTGGACCAATCAGTGTGGGGTAAGCTAGCTCTAAAATGGTGCCTTGGACGAATCAGAACTTGGACTCATAATCTGAGCCAGCCACAAGAGGATTGTATGGGCAGTGACTCTGGGAGATGTAGTTTAGACTTCGCTTTTTGGACCAACAGCAGCAGTCTATTGTGAGTGACAGCCAATCCAGTCAAGAACTGGGAGGAACTCAAAGGAAGTGCCCAGTTTTGTCTGTTGGAGTTTCAGTCTGCTCTGGCAGTGAAGGGGAAAGGAACCCTGTGCTCCTTCAGTGCACAGTTTTAGTAAAAAAACATGTGTAAGGTCCAGAGTTCCGGTCTGCAGCTTGTTAGGACTGAATCCGTCCTGTGAAGAGAATCAAAGGATATCTGAAGAGTAGAAACCAGGCTCACCCTGTAGAAGACTGGAGGAATTGCTGAAAATTGCACTCGGTCTGTCAGGAACTGAATCTGCTGTGTGTTCTCCCGGTATTGTGCAGTAATTGCGATCGGATAGAGAAGCAGCCTGCCTGGTATAGTACTTTCTTTTTTTACCATATAAATGTGTGAAGAGTCTCGTGGAGCTGAAAAGTAGCCCTGCTGACGCTGAAGGACCCTATCTTGTTTGGAGGTCGTGAGTACTAATTCAGGGTTGCTCCTGTTGAATTGCCACATTAAATCCAAATGGAATTACTGTACTGCTGACTGTTTAATTCTTTCTCTGTGAAAGGGCCCCACCAGCTGCCACGGTTTGACAGCCACTAGGGCTTGGGTACCCAGGACAGTAACTGTGAGAAATAGGCCTGCACAGAGCCATAGGTAGATAGTAAAGTGATAAGCTAATTAACCTGATTTCCCCTGTCCTTGTTATATCCCCTAAATAAATCAGAGCTGCTTGTTTTGGCAAAGTTATGCTGCCTGAGGTATTTGTCTATGTTAAAGTACTGTACTGTGATTGTTGCACTGTATCTTATTCCACAGGAGGTCCCAGTGCGGAACTAGTCCTGGGGGTAAGTGTATGGTGAAGGTAATTCTGATATATATGTGTGGGCCACTAGTGGGAAGAAAGGGGTTGCAGTGTCCCAGAGGGCTGTGACCAAGTAAGGTTAACTATTGCAAACCCTGACCTCTGGGTGGAGGCACCCGCCATTGGATCCAGGCCCCTCAACCTGTTAGTGGCAAATCGGGGGGGGGGGTAGTAGCCCCTGGGATAGCGCCATCTAGGGGTTACATTTTGGAGGCTCACCGCTGGGATTGTGTGTCCTCTAGTGGCCATATTTACAAACCACTGTTAAGAAAAAAAAAAAAAATAAATAAATGGGTACCCGACAGAAGTGGCTGTGCACCGCTGGTGGAGTGGTGTACTGGGGAGGAGATCACCCCCAAAATGCTATGCTTATCCTGGACATTCCCTGGGTATCAATACGGACACTGTGCAGGGAGTACTTTCCAAGGTGGAAGGTTTACAAAACCCTGTGGTGGTGGGTCGGCATGCTAATCTGCTCACCCACACTTTCCTGGCCCTAGTAGAGTTTAAGGATCCCATAGATAGCTCCAAAGTGCCACAGACCATTACCCCAGAGGGAGCCCTCACTGCTTGGAGAGTGATAACTAAGGACAGTAAAGACCGGGGGAATGAGCCCCCACCACTATCTGAAACTTTTGAGGAGAAATTTGTTAAATGGTTGCTGGGAGAAGGGAAAACTGTGGAGGACTTGAAGAAACTATTCTTGCCACCTGGGGTGTTCTTCCCAACACCCTCTCCGCTCCAGTGCCCGTAATGGTGGCTGAACCAATGCAGACTCCTATTTCTGCACCTACCATTAGTCCACTCTTACCAAGGTTGAGGATCTTCTCTGGCACCTCCCACCCCCAAGGGAGGATGACTGGGAGACCTGGATAGACTATGTTGCCCCCAAGTGCTAGAAATGGTCAATGCCAAAAGGCGAAAGAGGGTTAGTGAGAGCCTCGAGGTCCTGCCCTGGCTACCATCCGCGGCTAAACGGGCCAGTAACCCTGAAGCGACTGCACAGGCCTATCTTGAGGCCTTGGAGAATGTGTATGGGAGCCCAGATTCTGATGAGGACCTATGGTGGAGAGTAAGAAATGCACAACAGTACCAAGGGAGTTGTTGTCTGTGTATGTCTCGGCTGGAAAAATTGTTGCAAGAATGCCTCAGAAAGGGTAGTTTGCCAGCATTGAACTGGACCGAACCAGACTGGACAGGATCCTTAAGTCTGCCCCTTCTCAGAACTGCTGTTGCTTCAGTTACGCCTGGCAAATGGGCTGGAATCCCACCCTCCTATGATGAGTTAATGAGAGAAATTGGGAGTTGAGAAAGGGACCTCAGGAGGGACCTGCACCAATAGCTGCTGCTATGACCCGAGTGACTGAGGGTGACCCATCAAGTGAAGTTCAGGGCAGAGGTTGACAGTCAATGAGTGCTCTGACAAGGAAAAGATATGCCACAATGGGGCGAACTGTTGAGAGATCCGGGAATTCAAAACAGTCCCTTTATGAAGGCCACGCCTGCAAAGCACGGGCCCTGACCTATATCCGACTGCATCTGCTATGGGGGTGGGGGTACCCACCCATGTATCTCCTGCTGATAACAGCTCCAAACTCAATTCCTTGACCATGGAAGTGGAGAAACTGACAAGATGTCTCCAAATGCTTATCACGCCGCAGACAGAGATGGCACCAAGGTTTCCAGTTAGTAGTACCCCGGCCCTGGCTCCCAGTGTGGCGCCTCGGCCTGCTCAAACTCCAGAAAGTATGTTTTGCTATAATTGCGGGAAGGATGGGCACATGAAGAGGGAATGCCGTCCCAAAAGACACTGACAAAGTTGCATATAGGCTACAAGGAGAGCTTCGGAGAACAAATCAGTGGTTAAGAGGTGCACGAAATGATCCCAGTGAGGGCACCAAAAATGCTAACTCACATCCTTTTGTGGCAAGGTCAGTTGCCCAGGCCCCCACTACCGCCTCTCCAGACTGGTCCAGAATAGTGGGTCCCTCCATGGAGACCACTGTAAAGGTGAATGGAGTGTCTACAAGAGCTGTATTAGACAGTGGCTCCCAAGTGACAATTATGTTCCAAGATTGGTATCAGAAGCATTTGTCAGACGTACCTTACAACCATTAGAAGGACTGCATGTATGGGGGTTAAGTGAAGGCCTACCCCTATTCCGGGTATATCTGAATTTGGCTGTCTTTCCCCACCTCCGTGGCTGGAGTGGCCGAACAAGTGAGAGACCCTAGCCTTGGTAGTGTCCCCACTGGACTGTATGATGGTGTCCCTTTGTTGATTGGAACAAATGCTCATATGTTGGAAGGCTGGCACAGTTGTGTTATGAAAAACAAGGGTCAAAGACTAGTAGAGCTTTTAAGAGTTCCGGCTTTAATTAGAAGGCCTATGAGGCACAGAGAGATGCTGAAAAACAGAGCCAGAGGAACCGTCGAATTGTATGGAAGAAGGATCCTGAGTCTCTGATCCTGGTGCCAAATGCCCAGTGTACCTTACAGGGAGAGGTCCGTATCAGAAAGGATGTTAAGAATAAAATATTAATGTTGGATGCACCAGGCGATGGAAAATTGCCAGAGGGACTGCTGGTCAAGCCTAGTATTTTGCCCGCTAGAGCCCATGCTTATGCCAGAAGGGTAATGGTCCAAGTTCATAATGTGTCTGAAAGAGACATTCGAGTAAATAGAGGTTGCATCCTGGCTAATGTGCATTGTGCAGACACTGCAGTGCTACCCAGCAGCAGAGTTCAAGGAAGAATGACAGAGTAATGCCTGACTTGTTTGATTTCGGTGACTCCGTTGCCAGCTGAATGGAAAGTGAGGATCAGTGAGAAGCTTGCCCAGAGGACCAGGTGTTTTCTTTAAAGGAATGGGATGTAGGATGCGTGCAAGGGCTGAGCACAATATCCGACTGCATGACGAAAGACCATTTCGTGAGAGGTCTCGACGCCTGGCACCTGCTGACATAGATGATGTGAGAGCATCTGCAAGAGATGTTAGCTGCTGGTGTAATACAAGAATCCAGAAGCCCTTATGCTTCCCCATTGTGGTAGTGAGGAAAAGAATGGAACAGTAAGGATGTGTGGATTATCGCACCTAAACGGCGGACTATCCCTGATCAGTACACAATGCCCGCATTCAGGATGCTTTGGACTGCCTAAATGGGAGCAAGTGGTTCTCTGTGTTGGATCTCCATAGTGGGTACTACCAGATCCCGATGGCCCCAGAGGACCGTGAGAAGACAGCCTTTATCTGTCCCTTGGCTTCTATGAATTCATGAGGATGCCTCAAGGGATTTCAGGTGCCCCAGCCACTTTTCAACGATTGATGGAGCGCAGTGGGGACATGAACTTACTAGAGTGCCTAGTATACCTAGATGTTGTTATTGTGTTTGGCAGCTCACTGGAGGAACATGAGAGCAGATTATTTAAGGTATTGGACCGACTGGAGGACTTTGGCCTTAAACTGTCCATTGATAAGTGTCAATTCTTTCAAACATCAGTAAAGTATGTGGGACACATAGTATCCACCGAGGGAATAGAGACCGACCCAAGTAAAGTTGAGGCCTTGACCACCTGGCCACAGCCCAAAAATCTAAAAGAACTGCAAAGATTCCTGGGATTCTGTGGTTATTATCGGCGCTTCATCAAGGACTATTCAAGAGTGATCCGCCCTTTACTTAACCTTATTCAAGGGTATCCCCAACCCACAAAAATACCAAAGTCAGCGTCCCTCAAGACTGAAAGAGTGTATTTTCATCCGAGTGAAGTATTTGGGGCCCGCTGGACTCCTGATTGTGAGACTGCTTTTCATGAGATCATATATCAACTTACCCATGCTCCAGTGCTGGCCTATGCCGATCCAAGAAAACCTTACGTCCTGCACACTGATGCTAGCTTGCAAGGGTTTGGGGCTGTGTTGTACCAAGAGCATGAGAATGGCCTGAGACCAGTGGCCTTTGCCAGTAGAAGCCTGACCCCATCCGAAAGAACTATCCTGTACATAAGTTAGAGTTCCTAGCTTTGAAGTGGGCTATTGTTGACCAATTCCATGAGTACTTGTATGGGGCTAAAATACTAGTAAAACTGACAATAATCCTTTGATCTATGTGCAGACCTCAGCTAAGTTGGATGCCACTGGCCATAGGTGGCTTTCTGCATTATCTACATATGACTATGCTCTCGAATACCGAGCAGGTCTGAACCACATAGATGCTGATGCTCTCTCCGGAGGCCTGTTCCCCAGAATGATTGGGTCCGATTGGCAGAACCTGACATTCGGGCACTCTGCCGAAGTTTGACAGGGAGGAACAAATGTCCACGGACGAGTGGACTGCATGGTGGATTGCTTGGGACCCTCTGAGAATTGCATACCTGCTGCTTATTGCCACTTTTCTGCAATAGACATTGGTGCACTGCTCAGCTGGACAATGACAGTATTCGGCGGCTCAATCTCGCGATCCCATGATCAAAGCAGCTTTAGAAGCCCTCTATGCAGGAAAGATGTGTCCAAATTACGCCCACTGATTTGAGAACTGCACTGTTATACAAAGAAGGTCCTAAGTTGAAACTGATCAATAAACTGTTATACAGAGAAACAGTAGACAGAGGGGACAAGTAGACAAACAACAACTAGTGCTGCCCACTGCCTTCGAGACTCAGTACTGAGGTCCTTGCACAACCACATGGGGCACCTTGGTATAGACAGAACACTTGACTTGGTGAGATCCAGATTCTATTGGCTAAGATGGGGCTGATGTGGAGCAACACATTCGAACTTGTAGTTGCTGCTTACAGAGGAAAGCTTTGCCCCAGAGGGCTGCCCCCCTTGTTAACATCACCACCAGTGCACCCATGGAGCTGGTCTGTATTGATTTTCTGAGTTTGGAGTCAGATCAAAGAAATATCAGTAATGTGCTGGTGGTCACTGACCATTTCACGAGATATGCCCAAGCTTTCCCACCAAAGACCAGAAAGCATCCACTGTAGCCAAAGTACTTGTAGAAAACTTTTTGTTCACTATGGGGCTCCACAAAGAATCCATTCTGATCAAGGGAGAGACTTTGAGAGTCGTCTGATCAAAGAGATGCTTTCTCTGTGGGGAGTGCGAAAGTCCAGAACCACTCCTTACCACCCCAGGGGACCCACAGCCTGAACGTTTCAACCGCTTTGCTAGATATGCTAGGCACCCTGCACCCAAAGGACAAGCCTAGATGGAGCCAACAAATTAGCACCCTGGTACATGCTTATAACTGCACCAAAAGTGATGCCACTGGGTTCTCCCCCTACTGCCTGATGTTTGGAAGAGAAGCTCGACTACCGGTAGATGTGTGTTTTGGGGTCTCTCCTGATGGGGTTCAAGCTGACAACTATTTACAGTATGTGCAAAAGTTAAAGGCCCAGCTAACTCATGCGTACCAACTGGCTCAAACCATGGCTGCCAAAAGAAATCTGGCCAACAAAGAAAGGTATGATAAAAAGGTGAAAGCACAGGAACTCCAGGAGGGAGAACGGGTATTGCTAAGAAATCTGGGACTGCATGGCAAACACAAGATTGCTGACAGATGGCACCATCTCCCTCACATTGTAGTGGCAAACTAGATGATCTGCCAGTGTACAAAGTAAGGCCTGAGAATAATTCAAAAGATGTAAAACAATGCATAGAAATCATTTACTGCCCATTGGACAAATCTTGATTGAGTCTGAGCCCCAGAAGATGCCCTCTGGACCAGTGACTAGAGCTGCTGCTAAGAAAAGATCAAGAAAGCCTGCACCTACAGAAGCAAAGTTAAAGTGTTCCCTCCACAAGTCCCAGTTGAGCATGACTGTCAGTCCATATCAGAAGAAAGTGAAGTGACTTTGAATACTATCCTTCTTACGAACTGAGTCAATTGTTTCGGGGCAATCCCCTAGTCAATACTGGAGACGAAGCCTGGACTTCTGGACTGTCTAAGCCCCCAGCTTCGTCCCTGGAGCCAATGCTCCCAGAAAGTGAGGTGCAAAGCAGCAGATCAGATGAAATGGAATCATTGTGCATGGTTGAACTGTTTGAGCTTTCAGGGGAGGAAAATGATGGATTGGGGCAGACTGGTGATACACCAGAACAAGAAGAGTATTTTGAGTGCCCTGACAGTCCACTGCCAGTGTCCGAAAGCTCTCCATGCGAGCCAAATGTTGTGGACTCAGAAACTGTAACTCCTGGAGCTGAAAGTGCCCCAAGTTCTAGCCTCTCTACCCCCATGGAGACTCCCCTGACAAGTGAGGACAATGCTGAAAATGAGGCTCAGAGTGCAGAGACTGTAACAGTTCCCCCTAGAAAGACTGGTCGAGCTGTAAAGCCTGTGGTGCACCTCAGTTATGATTCCCTTGGGAGGCCTGTGGATTTGCCTCTCAATGTTGTCCATAAAGGAGTGTATGTGTCCCTGAGCTCATTGCCCAAACTGAGCATCAGTGCTAACTCCAAGTTACTTGTGTTGCCCTCTAAGTATGGTGCCCTTGCCCCGTCCAGCCCCAAGGTAACTGATAGGGAAGGGCCCCCTCTCTTCAGGTTTCATGTACAAGAGGTAATAACTTGAGTTATGGTTCAATGTATATGTAATACTGTGTAAAGAGTGACGTACTGCAATGTTTCAGAAATGTGTTCTTGGTAAAATGATATATTGACTGATGATTACATGTGTGAGCCTAATGCAAATGTGTATGGTTGCAGTTAAAACTTATGGGGGTACTTGCTTGACGCGACGTCAAGCTTTCCCAGGCCAGGAAGGGTGTAACCCCTTGCAAATGGGGGTTCCCAAAAGACTTCAGGAGCTTGCTTGAATGCTCCAAGCCTGAATGGTGTTTGGCGTTTAAGCCATTTATCAGTGAGTGTTTTTAGAGCCTCTGGTACTGTCTCTTTAAGAGCTGTCTGCTTGCAGACATAATTAGTTTATATGGGGGACTGTGTGTTTCTCTGTTTGAGTACCACTCGAACTACTGCCAATTCACTCCATTTTGCAGTCACTAGGAGTACAAAGGAACCTATCTGAAAGATGTAACTGTTTGCCAGAAATCAGTTAGAGTAATAATGAAATTACAGTTTGTCTAACCTGCTTTCTTTGCAGTCAGAACTGTGTCTGCCTAGTTCCCCATTCTGGTTTTGAACTGCTGAACTGGACCAATCAGTGGGGTAAGCTAGCTCTAAAATGGTGCCTTGGACGAATCAGAACTTGGACTCATAATCTGAGCCAGCCACAAGAGGATTGTATGGGCAGTGACTCTGGGAGATGTAGTTTAGACTTGCGCCTTTTGGACCAACAGCAGCAGTCTATTGTGAGTGACAGCCAATCCAGTCAAGAACTGGGAGAACTCAAAGGAAGTGCCGTTTTGTCTGTTGGAGTTTCAGTCTGCTCTGGCAGTGAAGGGAAAGGAACCTGTGCTCCTTCAGTGCACAGTTTTAGTAAAAAAAACATGTGTAAGGTCCAGAGTTCCGTCTGCAGCTTGTTAGGACTGAATCCGTCCTGTGAAGAGAATCAAAGGATATCTGAAGAGTAGAAACCAGGCTCACCCTGTAGAAGACTGGAGGAATTGCTGAAAATTGCACTCGGTCTGTCAGGAACTGAATCTGCTGTGTGTTCTCCCGGGTATTGTGCAGTAATTGCGATCGGGATAGAGAAGCAGCTTGCCTGGTATAGCACTTTCTTTTTTTTACCATATAAATGTGTGAAGAGTCTCGTGGAGCGGAAAAGTAGCCCTGCTGACGTTGAAGGACCCTATCTTGTTTGGAGGTCGTGAGTACTAATTCAGGGTTGCTCCCTGTTGAATTGCCACATTAAATCCAAATGGAATTACTGTACTGCTGACTGTTTAATTTTCCTTTTCTCTGTGTGAAAGGGCCCCTACCAGCTGCCACGGTTTGGACTAGCCACTAGGGCTTGGGTACCCAGGGACAGTAACTGGTAGGGATAGGCCTGTGCACAGAGCCATAGGTAGATAGTAAAGTGATAAGCTAATTAACCTGATTTCCCCCTGTCCTTGTTATATCCCCCTAAATAAATCAGAGCTGCTTGTTTTGGCAAAGTTATGCTGCCTGAGGTATTTGTCTATGTTAAAGTACTGTACTGTGATTGTTGCACTGTATCTTATTCCACAGGAGGTCCCAGTGCCGGAACTAGTCCTGGGGTAAGTATATGGTGAAGGTAATTCTGATATATTGTGTGGGCCACTAGTGGGAAGAAAGGGGGGTTGCAGTGTCCCAGAGGGCTGTGACCAAGTAAGTTTAACTATTGCAAACCCTGACCTCTGGGTGGAGGCACCCGCCATTGGATCCAGGCCCCTCAACCTGTTAGTGGCAAATCAGGCAGGGATAGTAGCCCCTGGGATAGCGCCATCTAGGGGTTACAGGTGTAAACACAGCTAAAGGGTTTGAAGATGTTTTTTCCCCACAATATTTGACCTGGAGGTTGCTAACTGTATTCGAGGTGGAGAAGCACTAGGGGTGAAAACACTTTGCTTATGTTACACTTAGGGTCCAGAATCCATTCTCTGGTGCCCATTTGTATCCATCCAATGTTCAAGAGGGCCATTTCTGGGGAGCAAGAAACACTTAAGCTTGTAGAAGGAGTGTTTTCAACAGATGTTTTAAAACCTTGCTGTACTCTTTGCTTTGTTGTCATCGCTTTTTTGGAGAGATGATTTCCCAGCTGTTTATAGACCACACTGGAACTTGCCTTGTCAGTTGCTCTGGAAGGTGCAGGCTCAGAGTCTTTCATCATCTCAGTCCCTTCTCCTGTTACCTGCAAATGTTGTTTGAGGAAAGCTTCTCTTTTACAGTACCATACCTCATCCTCAGCCATCAGCCTTAAAAGGTGCTGCTTCCTTTTCAGAAGCTCAAATCCCAATTGTTCAGCAGCTTGGATGTCTTCAGGATTTGTGCCTATGCAGGAAAGTTTTGCATTCATTTCTTACATGGTCTGTGTAATGTCCCTCTGGGTGTCCTCTGGAGAAACACAAGCTGGGGTCAAGGACTCTACCCCAACTTGCTGCAGTAAACCTTCCTCCTCCTTGCTGGAATCCTTCATCTTGGAAACAAGGGCCAGCAGTGCCCCCTTCCAAGAGTTGGTGAATTGTTATTGAAAAACAAAATCATACAGAGAAAACAATCATACAAAGCAATACCAAGTAATTACAATTGATCAAACAGCATTACATCAATAAGTAAATGCAAGGAGGAGAGATAGAATGGGGGAATAAAGCCCCAAATGGCTGTCCAGTGGGCCAAAAGAACAGCTTTCCTACAGACCTTAATGTCCGCATATTAAACAGTGAGTAAACTTCTCTGGATCATTTTTATAGTTTCATTGTGAGGAAGCAGTTTCTGCTGTACCATCAAGGCACATCCGGCCTGCAACATATAATATTTACAGATGGCTAGACAGACTTGTAGGGTCCCAGCATAGAATTTAGACCATTCACCCATGTAGATGCCCAGAACTAGGATATAATAGGTAATTTGTTCAAATAATTTATTGTTATTTATTTCAACTTTGGTAACCGGATAGACCCACTGAGCCCCAGAGGTTCCTTTTTCAGGGGCGACCCGGAATTTGTTACAAGTAAATCTGCATTTCACATAGACATTGTTCCTTCCAGACTACACTCAGAGTCTGCAAGAAGGTGTGGATGTGGGTTTCCACAGTGTCAGAGCAGGTAGTCCTAGGACAGTAAAAGTCTTGCCAGACAAACCTAATTCAGTTCTTTGATTGGGTGACTCAGGTGATTGACATGGGGGGGCGCAGTGAACGTGGCCTATCGGTAAGGCCTTTGACACCGTCCCCCATAGGAGGCTGGTGAGCAAGATGGAAAGCCTGGGGTTGGGTGGGAAAATAACAAGCTGGGTGGAGGCCTGGCTATCAGGAAGCACTCAGAGGGTAGTGCTAAATGGGGTGCACTCCAGGACGGAGAGGGTGAAGAGTGGAGTGCCACAAGGGTCAGTTTTGGGTTTGCTTCTCTTCAACATCTACATCAGTGATATTGCTGAGGGTTTGAGGGGGAGGGTGTGCCTATTTGCTGATGATATGAAAATATGCAATAGGGTGGACACCCGGGGGGGAGGTGGAGGACATGAGGGAGGACTTAAAGATGCTTGAAAAATGGTCTGGGACGTGGCAGCTGATATTTAATGCCAAAAAAGTGCTATGTGATGCACTTGGGGAGTAGGAACAGCAGAGCAGGGTACACCCTGGGTGGAGAGGAACTTAAAGTAACAGAACAGGAGAGGGATCTGGGAATCATAGTCTCATCGAACCTTAAGGTAGGACTCTAATGTAGCAGGGTGGTGGGAAAGGGCAATGGAATGTTGGCATGCATAGGCAGGGGCATTACTAGCAGAAAGAGGGAGGTAATAATGCCCTTTTACAAAGCCATGGTGAGGCTGCACCTGGAGTATGGAGTTCAGTTCTGGAGGCCACATCTCCACAAGGATATAGATGCGTTGGAGAGTGTTCAGAGAGGGGCAACCAAGATGGTGCAGGGTATGCAGGGAAAGTCATACAAGCAGAGGTGTAAGGAGCTGGATCTGTACATGTTGGAGACAAGGAGGGAAAGGGGAGACATGATTGAAACTTTTAAATACGTAAAGGGGCTCAATAAAGTGGGAGAAGAGAGTTTACTTAAGAGGAAGGAGGGGGTCAAAACTAGAGGGCACAGCCTCAGACTGCGAGGAAAAAGATACGGGGGCAATGTGAGAGGGCGTGTCTTCACATAGAGGGTGGTGGAGCCTTGGAACAGACTATCAGATAGAGTGGTGGGGCCTAAATCGGTGGAAGAATTCAAGAGGACATGGACAAGCATATGGGGCTGAGTATCGGGGAGGCGGGCTGGGCGGGAAGGGAGGTGTAGGGGGAAAAAAGGGAAGACTAGATGGGTCGGTATGGTCCTTTTCTGCCATCAAGCTTCTACTATTCTATGATTCTATGATATGACTAATAGTTCATCCAGAGATTTATGTATGTGAGATCCTATTACCAAAATCCTCCCATGTAGGCCTAACCATACAAGGTCCCACATAGGAGCCAGTGGGAGTGTATTTACCAGTTGGGTTAGAGCATCCTGTAGCAGATGCTGGGGATAAAATTTCAAGGAAAGCGGGGGGGGGGCAAACTTTGTAGATACAATATGATTGTAAAGATTACGAATTGTTCTCGTAGTGAAATTGGCAGAGGTCAGACTCCATGGTTTAAGCTTGTGCATGGAATGGAGTGCAAAAGAGGAAACTATTGGAAGGAGATCCATCCTGTACCCCAGAAACATATTTTGTTCCCAATAATAAATGAGTGGGACTAACCATTCTTCCAACACTGAAGGCCAGATGGCACCGGTCTGGTGAAGAATGAGGCCAAAATTCCAAGACAAAAATAAGCTATAAAAAAGATTATGGGGTGTAGCATTCGACCCCCAATATCATAAGGAAGGTCAGTTACCTCCCTTTTAATAGGGTTCAATCTAGAACCCCAGAGGCCTTGGAAAAAAAAATACTATACAATCAGGTCTCCGTGTGTGTGTGTGTGTGGGGGGACATAACTGAGGAACAGAAAACATGGAAAAAGTAAGGTTTTGATTAGATATGCTCTCTTCTTTCTTGAAAGAGTCCTACCTTCCAGACTTGTAATACAGACTCTGCTTCAGAAAGACAATGTTGCCAGTTTAGGATAGCATCATCTGTGCTATTAAACCAAATACCCCAAATCTTTACAGGGTTTGTTTGAATTGGGATTCCTGCTATGGTTGGCTGCAGACCAGCCTTTAAGACTTGGTTTAGAGAAACTGCCATACTTTTATCAAAACTGATGCAAGAGCAGAGCTAGACATCTAGGATTATGTGCTCAAAGTGTTTTGAACACCAGTACCAGAAGTCTTGGAGGAGGATGCAAATGTCATCTGCGTATGCCAGGGATTTAAAACCAGGGGGTCCCATGGACAAGAGAAAGGCCTTTGATATGAACATTATACTGAAGTACGTCTCAACAGAGGGTCAAGGGAGAAAACGCAGAGGCAGGGACTCAGTGGGCACCCCCTGTTTAACACCCCTCTGGACATGAACCAAAGCCCCATGCCAACCATTTACGGAGGGGGCCACAGTGGCGCCATCATACAATACAGAAAGCCACCTCAGAAAGGGTTGCAGCAAGGCATATTTGGCAAGGGTAGCAAACAAAAATCCATGATCCACATGATCAAAGGCCTTCGACAGAACATATCCAGAGATTCAGTGTTTCCGTGCCATGTCAAAGACTTCATGTAACTCAGTCAAGTTGTCCTATATGCATCTGTGGGGAATGGTGCATGTCTGAGATGGGAAGATTATGATTGGGGTTAATGAGGCAAGTTGGGTTGCCAATATTATTGATAATATCTTTTGGTGTGTATTTAAAAGACATAACAGTCACCAGCTATGCAGGGAGGTTCTGTCTCCCTTCTTATAAATAAAAATCAAAACAGCCTGCAACATGGAATGTGCAAATCTACCAGTGTGCAAAAAGTGGTTGAACAAAAAGTGCAAAGTGGGACTAAGGTATGTTAGAAATTTAACATACAGCTCTGAAGGGAGGCCATCAGTGCTGGGAGACACATCAGTCTGTAGATCATTAAGAGAAGAGTCCACCTCAGAGAGGAGGATAGATTGTGAAAGAGATGAAAAAACATCTGGAGGTACAGGGTGTGTGTGGATGGAGTGTAGCACATCCCATTGATTAGCTAAAGTACTGGTAGTTCCAAAGGTGTCAGTGAGATGATCATAAAACAATCCATAGGATATAATCCTTGTGTGAGGAAGAAGTGGCATCCTCGGGGGAGGAGAGATGATACCTGAAATGGAACTTATGCCATTGCTGACTAGCCTTGAAGCAGTCCAGGGACTGTTTTTTTCCCTGTGTACCACACTTCATTTCATATAACAAGGAAGAAGCACAGTCATACTGAAAAGCTTTCATAGCCGATTTGATACTATTAATGGAGTCAGTCAGATCAACACCGGTGGTGTGCATCAAAGAAAAAAGTTTATGTAATTCAGTACGAAAAGATAAGTACTTCAGACACTGTCATCTTTTACCTTGGATCACCCATGATTTAAAGAGGGAACAAAGGCTGCATTTCGTGTCTTCCTACCCTGAGAAATATCATGATAAACCCCAAACACTGACCCACAATCTTAAAAAAGCTGCTTACACCTTACCACCACCTGAGTATCATCCAGGAGGGAGACGTTCAGGCACCACAGAGACTGGGTCCTAGGGAAGTCCTGTAGTAAGGAACAGTCACAAAGTATAGCATAGTGATCAGAAGTTTCAATTGGCAACATATTATATTGGGTTGTAGTAAGTGTGGAAGAGAGAAAGAAAAAAATCAATACGGGTAGCCAGGGTGCCCTCATGGGAGGTAAATGTAGCAGTGGGAAAACCCAATGCCCCATCCACCAAAGAAACCATGGAAATGACATCCTGTAAATATACAGTCACAATAGATCTTAGCAGATGTGCTTTGGGACTGGGGGAGACTACAATTAAAATCACCACCCAAAACCACGAGACGTGGAATGTGAAGGTAGGGTCTTGTTTCCTTAAATAAATCAATGTGGCCAGACTTCATTTGGGGTACATAGACATTAATGAGGCATAAAGGAAAATGATCAAATAATACATCCAGCAATAAGGCATGATCAGGAGCAATGTCCAGCAAATATTGGACCTGGCAGGGAGAGGAGTGAAAAAGGATACCAACTCAATCACAATGATCTGGGCTAGGGGACCAGAAGGTGGGGTCATGCGTCCAAAGTTTCTTTGAAGATGTCAGTTCATGCAAAAGATTTCAGTCATGTGTCCTGCAAGAAAATAATGGATTCTGTTATTGAGGAGAGGATGGAAAATGTAGTCAATCATTTATGATAGTTATTGATACTATTGGTGTTCAAGGACACACAAGAAAGGTGGGGCCCTGGACACATACTGTAAGGAAAATCAATTAGGAGGGCCTCCCCGTTTCTTAGTCTGAGACCTAGTTCGGCAGCATTTGGAGGCAGCATCCAAAGTAGAGGTGTCTTGATCTGAGCCCAGGTCATGAATGGAGGAGACTACAGAGGGAACCTCTAAATCCAACATATCTTCATCAGAATCACCCCAACGGTTAGGTGAGGACGAAACAGCAAACTTATTCTCATAAACTGGGGGATCAAGAGGGGTGGTGTGACCTTGGAGTGGTTCAACAATGTTTTTTACATGGTTGTACCAGTACTGGGAAGGGGGGCTCCTGATGGGGGGGGAGCCATGACAGGGGTGGCTGTCTCAGGGAGGTCAATAGATGGTGGAACAACTGGTTCCACAGAAGAAGGAGGCAGCTAGGGTTGATCAGGAAGAATGGAGGAGACTTCTTTAAGGACCACCTCAGTGGGGGGTGTCATCTCTAGTTCTGGGATAATGCAGGGTGGCTGTACAGCCAAAGGTGAGGGTTCTTGTGGGGGGGCAGCCTTGAGCTGACCACAGCAGCATCCATTGCTTGTCCCCGAGCTATGATCATATCTTGGTTCCATCCTTCTCCAGTGTTATGCATAGCTGAGGGACATTCTAGGAAAGAGTGACCATGTTCTTCACAGAGGTTACATCGAAAGGAATTGGAAATGACCAAATTCCAGACATCTGTTATTGTATATCTATTTGCATCGTACACAGAGCTAACATGGGTGGGGGAACAACATTTATAGCAGGTACGGAGCTGGCCTGGATAAAAGCATACACCCCTGCCTGTGCAATGTAGAAACTGTTAGGAAGATGGCATATTCCAGCATTTGAATACCTTAATTTAATTTGTATCTTCCATCCCCCAGTCCAAATTTGCTCACTATCAATGATCAGAAGGGGCCTATCCTGAACATCACATTTCTGTTTCAGCCAGTAGCAAATATTGGAAATGTGCACACATTCATTGTGGAACATGATAGTGATGGTTTTCACAGCAGGCCTGGGAAGGAGGATAGCCTGAAACTGGGCCCACTGGGAGGTATCCTTGAATGATTCATATTTGGACCAAAAATCCTCCAATGCTGTTAAAAACCAGAACCTAACATCACAGGTGGTATCACCAGACACATGTAAGATAGCAAATAAGTCATCAAGGGAATACCCCATGGATTCTTTCAACAAAGTATGGATTGCATAAAATATATCTGTTGGGAGCTCCAAGCCCCCAGTATAGAGGAGAAGAACAGCATTGTGCCATTGTGGAGGGTTCTTTCTAGAAGAAAATAGGTGGGACATCTGGAATGGTCTGGAGGCAGGACGAGGAGGAGCCGAAGAAGAGGAAGCACCTGCAACAGGGATCTCTGTGGAGGCAGGACATTCCTGAAGTCGGGGGTGGGGGTCCAGGAGTGTGCCAACTTCCAGTGAAAGTCAGGGGCTGGTGGACAACGTCAGTGTGTCAGTCAAATCTGGGACTCCTTCAGAAGATCCAGAAGCTGGGGGACCAATGGAGGGTAGAAAGGAGCCATAGCAAGTCTTATCCAAGGGTTCCCATGAGACACCATCAGCAGCTTTTCCTCATCTGCTGACTAATACAGAGGCCTCAACAGACCATTTGTCAAGTTGTTTACAAGCCAAACTAGGGCTCTGATTAGTACCAGGGTCCCTATGCATGGTAGGTGTAGCCCCAGTGGTGGTAACAGTACTAGTAGAAGTGGGCGAAGCTGCAGCTGCTGGTAAAGGAGGAGGAGGTGGCAAGGGAGCATCAACAGCGATGTTTGGGTACAGTGAAAACACAGAAACATAGAAGTTGTCAGTAGATGGAGAATGTATGATCCATTAAGTCTGCACAGGGAAAGAAATTTGAGGTAGAGGGGTCTCTGCGTCATTCAGATGCAGAGTAAGTGGAGCTCTGGAATCCAGGGGGGCAGGAGAGCCGGAGGAAGGGGCTGATGGGCAAACAGTGTCAATCATGCATCGGTAGTAGTTCCATCAAGAGGCAAGGAAGAACTGAAAAATAAATGTGGCTTTTCTAAGCCATGTTGAACAGTGACAAAGTCTCAGGCCGGCATAATCAGTGAAACCGCTGCTGCTGTTTCAACAAGTTCAACAGTAAGTTCTGTGGTAGATGGCACTAAAGCTGGTGGTGAAGGAGTGACATTCCAGGTGGGGGGAAGATCTGGAGACTGTGTTGAATGGAGGAAGGCTGAGTTCCCCACCTCCTGAAGGCACAGCAATTGCTGCCACTGGAGTGCATAGGTGGTGATCAGAGTGATACTGCACCCTACTTTGGGGGGTGCAGTAGGGTGGAAGATAGACTGGCCATGCAATCCTACAACTTCCTTATGCATTTTAGCTACAAAAGAGTCTACATTTAGGACAGGAACACAGTGTCACCCACCCAGTGGTCCCAAGGGGACTGGAGGAGTGTCTTGACACCCAGCTGTCTGCTGCTCACCCTCAGAAACCAGCATAAATCGACTGAAAAACAGCTGATAGGAGCTCCCCTCAAAAGAAGCATTCCAGCCAGTCCTACTCAGAGAAAAGTCATCAGGCCACGTTCCCACGGGGAAAGAAAAGTTCAACTGCTGATGGTGTTCACACTGTGCACCATTATTATTGTGGACTGCTGTCCCCCGCTGTTACCTGTCACCTGACTGTCAGCATCATCTGGTGGTGGAGATGCCACCCCAGGTAAGGAGTGAAAAAAGCGATGATGGAGCACCAAGTTCAGGGATAGTCATGGTCAGCACCAATCGGCCACGGTCGCCGTCAAAAGCTGCCAATGAGAATGACTCAGCTGTGTCAGAGGCTTGCAGCGAGGGTGGCATTTCAGAAGGCCGCTGAACAAGGTTTACACCTGCAGTTTCCAACTTTAGCAATTCAGCCTGCAGCATTTACCTGCGCTTGAAAAACAAACTTTCCTCAGAGTCAATACATTGCAGCAAGAAGTAATTCGCTATCTGGCAAGAATCAGAGTCAAAAGCACATTCAAGCAATGGCTCATCAGTGGTAGCCCACTCACAATGGGCCACAGTTGCTCCATTTTCCTCTGGCTGCACATTACTCCGTTGATCAAAAACTAGGCAAGCTTCATTCATAGCAAGCATTGAGGTTGTGGTCTCTTGCCATTGCAAGGCAGGAGAGTAGACCAAATCTCCAGCTTCAAGTACATCCCTTTTCTCGTCCTGCTCACTTGGAGTGGCCATCCGTGCAGTCCAAAGATGGTCAAGGGCTCCCCCTACTGACAAGAGTAGGGAATTTTTTATTCAAAACCAAAAACAACTACAAACAAAATCAAAACAGTGAAAGAAGAAACATAAATCAGTACAAAACACAAGACACCTCAAATAAAACAGTGAATCCTAGACATAACCCTATTCATCCCACCCTATCAATATCATGCCAAAATTGTTGACCCCACTGCAGTCCAAAATGTGTAATCTCACACATTTAAATCCCATATAATTCAGCCTGCAATTTAAAAAATAAATTATCCAAAGTTGCAGCTTCCCCCTGCAGAAAGCCTTGACAGCGGACTTGCCAAATAATCCATTTTTAATACTTGCCAAGAGAACATATACCGTACTCCTGTCCCATTTCCTCCATTGTTCAGTTAATTGGCCATAGACCAAGATATCATAGGTCACATGTGAAAAACAGTCCATTTTTCAATAACAATCTAACAGCTGCCAAATGGCTGAATAAAGGGACATTTACAAAATAAATGTTGCATACTGTAGTTTCTGACACACTTTCACAGTCTTGGTTTAAACACATTCTTTCCTCTATAGCTTTATGTTTATAATTAATTCGGACATTCACTTTCCCGTGGCTACATAACTGTATGGTATCCCTCATTTTCAATAGTATTCTCTTGTCCAACATAGCATCTAAAAAGGTATGCTACAATTCACCTGAGGACTGACTCATAGGCTCACAGGCTCCTTATGATACCATCATAACATAATCTCATACAATTGCTTTCCTGATGTGCTTGGGACCAACTGCAAATTCAATTTCCATAATCTAATGTATTTCAGACATGTTTATACATATATCGGTAAAGTCTTCTCCAATCCATCCCTCTGTTCCATACCCTGAGCTGAAAAAAAAAAAACAGGACACCAATGCTGCATAACAGGAGTCCACATTTCTTCAATCCCACTCAGGAGAGGTCTAATATTAGACTAAAAAATACACTAAGAAACAAAACCACTCACTGTATCATATTCAACCCTTCATCCTTCAGTGTCCTATAAGTATGGCATCTCTGAACAGGATTAAGCCTGCTCCCCCACAGTAACTGAAAAAAGTCCCAAAATCTTTGACTGCATTATAAAAGGCAATGGAAAGATATGCACAACATACAAAAAAGGGTACAATAAATTTGTTTATTTATTTAAAATTTGGTAACCTGGAAAGGCTCCCTTCCAGGTGCTACCTGGGGAAAAGGGAGCAAAACACAACAAGGGGTTACACAGTTTGTAGTACAGTAATAAGCAATATACAAATGTTGTCATATTATACAATTAGGTTACAAGTAAAACATACATGAAGAAAATAATTTAAAATCCACATAACCAGAGCAAAAAAAACTGAGCTAGCAAATATTCATCATTTTAGTACTTTCGCTAAAGAGAGATGGGAGACAAAGAGGATGATAGGAAATTTTAAATGTGAGTTAGGTAGAAGAGCAGCAGCAAGATGTAACAGGAGATGGTCTGAGAAGTCACTCAAGTGCAGGAAAGGAGGGGGTAAGGCGGTTTTGGGGGAGGTTATTCCAGAGAGAAAGGAGTCTGTGAGAGAAAGTAAGTTGCCCTGCTGAGCTGTGTGAGAGGGTGAAGGTTTTTAATAAAACACATTCTCCTTTTCCTTGTCATATTCCATGATTTCCATCTCATAATCTTAACATGTGCAATCCCATATTGCCCATCCCAATTTTCTTGTGCAGCATCATCATACCCAAAATTCGGGACTAGAAATTTAATATGTCCTCTTGTCACTGGTATATCACTGGTATATTAGCATCAGTAAGTAGTGATACGTTCTCAAATGCCAGTATCTTACTTTTCCATTTATTAATAGTAATACCTGTGTGGGCTTTATGTTCCTCAAAAACAATCAAAGCATTCACCCAGAAGGCACATCAGCCACTACTAGAATACAATCATTGGCATAAGCTGAAGTCTTGTTCAGAGGTAACCCAGACTTCAAAGTCAATGGAATAATATTACACTGTATCTCAACAGTTCGTAATAAGAGATCCAAACTAAAAACATACAAGAATAGACCCAAAGGACACCCTGTCTTAACCCATTATGAACATACTCGGGAATACCCAAATGCCCATTAACCATATGTAGAACCTGTGCTTCATCATACAGAATTTGAAGAATTGTAAGAACCCGCCGTGGGATACCATAGTACCGTAATACTTCCTATAAATAATCATGCTTTATAGCATCCAAAGCAGTTCCCTGATAGAGATGTTAAATACCCATCCAAAGACATGTAAACTCCCTGATCACCCATCTCCCTAATAAACATCAAATTTTGATTAATGTTCCAGCCCAGTATCGTACAAGTTTGTGTAGCCAAAATTAAGAGCTGTGCCACAACCGCCGACCGTTTTGTAACCATCATTGGCAAAATTTTATAGTCTGACATCAACAGACTCAAAGGTCTTCAATTTTTTAGAGCAGCTGAATCCCTCGATTTGTGCAAAAAAATCATAATACCTTATTGCATGCTAGCACCCAGATGTTCCACTTGGGAAACAGCATTAAACACATCCTGTAACATCGGTAGAAGCTAGCTCTCAAAGAACTTATAAAACTCATTGGGAATGCCATCAATCCTCAGAGCAGAATTGATTGTCAGTGACCTAATAGCATCTTGAATCTCCAACTCCCAAAAAGGTTCACACAAAATAGTCGTATCCACCCCAGAGACCTGAGGGAGAACCAGTTTATCAAGAAAAGCACCCCCCCCATCAGTGGAATCTGGGTTCTGAAATTTACTTTTAACATGCTCCTGCACTATCAGTTTCATAGTAGCCAAATCCAAAAACCTACTACAGTACCTGAATGATCCAGCAGTTCAGTCATAATTCTAAGTTTTATTCTATCCATGTTACTGTCAAATGGATTGACATGAAATCTGTTGCCCTGGGTCCCAAATTTTTGTTCCAGAAGTAAAAACTTTTCTCTATCATGTTGGAATTGAAACATAGCCTTCTGTATGTCAGACATTTGTGCAGTTTGGTTCAAACCAGCTTCCTTCATTTGTGTAAGCAAATGAAGGAACTTGGCCCGTAATCCCAAATAAATCTTATACTTCGACCTTGCTAGTCTATTAGCTTCTTGCACCAAGAGATGTTTAATGTCACTTTTTGTGTCTTCCCACCACTCCATAGGATTATTTATCACATCGACATTTCACAGACTGTCAAGCAGCCAACGTATCTAAGAGCTCCTGTCTAATGGATTCCTCTTGCAATAAGGAAGTGTTCCTTCTTCAGTAACCCCTTCCTGTCAGTAAGTGATTTGTTAAATTTAAAACCGCTTGAACAGCATCATGGTCAGATGTTTCACGAGGGACAATCCCAACCTCCTGCATCTTTGTTCTCTCAGGCACAAACCAAAAGTCTATGTTGGAAGACAGTTTACCTTTATAAAAGGCGTGTAAAGGGTGGGTAAGGGTAAGGCCATAAACATCTTATAAATCAGATCTCTTTAAAACTGTCTGCAGTAAGTTGGTATCACAATAAACCTTATCTGTCTTCCTACCCCAATCCTATTTAGTAAGCCCACAATTAAAGTCAACACCCCATAAGAGCAACCTGGACGTATGCAAGTATGGCTCACTAAGTCTCAGCAGCTGCGTTCTCTCTGCCTTAACCTGTGAAGTATAGACATTAATCAACCTCATTGGCATATTTGAATAAATAGCATCTACCACCAAGGCCCTCCCAGGGCAGATGTCCACCACCCTAGAAATCTTAATATCATGCCTCATCATTTTAATCCCACTTTAGAACACATATCCTCCCCAAATGGACCTCAACAAAGGAACCCATCTCCAGTCTTTCTGGGCCTGTTGTATTGCTGGGATTGTGTGCAGTCCCAGTGTCCTGTAAAAACACAATATCTCCCTTCAAATCATGCAATATGGAAAATGTAACTAAGTGCTTTTTACAGGTCTTAATGCTATTTACATTACAAGTAACAATGTTTAACTCAGTCATCAGGAAAAAGAACAGGAGAACAATGATCCAAAATCTGAAATACAAAAAGTACATAGTAATTTTTTCTTCTTCCTCTTCTTCAATTTCTGTTTATCAGCCAATGCAATGTCTATAGGTGGATCAGCAGGTGAAGAAGCAATAGAGGTGGCATCCGAGTCTCCCTCTGACTCCGCCCACTCCTTACCCTGCAACACATTAAATTTATTGTGCACCACAAGCTGTTCGGCGTCCCCCAATTTTAGCTTAAGTGTAGGTGGTTTTATTGTTTTTTCGAGTGAGTAACCATCTGAAAAGCACTTCCTGCTGTTGTAACAGGGGGCAGCATAACTGAAAAAGAGGGATCTTCCATACCAACAGCAGAGGACACTTCCTGCAAACCTGAGAAGAAATAACCTCAGGTACCACAGCTGAAACATCATAATCTGGGGACAGCTGTTTCATAGGCAGGACCTCCATTTGCTGTTCGGGGTGGAGGGGATCAAAAGCAGAATCCACAGGACCCTCGACAGATTGTACAATATCTACATTATGCCTCAATGATGGAGCAACACTCGAATCCGGGTTTTCCTGCCTCAGATGCTCCTTCTGGGCCAGTGCAACATAAACATTATGTTCTGCTCTCTCAGCTGGATCAGTACTATTGTGGGAGGCCCAGGAACACGTGTGAAAAGCGTCTCAGATCCTCACAAAGATTACATCTCATCAGATTGTCACACTGCATACTATTGTGACCCAACATTCCACAGAGGCCACATTTAATCTTGTCACAAACATTACTCATATGCCACCACATCTGTAAGCTGGCCAGCATAGAACACCACTTCCCGATCCCTTCCCAAAAAAGAAACAATTAGGTAAATGTTGCAATTCTCCATCAACCTGTTTTAATGTCACCTTATACCTCCAACATCCAGTCCACAGGTGTTCATCATCCAAGATGGGCTCTGGAAATCCTAGAATGTTACAATGCTGCTTCAGCCAAAAGGTAATATCAGTCTCATTAACCCCCTCATTGCAAAATAAAACAGTAACTCTTTTGAAGGAAGGCTTAGTAAGAGGGATGGCCACAAAAGGTTTCCACAAGGGAGTGCTTTTGAATTGTTGATACTGCTTCCAGAATCATTCCAATCCCACTGGATGTTTAAAGCTAACATCAAAGATAGTATCACCCAGCATATGTATCAAGGCATAAACCTCATAGGCATAAAATTTCATATTATCTTTAATAAGAGTATGGCCCACAAAAAGCCTATCCGGAATTTCCTGGATTCCCCCTCTATATTTAAGATGCACTACATTTCATCTTTTAGCAGGTTCCGAAGCCAGTCTAGCAGCTTTGGGAAACAAGTGTGCCCTGGCATTCTCATCCCATACTGTATCCGGGCACCCAAAGGCATAGACCCATCACTCTGGACCTTCTCATCTGGTAAGGAAGGAGCCCCATCCACCCCTGCAGAATTAGAGCCAACCACCATGTCTGGGCGCAGCTAAGGATGCTTATCATCCAACAATGACATCCCCATCCCCTTACAGGGCCTGTATGTCCTGCAGCAAATCCTGACCCACAGGGACCACAGTAAGAGACCCAGGAGTACCAGTGCTCAACACACACTGTGCTTGCTTGACCTGATGGTTTGACCCCAGATCCTAGGAATCTTGTACCTCCATATTAACCATAGTGGCAAGAGACTGCAAAGCACCATCATTGGACATACAAGGATAACTTGCATCCCATCTATTGCCATCTGCTGCTTGGATATAACACAGCAGTGACCCAAGCTGGAGTTTCCATGAGGAGACTATTGGGGTCGCTAGCAGTCTTTCCAAGTCCCTCTGAAGCAGACCCACTTGATGTTCCTGTTCAATAGGCCCCGCCACCACAGCAGACACAGGATCATCAGGGGCACAAATCCCCATCCCTGAAACTGACACCAAAGACGTACAAAACTCTAAAGCCAGTGCAACAGGAACAGCACCTGGGCAAACAATGTGGGCTGAAAAGTCGTGTAGTTGAGTGGTAGAAGCCAGCCCCTTCCCAGTAGCAACACCACCCACAAGGGATTCGCCATTCTGGTCAGTAGCAACCATAAAATTCAAGTCAGTTGCATTTATCACGATTCACCTCTAAAGCACCCGTCCCAGAGTTAGAAAAAGTACATTTGACTGTAGTAGAATCAGCAGCAGCATTCATCTGTAAAGTTTCCACAGCACTGATCAGCAAAGAAGCCTGGCTGTCCAAACTGTTCTGTGACACAAGTCCAGAGCATGATTCCTCCATGCTCCGAATTGCATTCTGTAACTGTATTTTCTGCTCATCAAAATGGCATTCCTCCTCTCTTAATTCCACGTAGCGATCCCAGGGTACAACGTTATAATCCATAGCTGCACCTGACTCCAGTCTCACAACAAACTCTTTCATCCTCTTTACCACCATTTCTCGTATTTCATCCTCAGCAACTCCCGATATTTCCATTTCAGCAATTTCAAGCAGTGCAGAATCTTCTGCAATAGTGGTCTCTAGCTGTCATTGGGCAGGAGAGGAGACCCACTAACCAGCCTCTACCACATCCATTCTCTCCGATCTAAGACCGCTGTCATTGGGCAGGAGAGGAGACCTACTCCCCAGCCTCTACCACATCCATTCTCTCCGATCTCTGCCCAGGATGGACATCCTGACACCAATGACAGTGCCCGCACTCGAAGAGTAGGGGAATTTTATTGAGAAAAAAGGTCTACAATCAATACCAGAAACAGGAAAAAAACAAAGACATATACAAAGTACATTGCAAACACTCATTCGTTACATACAATTTCTCATTCATTATAAACGTACTATAACAGGATCGCATTTTACCATAATCAAATATCTATAGCCTACAGTTCACCAATAGTTTTCTTACTTTCTCCTGGGGAAATGTAGCCCAGTCCTAACTTGTATTTGTCCTAATGTATTCTGCACATTATTAAAAATCTCCTTATGTGTAGTTTTCTTTTGCTGCATAGCCCACATGCATCTGGCCTGCCAGATACAGTATTTCAGAACTGTGAATATCACCTGCAAGTTTTCTTTTGTGTATTTTTGCCAATCACTTGGCAATTTCCCATACCTTAGGCCTACACAGGTCTGAGTATTGTATAATGGTTCATTCCATTCTTTTGCAACCAATCCCCAAAAGTCCCTAATGTAATTGCATTCTAAAAATAAGTGTTCTTGGGTCTCAAGAATTGTCACACATGTCTCTCTGGGGCAATATCTTTCTGATATCTGCTTATGCTTACTATTGTTCTTTACCACCAACTTCCCATAGCTGCTTAGCCACAGTAAGTCCCAAGTATATACCAGTACTTTGGAGTTGTTTCGTGGCTGCAAAACTGTTTTAGCATCTGTCCCTGTGCAGTATGAGAAAGAGATGTCTTCCTTTTGCTCATTTTGGAGTATTGTGTTGTACAGCATTTTTCTGTCAGATGTCTGTACTTTATCTATTGTAAGCCCCACCTTATAGTCGTTTTCAATAAATCTTAAGCATATGTTGGGATGTCTTTGTTTTTTGTCACTAATCTAATATTCATGTTAGTCCAAGCAATTTTACTAAGGTTTACACATTCCAACACCAGTGTATTCCATATATTTTCCCCAAGTTTTAGTGCAAGTCCTATGTTACATAAAACACAGGCAGTGTAGTGCAGTGGTTTAAGGCTCTGGACTGCAAATCTGGAGACCTGGGTTTGAATCCCACAGCCCCCACTTGCATATTGTGTGATCCTGAGCAAGTCACTTAACTTCCAGGTCGCACCTGTAAACAAGTTTTCAACTTAGTGTGCTATTCCTGGTTAAACAATTGGAAAACAAATGCAATAAAACAACTACTAAAGAAGGCAACAGGGTTTATCATATTCAGTCCCTCATCCTGCAGTGACCTGCAAATTATTTCTCTTTTAACTGGGTTAAGCCTGCTTCCCTACAGTACCTGAAAAAATATATTAAATATTGATGTTTCTAGCTGTAGGGGTACACATAGCTTATGTATAGAAATACAGGAATGAACAGCATTTTTATCAGTACTACTCTCTTTTTCTTGGATCACTGTCGGCCTTTCCTGGGTGCTACTAATCTAGTGGCTGCGTGAATACCAGTTTTCCAGTTTTTAACTGTCATATCACCTGCTCCATACTGTATCCCTAAAATTCATGTATCACCTACTCTGATAGGTATCCATGCAAACTGTTCAGTATTGGGCATGGGGGTGGATCCTAGTGTAGTACCTGAGCTTTTATCATAATTAATCCTAGAACCAGTGACCCTAGAAAAAGTTCTCTAGGTGTGTTCCTATTACCTGTTCACTATCTTCAGATGTTAGTGTGATTTTGACTGGCATATGTCTGGGCATGGGTGCTATGCCTTTTATATTGTAATCAGCCTGTATAGTCCTTATAAAAATATCTAATCTTAGTACATACAGCATGGGGCTCAATGGGCACCCTTGCCTTACCCCATTGAGCACTTGAATATCTTTTCCCATCCATACATTTACATTTGGGACTAATGTGGTTTCCCTGCATAAACATTTGGATGCGTATTTGGTTCCCCACTGTGTGAACTGTGTTCTGCTTGCTGGAAGCTCTATCCAGCCCAGTTGGACTGAATGTGCGGTTATCTGCATGCGGCCAGGCCTTGCCACTAGGACCCGGTCAGACTACCCTACTGCACAGAGAAAGCCATCGATGAGAGATCTGCCTGGGGATCAGCCCCCTGCTCCATGTCTGAACAGAAACAAT
This sequence comes from Neoceratodus forsteri, assembly GCA_016271365.2. Taxonomy (NCBI): domain Eukaryota; kingdom Metazoa; phylum Chordata; order Ceratodontiformes; family Ceratodontidae; genus Neoceratodus; species Neoceratodus forsteri. Next base: position 372,846,004 of record CM057449.1, read on the forward strand.
GCTTCAGTGAATCGTGTGGGCCCTGCTTCTTCTGGCACTCCAGATTCATCACCTGCTGTCTCTATTTGTGATGGCTGCCATGCTGGGCATGCTAAATTGAGCACCGAAGTAGCTGTACCGCTGAACCGACTATTCATGTTTGCTCTGTTTTGTTTTCTTGTTTTAGTTTCTGTGCTTCATTACAATTAATCAGTTTTATTACTGAGTATAAACTCCATTTTCCCCTAGCTTAGGAGCATTGTTGGAATTGCTCAGCCGGTCTTGGAGTATGTAGTGGGCTGTTTGCTCAGGCCCACCGCTGCCCAAAGTCAGAAGAAAAGTGCGTGAGCAGGAGAAGGGGCTTTGACTCTGCAGATTTTTAATTTATCCCCTTGACTGAGAGTCTGCCGTGGACCAAAACAAATCATACTGAAGTGTGCAATTATTAGGAACGCTTGGCTGGGAGTGAGAAATGAACATGGGAGGAGTTCTGTAAACCTGTGGAGAAGAGTTCTCCAGGACTGTGTCCTGGTGAAAATTGTTCTAGAACCTGGAGTTTGCTATGAAACGAGGCAATCGCGCTGCGTTGTACAGCCGAGAGTGCACCCGATTAAGAAGAGGAACAGAAATTTGGAAAAGGAGTCGTATCGGCTGCTGGCTTAATTGGATTTATTGTGAAGGAGTTGGTTTTGACTAGTGACTTGTGGCTGCTGTGGACTTTTGCCAGACCAGGATAGTACAACCCGTAGTTGTGGGTGGTTAGCTGCTGGAGGCTGTTTCTGCCCAGGAAGACCAGATCTTGGTTAACTGGGAAGCCGGGTGACGGGCCTGTGTCTTGTCCAAGGGCCCTCTCTGGCCTGCCGGTGTGCTGGTGCAGGTGGGGTGCCGAGGTGGTGTGACAGCTATTTCTTGCAGGCAACCCCTACAGGTAGAGTTCTGGGTGTTAGTCTGGTTTCCAAGAATATTCGGTCTGTCAGCAAGTGTTTTTTTTTTTTTGTGCCAAAGAAGATTTGGCTTGCACTGGGAGGTTTTCTGCCAGAAGGAGACGATCTACTGGAATCTGAGGTGCCAAACCCTCAGATATGTGGTCAGAACTCACGTTATTTTCTTTTCCTTTTAAATTTATTTGGACAGTGAGAGTGTCCGGTTTATTTTGATTCCCTGGTAGTGAGAGCGCCTAGGGCTCGAAATTATATTCAGGTCTGCTTGACTTTCATGTTTATTTAATTTGTATCCCTTGGTGAGGGCAGGGGTACTTTTGTTTTATTTTAGTTTTTAAATTACTTTTGGTTTAAAGGGAAACTGTACAAATCATGCAGCTCTTACCAGCGTAAGGTGTACCCTCCTATTTAGCTCTAGCCCACAAAAGCGGCATTTTTCTTGCGCCGCTAAGGTGTTTATTTTATTTTGCAAAAGTCTGAGAACTGGAAGTGTGACGGACACTGAGGGCTACATTAAGTGTAATAGTGTGGTGCTGCTCCGCTTGCTTCAATACAAGTGGTAGGAGCAGCGCCCTTTATAATGGAAACCCATCTGCCACACTTCCGATTTACAGAACTTTACAAAATAAAATAAACACCTTAGTGGTGCAAGAAAATGCCCCTTTTGTGGGCTAGAGCTAAACCGGAGGGTACACCTTACGCAGGTAGGAGCTGCCTGATTTGTACAGTTTCCCTTTAAGTTTCACTTATTTTTTCAATACCCTCGTGACTTGGAGTTTTCTGAGGTGGATTCCTTTTGGTATTGTATCATCCTTCTTTTTTGGACTTATATCATCTAGCGAGACTTTGGAGCCTGGACTGACGTTCCACAATTTTAACTTATTATTGTTTTATTTTGGGATTTAAGTGTTTAATTAGTTTAGGGTGGGAAGGGGGGTTATTTTATTTGCATTTTTGTTGGTTGGGTATTGTTTTTAATTTTATTACTGCAACTTTGAGGGTCCTTTTAGGTTGGGTGCCTGATTATTGTGTATTAGATATAGTTTTCGATTGCAAAATGTGTAAGTTCCCCCCCCGTCGTGTGCTATTCATCCTCCACCCTTCACACCCTCTGCCCCTTTTCTCCTCCTCCTCTGTTCTGGTCAACTTACCAGCGCTGTTGTGCGCTAGTTATTGCTCATAGGAGAGGGTGTGGGAGTGGGGGTGTGGACATTGGAGGACGAATGAGTGCACCTCTCACATTCGGGTGGTTAGGCCTAGAAGACGCCCTGGGGCAAAATGGAGTCTGGAACAGGGTGCTCCCTGTCTAGTCCCCATACCCAAGGGCACTGCCTTTTGTGGCAGGCAAGTAGCCAGGGCGGCCCTTGAAGCCCATCCAACTCGAGCAGTGTTATGCAATGCCAGATCTGTTAAAAATAAGACTGCAATTATTGCAGATGTTGTTGGAACAACTGATCTGACTTGCATCACCAAGACCTGGCTGGATGAAAATGCTGGCCCCATTTTGGATGCTGCAATTCTGGCCGGGTACTCGGTGATACACCGCTCGAGATTGGATCGCCGGGGGTGGGGGGTGGCGGTCTGTTTCAAGACCGAGTTGGGCCTCACGAGTGTACCAGTTGAGGAAGCCGAATCATTTGAGTGTACCGTGGTGGCTGGTGTGGGTTGCAGGATAGTCCTCATACCATCCACCCGGGGATGAGATGCGATTCCTGCAGGAAGCAGCAGATTTCGTCACCGACATGAAATTGGAGTCGCCCAGATTGATGGTACTGGACGACTTCAGTGCCTGGGTTGATGACAGACTCTCGCAGTTTGGACAACACTTCCTCCAGCTTATGACATCTCTGGGCTTTACACAGGTTGTTACCTCTGCCACCCATAAATATGGTCACTCTCTCGATTTAGTTTTCCTCCTGGGGATCGAGGCTTCAGACTTGGAGGTGGAACTGGTCAGTTGGTCTGATCACTACACAGTGAGGTTCAATTTTTGCACACCCCCCTTCGAAGGCCTGCCCCTGTGGAGATGGTCAGTTGCCGCCCTTTACGGGAAGTGAACCCTGGAGGCCAAGCAGCAGTGATCGATCTCTCGGAGTTTCCTGTGGCCAACTTGAGTCCAGAGACTTTAGTGGTGGCCTATAATAGGGCCATTTCTGTAGCTCTGGACTTGATTGCTTCCATCCGTATTCATCCTCTCCTCCTCCTTCGCCCTCCGGCCCCATGGTTTGATTGGTCCCTGAGGGAGTTGCGGCCAGTAGGACGTAGGTTAGAGCAGCGTTGGTGGAAATCCACCCTGGAGGCCGACCACCTTAGATTGGTTGAGCATTATCAGATCTACCAATCAGCGATCTCCCATAAGAAGGCAGAATTCCTGTCCAGGGAGATTGCTGCCTCCCAGAACTGACCAGCTCAACTCTTCCGAACTGTCAACAAGCTGTGCAACCCAGCCTGACTGCAGCTCTGAAGACCTTTTTCGCAAGTACAGTGTGATGAACTTGCTTGGTTCTTCGTGGATAAGGTGGCCGACATCAGGTTGGAAATTCTTTCGACCCACTGTATGGGGGTTGCTGATGATTGGTGCTCAGTCACCTCACCTCGGACTTCCTGGAGTTCCTTTGCCTTGCCCGAACCTATGGATGTCATGTGGATTTTCCAGGGTATGCACCCTACATGCTGTAGTTTGGATCCGGGCCCAACTTCCTTGATTATGGGTTGCTGGGATTTGATCGGCCCGGTCCTGGTGCAGAAAGTCCAGTGCTCCTTGGAATCTGGTAAATTTTCAAGCTCCCTGAAGGAGGCGGTGGTAACCCCCCCTCCTAAAGAAAACTTCTCTGGACCCAGATCTTTCTGCCAACTACAGACCAATCTTAAACCTTCCCTTTGTAGGGAAGGTGATTGAGAAAGTAACTGCGGTACAGCTGGACGACCACCTGACCATCCATAACATCTACGAACCCCTCCAGTCCGGTTTTCGAAAGAGGCACAGTACTGAGATGGCACTGGTTCAGGTTCTCAATGATCTCCTGATGGTGAGAGATCTGAGACGCCATTCTATGTTGGTGCTCCTTGATCTCTTTTCAGCCTTTGACACTGTAGACCATGGGGTGCTGCTTGGACGTCTGGGGTCCATCTGTGGACTGACAGATACAGTCCTCAGCTGGTTTACATCTTTCCTCACTGGCAGGAGTCAGAGAGTGGTGTCTGGGATCTTTTCCTAGGACCCATTCTCCCTGCCTTGTGGGGTTCCTCAGGGTTCAGTGCTGTCCCCCATGTTGTTTGCAGTGTATATGCTGCCTCTTGGAAACATTGTAAGACAGTATGGACTGAGGTTTCACTGTTGTGCTGATGATACCCAGCTCTACCTGTCTTTTGCCCCTGACCAGGATAGAGCTGTCTCTATTTTTAATTCCTGCCTTGTTGAAATCCAGGACTGGATGAATTTGAGCTGGTTAAAATTGAACTCCGGAAAGACGGAGGTGATGGTAGTGGACCTGGGTCACCTGATAGAGGGGTTGTGGGCTGATCAGCCCTCTGGATGTTTCCTTGGGGACTCTCAGATCCTAACCTCTGAATGGGTGTGAAACCTTGGGGTAATGCTTGATGATGGGCTGACTTTACGAGCTCAGGTGTCGGTCAAGACTTCCTTTTATCATCTTAGGAATTTCTCCAGGATTAAGCACCTGGTTCCGTCTGAGGACTTGCCTACTTTGGTCCATGCTTTTGTGACCTCGCACCTAGATTATTGCAATTCCCTGTACTTATGGCTCCCTGGGGTTGATATCCGATGCCTGCAGTTCATGCAGAACGCGGCAGCATGATTGTTGACAGGAGCCTCCCCGATCCTCTCATTTTACACTTGTGCTGCGCGATCTGCACTGGTTGCCGATTAGGTGGTGGATCACCTTTAAAGTCAGTTACTGACTTATAAAGCCCTACATGGACTGGGCCCTGACTACTTGAAAGAGCTCCTTGTACCTTATCGCCCGGTATGGCAGTTGCGTTCGGCTGACGAGGGGTTGCTAGAGATTCCAAGGGTGTCTCTGAAATCTTCAGGGGCCCGTGCATTTATGCATGTGGCCCCGACCCTCTGGAATTCTCTACCTCATCAGCTTCGGGACTGCATGACCATGGGGGGGTTTAAACAGGCACTGAAAACCTATTTATGGTGCCATGCCTTCGGAGGCACCAATTAAATTTAGATCCTCTGACTATTTTATTGTTTGTTTATAGTTTTGTCTTGATCTTTTATCATTTTGTAAAGTGCCTTGATGGTTGAAAGGCGCTTGTGAGAAATAACATTTATTATTATTTTCATCCAGCCTGTGTCCAGTCTTGGGTATCGTGAGTAATTACCAGGGCAGCTCCCTGCCACAACAAATTAATCTAAGGGTGTCATCTGATTGTGTTGTTTCTCTTTCTTCATGAACTGAGCCATCTGGCTCTGGATTACAAATAGTGTGTATCGTGCATGTTGTTTTTCCATCACAGGGCCCCAACCACCTGCGATGCTGGCCTACCCTGGGCAACGATCCTGGCTGGCCCATTTTTTCTCTACCTTAGGTACCCAGAGGTTGTGACTGTTTAGGGACCCTGAAGTGTATATTTACAACTGTTTATTTGATAGAGCATTTAGGCAAATCAACTTGATTACGCCCTCCCTTGTTCAAGTCCCTTGAATAAATCAGATCTAATTTTTTCTGCATTTAACCTGACTGTGGTTCCAGTTTGTACCAAAGAGTACAATGCTGTTGCTATTTGCTGTGTCTAACCTTGTTTTACAGGGGGTCCCCAGGATTAGAATAAGGAAAATCAGCCCTGGTGGTAAGTGCAAACTATGGGGGTACTTGTGATGTGTATTGGGGTATTGTGAAAGTGACTATTGGGTGTTGTTCCGGCCACTAGCAGGGAAAAGGGGGGGGTACAGTGTCCCGGAGGGCTGTGCCCTGCTTAGCTTGACCACTACTAACCCTGTCCTCCGGGTGGAGGCACCCATTTCAGAACTCAGGTCCCTTAACCTGCTATTAGCCAAGCAGGCAGGGGTAGTAGCCCTGGGGATAGCGCCACCTAGGGGTTACATAAGGTTATCCTGGATCTTCCTATTCGGGACTGTGCAAGTCTGCATCGGACTGATTACTGTAGCCGCTACTTTTGTAAGCCTTTTCAATAATATTTTACTTAATATCTTAAAATCATTATTCAACAGGATCAGGGGTCTTCAGTTTAAGTTTTCTCTCTCCCATTTTTTGTAAATTAACAGTATATGGCTTTATACATAGAGCCCTACTATTTAGCTGTAGTTTACATATGATTGTATAAGTGGGCCACTGCTGGGGCAAGCTCAGCTTTGAACACTTTTTAAATTCAAACCCTAATCCATCTGTGCCTGGTGCTGTGCCATTCTTCAGGGTGCTTATGACTACTTCTACCTCACTGACTGTTATAGGTTGTATCAGGGCATGTGAGTCCTGAGCTGTTAATGTTGGTAATGACAGTTTTTTTAAATAACCTGGGTCTTCCTCTATCTTATTTTGTTTGCTAAATTTTTCTTCCACGTATTTTTCTGCTGTTCTTAATAACCCTGCTGGTGTTGACTTCAGTTGGCCATCATCAGAAATAAGCAACCTGATGTGAATCAGCCTGGTGGCACTGAGGTTGAGGTGCTTGACGCCACACCTCGCGCCACGCCGGGGACCCGGGTTCGGAAGCAGACTTGGGTCATCGGGAGTTGGCAGGGAAGGGGAGGATTGAGTGTCCCAAGGACTGCTCTCCTCTCCTGGGGTGGGTGGCTGGGGGTCCATCGCTCTGCAGCAGCCCTTGGTGGAGTCCGGTGGTACCACAGTAGTGTGCCACTTACAGGGTGAGGTGGCGGTGAATGTCAGCTGAAAGTCCACCCTCAGTGCAGACATCATAGCTCATCTGCGCCTCATTGGGGATGTAACCAAGGTGGATATCCCCAGTTTCCTGGGAGGCAAAAGTGGGGCTTGAGTGGCTGAACCCACAAGCCCAGTGCCGGCCCTAATCCCACCCCCGATTTGACTCTCCTGGTCCCTGCCTCTCCTGTTCAGGGTTGGGGGGGTCTCAGCCCCTGATTCCTCAGTTGGGGAAAGGGCATGGTGGATGGTAGAGGCGACGCCAAGTGGGTCCCCACCTGAGAGATGCCCAGGATGCCAGTGACCAGAGCAAAATAAAGTTGACAAAAAAAACCCAAAACAACCCAATGTGCTATTCTCTCCTTACAAGCTTTGTAAGGATCAAAGGTGCTTTTTTGCTTTGAGTACCAAAACCTCTGCTCTTGGGAAAAAGTTTTAGCTCTATTATACTGTAAGTTAAACATCTGTTCTTTTATGATCTTAATCTGTGGACTGCAGTTTATCAGTTTCTGTCTTTGAGATTAGTTTCTGTAGCTGGCCCCTTAATCATAGGTATGTTAAATAGTCCTCATTAGCCTTATGTATTGAATAATTCTGAAAGAAAGCTCTCCAGGAAACTTTAGTGTCTTCCCACCAATCAAGTAAATCTGCATACAGCTCTAGTACTGAAAGCCTCGCATGCCATTCTTGTCTCCATTTTTGTCGTACCTTTGGAAGTTCTGAAATGGAGCTATTTAATCTCCATTCATTTTTTTTACATCTGGGAGTAAGGTTGCACTGAATCTTTACTAACATGGACCTATGGTCTGAAAATTCCCAAGCTTGCAACTTAAATTCTGCTAGATGAACAATATTAGATGTAAAGATAAAATCTATCTGAGTGGATATAGTACCTCTCTAAAATAGGTTATCCCCCCCCCCCCATGTGCATTTGTTTATAGGCATCCTGTAGATTTGCTGTCTTTACTATATCTTGGAGGGTGGAGGAATCACAATCCAATTTATCAGTTTTCAGACCTTGATCCTCAAGTTTTAGGCCACAGTTGAAATCACCAGCCCATATTACCATCCTGGAGGTGTGCAAATAAAGTTGTATTGTTTTGAACAAGGCTACTCTCTGAGCTTTGGTCTGGGGGGCATATATTGTAATCAACCAAAAATGTTTTTCTGAAAGTACTGAATGCCCAGCAATAATGCTCTCACTGGCTGTATTTCTAACAATCTGGTGACTTTCAAGTTTGGGTTTGTAAATAATGTCCCTGTACCATCGCAGGTATCCTCGCCTATAGACCAACAGGTGCTGACCTTTTGCCATAACTGGGTTGCATGCTGTAGTTCTTGTGTGGTCTTGTGCCTTATGTCCTACAAACAGAAGATGTCATACTGCTTTTCCTGTAATGTATGCAGAATTGCTGTTCTTTTCTTATTACTTTAGATACTGTTTACATTTAGTGTAAAAATGGATAGGGACTTTTTTATAATAAATCTGGGGTCTTACACTGTACTAAGAATTGCATTAAGATTTCTTCCGATTCCTAGTTCTCTTGGCCACTGAAGATTCCCTTTTCCCTCCTCCAGGTCAGATGTTATGTCAGTGGTAGAAGATGTGAGTGAGGAAGCTTCTGATTCCTCTTCCTCCCCATCTGTGTCTCCCCATTGTTTTTGATTAGCCAGGGCTGCACATTTATTTTCTTCTTTGCAGGTTTTTTGTGCTAGAGCTTTCCCCTTTTTTGATTCCTTGTGATTTTCCTGACCAAGTTCTTTTTTTTTTGGCCCGGCTACCTTAAAGGGTGCTTCTTGCTTGTGTGTGTGTGTGGGGTGCATAGTTTCTGGTATATCAGTCTCTAGATTGTCTGCCTCCTGGTTTTCCACTTCTATGTTATCTGCCTCAGGTGTGTCTGTCTCCATACCCCCAGCTGCCTCTAATGTTGTAAGAGCTGCAGTGCTAGTACCTGGTATTTCTTCATCTTGTTCTGCGTCCAGAACAGGGTCTGCTGTTCCTCCCTGACCTAATAAGCTCTCCTCTTCAAGCTGCTGTGAGTCCTGCTCCAAGCATTCTTTCCTTAGGGTTTCTGCTCCTAGTTCTGAAATATACTTGGCAGTCATTTGTTGGGCCTTAGTTATCAAACCCTCACGTGAGGGACAGTCTTCTGTATTGTGCGATGCCTATGGGCATTTGCCATAGGAATGACTGGACCCCTCACACAAGTTGCATTTAAACAGCAGATAGATAACCATACTAAAAGCAGTGGTTACACCTAGGGTGTCACAGGCAGTGCTAAGATGTGTCCTGGCCCCACATTTATGGCACATTTTAGGTTGCCCAATGTAGAACAGCATACCCCTGTCCTTGCCAAAAAAGAAACTGCTTGGCAGGTGTACAGTTCCCTTATCTGTGGCATACAGCTTAACCTGGATTTTCCAACCTTTATTCCATATCTGCTCACTAATATGGTACCTCACATCTCTGACATAACCAAAAAAGTATATCTTCAATATTGACTCCCTTCATTTTTGAACACTACAGTGCTCCACTTTACAGCAGGTTTAGTTAAGGGTATAGCAAAAAGCGATATCCATAAAGCAGTATTTTTCAAAGAGTTATACTGTGCCCAAAACCTAACCGGACCTGAAACTGCTTTAAAGCTGATGTCATAATTAGAGTTGCCAATGTGTATTAGGGCAAATATCTGTAATGAAAAGTACTTCATACATCCTTTGAGTAATGTTCTTGCCACATAAAGTCTGTCTGGAGCCTCTTCCAATCCGTCTTTATAAATCAAATGCACTGCATTTCTTCTAGGAGTTGGCTCCCCCTTGTTTTGAAATAGGTCTGATAATTTAAAGAGCAGCTTCCAAGCTCTTGACTAGCCCCCCCCCGCTGACACATATCCTGCAACTGACCTGGCTAGGAGTCATTTTCTATAAATGATTCCTTTGTGGGCTACCATTTAAACATTTTTATCTCACTTGTAACTTCATTTCTGACCTGCCGCAAAAACTGAACTAGTCTCGATCTCTGGCCCAGCCGCAGCGATTGCTTTTTAGATAAACAGAATTGGTTAAGGTAGATTTCATTGATTTGAATGGTTTTTCCAAAGAGTTTATGGTTTGTCGTTAGATTTGAATTGGCGATCGCCGGATTAAGAGGTCCCTCTTACTCGTATAGTCACTTTGCTTTCTTAAAATCCCAACATTAAAGATACATGTGCCTTTGGGAAAATCACCCCCATTCAAGTCACGGGTTGCGACACGCAGCCTTCATTTAATGGACATCACAAACGGGCTGCGTGGTGCATGGGGCATGGCCGTGATTCCGCCAGCAGAATAAAGTTATTAGTGAAATAAAATTTTTAAATGGTAGCCCACAAAGGAATCATTGATGGAAAATGACTCCTGGCCAGGTCAGTTGCAGGATATGTGTCAGAGGGGGTCTAGTCGAGAGCTGCTTTAAAGCAGCAGTTGCAACCACGCAGATCTAATTGGGTTTTGGGCCCAGTTGTGTTGGGTTCTGAGGGTTCTGAGGGCCATCTCCCTCATTATCTGGTGGGCTGACCTGCGTATTGTTGTTTGCCACATTTACTTGCACACCAGAATTTGCCATTACTTTATTTATATCTACTCGAGCAGTATTTTCAGGATTGTTTTCCAAGTTGCCAGGGGCCCCTATGTCTATATTAATTACTGGTTCTGAATTATTCTGCGTTACCACATTTGCAGCTCTCAACACATTTATTGTACTTTTGCAGTTTAGGATCAGCAGGGTCAGGGACCCCCTTACATCTAGCTTCTGCTAATGCCATCTCAGGAGACCATGTAGCATTATCTTGCTGCACTTTTTGTTCATTGGTTGCATCAGTGGTTGAAAAATGTTCTGTTTGTACTGGCCCTGTACTGGCAGAAGCTTTAGCCAAAGTTACAGACATGGGGAGCCGTTTTTGGCCAAGCCATTTGTGGACTGTACTTGCCATTCCCAATGGCCCCCCTGGAGGTACATATTTCTGCTGTATTACCAATGTTTTGGATGTACTACTGTGCTGTATTATTTTGCTGGAATCCGTAGTTTTTTCCGTGGGCTGCTCGGGGGCAGGGAGTTTGACAGACCTGTCAAACTCCACAGCGGCATCCTTTGATGGTCCTACGTCAGAAACACTCAGTTGTGCCAGACTGTCAGCCGTAGTAGCATGTGTCACCGTAGTTGCTGCACACTTCTGTAATGAAGATAATTGCACCTTTAAACTTTCAGTCCTTGCTAAATAATGAGATTCTTCTTGCTGCAGTTTCTTCTGTAAGTAAAAAATCAACCTGTCTCCTGCAGCGTTTTCCGTAGGTTCATGCGCACCGTCCAGGCACCTGGTGATGCCTGAACACGGTCCACTGGACCAGCGCACCTACACGGTTACCAAAGACATAAATAAAATAAAATCCAGAGCCTGCTGAGCTGTCAGCTCCTGTTCGCTCTTCTCTTGGGCAGAGTCAGGAGCCACATAGTCCGCTGTAATTTCATCAACTACTGCTGCAATCTCCGTGGTCTCCTGGGTCGTGAGGACGGGGAGGAGACCATTTCCCCAGCCTCATCCGTGTCCATCTGCACCACCTTGTCTGCCAGAGCAGCCATCTTTGCAGACAAGTGTTCCCCCTGTTGCAAGAGTAGGGAATTTTTTTATTTAGAGATACAAAACAAAACACATCAAATATGTTAAATCACAGAATTATAACAGAAGAAATAAATAATTATAAATAAAACATAAGTATTACTTCATACTGTACCCTTAATTTCCCTCCTCTGATAGTCTCATTAATATTCTTATAAAAGAAAAAATAGAAAATACAGAAAATTAAAGACTAAAAAAAAAATAACAGAAAACTATAAACAAAAAACAATAAGTAACCTTCTAACAGAAGTCCATTCCCTATACACCGGGGCTTAAAACAAAATCCTGAAAAATGTTAATGTTTACATGCACTCAGTAATCTGATTCCAACTGGAATACTGAGAAATCTGATTACCGAATCAGATTATGCAGATCCATATAAACAGGAGCATTCTCATTCGAATCAGATTTCTTGAATTTATAGAAATCAGATTCACATACCTGGGTTTTCTTGTTCAAATCTTGTTCGACTCTGATTACTGGATAATATAAATAGATCTGGTAGCATTTTCAGATTAACAAGTAGTACCTTCTAAAGTTTTAACAGGCAAAACCTGCAAGAACAATTAAAGGCTGGTGGTGGGGAGGGTGGTGATGATAGGTTTGTTAGGTGATTGAGTGCACTAGATGATGTGTATGTACATTAAAATGTTCTAGAATTTTAATTTAGGTGCCTAAAAGAGAAAGAAAAAAATGTTTTTGTAAAGAAAATATATATTTTATATTTTTTATTTTGTTTTGAAAGTTGCAGTGCGTGTTAGGATAAACATTTTTACCTACACCTTTTTATTCCAGTTTAAATTGACCCTTGCCTCCTGTCTTGTATGATACCCTTCTTTCTAAATGTTGAGTCTGCTTAGCCCTTTGTTTTACATTTGAAGTAATAAAAGAAGTTCCTTTGGACCAGGTTTATAGCAGTATTTTCAGAAGTACAGTGCCTGTTCTTTAGTATGCTAGCTCTACATTTTAGTCACAAGAAAACAGTGCTTGAGGAAAACATACAAACATATGAAGAAGCCAGCAGAAGAAGGCCATTTGGTCTGTCAAGTCTGCTCATATTGCGGGGTCCACAGCTTGAGCTACTGTCCTTGCCCTCCCTCCCCACACCTCCCATCCTCCCTACCCATGATCCTTACCTTTCCCCTATGCCTATCCCAGCCTCTCTTAAAATTGCCCACTGTCTTCAACGAGATGACTTCTTCTGGCAGTGCATTCCAAGAGTCCATCACCCTCTCTGTGTAGAAGTGCTTCTTGACCTCCCTCCTAAATCTCCCACCCTACAGCTTAGGAATGTGCCCCTCATGTTATGGTTGCCACTCAGCTTAAAGAGACTCTCCATATCAACCTTATTTATCCCTTTTGAGTACTTGAAGGTCCCATTCATGTTCCCTCTCTCCTGTCTTTCAGGGAGTACATGTTCAATGCCCTCAACCTCTCATCGTATGCCTTATCCTGCTGACTCATTATCATCTTTATAGCCCTCCTCTGGACCTTCTCCAGCAGGTTAATGTCCTTTTTGAGGTGTGGGCACCAGCACTGAATTCCATACTCTAGATGCGGCCTTATCAGTGATCTGTACAAGGGCAGAATAACTTCCTTTCTCCTACTACTGATACCCCTAGATATGCATCCCAGCATCTTGTTTGCCTTTGCTGCTGCTTTTTTCCACTGTGTGGAGTGCTTCAAGTCACTAGTGATCATCACTCCCTGGTCCATCTCCTCCTCTGATGCAGATACCTGGATTCCATCCAGGCAGTACTCTGTCCTGGGATTCTTGGCTCCAGAGTGTATAACTTTGCATTTCTTGGCATTGAAGTCAAGCTGCAAGATCCTAGGCTACCTCCCCAGCTTTTCCAGATCTTCCTGTAGAACCTGTACCCCTTCAGCTGTGTCTACTGTCCTGCAGAGGTTTGTGTTATCCCTGAATAGGCCCTTTTCGCCATTAATGCCATCCCCAATTTCATTGATGAAGACAATGAACAACACTGGCCCCAGCACTGAGCCCTGTGGGACCCCACTGGTTACCTCTCTGGTGTCAGATAACTCTCCCCCCAACCCACCCTCTGGGTTCTGTCCCTCAGCCAGTTTTCCACCCATCTGACCATCTTTTCCCTAACCCCAAGATCCACCAACTTCCTGATCAACCTTTTGTGGGGCACAGAGTCAAAGGTCTTGCTGAAATCAAGATAAAGGATGTCTACCACTTGGACCCTGTCTACTGTCTTAGTGACACAGTCAAAGAAGTCAATCAGATTTGTTTGACATGATCCCCCTCCCCATGAACCCATGCTGTCTCTCATCCTGGAGACCATGCTCCTCTAGATACTCCACCAACCTTTCCTTTAGTATGGTCTCCATGAGCTTGCCCACTATGGAGCTCAGACTGACTGGTCTGTAATTCCCTGGGTCATCTTTGGGACTGCTTTTGTGGAGGGGCTCTACACATGCTGTTCTCCAGTCTTGCAGTACCATGCCTGACTCTAATGAACTATTAAATAGGTCTGCCAGTGACGTTGCCAGCTCCTCAGCCAAGTTCCTTTAGTACCATTGGATGTACTCTGTCTGGGCCTGATGATTTATCCACCTTTAATGCCAGCAGTCACCCTCACTCTATCCTCCTCTATCACTACATCTGTGTTCCCCTTTCTCCCGCTCTTCTTTTCCCTCCTGAATGCACTGGTCTGTCCTTCTCCCTGGTGAAGATGGAACATAAGTATTCATTTACTATCTCTGCTTTTCCCCCATTATCCTCCACCCACTCCACCCTTTCTTAAGGCTATCAATCCCTTCCTTCTTGTTCCTTTTCTCATTTATAAAGCAAAATACATTTGAATTTTACACACACCCTCACTCTCTGGGTTTTTGTGGCACCCAACACTTCAGGTGTGTGTAAAATTCTCATTACGCATACCACCCCATACTTTATTCTATTTTTAATGCACACCCAAGGGGTGTGCAGCACAAAGCTGAAGGCCAAGTGTCCTTACACTCCTGAAAAGTGCATTCACATACTTGCAGTTTTAAAATAGTTCACTGCTGTTTTGTATTATATGTGAAGTGAAAACATTTTTAATATTTTTTTTACATAATCAATTGTTTTTCTATATGTAGTGTTTTTTAGGTCTTCATCCCATTTTTCCTTCCTGACCCAGGACCTCGGCAGACATGTACATGTGTATATGTGGAGGTGCATGCTGGGTACCAGCTCGGCCCCTTCAGCCCCACTCCTGGCTAGTGTCACTGCCCCATCTGCCTACACTTCCCACCGGAGCTCCACCCGGTGGGAGCAGAACTACAGGGGGTGCAGGCAACGGTATACCCATGTAACAGCGATGCTTTCACAGCAACACTGTTACAGTGACACCAACCCATCGACACCTGCTGTGTTGACTGGGTTGCCAGAGCAATGATCGAGTCATCAACTACGGAGATTGGCCGCTCTCCCCGACATCTGCCCCCCGGAGTTGGAATCCATAAGTCCAGGGGTTGGGGGAATACAGCTCCCCACATGTACACTGAACAGATGTTAATGTAGGTTCTGGTCGGGGTTCTGGATCAATGGTGTTGGGGATGTCAGAGACCATGTGTCACTGTAGGGGAGGTTGCTGACATCTGTGTCACCATGGTATAGTGGAACTGTGGGCAACCACCCCTGGGAGGGGAGAGCTGCCTTGAGGCTGCTCGATTCAGCCCCCCCATGCCAGCTCCTAGATGACTCAAGGTCATTCCCAAACCAGTGTTGCCAGTGTAGCACGAGGTAAGGCATCCAGCGCCTCAGCCCTCAGTGCCGCCAGGGCTGCTTCATAATCCATTTATTTAAATCAGCTCCTCTTGGGAAGATAATAGGTAAAACTGCTGCAAACCTCCACTTCTGCAAGTATAACATTACCAGTTTTCACTCACCACCAACATTACAGAACCTGCCTTACTATTAAGGACACTCCTCTGTTGCCAGCAACTGTGGAATGGATGTTGGGGTCACATGAGTGTGTGTGTGAAAGTTATTAAAATTTGTGTAACACCCATACATGTGATATCTCCCTCTTTATGCAGGAGACTCCTGTTTTTTTTGACTGAACTCCCTCCCTCCCTCCTCCTGGGAAACAAAATCTCCTGCTTAAGTAAAATTCTGTCCACATTATCCATATTTTTTGGACAGATAAAGACTCATAAAAATTAAATCAGTGATGAACAATGTATCTGATAACTTTATATAACTAGCTGTTTATTCTTTTTAGTGCTTATTCTTGACAAAATGAAATACATTACATTTTTTAATTACTTTTTTCTTATTTTTTTAAGGACAAACTCACGATGTTACAGCATCTCCCTACTAGCAGGCCAATCTCCCTCCTAATTTGACCCAAATCTCCCTCTTAAGCAAGTTGGCAGGTCAATCTCCCTCCTAAGTTGACCCAAATCTCCCTCTTAAGCAAGTTGTACATATCACATGTATGAACACCAGGTTGTGTATTTGAGAAAGAATGGGTGTATCCGGGAGACATAGGATCCCAGTTCTTGGTGATACAGTTGGTTATGCAGCAGAATGGTATTCAGAGTGGCCTGGGTTCAAATTCCAGATAGGGCACTTCATTGGTTCTCATTTCTATATATATATATATATATATATATATATATATATATTTATATTTTATATACATATACATATACATATATATATATATATATATACATACATACATATCACACCTTACTGAAAATGCCAAAGTCACCTAAGGAAGCAGGTCCTTGTGACCTCCACCAATGTCTGATTCCTTTGGCTCCTAGCTTCTGGAGCCCCCATTCTATGTCTGGAAGGTTGTGGCCTCCCACCAATGAATGGGAACATTGTGGGGACGATATCTTGATTTTGGGTAATTGATGAGCATATAGCTGTAAGGTAGTCTCCACACCCAAGTATCTACCCTACCACTACCCCCATCCCAGTATATGCCAAGAACCACCATAGACCCCAGGTTATGCCCACAGCCACTATCGTACTTCAGTTTTTGCTCTGCAAATTGTCTTACCCTTGTTTTCGACTCACAGCTACTACACTCCAGTACACACTCATAATCAGCTCACACCCCAGTAGCTGAGTACTACTCTTCAGTGAAATGGGGATTAGTGCAGGAATTGATGATGGGTCTTTGGTAGCTGTGCAGCAACTACTGGGGTCTAGTGTGGTGGTGGGGCAGATACTGGTACATGGGTGATTTACACCGATACTGTGGTGTGGTGTATTTGTGTGCCAGATATAAGGATATAAGGTAGTTTCTGATCAGGTACCATGGTGTAGGGTTATTAAGGGGCAGAAACAATAGTGTGCAGGCTATGGATAATACATTGATGGGTAGTTGCAGGGCAGATATTGGGGTGTGGTGTAGTTGTTAGAATAATATTGGATAGTTTTGAAGCTGATATCAGAGTGTGGGCATTTGTGGGGCAGATACTGCGATTTGAGATGGATACTGTACTAGTATGTAGTCTACTAGTTTACAGCAGATGCTGAGGTAGGGGGCAGCTGTTAAATATATAGGTAGAGGGTAGTTGCTGGACAGATACACTGGTAAGTGATAGTGACAGGACATATGCTAAGGTTTGGGGTAGTTGTAGGGCAGAATGCTTGGTAGATTTATGAGTGTTATGAGATTAGGGTAGTTTTGGAGAAGATATTAAGTTATAGGGTTTTTGCAGGGCAGACAACTGGGTAGCTGCATAAGTGTTACTAATGGGGTAACTGTGGGGCAGGTATTACGGTGTGGAGTAGTTACAGGGAAGAATATTGGGTTACAGTAAATGTGATACTTGACTGAGGTAGTTGTGGGATAGATATAGTAATGTAGAGTAGTTGCAGGACAGAATATCGGGAAGCTGTGAGAGTGTTACTACAGTTGGGAAGTTCTGAAACATGTATTGTGGCATGGGGTAGTTGAAGGACAGAATATTGGTTACTGTGAGTGTATTACTAGTGTGGGGTAGTTGTAGGACACATATTGGGTAATGGGGTATATGCAGGCCAGAATATTGGGTAGCTACAAGAGTGTTACTAGAGTGGGGATATTTATGGTGGCAGACATGGAATGTGTGGTAGTTACAGGGTGCACTATTGGGCTCCTGTGAGAGTGATACTACAATGGAGCAGTTATTAGGCAACTATTTTGGCTTGGGGTAGTTGCAGGGTAGAATATTGTATAGCTGTGAGTGTGTTAGTAGAGTGGGGTAGTTGTAGAACAGATATTGTGGAGTGGGGTAGATGTACAGCACAATGTTGGGTGGCTGCAATAGTGTTACTAGAGTGGGGGCAACTGTGTGGCAAATACTGGGGTGTGGTGTAGTTGCAGGGCAGAGTATTAGATTGTGTAGGGTAGCTATGGGGAAAATATTGTAATGTGGGGTAGTTGCAGGGCAAGATATTGGGTAGTTCTAAGAGTGTTTCTACAATGGAGGTAGTTGTGACACTGATATTTGAGAGTGGGTAGTTACCGGGTAGAACATTGGGTAGCTGTGAGAGTGTTACTAGAGTGGGGTAGCTTGGGGGCAGATATTATGGTGTCAGGTAAACACAGGGAATAATATTAGGTAGCTGTGACACTGACAGTGTTAGTACAGTGGGCAGCTCTCATAAGATTTATAAGACGTAAAGCAGGTATAATTAGCGTTAGCCTTTATAACCTGCACTACTATAATAGGCGAATATTGTGGTGTGTGGAAGTTGAAGGGCAGAATATCATGTACCTTCATTAGTGTTGCTAGAGTGAGGGTAGTTGTGCGGCATATACTAGAGTGGTATAGCTGCAGGACAGAATGTTGAGCAGCCTCAAGAGTTTTACTAGAGTGGGAGTATTTATGGGGCAGATATTGGGGTAGGGTAGATACAGAGCACAATATTGGGTAGTTATGAGAGGGATACTATAGTGGGGGTTGTTGTGAGCTAGATATTGGGGTAGTGGTAGTTGTAAGGTAGAATACTGGGTAGTCAATATGAAAGGGATACTGGAGTGAGGGTAGTTGTGAGCCCGTTACTGGGGTGGGGTAATTGCAGGCCAGAATATGGAGTAGTTAGCAATGAGACATTACTAAAGTGGGGGTACCTATGGGTTAGAGCTTGGGGGTTGAGGTAGTTGAGGTCAAGTACTCTTACTTTTTTTGTGGATAAGATTTCTTTTTTCAATTCCGCTCAACAAAAGCTAAATAAAATTAAAATAAATGTTAACTGCATACTGCAGACAAAACAGTAATGTTACAAATGGACCCCAGGTAAAAGAAACCAGATTCCTCTCAAACATGTAAACAGGCACACCGAAGCAGATTACTAAGAGAGCCTGCATGTAAACAGCACTACAGAATGCTCAATCAGCTTTTCAGGGAATCTGATCCCTTCAGAAATCTGATTACTGCCTGACATATAAAAATGTTGAGTGACCCTCCTTTGTCTCTTTTTCCTCCCTCTATAACAGATTTAAACCGAACTCTGTAATTATCCATATTTTGAAACAAAGGCAAACCTCTCCACCATAACCTGCTTTAGCTCTGGGGTGGAATTTCAAATCCTTCTCATACATTTCTTTCATAGCAGTTTCATATAGGTTACTAAAGGAGGCATATGATATCCTTTTTTGCAGAAATATCCATTGACTTCTAGCCTGCCATAGATAGAACTTTAAAACAGCGAAGAGGATAACTAATATACTGTCATGACAACGCTGCAGTAGTAGCGAGTAATCTCCCAATGCTATATTTTCATACGCGATTGTGTGTAACCATGGCATTCTCCACCTTCTAGCTAGATATACCCACAATTGAGCTGTATACCTGCATTGCAACAAAAAGTGATCCATAGTCTCTGTCTGTTGCATGCATTCTGGTCAAGGACATAGTTGTTCTTCAGTTGCCTTTTGTTTACGATTGCCTTTGACACCAAACTTCTCATATGAAAATAACCAAACTATGTCCCACGTCCTGTAAGGGATTCTTTTATTCATAAACTAGTTTATTACTAAATCAGCTCTGGAAGCTCTACATTCTTTAAATTATGGTTCTAAGGGTCCAATTGTGTCTAGCACTTGCTGGCAGCTTTCCCAGATTTCTGCTGAATATGTTGCTTCATTACCTGCTATTTATACATTTTTTGTAATGGTGGTTTAAAAAAATCTGGGACATTCAATCTGGGGGTAATTTATAAGGGAATATCCACCCATTTATGTAAAAATATAGTTCAAATTATTGTGGATTCAAATTTTGGCTGGGAAATATTGTCTTGTAAAGCTCTTTTAATGGATCCAGACCAAAATAATGTATGAAAAAAGACTTTTGGGCTTATCATGTTTAGTCCACCTTTATTCTTTGGCAAATATGTAAGTTCCCTTTAATGGGGTTCAATCAGGAGCCCCACAACATTTGAAAAAATAAACTTTGAGGAATTGGAAAAAATGCACTCACATACAGTAGGCAGGGGACCAAAAATTGTTTCACTATGTATACTCTTTTGGTTTTTGAGAGCTTCCAGTTTTTCCATCTTGTTACTTTAAAGTCATATACATTTAGACCCTCTTCCCAGTTTTATATATGCCATATCTCCTTTCCCAAAATATACTCAATACTTTTTATTGGTTCTCCTGATATGGTAATTCCTGCTATGATTGTAACCTCTGCTGAATTAGGTCCTAAGCCTATCCCCACACATTTAGACATATTAAGACTAGCTCCAGAGACTTTTGCATAATTGTCTATTTCTTGCAGCACATACCCAGTGCTTTCTGCATTGTTTAAAAAGAAATATAAATCGTCAGCATAGGCCACCAATTTGCTCTCCTCAGGTGGATGCATCCTTCTGATCCCTTGTATCCTATTATTAGCCATCAGTTTGCATACAAAGGGATCTAATACAAATATATAAAGTAAAGGACTTAGAGGGCATCCTTGTCTGACACCAATTCAAACCGGTATCCATCTGTCTTCTTGTCCTGCGATCCAGGGGGTCACTGTAACTTTAAAATATAGTAACTGTAACCAATTTATAAAAGATGTCGGAATCCCATATTTTTTTGGTACCTGAAATAAAAACTCATGACTGACTTTGTCAAAGGCCATGTGTTGATCTAGAGAGAGCACAAAGCCTAACTGTCCCATTCTGTTGCAATATTCAATGACATCTCATATTATTGATAGATTTTCTTTAATATTTCTATCAGGGAAGGAGCAGGTCTAAGATGGGTGTATTAACTATTGTGCAATTAATCTTAAGATTTTTTGTGGCAGTGTAGTAATAATTTTTAAATCTGAATCAAGAAGACAAATAGGTTTCCAGTTATTCAAGTTTGTTATATCTTCTTTTTTATATAAGAACTCTATTATTCCTCTTTAAAAACAGGATTTATTACATTTTGAGAGAGAAAATAATTGAAAACTTTTGCTAAACAAGGGGCTAAGAGTTCCCTGTATGTTTTATAGAAAGTATTCAGGATCCCATCCCTTCCAGGAGAAATACCTTTCTTCAGGGAATTGATTATTTCTAAAATTTCTTGTGCTGATATTAATCTAATCAAATTAGTTCTGTCCCTATCGTCTAATAAAGGGACGGTCACATCTTCTAAATAATTCTGTACTTCTTAATTATGAACCAAAAAAGGTGCATTTAGAGCCTCTAAATAGTCTTCTACCACTATCCTAATCTCAGCTGTGGAATGTGCTATAGTCCCCTACCAGTTTCAAAGCTCAGAGAAGCTAGAGTTCTGTTGTTCTCTTTGCAAGCTTCGCAGTGGTCTTTATATGGTGTTTTCTGTGTTCCATGGGTCATTTCTGCAGATAAGGAAGCTGATCTATTATACTGAAACTCCATCATTTGTTTTTTTTTATAGCAGTTATTTGAGTTGAATAATCCTTTCTGGTTTGATATGTTAGGGAGAAGAGTTTAAACAATTGTGTCCGTAATTCCAAATATTTAAAGAATTCAGTATTCGTTGTAAATTTTCCATGTTTTTGAAACTATTCTGTCAGGCCTCATTTAGTTACCCCCTACCAGAGGCCTAGATCATCATATTAGTCTAATATCCAGAATAAATATATAAAACTTGGTGGAAACATATGGAGTGGATATTTAATTTTTTCATGTCTTTTTATTTCTAGTATCCCATTTTGAAGAGTCCAAAATAATTGCTCTACTGAATTTTCTTTTTTGTATAAAGATAACTGGCATCTATTGTGTCAAATGTGGTATTTTATTACTAATAGTATCAACTGTAAAGTCCCTGCATTATATTAAGACCATGCTAGATGTAGTACACCCAAAAATAGGATGTCCTTCGTCAGCAATTTAAAAGGAGATGTTTTCCATTTCTCATAGAGGTGAGACCAGAAAGGTAAAATGTTGGGGCATTCAAAAAATAGGTGTTCCATAGTTTCTAATAAAGGAATAATGCACAACAGGGTATGTGTCGTGCTATGAAACATCACACCTGGGGTGATTAGGCACGAGACCGCAGACCAAGTGCAACTAATCACCCCAGAAGTGACGTTATCCCAGCACAACACACACCCTGGAGTGCATTATTCCTATTATACAATGGCTTGTTGTTATATATAAAATAAAAAAATTATTTTAAAGAATGTTTTTATTATAGTGGAAAAAATATTTTTGTTTCTTAAGAGGAGATGCAAAAAAAGAGGAGAGCCATAGGAGCCATAATGATGACAGTAGACCTGTGATGTTATGCTGGATAACATCACAGGTCCAGCCTCAGACTGACCAATCAGAATCCAGGACATTTTCTTGCCATTGTATAATACACCAATACATCCTTTTTCTCTGGGACATACTCTCTGACTTATCTTTGTGTTTTAGGTTGTTCTTCACATTAAGTTTGTCATGTGTGCAAAGCCACATGACATCCCACATTTTTCCTTGCATCCTTGGATAAGTTGCCATATTCCCTATTTGGTTTATTTGAAGTTGGTCCCTAGTCCAGTATTTCAGTTATTCATAAAAATATTTAGTCAAAATGTATTGGTACAATTCTTTTCTAGTAAGTGTTAAAAGAATTTGTTTGGTAATAGCCCATACTTTTACTTTACCAAATATGTAGTATAAAAAGTATAGTAAACCTGTAATGATTTTTGTTTCTGGACTGCTACATTATCCTCCCATGATTGTAGCCAAGGATTAACACCACAATTTATTTGACTTTATTAAAGGAGGTTTTATATTATTGTATAAAAACATAATAAAGAAAAAGACCAATAGTTGTATCATATGTAATCCATAATGCTTTACTGGCAAATAAATTATACCTCTTTTAACAGGATTCAATTGACTTCCCCACAAACACATTGGAAAAAAAAGCTATATATACTTATCTCCATTTGTTTTGTTGGGGGAAATATAGCACTTAGGTGTAAGAACATAGTTAATACAAATGTTTTAATCATATAAATTCATTTGGTTTTAGACATAAACCATGTATTCCATCATTTAACCTTATTTTGTCCATCTTGCAATAATAAATTCCAATTATATGTACATAAATCTCTTTGTTCAAAATATATACCTAAGATTTTGTGCATCTCTGTCTGTACTGGGATACCTAGAAAAACACGTTCTTCTGTTGGTGTAGTTCCTATAGGTAAACCCTTGCTGTTCCCATAATTTATCTCAGACCCTGTGACCTTCTGGTATGAGGTCACCAAATTCCCTGCTTCTCCACCTGGAAGTTTATCAGCCAGTATTATGCATAGGTCAACTGTATAAGCTATCCTCACTGTGGACAGAAACACCTGTAACTATTTCACAATTTTGTATTTTATAAAGAAGAGGGTTAAGTGTCAAAATATATAGGGTAGTGCTTAGGGGGCATCCCTGTTTCACTCCCCTGGTTACTGGGCATGCTTGTCCGATCCTCCCATTTACATAGTGTCTAACTATTACATTCATATAGCATGACTTTATTCACAGTATAAATTGATCAGGGAACCCTTGCCCTTTCATACATAGCCATAAATATTTCTGATTCACTTTGTGAAGGCTTTTGCTTGATCCAATGTTACTATATATCCCTGAAGTTCTTCTGAATTTCCCTTCTCAATAATCTCTCTTATTAATATAAGGTTGTCCATAATATTTCTGCTAGGGACAGTACAACATTGGGATGGGTGGATTATATCCTCTAGTACTGGGGCTATACGGTTACTCAGAAATTTTGTCAGTATTTTAGTATCTGCATTTAGCAAAGTAACTGGCCACCAATTATCTAAATTTTCTCTATCTCCTGTTTTATGCAAAGGAATTATTAAGCCTTCTAACATACTGTAAGGAAGTCTATTTGTGTGTAGAAAAAAATTTAAAATTTGTACCAGCTCTGCTGTGAGCGTCAGAAAAAAGAATTTGATAAAATTATCTCGGGAGTCCATCTGAACCTAGAGTGGCTCCACGTCTAAGCTGCTTAATTGCAAATTGCAATTCTGTTTCTGTAATCTCTGAAATGAGAGAGATCTTAAAAAAACTGGTATTTGCAACAAATTACAATTTTTTACCAGTGCGTTATCAGTTTCTGAAAAATTATTTTCTTGAAACTTTTCTAGCACATAGGTCTCAATTTCTTTTAGAATTCCAGTTTTGGAGTGTACTTCTTCTCCTTTTTAATTTTTTAAGTGTGATATTATTTTATTCTGCCATTGTTGTGAGTATATATCATAAGGGTTCACACTTCCTTGGTGTCCCTGACATCCAGATTTCTGCTCTATCTCTAGAATTTTCATTCTGTTTTATAAAATGGGTTTAAAAAAGTCTGAATTTGATTGGCTGAAAGGACCTTTCAGCCGTGTCCTTACCAGCATGTATCTTTGCCAACCGGCACTATTCCCCCCTGAGTGACCTCACAACAAGCGCAAATTACTAACCTACCTGAGCTACAAACTGCTTCTAAAAAGTAGCCACACAAGGAGCAGCACCAATGGTAAACATCGCAGCACTGTTAACAGCAGGCATCAAGCAACAGTAGCCTGTCTGTATCTCTTTAGGCACAAAAACACTAATAAATTCATCCAGACTTTTTTCCCCCTCACAGAAAAAAAATGTAAATACCTCACTGACATAGTGAAAACAGCAACCGCTCAGTCCCAATGTCTTTTCCATTCACAGCATGCTGTCTCCACTCTCGTTATTCCATCCCCTTGACAAACTATGCTTCAAACATTTAACACAAAGTGCAGCAATAACATTTCAGTCAAACAGGAGCTTCTTATATTTGTGCACCACACAGTAAAAAACTGGAGAAAAAAAATGCAACCCGGAAATAGCTTGATACGGTGGCTGCTGTAGGACACGCTCGCTGGGTAAAGATGTCAGGACTGAGCGGTTGCTGTTTTCATGATGTCACTGAGGGATTTACATTTTTTTTTCTGTGAGGGGGAGAAAGGTCTGGATGAATTTCTTAGTGTTTTTGTGCCTAAAGAAATATACACAGGCTACTGTTGCTTGATGCCTGCTGTTACAGCACTGCAATGTTCACAGTTGGTGCTGCTCCTTGTGTGGCTAGTTTTTAGAAGCAGTTTGTACCTTGAGTAGGTTAGTGACTTGTTCTTGTTGCGCTCTCAAAGCAGCCGGTTGCTGCGGCAGTGTCACAGTATATCTAGACAAAACAAGCTAATCATTATGTCTGTATGGACGGCATAGTAAGTACCTAAATAAAGGGACTATTTTGCAACTTAATGTTTTAAAACCTCAAATTCTTAAATGTTTTCCCTCTTTTTATTTTATTTTTTTCCCCCATAAATAGCAACTTCAGGAACCCATTTTATAAGCGCAATAAGACACTCCGGGGTGTGGGTTATCTCCTGATAAGAGCATGCCCAGGTGCATAAGGCACTCGGCGCAAGCGCCTCATGCTTAACAATGCACCTGGGCGTGCTCTTATCAGGAGATAACCCACACCTCGAAGTGTCTTATTGCTTGCATATTGTATAGCCATCATGGCTTCTTTAATTTCCCTAATTTGATCTCCATAGGAAACATTTCCATCTCTTTGTAGCTGATGTACAGTAAAACTAACAACTGCATCCTTAATTCAAAGTACTTTTCTTTCTTTTTTGTTCCCCATTCAGCTTCCCCATTAATTGGAAATGTTCCTTAAAATATCCTTTGCTATCCTCCCACCTTTCATCCAGGTTGTCATACTAAAACAAAATTCTGATCTTTGAGCCTCGACTAAGTACTGGAAACCTTTCATTATTTCTGGATTTTCTAACAGGCTTAAATTAAGCCTCCAATATCCTTTACCTTTAGTAGATTCTTCATAGTCTGACAAAGTAATGCTTAACAGGCCATGATTGGATGTGGCTACTGGGGTAACTGTTTTATTTCTAACAGGTAAATTTGGGGCAATGAACAGAAGTTTATTCTAGTGGAAATTAAATCCCTATAATAAGTGTGAGAGGTTTTCTCCTTATTATCTTCAAAAACATCTTTTAAACCTGTGGTATTTAATAATTGATTCTGGTAGGAACAGTCACAACACATTTTAATGGTTTTTAAACCCCTGTCTGAAAAAAATCTACTAGTATTAAAATCTCCACCAAATAATATATTTCTTGATGTAAATAACAAGCATTTGTCAATGCCGAATGTTTGCTTGCTGGCATTGGCAGTGGTAGTGTAGAAGTTACTGAGCTGCGTAATAGGAATGGCAGTGAAGTATTGAACTGAAGCCAACCCCACCACCACCCTGCAGAGAGTGACAAGCATTGGGGTGTGCCTTTGGGTCATCAGGCATAACTGCCACACCCCACCCTGCAGACACTGACAAGTGTCACGGTGTTCCTTGGGGTCTTTGGCCCTTATGCGCACCCCATTCCATTAGAAAATACAGTGAGATGGGTGCGATATAGGAGAATGGGGTGAACTTTGGGGCTGAAGAGTCCAAGGCATACCTCGATGCCTCTCGCTGGCTACAGGGTGTGGAATGGTATGAGCATTACAGGCAAGAATCCCAAGTCACACCCCTGATGCCTGTCATTCTCTACAGGGTTGGGCGTTATGGTTGGAAACCTTAATACCTCAGGCATTTGTTGGTATTTTCACCAATTTTCAACATGGTTTTTTGTACCCCACCCTCATGAACAGGGGGGAATATCAGTTTGTTAGGTCAAAGCTGCTTATGCACAGCTTATCACTACGGCATTTAGCACCACAGGTGCAAAACATTCTGAACAGGATGTAAAAATGACAGCTGTACTGTTCATGGGGAGGTGTAAAATGGCAATGTTGCAAATCTGCTGTAAAATAAAAAAAATGGTGAAGTCAAGAAGACATAGAAACTGTGCAACGACACCAGTAATATAATTAGGTTGGGATTTTTACAGCAGATTGTCAACTCAGGCATTTTGGTGCCTCCGATCATGAACAGTGTCACTGTGATTTTCTTTATCTGTCCCAAACAATGATTTCCCACAGCTACCACGCATCTCTGTGCTGAAAGTGAAAACACACTTCAGCCATGTTATGAAAATGACAGCTGTACTGTTCATAAGGAAGTGTGGAAAAATGCCACTGGTGAAAATCTGGACTGAAAATATTACAAAGTCATGAAGTTACGGTGCGTGGAAACTGCGCAATGCTCACTCGTAACACAGTCATTTTATGGACTTTTGTCACCAAATTTTCAACATAGCCATTTTAAGACCTCTGCTCATGAACAGTTTAACTGTGATTTTCTTAATCTGTCCCAAACATTGCTTTCGCACACCAACAGCACCATTTTGCGCTACATGTGCGAAAACACATTTTGGGCGACATATGAAAAATGGCAGCTGTACTGTTCATAAGGAAGTGTAATAAAATGGCAATGTTGAAAATCTGGAGTGAAAATATTAAATTCGCAAACTTACGAGAATGCATAGGAACCGCGCAACGCATGCTCGTAAAACAGTCATTTTTAGGAATTTTTTCACTAAATTTTCAACATAGCCATTTTAAGACCTCTGCTCATGAACAGTGTCACTGTGATTTTCTTAATGTGTCCCATACATTGATTTCGCACATCGACTGCGCCATTGTACGCTACATGGGCGGAAACACATTTTGGGTGAGGTGAAAAATGACAGCTGTACTACTCATAAGAAGGTGTGGTAAAATGGCAGTGTTGAAAATCTGGAGTGAAAATATTGGAAATTCGCGAACTCACGGCGCATAGAACTGCGAACGCGACGCCGAAAACAGTCATTTTGAATCACCAAATTTTCAAATAGGCTTCATTAGAGCCCACCTTATGAACACTGGCAGTGTTGTTTATTAATCGGTCCCAAAAGGTGATTTCACGCAGTGACTGCGAAATCACCCTTTGGGCCCAAATAACGCCATGACAGTGACAGCATTCATGAGAAGGGGTCCCAAAAACCCCATGTTGAAAATTTGGTGCAAAAATTCCAAAAAATGCCTGAGATATGCAACAAAGTTGAAAAAACCCTATCTATCCCATTATACAGCTTGCCGGCATTTCTCAGTTCAGGTCAGCTTTGAAGAGTGCAGACGTGTTCCCGGTCCACTGAAGATCATCGCACCAGACTCCGGGTATGTATGGGGTGGGGGTGTGTGGGAGGCAGGGTGCGCAGTGGGTGTGCGGTTATGTGGGGCAGGGAGACTGCGCGGGACCTGCTTTTCTTTAGAGTAGTTTTTTTTTAAATGACGACGCCGGGACGCTTTGCCACGCTTGGTGGGCTCCAGCATGGCACAAGGATGGCTGGGGGCGTGAGCTGACAGGGGATTGGGCACCCCTCGCAGCCATAGTATATATTGCCATGTTGGGTGGGCCCAGCGTGGCACCTCGGCCTGTACTCTGGGGGTGAGGACAGTGGAGCTGAACGTGGATTGGGCACCCCGGCCGGCACATGAGTTGCCACGCTGGGGTGGGCACCCAGCATGGCATGTGGAAGGCTTTGGGGGGGAGAGCGCAGCACAGCCAACGGGGGATTGGGCACCCCCGTCGGCTATACAGTGCATGGGGGGGGCAGCATGCAGTATGCGTGCGTGTGTTTTTGTTTGTGTGTGTGTAGGGGGAGCTGCGCATGAGCAGGCGATATCTGATCGCTGCTCACTGAAGCATAGCTCCCCCTTTCAACTGTACACCACTGCATTTTGGAGCTGTCATAGACAGCTCCAGCATGCATTGGCGGACTGGGGCCGCGCCTGCCAACACACTGACTGAATTGGAAGAGGGGGTGACACACCTCCGAAAACTCGGATGATGGCATTATGTTTCTTGCACATGCGTGCAAGCAAACATAAAAAGGGTTGTATTTTTTGTAGCAGTTCTATCCTGACTGATTTTAATTGAGGAGCATATATATTAATCAGACAAAAATCTATCCCCTGAATCTGGACATCTAATAATGAAGCCCTTCCAGGTTCTACTGTATGTCCATCATATGTGAGATTTTTATTTTATGCTCCATAAAACATATGCCAACCCCACTGCATGTATCCTTTCATCCTGACCAGCAACTAGAGCCCCAGACCCATGAGTTACTAGCCATTGTAATATCAGATAAAGTAGCCAACCTAGTGTCCTGCAAAAAAAAAAAAAAACATCAAAAACATAATCAGAAAATAAAGCAAAGGTCGCTAAATGTTTTTTTTTCTGATAAAATACTATTTGTGTTTAAGGTGGCTAGCTTTATTTCATAATGCCTCATGTATCAGGAAAATCATGTTCCAGTCTGTTTCCTATATGAGGCTCTGGATCCCATCTGTCTTCTTGTTTGTTTTCTTTTAGGAGGGATATCTGATACTTTTTTTCCTGAATCGGAGAATACCTCTGCTTGAGAACAGGCCCAGGAAGTTGAATCAGAATCCACTTCTTCATCTGCTGTCCCTTCTTTCAATATTGAGAAGGGGTTGGATGTTGGGATGGATCTGTCATGAGAACCTGCGCCTCCTTGACAGCTTTCCCTTTCCCTTTGGATGGTACAGTTTTAAACTCCATTAGTTTCTCCCCCAGTGGTGTGTGGGAAGGGGTATCGTCTCATACAGTCTCATTACCACTTCCTCAGCAGTGGATATTATTGTCTGGCTGGATCGTGCTGTATCTATAGAGTTTCTTTCAGGAGTAATCAGTGTTTCTGGTATGCTGTTTGCCCAAGACTGTGTACTTAGGGCTTCATTGGGCTGTTGGTCCTGTGGACTTTTAGACTAGGCTGGTGTAGGGGGGGATTTTGAGTCTCTGTATGATTCCTTCTATTACCCTCAGAAGATGCAGTAGAGGATTTTGGGCCTGACATAGTGGGAGCTTTTGGATTTTGACCAGCTGTCATGGTTTTAGATTTTTTTTTTTTAAATAAAAGTCTTGGATCCCAAAGTCTGCATCCTCCATGTTATGGGAGGCCCACGGGCAGTCCATGAAAGAATGACCCCTATCTAAGATTAAAGATCTTATTATCCAGTTTAACTATCATAATGAAGGCTCCATTTCTGATATGAATAAGCTTTGGTTCTCCCTTAAGTGTGTTTTGCGTGGAGAATTCATTAGAATGGCATCCACGCGTAAAAAGAAACAAGAGGCTGCTCTTCATACCCTCTTAGGTCAGATCAGGACTCTACAGAATAGCCGTTCTTTTGTGCATTCTGAAGAAGAACAGGAACCATTAGCATCCTTGAGAGATTAATATGAGGGGAGCCTTAGGGAATGGGCTGAATATGCCCTTTTAAAAACTCATTCGACCTATACTGACCAAGGAAATAAAGCGGGGCATCTTCTCGCTCTCCGTTTAAGAAAGCAGGATGCCTCTTGACTAGTTCTCTCTATCACGTCCTGAACTGACAACTCCCTTAAAACTTCACCCATAGAAATAGTCCATGAATTTGAGTCACTCTACCATCGTTTATATGGTTCCCCTGTTAATGCCCCATCTGTTCCAGAGATTCAAGAGTATCTTTCTTCTATCTCGCTCCCTCACCTGACTCCGGCTCAGCAATCCCTCCTAAAACGTCCCATATCCCTTCAGGAAATTCTGGCTGCTATTCAATCCCTTCCTTTGGATAAGGCCCCAGGGCCAGATAGATTTCCTCTTAACTTCTACAAGACATTTGCCACAGAGCTTGCCCTGATTTTTTTAAAGGTTTACTCATACTTTTGTGAGAAAGGTATTTTGTATCTCGCCTTATTAGAAGCACTTATTGTGGTCTTGCCTAAGTCCGTTAAATCCCCAGATAAAGTAACTAATTACCATCCCATTTCCCTTATGAATTATGATGTTAAAATCTATGCCAAGATATTGGCTAGTAGGGCTATGCAGGTATGGGAGGGACTAATTGGTCCAGAGCAAGTGGGCTTTTTGAAAGGCCAATCCTCGGTAGACCAATTAAGGAAGCTGTCCTATATTTTCTCTGTGTCCAGGGAGGCTGATCGATCTATGGCCTTGGTCTCCCTGGATGCGGTAAAAAGCATTCAACAGGGTGAACTGGGCCTTTCTATTTGCAGTCATGGAGAGGTTCGATTTTCCCTTATCTTTAATAAATTGGATCAGGCACTGTATTCCCAGCCCCGTGCTAAGATATATTGTAATGGAATACTGTCAGAAGGGTTTGTCCTACATTCGGGTACCCATCAGGGATGCCCTCTCTCCCCTTTATTGTTTAATCTTTATCTGGAGCCTCTGCTGTGTCTTCTTAAATCCTCGCCCCTCATCGCTGGGATTTTGGTTGGCCCGTTTGACCTAAGGCTCTACGCATATGCAGATGATATACTCTTGCATCTTTTGGACCCTGCCTCTTCCATCTCTGCTGCCCTACATATTATTCAGAAATTTGTCAGGTTTTCTAATTATAAGCTTAACATTGATAAGACCAAAATAATGCCCTTGAACTCTAAGGTATTTCCCTCATATCTGGCCCATCTTGGAGTGATGTGGACTGTCAGGCTTAAATATTTAGGCATTGTTCTTTTCCAGAAAGCTACCTTAATGAAAAAATTAAACTTGGATGAGCTGGTAAATACTGTTCAACAAGACCTATATAGATAGGGTTCTCTCTTTATCCCTTCAAGGTAGAATTAATATTATCAAAATGAATATCCTTCCCCGGTTGTTTTATCCCCTAAGTATGCTGAATTTTCTGTTCCCCCTTAAATGGTTCAAGAAAATCCATAGTATTATTTCCACCTTCATGTGGAAAGGTAAATCCTCACGCAGGCTTACAATCATCCAAGGGCCCTGAAGCATTTGGGTGGACTCAGGCTGTCTAATTTCTTTATTTACTATATGGCAAGGCATATTACTAAATATGTTAAATGGTCTACTTTAGCAAACATACAAGGCAATACCCAATATGTTCCTTTGTGGCTTCAAATAGAGTGGATGCAGACTGAAACCAGTGGTCTATCCCCTGACAGTCTATATTTTTTCTCCCCTAAAAAACTCCCAATGCAACTTCAGCAGTCGGTTATTTATACCTCTCTGAAAGTCCATGCTCAGTTGTGTAAAGCATTACACTATGATAATGTCACTAATGTGTCCCAACCATTATGTCATAATTTCAACTTTCAGTTAGAGGGGCCACATGCAAACTCCCAAGTAGATCCCCTTTTTACAAGGGAAGAGGGTCTCTGACCTTCTTTCTGGGGACCAACTCCTTAGTAGCCAGGATTTGCTAGCCTACTTTAATTTATCACCTAGATATATATTTAAAATTTACCAGATACAGCATTTATTGATCAGCCGATTCGGCATGGCAGCCTGGACCAATGACCAGGGAGAATTCCTTCAGTTGCTCCAAACTTTGGCATGGCAACCCCATGCGGTCTCCCTGATTACATCTGTATTTTTCCTCTAAGTTTTCCCCAGAGATTTCAGGTTACTCTAGTTATTGATCTTCCATATTTCCCACTTCCAATTTTTGTTGGAATCACATTTGGACGGATCTCTAATGTTATGTGACCAACGATAAATTGCGTCTTACTCAATTTTATATTTTACATACTACATATTTTACTCCTGTGCATCTAGCTAAGAATGGGAAATTGCCTACCCCCTTGTGTTCAAGGTGTGGTCAGGCAGACGGATCCCTTTTTCATGTGATGTGGAAATGTCCAAAAATTACTACTCTCTGGGGGAAAATTAAACAAAAGGCAGATCCCCTTTTGGGGTTGGATGAATATTTCGCTCCGAAATTTGACTAGTGGGAGAGTACACAGGTGTGTCAGTCAAAGAACGGAGGTACTATTTATCCATGATCTCACTCTCGGTGAAAAGAGTGGAACTTCAGCACTGGAAAGATCAGCTCAAGATTTCTTATTCGGAGTGGCTTGCTGAATTATTATTTAATTTACAACTTGAAAAGATGATTGCTAGTCTCCATAGTCGTTTACAGATGTATAACAAAAAATGGGGTAAATTGCATAGTTGATTTTCATTGAATTGCTCTCCTTGAGTGGGTTTATGAAGTGTGGATATTTTTTCTTATGGTATCCTATAGAGTATCCTGATACAGGGCAAAAAATTAAGCCCACATGTGGATGTACACTTTTTAGTGTCCTCTTTGATAGAGTTACAGGATTTTTCTTTTTTCTTTGCTGTGCCCCTCAAAAGAATGGACTGTTTTACTAATGTTTATAAATACCTCCAAATAGGGGGGAGGGGTGGGTGGAGCGAGGTTGTGTTGTGTGTTGTATACTTTGTTATAGTCTATATGTGGTTTGTTCTGTACGTTTTTGAAACTTAATAAAGTACATTAAATTAAAAAAAAAAATGACCCCCCCCACACAAATTACATTTTAAAGGATTCCGGCAATGGTACCCTGCATGCCCTACTTTCCTACACTGAGTACATTTTATAACTTCACAGTTTGGACAAATGTGTTGCACTGACCTACATTTAAAACATCTGCTGGGTTGCCCAGAATAAAAAATAAAGCCTTTGTCTCTGCCTATATAGACACAGTTAAGCAGATGTTTCAAATCTGTACCAATGTAATGTAGTATTATTTTGATTCTCCAGCTACCGTTCCAAAAGCCTTCGACATCCATTATCGGCTCAGGAGTACCTTGTACAGTGCACCTTTTCTCTAACCAAAAGAGAATATCAACTACAGTACATAAACCCTTTCATTTCTGAAGAGGACTGTAATTACTCTATATGACTGTTTGGGTAGGGGGGTTGTTTGAAAAGGCGACTAGATTGGGTTTGTTCTCAATGTCATATATTTTCCCTAGAAACTTTGCAATAGTTCTGGGGTCCCAAAACTGATGTCGAAGGTAGTCTTGCCTGGAGCATGTATCAAGGCATACACACTGGATGGCGAAAAACCTAATGATTGCTTGATCAGGTTTTTACCCACAAAGAACCTGTATGGTGTCATTTCTATGCCTCTGAGGAACTGGAGACATACTGCGTTTATGCACTTTGCAAGTTCAATTGGTTTCCTAAAGAAACTTGCATATGTAGAATTAGAGGTAGACCCTGTGGAGTTTTGTTTAATAAAGTCAGGTTATTCTTCATGCCTTTCTCTCATTGAGGGGGCTTCTGTATTAGCCTCAGTTTCTTGGGTATTATCAATATGAGTAGAAAAGGAAATTATATCTGAAGTTGCAGCTTGCAACTGTTGAATATCCTGGTCCATTTGTTCCGGGATGAGTGTCAGCCAAGCTTTGCTCTCCGGGTAAAGGATTTTCCCTAACTGGTGTCCAAGTGCCTGAAGCTGTTAGAGTCCATCCTGCATTCTGCAATGCCCATTCGGGTGTCCATGCAGTGCCATCATCATCATGCTGCTGGGTGTTTATGTTCCTTGGAGAAACTGGTGCTGGAACTGTATCTTCGTTGTAGGCTCCAAAGACAAAAATATTGGCAATAGATTGTTCAGACAGTTGGGGATTGATCCACCATTCATTTTCATTTCCATTCTTCTTCTTCTTCCTGGTGAGCTTTTTCCTCATTTAGCTGCTTCTCAATTTATTTCAGCTCTGAATGTAGTATCACTTGTTTTTCTTTCAGGGATAAGGCTATATCTGAGTCAACAGCTTGTTCTGACCTTAACTCGCTAGGAGCATCTTCATAAACTTCTGTAGAATCTTTTTCTGTTGTTTCCATTGTGGTGTTGACAGCACCTGAGGCATTAGGAATCACACTTCCATCTCCTGCAATCACTTCTCCTGGATAGGAGTCCTCCATCTCCTTGCAGAGCAACAGCACCCTCTGCTAAAAGAGTAGGGGACTTTCCCCAGTGTTCTGATTTTCCCAGTGCCCTGACCAACAATACCCTTCCTATAAAACCAGTTCATGCAATTGTCCATGGCTGTGTGAGGGAGTTGATGCGCAGAATGGCTGCCACTAGACATTCAGGCACTTCACTACCAGTCTCTCATTGCTTGTAAAGTGTTTTTAGATACAGTGTGTCTGAAAAGTGCTATATAAATGATGATTCTTCTAACTTTTGCTTCAACTATGTGTGTCAAATTTTTTATTGCTGTATTTGAAAACTAAAACCCTTGTGAAGCTTAAAATCACCTCCCACACCACCAGTTTAAAAACATGTTACCACACTCCCCCGCCCTCATAGCATCCACATCCCTCCTCCCATAAGACCCTCACTTTTCATTTGTGGGGACAATAGTCCAATGCTCAGCATGCTCAGTCATCATCCTCCATAACCCAAGGTGCATGTGTTAGAATTTAGGAATTTGGGTTTGTTGTGGTTATGCCTTTAAGGGTACAAGAACCACACTAAAATGACACACAAATACTTCCTGCATAATCTTTCTTGGTCTTTATTACATAATGTATCACAAACCATAAACTGTTTTAGCTTAGTAAGAAAGAAACAGAATATAGTACCTCTAAAAATTGTATGTACTGATAAAAGAGAGATAGTTACCAATGTGGAGCCTCAAACAGACTTCCTTCACCTAAGAGCTTATGAGTGGTGTTCTGGTGTTCACCTCACATTGGCCTGGCTACGTCCCTATTAGCACAGGTATTTTGACCGCAGGAGGGAGAGTGCTCCGCTCTGCTGCCTGATCTCCTGGCTTTTATGAAGTGTAAGGCGCTCATAGATCTCCATGACGTCATAACTCCACCAACTATCTTTTGAGAAAAACAAGCTTGTTTGTCTGAGGAAAGAAAGGTCATAAAAATTACTGTTCTAGCTAAGTAGGTCAGAAAAACATACCTTTTTCCATCAAAACATTCTACGTATATTCTGAACTAACAGTTTCCACGTAAATATTTTTCATAGTTATGATATGTAAGTGTAAAACTAGTTAGAACCAGTCTTGGCTGTTCTTTTCATGTCAGAGTGTGTTCTCTGTGACCTTTAGTCATGTTTTAGGACTGCTTAGTATAGTCCAGCTGGCTTTGGCCTTGCAGGCACACATGCACCTCACAATACAGTTAGTTACTGGCCCTTGCTGTGCCCAAGCACACATAGCATATATATGTACATACAAGCACTGCTTACCATTACACATGCCACAATCCCATTGACAGACTGACTAAACCATGTCCAGGAGGAAAGGCATGTGGCTGGTGATGTCATTAATGAAGCTAGGCAAATTGATTGATCAGTCAGCACTGGACTACTGCCACCCCAGTAATGGATTGCAGGTCAATGAAGGCCCTCTA
This sequence comes from Neoceratodus forsteri, assembly GCA_016271365.2. NCBI lineage: Eukaryota > Metazoa > Chordata > Ceratodontiformes > Ceratodontidae > Neoceratodus > Neoceratodus forsteri. The sequence goes on from CM057449.1 coordinate 372,882,047, forward strand.
TCAAATAAAGTTATGTGGGATCTTGAGGGGTTCTGGCTGAGGAGTGAGGAGATTCCTTTTAAACAGCACAACTGGGGCTCCTAGAAAAATGGTTATTTGGGTGTCGGGCTATAGTGGGGGATCTGAGCTTAGGTTTTGTGCAAATTATGTACAAATATTCAGATAATGCAATATTGTTGTCCATCGGTGTACCATTGCAATTAAAAAACAATCATCTTCTACTTTGTTATTCCCAAGTAAAATCTCATCAGGAAGAAAATACCATCAGATAAATCACAGCAAAAGCTCACAAATGATCAAACATCACATGTATTATGATTGACTTCATGTTGCTGAGCAGTGGAGGACTAGCCTGGCATGCAGCCAATTCCCAGTTTACACCTCAGCTGGCAATAGAGAAGCCCAGGAAGGATGGCAAGCTACCATATGCATGGATGCCCCCCCCAGAAGATAGTTGAATTGCACTCCACATCAGTGGCTTCTGGTGCCAGTATGGTACATTTGGTGGTATGAGTGACCCAATGCTGCTGCGCAGTTCCTTGGATACTGAAGCATGTGTATGCTAGTAACGGCAGAGGGTGGAAACTGAAAATTGGGGGAAAATCTGTACCCTGGGGAAAGCCCCTCCAGCAGTGGTTCCTGACCTGGTCAAGGCAGGGAACACAAATGCTTGAAGGGGCAATAATAAGGGAGAGCTAGCAGCAGACATCTGGTCTAGTGATGTTGGTGATGAGCAGCAGATCTCATACATAACTGCAGCTGATTTGTCCCAGTTTTCTCGCCCACTTTCCTTCCTTTCCAGTTCTAGCACCCTCCTTAACAATCTGTGCTTTTACCATCCTGGACTCTGGGCATGAACCTGGGTCTGCAGTATGCAAGTGTGGCCCCTCACTGCTTGGCACCTTGGAGATGGCTTTGAATTTATGATTTTTGGTAAACTGTTAACATATATTATGATTTAGCAGGTGATGTTTTCTTACTATCCAGATTTTTCTTTGGAAGAAAGCAAGAAAGAAAGAAAGAAAGACAGAGAATAATTAATTGCAATAAAATAATACACAGATGGACAACAACATTAGACACACAAAAATTGCAATGTGTAATTAAAAGAAGTGCCTATTTCTTCTGAAAAAGATGGAAATATATCTAATGATTCTCAATGAACTATTTTGAGTTTCTTTGTAGTTGGGATTGTATAATATCACAATAACAGAATTCTATAAATTTTTTTATTAGCAGTTTGAAAAGTAAAAGCTCCCTAATTTCATTGCATGTACATTACAAAGCAATTAAAAAGTAGAAAGTCTTTCAGAAACCCATTAAAACACAATTAACAAACTAGTTAATTGCCTAGTTAATAAATATGACCACATGCTTTTTAAGCATGACATCAGTTCCTGTCTCAACTTGCTGTAACGTTACATTGCAGCTGCCTAGTTTTCATTTATGTCTGATTTATGTGAAACATAGAAACATAACATTTTTTGGCAGAAAAGGACCGATTGACCCACCCAGTCTGCCCAGATGGCTCCTGCCTAGTCTGTTTCCACAGACCCTAACTGGTCTATGGCCATCCTCCCTCCTCCCTGCCCATTTCCTATTATTCCTCTAGGTCTATCCCATGCATGTCGGAAACCCCCTACTGTTTTCACCTTTACTACTTCCAGTGGCAGTGTATTTCAGGCACCAACAACTCTTTCTCTGAAGTAGTACAGTACTTCCTTACATCCCTCCTCACCCTCCCCCCAGCTACACTGCATGCCCTCTAGTTCTGGTGCTCTTCTTCATTTGAAAGAGACCCCTCTCCTGCATCCTGTTCACCCCCATTAGGTACTTGTAGGTCTCTATCATGTTCTCTCTCGCTCTCCTGTCTTCCAGGGTGTACATGTTGAGATCCTTCAGTCCCTCCTCATAGGACTTTTGGTGCAACCCCTCTACCTTTCTGGACTGTTTCCACCCTGTCTATCTCCTTTCTGAGATGTGGCCTCTAGAACTTGACACAATACTCCAGATGGAGTCTCACCAGCGAGCGATATAGCGGCAACACCACCTCCCTCCTTGTGCTGGAGATTACTCTTCCTATGCATCCCAGCATCCCACTAGCCCTATGCACTGCTTTGTCACACTGACCTGCCACTTTCAGGGCATCAGATGTGGTAACCTCAAGGTCCCTTTCCTGTTTAGTGACTGACAGTAGCCCCCTAGCCTATACTTAGCTCTTGGGGTCCTATGTTATAGGTTCATGATTTTGCAATTTCTGGCATCAAACCCCAACTGCCATGCTCTTGACCACTCCTCAAGTCTCCCAAGATTTCTATGCATTTTTTCTATCCCTTCCTTATTGTCCACCCTATTACAGATTTTGGTATTATCTTCAAAAAGGCATACCTTCCATCCAGTTCCCCAGCAATGTCACGTGTGTCGACATTGAAAAGGACACCTCCTAGTTCTGAGCAATGCGGCACCCTGCTGCTCACTCTCTATCCATTACTGTGAGTGCTGTCAACCACCACCTTGCGTCGCCTATCCATTAACCAGTTTCTAATCAGTGCACCACTTTGGAGCCCACCCATAGGCTGCTCAATTTCTTAATCAGTCTCCTGTGTGGCACAGTGTTGAAGACCTGGCTAAGGTCCAGCTAGGCCACCTCCCTTGATCTATTTCCTGGTCGCCGAGTCCAAGAACTCAATTAAATTCATCTGGCATGACCTCTCCCGATGAATCCATAATTCTTTTGGTCATACAGCCCATTGGATCCAAGTTACTCTAGCAATCTTTCCTTTAACAGTGTTTCCATTAATTTCCCCACCATCTTCCCTATAGGTGCCCACATCCTCCTAGGCTGGTCCCCAGTCCCTAGTGTAGACAAAACCCTCCTCCATGCACTATGCCATCAACTAATTATTAAAAGCTATTGTGCACAGTGCTTTTTCTTCTCTTCGGCTGTACATGAATAACACCTCGGCAAACAACACCGTACATGCTGCCTGCTTCAGGCCCCTCCCCAGTTCACTGAAATTCACTACCCCTACCCTATCCCCTGCCAGGCCATTTGTTCCTAGGTAGGCAATGACATCTAGCTTCTTCCCATCTCCTGCCACCCTAGCAATCCTCTGGATCAGCTGTCCATCCCTCCGAGCTACATGTGAATATCTATGTACTGCTAAAACCTATGGTTCGCAGAATATTTCATTTGAATAAAGCTTTTCATGGGATTTCAGACCTTACAAGGACCTACAAAGTTTGCTTATCATTTATAAGTTGACAACAGCACCTTAAATTGTTTTTCTGGCAGCCAGTGTAGATCATGTAGAACAGGTATAGTACCCCTTGGCTCAGACAAGCTGAGAAGTCCAGCTTCCACTATGTTCACTAGCTCTAAAGGGCAAAATAGCATTGCTGAAAGTCCAAGATGCATAAACACAGAAACATAGAATTTGTTAGCAGAAACAGACTGATTAGCCCACCCAGTCTGCTCAGAATAAACTCTCCACAGCTGTACGTAGATAAAGTTGGAGTCAAAAGTTTAAAAATTACCACGGTTATGAGTGTGCATTGAAAAGCTGCAATGCAGACTCATTACTTTGTTGTTTTCTCATATTTTTACCTCAGATTTTTAACATAGACTTCATATGAACCCACCTCATGAACAAGGGTTAGGAACATTTTCAGATCCTGCCCAAAAGGTGATTTTGCACCATAAGTGCTAAAACACATTTTGGCCAGGATTTGAAAATTGACAGCTGTCACATTCATGAGATGTTGCAAAGAAATGGCTATGCTCTAAATTTGGGGTCAAAATATTGAAAATTACCAAAGTTACGAGCCTACGTTCACAAATTTCAATTTAGGCTCATAACTTTGTTGTTTTTTATTATTTTTACCCCAAATATTCAACATAGCCTTCAAATGACACCGCCTCATGACCAAGTGTGGAAAAAATGTGCAAATCCTGCCTGAAAGGTGATTTCATGCAGTGACTATGCTATCACCTTTCAGGACAGACTTGCCTAATTGCACTGCAATTGTTCATAAGGTGTGGTCCCAAAAAAGGTATTTTTAAAAATGTGGGTTAAAAATATGAAAAAATGGCCAAGTTATACCACTAAATTCAACACCCCACTGAAATACATTGAACTGCATACCTGATCTCCTCAGTTTGTAGTCCGGCATTGAAGAGTGAAGATGTGACTGCGGTCCAGAGAGGATTACAGCATTGAACCTCTGGTTGATAAGTAAGGGCTTCGGGGGTATGGTGTGGTAGGTGCTCAGTGGGACGGCTGGGTGGGGTACTAACGGTACAGCAGCAACAGACATCAATGGACATTTTTCTGTTTTGGAAACATAGAAACATAGACATTGACGGCAGATAAGGACCGCTTGGCCCACCTAGTCTGCCCATTTCTACCACAGGATAGGCCGCAGATCCTAGTTAATCAACAGCCTATTTCTTCTTACCCCCCACAAGAATTGACTTATGTCTGTCCCATGCATTCTTGAATTCTCCCACAGTTTCAGACTCCACAACCTCCTCAGGAAGGCTGTTCCATGCATCCACTACCCTCTCTGTGAAAAAATACTTCCTCACATTGCCCCAGAACTGCCTCCCCATCTTTAAATTGTGTCCCCTTGTTCTTGCACATCTCTTTTTCTGAAAGATGCCACCCTCTTGGACTTTGTTGATTCCACTGAGGTACTTAAAAGTTTCTATCATGTCCCCCCTCTCCCTTCATTCCTCAAGGGTATACATATTAAGCTCCTTTAGTCTCTCCTCGTATGGTTTCTCTTGTAGACCCTGCACCATTTTAGTTGCCCTCCTCTGGACAGCCTCTATCCTGTCTATGTCATTGCGGAGATGGAGTCTCCAGAACTGGACGCAGTACTCCAGATGGGGTCTCACCAACTGTCTGTACAGAGGCATAATGACTTCCTGTTTTCTACTGGTGATACTTCTCCCTATGCATCCCAGTATCCCCCCAGCCCTCCCTACTGCCTTCTCACATTGCTTGCTAACCTTAAGGTCATCTGATATGATTACGCCCAGGTCCCTTTCCTTTTTTGTTGTTGTTATTACCTCCCCCCATTGTGTAATCTTGCCCTGTGTTCTTGTTTCCCAGGTGCATTATTTTGCACTTCTTTGCATTGAATCCTAGTTGCCATACTTCTGACCATTCATCGAACCTTGCCAAGTCCCTTCTCATCCTTTCCACGCCTCCTTGTGTATCAACCCTGTTGCAGATCTTTGTGTCACCTGCAAAGAGGCATACTTTTCCTTCCAGTCCCTCTGCAATGTCACTTACAAAGACATTAAAAAGGACTGGACCCAGTACTGAACCCTGCGGTACCCCACTAGTAACCCGTCTTTCTTCAGAGTGGACTCCATTTACAATTACCTTCTGTATCCTGTTGTCCAGCCAATGTTTTACCCAGGCTACCACCCTGGGACCCACCCAGGCTGGTTAATTTGACTATTAATATTTTTGAGTGGGACTGTGTCAAATGCCTTGCTAAATTCTAGGTAGACCATGTCCACAGCCCCTCTCTGGTCTACTACTTTGGTCACCCAGTCAAAGAAATCTATTAAATTCATCTGACATGACCTTCCCGCTGTGAACCCATGCTGCCTTGGGTCCTGTGCCCCACTGGCCTCTAGGCACTCAACAATTCTTTCTTTCAGAAGTGACTCCACCACTTTCCCTTCCACAGAGGTCAAACTGGCAGGTCTGTAGTTTCCTGCCTCTGTCTTGGTCCCACTTTTGTGAAGGGGAATCACATCTGCCTTCCTCCAGTCCTCGGGTACCACACCATCCTCCCATGATTTATTAAAAAGAGTAGTCAGTGGTTTCACTAGTTCCCCCCTTAATTCTTTTAGAATTCTGGGGTGAATTCCATCACGCTCCATTGCTTTGTCCACCTTCAGTTTTAGGAGTTCTTTTGCAGAACCTTTTCTTCTGTGAAAGGGCTGGAATCGACTCCCCTATCAAGAGTGCTTTTGTTAATTGGATTAGGCACTTTCCCCTCCTCTTTTGTGAATACTGAGCAGAAATATTCGCTCAGTATCCCTGCTTTTTCACTGTTGCCTCTGCTCACCCACCATTCATTCAATTCAGCCTCACTATCCCTCCCTTTGTCTTTCTATGCTCTCTGATGTACCTATAAAAGGTTTTATCCCCCTTCTTAACCGAGTTGGCTATCTTTTCCTCAGTTTGGGTCTTTGCTATTCTGACTTCCCTCCCTGCTTCCTTCTGCCTTAACTGGTACAGCTCTCTGTTCTGCTCCTTCTGTGTTTTCTTATACTTCCTGAATGCTATCTTTTCTCCTGACTTTCCCAGCCACCTTTTGAGAACCATAGTGGCTTTTCTTTCATTTTGATTTGTTTATTTGCTTCACACAAAGGCTTGTTGCCTCTGTGATGGCAGTTTTGATGATTCCCCATTGTTGCTCCACCCTCCTTCTAGCCTGTTTGCTAGTGCTTTTCTGAGGCACTCTCCCGTCTTGCCAAAGGCAGCCCTCCTGAAGTCCAGTACCCTCACTTTTGTATGGCTTGGCTCTGTAGCTGAGTTTAACGTGAACCACACTGTTTGATGGTCACTTGCTCCCAGATGGCAACCCACTTCTAGATCTGAGATCCTCTCACTGCCCCCATTTGAGAGTATGAGGTCTAAGATTGCTCCCTCATGAGTGGGTTCTGAAAGTAGCTGTCTGAGGCCTGCCACCTGTAGGGCATCAAGAATGGCCCTGCTCTTGGATGTGGCTGCAGCAAATGTGCTCCAGTTAACATTTGGCATATTCAGGTCTCCCATCAACAGTAACTCCCTTTCTCTGCCATCCTAAGAATGCCTTCTATCATATCCTTGTCCATTCCCTCCCCCTGACATGGGAGTCTGTACACAACCCCTGTGCAGATTGTGGAGCCCTTTCCAGTCTCCAAGGTGGCCCACGGTGCCTCCTTTCCTCCCTGTTTACTCTTTTTTTCAGTTGCTTTTATCCCTTCTCTTACATAGAGAGCTACTCCTCCCCCTCTTCTCCCCTGCCTGTCTCTCCTGTAGGTTATGTACCCTGGTATGTTAACATCCCAGTCATGCTTCTCTGTGTACCATGTTTCTGTGACTGCTACGATATCCAGGCATCCCTCTTCCATCAAGGCCACCAGCTCGGGGAGCTTGTTGCCCAGACTACGGGCATTGGTACTAATTTTCCTCCATTTCCTGATGGCCTTACTCCTTTTTGCCCCATCTCTGTCCTTCTTGCCTTTGTCACTTTCCCCATTTACCCCTGCCCTTCTCCCTATCGACACCTCTATGTTGGTGTTTACTGCACTTACTACCATGATTTTTTTTGGGAGTGGCTAGGATTTCCTTGCTTCTTTCCAGTGCCCCCCCCTTGGCTAGTTTAAATGCTTGCCAATGAAGCATTTAAACCTATCACCTAGGATCCTGGTTCCCCTCCTGGACAGATGCAGCCCATCAAACCCGTGTTTGTCTGAGTTAACTGAACTGAATGATTATCTGAACAGTTATCTAGGTGTAAATCTTAGGTGATTGAAAGGGATTGATACAGTAGCTGTGCAATTTAAATTACTTGTAGAAAGATCTAGTAAGTAGGGGGAGTGGCTTAGCTAGAAGGAAGCAAAATTTAAAGACTGCCTTAGAAAGATTCTGTTAGTAGTCCAAGTAGAGAAGTCCAGTCGCATAGCACTCCTTCCTCCTGGTGTCTTCTGCCAAGCTACTAACAGAATCTGTCTAAGGCAGTCTTTAAATTTAGCTTCCTTCTAGCTAAGTCACTCCCCCTACTTACTAGATCTTTCTACAAGTAATTTAAATTGCACAGCTACTGCATCAAGCCCTTTCAATCACCTAAGATTTACACCTAGATAACTGTTCAGATAAACATTCAGTTCAGTTAACTCAGACAACACACTCATTTTTTTTTTGTTTTATTTGTTAGTTTGTTTTTTTTACCCTAAATTAAAGGTCCAAGTACAAGAGTTCTACTTCTTTAGTCCCAGTAGAAGTCCAGTCACACAGAACTCCTTCCTCCTGGTCTCTTCTGCCAAGCTACTAATAGAATCTTTCTAAGGCAGTCTTTAAATTTAGCTTCCTTCTAGCTAAGTCACTCCCCCTACTTACTAGATCTTTCTACAAGTAATTGAAACTGCACAGCTATCAAGCCCTTTCAATCACCTGAGATTTACACCTAGATAACTGTTCACTATTTTACACGTTATATAATAGGAAAAAACCTACAAGGGATGGTTTTCTTTATTTTAGGTGGTGGCACTGGGGTATTGGGCACCCCAGTGTTAGTGATATATTTGGGGTAGTGGATGCTGAGTGGGAGGGTCGGTCGGGGCCAGTAACAGAGGCAGCAACAGACATCGATGGAAATTATTCTTTTTACAGGGTATATTTACAAAAAAACTACTAATGACAGTTTTCTTTATTTCAGGTGGTGACACTGGGGTTTGGGCACCCCAGTGTCAGTGTTATGTTTGTTTGTGGTGGGGTTGTGTGGGTGCTGAGTGGGAGGGTCGGATGGGGAGGCTAATGGTGTGGCAGCAGCAGACATCGATGGATGGCTTTCTTTTTTTGCAGGGTATGTAATTGGAATTAAAACCTACAAGGGACAGTTTTCTTTATTCCAGGTGGTGACATTTGGGAATTGGGCACCCCCAGTGTTGAGGTTATGTTTGTGAGAGGGTAGTGGGTGCTGAGTGGGAGGGTCGGATGGGGGGACAGTAATGTAGGCAGCAACAGACACTGATGGACATATTTCTTTTTTACAGGGTATATTTACAAAATGAAACCTACTAAGGGCAGTTTTCTTAATTTCAGGTGGTGTCACTTGGGGGTGGGGCATTCCAGTGTCAGTGTTATGTTTGTGGTGGGGTGTGGGGTTGTGAGTGCTGAATGGGAGGGTCGGGTGATGGGACAGTAACGGAGGCAGCAACAGAAATTGATGGATGGCTTTCTTTTTTACAGTGTACATCTACAAAACAAAAACCTACTAAGGATGGTTTTCTTTATTTCAGGTGGGGACACTGGGGATTGGGCATCCCCAGTGTTGCTGTTATGTCTGTGGGTGGAGTGGTGGGTGCTGAGTGGAAGTGTTGGGTGGGGAACAGTAACAGTGGCAGCAGCAGCAGATATCAATGGATGTTTTTCTTTCTTATAGGGTGTAATTCAGCCTCAGCAGGATGATCTTGACAGATCAGCTGTGCTTGCTGGGCGGCGTAGATCAAAGGAAGAGCCGACCTATGATTGGGTCAGCTCTCTTGTTTGAACTACATAAAGTTTCCACCCAGCAAGCCAAAACAGTGTCAAGATCAGCCTGGCTGATGATTGGTGAGACACTGATGAGTCACTTGCAGACGACTCTGCATTGAACTGACAGTGTCACACCCCTCAAAAGCTACTCTCCTAACAAAATGTTTGCTGCCTTTGCACAGCATACATAACAAGCATTTGTCAATGCCAAATGTTTGCTTGCTGGCATTGGCATTGGTAGTGTAGGAGTTACAGAGCTGCATAATAGGAATGGTAGTGAAGTATTGAAGTGAAGCCAACCCCATCACCACCTTGCAGATAGTGACAGGCATTGGGGTGTGCGTTTGGGTCATCAGGCATAACGGCCATGCCATTTCACCACACCCTACCATGCAGACACCGACAAGTGCCACGGTGTGCCTTGGGGTCTTTGGCCCTTATGTGCACCCCATTCCATCAGGAAATATTGTGAGATGGGTGCGGTATAGGAGAATGGTGTGAACTTTGGGGCCGAAGAGTCCAAGGCACGCCTCAATGCTTCTCAGTGGCTGCAGGGTATGGATGGAGGTGGAATGGTATGAGCACTGCAGGTGACAATCCCAAGTCACAGCCCTGATGCCTGTCATTCTCTACAGGGTGGGGCGTTATGGTCGGAAACCCTAACGCCTCAGGCATTCGTTGATATTTTCACTCCAAATTTTCAACATGGGTTTTTTGTGACCCCCCACCTCATGAACAGTGGCAATATCAGTTTGTTAGCCGAAAGCTGCTTTTGCACAGCGACTACGGCATTTGTCACCACAGCTGCAAAAACACATTCGAACAGGATGTGAAAAATGACAGCTGTACTGTTCATGGGGAGGTGTAAAAAATGGCAATGTTGAAAATCTGCAGTGAAAATATTAAAAAAACTGGTGAAGTCATGAGCGTGCGAGAAACTGTGCAATGTGCACCCATAATGTAATTAGTTTGGGAATTGTTTACAGCAGATTGTCAACACAGGCATTTTGGGACCTCCGGTCATGAACAGTGTCACTGTGAGTTTTCTTTATCTGTCCCGAACAATGATTTCCCACAGCAACCACGCATTTCTGTGCTGAAAGTGTGAAAACATATTTTGGCCATGTTGTGAAAAATGACAGCTGTACTTTTCATAAGGAAGTGTGGAAAAATGTCACTGGTGAAAATCTGGACTGAAAATATTACAAATTTATGAACTTACGAGGGTGAGTGGAAACTGCGTAATGCTCACTCGTAACACAGTCATGTTTAGGAATTTTTTCACCAAATTTTCAAAATAGCCATTTTAAGACCTCTACTCATGAACAGTGTCACTGTGATTTTCTTAATGTGTCCCATACATTGATTTCGCACACCAACTGCGCCATTGTGCGCTACATGGGCGGAAACATGTTTTGGGTGAGATGTGAAAAATGACAGCTATACTGCTCATAAGGAGGTGTGGTAAAATGGCAATGTTGAAAATCTGGAGTGAAAATATTGAAAATTGTGTGAACTTATGAGCATGCGTAGGAGCAGCACAACGCATGCTCGTAAAATAGTCATTTGTGGGAATTTTTTCACCAAATTTTTAACATAGCCATTTTAACACCTCTGCTCATGAACAGTGTCACTGTGATTTTCTTAAAGTGTCCCGAACATTGATTTCGCACACTGACTGTGCCATTGTGCGCTACATGCGCGGAAACACATTTTGGGTGAGATGTGAAAAATTACAGCTGTACTACTCATAAGGAGGTGTGGTCAAATGGCAATGTTGAAAATCCTGAGTGAAAATATTGAAAATTTGCGAACCTCTGACGTGCGTAGGAACAGTGTAACGACGCCAGAAAAAACACTTTTAGGAATTTTTTCACCAAATTTTCAACATAGGCTTTTTGAGAGCCCACCTTATGAACACTGGCACTGTCATTTCATTAATCAGTCCTGAAAGGTGGTTTTGTGCAGTGACCTCAAAATCACCCTTCGGGCTCGAATAACGCCATGATAGTGACAGAATTCATGAGGAGGGGTCCCAGAAACCCCATGTTGAAAATTTGGAGCCAAAATTCCAAAAAAATGCCTGAGATATGCAGCAAAGTTGAAAAAAACTTATTTATCCCATTATACAGCTTACCGGTATTTCCTCAGTTCGCGGTCAGCTTTGAAGAGTGCAGACATGTTCCTGGTCCCCGGAGATGTCACGCGAGGTCCGGAGGTAAGTATGGGGTGAGAGGGGTGGGGAGGCAGGGTATGCAGAGGGTGGGCGGGTGGGGAGGGGCAGGAGACTGCGATGGACTGTTTTTGTGTTTTCAGGTTGTTGTTTTTAATTATGATGCGGGATGTTTGCCATGCTGGGATGGGCCCCAGCTTGGCAATTACAGTCACTGCGGACATTGCCACACTGGGGTGGGCTCCCAGCATGGCAGCTGGAAAGCTTTGAGGGGGCAGTGGAGACGAAGGGATTGGGCAGCCCGTGGCCTATTCCAACTTTTACACGCTGGGGTACCAGCTGGCACTCGGTAACCTCTTGGGATTGTGAAGCCGACTGGGATTGGGCACCCAGTCGGCCAACACATTGTTGCCATGTTGGGGTGGGCTCCCAGTGTGGCACCTGGAAGACTGTTTGGGGGGGAAGAGCACTTCAGTGAGCACTTCCGTTATCTGATCGTGCTCACTGAAGCGGCTCTCTCCCTTTCAACTGTAAGCCACTGCATTCTGGTGCTGTCATAGACAGCTGCAGCATGCATTGGGCAACTGTGGCCACACCAGCAAACACACGGAAGGTATTGGAAGAGGGGGTGACACACCTCCAGAAACTCGGATGATGGCACTGTGTTTCTTGCACATGCGTGCAAGCAAACATAACAAATGAATGAATGAATCAAAGTAATTCAGCAATAAAATGTCACCATAATCAAGCCTTGAGGTAACAAAAGTGTGGATTAGTTTTTTAAAATAAGCGTGAGTAAGAAAAGGACACATGCTCAGTATGTTTTAGAGCTGGTAATAGCCTCACTTTGTGCAACAGGTTCAACCTGTTTTTCATAGGTTTGTCTTGGATCCTGGATTATTCCAAGGTAGCATACTGCCATTGTATCACCCATCCTAAAAATGGGATAAATGACAGTTCCCGCAGCAGCCTCCAAGTGGCTAGTCTTCATCTACTCACAGTCAAAGTTATTATTGGTATTTGTATCCTGTGTTAACAATTTGCTGAATCTCCAACATAATCCACCTACTCTAGAAACTCCCTATCTGGGTATCCCTCTCAAAGGTGCCACTTATGAAGGGTTGAACTACATTATTGAGACAATTCCCTCTATAGTAAGATGTCCCTCTCTTACCTAACACTCACCTCCATTATACACCCCTGTGCTCCTACCCAGGCTAACAGGCCACTACATCTATACTTAGATGCACACTGCTTACATTTCTCTGAACCCTTATCATGGCCCTCAGAGTTCTGGCTGAGACTCTTCTCTACATCCTTCTTTCACTTTGGATTGAACAGTTGTTCCTTACTACTGTTGCCCTTGAACCCCACTGTAGCTCTGTTGGCTCTACCCTTCCCCTGCTTTTACCTACAACCTCACTGATGACTGACACGTGCCTGCATTTATTTATTTATCTATTGAAATGTTTCACCAGGAAGGCACGCTGAGCATCAAGTTGCTCATCTCCCGGTGTGACCTGGGATGCATTATATTGCATGGTCTGTCCCATGAAGGTAGTTGCTACTTAATCTTCTCCTCATCTAACATTTACTTATGAAAATGTGTCTCTTGTAAAAAATCCCATGCCCTTGAACTATTGACCAGGCTAATACTGTTGCTGTCTGGCAATATCAAGCTTAACCCAGGACCCTCCCCTGACAATGATAGAATCTGCTCCCCCTCTGACTCTATCTGGGCCTCCTCCACCAGGGGCTTAAAGATGATCAATATGAATGCAAATAGCTTGAGACCTAAAACACATGAACCACAAAGCTGGGTTGACCTCTACAAGTCTGACCTACTAGCTATATCTGAGACTTAGCTAAACCCCATGTCCTGGCACGTGAAATAGACCTCCCTGGCTTTGCTATTTTCAGGAAAGATAGAGAATGCAAAAAACAGGGTGGGGTCTTAATTTATGCTAAAGATACTCCCTGCATCTATATGGCTACTCTCCCTTTCTAGACATTGCTTTTAGTGAAGTCCTGTTTATCAAATTAACCCTTGGAAACACTAAGCCTATTTTTGTAGGCTGCATATACAACTCTCCACAAGCGGCTGCTTTAGCTCTGGATGAACTCTCAAAATTCATAGCTGCCTATGCTCTCAGCAAAGTAATTATCCTAGGGGACTTCAGTCTTTACTGGTCCTCTGAAACAGAAACTGGTCTCAGGGTACAGCTACTAGATGCAACTAACGCACATGATCACTGAACCCACCCTGGCTAAATACTAAATCAGGTAACCATACACTCCTGGACTGGGCCCTAGTATCCAAACCTGACAGGATTCATGCCACATGAATATTCTCAGACTCCCTAAGTGACCATTCCCCTATATTTTGTATTTGGAAGAAATGCTCTCCTAAAGTTCCACCTAGAACATTTCTCATGCGGGAGTTTTCTAACTTTTTAGAGGAATCTTTCCTGGCCACCTTCACTGAGATCGACTGGTGCCCAATATTTGAGCTTCCAACTATAGATGATGCCTTAGAGTACTTTGCAAATCACTTTCTCTCAGCCATCAACAGACATGTCCCATTTAGGAAACTTAAGGTAAAGGGAAAATGTCATAAATGACTGACACCCAATCTCAAAATACTGATGATCTGCCGGGATAGGGCCTGGGGACATTATAAAAAATCTGGGCTTGAGGTTAATTGGGTTGAATAGAGGGAACTAAGGAATCAATGCAAGAAGTGGGCAAAGATGGCCAAAGGAGACTATGTCAAAGGCCTCCAAAATAATAACCTCTCTAACCATAAGAAAGTTTGGCTCAACTTAACTCCTTGTTAAAGGGATATACTGGTGCCAAAAATAGCTCGATCACAGTTAATCGTCCAATTATCTGTGACCACCAGGCTACTGCCAATGTCTTCAATCAATCCTTTACTACACTTTCCAAATTGAAACCTGGGCCCTCCCATGCCCCTCCACCTCCCCAGCCCCAAAGGAACTGGTCCCTTACCTCCTAAATTTCACCTTTGCTTAATTACTAGAAAAGAGGTGCTAGCTATCCTAAAGGGAATAAAAATAAGTAGCTCTGCTGGTCCAGATATGTTGGAACCCAGGCTGCTGAAGGTTGCTGCCTTAGGCATAGCTACCCCAGTTGCTGGGGAACTAGCGACTATCGAACAGTATGGTTCACACTATGCACAGCAATAGAGTCAAGTCATACAAAGGCAAAAGTACTGGACTTCAGGAGGGCTGACTTTGCCAAAATGGGTGAGTACCTAAGGAATGCACTAGCAAATGGGCAGGATGGAGGGGTGGAAGAACAATGTAGAATAATAAAAACTGCCATCACAGAGGTAACAAGCCTTCGTGTGAAGCAAATAAACAAAACTAAACGATGTAAGAAACCACTATGCTTCTCAAAGGAGGTGGCAGTGAAGGTTCAAGAGAAAAAGAAAGCATTCAGAAAGTACACGGAATCATAGAAGGAGCAGGACAGAGAATTGTATCAGTTAAAGCAAAAGGAAGCTGGGAAGGCAGTCAGAACAGCAAAGGTCCGAACTGAGGAAGACATAGCCAACTCAGTTAAGAAGGGGGATAAAACCTTTTATAGGTACATCAGGGAGCGAAGGAAGACAAAGGGAGGGATAGTGAGGCTTAATAAAGGGAAGGGGGTGGGCAGAGGGTGATGGTGAAAAGGCAGAGATACTAAACAAATATTTTTGCTCAGTATTTACAAATAAAGAGGGGGAGGTACCTAAAACAAACAATAGAAACACTCTGGATACAGAAGTTGATACTAGCCAATTTACAGAAGAAAGGGTTCCGAAAGAACTCTTAAAACTGAAGGTGGACAAAGCAATGGGGCCTGATGGGATTCATCCCAGAATTCTAAAAGAACTAGTGACACCACTGACTACCGTCTTTAACAAATCACGGGAGGATGGAGTGGTACCTGAGGACTGGAGGAGGGCAGATGTGATTTCCCTTCACAAAAGTGGGAGCAGGGCAGAAGCAGGAAACTACAGACCTGTTAGTTTAACCTCAGTGATAGGGAAAATGATGGAATCACTTCTGAAAGAATTGTCAAGTACCTAGAGGCCAGAGGGGCACAGGACCCAAGGCAGCATGGATTCATAGCAGGAAGGTCATGCCAGACGAATCTAATAGATTTCTTTGACTGGGTGACCAAAGTAGTAGATCAGGGAGGGGCTGTGGACATGGCCTACCTAGACTTTAGCAAGGCATTTGACTCAGTCCCACACAAAAGATTAATATATAAGTTAGCCAGCCTGGGAGTGAGCCCCAAGATGATAGCCTGGGTAAAGAATTGGCTGGAGAATAGGACACAGAGGGTAATAGTAAATGGAGTCCACTCTGAAGAAAGGGGGGTTACTAGTGGGGTGCCGCAGGGTTCAGCATTAGGACCGGTCCTCTTCAATGTCTTTGTAAGCAACATCACAGAGGGACTGGAAGGAAAAGTATGTCTCTTTGCAGATGACACAAAGATCTGCAACAGAGTTGATGCACAAGGTGGGGTGGAAAGGATGAGAAGGGACTTGGCAAGGTTAGAGGAATGGTCAAGTGTATGGCAGCTTATATTTAATGCTAAGAAGTGCAAGGTAATGCACCTGGGAAACAAAAAACCCAAGGGAAGAGTACACAATGGGGGGGTGAGATACTAACAACAACAAAAATGGAAAGGAACCAGGCAGTAGTCATATCAGATGACTTAGAGGTGGGCAAGCAATGTGAGAGGGCAGTATTTATTTATTTTATTTATTTGTTTTTGTTAACCAGGTAAGCACACTAGACAATGAGTGCCTATTTTCAGGTGCGACCCGGGAAGTTACAGTACAGAGAAACATGGTACATATACAGGGTAGCATACAGACCCATAACTATAAGTGGACCAAATGGAAAACAGTACCTAGGACATTGAATGGACAAAAAGAACAGTCTCACCCACACACCGGTGGGGCCAGGGTAACAGCATATAGACAATAGTACATGGTCAAAGCAACAAACGAGAATACAACTACAGGCTCGTTAATACATAAGTTCACATTTGTGGCAGGGTGCGGAGAACAACAAGTACAGGGGGTAAGAGGGAGGGGAGGGGCAGAATCTGCTGACTCCCCATGTGGCAGTCGGGAAGAACGAGCAAGGGGTGGCAGGATTTTGCAGAGGGCGGCATTGAGCTGGAAGGTGAGGAACCCAACATGGAAGACCACCACGGCAAGGCAAGCACGAGCAGCAGGGGAGTACTGCCCCGTACCAGTGGCAGGCCCCAGTGGGCAGGTCGGGGATAGCGAAGGGACCTACAGGAGCCCCGAAGAAGGGAGCAAGAAGGAGAGGGGATCCTAGACAGCGAGGGGGGGTGGAAAGGTGTGTGCTGACCGGAGGGGAGTGGTAAAAGCCAGGAACTGCTTGAGGGTGGGGAGTAGGGTGGCCACGAGAGCAAATAAGTGCTGGGGTGGAGAAGTGGTTGAGGCCGAAAACCTACGGGGTGATAGAGGAGACGGGAAGCCGGGGGTGGCAGCTACACATTTCCACAAGGACAGGTGGAGGCCCCATTGAGGAAGTTCCAGAGGGACGTTTTGAAGCTGAAGTGGGATGGGGCGGCTCGAACTGGAGCAGGGAGGGAGTTCCAGAATCTGGGGGCATAGGCGGAGAAGGCCTGATCCTCGGTGCGGGAGCGGGTCCTGGGGACTTTGCAAGCAACAGTCGAGCTGGGCTTAAGCAGATAAGCTGGTGTGTAGTGTTGGAGGGGAAGGGCAAGTGCCGGGGGGCAAGCCGTACGGACTATGTTGTCTACAAAGCTACCGAAGACAAAGGCTTGGTGTTTATCAGGGGGAAGCCACTCCAGCCGGCCATAGAGGGCACACTGATGCATAAGGCGATGGGCGGAGAGGGCAAATTGACAGACATTGTTATAAGCCATGTCCCCTTTTGCTAGGGAGGCATTCGGGATGGGCGCGAAGCCAACAAGCCCGCAGCAGAGCGTAGGTAGGAGGATTCCCCTGGCTATGGCGAGCCGAGCCACCAGGGTGATGCAGTCCTTGGCCCTGTAGGCAAGGCCAAGCTTACTGTTTGACGCTTTGCAAATGTTCCAGAGATGCTCAGTGAAATCAAGCTGGGGGTCTAGGGTCACTCCTAGGTACCTTGCAGAGTTCAAGACGGGCAGGAGAGAGCCATTCCCCCCATTTATAGTGAGGGGGAGGGGCAAGAAGCGATTTTGGCCACCGACCCGAATAACATGGCGTGAGTTTTGGCTAGATTTATGGTAAACTTGCATCCCACGAGCCAGTTTAGGATACGCCCAAAGTCGGAGTTGAGTTGGGAGTTGATGGTAGCAGGGTTTGAAGCGCTAGATAGTAATACCAGATCATCTGCATATAGCGTAGCAGACCCGAGGGTTGTAATGGAAGGGAGTTCATTTACATAGAGGGAGAACAGAATGGGACCAAGAACGGACCCCTGGGGTACACCACATCTAACTGGGGAGAGGCCGGAAAGGGCACGGTTAAAGCAAGTGTATTGTTGTCTCCCCCCAAGATAGCTGGTGAACCAGTCTAGAGCTTGGGGGGAGAAGCCTTGCCCAAGGAGGGTGGAGATAAGGAGATTATGGTCAACTCGGTCAAAGGCCTTAGAGAGGTCAACAAAGATGGCCCCAGTCAGTTTTCCAACATCTGTGGCGGCTCTGACCTGGGAGGTGATCACATCGAGAGCAGTGGACATGCTATGCCCCTACCTGAAGCCGTGCTAGGCAGTGGAGAGAACAGCATACTCCTGCAGATAATGGGAGATTTGTCCAGCCACAGCTTTTTCAAGTAGCTTGCTGGTAGCAGGGAGTATGGCAATGGGGCAGTAGTTATTTAACTCCTTGGGGTCACCGTGCTTAAACACTGGGACAACCTTGGCCTCTTTCCATATATCAGGTACGATTCCAGAGGTGAGGGAAGAGTTAAAAATGTGGGTAATCGGCCAAGCGAGGTAGGGCACCCCAAGGCTCAGAAGCTTAGGTTCAAGGTGGTCATAACCCACCCCTGAATGGTGTGGGAGCCTGGCTAGAAGAGTTTGAGTTTCCCTGGCAGAGACTTGCCTCAGGTAAAAAGGAGGCCAGGAGAAGGGGAGTTGGCCCTGAGGTTCCGTGGAGGGGGAAGGGAGGTGAGGGGTGGCGGCGATTCTGAAAACAGGAGGTTAAACGCAGAGGCGATAGTCAGGTGGTTGTTGCAGTTGGCCCCCTCTATGTTCATGTCAGCGGCCAATTACGTGGCAGACACACCCACCATACTTTTGATATTTTTCCAGAAACTCCAGGGGTTGTAAGCCGAATTGAGCAAAGCTGATTTACAGAACTCACTCTTGGCTGCGCGTATAGCGGCCTTACAAGAGTTCCGGAGCCGCCGATATTCAAGGTGAGCAAGTGGGTCGCCAGAAATTTTGTATTTGATCCAGCACTTGTCTCTCTGTTTCATGAGAGCAAGTAGTCCACCATGCAGCCACTTGGTGACTGTGCCCCTCACCCTTCTTTTTGTGAGGGGAGCATGCTTATCCTGCAGGGGGGTGAGAATCGATAGGAAGTGGTCTAATGCAATGGTCGGGTAACTGGTACTAAGTACCCTGGCCCAGTCAGTACGACATAGGTCTGGGGAGGGCTGGGGGGATATTGGGATGCATAGGGAGAGGCATCACTAGTAGAAAACAGGAAGTTGTTATCCCTCTGTACAGACAGTTGGTGAGACCCCATCTGGAGTACTGTGTGCAGTTCTGGAGACCCAATCTCTGCAAGAACATAGACAAGATGGAAGCAGTCTAAAGGAAGGCAACTAAAATGGTGCAGGGTCTGCACCAGAAGAAATATGAAGAGAGACTAAAGGAGCTTAATATGTATAGCCTCGAGGAAAGGAGGGAGGGGGGGACATGATAGAAACGTTCAAGTAACTCAAGGGAATCAACAAAGTCCAAGAGGGTAGCATCTTTCAAAAAAAGAGGTGTGCAAGAACAAGGGGGCACAATTTGAAGATGGGAGTGGCAGCTCAGAGGTAATGTAAGGAAGCATTTTTTCACAGACAGGGTTGTGGATGCATGGAACGGCCTTCCGGAGGAGGTTGTGGAGTCAAAAACAGTGGTTGAATTCAAGCATGCATGGGACAGCCATAAGGCAATTCTAGGGGGTGGGGTAGAAAGAAGTAGGCTGCTGGTTAACTAGGATCTGCAGCTTATCCATTAGGTAGGGAAATTGGCAGACTGGGTGGGCCAAGCGGTCCTTATCTGCTGTCAGATTCTATGTTTCTATGTTTCTATGTTTGTTTAATAGATCATTTCTCTAAGAGAGAATTCCTGGCAAGTGGAAAGAGGCTATGGTAGTCCTGGTTCACAAAGGTGGACTGAGGAAGATGATGGAGAATTACAGGCATATCTCCACGCTTTGCACACTTGCCAAGATACAGGACAGGCTGGTGTACAGTATAACCAACTCCGGAAGTACCTTGAAATGTACCACCTCTTATGTGAGAAAATCCCAGCCTCTCCCTACAAAACAGGGTACTAAATGAGAAAAAGACCGAGGTAGAAAGGTCAGTGGGGGATGCTGCAACAGAAGGTAAAGCCATCAAAAAATGGAAAGCAATGAGTACCAATGCCCATAGTCTGAGTAACAAGCTTACTGAATTAGTGGCCTTGATGGAGGAGGAACATCTGGATATCGTGGCAGTCACAGAAACATGGTTTGCACAAAACCATGACTGGGACGTAAACATACCAGGATACACTATCTACAAGAGGGACAGAGAGGGTAAAAGAAGAGGAAGAGTAGCTCTTTACATAAGGGAAGGAATCAAAGCAACAGAACAAAAGGGAAAACAGGGAGGAGAAGAAACACTGTGGGTAAATTTGGAGACCAGCAATGGCACCAAAATCTGCACAGGGGTTGTATACAGACCCCCTTCTCAGGGGGAGGAAATGGACAAGGAAATGATAGAAAGTATACTTAGCATGGCAGAAAAGGGGGAGATATTGCTGATGGGTGATCTGAATATGCCAGATGTTAGCTGGAGTACAGTTGCAGCAGCCATTTTGAAGAGTGGGGTTATTCTAGATGCCGTACAGGGGGCATGCCTTAGACAACTAGTATTGGAGCCCACTCGAGAGGGAGCAATCTTAGACCTGGTTCCCTCAAATGGAGATGAAGAGAGGATCACAGATGTAGAAGTGGGTAGCCATCTGGGAACTAGCGACCATCGAACAGTATGTTTTACAATAAACACAGCAATAGAGTCAAGCCATACAAAGGCAAAGGTACTGGACTTTAGGAGGGCTGACTTTGCCAAAATGGGTGAGTGCCTAAGGAATGCACTAGCAAATGGGCAGGAAAGAGGGGTGGAAGAACAATGGGGAATAATAAAACTGCCATCACAGAGGTAACAAGCCTTTGTGTGAAGCAAATAAACAAAACTAAACGATGTAGAAACCCTATGGTTCTCAAAGGAAGTGGCAGAATATTCAAGAGAAAAGAAAGCTTTCAGGAAGTACAAGGAATCACAGAAGGAGCAGGACAGAGAACTGTATCAGTTAAAGCAAAAGGAAGCTGGGAAGGCAGTCAGAACAGCAAAGGCCCAAACCGAGGAAAAGATAGCCAACCCAGTTAAGAAGGGGATAAAACTTTTATAGGTACATCAGGAGCGAAGGAAGACCAAGGGAGGATAGTGAGGCTTAATAAAAGGGGGGAGGTGGGCAGAGGGTGAGTGTGAAAAGGCAGAGACACTAAACAAATATTTTTGCTCAGTATTTACAAAGGAAGAGGGGGAGGTACCTAAAACAAACAGTAGAAACACTCTGGATACAGAAGTTTATACCAGCCCATTTACAGAAGAAAGGGTTCTGAAAGAACTCTTAAAACTGAAGGTGGACAAAGCAATTGGGCCTTGATGGGATTCATCCCAGAATTCTAAAAGAACTAAGGGTAGAATTAGTGACACCACTGACTACCCTGTTTAACAAATCATGGGAGGATGGGGTGGTACCCGAGGACTGGAGGAGGGCAGATGTGATTCCCCTTCACAAAAGTGGGAGCAAGGCAGAAGCATGAAACTACAGACCTGTTAGTTTAGCCTCAGTGTTAGGGAAAATGATGGAATCACTTCTGAAGGAAAGAACTGTCGAGTATCTAGAGGCCAGAGGGGCACAGGACCCAAGGCAGCATGGATTCACAGCAGGAAGGTCATGCCAGACAAATCTGATAGATTTCTTTGACTGGGTGACCAAAGTAGTAGATCAGGGAGGGTCTGTGGACATGGCCTACCTAGACTTTAGCAAGGCATTTGACACAGTCCCACACAAAAGATTAATATACAAGTTAGCTAGCCTGGGAGTGGGTCCCAAGATGACAGCCTGGGTAAAAAATTGGCTGGAGAATAGGACACAGAGAGTAATAGTAAATGGAGTCCACTCTGAAGAAAGGGGGGTTACTAGTGGGGTACCGCAGGGTTCAGTATTAGGACCTGTCCTCTTCAATGTCTTTATAAGCGACATTGCAGAGGGACTGGAAGGAAAAGTATGTCTCTTTGCAGATGACACAAAGATCTTGCACAGAGTTGATGCAGAAGGTGGGGTGGAAAGGATGAAAAGGGACTTGGCAATGTTAGAGGAATGGTCAAATGTATGGCAGCTTAGATTCAATGCTAAGAAGTGCAAGGTAATGCACCTGGGAAACAAAAACCCAGGGGAAGAGTACACAATGGGGGGTGAGATACTAACAACAACAAAAAATGGAAAGGGACCTGGGGGTAGTCATATCAGATGACCTAAAGGTGGGCAAGCAATGTGAGAGGGCAGCAAGGAGGGCTGGGGGGATACTGGGATGCATAGGGAGAGGCATCACCAGTGGAAAACAGGAAGTTATTATCTCTCTGTACAGACAGCTGGTCAGACCCCATCTGGAGTACTGCTTGCAGTTCTGGAGACCCAGTCTTCGCAAAAACATAGACAGGATGGAAGCTGTCCAGAGGAGGGCAACTAAAATGGTGCAGGGTCTGCACCGGAAGACATATGAAGAGAGACTTAAGGAGCTTAATATGTATAGCCTCGAGGAAAGGAGGGAGAGGGGGGACATGATAGAAACTTTCAAGTACCTCAAGGGAATCAACAAAGTCCAAGAGGGAAGCATCTTTCAAAAAAAGAGGTGTGCAAGAACAAGGGGGCACAATTTGAAGATAGAGGTGGGGCCTCAGAGGTAATTTAAGGAAGTATTTTTTCACAGAGAGGGTTGTGGATGCATGGAACGGCCTTCTGGAGGAGGTCGTGGAGTCAAAAACAATGGTGGAATTCAAGCATGCATGGGACAGTCATAAGGCAATTCTAGGGGGTGGGGGTAGGAAGAAGTAGGCTGCTGGTTAACTAGGATCTGCAGCTTATCCAGTAGGCAGGGAAATGGGCAGACTGGGTGGGCCAAGCGGTCCTTATCTGCCGTCAAATTCTATGTTTCTATGTGACAAGCAGTATGGCTTAAGACTGTACCATAGCACAGAAACTACTCTGGTTAATTTAACTACAGATGCCCTCCTGGCCCTCGACAATGGGGTTCCAACTGGGGCCATCTTTATTGATTTTACCAAGGCCTTTGACTTGGTTGGCATACTCTACTCCTCAGTAAGCTAAAACACCTTGGTTGTGATTCTCACTCATAATCCTGGTTCACTCACTATCTCACTCATAGGTCACAAAAGGTCAAATGGAGAGGCGCCTTGTCTAGCTGCAAGCCTGTTACAGAGGGGGTACCTCAGGGTTCAATACTTGGCCCTTTACTATTCTCAATATTTATTAGTGACTTGGACAATAACTGTGGCAATGGACACCTCATACCATATGCTGATGATGCAGTCCTTTTTAGGAGCTCCCCTGATTTCAAGACTCTCAATGCCCAACTGTCAAGTGACTTGGAGTCTCCTGAAAAATAGATCTGGTCAAACAGGTTGGTTCTGAATGTAAAAAAACTTAGGTGGTCCTATTCTGACCCAAACACCCTGGAGCTGACAGACAGAAACTGCTGTTCATTACAACCTCTTTGGGAGCTCAGATTGAGATGGTGGATGTGGTTAAGTATATTGGGCTCCATATTGACCGAGGTCTTACTCTCAAATCACAGTTGGATCATATTACCCGATCCATCCACCAGACGCTCGGCCTTTTATATAGACTGAGTGGCTACCTTACTTCAGAATCCAGGCTAGTTATAGCAAACACTGTCCTGCTCCATAAAGTATCATATGGTGTCCCTGTCATGCAGCCTCTTAGAAGATCTGAGTAAAATAAGCTTGAGGCTTCATACCACAACATAGGTTGCTTTGCATTGGTGTCCCTCCATATGAAACATCTTTGTGACATGCTTACCTCATTAAACTGGCCCATGTCTGATGGCAGGTTCCAATACTCCCTATTATGTATGGTGTTTAAGTTAATCGCTGTACATACCCCACCTAATCTGACTGGCCTTCTCAGCCCCAAAGCCTCTAGAAGGCTACTCTGTACCTGTAATAGAAAATTGCTTGAGGTGTCCAGAATCCGTACTTCAATGAGGAAGAGGTCCTTCATCTTCCTGGTTCCTTCTCTCTGGAATGCTCTCCCTGAGGTCCTAGAGCATGCCAACACTCTTTCCTGCTTCAAAAAAGGGCTAAAGACTTACCTGCTTAAAAGCTTCCTTTGCACCTGCTATCACTGATCGTCCCTTTCTTAGTTTACCTAAGTACTTTTGCTCATGACAGTGAGTGACAAACCCTACCATAACCAAGTCGTCTTATTTTCTGTCTAAACGATTTTCTGTCTAAGCAATTTGAGCATAATAGGGTATCTGTTCACCTTGTAAAAGACCTATGTTTATTGTTCATGATAATGTACCACATGCCCTGACTCATTGTGTGCACAAACCCTCTACTGTAACCTTGTTGTCCTATTTATTACTGTCTAAATAACCTCTACTTGATATACACTTGCTCACCTTGTAAACTATGTTGTATTGTGTATTTCCCTATGCACTTATCATTTTTATCTGTAATGAATCCTGGGCCACCCCTAAAAAAAGGGATTTCTGGTCTCAGTTGGCCTTCCCAGTTATTATCCACACCAACAGTACTTCAGTCTTGTCCTGATTCAATTTGAGCAAACTTTGTTGCATTTTCGTCTTTATTTCCCCCAGTTGCACTCACCTCTGGAGCTGAGGTCTTTCCACTGACTTCTGACCGGAGACTCTAGTACTTGGTTGGAGCATTCTCTGAGTCATACATTGCTGCCTTCAATTAATCTGTCAGTTCTTGGCTCTCCCCCCCCAAGATGGGCTCCTCTGCTCCTGCCTGGTGACCTGGGGACCGATCAGGATCACCTTGACTATGACTGTCAGCAGTAGAGGAGAGGAGAGCTATTCCTTACATACTCATAGGGCATGAGTAGTGGTTGGATCCACCCCTTCATTCTGCAACTAATCAGGGAGGGATTTTCTGCCCTGTGACAGTCTGGCCCACCAACATTAGCTATGTGCATCCACACGCAACGGTCCTCTGGGCAGCCAGCAACGTGTGATCACCCACATTGCCAAGCGCACTGCATCTTACCACCACCACCAGGTGTCATTCCATGTGCTATGCAGCACAGCCATTCACCCACAGAGGATAGTGTCTGAGGCAGATGCTGTGAGCCCCCCCCCCCCGTCAGCATCCACTCATGATGTCCCGGGCTCACACCATGGACTCGCATTACCAGGATGCCAGAGCAGACACCCATTGCTCAGCCCCACAGAACCAGCTTGGAGGCAGCACTGTTTTACAGTTCATTACTCAAACCAACAGACCACGCCACATCCATTTTTCATTTACTAGTAGTCCTAAGTTTGATTGTTTTTTTTCTAAAAGCCCCAGATTTGGAGGGTGTGGGATACTCCTACCCAGCCCTCTCTCAGCTGTGATGCCTCTGACAGCAAGTGGACTAGCCGAGCAGCATAAGCTTCTTTGCTGCCAGGTTCAAAGTAAATTCTGCAAAAATCATGGTAAAATCCTGTCGCCAAGGCTCTCCCACACAGATTCAATGCCTCTTTACTCTGTTGTCTCCTATGACAGACTGATGCTTCAAACAACCTTCCTTTCTCCCTGACCCTGGCACAGGCAATTCCACCCATTTCATTTTCTAAATGGAACTAAAAGAAACCAAAAACAAGGACAATAGAGAAATGTTTCACAGCATCTTCATACATAATTGTGTAAGACAACAGAGGACGCAGGCAAGGATCAGTGAGACTTTGATTTGTGTAAAAACATAGGGCCCTATAATCGAGGCCATGGAACATTTTCCACAGAACTTGCATCATGCTGCAGAATATATGTGGTGCTGTGGAATTCATTGTTCCTGGTGAATTTTCATCCATTTATACCTGTACAATTTTTTCATAGTTCCTGGCTCCTTTCCCCTCCTTGTTTATGCTAAAACCACTTCTTCTATGATGAGTATGTGATGCTATCAATGGCATTACATCATATTTCAGCCAATGGCAGAACTGCATTATGACACAGAAATAAATAAATTGTGCTACAGGATTCTTCAAATGTTGCTGCAGAAGCCTAGGAGGTCAGCCACAGAAATTATGACTGGTGTGCCACAGAAAACTAGAGGCCCTACCTATAAAATATAGAGGCTTATAGACAGATTACTAAAGGAGAATTTATTTTATTTATTTAAAAGTTTCACCAGGAAAGGCATACTGAGCAGAAATTACTTGTTTCCAGATGTGTCGGGGGGGGGGGGGACACACAGAGGGTTAGACAGTATGAGTAGGGGTAGCATTCCACCTCATAAGCTTGTATGCGTGTCCATAGTCCAGTTGGGTATAGTCAGTGCTGTGCAGAGAAGGGTCAAACAAGGTGGACCACATCTATTCCATTACTACAGTACTGTGTTAATATGGTCACAATAGTTTGGTGGCTGTGTGTAGAACTGCAGTGTGGGAGACCCAGCTTTGGGTGTGAGCTGCAAACATAGGAAAGAAAGAAGACCCTGGCCCATCAAATTTGTGCCCCCACCAGCTCAGCATGAACCCCCGTCACCCTCTTTTCTGCATGATTCTCATCTAAGCTTGACGATAGAACTGGTGTTGATGGACACCACTTGTTCTGGAAGCCCATTCCAACTGTTCATCACTTGGCCTATGAAGTAGCTCTTGCTGATATTCCCCTTGAATCTCCTTCCTTTGACATACATTGAGTGTTCCCTTGTCTTCTCAGTCTTCTACACCTGGAAGAGGTGCATTTTGTCAGATGGTGTTATCCCATTCAGCTACAGTAGTTCCTGTTCATACTGAAAGCCTCTGAAGTAGTGTTGCTCAGATGGATCTGGACAAATTCGGATTCGCAGATATCTGCCTTTTTGTGGCACGATAGTGGATTTGCCAGATTCTTCCACTATCTGCCTACTGATCTGGCCATCAGATTCCTGGTCAGATCCCATGTTATCCGACGGCTGGATCCAGGGATCCAACACCAGATCCCTGTATCCGGCGCTGAATAATGAGTGATCTGACATGGGATCTGACTTCCATATTTGGCTGGATCCCGGGACAGATCCAACTCGAATAGTGCTGCCATCTGCCGGATCACTGGCGGATCCACGGCGGCACTATCCGAGCAACATTATTCTGGAGCCAGCCAATGTGTTCATTATAACTAAGATTCACTATAACAATGTGTAAATATGCCTATTTATATTACAATAGAAGCACTTACAGGTGTTCATTATTAAAGAAATTCATTATAGAGGGGTTCACTATAGTGAGGGAGCAGTGTATTTTGAAAACTGCAATCATGTCACCTTTCAGTCTTCTCTTTCCCTTGAGGAACAGTTAAGGTCTGTTGAATGGTCCACATAACCCATGTTCGCTCTTCTCTTCATCTTCTTAATCCTGTCCATATCCCTCCTCAGATATTGGGATGAGAACTGTGCACCATAGTTAAGATACTGTCAGGCTAGTGGGCTGTACAGGGGTGAGGGGCATTATGACATTTCATGGTCTGTTTACAAAATTTCTCTTGAGCCACACAATGATTTTGTTTTGCTAGCTGCCACTTCACACTGTTGTCCCCATTTAATGTTGTCTGGTCTTTTATTATCCCAGGGTCTTATTCCTGCTGAGTTTCAGTAATCTCTGTTGCTTAGACAGCATATTTCTTTCATATTTTTCTGACCCACAGCAAGTGCATGACTTTACATTTATCAAGGATAAATTTCATCTGCCATTTTTTCTTTCAGTTTCATGAACATCATTAAGCTTATTAATACAGCTGCTGGTACCCACTTCCATATCACCAGTGAATTTTTTTTGTGTGGTACTTGGGTTACGGTAGGTGAAAAATAGGATGGATGGATGGATGGAATTCTGGACTGATGAGGGGTGAGTTCTTTTAGAGTCAAATCAGTCCTAGCAGTTCACTATTTAACTTCCACTGATTCCAACAACCTTTTGTTTGAGTGGACCCAAACAGTAGGGGGAAGGGAAGGTGGAATTGTTTAACCAGGAAAGACACACTAAGCCGGAGCTTGTTTCCAGGTGCGACCTGGGAGCACAAGGAAGTTAAGTGACTTGCTCAGGGTCACACAGTATGCAAGTAGGGTCAGATAGGATTCAAACCCAGGTCTCTAGGTTTGCAGCTCAGTGCCCTTAACCACTACACTATATTGCTTCCAATATAAGGACCATGAAGAAGGAGGATGGCATCTGCAGTGCAGTCCACAGGGATTCCACAGGTCCACACAGCATTCTGCTCAAGGCAACTTTGATGTGCAGGTAAAACTCTGGTTCTACCCATAAGAAAGCCATTCACTCACTGAGGGCGGCAATGCAGGTGCTGAGCAGGCTGCACAGTTCTCCCTGAGGATACACTGGCGAAACGGTGAAACTATTACAGCGAAGACCATTACAGTGACCAATTCGAGATTGTCACTGTAATGGTCCCACTGTACACAGGCACTAGTTTCACTGGTGTTTGGCCCCCGTCAAATCAACTCGGCGCAGTCCCCCCCAAAAAACACAGTGCTTTTCTGTTGGGCGAAACTTTGACAGTCAAAATTTCACCTGTCGCTGTAGGGGATTTTGACAACTTAGTTGTCGAACCGACTTGGTGGAACACTCTCTGGGGGGAGCACTAGGTAATGTGGTAAATGCCATATGAATTGAGGGGGGGGGATCTGACAAGCAGGTTGACTGAATAATGCTGTAACTAACATATTTCAAGATTCCTAGAAAAACTCTATCTGGGGTACCCTGATAATCAGGTCCCAGAAGGGGGCACCGATATGATATTTATTTATTTAATTTTGGTAGCTGGGTATGCCCACTGAGACCAGATGGTCCCTTTTTCAGGGGCGACTCGGGGTTAATTACAGAGAGACATAAAGCAGTGAGAAATCCATTATACAATTAAAGAGAAGCAATAGACATGTCATACAGAGGTATCTAGAAGGTAGCAGGAAATGAGACTCCTAGGACAAAAGGCATGGCAGGATTACAGGGGAGACAGACAAGGCAAGGCATTTTTTTTTATATAGCACCCCGCTCTAAGTGGCTTGGAGCACCTTACAAATAAATATTACATACAATAATAGAAACACATTCTAATCATATATTGAAATAACAAATCAGATACCAATATACAACACAAAGATTGCACCCTTGAAAAAGCTCAGCATACTGAGTGAAATGTTGCGTAGTCATTTGGCAAACGGCTCTGCCTGTGTGTGGAGAATAAAGCCTGTGAATCTGCATCAGCATGAGAAGATTTTGTTGGCATTTTTTTCTGGTATGGTTTTGTGCCCAGCAGTTTCTATTCTCTGACAAGAAATATTCTAGTCTACATGTTTTTTTCTACTTTAATTTTGCAATGACTTTGCAGTATAACATGAAATTTGATACAAAGAGCTTTTTAGAAGGTAGCTACTACTCCATTTCCCTATAGGACACCAAGGATTTGGACTAGTGAGTTGACTGCATTCGGGGGGTGATGACAGTAAACTGCTTCATTTCTCTGAGCAATTCTGTATTTCTGGTCTCCTACCTGAGTGTACCAGGGCCCATTGTCAGCTGTCAGGAAATCAGGTCTGCCCCTGAGGTCACACCTGCAATGATCTCAGAGTCCAAGGGGAGACTGAGGACAAGAAAGGTACATGTGGTAGAGGACTCCATCATTTGGAATATGAGGGAGGTAGTGTGTGTATGTGTGTTTGGAGGGGGACCAGAAAAGCAGGATTGTTATGTGTTTTCCGCGGGCTTCAGCTGGAGGGCATGCACGCAAGATAAGGAATATTGTTAAGGGCATGGGTAGGGGGAAAGGCTCAATAGCTTTGACTACTACAGAACTAATGACCTGATTGTTAAACCCTTAGGGAATATGAAGGACAGCTATAGGGAACCAGGAGGGAGACTTAAACCGACAGTGCCCTTAGTATCCTTTTCTGTGGTTCTGCCAGTTTGGATAAAGGGTGAGTGTGACAGGGCTGAACAAGACCCTATCCCATTTGTTATGCAGATAGAGTTAAAGCCAAGGATATATTCTATTCTTTTCTTTTCTGTCTCTTTTCTGTCTGATTTATCAGTCAAATTTTCTTGTGAGACCTAGGAACTGATCACTCTGATAGTCTCACAATTCTCCTCCTCTCGCTATCTCCCTGTCTTCACTTCCTGTTTCTATCTTTTCAACCCCCTTGCTTATCTGTGGTTATAAAATATATGTGTGTCTTTATGTGAAACTGGGTTCTCTGGTTTGAAAATGTATGTAGTTATATTGTTGAAATGATTGTAAAAAGCTGTTTGTAACTCAGGGGGTTAACCTTGAGATGCAGTTTGATCTCCACAAGCTCATTTGCAGAGTTGTCAACAGGAGATCAGTTCTGGGACACAATGTTTTATTTTGTTGCAGCAGCAAGGAAAGAAAGTGACAACGTTTTGGGACATTGTGTGAAAAGAGGACATGCAACTTAACAAGCTCAGGATGTAAAAGTTAATTGACAGGCACAGACTTCTTATAAAGACAGCAGTCTTTTGTTGGAAAGAGAGGAAAATTGAGATTTGAAATTGAAAACAAACCCTCAGATGAAGGACTTTGTTTTCTTTGTACTGCCTTTGTAAAGAGCTACCCTGGACAATTTTATGTTTTATTTTACTATACAGGGTTTTAAATAATTGATTAGAAGTTTTTTTCTTGGGACTATACTAACTGTACAGAAAGTATTTATATAGATTTTCTAGAAGTGCTGTGTTTGTTAAACACAGTGGTGCAAGAGCTATGCATTTTCACAAAGATTTAGCACTTTTATCCTCAGTTGAGTTTCCTGTTCTTTTGCTTGTCAATTGAATAAAAAAAATTTTTCTTGAGGACCTCACTGGAAATGAGCTTGTCTCAGTTGAGTGTCCTATTCTTTTGCTTGTCAATTGAATAACATTTTTACTACTACTACTACTTTTATGAGCAAAATGCTAATCAATTTTTAGAGTTAAATAAATTCCTGCTATAGTGAATGATGGAATGTTGTTATAGCTAAAAATCCATCACTTTCCAAATGTTGCTATGCTGCACTACAGATGTCAGTTCTATTTGTTATGCTGCAGTAGCGACGTATGTACTGCAGCAGAACAGATTAGAATTCTCCCTCACATGCTGAGTAGCAGAGCTTATTCGTACTGTCTAAGGTAAGTGTCTCCCACAAATGGTATGCTGCTTATTTTGCTCGCACTTAACCTTTGACTTAAGACCTTTTTTTCCCCTGAGAGGTCACACAGTTTGACCATTGTAGGAGGATGTAGTGCACATACACTGGGTCGGCAGTATTTCCGACTGGAGTTATTAAATGTAACATATGGACTTGTGTTTAAAACTTGGACTCCTGAAATCTTTTTTTATTTTTAATTTTATCGCTATGTGTAGTGTGTTGCTGTTGTGTTGTACACCAGGAATCCTTGTTATGGTGAACTGCCCTGTCATTTCTGTTGGAGACGTAAGTAAAAGCTCTGTTTTATCGGAAAATCTAAATGGTGTGTCTGTGATTTTTTTTTCAGGATGTACAGCAGCTTGTTACCCACATCATTCACTATAAAAAATAATGAATACCTACTCATTGGTAACAAGCTGGTCAGTATATCTTGAGGTTGCCAGTGGCGATGGAACCTCTTGAGATTCGCTCTCAAGGTTCCTAATGTCGCTATGGCAATCTCTCGATGCATTAACCAGCTTGTTACCATTGGGTAGGTATTCATTATTCTCTATGTTATTGATAATAATAATAAAAGTAATCATAATCAATAATGATAATAACAAAATGCTACTTGCAGATTTTATAACTTCTCCTGGTCTGCCTATGCTTCCTGACCTGAGCCTCAGTAACAGTGAGGACAGGCTTTTCCTGATTGCTCACTTCAACTCTTGGCTGAAGGAGTGGTGCAAGAAAAAGGGCTTTGGGTTTGCGGCATGACTGAAGAGAGGGGCCTAGGCAATTAATATTGGACAGTTTGATAACATCAGTGCATTGCACTGGGGCACTAGGAAGAGCAAACAGGATGCTAGGATGCATAGTAAGGGGGATCAGCAGCAGCAAGAGAAAGACGATTCTGCCCTTGAACAGATCCTTAGTGCATCAGCACATGGAGTTCTGTGTCCAGTTCTGGAGCTCGCACTTGAGAAAGGACAGGTATATGGTTCAGGGGGTGCAGACATGAGTATCTAAAAGGATTCAGGGATAGCAGAGAATGGCTTGCAAGGAGTGGTTGGAGGACCTCAACACGTACACACTGGAGGCAAGAACAGAGATGGGGACAGAATCAAGATGTACAAATACTTCCATCAGTTAAATAAAGTAGATAGTGAAGAGTTGTTGAAGCCGAGTGAGAACACAGTCACCAGAAGGCACTCACTGAGGCTGGTGGGGGAGTGATTTTGGAAGGACATCAGAAAGTATTTTTTCATGGAAAGGGTAGTAGATGTGTGGAACAAACTACCAAGGGATGTCGTCTGTGCAAAATCAATGGGAGGATTAAAACATGGGTGTAACAGACACATGGGAATGGTAGGTACATCAGCAAAAGGGGTGGGGGAGGAGAGGAAAAGGGCCACTATAACAGGTAGGGCAGGGCAGAATTTTTCTGCTGGCAACTTCTGTGTTTCTATGAATAATATATTGTAACATGGTCGCTGTACCGGGGCCCTCGGGGTTCACCTCTCCACCCTTCCCAAGGAGAAGGGCCTGGGTTCTCTAAGGGTGTGCTACACTGGAGTAAAGTGGTGCAGTGCCTCCACCTGGGGTGGGGATATGCGGTAAGTGGCGACTGAAACACAAGGCTACCAACCCCCCAAAAACAATGCATAAAATGCCCACATGATCCCTCCCCCCAAGCAAATGACACTGCCAGAAATGACAGTCACCATCTTTGCTCACACTTCATCCCCCCACTTGTGCAGCTGGCTGCCACTTTATTAATTGTCCCAAAGATTAATTGGAGTATGTCCAAACCTCACTTTATGTCCTGGGGCTAGGGCTGTACTTGTTTTGTTGAGCACTCAGTCCATTGCAGAGTTGGGTGCAGCTTTTATGTGGGAGGCAGCCCTCCGAGTCGCTCTCTGTGCTCTGTGTGCATGTGCACTCACTCTCAATCTTTCTCAGCCCTGGTTGCTGTTCTGGTGCTGACATGTACTTTACAGGGCACCTGATGGTGTGATTATTGTTTGATCCTGGCTCTGCTGTCTGTCTTGGAGCTGGGACAGTCTCTGGATGTGGGCACATGGCCTGATTTCACATATGGAACTCCGGCTCCGTTTATGTGCTGCTGTGCATGTGCGGCAGCTGACATTGCTGCTGCTGTGCTCTTCCCAGTCCTGTTTCCAGGCCCATCTTTGACTCTTGGGCTTGGGGGAACAGCACCAACTGCTCCTTCTACTGTTGGCCCTCTGCCTTGGCCCTCAGTAGTTTCAGAAGGTCTGGAGTTCAGAGGCAGGTGGGTGGGTGGCAATGGCCACTGACGTATATTGTGGAGCCTTGGTCCACATTCCACCAGGGCTCCTTGTGGAGAACTCCACTGCTGCCCTACTGGTCCTCAGTGCAGCAGTCCCAGAAGACCAGAGGGTGAAGAGTCAGCCAAGGGAACAGAAGAGACAAGTAAGGTAAGCTCCAGATTTGGGGGGCATACATATTAAATAGTGTTGGCCCCAGAACAGAAACTTGTGGCATGTCACTGGTCACTTGTTTTTATGTTTATCCATTTTGTTTTATATATTTGCTTAATGAAGAAAGTGGACTGCAACACTGAGGACCCATTTTCAACCATGCTTGGGGAAAGGGAAAATTATACAGTCAATGCATGTGGGGGGTGTTCAAGAATTTCTGAAATCTCACCCATCAGCGGATTTCAGATTTTGGAATAATCCAGTTCCGGTTTTGATTCCGATGCAGAATCAGACTCAGAATTCTCAATCCTACTTCCTAATAATTATCATAACTACTTTTGGACTACTAAAAAACTTACTCATAGAAGATCTTTTGGCACATCGTGCAAGATACCAACATGACTGTTTGGATAAAATAAGGAACTGCTTTGCAATACCTTTCAGTAGGAGGTAAATTGTATCAGAATTTTAATCCAATTCCACTTCAATATTTAGTTACATATGTGTAATAAATAAATAAAATGTAACCAGTGCTACTGTATATGTATAGTTGCAGCTTGATGTCTTTTGCAGGTAGTTGTATAATTCAAGCTGAAGAGTAGTACTGTCCGTAACTACAATTGTATAACAGTGCTTGACAAAAAGTGTTTGGTTATACAGTAGTGATGTAACCCCTCCCACAAATGGCTTACTTTTAGCTACCTTCAGAACGCTGCTGCTGTCTTCCACTGTGCAACTCCTTCACCCCGATCCTGGTCAGTACTGAAGCTATGGGACCCTGGGCTAGGCTAGACCTTGTCACTTGTTCAGCGGGCTTGTTTACTACCGTTCTCACCACAGCCGGTGAGTTGCCACCTCTGTTCCCTCGCTTAGCCCTGTGGACTGTGGCAGCGGGGCCAGGGAACCAGTCCAGTATAAGCAGCCCTTTACTGTCAGTCATCCGTGCCCACGT
Organism: Neoceratodus forsteri; assembly: GCA_016271365.2. Lineage (NCBI taxonomy): Eukaryota > Metazoa > Chordata > Ceratodontiformes > Ceratodontidae > Neoceratodus > Neoceratodus forsteri. The sequence continues at coordinate 372,916,618 of CM057449.1, forward strand.
GGTCAAAAGACTTCACTCACCTAACTCCCTAGACTGCTTTGGGGGTCAGGGAGTCATAGAAAGGAAGTTTCAAGCTGCTCTCAAAGCTGCAAAAAGTGAAAACCACCACAAAAACTAAACCCCTGTCTCAAACAGCTGCTCATGTAAGAACATGAATTTCAGGGGCATCCGACAGCACTCTCCTCCCACCAATTCACTCCCAGGTCCCAATGAATGGCAGCAGGAATGTGGAGGTACTGATCCTGATGGCTGGAAGCCCCGCCAAGGGGCAGAATCATGTTTAAAACAGGAAATAAAAGACTACAGGAGCAGCCATGTTTGTAGTTCCTCTGGTCCCAAGACTGATGAAAAGGGATTAGAAGGTACACAGTCTAAGAACTATTAGTAGTCCATGTGCTCAACTTTGCAGAGACAGAAAGTCGCAAACTAGTTCAGGTTTCAATGCATCCTGTCCTTGTGTCACTATCATCCTTTTAGAGGATAGCTCAGCTCTGCAAAAAGCAGGCAAGCTGCAAGCTGGCTCAGGTTAAAGAGGACTTGTGTGCATGCTGTTTCCTGGGAAATTACAGCCACTAAGAGCAAGGAGTTCAGCATAGTAAGTAAAGCATATGTCAGTCAATAATTACTCCCCAGATTTTCTGCAGATGGGAGATGTATGTGAGACAGAGTGATGATTCACTTGGGAGAGACTTGTTAGTGAATTTAGCAGTCAGCCAACAGCTGAAATAAAACTGTTTAAAATGCTTTTGCAAAAAAAAATGTTGTTTCCTCCAGGAACAACACCGAAGAACTGACCAGGGCTTGGTGTGCTGCCAGGACTTGTCATGGCAAAGAGTTTAAGTTGCTCAAGGCCTTAAGTTATTGCCTACTCCTTGGGAGTGGATGAAGGCAAGTCTCCTTGTGGGGTAAACAGGACATTTGGGACATGAAGTCCAGGACGGCCCACACCCCTCACCACCATGAAGCATGTTGGGTTCACCGCACATGCACTATCACCTGCACGGTATACCATCAAGATCGTGTTAGGACTGCAGTGCAGTGAAATTTGTGCTGACAAAATAGCGTGACTGAATACAGATACATGGACAATAACACTGGGGATATTATAGCGCTGCTGTACATGTAGCTGGTTTCTCTCACACAATGTAGTTTAAGTCCACAAGTGTATGCTGCCTAAGTTTGCTGGCAGTGTGGTGCAGAGGTTAGAGTCACAAGCTGTGAATGGATTTGCTACAACCAGCAGACCTGGGTTTGATTCTGATGGCTTCTTGTTTTTGTGTTGTGCCTCCACCCCCTGAAGTTACATACCCCCTGGAGTTGAATAGCAAGTATCCCCCTTCTGACTTTCTCTCCTTAGTTGCATTCCCCAGAGTTGGAATACTTAATCTCTCCCTGACTTTCTACCACCTGAGTTAGGTCCCTTCCTGTTGTTGGAATACTTAATCTCCCACAACTTTCTCATCTCCCCCCTCGGTTGCATCCCCTTCCAGAGTTGGAATACTTAATCTCCCCTCCTCCCACTTTCTTCCTCCCAAAGTTACACCCCCCATAGCTCGCTTCTATGTATGCATTGTACATTTCACATAGTGCAAATTTCCATTTAGCTGATTTCCATGTGTGGTTTTCGACCACGCTTCCTTCTATTTAGCTATCTTATGGGTGACCCCACCTGCACCTGCAACTCAGAGGGAGATGTTCCAACAATGCCAGCCGTCAGAGTCTGCTAAGGTCATGAGTACTTTGTCACTATCTCTCCAATTGTTCTGCTAGTCAGGACAAGATAAAAGTGATTGCTAGGAATTTCTGCACAATTGTTATATATAGTTCATTTGTAGACCTGCGACAGCCAGGAGCAACTAGCATTTGTGCCTGAATGATTTGCTTGGGCTCCCCAACCAGCACCCTCCAATTGGCATTGCTCTGTGGTCCAACTTCAGGCCTGTAGCTGCCTGCTGTGTGCACACATTCAACAGACTGTTTTGGGAGCTCCCAAGAGAATTTGGGTACTGGTGTACCAGTAGGGGAAAACAGTAAATACTGTGTGGGTACTCAGCAGCAGGTGGTTGGATTTGTGGAAAATGATTTCTGAAATATTGCTTAATTACATTTAATACATTACTTTTCCCATCCACAACCCATTTCAGTCTCCAATATATATCCTCTATATCTGGTCCTAGTGCTCTTTTTCATTTGAAAGAGAGTCCTGTCCTGTAACCAGTTTACCCCTGTGAGGTACTTGTAGGTCTCTATCATGCCCCCTCTCACTCTCCTTTCTTCCAGGGTATACATGTTGAAATCCCTCGGTCTCTCTTCATAAGCTTTTAGTACACCCTTGCACCATTTTAGTTGCCATCCTCTGAACTGCTACTAACCTGTCTGTCTCCTTTCTGGGGTGCAGTCTTCAGAACTAGACACAATACTCCAGCTGGGGTCTCACTAACAAATGATATAGTGGCAACACCACCTGTCTCCTCCTGCTGGATATACCGTACCTCCTCCTGTGCATCCCAGCATCACACTGGCCCTACCCACTGCTTTATCACACTGCCCTGACATTGTGAGGTAATCACATATGATAACTCCAAGGTCTCTTTTCTGCTTAGTGACTCTTAGTAACCTTCCCCCCATCCTATCCTCAGCTCCTGTGTTCCTATGCCCTAGGTGTATGATTTTGCACTTTTTTTCATTGAACCTTGACTGCACTGCTTTTGACCACTCCTCGAGTTTCCCAAGATCCCTATGCATTTTCTTCACCCTTTCCTGAGTGTCTACCCTGCTACAGATTTTGGTATCATTTACAAAAGGCATACCTTCCAGTTCTTCAGGCTCATATTTGTTACCCAAGGTAGTATAGTGCAGTGGTCTAAGGCTCTGAGCTGCAAATGTGGTAACATCTAGTAGACCAGACCTGGGTTGGAATCCCATGGTTTCCACTTGCATACTGTGTGATCCTAAGCAAGTCATTTAACTTCCTTGTGCTCCCAGGTCGCTCCTGTAAAAAAGTTTTCAGCTTAGTGTGCTATTCCTGGTTAAACAACTTAAAAAAAAACTGTTGTACATCTCATATTGTACTTCAGGAATTACATTATAAGAGGAAGAAATACAACAGTACTTAGTGTTATGTATTTAACATTATGTTTAATTCAAAATGAGTAGAACAATCATATTATCATATCAGCATGGGGTGGATAACAGACAGTCCTTCAATGGTGAAGTCCCAGAATGCCTTTCCCTCCCTCCAATCAACTTGTAAATCATGGCTTACTTGGCTTATGTGCTTCTACTTTCATGTTGTATATAAACATAAAGGTTCCCTGTTACAAAATTTGGGGTTGCATTAATTTCCTGTTTAGCAGCATCCTAGTAGCCAACATTCAAGTGGATCCCCATAGGTGGAGGCACTGCACCACTTTTTTATTACCTCCAATACCAACTGAGCTCAGGTGCCATTCACCCGAAGGCCTTAGAAACTGTGCCCAGGTATCATTGGACAGGTGTAGTCTTGCACCTCACTAGTGGGAGTGGTTATACAGATATAAGATTTCATGAGACAGAACTGTACCCAATACTTATGCACAGGTGTAATTTATTGATACCTGAAGTTGTATAACCCATATTTGAAACATGATGGACTTTATGGTGAGCTTAGGTTTGGGGTAGTCATTTCAAGATTCCGGGTAAAATTTGGGAAAAGGAATGCTCTCATATTGTGGGGCTACACCTTTTTGTCCAGGTACCTCCTCTGGATGTTATTTCTAAAGATATAGGAACCATGAGTTTCCAGAAAGTTTTTACATAGGTCTAAAAGTTATTTTGGGGATAGGATTTTATGGATTATAACATATATGTATAACCCCTCTCTGGCGCCATCCTAGAGAGGGCTGCTACCCCTGCCTGGGTGGCCACTAACCAGGTTAATGGGCCTGGGTTTCTATTAGCTGTTACATGGGGTTCATTTCCCAAGGATAACAAAAAAATGGCAGTGCCTCCACTAAGAGTACATTTAGTGGGTCTGATATCTATAAGTACAACCCCCGGGATGTTGCACTAACCCACCTCCCCAAACAGTTGCCCCAGACATGAACTTACCAGAATCAAACCTCCCCACATTTGAAACAGTTGGCATTCTACATTTCAGCTACAGCTTAATCTGGTGCAGTTTCAGTTGCTTACCATCTGTATCCCTTCTTCCCCTGGTTGCCCCAGAAAAAGGGACCTCTAGTCCCAGTGGGCCTACCGGTTCAACAAAATTCAATAAATAAACAGATGCTCACCAAAATCAAGCTTCTGAGTCAGACTTTTTCAAAAACAGTAACATCAAAATTTATTTACATGGGGAGGGTTAGTTAAGGGGTACAAGGAACAGAGGTTAAGTAAAATGTTTTGAGAAGGTTTTCATTTAAGGATTTGCATTTTTTCCTACAACATTTTCTCCTTTCAATATTCAGACTCACACATTAATTAATGCAGCCACCAAACTACCTAACTGCTGCAGGTATTACCAAACCCAGACCCACTGGTACCAGTTCAGAACGAAGCCAAAATTCTGCCCAAATCTTGAGTTGCAGGCCTGAGGTGCAGCTGGTTGGCTGGCCTTGGTGCGCTTGCTGAATTAAATTAACTTTTTACGTCTTTGCTTTGATTTCTTTAATAATAATAATAAATCTTTATTTCGCATAAGCACCTTTCAAAGTGCCAAGGTGCTTTACAGAAAGTTAAAACAACAGTAATAAAATCAGTAAATATAATCCAAACAATAAAAAAAATCTGGTGAAGTTCATTATTCAGTGCCATCAAAGGCCTGGCACCATAAAAAATTCTTTAGCGCCTGTTTAAAGCCTCCCACCATTGTGCACTCCTGCAGCTAATGGGGTAGAGAATTCCAGAGGGTAGGGGCCTCATTCATAAATGCACGGGCCATAGAAGACTTTAAAGACACCCTTGGAATCTCCAGCAACCCTCATCAGCCGAACGGAACAGTCACTCAGGGCGATAGGGAACACGAAGCTCTTTCAAGTAGTCTGGGCTGAGTCCATGTAGGGCTTTGTAAGTTAGTAAACCAACTTTAAAGGTGATCTGCCACTGAATCGGCAGCCAGTGCAGAGTGCGCAGCACAGGAGTGATATGAGAACTTCGAGAAATCCCCGTCAACAATCTTGCTGCAGCATTCTGCACTAGCTGCAGGTGACGGATATCAACCCCTGGAAGTCCTAGGTAAAGGGAGTTACAGTAATCAAAGCTCGAGGTCACAAAAGCATGAACCAATGTAGGTAGATCACTGGACGGAACAAGGTGCTTGATCCTGGTGATGTTCTTAAGATGGTACATGGATGACTTGACGACTGCCGACACCTGAGATCGTAAAGTCAGCCCGTCGTCAAGCACCACCCCTAGGTCCCGCACCCATTCAGAGGTAAGGATCTGGGAGCCCCCCTAGATAAATTCCAGAGGGTTGACCAGTCCTCAGCCCCTCTATCTGGTGACCCAGGTCTACAACCATCACCTCAGTCTTTCCAGCATTCAACTTTAGCCAGCTCGAATTCATCCAGTCCTGGATTTCAGCAAGGCAGTTGTAAAATACAGAGAGCGCGCTATCCTGGTCTGGTACAAAAGACAGGTAGAGCTGGGCATTATCAGCATAGCAGTGAAACCTCAGCTCATACTATCTTACAATGTCTCCGTGGGGCAGTGTGTACACTGCAAACAACATGGGGGACAGCACTGAGCCCTGAGGGACCCCACTTGACAGAGAGAATGGGTCAAAGGAAAAAATCCCAGACACCACTCTATGAGTTTTGCCAGTAAGGAAAGATATAAACCACCTAAGAACCTTACATGTCAGGCCACAGATGGACCTCAAACGCCCAAGCAATACCCCATGGTCGACAGTGTCAAAAGCTGAAGAGTTATCAAGGAGCATCAGAATGGAATGGTGTCTTCAATCTCTCACCATCAGGAGATCATTGAGCACCGGAACTAGTGCAGTCTCGGTACTATGCCTCTTTCAAAAACTGGACTGGAGAGGTTCGTAGATGTTATGGATGATCAGGTGGTTCTCCAGTTGTGCCGCCACTACTTTCTCAATAACCTTCCCTATAAAGAGGAGGTTTGAGATTGGTCTATAGTTGGCCAGAAAGTCCAGGTCCAAAGAAGCTTTCTTCAGGAGGGGGTGTTACCACTGCCTCCTTCAGGGAGCTTGGAAACTCACCCGAATCAAGGAAGCACCAGACTATCTGTACCAGGATCTGGCCGATAATATCACAACATCCCATAATCAGGGAGGTTGGGCCCAGATCCAAACTACAGCACATAGGGCACATTCTCTGGACAATCCGCATGACATCCGTAAACTCCGGCAGGTCAAAGGAACTCCAGGAAGCACAAGGTGAAGTGACCAAGCACCGATCACCAGCATCCCCCACAGGGTGAGTCAGAAGGATCTCTGACCTGATGTTGACCACCTTATTCATAAAGAATCAAGCAAGCTCATTGCATTCCACTTGCAAAAAAGACCTTCAGAGCTACAGACAGGTTGGGTTGCACAACCTGTTCACAGTTCAGAAGAGATGAGCTGGTCAATTCTGAGCAGCAGTGATCTCCCCGGACAGAAATGCTGCCTTCTTACGGGAGATTGCTGATTGGTAGGCCTGATAATGCTCTATCAATCTAAGGTGGGTGACCTCCAGGACAGATTTCTGTCAACGTCTCTCTAACCTATGTCCTAGTGGCTGCAACTCTCCCAGGGACCCATCAAACCAAGGGGCCTGAGGCCAAAGGAAGAGAGGACGAACATGGACAGGAGCAATTGAGTCCAGGGCCATGGAGATGGCCATATTATATGCCAGGACCCTGGACTCAAGCTGTCCACAGGAAACTCTGAGAGGTCAATCACTGCCATAAGGTCTTCAGGGCACACATCCCGTAAAGGGTGGTAACTGACCATCTCCACAGGGGCAGGCCTACGAAGGGGGGCACAAAAGTTAACCTCACAGTGAAATGATCGGACTAACTGACAGGTTATACCCCCAAATTGGAGGCCTCAATCTCCAGGAAGAAAACCAAATACAAAGAGTGACCGTGTTGATGGATGGCAGAGGTAACAATCTGTGTAAGGCCCAGCGATGTCATCAGCTAGAGGAAGTGCTGTCCAAATTGCGAGAGTTCATCGTCGACCCAGGCATTAAAGTCACCAAGAACCATCAGTCTTGGTGACTCCAGCACCATGTTGACCACGGAGTCTGCTACTTCCTGTAGGAATCGCTTCTCGACCCCAGGTGGACGGTAGACAAGAGCTATCCTACAACCTACACTTGCCACCATGGTACACTCAAAAGATTCAGCCTCCTCAACTGGTACACTCGTGAGACCCAACTCGGTCTTAAAACAGACCGCCACCCCCCCCCGCAGTCCAATCTCGAGCAGTGTATCACCGAGTACCTGGCCGGAATTGCAGCTTCCAATATGGGGCCAGCATTTTCATCCAGCCAGGTCTCGGTGATGTATGCCAGATCAGTTGTTCCAATAAGATCTGCTATAATTGTTGTCTTATTCTTAACAGATCTGGCATTACATAACACCACTCGAATTGGACAGGCTTCAAGGGCCGCCCCAGCCATTTGCCCACCAGAAATGGTAGTGCCCTTGGGTATGGGAATTAAACATGGAGCACCATGCTCCAAACTCCATTTCGCCCCAGGGCGTCTTCTAGACCTAACAACCCCGATATGAGAGATCCGTTCATTCATCCTCTGATGTCTGCACCCCCCACCCCCTCCTATGAACAATACCCAGCGCTCGACAGCACTGATAAGTTGACAATGTTAATTGTGGGGGGGGGGATGGGCGGAGGGAGCAGAGGGCAGAGGATGAATAGCACATGACAGAGGAGGGAGGCCTACACATCCTACAGGCTAACCAAACTCAGAAAGCACAACACCCAGGCAACTAACCCAAAGGGAAAACCCCAAACAGACAACGATAAAAGATAATAACAGTAAGTAAAACCCAGTCAGAATAAAATCTCCTGCAGTCCCCTCTCACTGGACATGCAGAAGAATTCAGATTGGGGCTCTCACTCCCAATCAATGGTGAAAGTAGGATCACAGTTCACAATTAGGCAAACTCTATGAAAGTCAGTGTCTGGGAGGTTCTCTCACAGCCTCTCACCTCAAATGAAACCAGAAAAGGTTGATGAAACTAGGACTCTCACTCCCAGTCAATGAAAAATACATCCAGAAAGTTAACAGACAAATAAAATCAAATAAAAATCGATGTCTGAGAGGTTCTCTCACAACCTCCTTCCAGAAACAAAGCAGAAGTCAGTGTTAATACTGGTCCCTTAAAACAGTTTAAGCCCTAGAGAAAATGCAGGGCAAGGACCTCAGGCAACAGGCCAAACCATAGTTTGCACTTCCCCAGCAAGGATTAGCCAGCTGAAATCTAGGCAAAACAAATTTCCTTCACCCTTCAAATTCCAGGCAGGGAGGCGAGAAATAGACCAACACAGTGCAATGGTGGCTAATACAATAGATACATCCAAATGTCTTCCAAGCCGGGGGAAAAGGGAGGGGGAACCACATAGCCGCCAGAGTCCTAAGACAACACAGACAGCCCTACCGTCCACCCACAGTGAGGCAATCTATGCCTCTCACCACCCAACCCCAATCCTCCGACAAGAGTCCAGGGAGCAGGGTCCAGGAAACTCCAGGTCCGCAAAGGAAACCCCCCAACCAACCCCTGACACAAACCCAGTGGGATCTTAGCAGCTGTTACTCATGACCTTGCAGCTGTAATAGTCGGCAATTGGGGACATGAACTTCTTCAAACTCCTTCGAATCTCCAATTATGTCACCTGCCTGGAAAGTCAGGGCTAACTCCACGTTAAAACAGGACTCCAACAGGGCAGGGCACCAAAGATCCCAAACTCAATCGTGGTTCTCCTAAGTCATTCTGCATAGTAGTCGGATTACCAACATGCATTAGTCGATAGCTCCCAAATCAGTTTAGGGCCAGACTTCTTTGGTGCTATGCAAGTACCTTAATACAAAGTCCTGTACACCACGCTAAATAGTTGCCAGCAAGGTTAAGGTTACCCCATGCCTGTGGGCACTAAACTAGAACAACTATGTACATTCCCCAGGTGCAGGACAATTCCTGCTTTTACTCATGGTTCTGCAACATCTGTCCTAGGGTGGCACATGTGACTGAAGTCCTGGTGGTTGGTGGGATCAGCAGAACCAGAACCGTCCGGGCTCGATACTTGAACACGCTTGAAGGTGCAAAGAAGCTGCAGCTTGGCTTTTCAGCTTGATTAGAGGTATCACAGCTTGTCCCCTTTGGCCTATTGAGGCTCATTGCAGAGCACTGTGCAAGGCCTGCCAGCCACAAGGGACTCAGACATAGGAGTGGCCCCATGGCCTGGCTCCCTCACAGGTCAGAGTGCCTAAGCACTCGAGAATAAACCCATGATCCCCTGCAGCCAGCAGACTCCACTTGATGGAGATTAGTGAGTTCCCCACCTGGCCCCGGATTCAGGATGGAAACTTTGTCATCTTTCTTTTCACAGTATCAGCTATGCTGTGTAACCAAAGCAGTCTGTTTCTTCCCTGTCTCCCAGACTCTGGGGGTGGGGGAGGTGCAGAGTCTAACTACTGGTTCATCACAACAGTCTCTTTTCTTAGCTGTATCTAGGAGCAGACAGCGGGTACCTGCCCAGAAAGCACCTGTTTGTCCTTCTGTTTTCACAGTCTCTCAACTTTCCCTCAGCCGCACTCTTGCTCTGGCTCACACACAACTTCAGGAAGTTGAACTCTTTCTCAGCAATACATTAAGGAAAGTCTCTTTTCTCACTGTGCAGGTGCAGTACAATTACAGAAGAGGCTGTTTCTCCAATTTCTCAGAATCCAGATTCTCATCCAATTTCCAGTAGCCATTCCTCAATGCTGCAACCAGTCCTCATTGTCTTCTTCAAAACTCTCTCATCACACATCATGATTTGCCTGTGTCTCACCGATGAGGTGCAGAAGAATACCAAGGACACTCACTCCTCTTCAGGATCAGACCATTCCTCTAATTCTTTTACCATTCTCAAAATATCCATTCCCCAATCTCTTTACCGCTGTGATATAGCTTCTTACCACAGCATCAGGATCCTGCAGTTCTTTGTCTCTGCAGAGCTACCTGCACATTTTTCCTCTTTTCTCTCCAGATGGGGAAAGGCACAACCAGTCCTGGGGGAAGATTGCTGGCAACCCCCAGGCAGGCCACCTCCCAGTCTTGCAGCCCCATTCCTTCATTAGGGGCTGGAGCCCCCCTCCCTATGGAGGGGCTCCCACTGAACTGACTCAGAATCCAAAAATCCTGACTTTTTGGGAGCTTTTGGCAGCTACCTATTATCTGGAGCCACTGTCCTTTCTGAAAATTAATATGTATGAGGCTACCTCAAGGCCTCATTGACTGCTCAAAATGGCACCTAAACATTCCCCGGTATTTCCCCCCCCAAGAGTCTTTACTGAAGCCCCAGAATCCTCCTGGCAACTTCTGGCCCTTTGATTGGCTGTAAAGTAATCACCTGGCTGGTATCATGGCTGCTGACACAACAGTTTCCTCACAGTTTATGCAGTGTCCCAGTTTTCAAAGGTTCCTGCAGCCAGACAGTAAACTTTAATGTTAATCTGCCCCCTCAGAGTTGTTGCAGGATCTGTGCCCTGCAAAGCAACTGCACAGTTTAGAAGTTTTCCTCAACCCTTTAGCTGTCGCTGGGGCCATTTAACCTTGCCCCTGGGCAGCTCACACATAGCCCCAATACATTTCATACAGTTCCCACTTTCAGCTGTCTCTGCAGTCAAACCTAACATTTTTATTTATTTAATCTCCCATGGACTGGAAACATCCACTTTGCCTTTGCACATTGTTGCACTCTGTTATTTGTACTTTCCTTTCTGCCTGTTGCTAGCGCTAACTCAGCTCTACCCCAGTGCTAGACAGGACCCGCTCATTAGTATGTAAGAGCCACCACATTAATATTCATGAGGTGGCTCCCTGATCTCCGAGTGCAATTAGCACTCAGAAAAATTTCTCCCCTTGCTTTTCCATTGCCTCTCCAGTCCCCCTAAGGTCTCCGGTCCCCCTTTTGCTTCATGCAAGGGTAAGGGACCACTAGAGAGACAACCCAGCCAGCCCCTGAACAGCAAAATGAAAATGCACCTTTTGCCCATTCGTAGAGCTCCGGTATGCACTAGAGGTGCAAATTCCAACCAGCAGCTCTGCGCTAAAGCTCCCTTGGCCCCGCTTTAAAAAAAAACTATGCGAGTGCCAGGGTTGGAGTGCCTAGGGACACCACAGGGACCAACCAGGACCGAGGGAAGAATAGGGAAAAACTGGGGCACAAGCAGGAGCAACCTCAGGCATTATCAGGTAAGCCCCTAATAGGGGGGTTACATATGTTTTGCACATAATTCCAGACCTTTGTGTGAGAAATCCTAGGTCACTGCAGAAATTGTGAAGATAAGTTCTTGGTGGGGCAGAGGAACAAAACTGACAAATATTGTTAAATGTGTAACTTCATACTTGAAACATCTATGCTGCAGGAATATCTTTAATTATAACCCTTTGTTTTTTGTGCTGCAACCAATTTCTAATCTTTTCTATTACACAACTGGCTATACTTAAGTTCTCCATGTTATGTATTTATTTGGTTATTTGGCAATTAAAGTTTATTTCAATTCCCAGCAACTCAATTACACAACTTCCAATCAACAATACTACAATACAAAGAATCTACAAGTAAATACATATGACAACTAATAATAAGTGGTGTAGGGAAGTAGGAATTAGGGGAGTAGGGAAGGAAACAAACAATAAAGCTCCTTCTATCACCCTGATATACAATTCATGTTCACAATCAGTCTCATAGGTGTATAGTGTTACAATTCGTTGCTAGTTTTTTTAAATCTCCTAAGCCTTTTACTACCATCATTTTACATACATCTGTTTGTTGTGGTCCCCTCAGTAAAGTGTCTATTTAGAGATCTAGCTGTGTCAGCTGCTCCACTATCACTGTCTCTTCTATCCTCCCAATGTTTAAGAAGAAAAGTAGCCATCTAGTTTTGATTTTTTTTCTATATTATTCCTAAATCTGGCTATCAACCATTCAATTCTCAGAATTATTTCACCATTTGACAACCATTGGTCTTTATTGGGGGGGGGGTAGACTTTAACCAGTTCTCATGATTACGTTCGATGCCCCTGCTATTAAGATGGAGAACAGTTAGTGTTTACCTTTTGATAATACTCTTCGGGGAATCCCAGACCAGGTGCTGCAGGTGTAAGGGGTGTCAATTTCAAGATTACTGCGTATCCCCTCTCCTACCTCTGCCCGGAACTGACCTAACTTAAGGCAGCTCCACAACTCATGGGTATGTTTGACCTGCTGGTGGCATTCGCTGCAACACCTGTCTGAGCAAGATGCCCCACAGTGCACTGCTATTGCTGGGGTTATGAAACAGTGCCTCAATACCTTCCACCTTTGCTCCCTCCAGGTACTGGATGCTATGGTCTTGGCTGCTAGTTCCCAGCATCTAGACCAGTCTTTTTCATTAAGTGTTACCCCTGCCTCTGTCTTCCACTTTGTCTGCATTTTATGCGGATTTCTAGATTTGGTTCTGAACATACAGTATGTAATCTGGCGATTACATGGGATAATGATCCCCTCCTCCCCAAAAGAACCCTGCCATTTGTTTTATGCTGCTCTTCTGCTTTTGTAGCATAGCTTTTTGAGGGTCTGTCATAAGATAGTGTCTTAATTGTAAATACAAATACAAATCTATTTGCGATAAATGAAATTCTCTCATCACATCGTTCAAAAGTTTTAACTCACCCAGCTTCCATGGTGTACACTATTAGCTTCATCCCTATTTTCTCCCACCTGCTGATGGTGGGGTCTATCTTACCAGGGTGAGACTGGAGAGCTGCTCAAATTGGGGTATGTTCACAAATGCCTGTATAGTTCCCCAAGTCATTAATGAACTGCATACCAAGTTCTCAGAAAAAGTGTGGGACCAAGGGTTCACTATTTGTTTCACCACTTGTCCATCAGCCAGGTTAAAGGCCTTGTCTCTCACCTTACCGTCTCCTTCCAAAGTGACCACCCTGGAACCTATGTTGCAGCTGATAGGTCTGATAATATTTGGGCAGATCTGGCACCCCCAGACCTCACTCTTCTGTCAGAAAGTAATAGCTGCCAGGCACCAGGGGTGTCTAGGTTTACCCTTACTCCAAAGGAATCTGGACCAGCCCTTTCTAATTTTCTTCCAGGTCGGGACCGGAATGGGTCTGGATAATGATGCAAAGATGAACAGGGAACTGGGAAGGATATTCATCCTGAGTACCTCCATCCTGCCCGTGATATATAGTGGTGGTTCTCCATTTTATGAACTAGCCTCTTATGTGACACAGTGTCGAAGGCTTTGTTGAAGTTCAGGTACACAACATCTATCGGTTCTAATAACAGGAATCCATCAGTGATGTCTTTCAGTAGTGTATCATTCCAGAGGAGTGTGCTGCCCCAGAGATAGGGCTTTATGAAAATTATTGAATATGGAATACAAGTTCAAATTCCACGCAGTGGTCATGCTCTCTCTACTGGCTTGATGCCAGATTTGTTTCTCCACTTGAAGAGTCTCATCCCCAAGGAGGGTCATTAGTGGAGTCCCTCAGGGATCAGTCCTTGGGTCCCTCCTTGGGCCCCTCCTGCTCAACGCCAATGTCTCTGACATAAAGATGGGTATCAGGAGTGAGAGGAGTCTCTTTGCAGATGACTCAAAACTGGGGGCGGTGGTGGATGGGAAGGAGGGGAGGGTGGCCCTACAGGGTGACCTGGAGGCTCTGGAAAGGTGTTCTAGAAAGAGGAAGCTGAGGTTCAATGCAGGGAAATGCAAGGTACTGCACCTGGGAACCAGAAACCCGGGGCCAAGTGTACACCTGGGGATGCTACAACTCGATGGCAGAGAGGGACCTGGGGGTGGTGGTGGATGTCAAAATGAACAACTTGGAGACTTGTAGAGGGCAGCGGCAAAGGCCAACAGGATGCTTGGATGCATCACTAGGGGCTCACCTCCAGAAGGAGGGAAGTGATACTCCCACTGTATAACTGCTTGGTGAGGCTGCACCTCAAGTACTGCATGCAGTTTTGGAGGCCACATTTAAAGAGGGACATTGAACTCCTGGAGAGGGTCCAGAGGAGGGCAACCAAAATGATTTGGGGCTTGGGGGATAGGACCTATGGGGAGAGGCTCAAAGAGCTAAATATGTACAGTACACACTGAAAGAGAGAAGGGACCGGGGGACATGATAGAAGTCTTCAGGTACATGAAGGGGATAAATAGGGGAGAAGCAGTCAGGGTGCTCCAAAGGAAGGAGGGGGGCAACTAGAGGGCATGGGTGGAAGCTGGAGGGGAGAGATTCAGGAGAGAAAGGAGGAGGTGCTACTTCACTGAGAAGGTGGTGGAGCCATGGAATGCGCTGCCCAGGGGACTAGTGGAGGCAGAAATGGTGGAGGGGTTCAAGAGGGGGTGGAACAGGTACAGGGGAAGGGTTCTGGAAGCAAAAACCAGTGCAGTGAGAATATCCTGGACTGGGAAGGGAGAAGCTGGGGGGGGCAGCAAAGTCAGCTCCCAGGGTGGGGGCTGACCAGACGAGCCGACACAAAAGACCGTTAGGCCTATTCTGCTGGCATTTTAGTATGTTAGTATGTTAGTAAGAGAGCAGGCACCCTTAAGTTGTCTCTAGTCTTCTGGTCATTTGTTTAAGTATTATTACAAGCATGTGTTGTTTCATTTCATGTTAGTTTTCAAATATTCTGCATTAATTAGGATATGTTATTTTATAATTTTATAATTTTTAGCAGTTTCTACAAATCCTAATTGGTTCCCTGGAACAGGAGTTATCTGCTTTACAATTCAGTTCCTGCCTAAAGGAGTCACTTGAATGTTAGCAGAGCCAGGTGGAGTCATTGAATACAAAGCATGCAGAGGAACTGCAGGGTAATGTTTGCGAGTGTTGGATAGGAACAGCAGGTAAATTAGTATGGTAGCAAGTGTTTGGATATGAAAAGCAGGTAAAACAGACTGAAAACAAACCCCAAATACTGCAATATAACAGAGGCAGGGCATAGAATTGAGTAGATATACTGAAAACACATTGCAAGTAAGCACTGTGTGGCAAAGCAGTAGGAGTGGCTGTCCTAAAAAGATAATAAGTAGAATTTTTTTTAAACAGGAGAGACACACTAAGCTGAAGCTTGTTTACCGGTGTGACATGGGAGCACAAGTAAGTTAAGTGACTTGCTCAGGGTCATACAATATGCAAGTGGGGGCTGTGGGATTCAAACCCAAGTTTCGAGGTTTGCAGCTCAGAGCCTTAAACCACTGCACTATACTGCCTCCCTCTGAAAGAATACTACAGCCAGAGGAGCAAAATAAATACTAACCCAGAGCTGCAGAAGGCAAAACCTAAACTGAAAAGCCCACACAACAGCTGTAGCAAAGAACAGGAGCTTTAAAATGAGGCTGGAGGAAGTTAGTGTAACCTCCTCCTTGAGAAGGGGGCTTACCAGACTGCCTTCCTGTCTCGCTCCTGAGGTCCCTGACTGCTGCTACTGCCAATGTTGTCGTCTCCCTCTCACTTGACCACGTCTGTGGCTGCTGCAGAGAGAGAGAGAGAGGGCTGCCAGACTGTCATCTTTGACGCCTCCTGCGCCCTTTATCTTTGTAGCTGCAGTCACAGTCTCTTGTGCTTCATTCCCCCAATTTTGTCAGCAGGAACTGGAGACTTTGAAGACACCTCATCTTCGATGCCTTGGCACCTCAAAGCCCAGCCACCATCACAAGCTGGAGTGCATGCTACAGATGCTCCTCCCCAGTGCTCCCAGCTCCACTGACCCTGCCAGCATGCTGACTGCAAACCCACCCCACCAACAGCCACTGTGGATCAACCAGGTAATAGCACAGGAGGGCTTGGATGGCTCAAGGGGGCCAGCACACCATAAAGGGAGTAATCGATATTAAAATAAAGACTTTGAAGCACAAAGATCCTTTAGAATATGGCTGTGGCCATTTTGATGACCCCCGATTCTGCCATCCATCCAGTCAGAGGGCTAGAAAGCCCTAGCAATGACAGTAAGGTATTGTGGTTGGATGATGCAGTAAGGACCCTCACAAATGGACTGGCGAGCTTAAGGAGCCAATCAGAGGGCAGGACAGGGCAGAAGGATTGATAGACAGCCCTGCCTGTCTAATGGGATACTATACTGGAGGAAGAAGTTTCTGGGCTCTCAATGAGCTCATGGCAGTTTGAGAGAGACTTGGAGGTGTTCAGACCTGCTGCTGGAGAGACCAAGCAAAAGGCCTAGTTAGGCCAATAATCCTGTAAGCTCTCACCAGTGTTTATTCAGTATATTCACTGTGAGCCTTATCCTGGGCTTGCATTGTTCAGAGGCTGTGTAAGACGAGCACCTGTGCGAGGAAATTGCTGAGAGTCTGAGCCTGTGAGCCATTGCTGCATATCAAAGATGCTGAGCTATACTGAGTGGAGACAAACCTGCATGCAAGCCAGGTTGCTCCAGAACCAGGTAAGGGGCCTTCTAGCCCTTATCTAGTGGGGTGGATTGGGGAACAGGGAGCTATGGGGCATATGCTATGAGTTTGTGGATACTCTAGATTAGGAGGCGAACTGGACCATGGGGGTCGCTCCTGGGGTCTGGGGTCTGGGCTCCTTAGGAACCTGGAAGGCACAGTGTAGTGCTCCTGTGACTGACAAGTGAGCCAGAAGGGCTGTGCTACTGCAGAATGCCTGAGAGAGAGTCCAAAGTGTTTCATCCCAAAGTCATTAGGGCCTGATCCTCATTGCTGCCTGGCCTGTTGCTGTGTGCTGTTCCCCGCCTCTATTGAACTGCTGCATCTGTGTCTTACATGAGCGCTGGCATTGCTAGCTGGGGACTTTGTACTTTTCCATTTTGGGATTACCATTACTGCCTTTGGATTACAGTTGTGTTTCAAGCATTTTCTTGTTGGATTTCAAGCTCTTTAAATTGTGCTAGCACACTATGGCCTGCTGAGGTTCGAATTGCAAGCTTGCTGATTTTCAGCAAGTGTACCACCAAAAGAACCCAGTTAACATAGCTACCAGGCCTGCACTGGACTCTAGTGTAATTCCTGAGTACCTAAAGTCATTGATATTTGTATCATACTTGAAATTGCAGTTTTACTACAGGCTCAGCTGAAGTGTTAGCGCACTCTGTGTAGTATAATTCTTCTCTTTGTGCCACGTGATTGGGCGGGTGCTTTACACACTGTGTGGAATAAGAGAGGGTGATAGTGACCCACAGTACAGTGACTCCTTGGGGCATTGCTGTAGGTGGGTGTGTTAAATTTGATTTGCAATTGTCTATCCCCACCTTTTTGTCCAGCTTCTAGGCCTGTTAAATAAAAGTAGTTAATTGGTTGAATCTTACTCCTGTGTGTGTGTGGAGTTTGTATAACCTGAATGAAGTGTTTATTGGTGAAGGTAACAATTGTCTTAGTGGTCCACAGGGGGTGGTCCAGTGCAGTGTAGTAAGGTGGGTAGGTATTACATCTCAGGGGGTAGCACTGCAAACAACATCTGCCCCACTTATTCTCTCTGGGTGAAGACACTACACTATTTATTATTTGTTCTGGGAAAAACATCCCTACCACAGGAGAAAGAATGAACTCAACCCCCTCAACCAGGTGAGCCCTGTGCAGTCATCAGGCAGGGGTGTGAACCCAGACATAGTGTCCCAGGGGTCACACTGGTTTATATGGCTTGGGGAGGGGGGATGACAGGGAGCTCCTGCCACTCTTGACCTTTTCTTAAATCTGTTGCAACAGTTCTTCTATTTCTTAGCCTAATCTATCCTTTACAATTTCTAGTCCATAAGGTTGGCCACCTATGGGCACCCCTTCCCCTTTACTGTGCTATAGTGTCCTCTTTGATTTTCCTTTTCCTTCTGAGGTCTCGTACAGGGAGGTTATTGTGATGACCTCCGAGCTGATGTAAAACAACAGGCTATTTTCCTCGTTGTTGGATTTAGTATGCAATGGCACTATGTCATAAAATACTTTGATGTATACACCTTATGTGTATGAAACCTGTAAATGTTGAAAATTCTATGGCACTAGGTGTTTTTGATAAAGGTAAAAAGTTACTAGGGGACGATATTATAAAAATTAAGTTAGTTGTGCTATTTAAAATGCATGTAAATTGCTGTAACCGGAGTCAGTCTAAATTGTTATGGTGATTTGCATATCTCCCATGATGTTTTGCATTTTAGGAGTATGTGTGATGTTGTGTTCCTTTAAAACTTGGATTATTGTCAATGCCCTTTGGGGCAACCCTTATTTCAGTGCTTCTGCACTGAGGTTCTTTGTCTCTAACTTGTTTTGTTTCTTTATTTACGCCCCAACCACCCAAGCAAGCAAGACCCACATAGGGGAGGCTAAATCTCAACAGCTAGCTTAGATCAGAGATCAGTGAGTCAGTAGGTGCTGACTAACTGTAGATGAAAGGTTTGCATAGTCTGTTGCTACAAACTGATGTACTGAAGAAGGGATATGCCATTGCTGAAGGCTATCTGCTGCATTTTGAATAAATATCACAGAGAGATTGTGTGTTGAACTTGAAGTTTGGTGTCTGGTTTATCTGTTATCCCACAACCCCTCCTCAAGAGGCTGGTTGCTCTTGCTCATCAAACCTCAGGGTTAGCCTTTTAGGTAAGGTGTTTTTGATAGTTAATCCACAGAAAATGGGTTTGCAGAACTCTGGCTGGTTAGGCCGGAACTCATGCATTCACTGGCAGTGCAGGGGGAAGCTGCAGCAGGATCACAGTGCTGTCCTAGAGCAGGCCTTGGGTGCAGGCTATCAATGACTGCTCTGCACAGGCAGCAAACAGGAGGATTAGTTGCAGACCTTGGCTTGGCCTGGTCACCATCATGTTGCATCCTTCACTCAGCTCTCCAGCAATATGGCAGTGTGTCAAGACCTAGGTAAGGCCTAGATTGGAGTGCTCCCCACCTCTCCCTTGGGTGCATTTGTGGTAAATGATACCAAGTACCCAGAGACTAAGCTCCTGATCTCACCGGCCCCTCAGTCACACCAGACAGGGTACAAAATGGCTTTTCTCCACCTCTGATCAGCAACTTTCTCGCTTTTAGGTGAATATTAGCAAATGGGAAGGAGGAGAGAGGGTCAATGGAGACCAGTCAAGGTCTGCAGAGACAGACTAGGTAGATACATCTGGCCATACTAGGACAGCCAAGTGGTCTTTGTCTGCTGACAAATTCAGTTTCTGTGTTTTGCAGCAGTTTTTCTTCAAGCTTTTACAAGAAACTCACACAGTACCAGCAATTTGTTTGGACTGAACTTCAGCAGCTTTCAACAAAAACAACCAGTCACGTCTAGCTCTGAGGCTGCCTGGGCCCTCAGCTCTCCTCCTGAGCATGTCTTACTCCTCTGATTGTCCAAGCAGGATTGCCTGAAACCCTTCCTTGCAGGTGGGAAGATTCTAGCACAGCACACAGACATTCTGTCTCCTGTATGACTGACTCGTCTGTCATGTATGGTAACCAGCTGCTAGGGTGCCATGTTTAGAGCGTTGCATCAAGACAGCACCAGATTTCAGTGACTGTCATTTAGAGTGACTTCATTGTGCTCCCTTTTAAGGTCCCCCCCCCCAAAAGGAGTTGGTATATTTAGTAAGAAACAGACAAACAGGTCACTGTAAATGACAGTCACCAAAATCTGGCGCTGTCTAGACGTGGTGCCCTAAATGTGATGCCAAGATGTGGTAGATCTGTCATTCAAACTTAGGGTTACCCTAGTGGTGGAAAAAGGTGCCAGGCACTCCGCCACTCTGGCTCCCAGAGTGATTTAGGTTTCTTGCAGAGACTCTAAAATTTCTGTTGGCTGATTACGGGGGACAAGGGTCATCAAGATGGCAGCATCTGTATTGTTAGTATTTTTCAGTACTGGCTGCTTTTGCAGTTTCTTTTGGCTGGACGCTGCATTATCTCCACTTGTCCAAGTTAGCCTTTTGTATTTGTAATTCCGTTTACATTGTTAACAATTGAGGTGATCTGTTGGTCCTCTTCGAGTGCAAAGACACCTCTTTCAGCAGCAGCACAAGACAAGGAATTACTGCAAGCTACACTCCTCTTCACTGGCCTTCAACACCAGTTCCAGTTGGAGGTCACAGGCACACAGATGGACCCACCTTGAGCCTCTAATGGCTCAATAGGTAAGCCCCAGCTTTGAGGGGTTACATTCTGTAAGCGTTCATCAATTCTGTTTCTTATGATTGTCCCAAGCATATTTCTCAGTATGGACATTAAGTTGACTGGCCTATGGTTCCCAGGTTCCGTCCTCCACCTGGTGGCAAAACTAAAGCAGTCACATACAGCAGGGGGATGCACATGCACTGGGTTGGGGTGGGGGCATCCCAATTGGATATTTTCAGTGGTGATTCTGAGGAGCAGGGCATTCTGGGGAGGAAATAAATGTTAGAAACATGCTGAAAACAAAATGAAGCAGAGAAAAAAGTGTTTGTTCTCAGCTGACATTTTTGACTCTGTCATTCTGTTTTAAAATTCCCAACTGATTGTTTTTGTGAAAATACAAATATTTTATGAATTCCATAACACATGTGCAGCCCAGTTCATGATAACATCTCATCCCAAGCGTATTATTACTACATTTAAAAATGTATTGCACAAAGTCTGATTCCATACATTAGTTTGTTTTCTATGTAACTGATTTGGTTACTTCAGCAGATAGCAGCATAGGGCCTTTGGGAATGGATATCACAGGTGTGTTGGTGTGAGATATCACCACTTGAAAGATTTGATTAATCAGACTGCAGTACACTAATGAGCCATGTTTTAATCTAAAATAAGCATTTGGTCGAGCTGTTTGTACAGGGCACACAAAGTACAAAACCTCTTTCATTTATTTTGCAGATTGTAGAAATGCTGTCCTCTAGCCAAGGGTGGCATGTCTATTCATTAAACATGAATTCTTTTCTACTTCATGCTGTTCATAAATTGTGCAGTTGGAGGCTACCCATGGCCAAGCATAGCTTTTTATTGAGTTCTTTAAGATACAGCATTGTAAGTAAAAGGAAATTAATTAACCTCACACTGTCCCAAGCTGTGGCAAGCAGCTGTTTATTTCAAAATATCACAGCAGTCTTGTTCAGACTTGTTGGTCAGAACTATTTACAAAGTTCTGTTTATGGATCAATTTCTTTTGTAGAATTGTTTTATTGAGAGAAAGCACAGACACAGTACATACAATGGATATAGTGACATACACTGTCAAAGGTGGCAGTATTGAGTCCACACAAATATTTTATCTAGCACATATGTTGTCTCATGGGCACATTCATGAGTTCAGGTTGTCAGGAGACAATCATTGGCATACCCTTTCAGTGTCATTTCATCACAGGAGCCTCCCCAATGACACAGAATCCTCCCCTATCTTGCTCCAGTGGAAAGGATCCCAGCAAGCTGTCAAGTAGGGAACATGTCTGATCCTATAGCTTTTATAATGGGGGCTCAATTTTTTTTTTAATTCATCAGTGTTGCAACTGACACTATATTGAGTACACTCCAATTTAAGGCAGAGCCACAAATTTTTGCAACACTGGGCTGGTCTTTCCCCAACCAACACTATGATATTGTCTTACAGGCATTGATCAGTGTCAGAGCCCATGGCTGTTTGGTGCCCCCGGTGATCTACACTGGTTCCTCAGCCCCCAAGGGGGAGTTTGGGAGCTCACAACCCAGCACAGCTAGCATTAATATACTTACCTCTCCCCAAAACAAACACACTTTATGACAAGTGACAGTCATGTGTAAAAAGACCCATCCTCCACTTTACATTTAGGGCAGGCAGGGGACTTGGTAGGGTCAAATGAGAGCATGCAGAGAGGGGTAAGATAGGTCCTGTACATAAATTAATTTGCACCAGTCTCAGACCATTGCTTCAGGAGCATTCTTTAAAATGTACAGTGGCAGCTGACCAGAGTTTTGGAGGGAACTACATATCCAGGTCCTGCGCCTCCTTCCCGAAGATTTCCTCCATGGTGTATATGTGAGCTTCCAATAGTGGCTTATAGAAGACAGTGAAGTGTCTAGACCTCAATTTGGGGATTGTAAAAAATAGCTTTATTGGGGAGAAAGCTCTGAGATTTATGGGAAAAGGTCTTGGGTTGCAATAGCCAATACCTCATCCTGAGATAGGCACATAAATCTTAAGGCAGGATTTTGTGGAGATCTCTCAAAACTGTGAATGATTGGAGGCAGCTTCCCTCAAACAGGGCTCCCACTGTGCTATCCCTATGCATCTCCTTCCTAGTACAATCTGGTGAATGAAAACATTGTACCCCATCTTTCTTTTAAATACCTCAGTGATGACACCCATGGTGATACACCTGGGGTATTTATTTATTTATTTGTTTATTGATGTATTTGTTAACTGGGTAAGTACACTTGTCCCAGTGACCATTTTCAGGCACGGCCCAGGCCATCTAGATGCACATAAAGCACACTTTTGGATATGAGAGATACAGGAACAGTAATAGGATACAGGTACATGGATCAGAAAGGTACAATCTTGATATTACAAGATCAGACAACTTATGAAATACATATTACACACCTTAGCATTTGAAAGTATAAAGCAAAAACTAAAAGCATACATATTGCAGGCAATCAGATTAGAGTACAAAATTTCAACAGCGGGGGCATAACAATAATTTAGAGTGGCAGGGATCATGGGTTGCAGTTGTATGACACCTTCAATAGTAATGCATTTTTGTAGTGCATCTTGAACATATTGGGTGACCCTGAGGAGTGTAGCTCTTCTGGTAGCACATTCCAGAGCTTATGAGCGGTACTAGAGAAGGCCCTCTGTCCCATATCCGTATAGGACCTGAGGCAGGCCAGAAGGCAGTGGGTGGAGGACCTCAGGTGGTGAGAGCCCTGTTTGATAGTTATCAATCCAGATAATGGGGATCTGGCACCTTCACGGAGGGATTTAATTATAAGTGAGCCAAACAGTAAGTCCCTACGGGCCTGGGAGGAAATCCACCCGAGTGACGAGTAAAGGGTACATTGATGGGTGCAGAAGGGGGCTTGAGTGATGAACCTGCAGATGTTGTTAAAGGCTGTATTGTGGCAAGTGAGGAGCTAGGGTGAGGTTAGGGAGATGATGAGTGAACAGTAGTCAAGGAGAGGTAGAAGGGTACCCTGTCCTATAGCCAGTCTCACTTCTGGGGTCATAAGGTGCTTCAGGCGGTAGCAAACACCCAGTTGTTGGTTGACACATTTCACGATTTGACCTATATGATTTGTGAAGGGAAGGGGATCAAGTGTTACTCCCAGGTATTTGAAAGAGGTGACATTTTTGAGTGGGGACCCATCGGGGGCTAGGAGCATCTAGTGAGCTGGTGCTTAGAGCACATAACATAGATTTAGTTGTTCTTTGCATTAGCTATAAGTCTGAATGCAGTAAACCAGTGTACCATGGTGGAGAAGTCATTGGAAAGGGTTTGGGATAGCTTACTGGGGCTGTTGTCCCTGCTGAATAAGATGAGATAATCAGCATACATGATCTTGTAGCAACCTGATGGTTCAGAAAGAAGGGGTTTAACAAAGAGTGAATAGAGTATGGGACTAAGGATGGATCCTTGAGGGACCCCAGTATACACTTGTAACAGGCTAGACAAGACACCTCCAGTATGGACCATTTTGGTCCTGTTGGAAAGGTAATTTCTAACCCAACTTGAGGAACTGAGAGAGAAACCACAAGAGGAAAGCTCCCTAAGGAGAATGTCATGATCTACCATGTCAAATGCCTTAGAGAGATCTACAAAGATGGCCCCGGTGAGCCGGCCCCTGTCTACCTCCCTAAGTACATGGTCAGTCAATTGGGCCAGGGCTGTGGTGGTGCTATAACCCTTCTGAAAGCTATGTTGATCTGGAGATAGTAGGTTATATTTCAATAGATGGTTTGAAATATGAAGAAATACTATCTTCTCAAGAATCTTACTTACATGGGACAGTATAGATGCTCACTCGGGAAGACTGGGGTCTCCTGACTTGAAGATGGGGACAATTCTAACTTGTTTCCAAAGTAATGGAAAGGTTGATGTGGACAGTGATAGGTTGATGATGATAGAGGGTGATGTTAAACAAAAGAGGTTGGTGCACTCACATTCACTCAAGTAGCTAAGTCCAAAACTGTGTTCCCTTAAGTTCAAACAATTTTATTCACCATTCCAGATACAAGGAACAAACAAAGTGCAGCAGTGCTCCTACATTGCTGCTTGGACATGCTTACGTTTCACCCTGCCTTCAGGGCTTCATCAGAGCTAAATTACAAGTGCTACAGGTGTGCTTTTATATCAACATTTTAAGTGAAACAATTAGTGAATCCACCAATAAAAAAACATCCACATGTGACTGAGTGCTACACTCCTGCTATATTGGAGAATGAAATCAATAAAGTGCTTCAGTGTATTCAAAATATAAAGAAAATAGTTAATTTAGACCAATACATTTTGTGAATTCATAAATCCTTCTAGGCACTGGAAACATAAAGTTAACTTAATTCAGTCCATTCTTCCCAAATGTATAATCTTTAGTATCTTTATTCAGAATCTTTGTACAAATCCCTTCAGAGCCACTTAACCAGTGGCATGAGAGAAAAAGCATAATTTTACTCGCTATGTACATAGTTACATCTTCTGGGACCCACCTGCAAATGAGAGAACACTGCAAGATAGGTTAAGACAGAAAAGGCACTGTTTTAGTGTTTCTTGTATGTATTTATCATAAGGGGGTCTATATACCTCCGGGTAGGGAGGTAGGGTTGGGGGGGGTTGTGAGGAGGAAAAGGGAAAGGGGGGAAGGAGACGAGGTATTGCAATCAAATTATCTTTTTTTCTTCTTCAGAAATGGAGCCAATTCAAACTTATCATTAAGTCCTGGATTTTTTAGGGCTTGTAACTTGAAGATCCATTCCTATTCAACACAATTAAGTGCATTTTTAAAATCATCCCCTCTAATGTCTTGATTAATCACTTCAGTGCCTAAAGCAGTTACTCTGTGCCTGATTCATGGGTTTCTGTGTACATGGTGGGCCATGGCATAACAGGTTTGCATTTTTCATTGCTTGCATGTGTTCATATACACGGTACCTCAGTTTATGCTTGGTCCTACCTACGTAAATGCTGCCACAGGATTGCAATAAATAAACAACCTCTTCAGTGTTACTGTCTATTTTGCCCTTGATGGTCTCAGTTTTACCATTGCTAGGGTTAATGGTTTCCTAACGTTCCATGTGGCAGCAAGTCTTACAAAAGCCACAAGGTTTGGAACCCCATTTTATGTGTCATTTATAGATATTGGGGTCAGGTTGATAGCTGTGCACAAGCTTAGCCCTGAAATTTCTTCCTCTTCTATAGGATACTCTAATGGATTTTTCCAATATTGCTTTCAGTTCAGGAACACTTCTCAATACTGCTAGATTGTTTTTTACTATATCCACTGTTTCCCTAGTGCCTGCTCCATAGGAGGTCACAAAGGCATGGCATCATCAAATTATTTCTTATTTTTGGGTAGAAGTAGTGATTCTCTGGGCTTTTTCTTAACATTTTGTACTGCCTCTTCCAATTCAGTCTCTCTATACTCCCTGGCTGCAAGTTTATTAGTACAGTCCTGCACTCGTTTCTCAAAGTGTTCCAAACTGGAGCAATTGCTGCATAGCATAGTATACTGACCCCTGGGTAGGTTACGTATTAGGTGAGGTGGGTGACAGCTGGTAGTGTGAAGTAAACTGTTTTTGTCTGTAGGGTTGGTGTACAAATCAGTTGACAATGTACCAACAGGCTCTTTCCTAATAGTCAAATCTAAAAAGTTTATTGCTTCTGAATTTACTGTAGTTTTAAAGCGCAAATTGCTCTTGCTGTTTTCAAGATACAAGACAAAAGACTTAAAGTTCAGATTCAGTGCCTTTCCAGACCATAAAGATATTGTCTATATAACTTTTATAGACATCTATCTTTTCCAAAAACATATTGTTAGATTCATTATACACTTACGAATCAGTTGGCTGGGCTGGGGGCTAGGGTTGCCCCCATTGCTGTTCCTTTGATTTGTCTGTACACTTTGCCCTCAAATAAAAAAATATTGTTAGTTAGTACAATATCTGTAAGTGTGGTGACCATATTAATAGTGGTCTGAGGTAATTCAGTGTACTTCAATAATGAATGCTCTATAGAATTAATACTCCCTTCTTTGGGGATATTAGTATAGAGCAAAACAACATCGAGTGTAACTAGGAGCCAGTCTTTGTCAACCTGCTTCTCTTCAAGGAGTTTCAGAACATGTCCAGTGTCTTTCAAGTGGCTATGTGTTTTTTCTGTTAAAGAGTTGATGTAACTGCCTACAAAGCAAGTAATCGGCTCTGTGATCCCAGACACCATTGGACGTTCAGGGGGTGATGTGGGGTGTTTATGCACCTTAAGTATGGTATAGAATGCTGGGATATTGGGGGAGGGTCTGTACTGATAAATAATATAGCTCTTCAGTCGTTATAAGGGCATTTTCATTTAGTTCTAGTAAGTACTGTTCAATACCCCTTTTCATATTGTTAGTGGGGTCAAATGTGAGTAGTTGGTAAAATTCTGCATTAATGAGCTGTCTGTGTGCCTCCTCAGAGTATTTTTTAGTGTCCTGTATTACAATACTTCTGCCTTTATCGGTGGGTTTTATTGTAATATTAGGGTCACCTGCTAGTTAATTTACTGCCTCTCTTATTTCATAAAGGTTGCATCATGTCATACGGGGATTGTTATAATACAACAACTTTAAGTCATGGAGACAACACTGTAAATAAGTGTCGACTGATGGGTGGGGGGGGCAAAACATGGAAGTGGGTTTAAAAATGTGAGCTGGTTCAGTCTGCTCAGTATTGTTCCCATCTAGACTAGCATTTGTTTCATTTTTTTTTTCTTTTTGCAATTCAGATATTATTAAAGTTTACATTACAGAGAACAAATCATGGTGGAGTACATCATAAACCCCAAAGGGCAGACACAAAATACATAATGATTCGCTCTCCCCCACTCCCCTGCCTGCCCAACCCACTACCCACCCCAAACAACCCAGCACATCGGTACTCTTTGGCACAACACCAGAGAATATAACCTGGTAGTACTTAGGCCTGTAGTGCATAAAGAGTCTGCAGTGGGCCCCAGATTTTGTCAAACTTTTCCAGTTTTTTGTATAGATTGTCATCTCTGTTCTGAGGTTCGCCAGCAATTCCTGAAGCCATTCAACATAAGATGGTACCTCCGTGTCCTTCCAGTGCCTCAACACCACCTTTTTAACAGACATCAACATCAATGCTATGTGATACCTCCTGTTCACCACCAAAATAGAGGAGAAATCCCCGAGGAGACATATTTTGGGGGTGAACAATTCTGATAGCCCTAAAAAAGGATCAGCACGCTGATTAATCATGGTCCAAAGTGGAGCGATTTTGGGACAACTCCAGAAAATATGAAGAAGGTCACCTTCTTGACACTGGCATCTTGTGCAAAGGGGGGAAGACATCAGACCCAGTCTAGCAAGCCTCTGCAGAGAATAATAAATGTTATGCAACATTTTGAATTGTGTTAATCTAAGTCTGTCCTGCTTAAGGAACTTATGACAACTTTGCCACAAGAGAGACCAATCCATATCTCTACCCAGAAAGAGAGAGGCCCAAAAGGAGACAGGAGCATAATTATCAGGGTAAGCCCAGGTAAACAGAGCAGTATATATTGTAGATACAGCATGAAGCGAACCCACCAACTCCATAAGGGTAGCCTGAAAACTGATATTGGGAGCAGGAGGGGGGACCGGACCCATTACCTTAACCAGTAAGTGGCGAAATTGAAAAATCTTAAAAATTGCTGTGTGAGGTAACATAAACTTATGCATAATGCCAGCAGAAGAGCACCATTGACTATCGGATAACACAAAGTCATCTAGACGGCAGTTACTTATCTGAGGGATCCAACTAGGTGAGAGAAGCTTACCATCCAGCAAAAAATTAGGATTGCCTATAACAGGTTGAGATAAATCCTTAAGATTTTTATACTTCAGAAAAGCACACAATTGAGTATGAACCCTGATTGAGACGACAATAGGAAAGCTACGTAGAGATTCAGGTAAAGAACTAACCTTGGTGTGTAACAATGCCACCGGAGAAAGGCCATGTTTTCTAATGGCAGCAGACTCTACGGCTAACTAAGTCGGGATATAAGTGGCAGCCACGGATTGTTGATCCACGGTCAGCCATCTGAGATACTTATTGGCCTGACTGGCCCAGTAATAGAGCCCAATATGGGGAAGTCTTAACCCTCCTTTAGCCTTCGGAGCTGCTAACTTATGGAAAGCCATCCCAGCCTTCTTGTCGCCCCATATAAAGGTAGAGATCATGCTATGCACTTTTTTAACCCAGGCCAAGGGGAGCCATGTGTTTAGCATGTTAAGGGGGTAGAATAAATGAGGAAATACGTTCATTTTGATTAAGTTAATTCTGCCCCAAAGGGAGTGGGGAAGTAGAGTCCACCGTCGGAGGTCTAGATCTATTTTATGTACCAGTGCATCAATATTGAGTTGTCTGAGCCGTGCCGTGTTCCGAGTGAGAAGCAGCCCCAGATATTTAATATAATCGGACTTCCAGGTGAGCCCAAACTCAATAATATCCTGTTTATGTACCCTGTGGTTAAGTGGAAAAACCACAGTCTTACCTACATTGAGTTTATAATTTGAGACCTTACTGAAGTCATCTATTAACTTCAGAATAACAGGAATAGATGTGAGTGGATGGGTTACCTGCAGCAGAAGATCATCTGCATAGGCCGCCACTTTAACCACCTGCTCCCCCAGAGAGATACCCGAGATGCCCTGGGCACCAGACAGTCTCCTGATAAGAGGCTCTAGGTAGATATTAAAGAGAAGGGAGGATAAGGAACACCTCTGTCTGGTCCCTACATGTAATTTGAAGGGGGTGGAGATAATCCCATTACATGAAATTCTAGCAGAAGGGAACTTGTATAGAGAGCTAACCCAATTCCGGAATTTTGTAGGAAAACCAAAACTTCCATCGTAGCAAACAAGTAATCCCAATGGACTCTGTCGAACTCCTTCTCAGCATCCAACAAAATCAGGACCATTGGGTGCGGAGCATCCTTGGATACCGAGAAGATGTGAGACAGGGCCCTCAGATGATCCACAGAGGATCTACCTTTCATAAAGCCAACCTGATCTGCCCCTATTAAAAAGGGAAGTACTGCCTCCAAACGGTTGGCTGATAGTCTTGCAAAGATTTTAATATCATGGTTAAGAAGGGGGATCAGCCTGTAACTGGAGACCAGATCGGACGGCCTATCCGGCTTAGGCAACAAAACAATCACCGCCTCAAAAAGGGAGGGATCGGATACTTGACTGGAGAGAATAGCCTGAAAAAGTGGCAGCAAAATGGGAATCAATTGCTTAGAGAAAGCTTTGTAAAAGTTGGAGGTAAACCCGTCAGGGCCCGGAGATTTGTCGGATAGGAGAGATTTAATTACCCTTTCAATCTCACCCTCAGAGATAGGAGACTCCAAAATTTTCTGCTGGGATTGTGAGAGAGCTGGCAATTGTAAATCACTCAGATATTGAAGAAGTCTCTCCTTAGATGGGGAATTAACCATAGGGCCATATAAATCCTGGAAATAATTTGTGAACTCCTCTGCTAGTTCCGAGGGCGAGACCTTAAGGGAGTTATCTTTGGAGGAATGGACTGCAGGAATAAATCTAGTGGATTCCTGTTGCTTAATATGCAGCGCCAACATTTTGCCGGCCTTCTCACCCTGATCAGTGTATACCGCTTTTGTTTTCAAAATAGCAAATTCGGCTTGCTCCGATAACATTGCTAGGTAGGCTTCTCTCAATTTCGTTAATTCTTGTTTAAAAATCTCAGAAGAGGATGGAGAGAGAACCATCTCCATGCCCCTAATCTGAGAGAGAAGTTCAGAGATCCGAGATGCCCTCTCTTTTTTCCTTATCGATGTTAGGCCAATTATAATCCCCCTTAAATATGCTTTACAATCACCCCATAGCATATCGGGCTTCTCCACGGAGTTAGAATTGGAGGCAATAAACTGCTCTATTTGGGATATTATATATTGAACCATCTTTGGCTCCTTCAAAATTTGATTATTCAACTTCCACCTGCCCCCTTTATTGGGCAGCGATGCTAGGGTTATTTGGCAGGTGACCACAGAGTGATCCAACAGGGGCCCTGAAAAAATACTAGAACTTATGACCCCAGGTAATAAGGATTGAGAGATGAGAATATAATCAATCCTCGAAGAAGTTGCATGGACTGGAGAAACATAGGTATATTCCCTTGTACTAGGATGTAATACACGCCATATATCACAAAGACCTATAGAGTCCAACAGGTCCCTAAAAGCTCTTTGTGCTGGGGAAAGACCTTGACGGGATTGGCCTGACCTGTCAAGAGCCTGGTCAAAAACGATTGAAGTCACCCCTCATAACCATAGGGATATCCAAAAATGGAATTACGCTTCTATTATCTGGACAAAAAACTGGGGAATCTACATCAGCCTATAAATAACACCCAAAACAATATCCAAGGTATGCAATCTGCCTTTACAAACAAAATCTGCCGGAAGGATCTGGTATAACTTGGAGAGGTTTGAACGGAACCGACCTATGCAAAAGGATCATAACCCCTCTGCTATGGGTCGTGCCCTCCGCCGCAAACAACTGCCCAATTTGCAGCCATCTCATTTTGTCAGCCTCCCTCATAAGCAAATGTGTCTCCTGCAAAAATATAATTTCTGCCTTCAGATGGTTTATATGTTTCAGGATTTTATATTGCTTAGTCCTATGCCTTGCCCCTTTAACGTTCCAACTGATAAAGTGGATATTTCTAACCATCACTCAAGATGCCAGTCAGAAATCCCCGAAAACACCACATCTATTTATGTTTCCCCTCAATACTGCTCCAAACGAGATATGTGCTGGGTTGTTCTACCTCCCCCCCCACCCCTACCATCACTAGATCCATCCCCCAATCACCCCCAATCACCCTCTGACCCCCAGGCACCCCATAAACCCTGACCGCCCCTCCTCCCACACCCACCCGCCTTTTGCATGGTACATGATGATCGGCTAACTGAAAAGAACCTCTCCCTCCGACCTCCCCACCCTCGTGAACCAGAAAACCAGAACACTACCCCTTTATAATCAGAACACTCCATAAAGAGTAATACCTCCATCGTTCTTATAAATTGTCATCAATGCCAACTAGTGTAAAGAATTTGTCTGCACAAACCCATAAAGAAAATAATTCTCCCTACAGAGTCCCATGAACCATGCTGCTACCTAATTCACAGAGAATAAAGTGTGTATAGTATTTCCATCAGACATGAAAATAGTAAACACAGACGCCCTCTTGTGGCGCAACCCTTGAATAACGGAGGTGAACAGCCAAAAAAGCAGGCCATTACTGCCTGCTTTAGTATAGGAGAAACTTAAGGGCTCCTGGACCACTGTCCGGATCATGTTTCTGAGACCGGAGGCAGTAACCATCTTGCTTCAATAGTGGAAATTTGAAAAGGGAGATGAGGAGTCCTCCATAAACAGCACTCGAGAAAGGATGTTCAGAAGGGGCAGACCAATGCCTCATACAGCGTACTATAAACCGGATAACGCCATCTGTCCATGGCTGCAGAATCTCCTCCTAATATACAGGCTAGCTATTTTATTACCTAATGGCAACAGTGAATGAGAAAGAGAGGGAAACCTAGAGAAACCAGACCATGAAAATGAAACCAGAAAAGGAATGCAGCCATAGACAGATTCGCATTGCAAACACAGAACTGAGCGTTGCCCCCCCCTCCAAACCTTGGGATCAAGACATCGCCCTTGAAAAAGTGAATTGCCAGATCTGACAGAGTAAAATTTAACTTGAACATAGTAACCCCAGATGAATACGAAACGAGACTAAACTAAACCAGAGTCAATATTGTGAGAGTCCACAGAATTAAACAGTCCTGAGAGAGAAAACCAGATCGGAAACGCGATGTCCATTAATCTGTCAGCACGAAGACCCTTCTCGAGAGCTGCAGCTTGGGAATTGAATAGCCAGATAATTAGTTTATGACCAACATAGTCACAGAGACAAAGTAGAGAAATATAATTTGCATCAGCTGAATTACACTACCACTGAAAAACTTAGCATGGCTCCCCACACCAGGCTGACTCTCAAGCAGGCATAAAAAGATCAGGAAGTGCTTTCTTGAGCCCTGTGGTAGCCGACTTCACTTCCTCGTAGGTCTCCCAGGAACCATTCAGGCAAACTTGAAATATTGCAGGAAAACCCATATGAAACTTGATTCCCGCGGCAAGCAACTTGAGGACAAGCTTGTGAAACGTGGCTCGCTTCTGGCATACAGATAAAGGCAAATCTTGCACCACTCTCAGCTTTTTACCTTCCCATTGCAAATCTTGTGTTTCCTTGACCTTATATAGAAAATGCTGTCGCTCCTGGAAGTTTAAGAAGCGAAATATAAATGACCTGGGGGGGGGGTCTCCAGCCAGAGGAGGGGGGCATAGTGCCCGGTGAGCTCTTTCTATGGTGTAGCTCGCACCAAAGGGGGAAGGGCCTGCCACCTTCTCCACAAACTTTCTGATAAGCTTAATAGGTTCTGAGCCCTCTTCACCTTTGGGCAAACCAATGATAACCACATTATTGCAGTGACTGCGCCCCTCCAAATCTTCCACCTTGTTCTCCATTTTCACTAATCTTTGCCACAGGGCCACAAGCTCCAGTTCTGCTTTATCCTGTTTCCTTTCAACGGAACGTATGCAAGCTTCATTATCAGCAATCTTCTTAAAGAGCTCCTCAAGGGTGCTGGAGATACCTTTTATTTCTCCTGCCATATTCTGCATTTCAGCCTTGAAAGTCTGAAACTCCTCTAGAAATCTCGAAAGGGTGAGAAGATCAGTGTCAGGGCTCTTGGTAGTAGCAGGCAGTGAGGATTGCAGGGAGGAGGCCCTGGCTTTCTTAGAGGCCTTCTCGGGCGTAGCGGGAGGTGTGTGTTTGGAAGCTATTTTCCGCATCTCTTCGTCCATCGATTCCTTTTATCGAGGGCACAATACGTTCAGAAAGATAATAGACAGGTGATCTGCAGTGGAAAACACTGTGAAACGGGGTTTTTAGCAATAATTAATAGGCGGTAGGTCACAGCAAGCATAGAGGCGTCCTACCCAGTACACCGCATCACGTGACTCACTAGCATTTGTTTCATGTTGCACCTCCTGTCTACCAGTAGTATCTTGTTTATTGTGCCTGGAAAAAACTAACTTCAGGTTAATCTTATGGACAAACTTTTGTATATCAAGATACACATCAAATTTACTGACAGTATAAGTTGGAACAAATGAGAGACCTCTTGAAAGTACCTTAGTTTCTAAATCACTCAAAGTTGGTGAGGACAGGTTAATAATATTCAATATCTGTTGTTGATGCTTCGAGTCAGCTGGCCTCGTCCTCTGATAGAGAGCAGTTTAGCTATGAAATCAGGGTTCCACCAAGCTGCATCAACAGCAAAGTTGTCAAAATGCGGCTCAGCGATGAAAACAATGTCAACAGGTGATATTTTACCTGTCTGACATTTAATGTTTTCTTTGTAGGATGCACCCCACACCACCCTTTCTTATTAGTACAAACTCTGAGTCAGAGTTTGTTCAAGGTGGGAAAGATTGAAATTGGAGAAATTTCACCATTGGGTTCAGTACAGCGATAACCTCGAGGCTGTCGTTGTACTGGATTTCAATGTTGAAATTTCACCGAAGTAACGTGATACGTGAAATCGTATGTCAGTTTCAGGAACTTTGGGCAGAGTCTATCACTCCCAGCACTGCCCGAGTTAGGTAGGGCCCTTAGATGATGTTGAGCCTCTGATGGGAAAGTGGCTCTAAAATAAAACGCGGGGCAATCTGGCCTCTTGTGGTCTTGCTCCGAGGGCTTGCTGACTTTGATGGGAGCTGGGCAACATAAGAGTTCAGATTTGTAAATTTATTGTTCAAGATGTTCAAAATGTCCACAGCAGTTGCGAGTTCAGTCTGAAGTCCTGCTTCTATGAGTAGGTTTACAGTGTTCTGCCTAGGGGCGGGTTTCATGATGGAGTTAACCAAGGCCCAGATGCGATGGGGGTTACCAAGGTTATGGGTTTGCTGGGACTTTAGAAAGGAGGCCTTAAGTAGTTTGTCTTCTTGTTTACAGAGATTTCTGAGTCTAAGTAGTCCAGTTTTCAGGTGTTGGAGAAGCTTTGAAAGTGCTCCAGAATTTATCCCGCAACTTCATTTGAGACAACAGCTCTTTAGTGAGCCATTTAATGTTGCCTCCCCTGGTGTGCCATGTAGAGAGAGGGAAGTGCTTATCCTGTATTGTAGATAGAGCCGCTGTAAGGAAATCTAGGGCTGTGTCTAAACTGATTAATGAGGAGAGTGTAGACCAGTTTATGCCTAGGAGGTCATCCCGAAGTTCGGTCATGTTGAATTTGGAACAGTTCCTAAAAGAAATAAGGTTGAGTGGTGGATGTGGGCTGTGACAGGACCAAGTGCAGTAGGTGGGGGAATGATAACTAATAGAGTCAGACAAGACCCCTGCTGATATTACCCTGTCTTCTCTGTTTGTTAATATCCAGTCCAGAAGGGTATGTTTGGAGGGTTTGGCATTGAAACGAGTAGGGGAGGTAATGATCTGAGCTAGGTTTATTTGCTTGAGAAGTTCCATGTATCTAAGCTGCCTGTCCTCAAGCCAATTAAAATTGAAATCCTCGACCAAAATAAGGTCCCTAGCAGGGGAGAGTCTGGCAATCTCACTGATAAGTTGGATGAGACCATTCTTACCACCCTTGGGGGGATTGTAAATGCATCCCAGATAAACTTTCTTTGCAGACCCAAGGATCAGTTCTGCAATGATCCATTCCAGAGAAGAATCTGCCAAGTTACTTGAGGATATGAATGACGTGGTTAGGTGATCTATGAGGTAGAAGAGCACTCCTCCACCTTTTTGTGGTCCTGGCCTATCGTTTCTAATAAGGGACTAGTCACTAATGTAGCAGTGAGAATCTGGGGAAGTTGGCTTCAACCATGTTTCTGTGATGCCCAGGACAACTGGATTATGGATCGTTAAGCAGCCTTCCAACTCTTGTACTTTGGGGAGTAGGCAGCAAATATTTAGGTGGGTGATCCTTAGCGTCAGCCTTTTTTCCCCACAGGGGATTAACATGATTTGTTGGGGATGATCATGGACCAGGGTTTGCTTCAATGTCACCACCAATCAAAAGCAGTAGATGAAGGAATGAGAGATTTTTGTAAATCCACCAGAAAGCAACATGGGTGAGATCTGTAGGGAGGCCAAGTAGTCCCATAATAGGCAGCACTGTTTCCTTTCCAGGCAAGCGATCGATGATAGGGGATGAGTCAGTAGCTGAGGATGTAGTGACAAAGGGAGGCTTATTTGAGTAGAGGAGGAGTAGACATCCCTGGGGGAGAGACCCCTGGCTAAAATGTGGGCACAGAAGTCACAGGAACATAGAAGAAATAGCAGGAAGAAAGACATGACTGTAGCGTTCCCTGCAAGCTGCATAATGGGACTGACATGGGGACAAAAAAGAAAAGAAAAGTTCAAAGGTTCCAAAAACTGGGGCCAGAAATCCCATGGTTGGATCACCTAGGGACGGAAGAACAAGAAGGTCCCAGTGAGGCGATCGAGCAGGAACAGAGCAGGAGATACTGCTTTAGGAACTGAGATAAAGGACTGGGGAAATCTCCTAAACAGGATCCCCATTGGTAGAGGGCTGAAGTGCTGTGAGGACAGTGCAGCTGATGTCTGTTGTAGAGGAGAGTTCAGCTTACTTCATTAGCTGCAGGACAAATAACTGGCTATTGTTTTCCTGGTTGTGTGATTCCCTGAGAGATGAAAGGCAGTCCCTGTAGGATGCACTGCCCTCAATGATAAGGCCAACTAACCAATGGCTGCCTTGCAGGACTTATTCAAAATTAGATGGAGGTGGCAGTGTGGCTGCCACAGGAGAGCAGAGCTTTAATTCCTTCTGTGGTAGCACTATAAAAATAACTCTCTGAATTATTAATCCCTTATATCATGAAATCTACAGTAGCTTCGTAGGGTTAGCCAGACTGCGACCTCTGGACCTTCTGTATAGACAGATTGATTAGCCTGGGAAACTTGTTCCTACTCGGGGGTGGGGGTCCTTTGGTTTGGTATCCTAACCAAGAGTGGCAGAAACGATTTACTCCTATATGTAAAACTAGCCTGATCCCCTAATGAAGAGTCATGGAAAGATTTGAAGTGTTGGGGTTACTGCTATGGATCCTGTCTACTTTCTATCACTGGATGTGTTAAGTTTATTTATTTAAAAGTTATAGTTTAAATTTCCTGAGTGCTGCCTTTTCTTACCAGTTCTGTCTGTTTTTTAAGGCAAGCACCCGCTTGGCATCCAAGACATGGTTCCACTTGTGTTGTTTCTTTATACGTAGAACTAGCCTGCAGAGGCCAAATATCTTCTAATGTTGCCCACCAGTACTGAACAGCAAACCACAACAATCACAGAAAATAACTCAGAATTTGTCTTCTCCGTGTGGAAGGATGAGGAAGCCTTAGAGACGGCAGTTCAGTGTGGATGCAGAGCAAGAGAGTAGCACTGCTTGCATGTGTAGCAGGCTGAAACTCAGCTAGTTAGTTGCGACAAGTGCCGTTTTTTAAGAGAGGAACATGGCGTTTATTTAAGGGGAAGTTCGTTTTGGGTGGGTGGTTGGTTCTTTCTTACAGTGCTAGTCGCGGCGCGCTCCAAAAACAGTCAGCAGCAATACCAAATCAGCAGTCCAAGCACTGGGGGTTCCAGTGAGCAGGTGGGGTAGGGCTGGGCTGAACTGGATAGGCTATGATCAGGTGCAGTCACAAGTGTCAAGTGCTGATAGGTAAGAAAATAGCGCAGTTTTGAAAGATGTATGGGACAAGGGGCCCTTTAAACAAGCGGGGAGGGTATTCCAGAATTTAGGGCCAAAATGTACGAATGATTGCTCACCCATTTTAGTAGAACAACACAGGACAGTGAGCAGAGGGGAAATAGAAGACCTTAGTGGGCGGTTGTGTAACACCGGGCTGAACATAGCTCTAAGAGCTTGAGGGCAGGGAGATCTGGTCATAGAATTGATGAAGCAGCCAAGCAGATAGAGGCGATGGGATTTAGGAGATAGCCATTGTAGGGCAGTGTAGAGAAGACAGCGGTGGGTGGAGTGAGGGGCAGACAGAGCAAACCTACAAATATTGTTGTACGTGGTATCCCACTTCCGGAGATTTGCAGCAGAAGTGTGAGAAAGGACAGGGAGAGCATAGAGGAGCCTTGGGAGCAGGACATCTCTGGCTACAGAGACCCTGGCAGCCAGGGTTAAGGAGTGGCGAACGCGTTAGGCTGCCCCTATCTTCATGTTAAAGGATCAACAGATTTCATTAGTGTGAGCAGTGAAATCAAGTACAGGATCAAGCGTCACACCAAGGTACCTGAAGGAGCTCGTGGTTGGTACACTTGAGCCATCATGACATAGCACACGAAACCCAGGGGACAGGGCCTGAGTTTTGCTAGCGGACCCAAACAGCATGGCCTGGGTTTTAGGAAGACTGAGGATTAGGGAGTTGAGGGAGAACCAGGTTTGGAGCTGTTGGAACGTTGAGGTGAGGTGGTTGTTAAGTTCAGTGAGGGAGCGAGAAGCAGAGTAGAGTACAATGTCGTCGGCATACATGATAGAGTTACAGTGGAATAAGGAAGTAGGAGTATCATTAACAAATATGGAAAAGAGTAGGGGCCCAAGTATGGACTCTTGTGGGACATCAGAGGATACAGAGGTAGGGGATGAGAGAACTTTGCAAAAGAATACAGTTTGGGAACGGTTTTTGAGGTAGCTGTTGAGCCATGCCAATGTAGGTTGAGATGCACCGAGAGACCGCATTTTATCTAGGAGCAATGAGTGACTAACTGAGTCAAAAGCTTTGGTTAGATCAATGAACATAGAACCTGTGAGTAGACCTTTATCCATGTTTGATTTTACCTCACTGGTGAATAGGGTGAGAGAGCAGTGGTGGTGCTGTGTCCAACCCTGAACCCCTGTTGAGCAGGGGATAGAAGGTTGGAGGTAAGTAAATGAGCTGAGATCTGGCGGTGGATAAGTTTCTCCAATAATTTACTGAGGACAGGAAGTAGAGAGATGGGGAGATAGTTAGTAGAATTCTAGGGTCCCCTTTCTTGAACACAGGGACAGTTCTGGCAGCTTTCCGGGCTGAGGGTACTGAGGAGGTGCTGATGGATAAGTTAAACAGCCGCATAACTGAGGTGGCTAAAAGAGGTGCAGCAAGTCTGAGGATCCTGGGTTCAAGGCCATCTGGCCTGGCACTTCCACAAGATGGAATGGCACTAAGTAACTTAAGTACCTCCCACCGAGTGACGAGGGAGAGTATCAATGAGGGAGATGCCCCTGGAGGAGATGGAGGGCCGGGAAGGGGGGCCACTAGATGCAGGCGGGACATTGTGTGGCACCTTGGTAAAGAGGGTGTTAAAGGCATTGGCAATAGTGAAGGGGTTGTTACAAGGGGTATCGTTAATAAGCATATCGTTTGGCGCCTGTGGCTTGTCATTCCCCAGGATCTCATTAATCTGGTTCCAGTATATCTTAGGGTTAGAAGCAGAGGAGTTCAGGAGCTCACGGTAGTATGCACTTTTGGCTGCATGCATCTCCTTCTTACAAGTATTATGTAATATACGATACTCTTGAAAGTCTATCTTATGTTTATGGGCATCCATCCAGATGTGAGCTAGGTTGTTTGTAAATGGGTTTAGAAGTCTGGGGGGACAGATCAGTGTGGGAGTTGTGAAAGCATCATGATATAACTCACCAACCAGGCGTTTCTCCTCCCAGTTGCACCCAAGGTGGTTTCTTATGGTCATTACATGTGGGGAGAAAGTCGAACTGCAATGCTCAATGATATACAGTAGTTTAAAGTTAGGCCGGGCTCCTCCTCTTTTTGCCTGGGGGAGATGGATGATAGATCTTCCGATATGAGAAGGTTTGTTTCACCAAAGAAATCTATAGATAATAGAGTCTAAAGTTTGGTAAAATGTTCCTGGTACTTTGGTAGAAAGGGTTTAAAACAAGTACAAGCATTTAGGTAGGGTACACATTTTCTGTCTAGAAGGAGTAAACCTTATAATGTGGAAGATTTTCTTCCTTCCTTTCTTTCTTTCTTTCTTTCTTTCTTTCTTTCTTTCTTTCTTTCTTTCTTTCTTTCTTTCTTCCTTCCTGCCTATCTATCTATCTCTCTATCTATCTAAATGATGATGAAGTGCGGTATAAAAGGCAATAACATGCCATAAATCCATGAGCCCAAAGGGTAAGTGGCATTTATGAGCTTGTTCGACCTAGAGACGATATTAATATCACAAGTTTGTCAGACTTTGTCATCTTTTATTTTATTTAATGCATTAGGTTAGACACTTTTTGCTGTGTTCTATGTTTTATCATTGTATGGAAGGAGGAAGGGTGACTGTTACATGTGTTATTAAGGGACTTATTACTTGTATTACTAAGGGCCTTGTCTCATGTGTTATTTGGGTGGTTTCTCGTGTGTTGGCTAGTAATATATTATTAAGGTGTTAAAACATTAATATAGTGGTAGTTCATATACATACACAGTGCTTGTTAGGTATTAATGTGTTATCATGGTGTTAATAACACATTAATAATTTAAAAAAAGCTAACTGACATCATAATATGCTAATTGGTTACCATCATATATGGGGAAATACTGTATATGATGGCTTTTTCTATGGGGATGAGGGCCCATTCATGTAATATATGTACATAATACATGGATGGGACCTTTTCCCCATAGGAGCCCATTATTGTGTATTTTCCTGTGTACCTCACCCATTAAACCTACATTCCAAACAATTAAAGCTGCATATCTCCCAATTAAAGCTGCATACCTCCGCACCAACACCTGTAAACTGTGAGAAACAAACACCCATAGACCAACATTATGACCACCAAAACAAACAACTTAATGACCAGCTAAATCAATAAACACGTCAATGAACACAACAGCTGAACCAGTTAAGACATTTATATGGTAATTAGCACACCTAGTAAGCCCCCTGACAAAAACACAGCCTTACCTAATAAGCCTCCTGACTAGAGGTGTTGCAAAGTTTTAATTCGCTTTTGAAGTTTTGGCGAAGTTGGCAAATTCGCTTGCGTGGAGCATATCACAAAGCCGTAGAGGTACATCCAAAATTTGCCTTTGTGACATCGCTGCTAATTTTGCCTGTGACTTCACCTATGACTTCGCCTTGTGCTTGTTAGGGCAAAGTTTGCCAACAGAACTGCAGAATCACATGACAGAGTTTTTGCAGGTCACATGAGACTAAAGCAGACAGAAAGTGAAATATCTGTTGATTATCCTGGAAGGAAGTGGTGAGTTACTTTCATTTTCTCACAGTGGTTGAGAGAGACAGACTGATCTCAGTTCTATGGATACAACCTGCTAGAGAAAAGTATTTAAATAGTTATTTGATCTTTTTTTGTGCATTACTTCTACTTATTTGTCCTCTGTTCACATTTTGTTAGTGCTTATTGTTTGTGCTTTTCATTTTTTTCTGTTGTTTTCTTGTATTTGAGTTTGTTATTCAAACTCCTGTATTTCTCTTTTTTTTGTGGTAGTTAGTATAGTTACTTTACTTACTTAATATGTCGGAGGAGCAAGAAGTGGCCCGTGCAGGACGTAGTGGGTGGCAGTCATGCAGTATGCATGTGGGGAAGGGGGTTCATATTAATCGGGATGCGTTTCAGCCAAGGAAGGTGGCACCTGGTGAAGTGCAGCAGCAGCAGCTGCAGAGGCAGGCAGAATAGCAGCAGCAGGGGGAGTCAGTAGAGCAGCAGCAGGTAGAGCAGCAGGAGGTGGTGCCAGTACAGCAGCAGAAGCTGCCCATAGTAACTCCAGGGTCACCCCTTGTTTTATCACCGCATATCTCCTGTGTGGAATTTCTTTGAGTGTCACAGTAAAGACTGCAGTATTGCAACATGCAAACTGTGTGGAAGAGAGGTATGGAGTGGGAAAAAGGGCACCCATTTAGGTACTGGTGGGCAGTGAACCCACCTCAGTGTCCACCACACCAAAGAATGGCATGCCAGGCTGCAGCATGAACATGAGGGTCCTCAGGGGGATGTGGGATGGGAGGGAGGATTAAGGTATGCTGTCAGATGGTCACGTAGGCATGTGCATGCAGAGTCTAGCAGGGACAGGGAACAGGAAGTAGCAGCAGCTGAAGCTCCAGCAGCCCATCCCCCACTGCCACCAGCAGCTCCCCATGCAGTGGTGACACAGGCAGCCCTGGTAGTCCTGTGGGATGAAGTGTCTGATATCCGGCATGTGTCTCTGAAGTATGTCAGGATGTCAAAACCATAAGGGAGAATCAGGAAAGCATGATTGCCAACCAGGAGAAGTCACTGAAGCTAGCTGAGGAGCTTCGTGAGTGTAGCAGTGGCAGTACTCTTAATTTTTTTCCTGTCCTTTTTCCATTTCTGTATGTTGTAAGTGTATGTCCCTCAAGTGCTATTATCCCTTCCTCCTACAAAAACAGATCCTTCCAGTAAGCATTCTGATTGAGAAGACACAATTACAAGTTCATTTCTCTCTAGTCTTACCACTACCAATATCTTCTCAGAAACACTGCAGAACTTAGCCTCCTTTCTCACTTAGACAGTGCACACTATTGCATGGATTGTCAATGTCTGGTAATTCCTCTCTCCATCCATTTGTAAGCAGGCATGAGCTAAGCATCCAAACATATAGGTATTTATTCCTATCAATACTGGGGACTTGTCCAGAATCTGGGCATCAGGGCAGATGAAAGCCAAAGTGTTAGTCTTCTACAGGACTCCTACAAAAGTGTCAGTAAATTTGACCTGAACTTCTATATATCCATTGTAGGGGTAGCTGGCATTACTCAAACCCCATATGGCAAGCCCTTCCAAGGGTCGCAAAGACAAATGTGCAAGATATGTTTGGCAGAAGGAATGATAGATGTTTACCTGGACTTCAGTAAGACATTTGACTTGGTTCCGCACAGGAGAATAGTCAATGAACTGGAAAACATGGGAGTCAGGCTTAAGGTAACATGCTGGGTCAGGAACTGGTTAAATGGGAGAACAAAGAGGATATTAGTAAATGGCACTCTGTCAGTGGAGAGTAGGGTGACTAGTGGGGTTCCACAGGGCTCGGTTCTGGGGCCAATCTTCTTCAACATATTCATCAGTGACATTGCTGATGGACTGATGGGAAATGTGTGCCTGTTTGCTGATGACACCAAAATTGGCAACAGGGTTGATACACCAGAGGGGCAACAAAGCATGGAATCTGATCTCCAAAAGCTGGAGGAATGGTTGTGGATCTGGCAATTGAAATTCAATGCCAAAAAATGGAAAGTCATGCACCTGGGAAAATGTAACTCAAGGAAACTGTACTTGATGGGAGGGGAGCAGCTTGTGGATACAAGGCTAGAGAGAGACCTGGGGGTGGTCATATCAGATGACCTCAAGGTCAGCAAACAATGTGAGAAGGCAGCACTAAAAGCTAGTGGCATCCTGGGATGCATAGGAAGGGGCATCACAAGCAGGAGGCATGACGTTATCATGCCTCTACATCAATCCCTAGTAAGACCCTAC
Organism: Neoceratodus forsteri; assembly: GCA_016271365.2. Lineage (NCBI taxonomy): Eukaryota > Metazoa > Chordata > Ceratodontiformes > Ceratodontidae > Neoceratodus > Neoceratodus forsteri. Next base: position 372,959,565 of record CM057449.1, read on the forward strand.
CTGGAATACTGTGTCCAGTTCTGGAGACCATACCTCAGGAAGGATATAGATAGGCTGGAGACGGCACAGAGAAGAGCAACAAAGATGATGCAGGGCTTACACCAGAAACCGTAAAAAGCCAGACTTGGTGAACTCAATCTATACTCCCTAGAACAGCACAGGAATCAGGGGGACATGATAGAGACATTTAAATATCTTAATGACAACAACAAGGTACATGTGCAGAACCTCTTTCAGGTAAAAGACTATAGCAGGACAAGAGGGCACGACCTTCACCTCAAGGGGGGGAGGTTCAGGAGCAGTATGAGAAAATTCTTCTTCACGGAACACGTTGAACTGTGGAATAGCCTGCCGGAGGGGGTGGTGGAGGAAAAGATGGTGGAGAATTCAAGTGGGCATGGGACAGGCATCATGGGATACTCAAGCAGGCAGCTAAGTGGGGGGGTAGGAAAACAAGAACAGACTTGATGGATTGTAAGGTCCCCAACTGCTGACAACTTCTGTGTTTCTGTGTATATGATTGTCTCCTGTGATCCACTGTCCAATAATGCTCAATGGGGATATCCTTCAATGACAATCTGTACGTGCACTGGTGGACCCAGTAATCTGGGGGAAAGTTGTTATCTGTCAGTTTCACTAAGTTCCATTTGACGGAGTTGTTCACGCATGGAGTCCTAGTGTGCTCCCTTACTGGGCTCTGCTGTTATTTTCCTGCTGCTGGGATTGCTTCTCCCACATTTGGGCTACCAATGGTGGGTTCTCTGGATTCCACATCCTTGAGCAAAGTATCCATCCTCTCCACAGTGATAACAAAAAATACTGTACCGAAGTAGAGTTTAGAGTCAAGGCATGACCCATGGTGTGAAGAAAGGTACAGGACATGTCATAGTCCCAGTGGCATGGATGTAGCTTTTGGCTGAGGGGGCCTGTGTAATTTGTAATGCTCTTACACATTCAGTCTGTTCCTTCAGCTGTACCCTCACATCTGGGGTAGCAGGCTTCTCTGGGTCTGGTAACCTGGAATTGCAGGTGGTCAGCTTTCCTGGAGGTCACATCCAATGAATCAGCTACAGCCTCTTGTGACTCTTCCTCCCTCCCCTTATCCAGCAATTGTTGGAAAGATGGAGGGTTCAACCTACATTCCTTTAATCTCAAGGAAATCAACATCAATCAGGAGTACATGGTGTCACAAACACACTCTGCAGGTGTGGCCCTCTGCTCCCACAGTGCCAACCTCAGAGTGCAATAGTGTGAACAGGTGACAGACAGGGTAACTCTCCCATCTGTTTTGGGTCTGAATCACCTATTAGCCTCGAGTTCTGGAGGAATTCAAACTGTGAACTTTATGCTAGCATACCCAATTAACAGGCTCAGATAATATTCTCTTCAGGGGGATGCAATATAATCTTTTGCCCAAGGGCACCCAGCCAGGTATCCAAAATGAACCCTTACAACTCTATATGACAGCTAGGTATATTCTTACCCTTTTCAAGCTTAGTAACACCATCCAAGCCCTTAATAGCTGTCAGACTTTAATACAGATTCAGCATCACATGTAAAATAACAAAAAAGAGCACAGGCAGTATTTTAAAGAAAATATTGTTTACTAAAAGTTTAAAACAGGTAAAATCAAACACAGAACAATTACATCACTAATCTTACAGTCACACAAAAGAAAATGGAAAGTTCTAGAATTCAAACTCCTATTTCAAATACTTCCTAGCTAGCTGTTACCCTTTAAGTGCTTTCATAAGTCCAGAGAGTTAAAAATCTCTCAGAGTCCTGAATGATATGACACACATTTCCCAGATGCATGTTTCATTTCAACCTCCCTCTCTCCACCCCCTTTTTGGTGAGGTCAGCTAGATCCTCCCTTAGAGTTAATTCTAACATAATTTTATACAAGGAGGTATTTAAATTAATGTGACCATCTGCAAAAAGCCATTTCCCAGATATGACAGTCTTTGATCAAACATTTCTCTTTGAACTTAACAATCCCATACTCTGTCACTAATTCTCAGCTAGGTGCTAAAAACAAGAGACATCAGCCATATTTACTTCCCTTCCTGTTAGGGTCATAATATTCATATTCAGCTTCTACTTCAAAAGCATGAGTAGGTTATAAAAGGTCACAAACTATCCCTCTGGAAGGAAGGCAGTTAATTAAGTTTCCTCTGGTCTTTTCGCACATCCTGCAGCTTTAGCTACACTGAAACCTTTTGGGATCAAAGGTCACTCACTGAAGCACGGGCTGACTTGGGTGCCAGCAGATAATCACAGACCATTTATTTATATTACAAATATCATACAATAACCATAAGCAGATGGCAGAGCATCACAATCCTCCCCACCTAGACTGAATTTGAGGGCTCTGTCCCCTCCATGGGATGAGCTCCCTAAGTCAGTTCATTTCTCATATTGACATGACAAGCCATCAGCATTTTCATTGGCTGCCCCTGACCTGTGTGAGACAGTCATGTCATACCCTTGCAAGGCAAGATTCCATCTTAGTAGTCTACCATTCATTTTACCCATGTGTGCCAGCCAAACCATGGGGTTGTGGTCAATTTTTACCTCCAAATTGCTGCCTGTATAAGTATGGAAAGACACTCTTTTTCCACAGTAGAGTAAGCCTGCTCTCTGGGAAGTAACTTTTTACTCAGGTACACTATGTGGTGATCTTTCCCTTGGTTGGATGTCTGACTCAGCGCTGCTCCAATACCTACGTCTGAGGCATCAGTCCGGACTACAAAGGGTCTGCTGTAGTCTGGACTTGTCAATACAGGAGGACTGCACAGTGCCTCCTTCAGTTTGGTTAAGGCTTTTTCACAGGCTGGTTCCCAGGTAATTTTCTTAAGCATCCTTTTCTTTAACAGGCCAGATAGGGGAGCAGCCAGGACACTGTAATTTTGTACACATTTTCTATAGTACCCTGCTGTCCCCAGAAAACTCCTAACCTGCTTTTGCATTTCTGGTATGGGCCATGCCTTAATTGCCTCTATTTTGACTTGATTAGGATGGAGCTGTCCCCGGCTTACAACATGCCAGAGGAATGCCACTTCAGCAATGGCCACCTGGCACTTCTCAGCTTTGACAGTGAGCCCGGCCCTCTGTATCCTGTCCAGAACTTTCCTAAGGTGGGAGGGCGTTCCCCTCAGCTGGCACTAAAGATGGCAGTGTCATCCAGGTAAGCCACAGTGTACTCCTCAGCACCATTTAACACCTGGTTCACCAACCTTTGGAAAGTGGCCGGAGCATTCTTCATTCTGAAAGGCATTACTTTAAATTCAAATAACCCTATCGGGGTGATGAAGGCTGACCTCTCCCTAGCTCTGGCAGTTAACTCTACCTGCCATACCAATACCCCTTTTTCCGGTCAACATTTGTAAGGTATGTCACCCCTCCCAACTTGTCCAGGTGTTCGTCTGTCTGTGGCATTGGGTGGGCATCTGACTTCGTGGCTGCTTTGAGTCCATGATAGCCCACACAAAAATGAGTAACACCATCTGGTTTGGGCACAAGGACTATGGGTGAGGCCCAGGGGCTGTGGGATTTCTGGATTACCCCTAAATCCAGCATTTCCTCCACCTCCCTCCTAATGTCCTTATGGACAGCCTCTGACACCTGATATGCTGTCTGCCATATGGGCACCTGTGTCCCTGTCTCCACATCATGCTTTGCTAATGGGGTTAGTCCAGGCTTGACACTAAACAGTGGATCAAAGTCTACTAAAACCTCCCTTACTTCCTGGATCTGGTCCGGGGCCAACTGAGGTGACATTTTAATTGCCTCCATAAAGGACCCCCACTTGCTTTCTTCCAGCAAGTCCAGAATGGGGTCTCCTTCATCCATCCCCTCTCCAGGACTACACACTGCAAACACCATGTCAGCCCTATTAGCATATGGCTTAATCATGTTGACATGGTACATTCTTTGTGTATGTTGTCTGTCAGGTAACTCTATAATATAGTTTATGTCATTTACCTTGCTAACTACTTTGTACAGTCCTGCCCACTTGGCCTGCAGCTTGTCTTTCTGGATCGGGATTAGGGCCATGACTTCCTGACCCACCATGTACGAGCGAGCTCTGGCTCTGCGGTCATACCACACCTTCTGTTTTTGTTGGGCGGCTGCCAGGTTGCTCTGGGCCATCCCCATAAGCTCCTTCAACCTTTCCCTAAACCTAAGGACATAATCCACTATGGGAGTTCCCTGGGTGGTGTGTTTGCCTTCCCAGTCCTCCTGGATCAAGTCTAGGGCCCACATACCCTGCTTCCATATAAGAGCTCGAAGGGGGAAAACCCTGTCAACTCCTGGGACACCTCCCCATATGCAAACAACATGTGGGGAAAGTATTTCTCCCAGTCTCTCCCATGCTGTTCAGCAAATGCTTGGAGCATTGACTTAAGGGTACCGTTAATTCTTTCCACAAGCCCATTGGCTTGCGGGTGATAAGGTGTCGTACATTTCTGCACCGCCCCACACTTCTCCCACAAACATTTCATCAGGTTTGACATGAAGAAACCCCCTCGATTGGTGATAACTTCCTGCAGAAACCCAACATGGGAGAAAATCCCTGGTAAGGCATCTTCCACTTTGTCTGTCCTTAGTGAGGATAGGGTGACTGCCTCTGGGTACTGGGTAGCATAATCCACTCCAGTCAGGATGAACCTCTTCCCGGAGGAGCTGGGGGTATTTAAAGGCCCCACAATATCCATTCCACCCCTGGAAGGGCTCCTCCACTATGGGTAAAGGAATTAGGGTGACTTGGGTTTTCTTACCTGCCTTCCCTATTTCTTGGCACCGGTGACAAGATCTGCAGTACTCCTTTACCTGCTGGGTGAAGTTGGGCCAATAGAAATTCTGGGCCAATCGCTGTGTAGTTAGTGTGATTCCCAGATGACCAGACATGGGAATATCATGTGCAATCTTGAGCAACTGCTCATGGTACCCCTGGGGAACAACAAGCTGCCTGCCTATCACCCCTCCCTCTGTCTTAGCATCCTGAGTATACATCAGTCCCTTGTCCCAATAAACTTTGTGTTTCCCGTCATCTCCCTGTGCTCCGTCAGAGTCTGCCCAAGCCCTCAGCTTCTCTAGACTAGGGTCACATATCTGAGTAGCTGCAAACTCCTTACACATTCCCAAGGCATGGGATAGGTCCCCTTCAGTGTCTGAACTAGGGTCCCTAGCTCTAGCATCAGGGCAATCAGGATCACTGCCATCCCTAACCCTCTGACAATGGGTCACCCCTCCTTCCTCAGAGTAACCCTCCATAGCTGTTTGGTTAACTGCTACTGGGGAAATTTCTGCCCCCCTTTCATTAGTCTCCATAGCAGGAGACACAGGCTGGGGAACCAGCCTCCCCGTGGTTTCCACAGCAGTTTCTATGGGGTCCAGGGAACCATATATTCCTTTGCTGCTTGGCTGCGGGTAACTGCACACACCATCCCCTGTTTGAGATTGTTGCCAATGATTACATCAACAGCTAAAGTTTTGGCTATGGCAACCTTTTGTACAGTCCCCTCGTCTCACCCCAGTCTAGGAGGACTTAGCAAGTGGCAAGGTTTTCTCCTCCCCAGTGAACCCCTGTATAGTCACAAATTGATTGGGTATAAGCTGACTAGGCTCTACCAAATCCCCTTTTACCAAAGTTAGGGATGCCCCCTTGTCTCTTAACCCATGTGTCTGTACACCATTCACAGTGACTAGGTGCATGTCTTCCCTCATGTTTACTGGCATGCTTTCAGGGGCACACAAATAACCCACTCCTTTTTGAGCACCACTTTGGGTACTGCTTGTCCTTTTGGGACACTGTCTGGCAATAAGCCCAGTTTCTTTGCAAACCCAACATGCATTTCTTTTCTCAGGTAAATCTTTTCTTTGAAACCTGGGGCTACCTGGTTTCGGTGGAGGCAGTGAGGGTTTTAGCTGCTCTGAAGGTGTGCATTTCCCTTTCTGCACTGCCATGCCAGCCCCATTAGCTCTCACAGCAGGTCTGCAACTGGCATAGCAGTCCAAGAGCTCAGCAGCCTCTTGCACTGTTTTTGGATCTCGGTCCTCCAGCCAGGTTTTCAGCTCTGCTGGGCATGTCCCCCAAAACTTCTCTAACAGTACAGCATTTTCAATTTTATCTACAGCGTTTGCTTCAATTCCTTCCCACCAATGCTTTAAAAACTGACGTTGCTTCAAGGCTAGCTCCTTGTAGCTCATGTCAGAGCTTCTCCTGAGCTTACGGAATTTATCTCTGTACGCGCCTGCTGTTAGCTCGTATTTCTTTAAAAGTGCAGTTTGGCCCATCGGCACAGTGGTTGGATTTCTGCTTGTGATGCCGGTGACCCAGGTTTAGGAACGGAATCGGGTCGCTGGAGGGCCAGCCAGGGTGAAGGAAAGGAGCATCTCAGGATGGCTTGCCTTCTCCGGGGGGGTAGGGATGCACCTCAGTGCATGTTGGCCCCTGGTGGAGACTGGGGGCACAGCACAGATGCCTGAGATGGAAGCACTAGGGGAGTGGCGGACATCGGTGCATGCCTTGATGTCAGTGGTATGCCACTCCCCAGGGAGAAAACCAAGAAACTGCCCTGGTCAACCGGATGACAGTCTCTCCGGTCCCCTGGCTGCTGCTAGGCCTCCTAACTGGCACCGCTGCCTCAGTGACACCCCCAGGCCAATACAGACACATTGGCCCACCCCACCAGTGCCTTCCCCCTCGGAGGAGAGGGACCCATCTGGCAAAGGGATACGCCAGGTTATCTGGGGGGGATGTCATAATATGAGGTGAGCGATAGCCGGGGGATGAGGGAGGGTAAAAGTCAGGACATTGAGAGACCTGAAGGAGTGGCTGGCCAGGGGTGGCAGGAGGGGGAAAAAAAAGTACAGTTTTCAGTTTACTATAATCATTACAGTCCTCATTGTCCATTTGACCCAATGCATCCCGAACTTTCGTGGTAAGTAGTGAAGATGGCTGGAAGCTCCAGGGCCCTCTAGGAATATTTGCCTGAATGCAAACTTTTTCAAAGAAATTTAAAAAGGCATCCATATCTTCCCCCTCTTTAAATTCAGCTATCAATTTAGAATTTAATTTGTACTCTAGCCCTGTAGTTCCAGTTAAAGCCAGGCCACTTACCTGCTCTGGTGCTGGTGTTTGGAGTCGTAGCTTCTCCAGTTCATGTTGCCTCTGGTGCTCACACTTTTCATGGTCAGCTTCTCACTGTTTTCGGTCCACCTCTCACCGAAGCTGCTCCATCTTCTCCTCTGCCTCTTGCTGCTCTTGCCTCTCTTCTCTGTGAAACTCCAGCTCCCTTCTCTGCAACTTCATCTGCACCTTGAGCCCTTCTGGCTCCAGAATGTTGGTGACCTTCCCCTGCTGCTGTGGCCCTTGGCTTGCCCTGGCCCTGCTATCCTCCTCTCCGGATCGGGACACTGCACTTGCTGCTGGCCCCTCCACACCCAAGGTTCAGCCCTTTTCAGTCACAGACTATGACTCAAGGCTCTGGGCATCTGCTGCCATCAGAGCCTCCATGAGGTTCTGCTTGTTGGCTCTTTCCTTGTGCAGGACTCCTCTTTCCTTGCACAACTGCCTCAGGTAGTCTGCAGTGTGCTCGCTGTAGTTGGAAGCCATCTTCTTCCCTAACTACAGCTACTCTAACTTGCACTTGCAAAAGAAAATAAAACAGGTAGGAACTTTGACTGTAAGCAAAATGATATAGTTCTGTTTACTTTTTAAAAATAAATCACTGCCTTATTTTGCACATGAGCTGTACAGTATTAACCTGACACACTGAACCATTGCGTTACCAAATACTTTTAAATTGCACTGCTGCCAACGAAATCTGTCACAAATGCACTCTGCAGATCAGGCCCTCTGCTCCCACAGTGCCAACCTCAGAGTGCAAGAATGTGAACAGGTGACAGACAGAGTAACCCTCCTGTCTGTTTTTGGTGTAGATCCCCTATTAGCCTTGAGTTTTGAAGGGATTCAAACTGTGAACCTTATACTAGTATACTGAATTAACAGGCTCAGATAATATCCTTTTCAGGAGGATGCAATATAATTTTTTGCCCAAGGGCACCCAGCCAGGTATCCAAAATGAACCCTTACAACTCTGTATGAGTCCTAGGTATATTCTTACCTTTTTCAAGCTTAGTAACACCATGCAAGCCCCTAATAGCGGTTAGACTTAAACACAGATTCAGCATCACATGTAAAATAACAAAAAAGAGCACAGGCAGTATTTTAAAGAAAATGTTTACTAAAAAGTTTAAAACAGGTAAAATCAAACACAGAACAATTATATCACTAATCTTACAGTCACATAAAAGAAAATGGGAAGTTACAGAATACAAACTCCTATTTCAAATACTTCCTAGCTAGTTGTTACCCTTTAAGTGCTTTCATAAGTCCAGAGAGTTAAAAATCTCTGAGTCCTGAATGATATGACACACATTTCCCAGATGCATGTTTCATTTCAACCTCCCTCTCCTCACCCCCTTTTTGATGAGGTCAGCTAGATCCTCCCTTAGAGTTAATTCTAACATAATTTTCTACAAGGAAGAATTTTAATTAATGTGAACATCAGCAAAAAACCATTTCCCAAATATGACAGTCTTTGATCAAACATTTCTCTTTGAACTTAACAATCCCACACTCTGTCACTAATTCTTGGCTAGGTGCTAAAAATAAGAGACATCAGACACATTTACTTCCTTTCCTGTTAGGGTCATAAAATTCATATTTAGCTTCCACTTCAAAAGCATGAGTAGGTTTTAAAATGTCATAAACTATCCCTCTGAAAGGAAGGCAGTTAATTAAGTTTCCTCTGGTCTTTTCTCACATCCTGAAGCTTTAGCTACACTGAAACCTTTTGGGGTCAAAAGTCACTCACTGAAGCACAGGCTGACTTGGGTGCCAGTAGACAATCACAGACCATTTATTAATATTACAAATATCACACAATAACCATAAGCAGATGGCAGAGCATCACACATGGCTCCTCTCAAAATCTGGTCCATTCTCAGGTGTGCAGCCTGGGCAACAGTGGCTCCACCAGCTTCCACAATGCATCTGATCATACTCTCTACACAGGTCATATAATGTGACAAATCCTCTCCTTTTTTGTGTGGTGGCTCTCAATAGGAACATTAGGTTGCTTCCATGCTCCGTGGCTCCAGAAGTACCCTTAGGCATGTCTAAATTGTCCTGCACTGTACAATTAGGCTGTCTGGCATGCGAGGATCTGATCATGTCCAGGACCATACCCCATAGGCTCTCAATTACTCATTAGTACTTCTTGTCCTTGGAGCATCTCCACACTTCAGCCATCTGTGTGGCTTGACTCATCCAGCTGTCATAGTCTTCCTCCCAGCAGGAATGGGGGAGGTGTCAAAGAAAGTATGCAGTTTCCAGTACTGACTAGACTTGAAACTCAATGGTTGGCCTAAGGCATGCCCCTGTACACCGAACGGGTTTACTGTGGGTGGCACAGGTGGTGCTTGCTCCTTTTCTTGGAAGAACTCTTCTACATCGCTAATAGTTTCCCCTCACTTGCTAGGAATAACTTACATTTTCTCAAATTCTGTTTCCTCTTTGGGGCCCTCGGGTGGCTGGCCTAAACTCTCTTGGGTCACAATGTACCAAGGTGAGCTTTCCACTTCCAAAGTGATTTGATCAGACACTTTGAAGGGGTCTACTATCACGTGGCAGTCCACTAGAACAGACAGATTTTGGGGGGAAGAATCATACAATCTCTCCTGAATGGCAACTTTTCCCAAACTCTGGATGATCCCAAGTATGCTCTCCATGTGCTTTTTATTTGTCCCCTCAGGGATTCCATTGGCTAGGATGGCTCTGTCAGGGTCCAGATCTTCACTCTGCCATCAGTCAAGCAACTTGCTTTGATCCATCTCAAACTCCAAAGCTTGAGAGGTACCAACACAGTTCCTGCACCAAGGTGTGGTGTTGCAGAATGTTCTATAACTATCCCAGTGGTGTCTCCAACTTGTAACCACCCCCACCCAGAAGGTATGAGACTACACTTGTCTGATAATACCTGGGCACAGTCTATAAGGCCTTTGGGTGAATGGCACTTGGGCTCTGTTGGCATGAGAGGTAATACAAAAGTGGTGCAGTACCTCTACCTATGGGGATCCTTTTGACAGATGGCTGCCAGGGTACTGCTCCATAGGAAATTAATGCAACCCCCACCCCACATGACAGGGAACCCTTATAATTATACAGAGCTCCCACCTATACTCTATGCATGCAAACACAACAATGTTCAAAACACAATAAATTGCAATTTAAACACAAGGGATATTTTTTATGGGGGACAGAAACAGGCTCTGGATGGGGAAACAGAATGGATTAAATGTAGTGAAACAGTTTTGAGATCATGCCCCAAGTCCCCTCACCCTCTAATGAATAGCCACACAGTATTTGCAGATTCCCCCTACTGGTGCACCAGTACCCCCAAAGTCCCTAGGGAGTTCCCAATGCAGTCCATTATTTGTGTGTGCACAGTGGGCAGTTGCAGACCTGATGTTGGACCATGGTGCAATGCTGAATGAAGGCTGGTGGTTGGGGATCCCAAACAAATCATTCAACACAAATGCTAGTTGCTCATTGCTGTTGCAGTTTTATAAATAGGCTTTGCATAACAATTGTGAAGAAATGCCCAGAAATTACTCTTATCTGTTCCTGACTAGCAGAAGAATTGGATGGGCATTGACCTATGCATGACCTTTGCAGACTCTGCAGTCTGGATCTGTCAGGACGTCTCCCTCAGGGTTACAGATGCAGACAATGGTATAGGTGCAGTGGACCCAATGAGCTTCTGGGTGGCGAGGGCTGCAGGTGCTGGTCTCCAATGTCCTCTTCACCCAACAAGGGACTTGTCTTCACCCACTTCCAATGAGTAGGCATTCACTCAGGGTCTCAGGTGACAGACCTTCTGTCAGGACAAGTCTTGATAGCTCACAAAGCCCAGGGCAGGAGCTTTGACATTGTTCCTGGAAGAAACAGAAATCTTTTAGCAAAGATTCTTTAAACAGCTTTATTCCAACCTTGTGCGCTGACTGATGACTTTTCTCATGGGTCCGTTTCCTTTTGTCTCTCGGACAAATCTGCCATAGTGCACATATCTCTCCCTTGTGCAGAAATCCAGGGATCAAATATCAGTAGCTAGCATCTCATGCAGTATTCATTATGCTAAACCCCTGGCTCTTTGTGGCTGTCAGTTTCTGGGGGACAGGTCCTGAGCCAGCTTGCAATTCACCTATTTTGCAGAGCTGACCTAGTCTCTAAATTGGTGTCAGTTTCAAAGGGACATAATGTACTGAAACCTGAGCTACTGTTTCCATGGACAGGATGTACTAATTTAGCTGTTTTGCATAGCTAAACACAGGAACAACCAACATTTCCTCCAGGTTGTGTGTCCTCTGACTGCCTTTCAGTAGTCCTAGGTCTAGAGAAACTACAAACATGGCTGCTTTTGTAGTCATTCACTTTATCATTTATTTTAACACATTTCTGGCCATCAAAATCAATACCTCCCAGTCCCTGTTGCCATCTGGTGGGGTTGGGGTGAAGTGGGGGCAGGGAAGTTCTCTTGAGTGTCCCCAAAATTCATGCTGCCAGTGGAGGAGTGGTTTTGCACTTTATGTCACTTTGAGAGCTGCTTGAAACTGAGCAACCTCCTTGCTGTGGGTTTCTGAATCCTGGAGCAGTTCATGAGCTGGTTTAGCGAAAAGAGGTGGTGGCACTCCGGCCACGATGAGAAGGGCGCTGAACAAGCCTGCAGAACAAATGATGGCATCTGTTCAGCCCCACATCCAGCAGTGGCAGTCTGGACTGAAACAGGGGTAATAGAGCGGTGCAGAGGAAGGCAGCAGCAGAAGCAGTGCTCCAGAGAGAACCAAAGGCAATCCCCTTTTAGGAGGGGGGTTACTCTAATAATGGCTAGAAATAGTTTTATTACCTTATTCCAAAGTCTTAGAATTTATTAGCTACCTCCTGTTTAACTCCTCTGTGGAAACAATTTAAATTCTAAAATGACTCTATCAGGATTTGTATTAGGTCTGCTTGCTTTTAAATACTGTTCTTAGTTGTCTGCTGTCTTTATAAAATTGTGATTTTATTTCCCCGTCCCCTTCTCTGATGGTCCCACTCTCCACTGCTTCAGTGCCATCCTTGACATAGAGGACTACCCCTTCTCGTTTACCTTTCCCCCTTTCCTGCCTATAGATTGTGCAGCCTGGGATAGCCAGGTCCTAGTCACTATTCCCTGTGGCCAAAGTTTCTATAATGGCTACAAGGCCCAACCGTGCATCTGCCACCATCAGCTGGCACTCACTAATTTTATTTCCCAGATTCCTGGTATTAAGTCCAGATAACAGTAGGGACTGCCAAACCAAGTAGGGAAATGGGCAGACTAGGTGGGCTGTATGGTCCTTATCTGCTGACAGATTCTATGTTTCTATGTTTCTAAGGCAGGATGCCTTCTATCTTTTGCCTAACCCCTTGCCATTTTTACAGATCCCCTCCCTTCATCATCCTCCAACCTCATTTAATTTCCTAAATTTTCAGCTTAGTGAGACCTCCTTCCCTGTTATCTTCTCATAACCTGTTATGACACCTGTCTAGCTGCTTCCCTTCCCAATATTCCTAGCCTCCAGTTTTAGGAAGCCCTAGCTAGGTTCTCCATGTGCTTTCTCTTCTCAGTGGTCCTGCTAGTCTCATCCTTCCCTGTAGTCAGTTTAGCTGTCCACCAATGTAGATATCAAATGTCTGCCCCAATGCACTGGTCCCTGCTCTTGCTAAGTAATGGCCATCTCCTTTGAAGGGCCCCCACAAAATGGTACCCCTTCTTCTGATACCATCCTTTCAGCCACCCATTAAAATAATCAGTCTTCTCTTTCCTCAACCTATCCTACCATTCTCCCTACCTCACACATAGGAGGACATCAGAAAAGGCCAGGGAAGCCAAGTGTGTCTTCAGACTGTCCCCCAATCTTTTAAAGTAGAGTTTTACTGCCTCCATTGGCTGGTTCACCAGATCATTGGTAAACAAATGTAAAAGAACCCCAGCTCCACCTCCAACTCCTCTACTATCCTTTCTATCCTAACCAAATCCGTGGTGGCTAATACACCAAAAAAGCATTTGATCAACCCACTTTCCTTTCCCTCTCTGCCCTCCACCTTCTCCACCCTTGTAATCTTTGAGTCCTCATGACCAAAATACCCCTTGCTATTATCCTCCTGTTCTCACCCCTGACAGCCACCAAGCTTTTCTGCCTATTTTTCCCGACTGACTTATGAGTTCCCCCACCTGAGTCAGGTACTTGTGCCTCCTTCAGAAGTACAATGCAATTTGTTGACAGGATTTTGTGGATTTGGATGCCCATCTTGTCACTGCCCCTGCCTCCCTTCCTGCTACCCCTCCCTGTCACCCTCCAGCCCAGTGGGCCCCTGGGAGAGTGGGGGAGCTGGGCATGGTTACCAGCTTAGCTGGTGTTGCAGCTGAGATATTTCCTCTCTTGCTGCTACCAGTTGTACATGGAGCTCCCAATAGTCCTACATATGGGGCAGTTTCCCCACCTCCAGATCATAACCCTGAGATCAGCACCCCACAGTCTCTGCAGCTGACTACCTCCCCACTTTACCTGTGTTCTATACTGTCAGCTGCCACCGTGTGAATGGGCGTGGGAAGTGATAAGCCAGACACAGACGTTCTTTAGAACACACAAGATTTTGTGTGAAATTTATTTACAAAAAAAAACTCAAAATAAACTTTTCAGAAATTAACTGTAAAGAAAATAAAGCCAACAACATGAAAAAAATGTCTTTCTCTCAACTTGAGACTATCAGTACTTTTAACAGCTTGAGTACTGCCACAGAGTAGATGAGCTTAGCCCCAGCACATCTGCTATCCTCTGTGCTCCTATACTATCTGCTCTCTTGCACAAATCTCCACCTTATATAGGTGAACACTCTGACATCATTGATCAGCTGATCCACCCCCTATTCTAATACATTTAATCTCTACCCTAATACATTAAGTAGGGGGATCAGCCTGACCATAAAAAAATACATTTATTGGGCTTGATTATACCCAGAATGAACCACCTCTTAATTAGTTTCACAAGACAGAAACAAAGCGTAATTAAAACTCAAGGGTTTAACCCTTCCCTTCTGGTGCTGACTTGCCACACCTGTACACTATAAATATATGTTAGAAGCTGCCACTGGCTCCTTAGAGTGCAGTACCTGCAGCAAGTGAGACAGCAAGTGGACCAGGTAAGGGTTTCATTTCTTACATAAACACGCAAGGAAAATAACTATTTAACCTTATATTTCTTGTAAGGTACCTCATTTTATTATTAAACTACAGCATAACTATATTATTAAACTACAGCATAACTATGTGCTGTGATACTTGTTTTTTTGAATCTAACTGGGGCTGCTTCTTATTTTATCACTCTGCCTGTTTACAATGGTAACCTTATTTTTCAAAACACAGGCACCACAGGGACAACAGAGAACATTAGAGGGGTAGAAAAGAAGAGATACCGTGACGGGAGGCCACCCCTTCATAGTAGAAATGTGAAATAAGACAGAGGACAGTGGAGAAATTACTACTGCAGTAGATTTGAGAGAATACAAGGGTAAAGAGGAGAGGACTGTCCCGTGGTGCTGGGGGGTTACAACTGGTCTTGTATTAAACTTTACTTCCTTCTCTCTACCTAATATCCTTTTACTTAGACCCTAAACTGGCCTACCCTATACAGTGAGTTTTGCCAACCATATTGATTTACATGGTTAGCTACCTGACACCCCTTTGAATGTTCTCCTTATACCCGTACCCTTGATAGTGAGTTTCCTATAGCTACTAATTAACACAGTTTCACAATGTACAGTTTGCACACTCATCATTTACAAAGTCAGTCTACACCATGTAGCCCAGGCGTCGTGTTCCAGTGGGCTACTACCCCTGCCTGTTGTCCCTCTAACAGGTTAATTGGGCCTGGGCCCTGCTACAGTGGTGTTTGGGGGTCCTATTCAAAAGATAATAAAAATAACACAGTGCCTCCACCCAGAGAGAACTGGAAGTGGTTCAGGTGACTGACTGGTGTAGCCCCCTGGGATGCTACACCTCCCCACCTCCCCTACCAACCACCCCACACACTGGATACCCAACAGTTCAGTACCACCATAAACCATGAATAGTAGTGCTTTGAATGACTCAGAGAATTCCTCACATACAGTTTCAAACAGCAAACCACAGCTTTGTTGGGGGTACAGGACTAAGGAAGGGGGTACTGGCACCAAGGATGTCTATGGATAGAAAAACTGGTTAATAATATAGCAACACACCAAACATTGGGGCCCACAGGCCAACCCCACCCCCACTGGTATCAGTGTTTCCCAGATGTTCTTAGGGGTACCCACAAGGTGCAGGCCTGGTACAGTGCTACAAGTTGGCCAACTGTTGGGGCCCTGAAATATTTTTGAAACTTGAAAATGTTTAACAAACAATTCCCATTTTCCCTCCCAGGAACCAGATCCTGGGTACTCATGGTCTGAAGCTCTCAGCACCAGGGCAAAATGGAGCTCCTTGGAGTTGTGCAGCAAATCGAGCAGCAGGCTGGCCAGAATCCCTTCGTCTGGATGGAACTTGCTTGAAGATCTTGCAGCTGGTCACCTTGATTGTAGTTCTTGCCGCTTGTTACCTTCAGCCGCTTCTGGCCCACTGCAGAACACTGGCAGGACAACACCAGCCCCAGAAGGCCCAGACCTGGGAGTGACCTCACAGCCTGGCTCCCATGATTGGAGTGCCCTAGCACTCAGGTGCAAGACCCGTGACTTCCTGAGACAGTGAGTCCCACTTGGGAGGGGTTAGCAGGTTCCCTTCCTGGCTATGAGTGAGGATTCCCAAACAGTGGGGGTCCTACTGCAGTCCCTGCATTGAGCTCTCAACAAGCAAAATTTTCTAGGCAGCCACCCCAATAAAGTCCAGTGCCAGTTTTGGTGGGTGCTAGCCTCTGTTTCGATCAGTGCCAGTGCAATCCAACTGGGGAAAACTCAGCAGCAACAGCCCCCCTGCACACCAGTTCACACTTTCAGTTTAGCAGTGTCCAACTCCTTTCCTCGGCTACAGCAAGATCTCAGCTCTCAGCCACTTTACCCAGTTCACTCAGGACACACACAATTCCACTGGGACCGCTGGGGAGCTCCCCAAAAGACCACAAAACTGGCGGTTGGTACATAAAAGTCACTGCTGTGCACCTATGCAATTGCCACTAGCTCTCAGGAGCATGGCCAAATCAGCGATAGCATTTTTAGCATTTCTTAAACCCAAAAGGGCTAAAGTCAGTTGCAGGCTTCCCAGAAAGAGTTTACAGGCACCAGAGAGCTTGGGGTAACCAGAAAGCCAGAATACAACAGAAAAAAAATGGGATACCAACGGGAGAGAACACGGGGCAATTCAGGTAAGCCCCAAAGAAGGGTTACAACCAGAAAGGGAATTATTAGGTTCCCATCACTACCTGAATGCAGTGATATGATTGAGCCACATCCAGGGTAGTGCAGTGCCAGGGCTGAAAGGTTAAAGTATCAAGCTAGTGAAAGCCAGCACTTGCTACATCCACTTGCAAAGAATTCAAGGATTTTTTTTAAATTGTACTCACCATTCACAGTTCACACTTCCACTTGGCACTTGGTATTTTGCATCAATAATCTAGGCAAGGTGTATTGTTCATTAAAACATAGCCTTAATTTTGTTTCTTAAAACACAGAATGTCTTAAAAGGCATATAACAACAAATCAATCCCGTGATGCATAAAATACAACTGCAGTGAGCTCTCACAAATGGTTACCAGTCCCTAACGTGTTTCACCATTAATGAGAACTTTATCAAACGGCAACCAGTACCCGTAGTGGTAAATCTTATAAATACCAGCTTTATAGAGACAGTGTTAAAATCCATCACCAATGTGATGAGTTCAGTTCTCAGCAATTTCACATCTAGTGAAAAAATTGAAAAGTTTATCCATTAAGTGCCAATAAGAATAATAAAGACATTATAAGTTAAAAACAAGTGTTTTAAAATCACTTTGAAGGATATACAAGTCCAAAGAAGTACTGTGCTAGTAAAACACTAGTGTCCATTTAATTAAGGTGTTTGTTTTGCATTTCTCTGCTATATGTCGTATCACAGTTAGCAATGTGATCTCCCAAATGTATCGGGTCAGTCACAAAATGCACACCTATAAATATAAAAAAGAAAAGAGAAAAATAGTTACTTGCATGTATAAGAAAAAAAGGTGCTGCATGTCAATCCACCAACATTATGAGTGTTCACTGGAATTGGATTTTATACATCACAGGAATGTAGCAGGTGCCAGCTTCCACAAACTTGGTCCCTTCACTACCTGCCCTTCTGTAGTTACCAGATACTTGCACTGGCAGAGTTGAGTGTGGAACTGCAGACTCACCTATGGAGACTCTGCAGACACTTCTTTGGCAGATACCACACTCCTTCTTTGGGGTACTCACGCAATGGGACACAGATACGATGAGGTGCTTGCATGGGTTTGAATTTGCGTGAATTACCTACCTTTCTGTAAATCTGCAGTAGGTTGCTGCTGGTCACATGGTCCTAGGTCCTCCCACGGCTAATTGCTTGAATGATTTTCACCTGCCTTCCCCTGAAGTCAGGCCAACGCACTGTTAAGTACTTCATCCTTTATACCCTGACTGAAGATCCCAATTTAAGTTGCAGACCCTACTCTTCTAATATAGTATCTATCTACAGTAGACCCTCGAAGTTATGAACCTCAGAATTCCGAACTGACTGGTTAACCAACACCACCCCCATGCAGTCATCAATCAATTGCAATATCTGTAACACCTGTGGCTAGCCTTAGAAAAGATGTTAATGTCAAGTGTTTGTTAAATGCTAGTACTAATGTGATGATAATGATGGTAGTCAGTGTAAAGAAAAAGCGAGTCACTCTGTCCATTGAAACTAAGCTGGAAATAATTCAGAAAATTGAACATGGTGTCAGCCTGAGCAATGTTGCTCAAGAATATGGAATCTGAAAATCCACAGTGTTTGATATTAAAAAGGGTCAAGAAAAAATCAAGCAGTTTGCTAAGGAGGCCAAAGACAGTGGGGCTGTAGATAATTCTTGCATTGTATGGAAAGCTGCAGATAATGATTTTGATAAAGTCATGCATTTATGGTTCACACAAGAATGATGGAAAGGTACCCCTATCAGTGGTGTTAGTGTCATGGAAAAAGCAAAATTGTTACACCAGCAGATGTACCCTGGAAAAGATGATGCCGACTTCAAGGCTAATTCAGGCTGGCTATCAGGATTAAAAACTGTCATGGTATAAGGCAGCTGAGCTTGCAAGGTGAACCATTGTCTGCTGATTCAGTGGCCCTGTGGCTTTTAAAACCACACTGAAACAATTCATTTAGCAGCATGAACTTACCAGGGACCAAGTTTTCAACTGTGACGAGACTGGTCTGTGCTGGTGGTTGCTGCCAAACATAACCCTTGCTGACGGATCGGAGAAGCAGGTAAATAATGCCTTGCAAAGACAGAGTTACACTAATGGCTACAGCTAATGCTAGTGGAGAGTTCCACCTTCCACTTGTGTTTATTTATAAAAGAACTAAGCCACATTGTTTTTTGAATGTAACCATGTCATCTCTGCCCATCCATTATTACAGCCAGGGAAATGAATGGATGGACAGAAATATATTTTCAGACTGGTTTTCCAAACTCTTCATCCTCCTTATCAAAGATTACCTGTTGTCAAAGTCCTTACTCGCCCCTGCAGTTTTACTGATGGACAATGCTCTCTCCCATCCAGCAGTTGAAAACTTGGTCTCTCAGGACGGTAACATTCAATGTTTGTTTCTGCCCCCTAGTGTCACAAGCATAGTCCAACCTATGGATAAAGGAGTGCTAGGGAATCTAAAAAGATGATACAAGCAGAATTTGCTGTGTCGCTTATTGTAGGGGCCTTCTGACTTTGATTGCTATACAGATTTCTGCAAACAGCTTTCAATAAAGGATGTGGTGTACCTTTGTGCAAAATCCTGGGGTGAGATAGGCGCTGAATCTTTAAAATGATCCTGGATTAAGTTATGGTCGTTTGAAGATGCCATTGACCAGGAGCATCTGGAGAACTGCGACATCACTGAAATGAGTCAGGTGAATTTCACTGGAGAGCGAATGCAGCTCGCAATAACTGAGGAGGAATAGGAAGACTGGCTTAACTAAGATGAAACTTGCCATCAGATCTTGTCAGATCAGGAGATCATTAGATCACATGATGTCTGCAGAGCTCTAGCAGCCCGGCTCAGGAGCTCCTACCACCTCGCTCACTCATCCTTTAAATTTACTAGTCAAAACTCGACTTTGTTCCCAATATTGGCTGATATCAATTGGCTACTGCTTACTGTTGCTGGTAGAATCCTTTTCGCAGCGTTATTGGTGTCTCACCCACCGCGATGGAGACAGACATGAAGCAGGCCCCACTCCACGATACTGCTCCAGCTACACCAGAGAAGTCAGTGAAAAAATTGAAAGCGCAAGGGTAACAATCCTCCAAACAAACTGGACCTCTACCATCCGCTGTGCCCTTAACTAAGGATCGATTTCTTCAGGAACTGGTCCCCTTCAAAGAGACTTAGCTGATATCTCTACCGAACTGAAGTCACTCAGAGCAGATATGGGGGACTTGGGACATAGGCTCGGGGACGCCGAAGCTCGCACCGCTTCATTAGAGGGCTGGCAGGATAAAACAGACCAGGAGATCATCAAATTTCGACAACAGATCAACAAATTGCAGCTCAAGACCAAAGAGATGGCCGGAGCCGCAGGAATAACCTCCTGATTTTTAGTCTACTGGAGTCTGAGGAAGGTCCTTCTCCCATCACCTTCCTGCAAAAGCTGCTAACCAAAGTGGCAGGCCCCTTGCCACATAACACTACCTACCTGCTTGAGAGGGCCCACCGCTCGCTTCGTCCCCGGTCTCTAGACAATGCCCCCCCCCTCGGCCTATCATTATCAAATTAGTTAATTACCTAGAAAAGCAATATGTATTAATGAAAACAAGAGTGCTTCACGCAATTTTATGGGAGGGGAAATGCCTTCGCATCACCCAGGATCTGCCACTTGAAACCCAACAAACAAGAGCTGCCTTCCACCTGATCGTGAATAAATCAATTGCTGCTGGCATTAAATTCGGAATGGCCTATACAGCACGTCTACAAGTTTTAGTGGCCAGCTCCTGGCTCTCATTCGATACACCAGATCAAGCTAATAAAGAGCTGACTTCCTGGCTACCTGACCTCTTCAAGACCACATGAATAACACAGGACATTCCCTACCTTTTTCCCCTTACAAGTTGGAAAAAGAGTACCTTTGTGTGATTTCTCAGCTCTTTTTGTGGAATTCTCTGGTCTTGGCTCTTTTGATACACTGCTGGCCTCTCCTTGTGGTGAGACTTCTTTTGCCTCCTCCCCGCCATGGATGGATGCTACCCTGGCTGCCAATTTTCTGTGGGACTGACCTGGATCCCTGGGAGACTCTGCGAGCTACAGACTCCGATCCAAGGAGTAGTATGTAGCAGCTTATATAATTCATGTCCTTGGGGAACAGATATTCTGAACCGGTGTTTCAGGAGGGAGAGTTTCAGAGGGACCGGTCCTGCTTTGTTTATGACCCTACCTGATCCACTATGGACCAGACCACCAGCCTGGCTCTCTGAAGAGGATATGAACTGTCCTGCTCCCATTATCCTCCTCACATAGTGTCTATTAGAGTGACTTGGGGGCAGGAAGCTGGTCTCAGCAGATTAATAACTCTGAAACTCACTGCTGTTCGCCCGGTTACGAGAGGGCCGTTTGCTAGCGGGTCAGGTTTTCAGTTGACCCACTGGGTACTCCCCTCCAGGCAGAGAAGTAGCTGGATCGACTAGCTTACCCATGATTAATCGCCACTTGATAGTTTGACTCTCCCTATCCAAGGCGTCTTCTCCTTATCCTCAATAGCTTTTTCCTTACTTCAGAATCGATTCCCCTTCTCCCTCTTTCCTTGACTTTCTCGGCTCCTCTCACACAGGGTGAACAGCAGCTCGGCCAGACGCTACTTTTATCTGCAGGTTGGCTCCTTCTGGTAGGCCTACTTGCTCACTGTTGCTAATTATGTTTTATTCTGTGAGATTTGGGTTCTGTTGTTAATGTTAGCTGGGGTGGGTGGGGGCTTGAGCAGGGGTTGGTGCCTGAGAGCTAGTGTGCATCACATACCAGTTAGTTGGGGAGTTGGCCCTGATCCTTCTCCATACAAACTCACCCCTCTCTCAGCATTTTTCTCTAAGTTCATGGCCTGGGGCACTACGGGAGGAGCAGCCTTTTTCAATTTGACTAAGACTCTCCCATTGTTTCTTTGCTCCCCTGAGGTTCCCCTTGATATTTTGGCTTCAATAGTCTTTAAGTGTGGAGAAGGCTGTTACAGGGCCCTGGGGTTTAGGCTACTCCTGATTCCCCTTATGATTTGTTTATTAGGGTACCGGGTACTCAGGAGAGCCACCGTATATTGTTCTGGGGATAGGGGTTTGGGGATTAGAGTTGGGTGGGATACATTACAGCATCCTTATGGCAGTGATATCTTAACACAGGGGATCAGGCTGGGGGATTTTATGGTGTCTATAACTGAGTGTTTAAGATTCTGGTTTTCAGGGGGGGTGGGTGGATGGGTGGGACATAAGCAGGAGGATGCCCCATCAACACCATTTAGTCAAAGGTTTAACCCATAAATATTGTTATATTTCATTATGGCAATTGTTTCTGCACTAGCTGTTTCAAGTTTTATTGTTCTCACTGCCAGTGTTAACTAGTGGGATGGTGGCAGGGAGGGGTGGGGGGACAGAGTGTGTCCTGTTAATGTTATTTACTGCATTATTTCTACCGCTTACTATGGCTAACAATATAATTAAATTCCTAACTTGGAATGTTCGGGGAGTCAGAGAATGACTCAAAAGGTACCAGATGCTCAAGCACCTTTTCTTACTTCAAGCCCGTATTATGTTTCTTCAAGAAACACATCTTCTCCCTCAAGAGGCTAATTGGCTATGCAGGCAAGGTGTCAGCCAGGTGTTTGCCTCCAGCGACTCAACTTCGAGCAAAGGGGTAGCCATTCTAATAAACCATAAATGTCTCCTTTCAAGTGGACCAAGTCACCTCTGATCAGTTGGGAAGGTATTTCTTTGTTAAGGGCCTGCTAGATCGCCAAGAGGTGACTCTGGGTAGCGTTTATGACCCGGTGGGAGGAGACCCTGTTTTCTTCATGGAGCTGGCAGACAAGCTTGCCCCTTTCCTTTCATCTCCCTTAATTATGGGTGGTGACTGGAATATTCAACCCGCACAGGATCTCGACCGATCCACTCAAATTACTAAACCTCTCTCAACAGCGCAACGGGCCCTAGGAGATTTCATGGAGCCACTGGGTCTCTGTGACCCCTGGCAGGTTCTTAATCCATCTAGCGGTATCTATTCCTTCTATTTCTTGGTACACCATACTTCATCTAGGTTGGACTACATCCTTACTAGCCTATCTCTTCTACCTGGGCTGTGTAATGCAGGCCTTGAGTACACTGTGCTCTCAGACCATGCTGCGGCCTGGCTACTACTTACCCCTTCTATAGATTTACAACGTGACACTACTTGGAAACTAAACACCCAACTTCTCAAAGACGACTTTGTCATTTCCAGAATAAAACCCTTTACTCAGTCCTATACCGAATCCAATCAGAATTCAGTTCCGAGAGGAGATCATGAATGGTGCCCCTTGAAATGCTTTTTATGGGTGAATTTATTCATTTTGCTTTTAAGCAGAAGAGATGCCGGGAGTCAGAAGCCATCTCTTTACTAGCTCAAATACGATCCCTTGAACAGTCTCTCTCTCTCCCTTCTCACCCCCAGATTCTTTAACAGCTCTACTGTCTCCTTGGGACAAATGCTTTGATCTTTTATTGGAAAAGGCACAATATGCTCTCTTAAAGACCCAGTCCAAATATATCGAACAAGGCAAAAAAGCAGGAAGGCTGCTGGCACTTCGCTTAAAGAAGCTAGAAAGCTCGAGAGTTATTATTTCCATCTCAGCCTCAGCTGATTCTATTAAAACACTTCCCAGGGATATCGTTTCAGTATTTGAAAAATTTTAAAGCATGTTTTATGGCCAGTGTTCCTCTCCTCCAGGTACCGAAGAGATGATGGCATACCTAGATGCCATTTTACTTCCTCGGCTCTTGGACCAACATCAGGCCCTCCTTTCCTCTCCTATCTCTCTGACAGAGGTGGAATCTACCATCAACAGTTTAGCACTAGATAAGGTGCCTGGACCGGATGGCTTTCTCTCGAATTTCTACAAAATTTTTCTTAAGGAAGTGTCCCTTCTCTTACTTCATCTTTACCAATTTATGTTTTTGGCTGACTCCCTAAATCCTTTGCTTCTAGAGGCCACTATAGTTCTTCTTCATAAGCTAGACAAGCCCTCTTCTCAACCAGCTAGCTACCATCCTATTTCTTTACTAAACTGTGATATCAAAATTCTTGCTAAAATTCTTTCTACAAGAATTAGGAAAGCCTGGTCTTGCTTACTTAGTTCAGAGCAAGTTGGATTTGTTCTGGGTAGATCTTCTGCAGACCACCTACATAAGTTAAGTCACATCTTTCAAGTAGCTAAATCTTCTCCTCTTCCTATGGCCCTAATTTCTCTTGATGCTGAGGAGACTTTTGATAGGGACGACTGGGCCTTCCTTTGGTTAACCCTCCAAAAAATGGGATTCCCCCCACATTCTTGCAATGGCTTTAAGTAATTTACTCTTCCCTGTCTACCAAAATATACTGCAATGGAGTCTTTTCTTCCTCTTTTCCCCTACATGGGGGTACCTGCCAAGTCTGCCCTCTCTCTCCTTTCCTTTTTAATTTATACCTTGAACCTCTTATTAGACAGCTCAAAGCCTCTCCTAACATACATGGCATCCTGGTCGGGGATTCAGTACTGTCTCTTTCAGTATATGCTGATGATATCCTACTGCATCTCTCTCACCCTTCCGCCTCACTCACTGAAAACTAGAAAGTGATCGACCAGTTTAGTCATTATTCCAACTACAAACTTAACTGCAAGAAAACCAAGATTTTTCCTCTTAATCATTTGGTTTACAGATACGATCTCACCGGTTTTGGCATGTGATGGGCCCCATGGTCTATCAAATATCTGGGATTATCTTTAGCTACTGATCCCTCTCTCATGAAGAAGCTGAATCTTGAGGACCTAATTGTTGTCATACAACAAAATTTACTAAGATGGAAGGCTCTTCCTAATTTGCTCTGGGGCAGAATTAACATTATTAAAATTAATATTCTCCCTAGACTCTTCTATCCTTTAAACATGCTTATTGTCTGGCTTTCTCTCTCCTTTTTCAAATGCATCTACTCACTAGTCAAAACTTTTATCTGGATAGATAAGTCCCCTGGGTGCTCGTATCTCAAGTTAGGGCTCCCTAAAGAGTCGGGAGGACTTAGATTGCCCAGCTTTCTATTTTATTACTGGGCCAGCCATCTTCATAAGTGTGGTAAATGGCTTTCTACTTCTCAAGCTTCAGCTGAGGATGACTATATTCCTAGCTGATTGCAGATAGAATCCCACTTACTTTCTTCCCATAATCTCTCTCCCTCCAGTATTCTTTTCTCTCTTTGGAAATCCCTGCTGGTGCCCCTGCACTCTTCCCCAATTGGTGCATCTATTGAAGTTTTTTCACAAATATGTTGTCATGTTCAGTGTCCTGTATAAATACATTGTTGGTGGTTGTATATTAAAAACTCAATAAAGTTGATTTAATTTCAAAAAAAGATCAGGAGATCATTGATCTGGCCAGAGAGACAACCCAACTGATAGCAAAAGTGACAGTGAGGGAGAGGGCGAGACCACAAAGATTCCTCACAACAGAGCAGTGGAGCGCTTCGCTGTCTGCATGCAGTGTTTGGAGCAGCAGCCTGAAGCTACACCAATGAATCTAATGATGCTGCAGGAGCTGCATATTTTGGCTGCAAAAAAAAAATGCCATAGCACACTAAGGCAAAGCACAATTAAAAATTTCTTTAAACCTGCTAAAGCTTAGTAACAGCACTGTTTGTCTGCCAATACCTAGTACAGTACTGTGCATTCACTGAGTTTTGTGGAACATTAGAGTGCCTTTTTTTTAATTTTTAAAGAGCATGAATTACAGTAAAGAACAATAACTGATGTGTACATTAACAAAACATAGCTGTCACACTTTTATGATGCATGTATGACTTGACTATGCGCTGTTATTAATTTTGTTCTTCCACTTTCAAAGTAACAACATTTTCAAAGTTATGAATGCCTCTCATTCCCGAGGTGTTCATAACTTCAAGGTTCCACTGTACTTATACTTCTGATTAAAAACATTCCAGCTGCCTTCGTCAGCTGCCTCCTTGTTCTGAGAGCAAGAGCTCACAATCTTAACTTTCTGTGATGCTGTTCAGTAGTATTTGGCAGCATTTATACTATTCTAAGGGTTTATACTAAGGGATTTAGGATGGCAGAGGGCCATATGCCCATAATTGCCATCTCTACTTCTCAGTGGATCTTTTTATAAGGAGCATTGTTGTCAAAATAATCATCACGCTTGGATTTAAATCCTAGAAATGTTATTTGATTAACTATATCAGATGGCAGTTTATTCCATTACCTTATTACTCTGGGTAGGAAGAAATTGTGCTCAGATTAGTTCTGGGTACTTCCCCCTGTATCTGTTTATTTAGATATCAAATGAGGAGTTGGAGCAGAAAAATGATAACAAGAGTGGACACAGGAGAAAGCTGCTCCACGTGGTTGGTATTTAACTGTGGCTGTAGTATTAAGCTGAGTATCTGAAGAGGTGTCATTGAGACCTTTTGTGCATGACAGTTCCCAAGATTCATGTGGCAGAGAACAATGAGAGGAGGAGGAGTAGATGGCTTGCTTGTTGAGGGAGGAAGAAGCAGGACAAAACAAGAAACCAGTGAAGACAAGAGTGAAATGATTTAGACTTAACTGGCCTATAATGTCCCCTTACCAAGTTACGCTCAGTATTCATCACTGAGTCCACTCTCTAATGTTGTACCTGTCAAAGAAAAACACAACAAAAAACAAAAAAACAAGAAATTCTGCTAGGAATGATACTTACCGTGACATTAGGGATGGCCATGCCCTAGAATAGTATGACAGCATCCAAAGGTGGCGGCGGTGGAGGAGGCAGCTTGGTTGCTGGAGGAGGAGGAGGTAGCAGGACAAGAGAAGGGACTTGTGAAGACAAGAGTGAAATTATTCAGGCTCAAACAGCCTATATCTCTCTATCAAGTCATGCAAAATAAAATTCAGCTAAGAAAATTACTCATCACAACATTACTGGTGACCATGTCCTGGAATGGCACAACAATACCCAATGAGGCAACAATGTTAGCAAATTCAGCACTGGCAGTATTTGACTCAGCTGTAGAGGGAGGTTTGCATCAAAATCCATGAAGAGGTAAGTAGGGAGGAGGAGTGGCACTGTATGTGAAAAATTACATAAGGGCCACAGAGATCCAGGAGGAACAAAATGGGGGAGAGATACTGTGGGTTAAGCTGGAAAGGAAAATGGGGCCAGCCATCTGCACAGGTGTGGTCTATAGACCACCAGCCCAGGAGGAAGAAACAGATAGAGAGCTGATGCTAGCCATCCAAAGGATGGCAGACAAGGGTGAGGTAGTGCTGGTTGGAGACATCAATATTCCAGACGTGGACTGGAGCATCCCAGCAGCAGCATCGACTAGGAGCAGATTTATCCTGGACTCCCTTCAGGGTGCCTTCCTCAAGCAACTGGTCAAGGAGCCAACTCGGCAGAAGGCAATACTGGACCTTGTGCTCACAAACAGGGACAGTGTGATGGGGTAACAGTGGGGGAGCACTTCGGGAACAATGACCACCAGTCATTGTGGTTTGAAATCACAGAAGGAACAGAACCAAACCACACAAAAACACGTATCCTGAATTTTAGGGGGACAGGCTTTGGGAAAATGGGGAGATGCTTAAAAGAGGCATTAAAGGGAATGGGGCAGGAATCAGGGGTTGAGGAACAGTGGGCCGTATTTAAAATGGGGATTACAAGACAACAGAATTATGCATTAAGCAGGTTAGCAAGGGGAAAAGGAAGAGGAGGCCATTATGGTTTTCCAAGGAGGTAGCAGAGAAAGTGAAAGCCAAAAAGATTGCATTCAGGCAATACAAAAAGACACAGGCAGAAGGGGATAAGGAGAAGTACCAGGAGAAGCAAAGGGAGGCAGGGAGGTCAGTAAGGGCAGCCAAAGCTCAGACAGAAGAGCACATTGCAAAATCAATTGGTAGAGGGGACAAAACCTTTTACAGGTACATAAGTGAAAAAAGAAAGGCAAAGGGAGGGATAGTGAGACTGAAGGGAGGATGGGGGCCACGTGGAGGATGACAACAGTAAAGCTGACATATTGAACAGGTATTTCTGCTCAGTCTTTACTGAGGAAGAGGAGGGTAATGGGTCTGAAGGGAGTACAAGGGGTGGGAATGGTACAGAAATGGACACAAGTCCCTTTACACGAGAAAGGATCCTGAAGGAACTGGAAGTAATAAGAGTTGATAAAGCAATGGGGCCAGATGGGGTGCATCCCAGGGTCCTTAAAGAACTAAGAGAGGTGGTGGCTAAACTTCTGGCAATCCTGTTTAGCCAATCACTGGAAACAGGGGAGGTACTCAAAGACTGGAGGACAGCAGATGTAGTCCCCTTATACAAAAGTGGGAACAAAGAGGAAGCGGGGAACTACAGTCCAGTCAGCCTCACCTTGGTAGTGGGGAAGATCATGGAAGCACTACTGAAGGAGAGATTGGTGGAACATCTGGTTGTCAATGGACTACAGGACCCAAGGCAGCATGGTTTCTCCAGGGGGAGGTCATGTCAGATCAACCTCGTTATTTTTTGACTGGGTGACTAGGGAGGTAGATCAGGGGAGGGCAGTGGATGTGGTGTATCTGGACTTCAGCAAGGTCTTTGACACTGTGCCACATAGAAGACTATTACACAAACTGGAGAATATGGGTGTGGGCAGGACAGTAGTGCAGTGGGTAGGTAACTGGCTGGGCGGCAGGACACAGAAGGTGGTGGTAAATGGCTGTCACTCCACAGAGGGAAGAGTGACCAGTGGGGTATCGCAGTGGTCAGTGCTGGGACCGGTCCTATTCAACATCTTCATCAGTGACATTGCGCAGGACCTAGAAGGCAGAATTTCCCAGTTTGCTGATGACACAAAGCTCTGTAACAGAGTAGACACACCAGATGGTGTAGACAGAATGAGAAGGGACCTGCAGAAACTTCAAGAATGGTCAGGGGTTTGGCAGTTGAAATTCAATGCAAAGAAGTGCAAGATAATGCATATGGGATACAAAAACCCTGGCACAATATATATCAGTTGGGGTGAGGATATAGCATGCACCAAGCAGGAAAGGGATCTTGGGATTATCATCTTTGATGATCTCAAGGTAGGGGAAACAGTGTGACAAGGCAGCAGGTAATGCAAATAGGATGCTGGGATGCATAGGCAGGGGCATCACCAGCAGGAAAAGGGAGGTCATAATTCCACTATACAAGACACTAGTGAGGTCCCACCTGGAGTACAGTGTACAGTTCTGGAGACCTTACTTACATAAGGACATAAATAGGTTAGAGAAGGTTCAGAGGAGGGCAACAAAGACTGTACATGGATTGCATCACAAGTCCTATGAGGATAGGTTGAAGGAACTGAATATGTACTCTGGAGGAGAGGAGGGAGAGAGGGGATATGATAGAGACATACAAGTATCTTACAGGGAGGAACAGGGTGCAGGAATACACTATTTTTAAGCAAAAAAGATGTTCCAGAAGTAGAGGGCATGGGATGAAGTTGGAAAGAGGACGATTCAGAGGAAACGTGAGGAAGAATTTCTTCACAGAACGAGTGGTGGACAAGTGGAACACCCTGCCAGAGGAAGTGGTGGGGGCTGAAACAATCATGGGATTTAAGAATACATGGGATAAACATGAAGGAATTCTGGAGGTCGGGGTTAAGGAGCAACAGATTTCTAGGAAATCATAAAGTAAACTTACAAGCTCAAATGGGCAGACTGGGTGGGCCGTAGGCCCTTATCTGCCGACACTGTCTATGTATCTATGTAAGAGCAGCACTGTGAACTGGGAACTGGAAGGATGCAAGGATCATAGTCTGGTTCATCATGAACCCAATTTCCAGTGTTATACTTGTCTTCACAGTGACACCATTCAGGTCAAATCAGAAGGATATTTGGATGGATGTGCCAGACTCATTGTCTTTGTTTGTTTATTTATAAGGGATATGCAGCGGTTCAGTGTGTGATAATGCATTTATCTTGTACAGTTTCCAGTGACCTCAAGTAACCTCACAAGTGCCGAAGGCATGAGTGAGAGTTACGAGAGGTCACTGGAAACTGTACAAAATAAATGCATTATCACACACTGAACCACTGCATATTCCTTTTATGCAACAGGTTTAGATGTTGTGTGAACATTTTGATTTTGGTAGGTGTAAATAATTTGTCAAAAAAGGGAAAAGAAAATTGAATTTTATGCTATTTTTTGCTAATTATAAAAACAAAATGGTATCTATAAATGAAACACCACTCATTTTGTAGATATTTTTGAGCTGAACATTTTGTGCTCACAGTACCATGCTATCATTTTTGTTTTAAAGTTATTTATATTTGTTTGTCAAAAAGTGAACAAAAATTACATTTTCTTCTGTTTTCTTGCTAACCATATACAATATACAGGGTTTATATAAATGAAACATTATTCATTTTGTAGATAATTTTGTGCTGAACAATTTTCATGCTCACAGTACCATGTTATCTTTTTTCGTTTTTAAGTTATTGACATTTAAATATGGTTAGCACTGCTTCTGAGGCCGAACATTCTAAATGAATTCTGAAGAGAACTGTGTAGATAAATGAGCTACTGATGTAGTTACTGTGTGGATAAATGGGTGATGATGTAGTTACTATGTGGATAAATAAATGTATTACCATAGTAGCGAAGATAAATGGTTTTATTCTACAGTTTTTATCCTGACCCCTGTTGCATAAATTTATTTATTGTTTGTTTAAATACTTATTGTTAGGAAATATAGTACCCTTCAGCACAAGTGCTCTTTTTCAAAGGTTCCATGTCAAGACTGATTACATTTAAATGGAGCAGATAATACAGGAACATACAAAGTACAGATCAGTTATCTACAATTACAGTAAGCTTATTTGAGAAGTAATGCATGTAATGAGCTTTTAAATTTCACCAAGTTAGATATATTAAATAATGTATTTTGGTAGATCATTCAGTCGGCAGCCCTTCAGCACTGACACTGACTTGTTATGCAGAAGGGTTCCATGGACCTATTTCTGTTCATACTCAGAGTGTGGTATTGGCTGTCAACAAAACTTAGGCAATTGTTGATATAGTGGGGGGGGGGGTAAGTTTCAGAAGGGCCTTTATCCCTAACATGCATAGAAACATAGAAGTTGATGGCAAATAAGGACCGCAAGGCCCATCCAGTCTGACCATTTTTTCTACCTTATAAATGTGCCATAGGCCTGTACTCTGTCAATGGCCTATCTATTCATATTCATCTGTATTGCTCCCTTATGCCTATCCCATGCCTGTTTGAAGCCCTGCACTGTATTCATATCCACCACTTCCTGAGGTAGGCCATTCCATGAATCCACCACCTTTTCTGTGAAAAAGAACCTCCTCATGTTACCCCTTAATTGGCCTCCCTCTAATCTCATGCTGTGTCCTCTTGTCCTGCAAGTTTTCTTATATCGAAACATGTTAGACTCTTTCACCTTGTTAATGCCCTTAAGATGTTTGAATGTTTCGATCATATCACCTCTCTCCCTCCTTTGCTCTAGGGTATACATATTGAGCTCCATTAATCTGTCCTCATATGTTTTCTGATGCAGTCCCTGCACCATTTTGGTTGCCCTTCTCTGGACTGCCTCCATTTTGTTAACATCCTTGTGCGGGTGCGGCCATGCAAGTCTGAAACTTTATTCTACTGGTAAGAGGTAACCAGTTAGCTTGTGTATACAGATCACAGCTGTGGGTAAACTTGTCTACACCTAGAACAAATCTGCAGGATTTGTTACAGATAACCATTACCCTGTCCAGCCCTATATGCCACAGAGTAGACAATATGGCCATAATCAGTAAGTGCTGAAATGGAACTTAACACAGAGAAGTGTCTTGTCTCCAGGGTGAAATTGTTCCATTTCAGAACAGGGCACCCAACTTACCATTAACTGTCTTAACCAAATTTTCTACATGGGGAACAAAAAATAGTGTGTCATCCAAGTAGATCTCTGGGTATTTGAAGACTTCTTCGTGCTCCAGTTTTGAACCCATGACATTATAAATATCCAAGAGGGAAACTTTTTTTCTTCCGATATGAGCTGCCAAAAAGCATTGTCTTGGTTTTCTTATAATTAAGTACCAGGCTATTATTAGAGAACCATTTTTCCACTGATTCAATGTTACACTGCAGAACTTGAGACTTGAAACTTGCTGCAGTGTCTAGCACAAACTGCTGTGTTGTCTGCACACAAAAGAACTCTGGTAGACTGACAGGCTTCAGGCAATTGATTTATAAGCAGGTCAAATAATAATGAGCCCAAAATAGAGCCATGAGGCACTCCAACAGAGACAGTCCTGTCCTCAGAAGTCAGACCCACAGTTCTAACCTTCTGAGTTTGCTTAGTTAGGTAACTCTCAAACCACAATGTTCATAGACAGACCCAGATTCAACATTCTTTTAGCAGCAGTTTATGGTTGATGAGATCAAAGGCCTTCTTCAAGCCAATGTTGATTGTCCCAACCGTATCACCACTGTCCAATGCTTCATGAGAAAAGTAAGTGTATTCAACCAAGGCAGTATTGGTACTATGTAATTTCCTGAACCCGTGTTGCTGGATACATAGGATATTATATTTATCTAGGTAGGAAACAAGTAGGTCATGTACTACCTTGTTGAGCGCCCAGCTTGGACAGTGGGGAGAGATTGGAGATTGGCCTGTAGTTTACTGTATTTGTTCTGTCTCTGCTCTTGAAAACAGGTATCACCAGCGCTGACTTCCATTTTTGGGGAACTGAGAGTGCCAGAGATAGGAGTTAAAACTTTTTGTGATTTGATATCTTGTTCATTCAAAGCCAGGGATAACAACTTCATGTCAATAGCGTTGTCCCCCACCCTGTTTTTATTTTCCCAACCCTTTTTGGATACATTTTAAGGTATTACTTTCAGAAATTGTCCTAAAATAACATTTTGGGTGGTCAAGGTCAGATTCTTTCTGCAGGTCAGATCCTGAGCCACTGCAGTTCAAGGATGATGAGCCAGAAGGGATAAAAGAGCTTAAGGACTCAATCAACCTGCAGATGGTGGTGGAAAGCTGTGGAGTGCCCTCTACACACAAGATGTGCACCTTTGGGGTACCCCACAGCATCCACAGCCGTGGCTACACACCAATTCTGTACTCAATCCCTGGAAGCACAATCATCTCCGTGCCAGTTCGGAGGCAGGCAGATAGACGGCATCAGACAGCAGCCTTATCCTAAACACTGCCAGGGCAGTGAGCATGGCTGACAAAGAGTGAGACCCTAGGGACTGCTGTAGTGCCTATGCACCCCTCTCCACCCAGCCATCCCTACATGGTCTGGGCCCAAACGTCCATCCTACCACTGGCCTCCCAGGCCCAGATGAATGGGTATGGGGCTTAGGGTGTCACCAGCAGTGGCCACTACTTTGTACAGTCTCTGAAGAGGATATGGCAGCCAGTGGAAGACCTGCACAGACTGTGATATCCCATAGGTATCAAAGCCTGTGCTGGTCTTCCATGGGCTGCCATAATAAAGGGAAGGGGGGATGGGCAGAGGGTGACAGTGAAAAGGCAGAGACACTGAATGAATACTTTTGCTCACTATTCACAAAAGAAGAGGAGGGGGAGGTACCTAAACCAAACAATAGAAGCACTCTGGATAGGGGGGTCAATACCAATCCATTCACAGAAGAAAGGGTCCTGAAAGAACTCCTAAAACTGAAGGTGGACAAAGCAATGGGGCTTGACAGGTTTCACCAAAGAATTCTATAAGAACTAAGGGGAGAACTAGTGACATTATCCCGTGAGAAGGGTGATCGCTATTGAGAACCTACAAAAAGGGCGACTCAATAGTGGGGCCTGTTCTCAGGGCTAGTGGATGGGGGGGAGAATGCGGGTATAGTGACATTCTGTTGCTATATGTATACACTCACACGGGGGTGGAGCGAGCATGCCGAACGATAGGTGGAAGGGGAGGGAGGGTTTTTGAGGTGTAGCACGACGGTGGGTTGCCAAGCTGGCCATGTGGCATGGTGGGTTAGTGGCAGGCTAAGGTTGGGAGGGTGCCGGGTTCAGTCCTGGGTGCGTCAGAATTTTTGTGCTGGTCCGAGAAAACCCCTTTTTTTATTTTCACCCCCCCAACATGCACCCCCCTGGAGTGGAGAATCTTTAGTAGGGGAGTGTGGGAGCAAAGCCCCCTGTGGGTGTGTGTGTGTGCGAGGGCCACAGCTCCCCGCATAAGCAAAAAAACTCAAGTTCCCAGCACCCTTTTACTGTGCTCTGGGATTGTACATCGGCGAAATGGATTTTCGCCAGTGTACATTCGCCCTAATGGCGATCAACTTTCTGCAATTGCCGTTATCTCATAGACCCCTAGTGACACCAGTGACTGCCCTTTTTAACAAATCATGGGAGGATGGTGTGGTACCTCAGGACTAGAGGAGGGAGGATGTGATTCCCCTTCACAAAAGTGGGAGCAAGGCCGAGGCAGGAAAGTACAGACCTGTTAGTTTGACCTCAGTGGTAGGGAAAATGATGGAATCACTTCTGAAACAAAGAATTGTTGAGTACCTGGAGGCCAGTGGGGCACAGGACCCAAGACAGCATGGATTCACAGTGGGAAGATCATGTCAGACGAATATAATAGATTTCTTTGACTGGGTGACCAAAGTAGTAGACCAGGGAGGGGCTGTGGATATGACCTACCTAGACTTTAGTAAGGCATTTGACATAGCCCCACACAAAAGATTAATAAACAAGTTAGCCGGCCTGGGAGTGGGTGCCAGGGTGGTGGCCTGGCTAAAAAAATGGCTGGACAACAGGACACAGAGGGTAATAGTAAACGGAGTCCACTCCAAAGAAAGGGGGGTTACTACCAGGGTACCGCAGGTTCAGCATTGGGACCTGGTCCTCTTTAATGTCTTTATAGGTGACATTGCAGAGGGGCTCAAAGGAAAAGTATGCCCTTGTAGATGACACAAAAGATCTGCAACAGGGTTGATATATAATGGGGTGGAAAGGATGAGAAGGGACTTGGAAAGATTGAAGGAATGGTCAAATGTATGGCAGCTTAGATTCAGTGCAAAGAAATGCAAAGTAATGCACCTGGGAAAGAAAAATCCAGGGGGAGAGTACACAATGGGGGGTACTAACAACAACAAAAATGGAAAGGGACCTGGGGATAGTCATATCAGGTGACCTAAAGGTCAGCAAGCAATGTGAAAAGGCAGTAAGGAGGGCTGGGTGGATACTGGGATGCATAGGGAGAGCCATCCCCAGTAGAAAACAAGAATTTGTTATCCCTCTGTACAGGCAGTTGGTGAGACCCCATCTGGAGTACTTCATGCAGTTCTGGAAACCCCATCTCTGCTAGGACATAGACAGGATGGAGGTGGTCCAGAGGAGGGCAACTAGAATGGTGCAGTGTCTGCACTAGAACCCATACATAGGGAGACTAAAGGAGCTTAATAAGTATACCCTTGAGGAAAGGAGGAAGAGGGGGGACATGATAGAAACTTTCAAGTACCTCAAGGGAATCAGCAGAGTCCAAGAGGGTAGCATCTTTCAGAAAAAGAGATGTGCAAGAACAAGGGTGCACAATTTGAAGACAGAGGGAGGACAGCTCAGGGGAATTGTGAGGAAGTATTTTTTCACAGAGAGGGTGGTGGACACATGGAACAGCTTTCCTGAGGAGGTAGTGAGGTCAAAAACAGTGGGGGATTCAAGAATGCATGGAATAGACATAAGGCAATCCTAGTGGGAGGTAGGAGGAAGTAGGCTGTTGGTTAACTAGGAGCTACAGCTTATCCAATAGGTAGGGAAATGGGCAGACTGGGTGGTCAAATGGTGCTTATCTGCCACCAAAGTCTATGTTTCTATGGACCCCTACACCATGCAATGCTGGGGATCCACAGCAGGGCCACCGCAGGCATCCCACTGGATGCCTGGAGAGATTGACCACAGCACCCCTCCAGAGCCGCCCATAGCCACCGCATGGGGATACGCACCTGCAGGGGGTGGAGGGATGGGGCAGAGGATTGCACCCATCCCCATCCAGTCCCAGGGCATAGAATGATGTGGCGGGGATACACACAATCCAATCATATCCCACCACATTTGAGGATCAAGCCCTAAGTTTGTAAAAGCCTCATTAAATTTGTTAGCTATTTCAGTGAGGTCTGCAACCTGTTTCTCGTCAATACTCAGCATAGTCCTCTTTCCTTAAAATACTGTTAATATTTGCCCAGAACCTTTTACCATTGTTCCAATTTAAGGTTTGTTTGGGTCTTACAAAATTCTGACTTATCAGATTCTACCCTATTTTTGCATTTTTTTTCTTAGCTCTCCAAACTTCTGTAGGTGTACCAAAGATGCAAATTCCCTGACCATCACCCACTATTTACCCTCTCCTTCTTTAGGGCCAGAAGTTCTGTCGAGAACCAGGCATTTGAATCATCCCTTACCGTACATTTTTTAACTGGAGCAAATTGGTCACATACTTTGTTAAAGTCAGCAATCAGAAAGTTTAGAGCCAGATCAGTGTCTGGGATATATACCATCTTCTTCTTAAATTTGGTTACCCTGGTTTTATTTAGAACATAGATAAAAAAATAACCTGAGGAGGAGACTTTGACTATTTAAAAATGCATTTACATTGTACTGTTGAATGGTCACTTCTGCCATCCGGGGAGAACCTTAACATCTTTTACTCTGTCTGGGTGGGTTACCGGTATCCAGTCAATAAGTGTTCTAGTGCGAGTTCTATAATTAGTTCTAGTACAATCAGAAACCTTTTGAATTGAGAATAAACTCTCAATCTTTTTGCTGTGGCCATTACTGGTCCTGGAATTCTAAGTAGCATTAAAGTCTCCAAGGACTATTTTCCCCAGTTTTGATTTATTTGTTTAAAGTATCTACAAAAGGATTCCAGTCCCTTATCCTGTTTTCCCAGTGGGATATAGATGGTCATAGGAACAAGAGTCTTGTAGCCTAAAATCAGTTTAATAGCCCAACACTCAGTCACTCGACTTTTCTTTAATTTCAATTTTTGAGACCTTTAAATCAGACCTAAAGAAAGTTATGCAACCCACCACATTTTCCTAGTTGATACTCTCTGTTTCTTTATTTAAAAGTTTAATCAGGAAGTGCAGATACTGAATACAGGGAGGGAAACAACGACATCCTAGATGTTAGGGGTTAGTCAGGATTCCATCAGTTATATTATATCAGGTTGTACAGACTCCAAACTAGGCTTTAAACTGGTCAAATTTAACAGTTAAGCTTCCAATATTTAAGGGAAAAAGTAATATTTAAATTCTCCTGATTTTTTTTAGCCAGAACCCAATCTTTTAAATAGGCCAGGGTTAGGATGCACATTGCCTGATAACAGAAGTAAACAAGCATTTGTCAATGCCGAACATTTGATGCTCGATAGACACTTTTATTTTTAATTTTGACCCCAACTTTTGAAGATTCTCATTGTAGGAGTTGCCTCCTAGACAGGACATGTACTATTTATAGCATGTTGGCCAAAATATAATTTCTTTCTACAGGTGCGAAAACATGTCTCATCCAGGATTTTAAAAATGACGTATGACTGGGACGTAAACATACCAGGATACACTATCTACAGGATGGACAGGGAGGGTAAAAGAGGAGGAGGAGTAGCTCTTTACATAAGGGAAGGAATCAAAGCAACAGAACAAAAGGGTAAACAGGGAGGAGAAGAAGCACTGTGGGTCAATTTGGAGACCGGCAATGGCACCACAATCCGCACAGGGGTTGTATACAGACCCCCTTCTCAGGGGGAGGAAATGGACAAGGAAATGATAGAAAGTATACTTAGTATGGCAGAAAAAGGGGAGATATTGCTGATGGGTGATCTGAATATGCCAGATGTTAACTGGAGTGCAGTTGCAGCAGCCACTTCGAAGAGTGGGGTTATTCTAGATGCCCTACAGGAGGCATGCCTTAGACAACTAGTATTGGAGCCCACCTGAGAGGGAGCAATCTTAGACCTGGTTCTCTCAAATGGAGATGGAGAGAGGATCACAGATGTAGAAGTGGTAGCCATCTGGGAACTAGCGACCATTGAACAGTATGGTTCACAATAAACACAGCAATAGAGTCAAGCCATACAAAGCCAAAAGTACTGGACTTTAGGAGGCTGACTTTGCCAAAACAGGTGAGTGCCTAAGGAATGCACTAGCAAATGGGCAGAAGGAGGGTGGAAGAACAATGTGAATAATAAAACTGCCATCACAGAGGCAACAAGCCTTTGTGTGAAGCAATAAACAAAACAAAACAATGTAAGAAACCACTATGGTTCTCAAAGGAAGTGGCAGTAGGTTCAAGAGAAAAAGAAAGCATTCAGGAAGTACAAGGAATCACAGAAGGAGCAGGACAGAGAACTGTATCAGTTAAAGCAAAAGGATGCTGGGAAGGCAGTCAGAACAGCAAAGGCCAAAACCGAGGAAAGATGGCCAACTTAGTTAAGAAGGGGATAAAACCTTTATAGGTACATCAGGGAGCCAAGGAAGACCAAGGGAGGGATAGTGAGGCTTAATAATGGGAGGAGGGTGGGCAGAGGGTGACTGTGAAAGGCAGAGGTACTAAACAAGTATTTTGCTCAGTATTTACAAATGAAGAGGGAAGGTACCTAAAACAAACAGTAGAAACACTCTGGATACAGAAGTTTATACCAGCCCATTTACAGAAGAAAGGGTTCTGAAAGAACTCTTAAAACTGAAGGTGGACAAAGCAATGGGCCTGATGGGATTCATCCCAGAATTCTAAAAGAACTAAGGGTAGAACTAGTGACACCACTGACTACCCTCTTTAACAAATCATGGGAGGATGGGGTGGTACCCGAGGACTGGAGGAGGGCAGATGTGATTCCCCTTCACAAAAGTGGGAGCAAGGCAGAAGCAGGAAACTACAGACCTGTTAGTTTAACCTCAGTGATAGGGAAAATGATGGAATCACTTCTGAAGGAAAGAATTGTTGAGTGTCTAGAGGCCAGAGGGGCACAGGACCCAAGGCAGCATGGATTCACAGGGGAAGGTCATGCCAGACGAATCTGATAGATTTCTTTGACTGGGTGACCAAAGTAGTAGATCAGGGAGGGGCTGTGGACATGGCCTACCTAGACTTTAGCAAGGCATTTGACACAGTCCCACACAAAAGATTAATATACAAGTTAGCCAGCCTGGGAGTGGGTCCCAAGATGACAGCCTGGGTAAAGAATTGGCTGGAGAATAGGACACAGAGAGTAATAGTAAATGGAGTCCACTCTGAAGAAAGGGGGTTACTAGTGGGGCACCGAGGGTTCAGTATTAGGACCGGTCCTCTTCAATGTTTTTATGCTTACATTGCAGAGGGACTGAAGGAAAGTATGTCTCTTTGCAGATGACACAAAGATCTGCAACAGAGTTGATGCACAAGGTGGGTGGAAAGGATGAGAAGGACTTGGCAAGGTTAGAGGAATGGTCAAATGTATGGCAGCTTAGATTCAATGCTAAGAAGTGCAAGGTAATGCACCTGGGAAACAAAAACCCAGGGGAAGAGTACACAATGGGGGGTGAGATACTAACAACAACAAAATGGAAAGGGACCTGGGGGTAGTCATATCAGATGACCTAAAGGTGGGCAAGCAATGTGAGAGGGCAGCAAGGAGGGCTGGGGGGATACCGGGATGCATAGGGAGAGGCATCACCAGTAGAAAACAGGAAGTTATTATCCTCTGTACAGACAGCTGGTGAGACCCCATCTGAGTACTGCATGCAGTTCTGGAGACCCAATCTCCAGAGACATAGACAGGATGGAAGCTGTCCAGAGGAGGGCACTAAAATGGTGCAGGGTCTGCACCGAAGACATATGAAAGAGACTTAAGGCGCTTAATATGTATAGCCTCGAGGAAAGGAGGGAGGGGGGGACATGATAGAAACTTTCAGGCACTCAAGGGAATCAACAAAGTCCAAGAGGGTAGCATCTTTCAAAAAGAGTGTGCAAGAACAAGGGGCACAATTTGAAGATAGAGGGGGAGGGCTCAGAGGTAATTTAAGGAAGTATTTTTCACAGAGAGGGTTGTGGATGCATGGAACAGCCTTCTGGAGGAGGTTGTGGAGTCAAAAACAGTGGTGGAATTCAAGCATGCATGGGACAGTCATAAGGCAATTCTAGGGGTTGGGGGTAGGAAGAAGTAGGCTGCTGGTTAACTAGGATCTGCAGCTTATCCATTAGGTAGGGAAATGGGCAGACTGGTTGGGCCAAGCGGTCCTTATCTGCCGTCAAATTCTATGTTTCTATGTTTCTATATGCCACATTTATGAGGTGATACGGAATAATGGCTATGTTGAAAGTTTGGAGTCAAAAATAAAATACTGAAAATTAGCGAAGTTATGAGTGAATGCTGAAACAGTGTAATGATCAATCATAACACAGGCATTTTACCACATTTGTACACCTCATTTTCAGCATAGCCTTCTTATTACCCAACCTAATGGATCCGGAAGGTGAAGATTTTCAAACCCCCGCCAAAACATCATTACGCGCCACAGGTATGAAAACACATTTTGGCCAGGATTTGGAAAATGACAGCTGTCACATTCATGAGGTGCTGTGAAGAAATGACTATGTTTAAAATCTGGAATCAAATTATTGAAAATTACCAAAATTATCAGCCAGTGTTCATAAATTTCAAGGTAGGCTCATAACTGTTGTTTTTTAATATTTTTGCCCCAAATTTTCATCATACTCTTCTTATGACCCCACCTCATGAACAAGTGCAGAGCCAATTTTCAAGTCCTGCCTGAAAGGTGATTTCGTGCAGCGACTGCAAAATCACCTTTCAGGACGCAAAAACATATTTTGTCCAGAATTTGAAAAATGACAGCTGCCACATTCATGAGGTGCTGTGAAGAAGTGGCTATGTTGAAAATCTGGGTTTAAAATATTTAAAATTACCAAAGTTACAAGCCTGCATTCGCAAATGTAGGCTCATAACCTTGTTTTTTAATATTTTATGCCACATTTTCAACATAGCCTTCTTATGACCCCACCTTATGAAAAAGGGATGAGAACATTTTCAGCTCCTGCCTAACAGGTGATTTTGTGCAGTGACCATGAAATCACCTTTTGGAACAGATTTTCCTAATGTCACTTTAATTGTTCATGAGGTGGGGTCCCAAAAAAGGCATGTTGAAAATTTGGGGCAAAAATATTAAAAAATGGCCTAGTTACTCCACTAAGTTCAAATCCCAACTGAAATACTGTACGTTTAACCACATACCTGATTTCCTCAGTTTGCAGACTGGGGTTGAGGAGTGAAGATGTGCCTGCCATCAAGAAAGGATTATGGTGCCGGACCCCCGGTGGGTAAGGAAGGGCTGGGGGGATGTGGGGTGGTGGGTGCTGAGTTGGAGGGTAGAGTGGGGGGGGGGATAATGGTGCAACAGAAATTGATGAATGTTCCTCTTTTTTTCAGGGTTTAAAAAAAAAAACGATGAGGGACAGTTTTCTGTATTTCAGGTGAAGACCCCCCAGTGTCAGTGTTGTGTATATATATGTGTGTGTGTGTGTGTGTGTGTGGGTGGAGGTGTGGGGGGATGGGTGCTGAGAGGGAGGGTCTGGTCGGGGGAAAGTTACAGGGGCATCAGCAACAGAGATCGAAGGATATTTTTCTTTGTTGCAGGTTATTTAAAAAAAAAACTTCAGGTGAACACTGGAGAATTGGGCACCCCCAGTGTCAGTGTTATGTTTGTTGGGGGGTGCAGTGTGGGGTGGTGGGTGCTAAGAGGGAGGGTTGGGTGGTGGGTGCCACTAGACACCAGAGAAAAACAAATAAGATGTGAGTAGGGGAATGTGAGGAATTTCCATGACTTTCGGGGGGGGAGAGTTACAGGGGCACCAGCAATAGACATCGATGGATGATTTTCTTTGATTCAGGTTGCTTAAAAAAAAAACTACGAGGTGGACACTGGGGGGTTGTGCACCCTCAGTGTCAGTGTTGTGTTTGTGAGGGTGGGGAGTGACTGAGGTGGGGTGGCGGGTGGTGAGAGGGAAGGGTGGGTGGGGAGTGCCACTAGACACCAGGGAAAACAAATAAAATGTGCGTACAGGAATGCGAGGAATTTCCATGATTTGGGCATGCGATTAGCATGGATGCTAATGCACATGCCGGAGTTACAGTTCCAAAGACAGCCTTGGGTTCAAAGTCACTTAGCTATTTGCTGATGTGGCTTCATGCAAATCTATGGACGATGCCCTCTCTGACTGAAGTGACTTCAGTCCTTTGAAGCTCTACAGGCCCCAAGCGAGAGGTGGCATCGTGACCACCACTAATGTGGTCATTGGTCTGAACAGCCAAACCCCTGGTATTGTGAACTACAATAGGCTCAGCTGTAACCCCCCCTTCCGAAAGTCCCTTTCACTCATCCCAAAATGTTTCATGTGCAGGTGCATCAAACACAAAAATTAAAAAGAAAAAAAGGAAAAAACTACTCACCCTCAGACTATCTTTCAAACCTATCTTATTTTTCCTAATTGGTTTAAACTTACAAACTACACTTTCTATAGAGTTCTTTCTGTACTTGTGTAACATTCCTCATGTGTTATCAACATCATCAGTGTGGGATTAGAGTAGTATTCTTCATATCAAAGACAAGTGGGCTGCATTTGTGGCAGTCTGTCTCCATACTATACTGAGATAAGAAGCATATGATTTCAGTACTTGACTGGTTTTACTTATGTGCATGGATGCCATGTGGCATTCACTATCTAACTTTCGAGTGAGACATCCAGACCAAAAAAGCTTAGCAGCATCTGTCACTATACAGTGAAGAGACTGAGAGTATCTGTAATATGCAGCATGTCAAGAACATACTGATTGGCTACAGTGGTTGGCCTAGATATGTGTCAGTGGCACTGGGTATACTGCTGGTTCATTGAGAGAGAAATAAACAGCAGTCCTGATTCAAAACACAATTTAATTTTCCAGTGAGACATCTACCATTATGCAGTGATACAGAGACTGAGAAGGTCCACAACATGAAGAAAGACAAGAATGTGCTGACGTGCTATGGTGATTGGTAAAGATATGGGGCCATGTCACTGGGTATACTGCTGGTACACTGAAAGAGAAACACCATTTAATTATCTATTGAGACATTCACGATTATACATTTATTGAGAAACTGAGAATGAGAAGGAAATGAGAATTGGCTCATAATTCAGTACATATAACACTGAACAACTGCTGTTGCATATAGGCTGAGAGTGTCGGACCTCTGTTAAACTGTAGTATACTCATGCCCTGTACTTAGGCCAGACCAGTTTGATACCAGTAAGTCATGCTTCCTCCTTCTCAGGTATCAAGAAGAAGCAACTCTCACAGTCTTCATGACTGGATTCATCGTCTGATGGAAATTCCTGCTCCAGAAGGTTTTCAGCATTGTATGTTTTTATTTTTTTATGTTTGTTATTGGGTGAATTAGGGCAGGCTGTGAGCTAAGCTAATCGTCAGTCATTTATTTTTTGATTTAAGAGCCATTTTCTCAGTACTTGGCATAGTTTCTATCCCTGGTGGTGTGTGTTAGGCTCACTGTCTGATAAAAGACTAGGTCAATCCACTGCCACCAATGCCATAATAATGATTATGATGATGATGATGATCATAATCATCATCACCACCACCGCCAGCTTCATGTAGCATGAATGCAAATATAGTGGTGTGCTATGGAATGTGCTGTGCATTCATGTTGACTTGCTAAAGCATTTGGGTGACACAAGTTGGTGAGCTTCTCCATCACAGTGGCCCCTGCTACACTAACGATGTGTTCTACACTGACACTTGAGGGTGCAGCTCATGTTTTTCCTGGCTACTGATGCCAGTTTTGGCCAAACAGTAACCTAGCCACTTCAGGACAGCAGGGAGTCATCTTTTGTAGTCAGGTGCCTATTGTCTGCCAAATAGGCGTCTACCATTCTTCCAGCTGCACACAATCATGCATCCTCATTTACCTCCTTCTTCAATTCTTCAAGGGCACCCTGTGACAAGTCATCCCACAGCATATTAGCTGGGATTTATTCTTTGGCCTCGGATGCTCTTGCCTCTATTTTTTTCTGTACAGTGGCAGCAATACTCTGTTTTTGTTATGCTATTGACTGTGTGCTCCTTGTAGCCATATGATCAAAAATCAAGTTCTTTACCTGACCCCGGCCAACTTCAAGGACAGGTGCAAGGCCATGTTTATACCGTGGGTCCAGTGTTAAAGCAGTCCCTAACTCATCAGACTACAGAAGTCCTGAAATTTGTGTATTGCTGTCCAACACATGGAGCATGTGTTCCATAAGGGCTTATCTGTTAGAATTACCACCTGCTTCCAGCTGCTGCTGTACATTGAGAGGAGCCAGCCTCTGCACCCATAAAAGTGG
This sequence comes from Neoceratodus forsteri, assembly GCA_016271365.2. Lineage (NCBI taxonomy): Eukaryota > Metazoa > Chordata > Ceratodontiformes > Ceratodontidae > Neoceratodus > Neoceratodus forsteri. The sequence goes on from CM057449.1 coordinate 373,003,518, forward strand.
CATGCCCTGACTTATACAGACAGTGTTCCCACTTGCTGCTTGTGTTGCATGCTCAAATGGCCTGAGAATCATTATCAGTCCATCTAACTCACCACTGGTCTATTGTCAGAGACATAGATAATCTGGCACAGACATGGCTTGTGTGGATCACCAGATAGTCCAAGACATTTTTATACTGCTCATACAAGTGCTCGAGCATGTAGAGTATCATTTTCCATTGCGCGATGGCTTCTAACTTCAAATGGTGCTGAGGCAGGCTGTTCTGTATCTGAGGCTGTCAGTGCTGGTCATGGGCCCTTCCAGTATGGGCAAGGTGGTCACAGATTTGATGGTACACAGTCAAGTTTGTCTTTACATAATGCTGTGCATGCACCTCCTGCACAGGATTCAATGTGCCAAGCATGGCATCCTGAAAAAAACACTATCACTGATACACTGTCCCAAACAGTTCTAGAATGGCATGCATTGAAAAATATCTCTGTGAAAGGACCTGTCATTTAGGATAGGCATGTGCAGTCAACCAAGAAAATCCTGGTTCCACCACAAGTGAGTTTGGCAGAAGATTGACTTCCAGCATTTTGGATGTTGATGCATTCAGCTCACATGCTATGACATTGTTTGGCAGATATTTGTTGTTCAAACACACTTGGTAAACTAGGTGACCCCTTTCTTGAGGTGGGATTAGCAAACAGCTGGACTCATCATGGTGCTGGGGTAATATTTGACTCCTGGGACTGCACATTTGGTGTTCAGATGAAAATGCCAATTTTTGGGGGCTTCTTCACTGGTGTTTTATAGTGCTGGGTGGTACTACTTGACTTTCTGAGATTGGTACGTCTGACTACTAGAAAGCTCCAACTCCTCTTCTCTGTATTCCTCCTAAATAGCCACCTGAGCCTCCTCTTGCTCCTACCATTCCTTCTCCTGGGGTATTTCCAGACTTACTGTACAGTACCTGCCCTAGATGATGATCCCTCTTCACCTGCACCAGCCAGTTTTTGGTGTCCAGTACAGTCTGCTAAATGCTGTAACTTTAAGTGTGTGTGTTGCCCACCATTGCCTATGTGACTGCACTTTTTTCCCTTGCTGACACGAGCCTGGCAAAGCTGACGTATTCCCACTGTCTCATCCTTCAGATCAAGTACATTGAAATTCCAAACTAGGGACTTGGAAGCCCCTGCTTTTACATGGCAATGAATGGGCGATAGTGGTTGGAGCAGCCAAGGGTTTGTGTGGTGCTTTGGTAACTTCTGCTTGTGTTTTGGTGCACTGAGTGCACAGGGCTCAACACCAGGAAGACAAGCAGGAGTAGATGTAGGAGGAAATGTAAGATTTGAATTAGGCATTACTGGTCTCTGAGGTGGATCCACCCCCTCAGCACCATCGGTCCTTTGTTTTTTTTGGTTCCCACAGGGGATCCATAGCATTGCCACTGATGTCCTACTCAACTGCATCATACTCTTCTTTATCCGCCTCACCCATATTTTTAAATTCTGACTCCTCCTCTGCTTCTGATTCATGCTCCTCACCTTCTACATACTAATCATCAGTATCACAAGGTTCCTGCACAAAACATGTAGCAGTGGTGGGCTCTGTAACACCCACACACTTCTCCACTACTCCTGTAATTTTGCCACATGTACTTCTTTTGCTGCTTCATTCCCCAACCCCTGTGGATACCAGATGTAGCTGAAAAGCTTTGTAGTACAGTGGAACCAACTTAAGTGCACACTGGATAAGCACACATCCCACTTAAATGCATACTTTATCGGTTTCCCATTTTTTCTCCTATACTTTCTTGTTTAAAAGACCATGATAAGTGCACATTGTTTATGTACACTTCCCACCTAAGAGCACAGTTAGAACTGCCAGAAGATTACCAACTCCTGCTTAAGTAAACATTCACATGGTAGAAAATGGTGTTATTTGGCCTGCTTATCACACCCTGATACTTAACTTGCTGTTTGTTCCAAGGAATTCCGCACTGGGAATGTTTTTAACTCAGTGGCATACCAGAGTTTGACAGGTAGTTATCCGAGGACTTCCAATGATCAACTGTAGGACCCTGCAAGAGCTGATAAAGGCAGCAAGGAATAGAGAAGGTGAAGTTGGGTCAATTGCTGTAATGTACATCTCTGAATAAGTCCTGGGAATCTAAAGGGCCTTTACTATGACAGGCAACATGGAGAGTGTGTCAGAGTTGCGCAGAGTCAGAGGTAGAAGACTAGATTTGCTAACAAAGGCACCTAGCTTCACTTGAGCTCTTTTCTTTTAGGTTTGCATGTAAGGACAGAACAAGGAACATTATCAGAGCAAGGAAAAATATTAAGGCTTACAATTTTGTGACTTTTTTTATCTATCATTAGTCTAAGCAAAATTACTGTTTGCTGCTGTTTTATTTTCTTTTTTTTTTGCTGAAAGGTTTTTGGTTTAGTCTCAAAGGTGTTACAGTCTCCTTCTCACGTTGAAAGAGCTAATTGCTTTCCTCCCACAGCTCTTCCAGGGGATTAAGTGTGTAACTGTGGGGTGTGTGGAGCTGACAAATTCTTAGTAACTTCTAAGAGAAGGAAGAGTTAAAAGGTCAGGTTAGTTGGTGTTTTTGAGGTGGAAGCCTAGGTTTGCTGGCAAAGGCACCTAGCTTCACCTGAACTCTTTTCTTCTGGATTCTCTTGTAAAGACAGAGCAAGGAACATTATCAGAGCCAGGAAAAAAGATTAAGACTTCTTTTGGCTAGGCAGATTTACTGTGTGATATTATTTTCTTTCTTTCACGGGGTTTGTTACTGTATTCTCTGACCTCTGTGGTAGGGAAAGTGATGGAGTCACTTCTGAAGGAAAGAATAGTTGAGTACCTAGCGACCAGTGGAGCACAGGACCCAAGGCAGCATGGGTTCTCAGCAGGAAGGTCATGTCAGACAAATCTAATAGATTTCTTTGACTGGGTGACCAAAGTAGTAGACCAGGGAGGGGCTGTGGACATGGCCTACCTAGACTTCAGCAAGGCATTTGACACAGTCCCACACAAAAGATTAATAGTCAAATAAACCAGCCTGGGAGTGGGACCCAGGGTGGTAGCCTGGGTAAAACATTGGCTGGACAACAGGACACAGAAGGTAATTGTAAATGGAGTCTACTCTGAAGAAAGGGGGGTTACTAGTGGGGTACCACAGGGTTCAGTATTGGGTCCAGTCCTTTTTAATGTCTTCATCAGTGACATTGCAGAGGGACTGGAAGGAAAAGTATGCCTTTTTGCAGATGACACAAAGATCTGCAACAGGGTTGATACACAAGAAGGCGTGGAAAGGATGAAAAGGGACTTGGCAAGGTTGGAGGAATGGTCAGAAGTATGGCAGCTAGGATTCAATGCAAAGAAGTGCAAAATAATGCACCTGGGAAACAAGAACCCAGAGGAAGAATACACAATGGGTAGGGGAGGTAGTAACAACAACAAAAAAGGAAAGGGACCTGGGGGTAATCATATCAGATGACCTAAGGTTAGCAAGCAATGTGAGAAGGCAGTAGGGAGGGCTGGGGGTATACTGGGATGTATAGGGAGAGGCATCATAAGCAGAAAACAGGAAGTTGTTATCCCTCTGTACAGACAGTTGGTGAGACCCCATCTGGAGTACTGTGTCCAGTTCTGGAGACTCCATCTCCGCAAGGACATAGACAGGATAGTGGCAGTCCAGAGGAGGGCAACTAAAATGGTGCAGGGTCTGCAAGAGAAGCCGTATGAGGAGAGACTAATGGAGCTTAATATGTATACCCTTGAGGAAAGAAGGGAGAGGGGGGACATGATAGAAACTTTTAAGTACCTCAGTGGAATCAACAAAGTCCAAGAGGGTAGCATCTTTCAGAAAAAGAGACTTGCAAGAACAAGGGGACACAATTTAAAGATAGAAGGAGGGCGGTTCTGGGGCAATGTGAGGAAGTATTATTTCACAGAGAGGGTAGTGGATGCATGGAACAGCCTTCCTGATGAGGTTGTGGGGTCTAAAACTGTGGTAGAATTCAAGAATGCATGGGACGGACATAAGGCAATTCTTGTGGGGGGTAGGAAGAAATAGGCTGTTGGTTAACTAGGATCTGCGGCCTATCCTGTAGGTAGGGAAATGGGCAGACTAGATGGGCCTAGCGGTCCTTATCTGCCGTCCAAGTCTATGTTTCTATGTTTCTATTTTGCTAACATTTTACTGCTTTATTGTTCTGTGATTCAAATTGTTGTTCCAGGGTATACTTTCTGCTGCATTATTACAGGGTGTGCCTACAGGTTTGTTACTGTTTTGTGCTTACAGATTACCGCTGTAATCTTCTCTGATTCAAACTGTTTTTTGCAAGGTATATCTTCTGTTACTGTTTTATTTTTCTATCTAGCAAAGTGTTTTTTGCAGGGTATTATCATCTGTGAAATTATTACAGGTGGTGCTTTACAAGTTTTTCAGCTTTATCTGTCATTCGGCTAAGCTTTAAGGGCTACTGCATTTGTTGTTGGTTGATTGTTTCTGCTCTTACCTCCTTGTTTCTTTCATCCATGGTTCTTCTTTTTCAGCAGGGGAAGGGCCCAGCCACCTACCCCCATCCTCAACCACCCAATGCTACACTCCTTTTATAGGGTAGCACAGTCGTGACATTTTCTGTAGCAAAGCAGGAGGGGAAGGATCAGAGGGGTATCCACACAGTGACCTCACTTACAGGGGCACAAGTAATTTAACTTGTTATAACAAGTTATACAAAAACAAACAAACAAACAAAACAAAAAAGCTAACTTTTGCTTTCATTTTCCTGCTTCTAATTACTTGGTCTGGGTTATAAACCTGACAACTCAACTGGAATGGATATTATTAACTACAGGTACTGCAGAACACTTTTCAAAAGGGCAGTTATACATTATTTAGGACATTGTCCTACATGCTGGACCATTGGAGATATAAGGGCTCAGCTCCAGGCAGCATGGGCAGAGACTGCGCACCTCAAATTGCATATTCAGGAGGAAATATATTTATTTTTAGTTTTTGTTGACCGGGTAAGTGCACTAGACAAATCCTGCCTATTTTCAGGCACGACCCAGGGGAGGGGGATACAGATGAATGCCAACTGACCTTGAACCACATTAAGCTGTTGGTGGTATTTTTAGTGAATGAGGGAAATTTGGCCAGGACACTGGGGAAATTCCCCTACTCTTTTTGATAAGTGCCACGGGATCTTTAACATCCAACTGAACTACCACCAATCCAGGCAGATGGGACCTCGGTTTAACGTCTCATCTGAAAGACGGCACCTCAGAAGTGCAGCACCCCTCTCATGCTGCACTACAGTGTCAGTACAGGGATATTACCCCAAGTGCCAGATGTGGGAACTGAACCCACAGCCCTCTGATCTCCCGGCCTCAGAGGCGAGTGTGCTACCTGCTGAGCCACTGACACTGACGCTGAGCCACTGACACTGGCATATTATAAGAACCACCCGCCATTTCCCCAACATCCAACTGAAGCACCTCTACTGCAGAGGGTAATTGGTCCGAGAGGTTGGCAGGTGGTTAGGAGGGGCAAATTAGGTGCCCCATCACTCTGTACTCTCCAACGTATCACCTCCACAAACCATATAAAAACTACAAACTGGTATCTGCCTTTATCTCTGAAATCAAACAAAAGGGCAGAGGACACTGAAGAGCAGGACATTGCAGCACAGGAACTAGCGCAGCAAAACACGCTCAAAACAGGGACCAAAACAAAAAAGCAAAGAGGAAATCCAAAACACTTCTGATCATAGGAGACTGCATGATTTGAGGAGTTGATACATACCTCCAACCAGGGGTAATGGTCAGATGTCTCCCAGGTACATCAATGTGGAGAGACACTGACCACATTGATAAAATTGTGCAGGAAGCAGGAGAAAACATTGATGTCCTAGTACACATAGGGACAAACAATCTCACCAGACCGTCAGTTGTGAAGACCAAGGAACACCTGACCAGGCTGGGAGATGCACTGTCATCCATTTTGTCTGGCATTTCTTTCTCTGAGATCCTGCTGGTCTGGGAGAGGGGGTCAGATGGACGAAGGTCAGAGAAGAGGAGATAGGGGAGCTAAACATGTGGCTCAAGGGCTGGTGCCAGGCAAAAGGACACAAATTTGTAGGTAACTGGCAACAGTTTTGGGAGCGAAAGCTCTTTAAATTCAATGGACTGCATCTGACTAAGGAGGGAGTCAATGCATTGGGGGCAGAAGTTTGACATCTTTGCAGAATATTTAAACTAGCAAATGGGGAACGGGTGCAGCACCCGATACATTGAACAGGAAGAACACCACTCCCCCCTCAGCTAGTTATCAAACAGGATATAGTTCATTTGCATCACCAGGTAAGAAAAAAGGTCTGGCTCCCCATACGATGCACTGGAGAAATGCCGGACCTTGCCCAACAACTAACACACTGAAATCTGGCCATTAGAAAATCATGTACACAGATGCCCACAGTCTGGGAAACAAGATCCCAGACCTGCAGGCAACAATGACAGAGGCTAAACTGGACATAGTAGCCATTAACGAGACATGGTTCACCAGTAACCACACTTTAGAAGAGACCAAGGTGCAAAAAGGGGGGGGGGAGTGGAGTAGCCCTTTTATGTCAATGAAGGTATCAAAGCTACAGAAATTCAGAATACACATAAGAAGCCAGAAGAACTGTGGGTCACCCTGGAAACAGGAAATAGGACAGCCATATGAACTGGGATTGTCTACAGGCCTCCAGACCAGGGAGAGGACATAGACACATTATTGTTAGAAGAGAGACAAAACATGACAGCTAAAGTAAAGGTTCTGATAATGGGAGACTTCAACATGACAGATACAAATTGGTCAATACCAGCAGGAACATTCAACGGAACTAGACACATGGTGGATTCCCTGCAGGGGAGGGCCTCAAACAACTGGTACAATGACCCACAAGAGACAGGGCTATCCTAGATCTAGTACTGACTAACAGGGAAAGGATCACAGATCTCCAGGTTGAAGATCACCTGGGGGCCAGTGACCATCACATGGTATAGTTCAATTTGGCCACTAAAACTAAATCATCCCATTCTAAGGCAAAAATATGGGACTTCAGAGGAGCTGACTTTGATAAGATGGCCAACAGAGTTAAGCTAGCACTGGCAAGAAGAAATACAGGCGAGGGGGTACAGGCAAAATGGGCAAGCATTAAGGATGCTATACTTGAAGCAACATCCCATTGTGTTACAGAGAAAAGCAAAAGCAAAAGAAGGAGGAAACCACTTTGGTTCTCAGAAACAGTAGCAGAAAAGGCCACAGCCAAAAGGCTAGCCTTCAGGAAATATAAGGGAATGCAGCGGGATGAAGATAGGGAGGCATCCCAAACTTTCCTAAGGGAAGCAGGGAAGGCAGTAAGGCAGGCAAAGGCCCAAACTGAGGAAACACTGGTATGAACAGTAAAAGAAGGGAACAAGACTTTCTATAGCTACATTGGTGAAAGGAGAAAGTCCAGAGGGGGTACTGATAAGATCAAAGGGGATAAGGGGGAGTGTGTGGAGGAGGAGGACCAAGGAAAAGCATCTATCCTAAATAGATACATCTGCTCAGTATTTACTGAGGAGAAGGTAGGGCAGGGCCCACAGCTCAGTACCATGGACACAGGGGGGAGGGAGGTGTGCACTAGTCCCTTCACAAAAGAAAGGATCCTACAAGAGCTTGCTAAGCTCAGGGTGGACAAGGCAATGGAACCTGATGGCATACATCCCAGGGTACTAAAGAAGCTAAGAGTGGAACTAGAAGAGCCAATAGCAGAACTATTTAATGAGTGTCTGAGCACAGGAGAGGTACCAGAAGACTCGAGAAGGGCTCATGTGATCCCGCTCCACAAGACTGGTAGCAGGGAGGAGGCAGGGAACTACAGACCAGTCAGTCTTACCTCAGTAGTGGGCAAGATTATGGAGGCACTCCTTAAGGAAAGGACAGTACGATACCTGGCATCCATAGGAGCACAGGATCCAAAACAGCATGGGTTTACAACAGGAAGGTCCTGTCAAACTAATCTCATAGATTTCTTTGACTGGGTAACCAGAGTGGTGGACCAAGGGGGTGCAGTTAATGTCTCCTACCTTGACTTCAGCAAAGCTTTTGATACTATTCCAAATAGAAGATTGATTAATAAGCTGGGTAGGCTCAGGGTGGGTCAGAATTGGTCAACTGGGTGGCAAACTGGTTGACAGGCAGAAAACAGAGAGTAGTGGTAAACGGTATGCAGTCAGAAGAGATGCAAGTCAAAAGTGGGGTACTTCAGGAAACAGTCCTGGGGCCAGTCGTCTTCAATATCTTCATCAGTGACATTGCAGATGGACTGGAGGGTAAGGTTTGTCTGTTTGCAGATGACACCAAGATCTGCAACAGAGTAAATGATCCAGATGGGGTGGGCAGAATGAGAAGAGATCTGGATAAACTGGAAAAATGGTCGAAAGGGGGCAATGGGAAGGCTTTAAGCCTGAGGTTTAATTGGGTGGAGCAACTATGTCTTTCCCCACCAGGCTTTATTAGGTAGCTCCCCTGGGCCTTCCCAGGATTCATTTCTTTTTGCAGCTGGATGCTCCGTTGGTCTGTCCTCTGAGCTGGCTGGGGCCTACCCCCCCACCTGCTGTTTCTATGCGTCTCTGCTGGACTTCGGTGCTTGTTTTTCCTTATTCCAGTTTTTATCTTTCCTCCAGCTGTGTGCTTCCCTCTGTTTTGTGTCTCTTGTTTTTGGGCCTTGTTCCCTTTTTTGCCAGAAGCCAGAAGGGGAAGAAAATAGATTCATTTCAGTACTTTACAGTAATTGTACTTTGCTATTTTTGTTTTAAACTTAGATTGTGGGCTTTTAGTGACATTGTAATTTCTTTGCTGTCTTTACTTAGAATTGTTTTTGGGCTGTTGAAAATTTAAAACCTGGTTTGTTGTGCTTGTAGTGATGGTGTATTTTTTTGCAGTCTTTAATTGCTTCTAATTTTGTATTGGCTTGTCTGACTTGCCCTGTAGTTTGGGTGAGGGGTGCTAATTGTCTGGCCTCTGACCTCAGCTACATGATAATTGGAGGTGGGGCTAAGTCAGAGTTGAGGTAGTAAGTGATTTTTGTTTTCTCAGAAGAAGCCAGAAGCCAGAAGGGGAAGGAAACAGATTAATTTCAATGATTTACAGTAATTGTACATTGCTATTTTTGTTTTAAACTTAGATTGTGGGCTTTTAGTAACACTGTAATTTCTTTGCTGTCTTTACTTAGAATTGTTTTGGGGCCGTTGAAAATGTAAAACCTAGTTTGTTGTGCTTGCAGTGGTGGTGTATTTCTTTGCTGTCTTTAATTGCTGCAAATTTTTGCCCCCAACTCTTAATTATATGCCCTGTTAAATCTGATTAACAGGAGCTAAGCACAGGATATAGTAGGGGTTGTGGAGTAGGAGGGGCATAAGGGGGAAGAAGCCCACCCTCAACACGACAAGTGTTTTGACTCATTTTTTATCTCTTTTTTTTTCTTTTTTAAAGAAAAGTATCTGAGGAGCAGTGCAGGATTTTTAGGACAGTAAATTAATAAAAAGGGAACTAGGAGAGCTTTGGTAACAGACAATTACTGGAATAGCAGTACAAGTGTAGTATAATGTGGGGAGTGGTGCAATGCAGTGGCTGCGGGGCAACCATATTCAGGCAGACCTTCTGGATGCTGAGGTGCTGCCCTATCTGTATGCATCTCTCTGGACTGCAGGATGAGGTAGCCAGACTCAGAGTGGAAGTAAACTGGGTCAGGAGTACCATCACCCCTATCCAGAGACCACCCAGTCCAGTGCCACTGCCGCAAAGGATGCCGAGAACGAGGAGCACTTGGATGACAGTGGGCTCAGGAAGGGTTAGGACAGTCAGGCAGAGGCACATCCCAGATCCTATTCCACTCAAGAACTCATATGCCACACTGGAAAATGGGGACAACCACATAGAGGTACCCAGAGAAGTGGAAGGAAAGGATGTGGAGGTTAGCCAAGGAGGTAACCTCAGTGGGGAGAGCAGTGGACCCCAGAGGAGGAGGTAGTGAATCCTGGTGTGGGACTCCATCATAAGAGGGATCCAGCTAGGAACACAGGAGGGGGAGGACAGGGAGGTGAGGTGCCTACCAGGTGCCACGGCATGGAGGGATGGAAGGAAGATCCTGGGGATCACTTGGAAGGCAAGATGGAGGTGAGCTGATGTCATTATCCACCCAGGTACTAATGACCTGGCAAATGGGGAGCCAAAGGAAGTTCAGGAAGAGTTTAGGAAATTGGGAGGGGTCTCAAGCAAGTAGCTACTCTGTCACCTCTCAGAAGTACTACCTGTGAGAGGCATGGGAGAGCATAGGGGTGCATGCACCAGGAACTTTAACTCATGGTTGAAGAACTGGTGCTGTGAGGAAGGGTTTGGATTCATTGGTGACTGGGGACCCACCTGGAGGGATGGAGGCTTGTTCAAGCCTGACAGCCTACATTCATCCTGGAGGGGAATCCAAGAAATGAATGATAAGTTTAAATGCTACATTGACAAGCATTTAAAGTAGCCGGGGGGGGGGGTGGCAGGCCAGCAAGGATGGTACCTAAAATGCCCACCCCCCACAGCTAGCAGTGGAACCAGTGAACCAGAGGAGTGGATATCTCTACAAAGCAGTATGCAAAAGATGGAGATAAGTGCCCAAGAGGTGGATAGGCAGAAAAGGGGCAACATTCAACAGAAAGACAGACAGCAAGGAGAACCAGGGATAAAGGACAACTAGGGAAGGGGCTGGAGTAGAACAATTAAGCAGTCTAGGGAGGTCAAATCATGGAAAGTCATGTGTGCCAATGCCAGGAGCCTTAGCAACAAGATGGAGGATCTGGAGGCTGTCATGGTGCAGACAGACCTGGACATTGTGGCTATCACAGAAACCTGGTGTAATGATAACCATGACTGGGAGATGGCCATACCTGGCTACAACATATTCAGAAGAGACAGGGCAGGTAGGAAGGGAGGAGGAGTGGTACTGTATGTGAAAAATGACATAAAGGCCACAGAGATCCAGGAGGAACAAAATGGGGGATAGATACTGTGGGTTAAGCTGGAAAGGAAAATGGGGCCAGCCATCCGCACAGGTGTGGTCTATAGACCACCTGCCCAGGAGAAAGAAACAGATATGGAGCTGATACTAGCCATCCAAAGGATGGCAGACAAGGGTGAGGTAGTGCTGGTTGGAGACCTCAATATTCCAGACGTGGACTGGAGCATCCCAGCAGCAGCATCAACTAGGAGCAGATTTATCCTAGACTCCCTTCAGGGTGCCTTCCTCAAGCAACTGGTCATGGAACCAACTCGGCAGAAGGCAATACCGGACCTTGTGCTCACAAACAGGGACAGTGTGATGGGGGTAACAGTGGGGGAGCACCTGGGGAACAGTGACCACCAGTCATTGTGGTTTGAAATCACAGAAGGAGCAGAACCAAACCACACAAAAACACGTATCCTGGATTTTAGGGGGACAGACTTTGGGAAAATGGGGAGATGAATTAAGGGTAATGGGGCAGAAATCAGGGGCTGAGGAACAGTGGGCAGTATTTAAAATTGGGATTACAAGAACAACAGAATTATGCATTAAGCAGGTTAGCAAGGGGAAAAGGAAGAGAAGGTCATTATGGTTTTCCAAGGAGGTAGCAGAGAAAGTGAAAGCCAAAAGGATTGCATTCAGGCAATACAAAAAGACACAGGCAGGAGGGGATAGGGAGAAGTACCAGGAGAAGCAAAGGGAGGCAGGGAGGTCAGTAAGGGAAGCCAAGAGCTCAGACAAGAAGAGCACTACAAAAATCAGCGGGTAGAGGGACAAAACCTTTATAGGTACATAAGTGAAAAAGAAAGGCAAAGGAGGGATAGTGAGACTGAAGGGGAGGATGGGGGGCAGCGTGGAGGATGACAGCGGTAAAGCTGACATATTGAACAGGTATTTCTGCTCAGTCTATACTGAAGAAGAGGAGGGTAATGGGTCTGAAGGGAGTCCAATAGGTGGGAATGGTACAGAAATGGACACAAGTCCCTTTACACGAGAAAGGATCCTGAAGGAACTGGAAGCAATAAGAGCTGATAAAGCAATGGGGCCAGATGGGGTGCACCCAAGGGTCTTTTATTTATTTATTTTATTTTATTTTATTTAGACAGCAGTTTGAAAACCTTGAGCTATAGGCTCATTTACAAAGGTACCTTGTCACAGTAAGACAAACGAAACACACAGTATAACAGTATAGCACAGTATAACAGTAACTTAAGACAGCAATAAGTACATAGATACAAACAAGCTGGTACAGGTAGGATTGATGCAAACAATACCAGAGTTATGTTGTCCTTAGCAGCTTAGTAGTAAGCTTTGTCATAAGTATTGAGTACGGCTTTGACAAGTGGCAATTACAGCTTCGGGTGTTAACAAGCTGGTTCCGTAAGGACGTTGTGAAGCACGATATAGTTGCAGCTTCAGAGATGGACAGGGGCAGTGTGTTGAACCAGGAGGGGGCCCTAAAGCTGAAGGCTCTTTGGCCGTGAGAGGTCCTAGCTCTAGGGATAACAAGAGAGGTTTTCCCAGAGGTCCGAGTATGAACTAGTGGGACAGAGCGGCGGATGGTGGTGGTCAATCCTGGCTGGGATAGCCCAAGAAGGGTCTTTTTTGTAAGGGTACAGGTCAAATATTTGAGGCGCTTGTCAAGATCAAGTACCAGCACTTTAGTATACAGTAGACAGGTGTGTGTTAGCCTAGGTGCCCCAGTAACTAACCTGCCGCCTTATTCAGAGTAGTGCTAATTTTTATGGAGTGCTGGTCTGATCGGGCAGGTAACCATACACCGCAGTCCATAGTCCACTAGGGACAGGATAGAGAAGGGTGACTGCGAGACAAAGAGCCTCTGGGGGGAGGCAGTGTTTATACCGATGTAAGATGCCCAATCGGATATTAGTGGCAGTGGCTAGGGCAGCGATGTGTCCATGGAAGGAGAGAGAGGGGTCAAAATGGATACCTAGGTATTTATAGGAGCAAACTTGTTCGTGTTGGAAAGAGGACCTAGAGTGAATGAGGAGTTTGAAGTTGCAGGACTTGTTTTGAGGATGAGTGAAGAACATGTTTTTTATTTTTTTAAGATTTATCACCAATCTATGTTCCTTGAATCAGCCCTTGGCTTCGGCGAAGGACTTCTGCAGCGAGTCCTGGAGGGCAATAGGGTTACGACTTGAGGCAAAGATGACTGCATCATCAGCGTACAATAGAATGTTCCCTGAGCAAGAGCGTGGAAGGGTGTTAAGGTAAAGGGAGAATAGTAAGGAGCCCAGAATGGAGCCCTGGGGAACCCCAGAAATGATGGGACAGATGTCTGAGTTGGTCCCATTAATTTGTACACGCTGTGAGCGGTCAGACAGATAATTGGTGCACCAGGAGATAGGCCCAGCAGCAAAACCAGAGAGACTAAGGGCATCAAGAAGGAGGGGGTGGGAGACAGTGTCAAAAGCTTTAGAGAGGTCAATGAAGACCGCACCAGCCAGAGAACCAGAATCTAAGGAGGAGTGGAGAAAGTTGGAGAACTCAAGGAGGGCTGTGTTGGTACTGTAGCCCGCTCTGAAGCCATGCTGCTCAGGACATAGGGCATTGTAGGTGGAGAGGTAGTCAGAGATTTGAGAGGCCACCACTTTTTCCAAGGCCTTGGAGAGAGGAGAGAGAGAATGGAGATTGGCCGATAGTTTCCAGCCACAGTCCTATCACCACCTTTAAAGATAGGGGTGACAGTGGTGACTTTCCAGGCAGTTGGAACCTTCCCCAGGCAAAAAGAGTGGTTGATGAGGCACGTGATCGGGGTAAGGACTGTGTCTAAGACCTGCCGTAGGATACTCGGATCCAGGGTGTCACTGTCTGTACTATTACTCTTGAGGGCAGTGACAAGGTGCTGCCTAAGTTCTTGGGCAGAAACACGGTGGAGGAGAAAATAAGGGCGAGAAAGATTTACGGCTGGCGCTGGGGGAGGAGGGTCAAAAAAAATTATAGGGAGGATAGGGCTAAGGTCAGTGAATGAGGTGTTGAGGTGGTTGGCTATGAGGGCTGGGTCTGAGGAGATCACGCCATTAATGTTGATCTGGGAGGGTGGGGAGTGTGCACCCCATTTAACTGTTTAATGTTATCCCAGAAGGTTCTAGGGTTCCCCATGAGGCAGTGAGTGAGGACCGATATTGCTCAGACTTGGCCTTTCTGATGGCCTGAGTGCATTTGTTTCGGGCGGCAGCATATAACTGCCTGTCACTGGGCCGGCCAGTCTCAATAGCACGGTGCCATAGGTTGTCCCTATGTTTGAGTCGGTGGATCAAAGCTGGGGTTACCCAGGGGGCATTCTGCCTTTTAGAACGGTGGGTCGACATTGGGGCAAAGATATCACAGGCATTATTAAAAGTTCGGGTAAAGAAGGAGAGAGCTGTGTCGATGTCGGGAGTTGCCTGTACAGGAGACCAGTCAATTTGGGACAGAAGTTCTTAAATCCACCTCCCTAGTCATGACCTCTCACTGGTGAAACCATGCTGCCTTGGGTCCTGTAGTCCACTGACAACCAGATGTTCTACCAATCTCTCCTTCAGTAGTGCTTCCATGATCTTCTCCACTACCAAGGTGAGGCTGACTGGTCTGTAGTTCCCACAGAGGGTGGTGGTAAATGGCTGTCACTCCACAGAGGGAAGAGTGACCAGTGGGGTACCACAGGGATCAGTCCTTAAAGAACTAAGAGAGGTGGTGGCTGAACCTCTGGCTATCCTGTTTAGCCGATCACTGGAAACAGGGGAGGTCCCCAAAGACTAGAGGACAGCAGATGTAGTCCCCTTATACAAAAGTGGGAACAAAGAGGAAGCGGGGAACTACAGACCAGTCAGCCTCACCTTGGTAGTGGAGAAGATCATGGAAGCACTATTGAAGGAGAGATTGGTGGAACATCTGGTTGTCAGTGGACTACAGGACCCAAGACAGCATGGTTTCACCAGTGAGAGGTCATGTCAGACAACCTCATTGAATTTTTTGACTGGGTGACTAGGGAGGTGGATCAGGGGAGGGCAGTGGACATGGCCTATCTGGACTTCAGCAAGGCCTTTGACACTGTGCCACATAGAAGACTATTACACAAACTGGGGAATATGGGTGTGGGCAGTGACAGTAGTGCAGTGGGTAGGTAACTGGCTGGGTGGCAGGCCACAGAGGGTGGTGGTAAATGGCTGTCACTCCACAGAGGGAAGAGTGACCAGTGGGGTACCACAGGGATCAGTGCTGGGACCGATCCTATTCAACATCTTCATCAATGACATTGCGCAGGACCTAGAAGGCAGAATTTCCCGGTTTGCTGCTGACACAAAGTTCTGTAACAGAGTAGGCACACCAGAGGGTGTAGACAGAATGAGAAGGGACCTGCAGAAACTTGAAGAATGGTCAGGGGTTTGGCAGTTAAAATTCAATGCAAGGAAGTGCAAAATAATGCATATGGGGCACAAAAACTCTGGCACAATATATCAGTTGGGGGGGTGAGGATATAGCATGCATGAAGCAGGAAAGGGATCTTGGGGTTATCATCTCTGATGACCTCAAGGTAGGGAAACAGTGTGACAAGGCAGCAGGTAAAGCAAATAGGATGCTGGGATGCATAGGCAGGGGCATCACCAGCAGGAAAAGGGAGGTCATAATTCCACTGTTCAAGACACTAGTGAGATCCCACCTGGAGTACAGTGTACAGTTCTGGAGACCTTACTTACGTAAGGACATAGACAGGGTAGAGAAGGTTCAGAGGAGGGCAACAAAGATGGTACATGGATTGCATCACAAGTCCTATGAGGACAGGTTGAAGGAATTGAATATGTACTCCCTGGAGGAGAGGAGAGGAGAGGAGGGAGAGAGGGGATATGATAGAGACATACAAGTATCTTACAGGGAGGAACAGGGTGGAGGAATACACTATTTTTAAGTAAAAAATATGTTCCAGGACTAGAGAGCATGGGATGAAGTTGGAGGGAGGACGATTCAGAGGAAACGTGAGGAAGAATTTCTTCACAGAACGGGTGGTGAACAAGTGGAACACCCTGCCAGAGGAAATGGTGGGGGCTGAAACAATCATGGGATTTAAGAATGCATGGGATAGACATAAAGGAATTCTGGAGGTCAGGGTTAAGGGGCGTCAGACTTCGAGGAAAACATAAAGCAAACTTACAAGCTCAAATGGGCAGACTGGGTGGGCCATAGGACCTTATCTGCCGACACTGTCTATGTATCTATGCTGTATTTCGGTTTTGTCTTTTGGGGCTTTATTTCTAAGCTCCTAGCATACTGTTACTCAGAGCTCATACTACTGCTTTCAGTTACCTACAACTACAGCCACTGCTACTGTTTACTCCAATTACTACTGTACCCAGTGCTTGTGTTTTTAAAATGTTGCTCTCCTCACTCAAACTGCTGCAATGCACCTACAATCAGTATCTGCATGTTTCAGCTCACCCATAGCTGCTCCATGTTGCATGCTTAATTCTTTTCACCTGGCACAGATTTACTCTGACCCTAGCTGTGCTGCTCATTCATACTCTCATTCTTCTTGTAGCTTCATTGCACTGCCTTGCTACACCTGTTTTCAGAGTATTGTCTCCATGTTTTATTGCAGTTACAACTCTGAGGTCAACCATCTGAACTCCTGCTGAGGCTGTTAATATGGCTTTATTATTGAATCCTGCCTTGCCTCCGAATATCCTCAGAGTATTTGTCACCTTGATTTGGCCTCCTGCTCCGCTTTGACGTCCTGCAGTTCTCCCCCCATGCCGGCCATCTTGGATTCGATCCACTCCTGGCCTGCTTTTGTTCTTTTTCTTTTTTTGGCATTCCTCTGACTTGCCCTCCTGCTGTTCTCCTTCCCTAACGGTGATCTAGGATTCATTCCATGCTCGATCTGCATTCAGTATTTCTTTTGGGCTTGCCTATCATGGTTCCTATGCTATCATATCGAACCGCGGCCCTCCTGCCACGTGTATTCAGGTTCATGACTTCATTCGGTATTCCCTCAGCCATACCGTCCCTGCTCAGCCTTTTGGATTTAATCCACTCAAGGCGTCACTCCTCATCGTCCATCATCCGTTTTGCTCACTTTATCTCATGTCAGCTGCCTTTTCTCGTACTGGCTATTGGGATTCAATCCACTCATGGCATCACTCCTCTTCGTCCATCATCCATTGCTTGCCTCCAAGTTCCTTTACAGTTCATTTCTGAATCTACTTCCTTTCGAGGAGCTTACTTCATCACATTGCTCGATTTGTTTCTACTTCCACTCAAGGCCATGCCTTCCTGTTCATCGCCCTTTGCTAAGGACTGGTTGGCTGCTCTCCACCATCATTCCATTCATCTTCGAGTTCCTTCATGTCTCCTCTTCCTCAGTCTTCTCGTGTTGGACTTCTGCGGCGATCATCATCATCAGTCTGCCTCATCCTCAGTCTTCTCGTGAGCGCATCTGGAATACCCCTTGCTCCTGACTTTTACATGGCTCTACTCCTTCCCATCTCCTACTCGAGCATACCCCTCTTGGTACCTCTCTCTGCTGCCTCATGTTTTTTCTTTGATCTGTGCTTTTCTTTTGGGGTTTTCCCCTATCCTGTCATCATCCTCCCTGCTCTTTCTTCTACCAGATCCTTCTCTTTAATGATGTACATCCTTAAATCAAACGTCGTCAGCCTGGAGGGAAGGCGACCTGGCCTTGGATCCCCAGAAGTTTCCTCCTTAAAAAAGGGGGCGTTTTCCTCTCCTCTGTGCCAATGGTCATAATATTAGCTAGAGTTAGTGCTTGCTTAGGTTAATGTGCTGTCTTAGGTTAATTAGTTAGGTTCCACTGTTGGATGGAGGCGGATGGTGGCCCTGGCTTTCCCCTCTCTACTTAGGAAGTCCGCCTTAATCATCTTGTCAGTTTTTCATTCATCATCCTCACCTCTTCAATACTCGACACCCAATAGGGTATTCTTTTTGGGTTTCTTCCTAAGCTACCCTTAGCCGACGGAATCATCGCTGTGGCATCTATGGGGGGGGGACCCTCCTATAGGGTTCCTCACGTCGTACCTTAATAGGGTGGTATATCCCATGGATAGAGAGGCAGAAAGCCACAACATAAATCATGTTCACAAAGTAAGTCAAGTCACACAATAATCTCATCCAATTGCATAAGCACAATTGAATGGGAAAGCTTTAAGCCTGATGTTCGATTGGGTGGAGCCACTACATCACTCCCCCACCAGGCTTTATTAGGTAGCTCCCCCGGGCCTTCCCAGGATTAATTCCTTTTTGCCCCACCATCCAGCTCTCCTCCTCCAGTGGCACATCTCTCTTACCCGTGGGCTTCTTCCTAAGCTACCTTTAGCTGATGGAATCATCGCCACGGCACATATGGGGGGGAACCCTCCTTTGGGGTTCCTCGTGTTGTACCCTAATAGGGTGGTATAGCTCATGGATAGAGAGGTGGAAAGCCACAACATAAATCATATTCATAAAGTAAGTCAAGTCACACAAACATCATCTCATCTAGTTGCGTAAGCACAATTGAACTGGGGTTTAATGCAAAGAAGTGCAAGATCATGCACATAGAGAAGAGAAACCCTGAAGCCACCTATAGATTGGGAGGGGTGTTGCTGGCAATCACAAGGGAAGAAAGAGACTTGGGCATCATCATCACAGATGACCTGAAATCATCCAAGCAGACAACTAAAGCAGTAGGTAAGGCTAGAGGGATGTTGGGGTGTATTAGTAGGGGTATCGCAAGTTATGAGAGAGAGGTAATAATCCCTCTTTACAAGACACTGGTTAGGCCCATCTGGAGTACTGCATGGAGTACTGGAGGCCACACCTGCACAAGGACATTAACAAAATGGAGGCAGTCCAGAGAAGGGCAACCAAAATGGTGCAGAGACTGCATCAGAAAACATATGAGGACAGATTAATGGAGCTCAATATGTATACCCTAGAGCAAAGGAGGGAAAGAGGTGATATGATCGAAACATTCAAACATCTTAAGGGCATTAACAAGGTGAAAGAGTTTAACATGTTTCAATATAAGAAAAATAGCAGGACAAGAGGACACAGCATGAGATTAGAGGGAGGCCGATTAAAGAGTAATGTGAGGAAGTTCTTTTCACAGAAAGGGTGGTGGATGCATGGAATAACCTACCTCAGGAAGTGGTGGATATGAATACAGTGCAGGACTTCAGATAGGCATGGGATAGGCATAAGAGAGCAATACAGATGAGTATGAATAGATAGGCTATTGATAGAGTAAAGGCCTATGGCACATTCATAAGGAAGAAAAAATGTGCAGACTGGATGGGCCTTGTGATCCTTATCTGCCGTCAACTTCTATGTTTCTATGTTAGAGTTGACCTGCTGTGATCTGTGAGGTGGGATAATGCATTGTTTTGCTTAAGTGCAAAGCCCACTTAAATGCAAAAACATTTTGTTTCCCAAGGGTGTGTGCACTTATCAGTGCTCCACTGTAGTACCGCCACTGCTACCTAATGCAGTACTATTACTTCTTTCTGCCAGTCCTGAGCATACTGCTGCAGCCTTACACTTTTTAGTTGCAGCACAACTTTGTAGCCCCACCGCAGCTGTGACCATATTTGATGCCTATGGTGCAACTCTCCATTTACCATACTGCCTGCCATTCTTACTCATTTTACTGTAACTCACCAGATATGGTCACAAGTCATGGTCACACGGTTGGAATTATTTGAGGTGAGTCACTCACATAGATGAATAAAAGTGAATGACCCGCTAAAATACACCAAAAACATAGAGGATGATGTATGAGTCCCAATCGGTAACCTACTTGTTAATCATTGAGAGGTTGCCATGGTGATCATGTAAACTTCAAGAGTGATGCTCAAGAGGTTTAGGTTGCCATGGCAACCTCGAGATGTTTAACCAAGTTGGTTGCCGATCGGGAATCATACATTATCTTTTATAGTGTATGGTTCCATATACGGCAAAAAAGAAGCAAGTACTGTATCTTAAAAACAAGCAATTGCTGACTACACAGGTCAAGTTGGGAAGGTCCTCATTTCCTGTACCACACATGTGCAGTACAATCCCTGTTGTTATACCATCGATGTGACGTACCCTTGATGGGTTAACAATAAAGTGACATCACATCGATGCTATAACAAGCCTAGTAAAAGATAGATTTTGGTAGATAACAACGTTCTGCCATACATTATAATTAAACAATAAGCATAGCTGAAGGGTAATAGGTGCACACAATTAAAGGAAAAAAGGAAAATATTTTTTTAACTGATGCAGATAGATTGCATCACACATAGCACCTTCCACCTGCAGAGATCAGCAGTGCTGGCTGAAACCAAAAGAAAGAAAAATTACTTTTTAAACTAGTAGAGAAAATAAATAAACTCTATGACACACTCATAATTAAGTTAGCTCAGCAGCGTGATATAGCCCTGTCACCATAACAGCAACATTCTGCTGCTGTCAGTGCAGACACTCAGCACCTCCCCCAAGACACCAGTGCTGGCTGAAACAACAGCAAAAACAAAACAAAACATGTACCTGTTAAAGAAAAAAATAAAATATATATCTAACATACTCACATATATGTTAAAAAGTAAGATTAGCAATAAGCGACAGTCATATGAACATACAAACATACAAATGTGCCAGCACAAACAGACCACCCAGTCTGTCTACATCTGCTCGAGTGTGCAGCTAGCACCCCTAGTTTGCAGCTGCCCCACCCCCTCTCCTTTGTTATCCCACTGCTGCCCCCACCTCCCCCAACCTCACTCTCCCCCTCTCCCTATCCATGCCCTTTTAAAGCTGTTCACAGATTTACATGATACCACCCATTCTGGTAGTGCGTTCCATTTTGCTACCACCCTCTCTGTGAAATAGTGACTCCTTCATTTCCCTCCACTGTCACTGTGAGCAAAACTAAGCTGAAAACAGTGACATTTGCCACCTTGATTTTTCTGTCCATGTTGATGCTATCCACAAGAAGTCCCCCCAGACTTGGTGCACTTTACAGAAATGAAAGAAGCACCCTGCTTGCTGTACGCAGATAAATCCTCTGTAAGATTATTCTCCCCATTTCTGACTATGGAGACATTGTTTAGATTGCTGCTCCAGTGTCCACTTTAGCTAGACTGGACCCCCTCTTTTACTCCCTTTGTCAACTTGCTCTTGACAAATCCTTGTGTACTCACCACTGTTCTTTGTATACCTCCCTCTCCTTCCCCTTTCTTGATGCCAGGCACCTTACCCACTGTGCTTCCTTCATCTCCAAAGTTTGGTTTGGCTCCCTCCCCTCATATCTTGTGTCTTTCCTTTCTCTTCTCCCTTCTACCTCTTGCTCCCTTTGCAGTGGTTGGTTTCACTCTTACTCTCCCACCAATTAAATCTATTGCTGGCCAGGCTGCCTTCTTGTTCTGGTTCCCTAAACTATGGTGCTCTCTCCCCCCTTCTATTCACTCTTCTCCTTCCCTTCCCTTCTTGTTCTGAATTATCTCCTTTGTGATTTCCTTATTCACTTCTGCAGCTGCTTCTGAAATTGGGGTGGACTTTTGTCAGCTGGCTCCCACCCCGCACTGACGATAGCACTGCCTCTTTCCACCAGGTCATCAATTACTACTCCCTGCTCCTCATATTTGTACTGCTGCTCACTGTTTAATGTCCCTGTGCCTGTTCCACAATTTACTGTTTGATAATTTACTCTATGGCAATTTTTTTTCTTGAAGCTTTTCTTCTCATTTCAATATTTTGTTATATTTATTTCCATTTTATTACATTTTATTGTACTCTGTATCTGTTCTGTTTTCTACCCCTTCCCCCCAGGAGGCATCTAGAAATGAGCTGAGTTCAGCTCAGTGTGGCTTTCCTGGTAAAACTTTTGAAATAACTAAATAAATTAACTAACTAACTAGAAAGTGACTTTTGCAGACTAGTGCAGAGCACACAGCACCTCCTCCGCTGCAATGAACTCAGCAGTGCTGGCTGAAAACAAGGCTGACCAAAACCACTAGTGAAACAATTAGAATGAAGGAAATTAAAAACAGACATACACCAGGGCCCAGATATTCAAAAGGGTTGCGCATGGTGCAACAGTGTTGAGCCATGCACAACCCACTGATGCGCTCTGGCGTGATATTCAAAAGGGAAAAGTGCGCCACACAAATCCTGATGCACCGGCGCATCAGTAATGTATGCAGGCACAGGTGGGGGGGCATGCCCATGCATAACCTGCACAGCCTGATATTCAGCCCAGGATGTGCAGAGCCATGCATAACCCCTACTTGCACCTGCACAAAGTTAAGCCAAAAAAAGGAACAAATAATGGCCACCCACAGGTGAGCTGCCGCATTGCAGGGTGCAACACGGCAGCTGCCACCTGTGGGTGGCCACCCGAGTTCCTGCCGCACCTGGTGAGCGCCCCCAGCACCCCATCGTGGGCATCTGTGTAAATAAACCCCCCCTCCAACATCCCTGGTAGTCCAGTGGACTGAGTGCTGCCCGATCGCGGGCATCTGGTTAAATAAACCCCCCCGTCCTATATCCCTGGTGGTCTAGTGGACCGCTATGTTCCCGATCGCGGGCATTTGTCTACAAAAAAAAGCCTCGTCTAATATCCCTGGTGGTCCAGTGGACCGCTATGTGCCCGATTGCGGGCATCGGTATAATAAACCCCTCCTGTCTAATATCCCTGGTTGCTGCCTGATCGCGGGCATCTGTGTAAATCACCTCCCCCCCGTCAATATCCTTGGTGGTCCAGTGGACCGCACTCTGTCCAATCGCAGGCATCTGTAAAACATAAAAAATTACCTATTACCCTGGTGGTCTAGTGTACCCCCCTCCCACCCGCCCTGGGCCCCGCCCTAGATCCCCCGGTCAGCTGGCGGGCGGCAGCACCCACCCGCCTGCCACCCGCCGCCCACCCATCTGACAGCTCAATGAAGGCTGCCGCATCCCATTGGTTCCACGCGTTAGCCAATGGGCGTGCACTTCTCACACGTACACAGTCAGATATGTGAATGAATCATTTACATATCTGGAATGTCAATATGTATCGGCTGCATGCCCATTAGCTCATGCTGTGAACCAATCGGCGTCAGCAGCCCTACCGGCTGTCGATTGGCCCGAGATAGCGAGGCGGCACAGCGATGGGGTGCTGCTGCCTGCCAGCTGACCGGGGAGCAGGGGAAGTGAGGCTCAGTGGGCGGTGGGAGGGGTACACTAGACCACCACAGGATAATAGGTAGTTTTTATGTTTTACAGATGCCCGCGATCGGCAGCGATCGGTCCACTGGACCACCAGGGATATTGGACTGAAGGGTTTATTATACCAATGCCTGCGATCTCAGGCATAGTGGTCCACTGGACCACCAAGGATATTGGATGAGGCTTTTTTTCCTAGACAAATGCCCGCGATTGGGAACATAGCGGTCCACTGGACCACCAGGGATATAGGACGGGGGGGGTTTATTTAACCAGATGCCTGCGATCGGGCAGCACTCAGTCCACTGGACCACCAGGGACATTAAACGAGGATTTTTTTTTAGACAAATGCCTGCGATCGGGCTGCAGGGGGCGTCGGTCCCCGACGGCTGCTGCCTGGCAGGGTGCCAGGCGCAAGTCGTCGGGATCAGCGCACCTGCATGCTAATGGGATGCAATGGGGCCATAATGACGCGGCAAATGGCCCCATGTGCACCTTTGCATAAATCAGGCCCCATTTGCATGTCCCCTTTTGAATATCGCAGGTGCTGTGCATGGCGCAATGGCACTTGCGCTTGCACATCTCCATGCTCCACTCTGGCCACTTGCGCTGGTGCAGTGCCACTGCGCTATGCACAGTGGGGGTGGCCAGGGTGTGATATTCAAAGCTGCTGAGCCATAGCGCAGCTCCATTGAATATCGCTCAGGCCACACCCCTGTGCAACCAAGTTGAGCTGCGCCCAGGCTTGTGCCACAGCCTGGCGCAGTTTGAATATCTGGCCCCAGATGCACAAAGCCCAGTAGATCAGTTCTATAAACCATTTAAGGCAAATGAAGCGCTTTAAGAGCAATTATACAATGGCAAGAAAAAATCCTGGTCTCTGATTGGTCAGTCTGGGACTGGACCCGTGATGTTATCCCAGCACAACATCATGGGTCTACTCTCATCATTATGGCTGATCTCTTTTTTTTGCATCTCCTCTTAAGAAACAAAAATATCCACTCTAATAAAAACATTCTTTAAAACTATTTTTTTTATTTTATATACAACAACGAGCCATTGTATAATAGCAATAATGCCCTCCAGGGTGTGTGTCGTTTGGGATAACGGCACGCCTCAGGTATTGGACGCACTCGGCCTATGGCCTCATGCCCAACCACCTGAGGCATGACGTTATCCCAGCATGACACACACCCTGTTGGGCATTATTGCTTAATTAATCTATCGTAAGTGAGTAGAAGACACCCAGCAGGACAGACATACATGTAGCTCCAGCACTCCCTATCTAAAGGTGCATTTACACACATTACTCGTTGCGTTGTGGTCTACACTGCTAAGCTGCCACTCCACTGGCACCACTCCTATAAGTTGTTTACACTACACTCATAGTTCATTAGTGCAGAGTCAGTTTCAGACTTACTGCGACTTTGTCACCATGTTTTGGTCAGTGTTGTGGTTGAGGAAGTAGGAGGGGGGTTGTTGCGACTAACTGTACTGAACTGGACATGCCAGAATAAGGCAGGGAAGCATTCTTGTTACACAGCCTAGAACGTCTTGGCAGGTACAATTTAAACAGCCTAGGAAAGCATTCTTGTTACACAGCCTAGAATGTTTCACCGGAAGGCAGGTACAATTTAAACAGCCTAGGAAAGACGTAGCATCTGAACAGGTACAATGGCATGTGGGTGGGGGGTGACAGTTCGGCCAGCATGGCGCGGTGTGTCATGATGCTGCACCATTGCAGGTGGAGCAGTGTGTTTACATGCTGGCATAAAAACCTGCAATGGTACACATAATCCACCAAAACAGGGATTATCCTGCACTGCAACAAGGACACCTGCAATTCTCCCCCTGCTGTTTACACTGCCTGATCTGCACTGATGCAACTCATCTGTACCTCTCACAATGGTGCAGATCAGATTACATGAACAGGCCTTAAGCCTGCACTGAAACAGTCTCCACATGGTCTACATGCTGTTCCATTACCTTGTGACCTACTTGGACTGAAGGCTCTGCAATAACATGGTTGTTTACTACTAACCTTGTTCTGGCTCTTTCCATGTCAACATTGCCTTTTCACTCTGCCAGTTCACTAAGTGAACTTCACTTCACAAGGTAGTACTTCCTCATGCGATTTAATTAGAAAAGTGGCAGAAGTCTGTGCATTTATTCATTAAGAGAAATTTCAGAACTTCACATATCTCTAGTTTGGGGGGGGGGGTGGATACTGCAAGGAGCTGACCTACATCCTGCTCCAGTCGGGTGTTTTTTACCACTTTTTTTACCTCAGCTGGAATGCTGCTGACAGAGGACATTAGAATGTGGACACACTCTTGGTCATGCAGTTGTATCGATGTCAAGCAGCATCCCCACTCCTGAAGTCCTCACCAGCGTAACTCCGCATTCCATCTCCAGGACCTGCTGCATGACAGGGTAGCCAGTCATGCGTCTCAGCACACATCACAAATAGTTCACTTGTGCACTCACATCACAGTGCACAAGTGAACTATCAATGTAACGAGCCATACTTCTCAGCACACTGCACAGATAGTTCATGTGTGCACTCACATCATAGTACAGCCAGAGTTTTTGTTCCAAAAAAAATCACTTAGTGTGAAAACTTGAACATATGCTACAACAGGTGTCTTACTGATTGTCAAAATATTCTAAATCAGATGCATACAAAACAGACTGGTGCAAATAAATACATTTCACTATGGCTGCCACTGCTTACCAGACTGACTTAGTAGTTGGCTGTATTGCCCTGGTGCTTTGCTAAATAACCTCATCAGGGGCCATTCCTGCACTGTGGCTCCAGCTGCCCCACCACCAGTTAAGTCCTATGTGGCAATCTCAGAGTGGAGCACACTAGGCTCCCAAGAGTATCCTCTGGGATGTTTGATACTCTTCTCCCTGGCTGGCACCTGACATCTTGGACTTGTTCCCAAACCCATGTTACTGGCATCACAAGCAGTAACCTTACCACTGTACTGATGGGCATGCTGGTCCATGGAGTAGTTAACCAGAAAATCTATAAGGGAAATGGTACTGTCTGTATGTATGGGGCCTGCAAGGGGTTGTCATTCACTCGGCTGTGGTTAGGTATTTTCCACTACTTTTTCTCACTCCACTATGACACCATTTATTTATTTGAAAAGTTTCATCAGGAAAGACACACTAAGCTGCAATAGCTCATTTCCAGGTGCATCCTGGGGGAAAGGGAAGTGAGGACCATTAACAGATGACATCTCGACATACCCACGTGCATGGCTCCTCAGAAATCAATGTCTTTTGGGATGCATGTTCCTTCTCTCCCCGGCCAGTCCCCAGCATACCAGGCTTGCAACCTACTGCTGCAACATCAGGCCAACTGGTCCATATTATATGTAACTGGAAAATCTATGATACCTCACAGTGACTGACGCTGTATACATTTTCCCCGTATTGATTTTCGCCCTTCCCTAGTTGCAGTTTTACTTGGCATGGAGGCCCTATGGTGTGTGGTCCTTGGGTGCTACGCTACTCATCTGACTAGTGTAGCACAAATTCTCCCAAAATAATTATAGGCATTTTAATGTATATATGTCTTTGTTAGGTTTTAATGTTTTGTGTATTTTTTATAGCAATAACTTCTGTAAAGTTTTAATGAGGATAAACAGATTTCCCACTATTTCAGAGGAAGTTTTAGAAATGTTTTATAAGAGCGGGCCTGGTGGTGCTGAGGATTGAGGCACTGGATGCCACTCCTCATGCCATGTCGGTGACTTGGGTTTTAGAATGAGCCCTGGTTGTTGGGAGTCGGCAGGGGAGGAGGGCGAGGAGCAGGACTGAGCTGCCGCGAGGTGACTCTCCTCTCCTGGGGAGGGATGAGGGGTTTCCCAGTTCTTGGCTGCCACCCAGTGGAGGGACAGATGGCAGTTCAGGCTCACAGGGAGCCCAGCGATAGCAGGGGTGGGGTGGAAGGGGCCCATGCCAGTACCCGCTTGATGCATCCGTGCACGCATGTGCTGTCTGCTGGGGTCCCGGACTCTTGGGGAAAAATGGGGAAAAAAGCATGAAGAACATACAGTATATATATATATATATATATATATATATATGAAGAAATGTTTTATAGAGCAGAAAAGGCAGAATGAATTGCTTACAATGATTCAGATCCTGGATGATTTGAAAAGGCCAGTTAATGCCGGAAGGGATACCTGTGAGTCTGTTTCAGCATCAAACACAACATTAATGTGATACAGACCAGGAAGAAATGAGACAGCTGCATAATGCAGCAAGGATTTATCACCAAAGACAAAGTATACCAGCAAAATTAAATAACTTCAATCAAGTTTGGAACCAGCTCAGAAAATGTATTCTGGCGATACTGGATCTAATGCCCAGATGGAGTGTGACCTTTGAATTAGTTGGACATATTTCAGGTAGTACAAGAAGGCGTCATAAAAAGTATTTTTGAGGGGTCTAATAATTGAGATGGCTGCACCTGTATCAGCTCTCCTTATTTTTGCACCATTGATTTTTACTGTAACACAATATGGTTTTGCATAGTCACTATTCCCAGTTTCAATAATGTATGCTCCTATTTTTTCCACTCAATGACCCTCACTGAGTTGTTCAGAACTGCAAGGAAGCACCGCTTGATCTCCAAATGTGCTATGGCTTGTAGTTTTCAGGTACCGACTCCTTCAAGGCATTGGCTAGTGTGTGTTGATCATTGGTCAGTTGATGTGATCCTGTCAGTGTGCAGGCTCTGGATAGGTGTAAACTTGTGACAAATCTTACACTGATAAAACAATGACTTGGCAATGCCATAGGGGATGGTCCATCCCATGCCACATCCACCAGGTGAATTTGAATATGCTTGCTTTCTTCTAGTGCATTTTGTCGTCAGTGATTCCAAGACATGGGTTTTAACTTGCTTCTAGTGTTCATTCTGTTGTAAGCTGTGAATGGGCACCACAGCTGTATTGACTTTTTCAAGGGCCTTAGGCAGAATTTCCGAATTCAAAGAAATCAGTAAGTGATTATGGTGGTATGAAGGTAGATCTCACTCTATATCTTTTGTACAAAATTGTACGCTGCCAACACGGGTACCTCTTAGCAGGGGAGTGGCTTAATAAGCTTTCTTCTCTGGACTATTGCCCATATGCCACCTTATGTGCACACCCTTGGGTGTCTGGCTTACATGCATTAAGGTTGCTCTACACTGTTCTACAGCTTCTCTTCTCTGGATACCCGACTGCCTTCATTAGTTGTGTCTTTGGTGAGAGGAATCATTGGCTGGAGTATGGCATTCAGAATACACATGCACATGTGTGCATGTGCGCGTGCGCGTGCCCACACACACACACACACACCCCAAACCCCTACACAATATTATAGGAAAATAATATCTCTTTATCAATTATTTGCATAGGTTGATTCAAGCAAGATTATGCAAAAAAAAAAAAAAAAAAAAGGAATTTCTATGTACTGAAAGGTGTGAACAGTACAGATTCTGAGTCTTAGCCAACAGTTTCTCTCAGTGTCTGAGTGTCTCTGGGTGTCTAATTCCCTCTCTGATACTCTGCCTTTTAGTACCCTTTTTTGCCAGCAGAGGCAGAAACCAAAGGCTTAGATGGATGTTATTCTAAAAAGGTTCCCTTTCTAATTTTATGTTCTGTCCCCCCTCCTTTTGATCCTTCTTCTTTTCTTGTCCCCCGGGTGTTGCTAATCATACAGTACCTCTTGTCTGGGAATAAAAAAAAAAAAGACAACTGGCTCCTAACCCCCGAATCCACATCTAGTTAGCTTCTAAAAGGAAGGGGAAAAAATAAAACATCTACTCTGTTTACCTACTACATGGACAGAAAGCTTTCATGTCTACCTCCGTGCTCTTACGGCTTGAGAAGAGCTGAAAAGAACTACAAGTGTGTCATTTCCTTTATATCAGGGGTTCTGACATCACTTCCCCAAAAAGGCAAAGGACATAAACCTGTCATATCCTTAACAGCCCAGCATGTTGCTTAGGGGGTAAATGCATGCACACACTTACACACACATAACAAAAGAGAAAATAAAAAAATAAGAAATAATAATTTCAATAGGAAGGGAGAGAGACATGTGGGGAGTGGTGCAATGCACTGGCTGTGGGGTGTCAGTCTTCTGGATATGTTCAGAAGAGACAGGGCAGGTAGGAAGGGAGGAGGAATGGCACTTTATGTGAAAGATGGCGTAAAGGCCACAGAGATCCAGGAGGAACAAAATTGGGGAGAGATACTCTGGGTTAAGCTGAAAGGGAAAATGGGGCCAGCCATCTGCACAGGGGTGGTCTATAGACCACCAGCCCAGGAGGAAGAAACAGATAGGGAGCTGATGCTAGCCATCCAGAAGATGGCAGACTAGGGAGAAGTGGTGCTGGTTGGAGACCTCAATATTCCAGACGTGGACTGGAGCCTCCCAGCAGCAGCATCAACCAAGAGCAAATTTATCCTGGACTCCCTTCAAGGTGCTGTCCTCAAGCAACTGGTCATGGAACCAACTCAGCAGAAGGCAATATTGGACCTTGTACTCACACACAGGGACAGTGTGATGGGGGTAACAGTGGGGGAACATCTGGGGAACAGTGACCACCAGTCACTGTGGTTTCACATCAAAGAAAGAACAGAACCAAACCGCACAAAAACACGTATCCTGTATTTTAGGGGGCAGACTTTGGGAAAATGGGGAGATGCTTGAAAGAGGCATTAATGGAAATCGAGTGGGAATCAGGGGTTGAGGATCAGTGGGCAATATTTAAAATGGTGATTACAAGAGCAACTGAATTATGCATGAAGCAGGATAGCAAGGGGAAAAGGAAGAGGAGGCCATTATGGTTTTCCAAGGAGGTAGTGGAGAAAGTGAAAGCCAAAAAAGTTTGCATTCAGGCAATACAAAAAAATGCAGGCAGAAGAAGATAGGGAGAAGTACCAGGAGAAGCAAAGGGAGGCTGGGAGGTTAGTAAGGGAAGCCAAAGCTCAGACAGAAGAGCGCACTGCAAAATCAGTTGGTAGAGGGGACAAAACCTTTTACAGGTACATAAGTGAAAACAGAAAGGCATAGGGGAGGGATAGTGAGACTGAAGGGGGAGGATGGAGGCTGAGTGGAGGATGACAACAGTAAAGCTGACTACTGAACAGGTATTTCTGCTCAGTCTTTACTGAGGAAGAGGAGGGTAATGGGCCTGAAGGGAGTACAAGGGGTGGGAACAGCGCACAAATGGACACAAGTCCCTTTACACGAGAAAGGGTCCTGAAGACACTGGAAGGAATAAGAGTTGATAAAGCAGTGGGGCCAGATGGGGTACACCCTAGGGTCCTAAAAGAACTAAGAGAGGTGGTGGCTGAACCTCTGGCAATCCTGTTTAGCCAATCACTGGAAACAGGGGAGGTACCCAAAAACTGGAGGATAGCAGATGTAGTTCCCTTATATAAAAGCGGGAACAAAAAGGAAGCAGGGAACTAAAGACCAGTCAGCCTCACCTCAGTAGTGGGGAAGATCATGGAAGCACTACTGAAGGAGAAATTGGTGGAGCATCTGTTTGCCAATGGACTACAGGACCCAAGGCAACATGATTTCACCAGGGGAGGTAATGTCAGACCAACCTCATTGAATTTTTCGACTGGGTGAGAAGGGAGGTGGATCAGGGGAGGGCAGTGGACATGGCCTATCTGGACTTCAGCAAGACCTTTGACACTGTGCCACACAGAAGGCTATTAAACAAACTAGGGAATGTGGGTGTGGGCAGGACAGTAGTGCAGTGGGTAGGTAACTGGCTGGGTGGCAGGACACAGAGGGTGGTGGTAAATGGCTGTCACTCAACTGAGGGAAGAGCGACCAGTGGGGTGCCACAGAGATCAGTAATGGGACTGGTCCTATTCGGTATCTTCATCAGTGACATTGCACAGGCCCTAGAAGGCAGAATTACTCTGTTTGCTGATGACACAAATCTGTGTAACAGAGTGGACACGCCAGAAGGTGTAGACAGAATGTGGAGGGACCTGAAGAAACTTGAAGAATGGTCAGGGGCTTGGCAGTTGAAATTCAATAAAATAAGTGCAAAATAATGCATATGGGGCACAAAAACCCTGGAACAACATATCAGTTGGTGGTGAGGATATAGCATGCACCAAGCAAGAATGGGATCTTGGGGTTATCATCTCCGATGACCTCAAGGTAGGGAAACAGTGTGACAAGACAGCAAGTAAAGCAAATAGGATGCTGGGATGCATAGGCAGGGGCATCACCAGCAGGAAAAGACAGTTCATAATTCCACTATACAAGACATTATCGAAGCCCTACCTGGAGTACAGTGCACAGTTTTGGAGACCTTACCTACGTAAGAACATAGACAGGGTAGAGAAGGGCAACAAAGATGGTACATGGATTGCATCACAAGTCCTATAGGACAGGTTGAAGGGCTTGAATATGTACTCCCTTGAGGAGAGGAGAGAGAGAGAGGGGATATGATAGAGACATACAGGTATCTTACAGGGAGGAACAGAGTGCAGAAGTACACTATTTTTTGACAAAAAAGATGTTCCAAGACTAGAGGGTATGGGATGAAGTTGAAGGGAAGGCAATTCAGAGGAAACATGAGGAAGAATTTCTTCACAGAATGAGTGGTGGACAAGTGGAACATCCTGCCAGAGGAAGTAGTGGGGGCTGAAACAATCATGGGATTTAAGAATGCATGGGATAGACATAAGGGAATTCTGGAGGCCAGGGGTAAGGGGCAACAGACTTCTAGGAAAACATAAATGAACTTACAAGCTCAAATGGGCAGCCTGGGTGGGCCGTAGGCCCTTATCTACTGACACTGTCTATGTATCTATATTCTGCAGGCTGTGAAGCTGCCCTATTAGCAGACATCTCTCTGGTCTGAGGAAGGAGGTTGCCCATCTCCAGGTTGACCTGGTGAGGAGTCAGGAAACCTCCTCCCCCACCCAGGGACCACCAGGGCTACTGCCTCAGAGGTTGCCAAGAAAGAGGCGGTTGGACCACTGGTAGGCGCAGGAGGTGAAGATGTGGAACAGAGAACATCCTCCAGTTGTACGTCTCCACAAATCACACCATTCTTTTTTTTTAGTTATTTATTTAGATTGCCTCGGCTGGGGCCCCCCCAGCTGAGGTTCCCCCTCTTCAGCCAGTCTTCATGGCTGCTGCCCAGATGTGGACAGAGCTCTGACCTCCCACCACAGCCCTCCCAGGCTAGATCACAGTGGGTATCCCTACCACTGTGTGGAGACCCTGGAGAGAGCTGACCCAAGGAGCTAGTTTGTGTGCATCCGTTGGCAGCGCCTTGGGGCAGCTATCATGCTGGGGTTGTTTCTTTGGTTTTCTCCCTCGTGGGAAGGGGCGTGCAATGATGCCAATGGAAGGAGCTCGCACACGTCTGCACGTGCTCCTCCCTAGGTGTCTGCCCCACCTCTACCTCTCGTCTTTCAGCGTTGGTGCACTGCCCCCCAGCCTCCATTGGGGGCCAGTCAAGTGCCGACCACAGATGTCCCACCTCCCCGGAGAAGGAGAGCGGTCCTATGGATGCTCAATCCTTCTCCAACCCTGCCAACCCCCGGCAACCCATCCTTGTTCCTGAACACGGGTCACCGGTGTAGAAGCGAGGTAAGGTGTCTAGCACCTCAGCCCTCAGTGCCAGACTACCTATACCATTCTGGTGGGCGTGGTTCCTCTATGGAGGCACCTGCAGTGGAGACCAAGGAGGATCTGGCAGCCCACAAAGGAGACTCACAGGAGGGTGGCACAGGACCCCACAGGAGAAAGAAACAACTCCTGGTGGGGGACTCAATTGATTAGGGGGTAGAACTGTGGGGGGGGAGGTAAGGTGCCTACCTGGTGCCATGGATTGGAGGGACAGGAAGTGAATTCTAAGAATCCCAGGTGCAGCTGCACAGGAGAGTGAGCTGGATGTCATTGTCCACCAAGGGACAAATGACCTGGCTGGGAACAGGATCAGAGCTGTGAAGGAGGAGTTTGTGGAGTTGGGGAGGGGCCTTTGACAAGTAACATGCAAGGTGACCTCAGAGGTGCTGATTGTCTATGGCGTGGGTGAGACTAGGGCACGCCACACCATGGGATTCAATGAATGGCTGAAAAATTGGTGTGGAGCTCAGGATTTTGGCTTCGTTGGGGACTGGGGGTCAACCTGGAGGGATACAGGCCTATACTGGCATGATGGTCTGCATCTGACTGAGAGGGGAACCAGAATCCTAGGCAATAGGTTTAAATGCTTCATTGGCAAGCATTTAAACTAGCCAAGGGGGGAGGCACTGAAAAGGAGCAAGGAAACCCCAGCCCCCATCCACAAAACAGGGTAGTTAGTGAGGTAAACACCAAGGTAGAAAAGTCGATAGGGAGCAGGCTAGGGGTAAGTGGAGAAAAAGGCAAAGGCAGTAAGACAGGGATGGGGCTAAAAGGGGTAAGGCCATCAAAAAATGGAGGGCGATGAGTACCGATTCCCATAGTCTGGGTAACAAGCTTCCTGAACTAGTGGCCTTGATGGAAGAGGGATGCCTGGATATCGTGGCAGTCACAGAAACATGGTACACAGAGAACCATGACTGGGATGTCAACATACCAGGGTACGCAATCTACTGGAGGGACAGGGAGGGTAAAAGAGGAAGAGGAGGAGTAGCTCTGTATGTAAGGGAAGGGATTAAAGCAATGGAACTAAAGGGTAAACAGGGAAGAGAGGAGAGGAGCCAGTGTGGGTCACCCTGGAGACAGGAAATGGCACCACAATCCACACGGGGGTTGTAAACAGACCATCATCTCAGGGGGAGGCAATGGGCAAGGAAATTATAGAAGGCATCCTTAGAATGGCAGACAAAGGGGAGATATTGTTGATGGGAGACCTGAATATGCCTGATTTTAACTGGAGCACTTTTTCTGCAGCCACATCCAAGAGCCAGGTCATTCTCGATGCCCCACATGGGGGATACCTCAGACAGCTAGTGTTGGAACCCACTCAGGAGGGAGCAGTCTTAGACCTGGTACTCTTAAACTTGGATGGAGAGAGGATCTCAGTTTTAGAAGTGGGTAGCCATCTGGGAACAAGTGATCACCAAACAGTGTGGGTCACGATAAACACAGCCGTAGAGTCAAGCCATACAAAAGTGAGGATACTGGACTTTAGGAGGGCTGACTTTGGCAAAATTAGAGAGTGCCTCAGAAAAGTACTAGCAAACAGGCAAGAAGTAGGGGTGGAGGAACAATGGGGAGTAATCAAAACTGCCATCACAGAGGCAACAAGCCTTTGTGTGAAGCAAATAAACAAAACAGAAAGAAGGAAAAAAACATTATGGTTCTCAAGAGGTGGCGGGGAAGGTTAGGGAGAAAAAGATAGCATTCCGGAAGTATAAGAAAACACAAGAGGAGCAGGACAGAGAACTTTATCAGTTAAAGCAGAAGGAAGCATGGAAGGCAGTCAGAATAGTAAAGGTCCAAATCGAGGAAAGGATAGCCAACTCAGTTAGGAAGGGGATAAAACCATTTATAGGTACATTAGGGCACGGAGAAGGACCAAGGGAGGGATATTAATAAAGGGAAGGGGGGAGTGGGGAGTGGGCAGAGGGTGACAGTGAAAAATCAGGGATACTGAACGAATGCTTCTGCTCAATATTCACAAAAGGAGAGAAGGGGGAGGTACCTAAACCAGACAATAGAAGCTCTCTGGATGTGGGGTGGGGTGGGGGGCAATACCAGTCCATTCACAGAAGAAAGGGTCCTGCAAGAACTAAAACTGAAGGTGGACAAAGCAATGGGGCCTGACAGGATTTACCCCAGAATTCTAAAAGAACTAAGGGGATAACTAGTGACACCATTGACTACCCTTTTTATCAAATCATGGGGGGATAGTATGGTACCTAAGGACTGGAGGAGGGCGGAGCAAGGCAGAGGCAGGAAACTACAGACCTGTTAGTTTGACCTCAGTGGTAGGGAAAATGATGGAGTCATTTCTGAAAGAAAGAATTGTCGAGTATCTAGAGGCCAGCGTAGCACATGACCCAAGGCAGTATGGATTCACAGCGGGAAGGTCATGTCAGACGAATCTAATAGATTTCTTTGACTGGGTGACCAAAGTAATAGACCAGGGAGGGGCTGTGGACATGGCCTTCCTAGACTTTAGCAAGGCATTTGACACAGTCCCACACAAAAGATTAATAAACAAGTTAGCCAGCCTGGGAGTGCGTCCCAGGGTGGTAGCCTGGTTAAAAAATTGACTGGACAACAAGATGCAGAGGCTAATAATAAACAGAGTCCACTCTGAAGAAAGGGGGTTACTAGCAGGGTACAGCAGGGTTCAGTACTGGGCCGTTCCTCTTTAATGTCTTTATAGGTGACATTGCGAAGGGACTGGAAGGAAAAGTATGCCTCTTTGCAGATGACACAAAGATCTGCAACAGGGTTGATACACGGGGGGGGGGCGGAAAGAATGAGAAGGGACTTGGCAAGGTTGGTGGAATGGTCAAAAGTATGGCAGCTTAGATTCAATGCAAAGAAGTGCAAAGTAATGCACCTGGGAAACAATAACCTATGGGAAGTGTACACAGTGGTGGAGGGGGGAGGTACTAACAACAACAAAAATGGACAGGGACCTGGAGGTAGTGATATCAGATGACCTAAAGGTGGGCAAGCAATGTGAGAAGACAGTAAGGAGGGCTGGGGGATACTGGGATGCATAGGGAGAGGCATCACCAGTAGAAAACAGGTAGTTGTCATCCCTCTGTACAGACAGTTGGTGAGACCTCAGCTGGAGTACTTCGTGCAGTTCTGGAGACCCCATCACCACAAGGTCATAGATAGGATGGAGGCAGTCCAGAGGAGGGCAACTAAAATGTGCAGGGTCTGCACCAGAAACAATACAAAGAGAGAGACTAAAGGAGCTTAATATGTATACTCTTGAGGAAAGGAGGGAGAGGGGGGACATGATAGAAACTGTATGATAGGCTCTGAGCTGCAAATCTGGAGACCTGGGTTTGAATCCCACAGCCCCCACTTGCATACTGTGTGACCCTGAGCAAGTCACTTAACTTCCCTGTGCTCCCAGGTTGCACCTGCCACTCCTGGTTAAACAATTGAAAAAAAAAAGTACCTCAAGGGAATCAACAAAGTCCAAGAGGGTAGCCTCTTTCAGAAAAAGAGATGTGCAAGAACAAGGGAGCACAATTTGAAGAAAGAGGTGGAACAGCTCAGGGGCAACGTAAGGAAGCCTTTTTTAATGGAGAGGGTGGTGGACACATGAATGGCCTTCCTGAGGGCATGAAGGGAGGCGGCATCACAATCTACCTTTCCTCCTCCATTCAGTCAACCCCAGTGCTGACTATCTCATCTCCTGCC
This sequence comes from Neoceratodus forsteri, assembly GCA_016271365.2. Classification (NCBI taxonomy): domain Eukaryota; kingdom Metazoa; phylum Chordata; order Ceratodontiformes; family Ceratodontidae; genus Neoceratodus; species Neoceratodus forsteri. The sequence continues at coordinate 373,040,156 of CM057449.1, forward strand.
GCCTATGAACTTCTCATCTTAAAACTCTCCTTCCCTTTTCTCCCTTCCCATTTTCATGGCAGGTGTATACTGCCACCCAGGGCTTTCTCTTGCTTCTGTTACAGAACTGCTGACTATTGTCTCTACTCATGCCTCCACTGGGGAGCTTCTTATCTTAGGTGATTTCAAGTTTAATTGGAATTCACACTCTAATGCTAAACTCTGCCAAAGCATAAAGTCCCTGGATGTTACGCAACTCATTTCTGTCCCTACCCATCATAATTTCTGTTCTCAGGCCCTCTCTGTATATGACTGGGTTCTTGCTACTCACCCGCACCATATCATTGATGCTGGTATCCTCCCTAATGCATGCAGTGACCATCATATGGTTTACTGTGTGCACAAAATTCACCGCTCCAGAGTCCCCCCCTAAATTATCCAAATCAGGTACTTCCAATCAATTGACTTATCCTCACTACACACTGATCTGCTTTCCACTGACTGGTCCCCTATTTCTATGGCCAGTAATAGCAATCAAGTCCTACAGTATTTCCAATCAAAATTTTTACTAGTCTGGGATCAGCATGCCCCACGTGGATCTCAGCTGAACATTTGGCCTGCCTCCATGCACGTGACCTGGCATAGAAGTCTTACAAGTCCTCTAGCACTCCGGCTAACCTTAACAAGTGCCGTGCTTTGAGGAACTCTTGTACTAGAGCTGCCAGGTTAGCTAAGGCTGAGTTCTTTTCCTCTGTGTTTCAGAACAATCTTGGCAACCTCTCCAAGTTCTGGAAAGTAATACACACCCTCTTCTCCCACCCCCACCCAGTCCCTTCCCCTGTCCTCAAGGTGGATGACTCCACCATTTCAGACCCTCCTTCCATCACCTCAGCTTTCAACTCATATTTCACCACCTGTGCTTCTTCACTCGTCTCTGCACTCCCTGCTCCCCCCTCTCTCTTTCTCCTTTCTCCCACCTTTCTCCCCCCTTCTTTTTCTCACCTATCACCCCTGCCTCGGCTCTTAAAGCCCTCCTGGCTCACAACCCCCAGAAAGATGGGAGCCCTGATGGGCTTGATACCAAGCTCCTACACCTCTCTGAACCAGCTACTGCCTTGCCCATCTCCTCTCTGCTCAACCAATCAATCAATCAATCAATCAATCAATCAATCAAATCTTTATTTATTCAGGCGATCATCATTGAGCAAGGCTCATTTACAAGATGGACCTGATAAGGTCAAGGTTCGAGTTGGTGCACAGCAATTACATCACATACTTATGAGACAGTTATACATACAGAAATAAGAAAATGTTATTTATAACACAATAATATACAGAGAATTCACATGTTAAAGCTTGGCAAGAGAAAGTTAAACTAACATCTACAATATGTACAATACATATATATCACAATGAAGGCCATGACAGTCACTCACATAATGAGTACAAGGATGGTGAAGGGAATACTGGGTGCCATATACTGGCAGTGTCATTCTCTCTTGCATCAGTGGACACCTGGAAGCATGCAAGTGTCATTCCCTTCGAAAAGGAGGTGACTCCTCCTCTCATGGAAATTTCCACCCAATCTCTCTCTCCTCCCAACCTTATCCAAACTTCAAGAACACATAGTTCTATCTCAACTCTGCCCTTTCCTTGACTCCTCCACCTTTTTCACCCCCTTCCAGTCTGGCTTTCGCAAACATCACTCTACCACTTCCACTGTCCCTTAGGCTCACAGATTACATCCATTCTGGCATGGAACAAGGCCCCATCACTGCTGCCATCTTTGTCGATCTAACGAAGCTTTCAACACCAACACCCTCTTCTCCTAGACAAACTAAAGTCAGTGGGTCTATCTGACCCTGCAACCAGATGGTTCAACTTCTACCTTGTAGGTAGATCTCAGCCAGTGAGAACGGAAGACTCCAGCTGGCCTGGTGGAGCTGAGGGTTGAGGTACTGGACGCCATACTTTGCGCTACGCCGGTGACCCGAGTTTGGGAATGAGCTTGGGTGTCAGGGGTCGGCTGGGGAGGGAGAAGATTGAGCATCCGATGGACTGCCCTCCTCTCCCTGGGGAGGGATCCTGGGTGTCTCCAGTGCAGTAGAGACCCCCAGTGGAGACCGGTGGTACTACTAGCACAGAACAACTAAGGGGAGGATCACGGCAGATGTCTATGGCACTGCCGTGCTGATGTCATAGCACGCCCGTGTTCCTGGGGGAGAAACAACCACAGAAGAAAAACCCTTATGATGCTGGTAGGCAATAGTGTGGTTCAGTGGTGGGGACCCATGCCCAATGTTGGGCCATCCATCCTGGTGCTCCCGGTCTCCCTCCACCTCTCTGGTCACTCCATTAGATTGTAGATAGAGCTCCAGAGGAGTTGGAGGTCCCACCCTGGGGGGCTCAGAGCTGGTGGGATCGAGTGACTTGGTGAGGTTGGAGGGGTGATCCAGGATTGGCGAGCACTAGAGATGGGGGCTTCAGGCAGCAGCAGAAAGCCTCCACCGTGAAACTGCTCCTGAGAAAGTCCTTCAGGGTAAGTGCAAAAATGAAGTCTACAAACAAAAAAATAAGAATCGGAGACTCTCTCTTCCCCCCTCTACCCTTACACACTGGTGTTCCCCAAGGTTCTGTCCTCGTCCCTTTGCTTTTCTCCACATTCCTTAATGACCTCCCCTCAGCCTGCTCCTCTGCATCCGTCCACATGTATGCAGGTGGCACGGTCCTGTTTTCCTGTTGCTCTTCTCCATCAGAGTTAACATCCAGGCTTCAACTTGATTTCAAGCACTGTCCAGAAATGATTCAGGGCTAATCAACTGCCTCTTAATGCTAGGAAAATGGTTTCCATGCATTCCAGCACATAACAGAGGCTTTATACACTTTCTTCACTCCACATCTTCCTCACCCTCGATTGGAGGAAAATTGACAACATACCCTTTTTTAAGTATCTCGGTGTCTGGCTTGACTGCCACCTTGGTTTTTCTCAGCACATAGATGCCATGTACAAAAAACTCCACCCTGCACTTTATAGGAACCAGAACAGTATCCCTATATCTGCCCTCCGGAACATCATCACTAAAATGATCCTCCCCATTTTTGATTATGGCAACTTAGTCTATGGTGCTGCACCTAAACCCACCCTGGGCAGACTGGATCCCCTCTTCCACTCCTTTTACCGTTTTGCCTTGGCCTGTCCCCCCAGACTTATCACTGTTCTCTGTACATTGATCTGTCCCTCTCTTCCTTGAATGACCACTGTCTCATCCACTATGCCTCCTTTATTTCTAAATTCTGGATGGTTTTGCTCCCTCCTTACCTCAGCTCTGCTCTCTCCTCTCCTCTCCTCTCCCCTGCGACCCCCCTCCACATACTCTCTCCATAACTCAGGTTATCATTCTCATTTGCTCCCCTCTTGTAAATCCCTAGCTGGCCAGTCTGATTTCTCCTTCCGCTTTCCTAATCTTTGGAACTCCCTTCCACTAACAATTCGCTCTGCCAGCTCCAAATGCTCTCCTTCCTCTCTTCTCCAAAGCCACACTGCCCCCTCCTGTAAATGTCCTTAGCCCTACTGCCCTGCACTTCTCCTTATCTGCTCCAATCTCTATACTTCTTAGGCGTGGTGAAGTGGCCCAAAATTAAGCTTTATTGAAGTGATTCGCTGAATAATGTGGAATCCATGAAGTAATCCATGGCATTAGGCGGTCACTTGCATCATAATGAGGCATAAAGTCCATTGAAACCAATGACTTGCGTTATTCCCTCTTCCCCAAACCACTTATCCACCAATTATAAGGTGAAGTACATTGAAATCAATGTACTTCGCAGAACTTCACCTTGTTATTGAGCTCCAAGGCGAATTTTGCAGTGATTCATGGAATTGCAGGTCACATGGGCTCTAGATTGTTCTGCACAGCCTCAGTTCTGTGTAGTGTGTGTGTAGTTGAAGATAGAGACAGTTTCCTCTCAGATCTTTGCAATTCAAATCCTCTAAAAGATGTTAAAAAGCTTTTTTGAGCCATTTTGTTTGCTCAAAATTTAGTATATCAATTGTATTAAACCCTCCTGTGCTCATATCATCGAGTGTTTATTATTTGTGTGTGGATTTTGAATGTTAATTTAGAACATTCAGTCTGTGTACTGACAGACACTTGAAGTGTGCTTTGGGGAAGGTGCGTATCTGTGGTGGAGGTAGGTTAAAACTGGGAGAAAAAGGAAGTCTTTCTGTTTAGGTTATATTTTTCTTGTATAACTGTGTTAATGTACACAGTAATATTTTCAGTAATTCTTGACATTTTTTTGGCTGATTGTTGTGGTGCATCAGTGCATAATTTCAGTTTGTTTAAAGGATTTGGTTATATTACTGAAGTTTTCAATTTGCTGTGCATTACATGTAGTGTAGTGATTGTGTGTCGCGTGCCATCAAATCAGACACATTTTATTGTGCCACAGAGTAATTGCAGCAGTGTGAACCTGCTATCCACTGCACCTGAATGCATTTTTTTGTACTGCTTTGTGGTATCTTTACTGGTAGTGGACTGTTACTGTCGTGCACTACCCCCCTCAACTGGCAAAAGGTATTCTTCTCCAGATTTGGATTTGTGACTTGTGAGCACTGGTTAGGTGGTGTTGTGCCTTTGCGTCTGCATCTCTTGAGCGTGCAGTGCAATCTTAATCTGTATGTGCATTTGCATTTCCTTAGGGCCCAATCTCCATCTGTAGCTTAAGTCATAGTTGCTTGTTTGGCTTCCCTTCAGAGTACTGGTGTGGTGCATATCTCTGCGTGAACCTTGTGCTCATTGATGTGCATTTTTAAGTCAGGGCTATAATCATGAGTCACTCATGATACAAATCACGTCCTTCATCTTCACGGTCACGATTCATGAATCACAAAACTGTACTTTTTTTGTAGTTAGTTCCACGTAAGCCTGTTTCATAGTATCTCGGGTCTTGGCTTCAATCACCATTGTACCCGTTGATATGAGTTTTCAAATCAGGTAGTTTTGTGTGGTACAGGTCAGGGAAGTATAGCTGTAGGTATTCGCATTTCCGTACAGTTTATTATCATTGGTCATGTCACACCAGACACTCATCACGAGACAAATCACGTTCTTCACGCATCACAGCAGTTAATTTTTTTTTCAGTTCTGATGATACGCTGAAGACCTATGAAGATTACCAAAACACTGATGAATCTTTTTTAACTTTTTTTAAATAATACCCCCCTCCCAAAAAAAAAATACTTACCTTCACTGGCTTGACAGTATTCCAATGGCAAAATTCCTCATCAAGCCAAGAAATACACATCCCAAGTTCAACTATATGACCTGTGATACAAAAAAAATGCAATGATTACATGTGTGTGTGTGTGTGTGTGTATATATATATATATATTTATACAATATATGTTTGGGGATATAAAGAAAGATAAAAACTACTATCTCAGTCAGGCAGTGGAGATATCACAGATATCCCCATGTTCCTATATGTCATTGTAATATCTTAATGTTCCTGTACGTCATACAATTGAAACTGAAAATACTGTATTTCAGTTTGAATCAAGCCGCTCTCAGAATGGCAAGCTCCCCGACTCTCCTTCGTGATCTCCAATCCCCCCCCACCACGCTCTGCTATCTGGTTGATCCTGCCATAAGTTTTATACAAGTACTTTTAAAAATAAAACACTTATCTGGTTGATCCTGCCATTTTCTGAGCATCACACGAGCAAGCATTTCGTCACCAAGCGCTAATGGCACTCCATACATAACATGCTCTCAATCAAAATACGGACCCTCCTGTTCAAAAGGGGAAAAAAACGATTTTCTTTATCCTAATTTTAGTGAGTTTTGTGTAAAAAAAAAAACAAAAAAAACCTGTTCACTGTACAAGGAGAGAGCGAGTGAGTCTGCCCGTTGGACTGTTGCTATAGCAACACATGCTTACGTACTTTCTGAAGCGCGGACTCGCACCTATCTTGTTTCTATAGTTGCCATTTATTTTACACACAGCTAAGTAAACTTACAATAGACAGCACAATTTGCCTTCTTTTTGAACATGAGATGCCTTATTTTAAATCTCTACCAACACATCATGTACCGCTATTGAGAGCGTACGATCTCGCTATATCACTGCAGGGAAAGTGAAACTGCAAGACATTCAGGAAAAGGCACAATCAACCAGATAAGTGTTTTTTTTTATGTCATATGCTGAACAACTAAATATATCACAAACTGAGGCTTTTATAGACTTGCACCTCTACACCAGGGCACTGCTCTGGTAAACAAATGCTTTGCTTTACCTAGCTGGTGCATCATAAGACACAGAGCTCCCTCAATACTAACCCTGTATCAGAGCCCTGACTGCCAACTTTTGTACCCCTCCAACCAAAAGTGGCTAGAGCCACTACTAAGATTATAAGTGAAAAGGAAAGACCAGATATAGTATTTCTGCACAGACATAGCCTTTTTTAATAAACATAACAAAGTGTACAAATATAGCCTTAATTAATATTTAAACAGAACAAAGTTAGTCATATGCAGAACAAATGATGCTCAACTGTGATGATATCCCCAAACATATAGTTGTATAAACAGAATATGACATGGCCTGACTGAAGATATCATATTTATCTTCCGCAAAGAGCCAATGACATCAAGATATCATTGACCTCTGTGAAGATAAATATGATATCTTCAGTCAAGCCATGTCATATCCATATATATATATATATATATATATATATATATATATATATATATATATATATATAATGGATATGAACATTTTAGGTCAACCCAGGTTCTGTGGGAAACCATGATGGTGCCAGGTACATTAACTTATCAAGGGTAGTATTAGAGAACACACAGAGGGCATCTTTCCTGTTGGGGGTCAGTGCAGCAGACATTAGGCAACCAACAGCATTATCACATTATCATGGACGGTTAACTCAATGGTCAGGTCATCCTTCTAGCACATCATTTGGCAAGACACTGTGCATAAGCTCAGTCAGGTCAAGAAGCATTACATGAAATTCCAAAAGCAGTAGCAGGGAGCATACTGTAGTTCTTATTGGAGTGTGTTAACGCATGACTGAGGGTGGCATGAATTAAATAGGGACTTTTCTTTCCATTTTATGCTCTCATTTCTCTTCATCTGTAGTCGGGAATTTTCTGGACACAAGATAGTAGCATTTTGGGGATGTGCATTAATTCTGGTGACTGAGTGTGACCACTGCACACATGACTGAGTGCACTATTAATTCTGGGAGTCTTTGCATTTCTTGTTACTCTCTCATTTCACTTTATCAGCACTGGGGAATTTTCTGGACACAAGACAGTAACATTTTGGAGATGCACATTAATTCTGGTGACTGTGCGTGACCACTGCATGCATGACTGAGTGTGCCATTAATTCTGGGAGACTTTGCATTTCTTGTGCTCTCATTTCACTTCATCAGCAGTGGGGAATTTTTTGGACACGACAGTAGCATTATGGGGATGCACATTAATTTCTGGTGACTGTGTGTGTGGGGGGCTGCCAATATTGTTGTCACTTCGCTTTACTTTGCGTTAAGGCGGAATGACAATGGTGAAGTAATAATTACAAGGCGAAGTGAACCTTTCATATTGGCCACTCCGCGTAGCGGAATGACAATGCAAAGTGCCCACTTTACGGGTACTTTGCTGGCGAAATTTAAATTTGCTGCATCTCTTTTACTTCTCGCCACCCCACCTCATTCCCCCTTCCTCTCCCCCCTTTCCCCTCCACCACTTCCTCCCACTCTCTTACTTCTTTCTCACTCACTTCCACCCCCAGTAATCACCCTTTCTACCCCTTCCTAATTCTCAACACTCTATTCCCCCACCCAACCTACCATAATCTGTTCTCTTCATAGAAACATAGAAAATAGAAGTTGATGGCAGATAAGGACCGCAAGGCCCATCCAGTCTGCCCATTTCTTTTTCTACCTTATGAATGTGCCATTGGCCTTTGCTCTGTCAATGGCCTATCTATTCATACTCATCTTTATTGCTCTCTTATGCCTGTCTCATGCCTGTTTGAAGCCCTGCGCTGTATTCACATCCACCACTTCCTGAGGTAGGCCGTTCCATGCATCCACCACCCTTTCTGTGAAAAAGAACTTCCTCACATTACCCCTTAATCAGCCTCCCTCTAATCTCATGCTGTGTCCTCTTGTCCTGCTATTTTTCTTATATTGAAACATGTTAGACTCTTTCGTCTTGTTAATGCCCTTAAGGTGTTTGAATGTTTCAATCATATCACCTCTCTCTCTCTCATTAGCTCTAGGGTATACATATTGAGCTCCATTAATCTGTCCTCATATGTTTTCTGATGCAGTCCCTGCACCATTTTGGTTGCCCTTCTCTGAACTGCCTCAATTTGGTTAATGTCCTTGTGAAGGTGTGGCCTACAATACTGCACGCAGTACTCCAGATGGGGCCTAACCAGTGTCTTGTAAAGAGGGATTATAACCTTCCTCTTCTGACTTGTGATACCCCTACTAATACACCCCGACATCCCCCTAACCTTACCTACTGCTTTAGTGGTCTGCCCTTCTCTTTTACTCCACCACTACTTTATCTTTTCATTCCCAGCCTCTCTTTCTCACCCTCCTCTACTTACTCTCTCTCCTACCCTTTCCTATATTTGTGACGTTACTTTCTTGTGTGTGCCATGTACTTCGCACTTCTGATGTTTAACTTGTATTATTTGCTCTGGTGGTGTATATTATTGTACATACAGTACTGTGTATTGTTATATTATTATTACTGGGCTTCTATTTGTTTGTACTTATCCCTTCCCCCTTCCCCCAGGTACATCTGGAAACAAGCTTCATGGCTCAGTATGCCTTTCCTGGTAAATCTCTTTTAAATAAATAAATAATAAATAAAATCTGTCTCTCTGCCAGCCGCCAAACCACAGCTGATGTAGGAAGGGGGGCATCAGGAGATGGTCCCAGGCTGAGAGCTGCCTACCCCGATAGCAGCAGCAGTAGCACCTAAGGCAGCACCCAAGATTTATATGTGCTCCACATTGGAGCACTGTATACAGGATGGGTTATCCAGCAGATACAGGTGAAAGTGAAGTCGATTCACATTCCAACTTAGATATCCACTAGCCCTGTGCCTCCCAGAGCTTGCCTGCCGAACACAGGAATGGAATGGAATGGCAGGGTACAGCGATGTCTGTGGCACTGGACCACAATCCACAGGTATTGGCTGTTTCTGGAGGTGGTTTACCTACTTTCTGGATGGGTCAGGTGCAACCATGGCTGTTGTGGGTGTCAACTACAGTACGCAGGGCAGTCACCTGCCCCAAAACATGGACTGCACTGCACAAGGAAGTGGCACAGGGAGCACTACAATGCTTCCTATATGCTCATGCAAATTCATGAGCCTCCACTCACCCGATTTAGAAACAGACTACAACTGCCTCGTACTGCCTGGACATGGAGTCCTGTATTCTATGATAGGGAGGCAGTGGTAGTTCATTTGTTTAATTACAATAGCAGCCACAGACACTGCCAGCTATTTTCTGAAATTTCTGTGATATTTCCAGAAATATCTCCTGCTTTCTGCATTTCCACAGTAGAGGCAGCAGAGAGAAACTCTTCAGAAATTTCGTGAAATATCTGGAAATAGCTGGTAATGTCTGTGGCTACCACTGTATGGTAACATGGCTTGGATTTCTGGATGTAGCCCAATGTGTCTTAAACCTGTTACAGTATATGGGTGCAGGGGTAGTTTAAACTTTATGTCAATTCAGTTCTTGACTTTACAGTATATGCAAAACTGCCAACAATGGTGCCAACCAACAAGTACATCTTATATTGATGGGTTTGTGGTCACCTGTCCACTAGGAATTGAACTGAGAGTGCCACAACTCATTATAAGCAAGATCTCATACTTTGTCTGTATTGCTACCAGTGGGGCATCTTTGTCAGTATCTTAGTTCTCTGCCTTGCTGTTTTGTGCAGTTTCAGTTTGTTCCAGAATTAATTTTCTATTCTACTCACTACTTCTTCCTTTTGTCCTTTCAGTGTCGGTTCATGACCTCTACTATGTCTGTCATCGCATGACCTCTGCCCAGCCCAGGACCCAAGAGACCTCTGTACACAATCCAAGCCACTGCTCAGCTCAGCCCTTGCTATCTGATCTATCGGCAGCTTAACTCCACATGACAGGACTTGGGTCATAGGCTGGGCATACCCAGGCAAACTTTTCATTCTGGCTTTTAGTGGGGTACAGAGGAAGGGGACCAATTCAACCATGACAAACTGGTTCTAGTGGAACAAGAGGGGAGCAGAACATTCTTCTATTGATCTGTCTTCACCATCTTTTTCACCCAAATTCTCATCTTCTTAACTAATATGGGGCACTCCATTTGACAGAGCCCTCTGTCAGCCCAGATTGGCTAGCACTAAGCCCACACACCACTGCTGACCGCTACAGCACTGGTCTCAAGACTGGGCAAAGATCCCTGCATGCCAGAACCTAAAGTACCTGCAGCTATATTATACAATAAATGTCCTTGGGCATGAACTTCTGATCACATAGTTCCCTGTGCTGACCTACCAGGGTCGACCATGTAGTGACAGGAAGTCTCTTTCCCTCTAGGTGTCCAAGTCAGATACCCTACCTTCTGCTCAAGGTGTGACAATCCAAGATTCAGTCTTTGGCCACCTGCATAGTAAGTGTATATCTTTCCATAAGGTCATGAACTGTCCTCTCAAAACTGATTTTTATGAAGAAAATTCCCTGTGCAGTAGCTAAATTGAGTGCATTCTTAGTATATGAGAACACAGTGGAGGTGATGCTAACCTACGAGAACATCACTTGTGTTTGCCTTAGTTGCTGGAAAGACTCGTCTATCTTTTTCTTAAGAGACAAGTATAAAGTTTTCAATGTGAAGCTCTCTCTTCTGCAGGAAAGTGGAATGAATGCAAAACCTGCATCCAGTCTGCCTCATTGCTGTTTGTCCATTTTTTTCAGTGATGGCCAGCTTAGTTTTACTGAGCAATAGAAACAAATCCAACAAGCATTTATCAATGCTGAACATTTGCCTGTATCTATGTGCTCTGGAGGTGTTTGGTACTGATAGTGCACAGATGAATATGCCCTGCACCAGGGTAAGACTCCATCCAAGGGCCTTGCACTTCTGTGCAGCAACAGATGTGAAGAATTCAAGGGGCTATCTGGTAGACTGCAGAAGCGCAGGGCCCTGCGGTCCCAGTGCTTCCACATGGCTGCAGATATAGATACTCAAGGCAATGGTTTCTAGAGACAACAATAACTCAAATCAAGGCATGCTGTGGCTGACATAAATTCAGCTTTGTATGTAAATCCTTGTATTTGTAATGTGTATTTGATATATGTTATGTGTATCTGTTATTTTTCTTTTATTATGTTAAGTAATTGTTTGATAACTGTATTGTAAATGCCACGGGTCACCATTTTAAATGAGTCTGCTCAATGGTCTAACTCATTTAATAAAATTAAATGAAATTAAGAGTGCATCTGTCAGCCACGGGTGGAGAGATACAGGGCCTATGCCAAGAGGACCGTTTTCTTCATTATATGGCACCTTGGCCCCTGTGGACAACCCTGCACTTTTCATTCCCTGGCTTGGTGGGGTTGCATAATGGCACCATTCCTCCACCCTCACCCCATCCAGCTGAGTCACTGAGCTCACCTCTGAACTCAGCTCACTGGCACGGGATCACAAAGCATGGCCTCTTGGGTGAAGACCAGCACTAAACACAAGGGTTGTTAAACAATTACATATTTTTTTTAATTCTGACACCAACTTTTCAAGATACTCGTTTTATGATTGGCCTTATAAACATGACATGTACCATACATTATATAGTATATTGGCCGAAATGTCATTTCGCACCAGAGGTGCGAAAACATGTCTCATCCAGGATTTTCAAAAAACTACACATGTCACATTTAAGAGATGGCGTGGAAAATGGCTATGTTGAAAGTTTGGAGTCAAAAATATTAAAAATTAGCAAAGTTATGAGTGAATGTTGAAATACTGTAATGTTCAGTCATAACCTATGCATTTTACCATATTTGTACACCAAATTTCCAGCACCGATTTCTTACTTTATTTATTTATTTATTTATTTTGCAATTTGGTATATTTTATTAAAGAAGAAGGTTATTAAGAACAATTTTCATTAACAGACAATGTCAAGACAAGAAATACATTGCAACAAATGTCACAGCATACATTAACAATCACTTAAAATAAAATAGATGAGTAATTAAATCAAGAGAAAATTCAATATAAATAAAAAAAAATGACATCCAATACAGTGTAATAAAACAAAAACAAAATACCCACAATATAACATTGTATCCCTCCCTTACCTCCCTGAACACCCCCCCCGTCCCTGTAATTACATGCTGGTATTTAGGTACATCGGTTGGTGGAGATGGACAGTAGCATATGTACATTTCCAGTCTAAACCTATAAATATGTACAGACTTGAATACATGGACTACTGATCTTTCAATGTTGAGAGAAGATAGTATTTCAGTAAGCCATTTTGACCAGGTGGGGAGGGCCGAGTCCGTCCAGTGTCTCAAAAGAAGTAGTTTAGTAACAGCCAAAATTAAAGCCATTTGAGCTTTACAGGAACTCCAAAAAAGAGAATTAAGGTCACCTAAGATACATATTTCTGGGGTAAAAGCATCTTGGAGACCCAATAAGGGATCCAGTTTCAATTTTATCAAAAGCCAAAATGATTGAACGGAAGGGCACGACCAAAGCATGGGAAGTAAGAAACCATCTTCTTCTTTACACCTAGGACAAATTTGTGATTCAGCTCTCCCCATCATAGCTGGAGTAAAACATAAGTTATGTAAATCATTAAATTGTTGTAGTCTGAATCTATCTTGTTTTGTATATTTATAAATATCAAGCCAAAGATGAAACCAGCATTTTTCTTCTTGTCTAAGCCCAAGGTACAGTATTATTCCAATAATAAGCCACTGGTGATGTAGAGTCCCATATTACTTTACTAATAGCAGCATAAAGCTGTGACTTCAACATGCCAGATACAGATTGGTCAATACCAGCAGGAACATTTGCCAGAACTAGACACATAGTGGATTCCCTGCAGGGGAAGGGCCTCAAACAACTGATACAACAACCCACAAGAGAAAGGGCTATCCTAGACCTAGTACTGACTAATAGTGAAAGGATCACAGATCTCCAGGTAGAAGGTCATCTGGGGGACAGTGACCATCACATGGTATGGTTCAATTTGGCCACTAGAACTAAATCATCCCATTCTAAGGCAAAAATATGGGACTTCAGAGGAGCTGACTTTGATAAGATGGCCAACAATGTTAAACTAGCCCTGGCAAAGAGAAATACAGGTGAGGAGGTACAGGCAAAGTGGGCAAGCATTAAGGATGCAATACTTGAAGCAACATCCCATTATGTTAGAGAGAAAAGGAAGTGCAAAAGAAAAAGGAAACCACTTTGGTTCTCAAAAACAGTAGCAGAAAAGGCCAGAGCCAAAAGGCTGGCCATCAGGAAATATAAGGGAATGCAGCGGGTTGAAGATAGGAAGGCATACCAAACTTCCCTAAGGGAAGCAGGGAAGGCAGTAAGACAGGCAAAGGCCCAAACTGAGGAAACACTAGCACATACAGTAAAAGAAGGTGACATGACTTTCTATAGATACATTAGTGAAGGAGAAAGTTCAGAGAGGTATTACTAAGATCAAAGAGGATAAGGGGCGTGTGAGGAGGGAGGACCATGTAAAAGCATCTATCCTAAATAGATACTTCTGCTCAGTATTTACTGAAGAGAAGGTAGGGCAGGGCCCACAGCCCAGCACCACGGACATGGGGGGGAGGTGTGCACTAGTCCCTTCACAAAAGAAAGGGTCCTACAAGAGCTCGATAAGCTCAGGGAGGACAAGGCAATGGGACCTGATGTCATACATCCCAGGGTACTAAAGGAGCTAAGGGTGGGACTAGCAGAGCCATTATCAAAACTGTTTAGTGAGTCTGTGAACACAGGAAAGGTCCCAGAAGACTGGAGAAGGGCTCATGTGATCCCGCTCCACAAGAGTGGTAGCAGGGAGGAGTCAGGGAACTACAGACCAGTCAGTCTTACCTCAGTACTGGGCAAGATTATGGAGGCACTCCTTAAGGAAAGGATAGTGCAATATCTGGAATCCATAGGAGCACAGGATCCATTACAGCATGGGTTTACAACAGGAAGGTCCTGTCAAACTAATCTCATAGATTTCTTTGACTGGGTAACCAGATTGGTGGACCAAGGGGGAGCAGTTGATGTCACCTACCTTGACTTCAGCAAAGCTTTCGATACTGTTCAACATAGAAGATTGATTAATAAGCTGGGTAGGCTTGGGGTGGGTCAGACGTTGGTCAACTGGGTGGCAAACTGACTGATGGGCAGAAAACAGAGAGTGGTAGTAAATGGTATACAGTCAGAAGAGATCCAAGTCACAAGTGGGGTACCTCAGGGATCAGTCCTGGAGCCAGTCCTCTTCAATATCTTTATCAGTGACATTGCAGATGGACTGGTGGGTAAGGTTTGTCTGTTTGCAGATTACACCAAGATCTGCAACAGAGTAGATGGTCCAGATGTGGTGGGCAGAATAAGAATAGTTCTGGATAAACTGGCAAAATGGTCGGAAGAGTGGCAACTGGGGTTTAACATAAATAAGTGCAAGATCATGCACATAGGAAAGAGAAACCCTAAAGCCACCTATTGGCTGGGAGGGGAGTTGCTGGCAGTGACAAGGGAAAAAAGAGACTTGGGCATCATCATCACAGATGACCTGAAATCAACCAAGCAGATCACTAAAGCAGTAGGTAAGGTTAGGGGGATATCGGGGTGTATTAGTAGGGGTATCACAAGTCATAAGAGGGAGGTAATAATCCCTCTTTACAAGACACTGGTTAGGCCCCATCTGGAGTACTGCGTGCAGTACTGGAGGCCACACCTTCACAAGGACATTAACCAAATTGAGGCAGTCCAGAGAAGGGCAACCAAAATGGTGCAGGGACTGCATCAGAAAACATATGAGGACAGATTAATGGAGCTCAATATGTATACCCTAGAGCTAATGAGGGAGAGAGGTGATATGATTGAAACATTAAAACACCTTAAGGGCATTAACAAGGTGAAAGAGTCTAACATGTTTCAATATAAGAAAAATAGCAGGACAAGAGGACACAGCATGAGATTAGAGGGAGGCCGATTAAGGGGTAATGTGAGGAAGTTAATTTTCACAGAAGGGGTGTTGGATGCATGGAATGGCCTACCTCAGGAAGTGGTGGATATGAATACAGTGCAGGGCTTCAAACAGGCATGGGATAGGCATAAGGGAGCAATACAGATGAGTAGGAATAGATAGGCCATTGACAGAGCAAAGGCCAATGGCACATTCATAAGGTAGAAAAATAAATGGGCAGACTGGATGGGCCTTGCGGTCCTTATCTGCCGTCAACTTCTGTGTTTCTATGTTTCTGTATTGGGTGGTCCTGATACACTAATGTGGACTAAGTCACAAATAGAGAAACAGCTGTGGAGGATCATGGTGGTGGCCCCAAAAATTTACCGATACAGTGGTGTAGTTGATAGTACTGAAATAGTCTGAAGTGAGGAGCTTTGAGTACAATACAGAATTGGTCAAAGGAAATAACTGAGTCATTATCTAACATCTCCTTAATAGTCATTGATCTGAACTAAGACCAGTATGCACCTTTTAAGGGTGAGTTACCCATAATAATGTTAGGATTTTTTTTTTGCCAACTTTCTTTACTCTAGTCACCACTCAACTGACGCTACCATCCTGCCTAAATCCCACCCGGTGAGAAATTGGGACAAGAGTCCTTTCCACCGGGACCCTAAGAGGAGAGGATCTGAGAAAGTCAACCAGGCAGAGACCGGCGGTGAACGTGTGTGCCACCCCCGAGGGACTGCCATCATCTTCCTTGCTTCCAGGGTTTTTCCACCTTGATTGGTTCCCCCAAGGTGGTGGACATGCAAAGATGTCAACACGTGTAAGAAACGAGACTGCCCCCTCCCACAGACATCAGCCACCACCTCCCCTTTGCACTTCCCCATCTGACTGTGGTGCCTTGGTCTCCACTGTGAGCTGCTACAAGGAGGGGAACCTCTGGATCCCACCCCAGGAGAGGAGAACAGTCCTCTGGATGCTCAATCCTCTCCTCCCTCTGCCAACCCCTGATGACCCGAGTCTGCTCTCAAATCCAGGTTGCCAGCATGGTGGGAGGTGTGGCGTCCAGTGCCTCAACCCTCAGTGCCATCAGGCCAGCTCTGTTAGGATTGTTAAGAAGGGGCTGGGTAGTATCTTTAATGTACTGTATTTGTAAGTACCTACAAAGTTGAGCATGCTCTTGCAGGGACCACTGTAAGGGAGTTGCTTTTAGGTTGTGAGGTAACTTATGTGATGGTAAATAACATAAGGACTGTATATCTATATGATATTGAGCACATAGGTATGTTTCAGTTGTGAGCCAAGCAGAGGAATAACCATCTGAAGCCACTTGACCCAACAGACCCCAGTGCAGATATTTAGATCTGTGCAAAGCAAAATAATATCTTAAAACATGAGGGAGCTGGAGACCCCCATATTTTTTAAGGCATCATCAACATGTCATATGAACGAGGTGGCTTATTTATCCACAAACATTTTGAAAGGATACTATGTAAATTTTTAAAACATTGGATGGGCAGGACAATATTTAACATACCGAGTGGATACAAAAGCTGAGGAAAGACATTCATTTTTATGATACTCGTTTTCTGCAATAAGGTAAGCGGCAAAGCTTTCCATCCATCTAGATCCTGAGTTATTTGTTTCACCAACAGGTCTTAAT
Organism: Neoceratodus forsteri; assembly: GCA_016271365.2. Classification (NCBI taxonomy): domain Eukaryota; kingdom Metazoa; phylum Chordata; order Ceratodontiformes; family Ceratodontidae; genus Neoceratodus; species Neoceratodus forsteri. The sequence goes on from CM057449.1 coordinate 373,057,054, forward strand.
TAGAGCAAGAAAAACTTTGAAGGAATTTCAATGCCTAAGTAAGTTAAATGCTGAGTTTCCCATTTTAAATTCAAGGTCATGAAATCAGATTTGAAAATGTGCTGGGAAAGTGGAAATACAGTACTACTGTTTTATTCATATTTAATTTGTAACTGGAAAATTCTCCCAGTTGCTATATAATAGAAAAAGCCTTCTGAAGAGAGGAAACAGGATTAGTGAGATGTAAAAGAATGTTGTCTACATACAGTAATAGCCAGAGACATGATCAGATATTTCCAGATATTTCGCAAAATTTCTAAAGAGTTTCTCTTTGCTGCCCCTGCTGTGGAACTACAGAAAGCAGGAGATTTCTCTATAAATATCACAGACATTTCAGGAAATATCTGACCAAGTCTCTGGCTGTGACTGTACGTCGATACTTTAAGTTCCTGTGTGCCCACTGTTACGTACGAAATATCTGGAATGGAATTAATTTTGCCAGTCAGAGGTTCAAGATATAAATTAAAAAGAAAAGAGGATAAGGGATAGCCTTGATGGGTGCCACAGAAAATACTAAAGAGTTCAGAAATGCCATTACACATTACTCTGGCTGTAAGAATTAAATATAGAGTTTTTATCCATCGAATAAAAGAGTCTAGAAAGCCATACATTTGCAAACTCCAGAAGAGGTAAGGCCACCACAAGACTCTGTCAAATGCTTTTTCTGCATACAGGGAGACAAACATGGTATCCAGGTTGGTCTCCTTGGAGGTGGAAAGCAAACAGAAGAGTTTATGAAAGTTTTCACTGGAGAGTCTGCTTCTCATGAAGCTGACCTGCTTGGGGCCTATCAACCTACTCCAAACCTGGCCAAGACGAGAAGCCAAAATTTTGGACAGAATTTTCACATCTGCATTGAGAAATGTGATAGGCCAATAATTTTCAAGAAGAGACTTGTCTCTACCGGACTTGGGCAACACCACTATGCAAGCTTCTAAAAAAATATATCTGAAGTAGCTTTAGTTTATAAGTAGTTATAGAGTTCAGTCAAATATGGAGTAAGGTCTTCTATAAATATTTTATAAAAATTAGATGCAAAGCCATCAGGACCCGAGGCCTTATCCAAGGCCATTGACTGGATGGCTGTTTTGATTTCTATTTTGGAGACTGGTACTGTTAAGCTTGTTACAGCTTCATTAGTTAACTTGGGTAACATAATGCCATCAACAAAGTTATACATGGCAGAAGATTGGTCATTGACAGGGTTATCTGCTGTATATAATTGTTGATAATTTCTAAAAGCCTGAACCATATCTCTGGAATTGTCTGTTGGAGAAGAAGTATTGGGGTTCTGTATGGTTTTGACCCATTGAGCCACTGCTCTCTAGCATAATCTTATGACCAGCAATTCACTAGCCTTCTCTCCCTGCCTAGATAAGCAGTTTTTATGGCACATATAAATTTCTGGGATTGTTCTAACAATATATCCGAATATTGGGCTCAGAGTTGAAGAAGGTGAGTTCTAATGCCATCCGACATGGAAGGAGAGAGATCCTTCTCAATATTCCTAATAGAGTGGAGTAAAGAACTACAATAGGAACGAGATTCTTTTTTGCATTTCATGAGTAAATGTATTAACTCTCCTTGCCACATACATTTATTTATTTATTGAAACGTTTTACCAGGAAAGGCACTTAGAACAACAAGTTGCTCGTCTCGTGGTGCATTCTGTGGGAAAGGGTAGTGGAAATACATACATGCATACAACAGCAAAGATTACTACAACAATATTGGCATTGGTGAATAGCAAATAATTTAGGGTTCCCAAGGCCATATCTAGGGCATTGACAGATGCCCAGTTAGACATAAACAAATCTTTGATGTAGGTTTTCAACATATTTACAATGGTAGTGTTGGAGAGGAGAAAAGTGTTCATAGACCACGTATGATCGCTATCTGATCTTACTAGAATATCCATTACAAGCTTAACTGGGGCATGATATGAGAGGTCCATAGGTTCTATTTGGCATGAATATACTGTAGTTAGTAGAGAATCTGTAATTAGGAAATAATTAAGCCTGGAATATGAAGAATGAGGAGGTGAAAAAAATGTATATTCATGAGTGGAGGGAAACATAGTTTGCCAAGGATCTACTAGCCTGGAGCCATCCATTAAGTCCTTTAAACTGAGCTGTGCAGGTGAAAGGCCAGCACTTACTCTGTAAGTCCTGTCCATGTCATTGCACTGGACAAGGTTCCAATCTCCACCTGAGATCCATAACAGAAGAGCATAACAGGCTAGTGTTCTGGATAGTCCAGTGAAAAAGGAAGGGCTATCCACCATAGAGTCATAAATAGACCCTGAAAGTACTTCTGAAGGACCAAGATGTCCATGAATAAAAATACATCTCCCACCCTTATCTGCAACTTATGAAAGTAAGGTAAAAGGTATGGCTCTATGTATTAGGATGATCACGCGCCTCTGGTGATTACCATCACTAGCACCAAAGATTGGACCCACCCAGATTCTACGGAAACAAAAAAATTTGACTGGTTATAGTATTAGTTTCTTGTAAAAAAACAATGTGGGCATGCACTGTCTTTAGGTATTTTAATATAGTAAAACGCTTAGCTGGTGATTGACCATCCTTAATATTCCAAGTTATAAAATTCCAAGGTGCTGCCATTATATTAGGACAAAAAAGTCTTTGTCCAGAAATACCATCTCCATAGATCTTTGCAGGATACCAGCATGTTCCACAGGGACCCCCCTCCCTCCAACTAATAATCCCCAAGAAATAATGATATGCTAGGAGAAGAGGGCCAAAGTAACTGATTCTGTTTCAACATAAGTTTGTATATGAACACCATTTCTCTCCCTCTGTCCCGCCCTCCTTCCCTCCCTCCCCATGATAACATATGCCCCAAAATAGTGGGGCAGAACCCCCACCTTAAATAACTAGCCCATGAGTGCTGATGGGTGGGCATCCCCATCATGACCACCTCCAGCCTCTCAATAGATGCCTGAAGTTGGTTCTGATCTAGAAATCCTGCAAATGTCATAGATTGTATAGCCAGTCTGTTATGGTGGCCCCCAATACATATAAAAGCTAACATTAATGGAACTATAACCATATCTTCACCTTAATTTCTCTTTCTGTCTCTTTCTCAAAATGGATTGAAATGTTCTTTGGCAGTTTTTCAATGGAAAATAGAAAGGGAAGGGGAAAGGGTTATCATGCTAGGGGTATAATGTGTAGAGAGTAACCTAGGGAAAGTAGGTTTAATAAAAGGATCCCATGTAATAAAAAGGAAAAAAAGTATGAAAAGGAAATAACTTTAGACTAGTTCTATGGAGTAAGTACATGATAACAAAAATCTAATTACAGCATTATGGAATCTTCAACCTGCCTCAAAGATTAATATTATAAAAAAAAATAATCTTCGGCTACGAAAAGCCAGTTCTCTCATTCTTTAGTATTTTATCTGATCACATTAACTGCTTAGTCTAACTAGCGTTTAAGAGTTATATATGGCAAAAAAATCCATTTAATGCATCAGTTAGGGTTGTTCTACAGTGACAAAATTGAGGAAATTCGGTGTTAGGGTTGAAAGTCCCTCTTGGACCCCCCAGCCCACCCCCCAACCGGCATCGGGGTGCGCACTGAGGTCATCGGCCTTAACTCTCACCCCATCACATGTGTAAATAAGCAGAGGTACAGGAGAATGGGGTGAGAGTTGGGACCCGATGACTAACAATGCACCCAATGCTGGTTGGGGGTGGGCTGAGGGAATCGAAAGCTCAGCCTGAACCTTCCTCACTTTTGTCACTGAGGTCCTGTAGGCACGAGCAAAGAATGTACAAAAAAGCATAAATGCGCTACAGAATGTTGCTTTATAACTCCACAACCATATATCCAACCATTATGAAATCTATGGCACTGCTGCATGCCTGCCAAATTTTAGGCAAATCCATCATATGGTGGCAAAGTTATTAAAATGCACAATTTCACACTTTAACCTTAAATGGGGTACTCAACCTTAACTACCGTGCCACTATTATATATATATATATATTTGGGATATACTAATCCTAATAGTAAGATTAGCTAGATTAGCTCTTGCTGTTTAGCGGTGGTACAGCTGGATAAGACAGCGGCTCACTCCCTCCTCTCCGCCACTGAAGCATCTCTCTCTTCAGGTTGCCTGCCTCTGACTGAGCCGCCCCAGCTCCCACGCTGCTTGGCAACTGCGGCGGAGAAAGCCAGCCGGCCATGCTCCACCTCCTCCTTACCACGGAAGCATCTCTCTCTTCAGATATGAACCAGGACTCTGCCTGGAACTACAGTTGGAGCTCCGATTGGCCACAGCCATTTTATTTTAGCTTGTGATTGGCTGAAGCACTCGCGGCTTGCCTCTGGATTAGCTAGAAGGTCCCATCTTCAAATCCTTTTATTTTTCTATGGCTTTTATGAAAGCTCTTAGTTGCTTCCTTTGCTACTTGAATTTTGCTACCTTAGATACTTTAATTGTTTAGAACATTTGGGGATTGTGATGTTTTATTTAGATAGTGGGAATATAGTTTTTGACCAGGAAATGTGCTAATGCTGTGTATTTAATAATGTTTCTTGCGAGCTTGCATCCCCGATTTCTGCTTCCCTACCCTTGCTATTTCTGTAACCCATTCTATCTCCTGTCCTCAGCTTTGAACCTCTGCACCCTTTTTTTACTGTGCTTGCTTGCCTCTGGCTTTTGGGCTCAGAATCCCCTCTTGTGCTGTAGTATTCCTCACCCTGTCCCTGGTTCTGTGTCCTGTTGTGGTCACTGCATTTCAGTTGGTGCCAGCATACCGCCCCCTCCAGCCTTGTCTCTGTTCTTCTAATTTAAATCTATAGTGGTGCCAGCCCTGCAACCCCCACCTAGCTTCCTTACTTCTCCTTAACTGCTGTCCTTTGTCCATTAGATCCCTGCCCACCATTTAGCAGTAAAGATGCCCTTTTGTCTGTTGCCCTTAAAAATAACTACTGCCCTCTCACTCTTCCCTTTCAGGTTGCCCCTGACTGGGCCAAGCACTCCCGCTGCTTAACTGCATAGCCAGAGACGCCAGCCAGCCGAGCTCCACTTCCTCCCTGCCACTGAAGCATCTCTCTTCAGGTACGAACCAGGACTCTGCCCGGGACTGCAGTTGGAGCTCCGATTTGCCACAGCCCTTTTGCCTGCGCTTGTGATTGGCTGAAGCACTCGTGGCTTGCCCCTGGATTGGCTAGAGGGTCCCAACTTCAAATCCTTTCATTTTCTACAGTTTTTTATGGCTTTTCTGAAAGTGCTTAGCTTCTACCTTAGCTACTTGCATTTTGCTACTTTAGATACTTGAAATTTTCTCCGCCCTCCCTCCCCACCCTGGCACTCTTTAAATAAACTGTTTCTCCTCCCACTTGCGGTACCTCTTTCCCATTGGTGGCTCCTACTATCACTGTCTTTAAAGTAATAGTAATACCAAAAATGCAGTGTTTCGTACTGTGGCTTTGCTGTTTAGCAGGCTTGACAGTTGATATCCATGATCAGATTACTGACCCTTTATATTCTGCCCAGCCCTTTAAGATAAACTCAAATGACTCTTGTTCTGACACGCTTATCTTCCCATCCTCCTTCATAGAAACTTCCATCATGTGTCATGGTACACTTTTTGCACGTTCCATGTCGAGCACCTTATTATCCCAGCCCCCCTACCCAACCAGACCTCTAAAGTACATGAGGCTAGGGTGCTGTTTTACATTTCCTTGGGTCCACTTGGTCTGTGTTTAAATTACTCCCCATCAACCCCCTCCTCCCATAGAAGGAAGTGGATTCGACTATTTAGGCTACTTCTCAGCACTCTTGAAAAGCTCCTGTTGCTGATTCTATCCTGCTCAGGCAATGTTGAGTTGAACCCATTTCTCATTGTCCCTATTACTACACCCTCTGATCTTGCCCACCTCAAAGGGATGAGTATTCTTCATATAAATGCCTGTAACCTCTTAAGGAAATTTAATTCTTTTCCATCTTGGATGTACCATACTAAGCCTGACATATTTTTAGTCACTGAGACCTGGCTTAGACCGTCTATGCAGGACCACGAAATAAATGTTCCATCTTATAATCTCTTCAGAGTAGACAGGCATTCCAGAGGTGGTGGGGTAGCCATCTATGTCCAGGACAAATTTACAACCTCAGTATTGGGCTCCTCCACAGTACCAAAGGAATTCGAGAGTCTGGCACTAAGGGTGTAGCTCTCTTCCCTCTCCATCACTCTGCATTATTGGCTACTACAGACCCCCCTCGGCAGGCCTAAAGGTGTTGGAACATCTGAGTAGAGTGCTTGAAAAATTATTGTCTGAGGTTGTAATTCTGGGTGACTTCATCCTTGGTTGGTTCTTCACTGCCTCCAAACCCATAAAAGATATGTGTGGCATCTATGGGCTGACACAACACATTATGGAAGTCACCCTTCCCAACAAGAAGAACCCTGACAATAGCAGTTTAATTAATATTATATTAGTAAACAAACCACACCTTTTTACTCATTCAGGTGTATTCTTTAACAATCTCAGTGATCACTGCTTAATAGCATGTGTCAGATCTACGCCTAAACAGTTGTATTCTTCTATGTGTATTTTCAAAAGAAATAAATGCAGTTTTGACCCTCAAGTCTTCCTCTCCAACCTGCAGTACTCGAACTAGCAAGAATTCTATCTGCCCCCTACTGTGCACAAGGACTATGAGGTTTTTCAGAACATTGTACTTGGGCATATAAATGGGCATGCACCCCTAGTGAGAGTTCACACAAAGAAGAAGTCGAACCCCTAATAAGAACACAGCCAATCTGATAGCTGCCTTACTTAACAGGGACCTTCTTTGGAAAAAGACCCGAAAAACCAAACTTCCAGCTGACTGGACAACATTTAGGGCAGCTTGGAACCAGTGCACAAAACTGATTAGGGAAGAGAAGTCCAAATATTACCACACTAAATTTGAGTCATCCATTAACTGTTCAACCAACTTCTGGAAAACCGTAAGGGATCTTGACAGCTGTACCTTAGCTAACTCCCTCCCTGCAAAAATTACCTTTGGTAGCTCATCTGTTACTGACTAACATATGATTCTTGAGCGCCTGAACAATTGTTTTCCTACTAAGGATTATACTAAGGAAATTGAGGAGTGAAAAGGCTTATGAAGCTCATAAATGCTCCTATGCTAAGTTAGTTTATATTAAACAGAATAATACGACAGGGATTGACCAGAAGTCAGAAAGGTATCCAGCCATTTTTTAAACTCAGATTTGGTTTTACATAATACAATATTCAAAGGTAGTTTGCTCCAGGGTTGGATCACCCTAAGGGTGATGAAACATTTTCTAGAAATACAATGAAAATGTTTCCCAGCAAATTGTAAGGGATGCCCTCTGGTTTGATATGGACATCTTTAAACTACTGACCCAGTTTGGTCATTAGGTATGGGTCACTGATTATATCAAAAAGGAATAGTAGATCTCCCCTCAAACAATGAGTTTCCAGTGACATGAGGTTGAGAGTGGTTAGTCGAGAGTGATAAGGTATATTGTATATACCTTGTATGTGCTTGGTATAGTTCTGTTGTACTTTCTCCAACTGGAGGCAGTTTGACATTTTTTTTTGAGTTATCTATTTTCTCCCCTACCGTACCCCAGATCTGCCTCTCCTTCAGGCAGCCAAGGTTGCTGGCACACTTCCATTTAGCCACCTTGGCCCTCATCTCATATTACAGCCAACCCCTGAGGTAGCTTGGCATTACCCTCTCACCGAGTGGGTCCCTCTCCTCCGAGGAGGAAGGCACCGGTGGGGGCAGCCCAGCGCACTATATTTTTACTTCAGCCTCGGGGTGCTGCTGAGCCTGGAGGGTACCAGCAGACTGGATGTCATCATCCGGCCAATCCGGAGCATTTTTTCCCATTTTCTGGTACTTCCCATATTGCAAAGCTTTCTGCAGTGTTCCCAGTCTCCACCGGGGGCTGCTGCAGAGTGAAGTGGCCCTGTAACCCACCCCAGGGGAGGAGAGCAGTCCTATGGATGCTCAGTCCTCCCCTTCCCCTGCCGACTCCCAGTGACCTGAGTCCGTTCCTGAACCTGGGTTTGCCAGCGTGGTGTGAGGTAAGGCGCCAGCAACTCAACCCTCTGCGCCACCGGGCTGACAGACTTTTTAAATGGGCACCATAATTGAGACGCATATTCCAGATGAGGTCTGGCGTAAGCATGAAATAATGGCACCATAATATTGGGGGCCCGAGATTTTATATTATGGCGTATCGACCAGATAACCTATTTGTTTTGCTAATAAACAGACTTATTTGGTTAGAGTATCCAAGATCTTTTGAAACAATAATACCCAGGTCTTTTTCATCAGAAGTAACCTGAAGAGTGGAATCTCCCAATAAGTAAGTGGCACTGGGGTTGCCAGTGCCTAAATGCATTACCTTGCACTTGTTGATGTTTCATCTCATACTCCATTTATTACGCTGATATTCGGATTCAATCACATTGAATAGTCTCGACCTGAACAGCGTTAGCATATGGGCCACCGATTTTCACATCATCAGCATATCTAATGGATGCAGAGATGCAATGTGTAGTGAGATCTGAGATGAAAGCCTGGAACAGACACGGACCCAGAACAGAGCCCTGGGGCACCCCACTGGTGACAAAACCTACTTCAGATAGTATACCATTTATAAGGATCTTCTTAGTCCTATTAGACAACCAGTTAATAATCCAAGTGGTAATGAAGGAGTTAATGTTGACTTGTGACAATTTTACCCATAAGGTTCGACGTGGCATAACATCGAAAGCCTTACTAAAGTCGATGTAAATAATATCATATGGTATTTTTTTTTCTAGCTCTGCACTAACAGTTTCATAAAAGCACATGAGATTGGTTAGAAAACCCCTCCCTTTTATAAACCCATGCTGCTCATGATCCTGTTTGATTAGGGTAGGGGAAATTAGGTCCCTAATAAGGCTTTCAAATACCTCACAAATAGGTGAGATAAGGCTAATGGGCCAATAATTTTCTTATAATCATTTAGGGCTTTTTTTATAGATTGGAATAATGTGGGCATGTTTCCATTCAGCAGGCATAAAACTGTGCTTTAAGCAGCCTTCAAATAGTATTTTCAATGGATGAACAATGCCATCAGATAACAAGTATAATAAATGTCCAGCAGCGTTATCTGACCCAAGGCTAGTTTTACACTTTTGTGAGTGTAATTTTTTTTAATCTCATCCATAGTAAAAGTGATGTTAGAAGAGTTATCTAAAGATTGGGGGGAAGGGATATTTTGATGATGTGTACTAAATATATCACAACAGTTTTTATTAAATAAATCTGCCATTTCTTTTGGGTCAGTAAGTGTGGTGTTATTACAGTATATTGTAATGGTCCAACTTGACATACAGTTTTTTTCCGAAAGTTTATGTAAGCATAAAACTGTTTCCCATTATTTTTATTTGCAGTTCTGGCAAGATTATATTCCCAAGTTGATTTAGCCTTTTTTATTTTAGTTTTATATTATTTTTCAATTTTTCAACTTCTGGGCTTGCATTTAACTCCTCCTCTACTAATAACCTTCGTTCCCAACTCTGTGCCCAGGACCCGGCATGCCCACCAAAGGATGCCCCTGTTCCATCACGGTTTTCTCATTCAGTCCAGTCTCAGTGAAACAAGTAGAAGACCTCCTGTTGGGACTGGACACCAGAAAAAGCACAGGTGTGGATCAGATTGATCCTTATTTCTTAAAACTCAGCTTCTTTGTCTTGTCTGCTCTCATAACTCACCTTTTTAAATTATCTTTGGCCCTGGGTGTACTCCCCACAACCTGGAAAACTGCTCATGTTATCCCTTTATTTACGTTTGGTAACTCTAGTGACCTAAACAATTATAGACTGATATCCTTGCTTCCCATCCTCTCCAAATTATTTGAGAAAGTAGTTAATATTCAGCTCAGGGAGTACTTGGAGATGCGCAATCTCTTAAATCCAGTCCAATCAGGTTTTAGACTATGTCATAGCACAATTTCTGTTCTTTTTTTTTTTTCTATTTTCTGTTTTTGCCCCTACTGCCCCCGTCGGCTATCAGCTCCGGTCACGGACCCCTGATGCCCCCACCTCTGGATATATAGCCGTATCCCCTGGTCATCCCTGGCTTACCCCCCAGAGAGTAGGGCCGCGGCTCCGACCCCCGATATCGGGCCGCGGGACTTTGACTAGTTGGGGGGCTGGCTTCCCGGGAGGCTGATCAGGGCTACTAGGGCGGAGCGCCATTGAGATGGCAAGCATGGGATTTATCCCCTGTCCTTAAGCAGGATAGGACGTGCAATGACAACCTGTGTCGCCCCATCCTGCGTTCTGTTGGCGCCGACGTGGGTGCAACCACCCAGCCTCCGCTGGGTGCCCGCTCCAGTGCCGGCTGCCCTACCTTCCTCCCCAGGGAAGGAGAGCTGTCCAAGGATGCTCAATCTCTTCCGCCTGCCGTCCTTCTGACAACCCGGTCCATCTCCCGACCCGGATTGCCGGCGTCGCAAGCGGAAATCCAACCGCTGCGCCGACGGACCGGCACACAATTTCTGTTCTTGCTTAGGTCACTAACGATTGGCAGCTTGCCTTAGATGCCAGGTATTACATGTGTGATCTATTCCTTGACCTAACCAAGGCATTCGACATGGCGGACCATGACCAATGGTTTACTTGCTATCTTACTGGACAATATCAGCAAGTAAAAGTAGACGAGATCTTTCTCCTCTGAAAACTCTCCTGAGATGTGTGCCACAAGACTCTATTTTAGGGCCTTTGCTCTTCGCATTCTACCTAAACAATATTGACCTAGTCATTAACTCAGCAAGCATCCATCTCTTTACTGATGATACAGTCCTCTACATTGACAGGCCCACTCCAGAATTAGCCGCCAAGGACCTCCAAAAGAATTTCAGTTGTTGACAACTTAACCTTCTGAATCAATAATTCTTATTAAATGCCAAAAAACTAAGGAAATGCTCTTTTCTCCAATTGGTAGTGCATCTAACCCCTGGACAATAGGCCTAGTTCCCAGAATAACTACTCTGTTAGAAGAGTCCATAGACTTTGTGGCTGAATATAAATACCTGGGGTTTTGGATCAACCACAAACTGTCATTCACCAACCATACTGAAGAACTGCCAAAAAATCTTAAACAGAGACTAGGTTTGTTCTTTCAGATTAGGCATTTATTGACCCAAGACGCAAATACTAGGTTAGTTCAATGCACATTTATCCCACTTCTGGATTATGCTGACTTCATTTATGGTCAGGGTACTAGCTCTTCTTTATCAAAGCTTGACACCCTCTGTCATCGGGCAACAAGATTTATAACAGGTACATGGTACTCCATCCACCATTGTTCCCTGTACTCCCTGGTAGGCTGGACATCCCTCAACTTCAGAAGACAAAAAATGTTGCACTTTGGATCTTTAGGAGGCTCACCGAGAAACTTCCACAATATAGAGCAGAGTGTCTACCTATATGCAATGCAGGTAGATACTTCTTAAGAATCCTGTCATATACCACACTCATTATTCCTAAAGTGAGCATGCTCTTTGATCAAGCATCCATAAGCCATGCTCTTCCTTCTTTATGGAACAAGCTCCAAAAAACATTGAATATGATATTACCCACAAAACTGTCCACCTTCAAAACATTATTTGTATGCTCCTTCAAAGAATACTGTAGTTATTTTCCTTGACTTCTGGGCATCTCTGACTATAGGTCCTTTCACTAACCATGACCACCGACTGTCTCTCTAGCCCCCCAACTCCCTCTTTCCTCCATTCTTGTTTCCTTTCATTCCTCTCACCCTTTGTTTTTGTACCTATTGAACATTCTCACCGTACCTTGCACATGTATATATTGTAGTTTGTATATATTTACATTGTGCATCAGTGCTATCTTGTACCAATTGTATTCTTTATTTCATTGTATTTTTATAAATTACTGTTACCCTATTTTGTATGTAGTTTAGTTCCATGGTTACTGTTTTCATGACCTATGTCCAGGTCCACCTTGCAAATAAGTTTCCTCAATGGTGTTTCACCTGGTTAAATAAAGATTGATATATATATGTATTGATATATATATATATATATATATATATATATATATATGTGTGTGTGTGTGTATATATATATATATATAAATATATATAGTTAAAATTCATTTGACTTATTGGGGACCATAACTGCCAAATGGAGTCCCCTTACTCCAGTGAAACCAGCGGTCATGCTTAAATTCTATGTATAAAATCTGAAGAGAAAGGGGAAAGCACAAAACCACAAATTAGTATTCAGTATGGTCTTATCTCAAAATTAGATACTCAAGGCATTCTCCATCTAAACTTAAATTAAGCAGCTGAAGCCCAGCTCACAAAAAGAGAAAAAAAATGCTTAAATATATATTTACAAAATCATACCTAGCTTAGTGTAATAGCCCCAAACAAACATGGTTTAATTTATGAGCAAAGAAAAAATTCCATTTTAGCAATCTGTCAACAGGCATAAACCTTAGAGAAACAAAAGGAAGGTTAGCTATACTGAGGCATCTTATTCAGACAAATATAGTAATTTAGCAAAATGTTCTTGCAATACTAAATAAAAAAGCATTGAATATTTTGGGCAGCCCAAATTAAGTCATAAATCAGCCCTGAAACAATATTTCTTATCTCATGTTCAACTAGCAGATACCAGTGGTGCTGTATCGAATGAAAAAAAGAAAGAAAAATTATTTGGCAATATTAACATCGAATGGTCATATAAAAATAGGATCGCCTTAATTTTGCACAGTAAAAAAAACTGTCCAATTTAGCAGTTGAGGTTGCATCACCTCTACTTTGCATTAAATGAGAACTTGAGCTACAAAGGGGCTACCACAATAAAATAAAAAAATATCAAACATCAGTTGTCAGCTACTCTTCTATATACACACACACACACTGAAAAAGCTACACAATATGATTTTATTTAATACATATACAGTATTTCTTAGTTTGGCTGCTTTTTGTTCCCATGTTTTCTGATTCTCAGTTTTACTGAGATTTGAGCAGAAGGTGTGTCTGCCACCCCCCCACACACACACAATCCTGCACAATATGCTGATTTTAGTGGTTTTTTTTTTTTACATTTCTTGCCTATGCCAGTATTGAAGTTAGTGACAAATGGTGGAGTGCAGCAACCAATTTCAGTGAGATCAAGCAGGAGCGAATGGGTCTCACAATGGCTGTCGAAATGTAATGCAGCCAAAAGTTGACTGCAGCGTGAGTCACTTTTACTTAAGCCACCGGCTCCCTGACAACATCACGTGAACATGGAAATAGCTCTAAGTAGCTGCTTTTTTCAACTACAAAAACTTGACAACATTTCAGTTGCTTATTCCTGCACATTTTTAACAAGCAGCCGGCTTGATCAAGAGTGAGCATGTCCCTCCAAGGCCACCATACTGAATGCTTTCTCTTTGATAATTTGATCCCTGTAGTGCAACAGCAAGAGTGAACGATTTCCCAATTTGTGCTGTTTCCTTGATTGGACCTCTCGCTTACCAGACCTCATTAGTGTAAAAGGGGTTGGGGGGAGGACAAGAGACTGGAGGAGGGAGTGGGAGGAGGTGGAGTATGGGTGAACGGAGGAATGGCAATTTTCAACAGAAAGAGGACTGGGGAAACAACAGCAGTGACAGTACACAAAAAGCAGAGGTACATAATTATTTTACAAATGAAACTGGGCATTTGCTTTGCTTTGGTCGGAGTTTCAGCAGCAAGACTCGAGTGAGGTATAGGGCAGGGGATGAGTTTGGTGAAAGATGAATGAGCAGCCAGTTATTTGGGAACTCTGGGTCCAATTCCAAGTTGCGTTATGCCGGGCACAAGGTGATTTATGCCAAACCCTATGGCACACCTTATGCCATGCTCTACGCAAATTGGTATTCCAAGATGTGGCTTGCGTAATGCGACATGTGGGTTACACCAAAGGTGGGCTATGCCACACACTATGCCCACAACCCACTGCAGCATGGTGCAAGGGTGGGTTATGGCAGCACCTGCACCCTATTCTGAAAGGGCGGCTGCCGTAACCCGCCTACGCAATTCCAAGACTGCATATGGTGCAGCGGGTTTAGACCAGCACTTAGCTGGTCTAAGGGTCCTGTCACAATGATGGATGCCCTCCCTGCAGCACTGTGGAAAGCACATTGACTTGCCCCATGTACCCCCCAGCACAGTCATGCCCCCAACCCCCTGAAATTCGGGGGACCTCCTGGGTCTGTTTTTTGCTGTGCCCCCCATGCACCTGTGCCACCTGACCAGCCCTCCCAAGGCCCCCATGTGATTGCGGCAGTGTTACAGGTTGGGGGGCTCTGGGGGACAGTTAACTGCAGGCTGTAACTTGCAGCACCCAGGTCTGTTGTGCCATTCCCGTGGCGCAACGCTGTGGCTGACGCAAGTCCTGGGGAGTAGGTGCCAGGGACCCTGCCTGTCTTAGAATAAGGTGCAGGATCTCTGGCATTGGGGTGCATGGCGCAACTCGCATATGCCCATGAGTTGCGACATGCGACTTGGATTCGGGCCCTCTGAGTACAGCTCAGAAATTTTTAGTTGGGAATGGTATGTACTGTACTGCATGGATCTTTTGGCTGTGAAGTGTCTGTTGGCAGGTTATGGCTGGATAAGAGCACAGGTAAATGTGCCTCTTATCCAGTCATAATCCTGGAAATTTTCTACCCATTTTATAAAGTCATTTAATGAGAAGAAGGGAAAGTAAAGGCATTTAAGAAAAATATCTCTTAAGCATAGTAGCCCGCTTACTTGTCTATATTTTCTGATCTACAGACCTGGTGCCATATTTGTTGTGCAAGAAAAAAACATTTAAGAGATTGAAAACTTCAGCTTTAGCACTTAAAAAATGGACTAGTTGTTAATTATATCCCTAGTACTGGGAAACACTAATTTCATGTTTTAGAGCAAGACACCTACAAAAAGAAGCCCAAGTAACTCTGTCTTTTTCATTTAGATTGGGGAGTAAAACTAAACAGGTTTCGATCTCCCAGCTTGGGAAGAGAGCACCCTGATGTTCAGTGGGATATATTACTTTTTGTTAAATGAAAAGTTAACCAACATATAAATTCAAGTCTGATAATTCAACTCCCTTAAGCAACAACAAATTCAGAATTAACAAACTGCTAGCAAATTAAACTCTACCGGTACATCACTGGCTGACACCAGACAAGGATGCCCTACTAGCATAAACCTACTCGAACATTTGAAAATGTTCAACAACTGTAAATCTCTGACTTCAATAAGCTGCAAAGGAAAACAAGGTTATGTTTGATATGCTGTAGTTAGAGGAGGCATTAACAAATAAAATGCAGAGCAAGGTGAAATATCAGCCCATGGCTTTGTCTCCGAAGAGGTTGGGAAACAGTTTAACCAGTTCTTGAGCTGCTTGCATTGTGGATTCAAAGCAAAGGGTGCCCCGATCCATAGTTATTTCCAATGTGGCAGGATAAAACATTTTATGTCTTATGTGAGCAGCCCACAATTTAGATTTAATAACCTAGTATTCCGCTCTTTTTTGCCGCACCTAAAGGGTAAAGTCCTATACCAACCAAATTCTGCCACCTTCCCATTGAGAAGATTGTAAAACTTGTACTTTCTTTAAACGATCAATCTAATTTAATAATCAGAAGGTCAATGGCCATGGACAGTCTCCAGGAGTGGGGGGAGGGATGAAGTGATTGATGAGCTCGCTCCACTATGTAACTGGGGCCATTCGGAGAGGGACCAGCTATCTTTGCACAAAACTTCTGTACAAATTCAATGGCATTGGTACCTTCTTCTCCTTCTGGAAGACCCTTAAGAACTAAAGTATTCCTCCGGAGTGCCCTTCTAGATCTTCCACTTTGTTCTCAAGTCTTGTAATTGTTTTCTGAAGCTGTACCACCTCCGGCTTCACCTTATTACATCGGTCTTCAATGGAGCTTATCCGTGCTTCTGTATCCAAGATTAGGGCTGTGAATTCTTGTATAGCTGGTTTCAAAATTTTAAAGTCCGCAGTAAGGTCTTATACAATAGTTTTAATTGAGGAGAGTTGCAGAAAAAACTGCTCCATTGTATGTTCCTGAGGAGTAGCAGTAGGAGGTGTGGGGGAGACATACTTCTTCTCAGCCGCTTCAGCCCAAGTGGAAGGATCTTTGCTTGACCTCGGTAAGTTGTTCGGACATTTCTACTACAGCAGTTTCATTATTTTCAGGGATTAAAGACGTTTCCATCATGCAAGCACTGTAAGTAATGCCTGTAGAGCAGGATATTTGTTAAGCAACAGTCAAAACCAGTTAACAATATATAAAACAGCGAAGGTCGATGGAGCTTGTCATAAACGTGTCTGTTCCCAAGATAGCACCCCGTGACCAACCTTATTTATTTATTTTATTTATTGAACTTTGTTGACCAGGTAGGCCCACTGAGACTATCAGTCCCTTTTTCAGGGGTGTCCCGCGGAAGGGGGATACAGATGGATGCCAACTGACATTGAGCCAGATTAAGCTGTTGGTGATATTATTTTTGAATGGGGGAAATTTGGCCAGTACATTGAGGAAACTCCCCTATTCACCAGTAGGGGAACCTTTACATCCTGGCACTCTGGCCAAGATGGCCACTTTCTCTGAAACTTCGACTGAGATGAATGTGCAGGAGGTAGTGGAGACGGTCTCCTCCACTGCCTTGCAGTCTCCAGAGACCGAAAGCTTTTTCGATGCTCTAAATACTTTGGAGGGAGCACCAGAGACCCAGGCAAATCCTACAGACAGCAAGAAAACCGGATGAGGAATGGAAGAAAATACTATTCATTTTCAGCCCAAGGAAATCTCTATTGTCCAGAAGGCAAAATCTTTTGATTTAACTAAGGATTTGGAAGCCCATCTAATGCAGGAGGAGTGAGACTGTCTTCTAAAACAAAAAAGAACTCTGTGAAGCAATTGCTTTGGCTAGAACCATAATGAACCCGATGGAGGCTGTAAACACTATGATTTCACTTCCTGGCAACTGACAGCAGGCCCAGCTGCAAACCTCAGGTGCACCTGGATGAACAGTAGTAACACCGGATCAAAGAAATGAGTCACCTGCGGAGCAGCGGTCTGCTGAACTGTAACACAATTGTAACCCCCCTGCAAATGGGGGTTCCCAAAAGACTTCCAGGAGCTTGCTTGAATGCTCCAAGCCTGAATGGTGTTTGGCGGTTAAGCCATTTATCAGTGAGTGTTTTTAGAGCCTCTGGTACTGTCTCTTTAAGAGCTGTCTGCTTGCAGACATAATTAGTTTGTATGGGGGGGACTGTGTGCTTCTCTGCTTGAGTACCACTCGAGCTGCTGCCAATTCACTCCATTTTTGCAGTCACTAGGAGTGCAAAGCGAACCTATCTGAAAGATGTAACTGTTTGCCAGAAATCATTTAGAGTAATAATGAAAATACAGTTTGTCTAATCTGCTTTCTTCGCAGTCAGAACTGTGTTTTCCTAGTTCCCCATTCTAGTTTTGAACTGCTGAACTGGACCAATCAGTGTGGGTTAAGGTAGCTCTAAAATGGTGCCTTGGATGAATCAGAACTTGGACTCATAATCTGAGCCAGCCACAAGAGGATTGTATGGGCAGTGACTCTGGGAGATGTAGTTTGGACTTCACGCCTTTTTGGACCAACAGGGGCAGTCTATGTGGTGACAGCCAATCCAGCCAAGAACTGGGAGGAACTCAAAGAAAGTGCCGGTTTGTCTGCTGGAGTTTCAGTTGAGCTCTGGCAGTGAAGAGGGAAGGAGCCCTGTGCTTTTTTCGGTGTGCAGTTTTAGTCGGGAAACGTGTGTAAGGCCCAGAGTTCCGGTCTGCAGCTTGTGTAACTGCTTGTTAGGACTGAATCCGTCCTGTGAAGAGAATCAAAGGATATCTGAAGAGTAGAAACCAGGCTCACCCTGTAGAAGACTGGAGAAATTGCTGAATTGCACTCGGTCTGTCAGGAACTGAATCTGCTGTGTGTTCTCCCGGGTATTGTGCAGTAATTTGCGATCGGGATAGAGAAGCAGCCTGCCTGGTATAGTACTTTCTGTTTACCATATAAATGTGTGAAGAGGCTTGTGTACCTCAAGTGAATCCTGCCATTAAAGGACTTTTGCCTGTTGCAGTTTGCCATATAAATTTGTGAGGAGTCTCGTGGAGCTCAAGAGTAGCCCTGCTGACGTTGAAGGACCCTATCTTGTTTGGAGGTCGTGAGTACTAATTCAGAGTCTCTCCTGTTGAATTGCCACATTGAATCCAAATGGAATTACTTTACTGCTGACTGTTTAACTAATTTTCTTTTCTCTGTGTGAAAGGGCCCTACCAGCTGCCACCGGTTTGGACTAGCCACTAGGGCTTGGGTACCCAGGGACAGTAACTGGTAGGGATAGGCTACAGAGCCATGGTAGATGAGTAAGTGATAAGCTAATTAACCTGATTTCCCTGTCCTTGTTATATCCACCTAAATAAATCAGAGCTGCTTGTTTCAGCAAAGTTATACTGCCTTGAGGTATTTGTCTGTGTTAAGTATTGTACTGTGATTGTTGCACTGTATCTTATTTTACAGGAGGTCCCAGTGCCTGAACCAGTCCTGGGGGTAAGTGTATACTGTGAAGGTAATTCTGATATATTGTGTGGGCCACTAGTGGGAAGAAAGGGGGGTTGCAGTGTCCCAGTGGGCTGTGACCAAGTTAGTTTAACTATTGCAAACCCTGACCTCTGGGTGGAGGCACCCGCCATCGGATCCAGGCCCCTCAACCTGTTAGTGGCAAATCAGGTAGGGGTAGTAGCCCCTGGGATAGCGCCATCTAGGGGTTACACAATTTTATGGCAAGTACATCTCATGCTCCTTTATTTCTGTTTGATGGGAATAAGAGCACAGCTAACAATAATGCAAACTATAAAAATGGGGTTGCAGTGGGAATAGCGCAGACAGGCATGGGAGCTCCTGGCCTAAATTGCAACCCTAGCAGGATAGAGACAACAGCTACTGAGTGGTCAGTTCAGTCTGCTTTGCAAGGTGCTGGCTGGGAACAAACTGCAAGTGGGCAGTGGGTGTCTGGTTCCTCTCCTATACAAGTGACAGGGAAAGAAATGAACATTCTGAAAGGAGAAGCTAAGACTAATATATCAGAACCTATTGCACTAGTACCTAAGAATCCAGTGGATATTGAAATGTCTCCACTCCACATCCCAGAAATCTTACAACTTACGCAGAACCCACAGCTTAACATAAATGCCCCCACCATTGCAACTGAGAAAGAAATTGTCCAGGCTCAACCCTTGGAGCCAGCACCAGAAGACGCCAGGCCACATCAGGATGCACCACAGGCAAATACTTCAGATACCGCTGACCAGGACAGACACCAGCATGACAGGAGGAACAGATCTTATGCATCTTTTTTCAGGGAACCAGTATGTCCAGCTAAAAGACACAATGCGGTCTGATTAATTTACAAAGGAGGCCTAGAGGTATTTCCTGACTGTCAGTTTGTTGCTAGAACATTACTGAAAACCTCCATGAACTATACTGCAGCTGAAATATATGTGTAACCCCCCTACAAATGGGGGTCACTAAAAAGCCTTCCTTGGGTGAGCCTAAGTGCTCTCTGCCTGGATGGTGTCCTGTATTTCAGCCGATTTAAAAAATAATTGAGTGAGAGTGCCTAATGCCTCTGTGTACTGTCACTTTAAGAGCTGCCAAACTGCAGTATGATTAATTTGAACTGGGGGGGACTGTGTGTTTCCCTGTTCGAGTCCCGCCTGGGCCACTGAGAAGATCGATCCGTTCTGCAGTCGCTATATGCGCAGGGGGAGCCCTTTCAAAAGATTTAATTATCTGCTGGTAATTGGTTAGAGTGATAATGACAGTACAGTTTGTCTAACCTGCCCTTCTTGCAGCTGGGACTCTGTGTGTTTTGCCCCTCCATTTCGGATCTGAACTGCTAAAGAGGTCCAATTAATGGAGAGGGGCTCCTTGAAATGGAGCCTGCTGGCAAATCAGAACTTGGACTCTCAAATGGAGCCAGCCACAAGGGGCTTGTATGAAGACAGCCTCTGGGAAATGTAGTTTGGACTGTGGCACCTTTTTTCAGCAATAGAAGGAGCCTGTTGTGACTGAGAAGGAGAATCAGCCAGCTGCAACCTTTTGGATCTGGGGGAAATGCCCGGACTGCCTGTTGAGAGAGTCAGTCTGAGCATGGAGCTGGAAGAGTGAGCAGCTTGTGGGGCTGCTGCTCACAGGGCAGCACGGGAACCGCGCGGGAGGCCTGAAAAATGCCTGTCTTTCATCAGCTCTCCTGAAGGGAGAGAAAAGGACTGTGTTTTCTCTGATCAAGTATCCAAACATGTGTGAAAAAGGAAAGCAGTTGTTGTGGCCTAGATCATGGGCAACCAAGTGTGGAGAAGAGGAACCTTGATATTCAGACAGAGATTCTGAAGAGGAACCTTGATTTTCAGACAGAGATGCTGAAGAGGAACCTTGATTTTCAGACAGAGATTCTGAAAAGGAACCTTGATTTTCAGACAGAGATTCTGAAGAGGAGCCTTGATGCTGAAATGCCCTGAGGTTTGGGGCAGAAGAGGAACGTGTTTGAAGTTGGAAGCTGAGGGGGAACCACCCCGAGTGATCGTGCAGCCGTTGTGCGCAGTAGAATCGTGCGGGAAGCACGTGTGAGGCCATAAAGTTGGCCTGCATCCATTAGTAAGTGTAATTTGGACAGCGTCTCCGAGCTTTCAGATTAAGAGAAGAAGCAGAAGTAATTTTGGGACCAGACTTAACCTGAAGAAGACCGAAAGTGTGCAGAATTGCGATCGGCCTGTCAGGACTCTGTGGTCTGGTACAGTAAATTACCTTTACATACAAATGTGTGTAGTGCTTGTGGGGATTGAGCTCTGAGTAATTCCCCATGTTGTGAACTGTGTGCTGTGCTGGGAGTGTGATTCCCTAGCTGGGTTTGAACTGAATCCGCGCTTGAGTCAGAGAAGAATGCCTCGGTAGCCAGGCTAAATCTCCTGAAGTGACCAGCTGCTTGTCTGGTAGTGTTCTGTGTACATATAAAATGTGCAGTGAGCTGGAAGTCATAGCCAGCCTCACTTGGACTGCATCTGCCTGCATTGAGTGCAAGTGAGCCCTGCCACAAGGGCTGGGGCCAGCTATTCTGTTTCTCCTGGCATTCCGGGACAATCTGCCTTCCATTCAGTTTCAGCATTGAATCTGTGAGTACAAATCAGGGTAGCTCCCTGCTATCATCTAATTGCAAGTGTTCCATCTGATTACTTTTTTCCTTTCTTTCTTCATGAACAGAGCCAACCGGCTCCGGATTACAAATTGGGTAATGTGCAAGTGTTTTCCATTTCAGGGCCCCAACCAGCTGCACAGATCCTGGCTACCCCCCCCCATCCTGGGTACCCAGTGAAAGTGACATTTAGGGACTCTGAAATTGTGCACCATACTGTGATTATTAATGTGTATAATCTAATTAACCTGATTTCCCCCATCCTTGTTACAGCCCCTTGAATAAATCAGATCTGTTTGTTTCTGCAAAAGTTACACTGACTGAGGTATTTGTTTATGTTAAAGTACTGTACAGTGGCTATTGTATTACTGCATCTTACTTTACAGGGGGACCCCAGAGTCAAGCTGATTGAACCAATCCTGGGGGTAAGTGTATACTGCGAAGGTACTGAGATTAACTTGTGTGGGCCACTAGTGGGAAGAAAGGGGGAGGTTGCAGTGACCCAGAGGGCTGTGACCAAGTCATACCAGACTGTCTTAACCCCAACCTCTGGGTGGAGGCACTCGCCATTGGACCTTGGCCCCTCAACCTGTTAGCAGTTACGCAGGCAGGGGTAGTAGCCCTTGGGATAGCGCCACCTGGGGGTTACATCTTGGAGGCACTGCTGGGATTAGTGCCCTCCAGTGGCCAGGAGGGCTAATGTTTAATGTTGTCAACGACTTTGGCGCCAAATGGGTTTTGCGCCCTTATAGTGGGTCATAGGGATGGGCCCCCATTTGTATGTAGACTGTAGGAATCAATGATGTAACTGAGTGTAATAATTTCAAGTGTATGAAAAATACATAACTGTGGTTGTTACTGAAAAATAGCTAGAGTATCCTGAAAAAGTATAGTAATGGTTAATGTGTGCTGACTGATGTATAAAATGTGATGGTATAAATGTATACTGATTTGCATGAAGGTTAATGTAAAGATATCTACTTGACACGGATGTCAAGCTTTCCCAGGCCAGGAAGGGAGTAACCCCCTACAAATGGAGGTCACTAAAAAGCCTTCCTTGGGTGAGCCTAAGTGCTCTCTGCCCGGGTGGTGTCTTGTATTTCAGCCGATTTAAAAAATAATTGAGTGAGAGTGCCTAATGCCTCCATGTGCTGTCACTTTAAGAGCTGCCAAACTGCAGTATGATTAATTTGAACTCGGGGGACTGTGTGTTTCCCTGCTTGAGTCCCGCCTGGGCCACTGAGCAGATTGCTCTGTTCTGCAGTCGCTATATGCACAGGGGGATCCTTTTCAAAAGATTTAATTATCTGCAGGTGATTGGTTAGAGTGATAATGACAATACAGTTTGTGTAACCTGCCTTTCTTGCAGCTGGGACTCTGTGTGTTTTGCCCCTCCATTTCGGATCTGAACTGCTAAAGAGGTCCAATTAATGGGGAGGGGCTCCTTAAAATGGAGCCTGCTGGCAAATCAGAACTTGGACTCTCAAATGGAACCAGCCACAAGGGGCTTGTATGACGAGAGCCTCTGGGAAATGTAGTTTGGACTGTGGCGCCTTTTTTTGGCAATAGAGGGAGCCTGTTGTGACTGAGAAGCAGAATCAGCCAACTGCAACCTTTTGGATCTGGGGGAAATGCCCGGACTGCCTGTTGAGAGAGTCAGTCTGAGCATGGAGCTGGAAGAGTGAGCAGCTCGTGGGACTGCTGCCCACGGGGCACTGCAGGAACCGCGCGGGAGGCCTGAAAAATGCCTGTCTTTCATCAGCTCTCCTGAAGGGAGAGAAAAGGGCTGTGTATTTTCGGATCAAGTATCTGAACATGTGTGAAAAAGGAAAACAGTTGTTGTGGCCTAGATCATGGGACACCAAGTGTGGAGAAGAGGAACCTTGATTTTCAGACAGAGATTCTGAAGAGGAACCTTGATTTTCAGACAGAGATTCTGAAGAGGAACCTTGATTTTCAGACAGAGATTCTGAAGAGGAGCCTTGATGCTGAAGTGCCCTGAGGTTTGGAGCAGAAGAGAACCGTGTCTGAAGTTGGAAGCTGAAGGGGAAACCGCCCTGAGTGATCGTGCAGCCATTGTACACTGTAGAATTTGCGCAGAAAGCACATGTGAGGCCATAAAGTTGGCCTGCATCCATTAGTAAGTGTAATTCAGACAGCGACTCCGAGCTTTCAGAGTGAGAGAAGAAGCAGACGTCATTTTGGGACCAGACTTAACCTGAAGAAGATCGAAAGTGTGCAGAATTGCGATCGGCCTGTCAAGACTCTGTGGTCTGGTACAGTAAGTGACCTTTATATATAAATGTGTGTAGTGCTTGTGGTGATTGAGCTCTGAGTAATTCCCCATGTTGTGAACTGTGTGCTATGCTGGGAGTGTGATTCCCTAGCAGGGTTCAAACTGAATCCACGTTTGAGTCAGAGAAGAATGCCTTGGCAGCCAGGCTAAATCTCCTGGAGTGACCAGCTGCTTGCCTGGTAGTGTTCTGTGTACATATAAAATGTGCAGTGAGCTGGAAGAAATAGCCAGCCTCACTTGGACTGCATCTGCCTGCATTGAGTGCAAGTGAGCCCTGCCACAAGGGCTGGGCCAGCTATTCTGTTTCTCCTGGCATTCCGGGACAATCTGCCTTCCATTCAGTTTCGGCATTGAATCTGTGAGTACAAATCAGGGTAGCTCCCTACCATCATCTAATTGCAAGTATTCCATCTGATTACTTTTTTGCTTTCTTTCTTCGTGAACTGAGCCAACCGGTTCCAGATTACAAATTGGGTATTGTGCAAGTGTTTTCCATTTCAGGGCCCCAACTAGCTGCACAGATCCTGGCTACCCCCCCTCCCCCATCCTGGGTACGCAGTGAAAGTGACATTCAGGGACTCTGAAATTGTGCACCGTACTGTGATTATTAATGTGTATAATCTAATTAACCTGATTTCCCCCGTCCTTGCTACAGCCCCTTGAATAAATCAGATCTGTTTGTTTCTGCAAAAGTTACACTGACTGAGGTATTTGTTTATGTTAAAGTACTGCACAGTGGCTATTGTATTACTGCATCTTACTTTACAGGAGGTCCCCAGAGTCAAGCTGATTGAACCAATCCTGGGGGTAAGTGTATACTGCGAAGGTACTGAGGTTAACTTGCGTGGGCCACTAGTGGGAAGAAAATGAGGTTTCAGTGACCCAGAGGGCTGTGACCAAGTCATACCAGACTGTCTTAACCCCGACCTCTGGGTGGAGGCACCTGCCATTGGACCTAGGCCCCTCAACCTGTTAGCAGTTACACAGGCAGGGGTAGTGGCCCTTGGGATAGCGCCACCTGGGGGTTACATATGCACTTATACATGTTTCTGGAGAGCAACCTTTTGAGGTTAATTTTAAATTTAACAGTGGTTTGCAGAAATTGTGGGAACTTTATCATAACTTAAAGACAACACCCTTATGGTCACCTTTTGAAGCAATTTCCTTGATGAAACTGACCAATAGAACCATAACCCAAAATGAGGGGGTCAGCGTGACTGACCTTCTATGCTGGTTAAAGAAAATATGCACAGTTTTGGGAAATCCAGAGGCAATCTTTGATGATGAGAAGATATGGACTGGAGGGTAGAGGGCGAGGATTGTTCTACATACCACAGAGACTGGGTTGCAACACTTACCGAATAGCTTATTCATTGGACGTGATAGAGGGGTCCTGTTTTATCAGGGATAGCCTAAAGCTTGCTACCGATGTGGGGAAACTGGAAATATAAGCTCACTTTGTGATAAATTGAAATGTACATTGTGTGGGGACTTGGGGCATACGAGTGGCCATTGTCAAAATGAGCAGCTTTGTAATTTGTGTGACACAAAAGGGCACTCATATCATACGTGTCCTGGGCTGCCTATAACTAGCCCAATCAGTCAGATGGTAAGGAGCAGTGATTACTGATAGCCATTGCACAGAGAACTAAGGGAAGAACCTTCCCCCACTCTGCTAGGGAAGATGAAGTAGGAAGTGTGCAGCCGGCAGAAACGGATGAAAGGGATCAGAGGGAACAAACTCCTATGCCAGTGGTCACCAGAACCAGGCCCCACAGAATCTCCCTCAAACACATCAAGCTGATAAATCCAGGGATCCACAAGGAGAGACAACTCCAGTACTGGTGATGCCCCCCCCCCCGATAGACTCAGAAGCAGGGAAGTCTAGGTGAGCCACAAGGAGAAGGCAAACTTGGCCCCAGCCTAAACCCAAAGTGTTCAAAACAACAGGAATCCCTGTTGCAAATAGATTTGAGGCCCTTACAGACACTCTAGAAACTTCAGGCAATGAATCAGATGAATCCTCAGTTGTCTTATCAATGCAAGATGGCAGCTCAGACAGGGAAGACCCCCCCCCACTACCACAGAGCTCACTACCCCTTCTGCCACGATTCATCCCCCAACTAAAGCCAAAGCTAAACTGAAAAACGTCAGACAAACTATGAATTCAGTAAAGCAGCCCCCATAAGTTATTTAACCTTGTCTCCATTTTTTCCTTTTTCTGCTCAAATGAATGTTGATTTAGCACTGTACTCTCTCAATGTTAACAGTGTCCAAAATCATAGAAAAAGACAAGCGGTGTTCTCTCACATTAAATCACTTGGGAGTGGGATTATTTTGCTACAAGATACGAAACTGCATACATTAAATGATATTAAGGAGGCCACGCAGTTATGGCATATTGGAACACCATACTGGTCCATAGGCCCCGATACATGTTCAGGTTTAGCAATCCTTATCTCACGGGTTCAGTTTCAGTTAATGAAACTCCCTGATTTATCCCCAGGAAGAGCACTTATGGTAGAAATAAGAATCCAAGGGATCCTATACAGACTATTGGATGTGTATGTTGCTCAAACGAAGGCTGAAAGGATGGAACTTTTTCAAATTATTCAGCCCTATTTACACTCCTCACAGAATGTAATTCTAGGAGGTGACTTCAATTGCAGCATATCCCTAACTGATAGAAGTAGAAACATGAAAACAAAGAAGGTTATTTGTGATATGGCATTTCTAAGAAATATGGTCCAGGTAAAAAATATAAAAGATACACACCATTGTACATCAAGATATACTGAACCAACATTTTACAAAGGTTCATTAGCTACCCGAATAGACTACTTTTTCATCACATCATTTCTTAACATTACACAAACAGGGGTATTAGTATCAGAATTCTCAGATCATAAGATTTTAAGCGTTAAAATCGGTAATAAAAACCGCCCCCATTATGGACCAGGGACTCAGAAATTCAACTCCTCATTGTTAGAATCTTCAGAAATTACACAGGAGATAAACTATTTTCTTGAAGCTAGGAAATCCGTATTTGTCTTATATGATGATCCCCTGTTGTGGTGGGAAGATATTATCACGGACCTGTCACATCTCGTTAAATCATGTAATAAAAATAAAAGAAGCACTGAATACCATCAGTATCTGCAAAACAGAGTCCAATTGCAGAAGCTGTTATCACTGTCCCACATAACAGGCCAAAATTTTGTTTCACAAACACAAAAAATAAAATAACAGATGGCAGAATTTCATCTAGTACGGGCTCAGAATCTTCAAAATCAACCTAGATTCTCCACGCAAGGAAAGAAAGAATATACCTGCCCCTTTGAAATGTGCAATAAAAATGCCACACAAAAACAAATGGTAGTTTTAAGGGATGAAAACCAAGTTCTATGTTCTGAATTACCAGACTTCAGAAGGATTGTTGACAACCACACACAGCAATTGTTTTCAACAGTCCACACACACACACACACAGGTACACGACTATGATTGTCTGTTACATGGTTTAGAGAATCCTAGATGCATGACAGAACACGCTGAAAGCCTTGTGCATGATATCCATCTGGATGAAATACTTCAAGCTTTAAGCACTTTAGTGAATAATAAATCTGCTGGTGGCGATGGCCTGGCCAATGAACTATATGAGTACATTGGTCACAAACTACTACCGGAACTTGCACAGGTGTTCTCTTGTTTACTCCAAACACATCCCCTCTCCCTTAGAATGACTAGTGGACTAGTAATATTTTTATTTAAAAAAGGAGATAAAAGCAATATTCAGAATTGGAGACCTATTTTGCTTCTTAATACTGATTTCAAAATACT
Source organism: Neoceratodus forsteri (assembly GCA_016271365.2). Lineage (NCBI taxonomy): Eukaryota > Metazoa > Chordata > Ceratodontiformes > Ceratodontidae > Neoceratodus > Neoceratodus forsteri. The sequence continues at coordinate 373,084,530 of CM057449.1, forward strand.
CACCAAAATATTGAACACCAGATTACTGAGGGTGGCTGAATATCTCATTTTCCCAGCACAAACATGCTCAGTCCCAGGTAGGAAGGTTACAGATCACCTAAGCTTGTTACAGGAATAATTTGAACATGGCAAGAGAAAGAAAGCAGCTGGAATGGTCATCTCGCTAGATCAGCAAAAAGCTTTTGATTCAGTTCATCATGATTTTTTATGGGTGGTACTGGCTCACTATGGTATACCACGAGAATGTATAAAATGGATACAGTGCCTATATAAAACTGCAACAATAACTCCGATGGTGCAAGGTTGGAAGGGAGCCATGATCAGGGTAGGAAGAAGAGTATGACAGGGGTGCCCCCTGAGCACCCTTCTTTTGGTTTTTTGTATCGATCCCCTTCTACGGATTTTAAATAAATCTGAACAAATCCAACATATTGCCGTAGCAGATATAAATCTTCAGCTGGCAGCAATAGCATATGCTGATGATCTGTGCATCCTAGTTCAGGACCCAAAATCAGCCTTTGAGGCCATTCAGATGTGCAACCAGTATGGAAACCTAACAGGTGTACATTTGAATGTTGAGAAATGCGTGGCTAAATATCTAGAAAACCTTGATTAGGGACTATACAACATTAGTGGAATTAAGGTAACATCAGAACCAATGAATATTCTAGGTGTATTGTATGGTTCAAATGATGATGACACGCTAAACTGGGGCAAAAAAATAAAACAAGGGCAACAAATGGTAGGACGGTAGAGCAAATGGAAGCCAGCAAGCAAATGTAACCCCTACACCCCTGCCTTTTTGTAAACGACAGGTGGTATGCTGTTGAAGCTGACAGCAGTACCAGGTGGGAACTGGGTTCGAGGAGGACTAGGTTACTCGGCACAAGGGCCTAGGTTTGGCTGCTCTGCACAGGGGCACCCAAGTAAATCCGAACACAGGAAGCAATAACTGTAATGTCCAATACCAGGAATGGGATTCTAAAAGTGTGGCTTTATTCACATCCAAACTGAACAAACAAAGCATAGACGGACCCCCCACGGGGCTACATTCCTGGTAATGCAGATACGAGAAACAGAACACTTCTTCAACACTTCAGCCCTCAGGCTCAGGACCCACCAGGCACAGAGCCCGGACTTGCACACTGCTTTGGGTACACAGCCCAACTTTTACACTATTTGGGTTTTTCCTGGCCGGGCTCCCCTGCCGGACACTCGAACCCTGTCCATATGACAGTGGACACATTTTCCGGTGGCTCCCTAAACCACCTTAGAGTCTTCGACTCCATAAGGGAAATTTCCTTTCAATCCCACATCTGGGTACTTCCCTCAGCACTGGCCAAGTGCCTGAGGTGAGGCAAAGTAAAAGGGCCACAGAGAAAATCCGTAGAGGTGAACCTGGTTACTAATGATAGGGGGTCTCCCACCTCCAGCTTCCACAGTCCATACCCGGCCATTTCTCTGGACATTAAACAACTCTTTTTGAAAAGCTTGGCAATGTAGATTAAAGGGTAAATGTACAGCACATCTCCTCTACATGTCTTGGCTTTCCCCTTGTGCTGGACTTGAACATACTTTTACTTTGGCTTAGCCTATTCCTCTAGGCCTCCCACTGATTAAGCAGTCCAATCCCCACTTTACAACAGTTCAGGTGAAACATAGGCCCCATGACAAGAGCAGAACTCACCCTTTGGTTGCAGGTGCCCCGCAGGCAAATCTTGACAGCTTCTGGTGCCACAACACAACTTAGAAAATAAGGCAGCTTCTTCCCTAGCCGGAACCAGGACGTTGCCCCTGGAATACAGGCAAACCTTTTACCCCCCATCCCCTCAGTGATGGGGCACAGAGACCAGTAACAGCGGTCTCCACCACTTCAAGAATAGCTTGCTGTGTTCCTCTTTTGGCGGAAACACACACCTCTCCCTAAAGTAGCTCTATATCAGAGTTTTAGGCTCCAAGAGCCTGTGCACAGACTGCTGTGCTCCTCCCTTCAAGACTGCTCACATACAACTGCTTTCAAAAACTCCCAACATTCTAACCTAACTCCCATCTGCAGATTCCAATGTGGCTCATGCAGCTGCGATAGTTCTATGGTGATGTCATCCCTCAGTCTCAGCTGAGACTGAGAACAGAGTGAGACAGTGTGAAATCCATTTAACTGGAGTTTCACAAGCTGCCTTCCCTGCCTACCACTAGGTCTTACTGGGATTCTAGTAACCCCGGGTAACGGGGGGTTACACAAAAAATAATTTATTTAATTAAAACATTTTTAGTACCTGTATTTTTATATCTTAGCCACATCTATCCACCATGTAAATCATTAGAAACTTCACTTCTAAGCACTTTCTTTCAAGCAGTCTGGGGGAGCCGCTTAAACCCCATCAAAAGAAACATAACATACTTGACTATTAATCAAGGGGGACTGGGGATGATAAACCTCATAGTTTTCTTTTTAAGTATTTTTTGTATACTAATATTAAACCCACTATTGGTTTTTGAGGGTCAAGAATGGTCTACCCTAGTGTTAGAAACTTGCTCACAATGGTTGGCTCAGTGGGAGCACGGAAGACTGAGAATCCTTAAAAGGTCAATAGTCACCCCAGAATATGTCAGGGATACATTTCAGAAACTAAAGCAGTGGAGAGTCACCAGTACAATGGTAATCACTGAAACTAGAAAGGAAACATACATGTGGATACACGGTAGTTCTTTTAGTGAATTACTAACTTTTCCAAACTGTCCTGCAGCTTACACCCCCTCCCTAACCCTCTTAGTTAAAGAAAGTAGGATTTCAAATAGAATGTGGGACCTCCACTGGTTAAGCTGCCATGAGAAGATCAATGTAAAATCCAATCACAAACACAAGCAGCTAGAGGATAGATTCTGCGGTAGGCAACAGTGTTTCCACAAACTAGAGACAATCCAACATTGATTCTTTGCTCATACATTCAAGGGTTCTGTGCATTATTAGCCACATAATGGAATGTACCTTGATTTAAGACTATTACTTATGAAGCTTTAATGTATAGACATTACATAGGTGATGCTCTCAGATGGAATACAAGCTCATTACATTGTCTTAATACTTATTAAATGGTTCATTTGGAATTCCAGATCACTATTTACGTTACAACAAAAACATATTACTCATACTGTACTTCTTGCTAAAATCAGATATGAACTTAATGACATATATACCAAAGAGGCCAGGCTGCTTACACAGAATAATTTACGTGCTCACTGGAGAAACATGCCCTGGATAACTTATACAGATGTACCCATCACTTGATATAGACAACAGTTCATTTTCTTAGGTAACTGTTAAATCCTGAAAGTTAGTACTGATGATTACAGAATGAAGTTAATTATGTTGTTTTATATATTTATTTTCTTGTATTGGAGGTCATTGCACATTTTCTGTAACCCCATGATTAACCTGATTTATTTCTTATGGAACTGAATGGATACCTTTGATTTGATTTGTATTGTGTTGTTTGAGATTTCCCTTTAATAAACTCCCCTACTCTTAGTGGTGGTGGTGGTGGTGGTGGGAAGGGGAGGGCAGAGATTCTATGACCTGTATGAATTAATACGTATTTTCCTTTGTTAAAGAGCTTCTGTTTTATGTTAATATCTGGAATATGATTAAATATTTCTAGAAGGGGGTGTATGCATGAATACTTATTTTTTTTTAAATTGATGTTTTGAGTTATGTTTATACTGTATTATGATTTTTTGAAGTTTTGCATAAAAATTCCCCCTACTCTTGGAAGGGGCACTGTTTGATTCAATTTCAAGATGGAGGATCCGGAGGCTGCAGAGGAAGGTGTGCTGCAGCAGGCTTGGGAATAGTCATCCAACTTAACCAGTGGATGCCAGGAGGATGAAGAAGAATTGTTTTTTATTGAGGACTTAGTGGAAGAAGATGATGTAAATACACCAAAGATGAATGAGATTACTTTAAAACCTACTGAGGACACTGATATTGAAGCAGCTGCTGCCCAACTGGAAAAAAAAATTGATAAAAGACAAGCCTTTGTTTAATATGCAGGCTGAAGATGAACGTTACAATAAAAGAAAAGCCGTGTTACAAAAAAGGCTTATTATGAATTCTCTTAAAGCAACAATGTCTGCATCTCTAAGTATGTCACAACAAGATAAGGTTTGTGCCCCCCAAATGACTATAGACAGTTATTCAGGTTCTCTCTCAGACAGAAATCTGTGTTTTGACCGAGTCAAAACAACTACACAGGAACATATTGTAGTACCCCAGAGCTGGAGGCACAACAGAAAGAAAAATATAGAGGTGCCCAGCCCTGTATAAGGTGAGAAAGGTGAGAAAGGACAAATCCATAGGGAAATGCCCAACTGCTACAGTCAAAGTAAATGGACATGACCTTCTGGCATTACTTGACACAGGATCCCAAGTCACTACACTACAATGGAGATACTTTCAGCAGTACTGGGACCTCGAGATCTACAACCTCCACCATGATCTTGGATGTGATTAATAGCTAGCAATGGTACCGAAATCCCATACCTTGGGTACATTGAGGCTGATGTGCAATTGGGAAGTCATACCCAAGCCCAGCAAGGAATCATCATCAGCGATGCTGACAGTAATGAGCTACCTCCACTCATCTTAGGAATGAATGTGCTGCCACCTTGCTTTGGACAGCTCATGGATATACTGCGACAATGCACTAAACAGTTACCCGCAGTGGATAAGCAGGTGTTACAACAAACCATACAGTTACTGCAATGCTATCAGCATTTTGCAAATGTGGATGGAGAGATTAGGAAGCTCAGAGTGATGGATTCCCACCCAATAACCTTAAACCCAGGAACTGAGACTACTCTCCGGTGCAAGGTGAAAGTGGGTCTCAGAGGACAGGATTATGATGCCCTGGTAGAACTGTATGACGATGACAGAGAAGAATCTGTTATTGTTGCATGCAGTGTGGCTACTGTCAGTAAAGGACTGATTCCTGTACGAGTTCTTAACTATGGAAACTATGCCCTCCAGATCTACAAAAATCAACTTATTGCCAAATGACATGCTGTTAACATGCAAGATGTCTTAGAACCAGAGAATCGAGTCAGCATAACAGCTTGTCAACAACCTGCAGGCAGAGAACACCAGCCAGACTGGGAAGGCCAAGATTTGCTATACCGATTAAACAAACCCTTCATTGGCACGTCTAACACTACCGATGCCCAGAAGGAAGATGTCAGATGGGTAGCTGTGCAACACCATCAAGCCTTCAGCAAGCATCTGCTGGATTTCGGATTGGCTCAAGGGGTTCAGCATCATATCCCCGTGAATCAGTACCCTCCTATATGGGAAAGATTCCATCCACTTCCACTAGCCATGTACCAGGCAGTGAAAGAGATGCTTAAAGAAATGAAAGAGGCAAAGGTAATTTGAGAAAGTCACAGTCTGTGGGCCACACCAGTACTGTTCGTAAAGAAAAAAATGCAAAAATTCACTTCTGCTTTGACTGCTGAAAACTTAACAATATCACGCACAAGGATGCATACACTCTACCTAATACTGAAAATTCTCTCACCGCACTGCAATCGGCAGCCATATTCTCCACTTTAGATTTGACCAGTGGCTACTGTCAAGTGCCAACTGCACCAGCAGACATTGCGAAAACTACTTTTATCATCCCAATGGGACTGTTCAAGTTTACTTGTATGCTGTTTGGCCTATGTAATGCTGCTGGTTCTCTCCATTGCTCTACCATGTCGGTTTGACACCCTTTATGTCGACTGGCATCTCACCAACAGGAATCATGTCGACTGCAAGTTGCGGTCTACATGATTCCTGTGTGCCTCCCAGTCCTGTTTTTTTATTGGAGGGCTTAGCCCCCAACCCCTCCATCTTTAGGATTCTGAATTCCAGTCAGAGTTGATTCAGGGAGGGGGGTGCAGGACCGGGAGACAACATGCCCCTATCTCAGGCACGCCAACACAGCGACCTGTCGGCAAAGTGTTGATTTTGCCATCAGGTGTATATTTCGCTGTGCCAGTTTCACTGTAAGGGTGGCATACCCTCTCCAATGCCTTGTGGAACATTGTCTAGGAAGCTGCAACTTCAACATCTTACTTCTGTACTTGGATGACATCATCATTTACTCCAAAACACATGAAGATCATCTGAAACACCTGTTTGAAGTCTCCGAATGCCTCACTCGATATGGACACAAGCTTAAACCGTCCAAATGTCACCTTCTGAAATCTCAGGTTAATTACCTTGGACATATTGTCTCAGCAAATGGAGTGTCACCAGACCCAGACAAAATACGAGTTGTACAAGAGTGACCTGTACCTACTATGGTGAGAGACGTTAAAACATTTCTTGGGTTTGCTGGATATTACTGCAGGTTCATCCAGAATTTTGCTTGATTAACTGCACCTCTTCATGAGCTACTCCTTGAATCAACAGCAGGAAACACATCCAAGAACCAACCAGTCATTTGGATCTCCAGACACCTGATTGCTTTCGACAGCTTACGATAAGTATTAACAGAAGCTCAGATTCTGGCATACCCGGATTACACCAAACCCTTCAAAGTGTACACAGACACCAGTAATCAAGGTTTAGGTGTGCTGGCACAAGAATAGTCTGGAGTGGAGAGAGTTATTGCATATGCTAGTTGCAGCCTATGAGGTTCAGAAGGGAACGACGAACATTATAGTTCCTTTAAACTAGAGGTCCTGGCTCTAGTGTGGGCAGTCATGAAGAAATTTCAGCACTTTTTGGCCATTACACCATTCACTGTGTATACTGACAATAACCCTGTAGCTCACCTCAATACCACTAGATTGGAAGCATTAGAACAGAGATGGGCTTCAAGGCTGTCCAACTATCAGTTTACCCTAAAGTATCGATCTGGAAAGAGCAATGCCAACGCTGATGCCTTATGAAGGTTACCGCAACAGGAAGAACCTGAAAACAATGACCCAACCCTGGAAGATGTAGAAATGCCTGCATTTTTACAAGTTCTAGCAGAATCGGTACGGGCATGCTGTCAACTCAGTCCTGTAACAGTAACTAAGACACAGTCCGATCACTCCACCCATGTGGTGAAACAGGATAACCTGTGAATCCAACTTCAAAATCAAAGTCCAGTATTGCAACAGATCCGAACTCTCCTAAAAACCAATCAAGGTCATGGGTCTAACCTCAGAAAAGATGCCAACCCTGAACTCATTAAATTGTGGTGACACTGCATCTGGTTAACCATGCAAGACTCCAAACTAGTAAGACAGAACAGAGATCCTCACACCCACTGCAAAATTACTCAAATAATCGTACCGCAGGAGAATGCACCTGTAATCTTGGAGGCTTATCATGACAAGTCAGGACACTTTGGAAGCAAGAAAACTGAGTCTATTATCAGAAAAAGGTTCTATTGGGCAGGAATGAAATCCCATATCCAAAAATGGTGTGAAGAATGTCTGACCTGTAACTTAAAAAGAAGCAACAGAACTAATCAAAAAGCTTCTTTTCAGTCTATTATCAGTCATGCTCCTCCAGAACTGGTCACCTTGGACCATTTAAAACTTGAACCTAGTCAGAATGGAATCGATTATGTCCTCACTATGGTGGATCAGTACTCCAAGTTTATTGTAGCTGCACCTTACTGCTACGAGCACTGCAGCAACTTTTCTGAAAAATTTCGTACAGCCGTATGGATTCCCAATCAAAATCCTGACAGACCAAGGAACCTCGCTTGAATCACAATTGTTCCATGAGTTGTGCAACTTATATGGAAGTGAGAAGATCCGTACCACTGCATACCATCCTCAGACTAATGGATTGTGTGAAAGAGCTAACCAAACTCTAATCAACATGCTGAGAGCACTGCCAAAACACCGACACCCGAAATGGCCTACTGTCTTACCAGAACTGACCTACCTCCGCAACAACACAGTACAAAGTTCAACGGGGTATACTCCTTACTACTTATTGTTCAGATGCCATGGTCATCTTCCAATGGACCTTGTACTCGATGTAGGCTTAAAAGACACTTCTTCCAGTAATCAATTTACAGATTGGGTTACTGAGCACAGCAACTGAGTACAAGAAGCAGGCCAAGTCCTAGATCAGCACATGGTTCAGGTATGTCAAAAACAAAAAGCATTGTACGATACCAAGGCTGATGCAAGTCCATGACAGACTGAGACTGAGTATTGCTAAAAAGAACACAAAAACTGACCAAATTATCTTCCAAGTGGGAACCTGAACCATACCTTATTGTGGAAATCCCATACAGAGAACTTCCAGTATACAGAATTCAAGGAGAAATTGGGAAGACTACCAAGATCGTACATCGGAATCTGCTAAAGCCATGCCTGTTCTGAGCCTGATCAGATCCACCAGTTAACCCAGACTCAAAGCCAACAGATAAGCAAGAGATTCATCCCAGTAACTCAGACCTGACTAAACTAGAAACTCCAACAGACTGGTATGCCAACTCTTGGAGTTACTCAGTTATTGCTAACTCGAACTGTCCTGAAAGATTGATGCCCAAAAGTGCAATAGAGGCAGAACTTGTTAATGCAGAACCTCCAATTCCTTTACCCCGTAGATCTCAAAGAGTAAATTTTGGAATCCCTTCTAAAAGGTTCCTTCCAGAAAGTTTTAATCGTACTTTTCCTAAGTACCACTCATCCATAAGTTAGTCAGACACAGTCACTTTAGATTTATAGTGTGTCCTTTAAAGTTATAAAAGTTACCGTAGAGGTTACAAAATATTTAGAGTCTTGATAGTTCATTTTACAGTTATAGTTCATAGTAATTATAGATTGTAGTAAAAAGAATTGCATTCAAACTTTTAAAGCTTGCATAAAAGTAAAGTTAAGAAAACTGTTATATAGTTTGTTTAAAGGTTTTAGAGCTGTTCCTTATCTAGATAGTACTATAGTAGCTCATTTAAATGCAATAGAAGTAAAATTTTTGGGGATACATGGGGACATGTATCACTTGGCGGGCCCAAATCTGTAGTGCCCCAGAGTTGGGCCACAACAAAAAGAAAACTATAGAGGTGCCCAGCTCTGTAAGGTGCCCTATTACAGTATGGAGGTGCCCCAGAAATGCCCAAGTGCCCAAAGCTTTAGGTACATCCAGCACAAGCACATTTTAAAAATAATGTAAATAGCCTGAATTGCCAACTAAATGTTGCTATGCCAGTATGTGGCAAAACTGAACATTGTGCCCAAGGTAGAATGTTGTGCTGAGCTACACATGCCTAGAATTCCAGTGCCAGAACCAGAACTCAGAGTGTTACCTTTTGAAAATTGAAAAAGTTGTTACAGAGAGAATCGTGGTGACTGTGGAGGAGAGAGGGCACAGAAAGTGAGGAGGGACAAGAAGAGCTTGCCAGGAGGGCTGAAGCTGTCCCTGAGGGCTTTCCTGTGTGCCTTTGCTGCCTCCAGTCACTGAAGATTGCCTGCCTGTCCTGTCGTGCGGTCCACAGTGCTGTCAGATGAACCAAAAAGTAAAGAACCATTCTGCTTCCTCAGAGAAGGACTTGGTGCCCCATTTTGTTATTTTCTTTATTTAATAGCTCAGTCCCTGTTTGAGTTGGTGTCTGCTTCAGCGTTGTACCCATCAGTCCAGAGGAGAACCATCCTGCAGTGTCGGAATCCCCACAAGGTCCCCTTTTGCCCAGGTCCCTGCCTGAAGAGCCCTCCCTCTGACAGCAGCATCTCCCACCTCCCGATTGCTTCTCTTCACCCCGGGCTATGGTGGTGAGTCGGTGGCAGCATGCCTGAACTATGCTGACTGCCACAGCTAATGGAAAAGTTTCTTTAATTTTTTTTTAAGTTTAGCATCAGGCGCTAAGAGTAAGGAAGCAGCTTAGAGCTGCGGGGATGACCAAAGGGCCTAATCTGCATAATCTGGTATTTGGGGCATGGTGGCACCCAGGGGCGGGACTCCAGACATTGGATCCTGTAACCAGGGAATATAAATATTCAGTAGGAGGTGGAGCAAGGTAGAGAAAGGAGAGGAGAGTGACAGGAAGGCCTGAAGTAGGTCCAGAGACATTTAAAGGGGCAGGCCAAGCCCAGACGATTATTTTAAAGGGGGCAAGTCATGCCCAGAGCCATTTAAAGAGACAAAAACCCAGAACAGTACCGAGGAGTCCAGCTACAGTAGGCCCATAGGTCAAAGGGTAATTAGGCTCATAGTTTGCATAGGCTCAGCCAGTCATATAGGCCCAAAGGTGACGAAAGGGGTCTACTTAGTCAGCCATAGTGGGGCAATTGTTGGCAAATGTCCCAGGTCAGCCATAGGAATCTCACCCCATGAGAGTAACTCACAGTCCAAGGAGGCAATTCAGTGGTTAGATAACCAGTGTACCCAGAGTAGCAGGAGAGCCCATTTTAGTTAGAGGGACCCCACTACAGTAGGTCCACAGCCAGTAGGGCTTCACCAAGGAAGGTGACCAGATAGAAGCAATCAAGTACCTGTTATTTACTGTGATCTAAACATCCAGAGACTGTGATATTGTGCATAACTGTTGGAAATGTGACTTTTAACTGCATTAAGCCAGCATCTTGTGCCAGTGTGAGTTGGTCTTTAGCAATCCTTTAGAGAGATTTCATTACTGTATTTTGGAATCAGTCTTTAGCAGCCCTTCAAGAGGAATTCCCCGAGTGTCCCCCAGAATCAGTCTGCAGCAGTACTCCTGAAGAGAAGAACCGAGTTGTATTCACACCTTTGCAACATGATGTTTGTTGTTTTCCTCCAACAATTCCCAGTGTACAGCTTGGCCCAGTGCAGTCTGCTGTCCAATTTCTTGTTTTGTCATCTGTACCAAAGTGCTGTCCAGATCTTCTGTTCCAGTTCCCTGAATCAATGTCCTGATTATTGTTTTACGTCAGTCCTTGGCTCATCTGGCCTTGGTGCGCAGAACTCTGTCGTTCTCCAATGTCTACAGACTTCTTCCTCCCACCTTCTTCTTCACCCAGCAGTCCAGAAGCAGGTTGTGGCTGGTTGTTCTGTATCTTCTTCCTTACCCAGCAGTCCCAGAGCGGGCTGTGGCAGGGTGTTCTGCATCGTCGGTACCCGGCATTCCAGAAGAGGGCTGTGGTGGGGTAGCCACTGCATTGGTCATCTCAATCTGGCTGTCCAGAAGCGGACCATGGCCGTATCATTTGTGCTTCAGTTCCAGTGGCCCTCAGTGGGTTTTTAGCTGAGGAAATCTTTGTGCTTGTTCAGGAATCCTGCAACCCCAGAGAAGTGGGGTGTGGCTGAGAAACTCATGGTCTGTTCAAAACCCTCTCTGCATTCCTTTAGTTTCTAAAGAAGTCCCCAGAGTCACACTGGTCAGCCAGTCAAGTTGTTCCTTGTTACACCAGTTTCTTTGTCCCTGTTCTCTTCTTGATGACAGAGAAAATACAATTGTACATGAAATGCCATTAGTAACCTCTATAGAGTTTTACTATAGTATGCTGTATGATTCAGAGTATGGAGTACTCCAGGTAATAGACCCTAGTTAGAGGTGCACTTCGGGGGGGGGGGAGCTAGAAGGATTTGCATAAGATGCTCTTACAGTGTAGCTGTTACAGTCAATTTGCTCAGTTTAGAGATAAGGATACTCTTACAGCGTTGCTGTTACAGTCAATTCTGAGATTTAGAGACCTCCTCCTACAGGAGGATAGAGCGATCGAACCCCTCCTTACCTCACTGACCATGTTTCCTTTCCCTAGTATAAGGATAACCAGCTGTCTAGCATTTGGAACTTACTTTTAACTCCTGCCTCTCTTTGTCAGGGGACAACATCCACCTCATTGGGAACCTAAATGTTCTCTTACCATTCCACCTGCAGGGAGCGACACTGCTGTTGGTAAATTGTGTGCAATTTATTGGAGTCATCATGACACTGCTACTCTATTGCCCTTTCATTCTTTAGTGAATCCCAGCACACACGACCATCAGGGCACCACACTATTTTACATGCGTTTCGTGTGCAACCCATACCTGTTCAAACAGCAGAATGGTCACCAGAATGGGCTTTGCATGGAGCAGGCTGGAAATAGAATTCTGATGGTAAATGTATGTTGGATCCCAGAATGGGACCCATCTCAGTCAGTATCTCCACAGCTTATTTTGCCCACAGAGATTTGAACTACCGTGCCAGATGAAGTTGTGGCAGCTCCTGTGAGCCTGAAGTTGTCAGCTGAGCCAGATCAGGACGCGGTGTCTGTACAACCCGTTATCATTGTCACACAGATCAAACCACTGTATCCAATTGAAAATACTACTCCACATGAAGAAAATGCTTCACAAAATGTTATAAATGGCAATATTGTGATGGCGCTTACAGCCTGAGTTGGATGTCATCTGGGATATGAATGTAGGATCAGAAGCTGGTGAATCCCCCGAGTGAAACCCATACTGATTCAACAGTAATACCAGAGGTGAACACTACAGAAATGCCTACACCTATGAAAAACTTTGTCTCCACCTTAGGAAAAGAATCCAGAGCTGTTCAGAGTCACGAAACTGTGCATGTTCTTTCTGCACTACCTGCTGTGGCTACTACAATGCAACAGACTACTATCCTGCCTTCAGGCCTACAGGGTTTGACTCCCCCCCCACTCCCTAGCTGCATTATGCAGATCTGTTTCAGAGATCCGAACCTACACCTTGAAGAAATGCTTTCTGCCTTAGGTATTAAAGGCGGCTTGGAAATTAGACCTGATAGGCTGTATGTTGGGAAAATGCTTTTAAAGGATTGTATGAGATTCACTGCTCAAGATGTTGGTTAGAAACCAAAAACTGGAGCACTCTCACCCATCTTCAAATACCACCAGGCTCTTCAAGTAAATTTTAAACTTTTATTATGTACAAAAATGACACATATCGCCTGACACGTTTCGGATATACTATTGTAACCCCCGGACCCCTGCCTTTTAGCAAAAACGACAGGTGGCATGCTGTTGAAGCTGACAGCAGTACCTGGTGGGGACTAGGTTCGGGGAGGATGAGGTTACTCAGCTCAGGGGGCCTAGGTTTGGCTACTCTGCACAGGGGCACCCAAGTAAATTCGAACACAGGAAGCAATAACTGTAATGTCCAGAACCAGGAATGGGATTCTACAGTGTGGCTTTTATTCACATCCAAGCTGAACAAACAAAGCATAGACGGACCCCCATGGGGCTACATTCCTGGTAATGCAGATTAGAGACAAAAGAAACACTTCTTCACTATTTACAGCCCTCAGGCTCTGAACCCACCAGGCACACAGCCCGGACTTGCACGCAGCTTTGGGTACACAGCCTGACTTGTACACTTCTTGGGTTTTTTCCCACTGGCCCGGCTCCCACGCCGGCCACTTGATCCGCGGTCCATTTTGGGAAATGAACCAGTTATCCTGTTGAGGCTCCCCAAACCACCTTAGAGCCTTCGACTCCTAGATGGAATTTTCCTTCCAATCCCACATCTGGGTACTTCCTTCATCACTGGCCAAGTGCATGAGGCAAAGTAGAAATCCACAGAGCAAATCCGAAGAGGTGGACCTGGTCACTAAAGATGGGGGGGGTCTCCCACCTCCAGGTCCCACAATCCATACCTGGCCATTTCTCTGGAAACTAAACAACTCTTTTCTGAAAGCTTGGCAATGTAGATTACTGGGTAGACGTATGTCACATCTCCTCTACATGTCTTGACTTCCCACTAAGTGCTGGACTTGAACATACTTTTTCTTTTGGCTAAGCATATTACTCTAGGCCTCCCTCTATTTCAGTAGTCCAATCCCCACTATCACACAAGTCCCAGGGTGAAAAACATAGGCCCTTTAGAAAGAGCAGAAACTCACCCTCCGGTTGCAGGTGCCCCACAGGCGATTCACAAATCTTCTCGTTTCCCAAAAACTCTGGACCAAATAGGCAGCTTCTCCACTAGTAGCAGAACCAGGGGGGTTGCCCCTGGAATATGCAGGAAACCCTTTCCTGCCCCCATCCCTGGAGGAAGGGGGCACTGAGACCCGAATCAGCAGTCTCCACCATTTACAAACTGCTTCTGTGTCTCTCTTAAGGTGGAAACACACACCTTTTTCCTGACTGTAGCCCTATGTCAGGGCTGAGGCTCCCAGAGCCTACACAGAGCTGCTGTGCTGCTACCTCAGCAAGCTTCCAACTCCAACTGACCTACAGACTACTGTTCAAACCTCCCAACATTCTATTCCAACTCCCTGCTGCAGATTCCATTGTGGCTCATGCAGTTGTGACTGTTCTATGGTGATGTCATCCCTCAGTCTCAGCTGAGTCTCAGAACAGAGTGAGACAGTGTGAAATCCATTTAACTGGAGTTTCACAAGCTGCCTTCCCTGCCTACCATTAGGTCTTACTGGGATTCTAGTAACCCCGGGTAACAAGGGGGTTACACTATCCTTTCTCAAAGGCTGATACAAAAGTGAACCACACATCCTTATATACACCATAGCTATGACATTGTCAATACATCACTAATAAAAACGTTAAAATCATTGATCTGCATCAATGACCCATTAACAACAGTGCAAAACAACAACACACACATCTATTTAAAGTGCCCACAATAATAAAGTGCAGACAAGACATAAAAAGTGCAAATAATTAAAAACAGAATTTCAGGACCTCCCTGAAATTAAGTGCAATCTCTATCATATAGCAAAATGCATAAATTGTATGGCATTCAATTCCTAGTATCTCTAAGTCATAAATACATAGGTTTCAGATACATCTTTTAAGAACACACATCCCTTTATTTACCTTTCTTCTAAATAGGATTTTAACTCTATATCAATATTCAAACCTGGTATTTTGTTGGCCAACAGTCTTATGATCCATTCCATTTCTTTCTTTAAAATCTTATTTCTGTAATTGTCACCTCTAGGGTTAGGGAATACTTTTTCTATCTCTGTGAATTTGAAGCCATGCTCACTTGGGTTTTCTGACACAGCCACATGCAGAGCTGTAGAGTAAGTGATATCTTTTTGTTTCTACAGCCCTGATGTGCTTTCCAACTCTTGTCTTCAACTGTCTTTCTGTCTTTCCTATGTAGAAAACTCTGCAGCTACAATCTGCTTTGTAAATTACCCTGTGGTACTGCATGTGATTAGCTGGCGTATTTCAAATTTCCGCCTGCTCCTACCACAAGTAAAATCCTTGCTTTGATTAATGTAGCTGCAATAAACACAGTTTTTACACTGAAAGCAACCCTTCATTTTATTAAGCCACGTCTCTTTGGATTTACTTTGAAAATGATTATGTGTGAGACAATCTTTCAATGCAGGGGCTCTTCGGTAAGAAAAAATAGAGGGGCCTCTGTATAGTTGTGCAAACCTCTATCACTTGCTAAAACATTCCAATGTTTTTTAATGATGTTTGCAACTAGGCCAGCATGGGCCAAGTACCCTGTTACAAAGTGGATTCTGTTACCTGTTTCTTTTACCCTTTCCTGTGTCTTCAAACGTTCAGCTCGATCCATTGCCATTACTTCCTGATAGGCAATATTTACGAGATTGTGTGCATAGCCTCGTTCTAATAATCTGTTCCCTAACTCAGTAGCTCCTTTCTGAAAGGCTTCTGGTGTGTTGCAGCTCCTTCTTACCCTCAGGAACTGCCCTTTAGGAATGTTACACACAGTATGCCGTGGATGGCAACTTGACGCATGGAGTAATGTGTTGCTATCCACATTTTTTCTAAAAACTTCCATGTTTAAATTCCCACCTGTCATCTTGGTAAGTGTTAAGTCTAAATAATTGACTGAAATGGGATCTGCAAAATAACTGAATCTTAAATGTTCATTTGTGGTATGCAAAAATGAAATAAATTCTGCAAAAGTCTCTTGATTATCTCTCCATATCAACAATATATCACTAATAAAGTGCTTCCACAGCACTATATCATTATTATATTTGTTGATAGCATCATTATATACCACATCTGATTCCCATTTGCCCACAGATTGGCAACAGAGGGGGCACAGGTGGCCCCTATCGATGTGCCCTTTTTCTGTGCATATAGTTCCCCATCAAACATAAAAAAATTTTGTAAGAATGTGCTCTAACAGTTTCAACAAAAATTCTGTAGGGGGTTGCTCAGCATTGTCTCTTAGATTACAATAGTGAGCCACTGCATCTAAGGCACCCTCATGAGGCATGTTAGTTTATAACATCTCAATGTCCAATGTTACCAGGAGACAGTCATCATCTATTGTAGATGTGGGTGTTCTATCAGATTCAAAACATCCTTTGTATCCTTCACATACGAGGGAAGGTTACTCATGTGACTTTAAATGGGAGTCTAAATATTGTGAGAGGGGCTCTGTCAGGTAGCCAGTGCTGCTCACTATCGGTCTACCAGGTGGTTCCTATCTATTCTTATGGACTTTCGGTAATATATAAAAAGTGGCTCTGACAGGATGATCAGTGGTCAAAACTTCTTTGTAGCCTCTGTAATCCAACCTTCTTTAAATATCAGCTCCACTGTCTCATCCACTGCAAATTTGTAATCCCACATTGAGAAGTTCCTGAGGGTAAGAAGGAACTGCAACACACCAGAAGCCTTTCAGAAAGGAGCTACTGAGTTAGGAAACAGATTGATAGAATGAGGCTATGCACACAATCTAGTAAATACTGCTTGTCAGGAAGTAACATCAATGGATCGAGCTGAACTTTTGAAAACACAGGAAAGTGTACAAAAAACAGGTGATATATTTCGCTTTGTAACAGGGTACTCAGCCCATGCTGGCCTAGTTGCAAACATCATTAAAAAACATTGGAATGTTTTAGCAAGAGATGCAGGTTTGTGCAACTATACAGAGGCCCCACCACTATTTATTCTTACCGAAGAGCCCCTGTGTTGAAAGATTGTCTCACACTCAGTCATTTTCAAAGTAAATCCAAAGAAACATGGCTTAATAAAATGAAGGGTTGCTTTCAGTGTAAAAACTGTGTTTATTGCAATTACATTAATCAAAGCAAGGATTTTACTTGTGGTAGGAGTGGGCGGAAATTTGAAATATGCCAGCTAATCACATGCAGTACCACAGGGGTAATTTACAAAGCAAATTGCAGCTGCAGAGCTTTCTACATAGGAAAGACAGTTGAAGACAAGAGTTGGAGAGCACATCAGGGCTGTAGAAAAAAAAGGTACGCTACAGTTCTGCATGTGGCTATGTCAGAAAACCCAAGTGAGCATGGCTTCAAATTCACAGGGATAGAAAAAGTGTTTCCTAACCCCAGAGGTGGAAAGTACAGAAATAAGATTTTAAAGAAAGAATGGAATGGATCATAAGACTGTTGGCCCATAAAATACCAGGTCTGAATGTTGGTATAGAGGTAAAACCCTGTTTAGAAGAAAGATAAATAAAGGGATGTGTGTTCTGAAAAGATATATCTGAAACCTATGTATTTATGACTTAGAAATACTAGGAATTGAATGACATACAATTTATGCATTTTGCTATATGATAGAGATTGCACTTAATTTCATGGAAGTCTGAAATTCTATTTTTAATTCTTTGCACTGTATATGTCCTCTCTGCACTTTATTATTGTGGGCACTTTAAATAGATGTGTGTGATGTTGATTTGCACTTAATGAGTCATTGATGCAGGCAAATGATTTTAAAGTTTTTATTAGTGATGTAATGATGATGTTATAGCTATTTATTTAGTTTTTGGTGACTGGGTAAGTGCACTAGACAAATTCTGCCTATTTTCAGGCACGGCCGGGGGGAGGGGGATACAGATGAATGCCAACTGACCTTGAACCAGATGAAGCTGTTGGTGGTATTTTTTTAGTGAATGGGGGGAAATTAGGCCAGGGCACCGGGGAAATTCCCCTACTTGCCAGCAGGGGAACCTTTGCCTGTGAGACTGGAGGAGCCAGATGTGGCCCAGACACCGACTGGGATGGCTGGGATGCACCCTAATGCAGGTGGCCAGCAGAACATCCCCGATGCTGCCTCTCCAATGGAAATGGAGAACATTTCAGCAGATATTATAGACGATTCAGCCCTTACCGGCAATATGGACAAAATGGTAACCGAAGAAACTGATGAACTACATGTGGCAGAGCAAAAACTGGGTAAGCTTACCAGCAAACAAAAGAATGAGCTGTTAGCTCAAATTTCCAAACTTGAAGCTGCCTACCTACTCGAAAAACAAAAAAATTGAGGCTCAGAAGAAAAGAAAACGACTCAAGGAAAACTCACCATCAGTAAACAGCGCTCCCAAAGTTTTCATTTTCGGCTCCAGCTTGGGCACACCGGATGCACCTATGCATCTGCAACATCCTGGTACCTCTAATGCTACTGAATCATAGGAATGGACACCCAGTTCAGCTGTCCTGAACACAGGTTGGATGAAAGCACAGACCGGGGGCTGGGCACCTGACCCCACAATACCGATCCCAGGATCAAAGGCTTCACCGGGCACAAACCCACAACCTCAACAGGACTCTGAGGTCCCATCAGCAGTTCTGACAGATACTGAGCCGGTTTTCAGGGAGCAGCCCCCAACCTCCACAGTTACTTCTTCTACATCGATTATCATTTCTACTGAGGTCTTTATTGAAGCCCTATCAGATGTGGTGCCACCACCTATAGCCCAGCCAACTAACATTTCTGCAGACTTAAATATTGCACCAACAAACTATAATGACAATACTACTATACCTGTCACTTATGCTAGCCTGTTAAAAAAACACTTGAACAGGCAAAGAGAAGGCACGCAGCTAGACTGCACTGTGTTGGAGGCCTAGAATTCCTCCTTGACAGATTTTATGTAGGGAAACAATTATTAAAGCAAAATATGGGCTTTACACCCATAGAGATGTACGCTTTAATTCACACCCCATGTGAAACCACCTTTGCTGTTAGTTTCAGAACTGCAATTTTATTAGATAGATTTTGGACTTTATATACTGCCCACAAGAATGCTCCCTTATGGTCCCCCTTCCAGGCTATCCCTCTTACGAAGCCAACTTTCAAAATGGTTACAATATTGTTCAGAAACTAGGGAGTCAATATCATTGACATTGTGTTTTGGTTGAAGAAAAAAATGTGAACTTCAAGGTACACCTGACCCCATTGTGGATGGGGAGGGTTTTTGGACAGGAGGCTGGAAAGTTAAGGTCAAGCTAAGACAGGATGATTGAGGTATTAATCATCTTCTGAACTGTTTTTATTTAGGAAAGGACAAGGGAATACTTTTCTACCAAGGTCAGCCCTGCTCGTACTATAAGTGTGGGTACCACAGACATATCAGCAATATATGTGAAATTGTAAAGTGTCTACAATGTGGAGCAACAGGTCTTTCTGGTTCCCATTGTACTTTCACCCCATTATGCCACCTTTGTGATGAAACAGGCCACTCCTTTTTATCCTGTCCCTTGGCCTCACACAATACAGACAACGCAGAGCAAGATTTTTACATAAATCGAGCTACAAGACAAGGAACAGGACATAGGTCCAACCCAAGGACATCCGAGCAGAATGACACAGGGGGGATGCTCACAGTAGTGGTAGAAAATCCAACCCCAATGACCCCCTGAACCCCCCCCAAAGAGAGCAATGCCCCAGAGGCTGAAATGCCACCACCACCCCACACCTGCCTCCCTCAGAGGAACCTGCCTCCCAAGTAGTACAGTCCAAAGGATGTAGAGATTCAGGTATCTCCTCCAAAAAAGCTGAGAGTATCCCTCTACAAAATAAATGTTCTGCCTTATCGTGGGGGGAGACAAAAATGGAGGATGACTCAGACGTCCTGTCAGAACAATCCTCACATAAAGAAGGAGCATCAGACTTAGACGAACGCACTCCTGCATCTGAAGAGACAGTTAAGAAAAAAAGGTTAATGGTGACAAGATACAGTTTGAGGAAAAAGAAGGCCCCAGATTAAAAATAAATGGAGTCAGATATTCCTTTTAGCTCCCCTAAACACAAACAGTTTGAAATCAGAGAAGAAAAGAAAATCTACTTTCTCCTATTTTTCCCAAAATAAATATGACATTGTCTTCTTTCAAGACATCCGTTTAACCACCACTGCTGAAATTCAAAATGCTAGTGCAAATTGGATATGGAAAGCCACATACTGGTCAGGCTGGGGGGATACTGGGATGCATAGGGAGAGGCATCACCAGTAGAAAACAGGAAGTTGTTATCCCTCTGTACAGACAGCTGGTGAGACCCCATCTGGAGTACTGCATGCAGTTCTGGAGATCCAATCTCTGCAAGGGCATAGACAAGATGGAAGCTGTCCAGAGGAGGGCAACTAAAATGGTGCAGAGTCTGCACCGGAAGACATATGAAGAGAGACTAAAGTAGCTTAATATGTATAGCCTCGAGGAAAGGAGGGAGAGGGGGGACATGATAGAAACTTTCAAGTACCTCAAGAGAATCAACAAAGTCCAAGAGGGTAGCATCTTTCAAAAAAAGAGGTGTGCAAGAACAAGGGGGCACAATTTGAAGATGGGGCGCTCAGAGGTAATGTAAGGAAGTATTTTTTCACAGAGAGGGTTGTGGATGCATGGAACGGCCTTCCGGAGGAGGTTGTGGAGTCAAAAACAGTGGTTGAATTCAAGCATGCATGGGACAGTCATAAGGCAATTCTAGGGGGTGGAGGTAGAAAGAAGTAGGCTGCTGGTTAACTAGGATCTGCAGCTTATCCATTAGGTAGGGAAATGGGCAGACTGGGTGGGCCAAGAGGTCCTTATCTGCCATCAAATTCTATGTTTCTGTTTCTAGTGGGGGAAGATACCAGCAGTGGAGTAGGCATTTGTGTAAACAATCCTTTAATGAAAGCAATCCAAGTTTTAGATACATTTCCAGGTAGGGCTTTGCTCTTGGATGTAACAATAGAGAAACAAGATTTCCACCTCATTAACGTGTATGCACCCCAGAATAAAGCTGGGAGGGTACAACTATTCAGCCTTATACAACCTTACTTACTTACGGCAAAGGCCATCCTCCTTGGTGGAGATTTTAATTGCAGCAGGCATAAAAGAGACAGAGGTTTAAAAACAGATAAAACTTACTGTGATACTGGGTTTTTAAATAGAATGTTGAATCTAATGAAGTTGAAAGATGTGTTTCTGGAATGTCACCCCAACCCCCAGTTTATGGATTTTAGAGGGACCCTGAAAACCAAGATCGACTATTGGTTTATATCCCCATACCTCCCTGTGGCCCACTCTGTGGTTCTCCCTGTAGCCACTTCTAACCATTCATTGTTAGAAATTAAACTCTCATACTCCTCAGAGGTGACCATAGGAAAAGGATATTGGAGGTTAAATACTACCTTGTTAGATAATGAAGACATCTGGCAAGGGATACTAGATATCATTAGAGCTCGAAAGTCTTTCCTATTTCTTTTTGACTCCCCAGTGGAGTGGTGGGAGCACAGTAAAGAAGATTTTATTAGCTTTTTGAAGACAGCAGGGAAACTCTCAGGCAGTTTTGGACCTTAAAATATGAAGAACTACAGAAACAACTGTATAGACTATTCTCCCTTCAGGTAAACTCAAATCATGACTATTCTGCACAAATGAAAATAGTTAAAGCAGAAACGGCCTCCTATCAGTATGATAGGAGGCGCTCCCTGAAATTTGAACAAAGGTTTAATACTAAAGGGAACCAATTTCAAGCCAACCCATATGAAAACTGCACAATTCATGCAAATGAAAAAACATACCTTCTCTTAAAACAGAGAACCAGACAATTCAAGGAAATTCAAAAATTATGGCCGAAGTCGAAAAC
This sequence comes from Neoceratodus forsteri, assembly GCA_016271365.2. Lineage (NCBI taxonomy): Eukaryota > Metazoa > Chordata > Ceratodontiformes > Ceratodontidae > Neoceratodus > Neoceratodus forsteri. The sequence goes on from CM057449.1 coordinate 373,106,295, forward strand.
TATATCGACTCACTATATGGAACGGCCCACAAGGGATCAAGGGAAACCATTGCATGGCTTCAAAAGTGCCATTTGCCAAAACTCTCACTAAACAATAGAACACTGCTTCTTAACCCCATTACAGAGAAAGAATTGGCCACAGTCATATCACAGCTTACTATGGGAACTGCACCAAAGCTGGATGGGTTACTCCATGCTGTCTATAAAAACTCATACCATTCTTACTTCCTGAACTTATGACCCTCTATAATTATATGCTAGACCATGACATTATCCAAAGCCATGTATTCTGGATTGATGATCCTTATACACAGATCAGGAGACAAAGAATCCTTATCTAACTGGAGATAAATTTCTTTGCTTAACTCTGATGTTAAGATTTTAACAAAACTACTGAGCAATAGGATAATGGAGGTTATACCTCCCATAATACATCACACCCAAGCATGCTCCATACCAGAAAGGAAAATATCTACTATATTGATTATGATCAGAGAGATTTTAGAGAAAAGTGATAATGAAGAACTAATGGGATACATTTTGAATATAGACCAATCAAAGGCCTTTGTCAGGGTCTCTCACACGTATCTATGGACCTGCCTAGCAGAATATGGATTCCCCACCCAGTTTATTCAGTGGATTCAGTTGTGCTATAAGAAAGCAACCCTATCTCCCTATGTTAATGGAAGAATAGGAAAACCATGTAGCATAAACATAAGAGTGTGTCAAGGGTGTCTTGTTAGCCCTATCATTTACTTATTGTCTCTAGACCCCCTTATTCGGTGCATTAATATACACCTAGATATACAGGGCCTCTATATTTCCAGTCAAGACATAGAAGTGAAAATTCTAGCATATGCCAATGATGTGTGTATTATAATAGCAAATCATGTCTGCTTTACCCGTAGAACAAATCTTCATAGACTTTTCAGTATTATCAGGATCTCAGATAAACCTGCAGAAAAGTAAATGTATTCTGATAGGACATGCACCAACAAATACAAATCAGATATCAAACATCCCAATGGTTACTACAGGAACTAAAGTCTTGGGAATCTATTTCAGCTACTCAGATTCTGCATATGTCAGTTGGGACTACACTATCGACATAGCCCTCAATAGAATTGCTTGACAGAATCAGTGGAAAATGAGCAAAAATAAAAAGAATTTATATGGTCCACACCTTTTTACTACCCATGTTCTTATACCTCAGCTATGTCTACCCCCACCCAAAATATTAGAAACTCCGCTCCTCAGTTGTTTTTTTAAAGCATCTGGGGAAGTCAATTAAACCTATTAAAAGAGGCATATTATACTTAGAGATAGAATTGGGAGGCTTAAAAATGATTAACCCCATTGTCTTCTACCATAGCATTTTCTTATATGCAAACATTAAACCTGTCCTTTCAGGGAGCTTAGCAACATGGTGCCCTTGGGTAGCAGATCATTGTCCCCCGATACGTGCATGGAAACAAACAAATATTTTATCTAAACAAACCAAACTGGCATCCTATCCAAACCATATTTGGGATTGCTTTAGTAAAGTTAAAACCTGGAAAGTCTTGATAACATCCATTTTGACAAATGAGAGAAAACAGTTTTATTCTCACATACAACAAGACAATTTCATATCTTTCCCATCCTACATAGCCAGAACTCAGAAGGAAATTAAAGAAATTTCAGATCAACTATTGGATAAAAGAATACCCCCCAGATGTGGGATACCATGTGGCTTTGTGCCCGTGGCAAACTACTGGTTAAAGACAATTGGAAACATAAAGAAACAAAGGAAAGATTGTGCCCCAAATTACCTTGCATAGAACAACCAGAAACTATGTTCTTTGAATGCCCCTTTATTGTTGATTTTTGGGCTCTCTTGTATGAAAGATGGCTGCATTTCCCACAGTACATTGCGACACCAGAGGTTCTGTAGCTAGGGATTTTCCCCAAAATTAGGATCCCCTATAATAAAAGTACCTTAGAATTATAACAACATGCCTAAAATATTGGATCTGGCAAGTGAGATGTAAATTTACTCTACAGCAAATTGTTTGGTCAACTGAACAACTCTTCCAAGTCATTCAGGAAAATATATCTACTATTAAACAGCAAGAAAAAAGGAAAAGTCCACTGTCCTTTCAGGAACATGAGGCGGCCCTAGATTGGCTGTAAAATTAGGGGCACAAGAAGGAAATGTAACATATGGTACCGATACATTATTTGTATATAGCTCTAGCCTTTTTGGAATTCAACCATTTAATGAATGTCTAAACTAGTAGAAGACTGGTCTCAAACAGCTTTATGATCTCCTGGCCTCAGAGGCGAGTGTGCTACCTGCTAAGCCACTGACACTAACTATGGTGTATATAAGGATGTGTGGTTCACTTTTGTAACAGCCTTTGAGAAAGGATAGTATATCCAAAATCATCAGGCGATATGTGTCATTTTTATACTCAATAAAAGCTAAAAATTTACTTGAAGAGCCTGGTGGTATTTGAAGATGGATGAGAGTGCTCCAGTTTTTGGTTTGCAGCTGTGATTTGTTTCAACTGTAGAGCACCATGTTTCCTTGTGCACACTTTTTGAGAAGGAATGAACTGCTCAAGATAGTCTTGATAGATAGCCTTGAGAAGATAATTTTGACATCAGCTTTCGGTCTTCCCATGGTCTGGAAAAGTTTTGGATGATTTACAACCAAGATAAGTTTTCACCCATGTGGACTCCTTCTTTTGCAATACCCCGAACAAAACCCTTAATTAAGAACATTACGGTCATGTTTCACAATGAAAGTATTCATGTTAGTGATATTCACCACTGGCTTCAGCAAAGGTGTGATATACTGAGGGCCCCTTAAGTAATACTGGATACAGAATTTTTTTTGACAGGGGGATGGCATTTGAAGCTAAAACTAAGACAATCAGAGGATGGCATTTCACATCTACTTAACAGTTTTTTTTTTTTTTAGGTAGAGACAGAGAGGTATGTTTTTACTCCAGCAGGCAGAAAGCATACTACAAGTGTAGAGCAAGAATCGCCCCCCCCCAATATTTGTGATAAACTACGCTGTGGAATATGTGGAGAATTTAACCACATAAGTCTTTAATGTGCAAATCACTCCAAATGCAACCTTTCTGAGGCACATGGACATCTTTTCCAAGAGTGCCCTTGGGCTTCCCATAATAAAATGAACCATATCAACCCAGATGAGCTCATAAAGAAAGCACAACAAGCCAATATAAATCCTGACACAGCAAGGACAGCACCTAGGTCACAGACATTTCCCTCAAGCTGCTTCTTCTACAGATCAGGAACAAGATACTACACCTTCCCACCCCACTCCTTCTGAGGAAACTGCAGGAACATCGACCACTGAACCTGATGTTGACATGCAGGAAACTCCACAACATCTGTTTGACAAAGAAAGACTAGGACATAAAGAAGAGGTGGATAATACTGAGATGCCTCCCCCTCAAAACTGGTCAATTCTAAATACCTGAAGGTGTAGCTCCAGGCTTAACAAACCTGTTACCAAGGATACTGGACTTGAAACTGGTAACCAATTTGATCTGCTTGCCTCAAAAAGTTGGGGGGGATTCAGAAACAGAGGACTTAGTCTCTGATACATCTTCACACTCAGAAACCCCACAGTTGGACAGCTCACAAATGATCAGAAAGAATAAGAAAAAGAAGAGGAAGAAATAACCCCTAAAATAAATGGAATCCTTCTCATTAGTGTCATTGAATATTTGTAGTTTCTGAAATACAAGGAAACAAACAACAGTGTTTTCCTTACTTCATGATATGGTTCTGGATGTCATTTTTCTTCAATAAACTTGGATGAATTCTTATGCAAAAAATAACTGTGTTTGAGGACCCTCATATTGGTGCTTCAGACCTTATCAAGCTGATGGGATTGGTATACTTTTTTCAGGGCATAAGTTTAAACTACAAAAAATAGTAGACTTAGTAGCTGGAAGGCTTATTATTGTAGATGGAATCTGGCAGAATGTGTCTAGCAGGTTTATAAATATCTATGCACCACAACAAAAAGCTGACCATGTACAGATAGTCATACAAATACAGCCTTACTTAGCCACGGCAAAAAACATTTTCATAGGAGGCGATTTCAATTGCACTCTGGATGTAAAGTGTACACAAACTAGTGGGAAAAAAGTGTATTTTGAGTCCACTGCATTACAGAAACTATTGGATTTACAGTAGCTGAGTTAGTAGACTGTTCTTAGATAGCATAGCCCAAAATAAAACACACCTATTTTCAGAGCACTGTATTTTTACATCTAAAATTGATTAAGTTTTCATTTCAGAACAGTTATTCATAAAGCTGAGGCTATTCCTATGGAGTTCTTGGATCATTTTATGATTAAAACACTCCTTAGCATAGATGCTACCAAACAGCGCACCTCCACATATTGGAGGATGAACACTTCTTAAGTGTTAACTCTTAACTGATTCAGTGGTTACCCTTACTGGTACTTCTATTCTAACCGCTAGAGTTTCTGTTTTATGTTTATATGAGGATATTGGACTCTGGTGGGAGGATACTAAACAAGACCTTACGGAATAGTTTCAAAGATTTGGTAAAACCACAGTTAATACCAAATTTTTCCATTACTTAGAACTCAGAACTCAATTATTTAAATTACTTATCCTGACCTGTCAAACTAGACGTGACTATTCAGACCAAATCTCTAATATTAAAACTAAGATGCAGCAATATAATATGATAGATCTGCGTCATTGTCAGCAGAAATGAACTTTGGCACCCAAAAGAACCCTTATTTGGACCCCTGTGAAGCTTGCAAGGAAAAAAGACAGAAGTCTAGTTTTACAAGTTTCCACAAACACCAAATGGAACAGTAGTTACTTCTTCTACAGATATAAGAAAAATTACAGTGGATTATTTGGAATCTTTTAATCAGCCCTTTACAGCATTTGAGCATGTAATTCAACAATATTTAACTGGAATTGCTGTACCTCATTTGGATGCATCATATACTTCTCAATTAGTAAACCCTATATCATCACAAAAAATCTTAGAAGCTATTCATTCTCTAAAATTAGAAATTTCCCAGGTCAGGGATGGAATCTCCAATGCTTTCTATAAAACATTTGGAGATATAATATCCACATGCTTATCTAATGTATTTAACTATTTCTTGTACCAAAATATGATTTCACCCACTTTTTCAAGAGAGTTGATTGTTTTCGTTTATAAAAAGGACAATAAATCCCTAATTAACAATTGGCGTCCAATTTGTCTACTAAATACAGACTTTAAAATTCTCACTACTGTATTACAAAAGAGACTTAGAATAATAGCACAATAATTAATACATCCTGCTCAGACATGCACTTGACCAGATAGAAAAATCCAAGAAAATCTGTTTATAATTAGAGATATGTCAGAATACTGTAGACAACAAAGTATGAGTGGGTTTTTGTTCTCTCTGTATCAGTATAAGGCCTTCAATAAAGTTAGTCATGCTTTCTTATTCCAGGTGTTAACAGTATTATGGGATACCAAATAGTTTTGTGAATTGGCTGTGTTTACTATATTCTAATGCTGAAATGTGTCCACTGATTGCAGGTCAAGAAGGCTGTAGGATGCCTGTTAGTAGTGGGGTTAGACAAGGATGCCCTTTAAGTCCTCTGCTTTATATCTTTGCATTGGATCCTTTTGTTCAGCAAATCACTGGTAAATACAGGGCATAATAGGACAGCAACAGAATGATGAAGACACTACTCAAACAGAGAATCATAACGTATCTGGAATCCAGTGGTCAGCAAGACTCAAAACAGCATGGGTTCATGGCAGGTAAATCTTGTCAAATTAACCTGGTCTACTTCTTCAACTGGGTTACAAAGATAGTAGATCAGGGAGCGGTGGAAGATGTCATCTATCTGGACTTTAGCAAAGCCTTTGACTCTGGTCCACACAGAAGGCTGGTAAGAAAGCTGGACCACATGGGGTGGGCAGGAAGGTGGTTGAGTGGGTGAGTAGCTGCCTGAGAGGAAGAACACAGAGGGTTCAGGTAAATGGGGCATTTTGAGCTGAGAGGGAGGTGACCAGCGAGGTACCATAGGATTCGGTACTGAGTCCTCTACTCTTCAATGTGTTCATAGCAGACATTGCAAATGGGCTGAAAGGTAAAGTGTGTCTATTTGCTGATGACACCAAGATTTACAACAGAGTGGACTCCCCTTAGGGTGTGAGGAGTATGACTTCAGACTTGAAGAAACTGGCGGAGTGGTCAGAAACATGGCAGCTGAAATTCAATGCCAAAAAGTGCAAAGTCATGCACTTAGGCAGAAACAATCCCAAAGAGGATTACTACCTGGGGAGGAGAGAAGCTGGCCTTCACCAGCCAGGAGAGAGATCTAGGGGTCATTATATCAGAAGACTTAAAAGTGGGTAAACAGTGTGAAAAGGAGGCACTAAAGGCAAGTAGCATGCTGGGCTGCATCAGGAAGGGAATCATGAGTCACAGGAGGGAGGTAGTGTTACCACTCTACAGGGCACTGGTGTGTCCCCACTTTTAATACTGCATTCAGTACTGGAGACCGCACCTCAAAAGGGTCATAGAATTGAGATGGTGCAAAGGAGGGCCATGAAAATGATTCAGGGACTGCACCATATGGCATATGAGGACAGGCTGAGGGAACTCAACATGTACTCTCTGGAGCAGAGGAAGGAGAGGGGTGACATGATTGAGACTTTTTAATATATGAGGGGTATAATTAAGGTTAACATTCAGGAGCTTTTCCAATTGAAAGAGAGTGGGAGAATGAGAGGGCATGACATGAGGCTGAAGGGAGGGAGATTCAGGAGTAATACAAGGAAGTTCTTCTTTACAAAGAAGGTGGTGGATCCATGGAATAGCCTACCCAAGGAGGTAGTGGGGTCCAAAACAGTAAGGGAGTTCAAGATCGCATGGGATAGACATAAAGGTAGCATACGGAAAGGCATAGGAGGGGAGGGGGAAAAGCACCAGGTAGGTTCTTGGGTGGACTAGATGGACCTTGTGGTCCCCTTCTGCCATCACTTTCTATGTTTCTATGTCTCTATGAAGATAAACTAGTAGCCTACACAGTTGATTTATGTCTGTTTTTTAAATGACAGCACACATACCTTGTTGCAAGAGATGGATTTATATGCACAGGTGTCAGATGCTAGCCTTAATATGTTTAAATGAATATGTTTAGGCCCACAAGACACCAGGATAAGAAATGTAGTATTCATATTTCGGATGATCCCATTTAAAATATTAGGTATTCATTTTGGTGACGGGGATATGGCACAGATGAACTAGGAACATAGTATAACGATATGCGAAACTAAGGTAAACTGATGGAAAGGTTGGAAACTGTTCAAAACAAAGAGAGTTTTATTTTATTTATTTAACAAATCGGAAAGACCTTTGAGCCAAGGACTCCTTTACAGAGGTTCCACGTCAAGTCACAAGAATAACAAATTACAATGGTTTCAGTAAGTAATACAACATGAGGAAAGTAATTACATAAACAAAAGAATAATACGGCAAGATAAATATTGTTTCAAGTGCAGCCAGTGGCCCTGTCTGAAGAGGGGTGGAAGGGATTACAAGGAGAAAAGGATAGGGGTGAATTGGGGGGTGGAAGGAGCAAAATAAGAGCAAGGAGGGAGCTGCCACAATGTAGCTTATGCAGGAAAAGACCCATGGGGAGTACAGGAGAGAACAAGGTGAGGAAACAGAGGGAGGGAGGGAGGGGGGGGAGTGGAGGGTAGATGAGGTAGGATGAAAGAGGGCAGGGATGGGGAGGTAAGGGATGAATGAAGGAAGTGCTGTATGTGTAATAGTGCTGCAACAGGGTAGGGCTACACAGGGGCGAATGGTAAAAGAGGGAGGTCCCAGTGCATTTAGCTGTCTGCCAAGATTAGGTATATCAGTCACAAGATGCTCTGGAAACTAGGAATTGACACAGCTTCTGCTTAAATGGTCCCACGGTTGCAGTTGTCGCAATCTTAGGAGGAAGGGAATTAAAAAAATTAGCTGCTCTAGCTGCAGTGGATCGCTGTCAGAGCGAGGTTCGACAGCGAGGGACAGTAAAAGTTTGGCTCACAGAACTTAGTGTGTTGTGAGTGCCCTGGAAGGGACTGAAAAGCTGAAGGGATCCTAGTTGTGGGAGACCAAGAGCTGCCTTCTTAGCCAGAAGGCAGGCTTGATATTCAATATAGCCTGGAGTTGAAGCCAGTTTGCTTGTCCGTAAAAGTCACAAGTGTGAGTACGATACACTGCACCAGTTAGTAGATGGCATGCCTTATTCAGAGCTGTGGTGAGCCACCGTAGGGTTGTGTCCAGAGCGGTACCATAAATGACCAAAGCATAGTCAATAATAGACGCAACTGAACTTTGGATAGCCAGTCTGAGAGATTCGGTAGTAAGGCAGTGTTTGTGTCTGTGTAGAAGGCCTAGACGAATGTTAACTGCCTTGGCAACATTCTCAACATGGTGGAAGTAGGAGAGCGTACTATCCAGAGTAACTCCTAGGTATTTAAAAGATTGAGTTTGATCAAGAACTACACCAGCACTGTTTTTAATCACCAATTGTTTGGATTTACGCTTGCTGTGGGTACCATGGAAAAGCATAACCTTTGTTTTTTTGCAGTTAAGCACCAACTTATGAGAGGTGAATCAGGACTCAACTTCAGTAAAACTTTTCTGAAGTTGGGCCTGAAGGAGGGTAGGGTCAGTAGTCTTTCGGAAAATGACCGTATCATCCTCTTAGAGGAGTATTGGTTCAGAACAGGTTGCTGGAAGATTATTGAGGATGGTACTAAATAGAAGGGGTCCCAGTATCGACCCTTGAGGAATCCCAGAGCAGACAGGCAGTTTAGCAGAAAGGGTAGACCCTATTCTCACCTGCTGTGTGCGGTTTGCTAGATAGCTGGCGAACCACTTTAAGGCATTTGAAGATACACCAAGCCCAGTAAGCAGATGTGTCAGCAAATGGTGATTGACCGTATCAAATGCTTTAGACAGGTCAATAAAGGTTGTGCCAAACTGACACTGATCAAGGGTATGGTGAATGAAACCTGTGAATCCCAGTAGGGTCGTAGATGTGCTGTGCCCTTTCTGAAAACCATGTTGTTGGACACATTGTAGGTTGTGTTTTTCCAGGTACCCCACAAACTAGTCAGCAACAATCCTTTCAAGTGCTTTGGACAATGGGGGAAGAATAGATATTGGCCTATAATTCCCAGGTTGTAATCTGTCCCCACTCTTCAAAACTGGTGTAACCAGAGCGGATTTCCAGATCTGGGAGAATTGTGAAAAGTATACATTATTGTGGAGAGTACACATTATTAAACAGTTTTTAGTCCAATGTTTATTATATATTAGTTCAGTTTTTCCTGTGCCATTGATTTTTGAGACAAAACTCCTAAGCCTTTTGTTTCAAATGCTTTGGGGATGCTGGTTAACTCCTATTAAAAAAGAGTTAACTTATTTACCTAAACATAAAGGGGAACTTAATATGTTAAATCCTGTTGACTTTTTTCGCACTTTATTTTGGTCTGGTTCTTTAGAAATAGTCCTACAGGATGTAACTTCTCCTGCAAGGAACGGGATTCATAATGTTTTACATACCTACTTACAACAAGCATTTGTCAATGCCGAATGTTTGCTTGCTGGCATTGGGATTGGTAGTGTAGGAGTTAGACAGCTGCATAATAGGAATGGCAGTGAAGTATTGAACTGAAGCCAACTCAGCCACCACCCTGCAGATACGGACAGGCATTGGGGTGTGTCTTTGGGTCATCAGGCATAATGGCCACGCCATTTCACCACACCCAACCCTGCAGACACTGTCAAGTGTCACGGCGTGCTGTGGATATTTTGGCCCTTATGCACCCCATTCCATTAGGGAAGTACGGTGAGATGGGTGCAGTATAGGAGAATGGGGTGAACTTTGGGGCGAAGAGTCAAGGTATACCTCAATGCCTCTCAGTGACTGCAGGGTGTGGAATGGTATGAGCATCACAGGCAAGAATCCCAAGTCACACCCGATGCCTGTCATTCTCTATAGAGTGGGCGTTATAGTTGAAAGCCTAATACCTCAGGCATTCGTTGGTATTTTCACTCCAAATTTTCAACATGTTTGTTTTGTGACCCCACCTCATGAACAGGGAAATATCAGTTTGTTAGCTGAAAGCTGCTTATGCACAGTGACTTCTGACATTTAGCACCACAGGTGCAAAATATTCGAACAGGATGAAAAATGACAGCTGTACTCTTTCATGGGAGGTGTAAAAATGGCTATATTGCAAATGTGTGATAAAAATATTTAAAATGGTGAAGTCACAGTACATAGAAACTGTGCAGCACACACCGTAATATAATTAGGTTGGGGATTTCTTACAGAAGATTGTCAACTCAGGCATTTTGGTGCCTCCGATCATGAACAGTGTCACTGTGATTTTCTTTATCTGTGCCAAACAATGATTTCCCACAGCGACCACGCATCTCTGCACTGAAAGTGTGAAAACACACTTTGGCCATGTTGTGAAAAATGGCAGCTGTACTGTTCATAAGGAAGTGTGGAAAAATGCCACTGGTGAAAATCTGGACTGAAAATATTACAAAGTCATGAACTAACGAGGGTGCGTGGAAACTGTGCAATGCACAGTCATTTTATGGACTTTTGTCACCAAATTTTCAACATAGCCATTTTAAGACCTCTGCTCATGAACAGTGTAACTGATTTTCTTAATCTGTCCTAAACATTGCTTTCGCACACCAACAGCACCATTGTGCGCTACATGAGCGAAAACACATTTTGGGTGACATATGAAAAATTGCAGCTGTACTGTTCATAGGAAGTTTAATAAAATGGACATGTTGAAAATCTGGAGTAAAATATTAAATTTGCAAACTTACGAGCATGCATAGGAACTGTGCAATGCAGCATGAAATCATTTAGGAATTTTTCACCAAATTCTCAACAGCCATTTTAAGACCTCTGCTCATGAACAGTGTCACTGTGATTTTCTTAATTTGTCCTGTACATTGATTTCAAGACAACGACTGCGCCATTGTGCGCCATATGGGCAGAAACACATTTTGGGTGAGATGTGAAAATGACAGCTGTACTATCATGAAGAAGTGTGGTACAATGGCAATGTTGAAAATCTGGAGTAAAATATTGAAAATTTGCGAACTAGCAGCGTGCGTAGGAACTATACAGCATAACGCTCAGAAACAGTCATTTTGAAATTTTTCACCAAATTTTCAACATAGCCATTTAATACCTCACCTCATGAACATATCACTGTGATTTTCTTAATTTGTCGTGCATTGATTTCACACTGACTCGCCATTGTAATAAGCTACATAGTAGGAAACACATTTTGGTTGAGATATGAAAATGACAGCTATACTACTCATAAGAAGGTATGGTACAATGGCAATGTTGAAAATCTTGAGTGAAAATATTGAAAATTTGCGAACTTACGAGCCTGCGTAGGAACTGCGCAACGCACGCTTGTAAAACAGTCATTTTTGGGAATTTTGGCACCAAATTTTGAACATGGGGTTTTGAGACCCTTCTCATGATTGATGTCACTGTCATGGTGTTATTCAGGCCCAAAGGGTGATTTCACAGTCACTGCACAGTCACTGCGCGAAATCACGCCGAACCAGTGCCCGCCATGATGTTTATCAATCATGAAAGTCGCTACATGTTAGTGTGATTAAAATCAAAAAATGCCTGAGATATGCAATAAAGTTGAAACCCCTATCTAGCCCATTATACAGCTTACGGCATTTCCTCAGTTTGCGGTCGCCTTTGAAGAGTGCAGGCGTGTTCTCGATCCACTGGAGATCGTCGCGCAGAGGTCGGAGGTAAGCATGGGGTGAGGGGGTGTGGAAACTGGGTGCACAGTGGGTGGGTGCGGGTTGTGGGAGGCGGGGAGACTGCGCCGTGGGACCGTTTTTCTTTACAGGTGAAAAAGCGGATGGCGTGGAAGACGTTGCCACGCTGGGATGGGCTCAGCGTGGCACAGGCGTTGGGGCTGTTCAGCCGGCGGGGAGATTAGGCACCCCCGTGGTCTCTGGATGCTTGCACGCTGGGGTGGGCTCCCAGCGTGGCACTCTACTACTGGGGGAGGACAGTGCAGCCGGCGGGAGATTGGGCACCCCGTCGGCTATATGATTAGTGCCGCAGCTGGGGTGGGCACCCAGCGTGGCATTTCAGAAGCGTTTGGGGGGGAATGCAGCACAGCCGATGAGGGTTGGGCACCCCGTCGGCTATACAGTTCGCGTGTGTGAGGCCTGGCGCCTCGCCGCGGGCGTCTGTGGGGGTGCTGCGTGAGCAGCCTTATGTTGTGCTGCTCACTCAAGCGTAGCTCCCCCTTTCAACTGTATGCCACTGCATTTTGGAGCATGTCATAGACAGCTCCAAAATGCATTGGCTTACAGGCGCTGCGCCTGCCAGCACACTGACTGAATTGGAGGAGGAGGTGACACACCTCCGAAATCTCCGATGATGGCACTATGTTTCTTACACATGCGTGCAAGCAAACATAAAAATGGATAGATGACCCTTTAAAAGTGACACCTCGTCTACAAATTCCTGTTTATTTTAAACCCACATTATACAAGTTGTATAAATGGAAGGTGCATAAACAACATCTTCAACAGAAATCAAGAAAAGCATCATATAGCCAAGTATTGGAGACAATTGGGTCAGCAGAACCAGGATTTAAACTATGCATGCCTTCTAGGACTGATTTAGTAATTAACCAACTTATGAACAAACAAATTCCTTACAGGATGTGTGATATTGTATGGCTTTGTTCTCATGGGAAACTACAGTAGGTGTTAAAGGTAATAAGCATAAAACAGTTGAACAAATATGACCATACCCGGATTGTGTGTAACAGCTAGAAACAATGCATTTTTTATTAGACTGTTCCTATACTAAACAACTATGGACATATGAGACAAGAAAATGGAATTTGCCTTGGTTACAACATATTACATATGGAAATATAGCATTAGGGGACTATGCTCAGTTGTGGCAGAGCTGTAATTACAGTGTGTTATCAGTTGTATTTGCAGTGTTAAAATTTTATTTGTGGCAAGCAAGAAGTCAGTTGATATTTCAGCAGAAAAGAATGTCTTATATGTCTTCTAGCAAATTATGTGAAGCAGCATTTAAATAATTTTTTTAAATTGATTTGAAATTTCACCCTAAAACAAAAGTGATTATGTAGTGGAAAGGGTTTCCTTTTTTTCAAAAATATAGCTAGGACCTGATAGTTACAGCTACTGTATGTAAACAGTCTACTTTGTCAGTATATTATTTCAACTGAGATGTTTTCAGTTCTTACTCTTGTTTGTGTAACGTTTTGGTAGCAGTTTGGGGGGAGGGAGGTATGCCTTAATATTTATTTACTTTATCTCCTGATTTGTATATTATTGTTCATTGTTATGTTATATGATTATAATGTGTTGTACGTGATCTTTTTTTTAAATTTCTAATAAAAAATCCCCCTACTCTTAAGTAGTTGGGGGGGGGGAGATGGGTGGTATGCATTAATACGCATTTGATTTTATTTCTGATTTGTATATGATTTGTATGTGAATATAATGTGTTGTATTATGATTTGTTTTTGTTGTTTTAATAAAAAAATTCCCCTACTCTTGCAAGGGGGTTCTGTTGGCTCCCAATCCAATATGGAGTAATCCCCAGTGGAGAAGGAGCAGGATGGTTGGTTGCGGGCTGAGGGAGTGCTCTCCCCCTCAGTCTTGGCTGTTTCACAGAAGAGTGAAGATTAGATGGATGTTGGTGTAATCAGAGCAGAGGAGGTTGTAGCTGCACTGGATTTACCTGCTGAGATGGATTTGGTGCTGGATACCCCCGCATTGGTGGTTAAAGGTGTGGCGGTCACAGAGGTGTCTGCTGGAGTTTCAGAGGTTACTGGAGTGATTTCTGAGGAGGCCCCTGGGGTTTCATGTACTGGAGAGTGTGGACAGGTTTTTGTGGCATCAGCCGAAGAGCCTCATGGTCAGAGTACCCCGGCCTGATGCACACCATACACCGAGGTCTGCGGGATCACAAGTGCAGGGCCGCTTTTGGACTACAAACTGTTGCCATGCTGCCAGAGCCGTGGTCTCTGAATGCTGCTTTGTGTGCCATGGGGTGGATGCAAAACACTGACAGCACATGGATTCCGGACCTGATGTGGTCTCAGGATATAGAACCACTGGAAGTGGTCCCACAGAAAGGGCTATTGTTATCGATTGTGACCAGGATATTGATTAAGGAGTCCCTCCCCAGTTCCAGTGCCCAGGGCGATTTATTTTCACTGATTCCAGCTGCAGGCTCTGCTAACTCAATAAGTACCGATGCCTTGCCTAAGGGGGAAGGGAGCTCTGTTGCACCACTGTTGTTGAACTATTGCAGTCTAGTACAGAGGGGGTTTCTGGACTCCCATCTGTGATGAACGCTACCGACCTCGGCGTGTCCAGGATCAGGAGTGCACAGAAGCGTGTCTTGGGACCTCGGCTGCTACTTTCCCCAGCAGGTCAACCCCCCTCCCAGAACGCTACCGACCTCGGCGTGTCCAGGATCAGGAGTGCACAGGAGCGTGTCTTGGGACCTCGGCTGCTACTTTCCCCAGCAGGTCAACCCCCCCCCAGAATGCTACCGTCCGCGGCGTGTCCAGGATCAGGAGTGCACAAAAGCACGTCTCGGGACCTCGGCTGCTACTTTCCCCAGGTAAACAGGCCTCCCACCTCGTGGCTCTGGGCATATTTTAGGGACGTTTTGTGATGGACTCCTGGCTACCTAGCTCCACAGCCCACTTATTGTTTCCGTGGACTCGGCTGTGGGGTGCTACCTGAAAGGGTGGCTGGGTCGCAAACAACTATACCGCGCCTGTAACTGGACTACTCTGGTGCTTCATTGCTGTGTTGCTGCCTACCATGTTCACCTGTTACTTCCTAGTTCTACCTGCAAGTATTCGCTGTTGAACTGAGATTGCTGTTCCTTGCCTGTTTGTACTAGTGCCATCTTAAGTTCGTTTCTGTGCTAGTTTAATGGCTGCATGTGATTGAAAGGCAATCTGATGGTTATGAGGGCTATTTTCCTAAACTGCATTGCCTGTAGCATTTTTCCGGTAGCAAGCTCTCTATGTTAAAAAAAAAAAAAGAGAAATTTACAGTTTTGTGTAATAACATCTTGGTGGGGGTTTACTGGGCTTGTCCTGCGTTGTGCTGACTGCGCATGTATAAGATTGCTGTCCTAGCTAGCCTCTTTACATTTTCCCACTGCATACTAATGTTGCCCTTCTACCTTTTCTAGCAGGTCAACCTCCTCCCCCAGAATGCTACCGACCGTGGCGTGTCCAGGATCAGGAGTGCACAGGAGCGCGTCTCGGGACCTCGGCTGCTACTTTCCCCAGGTAAACAGGCCTCCCACCTCATGGCTCTGGGCATATTTTAGGGCCGTTTTGTGATGGACTCCTGGCTACTTAGCTCCACAGCCCACTGATTGTTTCGTGGACTCGGCTGTGGGGTGCTAGCCACACCCACCCCAACCACCCCCCACCCAGGGGCGGCCCTTGCTTTATTGGCTCCAGACGCCTCGTCACTTCCTGTGTTGTCCTGCAGCCCAAGTCCCCACTTTCCATTTGCAGATTATACTGGGTGACCACTAGTGGTGCTTGACCTCTCTTCCCTTCCCAGCTCTCATCGCTCCTCCCTATACTACCACTGTGGCATCCACGGGCTCCAAGTCCGCTTCTGCAGGTCACTGTTATCCCTCACTCCTAGTATGTCTGTCTTCCCTGATCTAGCTTGTTCTCCTCTCCTCTCCCTCCTTATTATCTTCCTTGCCTCTCCTATGACTACCTTCTTCCCACTACTCAGCCATACCTGTGTCCCTAGTTGCCCCCAGCCCCCCAGCCCCAGCCTCCTCTCACACACCCTGCTCCTCCATTCATCCCCACCATCATCTTGGCCTCCCTCTCCCACCCCCTGCCCACTCTTCTATCATATCACATTAGCATTCCTGTCTGTGGTTCCCTGCCCATCCCTTGTACTGCCTCCCCCTTACCCTTCCCCATCCGGCGTAAATTTCTCCTCCGCCACCTCCTTCCTAAGGCTGCTCTCCTCCTTCTGCTCCTATCTGGCAATATCCATCCCAATCCTGGGCCTGTCCCAATGTCTCCCTTTGAAATCAACTGGGTGCGTATCGCATCTATTAATATCTGTAGCCTCCTCAAAAACGGACTCCCTACAATGCTGGGTGACTGTTCATAATCCTGATGTGATTGCATTAGTTGAAACCTGGCTGTCGGCTCCACCTCTGATGCCCAGGTCTCTCTCCCAGGCTACTCCCTCCACCGGCTGGACAGAATCGGTAGGAGGGGTGGTGGTTGTGCCATCTATATTAAAGACCCACTTCATAGTCTAGCCCTTCCTCCCCCTATCCTTGATTACAATGCCCAGGCCCTAACCCTAAAGTTGTCACCTGACCCTGCCAGGGCTCCTATCTTCCTGACTACTGCCTACATACCGCCAAAAAATCAAGCTCAGGCACTGGGCCCCCTAGTTGACTACATTACCTCCCTACCTAGCCCCTCTGACCAAATCCTGGTAGGTGACCTGAATATCAATTGGCTATCTCCTAAGGGGTCTACCTCCCGTGAGGCATTCGCTGCCATTGATCTGACACAACTAGTCTCACAACCTACCAGATTAAATCCTAGCACGGGCACGGGCACTCTTCTGGATGTAGTTCTCACCAACAGGCCCAGCTGCGTCCACAACGTTCAAATCCTCCCAGACTGCCTTAGTGACCACTCCCCAGTTCTTTTCCTCTGGGCAACCTCCCTGCCCAAGCCCCCTGTTCACACCACCCACCGTCATCGGCTCAGACCTGGTGGGCTAAAAGACTTAAAACACCATCTAGCTGGCACTGATTGGTCCCCACTACTAAACACCCTGATATTGACAAGGCACTAGCCTTCTTTGTCCACACACCTTTAACCTTGCCTGTGACATTTATGCACCACTTACCCCACTTAGATTCAGCAAGGCACGCCCCTGGATTACCCCTGCCTTTACTAACGCTTCTCAAACAGCGTTGACAACCTGTGGCACGTGGCCATTGAAACTGGCCGCCCAGCCGACAGACTGGCCTACGAAGCTGCCCGGAATAAGTGTACGTGGTCTGTCCGCAAAGCAAAGGCAGATTATTACCATGCTGCTCTTACCTCCTCCTGGGGTAACCCCAGGTCCTTCTGGGACAATATCAAGCAGCTAAATGGTGGCGCACGCCCACCCCCATCGCTTCTCAACATTGATGGGACTACCTCCACCGACCCTGCCCTCATTGCAACGCACCTCAACAACTCCTTCACTGACCTTAGTGCAGTGCTCCCGTGCAACTTCTTCGATCCCTTCCCTCCATGTCTGCCCCTCCCATCTCCCGCCCCCCTTTCCACCTTCGCACTGTCACCACCCATGAGGTTAGGCCCTACTTACTAAAAGCCCTAAAGTCCAACTCCATCGGCAATGACTCCCTTGATCCCTGTCTCCTACGTCAGGTCCTGGATCAGGTCATCTCACCCATTACTTGCCTCTTTAATAAGTCCCTCTGCCTCGGGCAATTCCCCACCGTCTGGAGGGTCGCCACTGTTACCCCTATTCACAAAGGTGGTGATAGAACACTCGCAGGCAACTACTGGCCTATCTCCATCCTCTCCCCCCTCTCTAAAGCCTTGGAGAAAATTGTTGCCAGCCAAATCTCACATTACCTCACGAAATATGAGGTCCTCTGTCCTGAACAGCATGGATTCAGAGTTGGTCATAGCACCAATACTGCTCTCCTGGAATTTGCTAACTTCCTTCATAATTCACTTGATGCTGGCTCCCTCGCTGGTGCGGTATTTATAGACCTATCAAAAGCCTTTGATACCGTCTCACACCCTCTACTGTTAGCCACTCTTGCCAGTGTGGGCTTTGCCTCTGGTCCAGTCTCCTGGTGCACCAGCTACTTGACCAACCGCTCCTAATGTGTGCGGGTTGGTGGCACTCTTTCCAGTACCTGCCTAATCCACTCAGGTGTTCCCCAGGGCTCCATACTTGGGCCCTTACTCTTCTCTCTCTTTCTCAATTCCCTGCCCAATGCATGCACAGGAAATATCCTTCTGTATGCGGATGACGCAGTTCTCTTTGCCTTAGACAGTAACCCCGTCTCACTCCAAAACTCCCTTCAGCGTGCCTACACCTCAGCTGAAAACTGGTTCTCTGACCACCGTCTTGTCATCAACCTTAAGAAAACTAAATCTATGCTTTTTACTCACCCCCAAAATAAGCCCAGCAATTTTCCTCTCTCTGTTCACTCCGCCGTGACACACCCCTTAGAACTTGTGCACTCTTATAAATACCTTGGCATAATCTTCGATTCTGCTCTCTCCTTTCATAACCACATCTCTGCTTTAACCTCTGCCTCCAACGCACGGTTGGGTATCCTCTACCAGCACAAAAAATGTCTCCCCGCAAACTCCCTTCGCTTGGCTGTCTCCTCTTCGGTGCTCTCACTAGTTGACTATGGCCTGCCTGTATATGGCGTGGCAGACCAGACAGCCCTTCACAAGGTTCGCCTAACGCTTAACAAAGCATGTAGACTTATTACCAGTGCCCATAGACTCACCCATACCTGTCAACTTTACTCCATGGCCACCCTACTCAACCTCGATGAGCGCCTCTTGTTCCTAACTTGCCAAGTTACTTACAAAGCCCTCCATGGACTATCCCCGCCAGGCCTTGCTAACTCTATTCACCGATCCAACCCCACGGTTCACACCCGCCTCCAGCAAAACTGCCCATGTCATCCCAAGGGCACGGACCACCCAGAGCCAAAGGGCTTTCTCCTATAGAGCCCCCTCCTGGTACAATTCCCTCCCTGCTGGCATCACTGATGCCCCCTCACTCGCTAGCTTCAAATACTGCCTAAAAAATCACTTGCTCACTTCACACTCCTGCCACTGCCCCTGACCCCCCCCATCCCCACCACCGTTATGATAAGAGAATGGATACAAAAAATAAATAAATAAATAAAAATTGGGGACTGCATTCCTATTTCGTTTAGCTGATAATGGTGTTATGACACTCAACACCTGTAATGTGACTGTGCCTATTGTTAAACTGTGTTGCTGACTGTCTCGCTTTGCCTGCAACTTGCCTTTGCCTTATTATTGTACTGTATTTCTGATTGTTTCATGTATGTATGTTCTGTCTTCCTTATGACGAAGTACCTTTGTAAATGAGCCTCTGGCTCAAAGGTTTTAAACTGATGTTAAAATAAATAAATAAATAAATGAGTCACTTGGACCCTTTGGTCCCAGTATTGCCAGATGGGGATCCTTCTGCTAAGGTCCTCAATGCTGATGAGGGATTTTGGGGTTTTTCTTCTACCTCCCATGATCTAAATGTCCTGATTTTTTCAAGAATAGGCTGGAGGCCTTGCTGAGGAGGAATGCGGTCAGGATCCACTATGCAAGTGGCCTGGAAGTCAGGACAGATCGAGTCTATGTGGGAAAGATTCTCTTAAAAGACTCATTGCATTTTATTCCTTTGGAGGTCTTTGCTGTGATTAACATCTCTGGGGAAGATAACTTTGATGTGAGTTTTAACACTCTGGCTGGCCTCGAACACTTTTGGTCCCACTACAAGGCTCTCAAACATACCCCCCTGTGGACACCTTTTTTGGCAATTCCCCTTACCAAACCTCTGATTAAAACTGCAAGTGTCATATTCCGGAATGAGAACATGAATGTCGGGTACATTCACTACTGATTAAGTTTCAAATGTGATGTCCTAGAACCCTCCGAAGCCATTATTGACTCAGAGTGCTACTGGATGGGGGGATAGAAATTCAGGGTAAGACTTTGGATGGGGCCATCAGGGATCATTCACATTCTCAACAGTTTATTTTTGGGCAGGGAGTAAAGGGTCTGTTTTTATGCGGGCCAGCCCAAGGCCTGTTATAAGTGCAGAGCACACTCACATCTTTCTAGTGCCTATGACAAATTGTGTTGTGGGCTCTGTGGTGGCTTTGGACACAATAATTTCACTTGTATGGACTGGAACACATGTAGTTTGTGTGATACCAAAGGGCATATTTTCCAAGACTGCCTTTGGGCCCCTTACAACAGACCCTCCCCCTTCAATCAAGCTGATTTGGTTCAAAGAGCCCAAAAGGCCAGCTCGGTGATCAGACTGGATGCTCCTGGTCTAACTCTTCCTTTGACCATCAGGAAAGCAGGCCCCAGCTAGCCTCAAGAAGCTCTCTTAGCCCTGCTGCAACTACCTCATCTCTACCGACTACTTTGCTGGATCCAATTCCTATTTTGCAACAACCTTCTGCAACTGCTGAGTCAGTAGAATCAATCCCGCCAGGCCTCCAATGTCTCCCCTTTGGCAGCTTCTGTGGACCCCCGAGCTGGAGGTGACTCTAGTATGCCCCCTCCAAATGTGTCAAAATCCTTGCCTTTACATCGCAGCTCCAGAACTATCAAAGAGACTCCCCTGAGCCTGTGTTGCCACGTACAAATAAGTGTGAGGTGCAGCAATCTTCAAAATACTGGGGTGGTTCAGACTGGGATGAGATAGACTCAGAATCTTCTGTCCACTCCCTCATCCAAAAAGATAAGACTTCTCCTGCTCAGACGAAGAGGGAAAGGGGTGCGGGGGCTACAGAGAAGTTGGGGGGTGGAAAAGGGGTCATTTGATGTGTTGTTTTTGATTTTGGAATTTCATTTTTTTATTTTGCTGTTTTCCCTCCTTCTTATGGAACAATTGAAATTCACCACTTTGAATGTTTGTAGCCTCAAAAATTCTACTTAATGGTCAGCCATTTATTCTTATTTGTAACAGGAACATTTTGACCTTATTTTCCTCCTAGAAACCTGGAGAGCTACGTTGTTTGATTTGTATTCAATGAAAAAAGATTGGTGGTGGGGACCCTCTTTTTTGTCCTTCAGGCAAGATAAGGCTGATGGTATCGGCATTCACTTTCAAGGGTCTGCTTTTCAGCTTCTCTGACTGGTGGACATCCTATACGGAAGGGCTCTGCTGCTTGATTTTCATTGGCAAAATAAAGCCTTTCATTGTATCAATGTCTATGGGACCCAAGTAAAATCTGATTGGATTGCACTGTTTAATTTGATTAAACCTTTCTTGGCTACTTCCCTTTCCCTGATTTTAGGTGATGATTTCAATTGTTCCTTGGATTTTTCCATTAGGCATGAATGTTATAAGATTTACTGTGATGCTATTGCATTAAAATCAATGGTGGATACGACTGGGATTCTGGATAGTTACAGGATCCTTCATCCTACAGGGGGTTTACATGCTATAGGGGACCCCTACATTCCAGGATCGATTATTATTTTGCATCCCCAGGTTTATAGCCTGCTGCTGCAGTCACATTACCTTGTGAATTTTTTGACCACGTGCCATTGCAGGTTACTTTGAGTTGATCATCAGCCCTGCCCAACCCCTTCAGGAAGGTGGAGGCTGAATGTTAGCACTCTGAATCTTCCTGAAGTCCATGAAGGTATCAAATCTCTCCTGATGGCAAGACTTTCGGTCCATTGCCTATATAATGCCGCATTCGCTTGATAGGAGGACATGAAAAAGGAATTGAAACATTTTTTCTCTCCCATGGCAGAACCAAAGCTAATTCTGATTATTTTACATATTCATCTCAATGATCACATCTGTACCACTTGATGTCCTCATCTAACTCTGGGGCCTTAGATCTCTCTAACCAAATAAAATTGGTCAAGGGTGAAATGAAACTGTATCAATATGATAGGGCCACTTCCTTGGATGCTGAGCTTAAATATAGGATACAAACTGGCTCATATATTGTCTCCTGTCAAAAATGTAAGGAGAGGGCGGATACTTTCAACATCTCTTGTTTAAGGAGTGACTCAGGGATACTCATTTTGGATCCTATTATTTTGGCTGAGATGGTAGATACCCACCTATATGGGCTCTTTGGTGAGCTACCACATACAGGGATGTGTTACGATGGATAGGTTTCGCCACAGATCCCCCCTTTCTGGTTTGGAGAAGGACAGTTTATCGCTCCCTCTCTCTGAGACTGAAATAGTAAGTGCTATTTTGTCTCTGACATCCAAGGCCTCTACCAGAGGGAATGTTTTACCCCATGACTTTTATAACGTTTTTGCCTCAGACTTGGTGGTGCGCCTCTTGGAAGTTTTTCTTGATTTATTGCACCTGGATTTAATCCCATCTTTTTTTACTAAGGGTCTCTTGATATTTTTTTTATAAATCGGGAGATAAATCAGATCTGGATAATTGGAGGCCTATTTGTCTGCTTAACTTGGATTATAAAATCCTTGCAAAACATTTAAATTCTAGATTATTGAAGGTTGCTCCTATGCTAATCTACCCAGACCAAACTTGCTCCATACTGTCTAGAAATCTGAGGGAGAATTTATATGTACTTAGAGATGTTATGGCTTACATAAAAAACATATGCTACATGGGTATCTATTGTTTCTTGACCAGTGAAAAGCATTTGATCGGGTTCAACATGAGTTTTTGTTTCATACCTTGGGTAGCTATGGTATCCTGCAGTCTTTTGTTTTTTGGCTCACTTAATTGTATAAATCTGTGATCTTGGCCTTTTATAACAGAGGGGCAATGGGGACTGATGCGCCAATTTTGAGAGGAGTAAGACAAGGTTGCCACCTCAGCCCTTTATTATATGTTTTTTTCTTAGACCCTTTAATTCAGTGTATTATAGAGACCCAGACTATACAGGAAATCCCCTGGCTTGGGAGTGTGCGTGTGAAAATTTTAGCCTATGCTGACAATATCTGCATATTTTTAAATGCACCAGATAGTGGTCCCTTTTTGTTACATACCTTTACTGAATTTTTCTTCATATCCGGAGCTGTGTTAAATTTATCTAAATGTATTGGGATTCAGTTGGCTGGTTGGAATGGTTCAGTTTCAAGGATAGTGGGGATCCCTATTGTTCCAGACCCTTTAAAAGTCTTGTGAATTAAATTTGGGAATGGGATTTAGCTTTCTAAAACTGGTCTGAAAAATTAGCAGTATGCTTTGCTAAAACTCAGAAATGGAAAAGTGGCCCCTTTTCAAAGATTAAATGAGTTTGGGTTATTAAACAGTTTTTACTTCCTATTTTGCTTTATGTTAGTTATGTTTTTCCTCTCCCTTCCCAGTTAGAAACCACTGCTTATAGTATTTTTTTCAAATGTTTTGGGGCAGTCATTTGAATCCCATTAAGAGGGATTATCTTTACTTGCCCAAAAAAGTGTGGGGCAGCAATGATACACCAGTCATATTTTTTCGTAATATTTTTTAGTCTCATTCCCTTAACATAGAAACATAGACTTTGAAGGCAGATAAGGACCGCTTGGCCCACCTAGTCTGCCCATTTCCCTACCTATTGGATAAATAGGTTCGTTGGGTTCGTTTTTCAAGATGCAGACTCTGATGTCAATATTTGATTGAAGTGTCTCCTTGAGCCCTATTTGATTTCATTGGATGACTTACCCCCTGAAGTTTTGGTGCATTTCAAGGTCCCTGGTTATTTGAGACCCATGCTTCAAAAGCTAAGAGCTTGGAAGGTCTTCAAGTCACAGACAGTCTTCTTTGGCAGGAAACAGCTTTATGAAGAGGCTAAAGGCTGCACTTTTTTTTCAATTATTTAACCAGGAGCGGCACAGTAAGCTGAAAGCTTGTTTACAGGTGTGACCTGGGAGCACAGGGAAGTTATGTGACTTGCTCAGGGTCACACAGTATATTCAAGTGGGGGCTGTGGGATTCAAACTCAGGTCTCCAGATTTGCAGCTCAGAGCCTTAAACCACTGCACTATACTGCCTCCCATTTGTGATAAGGAGCCTGATTTTAAACCCTGCATGGTCATTAAAGTGCCTCTGGTGGTGGACCCATTAATGGACCCCCGGATTCACAGGAAAATGTGAGATGTTTTATGGCTCTCCTCTTACAGGAGATTAAACATGAGAGGGAACCATAAGCATAAGCCTTTAGGGGAATGCTCCTGTCCTTTCCCAGATTGCTTTGCATCTATAGAGTTGATGGAGCACTTTCTCTTAGAGTGTACTTTTTACCCTTGGTTTTTGGAAATTGGTGGCCTGGCACTGGCACTTTCCTTGGTTGGAACGTTTGACTTATGAAAGCCTTGTGTTGGGAGATTTTCCTTTTTTATCCTGGAAATACCATAAGAGTACTCTTCTGGTGTTTTTTGCTCGCCTCAAGTATTATTTATGGCACTCTAGGTGCAAATTGGTGCTTCAGCAATTACAGATGCCATACCCTGCTATAATAAATATGGTTGAGGCTGCAGTGTATGATGTTTTTTGTGTGATGAGAAGTGGGTTTCCCGTCCTCAGTTGGCTACACTTTGGGCCTATTTTTTTTTTATCAGTGAACCACCCTAAATGAAATGGAGCAGGGTCCTTGACCCTTTTTGTTCTGTGGGTTGGGCTCTGATTATATACCCGGGCAGGAGGTAACTATTTTTTTGCCTGATCCTAATGAACATTGTGTATTTACATTTTAGGTTTTACTCCCAGAGATTGACATGTTGTGATATTGTGGTTTTCCTTTTTTCCTTTTCTTTTACCCCGAATTTCTTTTGCTTTCCCCTTGTATTTTTTGATTACTTTTTGGTTGTTGTCTTGTATGTCATTTTCTTTTGTGTTAGCATTTTATTATGGTTTTATTTCTTTTTGCTTAATGGTTCTTGTATAATTTTACTTTTGTTCTTAATAAAAAATTCCCTTACTCTTTTTGAGAAGTGCCGTGGGATCTTTAACGTCCACCTGAACAATCACCAAAACAGGCAGACAGGACCTCAGTTTAATGTCTCATCTGAAAGACAGCACCTGAGGAGTGCAGCATCCCACTCATGATGCACTAAAGTGTTGGCATTGAGATTTACCCCAAGTGCCTGGTGTGGGGCTAGAACCCACACCCTTTCCATCTTCCAACCTCAGAGGTGAGTGTGCAACCTGCTGAGTCACTGACACATATTACCTTACCTCATGAACCTGGTGGGTGAAAATGTTCAAATTCCTAGCAAAACATCATTCCACATAACCAAAATGTCATTCTGCACTACAGGGGCAAAATCACATTTTGGCCAGCTGTCATGTCCATGAAGTGGCGTGAAAAAATGGCTATGTTGAAAATTTGTGGTCAAAATATTATAAATTACCAAAGTTAAAAGAGAGCATAGAAAAAATTCAACATATTGCATAACTTTGCCATTTTTACATATTTTAACCCAAAAATTTCAACATAACCTTTTTATGACCTCACCACATGAATAAGTGTGGTGGTAAAAATCTTCAAATTCTGGTCATGAGATGAGGTTCCAAAAAGACCATAATGAAAATTTGGGGCAAAACATACAGAAATGACAAAGTTATGCATCAAAGTTCAAAACTCCATTGAAATAAATTGAACTGCACTTACCTTAATTTCTCATATTGCAGTCACCAGTTCCAGCAGCAAGATGTCTTCAATTGGAGAGTGGATCTTTGCCTTGGGACATGTTCATGTGAGTGAGGGTGTGTGAGGTAGTGGGTGCTGAGTCTCAGGTCAGGATGGGGTGGATGGGGTGTGTGTGGGGGCAGACTAGCGAGGGATAACTTTCCATTTTTCAAGTTTAAACAAACATAGAGGGATGGTACTCTTTATTTCAGGGATATTCTGACACTGGGGATTGGGTACCTCAGTGTTGGTCTTGTATTCAATGGCACTGGGGGTGGGCACCCTGGTGCCACCACCTACATAAGGGGAATGGGTAGATTGACTTGGAGAAAAGGGCGGTCAAGAGAAGTGGTCCTTGTGGGAGCACTCTGGTCTGCTTCTATTTTAATTATTAACAAAAAATAAATATATATATATTTAGTCGGAAACACACCATTAGAAGAAAAGGAGCTCTCAGGGGCAGGGAGGGAGGGGAGCCAGAGTGTTTCTGCAGCATGATCTGTCTACTTTGGGGATAAGCAGCTCCCCGGTAGACAGGGACACTGGCAAAGATAGAGGTTCTGGCAAACTGCATTTGAGTGACAGAAGAGATTTTATAAGGAGCTAGGAGTGCCAGGCATTTGCTTGCTGACTGGCTTCATGCAAATGAAAGGATCGAAGCCTCCTCTTGTAGGAGCAGTTTCGGTCCCTTCAAGTACACAAAATTTCCACCCAGCAAGCAGTGAGTAGTTTCTAACCCCAGTAATACTCAGGTATTCATAACTGCTGCAGTGTCCCTTTAAGACTGAACTGCCGGGAGAGAATTTGGAATGGTATGAAAATGATGGAATCTTTACGCATGCTGTTTTCAGATGCTCCCTTAAACTAACTGCCTAGGTTCTAAACCCTCAGATTTCACTCTCCGCCTGCCAAGATCAGAAGCTGAGAGATCCTCTCCTCATCGATCTGTCTTGACGCAATAAAAGTTATAAAAATATGTATTTTTCTCCTTTTCATTTGCTGCCTTTTGCTATTTGTTATTATTAGCTAAACTGTTGTTTTTGTATTTCAAATATAGTTTTCTCAGTTTCTCCCGGTTCGGTATAACCAGTGGTGAACCGAGGTTTATTCTGTATTTATTGGAGTTCCCTGACTAAGGAACTCCATTAGTTTAGTATAAATTTGTTTAAATATATTTATTTTGTGAACTGCTAATTTCGGTTCTTGAACTGCTAGCCCTGGGTAATTTTTCTACTTGGTTCCCAGTTCCGATCGGTTTCTCATTGGTTCAGGAACCAACTGATAGCACTAAGGAAGTTTTAAAAATCTTTCTTAGGGGGGTACTAATGAACTGGTAAACTGATAAGACGTGTTTCTACCTCGCTCCTCTTTGTCGGGGAAATAAATTAAAATAAAAGTAATAGTTCGCTTCCTATTTCGATTGAAGAATAGCAGGATCGAGTGGCGACTGTGTAATGGATGAGTATTTAACCTTGGGTCCCAACAAGAGTGAAAGAATGGCAGCCAAAATGGGCAAGAAAGGTGCGGCCAGTGGACAGAGTGAAAGCCGGAGCTTGATTTCGCCTCTGCAGTGGAAATAACTGCGCTAGGCCATGAGCTTACGGGCCAGATCGTGGCTGCCCTTGAACCCAGATTGTGCAAACTGGAATCCTGGATTGATGATAAAATCCAGGAGGTTCTTACCCAGCAGTCTGCCCAGGTGCTTCGTCTCACTGAGGGAGAGGAAAGAATTTCCAGGCTGGAGGATGAAATGTAGGGTGCCCCAGAGAAAATCCTGGCATTGCAGAGAGAACTAGAAGAGATGAAGGAGGCAGCAGATTACCAGGAGAATTACCATAGGAGGCTCAACTTCTGCTTAAGGGGGCTACCAGAAGGGAAAGAAGGTGGGAGTGCATTGGAATTCTGTGCAGTGACCTTGCCTACTTTGCTGGGTGTAGAAATGAATGATGGCTGGCTCACGATGGAGAGGGCCCACCGAGCAGTTATGCCCAGGCCACTGGCGGGCTAACCACCTCGACAGCTCATTATGCGGTTCCACAACTATCAGGACTGCAAGAAGGTATTGTGGGCATATCGGGGAAAAAGGGCCGATTTCATATGAGGGACATAAGCTGTATATTTCCCAGGAGTACTCAGCCAGATTGTTAAAAAAGCACAAAATGTTCAATGTGGTGATGGCCAGACTTCGGGGTATGAAGGTGGAGAATTTTATGATTTATCCGGCAACTTTTAAGATTAAGCACAAGGGAGCAGTTTTTTCTTCTGGGAGGTGAAGAAGGCTGAAACATTTGTGGAGGAGCTTAGAAAGAAGGTTGGATGAGTGAGTGTCTTCCTAATATACATGCTATGCTGACTGTTTTGCTGTGTTATCCAGTGCATGTGGAGATTTGGGAGGCATAGGGGACATTATAATATTGCTGATCCTGTCACTACTGTTATTGAACAGTCTGTGGGCTGCTGCCTGGTGGCCTACTAACATTATGAAGGGGTGTGTAAATATGACTGTATTGCCTTGATGCGTGCCCACGCTCCTCGAGGGGAGGTGCAGGGGAAGGGAGCTAGTCTGGAATTAGTGCCATGGGCCTGGTTTGTGGAGGATACCTGTTGCACCCTCCTGCTGTTGCCACATGGAGGGCCTGGATCTGATGGAGGGTTTTGAAGAGCTCACCCTTCCTTCCCATGGGATAAGTCTTCAGGGGCCTCTTTGAAAGGCTGTTGGATTTTTCTTTTTTATTTAGCAGTATGAACTATGGTGGGGACGTCTCCCTTGGGATGCAGGAATATTTGAAGGGACTTGTTCGGCCCACATTTCTATAGAGGAGGAGCAGAGGGGCAAGAAGAAGATGTGTCTGTAAGTCTTCCAGTATTATATGGGGGGTGCGGGGGCTTAATCCTGCTGATTATATATGTTGAGACTGGCTTTTGATAGTTGTCTGGACATCTGGGAAATGGGGGAATGCAATAGGTGGGTACGGGGAGGGGCAGGTTATATGTGGTTGCCGTGAAGCCCTGTCTTTAGAGGGGGCAGCACGCTCTGAGGGTGGGAGTCATTTGGAATGGCAGCAGGCACCTTGGGACATTATCACAGGGGGCTGACCATTGGCCAAGACCTGCCTGGAGAGATTTTTTGGGGGACACCAGGGCTCATCTGACCATTGTGGCTAGAGGAGTTTAAAAGGGAAAGAAGCGAAGAAAAAAGTTTTTTGTAATCTGGCGGGGGGGGTCAAAGGGAACACGGTCAAATTCATAGGGTTTTGGACACTCTTGCATAAGTGGCAGTTAGTGTCCTTAGAATGTGTGGGCAGGGGGTGTCAAGTGAGAAGTGGGGTGAAGTTTGGGGAAGGAGAAGAGGATGGAAAAAGGTGGGGGGAAGCGAGATGATTGGAGAGGGAGATTCAAAATGGGGAGTCTGAGGAAAAGGAAGGATAAATAATGTTCAAGTTCTTAGAGGAGGGGGTGGGAAGCAGGGGAAGGATAAGTTAGGAGTTAAACTTGTATGTGTTGTTGCAGTTTCTTGTTTATGTTTATGTTTGTTTGTTTACATTATTGTGCACTGTTATGCACATTCATGTGTTCACATCCATACATGTCACAAACTCAGGCGGTTTCGAAGCGGGACCTGGAAATGCAAGGAACAACAATTGTACCTCATTAGTCTCCTGCAGATATGGGAGGGGAGACAAAGGACCACTACAGCTGGTCACAATGGCTAAAGTACAAGAGCCGAATAGCTGCACATGGAATGTGTGGGGGATAGCGTCTCCAGTATAGCGTACTGGCCTTCTCACTGCTCTGAGGAGGCGGGGGCACAAATGGCTCTTCTGCAGAAGACCCACCTTACTGATCCGGAGCATGCTAAACTGGTGAGGGGGTGGGTCTGGAAATGCTATTCAGCATCATTTAAATTTCATAAGTCCGGGGTCGCTATTCTCCTGCATAAAAACTTACCCTTCCAGGTTCAGAGGGTGGTGAGGAATGCGGGAGGAGGGCGATATGTCTTTGGGGTGGGGGAGTTATGGGGTCAGAATGTTACATCTGTTAGTGTGTATGCTCCAGCGGTTTTTGAACCAGCCTTCTATAGCATGTTACAGTCCCTGCTGGTAAAAGAACAATTTAGAAACATAGAAACATAGAATTTGACGGCAGATAAGGACCTCTTGGCCCACCCAGTCTGCCCATTTCCCTACCTAATGGATAAGCTGCAGATCCTAGTTAACCAGCAGCCTACTTCTTCCTACCCCAACCCCCTAGAATTGCCTTATGACTGTCCCATGCATGCCTGAATTCCACCACTGTTTTTGACTCCACAACCTCCTCCGGAAGGCCGTTCCATGCATCCACAACCCTCTCTGTGAAAAAATACTTCCTTAAATTACCTCTGAGCCACCCCACCATCTTCAGTTTGTGCCCCCTTGTTCTTACACACCTCTTTTTTTGAAAGATGCTACCCTCTTGGACTTTGTTGATTCCCTTGAGGTACTTGAAAGTTTCTATCATGTCCCCCCCTCTCCCTCCTTTCCTCGAGGCTATACATATTCAGCTCCTTAAGTCTCTCTTCATATGTCTTCCGGTGCAGACCCTGCACCATTTTAGTTGCCCTCCTCTGGACAGCTTCCATCCTGTCTATATCTTTGTGGATATTGGGTCTCCAGAACTGCACGCAGTACTCCAGATGCAGTCGCACCAGCTGTCTGTACAGAGGGATAACAACTTCCTGTTTTCTACTGGTGATGCCTCTCCCTATGCATCCCAGTATCCCCCCAGCCCTCCTTGCTGCCTTCTCACATTGCTTGCCCACCTTTAGGTCATCTGATATGACTACCCCCAGGTCCCTTTCCATTTTTGTTGTTGTTAGTATCTCACCCCCCATTGTGTACTCTTCCCCTGGGTTTTTGTTTCCCAGGTGCATTACCTTGCACTTCTTAGCATTGAATCTAAGCTGCCATACATTTGACCATTCCTCTAACCTTGCCAAGTCCCTTCTCATCCTTTCCACCCCACCTCGTGCATCAACTCTGTTGCAGATCTTTGTGTCATCTGCAAAGAGACATACTTTTCCTTCCAGTCCCTCTGCAATGTCGCTTATAAAGACATTGAAGAGGACCGGTCCTAATACTGAACCCTGCGGTACCCCACTAGTAACCCCCCTTTCTTCAGAGTGGACTCCATTTACTATTACTCTCTGTGTCCTATTCTCCAGCCAATTCTTTACCCAGGCTGTCATCTTGGGACCCACTCCCAGGCTGGCTAACTTGTATATTAATCTTTTGTGCGATTGTGTTAAATGCCTTGCTAAAGTCTAGGTAGGCCATGTCCACAGCCCCTCCCTGATCTACTACTTTGGTCACCCAGTCAAAGAAATCTATCAGATTTGTCTGGCATGACCTTCCCGCTGTGAATCCATGCTGCCTTGGGTTCTGTGCCCCTCTGGCCTCTAGATACTTGACAGTTCTTTCCTTCAGAAGTGATTCCATCATTTTCCCTACCACTGAGGTTAAACTAACAGGTCTGTAGTTTCCTGCTTCTGCCTTGCTCCCACTTTTGTGAAGGGGAATCACATCTGCCCTCCTCCAGTCCTCGGGTACCACCCCATCCTCCAATGATTTGTTAAAGAGGGTAGTCAGTGGTGTCACTAGTTCTACCCTTAGTTCTTTTAGAATTCTGGGATGAATCCTGTCAGGCCCCATTGCTTTGTCCACCTTCAGTTTTAAGAGTTCTTTCAGAACCCTTTCTTCTGTAAATGGGCTGGTATCAACTTCTGTATCCAGAGTGTTTCTACTGTTTGTTTTAGGTACCTCCCCTCTTCCTTTGTAAATACTGAGCAAAAATATTTGTTTAATATCTCTGCTTTTCACAGTCACCCTCTGCCACCCTCCCTCCCTTTATTAAGCCTCACTATCCCTCCTTGGTCTTCCTTCGCTCCCTGATGTACCTATAAAAGGTTTTATCCCCCTTCTTAACTGAGTTGGCTATCTTTTCCTTGGTTTGGGCCTTTGCTGTTCTGACTGCTTTCCCAGCTTCCTTTTGCTTTAACTGATACAGTTCTCTGTCCTGCTCCTTCTGTGATTCCTTGTATTTCCTGAATGCTTTCTTTTTCTCTTGAACCTTCACTGCCACGTCCTTTGAGAACCATAGTGGTTTCTTACATCGTTTCGTTTTGTTTATTTGCTTCACACAAAGGCTCATTACCTCCGTGATGGCAGTTTTTATTATTCCCCATTGTTCTTGCACCCCTCCTTCCTGCCGATTTGCTAGTGCATTCCTTAGGCACTCACGCATTTTGGCAAAGTCAGCCCTCCTAAAGTCCAGTACTTTTGCCTTTGTATGGCTTGACTCTATTGCTGTGTTTATTGTGAACCATACTGTTCGATGGTCGCTAGTTCCCAGATTGCTACCCATTTCTACATTTGTGATCCTCTCTTCATCTCCATTTGAGAGAACCAGGTCTAAGATTGTTCCCTCTCGAGTGGGCTCCAATACTAGTTGTCTAAGGCATGCCCCTGTAGGGCATCTAGAATAACCCCACTCTTGAAGTGGCTGCTGCAACTGCATTCCAGTTAACATCTGGCATATTCAGATCACCCATCAGCAATATCTCCCCTTTTCTGCCATTCTAAGTATACTTTCTATCATTTCCTTGTTCATTTCCTCCCCTGAAAAGGAGTCTGCTCTAACCCCTGTGCGGTTGTGGTGCCATTGCCTGTCTCCAAATTTACCCACAGTGCTTCTTCTCCTCCCTGTTTACCCTTTTGTTCTGTTGCTTTGATTCCTTCCCTTATGTAAAGAGCTACTCCTCCTCCACTTTTACCCTCCCTGTCCCTCCTGTAGATAGTGTATCCTGGTATGTTTACGTCCCAGTCATGGTTTTATGTGTACCATGTTTCTGTGACTGCTACGATATCCAGATGTTCCTCCTCCATCAAGGCCACTAATTCAGGAAGCTTGTTACTCAGACTACGGGCATTGGTACTCATTGCTCTCCATTTTTTGATGGCTTTACTTTCTGTTGCAGTATCCCCCACTGACCTTTCTACCTTGGTCTTTTTCTCATTTAGTACCCTGTTTTGTAGGGAGAGGCTGGGATTTTCCTGCTGCTTATCAGTGCCTCCCCCCTTGACTAGTTTAAAATCTTGCCAACGAAGCATTTAAACTGATTGCTCAAAAGACTTGTTCCCTTCCTGGACAGATGCAGACCATCCTGCCAGTATAGGCTGGTGTCCTCAGGTGGAACCCAGTCCCCAATGAAGCCAAACCCTGTGCTCCACACATTTTTTCAACCATTCATTAAACTGCATGGTGCAAAGTACCCTCGCCTCACTCATGCCATTGACAGGCAGCACCTCTGAGAAGGATACTGTGTGTGCTACTTGTCTTAGGCTCCTCCCCAATTCTACAAAGTCCTTCTGCACTGCTCTAATCTCATGATGAGCCAAGTCATTTGTCCCTAGGTGGAAAATGATGTCCAGCTCAGTTCCGGGCCTTGTTTTAGGGGGAGACTTAAATTGTACTGTGGACCCTGTGTTGGATCACTCCTTGGGCCGGGGCAGGCAGAGTGAAACAATACAGCAGTGGAGACTTGGGTTGGTGGAGTTAGGAATGACTGATGGATGGAAAGAAGTGAACCCGGGTGCCAAGGAGTACACCTTCTACTCTAATCCACATGGCATGTGGTCCTGTATAGACTATGTGTTCCTACCAAGGGAGTGTCATAGGACAGTCCGAGATGTTAAACATAGTCCCATTCACATCTCTGACCATGCGATGGTGATCCTTACCCTTAGGAAGGGAATACAGAGGGAGGGTCCACCCCCCTGTAAGTTTCTGACATATCTGTTGGGGGACAAAAAATTTGGGGAACATTTGAAGGAACAGTGGGAGGAGTATATGCGAACTAATGGGGGGTCAGATGTTTCCAAGGCCACGTTATAGGATGCAGGAAAAGATTATATGAGGGGTATGATTATTAGATATGTCAGTAGGGTTAAGAAACAGAAGCAGGAGAGATGGGTTGCACTAGAAGACCAAATGAGGGAATTAGAGAGAAGAGTGACTGGAGGGGAGGAGGGAGAAGCGAGGGTGGCCTTAACAGCTACTAGGGACGCCTTGAATACCCTTCTCCATGGAGAAGTAAGGAAGGCTTGGACATTTTGTAAAAAAACACGTTTTCGAATGGGGCAACAAGCCTGGCCCATTGATGGTTCAGCTCATGAAAGGGGGCCGGTGCCCAACTCATTTTACTGCCATTAAGGATAAGGGCGATAATCTTTATAGGCAGGAGCCATGAATCCAGAAATGTTTTGGGGAAAATGTTTTAGGGATTTTTTAAAACCCTATATACAGCTGAGGGGGATGTGGCAGAGGGTCTGGTGGAGGAATTTATGAGGAATCTGGAGTTACCACTAGTGGCGAGGGATCAGGCCAAGGCATTGAGTAAACCCATAACGAAAGTTGAGGTGGTTACTGCAGTACAAAGATTAAAGAGGGGAAAGGCTAGTGGACCAGACGGATTTCCCGCTGAGTACTATAAGACCCTGGGGAGTCAGTTGGTGGGTCCACTGTGTGACACTGCAGCAGGAGGAGGGAGAGCATCTGGAACTCCTGGGTACTTTCTCAGATGTGGTTATATGCCTATTTCCTAAAACTGGCAAAGAGGTGACAGAGTGTGCATCCTATAGGCCAATTTCTTTACTGAATTGTGCCTGAAGATTTTGGGAAAGGTCTTGGTTGCCAGGCTGGAGGTAGTGCTGCTGGAGTTGGTTCACCCAGACCACACTGGGTTCATCAGTGGCCACCTCTCTTATCATAATGTGCGTCGTCTCTTGAATGTGGTTTGGAGAGCCAGTAAGGGATGAGAGGATACGTGTATACTTTCGATGGATGCTGAAAAGGCTTTTGATAGAGTGGAATGGGGATACCTCTTTGAGATCCTGTTCCAGTTTGGTCTGGGTGAATCGTTTGTGGGGTGGATCAGGGCAATGTATAGTTCCCCTCAGGCCAAAGTGTTGGTGAATGGTACTCTATCAGAAGGATTTAGACTAGGTAGGGGAATAAGACAGGGCTGTCCCCTATCCCCACTGTTGTTTGCCCTAGCAGTGGAACTACTTGCTGCTGCTGCTATTCGGCAACATAAGGAGATTAAGGGGATCGGTGGGGTTTCAGGGGAGCAGCATAAGATTATGTTGTATGCTGACGATATGTTGCTTTTTGTGGTGGAACCAGGAAGGTCCATGCCAATATTGCTAGATATGGTGGAAAGATTTGATAAATTCTCAGGCTATAAGCTTTACTTGGATAAATCTGAGTTGATATGACTTCAAGGGGGCAGTGGGTTAGATCACATGTGGGGGTTTAAATGGGTGGATAAGCATTTTACATATTTGGGAATTAAGGCTGGGGGTCCCTTGGGACTTTATATGATTTGAATTATACCCCAATGGTCAAAGGTGTCATGGTGGATCTAAAGCGATGGGTATCCTTGCCGATTTCTTGGTTGGGGTGAATTAACCTAATCAAGATGAATATTCTACCCCAACTGTTGTGTATAATGCAGATGCTGCATGTTGGGTTAATAAATAGGGATATTAAAAAATTGGAGGGTGCCTCCTCTTCATTCATTTGGAATGGGAAGTGGGTGAGGGTCAGCCTACAGAGGCTCAAATTAGAGTCAGGGAGGGGCAGCCTCAATTTCCCGGATATGGGACATTATTTTTTGGCAGTGCAGCAACGGTATATGGGGGATTGGGTCCACACTTCCAAGGTGGCAGGTTGGATAGACTTGGAACAGTGGGGCTGCCCTGCCAGGCTCTCTGCATTTTTGGAGAAGAGGGGCCTTCGGATGTACAGGGCCCAGGAGGGGAGAAATCCTCTGGCAATGCTTATGCTGGAAAGCTGGGAAAGGTTTAAAAAGCTGCAAGGAATGGGTGGGATGGATACTCTCCTGGTGCCCATTGCTCCGAATCCCTTTTTCTTGCTTGGGTGGGAAGACCCTGGGTTGAGGGGATGGGAACAGAAGGGGGCTGGAAGTCTAGGACATTTATGTCAACAGGATAGTATCTTCCCTTATGCAATGGTAAGACAGGGTTTGGAGTTGGAGGAGGGTCATTTGTTCCGGTATTTTCAGGTTAGGGCATATCTTTCTGGGCTGGATAGAGGTGGAGTAGGTAGGAAGGAAATGCTTAAAATTGAATCTTTAGTCATGTCAGTAGTTGAGGACCCAAAGGGTTTTGTCGGGAAGGTAGTTAAGGAATGTAGGAGTTATTTTTTGGACCAGTCACAAAAGGTAAGAGGTCTTTAGGAAAGGGATTTAGGGTGCCCAATATTGGAGCAGAACTGGGCCATGGTGCTGCCTTTGCATATGGGTCTTCTCATATGCAACAAGTTAAAAGAAGCTTTCTACAAATTTCTTCTCAGACTTTATCGCCCACCTGCAGTAGTGCATACATATCATCTGGCCATCTCACCAAAATGTGAACAGTGTGAAGAAGAACAGGAAACTTATTATCATTGTTTTTGGGAGTGCAGGATTTTACAGAGATTTTGGAGGGAAGTGGCCTTGGAGGTGGGGAAAATGGCTGGAAGAATCTCTACGGTTGGACCCCCTCATGTGTCTATTTGTAGTGGAGGTAAATGAGGAGGGAGAGTGGGAACCTCTACCCTATTGGATGAGGGTGTTGTTTATTTTGGCCCGACATTGTATCCAAGATACTTGGGTCTCCCATGTGATTCCCTCGGTGCCACAATGGCGGGCTATGGTCCATTGGATATTGGCACTGGAAAGACTTACATTACTGGTTAAGGATAGGCTGGAGGGCTTCATGAGGGAGTGGGCACCTCTACTGGCAGATTTAAGTCTGGTAGAGAGTATGTCCCTGTGGAAAGGGATTGAGGAATAAGGGTGTCAAGGTGGAGGGTAAGGTGGGAGAACCTGGAAGTGGGAAAATGTGATTGTGACCACTTAAAAATAGGTAAGATAAAATGGCCTGAGTTTAGAATACAGGAGGGATCTCTCTTTCCTATCTGTATTTACATGAACGATGTATTTGTCCTGTACTAGATCAATGATGTGCATTGTATAATGCTTTGTAAATGATACTTGAACTATGGATGTGAACTGTGATACAGCTGTCCTTTAACAAAACCTTTTTATGCAAAAAAAAAAAATCTTTCTTATTTAGCAGTTGTTTATTTTGAGTATTTTTTACCCACAGAATATCTGAAAAGCCTAAAAGAAGAACCGGTGAACCCGGTTTCAAACCTTGTGCCAATTGTTATGAGATTACTGCCAAGGCAGACAAACATAATTTATGCGTTGTCTGCCTGGGCTTTGAACATTTAAAAACAGACTCTGATATTTGCAAAACTTTTCCTGAAAAACTGTTGAAAAACACCTTGAAAGGCTCAAGAAAAAGCTGTCTGTTCCTAAAGGTCCTTCAAGCTCTGACCAACTGACACCCTCTGTTTCTGTGGATGAAACCACATTAATAACAACAACTGTAACTGCCACCCCTGAGACGAGTACTCAAGCAGTTCCAAAGAGGCTTTCTGAACAGGCTGACTCGCTGGTTCCCTCTAAAAAATCTAAGAAAACAAAGCACACAGAACTCCCAGCTGAGCAGCATTTGGGGATTTATGTGACTGCAATAACCAACTGCTGATAAGATTGCACAGGCCTTTCGAGTTATTCAGGCTTTACAGGGGCTGACTGCTCCTCTGCCTCAGACTCCTGCCAAACAGACTGTCTCTTCTTCTCAATCTTCCCTTTTGGAAAAAGAAAAGTATGCTGATATTGATGTGGAGGATGATGGGGACCCCACTGAACCGGAGGTTTCCCCTGAACAAGACTTTGGTTCTCCTCGCAGGGCATCAGAGGATTTTTCCTCACATTTTACTTTTCTAAGAAGGATGGTGGATGCATTAGACATCCTCACAAGTGAAGTGATTGAGGATGAAGAAGAAGCTGAATACATGGAAATGATGGGGATGACACCCACTAAAAAGCTTCTCTTGCCTGTTAACAAGTTCTTTAAGAGGGATGCCTTAAAGATTTTGCAAGCACCTAATACTGCTTCCCCTCTGGATAAGAGGTTGGATAAAAAGTATCAGTTGGAAAGGCAGGGTACTGAATTCTTGTTCTCTCTTCCTGACCACCAAGGTGTTGTGCCAGTGGCAGCCTGTGACAAGGCAAGGGTTCCACTAGCTTCCCACACTCCAGACAAAGACTCCAGGAAGATTGATAGCATGGCCAAGAAAGGTTATCTTTCAGCCTTCTTGGTCATCAGGCAGGCAAATGTCCAGGCTTGTACTGCACAATACCAAAAATCTCTTTGGCAGTTGGTCCTTGCTATGTCAGACAAGGCACAATCTCCCCTTTCAGTTGACTTAGCTGAAACAGCCAGGTTTGGTTTGGAAGCAGCCAAATATCAATTTCAAATGGCTGCTGATTTGAATGACACAGCTGCCAGATGGATGGCAAACACTGTGGCTCAGAGAAGGTTTGCTTGACTAAGATCCAAAAACCTTACCCAGGATACACAAACCAAGGCATTGGATTTCCCATTGGAGGAAAACTCCCTCTTCGGGGAAAAGACAGAGGCTTATATTTAAAAGGTGGATGAATACAAGACCACCTACAGAAGCAATTCTGCAAAAGACAAAGCTTCCCTATCCACCAGACCCTATGGAAGGGGAGGCAGGGGCAGATCTTTTCAAAGCAGGCCCTTTTTCCAGGCAATGGCTATGTCTCAGTACCAGCAGTATCCACAGCAGGGATACTTCAGGGGCAGGGGTAGAAGAGGTTCCAGGAGTGGTTCCCAATCCCAGGCTCAACCTCAAGCAAAGCAAGCACCCTGACGTGTCTGTGCAGGCCACCTCCCTACTGTCTATAGGAGGCAGACTGGCTCACTATTTTCCTGCTTGGAAAAACATCACCACGACAAGTGGGTCCTGGATGTAGTAAGCCAGGGACTGTCTCTAAGTTTCAAATTCCTTCCACCTTTAAGAACCTGAGTTTTCAAACCATCCTCAAATGCAGAAAAAAACTCCTGGAAACAGAGGTTCAGAAACTGCTTCTGTCACAAGCAGTGGAACCAGTACCAATCCACTTAAAGGGAAAGGGATTTTAATCAAGATACTTCCTTACCACAAAGATAAATGGGGAGTGGCGGCCCATATTAGACCTTAAGGTTCCTAAACAGATACCTAACAAAACCAAAGTTCAAAATGGTAACACTGGCATTGATCTTGCCAACCCTCCAGAAAGGGGACTGGTTGGCTTCACTGGACCTAAAAGATGCATATTTCCACATTCCTATAAGGGAGTCTCACAGAAGATACCTCAGGTTCAGACTCCCTTCAGGTCATTATCAGTTCTCAACCCTACCATTCGGTCTCACTTCAGCACCAAGGGTGTTCACAAAGTGTCTGGCAGTGGTGGTGGCACACCTTCGAAAGCAAGGTGTCACAGTCTTTCGTACCTAGACGACTGTGTGGTGGTGGGAAAATCAGCCCAGCACATCAGGGAGCTGCTACAACTCACCTGAGAGCTCTTGGGGTCTCTAGGGGTCCAATTCCAAGACAGGTACACCAAGCATAAACGCAGTATGCCAGTCAAGATAACGCAACATGCAAGTTATGCCAGTGAGTTGCGACAAGCGCGATTCCAAAAGAACACTTACAACGCAACCAGCAACTGCAATGACAAACGCAAGATATGATGCAGTTACACCAAAAAATACGCATGCCACTGCATAACGCAGCCTATCACAGGCATAACACACCAGCACCATGGAACTGCTATTCCAAAACAGCTGGCGTAGAGAAATGCAGCAGAGGAAAGGTCACGTAAGTTAGAACAGGTAATAGCTGTCCTAAACAGTGCACAGGCCCATACCTCACAACCCCCTGCCTCAGAAATCAGGGACAAAGCTGAAAAGAATCAGGGATGAAAGACCAAAACCAGGGAAACATCCCTAAAATTGTTGATATCCACTCAGGAAGCTGGTACAATAAGATGCATAGTGTAAAATGCATTGTCTAAGGAAGAACAAGTCTGTAATTATAATGTGTGACACTTGGTATGCACGTACGACACCCACTGGTCGGTCACGGAAACACAAGTGGTAGGAGGGACAGAGTACAATTGTGAGGCAAGAGCAGGGACGTCCCTGAAAATCAGGGACAGTGGAGAGGTATGCACAGGCCAGAGAACCCCCCAGCCAGACAGCAGCACACCACACAACCAGTAGGCCCCCGACATGGACCAAAGGTCAAACAGTGGAACACACAAGCAAATGTGCCCAGGACACCCAGGACAGAATGAGAAGGGCAGCAGCATGGCCAGACATGCCAGTAGAAATCGAGCACCAGACGAGATGCAACAGGGATCACAGCAAGCAACAAGAGTCCAACACAGAATGTGGGACAAGGCAGCACCTTGTAGCACAGAGATATAATGGGATGTACAATGGAGAACCATGCCATGCAATGTGGGACAGTCTCGAGAGAAGCACTGCAGACAGCAGAGCAGTGGGACACACCACACAGGTGGCAAGAGGGCTAGAAAAGGGACAGCAGAGGCCTGTGAATGCAGGCACCACCACAGTCCCCAGCGGCAACAAGGCAGAACCAGCAGCACAACGGGGGACAAACAGTGACACAACGTAGCACTGGCAATGGCATGGTGCCCATGCTAATGCCACTGTGTCACCAGGGGAGGTGACAGCAGCCACCAGGTGACATGTGACATGGGTGGCTGCACTGGATCAGGAACAGTGCCCAGACATGCTGAACAGCAGCCGTGAGGCAGGATTGCCACCGTTGAATATCAACACAGGCAAACACAGGGGACCAGAGCACGTACGCATGATGGGCATGGGGGAACAAGAGGCAAAGGTCACACACAGGCCATGGACACAACACCGGGATGATGGAATGCCCCTGCCATGGCCACTGATACATGTAAACAGTGCAACCACAACAGGGGCCCAGCACCGGGTGGCACAGACCTGTAGATGCATGGCAGTGAGATGCACCATTGCCTGTGCCACTGGTGCCACCCACAGGGTCCACTGGTCCCCTGGGTGGATGGGAGCCATACAGGCCCAAGGCCACCACACAGCCAGGAATGGCAAGGTGTGGTGGCATGTGGCCTGGAACTGGCACGGTACCCTGCTGCACACAGGGCACCATGCATCCTCGACCACCTGCGCGCCCCCATGGCCGTGAGGTGCACAGCTGGCACACAGCTACCATGTTCACAATCGGGACACACATGAGATGGCGTAGCACCGCCACATGCATGCCCGCATGAGCACAGTGACACACACACATGCACATGCAGATCAGAGACAGATGTGCAGAGACATGGGTGAATAGAAAACATTTAATGCAACAGCAGTAACAGCAACAGCAGTCAGGGAACACACAAATAACAGCAACATCAATGACAACAACAACAACAATGACACCAATGGGAACCAGTGCCCCCCCAATACCTAAAACAAACCCCTGCCATGTACAGAACAGACCAGGCCCATATGTACAACCCCCCTCATACTGCAGACATGCCACCCAGCATTCATTTGCACACTCCTGGGCAGCCTCGCACCACAACACCCCCAAACATGGGCAGCACCCACCCGTTGATCAGTACCTACAGTCCACCAGACCCCCGCCCCGCATACACACAGCTGGTGGCCCCCCACAGCTCCAACGTACACCCAATATGTCCCAGGCCCCCAAGGCATTGCACAGTCCAAACATCCATGGTCCTGGTCCATGTGCTGTCACCACTAGTGCCTCTGCAGTGCGGAGAGGAAAGCCCCGAGGGAGCCGTGCAGATGTGCGACATCCTCCAGTATAGTGGTGACAAGCACTACCAAGTGCTGTTCTCTCACCACTGGCTGCCCTGAGTACAATGACACCTATGTGCCTGCTTGTCACCCAGGTACCTCGGCACCAGCGTCATGCCCTCCCTGCTGTTGAGGGGCCAGGGCATAGTGTCCAGACTGGTGTACGGCACCGCCAACCTGCAGCATGTTGTCCTCCCCCTGCTCCCCCACAGGGTGCTGCTCCCCCACCTCCTGCCCTACCACAGGGTGCTGCACCTCCACCTCCACCACCAGCTCCTGCACCATCGCAGGATCTGCTTCCTCCACCATCTCCTCTCTGACCAGTACCGCCACTTCTAGCTCCCCTGCAGACTGCCTCTCATCCACCTGCCCGACTGCTGCCAGCACCTCCACTGCACCTGGCTCCTCTGCTGGTCTGTTGGCCATGGGTCCCACCGCATGCTACCCCACAAACCACTGTGGCCCACTGTCACTGCTGTTATCCACAGGCACCTCCTCCTCCTCCTCATCTGGCGATAGCGGTATTGGCTGTACCCTGTGGTGGCAGCGCCATGTGCACTGCCGGTACTCCGCGGCATCCCTGACCTTAAGGTTGGCCATCGCTCTGAGCAGTTCCCACTGCCGAAGGGCAAAGATGCTCCCACCACCTGCAAGGGAGAAGGGTAGAGGTCACGGCAGGAATGGGACACCTGTATGAATAGGCACACATGCATGTGTGCCGCAGCACACTATGCAAGTGGTGCCGAACACAGACACAGCACCCGCCACATGATGCACATTGGCAAACACACTGGCATTGCACAATGGCCACAGGCACAGCAGGTGCATATGGCCACACCTGGGCACTTGGCCGAGCATAGTGGCATTCCACTGCATATATGCCAATGTCCAGGCAGCACAATCTCCCCCCCCCAGTGCAGCCACCACATTGTGGCCGTGATGCACGCTGGGCTGGGAATGCACCTACCTGACCTTCTGTGGCCCTGGGTCCCCTGCCACTGGTGGCCATGTCCTGGATTCCCTGATGGCTGTACCCACTGTCCATGGGGCTTGGACCTGCACCTGTGTGGGAGAGGGACACTGTTACACAAATACACCACTGCTGGCAATGGCACATGTTGCGTGTCTGTGGCAGTATCA
Organism: Neoceratodus forsteri; assembly: GCA_016271365.2. NCBI lineage: Eukaryota > Metazoa > Chordata > Ceratodontiformes > Ceratodontidae > Neoceratodus > Neoceratodus forsteri. The sequence continues at coordinate 373,148,876 of CM057449.1, forward strand.
TGCTACATGTTGTCATACCCACCTGCAGTGCCACTACTGCTGGTTCTCATTTCCCGGTCTCTCCATGCTGCCATGTTGAGCAGGCACATCAGGATCTGTGGGTTCCAGGTTTGGACAGGTCCTGCCACCTGTGCTGCAACTGGCATGTGCTGCGGGACACGCCACGGACCGCACTGGCAAGAGCCACTATGGCCTGCCATGCCCTCTCCTGTTCTGTGGTGGTGTGGCAGCTGCAGCCGGTTGGCAGCAGTGTGGTGCACCACTGCTGCACCTGGTTGACGAGCTGTGCCATCTCCTTGGGGGAGTAATTCCATGCCCATCCACCGAGGCTCAGTGCTCTCCTGTGTGACAGCCCTGTGCACAGTGCAACTCCTGACCTGTCCTGAGTGGCGGTGATGTGTCCAGTACTGGGAAGCTGTAACCTGAAAAATAACCTGGACATGAATACCTGCTGCGACTGTGCACCTGACACGGCACTATCCCACTGTGCACTACCATGGTGCACAGTGGTGTAGCCAGACTCATCCATCTTGCACACACACCACCCAAACACCGCCCCCATGTCACAACATCAATGTACACAAACTCTCCTACTGCTGCACCCCCCCAAAAACAGCAAACCATGACAAATTGTGGTCATATGTCCTATCTATGCCCTAGATAGGTTGTATAACAGAACGTAAGCAGTGTTCTACAATACCCGACATATGCCGCATAATAATGACAATAGTAACAAAAAGGCAGTTTGGTTTGCACAGGTCTACACAAACTATTCACAAGTGTGTACAGTGCATGTACCTGGCTACACCTGTGATGGTGCGGCAGCCTACCATACACTGCCCAGTATCAATAGTGCCACCATTGTACCCGCACGCCATGGGACAACTCCAGCAGACCTGGCCTACACATAGCTGTCGCACTATGCCTGGGTGTAGGTCACCCTGAATGTGCATCGGCATGCTGCCCCTGTGTGGACACACTGCCATGCACCTATATGGGCCCTGATGATGTGTACAGTGGTGTTCTCAGGCCACGTGGACACTGCTCTGCACCCGCATTGGGGGGCCAGCATAGCACACTGGTATACGGCTCTGAGGTGATGCACCGATGCCCTGGGGTGCATTCCCACAGCCCTCACATACATACAGTGTGACCCTGAGCAAGGCACCTACCTTCCCTGTGCTCCCAGTACACTCCTGTTGGCAGGCCTGCAGACTAATGTGTCACTCCTGGATAAACAAATGGCAACATGGCATTAACAACCAGTATAAACAGTGAGCACTACATTTGTGGTGGTATTGCACAGGCCTACTACCTTCCACTGTTCAGGGTGTGACACTCCTGGTGGGACAGATGGGAGGACTACGTTAGCAACTGTATGTAGTAACAGTTGTTGCATATGTGCAGGTAGTGCACTGACCAGGTACTTACCAATAGGCAGAGTGTGTCTCACCTGGAGAAGCAAATACGGATAGTACATTAGCAACTGTATGTTGTACTGACAGTTGCACATGTGCAGGTTGTGCAATGTCCAGGTACTTACCAATCTGCTGGGTGTGTCTCTCCAGGTATGCAGTGTGGTCAGGATCTCTGTGGCACCTACTGTTGCTGCGCTCAGTGTCACTGCTGCCAGGTTCCCCCTCTGTCTCACCCGCGTGTGAGTGTTGCGCCCTAGCTATTGCCGACATGGTCCACCTCGCACATGTTGCACGTACGGGCTACATGTGCGGTATACAGTAGTACCGCGCATATAAGTCATGCGCACACGCATAATGCAGATACACAACTGTGGCATGCACATGCGGCCAGTACGCACTTGCGGCCTTCGCATATGCTGTGCATATGCAATATGCGGTAGGCGTTTCAGACAGGCAGAGGCCATCTGCGACATGCGAGATGTCCTGTCACAGCAGTGGCAATGAGGGTGGTCACACAGACATTTTGTGCAAACATGTTTACTTGTGGAAGGTGACAATATACATAGGTGACAGTGCATTACAATACTGTACAGGTACCAAACCCTCACACATACCCACACCCAGTGACAGAGCAGTGTACACGTGACCCACAACTGTGCCCCCGTGCCACTACACACACCCCCAGCCATGCCCATGCACAACCCTCATGCACAGCAGACATCAGTACCCCATGCCCACCTTGAGTGCCACACACCCTGGTGACGGCACCCCACTGGTAGCGGCTCGCCATGAGTGCATGTCTGTCCAGTGTGTGCTGCTGAAGCTCAGTCCTCTTCCACTTTGTGGTCCCTGAGGTGGCATTGGGCCAACCCTGCACCCGCTGCAAGTCCGTTGGGCCACCACTGTCACCGGGTGCTACTGGTACTGGCGACCTCTGGGGCCTTCTGCACTTCCCTGGTTCAGGTGATGCATGCTGTTGCGCTGTCTCTTCCCCTTGGGCTCACCGCCATTCGTGGCCTTCTTCAGTGTCGCCACCTGTGCTGCCTTCTGCCGTGTGCCACTGGTCCTGCACCAAGTGCCCAGAGCTTTCCACCCCAAGCCCCTGGCTGCGGGTGTTGCTGCTGCTTTCTTGCTTGCCGCTCTTGCAGCTTGTGGTGCCACTGGTGCACATCCGGTGGACGATGATGGCAGATGTCTCCCCGTTGCTGTGGGTGTTGCAAGCACAGGGGGCTGCAGGGCCTGTGGCAGTGTTGCCAGTGGTGGTGGTGGTGGGGCCACCTGCAGTGCACGGTCACTGGTGTTGGTGGTGGATGCAGGTGCTGCAGACCCAGGGGTGCCAGTGTTGGTGGTGGTGGTGGGGGGGGTGGGTGCTGCTGCCAGACCCGCTGCCCCTGGCGGTGGCGATGTGGTCTCTGCAGCTGTTCTCAGTGCTGTTGCCAGTGCTAGGGATGGCTGCTCCTTCTGTGATGCCTGTGTGGTTGCATCACATCCCGCAGTGGCCCATGGGTACAGGCTTGCATGTGGGGCCTATAGCAGGGCCACCAGTGCATCTGCCTGCCTCGACTGCTGTGCCACAGATCCTTCAACAGCCATGGCCATGCAGGTGATGGCACATGTCTGTGCCTGTATGCAGGCCTGTGTGGCAGCCATGGCCTCCACATGCCGCTCCATGGCCGACACGGTGTTTTGCACGCAGTCTCCAGCACCCCTATGAGTGTGCCCATCTGCTCCTACTGTGCTGCATACTGGGTGTCCATGCTGAGCCTTATGCAACCCAGCATCTCTGCCTGTTTCACGTGTGCAGTGACCAGGGCTCAGCAGAACCCTGCATAGTCCATGGGTGTCTGAGGCCTGTCCTGCTCTGGCAATGGTGTCGTCCCATCCAGAGCCTCCTCCAGCCTCTGGTACGATGCTGGGATCATGCCCAGGGCGATCTCGTCCCCAAGGCTCCTGCAACTGAGAAAGTCACTGAGGTTCAGTCCCTCCTCCTCTTGCTGCCAGTCCCCCACCACTTCTTGCTCCCCTACCACAGATGTCCTGGCTGTGTACTGCTGGGCCTGCTCTGCAGTGGTGTGTGCGCTGTCCACCGGCACTGTGTCTACCACTGCTGTGCCTGTGGGGAGTCATCAGTGCATCAGTGGTACATCCAATGTTATGCCTGTCATGCCTGCTACTGTCTCACCCCTGCATCACTGTCCCACACACTGGGGGTAGCAATGGCCGTGTCCTTACCTGCTTCATTGTCCTCTGGCGGTGCTCCTGTATGGGAATGACAGCACATCAGTGTTGCAGCACCGTTCCGTACTGACCAAGCATGCCACAGGCCACACCCTTGCAGTGCCATCCTGTGGGGTGTGGGTGCCACCGCAGCTTACCTGCCCCTATGTCCTCTGGCTCCGTACCTGTGGGGGACTGACAGTGCTTCAGTGCTACCACACCATTACATGCCCACCATGCGTGCCGCCTTTCACAACCCTGTGTTGCTGTCCACCGCTTGGCAGTTAGCGCTGGCCGTCACCTTACCTGCCCCTGTGTCCGCTGCAGCTGCATCAGGGAGGGGAGAGAGACAGTGTATCAGTGCTGCCAAACCATGTGGTGACTGCACAGCCTGCAGTTCACATGGCTGTGCCCCATGCCAAACTCTGGGCCCACATGGTCCCTCCTGTCTGTGCACTGTTCTACGTTGCATGGCTGTTCCCACCCTTCACTGTTCCTACTGTACTGCATCACACTGCCTGTGCCCCAAGCATATCACCCTCCCTCTTGATAATTGGTACATTCCTTCATCATTGTCACTGTGCCATGCATCACAATTCCATGTACCCATCCCTGCATCCATCCCGAATGGATGGAGCTCTGAGTCCCCTTGGACGCTGTGCTGACTCACGAATGCCAGCACCATCTCCTCATTGGTGCTTTGGGGTCATACCTCCTGTGGCCCGCCTCCTGTGGTTGTAGCCTGCCACTTATTGAATGCCTCCTTGGCTTTTGCATGGTAATTCAGGTCACTGTACCACTTTTGGAGGTCGCGGCACAGTGAGTCGCGCATGTGTCACTGCATTCACCTTCTCCGTAACTGCATCCCATGCCACCTTTCTCACCAGTCGCTGTTCTCGCTCTCCTCCCTTCCCCAACAGCAGGTCTGGTTCTGCCTCTAGTTCATCCAACAGCATGTCTGTCTCCTCAAACATAAGGTTCCTCTTCCTTCTCTTACTGCTGCTTGTCACCTCTCCCCTGCTACCTGACATCTTGTGGCCCGTACAACATCTCTGCGACTTGCACACACCTTTCTAGTCATAGGGTTGTGGCATGCGTATTGTTATGCCGCTGTTGTGGGCTACAACATGCTTAGAGGGCATAACATGCGACATGCGTAATTCTGCATTTTTTGTCGTATCTGCTGGTTCTCTTGGAATATGGAACAGCTTGCATGTCGTAAGGTTTCTGGCATAACTTTATGCACTGGCATACTTTGCGCACTGCTCTCCCAACTGTCTTGGAATCAGACCCTAGGATTCTTGATAAACCTAAAAAAGTCAGTCATTCAGCCTGCTTGGGTATTGCAGTTCATAGGAGCTGAGTTAAATACCCTGTGGGGCAAGGCATTTCTGCCTCTGGACAGGGTAAGGTGCATCCAAAAGATAGCAGGTTCATTCATTCTGAATAAACAAAAAACTGCAAGACAGTTTCTTCAGCTGCTGGGCCACATGGCAGCTCCCACTGGCACAGTGCTGGGATCTGGATTCAAATTAAGGGACATCCAGTTTCACCTCAGGGCTCACTGGTGCGAAAGAAGAGGCCCTCTTTCAAAACTGATTCCAGTAACAAGAACTTTGTTACAGGCCCTCAAATGGTGGAAAGAGGAAACCAATCTGAGAGAAGGGGTTCCTTTTCAACAAGAACTCCCATCAGTAGTTCTCACAATGGATGCATCACTATTGAAGCGGGGTGCTCACCTGGGAGATCACACCACTCAAGGCACATGGTCAAGTGCAGGGTAACTCCTGCACATAAACCTGCTGGAACTCAGAGCAGTATTGTTGGCATTAAAGGCCTTCACGCCACTGCTACAGGGAAAGGTGGTACAGATCAGAACAGACAATACTACCACTACGTACTACATAAACAAGCAGGGATGGACAAGATCAAACCCTCTCTGCACAGAAACCATGAAAATATGGAGTCTGGCATACTCCTTGGGAGTTTCTCTGCAGGCCATTCATCTACCTGGCAAGGACAGTACCTTGACAGACACCTTGATTTTGATCAACCAGGCCCATCATGAATGGGCTCTGAACAGGCAAGTGGTGGAAGTGATTTTCAGGAGGTGGGGCACTCCAGAGGTAGACTTGTTTGGATCCCACCAGAACTACCACATGCCAAAATACTGTTGCAGACCACCAGAGCGGGGAACAGTCCCCCTGAATGCTCTAATTCTGGACTGGTCAGGGAAACATCTATATGCTTTTCCTCATTTCCCCTCGATGTACAGGGTTTTGCTCAAGCTCAGGTCCCAGTCAGCATCCATGATCTTGATAGCTCCAGACTGGCTGAGGCAGCCATGGTACTCTCTACTGCTCTCCATTTCTGTGGCCGAGCCGATACACCTTCCCAGGAGGCACAACCTGTTAACCTCCAATCAGGGGAGGCTCCTGTACCCAAACCTCAGATCCCTCAGGCTCAGTGCCTAGCTCTTGAGGACCTAGAATATGCAGGCCTAAACCTTTCTGAAGGCATCTTGGATATTTTGAGGGGTTACAGGAAGCCATCCACTAAGAAAACCTATACTGCAAAATGGAAAGGGTTTTCTATTTGGTGTTCCACCCAGAAAATTGTGTCAACACGGGCTGGGGTACTAGCCATGCTGGATTATCTTACCTATTTGCATTCTTTGGGCCTTCAGCCCAGTACCCTGAAGGTACACTTGGCTGTAGCATCTCCTTACATTTCAACCAGGCAATGGATTTCTCTTGCCTCAGACCTTGTCTTTAAGAGGTTCTTTAAGGGCATTTCCCATTTGCACTCCCCTCACAGGGAGCCAGTGCCGGCATGGGACCTCAATGTATGTATAGCCAAACTCATGGGGGCTCCTTTTGAGCACATATCTTCAGCTCATCTAAAATATGTCGCATGGAAAACAGTTTTCCTAGTGGCAATGACTTCTGCTAGAAGAATCAGCGAGCTCCAGGCTCTCTAGATAGACCAGGACTATATTTCCTTCCACAAGGACAAAGTGATCCTGAGAGCAAACAGGAAATTTCTCCTTAAAGTGGTTTCTGATTTCCACTTGAACCAAACCATTACCCTACCTGTTTTTTTCACTGAGCACTCTACTTCTGGTGAAAGGAGACTCCACAGTGTGGGTGTCACGAGAGCTCTTAGTTACTACATGACAGCCATTAAGGACTATAGGCAGGACAGAAAACAGCTGTTCCTGACTTATGGGGATATGGGAAAGGGTAACCCAGCATCTAAAAGGTCCATTTCTCGCTGGATAGTACAGTGTATCCAGTTTTGTTATTCTAAGGTGAGAAGGGAACCCCCAACAGGACTGAGGGCCCATTCCACAAGAGGCACAGCTGCTACCACTGCAGCTGTCAAGGATGTCCCATTATTGGAAATCTGTAAAGCAGCTACCTGGAAAACAGTACACACTTTCACAAAACATTACAGTTTGGACATCCTGTCCAGGAGTGATGCCAGGTTTGGCACAGCAGTCCTACAGAGTCTGTTTCCAAAGTAGGTTCTGTGCCCACCTCCAAAGGTACTGCTGCTTAGTCTGCAGAAGTTATGAATACCTGAGTATTACTGGAGTTAGAATAAAAAAATTACTTACCATAGTAATCTTGCTTCTTCCCAGTGATACTCAGGTATTCAGAACTTCCCTGCCTCCCCTTCAAGAACCAGTAGCCTCTGCATTCCTGGGAATGTTGTTGTGGCATACTATATAGGTGCCACAATCAGGCACTGTTGTTTGTGATCTGGGTTCATTTTGTTGTTTTTTTCCCCTTCAGGTGATTTATGACATTCAGGGGTACTGTTACATTTTATGACCTCCGGTTTTGGGTTTTTTTCCCCCTCTTGGGGGCATTAGGGTGTTACTGCATTATTATATTTCTAATTATTAAGGTTTTTATATATAAATGTTTAGTTTTTTGAGTCCTGTCTTTCCAGGCTCCAAGGAAATCTGAAGGTTTAGAACCTAGGCAGTTAGATTAAGGTAGCATTTGAAAATAGCACATGCAAAGATTCCATTATTTGCATACCATTCCAAATTCTCTCCGGGCAGTTCAGTCTTAAAGGGTCACTGCAGAAGTTCTGAATACCTGAGTATCACTGGGAAGAAACAAGATTACTATGGTAAGTAATTTTTTTTGTCATGACCACAGTGCATGGTCATTGGTCTGGACTGGTGAGCCCCTTCCAGCTTGAGCTGCAATGGGCTCAGCAGTGACACACCTCTGAAATTACATTTATTGTAACAAAACATTTCTTGCGCATCTGCAAGTAAACGTAAAATTGATTATGAGTGCTCCATCAGCTCGCCAAAATTTGCTTTATTGATCACCACAGTGTTGCAAGGGGTAACAAACCAGCTACCAGAGGATACAAGGCCCTTCACAATTGCTGTCTTCATCAGGAGAAGTTGGCCAGCTGGGTAACTGAGCCTATTTGCTGTGTGCTTAAAGGAAAACTGCACCCTCATATCTTGTCAATTTTATTTGTTTCCATGTCAACAGACGACTCTTTTCATGGGGTTGTTAGGGATATATGTGATTGCTTTAGTTTATTTTCACTGTTCATACTAGTCCCTGTAACTTTCCTGGGGTCTCCATGTTCTGGTTATTGGAATTTCATGGTCCCTGAGAGCTATATTATCATATGAGAACATGATGTGCCAGCCCCCTTTAGACTTCACAGTATACCTGTCGGCTTAGTTAGAATTCAGCAAAGCAAATTGGAGCAAGGTACATTTACTGGCAGATAGCTTTGCAAACTGAGTTGTAATGCAGGGTTTTCCCCTTATTCTGTATTCAGTTTGTGTGTTTCCAGAGAGTTCTTCAGGATATTTGTGCTTTCAGCATAGAGGTACATGGTATAAATGGTTGCTGCGACATCATGTTCTCATATGTTTATGCAGCTCTGATGGACAATGAAATTTCAACAACCATAAGATGGAGACCCTCAGGATAGTTACAGGGCACTAGCATGAACAATGAAAACAAACTAAAGCAAACGCATATCTAACCAAGAGCTACAGGAAAGAGTTGTCTGTTGACATGGAAACAAATACAGTTTACAAGATATGAGAGTGTAGTTTTCCTTTACTGGAGGGCAGACCCTCTGCTACACAATCTCAGTAATTCTAAGTATGAACCCTGGAGCTGTATGTAGGTCAGATCATTTATACAATTATTTTTTGTTTAACACTTCAGAGTGGAGCCAAATCACAAAGGGTCAAGCAACAGGATGATGCATATAATACAAAATTAAACAAAAAAGCAAAACATTACAATATATACACCAGAGGCTTTTTAGATAAAATAACTGGTAGGCTGCTGAAGTATCTTGTATTATTGTCATGTATTATTTATTGAGGTCTATTATCATTCTTGACAGCTGTAGTGAGTTTCCAGCCTCGTTCCCTTAATTGTTCTGCAAGATGCAGAGAAAGCTGAAGGGAAATGTATCTCGGATGGGCATAGCTGAGTTGGCACATTTTACTGCATCTGTAATTGGTACTAATAGGGTACTGCTGAGACCCTGAATCACTCAGTTATTAACTTATAACCTCACCCAGGTCTTCCTATAAAATTGGGTATGCTGGGTGGAAGGGAGAAGAAAGGGGGCAGGGGAGATGAAACAGAAAATAAGAAACATAAACAGGCTACATGTAAAATAATAAGTAATGACACATCATCTTTCGTCCCCTGTGGCTTTTCCTTCAAGAAATCAGAGAGTGGTACTGGGAGGTGTAACATGTCTTGCTCTGTACAGCACAGAGGCCATTCAGCATTCTACCAGCCCTGCTTTCGGAAACACATTAAAAACAAAAACAACAATGCATAGTCCACAAGGGCCTCTTTAATTAAGTAAAAACCATCTGGAGGGAAATGTGCAGTGAAAACAGGAAAAGCGATGGAAACTGTGATCTGCGGTGGCAATAAATCACACAACATACACAACCCTTCCCCCTTCCTAATTCTCAGTTGAGAGAACTACTGCTAACTGTATTCATAATATAGGACTTAATAGTATTGTATATAAAAGGCGAGACTGAGGCAAACCTTGCTTTTCTTTCTTTTTAGAAACAACTTTATTGGGACAGGGACATGGAACAGAATAAGGATTACAAAGTGATAGAAATGACTGCAGTAGCGTAACATTTTGATGTGCTTTATACAGTAGAGTGCTTTGAATGCATGGATGGACAGAATATCACTGAGTAGTAGTGAAGCATCTGAAGTATTTATTTATTGAAAACTTCAGAGATTATCTTTGAGTACAAGTGCTCATTTACAAAGGTTTTCTTTCTTTCAGAGGTTTTATCATGAAAGATATAATGAGCTGGTAACAACTTGTTTCCTGATGCATCGGGGGTTGGGGGGGGAGTAGACAATACCATAAGTTGCAAGAGTGAAAAAATCTATACATTTACAGCTGTGTAGCGACAATATTCTATGCCAAGTAAGTATAGCCTTATCCCCCTTTCTGTCTAGCCCTATAGCCCCCTTGCAGTGTTCCCCACATCCTGAAGGGGTCTCTCTGGGACACTATCTATCCCCTTCTCTCTGGCCCCCTCAGTCCTCTTGCAGGGTTCCTCGCATCCTGAAGGGGTCTCCAGGGACATGACTCTTCCCCCTCCCCAACCTCACCCTTTCCTCTCCTTTCTCCCTTCTCTTTCACATAAGCACTTGTTTGCTTATTAACCCCATGCTTATTATTGTCCACTCTTTCTACATATCATGAGCAACACTGTTTTAACATTGATTGTAACAACTGCCTTATAACTGTATGTTAATGTTGATCTTGTAACTTGAATGTAATTTGAACTCTACTCTTCCCCCTCCTCTCAACCTCACCCCCCCTTCCCCCCTTTTCTTTCACATAAGCACTTGTTTACTTATTAACCTGGCACTTATTACTGTCCACTCTTCTACCTATTATGTGCAACACTGTTGTAACACTGCTTGTAACACCTGCCTTACAACTATATGTTAATGTTGATCTTGTAAATTGAATGTTTAATGTTTCACTCCTATTGTATCCCTTCTCACCAGGTCGCACTGGGAGATGAGCGACTTGTCGCTCAGTGTACCTTCCTAGTGAAACATTTCAATAAATAAATAAATATAGTGCAAACAAAACAAGGTGCAAAAGTGCAGTGCAGTACAGATGTGCAAACACAGAAAATCGGTACAAGTAATACAGTACCTTTGGGTCAATGGAATTGTACCTGAATAGAAACAGTGGTCCATCCCAAACTGGGGTAGGAGAAGAGAGGGGTCAACACGCAATAGGTAAAGCAAAGCAGAGCTTGAGCTACCGATAGTAAATATTTTGTACTGGTATCCTGGGGCACTGCCATTTAGACATGTCCCTCCTTGTTACAATTCTTCATTCTCCTCCTTCTTTAGGTAACTAGCAGCCCTCCCACAGCACCATCAGCTGCACCACCTCCTGTGGTCACCCAGGTGGCAGTATTGCAGTGAGGGCAGCAACCCACCCTCCCTGGAGGAGGAGAGCATCCACTTCTCCTCCTTCAGGCAACTAGGAGCCCTATTCTTCTCTGGATCCTCTTTTTCTCATTTTGATGTGTCGTTTCTCATTTGAATGCATTGTTTCTGTGTGCTCTGTATTTTTTTTCATACTGTTTTATGGCCCCTTCTGTGTCACTGCTGCAACCTCCCTCAGTGTCTCCTAACTGCCTGGCTCAGCCATACTCCAAACCCCTGCAGCCATCTGCCACCATGCTGCTACAGCTGTTCTCCTGGGCAGGGAGGAGGAGAGCTTCCTCCCTATATGAATGATTCTTTGTCAGGCTGGTCTGCTGAGTGATTCCAAGCTCTTTGTTTCACCGGGGCCATTGTCCATCAGGTCATGGGGTCTTTTCTGGTTTTCTGCCCAACTCCATGTATGCAGGTGCAAATGGAAGGCCCTAAGCATGTATACTCGCTGATGCATGCTGCTCACTGAACCCCTAGCCTGTGTACCTCCCACAATGCCCTCGGCTGCACTGCTACCTGTGGTCACCCAGGTGGCAGTGTTGCAGTGAGGGAGGAGGAGAGCATCCCCTGGGATGCTCAGTCCTCCCCCTCCCAGCCTGCCTCGATGGTTCAAGCTCATTCCCGACCTGTTGTCACTGGTGTTGCAAGCAGCAGCGCTACTGCTATGCTGACAGACCAGTCCCTGTTTACCCAGTATTTACCCTTATTCTTTCCTATCACATTGACCTGAAACTCCTAGAACCTCCTCTTTTTTCCCCCTGAAGCTTTTTTGAATCTCAATAACCACACTGATCTTTTTGACTTCTTTTTTGCTTCTGTTTCTTGAAACAGGTACGGTATTAATAATAACAATAATAACATTTATTTATATCGTGCAATTCAATACTTATCAAAGCACTGAACAGTAAAATATAAAAACAGAAATAAAACAATAAAATACAGAGCAAATACATTAATATAATATAATATACAATCACAGCATTCACATGGTTAATCCCCGAAGACAAGACTAAACAAATAGGTTTCTAAAGCCGTCTTAAAGCTCTCCAAGGTAGAGCACTCTCTAATCCGTCGAGGTAGAGAGTTCCACAGGGTCGGGGCTGCATACATAAATGTTCTGGCACCAGAAGTTTTCAATTTAACCCTGGGAACCTCTAGCAATTCCTCATTGGCTGAGCGGAGGGGTCAGAGGGGGCAGTAAGGAACCAGGAGCTCTTGCAGGTAGCCAGGACCCAGTCTGTGTAGGGCCTTATAGGTCAGTAAACTGACCTTGAAGGTGATCCGCCACCGAACAGTACTTGGGCTTCAATTATTTTAATACATAATACAGCACTTATCTCTCTAAAAATATTTTCCCATGTGACCCCTGTCAATGTGTTGTGTATTTTTTAGTTTACATCCCCTCAGCCTTAACTTTCAGGCAGCCTCCCAGCTCCCATGCATCATAACTACTGATGGCTACCACCCATAATTTGCCTCATGGCTGGACATCCAGGACAGGAGGGGCTCATCCAGAGATATATAGCCAGTGTTGGCAGAAGATGGGTACAGTATCTGAGAGTGTCTTTCCATCATCTTGAGGTCCAAGTGTTTTTTTCTCTTTCTTCATCCCTGAATGCCTACAGGTATACTGCCACTGATAGCTCCAAGGGTGTCCACTGGCATAGAGACAACCCCGATGTCAACAGGTGAAAGTTTGCCTGTCATACATCGGCCTGTTTTCTATCGGGGGCTGGAGCCCCCACCCCATCTAAAGATGGTTAACTCCGAGTCTGAGGTTAACACGAAGGGAGGGGGGTGAGGCTGTAGCAGGGTGAAATTTCACCAGTCTCTTTACAGTGACATTTTCTAAACTTGTTGAAAATGTCACTGTGGGGATTTGCTGATGGGGTTTCGCTTTTATGGTACACCCTTAAGGGCTATGTGGGATCGACAGTGTCCCGCTCACTTAGGAGAGGATCTAGACCAAGACAGCAGGGGGGCTTACTTAATAAGAAATTATTACTGGTCAAAGGCAGGAGAATAATTTAAGGGAATAAAACTGAAATTGAGGGAGCTATCCCTTATCCCTGCCTAGATCTGCCCTGCTCTGACTGCAGGATCTCTGACTGGGTTTTTGCTTTCTGGGCCAGCAGCTCCCTCCCTCCCTCTCCAGACAGTGAGAGCATGCAAGTTTGTATTAACTTACCCCCTGCCAGCTTGCAGTGACAGCCCAGGCTTGTGTTATGAACCCGGGTCCCCCACATGACAAGCAACTCATCAGGCACTCTGCTAACAGGCTTGCTTATGTTACATATTTTTTATTTGCCTGGTGGAACATGAATGCTTCCGTTGTTTTCAGGTGCAAAGTGTTCTCTGGCAGCCAGCAGTACGTGCTTTAGCAGTTCCAGTGTCTACAGAAAAATGTGTGGATTTACTGTGTGAATTATCTTGTAAAAGTTTGCTTTTGTGATTTTGTTCGGGGAGGCCTACTAGGGGGTGGACTGTTGTTAGGCCATGTACTGTACTGTGTCATTTGGTTTGAACCTGGAAAAGCAGTTTCCTGTTTTTGCTGAAAGTTTGGCTGTACATCCAAATAAAAAGGTAAGCCTCTGGCATTTGTTTCTGCTTGGAATCAGCAAGGGTTGTGCAGTCTCTATGAGAGCCTCTACTTGGGAGTGTCTCTCTGTGCTTACATGCTCCCATGACCTTTTTTCTTGCTTATTCTCCAGTGCACTCCTCAGGTTACTTTACGACTGCACATTTATTATTCAGTTTTCCTTTGCTCAGGAGATGACTAAGAATTGCTCCAATCCATGTGCCCACCCCATTTAATGGGATCTAAAAGCTATCACCTATTCCTTCCAGGAATCCCTTCTAGACCTTCAACTCCCTTTTCCCTTCCAAGGCAATGTCTCTTAAATTGAATCCCTGTACAGTAGCAGTGCAAGGTCCCCTAGCCTTGCTGCTACCTGGAGCTCCTCTGGCATTTATTTGATGCTTTTGGTCTCAGGCTGTATTATAGAGTCCCGCTATCTAACCTCTGAGCTCTGTTCCTTGGCATCTCAGAGATTCACTCCTTCCATTTTTATGTTGATTGTGCGCATGTGCAAGAAACATGTTGTGGCAGCTTTCTCCACAAGCAGGTTGTGGAGGCGTAGCACTGTTGTGGCCAATGCACCCACAGCCTGCAAAGGCTTGTCCCGCTTGCCCCAATGCCATGGCATGCTGCTGCTGACACTAGTTCAGCCAGCATGCCACAACCTTCTAAAAAAGTAGCCGCTGCAAGCAGGGACTGCCTCATCATTGCAGCGTCAGCCATCCGCTGCAATGAGGGAGCGACCCGTCATTGCAGGGCAGGATGTAAAAACCCTGATATTGTTTGTGAACATGGCAGCGGCTTGCTGACATGTTCACAAACAATATAACCCCCCCACCATGTTTAGTTGCCGACGGGGGCCCCAATCCCCATTGGCTTCAGTGGCCCAATGTTGATTATGCTGACAGGGAAGCCCATTCCCCATTGGCATTATGTCAACCCCCGCTGTTATTGTCTGCTGACAGGGTGCCCAATCCCCACCGCATAATGTGACCCCCTTTAGTTGTGTGCCGATGGGGGTGCCCAATACCCTGTCGGCTACTACTGGCCCCCTGCAATGAAAGAGTCCGGTGGCACGCTGGGAACCCACCCCAGCGTGCCACATGCCCCTGTAAAACGCAAAATGGTCCAGCGACCTCTCTTTTTTTTTTCTTACCCTGTAAAAAGGAAACTGTCCTCGAGCGGTCTCCCATGGCCCCACCCGCAACCCACGCCCACCCACTGTGCACCTGCCTCCCACATCCCCCTCACCTCATACTTACCTCCGGAGTCTGGAGCGACGATCTTCAGTGGACCGGGAACACATCTGCACTCTTCAAAGCCAACCGCGAACTGAGGAAATGCCGTAAGCTGTATAAAGGAATGAATGAGGTTTTTTCAACTTTAATGCATATCTCGGGCATTGTTTGGAATTTTGGCACCAAATTTTTAACATGGGGTTTTTGACCCCTCCTCATGAATTCTTGAACTGTCATGGCGTTAATCGGCCCTGAAAGGTGATTTCACCGTCACTGCTCAGAATCCCCTTTTGGAGCCGATTAATGCAACAACAGTGCCAGTGTTCATGAGATGGGCTCTCAAAAAGCCTATGTTGCAAATTTGGTGGAAAAAATGCACAAAATGACTATTTTACAAGCGTGCATTGCGCTGTTACTACGCACGCTCATAAGTTCGCGAATGTGCAATATTTTCATGTCAGATTTTCAACATTGCCATTTTTCCACACCTCCTTGTGAACCATACAGCTGTCATTGTTCACATCCTGGCGGAAATGTGTTTTCGCACTTCTGGCACAGAATAGCGTGGTCGCTGTGGGAAATCAGTGTTTGGGACAGATTAAGAAAATGACAGTGACAGTGTTCATGAGTAGAGGTCCTAAAATGCCTATGTGGAAAATTTGGTAATGATACTCCATAAAATGACTGTGTTACGAGCATGCGTTGCGCAGTTTGCACGTATGCTCGTAACTTCGCAAATTTATAATATTTTCACTCCAGATTTTCAACATTGCCATTTTCCCACACCTACTTATGAACAGTGCAGCTGTCATTTTTCCCATCCTGGCCAAAATGTGTTTTCGCACTTCCAGCGCAGAATAGAGCAGTCACTGTGGGAAATCACTGTCCAGGACAGATTAAGAAAATGACAGTGATATTGTTTATAAGCAGAGGTCCTAAAATACCTATGTTGAAAATTTGGTAATGATAGCCTGTCAAATGACTGTGTTACAAGTGTGCTTTACGCACTTTCCATTCACCCTTGTAACTTCGCAGATTTGTAATATTATCATGCCAGAATTTCAACAGTGGCATTTTTTCACACCTCCTTATGAGCAGTACAGCTGTCATTTTCCACATCCTGACCTAAATGTGTGTTCACAGTTGCGGCGCAGAATAATGCGGTCGCTGTGGGAAATCAGTGTTCGGGACACATTAAGAAAATGACAGTGGCACTGTTCATGAGCAGAGGTCCTAAAATCCCTATGTTGAAAATTTGGTGATGAAAGTCCATAACATGACTGTGTTACAAGTGTGCATTGAACTGTTTCCACGCACCCTTGTAACTTCACAAATTTATAATATTTTCACACCACATTTTCAACAGTGGCATTTTTTCACACCTCCTTATGAACAGTACAGCTGTCATTTTTCACATCCTGGCTAAAATATGTTTTTGCACTCCTGCCGAAGAATAGCACGGTCGCTGTGGGAAATCAGTGTTTGGGACAGATTAAGATCGAACAAGTGAGGGGGGAAGTGACCGAGCTCAACCAAGCTGTGTCGGGACTGCTGTGGATTCGTTTGTGGGCAGAAAAAGGCCCCAACACAAGTGCCCAGTACAAAAGGGCAGCCTGCAGCACTGGGAGAAACAGAACGAGAGAGCGAGTGAGGGAGGGGGCATGAGCGAACTCACCAGAGTGCTGTCAGGACTGCTGCGGATTTCTTTGTGGGCAGAAAAAGGCGTCAATGCAGGCAGGGACCCAGTGCAAAAGGTCAGCTTGCAGCGGTGGGAGAAACAGTATGAGTGAGTGAGACAGGGGGACTGAGTGAGCTCAACAGAGCTCTATCAGGACTGCTGCGGATTTGTTTGTGGGCAGAAAATGCGGCAATGCAGGCAGGAGCCCAGTACAAAAGGCCAGCTTGCAACGCCGACAGAGACGGAATGAGTGAGTGAGAGAGGGTGAGTGAGCGAGCTCAATGGAGCTATGTCGGGACTGCTTCAGATTTCTTTCTTGGGCCAGAAGCCACCAATGCAGGCAGGAGCCCAGTACAAAGGGCAGCCTACAGGCAGGAGACACAGAGCAGGCAGGTGAGGGAGAGGGTGGAGTGAGCTCAACAGAGCTCTGTTGGGACTGCTGCAGATTTGTTTGTGGGCAAAAAAAGGCAGCAATGCATGCAGGGGCCCAGTACAAAGGGCAGCCTGCAGTGGCGGGAAACCCACAAGAAGTGAGTCAGAGAGGGGGGGAGTGAGCAAGCTCAACGGAGCTTTGTCAGGACTACTGCAGATTTTGTTGTGGGCAGAAAAAGGCACCAATAGAGGCAGAAGCCCAGTACAAAAGGGCAGCCTGCAGTGCCAGGAGAAACATAATGAGTGAGTGACACAGGAGCAGTGAGTGACCTCAACGGAGCTGTGTCGGGACAGCTGTGAATTTCTTTGTGGGCAGAAAAAGGTGCCAACGCAGGCAGGAGCCCAGTACAAAAGGACAGCCTGCAGCACCTGGAGAAACACAATGAGTGAGTGAGTGAGGGGGAGTGAGCGAGCTCAATGGAACCCTATCGTGACTGCTGCGGATTTCTTTGTTGGCAGAAAAAGGCGGCAATGCAGGCAGGAGCCCAGTACAAAAGGCCAGCCTGCAGCACCGGCAGAAACAGAATGAGTGAGTGAGAGAGGGGGAGTCAGCAGGCTCAACAGTCCTGTGTTGGGACTGCTGCAGATTTCGTTGTGGGCAGAAAAAGCCACCAACAGAGGCAGGTGCCCATTACAAAAGGGCAGCCTGCAGCTCCAGGAGAAACAGAATGAGCGAGTGAGAGAGGGGGAGTGAGCCACCTCAACGGAGCTCTGTTGGGACAGCTGCAGATTTCTTAGTGGGCAGAACAAGTTGCCAACACAGGAAGGAGCCCAGTACAAAACAGCAGCCTGCAGCACCGGAAGAAACAGACTGAGTGAGTGACATAGGGCCAGTGAGCGTGCTCAACAGACCAATGCAATCAACATTTGGCATTGACAAATGCTTGTTGATTCATGTTGTCACTTTCTCTATATTATCACATCATTGTAGTACATTTCAGGGTCAGTGGTTCAGTAGGATGCATGCTTACCTTTGGGACTGGAATATTGTAAGGTCATGGGTTCTACTCCCATACCAGGAACTTTGGATTAACCAGTACTGACACAGTAGTGCAGCACTAGGGGATGCTGCACTGTTGAGGTAATAAAATGTTAAACCAGAGTCCCATGTGCTCATCTCAGGTGGCTGTTCATGAGAAAGTTAAAGATCTCCATGGCACTTATCGTAAGAGTAGGGGATTGGTGTCCCAGCCAATATTTAGGGTCTTTCTTTGCCATGAATGTGCTAGCTCTGCAGATCACATGACGGGGGGGGGGGAGGAAGATTGCATGAACAGGCCATTTTATATGTTGACAGCCTGGGATGTCCACTGTTTTGTTGGCATTTTATTTTTGTTGCAATAGTTAATTTCCAGTTCACATTGAAGCTTCACATTTACTTTTATAACAGTTAAACCAAAATTTGCTCAACTGGCTCAAAATACCAAAGATAAAATAATTTTGCCCCAGTGAGGTCATATTTGTTCAGAGTCAGATTGGTCACCCTTAGTTTAAACTAGCATCACTTCATGATAACATTTCTGTAACCTCTACTCCAAAAGTGGGGCTATGGTATGCCAAGGGTTAACACCATGGGGAACAGAATTTCCACTTCAGAGTCAGGAAGTGAAGAAGGGGAGAGTTGTCAGCATACTGCAGCCTGAATTCTAGTTCAGCACAGCAGGAGGGGTCTGTAATCTAGCAGCAGACAGGGTGTGTATGCAGTTTATGCTGCACAACTGAAGGTGACTGGCAGCCCTAGAGTCTACAGATCCTGTTCCTAAACGCAAGCACCAAGCAACCCTGGTGTTGAAATGCAAGAGACTGCCTAATAAATTCTCCCCTCCTGGTGTCTGGTCACCCAGAAGTAACAGCAAAACTGATGAAATGAAAACAATGTGTCTGGTTGCTGGTTTGTGTTCAGCATGCAGACATTATAGGACAAAGAGTTATTGGTATGAACCATGGATTTCTTTCCAGGGTCCACAGGGAAAGGAGAAGGATAGCAGTATGTGGGGTCAGTGATTAAAGCACCTAGAAGCACCCCCTTATTAACGGTCAAGCCATTTGTGATTCTGTTTCAAATGCAGGCCTGAGTCATACCTGGAAATAGGCATTTATTTCTCTAGTGTACCTAGCTGGTTAACAAAAACTAACTAATAATGACAAGTTTGCCAGGTCATGGCAACTACGGCGGTACCCTGTATGAAGCCAATAACAGCCAGGGAGGCTTAATTAATTTTACACCGTGCCACCAGGAAGGTGGTGCAACTGGTGCATGGCATATATCAATAAATAAAATCCAGTACAAACCCCCTTCAAAATAATGTCCTGAAATGAGAGCTTGCTACTGTATATCTGGTTCTGGTTAATGTCTGGGAGATGTGTGGCTATCTCCATTTGCAAGCTTCCCACTGACCACATGCAAATTGCTAGGTATTGCATTTTATCTAAAAGTGGACATTTGGAAGCTAATTCAGGAAAGTAAAAAAATGTAAATATAAGACTAGGTACTCAAACATGGGGTCACCTTGTTGTCTAGTGGCTGCGATTGAGTCATATCTCAGTGGGGATCTGATAGGCAGGAAACCCCACTTTGGGGGAGTTCAAGTGATGGAAAAGTGAGTGGGAAAACGGTAACATGTTCTATCAACATTTTGTTTATTAAAATAATATTGATTGATTGAAACTTGTAACATTTTAAAGGGTTGCCATATTGGAGGGGAGTGCACTGGATTCTGTTTATTCACTGACATATGCCACACACTGGCAACATCCATGGAAAATAAGAAACTTATAAGAAATGTGAAAAATAGAATTATGACTGAGCAAGGGTAGACCTTGCTATATTTGGATTTGTTCGCTGATTTGCCTTCACTTGGAGTACTGTGCACAGTTCGGGAGCCCTTATTTGAGGAAGGACAGAGACATGATGGCAACTATACAGCAACGGGTAACAAATTGATCCGGGGGCTGTCAGTATGGATATTCCTATGGCAAGAGATGGGAAGGTCTCAATGTGTATTCTCTGGAGGACAGGAGGGAGAGGGGGATATGATAGAAACATACAGTACAAATGCATATGGGTTGGCAGTGTAGTCTAGGAGTTAGACTAACGAGCTGTGAATGAGGTTGGTACATTCAGCAGACCTGGGCTGATCACCACAACTTCCTCTTGCACACTGTGTGACCCTGAGGAAGTCACTCAACCTCTTTAGTGCTCCCAGATAACCCATGAAAACTGGCATTGTGTGCCAAGTGGGCCTTACCTGGTTATCAAAGAATAAAAAAATGTGTGGGGGTTCACCAAGGTGAATTCCATAGAGTGAATTAAGTTGAGGAACAATGCATCCACCAGAGGCACAACATCATGGTGAAAGGGGGCAGAATTCTAAAAAGACATCAGGAAATATGCTCAAACTCGAGTGATAAAGACCTGGGGATAACGACAATGTGCAAACACTGTCTCTAAAGCAAATCATACAGTTGGGGCTACAAAAAGAAATATTAAAAGTCGATCATCAGGCATACTACTCCTTCCATACAGGTTCAATGTAAGACCTCAGTTGGACTACTGTAGTCAGTTCTGGGGTCCCTACTTGAGGAGGGATGTGGATAGGTTGGAGAGAGTCCAATATAGGTTTACCAAGTCTGTAAAGAGTCTAAAATCAGTACCATATGAGTCAAGATTAGAACAACTGAACTTGCATAGTCTGGAAATGAGAAGGAAGCGAGGTGATGTCTTGTTACTGTTATGACATTATAAATGACCCATACTTAATGAATGAACTGAACATAGAATTCAAGGATATTAATTCAGTTACAAAAGAGCACCCATTGTAGGTAATCAGAACTCAATTTAGAACTAATTAAAAGAAGTATTTTCATACACAAAGGATAGCAAATTTATGGAATAAACAGCCTGAACAATTAACGGTCAGCAGAAATAAAGATATTTTTAAAAGAAACTTGGATAGCTATATTGCTGATGGGAGGGAACATGGATTTCTATAGTCTAAAGAACTACCTATAGGCTTTAGCCTTTTTTGCTCCTCCCTACATTAGTGACATTAATGACAAATATGTTTTCATGAAGCAAGTTGTAGATGGATGGACTAGATTGCTGTGCAAAGTGACTAATGCTGGGACTATATCAGGATTCAAAAGACAATGGGATATCTTCAGGGGGTTATCAGAAGCTAGAGGATGTAAAGAGGTGGGGAGAACTTGGAGGGAATAAATTCAGAAAAGGCGTCAGGAAATATTTTTCACAAATCAAGTTGTAGAAGGATGTACCAGACTGCTCAGCAATGTGACTAATGCTGGGACTATATCAGGAATCAAAAGACAATGGGATATGTTCAGGAGGTTATCAGAAGCAAGAGGATGTAAAGAGGTGGGAAGAACTCAGAGGGGGGGTTAAGTCACATTAATACACAGAAGGGCAATAGGGCAGACCAGATAAACTTAATCTTTTTCTGCCCTTATTTTTCTCTGTTTCTACATTTAATTATTTTGCTTTCAGGCTGTTGTGTGCTAGTACCTCTCTGCCTAGTGTGCCCAAATGTAACAGTCGTGGAATGCGTGTTCCACAAGTAAAGCTAGTGTGCCTCATAGCTATGGGTCACCTGGTGGGAGGTCCAGCAGATAAACATGGAATCTTGCCACTTACGAGGTCAAACACTGTGAATAAATAACAATTACTTTCATGAGCATATTATTACCACCCTAAGGAGTAAGTTAAGGGTGGGGGGGGGGAGTGATTGTCTACACACCACACACATTGTACAGTATGTAGCTCCAAGTAAATGATAGGGTGCCTGGCACCAATACTGTAGTATTAGCCATAGGAATGCTTGGTAGCCAATGGCTAGTAAGTCAATTGCCCTGTCTAGCATGTGTCCTGGTAGTCTAGTGGCTTGCCATAGGACCAGCCTGGAGTTGTAAGGTCCTTGTTTAAATAATCAGTTAATTATCTGCACACCTAAGTAATTTTAATGTAAGCACATTGTTAATTTATGTATTCTAGCAGTTTTTTCTTATTTCAATGCAGAACTGCAGCTGTGAGGTGGTAGGCATCTGAAAAATGTATCAAGAGTGAACTGAATGGCTCTAGTGAGAGAACTGTTACCATGCTAGGCTAGAGGAGCAGGTCCAGAGTGAGGAAACTGAGTTACTTGATTGAAACAGGACCAAATTATCATTTGATGAGAGAGACTACTCTAGTAATCACATCTACAAGTGGGAAAATCAAGGTAGCTCTTTATCAAGGGGACGTAGAAATTCGAGGGGTAGATCAAGAAGTTTCAATAAGAATTCAAAACAGTCTTCTCCATCTCCCTCAAAATCCAGAGATGTGCATTTCTCTAGTACTGAGTCAATTACTGATTCAAGTAAGTGATCAAAAAAAAAAAGAAAAAAACAAGACGGTGAAGAGGACGCTCAGGGAGCAGCTCTGTGAACAGGACAACTGATTCATGCGATGGACTGCATGATGTTGAAAAACTGACTGTGATTAATTTATCCAAACAGACTTTATCTGATGCCCAATTAATCTCTTCGGTGTCACAGAATCATAGAATCTTAGAAACATAATGGCAGAAAAGGACCCTTTTGGCCCATAGAGTCTGCCCTTTTCTTCTCCCTCCCTATTTGTTCTCCTTCCACAGAAATCCCCCTTCCCCCTGGTTAACCCCTTGCATCTGTCCCATGACCTCTTGAATCCCTCCACCATTTTGACCACCACCACCTCCTCCAGCAGGCTGTTCCAGGGCTCCACCTCCCTCTCCGTGAAGAACCGCCCCCCTCAGATTACCAATAAACCTTTCACCCTCTAGCCTTAGCCCGTGACCCCTAGTTTTACCTCCCTTTCTCTTGTGAGTAAGGTCCCAGCCTTGTTGATCCCCTTCAACTACTTAAATGTTTCTACCATTTCATGTCCCCCCCCCTTGTGGTCTCCAGTGGGTACAGATCCAGCTCCATCAATTTCTTCTCATGGGGTTTCCCATTCATCCAGATCACCATCTTAATGGCCCTTCTCTGAACCCTTTCAATCCCATCTATGTCCTTACATAGGTGAGGTCTCCAGAACTGGATCCCGTACTCCAGGTGGAGACTCACCATGGATTTGTAAAGTGGCAACAGCACCTCCCTCCTTCTGCTTGTTATACCTCTCCCTATGCATGCCAACATACTATTCGCTTTGCCCACCGCCTTGCTACATTGGTTCCCCACTTTAAGGTTAGCCAAGATTATGAACCCCAGATCCTTCTCTTGTTCAGTTGCCTTAAATACATCCCTCCTCAGTGTGTACTTCGCCTGTAGGTTATTCCTCCCCATGTGCATTACTGTGCACTTTTTGGCACTGAATTTCAGCTGCCAGGTTTAGGATTGTCACTCATACCTGTTAGCTGTGTTGATTAATTTAATGTGTATTGTGATCTGTTTAGATAATTCTGAAAACTGAATTTGAAATAGTTTTTTTTTCAGATGCAGATAAAATGCATGAAGTTACTGGCAGTGGTATAGATAACCAATTAGGTATCAGTGACAGCACTCCAACGTTAGACATCTTCACAGAAAATTAATTAGAGAGACTGTTGCAGGCTGCAAGTATGGGGGGGAGAGGGAATATAGTCACAAGGAGTAGGAAATGGGGACATTACTTCTGAAACATGGATCTCAGCAGCAAGACCTAACATAAAAAAAAACCCTGGGGATCACCTCAGGAAACTACTTCATTTATGTTCCACCTCCAGGAATAGCAGATCCCCTAGGGCCCTGGTCTCCCTGGATGCAGAAAAAGCCTTTGACAGGGTAGCTTGGAATGTCTTATTTGCTGCCTTGTGTAAATTCAGTATTCCTCTGGATTTCATAAAATGGGTACAGATATTATATTCCCTCCCTTCTGCCCATATCCTTTGTAATGGTTGCCTCTCAGCCCCCTTTTCCCTACAACAGGGTACCTAGCAGGACTGCCCTCTGCCCCCCCCCATTTAATTTCTACCTAGAACCCTTAACTCGAAGACTATGCCATACTAATATCTTAGAAGGAATCCCACTAGAGGGCAAATACTACACTTTGTCAGCATACGCTGATGATTTATTATTGCACTTAGAGAAGCCCCACATCTTTATTCCAATTTTACTTCAAGAGATTTCTGTATTCTCACAAGTCTCCTTTTACAAACTAAATCTCTCCAAGACTAAAGTTTTTCCTCTCAATAATCTGGTTTGTAGAGGGGAATATCCTGAACTTTGGCCTCTCTTGGGAATCCAAATGTTTAACCTACTTAGGGATTAAAATCACCCGGTCCTTCTCTTCTATAGTCAAGGAGAATTTGTCTAAGCTCATAGATGTGCTCAAACTGGACCTAGATAGATGGTCTGTATTGCCGCTAACCTTATGGGGGCAAGTGAACAGTCTTAAAATGAATGCTCTACCTTGGTTGCTGTATCCATTGGGGATGTTGGGGTTCTACCTCCCTGAAACCTGGTTTTCCAGATTATAGTGAATACTCAATGATTTTCTTTGGAAAGCATCTGCTATTCAAAGAGCCTACATAAAACTGACTGCCCCAAAGCAAAAGGGTGGCTTGGCCCTCCCGTCCATCTTCCCATATTATGGCACCCAACATGCCAGTAAGTTACTTCGTTGGGAAACCAAGGCCACACCCTGAGACTACACCCCATTATGGTTACATATTGAGATGGCCTTGGCGAGTAGGGCAGGATGTTCGTTGGCCAGTCTGCTTTATTTACCTCTCTCAGCTCCCAAAAGCTCTGTGCTCTACCCCATTGAATGATCCCTTAAAACTTGGAACCAATTACAGACATATCTCAACATTTCCTACACTGTATTACCCTCCCAAACCCTGTTTCATAACCCTAATTTTCAGATAGATCATTGTCCCATTCCATTTTCTTTTTGCCACTAGTTGAGTAATTGCACTCTTGCGGATTTACTTAGGGAAAAGGGATTCATATCTTTCTCTTCCCTCCAGTCCTGGTTTTGTGTAAAGGACCCTGATTTTTTCAAGTTTCTTCAACTCAAAAGCACAATGACTGACTTTCTAGGCCCTCAGCCCTTCACTTACTACAAACTGATAGGGTTTAACCCCTTCTAAATCTAGCTTGTTTGCCTCATATGGTCTCTTTGCTTTACAAATCCTTCCAGACTACGGATCCCCATTTACCCACTGGAGTATGCTATCATTGGGTCCAAGTACTGCACCTACCAGACAATGAGGCTTTTTGGAGGTCTGCTTGGATCAACCTCTACAAGTATGTTAAACAGGATTATTTGCATTTGGTGCAGTTTAATATTATGCACGCTTTATATTATACTCCTACAAAACTTTTTAAAATAAGTAGACTCTCTTCCCATGCATGTAATAGATGTCAGGGCACCTTGGGTTCCCTATTTCACCTTCTATGGAAATGTCCCAAGATTCTGCCCTTTTGGAACTCCATTAGGCTAGCACTAGACCCCTTGTTGGGATTAGAGGACCTCTTTACTCCTTAGAGCTGTCTCTTGCTTATTCTCCCCGATACTCCACGGATCCAGAAGACACACCT
Organism: Neoceratodus forsteri; assembly: GCA_016271365.2. Lineage (NCBI taxonomy): Eukaryota > Metazoa > Chordata > Ceratodontiformes > Ceratodontidae > Neoceratodus > Neoceratodus forsteri. Next base: position 373,174,504 of record CM057449.1, read on the forward strand.
TTCCTTAGTGGCTGCAGTTGTCAAATTAGCCATACTCAGACATTGGAAGGATATTACCCCCTCCCCTTATTTTTAGAGTGGCACTGAGAGATCCTGCTTGCCCTCCAGTTGGAGTAGCACATAGCCACCATGCGTAAAAGATCACAGACCTACCGCACTACATGGGGGCCTCCGTATACCTTACCATCTGTATGGGGTTCTTAATCCCTTATGAATTTTTCTTGCCTTAAGGCCAGCCAACTCTACCATTTTAGGGCAAGAACTAGCACCTATCCTGTACTTTCTGGTGAGTGGATCACAGACAGGGTGGGTGTAATTGAGGAGGTGGGTGGGATGGGTCTTGTTATAGCTGTTATATTCCTTGTAATACTTGCTAGATGTTAGTGCTTATGTATCATAGGAGCCAACATTTATTTTTGTCTGGGGGCTCAAGAAATGGCTGGGGGCCTGGGGGCTGCCAATGCCCCCAGAAGCTCTAGGGTTAATGGTGATTTGTGGTGAATTTTGGAGGTTTTACTGAAGAGATAGCACAGTATAGTAAACACCATTTCAATGCCAGCATATTACCCAGATTTGCCTGTATTTTGTTGTCACGCACCACCTTGACCTAATGCCCAGCACATGTTGCAGACACTGATGGTATCACTCACCCACCTTGTCCCCTCCTCAGCTACCTGCGTAGCCTCTGATGGTGTCACTCACCCACACTGACCCACCCCTCAGCAGGTGTTTCAGACACTAGTAATGTCACTACCAACCCTTATCCCCTCCCCAGCTACTGGCATAGCCTCTTGTGTTGTCACTCACCACCTTGACCCACTCCCCTGCAAGCTGTGCAGACACAGGTTATGTAACTCAATCACTTTTCCCCCTCCAAACTAAAATGTGTAAATTGCATGATGCCAGGTGACCACAGGTGTATGCTGCAGGTTACACTAGCAAAATATGTGGGTCGTTTTAGATCAGAATACTCCCATGATGCCTATACAGATAGCAGATTATTGTGCTCTGAGACAGCTAGACTACCCATTTTGCCTTTCTTATGAGTCTTCACATTATCTCTCAGATGTAAATCTTTATTCTAGAAAGCACTGCAACAATATGGGGGATCAGTGACTGAAACACAGACACAGACTCTAACAAAAGTAAAGAGCCAGGGCCTAGTTACACCAACAGATAGATTTCAGGATTTCAACTGCAGTAGATGAGGCATGGACAACAGAAACATCAAGAAAGTAAAAATTACCCAAATCAGAACACTTTGCACACCAGAAATAATGCAATTGATGGGCTGTGGTAATACTTCAGATCAATGTTTCATGTGTAATGTGTACATTTAAACTGGTTTAGTTGACAGCCTGCTTTTTATAATCCATGATACTCAGTGACACACTGATCTGCAGTACTAACATGGCACGTACCGGGGTGGATGAATATTTTTTAAAAATCATAAAAAAAATTTTCATGCATGTTGTTTTTACAATGTTTCAACCCCCTCCATCTTGGGTTATTGCCCTTGAGAGGACCCTGCAAAGGTCAGAGGGGGTTCCCAGTTGATTTCCTTACTACCCTCTATCGGCAACAATCACAGAAATCTACAGTACGTACCTGCTTATAACTGCTAGCAAAACAACAGAACCAAGCACTCCACACATTGCCATACAACATTTTGCTCCCTTCTTTCCTTTCTTTCCTGTCACCTCCTGGTAGGTAACACAGTAGAACATTCTGGATCCAAAATATTCTCCTTACTCAGTCATACCTCTCAAGTGCTTTGAACTGGCTGGCAGTATAGTCTAGAGGTTAGAGTAATGAGTTTTAAATGAGCTTGGTATATCTAGGAGAGTTGAGCAGGCCTGCCTGGGTTTTAGTTCACAACCTCAACTTCTAATTACTGGGGAGAATAAGCACAGCATCTCTAAAATGACTAGGGATATTCAAGACTTCAATCCCACAGCAGAGCCCTTTCAAAAATCATACAGTACTGTGACTAAATAGAAAAGCTAAAGCACTTTATAATATTTTAAACAACTGGGGACCCCAAAGTATTGATAAACTGAGTAGGAACCATAACTTGCTGCTGGTCTAAGTAATGCAGTAGGTAAATGACAGACACAGCTTATCTGTGGAACCGTGGAACTCACCAGTTTATGTTTAAAAGGATTCTGAGCAGAATGCTCAGTGCTAAAGATTCTCAAGGCAAACAGCAGTTCTGAAATACAGTAGTTCAGAAAAAGCAATCTAAATGACATAGAATCTCATCACATAAGCAGTGAAGCAAGGGTGTTACCCTGAAAGGTCAATGGCAGTAAAATCTAAGTCATAGTAATACAGTACTCATACTTTATATCACATCACAATGTGAAGGACCATGCAGCTCTCCAGGAAACAATTACGGAATGAATGATAGTGTATAGTGGACCCTTATTGCGCATGGAAACTGGAGGTTCACAAAATGTTGTTCTGCTGCAGTTCAAAAGGTCATGGAACGTGATTGTACCATACTGCAGCAGAACAACATTTTGAAAACCTCTAGAGATTCCATGCGCTCAGTCTCTTACCTGTATTCAGCAGAAAATGGTAGGCTCCACACTCCCAGTGGAGGCAGTAGAAGCAGCTGCATCGGAGTCTGTCAAGATGCAGGATCAACCAGATATTTTTAAAATGCAGGATCAATCAGATAGACTTACTTAACAAAAAATGACAAGAAAACGAGCGATCCCCAAACCAACTGTCTCTCACTTAGTAAGAACTACGGCCGCCATTTAATTTTTGTTTAAAATCCCTCCCACGCAGAATTGACAGCCAATAGAAGGCTACGCATCTAACATGGACGTGTCTGCTCCCTAGCAACCATGCACAACACCTAACAAGCAGCCCTAACTCGACGAGTACGACAGAGCAACAAACCTTTTGTTTTTTTGTATTTTAAAAATTCAAAAATGTAAAAAACCTAATTGGAAACGGGGACTATACACTATTAAAAATAGTACATGGGCAACCACATGCCCAACCAGCCTTTTGTGCCACCTTGGGGTTCCGATTACCTAGGACTCTGAGATAATCAGAACCCCTCTGTGGCACAATAGGCTGGTTGTGCATGGTTGCCCATGCACTATTCTCTATATTCTCTACAATGAAAGTGCAACATTCCACATTCTAGCCATTTGCTCTGCAATTGCATTTGAAAGGGCCACTGCTATGCATTTTGGTATGTGGCGAATTGGTCCATCAACTAACAGCATAACACAATTACCTCTTTAGCTTTCTTGTTTCTCCCCCACCCTGACCCTGGTCAGTCCTCATCTGGACACCATCCATCGCCTCCACTCCCCAAGCCCTCACGCCTGTAACTCCCATGGCTTACCCCCTGTGGCGGGGCAGCGGGGACCCCCACCCGCTGACAGGATCCAGTTTGGGGCACTACCTAGGGAATGGAGTGTGACAAGAGTGGCCATCAAGCTGCAATGTCAAACCACCAGGGTCTTTTTCCATTTTCTCTTTCCCCCTGCGGGAGCAAGGCATGCAGTGATGCCTGCGGCGGGCTCCTGCATGCACCCCCTCACAGCCCTGCCAAACATCTGCCCTGCTCCTGCCCCCCCAGTACTGTAACAGCGTAATGCCAAGCCCCAGCTTCTGCCAGGGTCAGGCGTGTGCCGACCGAGGTTACCCCGGTGATGGAAAGCTGTTCATCGGACGCTCGATACATCTCCTCCCCACTGACCCCCGGCAGCTCATGCTCATTCCTGAACACAGTTCACTGGCGTGGCACAAAGTGTGGCATCCAGCGCCTCAACCCTCAGCACCACTGGACTGACACACAATTACCTTTTGAGAATAATTCATTCCTTAATTGTTTTGACCACAATGTGCTCATAGGCATTTTAAACCAGCTACTGTATGACTTGGGTTCAGACCTTAAGACTTGGTACACTGGCTCGCTTCACCTTCCCATTTCAAAAATAAAATATTAGAACTAGCCTGGAGGATTATGTATTCATCATTTCTTTTTAAAACATGGGCAGGGAGTGGGACTTACTCAGGGAGTGTCAAGGTGGATTAATGAGGCAAGTGGCTTGCTCCACTTAATCCAGCTTGACCCTCCCTGAGTAAACAAGTGGATTCGGTCTCGATTCAACTTCTGTTCAGGCCTGTAATCTTTATCTTACTATTTTAAATAAAGAATATTTTGTTATAAATACACCCGGCCTCAATGTTGTGTTTTGGTTTCCCTTCTCCTACCCTAGTAGCACCCTTATTACCCACCCTCATTCATCAGACCTAAAAAATAAATGATTCGCCTCCCCTACCTTTATGATACCCTTATCCACTACTTCCAGTTCCATCCACTGTGCAATAACTGCAATCCCACCCTATCCCAAGAATGTAGTTACCACCATGTCCCACCCACAATACAATCCCACTCCAACCTTTAACTGTGCAATGCAATCCATCCCCACCCACCCCCATCTTGTGTTATCAATGCCCCACCAGTCCAGTCCCACCTACTCAGCAACCACACACTCCTAAGTATTAGTCCACTCCTGGCTCAATTTGTTGTCTTTCTTTTAAATGACTCACCACCAGCTCCGCACTGAGTCCTCACAACTCGGCCACAAACACCTGCTAGTAGCCTCTGCCAGAATCAAGATGGATGGGGTCCTGGGGATCCTTTCAAAATACAGAACATCTGCATCCTGATAGGCGACGGTCACGCAAAGGACTTGATCGAACTCCGGCACTCCTCCCAGTCCTGGCAGAGGGAGTGTTGGTGGCAGTCCACTGCCAACTGTGGTCCACTACAAGGCATTGTCTGCTCGAGGATGCATGCAGCCGGGAATAAAATTAATCACTGGCCTGGCACTGACGCTCTAGTACCATGCCACCGACGGAGTCAGTCCTCCTACCATGGTCCGCGAGCCGAGCAACAATTGCAAACAAATCTGGTGCCAAAACTGGTACTGCGGGCAGCTATAGGCACTGCAAATGTGTGAGCTTGCCTGGAGTCTGGACCGTGACATCACATCACAAGTCCAAGGTAACAACCAATGAAATGTGTGATGCTGTGATGACCCGCCCCCTCCACCGTGCCACGGCACCATGCTTCAGATCTGACTGAGCCATCAAGGTTAAAAAATAAACACTTTTTTTTTTTTTAATAAATTGTATTTATTTTGCAATTTTGTTGCTTTTTGCATTATGCAATTCTGGCCCTCCGGGGGGGCAGAGTCCCCAGCTCAACTTCCGGGGGCTTCAGCCCTCAGCCCCCGTAGTCGATGCTATTATCTGGCTCTTCTTCTGGATTCAGATTTCTAATGTTAGTATCTTGTTTGGTTTCTTAGATGGTTATTATAAAAATCAATAAAATAAATTAAATAAAAAATAGAAAAGAAATCCATATTTATGCCTCCCAGTCCAGGTGGTGATGCTATAAAAATATTTCAAGAACTTGTATTAAAAAGTGCAGCAGATGCAATTAAAATTGCTAAAGATAAAAATCATTGGGACAATTTATCTGAACCTGAAAGAAAAGCCCTGTATGAAATCCAACAAATGAATGACATAGTGGTGAAACCCTCGGACAAGGGTAGAAATGTAATTGTTTTGGATTAGGATTACTGTGTAGCAGAAGCAATAAGACAACCTTCAGACACTGACATTTAGGCCTTGTACACATCAGGCTAGTTAAAACGTTTTAAGGTGCTTAAAACGTTTTAACTAGCGCAAACACGGTGCCCATCTGCATTTAAGCACGGTTTCAAAGTGTGTTAAGAAACTGTGCTTAAACCCTGCTGCGAGCTAGTCTCAAGTCCATTTTTAAAACGGTTTGAAGGAGGAAAGCGTGTTACCTTGTAGTGTGGACGGGCGTGCGATTTTTCCCTCTATTACAGTGCCAACATAACCGTGCTACAATCGCGGAGGATTACCGGGTTTAAAAATGTTACTTGCTGCTGATGCAGATGGGAGTTTACCGTGTTACAACCGAGTTCGAACTCGGTGAACAATAATGTATCGGGCTGCTGTGGTGAGTTTGAAAATGTTTTGAAACTGTTATTTAAAACAGTACAAATCTTCAGTTTAATGTGTACAGGGCCTTACAAAGCCCTAAACGCTAATCCAGTAAATAAGTTTAAGGTTGAATTAGAGCCTTTTTATGTTTGCTTGCATGCATGTGCAAGAAACATAGTGCCATCATCCAAGTTTTCGGACGTGTGTCAGCCCTCTTCCAATTCAGTCAGTGTGTTTGCAGGTGCGGCCACAGTTCTCCAATGCCTGCTGGAGCTGTCTATGACAGCTCCAAAATGCAGTGGCGTACAGTTGAAAGGGGGAGCTACGCTTCAGTGAGCAGCGATCAGATATCGCCTGCTCATGCGTGCTCCCCCTACACACACACACACATACACACACACACATATGCTGCATGCTGCCCTCCCTCTCACCCCACGACTGTATAGCCGGCAGGGGTGCCCAAACCCGTCGGCTGTGCTGCCCCGAAGCACAGAGTCCATATGCCACGCTGGGTGCCCACCCCAGTGTGGCTTCTCGCTATAGCCAGCCCAGAGTGCCCAATCCCCCATCGGCTCCATTGCCCCAGTACAGGGTGCTGTGCTGAGGCCACCCCAGCGTGGCAACAAATCTATAACCGGCCAGGTGCCCAATCCCTGTCGGCTCCATGCCCCCAACCAACTGTACTTCTGCCATGTTGGGAGCCCACCCCAGTGTGGCAAACGTCCCGCGTCGTCCTCATTAAAAAAACAAACAAACCTGAAAATCAAAAACGGTCCCTCGCTGTGTCTGCACCCACCTGCGCCCACCCACTGTGCACCCTGCCTCCCCACACCCCCACACCCCATACTTACCTCTGGACTCCGGCGCGACAATCTTCGGTGGACCGGGAACACGTCTGCACTCTTCAAAGCCGACCGCGAACTGAGGAAAAGCCGGTAAGCTGTATAATGTGTAATGATAGGGTTTTTTCAACTTTTTTGCATATCTCAGGCATTTTTGGGAATTTTGGGCCCAAATTTTCAACATGGGGTTTTTGGGACCCCTTCTCATGAATTATTGCACTGTCATGGCGTTATTCGGGCCCGAAGGGTGATTTCACAGTCACTGCGCAAAATCACCTTTCGGGACTGAGTAACAAAATGACACTGCCACTGTTCATACGGTGGGCTCTCAAAAAGCCTATGTTGAAATTTTGGTGGAAAAATTCCTAAAAATGACTGTTTTACGAGTGTGTGTTGCGCAGTTCCTACGCATGCTCGTAAGTTCGCGAATTTTCAATATTTTCACTCCAGATTTTCAACATTGCCATTTTACCACACCTCCTTATGAGCAGTACAGCTGTCATTTTTCACATCTTGCCCAAAATGTGTTTCCGCCCATGTAGTGCACAATGGCGCAGTCGGTGTGCAAAATCAATGTATGGGACACATTAAGAAAATCACAGTGACACTGTTAATGAGCAGAGGTCTTAATATGGCTATGTTGAAAATTTAATCAAACAATTCTAAAATGACTGTTTTACAAGCGTGTTCATGATTGCTCTATACACTAAGTTTGCAATTTTCTGTATTTTCACTCCAGATTTTCCACATTGCCATTTTTTACACTTCCTTATGAACAGTACAGCTGCCATTTTTCACATGTCACCCAAAATGTGTTTCCGCACATGTAGCGCACAATGGTGCAGTCGGTGTGCGAAAGCAATGTTTGGGACAGATTAAGAAAATCACAGTTACACTGTTCATGAGCAGAGGTCTTAAAATGGCTATGTTGAAAATTTGGTGACAAAAGTCCATAAAATGACTGTGTTACAAGTCAGCATTGCGCGGTTTCCACGCACCTCGTACGTTCATGACTTTGTAATATTTTCAGTCCAGATTTTCACCAGTGGCATTTTTCCACACTTCCTTATGAACAGTACAGCTGTCATTTTCACAACCTGGCCGAAATGTGTTTTCACACTTTCAGTGCAGAGATCGTGGTCGCTGTGGGAAATCATTGTTCGGGACAGATAAAGAAAATCACAGTGACACTGTTCATGATCGGAGGTCCCAAAATGCCTGAGTTGACAATCTGCTGTAAAAAATGCCCACACTAATTACATTACGGGTGTGCATTGCACAGTTTCTATACACGCTCGTGACTTTACCATTTTTTTTTATATTTTTACTGCAGATTTGCAACATTGCCATTTTTTCCACCTCCCCATGAACAGTACAGCTGTCATTTTTCACATCCTGTTCGGAATGTGTTTTTGCACCTGTGGTGCTAAATGCCGTAGTCACTGTGAATAAGCAGCTTTTGGCTAACAAACTGATATTGCCACTGTTCATGAGGTGGGGGTCTCAAAAAAAACATGTTGAAAATTTGGAGTGAAAATACCAATGAATGCCTGAGCTGTTAGGGTTTCCAACCGTAACACCCCACCCTGTAGAGAATGACAGACATCAGGGGTGTGACTTGGGATTCTTGCCTGTAATGCTCATACCATTCCACACCCTGCAACCAGTGAGAGGCATCAAGGTATGCCTTGGACTCTTCGGCCCCAAAGTTCACCCCATTCTCCTATACCACACCCATCTCACCATATTTCCTGATGGAATGGGGTGCGCATAAGAGCCAAAGACCCCAAGGCACACCATGACCCTTGTCAGTGTCTGCAGGGTAGGGTGTGGTGAAATGGTGTGGCCGTTATGCCTGATGGCCCAAAGGCACACCCCAATGCCTGTCACTCTCTGCAGGGTGGTGGCGGGGTTGGCTTCAGTTTAATACTTCACTGCCATTCCTATTATGCAGCTCTGTAACTTCTGCACTACCAATGCCAATGCCAGCAAGCAAACATTCAGCATTGACAAATGCTTGTTTAACAGATGCTCTGTATAAGGTCTGTATAACAGAGTCAGATTTCGATTATGTAAACACTGAATTTCCCATTGCCCCAGTGTTTTACCACTTACCAAAAATCCATAAGGATGAGCTGAATCCACCAGGATGCCCTATAATATCAGGGTGTGGTTCTCACCTGGAACTGCTTGCAGTATTTATTGACAGTTATTTGCAACAAGAAGTGATAAAGTTGGATTCCAATTTGAGGGATAAGACCGCAGTACTGCAGGAGTTTAGGGACTTTGAATGGAAAGATGCATATTGGTGGTTAAGTGTGGATGTCTCAGCATTGTATACCAGTATTAAACATGAACTGGGCATACAAGCAGTGGTAGATAAGTTAAAGTGATCTATCTTGAAAGGTACCGGGTGAATATAGCATGGACAGAACCGCACATGGAATACAGCGCTATAAGACGCTCGTATAGTTTTACAGTGACAGGGGTCCTTTAAGCGTGCAGTAAGAACCGCTACCCCTGTCGCTGAAGGGTGGCATTGGCAATGGTGAAGGATGCCACTGGGGTGTTGCCTGCTCCAGCTGATCCCTTGGTGGAGTGGCTGGTGCACCTGCCTCCGGCAGCGTCGGGGACCTGGGGCAGTGATTCGGTTCTCCCCAGGTCCTATGATGCAGCTTTTTTGGGGGGAAACAAAAAAATCACCCTCTGATTTTTTGTTTCCTGAATCCATGACCCCTGGAGTTGATTATATTTAGTCCAGGGGGTGTGGGGGTGAAGCCCCCATGTCAGGGGTGCAGGGGGTGGAGCCCCCTCCAAAAATAAATTTTCTGCTCTGGTGTGCGTCATAATTGTTGTTGTCAGCATGTTATGCCGACATTATTATGCCACACGTTAATTTGTGTGAGGCATTCTTGATGTGTGTGGTTTTAACCGCAACATCATGACTCCGTGCCACCTTGAAATACCCAGAGAATTTTATTGCATCTGCTCTGACTGATTTTGAATTCAATTTTTTTTTCTATTTGATGGCAAGTATTACCAACAAAGGTGCGTGACCGCCATGGGGTCCTCAGTTGCCTCTTCCTACACCAACCTTTTTATGGGTTGGCGGGGGGGATCCAGGACCCCATGGTAAATCAGTTTTTTTTCGAATATAATTAAATACAAGTATTTTATTGATTATTTGATTTTGATTTGGGATGGATCTGAACAGTCAATCCATGACTTTCTGTCCTATGTAAACAACAATGAGATTGGGTTGAAATTTACAGTGCAGTATAATAAAAATACTACACATTGTGTGGATTTGGAACTCATGGGCACCGTAGGCACCACAGAGTAAACCAGAAATTTTAGAAAACAAACTACAGGTGACAGTGTATTGCATGCAAGGAGCTCACATCCAAGACACACCATTAATAATTTACCATATGGGCAATTAATCCATTTGAAAAGAAACTGTTCTAGATCTGAGGATTTTGAAAGAGCTAAAGATGATTTTTTTCTAGGCTTAGAGGTAGGGGGTATGGTAAAAAAAGACTACAGAATGCTCTAGAAAGAGCAGAATCAGTGGAAAGAGGGGAACTTATAAAATACCAACAAAAATACAAAATATACAGGTGGTGTTTGTGTCTACATATGGCCCTATCTCTACAGACCTAGCTAAAATAATAAAAGAACACTGTCATGTCTTGGGGCAGATAGCGACCTGCAAAAAATAGAAATGGCAGGACCATTGGTCACCTTTAGGAGAGCTAAAAGCCTGAAGGATTTACTTATAAGTAGTGAATTTAGAAATCAAGAAAATACAACCTGGTTAGGGACCAAGCCTAGTGGATTTTACCCATGCAAGAGTTGCATTACATGTAAGCAAGCTGTTCAATGTAAAACTTTTAAAAACCCTAGTACATTTGGAATAAAGGAGGTGAGAACTGGTCAGTTCATTACATGTAACACTAAGTATGTGATCTATGTACTGTGGTGCCTATGTGGCAAAGTTTATATAGGTCAGACTACCCGCACTTTAAAGGAAAGAATCCAGGGACACTTCAGGTTAATAAGAACAATGGATATCACGCATCCGATTGGTAAACATTTGTCAGAAACTCAAAATAGAGAAGCACATACCAAACACTACTATGGAATAAAATATGTCCTCTTTAAATACGGGGGTAGAGATTTGAAACTTAGTCAAAGAGAATCAATGATGATTTTTAAATTAAGGACCTTAAAACCTCAGGGCTTTCATTATGAAATGGACTGGCGGCCACATATCAGTTTATAAAATGTTGAACGAGATGTTTTTTCTTTTGTCACTGTGAACCTGATATTAATTATTAAGAAATGTAGTATGCATATGCAGTACTGGAATGGTTTGACAATGTTATCTGTTTTGTGATGTACAATACAAATTTTGTCTTATATTATGGTGCCATAGTATCCCATCAGGCTTTTGCTTTTAATATTATTTTAATATCTAAGGTGGTGTTCTTGTGCTTTACCTATGCCAGTAGTGTAGCAGGCAATTATTTGGGAAATTCTCCTTTAAATCTATTTGCAGCAACACTAAATGGGACTGACAGTGGTGATAACATCACCCTGATATTATAGCATGTCACTTTACATTTTTAAATAAATCACATGTTTAATTAGTTAATTTTACATAGCTGCTTTACAAGATATATTAAGCACTGAAAGGGTTCATAAACCACGCCTCTTGACAAAGGGGTAGCATACCCCAAAGCGCCGAGGCAGGTTTGAGTGTGTGAGCATGCATTTTGCCCTTTTTTGCACTACTGTGTATTTAATAACTTTCTTACAGTTTGTAAGTATTTTTTATTTATTTCTCTCAGGAAAATATTTTTTTCCTTAATTTTTTGTCTGGAGTGCTGGTTCATTATTGTGATTTTGTCTGCTATTTTCCAGCATCCACTTTAATTCAGAGCTCTGCATTTTGTTAGATATACCAGAGTAAGGTCACTGGCTGAGAAAGTGCGTGCTGCTCTGGGATCACTAGTGCAGACTGTGGCCTACTAGGAAGAAAGTGCAAAGCTCTTGGTGGCAGAGAAAAGAAACCACCAGTCCCTCACTCAAGCAGCACATTTAGTTTGGTAAACAAGTGCCAGGATTATAAACATAGGGACTGGCTATCATAACTAAATTATTACTCCTGTGAGGTTAGGAGGAGAGACAGACTGCCTCTGAAGAATTGGGGATAGGCTGTCTAAATGGGCACAATCTTTGGCATCAAGCAGACTGCCGGAGAAAAGACAGTGATGCACAGCAAACACTTTAGGAAAACACTAGCAATATTAATTAAACAAATATATGGGACAGCTAGATAGCTCGCAGTCTAATAAACAAAACCATAGCAATATTTCACCACAGATATGATTGCATGCAAAAACTGAGCTATTTGAAGGTGTAGTGTTTGAGTGAATGAGACAGCAAAATTTAAACGCCAAAAAATGTGCAACTATTTTGCCAAAGCTTATATCTCAGCCAATTTAAGTCAGAATTTCAACAAACATCATATGGTTATAGTTTCCAGGGTGATACAATTAGTCCCACTTGCCTCAGTGGTCAGAAAAGGGCGTCACTGACTGACCTGTGAAGGTGGAATGGTCATAGAAAATTGTCTGCTGACTAGAAGCCATGCTGACAGGCAGGGAAGGCTGATGGAGGAACTGGGAGAGCGTGTGTTCTCTTGGGCAAGAGTGAGTTATTGGAGCCCTCAGAACAGCCCCTGGGAGGAGCATAGACCACAGATATTCAAATATATTATTTTAGCCTCAGACAAGAAGGAAAGTGTGTGATTTAAAGGAGGAAGTGACTGTTTATTAACATTTTCCCTGAGATTTAATGGCTGAAAGGACACACCGTACTATATTTTTTTCACACTGTTGAAACTTCATTCAGTTGTGACTTGGGGTTCCCCTGGCTCAATTTATTAATAAAAAAATACTGGAGAGAATCAAAGACATCAGCTATCCAGCTGAGGGTAGTGAAAAAGTGATTATTTTTATTTGTAATGTATTTTTAATTAATTTATGCAACATGTAATAGTAATGGATTGATATTAACAGGGCAGAGCAGACTTGGAATTTTCATGCAGTTATTTATTTTATTTATTTAGCTTTTGTTTACCGGGTAAGTACACTAGACAAGTAGTATGCCTATTTTCAGGAACGACCCAGGAGAGCACAAAACATACAGTATACATACATGGCAACATTGGAGAAACAGCATGATACAGTAAAAAACAACTATAACAACGCTTGTATAAGGGCAGAGATACTGCCACACATAGTACAAATTGTTACAGGACATAGATAGACATTAGAATCACTGAATACGTATTTCATAGACCATCATGTTGGTCAGTAATATCAAATTTGAGGTTTCCATTGTGGCCCATGCTGCTACAGGATTCCAGAGTGGAATCAGATGTGATTGGTGCTAAGGTGTTGAACCAGCTAGCTGTGCACTTAGGGCCAGATTTGGTGAAAAAGAGAACGTTGATTGAGTATATAAGGAGTTGCATAGCTCAGCTTGAGAGATATTCAGCAGGGAGACTGACCTGAAGGGCCTAGTTACTGACACAAGGGAGTCCAGCCTTTAGAGGCCTATAGCCAGACAGGACCTGAGAACTAGTTCTCACACAGTAAACCTAACCTAAAGGGGATCGCCTGTATCCTTGTGCCAGGGTTAGTAGGGCAGTAAGTGAGAACAGGGAAAGTTTAGTTATTGCCTGCTGCAGCTGGTATTTGTTCCTGTAAGTTGTTTCAGTCTGCATCCATCAAGTTTATCATCAGCATTTCCAGCATCCAGGTCATCTTTAAGAACCAGCAACACCAGGATTCAACTGCAATCTCTAGAGGATCCAATTTTGTCATCAAACATTCCAGATCATAAGAAGTGTGGTACAGTAAATTAATTTTAATTGCTGGACTAGTCCAAGAAGGACAGTCATCTGCCATACAGTGATGTGTGATTCCTATTGTTACAAAAAGGACTACTGTCCAGTAATTAAAGAGACTTTGCTCAGAGATGGGGTGTGTGTGTGATTGCCTAGAAAGATTTGTTAGCTAAATGTAATTTAAATGCTACAGTGAATACAGTGAATTGCTATAGTGTATAAGAATTTAGACTACAAGTGAATGCTAATTATTTAGATACCAGAGAAGGGCATCTGGGTAGAAGGGGTGAATGGGCTGACTGAGGTGGTATTGGACTAGTAGGCACTGCACATCTCTAAGGCATCTGTAAAGCAAAAGTACAGCAACTGAGGTCCCAGAGGAGGCCTAGTGCTGGTGGTACTGGTGATACTGGAGAACTGGTGGGTATTGGTATAGCCTATAGTCTCCAGGGTTAGCAGGTGCAGATTTGTGGGAGGAAGCAATGGAGTATATGTTCACAGAGTATAATGTCATAAACCCATTCCTGGGGTCAGGCCCTCTGCTACTACAGTTCCTAACCTTTAAGTGTAATTTGTGAACAGGGGACAAACAGGGACACCCTCCTGTTTGTTTTGGGTCTGAGCAATTACCAGTCTCGAGTTCTGGGGTCAATTATGAACCCTTTTTAGATAGCACACCCAGTTAACAGGTCCAAATATCACACTCTCTTTGGGTAAAGCAGTGCAATACTTGACCCATCGGACATACAACCAACCTGGTCCACAACCCCCTGCCAACTCAATTGAGACGCTGGTATTTTCTTACACAGATCCTTGTTAGTGTGGCTGCATAAGGTGACACACTAAATAATTTAACAGTTATATCAGAATTACCAATACTGTTCCACCATTCACACTCAAAATGAGAATGCGTCTCAGGCAGTTTTTAAGGGAAAAAAAAACTTTACTAAAATTAAAAATAATAAGTAAATACAGAACTTATATACATTAAGGGTACAATCAGAAAATAAATGGACAGTTATAAACAACGCGCCTTGAACTGAATAACTAAGCCTACCCTAGTTCCCGTTGGTAAATAAATTAAATGAAATGAAATTACCTAGTTTGGCAGAAGTGCCTCTTTTGAGTCCAAGAACAAAATGTCCCTTAGAAGGTCAGAACAAGTGTGTGCCTTCCAAGTTCAGAACAAGAGTGTGTCAGTCCCTTCTGCCAGCTTGGCAATAACAGAGTTAAAGTCCCACCCTCCTTGTGATGTCACAGCACATGAGGTCACTTTTAGTCCTGTAATTAGTTTGTAACATGCAGCTGCATAGGCAAACAGGTCAGGTTACTACTGAATTGTAATCTGCATATACAGCAATATTTTTAATTATAGCAAGACAATCTCTTCTTCCCATTACAGCATGGTTTTTATGACAGGTTACAATAACTCTTTGATCTTTTAGGAAAACAGTCTGAGAACCACCTCTTAACATTATGAGATTTTTGACATAGACTGACTAGGAAGCATTCTCTCTCTCTCTCCTGTCACCTTGTAAAAAGACAATATTTTCACTTTAAAGCACCAACTCTCTGAGAAAATTACTTTTATGATTTCCACACAGGTTTTGTTAGGCATGTGTTAGTGTCTTTGAAGTTAGCTGTTTCCTTCCACTCAGAGAGAACAGTACAGTTTCAAAAATCTAATGTCCCAGGATGCCTTGTGCTGACTGCCATGTTTCACAAGCAGAATTAAAAAACATATATTTATGTAACCCCTCACCCCTGCCTTTTTGCAAAACGACAGGTGGCATGCTGTTGAAGCTCACAGCAGTAACTGGTGGGGACTGGGTTCGGGGAGGATAATGTTACTCGGCACAGGGAGCCTAGGTTTGGCTACTCTGCACAGGGGCACCCAAGTAAATCTGAACACAGGAAGCAATAACTGTAATGTCCAAAACCAGGAATGGGATTCTACAGTGTGGCTTTTATTCACATCCAAGCTGAACAAACAAAGCATAGACGGACCCCCATGGGGCTACATTCCTGGTAATGCAGATTAGAGACAACAGAACACTTCTTCACTATTTCCAGCCCTCAGGCTCTGAACCCACCAGGCACACAGCCTGGACTTGCACGCAGCTTTGGGTGCACAGCCCGACTTGTACACTACTTGGGTTTTCCCCACTGGCCCGGCTCCCCCACCGGCCACTTGATCCACGGTCCATTTTGGGAAATGAACCAGTTTTCCAATTGGTGGCTCCCCAAACCACCTTAGAGCCTTTGACTCCTAGAGGGAATTTTCCTTCCAATCCCACGTCTGGGTACTTCCCTCATCACTGGCCAAGTGCATGAGGCAAAGTAGAAATCCACAGAGCAAATCCATAGAGGTGGACCTGGTTACTAAAGATGGGGGGTCTCCCACCTCCAGCTCCCACAATCCATACCCAGCCATTTCTCTGGATACTAAACAACTCTTTTCTGAAAGCTTGGCAATGTAGATTACTGGGTAGACGTATGTCACATCTCCTCTACATGTCTTGACTTCCCATATGTGCTGGACTTGAACATACTTTTACTTTTGGCTAAGCCTATTTCTCTAGGCCTCCCACTACTTCAGTAGTCCAATTCCCACTATCACACAAGTCCCAGGGTGAAAACATGGGCCCTTTAGAAAGAGCAGAAACTCACCCTCCGGTTGCAGGTGCCCCACAGGTGAATCACAAAATCTTCTTGTTTCCCAAAAACTCTTGGACCAAATAAGGCAGCTTCTCCACTAGCAGAAAACCAGGGGGGTTGCCCCTGGAATATGCAGGATTACCTTTCCTGCCCCATCCCCTGAGGGATGGGGCACTGAGACCCGATTCAGCGGTCTCCACCACTTTAAAACTATCTTCTGTGTCTCTCTTTTAGGTGGAAACACACACCCTTTTACCTAAATGTAGCCCGATGTCAGGGCTGAGGCTCCACAAGCCTACACAGAGCTGCTGTGCTGCTCTCTCAGCAAGCTCCAAACTCCAACTGACCCTACAGACTACTGTTCAAACCTCCCAACATTCTATTCCAACTCCCTGCTGCAGATTCCATTGTGGCTCATGCAGCTGCGACAGTTCTGTGGTGATGTCCTCCATCAGTCTCAGCTGAGACTGAGAACAGAGTGAGACAGTGTGAAATCCATTTAACTGGAGTTTCACAAGCTGCCATCCCTGCCTACCACTAGGTCTTACTTGGATTCTAGTAACTCCGGGTAACAAGGGGGTTACACTCGCCCTTGACCAGTAAAATGACTGTCCGCAGTCATTGTTTACCCGGCTTTAGGCCATCTCACCCTATGTGCTACCTGTGGAGGGGGGTGATCAGGCCCCCTCCTGCCATGTGCAAGCACAGGCAGGCAACACTAAGGGCCTAGAGGCCCTTAGCTGACATATTAGCCTCTACTCTACCCACTTACTATGGACGCCTAGTGGCTTTGGTAGAACTGTTCAGAGCATAGGCCTAATAGCTCAGCACTGCAGTCCCTATGGCCGTTCAGGACCACAGCCTGTCTATCCCCCCTAGCCCTCTAGGGAAAATCTGTCTGCCTCTAACTTAATACCCAAAACAAAAACAACCAGGGGACCTCCCCAACCTTGGGCAACCTGCAACCACACACCAAGAAAATAATACCACATTATTACATCACTTTACTGCCTCCTCCCTACCCCCACAACCACACCTATGGAAGGAAAGGGTTAATACAGTAACAACAACAATAACAACACCACAGTACTTTAAATTACTACACACTAAAGTACTAGTGAGGGACTCCGATGAGCCCCTCCTCCTCTTCGTGTCTTCTCTTCTGTCTTCTCCAGGAACACCTGCATGAAAAAGAAAGACAACACACACACCTAATCTGCATACACAGTCTACCTAAACCCCTACCATCAAAACACTGAAGAATCCCAAAAAGATTTTTTTTTTTTTTAGAAAAGGTAGAAAACAGTATATACATTAGTAAACAGTAGAAAACAATTACATTATTTACAATACACATTTGGGGGGATGGAGTACCCTAAAAGTCCCAACTAGTGACCACAGTGCCCAAAGGCTAGTCCATTAAAGAGTCTCTCCTGGGCCGGAGCCCGGTGAAGCACAGTTCTAACAGGCCAAAGTCCCAAAGGGGAGAGTCTTTGAGGACAGTTCACACATTTTGGAGTCTGCTAGTGTAGGGTGTGTACTGCAATGTCATAAAGATAGAAAAGTTCGGACTTACCAGCCCCTTGTGGTACGAAAAATTCTGAACCGACCTGCACCTCTGCCGAAGACTCTCCCTGGCAGCATTTCTTCCGATACAGCTGGGAGGACATCTTCCGGGAACCACAGGAGGGCACATCTGGGAACTGCTGGGTTGATGTCATCTCTGGAGATGGAACCTAAGAACAGGAACAAAAAGGAAAACAGCTGGTCCGATGTCATCCGATTACCAGGCGATGAAGCAGGATACAGCTGGGATGGTGTCCTCTCTGGATCTGAAGACATCTGGTGGGCCAGTCAATGGATTCTGGAAAGGTCAGTACACTGTAGAACTGATGAATGTGGGGCATCTGAGTCCTGGATGTTCATATTGGTGGATCAATAAAGGCACTTCACAGGCTGGTGTGGCAGTATCGACTACCACTGCTCGGCTTTCCATTTTGTAGGCACGGGCACATTTGCTGGGAGGTCCTTGCATTGAGGCCAATAGTACCGGGGGTCAGGAGCTTGAATTATTACCCTGTCTGGGCGCACATAATTCACACAGTGGGAGATTTCACGTCCCTCTCCGTCCACTATTCGCACTCTGTCCATAAACAGTGTCCTGCCTCTCTTCCACTGGGTATATTTCTTATGAAACAGTCTGTTTTTTACATGCTTATTTGCCCCAGGATGCACACATTTCATTGCTTCGGCCCAGATCCAGGATTTCCTGCTGTTCTCAATCTCCTCCCAGACTTTCCGAGGAAAGGTCATCCCATAGATCTCATTCGCCTTCCTACGAACCAGTCTCTCCTCTTTACTAGCTTTGGTCAACCTGAGACCGCTGGCCTGGCTTGGGGGCGGCCAGTCCTGGTTCTGCCAGCTACGCATCCTTAACGAAATTAAAAATGGATCCCTGACTACTTCTTCTTGCATAGCCAGGGCAGTGGCATCACCACTCTTTTCTATGCATTCCTCCAGGCAAGAGCTTGAGGCTGTGTACCCGTTCCTTTTTCACAAGGCCACATAGGTTCCCCCTCATATTCTTCCTCACTAAGGATCTGAGCCCAGGAGTGAGCAGTCGTCCTCACTCTTGAGACTATCCACTCACCACTAGGCGTGGAGGTTGACACCTCCCATTCAAAGGCCTCCCGCATCTCATCTTCTCCTATGAGACTTGGGCTAGGCCCCCCCCCTCCAGGGGTCTACTGATGCTTTATCCAAACTTTCCTTCTGAGATCCAGCATCCGAAACTTCAACTTCTGGTTCTGTCTCTAACTCTGCACCCTCTAGCTTTGTGCCACACTCCCCCGAGGGGCCTTCCTCCACAGGCTCCGCCTGGTGCTGTGTGCTGCCAACTGCAGATTGCTGAACCTTTGTCCATGTGGGAGCCAAATGAATTTGAGGTGCTTTATACAAGCCATATTTTTCTAGGCATCCAGCACAGTGAGGTATCATGAAGACGTCCCTTTCAGCTCTCAAGCATATTTGACACACATGCACTGGAAAACCAGGAATCGCCACATGAGGAGGCAGTTGTCCTCCATAGCACCATATTCTGATGTCCCTCAGTCTATTCACTGCTGCTGTTACTGCAACCCGGGCATGAACCGGGTAGCGAGCTGGTCCTGAGGCCATAACTGCAGAAAAAACAAACAAAAGCTCACTGTAACTGAAAGTCCCACTTTATTGAACACTTTCTTTGCTTGTAAAATGGCTCCTCTGCTGCTGTGTTTACTTTACTACCCCACTCTGTAATGGCGGCGGCAGCACTCCTGTGCATCAACATTCAGAAATTTTGTCAAGTCACTGCGCACCCGATTTACACACACTACTGATAACTTTTGCTCAAACTGCAAAAACTTGCACTGTTCTTGTTCTAAAAACATTTACATGATTTTCCACAGACTTTTCACATGCTGGAGACATTTATTTAACTCACAGTCCCTTAAAGTTTCAGGTTTTTAAGCACAGGATTGCCTGTAAAACTAGTGCTGCACATTTGGCTACAACTCACAGTCTCTCTCTGGCTTTAAACTTTAAACTGATGCTGAACTCATTACTATGCACACAGTCAATGGCTTAACAGACTTGCACTTGCTGGCAGGACTTGACACAGTCGTTACTTGCAAAGCGACTACACTGCTGCATACATATTTAACTGGCATTTGGCAGAAAATCACTGTTTGAGCAATTTCTTTTTTTTTGTATAACATATTTTATTTGCATTTCAAAAAAAAAAAACTCATATAAATCAAAAACAAATAGACATATAATACAGATACAGTAGCTTTTGCCACATTATCCCAAGTTCGAGGGCCTTAATAAATTAACAGTTTGCCCATGAGCCCTCATCTACATAGTTGACTAAATCTGTAGGGTAGGGCAGCAACTCTAAAGTCCAATGAATCTGTAAAAAAAAAAAATAAATTATTATTACAAAAGACCCAACTATTTACAATGTACACAGATCCACATTTCATTGCCCCAGTACGGAACGAAGTATTTAGCCAGACAGTCCAGCAATTAAACAGCACCTTAATTAATCAGTTCGCGAGAGCCCATAGAATAAATAATAATACATCTGAGAACAGCCCCAGGCAAAGACAGGCTTTAACTACGTGACAGCACAGCAGGAGGGTCACTCATCCAAGCGGCATACCCACTGCGCCCTTGCATATAGGGTGCAGCTTTCCTAACTTCCCCCTTAGGCAATATGCCTTAAGTGGACAAAGAAATAGCCAGGATAAGCGGGTTCCAAATAGCACGAACATCTCTGCTCTTCCCTGGATCTGAAAGCCCTCTCTCCATGGCCAAAGCAGACATGACCAAGGACTTCCACTGGGAAAGGATAGGGACCTGGGCCACACCCATGTATTTAAGATACACTGTCTCGCAATTGCAAGGGCCACTCTAATCCATTTTCTGTGTAGGGTCTCGTCCTCCCCTCTCCCATTCAATCCCAAACAGTATGTCAAATGGATGCATGTGTCCCCCTCTGCTTTCTCATTTATAAACCCGACCACCTCTTTCCAGAAACCTTGCAGACAGGAGCATTTCCAGAAACAATGGAAGTACGTGCCAATCTCTTTAGTGCAACGTGGGCATGTCTCTGGAACCTCGGGCCTACTTTTGTGGACTACAACCGGAGGAAAGAAGAGCCTGTGGACAAACTTATAGACTGCTTCTTTATAATTATTGGATAGAAGCAGACCCATATGTGTCTCCAACATCAGTTCCCACTTCGCCTCTGACACCTCCATCCCTAGATCTCTTTCCCATTTTGTTCTCCTACTTGAGTTGTCTTCAGTCAAACCCACTCTTAACATACATACCACTACCCCTATCATCCCTTTAGGGTTATTTCGTGCTTTACAAATTGCCCCTTCTAGGTTTAACTGAAGCACCGGCTGTGAGCTTGGTTCCCCTAGTTTAGAGCAAAGTCTCTCACCTGTAGGAACCTAAACGAATGACCCACTGGGATCCCCCATCTTGTCCTCAGTTCCTCCAAAGAGGGGAAAAGTATGCCCTTATACAAGTCCCGTACACACTGGATCCTGTTTCTTTCCCAACTTCGGAAACCTTGATCCTCCAACCCGGGCAAGAAGAGGGGGTTACCCCTTAATGGAAGGAGCAGCGTCTCCACTTTGCTACCTCCAATCCTGGCCCTCATCAGCTCCCACCCCTCCAGGGTCCAAACAACTAGTGGGTTAGGGTTCTGTTGAAATAAGTAGGCCTTCTTCCCCTTTTTCCTCAAGAAGGCGGAGAGCCGTCCACAAGCCCCTCCCCTCTAAGTCCATCCAGCTTGCTGCCTCAGGGGCTGAAATCCAATCTTTTATGATCCTTGCCTGAGAAGCCAAGAAGTAGCTTCTGACATCCGGGAAGCCCAGCCCCCCCTCCTTGTATCTAGTTTCAATCTCTGGAGGCTAATTCTAGGCTTTTTCCCTTGCCAAAGGTACCCAGAAAAGCCTTTGTCTAGTCTCTTTATATCCCTATTGGTAAGTCCTAAGGGTAGCATCTGCAAAAAGTATAAAATCCTGGGGAGAATGTTCATTTTTATGATGTTCATTCTGCCTATCCATGACACTGGGTACATCTTCCATCTTCTCATGTCTCTGAGCACCTTATCTATCATTGGGGTATAATTAAGGCTGTATAATTCGGCCAGCGATCTACCAATATTAACCCCCAGATATTTTATGGCCCCCCTCGCCTCTTCCAGTCCCCACTTTTGCAGACCCATCTGGGGCCCTCCTCCTAAGTGCATTACCTCAGACTTTGCCAAGTTTATTTTATAGCCTGAGAACACTGCAAACCTTTCAATTAGGTCCGATGCTGCGGGGAGAGACTCCTCAACCTGACTTAAATATAAAATCATATCGTCAGCATATAAAGAGAGTTTGTGGTGTCGCCCTCCTATTCCCTGAACCCCCTTTACCTTATCACACTGTCTAATGGCTACTGCCAGAGGCTCCAGTGCAAGGTCAAACAACAAGGGGGATAAGGGACACCCCTGTCTCGTTCCCCTACCCAAGTCAAAAATCTGTGTCAGGTCACCATTGATCAACACAGCTGCCTTTGGGGCCCGATATAGAGCCCTCACCATACTCAGAAAGCCCAGACCCAGGCCATAACCTCCCAATACCTCCATCATGTACTCCCATTCAATTCGGTCAAATGCCTTCTCGGCGTCCAGGGCCAAAACCAAGGTGGGCCCCGGATGCCGAGAGGAAGCCCAAATCACATTTAAGAGTCTCCTCACATTGTGGTATGAATGTCTATTCTTTATAAATCCTGTCTGGTCTGGATCAACTAAATCAGGCATCAGGGATTCCAGCCTGCCCGCCAGTATCTTTGCAAAGATCTTGGCGTCGACATTCACTAATGAAATAGGGTGGTATGCTGCGCAGTCCCTCCGGTCTTTCCCTGGTTTGGGAATCACTGTGATAGTTGCCAAATCCATAGATGGTGGCAGGGAGCCCCCCTCTTTAGTGCCCTTAAAAACCTCCCAAAGCATGTCTACAACCTGCTGACCCACAGTCTTATAAAATTCAATAGGAATCCCATCTGGGCCAGCTGCCTTCCCCGACCTAGTACCCCCAATAGCCCTCCGAATTTCCTCTTTAATAATGCATGCTTCCAGGGAAAGCCTTTGTTGTTCTGACACTTGTTTTAAAATGAGCCAGCTCAGAAACTGCCCCATTGCGTCCCTAGACCCTTCTGCTTCCTTGTGATACAAGTTACTATAAAATTCTCGGAATCTCTCCTTAATAGCCTGAGGGTCCCTCATCACCTTACCATCTTTATTCTTTATCTCCAGAACTCTATTCTTCCCTTCTGCCTTTGATCAGGTTGGACGAGGAGGGCCAGGCTTTTTCCCC
Organism: Neoceratodus forsteri; assembly: GCA_016271365.2. NCBI lineage: Eukaryota > Metazoa > Chordata > Ceratodontiformes > Ceratodontidae > Neoceratodus > Neoceratodus forsteri. The sequence goes on from CM057449.1 coordinate 373,197,852, forward strand.
ATTCATAGAATTTTTGTTTTACTAGCCATAGCTTCGCTTGTTCATCAAGCAAATTATTTATTTCTCCCTCACTGCAGCTAGTAATGGCTCACTGGCTATGTCCCTTTCAGTACCGACCCTCCAAGTCTTTAGCTCTTTGGAGAAGGAGTTGAACCTCCATTTTTTCCTTTTTATACCCGGACACAAATCCAATGATTGCCCCCCTCATATAGGCCTTCCCCGCATCCCATAATATCTGTGAGGAAGGGGCAGATTCCTTGTTGAGGGCCACATGCTCTTTCATTTGTGTCTGAAGGTATTCCTTAAAATTCTCATTCCCCAACAAATACGAGGGGAATCTCCACATCCTCATTCTCTCACCTAGGCCCTCTATATCAAGCGTCACCTTGACCATGGCATGATCTGAAATATGGATAGGTTCGTGTTTCACTTCCACGGTCCTCTGATACCATCCCCCTTCCACATACACCTGATCAATTCTGGACCATATTCTATGCGGGTGCGAGTAGAAGGTGTATTCCCTTGCTTTTGGGTTGGCCGTCCTCCATACGTCCACTAACTCAAGATCTAGCAGGCCTTCCCTCCACTCTCTCAAGAACTTTCCCCTTTTTCCTTTGCTATTCGAGTGGTCCATCACTGGGTCTGGGGTGCAATTAAAGTCACCCCCCATAATTAATCCTTTAAACTGTTCTTTTACCAGGACATCCAAAAGGCTCCTATAAAATTGGGGATCTGTGATGGCAGGGGCGTACACATTCCCAAATGTAATCGGTTTATCCCCCAAAATCCCTTCAACAAAAACATATCTGCCCTCCCTCTTATCAGTGACTGTTCTCAGCGCCTGAAACGGTAAATTTTTATGAATAATGATTGCTACCCCCCTTTTACTCGAGGAAAACGAGGCAGCGTACATTGCCCCCACCCAGCTCCTGACCAATTTCTTATATTCAATCGGGTTCAGGTATGTTTCTTGCAGAAGGCCTACCTGGGCATCAACCCTTTTCATCGCGGTGAGGAGCATAGTTCTCTTAGCAGGAGAAGAAACCCCCCTTACATTCCAAGACACAACTTTTACTTTGGTTGTACTAGCCATATACTCAACCATTTTTTTTCTTTTTTTTTTTCCCCTGTTCCCCCCTTCCTACACCTCCATTTTGATACTAGTCCTGTCTGGTCTTCAACTCGGGCTCTCGAACTGCTCACATTTGTGGATCTAAGAAAAACAAACACATAGTAACATTCCCCCCCAACAACTTCAACACCCCGAAACTTATTTACATCACACCCCTCCTCCATCTCACACAAGGCGTCTTGATCTTCACGCCAGTATGCACCCCCCCATCATCGAATAGGGCTTGAACCACAGAAAACATAAAGTCCTCTATGTTCAACCTTCCCCACCCCCCTGGCCCTGAACCCTCCTCAGAATCACCACTACTAAATTCAAGCATTTTGCACCATGCCTCATAACCGTTCCCCAGCATCCCCCCCCACCACGTCTAATTGCAGGTTAGGTCATTACCCCTTTGTCCATCAAGTCCAACTTGCATCTCCAATACCACAGTGAGAGTTCTTTTGCGCCCCATATTATTAGGTTGGGTTCATTTTACTGTTTTCCCAAATCAGGATAACCTCCCAAGGGGAACTCCGGTTAGGCCGCGCAACAAAAAATCCACGCGCCAGCCCCCCAGAGCACCCCCGGGGCCCACCTGCATCGTCATACCAGCTTGTAAAACCTTCACACAGTCACGTGGTGTGGGATGGGGTATCTCCGTAGCCAACTCCTGCATCCATCTTCGCATCCACTTCAGTTTTATTATAAGAAAGTACCAATTCACATCCCCTGGAACCTCACATTATAAGCTCAGCACCCAGTGAGGGTGCACAAGACAGGACGTTGTTTTCTCCATCATCCGCTGGCTTAGCCAATTTTCTTCTTTAGCTCCATAACGAAACTCCTCGCCTTCTCCACCTCCCAGAAGCTGTATGTAGCTCCCTCATGCTTGATTTTCAAAATGGCAGGGAACACCATGAACCATTCCACTCCAATCCTCTGGCAGCTTTCAATGACTTCGTTGAATTCCCTTCTCTTTTTCCCAATTCGGGGGGAGTGGTCTTGCGAGAGAAACAAACAAACCCCCTCAAATTGTAGCTCTGGTTGGGATTTATAAGCTTTCCACATGGCCTGTCTATCTTGGTAGTTATGGAAATGGATTATTACTTGCCTGGGAGGCTGGCCATTTTGTGGTCTGGGCATGACCGCACGGTGGGCTCTCTCCAGTTTAAGCCTTCCCCCCTTTGGTTGCATCCCTAAAAGCATAGGGAGAGTTTTTGCACAGAAGCCCATTATGTCGCTTCCTTCCCTGCCTTCCGGTAGCCCCCTGAGCCTTAAGTTGTCTCTCCTCAGGTAGTTTTCCTGATAGTCCAGGGTTTCCCTCATTTCAGCCACCTGTGTTTCCAACTCTTTGATTCTTCTGCCCATGGGGTTCAGCTCGTCCTCCGCGGTCGACATACGATTTTCTAGCTCCTCCACCTTCTCATTTTGCCTCTCTGCTTGAGCCTCTATTAATGCCAGTCGCCCTTCCAGTTTGCTTTCAAGGCTCTCCAGCCTAGGTGCAAGGGTTGCCATCAACTGGTCCTTCAGCTCGCGCCCGAGCGCCATCATCTCGGCAGCCAAAATCGAAATCAGGCCTACACAGTTTGCGCTAGGCCCCGCCGCGTTCTTTTTGCAGTTTTTGCCTGGTGCCTTTTGCGATTTCGTGGCCGCGGAGACAATATATTCGTCCATCCTGGGTTCCAACACACTACGTTTATTTCAAATAGGTGCCAAAACTTGTCAAACGGTGATTATTCCATTAATTTCAGGACCGGAGGTGAGAGCTGTGAAAGGCACGTCTTCACAGCATGACGCGGTCATGTGACCCCCGTTTGAGCAATTTCAATGTTAGTACTTACTGTTATCAGTAGCAATTTGCTGCGATGGGGAAAAATGGCCTGCAGCCAGTCTTGGAGGCCTCAGAACAGAAACGGGCAGGCAGTCCTGCCGATCGTCTCCTCGACCACCACACTTACAATTTAGATGATCGAATAGCGGGTTGAGCCCGATTTTAAGCAAACAAGTCTATTTTCAGAAGGTTTACAGCATTTTTAAAACTCCGCGACGCTCCTCCTCAAGCCAGTACACGCACTCCACTCAAACTCCATCTCGAATGCTGGGGCAGTCACTGTAGAGCTGGCTGAGGGGCGGGACTGATTGCAGCCTCACCAATCACACAACGCCATGCAAGTGAGCCTCTTCTTCCTCACGAGTGTTCTTCTCCTCAGGGCAATCGTCAAGCAGGCAAATTTAAACTGCAGAATGCATTTTCCTTTTTTCTCAACTGACTCCATGGCGGGAGCCCATTTCAGCCATTTAACATAGCCATTACACCTGCAAGTCTCTCAGTTCATTCAAAAAGCATTTCCCACATCCAGGGCACAATTTTCCTGTTGCTACCCCTAGTCTTCCACACTTTTCTTTACCGCAGTTCTTTTTTTTAAAAGCATTTCCAACGTCCAGGGCACAATTTTCATGTTGCTACCCCTAGTCTTCCACACTTTTCTTTTACCACAGTTCATTTAAAAAGCAGGCAAAACGCTGTAAACAATTGATGCAGGACAAGGGCACACTCTTTTAGCTTTACTGCTCCTTGGTCAACAGTTGGCATTTTAAACAGCAGCATAAGATCCACAGCACACAGTGAAACACTAGTTAACTTGCTTCAGCTTTTTGGGCTACCCACTGCCAGATAGCCAAAATGCTAGCCCCTTGCCCAAGCACCTTCCTCCCAGAATTAAATCCAAAGTGGTGCCTCCATTTTTGTAACCCTTCACCCCTGCCTTTTTGCAAAATGACAGGTGGCATGCTTTTGAAGCTGACAGCAGTACCTGGTGGGGACTGGGTTTGGGGAGGACTAGGTTACTCGGCACAGGGGGCCTAGGTTTGTCTACTCTGCACAGGGGCACCCAAGTAAATCCGAACACAGGAAGCAATAACTGTAATGTCCAAAACCAGGAATGGGATTCTACAGTGTGGCTTTTATTCACATCCAAGCTGAACAAACAAAGCATAGACGGACCCCCACAGGGCTACATTCCTGGTAATGCAGATTAGAGACAACAGAACACTTCTTCACTAGTTCCAGCCCTCAGGCTCTGAACCCACCAGGCACACAGCCTGGACTTGCACACAGCCTTGGGTACACAGCCCGACTTGTACACTACTTGGGTTTTCCCCACGGGCCCGGCTCCCCCCCCGGCCACTTGATCTGCGGTCCATTTTGGGAAATGAACCAGTTTTCCAATTGTTGGCTCCCCAAACCACCTTAGAGCCTTCAACTCCTAGAGGGAATTTTCCTTCCAATCCCACATCTGGGTACTTCCCTCATCACTGGCCAAGTGCATGAGGCAAAGTAGAAATCCACAGAGCAAATCCATAGAGGTGGACCTGGTTACTAAAGATGGGGGTCTCCCACCTCCAGCTCCCACAATCCATACCCAGCCATTTCTCTGGATACTAAACAACTCTTTTCTGAAAGCTTGGCAATGTAGATTACTGGGTAGACGTATGTCACATCTCCTCTACATGTCTTGACTTCCCCTATATGTGCTGGACTTGAACATACTTTTACTTTTGGCTAAGCCTATTTCTCTAGGCCTCCCACTACTTCAGTAGTCCAATCCCCACTATCACACAAGTCCCAGGGTGAAAACATGGGCCCTTTAGAAAGAGCAGAAACTCACCCTCCAGTTGCAGGTGCCCCACAGGCAAATCATGAAATCTTCTTGTTTCCCAAAAACTCTTGGACCAAATAAGGCAGCTTCTCCACTAGCAGAAAACCAGGGGGGTTGCCCCTGGAATATGCAGGAATACTTTTCCTGCCCCATCCCCTGAGGGATGGGGCACTGAGACCCGATTCAGTGGTCTCCACCACCTTAAAAATATCTTCTGTGTCTCTCTTTTAGGTGGAAACACACACCCTTTTACCTAAATGTAGCCCGATGTCAGGGCTGAGGCTCCACGAGCCTACACAGAGCTGCTGTGCTGCTCTCTCAGCAAGCTCCAAGCTCCAACTGACCCTACGGACTACTGTTCAAACCTCCCAACATTCTATTCCAACTCCCTGCTGCAGATTCCATTGTGGCTCATGCAGCTGCGACAGTTCTGTGGTGATGTCATCCATCAGTCTCAGCTGAGACTGAGAACAGAGTGAGACAGTGTGAAATCCATTTAACTGGAGTTTCACAAGCTGCCTTCCCTGCCTACCACTAGGTCTTACTGGGATTCTAGTAACCCTGGGTAACAAGGGGGTTACATTTATATTAAAATTATATACACATAACTGGCAGAAAGCGATTCCCATCACATAAGCTACAGCCATTTAAGTGTCTTTTAAAAGTGTTGTTATTTCTAATTTTGCATGCTGCATCTGTCACTCTGGCAGAAATGCCTTTATTTCACTTGAAAATTGTCTCCGAGTCATACTTTTTTTTGGCCAACTTTCTTTTGCTCTGGGTCACCACCCTTTGTGGTATCTCTCAGATGTGGACCCATTGGACCAGCCTCTGCTGTCCGCCTGAACCCCTCCCCAACCGAGGAATCGGGTGCTGGGTTACCCCTCTCCCACCAGCCCATATGGGAGGAAGCAGGGACCACAGACAGTCAAGTCAGGTGAGGGCCAGCATGGACATGTGGGCTGGCTGCTCGAGCTCCGTCATCACCTTCCCAATGGCTGGGGTTTTCCACCTTAGTTATGCCCCCGAGGTGCAGCCATGCAATGATGTCTGCATGCAGAGGGTGCTGCCCACCTCCTCCCACTGATGTTCACTGTCACCTCATCCCTTCTTTAGCCCTGCTCCTCTGTTGTGCCCCTGGTCTCCACCAGGAGCTGCTATAGAGTGGGGAACTCCCCCAAGAACCCACCCCAGGAGAGGAGAGCAGTCCTCTGGATTATCAATCCTCTCCTCCCCCTGCCGACCCACAGTGCCCAAGTCCGCTCCCAAACCCGGGTCACTGGCAGGGCACAAGGTGTGGCATCCAGTGCCTCAGCCATCAGTGCCACTGGGCCGGCTGCAAGTCATACTTTGAAGGTGTCCAAGTCTCACAATTTCTGTTGTCTCCAGTGTCAGTAAGGTACAGTGCCTTCTCTCCCACACAGGGTCCCACAGCTATCTGGTTGGTAAATCAGTCGTGCATACCATCCCAGTGCATACAGTCCAGTATTGGTGGGTGGAAAGAGAAATAAAAGATCCTAATGTGTACAAGTTTGCCTTATGTATCTTGGTAGGCCTGGTCATCACATTATTGTTGCCCAGCTGTGGATCTGTACTGTGAACGTATTCATTGCTTTGTGTGTAAGGGATGACACAACAACAAGACTGACCTATTCTAGGTTACAACTAACCATAGAATATTCTAAAGGTATTTTTGTTTTGAACTTGGTTGGAGACTTTGCAAGTTGTAGAGGATCTTTAGTGTTACATCTGGCACTAAAGAGGTGGATTTCTCAGAAACCACTAGTGAGTATGAGGACTGGGTTGTAGTGAAATTGGCTCTACTTTCCTCTGCTCTGAGAACTTTTGATCTGTCACTCATAATTCATAATCTAAATTTGCCTAGCAATGACCTCTTTAAACTGCACTGAGAAGGAGTTGATTGACTGTTGTTCTGATGTATTTCTCAGAGTGAGAAACTGATATGAATCAAAGGCAATGTTTGGTCAGAGTCAGGGATGTAGTGATTTAGGGGAAGCACACGACCTAGCTCCAGTTGTGGAGTTTATAACAAATGTTTCTTCACTGGATGCATCTGAGTTCATGCCTAGAAATACTGAGTCACTAATGAGAGGTGTCATGAGGATGTCTGTGGGATTTAGCAAAGATGCTTTGAGAGGAATCTCAACAGTGAATATGCCACAAGAGGTGTGTAGACAATTCATAACATATGGCATGATACACAACATAGCCTAGCAGAGCTTGTATACTCACCTTTGTTTCCTGTACTTACAATGAACTACTGTAACCTCTTGTTACAGTTCCTCTTCTTCTTTTATGATGAGTTTATGACATGACAAGCTAATTGCTTTAATCTAGTCTGAAACAGTTTTACTGTGGTCATTGGATCCAACCTGCAAAGATGTGTGTAAGGGAAATACTGATGTGCTACCTGCCAATGAGAAGTATGTATAGTACATATTTTGCTGTATTTGGCTAGCGTAACCATTAGCTGAGGATATCTAGTGATGATCACTTCTGAAAGAAAGAATTGTTGAGTACCTAGATGTCAGAGGGGAACAGGACCCAAGGCAGCATGGATTCACAGTGGGAAGGTCATGTCAGATGAATCTAATAGATTTCTTTGACTGGGTGACCAAGGTAATAGACCAGGGAGGGGTTGTGGATGTAGCCTACCTAGACTTTAGCAAGGCACTTGACACAATCCCACACAAAAGATTCATAAACAAGTTAGCCAGCCTGGGAGTGGGTCCCAGGGTGGTAGCCTGGGTAAAACACTGGCTGGACAACAGGACACAGAGGGTAATAGTAAACAGAGTCCACTTCAAAGAAAGAGGATTACTAGTGGGGTACCGCAGGGTTCAGTACTGTGACCGGTCCTCTTTAATGTCTTTATAAGTGACACTGCAGAGGAACTGGAAGGAAAGTATGCCACTTTGCAGACGACACAAAGATCTGCAACAGGGTTGATACACAAGAGGGGGTGGAAAGGATGAAAAGGGACTTGACAAGGTTGGAGGACTGGTCAAAAGTATGGCAGCTTAGATTCAATGCAAAGAAGTGCAAAGTAATGTACCTGGGAAACAAAAACCCAGGGGAAGAGTACACAGTGGGGGGTGCGGTACTAACAACAACTAAAATAGAAACAGACCCGGGGGGTAGTCATATCAGATGATCTAAAAGTAGGCAAGCAATGAGAGAAGGCAGTAAGCAGGGCTGGGGGATACTGGGATGCATATGGAGAGGCATCACTAGTAGAAAACAAGAGGTTGTTATCCCTCTGTACAGACAGAGGTGAGATCCCATCTGGAGTACTGTGTACAGTTCTGGAGACCCCATCTCCACAAGGACATAGACAGGATGGAGGCAGTCCAGAGGAGGGCAACTAAAATGGTGCAGGGTCTGCACCAGAAGACATATGAAGAGAGATTAAAGGAACTTAATATGTATATCCCCGAGGAAAGGGGGGGGCATGATAGAGACCTTCAAGTACCTCAAGGGAATCAACAAAGTCCAAGAGGGATGTGATTCCCCTTCACAAAAGTGGGAGCAGGACAGAGGCAGGAAACTACAGACCTATCAGTTTGACCTCTGTAGTACGGAAAGTGATGGAATCACTTCTGAAGGAAAGAATTGTTGAGTACCTAGAGGTCAGTGGGGCACAGGACCCAAGGCAGCATGGGTTCACAGTGGAAAAGTCATGTCAGATGAATCTAATTGATTTCTTTGACAGGGTGACAAAAGTAGTAGACCAGGGAGGGGCTATGGACATGGCCTACCTAGACTTTAGCAAGGCATTTGACACAGTCCCACACAAAAGATTAATAGTCAAATTAACCAGCCTGGGAGTGAGTCCCAGGGTGGTAGCTTGAGTAAAACATTGGCTGGACAACAGGGCAGAAGGTAATTGTAAATGGAGTCCACTCTGAAGAAAGAGGGTTACTAGTAGGGTACCGCAGAGGTTCAGTACTGGGTCCAGTCCTTTTAATGTCTTCATAAGTGACATTGCAGAGGGACTGGAAGGAAAAGTATGCCTCTTTGCAGATGATACAAGATCTGCAACAAAGGTTGATACACAAGGAGGTGTGGAAAGGATGAGAAGGGACTTGGCAAGGCTGAAGGAATGGTCAGAAGTATGGCAGCTTGGATTCAATGCAAGAAGTGCAAAATAATGCACCTGGAAACAAAACCCAGGGAAGATTACACAATGGGGGAGGTAGTAATAACAACAAAAATGGAAAGGGACCTTGGGGTAATCATATCAGATGACCTTAAGGTTAGCAAGCAATGTGAGAAGGCAGTAGGGAGGGCTGGGGGGATCCTGGGATGTATAGGGAGAGACATCACCAGCAGAAAACAGGAAGTTGTTATCCCTCTGTACAGACAGTTGGTGAGACCCCATCTGGAGTACTGTATCCAGTTCTGGAGACCCTATCTCCGCAAAGACATAGACAGGATAGAGGCAGTCCAGAGGAGGGCAACTAAAATGGTGCAAGGTCTGCAAAAGAAACCATACGAGGAGAGACTAAAGGAGCTTAATAGGTATACCCTTGAGAAAAGGAGGGAGGGGGGGACATGATAGAAACTTTTAAGTACCTCAGTGGAATCAACAAAGTCCAAGAGGGTAGCATCTTTCAGAAAAGAGATGTGCAAGAACAAGGGGACACAATTTGAAGATGGGGGCAGTTCAGGGGCAATATGTGGAAGTATTTTTTCACAGAGAGAGAGTGGTAGATGCATGGAACAGCCTTCCTGAGGAGGTTGTGGGGTTTTAAACTGTGGGAGAATTCAGGAATGCATGGGACAGACATAAAGCAATTTTTGTGGAGGGTAGGAATAAATAGGCTGTTGGTTAACTAGGATCTGCAGCTTATCCTGTGGGTAGAGAAATGGGCAGACTAGGTGGGCCAAGTGGTCCTTATCTGCCATCAAAGTCTATGTTTCTATGTTTCTAAGAGGGTAGTATATTTCAGAAAAAGAGATGTGCAAGAACAAGGGGACACAATTTAAAGATGGGGAGAAGGCTGAGGGGCAACATGAGGAAGTATTTTTTCACAGAGAGGATGGTGGACGCATGGACCAGCCTTCTTGAGGAGGGTGTGGGGTCAAAAACAGTGGGGGAATTCAATAATGCATGGGACAGACATAAGGCAATTCTGGTAGGCAGGAGGAAATAGGCTGTTGGTTAACTAGGATCTGCAACTTATCCAATAGGCAGGGAAATGGGCTGACTGGCTGGGCCAGGTGGTCCTTATCTGCCATCAAACTCTATGTTTCTATGATCACTTGTTTGTCTGAGGGTATAAATATGATGAGAAAGCCTTGCTAGCTGAGTACAGCTGTTGGAGAGGTATCATGATACTGGTGAGTTCTGCTTCTCCCAGCAGGTAACACCTATCTATATTTTCATGCTGTTTGGTAATAAATTGTTTATTACCTGTGACATCTTTGTTTTTTGTGTCTTTTGCCTTACATATCCATAGCTAACAACAGGAGGAGAAGGTCGAGAAGAGAATGGATCAAACTCTTGTAGCATTCATTGACAGATTCATGAACAGTATACAAAGCCGTAGTCTGACACCTGGAGGCAAAGAAAGTACACCAACTGCAGGTCTATCAGGAAGAAATGGAACACCGTGTGCACAGGAACTGAGATATGGATGTTAGGAGACACCACAGAGAAGAGGGAGCCTATCTCAAGGTTATGAGAGCACGACAACACCCGTCATACCGATTGCTGCACCATGGACTGGAAGCAATTTCCCAGCCTTTGGAGGAGAAAAGAAAAAAGGTGCCCTAGAGTTCTTAAGGTCATTTAAGAAAACCCTTAGACAGGTGCAAGTGTCAGAAGGTATGTGGATACAGCACTTCAAAGGAGCTATGAGAGGTGTAGCAAGTAAGTGATGGCACTACAAGCAAGCTCATTTATGAAACTAGATACAGTCCAGAATCCAATTTCTTGAGTACTTTGACAAGGGAAGAAGCAGACAACATTTATGGAGAGAGCTGGATCATCTGCAGAAGACTGTAGATCAAATTGATATGGTGGTGTTGGACAAGTGGAATATCTACACATGCTTACGTCCTGGAGCACAAGAGAGAGACAGATATTATGAAGTTCACTGTGGGAACTTTCCAGTCAGAGATACAGCATTTGCTGATGTTTGTCATGCTAAGTAACATAGAAGAGCTAATCCAGAAAGAGAGAACCTTGCATAACAACCTGTGTCAAGTGAAGCCTGCAACTAGCAATCATCATGAGAGAAATGAGAGGTTCTAGGAGAGAGGACCTGAACCACAGAGATACCTGGCAGTCATTTGTGCTTCCCAGTCAAACAGATCGTGGTGATGTGTGACACATTGTTTTGGGCCCAATCCAGCATCTTCAGTGCTTCCCTCTGCATGAGTTTGCTGCATGTTCCTCCCTGCTTGGAGATACATGCCACTGTGGCCCTGTTGTTTGAGTCTGTCAATATGCACTTCCTTAGTATTGTTGGCTTAAAATGCAGCAGAGTGTTGTAGACTGCTCTCATGTCCAGAGTAGTGATTGGTACAGATGACTCCAATCTTGTCCATCTTCCCCGAGTGGTTTTGGAGGTTCACTGATGCTCTCCAGCCCATGACATTGGCTTCTGTGTCTATAATCAAGTCATGTGTAAGTTCCAGAGCCACACCTCCTGTGAAATTAGACTAGTTTGTCCACCATTTCAGTGAGTTGCTGACCATCTGTGAACTAAAGACTTTTGTTGATAATTCATACTGCATTTCTGCTCTCCATTGAATTGCTAACCTCTGGAGAGGCATCATATTCCATCAATTCTAGAGAACCAGATCTATGCATAAGGCCATTGGTCCCAAAATATGCTGGAAGGATGGCCTAGAATCTAGAATAATGAGTTGGGAATGAGCTTAGTACATCCAGCAGACCTGGGTTTGATTCCCACAACCTCACTTTCATACTGTGTGACCCTGAGCAAGTCACTTAACCTCCCCAGTGCTCCCAGGTCACCCCTGAATACAGGCCTTGTGCCTGGTGGGCCTTACCCCATTACCACTGAATAATCAAAAAATTAAAACTTGTACCACCTCTAGAAGGGAAGCAGTCTGATGTCTGGCAAGACCAGAGGCTTGTTGAATCATTTTGTCCACCCTCTTTGAATATGAGCATACCACACCTGCCCTTATGTCTATCTGTGCCCCCAGCTGTTCTATTAGCTGACTGGGTTGGAAACTGCTACTGTGTTTTCTCTGATCTCCCAGTCTTGACTGCCAGTGTTTGCATTACTGTTTGGGTGTTACTCTGAACTTGGACCTCTGATTGGGTCTAGATCATTGTAACAATTTGCTTGTACACCTGTTACTGGATTTTTGCTGTTTTCATAAAATTCTTTCTACATGGGTATCAGTTAGAATTCAGCAGCAGAAGGGACAATTTTGATATTCCTGAGAAAGTCCAAGACTTTTATCAGAGGCAGACTACCAAAGATTTATATCAGGGACAGATCAACTATCTCTGAGGAAAATTACTATCTATGCTGTCCTGTACCATGGCCTAAACCCTGGACAGTTAATGGGAGAGTTTCAAAGTAAAATGGGTCTTTTTATGTCAAGAAGCTGCTGGCTAACCAGACAACCCTGTCAGGTTAGACAGCACTTGAGACTAAAGCAGATATATATGTATACAAACTTCCAAGCCCAGATCAGACCAGTTTCCCAAGAGGACCCAGCCCTCAAGACATAAAGAGCTGGCCTGGGAGTGATGTCATAGGACATGTGTGCCAATGGTGGGTTGGGGGAGGGGATGACTAATTTTTGGGAAACCTTGTTAACCTGAGTTTTGAAGAGAGCAAGTTAGTCAGGCTGGGACACCAAATAGTTAACATCTAAGGTTCAAGTCTTCCCTGATTCTGCAAGATGGCATTTCTACTACGGCCAAATCAGAAAGTGCAATAAGATTTTTCTGTGTGTTTTCTGTCTGCTGTGTGCAAACATTTTCTTTTTTTGTATAGAATTACTGCTCCCCATAGTTTTTGTGTAGTATCCTGTACTATATGTGTAAATATCTTGAAATATTAAAACATAATTTTTCTATATACTTAATGCTTCATAACTGAATACTTTGAGGTGCAGACAGCTGATTTATTATTGACAAAAACTGTATTTTTACCTCAGAAGAGAAGGCCACAGTTACCATATTTAATTGTGACAGTGAGGGGTTCTCGGCTGTGACAGATAGGGGTGGGTCATTTGCCTTTGAGCAAGAAGCACTTTACTGTGTGAACAGTGTCTCTGGAGGGCTTTAGACCTGGAGATACCCCAAGAGAGTGTCTATGCTGAATGGTGGCAGCTACTGAGTACCCTTATAGACATATGAAGGCTTTGAGAAAGCTACTAACAGTTGCAGGCTGAGTCTCAGACAGACCAGTCTGCCACAAACTTGAGGCAGTAGGTGGGATCTGAAACAATTTTTTCAGTGTAAAGGTTATTTGTCCAGTCACAGAACAGGATATACAAAAGGGGAATGTATACTCTACCAGTTCTATTTTGTGAGACAAGAATAGATGGATGGAAGACTTTATGTCCTTGCCATCTGAGAGGTGCACACTGCTAAACCTGCAGAAGCTCTACTAAAGGAAAAAAACTGGGCCATGGGGAAGGCCAGACATGGGCAGAACTGATAGACAGCCTAAAAAAAAAAAAAAAAGACCAGGGATGCACTGTAAAAATGGTCATTGCTAGCTAAAGTTGTGAAACAGAGGCTAGAGAAAATGCAGATGAGTCAGAGCCTTTGATTAGGGCAGCCGTGTGAGAAGCCTGGGTATGGATGCTGGAGATGGAGTTTTCCCTGGTGAAGGTGAAGGAAGAACTTGAGAGGAGAAAAGCAAATGTGTTTCTACAGAGGAGAAAACTGGAAGCTGAGGAGCAAGAGAAGCAGCATCAGAATGAATGAGAGGAGTGGGGAAGGTGGCAGCAGCATGAGCGAGAGCAGTAAAAGAAAAGAACATCAGCATGAGATCCAGATGAAAAGCATGAGCATGCGAGAGAGATGCAGAGTCTATGCCAGAGGACAACACCATAAACCGTGAGTAATGGCATGAGGGGTTTGACCCAGAAGCAAAATTAATTCTAAAATGCTTCCCAGATATCAGGAGGGGGATGCTCTTGATTTCTTTTTAAGATCTTTTGAGCGAATCTGTGGGCAATTTGAAGTGGGCAGGACTTCTTGAGCGACTCTCCTATTGCCACTGCTTATAAGCAAGGCATTAGAAGTTTTTACCAGAATGGACAATGAGGATCACATGGACAATGATCAAATGAAAAATGCATTGCTAAATCATTTTGAGTTAACCCCTCCGAGGCCAATAGACAAGAATTTAGAGGGTTAAGAAAGGTACAGGGGACAGCTATGCTGAAATTTGTGTGCAGCTAAGTAATTTGTTAGAATGCTTGGTACAAAAGTTCACTCAGTAGAGGAAGTAAAAGATTTAGTTCTTTTGGAACAGTTCCTAAATACTGTTCCTGAGCAACTGAGAATATGGTTGTTGGATGGAGCTCTGAGCTCCGTTGATTAGTTCATATCCAGCCGACTATCCTCTCATCACAAAGGTAGAGGGGGAGGAACATCAGGTTGTTCTAAGGGGACCTCGGGGGGGGGCAACTTAGAAGAAGCCAACCTGTGCCTGAAGCAGAAGGGAAGCCACCTGGTTTCAAAAGCATGGAGATTGGTGAACACTGGGACATTTGTCTTATGATTGCTCAAAAATGTGAAAAAAGGTTAGAGCAGCAGAAGTGGGTAGCTCAGGAAGCTCACCATAAATACAGTAGTGGCCTGCACACTGAGTTGCAGTGCCCTTTAACTCCACTGCACATATGCACCCAGTGGTGGTGAATGGATTGGTAACCCAGGGACTGAGGAACACTCGGGCTTCCATTTCTAAGGTGAAGCAGGATTTGATTCTGGAGGAAGAGATCCTGCCTGACCAGTTTTCTAGGATTAGAGGAGTGATGGGTCATGCGGTCTCAGTGCTAATCTTTCTAGGCTGGGAAGATGGCCATGGCATATGCGAGGTGGGTGTTGTACCAGACCTGCCCATGGATGTAATCATGAGTAATGACTTTGATAGTAGGACCAATACTGTGTGTGTCACTACCCATAGCAAATTGAGAGAAATGGTTCCTGAGGATACAGTGGGGGGGTAGCACAAGGAAACAACCCCTACCTCAGTAGCAGGAGAAATTGTAGCTGAAGAACAAGTTGAGAATAGTAGTTATGATGAACAGCTACTGAGGAGAACCCAGCCATGGGCAACTCTGCAACAGCACAGTGTGAGTTGGGAAAGGTCGGGTATGCAGAGCTAGGAAGAGCTCAGCAAGCTGACAAATCCCTGCAAAAATAAAGGGAGTTAGCCACCAGTGTAGGTGTCTCTTTGAGTTCTGGGAAAAGGGAGGTGTACTGGGAGAATGGGATCATTTATCATGAGTGGGTTCCTAAAAGAGGACTGGAGGATGGGGTACTCCAGCAGATAGTGATCCTAGGCAGTATAGGAAGCAGCTGGCCTTAACCCATGACATACCCTTTTCAGGACATCTGGGTGTCAGCCTACAAAAAAGACTGCTGACTAACACATTTTACTGGTCCAGTACGAGCTGCTCCCGTGGTGTGGAGGGCTGAGGCATAGAGCAGCTCAGCCAGGTGGCAGTGGAGACCAGGGTTCTAATTCTGGTCTCCTTAGATTTAAGGAGGCAGTATAGTGCAATGGCTCTGCACTGCAAACCTGGAGACCTGGGTTTGAATCCCACAGCCCCCTCTTACATACTGTGTGACCCTGAGCAAGTCACTTAACTTCCTTGTGCTCCCAATTCGCACCTGGAAACAAGCTTCAGCTTAGTGTGCCTCTCTTGGTTAAACAATTTCCTCCTCCCCCCACCTTTAAAGACATGGCAAACTACTGCTGAACTTGCCCGCAGTGCCACAGGGTGGGAAAGGTTAGGGACAAGGCTAAGGCAGCATCAGTTTCCCTACCTGTTATCAGAGAGCCATTTTGGTGAGTTGCCATGGACATTGTAAGGCCATTTAGCACCCAAGTTGCACTGGCAAGTGGCACATTTTGGTGGTCGAAGATTATATTACACCACCAGGTACCCAGAGACAGTACCCTTGTCCACTATCGAGGCTGAGAAGGTAGACGATTAACTGCTGGGGATATTTTGCCTGGTGGGTTTCCCCAAGTCTGATCTGATAGTCTTTGGAAGAAGTGTAGGGTAAGGTAGCTCTGGTTCTTGCCATACAAACCCCCAAACCAACAGTCTGGTCAAGTGAGTCAATGAAACATAGAAACATAGACTTTGACAGCAGATAAGGACTGCTTGGCCCACCTAGTCTGCCCATTTCCTACCTATTGGATAAGCTGCACATTCCAGTTACCCAACACCCTACATCCTCCTACCCCTCACTATAATTGCCTTGTCTGTCCAATGCATTCTTGAATTCCCCCACTGTTTTTGACCTCTTTGGGTCTCTTAAAACCATATTAAGGGCATTCACTGGTCAGCATGCAAGAGAGTGTGACATTATTATTATACAGGCTGAAATGAGCAGTAGTGAATATAACTAAAACACATTAAAGGTAAAACCATTACCATATTGGCTTAAAATGAGTCAGTCAAAATTTAAAGAGACAGATTGGCAATGTTATCCTTCTTCCACTACAGCTATCTGAGCATATGAACAATTAAAAAAGTAAGAACAGAAGTTGATGGTTAGCTAAATTACAGGTATGCTTTTACATGACTAGATTTTTTCAAGTGCTTCATTCATTTTAGGTGTCTGAACTGCTTTTGCTTTATACAAGTTTCATATGCTATATATTCAACAGTACAATATTGAGACATTGCTTATATATATATATATATATATATATATATATATCAGTTAGACATTATTAGATTTAATTAATGGTTAAAATATACATAGTTCTAAAGTGAATGCTATTTAAGCTAGGTTAAATGTTGCAATGCTTCAGAATGATGCATAGTGGTTATATATATATTTTTATTTATTTATTTTTATTTATTTAGCTTTTGTTGACCGGGTAAGTGCACTAGACAAATCCTGCCTATTTTCAGGCACGACCCGGGAGAGGGGGATACAGATGAATGCCAACTGACTTTGAACCAGATTAAGCTGTTGGTGGTATTTTTTTTAGTGAATGACGGAAATTTGGCCAGGACACCGGGGAAATACCCCTACTCTTTTCGATAAGTGCCATGGGATCTTTAACATCCACCTGAACTACCACCAATCCAGGCAGATGAGACCTCGGTTTTATGTCTCATCCGAAAGACGGATATAACTGCTGCACGATAGAAAATGTGTTTTAAATTTGCCATTATACAATAGGTGTATGAAATGTCAATGTGGAATAGCAAAACATTTTTTTCCATTGTTTTTCAAGAAGTTAAAAATATTATTCTTATACATATTCCTATTTCATTTAGCAGTATTTAAATAAAGAACACACTATAGAATTACACCATTCTGCTCTCAGAGTAGGAGAGAGGTAGTTGTGCTGAATGAGTTCTGGTTTACAATTTTAAGTTGGTATCATGTATTAAAAAGTTCTTTGTATACATTTTCATTATGTATTCTAATGTATTCATTTTATAGGCCCAGACTCCCTGAGGAAGCCTTAAAGTCAAAATGTTAAAGGGCCTGTGCAAGAAATTAATAAAAGAACATTACACTGAAGAGTTTGTTTACTGTGTTTCTTCAGTTCTGTGGCTTCCCATTCTTTTGACATGAATTCGTTGATAAAGTTATTCTCAGTCTACGAGTCTGTTTCCTTGATCTTGGGATGTAAGGAGAATGAGCTTGATTTCTGATGGTGGAGGAGGAGCCTTAAACCCCAGTTGTCTAACTATATTGCGCACTTGGTCGTACTTGCATATCTTTGCAGAAAGTGTGTGTGGATCAACCTCCATTTCTGACTTATTCTCTGAATCTTTGTCCAACTCATCCCTGGAGTCTGGTTTCTCCTCATCCTGCTAGTTATCAGGCTGTGGGATGGCAGAGTCAGAGGGTCCATTTGTGGTAAAACAGGGGTGATATTTGCCAGTGGAGGTCTGGCTATTTCCTGAATGAGAGCTGTAGTAGCCTGCTGACTCTGGATAAACACGGCGGACCACTCATTTCACTATTACTGGAAGCTTGTCTGGACAGGTCTGAAGTGTCTTCAGTGGAGCATGTGGGGCATAGAGGTTCCAGCTAGGATGGTAGCATAGAACACTGCATGTATTGCACTTTTTAGCTTACGCCATGATGCTTGCATAGAATGGAAACATAATGGGAGAGGAAACATTTGTTTAGTCCTGGCTGGTCAGATGATGCATACATCAGTCAGTTAAGAGAGTATTCTCAAGGCATAGCAGTATGACTCTAAGGTGTGCATTGTTGTGGATAACGGCACTTCTCCAGCTGGTTGAAGGCATTTGACAGTGTCTCATGCCTCACAACGCACTGAAGGTTTGTTGTTATCCCTGAATATTGCACACCCTGTCATGCCTTATTGCTTGAATAATCCTCCTTGTATTAACATCCACCACCCATCATTGGTCTTCTTGATCTGGGCCAAAATTATGCAGAAAGATAAACTCTCACCTAAGCGATATATGCCTAGAATGATTAGAGGTCGGAGAAAAAATATTTAAGAGCCTGTTGGTCACACAGTTAAACCTTTCCTGCCTGTAGCACCCACCCACTTACAGTAAAATAAATTCTCTTGGATACTTACCCTTGTCAGTAGGACACAGTGTATTAATCAGAGGCTGTCATCATCCAGGTCTGGACTGGGCATTTGGGAGGCTTTCAAAAGATGGAGCGCTTGTTATGTATCACATAATTGGTCTGCTGGATACACAAGGTGAATGAAGCTATCATCGTTATTATCACCGGAACAATTTCTGCTTCTCGTCTGAATCTGAAACAACACTGTAGCATATACGCTTCATCCCACATCTGGTCTGCATCACTGAGAAGCAGCTTCATTCACTGCCTGGATCCTCAGTGGAGGCTATGTATTTACACTTTCACCAGAATTAAACTCATCACTGTTTGTAGTACAATGTCTAGTGGCAGGCTTATTTCAGGAGAATAAATGCTCAGAGCCTTGTGGTAGGTCTACATTTGTTGTAAGCCAACCTTTGAGTCATAGTTTTGGGCCAGACCAAGATGACCAATGATGGGTGATGGATGTTAATACAAGTAGGATTATGCCCTGTTATTCGCTTTGTATATCACTATTTGCCCTGTTTTTCTGTTTTGTTTATGACTGTATTCTGAATCATTCTGACATGAAGCCTTTATAAAGGAGTCTATGACTCAAAGGTTGTAATTCCGATATGTTCAAATAAATAAATTAAGGCTTGTGTAAGCACCCCCACTTCCCTGTCTAGGGGTATTTGAGATGGTAAGTTTGTGGGGAAGGGAGAGCTCTGTACAGCCATAAAAACACAGTTCATGAATAAGACAGGAAAAACAATACCTGATTCTTCACTGGTGATGGATGGATTCCATCAGGTGCCCCGAACCCTCAGGGCACTGAGATGGTACAAAGGAGGGATGGAAGGATGAAGACCACTGGCTCTTCACATGACTAGTCTTGCCCACATCACCCAGAGGCCTTTGTAGACAGTCTTCACCAGGCAGGCCTTCACCATCCTTTCTCGGTGGTTTTCTAGTTCTCGCTGTTCTGGAGCCACCCTGGAGCACACTGGATGCAAGGCTGTGGAGGCAACTTCTTTTTTTTTTTTTTTATTCATTTTTTTGTTCTCTATTCCCCCCACTTCACATCCTTGGCACAAGTGTGCATGTATGGAGGCACACACACCGCGGCACTGCGGGATGCCCCACCCTACCAGTCACCCATACCCACCTGCGCCACCACCGGACCTCCATCTGGTGACTACAGGACTGCAGGAGGTTAATCCCCCCTTCCCAGGAGAGGAGAGCCACCGTTATGCAGCTCAATCCTGCTCCCACCCTCCCCCCGATGCCGGCTCCCTGATGACCTGAGGTCATTCCCAAACCTGGGTTGCCAGTGTGGTGTAAAGTAAGGCAGAGATGCCTCAGCCCTCTGCGCCACCAGGCTGGCCCTGGAGGCAACTTCTTTTAGCAGCAGCAAAAAACAGTCTCTTCAGACAAAAGAGGCAAATAGCAAAGTTTCAAAACAGGGGATCCCATTTATTGAACAGTTAATAGAACAAACAGTCACTCCATGGAGCAGTAAAGAACAACATGTAGCTCTGCACCGTGGGGCCACATTAGTAGCTGAATGGTATTCTGGACCAAAGGGTCCCATTGAACAGTAGCACAGTACTCTGGACCCAAGGGTCACATTTGCTTAAGAAATTCAGGCAGGCAGATAGTCCAAACACAGTCAGTAACTTGAGGTCAAATAAGACCACACATACAGGCAGCATTAGAACTTCTGACTCTCATCTTCCCACTTTCTCACCTGGAACTTGGACTTTCAAGGGTGCACAGCGTACTTACGGCTCCCTTCACCTTCCACTCCTCCTGCACGAGCTTTAATTCTCATACTGCATCTTTGAGCTAATGTTGTTTCCTTCCTTTTTTCACTGGAACAGTTAAAGCCACAACTGATGAGGGCAGGAGCAAGGCCCTTCAAACACAGTCCAGCACCCGATCACTGATGCTATGCCATTGCTCCGAGCATCCCAGGGGTATTTTCCTTGGTGACCCCAAAGGTTTGGGCAAATCCCTCATGCAGTGATCTCAGTCCAGAACAGCCTCTATACAAGACACTAGTGAGGCCCCACCTGGAGTACAGTGTACAGTTCTGGAGACCTTACCTACGTAAGGACATAGAGAAGGTTCAGAGGAGGGCAACAAAGATGGTGCATGGATTGCATCACAAGTCCTGTGAGGACAGGTTGCAGGAACTGAACATGTACTCCCTGGAGGAGAGGAGGGAGAGAGGGGATATGATCGAGACATACAAGTATCTTATAGGGAGGAACAGGGTGCAGGAATACACTATTTTTAAGCGAAAAAGATGTTCCAGGACTAGAGGGCATGGGATGAAGTTGGAGGGAGGACTTCAGAGGAAACGTGAGGAAGAATTTCTTCACAGAATGGGTGGTAGACAAGTGGAACACCCTGCCAGAGGAAGTGGTGGGGGCTGAAACAATCACAGGATTTAAGAATGCATGGGATAGACATAAAGGAATTCTGGAGGTCAGGGGTAAGGGGCAACAGACTTCTAGGAAAAAATAAACTGAACTTACAAGCTCAAATGGGCAGACTGGGTGGGCCATAGGCCCTTATCTGCCGACACTGTCTATGTATCTTTTGTGGGGCACAGCCAAATTGCCACGAGAATGTAGAACTCAGGCTGTCACTCTGCTTTCTTCCCCAACAACCAGCCCACAGGTCTCGTCCTCCTGCCTCCACGGGACTCATACCTCTCCTGGAGCTCCTTAGCTGCAGTGGAATCCACATCTAGGTGATCCTGGGACCACCAAATTCCAGCACAATCTGTTCCTGCCACCACCAGATGGCACACCTGGATCCCATCAGCCAATAACAGGTCCAGCCACAAGCTTCCATACAGCTCCAAGCTGCATTCCTGCCAGGATAAGGTTTTATCCTAGGGATGCCGCTCAACTCAGGTCTCAGAAATTAGCAGCAGCATTATTTCCACTCTGGCTCTCATAGGGGGCTTTTCCATAGTATCTGCTCCCACAATCACTGGGGCTCCAAACAAAATCAGCAGCCACCATATTCTTGTTTCCCACTGCTGATGGATCCCTGACTTGTGGCAAAAAAAAAAAACAGTTGCACAGCCGCATGGCCGAGAGGGCAGATGCCCTGCTCTGACCTCCTTCTTGGCTCTCTTCCTCACAAATCTCCTCAATCTCGCTGGGCACTTCCTTTGATCCCCTCTCATGGTTTGGTGCCTAAAACTCCAGGCCCAGTCAGGGACTGTGCAGAATGAAGCCAAACATTCTGCCCACTCTGGTGCCCCACAGGACTTGTAGTCCCGATTACAGTATTTGAACTGATGCCCCGTGGTGCCAACTGGTGCCAAAAACTACTTGCCATAAAAGGAGCCACTGTTCCTTTAAATCTCTCACTCCTGAGGCCATGCATGTGCATTGTGCGTGGGCCACCATCTTGAAAAAAAACAAAACAAAACTTATTTATAAATTGTGGTCATGAGCCCGACCTGTCCCAGAACTGGACCTGAGATCACCAACCACACCCAGAGGCACAGAAGAACATCCTGCCACTTGGCCCGACCCTGCATGGACTAAAACAACAGGAAACAGGGGCCAGAGCCACAAGCAGCACACATGGGGCCGCAAGGTGTGACTCCCACCAAAGCCACCATAAAACAGTGCTGAAGAGGAGTCGAGGAGCACAGAGCTCCATAGGTAACCCACTTTGGGGGCTTACACTCATTTCAGTTAACTAAACACTCAGAGACTGTTCATATACCTAGTAATGGCAGGCTTCTTTAGAAGACTGCACAGTTGGAGACTGCTGATATGCATAACAGGCTTATTTCAGGAGAAGTAACCCTTGCAAACTGGATACACACCTAGTGGCAGGCTTTCTTCAGGAGAATGCACAATTGGAGGCAACTAACAGGCATAGAATAAGGTGTCTTTCAGGAGAAGTAAGATCAGAGACTAGCGGTGAGCCTTTTTTTCTGGGAGAATCAACACTTGGAGATATCATATCTGCTTGTTTTAGGAGAATGGAGGCCAGAAGGGAGAAAGGAGATTGATAGACAACTTCTAGTTCCTGAAAAGAATAAACAAGGTAAACTGCAAGGAACTATTTAGCAGGAATGGTGAATCAAAATCAGGGGAACATAAGTGAAAGTTGGGGGAGGTATTTAAAAGATGTGAGAAAGTTTTATGTTACAAAAAAAAGTGGCTGATCTATGGACAGTCTACTGGCAGAGGTGGTGGGTGCAAAAATCATTAATCTGTTCAAGCACAGCTGGGTCAGAGTCGTCAAGGACTTAGTAGTTACTCAGGGATAGCAGTTGGGCAAGGGGGAGGTGGTGGCAAAAACCCTGTCTAGACAATAGGCCTTGGAATAGGATACAGTTTAAAGGGGCAGACTGGTTGGACCAATGGCCTTTTTCTGCTGACATGGTCTATGTTTCTGTGTACATTTACAGATGGCTGGCAGGCCTACAGTGGTAGTCATCACCATCTGTAATGATAGTGGATGCTGCTGAACATTATGCAGTTATAGCAGCCACTATCAGTGCAATGTAATTTAATGAGTTTTTAGAGACCACTACTGGCTTAGTGGTTGCAAGCTCCATGTTGTGTTAGCCCTATGGATGGTGATAGCTGTCATTTACCTACGCAGCAGGTCAGCCCTCTGCTCCCAAAGTGCCAACCTCTGAGCGTAGTCTTATGAACAGATAACAGTACAAGGTAACCCTCTTGCCTGTTTGTGGGTTCGAGTCACCTTAGTCCCAAGTTCTGGAGGGATTCAAACTTGTTAACCTCTTGTTAGCATACCCAATTGTCAGGCTCAGATAATTTCTGTCTTTTAGGGGGGCCAGATATCTTTGTCTACTGGCACCTAACCAGGTATTACAAAATGAACCCTTTTGAACTCTATGCAAGGCCTAGAGAGAACTCTTTACCTGTTTCCCAGTTTGGTACCCAAATAAACTCATGCAAAGTGTCAACTTTAGAAAACTATCTAAGCTTCACTTATAACAAAGAAATGTTCATGGCACACCAGGCAGTTTCTGTTTTTAAAATATAGCTTTACTTTAAAATAGGCAAGAAATAGGTGAACAGTGAAATACAGAACTCTTATCACAAACATACAAATCACTTAAGCAAAACAGGTTTAAAAGTGCAGACCAAATCTCCTACCACAGAAATACTTATCTCCTAACAGTGCTGAATGTTGCTTTCATAAGAGTTTCAAAACAAAAGATGTCTGTATGAAAACAGAATCATAGTTTAAAAGCTGGTTTTCTCCAACCCCTTTTTGGATGAGGTCAATTTACTCCTCCCCATCAGGAGATAATAAAAAAATTATCTGTATAGGAAACAGGATATCCTTATAAGGCAGTAAGATCCTGTGACCTCAGCATAACTCAATTTCTCAATAACTCTGATGTAAAAGGGTCTTTCTGATCTTCACAGACCTCAAAGTCTTAGGCTATCACACCAAGGTGTTACGACCTGCTTTTCTTTTCCTGTAAACGTTGTAAAATGGATATTTTCTTTCCTGCCACTAGGTTCACTATAATTAAGCTAGATAAACAGGATATCTCTGACCCAGGAATCTTTTAGCTTGCAATTAACTCCTGGCTTAGCAGGTGTTAGATCTCTATCTAATTCCTGTGTGGTGTGTCATCTCACATACTGAGATCTGGGGTGGGGGGGTGAGTGAGGAAGGTCACTCCAAGTGCACTGGCCTTTTCAGCAGGTACTACAATACCACATTTCTTTATATTTAAAAAATAAAAAAATGATAGAGCACTCAGAACTGGCTGTCTTCATGTCACAATCCTCCCTACCCAGACTGAATTTGGGGGTGCTATCCCCTGCATGGGATGAGCTTCCCAAATCAGTTCACTCCTCACAGTCTCAAGACAGGCCATGTGAGTTCTGGTTCTTAATGCCAGCACTGTGTACAATTGTCAGATCATACCCTTGTAAAGCAAGACTCCATCTTAGTAATCGGCCATTGTTTCTCCCCATCTGCATCAGCCAAACCAGGGGGTTGTGGTCAGTCTGCACCACAAAATGCTGCCCATACAAGTATGGCTCCAGTTTCTTTACTGCCCACACTATGGCAAGACATTCTTTCTCCACAATGGAGTATACTTGCTCCCTGGGGAGCAATTTCCGGCTCAGGTATGCGATTGGGTGATCCCTCCCTTGGCTGGATGTCTGGCTCAGTACTGCCCCAATTGCCTTGTCTGAGGCATCAGTCTGAACTATAAAGGTTTTGCTATAGTCAGGACTTGTCAAAACAGGAACACTGCACAGTGCCTCCTTCAATTTGGTATAGGCTTCCTCACAGGCTGGGCCCCAGGTAATTTTCTTGGGCATCCTTTTCTTTGTCAGGTCAGATAGGGGAGTAGCCAGGGCACTGTAAATAAGTACAAATTTTCTATAGTACCCTGCTGTCCCTAGAAAACTCCTGACCTGCTTCTGCGTTCCTGGTCTTGGCCACGCCTGGATTACCTCTATCTTTATTTGGTTAGTACGAAGCTGTCCCCGGCCTACCACATGTCCGAAGTATGCCACCTCTCCCATGGCCACCTGGCACTTCTCTGCTTTGACAGTGAGCCCTGCCCTCTGTATCCTGCCCAGCATTTCCCTAAGGTGGAAAGGTGTTCCTCCCAGCTGGTACTAAAGATGGCAATGTCATCCAGGTACACCACACGCACTCTCAGCACCATTCAACACCTGGTTCACCAACCTTTGGAAAGTGGCCGGGGTGTTCTTCATTCCAAAAGGCATTACTTTAAACTCAAATAAGCCTATTGGAGTGATGAAGGCTGACCTCTCCTAGCTCTGTCTGTCAACTCTACCTGCCAATACCCCTTTGTCAGGTCAATCGTCATCAGGTAGGTTGCCCCTCCCAACTTGTCCAGGAGTTCGTCCGTCCAGGGCACTGGGTGGGCATCGGACTTCATGACTGCATTCAGTCCCCAATAGTCCAAACAGAAATGAGTTGAGCCATCTGGCTTAGGCACAAGGACTATGGGTGAGGCCCAGGGGCTGTGGGATCTCTGGATTACCCCTAAATCCAACATATCCTCCACTTCCCTCCTAATGTCCTTTTGGACAGCCTTTGACACCTGATATGCTGTCCACCGTATGGGCGTCTGTGTCTCTGTCTCCACAACGTGTGTCGCTAATTGGGTTAGTCCAGGCTTGGCGCTAAACAAGGGGGCAAAGTCTGCTAAAACCTCTCTTAATTTCTGGATCTGGTACAGGGTCAGCTGGGGAGACAATCTTACTGCCTTCACAGAGGACTCCCGCTTACTTTCCTCCAGCAAGTCCAGAAGGGGTCTCCTTCGTCTGTCCCATCCCCATGACTACACACTGCAAACACCATGTCAGCCCTATTTGCATATGGCTTCATCATGTTGACATGGTACATCCTTTCTGTCTGTCTT
The DNA here is from genome assembly GCA_016271365.2 of Neoceratodus forsteri. Taxonomy (NCBI): domain Eukaryota; kingdom Metazoa; phylum Chordata; order Ceratodontiformes; family Ceratodontidae; genus Neoceratodus; species Neoceratodus forsteri. Next base: position 373,223,822 of record CM057449.1, read on the forward strand.
CTGTCAGGTAACTCCACAATGTAGTTCACGTCATTTACCTTCCTAACCACTTTGTATGGTCCTGGCCACTCAGCCTGCAACTTGTCTTTCTGGACCGGAATAAGGACCATGACTTCCTGACCCACAATGTACGAGCGAGCTCTGGCTCTGCGATCGTACCACACCTTTTGTTTCTGTTGGGCCACTGCCAGGTTTCTCTGGGCTGTCCCCATAAGCTCCTTCAGCCTTTCCCTAAACCTAAGGACGTAATCCACAATGGGAGTTCCCTGGGTGGCGTGCTTGCCTTCCAAGTCTAGGGGCCCATGTACCCGGCATCCATATAAGAGTTCAAAGGGGGAAAATCCTGTTGACTCTTGGGGCACCTCCCTGTATGCAAACAACAGGTGGGGAAGGTATTTCTTCCAGTCCCTCCCATGCTGTTCAGCAAATGCCCGGAGCATTGACTTTAGGGTACCATTGAATCGTTCCACAAGTCCATTGGCTTGTGGGTGATACGGTGTCGTGCATCACTGCACCACCCCACACTTTTCCCATAAACATTTTATCAGGTCCGACATTAAGGAACGCCCTCGATCAGTGATTACCTTCTGTGGAAACCCAACATGGGAGAAAATCCCAAGTAAGGCATCTGCCACTTTGTCTGTCCTCACTGAGGATAGGGTGACTGCCTCTGGGTACCGGGTGGCATAATCCACCACAGTCAGGATGAATCTCTTCCCTGAGGAGCAGGGGGTATTTAAAGGCCCCACAATATCCATTCCCACCCTCTGGAATGGCTCCTCCACTATGGGCAATGGCCTAGCAGGTGTTAGATCTCTATCTAATTCCTGTGTGGTGTGTCATCTCACATTCTGAGATCTGGGGTGCGGGTTGAGTGAGGGAGGTCACTCCAAGTGCACTGACCTTTTCAGCAGGCACTTCAATACCACATTTCTTTTATATTTAAAATTAAAAAATGATAGAGCACTCAGAACTGGCTGTCTTCGTGTCACAATAGCTGCTACTGTATAATAAGCCTTGCTTCTGGTGAGTAACTATCTGGAAAATGTTCACATCCGTAGTAGTGGCAGTCTTGTTTCTGGTGAATAAACATCACTCACATGCCTAGTAGTGGCAGGCTTGTTTCTGTTGAATAAACATTACTCATATGCCTCGTAGTGTCAAACTTGTTTCTGGTGAATAAACATCACTCGCCTGCCTCGTAGTGTCAGACTTGTTTATGGTGAATAAACATCGCTCACATGCCTAGTAGTATCAGGCTTGATTCTGGTGAATAAACATCACTCACATGCGTAGTAGTGTCAGGCTTGTTTCTGGTGACTAAACATCACTCACATGCCTATTAGTGACAGGCTTGTTTTTGGTGAATAAACATCACTCACATGCCTAGTAGTGGCAGGCTTGTTTCTGTTGAATAAACATTACTCATATGCCTCGTAGTGTCAAACTTGTTTCTGGTGAATAAACCACTCACCTGCCTCGTAGTGTCAGACTTGTTCCTGGTGAATAAACATCGCTCACATGCCTAGTAGTATCAGGTTTGATTCTGGTGAATAACCATCACTCACCTGCCTCGTAGTGTCAGACTTGTTTCTGGTGAATAAACATCGCTCACATGCCTCATAGCGTCAGACTTGTTTCTGGTGAATAAACATCACTCATATGTGTAATAGTGTCAGGCTTGTTTGTGGTGAATAAACATCACTCACATGCCTAGTAGTGCCAGGCTTGTTTCTGGTGAATAAACATTACTCATATGCCTCATAGTGCCAGGCTTGTTTCTGGTGAATAAACATCACTCACATGCCTCGGAGTGCCAGGCTTGTTTCTGGTGAATAAACATCGCTCACATGCCTTGTAGTGTCAGGCTTGTTTCTGGTGAATAAACATCACTCACATGCCTCATAGTGCCAGGCTTGTTTCTGGTGAATAAACATCACTCACATGCCTCAGAGTGTCAGGCTTGTTTGTGTTGAATAAACGTCACTCATATGTGTAATAGTGTCAGGCTTGTTTGTGGTGAATAAACATCGCTCACATCCACATGCCTAGTAGTGTCAGGCTTGTTTCTGATGAATGAACATCACTCACATACCTCATAGTGTCAGGCTTGTTTCTGGTGAATAAACATCACTCACATACCTCATAGTGTCGGGCTTGTTTCTGGTGAATAAACATTGCTCATGTCCCTAATAATGTCAGGCTTGTTCTGGTGAATAAAAATCACTCACATGCGTAGTAGTGTCAGGTGTGTTTCTGGTGAATAAACATCACTCACATGCGTAGTAGTGTCAGGTTTGTTTCTGGTGAATAAACATCACTCACATGCCTAGTAGTGGCAGGCTTGTTTCTGGTGACTAAACATCACTCACATGCCTCGTAGTGTCAGACTTGTTTCTGGTGAATAAACATCGCTCACATGCCTCGTAGTGTCAGGCTTGTTTCTGGTGAATAAACATCACTCTCATGCCTCGTAGTGTCAGGCTTGTTTCTGGTGAATAAACATCGCTCACATGCCTCGTAGTGTCAGGCTTGTTTTTGGTTAATAAACATCACTCACATGCCTTGTAGTGGCAGGCTTGTTTCTGGTGAATAAACATCACTCACATGCTTCGTAGTGCCAGGCTTGTTTCTGGTGAATAAACATCACTCACATGCCTCGTAGTGCCAGGCTTGTTTCTGGTGAATAAACATCACTCACATGCCTAGTAGTGACAGGCTTGTTTCAGGAGAATAAATACCAGAGGCTAATGATAGGCCTAGAATAAGGCTTGTTTCAGGAAACTGAACACTCAGAAACTGGAAGAGATCTACTGTATAATAAGGCCTGTTTCAGGAGAATTAACATCTTGAAACTGGTAGTGGGACTGTAATAATTTCAAAAGAATTAACACTCAGAGGCTGGTTCTGACCCAGATGGAACTGGAGTGGCTATTGCAATCTGGAGTTATCTTACAGTGTTAATGAAATCTACACTGTTTTGCCACCGTGTTTGTGGTATGCAATACAGTGCCACTGTATGGACTTTCCTATACACCTCTTTAGCACTGTACTAACTTTGTTATTTTTAGAATAATACTCCAGTAGCACTACAAGCAGTGATTTTTTTTAAATACACTCCTTTATCATTGCATTAACTTGGCTATTTTTAAAAGAACACTCAATTACCTCTTTAAACAGTTACAATTGCTAACATAATGGTAAAATGCATTTTCTTTTTTCGCATCTCAAAGTCACAGCTGTTTGGATGGCTTAAAGAGCCCCTGACACCATTAGGAAAACTTGGAAAAATGTGAGATTTAGACACAATTTAGTTTATATTTCATATATTTTCTGTAATTCTTTCGCTTTTTTCTTTATTACCGAGGACAGTTGTATGAAAGAGGATTACTGTCCCTTAGACATTATCTGCTTTTTCTGCTTGCCTACACCTAACATCATAATCTCCTGTTTATGGCATCATAATAATCTCCACCGCAACAGATTGCGATGTCATAAACAGAACTGTGATGTTAGGTGTAGGCAAGCAGCCAGAACAGATGAGGCAGTGATGCTGTTTACATGCAAATATACTTAGTAATAAATAATAATAATAATAAACTTTATTTATAAGGCACCTTTCAAATGCCAAGACACATAACAAATTTAAAATCACAAAACAAACATCTCAGCAACATATAATATATATCAGATCATTAACAACATCAAACAGTTACTCACCAAGTGCTTGGTGCCATAAAAAAGTTTTCAGCGCTTGCTTAAATCCCACCATGGTCATGCACTCCCATAACCGACGGGGTAGAGAATTCCAAACGGTGGGGGCAGCATGCATAAAAGCTCTGGCCCCAGAAGATTTCAAACACGCCCTTGGAATCTCCAGCAACCCCTCTTCGGCTGAGCGGAGTGATCATCCAGTGCAGTAAGGAACCAGGAGCTCTTTCAGGTAGTCTGGGCCCTGTCAATGTAGAGCTTTAAAAGTCAGAAGACCGACCTTAAAGGTGATCCGCCACTGAACTGGCAGCCAGTGCAGTCCACATAGAAGTGGCAAAATATAACAGGACCGAGACGATCCCATCAAGAGCCGAGCCACTGCGTTCTGCACTAGCTGCAGGCAACGGATTTCCACTCCTGGTAGCCCTAGGTACAGGGAACTGCAATAATCTAAGTGCAAAGACACAAAGGTGGGGATCAAAGTAGGAAGGTTGCTGGACAGAACAAGGTGCTTAATCCTGGAGATATTCCTTAGGTGGTAAAAGGAAGATTTCACGACAGCCAACACCTAAGAATGCAGGGTCATCCCTTTGTCAAAAATTACCCCCAGGTTTCGCACCTGTTCAGAGGTCAGGAGAGATATGCTCCCAAGAAAAAGTCCGGAGGGTGAACCCACCCCCAACCCCCCCATCCGGCGACCCGGATCCACAACCAGCACCTCAGTCTTACCTGAGTTCAACCTCAACCAACTTGAATCCATCCACTCCTGGATTTCTACGAGACAGCTATTAAAGACTGAGAGAGCTCCATCCTGGTCAGTGAAAAAGAAAGGTAGAGCTGGGTATCATCAGCATAGCAGTGAAACCTCAGCCCATACCTTCTTACAATATCTCCGAGGGGCAACATATACACAGCGAACAACATGGGGGACAGCACCAACCCTTGCGGAAACCCACATGACAGAGAAACTGGATCTGAGGAATAAACCCCAGACACCACTCTGCATTCTTCCCATGAGGAATGATGTAAACCACCTAAGGACTGTACCAGCCAGTCCACAGGTGAACCTCAGATGGTCGAGCAGGACCCCATGGTCCACAGTGTCAAACGCTGATGAGAGATCTAGAAGAACCAAGATGGAATGGCTCTTCCAATCTCTAGCCATCAGAAGATCATTGAGCACCTGAACCAGTGCTGTCTTAGTACTCTGCCTCTTTCGAAATCCAGACTGGAGGGGTTCATAGATGTCATGGATGGTCAAATGGTCCTCCAGCTGTGCAGCCACTACTTTTTCAATCACCTTCCATAAAAAGGGAAGGTTAGAGATTGGTCTGTAGTTTGCAAGGCAGTCTGGGTCCAAAGAAGCTTTCTTCAAGATTGGTGTCACCACTGCCTCTTTCAGGGAGCTAGGAAACTCACCTGTTTCCAAGGAGCACCAGACTATCCGAACTAGGACTGGACCGATGGAATCGATACAACCCAAAATCAGGGAAGTAGGTCCTGGGTCCAAACTACAGCATGTAGGGTGCACATTCTGGACAATCCACATGACATCCATGAACACCGGTCGGTCAAAGGTACTCCAGGAAAACCGAGGTGCAGTGGCCTCACACTGATCAGAAGCAATGCCCATAGACTGTGCTGGTTGGAGTTCTGCCCTGATGTCAGCCACCTTATCCGCAAAGAATCGAGCAAGTTCATTGCACTCTACTTGTGAAAAAGCTTTCCGAATTTGTAGACAGGTTGGGTTGCACAGTCTGTCTACAGTTCTGAGCTGGTCGATTCTGAGCAGCTGCAAACTCCCTGGACAGGAACTCTGCCTTCTTATGGGTGATTGCAGATCGATAGACTTGATAATGGTCCATCAATCTAAGGTGGTCAGCATCAAGAGCGGATTTCTGCCAGCAATGCTCTAACCTTCGTCCTAGTCACTGCATCTCCCTCAAAGTCCCATCAAACCATGGGGATCGAGGCCGAAGGGAGAGAGGATGAACTTGGACAGGAGCAATGACATCCAGGGCTGCTGGAATGGCCAAATTATAAGCCTTCGTGAGAGTCTCTGGGTCATTGTTTGCCACTGAGAGGGACGAGAGGTCAAGCACCACCGCCAGGCCTTGAGAACTTATATCTCGTAAAGGACGGTACCTGACCATCTCCACAGGAGTAGGCCTACGAAGGGGGGTGCTAAAACTGAACCCCACGGTGTGGTGATCGGACCATCCAACTGGTTCCACCCCCAAGTTGGGGGCTTCGATCCCCAGGAGGAAGACTAAGTCAAGAGAGTGACCGTGTTTATGAGTAGCAGTAGTAACTATATGTGTGAGGTCCAGTGATGTCATCAACTGGAAGAAGTGCTGACCAAATTGTGAGAGTTTGTCGTTGACCCAGGTGTTGAAGTCGCCCAGGACCATCAGCCTGGGCAACTCGGATGCCATGTTGATGAAGAAGCCCGCAACTTCCTGAAGGAAACGCTTCTCATCCCCGGGTGGATGGTAGATGAGGGCGATCCGACAAGCTACACCTGCTACTACGGTACACTCAAATGACTCAGTCTCCTCAACTGGTACACTCGTGAGGTTAAGTTCGGTCTTGAAACAGACCACACACCCCCTCCCCCACGATCCAGTCTCGGACGGTGTATCACCGAGTACCCTGACAGAATTGCAGCCTCCCAAATGGGGCCAGAGTTCTCATCCAGCCAGGTCTTGGTGATGCAAGCTAGATCCACCGTTTCAACAAGATCTGCAATACTAGCAGTCTTGTTTTTAATGCACTGAGCAATGCATAACACCACCCAAGTTGGATGAACCTCTCGGGCCTCCTGGACCATCTGCCTACCACAACTGGTAGTGCCCTTGAGTATGGACACCAGACATGGCAAGCCACGTTCTAGGTTCTATTTTGCCCCAGGGCGTCTTCTGGATCTTACCATCCCGATACAGTGGCCTCTCTCATTCACCCTCCACTGTTCGCTCAGCCCTGCTCCCCTCCCTCTACTACACGCAATACCCAATGCCCTACAGCATTGGTAAGTTATAAACTTAAGCGGGGGAGGGGCGGAGGGTGCGGAGAGTGAAGGGTGAATAGCACACAACCACGGGGGCAGGCTTCCAACACATTCTCATGCCCCAAACAATACTCCTCACTACCCAATTATATACCAAAAAACAAACACAAAATATTAAAATAAAATACTCAATCTTACTAAAACCAAATAAACCCATGCTAATCCCAACCACTAAAAAATAAATATCCCTTACACAAATCTTTCTAATATCATAATCCTAAAAATAAATAAAAATAATAACTAACATAATTCCAAATACAACATAAATACACCAGACAACAAAACTCCCTCACCCCAGGACCCTCTCACATCTTCCAGAGGTGAACAAAACAATATTACACTAAAATAAAACAAAACAAAAACAACAAATCATAAAACCAATTGGTGTAAGGAGGCAGAAATGGCTAATAATGCATAAATAATAAAGAAGTAAGGATGAGAATTACTGAAAAAATATTAAATGGCTTGAATTGTGTCTGAATATTATATTTTTTTCCACATTGTCGCAACAGTGTCAGGGTCTATTTAAAGCTCTATGGAAGGTGCATGTGAAATGTCACTGCACTATACAATGCACTGTATACAGTACTTCATTTTCACAGCCTATCATACCACAGTTTACATTTAATTTATAGAACTGCTGTCTTCAATGTTTTTAACTTTTATTATGCTTTCTTATCTGTTTTAATACTGTAGGTGCACAAAGTTCTAAAAATTAAAGGCCCTCTGGATGGGGGCTGGTACATGCATGATTTACATGATGCTTTCCTGCAGAGCTCTGCACTGTGAAGCGGCTTTGCATGCATCCCATTGTTGGTAAATGCCTATACTTTAGTTCCCTTTTCATTAACCTGTGGCAAATTAAAAAGGGTATACTGTGATGATAGCGACCGCATATGGGCGACTGTCATAATGGCGACCCATATGATGGCGCTATCATCATGGGCGACTGTAGGAGGATGGCAAACGTTGCGACCGCGAGGTTAGGGTGGGCGACAGGAAGGGAGGGTGGGTGGGTGACAGGATGTGGAGGGATGGGGAACAGGGAGGTAATCCTGTGGTGAGCTGGCTTCCACCGAGCCAACCGTGTGGTGTGGTGGGTAGGGTAGTTGGCTCCAACGGAACAGGTCCTGGGTTCGGGACTGGGGGGGGTGTTCCTTTTGCACTTCCCACAGCTGCAGGACTTAGATTTTTTTTGGACCGGGATGTGCCCCCTTCCCCAGCATGCACCCACTTGGAGTTGAGAATCTTTATTTAAGTGGGTGCAGGGGGGGGTACAGTTCCTGGTAGCCTTTTTCTGCATATCACCGAAAATGTTTTTGATGATAATGCAGGTCACGATAATAGCGATCGCCTTTGTGCAGTCGCTCTTATCACACAGAACCATTAAAAAGTTGAGTATATAAGGTTGAGAGCTGGTCAAGGTTTCTTAATCAGTAATGTCCACTTTATCTTTAGCATATCTAATTAGGCACTACAGTAGTTGAGAAATATCTATGTTTGGTTAGATCTTAATTGAGAAAAGAGACTTTTAATATCCCAAAGACATGCATTGCTTGAATTTTTGTAAATCCTCATTTGAGAATATGAGTTAGTTGAGTTTAATCCCTTAGACTATTTTTCAATTATTAATTAAGTGAAAACTGAACTCAGAAAAAAAATCCACTTTCTGTGTGAGTAAGTAAATAAGTAAGCTTTATTTATAAAATGCCCATTCCCTGGGGTTCAGGGCACTGTACAAAGTTCAGGACAGTTCATATCACTATCAGTTCAAAAATAGAATAAAACTCACAATAAATTATAAACCCAAATAATACACAAATCAAAATAAATACAGATCAAATGACTAATAATAAATATTAGATAAAATATGTAATCTTAAAAGACAGCTAGTTAGTCAGGTGCCATTACCTATAGCCCAAAGGCCTCCTTAAATAGGTGTGATTTCAGGCTCTTTTAAAGACCTCCAATGAGGGGGACTGCCTCAAGGATCTTGGAAGCAAGTTCCACAGGGCTGGGTCAGCTACCTTAAAGGCTCTGTCACCAGACGATTTCAGCCATGCCCCACGAACCGCTAGGAGGCCCACCTCATAAGAGCGTTGAGAGTGGTGGGTATGATGAGGAGTCAGGAAGTTATACAGATAGCTAGAGCCCAGTCCATATAGGGCTTTATAGGTCAGTAACTCAACCTAGAAGGTAATCCTGCACCTCACCAGCGGCCAGTGCAGATCTCGCAGGATCGGGGTCACATGGCAAGACCTCAGAAGGACCAGACAGCAGCCTGGCTGCCATCTGCTGCACCAGCTGCAGGTGACGTAGGTCCCCTTTGTTTATCCCAAGGTACAGCTGCAGATGATGTAGGACCCCTCTGTTTATCTCAAGGTAGAGCTGCAGGTGATGTAGGACCCCTCTATTTATCCCAAGGTACAATGTGTTGCAGTATTCAAGTCTGGAAGTCACAAAAGCATAGACTAGTGTGGCCAAGTCATCAGGCAGGAATGGATCAAGGCTTTAAGCTGGGTGATGTTCCTGAAATGATAGAAGCCACTCTGGGCAATAGATGGCACCCAAACCTCCAGTGTCAGTCCATCATACAGGAAGGCCTCCAGATTCTTCACCTTAGCAGAGGCAGCAAGAGGTAGGAGCCAAGCATCAAGACAGCCTCCTCTTCTAACACCTGTTCACCCCGCCAATGACCCGGCTCAATCACCAGAACCTCTGTCTTGTTCAGGATAAGCTTCAGCCAACTAGAAGACATCCAGTCTTGGATCTTGGCCTAGCATAAATTTAGCACTGGAACCACGCCCTGCATTCTGGGTGAAAATGACATATACAGCTAGGTGTCGTCTGCTTTTCTACGTCAATACAATGACACAATCGTTGTCGACACCCCCCAACAGCGACGGGAACAATTCCGACAGTCGGCATTGTTCCCGTTGGGACAAAGTGTTTTTCTGCAGGGGGCTTCACCCCCCGCACCCCCCATGTGGGGGGCTGTGCCCCTGCACCCCCATCTCTAAATAACCAATTCTGACTCAGAGTTCATTCAGGGTGGAGGCGCAACACCAGGAATCGCTGCGTCAGCAGACAGTGGACCACCACAGTGACCAATCTTGACCAGGTGAGATTTGTCACTGTGGTGGTGTTGTTCACTGTCAGAATATCATTGTGGTGGGGTGGTAGCATCATCTGCATAGCAGTGAAACCCCACGCTGCAATGTCTAATGATGTCTCCTATGGGAAGCATGCACCATGCGAACATGGGTGAGAGGATCGAGCCCTGAGGAACTCCACATGACAGGAGCTTTGGGTGAGAGGAAAAATTCCCCATGACCACCCCTCTGCATCCTGTCTGTAAGAAAGCACTCAAACCAGCTGATGATGGTGCTGGCAAGTCCATAGGCCTCCCTAAGGCAATCCAACAACACACCATGGTCCACAGTCTAAAATGCTGAAGAGAGATTGAGAAGAACAAGAACTGACCATTTCCCTCTATCTCAAGCCCTATGGAGATCATTTTTCACCGTGACTAACGTGGTCTCCATACTGTGCCTGGACTCAAATCCTGACCGGAGAGGCTTGTAAATGTCAAAGGCAGTGACATGTGCCTCAAGCTGCAGAGCCACCATTTTCTCAATAACTTTTCCCAAGAAGAGAAGGCTAGAGACTGGCCTATAATTCACTAAGCAGTCTGGGTCCAGAGAAGGTTTCTTCAGAAGGGGATTCACCAGTACCTCCTTCAAGGTGCTAGGGAATGACCCCTCTGAGAGTGAGCACCAGATGATTTCAGCAAACACTGGACCTTTGGACTCCACACAGCCCACTAAGAGACATGTCGGGCACAGGTCCAGTTCACAAGTGGGCCCCAGCTCCAAAATCACCTCACTGACCTCTTCCACCGCCATTGGCCTAAACTCCCTCCAGACAGGAAGAGTACTCCTATTGTCAATCATTACACCACTGCAGTGCCGTGATAGCACCGTTGGGGCAATCACGGACCTGATAGTAGACACTGTCAGAGAAGAACAGAGTGAACTCTTCACACTTGGTGGCTGATACTGCTCTAACTGGCTGAAAACAGGCATAATAGAGTAGCCTATGCACCACCCAGAAGAGCTTAGCCAGTCTGATCTTCCCTGGAGCAATCTCATTAGACAGGAATTCTGTCTTCTTACATGAGATTGCTCTTTGATACTCATCATAGCGAGTTCTCAAAGTCAGACTGTTGTCCTCAATTCCAGACCTCTGCCAACAATGTTCCAACCTCTGACCCCTGGTCTTTATCTCCTTGAGTTCTCTGCCAAGCTATGGGAATCTCAAGCGGGAAGACCTGGGTCATATATGAACTGGTGCGACAGAGTCAAGAGCCAAGGAAACGGCTCTGTTATAAGCCATTACTACCTCTCCCGAACCTGCCCCACAGGCAAGCATCACACCCGAGAGATTCATCACTGCCTGGAGTCCTGCTGGGGACAATCCCTTTAAAGGGTGGTAGCAGACCATCTCCACAGGGGCAGGGCTACCGGGGGAGGGGGCGCGCCCAAACAAGAACTTTATTGTGTAGTGATCTGACCAAATGACTGGATCAAACTCGAGTTATCTACCTCAAGCCCCGGTGAGAATACTGAGTCCAAGGTGTGACCACGTCTTTGGGTTGTAGTAGTAGTAACAACTTGTGCAAGGCTCAACAAATCCATTGTCTAAATGAAGTCTTGTCCAAACCGTAAGAGTTCATCATCGATCCAAGCACTGAAGTCACCCAGAACCAACTATCTGGTTGACTCCAGTACTGTCTCAGCTACAAAGTCCACCACTTCCAGCATAAATCTCCTCTTGTGCCCCGGAGGCTGGGATACCAAAAAGATTATGTAACCTGCATCTGGACCCCCAGGTATGGCCATGCATTCAAATGATGGAGTAGACTCACTGGGTGCACCAAAAAGTTCAGATTGACTCTAAAACAGTTGGCCACACCCCCACCTCTGCAATCTCTCCTCAGCAGTGAACCATAGAAAATCCAGCTGGGGCAGATGCCTCCAATGCTGGGCCAACGTCATCACTTAACCAGGTCTCTGTGATGCAAGACAGATCAACCGAGGAAATCAAGTCCACTTTAATTGTGGTCTTGTTACTTATTGAGCTGGCATTACAAAGCACTACCCAAAGGGGATGGGTAGAAGTAACTGGCTTGACAGCTACCTGCCCACTCAGTCCTGTGGGAGCCCTGGGTATGGGAAGGAAACACATCTGGCCTCTCCCTAGGTCCCATTTCTCCCCGGGACACCTCCTGGTCCTCACCACCCTAATACTGCTCTCCCCATTAGCACTCCCCATATCCTGCTGCCCACCATCCCACCTCCTCTCAATGCCCGCCTCCCTACAGTGCCTTTATGCTGCCGCTGGTAGGGGAAGTCATAGAAGGGACAGAGGTCTAGCAGCTGGGATGGGGAATAACTAAGTCTGAAGAGCCCAACACCCACACACACACAACTACGCTGGCTGATCAACAAACCACAATGTAAAAATCCCTGTCTACTAAATACAATCTTAGCTCAAAACCACTACCCCTTCCCCTCACTCACCCTAAGCCCTATACACACAACCAACAATCACACTGTCCTAATACAATAAAATAAATATTCACATACAACAACCATCCAACCACTGACCTACTAGGCAGTCAATCCTACCCCTCCCTCACTTCCCAACCACCTCCAATAAGATCACAATAATAAACAAGCATTTGTCAATGCTGAATGTTTGCTTGCTGGTATTAGCATTGGAAATGCAGGAGGTAGACAGATGCAGAATAGGAATGGCAGTGAAGTATTAAACTTCACGTCAACCCCACCTCCATCCTGTAGAGATGGACAGGCATTGGGGTAAGTGCTTGGGTTGTCACCCATGACGGTCATGCCATGTCACCTCAGCCTATTCTGCAGACACTGACACGTGTTGAGGTGTGCCTTGGGGTGTTTGGCTTTACAGTCACCCCATTCCATAAGGATATATGCTGAAATGGGTGCAGCATAGGACAATGGGGTGAAGCCTGGGGCCGAAGAGTCCAAGGTACACCTTGATGCCTGTCAGTGGCTGGGGGGTAGGCGGGGATGGCATGAGCAGTAGAGTCGGCAAAGCAAAGGCACAGCCTAATGCCTGTCAGTCTGTACAGGGTGGGATGTTATGGTTAGAAACCCTAACGCTCAGGGCGTTTGTTGGTATTTGCACTACAAATTTTCAACATGGCCTTTTTGTGACCACATCTCATGAAAGCATTTGAGACTTCTTCTCATGAAGAGTGGCAGTGTGATTTTGTCAATGTGACCAGAACCTTGAGTTGTAACAGCGACCATGCCATTCTGCGCCACATGTACGAAAACATAGATTGGGCAGGATTTGAAGAATGACAGCTGTCCCATCCATAGGGATGAGTGAAGAGATGGCAATGTTGAAAATCAGTAGTGGGAATATTAAAAATGCTTGCACGTCCGAACATACGTGGAAACTGCACAACACATGCGCATAACACAGTCATTTTATGGACTTTCATCTCCAAATTTTCAACATAGACATTTTAGGACCTCTGCTCATGAACAGTGTCACTGTGATTTTCTTATTGTGTCCCGAACACTGATTTCCTACAGCGACCATGCTATTCTGCACCTCAAGTGCAAAAACACATTTTGGCCAGGATGTGAAAAATAACAGATGTACTGTTCATAAGGAGGTGTGGAAAAATAGCAATGTTGAAAATCTGGAGTGAAAATATTACAATGTGCGGGTTACGAAGCGTGGTGTGGAAACTGTGTAACGATGCTCAGAATACAGTCATTTTATGGACTTTTGTCAAAAATTTTCGATATAGGCATTTTAGGCCCTCTGCAATGAACAGTGTCACTGTGATTTTCTTAATCTGTCCTGAACACTGATTTCCAACAGCGATCAGCTATTCTGTGCCAGAAGTGCGATAACACATTTTGGGCAGGATGTGAAAAATGACAGCTGTACTGTTCATAAGGAGGTGCAGAAAAATGGCAATGTTGAAAATCTGGAGTGAAAATATTACAAATTCGCTAAGTTACGAGCGTGCGTAGTAACTGCATAATGCACACTCGTAAAACAGTCATTTCTTGGATTTTTTTCCACCAAATTTGCAACGCAGACTTTTTGAGAGGCCACCTCATGAACACTGGCACTGTCATTTCATTAATCGGTCCTGAAAGGCGATTCCACGCAGTGACCGCGAAATCACCTTTCGGGACCAAATAATGCCATGACTGTGGCTGAATCAAGAGGAGAGGTCCCAATAACCTCATGTTGAAAATGTGGTGCCAAAATTCCCAAAAATGCCTGAGATATGCAACAAAGTTGGAAAAACCCTATTTATGCCATTATACAGCTTACTGGCATTTCTTCAGTTCACGGTCAGCTTTGAAGAGTGCAGACGTGTTCCCGTCCATCAAGATCGTTGCACTGGGCCCGAGGTAAGTATGGGGTGAGGGGTGTGGAAAGCAGGGTGCGAGAGGGTGGGCACAGGTTAAAAGTGGAAACCGGACTCAACGAGGGACCGCTTTTCTGATTTACAGGGGAAAGAAGAAAAACATTGCAGGACACTTTTTTTATTCAAGGACATTTGGCATGCTGGGGTGGGCTCCCAGCATGCCACCATCTGTTTGTGTAGGGGGCCTGTAGCCAATGGGGATTGGGTACCCCGTTGGACATATGGGGGCAAGAGCCGAGGGGATTGGGCACCCCTCAGCACAAAACCATTTTTGGGATATTATGCCGATGGGGAGGGCTCCTTCATCGCAAATTACACTGGGGAAATGAAGCTGATGGGGATTGGGGCCCCCATCGGCAAACAAAAAGCTGTGTGGGGGTGGCACACATGATGCCGGGGGATTAGGCTGCCCTGGAACTAGGGGGTCTAATATTGTTTGTGAACATGGTGGCGGCTTGCCGCCACATTCACAAACAATATTACAGTTGGCAACGTTCTACCCAGCAATGATGGGTCGCTCCCTTATTGCAGCGGAATGGCTGATGCTGCAATGACGAGATGGCCCATGATTGCTGTGTCGAAAATGTTACATGTTGGTGGCACTTTAGGAAGCCAGTGTCATTAGCACACTGTGCCTCCATTGGTCCACCAGTGCCAAACCCCCAAATGCAGTGCCTCCGTTGGCTGCCACAGTGCCACGTCTCCACAACTTGCTTCTCTCCTAAGCTGCCACATAATGTTTCTTGCGCATGTGAGCAAGCAAACATAAACATTAGTAGTAATAACAGAACTAAATGGTCAGGAGAATAAATAATGTGCCTCTAGAAGAAAAAGTTTTATGAGTCAATAAGTTAGTTTCAGTTTCTGAAAATAAATTTGCCTTACTGCCATCAGGGCTTGTCTCAGTCTGATAATTATGAAACAGTTCCCTTCCCCAGCAGTGCTCTCACCACTGCTTGGGAATAACCACTGCCAGCGAGTTTGCAAAACAACAGGAAAAAACAATTTATGGTACTATTGGTACTCTCACCACTCGATTCTACCTAAAGTCCAGTGGGAGCAGATAGTAAAACTTCCTCGGATCTTTCAATTATCAGGGACACTGACCAACACCAGGTCTCACCAACACCACAAACCCTGAAGTCCTGATAGACAAGTCTAACAACATAGTTCTATGTCCTGCAGATCCAAGATCCAGGGTGGTGCATAGGTACTTAATTTATTCCTTGCCTGACTCCAAACCACAGCTCCTGACTTCTCATATACTGACCATAGCCCGACCGCCAGATGTAATCTGTAGTTAACTCCTACCCGCTCTCTGTTGAGCCTCCAGGTTCAAACCATGACCACAGCACATCACTACACCTGGGTACTCTTCCAACAACTGCTGTAATTCCACACTAAATCCACCAATATGGATAAATGCAGGCTCTCCTTGTGCTCCTCCTTACTGAATACTAAAGACAGTATTAAAGTAGTTTGTGTTTACTTGTCATAGGTGAATAAACTACATTGGTATCTGAATAGAGGGACTTGGATGGGGAGAACATTAAAAAGCATCCACTCCTAACAGTGCATGACATCCTGAATACATACTGTACACACATACTTAAAGTACTGTGCCACCTGTCAGGACCAAGCACTCTTACAATTATTTTTGCTGTGATATCTTGCAGTATACTGCAGGAACTTAAAGTACTTCAATGACAATTACTCGTTTGCCATGCAGTAACCTGTGAAATCTCACACAGTGTGCTCGATCCTGGTGAGCATCTCTGTACATAGCTATGGGAAAACTGGTCCATTAAGTTCTTCCCTCCCACCAGTTTGTCAAGTGATTGTGTTATATGTACCAATTATACTTTGCAATAAAATGTAATGTTTTTCATACAAAGCCAGATCAAACACATAGAGGCAAGGCAAGGCAAGGCAAGGCAACTTTATTTCTAAGGCACCCAATCCCAGAGGCTCTGGGTGTCATACATAATAAAAACAAGATATAAAATACAGAAATAGCATTTGTACAGTAATAGAACCTTTAAAATGATATTCTTAAAAACTTAAATATAAAGTATAAAATACATGATATCTGAGGATAGGGTCGTGGGAGGGGATAAGCTTTTGGCTGGCCCAACTGGTATGGGCAACAGTTGGCTGGGAGATATTACAATACAGCCAATGGCTGATTTTATACCCAGTTTGTCTCCCACCTACCACCCCTACTAACTGGGCATGCTTATACAGTAATGCTCCAGTGGGATGGGGCAGGTAGTGCATGGTCACCTGTGTCACCTGTGCCACCACCTCCATTCTTAGCTAGGTGTCACTTCAGGAGTGGTACACTAAACCTACCTCCTCTCAGGAGGTGAGTGTTCAGGTTCTGCTCATTTACAGCCTTCCCTGCCATTCTCTGCTCCTGCTGCATGGGCTCGGGGCACAAATCCAGGTCCCAAGTGCGCCACGAAGCCTCAAGCAACTTGACACCACGGAGCTGGCCTGTTGCATTTATTTTTGAAACAGTGATGTCACTGTGTGATTTTTTGGGTTGCAAATATTATACTGGCTTCATTACAATGCTGAAATGTGTGTAATGGACAAACAGGGATTGTGTCCTGCAGTGCAGCTCGTCGGAGGAGGTAGATTATTGGCAGCTTTCCCTCTTCTGCCTTGCAAGATATGGTGTGAGGAGTTGGGGGCAGAACCTCCCACTAGGAAGCTCAAAGATTGAGCCAGTGTGGCAGAAGAATGTCCTGGAAGCAGCTGAAGGGAGAGACAGCTGCAACACAAGATGGTTTATATTGAAAAAAACAGGAGAGCCCCGGAGTCAGAGATGGAATGGCTGCAGGAACAAGTGGCAGGTGCAAGCATCAGTGACACTGGGCATAGCATTGACCTCATGGTGAGTACTACATAAGGTGAGTGGTGGCAGGAATGCCACAATGGTACACTTTTCTTTCACCATCTCAATGCCTCTTGTTTGCTCTCCCTTTCTGCCAGTCCCAAGGAAAATTTTCTTTCCTTTTTCCACCCTGTTGCATACTGATCCCTCGATACTGGTTCTACCATTTTCTCTTCACTTCCAAGTTCCACCTTCCAGTAACATCTCAGTCCCTCCCCACTTCCCATTTCAGACCACCAATCTCTCACTACTGATCATTGATATCCAGTGGCACCCCACACCCTATGCAAATCCATCTGATGATATTGACCAGGCCAGCACACCCCTCCTCTTATTTCTATACAAAGCAGCAATCTAAAGGGAATCCTGTGGTAATACAGTACATAGTTAATGCAGGACCATAGTATACTCATTTAAGAGTGGACGATTGGCAGTGAATGCAAATGTTTGTGCCTGTTACTGTCCAGGAAGGGGTGCTTACAGCATGGAGTGTTGGCTCTGGAAATTCAGGTTTGATTCCCACCACTGCCACTTACTCAGTGTGTGACACTGAACAAGTCACGTAACCTCTCTGTGTAGCTTGCTAATGTAAAAGCCCAGAGCAAATGCAATGGGGCATGGGTCATCCCAGAGGATATTGGCCGTACAGCCAAATTTTAAAGAAAACACAAATTGTACATATACCAATAATGCAAAGCATCATGGGACGCATATGCAAATGCACATTAATTAATTTGGACTGGCTCAACTTTAAGCAGAATTACATGGTGCCAGAAGGCCTCACAATGCAATCAGCAAAGGCTGAGAACAGCAGACACAGACACATGTTTCGTCCTCATTTAGACTTATTAGTGTACCATATCTGTATCTCAGCCCAGCCAGTCCAGGTTCCTGGTCCCCCCATTAGGTCCCCAACTGGCCACAGGTGTTGTTTTGAATTAGTTGGGGCTGGTGGTTCAAACGTTAACAGGACTGTTGCTGCCCTATCACTGTTAAAGGGCAAGCAGGGTCTGCATATGCACAATAGCATGTCCCGATTTACACAAGGTACAGAAGCAGCAGACTAAATGTCTACCCGGTGCTCTTGACCCCCTAAATAAGTTAATCGGGGGTTGGACACCTGGGGATGGTGCCTGAGAAGTGGTGCTGAAGAGATTGGGGGATATTTGAATATTCATTAGGGGAATATTAATATTAATGATCTGCCTGGTCGCTGCCTGGGGGATAGTATAACAAGAGCAGCAACAGGCAAACTACCATGTTTCCAGGGGTAATTTAGCAGCCAGGTAATGGGGGCATAAGCTGCTATAGAACAATTAGGAAACTGTGTATATGCACTGCCTGGTCTGGCTGCACAAACTCTCTAAATTTCTGGCTGCTGCTACAACTGAGTAAAACTATGCACTAAGCAGCCATGTTGTATACCATGATCCCCCCCCCCCCCGTGCCAGTCAATCACTGACTTAAACACCCAGAGGACAGCTGAAATGACTAATGGAAGAGGTGTGAACTAAATCTAGGTGCCAAAGACCCTTTACCAATCAATAATCAAAGAAGGGCTATGTATATTAATATTTGTGATTGCCAACAAGACTCAGTCAATCAGAAGCCGAGATTTTTCAGGTGAAACTCCTGGGACTCTGGGCAGTCTGTTCTGGGCTCTGCTTGAGTCAAGAGTGGCTCAGTGCTGTAAACTGGAGAAACAGGAGGCCTTTTACAGGACTCAATTGGTCAAATAGTGACTAGTTTGAGGAATGGAATAAATGATGTTTTTGAAGGAAAGAACTGTGGTGTTGCAGCTTCACGGTCCAGTTAAACGGGAACTGTCATCTTTAGGACTTCTTAATGATGCAAGCCCATTAAAAAACTAATTTGAGTGAGCCATTGTGTTTATCTGTGAGTCTTTGCAGTCCAGAGTTATTCATGTGTAAATCAGCCTGTAATTAAGGGCTGGGGCAGCCATGTGTTTTAGGCTCCTGACAGGAAATGATGTCACTGAGGGTCTTGGCCCTGCTTTCACTGTAGATAATCCAATAGGTTAAATAGGAATTTGGTTGTTTTATTAAGTGTGTTTTAAGGTGTTATTACAATACTTTCTACATTTATAATAATTGTTTTGTATGTGCATTGAAACGTGTGAGTCATCACCTTTACATTTCAAACTGCTAGTAAAAATGATCCATCTTCAGGATTGCTTTAACCTCTAGGCTATACTGCCAGCTGATCATCAAAAACTAAACATCTCAAGGCTGGCTCTGTGGTGCCAAAAGATATTGGGGCCCTATATCAGGATTTTTAAACTCTGGCTGTCAGTACAGATTTCTGGGGCTGCCAGGCCCACAACACCAACTTCTGCCTTTTTCCATTCCCTGTTCCCATTACCCCCTTGCCTAGCCCCCAAAAAAAAAATAAAGCTGTGGTTTGTTGTAATTCCTGTGTTGTGGGCATTTTATTGATATTAGCTGCTAAGTATATATGTTTTCCAGTATTGGTGCACAATGTGGCATCCAGTGTGTGGGGTGACTGGAAGGGGAGGTGGGTAGGTACAGCATCCCAGGGGTTTATACCAATCAGACACCTGGCTCACTGTTAATTTACTCTGGGTGGAAGCACTGCACTACTTTATTTCCATTCTGGGATAGAACTCCCAAACACCATCACAACCAAACCCAGGCCCCTTAACCTGTGTGGTAGTCAACAGGCAGGGGTAGCAGCCCACTGGCACACGGAGCCTGGCTACATCTTTGGAGGCACTGCTGGGATCTCCTGTTCACTAGCCATGCCCACCATGGATGCCACTGGTGGAAAGCCCACTGTTGTTCTCCCAACCCCAGCTGTACCCCCATTCCTAAAATCAGGATTAAGGAGTCAAATAAGGTAAAATTGGTTGAGTGGAGTGGAGGGCAAAAGATGGATCCCCAGAAATCCCTTCTGCTCCTGAGGGTATCCCGTGAGTTAGAAATGGAGTCTGTAGAGGGGTAGTTGTCCACTATAAAGGGGCTGGGTCAAGTGACAGTTTGGGGTTAAATGTTAGACTCCATTACAGGGACATTGACTGTGCTGATTGGATGTAAAAATGCCATAGAAGCCTTTTGGGTACCTGAGGCTTTAGTTCCACCGGGGTTATTGGAGGCATGGGACATTGTAACCATGATTAGTGTAGTTCCCCTGAGGGAGGGAGTGCCAGAGCCTAAACAAACCTCCCCTCCTGGTGAGGGGCCCTGGCCCAGATATGTGCCCTCCCCTTCAGATTCTTATAGAAAGCTGAGGATGTGTTCTGAGATGCAGCCCACCCCAGCGGGGGAAGAGGATTATGATTCATGGGTTAATTATGTGATCCCCTGTTGCAGGACTGGCAGTGCAGTGAGGGGGGAGGGGAAATGTAAAAGGTGAACTGAAAGTCTGAAAGGTCCTGCCCTCGATGCTATCTGATCTTTGCAGGCCACTGATCCAGTGCATTCGGTAGCACTGAGTCCAGTGAGGACTTGTGGTGGGGTTTTAGGGCAACCCGGAAGCAACAGGGGGAACCCCTTTCAAAGCATATTCAAAGGTTGGAGAGGGCTTTACAAAAGATGTATTGTAAAGGTGGGGGGGGGGTGATCCAGTTTACTGACCTGAACAAACTGTGCTTAGAACAGGTGCTGAGGGGTGCCAAGTACTCTGAATTGTTACTATTAAAATTAAGTCTTAAGGACAGGTTGGGTGACTCCTCCCTCCCTCCAGGTCCTCCTCAGAGAGGTAAGGGAGGTGGAGGAATGAGATGCTTAGTGGGGGGCTCACCCTGCTATAATGGCTGATACCCAGGTTATTGATGATACCCCCCCACTGAAGCTTCTGAGCTTAAGGCACTTCTCAAGGAGTACAGGGAAGCACTTGACAGGGTTACCTCTGGTTTTAACAGAAATCCCAATACCCCTACAAGTCATCCTACTCAGATAGCCCCAGCCAACCTCCCAGTGATGGGCCTGGGGGTACAGGCCCAGGTGCCCTCCCTAGCCCCCCATATTGAAACACACCTTCATGAACTGTGCCAGGCTGTCGGCAAACTGAAAAGTCAAGGATTACCAATGCAGGAAGAATTAGCGAGAAAAGTGGCTATGGCTGAACCAATTCCCCCAGCTCCGCCAGTATATCACAAGCTACCTGGTCACCAAGACCCCAGGCCTGACGCTGAAGTTTCCTATCCAGCCAGGCAAAGTCGAGGAGACATGTGCTGCTACAGGTGTGGGAGGGATGGACATATTCGCAGATAATGCCGATCACTGGAAGATCCAGCATGAGTGAGGGACTGGCTGTTGGCAGAGAAGCACCAGCATCAAGGAAACTTTAATGGGTCCCGGTAAGGGAGCATACCAGGGCCCCCGCCAAGCCCAGCTCCATGGTATATGTAAGAAGATCCATTGCAAAAGCCACAGAGCCCTCTGTACCAGATATAGATCAGTTGGTGGGGCTTCTATTGAGACTACCATCACTGTAAATGGGATGCCCACTTGTGCCATCTTAAACAGTGGCTCCTAAGTGACCATCATCTTTAAGTCCTGGTATGACAAAAACTTATCGCACATTGAACTGCATCCACTGGAGGGGTTACATGTGTGGGGTCTTAGCAACAAATCCTATCCCTTCCTGGGTTATGTTAAAGTGTGGATGGCTTTCCCATCTAAGGTGACCGGAGTGGGTGACTCAGTTGAGACTCTGGCTATTATTTGCCTGGAAACTGGAATATATGATGGAGTGCCTGTGCTAGTGGGCACAAATGTTCACATGTATGGGCAATTGGCACAGCTCTGCTGGGCTTGAGAGGCTAAGCAGAAGGAGAAGGCCCTGCCTATTCATCCAGTAGTAAGGGAGGCTTACAGGAAGCAAGTATAAGCTTTGCCTGAAGAGCAGGATGACTCAGTGGTCGTAGTTTGGAGACAGGATGTGGAGGAAATAGTTCTGCCCCTGAATGCTGTGTGTAATATTAGCAGTGTGGTGCATTTGAAGAAGTAAGTGAAGAAAAAGATCCTCATGTTAGATGCTCCTGTCGAGCATGGATTACTGGCCAGCCTATTTGTAAAGGCCAGTGTCTTACCCACCAGGGCCCATGCCTATGTCAAAAGGGTCATAGTGTAAGAGAAAAATGAGACAGACTGGGAAGTGGTTATCAGGAAGGGCCGCACTTTAGCCCAGGTATATTTTGCAGTCATGGCAGTGCAGCCAGTTTCCTCCTCCGGAAGTGCCCTGCCTGGTATCGATCCTAATTTATTTGACCTTAGTAACTCTGCTATCCCAGAGGAGTGGAAGCTTAGATCTGATAAAAACTGTTGAGAAGGACTAATGTGTTTTCCCTGCATGAGTGGGATGTGGGCTGCATGACAGGGGAGCAGCTCCATATACGGCTCACTGATCAGCGCCCATTTAGGGAGAGGTCTCGATGTTTAGCTCCAGCAGATATTGATGATGTAAGGTGGCATCTCCAAGAATTGTTTGCTTTGGGCATTATTCAGGAGTCCAGGAGCCCATATGCCTTGCCCATAGTGGTGGTGAGGAAGAAAAGTGGGGCTGTACGGATGTGTGTGGACTATTGGACGCTAAATAAGCGGACTATACCAGACCAATACATGATGCCCTGGATTCAGGATGCCCTGGATTGCTTGAATGGCAGCAAATGGTTCTCTGTGTTGGACCTAAGGAGTGGGTACTACCAGATCCCCATGGCCCCACAGGATCGAGAAAAGACGGCTTTCATATGTCCCCTTGGGTTCTACAAGTTCCTGCGGATGCCCCAGGGCATTTCTGGAGCCCTTGCTACCTTCCAGCACCTTATGGAGAGGGCTGTCAGGGATATGAATCTGCTGGAGTGCCTAATGCATCTAGATGATATAATAGTCTTTGGAAAGACCTTGGAAGAACATGAGGCGAGGTTACTGAAGGTATTGGATCGTCTGGAATAGTTTAGTCTCAAGCTTTCTATTGACAAGTGCCAGTTTTTTCAAGTCTCTGTCAAGTATGTTGGGGACAAAGTGTCAGCCCAAGGAATCCAAACAGACCCCAGCAAGGCTGAGGCACTTATCTGGCCCAGGCCCTAGAACCTAAAAGAGTTACAGCACCTGTTGGGTTTTTGAGAGTATTACCAGAGATTCATTAGGGATTATTCCTGGGTAGTTAGACCGCTTCTGAATCTGCTACAAGGCAATAAAAGCAAAATACTCAAATACCCTGGTGCTCCTGCTGAGCAGCAACATTACTTCAAACCACCTGAGCCATTTGGTCCAAGGTGGACTGAAGACTGTGAGAGAGCTTTTGAAGACATCATTCATTGTTTAACCCATGCTCCGGTCCTGGCCTATGTAGACCCACAAAAACCTTACACCTTATACATCAACGCCAGTTTCAATGGCCTGGGAGCTGTCCTGTACCAAAACTACCTGGAGGGCATGCGTCCAGTTGCGTATGCTAATCGAAGTTTGACCCCGGCAGAAAGGAAATACCTGGTGCATAAACTGGAGTTCCTTGTGCTCAAGTGGGCCACTGTCGACCAGTTTCATGACTATCTATATGGGGCCACGATTACTGTGAGGACTGATAGTAATCCACTGACTTATGTTCAAACAACAGCCAAGCTTGACACAGCTAGTCATAGGTGGCTGTCAGCTTTGTCCACCTATGATTACTGTATCGAGTGCCACCCTGCGTTAAATCATGTAGATGCTGACGCTTTGTCCCAATGCTCCATGGCTCTTTCTGGTGAAAATTCAAGCTGGGTAAAGATATCTGAGCAGACTATAAAGGCCCTGTGCAAGAAATCTGACACAGATGAATCCTCAGTATCAAAGGCTATCCCCCATCTAGTGGACAGCCTGTGAGCTCCTGGAAATTGCCTTCCTGTTGCATACTGCCACCTGACCACTTTGGATTTGAAATCCTTTCCTCAGCTAATGAGCCAAGATTTGATGAGAGAGCAAAGATCTGACACAGCTATTGGTGACGTCCTGCAGATTCTGCAGAGAGGGCGCGACTCCACACAAGTGACCACTAGAGATATCAATGCCTGGTTGATGTTACGAGAATGGTCAAAGTTGAAGATAAAGAATGGCTTACTGTATTGAGAAATTTAGGATCAACAAGGGGCGCTTCACGTAAAATTGGTGCTGCCAGAAAGGTTCAAAGGGACAGTACTGAAAGCTCTCAATGATGACATGGGCCACCTGGGCAGTGAGCGCACGTTAGACCTGGCTTGCTGCAGGTTTTATTGGCCCAAAATGGGGCAAGACGTGGAACAGTATTGCAAGGCTTGTTGCAGGTGTATTCAGAAGAAAGTCCTCCCGCAAAAGGCCACCTCTCTGGTAAACATCACCATGAGTGCCCCGTGAAGATGGTTTGTATTGACTGCCTCAGCTTAGAACCAGACTCCAAGAACATCTCAAACATTCTGATGGTCATGGACCATTTCACCAGGCACTACACACAGGCATACCCCATGAAAAACCAAAAGGCTTCCGCTGTGGCAAAAGTGTTAGTTGAACAGTTTTACATCCATTGTGGAGCACTACATCGGATCCATTCGGACTAGGGTAGCGACTTTGAAAGTAGGCTGATAAAGGAACTGCTATCTCTGTGAGGAGTCTGAAATACAAGAACCACACCTTACCATCTCCAAGGTGACACCCAGCCTGAAAGGTTTAATAGAACCCTGCTGGACAAATTGGGAACCTTGGAACCCAGAAATAAATGCAGATGGAGACAACAGGTCAGCACATTGATCCATGCCTACAACTGCACCTGAAATGACGCAACCGGGTTCTCCCCATGCAGCCTCATGTTTGGGAGGGAGGCCCAACTTCCAGTTGATCTATGCTTCGGGGTATCCGCTGAAGGCACTAGAGAAGGAAATCACCTGCAGTACATACAGAAGCTCAAGCAGCAGCTAAATGGTGCCTACCATTTGCCTGCTGAAGTGCCTGATAGAAAGAAACAAGCCAATAAAGAAAGGTACTACAAGAAGGTCCAGGCGCAAGAATTGATGCCAGGGGACAGAGTGTTGCTGATGAGCTTGGGCATTCCGGGGAAGCACAAGATTGCAGACAGGTGGGGTAGTATGTCTTATGTGGTGCTGGAGAAATTGAATGGACTTCCTGCTTACAAGATTTGGCCAGAGGGGGACTCCAGTGGACATAAGGTTATTCAACGAAATCATCTCCTGCCCATTGGAGATAAGGTAGTCGGCCCAGCACAAGACACTACGGATCCTCCCACACCTACAGTTACTCAAGCTGCTGCCTGCAGGTGACAGAGAAAACAGGATGGTGATCAATCAGTAGCTGGTCCTGTTTGGACAGAAGAAGCGACAGAGAGAGGACTCAAGGGATTTTGGGAAGACAAGGGACTGTATGCCCGGGATAGGCTTCACCTAAATCCGGTAGGGAAGGAGGTTCTCAAACAGGGGATGATGGATTTCATTCAGGCTAGATGGGGTTTAAACTTGTAAAGGGGGGCACTGCCAGGCTGATCCGGCCATCCATACCACCAGTAGGACTGGCCTGCAACCCCATGGAGGAGGGACAGATGGTACCCTAGGGGAGAAGTGTGGATGGATGTACGAAATATATGGGGAGGATATGGTAAAGAGGGGGTAGGGACAAGGGTTGGAGGGTGGCTTTAATAAATTCCAGGAGCCTGGGGAATAAAATGCCTGAGTTCCAGGCCACGCTGTTTGAGGGTGGGATGGATGTAGCAGTGGTCACTGAAACTTGGGCCACCCCTGGCCATGACTGGGACCTTAATCTGAGTGGATACTTTGTGCTAAGGAAGTACATAAAAGTGGGCAGAGGGGGGAGGAGTAGCAATGTTCATTAGGGATAACATCGAGATTATGAGAGTGGAGGAAGCAGAGGGCAACGTGGAGGTCCTATGGGTCACCTTGTGAGCCCCCGTGGGAGGGAAGATCAAGTTGGGGTGGTATATAGGCCCCCAGAACTAGCGGAGGACCTGGAGGATTGCCTGTTAGCTAACATTAAGGGGCAGTGTGGACTGGAAGGGGAAGGAGTGGTGTTGATGGGGGACCTTAATATGCCAGCTACTGATTGGGGTACTATGATGTCCACTGTAACCAGGAAGCAGAAGTTGCTGGATGGCTTCCTGGATGCGTTCCTCAATCAGCAGGTTATGGACCCAACGAGGAAAGGTCATATCCTGGATGTGGTTTTAGTGGATTGGGATCTTGTGATGAGATCTGGTTGTGGAAGAACCCCTGGCTGGAGACCACAACACAGTCTGGTTTCAGCTAAACTGGGGGATCATTCAAGGACAATGATAGTTGATTTTAGGGGCTCGGCCTTTCAGAACATGGGGAAAATTCTCAAGGGGCATTTGTGGGAGATAAAACCAGGTTTGGATGTGGAAGGTAGGTGGGAGATCATAAAGTGGGGGCTACAGGAGGCCACCAGGACATGTGCAAGAGTGAAGCGCAAGGGCGGTAAGTCTCGTAAACCATGCTGGTGGACCAAGGAGGTCCAGGAGGTGGTAAGGGAGAAGAAGTCTGCCTACAGTAGGTACAATAAAATGAGAAGAGAGAGGGATAGAGAGAACTATCGCCTTGCAACCAGGAAAGTCACCAGAGTGGAGAGGGGGCAAAGGCCTGGAAAGAGCAGAGGCAGGTGCAGGGGATATGGGGTGGGGAAAAAGGGTTCTTTAGGTATATTGGTGAGTGGAGGAAAGTCAAGGGTCAGCTCAGTGGGTTGAGGACAGCTGGGAGGGTAGGTGGAAGGGGCTGAGGAGCAGACGGAGGTACTGAATGAGTACTTTGCCTCAGTGTTCACTAGGGAGGAGGCTGGGGAATTTCCAAAAAAGGGGTTGAAGGACATAGAAGGTGCAGCAGACCTGACTATTGGGATACCAGCTGAAGAACAAGCCGCTGGGGGAGGTAGGCCAGGGGTAAGATATCAAGCTGGTTCTGCTGAATGGGGGGGGGGGCAGATGCTGACATTCCTATTAGTCAGGTGTGGGAAGCCCTTCTGTCTTTAAAAAAGGATAAATCTCCAGGGCCTGATGCTATTCATCCCAGATTACTGAGGAAGTTGGCGGATGTTTTGGCTGCACCATTGGTGGATCTCTTTAACTTGTCGCTCCAGACAGGGAGGGTGCCAAGGGATTGGAAGCAGGCACATGTTGTGCCCATCCATAAAGAGGGATCGAGAGAAGAGCCAGGAAACTATAGACCCATCAGATTGACGTCGGTGGTGGGGAAGACAATGGACAGCATACTTAAGGAAAGTCTGGGAGGTTTCTTGGAGGAGATGGGTTAGCTGGATGACCGGCAGCATGGGTTTGTGCCAGGTAGATCGTGTCAAACAAACCTTGTAGAGTTCTATGAGTGTGTGACATCAGCTCTCGACAGGGGGAGACCAGTGGATGTACTGTTCCTGGACTTCAGCAAGGTATTTGATTTGGTCCTTCACATTGGCCTAAGGGAGAAGCTGGGGGGATGGGGGTAGGCCCACTGACAGTTAGGTGGATTGGAAATTGGCTTTCAGATTGCACTCAGTGGGTAGTGGTTGGAGGGGAGGTGTCGTCTCCTAGTGGGGTCCCACAGGGATCAGTCCTGGGGCCACTCCTGTTTAATGCCTATATCTCTGATATCAGGGAAGGTATCGGGTGTAAAATGAGTCTCTTTGTGGATGACTGTAAGCTGGGGGCAGTGGTGGAGGGGGAGGAGAGGAGATGGCCCCTGCAAGAGGATCTGGATACTCTGGACAGGTGGTCCTGCTCCCGGAAATTGAAATTTAACTCCACCAAGTGCAAGGTGCTACACCTAGGGTGGGAAAAACCCAACTACATGTACACCTTGGGGGAGGATGAGTTGCAGGCCACGGCAGGGGAAAGAGACCTAGGCGTCTTGGTGGATGTTAACATGAATAATTCAGAGCAGTGCAGGAGGGCTGCGGTCAGGGCAAATAGGATGCTAGGATGAATCGCTAGGGGGATTACCTCAAGGAACAGGGAGGTGATTTTGCCACTGTACGACAGCCTGGTTAGACCACATCTTGAGTAATGTGTGCAGTTCAGGAGGCTGCACCTAAGGAGGGACATCCAACTCCTGGAGAAGGTTCAGAGAAGAACAACCAGAATGACCCAGTGCCTGGGGGATATGACATATGAGGAATGACTAGGGGAGCTCAACCTGATCTCACTGGAGGAGAGGAGGGACCGGGGGGGGACATGATTGAGGTCTTCAAGTACCTAAGGGGAGTAAATAAGATAAGGCGAGATAGGCTCTTTCAACTGAAGGTGGGTGGAATCACCAGAGGATACAGCTGGAAGACTGAGGGTGGTAGGATTAGGGGGAAAGGAGGAGGAGGTACTTCACCGAGAGAGTGGTGGAACCGTGGAATGCGCTGCCCTGGGAGCTGGAATAGGCAGCTACGGTGGAGGCATTCAAGAGAGGGTGGGGCAGGTATAGGCAAGGGGTGAAGCAGAAGCTGGTTTTCCCCGGGGGGGGGCAGGACTGGGGGATGGAGTAACAGTGGAAGGAGACAGATAGAAGGCTACGGTACCCAAGCAGGGTGCTGAAGGACGAGCAGACTTGATAGACCAATAAGCCTACTCTGCTGGCCTCTAGTATGTAAGTATGTTAGATGGGGAATCAGAGGAGGAGCTTTGTTTCTACCCATGTTTCTGTCCTACTCCTGAGCTGGCCAGATTGTTCCAGGGAGTGCCACTGACATCCAAAACTGTGGCCGGCGCATCCCTGGCTGAGCTACCTGGTCCCAGTCGACCTGCAGAGATGGAGACTGCATCTGGGGAGAATGAGGCTCAAGGCAGTGATGAGCCTGTTGAAGAGGACCACATTGTGCCTGCTGAACAAGGCACTGAAAGGAAAGCTGTCCTACTAACACCCCTTGGAAGGACCACTCCAAACCTGAATACTCATCCCACAGAGCCTTTTGAGTGGTTCCAGGACAGCTTCCCTAAATCAATGCCTCTTGAAAGGACCACATTGAACTTGAACACTAATCCAGCTGAGCCTTTTGAGTGGCTACAAGACAGTTCCCCTGTCCAGAGCGGAGATACATGTGTGATGACTGAACACTCTACAGCAGAGAAAGCAGAGGCAGGCACGGAACCAGAGGCAAAAGGTATTAATCACACCTCCGAACAGGGAGTGGCTAACTCTGATACCAGGGCAGAAAAAAACAGCACTCCTAAGGCATTTGGGGAGAACTGCAAGCCTCTGCTAAAACTGGCATATGACTCTCCTGGGGCATCCACTGATTTGCTCCTATTTGTGGTCCATAAAGGTGTCTATGCTCCCAGGTCATTGCTCAAAATCTTTATGTGCCCTGTTAATGCTAAACTCCCCCGGGTCCAGAGGGAGGTGAAAGTGATACCCAAGGGAAACGGAGAGCTAAAAGTGTGTGCTTAAGGTGATGTCTTTAAACATTAACCATGGGTGAAATGAAAATGGGTATACATCAGAAATGGTAGACCAAATAATGTGACCACTGTTTGTATATAGCTTGCTGTTTATTGCAAAGGTGTTCAGCACTGAAAAATTGTACATAGTGGGTTTCTGTTTTCAAAACTGTTTCAATGCCTGAATAGATAGAATTCAGGTGTCTAGATAGAACTGTTCAAAATGTGTTGAATGTTAAGGTTTAATGTTTTAATGTTTTCTGGACCCTGTTTACGGACTTGGCGTGGATGCCAAGCATTTAAGGTGGGGGCTTACCTTAATAGCCCTGGGAGCCCCATTTCTGCTCCTGCTCCACCCACTGTCTGTCCGCTGCCAGTCTGGGTTCCTGGTCCCCTCTTAGGTCCCCAATCAGCCTTGGGTGTTGTTTTGAATTCTTTGGGGCCGGCAATGAAAAGGCCATTGGACCGCTGCTGCCCTACCACTGTTAAAGGTGAACAGATAGGAATCGGATATCTAGATAGAACAGTTCAAAATGTGTTCATCTTTTTATTTTTATTTAGTTTTTGTTGACCGGGTAAGTGCACTAGACAAATCCTGCCTATTTTCAGGCACGACCCGGGGGGAGGGAGATACAGATGAATGCCAACTGACCTTGAACCAGATTAAGCTGTTGGTGGTATTTTTAGTGAATGAGGGAAATTTGGCCAGGACACTGGGGAAATTCCCCTACTCTTTTTTGATAAGTGCCATGGGATCTTTAACATCCACCTGAACTACCACCAATCCAGGCAGATGGGACCTCGGTTTAACGTCTCATCCGAGAGACGGCACCTCTGAAGTGCAGCACCCCTCTCATGCTGCACTACAGTGTCAGTACTGGGATATTAACCCAAGTGCCAGATGTGGGAACTGAACCCACAGCCCTCTGATCTCCCGGCCTCAGAGGCGAGTGTGCTACCTACTGAGCCACTGACACTGACTTGCAGGGTCCATGGATGTGCGGTAGCGCTTCCAGATTTTTTCACCGCTGCAGCTGACTAAATGCCTCCTCGGTGCTCTTGACCCCGCTAAATAAGTTAATTGGGGGTCGGACACCTGAGTAGGTGCCTGAGAAGTGACTGCAAATATTGTTTTAAAAGCACCAATAGCACTGAAGAGATCGGAGGGTATGTGAATATTCATTAGGGAAATATTAATATTAATGAGCTGCCTGGTCGCTGCATGGGGGAATAGTATAACAGAAGCAGCAACAGGCAAACTATCATGTTTTCAGGGATACTTTAGCAGCCAGGTGATGGGAGGCACAGGCAGCTATAGAACAATTAGGAAACTGTGTACAGTATATGCACTGCCTGGTCTGGCTGCCCGAACTCTCTAAAGTTGGGACTGTTGCTAAAACTGAGTAAAACTGTGCACTAAGCAGATATGTTGTGATACTATGCTCCCCTTGTGCCAGCCAGTCATTGACTTAGGTACCCAGAGGACAGCTGAAATGACTTATGGGAGAGGTGTGAACTAAATCTAGGTGCCAAAGACCCTTTACCAATCAATAATCAAAGAAGGGCTATGTGATTACTAGCAACACTCAGCCAATCAGAAGCCTGGATTTTTTGTGTGCAACCCAGTCTGTTCTAGGCTCTACTCGAGTCAAGAGGGGCTCAGTTCTGTAAACTGTAGAAACAGGAGGCCTTTTACAGGACTCAGTTGGTTGAATAGTGACTAGTTTGAGGAGTGGAATAAAGGATTCTTTTGAAGGAAAGAATTGTGGTGTTGCAGCTTCATGGTCCAGTTAAGTGGTGAAAGCTCCTGGTGTTATTGGAGATCTAGAGTTGCAGTGAGCCTGCACTGGTCTGAAAGAAAAATACCCTGAGCCTGTGAAATGGGTGGTCTTAGAACTGAGTGTGTGCCAGAGCTAAAAGTTGGCACTGTACTAGAATCTGAGGATTTGGGAAAGAAAAAGGTCTGCAAGCACCCGGTGTTCAGGAGCCTGTTGCTGGCTGAAAACCAGCTGTGGAAAGCTAGAGGTTTAATCCAGAGACTGCAAGTCACTAGCCAAAAGCTAGTGGAAAGGCTGAAATTTGGAGAAATTGTTTTCTGCACACCAGAACTGTTGTTCACATCCAGGAAGAAATAAAAAGCTGAAAATTGTCATAGCTGCAACTTGGAGCCAATTAGGGAACCTGCAAACCCCTATCGAGTGAGGCAGACTTGGCTGCAAGGGGTCACGGGTGCATGCCTGAGTGCTAGGGCACTCTGGACCCATTAGGGGAGCTGGACTGTGGAGTCACTTCTGGGTCTGGGTTCCTTATGGCATTGTAGGCCTTTCGTCTGGGTTCTGTGATCTGGATTGCAGAGCAGGTTGAAGGGGACAAGCTGCAAGAATCTTCAAGAAAGTCGAAAGGTGACAAGCTGAAGGAGTCTTCAAGCAAGTCCAAGGTCAACCAGCATTATTCTGCCCCATCTGCTTGCCCTCGGTGCGATTGATTGATCGATCTCTGGACTTCCAGAACCTACTGTGCCAGTAGCCGGATTTCAGTACTGCAGGACCATGATTAACCCAGGGCTTGCCCTGTCAAAAGGGGAGTAAAAAGTGTAAGTGTTAACACCCTAGAAAAAGTTACTTCAGCCCCAATGCTGACCAACCCACGTCATCTTGCAGGCCTGCATTAAATCTGGGTACCCAGCTAGGACTGACAGCACATAAGGGGTTTGCCTTGGTACCAGTGGGGGTGGGCATTGTACGTGTTCTGTCCCACAGGCCTTGTTAACCCCAAATTACCAAATTTTCTTCTTAACAGCAATCCTGTTCTCAGTACCCCCTTGTCTAGCCTCCCCAAAATAAAGATGTGGTTTGTTTGTTGTAATTCCTGTGTTGTGGGCATTTTATTGATATTCGCCAGGTCCCTTTTCTCCATTGTAACTGTCAGCAACCCCCCCCATCTTGTAGCTTTCTCCAGGGTTTCTGTGTCCCAGGTGCATAAGTTTGCACTTCTTTGAATTAAACTTCAGTTGCCAGTCCGCAGACCATTTTTCAAGCTTCCCCAGGTCCCTCCTCATTTTCTCTACCCCCTCTGGGGTATTCACTCTGTTGCAGATCTTGGTGTCATCTGCAAACAGGCAGACCTTTCCCTCTAGCCTGTCTACAATGTCACGAATGAAGACATTGGCCCGGTAGTGTAGAGGGCTGAGGCACTGGCGTCTTACCTCTTACCACGCTGACAACCCGGGTTTGGGAGTGACCTTGGGTGTTGGAGGGTCGGCCGGGGGAGGAGGATCGAGTGTCCCATGGGCTGGTCTCCTCCTCCAGAGAGGCTGTAGTACTGGCTCCTGGCAGTGGTCAGGGATGGTGCACGCTCAGGTTCCAATCTGTGGGTCGGCGTGGGCCGATGTCAGATGTGCAGTGCATGGAAGCATGCGTGGCAGTGTCCCTGGTGTCCTAGCATGTCTGCTCTGTGGAGGGGGGGGCAATCTTGAGAAAAAAAAACTATCCTCCAGTGCGCTCATGAAGGTCGGCTCAGATGGCGCTTTGACAAGCGGACTCAAGTCAGCTCCTTCTGAGGCCTGGCCTCCAGGTCTCTGCAGCATGCGGGGTAAGTACCTACTGTGGAGTGGCCTGGGGATGGTAGGGTGAGGGGGGTTTGTGCTCTGACTGTGGCCGGGGCAGGGGCCAAGGAGCCGTGCTGGATAGGGGGGAACCATAGGCACAACTCCCCCCAGCCAAAGCGGTCCTACAGATAAATAAGCAAAAAAAAAAAAAACTAATGAAGACATTGAACAGGACTGGCTTCAGGACCGATCCCTGAGACACCCCACTGGTCACCCCTCTCTCCCCAGACTGCACCCCATTTACCACCACCCTCTGTCTCCTGTCTGTTAGCCAGTTTCTAACCCAGTTTACCATGCTGTCCCCAATGCCCAGCCCACCCAGCTTGTTTATCAGCCTTCTATGTGGGACAGTGTCAAAGGCTTTGCTGAAATCAAGGTAGGCAATGTCCACTGCCCCACCCTGATTTACTTCCTTTGTCACCCAGTCAAAGAAATTAACCAGATTTGTCTGACATGACATCCCCCCTATGAATCCATGTTGCCTATGGTCCTGGGCTCCGATGGCTTCTAGGTGCCCCGCAATCCTTTCTTTAAGCAATGTCTCCATGATCTTCCCCACTACTGAAGTGAAGCTGACTGACCTATAGTTCCCAGCCTCCTCCCTGCTGCTGGATTTGTGTAGAAGTACTGCATGTGCCCTCCTTCAATCCTCTGGTATCACCCCTGTGTTGAATGACTTGGACAACATGACTGCCAGAGGTTCTGCTATCTCCCTTTGCAGTTCTCTTAATATTCTTGGGTGTATGCCACCTGGTCCCATCGCTTTGTCCAACTTCAATTTAGTGAGCTCCTGCAGGACTCTTTCCCCTGTGAATGGACTATTGTCCACCTCTTCACCCCCCTGGCAACTGCTGTGGCCCCTGTCCCTCCCCCTCTTCTGTGAATACCGAACAGAAATATTTATTCAGTATTTCTGCCTTTTCCATGTTACCCTCCTTGAATTCCCTTCCCTTCCCTTTCCCTTGAGCCTAGCAACCCCGCCTTGTTTTTCCTCCTTTTTCTGATGTACCTGAAGAATGTCTTGTCTCCTTTCTTAACTGACTGTGCTAAACCTTCCTCAGTTTGTGCCTTTGCTCTCCTTACTGCCTTTCCCGCTTCCCTTAGACACTCTAGGTACTCCTCCCTGTCCTCCTCCCTTTGAGTCTCCTAATATTTCCTGAACCCTTTCCTTTTTGCCCTGACCTTTTTGGCCACCTTTCTTGAGAATCATAGTGACTTTCTCCTTCTCTTGCCTTTGGATACCAATCTGATGTATTGGTTTGTTACTTTCAGTAAAGCTTCCTTTAGATGCTCCTACTGTTCTTCCACTCCCCCTCCTGCCCCAATTCACTCCAGGGCTCTTTTGATACCCCTCTCCATTTCAGCCAAGTCAGCATTTTGAAATCCAAAACCTTTATCCTAGTATGACTTGAGTGAGTCTCTGTACCTATGCTGAACCACACAATGTTGCGATTGCCGGATACCAGTTGCCCTTCTACCGGGACATCTGCGATTCGATCCCCATTGATCATTACTAGATCCAGAATTGCCCTGTTTCTGGTGGGATCAAGCATAAGCTACCTGAGTCCAGCCTCCTGGAGTGAATCAAGGATGCCTCTGCTTCTGGCTGAAGCAGTAACACTGTTGTTCCAATCCACGTCTGGCATATTGAAATCCCCCAACAGTAGACTTTCACCTTTCACTGCCATCTCATGTATTTCCTCCACTAGCTCCCTGTCCAGTTCCTCTCCCTGTTCTGGAAGCCTGTATAACACCCCTGTGCATATTGCTGTGCCATTTCCAGGTTGAAGGATGACCCACAGTGGCTCGGCCTTCCCTTGCTTATCCTGTACCTGTGTTGCCATTATACTATCTATGACATACAGGGCTACTCCCCCTCCCTTTTTGCCATCCTGATCCCTCTTGAGTAGAACATATCCTGGTGCATTTGTTTCCCACCCATGATGTGCTGTGTACCAGGCTTCAGTTACTGCTACTATGTCCAGGTCTGCTTCAGTTATTAAGGCATCCATGTCTAAGACTTTATTTCCCAGGCTGTGTGCATTTGCCACCATGACCTTCCAAGTTTTACTGCCTGAACTCTCTCTCTCTCTTTTCCTGTTTTTGGTCCCCTACATTTTCCTCCTTTCCTGATATTTTTCTCTTGTGTTCCTGATTCCTTTCCTACTACCTTTCTGCCCAACCCCGATGACCTTGATATCAACTCCTTTTCCTGCTCCATTGTTCTACTTTATCTACCATGTGGAGTGGGCTGCCTGAGTATCCCTGCTCCTGTTGCCCTCCCCTCCCAGCTAGTTTAAACGTTCATCAGCAAAGCATTTAAACCATCCATTGAGGGCTGCCTTCCCCTTGCTGGATAAATGCAGTCCATCCCCACTGTACATGGCTGCATCACTCCAGGTGGGTCCCCAGTCCCAATTGAAGCCATACCCCTTCTCATTGCACCAGACTTTCAACCATGTGTTGAAGTTACTAATGCAGAGATTCCTCTCCACCCCCCCTGCCGTGGACTGGCAGCACCTCTGAAAATGTCACAGAACTTGCTACCTTCCTCAGGCACCCTTCCAACACTGTAAAATGCTCCTTCGCCTGCTCCAAGCTTGCCTTATAGAAACATAGAAACATAGAATTTCACGGTAGATAAGGACCACTTGGTCCACCTAGTCTGCCCATTTTCCTACCTAACAGATAAGCTGCAGATCCCAGTTAACCAACAGCTTACTTCCTCCTATCCCCCCACTAGGACTGCCTTATGTCTGTCCCATGCATTCTTGAATTCCCCCACTGTTCTTGACTCCACGACCTCCTCAGGGAGGCTGTTCCATACATTCACAACCCTCTGTGAAAAATACTTCCTCACATTACCTCTGAGCCGTCCCCCTCTATCTTCAAATTGTGCCCCTTGTTCTTGCACACCTCTTTTCTGAAAGATGCCACCCTCTTGGACTTTGTTGATTCCCTTGAGGTACTTAAAGTTTCTATCATGTCCCTCTTCCCTCCTTTCCTCAAAGGTATACATATTAAGCTCCTTTAGTCTTTCTTCATATGTCTTCTGGTGCAGACCCTGCACCATTTGGTTGCCCTCCTCTGGACAGCCTCCACTCTGTCTATGTCTTTGCGAGATGGGGTCTCAGAATTGCACACAGTACTCCAGATGGGGTCTCACCAACTGTCTGTACTGAGGATAACAACTTCCTGTTTTCTACTATTGATGCCTCTCCTATGCATCCCAATATCCCCCAGCCTTCCTTACTGCCTTCTCACATTGCTTTCCACCTTAAGGTCATCTGATATAATTACCCCCAGGTCCCTTTCCATTTTTACTGTTGTCAGTATCTCACCCCCATTGTGTACTCTTCCCCTGGGTTTTTGTTTCCCAGGTGCATTACCTTGCACTTCTTTGCATTGAATCTGAGCTGCCATACATTTGACCATTCCTCCAACCTTGCCAAGTCCCTTCTCATCCTTTCCACTCCATCTTGTGTATCAACCCTGTTGCAGATCTTTGTGTTGTCTGCAAAGAGACATACTTTTCCTTCCAGTTCCTCTGCAATGTCACTTATAAAGACATTAAAAAGGACCGGTCCCAGTACTGAACCCTGCAGTACCCGCTAGTAACCCTCCTTTCTTCACTGTGGACTCCATTTACTACTACCCTTTGTGTCCTGTTGTCTAGCCAATTTTTTATCCAGGCTACCACCTTGGGACCCACTCCAAAGCTGGCTAACTTGTGTAGTAATCTTTTGTGTGGGACTGTATCAAATGCCTTGCTAAAATCTAGGTAGGCCATGTCCACAGCCCCTCCCTGGTCTACTACTTTGGTCACCCAGTCAAAGAAATCTATTAGATTTATCTGACACGACCTTCCCATCGTGAATCCATGCTGCCTTGGGTCCTGTGCCCCACTGGCCTCTAGGTACTCAACAATTCTTTCCTTCAGAAGTGATTCCATCATTTTTCCTACCACTGAGGTCAAACTAACTGGTCTGTAGTTTCTTGCCTCTGTCCTGCTCCCACTTTTGTGAAGAGAATCACATCTGCCCTCCTCAGTCCTCAGGTACCACCCCATCCTCCCATGACTTGTTAAAGAGAGTAGTCAGCGGTGTCACTAGTTCTACCCTTAGTTCTTTTAGAATTCTTGGGTGAATCCATCAGGCCCCATTGCTTTGTCCACCTTCAATTTTATTAGTTCTTTCAGAACTCTTTCTTCTGTAAATGGACTGGTATCGACCCCCGTCTTCAGAGTGTTTCTCTTGTTTGATTTAGGTACCTCCCCTCCTCTTCCTTTGTGAATACTGAGCAGAAATATTCGTTCAGTATCCCTGCTTCATCACTGTCACCCTCTACCCACATTCCTTCCCCTTTATTAAGCCTCAGTATCCCTCCTTTGGTCTTTCTTCGCTCCCTAATGTACCTATAAAAGGTCTCATCCCCCTTCTTAACAGAGTTGGCTATCCTTTCCTTGGTTTGGGCCTTTGTTATTCTGACTGCCTTCCCAGCCTCTTTCTGCTTTAACTGATAAAGTTCTCTGTCCTGCTTCTTCTGTGTTTCTTTGGATAGGTCATTTGTCTCCAGGTGGATAATGACCTCTGCCTCCCCGCCTTGCCACAGCTTCAGTGATCTTCTGGATGTACTATGTTTCCTTCTGAGCTGTGCCTCCTGGAAGGCACTTTACTTCTCTTTCCTCTCTACTATCTGTGCCCAAATCCATTCCCCAGACAATTGAGTCCCCGAACAGGAGTAACTTCTTTTTCTGATGGGGTTCTCTTCCTCCCACCACTAGGTCTGCTCGCTGGAGGATCCTCACCTCCTCCCAGGTCTAAGTCTTGGGTTCCCTTACAGGGCTGTCCTGTTCCTCCAACACTGTGTAGGGGTTCATGAGCTGGACCGGATGGGGGATGTGTCTCTGCCCCTCTCCCCTGAACCTTCCTGAGCCCACTGTAGTCCATCCTGCCATCTGTCTGGGTGGCCGTTGTGGCATTGGCTGGGGTCCTGGTGGCCTCTGGGTGGGGGCGAAGGTCCCCAGTATTCCTGCCAGCTCAGCCCAGAGACTGGCGACCTCCACCCTCAGCCCAGAGAGGTGCCTGCAAATGGGGCAGCACCGCAGTACACAGAATGTTTTTTTGACGATTGCTGCACTGCCCCACTCCCTGCATCATCCTGTGCTTGCTGATATTCTTCCCTTCCTACTCTTTATATTTGTTTCCTTCTCCTTCTCTCCCTGTCTCTCTGTCCTTCTGTAGGGACTTACAGCTTCCCTCTCCTCCTCTTGTGTGTGTCCTTGTGGATCTAGGTGCTAGCTACACCCTTTGTAATTTTGCCTAAAAATCAGCTAGGCTATTGCTTGTGCTGTGCTGCCTAATTGTTACTGCATCTTTAAGTAGGTGTGGCCTGGTCTTCCACTATAAGGGCGGAGCACCTGGGCGTGGTTGGGGAATTTGGGGGGGTCATTCCTTTAGTACTCAGTTTTAAACCTCACTGATTCCCTGCTGAAATGTGATACCTGCACTTAAGGTACAGCCCTAGACAACTGCAAACACTCACAATCTTACTGGCAAACAGATTCTCCTAGTCCTGCTCACACAAAATGGGGAATCCCACTGAATCACAAATATATTTTTCCAGTGTGAATCAAACCACCGACCCTTTGCTTGTTAGGCCAAGACACATCCACTGCATCACTTGAGTCACTAAGATGAAGAAGACGAAGAAGAGGCCTCTGAAATCAGTGAGGAGGAGGAACTTTTCTGACTGTGGATCCTACATCTGTCTTTGGTAGAATTTCTGGTAGGATACCAGCACTATCTGGCAGATAGTGGTAGGAGCCACAAAAGCACTATCTGAGCAACACTACTCTTGAGATATGCTGTGAAATATCTGGAAATATCTGAACGTACCTATGGCTAAAGCTATGGTCTGCCCCTTCTCCCTGCCTATTCCCACACCTCTGACCCTATTTGGTCACTGGTATTCTTCCCACCTCCCTTTCCTCTGCCCAGTTTGCCCTTGTGCAACAGGAAACACAGGATACTCAACAAAGGCAGACTCAAAATTCAAATGTAAAGCTGCAAATACATTTTTTAGTCAGTCAAAATGGCGCTTGTGGTACTCAAAACAAATGACAACAGGGCTTAGGTTAGAACCCCACAGTAGGGTTGTCAGAACTAGTTCGGTAAAGATTCGAACCCTCCTCGAACCCTGGTGTTCGAGTTCTAATTTAGAACTCGAACACTAGAGGGTTCGCAAAAGGGTTCGAATCACAGTGCTCCTTTTTTGTTGCCCAAATTGTTTGAAAAATAATTATTACTTTACTTTACTGTTGGAGTGTCGCTCCTCCTCCCTCCCGGTTGGCGCTGATTTTTCCAAGTCATTTCAGCTCAGCTCCTCTCTACTGTGCAGCTCAACAGTTGAGGGGGGCAGCAAGGTCACACTCCGGAGTCCCTATCACATGACCAGCTGCTGTACAGTCAGGTGGTAGAAAGATGATCAGAGGGGTAAGCCTCGCGGGATCCATAATGCGGGATAAGTGAAGTGCGACTGCGCGGCTCCAGTCCTGTGTCTGATTCTGACTGAGGAAGGCATGCTGCGGAGTGCTGTGCTCCAGGTCCAATCCCAGACCCACCCAACTGCATTTTATCAGGCAGCATTCAGTTTTGAAACATTTTAAAAAGGTATATTGCCTTGCTGAAAACAAACAAAAAAAGGTTGCATGGGGGGGGGTGAGTGGGGCTGGGGTTACAGCGGGAAAGAATGGTCAGACTCAGGAGCACTCAAGAGGGAGATCACCCTGGCTGGGGGATGGATAAAGAGATTAATGGAACCGGAGAAAGTTGGAAACAAACGGGAAAAAATGGCTCCCAGGTCGCACCATGAGACAAGCAACATGTTGTGTTGTTCAGTGTGCTTTACCAGTAAAACATTTCAGTAAATAAATTCAACAAAGTGAAAAATCGTACCATGATGACTGTGCTGAAGGAGTCCTTTCACCCCAAACCTCCTGATACATACAACAAGGCAGTTCGTTTTTGACACAGTATTCACTGTGTTGTTTCCTGCTGTGGTGTACTGTGGCCACTGCCAGCCCATCAACTGCTGTGTGTGTGCCCTTTGACTGCACTGTACCCCAGTGTATGTTGTGTGTGACTGTGTCTAGCCCAGAAGCCAGTTCTGTGATATACTACATAAACCACAGCATAAAACCCCAGCACTACCACCACTAGCCTCATAATTCAATAAGTAAGATACAAGAACATGCATCAAAATCACAATTATTAAAGCCAATAGTGTGTAAAAATGCTCCTTACCATGAGACAAGGGGGAACAACTCACCACCTCCTACTGGTTTCACCTGCAAAGGTTTCCTCAGGGAATATTTTTACACATGATTGTCTTTAGTAAATGTGATTTTGAGGCACATTCTTGTGTCTTACTTATTGAATTGTGTATTAGTGGTGGTAGTGTCAGGATTTGTGTGCTTTGATTGAATATTTTTATCCTGAGCACACCATAGCACTGGGGCAGGATTTATTCTGCCATCTTTAAATGTCAGAATATTTCCCAGTTGGGAGAAGAGACAGAAAAATCCATTTTCACTGTGTTGTGCGACTGTCTCCTGTGGCCAGTCCATCACCCTGCTGTGTGCCCTTGGATCAGCCCAGTAGACAAGTTGTAGTGGTATCCTTAAACATATACCAAAAATATATTTCCCTGTTGGGAGGAGAGACAGAAAAATCCCTTTCAGTGTGTGTGTGTGTGTGTGTGTGTGTGTGTGTGTGACTCTGTCTTGTCTACTGCCGGCCTATCACCCTGCTGCTGTGTGCCCTTTGACTGCACTTTACCCTACCCAGTGTGTGTGACCGTATGCAGCCCAATAGCCAGTTGTGTGGTGGTATCCTTAAACACATGCCAAAAATATATTTCCCTGTTGGAAGGAGATTCAGAAAAATCCCTTTCACTGTGTTGTGTGACTCCGTCTCCTTTGGTGTACTGTGTGGCCAGCCCATCACCCTGCTGTGTGCTGTTTGACCACACTATCCTACCCAATGTGTGTGACTGTGTGTAGCCCAGCAGCTGCTTGTGTGGTATCTTTAAATACATGACAGAAATATATCTCCCCATTTTTAGGAGAGACAGGAAAATCCCTTCAGTATGTTGTGTGACTTTATCTCGTTTGTTGTGTACTGGCCAGCTCATCATCCTGCGGTGTGCCCTTGGACTACTGCACTGTACCCAATATATCAAATTCACACAGGATCATTTCTCTCTCCCCTTATACTGAACAGGTTTTATTTCTTTTTGTCCTCAATTTCATATGTATTTCACTATTGTCTTGTAATTGGGAGCATGTGCTCAGTTTCATGTGTATTTCACTATTACCTTCATTATTGGCAGCAAAATGAAAAAAATAGGGTTCGAGTTCTAAAAAAGATTAGAACCCTACAACATTTTCAAAAGTTCTAGACTAGAACTAGAACCCAGAACTTCTAAGGGTTCTGACAACCCTACCCCACAGCTCAGAGTAATTTGCCCTTGTGCCTATCCCAGGCATGCTTGACACTCCCTACAGTCTTTGCCCTCACAGCCTCCTCTGGTAGGCCATTTCAGTCATCCACTACCCTTTCCATGAAGAAATACTTCCTCATATCTCTCTCTTAATCCCCCCCCACTTTAGCTTCTTTGTATACCTTTGTGTTGTAGTGCCTTCCTTCCTTCCTCTGAAAGAGACTCCCCAACCTGCATCTTGTTTACCCCTGTGACATACTTGTAGGTCTCAGTCATGTCCCCTCTCTCTCTCTCTCTCCCCTCTCCTCTTCTCCAGGGAGTACATGTTGAGATCCCACAGCCTTTCTTTGTTTGGCTTTTTCTGCAACCCTCACACCATTTTGATTGCCCTCCTCTGTACCGCTTCCACTTTGTCAATGTCCTTGCAGAGGTGTGGCCTCCAGAACAGTACACAGTACTCCAGGAGGCTTCATCAGTGAGTGATACAGCAGCAGCACCCCCTCCTCCTGATAGAAATCCCTCTGTCAGTGCAATCAAGCATCCCACAAGCCTTTCCTACTGCCTTGTCACACTGATCAGCTACCTTGAGGTCATCAGATATGATGACCATGAGGTCTCTTTCTTGCTTGGAGACTGTAAGTACCTTCCCCCATTTTATACACAGCTCCTGGGTTTCTTCACCCCAGGTGCATAACCTTGCACTTTGTGGCATTGAAACTCATCAGCCACACCATAGACCACTCCTCTAGTTTCCCCAGATCCTTTTGCACTCTTTCCCCTCCTTCCTAATTGTCCACCCTGTTGCAAGATTTTTGTATCATCCACAAAGAGGCATATATTCCCCTCCAGCTTCTCAGCAATGTCACCTATGAAGACATTGAAGAGGACCGGCCCCATCACCGATTTCCTGTAACATCCTACAGGCAATAACAGGCCAGTCAGCCTGACCTTGGGGGGTGAGGAAACTAATGGCATCACTACTAAAAGAAAGGTTTGTGATGTATCTTGAATCTAGTGGATCACAGGGTCCAAGGCAGCATGGATTCACAGTGGGAAGGTCTTGTCAATCTAATCTGATAGATTTTTTTGACTAGGTGACTAGGGAAGTTGATCAGGGAGGGGCAGTGGACATGCCCTATCTGGATTTCAACAAGGCCTTCGACACTGTCCCACACAGTAGACTTGCAAACCAGCTAGCTAGCCTAGGGGTGGGTCCCAGGGTGGTAAACTTTGTCAGAAATTGGCTGAGCGATAGGACACAGAGGGTGGTGTGAATGGTGTCAAATCTGAAGGGGGGGTGAGCAGTGGGGACCCACAGGAATCAGTGCTGGGACCAGTCCTCTTTACTGTCTTCATAAGCAACATTGCAGAAGGACTGGAAGGCAAGGTATGTCTCTTTGTAGAGGACGTGAAGATCTGCAACATGGTGGACACTCCAGAAGGAGTGGAGAAAATGAGATGTTCCCTAAGCAGGCTTGAGGAGTGATCAAAGGTATGGCAGCTATGATTCAATGCAAAAAGTTGCAAGATCATGCACTTGTGACATAGAAATGCAGGGGAGGAGTACAGTACATGATGGGGGGGGGGGGAGGTACTGACGGCCACCAAACAGGAAACGGACCTGGGAGTCATCACATCTGATGACTTAAAGGTTACCAAACAATGTGAGAAGGCTGTGAGAAGAGTAAGTAGAATGCTGGAGTGCATAGGGAGAGATATCTCCAGCAAAAAGGAAGGAGGTGGTGATGCCATTGTACAGAACATTGGTGAGGCTACATCTTGAGTACTGTGTCCAGTTCTGGAGGCCACATCTCTGGAAGGACATAGACAGAGTAGAAATAGTTCAGAGAAGGGCAGTGAAAATGGTGCAGGGGCTGCACCAGAAGTCATATGAGGAGAGACTAGCAGATCTCAATATGTACTCACTGGAAGAGAGGAGAGGTGAGCTATGATAGAGACTTTCACATACCTCAAGGGTATAAATAAGGTGCAAGAGGGTAGCATCTTTCAGAAAAGAAAATGTTCAAGAACAAAGGGACATGATATGAGAATAGGGGGTAGACTCAGGGGTAATGTCGTGGAAGTATTTTTTAAGGGAAAGGGTGGTGGTTGCATGGAACAGCCTTTCAGCAGAGGTTGTGGCAGCAAAAACAGTAGAGGAATTCAAAAATGCATAGGATAGTCATAAGGGAACCCTAGCAATAGGAAAGAGGGGATAAGCTGCAGATCCCCTATGATCTGTGGTAAATGAAATAGGAAGGGAAAATGGGCAGACTAAATGGGCCATTTGGTTCTTATCTGCCATCAAATTATATGTTTCTGTGTATGCTTTTGATGAAGCCTCCTTGTGAGGCATTCCGCAGAAGTATTAGCATGGCTTTAAAATGCTGAGCATTGCATAAATAAAATCGTCAATAAGACCTGTTTGGTGTGTTCACAGCTCCATTTTTTTTGTTTTGTGCATGCACAAAGCATGACTCTGAATAAGTGGTGGCTAATCTGTAAGTCCACGAGATGGGATGGTGGTGGGGCTGGGGGGGCTGCTGCCAGGATATAAACAGGAATAATAAGAAAAGCAAG
Organism: Neoceratodus forsteri; assembly: GCA_016271365.2. Lineage (NCBI taxonomy): Eukaryota > Metazoa > Chordata > Ceratodontiformes > Ceratodontidae > Neoceratodus > Neoceratodus forsteri. Next base: position 373,268,082 of record CM057449.1, read on the forward strand.
GGCTGGACACAATGATAGCAGTATGCATTGTATTCAACACAGTAGTCTTCTTCCAGTACAGAAATGAAAGGAGGACAGTGAAGGGGGGATTCTGCCCCAGAAAACAGAGTAACAAGGGAAGGAACCTGAGAGAGAATCAGAAGTGATGGCTGAAATGCTGAATGAATACTTCACTTTGGTGTTTGACAAGGAGCCACAGAGGGAGGGTACTCATTGGGAGTGCCCATGGGATATGGAATATCCATGATGCAACCTGCTGACATCATGCCTGCTCTGGTAGCTGATTACTTGAGAAAGGTTAAGTTAGGTAAATCCCAAGGGGTGGACAGGATACACCTCAGGATCATAACAGAGTTAAGGGACTAATTTAGCTGGGCCACTTGCAGTAATCTTTCAGATGTCTGCCCAGACATGTGTGGTGCTGAAGAACTGGAAAGTGGTCGTTGAGGTCCCCATTTTTGAAATGGGGGTAAATTCAGACCATGACAACTTCAAACCATTCAGTCAGTAAGTACTAGACAAGGTCCTGGAAACCATTATCAAGGTCAGAACAAGAATAACTAATTAAGGCCAGGGTTCTTGTCCCCTCTTAGAATAGATTTATGAGGAGCAGATCATGCCAAACTAACCTGATCACCTAATTTGAGAGTGTGACCAGGGAGGTGGACAGGGCCAGTGTCATGGATATAGTTAATCGGGATTTCAGCAAGGCCTTTGACACTGTGGTGTATGAAATCCTGGAGCAGGTACACCAGTGTGCTATAGAGAAAGCATACACAAGGTGGATTACACTAGCTGGTTGTGGGGCAGGAAGCCATGGTTTGTGGTGGATGGGCACTACTCCAAACAGAGATAGTAATTCGCAGTATCCCTCAAGGACTGGTGCTGGGTGTCACTTCTATTCAACATTGTATCAACAGTCTGGACTTTGGGATCTCAAGCAGTCTGAACACATTCACTGATAACAGCAAGGTGACCAGGCTGGTGACTCCTTTGAGGGTGGTGAAAAACTTCAGAAGGACCTGAAAAAGCTGAGTGTTTGGTTGGGCTCTTGGAGTCTCATATTTAATGCAGCTAAATGTAAGGAGCTACATTTAGGGCATAAAAACAGGGGTAGGTCCTACACATAGTGCGGGGCTCCTCTCACTGCAGTGGAGGGGAAAAGACCCGGGGGTCGTAATAGACAAGGGGCAGAAGCATGGCAAGTAGTGTGTGGCTACTGTCAAGGAGTCTGGCAGACTATAAACATAGAAACATAGAATTTGATGACAGCTAAGGAGTGCTTGGCTCATCCAGTCAGCCCATTCCTCCCCACCTACACTATTTTCGCAGACTGCACCAAATCTACAGCTCTTTCTCCCTCCTCCCCTTCCTTTACACTGTGATTCCCTTGCGCTTATCCCATGCATTCTTGAATCATACCACTATTTTCACCCCCACCACATCTCTGGAGGGCTGTTCCAGGAATTTGCCACTCTTTCTGTTAAAAAGTACTTCCTCACATCTCTCCTGAATCTACCACCCTTCAACTTCAGAGCATGTCCCCTTGTTCTTGAGCACTGTTTCTTCAGAAAAATATCTTTCCTGTACCTTATTTACCCCCATGATGTATTTAAAGGTCTCTAACATCCCCAACCCCCTTTCAGAGTGTGCATACTGAGGTCATTTAATCTCTCCTCATAGCATACCTCTCAACCTCTTGCCTCCTGAATGAGGGACAAGGCTTCAAAAAAACAGGGACAAAGACCCAAAATCAGGGACACATCTTAAAAATTGGTACTATTCACTCACAATGCTGATAGAATAAGGGAATTATTGTTAAGATGCATTTTCTGAAGAACAAGAAGTCTGTAACTTTAATGTTTTACATTATTTTGTGATTTTAATCACCACTGTTATGTCACAAAAACACAAATTTAATGAGGGACAGAGGAAATTTTTGAGGAAAAATCAGGGATGTCACTAAAAATCAGGGACAGTTGAGAGGTATGCCTCATAGGATGCAGACCATCATTGATAACCCCCTTTGAAGGCATAGAGCCGAAGCGCAGGGGTCTGGACTTGCCATTTGGATTAAAATCACTTGCAGTATATTTTTCTGTGTCCTGGAGTGCTCATTACCTTGGCTTTTGTGTGAAGTATTGAGGTTTGCACCTCACGCTGTGAGCACCTGCTCGTAGTGTTGCGCTGTGTTTCTGTTGGATTCGCCTGCACCATTTTAGTTGCCCTCCTCTGGACCGCCTCCACTCTATGTCCTTCTGGAGATGCAGTCTCCAGATCCTGACACAGTACTCTAGATGGGGTCTTACCAGCGGTCTATACAGAGGCAACACCCCCTCCCTCTTTCTGCTGGTGATACCCCTCCCTATGCACCCCAGCATCCCACTAAGCCTCCCGACTGCCTTGTCGTACTGCCAGGCCACCTTTAGGTAATCCAGTATGATTACCCCCAGGTCTCTTTCCTGCTTGGTGTTGTCAATACCACTCCATACATTTTCTACTCCACCCTGGGTTTCTGTGCCTAAGTGCAATTATTTGCACTGTTTTGCATTGAAACCCAGATGCCATATCCTTGACCACTCCTCGAGTTATCTCAGACCTCTGCTTATACTTTTCAATCCCCCCAAGAGTGTCCACCCTATTACAGATTTTGGTGTCATCTCTAAAGAGGCAGACATTCCTTCCAGCTCCTCTGCAATGTCATTTGTAAGGACATTAAAGATGACTGGTCCCAGCACTGATCTCTGAGGCACTTCCTCCCTTTCTCAGAGTGAACTCTGTTTACCATCACCCTCTACCGCCTGTCCCTCATCCAATTTCTTGTCCAGTTTACCACCTTTGGACCCACTCCTCAGCTACCCAGCTTACTTACTAGTCTTTTATGTGGAAAAGTGTCAAAAGAATGTTGGGGTGCATCAAAACGCAGGTCACCAGCAGGGCAGGGGAAGCAGTCTTGCATCTTTACATGGCCCAGGCAAGGGCCCCTCCTGAAATATTGTGTGAAGTTCTGGACTTCTCAATACAAAAAGTACATTAAGATAGTCAAGAGGGTGCAATCCAAGGCCACCAAGATAAGCAGGTGTATGGAAGACAAAAGCTATAAGATACTGGTGGCTCTTAACATGTTCTTGTTGGACAAAAGGAGGCTGAGAGGGGATATGATCTCAGTCTTCTGCATACTCAAGGGTATCAACAAGACTGAACAGAGATGTTTGATCTGTTGTTCTCCAGCAGAACTAGGAGACACGCCTTGAAGCTCAGAGCTGGCAAATTCAGGGCCTTCATTAAGAAACACTTCTCCCAGAGGGTGGTGAACCTATGAAACAGCCTACCAGAGCAGACAGTGGGCATGAAGACAGTACGGGCTTTCAAGGTAAGCTTGGACAATTTTCTGCTTACCAAGGAAATCACTGGATACCCTTGGTAGCAGTGTGGGTAAGGTATTCCTTTACATTTGTGCTGTAACCACCACTACCTACAAGGTGCGTGACTAATCCTGTCTGATGGTCTCTGGACAATGTCTGTAAGGTCTTTGTGTGAATGGCACCTCGGTTCAGTTGGTTTGGAGGTAATTGGAATGTGGTGGGTACCTCCACCTATGGGGATCCTTTTGACATGTAGCTGCCATTGTGCTGCTCTACAGAAAATAAATACAACTCCCACCCTCAGTGATGGGGATCCCAAATAATATGCTTACACCCCCATGCATTACTTTAAGAATGCAAACAAACAAAGCACAATAAAGCAAGGTACATAGTAAATGCAGTTCAGAAACAAAGGCAGTTATTGGAGGACAGGAAAAGGCTCTGGATGGAAATCAGCTGGTTAAATTCAAGACAAAACAATACAGTGCACTAAATCCACAACAAAATCCCATCACCCTTTGGTGAGTACCTTCTATCTCTGGGTTATATCCCACTACTGCACCAGTTAACCCACAGTCCCTTGGAAGCTCCCAAACAGGCACTATGCATGCTACCAGTTGGTGGTTGCAGACCTGATGGTGGATCTCAGTTTGGGACCATTTAAGGATGGCACTGGGGAGCCCAAAACAAACACTTATTCCATTCAAAACAGCAAATGACTTATGTTGCTCCTGGCTTTACAGTCTCTGTGGGCAGTGTTCTAAAATCGTGCATGAATGTCCAGATCTTTATCAACCTTGCCCTAGCTAATATATACAAGCAGTGGGGTGTGGGTCCAGTACTCACAGCCTTTCACAGTCTATGCAGCAAGCTGGCTCCATTGGGACATTTCCTTTTGGGTTTGTTAGAGGCAAGTTTCAAGTTTGTTTATTTAGGAATAGTTGCTGAGCAAAGCTCATTTACAATGATGACCCAAGTACACACAGCTATTACTTTAGTTACATAATACAAAAATACATACATATTAACTATATTACATTAAAAGAGTACATTTGTACTGTACTCATCTGTTCACTCAGAGAATCACAGTGAATAGCAACATTTAGAATAAGCAGACATAAAATGCAATTCTCCATCAAACAATACCTGAAGTAATGCAAGTAATTCCAATAAGATTATTCCTGCACTCATCACATGACTGAGATAGTGTCAAAACCCAGGATTTCACTAAGGTAGATGATGGCAGTTTTGTATCCCTATGTCTAAAATTCAAACGCAAAGAATTCCCGGTCTGAGGAACCATGGCCAGTATTTTCAAACTGCACCCAGAATGGGCGCAAGTGCCTACACCACGCATACGAGTTGTGCTGGAGTGCAACATTGCTACATTCAAATGAGATACACGATTGTGGATCCCTTCTGAATATAGCAAATGATGCGGGCAGCATAAAGGGGGCTGCTGGTGCATCCCCCTGTGCAGTCTGAAAACCTGGAATGGGGATGTGCGGTGCATCCTTGGGATGCACCAGGTGCAGATTCCAGATATTCAGACTATGACATGCAGATGGGGCCATTAGCTATGCAAGGCACAAATGGGGCCATTTGCATGTCATTATGGCTCTATTTGCATGTCTGGGGCAGGGATGCACCCAGCAGAATGCACCAGGTGCCCTGCAACCTCTGTGTCCTGCAAAAGCACTCCACAACTCCCTGATAGTCTAGTGTCCTCCCCGCCCATCCCCAATCATATGTCACAAAAAAAGGTCATCCTTCCCTGGTAGGCCAGTGTCCCCCCCCATTCCCAATCATATAATAAAATAAATCTCCCTTCCCTGGTAGTCCATCGGTGCCCTTCCCTTCCCCAAACCCTGTCTGATCGATAATGAATGATCTAGAATACCTGGTAGACTAGTGGTACCCCCCTTCCCATCCCCGAACCCTGTGCGAATGATTATTCCTAATCGAAAATCTCTGGTAGTCTAGTGGTACCCCCCTCCCAGCCCCGATCATGGCAAAACATGCAAGCTGATATTTCTCTGGTAGTCCAGTGGACCCCCCACCCACTGAGGCACCCACACCCCACCCCGCTCACCCATCCCAGCATAGCCATTTCAGCCAGCAGGCAGCAAAACCCACCTGCACATCTCCATGGCTGCCTGCCAACTGCACTGTCACTGAATGACAGCTTACATTAAGCACTGCAATACCATTGGTCGGCATCTTTGACCAATGGGCTTGCAGTCAGTACTGTAAGCTTTCATTCACAACCTTTTGTCATTCACAAAGTTGTGAATGAAAGCTCACAGTACACACAGCAAGCCTATTGGTTGACGATGTTGACCAATGGTATTGCAGTGCTTACTGTAAGCTGTCATTCAGTGACAGCGCCATCGGTGGGCATCTGTGGAGGTGTGTGGGTGGGTTTTGCTGCCTGCCGGCTGAAATAGCCATGCTGGGATGGGGGAGCGGGGTGGGGTGTGGGTGCCTCAGTGGGTGGAGGTCCACTGGACTACCAGGGAAATATTGGCTTTGGTGTTTTGCCATGATTGGGGCTGGGAGGGGGGTACTACTAAACTACCAGGGATTTTCGATCGTGAGTAATCATTCGGATGGGGTTTGGGGAAGGAAGGGTTACCACTAGACTACCAGGGATTCTAGATTGTTCATTATCGATCGGACAGGGTTTAGAGAAGGGAGGGGGTACCGATAGACAACCAGGGAAGGGAGATTTATTTTATTATATGATCGGAGATGGGGGGGATGCTGGACTACCAGGGAAGGATGACCTTTTTTTGGACATATGATTGGGGATGGGGGGTAGCCACCAAGGGGCTGGCTGCTGTGTTGTGCTGTGCAGTACAGCAGCCCACCTGTGGGTGGCTACGACTTAGGCATGGTATTTCCATGACTAACGTTGTGCGGCACATCTCCGAGATGTGCGGGCAGCTGTGCCGCACATCTCTGCAGAATATGGAGATGTGCCGCTTATGTAGGAGAATGCCCCCTCCGGATGCACTGCATACATTATCTTTGTGCTGCGGTGAATCCGGAATTGCGCAGCACATCATCCCCTTTTGAATATGGCCCAGGGGTGCATTTTGGAGATGCACCAGCGAACCTCAGTTGTGCTGGGCGCATCTCCTTTGAATATCTGGACCCATATAATTAAATAAATAAGATGCCCCATGCATTTTAATCTTAGAAACATTAATTCCAAAAGACCCAAATTCCTTAGGGATGAATGCATTTCTCTAAAAGAGATCCATGCTAACATGTAATCTGGGACAGAACCCTGTACACATGTTAAAGAAAACATAATTTTGTGCAATTTGCGACATTCTGATAATGATATCCAATCTAACCTATCTGGATATACATTTCACATTGGTGGGTATTGAAAGGACAATTTAATAGAAGCTGTGCCAGGCAATTATAATGCATGTCCAATTCCAACAACTTGTCTTTTATGCAATAATAATAGATTGCATCTGTATAATCAATTATAGGTTGGATTTGAGATTTTATTATTTTTAGATGGCTTTCATGGTCTACGCAGCTTCTGTAATGGTACAAAAGGCTCACAGAGGTTCTCATCTTTTTAAATAATTTACTCAGTTGTAAATTCCCAGAGTCAGAAGGGTCCATCCAAAACCCTAAATATGTATAGGCCCCAACCTGTTATATTTTAATACCATCAGTGGTATGGATAGTCAGCTGATTATTTAAAGGGTCGTTCAACTTAGTCGCAGCACCGAATAACATCACAGTTGTTTTAGCTGAATTTAACTTCTAATGCAAAAACTTAAAGGAAGATTGAAGGCTTAAAATAGCCATCTACAGCTGTCGCTGCACTACTTCCACTAAGGCATCGGAGGTGTAGACCACCATAACTTCAGCACATAAATGGTAGTCTACACCTCTGATGTGCTTGTCAATACTTCTCAAATATAAAGTAGGAAAGGTCCCAAAACAGACCCCAGGGGACCCCCTTTTTATGGTTAACTCTCCAGATTGCTTAGCATTTACCACTATTCTCTGTCTCTTGTTATGAAGATAGCTGATAAACCAGTTTAAGGCCTCTACATCTAAACCAGCCTCCCAAAGTTTCCTTAACAAAACTGAAATGTTCACCATGTTGAAGGCACTGGGGAGGTCAACAGAGATAGCCACAGTTACTTTTCTGGACTCCATAGCAGAGTCAATTTTAACTTTATTTTACTAGTCCAGGGCATAGAGCAAACTGATCAGGGATACTGCAGCTAATCCTCCACTTGTCCATCTTGACTAGTGCAGGTTCTCTGTGACTGTGAATGAAGTTAAAAGGCCTCAATACTCTTCCAGCCTCCCCCCTCCAGCCCTAGGCCTACTGCCTGGGCTGAAAAAGCCCCTCTACTTCCTGTCAGTCCCCTTATATACCGTTTCACTACTCTCTGCTGCCACCTTGAGACGTCCAGAGCAATATCCCCCAGAGCACTAAACCCATTTCCTAGCTGGAAGTGTAGGAGGGAAAGGGATGCCTAACAGTGAGAATATAACCCTTGCATTTGCAGGGGCTTACACTCTTCCCCCACCCAGGAAATCATTCCCTCCTGGGAATGATGGCAAGGGTCGAGTGATGGTCCTCTCCCATCAGACTGAGTATGCGCACTCCCCAGCCTTCTGGTAATGGACACATCATACCTGGCCACCAGGCACCACCCAGACTACCTACCTACCTAACCCAAAGTACATCTAAAACTAATCCCTAAACCCTACCTGCGCCAGGAGATAAATATAAAGTGCTAGTCACAACCTTCATTATTTCTTTAAACAGTAATTGTAATCACTTTCCATAATGATTAAACATTTCAATACATTTTCCTTAAGCATTGGCTAACAGTAATTATGAGGTAGAAACTATTTAGACATTCCCACAAATACCTCCCACCAAATTTTAAAATAAGTTTCTCTGTGTACAACCCCAGACCACTCACTCACACATGCACACACACAGTCTCTCACCAACCTTTCCGAAAAATATTCTCTCATGATCCTAAAACACTAACAGTATAAAATCTTTCTCAAATTTAAGAGCTTGATTTGAATAAACTGAATTAGAGTCACCACATCAGGTCAGTGGAGCAATTGACCTGGCACAGTCCATAAGTTTAAATCCAAGAGGCCTAGGCTGCAGGCCCCCCACTTGGAGGGAAGTAAATACGCTGGATCTGGCTTAGTGGTTACTTCTCCAAAGGAATCCCGGTCCAAAAGATAGTACTTGGTCCGAATCCCAGTTAAGTCTTGGACCATAGCAAAATGCTTGAATATAGTTAGTCCAGACCAGGTCCCTGTGCGACACATCGACTGTGCCTGCTGGAACAACTGTTGAAATGGGGCACTTCCTCCTCCTGGTTGGTTCTTCAACCTCTCCAACTCCTCCTTGAAAATCCAGTCCTCCCGCATCTCCTCAATAATGTCCCAAATTCGTTCTGGCACATATGGATAATTCAAATTGGGATATTCTACCCACAGCCTACTGCGAACCCACCTTTCGGCCTGACCCCCCTGGCTCTCACTCTTTCCCTATTAACTCTTCCTGCTGCTTCCACCCTTTCCTGTCCGCTCCAGCCTGGCTAAAGCCTCACCCCATCCATAGTAGTGTCCCAGTTATCTACCCCTCCTCCGTTATTATCATAATAAACAAGTACACGACAGCCATCGTCACTTTCTGTGGTTTTAGCCCAATTTTTTCCCCAGTCGTCGGTAATATATCCCTCCTCTTCCTTACCTCTCTAACCTGCCACCCCATACACGGCCTCTTTCCCCTATATGTGTAGTTGCCGGCTGCCTCACTCAAAAGATATCTGCTTATAACCCCTGTATGCCAATGGTTGATTGTACATCTGCTGACTTCTTCAATTGTAAAATAATGCTGTTTTTTTTATTTATTTCAACCTTGTACTGTACTGTATACACTGTGTATACTTTTTCTTCCTTGTATATTATTGCTTTTTGTATACCTGCTTCTGTACTGTACTTTGATGTATTCATGACCAGGTCCACCTTGCAAATGAGCCTTGCTCAATGGTGCCCGCCTGCATAAATAAAGATTTTGATTTATTGATTGATTGATTGACTCCACTTGGGCAATTCCCTCACGTTGGTTCTCCTGGCTTGTCCCTTTGGTAGCCATATCCCCTGTTGATATTTTAGGTTCAATGGGTCATTTGGGTTTAACCCGTCCATTCGGGTCCAGAGAGTCTTATCCCAGACCTGGAGCTGTGGGCTGGTATCTCCAAAAGTGATAACTGGGCGATGGTAAGGCCTAGGGATTGCCCTGACCTCCATATGGTCCTGGAACTGGAACTGGCTGCTGACATACTTTTCCTCATCCAGTTCCCTTTGGTCTATTGGGTTACCAGCCCTCCCTCCTGCTGACACTAGTACAGGCCCAAGCTTGTGCCACTCTCTATAGATTTAACTCTGCATTTGGCTCCTGAGAGAGGCTCTGATTTCCTGGATAAATCCTGTGGGCTACCGCTGGACAGGGGCCAAAGTGAGGGTCCCCTGGGCCCTGGAGGATCCCCAATTGGTTGTCTGAGGCCCCTGCCCTCCCTCTGCCAGTGGGATAGCTGGTAGCCGGTGGCGGAGAGCTGGGCAGATGACTGTGCTCCCCATCACCTTTGTCCCTCTCTGGTGCACCTGCACCCTCCTCCTCAACAGCCTCTACTATCACATCTGGGGCTTCGATTCAGGTCTCATCCACCTGGGCATGGGTACTCTCTCTCAGGTACCATCTCTAAAACCCCTCTGAATCCTCACTGGCTGGTGACCATGGGATAAATAAGCTGGCAGTGGAACTGGGAGCATACATCCCTCCTACATGGGACTGACGGACTGCCTATACAATAGGGGCATATAGGCAACCTGGTTACTACCTCCCCCATAAATCCACACCTCACACAGTGTTCATGTCCTTTGCATTTTCCCCCAGTTTTTCAGAGCCAGGAGAGAAGTGAGGCAGGAACTGTAGCCAGGGGTTCCTTCTGAGGGGTCTCTTCAGGTCTCTGCATCTCCTCCTGCTTCCACTTGCTGCCAATCCATGGTGGATGCCTGTGCTTGATTTTTTCCCCTCCCAGTTCTCACACTCACAAAGAGCTCAAAGTTCTTTCACTTCAGATATGTGCAGCACAATTCATTTGCCTGCTCTGACAAAGTGCTCAGGAAACAATCTCTTTTGCTCACCTCTCGCTATCGATATTTCCTTCTAGCGTTATCTGTCTGCTACTGCTGATTTCACTCCCTCAGCTCCACTCACTCTGATTGCCCAAGGTGGCACCTCTGGTTGCAGTTGCTATAGCTCCCTCTCGTCCATCCTCCAATCAGGACCCTGCCTGAGGGTCACATGACCAGCAAGTCACGCACGCACATTACACCAGCAGGCTAGGCCTAATGCCTTCTCCAGGCCTACCCCACAGCAATTCTGTATTGCGCCACAGGGCCCAACCAGGCCAGGAAGCCTAGCACTGCCACGGACCACAAGGCTTGGGGTCTGGCTGCGATTTTGGGGTTCAGGAAACATCCCGGATGAGCCCCCACAGTGTAAACCCCCCTTTCTGCACCATCTAGTGGCATACTTTTCTACTCAGATGATCCGGGCAGGAAAAACAGAGCACTTCTAAGTGCTAGCATTGAAGATCTTTTGCACATAAAAAATTCATCAGGGAATTAGTTGTCTCATACCTGCTCAGCATTTTCATAGCTGCGCACTTTACCTCCTTTCTCTGCAGATGATCTCCTCCCTCAGCTGTCCACTGGACCGAGACCTCCCTCTGCACCTTCAGCAGTTGTAGAAGCCCCTGCGGCCCCAACCAGGATGGATCGGATATTTTTTTTTTACTGGAATGCAACTCATGGAAAATTAATTAGACTGCAAATACAGGGGGAAACAGAATTTCTTTTCATTAACCTCCCCCCTACAGTCAAATAATGCACAAACCACTATTTCTCCCCAAACTGACTTTTATTTTGCACCTGTACTGCAAATGATTCCAGCGATACAAGCGTCACCATACTTCATTAAAAAAAATAGAATAAGCAGCTCCATGGGGCTATTAACTTTTTTACATTACTGGCTGGACAGGATAAGGCAACAGAAACTGAATGAATTCAGGCAGACACAAACAAGGATTCTCCTCTGCCTACTATCTCTACCCCAGGTGCTCTACCCGAGACTTACTCGAACACAGATCCCTGCAATCTCATGGCTTCTACAGGATCTGGAAAGCCAGTCTTCCCTTTTCTCTTCTATGGGTCACTTCCACTGGCAGTGGTCATCCCCTCTTACTCTGCTGTAGGAAGGTGAGCAGCCTTCCCCACCTGTACCCCTGAGCACTACCCCAAGCCACAAGGTAATGCACCTGGGAAACAAAAACCCAGGGGAAGGGTACACAATGTGGGGTGAGATACTAACAACAACAAAATGGAAAGGGATCTGGGAGTAGTCATATCAGATGACCTAAAGGTGGGCAAGCAAATGTGAGAGGGCAGCAAGGAGGGCTGGGGGGATACTGGGATGCATAGGGAGAGTCATCACCAGTAGAAAACAGGAAGTTATTATCCCACTGTACAGACAGCTGGTGAGACCCCATCTGGAGTACTGTGTGCAGTTCTGAGACCCAATCTCCATAAAGACATAGACAGGATGGAAGCTGTCCAGAGGAGGGAACTGAAATGGTGCAGGGTCTGCACCGGAAGACATATGAAGAGAGACTTAGGAGCTTAATATGTATAGCCTCGAGGGAAAGGAGGAGGGGGACATGATAGAAACTTTCAAGTACCTCAAGGGAATCAACAAAGTCCAAGAGGGTAGCATCTTTCAAAAAAGTGCAAACAAGGGGTGCACAATTTGAAGATAGAGGTGGGGGGCGGCTCAGAGGTAATTTATGAAAGCATTTTTTCACAGAGAGGGTTGTGGATGCATGGAACGGCCTTCTGAGGAGGTTGTGGAGTCAAAAACAGTGGTGGAATTCAAGCATGCATGGGACAGTCATAAGGCAATTCTAGGGGGTGGGGGTAGGAAGAAGTAGGCTGCTGGTTAACTAGGATCTGCAGCTTATCCATTAGGTAGGGAAATGGGCAGACTGGGTGGGCCAAGCGGTCCTTATCTGCCGTCAAATTCTATGTTTCTATGTTTCTATGTAAGGGCATCCAGGCAGTTTCCTGATGACCCAGGCCCCAACCCACCTTCAGATGCTAGCACTGTTTCTGGGCCAAAGCCATCCCTGCTGTGATCACTTGGCACTGCCTCAACACACCATGGCCCCAACACACCCCAGGGATTTCGCTATTACTGACTTCTTTATTTATTTGCTTTTGGTAACCGGGTAAGCACACTAGACAGCTAGTGCCTATTTTCAGGTGCGACCCGGGAGAGTTACAAGGTATACATGAGACAAATACATAGTCAACAGTACAAACCTGGAGCAGCGTGCTCCAACAGTGGAATGAAACAACAAGGGTTTTTAAAGCAATAGTACATAGCATAGGGATTAGCATATATGCAACAACAGTGGGTCAAATATCATAGGGTACATACAGGCCCAGGGGCAACATGGGGGTATAGGACTTCCCCTAGGCTGATTAGAAATAATACATAATATAACCATGCCAGGCCCACATCCCTGCTTCAACTTCTGGGCTTGAATTAAGCTCCAGCACGGGGTTACCCTCCAAGGTCTGCCATTTCTTTGGCCTGTGACCCGCCCAGACCTCTATGTATCGGTGCCCCAGGACTTGTCCCTCCAAACAGACCCCCTGTTTTTGGGTGAAAGGCTCCCCAGCTCCCTCGACCCCCCCCCCATGCTGCCCTACCACACCAGATATGAGGAGAACCACTGCCACAGGTTCCCCTCCTGGGAGGGCCCTGCCAGTGCCCTCCCAGCCCTGGCAACCTGGGATAACACACAAATGGGCTTCCTAAGGGCTCTTACTCTCTCTGGGCTTGCTAATGCCTCCTACTGCCCTTGCCCCCAATGATGCTGGACCTGGCTACCTGTGCCCCCACGGAGCTCCACACCCCCCACTCCTCATCGACTCCGGCACATAGAACCATCCTGACTGAACTTTATAGGGAGGTTCCCCTTCTGGTCCTCCTGGACTGCCAAGCTCCCTCACTTGCCCACCTTATCTGTTCCTGATGCTAGTCTTCCAGCCTCCCCCTCCAGCCCCAGGCCTACAGCCCTGGCTGGAAAGGTCCCTCTACTTCCTGTCAGTCCCCTTATATGCCCTTTCACTACTCTCTGCCACCTTGAGGCATCCAGAGCAATATCCTCCAGAGCACCAAACCCATTTCCTAGCTCATGGGGCGGGGTAGGTGGGAAAGGATGCCTAACAGTGAGAATATAGGCCCCACATTTACAGGGGGCTTACATAGAGATTTTAAGTAGGCTGATTGCAACCAAATGACTGAAGGCTGAATCACTCAGAGGTCTGGCTCATTCTCCATCCAAAGCAAATCTGACTCCATGTCACATGTTCCTCTGTCTGCACAAATCTGGGGATCAAAAACAATTGGCTGAGACATCATACATAGTCAATTATGCTAAACCTGTCTCTCGGTGGGTGTCAGTTTTGCGGGTAAAGGATACACAGAAAGTCTGCCAAAACCTGATTCAGCTTACAGCTTGCTCCTCTGCAAAGCTAAGTTCAGGATTGGCTGTTTCTTTTGAGCTGTCCTCTGATCCCTACCCAGAAGTCCTAGGACCAGAAAAACAACAAACATTGTGGCCTCCTATGCAGGTCTTTGTATATTTTTATTTTTAAAAAGTTTTCCATCCCTCAGTGCAGCTTCCATCTGGCAGCATTGGCACCTCCCATCTCTGCTGCTGTCCAGTGGAAGGGGGGTTAGTTAGTGGCAAGGAGTACTGTCTTGTGTCCCCAAAAGGATGCTTCCCAGTGGTAACAGTTTTATGGTGTGGCAGTTTGGCTTTGTGGCTTAGACTGCTGCCAAAAATGTCACTGGCTCCTCTGGTGTGCTCCCTGATCCCAAAGCAGTCTGTGGGGTCGAGAAAACGTCTCATGTGGTTTGGGCCACTGATGTTCAGTATGCTGCTTGTATCAATGAAGGGAGCTACACACTCCTGTGTGCTCCCTGGCCACTCTACCATAGTCCATGTGGATGGGGAGAGCAAGGAGCAAAGTGCGACTTTGACTGTGATGAATGGGGCTCTTCCTGCACCAAATAGGTGCTGCAGTGGTCATTCTGTCTATTCTTTGGTCCGGCAGCTACAATCCAGGAGGGAACTGAGGATGACGCACAGCTCAGGGGAAGGTCACAACAGTAGATCTGAAAGGGAGTCAAAATGTAAGTAGGGAGCTACAGTACATTTTTACAGCATAATTATTTATACCTGCTTATGAAATAGGGGTCTAGACATGATAGACCTAGAGTCCATTTTGAGCTTAAAGAGCTAGTAGAACCTAAAATAGCAGACAAGAAAATGCTGCAAATTTTAGGAAGTAGTTAGTTGTTAACTTTTTATTTATGAAGTATTTTTCTTTTTCCTTTTGCTCATTAGAAAGTTTTCTGTGTGATAATATTATGTTGGATGTGTGGAATGGCACTCTGTGTGGCAGCTGACATATCAAATTCTATTCCTTCCATTACATCATCAACACTGGGACCTCACTGACAGTGACATCACAGGTGACTGATCTGGCAGCTACTGAGGGGCTCTTGCTGAGCAGCTGTGCTATCACAGTCTGTGAGGTCACAAGGCTGATGATGGAATGGGAGGGACGGAGCTAGATATGTTAGCTGCCAGGCAGAGTGCTGTTCCACACATAATACCTACCACATCAGGTAAACAAATCTTCTAACTGACCAAAAGTAAAAGAAAAAAGTGCTTCAAATATAAAATGTAGTAGCTGACGGTTTTTAAAACTGATATTAATTTTAGGCAGTACACTTGCTCTTTAATTAATTATATTACTAAGCTTATACTATACCTTCCATGAAGTCATAATCCTCGGCGCTGTGACATCACAATCTGTAGCTGTGAGACTAAATCTGATTACACAGACAGAGGATTATAACTTCAGGGAAGAAAAAGTAGCATGAACAGAAGATATCCAAGCATCAACGAGTCTGTTTTTATTCAGATGTCTTTAGCATAAAGAAATGTCCTGAAATAAATAGTTTCTGAGGAATGTTATGAAATGTGTTTCCTGTTTATGCCAACAGTGTTCTGTAGAAAACCAAACATTCTCTTTAAAAATCACATGCTGTAATGCTTTCAGAAAAGAATTAGACAAACCCTGGTGACCTGGCCAATAGTCTTTCAACAATATGAGCCCTAATAAAATTGCCAATGATTGTGTGTTGGGTGTTGCTAAGCACGTAAAGACTGCAATGCTTGTCCATAAAAGACAACGTCAGTATCTAACTCACTGGCTAGTAAAGAACTCTGAGATAGTGTCTGTATTATAATTTTGTTATTACTTGAAATTTGTGTCCTGGAAAGAAACACAGCCCAGCTGTGAGCTGCTGGTTTCTAGGTGTGTCGTGGGGATTGGACACATGGGAAAAGGCAATAACGTGCACAATAAAACTGAGTGCAAAAACAAACTGAAATTCAGTAAAGTAGTATAATACACCAAAAACATAGACAAGAAATAAATTAGAATAGAAATATGTCAGTGACCATGGATGGCACTGTATAAAAGGTTCAGTTTAAGAGGTAAGGCACAGCAGGGATGGGGTACTGTGAGGTAATCCAACCCACTGGATGCCAGTTACATGAGCTGCAGGCAAGTGTGGTTTGCAGTGGGGTGAGATTACTGCCTGATACCCCTCCTGGTGCCTTATCAGAACTATAAAATGTAGAAAGGTGCCTGGGCTAAATTGTATTATTGTAAAGGGACACTGTCAACACTTTTTGCATCATACTATTTCTAGTTGAAACCCCATATTTTATGATTGCTTACTTTCTCTAAAATTCATTGGTGTTAATGGTTGTTTAATTTGCCGCCTTTTTTAGACAAAATGAAATGCATGCTGATGCTGTAATTACACCCAACCTTGTTTTGTCTCAAATTCTTGATGTACTTCTATTGCATGTTTCCTGAACGTTAGGAACACCCTCAAACAGAGCAGCCATTCATGATGCAATAATCTCCTCTCCTCCCACGGCATCTGGAGTGGCTAGACTGTGTTGGGGGTGTTTCTAAGTCCAGGAAAAATGCAGTGGGAGTTGAATGAAGGAATGTAAACAAACACATTTCAGTGTGGTAATACCTGTATGGTGGGCAGTCTGTTTTTCACTTAAAAAAAAAAAAGGAATCAGAATCAAACTACTAGCTACATTAGCACATTATACTATACTTTAAACTGAGTGTGGGGTTGGGGGGCATGAGGCCAGATGCCAAGCAAGCTATCAAAGCCAGGGAGACCATTGGGCCTACCCCCCAAAGCAGCAATAAAGGTTCAGAGGAAGTGACGTTCGGGATGGGCACTAAGTGCACTCAAACAATAATAAGCCACATTGCAATAGGGAATGCAGCAGGGAAGGGCCAGGGGAGTATCCAAATAGGGTTGGCTCTAAGGATGAGCTATCAGGAACTACAGGGCACAGCTCACACTGGAGGGTGGTCTCCTTGAATGCAAGGAGCATAGGGAACAAAATAGCCAAGTTGCAGACTCTGATGGCAGATGGTGAGGTGGATATAGCTGCCATCACTGAAACATGGGACACCCAATACCAGGACTGGGACTTGATGGTCCCAGGCTACAGGCTGTACAGGAAGGACAGGGACAAAGGGAAAGGAGGGGGATAGCCATGTATGTTAGGGAAGGGATACTGTGTAGTAGGGAGGAGGGGTGAGGAGGACAGGGCAGAAGCATTATGGGTGATGATACAGGACTCAAAAGGGAGGAGGGTTAGATTGGGGGTGGTGTATAGGCCACCCTCTCAGACAGAGGACATTGAGAACTAGCACAGCAGATAAGGAAGATCATTTGGAAGGGTGACACTCTGGTAGTGGGGGACTTCAAGCTGCTAGGGGTAGAATGGAGCACCTCTGCCACATCAAGCGCCAGGGAACAGGTCATCCTGGATGCAGTCCAAGACAGTTTCCTAGTCCAGTTGGTCAGGGAGCCAACTAGGGAAGGTAACATTCTGGATCTTGTATTAACCAATGGGGATCTTGTCAGGTTGCTGGGGGTTGAAGACCCATTGGTGGAGAGTGACCACCACACAGTGTGGTTCTCCCTTAGTATGGGGAAGGAGGCAACCAAGACCAGGACAAAGGTGCTAGACTTCAGGCAGGCTGACTTTGGCAGGATGAGGGACATACTGTTGAAGCACCTAGCCAGCATTGGCCCGCACATGGATGCTAACCAGAGGTTGGAAGTAATCAAGCATAGGCTAGCGTAGGCTACTAGCTTGTGCACAAGGATCCAGAGTAAAAAGGCCAGGGCCAGGAAGCCGAGATGGATCAACATGGAGGTGCTGGCAAATATGATGAAAAAAAGGACAGCCTTCAGAAAATGGTGGAGAACCAAAAGGAGGGGAGGATAAGGTGGAATATCAGAAGAGATCTAGGGAAGCGAGCAAAGCAGTTAGGGCAGCTAAGGCTTCAAGGGAGTTAAATCTTGCACAGGGTATTAGGGAGGGGGATAAGGAGTTCTATAAGTATGTAAGGGAGAGAAGGAACTGCAAAGACCAAATAGTAAGAATAAAGAAGGGTGAAGGGTGGGCAGAAAAGGGGGACGAGCAGGCAGAAGGACTCAATGAATATTTCTGCTCTGTGTTTACCAGGGAGAAGCAAGAGTCAATACTACAGGGTGTGTCAAGGTGGGCACAGGAGGGGTGGATTTAATGGATGGAGAGATCCCGGTTGTGATATATTGTGGGTCAGTGCAGGAGAGACTCATACACAGTGTGTCAGTTAAGTGGTCATCTTTTATTCTACTCAGAGATAGTGGTCTTGCATCACTGGACATACATAAAGAATGGCTTACTGTGCATGACAGGAACTTACATATATAATGGACTACAATACCCATATGTATAAACTACAACTCTAATCAACTTCCTACCATATATATCCATGTATATACTACCATACATATACATGCATATGCTACACTCTTCCCCCTTAGAAACTTGTCTAAAATACTTTAACAGTAACATTTCTAACTTCCAGGCCAAAATAGACTGTTTAGTACCCAGAAACAAGTTCAGGGGATTATTCTGCCCCTTGGGTAGAACTTGTTACTAACTAAGTAACAGTACAAGTACAATAAGAGCTTATTTACACAGAGGTACAGGTTTATTACATGACTTTAAAGGTCAGATCTTTGTGGTGGTCTTCGGTACCTCAGTGGATATCTGCAGGCTGGAATAACCACTGCTGGTGGAACAGGTGATTCATTATTATTTGGCACTGGCTCCGGTGGAACTGCATGGGTAGGAGCAAAGTCCTCTGTGTCACTGTCCTCAGCTGGAGTGACATCTTCTGCTGCATTTGCTGGAATCTTGGAATGCAGCAGGTGATCCACATGTAAGTGAACAAGTCGCTGTCCCATGCAAACTGCAAAAGTCAAAGATCCACATGTTTCAATCACCACCCCAGGAATCCAAGAAATCTTGGGATGTCTACAGTCTCGAACCATGACAGGGCACTGGACAGGTGAGGTGATGTCCTTAACATTGGATGGAGGTTTTAAGATGGGGTGGAACAGGGTCAAGGGGATGTTCACAAACAGGGCAAAGGAGGGGGTGGGGTCAGCATGCAGGAGCATGACCTTGAAGGACAGGGTGGGAGGGAGGGACAGCTGCAGTATAATGGTCTGCTAGCTGCACACTTGAGCAGACTTGATAGACCATATGGCCTGTATCTGCTGGCAGTTTTTGTATGTTTATATGTTTGTATACAGAATGTAAACAATCATAAAGTGTTTTTGTTTTTAACTTGGGACAGTCTGAGGCCTAAGATGAGTTGACAGTGCCCCTTTAAAATGGAGAAGAAAATGATAACTTATTGCTTCCTTCAAGTGTGTGCCCATGCTTCACACAATGGCAGGGCAACAAGGCAAGCCAGGGGGCTGGATTATCAGGTTTTCTATTCTATTCTATTCTATTCTATTCTATTCTATTCTATTCTAATGTGAAAGTTCACTTTTACTGAAATATTCCCCTGAAAGACATAGACTGTCTGAGTATGAATGAAGAATCCAGCCTCCATTCTCACTCAAACACTGACCTAGAGGGATTGCCTTTTCCTGAGTTGAGAGAGACAATGTTATTTAACTCAAGGCCTCTTCTGAACCAAGGCTACTAATTTCCTCCTGGGGTGGTGGCAGAATTGACTTGATATGTTATCACTGAACATCTCTAATTAGGTAAAAGGAAAACAGACAGTAAATTTTGTCTGGGTTGTCTGTTTCTGCCCTGTCCTTTTAATGAAATATAATTTCAAGAGAAGGAGGAAGAGGCTGGTCTATATGAAAAGGTTGGGCTGCTGAGGCGTGTAATTACCCTAGTTCCTGCTGTTCGCTATCTGATAGTTGTAATTGGTTGCAGACAGTAGCTAATATGCCATGACATTTTAATGGGCAGGTGGTAATTACAAAACCCTGCAGTGAATGGATATCAGAAATGTCAGGAAGAGAACCTTTCAACCCTTATCTTTCTCCCTCTCTTGCTTGTTAATGTGTACATGATTTTGATCTTGATGGCTCACTTTTGTCTGGCTGTGATATTCTGATAAATGGATAATCCAACACACAATTTGCTTTCTAAATAAAAAGACATCAGGTTGAATCAGGTAGGAAGCCATGCCTAGCATCATGGCTGCAGAAAACACAGTAGGGATCTGTGGTAATCAGGCAGAAGATATAGGGCTGGGTACAGCATCTGCATGGAGGAGGAGGCATGTGAATGTAGGTCTGTACAAAGGAGTAAGGGTGAGCTGCGGGTCTGCAGTTGAGTAAGAGATGGCCGTGGGTCTGTGTTGAGAAGGAGGCACTTAAATGTGAGACTTTGTTAAGGAGGAGGCAGGTGAGCAGTGGCCAGTTTTTGAGTTGGAGGCAAGTGAGTATGGGTCTGTATCACAGATGGATTGAAAAAGTAGTAGTTGGGGCATGAAAGAGGAAGTCAAGTGTGGGTGTGCAATAATGGGGGAGGGTGGATCTGTGTTCAGGAGATTGATGAATGGGGGTCTGTGTCAAGGGGTAAGGTGTATGTACATCTGTTTTGAAAAGGAGGATGTTGAGTGTTGGTCTGTTAGTAAAGTAAGTATTTCATTTTGCAGCACATTATCCCTCAGGATCTAGGTGCCTTAGAAACATTCAAGAAATATACAGCAGCAATGTCAAGTCTTAAACTCTACCTAAAATTATTTATGTTGAGGAGGAGAAAAGTACATCAAGGTTTTTGTTAAGGAAGAGAAGGGCAAATGTGGGTCCGTACCTCTTAAATGCTCCAAAGTCCATGGACCAGTCCATAGATTAGCCACAATAATCAATTTCTTCTACATGGCTCCAGAAAGTAGAAGGTTCAGAACCACTTTAATGTTCCCAAAGGAATCATTGGGTGTCCCTATGTAGCTAACACCTTGTAACTTAATGACTGTATCTACCCACGAATAAAACAACCATTATTCCATAAGAGGGCTTGGATAAATGGAACTATCTGATTGAATGAATTCCAGCATGTAAAAATTGTACAGTTTAAATGCACAGTTTGAATATTTTTTCCTAAGTCACTAATTTAGTATCCACTTATTAAGTTGTCCAAAAACGGGATACATAATAGGCTGTAGAGGAATAACAACCTTATAGCGTATGGTGTAACACTTTTGGGCATGGAAATCCATGCTTAGAATATGCTTGTTGTGCTGCAGTAGTAATGTCAAAATGTTGTGGTGCTGAAGTACAAACCTCACTACTGGAGCATATCAGAATTAAATGTTGTCACACGGCCATCTTTCTCAAGCCATGTCTGTGATTGCAATGAAGATATGTTTTTTCATACTTCACATTTTAAACTTTGAACATGCACTGAGTCTGCACTCTGGCTGAATACCTGGACACTGATTAGCACCAAGTGACAGAGACAACTGAGGTTAAATGCTTGGTGCCCAAGTGGGGGAATCAATATATGCAGAGCTCAATCAACTGAGGGGATGAGTGTGCAAGAGAATGAAAGTTCGTTGGTGATCGATCTTTTTTTGGTTGCAGCCCCTACCTTTGCAACTCACTCCCTGAAGGAATACACACTTCTAGAGCTGTTCAATTGTTTAAGAAGAAATAAAAAAAAAAAAAATTACTCTTGAGAGCTTTTGATTAAGAATCAATAAATTACAATTGCTGCTTTGGTCATTTATGTTTATTATTGTAGTATAGAAAGATATTTGTATGAATGTATGTGATTGTACTGTTGGTTTTATGTTATTTATGATCAATTTATTTATTATGTGTATTGTGCAGGCACTCCATCCTGTAGAGGGGCGCTATATAGAAGTTGAATAAACAAACAAATAAAGAAACAAACAAAACAAAAGTAGATGGTGAGTGGTAAAATGGAGGAAAACAATAACTTGTTAAGATTCAGGCTCAGGATTGTTAAATGTTTGCCCATACACTATAGAAGATAATGTATGGGCAACCATAAACAACAAGCCTGAGTTGGTAACTCCAAACTGCGAAAGCACGCATAAACTACAAGCCTGAGTTGGCATCTCGAGGCTGCCATGGAAACCAAAACCTCTTGAGCTTCGCTCTCAAGTTTTGTCTGTTTTCATGGGAAGCTCTCGATGTCAACATGGGCTTGTTGCGCATAGTTACCCATAAATTATCCTCTTTATTTATTACCACAAATAAGGGTAATAATTGATACCTCATAAGTGGTGAAACCCCTATTGTGTTATGAAGGTCTTATTGTCAATTGGTGATAAGTATTGTTACCCTACTCTGGCCCATTATTTATACATTTTTATGCAACAGTGGTGATAAATTTATCTTCATGAATGAGGGAGCAGGACTTTAACTCATTCATGTCTCTGCACTCCAGAATTATTGTCCTTCCCCCTCACTCATGAAGATAAAATGCATATGCTGAGTCAGGCCATTGTGTATCCCCTATATACTGTGTACTACATCACTTTTAAAGGTATAATATTTAAGAGGGACAGCCACCAACAAAACAATAAAAGTCACAGCTGGCATCAGCAGAAATAACTCAAATGAACTATTTTATAAAAAACATGAATTTCAAGTAATTCAATTATTTATTATTAGAGCAGTTCAATGAAAACTAAGTTTTCCATTTACAGTTCATTTATAGCTGGGGCCTTTTCTAGAGTTGAAGTCATATTGCCCTGCTTGTAGTAGGTATAATGCCTGGCTCCAACTAAATTTCTTCCGGCTCATGTGTCTAGAACTGAGACCCTCCCTTTGGGCAAGAAGAACTGTTTTAACTGCAACCCAGCATCTCAATTCTGACCTTACCTTTGCTCCATCTGCTGAGATCCTTGCTGTTATCTTTGATCCTGGATCCGCCTTTTCTTCCCACATGCCTAGTGCCTGTAAGCCTGTGTATTATCACCTTCATAATTACTCCCATGTTCATCACTTCACTGAAACATAGAACTGACAGATGAAGGTCTTGTGGCTATTTAGTTTGCCCAGTCCTACATATGGTTGAATGTTAGGTCCTTAGTGGCTATTTATTTTTTTCACCTATCCCCATTTCTTTATGACCATACCATTCCATGTGTCTATCCTACCCATGTTTGAATCCTGCCACTGATTTTGCACAGACAAAATCTCTTGGTAGTCTGTTCCACCTATCTACCACTTTTTCCATGATGAAATGTTTCCTGACATCTTTCTTAACTCTCTCTCCTCCCAGCCAGCTTCTCTGAGTTCCCCTGGTGCCTGCATCTCCCCTCTCCCTTCTTGCCACCAGTGTGTACATGTTAAGTTCCTTCAACTTCTCCATGTAGGATTTCCCTTACTGTCACTGAATCATTGTGGGTACCATCCTCAGTGCCACCTCCACGCTCTCCCTGCCTCTCCTCAAGTGTGGATTCCAGGTGTATCCACGGTATTCCAGGTGAGACTGAACCAAGGATCTTTCCAGGGGCACGATTACACTTTCCTCAAGCTGCTGTTCTGTCTTCCTATGCATCCTAGCATCCCATTCTCCTGCTTCACTGCCCTATTTCACTGTACTGATATTTTCAAATTATCCAGAATTATTACCCCAGATCTCTCTCCTTAGATATTCTCTGTCTACTGCTATCCCTTTCCCCCATCCTGTATTCTGTTTTAAGGTGCTTGGCCCCTATATTCATTACCTTACATTTCTTTTCATTGAATGTCAACTACCATATCCTTGACCATGTCTTTAGTCTTTACAGATCTTCCCCCATGGTTTTTACATCCACTTCACTGTGCACTCTTCCACAGATCTTTGTGTCATCTGTAAAGAGGCATATCTTCCCTTATATCTCTTCCTCAGTGGCAGAAACAAAAATGTTAAAGAGTACCAGTTCTAAGACTGAGACCTGATACACCGCGTTGGTGACATCTCTACCTGCTGAGTGCTCCCCAATGAGTACAAGCCTCTGAGTTCTCCCACTTAGTCAATTTCTTACCCATCTTGTACTCCCATCTGCCACCCCATGGTTGCTCAATTTCTTGACCAAATGTCCATGTGGAACAGAGTCTAAAGCATTGCAGAAGTCCAGGTACAGTATATCCACTGCTTGACCCTTGACAACTGCGTTTGTCACCCAATCAAAAATTGATCAGGTCCAACTGATGCAGACTCCTCACTGTGAACCTGTACAGCCTAATGTACCAAATTCCATTCACTTCCAGGAACCCCACAGGCCTGTCCTATATTATGGTCTCTAGTATAAGTTTACAGGGGTGCTAGGAGGGCCTCTTATGGATATAAGAGTGTTGCCTTGTGTGTTCTTAGGCAAGAGAACTGTGAACCAAAGCTGAGCAGTTCTGGTGCCCTAAGGATATGCAATAAAGAGATATACCAGTGGCGTGGCCAGGACCAATCCCACCTCTTTCAGCACTCATGGATGTAGCCCATCTCAGACCATTGATTTATACCCTTTTAGTGCACTCAGTCTTTTTAATAGTCATCTATTTGTAATCGACTCTATATAACACAGAAACATAGAAACATATAAGTTGTTGGCAGATAAGGACCACTTGGCCCACCAAAAATATATACCCTCACCTAGAGTCAAACCTCTGACCCTTTGCTTGTAAAGCCAGGACACGTCCAGTGTGCCTCCTGAGGAGCTTGATAGTGATGCCCTCACCCCCTTCCTGTCTGACACTGGTGACACATTCATGCAGTGGCCCCTTATCTTTTGATATGAACACCAAGCAGAAATACTAGGTCAGTATGTCCACCTTTTCTATGTCCTCCTTCCAAAACTCACACTTCCCCAGTCTGAGTATTCCCTCTTTGGATTTGTGTTCCCCTGTATGTAACAAAATAATTATTTGTCACCCTTCTTTATTCTCTCTGTTATTCTCAGTGCAGTGTTTAACTTTGCCCTCTTCACCGTCTTGTTGACCTTTCTCATCTAGTTAAGATACTCCTCCCCTCCCTATCATCCTCTGCCTGGCTGGTTCTGTAATTTTTAAAAGCCTTCCTTTTTTCCTTCACTACTTACCCCACCTCTCTTGTGTACCACAATGGTTTCTTTCTTCATTTGCTCTTTCTTGCCACCCGTACACAGAGATTTGTGGCCTCTAATTAAGCAATAATGCACGACAGGATGTGTGTTGTGCTGGGATAACATCACACCTGAGGTGGTTGGGGATAAGACCACAGGCCGAGTGCATCCAATGCCCCAGAAGAGACATTATCCCAGCACAACACACCCTGGAGTGCGTTATTGCTATTATACAATGGCTCGTTTGTAGAACAAAGAAAAAAAAAGTTGAAAAATTACATTTAAAATCAATTTTTTGTCAGTTTTTGGAATGGGTAAAGTTACATTATACAAAAATAGTGCTGATTTATTATTTCAGCAGTTGGAGGGGCGCTGATGTCTTTTTCCTGTGGCTCTGCAGTCTTCATAGTAATATCAGGGCTGTCAATCTTTGTTAGTATGCCCTATTGCCTTGTTTTTTATGTTCTGTTTTTTTCATGTTTTTCGGTTTGTGTTTTTCCTCTGTCTTTTTGTTACTTGATGTTTGTGCTGTGCTGCTGCTTGTGAACTGGACATTGCTGCTGCCCCTGCCCCTGCTTTTCTGATCGGTTACTCAGTGCCACTGCTGTGAGGAGAGGAAAGGAGGTAGGAAGGATGCTTTGCCAGTGGATTTATTGCTGCAGTTTAAAAGAAAAATAGAAAAGGAAAGTGATTTGTAGACTGGGCAAGCGTTACAGGCGCGTGGTGACTTGCGCTTGCTCGCTTGTTCATTCCACTTGGTCTGTCAACTACATTAATGGGTCTTGGTTTTATTTTTTGATACTGAATAGACACTTTGGGGATTTCAGGGAATGCCTGTGGGTTGTTGGTTAGATTTCGGCAGTTTTTTTGACTTGAGGACACTGAAGGTGTGTGCCGAACGGTAATAATGGAAGCGGGCTCTTGAGCAGGGCTAACTGAAGTGGGCTGGGTGGAGTGATTCTGATTACAGCTGATGTGGTCATCTGTGGCCTGGGACTAGAGCCATGATGTTGTACTGGGATAACATCACGGCTCCAGTCCCAGACTGACCAACGAGAGACCAGGATTTTTCCTTGCTATTGTATAATACCATATATTTGATTAACAGATACTCACTTGGTGTCCACCTAATTTATCACTTTCTACTGAGGGTTTTGCTCAATTTTTTGTTTGGATAATAGCCAACACTCTTAGTTCCATTGGTCCTTTGGGACCTATTTCTGAGACTGTCTCCTTTCCTTTCTTAAGAACGTCTTTATCTTTTTCTTCCTTTGCCCCAGTAAATAAGGAACAGATCACCAAGTTGATCTTGTCAATGAATCCTGCCTCTTGTTTTCTTGCTTCTTTTCCTTTTTTTCTATATACATTTTTACCTCCTGGGCACATCACAGGTAGTTGCTGAGCCCTGTCCCTGCCTCCCTCCCTCACCTGGCAACTGCCTCTCCAGTCCACCAAGCCCCATATCCCCCACAGATGGACCCCCATGGTGGGGCCAGGAAAGGGATGGCCATCCTCCCCCCACCCAGAGACCCTGTGTCCAGATTTGGTGGGTCAGCAAGCTGGTGACAGAGCGGGGTGAGGGCAGGCAGGTGAGGCTTCAAATAGCCTATGATCACCATTTTCCACTGTTTTTCCTGTTCCCTTGCTGTGTCAGAAAATAAGTATGTGTGCATGGAGGTGCACACATGCTATGTAGCTGCGGCCCTTCCTTTCATGCTGCTTGAGCTCTGGTAGTGCCACCCAGTCTCCACAAGATGGCAGCCAAAGAGCGAGATGGTACCCTTCCCCACTCCGAGAGAGGAGAGCAGTCCCTCGGACGCTTGATTCTGCCCCCTCACCAATCTCAAGTGACCCAAGCTCATTCCCGAATTTGGCCAGCAGCATGGCGAGAGATAAGGTGCATAGTGACTCAGCCCTCCGTGCCACTGGGCTGGCTAGCTTCTTGCTCCTCTTCGAAATAAGCTTTTGATTTCTGCATTGCCAGCTGTTCTCTCTACCATAACTAAGATTATTCATTTATTTTTAGTTTATGGTGTATTCCTAGATTCTTTCAAAAGCTTTGGTTTCTCCTCTAATTTTTTTAATTGTAATTATTTATTTATTAATTATGGTATGCTAATGCTTTACTACAGTTAGCTAACTGGAATGGTAATGTATGATTCTCTGATTATTTCTAAAGTTTTCTAATCAAAAGTCCCTGTTTTTCACATGAAAGGAGGTTCTTACTGCCATAGCTCTTTCCCCTGTACTGGCAAACTAATGTTTCTTATAATTAATTGGCAGACTGAAGTGTTCCAGCAAATACTGAGAGGTCAGCTAGGTCAAATTCCAAAAGTTGCATATGTGGCCAAATGGTCCTGCCATTTATCAAATGGTTTAAAAGGAGGTTCATTTGAGTAATACGATTTATCTGTTTCTGGGGGTCTACTGGCAGGGTGATACCCTGGGAAAAGTGATATGGTTGGCAATCACTCGAAGCCAAAAGCATGGCAAATTGAAGGTCTCTTTAAGAGCATTTGTTTTGTGATAAAACAGGACTCAGGTATCATCTTGTTCAACCATAATGTTTTTATTTGCAGGAGGCATGTATTCAGATGTGGGAGCTCTCTCTATAAAGAGCCTATCTGACAGTTTGAGAAAGAGAAGGGGGTCAGTGTGTAGTCTACACATTTGACTGATGGTAGGAGACTGGAAGGGGGAGAATTCTGATAGGTATTCAAGTTCTATGAAGACAAGAGACTGTTTCTCTTCATATCTTCACCTGCAAGCTTGACCTAGCTATAAGAAAACTGAGTTTGCATTTTTATGGTTTAACTCATTTTATTTTCAATATTCTCTCCTGTAAGCACTTTTATTCTGTTTTGGCCAGTGTGTAAATATATTGGGCCCTATGCATCATGGTGCACAAAGCATGTGGAAGATTGCCGTAACTGCAGCATGCGCAAGACAGAGGCAATATGTGGTATTCAGGACTAGGAATGTACTGTAGGTGCACTGGACAGTGGAGGTGGGACCACATGCGCTGTGTAGTGGCCTGCACAACCCTCACAGGGCAGGACCAGGATACGGGGACTCTCCCCTTGACCCCACCATAAATGGGTAAGCACGCTTCCCAGTGCGCAGATGCAGAAAGGAATGCTGCGAATGTAAACAACATGTAGACAATGGCAGAGAATGGCTGTACTGTGGAGGACACCCCACAGCAGCCAGCGATGCTAGTGGATGCAGCACATAGAGGTGGTCAGCACTGGGGATGTGTCCATGTCTAAGGTGACACCCACCCCTGCACACCAAACTTCATTGAAGGCCAGATGGCAGCCATGGTCTTGGACATAAGGACCCACTATGCCACACTATATATGATGCAAGCCCTGTCCACAGCCCTTGAGGTCAAGGGAAAGCCTTTGGCTGGACATACAGGCTAGTGTGAATGCAGCTGGCCCAGAGGCATGGACACTGTCAGCCATAAAACATAAGTGGTGTGACTGCCATGTAGCAGTAAAGAAGAAGCTCACCGTGGGCACAAGGTCATGGCTGGGTACAGGCGGGGGGAGCCCCCCAGCATGGACACCACACTGTCACCAGTGGAGCAGATGATAGCAGACAACCTCACAGAGGTAGGCCATCATGTTGAGGTGCAAGTCACCGACACTCTGCAAGGTAATATGCTACAAGCAGGGTGTGGTGCCAGAGGTAATGTATCCCATGCACGTACTAACCACCTCTTGTTCCAGCCCACAGACTCTGGCACAGAAGAATGCACCACAACAGGTGCAACAGGACCAAGACAGGATGACACAGCACAGCAGACCAGAGGCAGGGACAACACGGAGGAGGAGGAGCATGGCACAGGTATGACACCAGTGCATCTGCACAACAGACACCAGCACCTGGATGCCACTGTCACAGCTGTAATAACATCCCAGTTCTGCCCACAGATACGGTGCAGGTGCCCAAGCAGTGGCCAGAGATGGACACTGACATGGACAGCACACAGGCATGGATGCCCGAAGGATGCATAGAGAAAGGCATCACCAGTAGAAAACAGGAAGTTATTATCCCTCTGTACAGACAGCTGGTGAGACCCCATCTGGAGTTCTGTGTCCAGTTCTGGAGATCCCATCTCTGCAAGGACATAGACAGGATGGAGGCTGTCCAGAGGAGGGCAACTAAAATGGTGCAGGGTCTGCAGCAGAAGACATACAAAGAGAGATTAAAGAAGCTTAATATGTATAACTCATGGAGAGGAGGGAGGGGGGGACATGATAGAAACTTTCAAGTACATCAAGGGAATCAACAGAGTCCAAGAAAGTAGCATCTTTCAGAAAAAGAGATGTGTAAGAAAAAGGGGGCACAATTTGAACATAGAGGGTGGACGGCTCGGAGGTAATGTGAGGAAGTATTTTTTCATGAAGAAGGTTGTGGATGCATGGAACAGCCTTCCTGAGGAGGTAGTGGAGTCAAAAACAGTGGGGAATTCAAGAATGCATGGGACAGACATAAGGCAATACTAGTGGGGAGTAGGAGGAAGTAGGCTGTTGGTTAACTAGGATCTGCAGCCTATGCATTAGGTAGGGAAATGGGCAGACTAGGTGGGCCAAGTGGTCCTTATCTGCTGTCAAATTCTATGTTTCTATGTTTGGAGGAGCAAGATGAGGAAGTGGATGGCAGGGGACACACCCAGGAATGATGGCCAGAGCCACGTCAACAGGATAGCCCCGCACAGCACAGTCCCGTGGCTACCAGTGACAGGGGTGCACCAGAGGCAGCTGGACAAGCCCCCATGAGCATGGGCAGAATACCAGCTGGAATTGCAACTGACAATGAGGATGAGGGCCTGTCTGCATGAGCCGGCCATGGCCATAACCAGCACGTAGCAGGGGTCTCATGGGGACATACTATGCAGAGCTGCGACAACTGGAGCAGAAGAGATTGGAGGCACAGAATCACAACACAGTGGTGATCCAAGGACTGACTGAGGAGATACATGGCTCATGGCGCAGTATTGATAGGCTGGGTGGCCTCCTTTGCCAGCTGGAGGAGCACCATGTAGCAGGATACTGCACCACACCCCCAGTCTGCCTCCCCACCATGACATGTGTCCGTACGCACACCCCAGCCATACACACCCCTAGACATGTGTGGCACCGTCCCTGATGAACATGGCCCTGTCATGCTGCCCATTGCCATGGACAGCACCCCAGACGCAGTGTCCCCTGGCACAAGCATGGAGCCATGGCACAAACAGAACACTATGTTGAGTGACACAGAGGAACACATGGTGGGCACCTCATGGGGTGCACCCCATGACCACATGGACAGTTGCAGAACCACACAAGAGGAGGGGATAGAGGGGCAGCCTACAGTGAAGGCACCCTCTAATGTGCATCGCAGGGGCAATGTGTCTGCACAGGGGCTGACATGGGGACTGGCACATGGTCATCAGCCTGGCTACTGCAGAAGCCCTATGATGAGCAAGGACTGTGAGAATGCACATATGACATACATATAGAGTACAAGCATTGAGTTGCACCACCCTGCACACGTCACACCATACAGCACAATGCACAGCAAACCACTGCATGACCACCCACCAGCACAGTGTCACGGCAACACCAACACACACAGCTGTACACCGTCCTTGGACAGACACCCTTTGTTGTTCTGTGGCACATCCCTCTCTAATGCTCCCCCCACCACCATTATACCACCCACCATGCATGTCCCCCCCCAACCGGTGCACTCAGTACATGGCATCAACATTGTGCACCCACACACACTGCTGTTCACCGCATGACACACACACCACCACCGTACTTCCCCTCCCCTCAACATTTGCAGATGCCACTGCGATGCCCACAGGTACTCACGTACTGTGCCGTATCAATCACACATCCTCGCAGCCCACCACTCTGCAGTTGGACATCCCTAATGATGGAATGTGCCCTGTACAAGGGCATCATGTGCTGCACATCCCGACAGTGTCTCCCATCCTGTGACTGGATGTCCGTTGTCTACCTCCTGTGCTGCACATGGCTGTGTGTCAATTGGCATGGGTACATTCTGTCACATGGCAATACTATGGAGCATGGCACATGTGGTGAACACCTTGTATGACTTTCCCGGTACCAGCACCATCATCCCACCTGTATGGTCCAAACACTGGAACCTCATCTTCAGTAGCCCTATCATTCTCTCGATGACAGCCCATGTCTTCTTGTGTGTGTTGTTGTATGCCACCTCTGCAGTACTGTGTGGCTCCAGGATTGGTGTCATCAAGTAAGGCCTCAGTGGGTATCCACTGTCACCTATGCAGGGGAACAGAAAAAACACACAAACAATCAGGTGAAGTTGGCATGATCACTCATGGCAGTGCACATGGTTGCACCGTATACTCACCCAGCAGCCATCCCTTGATGTGTCCATGGGCTAGGAGGTCACCCAGCCATGATCCATCCATTATATAGGAGTCATGGCAGAATCCAGGATATCTGGCACACATTTATTTATTTATTTACCATGTAAGTGCAATTTTGCCTATTTTCAGGCATGACCTGGGAGGGTTACACATTAGAAACAACAGGTATACAGTGTCAACATCAGAATACATAACATATAGTCAAAAGTAAATACAATTATACATAACAATTCTGGCATACATGGCTCATTAGGGAACAACTAAATGGATATACATAGCATGTGCATAAAATGTAGTGACTTACAAAAACTTGTGTAGAACATTGGATTGCATAATTGACTGATAAAGTACACAGACTGCAAACACTGGGGTAGATGAGTGCTGAGGAAGAAGTACAGCTCTCAAGGTGGAATACCATTAGTAGTGGTAGTGGCAGCGAGGGGAGACAAATAAGAGGCAGAGCAGGAGCAGAGTCCTGAACTCATAATATGAATTCTTAAACTTTTTTGGAAGGTCCAGTGAGTATCAGATTGCCTAACATAGAGCGGCAGGGTGTTTCACACTCTGGGAGCAGATACGGCAAATGCAAGTTCACCCTTCTCACTGAGACATCTGAGAGTTTCAAAGGGAGCATGCGCATTAGATCTCAGAGTGTAAAGCAAGTCAGGTTGTTTTAGCAGAGTTATAAGGGATCTTGGAGTACAAGTCCAGATTAAATTATCAACCAGACAGCCTGCAGTGTAAAGACGATAGGAGGATGGAGGGAGCCAGTGTAGAGTAGAATAAAGTTGACAGTGAAGTTTTAGTTCAGGAGCCGCAAGAACGAAGTGGCAGATACTATTATAACAAGTATTCAATTTTTGGATTACTCACCTGCTGGCATTAAGGTAGTCTAATTGAGGCAAGGTTGGAGAATTCCCTGAGCAATGGCCAACCTGGCTGCTGAGTTTAGGGAAGATCTAACCTTGTATGCCAGGCCAAGTTTAGTGTTCACCACCTTACAAGTAGCTCCTATATGCAGGTTAAAGTCCAGTGAGGGGTCAAGTGTCATCCCAAGATATCTGGAGGAGGAGACCCTATCCAGGTTTAGACCATCAGGACAATGAAGGGAAAGTGCCATTTGACAAGTTTTTAGCCTAGGTGAAGTCCCAAAGAGCACTGTCACAGTTTTACTAGTGTTAAGTAAGAGCTTATTTTGTTTTAGCCAAGCATGTAAGCATTCAAAATCAGATTGAAGGGAGGAGCATACTACCGATATGTCATTCGAGGTAGAGTAGAGGACCATATCATCCCCATAGAAAAGAGTCAAAGATGATCCATGCAGGGAGGGAGGATTATTTATAAAGAGAGAGAAAAAGAGGGGACCAAGAATAGAACCTTGGGGAACTTCAACTGAGGTGGAGACAAGATCAAATGCAATGTTCCCCATTTGAACAAATTGTTGCCTACCCAGAAGATAACTGCCAAACCAGGCAGTGGCAGAATTAGAGAAACCAAGTGAAGAGAGTTTGGAGAGCAGAAGAGAGTGGTCAACCAAGTCAGATGCCTTTGTGAGGTCAATAAAAATGGCCCCAGTGAGTCTGCCTTTGTCCATGTTCTGCAGCACATCATTTGTAAATTGTAATAGTGCCGTTGTTGTGCTGTGTCCAGACTGAAAACCATGCTGGGCTGGGGATGATAGATTGTTATTTTGCATATACTCAGTTACCTGAGAAGCAACAACCTTCTATAGATTTTATTCAACACAGATAAGAAGGCAATAGGTTGGAAATTACTCATCATTTTTATGTTGTCTCTCGCTTGCGCGCTAGCCAACATCTTACGGTAGTAGCAGATTTGGAAGCGCAGTCACTGTTGGGCTAATGCAGGGCACGCATCAGTAGGTGTGTCCCTCATTCCCCAATCAAACAGCAGCAGGCTCTGACATCACAAATCCCTAATGTGGCCACCAGATCTAAGAAAAATTCCGCTGCAATGAGGAAGCCCGAAGCTCTCATGCAGCAGCAAATACTTCTGCACAGCAACATGGTGGCAGTAACTGCCGCCACCGCCTCCCTGTCACAATGCCAACGGGGAGCCCACTCCCATCAGCAGACCCTCCCATTTAAAATGCCAAGGGGTGCTCAATCCTCGGCATCATGCGCCCTCAACAGTTTTTCTTTAGCCATGGGGGGCCCAATCCCATCGCATGCTTTGTCCCCATCCTGTTTATTTGCTGATGGGGAGCCCACTCCCTGTTGGCATAATGTCTCCCCCTACTTTTGTTCTGTGCTGAGGGGGTGCCCGATGCCCCTCGGCTCATGCCCCCCCATGGTATGTGCTGACAGGGGTGCCCAATCCCCCGTCAGCTACAGCATCCCCCCAAAAAACACTTGGGTGGCATGCTGGAAGCCCACCCCAGCATGCCAAATCACCTGCAAAAGAAAAATCGTCCCATGATGTTTTTTTTTTTTTGTAAACCTGTACAAAGAAAACAGTCCCTCATGGTCTCCCTGCCCCCTCTCACAACCAGCGCCCACCCTCTGCGCACCGTGCCTCTCCACCCCATACTTACCTCCGGAGTCCGGTGAGATGATCTTTGGTGGACCGGGAACACGTTTGCACTCTTCAAAGCTGACCATGAACTGAAGAAATGCCGGTAAACTGTACAATGACATAAATAACGTTTTTCCAACTTTGGTGCATATGTCAGTCATTTTTGGGAATTTTGGCACCAAATTTTCAACATGGAGTTATTGGGACCCCTCCTCATGAATTCAGGCACTGTCATGGCATTATTCTGTCCCAAAAGGTGATTTTGCAGTCACTGTGCGGAATCATCTTTTGGGACCAGTTAAGAAATGACAGTGCCACTGATCATGAGGGGGGCTTTCAAAAAGCCTATGTTGCAAATTTGGTGGACAAAATCCCCAAAATAACTGTTTTATTAGCGTGCATTGTGCAGTTCCATGCACGCTCGTAACTTCGTGAATTTATAATATTTTCACTCCAGATTTTCAGCATTGGCATTTTTCCACACCTCCTTATGAACAGCACAGCTGTCATTTTACATATCCTGGCTGAAATGTGTTTTCATACATCTGGCACAGAATAGCGCTGTCGCTGTGCAAAATCAGTTTTTGGGACAGTTTGATGAAATGATGGTGACACTGTTCATGAGAAGAACTCATAAAATGCCTATGTTGAAAATTTGGTGATGAAATTCCATAAAATGACTGTGTTACATGTGTGTGTTGAGCAGTTTCCACGCACCCTTGTAACTTTGCAAATTTGCAATATTTTCATGCCACATTTTCAACACTGGCATTTTTTCACAC
The DNA here is from genome assembly GCA_016271365.2 of Neoceratodus forsteri. Lineage (NCBI taxonomy): Eukaryota > Metazoa > Chordata > Ceratodontiformes > Ceratodontidae > Neoceratodus > Neoceratodus forsteri. Next base: position 373,302,875 of record CM057449.1, read on the forward strand.
CTCCTTATGAACAGTACAGCTGTCATTTTTCATATCCTGCACTAAATGTGTTTTCGCACCTGTATCGCACAATGGCGTGGTCACTGTGCGAAATCAACGCTTCGGACAAATTAACAAAATCACAGTGCCACTGTTCATGAGGGGAGGTCCCAAAATGCCTATGTTAAACATGCGGTTAAAAAAATCCCCAAAATAATTGGGTTACGGACGTGTGTTGCACAACTTCTATGCATGCTCATAACTTCACCAATTTTTCATATTTTCACTCCAGATTTTCAACATTGCCATTTTTTTTTTACATCTCCTCATGAACAATACAGTTGTCATTTTCCATATACTTCCCAAAATGTGTTTTCATCCCTGTGCCGCCAAATGGCATAGCCACTGTGCAAAACTACCTTTCAGCTAACAAACTGATAGTGCTGCTTTTCATGAGGTGGGCTCACAAAAAGCCCATGTTGAAAATTTGGAGTGAAAAAAACAACAAACGCGTAAGGTGATATGGTTTCCGACTGTAGCACCCCACCCTGTAGAGACTGAAAGGCGTCAGGGGTGTGACTTGGGTTAATTCACTGTAATGCTCATGCCATTCCATCCCCACCCCCACCCTTCAGCCAGTGACAGGCATCGTGATGTGCCTTGCACTGTTCAGCCAAAAAGTTCACCCCATTCTCCTATACTGCATCCACCTCAGCATATTTCCTTATGGAATGGGGTAAGGATAACGCCCAAAGACCCCAAAGCACACCATGCCACTTGTCAGTGTCTACAGGGTAGGTTGAGGTACAATGGCACGAGCATTACAGCCAACGACCCAAAGGCACACCCCAATGCCTGTCGCTCTCTACAGGATGGGGGTGTGGTTGGTGTCACTTCAATACTTCACTGCCACTCCTATTATGCGTCTCTAACTCTGTGACTACCAATGCCAATGCCATCAAGACAACATTCGGCATTGACAAATGGTTGTTGTATCTCCTTTCTTATGCACTGGCACAACACATGCAATTTTCCAGATGGATGGGACAGCCTTAGTCGTGATAGATAAGTTAAGTACTCTTGCAACCAGAGCTGCAATGACAGCGGCAATAGCTTTAAGGCATTTAGGCAATAGGCCATCAGGCCCCGGAGAATCATGTTCAGGAATCATTCTCATAAGCCGTAATACATCAGCAGTTGAGACTGTTTTAATACTAAACTGGGTAGAATGAGATTTGATCGGTTTTACGATTTCTTCAGAGTGTCGAACAGAGTTATCCAGCTAATCCGACAGATCAGAGAAATGAACTTTAAGCGTGGTTAGCACCATTTATAATCAAATCTATCAAAGATGGGGAGGAGCCTTTCCTTAAAAAGCTTTTAACATGATTCCAGAAACCCCTGGCATCACCAGAAAATTGTTGAAGAAGCAGTCACAGTAAGCTGTTTTTGTTGCTCTGATGTCTTTCTTACATGTTTTTCTCATGGATTTGTAGTTAGCCCAGTCATCAGGTAGGTTAGACTTTTTAGCAGCAACCCATGCTTTATTGCTTTATTGCTTTATTGCTATGCAATCATCTAGTTTTAGAGCCCCTAATTCTCCTTCTTTTAAGAGGCACATACTTATCTTGGAGGGTGAGTAGTTTGGATAACAAGCAATCAAGAGCTCTATCAACATTGGTTGTCTGATATATCTGGGACCAGTTTATACATCTTACTTCCAAAAGAAGTGCTGCAATATTTTATTTTGAAAAATCACAGAACTGTATAAACTTAGGAGGTAGCTTTGGACAACGAGCATTCCAAACACAGAAAGTGGGCAAGTGGTCACTAATTGAGTCCGGAAAAGTGCCAACATCTAGAATTCTACTGACCTGATTAGTAACAATCCAGTCTAATGTGGATTGATTAGTACTGCTAGATGAAATATGGGTGGGTACCACAACTAGCTGGGGGAGGTGAAGTTTTGTAAGAGTGTCATGGTGTACACCAGACTTGCTACTAGATCAGTCAAGGTTAAAATTGCCTAGTAAGATGATTTCTTTCTTCCCTTTTAGCAAAGATATATGGTCGATAATTCCATCCAGACCAGTTAGCGCCCTCTTTGGAGGATTATAAACACAGGATAGGTTTAATTTCTTTTCCCCACCTAGAATCAATTCCATATGAATGTAATTCACAGGAACTGTGTATTCCATAAAACCGAACTGAAACACAAAGGTGATCTCGGTAGTAAAAAGCAACCCCACCACCCCTTTGAAAGGAGGGGTGATCAAATCTAACTAGGTTGTATCCCATAAGTTTATGCATAGAGTCTGGAATCTCCAGCTTAAGCCATGTTTCAGACAGTCCCAGGATATCTGGGGAATAAAGTTTAACCAACGCTTCTAGTTCAGGGAATAGGATAGACTTCTAATATTCATGTGAGCAATTTTCAAGCAATTAGATAGGGACCGCTGAGGGGAAATGACACATGTTTGTGAATGTGCCCTCTGCATTGCACACAACCTGCCAGTTCACATTATGGAATCCCCTTCTGTTTCTGTATGCCTCCTCCTGTTCGGATGGTGTCACAATCCCTATATGTGTGCAGTCTATGGAACCGATAACATTTGGCATGCCATGAATGACACAGAATTCCTGTTTCATTCCACAGATGTTGGTCCGAGCTTGGGGAATCGTATGTGCTCACGCACATGACACAGAAGGATGTCCATCACCTGTACCATGGCCCTGGACACGGAGGACCGGCTGACACTGACAACATCCCCAGTCACCCTCTGGATTGACCCTGTTGCATAATATGAAAGTGCACATAGCACCTTTGTCTCCACTGGCATTGCCCTGGTCCGTCTTCTCCATGGTACAACTGTGTCACGGACCATTCCGCACAGGTGTTGTATGATGGGCTGGTCCAGTCTGAAGCGCTCTATGCAATGCATATCTCTCATGGTCATTGCATCCAGCTGTGGATGGAATACAGGTGGACTTGGCCTCCACATCCATCGGTGCTCCAACTCTGCATTTCACAGGAGAACATTCTCAAGTAGGCCTGGGCACATCCTGCCAAGCCCTTTCAAATACCTGTCCATCTGTGCATTCCCCGACCATGGCCCTTTATCAGTTCCCTATCACAGGTGTGTCCCTTTAAGTGTGTGTGTGGGGCCACCAGTGCATGTTAATGGTACCCATACCTGCGCCATGCATGCATACTCAACAGGCAGGTGCTTTGTTTGGGATGGTGGCTGCGTCAGTGCCAGTGTACCTGAGTGCCCCACAGGTTGGGCAGATGGGTGCATACTCCAAAAAACTGTGGTGGGTGTCGCAGGATGCTACCTGGATGCACCATGCCAGGGTCACCTCTGGATGTTGACCGTACCTGTCCAGGTGAGTACCATGCATGCATACAGGTGTGTGTGGGGTGGTGCTGTGCTGCGGCTGTGGTCCCCTTGTAGCTGATGAATGTTATATTCTTCTGTGTTCTGCAGGATTGTCTAGGTCTTCTGGACAAGATGGTGCTTACATGGCTGGAACAGGAGTATTGGGCCACCTGTGAGGTAGTGACACCCCCGGGACAGAGGCGGTGGAGGAGAGAGGACCTCTCTTTCTTTGCCCTGTGGATCAGATCCGAGGACATATGATGCAAAACTGACAATGGGGAGAAATGGCATGTGGAGTCACTGTCAACGGTAGGTGGACCCTCCCATGTCACACTAGTGCATGTTCACATCTCCACATACCGACATCGCTGTGATCACACTCATGACTGTCCTCTGTGTGTTCCTCTCTCAATACAGTGCTACAGAGGGCCACTCCATCGGATAGTGCTGGTGCAATGCCCATGGACAACAACAACCCCACCTGGGGTCAGTGGGGACTCAGAGGAGGATGAGGGGAAGGGGAAGGGCATTGCTCCTGTGCAGTACTACATGGCAAGGATAAGACTGTGGACAGTGGTACCATTCCAAGGGCCATTTATGGACATTACTATTTTGTGTTTAAATTATGCTACTTTGACTGCATGTTGACACCCAGTGCCCAGGACATTTTCCTGTACATTTATGTACTGCTTGTTGTGTGTTCACGGAATAAATGTCAGTGCATTTCACATCTGTGTAGTTTACTGTCTCCTGCATGGGGTTAGATGTGCCAAGGGGGGGCCAGGTCAAGTGTGCGGTCCGCCTTGCAGGCATGAAATTGTGTGCCGTGCACCTCATGAGGTCCCTGTGTGTTGCTGTCCCAGACATGGGGGGGAGGACATATGGCAGTGCCCGTAGCACATGACCACTTGCCTTGTACCCCACTGACATGTCGTGCTCTGAGGGGGTAGTTCCTGGTCAGTGGCACTCCATGACACCAGTTTGCAGTTGCCAAGGGCTGCATGGGTTGCATCCCCTTCAGGTCTGTTGGGGATGTCTGTTTCTGTGGCCAGTGGGATGTGTCCTGTCTGCCACGTGCCCCTGGTCTCCCCATGCTGTGTGGGATGGTGGGTTGCCATCCACTGCTGTGTGTCTGCACATTGGGGGTGCACCATGCTGTGCCTGCCAGGTTTACATATGTACCCCTGCTAGAAGTGACTGGCACGTAGTGGCATGTCATACTGCACAACGGCATGCATGGCGGTCCTATGTGAACACCTTCATTGCCTCCGTGGCATTCCATCCTGTTGTGGGTGCTGCTGGCATCTCTGCGTGCAGACACTTACGGCAGCCTTCCAGCTCCTGCTGTGCAACTCAGACTTGGATATTTAATTAGTAATATTAGTAGTGGTGTCATGAATTAATAACGCTTGTAGCATATCTAGCCCATTCTTGGATATTTAATGCTGTTAAATGCTTTTACAGTTAATTCATTCTGTTAATACTGTTACCTGCTTCTACACTAAATTTGTTCTGCTTCTACACTGAATTCAATCTGTACAGCTCAAACTAGAATATTTATGTATTTTTACTGGGTTATGAATTTGTTCTGCTTCTACACTGAATTCATTCTGTGCAGCTCAAACTAGGGTATTTAAATACTAATATTTGTATTTTTACTGAGTTTCAATTGAATTCGTAGTATATCTAATCAGGAAACTCAATGCAGTCTTGTTAAAAGTAAGCTAGAATGGACTCAAGGTTCAACTGCGTCAGAACTGTAAATTTCTCAGTGCTGCTGCCTCGTATGCTAATCTAGTGTGCAATACCTATCTGGGTTGTATAATTATTCTTACCTCCCCTTCTGTCTCCACAGCTGAAGGATCCACCGCAGGTCCCAGGTCGCGAGGGCTGTGTAGGAAGTGCCCTCCCCCACCCCCCGAACTACCCAGGTACGGCAAAAGCTCACAAATGCTCCGCCAGCTGTTCTCCACCACGTGGCTGTTCCAGGCAAGCTAGTTCTCCGCAGTTGCTTAGCGACTGCTCCCTGCCAGCTCCCCAATACCCTGCGACCCTTAGCTGATATTATATTTATAGTGGCCAGTCTCATGAGACTATCGTGGTCTCGCGAGACTCAAATTCTATCTCCCTGGTTTTCCATCTGCTCCTTATATAAATCAGCCACCAGAGGTCGCTGTTTTAGCTTCTGGCTTTTTACTTGCCTCAGCCAGTACTCAGCTCCGACTTTTCCTTCCTTCACTCTCCCCCCCATATCTCCCTTTGTGCTGCTAGAGCACTGTTCACTGCATGCCACCAGCCATGTCCCTTCTGCTACACTACCTACCCCACTTGCCATCCTAATCATCTGCCGCTCACTACTCCTCCCCAACATACCACAAACATCCCCTAAACTTCAAACTCCAATCCTGCTCGATCTCACAAGCTCCCACTACCCACCTAACTCTGCAACCGCCACTCTCCTCTACCCAACGTGGATCCACTCAAACGTGCTTCCTTGCCCTTTCCTCTCCATCCCTCGCACACTTGGATAATTCTACAACTACTTACATCCCATAGTACCTACTACAGCCGCCCACGCATTCACACAAGATGGCACTCAAACACATATTGGTGGCTACAACTTATAGGATACTAGCTTACTATTGCCCTCCTGCTCCTTGCAGCAGGAGACATACATCCGAACCCTGGTCCTCACCATACCCCCACCCTACTAAATGCACCAGGCCACCCACCTACCTCGTCCTCTCCCACATTCACCAGTGTTAGCCCCTTCCCTCATGGCCTGCACCTATTGCACCTAAACATAAGAAGCTTAGCCCCCAAACTCGACTCCCTCCAGGTACTTATGACGCACTATGCCCCTGACATCTTCATCCTGACTGAGACATGGCTAAACAAAAATATCTCTGTGCCCTCAGTCTCAATCCCAGGTTACAGCATGACCCACCAAGACTGGGTTAGCAGAGGGGGAGGTGTGGCCATTTATGTTAAGACTGAACTACACTTCTCCGTAGTTTTAGTCAAGGCTGAACCTAAAACCCACGAACTTCTACTGGTTCAACTGGATCTACCCTTCTCACTCCCTATTTACATAGCCGGTGTATACTGCCGGCCGGCACTCCTGAATCTTCTGTCACTGACCTACTCATGCAAATCTCCTCCCTTACCTCGAAGGGGGATTGTATATTATGGGGGATTTTAACCACAACTGGTTGTCTCATTCCCTCAACAAAACCCGTACTGCCATCGTGGCACTAAACCTGTCACAAACCATCACTGAGCCCACCTGCCTAAACCCCAAGTCTGACCACCACTCTCTTATAGACTGGGCACTCACCACCCACACTCACCGGGTCATTCAAGCTGGTCTGCTCCCTGATTCCCTGAGTGACCACCACATTATTAACCTGATCAGGAAAATTCACCGCCCCATATCTGCCCCTAGATTTCTGATCCAACGGTCCTATAAATTCCTCAGCCTAACCTCCATGCTCGAAGACTTAGCCCTTGCAAACTGGACAACTCCTGCATAACTCTGCTCCATTGACGCTGCCCTCACACACTTTCATGACACGTTCATCAATATCTGGAATACACATGCCCCACTGCATCGCTCTAGGGTACGCGGCAACCACTTACCTTGGATCACTCAAGAACTTACAGCCTGCCAAAATGCCCACAACAAAGCATTGTGTTTGCATAAATCTTCGTGCCTCCCACAAGGTTTCACCAAGTACCAAGTGCTGCGTAACAAGTGCACCAGTGCAACTCGTCTTGCTAAAGCGGAATACTTCAACTCCTCCCTCCAGTCAAATCTAAATAGCCCCTCCAAGTTCTGGAAGGTCATCCACTCCCTCTTCTCCCCTCCGGCTGCAAATCCAACACCGCTACTAAAAGTCAACAACTTACTCCTCTCTGACCCAGGGGCAGTGGCTGCAGAGTTCAACACATACTTTACCTCTTGTGCCTCAACTCTCCTGTCCTCCCTGCCCCCCACTGCTACACTCGTCCCTACCACAGGAGCCCAGAACACGCTAGGGCCTTGCACTTTCTCCTTCTGACCTATCACACAAACTGAAGCCCTCGAGGCCCTACTGGCTCTAAACCCAACTAAAGGAACTTCCACTGACGGACTGGACACTAAACTCCTTCACCTCTCTGCACCGGCCATAGCAACACCTCTTGCCAATCTCCTAAACCTCTCCTTTACCACTGCTGCTGTCCCACAGACCTGGAAGTATGCGGTGGTCATCCCCCTCCCTAAAGGGGGGCCCCCCTCCTCCACTTCAAACTACCGCCCGATCTCTCTCCTCCCAGTCCTTGCCAAACTACAAGAACATCTGGTACTCACCCAACTGACCTCCTTTCTCTCCTACTCAAACTTCTTCACGCCATTTCAGTCTGGGTTCAGAAAGGGCCACTCCACTGCATCATCCTTGTTAAGGCTCACTGACACTGTTCTCTCCGGAATGGACAAAGGGCAGATCTTCTCGCAATATTTGTCGACCTGGCAAAAGCCTTCGACACTGTCTCCCACCCCTTGCTGCTAACAAGCATCTCGGATGCTGGCCTCACTATCTCAGCCACAAACTGGTTCAGTACCTATCTCTCAGGAAGAATACAATCAGTAAAAATCGCAGATGCCATTTCCTCCCCCTCCCCGTGACTACTGGTGTCCCTCAAGGGTCAGTACTTGGCCCCATCCTGTTCTCCATTTTTCTCAACAACCTGCCTCAAATCTGCACAGCTTCATCTATTCACATGTATGTGGATGACACCGTCCTATTCGCCACTGGCACCTCCCCGGAAGAAGTAGCATCCAACCTCCAGACAGACTTCAATAAAATTCAACACTGGTTCAGGTCACATCAGCTCTCTCTCAATCCTAAAAAAACTGTCACCATGTCCTTCGGCTCAGGACAGCGACTAGCCCGACTCCCCTCCCTCCCCTCCTTTCACACTCTGGATGGAACAAACCTGGTGGACGTCGCTTCTTTCTGGTATCTAGGGGTATGGCTCAACCGTAACCTCACTTTCTCAGACCACATTGACACAATCTTAAAAAAACTACGCCCCAAGCTAGGCGCCCTTTACAGGAACTGCTCCAGCCTCCCCCTTTCAGCTAGACGTGAACTAGTGCAGAAGATGATCCTCCCTTCATTTGACTACTGTGACATAGTCTACAGTGCAGCACCAAAATCCATCTTATCTAAACTAGACCCTCTCTTCAATGCTTTCTTCTGCTTCGCCCTTGATGCCCCCCCGTACCCACCACTGTGACCTCTACTGCTCCCTTGCCTTCCCATCCCTCGAAGATCACTGACAACTGCACTGCTCCAAGAGTGTCTCTAAATTCTGGCTTAGTGCCCTCCCCTCCTACCTCTCCTCCCTACTGTTGTTGGCCCCCACCCCCCTTCATGCCCTCCAGCCCCTTGACACACGGCTATTGAATATTCCCAGATGAAAGACCTCTGCCGGACAAACAGCCTTCTCGCACTGATTCTCAAAACTCTGGAATGCCTTCCCCCCCACAGATTCGTCACTCTTCTTCTACCCATTCCCTTTCAACTGCACTGGCAAACTATCTCATGGTAAACTGTACCTGCACCCAATAAATTATGCCCCCCCCCCACAAATTCCTCTGTCTGACCAGGGGCACCGCCCTATCCCTGGAAGCGGGTTTACATATAATCTGTACTATCCCTGGAAGCTGGCTTATATAATCTGTACTGTAAATTGTGTGTATGCATGTATGTATGTATGTATTCCTCTGGTATATGCTCTTAGCTGACTGTATGTGGTAATTGAGTATTCCACTCTCTTCTGCATAACTGTTTATTATCAATTGATAACCTGCATGTTATCTTCCCAATGTACCCTTCCCCCAGGTTGCACCGGGAGACGAGCATCGTTTTGCTCAGGGTGCCTTTCCTGGTGAAACAATTGTATAAATAAAATAAATAAATAAAAAGCAGCTGTAGTTTTTCATACCTCTGCACACGTACATGGCCATCGTATCTGACATCATACATGTGTGTTTGGCCTGCTGCGCTTGCCACTGTGTGGTCGTGCCCCCATGTATGCACCATGTAACACAGCTGCGCTACTGCTCATGGGCTGCCTATGCATGTCAATGCGCATGCTTCATGCCGCATGGGGCATAGGGCCCAATGTGTAAATAAAATAGTTCTTATTTAGCACAAAATATAGACTGGTTGTACATTTTAATAAAAAAGGTATTGTTAGTGACTCTCTAGGGTACCTGTCATTCTGAAGTGGCACACTAAATCTAGTTTAAGCAATCTGAAAAACTTATTCCTTCCTGATATTGGGAATTGAGTGGAGTGAAGTTTGATAAGACAGAACCCACACTCCACATAGGGTTCAAGCAGTCAGCCTTGGCTTGATCCGAGGGGACTGGTAACTGGGCTCAGAGGGTCCAGGTATCTGGGGGTGCTTCCTTAGCACAGGGCTGAGTGTGGGTGCAATTACATTGTGCTGGGCAAATATGGGTGAAGGTCTGCAGCAGACATCTGCAAGAGGGACACTGGTTGAGGTGCAGATGAGGGGGTTGTCATATTAATGTATTTATTTATTTGTTTATTAGGTAGTTGCAGTGATCCCTGAGACCGTTTTCAGGCATGACCCAAACCATCAAAATGGCACAATAATGGATTATAGCAAAAAGTACATGTAGGCAAGGCATGTAGGACATATAAGACAATTATTAGTTGTGGCAACATTAATAGTTGTGGCTGCATACTGGGATTGTGTGTGACTGATATTTGTGCTTTCAGGGTTTGGGTTTTGATAAATTAACACTGCATACCTAGGCACTGTTGCTACTGTTCGAATGCTTCTACTTCCCATTCATCCACAGGTGTAGGAGTGGGGAGACGAGGAGTGCAGCATGGAACAGAGGAGGGAAGTGGTTCTTGATCATGCCAGACTGTAGGAGCTGATTGGTTCTTTTTGTTGCAGAGAAACCAGAGGTTACTCTTGCCATCCCTTCCTCCACCAATTCCCCCCACCCCGGGGCACTCTAGATTTATTGGGCTCTGACAGGAAGCAGCATCCTGAGGATTCAGGTGCTTTGAGATAAGCACATGGGACAGATCAATCTACTTTACTAACTAAATTACAAGGGAATATCCTGCAACAGAACAGGGAAGGTGTAGTCAATCACAGGGGGAGACAGGGGAAAAAGAGAGAAGGGAGGAGAGGAACAGAAGGAGAGGAGAAAAACAACCAAACAAAAAAAGGCATAGAGCAACTTCAGGGCAAAGAGCAAAATGGTAATAAACCAGAAACGGAAGATGCAGGGAGTGATGCAGTGAACTGGATGTAGTGCAACATCTTCAGGAGAACATTCTGGGAGCTGTGGTGCTGCCCCATTGCAGGCACCTCTCTCGGCTGAGGGTGGAGGTGGCCAGTCTCCGTGCCGAGTTGGCAGCAGTACTGGGGACCTTCGCCCTCACCCAGAGGCCACCATGTCCCCAGCCATTGCCACAGTGGCTGCCCAGTCAGATGGTGGGATGGACTACAGTGGGCTCAGGGAGGATTAGGGAGGGGGGACAGAGGCACATCCCCCATCTGGTCCAGCTCAGGAATTCCTATACTGTTCTGGAGAAGCTAGAGAGTCCTGCAAGGGAACCTGAGGCTGCAACCAGGGAGAAGTGAAGGTCCTCCAGGATGAAGACCTAGTGATTGGAGGAAGAGGACCCCATCAGAAGATGTTACTCCTAGACTCAGTTGTCTAGGGACTGGATCTGGGCCTGGGTGACAGGGAGGAGACAGCGGTCAAGTGCCTTCCAGGAGGCACAGCCTGGAGAGAGGGGGAGCAGATCCTGAAAATCGCTGAAGCAGTGGCAAGGAGGGGAGGGCTGGAGGTCATTGTTCACCTGGGAACAAATGACCTATCCAAGGACAGAACAAGTTTGGAACAGGTACAGGAAGACTTCAGAGAGATGGGAGGTGCCTGGGAAAGGTAGCATGCTCTGTGACATTCTTGGAGGTGCTGGCAGTCCATGGTGGGGGGGGGGTAGAAATCTCCGCATCAGAAATTTCAACACATGGTTGAAGGGCTGGTGCAGCGAGAAGGGGTATGGTTTCATTGGGGACTAGGGACCCACCTGGAACGATGGAGACCTGTATAGTGGTGATAGAAACATAGAAACATAGAATTTTATGGCAGATAAGGACTGCTTGGCCTACCTAGTCTGCCCATTTCCCTACCTGTTGGATAAGCTGCAGATCCTAGTTAACCAACAGCCTTCTTCTTCCTAACCACCACCAGAATTGCCTTATGTCTGTCCCATGCATTCTTGAATTTCCCCACTGTTTTTGACCCCACAGCCTCTTCACGAAGGCCGTTCCATGTGTCCACCACCTTCTCTGTGAAAAAATGCTTCCTCACATTGCCCCGAGCCGTCCCCCCCCATCTTCAAATAGTGCCCCTTTGTTCTTACACATCTCTTTTTCTGTTTGACAGCATCTGCTCTGTGTCCTATTGCTCTGGGAGAAGAGTGTATACCTGACTTTACAGTTACCTCTGTGCCACATTTTACTTGGTGTGTCTTGCACCATGCTATACAGCCAGCTACAGCCATATGCACCATTTTGCTTATGTGTTGTGGCCCTGCGTATACAGACACATTCCTTTTGCCATGTACCATGGGCCCCTGTGCAGTTGTGCATCAGTGCTGTGCACACGGTGCATAACACCATTGTGAATGCGGTGTACTGCCCATAGGCCCATGCTGACAACATTAATGCCTCCACGTCGCTGCTATTTGGTGCATAATGCCCGCATAGACATTGTTCATAGGGCCCTCAGAGAGAAATCCCTTAGACTTTTAAATCCTTAATAGTAGCTGGATATAGAGAGATAAGGGCCAACTATAATCTATTACTGATGGACTACATCTGCCCAGGCAGGGGAAAGCAGTCCGTAACGGACAGTAGAAACACTTCACTGATGAGCATTTAAACTAGCTGGGGGCGGGGGAGAGAGAGAAGCACAGCAACCGAGACCACATACGAAAGATAACTGGGGTGGGGGGAAGAAGCAGGAGAGCAAAAACAAGAGCAGAGGGAGGATTGCCTGCAGAACATGGAAGGCCATGGTAACTAATGCCTGTAGCCTGGGAAATAAAATCCCCAGACCTGGAGGCCTTGTTAGTAGAGGTGGACCTGGACATAGCAGCAATAGCAGAGACAGGTACACTGCAAATCATGAGTGGGACATAAATGTACCGGCGTATGCTCTGTTCACAAGGATGGGGTGTAAAAAAAGGGAAGGGGTTGCCCTGTACATCAGAGAGGGTATAAAGGCAACAGAGGTGCAGGGTAGACAGGGGGAGGCTGAGGCACTGTGGGGCACCCTTGAACCTGGCAATGGCACAGCTATATGCACAGGGGTGATCTACAGGCCTCCAGCACAGGGGGAGGAAGTGGATAGGGAGTTAATGGATGAAATACAAGAGATGGTGACTAAAGTTGAGGTTCTACTGCTAGGTGATTTGAATATTCCAGACATGTATTGGATCACCCAAGCAGCTGCTTCAACCAGAGGCATCCTAGATTCCCTACAGGGGGGTAGGTCTCAGGCAGCTAGTGCGTGATCCCACTAGAAACAGGGTGATTCCGGCCCTAGTACTAATCAACAGGGACAGAATAACAGAAGTCCAGGTAGAAGGACAACTGGGGTCCAGCAACCACTACAGTGTGGTTTAGTATGGGAACAGAGACTCGGTCAAGTCACACAAAGGCGGAGGTTTTACATTTCAGAAGGTCAGACTTTACTGAAATGGGGAAATGTATCAAAGTATCCCTGGAGAAGAGGGCGGTAAAAGGAGGGGTTGAAGAGCAGTGGGGACACCTAAAAGAAGTCTTAGTGGAAGTGACAAACCAATCCATCATTTTGGTATCCAAAGGCAAGAAAAGGAGGAAGCCACTATGGTTCTCGAAAGAGGTGGCAGATGAAGTAAGGGCTAAAAGGATGGGGTTCAGGAAATATAAGAAGACCCAAAGGGAGGAAGACAGGGAGGTGTACCTGGAGCATCTAAGGGAAGCAGGGAAGGCTGTTAGGAGCGCAAAGGCATGAACTGAGGAAGGATTAGCGCAGATGGTGAAGAAAGGGGAGGAAACATCCTGTAGGTACATCAGCGGAAGAAGAAAGCCGGGGGATGGTGAGGCTAAAATGGGATGAAGGAGAGTGTAAGGAGGGAGACCTAGAAAAGGTGGAAATACTGAAAAAATACTTCTGTTCAGTATTCACTGAAGATCAGGAGGGTCAGGGACCACAGTTGAGCAACAGATACAAGGGGGGGGAGGTGGACACCTGCAGTCCATTCACAGTGGAGAGAGCCCTGGAGGAGGTCACAAAACTGAAGGAGGACAAAGCAACTAGGCCAGATGGCATACACCCGAGGTTAAGGGAGCTGCGAAGAGAGCAAGCAGCACCTCTGGCAGCCATGTTCACTGAGTTGCTCAACACAGGAGTGGTCCCAGAGGATTGGAAGAGGGCACATGTAGTCCCTCTACACAAAGGCAAGAGCAGGGAGGAGGCAGGGAACTATAGGCTAGTCAGCCTCACCTCAGTAGTGGGTAAGATCATGGAGGCATTGCTTAAGGAAAGAACAGTTGCACACTTAGAATCCAGCGGTGCCCATGATCCAAGGCAACATGGATTCAAGGTAGGAAGGTCGTGTCAGATGAATCTGATAGATTGTTTTGACTGGGTGACAAAGGAAGTAAATCGGGGGGAGGTGGCGGAAGTTGCCTACATCGATTTCAGCAAGGCCTTTAACAGCGTCCCACATAAAAGCCTGGTTAACAAGATGGATAGTCTGGGTATGGGGCACAAGGTGGTAAACTGGGTTAGGAATGGGCTTATGGACAGGAGTCAGAGGGTGGTGGTAAATGGGATCTGATCTGGGAAGAGGGGACTGACCAGTGTGGTACCACAGGGATTAGTACTTGGACCAGTCCTGTTCAATGTCTTCATTTGTGACTTTGCAGTATGGCTGGAAGGAAAGGTCTGTCTGTTTGCAGATGACACCAAAATCTGCAACAGGGTGGATACTCCTGACGGGGTGGAGAAAATGAGGAGGGACCTGGGAAAGCTTGAAGAATAGTCTGAGGTGTGGCAACTGAGGTTTAATTCCAAGAAGTGCAAAATTATGCACCTGGGATGAAGAAACCCTGGGGAGAGCTACAGGATGGGGGGTGAGTTGCTGACAATCACCAAGGAAGAAAGTGACCTAGGGGTTATTACTTCTGATGACCTAAAGGTGTCTAAGCAGAGTACAAATACTGCAGGGAGGGCCAGTGGCATACTGGGGTGCATAGGCAGAGGTATCATGAGCAGAAGGCGGGAGGTAGTGATGCCATTGTATAAAACACTAGTGAGACCTCACCTAGAGTACTGTGTGCAGTTCTGGAGGCTGCTTCTTTATAAGGATATTGACAGGATGGAGGCGGTCCACAGAAGGGTGACTAAGATGGTACAGTCTTGCACCAGAAAACATATGAGGAGAGATTAAAGGACCTCAATATGTACTCGCTGGAGTAGATGAGGGAGTGGGGGAACATGATAGAAATACTCAAGTTCCATAAGGTCATAAACAAGGTGCAGGGGGGAGACATCTTCCAGTATAGGAGGAGTACAAGAACAAGGGGGCATGATATGAAATTGGTAGGTGGCAGGTTAAGGGGGAATGTGAGGAAGTTTTTCTTTATAGAGATAGTGGTGGACACATGGGATAATCTGCCACTGGAGGTGGTGGGAGCGAGAGTAAAGGGATTTTAAACATGCCTGGGACAGGCATAAGGAAACCTTAGAGGTGGGAAGGAGTGGTGAAAAGCCAACGACCAGATAGGGTTGGAGGCCGCAAACAAGTGTAGGGCTTATGGGAAGACTGGATGGGCCTAGCAGTCCTTATCTGCCAACAGTTTCTATGTTTCTATGACAAGAAGCAATTAGATAATACAATAGAACTGAATGACTAGCAGGTGAGTACAAAAGGTACAGGACAAGATGCAACTGATGTACAATTATTATGAAAGAAAAACCCAAGCAATAAATACAGACAATGTACAGCATACGCAATTTATAAAAAAGTACAAATGCTTGACCAGGCAATGCCACAGAGTGAAAACCAGACATCTGTGGCTTAGCCAAATAACAGGAACCAAATACTGTATCAAAACGGGGGGGGGGAGGCATTTGCAAGCAGAGACAGCCATGAGGGCAGCTGTATAGTGAGATTTGAATATAGATTTTGTACCTAGGGTGAGCAATGAGATTAGCACGCTGTTCTAGTGACTAAGGGCAGCAACAGAGAAGGTCTTTTGACCCATAAAGGTGGCAATCTGGGGATTCTCCAGCAGTATCTGTAAGTGGGACCTGAGGCTGTGATGACATGGCTTTGGCTTGAGGAGGTATGTCAAAGAGGAAGACTCTGTGTCTCAAAATGATCTATCAGTGAGGCACTCAAGCATGTATTCATGGTGGCCTTGTGAGGTGAACCAGCTGAGGAACTGGTAAAGGGAACTGTGGTGAGTAGAGTAAGGTGCAATCATAGCAAACCTACAAATATTGTTATAGATTGTGTTTAGTCTGGAGGACAGGTTGGAGGAGGAGGTTAGCATGTAAATGGGAGAGCAGTAGTACAAAAAGGGGGGTAATATACCCTTAGCAATGGGCAACCTCATTTCAGGGGTCATAAAGTCCTTTAGACAGAAGCCAATACCCAGTTTCAGACTGATGCATCTAACCATGATCTGAAAAGGCCAGTGAGAGGCCAAGTGTAACCCCGAAGTATTGAAATGATGTAACTTGTTCAAGAGGGGTCCCATCAGGTCGCAGGATTTTCCTGCATAGCTTTGGTTTTTTTGGCACTGGCTAGGAGCCTGTTGGCTAAGAATCATCTGTGGGTGGCACTGAACTCATCATTGTGGATAGAGAAGATTCCAGCTGGGGTCTTGGCACTGTGTCAAAGGATCAGGACGTCGGCACAGAGAAACGTGGGATTGCTTACAATCCTCAGGGAGGGAGTCTATAAATAAGGAGAATGGAACGGGCCCGAGGATGGATCCTTGGGGGACCCCACTCGAGGTGCGCAGTGACTTGGAAGTAGCACCCTTTGTGCAAACCACATGGGTTCTCCCCAAGAGGAAACTGCAAAACCAGGATGTGGTCACAGTGAAGAATCCTGGTGTGATTCAATTTGCATAATAGGATGTTGTAATCCACTGTTTGTTAAGGCCTTTGTCAAATTCACAAATACTCTACCCATATCTTGATATTTCAATTAATCACAACTACCACTCATTTCTGTGTTACCTTTCATGTCTAAACTTTTGGACTGTGTAGTAGCTACTCAGTTACTTTATTTGTCCACTTTTTGTTTGCTTGAACCATTTCAGTCGGGTTTCAAACAATTCCACTCCATTGAGACTGCTCTCCCAAATTTCAGGATGATCTTCTTACCTGCAGAAGTAAGGGTCTGTATACTAGTCTGTTATTTTTTATTTAACTACTGCTTTTGATTTCCTGAGCCATGAGAGAGAGACTGCCATTACCTTCTGAATGAGTTTGGCTTCAATGATTCAGTTCCTGCATGGTTTAAATCCTATTTCTCTGATTGATCTCTTTGAGAGTCCTTTAGCTGTAGGTTATTGGCCTCTCATCATCTGATCTACAGGGTTATTCAGGGATCTGTGTTGGGTCCCCTCTTGTTTTGTTAATACATTACCCCATTTAAGTAGACGTATTAGATCACACAGCTTCCCTTTTCCCTACTACTCTAATGACAACCAGATTTATTTTTCTTTTCTTGCTCTAACTCATGTTATTGTTCATAATCTGTAAATTTATCTTGCTGATCTGGTAAACTGGTGTTCACTGAACTATCAGAAATTCAATGCTGATAAAGCCGAGGTGCTTCTCATGCCAATGAGCACTGCTTCTGCAGAGTCCTACTAAAGCTTAGGTTCTTAGTTTAATGAACATACTTTTCTCCTTCACCTTTCACCTAAACTTTGTGTTAGAAATCTAGGGGTGCTGGTTCCACGGTGTTGAACAATAGGGCAATGCTCTGGCACACTGGTGATCTGGGTTCGCACCCCGATCCCGGATACCGGGAGAGGAAGCCGTCAGGAAGGAAGTTAAAATTGGATGCTTCCTTCGGGGAGGGGGTCATAGCATGCCACTCTCGTAGTGGCTCCTGGTGGTGGTTTACAGTGGTGTTCTTGGTGACATATGGGTGGCTACACGCTGCCGAATGCCCATACCCCCAGGAAGGCACCATGGCCACACACATTGTGGAAGGTGGGTGGGTGCCCCAGAACAGTGGAAAGTGGCTGCCTACAGTGCTGGATGACAGCTTTCAGTAGGCCTCCCTCATGCCGTGGACCACCTAGCACACTGCACCTGGCCCCCAACCGACATCCCTAGTGTAACAGGCGCTTCCTCCCCCATTGCCCCCACAGGGATAAGCTGGACCACCAATGGGGAAATGTTGGCAGAGCTCTGTGGGAAGCTGAGACAGGTGCAGCAGCAGTGGTTAGGTCCAATGGACAGAGAGAGAGCCAGCATGTCAGATCCGAAGGAGTGAGGCTGCAGTGGGCCTGGAGGAGCAAAGGAAAAAAAAACAACTTGGGGTTTATGATGACCCTGATTTATCCCTTTCTTCACAAATTCTAGCCACCTCTAAAATCTGCTGGTTCCACCAAATTAATGTTATGCATATTCATTAAGGTCAGGGGTGGGTCCAAGAGAATGGAGGATAGTGGAGGAGGTGCTGCTCCACAAAGGAGGGGACAGTGAGGAGCCTAGAAATTATAGGCCCTTCAGGCTTACCTCCACTTTAGGTAAAATGATGGAGACACTAGTTAAATATGACTTAGTGGACTACTTGGAGAGAAATGGGCTCCACAGTAGTTAGCAGCATGGGTTCATGGGATGGAGGTCTTGTCAGACCAACTTGATAGTATTATTTGATTGGATAAAAAGGGCCATGGATAAGGGACAAGCAGTAGACTTCCTCTATTTTGACATCAGCAAGGCATTTGACTCAGTGCCACAAAGAAAGTGGTTAAAGAAATTATAAGATTTGGGAGTGTCAAAGGACCAAGTTAAATGGGTTGAAAGTTGGTTGGGGGGCAGCAGAGGGTGGTAGTAAATGGGGTCAAAATGGGGGGAGGGAGGTCATGAGTGGGATACTGCAGGGGTCAGTCCTGGAACTAGTCCTTTTCAATATGTTCATCAGCAACATAGGAGAAGGAATACAGGGCAAGATGTGTCTCTTCACAGATGTCACTAACCTATGTGGCAGGATAGACAGGGAGGCATGGGTAAAAGAGTTGTAGGGGATCTGCGAAGGTTAAAAGGTTAGAGAGGTGATCCATGGTCTAACTGTTGAAATTGCCAAAAAGTGCAAGGTGATGCACATAGGGGACAAGAATCCTAGGAAGGAATATTGGGTGGGAGGGGTTAAGCTGGCCACTGCATTAGAGGAAAAGGACCAGGGAACATCATAAGTGACTCCTAAAACAAACTAGCCAATATAACAAGGCTGACAGCAAGGCAAGAAGAATGTTGTGGCATACTGGAAGAGTTTTGATAGCAGGAGGAAAGCGCTAATACTACCTTTCTATAGATCACTGGTGAGACCCCAGCTGGAGTACTGTGCCCAGTTCTGGTGTCCTCCCCTGAGGAAAGACAGAGACTGGTTGGAGACAGTGCAGCACAGAGTAACCAAAATGATTCAGGACCAACAGTGCAGATCCTATGAGCTGGGGTCAACCTTAACCTTTTTTTTGCACTAACCAGCAGGACAAGTTGATTTGTAATTGCACTAGCCTGCAGATGGTTGCACTAGCTCACAATTATAATGGTAAATTGTGATCATTTATACAGGAGTAAAAAATGAAAGCCAAGGCCTAGGGTTGCCAACACTCCCATATTTTAAGGGACATCCCATATTTCAATAAAAAAAAATGCCCGTCCTGTATTAAATCAATGCAGGATGCCTTTTATTCCATATTTTGTGTTGGCCCCATAGTAGCGCAGAACTCAGTTTTCCAGTGGCATTAGCAGCACCATTATGCATGTCGGTATGTGGCGGGGATGTAAGCTTGAAGGGGGAATCTGGACTGTCAGCGTTGTGGAGCAGCAGGGAGTGAGTGAGCTGACAGTGCAGATTGCTTGCTGACAGTCAGTACTGTGAGTTGGAGAATGCGCCAGACATCAAGAAGAAAGTGATTTTCTGGCTGACATGAGTGGTTGTGGTGCACCACAATTATCTCCTGGAGATGGCCCAGCTGTGATATTTGAGTCCCACTCGTGTCAGCCATTAACTAAAATGTGAGTCTTTTTTTAAACTGGCTTGACTGTGAATGTGAGTATGATCTTTAACCATTTCTATCTCACCACTACATAAAAATGCTGGCAAAAGCAGAGTACAATTAAACTTAATTTCATCAAAATATTATACCCACATGCACAGTATACTGTATCTTGGTTGCTGCTGCAAAGTTTTTTTGACTATACAAAGTCATGGAAGATCATAAATAAGTGCTGCACTGCCCACCCAGTTAGGTTATGTGTGAATCATGAAGTGTTCAGTTTGTTTAAATTCATTTGGGTTAATTAAGGTATAACTCATTACAAGTTTCTGAGTGGCAAAACCATTTAAAACAATGATTCATCATCTTTTTAGTCTTTGAGCATTAAAGAGCCTACAGAAATAATTATATGAAATGTTTTCATGCTACACACATAAAACTACCAATGTGATATGCATGCTGCAAGCATGATTTATATGTTAAATTGGAACCGATTATAAGCATGTGGCATGTGTGCAGCAAGCAAGCGTGGAAAGAATGCTTTTTATGTTAAATTGGAACAGACTGCATGCATGAGGCATGCGTGCAAAAAGCAAGTGGTCGCAGATAACTACACACATTAAAGTTAAGTGAGTTCCTCAGGATCACACCATATACAAGTGCGGGTTGATGAGATTCAAACCCAGGTCTTCAGGTCTTTAACTCTCCTGGTTTACAGTTCAGTGCCTTTAACCACTAAGCTGTACTGCCTGCACACATATGGTTCACTTGTACAACAATATAAATCTACATACCTCTGCATGCATGCAGCATGCTTGTAGCCACTGTTATACTTTTAAGTTTTCTTGTCCCCTTTCATCTCATGCTACACAGCTGAACTGTAGCACACATAGCAATGGAAAGGAAACACATGTGGTTCTTCCCACCACCAATACACACAGTTACCCACAAAACTAATTCTGTCTGGCCTGTACTCCTGCTAATTTCTCTCTCTAGTTTTGAATGCTTCCACGCAAATGTACTTTAAGGGGAAAACACAAAAGTAGCAATAACTCAATACCCACCCACATGGCCAGTCCCCCCCCCATGCACACACACACTGCAGAAGGTGTAGCCATGCTGCTACAGATAACCCACCAAGTATGGATATACTGTAAGTTGAGAGTCTCTTACCTCTTTACTAGGGAGCCAGAGGCAGGAGTCTTTAAGAGATGGTGTTCATCGGTCAGAGTGCTGGGTCATACCCCCTTGAAATGAATGGAGTTATTTTGTATTACAGTCGAACCTCGGTTGTCCGAATCAGCCAGGAATGTGGAATTTGTCTGGATAATTGATCGTCCGAATAATCGAGGTTTGACTGTATGAGGTAACATTGTTTGAGACCAGTTTGCTAGTCTGTACAAATGAATAATCCGGATAATCAGTGTCCGGATAATCGAGGTTTGACTGAACTATTTTATACATTATGATGGTGAGTTGGAGAATAATGAAGGCCACTGTTCTACTAACAAGGCCCTTGTTAGTCGAGTGGTAGCCTTCATTAATCTCCAACTCTCCATCAATAATGTATAAAATTGTAATAAAAAATACCCCCATTCATTTCAATGGTGCACACCCCTGCAGTCTCCTTTGCCCTATCTCATAATGTGCTTGAGAGTGGGGATGTGGAGGTCAGCTTCACTGGTGGGGGGGCATAAGCCTGACAATAGTGGGGCTCCAATAGTCTGTGCATACCATACCGCTCAACTGTCCCTGAATACAAGGGACAGCTCTCATTTTACCCCTTAAAACTGAATTGCTCCTCATCTGTCATGGGAAAAATGCTGTTCACACTGAGGATGTCCTGTAAATTTAGACTTTATGGCAGGAGCACCATTTCATATTTCAGCAGGGAGGAGCCAACAACCAGCGGAGGCCTGGTGCTAGTTAGCCCCTTGGTGGCAAGCTCTAGAATGTCTGGAATGTCTCTAAAAGGTAAAATGTATTTGTTGTGACTGAAAAGTGATATGCAAATCTTGAAAAATTTAAATGTATAACATTCATCTGTCTATATCCCGGAGCAGTGCATCAGATTTGGGCTTACCCCACTGAGTTACTAACCAATTTTTTTCCTGGCTGAAGTTCTGAAACCCCCTCCCCCCAAAAAAAACATTGTCCTAATTTGTCTCCCTGACTCCATTCCATTCAATACCGCTCAGATATGTGTTGTGAAACTGCCCAAAGGCACAGAAATGTGAAAAACACTTCAATATTTCAGTCCGTCCTCCTTCTTCTCCAATCCTCCTTTAAAAAAATATTTATTTTTACTTATCCAGCCATCTGACTAGAACCTGCAGCCTGGCCCAGTGTGCCACCAACGCAGTTTTGAGTCCACTCCTCCTCCTCTGTCCTTCTGCTAGAAGCTGGATGCTAGATCCAACCATCTCAGGTCCCCAACATGGTCTGTGACCAAGTCACCTCACCAACCAAACCCATCCAACCTGTATCGCTTGCTTCTTGCTTGGCTGCTGCTGCACTGCACTAATCAAGGCCTATGAAGACCATCCACACCACTGTCACCACTGCTGCTAGGCCTAGCTTTCTGCTGCGGGGCCTGTGCTGTTTTTTGGGGGAGTTAAGCTAAGTTGAATAAGTAGGTAGCCTAGTCTTGAGTTAGCTTCTATCTCAGCCTCTGCCCCTTCAGCCACCAGGGGAGATGGAGACTCATGAAGAGTAGACCAACAAAACTATGCTGCCATAGCACTGCTATTTAGAGTTCAGTGCTCACCGACTTCTCCAAGCTGTAGTGTGAAGCCTGTCTACTCTGTGGCGGGAAGGCAGTGTCGCACTCACGTGACTCATGTGCACTTGCTTGGCTGGAGCTCTTACACGTCATGTGTGATGGCACCACCACTAATAGGTGGAGAGTGTGGACAACACAATACAGACACAGTCAAGTCAGGAGTGCACCTACAGCGTGACTGTACACAGGCCAGGGAGGCACTTATTGTGCAAAAGATTAAATTTAAATTTAATGCCATTATTGCCACACCAAAAGATTAGCCTAGGCACAAATATAGAGGGCAGGGTGGCACCCCAGCTTTATGGTAGAAATTCATTCTCAGGTGCTAATATCAGTACAAGTAAATACAATGGCGTCCATTGTGTTCTGAGGTACTGTATCTCCCTGTTTCAGGATGTGTCCTGATCATCATGAGGGTTTGTGTCCTAATTGCCCCTCATTTTGAGAGTCCATGTCCCTCATTTCGGTGACAAAATGTGAGTTATGGTGCATGCTTCCAAGACTCCACTCAGCACAAAGATTGCTGAGCATGGCCATTGTGTAGATGCTCCATACAGAAGGACAAAGGGAAAGTATGTGAGCCTAATCAGTCATGGAGAAACATATTTGTAGTACTAAATATGCATAAGAGGATTTGCATGGCCCAAAACAAAAAGGTCAGGCTTCACAACACAGAGGCCCCTCTTCGCACATCTGGAATGGGGGATGTTTGCTGACTATATCCTAGGCATTTAATGCATTAAGCAAACAATACTTTACAAATTAATGGAAATTTAATGACAAAAATCAAAAGCCATTAAACAACTTGCAAAAGGATCAGAATTAATGAGTTTACCCAATTTGAATGGAGAATCAATGAAAAATGTATTTTAATGGCTCTAATTACTAGCAGTAGTATGAGAAATAGAAACTGATGTGTTTTTTTAGATGAGACTTGCATCAGCTTAGCTGCTGCGCACATGGCAAGCATGCAACACGCGAACCTGATATGATTTTTAGAAGATGTTCCCACCAGCTTATCTGCTGCACACATGTCAAGCTTGCAGCATGCAAACCTAATTTGCATTTTAGACCTGGTTCGCATAGGTTCACTTTGTGTATGTGAACCGCATGCAAACATTGCACAGTTAAGCATGTAGCATGCATTCTGCATGTACAGAGCACACTTATATTTCTGTAAGGGTCATTAAAATCACATGGACTGTGATAAAAGACAAATTTCAGTATAGGACTCTATGAGCAGACACAAATTCCTTCAAATCTGTTACAGTCAAGTGTAGGTATCCTCTTCGATTATTGATTCTGGTCTTTACAGAGTGTCATGTGACTTGTGAGATGATTTGGGCAGCTCAGTACCTGGCTGTCTTACACTGTAGCTCAAGACCCACCCGGGTGCAGAATTCATGTTGGGGAAGTAGCCGGGCAGGGGAAGGGGCTTAACTGTCCCTTATTATTTTTGCAATACAGTGTTGCCAACTCTAACTTAGACTATTGTACTTTTATTATCCTGCGCCCAGATTGCTTCCTGCCCCAGACCGCAATGCAGTCACACACAGTGTGCCCTCCCCCATTGTTTTGTACTATGGCCCCAGCCCCCATTTTTTCCTCTTTCTGCACCCCCCCGAACCAGAAGATCCCACAATAGAAAATGGCCAATCAAGCAGTCCTAGCTCTGCATACACAATAGCCAGCATCATCATGCACCTCACCTCACCACACTCTTACCCCTACCACCAGGGCAATGAACAGAGTCAGGTAGAGAAAGACAAGACCATGGCCAGATTAAGGCAACTTGGGGCCCTATGCCCAGGAGAAATCTGAGGCCCACCTCATCACACTAGTGCCCCTTCACTGTGGCCACACTTCTTGGTCATTTTGTATCTGTAACTGAACTTTTTAAAACATATTTTCTTACTGTCCCTAAAAAGTAGCATAGAACCTAAAAAAGGGAAGCAGGCAGTATAGCGCTGTGGTTTACGTCTCTGAGCTGCAAATCTGGTGACCTGGGTTTGAATCCCACAGTCTCCACTTACTTACTGTGTGACCCTGAGCAAGTCACTTAACTTCCCTGTGCTCCCAGGTTGCACCTGTAAACAAGTTTTCAGCTTAGTGTGTCTCACCTTGTTAAACAATTGGAAAAAAAAATAACCTAACAAATGCATCAAAATGAATTAAACTAATACTATCAGTATGAAAAAAATATTGGTCATAGTTTTTATCATTTAGGGAAAATACTTTTCCAATTGGACTGGTACAAATATTTTTTGGTTATGAAATGTCTTGATTTGCACTTCTGACCCAAGAGACGGATGTGCAGTCACAGTGTGGGTGTTGCCATTTTGTCCTGTCAGGTTGCAGGGTGGTGTAGGAGTTAAACTGGTGGTTTACTTAAGAAGTCATAATGAATTAGAGATTACATTGCAAAGTGAGTGATTGCTGTAAGAAATAATTTCAGGGGATCAAACATTTATGTCACTGATAATAAGCCAGGATCAAATTATGGCAAGATTTATTGATGGAATCTTTTTTTTTTGTTTTTTATTTATTCTAGGATTACAATTACCTTTGAGCCCAGGGCTCTTTTACAAAGGTTCCACGTCATAACAAAGGTTAAACATCATGGGTTACAAGGTTTACACATGTTGCAAAAGAAGACATTCGATGAAGATAGGATGGAGGGGGGGTAGGAGGTGAGGAAAGGGGCAGAAGCAGGGGTCAGAGTAGAGCAGGGAGGCAAGAGGGCAGGGGAGGTGATAGTGTGGGGGGTTGGAAAGAGTGCGAGGCAGCCAGGAGGCATTGTCAGTGGCAAGTGTGGGAGAGGATGGTGCCCCTGGACGGTTAAGTGCGGTGGGCACGGGGCCCAGCAGAGGTGAGCGTAAGAGGATCAGTGAGGAACATTAGCCATGGCAATCACAGGAGCTGGAGGCAGCAAGGGTGTTTCGGAGCCTGAATTTGAAGGCACCAAGACCAGTGGTGGTGATAGTCTCATTTGCGAGACTGTTAAACCAGGAGGGTGCTCTGTAGGCTAATGAACATTGGCCTTGATTTGTGAGGCAGCGAGGGATCCGAAACAGTTGTGACTTAGATCCCCTGGTGATTCTAGAGCTGGTTTTTGTTTGGAGAAGGGTGCAGACTCTGGGAGGGGCAAGCCCCAACTGAATTTTCTTTGCCACCACACAGGTTTGGTATTGAATACGATTTTCAAGTTGCAACCAGTTTGTTTGTGTATAGAGGTCACAGGTGTGCGTGATGTGGTTAGCTCCAGTGATGAGTCGACAGGCCTTGTTTAGGGTGATAGACAACCTTCTGAGTGCCGTGCGAGTGGCGGCGCCATAGATGACATTGCCATAGTCTATCTGGGAGATGATGGAGCTTTGAACAGCAGTAGCAAGGGCCTCTTTGGTCAGGTGCCTCTGTGAGCGATAGAGTAGACCCAGTCTGGAGTTCGCAGTTTTTGCCACATTAGTTATGTGGGTAGCGTAGGACAGGTGGGAGTCTAAGGTAATTCCTAGATATTTAAAGGATTTGACCTACTCCAGAGGGCTTCCTAAGCAGGTGTTCAAGGAGAGTTGGAGATGTTTGTGCTTGTTTTGGTGGCTGGTGAACATCATGGTCTTGTTTTTTTTCTGGTTAAGAATTAACTCATGTTCTTTGAACCAGTTTTCTACCAAGGTGAAATCATGCTGAAGGATTTGTTGTAGGTGGCTTGGGTCTTGATGGGAGGCAAGAATCACAGCATCATCTGCATAGAGTATAATTTGTAGTGGACTGGAGGTGGGGAGAGGGTTGAGGAACAGGCTGAAAAGTAATGGGCCCAGGATGGAGCCCTGGGGAACACTCGAGCGCACTTCTTTAGTATCGGAGAGCATGTCCCCTATTTTTATTCATTAGGTCCGGTTGCCAAGGTAGCTGTCAAACCAAGCCACAGTTTCAGAAGAAAGGCCAGAGATCAGTAGCTGCCGAAGTAGGAGGCGATGGTGAACGGTGCCAAAAACCTTTGACAGGTCTATGAATATAGCCCCAGTTAGGAGACCGTGGTCTAGGGAGTTGTGGATGGCACCCATGAACTCAAGAAGGGCAGTGGCAGTGCTATGCCCTTTTCTAAACCCATGTTGCTGCTGGCAAAGGATGTTACGTTTGTGCAAATAGTCAGTGAGCTGGTCCGCTACTATCCGTTCCAGGGTCTTAGAAAGGGGTGGGAGGATAGAGATAGGGCGGTAATTCCCATGAGGGTCCTGTCACTGCTTTTGTGGATTGGAGTGACTGTTGCTGACTTCCATTTATCAGGTAACTGGCTGAGAGAGAGGGAGATATTAAAAATCCTGGTGAGAGGCTCCAGTACTTTCTCTAGTGTGAGGGACAGAAGCTTGAGGTCCAGTGTATCAGCACTTGCTCTGTTGTTGTCGATGGCTTTGGAGATGTATTTTCTGACTGTATTTTTGTTAACTGCTCTGAAGTAGAAGGGGGGGCGGTTTTTGGATGGAGTCTGATCAGTGGGAAGAGGAGTGTCACTGACATTGAAAAAGTCGGGGGTAGGACGCTGCTGAGGTCAGTGAAGGCATCATTGAAAGTATTGGCAATGACTTTTTGGTCCAGTGTAATACTCCCGTTAATCTTGAGAACAGTCGGGGGTGATTTGGACTCCTTCCCGGTGACATCTTTTTTGTTATCCCAGAAAGCTCTCCCATTTCCCCATAAGTCAGTGAGTGCTTTCTTGTGGTAGTCAGATTTCTGTTGGCGAATGGATTTGGTGCAATCATTTCTAGCTCTTTTGTATTCTTGGATGTCTGTTTGATTTCCAGTTGATCTGGCCTGTTCCCAGAGATGGTCCCTATGTTTTAACTTCTTTAGGAGTGAGCCAGAGAGCCATGGGTTGCAGAGAGATTCAACTTTGCATTTTTTTTGCTGGGCAAAGATGTTACAGGCTTCATTGAAGATGCGGATGAATAGGTCCAGGGCTGTGTTTGTGTCCGTGGCCCGGTTGATGGTGGACCAGTCTTGATTAAGTAGCTGTGTTTTTAGATTGATTAGCTGTCCATGGGGTAGGACTCTGCTGAGGATGACTTTAGGTGGTGGTTTGCAGAATTTATTTGACCAGGTGCAGCTGACAGGGGAGTGATCACTGGGGGAGTCAGGTAGAACAGCGGATCTGGTGATCCGGGAGGGGCGAGTGGTCAGAATCCAGTCCAAAAGGGTGCTGATGCCAGTGTTATCATTTTTTTTGGTTGGGGAGTCCAGTATCTGGGTGAGGTTGGCCGACGTGACTGAGTCCCTGGCAGCACCTGCCTCTGTACACAGCCAGTTTATGTTGAAATCACCAAGTATGATGGTTTCGGAGTCAGGTGGGAGTGTTTTGATGTAATCCAGAACTGCGTGGAGGCCCGGTCCCTGTTCTTTAGGAGGGATATACAGTGTGATGGCCGATAGGGCTTTATTCTGTGCACCAAGATGGATTTTGACGTGCAGTAGTTGGGTGGTGAGTGTCGGTAGATCAGTGTGGACAGGGTGCCCCATCAGATTGCCTTTGAGATACAGGGCACATCCTCCTCCTCCTCTTCTAGATTTTCGATCAAGCCTGAAGATATTATATCCTGAGATGCTAGAGTCCTCTGCTGTCCATCTGATGCCCCACGCGCAGGCACCGTGTATTAGACCCCTTCCCCTTAACCCCCATGACTTGCCCTTCATGGCAGGGGGTTGGGAGACTTCTCGACCCACCAGACCAGATCCAGTATTTGGGGAGGCGCCTTCCCAGGCTGTTGTGGAGGGGGACCATCATTATCCTGCAGAGGACTCCATTTTTCCTGTTTTCTTTGCACTCCTTGGAGGATGTGGCATGCAGTGATGTCAGCGGTGGCAGCACACATGCTCCTGCACGTGGCCATCCAGGTATCTGCCACAATCCCGCCCACATCTTCAGCATCAGCATGTCGCCTCCCAGCCTCTGCTAGGGGGCAAGTGAATGCCAAGTGCAAGATAATGCATATGGGGCACAAAAACCCTGGAACAACATATCATTTGGGGGGTGAGGATATAGCATGCACCAAGCAGGAAAGCGATCTTGCGATTATCATCTCTGATGATCTCAAGGTAGGGAAACAGTGCAACAAGGCAGCAGATGCATAGGCAGGGGCATCACCAGCAGGAAAAGGGAGATCAGAATTCCACTATACAAGACACTAGTGAGGCCCCACCTGGAATACAGTGTACAGTTCTGGAAACCTTACCTACATAAGGACATAGACAGGGTAGAGAAGGTTCAGAAGAGGGCAACAAAGATGGTACATGGATTACATCACAAGTCCTATGAGGACAGGTTGAAGGACTTGAATATGTACTCCTCGGAGGAGAGGAGGGAGAGAGGGGATATGATAGAGACATACAAGTATCTTATAGGGAGGAACAGGGTGCATGAATACACCATTTTTCAGTGAAAAAGATGTTCCAGGACTAGAGGGCATGGGATGAAGTTGGAGGGAGGGCAATTCAGAGGAAACATGAGGAAAATTTAATTCACAGAACATGTGGTGGACAAGTGGAACACCCTGCAAGAGGAAGTAGTGGGGGCTGAAACAATCATGGTATTTAAGAATGCATGGGATAGACATAAGAGAATTCTGGAGGTCAGGGGTAAGAGGCAACAGACTTCTAGAAAAACATAAAGTCAACTTACAAGCTCAAATGGGCAGACTGGGTGGGCCGTAGGCCCTTATCTGCTGACAACGTCCGTGTATCTGTGTACAATATCTATGTACTAACCCCCCTCCCTGAAGAAGGAGAGCAGTCCATGTGACACTCAATCCTTCTCCTCCCCTGCCGACCCCCAGTGGCCCATGCTTGTTCCCAAACATGGGTCACTGACATGGCGTGAGGTAAGGCACCCAGCGCCTCAACCCTCAGTGTCACCGGGCTGGCACCAACATCATTGTTGCTGTGAAGATATTTGTGTTCTTATAAATAGGCGACTGTAATGCAATATGCAGAGAAGCAGTCAAAGTAGATATAATTCCCTAGTCGGACAGTTTCTGTATTCTGTGACATATTCTCAAGCTTTTGCTCTGTAAATATTGGATTAGACATGTATTATTTGAACATTATTATTCATGTGCTAGTACTGTATGTATTTCACCTGCCTTGTATCTGTATATGTTCCTGATATATGTTCTCAGGACCTCCTTGTGAATGAGCCTGCTCAATCTTGTTTTCATGCAACTGTTTTCAGTCATAAAGAAAACTGAAAATTAATTATGGAAACTGTATGAAGTAACAAAGAAAATCGGATGGAGCTAAATTAAATCTTACTTTTTTAAAGTTTTCCTATTGCTCTCAGGGGCTCTTTAAGTATAAAGCATAGATATTGAATTGCACTGTTAATCTTTTATTTTTTATTTTTTATTTATTTGTGTCTAGGATTACAAAGTACCTTTGAGCCAAGGCTCTTTTACAAAGGTTCCACGTCATGCTGGTTACAGGGTAACAGACACTAAAACATAAAACAGTTACAGGTACATGGTTTTAGACAGCAACTTTGCTTGACAAAATCAGACTGAGTGATGAGTAACTCAAGAAACAATAGAAGGAAGAAGGCAAGAAGGGGAGAGGGATGAGGGTACGGGAAGGCATAGGTTTAGAGGGTCCGGGTGAGGCAGCCGAAGGGCACAGACACAAGGCAAGTGCATTAGAAGTTGCATTGGACAGGTAAGTGCAAGAAGAGAGGGCAGAAACTGACACCTATAAGGTCAGAAGCAGCATAGGGAATGAAGATGTTATGGGGTGCAAGCATAGGTGGAGGTGCCACTTATGGAGTGGCGGAGCTTTTTTCTGAGTGCCCCAAGCATCGCTGTGGATGAGGTGTCACTAGAGAGCTCATTCAGCCAACTCGGAGCCCTGTATGCAAATGACCTTTGGCCTTGGGATGTGCGGCATCGAGGGATTTGAAGGATTTGGGGCTTAGAGCTCCTGATGTTGCGGTTGGTGATTTTGGGTTTGAGGAGGGTGCTGATTCTTGGTGGTGCCTTTCCCATCATGATTTTCTTAGCAGTGATGCAGGTTTGGTATTTGATTCGGTTGTTCAGTTGCAGCCAGCCTGTTTTGGAGTAGAGATAGCAGGTGTGGGTGAGATGGTGGGAACCAGTAATGCGTCGGCAGGTTGATTGAGGGAAGCCGAAACACGCCTGAGAGATGAGGTTGTGGCAGATCCATAGATAATGAGACTGTAGTCAATGATGCTGATGATGGAGCTCTGGACAGCTATGGACAGAGCTTCTGGGGTTAGATGTTTTCTGTGTTGGAATAGTAGGCCCATCCTGGTGTTGGCTACTTTTGCCATATTATTGATGTGTGGGACATAGGAGAGATTACAGTCGAGGGTGAGGCCGAGATATTTGAAGGTATGAACTTATTTGAGGGTGATTCCTTGCTTGGTTTTAATGGAGAGCTGATATTGTTTGTGTTTGTTTTGGGAGCTACAGAAGATCACGGTCTTTGTTTTTTTTTTCTGGTTAAGTATAAATCTGTGTTTTGTGAACCAGTTTTCGACTGCAGAGAAGGCGTGTTGGAGGTTACCTTGTAGATGGACTGGATCATGGTGGGATGCCAGGATGACAGCATCATCCACGTAGAGTAGGATCTGTTCAGGGCAGGATTCTGGCAGTGAGTTCAGAAAAAGGCTGAAAAGGAGGGGGCCCAAGATTGAGCCCTGTGGGACACCGAACCCGGATTGGTCTTTGGTCTGAGAGTGTGCCAGCAATTCTCACTCTTTGGGAGCGGTTGTCTAAGTAGCTTTTGAACCAGTTCACCGAGTTAGGTTAGAGCCCTGCTAGTCAAAGCTGGGCAAGTAGGAGATTGTGGTTGACGGTATCAAAGGCTTTAGTTAAGTCGATGAAGGTGGATCCAGTAAGATGACTGTTATTGAGTGAGTGATGAATTGCACCAGTGAATTCAAGTAGCGCCGTGGAGGTGCTATGACCTTTTCTAAAGCCATGTTGCTCCTTGCACAGGATGTTGTGATTGTCTAGGAAGTCGGTGAGCTGGTCTGACACAATCCGTTCTAGGGCCTTGGAGAGTGGAAGTAGGATAGAAATTGGACGGTAATTCTCAGTAGCTGTTTTGTCACCACTTTTATGAATTGGGGTTACTGTGGCAGATTTCCATAAATCAGGGAACTGGCTGAGGCTGAGAGAGAGAGGTTGAAAATCCTGGCCAGTGGTTGGAGTACTTCTTCAAGTGTGAGTGATAGCAGTTTGAGGTCGAGGGAGTCACTGCTGGCTCTGGAGTTGCAAATAGCTTTGTTAACATAGCTGCGGACTTGATGTATTTAAAGTAGAAGGGATGGTGGCTGGGGGGGCAAGGGGGGAACCACCTCATGGAAAAAACCCTGTGGGAGTACAGCACTGAGGTCCATGAAGATGTCATTGAATGTATCAGCAATGAGTTGTTATATTTAAGAGTAAGACTTGATAAGTGAAGATTCCAAGTGGGAGGGAGAGACAAAGCAAAGGAAATGGGCATGTTCACACCTGGCAAGTCAGCCTGACCATGGGCCCTTGAAGCAATCAGCTACAATTAACACCCAATTAGTTAGGTGAGAATAGAAACATAGAAATATAGAAACATGGACTTTGATGGCAGATAAGGACCGCTTGGCCCATCTAGTCTGCCCATTTCCCTACCTACAGGATAGGCCGCAGATCCTAGTTAACCAACAGCCTATTTCTTCCTACCCCCAACAAGAATTGCCTTATGTCTGTCCCATGCATTCTTGAATTCTCCCACAGTTTTAGACCCCACAACCTCCTCAGGAAGGCTGTTCCATGCGTCCACTACCCTCTCTGATGAAATAATACTTCCTCACATTGCCCCTGAACCTCCTCCTTCTATATTTAAATTGTGTCCCCTTGTTCTTGCACGTCTCTTTTTCTGAAAGATGCTACCCTCTTGGACTTTGTTGATTCCACTGAGGTACTTAAAAGTTTCTATCATGTGCAACCTCTCCCTTCTTTCCTCAAGGGTATACATATTAAGCTCCTTTAGTCTCTCCTCATACAGATTCTCTTGCAGACCCTGCACCATTTTAGTTGCCCTCCTCTGGACTACCTCTATCCTGTCTATGTCCTTGCGGAGATGAGGTCTCCAGAACTGGACACAGTACTCCAGATGGGGTCTCACCAACTGTCTGTACAGAGGAATAACAACTTCCTGTTTTCTGCTGCTGATGCCTCTCCTATACATCCCAGTATACCCCAGCCCTCCCTACTGCCTTCTCACACTGCTTGCTAACCTTAAGGTCATCTGATATGATTACCCCAGGTCCCTTTCCTTTTTGTTGTTGTTACTACCTCCCCACCCATTGTGTATTCTTCCCTGGGTTCTTGTTTCCCAGGTGCATTATTTACCTTCTTTGCACTGAATCCTAGCTGCCGCCTCACCCTTGCCATAGACAGGCAGCACCTCTGAGAAGGATACCGTGTGTGCTGCTTGCCTTAGGCCCCTCCCCAATTCCACAAACCCCTCCTGCACTGCTCTACTCTCATGTTGAGCCAAGTCATTTGTCCCTAGGTGGACAACGATGTCCAGCTCAGTCTCCTGTACAGTTGTTCTCATAATCATGTCACAGTTCAGTCCCTGCCTTGCTCAAGATACCTAGCAGTTCAGTCCTTTACAAAAAAATGCATCTCAGGTAGAAGAAAATATAGTAAATATATGTTGGAGATTGCTGTAGGCCCCCTGGCAGGTAGGTCCCCAAGGCACATGCCTATGTTGCCTATGCCTTAATCTGGCCCTGGGCAAGACAGTCTCAGCCCCCACCTTGTGATCAACTGATGTAAGGTGCCTGCCTGGCACCACGGCTTGGAGGGACAGGAAGTGCATCCTCAGGATCACGAGAACAACTGTACAGGAGACTGAGCTGGACATCATTGTACACCTAGGGACAAATGACTTGGCTCAACATGAGATTAGAGCAGTGCAGGAGGGGTTTGTGGAATTGGGAAGGGGCCTAAGGCAAGTAACACACACAGTATCCTTCTCAGAGGTGCTGCCTGTATATGGCAAGGATGAGGCGAGGGTACTTCGCACCTTGCAGTTTAATGAATGGTTGAAAAAATGGTGCAGAGCAAAGGGTTTTGGCTTCACTGGGGACTGGGGTTCCACCTGGAGGGATACCAGCCTATACTGGCAGGATGGTCTGCATCTGCCCAGGAAGGAAACAAGTCTTCTGGCTGATTGGTTTAAATGCTTCATTGGCAAACTTTTAAACTAGTCAAGAGGGGAGGCACTGATGAGCAGCAGGGGATCCCAGCCTCCCCCTACAAAACAGGGTACTAAATGAGAAAAAGACCGAGGTAGAAAGGTCAGTAGGGAGCAGGACAGGGGTAATGTAGAAAGCAAAGTCAATGAGTACAGGGATGGTGCTACAAGAAGAAAAGCCATCAAAAAATGGAGGGTAATGAGTACCAATGCCCTTAGTCTGGGTAACAAGCTTCCTGAATTAGTGGCCTTGATGGAGGAGGAACATCTGGATACTGTGGCAGTCACAGAAACATGGTACACACAGAACCATGACTGGGACGTAAACATGCCAGGATACACCATCTACAGGAGGGACATGGAGGATAAAAGAGGAGGTGGAGTAGCTCTCTACATAAGGGACAACATCAAAGCAACAGAACAAAAGGTAAACAGGGAGGCAAGGAAGCACTGTGGGTCAATTTGGAGACCGGCAATGGCACCACAATCCGCACAGGGGTTGTATACAGACCCCCATCTCAGGGGGAGGAAATGGACAAGGAAATGATAGAAAGTATCGTTAGAATGGCAGAAAAAGGAGAGATATTGCTAATGGGGGATCTGAATATGCCTGATGTTAACTGGAGTGCATTTGCAGCAGCCACTTCTAAGAGTGGGGTCATTTTAGATGCCCTACAGGGGGCATGTCTTAGACAACTAGTATCAGAACCCACTCGAGAGGGAGCAATCTTAGACCTGGTACTTTCAAATGGAGAGGGCGAGAGGATCACAGATTTAGAAGTGGGTAGCCATCTGGGAACTAGTGACCATCGAACAGTATGGTTCACAATAAACACAGCAGTACAGTCAAGCCATACAAAGGCAAAGGTACTGGACTTCAGGAGGGCAGACTTTGTCAAAATGGGTGAGTGCCTAAGGAATGCACTAGCAAATGGGCAGGAAGGAGGGGTGGAAGAACAATGGGGAATAATCAAAACTGCCATCACAGAGGCAACAAGCCTTTGTGTGAAGCAAATAAACAAAAAAAACGATGTAAGACACCACTACGGTTCTCAAAGGAGGTGACAGGGAAGGTTAGGGAGAAAAAGAGAGCATTCAGGAAGTACAAGGAATCACAGAAGGAGCAGGACAGAGAATTGTATCAGTTAAAGCAAAAGGAAGCAGGAAAGGCAGCCAGAACAGCAAAGGCCCAAACCGAGGAAAAGATAGCCAACTTAGTTAAGAAGGGGGATAAAACCTTTTACAGCTACATCAGGGAGCAAAGGAAGACCAAGGGAGGGATAGTGAGGCTTAATAAAGGGAAGGGGAGTGGGCAGAGGGTGACTGTGAAAAGGCAGAGATACTAAACAAATACTTTTGCTCAGTATTCCCAAATGAAGAGGGGGAGGTACCTAAACCAAACAATAGAAACACGCTGGATAGAGGGGTTGATACCAGCACTTTCACAGAAGAAAGGGTTCTGAAGGAACTCTTAAAACTGAAGGTGGACAAAGCAATGGGGCCTGATGGGATTCATCCCAGAATTCTAAAACAACTAAGGGTAGAACTAGTGACACCACTGACTACCCTCTTTAATAAATCATAGAAGGATGGGGTGGTACCTGAAGACAGGAGGAGGGCAGATGTTATTCCACTTCACAAAAGTGGAAGCAGGGCAGAAGCAGGAAACTACAGACCTGTTAGTTTAACCTCAGTGATTGGGAAAATGATGGAATCACTTCTGAAGGAAAGAATTGTTGAGTACCTAGAGGCCAGAGGAGCGCAGGACCCAAGGCAGCATGGATTCACAGCGGAAAGGTCATGTCAGATGAATCTAATAGATTTCTTTGACTGGGTGACCAAAGTAGTAGATCACGGAGGGGCTGTAGACATGGCCTACCTAGACTTTAGCAAGGCATTTGACACAGTCCCACACAAAAGATTAACATAAAAGTTGGCCAGCCTGCCTAAGAGTGGGTCCCAAGATGGTAGCCTGGGCAAAGAATTGGCTGGAGAACAGGACACAGAGGGCAATAATAAATGGAGTCCATTCTGAAGAAAGGGGGGGTTGCTAGTGGAGTACCGCAGGGTTCAGTACTAGGACTGGTCCTCTTTAATGTCTTTATAAGCGACATTGCAGAGGGACTGGAAGGAAAAGTATGTCTCTTTGCAGACAACACAAAGATCTGCAACAGAGTTGATACACAAGGTGGGGTGGAAAGGATGAGAAGGGAATTGGCAAGGTTGGATGAATGGTCAAATGTATGGCAGCTTAGATTCAATGCTAAGAAGTGCAAAGTAGTGCACCTGGGAAACAAAAACTCAGGGAAAAGAGTGCACAATGGGAGGTGAGATACTAACAACAACAAAAATGGAAAGGGACCTGGGGGTAGTCATATCAGATGACCTAAAGGTGAGCAAACAATGTGAGAGGGAAGTAAGTAGGGTGGTGGGATACTGGGATGCATAGGGAGAGGCATCAATAGTAGAAAACAGGAAGCTGTTATCCTTCTGTATAGACAGCTGGTGCGACCCCATCTAGAGTACTGCGTGCAGTTCTGAAGACCCAATCTCCGCAAAGACATAGACAGGATGGAGGCAGTCGAGAGGAGGGCAACTAAAATGGTGCAGGGTCTGCACCAGAAGACATATCAAGAGAGACTTAAGGATCTTAATATGTATAGCCTCAAAGAGCGGTGGGAGAGGGGAGGACATGATAGAAACTTTTCAAATACCTCAAGGAAATCCATAAAGTCCAAGAGGGTAGCATCTTTCAGAAAAAGAGGTGTGCAAGAACAAGGGGGCACAATTTGAAGCTGGGGGGACGGCTCAGAGGTAATGTGAGGAAGTATTTTTTCATGGAGAGGGTTGTGGATGCATGGAACAGCCTTCCTGAGGAGGTTGTGGAGTCAAAAACAGTGGTGGAATTCAAGAATTCATAGGACAGGCATAAGGCAATTCTAGTGGGAGGTAGGAAGAAGTAGGCTGTTGGTTAGCTAGGATCTGCAGCTTATCCATTAGGTAGGGAAATGGGCAGACTGGGTGGGCCAGGCGGTCCTTATCTGCCGTCAAATTCTATATTAACTGGAGCTCTGCACTTCTGGAAGTTTCCATACAATGTCAAGTGAGCAAGGGGCAGATCTAGGATTTCTTTGGGGAGGGGGCTACATAAGCCTAGGGGGCTGGGGAAATAGAAAAAAATTATGGCATTTTTATTTATATACTGTATACCAGGCGCCAAAGTGTGATCTAAACATGTTCTGCCCAAACAATAACAGTTTCTTTTAGCATTGTCCTTTCATCAGCCTAGGAGAAACAGTACCCAATCATGACTATACCACCTCTATTTCTATTTAGAAGGATTTAAGCACCCCAGGCATGCCTATTTTAACCTTTCAAATTATATGTTTTATTAAGGTTTATAACATGGGCAGGGAGCTATCTGTGAGCTCATTGGCAGACAGCCACCACCTGACCATACATTAATTTCTGTTACCCGCACAGTAAGTGTTGTGAATTGCCCCAGCAAGTGATCAAGAAGCGGCTGGCTCTTGTTATTCAGCCTAAAAGACAGTTCACAAGGCAACCATTAATCCCCCCACTATGTGAGCAGTGTGTCTGTGTACCAGACACATCCTTTGTTCATGTGTGTGTCGGTGCCCCTGTCTGTGTGGATTCAAGGTAACAAGCCACAATATGCAAACTGCTGTCTCTGGAAGATTTGCAACCTACAGAAGGGAGAGAGAGAAAGGAGCTGTCATGAGCTGTCACCATGCATGCTTCAAAGCATTGTTTTTAGGATGAAAGGACATGCTGCGTGGGATAAGAGTAAGACTGCATGGATGGTATTGACTGGTGTGGTCCATTCAAAAGAGCCGGAGACCCCTACATCTGCCAGTAATGGCAGCAATGGGTCTACAGATAATCATTTCAGAGTCTGGTCTGCAGTGGTGTCCAAGGAAAGTACAGAGTTGGGAGACTGGGAGAGGGAGCAGCTATAGTGAAGCTGGGATAAAACCCACCACCTGCAAGACAGATCCTGTATACTTCTTAGCATGTTGTCAATGAGATGTTGTGTAACCCCCCTCTCAGGTAGGGCTTACTAGTCTTGCCTCCTAGTGTCTGGTCCTGCCAGCCCTGGATCCAGGGTGCCAAGAGCAGCTCCTGCCAGCATGCTGAGCTGCTTGCTCCAAGGTGGAGGGGCTATTTGCATATCTGATGCTCTGCTCCCTAGGGGGCACCATGCCATTTGTGCTTGGGATGCTGCCTAGGTCCCGCTATTTTTGCCCCGGTTGGCTAACAGGGAATGCTTCAAATGTGTTCCAACTCCTGGGATCCCAAAACATGTGTAGGGGCTTGGATACACCTAATGTGAAGCACAGCAATAGAGTCAAGCCATACAAAGACAAAGGTACTGGATTTTAGGAGGGCTGACTTTGCCAAAATGGGTGAGTGCCTAAGGAATGCACTAGCAAATGAGCAGGAAGGAGGGGTGGAAGAACAATGGGGAATAATAAAAACTGCCATCACAGAGGTAACAAGCCTTTGTGTAAAGCAAATAAACAAATAAAAACGAGGTAAGAAACCACTATGGTTCTCAAAGGAAGTGGCAGTGAAGGTTCAAGAGAAAAAGAAAGCATTAAGGAAGTACAAGGAATCACAGAAGGAACAGGACAGAGAACTGTATCAGTTAAAACAAAAGGAAGCTGGAAAGGCAGTCAGAACAGCAAAGGCCCAAACCGAGGAAAAGATAGCCAACTCAGTTAAGAAGGGGGATAAAACCTTTTATAGGTACATCAGGGAGCGAAGGAAGACCAAGGGAGGGATAGTGAGACTTAATAAAGAGGAGGGAGGGTGGGCAGAGGGTGACTGTGAAAAGGCAGAGATACTAAACAAATATTTTTGCTCAGTATTTACAAAGGAAGAGGGGGAGGTACCTATAACAAACAGTAGATTCATTCTGGATACAGAAGTTGATACCAGCCCATTTACAGAAGAAAGGGTTCTGAAAGAGCTCTTAAAACTGAAGGTGGACAAAGCAATGGGGCCTGAAGGGATTCATCCCAGAATTCTAAAAAGAACCAAGGGTAGAACTAGTGACACCACTGACTACCCTCTTTAACAAATCATGGGAGGATGGGGTGGTACCTGAGGACTGGAGGAGGGCAGATGTGATTCCCTTCACAAAAGTGGGAGCAAGGCAGAAGCAGGAAACTACAAACCTGTTAGTTTAACCTCAGTGGTAGGAAAATGATGGAATCACTTCTGAAGGAAAGAATTGTTGAGTATCTAGAGGCCAGAGGGGCACAGGACACAAGGCAGCATGGATTCACAGCGGAAGGTCATGCCAGACAAATCTAATAGATTTCTTTGACTGGGTGACCAAAGTAGTTGATCAGGAGGGCTGTGGACATGGCCTACCTAGACTTTAGCAAGGCATTTGACACAGTCCCACACAAAGATTAATATACAAGTTAGCCAGCCTGGGAGTGGGTCCCAAGATGACAGCCTGAGTAAAGAATTGGCTGGAGAATAGGACACAGAGAGTAATAGTAAATGGAGTCCACTCTGAAAAAGGGGTTAGTAGTGGGGTACATGAGGTTCAGTATTAGGACCGGTCCTCTTCAATGTCTTTATAGCGACATTGCAGAGGGACTGGAAGGAAAAATATGTCTCTTGCAGATGACACAAAGATCTGCAACAGAGTTGATGCACAAGGTGGGGTGGAAAGGATGAGAAGGGACTTGGCAAGGTTAGAGGAATGGTCAAATGTATGGCAGCTTAGATTCAATGCTAAGAAGTGCAAGGTAATGCACCTGGAAACAAAACCCAGGGGAAGAGTACACAATGGAGGTGAGATACTAACAACAACAAAATGGAAAGGACCTGGGGTAGTCATATCAGATGACCTAAATGTGGGCAAGCAATGTGAAAGGGCAGCAAGGAGGGCTGGGGGATACTGGGATGCATGGGAGGCATCACCAGTAAGAACAAGAAGTTATTATCCTCTGTACAGACAACTGGTGAGACACATCTGGAGTACTGCGTGCAGTTCTGGAGACCAATCTCCGCCAAAGACATAGACAGGATGGAAGCTGTCAGAGGAGGCAACTAAAATGGTGCAGGGTCTGCACTGGAAGACATATGAAGAGACTTAAGGAGCTTAATATGTATAGCCTCGAGGAAAGGAGAGAGAGGGGACATGATAGAAACTTTCAAGTACCTCAGGGAATCAACAAAGTCCAAGAGGGTAGCATCTTTCAAAAAAAGAGGTGTGCAAGAACAAGGGGGCACAATTTGAAGATAGAAGGGGTGGCTCAGAGGTAATTTAAGGAAGTATTTTTTCACAGAGAGGGTTGTGGATGTATGGAACAGCCTTCCAGAGGAGGTTGTGGAGTCAAAAACAGTGGTAGAATTCAAGCATGCATGGGACAGTCATAAGGCAATTCTAGGGGGTGGGGGTAGGAAGAAGTAGGCTGCTGGTTAACTAGGATCTGCAGCTTATCCATCAGGTAGGGAAATGGGCAGACTGGGTGGGCCAAGCGGTCCTTATCTGCCGTCAAATTCTATGTTTCTATGTTTCAAACAGAAGTGTAAGCACATGTGAATATGTGTGCTGTTGCTTTAAATGTTAAAGACTGACTTATGAATGTTTTCTGCCTGCCACAATGGGGACTTAGTGCTACAGCGCTAGCGACAGGCAGACTAGGACATTATCAGTGCCCATTTCACAACCGGATAACAGTACTCAGCTGCAGCTATCAAACAAAGGGACAGTTGTTTGCTAAAACAATTTAATTTCTGTGCAGCAAAATCACACAGTTGA
This sequence comes from Neoceratodus forsteri, assembly GCA_016271365.2. Classification (NCBI taxonomy): domain Eukaryota; kingdom Metazoa; phylum Chordata; order Ceratodontiformes; family Ceratodontidae; genus Neoceratodus; species Neoceratodus forsteri. The sequence goes on from CM057449.1 coordinate 373,343,421, forward strand.
ATTCGTTATAAACTGTTTATGTGGACATCATCTGTGTGACCCCAGACCCTTTACTGCCCAATCAGTGATTGAGGAGCGAGACAGACTGATGCTATGGCTCCTGGCTAGAGGGTGTGAATGTTGTTCTTGGCGCCTTTACTTACAACCAATCAGTGAACAAAAAAGCTTGATGCATGTTAATTTCTGTGATGGACAGCTGAACTGCTTAATATGGACTGGCATTTTCCACCGGAGGCGATTGGAGAGAAAACTGCTCAAGGGAGTCTGTGGCTGAAGTTCTCTGAGGAAAGAGGGGAGCTGTGAGTGAGCGATCGAAACTTTTGTGAAGTCGGCCCATGTCTTCTATTGCAACTGTAGTGAGTCCTGCTCAAGCCTTCCATTGCCTGGGAGAACCAGCATTCCTAGTTTCCAGCTGAAAGAAGATAATTTGGCACTCTAAGCATAGCCCTCAGTACGGGGGCTGTGACTGGGTATCCAGAGCTTACAGTGGTTCCAGTGTCAGAGAACAGCATCAAAAGAAGTCTGCTGGACTTCCTTTGTCTGAGGAGCTAGAAAGTATTAAAGATTTTTGCCCAAGGGTGTGGAGTCTTGCCTACAGACTGTATGTACTGTTTGCCAGAAAGTGTGTTAAATCTGCCACAAAACTGTGAATACTGCCCACAGAATGTGAGAGATTGTTTGAACCCCCATCTGGGAAGAAAGCTCTACGCCATCCAGGATGGAATAGGGAGTCAGCCCAGTATTGCCAGTGCTAGACAGTGCTGAACATTTGACCCTGAGAACTAGAAGCCTTGACATGTGGGGTGAGTGTGTGGCCCTGTTCCCTGAGACTGCCCTAATCCAGCGTTCTCAGAAAAATAGCTCAAAGGTGATAAGCTGCAAGCGCCTGCAATCACCTGAAGGGGACAAGCTGCCAGACTTAAGCATCAGCCACTACAACTGCCAACCTTTCCATTCCAAGGCCCCAGCAACGAGAGAGACAACTGCTATTTGCTGATTCTGCTCAGACCCTGTGCTGTGAAGTTCAGAACTGTGAGTAAGTGCAAGGCCTGCTCTGAGCTGAGGAAATCAGTCCAGTTTCTTAATGTTTCCTTGTTAAAATTAAGTGCATCAACGTCAGCCAACCCATGACAATGATCAGGCCTGCACCTCAGTCTAGGTACCAAGATAAACATAGGGACACTGGTACCAGTGCAGAGGTGGGTTTATCTCATTGTGTTGCTGTTGGGGGTGGGCACCATTGCTATTTAGAACTATTTAGAAGCCCAGTCAGTTTGCTGCTGCTATGATAACACCTGAAGTTTGTAGAAATGGACATATTCACACATTGTAAATAATTGTGTTTAAATATGAGGAGACCAGATCTGTACGATTGTTTTATTTATTGTGATTGTTATTTGTTGTACTGTATCAGAAATTTGTATGTAACCCTATTGTTTTACCCTTTCCCCAGGTGTGGCTGAATGTAGGTTCTTGACCCAGTCCACTTTCCTGGTAAATCAAATAAATAAATAATTGCTATTAGTGTTTATGACATCACCAGATCATCAAATAAGTACCCTGTTGCAAATTTAGCTTTCCCAATTCCCCTTGCCTTAATAATAAAACTGTTATCACTGCATAACATTGTCTGTGGGCACATTAGTAGTGGTTGCTATTGACTGCATGCAACATAGAGTATTAAGTTGGTATATGCTATTCTGTGTGTGGGGTGACTGGAAGGGGAGGTGGGTAGGTACAGCATCCCAGGGTGGTGTACCAGACAAACTATCTGGCCCACTATATTTTACTCTGAGTGGAGGCAATGCACGATTATTTTTTTTTATTTGGGAAAGAACCCCCCTTTCACCATCAGAACAGAGCCCCTCAACCTGGTTGGACCCCAACAGGCAGGGGTAGTAGTCCGCAGTTACATGATATCCGGGTTACAGTTGCATACAGACATTCCAAATGTAGGGAAATTAGGGACAATGATCTTAATAATGTGGGACAAATCACAGGACAAAGACAAGTTCAGATAACTAGAAGCCAGTGATTTAGCAGCACTCTACCCTTGATCATAGCCTGGTCACTAGCTGAAAGTCCTAACAATGGAGTGATAATGACTCTCATTGAGTATTTTGTAGGATCATCCTCTTGTATTGCCCAGTAACCAAAAACATACGTAAATAATTGCAGCTCTTAATGAGCTATTAATCACACCAGGCATCTGGAACACTGAGGGAGATTAACATGAGGACTGGAGCCTGCTAAAGTAGGGATATTTTTAACTTCATTGACAGCCATGGAAAACCTGCACAGTCAAGATGGACAAGTAGAGGGTTAGCTGCACTAGTTCTGGTCAATTTGTACTAGGTTCTCGACTAGTAAAACAATGTTAAAATCACCCCCTTCCTATGAGGATTGGCCTAGGGCACTGAACATGTACTCACTGGAGACCAGAAGGGGTAGGTGTGTGTGTGTGTGTGTGGTGGTGGTGGGGGGGAGCATGATACAGGCCTTCAAGTTCCTAAAAGGAATAAACAAGATAAACTGTGTGGAACTATTTAGGAGGAATGGTGGGTCAGAAACAAGGGGACATGAGTGTAAACTGGTGAGAGGGAGATTCAAGAGGGATGTGAGAATGTTTACTTTACTGAGAGAAAGACTGAGCTGTAAAACAGCCTACCAGCAGAATTGGTGGTGCAAAAACCATCAATGAGTTCAAACATGGCTAAGGCAGAGTAAAGGGCTTAATAATTACTCTGGGAGTAGCAGTAAGGCAGGGAGAGAGGGAGGAAGAGGAAGAGGAAGAAGAAAACCCCTGTTTGGACAATAGATCGGAGGGTACAGTAGGGTAAAACTAGGCAGTCTGGCTCGGGAAGGACCATTGCTGACATTGTCTATGTTTCTATGTATCTGTCTACTGAAGCAACAGAACATTTCATAGTCTTATAATGTATATAATGACTATTGTAACAGTTTATTGATCAGCCTTCCTGTCTTTGCATTTGCACCCCTCCATCATATTCAGAATGCTGCTGTTTATGTGATCAGTGGCACTCCTCGCCACTCACATATCACTTTAATTTTAAAATCTCTTCATTGTATACCCTGGACTCTCAGGGCCGGATTCACAAAAAGTAACACATGACGCAAGGCAATTTGCATTGGAAAAAATGGTGCAAGTAGCACTTGCATCCTGCCTTACGTCATGTTGGGATTCAAGAAGGCAGCCTGCGACATGCTGCAGGCTGCCTGTGCCAACTGCACCAATGTGCCATAAACCCCCTTGCGACATGGGGCAAGGGGGTTTATGGCAGCATTTGCACCCTATTCAGTTAGTGTGGCAGCTAAGTCCCCAGATCGGGTTTCAGAGACAACCACCAGTGGACATCTGTCAAAGACCACTTACACCAGCTAAAAGCTGGTGTAAGTGGTCTTTGCCATCTACCGGGGGTTGCCACTATGCCACCATCAGAGCACCAGCGAGCTCTTCTGGGCTGCAGCTCCCTAGCAGCCCCATTCCCAGTCATCTAACACCCCCACATGCCCATACTCCCCATGCACTGAAACCCCCCATGCCCCAATCCCAACCAGTAGGCGACAGAGGTGCAGGTGTGGGCCTTGCCTCACCCAGTCCAAAGACACAGGCCACATACACCGATGCCCTTATGGGCTTTCAGCCCCAGTCACCCCCTCGGATGCTAACCCCTGCGTGGTATAGCAGGGAACAGACTACCCTTAACTGCGCTGGTGGCCCAGTGGCCCCCCCACCCACCTCTCAGTGGTGCCAGCCCCCCACACACCGGTTGGTGAGTCGATGACTGGCATAGCCCATCTCTCACCACCATGGCCGAACACTGACTGAGCTTTGCTGGGAGCATGTACAGTAAGTATACATGCTTTGTGAATGACAGCCGCTGTCATTCATAGAGCTTGTATGATTACTGTGCGCCCCGGCAAAGCTCGGTTGGCGGTTGGCCATGGTGGTGAGAGGTGGGCTGTGCCAGTCATTGACTCGACCAATGTGTGTGTGTGGGGGGGACTGGCCCCACTGGGAGGGGGGTGAGGGGGCCACTGGGCCACCAGGGCAGTTAAAGGTGTTGGGGGGATATTTGTATCAAGGGTGATCGGGGCTGGGACCCACACCTTACGGGGATCAGGGGTGGACATGGAGGGCAACACAGCTACCATCAGCGGGCGCATCTGCCGCCCGGCCCATCCCGCAGCTTGTGGCATACATGTGGGCTGCGCCCTGCCTTGCACAGCTGCCGCAAGCCGCAGGATGCAGGCTCCTTGACCCTGCTCATTTCTGCAATGGGCGCTGGGTTCAGAATGCCGGGTCCTTTGCTACAAGCTGCCATTGTGAATCCGGCCCTCAGAGTTCAGTTTAAAATATTAATTCTAATGTTTAATGCTCTTTATTGTGGCCAACTGCCATGTCTCAGAACCTTCATTAAAGATTATATTCCACCTTGTTCTCTGCATTCTAGTGATGCAGGGCTACTGGTTTTCCTATCATATTGATTGTTGTGGCTATAGCATGATGCTTTTTCTTTTGTTGGCCCCACTCTCAGGAACTCTTTACCCATGTCTGCTCATCATGCAACTAATGTAATGGTTATTGATTGTGCTTGTAAAACTCATTTGTTTAACTTTTTTAAATGAAGTATATGATCTGTTATATTGTGTGCTTTGCCTTGATCATTCATTCTATTCCTGCTTTAGAAATTACCTTACTGGCAGTAGTCAGATGATTAACTGGGGTGGTAGCGCATCTTCAATGTGTGCGATTGCCAATGGAGTTTCCCACGACTCTATGCTAGGCCTAATACTTTTCCTTGTTCATCAACAAATTAACAAAAAATTGTAGGGGAACTAAAGTGTTGTTTTACACTGATGATGTGGTGTTGTAAGAAGCCATTCTGATTTGGCACATAAAACGTCTGCTCTAAGAGCTGACTTCCACATGCCCAAAAACTGATTCTTGTCAAATAAACTCGTCCTTAAAGGAAAACTGCAAATACTCTATAAGCCATTTTCCTGGTAGAAGCTGTTTTTAAAAACTGGTATGTTCATAAAAATGTTGCACCAAAGTGTGACATGAAGGTTCAATTTTCAAATTCAGAGCAGATCATTTATTCAAGCATTTCAACATGCTGTTACCCAGTAGTGAAAAGTGCACTGTGTTGTGAGATAACTCACTTTGAAATGCCCAAGAAAAACAATCTTCAATGTTCTGAATGTAATGGCAGACACCAAACATGTGTTCTTAATGTAACAGAGGACACCAACTTTGTGCAACAGTGGACACTAAGCATGTATTCTTAATGTAACGGAGGACACCAAATTTGTGCAACAGTGGACACTAAGCATGTATTCTTAATGTAACGGTGGACACCAAATTTGCACTGGTATGTAACAAAGACACCAAACAACAGTATAAGTTCATAAATGTTTACTAATTGTGAACTATGTTGTGAACAGCTAATAACATACTATTGCAGTTAGAGAAAAAGTGATAAAAGTGTAAAAATTGTAAAAATTGTGCATTTATTGCAACTGGCGATATTGTCCAACTCTAAAATGACATAAATTCCCATGCTTCTGGAGCTTATCAGAGCTCGTTGCAATAGTTTGCAGTACGTCAGGTGCAATTTCAAAAATTCCATTTCCAGACAGATTTACAGGTACATGGAAATGTCTATTTTGCCTGATCATATCAGTGTCCTAGTATCGTAGCCTTGTGAAACACCCATTTGCATGCTGCTGAAGGAATCTCACAGTAAAAGTACATTGTGTTTTGTTGAATGCAAATGCTTGTCAAATATAAAATAGTTTTGAATAGTACACAGCATAGAATTGATCCAGTTGTATACTTTCAAGGCTTAATTGTTTTTTTAGAGTTGCTGGACAAACAGTGTTCACACTGGGGACAGAAGCGGTGGTGAGATCCATTGCAGAAGTGCAGGGAGCAGCAGAAGGTTCCATCACAGAAGTTCTGGGAACAGAAGAAGGGTCCATCACAGAAATGCCAGGAGCTACAGAAGGGTCCATTGCTGAAGTCCCGGGAGCAGAGGAAGGTTCCATCACTGACGTGCCGGGAGCAGCAGAGGGGTCCATCACTGAAGTGCTTGGAGCAGAAGGGGGTCCATCACTGGAGTGCTTGGAACACTCAAGGCAAGTGATAAGGGCCAGTACACAGGCTTTGTTCTTCATGGACCTGACCAAGGCATTCGATCTAGTCGATGATGGCCTTATCCTGGACACCCTCAAGGGCTTGCACATACCTGAAAAAGCTGTCAAATGGGTCAGAAGCTACCTCTCTGGCAGATCACAGAAAACTAATATCAATGGTCATTTTTCTGCTGAATGTCCGATTAAATATGGGATACCCCAGGGCTCCATCTTGGGTCTGCTCCTGTTCTTGCTCTTAATCAATAACCTCCCTTCCATCTGCCAAACCACCCAACTAGTCCTTTATGCTGACAACGTGGCCCTCTACTGCAGCAACACTAACTTGGACACAGTGTTCAGTAACTTGCAGGCTGACTTCAGCAAGCTACACACCTGGTTCTCTGCCAAAGGCATGGTTCTCAACTCCAAGAAGACCAAGCTTATGATCTTTTCTGGCCCAAGAAAAGCCCCAGTCATGGCCTAATCCCTCTCAGACAATCTTGGTAACATCACAGAACAAGTCTATGAATTCAAATACCTTGGACTGTACTTAGACCCTCACCTGACCTACCACATCCATATTACCAACCTCATCAAGAAAATCCATATGAGGCTATGTCTCTTATACCAAATCAGAAAGTTCCTTATCCTCGTCTCCAGACTATGCCTTGCCAGCTTCCTTCTCCTGCCTCTCCTTGATCATGGCTCTATTTTCTACCCCCCCAACACATCCCCCCTTTTCTCCAAACAGGACTACATGCAATAATATTGCACACTTCGTGACTGGCCTCTCCTGGATGACCCATTACTGTACCCTATATGCCTCCCTCAACTGGCTCACCCTTGAAGGCAGGTTCCAACTTAAAATGCTCTCTTTCCTACACAAAGTTCACCATAACCTGCTGCCGACCAGCCTTAACTCCATTTTCCCCTTACTGGTTCCCAAGCACAGTACAAGAGGGGCCAATTGTCATATCTTCGACACCACTTTTTACCACACCAACCATGCGCAGAACTCCATTACGTGCAAGGGTCCTACATTTTACAATAAAGTGCCCCCTGAACCCCAGGCCTGTCGTTCAATTGGCTCATTCACCTCCTCCCCTCAAGGACCACCTCCTCCAATAAACCACTTGTGGCTGCCCCATTAAGCAACTCCTCTGAATGTTCACCAGCCCTTGAGTTACCTTACAGTTTATATGTATCTGTATACTGGCTCTATTGTTGTGTGCTCTGTATTTTTTCTAATCTAGATGACCCTGTCATATACACTGTTCCAGTTGTAAATACTGTGAAATTGTACAAATTTTGTTTTACCTTTTTCTCTGTATCATCGATTTTCTGTACCACTGGATGTTTGTGAAAACGGGCATTTTTGCCCACATACTTTCAAGTATAAAAATAAAATTGAATTGAATTGAACAGCAGGGTGTTCATATCTGAAGTGCCGGGATCAGCCGAGTGGTCTCAGTTTGGTGCACAGAGCAGCAGAGGGTCGGTCACTGGTGTGCCTGGAACAGTGTCAAAGTACAGTACTTCCTGAGGTCAGACATCTGAACACTCTGAGATGTGCTTTTCATATAGTTTTTTGAAACTGTGAGTCTCCTTATTGTCCATGGTTCCACATGTTCAAGGTTCACATATGGGTCATCATCTTTTTGGCAATGTGTGCAGAAATGAATCCAATCTCTGGTGGTAACCACACCAGCCACCACAGACCTCACGCTTTGTATGTGTCTGGTCCCAGGAACAGCTCAAACAACTAGCATGGCGGTCATGTGCAAGGTCCTCTGAGATAAATACCACTGATTCTGTGGTGGTGAAGTTACAATGCGCACATTTGTAGTGTGTCACTATTGGATGCACTGTAGCCTGTTTATGATGCCAGTGGCAGGACTGGATCTCATTTTGGTACTTGTTTTTTGCAATGTCTAGCACCATGTCTTGTAGTATATTCTCGAGTGAACTGAACTGATGCTGTTGCCTTGACGCCACATGTACAGTAGGTGTCAACCCAGAAACTGCAGATCTTCCTTTTGCATCTCAACCAGTTGTCGTAAGGTTGTCTTCTTGCCATTCAGCACTTTTTGCGATGTTTTTGTTTCAATGCCATTAGTCGTTTTCTTCACAGTGATGCTTTCCCACTGGTACCATCTCACCATTTCTGACCCATGTCGCGTCAGTAGTACCTCTGCCTTCTTTTTGACTGCATTTTTTTATTTATTGAGTTCTTGAATTAACACCTTTGAGTGGATTCTCATTTCATAGGTTCCATGTCAATAGACAAAAAACAGTACAGCAGATACAGATAAGCCATCATGCACAGCTGGTACAGACAATTGCAGTGTCAAGTGAGAGATCTGAAAAAAACAAACAATAAGATATACTAGAACAATAGGACAGGGGTACTGAGGCATTGTACAATGTATGCTAGAGTCAGTATTGAAGTCACATTGCTAAGTTAGACAAATAGGGAGAACAGGTGGTAATGACAGAGAGGAGAGGTCAGGGGAAGTGAGAGGGGACAGGGAGAAGAGGAGGTGCAAGGGTAGAGCGTGATGTAGTAGAAATACCAGAGGGGGAGGGAAAGGGGGAGGCTCAGAACAGTGATGTGAATGGCTTGCCACCAACAGAGGACAGTTGGCGGAGTAGGCTAAGCACTGGCGGGTGATTCCGGATATAAGAGAGGGCCTAGTGGAAGCAGTCACAGCTGACACTAGTAACAAGATTTTGTTGCAATTTGCATTTAAAGAACCAATTATTGCAGCAGCAGTTATGTCAGGTGGAATAGAGTTGGTCCAGAGAGGATCGCGGTGGGAGAATGCACGTTGGGTCAGGGCCGTGCGGCATCTGAGAACATTGAAGACTTGACAGGTAGAACTTCTGGTTTGACATTGACATTCACTGTACAATTGTCACACACCTTCTCCACATAGTCTTTTCTGAAGAACCTGTATCCTGCCTTTGGGCACATTGTCAGCTCCATGGCTTTGTAAATATTGAGTACTTTGCACTCCATCATTTTGTGAAGATCAGCCATGCGGTTTAATGGCTCACAGTTTTAATGAGGCACTGGCACAGTACTCACATAGGCGCTGGTCAAGTTTCTGTTCCTTGGCGAGTTTAATGTGTTTTGGTCTTAGACTGTTACACTTGATTGTGCCGATGTTGCACTCTGGGTTTTCCTTCTGAATTTCTGCATGCAGTACCTAGATACATAGATACATACATAGATACATAGACAGTGTCGGCAGATAAGGGCCTATGGCCCACCTAGTCTGCCCATTTGAGCTTGTAAGTTCAGTTTGTTTTCCTAGAAGTCTATTTCCCCTTACCCCTGACCTTTAGAATTCCTTTATGTCTATCCCATGCATTCTTAAATCCCGTGATTGTTTCAGCCCCCACCACTTTCTCTGGCAGGGTGTTCCACTTGTCCACCACCCGTTCTGTGAAGAAATTCTTCTCATGTTTCCTCTCTGAATCGTCCTCCTCCAACTTCATCCCATGCCCTCTAGTCCTGAAACATCTTTTTCAGCTTAAAAATAGTGTTTTCCTGCACCCTGTTCCTCCTGTAAGATACTTGTATGTCTCTATCATATCCCCTCTCTCTCCTCTCCTCCAGGGAGTACATGTTCAGTTCCTTCAACCTGTCTTCATAGGACTTGTGATGCAACCCATGCACCATCTTTGTTGCCCTCCTCTGAACCTTCTCTACCCTGTCTATGTCTTACATTGAGGTATGGTCTCCAGAACTGTACACTGTACTCCAGGTGGGGCCTCACTAGTGTCTTGTATAGCGGAATTATGACCTCCCTTTTCCTGCTGGTGATGCCCCTGCCTATACATCCCAGCATCCTATTTGCTTTACCTGATGCCTTGTCACACTGTTTCCTACCTTGAGGTCATCAGAGATGACAACCCCAAGATCCCTTTCCTGCTTGGTGCATGCTATATCCTCACCCCCAACTGATATATTGTGCCAGGGTTTTTGTGCCCCATATGCATTATCTTGCACTTCTTTGCATTGAATTTCAACTGCAAGCCCTTGACCATTCTTCAGTTTCTGCAGGTCTCTTCTCATTCTGTCTACACCTCTGGTGTGTCTACTCTGTTACAGAGCTTTGTGTCATCAGCGAACAGTGAAATTCTGCCTTCTAGATCCTGTGCAATGTCACTGATGAAGATGTTGAATAGGACCGGTCCCAGCACTGATCCCTGTGGTGCCCCACTGGTCCTCTTCCCTCTGTGGAGTGACAGCCATTTACCACCACCCTCTGTGTCCTGCCACCCAGCCAGTTACCTACCCACCACACTACTGTCCTGCCCACACCCATATTCCCCAGTTTGTGTAATAGTCTTCTATGTGGCACAGTGTCAAAGGCCTTGCTGAAGTCCAGATAGGCCATGTCCACTGCCCTCCCTGATCCACCTCCCTAGTCACCCAGTCAAAAATTCAATGAGGTTGGTCTGACATGACCTCCCCTGGTGAAACCATGCTGCCTTGGGTCCTGTAGTCCATTGACAACCAGATGTTCCACCAATCTCTCTGCTAGTAGTGCTTCCATGATCTTTCCACTACCGAGGTGAGGCTGACTGGTCTGTAGTTCCCTGCTTCTCTTGTTCCCACTTTTGTATAAGGGACTACATCTGCTGTCCTCCAGTCTTTGGGTACCTCCCTGTTTCCAGTGATTGGCTGAACAGGATAGCCAGAGGTTCAGCCACCACCTCTCTTAGTTCTTTAAGGACCCTGGGGTGCACCCCATCTGGCCCCATTGCTTTATCAGCTCTTATTACTTCCAGTTCCTTCAGGACCCTTTCTCGTGTAAAGGGACTTGTGTCCATTTCTGCACCATTCTCACCCTTGTACTCCCTTCAGACCCATTACCCCCTCTTCCTTAGTAAAGACTGAGCAGAAATACCTGTTCAATATGTCAGCTTTACTGCTGTCATCCTCCACAGCTCCCATCCTCCCCTTCAGTCTCACTATCCTCCTTTGTCTTTCTTTTTCACTTATGTACCTGTAAAGGTTTTGTCCCTTTACCCACTGATTTTGCAATGCGTTCTTCTGTCTGAGCTTTGGCTTCCCTTACTGACTTCCCTGCCTCCCTTTGTTTCTCCTGGTACTTCTCCCTATCCCCTTCTGCCTGTGTCTTTTTGTATTGCCTGAATGCAATCTTTTTGGCTTTCACTTTCTTTGCTACCTCTTTGGAAAACCATAATGGTCTCCTCTTCCTTTTCCTCTTGCTAACCTGCTTAATGCATAATTCTGTTGTTCTTATAATCCCCATTTTAAATACTGCCCACTGTTCCTCAACCCCTGATTCCTGTCCCATTCCCCTTAATGCCTCTTTCAAGTAGCTCCCCATTTTCCCAAAGTCTGCCCCCCTAAAATCCAGGATACGTGTTTTTGTGTGGTTTGGTTCTGCTCTTTCTGTGATTTCAAACCACAATGACTGGTGGTCACTGTTACCCAGGTGCTCCCCACTGTTATCCCCATCACACTGTCCCTGTTTGTGAGCACAAGGTCCAGTATTGCCTTCTGCAGTTGGTTCCATGACCAGTTGCTTGAGGAAGGCACCTGAAGGAGTCCAGGATAAATCTGCTCCTAGTTGATGCTGCTGCTGGGATGCTCCAGTCCACGTCTGGTATATTGAAGTCTCCAACCAGTACTACCTCACCTTGTCTGCCATCCTTTGGATGGCTAGCATCAACTCCTATCTGTTTCTTCCTCCTGGGCTGGTGGTCTATAGACCACACCTGTGCGGATGGCTGTCCCCATTTTCCTTTCCAGCTTAACCCACAGTATCTCTCCCCCATTTTGTTCCTCCTGGATCTGTGTGGCCCTTATGTCATTTTTCACATACAGTTTCACTCCTCCTCCCTCCCTTCCTGCCTGCTCTGTCTCTTCTGAATATGTTGTAGCCAGGTATGGCCATCTCCCAGTCATGGTTATCATTACACCAGGTTTCAGTGATGGCCACAATGTCCAGGTCTGACTGTACCATGACAGCCTCAGATCTTCCATCTTGTTGCTAAGGCTCCTGGCATTTTGCACATGGCTTTCCATGATTTGACCTCCTAGACTGCTTCACTGTTCTCCAGCCCCTTCCTTGGTTGTCATTTATCCTGGTTCTCTTGCTGTCTGCCCTTCTGCTGAATTTTGCCCTTTCTGCTTATCCACCTTTTGGACACTAATCTCCATCTTTTGCACACTGCTTTGCAGAGATAGCCACTCCTCTGGTTCACTGGTTCCACTACTAGCTGTGGGGGTGAGCAAGTAGGTACCGTCCTTGCTGGCCTGCCACCCCTTTGCTAGTTTAAATGCTTGTCAATGTAGCATTTAAACTTATCATTGAGTGCTTGATTCCCTCCAGGATGGATGCAGGCCGCAGGCTTGAACAAACCTCCATCCCTCCAGGTGGGTCCCCAGTCACCAATGAATCAAACCCTTCATCACAGCACCAGTTCTTCAACCATGAGTTAAAGTTCCTGGTGCATGCAGTCCTATGCTCTCCTTGCCTCTCACAGGTAGTACTTCTGAAAGTGACAGAAGTAGCTACTTGCTTGAGACCCTCCCAGTTTCCTAAACTCTTCCTGAACTTCCTTTGGCTCCCATTTGCCAAGTCATTAGTACCTAGGTGGATAACATCCAGCTCACCCTCCGTCTTGCCTTCCCAGTGATCCCCAGTATCTTCCTTCCATCCCTCCATGCCGTGGCACCTGGTGAGCACCTCACCTCCTGTCCTCCCCTCCTGTGTTCCTAGCTGGATCCCTCTTACGATGGAGTCCCCCACCAGGATTCGCTTCCTCCTCCTCCTCTGGGGTCCACTGCTTTCCTCACTGAGGTCACCTCCTTGCCTAACCTCCACATCCTTTCCTTCCACTTCCCTGGGTACCTCTATTTGGTTGTCCTCATTTGCCAGTGTGGCATATGAGTTCTTGAGAGGAATAGGATCTGGGATGTGCCTCATGGGGGCAGTCATTCAGCAGGGCAGCCAAGTCTCCCTCCTCGGGAGAGGAGAGCTGTCCTCCAGACGTTCAAACCTCACCCTCCCCAGCCGACCCCCGGCAACCTACTCGCATTCTGAACATGGGTCGCCAGCATAGCAGGAGGTAGCCGGCACCTGCAGTTGTTTTGGTAGGAATGGTTTGGTACATTGACTTTTTTTTTAAATGTCTTCATGTAAGGCAGAGGAGTGGCCGACTGTTCTAAAAAGCTTCTAACTTTGTTGGTAGCTTCCAAAGGCAATGCAGATTTGTGCATGCTTTTTACATGCTTCTGTTCACTGCGAGATGCATTCATAAGGGTAGTCCAGCTAATAAAAAAGACTGTGCTTGCCTTGCGTAGCAGCTTATATTTTTTCAGAACAAGAATTGCTCTGACCCAGTCCCATTTCTGTTGTCTACTCTTGACTTTTTTCCTTCAGACATCCAGAAGTTTCTTCTCTAAGTTTCCACAGCATGGCATGTTTTGGCTTCTGTTTGATAGTGTGGCCTGCTTTGCTGGTGAACATGATGATATCACTTTCTCTGTTGTTGATGCAAATTGTGTAGGTGACTTTGGTTGTTCTGCTCATGCCGTTTGAATTGTCTTCCGGTTGGCACTGTCGGATCAGGAGTCCATAATTGGAGCTGTAACTAGATTATCAGTTAAATTAACTTGCACTGCTGCCATGGTGGCTGTTTGTTTCTTTCCACTGTTTATGGGACTTCTTGTCTTTGTTGCATCTTTTTTCATTAATTCTCCACTTTTTATATGCTGACATCACCACACATTATTGTCTTTTTTGTTCCTTCCAGATTTCTCTTTGGTCATGCTTTTTTTGTTTGTGTTCTCTGATGGTGAGCAACACCTTAAAACAGACCAGCCAAAAGCTGGCCAAAGTGGTGTGGAGGGCTGAAGCATCAGTGCCTTACCTCCTGCTATGCCGGCGACCCATGTTCAGAATGCGAGTAGGTCGCCGGGGGTCGGCTGGGGAGGGTGAGGATTGAACATCTGGAGGACAGCTCTCCTCTCCCGGGGAGGGAGACTTGGCTGCCCTGCTGAATGACTGCCCCCATGAGGAGGCCTGAGGGTAGAACAAGATGGAGACACCAATGGAAGGGTGGGTGCTGCTGGACTCCGCAGTGTGCGTATGCCTCCACGAATGCTGCTGACGTGTCACATCCCAAAAATGGAAAGGAATGCGGCCCTCTAGTATTAGAGTTGGAGACTCTGTTGAACAAGTCAGAGGATAGCACCTTATTTATTCCTCTCATGGACTTTTATGTTTCACTCATGTTCCCTCTCTCCCTACTTGTCTCCAGTGAGAACATATTTAATGTTTCCAGATACTCCTCATCCTTCAGACTGGGGTGGAACAGGGCTAATGCAAGATCAAAAGCAACAGGAGAAGTAGGTGGCATTAGGCAGAAGTGGGGTTAGGTCCTGGGATCTGAATAGGTCCAAGGAACACATGGGCAGAGTAGATGGACCCTTGGCCTCCTTCTGACATCTGTTTTTCTATGTTTCTGTGGTCGATTTGCTTGGCACTGTACACTTGGCTTGCTGTAATGCTTTCTGCATCAGTCATTCTCTGTACTTCTGCAATCAAAGTCTAGACTTCTCATTGTAGTTACAGTGCCTCTCCTCATCCAGGTTATCATGGTAAGTCTGTGATCGCGCTTTGTAGTTTGCCAGATATGATTCACAGCATTTGCGGTCCTTTTAGAAACATAGAAACATAGAATTTGATGGCAGATGAGGACCGCATGGCCCACCTAGTCTGCCCATTTCCCTACCTAACAGATAAGCTGCAGATCCTAGTTAACCAACAGCCTTCTTCCTCCTACCCCCCACTAGAACTGCCTTATGTCTGTCCCATGCATTCTTGAATTCCCCCACTGTTTTTGACTCTACAACCTCCTCCGGAAGGCTGTTCCATGCATCTACAACCCTCTCTGTGAAGAAATACTTCCTCACATTACTTCTGAGCTGTCCCCCCTCTATCTTCAAATTGTGCCCCCTTGCTCTTGCACATCTCTTTTTCTGAAAGATGCTACCCTCTTGGACTTTGTTGATTCCCTTGAGGTATTTGAAAGTTTCTATCATGTCCCCCCTCTCCCTCCTTTCCTCGAGGCTATACATCTTAAGCTCCTTCAGTCTTTCTTCATATGTCTTCTGGTGCAGACCCTGCACCATTTTTACTGCCCTCCTCTGGACAGCCTCCTCCCTGTCTATGTCTTTGCGGAGAAGGGGACTCCAGAACTGTACACAGTACTCCAGATGTGGTCTTACCAACTGTCTGTACAGGGGCCAACAACTTCCTGTTTTCTACTGGTGATGCCTCTCCCTATGCATCCCAGTATCCCCCCAGCCCTCCTTACTGCCTTCTCACATTGCTGGCCCACCTTTAAGTCATCTGATATGATTACCCCCAGGTCCCTTTCCATTTTTGTTGTTGTCAGTATCTCACCTCCCATTGTGTACTCTTTCCCTGGGTTTTTGTTTCCCAGGTGCATTACTTTGAACTTCTTTGCATTGAATCTAAGCTGCCATACATTTGACCATTCCTCCAACCTTGCCAAGTCCCTTTTCATCCTTTCCACCCCACCTTGCATATCAACCCTGTTGCAGATCTTTGTGTCATCTGTAAAGAGACATATTTTCCTTCTAGTCCTCTGTAATGTCACTTATAAAGACATTAAAAGGACCAGCACCAACAATGAACTAGGTACCCCACTAGTAACCCTCCTTTCTTCACTGTGGACTCCATTTACTATTACCCGCTGTGTCCTGTTGTCCAGCCAGTGTTTTACCCAGGATACCACCCTGGGACCCACTCCCAGGCTGGCTAATTTGTTTATTAATCTTTTGTGCAGGACTGTGTCAAATGTCTTGCTAAAGTCTAGGTAGGCTATGTCCACAGCCCCTCTTTGGTCTACTACTTTGGTCACCCAGTCAAAGAAATCAATTAGATTTGTCTGACATGACCTTCCTGCTGTGAATCCATGCTGCCTTGGGTCCTGTGCCCCACTGGTCTCTAGGTACTCAACAATTCTTTCCTTCAGCAGTGATTCCATCATTTTCCCTACCACTGAGGTCAAACTGACAGGTCTGTAGTTTCCTGTCTCTGTCTTGCTCCCACTTTTGTGAAGGGGAATCGCATCTGCCCTCCTCCAGTCCTCAGGTACCACACCATCCTCCCATGATTTATTAAAAAGGGTAGTCAGTGGTGTTACTAGTTTTTCCCTTAGTTTTTTTAGAATTCTGGGGTGAATCCCATCAGGCCCCATTGCTTTATCCACCTTCAGTTTTAAGAGTTCTTTCAGAACCCTTTCTTCTGTGAAAGGACTAATATCAACTTCTCTATCCAGAGTGCTTCTATTGACTGGATTAGGTATCTCCCCCTGCTTTTCCATTGTGAATACTGAACAGAAGTATTCATTCAGTATCCCTGCTTTTTCACTGTCACTCTCTGCCCAACCACCTTCCTCTTTATTCAGCCTCAGTATCCCTGCCTTAGTCTTTCTTTGCTCCCTAATGTACAGTATCTATAAAAGGTTTTATCCCCCTTCTTAACCAAGTTGGCTATCTTTTCCTCAGTTTGGGCCTTTGCTATTCTGACTGCCTTTCCCACTTCCTTCTGCTTTAACTGGTACAGTTCTCTGTCCTGCTCCTCCTGTGTTTCCTTATACTTCCTGAATGCTGTCTCTTTTTTCCTTGCCTTCCCCGCTACTTCTTTTGAGAATCATAGAGGTTTCTTCTTTCGTTTTGATTTGTTTATTTGCTTCACACAAAGGCTTGTTGCCTCTGTGATGGTGGTTTCAATGTTTCCCCATTGTTGCAGGGGGAAGGAGGAGGGTAGCTATGATAGTCAAAAACTGCATTGGCATAGGGGGTGACCGGGGGACATGATAGAGGTCTTCAGGTACATGAAGAGGGTAAATGAGGGAGGAACAGTCAGGGTGCTTCGAAGGAAGGAGGAAGGGGCCACTGGGGCATGGGTGGAAGCTGGAGGGAAGATTCAGGGAGAAAGGAGGAGGTGCTACTTCACTGGGAGGGTGGTGGGCTATGGAATGCACTACCTAGGGGCTGGTGGAGGCAGAGACAGTGGAGGGGTTCAAGAGGGGTGGGACAGGTACAGGGGAAGGGTTCAGGAAGCAAAATCCCATGCAGCAAGAATATCCGGAACTGGGAAGGGAGAAGCCAGAGAAGGCGAGGGGGACAGCAAGGTCAGCACCCAGGGTGGGGGCTGACCAAACGAGCAGACACAAAAGACCGTTAGGCCTATTCTGCTGGCATTTTAGTATGTTAGTATGTTGCTCCACCCCACCTTCTTGCCTGTTTGTTAGTGCTTTTCTGAGGCACTCTCCCATTTTTGACAAAATCCAGTACCTTCACTTTTGTGTGGCTTGACTCTACAGCTAAGTTTATTGTGAACCGCACTGTTTGGTGGTCACTTGTTCCCAGATGGCTACCCACTTCAAGATCAGAGATCCTCTCTCCATCCCCATTTGAGAGTACCAGATCTAAGATTGCTCCCTCCCGAGTGGGTTCCAAAACTAGCTGTCTGAGGCATGCCCCCTGTAGGGCATCAAGAATGGCTCTGCTCTTGGATGTGGCTGCAGCAAAGGTGTTCCAGTTAACATCTGGCATATTCAGGTCCCCCATCAGCAATACCTCCCCTTTCTCTGTCATCCCAAGGATGCCTTCTATCATTTCCTTGTCTGTTTCCTCCCCCTGAGATGGGGGTCTGTATACAACCCCTGTGTGGACTGTGGTGCTATTTCCAGTCTCCAGGGTGACCCACAGTGCCTCCTCTCTTCCCCTCCCTGTTTACCCTTTAGTTCTGTTGCTTTGATCCCTTCCCTTACATAGAGAGCTACTCCTCCTCCTCTTCTTCCCTCCCTGTCCTTCCTGTAGATTGTGTACCCTGGTATGTTGACATCCCAGTCATGGTTCTCTATGTACCATGTTTCTGTGACTACTATGATATACAGGCATCCCTCTTCCATCAAGGCCACCATTTCGGGGAGCTTTTTACGTAGACTACAGGCATTGGTACTCATTACCCTCCATTTTTTTATGGCTTTATTTCTTTTTTCACCCTGTCTCTGAAGCATTTATAGTTCTCCTTTCCAGACAGTGGAGTGGAAGAGCTCCTCAGTCCATCGATCAAGGATGCACAGACATACATGGTCTTGGTCTCTGCTGATTTTCCATTTTTCTGAAAATCTTCAAAAATATTGTAATTTCAGGAGTTGGTTCAGCGATCACACACTAATTTCCTCTTTCAGAGGTGATATAATGTCCTGCGTGACAGGGGGTCACCATTTCCCCCACAACAGATGAAAAGATAGAATGAAGGAGAGCGCACATCAGTTGCTTCAGAACAACTGAAATGATGCGATGAAGGAGAGAACATATCAGTTGCTTAAGAACAGATGACATGGTGGAATGAAGGAGAAGGTGCATCAGTTGCTTCACAAGAGATGAAATGACAGAAAGAAAGAACACACAGCAGTTGTTTCAGAACAGATGAAACATTGGAAGAGAGGAAAGTGCACATCAAGTGCTTCACAACACAAAAAGATGGAATGAAGGAGAAGGCACATCAGTTGTTTCACAACAGATGACAGAGAGAGGAGGAATGGGATGAAGGAGAGTGGTGCACTGCAACAGTAACTAATTCAAGCTCTGGCTGCATCATGTGAAACACAAATATCTGTCTGTCCTAATAACAGTTATAAAACTGTCTTTCTAATATGTCTTAACATTCTTTCTAAATGAAACACTCTAAAACAATGGCAGTCAGTGTGGGTTAAAAAATGTAGGGGGGTGGAAACAAAATAGATGGTGGAACAAAATGGAGGCAGAGAAAAGAAAATGGAGAAGGTAGAAACAAAACCAAGCAAAACTGTTCAAGTGAAACAGTTATTAGGAGCCCTCCACCCTCACCAATACCCACCACATGGTCTCAACATGGCTGCATGTCGAGCACCAAATTAAGGGGTTCTCAGCATCCAGCCATGGTAAAGCCATACAGTGGCGGATATAAGGTCCTAGGCCTTAACAACAAGGTAAGCCACAAAAAACAAGCAAACATTTACTGTGCCAGTGAAACAATGAGTCGGAGCCCCCACCCCCACTACCACCCACCACATGGTCTCAACGTGCCGGCACGTCAAACACCAAACAAAGGGGTTCTCAGCATCCAGCCATAGTAAAGACATGCAGTGATAGATTTAAGGTCCTGGGCCTTAATAACAAGGTAAGCCATAAAAACAAGCAAACATTAATAGTACCAAAGAAACAATGATTTGGGGACCCTCCCACCCCCACCACACACTGCATGATCTCTAAATGACAGGACGACGCGCGCCAAACAAAGGGGAATTCAGCATTCAACCATGCTAAGACCATGCAGTGCTGTGTTTTAAGTCCTCCACATTACCAAGTAAAACAGACAACATATTGCAAACACAAAACAATATTGCTTTGGAGTTCAAATGTAACCCCCCCTCCCCCACGCCCATCACCACTACCACACACTGCATGGTCTCTAAATGTCTGAATTTCTACCATCAAACAAAGGGTGGTCAGCATTCAACCATGTTAAGACCATACAGTGCTGGGTTTTAGGTCCCCCACATTAAAACAGACAACATACAATATTTCAAGAACAAAACAATAATGATTTGGAGTCCAAATGTACCCCCACCTCTCTTCCACCACCACACACCAAATGGTTTCAAAATGGCTGAACGTCGAGCACCAAACAAAGGGGTGTTCAGCATCCAACCATGTTAAGACCATACGATGCAGGGTTTTAAGTCTATGACACTACCCAGCAAAACAGACAAAATATTGCAAAGACAATAAGATTCATGACTTGGAGCCCAAAAGTACCCCCTTCCCCCACACCACCACCACACCCTGCATGGTCTCAAAATGGCTGAACGTTGAGCACCAGACAAAGGGGTGTTCAGCATCCTGCCATGTTAAGATCATGCAGTGTGTGGTGATGGTAGTGGTGGGCTCTGAAACATCATTGTTGATTGACAGACAAAATATAAACAGCAACCATTAAACAAATCATGTGCCCCCCCACCACCCACACACACAATAATACCTTCCAAATCCCAGCATATTGAGTAAATTGTTAAAGTCTCTCAAATAAACAGACATCATTCTTAGACTTAGGGGCATCTAAACATTGTTTCAGTTTCCATCTCTCAATAATCTAAACATGTGCCTAGTATGTTTAGATGCCACACACACACCTGGTTCTGAAGGTACAAGACACCTCCAGGTGTGGCGTCCAAAAATAGAAAATGGTGTTTCAAACTACCCTTTAGGCACTGTTGGGAAACATTTCCCTGGCTGACTCGCCCACACAACACTTTTCAAATCTCGGTCCCCCACAAAGCCTTCAAAACTGTGTAGCCATCCCCCCTCCCCGCAACGGACACCTTTTCAAACTGTAACATGAGTTATGTGCAAGCTATAGCCCTGTAGATAAATTGCCACAGAATCATTGGTGTTTACTATAGCAAGTAAAACTGCATGCTATTTGATAGAGTCTGTGCTCTTAAAGTAACTAGAGTAAGTTACACCATCACACTGTCTCCTTGAGTTAGAGCAGTTAAGAAACTAAGGCTAACAAAAGTAATATACTGTTATATACTGTTCTATGTACGCTACGAATTGCAGCTAAAGTTTAAGTTTTTCTGCTTGTAAATTTGCCTCTGCAGTGTCCATCCTTGCTTACTCTCTTTTTACCTGGACACTGCCCCCCGTGGCCTAACAGGATGCTGCTCTTGAGTGGTTGCCCTGCTTCCTCGGGTCTGACTAGGGCACTGCCCAAAACCCTGGACTGCCGACCACCTTGCCTTCCTTCAACCCCCCCCCCGGCAATCCACCAAGGGCATAAAAATGGTACATCTGAATGTTCGCAGTCTCTTACCTAATCTTTGCAGAGCTAACAGCCTGGGTGGCTCACTACAACCCTGACATCCCAGAAAGTTGGCTAAAACCCCACATCCTGGACTCTACATGTGCCCTCCCTGGCTACAACTTCATTAGGCAAGACAGGCCATGTAACAAATGTGGAGGTGGTGTGCTCCTCTACTATAGGGTGCACTTAAACATGTCTGTCATTGGGCATACCCTCACTTCATCTCCTACATCTACTCACTGTGAGTTCCTGCATGTCCTGTTCCTGCTAGGTAACTCAAAATAGGTACACTTGGTCTGTGCCTACAATCCTCCAAAAGGAGGCATGCTAGGGCTCTCCTACCTCCTTGACAGTCTCAGCTCCAAGTCTGGCACAAATTAGTTACTAATCTTTGGTGACTTTAACCTAAACTGACTGGGCCACAACGCCAAGCAATATGAGCCCTTGCTGTCTGGTCTTGCCCTTAGCCAACTCATTTCGGATCCCACAAGGCTCTTCCACCAAGGGGACTGGATGCTGAGCAACAGACCCGACAAAATAGTCTCCTCTGGGATCCTCCCTGATGTCAACTCTGAACACTGCCCCACCTTTTGTACCTGAGGTAGCTCCCCTTCCAAGATCCCCTGTAAAGTGATCCAGATGCGGGATTTCTCCAAATTTAACATTGTCGACTACCTTGCTGACCTTTACCAAACAGACTGGTCCTGGGACACTGCCACAAGTGACTCCTCTGTAGCCCTTGACAACTTCATTGCTGTCTTTACTCCCCTGCAAAACAAACACACTCCCCTTACAAAAAGGAGGATGAGGGGCACTGTCACAAAATGGTTTCATGGCAGCCTATTTTCCCTCATGAAGCAGAGGGACAAATGCTGGGTGAAGTACAAAACTTCCCTCATAAGTTCTGACTTCCATGAATATAGACAGCTGAGAAACAAATGCAAAAGAGCCATTCACTCTGCAAAGAGCGGATACTGCAGATCTGCCTTGCTATCCTTGGCCTGGAACCTGAGGAGTTTCTGGCAAAACATCAAGAACATGGTTGGAGGCTCCGTCAGAGTCCAGGTCACTGACAAGCAAATTGGCGGGGTTAGCTGCAACAACCCCCATACAATTCCAATGCTTTTAACTCCATGTTCTCTGACCAACCCACTCACCCCTCCCAGCCTCCTGACCCTAATGCTCAAGGTCCCCCACTCAGTGGTAAAACTACTCGACCTCCTTTCTACCTAAAGGTCGTCTCTGTCACCAAGACTCAGAAACTCTTTGCTGGTCTCTCCCCTCACACTGGAGCTGGGCATGACAACCTAGAACCCAAATTGCTCTGCCTGGGGGCTTCTCTCCTAGCCCGGCCTATTGCCCACATCTTTAACACCTCCCTAACCTCGGGATCCATCCCCAATGTGTGCAAAGTGGCCAGAGTTGTCCTGGTCTTCAAACAAGGGGACCCAAAAACCCTCAAGAACTACCGCCCCATTGCAATCCAGTCCGTGGTTAGTAAATTACTTGAGAAAGTGGTTGCCTCACAGCTCACCCACTACCTACAATGCTATGACCTACTCACCCCAGCATAATACGGCTTCCAAAAAGGGCACAGCACTACAACTGACCTTGCTGAGGTCACCTCAGAGATCAGGTCCGTCACTGATCAAGGCAAACTGACTGGTGCCATCTTTGTGGACCTCTCAAAAGCATCTGACTTGGTCGACCGCTCTCTCCTGTGCTCCACACTCTGGTTCCTTGGCCTCTCCCCCCCCAGGCTCATGC
Source organism: Neoceratodus forsteri (assembly GCA_016271365.2). Classification (NCBI taxonomy): domain Eukaryota; kingdom Metazoa; phylum Chordata; order Ceratodontiformes; family Ceratodontidae; genus Neoceratodus; species Neoceratodus forsteri. The sequence continues at coordinate 373,366,286 of CM057449.1, forward strand.
CTGGTTCACAAACTACCTCTCCGGGAGACAACAATACACTAGATTCAGCAAGGATTTCTCTGATCCCTCTCCTGTGAACTGTGGGGTCCCCCAGGGATCTGTTCTTGGGCCCCTCCTGTTTTACCTTTACATAAATGAGCTTCCCTTGGTCCCAGTCCAGGGGCACTGCACCCTGTACGGAGACAACCTCATCATCCTCACCAGCTCTCAGGACATCAAAGACATCAACACCAGGTTGAACTCAGATTTCACTCAAATCCAAACCTGGCTAAAGGGCCACAAGCTTTTTATCAACCTTCAAAAGACTCAGGCCATGCTCTTTGGCTCTCTGGCCAAAACTAAAACCTGCCCTGCTCCACTACAAATCTCAGGAGCTGATGGTTCCTGCAGGTTGTGGACTCCGTCAAGTACCTGGGGGTAACCCTTGACTTGAAACTTGACCTATCCCTGCATATTCGCAATGTTTGAAAGGCTACGAGCTGCAAGATGGGCCTGGCATACAGAGCAAAAAGCTATCTAACCCCGGCTGCACAACTCACCTTATCCAAGGGGGTCCTCCTCTCCTCACCGTGCTATGGGCTTGTCTCCTTTGCCCCATCCCAAAAACCAGTCTTTCAAAATGGGACACCACCTACAACAATGTGTGTCACTTTGCGCTCTCTGCTCCTTGCCTCTGTCACCACTATGAGTTGTACACCAGGCTCGAGTGGCTCCTCCCGGAAAAACATTGAACCTTTGTCCTCAGCAGCTTCATCAACAGCAACATCATCAGAACTGCCACACCTCCTACATTTGCTCTATCCCTCAAACCTGCTACCCCCTCCTTCCACTTAAGATCATGTGACTCTCATGTCCTCCAGGTTCCCAAAACCCGTGCCAAAATGGGCGACTGGGCCTTTGCTGTTTTAGCGCCCAGACTGTGGAACTCCCTCCCAGTGAACACTCACTCCTTCTCCTCCCACTCCTGTTTCAAATCCTCCCTGTGGGGTTTCCTCAAATTGGCATCCACCTGTCTCTACACTTAAGGGTCCTCCCTAATCCAAGCTGACCAGCTGAGGCGATTCTAACCCGGCCATGACTGTTTGAGGCGATGAGTCTCCTGGTACTGAATGCGCTCAATCCGCTGGCTAGCCTGCTGCTATCAGCTGTATTGTCTGGAAATGTGTTCCTTGCTTGCCTTTCTGTTCATATTAAGTGAATATTTTACACTATCCCTGAGCTTTTGGGCTCCAGCCCACTAATATGTATTTATGATGTTCTGTATATTGACTGCTGTCAAAGACCTGTACCATACTGTTTTACATGTGATGCGATGTCTACTGCCAAATTGTTCCCATCTGTACCTTATAATCTCCTGGGTCGCTCCTGAAAATAGGCACTTGACTGTCTAGTGTGCTTACCTGGTAAACAAAAGCAAATAAATAAATAAATAAAATGTACACACATTGTTAACCACTATGGCATTCCATGTCACATTTTGGCTACAGAAAATTGTTACAAATAATGTGATGGACAGTGAAAAAAAATTAAGTTACTAGCAGCTAGGGACAACAGTTTTATAATATGTATATATGTACAGATGAAGCCGCTTAATAGGGACGGCTCCATTGCTATTCATTCGTCCCTTTTAAGCGGCCGTCCCCATTACTCGAAGTAACTAAGTTGTGCAAAGAAAAGCAACAAAGACCGCATGTTAATAGCATCTTTAGATTTCGACTTCCCCAAACACAACGCTGTACTCAGTGTTTGATCTGAAGTAACAATTTAATGTTATAGACATACAGCACATGTAAACTTTATTTGAAAGTAACTAAAAATCGGATGTCAGTTTAAAAAAAAATCAGTCATTTGGCTCTGCCTGGAATCAGAGCACATCTTACTAGCGACTGCATTTTTAACATTTTGTAGCATGTTCCACTCGTCAATCTTACCGTGGTATTGGCACCATGCCATGAGCGAATGCAGATGGGCCATTGCCTCATGGTTAGTTGGAGCAACAAGCTGGGTATCTTGGCTGTCAGCTTCAGCTTCAGCTTCTGAATCTGGCTCGTTGGTGTGTGGCATCTTAATTAATGAACAGATCTCTTCACATCCATGTCAACAAAATAAGCAAAGTCGACTGCCGACATGAATTCCGGCGTCACTACATCATCCAAAGACTATTGGTCCAATGGAACGTCAATGTCACCTACAAAGTTGAATGCTTTCTGGAAACAGTTCATTATCATGGCAGGTTTTACACAGTTCCATGCTCTAGCCACCATGTAAATTGCATCAAGGAGAGTAACAGCCTTTGCAATTTCGGATGCTTGTGCGTTCTCGCCTTTGTCGATAACCCTGACAATGCGTGTTGCCATCAACGCATAGTAATGCCCCTTTAAATTTCTAATAACCCCAATGTCCATAGGCTGTATTAGACTGGTTGTATTGGGAGGCAGAAATACAATTTTTATGTGAGAGTATCGGCCAATAATGTCTTGGGGATGGGCAGGGCAATTGTCCAGCAACAGTAAGATTTTTTTCCTCCTTCGCTTCAACTGCTGTTCCCATGAGGCAAGCCACTCTCCAAAGATCCAACCTGCCATCCATGCACTTGTAGAGGATGTGTATATGACAGGTAGTGATTTTAAGTCTTTTGGCAAACATCTGGGCTTTTTACTTTTGCCGATCAGGAGAAGTGGCCGTTTGTCAGTCCCATCCATGTTAGCACAAACAAGCAAAGAAACACGCTCTTTTGCCTTCTCCCCCCCCAACAACTCTGAGTGCTTGTGCATATGGCCATGATCTGGGTACTGTCTATAAAACAGTCCAGTCTCATCTCCATTGTACACATCACCAGTTGTATATTCCTGCAATAGAGCTGGTAGCACGCTTTGCACTCAGTCCCCTGCGGCACTACTATCAGCATCACCACGCTCTCTTTGTTCCTTTTTACAAACGATATTGTGCCTCTGCTTCCACCGTGCAGCCAGCCATCAGAAGCAGCAAATGTTTCATGGTTTAGCCGTGCCGCCAGTTCATTAGCTTTTTTTTTTTCATAAGGGGACCGGAGATTCGAGCACCTCTGCTAACTGCATTATTAAACCAGGTGAATAGTGCTTCTTCCACCTCAGAGTCCTTTCCATCTCTCTTCCTTTTTCTCTGAGGGTTGCTGTTTGCTAGCCACTCAGCCATGATTGAATCACGATTTTGGCTGATTCTGCCAGCCTGGCTTTTTGATATCCCAAAGGCAGCAGCTACCTTTGACAAGGAGGTTTTTGGTCCTTGAAGAGCTTCAAGAACCTTAACATGCTCAGCAAGGGACAGCTCCTTATGTTTTGAGTCCATGTTCATGTCCAGCAAGGAAAGGCAGTTGAAAAACACTGCTCACAGGATCTAATTTTATAAGGAAACTCTCCCCAAAAATGTCCCAATTAGCCGAAATTGGCATCCCTATTAAACGACAGGAGCTCCCATTAACTATAAAAGGGGAATAATCGGTTACCATGGAAACGTCCCAATTAGGTGGACGTCCCGATTAACCGCGTCCCGATTAAGTGGCTTCATCTGTATATATGCATGCACCAATGCTTACAAGTTTTATAAATACTTTATTTCATTTTGACTTTGCATTTTAATGAACAAATTGCATTGCTATTGGTACATGGTTTTCATCAATACACCCTGGTTCCAATTCTGTTATTGCTCTAGTGTTACAGGCTTTTCAGTTATCCTTGTGGGATAGGAGGTGGTTATGCCAATGTACAGATCACTAGTGAGACCTCATTTGGAGTACTGTGTCCAGTTCTGGAGACCGCATCTCCAGAAGGGCATGCACAAAATGGAGGCAGTCCAGAGAAGGGCAACAAAAATGGTGCAAGAACTGCACTGAAAGTCATATGAGGAAAGACTAGAGGGCCTCAATATGTATACCCTAGAGGAGAGGAGAGAGTGGGAGGATTTGATAGACATTCAAGTACCTCAGGGATAGAAACAAGGTACAGGAGGGTAGCATCTTTCAGAAAAGAAGGTATACAAGAACAAGGGGGCATGATATGAGGCTAGAGGGGGGTAGGCTCAGGGGCAACATGAGGAAGTACTTTTTCAAAGAAAGAGTAGTGGATGCTTGGAACAGCCTCTCTGTGGAGGTGGTGGGCGTAAAAACAGTAAGGGATTTCAAGAATGCATGGGATAGACATTAAGAGTACTCTCGCAATAGGGAAGAGAGGGTAAGCTGCAGATCAACTAGGGTCTGCTACATTGGGTAGGGAAAAGGGGAAGACTAGGTGGACCACACAGCCCTTATCTGTTGTCACCTTCTGTGTTTCTAGTGGATATTTCTGTAACAGTACAGGTATAAATGGCTGCTCTAACAAGGGTTGGTGGCAGGTTGTGTAACAGCACAGATATAACAGGTAGCTGTAACAGGGGGCTGGCGGTAGTTTGAATAACAGCACAGATATAACAAGCATTTGTCAATGCCGAATGTTTGCTGTGTGCACTGGTGTCATGGGGGGGTGTGTGTTATGGTTGAAAATTGCTTCAGTGAAGGAATCATTTTATTAACATTTAACAATACAAGTAGAAATGACAATGTTGGCCAGTGTAACTGTCTTGTTTGGTAATATTTGTGCCCCAAATTTTCAACACATTATTCTTATGATCCCACCTCATGAACAAGTGCAAAGAAAATATGCAACCCCTGGCTGAATGATGATTTCACATAGCAACTGAAGAATCACCTTCCGGCATACAAAAACACATTTTGGCCAGTATTTGCAAAATGACAGCTGTCACATTCAAGAGGTGCTGTGAAGAAATGGCAATGTTTAAATAGGGGCAAAATATCAAAAATTACCAAAGTTATGAGCATACATTTGCAAATTTCAATGCAGGCTCATACCTTGGTTGTTTTTTAATATTTTGACACCAAATTTTCAACATACGGTAGCCTTCTTCTTATCCCACCTCATGAACAAAGGTGGAGAACATTTTCAACTGCTGCCTGAAAGGTAATTTTATGCAGCATCAGTGAAATCACCTTTCAGGATGCAAAAACATATTTTGGCCAGTATCTGAAAAATGACAGCTGTTACATTCATTAGGTGCTGTGATGAAATGGCAATGTTGAAAATTTCGGGTCAAAATTAAAAAAATTACCAAATTACCAAAGTTATAAGTCTGCGTTCATAAATTTCAACCTAGGATCATAACTTTGTTGTTTGTTAATATTTTTGCCCCAAATTTTAAACATAGCCTTCTTATAACCCCACCTGATGAACAAGTACAGAAAAAGATTTCAACTCCTGCCCAAAAGGTGATTTTCACAGCGACTGCAAAATCACCTTTCAGGATGCAAAAAAATAAATTAATTAATTTGGCCAGGATCTAAAAAAATGACAGCTGTCAGATTCATGAGGTGCTGTGAAGAAATGGCTATGTTGAAAACTGAGGATCAAAATATTGAAAATCACCAAAGTTACGATCCTGCATTCACAAATTTTAATGCAAGCTCATAACTTCGTTGTTTTTTAAAATTTTTACACCAAATTTTAACATAGCCTTCTTATGTCCCCAACTCATGAACAAAGATGGAGAAAATGTTCAACTCCTGTCTGAAAAGGTGATTTCGCGCAGCAGCCGTGAAAGCACCTTTCAGGACAGAATTGCGTTATGAAAACTTGAGGCAAAAATATAAAAAAATGGCCAAATTATGCCACTGAGTTGAAAACCCCCATTGAAATACATTGACACTGAAAACCCTACTGAAATACATTGAAGCGCTTACCTCAGTTCATGGTTGAGCTTTGAAGAGTGAAGACATGTCTGCGATTCAGAGAAGAGTGTGGCAAAGGATCTCCAGTAGGAAGTATGGGGTGCAGGTTGGGGGTGGTGGGTCCTGAGTGTGAGGGTGGGATGTGGGGAGGTTAATGGCTCAGCAGACAATGATGGACAGTTTCCTTTTTTTAAGTTTAAAAAAAAAAAATAAGGGACGGTTTTCTTTATTTCAGGGACAGTTTTGTACTGATGGAGGACACTGGGGGATTGGGCACCCCCAGTGTCACTATATAATGTTTGGGGGATGTGGCAACAGATATCGATGGACGGTTTTCAAATAGGACAAGGGATAGTTTTCTTTATTTTAGGGAAAGACACTGGGGGACTGAGCACCCCCAGTGTCACTACTGTTTGTGTGTATGTGTGGGGGGGCGTGCTGACAGGAAGGGTCTTGTTGGGGGACAGTTAGGGCCACCAGCAACAGACATCGATGAACAGTTTTCTTTGTTGAAGACACACAGTCCATGCATTCCAGGCTCACCACGACGGTATTTTTAATGAAAATGATCACGCAGCCTTACACAGAACTAAGCTGGAATTTCTAGCTTTATTATATCATTTAAGTGCAAATGACATGGAAAACCAGTGCAGACAAGTAAAAAAACATTGATATTATTGAGCTAAATCATTGTGAATAACAGTCTGTGGTGTTCCCGATTTAGCTCAATTATATGAATGGTATTTGCTTGTCAACTCTGGATTTCCATGCTAGCTTGCATTGAAATGATATACAAAAGCTAGAAATACCAGCTTACTTCTATGCAAGTCTGCGTGATCATTTTCATTAAAAATGCCGAAACACGTTGTCATCTGTGGTTTAATCAGTATAGCGGCTTAGATTGTCTTGCCATTCCTGGTTCTGATTCCTAGCTCACAACTTGCAAACTTTGACTGGCGTCTGATTGCCATTTTTTAATTGTAGCATTTAAGACCCACACTGCATCACATGGATGGGACAGATCACAGGAGTACAGTAGGACTAAAGCATTTGTCAATGCCGAATGTTCGCTTGCAGGCTTTAGCAGTTGACGTGCAGGAATTAGAGAGATGCAGCATAGAAATGGCTTTGAAGTATTGAACTAATGCCAGCTTCACCCTCACCCTGCAGAGATGGACAGGCATTGGTGTGTGCCTCTGGGCTGTCACCCATGATGGTCATGACATTTCACCTCACCCTACCCTTCAGACACTGACAAGTGTTGAGATGTGCCTGGGGGTGTTTGGGTTTTACATTCACCTCATTCCATTAGGAAATATGTTGAAATGGTGGATGCAGTATAGGAGAATGGGGTGAACTTTGGGAGCAAAGAGTCCCAGGTGCACCTCAATGCCTATCACTGGCTGCATGGTGGGGGTGGAATGGCATGAGCATTATTGTTGACAATCCTAAGTCACACCCCTGACGCCTATCAGTCCCTACAGGGTAGGGCATTATGGTCAAAAACACTTAACGCCCTGGGCATTTCTTGGTATTTTTACTCCAAGTTTTCCACATAAGCTTTTTGTGACCTCATTGCATGAACAGTGACACTATCAGTTCTTTAGGCGAAAGGTGATTTTGCACAGCGACTGTGCCATTTGGCACCACAAGTGCGAAGACGCATTTTGAACAGGATGTGAAAAGTGACAGGTGTACTATTCATAAGGAGGTGTAAAAAATGGCACTGTTGAAAATCTGAAGTAAAAATATACAAAAACTGGTGAAGTCATGATTATGCATAGAAACTGTACAATGTACACCCATAATGTAATTAGTTTGGGAATTTTTTACAGCAGATTTTCAACACAGGCATTTTGGGACCTCCGCTCATGAACAGTGTCACTGTGATTTTCTTAATCTGTCCTGAACACTCATTTCCTACAGCAAATGTGCTATTCTGCACCAGAAGTGCGAAAACACATTTCGGCCAGGTGTAAAAAATGACTGCTGTACTGTTCATAAGCTCATAAACTTATGAGGGTTTGTGGAAATTACACAATGGATGCTTGTAACAGAGTAATTTTATGGACTTTTGTCATCAAATTTTAAACATAGCCATTTTAACACCTCTGCTCATGAAGTGTCACTGTGATCTTCGTAATGTGTCCCAAACATTGATTTTGCACACCGGCTACACCAATGTGCGATACATGTGTGAAAACATATTTTGGGTGAGGTATGAAGAATGACAGCTGTACTTTTCATAAGGAGGTGTGGTAAAATGTCAGTGTTGAAAATCTGGAGTGAAAATATTAAAAATTGTCAGGGTTACAAGCGTGCACTCTTAAAACAGCCATTTTGGGAATTTTTTTCACCAAATTTTCAACATAAGGTTTTTGGGGGCCTACCTCATGAACTGTGACACTGTCATTTCATTAATCGGTCCAGAAAGGTGGTTTCACGCAGTGATCGTGAGATCATCTTTCGGGACTGAATGACAAAATGACAGTGACTGAATTCATGAGGTGGGGCCCCAAGAACCCCATGTTGAAAATTTGGTGAAAAAAGTCTCAAAAATGGCCGAGATAAGCACCAAAGTTGGAAAAAAAAAACATTTATGCCATTATACAGCTTACCATCATTTCTTCAGTTTGTGGTCGGCTTTGAAGAGTGCAGCCATGTTCACAGTCCACCGAAGATCATCACGCTGGGCTCTGGAGGTAAGCATGGGGTCAGGAGGTGTGTGGGGAGGTGTGTGCGTAGAGGGTGGGCGTGGGTTGGGGAAGGGGGAAAGACGATCAATGAGGGACCTTTTTTTTTTTTTACAGGTATTTTTTTTTTCTTTTTAGAAGACGAAGCAGGACTTTTGCCACACTGGGGTGGGCTCCCAGCATGGCAGCTGGAAGCTTGTTTGGGTGGGCAGTGGAGCCGATGGGGGATTGGGCACCCCCCCGTCGGCCATAGGCACTTTTGCCATGCTGGGGTGGACTCCCAGCGTGGCACCTGGAAGTCTGTTTTGGGGGGGGCAGTGGAGCCGACAGGGAACTGGGCACCCCCTTTGGCCATACAGTGTGCGGGGTGGAGTGCATGAGCATGCTGGGATGGGATCCCAGTGTGCTATGTGGGTATTTGTTGGGAAGGGCAAGAAAAAAATGGAGCTGTCTATAACAGTTGTTCAGATGCAGTTCTGACCTGTGGGCATGCTACATACTGCTGATGGCAGTATGTAAATTGCCTGCCGACGACAGTATGCAAATTGCTGACACGCTACCACTGATTGTAGCGGTCTTTTGCTTTCACCTGTATGCCACTGCATCTGAACTACTGTCATAGACAGCTCGGACATTTATCAGTGTGGTGAGGCTGCACCTGCAAGAAGGAGCAGGGCATTGGAAGCAGGGTGGCACACTTATGAAAATTCATATGGTGGCACAATGTTTCTTGCACATGCATGCAAGTAAACATAGAATTTATCAGCAGAACAGGACTGCTCAGCCCACCCAATCTGCCCAGGTGTTGTCTACCTACTTGTAACTCCTGCCTGTATATGTTACTGCATGTCATATTCTGCCTGTGTTCATCAAGACCTCCTTGGGAATAAGGTTGCTCAATGGATTTTTCCTGCAATGAACTTGAACCTACTCCACTTCCATAGCACTATTGATCTCTGTTGACTCCCTCCTTCCCCTTTTTCTAATATACTCCTATGTTTATCCCCTGCATGCTTCATGCCTCTTACCATTTTAGCTTCCACCACTTCTCCTGGCAGTCTGTTCAAGGTGTCTACCACCCTTTCAGTAAATAAATATTTCTTCACATCTATCATGAACTCCTGCCCCCCAGCTTCACTGTATATCCCTTGGTTTGGGTGCTCATCCTCATTTGAAAGAAACTCCCCAATTGTACCCGGTTTACCCCTGTGAGGTACTTTGTAGGTCTTGATCATGTCAGCTCTTGTCCTCCTCTCTTCCAGAGTGTACATGTTGAGATTCTTCGGCCTTTCCTTGTAGGGATTCCTGTGAAAATCCTGAACCATTTTAGTTGCTCTACTCTGGAAAATCTGCACCTTATGTCCTTTCTAAAGTGTGGACTCTAAAACTGGACACAGTACTCCAGCTGGGGTACATCAGGGAGTGATACCATGGCAGCACAACATCCCTCCTCCTACTGGAGATGACACTCCTCATGCACCCCGGAATCCAATTTGCCCTGCTCATAGCCTTGTCACACTGTACTGCCATCTTGAGGTCCTCTGATATAATAACCTCAAGGACCCTTTCACGACTACTGAGTATCAGTACCTCCTGTCATCCTATACTCAGCATCGGAGTTCCTATGCCCTAGGTACATGATTTTACCCTTGTTGACACTAAACCCCAACTAAATAAGAAAATAGAATTTATTTGAATGAATTGCAGGCTTTATGGCAGCTCTTCGGGGCGTGCGTGTGTGTGTGTGTGTGTGTGTGTGTGTGTGTGTGATGGGGGGACTCTGGTACTATAACTATCAGCTTTTGATTTTGGCCTCAAATCAGGTGCACTCCTGTAAACAGATAAAACATGTTTAAGAACGACTCATAAGAAAAGTGATAAAGTCTTTGTACATTAGCCTGGGCTGAACTTGCAGACAGGAGAGATAGAAACTTAGACTTTGACAGCAGATAAGGACCGCTTGGCCTACCTAGCCTGCCCATTTCCCTACATACAGGATAAGCTGCAGATTCTAGTTAACCAACAGACTATTTCTTTTTACCCTCCACAAGAATTGACTTATGTCTGTCCCATGCATTCTCCTATAGCTTTAGAGCCCACAACCTCCTCAGGAAGGCTGTTCCATGCGTCCACCACCGTCTCTGTGAAAAAATACTTCCTCACATTGCCTCTGAGCTGTCCCCTCTCTATCTTCAAATTGTGTCCCCTTGTTCTTGCACATCTCTTTTTCTGGAAGATGCTACTCTCTTGGACTTTGTTGATTCCACTGAGGTACTTAAAAGTTTCTATCATGTCCCCCCCCTTTCCTCAAGGGTATACATATTAAGCTCCTTTAGTCTCTTCTCGTATGGCTTCTCTTGCAAACTCTGCACCATTTTAGTTGCCCTCCTCTGGACTGCATCCATCCAGTCTATGACCTTGTGGAGATGGGGTCTCCAGATCTGGATGCAGTACTCCAGATGGGGTATCACCACCTGTCTGTACAGAGGGATAACAACTTCCTGTTTCATTCTGATGATGCCTCTCCCTATACATCCCAGTATCCCCCAGCCCTTCCTACTGCCTCCTCACATTGCTTTCTAACCTTAAGGTCATCTGATATGATTATCTCCAGGTCCCTTTTCATTTTTGTTGTTGTTTCTACCCCCCCCACCCCATATAATCTTGCCCTGGGTTTTTGTTTCCTAGGTGCATTTCTTTGCATTGAATCCAAGCTGCCATACTTCTGACCATTCCTCCAACCTTGCCAAGTCCCTTCTCATCCTTTCCACACCTCCTTGTGTATCAACTCTGCTGCAGATGTTTGAGTCATCTGCAAAGAGGCATACTTTTCGTTCCAGTCCCTCTGCAATGTCTCTTATAAAGACATTAAAAAGGAGATGCAGTCTGTTCCTAATTACTAAGCTTCCCACTGGTCATCTGTGAGCCTCTTATGGGCCAGAGCTTACTACACAAGCATTTGTCAATGCCAAATGGTTGCTTTCTGGAATTAGCAGTGGATGTAAAGGAGTTAGACAGATGGGGCCCTGATTCTCAAAGCCCTGCGTCAGATGCAAGGTGACTGCAGTGAACAGATATGGTCCAAGGTGCACCTTGCGTTTGTGATTTCCCTTTGTGTGATTCACAAAGGTGGCCTGCGGTGACTGCAGTCCACCTGCCCCAAACAGGGCTTGTACCTGCACTTCACTGCACCATGGCAGTAGAGGGACTGTGGCCAATGCAAGCTGCATCCTGCGATTCACAGGCATCACCTGGCGGGAGAAATTCTAAGTGTCCGTAGACCAGCCAGGGCAACCGTAAGGGGACTTAGACATTGTCCCCTGGGTGACATGCCTGTGTGCGGCATACCATGGGTGACGGTACACCCATCATACACCCCAGAGTGTGGCCTTGTATGTGTGGCCCCCATCCTAGTGGTCCAATGGCACCCCCTTACAGCTCCCCGATGCCACCTATGTACCATGTTGGTACCGCCATCCTGATGCGGCTCTCCTGATCCCCGATGCCTGCCCTATCAGTGCTATTGCAGCACTAACATATGGTGGTACAGTGCCCACCGATGCTCCAGCAGGTGGTGCCCAAACCCACTGTACACTAGTGCAGACTGCTCCCCAGTGCCCAGTATATCCCACCACTCACCTCTGTGGCCAGGCATCAATTGCACCAAATATGGTGGGGGGACAGTGACCCAACAGGTTGGGTCCACATGCCCATTACCTAGTGGGACAGGGGGTCCTGTGTTAGTCTCTGGTGGCCTGCGGTGGACCTGTGCAGTACACCAGGAATTTTCCACAGGGTTCTGGTCAGTGCTAGCATGGGAACTTAGCCACTGGGACCCCTCCTGTACCTGAATCAGGTGCAGGGTCCCTGGTGCAGCAGGCATTGGTGCAAGGTGCTGCTTGCCACAGCTTGTGCCAGATGCAGACCCCTATGAGCATCGGGCCCATGCAGTATAGGAATGACAGTGAAGTACTGAACTGATGCCAACCCCACCCCCACCCTGCAGAGATGGGCAGGCACTGGGGTGTGCCTTTGGGTCATTGCCCATAACAGTCATGACATTTCCCTTCACCCTACCCTGCAGACACTGACAAGTGTCAAGGTGTGCCTTGGGTGTTCGGGCTTTACTCATCTCATTCCATAAGGAAATATGCTGAAATGGGTGCAGTATAGGAGAATGGGAAGGATTCTGAGGCCCAAGAGTCCAAGGTGCATCTCGAAGCCTGTCACCAGCTGCAGAGTGTGGGTGGGGGGGGGGTTGGAATGGCATGAGCATTACTGTTGACAATCCCAAGTCATGTCCCTGATGGCTGTAGGGCATTATGGTTGAAAACCCTAACACCCTGGCCATTTCTTGGTATTTTTACTCCAAGTTTTCAACATGGGCTTTTTGTGATCCTACCACATGAACAGATACTATCAGTTTGTTAGCCGAAAGGTGATTTTGCACAGCGACTGCAGCGTTTGGCGCCACAGGTGTGAAAACACATTTCGAACAGGATGTGAAAAATGACAGTTGTACTGTTCATGAGGAGGTGTAAAAAATGGCAATGTTGAAAATCTGGACTGAAAATATAAAAAAACTAGTAAAGTCATGAATGTGCATTGAAACTGCTCAAAGCACACCCGTAATGTAATTAGTTTGGGGATTTTTTACAGCAGAGTTTCAACACAGGCATTTTGGGACCTCCACTCATGAACAGTGTCACTGTGATTTTCTTACTCTATCCTGAACACTGATTTTCCATAGCGACTGTGCTATTCTGCACCGGAAGTGCAAAAACACATTTTAGCCAGGTCGTGAAAGATGACAACTGTACTGTTCACAAGGAGGTGTGGAAAAATGCCAATGCTGAAAATCTGGACTGAAAAGATTACGAATTTGTGAATGTACGAGGGTGCTTGGAAATTGCACAATGTACACTTGTAACACAGTCATTTTATGGACTTTTGTCACCAAATTTTCAATATAGCCAGTTTAAGACCTCTGCTCATGAACATTGTCATTGTGATTTTCTTAATCTGTCCCGAACATGCATTTTGCACACCGACCACGCCATTGTATGCTGCATGTCTGAAAACACATATTGGGTGAAATGTGAAAAGTGACAGCTGTACTGTTCATAAGGAGGTGCGGAAAAATGGCAATGTTGACAATTTAGAGTGAAAATATTGCAAATGTGCGAAGTTACGAGTGTGCGTGGAAACTGCACAATGCATGCTCGTAATACAGTAATTTCATGGACTTTTCTCACCAAATTTTCAACATAGGCATTTTAGAACCTCTGCTAATGAACAGCATCACTGTAATTTTTGTAATGTGTCCCGAACACGGATTTCCCCCAGCAACCGCGTTATTCTGTGCTGGAAGTATGAAAACACATTTCGGCCAGGATGTGAAAAATGAAAGCTGTTCTGTTCATAAGAAGGTGTGAAAAAATGGCAATGTTGAAAATCTGGCATCAAAAAATTGCAAATGTGTGAAGTTACGAGCGTGCGTGGAAACTGCGCAATGCACGCTCGTAATACAGTCATTTCATGGACTTCTGTCACCAAATTTTCAACACAGGCATTTTAGGACCTCTGCTAATGAACAGTATCACTGTGATTTTTGTAATGTGTCTGAGCACAGATTTCCCACAGTGACCATGCTATTTTGTGCCGGAACTGCGAAAACACATTTTGGGCAGGATATGAAAAATGACAGCTGTACTGTTCATAAGGAGGTGTGTAAGAATGGCAATGTTGAAAATCTGGGTGAAAACATTATAATCATGACATTACTTAGCGTGCGTGCAAACTACTTGCTAACGCTTAAACAGCAACACAGTCATTTTATGGAGTATTGTCACCAAATTTTCAAGATAGGCATTTTAGGACCTTTACGCATGAACAGAGTCACTGTCATTTTTGTAATCTGTCCTGAACACTGATTTCCCATGGCGACCGTGCTATTCTGCGCCAGAAGTGCGAAAACACATTTCGGGCAGGATTTGAAAAATGACAGCTGTACTGTTCACAAGGAGGTGTGGAAAAATGCCAATGTTGAAAATGTGGCATGAAAATATTGCAAATTTGCGGAGTTACGAGCCATGTGTAGCAACTGCACAACGCATGCTCGTAAAACAGTCATTTTTTGGATTATTTCCACCAAATTTGCAACATAGGCTTTTTATGAGCTCACCTCATGAACACTGGCACTGCCGTTTCGTTAATCAGTCGCGAAAGGTGATTCCGTGCAGTGAACACGAAATCACCTTTCCGGACCAACTAATGCCATGGCAGTGGCAAAATTCATGAGGAGGGGTCCCAAAAAACCCATGTTGAAAATTTGGTACCAAAATTCCCCAAAATTACTGAGATATGCATCAAAGTTGAAAAAACCTATTTATGCCGTTATACAGCTTACCAGCATTTCTTCAGTTCGCGTTTGGCTTTGAAGAGTGCAGACGTGTTCCCAGTCCACTGGAGATCGTCACGCTGGATTCTGGAGGTAAGTATGGGATGGGGGTTGTGGGGAGGCTGAGTGTGCAGAGGGTGGGTGCAGGTTCGGGGAGGGTCACTGGACTCGACGTGGGACTGTTTTCTGCTTTGCAGGTAAGAAAATAAAAAACATTGCAGGACCGTTTTCCATTTACAGGGTTATTTGGCACGCTGGAGTGGGCTCCCAGCATGCCACCCCGTTGATCTTTTTTGGGGGGGATGTAGCCGACAGGGGATTGGGCACCTCCTTGGCACAAATCGAATGTTTTGGAGGTGGATATTGTGTGAACGGGGAGTGGGCTCCCCCGTCAGCAAAACAATGTTTGAATGGGGAGGGGCAAGAGCCGAGGGGGATTGGGCACCCCCTCGGCAGAACCTGAATGTTTTTTTGGGGGGGGATATTATGTCGACCGGGAGTGGGCTACCCCATTGTTT
This sequence comes from Neoceratodus forsteri, assembly GCA_016271365.2. Taxonomy (NCBI): domain Eukaryota; kingdom Metazoa; phylum Chordata; order Ceratodontiformes; family Ceratodontidae; genus Neoceratodus; species Neoceratodus forsteri. Next base: position 373,381,652 of record CM057449.1, read on the forward strand.
TTTATTGTTTTATTTTTTTAAGTGTTTCACCAGGAAGCCTTTTCTAGCCTAGGTGTCAGCGTGGCTCAGTTGGTAGCACATCCGCCTCTTGACCAGAAGGTTGTGGGTTTTCGTCCCACACCGGGATTGGACTTGCACCTAAAAATCGCTGGCACCCGAGTGCAGTATTGGGGGGTGCTGTACTGCTGGGGTGTGCCGTCCTTCGGATGAGATGTTAAACTGAGGTCCCTTCTATCCATCCTGGTGTTGTCCTGGTGGGTGTCCAGGTGGAAGTAAAAGAACCCAGGGTACTCTTCGCAAAGAGTAGGGAACATTCCCGGTGTTCTGGCCAACATTCCCCCACCTATAAACCAGTTCATGCAATTATCCAGGCTGTGTGTGGGTGATGATGTGTGATATGGCTGCCACTTCACTACCAGTCTAGCATTGCTTGTAAAGCGCTTTGGATGTATGAAAAAGTGCTATATAAATGCTGATTCTTCATCTTCTTGTTTGCTCCCCTTTAACTCTCCCAAACCATTGCTCTCACATCGCGGTTCTTCATGGGTGGAGGGCTGGGGCAGCAAGTGGACCACCTCAGTCCCAACACGGCCCTCTGGACGAATTTGCAGAACGAACCCCTCCCCCCGGCTCCTCTATCCCCAAGTCTCTCCCTTGATCTCCCTCTTTGTGCCAAAATCCCCTGAATTTATACCCTCTACAGAGGGCCACACCTGCAGTCAGCAGGCAGCACCACATCCCAGACTCAGTGGCACCACTAGCTCTCTCTCTGTCTAGCTACCTCCTAGCAACCAAAATGTAACTAGTAAGCACCCAGAGGGTGCTTACACTTTCCCCTCACACAAATGTTCACCTCCTGGTGAGCATGCTCCTACTGATCCATCTGAAGGAGAGATATAGCCACTCTCCTCTCCCGAGGGTCAGAGCACTAAGCCGGTTCCACTGCCGAAACAGTGGAACACTGAACTCGTAAACCCCAATACTACATTTATAACTCTCGTCTACTCTCTTCAGCTTCTCAAACTATCCTGAGTGAAGATTAGGCAGTTTGACATTGATTCCCATGGTCACCTGCCAGGTACGACAGCAGCGGCATGCCTCCTCCCCCCTTGTCTACCACTATACACTTTCTCTGCTACGATATCCTTCTCTGTTGACTATCATTCTAGTATGCTACCAAACTGTAAGCCCCCACACCTGGGTGTTGCTTTAAAAAGGCTGATCTCACTACAAAGACCTTCCCCCTGGCACTTTTAATTCTCGTGGTGGTGTCTGATGGGAACAAATAACCAAAGTGGACATCACTGCTGCAGGGGAAGGAAGAGGAATAAACACAGGGACTTTCCTAGGCACTAATTTAGGGTACCGATGGGGCATCGAGGGAGATAATCAACATTAATTTTTCAGACTGGCAAGTGTGTGGACCAATCAGATGTTGGAGAGAGCTCTCAAAACCAGAGACTTTCTGTTCAGGAGGCAGTTCATCAGGACCCTCTCCTGCTGGAGGGGGCTCCAGTCCCAGCAGAGAAAAATTTAGTTTTTCAGCCTTGAGATGAATTTGCTTGACAATTGCCAGTTTCCTGTCCCTCAGGACTTAGAAGATTTGAAGCCTTCAGCTGAGAGAGAGCTGTGTGCCCATTTTCATCCTGCTGTGAGAGAGCTGTAAGTAACAAACCGCAGTGGTGGCAGCACTGTGGGGACTGTGACGATAAGGGCTAATGTTTCTTCTGGAAAAGAAAAGTTTGAAAATTGTAATTACTGTGTGCTTGCTCCTCAGTCTGTTGACCACAAAAAAGGACAAGCTACACTGAGCCTTTGTGAAGTTGTGCTGAAGTTGATTGGGGAGTTGCTGCTCCAGTGAAGATTTTGCCTGATTACTGCTGTGTGAAGGAAATTTAGATTTTGCTCCAGAGAGGAAGACTGATGTTTTAGAAGAAAGGGTCTGGAGCTTGTCTTTAGCTCAGAGGACCCTTCCATGGACATTTCACCCAAGGATGCTGGCCTGTTGGCCTAAATCCTGCTACTGGCCTGTTGGCCCGAGACCCCACATGAAATCGAGGTCTGTATTGAACGGTTCCTGTTGGGATGATGGAGCTGTGGTTCATAATTAGCTGAGAAGCTCCTCAAGCTGTTTATCAAATGCTTCAGTGTGATCCAAAGGCAAGGACACCTTTCCCACTGGCACTGAGTCAGCTAAGTATATATTTTTCTCCAAGGGATTACAAATGGTTACTTCTGCCTCAAGTTGCTTTGTCATGTGTTATTTCTGCACCTAGGGCCCCTGCCCATGGCATCACAGGCCTTCCACCATAGTGGGTACCACAAAAAAGACTCTGGGACAGGTCTGGTACCAGACGGGTGGGAGCTTGGGAGAAGTTACATGGGGTATGTTGTATAAATGCCTAACCTAACGTTATTTTGCAGCCAAGTTGCCAGACCCTTTTTTCTTCCTTTTCCTTTCCCTTAAAAATAAAACTTGTTTATATTAATGGTAATAGCTGTTTCTGTGACTGCTTTTGGGTACTGTACTCTGTTGGGGATTGCCTAAGGGGGTGGGGATAAAAGTATTGTTCCTGAGGAATGAGGAAATGCCACAGTTATGTTTGCCCATGTCCTCAGGTGGAGGCACCACACTTTTAAAAGTGTAGTGAGTGTTGGTCCTGTTTTTTAAGAACCCAGGCCACCCCCTCAAGCAATTGAGGGCCCCAGAGTCAGTATTCAAGACTGGCCGAAGAGGCGACTGCCCACCTTACAAATGCTGCCAGGAATGGGCACAAACTAAACTGAATTTTTTCATTATCATCCCCCCTACAAGAATTAAACAAACTCTGTTGAACATTCATTAACTAAGGCTAACCCTGCTAAACAGTTCTATTTGCATTTTTTTCTAAACATTGTTTACTCATTTTAAGTATCCTAACACTCTATTGTACTCACACATACAGACCATTTTGACTTAGTATTAACTCTATATTGTTATGCATGCAATTTCTTCACTCACTCTACATTCACACCACTATGTTCATCCTAAAATAATTTGACTTTGATTCCTCCTTTTCCCCCCCTGTTTTTAACAACAGTTTAAAACACTTTTAAGATCATGCAAGTTAATACCAAAATCAAAGTAATAAAACACAGCTTTTAAACATTATGAATATAGGCACCAATGTAGAATGCCTTCATTGAACAATAATGATTATGGAGAAAACCACTAACTTTAAAGTAGCCAGAAAAGTTTGTTGCTTTTAGGCAAAATAAAGCCTTATTGTAAGGCACTGACATGTCTGCTAGATGTTAAGTAAAGTATAGCTTATGGTCCAGTTTCGTGCACTCATCTCCTTCAGCTGATTCACAGATAATATAATACTTAGTTTATTGCCCTTCAAAGTCCTGAACCATGGCAAAAGTCTTAAATAAGGTTATGCTAGTCCAAACAGTTGATAAGAACATTTGGCGAGCTTTCTCTAATGGCTGCTGGTTCGTGGCCTCCCAATTCTAAAGTGCTTTCACGGCTTTTAATCTTTACTTCTTCCAAAGTAGCCTTGAACACCCAGTCCTCTCTTTTCTCTTTGGTAATGTCCCAATGGTGTTCAGTTAAATAAGGGTAGCTCTCCCCAGGGTATTCCTTACAGATATGGCGATGGACCCAACGTTTAGCCTAGGACCAGTCTGGAATGTTGCAAACACTGGTTTCGAGGTGCTGTGCCTTTTAGCAACCAACTCTCTGAAGTATAATGCCAGTAGTGGGGGTCAGAGGGTCTTCAAGAGCCCATGTTCAATCTCTTTTTAGCACACATTTTTTGCAATCTAGGGATATTGTCAGGAAATTTCAGGCAAGGGAATAGATAAGGATTTGGAATGTCTCTTTCCCACAGCTGGTCATCAAAAGTACAAGTTTTGTATGGCATACCTGGAGGAAGAGGTACAGGATATACTTGGTCATCCTCACTAGAATCGCCTTTGGAAATAACTTCCTCCACAATCACATCAGGCGATTTGGCAAGGGGTACCTACTGATCCACAGGGGGTGGTCCTCAGGGTTTTCTCATGGTACCTGTTGGCATGGGATGTGAACCCAATGCAGGGGACACAAAAGGCTCAGTCCTACCTGCCACCCTATGGCCTCCTCCTCTGCCACGGGGAGAATCGTGTACCACCGGAGGAGAAGGGCAGGGCAGATGTCTATCCCCTCCTCTCCACACTGGATTTCACTAGTTACCACCTCCAACTACTTCCAGTTATGCAGGCTTGAAGAAGCAACACTAGCCCAAGCAGGGGTGGTTGCCAGACTCCAGGCTCTCTGATAAGCAATAGCAGTCTGTAAGGTGCAGGCAAAATACATCCACACTCAGCAGGTAATTGTTGGTGGTAGACTAGCAGAAGAAAGACAGACAAGAGGCAAGTGCAGTAATTAACTTGTTTATTACAGAAAATAAGCATTCATCCTAAATCAGAGTCTTGCCAATATAGACAACGGGAGCCGAGAGTTTCCCAAAAATACCCCAGGGTATGCAGTGGTCTCAGAGGGGATACGTTAATACAGCAGCTTATATACTTAGATTATTGTCATGACAACCATTACATATGCAGACTAACTAGATACATAAAACAAGTCCTATTGGCTAAAAATTATGTGGCTCCACAGTGTTATCTAGAGATATACAAAACTGTAAAGTCAGCTAAAATAGAAATAAAGAAGGCATACAAAATATAGGTATAAATGTGGTGTTACATAAATCCTCATGATGGCAGTGCAGGCTATACAATAACTTCTCAAAGAATACAGCATGTACTCTTAGCCTGCTACTTGCATTACTAGCAGTGAATAATATAACAGCAATATTCCTGGATACTTACACTTGTATGGTACGTACCAATGCCCTAAGTATTAGTGCTGATTATCATAGCATACGCATAGATATATAGATAGTCCACGGTGCACAGTGGATAGCCAATATGAGTGAGGGGACCAAGCCTAGTAAGTCCTAGGCTGGAAAACAGAACCACTTCCAGCACAGTCCAAACACACCAGGAGGACCTTCACTACTCCTCCAGTCTAATGGCAGATGACACATTTCTCTCCAGTGCCTCCATGCTGGGCTCCTTTCCATGACCACGAAAACAAAGATGCAGGCACTAAAATCATTTTATACTCCTGAGTCTCAGCTTTTTTTTTTTTTCTAAACACAGTCTCTACACCAGAACTGGTCAAGCACTTATGACGCAGTTCATTAAAGTCTTTAGACAAGTTGGCTCCACTTCTTTTGATGCAATGTGACCCCCACAGCCCAGCAACAAAGTTTCAACCAATACAATGAAGTTCTTCATGTTCTGCATACATTAACAGCTTACTAACACTTCTTGTTATCAAATGGCTTGGCCTGGAGGTGTGAAACAGTACAAGTTCAAAATGGCACTTAAGAGCTGAAAGTCCCCCTGCAGCGTACTCTAGGCAGTTTGAATATGATATAGGTTCCCAAATAATTATTTTACTTTCTTTTAATCATATCCAGGATGAGCCCCCATGTTGTAAGTCCCCCTCCCCATCTAGGAGTATCCAGGTGTTAAGTTGCTGGGAGGGGCACTTGTCAAACATAAGCAACACAGTCAAAAGAATTAAAATAGAAGCAACTCATTATTACCTGGGTCCATAGAGTTGGTGTGACTGGAGAGCATGGTAAACATGGGAACCAAACTTCTGCTGAGCATTCTAGAAGCTACAGGGGAATGTTAGTTAGCAAGCGAGCATGCACAGTCACGTTGATTAAGTTCGTTGTCCATGCCATAATCAAAGTGCAAAAAATGATTTAATTAAATTTGAAAAACAGTAAAAGCCATTCCATGGAGCGGGGAAGGGGGCATTAAATGGTGGGTTGCTTTTCTCAGACACAGCTGGGACATCTAATGCAACTGTCTCTTGTGCTAACAGACTATTTATTTCATGCAGATCTCCCTTCAGACAAAAAGGCTAGCATTTCTGGTAACATTTTCTAGGGCTGAAAAGGAATGTAAGAGAGGTAGCTTAACACAGAAACAATTCACCAACTCATGTCTCATTCTTGTCTCTTTCACTCTGCAGCAATTGCATTCTGTACCCTTTTTTTTCATTGTATTTTTGCCGCCGGGCACCCCTAGCCCCATGAACAGGTTTGCCTGGGCTCAGCAACCCTCACCCTCACCTGGGAAGCCCCCGAGTGGGGCCACTGGAGCGAAACTGTCATGGCTGGAGGGTTGGGCACCAAGCCCCGGCTCATTCATGGGGGCTGGCGATTTTCTTTGTGTTTTCTTCCCCCGGAGCTGGGAATGTGCAATGACGCTAGTGGAAGAGTGTCTGTCCCAGCTCCACCCCACGTTGCAGTGCAATGCCTTGTCCCCCAGCCTTCGCCAGGGGGCAACCAATGCCGGCACCAGCTAACCCCACCCCCCTCCACGGAGAGGGAGAGCAGTCTTCTAGATGCTCGATTCTTCTCCTCCCATGCTGACCCCCGGTGGCCCATGCCCATTCCTGAACACGGGTCTCTGGCGTGGCGTGATGTGTGGCATCCAGCGCCTCAACACTTCGTGCCACTGGGCCAGCTACACTCCATTCCCTTTGCTCTCAGGCTATTCCATTCCTATACTTTCACTCTGGCTTATGACAGCACGAGACATTTCTACTGTCCCAAACCTTCTCACTCTTTTCAATTCATTTTCGCAGCCTGATGTTATACCTTCTCCACCTGGGGGCTATTTCCTAATGGACCAAACTTTTCTTTCCCTTCTAGATCTTAAATTTCATATTTTTCAGTTGATGTTCTTAAGCAAGAACAGAACCACCAGAACCATTTCAGACAACAAAACACTGATGCCACAGCTGGTGGCTGGGCCTTATTCTGGGGTTGTGGGTGCCGTGGACCTGATCCCAGTCCTATCCAGCAAGGTCCACTCATGCAGCAATTCCAGCCTCTGAAGTAACTCATCAGGGGGACTTCTGCCAGTGCCACACAGATCACCTGATGGACTGCCACCCCGCTGGGGTCCCAAACATTACTCCCCAAAATGGACTTTCCCTGCCTCCATTATTGGCTCACACTTTGGGTCCCAACTCTGTGGTGGTCTCCAGCCCAGGGAATAGGGGTAACACTGCCACTGATATGCCCCCAATGCCAAGGCTGCCACTTCCAAGCCATGACCTAGGACCTATTTGCCATAGCAAGCCCACTCACAGTAAACCATTCTGACCCAACAGCTGAACTACCCATGGGCAATCTTTCTTTCTTTCTTTTGGGCTTTTTGTCCCTATTGGTGCTTACCCTACCAAGGTGACAAAGTTCACTTGGCAGGCCTCAATTTTCATTTCTTCTCCCCAGGCTTTGACTCCCAAATGCACTGACAGGCCCCGTCAGCTTTTTCTTCATTGCTCCCCATTTACTCTCCCGAACTGTAGCTCTGACATCATGGGTCTTCAAGGGTGGAGGGCCGGGATGGCAAGCGGACCACCCTGGCCCCACCACAGCCCTCTGGCCAAACTTGCAGGCCAACCCCCCCCAGACTCCTCTCCCCCCGGGTCTCTCTTGTGATCTCCCCCTTGGTGCCAAAATCCCCTGAATTTATACCCTCTACAGAGGGGCCCCACCTGCAGTCAGCAGGCAGCGCCACATCCCAGATTCAGTGGCACCACTAGCTCTCTCTCTGTCTGCTACCTCCTAGCAACCAAAATGTAACTAGTAAGCACCCAGAGGGTGCTTACACAAAGATGGGGGAGTGCCTTCGAAAGGACCTGGCAGGGGGAGACTTCCTGGATGGTTTGCAGTGCACATGGGCCAGATTAAAAGAGTGCATGATAAAGGCAACAACCTGTAGGTCAAGCAAGTAAGCAAAACCAGAAGGAAGAGGATACTGTTATAGTTCTTGAGGGAGGTGGCAGAAAAGTTAAAGAGAAAAAGAGTGGCACTCAGAAGGTATGAGGAGACCCAAGAAAAGAAGATGGGGAAGTGTACCTGGAGAAATGGAGGGAGGCAAGCAAAGCAGTAAGGAGAGCAAAGGTACAAACTGAGTAAAGAGCAGCCCAGGCAGTATCAAAAGGGGACAAGACATTTTTTCAGGTATGTTAGCAAGAAAAGGAAGACAAAGGATGGGATTGCACAGTTAAAACAGGAGGGGGGTGTATGGAGGAGGACCAAAAAAAGACAAACATCTTAAAAAAATACTTCTGCTCAGTGTTCACAGTACAAGGGTAAGGGGAGGGACCATGAATATGCACCAGGAGTTTTGAGGGGAGCGAAGTGTACACTAGACCCTTTTCTGCGGAGAGAGTCAGGAAAGCACTTGCTAATCTGAGAGTGAACAAAGCATGGGGCCAGATGGGTTGCATCCAAGAGTGCCGAAGGAAGTCAGGGAGGTGCTGGCTACACCCTAGCAGACTTATTTAACAGTTCGCTGGAGACCGGCATGGTCCTGGAGGACTGGAGAAGAGCGGACGTAGTCCCACTTCACAAAAGTGGTAGCAAGGGGGAGGTGGGCAATTATAGGCCTGTCAGCCTGACTTCAGTGGTGGGAAATTTAGTGGAAACTCTATTAAACATAGAAACATAGAAAACATAGAAACATAGAATGTGATGGCAGATAAGGACCGCTTGGCCCACCTAGTCTGCCCATTTCCCTACCTAACGGATAAGCTGCAGATCCTAGTTAACCAACAGTCTACTTCCTCCAAACTCCCACTAGAATTGCCTTATGTCTGTCCCATGCATTGTTGAATTCCTCCACTGTTTTTGACTCCACAACCTCCTCAGGAAGGCCGTTCCATGCATCTACAACCTTCTCTGTGAAGAAATACTTCCTCACATTACGTCTTAGCCGTCTCTCCCATCTTCAAATTGTGCCCCCTTGTTCTTGCACATCTCTTTTTCTGAAAGATGCTACCCTCTTGGACTTTGTTGATTCCCTTGAGGTATTTGAACGTTTCTATCATGTCAACTCTCGCTCTCCTTTCCTTGAGGCTATACATCTTAAGCTTCTTTAGTCTTTCTTCATATGCCTTCTGGTGCAGACCCTGCACCATTTTGGTTGCCCTCCTCTGGACAGCCTCCACCCTGTCTATGTCTTTACGGAGATGGGGTCTCCAGAACTGTACACAGTACTCCAGATGTGTTCTTACCAACTGTCTGTACAGAGGGCCAACAACTTCCTGTTTTTTACTGGTGATGCCTCTCCTTATGCATCCCAGTATCCCCAACCTTCCTTACTGCCTTCTCACATTGCTGGCCCACCTTTAGGTCATCTGGTATGACTACCCCCAGGTTCCTTTCCATTTTTGTTGTTGTCAGTATCTCACCCCCCATTGTGTAATCTTCCCCTGGGTTTTTGTTTCCCAGGTGCATTATTTTGCACTTCTTTGCCTTGAATCTAAGCTGCCATACATTTGACCATTCCTCCAACCTTACCAAGTCCCTTTTCATCTTTTCCACCCCACCTTGCGTATCAACCCTGTTGCAGATCTTTGTGTCATCTCAAAGAGACATACTTTCCCTTCCAGTCCCTCTGCAATGTCACTAATAAAGATATTAAAAAGGACCAACCCCAGTACTGAACCCTGCGGTACCCCACTAGTAACCCTCCTTTCTTCACTGTGGTCTCCATTTACTATTACCCGCTGTGTCCTGTTGTCCAGCCAGTGTTTTACTCAGGCTACCACCCTGGGACCCACTCCAAGGCTGGCTAATTTGTTTATTAATCTTTTTTGCAGGACTGTGTCAAATGACTTGCTAAAGTCTAGGTAGGCTATGTCCACAGCCCCTCCCTGGTCTACTACTTTGGTCACCCAGTCAAACAAATCAATTAGATTAGTCTGACATGACCTTCCTGCTGTGAATCCATGCTGTCTTGGGTCCTGTGCCCCGCTGGCCTCTAGGTACTCAACAATTCTTTCTTTCATTTCCCCTACCATTGAGGTCAAACTGACAGGTCTGTAGTTTTCTGCCTCTGTCTTGCTCTCACTTTTGTGAAGGGAAATCACATCCGCCCTCCTCCTGTCCTTAGGTACCACACCATCCTCCCATGATTTATTAAAAAGGGTAGTCAGTGGTGTTACTAGTTCTTCCCTTAGTTCTTTTAGAATTATTGGGTGAATCCCATCAGGCCCCATTGCTTTATCCACCTCCAGCTTTATGAGTTCTTTCAGAACCCTTTCTTCTGTGAAAGGACTAATATCAACCCCTCTATCCAGAGTGCTTCTACTGACTGGATTAGGTATCTCCCCCTGCTTTTCCATTGTGAATATTGAGCAGAAGTTTTCATTCAGTATCCCTGCTTTTTCACTGTCACTCTCTGCCCAACCACCTTCCTCTTTATTCAGCCTCAGTAGCCCCGCCATAGTTTTTCTTTGCTCCCTAATGTACCTATAAAAGGTTTTATTCCCCTTCTTAACCAAAGTGGCTATCTTTTCCTCAGTTTGGGCCTTTGCTATTCTGACTGCCTTCCCCTCTTCCTTCTGCTTTAACTGGTACAGTTCTCTGTGTTGCTCCTTCTGTGTTTCCTTATACTTCCTGAATGCTATCTTTTTCCCCTTACCTTCCCAGCCACTTCTTTTGAGAACCATAGTGTTTTTTCTTTTGTTTTGATTTGTTTATTTGTTTCACACAAAGGCTTGTTGCCTCTATGATGGTGGTTTTGATGTTTCCCCATTGTTGCTCCACCCCACCTTCTTGCCTGTTTGCTAGTGCTTTTCTGAGGCACTCTCCAATTTTGACAAAATCAGCCCTCCTGAAGTCCAGTACCTTCACTTTTGTGTGGCTTGACTCTTCAGCTAAGTTTATCATGAACCACACTGTTTGGTGGTCGCTTGTTCTCAGATGGCTACCCACTTCAAGATCGGAGATCCTCTCTCCATCCCATTTGAGAGTACTAGGTCTAAGATTGCTCCCTCCTGAGTGGGTTCCAAAACTAGCTGTCTGAGGCATGCCACCTGTAGGGCATCGAGAATGGCCCTGCTCTTGGATGTGGCTGCAGCAAAGGTGCTCCAGTTAGCATCTGGCATATTCAGGTCCTCCATCAGCAATATCTCCCTTTTCTCTGCCATTCCAAGGATGCCTTCTATTAACTCACTGGGTTCAGTAGCTGTCATATGGCGTTGGAACTATCCATTGCAGAACTTGACCCAAAATGGCCACCTGGACCCAATGAGTTAAAGGAAAGGATTGTGGAATACCTGGAATTCAACAGACTGCAGGACCCAAGAAACCATGGTTTCACAGAGGGAAGGTTGTGCCAAACAAATCTAATAGATTATTTGACTGTTTCACCAAGGTGTTGGATCACAGAGGGTGGTGGACATGGTCTACCTAGACTTCAGCAAGGCCTTCGATGCTGTTCCACATAGGAGATTAGTAAACAAGTTAAGTAGCATGTGGGTGGGCAAGAAAGTGGTAACCTGGGTAAGAAACTGGATAGGGGACACTAGGCAGAGGGTGAACATAAATGGTGATTGCTTCAAGGAGGGGAGAGTGACCAGTGGGGTATCTCAGGGGTCAGAGCTAGGGCAGGTCCACTTCAATATCTTCATTAGTGACAAGCAGAGGAACTGGAAGGGAAAGTCTGCCTCTTTGTGGATGACACCAAGATCTGCAACAGAGTGGATACTCTGGAGTGGGTGCAAAGGATGGTTAGAGGTTTACAACAGCTGGAGGATTGGTCAAAAGTTTGTCACCTAAGGTTTAATGCAAAACATACAAAATAATGCACTTGGGTCACAGTAACCTGGGGTGGAGTACTAATTTTTTATTTTAGTTTTTGTTGACCAAGTAAGTGCACTAGACAAATTCTTGCCTATTTTCAGGCACAACCCGGGGGGAGGGGGATACAGAAGAATGTCAACCGACCGTGAACCAGATTAAGTTGTTGGTGGTATTTTTAGTGAATGGAGGGGAAATTTGGCCAATGCACCATGGAAATTCCCTACTCGGTGGTAGGAGGGAGCTGTTATTCTGATGGCCTTTGGTCCTGCTCAAGATAGAAACATAGAAACATAGAATTTGACGGCAGATAAGGACCGCTTGACCCACCTAGTCTGCCCATTTTCCTACCTAACAGATAAGCTGCAGATCCTAGTTAACCAACAGCTTACTTCCTCCTACCCTCCACTAGGACTGCCTTATGTCTGTCCCATGCATTCTTGAATTCCCCCACTGTTCTTGACTCCAAGACCTCCTCAGGAAGGCTACTCCATGCATCCACAACCCTCTCCATGAAAAATACTTCCTCACATTACCTCTGAGCCGTCCCCCCTCTATCTTCAAATTCTGTCCCTTGTTCTTGCACATCTCTTTTTCTGAATGATGCTACCTCTTGGACTTTGTTTATTCCCTTGAGGTACTTGAAAGTTTCTATCATGTCCCTCTCCCTTCTTTCCTCAAGGGTAGTACATATTAAGCTCCCTTTAGTCTTTCTTCTGTATGTCTTCTGGTGCAGACCCTGCACCATTTTGGTGGTCCCTCCTCTGGACAGCCTCCACTCTGTCTATGTCTTATCGGAGATGGGGTCTCCAGAACTGTACACAGTACTCCAGATGGGGTCTCACCAACTGTCTGTACAGAGGGATAACAACTTCCTGTTTTTACTAATTGATGCCTCTCCGTATGCATCCCAGTATCCCCTAGCCTTCCTACTGCCTTCTCACATTGTTTGCCCACCTTTAGGTCATCTGATATAATTACCCCAGGTCCTTTCCATTTTTACTGTTGTCAGTATCTCACCCCCCCACTGTGTACTCTTCCCCTAGGTTTTGTTTCCCAGGTGCATTACCTTGCACTTCTTTGCACTGAATCTAAGCTGCCATACATTTGACCATTCCTCCAACCTTGCCAACTCCCTTCTCATCCTTTCCACTCCACCTTGTGTATCAACCCTGTTGCAGATCTTTGCGTCATCTGCAAAGAGACATACTTTTCCTTCCAGTTCCTCTGCAATGTCACTTATAAAGACATTAAAAAGGACCGGTCCCAGTACTGAACCCTGCGGTACCCTGCTGTAATTCTCCTTTCTTCACTGTGGACTCCGTTTACTACTACCCTTTGCGTCCTGTTGTCTAGCCAATTTTTTATCCAGGCTACCACCTTGGGACCCACTCCAAGGCTGGCTAACTTGTGTATTAATCTTTTGTGTGGGACTGTATCAAATGCCTTGCTAAAATCTAGGTTGGTCATGTCCACAGTCCCTGCCTGGTCTACTACTTTGGTCACCCAGTCAAAGAAATCTGTTAGATTTGTCTGACATGACCTTCCCATTGTGAATCCATGCTGCCTTGGGTCCTGTGCCCCACTGGCCTCTAGGTACTCAACAATTCTTTCCTTCAGAAGTGATTCCATCATTTTCCCTACCACTGAGGTCAAACTAACTGGTCTGTAGTTTCCTGCCTCTGTCCTGCTCCCACTTTTGTGAAGAGGAATCACATTAGCCCTCCTCCAGTCCTCAGATACCACTCCATCCTCCCATGATTTGTTAAAGACAGTAGTCAGCGGTGTCACTAGTTCTACCCTTAGTTCTTTTAGAATTCTTGGGTGAATCCCATCAGGCCCCATTGCTTTGTCCACCTTCAATTTTATTAGTTCTTTCAGAACCCTTTCTTCTGTAAATTGACTGGTATTGACCCCCGTCTTTAGAATGCTTCTCTTGTTTGGTTTAGGTACCTCCACTCCTCTTCTTTTGTGAATACTGAGTAGAAATATTCTTCAGTATCCCTGCTTTTTCACTGTCACCCTCTGCCCACATTCCATCCCCTTTATTAAGCCTCAGTATCCCTCCTTTGGTCTTTCTTTGCTCCCTAATGTACCTATAAAAGGTCTTATCCCCATTCTTAACAGAGTTGGCTATCCTTTCCTTGGTTTGGGCCTTTGCTATTCTGACTGCCTTCCCTGCCTCTTTCTGCTTTAACTGATAAAGTTCTCTGTCCTGCTCTTTCTTTGTTTCCTTATATTTCCTGAATGCTATCCTTTTCTCCTTAACCTTCCCTGCCACCTCTTTTGAGAACCATAGCATTTTTTTCCTTCGTTGTGTTTTGCTGATTTGCTTTACGCAAAGGCTTTTTGCCTCTGTGATGGCTGTTTTGATTACTCCCCATTGTTCATCCACCCCTCCTTCTTGCCTGTTTGCTAGTGCTTTTCTGAGGCACTCTCTCTCATTTTCCCAAAGTCAGCCCTCCTAAAGTCCAATACTCTTGCTGTTGTATGTCTTGATTGTATGGCTGTGTTTATCATGAACCACACTGTTTGGTGGTCGCTTGTTCCCAGATGGCTACCCACTACTAAATCTGAGATTCTTTCTCTGTCCCCATTTGAGAGTACCAGGTCTAAAATTGCTCCCTCCCGAGTGGGTTCCAATACTAGCTGTCTGAGGCATGCCCCTTGTAGGGCATCAAGAATGACCCTGCTCTTGGCTGTGCCTGCAGCAAAGGCGCTCCAGTTAACATTTGGCATATTCAGGTCCCCCATCAACAGTATCTCCCCTTTTTCTGCCATTCTAAGGATGCCTTCTATCATTTCCTTGTCCATTCCTTCCCCCTGAGGTATGGGTCTGTATACAACCCCCATGCAGATCGGGGTGCCATTTCCTGTCTCCAGGGTGACCCAGAGTGCCTCATCTGCTCCCTGTTTACTCTTTAGTTCTGTTGCTTTGATCCCTTCCTTTACATAGAGAGCTCCTCCTCCTCCTCTTTTACCCTCCCTGTCCCTCCTGTAGATTGTGTATCCTGGTATGTTGACATCCCAGTCATGGTTCTCTGTGTACCATGTTTCTGTAACTTCCACAATATCCAGGCAACCCTCTTCCATCAAGGCCACTAATTCAGGAAGCTTGTTACACAGACTATGGGCATTGGTACTCATCACCTTCCACATTTTGATGGACTTACCCCTTTTAGCACCATCCCTGTCCTTACTGCCTTTGCCTTTTTTTACATTTACCTCTGTTCTGCTCTCTAATGACTTTTCTACCTTGGTGTTTACCTCACTAATTACAGTGTTTTGTGGGGGGAGGCTGGGATGTCCCTGCTTTTTTTCAGTGCCTCCCCCCTTGGCTAGTTTAAATGTTTGCCAATGAAGCACTTAAACCTCTCATCTAGGATTCTGGTTCCCCCCAGACAGATGCAGACCATCATGCCAGTATAGGTCTGCATCCCTCCAGGTGGCTCCCCAGTCCCAAATGAAGCAAAAACCCTGAGCTTCACACCAGTTTTTCAACCATTCATTGAATTCCCTGGTGAGGAGTACCCTAGCATCACCCTTGCCACAGACAGGCAGCACCTCCAAGAAGGTTACCGTATGCGCTACTTGTCTAAGGCCCCTCCCTAACTCTACAAATTCTTCTTGGACAGCTCTGATCCCACTCCTAACCAAGTCATTTGTGCCTATGTGGACAATGACATCCAGCTCCCATCCTCATGCAGCTGCTCCCACGATCCTGAGGATTTGCTTCCTGTCCCTCCAAGCCATGGCACCAGGCAGACACCTTACCTCCCTCTCCCCTTCCTCCCCCACTTCTACCCCTTAATGATTGACTCCCCCACCAGGAGTTTTTTCCTTGCCCTGTGGGGTCCCATGCCACCCTCCTGTGGGTCTCCTTTGTGTAGGTTCCCAGCATCCTCCTTGGTCTCCATTGCAGGTGCCTCCATAGAGGAACCACTATCCACCAGAAGAGTGTATGAATTGTGGAGAGGTACAGCTGGAGGGATGCAACTCTGTTCCACCACTCTCACCCTTCCTGAGCCCACCCTGGTCCAGCTTATCCTCTTTCTTGGCAACCTCTGAGGTAGCAGCATTGGCCCTGGTGGTCCCTGGGTGGGGGAGGAGGTTTCACGAATCCTAACCAGGTCAGCCTGGAGATGGGCAACCTCCTCCCTCAGGCCAGAGAGGTGCCTGCAAATAGGGCAGCATTGCAGCCTCCAGAATGTCTCCCAGAACACTGCCACCCCACAGCCATTGCACTGCACCACTCCCATCATGTCTTATTTTGTGTCCCCTCTCCTGTTTTTCTGTATGCTTACTCTCTCCTCTCCTAACAACTCTCACCCTTCCTGTTCTGGGACAGCAACTTTCTATATTCTTCAGTAGCCTCCTTCTTCCTTGCTCAGTGTCAGACCACCAGCAGCTGGTGGGGAGAGTGAGCTACTTTTTTCCTTTAGGGTTGACAAAACTAATGTTTCTCTATGATCCTTCCCTTCCTACTGCCAAACAGGAAGTTCCTGTTGTCAGTGATATCCAGTGGCTATAAAAGTAGAACTGGTTAGGGTGGGTGGGATGGAGGGCAATTAGTAAGAAAAAAGGCTAGCAACAAGAAATTGTAATTGGAGTCACCTGCTTTTATATTGCTTAAGCCACACCCCCAATAAAGCTGTCTCTCCTCCTACTGGTTTAGCAAAGTCAGTTGATACAGTACCCTTCCTAGCACAGAACACACACTGACTTTCTTTCTTTTCTTTTTTTAACCCTAAACAAGACCCCTTCTACTTCTAATAAAGTATCTGTCTGCTTAATCTCAACAGACACTGACTCCTGCTGAGATAGAAGTGTTAAATTAGTAAGAAAATGGTAGTTTCTTTTAGTTAGCTGCTTTCTGCTCTTCTGTCTTCCAAAGGCTAGCAACAGGAAGTTGTAATTGGAGTCACCTGCTTTTAGATTGTCTAAGTCACACCCCCAATCAAGCTCTCTCTCCTCCTACTGGTTTAGCAAAGTAAGTTGATACAGTACCCTTCTCAGCACAGAACACAAACTGACTTTCTTTCTTTTCTTTTTTTGACCCTAAATAAGACCCCTTCTACTTCTAATAAAGTATCTGTCTGCTTAATCTCAACAGACACTGACCCTTGCTGAGATAGAAGTGTTAAATTAGTAAGAAAATTGTAGATTCTTTTAGTTAGCTGCTTTCTTCTCTTCTGTCTTCCAAAGGCTAGCAAGAGATCAGTCTGCTGCTGTACCTGCAAGTGAGAAGATCTCCCTCCCTGCAGGTCTAGCCCAGGAGATCATACCTAGCATACCTGTTGTTCCTGTGGAAAGTGTTTCCAAAGAAAATCATGCAGTACCGATAGAACTGGGTAGTAACACTGCAACACTGCATCTTCATGACATATGGTTCAGAATGAGGAAGTTTGGCTTTGAAAAATGTGTGCTGAGAAATGCCAATTTACTTTATCCTTATTGAATCAGCCTTCTACTACTGGAAAGAGTTCTGTTCATCTACAAACTCCTGACTCATATGTTCTGCGGAATATGGAATGAGAAACTCCGCTTTCTATGCTGTTGTTCTGGACTGCCTTGAGGTTGCACCTGATACTTATCCTCTGCGGCCTGACAACTCTACCTGCACTGTCAACCTGCAACAGCTGCTGCTGATGTGGCAACTCCGATGACTGGCATTCTAGGCCATGATGATTCACCGCAGAATGATGTGCCTGCTTCTGGCAGCAACCCTCAATCTCCTGACGCCGACCTACCTTGTTTGGATTTGAGACCTGAAGCATTGCCCAAACTGTGAGTATGCCTGATGTTATTGATGTTTCTCTGGCTGGAAAAATGTTAGGGTTATGGAGGGGTTATGCTAGTTTACAGCAATGATAGGCGATAGGTAAACACAAATTACCTTGGACATTAGAGAACTCTCTCTAACAGGCAGGTTGGAAAAAGACAGACATAGGACAATGACTACCTGACCCAGTCCATAGCTCAATTCCTGGGTCCCCTGAAAGAGACTTAGAATGTCAGCAGCAAATACCTGAGGCTCCCATGGTTCCTACTGTTTCTGACTTTATTACTGAATCTGATTTGGACTTGCGATCTGAGGATGTTGTGCATCCAAATAGTGAAAACCCTACTAAAGTGAACACTGTGCCATCCACCTCCTTGGACTCAGGGGATAAAGGGCCTAGTAATCATCCACGGACATGGGGTGAACAGATGGAAGAAGATCTGCCAGCCCCCCCACCTCTTTCTACTCCAGCAGCTGACATGGCGAAAAATGCTTGGGCAGGATTTAGAAAAAAAGATTATTTTTTTAATCAACCTCCACCTGATCTATGTAGAAATGCAGTTCATTTACAGTATCTGGGAGACCTAGAAACTGTCCCAGATAGACTTTATTTGGGTAGAAAACTGATTAAGGAATCCCTGTTTTTTTTTTTCGAATGAGCCCTATGCTTTAAACATGCCTTATGAGATTTCTTATATGATATCAGTTTTAAAACCCCTCAGGGGTTAGATAGATTCTAGGTAAAGCATTAAAAAGTATGGTATTCTGCTCTTTGGTTAACTTTTAGAGCCATTCCCCTTTCATAACCAGCTGTTAAAACAGTTACAGTCTTATTTAGAAATGAGTGTGGCTGTCCACGATATTACCCATTGGCTACAACAAAAGTGTGACCTTCTGGGTCCCCCACAACCAATCATGGATGCAGAGCATATCTGGATGGGTGGGTGGCATTATAAAGTGAAACTTCTAAGTACTAACACGGGGTGTGTACACCTTCCCAGTAGCCTGTTCTTGGGACAGGAATGGGGTCACTGCTTCTATCCGGGTCAGCCAAAGACCTGTTTCAAATGTGGTTCTTCATTACATCTTCTTTCTACTTGTGACTGTCTCCGATGTAATCTTTGTCTAGATTATGGTCACACTAGCTCATCTTGTATGAACAAAATGACCTGTAATTTATGTGGGGAACAGGATCATGTATACCGGTCATGTACATGGGTCTCTCATAACAGGTCTGATCTACAAAATCAAGAGTCGCTTATTGTTGAAGCTCAAAAAAAAAGTATGGCTGACAAATGCACCCGAGCTCCAAACCCAGATGTTGTTTGGCCTGAGGACACTGCTTTGGAACTCAGGCCTACGGTTGTTCCACAGGACCCTGGTCCTCCTCCTCCTCCCACTCAGGAATCCACTTCTCCTGTTAGTCATGACACTGCTTACAATAAAGATTTGTGTACTTCCTCAGCCCTAGTGGATACCGTTCCTGAACTAGGGTTGTCAGAACCCTCTGAAGTTCTGGGTTCTAGTTATAGTCTAGAACTTTTGAAAAAGTTTTAGGGTTCTAATCTTTTTTAGAACTTTTTAGAACTCGAACCCTATTTTTTTATTGTGCTGCCAGTAATGAAGATAGTAATAAAATACATGTAAAGGAAAAACTGTTCAATATAAGGGGGAGAGAAATTATCATGTGTGACATTGATAGGAATACAACTAGGTTTATCTATGGTTTCTTCTGTTTGCTAAAGCCAGCAACTTAATACGTAACAAGCCCACCCACCCACCCATATGTTAAAAGTTTTCCTGCTGCAGCTGCATCATAGTTCCTTAGTGAAAGAAAGAGGCACATTAGCCATTTATGTATTCAGTTATATATACTCATCGTCATGAATTATGAGAAAAAATAACTGATATTACCTAATTTCAACTATTTGCTGCTTTCTGTTTTAAATGAGTAAATCAAAAGTTGCTATGTTTAAAAGAAAGCTTTTATAACAAAGTCAAGCCAAGTACTACAGCAGCAGCATGTGGAACTGTTGCAAAACATATTATGTCATAACGTAGTCAGTCAAGACATTTGAATAAAAAAAAGATACCAGTCATTGTTGCTGGCAAAAAATGCATGCAATTTTCTAAGATAATGCCTACATATACCAATATTTTTGTTGGCAAATTGAAGTAAAACATACAACTTTCTAAGATGATGCATTTTTGCAGCTGATACTTCAATAAAATCTGTATTTCAGTCACATAAATGAAAAAAGTGGTTTCCTCACCACATACTAACTTAAGGAACATTTAATGTAGCTGCAGCAGTTGGCATGTGATGTTTATGGGACAGCGTCTGTCAACCCCATTATGTATCAAATTATCACTACTTGTAAAGCAAAAACAGTTTATGATAGGTCACATTCTGTGAAAACTGCTGATGCAGATTTTCTTTTTATTTCTGATTTTTATTCTTTTTTTAAAGGGGACAGGACAATTGTGCTAGGTGGCAGCAGTTTGCAATGTATTTAATAAGAATACCTATTATGTGTACAGTAGGTTCGGTCTGTCATCATTTTTTTCCTCACCATCCCCAGGCAATCACGAATCTGTAAATGAAAGGACTAAAACAACACCCACCTTTCACCCCATCACCCATTCCACTTTTCTTCCACCACCCTCATCTGTGCAGTAGCACCCATGCCACCTTTACATCCATGTTAAAACCAACCCACAACCCTCACCCATGTACTAGCATCCATTTTTGGTTTATGGCTAACATTTCTATAATTGAAAAAATAATAAACAGCTACCAATTAGAACTCATTGTTTTGTCCTCTTTAAAATTGAAAATAGACCGTCTCCTGTCCCAGCCCATACTGATGCACCACAAAGTCACAGAAGGTAAATCCAAAAATATATGTTTGCACTTCAACTATAAATAATATGATACAGAAAGGATTGACGTGACAGTGTCCCTTTTATGCCAAATTTGGGCCTGTTCCCACTGATGTTAAAATTGCCCTGTATATAAAACTTGTTGACTTTAGTTTAGACCCTAGCTACAAAGCAGTTTGCTATGAAATGGTGAAAGTTTTGGGGGTATATAGTCCAAGGTAGTAGATCGAGAAAGGAGAGAGACAACCAAAGTCATCACAGTCTGTAAAAGTTTCCTTTTTGGTGCAGAGAGACTCTGTCCCACACAGTATTTACCAGCCACCACCATCTGCGTTGTCATCACCATCAACATCCACAACATCAATCACTTCAGGATCATTTTGTATACTCTTGTAGGGATACGAAAATCTTGACTTATTAACTTTAATAAAAGTTAACGTGTGTACATTTTCTGGCAGCAACCTATTTCTGGTGTCTGTCACAATATTGCCAGCTGTACTAAACATGCGTTCTGAAGAGACACTTGTTGCAGGACAACCAAGATATTTACAGGCTTCATCATACAGCTCTGTCCAAATTGACTTTTTGATCTCCAGTATTCAAAGGGCATGCATCAATAGGAATAGGCAGTTCTTGCAGGTAACTGTCTACCATGATGGACAGAGACCGCTCAGAAGAGGAATCAGCAGAAGCTGGTATGGCAGCAATTTGGGAAAAGGTTTTGCCACAGATTTAGCTTGCTACTAAGGGTTGAAGAAGTGGCAGTTGTGGAACAACTACTGTTAATGTTTGGTGACTTTTCCAGTTCTGTATCCCTTTGTGAAGATGAACCTGCATGTTGTGGTGATGACAACCTGAGGGTACTGTGCGTGTCTGTGTTTGACTCCTGTGAGTGCTGCAGCTCATCTAGCAACATACATTTGTACTGCTCTATATCATCTGTTTTTGGAAGATGTATAGCCTTGAACCTGGGATCTAAGAGAGTTGCAAGGATGTAGTGTTTTGATTTCGTCATTGCAACTAATTTGCCATTGGTTTTAGGCGCTCGCTCATTCTCTTTACTAGATTCCATGATACAGGCGACATGTTGTCTGCGCTTCAGATCTGTCTTTTTCTATTTGTAGATTTAGAACACTAAGATGATGTGAAATGAGCATTATGGTGGGATAACCTGACTCACAGATGCGCCTTCAGAAGACATGTCCCTTGTAGCTGTCTCAAAAGGAGCTAGGATACAGCACACTGTCTCCATTAATTTCCACTGCAGCACAGACAGCTTAATGCCATCTCCAATAATGTAACTGGAGCAATACTCATGTACAGCTTGCTTTTGCTCCAAGAGGCACTGCAGCATATAAAGCGTTGAGTTCCAACGAGTGGAAACATTTTGAATCAGATTTTGCTGGGGCAGCTTGTGTTTTTGCAGTTAGGACAATGTCCGTATAGCCTTAGTTGAATGTGAAAAGTGAGTCACAATTTTTTGCAAACAGCAATCATACCATCCACTTGTGTTTCGTTGCTGAGAAATCCGTGACAATTAAGTGTAAGCAATGTGCAAAGCAAGAAGCATGTAGAAATCCTCCATCCTGTACACGCTAAGATGTTGGCTCCATTGTCACTTACTATGAAGCCACATTTTAGACCGTGAGAATAAAACCCATTCGTCAAGGAGGTCATTTAGTTCCTGCAAGATGTTTGCAGCAGTATGACTTGCCCAAACTTCTTTATATGCAGCAGCACCATCTTTTGGGGTGTCTTTGTTTTTGAAGAAACAAAAAGCGATCCCAATGAGCGTAGGGACATAGTAATCTATGTTTTGAGTGCTGGTCCACATATCTGTTGTGACATGAATAACCCCACCCTCCATAATTTTAAGTGCAAGCATCACTGTCGCTTTAAAGCCTGATAAATGTTTGGTATTTCAACATAGGAAAAGTACCTTCAATGAGGAACATTGTAACGAGGCTCTGCTAATGTCATGAGCTCCCTAAAATCCTCATGATCTACCAAAGAGTATGGCAGAAGGGTTCCGGCTAACAGTTCACCGGTTCGGTGATTAAGATGAAGGGTCTTTGGATGATTTCTAGTAAAGGTATTCTTCCTTTCAAATGCCTGAGACAGTGTTAGCTGTTTACAACATGTCCCTGCTGGTTTATTATACACCGTGCTTCGATGGGCAGATGGACGCGGAGATAGTGGACTAGGACTTATACATTCAGTGCCATCACTGGATGTGCAACTGGTACTAATGGTGCTGGCATTGGTGGTAACAGTGATCCTAGGGCTGGCAGTGGTTCTGCCTGCATCAACTTCAGACAATTCAGTATCCATTTCAGATTCCTGACCCTTCTCACGTGTGGTCTGGAAGATGGAGGACATGGGTTTTGGATGATCAAGCAAAACTGAATGCTTTTTCAGATGGAGTTTAAGAGCTGTAGTGCCAAGGCGTGACACAACTTTACCACGGCTTACACTCTGTTTACACAGGGAACAAATTGCTCTGCATGGATCAGTTTTACTGACAGAGAAATAATTCCACACCTCAGATGTGACAGATTTTGTTCGAGTGCTAGGAAGATAGCTAAAGATTGTTTGTGACTTTTCACCTGTCCTAACAGAACCTGGGACATGCTCCTTGGTGATAGAAGAGTGGGCAGAAGACTCTGATGGATTTTCATTGCTGGCCAACACAGAAGTGGTGGATTCAATGGATATGTCCTTTTCATTGCCAACAGTGCTGGATGTATTTGCAAGTGCACTACCTGATTCATTGTCAGCAGACTTGCTCATTTCACTTTGTTGAGGAAGTAATGATTCGTCGCCAGACACAACAGTGTCGGACTGAGACAAAGAGCTACTGTCTGAGTCAGAGAGGGACTCACTGTCACTTACATTATTGCTGCTAGTCACAGGGATCTTAACAGCATGAATGGCATACCTTATGGTGCCTCTCGTGTGACCCCAGCAGCTGTACAGGTTTTCTTAAAGGTCCCCTTACCACACTTCACTGTTGCTCTTTTGCTGTTTGTTGAATTTTTATCACGTGAAACATTTTGCTTATTTCTGCTAGCACCAGGATTACCACTACCACCAACACCTGCTCCAACACCAGCACTAGATGCTTCATCTATGTTGGTGTCAGCCATAACAGAACCAGTATACTGCAGGGAATACACCCACACAATTCCTGTGTAAGAAAGCAATGTGATCTATGATCACTGGCTACAACTCCAAAATTTTATTTTGGCTATGTGACACTGTGATGCAGTGGACTGAAAGTAATTGAAGAATATGACGGTTTGCAACTAAAGGATCCCAGGTTCAAGGCTTACAGAATGATTGGGCTGCTGGGCATAGGCATACGCATAGCAGTGAAGGGGCGCACAGCAGCAGGGTGATGGGCTGACCACAAGAGATGGAGTTACACACACAAACCGAGGAAAGAGATTTTTCTGTCTCTCCTCCCAACAGGGAAATATATTTCTGGGCTTCTGTCATGCATTTAAGGATAATGCCACCACACGACAACTGGCCACTGGGCCTCTCTCGGTAACACACACTGGGTAGGGTACAGTGCAGTCAAAAGGCACACAGCAGATGGGCTGACCACAGGAGACGGAGTCACACTCACACACACATATACAACCCAAGGAAAGAGATTTTTCTGTCTCTCCTCCCAACAGGGAAATATATTTCTGGGCTTCTGTCATGCATTTAAGGATAATGCCACCACACGACTGCCCAACAATGGGCTTCTCGCAGTAACACACAATGGGTAGGGTACACAGTCAGCAGCCACAGCAGGGTGATGGGAACACCACAGGAGAGTAGAGAGATACAGTGTAGTGGAGTCACACACACAACACACAAGTAGGGAGTACTGTGTAAAAAAAAAACTAAAAACAGCCTGGTGTTGTTCTATCAATAATTTTATAGGGTGGAATAGAAGAACGCTCAGCAGCACAGTACCACAGAATCCCTTCCCCTCCCTGTCCTCCTGATTATTTTACTTTGTTTTGTGGAGTAGTATAAAGTAGTAAGTAAAAATTAAAAAAAATTCAAATGTTTCAACTTCTCAGAGACTCACACGTTAAAGTTAAACTTAATTTTCCTAGAGTCACAATCTGTTTGTTTCAATTTCTTCACCCCTCCACCAGCCATCTGATGCTCACTCCTTCTTCCCAGTGTGAAACAACTACACCATGCAGAAAATAAAGTTTTTGAACTGTTGTTTGAGACTACAATAAAATTCTCTCAGTTTCACTCAAATACTCAGCAACTTTAACTTCCTTCCCCTGCTTTATCCATCTCATCCTGAGGCTGAGCTTTCTCACCAACTGTTTCTATGTTCGTTCAGGCCCTTTCTTTTCCTCGGTTCCCACTCCCAATCCCAACCCTGAGTCCCCCCCGGCCCCTACCTTTAGTTTTCACCCCCACCCTTTAGCTTTTTTATTTATTTTTTTAGTTTGCCCAAACACACGACGATTTTTAATTAGTTTAGCAAGCAATTGCCATTTGCCAGAGCTAGCCCAGACAGAGGGAGTGAGCGATTAGCACAAGCTGCTGCAGCCTGCCCTGCAACTCCTTTATGGCACTGGCTGGGTAATGAACGGAGCAACCCCGCGCCGGTTTACGTCTCTCCACCACCTGACCGCAGAGCAGATGGTCGGGTGGTAACCTGACTAACTGGGGATGAAAGCACCAGGCTGCAGCAGTCCGAGACCGACTCAGGTGCAGCCCACGCCAGCCCCACAAGTTTGTGCATGCTGCCATCATGCACCCGTGACCCTTTCCCTCCAACTCCTTTCTGCCTCCTGTGGCACTGTGCCTCCCAATCCCATCCTGCTCCTTCAACCTCTCTCTCCGCTCCGTCCCCTCGAGCCGACACTGGGCTAGGCAAGTGTTTATGTTATGGTTAGATTCGAATTCCGCTTATGAATTCCACTAGTGTTCGAGTTCTGAATTAGAACTCGAACACCAGGGTTCGTGATGGGTTCGAATCTTTTCTGAACTAGTTCTGACAACCCTATCCTGAACCCAGATCTCTTGAGTTCAGTGTTCCAATCCCTGTTTTGGTGGCGACTGCAGCTACCCCTCATCAGGAGGATTCCACAGTCATTATGCCCCCCATGACAAACTAGGCCCAAATCAAAAATGGCTAAATTGACTGCTTCCCCTCAGGGAATTCCTACTTCTAATAAGTTCGGAATCCTAACTACACTGCAGACAGAATCTGATTTGGGTGATGACTCCGAATCTTCTTCCACTGTCTCCTCTCTCCAGGATTTGTCCTCAGAGTCTGATGGGTAAATGAAGACATCCTCCCCAGCTAAGGGTCAAAAAGCTACGCGAGGAAGAGCTCCTTATAGAAGCACTAGGAGTGGTAAAATCACTTGAAGAAGCTGTTATAGTGTTTTTCCTCTACTAAATTTTAACCCACTCAACCCTATGAACTGCTGCTATTAATGTTAATAACATTCATAATGCTAGAAGGCGGCTTGTGACTTTCACTACTCTACATGATCTGGGCTTCGACATCTTTTTTTTGCAGGACACCAGACTTAACACACTATCCCTCATAAAGGTGGCACAAAAATTGTGGTACTGGGGCCCCTCTTATTTTTCATATGGCATTGACCCCTGTGATAGGGTGGGCATAATATTTATGGGGGATAACATTTGTGTTTCTAAGGTCTTGGATATTCTCCCGGGGTGTGCTTTACTTTTAGATGTCACCATTAACTGTGTGGCATGGAGAGTAATTTGCATTTATGCACCTGAAAAAAAAAAAAGATAGGGTACAATTGTTTACCTCTGTTCAACCTTATGTGTTTACTACAAAACATATCATATGGGCTGGTGTTTTAATTGTGCATTATCTAAACTGAATAGAGGGGCCCAAACGCAGAAAGAGTTTTCTGATACTAATTGCCTTAATTTCCTATTAAGCAAAATGGGTTTGCTTGGTGTTTATCAAGTAGTATATCCACAAGGAGGGAAAACATTTCATAAAGGACATCTCTCTATAAGGATGGATTTTGTTTTTGTTTCTACCTACATAAAACGTTATGATGCTAAATTGGTTCCCCTGGAAACTTCTGACCATGAAATAGTGGTTGCAGACATTGGATTGTAAGACGCAGTCCCCATAGGGAAGGGCTACTGGAAATTAACTAACACCCTATTGGACTTTAATTCTATTTGTCTTGAGGCTAAAGAATTGTTTAGGGCATGTATGTCAATAGCTCACCTAGAGGATGATTTAAGTCAGTGGTGGGTGGCGACAAAATTACAGCTCCAGAAACTGTTTAAGAGACAGGCGTCTCTTAAACATACTACATAATATCATAGGTATTTAACTCTCAGGGACCACTTAGCTACTTTGTACTCTCATGTGAACGGAAGGCACCAGCATTTTCCCCGCACAAATTACAGGTATAAAACAGGAAATGGAGTCATTGCAATATTCAAGAGCATCTTCATTACTTTTTGAACATAAAATATGTACTCCAGGGAAGCAAGCTTTTGGGGATGTTTTTTCTAGCTACCGTTCCATAACTGAAAACAAATCTATGACTGCCTTATCTGCATCTGATGGTAAAAGTGTTACTACAACATCTGAGATATTGCAGACAGTACAAGCCCATCTCCAGAACATGTATACCACACTTACACTACAGGAATTAGAAATCTTTTCATATCTCCAATCCATCCCACCCCCTATTACTTTGCATATCCAAGATAAGTTAGATGCATTAGTAATACCTGCCACTAGACTTGAAATTGAATTGGCTATTAAATCTTTAAAAAATAATACAGCCCCAGGGCTTAACAGTCTTACTACTGAATTTTATAAAAAGTTTTGTGCTGAGTTAGTTGACATTCTGGTTGTAGTTTTTAATTGGATGTTAACGTCCCCTATAATTGATTTCCATTTTTGTATAACTATACAAATTTTTTGTATAAAAAGGGTGACAAAACTAATTTGAACAACTGGAGACCCCTGAGCCTCCTGAATAGTGATTTGAAAATTTTAATGAAAATCTTAACTACCAGATTGGCTCAGATTTCTCCTTTTGTCATTACTATGGGCCAGACCTGCTCAGTGGCTGATAGATCAATCTCTGACAACCTATTACTTATCATAGAATTAATAGAGCAGGGGAAGGAAGATTTTGTTACATGGTTATAGTCTTGCCCTCGATCAGGAGAAGGCCATTGATATGGTCTCTCATGCATTTTTGTTTAATGTATTACAATATTATGGTATGCCGAAACGGTTTTGTTCCTGGCTAGCTACTTTGTATGGTTCGGCCGTGGCCATACCTTTAATAAATGGTCATCTAGGTTCCTGTATTCCCATCCATCGAGGGATAAGACAAGGATGTCCAATGAGTTCTTTTTTGTATATTTTTTGTTTAGATCCCCTACTACAACATTTACAAAAGTCAGACCTTATTAGAGGAATTAGTCCAGTGACAGGTGGTTTGACAGTAAAAGTAGCAGCGTGTGTGGATGATGTCTGCCTTTTTCTGGCGGACCAAGACTCTGGGGAACAAGCTTGGGAACAACTCCTACTATACTCCAACATAGCTGGAGCTTCCATTAGCAAAACTAAAAGTAGGGAATATATTCTAAGCCCTTCCACAGCCTCATGTAGTGATATCCAAGGGATTCCATTTTCTAGTGACACTCTGGCTATTTTAGGGATTATATTTGGCAGTGGGATAACTCTTATTTAAATTGGAGTGAAAAATTGGACTTAGGGAAAAGGAAAGTTGCACCCTGGAAAACTTGGCAACAGTCTAAATTGAAAAAATATCACTACTAAAGACTTTTTTCCCCAATGTTTTTGTACATTAATATGATTTACCCTATTCCCTCTACTTTGGAAGTTACATTGTTAAATTTGGTGTTCCAAACAATATGGGGTAGTAGATTGAACCCAATTAAATGGGAAGTATTATACCTACCATTACAACAAGGGGGATTGAATCTTATAAACCCTATTGTTCATTATTTTAGCATTTTCTTCCGGTACAATTTGTGGAATACCACTGTTCCCTCAATGGCAGTTTGGTCTGTCTTTGCCATTACTTGGTATCATCCTTTTTATGATTAATGGGACAAGAATCAAGTTCTCCCTGTTACTTTTCATAAGATTCCAGTATTTTTTTAAGCAAGTTGCTACAAAACTTAGAAAATGGAAACTGGAATCCCAGCAAATAGTAGGTAAAACGAATAAACTAATATATACAATTATTCAGGATTTGAACTATGTACATCTACCTACTTATGGTGGTATACTTGAAATCTATCATCCCATGCTCTTACACACCTTGACAGACAAAAGAACCGCACTTAAAATGTGGGACACTATTTGGTTGAGTTGCGATGATAGGCTTAGTGTTAAAGGTAATGCCAAACACAAAACAAGCATTTGTCAATGCCGAATGTTGTTGCGCTGACATTGGCTTTGGTAGTGCAGTGAGGAAACACATGTTTGGCAGGATGTGAAAAATGACAGCTGTACTGTTCATAAGGAGGTTTAAAAAAATAGTAGTGGTGAAAATATGGCATGTAAATATTGCAAATTTGCCAAGTTACAAGGGTGTTTAGGAAATGCGCAACACACACTTGTAACACAGTCATTTTATGGAGTTTCGGCACCAAATTTTCAACATAGGCATTTTAGCACCTCTGCTCATGCACAGTGTCACTGTCATTTCCTCAAACTGTCCCAAAAAGTGATTTCGCACAGCGACCATGCTATTCTGCACCGGACGTGCAAAAACACATTCCGGGCAGGATATGTAAAATGACAGCTATACTGTTCATCAAGAGGTGTAGAAAAATACCAATGGTGAAAATCCAGAGTGAAAATATTATAAATGCACAATGTTATGAGCGTGCATGCAAACTGCGCAACGCGCGCTTGTAACACAGTCATTTCATGGAGTATCTTCACCAAATTTTCAACATAGGCATTTTAGGACCTCTGTCATGAACAGTTCACTGTCATTTTGGTAATCTGCCCCAAACACTGATTTCCCACAGTGACCGTGGTATTGTGTGCCGGAAGTGCGGAAACACATTTCGGCCAGGATGTGAAAAATGACAGCTGTACTGTTCACAAGGAGGTGTAGAAAAATGACAAATGTTGAAAATCTGGCATGAAAATATTGTGAATTCGCGAAGTTATGAGCGTGCATAGCGACTGTGCAACGAACGCTCGTAAAACAGTGATTTTTTGGATTTTTTTCCACCAAATTTGCAACATAGGCTTTTTGAGAGCCCACCTCATGAACACTCCACTGTCCTTGCATTAATTGGTCCCGAAAGGTGATTCTGTGCAGTGACTGCAAAATCACCTCTCAGGACCGATTAACGTCATAACAGTGACAGAATTCATGAGGAGGGGTCCCAAAAACCCCATGTTGAAAATTTGGTGCACAAATTCCACAAAATGCCTGAGATATGCATCAAAGTTGAAAAAACCCTATTTATTCCATTATACAGCTTACCGGCATTTCCTCAGTTTGCGGTCAGCTTTGAAGAATGAAGCGTGTTCCCGGTCCACCAATGATCATTGCGCCGAGCTCTGGAGGTAAGTATGAGGTGAGGGGGTGTGTGGGGAGGCAGGGTGCACAGTGGGTGGGTGTGGGTGGTGGGTAGAGAGACTACGAGGGACCATTTTCTGTTTACAGGTAGTGAAAAAAAAACATTGTGGATGGTTTCCTTTTTTACAGGTAGTTTCTTTTTTTTGAGGGGCACAGAAGCCAACGGGGGATTGGGCACCCCAGTCAGCACAGAAGAAGGGGGAGGACATCATGCTGACAGGGAGTGGGCTCTCCCATCGGCACATTAAAGTGGGGACAGGGGCATGGATGCCGATGGGGATTGGGCACCCCCATCGGCAAACATTGAAAGTGGGGGAGGTATGAGCTGAGGGGGCTTGGGCACCCCCTCGGCAAGCAAAAATGGAGGGGTTGACACATTCTGCCAACGGGGAGTGGGCTCCCCCATTGGCACATACTTGAGGGGCAAGGTAAACTGACTGGGGGATTGGGCACCCCCAAAGTCGACAGTTTAGCGGCTACTGTGCCGCCATGTTTGATGCTGGCGAAGCACATAGGAAGGGTCTGCTGCATGTGATGAGCTTTGCTCGTATTGCAAGGGACCTTTCCTTAGATGTGCTCGCCACATTAGTGGAGCTGGCATGCAGGCTGATTGGGGAAAGAGGGATGCACCTACTGGTGCATGCCCTGCATTCACCCAACAGCGACCACGCCTCCAAATCTGCACTACTACAAGATGTTGGCTGCGCAAATACTCCAACATAAAAATAGAAGAGAGAATGTGCCCCAGACATACATATCTAGCAGCATTAGAGACAATGGAACATTTGTTTTTAGATTGTCCATTTGTTAAGGACTTTTGGGTGTTAGTATCACAACTTTGGAATAATAATGCATGGAAGGGAATTACCTATACAGGATTAATATGTGGTTTTTCACATCATTTGCAAGTTATGGATACCGGGACTGTGAGACTGATTTTTTCCTGCATAAAATATTTTTTGTGGAAAGCATGATTCAAACTGTTATTTCAACAGTTTGAACCAACACAGATGCACGTTCTTCAACAAGTGGAACAAGAATTGTTGTCACAATGTTTATATGGTAAAGCACATGTTCCTCAACCTGTCTGGATGAAGAGATGGCTCACTGTTCCTTTCATGAAAGATAAAATTGGATAACTTTTTTAACTGCTTATGCTATTGCTGACCACACTACTGATGGCCCCTTTTCTGTTTCCTTTCTGTCCCCTTGTATATGGTTAGTGCTTTATGACTGATACATAGTGTACATCTTCTGTCTCTTAATGCTGGCAATTTTTCTTCATCAATGATATTTATGTATATATATTTTTTTAATATGGTGGTGGGGTTTATGTGACATTTGTTTTTCTTCTTTTGTACTTACTTTTGTTTATGGATTCGTAATAAAATATTCCCCATCTCTGCTAACAGAGGGCACTTTTTCTCTGTCTGTCAGGGTCCTGGATCCTAGTCAACACGGAGGATGACAGTGGAGGGGTTGTGCGAGCACTGTGGAGAAGGTGAATGAGACTGCTGGAATGTGCCCAGTAGGTGGCCACCTCTTTGGACGGAAACACCAGGTGCTGGAGACGCTGTCTTGGGGGAAAAAGTTAAGGTGACCCCGCCCCCCCGTCCATGATGCAGAATTCAGTACTGGGAACAGCAGCAGTTGCTGAACCAGCCCACATACTGCTCCTCATGGAAAAATTGCAACAGGCTGAAAAAGAATACAAGGTAGCGAAGCTACAGGTGGAGGAAGAAAGAAAACGGAAACACCCAGAGTTTACTTCCCTGCATCAGACGCCGGAATCCAGCACCAAAATCTTCATAGCTTCTGCAAAGGAAAATGGCACTGCAGAATACGGTCCACAGCAAGGAAAAACAACTGATGCATCTGCATGGTCCACGGAATCAGCACTAGGTGGAGCTGGGTGGACCCGTCGGGAATCAGGGACTTAGATCCCAGACCTGGAAATACCGCTTCCTAGGTCCTCTGTTCCAGTAGCAACAGAAACTGCAAATGGTAAGGGAAGTTTACAACAAGGTGACAGGGCACACGCAGCTCAGATGCAAGGGATACTCCTGGAGCATACCACACCACCCGATTTGGATCCGGTCTCCACACCAGGTACAATCTCCTATTCACCTCTTGACAATCTCAGTAATTATGTTTGTCGATGCTACAGCCATTTTTCCCCTCACAACGGGGGGAAGGGGTTAATGACTGTACCTATAAATGTGCCCCAGATTGATACTTTCTCTAACATGGAAGGCAAAGCACCTGAGGTGGGACCTGACACTGTAAACCAACAGGAGTCCACTGAGGCCCCCACCTATGCAAGTCTCTTAAGAAAATCAGTGGAATTGGCAAAACGGCACAATGCGGTGAGCCTAAGTTTTTTGGGGTCATCCGAGGACACTCCTAACAGATTCTTTGTGGGCAAAGTGTTATTGAAACAACAGATGGGGTTTTCTCCTATGGAGGTTTACGCCCTCATCCATACACGGGCAGAACAGTCCTTTGACATTAGTTTTAGGTCCTCAGACATCCTGGACCATTTTTGGATAAAGTATGTCACTCTAAAAACTAACCCAGCATGGGAAAAATTCCAAATCATACCCCTCACCAAAAAATCATTTAAAGTGATCACGGTCTTATTCCTGAATGAGGGGGTTAATATTACCAATATTCTCTATTGGCTGGAGAAAAAGTGCAAGGTACAGGGAAATCTGGAACCCATATTGAACAATGACGGCTTTTGGAATGGGGATTGGAGGGTGAAAATCAATCTACAACAAAATGACAATGGCTTACAACATCTCCCTAACTGTTTTTACATAGGTCGTGACAAGGATTTTATTGTTTATCCTGGACAGCCTCACACTGTTATAAATGTGGGTCCCCAAGACACTTGAGCTGTACATGTGATGTTGTTAAATGTGCACAATGTGGGGAAACTGGACATTCAATGTTCCACTGCAGAGGCCCTCTGAAATGCAGCTTGTGCAATGACAGCCATTCATTCACCAAATGTCCTTGGGCGTAGCACAACACCTCTGATAATGATTACACCATCCAGGATTACTGTATTAACACAGCACTGAAACATAACAATAGAACCCAATTGTGACCTCGACCCCTTCTTCCCTAGGAGGTGGCTGCTTGCTCGGCTACTCCTCTGCCAGACCATGCACCTGTGACTCAAACTGTTCTTTCAAATACTGTGCCTACTGCATCAGAATCTGAATTACCAGCCCTGACATCGGCAACCCTAGTGAAGGCCAACACTGGGTCTATGCTCCCCCCCCTTCCAGAGGCAGATCCCTTCTAAGTAGTAAAGAGGTGTGGTGGTATGAGGAAAAAGGGTCCAGACAAAGGGCCAGAGATGGAAGGTCCAATTCTGATGAAAAACAAATATGATGTTTTGCCTATGGAAGAAGGAGACCCTGGAAATTAATCTGATTCAACATCCTTTCATTCTTCCCAGATTGATGGTGGGTCAGAGGGAGAATTAACTAATGAAGAGCCTGACCCTAAACCCCAGGCAAGACAGATGAGGACCAGAGCATGGCTTTGAAAGAAAAGATGATAAGAGGCTGTAGTGACTTCTCCATTGTATAACACTGCTGTAGCTTCTTTGAATGCTAACAACATCCAATCTGAATGTAAAAGAGTGTTAACCTATGCACAATTTGATTCTGTCTCTTACGATCTTATTTTTTTATATGATACTAGATTACACTTGACAGAGGATATGCTCGCTGCTAGTTCAGCTTGGTTCAAAGGGGAAACCTTTTGGTCTATGGGGGAAGACGTATGTGATGGGGTGGGGATTTGCCTAAATAATGTGGACATCAAGGTGATACATCAGGTGGACATAGTTCCAGGCACAGTCTTTTTGTTGGATATCCAGTTACATGATGTAGATTTTAGGTACATAAATGTGCACGCTCCCCAGACCAAAGCAGCTAGGATTGAATTATTGCAGGCCATTCAGTCCTATTTATTCACTTCTAGATATGTCCTGCTGGGAGGGAACTTTAATTGTAGTAGATATAAGACTGACAAGGGGTCAAAGACAAATAAGGTGTTCTGCAATGTCTCCTGTTTAAATAATCTTCTATCCCAAAGTGGATTGAAGGATGCTTTTGAAAGACCTGGAGTCACTCCTGCTAAAACATATTTTAGAGGCTCACATGCAACCAGGATAGATTACTGGTTTATCTCAGACAATCTAGACATAATTCAAGCACAGGTTGTCATGAGCGCTTGGCCCCGAAACCTTGGGCAGCCTGGCAGGACCTCCTGTTTGCAGAGAGGATCCCCCTTTTTAAGAACTTGTGAGCAGGAGTAAGGGTTCAGGAAGGCTTCCCAACCTTACTTTTCCAATGGGGAAGGTGGATTCTGTAGTTTCAAGTTCCCTTTACTCTGCACTACTTTCAGTATTTGAATCCCACCATGGCCACTGGCTACATCTTGCCTAAGTAGTTTTTATATGATAGCCAAGCAGTTCTAGCTTTCGGACACACAGTCTTTTCAAAACTCTTCTGTTTAAAATGTTAAATCACACAACCAGACCCCAGGCAGAGTTGATAAGAAAATCATAAAAGTTTACTTAAAAAAAAAGCAATACAGAAAAGTCTGCAGTTTGGAAGAACTTTGGAATGCAGACAATAACAAAAGTAAAACTGGATGGCTCACAGAAAACACTAGATACTATATTCTAAACTGTACCTTGTTTTGATGTTACAGTTCAGACAAGATTTTAAATGTCCTTGTGGAGATAACAGTTCATTAAGTGAAAGAGTTTGTAGCAAGTCCTTCATCCAAGTCTCTGGATGTCCTTTTAAAAGTCTGCA
The DNA here is from genome assembly GCA_016271365.2 of Neoceratodus forsteri. Lineage (NCBI taxonomy): Eukaryota > Metazoa > Chordata > Ceratodontiformes > Ceratodontidae > Neoceratodus > Neoceratodus forsteri. The sequence continues at coordinate 373,416,489 of CM057449.1, forward strand.
GGTGCGGGGGGGTCACGTGATGGCAGCTTAGGCAGAGGCAGCTTTCTCTCGGGGCTCCTCTCTCACACGCCCTATTTTGGCTTATTTTTATGACTTTTAAGCGGTAAAATCTCTCCAGATTGAGTGCAGTCACTGTGGTGTACTCTCCGATTTTCGTGGACACCGAACGAATAGAGGTATTTATGAAAAAAGCCCCCTGGGGCATTCGCCTCCGCGATCACCTGAAAAAGAGAAGGCCGCAAAGTGGGCCAAGCAGCAGGTGGCTAGCGCTCTTAAATCAGCCGCATCAGATGCAGCTCTGTCTGAAGCCAGGTTCCTCGAGATCATGCAGCCTTTACAATCAGCCATCTCTTCAATCTCAGAGGACCTGCAGGATATCAAGGGGGCGGTCGATGCCTTGACTCGAAGAGTCGGAGATCCGGAAGTTAAAATTATCTCCATGGAGAAAAAGCAAGAAAGGAGTGAGACTGAGTTATTAAACTTAAGGCACAGAGTTAAGAAGCTGGAAGACAAGTTAGAAGATCTGGAGGGCCGCAGCAGACGAAATAATTTAGTTATCATCGGTCTGCCGGAGAAAGAAGAAGGTGGTGCCATTATTACTTGTCTGCAGAAATTTTGTGGCAAAATAGCTGGTGCCCCTCCGGGGGGAGGGGAGTACATTATTGAGAGAGCCCATCGGGCATTACGCCCACCCCCGCCCAGGGCCAGTCACCCAGACCAATTGTGATAAAATTTCTGAACTATTTAGACAGACAGCACGTTCTTCTAAAAGCCAAGGAAGCGAAGGAGTTAACCTGGGAGGGCAAGCAGATTCGTATTGCGCAAGATTTGCCCCACTCAGTAAGGGTTCGAAGACAGGAATTGCACCCATTTGTTTCCAAGCTAGTGGCTGCCTCCAAGCCCTTCAGAGTTAAATATCCTGCTCTACTGATGGTGAAGCATGAGGACAAATGGCTAACGTTTGAATCTCCCACGCAAGCTGCACAGGAGCTGAAGATGGTTTTCCCAGATTTGTTCAAGTGATTAGGTGTTGGAGTCTTACAATCCAGGTGCTTAGCAAGTGGTGACACTGCTGTTTGAAATCATGGCCACGGATACTGCCGCTTATGGACAGGGCTAAATAGGTATAATAAGGGTAACTTTTCCAGTAACACCGATGCTCTGGGTGGCTTGGTGGTAATGTGACCTTAGTTATGCTCTTACAGTGACTCGCATAGAACTGGGTTGATTGAATTTGAGTCTTCATATTACTGGTGGAGCGAATACAGATGATCCTCGCCTGGATGGACATTGATGGACTTGTTTTCGGCTCGCTGACTTTTGCATGTCTCCTGCTCCAGAACTTGTTTAACTGTTTTTTGGGGAACTGAACGGAACTTATATTAATCACGGATCATATGCTCACCTGCCTTTTTTTTTTCCCGATCAGCTGATGTCTCGGCTGTGGAGTGGAGCCAATGGACTATTTAACTGCGATTATAGTGGCTGAGCATTGAGTTATATCAGATTCGTACTCAAGAATTAATTATACGGGGGTGGTGGGTGTTTTTTTTTTTTGCGGGACTTTATGGTTCTTTAGACTTTATCATCTGGGCTCCGATTTGTGTATACCATCTTGGTGAGGGTATTGGGCGTTTAAGTGAATGTTCACATAGTTATGATTAGAATTTAGTAGGGGTTGTGTGGGGTGGGGTTCCGGGGGATGAGGTTGGTTTGTTTGGGTTGCCTAGTAGTGAATCACGTGGTGTTAAAGATCTAGGAGGGCAGTTCAATTGGAACTGGGGTAGTTGTATGGTGGGGGTGGGGGTCCTACTTGGGAAAGTTCTTTTTTTCTCTTTCTTTATTGTTGGAGGGTATAGGGACTTTGGGTGGAATGAGTCAATTGAACTCTAGAGTATGGGGGGGAGATCCCAAGGCTACACATTGTTTGGTTTCATTAATGGCTCCTTTAGGCATGGGGCTGATTTCTAATGGTTTGAGTATACTCATTAAAATATCCGGTTTGCTGGTATCTGAGTTTAAAGTTGGGTCATTTTGAGTAACTCGTACAAGTTTATTAGTTGGAATGTCAGAGGAGCCAAGGATAGGGTCAAGCGACAAATTATTTTAAGGCACCTGCGTCAATTGGGAGTACAGATTGTTTTTCTCCAAGAGACATACCTAAAGAGAAGTGACATACATTATTTCAGAAGGGCCTGGGTAGGACAAGTTTTTGGAGCTGGGTCATCCACTAATAGGGGAGGAGTAGCAATACTTGTAGCGAGGAATACTCCGTTCAGATTGGTGGAAGAGGCTTGGGACCCGAATGGCAGATATATCATTATACATGGCCTATTGGAATCGTATCCGATATTACTGGGCTCGATATATGGTCCCAACAAGGATTCCCAGGCCTTTTTCACGGATTTACTGAATAGGGTAGTGACCAACCCCGAAAAGCTTACTGTGTTAGGGGGGGATTGGAACTTAGTTCTCCGGAATGATCTGGATAGATCGTCTCATGAGAGGGTAGGCTTGTCGCCAGCACAAAGAGCACTGAAAGATTTAATAAATAAGACTGCTCTTATCGATGTCTGGCGTGCGCTTAACCCTAATTTGCGACAATACACCTTTTTTTCCGCTGCACACAAGTCATTTTCACAAATAGATTATATCTTAGTTAGTTTATTTGCTATGCCTGGTGTCAGGCAGGTTGACATATTTTCCAGGGTCATATCAGATCATGCACCGGTCAGTCTGGATTATCTACTAGCTGTTGGGTGCAGGCAGTCTCTGCAATGGCGGTTAAATTGTCAGATACTGAGGGATGAATCCTCCATGAATCGTATAGCAGAGTTCATTAAGAATTTCTTAGAAAATAATCAAGGTTCAGTGACACGTAAGGATTTAGTGTGGGCGGCTTTAAAGTGTTCCCTGAGGGGCGAATTGATTAAAATGGCCTCTAAGAAGAAACGTATGCAGATGGCACAACTGGATTCCCTGCTTGCTTCGATCAGGAGCTTAGAATGCAATCTTTCTCGAATTTTGACGGATGCAGATTGGGCACGGTTGCAGCAATTGCAGGCCCAATATCTGGGTATTATAGCCCAGAAAGCGGAGCTGGCTCTTCTAAAAACCAAGCTTCAATATCTAGATCTTGGGGAGCGAGCAGGGAAACTACTTGCTATGCGTATTCATCAGCTGAACTCATCTCAGTTTATAGCAGGGATTCGAACTGGGCAGGGGGAGCAGGTATGTACGGATCCAGGGGAAATGGCGAATGCTTTTGGGTTGTATTTCCAGGCTTTATATGCGGAGGACTTAGAGTCTAAACCAACTAAGGATGATATCAATTCGTATCTTAAATTAGTTACACTACCAAAAGTTGCCGAAGGAGATATGGCCTCTCTGACTGCCCCAATCTCGCTGGCAGAAATTCAGCAGGCGATCCAGCAAATGCCTCAAATAAATCCCTGGCCCAGACGGGTTCCTAGTAACTTTATAAGGCATATTACTTGCTCTTATCTCCTATTTTGGAGGAGGTCTTTCAAAGTTGGTTTGATACAGGGTTGTCAGATACCTCCTTTTTAGAGGCGACGATCTCTTTAATTTGCAAGCCGGGGAAAGACCCTTTTAGTATGGATAGTTATCATCCAATTTCCCTTCTCAACACGGACATCAAAATTTTAGCTAAAGTTTTAGCCAACCGGTTGTCCAAGGTTATGAACAGTCTGGTCAGTAGGGAACAGGTGGGCTTCATGGTTGGGCGATCATCTCAGGATCATATCCGGAAACTGTTACACATCATCTCTGTGACTAAAGAGGCTAGGACCCCAGCCGTGCATTGGTCTCCTTGGATGCCGAAAAGGCATTTGATAGGGTTTCATGGGATTACCTATTTGCTACCCTATCTGCCTTTGGTTTGCCGGATGCGTTCCTGAGATGGGTTCAATTACTATATTCCTATCCCTCGGCCCGTGTGAAATGCAATGGGATACTATCACCAGTGGTCAAACTAGAGTGTGGCACGAGGCAGGGTGCCCCTGTCCCGCTGCTGTTCAATCTATATTTAGAGCCTTTCCTGATTAGGCTGGCAGGAAACACAGTGATCCAAGGGTACAGATAGGGATGTCAGATACACATATTCAGTATATGCAGATGATATATTATTGCATATTGAAAACCCGGTAACTTCGATCCCGGCGATTTTAGCGGAAATCGGTTCCTTCTCCAAAGTGTCTTACTATAAGTTAAATTGTGTGAAATCCAAGATTCTCCCCTTAAATAAGGAGGTCATGAAAGCGGATTTAGCGCCGTTAGGTCTTTGTTGGGAATCTAAGTCACTGATGTATCTAGGAATTAATGTTAGCACAGGATTAAGCTCTATGATCAGAAGTAATCTGAATAGTCAAGTCATAACTATAGCGGGCGATATGGGGAGGTGGCGATTACTTCCCATGTCGCTTTGGGGTAGATTGAATATTATTAAAATGAACATCTTACCCAGATTATTGTATCCCTTAGGCATGTTGGGTGTATATCTCCCGAAAGTATGGTTTTGTAATTTACAGAAAATATTCAATTTATTTTATGGAATGGAAAAAGAGTGCGAGTCCTATATCAAACTTACAGCCCCAAAGTCAAAGGGGGACTAGCTGCTCCTCGCTTTCTTATACTATATGCTAGCATATTAGTAAGCTGGGACATTGGTGTGATGAGCCTGAGCAAGGGCCTATTCACCTTGTGGGTCGATATTGAGCAAGGACTGGCGAAGAGGGTGAACTGCTCTCCGGGCCTTGTTGTATGCCCCTCCTGCAGCTGTTCCTAAATCTTAAAAATAACCCTATGGGATGGTCATTGAGGTTTTTGGCAGTTACAGAGTGCTTTACAGTCAAATGGTACCTATCACCTAACAGCCCATTTTGGAAAATCCTCGTGATAGGTTGGGGTGCAGCCCTGCCCACGGATTTTGGCCCCAGATAAGTGGCTTAGAGTTTCGAATTCTGGGTGAACGGTAGGTCGATACCCTTTGATAGTTTAGTGAGGTCTTTTGGAGTCGAAGTTGGGACTTATTTAAATGGTTGCAGGTTAGTAAGGCCATTGCTGTCACATTTGCCCAAACAGAGTCAATGGATTATGGGGCAAGATTGAGCTTATTTATTACTGCTTCTCAATCGAGGCCGGTTTCTAAAGTATATAAAGTACTGCAGGAATGGGATTCCAAACTACCTTCAGGAGTTTGTTATTACTGGTCGAGGAGTTGGGCCTGCCTGAAATGCCTAGTTACTGGAAGAAATTATGGCGTAATATGTATAAGTACATAAAACAAGATCGATTGAGGATGGTACAGTTTAATATAATGCATCACTTATACCTATCCTCATCTCGAATGTTTAGATATAAAGCAAAACATACACCCACATGCGGGAAGTGCGGAATAGAAGATGGTACTTTATACCATATGGTGTGGTCGTGCCCTCTAATACAGAGCTTTTGGCGTGTTATCCAAAACTTTTTAAACCCTATCCTTGGCTCTTCAGACGTGTTCTCCCCTGAGGTATGTATCCTGAATCTGTTCCCGGTTGACATGTCTAAGACTACCATGGCCCATCTGTCACTTGTTACAGCTGTAGCGAAGTTGATAATCTTGAGACATTGGATGGATGACCATCCCCCTACCCTGATGGAATGGTTTCGTGAGTGCATCCTGGCTCTACACTTAGAAAAGCCTGTTCTTGATATGCAAGGTGCACGGGACAAATATATGTCACTGTGGAGTTCATTAGACATGCTTCTCATGACGTGGAGGCCTGGTTCCTAGAATTTTTTCTTTTTTTTTTGAGAGATGATCTGGCTGGATCACGTATTTGTGTAGCCTTGGGAGGGGTGGGAGTGGGGATTAAGTACATCTTCTCATATACGTGGGCGAGATGATTATAAGCCTTGTTATGCCCTTCCCTTTTCTTTTCTTCTTGTCCGCGCTCTTATTGGTTCATCTCAGTTGTTGTATGTGAGGAGATGTTGTTGTGGAAAACAATAAAGATGATTAATAAAAAAAAAAAAAAGTCTGCAGGTGCTCCTTGGTGGAAAGTCTTGGTTTCCAAAATTCAGACTTAAAAATAAAAATTTTCTGTTCAGTATGTGAAGAGTCAAACTTCCACACACTCAGGTCTGGTTTAAGAGATTTTTCTAGGCCTACATATATACTTCTGGTCTACAAGTATATGCCAGCTGGGCAGACTATCTGCCTTCCAATTTAAACACTATTCAACTGCTCTGAGTTCAAAAAGTGTGTCTTATAATATACCTGACGGTCATTTCTAGGACACATCCACCTTTTTTTCCTCTGGGGTGGGGTTAATGGTTCCAAGACAATACAGATATTAGGGTACAGCAGTTTGCCTTTTCCTTCAGGTGTCACTGTGGTTCCATGTTAGGTTTCATGTCAACCCCAGTCACAACTGGTCCATGCATTTGGCTTGACCCCTGACCCCAAGGTCATTACCTTTTTCTGTCATGGAAAGCCACAGTGGGATATTTTATGCCTTCCTGGGCTATATACCTGTCCCCCTTATCTTGAGATGGACCAGATTCATCCTAGCCATTAGAACAATTAAGGCTATTTTTGTAAGTCCATTCCTAAGCTTTTTAAAGAGACAGTGTCTTAATTCTAAAGTACATTACAGCATATACAATATGAACCCACATAAATGGATCTAGGCATATCATGCAACATTTCTCCCTCCTAAAACAGAACCTGGGGGGAACACGCCCCTATTGGAGGCAGTTCTTCTTAGTTCTGTTATAGATCCAAGATGCAGGATAAGCCATCTGCGTTCCCATTTTTGAATCCAGGCCTATGCGAAATCTTCATGTCATAAGCCTGCAGGCAATACTCCATCTCAGAAATTTCCCATTTGTTCTTCCCATTTGGCCCAACCATATTAATGGGTTGTGGTCCATTTGTATCTTAAAATGCCTCCCATAAAGGTATGGTTCCAGTTGTTTTAATGCCTAAACTAAGGCAAGACTTTCCTTCTCTACTATTGAATAGGCTTGCTCCTGGGGAAGCAGCTTCTTGCTTAAGTATACAATGGGGTACTCTCTACCCTGATTGGCTACTTGGCTGAGGACTGCCCCTATCCCCACATCTGAGGCATCCATCTGTACCACAAATGGCCTGTTGTAGTCTGGGCTAGCCAGCACTGGGGTCTTGCACAGTGAGGTTTTCAGCTGCATGAAGGCCTGCTCATAGGCTGTGTCCCATTTTACCTTCCTAGGCTTATTCTTTGTCAGTAACTCAGATAAAGAAGTGGCCAGGGAGCTGTAGTTGAGAACACATGACCTATAATACCCTGTTGTTCCAAGAAAGCTCCTGACTTGTCTCTGGGTTTCAGGTATAGGCCATAATGCAATAGTCTATATCTTTGCTTGGTTTGGGCGAAGTTGGCTTCACCCCACCACATGTCCCAAATAAGCGACCTTTGCCATGGCCACCTGACACTTTTCTGCCTTAATAGTCAGACCATATGGCCTGTATTGGGCCCAACACCTCCCTCAGGTGTATCAGGTGTTTCTTCCAGCTATTGCTGAAGATAGCAATATCGTCCAGGTAGGTGACTGCAAAGTCCTCCATATCCTGTAACACCTGATTTACTAACTGCTGGAATGTAGCAGGGACATTCTTCATCCCAAAGGGCATGACCTTGAACTCAAACAGGCAGATTGGGGTAATGAATGCTGACCTTTCCCTAGCCCTGTCAGTCAGTTCCAAATGCCAGTACCCCTTTGTCAGGTCTACTGTAGTCAAGTATGTCACCCCTCCCAGTTTGTCAAGCAGTTCGTCTATGCGTGGCATTGGGTGGGCATCAGATTTCATGATGGCATTAAACCCATGATAATCTATGCAGAACCGTGTAGTCCCATCTGGTTTTGCTACAAGGACTACAGATGAGGTCCAGGGGCTATGGGATTTCTGGATCACCCCTAGATCCAGCATCTCCCCCACCTCCCTCCTAATGTCCCTGAGGACTGTCTCTGACACCCAGTAAGTGGTCCTACATATGGGTGTTTGGGTCCCTGTGTCTACGTCATGCTTCACTAGTGGTGTCCTTCCTGGGTTTGCTGTAAATAAAGAGGCAAAGTCTCACAAAAAGGGTCCTCAATTCTTGGGCCTGTCCAGGTGTCAACTGAGGTGACAGTGTGATGGTCTCCACAGATGACACCTGCTTGCTCTTTGCTAACAAGTCGAGAAGGGGGTCTTCCCCACCTAGCTCCTCTCCAGGACTGCAAACCACAAGTACCATGTCAACCCTATTAAAATATGACTTCATCATGTTCACATGATATATCCTGTGAATATGTTTTCAGTCAGGTAACTCTACAATGTAATTAACATCATTTACCTGCCAGACTACCTTGTATGGCCCTGCCCACTCAGCTTGCAGCTTGTCCTTTCAGACCGGGATGTGAACCATTACCTCCTGTCCTACCCCATACGGTCGAGCACTGGCTCCATGATGGTACCAGGTCTTTTGTTTTTGCTGGGCAACTGTCAGGTTGCTCTGGGCCATACCCGTAAGCTCCTTCAGTGTCTCCCTGAATTTTCACACATACTCCACTATGGGAGTCCCCTGGGTGGCATGCTTTCCTTCCCAGTCCTCTCATATTAAATCTACGGGCCCTCTCACCCTTCGTCCATACAAGAGCTCGAAGGATGAAAACCCGGTTGACTCTTATGGCACTTCCCTGTAGGAAAACAGCAAGTGGGGCAGGTATTTCTCCCACTCCAACCCATGCTGTTCTGTAAATGTCATAAGCATAGCTTTAAGGGTCCCATTAAATCTCTCTATGAGATCATTGGCTTGTGGATGGTAAGGCGTGGTATGCCTCTGTATGACACCACACTTCTCTCACAAACACTTCAATAGGTCCAACATGAAGTTACCCCCTTGATCAGAGATAACCTCCTATGGAAACCCAACATGGGAGAAAATCCCCAGCAAAGCATCTGCTACCTTGTCCGCCTTAGTGGAGGACAGTGCGATGGCTTTGGGATAGCAGGTAGCATAATCAAGAACTGTCAATATATACCTTTTTCCTGAGGAATTTGGGGTATCCAAAGGACCCACAATATCCATTCCAACCTTCTGGAATGGCTCCTCCACAAGTGGTAAGGGAATCAGGGCAGCCTTGGCTTTGCTTCAGGCCTTCCCTATTTCCTGACACCTGACACAGAACTTGCAGTATTCCTTCACCTGCTTGGTAATATTGGGCCAATAGAAATTGTGGGCTAAGTGCTGCATAGTGCGAGCAATACCTAAATGTCCGGACAGGGGAATATCATGAGCTACCTTGAGCAATAACCCACAATACTCCTGGGGAACAACAAGCTGCCTGCCCATTACCCCTCCCTCGGTCCTGATGTCCTGTGTGTATAACAGTCCACTTTCCCAATAAACCCTATGTGTTCTGTCACCTCCCTGTGTCCCAGCAGACTCTGCACAGGCCCTCAGCTTCTCTAAGCAAGGGTCTGTCCGTTGTGCTGCTGCTAAGTCTTCCCACTTACCCAGAGCATGGGGCATGTCCCCATCAGTTCCCAGGCTGAGGTCCATAGCTGTGGCAGTAGGGGACTCAATATCACAACCTTCCCCCTCCCCCAGGCTATGTGTCACCCCTCCATCCTGAGAGCAACCTTCAGTAGCAGTTGGGTTAACTACTATTAGTGGAAGTTCCATCCCGCTGTTACTACTCTCTTTTACAAGAGCTACAGGTTGGCTGGCCTGTCTCCCAACCTCTCCTGTCTGAATTTCTGTGGGGTCCCGAGGATCACAGGAGCCTCTATTCTTCTGGCTCCCCTGGTCCCAGCACAAACCACTCCTTGTGGAACATCATTCCCCACACTAACATCCATAATGAGTTTTTCAGTTACAGCCACTTTTCTTACCCCTTCATCTGCATCGCCACAATCCAGGGTAACGCTGGCTAATAAGTAAGTTTTCCTTTCCCTTGTGTAATCCCTAACAGAGACAAACTAATTTGGCAGTATTTGTTCAGCCCCCACCAAATCCCCTTTCACCAGGGTAAGAGATGCTTCTGTATCACTTAGCCCCATAGTTTGTGCCCCATTCACCATGACTGGGAGACTGTGCCCCCTCATATTGTCAGAGAGAGCCTCAGCTATACAGTGGGCTATTGTCTCTGATTGCACAGGCCCTTGTACCTTCTGGGCTTTCTTAGGACACTGCTAGACAGATGGTCTATCTGGTGACAATACCAGCATTCATCGTGTTTCTTGTCCCCAACCTCCCTTTTGGGCACCGGGGGAGTCCCTTCTTTTTGCAGAGGCACCATGGTTTTTGGTTGCCCATAATGCCCACTTTTGCCTTTCACCACTGCATTCCCCTTGGGAGCAGCCCTGCTTCGAGCATAGTGATCCGCCAGCTCTGCAGCCTCTTTGGCAGTCTTAGGATATTGGTCCTCTAGTCAAAGCTTTAAGTCAGGTGAGCAAATCCAATAAAACTGTTCAAGCAATACCACCCCTTCAGTAGCTTCAACAGAATCTGCTTTCACCCCCTCCTCCCAATGTTTTAAATATTGATGCTGTTTTGTGGCTACCTCCTCAAAGCTCATTTCCAGCCCCTTTAGGAGTTTCCAGAAATTTGTTCTGTATGCATAAGGGTTTAGATCATATTTGTTTAATAAAGCAGTTTTTAACTTGTCAGAATCTTTGCTTTCAACATTGTCCGTCTGCCCCAATGCTTCCATCCCCTTGCCAATGAGTAGTGGAGACAGGTGAAAGTTCCAAGTCTCTTTGGGCAGATTGGCCTGGATGCAGACATTTTTCAAATGAATTTAAAAACAAGTTCATATCCTCCCCCTCTTTAAACTCAGCAATTAATTTTGAATTTAACTTGTACCCCTGTCCTGTAGTTTCAGACAAGTTTCAAAGTAGTTTCAGATAAACTACCTCTCAGATCAGACCTACTATCACAAGGCCCTATACTACATCCAAACCCTCCACACCTACAACTGACGGCATGGCTCCTGAAAGGGAGAGACTGCTAAAAGCAGGATATCATCCATCAGTCATACAAACTATGGCTTCATCACGACAACAATCTACGATTACTACCTACCAATGACAATGGGACATTTTCAACAAATGGTGCACACATCACAAAATAGACACTCAGTTCTGCACTATCACTCAGATTCTACTGTTCCTTCAGGAGGGACTACAACTGGGACTGTCACCAGCCTCATTAAAGGTACAAGTCACAGCAATTGGGGCAGCCAGGGGCCAAATACAGGGCACTAATCCAGGTTCACATCCAGATGTAATACGGATCTTGAAGGCAGCAACCAACATATGCCCAATCATTAAACCAATTTTAGCACCCTGGGACTTAACCACAGTACTGACGGCTATGACTAGGCCACCATTCGAACCTATAGACTTAATTCCCATGAAATGGTTACAACTCAAATCTGTCTTCCTAATGGCAATAGCTTCAGCCAGGCGAATAGGCGAAATACAGGCCCTTTCCTATAAAGAACCATTCCTACAGTTCTATAACGACAGAATCTCACTGCGCCCCATCTCTTCATTCCAACCAAAAATAGCCTTAAACTTCCACCTCAGTCAGACCATCGAGATACCAGCAGAACTACCACAGGCAGAAGTACAGGCAGATCCACAACTAAAAATGTTGCGAATGAAAAGGGTTCTTACAACTTACATAGAAAGATCAAAGGACTTCAAAAAGACAGACAGACTGTTCATCATAGTACAAAGACCCAGAAAAGGCCTTCCCACCTCCAAGTCTTCTATAGCAGGAAACCTGAAGACAACCATATCAGAGGCTTACACAGCAACTGAGACTCAGGTACCATTACACCTGAAAGCCCACTCCACCAGGGCAATTGCAACGTCATGGGTGGAAAGAAATATGGCCACTGCAGAAGTAATATGCACTGCAGCAACATGGTCAACCATCCAGTTTCACCAGACACTATAGAATGGATGTTTCACAAGACAGTAAGACAAACTTCGCAAAGGCAGTACTCCAAGCAGCCTGCACAGAAGATAATAACTCTAACACGTCCAACCCTCCCTAGGGAATGACCACTGCTTTTTAATAACCCGTGATCTAAGTGCCTCAGAGATCATTCCCCACAATGGTAGTTCACTCACCTGGTAAAGGTGATTGCAGGGGAATGGATCTCTGAGGCACTCCACACCGTACAAAGATGTGATTTTTTCAGTACGGACTCTGTGCAGAAGTACACTTGTACACAGACATCTGACAAAGTGACCAAAAATTATGCAAAGCATGTGTACATGATATACAAATTAAAATAATAACACATAAATCTTAATGTTACTCAGAATATTTATTACTCAGGGCACAAGTGGGGGATCCTAACAGATTTCATTTCAGATACAGCTTTGGAATACATCAAACTGACCATAGGAGACCAGCGACCATTGGAAGGGGATGGACTTACTTTTAGTCACATGTGCATCAGACAACCTATCAGGTGTATACAACCCTTCTGAAAAAGGGATGCTTCTGAAAAAGCTGCCCTTCTAATCTTATAGTGTACTCTAGCTGCTTAACAGTCAAATCTTACTGAGATGGTGGTCTATATATCATTACAGTCCTGATGTTTCTCCTCCATTTTTGACGAATATATATATCTTTTTACTGAGCACTGGTTGTGTAGAAGGCATATAAATCCATATTTCTTTCTCTCTCTCTCGCTCTCTCTCTCTCTCATCCTCCCTCCTCCCTCCTCCCTCCTCCTCCTCCCTCTCTCTCTTCTTTCTTTCTTTCTTCCCAGCCTTTAGCCAAAAGTGGGACAGACTTGTACCAGGACAAGAAGCAAAAAGGGTAGGGCAAAGAAGTCAAGCTGGCTGACTCGGGAGGTAATGGATGGGGTGAGGGCCAAGAGAAAGGTATTCCAGAGGCTTAGGAAATAGGGAGGGCAAGGGGACAAAGACGAGTACACAAAGAAGTCCAGGGAGGTTACTAGGCTAGTCAGAGTGGCCAAAGCTTCCAGAGAGTGGAGAATGGCACAGGGAATCAAGGACAGGGAAAAGGACTTCTTCCACTACATTGGAGAGAAGAAGGAACAAAGACCAGATTGTGAGGATTCGAAGGATGATGGTTGGGTGGAGAAGGGGGAGGACCAGGCAGAGGCACTGAATGAGTACTTCTGCTCTGTGTTTATCAAGGAAAAGGGGGGCAGATACCCCATGGGAAAGGTGGAGTGAGTAGAGGGGGCCAGGGTGACTTTTTTAAGGATTACAGAGGGCAGGGTGCTGGAAGGGCCAAGGGCATTGAGGGTGGACAAGGCACTGGGAACAGACGGCAGTCACCCTAGGGTACTCGGGGAGCTAGCAGAGATTCTGGCAGGACCACTGGCAGACCTGTTCAATATATCACTGGACACAGGATGCATGCCACAGGACTGGAGGTTGGCCTCAGTGGTGCCTATTCATAAAGGTGGCCCGAGGGATGATCCAGGCAACTATAGAGCAATGAGCCTCACTTAAATCATGGGGAAGCTCATGGAGTCAATCCTAAAAGAGAGACTGGTGACCTTTTTGGAAGACAATGGTCTCCAAGACGGTCATCAACACAGTTTTGTCTCAGGCAGATCCTGTCAAATAAACCTAGTTGTTGAGTTCTGTGACTGGGTTACCAGGGAACTGGACAGGGGCAATGCAGTGGATGTCCTGTATCTGGACTTCAGCAAGGCCTTTGACTTGGTGCCGCATGGGCTGCTGGGGGGAAAACTGGAATACATAGGGGTGGGAACAAAAATGGTCAACTGCATTACCAACTGGCTGAGGGATAGGCAGCAAAGGGTGGTGGTGGTGGGGGGGGACTTTCATCACCGAGGGACGTTATGAGCGGGGTGCCCCAGGGATCGGTTCTGGGACCAGTACTGTTTGGGATATTCATAGCTGATATCTCAAACGAGATCCGGAATAGGATCAGTCTGTTCGCAGACAATACTAAAACCAGAGTGGTGGTAGATGACATAGAGGGGTGGAGGGGGCTGCAGTAGGACCTGACCAAACTACAGGAGTGGTCAGAGACGTGGCAGATGGGGTTCAATGCCAAGAAGTGCAAGGTCCAGCACTTCAGAGCTAGGTACCAGGGGAGGAAATATCAGTTGGGAGGGGCACAGTTGTAAAGCACCAGGGAGGAAAAGGATCTAGGGGTACTAATAACAGGGAGTATGAATCACTCAGCTCAGTGCTGGAAGGTGGCTGCAAAGGCAAACAAGATGCTGGGGGGCATAGCGAGGGGAATCTCCTCCAGGTACAGAGAGGTGATCCTTCCCCTGTACAGGTCACTGGTCAGACCGTACCTGGAATACTGTGTACAGTACTGGTGTCCATTTCTGAAGAAGGACATCAGATTGCTGGAGGGGGTGTAGCATAGGGCAACGAAGATTATCCAGTGACTGGAGGGAAAATCCTGAGGAGAGGCTGGGAGAGCTGAACATGTATTCCATGGAGGAGAGGAGGGAAAGGGGGATATGATTGAAACCTTTAACTGCTTAAAGGGAATAAACAAGACTAATACAGAAGGGATTCTTCAGATCAGAAGGCGGAGGGACACAAGAGGGCACCAACTGAGACTGGAGGGGGGGAGATTCAGGAGGGAAATCCGGAGACACATTTTCATGGAAAGGGTGGTAAACAAGTGGACCGCTCTGCCCAAGGAAGTGGTATAGTGTAGAATGGTGGTGGTGGGGAATTTAAGAGAGGTTGGGATAGAGTAAGGGGGGGCTGTTATGAGGAGGGAAGGGGAGGGTTTGGCAGCTGCAAGTTGAGGGGCTAGCTGCACAATCGAGTAGACTCACTAGACCGTGAAGCCTGTTTCTGTTGGCATTTCATATGTTCATATATTCCTCCTGCAGTGGGAGAGGGCCAGATTGAATTTAACAGATTGGATAAGGGTTAGAGAGGACTTTGAAGGATTTGACAAATAATATTTTTCATACTGACCACTGATGGTGCAGCAGGGCACAGCAATCCATATTTTTGTTGTTTGCCTGTGTATGTAAGCCTGCCAGCCACTGAATGAGTAAAACGTAGAGAGGACTGCTGTGTTAGACACAAGGGGCTCGATTGTAGAATGATGGTGCAAGTCGCTGCCAAAGGCACACAGTTGCGCCAGGGACCCTGCACCCAATTCTCTATCAGGCAGGGTCCTCACGGCTAAGTCCCATGACTTGCACCAACTGTACCGGTATGCCAGACAGAGGCTTGCCCAAGTGAAGCGCGCAAGTGCCCTCCCACCACAAACACTGTAAGCCCCACAGGGCTAGTGGATCCAACCCCACCAATGCCCCAATCCTCCAAACAAAAAACTCCTGATACTAGCACCCCTCCATGCCTGATCACTGCATTAAATTTAAAAAGCCCATGATGGTACAGTCCCCACTCCCCAATCCCCAGAATTGCGTTATGCCAAAAATAAAAATAGCCCCAATCTCCCCTGGTAATCTAGTGGCCCCCACCTGGCAGTGCCAGTCCACCCACACACCCCAACCCAGATTCGGTTGGTGACTGTCACAGCCCACCTCTCACCACCACGGCCAGCCACCTACTGGGCTCCATTTGAGCGCATACTACTGTAAATCGTACACGCTCAATGAATGAATGACAGTTCATTCATTTAGCGCATACTATTTACCGTAGTACACACTCATATGGAGCTCAGCCAGCGGCTGGCCGTGGTGGTGAAAGGTGCACTGTGTCAGTCGCCGACCAAGTATGGGACAATAGGTCAGGGGGTGCAAGGTGGACTGGCACTGCCAGGTAGGGGGGCCACTAAACTACCAGGGAGATCGGGGTCTATTTTTATTTTCTGGTGCATAATGCAGTTCCTGGGATCAGGGAGTGGGGGGTACTAGCCCTGTGGGCCTTTTACATTTAATGCAGGGGATCGGGCATGAAGGGAGTGTGCTAGCCCTGCAGGGTTTTTTTGTTTGGGGGATCAGGCATTGGTGAGGGGTTGGGATCCACTAGCACTGCAGTGACTTTACATTTCAAGTGAAAGGGTCAGTATGGAGGGTGGGAAAGATAAGGGCATTCATTATATATTTGAGGCATGGGGTGGTCTGCTTGCTCTGCTGGGCATTTATGTGTCTGTGGGGAGATGGCCATGGGGGCATGATTAGCCTTGCGGGGCTTTAACACTAGCGATTTGTGGATTGGGGCATGGGGGGGGAGGCACAAGTCTTGGGAGCTGGCCCGGTGGCAGATCTGCACAACCTCCGTAGGGTGTAAGTACACTTACACCAGCTAAAAGCTGGTGTAACTGTACTTTGGTGGATGTCCTCCGGAGGTCGTTTGATCATAGTAAACTTGGGGACTCTGTTGCTGCCCTTCCAGAATAGGCTGCAACTGCTACCGTAAGCCCCCTAGTGCCATGTCGCAGTGGATTTATGGTGTACCTGGTGGCGCATGTCCACTTTGACGCAAGCAGCCTGTGACATGTTGCAGGCTACCGAATGTTGCAACTCCTGGCGTAAATTGCTACTTGCACCATTTTTTGGGATCAACTCAATTTATGCCAGGTGTAATCCTTTGAGAATTGGGCCCAAGGTCTCTCAGTGAGGTGTTGTGTGATCTGTCAGTCAGGGAATGGCTTGGGAGTATCCCTCTTCCCTATATCCTTGTGAGTCATGCAGCACTGTGGCTTGTCAGTGTACCAGGCATTTGTGTCACATGGACATCTAAGAATAATTCATGCCTATTGTAAATCATCACTGTTAGCATCAGGTGGCAGATGTATTATGTCATCATCTGACATGCATGTGCTCTGGATACATTTATGAAATGAGAAGGGAAAATTCTGCATTCTGATTGGCTGCTAGCTGTGCATTAGAAGTGTCTAATGCATGGCCAAAACACGTGCTTCCAACAGGGATGCAGTACATCAGTGAAACTCCTTGAGCCCAGCATGTTAAAAGAAGTAAGAGCTACCATTTGCCCTCCTCATGTAGTGACAGTTTACCGCAGCCTAATTACCCTCCATGCTCAACAGCTGCTTCATTCCATTTTCCAAATCAAAGTACTTAAATAAACTTTACACCCAGATGTTTTGTTTTTGGTTTTTCATTTTTCTATCAGATGTGATCTGTCATCAGCCTACCACTCACTGCAAATTCCCACTTGCTCCTGCCTGCCACTCATTCCCTCACTTACAAGTTAGCTGCTTAATTATGTTTGATATTTTTAAATCCAGTTCTTCACACCCCACAAAGCATTTCAGATTTGTCAGTTTTTTATAGAGCTAGCTGACTGACCACTGCTCATCTACCTCTCCTCCTGCCCCTTCTGGCTTCATTGCCAGAGCTGCTTACTCTCCCCATCCAGCACACATCATGCTCCCTCTGAATCTTTCCCCAGCCACTCTCATGCTCAGCTAAGCACTCCTGCCCTCTACCATGTCATTCTGTCCTCACTTATCCTTTTCCTTTTTTTCAGTCACGATTTTTGTTCAAAGCCATTTGGCTGCCTATATGCTTGCTCATCTGCCCGCCCCACTCATACACATATGCCAAGAGGTAAGTTCTGGTCTGGACAAGAAATCTGCCATTAAACTAACACTGCTGCTATATCTTTCCATTTAATTAGAATATGATATTCTTGCTGAAACTCAATCCTGTGTGCCAACCGCTTATCTTGTCTCAGTTGCTAACTGACATTCCAGTGAACCCCCCACCCACCTCACTGTCTCACTTCTTTACTCTCTCTTACTAATCATTTGGTCACTCTGACAGCCTTGAATAGCACTTCTAAATCACGTTCGGCATGCAATATGTTTTATTATTACAATCTTTAAATGTCTCCTAAAAAGTAAGTCACGGCTGGAATGGGATGCTCTCCACCCAGCACTGGCTTATCATCACCCTCTCTAACAGTGTTTTCTCCCATCAAAAAGAATGCCTGTACTAGCAGCCAACCCCTTCTTTGCTCTCTACATGTAAGTATAGCTATGGAAATAAGAACAAATGTTACATAAATTATTAACTAGTATAACAACTGGCAATCTTTTTTTTTTTACATCAAACGGTATTACATTAATGGGGGTATGCACAGTGTAAAAAAGGATATTCTGGGAATTCCCCAGTGTCATTAGTTGGTGAAGGGACTGTTTAACATATTTTTTAAAACATTTTCTCATTTTGTTCATTTAAAACTTTCTTAATTTTTTAACTTTTCAAACTTGCCTAGGTACCCATTTTATAAGCACTTTAAGACACTCTGGGGATGTGCATTAGACAGTTCTAAATCACTGCCAGTGGCTTAAGGCACTTGGTTTGCACCCTTTTTACTATGCCCCTGATCATGCATTAGAACCACCTAATGCACACCATGTCATGTCTTATTGCTTACATAGAAAACATGATGAGAAGAACAGGAGGAAAAGGGGATGCAGGGTTGAGGAAGGGAGCAGATAAATGTTTCTCCACGTTGGTTCTACTAAGTACAAATTCTGCAGGTGGTGGTGGTGGAGAAGGAGCTGGCCATGGTGGAACAGAGGCTGGGAGTAATGGTTGTGTGGCTGTGAGGATAAAGGCTTGGCACACGATAGTACAGCCCCCCGAAAACATGACTCATTAGTCCCCAGAAATCCACTGGTTCCATTCCCACTGCACTTCAAACAGCCTTTCCTGCTGGTCATCTAGTGCATTCGATGATGAAACCATCCTGAGCAATCCAGAAGCACACCAGTTTCCCCCTCTTCCTTCTTCAAGTGCTGCTAGCTACCCTACTCAGGACAGACGTAATCCGTCCAGAAATGTAAAGTCTTGTTCCCCCCAAAAAAATCTTGCATTGCTACCCAGTTCCTCAAAGTCTCCCCCATTGTCACTTGCAGCTTTTAAAAACAGCATGAGAGAAGGAGTCAAATGGTATGTCCAAACTACAAGTTCAATCTCTTGATTCATGTTTTCTTGCCACATAAATAAAAATAATAAATACTAAATAACAATTATCATATATTAAATTACATTGTATTATCTTCTCATCTATCCTAACAGATTATATCAGATTATAGTATCTTCTCTTATATGAACATACGAAGAAGCCAGCAGAAGAAGACCATTTGGTCTATCAAATCTGCTGATTTTGCAGGGTCCACAGCTTGAGCTACTGTCCCTGCACCCTCTCCCCACTCCTCCCATCCTCCCTACCCATGACCCTTACCCTCCCCCTATACCTGTCTCAGCCTCTCTTAAAGCTGTCCACTGTCTTCAATGAGATTACCTCTTCTGGCAGCACATTCCAAGTGTCCACCACCCTCTCTGTGAAGAAGTGCTTCCTGACCTCCCTCCTAAACCTCCCACCCTCCAGCTTAAGACTGTGCCCCCTCGTGTTATGTTGCCACTCAGCTTAAAGAGACTCTCCTTATCAACCCTATTTATCCCTTTTAAGTACTTGAAGGTCCCAATCATGTCCCTCCTCTCTCTCTCTCGCTCTCTTTCCTGTCTTCCAGGGAGTACATTATTTTGTTTTCTTATATATTGTAGCACAGTATACTATGGATAGGAGAAATCTTGGAAACTGATTGGCTGAAGCAGTCTTTAGCCTGTGTCAATATCTCAGTATATCGTTATGGTTCCAAACTGCTTACCAAGATCATCAATTTCCTAACACTTTGGTGCCATTTTATAATGCCTCATGCCTCACAGCACACTCAAGGCATGAAAATATCTCATGATATACCACACCCACAAGTATTATTGCTTAATAATGACTGGTGACCCCTTGTATCAAATCATTTTCAACAGTCTTCAAATGCCATAATAACCAGGTAATGTTGTCATACCCAATATTATGACATTTGAAGGCTCGCCCTTTGCTGTTCTAGTTTAAACTCACTGTTTACAGTGAGAAATTAGGGCTACATACCATCTTTAACTCATAGTGATTCTTTCACTAACCTGAGCCTTTGAAAAGATATTCTCCACAGTGATTTGAAGTCCAGGTATCGGGGGAGAGGCAGTCTGTTTCTGCATCTCTTGACAAAGCCTTAAATAAACAATCAAATATAACATATTCAGCTTTAAACCGTCAGGAAATTAATATACTAATGACTAATACTAGAAGCTTAACAAACAAAATTGATGAGCTCAAATATATTTTAAAGGATCAAAACATAGCTATATGTGGTATTACTGAAACATGGTTCAAGGATAGTGACTGGGGTATTGACATCCTGTCAAAAAAATGGACTGATGATGAACTGGGAAGGAGTTTGGGAGGATAAGGGACTGTATGCCAAAGACAGGCTTCATCTTACCCCATTAGGGAAGGAAATCCTTAAACAGGGGGTGGCGGACTACATTCAAGAAAGGTGGGGTTTAAACTTGTGAGGGGGGAGGGATAAGGGAGGGGCTGACTGGAAGCCCTATCCTCTAGATGAGGGGAGTAGCCTTCAAACCCAAGGGGAAGGGGAGAAACAGACTGGAGGAGGAGGAGGTTTCAGGAGGAGCAGAGGGAGGATGGAAGTATAAGGAACCCGGTTGGGGTTCGACAAAGGGATCCGGATAAGAGGTGGGGGTGGGTGGGGTTAGTAAATGCCAGGAGCTTGGGAAACAAGTTGCCAGAGTTCCAGGCCATGCTGTTCGGGGGGGGGGGGGGAGGATGTGGCGGTGGTCACGGAAACGTGGGCCAACAATAACCATGACTGGGACCTAAACATGATGGGGTACACTATGCTTAGGAAGGATAGAAAGGAGGGCAGAGGGGGTGGAGTGGCTATGTTCATTAGAGATGATATAGAAATTGCTAGGGTAGAAGAGGCAGAGGGGAAATCTGGAGGCCTTATGGGTTACCTTACGAACCCTGGCAGGAGGTAAGGTCAAGCTGGGTGTAGTATATAGGCCCCCCGGGATGGGTGATGTTCTGGAGGATGGTTTGCTGGACAACATCATTGCCTAGTGCGGACCAAAAGGGGAGGGAGTGGTGTTTATGGGGGACCTTAATATGCCAGGTACAAACTGGGGAACCATGTCCTCTAAGGTGGCCTAGGAGCAGAGGCTGCTGGATGGCTTCCAGGATGTGTTCTTAACACAGCACGTGATGGAGCCCACAAGGGAGGGGCATGTCCTGGACATTGTTCTGGCAGATGGGGATCTGGTAAGGGATGTGCTTGTAGAGGATCCCCTGACTGGGAGCGACCATGATACTGTCTGGTTTCAAATAAGCATGGGGGGAGGGGGGAGAGATCTGGGACACTGGCTGTGGACTTCAGGGGGGCAGACTTTGTGGGCATGGGAAATATTCTCAAGGATCACTTGAAGGAGATTACAACAATGACAGATGTGGAAAAGAGATGGAAGGTCATAAAACGGGGAATTCATGAGGCAGTCAGGACCTGTGCTATGGTGAAGCATAAGGGAGTAAGGTCACATAAACCATGCTGGTGGTCCAGTGAAGTTCAGGTATCGGTCAGAGAAAAGAAGGCTGCCTACAAAAAATACAAAATAACGCGAGAGGACAGGGAAAAGGAAACGTACTGTCCTGCATCTAGAAAAATCACCTGGATGGTGCAGGGGGCAAACTCCAGTAAAGAGCAGTGGCTGGCATAGGGGATATGGGGAGGAGAAAAGGGGTTCTTCCCAGTACATTGGGGAGTGGAGAAAAACTAAGGGCCAGCTCGGCAGATTGAGATCAGAAGGTGGGTAGGTGGGTGGAAGAGGCGAGGGACCAGGCGGATGTATTAACCGAGTACTTCGCCTTTGTGTTCACTAGGGAGGGGGATGGGGTATTTACAAAGCAAGGCATGATGGGGATAGAAACGGTAGTGGGTGGGATCGGGGGAGCAACAGAAATGGAGCATGAGGGAGGGAGAGGTAGCCCAGGGGTGTCACATCAGGAAAAGGATAAAAAGGCCAGTAAGGTGGGGGGGACAGATGATGCTATCCCCACCAAACGGGTGTGGCAAGCCCTTAAGGCCCTAAAGAAAGATAAATCTTCTGGGCCAGATGGCATTCATCCTAGAGTACTATGGGAATTGGCAGACATACTGGCTGCACCTCAGGCAGAGCTCTTAAACAGGTCACTTGAGACAGGGAGGGTACCTAGGGATTGACGAGACGCACATGTGGTGCCAATCCATGAAGGGGAGTCGAGGGAAGTACCAGGTAACTATAGACCCATCAGTTTGACCTCAGTGGTGGGAAAAATAATGGAGAGTATATTAAAGGAATGATTGGGGTGTACTTGAAGGAGGTGGGAGGTCTGAATAGTCGGCAACATGGGTTTGTGCCAGGCAGATCATGTCAAACCAACCTTGTGGAGTTCTACGAATGGGTAACATCAGAACTGGACAGAGGAAAGCCTGTGGATGTACTATTCTTGGACTTCAGCAAGGCGTTTGATTCGGTCCCCCACAATGGTCTGGTAGAGAAACTGACGGGGTTGGGAGTGGGCCTTTTTATGGTCAGATGGATAGGAAACTGGCTAGCTGGATGCACTCAGAGAGTAGTGGTCAGTGGGTAGCTCTCGGACCCTAGACAGGTCAGTAGTGGGGTACCGCAGGGCTCGGTCCTGGGTCTGATCCTGTTTAACGCATACATATCTGACATCAGGGAGGGTATACGGTATGAAATGAGTCTCTTCGCTGACGACTCCAAGATAGGAGCAGTAGTTGAGGGGGAAGAGGGGAGGTTGGCCCTGCAAGGGGATCTGGACACCTTGAAAAGGTGGGCTCACACCTGGAAATTAAATTTCAATACCACCAAGTGCAAGGTGTGACATCTTGGGTGGGGAAACCCTAAACACAGGTACACCCTGGGAGGGGAGGCACTGGAGGCCTCAACAGGGGAAAAAGACCTAGGGGTCATGGTGGATGCATGTATGAATAACTCTGAGCAGTGAGAAGAGTGGATAGCAAAGCAAACAGGATGTTGGGATGCATCGTAAGGGGGATCACCTCTAGGAGCAGGGAAGTGATTCTGCCGCTGTAGAATGGACTGGTTAGACCACACCTTGAGTACTGTGTTCAGTACTGGAGGCCACACTTGAACAGGGACATACAGCTCCTGGAGAGGGTACAGAGGAGGGCTACTAGGATGATATGAGGACTAGAGGATTTGACGTATGAGGACAGACTTGAGGAGCTCAGCCTGTTCTCATTGGAGGAGAGGAGAGACGGGGGGGACATGATTGAGGTCTTCAAGTACCTCAAGGGAATAAATAGGGTAAACACAGAGGGGAATCTTTAGACTAAAGCAGAGAGGTATCACCAGATTGCATGGTTTGAAGTTGGAAGATGGAAGGATGAAGGGGGGAAGAAGAGGAGGAGGTTTTTCACTGAGAGGGTGGTGGATCCTTGGAATGCACTGCCTGGTGAGCTGGTTCAGATATCCACAGTGGAGGGCTTCAAGATAGGGTGGGACAGTTACAGAAAGTGGATGTATCAGACGATGGCCTGGCCCGGGGGTGGGGATGGATGATAGGGGTTTCTGGAACACAAAGGGGGGGTCTCAGTACCCAACTAGGGATTTGAGGTTCGAGCAGATCCGATAGACCATAAGGCCTAATCTGCTGGCAATTAGTATGTTAGTATGATTTTCAGTGACATCGGTGATCTGCTGGCAGTTGCAGGGGGTTGGTGAGCATGCAGCTGAGTGGCTTCATGAGAAACCTGGTAATTTAGGGGGGTGTAAATGCCACCACGTGGCTTCATGGGAAACCTAGTAATTTAGGGGGGTGTAAATGCCACCACATGGCTTCATGGGAAACCTAGTAATTTAGGGGGGTGTAAATGCCACCACGTGGCTTCATGGGAAACCTAGTAATTTAGGGGGGTGTAAATGCCACCACGTGGCTTCATGAGAAACCTAGTAATTTAGGGGGGTGTAAATGCCACCATGTGGCTTCATGGGAAACTAATGATTTCTGGAAGCGGGTGCTAAATACTGCTGAGTGACTCCATGAGAAACTGCCAGTTCCAGTGATTTGGGAGTAAAATAATATTATTTAAATACCCAATTACCTGTTACAATAAAAAATAAAGCTTAAGTAACTGAGTGACTGTGAGTTATTTTTTACACACTCTCAGTGCGTGATGAACTCATAAACCACTTGAGCTTCACTCTCAAGGTTTCTGGGTCATCACATACTTTGAACCAGTAAAAAAAAAACATCATAACATGCAATTACCTATGCATTATTCTTTAAATTATATCATATTATATGGGGCAAAATTTTCAAAGGGCCCTTAGACCGAATAGCATCTTGTGCCAAAGCCCAGTGCACCAAGGACCCTGTACTGGATTTTGGCACAAATCTGGTTGCAGGGGCCAAGATCCCTAAGCTGCCACATGCAGTCTCATGTGATAATGAGATGGTGCATGAGAGGGGATTGATGGAGACAGCTGCCAGTCCCTGGACCAAGAAACCCAGCCCAATGGGACGGGGGAACAGACAGCAGAAACCCTGAAGCATACCCATATTGCCATTACTCACAACAAAGCAAGCATCAGTGTAACATTCCTGACATCTACAGGCTGATGAAGGCCATGACTGTATCCCACGACTACACCAGACTGTCCCCGAGGCACCCGAATAATGGTGTGGAAGGTTTGGAGCACTGGCAGTGGTCATGGCTGTTCTGTTCTGTTATGTAGCCCACACCATTGCCCAACATGTGGAGCTTACATGCCCAGATGAGCATGATCTGCCAGTGTTAGGCTGGATTGTGTTGGTGGCAGAGCAGATGTGTGAGTAACGGTAATGTACCATGCAATCCTGCCGCTGCCATGGTGAGAGAGACGAGCATGACAGCTGGATCCACTAAGACATCTGGCAGTTCCAGACTCCATAAGATGCATCCCATGCAGAGACCGTGAGGTCTGTACCAACCCATGGAGACATGTGCACACACCTTTCATGTGGATCTGCTCTAGCATCATTGGTTGCCCAGAACAGGAAGGGACCTACCTGCTTGTGGAAGGGGGGAGTGGGTACAGGTACAGCGGAACTGCAGAGTGCCACATTGGGCTACACATGCTACTGGCAGCACACTGGGGACACAAACCACGAAACACGCCAGAAGGTGTATCTGGTAGATTTCGATGGGAATGTACTGCCAGCCCAGCTAGATCAGAGCACAGTGCACTGCCCACTAACCACCAGGCAAACACCCCCTTTGCCATCTGCAACAAAGCCTCCCATGCCAGAGCTGCATGTGCGACATCACCACCTCTACTGTCAAACCCCCCCCCATGACACAGGCAGATGTGCTGCTTGGGGACAGGTGCCACCAGCTGGCACCAGTGGTGTATGGGCAGCTATGCAGGCAACATGGTCCAGCATCTGTACCCTGGCATACCAGTGCAGCCACATCACTGGTACAACATGGGAGGTGCAGGGAGGTTGCTGTCATGGGGTTGATGGTGTACAATGACACAGTTGCAGTCCCCTGTACAGTGCCATCTTTCAGAGGCACTGCAGAGTCACCCACAGTCATCCAGAGCACCGCATGTACAGTTGCCCATATCAGTGTATGGGACTGCAGCACATGGGTCTCTCCGGATGTCCATCAGCTTGGAACGGTAGTAGCGCTGAGGCCATTAGACAAGCTCTGGCTGGTCTAAGCCCTGTCAGGCTCCACCAGGCTCTGAAATTGCAAAAAAGGGATGGTGCAGCTGAGGTGTGGCTCAAGCCCCCTCAGTGCCATGGTGCAGCCCTTGGTCTGCTACAAGCCTGGTGCAGGACTGTCTGGTGCAGGCAGCCCCTCCATCACGCAAGCCGCATTTGAAAATTGGAGACACTGCATGATCTAATGCAGTGTGCTCCTTGCATCAATTCTCTTTGACACAAGAACTGTGCGTCTTTGCCCGGCATTTTAAAATCAAGCCCCTTATCTTCTAATATATTATGTCATATTGTATCAAATTATATTATCTTCTCATATATCATATCATTTTATATTAAATCAGATTATATCATCTTCCATATAACATATCATTTTATATCACACTGTATCAATTTTTTTATCTTCTCATATGTTATATCGTAAAGAATACAGATAGCATCAACATCTAAAAGAATCATCATCCAGGAGCACAGAGGGAGTCTCAGAAAGGCAGCAGTAGGTTAATAAGCCTAAATGCTAGGAGCATAGGCAACAAAATAAGTTATCTCCAGGCAGTGGTGGCAGAGTCTAATCCTGATCCAATAGCGTTGACTGAGACCTGGGTAACAGAGTATAATGAGTGGGACCTCACAGTCCCAGAGAAATCCCTGTTCAGGTCTGACAGAGTGACAATCAAGAGGGGGGATTGCAAAGCCGGCCTGGTGGTGCTGAGGGTTGAGGTGCTGGATACCACACCTCGTGGTATGCCAGCGACATGGGTTTGGGAACAACGTCGGGTCGTCAGGGTGCTGGCATGGGGGGGGAGGAGCGGGATTGAGCATGCCATCAGGCTGCTCTCCTCTCCTCTCCCTGGGATGGTGGGGGTAGGTTGTCGACCCTCCAATAGTTCCGTTCCCACTGGGTGGAGGCCCAGTGGGGTAACGTAGGTGGGCAGGGTGGCAATACAGGTGGGCGGAAGGAGCTGAGCTGGCTCCCGGTGTGCATATGCACCTCCATGCGCATGTACAGCCATGTGCTGAGGCTCCGGGAGGGAATGGGAGAAAACCCTAGAACCCCCCCCCCCAAAATCTAAATCTAAAAAAAAAAGGAGAGGGGGTTTTGCAATATACATGAGGGAGGGTGTTGAGGCCACTGAGAAAATATGACAATTACAGAGGAGGGTGATGTGGACTCAGTATGGATCATGCTCACAATTGGGGAGAGG
Organism: Neoceratodus forsteri; assembly: GCA_016271365.2. Taxonomy (NCBI): domain Eukaryota; kingdom Metazoa; phylum Chordata; order Ceratodontiformes; family Ceratodontidae; genus Neoceratodus; species Neoceratodus forsteri. The sequence goes on from CM057449.1 coordinate 373,443,318, forward strand.
ATGGGGAGGTATACAGGCCACCAAACCAGAAATGTAGGGTGGGGATTGAGAGTAGGAAGAAGAAATATGAAAAGTATGTAGAAAGGGAAGGGGTGATACCAGGGGAATAAAACACGAACTATGTAGACTGCAAGGCTCCAGTGGCACGTAGTATGAAAAGTCAGTCGCTACTGGATGTCCTGTAGTACTGCTTTCTGAAGCAATGGTAAAAAGAATCAACAAGGGAGGAGGTCACCCTTGATCTGCTACTCACTAACACTCAGTAACACAAAAATGGTGAGGGGGGTGCAGGTAAAGAAACTGTTAGGGTCCAAGTGACCACATTATGGTGTGGTTTGAAATAACCACATGAAGCAGGCACTTACATCAAAGTCTGTGGTCCTGGACCTTAGAAGGGCTGGCTTCAGGAAGATGAGGGAGGCACTCAGAAAAAGTTGATGGGGACAGAGGAGATGGTGGAAGTGGAAGCCAAATGAAAGACTGTTAAAGGGGCATCCTGGAAATAGCAGACAGTTGCATGAGAAAGAATGTCATGAAAAACAGTCACTGAAAACCATTATTATTTCCAGGGATGTGGGGGGAAGCTGCTTGGATCAAAAGGATGGCATTCAAAAAATACAACGTTGTGCAGAAAGAAATGTAGTTAGGATAGTGGGCAGAAGACTGAGATACCGAATAGCTGTTTCTGTTCTATATTTACAGAAGAGGAGGGAGGACCCCTGCTGTAAAGTAAAATAAAAAGATCTGCGAGGGGAGTGGGAGCAAAAAAGCCTCCTCAGATCACATGGGACAGGGTAAGAAAAAGGGCCTGCAACACAAAGGAAGGATTAGGCTGCACCACTGGAGGATCTGTTCAAGATCTCCATGGAGATGGGGGCAGATGACTGGAGGACAGCAGCTATAGTGCCACTTCACAAGCCAATGACAAGAAGTACACAAGGAGCTACAGACCAGTTAGCCTGACCTCAGTTGTGGGTAAAATATTGGAGACCATAGCCATACAACAGATAATGAAGTACCTGGGAAACAAGCAGACTTGCTTCAGAACAATAAACAGCCTTCTTCTTGGTAAACATTTTAATACGTTTATAAATGATACTTTAAACTAATTCGGGGGAGAGGCAGTCTATTTCTGCACCTCTTGACAAAGCCTTAAATAAACAATCAAATATAACAAATTCAGCTTTAAACCTTCAGGAAATTAATATACTAATGATTAATACTAGAAGCTTAACAAACAAAATTGATGAGCTCAAATATATTTTAAAGGACTAAAACATAGCTATATGTGGTATTACTGAAACATGGTTCAAGGATAGTGACTGGGGTATGGATATCCCTGGCTATACTAAATACTCAAAAAAATAGACAAAATAAGAACGGAGGTGGGATAGCTTTATATGTATCTGAAAAATAGAAGTCTCATATGTTAGATTTAACACCAGCCTTGTGTCAAGAAACAGAAATATTATGGGCCCATATTTAACTACCGGGAAAACAGTTAAAAATTGGTCTAGCATATCATGCTCCCAATTTAGATCATAATGAAAATGAAAGATTTCTGTCTAACTTGGAGAACATGGATACACATACAAATTATATTTTGATGGGCGACTTTAATTTCCCCAATATTAACTGGTCCACATTAAATGCTGCTGGGACCCTAGAGAATATATTTCTTGACTTCACAATTAACTCCAATTTGGAGCAAGTTGTTCTGTATAATACTAGAGGTAATAACCTATTAGATCTGGTTCTAACAAACTGCGAAGAAGACATCTCTACCCCTTGCATCCTTGAACCTCTAGGTACTAGTGAGCATAATATGATCAAGTTTAGTATTATTACTATGACAACTTCTATCCACCTTGCACAACCCTTAGTCAATACTCGTAACACCTCTAAGGCCACCCTCCTTGTCCCTAGGCTCAGGACCACACATGGGCTAAGGTCCTTCTGCTACAGAGCTCCCTCCTGGTACAACACTCTCCACACCTCCATCACTGACACCCGTACAATCTCCCGTTTCAAAATCTCACTCCGGAATCAGCTCTTTAGCATGCGTAGCTGTTCCTGCCCTAGGTGATCTAGTTGAAATGCCTGACAAAGCGCTCTCTGAGTGGCTCTCCTATACTGACTGATAAAACTGTGATTACCATTCCTGTAACACTTAAATTGTAACTAAGTTATAACTGCCTGTTCTACCAAAACTGTAACCTCAGAGATGTATGCTGTAACCACAATATTGTAACTATATGTTGTACTGTGTTTGTCCTCTTTGTGACGAGGTACCTTTGGAAATGAACCTCTGGCTCAAAGGTTGTAAACCGATGTATAAATAAATAAAAATAAATAAATATTACTTCCACACAGCACATTAGAGGGTCTACTATAGTGAAAGATTTTAATAAAGCTAATTATACATGTATGAGGGATTATCTTGCCGACTGGAAATGGGAGAAACAAATTAGTGGCAAGAGTGTGATTACACTATGGAACTTAATATGGGATAACTTACTATTCTGTATTAATACATGGGTTCCTAATAGAACAAAGTATATAAATAGCAAAAGAGTTCCAGTTTGGTGGAACAGGAATGTCAAAAGAGCTGTTAACAAAAAGAAGAAACACTATAGGAAATACAAAATATAACCATCAGATATAAACTGGAAACGTTACAAGAAGAGTGCACTTAATGTTAAAAATACCATAAGAAAATACAAATTAAACTCAGAATTACATCTGGCAACAAACACAATAGATAATAAAAAGGTTTTTTCAATTATATAGGTTCCCTACATGGCAATAAACCCAATATTGGCCTTCTTATTATTGATGATGAAATTATTAGTGAAGAAACTGAAATGGCATATCAATTCAATAAGCTATTTCTAAGTATATTTAATTCCAAAGAATTAATATCCACTCTCCCAGATTGTAATAGTCTAGAATGGATTCCTTTCACTGATAATGAAACGTTAGAGGCCTTCAACCATTTAAAATGTAATGGCTCACCTGGCCCAGATGGGATACATCCTAAATTAATTAAAGAGCTCAATATGGAATTAAAAGGTCCCTTCACATTACTGTTTAATACCTCCTTGAAAGAAGGAAAAACTATTCCAATTTGGAACGATGCCATAGTAACCCCTATTTTTAAGGCGGGGAATAAAAATGATGTTAACAACTACAGGCCTATAAGCCTGACATCGGTTATTTGCAAAATATTAGAAAGACTAATTCAAAAGAGGGTAGATATACATATTCTTCAAAATAATCTAACAGACATTAATCAACATAGTTTTCAATCTGGTAGGTCCTGTTTAACCAGCCTGATTCATTTTTATGAACCAGTAAGTGCAGCTCTTGATGAAGGTTTACCAGTTGATGTCATTTACCTTGATTACTCCAAGGCATTTGACACTGTATCACACAAGATTTTGATTGAACAACTTCTTAGTATTAAATTGCAAAATAATATAACGAATTGGATAGCCTCTTGGCTAACCAACAGGAAGCAATGAGTAGCCATAAGAGGTTACCTCTCCAACTGGGGACCAGTTACAAGTAGTGTACCCCAGGGCTTGGTACTGGGGCCCACACTGTTTAAACTTTTTATTTCATCCATGCAAACTACTGGTGAGACCTGGGCAGTCAAATATGCAGACAATTGCAAATTAGGTTGCATAGTAAATAATTCAATATCTACAGATGATCTGCAAAATAACCTAAATCAGTTAGCACTCTGGGCACATAATAATAAAATGAGTTTTAACATTAAAAAATGCAAAGTTATGCACTTGGGGCATAATAATATTAACAACATTTATAGAATAGATAATATGCAATTACAAGAAATTTACTTTGAAAATGACCTTGGAGTAATTATTAACAACAAACTAACTTCTGAGCAACACAATAAAACAGTGGTTAAAAAATGCCACAGACTTATTAACTGCATCCTTAAAAATATTAAGAGTAGAGATCCCAAGGTCATAATACCACTTTACTCTACTTTAGTACACCCCCATCTAGAATATTGTGCTCCATTATGTGCACCAACAACAGTTAGAGGAAAAATATTAGTTGAGGGTGTACAAAGAAGAATTACTAAACACATTAATACCGTTCAAAATCTGAGTTATGACCAAAGGCTTGAACATTTGGGATTGCACTCCTTACAATATAGACAAATAAGGGAAGATTTATGCTTTACTTACAAAGCTATTAAAGATGAATAACTCCTGGAAACACTTGGACTGGTTAGATATACTGGCACTTTTAACACAAGATCCCATAACTTAAAATTAAAAGGGAATACTAATAAAACTAATAAACGTAATAACTGGTACAGTCAGAGAATAATTTTTGTTTGGTACACATTGCCTTCTACTGTTGTTCCACGGTGGTCAAAAAAAGAAACCATCTAGCAATCACCACTCTATTCCTCTGGAAGAACCCCCAGCCCACCCTCCACCAATCCACTGTGCCTAAAAAAGACAAAAAGATCCTCTGCAGTGGGGTAATATTGTACAAATTACACTGTGAATCCACTGAAAGCATGTTGGAATCAGTGCTGTGAAAAGAACATTCAGGGTCAGTAAAGTCTACTCAGACTTTGGGCACCAGTGTTCCGGCCAATGTTGTAAAATGTGAGCATGGTCTCATCCTTACAGCCACATCCACTGCCAATCCCCAATTAGGTCAGATGAACCAACAGCAGTAGCAGCAGCAACAACAACAGCGGTAGGGCCAGTTGGGTTGAGTTAGGTATGAGAAGTGGTTGGATAAGATGGTTCATTCAAGTAATCCAGTCACCATGTGTGGCAGCAGCCTGAGCCAACTAATGCATCCCTTGATACCAGATTGGCACAGTGCCACAAAGGGTTCAACAGTCATAAGACAGAGCCAGGGCAGGCCCACCAGTGCAGCAGTAGTGCCACCACTTGTGATGCCAGTGACCTGGGTTTGGTAGTGAGCCCAGGTTGCTTTAGGGTTGGCCAGGGGGAGAAGGATTCAGCACCCGATGGGCTACTCTCCTTTTCTGGGGAGGGGTGGGCTGCAGTCCTTGCTGCCATACCGCCACCTGGGTGACCATGGGTGGTGGTGCAGCACAGGATGCAGAATGACGGGGGGGCGGCTGAGGATCACAGCAAAGGCACGTCTCAGCGTGCCTCCATCTCATTGGTCCTCCCCGAGTGCTGACGTCTGCAGGGACAGGGACCAGAACACAGGGAAAAAAACATGTCTGGGTCAGGCAACGGGCTCCCGCACCAGCGACTGAGAGGAGCTGGGGGTGCAGATCCAGGTGCACGCTCCCCTGAGGTTTCAGAAGGGAAAGGGGGATCCCTCTGCTCTACCCGTTGGGGGGTCATCTGGGATGATGAGAATACTGGAGTGGGGCACTAACAGAGCGAGTTCCTCTGGTCCTCAAGGTGCAGCCTGTTTGGTACATTGGGGAAGCCCGAGGGAAGGACCAGACATGGCGATGAAGGGGCATAAATAGAAAGTAAAAAAATTAAAGCCAGAGCCAGACCAAGCATATGTACCCCAACCAGTGTTGAATTTGTGATTATTACACGCCCACATTAAACTGCCAGATGTTCCTCCTGCTTCTTAAATACTGACAGTTTCTGTCATCTTGAGTCTTGCTTCCCCAAATATTCATTTTTTTGTTGACAGACGTAATGTTTCTATGAAAATGACACATCCTCTTTATCAACCTCCTCCTTCCTCCATAATGATCATGTTTTCCTTGTCATGCATTACTGTGGTAAGTGGGTACACAACCTTCCCTGCACACTGCACATCAGCTTCCCGCTCTTCCTTTTTCAAGTGCTTCCAGTGCCCTTTCTCAGAATAGAGCCTGATGTTATCACTTAATTACATTATCTTCTCATATGTCATATCATATCGAGAATAAATGTTAGAAAAGTGTAGTATATGGAGGTATAATGCCATTGAGGAGGCTAATTAGCCAATAGACACCAACTCATGAGTCACTGGTCTAACAGAACAAGGCCCTAGCCATTCAGTGTCTTGGGTTGTCAATATGGTGTTGGCAGACACTAAATGCAGGCTCTTGTGTTTTCTCTCCACTAGATGGAGATGCCTGAAACATATATGGAAGTACACCACGGGTCATAAGTTCTTTTCCTTCCGCTTGCAGGCTTTTGAGTTCCTAACTCTCAAAGATAATTTCCTTCTCTGCAATGTGGATCCTGGCAGTTGACACACTCTGTGAGTTCCACTGGTCCTCCATGGATCCCATTTCGCATACTTCTCGCATGAGAGCCCTGTGGAAGGTTGGCTCATCCCCCCTTCTTTTGCAAGTGCAACTTGAGAATCAACATGTCAGAATAATGCATGGCCTTGAGCTTCTGTTCAAGCTTTGACACCACTCCTTCTATCTGATATACCTTCTGCTGTGCCTTCTCCAGATGAGACAAATAGGCTGACAAAGAGTCCCCACTTTGTTGCTTAGTCAATTTAAACTTCCACCAGAGATCACCCCTTAATTTGGTACTTCCAAAATATTCTCCAATATAAAATAGATACTTTGATGCAAGGGCATCTGGGTCTGTAGACTTCAATGAATGAATAGCATCCAATGCCAACTCTTTTAATTTCTGCCCCAGATGCTGTCTCATTTCTAGACGTTGCCAATCTTAAACTAGAGGGGTTGCATAGTCCAGCTATCCAAATCATCCTCTCTCTCTATAGGTGGATTTTGCTATTGAGAACACTCTCAGATAATTGTGTGAACCTGGGCCATAAGACAGTGCTCCCCAAACCAGTGGTTGAATCAGAAATGCAGACATCATAACCTGGAGCATATCTCTAACTTCTGTGGTTATCTTTCCTTCAGTTTTTAACCATGACTCAAACCTTTGCTCAAACCCTCTTGATACTGGAGGGTTGCTGGGCTCTGATCTTCTACTTGCATGTTTTACAATAGTCCATTTGGCACTACTCCCATCAGGATCAGAACATCGAGCACCATTCTTGCATTCACTGTTTCACAGCACTTCCCTAACATGGCTAGTGTGTGACTGGCAATTTCCAGGGACCTTCCTTGGACACCCATTTTTCCCTAGCACTTGATGTGGGTTAGGGCAGTCTGTATTTTGTCCCTGTTGATACTGGCAAAGATTTCAACACTATATAGTATTCTGATGATCTAGGTCCTCACTTGCACTCGAGACCATTAATATCTTGTGTTCTGTGGTGAATTTAAAAAAACTTAGAGGCTATTTTGCATAGCCACAGATATGGGCCAACCTGTCTGGTACATTGGAAATCTATCCACTATCCTTTCTCCTTCTCTCCCACCACTACCTCTGTGACCTTCAAGGGCCTCCTTACTCTTAACCCACATGAAGGAAGGAGCCTCAGTGGCCTTGACCCCAAACTCCTGTCTCTATCCACCCTTGCCATTGCCCTTCCCAGTACCCAACTCTTCAATTGCTTCTTGTCACTAGCCTCAGTCCCTGATTTATGGAAGCAAGCCACTGACATCCCCCTTCCCAAATGGGGAGACTCCTCTCTCCCTGGCAACTACCATTCATCTCCCATCTTATCTCCCTAGCTAAACTTCAGGAACACCTGATTGTTTCCCAACTCTCCCCTTTCCTTGATGACTTCTCCTTATTCACTCCCTTCCAATCTGGCTTCAGTAAATCTCACTCCATGACCACCTCCCCCCTTGGGCTCACTGATTCCATCCTTTCTGGCACGGACAACAGGCTAGTCACCACTGCCATTTTTGTTGACCTGGCCAAAGCCTTTGACACTGTTGTCCACTCTATTCTTCTGGGCCAGCTAAAAGTGACTGGGCACTCCTCCTCTTCTGTTGAGTAGCTTTGCTCATACCTGGAGGGTAGAACCAAAACTGTCCACATTGGGGATGCCATGTCCCCTCCTCTCCCTGTCTGCTCTGGCATACCTCAAGGATCCACCCTTGTCCCCATCCTAAACATGCTCCTTTAAAGGAAAAGGTGGAACGATCTAAACATGTGCCTATTGGGTAACAGAATCATTAAACAAATTAATTAGAATAAAAGACAGGATATGGAAGAAAGCAAGTAAAACTTTGAATAAAGATGATTGGGAAGCCTTTAAGAAATTAAGAAATAAATGTAAGAGTTAGATTAGAAAAGATAAAAAATGCTCTTATAAAACAAAGATTGAGGAAGGTATAGATCCATCAACCTATTGGAAATTAATTAAAACATTGGAGGGATCATCAAATACCAAAATTGTGATGAATACTAGGGATGAAAAGGTGACGGAACTTACAATAAAATATATAGTAGACCTGTTAAACAACTATTTCTGCATGTTAACAGGTACAGGTAGTTACAGAGCTCCTAGGTATGGGGTGGTGCTGGTTGAGGGCTTGCTAGTCAAAGTGATAATAAAGTACTGAAATGCACTCCTTAAGACAGGTATGTTTATAGGCACACATTTATCCAAACATTTGGTTAAGTAAATTATAAGTGCTTTATTTAGCAAGTCTCAGTGTTAGCAAACAGATTTGCCAGATACAAATGTTCAGTTGCAGAGAGCTTTTCAAAAATGCTCAGACCCCCATCGCTTCACTCATCTGAGCTTCCTAAGGGTGGCCAAGTATGTGGCTTAAGGAGTGAGGTTGTTTTCGGTACTTTATTTTTGCATGTTACGTGACATAAAGGTGCCACAGCATGGGCCAATAGCACAAGAAACTAATAATAAGATGATATGTAATGAACTAAAAAACCTTAGCTGTCCCAGGTTTCATTCCAGAGTTAAAAGCAAAGGGAAGTATGGAAAGAAATAAGCAGGTTAAATCTTAAAAAATTGTGTGGTCTGGATCAGATTGAAATAACATTTTAGAAATATTCACTTGAAATCATAACCACTGTTTTAACAAAAAATTATAACAGCTGCTTAATGCAAGGAATCTATCCAGATTACTGGTAATCAGCTAAAATGGTACCCATTTATAAAGAGGGAGATTGCAATAATCGATCAAATTATCAACCAGCGGCACTATTGTCTGTCTTATCTAAGGTTCTTGAAAAGTTAATTGGGAAACAGGTACATGAATATTTGAATAAATACGATTTATTGACAAAACACCAATTTGTTTTTTTAGGGCATGGAGGTCGATGGGCACTGCACTAATGGACTATGTTACCATAGTAGCAACATGATTGGATGGGGAGGAGTCTGTGGGTGCAGTGTACATTAACCTCTCCAAAGCATTCGATCTGGTAGATCATGCAATATTATTAAAAAGGCTTGAACAGATAGGGATGTCAGAAAAGGCCAATTCCTGGTTCCAGTCATACCTTCATAACATGAAACAAGAAGTTATGGTAAATGGTACATTTTCAAATCCATGCATTCTGAACAGAGGAGCACCACAAGGTTCTATTTTGGGACCCCGCTGTTTTTTATATATGTTAAAGATCAGCAGAATTATATAATTAGAACAGAAATAAAATTCTAATCAGATGATGCAGTGTTAATAGGAAGAACAGCATCTCGAACTGAACAATATTTTGTAGAGTGATTTTAATAGACTTCAGGAATGGTTTATAAAGTCAAACATGGTGTTGAGTTCAAAGAAAATTCAGGTAATGTTTAGGCAAAACTGGATTAAAATCAAAGATACAATAAATCTAAATATCGAGACACTAAATGGGCAGACATTAATGATCAGTAAAAGAAGGGGATAAAACTTTAGATTTATAAGCGAGAAAAGGAAGACCTAAGGGGGACTACTAAGGATAAAAGGGGAAGAAGGGGTTTGCAAGGAAGAGGACCAAAAGAAGGCAAACATATTGAACAAACACTTTTGTTCTGTATTTACAGAAGAAGGGTAAGTGGCGGGCCAAAGGTAAGGGACAAGGGCATAAATGGTAGGGAGGTGGACACCAGTCCTTTTACAGAGGAGAAAGTCCTCAATGTACTAGTGCAATTAAAAGTAGACAAGGCAATGGGACCTGATAGGATGAACCCCAGGATACTGAGGGAGCTCAAAGAGAGGCTGGCTGCACCTCTGACAACTCTGTTCAACTTATCATTGGAAACGGGGGAAGGTTCCGAGGGACTCGAGGAGGGCAGATATGGTCCCACTTCACAAAAGTAGGAACAGGGAGGAGGCAGGAAATTACAGCCCTGTCAGCCTGACTTCGGTAGCAGTCAAAGTAATGGAAACATTACTGAAGGAAAGGATAGTGGAATACCTTGTAATCACTGAATTATAGGATCCAAGGCAACATGGTTTCACAGAGGGGAGGTCTTGCCAGACAAACCTGATCAAGTTCTTTGACTGGGTGACAGGGTAGTGGATCAGGGAGGAGCGGTAGGTGTGGCCTACCTGGATTTCAGTAAGGCCTTTGACACCATTCCACATAGAAGATTGGTGAACAGGCTAGCCTGTCTGGGAGTGGGTCAAAAAATTATAAACTGGGTAAGAAGTTGGTGAAGTTACAGGAGTCAGAGGGTGGTGGTAAATGGAGTCCACGCTGGGGAAGACAAGGTGACCTATAGGGTGCCTCAGGGCTCAGTGCTAGGCCCAATCCTCTTCAATGTCTTTATTAGCAACATTGTGGAAGGGTTAGAAGGGAAAGTATGCCTGTTTGCGGATGACACAAAATCTGCAACAGAGTAGACACACCGGGGCGGATAAGGGATGATCTGAAAAGTTGGAAAAATGGACAAGGATTTGGCAGCTGGGTTTCAATGCAAAAGTGCAAAATCATGCACTTGGGGCACAGAAATCCGGGGGCTACGTACCAATTGGGAGGGGACGTATTAGCAACCACCAAACAGGAAAGGGACCTTGGGGATAATCATTTCTGGTGACCTAAAGGTAGCAGTGTGATAATGCAGTCGGGAAGGCTAGCAGGATGTTCATGTGCATAGTGTGGGGTATCACCAGTAGGAAGAAGGAGGTAATATTACCCCTGTGTATATCACTGGTAACACCCCACCTCAAGTACTGTGTCCAGTTCTGGAGGTCCCACCCCTGGAAGAAGATTAGTAAGGTGGAGGCAGTACAAAAGAGGGCTACCAAAACAGTGCAGGGCCTGCATCAAAAGCCCTATGAGGAGAGACTAAAGGAACTGAATATGTACTCTCTGGAGGAGAGGAGGGAAAGGGAGGCTATGATAGAAACATTCGAATACCTAACAGGTATTAATAAGGTATTGGAAGGAACATTTTCCATAGAAAAAGAAGCTTGAGGACAAGGGGTCACACTATGAAGTTGGGGGAGCTCAGAGGAAAGGTGAGGAAATAATTATTTTTTCCAATTAAGTGAACTTTATTGAAACATTTAAAAGTAACAAAATACAAAATATTGCGAAGAAGGTGGCTACCAACAAGATGTAATACATTTACATAACAGCAACATTAGAAACAAAAAATAACAACCCCAGATGACCCACCCAAACGGTCATGCAGGAACATCCAGTAGTTCAAAATAAATGAGAAATATGAAACAGGGGGGAGGGAGTAGTAAACCACCCCACCCAGTAAAAAGTACTTTATGTCAAGTTCTAATACTTCTCATTATGAATACTCCTACTTATAGGTTAAAAGGCTAAAGTTAAAGAATGTTATTGCACCAGTAATAATGTGGGCAATTTATCCCAGCAGACTTTCTTAACGTGGAAAGTACGGTAAAAACTGGCAATTGACTTTTTGTAATAATCCATTCAGGGCATGTAATATTTCGGTCAGCCATTCTGTTGTAGATGGGGCAGTTGAGTCTTGCCAGTGGTGGAGAACAATTAAATTGCCAACTAACGAGATGAGAGCCAAGTAAGCTTTTTTTGGACCCCGAAGAGATGAGCCATAATCCCCAAAACACAGACCTCTGGGGTTAATGCACCTTGAAAACCCAGAAGCGGGTCTAGATTGTCATGAACTGAGTGCCAGAAGTGCTGATTAAGGGGGCATTGCCACAGCATATGAAACAATGTACCATCAGTCCTAGTACATCTGGTGTAATTGGCAGACTCAGCTCTCCCAATCCAATAAAGTTTCATGGGTGTAAAAGAGGAAATACTTCTTCACTAAGAGAGTGGTGGACACCTGGAACAGTCTTCCAGCGGAGGTGGTGGTTGCCAAAATGGTGATGGGTTTCAAGCATGCATGGGACAGACACAAGGGGATCTTGGTATTAAGACAAGGGGAGGAGATGACTGGAGATTGAGTAGGGTCTGCAGTGGCACAGTAGGCAGGGAAAATAGGGCAGACTAGCTGGGCCAAGAGGTCCTTATCTGCTGACGACTTCTACATTTCTATGTTTCTATGTAACAAATGTTAGAGAACATAAATATTTTGGAGTGATTATAGATGATGCATTAAAATTTGATTCACACATAAATAACACTGTTAAAAATGTAAACAAATGATTAGGAGCCTTGAGAAGGATTGGGGAGTGATTATAGATGGCACATTAAAATTAGATTCACACATAAATAGAATTGTTAAAAATGTAAACAAATGATTAGGAGCCTTGAGAAGGATTGGGGAGGGATTATAGATGGCACATTAAAACTAGATTCACACATAAATAGAACTGTTAAAAATGTAGACAAATGATTAGGAGCCTTGAGAAGCAAAGACTTTTTTATTCCCAAAGCAACCAGGAAAACAATAGTTGTACAACTTTTACTGCCATCCTTAGAATATGGAATTATAGTTTATCAGCATGACAATCATACAGTATTAGATAAATTAGATACATTATGCAATAAATTAACGAGATTTGTATTAGGATGTGCCTATGATTGACACCACTGTTTGATGTACAGAGATCTACACTGGGGGCCCCTTAGAATTTGGGAGAAAAACATTAAGAGCAATAACAGCTTTTAAATTAAACAAGGGACTTATAAAGGATTATGAGTTTGAAAACAGTGACGTTTCCATGCATACCCATAACTTGAGGGAAGTAAAAAACAGTGGCTTTAAAATTCTCAGAGTATCAAATTCTTACGGGAAGATGAAAACTAGCTGGTGGATAACAAAATAATGGAGTGCTCCACCTCCAGAGGTTAGGAAAGCTTCAACAATGAAAATATTTAAAGCTATGATAGATAGGAACGTAGCGGATGTCTGTACTTGTGATTGAAATTTGACAAATGTTTCCAGAAAATGGGTATGATGATGTATTGAATGTAGTAATGTGTACTTATGTGATAATTTGTAAGCTTGACTAAATCTCATCCCTTATTCAAAAAGCCTCCCACTTACAGTATTGTCTACTGTGCATATTATGTGTACTGTATCTGTGTGGAACTATGTAATTTTGACTAAGCTGTAACCTCCTTTGCATTTTGCAGAACAACTTTGTAAACAGTGCTGTGAAAAGTACTAATAGTTTTATCCAGCTGAAAAATAAGTATTTTATCTATCATCTATCTATTTCCCCATTTTCCTAAACTACCTTCCCTTTGCCTGCTCCTTTGCATCCAGTTATGGTGACCAGACTTAGGAGGGTGGTTTGTCTCTTCTTTTCAAGGAGAGGCAGGCACAACCGTTCCAGATGAAAACAGCAAGCTTTTATTGGAACAGCCACTAGTTATGCTGAAAAATAACGGGTTATGTGTTTGCAGAGTACAAGGCAGTCACAGTGATTGTCATGCAAAACACAGTACTTGGTGATACAAGCAATTATGCCAGTCTAAATGCGGTGAATGTAAAGATAAACAGTAATATATATAATAATCAATATGCAAGGTACCTCTAACAGGGTCACCTAGTGCCCTATGTCTGCAGACGTCAAACGTTAAAACTTTACCAATGCCTAATCACCTTGGCCAAGGGTAACTAGAAACATACCAGCTTATGGTATGACAGTCTAGCAGTAGGAGCAGTCTCTTCAGTGAGGAGCAGGTGTGGCTAGCTAGCTTGGAAGGATTGGTACAGTATCTTGGTGACTAATCAGTCTCGTTGGCTGGCAGGAAGACTGAGGACAACAGGGTGAAGAAGAGGAAGGGGGTGCAGAGGATGAAGGATGAAGGCTGGTCCGGGAGCTGAAGATAACAATGATGGAAGGATGGAGGATGGTCGAGGCGATATCCTTCTGCTGTAATGGAGGGCCCTCTAGAAGGCTGCTGAGTTGCTGTCCAGCTGAAGAAGGGAGCTATGACCACCTCAAAGAAGCAAAATAAAAATGGAGCAATTCTAGTGGTGTACTGCGGAGGGAACCTCACTATCGTGAACCGGGGTGGCTCCTAGGCTGACTGTACTGGGGTTGAACTAACTATTGCTATGCTGTCTACTGTACTCTTCGTTGTCTTTGACGGATGTTGGCGGGCTGGGTGGAAGGTAGTAGAAGCTTGGCTAGGTGCAGGATAGGTGGCCCCTGGACTCGGGTGCAGGCAGTTGTGGTCTCCTGTAGGGCAATTATTTCAAGAGGCGGGACCACTGTTGGGCAGTCTGTTTACTCCCCCACAGCAACATCTCAGGCTGGGGGAGGAAAGGGAACTGAGGTAGCAGAATGCAATTGGTGGTGGGGCAGGCAGTTCAAACCCCAATGTGAAACAGTCCAGGAACCAACTGGTCAAGGTGCAGGGCAAACAAGTTCAGCTGTGGTGCGAGCTGTCTTTGGTGGGTACAGGGTAAGCAGTTTAAGCCCTGCAGAACTTTAGCTTAGGCCCTGAAGCAAACAGTCTAACCTTTGGGTTCAACAGCATCCCATGGTGCAACCTGGGGACAATGCTGCAATTGGCAACTACACAATAATAGCTTTTTCTTTTACCAGGGCCTGGGTGGCAGGCAGCCCAGCATAGGCCTGACCTTACTTCAGTCTGCAGGTTCCTCAGCCACCAACAAGCAGTCCAATGGAAAAATAGGATGGTCAGTTATGGTGGTCGGGGCTCCTGGTGAAGGGCTAGGGCCTCTGGGAAACTCCCTCCAAAATGGAGCACTGGTCCTTTAAATCCCTGCGGGCTTCTCCTGTCAGGCCGGCAGAGAATTGCCTAAGGCAGGCTCAACCTCATGGAATGCATACGAGGGGTGGTAGCTGGGCTTTGCAGTGGGCTCAGACTTAGCTCCGCCCCTCATAAATGTTAATTGTTGGGCTGCAGCCCCACCGTATAGGCCTCAGGGCTTAACTCTGCCCCTATTGGACATAAATATGCGTGCCTTGGTGTTGGCCCCACCCATGCACATTCGGCAGGAGTACACTGCTGTGTCTGATGTCCCTCCAGCCTAACCCATCCTAGACTCCCCTGCTGTTTTCTGGCTGCCTTCCCTGTTGTGGGGTGCCCTTCTGGCCCCCAGTCCTAAACTCTGTGGCTAATGCCATGCGGTGCCCCTTCTTTATGGTCTTACGGGTGCTATGCCCACTTGTGCTCCTCTATGCCCCTTGTCTGTCCTTTCTTGTGCCTTCAGTGCTGAATAAAATATATTCTGGGCTTACAGTCCACTTACTGCCTGGCCTGGGTCCTCCAGGTTTGCTTGTGTTGGTGGTGTGAAGTGGTGGGGGCCGGGGAGCTACTGTCCTACCCAGCACCTCTGCTGACTGACCATGGCTGCAAGGGTGGAACTATTGCATTATGGGCAGTGGTTTCTGCCTGAATGCACTTTACTGCTGCACCTCACAGTCTGTCCTTCAAAAACGGTCCTCTCCTTTCGTGCAGCATGGGCTGCAATGCAGGGAAAGTCTGCGGCCACGCTAGTGCTATATGCACTCTGGGGAAGAGAGAGAAGGAAGCAAGCAGCCAACCATGATGGGAGCCCAACTCACCACCATCGATCACTGAACTGGACTCTGCTTTGGTCGGGGAAGGGGGGACTTTCCAAACTCCTGGGATATGGTTTGACCAAAGGAAAAGGAGAGATGAATAAAAACAATTCCAAATGGCCACACACCGAATGCAGGGAGGGGAAAAAGAGAGGAAACAAAACAAGCAGATCACCCCCATGGGGCAGCTCACCAAAGGGATAAGCTGACCACTGTGCAACTGGCTTGAAGGCCAGTACAGAGCAAATGGAGGGTGAAAACTAGGGGGGCTGCAAGAGCAGCCACAGGGAGTGGGAAAGGTGTGCACACAAAAGAAATGATGGGACATCTAAGGACCTACCCGACAAGAGGGACACATGGAGCAGATGGCTGAGGGAAGTCCACGCAATGGACCAGCTGCTGCTTGCTGCCTGGGGAACTGCTGGACCTCTTGAGGAGCTGATGACTGCTGCTGCTGCTGCTGCTGCTGCTGCTGAATCACTGGCTGCAGAGGAGCAGCCACCAAGGAGCTAAGGACCCAAGCTTTAGGTAAGCCTCCAGACATCTGCACTCCTGTGCTCTCCACTCTGTCAGCCACCCAGTCCAGCACTGCCCTCCGGCTAACAGGGAAGACCCTTTTCTAGCCTGGGGTAGACCTAGCTTTTGGCCAGAAGATTGGGTCTCTGGGGATTGGATCAGCCTCTAGGGCTGATTTATGTCCCCTTTAGGCATTGGCCAGAGCCCTTACCTGGCCAGGACAAAGGATCCAGCCCAGGAAAAGTTGGGAAGAGGGAGGGGGAGAGGGTGGATAAGGACAGGAAGTGGTTAGCTAGTTAGCTTGGTCAGCAAGCCAGCTGGGTGTGTATGGGATGGGTGGGGGGTTAACCCTTTCCCTCCCTGAGGTTCTCCTTGGTCTGCTTGCAGACAAACTTTGGGGGCACTACACATTCATATGTACACAGATGACATGGTTCTCTATGCCTGTGGGTATTCTGTTACTGACCTCCCAACCCATCTCCAACTGGATTTCAACAACACCCAATGCTATGTTTGGGCCAACCAACTATCCTGCAATTTCAAAAAAAAAATGGTCTCCATGACCTGTGGCACTATGCAGAAACTTGCCAAGCCCTTCCAACCCCTCTTTCCATATTCTTGATTGTGTTGTAACTTAAGGTATCTCCTCCTTTAAATACCTCGGGGTGTGGTTGAATTGTCATCTGGACTTCTCTACTTATGTGGACACCATCCACAAAAAGCTGCCCCCTAAACTTGGGCATTTTACTGGAACAAAGCAACTGTCCCGCTTCCTGCTTGTAGAGAGATCATCACGAAGATGATTCTACCGATCTTCAGTTACAGGGATATTGTGTATAATGCTGCTCTTAAGTCCACCCTTGCTAGGCTGGATGCCCTGTTTCACTCCTTCTGTTGCCTTGACCTTGATTGTCTCCCCAGAACACACTGTTCCCTGTATTCCTCCCTCTCCTTGCCCTCCATTGAGGCCAGCCACCTAGCTCATTGTACCACCATCACTTCAATTACTGGCAGGGCTTCTTCACCCTACCTTTCCTCCTCTCCTCCCCTCCTTCCACCTGCTGCTCCCTTTGCAGCTCTGACACCTGTTCTCTCACGCTCCTCCCTGTAAAATCCTCTGCTGGTCAAGCTGCTTTCTCCTTCTGCTTCCCCAAACTTTGGAGCACCCTCCCTGTTGCAATTCACAATGATCCGTTTCCCCTATCAGTAAACTCCCTCCTCTGTGACTTCACTAATCACTCCTGCAGTTGCTATTGATCCTAGGCCAATCCCACTGCTCCTTCTTCCATATTACTCCCTCCCCCAAATGCCCTGATTTACTGGTCCACTTCTCCCTCTGATTAGTTCCCATTGTACTCACAATCTCCCTTCCCTCCCTCATTTTGCTGCCAGTTGCACTTTGCTGAATGGATGCTATGCTAGTTTGCAACACTTTGTGTTGTCCACTGCATAATATTTACTTTTTATACTTATCATTGTTTTATAATTATAACATTACTGATGTAACTTATTATTGCACTCTCCAGGTCCCCTTCCCCCAGGACACATCTGGAAGCAAGCTGCTTACTGAATGCCTTTATGGAGCCCTAGGGTCTTCAGTCCTCTTCTGTACCCTCTTCCCTCCTCACACCAGTGTCTTCTTTTCATTATTGTTTCCCACCTAAACTAAAGGGATGCACTCTCCTCCTGTGTAGCAACTTACCATATCACCTTAAACAGTCTCCAGTAAATAGCCAGGACACACAAGTTGGGTGCGTCACGGTATCTTTACTCACTTCTTAGCAGTATACAAGTAGTGCAGCAGCACCAGTATCAAACGACAGTCTTAACTTCTTCAGGCACCTAGAGGTCCAGGAGCTTAGTTCCAGAACACTTTCAAAAATCTCATGTGGGAAATGGCCCCTTTCTTAACCCTTAACATGCACAAGTTCACTGATACAAGGCAGTCCCAGCACCAAATGTGAGGTCCATACCCCTAAAGCCTGATTGGGCATCAATCCCATAGCACTATCTGCCTTTGTGAAAATCTGTGCCACCTCAGATCTGCAGATTTCAGGAACTCTCACAAGGGACAAAACCCTTGCATTGTGTCCTGTTGGGTCCCTGGGAAACTCTCTCGTTAAAGCCCCTAGCGAACAACGCACAAAATGGCTGGTACTGTACTTGTTATACACCTAGTCCCCCCCCCAAGAGCACCAGTTATGAACCCAGAGGATTAGTAATGGCTTCCTCCACTTAATAGGAGGAAGAGGGTGTTATACACTGAATGTAAGTCCCGCACACTTACTACTGATAATACGTGGCATAGTCTGAGTCAGGCCATTCTTTGTTCAATTTTATTTTATCTTTCTTTATCCATTTGTTCACTGGGTAGGCTGTCTGGAATGACAGTTCATTTCATAGGGAAATACCCTGATGTCACTACAACATTAAGTGGGTAGGAAATTGATTAATGGATAGATGACAGAGGGTGGTGATCAACAGATTTCACTTTGGGGAAGGGAAGGTGACTAGTGGGATGCTTCAAGGCTCAGTACTTGGATCAGTCCTCTTTAATGTCTCACTTTAATGTCTTTATAAGTGACATTGCAGATGAACTAGAAGGGTAGGTATGCCTCTTTGCAGATGACACCAAAATCTGCAATAGGGTAGACACTCCAGAGGGAGGGGGAAAGAAAGTGCAGATATCTGAGAAAACTCAATGAGTGGTAATGGCATGGCAGCTGGGGTTTCAATTTAAAAAAAAAGTGTCAATTCATGCAACTGGTGTACAGAAACCCAGAGGCACAGTACAAAATGACAGAAAAGGCATTGACGGTCCCCAAACAGGCAAGGATATGATTACCTTAAGATGGCAAGACAGTGCTACAAGGCAGTAGGTAGGGCCAGTGGGATGTTGGGGTGCAACTTCCAGTCAATTTCCAACTTCCAGCCAAATTTTGTACTGTGGATCAAATTTCTCCATCAGCCAAAGTCTTGAAACACTGATTTTTAGATTTAATAACTGCTCATGGGGGTTGCCGCTGCAATGCACATTCTTTTTTTTTAAGTGAATTGTAAAACGTACACAGATTATGCGTTAACTTCTATGTGTAATTACTTAAGGTAATTGTCAATGTTCTCTTGGGTCATCCTTGTGAATGACTGTGCTCAATGGTTACAACCCTAATAAAAATGAAATGAAATGAAAAAGAGGGATATCGCCAGCAGAAGGTCGGAGGTAATATTGCTACTTTGCAGATCGCTGTTGAGACCACCACCTGGAGTACTGTGTCCAGTTCTGCAGACCACATCTCAGGAAGGACATAGACAAGGTGAAGGCTGTCCAGAGAATGGCAACTACAATGGTGCAGGGGCTGCATCAGTAGCCCTATGAGGACAGCCTGAAAGGCTTCAATATGTACACCCTGGAAGGGGGGGGGACATGATAGATGCCTATAAATACATCATGGGGTTAAATAAGATACAGAAAGGGAGTATATCTCAGAGGAAAGCTGCATGAGAACTAGGGGACATGCAATGAAGCTGGAAGGGGGAACGTTTAGGAGAGATGTGAGGGATAACAATTTTCCAGCAGAAGTGGTGGGGGTGAAAACAGTGGTGGGCTTCAAGCATTCATGGTATAGACACAAAGGAATCTTAGCTGATAAGCAAGGTGAGAAAAGGGAGCTGGAGATCAAGCAGGGCCTGCGGTGATAGGATAGGCAGGGAAAAAATGGACAGACTGGGTGGGCCAAGTGGTCCTTATCCACCTTCAGATTCTATGTTTCTTTGTTAATGCAGGTGGTTACAATTATGAATAAAGTATTCACATTATACAGAAGGAAATAGAATAATAATAGTTCACTGGCCTACGCAGCCAGTATAGAGTTATGCTTGTGCAACTGTGTTAGTTTGATTTTGGCCGTTCGCACTCTCTATTCCAGAGGAATTACCATCCTGTAGGGGTATGAAGGCAAGGAACCTTCAGAGAGGGTTCAACCCCTAGAGGTGCCATGGGACGGTTCCCATGGCTAAAGGTACCTTAGGAATCCCCCTAAGGAGAGAGTGCTGCTGCTGGAGGAGGAGGAGGAGGGGAGGATGGTGGGGCAAAGAAAAAATGCTTCACAGTGAGGCTTAGAGGAACTGCTTATATAGCTCAGGAAGTGGGAGTGGCTGGCTGCTTGGCCACCGAACTACAGACAAGTCTTTCATTTCACTCGCCTACACAGCCAGCATAATGTTATGCTTGTGCAACTGTGTTAGTTTGGTTTTGGCCATTGGCACTCTCTATTCAAGAGGAATTACCACCCTGTAGGGGTACGAAGGCAAGGAACCCTCAGAGAGGGTTCCACCCCTACAGGTGCAACGGGACAGTTCCCGTGGCTAAAGGTACCTTAGGAATCCCCTCAAAATGTAGTATCATCCTCAAAGGAGGCAACATGAAGCATAAAAGCAAGCAGTAACTGTGACATAGGAGTAGTAACTGTAACATAGTAGTAGAGAAGTATAGGCAGTTTGATAATGCAATGAGATGAGCAGTTGTTGTAATGACTGCCCAGGTCTGCGTAGCATGATACCGATGGTTTGTTTTGAGAGTAGGGGATCCCCTAAGGAGAGAGGGAATGGTAGGACATCCTCCACCTCCATCCAAGAAACTAGGGGAAACAACTAAGCTAAGTGTTATGGCCTGAAGCAGTGGAGGAGAGAAAAAAAACTCTATGAGGAGGAAATCTCTGGTGATCCAAGGCCTAGGTCGCCTTCCCTCCAGGCTTGGGATAGTTTATTTAGTGATGGCTCTGCAGCTGCAATTTGGAAAACCCAATTAAAAGGAGGTGGAAAATATTCCAATTTGGAGGAAGGCTCTCACTCAAACCCTCTAGCGGGAACGCCATGGAAGGTTGCGAGAAAACTCTGCAACAATACGTGCATCCAAGGTGCAGGAGGACAGCAACAACTGCTGAGGCACTCACCTGATCTATCTGCCCTAAATCAAACCAGGTAAACCAGAGGCAGTTGTAGGGAGGATGCAGTGAAGGTGCCTCGCTAGGGAAACACTATATAGTGGAACACTAGAGCCAAAGGAGATCGCCGTAATCACCCTTCACTGCTAGTCTTAAATTCTATACCAGAAGCTGCTGTCACATAGCAGTCAGCTAAAGCCAAGCCTGGGGCAAGGACATTCCCAGCTATGGGCCAGATGAGAAGGATCCCACCCCAAGTTGGACACGCTCAAAATGCGGATTTAAAGCAGAGCGAGATCATCGGCTGCAGGAACCCTGCACCAAAATAGACTGGCTAACATGCCCCAGAAATTGATTGACAGCTGAAAAGCTGGTGAGCTGAAATGAACACGGCGTTCTGAGATCATAACGAGCATTCAGTGCTGAGACCTTGCAAGGTCGAATGCAGATTGAGTGCAGCAGAATCCCAGGCTAAAGCCGAGGGGATGGCAGTAGGCATGAAGCAATGGTTTGTGTAAGCAACAAGCAACAGTTGCATAAGCAGGTGTGGACCTGATAGGTCAGTAAGCAGTAGTAGTGATAGGTGAACCTGTATAACATATATATAGCAATAAACAGCACTGAATTGGGGCAAGCCAGCCAGACAGTTCGAAGCCAAATCAAGGTGACAAACTTTGAGGATTTTTGGCGGCAAAGACAGGATTTAGAACAGAATTAATTCACTACAGAGGCCACGATCCCCTAAACACCGCCCAGTCCCCGCTGTAGGACAAACAAGGAAGTGATGGAAGGGCCAAGAACCACATGCAGATATAAAGCTAATTTAATAGCCTCAGCAGGAGCATCAGCTAACCACAGAATAACACAAGTACAATAGCAATGGGAGTAAACAAGCAGTAGCAGGAAGCAATTAGGCCTCTGCAGCAGTAGTGAAAACAAATGAGTTCACTGAGTTGTAACTGCAATAAATAAAAGGAGGTATAATGCTCTTAAAGTGGAGACCGCATATCCACAAACAACTGCTGCCCCATCTCTATCCTACCCCCGCTGTCTAAGGCACTAGAACGCATAGTCACCGACCAACTCACTGAACACCTAAACAAATATAGCCTGCTATCCAGACAGCAGCATGGCTTTCAAAAGGGTCACAGCACCACTACTGCCCTCCTCGAGCTTACCTCCCATGTCCACTCAGCCCTAGACCAGGGCCACCTCACTGGCGCCATCTTCATGGATCTATCTAAAGCATTTGACACAGTAAACCATGCCCTCCTACTAAACACCTTGGCCTATACAGGTTTCTCAAATGACTCCCTAAACTGGTTCACCAGCTATCTCTCCGATAGAACGCAGATAGTCAAGGTAGGCCCTGTCCTATTGCCCTGCCTCCCAATCCACTCCGGTGTCCCACAGGGTGCCATACTCAGCCCCCTACTCTTCAGCCTGTTCCTCAACACCCTCCCATCCTCATGCCCTGGAAATCTGCTCCTTTATGCGGACGATGCAGTCTTGTTCGCCTCCGACCCGGCCCCCCTCAAACTCCACAAATCTCTCCAGCACTCTTTCCGTGAAATCGAAGACTGACTCACCTCCCAGCCTTATTATCAACTATAATAAGACCAAAGTCATGATATTAGCCCACCCTCAGAACCCACAAAAGAACCTCTGCCCCATTTTCTCACTGCAAATCAGACCCCCTAGAACAAGTAAACAGCTATAAATACCTAGGGATCACGTTAGACCCTCCTCAGTTTTAATCAACATATCCTGCACCTGTCAACTGCCCCTTAGCTCCAGATTAGCGACTCACCGGTACAAACACTGCCTCACCTCAAGCACCCTACTTACCATAAACTCCTCGATCCTCTCCCTGCTAGACTACGGCACCCTAATATACAGTGCGGCCCCCCCCACAAACCTAAACAGACTCAGGCTCATGCTAAACAAAGCCTGCTGTCTTATCCTAGGATGTGATCGTTTCACTCACTCCTGCTCCCTTTACAGTAGCACAAACTTGCTAACCCTGGAAAACAGAATTAGATACCACACCTGCCTTATGCCGAAAAAAGTACTACTGGGCCTCACCCCACCCTCCCTACATCAAATTATCCTCCCAACACCTCCAGGCAAAACAACCCATAGCTCAAGCAAACGGATACTATGGGTTCCCCATGGCCGGACCTCCCAATACCAACGTACTTTTAGTTTCAGGGCCCCCTCCTGGACAAACTCCCTCCCTAGTCTTATAACGGATGAAATAAGGCTGGGCCCTTGTAAATCCAAGCTAAGAGAATACCTTCTGGCCACAAACCAATGTGACTGCTGTTGACACCTGACCAGATGGTGCCTCCCTCAAAGATGCTATTAGCAGGGCAATGTACCTAATGTATCTGTGAAACTACATGACTACCTATCCCCTGCATATCTTTTTTTCTGTAATTTCTTTTTTTTCTTTATTGTTTGTATTTTTTTTTCCTGGCTGTGACACTGTACCCCAGTCACTGTTTTTACACCATCTACTAATAATGCTATAAATGTAATGTTATCCGTAACTGTGCTGCAACCTGTATTCACAAGTCTCGTCCCTGTACCAGTTTATGTATGATGTTGAACCTTGTAAATGAGTCCCTGTACCTTTTTATGTATGACGTGGAACCTTTGTAAATGAGTCCCTGACTCAAAGGTCTTTCCGAATATTTTACAAATAAAAAAAAAAAAAATAAATAAAAATAAAGCACGGTCACCAGGCAGTGCAAAAAGACTGCTTCAATGAGGTAATTAGAACAAGCATGAGTGAACTGTACAGCTAGGTTGTAAAACTGAGTCAGGTGAAAGTAGTACAGTATGCCATGTAACAGCTAGTTACAGCAGAAACACACAAATCAGGTTTGTAGTTGCAGTGCAAGTAATTTGAGAGTTGTGAGTAACTGAAAGCAAGCATTATAAGCTCTGAATAGCAGCAAGCTAGGAGCTGAGAAAAGCTCCCCCCCAAAAAAAAGAAGGAAGCACACACAGCCGAAGGCATAATACAAACCAAAAGCAGGAAAATAAACACAGAAGCCCTGCAGAGACAAGTGAGGGGGGTAGGCCCCAGCCAGGGAGGCCCAACCAGCTCAGAGGACAACCCGGCAGAGCCTTCAGCTGCAAAGAAAAAAATGCTTCACAGTGAGGCTTAGAGGAACTGCTTATGTAGCTCAGGAAGTGGGAGTGGCTGGCTGCTTGGTCACCAAACTACAGGCAAGCCTTTCATTTACTGTATTTTAAATTGCAAAGTTTTTAAATTAAGTATGTATATAAAAATGTAACTGCAGGGGTCAATCTTTACATTATTTTACTGGCCCAGGGCATAGTGCAAACTACCTCAGGCAAGTGCGTTTGTCATTTGACTTTCCCCATCTGGTTAGTGCAATTCAGCCATGATTAGGAAATAACCTTTTAAGGGTTCTTTCTAGACACTGTTTTTTTCTTACCTCAAGGAGCAAAGTAACTGCACCTAGGTCTGTATGATACCTCCGATTTGCACAGATTTCAGTTTGAGCACTGCCTGCTTCCTTTCCCCATTGTTGGAAGCTACTACTACTTGCCGCATGGGAGGTAATCGAGTGGAAGCAATCGTGTTAAAGCATGCTGGTGGTAGAAGAGGCAGGGGATCCAGCAATCAGACGACGAACATTTTCTGACTTCAGGACAGGTATGTTTTACTCTACCCTAGTGCCTAAGCAGAGCATTTATTAATTAATTAATTTATTTTTTATGAACCCTCCCTCTGAGTCACTGAGGCCCCAGAATGCAGGCAGTTTATCAGCTGGAGTGAGTGGGAGTGAATCGGCAGCGGCATGACACAATGGTGGGTCTTGACTCTTGAGGCCAAGTAGGCACACCAGCCCCTAGCAGTGTCAAGCACTTGACGGAGAGCTTAGCCTATTTACCCTGTCAGTGTGTCATCGGCAGTGGGGGCTGAGGGGAGCTAACCACCACAGCAAAATGTTATGTAAAGCTGCTGATGACACCCACAGTCTGGTCTGGAGAGTAAGGGAGGGTCTGACTTCAGGCAGCAGCATGGTTCTTAATGAGTTTTTCAGCCTATGTAACAGCAGCATGCAATGGGAGAAAAAAAGGATTTCAGTGAATAGGCAAGGGCAATAGCCACAACAGTTGAGTTGCTGCTGTGTATTTTATACTTCAAACATAGGCATATTGCACAAATAAATTGCACTAGAGTGGGATGAGTATTGTTTGCACAGATAAATATGAATTCTTGTAACATGGCATAAAAAACAGAAGGAAAATGAAGCACTGAGATAGGTGCAAAGACACCATGTGGTACAGCACAAACCATGGTTTAATACCATGGTAGATCATGGTAGGGAGCGGGTTCACGCAAAAATAATTAGACCACGGTTACAAGGCTGGAGGAACCGAACAGCGGTGGTGCGGACCGGTGAGATGCTGCTCGGGGCACACAATGTCAGACAGGAGGGAGCCAAACACAATGGTAGAGTCGAATGAATAGTGATGATCCTGATTGTGCAAATGTAGTGTGGTTGCAAAGAGTGAGCTAGCAAAGTACCCGATAGACCTTGAGAGTGGTAAAGTCAGTGTAAGATAACACAAGTAGCAGAATGTAAAGAACGAGAGTGTCATTTGGGTGTATGAGGGAGAGTACTCAGCAGCATATAACTGTTTGCGCAGCCTTACTTGCGACAGTTGATGAATAGGAAAAAGCACAGGAGCACGACCTTGCCATGGGGAAAGACGGTGAATTGCAGAAAACAGCTGCGTCTACCCAAATGGGTGGCATGGTCTGTATGTCGATATTCAAATGAGCAGAGATACCCACAGTGCAACCGCAGAGAGCGACAGAGACAGTTTGCAACGGAGCTCACACGCAGAAAGAGAAGCAGTAGGCAAAAAAAGTAAGAACACTCAGCATAATATATAGTTGTGCTGAATATTGTAGCCACTTCGTCTGTATTTCAGGAAAACAACATCAGTATCTGAATAGATATGAAATGTGCAACGTGCACGCGCATGTTAGAAACTGAATACAACATCATGCAGAGATTAGTAAGACATAGCAACATCATCTTTTCACTCCAGTTAAAGAAATCATATTCGTTTCATGTAGTACTAATGCAAATTAGGCTGCTATACTCCTTGCCATGTTACAAGCTGATTAAGCCACTCGAAAGGCTGGGTCTACTGTGGAATTAATCCATGGTTAGGTGGTTGGACCCACTCAGCCTTTGGCCTCGTGGTCCAACCCCCCCCAACCATGGATTAATTCCACAGTAGACCCATCCTTTCTCGTGGCTTAATCCTTACATGTTATTATGATGCTGTTATGATTTGCACTACTGCTGTATTACTATGGATGACATCTGAGACACTTCTTTGCATTAAGTCCTTTAAATAGACTTAGGCTGAGCCTCTTGAACTGTGCAAAAAGAACTGTATATATAGTGGAATTTATTTGTGCAATATGCCTGTGTTTGAAGAATAAAATATACAACAGCAACTCAGCTGTTGTGGCTATTGGCCTTGCTTAGTCACTGAAACCCTTTTTTCTCATCCCATGAGTGCTGCAGTTACATAGTCAGAAATGTTCTAATCAGCCCATCAGTGAGCACCTCCCTGCACTGCTAGCACTTACATTTGGTAGGGCACCGGTTATTCATAATATGCATGGGGCTAGTGCAATCTGTGGGGGGCCAGGGCAGATGAGAACCACCTTCCCTGGTGGACCAGTGCAAAAAAGAAAAAAGTTAAGCGTGACCCCTGTAACTGTTCCAATCAGATTTCATTGCTCTGTTTTGAGTGCAGCAGAGACCACTATGGTGTCATCTGGAACTCTTCAAGCTTCTATCCCATTGGTTAAGTATTCCTCTTTGACCTAGTCAAAGTAAAGATAAATGCTGATAATCCACCCATCACTGAGAGGAATGATTTACCTTCATTTTGGGGATGGGGGGACCAATTAGGGTCTGTGGTCACACTGAAAGTAGGGAAAACAGGGCAGACTAGGTGGGCCAGGAGGCCTTTATCTGCTGACCGCTTCTATGTTTCTATGTTTCATTTGGAGTCGGTGGCTAAAATGAGTAATTTATTTGTATGGTTTAATGCTTACCTGCTGTAAATTGTATACCTGAGGGGTATGTTATATATACTGTAGAAATACAGCATTTATACAGATGAGTTGGATTCCAAACTCAGTGGCCTCACAAGTGGCAGAGTGAAGTGGAGCCACGAGTGTGATCACAGAGATCAGAATCCCCAGAGCTCTGCTAATTTATAGGGGAACACCTGCCCTGCAATTGGAGGAAACGGCTGCAGGTGCAGCTCATGTAGTTCTAGCCACTGGAGGTTGGATTTAAAGGCTGGGAGAGAGGAGCTTAGGGAGTTGTTACCTCCTTATAAGTTTAGTGTGTTGTACTGCACCTAGTAACAGGGTTACTGGTTTACTGTGGGACTGTATCTAGGATTAGTGGGTGACCTGATTAGGCAGTAGGGGTGTATCTTGGACTAGTGGGGAACCTGGTGGCTCACCCAAGGAAACCTACTTGGAGGGGGATGGGACTACACGTCATTAGGACCGGCATCTTTGGGAGGGTGGTGGGGTGCACAGGGTGTGGAGCATCCATGATACTGGACTGGGCTTGGAAGTTCGGTTGTTGCCCAGTGTGCTACCAGCTGGCACAGCTTAGGGAGGAGATTGTGGGGATTAGGAGACAGCTGGGGGAAGTGGGGAGGTATGGTTGGGGAAGGGGGCAGGGGATCTCCCACATGGTTGCACCAAGCACTAGGGGCAGGGGTATAGGGAAAGGAGGCAGGAGAATACTGGGGTCACATATAGGGACCCCTGGCAACAAAAGGCACTACCAAGGAAGCAGGCAGGTGTCTGGGGACCTCACAAAGGGGGCCAGAGGACAACATTCTCAGGGAAGTAGGCAGACGGCCGGGAAGGACAGAAGGAAGCAAGGCGGGGAGGTGGATCGGACCTTCTTCAATTCTCTTCTTCTGCTTGAGGATGAGAGGGGTGATGTAGCCATGACAGGGTTGGTTAGAGAGGGAAAGGGAGTGGGGGGCAGGAGGAATGGGGGAAATCTGGAATGCAGGAAAATGGGGGGAGCAGTGAATCAGAGCAGGAGGGGCAGGGGGAAGAGGGAGGAAAGCGCAAGGAGAAGGACCAGAAGTACAAGGAGGATACAGTAAAGGGAGCTGAGGGTTTAGGCTAGGGGAGCACGACAAGCAAGGAGGGACTAAACGGACACAGGAAGGAAGGGAGGCGAGCCAGGCTAGTTTAGCGAATGGGGAGAAGGACCACTCATGAAAGCGAGAGGGGGGAGTTAGCAAGGTACAGAAGGATACTCGGGAGGAGAGGGGCAGGGATCAGAGGAGGGGCGGCCAGGGTAAATAAGGAGGGGGCGGCATGTGTCACCCAGATAGGGGAAGGAACAAGGAGCCGGCTGGGTGGAGGGGCCGGTAGAAAGGATGAGGGACATGGAAGGGGGGGAATGGAGGAAAAGCAGCGGTCAGAGTGCTCCTGTTGGGGGATTCTATGATCAGAGGTATCAAATGGGATAGGGAGGGAGAAGCCTGGCCAGTTAGAACAAAATGCTTCCCTGGACTAACGGTGCACAGGGCCAAGCATGAGGTATATCAGCTGGCAAAAGATTGTGGGGGTTCCCCGGACATACTGGTCCACCTGGGTACAAATGATATTGAGGGAAACAGCGAGCTAGAGATACAGGCAAGGTTCAGGGAGCTTGCCAGGGTCTGTCATGACATAAGATGCACAGTTTCCTTCTCAGAAATCCTGCTGGTGCCAAGGGCTAGTGGGTGAACACAAAAGGAAGATTAGGGAGATAAACCAGTGGCTCAGGGAGTGGTGTGAGGCCAGAGGGTATAGGTTGATGGGGGATTGGGGGGAGACCTGGGAGGATAAGGAGCTGTATGCTAGAGATAGACTCCATCTCAATTTGGAGGGAAGGGCAATCCTTAAATTGAAAATAGTGGGGTTCATTGGTGAAAAGTGGGGTTTAAACTTGTGAAGGGGGGAGGGATGGGACAAAAGGCTGTCGAGGGGGGCTGATAAAGGAGGGACTCTGTCCCAACCCCCCTGGGGAGCTGGAGGAATGCAGGAAAAGGCCAACTGGTAAAGTGTAGACCAGGGGAAAACAGAATCCCCATGGGAACACGAGCAAGGGAAATGGAAGTATAGGGAAAGGGTGGAAGGGAGTCCTACTAAATGCCAGGAGCTTGGGCAATAAAATGCCTGAGCTCCAGGCGATGCTAACTGAGGGAGCAGCGGATGTGGCAGTGGTCACTGAGACCTGGGCCACCGCAGGACACGACTGGGACCTGAACCTGGAGGGTTACACTATGTTCAGGAAGGACAGGGGAGGGAAGGGGAGGAGGGGTAGCAATGATAGTCAAAAACTGCATTGGCATAGGGGGAGTAGAGAAGGCAGAGGGAACCTTAGAGGTGATTTGGGTCACCTTGATAACAAGGGGGGGGCAAGAAAGTAAAAATAGGAGTGGTGTATAGACCCCCTGCACTGGCGGAGGAGCTGGAGGAGAGTCTGGAAGCAGATGTTGGGAGACACTGCAGACTGGGCAGGGGAAGGGTGATGGTGTTGGGGGACTTAAACATGCCAGGAACAGACTGGGAGACTATGACATCCTCGGTGGCCAGGGAACAGAGGTTGTTGGATGTCTTTCAAGATGCGTTCCTAACTCAGCAGATGGGGGAACCAACCAGGGAGGCATGGGTACTGGATGTGGTCCTGGCAGACAGTGACAGGATTGGGGGCCTGGAGGTAAGGGACCCTTTGGCGGGGAGTGACCATGCTACGGTCTGGTTCTGCCTGGACCTAGGAGGGGTAGAAGACTGCACAAAGACGGAGGTAACTGACTTTGGGGGGGCAGATTTTAAGGAAATGGGAAGGATCCTTAAGGAGCATTTGGATGGGATTGGGTCAGATATGGACGCTGATAGTAGGTGGGAAATCATCAGGACAGGGGTGCAGGATGGTACCAGCAACTGTACAAGAATAAGACAAAAATGCGGTAGGGCCCGAAAACCCTGCTGGTGGACCAGGGAGGTCCAGGAGGTGGTACGGGGAAAGAAGGCAGCCTATAGGCAATTCAAGTGCTCAAGGAGTGAAAGGGATCGAGGGGAGTACGAGCTGATGGCTGGAAGGGCCACTAGGGTGGTGAGGGTGGCTAAGGCAAGAAAGGAGCAGGACCTGGCCAGGGAAATTAGGAGAGGGAACAAGGGGTTCTTTAGATACATTGGGGAAAAATGAAGAGTGAAGGGGCAGATTAGCAGGATTAAAACAGGGGAGAGATGGGCACAAAACCCGGGGGAGCAGACTGAGGTACTAAATGAGTACTTCACCTCAGTTTTCACCAAGGAAAATGGGGGTGCTGCATCATACATGGGAGGAGACAGTGATACTGAGGAGGGGGGACCCTTACCGATCGGCGGGTCTGGGGAGAGGGGGAGGCATCACTGGCAGGAGGGGAGGCTAAGCAGGGAGAAGACATAGCGGAAGTGGAAATCACAGCAGAGAGAGTGAGGAAAGCCCTCTTGTCCCTTAAGACAGAGAAAGCACCGGGGCCGGATAAATTACATCCCAGAGTGCTGAAGGAACTTGCGGATGTCCTGGCGAAACCCCTGGCGGAGCTTTTCACCATCTCTCTGAGGACAGGGTGGGTGCCCCAGGACTGGAAGGTGGCGCATATAGTGCCCATCCACAAGGGAGATCAAGGGAGGTGGCAGGGAACTACAGGCCTGTCAGCCTTACATCGGTGGTGGGAAGTGATGGAGGGCATTGTCAAGGGAGAGGCTAGGGGGACCTGGAAAAGTCAGGTGCCTGGACAAGACAGCATGGATTCGTCTGGGAAATCGTACAGACAAACCCTGTGGAGTTCTATGACTGGGTGACAAGTGCCTTGGACCTGGGTAGACCAGTGGACATCCTCTTTCTAGACTTCAGCAAGGCATTTGACTCTGTTCCTCATGTGGCCCTGTTAGATAAGCTGAGAGAAATGGGGTTGGGGAACCAGATAATCAGATGGATAGGCAATTGGCTCCAGGACCGGACCCAGAGGGTCATAGTTGTCGGGATAGTCTCATCCTCAAGGAGGGTCATTAGTGGGGTCCCACAGGGATCAGTCCTTGGGCCCCTCCTGTTCAACGCCTATGTCTCTGACATAAGGACAGGTATCAGGAGTGAGATGAGTCTCTTTGCAGATGACTCAAAACTGGGGGCGGTGGTGAATGGGGAGGAGGGGAGGGTGGCCCTACAGGGGGACCTGGAGGCTCTGGACAGATGCTCTAGAAAGTGGAAGCTGAAGTTCAATGCAGGAAATGCAAGGTACTGCACCTGAGGGCCAGAAACCGGGCCAAGTGTACACCCTGGAAAATGCTACAAGTCTCGCTGGCTGAGAGGAACTGGGGTGGTGGTGGATGTCAAGATGTACAACTCGGAGACTTGTAGGAGGGCAGCAGCCAAGGCCAACAGGATGCTGGGATGCATTGCTAGGGGGATCACCTCCAGAAGGAGGGAAGTGATACTCCCTCTGTATAACTGCTTGGTGAGGCCGCACCTTGAGTACTGTGTGCAGTTTTGAAGGCCACACTTAAAGAGGGACATTAAACTCCTGGAGAGGGTCCAGAGGAGGGCAACCAAAATGATTTGGGGCTTGGGGGACAGGACCTATGAGGAAAGGCTTGAAGAGCTAAATATGTACACATTGGAAGAGAGACATGATAGAGGTCTTCAGGTACATGAAGGGAGTAAATAGGGGAGGAACAGTCAGGGTGCTTCGAAGGAAGGAGGAGGGGGCCACTAGAGGGCATGGGTGGAAGCTGGAGGGGGGAAGAGTCAGGGGAGAAAGGAGGAGGTGCTACTTCACTGAGAGGGTGGTGGAGCCATGGAATGCACTGTCTAGGGGGCTGGTGGAGGCAGAGGCAGTGGAGGGGTTCAAGAGGGTGGGACAGGTACAGGGGAAGGGTTCTGGAAGCAAAATCCAATGCAGCGAGAATATCCAGAACTGAGAAGGGAAAAGCCAGAGAAGGCGAGGGGGGGGCAGCAAGGTCAGCTCCCAGGGTGGGGGCTGACCAAATGAGCAGATGCGAAAGACCGTTAGGCCTATTCTGCTGGCATTTTAATATGTTAGTATTAACACTATCCTCATAGTGCACATAGCACGTTCAGTGTATGTCATGGAAGTGTGTTTGTATTTGTGAGGAAAGTTTTTTTACAGGACCTGCCCCACTGTTGATCCTGCTGTTGCAGTTTGTCTCAGCTGAGCATCAGTTTATAATGTAGTGAGTGTGAGACAGCAGCCACTTGGCTTTCACTGATGCTGAAAGTGTAGCGCCGTCAGTAAGAGATGACAGCAACACTTGAAATGAGAATAAGTGTGGAATGGTGAGAATAACTTTTTCTTTTTTTCATTTCAGGTGTTGTGTCTGTGAGTATATTGCAGTTATGTTAAAGTCACCAAATGCACTCCCACGGCATACGTTGATTTATTACCATGCCTGCATGAACTGTAACTAGTGTACCTACTGATTGTATCATGTCAGTGTACTCCCCCCTCCCCCGAATACACCTGGAAACAAGTTTATTGCAGCTTTACGTGTTCTGAAATAAATAAAAGAATCAGTGAAGTATTGCACCATAGCTGTACTCTTCATATGGGTCATAGTGTTTTACTATAACTGTATGACATCGATGCAGCACCAGAAACCAGGCCAGAGCTAAACAGAAGTGCATATAAAAAAAAACACTAAAAAAAAAAATTCCAATATAAATAGTTGCTGTACTGTTAATAATTAATGAGGTTCTGATGTGCTACAGTGGGTTGGACCTTTGCCCTGCAGTATCCCATTTCACCTCCAGCTCTCACCCGAGATCTTCACATTCCTGGAATGCTTTCACAGCCCCAATGTTTACTTTTGGCTGACCTTGCATGACCTAGACTGCTAATTTTAAACTCTCTTCTTTTCTGCCTCCAAGGCCGGGCCAAGTTTCATTTTTTTTTTTACCTGGCATCAAAAGATTTTTCTCCTGAAGGAGTAGGGGAAGCTGGAAAGAAATTCTGAGGAGCTTACAACTCAGCAAGCAGTTGAACATAGTCTTTTTTTTGTGATAGTTGGGGGAACACAAGACCTGTTCATAGTGTAGCCCGAGTTCCTAGCAGACTGAACAGCAGCCCATAACTCAAAGCCACCACACATACAGATTTGGCAGGATTAAATACGGTCAGCAGCGGCCCATGACTGAAGAAGCATTAACACCTGAATTACCCTCTCGCTTCAGGAGAGGGCAGTTTCTGCAACTTAGAGTTTGAATGTGCATGAAGCCTGAATCCTTTCCTTTAGTTCCATCAACCCAGGCTGGCATTTTGGAATCTGTAAGAGCAGAGAAATTCGGTGTCTCTTTTGCTGAAGACAACAGCTGTCCCTATGAGTTAAGGTTTAAATGATCATGGAGTCTGAATTGCATTTTCCCCCAAAGAATCCTCCCACTCATGTCAGGAGATGGTGGTCTGTTCTAGGTGGGGGTTGAATGCATATGAAAACAGGGTTGTCTGTTTTCCTAATGATAGATCCCTGCAAACCAGGATTTGAATGAATTTTATTTTTATTTATTTAAAAGTTTTACCAAGAAATGCATACTGAACAGACAGCTACTCGATTTCAGATGCATCTGGGGGTGGGGGTGGGGAGCATAGGAGACAGTGCAAAAATATACATCAACAATGTGGGAGAAACAGCACATTATATACAGTGCATACAATAACCAGAGTTAATACAGGGTTACATACAGATGTACAAGAGCAATGAATACAGCATAAAACAAAATAATACAATCGCCGATGTTAACAGCGAGACCACCTAACTCAAATTGAAGGATACAGGCAGGCAGCAGGGACTGCCAGCCAAGCATGGTCATGTTGAAGTGCTCAGGCAAAGGTCTGGGAATAGGGATCATGCGCAGGTGGAGCAGAAGTGGACTTTGAGGAGAGAGTTGAGGCAGTGAGCAGAGGAGGCATGCCGAATGGCTGAGGGGAGCAAATTCCATAGTTTAGGCACGCAATATGAGAAGGCAGCCGGACTTGCAGTGGTGGACATGCGTGGACATGAATGGAGATTAAATTCCCATCCAAAACCATGACAAAATCTGGTATAATCCCATCTTGGGACATTCTGAAGTGTAATTGGTCTTGTTTATGTCTATTAGCTCTGTTGCAAGTCTAAGGCCAAGAAGACACTGTTTAATAATACATTATGTTTTATTATACCATGGACCTCGGACACCGACCAATGAAAACAGCTGGCTGGCACCTTACCTCTGTTGTAAATCCTCTGATAATCACCGCAAAAGGTGCCAGCCAGCCGCATCTCAATAACAACAAAAAAAATTTAAAAATCATTCCGAGCCGCCATCTTAGTTTCCTTGATAAACATTGCTGTACTAACTGGCCCTCTACCTGTGCAACCACAACAACTAAAAAAACAACTTAATTAATGAAGATATCACCCAACAGCATTTTCATAAGTCATTCACGTAAACTGATCACTTTATTCACCTAACGTGTAGCTTGTTCTCCACTGCATTCCCGCTTGCTCTCCGCTCCGTCACCACTCTCTCTTCAGTGCTGTGATTTGTAAAAAAAAATGAAACGGCCAGAAAAAAGCTCTATAATAAATTCCCCATAACACCATTGTCTCCACATACCCGGAAGCTGAAAAGAAACAATATCTCTGACACCCCACTCTGCCCAGCTGCAGCGCTGAACACATTGTGCTGTCTGCATATTGGAACGTGACACCTGCTCACAACATGTTCCCAAAACTGAGACACAAACTCTCAAAAAAAAAAAGAAAAAAACTGAAACCTTGCCTCCTCTCTTTCCCTACGTGAGCAGCAATGAACATTTAATGTTCACACTGCTCTCTCTCTCTCTCTCTCTCTCTCTCTCGGAAACAAAAATGAAGCTTCACAGTCTCTCTCACTCTGACCTGCACCTAGCTGACCTCTCCCTTTCTCTCCATTATAGCCCCCTCTTTCACTACCATCTACAAAGTGTGCAAACGTTCACATTGTGCCATATTCAGTCATAACCAAAAACAAAAAAAAGACTGCAAACTTAAAAACGAAATATATCTGTCTCTGTGTCTCTCTCTGTTGGGGGGTTACTAAGGGATGACAATCATTCTAGATGGCAATAATGGACTATTTAACTAACAGAGGAAGGTTACCACACTAAAGAGTCAAGAAAAAGACATTAAAAAATAAATATAAACTATTTATTGCTCTTTTTCTTAATCTTTTGCTTCCAATCCCTTGTATAATTGCAATAAGCCACTTGGGGGTGTGGGTTATCGGGGGATTTACCACGGCTGGCGCAGATTTACCCACTCGGCTACGCCTCGTGGGCAAACCACCCCAGCCGTGGTAAATCCCCCGATAACCCACACCCCTCGTGGCTTATTGCTTAATTACATAACTTAACCAGTGTCCATTGCTAATGAATTCTTTAGAACTGACTTTTTGTTAAAGTAACATACAGTAGCTATTATCCACGCATGCATCTGAATGAGTAGCTTTATTTTATGGCACCTAAGCTTTTTTCTGATACTTTGAACATATAGCAATATAAATTTAGGAAAAAAAAGACCACTGGTCCATCAAGACCCCCCCATCACCACCAATGCAGTGGGGATACCCTGTCACCTTTTAATGTTGGCTCGCGCTTATGTGCCAGCCAACATATTGCAGTAGTAGCAGATTTGGAGGGGCAGTCACTGTGGGTGAATGCAGGGCACGCATCAGTAGGTGCATTCCTCATTCCCCAATAAGCCAGCATGCGGGAGCTGACACCAGCAATATGTAAAGTGGCCACCACATCTAACAAAAGTGCCACTGCAGTGAGAGGCAAGCTCGTCATGCAGAAGCACAATAACACGCCTCTCAATGTGCCTTTACTGGAGAAGTTTTCCAGTAAACATGGCGGCACTGAGTGCCACCGCACACAATGCTAACTTCAGGGGGTGCCCAATCCCCCTTTCGGCATGCACCGACCCACTTCATTTGCTGATGGGGGAGCCTACTCCCTGTCAGCATAATACCCCTCCCATTCAATTGTGTGCCGGGGGTGCCCAATCCCCTCAACGTCATAGCCCCCCAACAGTTTTCTTTGCTGACAGGGCCCAATCCCAATGGCTTTGGCCCCCAGCCGGTTCAATTTGCGATGGGGAGCCCTCCCCATCGGCATAATGTCCCTCCTATTTGAAATACTTCTCACATTACCTCTGAGTCATCACCCTCTATCTGCAATTTGTGCCCCCTTGTTTTTGCACATCTCTTTTTCTGAAAGATGCTACCCTCTTGGACTTTGTTGATTCCCTTGAGGTATTTGAAAGTTTCTATCATGTCCCCTCTCCCTTCTTTCCTCGAGGCTATACATCTATAGTTCCTTTAGTCTTTCTTCATATGTCTTCTGATGCAGACCCTGCATCATTTTGGTTGCCCTCCTCTGGACAGCCTCCACCCTGTCTATGTCTTTGTGGAGATGGGGTCTCCAGAACTGTACACAGTACTCCAGATGTGGTCTTACCAACTGTCTGTACAGAGGGCCAACAACTTCCTGTTTTCTACTGGTGATGCCTCTCCCTATGCATCCCAGTATCCCCAGCCCTCCTTACTGCCTTCTCACATTGCTGGCCCACCTTTAGGTCATCTGATATGACTACCCCAGGTCCCTTTCCATTTTTGTTGTTGTCAGTATCTCACCCCCATTGTGTACTCTTCCCCTGGGTTTTTTGTTTCCAGGTGCATTACTTTGTGCTTCTTTGCATTGAATCTAAGCTGCCATACATTTGACCATTCCTCCAACCTTGCCAAGTCCCTTTTCATCCTTTCCACCCCACCTTATGTATCAACCCTGTTGCAGATCTTTGTGTCATCTGCAAATAAACATACTTTCCCTTCCAGTCCCTCTGCAATGTCACTTATAAAGACATTAAAAAGGACCAGCCCCAGTACTGAATACTGCGGTACCCCACTAGTAATCCTCCTTTCTTCACTGTGGACTCCATTTACTATTACCCGCTGTGTCCTGTTGTCCAACCAGTGTTTTATCCAGGTTAACACCCTGGGACCCACTCCCAGGCTGGCTAATTTGTTTATTAATCTTTTGTGCGGGACTGTGTCAAATGCCTTGCTAAAGTCTAGGTAGGCCATGTCCACAGCCCATCCCTGGTCTACTGCTTTGGTCACCCAGTCAAAGAAATCAATTAGATTTGTCTGTCTGACATGACCTTCCCGCTGTGAATCCATGCTGCCTTGGGTCCTGTGCCCCACTGGCCTCTAGGTACTCAACAATTCTTTCCTTCAGAAGTGATTCCATCATTTTCTCTACCACTGAGGTCGACTGACAGGTCTGTAGTTTCCTGCCTCTGTCTTGCTCCCACTTTTGTGAAGGGGAATCACATCTGCCCTTCTCCAGTCCTCAGGTGCCACCCCATCCTCCCATGATTTATTAAAAAGGGTAGTCAATGGTGTTACTAGTTCTTCCCTTAGTTCTTTTAGAATTCTGGGGTGAATCCCATTAGGCCCCATTGATTTATCCACCTTCGGTTTTAAGAGTTCTTTCAGAACCCTTTCTTCTGTGAAAGGACTAGTATCAACCCCCCATCCAGAGTGCTTCTATTGACCAGATTAGGTATTTCCCCCTGCTTTTTCATTGTGAATACTGAGCAGAAGTATTTGTTCAGTATCCCTGCTTTTTCACTGTCGCTGTCTGCCCAACCACCTTCCTCTTTGTTCAGCCTCAGTATCCCTGACTTAGTCTTTCTTTGCTCCCTAATGTACCTATAAAAGGTTTTATTCCTCTTCTTAACAGAGTTGCCTATCTTTTCCTCAGTTTGGGCCTTTGCTATTCTGACTGCCTTACCCGCTTCCTTCTGCTTTAACTGGTACAGTTCTCTGTCCTGCTCCTTCTGGGTTTCCTTACACTTCCTGTATGCTATCTTTTTCTCCCTTACCTTCTCCGCCACTTCTTTTGAGCACCATAGTGTTTTTTTTCTTTCATTTTGATTTGTTTATTTGCTTCACACAAAGGCTTGTTGCCTCTGTGATGGTGGTTTTGATGTTTCCCCATTGTTGCTCCACCCCACCTTCTTGCCTGTTTGCTAGTGATTTTCTGAGGCACTCTCCCATTTTGACAAAATCAGCCCTCCTAAAGTCCAGTACCTTCACTTTTGTGTGGCTTGACTCTACAGCTAAGTTTATCATGAACACACTGTTTGGTGGTCGTTTGTTCCCAGATGGCTACCCACTTCAAGATCAGAGATCCTCTCTCCATCCCCATTTGAGAGTACCAGGTCTAAGACTGCTCTCTCCCGAGTGGGTTCCAAAACTATTTGTCTGAGTCATGCCCCCTGTAGGGCATTGAGAATGGCCCTGCTCTTGGATGTTGCTACAGCAAAGGTGCTCCAGTCAACATCTGGCATATTCAGGTCCCCCATCAGCACTATCTCCCCTTTCTATGCCATCCCAAAGATGCCTTCTGTCATTTCCTTGTCCATTTCCTCCCCCTGAGATGGGGTCTGTATACAACCCCTTGTGCTGATTGTGGAGCCATTTCCAGTCTCCAGGATGACCCACAGTGCCTCCTCTCCTCCCTGTTTACCCTTTAGTTCTGTTGCTTTTATCCCTTCCCTTACATAGAGAGCTACTCCTTCTCCTCTACTTCCCTCCCTGTCCCTCCTATAGATTGTGTACCCTGGTATGTTGACATCCCAGTCATGGTTCTCTGTGTACCATTGTTTCTGTGACTGCCACAATATCCAGGCATCCCTCTTCCATCAAGGACATCATTTCAGGGAGCTTTTTACTTAGACTACGGACATTGGTACTCATTACCCTCCATTTTTTTATGGCTTTATTTCTTTTTGCCTCATCCCTGTCCCTACTACCTTTGTCTTTTTCTCCATTTACCCCAGCCCTTCTCCCTATCAACTGCTCTATTTTGGTGTTTACCTCACTAATTACCCTGATTTTTTGGGGAGGGGGGCTAGAATTTCCCTTCTCCTCTTCAGTGCCTCTCCCCTTGGCTAATTTAAATGCTTGCCATTAAAGCATTTAAACCTATCACCTAGGATCCTGGTTCCCCTCCAGGATAGATGCAGACCATCGCACCTGTATAGGCCTGCATCCCTCCAGGTGGAGCCCCAGTCCCCAATGAAGCCAAATCCCTGAGCTCTGCACCAGCTTTTCAACCAGTCATTGAATCCCATGGTGCGGAGTGCCCTAGCCTCATCCATGCCATAGACAGGTAGCACTTCCGAGAAAGTTATCATGTGTGCTACTTGTCTAAGGCACCTCCCCAACTCCACAAACTCCTGTTGCACTGCTCTGATCCCATTCTCAGCCAGGTCATTCGTTCCTAGGTGGATAATGACATCCAGTTCCCTCCCCCATGCCACTGCTCCCATGATCCTGATGATTAGTTTCCTGTCCCTCCAAGCCTTGGCACCGGGCAGGCACCTTACCTCCCTTTCACCTCCCTCCCCCAGTTCTACCCCCCTAACAATTGAGTCCACCACCAGGAGTTGTTTCCTTCCCCTGTGGGGTCCTGGACCACCCTCCTGTGGTTCTCCATTGTGGAGGTTCCCAGCATCCTCCTTGGTCTCCACTGCAGGTGCCTCCATAGAGGAACCATGCTTCACCAGAGTGGCGAATGAATTGTGGAGAAGCACAACTGGAGGGATGCGCTTCTGTTCCACCACCCTCACCCTCCCTGAGCCCACTGTGGTCCAACCACTCCACTTTCTTGGCAACCTCTGAGGTAGTGGCGGT
Organism: Neoceratodus forsteri; assembly: GCA_016271365.2. Lineage (NCBI taxonomy): Eukaryota > Metazoa > Chordata > Ceratodontiformes > Ceratodontidae > Neoceratodus > Neoceratodus forsteri. The sequence goes on from CM057449.1 coordinate 373,483,412, forward strand.
GGTCTGGGTGGTCCCTGGGTGGGGGAGCAGGTTTCCTGAATCCTTGCCAGGTCAGCATGGAGATGAACAACTTCTTCCCTCAGACCAGAGAGGTGCCTGCAAATAGGGCAGCAATGCATTCTCCAGAATGTCTCCTGGAAGACTGCTGTTCCACAGACAGTGCATTTCACCACTCCTCACATGTCTATGTCCCTTTCAGTTACAGATGCTTTTTGGTTTTTTGTTCTTATTTTAGTGTGTGCAAGCTTGTGAGTGTCTCTACCTCCATTCAGTGTGCTGTGCCTTTAAGGATATGTACAGGTGTATGTTGTTAGCAGTTTTTAGGAAGTGATGTCAGAGCCCCTGTTATAAAGGAAGTTATGCGCTTGGGGGGTGGGGTGAGGGGAAGGGTGGGTGGGAGTAAACCTATGCTGTCCAGAAACAATCACCTACAACTCTTACACTCCACCCCGTGGAGTGCCTTCCTTCCTTTCAGACACCTATTTCACAAAGGCTAAGTAACAGATCTAGTCACAACTGACTGCAAATATCTTCCAGCTACAGTTCCTCCCTGGCAAATTAAAGTTAAAACTAAGAAAAGTCCACCCCAAAAACAGAATCAATACTAGTTACTTACACAGGTCCAAAAAGTAATAATTCAGTTTAGTGTAGTCTAGAAAATAACCTCCTTGATTCAAGGAAGCTGTGGCTGCTTTCTCACTCTCCCTGTCTTCAATGTGAGAAGGAGACTGCAACACCTCTGAGACAAGAAACCTTTTCAGCAAAAAATAAATAAATAAAATAGGAGCAAATAGTAATTTTGCTTAACCTAATGATAAAAAGTCACAAAAATTTAAGCACCACCTGTAATAATTTCACAGAAGATATACCCTGTAAGAAACACTTTGCTACAGAGAAAAATAAAGCAGTAACAGAACATATACCTTGCAAAAGACAATTTGAATCAGAAGATTACAGCAGTAATCTGTTACCACACACCTGTAGGCACACCTTGTAATAATGCAGCAGAAGGTATACCCAGCAACTGCAATTTGAATCAGAGAAAAATAAAGCAAGAAAATGTTAGCAACAAACAGTAACAATCCCTGTGAGTACAAAATAAAAACAACACACAGTAAATCTGCTTAGCAAAAGTCCTAATCCTTTCCCTTACTCTGGTAAGGTTCTTTGTTCTGTCCTTTCCAGCAAGCTAGAAGGAAAGTGCTCAGGTGAAGCTAGGTGCCTTGGTCAGCAAACCTAGCCTTCCACCTCCAATATATCAACTAACCTAACCTTTTAACCCTTCTTTCTGTTGGAAGTTGCTAGCAGTTTGCCAGCTCCACCCCCAGATACACACCTAATCCCCTGGAAGAGCTGTGGGAGGAAAGCAATTAGCTCCTTCAATGTGAGAAGGAGACTGCAACACCTCTGAGACAAAAAACCTATCCAGCAAAAAATAAATAAATAAAATAGGGGCAAACAGTAATTTTGCTTAGCCTAATGATAAAAAGTCACAAAAATGTAAGCACCACCTGTAATAATTTCACAGAAGATATACCCTGTAAGAAACACTTTGCTACAGAGAAAAATAAAGCAGTAACAGAACATATACCTTGCAAAAGACAATCTGAATCAGAAGATTACAGCAGTAATCTGTTAGCACACACCTGTAGGCACACCTTGTAATAATGCAGCAGAAGGCAGCAACAGCAATTTGAATCAGAGAAAATTAAAGCAAGAAAATGTTAGCAACAAACTAACAATCCAAGTGAGTACAAAATAAAACAACACACAGTAAATCTGCCTAGCCAAAAGTCTTACTCCTTTCCCTTACTCTGGTAAGGTTCTTTGTTCTGTCCTTTCAAGCAAGCTAGAAGGAAAGAGCTCAGGTGAAGCTAGGTGCCTTGGCCAGCAAACCTAGCCTTCCACCTTGTGCAGTTTCCATGCACGCTCGTAACTTCATGAATTTGTAATATTTTCACTCCAGATTTTCAACATTGGCATTTTTCCACACTTCCTTGTGAACAGTACAGCTGCCATTTAACATATCCTGGCCAAAATGTGTTTTCGCACTTCTGGCACAGAATAGCACAGTCGCTGTGGGAAATCCATTTTAGGGACAGATTAAGAAAATGACAGTGACACTGTTCATGAGCAGAGGCCCTAAAATGTCTATGTTAACAATTTGGTGATTAAAGTCCATAAAATGACTGTGTTAAAAGTGTACATTGCGCAGTTTCCACGCACCCTTGTAACTTCGCAAATTTGCAGTATTTTCATGCCAGATTTTCAACACTGGCATTTTTTCACATCCTGCCCGAAATGTGTTTTCGCACCTGTGCACACAATGGCATGGTCACTGTGGGAAATCAACTTTTGGGATAGATTAACAAAATCACAGTGCCACTGTTCATTAGGGACAGTTCCAAAATGCCTATGTTGAAAATGTGGTTAAAAAATCCCCAAAATAATTGGGTTATGGATGTGCGTTGCGCAGTTTCTATGCATGCTCATGCCTTCAATTTTCCATATTTTCACTCCAGATTTACAACATTGCCATTTTTTTACACCTCCTCATGAACACTACAGTTGCCATTGTTCACATCCTGCCCAAAATGTGTTTTCGTACCTGTGGTGCCAAATGGCACAGTCGCTGTGCAAAATCACCTTTTGGCTAACAAACTGATAGTGCCGCTCTTCATGAGGTGGGGTCACAAAAAGCCCATGTTGAAAATTTGGAGTGAAAATACCAACAAACGCCTACGGCATTAGGGTTTCCAACTGTAACACCCCACACTGTAGAAACTGACAGGTGTCAGGGGTGTGGCTTGGGATCATTGGCTGTAATGCTCACGCCATTCCACCCCCGCACCCCACCCTGTAGCCAGTGACAGGCATCGAGGTATGCCTTGGAGTGTTCAGCCCCAAATTTCACCCCATTCTCCTATACTGCACCCATCTCAGCATATTTCCTTATGGAATGGGGGTAAATATAAGGCCCAAAGACCCCAAAGCAGACCACAACACTTGTAAGTGTCTACAGGGTAGGGTGAGGTGAAATGGCATGAGCGTTATAGCTGATGACCCAAAGGCACACCCCAATGCCTGTCAGTTTCTGTAGGGTGGGGGTGGGGTTGGCGTCAGTTCAATACTTTACTGCCATTCCTATTATGTGTCTCTCTAACTCCTGCACTACCAATGCCAATGCCAGCAAGACAACATTCGGCATTGATTTTGCTTGTTTCTTCTAGGTACCTATCTATATTGAATTTGAAGGCAGAAGCAGTATAGACTGATACACCTGCTCAGGAAGATTTTTCTATGTACACATTCTGTGAATTAATGCTAAATACTAGAGCTCTGCAATGTAATACATTCTGCCAGTGGAATGCCCACAGATTAACCATTTTGTTCTCACAATTCCACCAACATGTAAAGAGCAGGATTTTTATGTACATGAGTGGAGATCTTGCCTAACAAATCTTTTGTATTTCTTCAACTCTGTTTGCAGTGCATTGGATGACAGTTTACCAGCTGATGTTTTTTATATGGATTTCTCAAAGGCATTCGACACCATGCCACGTGGGCTCCTTATTACTAGGTTACAAGAATTTAGGTTTAATTTCCATCTTTTTAAATGGATCAGTTCTTGGTTAGAAGACAGGAGACAAAAGGTTATTATGGCTGGCCATGCATCTGACTGGCTTGATGTTACTAGTGGGATACCACAGGGATCAGTCTTGGGCCTGATACTCTTTAGTGTATATATATATCACCAATACACACAACACCAAATAGTTGGTGTACTAAGTTTGCAGATGATATTAAACTGGGAGCCATAATTATCAATAAAATCTCCACAAATAACTTTCAAGAGGAAATAAATCGGGTAGGAGAATGGGTAAAATGTAATAAGTTACTTCTTAACCTAGATAAATGTAAAATAATGCATTTAGGTGCATGAAATAAAAATTAAACCTATACGCTATATGGGAAGGAAATACCAACTATCATCCAAGAATGAGACTTGGGTGTAGTGGTATCCCAAAATCTCTCAGCAACAGGACAATTTCAAAAAGCTTCTAGTCAGGCTAACAGAATACTGGGTTGTATATTACAGAACATCAGAAGTAGAGATGAACACATTCTCTTGCCATTGTATATCTCACTGGTCAGACCACACCTTGAGTATTGTGTGCAATTCTAGTGGGCTCCAGACAAGAAGACAGATGTTAAAATAGTGGCATACTGGAAAGAATACAAAGGAAAACAACTAAAAAGTTCACACAAACTAAAAATATGAACTGTGGCGACAGACCGAGGTATCTCAACTTGTACTCGTTTGAATACAGGAGGCTTATTAGGGCTTTTCACAATGCTGACGTTTGGGAGTGTCTAACACTAGAAAAAGCAGACATGCATAGGGAGAGTAGATTTCACCCACTACAGCTTAATTGTGAGAATTTTAAGACTAATAAAAGAGGGAATTGACTAAATCAAAGGATTGTTAACATTTGGAACATATTGCCTAAGGTAGTTGTGTTGAGTAAAACCCTATACTTCTTCAAGATGTCTTTAGATAAACATATGGAATATAATAATGTTCCTACCTGGACTGATTATCAGGATGAGTCATTATGGTGCTCAGGCTTCTGACTTATACGTACCTGTGAACCTATGAATGCACTAACACACTAAGATGCCAGCAGAACAGGCCAAAAGGTCTATCCAGTCTGCTCGTACATCAGCACATGTAACTGTGGAATTTTTGTTGAAGTTATCATAAACTGTAGATTTCTTTTCCACAGTTTTTTTCACATACAAACTAATTAATGGTAGCTACATAACTTTCATTTTTAATGAAAAAAGGTGGAATTCTTCGCTGTGTTCCAGTTAGACTATAGTTCTGTATCATTTTCCCTTATTGCAGTATGTTCAATTTTATGGACAATTTCAAAACCTTTACTTCACAGCAGACTGTAGAGTGCTCAGTTTGGACTTTAACAGGGACAGCTCTGTTGGCTATTTAAGAACTTATGGTAGCTTGTTGCTGGGCTTACAAATGAAAGTTCCTTGAGGGATGGAGTTAGAGGTACAGTAAATGATATGTTGGCATACCTTATTTACCATGGAGATCAATTGGCCATAGGTTAGCTGTCCAGAGATGGTATGCAGTACCATTATTTTGGATGTAGGTTTACTTCCATAATGGTAATATTGACTCATGAGTATACTGTATTGACATGTGTTATTAAATTGCACCTTCCTCTCTCCTCCATTTGATGTACAGCCTAGAAGGGTATGGTATTGTATCCTACAATAAGGATGAGGATTTATATGTCATTATTACTACATGTACCTGCCATGTTTATTGTTTTTAAAATATGCATTTTAAACTAAAAACAGAAAATTAAACAAGCATTTGTCAATGCCGAATGTTGACTGTGTTGGTCTGTTGAGCACGCTCACTAGCCCTCTGTCAGTCGCTCAGACTGTTTGGTCCGGTGCTGCAGGCTGCTCTTTTGTACTGGGCTCCTGCCTGCGTTGGCACCTTGTTCTGCCCACTAAGAATTCTGCAGCTGTCCCGACAGAACTCCATTGAGGTGACTCACTCCCCCTCTCTCACTCATTCATTCTGTTTCTCCTGGTGCTGCAGGCTGCCCTGTTGTACTGGGCTCCTGCCTCTGTTGGTGGCTTTTTCGGCCCACAAAGAAATCTGCTGCAGTCCCGACACAGGTCTGTTGAGCCTGCTGACTCCCCCTCTCTCACTCACTCATTCCATTTCTGCCAGCATTGCAGGGTGGCCTTTTGTACAGGGCTCCTGCCTGCGTTGGCACCTTTTTCTGCCAACAAAGAAATCCGCAGCAGTCACGATAGAGCTCCATTGAGCTCGCTCACTCCACCTCTCTTACTCGCTCATTGTATTTCTCCCGGCGCCGCAGACTGCCTTTTTGTACTGGGCTCCTGCCTGTGTTGGCACCTTTTTCTGCCCACAAAGAAATCCACAGCTGTGCCGACAGAGCTCCGTTGAGGTCGCTCACTCCCCCTGTGTCACTCACTCATTCTGTCTGTCCTGGCGCTGCAGGCTGCCCTTTTGTACTGGGCTCCTGCCTCTGTTGACGCCTTTGTCTGCCCACAAAGAAATCTGCAGCAGTCCCGACAAAGCTCCATTTAGCTCATTCACTCACCTTCTCTCACTCACTTATTCCGTTTCTGCCAGTGCTGCAGGCTGCCCTTTTTTATTGGACTCCTGCCTGCGTTGCTGCCTTCTTCTGCCCACAAAGAAATTTGCAGCAGTTACAATACAGCTCTGTTGAGCTTGCTCACTCCCCCTCTCTCACTTGCTCATTCTGGTTTCCCCGCCAGTGCAGACTGACCATTTATACTGGGCCCCTGCGTGCATTGGCACCTTTGTCTGCCCACAAACAAATCCGCAGCTGTCCTGACAGAGCTCTGTTGAGGTCGCTCAGTCTCCCTGTCTCACACGCTCATTCTGTTTGTCCTGGTGCTGCAAGCGGCCCTTTTGTATGGAACTCTTGCCTGCATTGGCTGCCTTTTTCTGCCCACAAAGAAATCCACAGCAGTCCTGACAGAGCTCCGTTGAGCTCACTCAGTCCCCCTGTTTCACTTGTACTGTTTCTCCCACCGCTGCATGCTGGCCTTTTGTACTGGGCCCCTGCCTGCATTGATGCCTTTTTCTGCCCACAAAGAAATCTGCGGCAGTCCTGAAAGAGCTCCAGTGAATTCGCTCACTCCCCCTCCATCACTCACTCATTCATTCTGTTTCTCCCAGTGCTGCAGGCTGCCCTTTTGTACTGGGCTCTTATGTTGCGCCCTTTCTCTGCCCACAAACAAATCTGCAGCTGTCCCAACAGAGCTCTGTGGAGGTCGCTCAGTCTCCCTCTCTCACATGCTCATTCTGTTTGTCCTGGCGCTGCAAGAGGCCCTTTTGTACGGGATTCCTGCCTGCATTGGTGCCTTTTTCTGCCCACAAAGAAATCTGCAGCAGTCCTGACAGAGCTCCGTTGAGCTTACTCAGTCCCCCTGTCTCACTTGCTCATACTGTTTCTCCCACCGCTGCAGGATGGCCCTTTGTACTGGGCCCCTGCCTGCATTGATGCCTTTTTCTGCCCACAAAGAAATCCGCAGCAGTCCTGAAAGAGCTCCGGTGAGTTTGCTCACTCCCCCTCCCTCACTCGCTGTCTCACTGTGTATCTCCCAGTGCTGCAGGCTGCCCTTTTGTACTGGGCTCTTGCGTTGGACCCTTTCTCTGCCCAGAAACAAATCCGCAGCAGTCCCGACAGAGCTCAGTTGAGTGCGGTCACTCCCCCCTCCCACTCGTTCGATCTTAATGTGTCCCAAACAGTGATTTCCCACAGCGACCATGCTATTCTGCGGCAGGCGTGCAAAAACACATTTTAGCCACGATGTGAAAAATGGCAGCTGTACTGTTCATAAGGAGGTGGAGAAAAATGCCACTGCTGAAAATGTGGCGTGAAAATATTACAAAACTGCGAAGTTACAAGGGTGCATAGAAACAGTTCAACGCACGCTTGTAACACAGTCATTTTATGGAGTTTCATCACCCAATTTTCAACATAGGCATTTTAGGACCTCTGCTCATGAACAGTGCCACTGTCATTTTCTTAATCTGTCCCGAACAGTGATTTCCCACAGCGACTGCGTTATTCTGCGCCAGAACTGTGAAGACACATTTTGGTCAGGATGTGGAAAATGACAGCTGTACTGATCATAAGGAGGTGTGGAAAAATTCCACTGGTGAAAATGTGGCATGACAATATTACAAATCTGCGGAGTTACAAGGGTGCGTGGAAAGTGTGCAACGCATACTTGTAACACAGTCATTCGATGGGCTATTATCACCAAATTTTCAACATAGGCATTTTAGGACCTCTGCTCATGAACAGTATCACTCTCATTTTCTTAATCTGTCCCAGACAGTGATTTCCCACAGTGACGCTTCTCCGGAAGTGCGAAACACATTCGCCCAGATGAGAAAATGACAGCTTTACTGTTCATAAGTAGGTGTGGGAAATGGTAATGTTGGAAATCTGGAGTGAAAATATTATAAATAAATTCGCAGTTACGAAAGCATGCGTGCAAACCGCGCAACGCACGCCAGAATAACACAGTCATTTTATGGAGTATCATTACCAAATTTTCAACATAGCCATTTCAGGACCTCTACTCATGAACAGTGTCACTGTCATTTTTTTAATCTGTCCCAAACACTGATTTCCCCCAGCGTCTGTGCTATTCTGCGCCAGAAGTGCGAAAACACATTTCGGCCAGGATGTCAACAATGACAGATATACTGTTCACAAGGAGTTGGGACAAAATCCCAATGTTGAAAATCTGGTGTGAAAATATTGCAAATTCACGAAGTTACAAGCATGCGTAGCAACTGCACAGCGCACACCCGTAAAACAGTCATTTTTTGGATTTTTACCACCAAATTTGCAACATAGGCTTTTTGAGAGCCCACCTCATGAACACTGGCACTCTCGTTTCGTTAAGGTGATTCCGTGCAGTGACCGCGAAACCACCTTTTGGGGCCAATTAATGCCATGACAGTTCAAGAATTATGAGCAGGAGTCCAAAACCCCATGTTGCAAATTTGGTGAAAAAATTCCCAAAAATGCCCGAGATATGCACTAAAGTTGAAAAAACCCTATTCATTACATTATATAGCTTACCGGCATTTCCTCAGTTCGCGGTCAGCTTTGAAGAGTGCAGACGTGTTCCCGTCCAACTAAGAGCGCATGCTGAGCTTTGGAGGTAAGTATGGGGTGAGGGGGGTATGGGGAGGCTGAGTGCACAGTAGGTGGGTGCGGGTTGTGGGAGGGGGGCGGGGAGACTATGAGGGACGGTTTCCTTTCTTTCAGGCACAGGAAACGGAAGAAAACATAGCGGGATCGCCAACAGGGGCATGTGGCACGCTGAGGTGGGCTCCCAGCATGCCACTGGAGTCTGGGGGGACAGCTGCAGCCAATGGGGGATTGGGCACCCCCATCGGCAAACAACAAAAGGGGGGATTATTTATACCGATGGGGATTGGGCACCCCGTAGGGCAAACAACAAAAGGGGATTTATTTATGCTGACGGGATTGGGAACCCCATCAGCAAACAACAAAAGGAGGGGATTCCTTTCTGCCGACGGGGATTGGGCACCCTGTCGGCACACAATTAAATGGGGTGTCACATTATGCCAGTAAGGCCCCTGGCCGGCAACAATATGAAGTTAGATATTGTTTGTGAATACGGTGGCAAGACGCTGCCATGTTTACAAACAATATCAGAGATCCTACATCCCGCCCTGCAATGACGGGTTGCTCCCTCATTGCAGCAGATGGCTGACGCTGCACTGACGAGGCAGCCCCTGATTGCAGCGGCTGATTTTTTAGAAAGTTGTGGCACGCTGGCTGAACTAGTGCCAGCAGCAGCGTGCCACGGCATTGGGGGACAGGGGACAAGCCTTTGCAGGCTGTGGGGGCCTTGGGCACAACACTGCCATGCCTCCACAACCTGCTTCTGGAGAAACCTGTCACAACATGTTTCTTGCGCATGCACGCAATCAACATAAAAAAGGGAATTCTAGGCATATACAAGAACCAATGTAGGAGGGCTGCTGGAGACTTGCTCATAGTGCATGTCAAGGTCAAAAAAGTTTGCGCATTCAAAAGAAAATGTTACACTTATGGTATCGCACCCCAATAATGTTAAAAAAAAATGGGCCTCACCACCACTGACTCATGCTGGAGATGTGGAGAGGTCGAGAGGAAGGGGCGAATTTGTTGCACGTACTGTGGGAATGCAAATGGATTGGAGGCTTCTGGTCCAAAGTTCTGTCAGAATGTGGAAAAACACTGAAAATCTAAATCCCCCCCGCCTTACTCCTAATGGGCCTTTCTCTTCCTGAGCCACAGCTAAATAGAATCCAGCTGCAATGGCTTTTGCAAGCCACAGTAGAAGCAAAAGGGCTGCTCCTGATGAGATGGAGATCCCCCTAAGATACCCAAACTGGTGGATTGGCTTCAGGTGATGGAAAACCTAGCAATAAACTCTAGATTGCTGTATCTGTCCACTCAAAGCCTATCTGCATACCATATGCTATGGGGCCCCTATCTGTCCTACCTAGCTTCTGGGAAGCAACGCCCAGACCCAGGTCTGGAAGAAAGACCTACTAAAGCCACCCTGAATTGTTGAGGCTAGCTATTGGTTCAAAGCTAACTCTCTCAGAGCCCATGGACTTCCCCCTCCAACCTGACCCCTCCTTTGGCCCCTACACCCACCAAGGCTGTGCTCAAGACCTAAGAAACAATGTCACAATGAGACTGTAACTGTACGAACTGTGTATAAACAGTAGTCAAACCAGTACTCATAAAGTAGTTGTGTTATTCATAGCGTGTACCTGCAAATGAGATGTCGCCTGCAAACTGCCACATACACTGTATATCCTGTACTGCTACCTCCTGCTTACAAATGTTTGTACTCTTCTGTTGATACTCAATAAAAAAGATTAACTGCAAAAAAAAAAGGAAATTCTGTGGATTCTGCATGGGCAGAATAATAGAAAAATTAATGGAATTCCTTTGCTTTTTGGCAGAAATGGAATTTCATGATTACTCCCAGTCCTAATATATAGAATAATACATGATAAGGTGTATATAATGAGAATTTTACACGCACCCAGGGTGTGGGATGCTACATAAATCCTGAGATTAAAACTTGAGGGGTTTATGAAAGCATCACCTACCAAGGGTATGTGCAAAATTGTTTAGTACTCAGCAGTTATATAAGACAGTGTGGCCGGTAGATTGTACTGCTGTTTTTAAGTTTTAGTGTTGCATTTTGTTTGCTTGCTGCCTTTTTTTTTTCCCTGTCTTCCCCATCTTTCTCTGTTTTATATTCATTAGTAGAGAATGGATCTGATAGTGCTAGCTCAATAGTGCAGTCGGTCTGAAGTGCAGTTTGAACTTTGACTTCTTTTTTTGTGCAACTGGAACCAAGGAGACAATGCCTGAACTGCACCCTGAATATTTTGTTGTCACTCTGCTAGCAGGTAAAATCCAATGTAAATTACAGAGGTGAAGAGCAAAATAGTGTGTGCATGAGGGAGGCTTGTGTGTGTATACATGCACTGAGGGAAACCTGGTACACGTTTGCAGTTATAACCAGCTGGTTATAGCAGCAAATTATAACCGCATTTCTGTATGGGAGAAAACACTCCCCAGTTATTATAAATACCTTACAATATTGAAACCATCCATGACCTCAAACTTTGTACGTCTGCTATATGTGACATCCTGATCAAACTACGCAGTTTCTATGATCTGGTGCCCTTTCATTACTTTGTGTAACTATTAATATAGTTTTTATTTTTGTTGTTTATTGGAATGACACCCATATTATATATATATATATATATATATATATATATATATAGAGAGAGAGAGAGAGAGAGAGAGAGAGAGAACACATATTGCACATACCCCAATAATGCAAAGCATCATGGGAAGCATATGCAAATGCAAATTAATTAATTTGGACTGGCTCAACTTTAAGCAGAATTGCATGGTGCCAGTAGGCCCCACAATACAATCAGCAAAGGCTGATAACAGCAGACACAGGCACGTGTTTCGTCCTCATTTGGACTCATCAGTGTGCCATATCTGTACCTCAGCCCAGGGAGAGATAGCCAGCCAGCCTATAGTGGATCTTATTGGTTTGGGTCATGGGCAGCCCAAAGTAGAGAGAAAAGAGAACTTTTGTTAGTTGTTTAAACAGGACTAGCACACTAAGCTGAAAGTTTTTTACAGGTGTGACCTGGAAGCACAGGGAAGTTAAGTGACTTGCTTAGGGTCACACAGTCTGCAAGTGGAAGCTGTGGGATTCAAACCCAGGTCTGGTCTGCTGGATGTCACCAGATTTGCAGCTCAGAGCCTTAAACCACTGTGCTAAACTACAAAAGAACCCCAGAGTAAATACACTGGGGCATGGGTTATCCCGGAGGATATTGTCCATACAGCTCACTTTAAAGAAACACAAATTGCACATACCCAGCACGTATCGTATGGAGATGCTCATGAGTTATTTGGACTGGCTGAACTTATGGTGTCAGTAGCGCAGGCCTCATAATACAACCAGCAAAGGCTAAGATATGGCACACTGATGAGTCCATATGAGGATGAAACACGTGTCTGTGTCTGCTGTTTTCAGCCTTTGCTGATTGTATTGTGAGGCCTACTGGCACCATACAATTCTGCTTAAATTTCAGCCAGTCCAAATTAACTCATGGACATCTGCATATGCTTCCCATGATGCTTTGCATTATTGGGTATGTGCAATTTGTGTTTTCTTTAAAATGTGGCTGTATGGCCAATATCGTCTAGGATAACCCATGCCCCAGTACATTTACTCTGTGGCTCTTTTAGTATATATGTATTGCAAAAAACTCCATTAATGCATCAGTTAGGGTTGATTCCACACTAACAAAAGTCTGAAAATTCGATGTTAAGGTTACCAACCCCCTTCTACCCCCCACCATCCACAGACCAACAGGTGCTGGGGGTGCCTTGGGGTCGTCGGGCCTAACTCTCACCCCATTCCATGTGTAAATGAGCTGAGATGGTACAGTATAGGAAAATGGGGTGACAGTTAGGCCTGATGACCCCAAGGCACACCCCAGTGCCGGTTGGTGTGTGGATGGTGGGGGGATAGGGTTGATAACCCTAACATCCAATTTCCAAACTTTTGTTGATGTGGCATGAACCCTAACTGATGCATTAACAGAGTTTTTTGCAATGTATGTTCATATGTTCATATGTATGAATTTCCCTTCTTTTTGAGAAAGTGAAATGTTACTGATATGGTATCTGTAGGTGGGAGCACAGACGATCTGGGCCCTGCACTCCCACCCACCTATCAGTGTAGAGCCATAGTGCAGAAGGGCCCTGTGCTCCCAGTTTTGCATAATGGGATGCATATTTGGGAGTGCAAGCCCTCTGGGCCCTGCGCTGCCACCCACCCATAATTCTAGAGACATAGCGACTGAGGTCCCTGTTCTCCCAGTATTGCAAGATGGTATTCATGGGTGGGAGTGCAGGCTCTTTGGGCCCTGCACTCCCACCTACAAGTAAAAAACATAGAGCAGGAGAGCCCTGGCTTTTAGTTTGCATAGTCATATCTGTAGGGGGGAGTGTGGTCCCTCTGGGCCCTGCGCACCCACTCATGACTGTACAGAGATAACGTAGAAGGGACCAGTGCTCCCAGTTTAGCATAAATAGTATGCATAGGTGGGAGCGTAGGCCCTCTGGGCCCTGTGAGCCCACCTAATCATACGTGCAGACAAATAGCAGAGGACTACAGCCATTCCAAACAACCCTTGTAATGCATATTTGGCAATATCTCAGAAACCATAGCAACTGCAGAAAAAATTATTTTGCATTTATATTCATGACCTAGCCACCTCCTAAGGTACACTTGGTTAAAAATCCATATCTCGAACCATTTTCGAGGTATAGGTGCCGAAAGGTGGTACGGCCGCGACAATGTTATCCTATGGAAAAATTCACAACTTTGGAGTGCTGTAACTCTGGAACTGGTGCACATTTTTGCACCAAACAAGCGAAAGGCACATCTGTGGTGTAAGGGATTGCCACCCTACAAATTTCAGCCCAAAAGTCCAAACCGTGTAGTGGCAGTGGTTTTGGCTTATGCCACAATGTTATCCTATGGGAAAAATGTACAACTCCGGAGTACTGTAACTATGGAACCAATGTAAATGTTTTCACCAAACCACCAAAATGCATATCTGTGGTGCAAGGGCATGCCAGCCTGCAACTTTCAGACCAAAAGTACAAATCATGTAGTGGCAGTGAGGTGTCAAAGAAATGGTAATCTTTGGTGCAATAGTGTTGCAAATTGTGACACTTTAGGCAAATTTGTGAAAGAATGGTGCAAAACTGTTGCAAAGTTTTCAAGAGTGTCGCACCATTCTTTCTCAGATTGTGACAGTATGGGGGAGGGCAATCTCAAAAAACCTATTTCCCCGGGGTGTTTTTAAAAACTAATGACAGCATTGTGTTTCTCTGGCCCCAATTAGGTAAACACAAGTGTCAGTGTTTATCAAGGGGTGCTAAAATTTGAATTACAGCAGTTTTTCTCCACTGCTAACTGAAAACAAGATGGTGGCAACACAACAGTACAGTACAGAGTGTATTTGCAACAGAAAATGGCGCTTTCGCAGATGAACAGCACTGTCGCATGGAACATATATTTTTTTCTCATAGGATATAATGGGAAACTTTAAACTTTAATAATTTTTGAACTGATTAATATTTGTTCACTAAACCTTGAAAAAGCACACCCTTGACTCAGTCTCCGTAAACCCTGAAAAATTCAGACCACATGGACAAAGCATTCGGTCTGTGGAGATGAGCAAAGAATTTGCAAACGTTGAGGATTTTTCACACATTTTGATACTCTGTAGCTATGCAACCGCAAATCCGACTGGAACAAAAATTTGCAGATGCAGAGATCTACGATGAGACAACGCACATGCCACATTTCAGGTGCATTGGACAAATGGTTGCAAAGTTACTAAAGTTCAGACTTTTTAGTTTAATATAGAAGTCGCCATGCAACCTTAACTATACCTCCCCTGCCGGGCAGGTTATATATATATATATATATATATGTTTAGTAACTTCAAGGGGCAACAGGTTAAGACCTATTAGCAGAGTAAGACCTATCAGGAATGATTAGAGGACTTAAAGAGGGACTCTGGCCAAAAGTGCTACATAGCAGAATTAGAATAAGCATACCCTCAATAAATCTCTTACCAAAAATTAGGTTTCTAGGCCAGCCCAGTGGCGCTGAGGGTTGAGGCGCTGGACGCTACACCTCTCGCTGGTGACCCAGGTTCTGGAGCGGACCCGGGTCATCGGGGGTCGGCAGGGGAGGAAAGGATTGAGCATCCAGAGGACTGCTCTCTTTTCCTGGGAGGGAGGGGGGATGTTGATCCTGCTGTCTGGTGACTCCCAGTGGAGACTAGGGGTTCAGCAGCAGCTGGGATCCATGCAAGGGGATTGGACATAGCCACTCCTGTAGGTGTGTATGGGAGTATGCACATGCTGCGGTGGTGTGCATTGCACTGCCGGGCCAATGGGGGGACAAAACAAGGAAAAAATCCCGGCATCCCATAGGCGATGGCAGGTCTAGTGGTCAGCCCCCATGCCCAATGCTGGGCCTTCCATCTCCATCTCCAACACTTCCTCCAGCTCCCTGGTCACTCAATTAGATTACAGATAGAGCACCAGGAGGAGTCGGTGGTTCCGCCCCGGGGGGCTCAGAGCTGGGGGATTGCACAGCTGGGTGATGCGAGGGGAGATGGGCCCATGTCGGAGTGGAGTCTGGAGGTTTCAGGTGGGCAGACACAGACGAAATTGAGAGTCCTAGCCGGAGAGAGTTCAGGTAAGCTGGTGAGGAGAAGGGCATAAAGAGAGTTGGAAAAAAAAAGGTTTCTATGTTACTTCATTTTAAAGTTATGAGCTATTTTATAACCCTGATTTCACTATCAATTCAAAAAAGCCAGTTTCAGTGAAGAGCCACTGATGATGTCATGTCCTGAACTCACAGTCTAGTCCTCCCTGTCAGCAACCTTACAGGACCTGTTTCTCCAAAGTTTAAGAAACTGTAGCTATAGTAATCATTTAAAAAAAACTGAAAAAGGATGGCTGCAGTGCTTGTTTTCAAAATTTTCAGATGCATGGTACTACACTTTAGAACATGTCAGGAGGTAGTTTTGGAATGTAGCAGTGAACCAAGGTATAGAATGCCAAGGTGGTGAACAATTTTAACATGCTGGGGGGACATGCAGTTTCAGAATGTGGCAGGGATGTGCCATCTCAAAATGTGGTGGGACACTTAATCTCGAAACGTGACAGGGACACACATCAAGGAATCTGGACATTTCGGAATATAGTGGGGATGCATGCTGTCGGAATGTGACAGGACACACCATATTATTTTGAAATTGCTGGTCCCTGCCAAATTCCAGAACTGTACTCACCCACCATATTTCAAAATTGTGCATCACATCCCGATCATATTTCAACAGTGTGTGTCCCAGCCACATTCTAAAATGATGCATCCCTGCCACATTCCAAAATTGTGCATCCCTGTCATATTTTGAAATTGTGCATCCCTGCTACATTCTGAAATGGTGCATCCCCACCAAATTCCAAAACTGCACATTCCTGCTACATTCTGAAGTTGTGTTTCAGTGCCACATTCCAAAACTGTCACTGCCACATTCCCAAATTGTATCACCATTACATTCTGAAATTTTGTGTCACTGTCACATTCTGAAACTGTACACCACTACCACATTACAAAACTGTGTACCTCTGCCACATTCCGAAACTGTGCATCACAGCCACATTCTGAAATTGTGCATCACTGCCACATTCCAAAACCGTGTGCCAGCACCACATTCCAAAACTGTGCACCACCACCACATTCTGAAACTGTGTATCACTGCCACATTCTGAACCCGTGCGTCACTGACACATTCTGAACCTGTGCGTCACCGTCACATTCTGAAATTGTCCATCACCACCACATTCTGAAACTGTGAATCACCGCTACATTCTGAAATTGTGCTTCACCGCCGCATTCCAAAATTGTGCATTGCTGCTGCATTCCGAAATTGTGTGTCACCCCCGCATTCTGAAATTGTGCATCATCACCACACTCCAAAATTGTGCATCACTGTTACATTCTGAAATGATGTGTCCCAGCTACTTTCTGAGATTGTGTCATTGCTGCTTTCCACAACTGCAAACTGGTGACATTTCAAAATCTCATACCTGCAATATTCTAAAAATTGCACACAACCGAACTTTGTCATTCTAAAGCCATGTTTGCCACTACATTCCAACTCCCTGTCACATTCTGAAGTACTGTACCTTGCATCTACACATTATGGAAGTGCATGTGCTGACCCACCCAGTGACAGTTTTCCTTTTTCAGATGTGTACTACACCTGCATTTTAAGTAACATAGGAGAAATGTCATATAAGGTAGCTTGCAGGAAGGACTAGGATGCGAGTCCAGGTTATGACATCATTAGTAGCTGTTCTCTGAAACTGTCTTTTTTGAACAGGCAGTGAATTAAGGGTCACAAAATGACTTGTAACTTAAATTAAGTAAATTAGAGATCTAATTTTTGGCATGAGGCTGATTGAGGATATGCTGATCCAAATTCTGAATTTATTGATGTCAGAAATGTTGGCCTGAGTCCCTCTTTAACATGTACTTTGTGGAAGACAGGAGTGAACTGGGAGCATGATATGCAGCGGAGTAGGCCAGGATGCAGCACAAAATTGCACCATAGTTACTTCAGTAAACAAGACAATTTCAATGGCAGTTAGTCCCTTTTGTCTTGCAGTATCAAAGGATACTGTGTTATATCTGACCAGCTTCACTGTACATGGAATAACGGATGGGTGTCTGTGTTATGAGTTTTTGTATAACTCAGGTGTATGTTGTTCATAAAGGCAAAATACACAACCGGTATTTGAAACGAAAGACATACAAATCCTAAATATTAATTGGCCAAAACAGTCAGCCGACTGTTTTTAGCCAATGAAATGTTTGGGATTTTTGTGCCCATGTTATAATACTCATTTTGTGGATCCTACCACTATCTGTCAGATAGTGCTGGTATCCTACCTAGGATCCTACTAGAAATCCTAGCAAAGACAGATGTAGGATCCAAGGTCAGATAACGATGGATCCTAGTTAGGATCCAGGGATTCTAGGCCAGATAGTTAGGATCCGGGGTCAGACAGTGATGGATCCTAGTTAGGATCTAGGGATCCCAGGTCAGATTCAGGGATCCAAGGTCAGATAGTTAGCATCCGGGGTCAGATAGCGATGGATCCTAGGTCAGATAGGATAGCAGTGTCAGTGGCTCAGTAGGTAGCACACTCGCCTCTGAGGCCGGGAGATCAGAGGGCTGTGGGTTCAGTTCCCACATCTGGCACTTGGGTTAATATCCCAGTACTGACACTGTAGTGCAGCATAAGAGGGGTGCTGCACTTCTGAGGTACCGTCTTTCGGATGAGACGTTAAACTGAGGTCCCATCTGCCTGGATTGGTGGTAGTTCAGGTGGATGTTAAAGATCCCATGGCACTTATCGAAAAGAGTAGGGAATTTCCCGTGTCCTGGCCAAATTTCCCTCATTCACTAAAAATACCACCAACAGCTTAATCTGGTTCAAGGTCAGTTGGCATTCATCTGTATCCCTCTCCCCCGGGTCGTGCCTGAAAATAGGCAGGATTTGTCTAGTGCACTTACCCGGTCAACAAAAGCTAAATAAATAAATAAAAATAAGATAGTTAGGATCTGAGTTGGATCTGTTGCTAGGATCCACAGTGCTTGTAGGATCCATGAACTAGATCCTAGAGGGTAGAATCCATGGTCAGATACCACTACTATCCTACCACAGCAACTATCTGGCCACATGGGAGGTATCTGTTGATATCCCAATTTCTAGGATACTATCTGAGCAACATTAGTAAGCAATAAGACACGATGGTGTATGTGTTAGACAATCCTAACACATGGGTGGGGGCACAATGAGGCATGGGGCTGCAGGTCAAGTGCATTCAGCCACCTAGCCCTGCATTCGAACTGTCTAATGCAGATCCCTGGAGTGGCTTTTTGTGCTTATAAAATGGGCCTCTGTATTTTATATGCATGTAAGAATCAAAATGTTTATGCTGATATGGAAAAAAATAACAATCTTTCATGTTGTTTGTTGTAAAATAGTTCTTCTGCCATCCATTGATCTTATTTTGTTTGCCCTTAGGACTTTTATTCTATTGTGGCCACTATAGCTGTACTTTGTTTCTGATAGTGACAGCTGGGTGCCATGACACTCTGCACCCACCATAGATTTAGTTGTTTTATATTTTTATATTTTATATTGTTCCTTATTGATTAGTCTGATACCAGGAAGATTTTGTGAGATACAAGAGGACTAATCAAATGGGCAGCTGAATGAGTGCATGGGTGAGTAATCGTGTGGACAGCTGGGTAGGTGGGAGGAAAGAAAAGAGAGAAAATTATTCTTTTAAGGGAGTAAGACAAAAATAAATCATCTGCTTATCTTCAGTATGTGTTCGTCTTATTAGCAGTACATTTCTGTGAAGGGTAAGTGGTTGCAATGGAGGAGCAGGGACTCAGTCTGTGTCATTGATGTCATGGTTACCATGCCCCCCCCACACACACACTGATGGAGCTCACAGCTATGTTTTGTTTTATAAATTCCTATATGTAGTGTACATTTATTGCACTGAGTCTAGTTTCTGGGAGGTACGAGTGGGCAGGCAGGATGAAAGAGGTAAGAAGAGGAGCGGAGACGTGATGCTTCTTGTGGTGTGTGGTGGACCGGGTGGTAGGTGGTGGAACAATAAGCAGCCATTAAATTAAAAAAAATAACTTAATCTGAGCAGCTTTTGAACATTTGTGTTCATTGTACAGCAGCATTTTAAATCTGACAGCTGTGTGGGGGGAGGAGAGCAGGAAGAAAAAAAAGAGGAACAGTTAAGATTATTTCATTTTTTACTGTCAGTGGCTACTGAGGGGGAAAATTGTATCTGTTTCATTCTTGACAGTTCTAAAGGCACAAGGATTTTGAACACATACTGTGTCCAGGTGGGCAGGACTAGTTCTAGCCACATATTAGACACTTCTAATGCAGGGCTAGCAATCAATCTGATTGCTTGAAATCCTTTGTCCATTTTACAATACGTCCCAATGCATGGACATCCTGGTATTTAGCCACTTCACATAACAATATGCTGCCACAGAATGATAGCAAAATGTATGGCAGCCATTGTTTACCCTTGCTAAAACAGTTAGCACAGCACAGTCAACAAAGAAACAAGACATTTTCCATCCCCTCACATTTAGACTGAAGTAACTATATTAAACATTCACAATCAGCCCAATTATTTATTTGTAGTCTTCTGTTTGCTAGCTTTCAGTTGTGAAATCAGTGCAAAGAAGTGACTGTGCCGAGCTCCGACCCCTCCACATAACTGTGTCCTTGCTCTGTTGTGGCAATCACAGTTCCCAGTTTTAGCCACTCACATAAGTTCACTTAGTGCAGTCTTTCTTTACCACACAGTGTCTCTGCTCTCACCTCCCTCCCCACAGAAACCCAGTGAGGCATTTTCAAGGGGTAATTAGGAACAAAGGGAGAAATGGGGTAGGGAAAGCTCTGAAAGGGCAGAACAAATCAATGTAAGGAAAGCAGGGCCAACTTGATGGACTCATCTTTTTCTGGATTTTACCATCTATGCAGCTATAATGTATGATAGAATGCTGTTAACCTTAGGAAATCATCATTTCCTGAGGTTGTTATGCCATCGATGTGACGTAGTAATGTTGTTAACCTATTGATGCTACGTCATATCGATAGGTTAACAACGGGGATTGGTCTGCGCATGTGCATGACTTTTTTTACTCTCGGGAACTGATGGATGCACACAGCGGTGAGGGAAGGACTGAACGGCCACGGCAGTGACTATTTCGTAAAGTAAGGAGCCGTTTTCCCTTTTTCTTGGGACTATACACTATAAAAAACAATGTATGGTCCTTCTATCAGCAACCGGTTAATGTTAACCGTCTCGAGGTTGCCATGGCGATGTAAACCTCTCGAGCTTCACTCTCGAGGTTTACACAGTCGCCCTGGCAACCTCTCGACGGCTAACAGACCAGTTACCAATAGAGGACCATACATTATCCTCTATGTTATCATTAGAATATTGAGTTACTGTACCTGGTGTTAAATATTGCACTTTATCTATGCCTTTTGTAACACTTGCTGCTGTATATCTTTTTTCCATTTGATAAATCACAGTTCCTATGTCCAAACATTCCACCCAGGTTGGAGGGAATTTGTAACCACTAGTGACAAACTACCTTGGTACAATAACTAAAATAGGAGGTAGTACATGGTTATAAATGATGATTGGGGAGGTGGATATGGTGGCCATAACTGAGCCATGGGCCACCCATTACCATGACTGGGACCTGGCAGTACCAGGATATAGGATATTTTGGAGGGACGGGTTAAAAGGGAAAGGGGGGGCAGACGCTGTCTGTGAGGGAAGGTCTGCAGTGTGACAGGGAGGAAGGCAACACAGAGTCACTATGGGTGCAGCTCCAGGACTCCAAAAATAGGACCCTCAGGATGGGAGTGATGTACAGGCCACCCTCTCAGACTGAGGAGTTAGATAAGGTTCTAGAGGGACAGATCAGAAGGACTTGCAGGAAGGACAATACAAGGATTGTGGGGGACTTCAATCTGCTGGGAGTGGATTGGGGTACCCCAGCCACCACAAATAGGAGGGAGCAGGTACTTCTGGATGCCTTCCAGGACAGCTTTCTATTGCATATGGTCAATGAGCCTACCAGGTTAGGGAACACCCTTGACCTCATGCTGGCGAATGGTGAGTTTGTGAGGGAGCTGAGGGCGGAGGAACCGCTGGCAGGGAGTGACCACCACTTGGTGTGGTTCAAGATAGACATGGGGAAAGAGGGAGTAGGATCGGGCACAAGGGTGATAGACTTCAGAAGGGCTGATTTCATGAGGATGAGGGAAATAGTACAGGGGTATCTGGCCAAGATCACTCCAGATATGGACATTAATCAGAGGTGAGAGGTCATTAAACAGGGTATAGAGGAGGCAACCACAACATGTGCAAGGGTCCAGAGTAAGAGGGCTAGGGCCAAGAAGCCTAGCTGGGTGAGCAGGGAGGTCATGGAGAAAATAAGAAAGAAAAAAGCCACATTTGGAAGGTAGAAAAGAACAGGGAGGGGGTGGACAGAGAGGAATACCTGAATGAGTGAAGGGAGGTGACAAGGACAGTCAGGGCAGCCAAGGCATCCCGAGAACTCAGGCTCGCACAGGGCATTAAAAAAGGGGAAATGGACTTCTTCAAGTACATTAGAGAGAAAAGGAGCTGCAAAGACCAAATAGTGAGGATTAAAAGTAAAAGTAGAAGAAAGGAGGTGATCCTGCCACTGTACAGGTCCCTGGTGAGACCCCACCTTGAGTACTGCATCCAGGTCTGGAGATCTTATCTCAGGAAGGATGAAGACAGATTGGAGACGATACAGAGGAGGGCAACAAAAATGATACACAGTCTCCATAAGTTCCCATACGAAAGCAGGTCACAGGTACTCAACATGTACTCCCTGGAACAACACAGGGATAGAGGGGACATGATTGAGACTTTCAAGTTTCTAAAGGGTATAAACAGAGTCTCTACCCAGGAGCTCTTTATGGTCAATAGCACCAGTAGGACAAGAAGACATGAGATGAAACTGAGGGGAGGAAGATTCAAGGGCAACATGCAAAGGTTTTTTTCACAGTGAGGGTGGTTGACCCATGTAATGGTCTACCGGCTAGAGTCATTGACTTCAAAACAATAGGGGAATTCAAAGCAGCTTGGGACAGGCACAAGAGGACTGTCTCACAGAAATTCTAATTGGGGGGCAGGGTTCAGGGCAGACTAGATGGATCTTTGGTCCCCATCTGCCATCAATTTCTATGTTTCTATGTTTTAAAAGGGAGGGGGTGGGTGGATACTAGGGCAGAACAGGCAGAAGCATTAGATGAGTACTTCTGCTCAATATTTACTGAAGAGGAAAGGTGTAATAGCAGTACTCGGGGGGGTAGGCACGGGCAGTGAAGAGGTGACAGACAGGGAAGTCCCAGTGGGCAGGGTACTGGAGGGATTGAGGGCACTGAGGGTGGACAAGGCGCAGGGGCCAGATGGCATACACCCCAGGGTGCTAAGGGAGCTAGCAGAAGTCCTGGCAGAACCCCTGGCAGACCTGTTCAATTCCTCCCTGGTCTCAGGAAGTGTACTGCAGGACTGGAGGATGGTGCACAAGAGCGGCCCCAAGGATGAGCTGGGGAACTACAGACCAGTTAGCATCACATCCATTGTGGGAAAGCTGATGGAGACAATTCTGAAGGAGAGGCTGATTTCCCTCCTAGAGGTTAATGGGCTGCAGGACAGCAGACAACATGGGGTGTGTCTCAGGCAAATCCTGTCAGACCAACCTGGTGGAGTATTATGATTGGGTAACCAGACAATTAGACAGGGGCCATGCAGTGGATGCCCTGTACCTGGACTTCAGTAAGGCATTAGATTTGGTGCCACATAGGAGGCTAGGTAGTAAGCTGGAAGGCACAGGGGCTGGGGTGAAGATGGTGGAATGGGTAGTGAACTGGCTGCAAGGGAGACAGCAGGGGTGGTGGTGGTGGGAGGAGAGCTCTCATTGCCCAGGCAGTGACAAGTGGGGTGTCACAGGGCTCTGTACTGGGTTGGTGTTGTTTGGGATCTTCATAGCATACATCTCAATAGGCATCAAGAGCAAGATCACTCTGCAGATGACACCAAGATGGGAGTAGTATTGGATGACTTAGAGGGGTGGCAGGGGTTGCAGGATGAACTGGTAAAATTGGAGGCCTGGTCGGACACTTGGCAGCTGGGGTTCAATGCCAAGAAATGCAAGGTGTTATATTTTGGAGCACAAAACCCAAGGAAGAGCTACCAGCTGGGGAGTAGGTCAGTTAGCCAAGACGAAGGAGGAGGATGATCTTGGGGTGATCATAATGGGGGCAATGAACAGTTTCACACAGTGTAGAAAGGAAGCTGCAAAGGCTAACAGGATGCTGGGTTGTATTGCCAGAGGCATATCCTCCAGGAGGGGGGGGAGGTGATCCTGTTGCTGTATAGGTCACTGGTTAGATCACACCTGGAGTACTGCATGCAGTTCTGGTGGCCGTACCTGTAGAAGGACATTAGGTTACTGAAGATGGTGCAGCGCAGGGCAACAAAAATTATACAGGGGCTAGGGGACTTGCCCTATGAGAGTAGACTGAGGGAGTGGAACATGTACTCCCTGGAGGAAAGGAGGGAAAGGGGGGACATGACTGAAACCTCAAGTACATGAAGGGAATAAATTAAACAGACACGGAGGGGCTTTTCCAGTTAAGGAGAGGGAGGGATACCCGAGGGCACAAGTTGAGACTGGAGGGGGGAAGGTTCAGAAGGGAAATGAGCAGACACTTTTTTTATGGAGAGGGTGGTGTCAGGGTGGAACGCATTACCAGAGGAAATAGTAGCATGTAATACAGTGGGCTGCTTCAGAAGGGGATTGGACAGGGTAAGGGGAGGGTCACTGGAAGGGGGCAGGGGAGAGAGGGCAGCTGAAGTATAAGAGCTTCTAGCTGCACAATCGAGCAGACTCGATAGACCGAAAGGCCTTTATCTGCTGGCAAGTTCATATAAACGAGTTGGGAAATACATTTTCAAGAGTAACTGAAAAGCACAGATAAAAATAAAGTAAAAAATGTGGATACAATTTCATTAAAGTGGCACAAAAACAGACAAGTTAAACAATAAGCTTTGCAAGAATGTAGAAGTATTAATATACCTGTACGTGGTGAGTACAAGTGATGCTCACATAATAGTACATGCAAACTGACAGGACAGTAGCTAATGTTGTAAGCTGGACAATTGCAGTAGGATGCACCCAATAGGTGACCTGGAAGCTATAATTTAAAGAGGGGTTTGAGCAAGCAGTTCTAATTCCCACTGGAAGGGTGTTCAAGAAAGATGGATCAGCAGAGGAGGAAGCCATTTTGCCCATGTTAGAATTTTCCCATGGTACTTCAGGCAGAAGGTGTTCAGAGGATCACAGATGAGAGCAGGTCAGGTGGATTTGTGTTGTGCCCTATGAATCTTGACAAAGGAACGAGATTAAGGATGCATAGTGACTTATCAGT
The DNA here is from genome assembly GCA_016271365.2 of Neoceratodus forsteri. Classification (NCBI taxonomy): domain Eukaryota; kingdom Metazoa; phylum Chordata; order Ceratodontiformes; family Ceratodontidae; genus Neoceratodus; species Neoceratodus forsteri. Next base: position 373,508,293 of record CM057449.1, read on the forward strand.
TGGACAGCAGAAGGTGAAGTCCATGTGCACCTGGGGGGAGAGGCAGCCAAGGTTTATTTAAAGGTACACATAATCACAAATTGAACAGCACTCACCACTGGGAATAACTGGATGCAAACTCAAGTTCAAAGTTCAAGTAGCGTTTGTTGTTCATCCAAAAAGACATTAAGAACATTACAATCATACATACTATAAAAAGAAAATACATATATTAAAAGTTTCTGGATACATTTTAAGTATAAGCGTGTTTAACAATTTCATACAGAAAGGCAGCTGTGCTGTAAAAGCATAATGTAAACATTCATTTTCTTTTTATTTATAACAGCAAGTAAAAATGTTGCAATCATCTCTGTCTCCTCTTGTGTTTTGGGATGAAGGAGAATGAAGACTGGGTCATAGTTAAGATCCATATATTTCATAAGGAACTGCTTCAGTATTTTATTTCTAGGTTTATTATAAAGAGGACATTGAAAAATAATCTGCATTATGGTTTCCTGGAATCCTTTTTTGCAGGGGCATAGGTTAGCTGATGTTAAATCATTTTTCCTACTTTTGTTAAAAGAAGTGTATTTGGATATAATAATATCAAATCTTGCCCAGCTGACAAGTTTCTTAAATTGTAGGTTGAATGGGATTAATAAATAATTTTCCATACCATGCACCAGTTTGTTGGTGCTGCATCATAAAGCCTGTTTTTGGTATTTGACTAGTTCAATGTATTTTTCTTTGTGCCAGACCAAAGAGTATCTTTTTAATGGTGTCTTTATATTGTACAGAGATATTTATATCCCTTTTAAAGTCATTCCAAAGATGGAGGGTTTTTGTTTTCTCAAAGATGGCTAGCAACCTTTTTAACTGGCATGATGATATCTCCTTAGAGAGACGGTTCATTTTTATGTTGGCTTGTGTACATGCGCCAGAAACATCTTGGGACAGTATGGAATTTTAGAAGTGTGTGAGTTTCTGCCCAATGCAGCTGAAGCTTTATGGGGCTTGTCTGACAGGCACCAATGAAATCGGCAAGCTGTCTATGACAGCAGTTTGAGAGAAGCAGCCTTCACTTGAAAGCAAAGTGCTGCTCCAATCAATTCAATTTTTCAATTCAATTCATCTTTATTTATGAAAAATCAGGGATGGTTACGAGTTGACGCTTTATGGGGCTCATCCCTCAGGCACCAATGAATCGGCAAGCTGTCTATGACAGCAGTTTGAGAGAGAGGACAGCACTTGGAAGAAATCTGAAAGACTCCGGCCATGCATATTACAGTGCACAGTAATGCGCATGGCAGGAGTTACGATTCTTGTCGGCTCCTGCCGCCAAGCACCTTGTTTGTTTGGTGTGCCTTTCCTGGTGAACTATTTCAATAAATAAATAAATGAGCTGTGGTGCAGCTTTCCACATTGGTGGCTCCTGCAGCCCACCACACACTCCCCAGAAAGCTGATATTAGGATGCCCAATCCCAGTGTTGGCATGTATCACCCCCCCCCCATTAATGCGACACATTGAGATCTCACCCCAGTGTGCCAAAATTTTTTTTTATTCATGTTTCCGACACTGGGATGCCCACTCACTGTGTCAGATGACCCCCTCAACCCGCCCGAATATTTCAAGTGCCAACATTGGGGTGCCCAATCCCCGTGTTGGCATGCCTCCCCCACACACACTATTGTGTCACACTGGGAGCCCACCCCAGTGTACCTAAATATTTTTGGTAACCTGTAAAATAAAGAAAACCATTCCCAAAGTCTTTTTTTTCCCCCTGAAAACAAGAAAACGGTCCCTCATCATCTCTCCATTCCCCCATCTCCACCCCCACCTCCCTCTGTGGACCACTCTCCCGCACCCCCCTTACCCCATACTTACATCCGGAGGGCAGGAACAGCAGTCTTCTATAAACAGGACACGTCTGCACTCTTCAAAGCTGACCGGCAAACAAGAAATGACTGTAAGCTGTAAAATGGGAGTCAATGGGGGGGCAACTTAGGCTGATATCTCAGCCATTTTTAGGAATTTTGGCCCCCAATATTCAACATGGGGTTCTTACGACCCCACCTCGTGAACACTGTCACTGTCTTTTGGTTACTTGGTCCCAAAAGGTAATTTCACGGTTGCTGCATGGAATCACCTTTTGTGACCGATTAACAAAACAACAGTGCCACTGTTCATGAGGTGGGGCTCCAATTAAAAAAAATGACTGCGTTACTAGCGTGTGTTGCACAGTTTCTACGCACGCTCATAACGTCATCAATTTTTAATATTTTCACTCCAGATTTTCAACATTGCCATTTTTCACACCTCCTTATGAACAGTACAGCTGTCATTTTTCATATTCTGCCCAAAATGTGTCTTCGCACCAGTGGTGCAGAATGGCGCGGTCGCTGTGGGAAATCAACTTATGGGACACAGTAACAAAGTCACAGTGGCACTGTTCATGTGGGGAGGTTCCAAAATGCCCATATTGCAAATCTGGGAGAAAAAAATGCCAAAAAATGATTGTGTTACCGGCGTGCATTGTGCAGTTTCTTTGCACGCTGGTAACTTCACCAGTTTTTCATAGTTTAACTCCAGATTTTCAACATTGCCATTTTTTCACACTTCCTCATGAACAGTACAGCTGTCATTTTTCGCATCCTGCTCATAATGTGTTTTTGCACCTGTGGCACCAAATGGTGCAGTCACTGTGCAAAATCACCTTTCGGGACTGAGTAACGAAATAATAGTGCCACTGTTCATGAGGTGGGGTCCCAAGAAGACCATGTTGAAAATTTGTAGTGAAAATACCAATAAACGCTGGGGGCATTAGGGTTTCCAACCAAAACACCCCACCCTGTAGAGACTGACAGGCGTTGGGGGTGTGACTTGGGGTCGTCGTCCATAATGCTCACGCCATTCCACCCCCATCCCCACCCTGCAGCCAGTGACAGGCATTGAGGTGTGTCTTGTGGTCTTCAACCTTAACATTCACCCCATTCTCCTTTACTGCACCCATCTCAGCTTATTTCCTTATGGAATGGGGTGAGCATATGGGCCGAAGACCCCAAGGCACACCGCAACACCTGTCAGTGTCTGCAGGGTGGAGTGAGGTGAAATGGTATGAGCATTATGGCCAACGACCCAAAGGTACACCCCCAAATGCCTGTCTGTCTCTGCAGGATGGGGTGGGGGTTGGCATTAGTTTAATACTTCACTACCTGTCCTATTGTGCATCTCTCTAACTCCTGCACTACCAATGCCAATACCAGCAGGCAAACATTCAGCATTGACAAATACCTGTTTCTTTCAGACATTTCATTGGAAGAGTGTTAAATGAGTTATTTATTGTATGTAGCCAGTATGCTGCAATTCTAAGTTCTATCAGAGTTGCTATGTCTATTCTGCCTAGTTGTGATCTTACTATGGCTGAAGATATTGATGAAAGAACTTGCAATATTGACTTGTAAAAATATAAAAGAGGGGTTTTCAGGTTTAAAGTTAATTGAGTTCAGCCGGCCCAGTGGCGCTGAGGGTTGAGGCGCTGGATGCCACACCTCGTGCCAAGCCGGTGACCTGGGCTTGGGAATGGACTCAGGTTGCTTGGGGGCTGGCAGGAAGGCAAGGATTGAGTGTTACAGCTCTCTTTTGGGGTGGGGGGTCTGTGGGACTCGCCCACGTCTAGGGTGCTTGGCTGCCTCTGTGGAGGTGGAGACAGCTGCTGCACCCATTGCACGGTGTGCAGACGCAAACAAGGGGTGAAAAAAGGAGGAAAAAAATCCCCGGCGGCAGGATGCCACTCGACTCCCTGCAGGCACTGCTCCTGGGCCGGGCATAAGGTAAGCCCTAGTAATTCCGGGAATGGAGCTGGGGGCGGGGGGTTGGGCAGAAGGGGGCTGTTGGGGGGAGGATGTAGAAATAGCAGCTGTGATAAAAAAAAGTTAATTGAGTTCCCCAGACTTCTGCTCCATATGAAAGAATTGGATTTAATTTGGCTTCCCCTGCCCAAAGGGCTGGAGATATAGTATTACCTCCAAATTTATAGTTAAAATATATTAGGGCTTTGGCTACTGTATGTTCTTAGCCTTAGCACATTGTTGTTTACAATGTAAGTTCCATTTGCCATTGGAGGTAAATTTAATCCCCAAATAAATGTATTCTTTTACTATCTCTATTTTCTTTGTGTAGATTGAATTTGTATTTGGATCTAGTTTTCCCAAAAATCATAACCTTGATCTTCTTTAAGTTAATTTTTAATTCCAATGTTCCACATTTGACTAGCTGTTGATTGATTTGTTTTTGTAAACCTTTGCTGGTAAGAAAAAATATCACCAAGTCATCTGCCTACACCGATATGTGGCATGGAGAATTACCTAGCTTTGGAGGATCAGAAGATGCAGCTACCTCTATCTGTAGTAATGAGCCAATGTATCTACTGAATAGTATGGGGCAAGAAGACAAACCTGTTTTACTCCTCTAGTTGTTTTAAAAAAAAATCTGTAGTGTTCCCTTCATTGTTATATCTGATGGCCATACTTGTATTTGTATACAACAAGTAGATGGGAATGAGTAAGTCAGTGGTAAGGCCCCTGTTTATTAATATGTTCCAAAGTGTTACTCTATTTACCAAGTCAAATGCTGCTGTAAAGTCAATAAACAGGGCAAAGAGTTATGACTTTCTACTGGTTATATATTTTTTAATAAGGTGAGCAAAGCAGTAATATTATCTGTTGTCAAGAAATTGGCTCTGAATCATGCCTGGTAATTGGATAATAGTGAGTTATTTTCCAGCTAGTGAAGTAGTCTATTTAATAAGATTGTTATGAATATTTTAGAGCTAATATCAAGTAGACTAATGGGCCTAAAGTTACAGGGATCATAGTCTGTACCTTTTTAGTCTATGGATACTATAGTATTTTTTGTCCATGATGAAGGTATGAATTTCTGTGTGTAAAACAAAGATTAACAAAGTTGTAAGAAGTGGTACCCAAAAAGTCTTATATTTTTTATAAATCCCACCTGGGATTTGATCAGGGCCAGGGGCTTTATTATTCATCAGGTTTGAGATGGCTTCATCCACTTCTAAGGATGCTATTGTAAGGGGGAAGTACTCATGATCCCATAAACTACTGGGTAGTTGATCAGTTAATCTTAATGGTTCCTCATTCTTACATAGTGTTTTAAAATGTTGTACCCAAGCTTCTTTTGGGATTAAAATTGCTAAAGATGGCTATGAATCATGGGTACCAGAGGCCATCAGTTTTTTAAAAAAATTGTTACCATTATTTTGAATTACATTGTACATACATGACCATTGCTTTTGTCTAAATGTGTGTCTTTTTCTTCTCCTAAGAATTGCTTGTACTGCTTTCTCATTTTATTTTTAAGGGCATTAAAGTTACCTCTACACAGATTTTTTTTTTTTTGCATTTTTAATTTGTCTATGTAGGTTGTTCTTTACATTTTTGCAAGAGGTATTAGACCAAGTTTGCTTTGAATGTGCTCTCTGATCTTTTAAATATACATTTTGTATTCCGTTTCTATGTTTGTATCAATATTTTTTCCATGTCCTGTGGTGTCAAGAGGTCGGTCAAACTATTTATTATTAAGCTTAGGTCCAATTCAGCCATAATTTCATCTACTGCATCCCACGTTCTTTCTGTGACCTGGGCATTCAAAGTAGAAAGAGGACAATGTAAAAATTCAGTTTGAATACTATCCCCCGAGGGAAAAAACTGAAGACTTAGAGGTGCATGGTTGCTCTCACCTCTCATACTTACAAACATCAATTTAAATAAGCTATAATGTTTAGGGGAACATAGGACATAATCAATTGTACTTTGTCCATTTGGAGAAAAGTAGGTTGTGTTTCCCATTTTATCTCCTTGCAATCTGCCATTCAAGATGAGTAGGTTGTTATTTTCAACAAATTGGATAAATTTCCACCCTGCTCATTGACCTTTTTTTCTGGGTAACCCAAGTATGTCTTTTCCTGCAAAGTATCTAAATTGTCATAATCAGTGATTCTTGAATTAAAGTCACTGGCAATCAACACGTTACTCAATGGCTATTTTGTTTGAGCCAATTCTAAGTCAGTAGTCAATTCGGTACAAATGTCCTTATTTACCTGTAGTTGAAGCTTTGAAGGAATATATGCATGATTACTGTAAGTAAAAAAATCTCCATTTTAATGTTGTAATGACATAATTTTGTTTCAGGACTTTAAAATAAAGAACTTTAGTATCTTTGCCAATTTGAAAATAAATGGCTAAGCCACCTTTTGGTCTTCCATATTTATTAGTGTTGATTGCAGATGAGAACATATTTTCATAACCGTTGATTTTTACATCTTGAGCCCATGTCTCTTGAAATATCAGTAGATCATAGTTACAAAATAATGATTACCTGTTTAGATCAGCTAGTCTTTGTGTAACACTAGCAATATTCTATGATAATATATTAGAGCTCTCTTTATAATTAATAGTAGAAGATAAACTGCTGTTTACTACAGCATCTGAGCTTTTTAGTCATATGTTAAGAATTCCATTGTTATCCTCATTCAAGTGTATAACTAAGATCTTTGCTCTAATTTTTGAGAACTATTCAATATTTGCTGAGCCTACATTTCTGATCTTATAAGAATATCAATTTGGGTTCCCTCTGCATGCATACAAATTCTTTCCAGATAGGGAATTTCTTGCTCTGGGATCTCAGTCTCTAATATACATGCTAACAGTGTCAGTATGTACACCCTCAGCATGTCATTATTTTCATCAAAAAGATGATTGATGCCAAAAATAGACACCATTTTTGAACAGTCTGTTTCTTAGGTCAGTTCTGAATTAAATTCCATTGTAGCTTATTTAGAAGAGATGTAAAGTCACTATATTTAATTAATCCATTATTGCTGATAAAGTTCCCAGTATACCTCACTATTGTTGTCCAGGTAACTGGATAATTTATTTCTAGTCCCAGATAATTAATTATTTTTTGCTTTAACCAAACTTTTTTGGTAGCATTCATATTCTTGATCAGAATGTACACAGGCTATAAGGGATCCTTCTTGTCTCTCTATATTGCCTTAACAATATCTTAAGCATGAGGGATTTCACATTCATCATCTAGCAAGTGATAAGTCACTTTAGTCAATGAATCTAAAGTTTCATATGATTTTTCAAAAATACCAGTGATTCTTATTGCCACCTTTTGCCCAGAGATTGTTATTAGATTTTCTGCTAGGGGCTTAGGAATTTCTAATGTCACCGCCTGTACTGTCTTGGGCTTTTCATATGTAATTTCAGCATTTCTATATTCATCTTTCTGTTCTCCCCTTTATAGCTTCAGTCGATTGTATCCTATTTTTCATTTGGAATTCTGAACTCTTATTCTCCTGACTTACATGTTGGTTTTTTTTATGCTTTTCTATCGATTCGGTAAGGTATTTCTATTCTGTATAATTATTTCATGAGTAGATGGAATGTTTATGGGAATTTTGGGGAGGGGCATTTGTTCCTTATTGCTCCATTTATTAAGTTCTTTTACTTTTTCCTGCTGTTTCTGTTTTTTTTTTCCTCTGTCATTTTTATTCTTACCTTTTGGAGTATCTGGTATAATGACTGTGTAAAAAAGAACATTTCTTTACATCATTTTTTAAAGAGCAGTTCTGTTGCCAGCCAGTTTGATAATACACTCAGCCTGATCCATGATCTGTTTGGTGAGTCCCTCCATCCTATGCTTGAGGTCATTAAAAGCTTCTAAAAGAACAATATTGGCCATAACTGGGTGGACCAATTAAAGCCTTCATAGTGTATTTGGATAGATAATCAGGACATTGGGCCAAGAACCGATTGTCTAATTTTATATTCTCTGCTTCTCTATCTAGTTTCCTGAATATGGCGTTAGGTAAGCCTGTCAGAATCAATGAATATAAATCATCTTCTTCTTATAGCTGTATGTTAGAATCAATTTCTAATGGACTAAAAAAGTCTCATCTGTTAACGTGTTTCTTGTTCTTTTGGTGTGCACTGTGCTTCTGGGTGACTGTTATTAAATTTGTTTTCATGAATTTGTTCATTCTTACCTTACTCAATTTTTGTTGAATCAGGATTACCCTTAATTGTTACATGGGAGAAAAAAATCAGTGATCATTTCTTTTTTGGAAAGTTCAGTTTCTGCCTTTTTTTTCCTTTTCTCCTTCTCATTTTTTTTGTTTTTATTTTTAGAAGAGGCATCAGAACTCCTTCTCCCAAGTTTTAATTTTTTTCATTACTTTATCCCTATGATTTGGCTTGCAAGCTAATTTCTTCCTTTGCTTTATTAATAGGGGAGTAAGAGATCTTTCCTCTTCATGATACAGATTCTGTTTTTCTGTTCCTATGGGCTCCTTAACCAACATCTTCTCTGATCTTATTTCATCTCTGTTGTTAACTATAATATCCTTTTTTTAAGGGTTTCAGCATAATTTGGTGGTTCTGAAACCTACATAGGTGTGGAAGTAGTTACTGCTATAGTTAACTCTTCCATAGTGACACAGTTATTTTTACTTTTAGGATTCTTGTTTACTTCTTTCCCACTTCTGGTAAACATTTTAATTCACCTTGAGAGGGAGTCTTTCTACAGAAGGTAGGACTGTAATACGTACTAATAAACAATCAATAATCACCTCACACCCCTATGGATCAAACAATCACCTGTAAGGCAATACAAAATCAAGACTGTGGTTAAGATCTTAAAATAAAGAACAAAAAGTAACCACTAAATATTAACAATGTAGTAGGATGAAAGTGTCTGTCAAATCATAACCAATAACTGGCCAGTGTGTGTAAACTGGTAAATTAGTATAAGTCTGTGTAAATATAAAATGAAAAGTCAGGATGAAAGAAACACTTGCCACCATGATGTATCTATATATCAATATTCAATCCCATTTCTAGTCAGTTTTAAATGGTGTCATCAGATCTGTTGATATTCAAAAATTCACCTGGCTGCTTAAAGTGTTACTACGTGACAGTTTTGTCTCCAGATTAGTGAGCAGCAGTTCCAATACAAAATTTCCTGTTCCCAAGAGTGTCTTAATGTTTCCTTGGGTCTTCTCTTCACTGTGTTGATGTAAGTCCATCCATCGACTTTCCTTGTCCTTTTCTTATCCTTTGCTTGTCTTTATCTTTATCTTTCTTGTAACTGGCTAGCTTGATGTTGAGAATATACAAGATTACTGTAGCTGTGCAGCTTGCTGTAGCAATTGGGATCTTTAATACCAATAAATAGTAGGGAGAAGTTCCCTTCATGTACCTTAAATAAAGTGAAATGAGTAAGATGAGTAAGATCAAATTGTTAAATGTAATCAAGTGCACTGTGTCTAAAGTCTAGAGTGTAAAGTTCTGGAGTTAAAAATGCACTAAAATAATAATAATGAAATCCAGAGTGGCTAAACTATTTCCTGTTTTAATAGACTATTTCCCCAGCTAATGAATCATCTAATTACAAAGGGTGCAGTATCTCAATATTTCAAAGAATAAAAAAAAAACTCAAGCTTTTCAAGAAATGAATGACTTAGTAATGTTTATTTACTTACAAATCATTCTTCATCTAGTACTCCATATAGTACTGGAGTCTCCCTTCAAAAAGAAAGGAATGAGTACTTACAAATTACCATCCTTTACCGTCCTTGTAAAGGAAATCCTAAAGAGGTCCTGCAGTTGTAGTAAAAGCAGTTATAAACTTTTGAGCTTTATTTTGGTGTGCTGGACCACAAATGATATCTAAAAACCCCTTACTCCACAGGTCTATTGCACTCTAATTATCAGCATATAGAGCATAAAAAAGAGAATGTGCCTATAATTATAAAATACGGTAGTGATTCAGCTCTATAGCAAATGAAATAGCGATGCAGCCAGTTTTTTTCACAGAGGGAAAAAATGGTGACTGTGAGAGAGGAACGCCACACCTGCAATTTAGGGAATATGGTCACATGACCTTTTGGCACAAAAAAAACAAAACAAAGCTCTCCATTAAAAAAAAAACAGGTAGTATAATAGTATAATGAATGGTATAATATACTGTCTATACTGTGGTAGTAGGAGAGCAGAAGGCATTTATTGCCCATTATCGCTATCCCCACTTCTCAGTTGTTGTACATGTGCAGGTTACTCTCATTTAGGAATACATCAAGTTTTGATTTAAACCCAGAAAGGTGTTTTCGCTAATTATTCCTGATGGTAATTGGTTCCATAGTCTACTAGTTCTCGACAAAAAGGCATAATTCCTCAAGTTGGTCTTAGACACATATCCCATAATTTGTTTACTGTGTACTCTTAGGTTATATACATTGTTTATAAATTTGATTCCTAGATTTGATGACACTTTCTATCCTGTATTATTTTATATAGGACCAATAGGTCACCTCTTTGTCTTCTTAGTCTGAGTGGCCATAACTTAAATTTTTAAGTCTCGATTTGTAAGGCATGTGTTTTAGATTGACTGCCTACCTTGCATAACGATGCTGTGATTTTTCTAAGATGTCAATGTCCTTATTTAGTTCTAGGCTCCACACTTGGGAACAGTAGTCTAGATGTGGTCTGACATATGCTTTATATAATGGTAGCAGTACTTATTGAGATTTATTTACGAAGGATCTATTAATACAGGTGGTCAGATGGTTTACCTTTCTAGCCACTTTTTTACACTGGCTACTATTCACATATTAATTGATATTATTACCCCCAGATCTCTAAATTCTTCCACCTTCCTTAAATCCCCATCATGAATCCTGTAATTTTGCTGTGGGTTGTTTTTCCTGCAGTGCATGACTACAATTTATTTTTTGCTCCTCCCAGCTTCTGGCCAGCCATTCCTTCAGGCCGCCTAGACCCAACTGGCACCGTGCCATGATAGCAGCCACCATCACCCCATTGCAGCCCCCCTGGGTAACCCAGCATAACCCTTCACCAGATGGGTCCCCCCCTCCGAAGGAGAAGGTACTGGTGGGAGTAGGCCAATACACTCAGTCTTGGCCCAAGTGCTGCTGAGGTGGTCTATGGGCTGTCCAGGGCCTCTATGTCAGTGGGAGCGGATGACCATCATCTGGCAGACTACAGAGCTTGTTTCCCCACTTTTCTCCTCAAGGGTGTGGCGTGCCACAAACATCAAGGCATACGCCAATGTTCACCGCATCCCTTCAGTCTGTGGGATCCAGTGCATTCCCATACTCCCAGCCTCTGCCAGGAGTCAACAAGCACTGGATCACCACCCCACCCTTTCCCCAAGAGAAGGAAAGCAGTCAACAGATGCTCAAGCCTTCTCTACCCGGCCAGCCCTCCAGCACCCCGGGTCCATTCCCAAACCCGGGTCACTGGTGTTGTAAGCAGAAATCCAACTGCTGCACCAATGGGACAGTGACTACACATTTTTCAATGCTGAATCTCATATCATTTTTATCTGCCCATTGGACTATGTGCCCAAGGTCCTTGATCATATTTATACTACCCTCCTCAGTGCTAACCTTGCTGCCTAATTTTAAGTCATCTGTGAATTTTACAAGTGTATTTTCTACCAGAATTTGTAAATCATATACAGATAAATTGAGCAAAAGTGGTCCGAGGACCTACTCCTGGGAACCCGGCTGGTCACTTTCCCATCAGGAGAGAAGAAGCCATTTACTCTAACCATCTGTGTTCTATAATTTGGCCATGTTGATTGTCACAACCTCACTCAGCAGGTCAGGTCCTCTGTTCCCACAGTGCCAACCTCCGAGCGCAGTATTGTGAACAGGAACAGAAACAGAGTAACCCTCCTGTCTGTTTTGTGGGTTCAATCCAACTTTGATCTCAAGTTCTGGAGGGATTCAAACTGTGAACCTCTTGCTAGTGTACCCAATGTACAGGCTCAGATAATTCTGCTCTTTGTGGGGGCCAGATATCTTTCGCCTACGGGCACCTAACCAGGTGTACAAAATGAACCCTTAAAAACTCTATGAAAGACCTCTGAATAAACTCTTACCTTTTCCCAGTTTGGTAAACCAGTAAGCCTATGCACAGTGTCCGCTTTAACCATATATACTTCACTTATCAAAGAAAGAATTTCCAAGGCACACCAAGTAGTCTCTTAAAATAGAGATTTACTTAAAAATAGATGAAAATGTAAAATGTAAAACACAGAACAATATATCACAAAACATTACAATCACTTTAAAAAAACATGTTTAAAAGTGCAATTTCCTACCAACCATACACTTAGACTTGCCTAGCTAATGTATTCTTATATTCTTACAGTGCTGAAAGATGTTGTAGCTTCAGAGTCCAAACATGTATGTGTGTCTAAAGGTCAGTTACAGCATAATTAAAAAAACTGCCTTGACCCTGCCTTCTCCATGATGTCACCCAGCTCCTCCTCTGTTTATTAAAAAATTATACAATCAGGATGTCTTATCAAGCAGGAGGTAAATTAATAGGTGACATCAGCAAAAACTCATGTCCCCACATGACTTCCCAATGAAGTCTGTCATTTCCAAGTTCTTTCTTTTAGCCATGAGTAGCATCCTGCTCTTTACGGACATCAAAGGAACATTTATGACTTCGCACCTAAGTGACATAACCTGGTTTCTTCCTCTAAACATTATAAAAATTTATGAGTTCCTATCCTAGCAGCTGGCAGCTACAATTAAGCTAGATAAACAGGAGATCCTTAATTTAGGTCTCTTCTAGCCTTTAATTATCTTCTGGCTTTTATCTTTCAGCTGAAACCTGGGGGGGGATGTTAACCCACAGGCTGTCTTAGCATGTCTCATGAGAGACACTCAATAACACATTTTTATATTACAAAAAACATAGATTAATCAGAACCAGCTGTCCAAGCATCACAATCCTCCCTACCTAGACTGAATTTGGGGGCTCTATCCCCTGCATGGGATAAGCTTCCCAAATCAGTTCACTCCTCATAGATGAGAGACAACCCATCTGAATTCTGATTTTTTGCTCCAGCCCTATGTAGAATTGTCATGTCATACCCTTGCAAAGCAAGACTCCATCTTAGCAATCTACCATTGTTTTTTTTCCCATCTGCATCAGCCAAACCAGGGGGTTGTGGTCAGTCTGTACCACAAAATGTTGCCCATACAAGTATGGCTCCAACTCCTTTAGGGCCCACACTATGGCAAGACACTCCTTTTCCACAGTGGAGTATGCCTGCTCCCTGGGAAGTAACTTTTTACTCAGATATGCTACAGGGTGATCTTTTCCTTGGCTGAATGTCTGACTCAGTACTGCCCCAATATCCATGTCTGAGGCATCAGTCTGAACTATAAAGGATCTGCTATAGTCAGAACTTGTCAAAACAGGAGCACTGCACAGTGCCTCCTTCTATCTGGTAAAGGCTTCTTCACAGGCTAGCTCCCAGGTAATTTTCTTTGGCATCCTTTTCTTTATCAGGTCAGATAGGGGAGCCGCCAGGGCACTGTAACTGGGCACAAATTTCCTGTAGTATCCTGCTGTCCCTAGAAAACTCCTGACCTGCTTCTGCATTTCTGGTCTGGGCCATGCCTGGATTACCTCTATTTTTATTTGATTAGGATGGAGCTGTCCCCAGCCTACCACATGCCCAAGGTATGCCACTTCTCCCATGGCCACCTGGCACTTCTCTGCTTTGACAGTGAGCCTGGCCCTCTGTATCCTGCACAGCACTTCCCTAAGGTGGGATAGGTGTTCCTCCCAGCTGGCACTAAAGATGGCAGTGTCATCCAGGTACACCACAGCGTACTCCTCAGCACCATTTAACACCTGGTTCACCAACCTTTGGAAAGTGGCTAGGGCGTTCTTCATTTCAAAAGACATTACTTTAAATTCAAATAAGCCTATCTGAGTGATGAAGGCCAACCTCTCCCTAGCTCAGTCCATTAACTATACCTGCCAATATCCCTTGGTCGGGTCAATCATCGTAAGGTAGATCGCCCCTCCAAACTTGTCCAGGAGTTTGTCCGTCTGGGGCATCAGGTGGGCATCTGACTTCATGACTGCATTCAGTCCATGATAGTCCACATAGAAATGAGTAGAGCCATCTGGCTTGGGCACAAGGACTACAGGTGAGTCCCAGGGGCTGTGGGATCTCTGGATTACCCCAAATCCAGCATCTCCTCCACTTCCCTCCTAATGTCCTTTTGGACAGCCTCTGACACCCAATATGCTGTCCGCTGTATGGACGTCTGTGTCCCTGTCTCCACATTGTGAGTCACTAGCGGGTTAGTCCAGACTTGCTGCAAACAAAGGGCACAGTCTGCTAAAACCTCCTTACTGCCTGGATCTGTCTGGGGTCAATTGGGGAGACAATTTAACTGCCTCCACAGAGGACTCCCACTTACTTTCTTCCAGCAAGTCCAGAAGGGGGTCTCCTTTGTCCGTCCCCTCCCCAGGACTACACACTGCAAACACCATGTTAGCCCTATTTGCATATGGCTTCATCATGTTGACATGGTACATCCTTTCTGTCTGTCTTCTGTCAGGTAACTCTATAATATAGTTCACATCATTTACCTTCCTAGCTACTTTGTACTGTCCTGCCCACTTAGCCTGCAGCTTGTCTTTCCAGACCGGAATTAGGACCATGGCTTCCTGACCCACCATGTATGAGTGAGCTCTGGCTCTGTGGTCATACCACACTTTTTGTTTCTGCTGGGCAACTACCAGGTTGCTCTGGGCTGTCCCCATGAGCTCCTTCAGCCTTTTCCTAAACCTAAGGACATACTCTACTATGGGAGTTCTCTGGGTGGTGTGCTTGCCTTTCCAGTCCTCCTGGATTAAGTCTAGGGGCCCACATACCCAGCATCCATATAAGAGTTCGAAGGGGGAAAATCCTGTCAACTCTTGGGGCATCTCCCTGTATGCAAACAACAGGTAGGAAAGGTATTTCTCTCAGTCCCTCCCATACTGTTCAGCAAACACCTGGAGCATTCACTTCAGAGTACCATTGAATCTTTCCACAAGCCGATTGGCTTGTGGGTGATACAGTGTTGTGCATCTCTGCACCACCCCACACTTCTCCCACAAACATTTCATCAGGTCCGACATGAAGGAAAACCCTCGATAAGTGATTACCTCCTGCAGAAACCCAACATAAGAGAAAATCCGAAGTAAGGCATTGGCCACTTTGTCTGTCCTCAGTGAGGATAGGGCGACTGCCTCTGGGTACCGGGTGGCATAATCCACCACCGTCAGGATGAATCTCTTCCCTGAGGAGCTGGGGGTATTTAAAGGCCCCACAATATCCATTACCACCCTCTGGAATGGCTCCTCCACTATGGGCAATGGAATTAGGGTGGCTTGGGTTTTCTTGCCCATCTTCCCTATTTCTTGGCACCGGTGACAAGACCTGCAATACTCCTACACCTGCTGGGTGACGTTAGGCCAATAGAAATTCTGGGCCAACCGCTGCATAGTGAGCATGATTCCCAGATGTCCAGACAAGGGAATATCATGTGGAATCTTGAACAACTGCTCACGATACCCCTGGGGAATGACAAGCTGCCTGCCTAGCACCCCTCCTTCTGTCTGCACAGCCTGGGTATACATCAGTCCATCTTCCAAATAAACCTTATATCTGCTGTCACATCCCTGTGCTCTGTCAGAGTCTTCCCAAGCCCTCAGCTTCTCTAGACTAGGGTCACTTCTCTGAGCAGCTGCAACTCCTCACACATTCCCAAGGCATGGGACAGGTCCCCTTCAGTTGCTAAACTACGGTCCCTAGCACTATCGTCAGGGCACTCAGGATCACTGTCAATCCCAACTCTCTGACAATGGGTCACCCCTCCCTCCTCAGAACAATCCTCTGTAACTGTGTGGTTAACTTCTATTGGGGAACTTTCTACCCCTTTTTTGTTAGTCTCCATATCAGGAGACACAGGCTGGGGAACCAGCCTCACAGTGGTTTCCACAATGGCTTCTGTGGGGTCCAGGGAACTACAGTGTTCCCTTGCCACTTGGCTATGGGTAACTGCACACAGCATCCCTTGTTTGAGATTGTTGCCCAGGATCACATCCACTGTTAAGGTTTTGGCTACAGCCACCTGTTGCACAGTTCCCCCTGTTTCACCCCAGTCTAGGAGAACACTAGCGAGGGGCAATGTTTTCTCCTCACCAGTAAAGTCCGGTACGGTGACATATTTATTGGGTATAAGCTGACCAGGCTCTACTAGATCCCCTTTTACCAAGGTCAGGGAGGTCCCTGTGTCCCTTAACCCTTGCATCAGTACACCATACACCATGACTGGGTGCATGTGCTTCCTCATGTTCACAGGCATGCTTCCAGAACACACAAACAACTCACTTCTTTCCTAGCCCCCGTTGTGTATTGCTCACCTTTTTGGGACACTGTCTAGCAATATGCATGTCCAGTTTCTTTACACAACCAACATTCATTTCTTTTCTCAGAGAAATCTTTTCTCTGAAACCCGGGACTAACTGGTTTCAAGGGAGGCAGTGAGGGTTTTAGTCACCCTGAAGGCATGCTTTTCCCTTTCTGCACTGCCATGCCCACCCCATTTTCTCTCAGAGCAGGTCTGCTCTTGGCATAGCGGTCCGAGAGTTCAGCAGCCTCTTGCACTGTTTTGGGATCTTGGTCCTCCAGACAGGTTTTCAGCTCTGCTGGGCATGCCCAGAAAAACTGTTCTAACAAAATCACATTTTCAATTTTATCAACAGAGTTTGCTTCAATTCCTTCCCACCAATGTTTTAAAAACTGACGTTGTTTCATGGCTAGCTCCTTGTAGCTCATGTCAGGGCTTCTCCTGAGCTTACAGAATTCATCTCTGTATGATTCAGCAGTTAATTCAATTTTTTTTAACTGTGCAGCTTTAAATTTGCTGTAATCATTACTGTCCTCATTGTCCATTTGACCCAATGCATCCCAAGCTTTCCAGGTAAGTAGCGGGGATAGCTGGAAGCTCTAGGACTCCCTAGGAATTTTAGCCTGAATACAAACTTTTTCAAAAGAATTTAAAAAGGCATCCATATCCTCCCCCTCTTTAAATTTGGCTATCAATTTGGAATTCAATTTGTAACCCAGTCCTGTAGTCCCAGTTAAACCCAAGCCACTTACTTGCTCTAGTGCTGGTGGTTGGAGTCATAGCTTCTCCAGTTCATGTTGCCTCTGGCGCTCACGCTCCTCACAGTCTGCCTCCCACTGTTCACGGTCTGCCTCTCTCTGTTCTTGCTCCCTCTTCTCCTCTGCAGCTCACTGTTCTCGCTCTGCCTCTCGACGTTCCCACTCTGCTTCTTGGCGTTCTCGCTTTGCCTCCCTCTGGAACTCCAGCTCCATTCTGCACAACTCAATCTGCAGCCTGAGTACTTCTGGCTCCAGAATGCTGATGACCTTCTCCTGCTGCTGTGGCCCTTCACTGGCACTGGCCCTGTTGCCCTCCTCATCGGATCAGGACACTGCACTGGCCACTAGCCCTTCCACACTCAAGGTTCGGTCCTTTACAGTCACTGTCTGTGACTCGATGCTCTGGATATCTGCTACCATTAGGGCATCCTCGAGGTTCTGCTTGGTGGCTTTCACCTCGAATGGGACTCCTCTGTCCCTGCACAACTGCTTTAAGTAGTCTACAGTGTGCCTCCTGTAGTTGGAAGCCATCTTCTTCCCTAACTATGGCTACTCTGACTTGCACTTTGGAGAATAAAATTAAAACAGGTAGGAACTTGACTGTAAGCCAAGTGATATAGTTCTGTTTCCTTTTTCTTTAAAAAAATAAATCACTGCCTTTTTCTTTTTTTGCAAGTGAGCTGACAGTATCAAGCTGACACACTGAACAATAAAAGCTTGCAATACCAAACTTATGCACACCGCTGCCAATCAATCTTTCAATTATCAGCACTGTTGCCACCAATCTGTCACAACCCCACTCAGCAGGTCAGGCCCTCTGTTCCCACAGTGCCAACCTCCGAGCGCAGTATTGTGAACAGGAACAGAAACAGGGTAACCCTGCTGTCTGTTTTGTGGGTTCGAATCCAACTTTGATCTCAAGTTCTGGAGGGATTCAAACTGTGAACCTCTTGTTAGCATACCCAATGTACAGGTTCAGATAATTCTGCTCTTTGGGGGAGCCAGATATCTTTCACCTATGGGCACCTAACCAGGTGTACAAAATGAACCCTTAAAAACTCTATGAAAGACCTCAGAATAAACTCTTTTTGGTAAACCAGTAAGCCTATGCACAGTGTCAACTTTAACCATATATGCTTCACTTATCAAAGAAAGAATTTCCAAGACACACCAAGTAGTATCCTAAAATAGAGGTTTACTTAAAAATAGATAAAAATGTAAAATGTAAAATGCAGAACAATATATCACAAAACATTACAATCACTTAAAAAAAACATGTTTAAAGTGCAATTACCTATCAACCATACACTTAGACTTGCCTAGCTAATGTATTCTTATATTTACAGTACTGAAAGATGTTGTAGCTTCAGAGTCCAAACATGTGTGTCTGTCTAAAGGTGAGTTACAGTATAATTAAAACAACTGCCTTGACCCTGCCTTCTCCATGATGTCACCCAGCTCCTCCTCTGTTTATTAAAAATGATGCAATCAGGATGTCTTATCAAGCAGGCGGTAAATTAATTGGTGACATCAGCAAAAACTCATGTCCCCACATGACTTCCCAATCACGTCTGTAATTTTCCAAGTTCTTTCTTTCATCCATGAGCAGCATCCTGCTCTTTACAGACATCAAAGAGCATTTATGACTTCGCACCTAAATGATATAACCTGGGTTCTTCCTCTAAATGTCATAAAAGTGTATGAGTTCCTATCCTAGCAGCTGGCAGTTACAATTAAGCTAGATAAAGAGGAGATCCTTAATGTAGGTCTCTTCTAGCCTTTAATTATCTCCTGGCTCTTATATTTTAGCTGAAACCTGGGTGGGGGGGGTGTTAACCTACAGGCTATCTTAGCATGTCTCATGAGAGACACTCAATAACACATTTTTATATTACAAAAAGCATAGATTAATCAGAATCAGCTGTCCAAGCGTCACACTGATATCCAGATTATTAGGCGAATATCTATTCCTAGATTGTAGATTTTATCTAATATTCCTCCATGTGGTAGGGTGTCAAAAGCTTTTTGAAAATCAAAGAAAATTACATCAACTGAGTCCTTCTGGTCCAAATTCTTGGTAATCATATTATGAAAACTCAGTAGGTTTGTATTACAGCTTTTATTTTTCACTAAAGCCATGTTGTGTTTTATCCCATTGTCCACGTTCTTGTAGTCTGCATGTTATCTCCTCTTTTATAATTCCCTCTATAATTTTGCTGACAAACCAGGTAAGACTGACGGGTCGATAATTTGAGGTAGTGTTTTTGTTTCCTTTCTTCTAAATAGGGACCACAATTGCATTTTTCTAGTCTTTTGGGACCACTCCTTCTCTAAGGGTTTTGTTCCCTATTATTGATATTGGTATAGCCAATTGATCAGCCAGTTCCCTAAAGACAAATGGATGCAGACCATCTGGTCCCTGTGCCTTGTTACAATCCAGTTTGGCTAGTCTATTCTTTATGTATTCTGATTTACATATGTCAATGTTGTTTGAGCCCAGTCTGCTTGAGCCTACTCCACGGTTGTTATTAGATGTGTTTTTTTTGGTTGTAAACTGAGCAGTAATACTCGTTGAATATATCTGCCATCTCCTCTGGGTTACTATACTGATTTCCATTTTTTATTAATGGACCGATAACTTTAGATGTTCACCTTTTACTATTGATGTAAGAGTAGAAACCTTTCATATTGTCCTTAGAATTTGTTAATCTGAATTCTGTGTCGTTTCGTGGTTTTTTATGGTTAGTTTTAGATGTTTCAAAGCCAACTTATATTTTCTTACACTTGATGTAGTTCGTGTTTTTTTCATGGCTACGAACATCTGTTTCTTTTTTTTTTTTAGTCTTTGTATCTTGTTATTGAACCACAATGGTTTCTTACTCATTTTGTTGTATATTTTCTTTTGTGGTATATATTCTTCTTCTAATGTTTTTACTGTGTCTACAAACAGAGACCATGCAGTCTCAGAGTTTAGTTGTGTAATTTGTTTAGGGAGATCAATTTCTTGAAGCTTTTGCTCTATGGATCTCTAATTAGTTTCATTATAATTCTTAAATACTGTATTTCCCTTGGTGTATTTCTTTTTCCTGTCTAAATTAAATTGAACAATGTTGTGATCACCATTCGATAATGGGGCATTTATACTGATGTTCTTAATTTCTGTTGGAATATTTGTTAGAATAACATCTAGTATATTATTTCCCCTTGTAGGCTGTGTTACTAACTGATGTAACTCTAATGTGTCCAATGCATCTACTGTCTTTTGGTCATTTGCCCCAGATGCTTCCATTATCTTCAATTTACATTTGGTAAATTCAGATTACCTACTATAATAGTATCCCCCCTATCAGTAATATTAGCTATTTGTTTAAGTAATAAGTCAGTGGATTCTGAGTTGTTGTTTGGAGGTCTGTAAAAGGTTCCCAGAGAAAAGCTCTTCCCTACCAGTCCTGTCACATTTATCCAGATTGCTTCTACCTCTTCCCCATCTGTCATTTATTTCTGCAACCTGGAATTCAATACTCTCCTTAGCATATATCGCTACCCCTCCTCCTCTGCGTCCTCCTCTTGGTTTACTAAAGAGCTGCTATCCCTCAGTTTCTTGACTCCAGTTACTTTCCTCATCCCGTCATGTTTCTGTAATACATATGAAATCCATGTTACTGTTTTCAGTTATGGCTGTAAGTTCTGCTAGTTTTTCCTCCATTTAGGCCCCTTGCATTTAATGACATAATACTGGCCTCCTTTTTATTCCCTCTCATAGCCTGTGTTTTCTTCTCATATGTGGATTGCTGTCTGTTACCCATTGCCCCCAAGTTGATCAGTTTAAACTAGCTGTTGCTGCTCTTGCTAAGCTTTGCCTCAGAGTTCTACTCCTTTTCTGGCTCAGATGTAATCGGTCTCTACGATGCATGCCAGTTTTGTTCCAAAAGTTGTCCCAGTGTCTGATAAATCTTATGATTCTTTCTTTTACCCAATTGCGTAGCCATTGGTTACAGCATCTTATGTCCTGCTGACTTTTTTGACTCACTCTCGGTATGGGTAATATATTAATTTTGTAAATCCTACAAATCAAAAAAAAATGTTATCCTGTTGGCTTAAATTAAAGAGTGGTGTGAAAGATGGAATACTTGAAATAGTAGATTATGAACTCAGGTAAAACAAAGAAAGAGAAGAAAGAGAAAATGTTCAAAAATAAAATTTTAATACATAGATTTCTAAAACCATGAAAGTACTTATAGCTTTAAGCTAGATAAAAAGTAAAACTTTGAACAGGACTCCCCTTGTTATAGGGGTTGATCCATTTCAGTATGTCTCAGTCCATATATTTGGAGAAAAATGGAAAGATTTTCAGTAGGAAGATTGGTGGTTGCAATAAGCTCTCTTTTTTTTCCTTCCTCCATAGTGCAGTTTTTTCTACTGGACAGCCCCCTCCACAGGGCTCCCCATTGATCTCCTATGCAGCAAACTATTCAGCAGGAAAAATCAGCCCTAAGAACAGACACATAAGTCAATCTGGAAAGATAGCCAGGCCTCCTAAAGCGCACTTCTCTTGCTAAATTCTAGGCAATGGTGGCATATCTATTACAAATAGGAGTAAAGCATTCTGGCTATCCTGCTCCTCTTGCTTCTCCTCAGCAAAACAGCATGCAATGTCTGACTGACTTGTCTAGGTCAGATACAGACTCAGTCATGAGCAGCAAACAAAACAGATTTAGCCCTGCTGAGTGAAATGTTAAGGGCCACAGCACACAACTGTCTGCTAAGATTGGCTGATTTTGCACTTTCTGGCCCAGATATTCAAAAGGGTTGCACATGGTGCAACAGTGCTGCACCATGTGCAACCCACTGATGTGCCCCAGTGCGATATTCAAATGGCAATTGCACCTGGCACAAATCCCAATGCGCCGGAATGTATGCAGGTGCAGGTAGGGGGGGCGTACCCATGCATACTCTGCACAGCCTGATATTTAGCCCAGGATGTGTGGAGCCATGCTTGCTCAACCCCTACTTGTGCCACACAAAGTTAAGCAAAAAAAAAAGGAGCAATGGCCGGCCACTTGAGCTGCCGCATTGCAGGGCGCAACACGGCAGCTGCCACCTGTGGGTGGCCACCCGAGCTCTGGCTGCACCTCCATGGTGGCGCTCCCCAATGCCCAATTGTGGGCATTAGTAAAATAAATAAAACCTCCCACATCCCTGGTGGTCCAGTGATCGCTGTCTCGATCGCTGGCTTCAGTAAATTGAAAATGAAACTCATATCCCTGGTGGTCCAGAGTGGACTGATGTTCGAACCGACTGCGGCTTAAGGAAAAAGAATTGAATCTTATATCTCAGGTGGTCCAGTGACAGCCTGCCTGATCGTGGCTGAAGTAAAATGTAAAGAAATTTATATTCTGTAGAATTCAGTGGATTTCAGTCTCGGTTTGACTGCTGAATTAAAAAAAGAAACCTATATCCTCGGTGGTCCAACGGACTTCCCTCCCCACCGCCCACTGATCCCCACCACCCCGCTGCTCCCCGTCAGCTCCATACTACACACACTCCAGATATGTGAATGGATCCATTCACATATCTGAATGTGTAGTAGAGGCTGCACGCCCATTGGCTAATGCTGTGGACCAATGGGCGTACAGCCCTACCGACGGTGACAGTTGGCGGGTGGCAGGGCGACAGGTGGGTGGGGTGCTGCCGCCCACCACTGACTGGGGGGGAGTGGGCAGTGGGGATCAGTGGGCGGTGAGGAGGGAGGTCCGCTGGACCACCAGGGATATAGGTTTCTTTACATTTTACTTCAGCCCACGATTGGGCAGACAGGTCCACTGGACCACCAGGGATATAGGATTAAATTCTTTTTTTACTTAAGCCCGCGATCAGGCAGACAGCAGTCCACTGACCACCAGGGATATAGGATTCAATTATTTTTTACCGAAGCTCGCGACTCGGCTGTGGGGCATATTGCTGCGCCGTAGGGCGCCAGTCCCTCGATGGCTGCTGCCTGGCACGGCGCCAGGCGCAGTGGTCGGGATCGCACACCTGCATGTAATGGGGAGACCATACATGCAAATGGCCCCATTTGGCGCCTTGCATACATTGTGGCTCCATTTGCATGTCAACTTTTGAATATCGTGGTAGTTGTGCCTAGCACAATGGAACTTGCACTAGCACATCCCCATGATCCACTCTGGCCACTGGTGCTGGTGCAGTGCCACTGCACCATGTGCACTGCGGGTGGCCAGGGTGCGATATTCAATGATGCTGAGCCATGGCGCAGCTCCATTGAATATCGCCCAGTCCACGCCCCTGCGGAGCTAAGTTGAGCTGCGCCCAGGCTTGCGCCACAGCCTGGTGCAGTTTGAATATCTGGGCCTCTGTATACATGGACTAAATCTGTTTTGTTTCCTAGTCAGGAATCAGTATGTATCTGGTTATACTCTGTGCTGAGTGCCGTGCAATTTGTGAATCTATGTACCTTTCAGATTTTTGTAGTCAGCACCAACAGTCTCAGAGTTACCTTCTTTGCTTCTCTGGTATATTAAAGGTTGTAGTGTTCACTGTGGAGGACGGTGGGCCTCTACCAGAAAGTGGAATTAAGGCAACAACAAGGGTAATTTAGGAGATGGGGAAGGTAGTAATTTCAATAGAAAGAGTAAAAAAAAGGGCTTGCTGTCTCAAAAGTAGATAAGGCACTGGGATCAGATGGGATGCACCTGTATGTGCTCATGGAACTGGCATCAGAACTGTCTAAGCCTCTAAAGGGCAATTTAATAGCTCACTGCAGTCCAGGGTGGTTCTAATGGATTGGAGGACAGAAGACGTGGTCCCGCTCCAAAAGGGAGGAGAGAGGGAGGAATCAGGAAAATTACAGCTTCATCAGTCTTACCTCCCTTGTAGGTAAACTGATGGAGACACTATTCAAGGAAAATGTGGTGACCTACCTAGAGAGCAGTGGGCTTCAGAATAGTAAACAGTGTGGTTTTGTGATAAGGAAGTCTTGTCAGACCAACCTGATAGTATTCCATGACTGGGTATAAGGGAGGTAGACAAGGGACAGGCAGTAGTTCTACCCTACTTTGACTACAGCAAAACATTTGACTCAAAGCCACACAGGAGGCTGCTGAAGAAGTCAGTGGACTTGGAAGCACAGAAGAAGCTGGTAAAATGGGTGGGAAATGGCTAGGGGAGGCAACAAAGTGGTGGCTAACAGGATCAAATCTGGGGATCACCAGTGTGGTGCTGCAGTGGTCAGTCCTGGGAACTGTCCTTTTCAATATATTTATCATTGACTAAGGAAGCTATACAGGGAAAGATAAGATTTTTTGCTGATGACACAAAGCTTTGCAGCAGGGTACACAGTGAAGTGGGGATGAGAGAGAGTTGCAAAGGGACATGAAAAGGTTAGAGAGATGTCCTAAGGTTTGACAGATGAGAAGCAACACCAAAAAGTATAAGATGATAGACATAAGGAAGAGGAAAGGTCAGGGTGGCTACTACTTCCAAAGAATGGGATCTGGGAATCATCATTGGTGGCAGCATTGGAGGATAGGGCAAATAAAAATCGGCAACCAGCCCCACCTCCTCTGACAAACAGAGCAGTAACCACAGAAGAGGGGACAAATCAGGAAAGGATAGAATGCAGCGGGGAACGAGGGACTACACACAGCAGAGCAATGGAAGGGTGTTTTTGTCCATCCCCCCCATTCCTTGCCCACCCAATAACTAAAGAGAATTAGTACACAGGATGAGAGGAACAAACAGGAAGCAGGGCAGAGAGGCAGCAAACGAGCAGTGATCAGGAGACAGGGGCCAACAAAGGAAGCAGATAAGCAGCAAAACCTATTTTAGAGGAGTACAAGTCTATAGAAGGGATTGAGTGGATACAGTAACTGGAGCAAGAGGGAGTGTGCTAAGGTGTACTTGTGTTATTGAACAGTGAGTAATTAGGAGCTCTGAGGGAAGGGTTCTTTCTCTTTAACAAAAATGTTGTTTGTAAACAAAAAAAGATGTAACTGAGGGTGTGTTGGATAGTGGGTGATCAGACACTCTGAGGGAAGTGCTCTTTTCTCTTTAACAAAACTGTTATTTGTTTGTTAAAAAAAGGGGGTACAACTGAGGGTGTCAGCAGCAGTTGTCACTAAAGTCTGTAAGATCGTAATTGTGTGACTAAAAGCTTACTGATATACTGAGGGAAAAAAGGTTTTTCTGTGTATTCTCTAATGAAGCTGTTTCCTTTTAAAAAAGGGGTATTAATTGTGAGACTAAAGCTTATCATGGGGTAGGTGGAAAACATAGATACATAGATACATAGACACTGTCATCAGATAAGGGCCTATGGCCCACCCAGTCTGCCCATTTGAGCTTGTAAGTTCACTTTACGTTTTTCTAGAAGTCTGTTGCCCCTTACCTCCAGAATTCCCTTATCTCTAACCCATGCATTCTTAAATCCTGTGATTGTTTCATCACCCACCACTTCTTCTGGCAGGGTGTTCCACTTGTCCACCACTCTTTCTGTGAAGAAATTTTTCCTCACGTTTCCTCTGAATTGCCCTCCCTCCAACTTCATCCCATACCCTCTAGTCCTGGAGCATCTTTTTTGCTGGAAAACAGTGTATTCCTGCACCCTGTTCCTCCCTGTAAGGTACTTGTATGTATCTATCATATCCCCTCTCTCCCTCCTCTCCTCTAGGGAGTACATATTCAAGTGCTTCAGCCTGTTCTTATAGGATTTATGATGTAATATCTGTACCTTCTTTGTTGCCCTCCTTTGAATCTTCTCTACCCTATGTCCTTACGTAGGTAAGGTCTCCAGAACTGCACACTGTACTCCAGGTGGGGCCTCACTAGTGTCTTGTATAGAATTATGACCTCCCTTTTCCTGCTGGTGATGCCCCGGCCTATGCATCCCAGCATCCTAGTTGCTTTGCCTGCTTCCTTGTTGCACTGTTTCTCTACCTTGAGGTCATCAGAGATGATAACCCTAAGGTCCCTTTCCTGCTTGGTGCTTGCTATATCTTCACCCCCTAACTAATATGTTGTTCCAGGGTTTTGTGTCCCATATGCATTATCTTGTACTTCTTTGCATTGATTTTCAACTACCAAACCCTTGACCATTCTTCAAGCTTCTGCAGGTCCCTCCTCATACTGTCTACACCCTCTGGCATGTCCACTCTGTTACAGAGTTTTGTGTCATTACCAAACAGGGACACTTTGCCTTCTAGATCCTGCGTAATGTCACTGATGAAGACATTGAACAGGACTGGTCCCACTGATCCCTGCGGTACCCCACTGATCACTCTTCCCTCTGTGGAGTGACAGCCATTTACCACCACCCTCTGTGTTCTGCTGCCGAGCCAATTACCTACCCACCCCACTACTGTCCTGCCCACTCCCATATTCCCCAGTTTGTTTAATAGCCTTTATGTGGCACTGTGTCAAAGGCCTTGCTGAAGTCCACATAGGCCATGTCCACTGCCCTCCCCTGATACACCTCCCTTATAACCCAGTCGAAAAAATTCAATGAGGCTGGTCTGGCATGACCTGCTTCCAGTGAAACCATGCTGCCTTGGGTCATGTAGTCCATTGGCAACCAGATATTTCACTAATCTCTCCTTCTATAGTGCTTCCATGATCTTCCCCACTATTGATATCAGGCTGACGGGTCTGTAGTTCCCCGCTTCCTCTTTGTTCCCACTTTTGTATACGGGGACATCTGCTGTCCTCCAGTCTTTGGGTACCTCTCCTGTTTCCAGTGATTGGCTAAACAGGATTGCCAGAGGTTCAGCCACCACCTCTCTTAGTTCATTTAGGACCCTGGGGTGTACCCCATCTGGCCCCATTGCTTTATTGACTCTTATTCCTTCCAGTTCCTTTAGGACCCTTTCCCATGTAAAGGGACCTGTGTCCATTTCTGCACCGTTCCCACCCTTTGTACTCCCTTCAGGCTTATTACCCTCCTCTTCCTCAGTAAAGACTGAGCAGAAATATCTGTTCAGTATGTCAGCTTTACTGCTGTCATCCTCTACCTGGAACCCCATCCTCCCTCTTCGGTCTCACTATCCCTCAGTTTGCCCTTCTTTTTTCACATATGTACCTGTAAAAGGTTTTGCCCCTTCTACCCACTGATTTTGCAATGTGCTCTTCTGTCTGAGCTTTAGCTTCCCTTACTGACCTCCCTGCCTCCCTTTGCTTCTCCTGATACTTCTCCCTATCCCCTTCTGCCTGCATCTTTTTGTATTGCCTGAATGTGATCTTTTTTTTTTTTTTTTTTAATTTAAATTTGCCCTTTTTCCTGGCAGGACCACAGGGGCCATCCACCCTGGTCATGGCCCCCGGAGACCTCTACCTCCGTCAATTGCTGCTGGGGACCCACAGTCACCCCCGGCTTGCCCCTCGGAGGGTGGGGCTATGGGGCATCTTCGACCCCGAACTGTAACTGGTCGGGTCCCGCAGCGACGGAGGCAATGTGAGGCTTCCAGGAGGGCTTCAGATCGGTGGTCCTGCCCGCCTTCTTTTTCCACCAGATTTTCTCCCGGAGGAGGCGGGATGTGCAATGAGGGCAGCGCCCCCAGCCTCCTCCCCACGCCGAGGCCGTTGGCGTGGAACTCCCCGTCTCCACCAGGGGTCCCTTATCGCACCGAGTGCTGCCCACGCCTCCCGGAGTAGGAGAGCGTCATCGGACACTCGATCCTACTTCCTTCGCCGGCCCTCCGACGACCCGGATCCGCTCTCAACCCGTGTCGCCGCGCCGCAAGCGGAAATCCTACCGCTGCGCTGACGGGCCGGCTTAATGTGATCTTTTTGGCTTTCACTTTCTCCGCTTCCTCCTTGGAAAACCATAATGGCTTCCTCTTCCTTTTCCCCTTGCTAACCTGCTTCATGCATAATTCTGTTGCTCTTGTAATCCCCGTTTTAAATATCGCCCACTGTTTCTCAACCCCTGATTCCCTCCCCATTCCCATTAATGCCTCTTTCAAGCATCTCCCGATTTTCCCAAAGTCTGCCCCCTAAAATCCAGGATACCTGTTTTTGTGTGGTTTGGTTCTGCTCCTTCTGTGATTTCAAACCACAGTGACCGGTGGTCACTGTTCCCCAGGTGCTCCCCCACTGTTACCCCCATTACACTGTCCCCATTTGTGAGCATGAGGTCCAGTATTGCCTTCTGCTGAGCTGGTTCCATGACCAGTTGCTTGAGGAAGGCACCTTGAAGGAAGCACAGGATAAATCTGCTCCTGGTTGATGCTGCTGCTTGGAGGCTCCAGTCTACATCTGGAATATTGAATTCTCCAACCAGCACCACCTCACCCTTGTCTGCCATCCTTTGGATGGCTAGCATCAGCTCCCTATCTGTTTCTTCCTCTTGGGCTGGTGGTCTGTAGACCACCGCTGTGCGAGTGGCTGACACCATTTTCCTTTCCAGCTTATCCCACAGTATCTCTCCCCCATTTTGTTCCTCCTGGATCTCTGTGGCCTTTATACCATCTTTCACATAAAGTGCCACTCCTTCTCCTCCTTCCTTCCTGCCTGCCCTGTCTCTTCTGAATATGTTGTAGCCTGATATGGCCATCTCCCAGTCGTGGTTATCATTACACCAGGTCTTTATGATGGCACAATGTCCAGGTTCAACTGCACCATGGCAGCCTCCAGATCCTTCATCTTGTTTCTAAGGCTCCTGGCATAGGCACGCATGGCTTTCCATGATGTGAACTCCCTGGACTGTTAAGCTGTTCTATTTCAGCCCCCTCACTGGTTGTCCTTTATCCCTGGTTCTCCCTGCTGTCTGCCCTTGTGTTGAATTTTGCCCCCTTTTTGTCTATCCACCCCTTGGGTGCTTATCTCCATCTTTTGCACACTGCTTTGTAGAGATACCAGTACGTCCTGTTCACTGGTTCTACTGCTAGCTGTGGGGGTGGGCAATTAGGCACACTCCTTGCTGGCCTTCCACCCCCCTTGGCTAGTTTAAATGCTTGTCCATGTAGCATTTAAACTTATCACTGAGTGCTTGAGTTCCCCTCCAGGATGAATGTGGGCCATTAGGCTTGAATAAGCCCCCATTCCTCCAGGTGGGTCCCCAGTCACCAATGAATCCAAACCCTTCCTCACAGCACCAGTTCTTCAACCATGAGTTAAAGTTCCTGGTGCATGCCAGGAGGAGAGGAGGCACTGTGGGTCACCTTGGAGACTGGAAAGGGCACCACAATCCGCACAGGGGTTGTGTACAGACCCCCATGTCAGGGGGAAGAAATGGACAAGGATATGATAGAAGGCATTCTTAGAATGGCAGAGAAAGGGAGATACTGTTGATGGGAGACCTGAATATGCCAGATGTTAACTGGAGACATTTGCTGCAGCCACATCCAAGAGCAGGGCCATTCTTCATGCCCTACAGGTGGCAGGCATTAGACAGCTAGTTTTGGAACCCACTGTGAGGGAGCAATCTTAGACCTCATATTCTCAAACGGGGCAGGAGAGAATCAGATCTAGAAGTGGGTTGCCATCTGGGGACAAGTGACCATCAAACAGTGTGGTTCACGTTAAACTCAGCTACAGCAGCTTCATACAAAAGTGAGGGTACTGGACTTTAGAGGGCTGACTTTGCAAGATGGAGAGTGCCTCAGAAAAGCACTCAGCAAACAGGCTAGAAGGAGGTGTGGAGCAACAATGGGAATTATCAAACTGCCATCACAGAGGCAACAAGCCTCTTGTAGAAGCAAATAAACAAATCAAATGAAAGAAAAGCCACTATGGTTCTCAAAAGAGGTGGCTGTGAAAGTCAGGAAGAAAAGATAGCATTCCGGAAGTATAAGGAAACACAGAAGGAGCAGGACAGAGAGCTGTACCAGTTAAGACAGAAGGAAGCATGGAGGGAAGTCAGAATAGCAAAGGCCCAAACTGAGGAAAAGATAGCCAACCTAGTTAAGAAGGGGGATAAAACCTTTTATAGGTACATCAGCGAGCGTAGAAAGACAAAGGAAGGGATAGTGAGGCTGAATAGAATGAACGGTGGGTGGGCAGAGGGGACAGTGAAAAAGCAGGAATACTGAATGAATATTTCTGCTCAGTATTCACAAAAGAGGAGGGGGAAGTGCCTAATCCAATTAACAGAAGCACTCTTGATAGGGGGGTCGATCCCAGTCCTTTCACAGAAGACAGGGTTCTGCAAGAACTCCTAAAACTGAAGGTGGACAAAGCAATGGGTCCTGATGGAATTCACCCCAGAATTCTAAAAGAATTATGAGGAACTAGTGAAACCACTGGCTACTCTTTTAATAAATCATGGAGGATGGGGTGGTACCCAAGGACTGGAGGAAGGCAGATGTGATTCCCTTCACAAAAGTGGGAGCAAGACAGAGGCAGGAAACTACAGACCTGTCAGTCTGACCTCTGTGGTAGGGAAAGTGATGGAGTCACTTGAAGGAAAGAATAGTTGAGTACCTAGAGGCCAGTGGAGCACAGGACCCAAGGCAGCATGGGTTCACAGCGGAAGGTCGTGTCAGACAAATCTAATAGATTTCTTTGACTGGGTGACCAAAGTAGTAGACCAGGGAGGGGCTGTGTACATGGCCTACCTAGACTTTAGCAAGGCATTTGACACAGTCCCACACAAAAGATTAATAGTCAAATTAACCAGCCTGGGAATGGGACCCAGGTGGTAGCCTGGGTAAAACATTGGCTGGACAACAGGACATAGAAGGTAATTGTAAATGGAGTCCACTCTGAAGAAAGGGGGTTACTAGTGGGCACCGCAGGGTTCAGATTGGGTCCAGTCCTTTTAATGTCTTCATCAGTGACATTGCAGAGGGACTGAAGGAAAAGTATGCCTTTTGCAGATGACACAAAGATCTGCAACAGGGTTGATACACAAGGAGGCGTGGAAAGGATGAAAAGGGACTTGGCAAGGTTGGAGGAATGGTCAGAAGTATGGCAGCTAGGATTCAATGCAAAGAAGTGCAAAATAATGCACCTGGGAAACAAGAACCCAGGGGAAGAATACACAATGGTGGGGAGGTAGTAACAACAACAAAAAAGGAAAGGGACCTGGGGATAATCATATCAGATGACCTTAAGGTTAGCAAGCAATGTGAGAAGGCAGTAGGGAGGGCTGGGGGTATACTGTGATGTATAGGAAGAGGCATCATCAGCAGAAAACAGGAAGTTGTTATCCCTCTGTACAGGCAGTTGGTGAGACCCCATCTGGAGTACTGTGTCCAGTTCTGGAGACCCCATCTCCGCAAGGACATAGACAGGATAGAGGCAGTCCAGAGGAGGGCAACTAAATGGTGCAGGGTCTGCAAAGAATACTATGAGGAGAGACTAAAGGAGCTTAATATGTATACCCTGAGGAAAGAAGGGAGAGGGGGACATGATAGAAACTTTTAAGTACCTCAGTGGAATCAACAAAGTCCAAGAGGGTAGCATCTTTCAGAAAAGAGACTTGCAAGAACAAGGGACACAATTTAAAGATAGAAGGAGGGCAGTTCCGGGGCAATGTGAGAAGTATTATTTCACAGAGAGGGTAGTGGATGCATGGAACAGCCTCCTGAGGAGGTTGTGGGATCTAAAACTGTGGGAGAATTCAAGAATGCATGGGACAGACATAAGGCAATTCTTGTGGGGGGTAGGAAGAAACAGGCTATTGGTTAACTAGGATCTGCGGCCTATCCTGTAGGTAGGGAAATGGGCAGACTAGATGGGCCTAGCGGTCCTTATCTGCCATCAAAGTCTATGTTTCTATGTTTCTATGTTTCATGCACCCTTATGCTCTCCCATGCCTCTCACAGGTAGTACTTCCAAGAAGGTGACAGAAGTAGCTACTTGCTTGAGACCCATCCCCAATTTCCAAAACTCTTCCTGAACTTCCTTATGCTCCCCATTTGCCAGGTCATTAGTACCTAGGCGGATAATGACATCCAGCTCACCCTCCTGTCTTGCCTTTCCAGTGATCTCCAGGATCTTCCTCCCATCCCTCTGTACCATGGCACCTGGTAGGCACCTCAACTCCCTGTCCTTCCCTTCCTGTGTTCCTAGCTGGGTCCCTGTCATGATAGAGTCCCCCACCAGGATTTGCTTTCTTCTCCTCTGGGGTCCACTGCTCTCCCAACTGAGGTCACCTCCTTGGTTGACCTCCACATCCTTCCCTTCTACTTCTCTGGGCACCTCTGTTTGGTTGTCCCCATTTGCCAGTGTGGCATAAGAGTTCTGGAATGGAATAGGATTTGGGCTGTGCCTCTGCCTGACCACCCTAACCCTCCCTAGGCCCACCATCATCCAAGTGCTCCTCATTCTTGGCATCCTTTGAGGCAGTGACATTGAACTTGATGGTCTGTGGATGGGGTGAAGATACTCCTGACCCAGTTTACTTCCACTCTGAGTCTGGCTACCTCATCCCACAGTCCAGAGAGATGCTTGCAGATAGGGCAGCACCTCAGCATCCAGAAGGTCTGCCTGAATGTGGCTTCCCTGCATCCACTGCATTTCACCACTCTCCACATTATACTGCACTTATACTGCTATTCCAGTACTTGTCTGTTACTAAAGCTCTCCTTGTAGTTCCCCCTTTATTAATTTACTGTCATGAAAATTCTGTCACCAATCCTCAGATGCTTTTTTTTAAATAAGGAAAATAAAAAAAAAAAGGAGTCAAAACACTTGTGCCGAGGACAGGCTTCCTCCCCCTTATGCCCCTCCTACTCCACGACCCCTGCTGTTCTCTGTGCTTGACTCCTGTCAATCAGATTTAACAGGGCATATAATTAAGAGTGGGGGGCAGAGCAAGGAAGGTGGGTGAAAATGTGCAGCAAGTAAAGACAGCAAAGGAAGACAGCACCACTACAAGCACATCAAACTAGGTTTTAAATTTTCAACAGCCCAAAAACAATTCTAAGTAAAGACAGCAAAGAAATAACAGTACCACTAAAAGCCCACAAATCTACGTTTAAAACAAAAACAGCAATGAGTAGTTACTGCACTGCACTGAAATGAATCTGGATCCTTCCCCTTCTGGTCTCTTCTGAGAAACCAAAAATCAACTTCCTACTTCAAATTTGACTTAGCCCCACCTCCAGTTATCACATAGCTGAGGTCAGAGGTCAGACAATTAGCACCCCTCCCCCAAATTGCAGGGCAAGACAGACAAGACCAGACAAAATTTGCAGCAAGTAAAGCAAGCAAATGAAAACAGCATCACTACAAGCACACCAAACTAGGTTTTAAATTTTCAACAGCCTAAAAATAATTCTAAGTAAAGACAGCAAAGAAATAACAGTATGACTAACAGGCATGATGTGAGTGGTGCAATGCAGTGGCTGTGGGGCGGCAGTCTTCAGGGAGATGTTCTGGAGGCTGCAGTGCTGCCCCATCTGCATGAACCTCTCTGTGTTGAGGGTGGAGGTTGCTCATCTCTGGGCGAGTTGGCAAGGGTTTGGGAGGCCTCCTCCCTCACCCAGAGACCACTAAGTCCACCCCCTCTGCCTCAGAGGATGCCAGTAAAGAGGAGCGTTTGGACAGTATTGGGATGAGCAAAGGTAAGGGAGGTTGGGCAGAGGGGCATCTCACCTCTTGTTCCACTCCACAACTCCTACACATTTCTGGTGGGGCTGTCCCATGGTGGAACCCACTGTGGTGGACAAGGTGGATGTGGGGAACCTCCACAGTGAAGACCCCAGGGGGCACAGGACCCCAGAGGAGAAGGAAGCAACTCCTAGTGGGGGACTCTATTGTTAGGGGGATAGACAGGTGTGGGAGAGGAGGGAGAGAGGGAGGCCAAGTGCCTATCTGGCACCATGGCTTGGAGGGATGAGAAGTGAATCAGAAGGATCGCTGGGGCAGCAGGATGGGAGGGTGAGTTAGACGTCATTGTCCACCTGGGGACAAATGACCTGGCTGGGGATGAGGTTAGGGCAGTGCAGAGGGAGTTCTTGGAGTTGGGGAAGGTCCTTAGACAGGTGGCATGCACGATAACCTTCTCAGAAGTGTTACCTGTCTATGGCATGGGAGAGACCAGAGTGCTCTGCGCCATGGAATTCAATGAATGACTGAAAAACTGATGCAGGGCTGAGGGATTTGTCTTCATTGGGGACTGGGGCCCACCTGGAGGGATGCAGGCTTGTACAGGAGGGATGGTCTGCATCCATCTTGGGGGGGGCACCAGGATCCAGAGTGAGAGGTTTAAATGTTTCTTTAGCTAACATTTAAACTAGCCAAGGGTGGTGGTGGGAGTAAGAAGGGAACACCCCCACAGGTTAAGATAGTAGAAAAGAGAATCCTAAGGATGAGTAATCAACAAAAGGGACTGAAATTGGGGGTATAGTCAGGGTAGGCAAAGGAGGAAGGCATAGGGATAGGAAGGGAACTTGTAGGGGCAAAGGCATCAAAACATGAAAGGCCATCTATACAAATGCCTATAGCCTGAGTAATGGAAGAAGACCTGGACATTGTCGCAGTCATGGAAACATGGTACACAGAAAACCACGACTGGGATGTTACCATACCAGGGTACACAGTCTTCAGGAAAGACAGGGAGGGAAAAAGGAAGGAGGGGTAGCTATGTACATCAGGGAGAGGATCAAAGCAACTGAGATAAGGGAAAAGCAGAGAGGGGAGGAGGCACTGTGGGTCACCTTGGAGACAGGAAATGGCACCACCATCTGTACAGGGGTTATCTACAGATCTCCCATGCAGAGAGAGGAAATAGGGTATTAGTAGAAACCATCCACAAAATGGCATAGAAAGGGAGAAGTGTTGGTGGTAGGGGACCTAAATATACTGTGATTCATACTGCGATCTAACAGGAGCCGAAGGCAATTTACCCATGAGGCTCCTATCCAACAATCCCTAGGTTCCATGTCATAATGGCAACTATAGAATGGCGACCCATGACAAGGGCACCGAATTCACAATACAACTAGTTTGGTAACTAAGTTTTTTTTACAGGGGGCATTGCCCCCCACACCACCATGCTTTAGGATTCTAACTCCGGTGAGGTCATCACTCAGAGATTGGTGGAACCGTCGGTTGCACAAAGGTGTCAGTGGTGTGATTCCCTCGCAGTTGTCATGGGTAGCCATCCCACAGTTACAATTTTGAGGGGTTACCCAGTCCTTATTGTCCATGAAGGTGCTTCTCTAGTAACCATGTAGCAAGCTTTTTCTTAAATAAAGATTTACTCTTGCAAACTATTATATCTAAAGGGTAGTGAGTTCCAAGTCTTGACTATGCAGACAGAAAACCATGATCCCCTTTTAGTAGTAGTATATCTACTATATTTCAACTGTAAAGAGTGACCATGGGTATTGATACTGTCCTGTCTGTAATTAAAGTTAAGCTCTGTGAACAAATAGGGATTACGTAATATCCCACATATATAACAAATCTCCCCTCATTCTTCTTGTTTCTTTTTTTTACTTTAAAAATGTTATTACGTTTTCAAATTTAGACAATGCATATTCAGCAAATCACTTTCAGCATGAACAAGACATAAAAAACAAATTGCCTAATACATTTCATCCATCCAACTATATCAAAGAGTATTAATAAATACATATGCAAACATTTCAACAAAATCTAATTATACTAAATCATATATTAAGATCAATTCATTAGGCACTTTCTGAATGAGTCAGAAGGAAAATTGGAAGCTACTAGTCTGAGACTAACAATGAGTTCCCTATACCACTAAAAGAAATTATCCCCGATTAAGGAGAACTCATTAGGTTTTAAATAATGATGAAAAGGAAGCCAAATCTTACCAAACAATTCACTTTTACCCAAAGCATGGAATGCCGATCTCTCATTGTTAATCACCTCACTCAGTGTATTGGTCCATTCCTTATAATCAGGGGAAGAGGAGGATTTCTAGTGAGAGAACAAGATTTGTTTTAGTGTTAAAGCAACAGACCACACCACTGAGTAATGATATTTAAATAACTGGATTTCTTTTGCTTTTATCCCCAAAATGAAATATTTATGTGTAAAAGGAATTTCCAATTGTAAGGCTGCTTCACAAACATTATTGACAATTTTCCAGATCTCACTAATACAGGGACAGAACCAAAGTATGTGAAGTAGGCCTGCATTTTTCTTTCTGACATCTCCAGCAGTTCCCATCTGGTTGAAGACCCAATGGGTGCCAACCTTTCAGGGGAGTAGTAATAACAGCGTAAAATCTTGTACTGAACTGCCCTACCTTGCACTTCCTTACTGCTTAAATAAGCATTATCCCATGTAGAGGCCCATTCAAGCTCTGAGATTCTTTCTTGGATCTCTCCCTCCCATTTTGATTTAGCTTTGGCTGTCAGAAGTAAAGGATCCAGAATGTTCATTAGAAGTTTATAAGCCAAACTTACCCCCTTCATTTTAGAGACCTTTAAAACGGGATTCCATTCAGACCCTTCCTCCAGACACAAATCCGTACCCCGAGTCTTGAAGAGCATTTCTCAGCTGGAGATAATTTACAAAATGGAATTTAGGGATTTTGTATCTAGTTCTAAAGAGTTCAAAAGATAACAACTCTTCTTGCTCCCCCAAAAGGTTTTGTAAATTAATGATTCCTGCACTGCTCCAACCAAAATCTGCTAGAGGGATATGATTGTACTGCAGTTTACAGTTGTTCCAAAGAGTTGTCAGATTCCTGGGAAGTTTTTCATACAGCAATAATTGCTGCATTCTTTTTTTTTTTGAGTGATCTATTTTTCTCCCCTCTGTGCCCTGAATCCACATCTCCTTCAGGCATCCAAGGTCACCAGCACTCCTTCTAACCCCCCCCGGAGCCCCTTCGCCTCGCATTGCAGCCTACCTCGAGGTAGCTCAACATTACTCTTTGCTGAATGGGTCCCTTTCCTCTGAGTGGGAAGGCACCGACTGTGGCAGTTCAGTATGCTATATTTTCCCTCGGCCTCAGGTGCTGCTAAGACAGCCAGCCCTCAGGAAGTCTTCTGGGTGTACTGGTAGACTGTATGCCATCATCTGGCCAATCCAGAGCATTATTTCCATGTTCTGGTACTTCCCACATTGTGACGCTTTTGTGCAGTGCTCCTGGTATCCACCAGGGGCTGCTGCAGAGCAAAGCAACCCTGGAACCCTCCTCAGGAAAGGAGAGCAGTCCTGTTAATGCTCAATCCTCTCCTTCCCCTGCCGACCCCCAATGACCTGAGTCCATTCGCGAACCCGGGTGGCCGGTGTGGTGTGAGGTAAGGCACCAGTGCCTCAACCTCTGCACCACTGGGCTGCTGCATTCTCTTAATAATCCAAATGGTTGAGTTAATACAAACATTATCTTTGAATATCTGGGGTAGCTTTACAAAAAGGTAGTCAGACATTTTGAAGGGTAAAAGTATCTGCTTCTCAACTTTAGTCCACAGTGGGAGATTTTCTTCTGCCCCTGAATTTAAACACCAACTGCTCTGCTTAAAATGAAAGGCCAAATAGTACTTTTCCCAATTCGGGAGACCAAATCCCTCTTCAGATCTGTGAGCCCTAAGCTTTGGAAGTGAGAGTCTGGGAGGGGAAGAATTCCACAAAAAAACATCTAGTCAATTCATTTAGTAAATCAAACATCTTTTTACCTACCCTGATGGGCATATTTTGAAAGAGATAAAATAATTTGGGATAATCATGTTTAGCTAATTTATTTTACCCCAGATAGATACATTGAGGCTCTTCCATTTTTGTAAATCTGCTTCAATCTCTTTTATAAGTGGGAGTAAATTAATGTCCCCTAAGCTACACATATCACTTGAAAGTTTTATTCCTAAGTAGGTTAGGTACTCTGAGCACTTGTGTTCTGACTGCATCACCCCCAACTATCACCAGGTTTCAGATAGGGGTTCAAAGATAGAATATGGGTTTAACTCCAGTTTAAGTTGAGACCAGAAAAGGAAGCAGACATCTAAAATAGATCCTAGCCTCCTTACTGATTCCCTGGGATTGGAGACACTGACCAATAAATCATCAGCATAAGCAAATACTTTATTACTAATTGTACCCGTTTTAATTCCTCTGACCTCTTCACAATCTGAAATTTTTCTTATCAAAGACTCAATAGCCAGTATAAAGAAATAAGGGGGTAAGGGACAGCCTTGCCTGGAGCCTTTGTTCAACTGGAATAGGTCTGAAATAACACCATTAGAAATTACACTGGCTTTTGGGTTTTTACATAACATTTATAACCAGGAAATGAAGTTCTTCCCTAAATGAAATTTGAAAAGTACCTGAAACAGATAAACACACTCAAGAGAATCAAAGGCCTTATGAAAATCAAAAGCCAATGCCACCACAGAACTTTGCATTTTCTTTGCCTTCCACATTATATTTAACAGTCTGCGTAGATTATCAACCCCACTCCTGCCTGGCATAAAACCCACCTGCTCTTCTCCCAACAATCTGTATAGATACGATTTGAGCCTGGTGGCTAAAAGTTGATCAAGGATCTTATACTCTACATTAAGAAGTGAGATTGGTCTATAACTCTCACATTGCAGTGGATCTTTTTTGTCTTTTAAAATTAGAGAGATCTATGCATGGTACATGATGTCAGGTAAATTGCCTGCATAAAGAAAACCAGAGATGATTATGAAAAAAAAGTCTTTACTTTGAAGGCCTAAAATTTTATAGAACTCTTCTGGGAGCCTATCTGGACCTGGAGTTTTATTTGGTGGCAGATTTTTAATTGCATTATCAAATTCAGACCTGGAAATAGGTGAGTTCAAACTATCTCTCTCACTGTCGCCGAGAGAAGGTAAAATTACTGAGTCTAAGAAAGTTTGTGACTCTATTGAAGTTTGAGTCTTTGGATTCACATACAGTACCCTGAAAAAATTTTAAAATTCTAAATTTATCTTTTTGTTTGAGACTTCATTAAGACCTGCCCTATTACATATCCCAGCAATCAGGTTCAGGCCAGCTTTCTTTTTAAGCCTGTGAACTAAAAGCCTGCTCACTTTCTCACCTGCCTCCCAGTATGATTGCATAGTCCTATAAATTGACTATTCCACTTTAGCTGAATATAATTTATGTATTTCATACCTAAGATTAGTTATGAGATTCAGGAGGTTTCTTCTTCTCTTCCCATTATGCTTATATTCATTTTCTAATTTAAGCAGTTCTGACTCCTTTTGTAACAATTCGTTAGCCCTTTCTTTTATCTTAGCTGATGAAAAACTAATGTTCATTCCCCTCCTGAAGACCTTGAACATATCCCATATGCAATTATCAGACACTTCCCCATTGTCATTTAATTTAAAAACTTCCTCTGTCTCCTGATTAACCCAAGCAATGAAATTAGGATCCTGCAGCAAATATACATTCAGCCTCCACCAGAAGCATTCACTTTTAAAGCCACCAGGTTGAATGTTTACCTGAAATAATGCATGATCTGACAGGGCTATTTATTTAATGTTTGCTCCTATTAGCTTGAAGAAAGTTGTTTGGAGATCAGAATCATATCTAACCAACTAAATATTGCATGCCTTGCAGAATAATACGAGTAATCCCTGACAGTGGAATTAAGAAGATGCCAAACATCCATTAAATCCAAATCTTTAATAAAATTGTGAATAGCATGCTGAGCCGGAGATACCCTCAAGGAACGTGGGGGTAGAACTCCTGTCAATCAAATTGTCCCATACTTCATTGAAATCACCTCCTAAAATTAAGTTTTGGATATTGCAGGTACTGAGTCTTAAGTTCAGATCTTTAAAGAAAGAAGCTTGATCTGAGTTGGGAGCATACACATTACAAATTGTAATGTCCCTGCCATCTATTGTTCCCTCCAGAATCTGAAATCTACCTTCTGGGTCAGTTTAATGGGATCTCTTTACAACGTTTATCCCTTTTCTAATTAGAATTGTTGTACCTCATTTTTAGAGTTATAAAAGGAAAATTCTACTTGGTTCACCCATGAACAGTTCAGTTTTTAGCCTCCTTTTCTTCTAAATGTGTTTCTTAAAAAAGGGTAATATCAAGTTTGTTTTTATTTAAATAAGTGAAGATTTTCTTCCTTTTTATTGGGTAACCCAGGCCTTTCACATTCCAAGTGCCTTTATTAAAATTAGAAATTTTTCACAAATTGAACAAAGAAAAACACAGAGAAAGGTAAAAAAAAGGGCAGATAACACTTTAGGTGAGAATAAAATGTAAACACCCTTAACTAGGGCCATACCTCTCAACTGTACCACATTACGAAGAACGTTCCTCATTTTACTTCACAAAAGCTCCCTGTTCCACATTGTGAGGACTTGTCCCACATTCAGTGTTAACATTTTAAAGCAAAAATCTATAGTAAATAATGCAAAAAATATATTATTCAATTAATAACAGACTTTCTAAACATAAATGCAAACATTTTAACAGTGTTCTGAGCTTCTTAGGTAAAGATTTGATTAAGTGTTCCACATTTTGCTCATTTGTTCCACATTTTGAGAGGCAATGTTCCACATTTGGGGGACAAAAGGTTGAGAGGTATGACTAGGGCAGAAACGTAAGAACTTAGGGGAAGAAGGTTACTTAACTAAAACTAATATATTACAAAAAGTTTTATATAGATTACTAAGATAAATATAAATATGGGCTTTAGATGCAATGTACACCTATGTATCAAGTACAAAAAGTTAACGCACAAGAAAAATAGCCCTAAGGCTAAACACAGGTGCACCAGTGCTATCTAGAGAAAAAAACAGACATAAAACCAAGCTAC
The DNA here is from genome assembly GCA_016271365.2 of Neoceratodus forsteri. Classification (NCBI taxonomy): domain Eukaryota; kingdom Metazoa; phylum Chordata; order Ceratodontiformes; family Ceratodontidae; genus Neoceratodus; species Neoceratodus forsteri. The sequence goes on from CM057449.1 coordinate 373,549,039, forward strand.
AATAACTTCAAGGTGCCTGCTGAATTTCCCTGAACACAGTCATAAATCACCAGCAAGAGAAAAACAGTAACTCTAGATGCCATAAGGTCTGACTGATATCTTAGTTGTAAATTACTCTGGCTTATCCAGTATACTAAGCCCTACTTAAAACAGTAATACATAACAAGACCATTTCTATATGATTAGAGATATCAATCTAGCTATAAATGGTAATTGCAAAATCTATCACATTTAGTTATCTTACTAACAAAGAATACTGAGGTCCCTGTACATTGCGGAAGTGCGAGCTCACTGTCCCAACATCCAGGCATAGAAAAATCCAAAACAAGTGGATGGTAGGCCATAGTATCCCTCTCCCACCAGCCCCCCCCCCCCAAAAAAAAGAAGCCATTATATAATAATCAAGTCAGAGTAAAAAGTAGTATTTACATAATAATTTATCCCTTCATCAATTATATTTAGCAATAGTGGGGCATGAGGCAGGGAAGAATAAAAGAAATAAAAAAGAGAAAAACACAAAACATTTCAAGAACAATATCCTGCAGAATATCCCATCCCAATCCCCAGCTTACACCAGAAGAATAAGATATAGAAAACATATAAATAGTGTCCAAATTAGCCCCTCAGATACTCACAACATGTGTATTCAGCCTGTCCCATCTGGTTCCATCATACCCAGAGATAATATTCATAATGACTGATTGCCACTGTTCATAATAGCCACCTCAGTATAATGTCTCGTAGAAGACTGCTCCCAGCCTTCCCCAGGCAAAGTGGCAGGGGTAGCCACTCAGGGCCATTTTAGCTAGAGGGCAGAAACCAAACATTCCAAAGAGCCAAAACTAACACACACTATAGCTGTCATTGACCAGTTAGGCTATATTGAGCAGACAAAGGCAATTCTTAAATTTAGATGTTAATCATGTAAACTTGGTGTTGTAAGGGTATCACAAATAATTGAGAAGGCCACACAAAATCTCATTACCAACTCAGATAAAGGCCAGAGGAGAGACACACCAGAACCACCCTCTGGAAAGGACACAACCTATGCAGTAGTTGTACCAGCAGTAAATCAAACTCACCCCCAATACCAGAAGACCCTCGGGGATCTTAATCTTAACAGAGGTTCAGAATCAGTTCCCAATGTGATTGTTTGAGACTAACACTTTTACGGATTCGGTCACATTGAAAAAGGCAAGCCAACAGGAACATATTCATCACATTGGAAATACCTAAATATAAAGGAAAAACATGAAACTAAATGCTTACATAAAGAGACCACTAGGTGGCATCAGAGGATTGTATGAGACTCTTTATATAGCGTCAGCAAGATTCACGCATACATGAAAACGAAATCAGTTCAGCATAAAATATTAGCAAATCAGATATACCAGTTTTCTTTTCCCCTTAGATCATGCGCTAAGAATATTATAAACATTTAGATTAACTGATTAATTTAGGCAGTGTTTCAATTGTTCCATACAGCTAGGACAATCATAAAGTTTCCTTAAGGCGAACTATGCCTTTAAGAAACAGAACAGATTCTCTGTGTGAAAGTGAGTCAACATGTATTTCCTGTAGTCCTCATGAAAGAATTCCCATGTTAGAAAGGAATACATGTTGGAAGAAATTAAAGACCTCACAATCCACACAAAGTCATGCTACAATTTACCCCAGAATAATAGGAGAAAATAATCACTCTGGGAGGTACGAGGGACTTTTAGGTTCATACATTTTTCAAAAGTTTTGCAGCATTCGGATAGTGCTGGGTGATGCATGAGATTTTTGGGTAATAGAAACATAGAGACATAGAATTTGACGACAGATAAGGACCGCTTGGCCCACCCAGTCTGCCCATTTCCCTACCTGATGGATAAGTTGCAGATACTGGTTAACCAGCAGCCTACTTCTTCCTACCCCCACCCCCTAGAATTGCCTTATGACTGTCCCATGCATGCTTGAATTCCACCACTGTTTTTGACTCCACAACCTCCTCTGGAAGGCCGTTCCATCCATCCACAACCCTCTCTGTGAAAAAATACTTCCTTAAATTACTCTCTGTGCCACCCCTTCTATCTTCAAATTGTGCCCCCTTGTTCTTGCACACCTCTTTTTGAAAGATGCTACCTCTTGACTTTGTTGATTCCCTTTGAGGTACTCTTGAAAGTTTCTATCATGTCCCCTCCCTCCTTTCCTCGAGGCTATACATATTAAGCTCCTAAGTCTCTTCATATGTCTTCCGTGCAGACCCTGCACCATTTTAGTTGCCCTCCTCTAGACAGCTTCCATCCTGTCTATGTCTTTATGGAGATTGGTCTCCAGAACTGCACGAGTACTCCAGATGTGGTCTCATCAGCTGTCTGTACAGAGGGATAATAACTTCTTGTTTTCTACTGGTGATGCCTCTCCTATGCATCCCAGTATTCCCCAGCCTCCTTGCTGCCTCTCACATTGCTTGCCCACCTTTAGGTCATCTGATATGACTACCCCAGGTCCCTTTCCATTTTTGTTATTGTTAGTATCTCACCCCCCATTGTGTACTCTTCCCTGGGTTTTTGTTTCCCAGGTGCATTACCTTGCACTTCTTAGCATTGAATCTAAGCTGCCATACATTTGACCATTCCCTAACCTTGCCAAGTCCCTTCTCATCCTTTCCACCCCACCTTGTGCTATAAACTCTGTTGCAGATCTTTGTGTCATCTGCAAAGAGACATACTTTTCTTCCAGTCCCTCTGCAATGTCGCTTATAAAGACATTGAAGAGGACCGTCCTAATACTGAACCTCTGCGGTACCCCACTACTAACCCCTTTTTCAGAGTGACTCCATTTACTATTACCTCTGTGTCCTATTCTCCAGCCAATCTTTACCCAGGCTGTCATCTTGGGACCCACTCCCAGGCTGGCTAACTTGTATATTAATCTGTCTCAAATGCCTTGCTAAAGTCTAGGTAGGCCATGTCCACAGCCCCTCCCTGATCAACTACTTTGGTCACCCAGTCAAAGAAATCTATCAGATTTGTCTGGCATGACCTTCCCGCTGTGAATCCATGCTGCCTTGGGTTCTGTGCCCCTCTGGCCTCTAAATACTCAACAATTCTTTCCTCCAGAAGTGATTCCATCATTTTCCTACCACTGAGGTTAAACTAACAGGTCTATAGTTTCCTGCTTCTGCCTTGCTCCCACTTTTGTGAAGGGAATCACATCTGCCCTCCTCCAGTCCTCGGGTACCACCCCATCCTCCCATGATTTGTTAAAGAGGAGTCAGTGGTGTCACTAGTTCTACCCCTTAGTTCTTTTAGAATTCTGGGATGAATCCCATCAGGCCCCATTGCTTTGTCCACCTTCAGTTTTAAGAGCTCTTTCAGAACCCTTCTTCTGTAATGGGCTGGTATCAACTTCTGTATCCAGAGTGTTTCTACTGTTTGTTTTAGGTACCCTCTTCCTTTGTAAATACTGAGCAAAATATTTGTTTAGTATTCTGCTTTTCACAGTCACCTCTGCCCACCCTCCCTCCCTTTATTAAGCCTCACTATCCTCCCTTGGTCTTCCTTCGCCCCTGATGTACCTATAAAAGGTTTTATCCTTCTTAACTGAGTTGGCTATATTTTCCTCGGTTTGGGCCTTTGCTGTTCTGACTGCCTTCCAGCTTCCTTTGCTTTAACTGATACAGTTCTCTGTCCTGTTCCTTTTGTGATTCCTTGTACTTCCTGAATGCTTTCTTTTCTCGAACCTTCACTGCCACTTCCTTTGAGAACCATAGTGGTTTCTACCTCATTTCATTTTGTTTATTTGCTTTACACAAAGGCTTGTTACCTCTGTGATGGCAGTTTTATTATTCCCATTGTTCTTCCACCCTCCTTCCTGCCCATTTGCTAGTGCATTCTTAGGCACTCACCCATTTTGCAAAGTCAACCCTCCTAAAATCCAGTACCTTTGTCTTTGTATGGCTTGGACTCTATTGCTGTGTTTATTGTGAACCATACTGTTCGATGGTCGCTAGTTCCAGATGGCTACCCACTTCTACATCTGTGATCCTCTCTTCATCTCCATTTGAGAGAACCAGATCTAAGATTGCTCCCTCTCGAGTGGGCTCCAATACTAGTTGTCTAAGGCATGCCCCCTGTAGGGCATCTAGAATAACCCCACTCTTAGAAGTGGCTTCTGCAACTGCACTCCAGTTAACATCTGGCATATTCAGATCACCCATCAGCAATATCTCCCCTTTATCTGCCATTCTAAGTATACTTTCTATCATTTCCTTGTCCATTTCCTCCCCCTGAGAGGGGGGTCTGTATACAACCCCTGTGCGGATTGTGGTTCTTTTGCTTGCCTCCAAATTGACCCACAGTGCTTCTTCTCCTCCCTGTTTACCCTTTTGTTCTGTTGCTTTGATTTCTTCTCTTATGTAGAGAGCTACTCCTCCTCCCCTTTTACCCTCCCTGTCCCTCCTATAGATAGTGTATCCTGGTATGTTTACGTCCCAGTCATGGTTCTGTGTGTACCATGTTTCTGTGACTGCCACGATATCTAGATCTTCCTCCTCCATCAAGGCCACTAATTCAGGAAGCTTGTTACCCAGACTACGGGCATTGGTACTCATTGCTCTCCATTTTTTGATGGCTTTACCTTCTGTAGAGGCATCCCCCACTGACCTTTCTACCTTGGTCTTTTTCTCATTTAGTACCCTGTTTTGTAGGGGGAGGCTGGGATTTCCAAGGTATCCAAGGTGTACAGATCCTCTCTAGTAGTCACTTCGGGGATCAGAACTTTTTGGCACCGCTTCAAGCACACAAAATCTTTTTTTTTTGAAATAGGAATAGCTTTCCTATAGACTTTATCAGACCATAACAAAGATTTAGGCACAGGTTTCAAAGACAGAGACTGCGGTTTGGCTGTACTTTTGTTGGTCATTGAGGCTACTTGTTCTACTAATGACTGAGTTTCCTGCACATGAGTGACTTGGTCAGAGTTTGGCTCCATAGGAGGGCACCTCAAATCATGAGAGCACGATGGTGACAGTTGAGGAGATCTGTTTTTTGGTGAGAACTTTTGCTTCAAAGCAGCAGGTCAATTTTTATAAATAAAATCCCAGGCTTCTTCTACAGATCGCAGAGCATGAACCCCCCTCTTTGGATCATCAGAACCACAGGGTATTTAATAAAGTGTTTGACATTTAGGTTCTACAGTACTGTCCTAACTGGGGTGAACACTTTCCTTTTTTCAACAATCTCTGTGGAGAAGTCCTGAAAGATCCCTTTCCCAGCTCAGAGCCTTCCTTTCTCTTGCCACTCTGAGAATTTATTTCTTTCACAGAGTAGCAGAGAAAATATGCTTTATAGGTCTTGGTCTTTGCCCAGGTTTTGGTTTAGGGGACAGAGCCCTGTGAGCATGTTCAGTTTCAGAAGCCCAGTTCCTACAGTAATTTAAAATGGTGGGTATGCATCCTTGAAGAAAACGAACCATGTCCTCTCCCTTAGGCCCCTCTGGGACACCAACCAGCCTTAAATTATTCCAATGTCCTCTGTTCTCTAAATCATCTAGCTTTTCTGACACTTGACCCAGCTGTCTTGCTTCACCTTCCATGAAATCCTTCAGTTTAGTTAAGGATTCCTCCATAAATGTCAACCTGTCTTTTAAAGAGTCCATTCATGCAGCAACTTCAGTTAACTTTTTATCAGTTGCTGACTCTCTTAATTTTAGGTCTGCAATGTTCTCTTTAATTGACATCAGCATGTCTTTTATAAAAGTAATGTCATTATTTTCTGATTTAGTAGGTTTACCTGAGCTAGTCTGTTTATCCATTGTGGGCACCGCAGCAGAGGTGGAATGCTCCCTGCTGCAGTGACCATTGTGCCCCGAGTTAGACCTGCCATTTCCAGTAGCTGAATCTGAGCTGTGCCACCACATTTCGTGAAGCCATTTAAATAGTAATAACTTTCAGCAAACAGCCTGACTTTGCGCTCCCCAAGACTGGAATCGATTTAACTATAAAATAAAAATAGCTGAAGCACAGAATTAAAATTTTTTCAAAAATATTTCTGTCAGGATTTTCGGTTGGCATCAGAGCCCCCACTTCAAGCTGTCATCTCGACTACTGTGCATGCGCAGTCCCATTCTTCTCGTTTCTAATGACATAAGATGTAAGTGTTCCAATCTCTCCTAATATTCAAGTCCTTCCAGACCAGTTATGTGGTTTGTGTATCTTCTTTGTATTTTCTCTATTTGTAAAATTTCACATTTTTTTATGGGGACCAAAACTATGTGCAGTAATCCACATGAGGTCTAACATATCCCATATAAAGGAGGAGCAATACTGTCTGCTGTCTTGATTTTATATTATTCTTTATAGACCGAATTATCTTGTTACATCTTCCAATTATCTCACTTAACTGCTTTGTACAGTCAAAATCTTTAGTGATATAACCCCCTAGGTCTTTTTCATGATCTGTATCCAACAGTTGTTCCCCACATAGATAGTACCTATGGTTCATATTACTGTATCCCAAGTGTTTCACCCTACAGTACACTTATTCAGATTGAACTTCATCCCCCATTTTACAGACCAATATGAGACTGAGCCCAAATCTTTCTGTAGCTTCTGACAGCCGAGAGGTGTAACGCATACTCTGCCTAGCTTCATGTCATCCACAAACTTTGCTGACCAACAACTAATATTCTTCATTAAGTCTGATATAAATATATAGAAAATAAAATGGCCCAAAACGGAGCCCTGTGGCACTCCTCCGGTCACTGCTCCCTCCCCTGAAACATATCCATTTATCGCAACAAGCTAGGATCTATTTGTTAGCCAGTTTGCAATCCATTTTGCCAGACCTCATTTAGCAATAGCTTCTTTATAATGTCTTTGTGTGGGACCAAATCAAATGCTCTAGTGAAGTCTATCACAAAGGTTTCTAATGTCCAGGTTTTTACTGCCATTTTCGTGGAAACACAGCAAATTTGATTGGCATGATCTTTCCTTTGTGAACCCATGATTTTCTTCATCAAGGTTACCTAATTCTGATTGCATTCTATTTCTCATAATTCTTTCTAAAGCCTTGCATATGATTGGGATGAGGCTTGTGGGCCTATAGTTCTCAATGATATGTATGCCTCCTTTTTTAAACAGTGGTGTAACACTCACCATCCTCCATTCATTCAGTATATCACCCATATTTACACTCCTTTCAAATAATATTTTTAATGGGGATATTAGGTGTTTTTTCATTAATGTAGTCATGCCTCCACTATTCTGATCTGGGCCTGCAGAACTGTCTGCCTTTATCCTATCAAGATTTTCTGTTATTTCTTTTTGTGTCAGATATATACTGTATGGTCAGAATGATTTACTTGAAAGTCTGTATTACCCACATCCTTTGCACTGTAAATACCGAGAGAAAAGTTAAAGACAAAACCCTCATTATGCAAATGCACTGAGGTAGATTACCTTGGGTATACTGGCCATAAAGCCAAGTTTCAAAGAAATACAAATCACACATACCCCCATAATGCAAAGCATCGGGGGCTGTATGTACAAATCACCATGAACTTTTAGGCTGGTTCAGCTTTATCGGGGTATGTGTGATTATGTATTTCATTGAAACTTGACTTTATGGCCAATGCCCTTTGGGGTAACCATTCCCTCAGTGCTTTTGCGCTGAGGTTTTTTGTCTTTTAGCTTGTTTTTTGGGGGGGCTCACCATGACCCAAACCCATAAGGCCAACTTAGGGCAGCTGGTTCATTTCTCTGGGGTGTCATACAAACAAGGCACACTGATGAGTCCTGGGTAGGATAAAACATGTGTCTGTGTCTTTTGTTTGCACCCTCTGCAGATTGTGTGAGAAGTCCTTCAACATCATGCATTCCTGCATAAAGCTGAACCAGCCTAAAATTTCATAGTGATTTGCATATACAGCCCCTGATGCTTTTCATTATGGGGGTATGTGTGATTTTGTATTTCTTTGAAACTTGGCTTTATGGCCAATGCCCTTTGGGGTGACCCTTGCCTCAGTGCCTTTGCAGTGAGGTTATTTGTCTTTTAGCTCATTTTTTGGGGCTCACCATGACCCAAACCTGTAAGACCAACTTAGGGCAGCTGGTTCATTTCCCTGGGGTATCATTCAGACAAGGCACACTGATGAGTCCTGGGTAGGATGAAACGTGTCTGTGCCTTCTGTTTGCACCCTTTGCAGATTGTATGAGAGGCCCATTAGCACCATGCATTACTGCTTAAAACTGAACCAGCCTAAAATTTCATGCGGATTTGCAGAAAAAGTTGTTAAAAATATTAGCCATTTGCTGAGGCCCCTTTATAGTTTTGTATTGATAAATAATAGGGCTTACTTTACATACTGGTTTTTTTAAAGAATTTATGTAGCTATAAAAAGCCTTCCCATTATTTTTTTGGCTTCTCTAGCTAGCTTTAATTCTGTAATTTTCTTTGCAGTTCTAATGGACAGTTTACACTTTTTCAATAATCAGTTGCATTTCCCCCAGTGTACATTAGCTTGATGTCTTTTAAAAGCATGAAAAGCTTTCTGCTTTTTATTTAGTAACTTGATTATATTTTTATCTAGCTATCTTGATTTTCTCTTCTTATTCCCAGTTTTTTTTTAAATCTGGGAATACACATACAGTATTACCAGTGTTAAAAATAAGTGTTTTTATTCATAACCATGTATTGTCTTTATTTTTTTTTTATTTTATTCTTTTGGTAACAGGTAAGGCCCACTAGGCACAAGTGCCTTTTTTCAGGGGAGACCCTGGAGCACTAGGGTGGTTAAGTGACTTGCTCAAAGTCACACAGTATGCAAGTGGAAGTTGTGGGAATCAAACCCAGGTTTGCTGGATGTACCAAGCTCATTCACAGCTTGTTACTCTAACCTCTAAGCTATACAGCCAGCCTTGTGTTACAGTCCTTCAACAGTTGCTCCCAGTCGATATTGGCTAGTATACTATTTATTTTATTCACATCAGCTTTTCTAAAGTCATAAAATATGAGTCATTTTTATGTAGGATAACTGTTAAATCAATATTTCATTTCATTTCATTTATTTTATACTGAAAAAATCTGTGAGCAAAAATACCCGTTTTCACAGACATCCAGTGACAATAACAATTACAAAAAATATATAAAAAACAACATTTGACAAACAATAACAAAAAACAACATAATTAATAATCAATATATTAAAAACAAGTACAAACAACTTCTAAAAGAAAGTTTTTTTCAAGTAAATTCTAAATTTTAAACTCTACCGAAAGATGATCACTGTTGCAGCGTGGCTAACTAATGTTGCATCTTGTGATGTTCATATTTGAAGTACCTTACACAATATCTAATATATTGCTACCTCTTGTAGGCTCTGAGACATATTGCTTCAGAGATAGCTGTTCACAACTATGCCAGCTATTCACTGAAACACCAATGCTGCAGACACAACTAGGAGCAGAGACATCCTGGATGCCCTGCAGGGGGCGTGCCTAAGACAGCTAGTGGTGAAACCCACCTGTGAGGGAGCGATATTGGACCTGGTGCTCACCAATGTTGACAGAATAACAAATGTATTGGCGGGCAGCCATCTATGGTCCAGTGATCGCCATACAGTGTGGTTCAAGGTGAAGACAGTAGAAGAGTCAAGCCACACAAAAGCAAGGGTCCTGAACTTCAAGAGGTCAACTCTGCAAAAATAGGGAATGCCTCAAGAAAACCCTGGCAAAGGAGGAGGTTGGTAGATGAACAGTGGGAGAACCTTAAAGGAGCCATAGCAGAGGCAACAAGCCTTTGCATGAAGCAAGTTAACAAAGCAAAAAGAAAGAAAAAAAATACTATGATTTTTGAAAGAAGTGTCAGGGAATGTTAGAGATAAATTCAGAAAATGCAAGGAAACACAGAGGGAGGAAGACAGGGACCTGCATCAGGCAAAGCAGAAGGAGGCAGGAAGAGTGGTCAGGAGCACAAAGGTGCAAACCAAGGAAAGAATAGCCCAGACAGTAAAAGAAGGAGACAACACCTTCTTCAAGCACATTAGTGAAAGAAAGAATGCCAATGGAGGGACTGTGAGGCTAAATAAAGGAGGTTGGGGGGAGTGTGTGGAGGGGGACCTAGAAAAAGCTGAAATCCTGAATGAATACTTCTGCTCAGTATTCACAAAAGAAGGCATAGGGGATGGATGTCAATTAGGTGGTGGAAGCATGCAAGGAAGAGGGGTGGACACCAGGCCAGTCATGGAGGAAAGAGTTCTTAAGGAACTCACAAAACCTAAAGTGGACAAGGCAATGGGGCAGGACAGGATGCATCACAGAATATTAAAAAACTCAGAGAGGTACTAGTGACACCACTGAGAGCTCTATTCAACTAATCACTGGAGGAGGAAGCAGTAACGGAGGACTGAAGGGGGCGAATGTGATACTCCTCCACAAAAGTGGGAGCAAAGTGGAAGCTGGAAATTATAGGCCAGTCAGTTTGACCTTAGTGTTGAGGAAAATAATGGAATCATTGTTAAAGGAAAGGATTGTGGAATATCTTGAGGCCAGAGGGACACAAGACCCGAGGCAACATGGATTCACAGCAGGAAGGTCTTCTTGTCAAACAAATCTGATAGATTTCTTTGACTGGGTGACCAGGGTAGTTGATCAGGGAGGGGCAGTAGACATGTTCCACCTAGATTTTAGTAAGGTATTTCACACTGTCCCACGCAAGAGGTTAGTAAACAAGTTGGGCAGTCTGGGAGTTGGTCCCAAGGTGGTAAACTGGGTTAGAAATTGGTCGAGTAATAGAACACAAAGGGTGGTGGTAAATGGAGTTCAATCTGAGGAGAGGAGAGTAACCAGTGGGGTGCCACAGTGTTCGGTGCTGGAGCCTGTCCTTTTTAATGACTTCATAAGCGACATTGCTGAGGGGCTAGAAGGGAAGGTATGCCTCTTTGCAGATGACACTAAGATCTGCAATAGGGTTGACACTCCAGGAGGGGTGGAGAGAGTGAGATGAGACCTAGGCTAGTTGGAGGAGTGGTCAAGAGTGTAACAGCTTAGATTTAATGCAAAGAAGTGCAAAATCATGTACTTGGGGCACAAAAAGTCAGGAGAGGAATACACAATTGGGGGGAGGGTACTGACAACAACCAAACTAGAAAGGGACCTGGGGGTAGTCATAACAGATGACCTAAAGGTAGCCAGGCAATGTGAGAAGGCAGTGAGGAAAGCTGAAGGGATGCTGGGGTGCATAGGGAGAGGTTTCACTAGTAAAAAAACAGGTGGTGGTGATGAAAGCTGAAGGGATGCTGGGGTGCATAGGGAGAGGTATCACTATTAAAAAACAGGTGGTGGTGGTAATGTTGATGCCACAGTACAGACAATTGGTGAGACCTCATCTAGAGTACTATGTTCAGTTCTGGAGACCACATCTCCATAAGGACATAGAGCAGAGGCAGTCCAGAGGAGGGCAACACAAATGGCACAAAGACTACACCAAAAACCATATGAGGAGAGACTGAAGGACCTTGATATGTATACCTTGGAGGAAAGGAGGGAGAGGAAGAATATGATAGAGACATTCAAGTACCTCAAGGGGATAAACAACGTTCAAGAAGGCAGCATCTTTCAGAAAAAGAGATGTGCAAGGACAAGGGGTAAACAATATGAGGCTAGAGGGGGAAGACTCAGGGGCAAAGTGAGGAAGTATTTTTTTACGGAAAGGGTGGTGGATGAATGGAACAGCCTCCCTGAGGGGATCATAGGGGCAAAAATGATAGGTGAATTTGAGAACACATGGGATAGACAGAAGGCAACCCTAGTGATAGGAAGGAGATGGTAAGCTACAGATAAAATAGGATCTGGAGTTTATGCAGTAGGTAGGGAAATGGGCAGACTGGGTGGGCCAAGCATCCTTATCTGTCATCAAATTCTATGTTTCTATGTTTCATAAGTGACTACTTCAGATAAACCAGTCAATGTAATAAAACCTACAGCAAAGCAACCAGAGTACTGGGGTTCATTGGGAGGGGATTGGATAGTAGGAGGAAGGAGGTTGCCATGATACAGGTTATTGATGAGACCCCATCTGGAATATTGTGCCCAGTTCTGGAGTCTCCACCTAAGAAAAGATGGACTGGAGTCAGTACAGTGAAGGGTCATCAAAATGATTCAGGGTCAACGGGGCAGATCTAATGAGGAATGGCTAGAGGCCCCGAACATGTACTCACTGTACGTCAGAAGGGAGAGGAGACAATAAGATAGAGACCTTCTGGTTCCTGAGAGGACTAGGTGAACTGTGAGGGACTATTCAATAAGAATCATGAGACTTTAACAGGGGGGCATGAATGGAAACTGGTGGGAGAGAGCATCAGGAGGGATGTGAGGAAGTTTACTTCACAGAGACAATGGTTGAGCTATGGAACAGCCTGCCAGCAGAGCTGGTAGGCACAAAGATCATCAATGGGTTCAAACATAGCTGAGACAGAGTAAAGGGTCTGATAGTTACCCTGAGGGAGACTAGTGCAATGGCAGATGTGGGGGGAATGGGAGGTGGTAAAAACCCTGCCACGGGATAAGGTAGGGAAACAGGCAAGAAGGTAGGGTGGAGCAACAGTGGAGAAACATCAGAATAACCATCACAGAGGCAACAAGTCTTTGTGTGACGCAAGTAAACAAATCAAAATGAAAGAAAAAATCACTATGGTTCTCAAAAGAAGTGGCGGGAAAGGTAAGGGAAAAAAAGAGAGCATTCAGGAAGTATAAGGAAACACAGAAGGAGCAGGACAGAGAACTGTACCAGTTAAAGCAGAAGGAAGCGGGTAAGGCAGTCAGAATAGCAAAGGCCCAAACCAAGGAAAAGATAGCCAACTTGGTTAAGAAGGGGGATAAACCTTTATAGGTACATTAGGTAGCAAAGAAAGACTAAGGCAGGGATACTGAGGCTGAACAAAGAGGAAGGTGGTTGGGCAGAGAGCCACAGTGAAAAAGCAGGGATACTGAATGAATACTTCTGCTCAGTATTCACAACGGAAAAGCAGGGGGAAATACCTAATCCAGTCAATAGAAGCACTCTGGATAGGGGGGTTGATATTAGTCCTTTCACATAAGAAAGGGTTCTGAAATAACTCTTAAAACTGAAGATGGATAAAGCAATGGGGCCTGATGGGATTTACCCCAGAATTTTAAAAGAACTAAGGGAAGAACTAGTAACACCACTGACTACCCTTTTTAATAAATCATGGGAGGATGGTGTGGTACCTGAGGACTGGAGGAGGGCGGATGTGACTCCCTTCACAAAAGTGGGAGCAAGACAGAGGCAGGAAACTACAGACCTGTCAGTTTGACCTCAGTGGTAGGGAAAATGATGGAATCACTTCTGGAGGAAAGAAGTGTTGAGTACCTAGAGGCCAGTGGGGCACAGGACCCAAGGCAGCATGGATTCACAGCGGGAAGGTCATGTCAGACAAATCTAATTGATTTCTTTGACTGGGTGACCAAGCAGTAGACCAGGGAGAGGCTGTGGACATGGCCTACCTAGACTTTAGCAAGGCATTTGACACAGTCCCGCACACAAGATTAATAAACAAATTAGCCAGCCTGGGAGTGGGTCCTGGTGGTAGCCTGGGTAAAACACTGGTTGGACAACAGGACACAGCGGGTAATAGTAAATGGAGTCCACAGTGAAGAAAGGAGGGTTACTAGTGGGGTACCGCAGGGTTCAGTACTGGGGCAGTCCTTTTTAATGTCTTTATAAGTGACATTGCAGAGGGACTAGAAGGGAAAAGTATGTCTCTTTGCAGATGACACAAAGATCTGCAACAGGGTTGATACTCAAGGTGGGGTGGAAAGGATGAAAAGGGACTTGGCAAGGTTGGAGGAATGGTCAAATGTATGGCAGCTTAGATTCAATGCAAAGAAGTGCAAAGTAATGCACCTGGGAAACAAAAACCCAGGGGAAGAGTACACAATGGGGGGTGAGATATTGACAGCAACAAAAATGGAAAGGGACCTGGGGTAGTCATATCAGATGACCTAAAGGTGGGCCAGCAATGAGAAAAGGCAGTAAGGAGGGCTGGGGGGATACTGGGATGCATAGGGAGAGGCATCACCAGTAGAAAACAGGAAGTTGTTCGCCCTCTGTACAAACAGTTGGTAAGACCATCTGGATTACTGTGTACAGTTTGAGACCCCATCTCCGCAAAGACATAGACAGGGTGGAGGCTGTCCAGAGGAGGGCAACCAAAATGATGCAGGGTCTGCATCAGAAGACATATGAAGAAAGACTAAAGGAACTAAATATGTATAGCCTCAAGGAAAGGATGGAGGGGGGGGGACATGATAGAAACTTTCAAATACCTCAAGGAATCAACAAAGTCCAAGAGGGTAGCATCTTTCAGAAAAGATGTGCAAAACAAAGGGCACAATTTGAAGATAGAGGGGATGGCTCAGAGGTAATGTGAGGAAGTATTTTCGTAGAGGGTTGTGTATACATGGAACAGCCTTCTGAGGAGGTTGTAGAGTCAAAAACAGTGGTGGAATTTAAGAATGCATGGGACAGACATAAAGCAATTCTAGTGGGGGGTAGGAGGAAGTAGGCTGTTGGTTAACTAGGATCTGCAGCTTATCCATTAGGTAGGGAAATGGGCAGACTAGGTGGGCCAAATGGTCCTTATCTGCTGTAAAATTCTATGTTTCTATGTTTCTATGAAACAAAACAGGGCAGACTGGATGGACCAGTGTCTTTGTCTTTCAACAATGTCTATGTTTCTATGTTCTATTGTAATTAAATTTCTACCAGTTGTGGAGATTGAACTCTTAACCTTCCATTTCAGAGACCAGATCTTTAATTACCACACTTCAGGCTGATATTCAAAATAGAAGTCTGAAATCAAGGAAAACAGGTGTGAAAACACATTTCGAACATGATGTGAAAAATGACAGCTGTACTGTTTATGGGGAGGTGTAAAAAATGGCAATGTTGAAAATCTGAAGTGAAAATATAAAAAAACTGGTGAAGTCACGAGTGTGCATAGAAACTGTGCAATGCGCACCTGTAATGTAATTAGTGTGGGATTTTTTACAGCAGATTGTCAACACAGGCATTTTTGGACCTCCACTCATGAACAGTGTCACTGTGATTTTCTTAATCTGTCCTGAACACTGATTTCCCACAGCGACCACGCATTTTTGCGCCAGAAGGGTGAAAACACATTTTGGCCAGGGTGTGAAAAATGACAGCTGTACTGTTCATAAGGAGGTGTGGAAAAATGCCAGTGTTGAAAATTTGAACTTAAAATATTACAAATTTGTGAACTTATGAGGGTGCGTGGTAACTGCACAATGCATGCTCATAACACAGTCATTTTATGGACTTTTGTCACCAAATTTTTAACATAGCCATTTTAAGACCTCTACTCATGAACAGTGTCACTGTGATTTTCTTAATCTGTCCCAAACATTGATTTTGCACACCGACTGTACCATTGTGCACTACACGCACAAAAACACATTTTAGGCAAGATGTGAAAAATGTCAGCTGTACTGCTCATAAGGAGGTGTGGTAAAATGGCAATGCTGTAAATCTGGAGTGAAAAAAGTAAAAATTCTCGAAGTTACCAGCGTGTGTAGGAACTACGCAACACATGCTCGTGAAAGTCATTTTTGGGAATTTTTCACCAAATTTTCACTATAGGGTTTTGGGGGCCTACCTCATGAACTGTGACACTGTCATTTCGTTACTCGGTCCCGAAAGGTGGATATGTGCAGTGACCGTGAAATCACCTTTCGGGACCGAATAACAAAATGGCAGTGGCTGAGTTCATGGGGTGGGGTCCCAAGAATCCCATGTTGAAAATTTGGTGAAAAAATTCCCCAAAATCGCCGAGATATGCATCAAAGTTGAAAATAAAACCATTTATGTCATTATACAGCTTACCGGCATTTCTTCAGTTCGCGGTTGGCTTTGAAGAGTGCAGCCGTGTTCCCGGTCCACCGAAGATCGTCACGCCGGCCTCCAGAGGTAAGTATGGGGTGAGTGGGGTGTGTTGGAAGGTTGGATATGCAGAGGGTGGATGTGGGTTAGGTTAAGGGGGCAAGAGAGTCTACGAGGGACCATTTTCTTTTGTTCTAGTTTTTTTTTTTAAAATGACGTCTGACTTTTGCCACACTGGGGTGGACTCCCAGCGTGGCACCTACAAGTTTGTTGGGGTGGGGACAGTGGAGCTGACAGGGGATTGGGCACCCCAGTGGGCCACAGAATTTGGCCACGCTGGGGTGGGCTCCCAGCGTGGCACCAGGAAGTTTGCTTTTGGGGAGGGGCAGTGGAGCAGATGGGGGTTTGGGCACCCCTGTCGGTCACACAGTGTACAGGGGTGGAGGGGAGCATATGAGCATGCTGGGGTGGGCTCCCAGTGCGTACAGGACGTGGGACTTTTGCCACGCTGGGGTGGGCTCCCAGCTTGGCACCAGGAAGTTTGCTTTTGGGGGGGGCAGTGGAGCCGACGGGGGATTGGGCACCCCCAGTCATACAGTGTCCGGGGGTGGAGAGCAGCGCATGAGCACACTGGGGTGGGCTCCCAGCATGCTACGTAGGTGTTCATGGGGGCAGAACTGTCTATGACAGTTCAGATGCAGTGCTGACGAGTGAGTATTGGTACCGTCGGCGGCAGTATGCAATGCTTACACGATGCCACTGATTGTAGCGGTGTTTTTCTCAGAACTATACACCACTGTATCTGAACAGCTGTCATAGATGGCTCGGACATTCATTGGTGTGCTGCAGCTGCGCCTGCAAAAAGGAGCAGGGCATTGGAAGTGGGGGGGGGCACACCTACGAAAACTCGTATGGTGGTAGTATGTTTCTTGCACATGCGTGCAAGCAAACATAATAAATTACAATGGTTTCAGTAAGTAGTATAATATGAGGAAAGTAATTACATAAACGAAAGAATAATATGGCAAGCTAAATATTGTGCCAAGTGCAGCCAGTGGCCTTGTCTGAAGAGGGTGGAAGGAATTACAAGACGAGAAGGATAGGGGTGCATTGGGGGTGGAAGGAGCAAAATAAGAGCAAGAAGGAGCTGCCACAATGTAGCTTATGCAAGAAATGACCCATGGAGGGGGTAGAGGAGAGAGAGAACAAGTTGAGGAAACAGAGGGGCGGGAGGAGGGGGTGGGAGTGAGGGTAGAGGAAGGGGGATGAGGTAGGATGAAAAGAGGCAGGATAGGGACAGGAAGGGATGAAGGAAGGAAGTGCTGTATGTGGAATTGCACAGCAACAGGGCAGGGCTACACAGGGGTGAATGGTAAAAGAGGGAGGTCCCAGTGCATTTAGCTGTCTGCAAAGATTAGGTATAGCAGTCACAAGATGCTCTGGAAACTAAGTATTGATGCAGCTTCCACTTAAATGGTCCCAAGGCTGCAGTCATCGCAATCTCAGGAGGAAAGGAATTGAATAAATTAGCCGCTCTAACTGCAATGGATCACTTTCGGAGCGAGGTTTGACAGCGAGGGACATTAGGTTAGGAGGGAGGTTAGGAAGCACTTCTTCATGGAGAAGATGGTGGTCAGTTGGAAAGTGCTGCTGGAGGAAGTGGTCTCAATGAAGTCGGTGGAAAGCTTCAAGAAAGGTTGATATAGGCATAAAGGGGAAAGTATGGGGCATGAGGGGGCAGGTGGAAAGGATGGGAAGACTGGGGGGGGGCAGAGTCAGTAGCATAAGCTGAGGACCCTGCAATACGAGCAGTCTAGTCAGACTAAATGACCTTATTCTGTTGGTTTCTTTGTATGTTTGTATGTTCATAAATGTTAAATCTGTGTAAAGATACTGGAAGGGTAAAGACTTTGCATTGAGAAATGTTTTGGCAGTACCCTAGATTTCCTAGGTTTTGCGCCCCCCCCCCCACAGACAGTTACTGTGATACTTTCTCCAATATTTTCTTTCTAACATGATTTTAGTATCGTGACCATGATCCAGTTCTATGTGGTAAAGGCAAGTCTGAAAGACCATCTATCACATAGAGCGAAGAAACCTGAGCCCATGGTCAAAAGAGTGACGGATATTGTACCGACCGTTGCAAATAGCGATGGTCGCCAATACTTAACAAAAACACAAAGAAATAATTTTATGGGGACTGCACCCTCCGAGCACTCCCTTGCGGGTCAAGCCCCACACCCCCTAACTTAAATCAATCAGCTCCGAGGGGTGCAGACTACGGCGTTATTGGATCGTGAAAAAAAATTTCTGCCTATAGTCAGATCCGAACCCAGGTCTGCTTGCATTGTAAGCAGTGGTGTACACCACTACACTATGCAAGCAGCTCAGTGGGACCTGGCCACAATGAATGCTATATCCTGCAATAGTGAGTGCAGCTCCTTTCTATACTCGTTATACAGGATATAGCGACGTATTGCATCACTCGCTCTCTTGTAGAGTGCTATTATTGAGTCGCTCAAAAGTGCAGTGCTCAATAATCAGCGCTCTACATGGGTGCTACCCCATGATCCTGATGCTAACTCCATGCCACTATGGATTATTATTCCAGTGGTGTTCAACATTAAAACTTAAAAAAACAACAACATCCTAGCTGGGATTAGACCCTGGTCTCCTGCTGAAAGTACTGAAACTTAAGGTTTCTGTGGAGATCCAAGCCCCTGGGTCCAAATTCTGAGTCACAAAGGATCTTGTCTGTGTCCCCCCCCCCCAAGCTATACTCAGTGGGGGAGCTCTTCTGCATCAGTGCACATCAAAATGCTACAGGTATGGTGTATGAAAGGGGTAGTGTAGGCATGTAAACAGCATGCAGGGACATTACCAGTGCCTATTACCAATCGGGCAGTGGATGCAGCACTTTTTCAATAACCCCTGTCTTAGAACTTTTTTCTGGTGGTAAGGGGTGTCGGATCACTGTCCTGCTGTGCAATCTCATTGGGGGACCGAGATCAGTGAGAGACTGTAAGTACCAATTGATGCATGTAGGGAACAAATTCCATAGGACTTTGGGTAGTATGGTTTGAACACTGTTCCCACGTACACAGCACAAATTGCTTCAAATGCTAAATACACTCACCTTTGCACTGCTCTTGAGACCCCAGGATTTGAATTATTCTACATACAAAAATAGATTATTTGCCATATTGGTCCTTGTAAGAACAGATCCAGAAACAAATAGTTTGATACATTTTATTGGACCAACGTAGATGTTACAAAAAGAAAAGAATGTCTAAGCTTCTTCAAGGAAGGACTTGGTTGGTCCGAAAGCTTAGACATTAATTTATTTTTGTAACTTCTATGTTGGTCCAATAAAAGGTATCAAGCTACTTGCTTCTGGATCCATTACTCTATGTGACATTTGGGAGACAGCCCTATCCTCCTAATGTAGTTAGGGAAGAGCAGACTGGGTATGGTGCCATACTGGACCCAGTTCTGATAACTCAGAACAGCACAGGGGAGATAAGGGTGGACGAATCTCTTGGATCAAGTGATCACAACACAGTGGGGATTCAACATTGCTCTTGAAGCCCAGCAGCAAACACCTCAGATACTCATTTCAGACTTTAGAATGGCATACTTCAAGAGGATGGAGAATGAACTCAGGGAGAAATTGAAGGGGACAGGCCAACTGGAGGGGGTGAAAATAAATGGGGTGCCATCAAACAGGGAAACCATTAGGTATCTAAAACCTGTTTGAGGCAGGTTTGAAAGGACAAGAAGCAAAGGCAACCTATGGTTCTCAAGGGAGGTGGGAGAACAGTCTGAGACAAGAAATTGTCCTACAAAACTGAACAGAAAGAGGCAAATATGGTGATCTACCCCACCAACAGTTAGAGAAAAAAAGGGTATTGGCAAGAAAGCTAAGTTTCAAAGAAATACAGAATCACACACACACCCATAATGCAAAGCATAATGGGATGTATGTGTCTGTAACCCCCTTGCGGGGGTTTACCTGCTTGCCCCTCGGGGCTGCTGCTGGTTCCCACTTTCCCCCTGCTGGTCCCCCTGCTGGCCTGAGTCCCTGTTTGCTCCTTCAGGTCTCTGTCAAACCCCCAGTGTGTTTTCTGTGAATCGGAACTGCAGGAGCTGCACCAAGGGGCTGCCTTGCTTCCGGGAGTTTTAAAATAAGTGGCGGGCGGCCTGCACATCTTCCATAGCACATCTCTGTTTTTGGGCCGTTCCTGTTGCTGAACAGGCTCCTCTCCTGTGGTCCTGGTCCTGAAATTCTGCTAATTGGGGACCGGAGACCTGGAGGAGGCATGTAAGGAGTCACAAAAGTATTTTATTAAAGAGCGCCTATGAGCATTGGAAAAGCGGGGGGCAGTCTCATACATATTAATGAGGCTAATGAGTATCAATGAGGGAGCCTGCCTAGCCCCTGAGGAAAGTACAAATAGGTGCTAGCGACAGGCAGGGGGACTAATTTAAAATGTTAAATGTTGCAGATGTTTAAGAGGGCACAAGGTCTGTAAAGGACTATGGGACAATAAATAAATAGAAATGTTTATTCAGGCTGCACCAGGACTAAAAGGTTAGGACTGCTGGTGGACTGTATATGAACTCTGGGGACAGCAGCCATTTCCAAAAGCCTTTGACCTTGTAGCAATCAATAGGAGGTGCAGAATTGCTGCCAAGGACACCGGGACAGTAAAATGGACTTCTGGGAGAAAAAACTGGGGAAATACTTGGCGCTCTTTTACCCAGCCAGTCAGGCATCGAGGGAGCCTGATGCATATTCATTTTTCAGAAGGATAGTGTTGTGGCCAATCAGAGAGCTGCAGAGAGCCCCCCAAACCCAAGGACTGTTGGTTCTATGCTCAGTTGGGTGGGAGCCCCTCCAGAGGGAGGGGGCTCCAGCCCCTTTGCAGCAAAGCTGGGAAAGACCTGCCTGGGGGTTGCCAGTCACTTGTCCCCCAGGGTCTATGGTTTGCTTTTCCCCATTTTGGAGGAGTTTTGGTTCAGGAATTCAGTTTACAGCTTCAGCTAAAAGACAGCTGCAAGGCCCAGTTACACTTCAGTGGTGAGAAGTTCAGATAAAGGTTCTGGGGGAGAAGGTCATCTGGAATTTCAGGAAGATGGAGATCTTCTTGGGGGTTTTGTACCCCTGATGTCAAGAAAAGGTTTGATTTTGTCTGCAACCCTGGATGACACAGTGTCACAAAAAAGGGGATGGACATTTGTCAAAGGAATGGAAAAGGAAGGTTTTAGTTTATGGAAAACAGTTTAATAGAAAATGGAAGGTTCAGGTTTATGAAAATGGTATGGGAGTCTCCAGGACACATGAAGGCTTGCCAGTAAATCCAGGTGTGTCTTCAAAAGGAGAAGAGAGAGCCTCTTCTGGTTCATGAGCACCTGCATAGTGAGGAAAGTAATTTTCTGTATCAAGGGACTGGTCGAGTGAAAGGTGTGTTCGGTCAGTGTCAAGTTCATGGTCCTCGGAGGAGCCCATTTGAGTGTACTAAAGTCTCACTAAGACTGTGTGCTCAGTGAGAATCCAAAGACTGTGACCTGATTTGAAAGGGCCATGACTGCCAAACTGGTAGTGTAGTTGAAAATGTCTTCAGTAACCGGATGTGACTAAACCTTAAGAGTAAAGTTAACCACTTGCTAGGAAGCTGAAAGAGACAGAAAATCTGCTCATCTACAACTTGGAGCCAGGTAGGAAAACAGCCAACCCCTATCAAGTGGGGCCTTCTGGGTCACAGGGAGCCACGGGCATATGCCTGGGTGCTAGGGCACTGTGGATTGAGTGGGGAGCTGGACCATGGGATCACTTCTGGGTCTGATTCCTTTGTGGCTTGGAAAGCAGGCTGAAGGTGACAAGTTGCAAGACTTTCAAGCAAATTGGAAGGTCCACGCTGCAGAGTGCCTGCTCCACATCTCAAGCTCCTAAATGATCCTGAGTTCTGCTGTTACAACTACCCAGGTCTACAGTCCCAGTACCACCAGAGATTGTCTGCAAAACCGTGAGTAAATGCAGGGATTATCCTGCACTTGGGGACTGTATATAGTTGTTTCCAAGATTATGCCCAATGGCGTAGTAAAGTCTTGAAGTAATCAAGAGAAAGATAAAAGTGTATTTGATTTGATTTCTAGCATGCCAACGCCAGCCAAAAAGCTGCACCACAGGCCTGCAATGAGTAGTGCTGGGTACCAAGGAACAGATTTGGGGGCATCATCTAAACTGGGGGACTGGTACCAATTGGGGTTTGTTTAATAGCACAACATGCAGTAGCTAGTCAGTCAGAGGGCCATGACTAAACCATCAAGAAGCTGGTGGGTGGTTTTGCATTGAAAGATGTTTTAAATTAAAAATGCAAAGTGATTGTCTGCTGATGCCAGTATTCAAAATCAAACTGTTGCTTAACCTCCACTCCAATCACCCATTCCTAACCCTTCCCCCTGTACATAAAAGGTGTTTAACTGGTTTGGGAAATTCTGACTCATGAGCACATTTTAGTGAGCATATTTATTAGCGCAAGCCTTAAATTCAAAGTGTTGAAATTGGGGGATTGGTTTATTGTGATTCCGTGTGTTGGGGTGACTGTGTGGTGAGGTGGGTTGGTACAGCATCCCAAGGGGTTGTACTGCAAAATATCTTACCCACTTAAAATGTACTCTGGGAGGAGGCACCATGCTAGTTTGTTCTGTCTTGGGAAAGGATTCCTGTAACAGCAAAATGGAAACCCAGGCCCCTCAACCTGTTTAGCATCCACAAAGGCAGGGGTAGTATCCCTCTGTAGACACAGCGACAGGGCTACATGTAAACTGAAGGAGACGAGGTACAGTATGTGATATTAGTAAGAGGTTTCAGCGTGGCTCAGTTGGTAGCACATCCACCTCTGCACCAGAAGGTCGTGGGTTCTTGTCCCACACCGGGATTGGACTTGCACCTAAAGATCGCTGGCATCCGAGTGTAGTATTGGGGGGAGCTGTACTGCTGGGGTGTGCCATCCTTCGGATGAGACATTAAACCGAGGTCCCTTCTGCCCATCCTGATGTTGTCCAGGTGGAAGTAAAAGAACCCAGGGCACTCTTTGCAAAAAAGAGCAGGGAACATTCCCGGTGTCCTGGCCAACATTTCCCTTCCCATAAACCGGTTCATGCAATTATCCAGGCAGTGGGTGGAGATGTGTGATATGGCTGCCACCACACATTCAGTCACTTCACAGCCAGTCTAGCATTGCTTGTAAAGTGCTTTGGGATACTGTGTATGAAAAGCGCTATATATAAATGCTGATTCTTCTTCTTCTTCTAAAGTAATGTTGGAGCTCAAAATAGCAGAATGGTTGAAAGAAAATGACAGGGCCTTCTTTAGGTACAATTTGTCAGGAAGAAAAGAAAAGAAAACAGCAGGAGAATGTAAATGCTGCAGAAAGAGGGGATATGGTTGGAGGAGGATGGGGATGAATCAGACAGACAAAATGGATACTTCTGCTCAATATTCATTGGTAGAAGATGGGGACCACTGCCAGGGTGCAGCATTAAAACTGGTGGGAGCTTAAGATGGTAATGGAGACCATCACTGAGAGCTGAGTGCTTGAAGGAGTTGAAGGCGAGTCACTGGAACCTGATGGGCTGCATCCCCGTGGTGCTCAGAGAGGTGGGGAATGCTCTGGTGGTACCCATGGCAGATCTGTTCAGCTGCTCGCTAGAGACTGGAGGGGACTCTGTGGAGTGGAGGGTGACTGATATTCTACCTCTCCATAAGTGCAATGACAGGGGAGACCCAGGCAACTACAGACTGGTTAGCCTGACCTCAGTAGTGGGGAAGCTGCTTGAATCAATTATAAAAGATCAGTTGGTACACTTCCTGGAGAAACACAGGGCAGGATTTTCAAATTCTTTAGAGCATTGTAAGCCCTGATGCACTGGCAATATAGCGCATGGGGCTTGCAGTGATCTAATGGGATTTTTTTGTCCTGTGTGGCAAGTGCCACAAGTTAGACCAACTTTTTCTAGTCTAACTTGCGGCAATGCTGGGGGCCATTTTTATGGAGTTTGCACCAGATATCTGGTGCAAGTTGCAATAATTCATGGAAACAGTTGCAACTGTGCCCAAGCTTGTAAAACTGGGTGCAGGTGTGGTGAAGGGTTTGACACACCATAACCTAAGTCCCGTGGCTCAGGGCTGAACGCAAGCCCTGCATCAGGCTTTGAAAATTCTGCCCACTGTGTCTAGGACTGCAGGCAACATGGGTTCATAAAGAGGAGGTCCTGCTAGATGAACCTTATAGAATTCTTCAACATGGTGTGTCACGAAGTGCATGTGGGCCAAGTGGTGGATATTCTGTATTTGGACTTCAGCAAGACCTTTGTTTTAGTGGCATATAGCTAACTAGTGAAGTAGATGGGTGACTTGTGGTGGGGGAAGATTTAATTAGGTGGGTGTAAAATTAGTTAGGTGGAGAAACTCAAAGGGTAGTGCTGAATGGCATGCACTCAGAGGCCAGTGGTGTGACTAGGGGGGTACTTCAGGGATCTGTCCAGGGTCCAGTGTTCTTCAATTCATTCATCTGTGACACTAGAGTAAGTGTCCAGGGCAAAATGCATCTCTTAATGTAGAAACATAGAGACATAGACTTTGTTGGCAGAAAAAGACTAGTAGGCCCATCTAATCTGCCCCTTTGCCCTGCCTATTCTGATACCTCTTACCCTATTTGGTCACTGGCATCCTTCTCTCCCTTCCCCCCTTCCTCTACCCAATTTGACTGTGTACCCATCCCATGCATGCTTGAAGATTCCATAGTCTTTGCCCCAGTACCTTCTCCGGCAGGCTGTTCCAGTTATCCAAAACCCCTTCTGTGAAGAAGTATTTCCTCACATCTCTCTTAAATGTTCCCCTTTAGCTTTATTGCATGCCCCATGTTCTAGTGACTTCTTGTCTCTGAAGGGAGAAAGCCCACCTGCACATTGCTCACCCCTGTGAGGTACTTGTAGGTCTCAATCATGTCTCCTCTCTCTCCTTCCAAGGAGTACATGTTGAGTTCCTGCAGCCTTTCCTTGTATGGCATGTGGTGCAATCCTCACACCATTTTGGTTGCCCTCCTCTGTACTGCGTCCACCTTGCCAATGCCCTTGCAGTGGTGCAGCCTCCAGAACTGGACACAGTACTCCAGGAGGGGGTCTCACCAGTGAGTGATACAACAGCAGCAGATCCCCCTCCTCCTGCTAGAAAACCCCTCCCAGTGCACCCTAGCATCCTACTAGCCTTTCCCACTGCCTTGTCATACTGACCAGCTACCTTAAGGTCATCAGATATGATGACTCTGAGTTCTCTTTCTTGCTTGGTGACTGTAAGTACCTCTCCCCCATCTTATACTCAGCTTCTGGGTTGCCCAGCCACATGTTCATTACGTTGCACTTTTTGGCATTGAAACCCAGCTGCCACACCCTAGATCACTCCTCTAGTTTTCCCATATCCCTTTGTACTCTCTGTATCATTTCCTGAGCAACCCCCCTGCTGCGGATTTTTGTGTTATTTACAAAGAGACACACCTTCCCCTCTAGCTCCTCAGCAACATCACTTATGAAGACACTGAAGAGGATCAAACTCAGCACCTTGACCTGTGGCACCCTGATAGTCACTCTCCCACCCCCTGAGTGTCAACCATTTACCACCACCCTCTGCCTCCTATCCTTCAACCAGTTGTTTACCACTTTATCCCCCACTCCCAGGCTGCTTTGTTAGCCCAAACTAGTATCCTGTGCAGTACAGTGTCAAAAGCCTTGCTGAAGTCCAGATAGGTCCCATTCACTGCTCTCACTTGATCCACCTTCCCAGTAACCTAGTCAAAGAAGTCTATGAGATTTGTTTGACATGACCTCCCCTCGTGAAGCCATGATACCAGTGGTCCTGTAGCCCATTAGCTTCTAGAAACTCCATGAGCCCCTCCTTGACATATAGTACTTGCTGGTACAGAAACCAGGCTGAAGCCACATGTCTTATTGAGCAAAATAGTCATACCTGTCTACAATTTGTTCAGAAAAGACCAGTCTGTCAAAATGAAAGGAGGGGATTTGTCATATATGCCAATGCCTTTCTCCAAGTCACTGAATTACCCCCTCCTACTCCTGTTTCTGCTTTTTGTGAATCTATATTTATTAAACTACTGCTAGGCAATATGTGGGTTGCAACTATAGCCCCCTCCATCCCCACCAGTAGCCAAGCCTACCCTAGATGACCCCCTGGACTGTCTTGGAAAGGAAGAATTCAATGAACCAATCCTGTTATGGGACTTTAACCTTAATTAGTTCTACAAGGGCCCCTGTACCTATAAAAAGACCTTAAGTGATGCTAACTTACACCGAATTATTAGTGAACCTACCAGGTTAAATATCAAAACTGGGAGCCACTCTCTAATAGACTGAATGCTAGTGAGCAGAAAATATTGAATGTAAGGTGCAGGAACCATCTCAGATTCTCTGAGTGACCACTCCCTAGTATATTGCATCTGGCGAAGCACTTTCCCTAGCCCCCCCCCCCAAATTATTACTGTTAAAGATTACTCAGATCTGGACAGCAAAGCTTTTCTCAAAGACCTAGCATTGGTAGACGGGGGTGTATTAACTGCTTTGAAGATGTTAACTTTACCTTTCACTTCCTAATAAATAACTTCAATAATGTCATAAGTAACAATGCCCCCTTTGTTGAAAGAAGGGTCAAAGACAAAAGCACCTTCTCCAAATCGTTAACCCCCCCCAACCTTATGAAGCAGAGGAACCGAGCCTGGCAAATGTTTAAGAAAACAAGCTGTCAGCAAGACTGGCTAGCATGCAGGCAACTTGGAAATTCTAGCAAATTCACCTTGAAGAAGGCCATGATTACTACCTAAAGAGTCTTCAAGCCATCAGCTGAATAATGCTAAGCGGGTTCTGGACACAGGTAAATTTTCTTCTCAAGAGATGGACTAGTTCACCAAACCAAGAAATTTTCCACAAGACGAAGGTGATTAGTGACCCCAAACAAACTGTCAAAGTGTTCAGCACCTTCTTCACTGATCTGGGTGCTTATAAGGGCTCTTCCATAGAGCTCCCTCTTAACTCTCCAAGTCCACTAAACTGCCCTAACTTTTACTTTAGACTGGTCTCCAAAAAAGAGGTCCTTAGCTGGCCCAGTGGTGCTGAGGGTTGAGGCGCTGGATGCCACACCTTGTGCTACGAAGGCGACCCGGGTTCGGGAATGAGCTCTGGTCATTGGGGGTCAGCAGGGGAGGACTAGGATTGAGCATTGGGAGACAGCTCTCCAAGTCCTGGGGTGGGCTGGGGAACTACATTGCACTACGGTGACCCCTGGAGATGGCCAGAGGTACCACACCCAATGGTGTGAATGGAGGAGGGACTGTGGCAGACGTCGGCATGTATGTGTGCAGATGTCCTTACACGTCCGCAGTCCCAATGGGGAGAAAAAGTGGAAAAATGGCTGGACGCGACCATGCAGCTTGATAGCCGTGCCTCGCCTCACTGGGAGGACTCATGTGGAATCGCACTGGGAGGGTCTGGGGCCGGCCTGCCTGGTGGGGTATGGGGGAGACCCTCCAGCGGACCGTCGACGGCCGTGCTGGATCCCTCATCATGTGAGTGAGCCTGGTGCTCTCCCGGCGGGTAGGGCCGGTGGCTGGATGTTCCCACCGGTAGTCGCCACAGCAGGTGAGTAAAATAAGATGATAAAAAGAGGTCCTCACTGAGTAGTCTAATCCTCAGGTGGGAAGACACCATTCGGGTGAGGAGGAGTGAGGACTAGAGCTAAGTGTGCTGCTTGTTTGGAAGAAGGCTAACGTCATATATTGCTACATTTTAATTGTGCTCCATAAATGTTTTTTTTTTCGGTTTGGGGTCTCTGTGGGTTTCAGGAGGAGGAGGGAAGCACGAGGGGTAAGGGAGGGAGGTTAGCAGCTGAATTCTAGAACCATTGGCAGTTCCAGCAGACTACATGACTATAACCAGTCAACAAGGTGGCTGTAGTTACTATATATCACCCAGAGGTCCAAATGACCCTGAAGTTTGAGCAACCCTGACATGTGAGTGCCACAAAGCTGGAGTATGATGTCTAACTAAGTGGCTTCTGGGAATTCTGGCAGGATGTCTGCAGGGAGGACAACAGGCTGCAGGCCATTTTGGTTGGTACAGTGTAGGTTAGATAAGAAAGGGTAAGGGAAGAGTAAATAGGGCTTCAATAAAGGTAGTAGGGTTCATGTCAAAGGATGTTCCCTGGAGTGGGTGGCTGGTGGCAGCTGTGGTATTAGTGGATCTCTGATACTCACTATCTAGGGTCAGCCTACAGGGGAGTTAGCAGGCAGGAAAACTAGCAAGAAGGTGCATAGTGCATTCCCAAAGGAGGCCCACAAATAGTCCAAAGTAGATGATACTAACGGTTAAAGGGGTTACCTAAGCGTACTCTTATGGGGGCCTAGAAACTTAACATGTGGAGAAGGGGCATGCAGTGGGGGCACAGCATGGCAGGAAGGATTGTGGGATGCAGAGGATGTGGAGCAGCGGTGTTTCTGGGAGATGGGGGAATGCCTGGTTTGCAGGAAGACTGGTCAGCTGAGGGAGGAGGTGTGGCAGCTGAGGCATGAAATGAGTGTGCTGATACAGGGTGGTATTTTGAGTGTCATAGTGGATGTTAGCCCAGTGTGTCTGCCATGCACTTGTAATTAACTAAATAAATTCCTTTGTTATTTTCAGCTTTGGCGTATGCCCAACTTTCTTTGTTTTTTACTTGGAGTCCTTTTGGCTGGAGCACCTTTAAGGGGCTGATGTGCGCTCCTCTGTTCTTTTTTCTACTTTTAGAGTCACAAAGGGAGGGGCAGAGGAGATGCAAGGCCTGGAGGATGGATAGGGATTGGGAGCAGGTATGGGTACAAGAAAAGGGTGGGGGCCAAGGGAGGGCAGGAGAGAAGAAGTACCTAGGCAGATCCCAGGGTTCCCCCTCCTCCACTGAGAAACAGGGCCCAGGTAAGGGGGTGGATTACAGTGAAGAGAAAGGGTATGGCTGGATGGGGAGAGCCAGTGAGAGCATCTCCATAGTTGCAGATGCATGCCAGATTCCTCCCACTGGTCAAGGAGGAGGAAAAGGAACCTGGCAGAATGGGGAGGGACAGGAGAGCAGGGAGGGAGGGTAGTAGTGGGGAGGAGGCATCAGGGGAAGTGGGGGAGCAGGAGATACTGAGTCCAGGTGAGAGAAGAAAGACAGTAGGAGAAGGGGAGGGGGAGGAGAAGGGAGAACAAGGTGGAAGGACACAGGGAAAGCACATGGGAAAGGTAGAGGGCAGGCCAGGGAGAGCAAAAAATTAAGACAGACGGCATGCCAGGAGGGAGAGAAACATAGACTTTGATGGCAGATAAGGACCACTTGGCCCACCTAGTCTGCCCATTTCCCTACCTAGAGGATAAGCTGCAGATCCTATTTAACCAACAGCCTATTTCTTCCTAACCCCCACAAAAATTGCCTTATGTCTGTCCCATGCATTCTTGAATTCTCCCACAGTTTTAGACCTCACAGCCTCCTCAGGAAGGCTGTTCCATGTGTCCACCACCCTCTCTGTGAAAAATACTTCACATTGCCCCTGAGCCGTCCCCCTCTATCTTCAAATTGTGTCCCTTGTTCTTGCACATCTCTTTTCTGAAAGATGGGATGGGGGGGAAACATCTAGGCTAGTAAGTTGTGAGAAATACAAGAGGTAAAAGAGGGCAAGGGGGAGATAGGTGGAAATGGGCAGCAGGACGGACAGAGAGGGGGGATGACCCAGGATAGAGGAGGGAAGGTAATTATCTTGGGGAGGGTCAATTGAGAAGGGTGTGAGATGATGTGGGAAAGAGTCAAGGGTGAGCCATTAGAGGGTAGAATGTTTACCAAGAATGATGGCAGCAAGAGTTGGATCACTGATAGCACAATCTGTGGGTCAAGGGGGTAGAAAACCCCACATTATAGTGGTCCTGGGGATGAATGGCCTTGCAGGATGTCAGGTGAGGGAGGTACAAGAGAGTTCAGGGAAGTGGGGAGAATTTGTAGCAAGGCAGGGAGAACTGTAGCATTCTCAGAGGTGCTTTAAATCCTGAGGTCTAGTATGCTAAGGAAGGCAAGGATAGAGGAATTCAATAGATGGCTTATGGGTGGTGTGAAAAGGAGGGGCACAGGCTTGTTGGGGACTGGGGAGGAACCTGGGCTAACAAAGATCTTTATACACTGCACAGATTGCATCTGAGTAGGCAGGTTACAAGGGTCCTGAAGGGCAATCTAGAGGGATACATGGGACCAAACTCAATGTAAACTGATGGGGGGTAGGCAGATGGTGCACAGCACACACAGTCACCAGAGCAAGGGGTTGATAAGATACCCCCCCAATCAGGACAGCATGGAGAGGAGGTGGATAAGAAGGATGGGAGTAGATGGGTGATGGAAGGAGGAGGGTGATGGTGGTGGGCACCAGATCAAGATGAAGAAAGGTCCCGAGTCACAGTAAGGGTGGTGTCTCTGAATGCCAAGAGCATGGGAAACAAGACATCAGACTTGCAGTATTTGATGGCAAAGGGAGAGGTGGACATAGCAGCTACCTCATTGACATGGGCCACACTAAACCATGACTGGGACCTTGCAGTTCCAGGGTGTGGTGGAATAGCGCCATGTCATGTTTCTGTTTTATTTGTATGGTGTTGATCAAACCAGATTTTTTTTTTGTAACTTCTTTTAGCATGGGATATTTCTTTTTTTCCTACAATCTGAGTTCAAGGGAGGAGAAAAGGCTCTGTCAGTTTGCTGGTTTCTGTCTTCAGAAAGCTGTGCTTATTGAGGCAGCTTCAGTAATGAGAGAATGATTATAAGCTAACAGCCCTGCAGTTTGGGCCTGAGCAGAACTGTTAGGAAAAATAGCCTGACAAAGGTTTGGGCCCAGCTAACACAGCAGGGAGTGGGGCCAGGGTGTCTCATAGACAAGTTAGGAGTGAAACTGTTTTTTTTTTTCTCTAACCGGAGGGGAATCCTCCAGCGAAGAAACTCTATAGTTGAGTTTTCAAAATGAAAACAGAGAGCTGGTATGTCAGTTGAATTTTTAAAACAAAACATAAGGTGCTTTTACATACAGGTTTTTAAAACGAAATGAGCGTTACCTGTGGCGCCATTGTGCTCTGTTGCGTTTTTAGGATCCCTTTACACTCTGCACGTTTTCCGGCAGCTCCAACTCCATTTGTGTTTTGACACCCCAATAGAGCTTGCTGCTCTATTGCTGTTTGTGCATCACTTCAGAATGGCTGTTTTACACAGCCCGACGAAACGGAACACAACGGCGCAAACCGCGAAAAGCAGAGATGGCGGTTTGGACGAATGTTCATCTATGGAACGAAACAGATGCACTTTACACACAAGGGCTGTAACAGAATACTGTTTCCATAACAGTTATTCCATTACATAAACCTGTGTGTAAAAGCGCCTATAGAGATTTGGTTGGTTCTTTGCAGCCATGTGACAAAGGCCTTTCACTCATAGTAGGGAACTCCAGAGGCAAGCATTTTGAAACTGCCTGAAAAAGCCATGCAAGGTTCTCTGAAATTCAATTTGTCTGTGAGGTGACAACTGATCAAATAGGACCCCCATGTTGAATTCTATAACAATACAGGCAACAAGCACATTACTTTTACTGGACTCTAACTACAACCATTGCAACTGGAACAAGGTAGAAGCTGTATGCCAGATCAGGGAAAGTTAAGTGTATTTTTGTTGTATATTGTCCAACTTTTATTTATTATAGCCTATAACTAAAACTTTGAATGCTCTTGATTTGTTTAATTTGTCTTATCAAGAAAATATCAGTATAGCCTTTGGCATATTTTTATAATACCTCTGAAACTGTCTGTTGTGTGTATAAGCTTGGGAGGGTTTTGTTCAAACAATACCACACCTGATCTAAAACTCAAAGGCCAAGCGCTACCAGGAAGGGATATGAGAAGGAACTATGTGACTGTAAGAGGGAAATATGCACCCACCCCAGCTCTGATACACAAAACAGTGGTGGATGCTCAATCCCGCCACTGGCATCCCCCCAGGTGAACCAGTTCTGCTACATAAAATGGCAGTGGGTGCTCTCTCCTGCCCCTGGTATTCCTCGCAAGCCAACACTGGAGTGCTCAACCCCTCCCCCAGTGCTGACAAACAACCCCCAGACACCCCCTATGACACACACCTACCACTGGAGTTCCCAATCCCCAGTGCCAGATAATACCCCACCACCACTGTGTGTGACACAGGGGTGCCCACTGTTGGTGCTGCCAAACAAACCACTGACACTGGAGTGCCCAATCCACAGCATCTGAACCTGTCAAAACAAAAAACTGTACCTCATCTTTCTGTTTTCTTTTTAGTGCTTTAAAGAAGAAAACCATCCACTGATGTTTCTAGCCCCCCCCCTGATCGGACATCCACTCTGACCTCCCTCTCAGCACTCACCACCCACTCGCCCTAACCCTCACTCACCTCTCTAAGGTTCAGTTCTGTAATCCTCTCATGACCACCACCACCAACTATCCTACTGCTCTGTAGCCCGATTTTGAACTGACTGAAAACAAGATACAGTAAGTCTGGTTATTAGCTTTTTAATGCATTTTGAACTTTTATTCATAATTTTGCCATTTATTAAGATTTTTGCCCCAAATTTTCAACATAGCCTTTTGTTATGCCACCTCATGAACAAGCCTGGTACAATTTTTCAGTTTCACTGAGAAGCATACTTTCACAGTTGCTACAGGAAATCATCTTTTGGACAGGATTTAAAAATTCCATCTATCTTGACCATAAGCCGGGATCATAAGAAGACTATGTTGAACATTTGGGGTCAAAATGTCAAACAGCAACAAAGTTACGAAGAAACATTTACATTTTTTCAATGTTTACTCATAACTTTGCTAGTTTTCTACACATTTAATCCTTGCATATTCGTGGACTGAAATATCAGTCCAAAATACCTATATGTTCTAATTCTGTTGGAAGATTAAGAGTTAATCCCAGTTTTCAACATAGCTACTTTTTATCCCACCTCATGAAAATGACAGGTGTCATTTTTCAAATCCTGCCCAAAATGTCTTTTCACACTCATGCTGCAAAATGATGTTTTGGCCAGGATTTCATAAATGTCACCTGTCATGTTTATAAGGTGGTGTCACAAAAAGTTTCTGTTGAAAATTTGGGCTCAAAATCTCAAAAAAACAACAGAGTTATGAACAAACATTGAATATGTTCACTGTTTGCTTATTACATTGCAGTGTCATTACATTTTAAACACACATTTTCAACATAGTGAGTTTTTTATCCCATCTTATGAACATGGCAAGTGACATTTTCAAGCCCCCTTCCCAAATCTTGTTATGTTTGCTTGCACGCATGTGCAAGAAACATAGTGCCATCATCGGAGATTTCAGAGGTGTGTCACCTCCTCCTCCAATTCAGGCAGTGTCCTGGCAGGCGCGGCCCCTGTAAGCCAATGCATTTTGGAGCTGTCTATGACACGCTCCAAAATGCAGTGGCATACAGTTGAAAGGGAAGCTATGCTTGAGTGAGCAGCGATAGAAGCTGCTCACGCCGCAGCTCGCCCCCAGCCGACAGGGTGCCCAGTCCCGTCGGCTGAGCTGCATCGTCTCCCAGTAGTTGGTGCCACGCTGGGAGCCCACCCCAGCGTGGCAATCAGTCATTTTGCTGACGTAAGCCCAATCCCCGTCAGCTGAACGCCTAAGTCCTTGTGCCACGCTGGAGCCCACCCCAGCGGGCAAGCAGTCCCACGGGTCTTTATTTTTTCCTCAATTTGCCGATGGGGGTGCCTAATCCCGCCGGCTGAACGCCCCCAAAGTCCTTGTGCCATGCTGGGAGCCCACCCCAGCGTGGCAAATGGTCCCACGACGCCTTTTTTTTTTTTGTACCTGTAAGACAAAACGGTCCAGCGGTGCGTCTCCGACCCCCTCCACAACCCGCACCCACCACTGCGCACCCAGCCTCCCCACACCCCTCACCCATACTTACCTCCGGACTCGTGGCGGCGATCTTCGGTGGACCGGGAACACGTCTGCACTCTTCAAAAGCCGACCGCGAACTGAGGAAATGCCGTAAGCTGTATAATGGGCTAGATAGGGGGTCAACTTATTGCTATCTCAGCTATTTTTGGGAATTTTGCACCAAATTTTCAACATGGGTTTTGGGACCCCTTCTCATGAATGATGTCACTGTCATGGCGTTATTCAGGCCGAGAGGGTGATTTGCTGCAGTGACTGTGCAGTGACTGCGAAATCACCCTTCAGGCCTGAATACCGCCATGACAGTGACATCATTCATGTGAAGGGGCCCAAACCCCATGTTGAAAAATTTGCCAAAATTCCAAAAAATGACTGTTTAATGAGCGTGCATTGCGCAGTTCCTACGCAGGCTCGTAAGTTCGAGAAATTTCAATATTTTCACTCCAGATTTTCAATATTGCCATTTCACCACACCTTCTTATGAGTAGTATAGCTGTCATTTTTCACATCTCACCCAAAATGTGTTTCCGGCCATGTAGCGCAGAATGGCGCAGCCAGTGTGCGCAATCAATGTACAGGACAAATTAAGAAAATCACAGTGACACTGTTCATGAGCAGAGGTCTTGAAATGGCTATGTTGAAAATTTGGTGAAAAAGTCCTAAAAATGACTGTTTTATGAGCGTGCGTTACGCAGTTCCTACGCACGCTCATAGGTTTGCGAATTTTCAATATTTCCACTCCAGATTTTCAACATTGCCATTTTCCACACCTTCTAATGAGTAGTACAGCTGTCATTTTTTGCATATCACCCAAAACGTGGTTCCGGCCATGTAGCGCAGAATGGCGCAGTCGTTATGCGAACTCAGTGTATGGGACACATTAAGAAAATCACAGTGTCACTGTTCATGAGCAGAGATCTTAAAATGGCAATGTTGAAAATTTGGTGAAAGAATTCCTAAAAATGACTGTTTTATGAGTGTCGTTGCACAGTTCCCACGCACTGCCTTCGTGAGGTTTGCGAATTTTCAATATTTCCACCAGATTTTCAACATTGCCATTTTTCACACCTCCTTATGAGCAGTACAGCTGTCATTTTTCACATCTCACCAAAACATGTTTCACTCCATGTAGCGCACAATGGCGCAGTCGGTGTGCAAACTCAATGTATGGGACACATTAACAAAACCACAGCGACACTGTTCATGAGCAGAGGTCTTAAAATGGCTATGTTGAAAATTTGGTGAAAACATTCCTAAATGACTTTTACGGCGCTGCGTTGCACAGTTCCTATGTCATGCTAAGTAAGTTTGCAAATTAATATTTTCTCTAGATTTTCAACATGTCCATTTTATTAAACTTCCTTATGAACAGTACAGCTGCAATTTTTCATATGTCACCCAAAATGTGTTTCCACCCATGTAGCGCACAATGGTGCTGTTGGTGTGCGAAAGCAATGTTTGGGACACAGTAAGAAAATCACAGTGACACTGTTCATGAGCAGAGGTCTTAAAATGGCAATGTTGAAAATTTGGTGATAAAAGTCCATAAAATGACTGTGTTATGAGTGAGCATTGCACAGTTTCCACGCATCCTCATTAGTTCATGACTTTGTAATATTTTCAGTCCAGATTTTCACTAGTGGCATTTTTCCACACTTCTTATGAACAGTACAGCTGCCATTTTCACAACATGGCGAAGTGTGTTTCACACTTTCAATGCAGGTTATTATTGGTTAGCTGTGGGAAATCATTGTTCGGCATAGATAAAGAAAATCACAGTGACACTGTTCATGATCGGAGGCACCAAAATGCCTGAGTTGACAATCTGCTATAAAAATCCCAACCTAATTATATAACGGTGCAGTGCACAGTTTCTATGCTACCTGTGACTTCACCATTTTTTTAAATATTTTTACTACACATTTGCAACATAGCCATTTTTACACCTCCCCATGAAAGAGTACAGCTGTCATTTTTTACATCCTATTTGGAATATTTTTGCACCTGTGGTGCTAAATGCCGTAGTCACTGTGCATAAGCAGCTTTAGGCTACCAAACTGATATTCCCCCTGTTCATGAGGTGGGGTCACAAAACAAACATGTTGAAAATTTGGAGTGAAACTACCAATGCATGCCTGAGGTATTAGGCTTTTCAACTAAATCGCCCAACCCTCTAGAGAATGACAGGAATCAGGGGTGTGACTTGGGATTCTTGCCTGTGATGCTCATACCATTCCACACCCTGCAGTCACTGAGAGGCATCGAGGTATGCCTTGGACTCTTCGGCCCCAAACTTCACCCCATTCTCCTATATTGCACCCATCTCACTGTATTTCCTAATGAAATGGGTTGCGCATAAGGGCCAAAGACCCCAAGGAACACGTGACACTTGTCAGTCTCTGCAGAGTGGGGTGTGGTGAAATGGCGTGGCCGTTATGCCCGACGACCCAAACGCACACCCCAATGCCTGTCTCTCTCTGCAGGGTGCTGCTGGGGTTGGCTTCAGTTCAATACTTCACTGCCATTCCTATTACGCAGCTCTGTAACTTCTACACTACCACTGCCAATGCCAGCAAGCAAACATTCGGCATTGACAAATGCTTGTTTTTGTAGTTGTTCTGCAAAAATCACACTTTGCACAGCATTTGACAAATGAAACCTGTCATGTTTATATGTACTGGGTCCAGTCCTCTTTAACATCTTTATAGGGGACATTGCAAAGGGTCTGGAGGGAAAGGTATGCCTCTTTGTAGATATACAAAGATCTGTAACAGAGTTGATACATGGGGGGGGGTAGAAAGGATGAGAAGGGACTTGGCAAGGTTGGAGGAATGGTCAGACATATGGCAACTTAGATTCAATGCAAAGAAGTGCAAAGTAATGCACCTGGGAAACAAAAACCCAGGAGAAGAGTACACAATAGCAGGGGAGGTACTAACAACGACAGTAATGGGAAGGGATCTGGGTGTAGTCATATCAGATGACCTAAAGGTGGGTAAGCAATGTGAGAAGTCAGAAAGGAGAGCCAGGGTGATACTGGGATGCATAGGGAGGGGCATCACAAGTAGAAATAGGGAAGTGGTTATCCCTCTGTACAGACAGTTGGTGAGACCCCATCTGGAGTACTGCGTGCAGTTTTGGAGACCTCATCTACGCAAGGACATAGACAGGATGGAAGCAGTCCAGCAGAGGGCAACTAAAATGGTGCAGGGTCTACATCAGAAATCATATGAAGAGAGACTGAGAGAGCTTAATATGTATACCCTTGATGAAAGGAGGGATGGGGGACATGATAGAAACTTTCAAGTACCTCAAGGGAATCAACAAAGTCCAGGAGGGTAGCATCTTTCAGAAAAAGAGATGTGTAAGAACAAGGGGACACAATTTAAAGATAGAGGGGGGACAGCTCAGGGGTAATGTGAGGAAATTTTTTTTCACAGAGAGAGTGGTGGATGCGTGGAACTGCCTTCCTGGGGAGGTTGTTGGGGCTAAAACAGTGGGGGAATTCAAACATGCATGGGCAGACACAAGGCAATTGTAGTGGGGAGTGGCAGGAAGTAGGCTGTTGGTAAACTAGAATCTGCAGCTTATCCAGTAGGTAGGGAAATGGGCAGACTGGGTGGGCCAAGTGGTCCTTATCTGCCATCAAAGTCTACGTTTCTATGTTTCTTATATGCTGGAGTAGCAAAAATACTATATTTGATGTTTGGGTTACAATCTAACAAAACAACAATGTTAAGTGTAAACCTCTTCCTTTCCCAGTCATGACAATTTCACTTTTACAACTTGTGTTATCAATCTATTCATTTTAACTGCTGTACTATCTGTGAATGTGTTTAGCACTGGCCAGTGCTTGTTTCTAGTTGTTTTCATTTCTTACTCAGTTTACTTGGTTTCATAAGACGTAAGTGGGCTTACGCCCACCTAGAATGTCTCCCATGACATTGTGGTTGTATCAAATGTTTCTTTCGGTCCAGCCCAGAAATGAGTCTAATTTGGATTTAAACATGTCAAAAGTCACTGCACTTGTGTGCTTCCCCTGGATGCCTCGGAAATTAGTTGTCCTCAGCTCAGTAAACCTTTCCTGATAAAAATATTGAAAAAAAAAATCACAGTACTTTTCATTAACTGCATTGTATTTTTTTTTAGCCAGATTTGATTTTGATTAGCAAAAGGCTACTGTGGCTATCTTAAGTGCTCACCAAGGACTGACAGAACTGGAACTGTTCTTGACAGAAAACAAAAGACTTAAGCTAGACACATTTACAGTATTCAAGTACTGTTTCTAAAAGGGATAATACTATCAGATCAGGTGCGGCTCTTCGAGCTGCACAAGGATGAAAGAAATGGGGGACACTCAATGTCACTGAAAGTAGGAAGAGTCAAGGGAAACATCCAGACAAATCATTTCCCAGAATGAGTGAATGCTTGGAATAAAGTCCCAAAGCAGGTGATATCAGTTGATGCTGTAGTGACGTTCAAAGGAAGACGCAACACGTACTTTAAAGAAGAAAGTGTGGCATGATATTCTCAACTGAATTGGTGGAAGGGAGAAACTCAGTGGTCAAATGTTCTTCTTTATCCCTAACTATGTATGTATGTACAGTATGTATGTATGTATCTCAGGACAAACAACCACACATTAGTATTTGATTTATTTCATAAGTTTTCTTTTGTTCTTTGGTAACCGGATAAGACCTACTAGGCACTAGTGCCTGTTTTCAGGGGTGACCCGGGAGTGCTGAGGAGGTTAAGTGACTTGCTTGGAGTCACACAGTATGCAAGTGGAGGTTATGGGAATGAAACCCAGGTCTGCAGGATGTTTTACCAGGAAAAACATAGTGAGCTTGTAACAGCTCATTTCCAGATACATCCGGCGGGTATGGGGGATAGGGAGCAAACAAATATGATGTGCAAGTGAAGATGACATACTGAAGGTGCAATAGTAATAATCAGATAAATTACAATACAGTAGCAAGGGTGGGGCACTGTGGAATCTGAGCAGTGTAGCAGCAGATTTTACAGCTCCTGCAATTCGCTTCAAAAATTAATTAAAAATCTTCCTTTTGGACAACTCTAAACAAAAATCTTAACATTCTGGAGGATAGTTACTCCTGAAAATAGGAACGGGTTACCACCTTTTAAGAAGCCCAAAGTGGGACATTTCTTACTGAAACTAGGTTTTTCGCAGGACAATATGTCATCTCGACCAATGCAACACACGTTTTCTCTAAATAATCAGAATTAAGCCTAAGTGTTGTAGTTTTTCAGTTGTTTCTTGTGTTTTTTATTGTTTTAAGTTATTTTAGTTAAGGTATTATAGTTTTTTGCAACATTTAGAGGAAAATCAGAAATTATTTTTTCTACTATAATGTCAGGACATTTAGTATCTTTCATATTTTTCTGCAGGACACAGCTGCCCAAATCAGGACTGTCCTACAAAAACAGGGACAGGTGGTAACCCTACATATGTTTGTCTGGTGTGTTTACCTGGTCAACAAAAGCTTAATAAATAAATAGGGAGACTAAACTTTGGTCCAGATGGGTAATCCTAAGTGAGATAAAGTTACTGGTGGAACAGAAAAAAGGCAAAGAGTCTGGTAAAACATAGACCTCATGGTCTGGTGCAAAGCTATAGGCCACAGCTGAACAGAGTTCAGATGAAACTATGGCATCTTCGGGTCTGTGCTCCAAAAACTTCTTTTATCAGTGACTGATCTCTCTCAGAAAGTTGATGGCTTTAATAGGTGAGTGCTGACTCTTGAGACAGTGGTGGAAGAGTTGAAAGGAGAAATGGGAGAGGTCTGTAAGCAAGTTGATGCTTTCACAAGTGCCACAGCATTAATGGCAAAAGAGATGCAGCAGTTATGAGCCAGACTGGAAACATTAGACAATCAAGCCTGCTCTGCAAATATTCGGTTACTAGGCTTACTGGAGGGGTGTGAGGGAGATCTCCCAGTAGAGTTCATTAAAGGATGGTTGTCTGAGAAACTGGTGCCTGAAGGAGCAGAAGGAATCACAGCCATCCAAAAAGTGTGTAGGATTACTCCTCGAGGAAGGCAGCAGAACTCAGAGGAACCTCCGACACTATTGCTGGTGATGGCGGGAGTCGGCATCAGGGATCACATTCTACAACCCACTAACTGAGCTGGTCACATTCTGCAAGATAGTTACCAGGCATACATTTTCCCCAATATCAGTTATGCTACGAGGCAATGTTGGAAAAAGTTTGATAGGGAATTGCAGACATGGAGAGGTGTTGGGGTACCTCACTCCATGATTTATCCAGCCTGACTATGGATTGTTTTTGAAAGGAAAGTGTATGTCTTTTCAGACCCCATGGAGACTAGTAAGTGGGACTCTGGAATGGCAGCCACTAGCAGGAACAGATCTGAGGTGGACAATCAGACCGAGAATGTAGGAGATACTTAAACAGTTTTTTTTTAATACTTACCCTTTACTTTGGACACTGAGTTTAAACTGTAGTCTCATTTTCAGTGTCCTTATCATTTTATCTAGTTTACCATGAGATGACCCCAATCAATCCTGTCTCTTTCTACATTTTCTGAATTAGTTTCTCTTTTCTATTGCAAAATGTTAAACAAAACTTGTATTCCTGAAGAGGTTTCGGTGTGGCTTGTTAAAATGTGATGCATGGTGAGACTTTGGATTCTAGAAGATTTGGGGATTTGTTCTTCCAATGCTGAGCAAATGTATATTGTTTAAAGAGCAACTCTTCACTTCAGCATGTGCTTTCGTAAATAACAGCCATCAGCTGTTACAATTTACTAGAGAATACATTTTTTATTTTCAGTGTTTCTTTCCATGATTTACAGCACATCTCGGTAGTCCATGTAAAGTGTATGTACAGAAAACATGTGTCTCTCCCCAGTTAACCTCACAGTTCCTTTGTTTATGACATTCATACAAAGTTGCCAGCAGATTAGGCCTAACGGTCTAACTTGTCTGCCTGAGATGCAACTCACAGTTAAGTTTCTGCTGCAGCCTTCTCTCACTTTTTGTGTTCCTTTCTCCCTGGCACCCCCCCCCCGAGCAACCCTGCTGTTTACTGCCCCCCACCTGTATCATTCCCATGTACCCGTCTCAGCCCATCCTGAATCCATCCACTGTTTCCTTTGTCATCAGCTCCCCTGATAGTGCATTCCAAGGTGCCACCACCCTCTCTGTGAAGTAGTGTCTCCTCACCTCCCCTCTTTACCTCCCCCTATTAGTTTAAGGCTATGTCCCCTCATATTTCCCTTGCCCTTTGACTTAAACAGACCCTCAGTGTTTACCCTATTGATACCCTTCACATATTTGAAGGTTCAATCATGTCCCCCCTGTCCCTTCTGACTTCCAGGAAATACATGTTCAACTCCCTAAGTCACTCTTCGTAGGATGTTTTCCCCAGCCCATAGATCATCTTTGTGGCTCTTCTCTGGACTCTCTCCAATAGGGTAACATCCTTCTTTAAGTGAAGGCACCAGAACTGTACACAATAATCCAGGTGTGGTCTCACTAAGAAGTTGTACAGGGGCAGTATGACCTCCCTTCTATTTGAAGTTATTCCCCTAGCAATATACTCAAGTATTTTATTTGCCTTAGCAGCTGCTCTCCTGCACTGTTCTGAATAGTTAATTCTGGCATCTATTATCACTTTCCCTCCTTGGAGATCATCAGCTGTTCTCCTCCCAAATGATAGTTATACCCAGAGTTCCTAATTCCAGAATGTAGAACTATACACTTCCAAGCATTAAACCCCAGCTGCCTGTTGTGTGCCCACCTTTTCAGCCTCACCAAGTCTTCCTGAAGCACCCTCCTCCCCTCTTCGCTGTCCACCTCTGCTTCTAGTTTGGAATCATCGGCAAGCAGGCTCATTTTGCTCCTAACTCCCTCCCCGATGTCTGCAATGAAAGCATTGAACAGGATTGGACCCAACACCAAACCTTGAAGCACCACACTGATGACCCTTCTGTGTGTCAAAGCCTCTCTCCCTACCACCACCCTCTGCTGATCATTACTAAGCCAGTTTGCATTCCACCCTACCATTTTTCCCCCACCCCTATGTTCCTTAGCTTACATATCAGCCTTCCATGCAGGACTGAGTCCAAGCGCAGGACATCAACCGGTCTTCCGCCATCCAGGGATCTTGTCACCCAGTTGAAGAATTCGACTAGTTTGGTTTGACATGATCTCTCCCAGATGAACCCATGTTGGCTTTCATCCTGAAAGCCAATAGCCTCCAGGAACTCCAACATCCTTTCATTCAAGATGGCCTTCATCAGTGTCCCCATTATGGACATCAGGCTGACCGGTCTGTAATTTCCCGTCATCATAGTGCTCACCATAACAACAGGCTTTGATGTCACAAACAGCAATTGTGTGGTTAGCAGGGGAGAATCAGATGCATTTTGAAAGAATTGTTGCATTATCTACAATATTTAGTAGACAAGAGCAGGGGAAAGTGAAAAACAATAACAAAGAAAATAGAACCTAAAACTAAAGGTGGATAAAGCAATGGGGCCTGATGGGATTCACCCCAGAATTCTAAAGAACTAAGGGAAGAACTAGTAACACCACTGACTACCCTCTTTAACAAATCATGGGAAGATGGCGTGGTACCTGAGGAATGAAGTAGGGCAGATGTGATTCCCCTTCACAAAAGTGGGAGCAAGACAGAGGCAGGAAACTACAGACCTGCTAGTTTAACCTCAGTAGTAGGGAAAATGATGGAATCACTTCTGAAGGAAAGAATTGTTGAGTATCTAGAGGCCAGTGGAGCACAGAACCCAAGGCAGCATGGATTCACAGCAGGAAGGTCATGTCAGACAAATCTAATTGATTTATTTGACTGGGTGACAAAAGTAGTAGACCAGGGAGGGGCTGTGGACATGGTCTACCTAGACATTAGCAAGGCATTTGACACAGTCCCGCACAAAAGATCAATAAACAAATTAGTCAGCCTGGGAGTGGGTCACAAGGTGGTAGCCTGGGTAAAACACTGGCTGAACAACAGGACACAACAGGTAATAGTAAATAGAGTACACAGTGAAGAAAGGAGGGTTACTAGTGGGGTACCACAGGGTTCAGTACTGGGGACGGTCCTTTTTAATGTATTTATAAGTGACATTGTGGAGAGACTGGAGGAGAAGGTATGTCTCTTTGCAGATGACACAAATATCTGCAACAGGGTTGATACACAAGGTGGGGTGGAAAGGATGAAAAGGGACTTGGCAAGGTTGGAGGAATGGTCAAATGTATGGCAGCTTAGACTCAATGCAAAGAAGTGCAAAGTAATGCACCCGGGAAACAAAAACCCAGGGCAAGAGTACACAATGGAGGGTGAGATACTGACAGCAATAAAAATGGAAAGAGACCTGGGGTAGTCATATCAGATGACCTAAAGGTGGGCCAGCAATGTGAGAAGGCAGTAAGGAGGGCTGGGGGGATACTGGGATGCATAGGGAGAGGCATCACCAGTAGAAAACAGGATGTTGTTGGCCTTCTGTACAGACAGTTGGTAAGACCACATCTGAAGTACTGTGTTTAGTTCTGGAGACCCCATTTCCGCAAAGACATAGAAAGGGTGGAGGCTGTCCAGAGGAGGGCAACCAAAATGGTGCAGGGTCTGCACCAGAAGACATATGAAGAAAGACTAAAGGAGCTTAAGATGCATAGCCTCGAGGAAAGGAGGGAGAGGGGGGACATGATAGAAACTTTTAAATATCTCAAGGGAATCAACAAAGTCCAAGAGGGTAGCATTTTTCAAAAAAGAGATGTGCAAGAACAAGGGGGCACAATTTGAAGATAGAGGGAGGATGGCTCAGAGGTAATGTGAGAAAGTATTTCTTCACAGAGAGGGTTGTAGATGCATGGAACAGCCTTATTGAGGAGGTCATAGAGTCAAAAACAGTGGGGGAATTCAAGAACGCATGGAACAGACATAAAGCAATTCTAGTGGGGGGTAGGAGGAAGTAGGCTATTGGTTAACTAGGATCTGCAGCTTATCCATTAGGTAGGGAAATGGACAGACTAGGTGGGCCAAGCGGTCCTTATCTACTGTCAAATTCTATGTTTCTAAAGAACTAAAAAACAATAAAATTAAAACACAATTGGTGTAAATCTAGTGTTCTAAGCTTTTTACTATAACAGAGAGTTGCGCTTTAAAATTATTTTCAACATCCTGCTAACTTTAGGGATCACAGGTGGTGCCATAAGTCTTAGTTGGGATGTGATTTTCTGGGAGCTTTTATTACTGAAC
The DNA here is from genome assembly GCA_016271365.2 of Neoceratodus forsteri. Taxonomy (NCBI): domain Eukaryota; kingdom Metazoa; phylum Chordata; order Ceratodontiformes; family Ceratodontidae; genus Neoceratodus; species Neoceratodus forsteri. The sequence goes on from CM057449.1 coordinate 373,593,262, forward strand.
AATCAAAGACTTCTCAAAATAGTCATATTGCTCTTGGACTTAGTAACACAGCATAATTTGAATTGTACAATGGCAAGAAAAAATGTAAGAAGCTGATTGGCTGCTGTTCCACTAAGACAGTGATGTTATTATACATTATACAATGGCAAGAAAGAATCATGGCTCCTGATTGGTCAGTTGGCCTTCACAGCAGGGATATTATTCTGGCATAACATCCCTGCTGATGTTATTATGGATGAGCATCCATTTTTTCTTAAAAAAATATTTTAAAACACTAAATAAAATTCTTTAAAATTATTTTTTTCTGAATAAAACAATGAGCCATTGTATAATAGGAATAATACCCTCCAGGGTGGGTGTTATGCTGGGATAACATCCCTTCTCGGGTGTTGGACGCTCTCAGCCGGTGGCCTTGGGCCCAACCACCTGAGGTGAGATGTTATCCCAGCATAACACCCACCCTGTCAGGCATTATTCCTTTAATAACATCACTATGTCTAAGGGAGCTTGATGTCTTGCAACTGAAGCAGAAAAGCTTAGTTTCATATAAAACACCTTATTTACTAATATTGTGGGGACAAAATTATTTGTCATGGCTAAAACATTTCATAATTAGGTAGAAAACAAGTGTCAGAATATCTCCTTAATAGTGTGGGAACATCTCTTTTATAGTATCAGTTTTACGGTTTTATTTTTTATGAGGAAACACATCACATATGAATACATTCCATCATGGGTATGCAAATACCTAATTGCCTGATCTCACATAACACACTACAGTGATACAATACAATTGATTATCTGCATATCCGTGATGCAGTGCTTTTACATGGGGAGTGTTTCCTCAAAAAAAAGCAATTTAGTAAAAAAATAAAACTGTGCAAGTGTGCATAAAAAGGATGCTCCAATACTTGTTCTCTGCCAACTATGAAATATTTTAGCCATCTACATGTGCTCGATTTTGTTCACATGATATTAATAAATAAGAGCCATTGTATAATAGCAATAAGACACTCCAGGATGTGTGTTATTGTGTAATGACATTACTTCTCAGGTGGTAGAAGCACTTGGCTTTGCTTAGTGCTTCAACCCATCAGAGGAGTGATGTTCTTACACAATAACGCACCCTGTCATGCCTTGTTGCTTAAATAACTTTTGGTGTCATACTGTAAAGCGGTTCCCCTCCAATGTAGTATCTCTATATAGTGAATACATGTTCTTTATGATTAAGGGACATCTGTCCTGAAAGGTTCTGTACTGATGATCTGTTCACTCTATGTAATAACCATTGTTTTGTATGTGGAAAATTCTAAAAAGTTAAAAAATACAGTACCAAAAAAAATTACAATAAAAAATAATAGTAAAAATATATTACAGTTGTGTAGTCATGACGTACAGGGAGATTGTCAGGACAAACACAAAATAAAGATGTAAAAAAATGTATATCAAGGTACAAGTGCAAATACAGTACTGGGATCAAACTCCAGATAAGGAGCATAAATAATACCACCCAGCCAGTGAAAATATAAAAGTTATAAGTGCAGTAAGGTACAGTAGGTATAGGAGCAAAACATAACCAGACATGAATCAGTGATGAGGAGCAGTTCAGGGCCACACAGAATGAAGGACTAGTGGGGAAAGACATTTCTCATGGGGGGGTGGCATAGGTGGGGTAACCCAGCAGTGTGGGTGGAAAGGGAGAAACCCAACGGTCAGGGTCAGGTACGGTTGCAGCAGGAGGTAGTAAAATCACAAAGGAGGGGCTTGAGGGACATGAAGGATGAGGCTGAGTGGATAGACAGGGGAAGAGAGGACAGATCTTAGGAAAATGATACAAGAAGTCAGTCTGGCCCACAGGTGGGAAAAAAAGTTTTCCTGGAAGGGAGGGAGAGGAAAAGGAAATCAGTGCTCTGAAGGGGGTAGGAGGAAGGAGTGGAGAAGATAGAAGGGTGGAAAGGATGAGAGCCAAACCAGAATTAGGAGGTGAAAAATGCACAGTGGGAACAGCGTCTGGCATTAAGGGAAGGGAGGGAGGAGGAAAGTGAGTAGTACAGAGAGCAGTGCTGTGTACAAAGATGGCAGTCCAATATAAAATGGCAGAATTAGTGAAAGAGGGGGTCCAGTCTGGCCAGGGTGAACTTAAGAGTTGTGCTGTAGATTATGTCACCATAACTGAAGATTGAGAGGACCGACCATCTTTATGACTAGCTCTCAGCGGGCAGGAAGTGGGATACTGGCTTTGTTTCTATGGAATGCATCCAGTTTGGGGTGGAGCTTGATGTGGAGATTATCAAAGTGCACTGAGAAGTCAGAAGAAAAGCTCATGGGATGTAATTTAGGAATATGGGAAAGAGTATAGGACCCAGAACAGAACCTTGGAAAATGCCTGAGCAGATAAGGAGTGGTGGGGGGAGGAGGGTGTCTCCAATACAGACAGCTTGTGACCCATGCTCAAGGTAGGAGCAAAACCATCTGATTGAGGAAACAGAGAACCCTTCTGCTTTAAGCTTGTCCAGGAGAAGAGGGTGTGACACAATGTCAAAGGCTTTGGCCAAGTTGACAAAGGTAGCAGAAGTGAACAGGCCCTGGTCCATTCCAAACATAATGGAATCAGTGAACTGGGGGCGGGGATGTAGAGGGACTCCTGGAAGCCAGACTGGAAAGGAGGAAAAGGAGGAGGAGTCAAGGAAAGGGGAGACTTGTGAATGGACAAGATGTTACTGGAATGTGGCGGGGGGAGGGAGGGGGGAGAAGAAAGATGAGATGAAAGTTCCCAGGAAAGGAAAGATCCCCCCTTTTGTGAGAGGGATGACAGTAGCTCATTTCCAGGCATCTGGGACAGAAACAAAGAAGAGATTAAGGAGAAAGGTAATAGGAAAGGCAATGGCTGGTGCAGAAGCTTGGGGTCAAGGCCATCTGGGCTAATTCCATTGTTGGGTTAAGAGCTAGAATGGCCTTAAGGGAGACACAGGGAGTGGTACAAGGGAAGGAAAAGGAGTGCAAGGGAAGTGGGGAAGGGTGAGGGTGAGTAGAGAAAGGGCACAGGTAGTGAAGAAGGATTTGAAGGAAGAAACAAAGGCAACAGGGTCAGTGATGCGGGAGCTGACAACCTGGAGGATAGAGGAGGAGGACTGGGTCAGTGGGGGGAGAAGAGGAAGTGGATAATTTTTCAGAACTTGGTGGGGGTGATTAAGGTTATTCTGGAGTGTGGATGTGAAGTACTTGGATTTCACAACCTATTAGCTTTGGTGCAAGCATTGCAAATGGTATGAACATCATGTGCAAAGGACACATACTGTATTTTATAAGATTTTAAAATAATTTCAAGTTGCTTAAACTCTAACAATTTATAATAGGAGCTGCTATCATATTTGTATCAGAAAGGTCCCACTGTGTGAAGGTGCCTGCTTGCCCACTGTAGTCTGTAACTTTGGGCTACAGTATATGAGATTGCAACATTATGAGACTTGAAACCTAATGTAGAGTTTCAAAGTCTATTAAATTACAGTGCAAAGGTTAATTTAGGGTGCTATAATTTTTGGCTTTGAAAATGATACTTAAAAACATGAGATAATCTTTTTATTTCCAGTCATCTAGTGCAAGCCTCTATACAAAGCACGGTTGTGTTTAGATTATGGGACATGTAGGCTAAACTTGGCAACACTGCTGTATTTATGCTATACAGTAGCTTTGCCGGAGTGCAGTTGATACCACACTTATGCAGATTAGATCCATCATTGGAAATAAAGACCCCATAAATGACTAATAGATCATTAAAACAGTCATTATGATGAAATAATTGCTTAAGGTTATAAAAATAGGGAGTGGATTTAAAAAAGGTGGATATATATCTTCATTACACCCTTCCTGTTGTTTAGTTCTCTCAGCTGATCATCCTCCTCCTGCCCTTGCTGCTGCTGCAGAGAATCTGCTGTACGAGCTGTCATGCCACAAATACAGTATGTACTGTTTCTGCCAGGTTATAACTTGCTGTAAGATGTTTCTGGTGCACCTACTTTGCATCTGCTAATGCACATATTACCTACCTACTCTGTATATGGCATGGCTGTTGCACTTTGCATACTCTGAGAAACATACCAGTGATGTCCTTTCTTAGCACTCTGGCATTTATTTAGGTGTATGCTGTTGGTGGGGTTGTGGCTCAGTATCTCTCCCTTTGTTTCCCAGTTATTCAGCTCAGATGAGCTGCTGTACTAATAAAGTACTTGACTGCACATATTGCAATTCTAGGCAATAGAAAATCTGAACAAAATTTAAACTTACAGTATATCTGAAAAACACACACGGTCATGTATCTTCTCTTTATGTTAAGCCTTCCACTCAGTTTCACATGGAAGTTTAGGAAAGGAAATGTGTGACCTGGGGTTGGGAGACAAAATCACTACATGGGTGACAAATTGGCTATCTGACAGAACTCAGAGTGTGGTGGTTAATGGGAAATTATTAGATGTCAGGGGGTAACTAGTGGTGTGACAAAGGAATCGGTGTTGTCACTGGCTCTCTTCAATATCTGTATTTGAGACATTGGGGTAGGAATGTAGGGTAACACACACTGATTCACAGATGATACCAAAATCTGTGATAGAGAAGATAGTGATGACAGTATGAGAGAACCTAGAAAAGTTGTAAAAGTGGTCAAAAATATAGCAGTTAAAATTTAATGTCAAAAAGTGCAAAATAATGCACATGGGAGCAAAAAAAAAAATGAATACATAATGGTGAATGTTTTATTGGGAAGCTCTGCTGAAGAAAAGAACTTGGGAGAAATAATTTTAGAAAATCTGAAAAAAACATCACAATGCAATAGGCAGTGGGAAAAACAAATTAGATGCTAAGGTGTGTAGTGAGGGGGATTACAAGCAAGAGAAATGACATGATTCTGCTGCCACTGTGTATGGCATTAGTTTGACCTAGCTTAGAATACTGTGTACAGTTCTGGAGACCATACTTAAAAATAAAGGCCAAGGACAGGGGTGAGGCAGTGCAGAGGACAGCTACACAAATGATTCAAGGACAACAAGGAAGGACATATGAAGATAGGTTGGCAGATCTAAAAATGTACTCACTGGAGATGAGGAGGGAGAAGGGGGACATCACTGAAACATACAAGTGCCTCCAAGGTGCAAACAAAATGGAGATCACGTATTTGTTTAAATTGAGTGGCAACACAGGTACCAGAGGCTGTACAAAGAAATGAGAGGAGGGGAACATTCAAGAAAGATGTTAGAAAACATTTTTTTCACAGAGTGGGTGGTGAATGGATGTGATACATTGCTGGAGGTGGTAGCTGGTCTGTGCAAAGACAATTGGGAGGGGGAGTTCAAATGTGAGTGGTACAGGTGTACGGGTATAGCAAAAAAAACAATTAATTCCCAACATTTCCTCAATAGGTAGGTAGGTAGCTATAGGGTAGATGCAATGGATCACTAGGGCATTTTCTGCTTATAAAGTCTATGCTTCTGTGTGTTTGCAGGGTGTGGCATGTCTATGATGTGCTATCAGTATAATAAGTATTAACTTCCCAAATGTGTTTTTAACAATAAATGAAGGCAGCACTCAGCTGACAGAAGAAATTGTATTTTAACTAGTTATAACAGTTTGTGGTCACATCACAATATCCTGAAACTGGAATAAGGTTGTGTAAGCAAAACAAGATGGACGCAAATCCCTAAAGAGTAGAAATAATAGCCTTGTTTAACTTCTGCAGCTTGGCAGACATTCTTTAGCCAGGTCATTATTTTTTTCCCAATGGCAGCAGGAAATACGTGCAGGGGAAGGCCATTCCAGGTGGTGGGGCTAAGCTCTTTCTATGTGTATGCGAGGTTATGTAATTTATGTGCCAGTATATGATGTACAGTATGCATTTTATTATAGAATGTACATGTAAACCTCACTATATGATGAATGCGTTTCAATACATAGTAGATGTATTTCCTTCAATATATAACACATGTGCAACCCGTGTGCTGTTATGCCAAGGGCTACTATACCTGCCTGCTTCCCTAACAACAGTTTTAGGGGCCTGGGTTCGGAAATCAGGGTACTGTGGTGTGCATTTTCACAAAGTTTTAGCACTTTTATGAGCAAAACGCTAATCAATTTTTAGAGTTAAATAAAACCCTGTATACAATGAATACAAGCCATGCGGATATACAAACATCCTTGGTGAACAAAGTGGATATACAGACATCACTGGTGAACAGAGAAAGTGACATAGGGAAGTAAAATTAATGAGGCTGAAAAAAAAACAATCAGTACATCATGATAAGCAACAATTGTTATACAATTATTTACTAAGTATAAGTGGCCAGTGCAAATTAATGCATGATATAAAAAAAAAACACAAACAAGACAATAGTCAAGTAGGAGAGTCCAAGAAGCAGGTAGTGAGGGATGTAAGATGGGAGTCGAAAGAAATGAGAGAGGGCAAGGGAGGCCAAAGCAGCCCAAGAGGGAAAAGTCAGAAAGGTGTGTGTGTGTGTGTGTGTGGGGGGGGGTTATCCAAGCTAGCAATTGCATGTGGCTTCATCAAGCAGCCAGGATTTGAGATGTGTCTTGAAAGTGGCATGGGAGTCCAGAGAGTAGATGGGCACCGGGATTCTGTTCCACAGAGTGGGAGTAGCTACATATAATGCTCTGCTACCCATACCTGGGAGACTTTTGGGATATCTGTGGGGGGGGGGGAGGAGGACTGAGGATGCATGCAGACACCTTGAGGGAGTTCTGGTTTTGAGGAGAGAGATATATAAAGGGAGGCTTCGCCATGCCTGATGTCGCTGTCCAGGAGGCAGCCAAGCCCGTAATCAAATCTGCAGTGTAGTGGGAGCCAGCCAAGAGTCTGGTAGAGGTGGCAGTGGTGAGTGGAATATGGTGCCAGGAGAGTGAAACAACATATGTTGTTGAACGTGGAGCAGAGGTGCACACGCAAGGCCGAGGGTGTGTGTGAGTAAATAGGGGAGCAGTAGTCAATCAAGGGTAGTAGATTGCCTTGAGAAATGGGTAAATGAGCTTCCCTGGTCAGGAGTGATTTTATCCAATAAGCCGCACCAAGTTTCTGGTTAATACAGCAGATAACAGAGGAGATATGATTGGAAAAGGAGAAGGATGAGTCCAGTATAACCCCCAGATATTTGAATATTAGTACATTTTCAAGTACAGTGTCATCCAGTGAGACTACTGAGAGGGTGGACACAGCCTTGGTGACCTTAGATAGAAGGGTTTAGATCCAAATAGCATGCATTTAGTTTTTTAGCATTAACAATTACGCGATGTGAGTGGAATCAGGTGTGCGCCGCAGAGTAGTTATCGGATAAAGCCCTGGATATATTCTCAAGAGCCTTGTCACTAGTGAAGAGGACAAGGTTATCTGCATAAAATAGGGCATCACAAGTGAGACAGTTGAAGGGGAGAGAGTGTATAAACAGGGAGAATAAGAGTGGGTTCAGGATGGAGCCCTGGGGTACACCGGTAGTGACTGGGAGGGCAGGGGAGGTGGAAGGTCCTATCCATACTGACTGAGATCTATCTGAAAGAAAACTTTGGGACCACTGCGTGGTCTCAGTGGAGCAGCCAAGGGTGTGGAGGGAGGAGACCAACAAGGTGTGGTAGACCAGGTCAAAAGCTTTAGACAGGTCAACAAAGACGGCACCCATTGCCATTCCAAGGTCCACGTTCCTAAAAATGATTGGTAAACAGGGTGAGGACAGATGTGGTGGAGTGATGTTTATGGAAGCCGTGTTGCTGTCTGGACAGTAGGTTATGTGTGTCAATATAGTCAGACAGTTATCGGTGGGCAACCCTTTCCAGGAGTTTACTAAGGTGGGGGAGCAAGGATATAGGCCGATAGTTATCTGGGGACAGAGAGTCACCAGTCTTAAAAAGCGGGACCACCCTGGCATGCTTCCAACTGCTGGGCACTGAGGAGGTAGTCAATGCCAGGTTAAAGAGGTAGGTGAGTGGTTTTAAGATGGCAGGTGATATAAGTTTACACATATCAGGGAAAAGACCATGGCTGTCTGGGCTGCCCTGGCTAGGCAGGCTCTTCAGCAGTTTGGCAGTGTCCCTGGGGGTGATGTTCCGGAAGTAGAAAGAGGGAAGGGGAGTAGTTTGAGGGGTATGGGTAGGGGGATGATCAGAGAGACCAGTAGTCACCAGGGGTGGCAGCTTGCTAAAGAGGGCAGACAGGTCTGTGAATTTTTTATTGAAGGCCTTAGCCACAGCAACAAGATTGGCCAGACGTCTGGAGGGAGTGTCAAGGTGAATAATGGGGTTATGAGTGCGTAGGTTGAGTAGTGAGCTGACCTCACCCCAGAAGCGATGGGGGTCACCAAGACTGTCCCTTTGTTTAACCTGAAAGAAGGCATGCTTTTTGGCAAGGGCTGACTGTTTACAAAGGTTTCGTAGCTGATGGTATTCGATCCATTGGGCAGGTTCAGTGCCTTCAACCTCTCCTTGTATGCCTTTCCCTGCTGACCCACTATCATCTTTGTAGCCCTCCTATGGACCTTCTCCAGCAGATTAATGTCCTTTTTGAGGTGTGAGCACCAGTACTAAACTCCATACTCTAGATGCAGCCTTACCAGTGACCTGTACAAGAGCAGTATACTCTCCTCTCTCCTACTCTGATCCCCCTAGATATGCATCCCATATAGATACAGTGTATGAATTTTATTATGCAATTTATATAGGTCCTCTATTTTCTGTATATGGAAAAACGATGCTTCCAGAACTCCACCTAGTATTTTCTTGGCCCATGATTTTTCAAAATTTGATGCTGGCTCCTTTCTGGCCACCCTTTCAAGCATACTCTGGGCCACTATCAGAGCTATTCCTGACATTGACTTTACCTGGACATCTTTACTGATAATTTCCTCTCAGCTGCCAATTTATGTACCCCATTTAAGCAGAACAAAGTAAAAGGCCAACATTCAAAATGGCTGGACACTGAACTGAAGAAACAATTGAAGCTGAGTTATAAGGTGTGGGGCCCTTTGAGACCTCTGTCCTCATGTCTGACTGGTACAGGTACAGGGAGATCAGGAAGGCTTGTAAGAAAAACCTTAAGGCTACCAAAGGAAAATACACAAGACGCCTACAAGACAAAAACTCGTCTGACCCCAAGAAGTTCTGGTCATAAAATGAATGCCCTGCAAAAGGGTTGTGCCAGTTCTTCTGAATGTGATATATTGGCTAATGTTAAGCTTGTTAGTGACCCTCTGGCTATCGCTAATGTCTTTAATAAGTTCTTCACTGACCCAGATAGATTTAAAACATCCTCATCTGGGCCTTCTCCTCATACCCTGGCTCACTCTGAATCTGTGAACTAACTCACTGAATTGCACTTTTGAAGGATAACGAAAAAAAGAGGTGTTGTTCTTCCTAAAACAGCTTAAAGTTGAAGGCTCAGGAGGGTTAGATTAATTTGAACCAAAGCTTTTAAAATAGCCACCCCTGTAATTGCCTCCCACTTTGCAGTGCTATTTGTTAAATCTCTAATAGAGGGGAGAATTACTGAAAGCTGGAAGATTGCTCTTGTGGTACCAGTGTACAAGGGTGGTCCCCAAAAGAGCCAGTAGAAAATTACCACCCCACCTGTCTCCTTAGCTCCCTGGCCAAAATATAGGAAAGTGTAGTATGTAATCAGCTCCAAGGGTATCTTGAGCTGCACCACCTTTTTGACTAATTGGCAGCATGAATTCAGAAAACATCATGAGACTGATACTGCCTTGGTTAAATTGACTACTGATATCCTAGGTGCCATGGACAAAGGGGTAAATGACTGGCACAATCTTCATTGACCACACAAAATCACTTGATCTGGTTAATCACAGACTCGTACTAAAAAAACTAAGGAAGCTTGGTCTTGGTAGTCTGTCCTGTCAGTGGTTCTCAAACTACCTGACCAATAGGTCTCAGCTGGTGAGATGGAAAGGTGTACAATCCTCACATAGACCCATTACTGACGGTGTCTGCCAAAGCTCAATATTGGCTCCTATGCTGTTTTCCCTTTGTCAATGATATGCCTAGAAATTGTGGTGGGGTTAGCTTTCAGCTTTATGCTGATAATGCTGTGCTATACAGATGCCCTAGTGATGTTACCCTCATTAACAGTCAGCTAGCTGTTGACTTCCAGGAATGGGAAAAGTGGTTTTCTTCAAATAAGTTGGTACTGAATGCCAAGAAGACCAGCATTTTCTTGTTTGGTCCTAGACACCTGGGTGTGAAAAGGCAGCACCTATTAATCCTAACCACATGATCTGAAGGCCAAATTCAGATGGTTGAGGCTCTCAGATACCTTGGGGTTTACTTGGACCAGAAAATTACTCTCAAAACCATCGTAAAATATATCATGGAAGCTATGCACAAAAAAATAGGGTTGCTCTACTAACAAAGCAACTACCTATCAAAGGAATCAGTCAGTAATTGCCAACAGTACACTGCTTCCTTTCCTGCAGTATGGGGCCCCTATTTTCCAGACCCTGAGGTGCTTGGAATGCAACAAACTTAAAGTATTCTATCTATGTGTTTATTTAATCAATTGACATTACACCTTTGAGCTAAAAGTTCATTTACAAAGGTTCCTCATCAAGGATGGTTCTTACATGGCATAATAAATTTGGTTGCTTTGCCTATGGTGCCTCACATATGGAGAACCACTGCAGTGTTTTCTGTTCCCTTAATTGGTTTTCTTTGGAAGGAAGACTAGAGTACCCTCTCTTCTTCCTTACTTTCAGACTTGTAAAGGGTGTTACCCCCCCCCCGCCTTCAGGATGTCCTGGTTCCCAATCCCCTGGGGAGAATTTTCAGGTCTTCTAGTAGAACCCTACTATGAGATGCCCAGGTTGAGGTCCAGCACAGAAAAAGGACCCTTTGCCACCTTTGCTTCATCACTCTGGAACACTCTCCTAGCAACTCTTCAAGACTGTTCTTCACTTGGAGATTTCAAAAAAGGGCTTGGTGTATACGTACTTAAGCACAGCCAGTGCTCCTGTAAATGTTGATAAGTTTCTGCTGGCATGCTTATATTGCCACTGGTCTTACTTTAAATTGTTCTGCCTTTGACCTGTCCAGAATTATTTGTCAGTTAGCTTACTGCTGCTCATCCTGCAGCTGGTCTCACTTTGATCTGCTTATCTATTTTGTTGAAGTATAGTACATGTACCATTGTCTCTTCGCTATTTCTTGTACCCATGTGAATACGGTACAAGCTACATAGACAGGACTCAGATAAGTGAGATGCCCCCTTAAATGGGATGTTTAAACAGGGTCCAATTTTGTCCATGTAAAGTGCTGCATTCCAAATCACTTTAGCGGGACAGCAATTAAACAAAAAGCCGCTTTAGCGATGGTTCTATCCAGTATTCTGACCTTTAATGTACTTTAACTTTATGCAATCACCTTTCAATGGGTTTCACAATCACCTTAAAAATCAGCTGTGCCACTGGCCAGGTGGCACTGAGGGTTGAGGCAATGGATGCCACACCTCGTGCTACACCGGTGACCCTGGTTCGGGACTGGACTCGGGTCACTGGGGGTTGGATGGCGGGAAGGAGAATTGAGTGTCCCCTTGGATGCTGTCCTGCTCCTCCTCCTGGGGTTGGTTACCAGGGTGCTCGCAGCACCCATTGCGCCTATGCCTGTGGAAGCATGGGCAACAGGGACACACGGCTCTTCAGAGTTGGGGAGGGGAGGACCCTGCCGGGTGCTTGACAACAGTATGCACCAGCACGTTGTCTGGTTGAATGTCCTCTACACGGTGTCCTCAGGGGATCGGGAGAAAATAGTGGGGAAATGCATACACCCATGGCCTCACGAGCACTATGAAACCGGAGGGGACTTTGGTAAAGTGGTAAAGACCTGGCGGACGAGTAGGAGGGGGTACGGGGCCCTCTCTGCAGCCGAGGAGCCAGGTAAGTAAAAAAAAAAAAAATAATCAGTTGCAGCTTCCATTTGCATCTTGCTGCCATTGTTGACATTGCTTGATATTGTGCTAGAGCTGATTCCCTGTCCAGTATGTCTCTGCTAGGAATGAGCTTACCTTGTCTGACTGAGTTTGTGTTCTTGAAGTGCTCAACAGCCCGAGCCACTCACTATCCTTTGTTGCTGCCAAGTTTAAAATCTCTAAGTGCCAGGCAGGCAGAATTAGTCAAAACAGAGAAGCCATCCTGACTGAATGGCGATCAAACAGCAACCCCGGCAGAAAAAGAAAGTGCAAAGGCAAAGACAGCGAAGTAGAGGACGCCCCTGAAAAAGAGACTTTTAGTCATAATGGGCCCATTTGGTTACCAAAATTTAATCACTCAATCAATCAAATAAATCAATATAAGCCTCACTATATGATGTATATATTTCAATATATTATATATGTTTCTCTAAATAATGTAAGCTTTTCACTATATGATATATGTAATTCAGTCAATAAAGGAATAATGCATGACAGGGTGTGTGTCGTGCTGGGATAACACCATGCCTGGGGTGGTTGGGCATGAAGCCGCAGGCCGAGTGCATCCAATGCCCCAGGCGTGGCATTATCCCAGCACAACACACACACCCTGGAATGCATTATTCCTATTATACAATGGCTTGTTGTTATATATAAAATAAAAAAAATTATTTTAAAAAATGTTTTTATTAGTGTGGAAAAATATTTTTGTTTCTTAAGAGGAGATGCAAGAAAAGAGAGTATGGCTGCTGACCTCCTCTACATTGGTTCACAGTGCTGAGACTAGCCACGTGGCGTCTTGCTGGGATAACGCCATGGGTCCAGCCCCAAACTGACCAATCACAGTCCAAGATTCTTTCTTGCCAATATATAATGATGTTTATCTTTCACTATTTCATGGATGCAGTTCAATATAGTGTATGCAGTTCACTACATTTATTTATTTCATTTTTGTTTACCTGGTAAATGCACTAGACATTCAATGCCTATTTTCTGGCATAACCAGGGAGACTACAAGTACAGAACAAATAAAATATTAAGAAATGCATTTACACAGCACAAATCAAGGCACAAAAACAGATATTATAAAATCACATCACTTTACAAGTATCAGGTACAAGTAGCAGGTACAGTATGCAAAGCTGTACAGGCTCAGGTATGTATGTGCAAAATACAGACTTTGAATCGATAAATATCATCATGTACTGTATTGTATTGCGATTATAAGGTCAGAGAGAGTGATCAATTCTTACAAATTGTTTCCTGTTACAAAGGTAAATCTTGAGCCAGGAAATTGGAGTGGGAGAGAGAGCTCTAAGGCTAGCATCTCTGAATAGAGATGAGAGCAATTAACAAGGTCAAACACCTAAATCAAATTAGCAAACATCGCACCTGTTAAGTGTCCCTTTTCCACTGAGTTACTAATGTCACTGGTTAATTTAACAAGAGCCATAAGTATACAAAGACCCTTCCCGAAACCATGCTGAGCAGGAGACAGAAGGATATTCTTATGTATGAAGTTAGCAAGCTAACTGGATACCAGTTTTTCTCGGATTTTGCTAAGGACTAATAAAATGGCAATAGGACTGTTGATCTAGGGTCACCCTTTTGTTAAACAGGAACAACTCTAGCAATTGCTCAGATATCAGGGACAAAGTCTGAAGCAAATGAAAGATTACATATACGAGTTATGGGAGCAGCCAGGAGGGAAGTGGCCAGTTTGAGGAGCTTAGACTCCAAAGCAGCAGAACCAGACAATACTAGTACTAGTATTAGTATTAGTACTAGTACTGGAGGACCTTGATGACAGTAGCCTAGGTAACCCACAGTGAGTAATGACTCTAAGATGGAACTGAGGATGGTCAGAGATATTATGGACATTATGGACAGACTGGACGAACATAGGCAGGTAGATTTGATAAAAGAAGAGGTGTAAGTAACACTGACAGATCAGAAAAGTGTACATTAAAGTCATCAGCAATTGTAACCAGATTAGTGCAGTGTACCCCATTTATGATGACGTCTTCTAGAGACCAGTAACTGTTTATCCCCATTAGCCCTTTGATGTGAGACTCAAGAACTGGAGGGGTTATCACCAAAAAAGGTAGTATGTAGATTTTTGCAGTAAGCACTTTTGCTTGACCAGATAGCCTTCTTGCAGAAATTCCTCAACTTCCTTTACTCTTCCAGGTCAGGGTCAAAGAAGAAGGCCTTGAACCTTGACCAGGATGTCTCTTGTTTTGATTAGGGATAATAGTACACTATTAATGTGCTTGGTTGAGGGTCACCTCATTGTTCTTTTAATAATTTTGGCATGTCTGTCTTGGATGGCAGAACATTAAGCGAAGAATAAGACAGCACAGGAGGCATTTGTGGATTTGAATAGTTGTTACCAGTCCATTACGGAGAGATCAGGTATATGGTTGTCAGGGTTTACCTTTGTGAAGTCCCTTATAAGAATTACCCATGAGGGAGACTTAGGTTAGTGAGCCCTACATAGAAAAATGTTCGGGGAGTGGTCACTGATGGAGTCAGTGAAAAGTCCTAAACAGCTGATCCGATCATTCCTGTTTGATAAGCACCAATAAATCAAGGTATGATAACCCCCTTTACTAGACAGCCTAGTGGGATTAGAGATCAGTGGGGTAAGATTTTGTTTACTAATTGAGGAATCACATTTTTTTTTTTCAAATATTTTTTATGAAGGGGCTTTGTCCAAGATTCAATGTGGGGGAATAAATTCCTCCCACAATCCAAATAAAAGCCAGCCTCTTCCAACAACCCACACTGAGTGTTTCAAGTACCTGAGCTGCTGCACGTTCCATGAAGCTGTGCTCTCCTTGCTTTGCTCTGTTTCTCCTGTTGTCTTCTCATCTCCCTGTTCTGCTCTGCTTTTGGTCTCTGCCACTGCTGTGGCTCCCCACGGTCCCTACCACCCCACCCTTTTCTGCCTCACTGACTTCTCCTTCCTTCTCTGTCTCTGCTCCTTCCCTCGTCTGCCCTTTCCCTTTTCACCCTGTCCTACTTCTGTTATGCTGCCCCTGCTGTGTTTTGCTCAGCAGTCCCCCCCCCCGTATCTCTTCTTCTCTGTGTTTGCTTCTCCCTTGGTCCGCTCTGTCTCTTCCTTGTTGCTGCTTAGTTGTTTCTCTTTCTGGGGGGACCTTTTCTTCTATTTGTGCTCCATTCTCGGAGCCATCTAGCTCCACTTTTGGAGCCCTTCATTCTTCCAGGTCATGACACATGCTGACGTCACTTAAAGCTACAGCCACCTTTTCCTCTCCATACTGCTGCCAGCTCCCTATTCCCAGCACTAACCTCACTCATCTACCTTGCACAACTGGGTTTATTCCACTGCCTACCCCTTACTACTTGTGTCTATATGTCTGACACAGTCCTGTCTTCTCTCTGTGTGTTATACTTCACTTGTATAAATATATGCTGCTTTGTAAACTGTGCTGTTCAAAGCACTTATTCTGATCAGAACTTCTTCCCTTGCTTACTACCCTAGCATCTCATGCAGTTAATCTGCCTAAAGCAGCCACCTGCTACCTCTCCTGTTCCTTATCAGCCCTTACCAGCAGCTCTACCAGAAGGACTAGTCCACGCTATCTCAGTTATACGTCTGCTCACTATAGCATTCATTCTCCTGTTATTCTGCTCCTCACTCATTTTGCTGCTCTTTCTACTGTTTCTGTCGCCTAGTCTTGACATCTCACACTTCCTGATTCCTTCTCCTCTGCCTCCATGTCAACTTTTGAAGCAGGCATTCTTCTGCCTCCTGTCTTCAACTGCCCTCACCAGCAGCCTACCAGATTCCGCTTCCCTACATCATACCTGCAGGAGGTCTAAGAGTGTAGGTAGGGTTTTATTTCATCCACCAGAGATGGGAGTATGCAACTTTCAATTCATAAGCAACATTTCACACTCACATCTCATTCTCATTCCAACAGTTCTTTAACTGATACAAGATTCAGGACTTATCTTCATCTGCCAGAGGTGGTCCTGCAACCTTTAAAGCTTAAAGTGAACGCACTCCCACTGAATCTGTTTTGTCCATGACAGCATCTGGTAACCAGCCCTAGCTACCTGGGATTCATTCTCCTTCTTGGCACCACCTCTGGTAACGTTTCCCCATGAACTTGTGAGAGAGCACATAATAGAGACTACATAATACCTATTCTTCTAAGGTTCATAAAAGGCTCAAGTTGCTTCTTCCAGGGTTTGTTCTTCTGAAGTGTAATATGAAGCAGTGTATTGGCACTATGGCCTCTACCACTCCTACTGGGTCCCCATCTTCAGATCTGAAGAAGGTCCTCAGGGTTCCCCTTGGAGTTCTTAAGACATGTATCCATCTGGCAAAAGACCTTCACATCCATATTCCATGAAGCCTTTTCCACTCTTACTGGTTCTGCATCTTCAGATCTGAAGAAGATCCTCAGGTCTCCCCCTCAGACTTCTTCAGACTTGCATCCATCTTGCAAAGACCTTCACATTCATACTCCATGAAGTTTCTTCCACTCCTGTTCTACAACTTCAGAACCAAAGAAGGCCCTCAGGGTTCCCTCTGACTTCTTCAGACATGCATCTGTCTAGCAAACAATCTTCAAATCCATACTCCATAAAGGACTGGGCTGTTCCACGCCTTATGTCTGAATCAGAAAACCTTGGTAATCCACCTACAGCTTCAGCTCAGAAGCAGGAACACTGTGATTTATTTATAACTGCTAAATCTCAGCCTGCAAGAGATCCTGCACCTAGCCTGTTCATTTCCCAGCTAGTCCCAGCTGCCTTATTTGAAAAATTTGTGGATTCATGGGTCAGTTTATGACATTTGCATCAGAACTACAATCTCTTATTATTTTTTCTGAAGCTTGCCTTTCCTGCAACCTGCTCCAGCCTCCAGCTTTGCTATACCTGCTGTTCTTTCATCCACCAACCTTTATGCTCTAGTAATGCTTTATCAGTCATAAGCATGCCATCCATTTCAGAGCAGCCAGCTCGGCAGAATTCAAGGATATTATAGATGGAAAGGAAGTAAACATGATATTCCTTCTCATCTTATCCCATGATACCATCAAAAAATAGAACAGAATCCTATGGAGACGTGTGTTTGTCCTTTCAAAGTTGACAGTTTCCAGACTAGTGAAGCCACTGCCTGTACGTGACTTGTTCTCACTTTCAGCTTATATTTAGATGTGTTTACTTTGCATTTCAGTCTGGTCATGGGAAACTGGACTTTCATTCATATATCTTGGTTGATCGAGGCATCGATATGGAGGGATACAATTATATGATTATTATTGGTCCTTCTCTGCAGCGGCAGCTACAGTCTGAACTGGGCCATCCTGAATAATGAGCAGTTTTGTCATCACTGTGCTGGACGGCAAGTATACTTCTGCTCAGAGTATAACTGCTTTGTCAATTCGCTTTCCTTTGTTCATTAACACCATTAGATGTCTCACCTTCTACCAATTCAGGTACGAGTGATAGATCAGCTGGAGCAACTTTGTGGTAGAAGAAGTGTCCCCTTCCCTGATCTCGATAAACATTATAATTAAATTATCAATCAACCCTCAGTGGTAGCATAGTGGCCTCTCTCAATCTCGATGTCCCCACCCTCAACTGAGCAGGTAGTGCCCAACAGGCTCTGTTTCAAGATGGGGTGAGCAGGGTGGTGGGCACTACTTGCTGGGATGGGGGGTGGGGGCCACTGGACTACCAATGTGAAGGGTTAATTCTTATAAAAAGGGGGGATCAGGGATCGGGGTGGAGGACCACTATGCTACCACCAAGGGGTTGATTGCTAATTTAATTATAGGGAAACATTGGGTATCAGGGCAGGGGACCACTATGCTGCCACTGAGGGGCTGATTGATGACTTAATTATAGGGGTACATCAGGGATCGGGTTGGGGGACCACTATGCTACCACCGAGTCAAGTCAAGTCAAGTCAACTTTATTTAAAAATGCTGTTCCAAAAATACCACAGAGATAAAACAACAATAAATCAGGAATGAAAGCACAATGTGCTAACTATTATTAGAATCTAGAAAAGCTAAGCCAAAAAGATGGGTTTTTAAGATGGTCTTAAAACTCTCGATGGTCAGGCACTCTCCAACCTGGCAAGGTAGAGAGTTCCATAGGGTGGGGGGCCACAAAAGCAAACAAACAGGCCCCAGAGGTCTTTAGTCGCACCCTGGGATCCTCTAGCAGTCCCTTGCCAGCAGAACAGAGTGAGCAGAGGGGGCAGTAGGGGTGGAGAAGATCTTGCAAGTAGCACGGACCCTGTCCATGTAGGGCTTTGTAGGTCAGTAACCCGACCTTGAAGGTGATCCGTCAATATACAGGCAGCCAGTGCATGCCGTGGAGCACAGGTGTGACATGGCAAGGTCTCAGTAAGCCAGTCAACAACCTGGTTGCTACATTCTGCAGTAGCTGCAATCAGCAGATATCTACCCCTGGTAGCCCTCAGTATAGGGCATTGTAGTAATCAAGGCGTGAGGTAACAAAGACGTGGATTAATGTTGGAAGGTCACCAGGTGAGACCAGGCGCTTGATCCGGGTGATGTTCCTCAAATGGAAAAAAGAGGTCTTAATGACAGCAGACACCTGAGATTTTAAAGTCAGGCCACTATCGAACACAACACCCAGATTTCATGCCTGATTACAGGTCAGCAGCTGGTCTCCTGTGAGCCAAAGCCTGGAAGGCTGACCTGCTGACAACTCCAACCCATGATGAACTGGTTCCACCACCAACACCTTAGTCTTGTCTGCATTCAACTCTGCCAGTTAGCACTCATCCAGTCCTGGATCTCGGAGAGGCAGCTGTTAAATACCAAGACACATCCACTCTGCTCAGGTACAAAGAACATGAAGAACTGAGTATCATCTGCATAGCAGTGAAAACTCAGCCCATGCCACATCATAATGTCTCCCAATGGCAGCATGTACACTGTAAACAAAATGGGGGACAGCACGGAGCCCTGAGGAACCCCACAAGACAGTGCTAGCTGGGCCGAGGAATACATAGATACATAGATACATAGACAGTGTCCAGCAGATAAGGGCCTGGCCCACCCAGTCTGCCCATTTGAGCTTGTAAGTTCAGTTTATGTTTTCCTAGAAGTCTGTTGCCCCTTACCCCGACCTCCAGAATTCCTTTATGTCTATCCCATGCATTCTTAAATCCCGTGATTGTTTCAGCCCCCACCACTTCCTCTGGCAGGTGTTCCACTTGTCCACCACCTGTTCTGTGAAGAAATTCTTCCTCACGTTTCCTCTGAATCATCCTCCCTCCAACTTCATCCCATGCCCTCTAGTCCTGGAACACCTTTTTCGCTTAAAAATAGTGTATTCCTGCACCCTGTTCCTCCCTGTAAGATACTTGTATGTCTCTATCATATCCCCTCTCTCCCTCCTCTCCTCCAGGAAGTACACGTTCAGTTCCTTCAACCTGTCCTCATAGGACTTGTGATGCAATCCATGTACCATCTTTGTTGCCCTCCTCTGAGCCTTCTCTACCCTGTCTATGTCCTTACATAGGTAAGGTCTCCAGAACTGTACACTGTACTCCAGGTGGAGCCTCACTAGTGTCTTGTATAGTGGAATTATGACCTCTCTTTTCCTGCTGGTGATGCCCCTGCCTATGCATCCCAGCATCCTATTTGCTGGGAATAAATCCCGACACCACCCTCTGAGTCCTGCCAGTGAGGAAGGATTGAAGCCATGTGGGGACTGTACCAGACAGTCCACAGAGAATCTGCAGGTGCTCCAGCAGCACCCCATGGTCTACAGTGTCAAATGCTGCAGAGAGATCAAGAAGAACCAGGGAAAATTGGCTCCCCTGATCTTTCACTATCAGGAGACCATTAAGTACCAAAACAAGGATGGTCTTGGTACTATGCCTCTTCCTAAACCTGGACTGAAGAGGATCATAGACATTGTGTGCTGTTAAATGGTCATCCAGCTGCACCTCAACCACCTTCTCAATAACCTTGCCCAACTGAGGGGTTGATTGATAATTTAATTATAGGGGCACATCGGGATCAGGGCGGGGACCACAGCACATTGCTGCAAACAGGCAACTCTCCAGAGGGAGAATTTTTGCACTTTTAGACCAGCCCTGGCTGGTCTAAGGGTACTTAGAATTTTTCCTTCTGGGAGAGATCTGTGAACTCCACATTCAGGGATGTGGTAGCTTCCATCTGCCACATGCCCCCTAGCACCATGTTGCACCCCATTCTTGGGTGCACAGGTGGCGTAAGCCCTGTTTAGGGCAGGTAGCCTGTGATTGATGCAGGCTGCCTTTGTGAATAGCTTGGGGGCAGTGTGTTTAATGCAAGGTGCCTCTTGCACCACTTATGTTTGGCACAAGCAACTTGTGTCAAACACAGGACTTTGAGAATCAGTCCCAAAGTATTTATTATTCCATTTGGCAAATTGCTCTGGTGTGTAATGAGCCCTGTAAATACTTTTCCATTGAATTGTTTTATTCTAGTTGGCAGAGATATAGTTTTTGTTGGCCTTGATTCCCACATTTAACCATTGTTGTCGTGTTAATATTATTTTACTTTCCTTATCCCACTTCAAGTTTATTTTCTTTCTATTGTCTTTATTCATAGTTTTAATAACTTGTCATAATCTTGCCAATATCTTCTCTGTACCTTTCTTTATATTTTATTCACTATTAGGGAAAGATCTTTATTATTATAGACGAGCAAGATGGCTTTGGCTGACTTTTTTGAAATTAAGTTTCAGCTTATAATAAGTAAATAAATGTTTGTTCTGTGATTTTAATATGTGTTGTCAATTCCTCTGAAGGTCAGGAATTTACCCTTATATAAAAGGTCTTTCCATTTATGAACATTAGCTTGCTTAAAGGATAAAGTATTTATATTCTTGTCTCCACCCCATAGGTAATTACCACCAAAGCTATTTATGTGAGGCCATGGGAACCATGGTATTTCTTAGTAGTAGTAAATTATTTATTCTTGCAGTCAAGAAAAGGACATACCCAACTGAGTCATTACTCTTTTACAATGGGATCCATAATTCATACATACACACAGTTACAATAATAAAATTGAAAAACAGTTCAGAAGTACAGAGAAAGAATTATATGCAGTACAAAAATTGTAGCGTGGGTATAACTGATACAGAATATTGCTTTCACTGGAGTTCTTGATATTGTATTTGATACAGGGTGCCTGGGTAGTGATAAAGTGTGACACATACCACAGACTATTTTACTGTATCTCTGCAGCATTTTATTTTATGTATTTATTTAAATGTGTTAACCAGGTAGGCAGCACTGGGTCAGAGGCCCTTTTTCAGGCTTGACTCAGGCCAAAGACATACAGTGGAAGAAATACATAGCATCTTCAATGTGAAAAGCAGTGATATATAAAAACAAACTAGTGTATGATAGAATGCTGTTCAGCAAGGAAATCCATGCCTGGAACAGCATTGTGCTGCAGAAGTGATGTCACAGTGTTGCTGGACTACACTAGTGATGTCACTACTGCAGCACAACAAAAGAGAATGCACCCATGTGGCTGTCTAGTTCGAACCATGGCTGCCATTGTGAGATTCATTAATGCTGTTCCCCTCTATACTCTACCCGCCACTCACTGTGCTGCAGAAAATACCATTAGTTAAAATTGCAGTTCTCTTGGGGTTTTGTTTTGTATCCACAGCACAGTAATTGGATTACACAGTGAACGTAGACTCAATAGAGTGAGTAGCAAAAAGACACTCATGTTGAGAGAAGCGCAAACTTTGATCAGACTTTGATAGACTGCGTTTTTTTCAATGCTGGTGTTTGTTCACCTGTGTTTTTAGTGTTTCAATAAATTGAACACAACGGTAAACAAACATACTGAGTCTCTGTGTATAGAAACCATACACTAAAAGATTGTGTATGGTTCTCCGTATACAAACAAGGATGTGTCTAAATCTCGAGGTTGCTGTGCTCTCAAGTGTCAGTGTGGCTCAGTTGGTAGCACATCTGCCTCTGGACCAGAAGATCATGGGTTCTCGTCCCACACTAGGATTGGACTTGCACCTAAAAATCGCTGGCATCAGAGTGCAGTATTGGGGGGTGCTGTACTGCTGGGGTGTGCCATTCTTCAGATGAGACGTTAAACCGAGGTCCCTTCTGGTTGTCCTGGTGGGTGTCCAGGTGGAAGTAAAAGAACCCAGCGCACTCTTCGCAAGGAGTAGGGAACATTCCCGGTGTTCTGGCCAACATTTCTCTTCCCATAAACCGGTTCATGCAATTATCCAGGCTGTGTGTGGGTGATGATGTGATATGGCCGCCACCACACATTCAGTCACTTCACTACCAGTCTAGCATTGCTTGTAAAGCGCTTTGGATGTATGAAAAGCGCTATATAAATGCTGATTCTTCTTCTTCTCTCAATGTCTCCATTTGCCACAACAACCTCTTGATTCAGACACAGCTTTGTTGTGTATGGAGAACCATACACAATTCTTTATATCAGCAACAAATATTAGTTTTGAATAAATATTGATGCAGTTTAAATTTGAATGAGTTAGTAGAAGCAGTGTTATACAAGGCAACAGGCAATGCATTCCAAAATCCCAGCGTGGACACAGAGAAAGCTTTGGAGCCAATTTTAGTTTTACACAGAGGACTGATGAGTTGTAAACACTCAGATGATCAAAGAGCAGTATCCAAATGCAAAACTTCAATTAATTCCTCAAGTGATAATGAAACAGTAGGAAAAATTTATTCATGCACCAAACTGCCAAAAAATATTTTATACATGATACAGGAGAAGACCAATTAAGTTGGGAGTAAAGAAGATGATTGTGAGTTCTGGATGGAGTAAGAAGGACAAAGCAGCATATTTTATTATAAACAATCTGTAATTTTTTAAGTTCAGCTTGTTCAATATTAAGAAACAAGATGGATGCAAAATCAAAAAGGGGGAGAAGTGACCCCATAGCAAATTGTTTATGCATTTCCAGAGAAAAGTAATGTTTTAATTTTATACTGCTCCAAACCTCTGATTAACATTCATACAAAGCTTCCCAGTATGTTCTGAATAATTAACAGATGGGTCCAGGAGGACATCCAAATACTTAAAGAGAACAACCTGCTCAACAGATGAGCCATCCAAGTCAGAGATTAATAAAGGGGAACACTTTTTCAACAAAACAGAAGAACCAAATATAAATGTAGTTTTGGAGAAATTTAAAACCAAATTGGTAGTTTAAAGCATCTATTGACAGCACAGAAATCATGGTTCAGAAATGTAGAAATTTCCAAAGAACACTTGGAGCTTTTGAAAATAATCATCATCAGCATACAAAATAGTTTCACAGTTTGAACATACCTCTGGAACTAAGTTTATGAACAAACAAGATAACAAGGGTCCTAAAATGGACCCCTGAGGAACCCCTTGAGTAAGTGATGTTATTTTGCACCCTATACCAACTGATTGAGCATGGCTGGACAAATAATCCTGACTCCAGGAAACAACATTATTTGAGATTCCCATGAATTCCAATTTATTACAAAATAATTTATGATCTATACTATCAAACATGTTGGTCAGGTCTATGAACACGGCCCCAGTTAAAAGTCCCTTTTCCATACCATGAAAAACCGCATTTGTAAGCCTGATCAAGGTGGTTTTAGTACACCTCTCCTTCCTAAAGCCATGTTTCTGCATATAAAGCAAGTTCTGTTTATCCAGATACTCATTAATTTGCCTAAATACAACTGTATTCAAAATAGAAATAGGCCAAAAGTCATACAAATTTGTGGCATTTTCCTTATTTTTTAAAATGAGCCTGTATGTGAATTTGTGTACTGGGACACTTATTAACTTAGAAATCACTAACCCTGGTAGTAAGCTTGTACCTTTTCTAACTCTTCACCTTTCTTGGTGGATTGCACAGCCTTCTGGGATCTGGGAGGACTGCCCACCCTTGCAGCTCATAGTGTGTATTTGAGCAGAATAACTGAGCTAATAGCTTAGTGCAGTCACAGACTGCTCCCAGGGACTGTAAGAGTGTGTTATGATAGTACATTTAACCTTTCAGGAGCTAAATTCTAGATTGCAAAACTGGAAGTCTGAGGATGCCACTTCCATTTCAGACTCATAAGAGCCAGTGCCTGTGAGTGTTCAGTGGTGCCTGGGTAGTGATAAAGTGTGACGTGTACAATCAACTCTTTTACTTCCTCCCCACAGCATGTTAAATTGAGCCTGTATGTGAAATTGTGTACTGGGATTCTTTTTAACTTAGAAGTCCCTAACCCTGGCAGCCAACTAGTACCCTAACTCACTCTTCACTTTTCTTGGTGGACTGCAAAGCCTGCTGGGAACTAGGAGGACTACCACCCCACCACCCTTGCAGACCTTAATGTGTATTTTGAGCAGAACAGCTGAAATAATAGCTTAGTGCAGTCATAGACTGCTCTCAGAGACTGTGTTACACTAGTAAGTTTAACTTTTTGGGAGCCAATTTATTTGTGAACTTCCTTGCTGAGAACATACTGGAGTCTCCCAGGTGATTAGTTCTGGGAGACATCAGTGCTTGGATCAACAATGAATACTTGCAGTTTAGACATTTCCTCCAGCTGATGAAATCACTAAGCCTCACAAATGTTGTTACTACTGTGAGCCATTAACATGGACATACACTGGACTTAGTTTTCTAACTGGGGCTCGAGATTAGCAACCTTGAGATTGATCCAGTCTCTTGGTTGTCTCACTACACAGTAAGAATCTTGTTCGGTGCTCCTCCTCATTGTCCACCCCATTGGAGATGGTCCATTACCACCCTTTAAAGGTGTTGTCCCTAGCAGGACTCAAGGCAGTGATGGACCTCTTGGGCGTGATGGATGCTTGTGAGACAGGATTGGGGGAGGCAGTGGTGGCCTATAACAAGGCTATCCCCCTGGCCCTTGATACTGTTGCACCAGGTCATATACTGTATGACCCAGGACTTCTTGCTTAGGATCCTTGTGATTTGACAGGGCATTTAGGAAGATGAAGGTGAAAGGCTGGAGATTAGAGCATTGTTGGTGGAAGTCCAGGACTGACAGGGACAGACTAGCTCTGAGAATTCACCATGGCGAATCTCAGAGGGCAATTTCCTGTAAGGAGGCAACATTCCTGTCCAGGAAGACTGCAGCTGGGATGAACAGACCAGTTCAGCTTTTCCATATTGTGGATAGGCTATTATATCCTGCATGTCCTCAACTGGTTAAGGCAACTTCATCCACCAGGTGTGAAAAGTTCACTTAGTTCTTCTCTGACCTGGTGTCCTCAATCAGACCTGGGATAACTCCATTTGGGATGTTGCGTCCCAGCAGAGGGGAGCTGGCTGTCACTGAGGGCACTCCTCTTGTTTGGGATAGATTTAGTCCTGTAATGGTGGGTGTAGTAGGATTGTGAGGAGATCTTTGAGTTGTGGCCTACCTATTGCGAATTGGAATCTAGTGTAAAGAAATACCACACTCATGGAGAAATCAGCCACACTTCTGATACCAAATCCAAATAAAGCTTTTAATAGTGTAAAGACACACAAAGAAGTGAGTGTGCAGACAGAGCTGCTAGCCACTACTGCCTCAACACTTCGAGTCTCAGACTCTTCATCAGGGGGCATCTTGCAGTCAGATTTTTTTGAGTTTATTGCAAATTGGACCCAGGTCCAACATGTCTTCTAGTGAGCTGTGTGGGTATACTGGATCCAATTTTCACTGGCACGGTCCGATGCTCCCTTTCTGAGGGATCCTGTTTGAGTACATTGAAAGATGGACTGGTGATGCACCTTTGGAAAAAATATCTCTGGACCCAGATTGCTTAGCAAATTATATACCCATATCTAACCTTCCATTTCTGGGAAAGGTTATTGACAAGATGATGGCACTGTAGCGCAGAGCACAACTTAAGACCTTTCTACCAGTCACTACAGTTGGGATTTAGGTCTGGGCACAATATGGAGACCACGTTGGCCAGGGTACATAATGGCTTACTCAGGGTAGAGATCAAGGTGAATGGTTAGTTCTCTTTTTACTTGATTTCTCTTCAGTATGTGACACTGTGGACCATGGGTTGCTGTTGGATCACCTCAGGACGTACTGTGGACTGGCTGGCGCAGTCATCAGCTAGTTTGAGTCTTTTCTCAGTGATAGGATGGAGAGAAGGTGATAGGAAATTTCTCCTAACTCCCAAAGCCCTTGCTCTGTGGTATTCCTCAGGGCTTGATCCTCTCACCTATGTTGTTCATGGTGTATATGCTGCTCTTGCAAGAGATCATGAGTAGAGATGTAAGTTTGTCATGGATGAGGTTTTAATGACTCATTGTTTGTTCACGAAATCATTAGTAAACAATAGTAAATGTTGTGGCACTGTCATCATTGCTACATTCTGATGACACTAGTGAAAGTCATGGAAGTCCTGAATAAAGATCAAACATCATGGAATCAATGACGTGTATGACTGCCATGACAAACTTACATCTCTAATCATAAGACGTTACAGTCTGGGTTTTCACTGCTATGTGGATGACACCCAGCTGTACTTGCCATTTGCATCTGGGATGCCTGGCATGGTTGACATACTGAATCTGTGCCTAACTGAGATTCAGGACTGGATGTCCTCCAGCTGGCTTAGACTAAACCTGGACAAGACGGAGGTACCAGTGATTGAGCTTGGTTTGATGGCAGGGTGTAGCAGCTACAGTGAAGACGACCAGTCTTGTGTTTAGTTTCTCTAGTCTTGTGGCCTCTGCTAAGGTTAAGAATCTGGACATCATTGTGGATGAAAGACTGACACTTGAGGCTCAGGTGTCATCCATAGTCCAGAGTGACTTTTACCATCTCAGAAACATTGCCTAGATTAAAACCCTGATTCCACCAAACAAACTGCCCTCACTGGTACATGCCTTCATGACTTCAGTACAAAACACAATGGCCAGGTTATTGACGGGCCTTCCAAGATCTTGTCATGTGACACTGGTCCTGTGTGATCTGCATTGGCTGCTGGTGAAGTGGCGAGTTACCTTCAAGGTCAGTTTACAGACCTACAAAGCTCTAGATGGACTGGTTCCAGGTTATCTGTGTGAACTCCTGTCTCCCTACCACCCTTCTCACCCTCTTTGCTCCTGCTAGGTGGGCCTCCTAGCGGTTCCTAGGGCTAGGCTTAAGATATCTGGGGATCACACTTTTGAAGTTGCAGGTCCCACCCTGTGGAACTCACTTCCTAGATCCCAGAGAGAGTTCCCCTTAGTGGAGGCCTTTAAGAGAGGCCTTAAGACTCACTTATTTGTACAGACTTTTAATTTGATCTATTCCTCACTGACTGTTTTTGTCAAATACTGTGTTTAAATTATTTAGGCCATTTATTATTAATTCTAAATGTTTTATTTGCCTATTCTGATACTATGTCTGTATGTTTTAAATGATGTACAGCACTCAAAGCCCCTGAGTTTGGGTGCTCAACAAATAAAACTACTACTAGTACTACTAGTTGTGAATTGCAAGACCGGAAGACTGAGGACGTTTGAGTCTGGGGTTGGCAGTATTGCTCAACGATTAGAGTAATGAGCTGTGAATGAGCTTGGTACATCCAGCAGACCTGGGTTTGATTCTCACAACCTCCACTTGCATACTGTGCAACTCTGAACAAGTCACTTAGCCTCCACAATGCTTTCCAGTTGCCCCTGAAAGCAGGCACTTGTGAATAGTGGGCCTTACCCAAATACCAAAGAATAAATAAATAAATACATACATAAATAAATAAGAACTGGTGCCTGTGCTAGCATCGGCGAGCACAGCGGAGGTGACACAGCAAAGGCACCAGCTGTGTCTGTCAGTGACAGCCTGGGGAGCCAGGAAATTCTGGTCATCTGATTGAAATCCCAGGCCATTTAACATAAAAAGGATAAACTCAGAACAGCAGATACAATAATAACTCTGGATGGGGAGGTAGGCTGTAAATGCATCAGTTGTAAAATGTATTTGGCCTACCTGGACTTCAGCAAGGCCTTTGACACCGTTCCACATAAGAGGTTTGTAAACAAGCCAAGCAGCCTGGGAATGGGTCCCAAGGTGATAAACTGGGTTAGAAATTGGTTGAGGGATAGAACACAGAGGGTGGTGGTAAATGGAACTCAATCTGAGGAAAGGAGGGTGACCAGCGGGGTACCACAGGGATCAATTCTGGGGCTAGTCCTATTTAATGTCTTAATAAGTGACATTGTGAAGGGGCTGGAAGGAAAGGTATGTCTCTTTGCAGATGACACTAAGATTTACAACAGGGTAGACACTCCGGAAGGGGTGGAAAAATGAAGAGGATCCTAGGTAGACTAGAGTAATGGTCAAGAGTGTGGCAGCTAAGATTCAATGCAAAGAAGTGCAAAATCATGCATTTTTGGCACAGAAACCCAGGGGAGGCTTACATGATGGGGTGGAGATACTGACGGCCACCAAACAGTAAAGGGATCCGGGGGTAATCATATCAGATGATCTAAAGGCGGCTAAACAATGTGCTAAAGCTATGGGGAGAGCCAGTGGGGTACTGGGGTACATAGGGAGAGGTGTCACCAGCAGAAGAAAGGAGATGGTGATGCCACAGTAGAAATCATTGGTAAGATCCCATCTGGAGTACTGCATCCAGTTCTGGAGGTTGCACCTCCATAAGGACGTAGGCAGAGAAGAGGCAGCTCAGAGAAGGGCACCAAAAATGGTGCAGAGTCTGCACCAAAAGTCATATGAGGAGAGACTGGAGGACTGCAACATGTATATCCTGGCAGAGAGGAGAGAGAGAGAGAAAGAGAGAGGGGGGATATGATAGAGACCTTCAGATATTTCAAGGGCATGAATAAGGTACAGGAGTATAGCATCTTTCAGAAAAAGAGATGTGCTAGAACAAGGGGACCTGACATTAGGCTGGAAGGGAGTAGACTAAGGAAGTATTTCTTCACGGAAAGGGTGGTGGATGCATGGAACAGCCTCCCAGTGGAGGTGATGGGGGCTAACTCAGTAGGGAAATTCAAAACTGCATGGGATAGGCATGGGGAACCCTAGTGATAGGAAAGAGAATAAAGCCAGAGATCAGGTAGGGTCTGTGATTTTTGCAGCAGGTAGGGAAAATGGGCAGTTTGGGTGGCCTAGCAGTCCTTATCTGCTGTCAGATTCTATGTTTCTATGTTTAATAGTCAAGTCTGCCAGTGTAGAGGGTGAATTAACCTGTGAAAAATGTACTACAAATAAAGTTTTAATGGTTGAACTAGCCAAAACATGTGAAAGACTAGATAAGCTACAACAATGTCAGAATGCAAACATTGGACCTGATTCTCAAATGCATTAGACTGTGACAAGCCCCAGGTGTACTGAACACACGGCGCATAGGGCTTGTGACAGTCCCTGGCTGGCAATTGGGATTCTTGATCCCCTGCCCCATATGGCACACGTTAGACCAGCTTTTGCTGGTCTTACATCATGGACCATTTTACGGGGTTTGTGCCACATACTGTATTTGGCACAAGCCACCATAAACATGCTAAAGTGCTGCAAACACACGTGACCTTTGAGAATTGGGCATGAGGTGTGGCAATGTGCGTGGCACAGCTGCAAGGTTTGACTCGAGGCTTATGCAAGTGAAGGATCCATACATAGAAAACATATGGATAGAAATTATAGCAAAACTGAAGTCCAACATTGTGGGAACCTGCTACAAGCCACCAGATAGTTGCAAGGAATACACCAGTAAATGACTTTATATCATGTAAATTAAATGAGAAAGATCGGGGTGGGATCGTAAGGTTAAAAGGGGAAAAGGGGTCTGTGCAGAGGGGGACCAGGAAAAGGCAGACATCCTGAACAAATACTTTTGTTCAGTGTTCACAAAGGAAGGAGAAGGGGAGGGGCCACAGAAAGGTAACAGGAGCATAGTAGGGAGGGAGGGAGGGAGGTGGACACTGGTCCATTTTCAGAGAAGAAAGTCCTGAAGCTACTTGCAAATCTGAAAGTGGACAAAGCAATGGGGCCAGATAGGGTGCATCCATGGATATTGATGGAGCTCAAAGAAGTGCTGGCTGCACCTCTGACAGTCCTATTTAACAGCTCATTGGAAATGGAAGTGGTTTGGAAGGACTGGAGAGGGTAGATGCAGTCCTACTTTGCAAAAGTGGTAGCAGGCAGTTATGAGCATGCATGGGAACTGTGCAATGCACACTCGTAACACAGTCATTTTTTTGAATATTTTCACCAAATGTGCAACATAGGCTTTTTGGGAGCCCACCTCATGAACAGTGACACTGTTGTTTCATTACTCAGTCCCAGAAGGTGATTCCACACAGTGACTGCGAAATCATCTTTTGGGACCGAATAATGACATGGCAGTGACTGAGTTCATGAGGCGGGGAGCCAAGAACCCCATGTTGAAAATTTGGTGCCAAAAGTCACAAAAATGGCCGAGATATCCACCTAAGTTGAAACCCCTTTTATGCCATTATACAGCTTACCGGCATTTCTTCAGTTCATGGTCGGCTTTGAAGAGTGCAGATGTGTTCCTGCTCCACCGAAGATCATTGCACTGGGCTCTGGAGGTAAGTATGAGGTGAGGGTGTGTGTGTGAGGAGGTGGAATGCGCAGAGGGTGGGTGCAGATTGGGTGAGGGGGCACTGAAGACAACGAGGGACCATTTTCTTGTTTACAGGTTAAAAAAAAATAAAAACTTCAGGGGAAGGTTTTCTTCTTTACAGGTACATTTGGCATGCTGGGGTGGTCTCCCAGTGTGGCACCTGGGTGTTTTGGAGCTACTGGGGCCGACAGGGACTGGGCACCCCGTTGGGAAAGAAAATGGGTCTGTGTTTGGGAGGGGAATGATGCCGAGGGGATTGGGCACCCCCTCAGCATACAACTTAAACTACAGGGATATCATGCCAGTGGGGATTGGGCTCCCTGTCAGCAAATGAACTGGGAAGGGGGCATGGTGACAGGGGGATTGGGCACCCTCAATGTCAGCATTCAGGCTGGACCGTGAGAGGCAGATGGCAACAGCCGCCACCATGTTTATTGAAATGTTACACTAGGCAAGGCATGCCCTGCAATGATGGGTCGCTCCCTCATTGCAGCGGCAAAATTATTTCAAGCTGGTGACATGCTTTTGAGCTGCTGTCATAGACAGAATTCTCATTCATTGGTGCTACACAGACAAGCCCTAAAAAGCAGTGGTGGTATTAGCCACAACACGGCCGCACCTCCACAACCTGCTACTCCAGCAAGCTGTCACAACATGTCTCTTGCGCATGCGTGCAAGCAAACATAAAAAGGCATCAACAGGAAATTAAGGATGACTAACAATATTTAAAGAAAAACAAACAAGCAAAAGTGGTTATATACTGGAGAAATGATCTGAGTGATATAAACAGAGAGCTCTGAGAACCTGTATAAACACAATAAAGAAAAGTAAAAGAAAATTTGAAAGAAAACTAGCCAATAATATATTAACTCACTGAAGGGTAGGGAGATGGTCATAGGTCCCTTAGAAGTGGGTGATCTAACAACTGAACATTCTAGTAACATTGCCAAGGAAGTTAATAAATATTTTGCCTCAGTTTTCAGTAAAGACAGCAACTTACGTGGTCCAGCACTAATAAAAGAAACAATCCCAAATCTGGTAAATATATTATTTACCAGGGATATGGTGATGCATGAACTGTACAAAATTGAACCACACATCACCAGGTGCTGATAATATCTACCCCCCAATTATTAAAAAACCTAGCAGAACACCTAGTGGCACCCATCTGTGACCTCTTTAAATCCTCAACTCAAACAGGTATAGTCCCTGAGGAGTAGAAAGAAGCTATTGCTACCCCGATCTATAAGAAAGGTAGTAAACAATAAATATCAAACTTGTAAGTTTAACATCAGTCATAGAAAAACCCATGGGGCTCTATTTTCAAAGGGGGATGCACAGCTTGTACCAAGCCCTGTATCACACCTGTTTTTTAGCACAGCTGTGCCAAACCACTGTGATGCAGCTGTACCCAATTTTAGTAAATTGGGTGCAGTTGCGACACTTTCCTCATTTTACGACAGCTTGCACCAAAGATTTAGTGCAAGCCCTGTAAAAATGGTCCCCCAAATGGCACACGTTAGACCTGGGAAAAGCGGGTCTATCTTGTGGCATTTGGCACTCAGGATTTAAAATCCTGATCACTGGCCTGGAGAATGCTACAAGCCCCGTGCACCAAAAGACTGGTACACCGAAGGCTTGCAGCATTCTCAGGCTTTGAAAATTGAGTCCATGGAATCCATCTTAAAGGACTACCTCATATATAGCATAAGTATAGACAGTTTAATAGATAACACCCAGCATGGATTTACCAAAGGCCATCCCTGTGTAACTTAATACCCTTCTATGAACTGATCAGTGACTTGTTCAATTGCAATATACCCAGTGATATCATATATATGGATCTCAGTTGAGTGTTTGATAAAGTGCCACATGTGAAATTTGTACAAACGATAAGTAGCGTTTACTTTGACCACAGAGTGGTGAACTGGGTAAAAAACTGGCTGGACAATAGGAAACCGAGGGTGAGCATGAAGGGTGAATTATCAAATAACACCATAGTGACTAGTGGGTTGGCTCAGGGCTCGGTGCTGGCACTGATCCTATTCATCCTTTACCTTAAAGACATGCACAATAGAGTCACTGGGTATGTCAATAAATTCTCCGATGCCACCAAAATAGATAGTCCGACACTAACCATGGAGGACACCAGTAGATTTCAGTCTGATTTAGATATACTAGATCAGTGGGCTGCAGATTGGAGTATGCAGTTTAACCCAAAAATGTGTGGTGTTACATGCAGGAAACAGTAATCCTTGCACAAAATATAACTTGGGAGGAAAAGAATTAAAGGCAGTAATAGAGGAAAGAGACCTGGGGGTTATTGTGCAATCCAGTTTGACGTTTAAAAGCAATAACAATTTGGCTGTGACCAAAGTATTAAGAATACTGGAATGCATTAAGAAATGTTTTGTTAGCTGCAATAAAGTTGTCATTATGCCGCTGTACCAGTCACTAGCTAGACCTCACCTAGACTACTGCTCCCAGTTCTGACCACCATATAAAAGGGGAGATATTCAACAGATGTAAAAAGTCCAGAAGAAATTCACCAAGGTAATTCATGGTTTGGGGGACAAGACTATAAAACAAGACTGTAACACTTAGGTCTATGTGGCCTTGAAAGGAGGAGAGTCAGGGGTGATCTGATGTTAATGTTTAATTTAATCAAAATGACTATTAGCAGACATAGAATTTGACATACAGTCTGAGTAATAGAGCATAATACTAGGAAGCACAGTAAACAAACAAGGGGGTAGACCTTATAAAACTAATATGAGAGGGGCATACTTTACTCATGTAGTGATTCATTTATGAAATAGTTTCCCCCAGGATATAGTTAATGCACAAGTATTGAATACATTAAAGAACGGTTGACATTCAGATGCATACCTGGGTGGGCATATTTGTTACTACTGTGTAGTGGGGGAAGGGGGTAGTAGACTTGAAGTGCCACTGGTGCACTTCTATCCTTATAATACATTAGTACTTCTTGACAATTCCTTAGGAATGGTTCATAGAAGGAGATTGCATTGCCAGCTATTGGTCTATCTAATAGAATATTATTTAGTCTATTCTTCTTAGTCTCATTATTTCTCATTAACTACTAAATGATGGTATGGTCACTCCTAGGAAAGAAAGACCTCTCCCATACCAAACCCATTATGCAGGACCAGGGAGCTGGAAATAAGAACCCTATCAGGGTTGGAATTATCTATAGACCCCCAAACCAGGAGATGGAAAGGGATTAGGTTCTCCTGGAAGGCATAATGAGGATGATCGACAAAGGCAAACTATTGCTAGTTGGGGACTTCAATCTACCAGTTGTAGAATGGTCCACCTTCACAGCCTCCTCAGAGAGGAGTAGAGACTTCCTCATGGCTTTGAGGAGGGCAGGACTGAATCAAATGGTGTTTTTTTTCCATCAGAGAATCAGCTATCCTGGACCTGGTACTCACTAACAGTGCCAGGGTATCAGACGTACAAGTGGGGATCAATCTGGGTACCAGTGACCACAGGTCAATCTGGTTCTCCATTAACAAGACTGAGGTCCCCTGCCACTCCAGAATCAGGGTGCTCGATTTCAGGAAAGTAGATTTCCCAAAAATGAGGTAAAGGATCAAGCCCCTGCTGGCAACAGATTCCACATGGAATGTGTTGGACAAATGGACAAAGCTGAAAGATGCTATAGTGTCAGTCACAGCACCGTGCACTAAACAAATCAGCAAGTCCAAAAAGGCAAGGAACCCTCTCTGGTTCTCCCAAGAGGTGGCTACTATAGTTAGGGAAAAGCGAAAAACTTTTCGGAAGTACCAAGTTCAGACCAAGTCTGAAAAGGATAGAGAAGCCTACAGAGAGAAACTCAAGGAAGCCGGGAAAGCTCTTAGGGTGGCAAAGGCCCAGACTGAAGAAAAACTGGCTCAAGAAGTGAAAAGGAGGGACAACACGTTTTATCGATACATTCGAGAAAAAGAAAGAGCAACCAAGGAAGGACATCTGGTGGAAAATGACAAAGACAAGGCAGAAGTTTTCAATGAATTCTTCTACTCGGTCTTCACACAGGAAGACATTGGTAATGGTCCAGCACCAGCCAGGACACTTCCCCATACCAGGGGAACTGACATATCCCCCTTTACAAAAGAAATGGTCCTTAAGGAGTTGTCTAAAATAAGGGTGGACAAGGCATTGGGCCCTGACGGAATACATCCAAGAGTTCTAAAAGAACTTAGGGATGACCTTGCCGCCCCACTTGTTGAACTGTTTAACAGTTCACTAGAACAGGGTATAGTACCACAGTACTGGAAAAGGGCCACATTTGTGCCATTGCACAAGAGTGGTAGCAGGGAGGTAGCAGGAAACTACTGCCCAGCAAGTTTGACGTCAGTGGTGGGTAAAATAATGGAGACATTGCTTAAGGAAAGGGTAATGAACTACCTGAAAGCAAGTGGGCAACTGGACCCAACGCAGCATGGCTTCACACTAGGATGCTTATGCCAAACAAATCTGATAGAATTCTTCGACTGAGTTACAAGAGAAGTAGCCAGGGGGCAGCAGCGGGAGTGGTGTATCTGGACTTTAGTAAAGTCTTTGATACAGTCCCACACAGAAGGCTAGCCAACAAACTGGAGCAAGCTGGCATCGGTCACAAAGTAGTTAAATGGATCACAAGCTGTGGACTTATACATATGTGGCTGTAACACTGAATTCATATCTCCTGTAAGAATTATGTTTTTTGCTTCCAATTTAATTAGGCTTTCAGCGATTTTTGCTAAAAAAGTAGACTAATTATTAAAGGGGCCATATAATGAACCATGAATCAAAGGTTTACTATAACAATTAAATCCTTACTCTTAACATACTGTGCAACATGGACAATTAGGTATTAAGCCAGAGACACTACTCATTGAGGGTGGATTATGAATACAGATAAAATGCAGTTTTCTGGCACCTCCTTGTAAGAGTACAGAGGGAAGAAGTCTGCAGAAAGATTTAGTGGAGGAGTTATGAGGCAAGACAGATTTTTTTTGTTAGGAATCCATCCAGAGCCCCGACTGCTGCACAAGCAACAATTGAAAATCTTACACACGTAATTTAAAACAGGTCAGGATACATGAGGTAACCCTAAAGAAAAACTCACCACACAAAATCCAGTTCTAACCATTCCCAAATGCCAAGTAAAACAAGTGGGCTATTAGCAAACCCTTAAAATGTGCCATTAATGAGGCCCATCTAATGACAGCAGGAAGTGAGTTACACAAAATGGGTGCAGCAACATAGAAGGCCCTATTTCTTGAGGATTTCAGGTGGGAATGTGGAATCATGAGGAGCCATGCCGCAGAGGAACAAAAGGTGACACATGAGTGTGCAGTTCGGTCAGAAGGTCTTTCATGTAGCCGTGGTCCAAATCATGCAGAACTATGTAGATTAGCGAATGTATCTTGAAGCTGATATGCCACCTCACTGGCAGCCAATGCAGTTCCTACAAAACCGGTGTGATATGCATGGATAGTGAGCTCCCCGCAATCAGCCAGGTAGGGTAGACAAGTTATGAAAGGTTTCTCTAATACATCAGCAGGTCCCCTCCTTTTTTGGGGGGAAGAGCAATCTAGCTTAACAAAATTAAAGTCTGGTAATGAACAGGCTGAATCAGGAATATGAGGCCTCAGCCAGGTTTTAGTGATGCCCAATATGTCAGTCTTGTAGTAGGAGACCCATGCCTCCAATTCAGATTTGTTAGCCAGTAGACTACAGATATTTAGATGGACAATATTCAGGACTTTAGTGCAGTGCCATTAGTGTTTGCAGTGGTATAGGGCTTTAGGGAATGTGCCTAGATTAGTTTTAATATCTCCAGAATGTCTAATGCAGTTACAGGAACCACATACAAGGATACTTGAAAAATCAGAGCATTAACAGAAGGGATAAACCAAGGGCATCATCTAGCACATAAAAACACAGGAATTGAAATCTTAGAGTTCAGTATACAGCAGTTATTGAATATATTGGTTTTGTAAGTGAGCATACTAGACATAGTGAAGCCAAAGCAAGCACTGCACACATTGCCCTTCAGGAGGGAAAGGTCTTGTGGTAGAACATCTGATGCATCTGTGTACATATCAGTATGGCAAACTACATGAGCAATAGACCTTTAGGTGAGGACATGTTAGGGATGACCTCTAGTAGCTTGCACAAGACTTACTATTGTGGATTGTAGCACAGTTATTCCTGGGCAGGTCATAGCTGGAGGGTAGCATCTCCTGCTGACTGTCACCCCGCGATGATACCCCTAGTATGATACACTCATGCTCCTGTCCTTGTGCTCTAGCCCACTGCATGAAGGCCTGCTAGAGGCAGAACCCCTTATAACTGACAATCTGTCCCACCTCCTGCTGCAACCTCAACTGCCCAGTTGGTGATCAAGGTCATACAGTGCCTGGAGGCCCGCTGGTCCCTGCTCCATCCTCCTGGTGGTGAATGGGAGAAAGGGAACAGAGAATGCACTCCAACCCCCCCATGACCCCTGCAGCTTGTCTGTCATAAACCGCTGTGGGTTTGGAGCTGATACAGTCCAGCAAGTCCCATAAGTTTGTTTGGTGCTCATACTTTGATTCACCTCCTGTGGCAGCCTCCGCAGCTCTGATTGGTGATCAAAGGTCACATAGTCATGGTGGCCAACCTGGTCCTATTTCTGTTGTTCTGTCAGCAATTAAGTGATGGGAGAAGGGTAGCAAAGAGTGCACTTCAGCCCTCATGACCCCTGCAGCTCCTCTGTACCAAACAGCTGTGGGTTTGGCAGTGATCCACTCAAGCAGCTCTCACAAGTATGAATTGGGTGCTCACTCTTTAGCCCACTTCCTGCTGCAGTCTCCATTGTTCAATTAGTGGTCAGAGATCATATGGTCCTCAGTGGACCACCTGGTCCTGCCTCCATCCTCCTTGTGGGTATTGGTGATGGGAAGAGGAGGAGAAAACAACACACTCCCACACTCACTTCCTGACCCCTGCAACTCCTTTTTCTGAAATGGCTGTGGGTTTGGCACTGATCTGGTCCCGCAGTTCCCTCAGGTCTGAATTTAGTGCTCACTTTTTGACCCACCTCTCAGTGTAACCTCTAGCACCAGATTGGCAGTTGGAGGTCACATGGTCCCCTGTGGCTGGCCTGCCTGGTCCTGGCTAGTGTATGATTTTCACTGTATCATGTAAATATTTCGGCATATAATGTATCAAAATGGCAAATTTTCAGAGAGTGTGAATTAGGCACAAATTACTGAACATCAAATTAAATTTGCACAACTGTGGCTGATCAGCACCATCCACTAAATATAACTTGTGTGAGAATAAACTGTTCTACAGTATCTCACTATATAGTGTATGTGTTTTATTATATGGTGTATCTGGCCAGATGGTAGGAATGTGTCCCTAACAGCATCCCATAGATCTGTTCCATAACCTCAGGCATACAACACTGTCCATATGAAGAGAGTGACCTATATAATGGTATAGTGTATCAAGTAGCTTTATTTATATAAACACAGGTAAGATCATAATACAATCGATCACGTCAACAGTTCATGAACTAAACTCATCACTTCCTCAGGGCTAGCCTAGATATTCTATTTACAAATTAAAAAGTATGCATATCATCATCATCAATATTTTCATCATCATCAAGAATGTTTATTGGAAAATTAATAAATGATGTTATAAACTATTGAGTCAATGCTTTTTTTCAATGTTCTTCATGAAAACTCAGTTATTTAGGTACAAAACAGAGAAATAGATTTTGTCAGCAGAAAAAGACAGTGGGGTTCATCTAGTCTGCCCATTTCCTTCCCTAGTCCTGTGCCTGGCCTAATACCAGGCCGGATTCAGTGATCTGATAGCCCTGGTGGCTGATCATTAATGCCGTCTCCAGGTTTCTCTTCCCCTCTTCTGCCTGTGGGTCCCACTGTTCCCTTATATCTGTCCCACGTAAATTTACACCCCAGCCTTGTCCTTGGCTTCAGCCACCTCTATAAGAAGACTATTTCATTTGTCCTTTATCTGCCCTGTGAGGAAGAACTTCCTCATACCCTCCTGAATCTCTTACCCCAAGCCTGGCTCCTCCTTATCCTCTAGTTACTAATTTAAATCTTCAATTTAGCATCTAATCATGAAGTACATAATCAGGGTCCCTACTAGAAAAGACAACCTTACAAGTCCAGGAAGCATTCTGGATCTTGTTTTTATTTTTGTTTTGTTTTATATCCCCAAAAACTGAAAGTGATTCATAGCAAGATTAGGTCACCAAATTTAGGAGACCACAACAAGTATACTGTGAGATCAAAATGGATGGTAAAAACAGAATCAAACTGAACATTAGTTTTTCTGTTAAAAGATGTTTTAAAACTATAATACATTGGCTTTGCAAAATTGCTTATAAAAATAAACCTGGTATAGGGTATTCCTAATCTCAGATTTAAATTTAATTTAAAGAGGCTGGGTGTGAAGCCGGGCCTGTAGCGCTCAGGGCTGAGGCACTGGATGCCTTACCTCGCGCTATGCTGGCAACCTGAGTTCGGGAATGAGCACAGGCCGCCAGGGGCTGGCAGGATTGGAGATGGATCGAGCGTCCAGAGGACTGCTGTCCTCCAGAGAGGGGGTAACATCAGCAGTCAGCATGTGACTGGCCCCTGGTGGAACTGAGGGGCAGCTCGCTGGCAGCTCAAGAAATAAGAGGCGGAGAGGCAGACACCGGAACAGCCGATGCGGGTATAAACTCTTTCATTAGGCGTCACAGCATGCCCCTTCCTGCAGGGGGAACCGCTACAGAAAAATTCTTGCAGCATGAAGACACTGCTCCCCAGTGCTGCCAGGGTTGCCCAAGTCAGCTTCCTCCTGGGTTCACCCTCCTGGTCTCTGCGGGTGATGGGGTAAGTACCTGCCATGTGACCAGGGAGGGTAGTGACGGGGAGGTCAGAGCTCTGTTCGCGACCAGGGCAGCAGCTGGGCTGGTTGTCTGGATGGGGGGGGGGGAACCAAAGGCACAACCTCCCCGAAGTCGAGGAAAGTAAATAAATGAACTGAAAAAAAAGAGGCTGGGTCCATCGCACTGGATAAACCACTTCCTGCTTCCCCCAGCAAGACACCTCCTGGCAAAATCATTCCTGCTCCCGCTTATTGACTATGACATAACCCTCTACTCTGCAGCAACTGACGCAGAGTTCCACAGAGTCAAAATCCTGTGTAACCCCTAGGTGGTGCTACTCTGAGGGTTACTACCCCTGCCTGCACAGTAACCTGCAGGTTGAGGGGCCTGGGCTCTCGAAACGGGCACCTCCACCCAGAGGATAGGGTTGTTGGCAATGTGACTGCCCTGAGTACAGCTTTCCAGGACACTGATATCCCCCTCTTTACCCCTAGTGGCCTGGCTAAGCTTGCAGCTATCCCACACCAACACACTTTTGCAACACACAGTGAATCCCTCCTTGTAACCACTTACCACCAGGGCTATGATCAGCTAGAATGCCCTGGATGACCCCCTGGAAAACAAGACCTGTAACAATTAAACAACGTTGATGCAATACTTTTTATAAAAAGGTACACCACACCCAGTTTAACTGCAAAAAGATCCAGATATGATTTATTGGGGGATGTGAACAAGGGAGGGGCAGTAATCTGGTGGTTGATTTTAGATCTGGTTGATTCAGGCTATAATGCATGCACTCAAAGGTCCCTTGAACACAGTCTCACACACACTCAGGGTACCTGGTTGGAACTACAGGCTATCCTGAAGCATTGCCCGGGGTAGGCCGGTTTTGCAGCTGGTTGTGGCCCTGTGATGGAAAGAAACGTGCATGCACTATAACCCACAATTTGTAATCCGGAGCTGGATGGCTCCATCCACAAAAGCTTAACAACAACTAAATTAGATGACACACTGTGATTGTTAGCTTGGTTACAGGGAGTTACCCTGGTTTTACTCATGCTGCCCAAATTTGGATGCAGAATGGACGAAAAGGAGACTTCAAGATGAAGAGCTGGATGGCCAGGAGAAGCAGGGCCCACATGATGCGATGTGGCGCTTTTGATGAGGAAGCCGGATCTCCAGGTGGGTCTCTACAGCACGAGCGGGTGTCTGGGCTAGGATGGCAGGGCCCAGACTCGGAGAACAGTTTGGATGCAGTCCAGTAAGATTGCTGGACGCAGCTTCCAGCAAGTGTGACACATTCAGCAAAGTGGGGAACCCAATCATGGGCCACTGTCCAGATTCAGCACATTTATAGTAAAGACAGACAAATACTGCAGTTTTTGCAATTCACAGTGTCCCTGTGCAAACCATATGCTCTGCGTTCGTGGTGAAAGTCCTGATAGGCCAGTCGCACAAAAGCAAGTCTTCGGTCCTCTCCAGGTGAAATTAGTTACAATTCGGAATGAAAGTCACAAATTCGGATATAGTCCGATGGTCAGATTAAGTCTCTTCACTTTAGAAAGATAGTAGCAAGCAGGCCAGACACAGCCTTCTTGACAATTTTCCCTGCACACTACGTAGCAGCAGCTGCTCGAATTCCTCAACCTCCTCACTCTCTCAACTCTTACTCCTCTCTGACTTCTGCTGTAGGCAGCACCGGGGCTTCCTAGTGATCCAAAAGATTCAGTTCATCAATTCGTCTGTCTGTCACAGCTTGAGCGCCCCCTCCAGGTCCATTTAGGTGCCAAAGGGGAAAACTACAATTCCTACAGAAATTTACTCCCACAAGACCCCTGGGGGCAGGCTCCATTTTAGAGCCCCCAAAGGTACTGATTGGTGCAGATTGGCAGTCCAGAACCAAGATGGTGGTACATCACAGAAATGTCCATGCTGCATAGAAAAGCAGGTTAGACAAACTACAATATCATTATTTCCAATGCAGACACTCAGCAAACAGTTACATCTCCTATCAGAGCTTCCTCTGCGCAAATAGCGATGGCAGAAAGCAACAATAAACCTGCAGCCCATGCGAGACTCGAGCCTGAAACTACTTGGCCCCTACCCAGATTAATTATTTCTAAGAGATAAACAGCCCTTAAAGAGACAGGCATGGAGGCTAACTGTGCACTCTCATGCTAACATTTTTTAATTCTAAAAAAGACACAGAACACCAGCCCGGCAGTGGGCATTTAGGCACACCTAAGGAAGACTTTTCGGAACCCCCATTTGTAGGGGGGTAACACCTGTATAATCTAATTGCTAAATGCGCTACTCACCCCCCCACCGGACCCACCACTGTGACCTGCTCAAAAAGTCCAACCTACCTCCCCTGTCCACCAGAGTCAAGTTTTGCGTAGATTCAATGGCATGGAAAATAGCCATGAACAGTGCTCCTCCACCTATCTGCTTCACCTACTTCCATCCCAGAGCTCCCCTGACTCAAACCAGATCAGCAGCCACTGCACACTGCAAAATTCCCCTGCTACGAACAGGTGCTGGCCAAAGGGCCTCATTACCAGCTGCCCTATCTCTACAGCTCACTTCCTCTACATGTCTGACCTATTTCAGTCTCTCTCTGTTTTCAAAACTAAATTATGGGACTGGTTATGTACATCAGATACCTACAAATATGTGTAATATGCCATGCTGCTTAACTTGTTTTGGCTGACTATCATGCCTTCTGTCTTCATTGTAATGGCACACCCATGGTGCGATTGTAATCCCTCCCTTTCCTTCCGTCTGCACCTGTCTGGTCATCTATGAAAATGGGCAGATTTGCTCATAGCCTCACCAGATGTTAATAAACAAAATAAGTAAAATACATTTGGCAGTAGAGGAGTTCACAAAGATGTTCCTGGATGTCTGTGACACATTTGCCCCATTTAAGAAGCAAAAAAAACTGACACATGTACCCTTGATAAGGAGGAAAGGGGAAAATGTGTAACCAGGGAAGGCATGCTAAGCTGAAACTTGTTTCCAGGTGAGACCTGGGAGAACAAGGAAATTAAGTGACTTGCTTAGGGTCACACAGTATGCAAGTGGGGGCCATGGGTTTCAAACCCAGGTCTCCAGGTTTGCAGCTCAGTATCCTAAACCACAGCACTATACTGCCTCCTCAAAAACAAAAAGAATAACAAGCTAATTAGAATTAAAAATCCACTATGGAAAAAGGCAATTAAAACATTAAGCACTGTCTGAATTAAAAAACTATATATAACAAGGTAACCCAGTATATAGCAAATCTAAGAAATCCTGCTATAGGAATAAAATCAATGAAAGTCAAGATCCTGGGTAGTACTGGTCAATGATAAAATCACAAAAACTGAAATAAGGATTCAGAAAAACATCATA
Organism: Neoceratodus forsteri; assembly: GCA_016271365.2. NCBI lineage: Eukaryota > Metazoa > Chordata > Ceratodontiformes > Ceratodontidae > Neoceratodus > Neoceratodus forsteri. Next base: position 373,636,145 of record CM057449.1, read on the forward strand.
ATTCAACATACTGCGAGGTCAGCAGATTAATTTTATTTATTTATTGATTTATTGAAATGTTTCACCAGGAGGGTACACTGAACAACAAGTTGCTCATCTCACGGTGCGACCTGGGGTGAGGGGTTACATAGGGTTGTGAAGGATGATCAGTTACAATAGTTTGTGGGTAGTACAAATGATATAAGATTGTAAGATTGTGCAACAGTTGGAACACAAGGTATTGTACAATGAGCAGTAGTGGAACATTGGGTAAATTACAATACATGTCTAAAATCATAGAAAAGAACATATGAATGTGCAAAACAGTAATAATGCTATAGAGCCATTTATAGTGCATGAATGTACCAGGAGCAGGCTCGAGGTAGTACACAAGTGCTGTTGGAGTAACAAGGATGGAGTTAGGTTGAGCACACTAGTGACCCAGAAGGGCAGGTGGAGAAGGGGGAGGGAGAGGCAAAAACTGAATATAAGGGGAAGGGGTAGCCATTTCCTGATTTCCCCCTTCAGGATGTTGAGAATCCTGCCAGGGGGGGTTCATGGTAGGAAGGCAGAAACTGGGGACAGGTATTAAGGTGGGTTAAAGCAGGAACAGCTGAGGGAAAGGTAATTGTGTAGGGCAGAGGTAAGGGAGTAATTGGAAGAGGAGTGTCATATTTCAGGGGGGAGGGAATTCCAGATTTTAGGGAAACAATGGGCGAAACCAGTCTGATCGATGAGGGTGGAGCAGCGAGGGAGCATCAAGGTGCGGGCGTCATTTGATCTGAGAGCATGGGTGGAGGGGGAGGTGAAGTGGACAGAGAGGATGAGAGATAGGAGGGGAGCCCCCCGAACCAGAATTTGGAAGTTTGTTTGGCACAGTGAGAGATGTGTCTGTGAGATAGTGGCAGGAAGGTAAGAGAGCGATAGAGTTCACAGTGGTGGGAGTTGGAAGGGAAGTCGATAGCAAAGTGGCAGAAGGAGTTAAAGAGAGTGTCCAACTTGGTCAGGGAAGATTTGGGAGCAGCACCATAGACTACATTGCATTTTACTAAATTTACTAAGATTTAGATTTACTAAATAATCCTTTTGTAAATCTGCCTGACATGAAAATTCCAGCTTGTGATGGCAGTAAAGTCAACTTGGTTATGAGGGTGAACAGCAGTGCAAGGAACTGGGGAACAATTCTAAAATTTTGATTTAGATTAATAACAAATTATGAAGTCCTCAGAGCATTAAAAAAATAAATTCAAACAAACCCTGTAGACACGATGGAGTGGACATCGGATTCTTAAAAGACTGTTGAAATAGTTGCACCAATTCTGACCAATCTTTTTAATTGAAATCTGAGAGAAGGGAGTTTCTCTCTAAACTGGAAACTGGCTAAAGTGGTGCTGGTATTTAATGGTGGGGAACAAACCTCTCAAACGATTGTGCTGCTGCTTCTGTCCAAGCTACTGGAGAGGATGGCCCATGGCCAACTGTATGATTACCTGGAACAGTACTCATTGTTAATCACCCACTAATCAGGCTGTGGGAGAAGGTTGTCCATGAAGACCGTGCTTAGAGACCTTGAAGATCTGGTTACTTCCTCCTTGGGTAAGGGGTTAGTGGCGGATGTGGTGTTCATGGACTTCTGCAAAGCCTTTGATCTCATAGATTATGAAATTTTGTTAGATGGGCTAATAGACATTGTAGTAGTTGATGAAACCGGGCCGGGGAGGTTATGCCGTGTTTATCAGAGAGAAAGAAAATGGTTGCAATAGGAGATAAATTATCTGGAGAAACCTCCGGTAGCCCGAGAAGTACCACAGAAATCTATATTAGGTCCCTTGTTATTCCTAATGTAGAATAACAAGTTACCAGAGCAAATCATTAGGATTGGTATACGGCTATATACCAATGACACTGTACTAATGGTGACATGACTGAACTATGGTGAAGTTGAGGAGAAACTTCAGGGTGACTTTATGAGTATGCAAAAGTGATTTGTGTCTTCTAAATTAGTGATGAATACCAGGAAAACTCGAACTGTGGCTTTTAACTTGTAGCCTTTATGTAAGTTTGAACCCTTGGGGCCAAATTTGAAACCACAATCTATAGACGGACTTGCTCTGTCACAAATTAAGGATTACTAGCATGTGGGATGACATTTGATCAACATTTAAAAGTTGATCTCCATATTAAAAACCTTATGAAAAAAGCAAATTCTTATCTTTGGGCACTAAGACGTATTGTATTCTGTTTGTCTGAGGGTGGGGTGGTGACAATCTATAGGAACTCAACTAATAATTCTTATTATTGATTATGGAAACCATGTCTATGAACATGCTAATAAGAAGGAACTGCATAAGCCAGATTGATCTACCTCAGACTAATGAGGTTTTCTCTTCTGTGTGACTAACACACATCATTGCGAAATGTATTAAAAAATGGAACAGCTCCCATTGGATAAAGGATGAATATGGATCTGGACCAACCAATTACAAAAGATGATAAGATTAGACAAACCATCAATATTAACCAAAACAAGCATTTGTCAATGCTGAATGTTGTCTTGCTGGCATTGGCATTGGTAGTACAGGAGTTAGAGAGATGCATAATAGGAATGGCAGTGAAGTATTGAACTGATGCCAACCCCACCCAGCAGAGACTGACAGGCACTGGGATGTGCCTTTGGGTCATCGGCCATAATGCTCATGCCATTTCACCTCCCCCTACCCTCCAGACACCAACAAGTGTCGCAGTGTACCTTGTGGTCGTAGGGTCTTATGCTCACACCATTCCACAAAAATATGCTAAGATGGGTGCAGTATAGGAGAATGGGGTGAACTTTGGTGCCAAAGAGTCCAAGGCACATCTTGATGCCTGTCACTGGCTGCAGGGTGGGGGTGGGGTGGAATGACGTGAGCATTACAGCTGACAATCCCAAGTCACACCGCTGATGCCTGTCAAGTCTCTCCAGGGTGGGGTGTTACAGTTGGAAACCCTAACAACCCAGGCATTTGTTGGTATTTTCACTCCAAATTTTCAACATGAACTTTTTGTGACCCCACCTCATGGACAGTGGTACTATCAATTCGTTAGCCGAAAGGTGATTTTGCCCAGCAACTGCGCCATTTGGCGCCACAGGTGCAAAAACACATTTTGGGCAGGATGTGAAAAATGACAGCTGTACTGTTCATGAGGAGGTGTAAATAAATGGCAATGCTGAAAATCTGGAGTGAAAATATGAATAATTGGTGAAGTCACGAGCGTGCATAGAAGCTGTGCAACACACGCCTGTAATGCAATTATTTTAGGGATTTTTTCAACCAGATTTTTAACATAGCCATTTTTGGACCTCCACTCATGAACGGTGCACTGTGAGTTTGTTAATCTGTCCCAAAGTTGATTTCCCACAGCGACCGTGCCATTGTGTGCCACATGTGTGAAAACACATTTCAGGCAAGATGTGAAAAATGACAGCTGTACTGTTCATAAGGAGGTGTGAAAAATTGACAATGTTGAAAATCTGGAGTGAAAATATAAAAAATTGGCAAAGTTACGAGTATGTGTGGAAACTGCACAATGCACGCTCGTAACACAGTCATGTTGTGGAATTTTTTCACCAAATTTGCAACATAGGCTTCTTAGGACCTCCCTCATGAACAGCGGCACTGTCATTTTGTTAATTGGTCCTGAGAAGTGATTCCGTGCAGTGACCACAAAAATCACCTTTCGGGATTGAATAATGAGATGACAGTGCATGTGTTCATGAGGTGGGGTCCCCAGAACCCCATATTGGAAATTGGGAGCCAAAATTCAAAAAAATGGCTGAGATATCCACCTAAGTTGAACCCCCACTGATGCCATTATACAGCTTACCTCCATTTCTTCATTTCATGCATTCGGCTTTGAAGAATCCAGATGTGTTCCTGCTCACGAAGATCCTGGCGCTGGACAACTTGGAGGTAAGTATAGAAGATGAGTGTGTGTGGGAAGTCACAGTGCACACACAGAGGGTGGAGTGCGGGCTGGGGAGGGCACTGCAGATAATGAGGGACCGTTTTCTTTGTTTTGAGGTAAAGAAAAAAACAGACATTACAGCGTGGTTTGTTGGCCACACTAAGGTGGGCTCCTGATGTGCCACACAAAGGGGGTGGGGGGGAGGAACATGCCGACACAGTTGGCTTTTGTGACCAGTGGCACACTGGGTTGGGCTCCCAGTGTGCCACACAATCAGTATGTTACATGGCAATATTGTTACTGGGTAATATGATATCAGGGAACCCCCGACTTACCCGGTAACTCTTTGATGCTCATTTACATGTCTGTCCGATTAGCAGAGTAGTCTTCTCAGGCACTGCAGAGTTTTGCTTGTATCAGGGTAGTTACGGGTAACTGTACCATTATCCAGTTATCTTTACCTGGTAACTCTTTACCCAGATACTTCCTGACGTTGCGTATGCATGGGCTTCGACTACTGGATAAGAAGCGAAGATCTCTGCTACTGCACCAGTTACCCGGTAACATTCTGCTCATGTAAACGCACTGATTGGGGAAGGGGAGGCATGCTGATATGGGGATTGCACCCCTGATGTTGGCTTTGTTTACTGATTGTGTGGTGGTGGCAGGAGCCACTGCCATGTTTATTGAAATGTTTCACCAGGAATGGCACATAGGGGAGGCGTGTCATCTCTGACACTGCATGATGAGCTTGTCTCTGATTGCAGCGGCTGATTTCTTTCAAGTTGGTGGCACTTTACATAATGTTTGCATCATTGCTAGCATGCTGGCTAATTGGGGAATGAGGGATGCACCTACTAAAGCATGCCCTGCATTTGCCAACACTGGCACACCTCTCACTGTGCTACTACTACCGCAAGATGTTGCTTGCATGTGCACAAGACAACATAAAAATGGGTTTGACCAGACCATGGATTTAGACCAGGACTTAGGAGAGGTAGGGACTTTGTGATACCTAAATCAAGGACATTATGTGGTGAAATGTCATTCCAATTTAAGGCAGCAAGTACCTGGAATGATATTCCCCATTTACTTGCACCTCTAATATCTCATCCATGGGGGCCCGATTCTCAAAGGGAGCTGCATCTGGCTCAAGCTGCTGCAAACAGCAGCTTGTGCCAAAGCCCTGTGCACCAGGGACCCTGTGCCAGATTCTGGTACAGGATGGGTCCCGGCACCTAAGTGCCCACACTTGCGGCAACCTCTCCCATGCAACAAACGCCTAGCACATGGGAGGGGTTAGTCGGAAGCTCCTGTGGACAGGGCAAGCTGCCTTGTCCCCAATCCCTGGTGATCTAGCAGTCCCAAATGCCTGTTAACACCTGTAAAATAATATTCAGCCCTGGTGGTCTAGTGGCCCCTCCCCAACCCTGACTTTCCCTTTTTAATAAATAATGTACCCTGGTGGTCTAGTGGTCCTTCCCCCCTACTAAATATGACCCATATTCACTTAAAAATATCATAAAATACCTTGGTGGTCTAGTGGTCCCCCAACCTGGCATGTAGTGCCCACTCTGTACCCCAACCCATACCTCGAGATGGCATTGTACACTCTTTCCTCTCACCTCAGCCGACACTAACTGAATCTTCAGTTGTGCACTTGTATTATAATACAGTACATGCTCATTGCACATGCTGTATTATAATACAAGTTCTCAATGACAGTTTAGTTGACACCGGCTGAAGTGGGGAGAGGAGGGGTGTGCTGTTGCTGTTTCACTATATGGGTTGGCGGGAGTGGGGTGGGCACTACATGCCAGGGTGTGGGGGGCCACTAGATCACCAGGGTATTATATGAATTATAAAGTGAATACTGGCCATATTGCGGTGGGGTGGGAGGACCTCTAGACTACCAGGGTAATTTGTTTATTAAAAGGGAATACTGGCCATATCAGGGTGGAGGGAGGGACTGCTAGACCACCAGGATTATGTGTCTTATTAAAGGAATATGGCACAGTGTCCCAACAGGCCAGACATCTCCAGGGGATGTTGTTCTATGTTCCCTTAGACCAGCCCTGGCTGATCTAAGGGTACTTAGAAATGTGTCCTCTGGAGGACATCTATGAATTGCATTTATTGGGTTGTGGCAGCTTGCATTTGCCACATGCCCCCTAGCACCATATCAAAGCCCATTCTTGGGTGCACGGGTGGCACAAACCCTGTTTAGAGCAGGCAGCCTGTGGCTGGTGCAGGCTGCCTTTGAGACTTGCTCTACGGCCATTTTCTGGCGCAAGGTGCCACTTGCTCCATTCATGTTTGGTGCAGACACCTTGCGTCAGTCAAGGGGCTTTGAGAATCAGGCCAGTCTTTAGAACTGCCATGCAGCAGGAACTAAACCTCAGATGTGAATGTTTTAAATAAATTACTTACATGGAAAACTATTAGCATAATTCCTGGTAAAGCACTAAATTATGTGCTTTAGATAATGTTAATATATTTATGTGTACTTATTATATTTTGTAATCTGTATTTGTATTGCAACTTACATGTAATTTTCCTGCAGCTATTTGTCCTAATCAATCATATGCATGTGTGTGCACTGAATTTTTGTACTTGAAATGCAACCGGTATTGAAACTCTACTCATAGGAGCACCTTGTAAATAATGTATACAGTAAAACAAAACCTATACTACTACTACTCTGCCCTCATTCCTTGTGAGAAAATCTTTACAACCCACCTTGTTGATTCCTCACAAGAACTTGCATGTCACAATCATATCACCTCTTTCCCTCCTGGCATCCAGTATATGCGTGTTAAGGTCTGCTGACTAGAGCTGTGCAGAATGTGACATTTTGATGATGGAATTCATGCAGAATAGCAATTATTCTTCTGAAATACTTTTAAGAATTTCTTTTTTAATTCCACAGAATTCTGAAAAGCATTTCTATGTAAACAGTGAAATCATTTTCTGCAGATCACGCAAACAGGAGAATAATTTTCTGTGGATTGTGGAAAAATAATCCACGGTTCATGTAAACTGCAGATGATTAATCTGCAAAAACTATTTTGCTTTCAAAATGTTGGGATTCCACTACCAATTCTGCAGAATTTTGGAGAATGTTCCAGAATTTCACAGAATTCCCTTTAGTTGCAATTTGAAAATTCCACACAGTATTACTGTCAACCATTCTCCCCTGTTGCCTGTGGATCACGACCGGGGGCCCTCCTTCGTATAGACTATGTGGTCCTGATCTTTCTTGAGGTGTTTGGTCTCTACACAAAATAACAAAAGGTTACACCATGCCTATAATGTATAACATAGGTACAAGAATATTAATCTAATACAATTCCAGTTCCACCATTACTTCATCTACACTGACAGTAAATGGCATCCAGCATTCAAGCTAAAAAGTTTGTGTCTATGCATTTTGGGCGATGTGACCTGAGCAAGAATTATACTCTGCCTAAAATTGACTTATAGTGTATGGGAGGGCATGATTATGAATGGAATTCATTGAATTCCTAGTCTTGTTGTACTGTCATATTGACGTCAGACTGCTGGTGTACCATCTCGAGTATGTCACTATGATGGTACAACGACTTAGAATGCCCTCATGCTCCTGTTACCCTGACAGCCATGCTGATTGCTCTTTTTGTTTTACAGGTTCTTTTGACAGTTTGGGTGTCAGCTATAAGGAGAAAAACTAGACAGGAGTGGCAGCTCCAATGGAGTCCATGCCAGCAAACTGAGGGTGCCAGTAGTCTCAGGTTAAACCTACTGATCAGGGATCACAAGTGCTTAGCAGGCAGGCTAACTTTTTAGTATGCTGGATGCATTTTTTAAACATATTTTTGTTTAGCTACTTTCAGCTGAGCTGTCGTGCTGGGATAATGGCGCAGCTGAAAGGACCTCTTGGCCAATCAAGAGCATTCTTTCTACCCATTTCATAATACATGTTAATGATATTGAAGCTATTGTGCAAACAACTAGAGAACCCAGTCATTTGCAATGCAGTTTTTATCAAAAGACTAAGTAGGCTGCAGCCAGGGGGTGCCAGATGTTAGGGGGAACCTGAAAAATGAGAGGCACTAAAAAAATGTGGCTAGCTCAGTGGCTCTGGGCATCGCTGCCCCACCCCCAGAACTCAGTGGTAGTCTGTGCCCCCCCAGGAACCCAGTGTCAATTTGTGCCCCCCCTGCAACTCAGTCTGTCTTGCTGTTCCCCCAGACAGACCAGATCAGTCCAATCAATGGCATATGTTGATTTTAAAATCCAGTGTGTGCACACTGCGCATATGCACCCGACACCCATGCCAAATGGATGAAGAGAGCAGCTGGAGAATGCTTGCTGGGCAGGGCAGATAAGGCACGGTGCACACCACATGAGTCACAGACATCTATGTCGACTAGTCGACAACAGTACTAGCAGTAGCGGCGTCAGCATCTACCACACTAGAGAGTCAAGAGAGAGTGAGCACTCACAGCTGGGTCTGGGTGGAGGACGGAGTGGGAGTACTGCAGTTGGCATGGGTTAGGGTACAGTCCGGAGACCAGACCTGTCATGACTGTCAGTCAAGTTCTTCTTGCTCGGAGTCAGTATCACATGTGTGATTGTCCCCGGCCACCCCACATCTGATTGACTGGTGGCTGCCATGGCTGACAGGCGAGACTACTCAAGTGTCCAAGAGAGTGACGATCATCAGTGCCAAATGCCTTCAAGGCATGAATGAATGAATGAGAGGAGATACCACACCAGACCAGACCTGAGACGGTGGGTGAGACGGAAACTGGGTCACACCAGCAAGGGGGCGATGGTGAGTGTGAGTGAGATTTGTGATGACCACCATAGTCAGTAGCTAAAAAAATTGGCTAAAGAGGAATGTGGTCCAGATTGAAACCTGAGGGGGTGGCAGAGCCAGGGACACTGCCCTGCAGGCTGCCCTGACTAAAGAAAGTTTTTTTGGGGGGAGAGGGGCTTCAGTTCAGGCTTGCTTAGCCTGGGCTTGGCTTAGGGGCACTGATGGTGACTTGCCTTTAAGTTCCCACTTACTGTCTGCATTATCTGTCGACAAAAATGAAAATCTTGTCAGTCAGCATCTTTGTGAAAAAAGGCCAAAGTAATGAACATGTGCAAACAGTGCAAGCAGGAATTATAAAAAATGAAATGGGTCTGACTCTGTGTGTGTGTAGTAGGTAGTGGAAATTCATTTCTACACTCCCTCATGTAATGTCAGTGTGAGTGACAGCCGGACCAGCCAACTGAATAGTGTGGAGCTAAAGGAAATGCACTGCTCTGGGACTGGAGAGAGCAGAGTCGTTGTGGCTGTGAGTGAGGAAGGAGCTCTGGGCTTCTGCACTGTTGAGTATTCACGTGGGAAGCGCGTGTGAAAGGCCAAAAGTCGATCGGCTTGTTAGCCAAAGTATCCAGACTGAATCATTATGCTGCTGTCAGAAGAGGCTGTGAAGTGTTGCAGCTACCTACCAGACTCACCCTGTAGAGGACTGGAGAATCTGTTTCATCGCGATCGGTCTGTCAGGAAAAGTGAAGCTGAGTTGCGACTCCCCGGTCAAGCAGTGAGTGCAGTTGGGATTTAAAGCAGCTGCCTGGTATGGTACCCTTCTGTTTTACATATAAATGTGTGGAGAAGTGTTCTGATCACAGGCCTGTGTCCTGGGGTGGTGTGAGAGGGATCCTGCTACAGGAGTCGTGAGTAAAAATCAGGGTAGCTCCCAGTCAGATGAACTCCTAAAACTCAAGGTGGACAAAGCAATGGGGCCTGACGGGATTAACCCCAGAATCCTAAAAGAACTAGGGGAGGACCTAGTGACACCACTGACCACGCTTTTTAACAGATCATGGCAGGATGGGGCAGTACCTGAGGACTGGAGGAGGGCAGATGTGATTCCCCTTCACAAAAGTGGGAGCAAGGCAGAAGCGGAAAACTACAGACCTGTAAGTTTGACCTCAGTGATAGGGAACATGATGGAATCACTCTGAAAGAAAGAATTGTCGAGTACCTAGAGGTCAGAGGGACAGGACCCAAAGCAGCATGGATTTACAGCAGGAAGGTCATGTCAGACGAATCTAATTGATTTCTTTGACTGGGTGACCAAAGTAATAGACCAGGGAGGGGCTGTGGATATGGCCTACCTAGACTTTAGCAAGGCATTTGACACAGTCCCACATGAAAGATTAACAATCAAGTTAGCCAGCCTGGGAGTGGGTCCCAGGGTGGTAGCCTGGGTAGCAAACTGGCTGCACAACAGGACACAGAAGGTAATAGTGAATGGAACACATTCCGAAGAAAGGGGGGTTACTAGTGGAGTACCTCAGGGCTCAGTACTGGGTCCAGTCCTCTTTAACATCTTTATAGGTGACATTGCAGAGGGTCTGAAGGGAAAAGTATGCCTCTTTGCAGATGACACAAAGATCTGTAACAGAGTTGATACACAAGGGGTAGAAAAGATGAGAAGGGACTTGGCAAGGCTGGAGGAATGGTCAGACATATGGCAACTTAGATTCAATAAAGAAGTGCAAAGTAATGCACCTGGGAAACAAAACCCAGGAGAAGAGTACACAATAGCAGGGAGGTATAACAACAAAAAATGGAAAGGGACCTGGGGTAGTCATATCAGATGACCTAAAGGTGGGTAAGCAATGTGAAAAGTCGGTAAGGAGGCAGGGGATACTAGGATGCATAGGAAGGGCATCACAAGTAGAAAAAGGGAAGTGGTTATCCTCTGTACAGACAGTTGGTGAGACCCCATCTGGAGTACTGCGGCAGTTTTGGAGACCTCATCTACGCAAGGACATAGACAGGATGGAAGCAGTCCAGAGGAGGGCAACTAAATGGTGCAGGGTCTGCAGCAGAAGCCATATGAAGAGAGAGACTGAGAGCTTAATATGATACCTTGATGAAAGGACGGACGGGGGGGGCATGATAGAAACATTTAAGTACCTCAAGGGAATCAACAAAGTCCAGGAGGGTAACATCTTTCAGAAAAAGAGATGTGCAAGAACAAGGGGGCACAATTTAAAGATAGAGGGGGGACGGCTCAGGGGTAATGTGAGGAAATTTTTTTTTCACAGAGAGAGTGGTGGATACATGGAACAGCCTTCCTGAGGCGGTCGTTGGGTCTAAAACAGTGTGGGAATTCAAACATGCAATGGACAGACACAAGGCAATTATAGTTGGGGGTTGCAGGAAGTAGGCTGTTGGTTAACTAGAATCTGCAGCTTATCCAGTAGGTAGGGAAATGGGCAGACTGGGTGGGCCAAGTGGTCCTTATCTGCCGTCAAAGTCTATGTTTCTATGTTTCTATCTGTTGAGTGCAAGTTTGGTCTGCTTGCCTCGCTGGCTACATGAACTGAGCCTGCTGGCTCTGGATTACAAATCTGGGTATTGTACAGTTGTCTTCATATTCCAGGCCCCAACCAGCTGCACTGAATTGGCTAGCCCCTTATTGCCTGGGTACCCAGTGACAGTGACTCATAGGGAAATTAGCCTGTGCACAGTGCTCTGTAACAGTAGAGTGTTAAGCTAATTAACTAGATTTCCCCCTGCCCTTGTTATTTCCCCCCTAAATAAATTAGATTTGGTTGTTTTGCAAAGTATGCTGTCTGAACTGCATGTTTGTGCAAAAATACTGTGCAGTGGTTATTGTGTTACTGCATCTTACTTTACAGGGGGTCCCCAGAGTCAAGCTGATCAACCAATCCTGGGGGTAAGTGTGTATTGTAAAGATACTGTTGGTAACATGTGTGGGCCACTAGTGGGAAGAAAGGGGGGTTACAGTGACCCAGAGGGCTGTGACCAAGTCGTTCCTGACTGTCCTAACCCCGACCTCTGGGTGGAGGCACCCGCCATTGGACCTGGGCCCCTCAACCTGTTAGCCATTACACAGGCAGGGGTAGTAGCCCTTGGGATAGCGCCACCTGGGGGTTACATCAGTGCCACAGACTCACAGTCTGAATTAATTTTGTAGAGCTCAGCTCTTAAGGTTTATGGACATGAGAGATCGCATACTGTAACTCTGGAGTGTAAAGACAGCTAATATAACACATTGCCTCCTATGCATTATTCTCTATTTAATTTCGGAATACCACAAATAATGGTCTATATTTATTATTTGGGACTGGACAATAGTAACTATTGGGCTGGCAATATATCCTAGATGTAAGAGTAATGAGCTGTGAATTAGCTTGGTACACCCAGCAGGCCTGGGTTTGATTCACATAGCCTCCAGCTCCACTTGCATACTGTGTGACCTTAGGCAAGTCACTTAACCACCCCAACAATGCTCCTAGGTCACCCCTAAAAAATAGGCACTGTGTCTAGTGGTCCATAGCTGATTAATGCAGAATAAAAAAAAAATTATTCAGAATATTTGCACAGAATTAGTAAACAACAACAACAACAACAACAAAAAGTTTTAAAGAGAACCTGTTAGCCTTCTCTGGGTAGCCATGGTTAGTCCTTTGGTCCCTGCAGTCATCACTCCCAAGTCCTCCCATGCAATCATATGTTGATAAATCTCCCACCGGTGTCTTTCTTGCCAGCACTTTCCCACTTGCCAATAACTTTTTCTACGAGCCCCCCCACCCTGTCTCCCTAGCTTGACTCCATCTAGCTCCAAATAGCCATCTTAGTAAAGTAGGGGGCCCGGGGCCCTGCCCTTATTTATAATGAGGAATAGTACAGATAATTTATCCTGGCTATTCAGTAGTCCCTATCCCAAACCTGCAGCACTCTGCCATCTTTCTTCAGAAGCTCACAGACAAAAACAGAGGTGGGGAGAGGTCCCAGAAATGGCTTGGTGCAGCAGATAGCTTTGACCCTGGGCAAAGAATAAACACTATAAAGAATGCGTGTCTACATATTCTGAAGGTGGATGTATTTCATTACATAAACTCAGAAAGTGCTAATCATTGCAGGAATGAACCACATTTTGCTGCCTGGTGAGACAAACACACCCCAGCATTTCATCTCGCTTGAAGGCTTCGACTAGGGGCAATGTGAAGTTTATTGGAACAGCCTTTTATACTCAAATTTTTTAATGGTGCAGTACATTCTTAGCATTTTTTGGACTGCAGAATTTATAGATGTCCCCATCTCCTCTTGTACTAGTTGTAGGCTAGGAAAGTAGTTTGGTTTTCCATTAATTGTCTTTATAGTGACAGCAGCATTCTGTCTATTTTAAATGTGGGTCCTGCATGAGATTTTGTCTATTGTTATTTTTTTATTAAAATGACAATAAACAGAAAGTACAAAAAAGTATTCTAATTGTCTTATTGTTCTTCTGTGAATGTGTTGTTGCCATCTCCTGAACTGAGCCATGTTTGGCGGGGGCTGAAGTTTCCAGCCTAGGGGCACCATGTAAGATAATGTGGCACTGGTCATTTGTAAAATAAAGAGAATCTCAGAAACTCTTCTAACCTGAACATTTGGCCACTGTGCATGAACCATTTGTATTTTGGTATGAAAATGGGTTTGAGACCATAGCAACAAAAGAGTATTTATACTGCACTAGGAGAAGGATCCTTTCCCTAATTAAAAAAAAAAAAAAAAAAATCCAACCGGCCCACCGGCACAGTGGTTGGATTTCCGCTTGCGACGCCAGTGACCTGGGTTCAGGAACAGACCCGGGGAACTGGAGGGCCGGCTGGGGCAGAAGGATTGAGCACCCTCAGGGCTCCTCTCCATCTCTGGGGGGAGGGTTGGGGTGAATGCCCAGCGTGCATAGGACTCCTGGTGGTGGCCGGGAGAAATCATAAGCTCCTACATCTGGAACCATTGAGGGGTGGGGCAGACGCTGGTCATCATTGCACGTCCCACCCCTTGCGGATGTAAGAAAAATCCTCGCTCACAGCCACCATGAGTGATGCCTGCCCCTGGCCCCATTCAGCTTCCAGGCCAGCTCCTGAACTGGTCCCACGATTGCGGCGACACCTCAGATCAGGTGCCACAACCCCACCCCAAGGGGGAAAGCTGGGGGTATCAGGAGATGTGGCCAATTTGGAAGTGGGGGTTCAGGGGACCGTGACCGGGTTGATGTGCCAGTGGCTGTGGGCAGCAAAAAGTGTAAATAAAAAAAATTAAAAAAAAATCCAAAAAAGTTGACAGAGGTATAGCATTCTAGTATTTCAATTCTTTTAACCCTTTGAAAAATTTGCATAGTGGGAAGATTTTAACATTTTTAAAAGAGTCCAGAGGGGAAAAAAGAATTGGTCTTTTACAGAGGCCTTTTGGTTGTAATTTACAAGCTTATGGGGCAATAATGTAATCACAGGAACAAGAATGAAAGTGCAAATTTAAATATAGCATTTATACAGAATTTCTTTCAATGAAAACTGGTTACTGGTGCAATTATTTTTACATTTAAAACACAAATTCTGAATTGGAAACTGAATTTGCAAAATAAATATGGACATTCTTGCCTGATATAGGGGTCTGTGTACCAAGCCTCCATGCTATCTATCTCTATATCTATATATATATATATATATGAGACATGTAGGCAACCCTGTGATTAACTGCTGCACATCGGGGATCCAGATGGACCCTGCAACTTTAACAAAAGGGACATGGGCCTCTTCTGCACCTGATACCCTGTATGTTCATGGCTCTGCATGCATAAACAGACCAGGGGAGTGGCTGGGGGCAGTGCTACACTCCACAACTTGCACTAAGGTGTGGAGTACCAGTAGAGGGAGCACAGGTTACGTGGGCAGGGACCTTGCCAAAGCTGCCATGAACCCCCACTGTACTGCTGTGGCTGGCCACGGCAGTAAGTGCGACATGCTCTCCCATGCTGCCCCAGTCCTCTGGATGTGCAGTGAGGACTGGGGCAACCATTGGGTCACTTGTGCAGGAAGGTATCCTTTTGAGGGACTACAGGACCAATCAGGTCCCAAACCCCCTGCTCCATGTGGAACAGGGAATCCAGTCAGGTAGCAGAGGCTATCCAATTGGGTGTCCGCCGGTGTCCACCACCTTGCTCATCCCCAACCCCCTGTCCCGATCACTCACTTATGCACTGGCAGGGAGAGGCCACACACAGGTGGCTGGCAATGGTGCATGGCATGCTGTGTGCACCTGTCTGGAGGTGCAGGTGGGTGTGGCCAGGTGTGTGCCCTTGGTGCATACCTGACCTGCAATAAGGCATAGGCTCCATTGAGGGTAAGCTCAAAGAAATGATGGATTTAAGCAATGGCAGGATGTGTGTTCTTGTGGGATAACAGCATGCCTCAGTAACTGAGGCACAAGGCAACGGTAAGTGCCTTATACGCCTGATAAGTGTCATTATTTGACAGTTATGCACACCCTGAAGTGCCTATTTGTGATTATGGAATGGTTTTCTTTTCTTTTTATGTTTGCTTGCACGCATGTGCAAGAAACATAGTGCCATCACCCGAGTTTTCGGAGGTGTGGCAGCCCTCTTCCAATTCAGTCACTGTGTTTGCAGGTGCGGCCGCAGTTCTCCAATGGCTGCTGGAGCTGTCTATGACAGCAGTCGAAAATGCAGTGGAGTACAGTTGAAAGGGGGAGCTACACTTCAGTGAGCAGCGATAAGATAACACCTGCTCATGTGAGCTCCCCTCACACACACACACACACACACACACACACACATATGCACTATTGCATGCTCGCCCCACACACACTGTATAGCTGGCGGGTTGCCCAATCCCCATCAGCTGTGCTGCCTCCCAAACAGAGTTCCACATGCCATGCTGGGTGCCCACCCCAGCATGGCTACACATCGTATAGTCGACGGGGGTGCCCAATCCCCCGTCGGCTCCACTGTTCCCCAGAGAGTACAGGGTGCCAGGCTGGGAGCCCACCCCAGCGTGGCAACACATGCTATCTCTGTCGGGGGTGCCCAATCCCCCGTCAGCTCCACGCCCCCCCAAACAGCTGTCCTTGTGCCACGCTGGGAGCCCACCCCAGCGTGGCAAACGTCCCGCGTCGTCATCCTTTTTTTAAAAAAAAAACCCTGAAACACAAAAACGGTCCCTCGCTGTCTCTGCACCCACCCACGCCCACCCTGTGCACCCTGCCTCCCCACACCCCTCACCCCATGCTTCCTCGGACTCCGGCGCTGCGATCTTGGTGGACGGGAACATGTCTGCACTCTTCAAAGCCGACTCAGAACTGAGAAATGCCGGTAAGCTGTATAATGGGATAAATAGAGTTTTTCAACTTTGCTGCATATCTCAGCCATTTTGGAATTTTTGCAAATTTTCAACATGGGGTTTTTGGGACCCCTTCTCATGAATGCTCTCACTGTCATGGCGTTAATCGGGCCCGAAGGGTGATTTCGCAGCCACTGTGCGAAATCACCTTTCGGGACTGCATAATGAAACGACACTGCCACTGTTCATAAGGTGGTCTCTCAAAAAGCCTATGTTGAAAATTTGGTGGAAAAATTCCTAAAATTGACTGTTTTACGGCGTTGCGCAGTTCCTACACATGCTCATAAGTTCGCGAATTTTGAATATTTTCACTCCAGATTTTCAACATTGCCATTTTACCACACCTCCTTATGAGCAGTACAGCTGTCATTTTTCACATCTTGCCCAAAATGTGTTTCCGCCCATGTAGCGCACAATGGCACAGTCGGTGTGCGAAATCAATGTATGGGACATATTAAGAAAATCACAGTGACACTGTCAATGAGCAGAGGTCTTAAAATGGCTATGTTGAATATTTGGTGAAAAAATTCCTAAAAATGACTGTTTTACGAGCGTGCGTTACGCAGTTCCTACGCACTCTCGTAAGTTTGCGAATTTTCAATATTTTCACTCTGGATTTTCAACATTGCCATTTTATTACACTTCATTATGAGCAGTACAGATGTCATTTTTCACATCTTGCCCAAAACGTGTTTCCGCCCATGTAGCGCACAATGGCGCAGTTGGCGTGTGAAATCAATGTATGGGACACATTAAGAAAATCACAGTGACACTGTTCATGAGCAGATGTCTAAAATGGCTATGTTGAAAATTTGGTGAAATGATTCCTAAAAATGACTGTTTTACGAGTGTGCATTACGCAGTTCCTACGCACGCTCGTAAGTTTGCAAATTTTCAATATTTTCACTCCAGATTTTCAACATTGCCATTTTATTACACTTTCTTATGAACAGTACAGCTGCCATTTTTCACATATTGCCCAAAATGTGTTTCCGCACATGTAGCGCACAATGGTGCAGTCAGTGTGCGAAAGCAATGTTTGGGACAGATTAAGAAAATCACAGTTACACTGTTCATGAGCAGAGGTCTTAAAATGGCTATGCTGAAAATTTGGTGACAAAAGTCCATAAAATGACTGTGTTATGAGTGAGCATTGCGCAGTTTCCACGCACCCTCGTAAGTTCATGACTTTGTAATATTTTCGGTCAGATTTTCACCAGTGGCATTTTCCACACTTCCTTATGAACAGTACAGCTGTCATTTTCACAACATGGCCGAAATGTGTTTTCACACTTTCAGCGCAGAGATGCGTGGTTGCTGTGGGAAATCATTGTTCGGGACAGATAAAGAAAATCACAGTGACACTGTTCATGATCTGAGGTCCCAAAATGCCTGTGTTGACAATTTGCTGTAAAAAATCCCCAAACTAATTACATTACGGGTGTGCATTGCACAGTTTCTATGCACGCTCGTGACTTCACCAGTTTTTATAATATTTTTACTGCAGATTTGCAACATTGCTATTTTTTACACCTCCCCATGAACAGTACAGCTGTTATTTTTCATATCCTGTGTTTTTGCACCTGTGGTGCTAAATGCCGTAGTCACTGTGCATAAGCAGCTTTCGGCTAACAAACTGATATTGCCACTGTTCATGAGGGGGGGGGGTCACAAAAAAACCATGTTGAAAATTTGGAGTGAAAATACCAACGAATGCCTGAGGTGTTAGGGTTTCCAACCATAACGCCCAACCCTGTAGAGAATGACAGGCATCAGGGGTGTGACTTGGGATTATTGCCTGTAATGCTCATACCATTCCACACCCTGCAGCCAGTGAGAGGCATCGAGGTATGCTTTGGACTCTTTGGACCCAAAGTTCACCCCATTCTCCTATACCGCGCCCATCTCATCGTATTTCCTGATGGAATGGGGTGCACATAAGGGCCAAAGACCCCAAGGCACACAGTGACACTTGTCAGTGTCTGCAGGGTAGGGTGTGGTGAAATGGCGTGGCCGTTATGCCTGATGACCCAAAGGTACAGCCCAATGCCTGTCACTCTCTGCAGGGTGGTGGCGGGGGTTGGCTTCAATTCAATACTTCACTGCCATTCCTATTATGCAGCTCTGTAACTTCTACACCAATGCCAATGCCAGCAAGCAAACATTCGGCATTGACAAATGCTTTGTTCTTTTTGAAATTGAGTAATGAGGTTCAGAAAGTGAAGCACATATGACCTGTGCTGTTATGCTGGAATATCACATGGTCATGTGATCACAGCTGACCAATCACATGCCTTGTTTTCTCTTACCCATTTTATAAAACATTTAAATAAAAGTGAAAAAAAAAAAACAAACCTAGTAACTTTGTCTGTTCATACATATAATGCAGAGCCTGTCATGCAAAACTGCAGTGCCATAAGGGAATGAAAGCAATACATAGGTCTGTAAAAATGCTATGATACAGATTTAAACAAATAAGACATAACTTATCACCTAGACATGGGTGATAATTGTACTAGTGGAAGCTTGCAAAACTATAAATTTGGTGGCATTTTTCTGGTATAAAGAACCAAATTTGGCACAACTCTAAATGTTTTTACAATAGAACAAAAGTAAATAGGGAGGAGCATTGTGAAGAAATTAATTTAACATATACTGTATATATATTTTTTATTTGTAAATAGGAGATCTAGGCTAGCCCTGAGGAAAGGTCACTTCAGATAATGAAACATTGGCTTGAGCTGTTTTACTATGGCCTTACGTGTGTGTGTGTGTGTGTGCGCGTGTATATATACCCCCTGCTCTCAATGGTTATTTCTTCCTTTTGTATGACCTGTTTTTGTTTTTGTTTTTGTGTACCTTGTTCTGTTCATATAATATGTCACCTGATAATTTATTGTCCAAAGTCCTCTCTATTCATTGCACAGGTAGGCACCTATGAACTTATGAATGATCTACTCTGTATGTCTCTGATATATTGTATCCTCTTTAACTCATTGTATGTAAAGCACTTATAATTTGTTATCTTGTTAAGTTTCTGCATGTCTGTACTCTCCCGGGTCGTGCCTGAAAATAGTCATTTTATGGCTAGTGCACTTACCGGTTAACAAAAGTTAAATAAATAAAAAAAAAAATATATATATATATATATATATATATATGAATAAAGTTACTTAATATAATATGATATACCAGTGAGAGGGTCACTTTGTCCATATAGACAGTGTTATTGGACGTCTCCAATCGTACAACTGACCAGGCAGAACCCTGCTTAGCTTCTGAAATCTGATGGGATCAGGCCCCAAGGGGGTAAAACTGCAGACTTTAGCTATCTGGAAAGCTTGTGTCAAAACTCTTTATTTAGTCTAATAAAAGCTATTACCCCCAAAATGTGTTCTATATCTATCTTGAGACTTGTGGAACCACAAACTTGCAACATCGTACTGAATTTTTCTACATGGCCCAAAAACTCGATTATCAAGCAATTCCATTCTTTATTACTAAATGATATTTACATGAAAACCGGAGTTTCATCCCTTACATTTCATCTTCAACTGAGGCTTACTCAGGCGCTAAAGTAATAACTCCCCTGCTGGTGACATCACAGTCATTTCCACATCAACAATCTGATACTGCAAGTAGGCCAGGAGATTATGAGTATGACTTCAGCTCCTGAATAAGCTTCAGCTGTGAGTAAACTATGAAGGACTAAGACCCAATTTAATGTAAATTTCCTCAGTGAGGAATGTCATTCAACCTGCAAGCCTTTATTTACTTGGAAAGCAGATTTTTTTTTTCCAGTACTGGTTCACATTCTGTGGGTATTCTCCTTTAGTTTGCATACTGGCTGCAAAAACTATTTTGGAACTTATGGTTTAGTTTATGCCCTTGTTCAGTTCTTTTATTGCTGCCACAATGTATCCATGTTCTATGATAGAATCCTCTGGTTAAGAGGGGCATAAACTACTGTACATCATAAAGTTCTAAAATGTTACTTACTACCAGTATAAAAATCAGAAGCATGCACTGAGTTTACTAAAAGACTTGTGAAGTTGGAATAATAACAGGATTGGAGCTAGCAAACAAACATGGAAAGATGTGAGCAGATCGAGACAATGGGGGGAGTTTTCTAAAGGACTGGACACCAAACCAGTTGCATGCTCTGCCTGTGTCCAGACACTTGTGTCCAGGCAGCCCTGCTGCTATTTTTAGAAGTTGTGTCCCTTTATGACAAAAAGTCACTGCAGCGGAAAAGAAATGCAATTGTGAGTTGCATCCAGTTCAGACACAATTGCTTTTAGTTTAGACACAGTTATATCTGTTTTGGGATGCAAATTTTAGACACTGTTAGGCCATCAGATACATGGTCTGACAGGTTTGGATGCATGGTGGTCTGAATATAGCAACAGACGCATCTTGGTCGGATACTTTGGAAAATCCTGCCCCGTAAATCCATCTTGTCTTCTCAGGAACCCTACCTTGAAACTACTAGAACACAGCTTCTAGATTGTAACATGGCCATTTATGGTTATAAGTGACTCCATGTCCCTCAAGTCCACCCCCTGCTTCATAAGCAGGAATGACCTAAGTATGCTGTGTAAACATGCACCAGTTTATTGGAATTCCCTACCCACTCTAGTCAGGGCACCCATTGATTCTCTTTGTAGGCAGGAACTTTTGTGGGCTTGCCTTCAAGGCCTGTGCTGTCTTCATGTTTACTGTCTTCACTGCTAAGCTATTCCATGAGTTTCTAAGGTTTTCCCTGAATTTACCAACCCTAAGTATCAAGGCATGTTCCCACATCCTGTTACTGGACACCAGATCAAACATCTTTGACTGATCTTTTATTTATTTATGATTTGGAAATAACCATTGATCTTGTTCAATCTTGTGGATATCCCTAGGTTCCCTCATAGCCTCCTTTTCTCCAGGTTGAACATGTTAATGGGCTCCAGTGTCTCCTCATAGTTTTGGCCCCCTCCATACCACTGATCATATTGGTGGCCCTGGTTTGCAGTCACTATACTGTTTCAACGGCCATTTTGTATTAACAAAAAAAAAAGAAAAAAAAGAACTTCATGTAGTACACTGAGTGGGTCCTGACAAGGGCCTTGTAAAGTTGATAATTCCTTTCCTGCTCTTCTTTCCACTGCTATAGGTAAGGCTAGAGGGATGTTGAGGTGTATTAGTAGGGGTATCACAAGTCGGAAGAGGGAGGTAATAATCCCTCTTCACAAGACACTGGTTAGGCCCCATCTGGAGTACTGTGTGGAGTACTGTGTGCAGTACTGGAGGCCACAACTTCACAAAGTCATTAACCAAATTGAGGCAGTCCAGAGAAAGGCAACCAAAATGGTGCAGGGACTGCATCACAAAACATATGAGGACAGATTAACTGAGCTCAATATGTATACCCTAGAGCAAAGGAGGGAGAGAGAGGTGATATGATCGAAACATTCAAACACCTTAAGGGCATTAACAAGGTGAAAGAGTCTAACATGTTTCAATATAAGAAAATAGCAGGACAAGAGGACACAGCATGAGATTAGAGGAGGCCGATTAAGGGGCAATGTGAGGAAGTTCTTTTCACAGAAAGGGTGGTGGATGCATGGAATGGCCTACCTCAGGAAGTAGTGGATATGAATACAGTGCAGGACTTCAAACAGGCATAGGATAGGCATAAGGGAGCAATACAGATGAGTATGAATAAACAGGCCATTGACAGAGCAAAGGCCAATGGCATATTCATAAGGTAGAAAAAGAAATGGGCAGACTGGATGGGCCTTGCGGTCCTTATCTGCTGTCAGCTGCTATGTTTCTATATTTGATGCACTCCAGCATTCTCGACAGCAGTTGTGCACTCTTTGGCCTGCTTCAGACCATTGGCTATTATGTTCCCCACATCCTCTTCTCCTCAGCTGTATCAAGTGGAGCACCACACAGTGTACAGGTCCTACCACTGTTTCTCCTCCCTGAGTATAACACATTGCACATGATTACATTCAAACTAAGGTTCCAGAAGTCAGACTAATTGCCCAGCTTATTTAGGTCCACCTGAAGTCTGTCTCCGTCCTCAATGCAGGCCACTGCCCTGGCCAGTTCAGTGTCATCCATGGCTGTATGCAGCCTGTTGGAGACCCCAGACTCTAGCTAATTGATGAAAATATTGATGGGCATTGGCGCCAGCACTGATCCCCGAGGGATGCCACCGAGTACTCCTTTCCAGTCAGAGTAGTACCCCTCAAGCACCATCCTCTTCTTCCTGTCCCCAAGCTAGCTGGCAGTCCACCTAGTGTATGTCTCATGTATACCAAATGGGTTTCCTTTGCCCAGCAGTTTATCATGCACCATACTAGCACAGGCCTTACTGAAGTCCAAATAGACTATGACCACGGCACTGCTCCTATCCACCTCCCTGGTAATTTCTTCACAGAAGGTGATCTGGTTAGTTTGGTACGAATCTGCCCCCATTAGGTCCTGCTCAGAGGGGGCAAGAACCTTTGCCTCAACCAAGGGCTCCTTATGCTGTCCTTGGTAATGGCCTCCAGGACCTTGTTTTGCACTGATGTCAGGCTAACCAGCTGGGCTGGTAGTATAGCCTAAAGGTTAGAGTAACATGCTATGAATGAACATGGTACATCCAGCAGACAGACCTGGGTTTGATTCCCACAACCTCCACTTGCATACTCTGTGACTGAGCAAGTCACTTAACCTCCTAAGTGCTCTCAGGGCACCCCTGAAAATAGGTACCTGCACCTAGTGGGCCTTACCTGGTAACCAAAGAATAAAAAAATAAATAACCAGGTTGTAGTTGCCTGGATCCAACCCTGCCTCTTTCTTGAGTATGGGGATCACATTCCCACTTTTCAGTCTAACCTGACGGACTCAAAAAAGACTACTGTAAGTGGCACAACCAATTGTCCCTTAAGCTCTACTATGATCCTGGGGTGTATCTTGCCTGCCCTTTACATATGAACATATGAAGAAGTCAGCAGAAGAAGGCCATGTGGTCCCATGTGGTCTATCAAGTCTGCTCATATTACAGGGTCCACAACTTGAGCTACTGCCCCTGCCCTTACTTATTTAGGGGTGGGACTTATCTGGCTTGATAGTTGCCAAGTAGGCAGATACCAAGGAATGCATGACATCCACTAGCTGCATCAAGGCTACTTCTGAGACCGGCCCTCCCAATACACATCCTATCCTCACCAGGGACCCATTGGTGAACGCTGAAGTAAAGTATTCATTAAGTCTCTCAGCTGTTACCTCTTACCCTCTCACAGGTTCCTCCTCCATACCTGTTTTCTTGTGCCCAATCCCCTACTTCACATTTCTCCTTATATTTATGCACCGAGAAAAGGATTTGGTGTTTTCTGCAGCTTCTGCTGCTATCCTGGCTTCATTCCTTTCTTGGTTTTTTAATCCTAGTTTTGCAGTCACTCAGTGCTGCTGGGCTTCTCTCTGGGCTAAAGGAGCCTGTCATTTTTAGCAGTCATAAACCTTTTTTTTGTTCAGAATCAGTTTTATCTGGGGCACTTCTTGGCTTATTTTCCATTATTGCTTACAGGAATGCAGACCTATGCAGCTGCTTCGAGCACTTTCTTCAAAGAACACTCCATCTGCTTTACCAGCCTCATGTAACCACTCCACTGGAACCAGGTCCTTCACCATGGCAATGTCTTCCTTTCTAAAGTTTGGTGG
Organism: Neoceratodus forsteri; assembly: GCA_016271365.2. NCBI lineage: Eukaryota > Metazoa > Chordata > Ceratodontiformes > Ceratodontidae > Neoceratodus > Neoceratodus forsteri. Next base: position 373,659,968 of record CM057449.1, read on the forward strand.
CTGAGATCTGGTTAGTTTTCCCTGCCACCAGGGAGAAGGTTACCTGGTTTGTTCAGAGCCTCCCACCAGTTACTTGACTTTTACACTGACACGACCCCATCCGCACTACTGAGAACAAGGTCAGGAATTGCCTCAAACCTAGCACCCTGTTGGACTTGCTGCTCAAGGAAGCTGTCCTTAAAGGTGGGCAGAAATCCATTATCAGTCCTGCCATTAGCTCTCTGAAGATGCCAGTCTTTGCCTGGGAAATTGAAGTCCTCCAGGATAACCACTGTATCCAGTTTCTCTGCTCTTATAATTTCCTCTACTGGCTGGACATCATACTCTGCTCAGATGTTTGGGGCCTGTAGCATACCCCCCCATAATGGTTTTCTGCCCCTTCCCCATCTCAACCTAGATATGTGATACTGTTAGATTTCCCAATGCCCTCCTTGTCCTTTACAGTGACTACTGCCTTTATGGCAAAATGACTTACAGGTTCATGACAGCTCTTTTTTAATAATAATGAAAAAAGAATGGGCTGATTACAAATGTATTTAAATGTTGTGTAACGAAGTTTAGTTGATGCCATTATTGCGTTGCAGAAAACTAGCATGTGGGTGCTGCAGACTGACAAATTCATTAGGACAGGCAAGGTCACTATTTCTGTACATTGTAAAAACCAGGAGAGGACTCATATAATCCATGTTTTGCTTGACGGGAAACAAATGGAGCTCAGACCGCAGTGGGGGTAATGTGATCCATTTTCTTTGATCTGTCTGATGCTCAGACTGTGACACTATACTAATTGAAGCTTATGTCAACTAAAGTAAGGCACACTCATGGGCAAAGAATTAAAATATTCTAAGCAGGGAAAAGAAATCAAAGCATAGATCAATGTAGCAGCTGAGTGAGTGTCCAGATAAGCCTGGATTTTAGCTAGATGGCAGAGATGAAAAAGTGCTATTCTTGATGTATAAACCGATATATTGTGCTCATGTACAGTGCAAATGGATGAAACACAGACTGTCTTACACTGTGAAAAAATTAGAGCTGGTGAAATGTGAGAGGATCAATAAAGTCTTAACCACTCTGCATATTGGTAGGCATGATGCAGAGCAGACAAACATTACTACAGGATCTTGTGATGAGCTTATAGCTCATGAAAGTTGAGTGATTGGCAGCTTGGAAACAGAAATCTGCTGCTAGACACAGTGTAGATTGTTTCAGTCACAATGTTGATGAAAGGTAAAGAACTGACAGCAGTTGATGCAGATCACTGCAAAAATAACCCTCTTAAAATGAGAAAAAAATGGAAAAATTGTACATTTTCTCTTAAAACAAGCCACATTATCGGCCAGTAGGGCAAGATAATTATCTTACTTTTTTTTTGACTAAGAAAATAATTATTTTCAGAATGTAAGTGTCATAAAACAAGCCAGTAAATCTGAGAATAAGAATATTTTGAGAGCTTGGCATGATATTAAACCTTATGTCAAGATAATTGGCTTGATATTCAAAGCCAGGAGAATGATGCAAGGTGCCTGCATCAAACAAATGACACAAGTGGCACCTTGCATCAAAAGATGCTGCAATCCCTATTTTCAAACACAGTCAGCATTGAAAAGGAGGGCTGTTGCACCAAAGTGGCTCTAAGCCAGCCTTGTGACCCAAATCAGGGTGTGCCAGGTCGCAGGAGGGCTTGCGCCATGGTGGAGCTGCAACATCTTTTTTTTTTTCTTTCTGTTTTTGCCCTGTCTCCATGTCCAGTCCCTCTCTCAGGGCTCCCAATGCAGCACACAGGCTATACCGCTGAGAGGACCAAGGATCACTCTAATAGTGCCCCACTCCATTACCTCTAGAGGTCTGAATAACCCACCGGGTGGGGTGGAGGAGGCCTCCTTACCGCCTCCGAAACTTCAGGGGCACGTGCAACCGGAGTCCACCCTGGTTCCTCCATGGTCATTCAGTCATTGCAGGAGCCCATTGCCTGGACCAGATGTGGGGTATTTTTCCTTGTTCTGGTCTCCATCCATCTGCCAATGTCAGAGCTTGAGGAGGACTAATGAGACGGAGGCGCGTGGAGATGTACCTTGGCTCCAGTCGGCGACCAATACCCACCACTCCCTATTAGTCTTCTCTACTTGGCTGCACAAGCACCATCTGTGGTTACCCAGGTGGTGGCAGTGTAGCATCGAGGAAAGCACCCCACTCCTCCTGGAGGAGAGTGGCCCATCAGGCACTCAATCCTTTTCTTCTTGGCTGGCCCTCCGACATCCCAGGCTCACTACTGAACCTGGGTCACCAGTGTTGCAAGTGGTAGTGCTACCGCTGCACCAGTAGGCTGGCCCAACATCTCCTTTTTTGTGATCTTGTAAGCTCTGCCATGGATGCAGCAAGTGGCTCCACTTAGACCAGCCAGGAGGTGGTCTAAGGGACATGCACCCTTGCCCCTAGCTGTGGTGAAAGGAGACAGGGTCTTAACTGAGGTGTTGGTTGTGGACCCAGGTTGTCAGGGGGTGGGTTTGCTGATGGGGTCACCTTTGGGTCTTTGGCTTGGGGGACCAAGTTAGCTACCTCAGACTGGGTGCGGAACCTGGGCTTTTATACTTGATGATTGCCTGACACTTAAACACCAGGTGTCGGCTGTTGTCAAAACCTCTTTTTATCATCTGAGGAATATAGCCCGGGTAAAGCATCTGGTTCCCACTGATGACCTTTCAATGTTGGTCCACACCTTCATTACCTCCCACCTGAACTACTGCAACATCCTGTACCTAGGGCTACCAGGGTGGATATCCGCCGCTTCCAGTTAGTGCAGAATGCGGCAGCCAGGCTTTTGACTGGTGCGTCTAGGACCAGTCATATAACGCTGGCCCACACGGACTGCACTGGCTGCCAGTACAGTGGCAGATTACCTTCAAGGTCTGTTTGCTGACCTATAAGGCCCTACATGATCAGGGACCTAGCTACCTGCAAGATCTTCTTCGTCCCTACTGTCCCTCTCGTCTGCTGTGATCCACCGATGAGGGATTGCTGGAGATTCCCAGGGTTTGTTTAAAGACATCTGGGGCCAGATCATTTAGTTTTATGGCCCCAACCCTGTGGAATTCTTTACCTCATTGGGAGCGAGATAGCCTGACCATCCAAAGTTTTAAATTAGCCTTAAAAACACATTTGTTTAGTTTGGCATATCCAGACTTTTAAATATATTTTAATGATTAATTTTAGGATGTTGTTTTAATCTATGTATTTGATTTATTTATTGTAAAAGCACTTTGGTTTTAGAAAGGCACTTTTTTAAAAATAAAGCTTTGATTGATTGATTGATTGATTAATTGATTAAACTGGACTGTTGGGGGCAGAAGGGGCATGGAGGGTACCATGGGTGGTCAGGGGGACTGCAAGCACAGCAGGTTGTGATGTGGCATCCAGTGGGGGTGCTGTTTGCTGAGCCATACTGCCCACAGGGTGGGACTGCTGAGGGGGTGTCCAGGGACAGGCATTGACATGGCTCCTTGTGGACATAGCACTGGCAGCTGCCCCACAGACAGTCATCATGCATATGCCCATAAATGGTAGGCTGGAAATGCAGGTTGAGGGATGCCAGTAGTGGAGGTAACATCTTCGGACACCATCACAGTCCCTTCATTCCACTCTCCCACACTGTGGCAGGCTGCCTACAGACTTATGCAAGCTGGCTACTTATGGGGCAGCTGCCAGGGCTGTGCCAACCTAGGTAATGTTAATGTCTGTCCCAGGCCCCCCCAAATGGTCCCATCCCATGGGTAGTATGTCACAGCAAATGGCACCCCTGCTTGGTGCCACATCACAGCCTACTATGCCTGCATTCCTCCCGACCCCTCCATGGCACTCCCATGCCCATTCTGCCCTGGCCTCCTCCTGGCATGCAGATTCACCCCCCCCCAACCATCCCAGCCCATCTAGTGTTGTACCAGGTGGAGCATATCCCTCCAGCAATTCCTGTAGGTGTCTTTACCGAGCCCTGAATATAGTGAGCAGCATAATGGAGAATGTCTTCCTATTCTCTTTACATCATGTGTAATGAAGTACCAAATTGCCGTTTATAGCACCTAAAATGAAGACCCTTTTAAAGCAGCAGTATTTGTTAGTAACCATATAATGTTTTTTTTTCAGCAATAAGGTTTGTCTGGCAAAAATATCAAGATACTGTACACATTTTGCTTTCCTTTTCTTTGATTCCTGAACCAAGGTACGAGATATCGATGTTTTTAAAAGTTCCATCTCCCATGCCATGCGCACCACAAACAAATTAAATATCTTGGTACAGTGTTGTGCTGTTTATTGTCAGAAACATGTGGTACAGTATGCAGTATGAATCTAGCATGTATATTCAACAGGTAACCTCAAGGGAAGAGATGTTTAAAAATGGCAAGTGGTAACCATTTTTGATGACATTAGTCATTAATTACAAAATCAGCTGTGAAAGCTGTTTTAACAATATCTGAGAAAAATAAATGTAACTCCCCAGGCCACTTTTTTAACTAGTGTGCACACCCCCCATTAAAATCTGGAAACACTGGTGCCCATATACTGGCATAATAATTTACTTTACAAAAAGCTAGGTACCACCCTTGAATTAGGATGTATACCTGGCTAATTTTCTAGAGGAAGAGAGGGGTGAGGGTACAGAAACAAAACAATTTGAACCTTGTGTAAATAACATATCACAGGTCCTGGGTGGAGGCTGCTAGGCATAAGCTAGATCTAACCTGCTGAGGGGGGCCAGTAAATCCACACAACCAGAAGCAATAATCGGAATGTCCATAACAGTGACTGGAATTGTGCAGTATGGCTTTATTCAACAGATGGAAAGTAAAAACAGAAGTGGACCCCCAAGGGTCGGTCCAGGCTGGACAGGTACAATTCATAAACTCTCTTTGCATGCAATACAGTTCATGAACAAACAACAGAACAATCTTTTTCCGAAATTCCCAAAAGGTGCATTTGTGGACACCTGGCCATGCACATGAACATCTTCTTCTCACGAGTGCCATTTGGTGAATCTAAGCCACACACTCAGAACTCTTCTCAAACATAGGTGCAATTATATGAAACTCAACCACACACCTTAACCTGCAGCTTGGTTTTCACTCAGGTAAAAATACTGGTGACCTTTACGAACCAGGAAGCCCTGCCTTGTAAGCACTTAGATGGCATTCCTCCCACCCTTGGCCCCAATCGACAGTCTCTGCCATTCTTCAGGGTTACATCACTGAAACTCCCATTCCCCAGTGAAATGTTAGAGGTCCCACACTTTAACTTGTCACTCACTGGGGTGGCTAGATAATAAACTGCACTCAATTGGGTACACAGTTTAACAGTACTCCACTCACTTGGGTGAAAACTAGGGGAACTGACAGGTGCGATCCAGCCTTATCTATGGGCACACACACCCCAGACTATTGAATCCCCAAGAAATGTGGAGATCTGGTCTCTTAGAACAGTACTCACAGAAGTTGTCCTGTCCACAAGGCATAGAACAAAGAAAAGAAAAGAAAGGCACTCTCCTGGGTAGCTAATCAAAACAGTCTCTTTCAGGTCCTATCCAAGGCAGCTGAAAACACCACAGAACATTTAGGGGATTGCCCCTTGAGTCCATGGAGAACAAGCAGTTCCTTTCACCTCACAGGGTGTAGAAATCAGGAAATCCTGCTGTAGCCTTGTCTCTACCACTTCAGCTGGAAGCTGGAAATGACATTCCACTAGGGTGAGAAATCCTGTTTCCTCAGAGCTCAAGTCTGGCAGCACTTCTGCCACTCTCACCTCCTCAGTCACGCTTTACTCATTCAAGACTGAGCATTCTAAGCACCCCAGAGCAGATATCCACAGAGTGTGGCTTATGCTGCTGCGAGAGTTCTAAATGACCTAATTATTCCTCCCTCAGGCTGAGTAAACAATGATGTCATTATGTAAGGAGCCACTACTGAGCTCCCTGACAGCAGCCTGCTGCCTTCCTAACAATAATACTGATAGGATTCTAGTAACCCCAGGGGACTGAGTAGTTACATAAAAATATACTGAGCATGAACCTTAGGATGTCAAAAATACATTTTTGCTACAAACTGCATGATTTGTTTGCCAACTTACAAATACTGGTGCTTTAAGTGAGGGTGATGACACATGTTAGGAACTTTTTTGCCCTGCTACTTTCCTTTTGTAAAGTGTCTGTTATAATCCTAAATTGTAATGGTTATCATTATTGTGACTAGAGTATTTAAATAAGACAACTTACATGTGCATTTTAATATGCAAATTAAATTGCATTCTGGCAGTGCAAAACGTTTTATTATTTTAAGCATCCTCTTTCTTATTTTCTTATTTAAAGTATCCTTTTCATTGTTTTAAAATGTTAGCAATTATTATCTGTTAATGTTGTGAAATCAAATACAACAATGAGAATAAGTTGCTCTCTAAAATACTTCTTTTACCCGCTGGAAATTTCAAGATTAATAAAAAAATTGCGTTCTTCATTATAGTAGGGCCCTGTCTGTGATATGTAATGGAGTCCTCTTCATTACCAAAACATAACAGTACAGTAGGTGATCCCATCTCTTTATTCATGAACAGTGATACCTAAATCAAAAATAGAAGGGGGATTCATAAGAATGTAACAACATATGTTATTGTAAACAACTGCAATTTTGTTTAGGGCCTTACTGCCAATATTCCAGAATAAGTGAGAAACATGATCAAAGAGAGCAGGATTAAATCTGTTATAACCTAATGAGTCTCAAAAGCGAAATAATGTTTAAGATTTGAGATAACTCCAATTCTCGGATTAATATTTCTATATACTATTCCTTGCAAAAAAGTTTGTTAATGCTCCAGTTAGGGTAACTTAAAGGAGAACTACTAGCTAAAGTGAAGCCCTGACCGCTTCACAGATTGGGGCTTCACTGTACAAATTCCCCCCGCAGTCACCCTGTAATATGTACTGTATATTTTAATTACCTGACTGCTTGTAAAATTCGGGGAAGCCCTCTGTGCAGCCAGCATTTTCAATCATGGCACCCCCATCTGCTCCCATTCTTGCTAGTAATAACACGAGATGATGACACTTTCTACAGAACAGATTGCCTCTGCCTTATGGGTAAATGCTATATGTATGCCAGCCATACATATGGCATTTAGGCAAATTGTGTAAAAATAACAATTGGCATGTAATATATACTTTTGATAATATTTCTGTACATAGGGCTATCCATAAGGCAGAGGGAATGGCACGTCATCATCTCGCATTATTACTAGCGAGATCGGAAGTGGAAGGGGGTGCCAGGATTGAAAATGCCGGCTGCACTGGGGGCTTCCCTGAATTTTGCAAGCAGTCAGGTAATTAAAATATACATTTTACAGGGGGACTGCAGGGGGAATTTGTACAGCGAAGCCCTGATCTGTGAAGTGGTCGGGACTTCACTTTAGCATGTAGAACTCCTTTAATGCTACAAAAGTAGGGGGATGTGGTGTTAGGGTTTTCAACCCTAACTCCCCACCCCCTCAAGCAGCAAAAGGAAAACAATTAGGATTTTGGGTCCCTGGAGTCTTGTTGAATCAGTGGTGGGATTTTCTTTGGGGTTGTCAACCCTAATGGTTCCCCCAGTCCATAGCCTGTAGTCCTAAACACATGGAACAGCTCCAAGCCGGTGCCTCATAGTGATACACTCTTCAAAGGTAGAGAATTATGTTTCACCACATGTTGGCAACACAGTTTGCTGCAGTTTTCTTCATGCAGGGCCCGCAGGAGATCATGTAATGTTGTTTGCTTGGGGAATGGGGTGGGCATTAGGGTTGACAACCTCAAGGAAGACCCCACCAGTGATTTGTCAAGACTCGGGAGACCCAAAACCCTAATGTTTTCCTTTTCTCTGCTTAGGGGGTGGGAGTTAGGATTGGAAACCCTAATACCACATTTCCCTACTTTTGTGTTATGTTACCCTATTGGATGCATGAACAAAGTTTTTTGCAAAGAATTTCCTTTCTTTTTGAGATAGTGGAATTGTATCCTTATTCATGCAGGTCCTTTGGGACCTGTGTGAACAGATGCAGATGCCCTGTGTGAAGAGAAGCCTCTGTCCACCTACAGAAGTGCAGGGTCCATAAATTGTGGGCCTTGCAGTCCAGTACAATGACAGATGCAAAGAATTCATGAGGCTGTCTGGTGGGCTGTGGTAGTGTGAGATCCTGGGGTCCCTGCACTTGTATGTGGCCACAGTAACAGATGCACAGGGCAAAGACTGCATCTGTCAGCCAATGCACAGGACCCTCTGCCACCCAAGGGGGAAGAGGTGCAGGGTCCTATGCCAAGAGGACAGCTGTCTTCACTATATGGTAGCTGGGTCTGTGTGGACAGCCTTGCACCTTTCATTCTCTGAACGGAAGGGTGTCACATAACAGCGCCATCCCCCCATCCTCACCCCATCCATCTGGGTCACTGATGCCACCGAACTCAGCTCACCAGCATGGGATCATAAAGCATACCCACTTGGATCAAGACTGGCACTACACACAAAGTTTGTTAATTATTTATTTATTTTTTTTTTATTTTGATCTAATAAGATACTCGTTTTATGATTCACCTTATAAACATGACATGAACCATTGATAGTATATTGGACGGAATATGATTTTGTGCCAGAAGTCCGAAAACACATCTTGTCCAGGTTTTAATAAAATGATACATGCCGTGTTTATGAGGTGGTGTGGAAAAATGGCTATGTTAAAAGTTTGGAGTCAAAATAATTAAAATAAATGAAGTCATTTTTGCTGCATTCATACATCAACTTTTCAGCATAGCCTTCTTGTTACCCCATCTCATGAACCTGGTAGGTGACAATTTTCATATCTCTGCCAAAACGTGTTTCCGCACCATTGAAACATCAGGTGCAAAAACACATTTTGGCCAAGATTTGAAAAATGACAGCTGTCTTGTTCATGAGGTGGTGTGAACAAATGGCCATGTTAAAAGGGTCAAGATATTTAAAATTACTAAAGTTTCGATGAAGTATAGAACAATTTCAAGGTATACACATAGCGTTGCCATTTTTACATATTTTGACCCCAAAATTTCAACATAGCCTTGTTTTGACCCCACCTCATAAACAAGGGGTAAACATGTTTAAATATCACCCAAAAAGTGTTTTCACCACATGACCGCAAAATCACCTTTTGGGCCTGATTTACACAATTCCACCGCCATTGGGATCCCAAAAAGGTCTGCTGAAAATTTGGGGTTCAAATATACAAAAATGACAAAGTGCTTTTGACCCTGAAGTCTCTGTGGCATACACTTCGGTCAACAAACATCAATCTACATGAGATCCTTTGAATACGAACCAACATTGGAGAAAGATCCTTCATGTACTCTGCCCCATATTACTGGTGCTCTCACGCAGATAGCCTAATAAAAATCAGCTCGTTAGAAGGGTTCAAGGATGGACTAAAAGTCTATATGTTAGAATGCTGCCAATGCAGCTGTAACTGCTGACCCATGTGTGTCAATGTTCAATCCCCCCCCCTCCTACCTGATGGTCATTGACCTGTACTGAATCTGTGAACCTATGAATTCTCTGATCTCTGACTTTAACTGTTACACCTGTGAAATTGTTCTGCAACCAATTGCTAGTTACTAATTGCTCCCATGCACCTGTATATGCTAGACTACCCGTGACATCTAATCGCTGATTTCAGTTCTTTGAAATATTACTCACGTGTAATTGGTTACTGTGTAACCTGTTGTTGTTGATGGTAACTAATTGCTCCAATGTACCTCTTTGTACCTCATGCATTCATCTATGTACTGTTATGCTATATTGTAACTGTAGGCATTGTATGTAACTAATTCTGGGTCACTCCTGAAAAAGGGAGCTCTGGTCTCAGAAGGCTCATATGGTTATCAAAACGTCATAAATAAATAAATCTACGTTAAAAACCTCATTGAAATACATTGAACCACACTTACCTTAGTTTCTCATATTGCAGCTGGCGGTTCTAGCAGCAAGATGTGTCTTTGATCAGAGAGTAGATCTTTGCCCTGGGACCTGTTCAGGTGAGTGAGGGTGTGTTGGGGTGGGGGGATGTGGTGGTGGGTGCTCAGTGGGAGGTCAGGGTGGGGGGGTCGGATCAGCAAAGGACCATTTTCTTTTTTACAAGTGTAAAAAAAAATTGAGAAATGGTTTTCTTTATTATAGGTTACTTGACTGTGGGCATGGCGATTGGAGGGTTGGGGTGCCACTAGATACCAGGGGAAAAAAAATCATACATAAGGGGATGTCAATCAGAGGGTGGGGGGTGCCATACAGAAGGGGATGGCAATCAGAGAGTGGGGAGTACCACTAGACACCAGGAAAACATTATATAAATACAGGGCCGGCAATCAGAGGGTGAAGGTGGGCACTAGACACCAGGGAAACATTATATAAATATGGGTCTGGTAATTGGAGGGTGGCAGGAGCTATTAGACACCAGGGAAACATTAGTTAAATATGGGGATGGCAATTAGAGGGTAGGGGGATGCTATTAGACACCAGGGAAACCTAACAAACATAATGGGACAGCGATCAGAGGGTGTAGGGTATCACTAGACACCAGAGAAACATTATTTAAATATGGGGATGGCAATCAGAGGGTGGGAGGGGCTACTAGACACCAGGGAAATCTAATATACATAGTAGGGCAGCGATCAGAGGGTGGGAGAGCCACTAGACACCAGGGAAAGAGCAGCTCACAACACGAGTTCCAGCTGCAGCTGCAAAACTCAAGAAAGTCCCACTGTTCTCATATAGAGAATGTGGATGAATGGCTCCTCTCACTAAGCTGGGCACACTAGAATTTGGGTGCCCAGAAAGTGTATTTCTGACAACTTTTAAAAAACAAACACCAGAATCTAGCTAAACAAATCCTGTTTAGCTAGGTTCAGGTGTTTTATAAAGACATTATTTTTATGTACTTTTAACGTTTGTAAGTTTAGACAATGAAAAGAAAATAGTGGCCATCCTGACTGTTTTCCCCAAAACAAGTAAATCATGCAAATAACCACTTGTGATATGTTGTTTTTTTACCTTTTGTGATAGTTTTTTTTACCTTTAGCAATAGTTTTTATTTTACCAGTCACACTGGAATGTTAACTCAAAAATTTCTCTAACTTTAAAATGGTATAATATTTTTTCACCAAGCCTTCCAAAGGCACACCATTGGCATGGGCCCCTTCAACCCTGAAAATTTCATGAAAAAATTTCACATGGTCTAGGCTGTAGGTGACAGCCAAAAATACCCAGTGTTAACTATAGGGAAACCAAATATGCCCCCCACCCCATTTTTTGGCACCTGCATCTCAAAAACTGTATAAGATGCCATCAAAAATGTCCACGTCTTGAGACTCTGACAGCCTGACCATGAATGGTAAATTTTGGGCTATTTTGTCAAGCAACGCCAGTTATTAAGCTGCAAAATTTGAGGTTTGACATTAAACAGCCTACTCAACCCTAATGATAGGGGTACTACCACGCCCCTACAATACTACTGTAATCAGAAAAGTCAAGGATGTATCCACGAATAGCCCTAAATATTTAAAGTAATTAACTTAGTCCAAAGGGGATCCAGAAAGGTTGAGGATGTGGAACGGTGGGCTCCCTATGAGATTTGGCTTTGATCCAAACAGAATTGATTTGGTTTTCTTTTACATTAAGAACTAAGTTATTTAAAACAACCTAATCAGAAATAGCACCAAAATCCAAATTTAGAGACTTTGAAATCGTAACACTGTTTGAACAGCTATAGTTAACAATGGGTAATATTAATAAGAGATTTTCCTTTATTTACTTCTAAGAACTCAACTATTAGGGACAGATTGGTTCATACAGAGCATGACATTCCAGGGGCACGATCAACAGACAAGGGCCAGTTGTTACTGGGCCCCCTGGCAGTAGGGAACTTCCCTTGTGGCATGTGTTACCAGTGTGGCAATACTTCCAGAAAGACTCGCTAGGAGCATTCATATACGAATGTGAAGTACGCCTTCAAACAGCATACTACATGTGAAATGGACCACGTAATCTATCTTCTCCAGTGTCCATGTAATAAACTATATGTTAGGAAAATGAAAAAAGAACTATGTATGCGAATCAGTGAACATAAAAGTGATAGGAGAAATTATAAAAATTTGGTGGTGGCCAAACATTTCAACTCTGCTGGACATTCTGCCACATCAATCAGATTTTGGAGACGGGAAAAAGTTCATGAACAAAAAAGAAACAACAGGGATCTGACTGTACTAAAAAAAGAAGTTTTTTTTAATTTACTATATGAACACCTGACATCCGGAAATATGACTTAATGAAGAATGTGATTGGTCCTTATTTTGCCAATAAGGGCCTGATATCTCTAGTGGTGGGTGAAGTGGCCAAATTCCTCCTCACAAAGTGATTCATGGAGTAACATGGAATCCATAAAAGTACCATAACGCAGTGGAGTACTTTATGCTATAATGGGGAATGTGTCCATTGGAAAATAATGACTTTGCATTATTCTTGCCTTCCCAAACCAATTCTCCACCAATTTTAAGGTGAAGTACACTGAAATCAATGCACTTCTCCTCACTTTGCCTTGTTTTTGAGCTCCAAAGGTGAATTTTACAGTGTTTCATGGGATTGCAGGTCACATGAGCTCTAGATTGTTCTGCACAGCCTCAGTTCTGTGTAGTGTGTATGTAGTGGAAGCTGGAGACAGTTTCCTCTCAGAGCTCTGTGATTCAAATCCTCTAGACTAAAAGTTGTTAAAAAAGCCTTTTTGAGCTATTTTTTTCGCTCACAATTTAGTACATCAATTGCAGGAAACCCTCCTGTGCTCATACCATCGAGTGTTTATTGTTTGTGTGTGGATTTTGAGTATTAATTTACAACAGTGAATCTGTGTACTGTGAAGTGTGCTTTGGGGGAGGTGTATATCTGTGGTGTAGTAGATTAACTGGGAGAAACAGGCAGTCTTTCTATTTTGGTTATGTTTTTCTTGTATAACTGTGTTAATGTACACACAGTAATATTTTTTGTAATTCTTGACATTTTTTTGCTGATTGTTGTGGCAGCAGTGTATAATTTCAGTTTGTTTAAAACATTTGGTTATATTACTAAAGGTTTTCAATTTGCTACGCATTACTTGTAGTGTGTGTGAGTCTGTGTGCGATGCATGCCATTAAATCAGACACCTTTTATTGTGCCACAGAGTAATTGCAGAAGTGTGAACCTGCTATCCATGGCACCTGAATTAATTTTTATGCTGCTTTGTGGTGTCTTTACTGGTAGTGGACTGTTACTGCCATGCACTAACCCCCCCCAACCAGCAAAAGGTATTCTTTTCCAGATTTGGGTTTGTGACTTCTGAGCACTGGTTAGGTGTTGTTGTGCCTTTGCGTCTGCATCTCTTGAGTGTGCAGTGCAGTCTTAATCTGTCTGTGCATTTGCAGTACACCATTAATTCTGGGAGACTTTGCATATTTTGTTACCCTCTCATTTCACTTCATCAGCACTGGGGAATTTTCTGGACACAAGACAGTAACATTTTGGGGATGCAAATTAATTCTGGTGACTGTGTGTGACCACTGCATGCATGACTGAGTGTGCCATTAATTCTGAGAGACTTCACATTTCTTGTTATGCTCTCATTTCACTTCGTCAGCACTGGGGAATTTTCTGGACAAAGACAGTAGCATTTTGGGGATGCACATTATTTCTGGTGACTGTGTGTAACTACTGCATGCATGATGTCTGAGTGCGCCATTAATTCTGGGAGACTTTGAATTTCTTGTGTTTTCTTTTTTTCACTTTGTCACCGTCAGCACTGGGAGTTTTCTGGGCACAAGACATGAGCATTTTGTGGATTCACATTAATTCTGGTGACTGTATATGTGAAGGGCTGCCAATATCGTTGTCACTTCACCTTACTTCATGTTAAGGTGGAATGACAACGCAAAGTAATAATCACAAGGTGAGGTGAGCCTTTTGCTTTGGCCACTCCACACAGTGGAGCGACAATGTGAAGTGCCCAATTTGTGTGCACTTCGCCAGTGAAATTTAAATTCTTTGCATCTCTAGATATCTCCAGAAGAGCTTTGTGACTTTCTATTCCCTTTCAGATAGTCATGTTTTCCAAAGAGACATGTATGGATATTCTATTTAAAGTGGATTCTGCATATTATATGAATTTGCATGTTCAATCAGGGGGGTGGGGCAGTGGGGAAAAGTACAATCTTTAGGAAATGAAATGTAGAAATTAAGTTATTGTTCTCAAAACCCTAGTACCTGATTGTTGGGAATCTTATGTGGTCACACAGTGGAGGTTATTAAAAAAATGAAAAAAAAAAATTACAGGGACATTTTTATGTAATAATATGCATGGAGGCTTTTTGTTTCCCAGAAAGAGCAATTGTGGGGATCTAGAACCTGAAGGGATTACTTGAGGAAATGCTTTATTTGGGTTCAAGGAGTTGTAAGAAATATTTCAATAGGGGGATACATGTCATCACATGGTTTATATACGGGAGAGAGTTCATTTATGGAACTCTGTTTTATTTTTGTGAAGTTCTGGAGTACATTTAATTTTCCAGGTTTCCTGGTGCCAGGAAAAAGGACACAAATTTGTAGGGAACAAGCAACAATTTTGGGAGCGAAAGTTCTTTAAATTTGATGGACTGCATCTGACTAAGGAGGGAGTCAGTGCATTGGGGCAGAAGTTTGACGTCTTTTCAGAATATTTAAACTAGCAAATGGGGAGAGGGGGTGCAGCATCCCATATTTTGAATGGAAAAGAACACCCTTCCCCCCTCAGCTTGTGGTCAAATAGGAGTTCAGCATGTTTGCAGTTCATTTGCATCACCTGGTAAGGAAAAAGGTCCGGCTTCCCATGCAACGCACAGGGGAAATGCCAGACCTCACTCAACAACTAACACACCGAAATCTGGACAATGGAAAATCATGCACACAAATGCTCGCAGTCTGGGAAACAAGATCCCAGACCTGCATGCAATAATGACAGAGGCTAAACTGGGCATAGTAGCAATTAACGAGATGTGGTTTACCAGTAACCACACTTGGGAGACTTCAGTACCTGGCTATGTACTGTTCAGAAGATGCCGAGGTGCAAAAAGGGGGGTTAGAGTGGCCCTGTGTGTCAATGAAAATATCAAAGCTACAGAAATTCAGAATACACATAAAGAGCCAGAAGAACTGTGTGTCAACCTGGAAACAGGAAATGGGAAAGCCATACAAACAGGGATTGTCTACAGGCCCCCAGATCAGGGACAGGACATAGACACATTACTGTCAGAAGATATACAAAACATGATAGCTAAAGGGGAGGTTCTGATATTGGGAGACTTCAACATGCCAGATACAGATTGATCAATACCAGCAGGAACATTTGCCAGAACTAGACACATGGTGGATTCCCTGCAGGGGGAGGTCCTCAAACAACTGGTACAACAACCCACAAGAGACAGGGCTATCCTAGATCTAGTACTGACTAACAGGGAAAGGATCACAGATCTCAGGTAGATGGTCACCTGGGGGCCAGTGACCATCACATGGTATGGTTCAATTTGGCCACTAGAACTAAATCATCCCATTCCAAGGCAAAAATATGGGACTTCAGAGGAGCTGACTTTGATAAGATGGCCGACAGAGTTAAGCTAGCCCTGGCAAAAAGAAATGCAGGTGAGGGGGTACAGGCAAAGTGGGCAAGCATTAAAGATGCATTACTTGAAGCAACATCCCATTGTGTTAGAGAGAAAAGGAAGTGCAAAAGAAGAAGAAAACCACTTTGGTTCTCAAAAACAGTAGCAGAAAAGGTCAGAGCCAAAAGGTTGGCCTTCAGGAAATATAAGGGAATGCAGCTGGATGAAGATAGGGAGGCATACCAAACTTCCCTAAGGGAAGTAGGGAAGGCAGTAAGGCAGGCAAAGGCCCAAACTAAGGAAACACTAGCATAAACAGTAAAAGAAGATGACAAGACTTTCTTTAGATACATTAGTGAAAGGAGAAAGTCCAGAGGGTATATTGTTAAGATCAAAGGAGATAAGGGGGCATGTGATGAGGAGGATCATGTAAAAGCATCTATCCTAAATAGATACTTCTGCTCAGTATTTACTGAAAAGAAGGTAGGGCAGGGCCCACAGCTCAGCACCATAGACACAGGGGGGAGGGAGGTGTACACTAGTCCCTTCACAAAAGAAAGGGTCCTACAAGAGCTCAATAAGCTCAGGATGGACAAGGCAATGGGACCTGGTGGCATACATCCCAGGGTACTAAAGGAACTAAAGGTGGAACTAGCAGAGCCATTATCAAAACTGTCTAGTGAGTCTCTGAGCATAGGAGAGGTCCCAGAAGACTGGAGAAGGGCTCATGTGATCCTGCTCCCCAAGAGTGGTAGCAGGTAGGAGGCAGGGAACTACAGACCAGTCAGTCTTACTTCAGTAGTGGGCAAGATTATGGAGGCACTCCTTAAGGAAAGGATAGTGCAACACCTGAAATCCATAGGAGCACAGGATCCAAGACAGCATGGGTTTACTAAAGGAAGGTCCTGTCAAACTGATTTCATAGATTTCTTTGACTGGGTAACCAGAGTGTTGGACCAAGGGGGAGCAGTTGATGACGCCTACCTTGACTTCAGCAAAGCTTTCGATACTGTTCCACATAGAAGATTGATTAATAAGCTAGGTAGGCTTAGAGTGGGTCAGAAGTTGGTCAACTGGGTGGCAAACTGGTTGATGGGCAGAAAACAGAGAGTGGTGGTAAATGGTATACAGTCAGAAGAGATGCAAGTCAGAAGTGGGGTACCTCAGGGTCAGACCTGGGGCCAGTCCTCTTCAATATCTTCATCAGTGACATTGCAGATGGACAGGACGGTAAGGTTTGTCTGTTTGCAGATGACAACAAGATCTGCAACAGAGTAGATGATCCAGATGGGGTGGGTAGAATGAGAAGAGATCTGGATAAACTGGCAAAATGGTTGGAAGAGTGGCAACTGGGGTTTAATGCAAAGAAGTGCAAGATCATGCACATAGGGAAAAGAAACCCTGACGCCACCTATAGGCTGGGAGAGGCGTTGCTTGCAGTCACAAGGGAAGAAAGATACTTGGGCATCACCATCACTGATGACCTGAAATCATCCAAGCAGACCACTAAAGCAGTAGATAAGGCTAGGGGCATGTTGGGGTATATTAGTAGGGGTATCAAAAGTCAGAAGAGGGAGGTAAATAATCCCTCTTTACAAGACACTGGTTATGCCCCATCTGGAGTACTGTGTGCAGTACTGGAGGCCACACCTTCACAAGGACATGAACCAAACTGAGGCAGTCCAGAGAAGGGCAACCAAAATGATGCAGGGACTGCAATAGAAAACATATGAGGACAGATTAATGGAGCTCAATATAAATACCCTAGAGCAAAGGAGGGAGAGAGGTGATACGATTGAATCACTCAAACACCTTAAGGGCATTAACAAAGTAAAAGAGTCTAACATGTTTAAAAAAAAATAGCAGGACAAGAGGGCACAGCATGCGATTAGAGGGAGGCTGATTAAGGGGTAATGTGAGGAAGTTGTTTTTCACAGAAAGGGTGGTGGATGCATGGAATGGCCTACCTAAGGAAGTGGTGGTATGAATACAGTGCAGGGCTTCAAACAGGCATGGGATAGGCATAAGGGAGAAATAAAGATGAGTATGAATAGATAGGCCATTGACAGAGCAAAGGTTGATGGCACATTTATAAGGTAGAAAAAGAAATGGGCAGACTGGATGGGCCTTGCGGTCCTTATCTGCCATCAACTTCTATGTTTCTATGTTTCTATAAGTACAAATATATTTAACTAAACAAGTTTTGCTTTGGTGTCCCAAGCCCATATTCGCGCAAAATAATCTTTAAATCTAAATAATTATAGATGGAATGCATTAGCGTCATAAAACAAAGTGTTTACAAACATAAAAAATTTAGGGACTTAGGAACCCTGGGAGAGGGGTGAACCACTACAGTTTGCAAAGAGACTGGCTGGAGAAGATTCACTGCTCCACATTATCCCACTGAGCTCTCTGTGTTGCAGAAGCCAACTGATTTGACTCCTGTGGCAACAGTGAGTAGCGGCTCATAGGAAGTCACGTGATGCCATCTCACCTCCACATTGTGGTGTAAATACCATGGACAGGATTTTCAAAATGGCGAGAATGCTGCAAGCCCAGGTGTGCCGAACTTACGGCTCATGGGACTTGTGGAATTGTCCTGACTGGCGATCGGTATTTTCTATACCATGCGCCGATTGCAGAATGTTAGACCAACTTTTTGTATTCTACAGTAGCTTGTGATAATCCTGAGGGCCTTTTTTTAGGAGCTTATGCCAGATATTTGGCACAACTTCCATGTTAGTATCACCAGCAAAATAAAGTGTAGCAAAAAAATGCAAGCAGCACACCACAGGCTAAAATGTTTCAGGGTACATAACCCCATGGGGAAAACACCACATGTGCCCAGCCCATGATGTGCTGCAGACTCTGTAGGGCTGTAGAAGACACGGTGGAACTAAATGGATGGTGAGTGCAGTGGGCATGGTGTGTCTCCCGGTCAGTGCAGCACAGGAACCCAAGAAACACCATACTGGGAATGCAGTGCCACACTGACCAGTGCTTCACTGCCAGGACTTGGGACAGTAACTTGGCCATGGGCACCAGCAATGCCAGCTGAACAGCAGCACCACTGCATGCCAGCCACATGTCCTGCATGCCATGATGGCACCTACCAAACACCAGCCAGAAACCTACAGCCAGAGGCCATTCTGGCCCGCCTACCCTCCATCGCTCAGCCAGCATGAAGCCCCAGTCCCAGCCACATGTTAACTGTACTGTGCCCTGCAACAAATATATTTTGTATTGTGTCATGTACTATGTTGCTGATCTTGAGTTATATTGTGCTCCGCTCAATTGCGTATTCCATTCACTCGATGATGATGATGAATAAAATACAATGAATTAAAAATGAATTAAATATCGTGCTACTGTTCAAAAGGATGTTATGTCATTGTATTGCATTTCTAGCCTGACTGTATCCTCCCAGGCTGAGCATGAAAACAGGAACATTTTGTCTAGTGCACTTGCCTGGAAATGAAGAACTAATTATCCAAACATTAAACAATTCAGGGGCCTTGTACACAGTCACAGAAGTGGGTGGTGATATTTTTTTGGGGGGGTGCACATAGCTCTCCATACTGCCACCCATCAAAACTGCCATGCATAAACACATGTCACTGCCTGTGGGGTGGGGGGGAGCTATCCTCTACAAGAGCAGCACTGCTATGAGGGCTGGGCTGTGCTGACATAAAAGGCAGAGTCCACAGCTGATATGTTAGTGTTGACTAGGGACACTGAGAACTGGCACTAAAGCTCTGCTAAAATTATTCCTGGTCAGCGCCTTTATGAACTCAGTTTGTCTTCTTGACCTTCTTATCAGACTGTGATACAGGCATTATTCAGGACATTACACACCTTTAACTTTAGTGTTATTGTTTTCTTGCAGTTACTGTACTTTTATTGATGTTAATCTACATTTGTTGAGCTATCCCACCAGTGCAGAGGTAGCACTACCACTTGCAACACTGATGACCGAGAATTTTATCTCCTGACTTGTCATTTCCTTACAACCCCAGGTAAGTAAAATGGCTTGTCTTAGTATTTCCCCCCTGTTATTGAATAAACTTGGTAGTCTGGGTCTATCTAGCAATACTATTATTTAAAAATTACCTACAGTATAGGAGCATTTTATGTTTGTTGTGTGCGCTAGTACAAGTTGAACATTTTGCAATGTACAGGGTTTTGAGAGGTGTGTCACGGTGGTCCAATGCCAGAGGTTCTACAGTGGGCTTGACCAATAATCATCAAGGCTGATCATGACATTGTTCAGGCATGAAAGTGCGTGGACTTAAAAACAATGTGCCAACAGACACATTCATAAATCAGCTCTTTCAGCAAGCACAGCAGATTGATCTCACCATGTGCTCTCAGTCTGCTTGCTCCTCTCCCCCAGCATTTTACATGTGCACACACACACACACACACACACACACAGAGTCAATTATACAGGTCCAGCAGCAATCTCTAGGTACTTGAGGCCAACCATAGAGTTACATGTTTTCATTGGAATCAGGGTGTGGTGAGACGCAGCAGAACTTTTCTTTATCTTTCATGTAACATTCCAGAGATTGAAACTGAAACCTGAAACTGCTCACTTTGCTAATGTGTGTGTGTGTCTGTCTGTCTGTCTCTCTCTCTCACTGGCTACACACACACACACACACACACACACACACGAGTCAGGTTACAAATGCTGTAGTAGGCTGCTGATAGGGTGGAAAATGTAACATTTAAGAACATTAATGGTTACTTGGTTTCTAGAGTAGTAAATAAGTGACTGGTTCACATTAATATAGGGTAGCTCAAACAATGAAATAAACTGTGGCTGGCATTGATTTTTATATAATGGTTGCCTGTAAAACTGGAATTTAGTTTACCCCTTCAAAGTGCAACAACTTGCAAATTTGGACACTTACCATTTAAACAATTTCTTGGGGAGGACTCCCATATTCTCTGTTTAAAAAAAAAAAAAAAAAAGATCCCCTGGTAAAATTACAGAAATGGTCCTGCTCTCAGCCAGGCCCAGCTGCAGTTTCTAGGTATCTGAGGCCAGCCATAGAATTATATTTTTTTCTTGGAGTCAGGGGTGGGGGAGACCTAACAGAACTTTGCTTTATCTTCCATTTAAGCCTTAAAATGCACCACAGAGCATCTGAAACCCTAGAGCGTCTGGGGACTGCTCGTAACACTGACAATGGGGGTGCCCAACCCCCCAGTGTCTCCAACTGAAATAAAGAAAACCTTCACCTGTAGTTTAATTTTTTTTAAATAAACACTGTAAAAAATAATGTCTATCGATGTCCGCTGCTGTCACACTGCTTCTTCTCTCCTGGGTTGTTTGGCAAGACTTTCATCCACAGATTCCCCTGCTACTCTGGGATTGACTTTGATTGCTGTGGTGGTGATTCAACTGACTGGGATCTACCAGGTCGCATCTGGAAATGAGCTTTTAGCTCAGTATGCTTTCCTGGTAAATCTTGTAAATAAATAAATAAAATAAATAAATTTCAGTACTCTAAGAGGATACTACTGAGAACTTGCTGGGCCTTGAGCCGAGGCTGGTGAGCGATGGCCGGGCATGAATGTCCTGTAGGGTTGGGGGGTTGGATGAGAGCTAACTGAAGGGCTCAGCTAGTTGTCCACCCTGGGGGAGTCCCAGGGCATTGCTATCTGTGATGGCTTTAGTTCTGGGACCCTGACCCAGGAGTGGGGTTCAGATCTGGACTATTGTCTGACCGGCATGACACTGGGCCTGGCTAAAGCCTGCAGTATTGGCCGTTTGCAGATTACTTTGGCTCTCCTCTTTTGAACTTGGTTTCACTTATAATCTGGATTTGGGAAGAATGAAGTTTGTTGGATTTAAGGGCTCAGATAACACTGACAACTCTTTGATGAGGCTGTGAAAGGGTCTCTGGCTTTATCATTCCATTTTCAGTTATTACATGCTGTTGTGAGAGAACAGCACTTGGATTTTGTTCTCACTGATGGTGGTGGGGGTGAGAGCCCTGTCACCTACTGTTATATCTGTTGGACCCTAGGAGTGAGAGTCCGTGGGTCTATTAGTGGACAATTTTTGGCCCTAGGAGGTGGGAACTCCATGGACTAAAACCATTCTTTGAACTGTTATGGACTGGACCTTGTTTTTATTCATTTGTCATTACCTAATATAATTAGTAGTTTAACTAAGCCAATATTATATTTATTTGATGTATTGATTTAGGGATAATTGTTTTTGTTATTATTACTTATTGTTTTAGTTTTTGGGAGTGTTATTGTATTGAGCTCATTTTACTCTGCTTTTGCTCTAGTAATATAATGTGCTGGGAGGGAGTAAAGACGGTCAGGCATTATTCCTTCACCAGGCTCAGGGAAATGCGCACCTTTGAATATCCCCCATTGTCATCAGATACTTATTTAAGGTGTCAAGCTTTGGGGATAGCCAGGCGAAGGAGAAGGGGGGAGAACCGGGCCTGGTGGGGGAATGGAAAGGGGGGATGGATTGAGGTGGTGGGGACCAAGAAACACCCTGGGGCAAAATGGAGACAGGACAGAGGTATCTCTTGTCTTGTCCCCATACCCAAAGGCTCCATAGTTAATGGGCAGGAGCCTAGTTCTTCCTCGACAGCCCATCCTACTTGGATGGTGTTATGCAATGCCAGATCTATTAAAAACAAAACAGTTTTTATAGCTGATCTTGTTGAAACAGTAGATCTGGCTTGCATCACTGACACCGGGCTGGACAATAATGCAGTCCCTATATTGGCCTCTGCCATTTCGGCTTGGTACTCGGTGATACACCACCCGAGGTTGGATCGTAGGGACGGGGATGTTGCCATCATATTTAGGATGGAACTGGGCCTTGTGGATTTGCCAGTGGGGTCCACCATATCTTTTGAGTGTATCCTGGGTGAGGGTGTAGGGTGAGGGACACTCCTCATTTATGATGGTGGAGAATTCCTGCAGGAGATAGCGGACTTCATTGTCAACATAGCATTGAAGTTCCCCAGATCGTTAATTCTGGGGTATTTCAATACCTGGGTCTACGATGAACTCTCACAATTCGGTCAGAATTTCCTCCAGCTAATGACTAAGCTGGGCCTTACACAGGTGGTTACCTCCTCCTCGAACCATATAGAGGGTCACTTGTTGGATCTGGTGTTCCTCCTGGGGATGGCGATAATGGATTTGGGGGTGGAACCAGCCAGTTTGTCTGACCATCACACCATAACGTTCAGTTTCAAGGCCCCCCGAATGGACCTGCCCCTACGGAGATGGTCTAGTACCATCCTTTAAGGGGTGTTACCCCAGAAGGTCTGTCGGCAGTGCTGGATCTATTGGGTTTGTCAGGTGAATGCATGAGTCCAGGGGATCTCATACTGGCCTATAATAGAGCGGTGGGAGAGGTCCTGGACAAGATTGCTCCAGTTCGTGTTCGACTGCTCACTCTTCACCCAAGGACCCCTTGGTTTGATGGTTCCTTGAAGGAGTTGAGGAGAGTTGGTTGAAGACTAGAGAGAGCATGGCGGAGGTTGGGCCTGGATGCCGACAGGCTTAGATTGATAGAGCATTATAACTGCTATCAATCATAAATCACCCATAAGAAGGCAGAATTCCTGTCCAGGGAGATTTCTGCTGCACGGAATCGACTGGCTCAGCTCTTCTGGACTGTGGACAGACTGTGCAATCCAGTCTGTCTCCAGCCTGGAAGGGCACTTTCTCAGGCTAAATGTGAGGAGTTCACTCAATTCTTTTGGATAAGGTTACCAGCATCCGGTCTGGCATCAGCCCTACTCTCCCTATGAGGGACTGCGGAGGTTGGCGAGAGGTGATGAACACTTGGTCTGTCTGGGCAGACTTTAACCAGGCAGCATTCATGGACATTGTGCAGATCATCCAAACATTGTGCCCAACCAGCTGTAGTTTGGATCCGGGCCCTACACCCCTATTAGTGGGTTGTGTTGATGTCATCTGCCCAATCCTATCTAAAATTGTCTGGGGTTCCTTGGAGAGGGGTGTCTTTCCTGATACCCTTAAGGAGGCAGTCGTATGACCCCTCCTAAAAAAAAAAAAAAATCCTTAGATCCAGACTACCCAGCTAACTACAGGCCTGTCTCTAACCTTCCTTTTGCCGGGAAGGTTATTGAGAAGGTGGTTGCATTGCAACTGGACAATCACCTTGTGACCCACAATGTCTATGATGCTCTCCAGTCTAGGTTTTGTAAGAGACATAGTACTGAGACTGCACTTGTCTGGGTATTGAATGACCTCCTAATAGTGAGGGATCAAAAGGCTCATACCATCTTGGACCTTCTTGATCTCTCTGCAGCATTTGACACTGTGGATCATGGTGTGCTATTGGAGTGTCTGCGGTGTCTATGTGGACTGTCAGGGACAGTCCTAGAATGGCTTTGATCTTTCCTCTTGGGCAGGTCTCAGAGGGTGGTCACTGGAATTTATTCCTCTGATGCCCTTCCTCTGTCCTGTGGGGTCCCGCAGGGCTCCATACTGGTGCCCATGTTGTTCGCAGTGTACATGTTGCCATTAGGAGATGTCATTAGGCGATATGGTTTGAGTTTTCACTGCTATGCAGAGGATACTCAACTGTGTCTGTCCTTTCTACCCGAACAAGGGGATACAGTCTCTGTGTTTAACAACTGTCTCACTGAGATCAAGGTATGAGATGATTCCAAGTGGGCTTTTTATGCGAGTTTTTGCATTGATTACTAAGGAAATGAACATGAACAAAATATAATGTTCACAATTAATTATGAAAGTCACTGAAAGTTTGTATACTATTTTGTTTATGCATTTGTTTACTGAGTAGATGCACTGGTCCAATGAATCATTTTAAGGCAAGACCCGGGCCATGAAGATGGCACAATGATAAGGTGCAGATACATTATACATAACATTAATGTCATTAGAAACAAGTACAACAGTCTGAGAGTGCAGTACAGTAGATAAGGTGCAGGCACATAATACAGACAGTAATGCCATTGGAACAAGTACGACAGTCTAGGAGAATACAGTACAGTAGATACAACAGTGTGCGTAGAAAAATGCAGTATAGTGTAAAAATATTGTATTGTTACTGACCATTGTAAATGTCTGATGAACACAATAGTTATATATTTTTGGGAAAAACAATCAACTTGACAATTTTGGAAACAATAATTTCTGTATTAAAGATGTTTTTGTTCGACAGATCACAGATGTATCATGCTATCAGTGGTTTAGAAAAGAAAATGTGATTGCTAACAAAGAAATATAAATATTACTAATTGTACTTTTTTTGGTTGATTTTTATAGCTGATGAAAAAGAATCATAAGCAAAGGCTTTGCAAGAACACTACTTGGGTAGGATTATACAGTATACTCAGTTGTCAAGCATGAGTGGTTTAAAGGACATGGAGCAGCTAGTGCATAACCAACCATGGCATGGGGTATGGCAGCATATAGAACTTGAATGACCATTCAAAATGCACCTGTTGTAGTTAAAATAAATGTAAATACAGTAATTGCTTGCATTGTAAATCCTCAAGCAGAAATTGCCAGATGGGAGTTGTACTCAGCTGTATACTGTATGTCCCTTGATATTGTGTTTCTTATCAGTGCAGGTACAGCAGTCAGTGGAGAATGATAATGACCCAGTTAGGTACATGGTGCACTGTGAAGTGTAAGCTTGGTATAACTAAGTTGAAGGAACAACACCCAAAACAAAGGGAAAAGACTGCGCTGCTTGGACACATGTGAAAAAGGTTTCCGTTTAACAACTCCTTAAACTGTCTGAGGAAAATAATCTAACTCTCAAAAAACTATCATTCTAGTCTGGAAACAAGATGGTGCCATAACCTTACAAAGTAAAATTTTGAATTCGGTAGAAACTATTACTATAAAAAAATAGGATATTCCTGCTTTTCTTAAACAATAAGACATCACCACTATAGAAAATCTTTGGGATTCAAATATAATTTTTCTATTTGGGATAAAGAATATTTAATCTAACTAAGATATTCTTTTTTTTTTACAGTGTTAAAAGCAATAGACTGCTGATTGAGATTTCCTCTGAGAACAAGCTAGGTCCCTACAAATACAAAATTTGGCAGTACTCCACCGACCTTAACAACTGTGACAGTACCTCTTAGGCTGTCATGGTACTACACACATTTTTTTCCCTCCGCTACTCATTAGCCTAACCCTCTGCCCCACCATTACCTCCAATCACCACACAATTTGCACTGTTTCCCCCCTCCTATTCACTTTCCTCCTCCTTCTCTATCTCCTCTTCCCCTCCTCTAATTCACTGCTATTTCCCCTCCTCTCACCTTCATTTCATTTATTCCCTACACTACTCTCTGTTCCCCCCACTCACTCACCTCCTCCCCTTTCTCTTTCCTCTCTTCCCCTCCTCCTGTTCACCTTCCTCCAATCTATAACACCCACATTCCCTACCCCATTCCCCCATTTTTCCTCTTTGTCTAGTCTCACCCTGCCTTAACTTACACCTCCCTCCAGCCTTCTATGGTATCCTTCCCCCATGTTGCACCCCCCTCAGCCCCTCCCCACTCCCTCCCCTGCTCCTCCTCACACTTGCTCTTGTACTTTCAGAAGCCCTTAGCACTTATTTGTTCAGTGTGACTGACTGTGATTGCCTTTTTGCTAATGTAACCTCTTGATTGTCTGTAACCTGAATGTAACTTTATATATTGAAAGTAATAGGCTGTAACTTATATGTAATTAATTTCTATGTATCTTGTGTCCTACCACTGCTGTTTTGTATCACAATGATTGATACAGAACCTTTGTAAAAGAACTCCTGGTTCAAACATATTTTGTAATCCTAGAATTTCATAAAGTAAATGAATATACTGCTTTGCACTCACATAAGAAGAAATTGCCAGAGTATGGCCATCCACAGTATACCTCATGCTGCAGATTCAGATCTCAAGGAGATATAGTAGCTGTAATGTGTGTGTGTGTGTGTGTGTGTGTGTGTGTGTGTGTGTACAAAATTACAAGGATAATGACAATAAATTAAGTGCATTGTGCATAGTGAGGTACAGGAGCTTGGTCAAACAAAAAGTACACAATGGAAAAATTTAGTTAAAAAGCCCTAACAACAAAGTTGGAAAAGGTGAAAAAAAGATTGCCACTCATTAAATCCTGATACTGGTTTGACAAAAAACTAAAACTCTAAAAGTAAATATTTTAGCCAGTAAACAGGATGGTGACATGGAGTTTTATAATAAAAGTTTTAATCAGTTTGATAAAAAATTAAAATAAGAAATATATACCATAAAATAAGACTGATTTGCTTGACAAGTTAAATTAAGATAATGTGGGTTGAAATTAGTCTATTGTTCAAAATAAATAAGAAAAACATCTTTAAAGCTTTTGGGTATTAAAAATTAAGTTTTTAATATTTTTTATTTATATGCTTTCAAGATATTACAATATGTCAACAGGATACTTGTGTTCTTGTCTATGCTGATACATCTCAGAATAAACATATTCCTAAAATAAAGAGTTATCAATTCAGAACAAAAGTATCTAAAAATAAATATACAATAAGATCAATTAAGTAAAGATCAATTATCATATAACAAGTCTAATTATAATGTCTTTCAAGGGTGTAGACAGGCATACTCACTGTACACATTTGTGTACAGTTTTGTTGAGTGCGTGTCACAAACCATAAGCCACTCTGTTAATATTATCATTCTAATCTGTAGTATTTGGGTTAGTATAGGTCACTGATGAGTGTCTCTGTTTAAACTTCTGTTGTTTAGGAGACAGATACATGTATAACCTCTTTAGAGAGTAGAGGTATCATCTGACAACAATCTGACATGTTTGGAAGGGGGTGCCATTTGGAAAGGATGCGTACACTTTTTAATGGGGGGGTTGTAACTGTTGGAGATTGTGTACAAAACGGAGATGTTTGGCTACACCCCTGATGTCTTTATAAGTGACATTGCAGAGGGACTGGAAGGAAAGTGTGCCTCTTTGCAGATGACACAAAGATCTGCAATAGGGTTGATACACAAGGAGGCGTGTAAAGGATGAGAAGGGACTTGGCAAGGTTGGAGGAATGGTCAGAAGTATGGCAGCTAGGATTCAATGCAAAGAAATGCAAAATAATGCACCTGGGAAACAAGAACCCAGGGGAAGAATATACAATGCGGAGGAGGTAGTAACAACAACAAACAAGCATTTGTCAATGCCAAATGTTTGCTTGCTGGCATTGGCAGTGGTAGTGTAGAAGTTACAGAGCTGCGTAATAGGAATGGCAGTGAAGTATTGAACTGAAGCCAACCCCACCACCACCCTGCAGAGAGTGACAGGCATTGGGGTGTGCCTTTGGGTCATCAGGCATAACAACCACGCCATTTCACCACACCCCACCCTGCAGACACTGACAAGTGTCACAGTGTTCCTTGGGGTCTTTGGCCCTTATGCGAACCCCATTCCATTAGGAAATACGGTTAGATGGGTGTGATATAGGAGAATGGGGTGAACTTTGGGGCCGAACATTCCAAGGCATACCTCGATGCCTCTCACTGGTGCAGGGTGTGGAATGGTATGAGCATTACAGGCAAGAATCCCAAGTCACACCCCTGATGCCTGTCATTCTCTACAGGGTTGGGCGTTATGGTTGGAAACCCTAATACCTCAGGAATTCATTGGTATTTTCACTCCAAATTTTCAACATGGTTTTTTTGTGACCCCACCTCATGAACAGGGGGAATATCAGTTTGTTAGCCAAAGCTGCTTATGCACAGCGACACGTACGATTTAGCACCACAGGTGCAAAACATTCTGAACAGGATGTAAAAATGACAGCTGTACAGTTCATGGGGAGGTGTAAAAATGGCAATGTTGCAAATCTGCAGTAAAATATTAAAAAAACTGGTGAAGTCACGAGCGTACATAGAAACTGTGCAACGCACACCCGTAATATAATTAGGTTGGGGATTTTACAGCAGATTGTCAGCTCAGGCATTTTGGTGCCTCTGATCATGAACAGTGTCACTGTGATTTTCTTTATCTGTCCCAACAATGATTTCCCACAGCGACCCGCATCTCTGTTGCTGAAAGTGTGAAAACACACTTCGGCCATGTTGTGAAAAATGACAGCTGTACTGTTCATAAGGAAGTGTGGAAAAATGCCACTGGTGAAAATCTGGACTGAAAATATTACAAAGTCATGAACTTACGAGGGTGCGTGGAAACTGCGCAATGCTCACTCATAACACAGTCATTTTATGGACTTTTGTCACCAAATTTTCAACATAGCCATTTTAAGACCTCTGCTCATGAACAGTGTAACTGTGATTTTTGTAATCTGTCCCAAACATTGCTTTCGCACACCAACAGCACCATCGTGCGCTACATGTTCGAAAACACATTTTGGGTGACATATGAAAAATGGCAGCTGTACTGTTCAGAAGGAAGTGTAATAAATTGGCATTGCTGAAAATCTGGAGTGAAAATATTAAATTCGCAAACTTACAAGCATACATAGGAACTGCGCAACGCATGCTCGTAAAACAGTCATTTTTAGGAATTTTTTCACCAAATTTTCAACATAGCCATTTTAAGACCTCTGCTCATGAACAGTGTCACTGTGATCTTCTTAATGTGTCCCATCCATTGATTTCGCACAGCGACTGCGCCATTGTGCGCTACATGGGTGGAAACACATTTTGGGCAAGATGTGAAAAATGACAGCTGTACTGCTTATAAGGAGGTGTGGTAAAATGGCAATGTTGAAAATCTGGAGAGAAAATATTGAAAATTTACGAACTTATGAACGTGCGTAGGAACTGTACAACGCACGCTCGTAAAACAGTCATTTTTAGGAATTTTTTCACCAAATTTTCAACATAGCCATTTTAAGACCTCTGCTCATGAACAGTGTCACTGTGATTTTCTTTCATTTTTTGGAATTTTTCCACCAAATTTTCAAAATAGGCTTCTTGAGAGCCTACCTTATGAACACTGGCAGTGTCGTTTGGTTAATTGGTCCTAAAAGGTGATTTCATGCACTGACTGTGAAATCACCCTTTGGGCCTGAATAATGCCATGACAGTGGCAGCATTCATGAGAAGGGGTCCCAAAAAACCCAGGTTGAAAATTTGGTGCAAAAATTCCCAAAAATGCCTGAGATATGCAATAAAGTTGAAAAAACCCTCTCTATCCCATTATACAGCTTACCGGCATTTCCTCAGTTCGCGGTCGGCTTTGAAGAGTGCAGACGTGTTCCTGGTCCACCGAAGATCACGATCAGACCCGGAGGTAAGTATGGGGTGAGGGGGGGGGGAGGCGGGGTGCGCAGTGGGTGGGTGCAGGTTGTGGCGGGGGCAGGGAGACTGCGTGGGACCGTTTTTTCTTTACAGGTTTTTTTTTTTTATTTTGATGATACGGGACATTTGCCATGCTGGGGTGGGCTCCCAGCATGGCACAAGGATGGCTGGGGGGGGAGCCGATGGGGGATTGGGCACCCCGTCGGCCATAGTATCTATTGCCACACTGGGGTGAGCTCCCAGCATGGCACCCCCGGCCTGTACTCTGGGGGTGAGGACAGTGGAGCTGACGGGGATTGGGCACCCCCGTCGGCCATAGTATCTATTACCCGCGCTGGGTGAGCTCCCAGCATGGCACCCTCGGCCTGTACTCTGGGGGTGAGGACAGTGGAGCCGATGGGGGATTGGGCACCTGTCGGCTATACCATGAGTTGCCACACTGGGGTGGGCACCCAGCATGGCATGTGGAAGGGTTTGTGGCGGGGGGAGAGTGCAGCACAGCCAACGGGGGATTGGGCATCCCTGTCGGTTATACAGTGTGTGTGTGTGGGGGGGCAGCACACAGTATGCTTGTGTGTGTTTGTGTGAGTGTGTGTAGGGGGAGCTGCGCATGAGCAGGCGATGTCTTATCGCTGCTCACTGAAGCGTAGCTCCCCCTTTCAACTGTACGCTACTGCATTTTGGAGCTGTCATGGACAGTTCCAGCATGCATTGGAGGACTGGGGCCGCGCCTGCCAACACACTGACTGAATTGGAAGAGGGGGTGACACACCTCTGAAAACTCAGATGATGGCACTATGTTTCTTGCACATGCATGCAAGCAAACATAAAAAGGAAAGGGACCTGGGGGTAATCATATCAGATGACCTTAAGGTTAGCAAGCAATGTGAGAAGGCAGTAGGGAGGGCTGGGGTATACTGGGATGCATAGGAAAGGCATCAGCAGCAGAAAACAGGAAGTTGTTATCCCTCTGTACAGACAGTTGGTGAGATCCCATCTGGAGTACTGTATCCAGTTCTGAGACCCCGACCAGCAAGGACATAGACAGGATAGAGGCAGTCCAGCAGAGGGCAACTAAAATGGTGCAGGGTCTGCAAGAGAAGCCGTATGAGGAGAGACTAAAGGAGCTTAATATGTATACCCTTGAGGAAAGAAGGGATGGGGGGACATGATAGAAACTTTTAAGTACCTCAGTGGAATCAACAAAGTCCAAGAGGGTAGCATCTTTCAGAAAAAGAGCGTGCAAGAACAAGAGGACACAATTTAAAGATGGGGGTGGTTCGGGCAATGAGGAAGTATTCTTCAGAGAGGTAGTGGATGCATGGAACAGCCTTCCTGAGGAGGTTGTGGGGTCTAAAACTGTGAGAATTCAAGAATGCCTGGGACAGACATAAGGCAATTCTTGTGGGGGGGGGTAGGATGAAATAGGCTGTTGGTTAACTAGGATCTGCGGCCTATCCTGTAGGTAGGGAAATGGGCAGACTAGATGGGCCAAGCGGTCCTTATCTGCCATCAAAGTCTATGTTTCTATTAAAATAGAAGGGAAATTTTCAAATAGTACTAATATATGATATGATTTGTTTATTTCAAAACATTTCACCAGGAAAGGCACACTGAGCTGAGTATCAGCTCATTTCCTGTTGCATCCTGGAGGGTGAGGGGAAGGGGAAAGGGAATAATAAAAGTACAATAACAAACAGCTATGAACATGTAACAGACTTCAGGCCATCATCAAAGTGCATCTATTACATTGTGTTAGGAACTATATACTGTAGGTAGCACAATGCATATGGAAATTTATTAGAAATGTATAATGAAAAGAAAAGTGTCATGGATTAACTTTGAAAGAGGAGGGGGCTGTGCATAGTGGGTTAACCTGGGAGAAAAAGGGAGGAAGAATAAGAAAGGGATAATGCATAATAGAGTAACTTCAACTTCTTTATTTTTTTTAAATGTGCAAATCAAAATATCGAAGCGCTTGTACAAAAGATAAAATGCAACATAAAACATTCCACACAACTTAAAACAAGGGACAGCATATCATCAGTCATCCCTATTCTGAAAAGGCAAGTCTTAATAGATAAGTTTTCAATGCTGACTTGAAGCCCCTCATGGTCAGCACTCCCTTACCGAATGAGGTAGAGAATTCCACAGGGTCTGTGTCACAAGTACTGTACAAATGCCCTTGCACCTGATGACTTAAATCAGACCGTAGGAATCTCCAGCAATCCCTCGTCGGAGGAGTGAGTGGGCAGAGGGGGCAATAGGGATGTAGGAGTTCTTGCAGGTAGCACGGACCTTGTCCATGTAGGGCATTATAGGTCAGCAAGTCGGCCTCGAAGGTGATTTGCCACTGAACAGGCAGCCAGTGCAGTCCATAGAGAACAGGTGTTACATGGCAAGACTGAGATAAACCAGTCAACAACCCAGCTGCCACATTTTGCACTAGCTGCAAGCAACGAATATCAACCCCTGAGACCCCTAGGTAAATGAAGTTGCAGTAATTGAGGCAAGAGGTCACAAAGGAGTAGACCAACATTGGAAGGTCATCGGGTGGGATCAGGTGTTTTATCCAGGCGATATTCCTCAGATGGTAAAAAGAAGATTTGACGACAGCTGACACCTGCATCTTAAGTGTCAGTCCCTTGTTAAAAATAACGCCCAGATTACGCATCCGATCTGAGGTCAACAGCTGGATGCCCCCAAGCCCAAGCCCAGAAGGCCATCCCACCAGTTATCCCTCAACCCAACATCCTGGGTCCACCACCAACACCTCAGTCTTGTCCAGATTCAGCCTCAACCAATTGCCACTCATCCAGTCTGGATCTCAGCGAGGCAGTTGTTAAATACCAAGACAGAATTGTCCTGCCTGGGCATAAAGGACATGCAGAGCTGAGTATCGTCCACATAGCAGTGAAAACTCAGACCATACCGCCTTACAGTGTCCCCCAATGGCAGTATGTACACTACGAATAACATGAGTGAAAACACAGAGCCCTGAGGGACCCCACACAGCAGGGAGGTGGGTCAGAGGAATAAATCCCTGACACCACTCTCTGAGACCTGCTGTTAAGGTATGAATGGAACCATCTGAGGACTATTCCTGGTAGTCCACAGATGACCCTCAAGCACTCTAGAAGCACACCATGGCCCACAGTGTTGAATGCTGCAGAGAGATCAAGGAGAACCAAGATGGAGCAGTTCCTCTGATCTCTCGCTAGCAGGACATCATTTAATACCCAGACAAGCACCGTCTCGGTACTATGCCTCTTCCTAAATCCCAACTGGAGAGGATCGTAGTTCTTGTGGATGGTAAGATGATCCTCCAGCTGCAGTGTGACTGCCTTCTCTATAACCTTTCCTACAAAAGGAAGGTTAGAGACAGGCCTGTAGTTGGTAGGACAGTCTGAGTCTAAAGAGGGTTTCTTCAGGAGTGGTATAACCTCCACCTCCTTCAGGGCGTCCACAAACACACCTGTCTCTAAAGGACACCTGACTATCTCTGCTAGGATCAGGCTGATAACCTCAACACACTCCACAAGGAGACGTGTTGGACCTGGATCCAAACCACAGCAGGTCGGCTGCAAACTCTGGATGATCTTCACGACATCCTCTATCACCAACTGGATGAAATCCGATCAATCAGGTCGAAGGGCTGCAACCTCCCACCAATCCCTGTAATCCCCATTAGTGCAAGCTGCACAGACCTCAGCTCTGATGCCAGCAACCTTATCTGCAAAGAACCGAGCAAACTTGTCATATTTGTTTTGTGACAATGCTCTCTAAGGCTGTAGACAGGCTGGATTGCACAGTCTGTCAACAGTCCGAAAGCTGGTCAATTCTGTCCAGCAGTTATTTCCCTGTACAGGAATTCTGCCTTATTACAGGAGATAGCTAACTGATATTCTTCATAATGAAACATCAGTCTAAGTAGCAGCTCAAATGCATTCTGTGAAAGAGGGAGTATCTTAAGAAGGTTGAACTTGAGTTGCAGGGTAAAGGAGAGGTGATAGGGGAAGCAGGTGTTAGGGAGGGGAAGGGAGGATAGAGATCATGGTATGTAGAGATGGAGGCTGGGGAGGCAAGGATTAGGAGAGGAGGAAGGAAAGCAGGGGGATGGGCGGAGGAGAAAGATAGTGGACAGAGGGAACTCCAGGCAACTAGTAGGGGTGGCTATGGGAGAGAAAAGGACGGAGAAATGGGAAAATAGAGGGAGAGCAGAGAAGCAAAATCAGGAGCAGTTGCAGGAAGGGAAGATAAAAATGAGAAGGAGAGAAATTAGATATCAGAGGGTTGGAGCAGAATGAATGAATAATGGAAGGAAGTTCCACAGTTTAAGGAACCAATAGGAGAAGACAGATTGTCCAGCAGAGGTTGACCTAGAGGCGCGAGCAAGGGATTGGAAGCCAGAGTTGCAAACGGAGTTGGTTGCAGGTTGCGGGGGGATAAAGGTGAGGTAGAAGGGGAGAGAACCAATCCAGTATAAGCCAGATTTGGTAAAATACACTGTTTAAGTGACAATGGACCATGAAGCACTGTCTCTCAAACAGTAAAAATTAATATCAACAAGCATTTGTCAATACCGAATGTTTGCTTGCTGATATTAGCATTGGATGTGCAGGAGTTAGACAGATGCAGAATAGGAATGGCAGTGAAGTATTGAACTCACGCCAACCACACCTCCAGCTTGCAGAGATGGACAGGAATTGGGGTGTGCCTTTGGGTCATTGCCCATAACGCTCATGGCATTTCACCTCACCCTATTCTGCAGACACCGACAAGTGTTGAGATGTGCCTTGAGGTGTTCGACTTCACAGTCACCCCATTTCATGAGGACATATGCTGAAATGGGTGCAGTAAAGGAGAATGGGGTGAACTC
Organism: Neoceratodus forsteri; assembly: GCA_016271365.2. NCBI lineage: Eukaryota > Metazoa > Chordata > Ceratodontiformes > Ceratodontidae > Neoceratodus > Neoceratodus forsteri. Next base: position 373,694,835 of record CM057449.1, read on the forward strand.
TGGGGCCAAACAGTCCAAGGCACACCTCAATGCCTGTCACTGGCTTCAGGGTGGGGGGTAGTGGTGGTGGAATGATGTGAGCATTACAGCCGACAATCCAAAGGCACACCCCTGATGCCTGTCAGTCTGTACAGGGTGGGATGTTATGGTTAGAAACCCTAACACCCCAGGCGTTTGTTGGTATTGCACTACAAATTTTCAACATGGCCTTTTTGTGACCCCACCTCATGAAAGAATTTGGGACCTCTGCTCATGAACAGTGGCACTGATTTTGTTAATCTGTCCAGAACTTTGATTTCCCACAGCAACCATGCCATTCTGTGCCAGATGTGTGAAAACACAGATCGGGCAGGATGTGAAGAATGACAGCTGTACCATTCATAGGGAGGTGTGAAGAGATGGCAATGTTGAAAATCTGGAGTGAAAATATTAAGAATGCTCGAACTTCCGAACATACATGGAAACTGTGCAACGCACGCTTGTAACACAGTCATTTAGTGGAATTATTTCACCAAACTTTCAACATAGGCTTTTTGTGACCTCTGCTCATGAACACAGTCACTATGATTTTCTTAATCTGTCCCGAACATTGATTTCCCACAGCAACCACGCCATTGTGCACCAGATGTGCGAAAACACATTTCGGGCAGGATGTGAAAAATGACAGCTGTATTGTTCATAAGGAGGTATGCAAAATTGACAATGTTGAAAATTTTGAGGGAAAATATTACAGATTTTTAGTTACGAGTGTGCGTGGAAACTGCACAATGCACCCTCGTAATATAGTCATTTTACAGGGAGGAACAGGGTGCAGGAATACACTATTTTTAAGTGAAAAAGATGTTCCAGGACTAGAGGGCATGGGATGAGGTTGGAGGGTGGATGATTCAGAGGAAACGTGAGGAAGAATTTCTTCACAGAACAGGTGGTGGACAAGTGGAACACCCTGCCAGAGGAAGTGGTGGGGGCTTAAACAATCACGGGATTTAAGAATGCATGGGATAGACATAAAGGAATTCTGGAGGTCGGAGGTAAGGGGCAACAGACTTCTAGGAAAACATAAACTGAACTTAAGCTCAAATGGGCAGACTGGGTGGGCCATAGGCCCTTATCTGCCGACACTGTCTATGTATCTATGTATGGACTTTTGTCACCAAATTTTCAACATAGGCATTTTAGGACCTCTGCTCATGAACAGAGTCACTGTGATATTCTTAATCTGTCCTGAAAACACTGATTTCCCACAGCAACTGCGCTATTCTGTGCCAGAAGTGCAAAAACACATGTCGGCCAGGATGTGAAAAAATGAGCTGTACTGTTCATAAGGAGGTGTGAAATAATGCCAGTGTTGAAAATCTGGAATGAAAATATTACAAATTCATGAAGTTACAAGTGTGAGTCATTTTGTGGAATTTTTTCACCAAATTTGCAACATAGGCTTTTTGAGAGCCCTCCTCATGAACAGTGACACTGTTGTTTCCTTAATTGGTCCCAAAAGGTGATTCCACACAGTGACCGCAAAATCACCTTTCAGGACCGAATAACCAGATGGCAGTCACTGAATTCATGAGATGTGGTCCCAAGAACCCCATGTTGAAAATTTAGTGCCAAAATTTGTGAAAATGGCCGAGATATGGATCAAAGTTGGGAAAAAAAAACCCATTTATGCCATTATACAGCTTATCGGCATTTTTTCCATTTGCAATCAGCTTTGAAGAGTGCAGACATGTTCACGGTCCACTGAAGATCATCGCGCCAGGCTCCAGAGGCAAGTATGGGGTGAGGGAAGTGTGTGGAGAGGTGGGGTGCACGATGGTGGGTGCGGGTTGGGGGAGGGGGCACCGGACTCAACGAGGGACCGTTTTTCTTTTACAGGGAAAAAAATTAAAAAACAATGCGGGAAGGTATTCTTATTTACAGGTACTTTGGCAAGCTGGGGTGGGCTTGTCAGCCACCTAAGTGTTCTTGAGGGTCTGTAGCCAACAGGGATTGGGCATCACCGCCGGCACAGCTGGGGGTGGGTGCATGAGCCATGGGATTGGGCACCCTTTGGCACACAACAAATGGGGGGGCATTATGCTGACGGGGATTGGGCTACCCCATCGGTAAATGAACTGGGGAGAGGGCATGCCGACAGGAAGATTGGGCACCCCTGTCAGCTATCATGGGGACTGGATAGGCCGATGAAGAAGTCACCAACACGTTTTTTTGAAATGGTACACCAGACAATGCAGCTGTAATTCGCTGCTGCAATCAGGGACCACCCCAACAGCAAAAAGAGCTGATTGTTAATGATGGGGCACTCCCTGATTGCAGCTGCAAGTTTCTTTCAAGTTGGTGGCAAGTTACACTACTGCTGTCATGTACAGCGTGATCCTCTATTGGTGCCACACAGACCAGCCCCAAAATGGGCTGCTGGCATTGGCAACAACACTGCCGCACCTCCACAACTCGCTGCTGCAGCAAGCTACTGCAATATGTTTCTTGCACATGTGTGCAAGCAAACATAAAAGGGATATCAAGAGTCTCTTCAAGCCTAATTCAGAGCAATATTTAGAAGTCAAGCCAAAAAAGACAGTTTCACAGTCCAAATCATATATCGCCCCCTCAACTCACCCCACAATCAATATTCCTGCAAGACTGAATCATGATAGCCAAAAACAAAACCACCAGTTTAAAGTATGCCTCATAATTATAGTTATAATTATTATAAGCCTAACAAAATACGCAGGGATGCAAAAAAAAATTATCCTTATCAATTTCTTTAGAAAAACCCACAATTACAGATTTACTAAACAAAAGTGTGATTCACTTTTTATTTGTCCTTAAAAGTGGCACGAAATTTCTAGAAACCTGATTGGCCAACATCTCCTTTTACCTGTGTCCTTATTAAGTCATAACATTACAACTGTCACTAACAGTGCTAGGCAGAGCCACCTAACAGAAAGGAATCCCTATGCGTGCCATCCTGCCAGCTGACCATGATCTTCAAAGTCAACTTCAATCTCAGTCACCCTCCCCCACACACACACACACACACACAAATGCAAGTGGCAGTGCAAAATATTTTAAACTTGAACTCTAACCTTGGCTCCTCCAGTAAATCCAATACAGAAACAAGACCATGAGGAAACAACCGATTTGTGTGCCACCAGGACGTGGCTTTCAAATAAAAGCCCAGAGCCGAGCCTGAACTTTGCATTTTTCATGCTGCTTCTCAAAAGTAAACCATTTAGAGGTTCCCTGCATTAGAACACAGAGCAGGCTGATCCTTCACCAATCATGATCATGGAAGTGCTATGAGAAAGCTGCCATCTATGGCAGTTGCAAGGGACAAGCTCACTCTCAATAAATTCCAGCCGCTCCTTCTCAATCACACAGCCACTCTCAGCGTTCCTTATTAGCAAAGACACCCTTTATGAAAATGGGTGTCTCGGCGTATACAACAATCAGTGCATGGGATGGGTGAACAAGTTAAGCAATATCTGCTTGTGTGTGTATGTGTTGAGGGGGGCTTCTGTAATGGCAATGAGAGCCTTCATAAATAACCTTAGTAGGGGGACAATTTTGTTCTATTTCAATTATGAAAACTTAAGTTTTTCACTTTTTTTGGCATTTATTTTTTTCTTCTTTAAAAATTCACTTAAGGGGCCCATTTTATAAGCGCAATAAGACACATCCAGGTGTGGGTTATAGCCTGATAAGAGCTCTTTCCAGGTACTAAAGGCACTCTGCACAAGCACCTTGTGCCTCATTACACACCTAGGGTGTGCTCTTATCAGGCCATAACCAATATCTCGCCGTGTCTTATTACTTGCTTACAGCATGATTGGAATCCTAAATCATAGACCTTATTTACTGGTATTACTTATCTTTAAAGAGTTATCTTATTCAGCAATTGGCCGGTCTAAAACAAAATCTAATGCAGCTGTAGAACTCAAAGGCTGCAGAGAAGGTATAGGGAAGAGGGGAGCAGTGGAACTGGAAATTGCAGTGGCTGTGGAGCAGGTGGGTCCATTTCAAATTCTAATGAAGAATCAGCAGCATGAAATCTCACATCTTTTCCAAAAAAATCCAGAATCTAGTTGACATCAAAAAATATTCTCCTGACATCATTCAGAATAATTTAAGCCTTTCAGGGATATGGTAAAGAAAACATGTCACAGATCTCATTTATTTCTCATTGAAAAAGAAGAAATTGTCATCTAGATTGTGTAACTAGGCTTACATCTGGATAGTATTGTATTCTTAACGTTCATAACAACTTTCATACTGACAGTCTGTCACATATCCTCTGTTGGATTCCACGGCATTTGTTACCAAGGCAATTGAAGGTTTGTGTGGGTTACAAAGTGTAGATTGTTACATTCTGTATCAAATGGGGAGAGGATAGGCCTTAATGAAGGGTGGAAGAGATTCAAAGATATAACTCAATCGTTACAGCAAAGTCTTTAACTACCTCCCATATGGGTTTTATCAACAGTGTCCTCCAATGAGAGTCCCACAAAATGCAAATTACTTATTCTAAAATTGTTCAAGATTTTTGACCTTTGTATCAGATGAGGACAGCTGCTCACAATGGTCTCCATGCACTATGGAGCAGATAGCCTACGTGCTGTGGATCCATCGTGCATAGGCAATCCTTAGTGTCATTTCTGTGCACTGGTGGCCTGCAGGTCCCTGTGAACATGCAAAAAAGGGATGCACATCCCTTCTGCATAGGATCCCCTGGCCAGTTGCAGGGACATACATGCAGATGGCCCAGGGGAGTGTCGGGAGCATGTCTGCACTCCTCACCATTCATGAAGTCATGGAGTGCTGGGTCAAGGGGGTCACATGATATAGCAGCAGGGACCCTGCGGTAACTGATGCATCCCCTCCCACAGCATACCCATGCCAATGAAGGCAACCCATAGCCCCCCCCACAATGCTGCCGTAGCCCTCCTGTCAGGCAGGGAAGGCTGGGGCAGCCATTTGGGCACTTGTCCACCATTGTACAAATTCAGGACCTGCGCCATCCCAGAAACCCCTGCTCCACATGGAGCAGAGGATTTATTGCAGGACCTGGTCAGGCATCTAACTGGATGCCTGCCTGTGTCTTACATGCTGCACTGATCTGCCTTTAATCCCATTTGCTGGGAGGGTAGAGCCACAGTCAGGTGTCTGGCAATCATGAATGCCAGCCATCACTGATCTGCATGCAGAGCTGCATGGGCTAGGTAAGCGCCTCTCACACATACCCATCTCACATTAGTGTATAAGCCCCACCGTGGTCCAATTTTGTTTTTAATTTCTGTATAACATGCATCAAAGCCATATGTGATTTATTTACAGCGTCAGCTGAGTATATTTAACATAGAAACATAGAAACATTGACTTTGACGACAGATAAGGCCCACCCAGTCTGCCCATTTTCCTACCTATTGAGTAAGCTGCAGATTCTAGTTAACCAACAGCCTACTTCCTCCTACCCCCCACTATAATTGCCTTATGTCTGTCCCATGCATGTTTGAATTCCCCCACTGTTTTAGACCCCACAACCTCTCCAGGAAGGCGGTTCCATGCGTCCACTACTCTCTCCGTGAAAAATAATTTCCTGACATTACCCCTGAGCCGTCCTCCCTCTTACTTTAAATTGTGCCCCCTTGTTCTTACACATCTCTTTTTCTGAAACATGCTACCCTCCTGGACTTTTTTGATTCCCTTGAGGTACTTGAAAGTTTCTATCATGTCCCCCCGTCCCTCCTTTCTTCAAGGGTATACATATTAAGCTCTCTCAGTCTCTCTTCATATGGTTTCTGATGTAGACCCTGCACCATTTTAGTTGCCCTCTGCTGGGCTGCTTCCATCCTGTCTATGTCCTTGCGTAGATGAGGTCTCCAAAACTGCACGCAGTACTCCAGATGGGGTCTCACCAACTGTCTGTACAGAGGGATAACCACTTCCCTATTTCTACTTGTGATGCCCCCTCCCTATGCATCCCAGTATCCCCCTGGCTCTCCTTACTGACTTCTCACATTGCTTACCCACCTTTAGGTCATCTGATATGACTACACCCAGATCTCTTCCCATTACTGTTGTTGTTAGTACCTCCCCTGCTATTGTGTACTCTTCTCCTGGATTTTTATTTCCCAGGTGCATTACTTTGCACTTCTTTGCATTGAATCTAAGTTGTCATATGTCTGACCATTCCTCCAATCTTGCCAAGTCCCTTCTCATCCTTTCTACCCCCCTTGTGTATCAACTCTGTTACAGATCTTTGTGTCATCTGCAAAGAGGCATACCTTTCTTTCCAGACCCTCTGCAATGTCACCTATAAAGACGTTAAAGAGGATTGGACCCAGTACTGAGCCCTGAGGTACTCCACTAGTAACCCCCCCTTTCTTTAGAATGTGTTCCATTCACTATTACCTTCTGTGTCCTGTTGTGCAGCCAGTTTGCTACTCAGGCTACCACCCTGGGACCTACTCCCAGGCTGACTAACTTGATTATTAATCTTTTGTGCAGGACTGTGTCAAATGCCTTCCTAAAGTCTAGGTAGGCCATATCCACAGCCCCTCCCTGATCTATTACTTTGGTCACCCAGTCAAAGAAATTGATTAGATTTGTCTGACATGACCTTTCTGCTGTGAATCCATGCTGCTTTGGGTCCTGTGCCCTGCTGGCCTCTAGGTACTGAACAATTCTTTCTTTCAGAAATGATTCCATCATTTTCCCCACCACTGAGGTCAAACAAACAGGTCTGTAGTTTCCTGCTTCTGCCTTGCTCCCACTTTTGTGAAGGGGAATCACATCTGCCCTCCTCCAGTCCTCAGGAACCAACCTATCTTCCCATGATTTGTTAAAAAGTGTGGTTAGTGGTGTCACTAGGTCCTCCCTTAGCTCTTTTAGGATTCTAGGGTGAATCCCGTCAGGCCCCATTGCTTTGTCCACCTTGAGTTTTAGGTGTTCTTTCAGGACTCTTTCCTTCTGTAAATGGACTGGCGTCAACCCCACTACCCAGAGTGCTTCTATTGTTTGGTTTAGGTAACTCCTCCTCTTCTTTTTTTGTGAATACTGAGCAAAAGTATTCATTCAGTATCACTCCTTTTCACTGTCTCCCTCTGCCCACCTCCCCTCTCCTTTATTAATCTTCACTATCCCTCCCTTAACCTTTCTATGCTCCCTAATGTACCTATAAAGGGTGTTATCCCCCTTCTTAACTGAGTTGGCTATTTTTTCCTCAGTTTGGGCCTTTGCTTTTCTGACTGCCTCCCCACTTTTTTCTGTTTTAATTGATACAGTTCCCTGTCATGCTCCTTCTGTGATTCCTTATACTTTTTGAATGCAGCATTTTTCTCCTTAACCTTTTCTGGCTGAAGCTTGTCTCAGTGCACAGAATTTACTTCAGGGCTAGGGCTACCAGTTTGTTTCTACATTAGCAAAAGCTACTGCAGCCCGGGGGCCACGTGGGCCTATCTTTTCACATTTGTCAGGCTTTACCTGATCTGTTTGTGAAAATCTCATAGCTTGCCTTTTTTCTTTCATTTCTCCCACTCCGTTTCTTTTTCTTTGTTTAAGAGGTTTAACTCTGGTTCAGTTAAGGGATCTGTTTCACTGATTTTTTAATGTTTCAGAAAAAGACGTTTCTAAGCAGTTTGTGTTCAGAAGACTCAAAGCACCTAACAACTGCTACTCATCTTTGTCGGTCAACTTGCTCCAAAAATTAAGATCAAGATTTTTAGTTAGTGAACTTGTAGATATTTTAGGCTTGTCTAGATATTATTATTTACAGTGAAATAGTGTGTTTAAATACAGGCCCAGCAACAGTGTAGACAGGTGGAGTGCCTGTACCTTAACAATGTGATCAATGTACCACTGCTGAAAGGTGAGGGATAGGTATGATTGGAAACCAAAGCCCTCTATTTACGCAAAGGTAGGAGCAGGAAAAGTAGGTGCAGTACAGTTCTACCATGCTGCTCAACCAGTGCACCTCAGTACCAGCTTGAAATAATTACACTAAATGGTACAGCAGGAGAATAAATACTTGTCCTTATTCATTTGCCCAAGGGTTTCTTTGAGCAATTACTGTACTGTCCATTTCATTTGTGTCATCACTCTAACCCAGGTCACCAGCAGGAACATACTTACTAATGAAAAAGACACCCCCTGTCTCCATTTGAATCATGTGGTTTACCTATACTGAGATACAGCCCCCACCCACCCTTTGTGCCATTTTCTCTGTGACCTTACTGCCTCTTCCCTTCTTGTGAATTTTGAACTATCTGGATATTTAGATACTAATTAGCACTGGTCCTGAGATAGGGTATTCATAGAGTTTTACTTTTGAAGGAAAGCTGTGGAAAAATATTACAATAAACAAAGTACTGGTTCAACATTTTACAATATGCTTATTGTCCGATTATTGTCTCATGTGTATAATTATGTGTATGCATTTGTGTCAAAATGTTATGTTACATTTCTTTATCTTAACTGTAAATTCTTATGTGTAGCTTGCTGGAACACCATTTAAAATGAACTGGTTGTTCAATGGTTTGTTTTTCTGTTGAGATGCTCTTTCTTTGAATAAACATATTAAAATGGCAAAATATGAAACGATTAAAGTACAAGTTTGGTGCTGAAATGCTCAGGCTTTATTGGTTGCTGTTATAGTAATTGGGGCGGGGGTTGGGGAGGTATGGTATTCAATCAGCAGGCATTTACCTGACATTGACGAAGCACATGAGGTAATTGTGACTTTGGGCTCATTCTGTGCAAATCACCCCAACCGCCAGTCTATACATCTCCAGAGTGCTATTGTTTCTGTTTCAAGTAAATAATGTTAAATGAGAAAGAAACAAAGGTGCATTAATTCGGAGCCCCATGCTCAAAATGGCTATTGTACTGTCTAGTGTCTACTATAGGAAAGGTGGCTATGAAGCAGTGATGGACTTATTTGAAAGCTATATCTCTGACTAAGTGCAACTGTCTTGTTAAGCAAGAATTACCCAGAATAGGGCATGAGAATTAAAGCCAAAAGATTCAAAGAGATACAGTATGTTTTCCAGTATGCTCAGTTGAGTCTATCCACACCCTTTGTACCAGTAGTGGTGTTTTGTTTACTGACTTTTTTTAGAATGCATACCTGCATTTTCAGTGTTGGGCTCTCCAGTTTCTTTGTTTCTGCTGCTGCCCTACAATCCTGCTTCCCAGGATGCAACAAGTCTACAAGATTGTGACATAGTCTTGCTCTAGGTCAAACAGCTGTGCAATGTAACATTACAATCAGCAGAAGGCAGTATAGCGCAGTGGTCTAAGGTTCTGAGCTGCAAATCTGGTGACATCCAGCAGACCAGACCTGGGTTTGAATCCCACAGCTTCCACTTGCATACTGTGTGACCCTGAGCAAGTCACTTAACCTCCTTGTGCTCCCAAGTCGCTCCTGTAAAAAAGCTTTCAGCTTAGTGTGCTATACCTGGTTAAACAACTTGAAAAAAAAAAAAAGCAATAAGCTGACAAAGTAGTACATTTGTGTAACCCCTAGGTGGTGCTATCACAAGCGCTACTACCCCTGCCTGCTTGGCTAGTTGCAGGTTAAGGGGGCCTGAGTTCTGAAATGGGTGCCTCTACCCAGAGGTCAGAGTTGGTAGTGGTCAAGCTAACCTGGGCACAGCCCTCCGGGACACTGTACCCCCCTCTTTCCTTACTAGTGGCCTGAACAATACACAATACTCACTTTCACAATACCCCTGATACACCACACAAGTACCCACACTATTTGCACTTACCACCAAGGCTTTCTTCTGGCCCGGCCAAGGGGACCCCCTGTAAAACAAGGTTATACACAGCAAAAAAACAGCAGTACAGTACTCTTGCACAAACTGGAACCACAGTCAGGGTAAATGCATAAAAGAGTTAGATCTGATTTATTTAAAGGGCTTGAACAAGGAAGGGGCGTAATCAGGTTAATTTGCTTAAAGGCTCTATCAATCAAACAATTATGCATGCACTTCAGGGTCCATAAACAGTCACACACTCTGGGTACCCAGATGGAAAATGGTGGGCTAGCCAGGAACATTGCAGCTGGTTGGGGCCCTGTGATGGAAGAAAACAACATGCACAACACACACTATTTGTAATCCGGAGCTGGAGGCCTCAGTTCGTGAAAAGAAAACAACAAGACAATCAGATGACACACTTTTAGATTAGGCTGTTGTTGCAGGGATCTACCCTGATGATTACTCATGGTACCCAAGACTAGACACAGGCTAGACGAAAATCGAGACAGCAGGTGGTTAATCTGGAGTGCCAGGAGAAGCAGGGCCCACACAATTCACCGAGGCATCATATCTGTTCAAGCGTGGAGCAGGGGACTGATCCCCAGGCAGGTCTCTCATCGGTGGCTTTCTCTGTGCAGTGGGGTAGTCTGGCAGGGCCAGTGTGGCATGGCCCAGGCCGAATGGAGATGAATGCGGATTCAGTCCGATTAGGCTGGATACAGCTTCCAGCAAGAAAAACACAGTTCACACAGTGGGGAACCAAATCACGACCCACTTTCAATACACAGCACATTTACATGTAAAGGATTCTACAGTACCAGCAAGCAGAACACAGTTCACACAGTGGGGAACCAAATCATGACCCACTTTCAATACACCGCACATTTACATGTAAGTAAATTCTACTGTATCAGGCAAACCACTCTCCGGTCGCAATCACAAAGTCTCTGCACAAACTGGGGATTCAAAAGCAGCTGGAAATCCTGACAGGTCGATCACCCATTCAGCAAATCTTCAGTCTTCTTCAGGTATGAGCTTGATAAAAAAATTAGTGGCTTACTTCATTCTCACAAACTTGGATTTAGTCCAAAATGATTCTCTTCTCTCCCTCTCAGGGCAGCAGGCAGACATGCAGGCCACAACTCAGGCCTTTCCACAGTTCTCCCACTCGAAACTACTCAGACGGCTGCTTGACTGTCTCAGGTTCTTGCTCATTCAACTCCCAACTAAGATCTGACTGAAACAGCATGCAGCTTGGGTATTTCCCTCATACTCAAAAGGTTTGGTTGGCTGATTCGTCTGTCAGTCTCAAGAGGAGCTCCCCCTTCAGGTGCAAAAAGGTGTCAAAAGCCCCAAACTATAGTTCCTACAGATTTTGACTCCAGACATCTCCTGTAGTCCGGCTCCATTTTAGGTCCCACCAGACTGATTGGTCCAATTCGGCAGTTCTGGGCCAAAATGGTGGTGATAAACAAAACAGTCCTTGCTGCAAAGAAGGCAGGTTAGACAAACTACATTATTATTACTACTCTAATGGATGATCAGCAAACAGTTATATCTTTCAACAGAGCTCCCTCCCAGATTACTTATGACTGCAATCCAGGCATCTCTTAAAGAGACAGTGCACAGAGGCTATACAGACACTCTCTGGCAATCACATATAAACTGCTAAAACGCAGGACACCAGCCTGGTAGTGAGCATTTAGGCAAGCTCAAGGAAGACTTTTCTGGAACCCCCATTTGTAGAGGGGTTACGTTTGTTTTTTACCTATGTCTGCACATTACCAGCTTGCCCACTGATAGTACATGGATTTTGTTCTTATGTTTTCACCCTTGCAGCTTCTGCATCACCTGTGAACCGCCTATAATGTAACTGTATGCATTTGTCTACCTTGAATCCTATGCTTTTGACCCTATACTGATTCTGTATGTTTGCATCTCTTATGAACTGCCAGTAGTGTAACTGTTGCATCTGCCTACTATGTGTCCAATGCCTTGAACCTGTTTTGAAATTGTATGTATGTTTTCACCCTCTGTAATGTATGTATCTATGAATTCTCACTCTGTACATCCCTCTCCCCATTTCCCCCAGGATGTACTGGGAGACGAGCATTGAGTTGCTCAGCGTATCTTTCCTGGTGAAACAATTCAATAAATAAATAAATAAATACATTTGGCTATTGATTCTTTATGTTTAGGGTGTGATTCTCTCTTATGCTTGCTTGCATATCTGAGTCTGTGTCACTGAACTGCTTGTGGGGCCACTGCAGTCACACTCTTGGGAAATCATAGTGAAAATGAGTACAAGAACATACAGTATCCTGCTCTCCCACTATTAAGGTTTTTATGTAACTGAAGGTAACCAGGGTATTTTACACCTTTGCTGCTACAGTGGATTCCACTTAAGTGCATGTCGCTTAAGTGCACATTCCATTTTAATTCACTATTTTTTCGTTTCCCATTTTTTTCCCTATAGTTACAATGTTAATCATTCCGGTTAAGTGCACTTTGCTTAAGTTCACATTTCGTTTTAATGCACTTTTTTTTCGTTTCACCAGCACCTTTCCCCCCATGTTATTAACACCTCTTAAGTGCACAGGTGAAAAGGATTAGGTGTGATACCAGTATTTAACACCTAGTCTTGGAGCAGGCATTAAGAACAATGGAGCGCAGGAAGGTAACCCTTACTCTGGGACAAAAAATATCTCTGTTGCAGCAGTTGGAGCAGCCGGACAGTAAACAAACCAATTTAGCAAAACAGTTTGGTGTTGATGTTTCCACAGTAGCCCAAATTGTGGCAAGTAAAGATAGATTGTTCTCTGAATGGGAGCGTTCGGACAATCAAGACCGAAAAAGGCGGTGTTGCGGGAAGAGCGGGGAGGTAGAAGCTGCACTCCTACGCTGGTTCTCTGCTACTCGCAGTGTTGATGCCCCCATTAATGGCCCTATTTTACAAAAAAAAGCTGAAGATTTAGCTGCAAACATGGGCATTTCTTTCTCTGCGACTAGCGGCTGGCTGAGCCGATGGAAGGAGCGCAACGGAATAATCTTCAAGCGCTGCCACGGCGAGAAAAAAGATGCTGATGGTAAGAATGCAGACAACTGGTTATCCACTGTCCTCCCACAAATAATCAAACAATATCATCCCAACTGTATCTTTAATTGCGATGAAACCGGCTTATATTTTAGAGCAACACCAGAAGGAACATTGACTTTTAAATCAGATGCAGCCTCAGGCGGTAAAAAAGCTCGGGAGTGTATTTCTGTGCTTCTCTGTTGCAGCCTTTGTGGGACTGAAAAATTAAAACCTTTAGTGGTTGGGAAATCAGAAAAACCAAGATGCTTTTCAGGGGTGTCTATGGAGGCTCTGCCAGTTGAATATGACAGTAACTCGAATGCCTGGATGACTGCTTCTATATTCTCTAGCTGGTTGAAAAATGTTAATTCTCTAATGTGGCACGAACGAAAAAAAATTGCCTTGCTCCTGGATAACTGCTCAGCACACCCTGACATCACCCTGAGCCACATCAAGCTGTTTTTCCTTCCACCCAACACCACATCGCTAATTCAGCCTCTAGATATGGGCATCATTAAGAATGTTAAGCACCACTATCGAAGGCAGGTAAGAAAACACAGCATACATGCACTGCACTGCATTCAAATCTAATTTTGGTCTGTTTTTAATGGGTTAATAGGCTCTTTTTACAGTTTATTTTTTTTTTTCGTTTTAGATGATCGAGAAAATTATTTTGTCAATGGATGGTGGTAGCCTTACTTCAATTTCGGCATTATCTAAATCTGTCACAGTGCTGGATGCAATACAGATGCACGATAGAGCATGGCAGCAAGTGAGGGTAGAAACGATCCAGAATTGGTTTAAGAAAGCAGGATTTCTTGACAGGTCTGCATCAGCATCTTCAGCAGCTAGTCTTGCAATGATAGAAGAGCCCGCACCAGTACTTCTCCCGAACATGAACCTGGAGGATTTTAATTAATACAGGGACATGGATGAGCAGCTACCCACAACGGGAATGCTGCAGGACACTGACATCTGCAGTGAAGTGTTGGGTCGGCAGGAGGAAGATGAAGAAGACCATGATGCAGTTGAAAATGACGAACCTAAGGTGTCCATGTTTGAGGCACTCCAGTGCCTAGATAGGCTTGCCGCATTCGTCTGTGCTAGGGAAAAAAAAGATTTAACACGGCTGTTCGAATTTGAGCATTATGTCACTCAGCTTGCTCTCTCAAATCAAAAGCAGAGCAAGATAACTTCATATTTTAGTGTAACGAACTGAGTGAATTTAATTATTTTTACTGGAGTGAAAGAAATGCTTGAAATGTGTGTAGAGACTGAATACAATGAATAAAGTTAATGATTGCCAATTGCCAGTGCCGTTTCCCTTTTCGATACATTTTTCTTTAACTTCATGGCTTTAAAAAAAAATGCAATTTCTGCTAAATGCACGTTCCGCTTAAATGCACATTTTGCCTCTGCAAAATAGGTGTGCATTTAAGCGGAATCCACTGTACCTACTTAGTTATTCTAAATTGGCAGACATGCTGTGAAGACTAATGGACAAGTTGACATCATCTTCTTCTCATGTGCTAATGCATCACTCATGAACAAAGGAGATTTCACTTATTAGCAAATGGAGGAATCCAGGATAGTTGCAGTGTGTTACTGTTGTCAGTAAAAGCTAACCACTTTAAATTTTCAAACCCCCAACAGCTACATACAGTAAATGGAGCTGGCTGTGGACAAATAACCATAAAAAATTTACAATAGGTGTGGGTTTAGGTCTCCTTTAAGAGAAGTCGCTATTGGACCAGCATATGTCTTGTACAAAAATGGTATAGTACACAATCTTTAGGGGATCCACAGGTCCTTTCGTCATATGCAATAGAAACATAGAAATACAGAGTTTGTTGCAGAAAAGGACTGCTTGGCCCATCCAGTCTGCCCAAGTGATCCTCTTCTATTCTATGGCCACAGACCCTAACTGGTATCTCGCAACCTTCTGTGCCTCTATTTTAATATACCCCTATATTTATCCTATTCATGCTTGAAATCCCACACCAATTTAGTCTCCACCACTTTGGCTAACAGTCTGTTCCTGGCATCTACCACCCTTTCAGTGAAGAAATATTTCCTCACCTCTCTCCTGAACCCCTCCAGCTGCATTGCATGCCCCCAGGCCCTGGTGCTTATCTTCTTATGGAAGAGGCTCTCCCCTTGCACACTGTGCACACCTGTGAGACTCTTGTAGGTCTAAATCATTCATATTCTCATTTTCTCTCTCTTTCCCTCTCTCTCTCTCTCTCGCTCCCTCCTTCCCTGCCTCCCTCTCCCCCCCCCCCCCGGTGTACGTATTAAGATCTTTCAGTCTCTCCTCATAGGATTCCCCTGTAAATCCTGCATCATTTTAGTTATCCTCCTCTGGACCACCTCTACCCTGTCTATGCCTTTTTTGAGGTGTGGCCTCCAAATATAAACACTGTACTCCAAGTGGGGGCATACCAGAGAGTGAAACATCAACACTCTCACCTCCATCCTCCTGCTGGAGATACTCCTCCCTATGCACTCCAGCATCCCATTTTCCTTGCCCACCATGGCCTTGTCACACAGAGCTGCAGTCTTGAAGTCCTAAGATATAATAATCTTGAGCTCCCTTTCCTGTCCAGTGGCTGTCCTCCTCCCCACCCTATACTCAGCATCAGGTTTCCTATGCCCTAAGTGCATTATTTTGGACCTTTTGGCATTGAACCCCAACTGCCATGTCTTTCACCACTCTTTAAGTTTCCCTTGATCCCTGCACATTCCCTCCTGGGATAATGGGCCAGATGGAACTGTGAGTTCTTAGTTGCCATGCCAACCCTCTTGAACTCTTTACTGAGACATCTAAGGAGGCACCCTAGGTAGAAACCTTTAAAATAGGATTACAAATCCATCTTTTTAATCTGGTGTTTGATTTAAGTTATGAGTATACAGCAATTACTTTTTTATTACTGTTTTATTATTTTTAAGCTGTTTTAATGTATGATAGATAGAATTATGGATCTCTGCATTACGTTTTTTTAACTATGTTGTGTGTTATGTATGGCCTGTTTTTTAAATTTTGTGAAGCACTCCGAGCCTCTGGGAAGGGGCGCTATATAAATAAAGTATCTGTCTGTCTGTCTAGCTATCTATCTATCTACATTGGATGAGATACATCCCAGAATATTAAAAGAACTTACAGAAGTGCTGGCAGCACCTCTAACAGCCCTATTCAACAAATCAATAGAGTCAGGGTGGTTCCAGGGGTCTGAAGGAGGGCAAACGTAGTCCCTCTCCGCAAAAGTGTGAACAGGGAAGAGGCTGGCAACTATAGGCCAGTCAGCCATACCTCAGAGGTGGGAAAATTAATGGAACCACTGCTAAAGGAAAGGATTGTGATATTTCTTGAATCCAGTGGAGCACCAGATCCAAGGCATCATGGATTCACAGTGGGAAGGGCTTGTTGAACTAATCTGATAGATTTCTTTGACTGGGTGACCAGGGAAATAGATCAGGGAGGGGTGGTGGTTGTGGACTACCTAGATTTCAGCAAGGCCTTTGACACTGTCCCATTTAGGAGGTTGGTAAATAAGTTGGGCACCCTGGGAGTGGCCCCAAGGTGGTAAACTTGGTCAGAAACTGGTTGAGTGACAGGACACAGAGGGTGGTGGTAAATGGCATTCAATCTGAGGAGAGGGGGGTAACCAGTGGGGTACCACAGGGATCCACGCTGGGGCCAGTCATCTTTAATGTCTTCATAGTGACATTGCAGAGGGGCTGGAGGGGGAAGGTATGCCTCTTTCAGACGATACTAAGATCTGCAACTGGGTTGACACTCGGGGGAGGGAGCAATGAGGAAGGACCTAAACATGCTTGAGGAGTGGTCTAGAGTGTGGCAGCTAAGATTCAGTGCAAAGAAGAGCAAAATCATGCATTTGGGACACAGAAATCCAGGGGAGGAGTACAAGATGGGGGGGAGGTACTGATGCCCACCAGTCAAGAAAGAACCTGGGGTAATCATACCTGATGACCTCAAGGTAAGCAAACAATGTGAGAAGGCTGTGGGGAGAGCCTGTGGGGTGCCAGGGTATATAGGGAAAGGTATCACCAGCAGAAAAAAGGTGGTAGTCATGCCACTGTACAGATCACTAATAAGACACCAGCTGGAGTACTGTATCCAGTTTTAGAGGCCACATCTCCAGAAGGACATAAACAAAATAGAGGCGGTCCAAAGAAAGGCAACAAAAATTGTGCAAGGACTACACCAAATGTCATATGAGGAAAGACTAGATGACCTCAATATGCATTCCCTGGAGGAGAGGGGGGATATGACACTACCACCTTGCTTTTCTCGTTGCCCACCCACTCTACCTCGCCACCTCCTCTCTGAGTACCTTCCTCACACCATTTTTGCCTGCTTTCCATTCCAACCTAGTGGTAAACTGCCTCACTTAAACTATGCCTTCTCTTAGCCTCCACCCTCTGTCCCTGCTGAGCCTCACCCTCCTTTTCCCACTATACCAACTTCCCCCTGCTGCCTACCCTACCCTTCCACCCTCTCTCACCATCATACTCGACCACCCACAATATGGAACCATGGCAGGTCCACTGGAATCCTTAATTAAACATCACTCTGCCAATACCTGTGTACAAAATACATTATTTCCTACCTGGAAACTATCAAATCAAGATCAATCGTTAACTATCACCCTCTACTTGGACACCAGAAGAAAACCTATACGCCTAATAAAGAACAAGCAGAGACTCACTCTAACCTACTATGAGCTACTTAATTGTATCACTGAAACCCTACTCTTCTACTCCTAGTGTCAGGTGGGTGCACCCAAACCCCGGCCCTGTCACACAAGTCAACAAAACAATGAAAGCTGGCTGTGGACTCTCCATTATCACCCTAAATATCTGCAGCCTTCTTCCTAAACTGGCATCTCTTCAAACATTCGTCAAGCAAAAAAATCTCGATATATTAGCCATTGTGGAAACCTGGCTGTCTCCCAGCACCCCGGATCATGCTGTCTCGCTTGAAGGCTACAATCTTTTCAGACTTGACCGGGCAAGCAAGAAGGGTGGGAGCTGTGCTATCTACATAAAGGGCAACCTATCCAGTCACCTTGGCAGCTTCACCTCCTCAAATACCCAGGTGCAACTTCTCCCAATCAAATTGCTCCTCGGTGCACAAAATAAAGTACTTACAGTGGCCGCAGTCTATATCCTTCCAAAAGACTACCACTCCGGTCTCAAGTCAGTGCTTGAATTTGTAAGCTTGCAACCACCTGATAATGAACTCCTCCTTCTCGGGGATTTCAATATTAATTGGCTCGCCTCCGACACTGGCTCCTGTAAAGATGACTTCTTAGCAGCCAACCTGACTCAGATGGTAACTTCCCCAACCTGGAAAAATTACAAAACTGGAACAAGCACCCTCATTGACTGGGTTCTTACTAATCGCTCTGACCGGATAAAAAACACTAAAGTTCTCCCGGACTCTTTCAGTGACCACTCCTCAGTGTCCTGTATCTGGTCTAACAAATTCCTCAAGCCTCCCCCCAAAGTTATTTCAAGCAGAGTACTGCCACAAGGGAATCTCATCAAACTAAAGACCTGTCTCCTGCAACATGACTGGGCACCAGTTTTCGAAATGACTGATGTTAATGCTGCACTAGAATACTTCATCACAACCTTCAATACTGCATGTGACATTTACGCCCCAGTAAAAAAGCGTAAAATCAGAGCACTCTCAAATCCTTGGATCACTAACAAACTACTTGCCCAGCTGAAGGCTCGGGACAACCTCTGGGCCATAGCCAGGGAAACAGGCTCCCCCACTTGATACCCTAAGGTACAAACAGGCATGAAACAAATGCACCGCGCAAATTAGGCAAATGAAGAGTGCCTATTTCAAAAACGCCCTTGAATCCACCTGGGGTGACGGGAGAGCTTTCTGGGACAAATCCGAAATATAATGGGTAAGCAAGTAAAATCCTCTCCCACCATTATGAATGTTGATGGATCCACCACACTCGACCCAAAGACTATTGCAGATGCTCTAAATAAGACTGTCACAGACCTCAGTGGGGTCCTCCACCCAGATTTCTTCTTGGACTCACCTGTGTCCAACCTAGTATCGCAAAGCACCCCTAGTGACAATCCACAATTTTATTTAAAGAAAATCAAAGTGCACTAAGCTTAAAAATACATAAAAAAGGCCTGCTCCAAATCCAGAACAAGCAGTGACACCATAGATCTAATAATCTTGTCTCTCACCTTGTACGAAGTGATCCACCCTCTTGCCAAAATTCTTAATCTGTCCCTATGCCAAAGTCAATTTCCCAACAAATGGAAGGCTGCCATAGTCACGCCAGTGAACAAAAGGGGTGACAAAGCCTCAACAGGAAACTATCGACCTATATCAGTACTCCCACCCCTCTCCAAATCTCTTGAACGCATTGTGGCAGACCAACTCACTGACTACCTGGACAAGCACAATCTACTCTGTAATCAACAGCATGGATTTAGGAAAGGACATAGTACTACAAAAGCCTTACTTAACTTCTCTGGAGAAGTCCACTCAGCCCTGGACAAAGGCTATCAAACCGGGTGCGGTCTTCATTGACCTCACAAAAGCTTTTGATACAGTCCACCATGGTCTACTTATCTCTGTATTGACCAGCCTTGGCCTGACTGAAGGACCCAGTGCTTGGGTAAAAAGTTACTTGTCAAATTGGTCTCAGGCTGTAAAAATCTTTGGTGTACTCTCTGACTACAAACATGTCCTCTTGGGTGTACCGCAGGGATCAATTCTAGGCCCGCTCCTCTTTAGCCTGTTCCTCAACTCCCTCCCAGAATTCTGCCCCGGAAAGAATAATCTTATATGTTGATGATGCTGTAATTCTCTCTTCTCACAAAGAACCAAACTCCCTATGCCAGAGCTTACAATCTGCTTTCTCTAGTGTTGAAAAGTGGTTCCTGGATAGTAAACTTGTGCTTAACCACAAAAAAAAAAAGCCATGCTTTTCACCAATCACCAAAACAAAAATAGAAACACTCCACTCACCATAAACACCTCTGCTGGTAATACACTGGACCAAGTAAATACTTTCAAATACCTTGGCATTACGTTTGACCAAGGTCTTACCTTTGCAACCCATATTGACAACATGGCGAAAACAGTGAACCAACATCTAGGAATACTATTTCGAAACCGACAATTCCTTAACCAAGCTGCACTGAGGATTGCTATACAGAGTTCCATAATCTCAATCATAGACTATGGCCTCATTATCTATGGCTCAGCCACTACCACAGCACTAAGGCGTATCTCAGTCGCGCTAAATAAGGCTTGCCGGCTCTTTATGGGGGCACAAAGACTGACACAGATGTGTGAGCTTTACTATGAAACAGGCTGGTTACAACTATCAAGTCACCTTAAATATCTCACCTGCATAATGGCAAAAAAATCTATTATGGGGCTGACTCCACTATGTATGCAAAACCTACTCTGCCGGAATCATGGCCTGCGTCCCACCACCAGATCTGAACACCAACCTTTTCTGGTTCCCAGATGTTGGACTGCACAGGGACAAAGGTCATTCACGTACAGGGCCCCGACCTGATACAATGCTCTAAGTCCACCTACTCTATCCTCTACCTCTCTTGGAGCTTTCAAAACCATGCTCTATGCCCACATCTCTACCACTAGCAACTGTGACTGCTTTTGATACAGACCTCTCCTCCTCTGACCATCCCCCAACCATGGCCCATCCTCCTTGTCTAATGAACCCACACGTACCACCAACTACTCCTTTTCTGCCTCCTAACTCACTCTTCTACAACCTCCTTTCCTTCCCCTCTCATTTGCTGTACTGCCTCACCACTTCCCCTTCTTTTCGCCTCCTTGTAGGTCCCCAATTTACCTCTCTCTCCTTGGAAGCTTTTGGTTTTTCCAAAATTGTTTACTGCCTTGAAACTGTTTAAAACATATATTCTATGTAACCCCTAAACTGTAATGCCTTGTAACTGTGTAAAGCATATTTATTATGTAACTTCTGTTGCTGATAATACTTGTAATGTGTTTTGTCTGTTTGATGTTCTATGTGACGTGGAACCTTTGTAAAAGAGCCCTGGCTCAAAGGTATTAATTCCTAGACCAATAAACTAAACTAAACTAATGACACAGACATTCAAGTACCTCAGGGGTATAAACAAGGTACAGGAGGATAGTATCTTTTAGAAAAGAAGGTGCACAAGAACAAGGGGACCCGATATGAGGCTAGAGGGGGGTAGGCTCACTTAGATATAGATTTAAATACATCACCTGTAAACAGGTAAAAGATGAGATTAGGAAATTAAAATTAAGGAAATCCTTTGTGCTAGATGGCATCGTGAGCAGATTTTTGAAAGATTCACTGGATGGCACTGTGCCAGTATTGACCAGACTATTTAACTGGAGCCTAATGGAGGGTTGCTTTCCAACCCTGTGGAAAAATTCAAAAGTAATTCCAATCCATAAGGGAGGTCCTACCTCTGAACCTACTAACTACAGACCCATTGCTTTGTTATCAGTAGTTTCGAAGGTATTGGAAAGGTTGATGCAGAGGCAGCTAGGAGACTACCTGGAACAGTACTCTTTGCTTTCTAAGTACCAATCAGGCTTTTGAAGGGGGCACTCCACAGACACTGCACTCACCGACATGGTAGATATAATAGCATCCCAGTTAGAAGGGGGTATGTTGTTGGATGAGGTGTTTGCGGACTTGTTGAAGGCCTTCAACACCATGGACCACAGGCTGGTGGGTGACTGGCTGCATGAGACTGGAATATCAAAGCAGTCTTGTGGATGGTTCAACTCCTATTTAAAAGATTGTACTCAACAAGTTTAGGTTGACGGCTGCCTGTTGGACAAAGTCCAGGTCTAAAAAGGTGCTCCACAGGGCTCCATATTGGGGTCCACATTGTTTTTAATTTATATAACTCAACTAACTGAAGAAGTGAAGTTTTCAAACATAAGACTCTATGCTGTTGACACCATGGCAAATGGGAAGAATTTAAGATTAATGGAAGAAAATCTCCAACATAATTTTGCAGGCTTATGTACATGGCTGTCCAACTCTGTCCTGGTATTAAATGGCTCAAAAAAAAAAAAAAACTTATGGTATTCAAAAACAGAAGTAATAAAACTGATTATAAATACCCCAGACATCAATATTAAAACAAACCAAAATGAAACTATAGACCAAAGAACAGTTTACAGATATTTGAGTGTCTGGATTGATGAATGTTTCAATTTTAAGTATTGTTTGAAAGACACAATAATGAAAATAAACAAAAGATTTGGGGCTTTTAGAAGAATGGGGTTCTGTATAAGTAAACACCTGAGGGCCCTCATAGTAAATCAATTATTGACACCAGTCCTGGGGTACGGCAGTCATGTCTATGGACTTGCAAACAAGGGACTATTGTCCAAAATTTATGTTATGTATAATAGATCAGCAAGATTTATTCTGTGTAGCAATTATAAGGGCAAAGGGGAAATTGTTTAACCAGGAAACATGAGTTAAGAATACCATGTACAGCCACCCTGGTAGCTTAACAGACCCTACCATACTTCGCCATCCTGGCAGCATAACGGACCTCCCCCTAAAGATGGGGTGCACTTATGTCCCAACTTATCCCCCTTCCAATATGCCCACAAAGAAGCTAACCCTAGGTCTTTAGCTACTGCTCACCTTACCAGAGCACACTTAATCTAATCACTAACTCGAGATGTATAATGGTCTCATTATGTGTAACCTCTATGTCCTTACAGCCTGCATGTCTTCCACTACCTGCCGCCCGTAAACCTATGTATTCTTACCATTAAAAACTTTACAATCACCTGACTGTACTGATCTGTTACCTGTAAGTTGTTGTTTCACCTGGGTTGCCCCTGAAAAAGGGACCTCCGGGGCCCAGCGGGCCTACCCGGTCATCAAAATTCAATAAATCAATCAATAAATAAATAAATAAGAATACATTGTATAAAACTCACCACTGCATGTTATACAAAGAACTGGGATGGCTAACACTAGAAAATAAAAGAAAACTGATCTGGGGAAATCAGATCTATAAAGTACTACATTTCAATGGGCCAATCTACCTATATGAAAAATTGAAAAAAACACAACATCAGTATAATTTGAGAAAAGTAAAATTATGAAGTTTTAAAACACCTAGACCATTAAATAAATATGGAAATGTGTTTTTCCGTAATAACATTTAATGTATGGAATTCAATAAAAAAATTACGACAGCATTACACAATAGTATCAAATCTTTTATGAGGGACCTGAAACATGAGTTAAGAATATATTGTATGTGTAATAGATAGATAATTACAGGGTAAAAATTTACTGATGTTGTGTCAAAGGTGTATATGTTTTTACATCTTTCCAATACCCATAAATGTTTCTGTGTATGCTACAGTGTATGTGTGTATGTAAAACTTTTAATTGTGCTTTGTAATATTGTTCTGCTGTAACATGTACCTGAAACTAAATTACAGCACCATCTTGTAAATAAGACCTCTGTCCTAATGTGTTATACCAACATTTTCCTGTCTAAAAATAATGATTTTTACTTCTACTACTAGGCTCAGGGGCAACATGAGGAAGTACTTTTTCACAGAAAGAGTAGTGGATGCTTGGAACAATCTCCCTGCAGAGGTGATGGGGCAAAAATGTTAGGGGAATTCAAGAATGCTTGGGATAGACATGAGTACTCTTGCAGTAGAGAAGAGAGGGTAAGCTGCAGGTTAACCAGGGTCTGCGGTATTGCATTAGCTAGGGAAAAGGTGCAGACTAGGTGGGCCACATGGTCCTTATCTTCCATCACCTTCTCTGTTTCTGTGTTTCTCCTCCCCTCCTGAGTGTCCACCCTATTAGACACTTTAGTGCCATCTGCCAAAAGGCATACCTTCCCCTCCAGCTCTTTTGTAATGTCCCCTGTGAAGACATTGGTTCAAGGTTCAAGTTTATTTAATCAATGAAAACTCTATTGAGCATGCTCACTTACAATGAGGTCATGCATAGGACAATGAAAACATCTAGATATAGTGTACAGAACAGTAAAAAAAAAATAATAATTTTTAATGCACGTAACATGCCGGAAAATGAGAGCACAATACTTTTCAAGATGTTACAAGACACAGCTGACTGTCAAACATACAAGCTAGGGTTAAAGTCCAATAATGAAGAGGAGAGGAGGGGAAGGGGGAATTAAGTGCTAATTGTTGGGTAGTTTTGCAATAGTTGCAGGGGTGTATTAGCTGGTGTGACAGTGACAGACATCCTTAAGTAATCTGCCAATTAAATGTCTGAAAAGGTTAAGAGAGACTAGGTTTGAAAGCTTAAGGGAGGATTGTAGTTTGTTCCAGGTGAATGGGATAGTATAACTGATGGCAGCTTTACCAAAATCTGTGCAGACCTAGAAGCAAATAGTTTGATACCTTTTATTAAATCAACTTAGATGTTACAAAAAGAATAAAGTGCCTAACCTTTCGGACCAACCAAGTCCTTCCTCAGAAGCTTAACTGTGCAGAATTTAGGAACATCTAGTAAAATGAGGATGTTTTTTTCTAAGGGTATAACAACTACAGGAACAATGGAACAGATTGTAATACAGTGGGGAGTTCATTTAGCATCGATTTATAGGCCCAGTTACAAATATGTATCATCCTTCTAGTGGTAAGGGACATCCAACCTACTGCCGAGTATAGGTCGCAGAGGTGAGCCTTGGGTGGGGCACTTATAATAAATTGAATAGCATGATGGAACAACACTTCCAGCCTGTGTAGATAGGAAGCTGTTGCAAATTATATCTGTGTAATCAATAAGGGAAGGAAGGTGGCTTGAACAAGCCTTTTCCTTACGTCAGTGGGGAAGACAGATTTGTTCCAGTTAAAAAATCCTAATCTCATTTTTAGTTTCTTTGTTAGGGATTCAATGTGAGCCATGAAGGAGAGGTTATTGTCTAGTAAAAGGCCAAGATATTTGAGTTTGTCTACTGCCTCAAGTGTGTCCCCTAACAAGCTTGTAATGGGTGGAGGAGTGCCATGTTTGTGCAATGCGGTTGAAGAGTGTGGGGGCAGAAAGAACATTATTTTATTTTTTTTGCATTTAGTAACAGCTTAAATCTTAGCAGATTGTGTTGAAGCTGATTAAATTCGGACTGGAGTTCAACACCAACGCTGGATAGTGAGGGTTTCAAAGTGTAGAGAACAGTATCATCTGCAATGAATTGCAGTTTGGCTTTGAGGGTGCTGTCCCTTAAGAAGTTTATGTAAATAGAAAATAGTAGGGGGCCTAGGATGGATACCTGGGGGACTCTTCTTGTAAGCGGTAAAGGAGAGGACAGGAGCCTGTCAACTTTAATGCATTGGAGTCTTCCTGACAAATAGCTGCAGAACCAGTTAACAGATCATTTGCTTAGGCCATGAGTTTTAAGTTTGGCTAAGAGGAGGTCTGGCCCCAATACCAAACCCTGAGGTACACCGTTGGTCACTCTCCAGTCCTTAGAGTGAGTGCCATTAACCACCACCCTCTGTCCTCTAGTTGTTAACCTGTTCCAGATCCCATTTACCAATTTGGATCCCCTTCCAAAGCTAGTTAACTTCCTAATCAGCCTCCTGTGCGGCACAGTGTTGAAGGCCTTGCTGAAGTCCCGATAGGCTATGTCTACTGCCCTCTCTTGGTCTATTTCCCTGGTCAGCCAGTTAAAGAAATCTATCAGATTCTTTTGGCATGACCTTTCCCCTATGAAATCATGCTGCCTGTGGCCCTGCAGTCCATTCAATACTAGATGATCAACCACCCTTTCTTTCAGTAGGATTTCCATTAATTTCCCCACCACTGAAGTTAGGCCGACTGACCTGCGATTGACAGTCTCTCCCTGCTGCTGCTCTTATATAGAAGGACCACATCAGTGCTTCTCCAGTCCTCTGGAAACACACTCGTTTCCAGCGAGCTGTTGAACAAGGCTGTCAGCAGGGCAGCTAGCACTTGTCTGAGTTCTTTCAGTACCCTGGTGTATATCTTGCCTGGTCCCATAGCCTTATTCACCCTCAGGGTTGTGAGTCATTGCAGGACTCTTTTCTCTGAGAATTGACTGTGTCCACCTCATCCTCACCCCTAATCTTGCTTCTCCCTGGTGGTCCATCCCCTCCCACCTGTACTGTGAAGACTGAGCAGAAGTATTTGTTTAAAATGACTGCCTTTTCTTGGGCACCTCGTTCAGTATCCCCCTACTGCCCTTCTAATCTCAGGAGGCAGTATAGCGCAGTGGGTTAAGTCTCTGAGCTGCAGATCTGGAGACCTGGGTTTGAATCCCATAGCTGCCTAGGTGCATACTTTATGATCCTGAGCAAGTCACTTAACTTCCTTGTGCTCCCAGATTGCATCTGTAAACAAGCTTCGGATTAGTGTACTACTCCTGGTTAAACAATGTTCCCTTTCCCTTAATCCTCACTATCCCTCCCTTTGCTTTCCTCTTTTCACTTATGTATCTGAAAAAAGTCTTATCCCCTTTAGCTACCCCTCTTGAAGTACTTTTTTCTGTATGCACCTTTGCTCCACTAACCACTTTACCCACTTCCTTTTGCCTTGCTAGGTATACCCGTCTGTCTTCTTCCCCCTGCATTACTTTGTATCTCTTGAATACCACCCATTTTTCTTTCAGCACCCTTGCCACTTCTTTGGAGAACCATGAAGGTTTCCTTTTCCTTCTACTTTTGCTTACTTCACACAGAGATTTGTTTCCCTTATCATATCCTCCCTTATTCTTGGCCATTATGCCACTACTCCTCTTCCCTGACAATCCCCGCTTTGACACATTTTCTGAGGCAGTCACCCATTTCTTTAAAATCCACCCTCTTGATGTCCAGGACACCCATCCTGTAATACCTAAAACAGGTGTCCCCAGTGCCTCCAGCAAAAGCCAGTGGTTCTCCACGGTAAGGTGCCACAACCCAGGTGCCCCAGGCAATGTAAGGTGGCAAAAGAAGAGTGAATGTAGAGACAGGGGCCCCAGACAGCAAACTGCTGCCTGAAGTTTAATTTGTTTTCCTTGTTTGTTCCCTGCTGCTGCTTTTCCAGTCCAGTTAGAGTGGCATAAGCCTATGCTACTTTTGAAAAGTCCAGCTTATGCTGGACTGTTGGTTACTCCCAGCATTGTCAGGCATGCAGCATCCCAAATGCTGAAGGGCCATAAGGAGGGCCAGAACAGTGGCATGTTGTTGTGAGTTCAAGAGGCAGGGGAAGGGGAGCACTTTCAGGTGCTCTGAAGAGGATTCCAGTCATCTCCTGCAGTATGGGGCCTGAGGGAGAGAGGGGACACAGGAATATAGTTGAAAAGGGCTTACCTGCTGTCCTCCTCTCATCCCTTTATTGATCGGCTGTTACCTCAGTGATGCAGCTGTGCACATCAGCAGTTGAGTCAGCGGTCAGTGGTCCTGCAGTTGGTCAGCCACAGTGTGGGCTCTGTTCAGCCCCTTTTATTATTTTATTAATTTTAAAAACTTTGTTTTGGTCCCTCAGCAGCAGCAACAAGAAGCAGGGCCACACTAGAGAGAGAAGAGATTAAGCACGTCCAGAGGAGGATCATTGGGGCAGAAGAGTGAGCCCAGTGGACCTCCCACAGCCAGCCACCTTGCATCTCAGCCGGTAAACAACCTCTCCCCACCTCAGCAGCTACTTCACCCTGGGTCGGGCAGTCAGTTGGTGGCAGCACCAAAGGAGCAGGTGTTGACTGCCTGAATGTAAATAAAAATGTATTGTTTTAGGTGTTGAATGGTGCAGCAGGCAGCCGCTGAGGCTGCGGGGTTAGGGCAAGCCCAGCCAGAGGGACCCCCCAGAGGGTGGGCAAAGAGGGAAGGATGCACCCTATTTATTTATTCAAGAATTTCACCAGGAAGGCATACTGAGCAGTATAGCTCATTAACAGATGTGTCGGGGAGGAGTATAACAAGTAGATTGTACATGAAAATATTTAGGGCAAGTAATAAAATGGGCACATATGTAGCAGATCAATTGACAGTAAGTAGTAAAGCAAAGTACACTGTATCAGTAACAACCAAAAATATGTACAGTATTACAGCATGGAGATAAGTAATAAAATAGACAGTATACATAGAGAACCAACTAACAGTAAGCAGTGCAACAAGTTAATTGAGTCGGGTGCATCCAAAAAATTTTAAAACAGTATTACATCATGCGTATATATAACATACATACAGTAGTGAGTACATGGAAGGGGTATACAGACAAAGTGAACTGGGTAAGCAGCCAAATGAATAGGAGAGGCATCATAGTGAGCTGTTTGGGACAGTCCAACTAGACCATCGCTAGAAGAAGCCAATCATGGGATTAAAGGTTGTGGGGGGTAGGGGTCAGTGTAAGGGAAAGGGAACATTGTTTAACCAAGAGTAGCATACTAAGCGGAAGCTTGTTTCCAGATGCAACCTGGGAGCACAAGGAAAGTAAGTGACTTGCTCAGGATCACACAGCATGCACCTAGGCGGTTGTGGGATTCAAACCCAGATGTGCAGCTCAGATCCTTAACCCACTGCTCTATACTGCCTCACGGTAAGTCTTAACATGAGCAGTTGGGGGTTGTGAGATCACATAGGAGGGAGGAGAGGGAATTGTGTGTGGTGGCATTGTGGATGGGGGAGAGGAAGAGTGTTCTCCACAGTTAAGGACAATGGAAAGAGAAGTCAGATTGGCCAGTGGTGGTAGAATGGTGGGGGATTATGAAGGATCAAAGGTCAGTGTTACAGAGGGATTAAGTTTATTGGGAAGAAGCACAAATGGAGAAAGAAAGATAGGAGGGGAGATTACCAGTACAGAATTTGACCATGAAAGTGGCAGTGTGAGACAGCCATCTGGACTCCAGAGATGGGAGGGACAAGGCTTTATAAAGGTCACAATGGTGAGTACAAGGGGGCAAGAAAGCACAAAGTGACAGAAAGAGTTGAAGAGGGTGTCCAGTCTGGTCAGGGTAGTTTTGGGAGTGGCACTACAGATTATGTCTGCATAGTCAAAGGTGGAGAGGATCAATTTCTGCACAACTGCACACCAGGCAGTTTAAGGAATGCAATCCTTGTTTCTGTATAAAGTGGCAAACTTGGGGTGTAAGTTCTTTTGGATTGCATTCACGTGTGCTGAAAATTCCAACTGGTGATCTAACCAGACCCCAAGGTATCTAAAGGTGGAGACATTGATTTTCGATAGGGGTACCATCCAGGATATGGAAGGTGGGAGGAGGTTAAGTTTAGATAATCTCTGTTTGGTGCTGAAGGACATGGAAACTGTCTTTTTGGCATTAAGGAACAGCTGGTTAGACTGGAACCATTGTTGGACCATGGTTAAGTCATGTTGCAGTCTAGCCTCAGCATCAGTGGGTGTGGTACTAGACGTGTAAAGGACTGTGTTGTCTGCATACATGTGGATTTGGGAAGTGGAGCAGACAGAAGGGAGACAACTGAGGAAGACAGAAAATAATATAGGACCAAATACTGAGCCCTGTGGGATGCCAATGGTGATGTGGGAGAGGAGAGGAGAGGAGAGGAGAGGAGAGGAGAGGGGACGAGAGGAGAGGAGAGGAGACGAGAGGAGAGGAGGAGGCAACCTTGATCGATTGAGATGTGCCTGACAGGTAGGATTGAATCCACACTGTGGCTGATGAGTTTAAACCAGCAGTAGAGAGTTTTTGGAGGAGGAGAGAGTGGGATACCGTGTCGAAGGTTTTTGTTAGATCTACACATATGGCAGTGGTAACACGTCCCTGATCCATATTTGTAAGTATACAGTCAGAGAGCCATAAGAGGGAGGTAGTGGTGGAGTGGGACTTATGGACGTCAGACTGGAAAGGGGTGAAAAATGAAGTAGAGGCATGGTAAGGGGTGAGCTGAGCGAGGACAATGCATTCTTGGAGCTTAGCTAGAATAGTGAGTAAGGAGATTGGATGATAGCTCCCACGTGCAGTGGGATCACCACTCTTGGGGAGAGGAAAGACAGTAGTGTGAGGGATAGAGTAAAAGAGAGGTTGAAAAAAGAAGCCAGAGACAAAACTATAGCAGGTGTGGAGAGAGAGCAGACTGGGGTCCAGGCCATCTGGGCTCTTACCCATGGAGGGATTCAAGGCTTGGAGTGCCTTTAGAGCACCATTTGGTGAAATGAGAGAGAAAGAGAAGGGGGGGGGATGGAGAAGGTAGGAGCAGGTGGGGGCTCTGGGGAGGTAGTAGGCGTACATGTGGGGAGGGAGGAGAAGAGTGAGGCAGCACAGAATGCAAAGAAAATGTTGAAAGTAGATGTGACAGATGGAGGGTCAGAAAGTGTATCATTGCCATGGATGAGGGCTGGGATGAAGGGGTGGGCGGGAGGAGAGAAGAAGGATTTGATAACTCTCCAGAACTTAGAAGGATAGCTTAAATTAGTGTTGAAAGAAGTGGAGAAATATTTAGACTTAACATATCTCAAGGCCTTGGTGCAAGCATTTCTAAGTTGTCTATAGTGGAGAAGGAGTGTGTGGGATCTGGTGTTCATGTAAGCCTTCCAGGCCTGGTCCCTGGCATGCATGCAGGCCAGCAGTTCAGCATTAATCCAGGTGAGGTGTGAGCCTTTGACTCTAGTCTAGGTAGTTTAGAGGGAGCGTGCAGATCCCAAATTTCCAGGAATTTTGTCTGGAAGTAGCTGAGGGCAGTATCGATAGAGGATGCTGTTGAGATGGGAGACCAGTCGGTGTGGTATAAGTCATTTAGTAGGGGAGCTAAGTTTAGTGAGTGAAAAGATCATAGAGGGATCAATTTCAGGGGACTTTAGTCTGATGGACTTTGCGGATGCAGTAAATCATGTAGTGGTTGCTAAGGGAATCTGGGAGAATATCAGAGTCAATTATGTGGTGGGGATAGGAGGTGAGGGCCCAGTCTATCAGGGTGTGTTTGAAGGATTAAAATAAAAGTGGCTCCAAAAAGAGCAGAGGGTGGGGTAGGCCCTACTAAAATTAATTAGGCTCCTGATTGAGGAACAAAGGGCAGAGCAGGCCCTAATTTAAATTGTAAAAGGCTTCAGCAAGAGATCAGAGGGGAAGGACATAGCCCAGATTTTAATCAAAGACAGTAGGGCTATGTGGGCAAGCGCTAGCAAGCCCCCAATTTTTTTTTAAATAAATCAGCAACAAGGGTGGGCTAGTAACCAGGTAGCCACCACTAGCCCAAGCTAAGGGCTAGTGCAAAATTGTTTATAATTTAATAATTTAAGTGCACTTTGTCACCATCTCCAGTCAGGAGCAAGGGGAAGAGAGTGGACAAACCAGTTAGCCATCCCTGTAGCATAGATGCCACAGCCCTAGCCAAGGGCTAGTAAGTTCCAATTTAAAAGTGTGTAACTGATCCAGAGCCCCTAGCAAGGGTGAGACAGTTAGCATGGGACCCCTAGCACATAAACTAAGTCAAATGGCCCTCAGTCAATAGGGCACAGCTGCTGTTTATTGTGAAAACCCAAGCCTGTGGGAGGGAAGATGTGTCCTATGGTCCTCATGTAACTAGGTATATTCAGCATTCAGACAGATTTCCCGTTATGCAATACGGGGACTGTAGCTGTTGGGACTGGAGAGGACAGAAGTTGCCAGGGGAGAGGGAGTCCGTTGGTCATGGAGAAACCATTAGGAGGCTTCAGGAAAGTGCTTTAATTTAAGTTCCAAGCGTGACTGTGCAGCACGGTGTCGCAGGGTGGGAATCTTTGTTTATCTAGGGAGGAGGGGCTACGGGAATAGGGATATTTGTACTGAGTGGGGAAACTGTTGATTTTCAGGGGACGCTGAGGTGGATGCTCTCATTTGGGGCATAGTGAACTTTGCTTTCTGCCTGGAAATGTTGAAGAGGGCTGTGTAATTTTGTGTTTTCTGATCTGGTGCTGAGAGTGTTCTCTACCAAACAGGTGAAGCTAAAATTCGAGGGTTCAGTGGGGTGTGTATCAGGCATGGTCGTTCAAGTTAAATAAAATATTGAGGTGCCTGATTGTTCTCCACCACAGAGGCGGAGGGGTTAGGTCCATCCCACCCTCCCCCATCCCCACACTCCTCCTGGTCATCCACCTTTATAGGGGGACGTTCCAGTGAAGGAATTGCTACTTCCTGTTTTAGCCAGGGCAAGGGAGGGAACAACCACACCGCACAGACAAGTAGGAGCAGTTTGGCAATGGAAGGGGTATTGATATCAGAAGGAGGATCTGAAGGAAGGAGGGTAAACAGGAGGGACAGTTTGTAGGGTAGGAAATAAAGAGGGCTACAGGGAATTCATAGGTGTTTTTTTTGTGATAACATTTTTTATTGTTTTCCAACAATACAGGCATACAGAGTGGAGGAAACAGCAGATCAAAATCTCATTGGCAATACAGTGTTACAGTACTTAACACCCCAGGGAAACAAGATGGGGAGGGTAAGGGAAGAAAGAGTGGGTGGGGGAAACAGATAAGGAAGAGAAAGAGGGAAAAGACAAAGGACATGGGGTGACATAACTAGTAAGGATAGCAGAGCTAATTGATACATGGTTTATGACTAGCAATTTCCTAGAAGAAATTAATTATTGTAAAATACGGGAATATAATTAACTATAGTAGCAGTGACTTCATATCTGACAGGTTGTCATTCCTACCCAAAGGTGTTAACCTCATAAAGTGTATTACTTAGATGGGATCATTTAGAGAGCTGTGATGACCCACCAAACTCCCTGCTAGGCCTCAAGGGGGGAAATTAGGCACCTTAAAAGTACTGGAGCCTAATCTGTGTCTTCGCAAGGTCATATGCCCAGTGGAGACTTCCTATGGGGGGGGGGGGTACAACCCACCCAACTTGTATAATATCCTAGGATATATATAGCTATATCAGCCAGAGGTAAAAAAAAAAAAAATCAGAAAAAAATCAGTCAGCCAGCACCCTAATGCGGGATGTTCGAGTTCTGGAGCTTCAGAAAGTTGAGGTAAAGGGACCAACATTGATTGAATTTGGACATTTGGTACTTCAGCAGGTGTGAAATCCTATCCAATTTGGCTAAAGAGGAAAGAGATACTAACACCTCCGTCACTGTAGGCCTCAGAGGTGACCTCCATTTGCATAATAGAGCTCTCTTAGTTTGAAGCGAGATCAATGCCAGCCATCTAGTCTCATGAGGGGTCATTTGTGGGAGCTCTCTTCGGATACCCAAGATGTAAAAAAGTGGACTAAATGGGAGCTTCTTCACTAACACTTTGCATGCAATATCATGGATGCCTTGCCACGGGAATTTCAATTGCAGACAAGACCACAGTATATGCAGAATATCCACACCCGAGCCCTGACATCTCCAACAAGAGTTGGACTCCAAAATCTTAGCTGTATACAGCATAGCTGGTGATTTATACCAAGAGTGGGCTATTTTGTTCTGTATTAATCTAGACCTAGCATCCATCAGCCATTTGTGAGCATCTTTCCAGGACTGTTCCCAGGCTATAGAGGAGATAGGGGTCCAGAGCATCTTTTCCCACTTAAGTCTCGTCCTCTTAGAGTATTGGGGAAGGGTATGTCTTAGTTTAGAATAAATGCGCCCTGCTAGACCTATCGGATGTTGTATCTAAATATGTAGCTCTGAGTTGTGTGTTTGGGGCTTCGAAGGGTGCAATATATATCTGACTGCTGCTCTAAGCTGAAGGTACTTCCAAAAATCTGCAAGAGCAAGGTTCCAGATAAGCTGAAGGGATTGAAATGTATAGAGGGTCTTAAGAGTGGGGTCTAGCAAGTCTTTTAATACAAGAATACCCTTATCTGCCCATTATTTCCAATGTACCCATTGTGCATCAACAGAAATATCTGGATTAAACCATAAAGGGGTGTAAGACAAGGGAAGAGGAGTCTGGTTCAGTCTTTTGTGAACAACCAGCCAGTTCGACCTGGCTGCCTCAACAGATGGAGACGTGTAAGAGGACCTACCTCTGACACAAGGGCTAGCTCTATGAACCCTGTGGGGCATCAGAAGGGATGAAAAATGCACTGACTCAGTGATATCAAGCCCTATATGTACCCATTGTGGGGATAATGGTGTTAGGGGGTGCAGCCCTTTAACCGTTTGTGCCAAAAGGAATGCCTGCCAATATCCTTCTACCCATGGGAGGCTCCACCCTCCCTTGCTCCAATGTGCTCTCAGTTGGGCACGGCTAAAACGGGGTTTGTTGCCTTCCCATAGGAAATCTCCAATAAGCCTATCCAAAGCCAGATACCATTGTTTGGGGAGGGGAATAGGGATATGCATTAGCAGATAAAAAATCTTGGGTGCAGAAACCATTTTAATTGCAGCAATTTTGCCTGCCAACGTCATTTGCAGAGGTTTCCATCTGTCAAACTTCATTTTTAGAGAGCTAAGAAGGGGTTGAATGTTAGTCTGCCAGAGATTATCTAAAGAGGATGTAAGCTTAATACCCAGATATGTGATCCCCTTAGGTGCCCACATAAGGCCTACGGTCTGAGCTATCTCTTGTTAGCAATTCCCATTCAGAGGGAGTACCTCCGTCTTGGCCTGATTCAGTTTCAGTCCTGAATATTGGGAAAATAAATCCAACAGTTCCAGTAACAGAGGGGCAGATCTTTGCAGGTCTACCAAGGGGAGAAGCAAATCATCAGCATACATAAGGGAAGTGTACTCTATATTACTCACTCTGATACCACTAATGCCTGGATGACTACGGAGTGCCAGAGCTAGAGGCTCCACTGCCAAAACAGAAAGAAGAGGGGGACAATTGGCAGCCTTGTCTTGTTCCCCACTCAAGGGGAATAAGGCCAGAGAGTATGGCATTTGTATTAACTCTAGCTGAGGGAGATGTGTAAATAGCTTGAATTCTTTACAGGAATTTTGGGCCGACTCCAAATGATGTCAAAGCCAAATATAAATAGTCCCACTCCACAGAGTCGAAAGCTTTTTCGAAATCCACTGCGACTGCTGCAGCAGGGGTAGGGAGATATTTTGCTATGTGCATGAGATTCATTAATGTCCTTAAATGGTCAGAGCTGTGTCGCCCGGGGATAAACACCACTTGGGATGGATGTATGAGACATGGCAGGAGGGGATTTAGCCTAATTGCTAAAATTTTGGCATAAAGCTTAAATCTCAGGTGGCGTTCTTCAGGAGATAAAACTTTCAGGGGAGGACCACACTCGCCTGATTAAGGACTGGGTACTTACTATCAATATTAATCAAGGATATCGGTTGATAGTTGCTGGGCTTGGTGGGGTCCTTGCCTTTTTTCGGGATGAGTACAATGATTGCCTCTCTAAGTGAAGGAGGAAGGGTGCCTCTGAGTTCAATATCTTGAAATACTGCCGTTAACAGTGGAGTGAGAGTGGGTGCTAGAGCCTGGTAAAAATCTGCAGTGTATCCATCGTTCCCGGGGGATTTGCCCAATTTGAGAGACTTAATCGCAGTATTAACCTCCTCAGGAGATATTGGGGACTCAAGTACCTGAGCTTGTTGGTCAGTAAGTCTGGGGAGTTGGCAGGATTGGAGGAAGGGCTGTATCTCCTTGTTCAGGTGGGCATGAGTGGAGGTGTATAACTTTTTATAATAGGCGACCATTGTATCATTTATTGCCTTGGGGGCTGTGGTCAGATTTCCACCTATGTCCGTAAGGCCCGCAATATATGTACTCGCTTGTCGTTTACACAGCTGAAATGCAAGTATCTTGATGGCTTTGTCCCCACCTTCCCAGAAGAAGTGTTGTAACCATAATATGGCTATTTCAGCATTTCTATTAAGGAGCTGATTAATCTTAAACCGCAGGTTTAGAACAACTTTGCCTATTGGAAAATTCGGGTTGGGGGAGGTTGTAGCCTTAAAAAGGCTTTCTGCCTCTTTCAATTTCTGTTCTAGAGATGCCAGCTGTAGTTCCCTCTGCCTTCTTTTTGCTGCTGCAAATCCCATTATATTGCCATGCGTGGTGGCCTTAAAGGATTCCCACGTGTTACCAGCAGTCGTATCGGCTATTGGGTTGTGGGCTAGAAAAAGGGCAGCTTCATTCTGAGCCCATGGGATAAAATTGGGGTCTCTGATAAGTATGGGATCTAACCTCCAGTGACGGGATGGGGGAGGATTAGTGTCCCATTGCATTAAAAGTTGCACTGGGACATGGTCCGAAATTACCCTAGGAAAAATGGTAGCATCTAGAGACTTAGCTATAACTGCCGAGGATCCCAACCAAAAGTCCAATCTGCTGTAGGAGGCGTTGGGTTCCAAGTGGAAAGTATAATCTCTAGTTCTGGGGTGGAAAAGTCTCCAAATATCTGATAGCCCTTGATCTGCAATCATTTGGTGGAGAGCATTTATACATCTAATGTGTGTCTCTTTGCTTCCATCATTCCTGTCAAGAGACGGAACTAGTGAGAGGTTAAAATCTCCCCCAAAAAGGAGAGGGCAGGAAGGGGGGGTAAATTCCAAAATAGTCTGTGCTATATCATGAAAAAACTGTGTCGTATCTTCATTTGGGGTGTAAAGGTTACAGAGAGTAATGGGTCCTGAGGGGATATCATAGGTACCTAAAACCCACCTACCATCAGCACTAGATAGCATCTTAGAGAGGGTCCAGGGCAAAGATTTATGAATTAAAATTATTACTCCGCATTTTTTAGTAGTGGCATGGGACGATACTTGTTGTCCAACCCAGTCCTTAATCAGGCGAGTGTGGTCCTCCCCTGAAAGTTTTGTCTCCTGAAGAAACGCCACCTGAGATTTAAGATGCTTTAAATGGGTTAAAACTTTTTTCTTTTTGACAGGGAAGTTTAAGCCCCGCACATTCCAAGTGTGTACTAATAGGTCTGTCATACTATCCTACTCATGCATCTAGTTACAGAGGATTAACTGTGAGGGTGGGGGTATGAAGATTTAACGGGGAGACTGAACTACGTATGTCCACCAGGGTGTGATAAAACCTTAGGGTATCGAAGGTATAACCCTGAAGGAGTATCGTCCCTCTTAGTGAAAGTTAGAGCATCTAATACACCGTAAGCCAAATGTGGAATTCCACACTGCGTTTCTCTATCTAATCAACTCTTTACACACAAAACAAAAACTAACAAACAAAAAAAAAAATATCAAAAACTATCAAAACTTATCCTATAGTGAGATTGGTGAGGGGCTTATCCAGCTGAGAACAGCAAACGGAAAACCCTCTCACTTCTGTGGGGCCTGTGGCAAAAACCACCAGTTCTAGGCCCAACCCACCAGACACTAGGGTAACTAACAGAAACCTTTAATGTACTGTTAGACTGTGGTCAAGGTACAGATACCGAGAGCTATACCCCAGAGCCTGGCAGGAGTTATCCCAGAAGCTTTTACTCAGTTAGAGAGGGGGAGGAATGTGTATGCCTGGAAACTCAGTGTTTTCCACTATGCAACTAGCATCCAGCTCAAAAAAGAAAGGGAGCTGTTGCCAAACAGATATGCATAATTAGCCAAACAGTAGTGTAAAGATCATCTTCCACTGTCCATGCTCACGGGTTGTCTGAACTGTAACCCAGACGATGCAGGTTCAAGTTCAGAGAGGGACCCACAACCTCCATGAAAAAAGCACCAACAAGATGCAATTGTGTCTGAAGACAAACAGCACATTAAACATGTTCATGTTTATAAACTCCTATATGCTTTAACTTTCAAGCCAACTGGCCCGCATACATACATACATACAGCAGAGTATCCCCGAGGTAAAGTGTCTATCTAAGGGGGGGGGGCCCTCGGATGGTCTGACGAGTATAGAGAGCAACCCAGCCTGAGATACTAGGGCCCCAATCGGGGATAACTGTTTAGTAACAGCAGCTCCATTATAGACCCCTAAAATGCTACCCCCTAGTGAGCGATGACATCCTCCCCAATGCCCCCAGACACAGAACCTAGGGTACTTATCTGAGAACCATCTCTTAGATGGCTGTTCAAGTTAAATTAATGTCCCCAGGTGGTTGCACCATGGATTCCAGGCCTGGTGTTGCAGCTGAGGCTGATGGTTTCAGTTCTAAGTCCTGCAGTGGGAAAGCTGCCTCAACGTCCTTGGCCCAAGAGATCTCAGAGCCCACCAGGTCTGATCTTTTACATTCATCAGTGGAAAGTTCCATAGCGCTCGGTATGTCCTCCTTCTGAAGCAATTCAAGCGGCTCAAATCTATTCTTTGAAAAGTAGGAGCTGGTATACACAATTCCCTGGCCTTCCACTCTGCTAAAACTCTGATCAGTACCAGCCTCATCTCATCTGCGCCCTTGCGGGTGATCCCTCTTAGAGTGTGGTGATTGTGGAGGCCTCTTCTGAACTTTAGGGTTCCTGGGCTCCAGCCCATGCTTGAAAGACCGGGGGGGGGACCAGGTTCCGGGGCACCCGGAGAGTCAGGCTTCTGAGGAGGGTTCCTCGGAGCTTGGTCATTAGAGTGATTCAGACCATCAGCACAGGATTCTGAGGGGCCAGAGGTAGGCCAGGTCACTGAAATATAATCAAGTGCGGCCTCGGGAATAGCAAATTGATGCAAAACTCCATTCACTGTAATTTTCAATATCGCCGGATACCGGAGAACAAAGGGTATTTGCAATTCATGTAATCTTTGACGTATCTCTGTAAAGGCTCTTTGTTTGTTTGCCAGTTCCTTCGAAAAGTCCTGAAAGACCATAATATGATGACCTCTCCATTGTAATGACCCAAGCTCCCTAGCACGCCCCTGTATAGCTTCTTTTTCAGCAAAATTTGATAGTCTGGTGATAATGGGCCTCGGTTTGTCTCCCACTGGTGGCTTAGGATGCAGCGACCTGTATGCCCTTTCTATCATTATCCTAGTGGTCTGGGGAAGATCCAGTACTTTGGGCAAAGCTGTTTGGAGAAAGTGAATGGTTTTTCCTTCCTCACAACCCTCAGGGAATCCCAGGAACTGCAAGTTGTTACGGCGTCCCCTGTTCTCGAGATCATCGATTTTGTCTTGTAGTGTGAGAATTTGTGTAGCTTGATTCCATAGAGTGGCGCAGTAACCTTGGACCACGTCTTCTTGTGCCAATGCCTTTTGTTCTACTCGGT
This sequence comes from Neoceratodus forsteri, assembly GCA_016271365.2. NCBI lineage: Eukaryota > Metazoa > Chordata > Ceratodontiformes > Ceratodontidae > Neoceratodus > Neoceratodus forsteri. Next base: position 373,733,743 of record CM057449.1, read on the forward strand.
CTAGTCGGGCATCAATCTGCTGAATTGAGACTGCAGTTGTATTAGAAACAACAGTTAGAGCATCAATACTAGTAATAATGGATGTAAACATTTCTCTGACCAACAGGACCTCAGTCTCCTTTCTTGAGTGCACCATTAGGCCTGTAGCACAGGCAGCCCAGTGGCAGTCAAACAATAACCACAACTCCCCGACATCTGATCAGGTTCTTGGTCGGTATCGAAGCTGCTCAAGTATTCCGATTACTAAATCTCGAGAGTACCCAGGGATAGATTGACTTCTAGATGGATTTTTAATAGATCTTGGCTCTGAGGTTGTAGCAGTGAACTTTTAAGTCGCCGTCTTGTCTGCAGGTTGGCCATGCCCCCCAATTCATAGGTGTTTTGATGAGGGGAGGAATCATAAAAGCAGGGGAAAGGGGAGTACTGTATTTTGGACCAGCATCTGGCAGTCAAAAGGATGGGGAGGGCACTGGGGCACAGAATGATAGGAGTCAGGTGGGAAGGAGATGATAGGTGGGGGTGGCAAGGGCGAAGTGAGAGGATGGTCAGCTGTAATGATCGTGGTGCTGCCACCTTCTTTAGGACACTGTGGACTGTAGGTGGTTGTGAAGTCTGCAGACAAATCAGGCAATTTAAGGGAGAGATTAAGTGGCTAAGATGGGTATTAGGAAGAGGGGAGGTCAGTGGGGCTGAACAGCATGAAAATCGGGGTAACAGATTAAACCATGGGGGTAAAGGAAGAGAGGGGTACAAGGTAGGAGTTTTGAAGGACACCCCAGAGGCAGGAAGCACCTGTGACATAGATTCCAGAAGGGGCAGAAGGGGGAACTGGATAGTGGCTGGAGGAGAGCGGGGTTACCAGGGGAAGGGAAGAGGCATAGGAAGAAGGAAGGGTGGGCATGGCAACAAAGATGTGGGCAGTATGGGAATAGGGCTTATGTCCTCAAACAGGTTTTCTATTCTGTAGAGCCTGAAAGAACAAAGGATCAACACTATGCTAGGACGGCAGGAAGAAGTACAATCATACCAGAGGAGGGAAGGACATGGGGCAGGGATGTGATGCAGGGCAGGATGGGTAACAGGGGTGGGGAGGTCAAGGAGGGAGGTTAACACTAGGGTGGAGGCTAATGAAGGGAGGGATATGTGGAGTGGGGATGCTAAGAGTCCAGATGGAAGAAAGCAAAGTAAACACGAGCAAGGAGGAGCAAGGAGGATCAAGAAGGCAGAGGTCAAAGCAAGGCAACAGCATCTACAGAGGAAGAGCCCATAGTAGAGGGGAAGGAAAGCCTGGGAGTGGGGACAATCTAGGGAGGGACCATGGCAGGGAAGAAGCTGGGAGATAGCAGTGAAACAAACACTGGAAGGAGGGACAGCACAGCAGGCACTCTAGGTGCAAGGGGCTGAAAGGGGAGGAGGTAATGGACCAGAAGGAAAGAGGCCATGGCATAGCACCAGCATCTCAGTGGAGGGAGAGGGCAGGACTGAGAGGAGGGACACCTGGAGGAAGACCACAGGCAGGGAGGAAGCAGGGGAATGGGGGGGCCAACACAGGAAGGAGGGGCAGCCTAGAAGGCACTCTATGGGCAAGAGGCTGAAAGAGGAGGAGAGAGTAGTCATAATAGGGGACTCCATACTGAAGGGAATAAGATGGGGGTAATGGGAACTCTGGAGGTGGCAACACAATGGTGGAATGCATGCCAGGCATGACAGCAGGGAGGGTGGGAGCTACTGTATAGTACCAAACTGTGTGAGGTGGGGAGACCGCACATTATAGTTCATTTGGGCACTAATGATCTGACAGGCTGTGAGGTGATGGTAGCACAGGAAAGATACCTAGAACTGGGTAGGATCTGTAGGGGGTTGGGCAAGTCAGTGGCCTTCTCAGAAGTGTTACCAGTCCAAAAAGCAAGCACAGTTAGGAAGATGAGGATCGAAGAGTTCAACACGTGGCTGAGGGGGTGGTGTAAGGAAAATGGTTTTGGACTGGTGGGGGAGTACGGTAGGATATGGGACAACAAACTGGAACACTACTTAAGGGACAAGATACATTTAAACTGAAAAGGGGGAGCGCCAGGGGGCAAGGACCTCAGAACCAGGCATGGGGGCCCAAGGGCCTCCCCCCTTAGGAAGAATGACAGAATCCATGGGAGTACAAGGGCAGGGGATGGTAAGGGGGGTCATGAGGCAAGATCTAGCCAAAGGCAAGGAGGTCCACAGGACGCACTAGAAGGCAATGACCCTGAATGCAAGGAGCCTGGGAAATAAGGTAGCAGATCTTCAGGCATTGTTGACAGAAGGGAACGTGGATATAGTTGCCATTATAGAAACATGGACAACTCAGTTCCATGACTGGGACCTAGAGATCCCGGGTTACCAATTGCTCCGAAAGGACAGGGCTAAGGGAAAAGGGGGTAGTGTGGCCTTGTACATAAGGGAAGGGATTGAGTGTAGTAGGGAGGAGGGGATGACAGAAGCCCTCTGGGCAGTATTACAGAATACTCATGACTGTACAGACCACCATCACAGGGAGCTGATCTATATAATGAACTGGGGGAACAAACCAGGAAAGCAGGGGGCAGAGGAAATGTAGTAATTATGGGTGACTTCCATCTGCCAGGAGTAGATTGGAACACCCCAGCTACCAACTGCAGTAGGGAACAGGTCATCCCAGATGCTACACAGGACTGTTTTCTGACTCAAGGAGTCAAAGAACAAATGAGAGGATGCCATATTAGATTTAGCGTTGACAATAGGGGACCAGGTCCAGGACGTGGAGGTGAGGGAACCTCCTGCAGGTAGTGACCACTGAACAGTGTGGTTTTCAATCTGTGTGGGTAAGAAAGCAACCAAGACTAAAACAAAGGTGGTAGATTTCAAGAAGGCAGACTTCAGCAAGATGGGGAAAATGCTGTTGGAACACCTGGCAAGCATCCAACCAGGGATGAATACAGACAAAAATGGACCGTCATCAAGACTGGGTTGATTGAGGCCACCAACACTTGTACAAAGACTAGAAATAAGAGCACTAGAACCAAGAGGCCAAACTGTTTCAATAGCAAAGTGACAGGAAAGATCAGGGAGAAGAGGGAAGCCTAACTTATTTCAGTGCTGCACTTCCATGCTGGGGCGGGGTGCGGGTGTGGGTTGCAAACCCATGAATCCAGTACGCACAAAAAAACACAACACACTTCAGAGCCAGGAGAGTAACTCATCCTCCAGTGAAGATATGTAGTAAGAAGCACAAATACAGTTTTTGCTGCAACATATTTGCTTTACTTTTGAATTCAAAGATTACAGAAGAAAAAGTGAGTGAAGGCACAACAACTGCGTTCAAGGTCCCTGGCACTTCGCCAGTTAAGGCTTAATCAGGGGATGGACCTTGCAGGTTTAGAGCACTTACATACCAATTAAATTCAAATAATAGTGATGTCATTGAAATTGACCAATCCCAAAGCTCCATTCTTCAGTTCAGATTTCAGAGACTATAAATTGGTATACAAACAAGCAAATATCAAAATAGCATTAACTCAAACCTCCAGAAACATATATCGTGCTAATTGTGAGATGAATTAAGTCTTTTTGCATACTCATTTTGTAACAGCCAATCGGCATGTCTGATTTCTAAAAGGACTGAATTATTGAAACATTTCCTAATAGACCTGAAAAGCTTGTAAAAATGAGGCGGAAAAATGACTTAAGTTAATACAAATTAACAAAAAAGCTAGCAAAAAGCAAACACAGTTTAACAATAATAAATATGTAAGCATTCAAACATCATGTTTAAAATACAAGTTTGAAAAATTGATTATTGCTGCTTCAGACTTTTGAGACATGTTACATAATTATATTCCAAGTACATATTTATAATGAAACTTGTTACATCTCAAGGATGTTAGCGCTAAATCCAAAAAGTCCAAGCCATGAATTGTAGTGAGGCCAAAAATAGAAGGCAGATGGTTCTGTGCTCATATAACACCTGCTGGAGAGAAGAGCACACAGGATAATACAATGTATGCATGTATAGGTATGAATGTTTACCTTGTTATATATAAACAGTATCAATACTATCCTAATGCCAAGTAGTAGCTCTGATAATCATTAAACAGAACATCTGGGGGCTCAGTCATACTAAAATAAAATATTCCATGTTATTACCCATCAAAATTAATTGAATAACATATTTTTTATGAAATATCATATTTCTAAAGGGTGGGGGGAAGAGACCCAGAACCAAGCCCCAAAATGGGAGGGAAAAAAAAATTTCATTAAAATAAAATAAACATATATAGGTGGTGGTGGGGGAGAAAAATATTTTATTACCAATGAATTCTTAAGACATGGTTATCTCAAGAGTGTATATAAAAAATATGAAAACATCAGCAATTACAGAAATAAGGTTTAGGGTCCCATTCTCTATTTAAACCATCTGGAGTTAAAACCTTAAGGATGTAAATCCAGTACATTTCTTTTTGTTCCAATCCATTAAGGCAGTCTCTACCCCTCTTATCTACATGTACTTGTTTTATACCTGAGAAATGTAAACATTTTGGATCATTATTATGTTACTCAAAAAAATAAAATGTTCAGCCACAGGGCTAGTCAGCTCTCCATTTCTGATGTCTATCACATGCTCTTGAATTCTAACCTTTAATGGTCTCAAAGTTCTACCTATATATAGTTTCTGGCAGGAACACCTGAGGGCATAGACAACATAGGTAGTGACACAGGAAATAAATTGCCTAATCTGGATCTCTGGATCTCTCTACCTGTAGTAAGTTACACTGAATGTTTTGCCTTGCTGGCAATGGGTACAGATAGTGCAGTTCCCACATTTATACATCCCTGCAGGTTTAATGGGTAACCATGTTTCATTTATATTTCTCTCTACCAAAAATTGGCTGTGTACCAACATATCACCCAAACTCCTGCCTTTTGAAAAAGACGAAGTACACAGCTTGTAGCTCTCTGGTCTCCTTATTTTCAGAAAAATAATGTGAACAAACAACAGCAGTCAAAGTTTAGTAAAGCAGTTTATTCACTGGACCGTAACTGCTTCCCTAGCACCTCGGCTTTACAATTAGGCCTTCGGATGGGAGTGAATCAATTTGTTACAGGTGCTACGTTTATTCTGGTAGCTTATAGAGATACACATATTCACTTAGTACAAACAGCATAATAAAAATAAAAAATAAAAAAAACGAAAACTAATTCTACTACTATCTAAGGAACAGTCTTATATGTTTTATAATAATTGCAAAACATTTTATATTATTTATAGTCCTTTAATTTTAGTAGTAGCTCACAATTATGGTTACATACAGATTAAGAAAAAAGTCAGAAAAGAAAGCAAGGGGGAGGGAGAGGAGGGAAGGAATAAGAATGAAAGAAAGGAGGGGATAATGGGGAGAGGGAAGAAAGGGGGAGGTGGGATTGAAGAGTAAAGGGGTAAGGACTGAAAGGAAACAACAAAGAGGTGGGGGGTCTGGGGAGATGGAGAAATAATAAGAAAAATCTGTAGAACCCTTTTATCAATCAATATCTTTATTTATCCAGGCGGACACCATTGAGCAAGCTCATTTACAAGGTGGACCTGCAACATACATGCAGTAATACATTAAGAAATTGGTACATTCAGGAGCACAGATTAATTACAGTAATACATTTGCACAGTGGATACATTTAAAGGATCACAGGTTAATACAGTGGTCAGAAATGTAGCTCATTTACCAGGTGGACCTGAGCATACATGCAGTAATACATTTAAGGAATTGGTGCACACCAGGAGCACAGATTGATTACAGTAATACATTTAAACAGTGGATACATTTAAGGGATCACAGGTTAACTACAGTGGTTGGAAAGCGTATCATATGACAGAGTAGGAACTCTAGACCTTACAAAATCAGTGGGTGCCAGGTCGTTCGTAAGCCATAGCGGCCAACCACAATAGTGCAAGTGCTAAGTTTAGTATCGAGCAAGAGGGTCCCTGCTGGGAATAATCGATCTTGGTGATGGACAGAAGTGGGAATTAGAGTTGAGGTCACTGGAGGAGACTGGAAGTGCTAAGAAAAAAATAATTTAGTGGTAAGGGCTATTAGGTACGTGCATAGCAGTTGCATTTTTCAGTGATGACATGACGATAAAGCTTTTTAAATGTGACAAGGCTAATAGGGGATCTCAGTTTTAAGGATTTCTGGAGCTTGTTCCAGAGCGAAGGGAGCGTGAGGCTTATAGCAGCTCTCCGAAGTGAGTGTGCACCCTAGGGGTTCACAAGGAAATTATGGAACAGCTTCTAAGGGCATAGCTTGCAGCAGCGATAGGGGTTAGGAAATCAGCAATATACTGGAGGAGTTTGCCTATAATAGTTCTAAACATCCAGAGGGTCGCGTTCATGTCGCGCCTATATTGTAATGAGCTCCAGCCTACAGCCGCGTATAGGGAGCAATGATGAGCAGTACGAGGAAGGTCTGAGATGAAGCGTAAGGTACTGTGGTACAGTGTATCCAGTTTCCTGAGGTAGGAGGCAGAGCAGCTGCTATATATGAGGTCAGCATAGTCGATTTTTGAGAGGAACGTTGATTGGACTAGTAGCCTCTCGACTTCTGTGGTTAGCAGCCATCTTATCCTGTAGAAGAGGCCAGGCCTTTGTCTTAGCTTTTTCAGCAGGTCATCCAGATGGTCTGTAAAGGACAGTTTGTGGTCAATCCAGACCCCCAAATATTTGAATTTCATGACATATTTGAGTTTTTCTCCCAGAATCATGGAGATGGGGGTGTACCAGTTGCTGCTGGATAGGAGAGGTGACATACAGGTGAGAGTAACATGGCTTTGGTTTTCTTCGCATTGAGAAGAAACTTTCTTCTAAGGAGCTGCCATTGCAGGAGGTCAAAGTATTTTTGAAGGTCAGTGCTTGCAGATTCTGGAGTAGGGCAGCTTAGGTAGAGCACTGAGTCATCTGCAAACAGATGGATGCTTGCCTCTTTAACGTCAGTGTCTATATTATTGATATAGATGGCAAATAGTAGTGGTCCCAGGATGGAGCCCTGAGGGACCCCCCCCTTAAAAGCAGAGTGGGTGAGAAAAGCTCACCTTCAGCCTTTACCTGTTGGTATCTGTCGGATAGGTAGTTGCGAATCCAGCTTAATGAGGTGAGGTCCTATCCTAGCGATTCTAGTGAGGAGAGGGAATATAGTGGTCTACCGTGTCAAACGCTTTACTTAGATCAAGGAATACAGCACAGACGTACTTCTTGCAATCTAAATCTTGTTGGTAGTCATTTGTTACCTTAGCTAATGCTGAGATTGTACTATGCTTCAATCTGAACCCAGATTGGAGGGGGTTTAAAATTTAGTATTATCAATAAAGGATCTCAGCTGGGAGTTCACGATTTTTTCCAAGAGTTTCGAGAGGGTGGGGAGAAGGGAGATCGGCCTATAACTGTTTAGGTCACAGGGATCTCCAGATTTGAATAATGGGATAACATGAGCAGTTTTCCATATGTGGGGTAGGGTTCCTTGGGACAGTGACAAGTTAAATAGGTGCATAATTGGGGGTGCAAGAACATGGTAAGCTAGTTTTAGAAACTAGGGCTCTATGTTGTCTGTGCTGGCGCCTTTCTTAGAATCCAATTGTAGAAGCAGATCTTCCACCTTCTTAAGGGAGACAGGGAGGGAGGAAGAAAAAAGTCTGGCATGTGGGACCAGATTTAGTAGGTTGAACACCAGGGAGGGGGTGCAGTTTCCTTGCAGGAGAATTGTCGAAAGCTAAACCTCCCGTGGCGAAATGAGAGTTAAATGCTTGCAGAATCTCAGTTTTATCATTTAGTACTGTATTGCCTGAAAGAACCTTGGGGGGAAGCGTGGTTTGCGACTTGTGCCCGGACACTTCTTTCAGTGTGGCCCAGAATTTGGAGGGCTGATTTGATGTTTTGTTATGTTCAGTTCGGAAGAAGCTAGCTTTGGTCGCTCTGATCATCTTGGTGCAACTGTTCCTGGCTATTCAGAATAAGCACCAGTCTTCTTCCTTTTGAGATTTGCAAGCCTTTTTCCATAATTTATCTCTAGAAAGAAGGGCAGCCTTGAGTTCCACCGAGAACCATTGACATCTTTTGGCTTTTAAGCGTACTTTCGTCACTGGTGCACGTACGTTCAGAGCACTTAGTATGATCTCATGGAGAAAGGCATAAGCTGCTTCCACTGATTTAGCCAAGTAGAAGCTCTGCCATAGCGGGGAGCTATTTAGGTCCTGAGAAATAGCCTTCGGGTCGAAGGACCTTTTTGACCTCCTGGTGGAAAATTGTGATGTGGAAGACACTTTGGTAGCAGCCCAGACTCCTACTACTAGGCAATGATCGCTGACATCCATGTCAAACGTCCCAGCATGAGAGAAGGAGTAGGGTTTATTTGTTAAAATTACATCCAGAAGAGAGCTTTTTGCAAGGTTTGTCTTGTTTATGCGGGTGGGCTCATTGTTAAGTATAAAAAGCCCATGGGAGTCACAGAAGGCTTTAAGGGGGAATGAGGCTTCAGACAGCCAGTCGTAATTGAGGTCCCCTAGTATAATTGTTTCTAGGGGGCTGGTATCCAAGATGGAAGAGAGATAAGACAGGAGCTGTGGACCAGCCGAGGGGGGTCTGTAGCATCCTATGATTTGGAGAGCTAGGGATGAGGAGAGCACAATTTTTATAGCCAAACATTTAAACCCATTTGCTATCATGGTGGCACCAAGGGTGGAGACAGAAAACTTATCTTTGACATAAATGGCAACCCCATCAGCTCTAGTCAGTCTGTCTGCTCTGAGTAATAGGTAGTTCGGGATGTTGCTCTTCCTATCAGGCATGGCGGGTCTAAGCCAGGACTCAGAGACTACAAGCACATCAGGCTCCATGTGGATAACCCATGCGTGAATTAGAGTAAGTTTTTTCAGAAGACTGCATACGTTGATATGCATGAAGCTGATTCCTTTATAGTTTTTAATTTCAGATGCAGAAGAGAGGGCATGCATAGGGCCAGGATTGAGCTCAACATTTCCAGACCATAGAAGAAGTAAGAGTACAAGTTTTCTTAAGATTGCAATAGAGGGCATGAGAGTGCAACCCCTTTTCTGGCTACTTATTAATCCAGTCTTGTGGTGCCAGGGTTTACATTTTAGGTTGTGCAGTCCCAGGGTTACATAGCCAAATGACTCCAAATGGTGCCTTTGCCAGGGGGGCTGGTTAATATCGTTTGCATAGGGAGCAGAGAGATGGTTTCTCCTCGGGGGGGGGGTGTCGATCGCTTGATGCAGCCAGCGGAGTAGAAGCATAGGGAAAGAATTAAATTCAATCATGAAGGGTAGACAATCTTGGGGTAGTAGATGCAGTGCCTCTCATGACTCGTAATTTTCTGGGATGTAGCCTATGAGTGGCAGAGTAAGAAGAGCGGAGAGGAGTGCAAGCTGCTAAATGTAAGCCATAATGAATATATAGAGCAGTGGAAGGTGGCTACTGATTATGGCGGTGCTGATTATGAACAGACTAAAATAATTATTTAGGGGGGTTTGGAAGAGGTATGGGGAGAGGGGATTGAGACAGTGATATCGTACCGGATACCTAGTTGGATATACCAGTGGTGTGATTTAAAACAGGTGGATATATGTTTAAGGTGTCAAGGGATAGGGCAGGGATGCGTCAGGAGCCATCGAGGGCGGGGCTAGGAGGCCTATATAGTTAGTGACAGGGGTGAGGGATGGGTGGGTGGTCAAAAATTTGTGGCTTTGTTGTACCTCTCTGCCTTCCGAGTCCGAGCAAGTGATCTCGGGCAGCGGCTTCAGAAGCGTCGTCTGCCCCGTGGCCACGGTCCTCCTGGGTGGCTGAGCTGGAATCCCAGTCAGGTTCACGGCTGAGGGGGAAGGGAGAGGGAGTCAAATTTAAAGAGGTGCTCCACAAAGGCCAGCAATCAAGTTGAAGACACCAAATTTGCAAGTGAAAGTGACAGCGATTTCCTTGGCACCCTGCAGTCTGGAAGGGCTACAGAGACAGGAAAGGACTGTATCACTTTGTCTGTGAGGCTGAGTTTAAGTTTTAACAGCAAAAAACACACTAGCAAGAATGCATACAGTACATTTCAGTAACTTATTTAAACAAAGGCAGTTAAAACAGCTCTTTTTGGCTCTTTTTAGTCTAAGTAAACCAGAGGGAGTAAGCGGACCAATCGGAGCAAGCCAGAGAAAAGGCGCTCGCGCTCCAATTGGTTTGCAGCTTTGCTGTACCTCTCTGCCTTCCGAGTCCGAGCAAGTGGTCTGGGGTGGCGGCCTCGGAAGTGCCGTCTGCCCGGTGGCCACAGTCCTTCTGGGTGGCTGAGTTGGAATCCCAGTCGGGTTCATGGCTCTCTGCCTTCCGAGTCTGAGCAAGTGGTCTTGGGTGGCAGCTTCGGAAGCGCCATCCGCCCAGTGGCTGCGGTCCTCCTGGGTGGCTGAGCTGGAATCTCAGTCGGGTTCATGGCTCTCTGCCTTCCAAGTCCAAGCAAGTGGTCTCAGGTGGTGGCTTCGGAAGCACCGTCTGCCCAGTGGCTGCGGTCCTCCTGGGTGGCTGAGCTGGAATCCCAGTCGGGTTCACGGCTCTCCGCCTTCTGAGTCTGAGCAAGTGGTCTTGGGCGGTGGCTTTGGAAGCACCATCCGCCCGGTGGCCGCGGTCCTCCTGGGTGGCTGAGCTGTATTCCCAGTCAGGTTCACTGGTAGTCTAAGTAAATTTTTTTTAAAATAGTAATTGTTTTTAAATATAAACACTGTCTGTGTTTTCAGACTCAAATTACATTGCTATATTATGTTTGGTAAAGGTTCACAGTAGTAAAAATTACAAATGCAATCATTTTCTAACATTTTATTCTATTAAGGAACATTAAGGAACACCACCCAGGAACTCTGCCTCGGATCCTGCAACCAGGGATCCAGGGGAAATCTTCGGCGCCACTGCCAAAAGTGGCGCTCAATGGATGCCTCGCCGACTCCTCAATCTCGACTCTGCCCACCTCCCTGGAAATCTGCCTTGGATACTGCAACCGGGAATCCCAGGGAATAATCTTCAGCGCCACCGCCGAAAGCAGCACTTAACGGCTGCCGTGCCGACTCCACAATCTTGACTCTGTCCACCTTCCTGGATCTCTGCCTCGAATCCTGCAACCAGGTACTAGCTCCAAACTCTGTATGAGCTCCATACTCTGCGGCTGCTTCCTGATTGGTGCGGCGCTGCTGCCAGTGGTCCGTGATTGGACAGCACAGCTCTTGCTCTCCAGTTATTGGTGCGCCCACGGATTGTTGCCTAAACTCCCTCTCGGGGTACTTGTGCTACTCGGGGCTCTTTAGAGAACTGTTTTTTTTCTCAGAGTATTGTTTTTACTAGCCAGTTAAATGTTGAGTTTTTACTGCTTACTGCTGAGCCTAAGCCTGGGAATGTCCATAGCAGCATCATTTTAAGTTAAAGTGCTAGCCATTCTATTTTAATTGTTTTTAATACAGCTGTTAGCCTTCTGTAACATGTATGCTTAATTCTTAGTTTCTCCCTGTCTCTCTCTCTCCTTCTAATCATCCCCGTGATCTGTACCAAACCTTTCCTGGAAACCTACTGCAGTTTGAACAGCTGGTATTCCTGCACGCACCCCCCCCCCCCGTAAACTCCTGGCTCTCACACCTTTCCTCTACATATTCACTCAATCTGAATCCTAATTTTTCCCTGAGCTCTCACCACCTCTCCCCCCCCCCCTGATCTTTATCTCATTCCTTTCTCTCACTTAATTACGCCCACTACTCCCTTTTGTCTTTCCACCCCACCCTTAGCAGTTCCTTTCTATTCATATTTAATTTTTTCCTGCACCTCCACCCCTGCTGACGGACTGCCACCAGCCCCCGCCCATTGTTGCCATGTTTAATTAACCTGCCTCTTCTTTCTGGCCCCACTAGGGATCTCGGGGAAATCTTCGGCGCCACCGCCGAAAGCAGCACTCAACAGCCGCCGCGCTGACTCCTCAATCTCGACTCTGCCCACCTCCCTGGAACTCTGCCTCAGATCCTGCAACCAGGTACTAGCGCCAAACTCTGTACAAGCTCCATACTCTGCGGCTGCTTCCTGATTGGTGCGGCGCTGTTGCCAGTGGTCCGTGATTGGACAGCACAGCTCTTGCTCTCCAGTTATTGGTGCACTCATGGACTGCTGCCTAAACTGCATCTCGGGGTACTTGTGCTACTCGGGGCTCTTTAGAGAGCAGTTTTTTCTTCCAGCCCCACCCCCTCCCAGGCCTCCTTTAAATACAATGTCGCCCCTCCCACCAAGGGCTGCCTCACCTATTAGATACAGCACTCACAAGCTCATCCAACCCTACTTGTCTTTGCTGATTCTCCTAACTTGCTGCAATTTTTATTTTTTTTTACTTCCAACAGTGCCCTCTCTCAGACAAACTGTGTCTCCCTCCTAATCCTCACCATGGCTGCCTTAAACCTGTATCCCACTTTGTTATTACTGGTGATGATTGTGCTGCACTGTCCCACCTCTCATGAAGTTATCACCCCTCATTCTCTCTGCCAACTAATACCAGCCTCCACTCCCCACACTGAGTATGACCACGGGGATCCATTATAATAACTCAATGCCATTCTGCTCCCCATTATGGCACACTTGCTACCTTCTGAAGCATCAAGGGTCTAGCCCTCCGGAAAACCTACAACTATTAGCAGCTGTCTACAATAAGGCAGGTCAACCCCACTACCATAGCACCAAAGTGCGCAGACGCATTTCAAACAAGCAAACGTTCAAAATTCTTCAAACCTCTCTCCTGAAATTTCTCTTAATGCTACTGCTTTTCTCTGGAAACATTCACCCTAACCCAAGTCCATCTGGTCTGTCTGCCTATCCCCAGAACAGGAAGGCGGGATCTCTCACTTTGGCATCAATCAAAATCTGCAGCCTCCTCGGTAAACTCGATAACCTCCAAACCTGGATACAACAACACAATCCTGACATCCTCTCTGTTGTTGAAACATGGCTAAACCTGAAGATCCCTGACACAGCAGTTGCAATTTCTAGATACTCGATCTTCAGGCAGGACAGGATCTCTAAGCGGGGAGATGGCTGTGCCATCTACCTGAGGGATACTCTCATGGAACACGCTATCCCACTTTCTAGCCTGGGATCCCCATCTCAGGTCCTCACTATCAAAGTTATCCTTGGGGCCCATAACAAAAACCTTACTGTAGTCTCTGTCTACATTCCCCCAAAGGACCTGGCTAGTGGCTTTAATAGTGTCATAGAATGTCTTAAGGGGCTACACCATAACTCAGAGACCATAATCCTGGGAGATTTTAACATCAACTGGCTTGCACCGGAGGCCTGCACCTACAAGGATACAGTCACGGCACAACATCTCACACAACTTGTCCCCACTCCTACCAGGTGCAACTACAGGACAGGGACCTACACCCTCATTGACTGGATACTGTCCAACCACCCCGAAAGAATCACTAAGGTGTCTGTTCTCCCTGACACCTTAAGTGATCACTCACCCGTTATCTGATCTTGGGCTAACAACTTCACCAAGCTCCCTCCTAAAATAATACACACCTGGGTACTCAAGCAGGGTCACTTACAGCTACTAAAATCCCATCTCAGAAGGCTTGACTGGTCAAAAATAGACTCACTCAAGGGCGTAAACAATGCCTTAGAACTATTCATCGGCCACTTCACTGCGGCCGGTGACATCCATGCACCGCTAAAAAAAATGAAGGTCAAAGGTAGGTCTAACCTATGGGTAAAATCGAGCTTATTACATGGCTCAAGCAAAGGGACCACCTCTGGTACTGTGCTCGAGCCACAGCTGCCCAAGCGGACATTCAAAAATATAAAAATGCAAGAAATAGCTGCACCCGAGCTATTCAGATGGCTAAAAGCAAATACTTTAGGGAGGTATTCTCCAACTCCTGGGGTGATGGGAAAAAATTCTGGAACAACCTGAAGGACCTCGCAGGCAACGATACTAAGACACCACCCACCATGCTCAACATTGATGGCACAGCAACACTGGACGGACCTAGTTACCATCTCCAATACGTTCATTAATGCATTCTCCAACCTGAGCAGTGTCCTTCCTCCTGACTTTTTCAACACTTACACCACCAACCCCACCTATGCTGCAACATCCCAAACAGACACAGCTCTTCTTCAAAGAGATCCCACTGCATTTAGCCAGAATCTTTATTTACAAAGCAATCAGTAAAACTGGCCATACTGATGACTCACTCAAACTGAAGCTGCTGGCCCTAGTCCTAGATGAGATCCTTGAACCCCTGACAAAGATCTTCAACCTATCCCTAAGACTGGGTCAATTTCCTTCACTCTGGAAAAAGACTACCATCACGACTGTGCTTAAAAATGGTGACAGGGCACTGCACACCAATTACAGGCCCATCTCCATCCTCCCCCCATTATCCAAAGCTCTGGAATGAATAGTCTCTGACCAGCTTGCAGAGTTCCTGGACACATATAATATCCAGTGTCTGGAGCAGCATGGCTTCCATAAAGGGCATAGTACCACAATGGCACTGTTGGAATTCACCGGTTTCATCCATGGCGCCCTGGACCAAGATCTCTGAGGGGGGGCTATATTCATTGACCTCTGTCCCTCAACATCAAGAACCAAGGAGGGGCTTCACTTGACCAAGTTCACGAGTTCAAATACCTTGGCATCACTCTGGACAGCTCACTCTCTTACTCACATCAGATTGGTAATGTAGCTAAGTCTGCCAACATACGGCTTGGCCTGCTCCACAAGTACAAACACTACATGACCTTGGATGCCCTTAGGCTGGCCATCTACAGCTCTGTCACCTCCATCATTGACTACAGTCTAGTCATCTACGGCTCTGCCTCCCCTACTGCCCTTGGGAGGATATCTGTGACACTTATCAAGGCTTGTAGACTTCTTACAGGGGCCGCCCACCTAATGCACACCTGTGACCTGTATGACCAGGCTGGATGGCTACCACTCCTCAGTAGAATACAATACCAGACCTGTCTGATAACCAAAAACGTTCTCCTTGGACTCATGCCTTCAGGAGCGGCTAAACTGCTTACCGCCAACATGCAGTGCTCAATATCAGACCTTCCAGGTCCCCAGGCACTGGACCTCTTTGGGTCAGAAGTCTTTCACATACAGGCCTTCGCAGTGGTTCAATACCCTTAACAAAGAAACCTTTGCAACTACAATGCTAAGAGCCTTTAAAAGGCAACTACAACTATTCCTCGCCTCTATCACACAATGTGATTGCCTCTCCTATACCATGGTCATCACCCCCTTCCCTAGTTGAAGGAGATTCTGTAACCTGCCATTTCAGCCTTGCACTTTTGGCACCAGCCTCCTCCCTCTCACCCTTTGCCCCACCCTCACCCACCAGTCCCCTCTCAACTGGCACTCTCACTATTGGGCCCTCCAGCCCCTCCTCTCACTTTTTGCACCCACGACTACCCTCTGACAATGGCTCCTTACCTGCCGGCTTCTTCCTGACTCCCTCCTACCACGTATACTGTTTCTCCATGAATTCTGTTGGAAGCTAGTTTGTTGTCTCTCTGCACTTTTGACTGAATTAGCTATGTTTAAGTTATCTATATGTTAAGGTTGTATCTATTGTTTACCTTTGTATGTATGTTACCCCACATCCTCTGACGTGGAACCTTTGTGAATGAGCAGTTCCTGCTCAAATGTACTTGTAATCCTAGAGTTTAATAAATAAAAAAAATTAACAAATAAAATTTAACTAATACTACTGTGGATACTAGGAAACCTCATATAGAGGATTGTCTCCTGGATAACCTAACTTAATGCCTGACTTAGAGAGATATATGAATGTAAGGGTGAACTAATATATATTTCAGTATCCTATTTTCTACCTGGTCATCAAGTATTAATCACCCTGGTTATTTTTATTATTCAAAAACAATAATTCAAATAATAATGGACATAAAACTGATTGATTGACACACAAAAAAGATAAAGAGTAACACAGGTGAGTTACTTTCTCACCAAGCCATTACTGAATTGATTTGTAAGTTTAGAGGATATAGGACTTTGAAATGTTTACTGCTGTCTTATAAAGGGGGTGAAATTCACCTGATCATTAAATCCTTCTGGCTGTACTGTATTTAATGAAACTATCCATCTTGTTTCTTTTCTGATTTAGTAAATTTAGTCGATCACCCCCTCTTCCAAGGGGTGGGGCATAATCAAGTACCATGAATTTTAAATATATTGGATCAAATTGGAGGGAGTACAGAGACAAGTAACCAAACTTGTCACCAACATGCATAACAAGAGTTATGAAGCAAGGCTAAATGAATTGGGCATGTACACGCTGGAACAGAAAAGAAAGAGAGGGGTTTTGCAATTAATGCATAGGATTTATGCCAATACTGAATTATTGTCCCAGTTGGGAATGTCTTTTTGTAATAGAAAATGTAATCTAAGGAGCCATAATCACCAACTTGCTCTTACATACCCCAGAACTAATGAAAGGAGAGCACATTTTACCCAGAGGATAATCCCATTGTGGAATACTATCGATAGTTCCTTATTTCAAAACTCCAACTATGATACATTCAAAAAACACCTAGATCATTACTTGTTATAAGAATTGGGATGTTAAAGCCAGCATGGCTGGAGACATACAAATGTGGGCCTCTGCCTTCTGCATACCTACTTCTCTTAGTATGAAACTTAGTATACTCTGTGAAGTGATTACCAAGGGGACTGTGATCACTCTGCTTTACAGTAGTCCTAACATGTTCCTGGACCAGTGTCTTCAGTGGCCTTACTCTTCTGCCAATATAGTGTTTTGTACAGGTGCACCACAAAATGTAAATTACAAAACCTGTTACACATGATAGAACGTTTTTTATAACTATTATTTTACCATTTGTTGAATGGGTGTATGTGCTACCTTCATTGGCATAACGACATACATTGCAATGGCCACATTTGAAAAAAACATTTGATTTTGGGGCTAACCATGTTCATACTCCTTTTTCCCAGGTTTATAGTGGCTTTTCACAAGCATGTGTTTGACATTTTTTGCCTTTTTAAAGGTTATTCATGGTTTGTCCCCTATTCCTTCTTTCAGGATTTCATCTGTCAATAGGACATGCCAGGGTTGTGACTTCTGCTATTGTTATACTTTATACGATTGCTATTTACTGCATGTAACTTTATTCCGTAAACCACTGTTGTGGTGTGTTCTTTTGTTATCTGTATTGCACCTGTATGTTATCACTGTTGTATCTCACACTGTAACCATATCTCCCCTCCCTGCGACGAGGTGCCTTTGTAAATGAGTCCCTGACTCAAAGGTTGTAAATGCGACTTTCAAAAAATAAATAAATAAATAAAATAATATTGATAACTTGGCCTGCTATTTTCTTAAACTTGGTTGAAAAAGTTACATTCTGATTCCCCTGGTTATTTTTCACTTTTGGTCTAAGCAAATTCTTTATTTCCACCATGTTTACTCTATTTAGTGCCTCTGATAGCACTTCTTCGCAGTAGCCTCTTTCCCTGAATCTATATAACATTTCTTCTGCCTGTTGCTCAAATTCACCCTGATTACTACAATTTCTTTTTATTCTTATTAGTTGTCCATATGGAATCAAATGTACTAATCTCTGCAGGTGTGGGCACTGTTAGCATAAAGAACAGCATTATTTGCCGTTGATTTCCTATACCCTGCAGTCATTACATCTCCATTTTCTGAAGTTCTTAATTCAATGTCTAAAAATGATATTTTCTGTTTATCAAAATAGCTGGTAAATTGAAAACATTTTGTTGTGGCATTCAATACAGATGAGTATGAATAGATAGGCCATTGACAGAGTAAAGGCCAATGGCTCATTCATAAGGCAGAAAAAGAAATGGGCAGACTGGATGGGCCTAGCGGTCCTTATCTGCCATCAACTTCTATGTTTCTATGTAAAAAGGTTTCCAAATCACTACAGTTTCTACATAACCTTAAAAACTGGCTATAGGGGATTGAGTCTTTAAGAGCTCTAGGATGAGAGCCTGAGGCCAGCAGACCAGCTCTTCCCAATGACTCAGAAATAAATTTGCAAATGAGGGGGCCATGGCTGCCCCCATCGCAGTGCCACATTTCTGCAAATAAAATTCCCCATTAATTTCAAAATAAGTATGACCCAAAACAAACTCAAGACCCTGTGTAATGAGATTCACTGGCATTTCATTACAAAATGGATCCTGCATGAGAAAATATCTGCAGGTCTCTACACCATCAGAGTGTCTTACTGAGGTGTAAAGGGACTCCATATCAATTGTTAACCATAACATGCCTTCCCGAAATTCAAAATTCTCCAAAATTTCCAATACACGCATTGTATCTCGAAGGTATGAAGGGAGACAGTGGACACTGTGTTTGTGAAAAAAATCTATGTACTGACACATATTTTCAGTGAGTGACCCCACTCCTGAAACTATGGCACAGCCGGGGGGGTTCTGTAGATTTTTATGAATTTTTGGTAAGATATGAAGTGTTGGAGTTAAGGGAAATTTTGGATATAGAAACTGAAACTCTGATTCTGTGATCTCCCCTTGAGTTTTTGCATTCTCTAAAATGGATAGTAGCTGTACCCTAAAGTCAGACAGGTGGTTCCCATTAAGTTGTATATAGTTATTAGTGTCTGACAATAATTCAAGCACCTTGGTTTGATCAAAAGCCCTGTCCACATACACATTATATTATACACATTGTATAATATATATATTTCTATATAACAAGCCAATCAATCACACACACACACACACACACACACACACACACACACAAAAAAGTAGATAAACATGTGGGGAGTAGTGCAATGTAATGGCTGTGGGGCAGCAGTCTTCCGGGAGTCTTTCTGGAGGCTGAGATGCTGCTCTATTTGCAGACAACTCTTTGCCCTGAGGAGGGAAGTTGCCCGTCTTCAGGCCACACTGGACAGTACTAAGGGAACCTTCCCCCAGGCCACACTGGATGGTAGGAAGGGAACCTCCCCCATCCAGGAGCACCAGAGCCACCACCACTACCTCAGAGGTTGTGAAGAAAGTACAGCAGTTGGACCACAGTGGGCTCAGGAGGGTGAGGATGGTGGAACAGAGGCACACCCAGTCAGTTGTTCTACTCCACAATCCATACACCATTCTGGGGGAGCATAGCTCCCCTATGGATGCACCCACAGAGGAGACTAAGGAGGCTGAGGACAACTGTCACAAGGGAGGCCCACAGGAAGGAGGCAGAGGACACCACAAGGAAAGGAAGCAGCTCCTGGTGGGGGACTCAATTATTAGGGTGATAGAACTGGGGGGAGCAGGGAAAACTGAAGTAAGGTGCCTGCCTGGTGCCATGGCTTGGAGGGACAGGAAACGCATCCTCAGGATCATGAGAACAGCTGCACGGGAGTCTGAGCTGGACTTCATTGACCACCTAGGGACAAATGACTTGGCTCATCATGAGATTAGAGCAGTGCAGAAGGGCTTTGTAGAATTGGGGAGGGGCCTAAGACAAGTAGCACACACAGTATCCTTCTCAGAGGTGCTGCCTGTCAATGGCATGAGTGAGGCGAGGGTACTTTGCACCATGCAGTTTAATGAATGGTTGAAAAAATGGTGTGGAGCATAGGGGTTTGGCTTCATTGGGGACTGGGGTTCCACCTGGAGGGACACCAGCCTATACTGGCAGGATGGTCTGCATCTGTCCAGGAAGGGAACAAGTCTTTTGAGCAATCGGTTTAAATGCTTCATTGGCAAGCTTTTCAACTAGTCAAGGGGGGAGGCACTGATAAGCAGGAAGAAAATCCCAGCCTCTCCCTACAAAACAGGGTACTAAATGAGAAAAAGACTGAGGTAGAAAGGTCAGTGGGGGATGCTGCAACAGAAGGTAAAGCCATCAAAACATGGAGAGCAATGAGTACCAATGCCCGTAGTCTGAGTAACAAGCTTCCTGAATTAGTGGCCTCGATGGAGGAGGAACATCTGGATATCGTGGCAGTCACAGAAACATGGTACACACAAAACCATGACTGGGCGTAAACATACCAGGATACACTATCTACGGAGGGACAGGGAGGTAAAGAGGAGGAGGTAGCTCTTTACATAAGGAAGAAATCAAAGCAACAGAACAAAAGGGAAAACAGGGAGAGAAGAAGCACTTTGGGTAAATTTGGAAACCGGCAATGGCACCACAATCCACACAGGGTTGTATACAGACCCCTTCTCCAGGGAGGAAATGGACAAGAAATGATAGAAAGTATACTTAGAATGGCAGAAAAAGGGGAGATATTGCTGATGGGTGATCTGAATATGCCAGATGTTAACTGAGTGCAGTTGCAGCAGCCACTAAGAGTGGGGTTATTCTAGATGCCCTACAGGGCATGCCTTAGACAACTAGTATTGGAGCCCACTCGAGAGGAGCACTCTAGACCTGGTTCTCTCAAATGGAGATGAAGAGAGGATCACAGATGTAGAAGTGGGTAGCCATCTGGGAACTAGCGACCATCGAACAGTATGGTTCACAATAAACACAGCAATAGAGTCAAGTCATACAAAGGCAAAAGTATTGGACTTTAGGAGGGCTGACTTTGCCAAAATGGGTGAGTGCCTAAGGAATGCACAAGCAGATGGGCAGGAAGGAGTGGTGGAAGAACAATGGGGAATAATAAAAACTGCCA
Source organism: Neoceratodus forsteri (assembly GCA_016271365.2). NCBI lineage: Eukaryota > Metazoa > Chordata > Ceratodontiformes > Ceratodontidae > Neoceratodus > Neoceratodus forsteri. The sequence goes on from CM057449.1 coordinate 373,754,468, forward strand.
TCACAGAGGTAACAAGCCTCTGTGTGAAGCAAATAAACAAAACGAAACGATGTAAGAAACCACTGTGGTTCTCAAAGGAAGTGGCAGTGAAGGTTCAAGAGAAAAGAAAGCATTCAGGATGTACAAGGAATCACAGAAGGAGCAGGAGAGAGAACTGTATCAGTTAAAGCAAAAGGAAGCTGGGAAGGCCGTCAGAACAGCAAAGGCCCAAACTGAGGAAAAGATAGCCAACTCAGTTAAGAAGGGGATAAAACCTTTATAGGTACATCAGGAGTGAAGGAAGACCAAAGGAGGGATAGTGAGTCTTAATAAAGGGAGGGAGGAGGGTGGGCAGAGGTGACTGTGAAAGGCAGAGATACTAAACAAATATTTTTGCTCAGTATTAACAAAGGAAGAGGGGAGGTACCTAAAACAAACAGTAGAAACACTCTGGATACAGAAGTTGATACCAGCCCATTTACAGAAGAGAGGGTTCTGAAAGAACTCTTAAAACTGAAGGTGGACAAAGCAATGGGGCCTGATGGGATTCATCCCAGAATTCTAAAAGAACTAAGGGTAGAACAGGTGACACCACTGACTACCCTCCTTAACAAATCATGGGAGGACGGGGTGGTACCCGAGGACTGGAGGAGGGCAGATGTGATTCCCCTTCACAAAAGTGGGAGCAAGGCAGAAGCAGGAAACCACAGACCTGTTAGTTTAATCTCAGTGGTAGGGAACATGATGGAATCACTTCTGAAGGAAAGAATTGTCGAGTATCTAGAGGCCAGAGGGGCACAGGACCCAAGGCAGCATGGATTCACAGCGGGAAGGTCATGCCAGACAAATCTGATAGATTTCTTTGACTGGGTGACCAAAGTAGTAGATCAGGGAGGGGCTGTGGACGTGGCCTACCTAGACTTTAGCAAGGCATTTGACACAGTCCCACACAAAAGATTAATATACAAGTTAGCCAGCCTGGGAGTGGGTCCCAAGATGACAGCCTGGGTAAAGAATTGGCTGGAGAATAGGACACAGAGGTTATAGTAAATGGAGTCACTCTGAAGAAAGGGGTTACTAGTGGGGTACAGCAGGGTTCAGTATTAGGACCGGTCTTCTTCAATGTCTTTATAAGCGACATTGCAGAGGGACTGGAAGGAAAAGTATGTCTCTTTGCAGATGACACAAAGATCTGCAACAGAGTTGATGCACAAGGTGGGGTGGAAAGGATGAGAAGGGACTTGGCAAGGTAAGAGGAATGGTCAATGTATGGCAGCTTAGATTCAATGCTAAGTGCAAGGTAATGCACCTGAAACAAAAACCAGGGAAGAGTACACAATGGGGGTGAGATACTAACAACAACAAAAATGGAAAGGGACCTGGGGTAGTCATATCAGATGACCTAAAGGTGGGCAAGCAATGTGAGAGGGCAGCAAGGAGGGCTGGGGGGATACTGGGATGCACAGGGAGAGGCATCACCAGTAGAAAACAGGAAGTTATAATCCCTCTGTACAGATAGCTAGTGAGACCCCATCTGGAGTACTGCGTGCAGTTCTGGAGACCCAATCTCCGCAAAGACATAGACATGAAGGAAGCTGTCCAGAGGAGGGCAATTAAAATGGTGCAGGGTCTACACCGGAAGACATATGAAGAGAGACTTAAGGAGCTTAATATGTATAGCCTCGAGGAAAGGAGGGAGAGGGGGGACATGATAGAAACTTTCAAGTACTTCAAGGGAATCAACAAAGTCCAAGAGGTAGCATCTTTCAAAAAAGTGTGCAAGAACAAGGGCACAATTTGAAGATGGGGAGTGGCTCAGAGTAATTTAAGGAAGTATTTTTTCACAGAAGGTTGTGGATGCATGGAGCGGCCTTCTGGAGTAGATTATGGAGTCAAAACAGTGGTGGAATTCAAGCATGCATGGGACAGTCATAAGGCAATTCTAGGGGGTAGGGGTAGGAAGAAGTAGGCTGCTGGTTAACTAGGATCTGCAGCTTAACCATTAGGTAGGGAAATGGGCAGAGTGGGTGGGCCAAGCGATCCTTATCTGCCGTCAAATTCTACGTTTCTATGTTTCTATGTTTTCTATGTCCATAATTACAAGGTTACCACCCTTGTCTGCAGCTTTAAATATTGGTTCCTTCTCATTTTTCAATTTCTCTAAAGCATTACATTCTGGTATTGTTAACTACTATGGTACTGCACTTTAGCTCCATGTAAGACCTTTTTTACCTCTTTCAACACAGTATTTGTATATACCTGAATGTTACGGTTAAGACTGTGCAGGCAAAAAGATGATTTAGGTTTAAATAACTCCTTCCTCACCCTCTTTAAATTACCAGCATTGACATATAGGGAAACATTTAAACATTTCCTGTTACTCACAGAGTCCCGCACTAAGTTCTCGTTTAAGAGGTCATCCAGAATCCCAAGGTTCTGTAAATCCAAATGATCAATTTCCTGAGAATTATCCCACATATACTCATCAGTTTCTATTCCATCAGAAGTAATTCCTGTCCCACATGTGTCCCCACTTGTTGAAAAATCCAACAATGAAATATCCTCTAAGTTCTCTAGTAGTGAGTGTCCCATAACATCAGTAGTTAACCCCACATTGTCAGTCGGTCGCAAAGTTTGTCTTAAGAAAAAATCCTTCAATTCTATTTTTCTAAAAAAATGCTCCAGCTTGATTACAATTTTATAATCTCTTGGTTTAGTACTTGGTACAGAGGACAGTCCTTTTTTTAATCATTTTAATTCCTCTTCTGTAAATTCTGCTCTGGATAAGTTTACAATTTGCCTCACCTCGTCTTGAGTCTGGTGCCTGGATCGTTTACCTGTCCTCTTTCCTCTCCTCATCCTCTTCCATTTTTTAATTTTATTGCAGCCTGATTGTGATTCTCATTTCGGTGGCCCTCAGAGAATGTTATCACTGGTGCTGTATTTGTATGCGATGCTACATTTCTCACTGTATCTTTCTCTGTGCCACTAGTGCTGGAGGTATCAAGATTTCCCTGTGCTGCAGCTGATTTATTATTGTTTCTGCCTGTTCTGCCTTGAGACCTGTATCTTCATCTGGATCTGCTCCTTAAAATTAATCTTTCCTTGTTTAGCCTTGACCAATTAAACCTGTGGCCCTCTTTATAATCTAAGAGGTTCTATTCCAACTTGTGCTGCTTCCTCTTACTTATCTCTTTCTCCTGATTTATCAATTTAGTTTGCAAAGCTGTATCAAGAACCTTAAATTCAGGATGTGTGATAAAATATTTTAGTTTTTTCTTTGTTTCAACTACTTCTTTGATTAATTTGGCATACTTTACCGAATCATTTTTAATTATTCGCCTCACAAACGTGAGCACACATAACTGAGCTGCATCCTCCCACTCCTTAGTAGCCATAAATCCCTCAAACCCACCAGATGGAATAATAACAATAACTCTAAGTCCCCTCAGAGCAATATTATTCTCCAAGTACTGTTCCAGACTGCTGATGTTAAATGTTAGGTTAATCTTAGTAAATAACTGACACTCCAAAGTGTTGAATAGTGATTTGAGCTCACCTGTTTCAGCAGAGCTTCCATTGCCAGGTGCAGAGAGCTTTTTGTTTCACAGAAGCTAACCATTTGCAAGATCATCCATCGCCGTGAGACATTCTGGCTGACCTTCCTCAATTTCGTCCTCAGAGGAGCTGCTACGATTTTCAGTGCTCATTCCTGAATGAATAGTAATTAAGTGCCATCTTATTTTTACAAGCCTTTCAGGTCTATTAGGACATTTTCCAATAATTCAGTCCTTTTGGAAATCAGACATTCTGATTGGCTGTTACAAAATGAGTACACAAAAAGTCTTAATTCGACTTAAAATTAGCATGATATATGCTTCTGGAGGTTTGCGTTATGTTATTTTGATATTTGCTTGTTTGTATACCAATTGATAGTCTCCGAAACCTGAATTGAAAAATGGAGCTTTGGGATTAGTCAATTTCAATGACATCACTATTATTTGAATTAAATTGGTATATAGGTGATCTAAATCTGCAAGGTCCACCCCCCTGATGAAGCTTAACTTGCATGCAGTTGTTGTGCCTTCACTCACTTTTTCTTCTGTAATCTTTGAATTCAAACATAAATATTTTGCAGCAAAAACTGTATTCATGCTAATCGTTGCATATCTTCACTGGAGGACGAGTTACTCTCCTGGATCTGGGGTGCGTGGTGTTTTTTTTTGTGTGTAGAAGAGGGAAGCCTTCCTGCAGTACAAGCATTCTGCAAGGGATGAAGATAAAATGATCAACACAGAGAAATCTCGAGAGGCAGTCAGGGAGGTCCAGGTAACCAAGGCTGAGAAAGAACTAAGGCTTGCTCAGGGAATAAAGAAAGAGGAGAAGGACTTCTTCTAATACATTAAGGAGAAAAGAAGTAGGATGGATGGGATCATTAGGATCAAGAGGGAGGGAGGGAGGGAGGGTGGGTGCAGAGGGTGTGGACCCAGTGGAGGCAACTAATGATTACTTCCATCCTCCATCTCCAATATCTTCCTCCACCTGTCCCCTTCCTAATCTTAATGTTTTACATTATACTATAGTATAACCTCCACAACCAATCAAACACTATGAGTTAGTCTGAATCTTCTCCACTAGTATTAATTTGATGTTCCTAATCACTTTGTATGTATTTGTATTTGATTGTTCCATTGTTTACTCATTTATCTGCACATTTGTATTGTTATTGCTTTATATAATAACCATTAACAGTTTTATGTTTTAACTACCTGGTTACTTCTCTTGTATAAATGTATTGTGTTAGATGTTTAGTGTCTGTGTACACTTCCCTTCTACTCCACTTGTTACTTCCCCCCAGGTCGCCCCTGAAAAAGGGACCTCGACTCAGTGGGCTCACCTGGTTACCAAAATTCAAATAAATAAATAAACTTTTGCTCTGTCTTCACTAGGGAGGCTGTTGGGCTCATGCCACAGGGGAGGATTGGGATGCCTCTTAAGGAGGGGATGGAGTATGAGGGGGAGACAGAGGTGGATAATGTCTTTAGAGCCCTTAAGGAACTGCGGGTGGACAAGGTTCCTGGCCCAGATGGGGTACACCCTAGGGTTCTAAGGGAACTGGCAAAGATGTTGGCAGCTCCACTGATGGACCTATTTAACACCTCGCTCAAAGAGGTGTATGTCTCTCAGAACTGGAGAACAGTTCATGTAGTGCTTGTACACAAGAGTGGCCCTAGAGATGAGCCAGGAAACTACAGGCCAGTCAGTCTGACCTCCATAGTTGGTAAGTTAGTGGAGGCCACTCTGAGAGAAAGGCTTGTGCCCTTCCTAGAATATATTGAACTCCAGGATGACTGGCAGCATGGATTTGTAAAGGGGAGGTCATGTCAATCAACACGGTGTACTTCTTCAACTAGGTCACAAAGACCTTGGACAAGGGGCAGGCAGTGGACATACTTTACCATGGACTTCAGCAAGGCATTTGATGCAGTGCCCCGTGGTAGGTTGGTTAGCAAGCTGAGGGACCGGGGGAAGGGGAGGAACTGCTGTGGTGGATAAAAAGCTGGCTGACAGATAGGTACCAGAGTGTGGTGGTGGGGGGGTAGCTCTCTGAACCTGGACCTGTGACCAGTGGCATCCCACAGGGCTCAGTGTTGGGACCTGTGTTGTTCAATGTATTTATTGGAGACATAGCAGAAGGGGACAGTAGCAAAATCTGTCTTTTTGCAGATGATACTAAACTCTGTGGGAGGGTGAACACAGAGGAGTGGAGACAGGATCTAAGGGAGGACCTGGCAAAACTGGAGAAGTGGTTTGGCATCTGACAGCTGAGTTTTTATGCTAAAATGTGTAAAATGATACACATGGGAGCCAAAAACCCAAAGGCCTGTTACTGGCTAGGGGGAGTTCAGATGACCGTATGAGAAGAGGAGAAAGACCTAAGGGTTATGGTGAGGAAGGACATAAAACACACAGACCAGCGCTGCATGGCAGCAATCAAAACAAACAGAATGTTGGGTTGCATAGCTAGGGGAATCACCTCATGGAAGAAGGAGGTTATTCTGCCAAAATACAGGACGCTGGTGAGGCCTCACCTGGAGTACTGCATACAGTTCTAGCGCCACTACCTTAAGAAAGATATCAAACTACTGGAGGCAATACAGCAGAGAGCAATCAAACTGATCCAGGGCATGGGGGACAGGACATATGAGGAGAGACTGAGGATACTGATCATGTACTCTCTGGAGGACGAGAGAGAGAGAGAGAGAGAATATGATTTAGATCTTCAAATATCTAAAGGGCATAAACAGGACCAGTATCGAGGACATCTTTCAGCCAAGGAAAAAGGGTACAACAAGGGCTCATGGCCTGAAGTTGGTGGAGGGCAGATTCAAGAGGGAAATGAGGAGACACTTCTTCTTGGAGAGAGTGGTGAATGGGTGTAATGAGTTACCAGAGGAGGTGGTGGCAGTTAAGACAGTAGCCAGTTTAAAGAGGGGCTGGGAGAGGACTAAGAAGAAGATTAGGCCTACTAGGAACATAGAAACATAGAATTTGATGGCAGATAAGGACCACTTGGCCCACCAAGTCTGCCCATTTCCCTACCTGATGGATAAGCCACAGATTCTAGTTAATCAACAGCTTACTTCCTCCTGTACCACACTAGAATTGCCTTATGCCTGTCCCATGCATTCTTGAATTCTCCCACTGTTCCTGACTCCACAACCTCCTCAGGAAGGCTGTTCCATGCAACCACAACTCTCTCTGTGAAAAAATACTTTCTAACATTACCTCTGAGCCGTCCCCCCTCTATCTTCAAATTGTGCCCCCTTGTTCTTACATCTCTTCTTCTGAAAGATACTACCCTCTTGTACCTTGTTAATTCCCTTGAGATACTTGAAAGTTTCTATCATGTCCACCCTCTCCCTCCTTTCCTCAAGGGTATACATGTTAAGCTGCTTTAGTCTCTCCTCGTATATCTTCTGGTGCAGACCTTGCACCATTTTGGTTGCCCTCCTCTGAACAGCCTTCACTCTGTCTATGTCTTTGCAGAGATGGGGTCTCCAGAATTGCATGCAGTTCTCCAGATGGGGTCTCACTAACTTTCTGTAGAGAGGGATAACAACTTCCTGTTTTCTACTGTTGATGCCTCTCCCTATGAACCCAGTATCCCCACAGCCCTCCTTACTGCCTTCTCACATTGCTTGCCCACCTTTAGGTCATCTGATATAATTACTCCTAGGTCTCTTTCGATTTTTGTTGTTGTTATTAACTCACCCCCCACTGTGTACTCTTCCCTTGGGTTTTTGTTTCCCAGATGCATTACCTTGCACTTCTTTGCATTGAATCTGAGCTGCCACGTATTTGACCATTCCTCCAACCTTATTGAACATTGGACATTGAACATTGGAGAGAGGAGGAAAACTGTAGGGGGAGAGCGGGATGGAGTTCAACTCCTGGAGGAGTTGGGGGGGCAGCTAATTGGTAGAACTAGCTGCACATTCATGCAGACTCGATAGACCATTATGGCCTGTATCTACTGTCAATTTCGTATGTTCATATGTACCTGCCCAAGTAGTACAACTGTATTGAAGGTGACTGATGAATACTGAATGAACATTTTAAAGTGATAGTGCTGAACTGGAGGTAAGCAACTATGAAAGGCAAGAAATGTTATGTTACAAGACTGCTATTTAAAGGGACAGCCCTAAAGTGAATAGAAACATAGAAACATAGAATTTGACGGCAGATAAGGACCGCTTGGCCCACCCAGTCTACCCATTTCCCTGCCTACTGGATAAGCTGCAGATCCTAGTTAACCAGCAGCCTACTTCTTCCTACCCCAACCCCCTAGAATTGCCTTATGACTGTCCCATGCATGCTTGAATTCCACCACTGTTTTTGACTCCACGACCTCCTCCGGAAGGCCGTTCCATGCATCCACAACCCTCTCTGTGAAAAAATACTTCCTTAAATTACCTCTGAGCCGTCCCCCCATCTTCAAATTGTGCTCCCTTGTTCTTGCACACCTCTTTTTTTGAAAGATGCTACCCTCTTGGACTTTGTTGATTCCCTTGAGGTACTTGAAAGTTTCTATCATGTCCCCCCTCTCCCTCCTTTCCTCGAGGCTATACATATTAAGCTCCTTAAGTCTCTCTTCACATGTCTTCCGGTGCAGTCCCTGCACCATTTTAGTTGCCCTCCTCTGGACAGCTTCCATCATGTCTATGTCTTTGCGAAGACTGGGTCTCCAGAACTGCACGCAGTACTCCAGATGGGGTCTGACCAGCTGTCTGTACAGAGGGATAATAACTTCCTGTTTTCTACCGGTGATGCCTCTCCCTGTGCATCCCAGTATCCCCCCAGCCCTCCTTGCTGCCCTCTCACATTGCTTGCCCACCTTTAGGTCATCCGATATGACTACCCCCAGGTCCCTTTCCATTTTTGTTGTTGTTAGTATCTCACCCCCCATTGTGTACTCTTCCCCTGGGTTTTTGTTTCCCAGGTGCATTACCTTGCACTTCTTAGCATTGACTCTAAGCTGCCATACATTTGACCATTCCTCTAAGCTTGCCAAGTCCCTTTTCATCCTTTCCACCCCACCTTGTGCATCAACTCTGTTGCAGATCTTTGTGTCATCTGCAAAGAGACATACTTTTCCTTCCAGTCCCTCTGCAATGTCGCTTATAAAGACACTGAAGAGGACCGGTCCTAATACTGAACCCTGTGGTACCCCACTAGTAACCCCCCTTTCTTCAGAGTGGACTCCATTTACTATTACTCTCTGTGTCCTATTCTCCAGCCAATTTTTGCCCAGGCTGTCATCTTGGGACCCACTCCCAGGCTAGCTAACTTGTATATTAATCTTTGTGTGGGACTGTGTCAAATGCCTTGCTAAAGTCTAGGTAGGCCATGTCCACAGCCCTCCTGATCTACTACTTTGGTCACCCAGTCAAAGAAATCTATCAGATTTGTCTGGCATGACCTTCCCACTGTGAATCCATGCTGCCTTGGGTCCTGTGCCCCTCTGGCCTCTAGATACTCGACAATTCTTTCCTTCAGAAGTGATTCCATCATGTTCCCTACCACTGAGGTTAAACTAACAGGTCTGTAGTTTCCTGCTTCTGCCTTGCTCCCACTTTTGTGAAGGGGAATCGCATCTGCCCTACTCCAGTCCTCGGTTACTACCCCATCCTCCCATGATTTGTTAAACAGGGTAGTCAGTGGTGTCACTAATTCTACCCTTAGTTCTTTTAGAATTCGGGATGAATCCCATCAGGCCCCATTGCTTTGTCCACCTTCAGTTTTAGAGTTCTTTCAGAACCCTTTCTTCTGTAAATGGGCTGGTATCAACTTCTGTATCCAGAGTGTTTCTACTGTTTGTTTTAGGTACCTCCCTCTTCCTTTATAAATACTGAGCAAAATATTTGTTTAGTATCTCTGCCTTTTCACAGTCACCTCTGCCCACCCTCTCCCCCTTTATTGAGCTCCTCACTATCGCCCTTGGTCTTCCTTCGCCTCCCTGATGTACCTATAAAAGGTTTTATCCCTTCTTAACTGGAGTTGGCTATCTTTCCTCAGTTTGGGCCTTTGCTGTTCTGACTGTCTTCCCAGCTTCCTTTTGCTTTAACTGATACAGTTCTCTGTCCTGCTCCTTCTGTGATTCCTTGTGCTTCCTGAAGCTTTCTTTTCTCTTGAACCTTCACTGCCACTTCCTTTGAGAACCATAGTGGTTTTCACATCGTTTAGTTTTGTTTATTTGCTTCACACAAAGGCTTGTTACCTCTGTGATGGCAGTTTTATTATTCCCATTGTTCTTCTGCCCCTCTTTCTGCCCATTTGCTAGTGCATTCCTTAGGCACTCACCCATTTTGGCAAAGTCAGCCTCCTAAAGTCCAGTACCTTGCTTCGTATGGCTTTGACTCTATTGTTGTGTTTATTGTGAACCATACTGTTCGATGGTCGCTAGTTCCCAGATGGCTACCCACTTCTACATCTGTGATCCTCTCATCTCCATTTGAGAGAACCAGTTCTAAGATTGCTCCTCTCAGTGGGCTCCAATACTAGTTGTCTAAGGCATGCCCCTGTAGGGCATCTAGAATAACCCACTCTTGAAGTGGCTGCTGCGCGGCACTCAGTTAACATCTGGCATATTCAGATCACCCATCAGCAATATCTCCCTTTTTCTGCCATACTAAGTATGCTTCTATCATTCCTTTGTCCATTTCTCTCTGGAGAAGGCCCAGGTACAAACCCTTCATGGATTGTGGTGCCATTGTCGGGTCTCCAAATTTACCCACAGTGCTTCTTCTTCTCCTTGTTTTCCCTTTTGTTCTGTTGCGTTGATTCCTTCCCTTATGTAAAGAGCTACTCCTCCTCCTCTTTTACCCTCCCTGTCCCTCCTGTAGATAGTGTATCCTGGTATGTTTATGTCCCAGTCATGGTTTTGTGTGAACCATGTTTCTGTGACTGTCACGATATCTGGATGTTCCTCCTCCATCAAGGCCACTAATTCGGGAAGCTTGTTACTCAGACTACGGGCATTGGTACTCATTGCTTTCCATTTTTTGATGGCTTTACCTTCTGTTGCAGCATCCCCCACTGACCTTTCTACCTCGGTCTTTTTCTCATTTAGTACCCTGTTTTGTAGGGAGAGGCAGGGATTTTCCTGCTGCTTATCAGTGCCTCCCCCCTTGACTAGGTTAAAAGCTTGCCAATGAAGCATTTAAACTGATTGCTCAAAAGACTTGTTCCCTTCCTGGACAGATGCAGACCATCCTACCAGTATAGACTGGTGTCCCTCCAGGTGGAACCCCAGTCCCCAGTGAACAAACCCTGTGCCACACCATTTTTCTCAACCATTCATTAAACTGCATGGTGCAAAGTACCCTTGCCTCACTCATGCCAGTGACAGGCAGCACCTCTGAGAAGGATACTGTGTGTGCTACTTGTCTTAGGCCCCTCCCAGTTCTACAAGTCCTTCTGCACTGCTCTAATCTCATGTTGAGCCAAGTCATTTGTCCCTAGGTGGACAATGGACGTCCAGCTCAGACTCCGTGCAGCTGTTCTCGTGATCCTGAGGATCGCTTCCTGTCCCTCCAAGCCATGGCACCAGGCAGGCAGGCACCTACTTCAGTTTTCCTGCTCCCCAGTTCTATCCCCTAATAATTGGGTCCCCACCAGGAGCTGCTTCCTTTCCTTGTGGTGTCCTCTGCCTCCTTCCTGTGGGCCTCCTTGTGACAGGTGTCCTCAGCCTCCTTAATCTCCTCTGTGGGTGCATCCATAGGGGAGCTGTGCTCCCCCAGAATGGTGTATGGATTGTGGAGTGGAACAACTGACTGGGTGTGCCTCTGTTCCACTATGCTCACCCTCCCTGAGCCCACTGTGGTCCAACTGCTGTGCTTTCTTTGCAACCTCAGAGGTAGTGGTGGTGGCTCTGGTGCTCCCTGGATGCATGCTCTGAGACTGAGAAATTGCCCTGCATGCACCAGATTTTCCAATTTGCCCTGAGTTTGTCTTGTTTTGCTCTGAGACTGCTTATACGGCTTTGAAGTTGCCCTGCATGGTGACTGCATGCTCTGAGGCGGAGATACTGGCAAACACATACTTCCCCAGCAGCTACAGCAAAAGAGTTGTCTGTTGACATGGAAACACATAAAAATGTACAAGCTACAGTATGAGGGTGTAGTTTGCCTTTAACAGCAATGTGAGAAAAACAACAAATATGTTACAGGTTATACCTTTTATTGGACTAACAAAATTATTTTTAAGACTAGCTTTCGAGAGATAAAACTCTCTTCCTCAGGTCAAAGTCAAAGACTTCCTGTAACAGCAGTGAGCTATTCAAAGAAGGTGTGAATTACTGCTCCAGGACAAGAGCATCCAGGTTATTTGTCCATAAAGTGTAGCAGATCTTTGAAGTTCCAGCACCAGGCAGTTTTATGTATTTCGTAATACTGACTCTTGGTGCTGGAGCAGCTGCAGTTTCAGTAGTTCAATATACTGAATGAAATAGCTTTTCTTAGTTTTGCTTGAGATGGCTTCCAAGAGGTTGATTTCAAATAACAATGCTGATATCTGGTGGTGATGTCTTGCAGAAATTCAGTCCAGGAGACTTTAGCAGATGTTGTATGCAAAAAAGATGTATTTACTCCAAGCAGAAAGACATGAGCAACTACAAAAACTAATCTACTGACGCAGACAAACACAAACAGGGACCCACACAGGCCAAAGAGGCAGGGCTCTTCACGTTTTCCACAGTAAACCTGGATGCTACAAGGAAACAAGGTTTGAATTCAGTATTTGACCTATAGGTATTTCTTCAAAAAAAATAATTAATTCTTGCTGTCTGTTTTAAATAAGATATTTCTAGTGTTCCTTCCTTATTACTTATGATTTTTAAATGTGCTCCCATCCGAGATCAAAAATGATTTTTAACTTTACAATCTATATCCCCTTTTCTCCCCACCATCTTACAGTGATTTTTATACATATTTATATACGTTTTATGTCTTTTAATCTATTGATTTTTACTGCTGTATTTATTACATATTTTTTGTTTGTCTGCCAGTGACTCTCACTCGTGAATTTTAGGATGTTCCATGGCCATTAGTATTGATTGAATATTTTTTTAACTAATGAGACTGTAGTTTGTTTCATGTCATGTCTTGATGCTATCATATGATTAGGTGTTCATAACGGCTGCATGTTTCATTACTGCTTTAGCCTTTAATAAAGGATGTACCCATCTAAAATGCATCAGGCAGGCTTAGACTGTGTTTTTCTGTTTTAATAAAATGCTTTAAAGAAGTGGAGACTAGTGCCATTTTATTTGAGATGGTGAGTGCCTGACTTTGAAACTAGCTTTTGTTTATTTATTTATTTCGTTATTCAGAAAAAAAAACAACCTTTGAGCGAAATCTCTTTTGCAAAGGTTCCACGTCAAGTACATAACATATATAGTACAACAGAAGGGGAATTTCCCCCACTACGGTCCACACTTCATGGGAAGGAGTGTACACAATAAGAACATTTGAACAAACAGTGCAATGGTAATGCAAACAGCGAGACATGCTGACGAATATAATGGGGTTTGTAACTACAGCTGCCAGACTTACTTTATTAATTTTAAAGTGATAAACCTAGAAAACAGCTTGTAATTGGAGCTGCTAGATCTGCTAATCCTAAAGTGAATAACCCAGATAATCTGTCACCTAGGGCATCTGCTGGTGTTTTACAAACTTTTGAATTTTTGAATAATTGTCACTTAGGATAGCTAGGACTGTTTTGCTCGAGGTAGCAACTCAATGTGTGTAAAATTTAAAGCTGTCTCAAACTGCTCTTTCCCACTCTTTAGACTCACTTAGGATAGCTAGGACAGTTTTGCTTAGGACAGAAACTAGATGTGTGTGAAGTTTAAAACTGCTCTCAAAGTGCTGTTTCCCACACTACAGACTCTACCTAAATTTGTCCTTTGTGACCATCAACTTAGCTGAGAATCAATTCACTTTACTGTGCACACTCCCATCTCTTACTTTCTCCCTGAACTGCTTTCCATGACTTCGAGCTGCTTCCCTCCCTAAACTCTGTAACTAACTTGTTCTCCCTGACTTCTAAATCCTAGCTGATTTCAGCTTCTCATACCACCTCTTCTGTTATCTGTCCCCATCTTAAGTTACTGTGAGCCTAGCTGCCATGACCTGGCCATGCACTCAATGCCCCAGGTCTAATTTTCCTTCATCCCCCACCCCGACAGTCTACTCATTCTCTCTTGTTACGAGTAGACTGGCTCCTGCCCCCCCCGCTGGCCCTCTGTCTCCAGTCCAGGCACCCCCGTTCCCATTTCAGCGTCTCCTTAACTATGCCCTGCCCCTCTGACACCCCAACCCCGATCCTACTTCTTCTAACATTACTTCTTCCTCTCTCTCTTCCTCAGATCAACACTGGCCACCTCTGGCCAGCCCTGCAGTGTGGCTCAGCCCCGTGAAACAGATGGCACCAGTTCTCATCCCTACAGCTTAATTTGGGATCGGGTGCTCCCCGTCTGCATGGCTTTGCCACCACTGACCACCAGAGAACCGAAGGTACTCAGCAGAAACTTTTTTTCTAAACTTTGATTTTGGCGCCTTCAGTGCCACTCCCTGATTGGTTGCAAGCTCTGGCTCACCCCTGCTGATTGGTGTAGCGCCAATCCAACTGTTCCAAATCAAGCTGCAGTACTGTAAATGAATTTGGAAAGAAACCTCTCTATTTCAACTGTACTGAAGGTGGCAGTAGCCTAAATTAATAATTAACTGCCATCACTCATTTTATTGTCTGCTAGCTGAAGCAGCTTAAATTAGTTGTCTGTAACTGCAGCTGCTACCCACCGGCCCTGCGTGCCTGCTCCCCACCCATTCCCCTCCTGCCCACCCTATCTGGGTGTTTGATTAAATAGGTACTGGTCACATGGCCTTGGGGCCTTGGGGCCTGTAATATACTAAGTACACAAATTTCCATAAGCAGATTATACTGCTTGACCTCTAGAGGGCACCCGATCTCCCTCACTACTTCCTTACTCTGTCTAGATTTGTTTTTCTTCAAACTTACATTCCTCAGCTCACTATAATCCCTACTGAAGCACCACTTTCTAGTCGGCACAATACAATCTTCTTAGGCAGATCGACTAACACCAGGTAAAACCTTCCTGAGTGCACTTCAGTCTTTCTACTCTACCATAGACATGCCCAATCCTCCAATTAAAATGCAAGCAGCAAACTGGATTCCCTTCCTAATACTGCTGGCTATGTCAGGGATACCATCTGAACAGATACCACAGCAACCCACCTACTCCTTTGACAGGATTGGACTCAACACTCATGAATCAGTTACCTCATCAACCGGCTCAACTTTCAAAACTTTCCTTACCTCAAGGTACCTGCTTTCTCAGGGGAGGACACCTCCATTCAGTCCTAGCTTTATTGCGTATTTCACCTTTTTACCTTTACTTATTAACCACTCTGCAAAAATGTAATTCCACTGCAAGACTATCACCGAGGCATGTGTATAAAGCCAATCTTAAGCAACTGTTGGTGCAACTGCATCTATTACTGTTACTGTTGTTACTCATATTGGGCAATATACACCCTAACCCAGTATCCCTGCAACTAGCACCAACAAACAATGAAAAACAAGGGGTTCTCACACTTGCCTCCGTTAACATATGCAGCCTTCTGGCCAAGCTTGATAGTTTAAAGTTCTGGGTTACTCAGCACAATCCTGATGTGCTCTCAATAGTTGAGACCTGGCTCTCACCAAAAATCTCTGACACCGTGATAACAATACCAGGCTACTCAGTCTTCAGGCAGGATAGGATATCAAAAAAATTTGGAGGATGTGCTATATATCTAAAGGACCCTCTCAAGGAACATCCATTACCTCCACCTCACTCTATGGACACTGTTCAGGTGCTAACCATCAAGGTACTTCTGGGAGCACACAACAAAGTTCTTACTGTGACCGCTGTATATATTCCTCCAAAACAACATGTCGAGGGCCTAAACACAATACTGGACCACATTTACATTCTGCACCAGAACTCTGAAACTATCTTGATGGGTGATTTCAATGTAAACTGGCTCTCCCAGGAAGCCAGTACATTTAAGGATGCCATCTCATCTGTCGACTTTTCACAGTTAATGGAATCCCCAACTAGAGTGAACTACAGAACAGGGACAAGCACACTGCTAGACTGGATTCTTACAAATCACCCCGAACATGTCATTAATACTACTGTCTTTGCGGACGCCATTAGTGACCACTCACGCATAATATTTCACTGGACAAATAAATTCATCAAACCACCAATGAAAACAATCCTTAGTAGGGTCCTAATGCATGGTCACCTAAACCCTCTAAATAAAACAACTCCTTCGTGGGCAGGATTGGTCACCACTCAACACGGACTTGGATGTCGACTCATCCCTCGAGTATTTTATTACACAGTTCAATATAGCCTGTAACATACAAGCTCCTTTCAAAAAAGGGAAAGTCACAGGTGCCAACAGTCCCTGGATCACGCCAGACCTAACAGACATGATGAAAAATAGAGACCACCTTTGCAGCAGGCACGTCAGACAGACAGACAGGAGGACATACAAAGACACAAAATAGTGAGAAATGACTGCACCCAAGCCATCTGTAATGGTAAAAGCAATCACTACAGGGTAGTTCTTACTAACACCTGGAAAGATGGGAGAAATTCTGGGATAACATTAAGGACATAACAGGAGAGAACCTAAGCTGGCATCCACCAAGCTTAATATTGATGGTACTATACAACTAGACCCAAAGACCATAGCCAGCACTTTTAACAAGGCATTCACAGATCTAAGTAGTGTTCTTCCCTCTGATTTCTTTGCTGATCACCCAAGCCCGGAACACATAAAGGCAGTCAACCAAGCCCAAGCATACCCTTCTTTCTACTTCAGAGCTGTTAATGAAAGAGGGGCAAGAAAGTACATCCTAGAGGTGCTTGAGAAGTCTCGATTCTGTGGGGATACTCTAGACCTCAAACTTGTTGCCCTTACCCTGGACGAGATACTATCACCGCTGACCAAGCTACTAAACCTTTCTCTAAGGCTATCACAATTCCCACAAGTGTGGAAATCCGCCACAGTAACCCCAATCCATAAAAGTGGTGACAGACCACTTCACAGTAATTATCGACCGATCTCCATTCCACTCCCCCCAAAAAAAAAGCACTCGAGCAGATAGTAGCGGATCAACTGGTCGAGTATTTAGAAAAATACCTCCTCCAAAGCCCCCAGCATCATAGGTTCGGGAAAGGACATAGCATCACCACAGCCCTAATTGAGCTCACCAGTTTTATTTACAATACACTGAACCAAGGCCAGCTAGTAGGGGTGGTCTTTATAGACCTGTCAAAGAGATGTCTCTCTCCTCCGGAGACTCTGGGTAGGTCAGATCTTTGGGGCCGGCATCTCCACCAGGCGAGGCAGCGAGGCAATATTAGTAGCCAAATTGGTCCCCTTCATAGTGGTACCAGAATCGTGGGACCCTCTGAGAAGATATATTGTTCTGCAGGGCACACTGGAGTCCTTCCCATTACTGCTGGGATCAGTGTATGGCCCGAATGAGGACACACTGCAGTTTTTTGTTAATCTGCTGTCAGGACTTGTATTGGACCCTCCCATACTCACTGTCATGGGTGGAGACTGTAATATTGTACCTCAGTCCGATATAGACCACTCCGACAGCAGGAGAGTGGGTCTCTCCCCAGCCCAAAGGGCTTTGAGGGACCTTATGGAAGGCACAGGGACAGTTGATGTATGGTGTACCCTGAACTCCGATGAAGGCCTGTACACATATTTCTCGCCACCTCACAGATCATTGTCCCATATAGATTATTTCCTGCTCAGTTCGTTTGCCCTCCCACGTGTCCTAGCTGCTGAGATACACTCTAGTGTACTCTCTGATCACTCCCCAGTTAGTCTTTCCTACCTCCTGGGACCAGGCCTTAAGAGGGACTCTCTCTGGCACCTTAACACACAACTATTAAAGAAACCATCATTGGTAGCTCATGTACAAAGTTTAATTTCCACCTTTCTGGAGATCAACAAGGGCTCTGTGCCTAGGGCTGACACTGTTTGGGCAGCACTCAAATGCGCACTGAGGGGAGAATTTATTCACCTAGCTGCCACCCACGCACGACAAAGTAAGACTCACATGAATGCCTTACTAGGAGACATCCGTAACCTTGAACACTCCCTACATTGGTCTTCTCCTGAGTCAGAGTGGGACAGGTTACACCTCCTCCAATCCCAATATGCAGATTTAATGGCCCAGAAGGCAGAGCTCTCCCTATGTTGCACTAAAATGCGTTACCTGGAATTGGATGAACGAGCTGGTAGACTACTGGCCCTCAGGCTTAGGCAAGCCGAAACAGTCAGGTTTGTGCCAAGCCTACGACCACTTCCAGGGGGGAACATCACTTCTGACCCAAGGGAAATTGTGTCAGTTTTTAGCAAATACTATCAAGCACTTTACATGGCAGAAGAATACCCTGTTCCTGAGGGCCCTATTATTGCAGAGTACTTGAACTCTGTCACTCTGCTGACCCTCTCACCACATCTGGTTGCAGGCCTGGGAATCCTGATTAGTCTTACTGAGGTCAAACTAGTTATTAAACAGCTGCCCTTCGATAAGGCTCCTGGGCCAGATTGGCTCCTGAACAACCTATATAAAGTCTGCCTCACCCAATTAGCCCTGCTCCTGGTAGAGGTCTACAGACTATGGTTTGAGAAGGGGATGGTGACCATTCCTTTCTTGAGGCCTTAATAACCCTCATCCCCAAACCTAGCAAGGACCCCTTGTATCCAGGTAATTATCGGCCAATAGCTCTACTCAACTCAGATGTGAAAATCCTTGCAAAAATATTGGCCACCCACCTTGCTCCAGTAATGGGTGGACTTATCGGGCGTGACCAGGTTGGATTTATGTCAGGCCGGTCCTCTGGAGACCATATGAGGAAACTTATGCACTTAATCGTGGTGTCTAGGGACTCCGAAGTACAAGCTGCATTGGTTTCCCTTGACGCCGAAAAAGCCTTTGATAGGGTTTCCTGGACATTCTTATTTGCCTTCCTCAGTCACTTTTGGATCCCAGCTGCCTTCATTAAATTGGTTCAAATCTTGTATTCTAGCCCTACAGCTAGAGTGTGGTGAAATGGCCATCTGTCCACTTCATTTCCCCTTCAGCATGGAACTCCTCAGGGTTGCCCACTCTCCCTGCTCTTATTTAATTTTTATTTAGAACCCCTCATCCGCAGGCTACTCAGCTCTACTACCTTGAGAGGCATCCAACTAGAAGGAAAGCAGTATCTCCTCTCGGCCTATGCGGATGACCTTCTGCTTCATATAGAAGACCCTGTCTCCACCGTTCCTGCCCTAATAGAAGAACTAAACCTCTTTTTGAATGTCTCTTCCTGCAAGCTCAACCTTTCCAAGTCTTAAATTTTCCCCCTCAACCACCGCCTCACTAAGGCTGAGCTCTCTGGCTTAGGCCTGTCTTGGCCACCTCAGACTCTCACCTATTTAGGGATTAAGGTATCTAGAGATGTTCTCACTATGATGAAGAAGGACCTTACCAAGCTAATCTCCATGCTTAAAATTGATTTGGATAGGTGGGGGGCTCTGCCAATATCCCTTTGGGGATGTATAAACGTCCTTAAGATGAACATATTACTGCAGTTACTTTATCCAATGGGTATGTTGGGCATCTTCCTTCTGAAAAACTGATTTGTTCAGTTGTGCAGAATGTTTAATAAATTCTTATGGCGAAGTAAGAGTGTGCGTAGAGCATATGACAATTTGCAGATCCCAAACTGCGGGGGGGTCTGGCTCTCCCATCTCTTTTTACGTACTGTGGCAAACAGCATATTAGTAGAATGGCCCATTGGATGAGTGACCCAGCTGCGCAACAAGCTAGCTCTTATGCCCCCACCTGGTTAGGGACTGAGCGGGCTATGGAGGCATGGATACATTGCTCCTTGCAGGCATTGGCATACCAATGTCCTTGCCACCTCACAAGATCATTGAAAAATTCTCCTGTTGGTTGGTCTCTCTGAGCACTGCACCAAATGCAAGTATACTTGTTCAACTGGCATAACTCACTTAGCCAACCCCTTTTTAACAACCCCAATTTTTACGTTCGCTTGCATGCATGCGCAAGGAACGTTTTGGGAGAGTAGCACACTTTGGAGGTGTGCCTCTCCTGTTAAATCCACTGCTCAGTTGAGCAGGTGTGGCGGTCCTGCACCAACGGGTGCGGGATCTGTGTATGACAGTGGTGGTCTTCGCTTTAAGAAAACCACTGCTAGCATACAGAAACGTAAATCACACCTCCCAAATCACGCCACCCCGGCGTCATGCCAGCCCCCCAAATCCTTGCTGCCACGCTGGGGCCACCCCAGCATTACAAACATCCATGTTGTTTGCTGACGGGTGCCCAATCCCCGTCGGCTCCACGGCCCCCAAGTTATCTGCCCGCTGGGAGCCCACCCAGCGTGGCAATGTCCTCCATTGTTTGTTGACGGGTGCCCAATCCCCAGTTGGCTCCTCGCCCCCAGCCATCCTTTTGCCACGCTGAGAGCCCACCCCAGCATGGAAAATGTCCACGTCGTCAATTAAAAAAAACCTGTAAAGTAAAACGGGTCCCACGCAGTCGCCCCCTCCCACAACCCGCACCCACCCACTGCGCACCCTGCCTCCCCACACACCCCCCTCACCCCATACTTACCTCCGGAGCTCGGCGCGACAATCTTCGGTGGACCGGGAACATGTCTGCACCCTTCAAAGCCGACCGCAAACTGAGGAAATGCCGGTAAGCTGTATAATGGGCTAGATAGGGGGGTTTCAACTTTATTGCATATCTCAGGCATTTTTTTGAATTTTTGCACCACATTTTCAACATTGGGTTTTTGGGACCCCTTCTCATGAATGATGTCACTGTCATGGCGTTATTCAGGCCCGAAGGGATTCTGATCACTGTGCAGTCACTGGCGTGAAATCACCTTTGGGGCCCAATGACAATGACATCATCATTCATGAGAAGGGGTCCTAAACCCTAAGGCGTTGAAAACGGCTGCAAAAATTCCAAAATGATTGTTTTACGAAGCTATGCTATGCGCAGTTCCTATGCAGGCTCGTAAGTTTGCGAATTTTCAATATTTCCACTCCACATTTTCAACATTGCCATTTTACCACACCTCCTTATGAGCAGTAGAGCTTTCATTTTTCACATCCTGCCCAAAACGTGTTTCCGCCCATGTAGCACACAATGGTGCTGTCGGTGTGCGAAATCAATGTATGGAATGCATTAAGAAAATCACGGTGACACTGTTCATTAGCAGAGGTCTTAAAATGGCTATGTTGAAAATTTGGTGAAAAAATTCTTAAAAATTACTGTTTTACGAGCGTGCGTTGCGCAGTTCCTACGCACGCTCGTAGGTTTGTGAATTTTCAATATTTCCACTCCAGATTTTCAACATTGCCATTTTACCACACCTTCTTATGAGTAGTACAGCTGTCATTTTTCACATCTCACCATTTGTCACAAATCCTGAAATAAGTGCAGGTACAGGTTGTGTATTTGACCCAGACAGTAAACTGTTTTCTGTGTTTATCTTTGTTTGCCTTAAAAGGCAATTCCAAACTTTCTCAGGAAGTGATTACATCACAGAGACTTAATCAGCCAATAGCTTGGGTAACAGACCTGAGAACAGTATTATAAGCAAGTGTTTATAGCAAACTCATCAGAACAGCTAATATTTTTCCTAGTCAAACTATCTCTTGTTGGGAGCTGCAATACTGAACATAGGATTTGCAAGAAAGCGAGTTGTGCTCACAACAGAGGAGGGAACCTTTCAATTGTCTTTGCTTTGTAGCAGATATACTGCAGGTGGAGCTGCTTCTAACTGAAAGGTGAAAGAAGGAATTTACAATTATCAGGAAAAGACAGTCTTGTTACAATTCTTAAGATTTTCAGTGCAGGAAGAGTTCAAAGCACAGCTGACTTATTTTGGGGCTGACTGCTTTCAGAGCACAAACCACAAGAGCTGTTTTGGGGCTGGGGAGGTTTACCTGTGTCTGACTTGGATGTCTGGATTTTCTCTGTTTGATTAGCAGGGTTTTTCTCTGTCAAATTGTTGTGTATAGTATCTTGCAGACAGGAAGGCACTCATCGCAGCGGTGGGTCAGAGCTCTTGGCTGATTGTTTTGTGAGGGCACAGTTTAGGTAACTCCACCCCTCACCCCACCCACCCTGGAAATAGTTGCTTTATACCTGGGGTTCTGACATCATTCCTCAAGGTGCAAGGTGCATATCAATGTCATATCCTCTCTCTAGCACACAGCACTGAAAATATCACATACACATTGTATAATATATATATTTCTATATAACAACCAATCACTCACACAAGCACACACACACACAAAAAAAAAGTACATAGTCATGTGGGGAGTAGTGCAATGTAATGGCTGTGGGGCAGCAGTCTTCTGGGAGTCTTTCTGGAGGCTGAGATGCTGCCCTATTTCCAGACTACTCTCTGCCCTGAGGGAGGAAGTTGCCCGTCTTCAGGCCACACTGGACAGCAGTAAGAAAACCTTCCCCCAGGCCAGACTGGATGGTAGGAAGGAACCCCCCCATCCAGAGAGCACCAGAGCCACCACCACTACCTCAGAGGTTGCAAGAAAGCACAGCAGTTGGACCACAGTGGGCTCAGGGAGGGTGAGGAGGTGGAACAGAGCACACCCAGTCAGTTGTTCCACTCCACAATCCATACACCATTCTGGGGAGCACAGCTCCCCTATGGATGCACCCACGGAGGAGATTAAGGAGGCTGAGGACACCTGTCACAAGGGAGGCCCACAGGAAGGAGACAGAGGATGCCACAAGGAAAAGAAGCAGCTCCTGGTAGGGGACTCAATTATTAGGGGGATAGAACTGGGGGGAGCAGGGAAAACTGAAGTAAAGTGCCTGCCTGGTGCCATGGCTTGTAGGGATGGGAAGCACATCCTCAGGATCACGAGAACACCTGCACAGGAGTCTGAGCTGGATGTCATTGTCCACCTAGGGACAAATGACTTGGCTCAACATGAGCTTAGAGCAGTGCAGAAGGACTTTGTAGAACTGGGGAGAGGCCTAAGACAAGTAGCACACACAGTATCCTTCTCAGAGGTGCTGCCTGTCAATGGCATGAGTGAGGTAAGTGTACTTTACACCATGCAGTTTAATGAGTGGTTGAAAAAATGGTGTGGAGCACAGGGGTTTGGCTTCATTGGGGACTGGGGTTCCACCTGGAGGGACACCAGCCTATACTGGCAGGATGGTCTGCATCTGTCCAGGAAGGGAACAAGTCTTTTGAGCAATTGGTTTAAATGCTTCATTGGCAAGCTGTTAAACTAGTCAAGGGGGGAGGCACTGATAAGCAGCAGAAAAATCCCAGCCTCTCCCTACAAAACAGGGTACTAAATGAGAAAAAGACTGAGGTAGAAAGGTCAGTGGGGGATGCTGCAACAGAAGGTAAAGCCATCAAAAAATGGAGAGCAATGAGTACCAACCCACGTAGTCTGAGTAACAAGCTTCCTGAATTAGTGGCCGTGATGGAGAGGAACATCTGGATATCGTGGCAGTCACAGAAACATGGTACACACAAAACCATGACTGGGATGTAAACATACCAGGATACACTATCTACAGGAGGGACAGGGAGGGTAAAAGAGGAGGAGGAGGAGGAGTAGCTCTTTACATAAGGGAAGGAATCAAAGCAACAGAACAAAAGGGTAAACAGGGAGGAGAAGAAGCACTGTGGGTAAATTTGGAGACCGGCAATGGCACCACAATCCACACAGGGGTTGTATACAGACCCCCTTCTCAGGGGGAGGAAATGGACAAGGAAATGATAGAAAATATACTTAGTATGGCAGAAAAAGGGGAGATATTGCTGATGGGTGATCTGAATATGCCAGATGTTAACTGGAGTGCAGTTGCAGCAGCCACTTCGAAGAGTGGGGTTATTCTAGATGCCCTACAGGGGGCATGCCTTAGACAACTAGTATTGGAGCCCACTCGAGAGGGAACAATCTTAGACCTGGTTCTCTCAAATGGAGATGAAGAGAGGATCACAGATGTGAAGTGGGTAGCCATCTGGGAACTAGTGACCATCGAACAGTATTGTTGTTCACAATAAACACAGCAATACAGTCAAGCCATACAAAGACAAAGGTACTGGATTTTAGGAGGGCTGACTTTGTCAAAATGGGTGAGTGCCTAAGGAATGCACTAGCAAATGGGCAGGAAGGAGTGGTGGAAGAACAATGGGGAATAATAAAAACTACCATCACAGAGGTAACAAGCCTTTGTGTAAAGCAAATAAACAAAACGAAATGAGGTAAGAAACCACTATGGTTCTCAAAGGAAGTGGCAGTGAAGGTTCAAGAGAAAAAGAAAGCATTCAGGAAGTACAAGGAATCACAGAAGGAACAGGACAGAGAACTGTATCAGTTAAAGCAAAAGGAAGCTGGGAAGGCAGTCAGAATAGCAAAGGCCCAAACTGAGGAAAAGATAGCCAACTCAGTTAAGAAGGGGATAAAACCTTTATAGGTACATTAGGGAGCGAAGGAAGACCAAGGAGGGATAGTGAGGCTTAATAAAGGGAGGGAGGGTGGGCAGAGGGTGACTGTGAAAGGGCAGAGATACTAAACAAATATTTTTGCTCAGTATTTACAAAGGAAGAGGGAGTACCTAAAACAAACAGTAGAAACACTCTGTATACAGAAGTTGATACCATCCATTTACAGAAGAAAGGGTTCTGAAAGAACTCTTAAAACTGAAGGTGGACAAAGCAATGGGGCCTGATGGATTCATCCCAGAATTCTAAAGAACTAAGGGTAGAACTAGTGACACCACTGACTACCCTGTTTAACAAATCATGGGAGGATGGGTGGTACCCGAGGACTGGAGGAGGGCAGATGTGATTCCCTTCACAAAGGGAGCAAGGCAGAAGCAGAAAACTACAGACCTGTTAGTTTAACCTCAGTGGTAGGGAAATTATGGAATCACTTCTGAAGGAAAGAATTGTTGAGTATATAGAGGCCAGAGGGGCACAGGACCCAAGGCAGCATGGATTCACAGCGGGAAGGTCATGCCAGACAAATCTGATAGATTTCTTTGACTGGGTGACCAAAGTAGTAGATCAGGGAGGGGCTGTGGACATGGCCTACCTAGACTTTAGCAAGGCATTTGACACAGTCCCACACAAAAGATTAATATACAAGTTAGCCAGCCTGGGAGTGGGTCCCAAGATGACAGCCTGGGTAAAGAATTGGCTGAAGAATAGGACACAGAGAGTAATAGTAAATGGAGTCCACTCTGAAGAAGGGGTTAGTAGTGGGGTACCCGCAGGGTTCAGTATTAGGACTGGTCCTCTTCAATGTCTTTATAAGCGACATTGCAGAAAGTTAGGAAGAAAAGTATGTCTCTTTGCAGATGACACAAAGATCTGCAACAGAGTTGATGCACAAGGTGGAGTGGAAAGGATGAGAAGGGACTTGGCAAGGTTAGAGGAATGGTCAAATGTATGGCAGCTTAGATTCAATGCTAAGAGTGCAAGGTAATGCACCTGGGAAACAAAAACCAGGGAAGAGTACACAATGGGGGGTGAGCTACTAACAACAACAAAAATGGAAAGGGACCTGGGGGTAGTCATATCAGATGACCTAAAGGTGGGCAAGCAATGTGAGAGGGCAGCAAGGAGGGCTGGGGGGATACTGGGATGCATAAGAAGAGGCATCACCAGTAGAAAACAGGAAGTTATTATCCCTCTATACAGACAGCTAGTGAGACCCCATCTGGAGTACTGCGTGCAGTTCTGAAGACCCAATCTCCGCAAAGACATAGACAAGATGGAAGCTGTCCAGAGGAGGGCAACTAAAATGGTGCAGGGTGTGCACCGGAAGACATATGAAGAGAGACTTAAGGAGCTTAATATGTATAGCCTCGAGGAAAGGAGGAAGAGGGGAGACATGATAGAAACTTTCAAGTACCTCAAGGAATCAACAAAGTCCAAGAGGTAGCATCTTTCAAAAAGAGGTGTGCAAGAACAAGGGGCACAATTTGAAGATGGGAGGGGCTCAGAGGTAATTTAAGGAAGTATTTTTTCACAGAGAGGGTTGTGGATGTATGGAACTGCCTTCCAGAGGAGGTTGTGGAGTCAAAACAGTGGTGGAATTCAAGCATGCATGGGACAGTCATAAGGCAATTCTAGGGGTGGGGTAGGAAGAAGTAGGCTGCTGGTTAACTAGGATCTGCAGCTTATCCATCAGGTAGGGAAATGGGCAGACTGGGTGGGCCAAGCAGTCCTCATCTGCCGTCAAATTCTATGTTTCTATGTTTCTATGTTAAAATGTGTTTCCGCCCATGTAGCGCACAATGGCACAGTCGCTGTGCGAAATCAATGCATGGGACGCATTAAGAAAATCACAGTGACACTGTTCATGAGCAGAGGTCTTAAAATGGCTATGTTGAAAAATTTGTTGAAAAAATTCTAAAAATGACTGTTTGGCCAGTGCGTTAGCAGTTCCTCGCACACTTTCGTGGTTGCATTTTAATATTTGCACCCAGATTTTCAACATTGCCATTTTACCACACCTCCTCATGAGCAGTACAGCTGTCATTTTCACATCCTGCCCAAAACGTGTTTCCGCCCATGTAGCGCACAATGGCGCAGTCGGTGTGCAAACTCAATGTATGGGCCACATTAAGAAAATCACAGTGACACTGATCATGAGCAGAGGTCTTAAAATGGCTGTGTTGAAAATTTGGTGAAAAGATTCCTAAAAATGACTGTTTTACGAGTCTGCGTTGCTCAGTTCCTATGCACGCTCGTAAGTTTGTGAATTTTCAATATTTTCACTCCAGATTTTCAACATTGCCATTTTACCACACCTCCTCATGAGCAGTACAGCTGTCATTTTTCACATCCTGCCCAAAACATGTTTCCGCCCATGTAGCGCACTATGGCGCAGTCGGTGTATGAACTCAATGTATGGGACACATTAAGAAAATCACAGTGACACTGTTCATGAGCAGAGGTCTTAAAATGGCTGTGTTGAAAATTAGGTGACAAAATTCCTGAAAATTACTGTTTTACGAGTGTTCATTTGCAGTTCCTATGCACGTTCGTAAGTTTGCGAATTTTCAATATTTTCACTCCAGATTTTCAACATTGCCATTTTACCACACCTCCTTATGAGCAGTGCAGCTGTCATTTTTCACATCTTGCCCAAAACGTGTTTCCGTCCATGTAGCGCACAATGGCACAGTCGGTGTGCGAACTCAGTGTATGGGACACATTAAGAAAATCACAGTGTCACTGTTCATTAGCAGAGGTTTTAAAATGCCGATGTTGAAAATTTGGTGAAAATATTCCTAACAATGACTGTTTTTCGAGCGTGAGTTGCACAGTTCCCACACACGCTCGTAAGTTTGCGAATTTTCAATATTTCCACTCCAGATTTTCAACATTGCCATTTTACCACACTTCCTTATGAGCAGTACAACTGTCATTTTTCACATCCTACCCAAAACGTGTTTCTGCCTATGTAGCGTACAATGGGGGTAACAAAAAGGTCATGCTGAAATTTTATTGTGCAAATACCAGCAATCGCACAGGGCATTAGGGTAAAGCACCATACGTGCCAAACACCACTGCAAATACCTGCAAGCGAACGTTCAGCATTGACAAATGCTGGTTTAATAAGACACTGCACAATTCCACCTTCCTTTTACCCTTAGCTTCAGCACACCACCCTGGGGGACCTCTGGGACAGGGATGGGCTACTCCCTTTTCCTTCCATACATGGGAAGTTACAGCTCACCATAAAGACATTTTCAAGTACTGGCAGCTAAAGCATGCTGCCTTGGCATTTTTAGGGTCTAAACCCTGGCCCCCCTCTACTGAGGGAGGGCCTATCTATAGTGTTTCATGTTGCAGATCAACCCCATGCTGTATTCGGAGCCTACAAACGCTTGCATATCAGATGACCTAAAGGTGGGCAAGCAATGTGAGAGGGCAGCAAGGAGGGCTGGGGGGATACTGGGATGCATAGGGAGAGGCATCACCAGTAGAAAACAGGAAGTTATTATCCCTCTGTACAGACAGTTGGTGAGACCCCATCTGGAGTACTGCGTGCAGTTCTGGAGACCCAATCTCCATAAGACATAGACAGGATGGAGGCTGTCCAGAGGAGGCAACTAAAATGGTGCAGGGTCTGCACGGAGAAGACATATGAAGAGAGACTTAAGGAGCTGAATATGTATAGCCAGAGGAAAGGAGGAGGGGGACATGATAGAAACTTTCAAGTACCTCAAGGAATCAACAAAGTCAAGAGGGTAGCATCTTTGAAAAAAGAGGTGTGCAAGAACAAGGGGCCAATTTGAAGATAGAAGGGGTGGCTCAGAGGTAATCTAAGGAAGTATTTTTTCACAGAGAGGTTTGTGGATGCATGGAACAGCCTTCCGGAGGAGGTTGTGGAGTCAAAAACAGTGGTGGAATTCAAGCATGCATGGGACAGTCATAAGGCAATTCTAGGGGTTGGGGGTAGGAAGAAGTAGGCTGCTGGTTAACTAGGATCTGCAGCTTATCCATTAGGTAGGGAAATGGGCAGACTGGGTGGGCCAAGTGGTCCTTATCTGCCGTCAAAATCAAAATCTATGTTGCAAGGTCTCAACTATGCTCTCCCAACAGGTGTTTGCTACTACTGTGTCCAGGCATTATCCCTCCCTGCAGATACCACCTTTTGGAAGAATGCATGGGCGGCCTTATATAAACTTATTAAGCAAGATAGGTTGCGACTAATCCAGTTTAACATAATGCATAATTTGTATTATACACCTACTAAACTGTATGCAATAGGGAAACTGGCATCTCCTCTTTGCCCCCAGGTGTGGGGAAAAGCTGGGATCCTTATACCATATGTTGTGGGAGTGTCTGAAGACCCAACAATTCTGGAGGGCTATTAAAGCTACCCTGGATCCTCTGTTGGGACTAGAACTGTTATTTACCCCTGAGTGCTGTCTCTTAACCATATTTTCTCCTGGCACACCCAGATCTCGGAAAGCCCATCTAGCCCTGGTGGCTGCCACAGCAAAATTATTTATGTTAAGACACTGGAAAGATGAGTCCCTGCCTTCAGTTTTGGAATGGTACCGAGACATCTTGTTTGCCATTCAACTGGAGAAACATATTGTCCATATGCACCACAGAATAAACTCTTTCCAGTCTGTATGGGAACCTCTGCTGGCCCTGTTATCCCTCTGGCAGCCTTAGATGCATAAATCTTGGTTACCTGATTTATTTAGCTACGGACTCAAGGCTTTGGGGGGGGGGGGGTTATACAGGGAAGGGGGTGGGTACATGTTATATGTTTGTTCATGTAATGCTTATGTTCTTGTCGAGTATATCGGACTGTTAATTGTATTTGCAGCCCTTGCTGGAATCAGAGTATTACTTACTGTATTGTGCTGCAGAAAATTAATAAAGTTTACCAAATAAAAAAAAAAAATGGCAAAGGCTTTTGACACTGTAAACCATAACCTACTCCTGGATCAACTCGCCAACATAGGGCTCTCAAATGACACCACAAACTGGTTTAGAAGCTATCTAGTCAATCGAACTCAGCAAGTCAAGATCGCAGATGTTCTATCTGACCACAAAGCTGTCCATTCTGGTGTGCCACATGGGTCCATTCTGGGCCCTCTTATGTTCAGCATCTTCCTTAATGGACTCCCTAGTTCATGTCAGGATCAGATCCTGCTCTACACAGATGATGCTGTAATATTCACGAGAAACCTGGATCCCAAACCTCTCGAACAACAGGTTCAGCATAGCTTTACATTTATTGAGGACTGGTTTAATGAACACAAACTCATCTTGAACTGCAAAAATACAAAACAATTCTCTTCAATATCCCCCCCAAACAAGCACAGGCTCCACCTGTTAACCTCAGAAACAAAACTGGTGCACCACTGGAACTTATACCTCATTTCAAATACCTCAGCGTCACCATTGATAGTTTTCTATCCTACTCTCAACACATAGAAAATATTACGAAAGTAGTCAATATTCAGCTAGGGCAGCTTTATAGACACAAGCAAAGCCTTACTGCAGAAGCACTTAGATTGGCAATCCACAGCTGTGTTACCCCCCTCATTGGCTATGGGCTGGTTGTCTGTGGCACTGCCACTACTACATCACTTAGGTGAATCAATACTGCTCTAAACAAAGCCTGTGGGCTCCTTACAGGGGCAGCATGCCTCACACACATGTGTGATCTCTACAACCAGTTAAGCTGGTTGCAATTAATGGACAGAATAAAATACCAAACCTGCTTGATAGCAAAGAGAGTTAGTTTAGGTCTCATGCCGTATGGAATCCAAAAGTGTTTAATTCCCCCCGGTAACTCCTGTCATACTCGAGGATCAGTTAATCAGCTTTTTGCTGTCCCGAGCTGTTGCACAACACAAGGGCAATGTTCATTTGCCTACAGAGCCCCTTCATGGCTCGACTCACTACCCACTAACATCTCCTCAGCTACCAAATTGATTCCCAAAAACATAAACTGTGCCAACACCTCTTGGCAAACAACTGTTGTGATTGCAACAGCTAATCCTACCCAAATTACCTTGCTCTCCTGTTAGCCATTTCATTGGTCCTTCCAGTCACAGATCAAGTTAGTTTCTCTCTGTTACCTCCATATGGACCTGTGGACTGGCTTAGTACAACCACAGCCACCCCATTCTAAAGTATACTCCACCTTTAATTCTGCTATCTACCTACCCTTCCCCCGACCTTACCTACCTACCTACCCATCCCTCCTCCATCTTCCACTCCCCCTGTCCCTCATCCCTATTCCCCTGAGCCTATCCCTTATTCTCTTCACCACTTTATTCTATCCTTCCCTAATGTGTACCTGCTGCCACCTAATAATGCTATTTTTGATGTCTCATCCACACTCACTCCCATCCTAATGTGCCCCACAATCTGCAGTTCCGCTCCTGCATCCTTCTTTCACTATTAATGTGCCCCACAGTGTTGCAGTTCTTGCTCCTGTACCCCTCTTTTCACTCCTTCCTCAACTACATTATTTTGAAATCCTCCCTTACACAAGTATCCTACCTTTTCTTGACAAAGCCTCTCTGGCTGCCACTCCAAGGCATTAAACTATAAATTCTGTATACCTCCTATAGAATTATGTTCTTGTATACGATGCTCAATGACTGTAAGTGTTTGCTTGTATTGTAAGATTTTTGCAATAGCTGATATCTTGTTGCATTCTCTATTCATCTTATAACATGTATTTTGTGTTTTTGATGTGGAACCTATGTAAAAGAACTCTTAACTCACAGGTGTCATCCGAGATTCAAATAAATAAATAAATAACTAAAAAAAAAATTTAAAAATATAACTACAGAATAACAAGTAACCAGCTACTGAAGCTACTGCCAAAAACCTTAAACAGAGTATTTCTATGAGCTTATGGGAGAACACAGAGACAAGGACCTCAGCAGCCCATAGTAAAGGCTTTGTCCTGGTAACAGGGATGGGGACTGAAAATAGCTGACTTGGGGGGGGGATGACTATGGGGGGCAGTCAGCTAATAACAGGCATGTCCTCCAGTAGGACAGCAAGTGCTAAAGCAGAGCAGAGTGCATGCCTGTAGAGGAGAGATCCAAACCAGGCCCACCTAATTGCAGGGGCAGTTAGTGTGGAGGGAAGGTGAGAAAACTCTGCCCACTGCTAAGGCCAGTTATGGCAGTTACAATGTGGGGCAGGTGAGGGAGGGGGCCGGAGTATCAGCACTCACACATATCAGGAGATGTGTAGAGAGGGACTGACAGTACACCATCTATCTGCAACAACAGGCCCCAGATGAGGCATTGAGGTGCCATTTCAACTCTGACTAAAATGTGGGGAGGCTGTCTGTAAATAATAGGTGAGCAAGGATCTCGTTTAGCCACACAAGAGCCCTGTAGGCAAAAGACCACTGTCCAAGAGATGTTTTCCTAAATGGGACAGTCAACGAGCCCCTAGTATGGCCCCTGGTCTGGTATCCTGAAGAACAGGTATGGAGCAATTTGCTAAGACATGGAGGAGCTTTGCTGATTCATGATTTCTTGCCTAACAGGCATGTCTGGAATTTAATCCTATTGGCGAGTGTGAGCCAGTTGGTTTGCTCATAAAGGGAGCAGGAGTGGGTGAGTCCATCAGCTCCAAGAGTCAGCCTACATTCCTTATTGAGGGCTGTGACCACATGTTTGAGCACTGTGTCCGAGGCCGCTCTGTACACTACAAGACCATAGTCTATAACTGACAGGATGGAGGCGGAAACAGAGAGTCATAGGGCAGCAGGTGTGAGATAATGTCTATGTCTAGGAGGACTCCTAACTTAGTGTGAACTGCCTTTATGACCAGGTCAATATGCTGCACAGAGGAGAGGGTGTCATCATTGATGACCCCAAGGTACTTGAATGACTGAATCTGCTCTAGTGTGTCACCCATTTTATTGGTGATAGTCAAGGCTGGGACAGATTTCTTTAGCTGACTTCTGGATAACAGCATTGTCTTTGTCTTTTTGTAATTAAGTAACAGTTTCTGGGAGCTGAACCAGTCCTCCAGGTGATGGAAGGAACACTGTAGCTCATCCTGCAGGCTCTGCAACCGGGCACTACTACTAAGGTTAGAAAATGGGTAAAACAAGTTCAGCCTTCTGATTGGCTGAGGTACTTCTCTAGCTGGGCATCTATCAGACAACAGATGCCTTGCTATTAAAAGTACCAGCCCACCCAACCCCATTACCAGAATTCTGCTGCCCAGCCTAGTCTCTAATTGGCTAAACCCCCCTCATTTTCTTTTCAAATGTCCGCCATTTTTCCCACTCGCTAACAGAAAGGGAATACGGAGTCACGCTGAAGTAAAAAAACAAAAATTGGTACCTCTACCACAACTATATACCACAAAATGCATTAAGCATCTTTACGTCTGCAGTCTACCATGCCACATTTGTTTCTCTAAAAACCAAAAAACTGCAGACACCACGTCAGACATTTTACCGCACCCCAACCCCGCTGTTCTCCGACCCTCTCTGTCACAAATAGATCACCCCACAGTACAAACTGTCACATTTTAAATCAAAGTACTTCCTTTTTTCATAACAGACTTTAGCTGAATTCCATTTTCTTTTCTGATCACGTCTCAAGCATGCCATACCCTTCTCACTCCACTGCTGACCAACACGAGAGTGGGCTGTCTCTCCTGTCACTCATTGCCTCAAATTTACAAATGTAATGGTGCTACTAATGAAACTTAAGAGCACTGCTGCTTAAAGAAACAAACAAAATTTAGACTACTACCATCCCACAGCATACTTCTACTACCTCACATCCTAGTTTGAAGAAGCGGAATCGCGCAACGTCATGTATCTAACATCCACATCTTCCTCACAGAAAACAAAAACAAAGACTTGTAGGTAACACAAAACTGCACAAAAAAATGATTCCAACAAACTGCTGTTGTGAAAACTCTGCAAGCAGCATAATCTCTTCTTCCATGGGGGGGTGTGCAAGTAGAAGCAAATGGCTCTCAAAGTTAAGTGCAACATTACAGAGAACGGCACACAAATGTAGGAGCTATTTTGCCTCCAAAAGTTTATTTTCTACATTTTAGATTCTTTTTAAACTAATTTCCACTCTTATTTTATTGCTGTATTAAAAATTAACACAAAAATTTTCTAAGCGCAATAATACCCTCCAGGGTGGGTGGTATTGGGCTATACCGACCCTTCCAGGGGCTATAAGGCCCTCTGCCTGCATCGGCGGGCCTCATTATGCCCCTGGGCAGGCGGGTATAGCCCAATATCGCCCACCCTGTCGGGTATTATTGCTTGCATAACCTCATCATTGGCGTAAAGAATGACTTTGCTATTGCAGTGAGATGGTTAATAAACAGACTGAAAAGGAGAAGGCCCAGTATGGACCCTTGTGGGACCCCAAGCCTAATTTTCCTAGAGGGAGAAATTGCTGTCCTGATTTTTACGCTCTGGACTCTGTTGGATAGATAGTTCTTAAACCAGAGGACAGCTTCGGGGGCGAGACCCATATCAAGAGGCTGATCCAGCAAGATGGGGTGGTTGACTGTGTCAAAGGCTCTAGTGAGATCTATGAAAATAGATCCCACTAAATTACCACCATCCAAGGCCTTGTGGATGAAGTCCGTGGATTCGACTAGGGCTGTTGTAGTGCTGTGGCACTTACGGAAACCGTGCTGCTGTGGGGACTGGAGACCATACTTCAAGAGGTACTCAGATAGCTGGTCAGCCACAATCCTCTCAAGCTCCTTAGAGAGGAGGGAAAGGATTGAGATCGACCTGTAGTTGGATGTGATGGATCTGTCCCCACTTTTTAGCACAGAAGTGACAAGTGCCAACTTCCAAAGAGCTGGGAACTTTGCTGTGCTTATTGTATCGGTCAAATCTCTGTATATATTGGGCCAGATATTCAAAACCTAGCCTGGGGCAAAATTAGCACTGCACAGCATACAAAAATAGCCCAGAACCATTTGCACATTATATTCAAAGGCATGCAAACGGGCCTTGAGTGCAGTGTAAAAATAGCTCAGCAAATAAGACAGCTCTGAATATAGCAACTGGGCAGTGCAAACTACAACAGCAGCCCACTGCACACAGACGTGGAGTAAGACAAAAGTGAATGTGTGTGCTACCAAAGAAGTGCATTCAAAAAAACTGCAAACAACAATTCAGATCAAACACTGCATAACTGTGCTATGGTTCTGACAGTTTTGTGTGGGGCAAACTCATTTGCCCAGCACTAACACATTTACCCGGAGCTAGCATGTTTGCCCAGCGCAGAATATTGCTATATTCAAAAGTGATATGCAAATGAGCCTACTTAGGTAATCCTTGAGCAAACAGCCACATTAGCATGTTATTATTGCCTAATTTGCATGTATTACCATGTGGATTGCCAGGCGCGATTGCAGGGTGCACACAGCTCCACCTGTAGGTCGGGGTATCCCATGAGTTGGGCAACTGCGATTGGGCACCTACCGAAATGGTGACTCAATTCTGACACCTCACATTGCAGTGACTAGGGAGGGTGGGCGACGGATGGGGGTCTTGTGAATATAGCGACATCCTGTCACTACATGTTCTCGTGCGTGGTGGGGAGCGATCCACGCTGTGAGGGCAGGAGGGAGGGAGGGATTTTGAGGGTGGTGCTGTGGCAAGCTTCCGAGCTGCTCCTGTGGTGTGGTGGATGGGTACAAAGCTGAACTGCACCAGGGTGCCAGGTTCGAGCCGGGTGCAGGTACCTTTGTTTATGCCGTCCGAAATGTTTTTTTTTTTGCTTTCGCCTCACCCGACATGCACCACCCCGAGTTAAGAATCCTTTAGTGGGGGGGGTTGGGAGGTGCAGCCCCCTGTATTAAGTCCCCAGCGCTCTCTTGCTGTGCACCGAGGACCACATCGCCGAAATATTTTTTTGGCGATGTGCATTCGCCCTAACAGCGATCGCTATTCTGCGATCGCCGTAATCACATAGATCCATAGGTCGGACTGGAATTACATGTCGATAGCTACAGGCTGGATCTCCCCACACCACCACAGATATGTCAGACTTGATCAACATGTCGTAGCTGCTGGCTACGTTTGTACACAGCAGCAGAGTCTAGTGTGCCCAGGGGACTAGCACCACAGCCACAGGTGTTGGTGCTGCATGCCATGGACATATTGTAGTCCTTGCTACAGTGCATGGCAGATGCTACAGTACCACAGTGGCTGGTTTTGTGAGGGACACAGCAATGCCTACGGTGTGTCAGGCATCAATGAATGCTGTTCTCCACACAGTGACAGGACCAGCTGGCAGGTGTGTTCTGATAGTGGACACCACTGTCATGCTGTCCTGTGACCCATATATGCTGTGCCACTGGCATGGGATATTCACAATAACATACACATGACTGGCCATGTGTGCCATGCTGTCTGTACAGATGTGAGGTATGTGCCCGGGGGTGGGTGACGCATACCATCAGACATGCACACTGGTGTCGGGGTGTTCCCAACATTGTAACATGTGCAGTGTGTGGATGGCCCCATCCTTGTGGCAGTACCAACTATGTGGTGCAGCCTGATCACCTGTGCACTCTCTGCTCAACACCTTCCAGTTCCCCAGTGCTGCATGTGTGTGCTGAAGTGTGTTGGTGTACCCCAGTGGGGGGACTGGAGGTGTGTGCTGTATGGATGCACTGCCAGTTATTTAATACTTTTATATTTATTTATCACTGTGTTGATCGGGTAGGCATATTGCACCAAGGCCCAGACTCAGGAATGACCCAGAGCCACTACATGTGCAGCTGAGATAATGCAGTGTACAAGACATACTGTACATACAACATACAATAACACATAATCCACATATAGCAATGTAGTGTCACATTACAAACAAGCACAGAGTTTGTTGCTGTAAGTGGAGTTTTAGCTCCATCTTATAATGTGCATGATTGTTAGCTTCCAAGCAATGTTGAGGCATTGTATTCCACAGTGTGAGTGCCTTTAAAGGTGATAGGAAACCGTTTTTACACCTCTAGATGTCCTCTAGTTGTTCTTTTATTGGCTACCTAATATTCTGACACGTTTTTGACCCTTTTTTTTTTAAATTAATAATCTAATTTTGTTGCCTTTGTAACTACCCTGAATACCTCTCTTCAGTAGTTGCTGCTCTCTCTTTTCATACTGCATGAACATTATATGACATCGGGAACTCCCATTCCAGGCCATTCAGGTGAATAGCATGGAATGGGAGTTATTGATGCCATAGTATGTCTTAGAAATATGAAAATCAAGCGCAGTAGCTGGTGAGGAGAGTGGAACTCTATGTAGATCTGAAGGCACCCCAAATCTAGATTTTTTATCATAAAATCATCAAAGTATATTAGAATACATAACTGGCATGAAAAGGAAGATGAAAGGGCAGTTAATTATGCAAAAATCATTTCCTGTCTTCTTTAAGTGCCTATTTTTCTTTCACGTTACTCTTGTCTAGTTAAGTCTACAAGCTAAGCACCCATTTAATTTGTCTACTGCATGGCATCTCAAATGTTCACAACCTGTTTCCTACAAAGTGTTTTAGAGATGCCAGACATTGTGCTGTACTCATATGTAATTTACTGGATATTTAAATGATTATTAATGTTTTAATTCTGAAGAACATGATGCTGTTAATGTTACCTTTCAAAAACACACATACTCAAGGTGCTGGCATAAACTGGGATGTCATGCTAAATTGGGATGTCATGCTGCACCTCAAAAAACAACAATAGAAAAACAAAATGTTGGTGCACAGAAAAACATTACAAATGCAGATATATGGATGCTAAAGTGCTTTAATAAGATATGGGTGCCAATAAAGACAGAAAAAAAGGGGGGAGTGAGTGTAGTGTTTTTTTTTTTTTTTCTCTCTGTATTGGCACCCATATCTTACTAAAGCACTTCAGCATCCATATATCTGCATTTGTGATGTTTTTCTGCACACCAACCTTTTGTTTTTATGCTGTTAGTGATATGTTAACCTTCTCCCTCCCCATCCAACCCATACTATCTCTCCTGAAATGTCTGCATTTGGTTTCTCAGAGGGTGTCTGGATGGTTCACTCTGCTAAAGGTTACCAAAGAATATTGATGCTGGCAACTGGGGAGGCTGAGGTACCACTACACTACCAGATACTATGTGACATTAACACACACACACACACACACCCCTACAACAACAGTGACATGCTGCATGTGCAATACATGAACTAGCAATATGCCACAATACATTACAAAAACAGGAACAGTGTGTGCCACTCATTGAATTACTTTTACAGTACTATGAATTAATATAGTGTGTCCTAATAACACTTTGTCAAAGTTGAACAACATTTGTGTGACAACATGAGCAATGATGAATGCATTGCATGCAATCTCCAATAAGAAATGCTCAGAAATACTGATCGGAAATAGTATTTTATATTTTCAAGATTAGACTTTCATTTCTGATGACAGCAGAAAACAATAGCTACCATCTGCATGATACAGTGCGTGTAACAACCTGATATCACTTCCCCCAAAAAATAATTAAGGCTGTGAATAAAAAAACATGTCTGAGGTGGAAGTAGATGTAAATTTATGAATGTATTCTCTCAAAATGGAAATTCACATCTATTTCAAATAATACACATTACATATCTGGATTTGCAAAGAATGGACAGCAATTGGATTTAGTCCATCACACATTTTTCCTAGAAACCAAATAGAATGATAAAAGATTTCATGAAAATGCCAAACATTTTTGTGTTTAATATTTGTAAAGAAATCAGGTTTGCAAACTGCAGACACCATTATGACTAAATATAGGTAACATCTGTATACAAAGTAACACCTGCACAAGCAGCCACTATAACAACTGTTGACTCCACGAAAGAGTTGTAATTGTTCAGGAAGGAGTGGGGCTAGCAACTTATTAACCGTAAAAAGAAACCAACAGATTTGTACAGTTAACAATATAATTTATTTTATCCTGATGTTTAAATTGTCACAGCACTCACCCTACCTACGTGTAGCTCTTACCTACGTTTCTCTTCCACAAGTATCGTACTGTGCATTTCGCTACAATGAATCTGAGACTCCAGGAGCCACATATACAAAAATGGGCAAAGCAGAGCACAAAGGTTTGCATTGCACTTGCTCACTGCCCACAACCTTGATGATCCTATATTCAATTGGATAGCACACCAGCTCTATCCGAGTGAACATATGGGCATGTTGGCACAGCGATAAGCCAAGTAGCACTGCCCTGACATGAATCCTGGCAATGCAGGGAACAGTGCCCCAAAACCCAATAACCCTGGTACCTTCTGGTGTGATATTCAGGCAGCACCATGCAAATGATCCCATTGGGTATACAAGGCACTAAGGGGTCATTATGGGCCATTATGGGCACATTTGTATGGGGAGCAGTGGCAGGTATGCACCCCTGTGACCAGCTCTGCCCCCACCCTGCTTAATCAGTCTGGTAAAAGTTAAATATTTCTTGGTGTCTGATGGCACCCCCAACACTCCATACCCTGTCTCTGTTAAACATACATTCAGCCCTGGTGTCCAGTGTCCCCCCCCCGCCCTCCAATCACTGGACCCATAATAGATCAACTATTCTTTGGTGTCTAGTGACAGTTCCCACTCACCCACCAATCCCCATCCCCACACCAGCATGAGTTGTCCCTGGCATCTAATAGTCAATTCCTACACCACTGGCATCATGCAACCCACCCGGCCATCCCCCATTACCGGTCTCGCCAGTGCCATAGGAATCCATTACAGCGACTGGCAGAGCTTTCCTCTCACCACCTTGGCCAGCTGCTGTATGGATTGACAGGTAGCATGTGTCCTCTGTACTGTAAAGGGAGCACATGTACTGTCTAAAGGTACGTGCACTCCCTTTATAGTACACAGAATGTGGGCTACCTGTCAATCCATATGGTGGCCAGCCAAGGTGGTGAGAGGAGGGCTGTGCAGTGGATTCCTGTGGCACTGGTAAGACTGGTAAGTGGTAGTAGCAGGGTGGGCTGCACAATGCCAGTGATGCGGAGGGGGGGCACTAGACACCAGGGACAGCTGACAATGATACACGGATTGGGATTGGCGGGAGGGGGTTACCACTAGACACCAGGGAATAGTTGATATATTATGGGTCCAGTGATCTGAGGGTGAGAGGGACTGCTAGGCACCAGAGATTTCTTTTCTTGACATGGGGCTGGTGATTGGAGGGCAGTGGGACCACTAGGCAGCAGAGAATTTCTTACTTGTACCAAGACAAGGATCAGAGGATGGGGGACCACTAGATGCTAGGAACTTACTTTATTTTAACAGGACTAGGGTTCACATAGTGGGTGGGGTGCCACTAGCCAACAGGAAGCAGGTGTGCTCCCCACTGTCAATGTGGTTGTTGGCAGCAGTGGCTCTGTCCTGGCTGCAAGGGTTGCCTGGAGTAAATTGGACTTACATAGAAACATAGAAACATAGAAGTTGACAGCAGATAAGGACCACAAGGCCCATACAGTCTGCCCATTTTTTGCCTTATGAATGTGCCATAGGCCTGTTACTCTTTCAATGGCCTATCTATTCATACTCATCTGTATTGCTCCCTTATGCCTATCCCATACCTGTTTGAAGCCCTGCACTGTATTCATATCCACCATTTCCTGAGGTAGGCCGTTCCATGCATCCACCACCCTTTCTGTGAAAATTAACTTCCTCACATTACCCCTTAATCGGCCTCCCTCTAATCTCATGCTGTGTCCGCTTGTCCTGCTATTTTTCTTATATTGAAACATGTTAGGCTCTTCCACCTTGTTAATGCCCTTAAGATGTCTGAATGTTTCGATCATATCACCTCTCTCCCTCATTTGCTCTAGGGTATACATGTTGAGCTCCGTTAATCTGTCCTCATATGTTTTCTGATGCAGTCCCTGCACCATTTTGGTTGCCCTTCTCTGGACTGCCTCCATTTTGTTACTGTCCTTGTGCAGGTGCGGCCTACACTACTGCACGCAGTACTCCAGATGGGGCCTAACCAGTGTCTTGTAAAGAAGGGATTATTACCTCCCTCTTACGACTTGTGATACCCCTACTAATACACCCCTACATTCCTCTAGCCTTACCTACTGCTTTAGTAGTCTGCTTGGATGATTTCAGGCCATCTGTGATGATGATGCCCAAGTCTCTTTCTTCCCTTGTGACTTCAGGCTTCTTTATCTTATTTAATTAGCACTTCTCGGCAATAACTGCACAGCACAAAATGACCTGCACTATTCCCTTTGGACAGCTCTGCTGCACTGAGAATTGTGCTACACCAGGATTCTTGTCCCTGTCCCTCCCTTTGCCCACTGCATAAATAATTTTTTGCACATGCAATATTAGTGCATGCTACAGCCCCTTTTGAATATTTCACTCGGGTGCAAACCCTGGGCATGCAAGGTGCAATCACGTTGCCCACCATGCAAAGTTTTGAATATCTGGCACCAGGAGTCTGGACAATCTCCCAGTTTGTTCAGGGCCCCCTGAAAATTTTAACTATCCTCAGGAATGTTCATCGCTCTGGCCAGCTGATGAAAATGTTGAGAAGCAGTGGTCCTTACACTAATCTAGGGATGCCACTGAATACCCCTCTTTACTCAGAGTAATGCCCGTTAAACACAACCCTCTGCTTCCTGCCCCAAGTCAGTTAGCAATCCACCTTGTGTGTGTATTGTGTATACTACGCAGGGGTACTTTGACCAGATGCTTATCATGCACCACAGTGTCAAAGACCTTGCTGAAGTCAACATAGACTATGTCTATGGCCCATCCCTTATCCACTTCCCTTGTGACCCCCTGGAAGAGTGTGATCAGGTATGTTTGGCATGGTCTGACCCTCATATACTGTAGCTATGCTGAGAGGGGATGAGAACTTTGGCCTCAGTTAAGTGACCCATTATTTAGTCCTTGACAACTGATTCTAGGACTTTGCCCAGGTCTGATGTCATGCTGACTGGTCTATTGTTGCATGGCTTCTACCTTGCTCCACTTTCCAGCCCTCCAGCACTGGACATGTCAAGTTAGTCAAGTCAAATCAATTTTATTGTGTTTGCTTGCATGCGCGTGCGCAGGAAACACCTTGCTTCC
This sequence comes from Neoceratodus forsteri, assembly GCA_016271365.2. Taxonomy (NCBI): domain Eukaryota; kingdom Metazoa; phylum Chordata; order Ceratodontiformes; family Ceratodontidae; genus Neoceratodus; species Neoceratodus forsteri. The sequence continues at coordinate 373,795,779 of CM057449.1, forward strand.
AGTAGCGACAGTTAATGAGCATGCCACTATGCACAAAGAGATTGACCGTTGCAATCAGGGAGCACCCCACCACAATCAGCTGTGTTTGCGGGGTGGTCCCCGACTGCAGCAGTCAATTACTGCATGCATTGTTTGGTGGTGACTCCTTTCAATTAACATGGTGATGGCTTCTCCGTTGGCCTCTCACAGTCCCCAGGAAGCTGACGGACAGCCACCGCTTTTCACAGTCCCTGGGGAAGCCGATGGGGGTGCCCAATCCACCTGTTGGCATGCCCCCATCCAGTTCTTTTTTGCCGATGGGTAGCCCAATCCCTGTCGGCATGATGCAGCCTCCATTTGTTGTGTGCCCAGGCTGCCCAACTCTCAGATGATGCACTCTCCACCCCAAGCACACTGTATGGCCGACGGGTGCCCAATCCCATCGGCTCCACCTCCAAACAAACAAACTTCCAGGTGGCACACTGGGAGCCCACCCAGAGTGCCAAATGTTCCGAGTCATCTTTAAAACAAAACAAAAAACCTGTAAAAAAAGGAAACGGTCCCTCGTTGAGTCCGGTGGCCCCTCTCCCAACCCGCAGCCACCCTCTGCACACTGCACACTGCACCTCCCCACACCCCCTCTCACCCCATACTTACCTCTGTAGCCCAGCGTGATGATCTTCGTTGGACTGGGAACACGTCTGTACTCTTCAAAGCTGACCATGAACTGAAGAAATGCCGGTAAGCTGTATAATGGCATAAATGGGTTTTTTTCAATTTATGTTGATATCTTAGCCATTTATTTGACTTTTGGCACCAAATTTTCAACATAGGGTTCTTGGGATCCCTCCTCATGAATTCAGTCACTGTCATGGCGTTATTTGGTCCTGAAAGGTGATTTTGTGGCCACTGTGTGGAATCACCTTTCGGGACTGATTAACGAATTGACAGTGTCACTGTTTATGAGGTGGGCTCTCAAAAAGCCTATGTTGTATATTTGGTGAAAAAACTCAAAAAATGACTGTGTTACCAGTGTGCATTGTGCAGTTTCCATGCACATTTGTAACTTTGTGAATCTGTAATATTTTCATTCCAGATTTTCAACATTGGCATTTTTGCACACCTCCTTATGAACAGTATAGCTGTCATTTTTTACATCCTGGCCGAAATGTGTTTTCGCACGTCCGGCGCAGAATAGCGTGGTTGCTGTGGGAAATCAGTTTTCAGGACAGATTAAGAAAATCAAAGTGACACTGTTCATGAGCAGAGGTCCTAAAATGCCTGTGTTGAAAATTTGGTGAAAAAATTCCAAAAAATGACCATGTTACAGGCATGCGTTGCGCATTTTCTATGCACGCTCGTAACTTCATGAATTTTTCATATTTTCACTCCAGATTTTCAATGTTGCCATTTTTCCACACCTCCTTATGAAAAGTACAGCTGTCATTTTTCACATCCTGCCCAAAATGTGTTTCCGCACCTGTGGCACCAAAGCATAGTTGCTGTGCAAAATCACGTTACAGGATGGAGTAATGAAATGATAATGCCACTGTTCACGAGGTGGGGTCCCAAAAAGCCCATTTTGAAAATTTGGAGTGAAAATACCAACAAATGCCTGGGGTGTTAAAGTTTACAACCATAACACCCAGCCTGTAGAGACTGACTGGCGTCAGAGGTGTGACTTGGGTTTGTCGGCTGTAATGCTCATGGCATTCTACCCCACCCTACAGCCACTGACAGGCACTGAGGTGTGCCTCGGGGTCTTTGGCCCTAATGTTCACCCCATTCTTTTATTCTGCATCCATCTCAGCTTATTTCCTTATGAAATGGGTTGAGCATAAGGGCAGAAGACCCCAAAGCACACTGTAACACCTGTCGCTGTCTGCAGGGTGGGGTGAGGTGGAATGGCATAAATGTTATGGCTGACGACCCAAAGGCACACCTCAAATGCCTTTCAGTCTCTACATGGTGGGGGCTGGCGTTAGTTCAATACTGCCATTCCTATTATGCATCTCTCTAGCTCCTACACTAGCAATGCCAATGCCAGCAAGCAAGCATTCGGCATTGACAAATGCTTGTTTATATGGTGCTCAATCCAGACAGCTTTGAGTGCCTTACAGAAGACAGCTAAAGCAATTAAAACAACAGGTTAAAATTAGCATAAAAGTATTACGAGGCTAGTCCAAAATCATAAACTAAACAAATACTTTTTCAAACATGATTCAAAAATGGTCAGCGAGGGAGCCACACTCACTTCACGGGGAAGGGTATTCCACAAAATTGGTGCTGCTACACCAAACACCCTATCCCCAGAGGATTTCAGTGGTGAGCGAAGAACAGAGGAGGTCTGCCTCAACTGACCTGAGGGCATGAGCAGGAGCATACGGAAGCAGGAGGTCTTTCAGATAGCCGGTGTAGAAGGTGTGAGATAAATGACAGACACCAGACAGTAATATTTAGTGCATAAAAAAACACAATGAATGTGTTTATCAATTTATTTGCAAACATTTTGCAAAAACAAAACAAAACAAAAAAATATATATATATTTACAGAAAGAAAATTGTGGGTGTTAGTCCATCACACCATTTCAACACATCAGGAAATACATATTCTTGAGACTCCTCTCTTTCTTCTGTATATTCAATATCCAATACTTAATTCCCAACAGTAGTGTGTAAGCTCTCACACTAGCTCCTGCTCTCTCAGTGGTCAGAAGATACTGACCCACATACACTTTCTTAGCCCCCTGGTGGCAGGTTTTATAGGAATTCTCAGGGTGACATCACAATCAGGGCATCTCCCACTTCACATAAAATAGACCTTTATGTGGTCCTACCTAAGGCTATCTAGGATACTCTTTATACAAACAAACAAAACAGACATTCATGTTATATTCCTTCTGTGAATATATCCTAAAATATCAGTTCAAACACCATGAAGTCTTGCTATATTATGACTAAATGCAGTCAGCCACTGGAGCTGAATTGCCCCGGAGAGGAAAGAGTTAACTCCAGAGAGTCTGGAGTTCCACAGCGCGAGGGCACTATACCAAAGCTCTATCTGGCCAGTTTCAAATGAAACTGTCAGATTCTTTACCCGCTTCACTGAACAGTCGCTTGGAGATCAGCTCCTTCACATCGGTTCATTTCTGTGTCTGCTAGTATTTTCGGTTCATTTGAACTGGCAAAAGTATTTATTTTACCGCATTTCGTTAAAAGCTCTATCTGGTAAACTGTAAGTAGAAAATTTAAAGTCTGTGTGGAAATTCAATTATCGGTTCGTTTTGAACCGAATCGGGTTTGCTTAATTTAACGCTTTAAAGTGTGGTTGGGCTTTTAGAGTGCGGTTCCCGGTTCTTATCGGTTCTAAAAACCTTGCTTTTAAAATAGTTTTTTCAAATACCCATGACATGGTTAGAAACCGATAAGGGTGTCTTGCCTGGCACTGCCATCAAAAGGGCAAGTTTTTGGTTAGGCTGGCATTATGTCTGAGAAACCCAAAAGAAAACCGGCACATTGGTTTCAACACTGTGATGTTGGGGAAGCTCTTTGCCAAGGCTGACTCCACACCACTTGTGTTTATTGTCTGGGGCTGACCACCTCCTGTCAGACTGCCAGGTGTAAAAATTTCCTGCAGCCACCCTGGAAAAGAGATTGGGCCGGCTCAGGGAATGAGAGGCCAAGAAGTCCGCTGACCCGATGGCCAGCCCAGTACAGTACCCACTGGACCAGAGGAGTGCCTCTGACCAGGGTGAGACTCTGGCAAAGGAAGGCTGGTTCAGGGGAACCAGTCTCAGTGAAAAAGACTAAGAAATCAGTAGGTTTGGAGTCCAAAATTGTCTCTCCAACTGCTGCAGAAATAGCTAAAGCCATACAGATTGTCCAGTCACTGTCTCAGGGTCCTGCCGAACCACCTACAGTTGGTAAAAGGTTGGTTCGTTCAGTGCCAGTGGTTCAGGAGTATGATGTTGAGGAATTTTATGAACCACAGGAGAGGGAGGACGAATTTGATCATTACATGTGTGGCTGGGAGGGTCTGGACGTGCCCATTGAACCGGACATTTCTCCAGACAGACCTTTAGAATCTCCTCCTATTCTGTCTGAGTCCCCTTCTCATTTTATGTTTTACAAAAAGGTTGCAGAAACCCTCCAGCTTCCTTTAGAGGAAGCTGTGGATGAGCAAGAGGAGCCTGATTATGTAGAAATGATGGATATACCAGAGTCTAGGAGGTTGTCTATTCCTTTGCATAAGTCATTTAGGAAGCAAACAACAAAGATTATAAAAATCCTCATTCTGTCCCTCCTGTAGATAAAAATGGACAGAAGATATACCTTGTCAGGCTCTGATACAGACTTCCTCACTGAGCAGTGTAGTCATGTAGGTGGTACAAGCTGCAGCCTGTGACAAGACTAATATTCCTCTGTCCTCACATCCTCCTGATAAGATTCCAGGAAGATTGATGCCATGGCGAAAAACAGTATATGGCAGCTTCTTTGGGACTCAGGCAGGCAAATTATATGGCTTATGTGGCTAGATATCAGAAATCTAGGTGGGACACAGTAGCCAGTAGTTAGCCAAGCAGGCCCATGGCCAGCTGGCTAGTGAGTTGGAACAGGTGGCTGCTGATGGCATTGAAGCCTCTAAAGTTCAATTTCATACTGCTGTTGATGTTAATGATGTTTCCTCTAGGGTCATGGCCACTTCTGTAGCTTTCTGTAGGTTGGCATGGCTCAGATGCACTAATCTGTCCCAAGATACTCAGTCAAAGGCTATGGATTTTCCTGTTGTGGGTAATTCTCTGTTTGGGGAACAAACAGAAAACTATATGAAAAAGATGGATGAATACAGAACTACCTACAAAAGTGTCCAGGCTAAGGAGAGGCATGCCACTCCACAGGGGCACGCTCCCAGAGGTAGGGGCAGGCCTTTCCACCAATTTCAGGCCTCCTCTGCATTTGCACAGAGGGGTTTCTTTAGAGGCAGAGGTAGACAGGGCACAAGTAAACCGTCCCCTTCCCCTCAGCCTAAGGCTACTGCCAAGCAGGCATCCTGATAGGGTGCCCAGGGCCAATTCTCCTGTACCAGTGGGGGGCAGGTTGGTTTATTTCAGCCAGAACTGGGTGTCCCTAACTTCGGACAGGTGGGTTCTGGAGGTAATAGGCCAGGGTCTGGTTCTCAGCTTCAAACAGTTTCCGAAGATGAGAGCCAGACATTTTCCACCTGCAAATCCTTCAGAAGCCCTTGCTTTGGAAGCAGAGGTTTCTTCTCTTTTGGACTGCAAAGCAGTAGAAAGGGTCCCTCCTTGCCATCAGGGCAAGGGGCTGTACTCAAGATACTTTCTTACCCCAAAAAAGACAGGAGAATGGCAGCCCATTTTAGATTTAAGGTACCTGAACAAGCATCTTTTGAAACCAAAGTTCAGAATGTTAACTCTGACAATGATTTTGCCCTCCCTGAGGCCAGGGGACTGGTTAGCTTCCCTGGACCTCAAGGATGCCTATTTTCATGTTCTGATCAGGCCTTCTCCAAAGTACCTCAGGTTCGAACTACCCTCAGGCCACTACCAGTTCAGAGGGCATGCCCTTCGGCCTTACCTCTGCGCCAAGGGTATTCACGAAATGTCTAGCTGTGGTAGTGGCTCATTTAAGGCGGCAAGGATTGCTGTGTTTCCTACCTGGACGACTGGCTCATAGTGGGTCAGTCCCCAGATCAGGTAAAATCCCACTTGCAAGTCACCCAGCAGCTTCTCATTTCCCTGGGATTCCTGCTGAATTTACCAAAGTCAGTTCTCGAACCAGTTCAGGCACTAACTTTCATAGGTGCAGAATTGAACACAAAGTTAGCCAGGGCATTTCTCTCCTCGGAAAGGGTAGACAGACTCATTGCCCTGGCATCCTCCTTTACCCTGCGGGTCTCTCACCAGCAAGGCATTTTCTGCAACTCCTAGGGCACATGGCTGCTTCCACAGCTGTAGTGCAAGGAGCAAGATTCAGATGAGGGACATTCAGTTCCATTTGAGGGCCTATTGGTCTCAAAGGAGGGACCCCTTTCCAAATTGCTTCCAGTGACCTCAAACCCTGATCCTGGCCTTACACTGGTGGCAGGATCAAAAGCAATCTAAAACAAGGGTTCTTTCATTCCCGTTTCCCACTCCCTCACCCTCACCATGGATGCTTCCCTGTTAGGGTGGGGAGCTCACTTGGGCGACCTGTCCACTCAGGGAGTGTGGTCTCCCCAGGAATCTCTGCTCCACATCAATCTTTTGGAACTCAGAGCTGTTCTTTTAGCTCTTCAGGCGTTTTCAGCTTCTGTCCAGAACAAAGTAGCTCAAGTCAGGATAGACAACACAAACAGAACAAAGAGGAAGCGGGGAACTACAGACCAGTCAGCCTCACCTCGGTAGTGGGAAAGATCATGGAAGCACTACTGAAGGAGAGATTGGTGGAACATCTGGTTGTCAATGGACTACAGGACCCAAGGCAGCATGGTTTCACCAGGGGGAGGTCATGTCAGACCAACCTCATTGAATTTTTTGACTGGGTGACTAGGGAGGTGGATCAGGGGAGGGCAGTGGACATGGCCTATCTGGACTTCAGCAAGGCCTTTGACACTGTGCCACATAGAAGACTATTACACAAACTGGGGAATATGGGTGGGCAGGACAGTAGTGTGGTGGGTAGGTAACTGGCTGGGTGGCAGGACACAGAGGGTGGTGGTAAATGGCTGTCACCCACAGAGGAAGAGTGACCAGTGGGGTACCACAGGGATCAGTGCTGGGACCGGTCCTATTCAACATCTTCATCAGTGACATTGCACAGGATATAGAAGGCAGAATTTCACTGTTCGCTGATGACACAAAGCTCTGTAACAGAGTAGACACACCAGAGGATGTAGACAGAATGAGAAGGGACCTGCAGAAACTTGAAGAATGGTCAAGGGTTTGGCAGTTGAAATTCAATGCAAAGAAGTGCAAGATAATGCATATGGGTACAAAACCCTGGCACAATATATCAGTTGGGGTGAGGATATAGCATGCACCAAGCAGGAAAGGGATCTTGGGGTTGTCATCTCTGATGACCTCAAGGTAGGGAAACAGTGTGACAAGGCATCAGGTAAAGCAAATAGGATGCTGGGATGTATAGGCAGGGCATCACCAGCAGGAAAGGAGGTCATAATTCCGCTATACAAGACACTAGTGAGGCCCCACCTGGAGTACAGTGTACAGTTCTGGAGACCATACCTACGTAAGGACATAGACAGGTAGAGAAGGTTCAGAGGAGGGCAACAAAGATGGTGCATGGGTTGCATCACAAGTCCTATGAAGACAGGTTGAAGGAACTGAACATGTACTCCCTGGAGGAGAAGAGGAGAGGGATATGATAGAGACATACAAGTATCTTACAGGGAGGAACAGGGTGCAGGAAAACACTATTTTTAAGCGAAAAAGATGTTTCAGGACTAGAGGGCATGGGATGAAGTTGGAGGGAGGACGATTCAGAGGAAACATGAGAAAGAATTTCTTCACTGAACGGGTGGTGGACAAGTGGAACACCCTGCCAGAGGAAGTGGTGGGGGCTGAAACAATCACGGGATTTAAGAATGCATGGGATAGACATAAAGGAATTCTAGAGGTCAGGGGTAAGGGGAAATAGACTTCTAGGAAAACAAACTGAACTTACAAGCTCAAATGGGCAGACTAGGTGGGCCATAGGCCCTTATCTGCCGACACTGTCTATGTATCTATGTAACACCACAACAATGTGGTACATCAACAAGCAAGGGGGCACTCGGTCATCAGCCTTGTGCACCGAAGCAATGAAGTTGTGGTCTCTGGCTTACTCCCTGAACACCTCCCTGATAGCAGTTCACCTTCCAGGGAAGGACAATGTCCTGGCGGATGCCCTCAGCAGGATTTCTCAGGGCCATCACTAATGGGCTCTGAATCCTCAGGTGCTGGGGTCAGTCTTTGCCAGATGGGGCACCCTCAGATAGATCTTTTCACAGCCCCAGACAACCACCAACTTCCTCTGTTTTGTTGCAGGCCTCCAGTGCTGGGATCAGTCCCCCTGGATGCCTTTCAGTTGGATTGGAAAGGGAAGTTCCTGTATGCCTTTCCCCCCTTTCGCCTTCTTTTCAGGGTACTAGTAAAAATCAGATCTCAGCCCTGCAAGGTGATTTTGATTGCTCCAGATTGGGCCAGACAGCCCTGGTACCCACTGCTTCTGTCCTTGACAGTCCACCCTGCCCCGAGCTTGCCCAGAGTCCACGACTTACTGGCCTGTGCACAGGGAGAGTGTGGTATCCGGACCTCAAATCCTCCATCTCAAGGCATGGCTCTTGAGGAGTTAGAATTTACGACTTACACCTTTCTCAAGGTGTTTTGATATTTTAAAGGCTTCAAGGAAGCCTTCCACTAGGGCCACTTACAATTCTAAGTGGAAAAGGTTTTCCATCTGGTGCTCTGAGAAGCAGATTATCCCAGAATCTGCTGATCTGCCCATTTTACTGGACTATTTGGTCCATTTAAATTCTTTAGGCCTTAGGCCAGCTACCTTAAAGGTTCATCTGGCAGCTGTCTCTGCTTTTCTGTCAGCAGGGAAGCCTGCTTCCTTTTCTTCTCACCCTGTGCTTTCCAAGTTTTTTAAAGGGTTACTTCACACCAACCCTCCTTTTCGAGAACCAGCTCCCGCTTGGGACCTGAATGTTTGCATTGCTCAGTTAATGCAACCCCCCTTTGAGCCTCTGTCCTCAGCAGAGCTCAAGTTTCTGACTTGAAAAACTGTTTTCCTAGTGGCTATTACTTCTGCCAGACGCATAAGTGAACTACAGGCCCTGTCAGTGGAAGAAGATTTTATCTCTTTCCACAGAGATAAGGTAGTCCTCAGGACTAACAGAAAGTTTTTGCCTAAAGTGGTTTCAGATTTCCACCTGAACCAATCCATCTCTTTCAGTATTTTCACTGAGCATTCTTCCTCAGGTGAGAGGAGTCTGCACAGCTTGGACGTCAAAAGAGCCTTAAGCTACTATTTGGAACGCACCAAGGGTCACAGGTTCGAATCCCTCCAACTCTTCCTTACCTATGGCGAGGCTGGCAAAGGGAAACCTGCCACTAAGAGGACAATTGCAAGGTGGATTGTCTCTTGTATCCAATTTTGTTATCAAAAACTAGGTAGAGAACCCCCCTCAGGACTGAGGGCTCACTCCACCAGGGTACAGCTGCATCTCTAGCGGCTGCTAGAGATATTCCCATTCTGGAAATCTGTCAAGCTGCTACTTGGAAAACAGTTCACACTTTACTCAAGCATTATTCCCTGGATATTCAGTCCAGGAGAGATGCTCGTTTGGCACAGCTGTGCTTTAGAGCTCATTTCCTAAGTAGGTTCTGACCTCCTCCATGGAGGTACTGCTGTGTAATCTGTATTTAGTCTAATAATAGCAAGACTTCATGGTGTTTGAAGAAAAATTACTCACCTTAGTAATTGCTTTTCTTCTCATGGAGTCTTGCTATATTATGACCACCTCCCTCCTGCCCTCTCAGAACTTCTACTTGGGTAGGTGGCAAATTAGTGCAAGCACTGTGTCATGCTATTTTAGTTCTTCCTTCACCCCCTTTATTTAGGGTTAGGAATTAGGTATTTCTGTTTTAAGTAATATGTTGGCCCCTTCCTGGACTTGAGTCTTGGGGAAGGGGTCTATAATAGTGCTTGTTAGGAGAAACTAATAATACTGTTATTCATTGTTATTATTATTATTGCTGTTTATATTGTTGTTTATATTGTTGTTATTCCTACTAGTAGGTAGCCACTTGGCTAGTGTAGAGCTTTCCACACAGACTTGTTGCTTAGTGTTAGCTTTCAAAAGATCTGACAGTTTCATTTGAAACTGGCCAGATAGAGCTTTGGTATAGCGCCCTCTCGCTGTGGAACTCCAGACTCTCTGGAGTTAACTCTTTCCTCTCCAGGGCAGTTCAGCTGCAGTGGCTGACTGCATTTAGTCATAATATAGCAAGACTCCATGAGAAGAAAAGCAATTACTAAGGTGAGTAATTTTTTCTTTTAGACCATCTAAACCTTAATTAGGGGGTTTCTCCCTCATTTGGAGCATAGCTCCTCCCACTTGCTGTGGCCTCATCTCTCCTGATTTTTATGACTGTGGGCGAAGCCTACAGGAGTATTGCATGTACAAAAGGAGTGATGTCATGTTTTCTGTCCGTGGAACTGACTGAAAGTGTAACTAGTCTCCTCCACCTTACCCTCCTCCAAGAAATGTTTTCTGCCCTCAAATAAATATGCTTTCATGTTAGCCAATGGTTGCAGGGTACTATTTTCTTTCTTAAATGGGTGGTACAAGAACTGGAACCTGAGTAGTGGGAGGCAGCATTTTTGGGGGGGGAGTAAGGTCCACCCCATCTCCACCCAAGAAGCTCCAAAAGGTCCATCCCACCTTTTTTTTTATTCATGTGGGAGGGGCATGAGGTGGATCTATCATCTTGAAAGAAGACTCACATGTTTGGGATGTGGACCAAGGAACAGAAGTCTGTGGAGTCCCTGCATTTTGTTAAGGACTAGAACAAAAGATACTTAAAATGCCTTCAAATGACTTAAAAACCCTTAGAACAAATGATTATCAGAGTCACCTGGTGTCTCAAAAGGAAAGACTAAGAAGTGTCTAAAAACTAAGGAAAATAGACAGCTTTCGGGTATTTCTTAAACATTTATATACTAAAAACAAAGTTCAGCTTTTGGGATTAACAATATTTGTTTACCATATTATATCTATCTGTATATATAGTTTGTCTTTTTAGTAGTTTCAAAATCCTGAAAGCATTGGTTTTACTAATGCATTTAGAAATAAAAATTTTTAATTGTGTTTACAGATAACCTTGAAAGCATTGGTGTTACTAATGCATTTAGAAATACATTTTTTTAGTTGTCTTTACAGATAAATCATGCATGTTCATGTGAGGGCACATTTTTTGGGGTATGGGGTTCAAATTATTTTAATCATGGGCACAATGCTTGGTAAACACAGTCTGTGATGAACTGTATTTTTCTTTTTAAGTTTGAGAAATGGAGTTAACTTAAAGCTATTAGAAGTAGAATGGGTTAAACACTTCCTGGAACTTTCTGCATAACAAGTTCCCCATGGCATCTCACAGCATTTCACACTACCATCCTAAGAGCATTCAGTGCGTTACTTTATAGGACATTGCATAGCAAGAGATCTAGCCTTCCCTTTTTCCAAATAATATATCAACTTCATTCTCAGGCAGGCAGTTCTGGGCTACTATTTATATTCTACTGAATCTTCTTAAAGGAAAACTGCATGTTAAAATCAGGAATATATGTATTACTACCAATTTTGAGTTCTCACTTCAATCCAGTGTTTTGTTTCTGCCTAGGCTCTTAGAGGAGTTTTTCTAATTTTCCCTGGGTGTTTTATGACATCTGGGGGCTGTCATTCAAGTTTGTTTTATTGCTTCTTCTCCAAGTTAGTCTTCACAGCTTACCCTTTGGTTTGATATCTAATAGCCCCTACAGCAGGCCAGTCTCTTGTTACAGTGTCTTGCTTAGCCACAGCAGAGAAAAAAACACTGCAGCCAGGATTCACAGTGCTATACAATATACTATAGAAAGTTACATGTTTAAACACACACACACACACACACACACACACACACACATACACCCCAAGCAGAACACAGCTGGATAAGGTACCAGTATTTAGGAAACTTGTCATACTTACCCAGAGTCTAGCAATGTGGATCCTGGCTGTGACTATAGGTGTTTACAACTGAATGATAATCACATTTGCTTCACTTGCAAATAGGTAGGTGTAACCTCCCACCCCTTCATTTTGCAACGACAGGTGGTATGCTGTTTGAATCTGACAGCAATACGCGGTGGGGGTCTGGGTTCGGGGAGGAATAGGTCACTCGGCACAAAGGCTAGGTTTGGCTACTCTGCACAGGGGCACCCAAGTAACTCTGAACACAGGAAGCAATAACTGCAATGTCGAATACCAGAAATGGGATTCTAAAGTGTGTCTTTTATTCACATCCAAACAGAATAAACAAAGCATAGATGGACCCCCCATGGGGCTACACTCCTGGTAATGCAGATTAAAAGAATCAAGAACACTTCTTCTACACTTTAGCCCTCAGGCTCTGAACCCACCGGGCACACAGCCCGGACTTGCATGCTGCTTTGGGTACACAGCCCAAACTTGTACGCTGTTCTGGGTTTTCCCTGGCTCAGCTCCCTTGCCGGCCACTCAGACACCTCCCATATGTCATGGAAACATTTACTGGTGGCTCCATAAACTACCTAAGAGCACCTCAGCTCTATCAGGGAATTTTCCTTTTAATCCCACATCTGGGTACTTTCCTCAGGCACTGGTCAAGTACTTGAGAGAAAGTAAAGTTGCCACAGAGCAAATCCGTAGAGGTGAATTTGGTTACTACTGATGGGGGGTCTCCCACCTCTCGGTCCCACAATTCATACGCGGCCATTTCTCTGGACAGTAAACACCTCATACTGTAAAGCTTGGCAATGTAGATTATTGCTAAATGTATGTCACATTTCCTCTGCTTGTCTTGCTTTCCCTTTGTGCTGGACTTGAACATACTTTTAATTGGCATAGCCCATTGTTCTAGGCCCCCCACTGATTAGGCAGTCCAATCCCCACATTACAACTGTACTTGGCTGTCTTTTTCCTGACCCCACAGTAACAGTCCCTTTAGTTTTCTTCTGTTAAGGTGAAATACACATGGTCCTCTTTCACAGCGAACTCACCCTTTGGTTGCAGGTGCCCCACAGGTGATTCCTCCACAGGAATTTCTCTCTCAGAGCTTCTGGTGCCATAGCACAACTTGAAATAGGCAGCTTCTTCCCTTAGCCGGAACCAGGAGGGTTGCCCCTGGAGAACAGGCAAACTTTCCCCCATCCCCTCAGGGATGGGGCCCTTGGACCAGTAACAGCAGTCTCCACCACTTCAACAACCAGTTTCTGTGTTCCTCTTATGGTGGAAACACACACCTACTTAACAGTAGCTCTAAAACAGAGCTTAAAGCTCTGAGAGCCTGCACACATACAGCTGTACTACTGTCTCTCACCAAGACTGCACACAGACTGAATTCAAAATCCCCAACATTCTATGCTAACCTTTAACTGCAACATTCCAGTGTGGCTTATGCAGCTGCGAAAGTTCTATGGTGATGTCATCCCTCAGTCTCAGCTGAGACTGAGAACAGAGTGAGACAGTGTGAAATCCATTTAACTGGAGTTTCACAAGCTGCCTTCCCTGCCTACCACTAGGTCTTACTGGGATTCTAGTAATCCCAGGTAACAGGGGGGTTACATAGGCATTTGTGTCTTAATTTCTGTTTGCCTTACTCTAGGTTACACATAGAATCTGAAAAATTCATAACATGCTGTATTGTGATTCAATGAACTGATAAATGGGGATTTTGGTTTCTTTTACAAATTCATTTTTCCTGACCATGGATATACTAAAACAAAAATTTCTCAACAAAATGTTTTTAAATAAAGAGTTTAACTCACAGCAGCAGAGGAAGCATATTGGCATTAAAAGCTTAGTGGCGTGGATGTAGATGCACCAGTATTTAAGCATGGCTTTGGTAGAGGACTAATTGTGACTGGGGGGGTGAGGGAGGGAGTGAGTCTTGATATTTGTAGCATAATGGTTTTCTGAAACTTCAACCTTCAATGGGTTAGACTCTGCAGCCATCTGTACAGTATATCACTAAGCCATATGCAGTGTGGTATGGGTAAAACCCAGATCACCAGACCAGGACCAGTGCTGTAAAATCTGCACTGGGCACAGCTTGTGAAAATATTGCTGATCCAGTGGATCAAATAAATTCGTGCAACTAAATAATTACTCGGCTTCGCCTTGTAAGTGATCTAAATCTCACTTTCAGGTTCTTGGCAACATTGGAGTTGCAAATAATCACAGACAAGTTGCATTCGAGTAATAAACAAGTTTATTACTACAGAATAGGGATAAATCACAGTTGCCTTAAGCAGTTCTTACCAATACGAACCGGGAGCCAATGCTAAGCTGCTCCTCACACCTCGAGGTTTCTTTGTTGTCTCTTGGGGTCTCTCGGTCTCCGAGGTGTAAAGCCTGTGCATAACATTATATACCTATGATAATTACTATGGTTACTGAAAGATAGAAACATTTCTAGTTACAGAGATGAGCCCTATTGGCTAAATTAGAGGTGGCTCCACGGTATAAGATAACATTATATAAAGTTGTAAAGTCATCAGTTTTAGAACAAAGACCTTCTTATACAAAGTCTTACATAACAAGGTGAAGTGGTGTCCATCACCAAAGATGGCAATGTTGCCTTAACATCATAATCACTTCAAGGACAGGTGTCTTGGCATCTGACAAGTAAGAGATAGACAGAAGTACATAATATAATGTGTTAGCATTAGCAAGCAAAGTGAGTTACAATATGTGTATACAAATCCTAACATCTACTCTTGTACAATAGATGCTCTTAGCCCTATATATTAGTATAACCTATACCTAAATATCAGCTGTCTACAGTGTGCCCTGAGGGTATCAATAGTGCAGACCTCGTAATAATTCCCCTTGTTGCCTTCAAAGCAACACAGGCCAATGATATTTAGAGGCTGAGCTTTGAAGAAACTCGTTGCCTGTGTTGGCAGGGTGTTGAGCAGCAAAGCATAATGATCAAGTGAATGTCAAGAATGCTTGTATATAACAAAACCTTTAAAAGTAATCTCTAACCAGTGTTAGTCAAAGCATTATTCATATCTCTCGCTATTCATCAAATCAAGAATAGCTTCATTGGCTTTGGTGATATTATTGCTGATGTGGATGAGGTGTGTGTCCTTTCTATCTAAAAGGGATTTCAGTGTGAGTGTCAGTGGATCTATGTGTACGTTAAAGTAAGGTAGGTATTCTTCTAGGTAAGTAAATAATCTGGATTCCCATCAATGATGTCTGCTTCATAGTGAAGGGGTTGTGACAGTATGTCCAATAACAGTTTTCTGATGGGGGACAAAACAGAAGTTGGGGTAATCAATTTGACAAGTAACAGAACCATAGGAGTACGTCTTAATATTTGTGACAATGCAGTACTCCCCGTCAGAGTTATATTGAGAGTGCACAGTAGGTAGTCTCCATTTTTGCAGCTGGACAGGGCATGTGTAGGTCGTCTTTGAGATCCGTGTTGACAGGCGATGAGCTTCCTTACGATAGGACTGATAGAATTGATCCGGTGACTGCATTGGTGCAAAAGCGTCGGTGCCATTTTCAGTGATGTCAGCATCCATAGTGAAAGTCCAATCAATGCTGTCTGGTGAATAACCACATACAGGGCATATAACATCAAACACATCACATCGGCACAAGTAGATGTACTGCTTCTTCGCACAACAGTCTGTGTGCAGTGCCACCCAGGCGTCCAAGAAGGAATGGTAGACCAGTAAAGGAGGTAGATCCAGGCCTCTGTAGATGTCTTCGGGCCCCAAATGCCCAATAGAATGTGCCAGCAAGCTTGTCAACAAAGCTGTAGTAGGATCAAAGCGTAAAGAGACAGTAAAAGAGACAAACATGGTATCTTTTATAGAACATTTCTGGACAGAAAAGGAACAGTGTTTGATGTCTGGTCACAAACCCTAAGTTAAGTAGCTGTGGAAAGAGGAATAGACAAAGTTTGTTGCATACACAAATCAATACATGATTGAGATTTACATCTGGGACAATACCATTTAGAGAGGCGCTGTCATGTATTATATCGAATCCTTCCAATTCTAAATCTCTAAAAGGTTGTTGATGGTAGTGATTATGTATGATCCATATGCAGAGCAGTATTTCCCTGTCAATGTATTGTTTCTCAGCTTCTCTATTGTTCTGTTGTATGAGTGCATTAATCTTATCCTTGAATCAGTGAATGCCTTTGCAATGTCGTGCATGTTATATACAGTGTATCTCTCTTCCTGACTAAGACCATCCACACCATGCAATAACGGTGGTAAAACGTCATTTACCAAGCCAGCGGAGAATTTCGCTGGTGACTCTTTATAGCAGCAATGTTTGCTTTTGTTCCAAATGGACATAGCAGTACCAAAATACCTGTAACTGTGCCAGTGGCACCTGTAACATCAGAACTATCTACTTCACGTTTAGTCGTGCTTATTAGTATGTGCTAGGAGGAGGTTTCCTCCAAAGTTACCTCTATGTTCAGTTGAGTATATGCCAGTAAAGGGGTCTTTAGTACGATTTGGAATGCAGCTAAACTGTCAAGCAATAAGGTACTGAAAATGCAGATGTGTTAGTATTGTGACACATACCAAATTCCTTCATGTTCCAATAAGTAAGATTAAACAAAACCGCATGCATAAATTGTAAATTATTAATCAGAGAGAACCTGGGAGGGCAGTGGCAGTGAGACCACTACGAGGGCCAGGATTATGTTTCGGTCATTCCAAAAGCTGTTTCTCAGTGGGGGGTAAGACAGATAAATATATGGCAGCTGAGGCCATGTGATGAATAGCACAAAATTTTTGGGCAGCATCCTGAGAAAGAGAATTACAATAGGAAGGGTCAATTAAAGCAGTAATGTTATATAACCCAGAGTGTCTTAATGCAGTTTGTAACAAGGACAGAGTACCATTTGGGACAATTTAGCGTTGGGCCAACCTTGGAAAGTTCCCTTAGAAAGTTTGGCCACAGGAAGAATTTGTCCTTGGGATGTGGTTTGCCATTCAATCTGGAGGGTAGATTTATCAGAGCAACAACTGAGGCAGTGAGGTATGCATCGAACCTTTCCTACAGTGACCATGGTGTCTGGAATTTTGATGGAAACTCCTCTGGAGGAGGTGATGGATGATCAAGGTGGCTAGGAGGTCCGTACTGTGCCTTGAGGTTGGGGAGTACTCCTGCAAGGGTACTGAGAGAACAAGATAACCATCTTGTCAATGCATCTGAAAAGGAAGATAAAAGATTAGTATATTAGTACAGTTCCGCCCAATGGGGTTAGGAAAAGTAAGTTTAAACTCCTTTGTACAATTTCAATTGGTTTGCATGTAACCATTTGTCAGTCGGTTTGTTGTTGTGGAGGAGTCTAACTTGATAGACTGCCGGACTGAGCTTGTTGACAATGGGGTAAGGGCCTTCCCACTTGTTGGAGAAGGAGTGGGTGGGATGTGCAAATCGAAGTACCATTACTTGATCTCCAACCTGCCAATCCACTTCTTGTGCATGTTTGTCAAATTGTATTTTGGATTGTTGCTGGGCTTTGCCCATGCAATTTGCAGCATACAAGTGTGTGTATGAGGTCTTGTCTGAGTTTTTCCACATACTGATCTACAGACACTCGGTCCGCAGTGGGGTGTGTGGGTCAAAGAGCAAATGTTCAGGGTAACCTCATTTGTCTGCCAGTCATCACCTCAAGGGGTGTGAGCTGGGTAGTAGCTGAGGCGCCCCTAATTGCCATAAGGAGTAAAGGCAGTAGGAATCCAGGTCTTGGGGTTGTCCTCAATGAATTTGGAAAGCATTTGCTTAATCCGTCTGTTAGCTCTTTTCTACTTGACCTGAGGATTGAGGGTGATAAGGTATGTGGACTTTTGCTGAACCCCGAGGAGTTCGAGGACTCTTTCATCAACTCACCTGTAAAACTGGTTCCCTTGTCGGAGTCTACTTTGAGAGGCAGACCCACCTGAGAAAATTTGTTCCACCAGGATTTTGGCAGTTGTTTTTGTACAAGTCTTAGTGGGAAAGCTCACCCACTTAGAGAATAAATCTGTTACTACAAGTGCGTATTTGTTGTTTCTACTGGTATTAGTCAAAGAGCCAATAAAATCAATTTGATGGCATGCCAAGGTCCAGTATGTCGTTGTGGTAAAAGTTTGGCATTCCGTTTTGTAGGTATGGGATTGTTCTGTGCACAAACAAGGCAATTGTCAATGTACTGTTTAACATCTTTGGTCATTCCAGGCCACCAAGCAGTAGTTTTGAGTCTTTGGAGTGTGTTTTCAGCCCCCTGGTGTCCACCAGTGGGGGTATCATGTACCTGATGCAAGAATTCAGATCTCAAGTGTCTGGGGACTACCCATAATTTAATGTTGGTATCCTCTGGTTGGAACCAAATGAGTTTATCATTGGGAGATAAATGTAGTCTGCTCTCATGTCTACGGTATGGGTTATGTGTGGGAAGTCTCTCTTCAGTATCTTTGTCCAAGAATCTGAACACTTCTTTGAGTTCAGTGTCCAAGTGCTGGGCTGCTGAGAGGTCTAAGGGGGTAAAGGATTCAGATTTCCTTTTAAGAGCCGCAATTTGGACAGCTGCGTTGGCCTCTGGATGTTCCATTTCCCAAACATCCCCCCCTTGGGCCCCTTCCTTGGCAAGGGTGTCTGCTGTGTCATTAAATGCATGATAGGGATCATGTAAGAATGAGCTTTAACCTTGTGCACATAAAGTTTGTGTGGGTATTTCACCTAACGCATGTATGTAAATTACCAACTCTTTGTATTTCACTGGACTGCCATCAGAAGAGAGGAAGGAGTCTTCCGCTAGAAAGGGAGGAATTCTGTAAGGAGCAACAAACCCAATTAGAATCAGTAAAGATGATAGTATCCTGAGTTCCATGTTGGATGAACTCTAATGCACAGGCCACTGCTGCTAGCTCTGCATACTGTGATGAAGCTACAGTACAACGTTTAGATATCTTGACAGTGTTTCAAAAGGATATGCTATCTTGATACCCATCCCTGCAATTTGTTCACCTTGATAGTATGAGGCTGAACCATCGGTGAAAACGCGACACAAGGAGGTGTTTTCTAGCACCTCAGGGGTGGCAGGGAAAATGGACCTGGGTCTGGAAGGTCAGGTGATTGCAGAGCTTAGTCGTGGGCTCTCCCTGAAAAAAGGAGACCGTAGCCAATAGAGATGGAACTTTGGTTTGGTGGACCTGTATGTCCCTATCCTGGAGGAGAAGTGACCAATGTGTCAGTCTGGTGTTAGAGACTGACCCATCCTTCACTGGTCTGAAAGTAAGAATGTGGTGGGAGTGTGGTTGGTGTTAGAATCAGTGGAAGTACCCAATGATATACAGGAAGTGCTTAACCATCAATAGGTAGCCAGAAGGTTCCTTTCACAAAGGCCATACTTCTGTTCTCACGGGGAGTCAAGAGCTGTGATGCATATGCAATTGGTCTCAAGGAGCCATGTACCTTCTGGGCCAGTACTGCTGACATAGCAATGTCAGAGGTTAGCACCTCTAGGTGAAATGGTAATGTTGGATTGGGGTTCACCAGTGCTGGGGCGGAGGCCAGGGCCTGCTTCCAGTAACGCCACAGCCTGGGTATGGACAGGGCCCCAATTCCATGGAATGTCCTTTTGAGTAATCATACAGTGGAGCCGCTTTCAGCAAAGTCACAAATGAAACTCCTGGAGTAGTTTACCATACCTAAAACCTTCTAAGAGTTGCCACACTGGTAGGTAATGGCAAGTCCTGCAACCCTTGAATTTTCTTCCAAGTAGACCCGACCCTGATCTGTTATCTTCAAACCTAGAAAGAGTACTTCTTTCTGACACAATTGTGCTTTTGCAGGATTACACTTCAGGCCTGCTCTCTGAATAAGAGTCAATAGTTCATCCAAGAGATCCAGATGTTGATCCGTGTGGCAGTTGCCAGCAACAGGTCGCCTCACATACTGCAAGAGACATTGGGGGTTGAGAACCTTGTAGGCATCCATCATATGGAGATGGAAGAGGGATGGGCTATTATGGAATCCTGTGCAAGCAAGTCCACGTATATTGTCTTCCTTCAAAGGTGAAGGCAAATTTGTATTGACTCTTGAGGGCAATGGTAATGACCAAAAACCATTGGAGATATCCAGAGCGCTGAACCATTTCTGGTCTGGTGTTAGTAATCGAAGCACATCTGGTGCTGATGCTACAGTTGGGGAACAACTAGGAGTGACTTGATTTAGTTTCCTGTAGTCAATGGTAAGTCTCCAGGTACCTGTGGGTTTTCTTACCGGCCAAACAGGAGAATTGGCAGTGGAGACACAAGTTCTGATTACTCCTTGTTTAGGAGTGACTTAATTGTTTCTCTCAAAGAGGGTAAGGCTTCAGGGAAACGGGTATTGTCTTTGTCTTTCATGTGTCGGGCCTGGCACTTCAATGACAGTATGCATTCTGCCACAATCGTGTTTGTTAACTGCAAACGCTTCCAAATGTCGTTGCAGAATGGGCAGGAGTTTTGGGAAAAATTCATGATTCTTGAATAAATCTATGACGTCATATTCTTTATTGTTGATAGAGATGGTTGCCACAGCATGTGAGTCAGGAATCAAGACGGTATGGTATTGACCCTGGATTTGCATCAACAGCATATTTGCCAGATCCACCACACAGCCATGTGGTGCCAGAAAGTCAATCCCAATAATGCTGGGATGATCGTGCAACACCATCAGCTGGAAGGCGTGGGAGGTCTTCAGATGACCTAGCTCTACCGGTAAAGGCAGGGAGCGGTATGCAGGCAGCCTAGTACCGTCGACTCCTGACATGTTGGTCTTCCATCCAGTAGACCATGGAGACGTTTCAGGGTGATCATCGTGTAACACAGATACAGCTGCACCTGTATCTAAAAGTACAATTAAGTGGCGGCTCCCGACCTCGGCCTCGGTGCAGGGCCTTCCGTTTGTATCCAAGACCAGCTTGTTTACAATGCGGACTGGGGCCTGTAATTGTCAACTGCTGTTGGGGCATGCAGTGGTTGGGCCTGGCTTGCATGGATAACCTCACCATGTTGCACTGATGCAATGTAAGGCGTTGCTTCTGGGTTCAGACTGTGGGTCTGCGCACTCCCACTGCCGGAGTCTCCATGACCAGTAGTGTTATGGATCGCCAGTTGCACTGTTGCAAGTGTTTGTGCGGGAACGGCATCCGCTACAGAACGCTACTTGTTCCAGGAGCTCCCAAATTCCGATTTTCTTCAGCTATCTGTTTATATGAGGGACCCGTCTTCTGTAATGGCTTCCCTTTTCCTTATACTTTTGTTCTTGTTCAATTCCAGTTCCCACTCCACTGCTGCTGTTGCTGTTGTTGAGGTTTTGTTGGGTGCCAGCTGGAGGGTCGATGGAGGTTTGGCCTGTTGTCGTTGGGCCTGTCCTTCCACCGTGTAGTGCTGATCGTGGCCCGGAGGCGGAGTTCCAGGCAGCAACCTTTGGAACCGGAACCCAAATCTCGGATATACAACTGGTACACCCTCTCGGTTTTCCGAAGAATATCGGCAAACCTATCTGTATTTGGGTAAGTAGTGGGCTCTACTTTATCTCTTACGGCTGGGATCATGTTTCTAAGGAACAGGGTCTTATATTCAATAAGGTCCACATCCACGGCTTCTTGTGCCAGATGTTTTCCTGCTCGATAGGCCATCCAGAGTCTCTGGTGGTAAGTCGCTGGGCTTTCTTTAGCATTTTGCTTCACGGGATATGCTAGCATTACTCCAACCATGCCAGGGCTGTGAGTGGAAATGAGCTCAGCTGCTACTTCGTCAAACGTAGCGTTCCCATCCTGGCGAACAACTTCGGGGAGTTTTGCCCATAAGCCAGGATCGATGGTTTGGCGTAGTATTTGGACATGGTATTCTGCTGCGAGACTGAGCATCTCGCACTTGGAGCGTACCTTTTCCAAATGGCAGCTGAGGTTGTCGGACGGGGTCATCCGACCGATACTGTCAGCAATTTGCTGAACAGAGTAGGCCATTTGTAGGGGATTAGTTGGTGGTCGATCAGGCAAGGGCAGCACATCTCGCACACCATCCAACGCTGCATGGGCTGCAGCTTCAGCTGCCATCCGTACAACGCCTTCCTGAGTGCCAGCCTCTTGAAAATTTGTCGAATTTGACTTTAATGGCTTTCATGCTTCTTTCAGGAAGAGGAATATTCCCTAGTGCTCTATCAATCATGGTTTCAATCTCTTGTCTGTCTTCCACACCAATAGCGGCTACGGGCGCCATCAGGACCAGGCTTGGGCCTGCTCCCCATCATGGGCGCCGCCATGTGTCTCCCATGATGAGCGCCACAACGTCCATCGACGGTGACCTGGGGAGTAGGGGTGGGGACCTGCCATGCTGTGATGGCTGGGTGGGGTATCTGGGCCATAGTAGGGGTGTGACTGACGTTGTACTGTGAATGTCGCCGTCCGGATAGCTCCTCCCGACTGACCCGAGTGGCGGGGCTACACCACCCATCGCCTTCACATGGCCAGTCAAAACCTCTCGCTGATGGTGCAGTTTATCCATCTTAACCTTACATTCATCATGACTCACACTTGCAACATCCATATCAACCTGATCTTGCTTCTGTTTCTGCAAAACACGGTACACGGCGCTCAATTCGCGATTGTCCCTATAGGCTATCTCTAAATCATTACGTACCTGGTTGATCTCGTCCTGTAGCTCACCCATCTCATCACTCATCTGTGCATTCGCAGCACTCAACAAATCATTCATTTGTACAACTTGACTCTTATCCTGTCTTAAACTTTCACACTCAGTTTTTAGAGTACACATTTCTTGTTCGCCTGCCTGTGCAGAATGATGCAATAGTGAATCCTTCTCATTACGCAGCATCTGGAGTTCAGCCTCCAGATTCTGCTGTATCTTGATACATTCCGTCTCCTGCAAACCCATCTCCTGTTTGAGAGATGCGATCTGCAGATCAAGGGTTCGAAACCTCACTTCGGAGGCTTCCAAAGCAGCGTAGAGAGCAGCGACCATCAACCCTTTAGCAGAACGCCTGTTGGTTGACTGCCGCGTCTCAGTGTACTGAGTTGAGATCCCCAGTACAGGGTTATCGGATTGACTTGCGTCCCGCGTGAAGTCAGCCCATCCTCCATGGGAGGTAAGGAAATTTGAGACATCGAGTCTCAGTTCTGCGCAGATATCTGATACGGTGGCCATTTACGTGGGAGGGAACGAAAATTCAAACTGTGAAAAGACCATGCTATGACGATCCACAACACAGGTACTTTTAGCACAGCTGAGCTACTGTATAGTTGTAGGCTTGCAATTCAAAGCCGCTATGAAGTGGGTCGAGATGGCATAGACCACACCCAAAAAAAAATCAGCCAGACTTTGCAAGTATCCACAACTGGTGGAAAAAGACGGGAGAGGTGATACAGAGATGTACACCTACAGTCCCCGTGGGAAAAGGGAAAACTTTTAGCAACAAGTGAAAATTCACAACAGCCAATATAGTCTGCATGCGGTCGCCAATTGTAAGTGATCTAAATCTCACTTTCAGGTTCTTGGCAATATTGGAGTTGCAAATAATCACAGACAAGTTGCATTCGAGTAATAAACAAGTTTATTACTACAGAATAGGGATAAATCACAGTTGCCCTAAGCAGTTCTTACCAATACAAACCGGGAGCCAATGCTAAGTGTTCCCTACACCTCGAGGTTCTTTTGTTGTCTCTTGGGGTCTCTCGGTCTCCGAGGTAAAGCCTGTGCATAACATTATATACCTATGATAATTACTATGGTTACTGAAAGATAGAAACATTTCTAGTTACAGAGATGAGCCCTATTGGCTAAATTAGAGGTGGCTCCACAGTATAAGATAACATTATATAAAGTTGTAAAGTCATCAGTTTTAGAACAAATACCTTCTTATACAAAGTCTTACATAACAAGGTGAAGTGGTGTCCATCACCAAAAGATGGCAATGTTGCCTTACACATCATAATCACTTCAAGGACAGGTGTCTTGGCATCTGACAAGTAAGAAATAGACAGAAAGTACATAATATAATGTGTTCGCATTAGCAAGCAAAGTGAGTTACAATATGTGTATACAAATCCTAACATCTACTCTTGTACAATAGATGCTCTTAGCCCTATATATTAGTATAACCTATACCTAAATATCAGCTGTCTACAGTGTGCCCCTGAGGGTATCAATTAGGGTGCAGGGACCTCGTGTAACAGCCTCGTGCTTCAACCCACCCCAGGAGTGACGTTATTACATGATAACACACACCCTGTCATGCCTTATTGCTTAAATATGCCCTTTCTTAATGTACTATACTTGATTCAGTTAGTGTATGCAACAGCCTTCATGTGAACACTCTGGGCTTCTCTTTGACTCCTAATGTCTACTTGCTTTAGCTTTTGTATATTGTTTGAAATGCTTTGGTCTTCTTGATATGGTACCTGTGTGCCTAAACTATGTAATCTGTTTATCTACTGCTACCCATGTATCTCCAGTGAATGATTGTTATAACTGTCTGCTCTCCAAGCCATTGTTTTTGGACTTGTTACCTGTGCTGTCTTTGTATTAGTTTCGACGAGGTGTCTTTGTAAATGAGTCTCTGACTCAAAGGTTTGTAAATCTGATATTTTTTAAATAAATAAATAAATGTTTATGTTTAAGCCCTTGAAACACCCTTGTCTAGTTAATGCATTTACAGCTGGAGTGGCTCTGCCAGAGCTTGTTACAAAAGCAGTCACTTCAGGGCCTTTCAGTCCTATAGTAGGAATCTCCCCATAATGGCAAGAATTCAGGTAACAACAAAAGAAAAACATTTATTTGTTCATTTTCACATTTTATATACAGGAATACCCAGCCTGGACAGGGGAATGACAAATGAGGGGCACACTCCCTATTTGCCTTCCCCTGCCAGCCCAGGAGACCTGATACTGACGCACAGGTTATTTATTTTAACAAAGAAAAAGGAAAATGAATTTAATTATTTAAAATTGCAGGCTTTATGCCTAGTAAGCCTCTGCAAACTGTTTTAGCAGACTTTCCTAATTTTACTGCTGTTGGCTTTATAATCCCGACAGCTGAAATGTCAGCCATCGGCTAAAACATTTAATTTTGGCCTTGGTTTTGACAGCTCCCAGTCACTCGCTTTCTGGGCTGTCTAAACAATTAATATTTGCAGCACTTCCTTTTCTTTTTAAGCTCACAAGAGCTTTTCATCAATACCGCAATAAGCGGTTTTCTTTTTATTTACTTCGCTCGACATCGGGCTTGCACCACAGCATTTCTGTGCTTCTTAAAGGGCCATCAGTTTCAATAGCGCATAGCACTTCACTTTTGACACTGAGGCACCTTTTCCAGCCCTGAAGCGTAACATAAACAAACTGTGGGCACCTTAGGAACACAACCATTACTCAAACACAGAGCTCCCCATGGAAAAAGGATAAACTTTCATTGTGCAACCATAAGGGTTTTAGGATTATTAAAAGGGAGAGTAAAGTTTGTAGTGATATGCCAGGTTGACCACTCTGACACGAAACTTAGTAAAGAACAGAGGATGAAAAAGATGAGAGAAAAGTAGGAAAAGAAGATTTGGGGCGGGGTTACACATTTTTACTTTGGGACTAAATATTCATAACAGGAGCACCCTGTTATAGCCTGGACCGTGCAGGGCCTTGTACGTTAACAAACAAACCTTGATGCTATAAAGATAGACTCATGAAAGATTAGTGCAAGAGGCCCTAACAATTGTGACTTTATAATCTCCACTTTCTCTTGTTCCTCATCATTCTTCTGCATTCCTATCTTTTAACAGGCTTAGACCCAACCTTTGTCCTTTTACCAGGTTCAGGACACAAGCTTCGTCCTTTTTCCAGGTTCAGGATGCAACCTCTGTCTTTTTTCAGGATCAAGACACAACCTTTGCCCTTTTCCCAGGTTCAGGACAGAACCTCTTCTCTCTTCTTTATCTCACTGCTGTGGTACAATTTTAGAACAACACAGAACATTTAGCATCCTGCAGCTTTCCTTTTCTCTCTGCCAAGCTGCTTCTTTAACTTCTTTTCTCTCTCCAGCTTCTCCTTTCCCTTTTTTCTGATGAGGCAGGCACTCCCTGCCCTGGGGAACAAATTGCTGGTAGCCCCCAGGCAGGCCCATTCTGCAGCCCCATTCTCTCCAGGGGCAAGAGCCCCCCTCCTTCTGGAGGAGCTCCCACCAAACTGACTTAAAACCCAACATTTCTGTCCTATTGGGAACTTTCTGGCAGCTCCCCATTGGCTGGAGCCACAGTTCTTTAGAAAAATTAATATGTATGAGGCTCCCTCAATGCCTCATTGGTGCAGAAAAAAGCACCTAAACTTTCCTCGGTATTTTCCCCCAAAAGTCTGTTCACATAGTCCCAGTTTCCTTGGCAAGAATCCTGACTTGGTGGTTGGCTGGCTGGTGTCAAATTGCTGCAAAACATGGTAGCCTTTGATAAACAGTGCCCACAGTTTACACAGAGTCCCATGTTTTAAGTGTCCCTGCAGCCAAACTGTAATCATTTATTTAATCATTTCCCCACACAGCTGTAGCCACCCCTGTGCCCCGTAAAGTGACTGCTCATTTTAACCATTTCAACCTGCCTCTCTCAGTCATTGCTGCCATTTCCCTAATGTCCCCAGGCAGCACACACAGTCCCAATGCCAGTTGTACCATTTCCCTTAATACAGCCCAGGGTATACCATCACTGCAGCGATTCCCTGACAGTGAAGACCATCACGGCGACATGAATCAGGCAAAACCCGCCCATCACTGTGATGGTCTGTGCGGTGATTGGGACTGCCTCACTGGGTGTTTGCCTCCCCCGGTCCAACTCCAACTTGGAGTTAGAATCATAGAGACCGGGGTTGTGGGGAGCAGAGCCCCCAAAAGGGGGGATTCGGATAGCACAGCCCCCCAATTGTGTGTGCCAACATCCCCATGGCTACAATGCTGACAGTTGGCATTGTAGCTGTCGCTGTAGGGGATGTTGGCACTAGCACTGTCGAAGCGCTATAGGTAAACCATAGCCCAGATACACATTTTATTTATTTAGCTTTCCCCTAGGACCACAGTATGCCCTTGGCCCCATGCACTCTTGTGCACTCTTTAACTTTTATTTTCATTTATTTGCCTGTTGCTAGCACTATTCTCTGTGCCCCAGTGCTAGACAGGCTCCTGGCTCATTAATATTCATGAGCCACCTCACTGATATGTATGAGGTGGCTCTCTGTTCTCGAGCACTATTCGTGCTCACAAAAACTCTTCCTGATCCTCTCCAGCTGTCTCTTTCTCTCTGCTCAAGTCTCCAGTCCCTCTCTTATTGCTCATCAGGACCAGGACCACCAGAGAGGCACACTGAAAGACCACCAAATGACCGATTGAAAATGTGCATCTGTGCATGAGTGGAGCTCGCCGGCACTGTAGTGCCATTTCTGAAACTGGCGGCTTCGAGCACCAGCTCCTCTGGCCCCCCCCTTACAAACCATGTGGGGGCCACAGGAGAGGTCAGAACACAGGGGGCAGAAGCCAGGAAACCAGGACCAAGGACAAAAAAGAATGGGAGTGGAAGCAAAACACCCAGGAAACAAGCCTTTTTTCAGGTGCTTACAGGCAAGCCCCTGACGGGGGGGTTACAAATACATTTGTACTTTTTGTATTTTCATTGTGTGCCTTATCAGTTTTTTTGTTTTTGTTCTTTTGTTTGTTAAGTGGTGTTCAGTCGTCTGGAGTATGCTGGTGGTTTATACTCTTCTAAATGTAGTGCAATGTGCAGACCAGTGTAAGGATATTGTAACATTTTGCATTATACATTGACTTTGTCCCTTGACTAGTCAGCAATTGCCTGTGCCTTATTTAAATAACACCTCCCTCCAGGCACTGAGACCCTCAAGGAATTGCCATCTATTGAGGCCAAAGGGGGGATCCCTGATATAAGCTCCCACAGCGAATTGTTTGGCTGTCCATTATGGCTGTAGGAGAAGGATCCAAGGCATGCCTCAACCTTTTGTTACTGAAATTAGGGACACACACACTCAAAATGAGGACATTGTGGGACACACTGGACCTCAAAATGAGGGAAATATCATTCATCAAACATGAAGATGCAAGATCACAGCACTGTAGAAACCTGTGCTTTTATTTGCTCAAAGATTAATTTTATTATAGCAGCACAGAATGTTAAAAATGTCTGACTTAAAGTTTGAGTTTGCAGCATCTCCTCTATGTGAGCAGCACCTGTTCAAAGTGCCCACAGGCGACTCAGGAGGTCGAGAGGACCAGAGGCAGCAGCGCCCTCCCCCACCTCCCGATTCCAGCAAAAAGGTGACTCAGGAGGTCAAGATGGCCAGAGGCAGCGGCGCCCTCCCCACCCCCGATTCCGCAAAAGGTACGGAAGTACTCTGAACCTCCGTGTTTGCTGCTTTATTAAGGACTCTGCTGTGCTGCATTTTGAACTTGGCACCAATTTTAACGTCGGCGCAGAGGTGGAGATAGTCTGTTGCAGGGCTCATTCAACAGTTTTTGCCAGTTAGTCTGCCTAACCGTGTGTTACCTTAAGAACTGATAGTCTGTTGCAGGGCTCATTCAACAGTTTTTGCCTGTTATTCTGCCTAACCGTGTGTTACCTTAAGAACTGCTCTCATTTTGTATTAGTACCTATGCTGATAATCTGACTTAGTGAGAGCTCTAGCAGTGATCTCCAGTTCAATTTAATCTGTTGTTAGCTACCAATGTGACCGGTGCCTCAATCGCTCCTTGTAACAGCATTATCTGATAATATGCCTAAAACGAGTTGTGCCTTAAGACCTGCTCGCTTGTATTTGTTGGCGCCTTTTTTCACTGTATACCAACGGATGCCCTAAAGACTTGCTCCATGATTACCTTGTTCATTACTGTATTAATTAATTATTATCGGAACTAAAGCAAATCGCCCTAAGCAGCAGTAAAAGTTTGTTACTAGACCATCGCAGCACGATGCATAATTTAGGTCCAATGAATGCTCTCTTGCTGTTCCCCCTCCCCCTCTGTTCCCCCACAACGTCCACATAAAAATCCTTACCTGTCCATTCTTTCTCCACAGGCGACTCAGGAGGTCGAGAGGGCCAGACGCAGCGGTGTCCTCCCCTTCCCCCTATTCAGGCAAAAAAGTATGGGAAAAGTACTCTGAAACTCCGTGCTTGCTGCTTTATTAAGGACTCTGCTGTGCTGCATTTTGGCCCCGCCGATGCAGGGCGTCGGCTCCCCACCACCCCCAACACCACCCTTGGTGAGCACTCCCTTTTATAGGCTGCTTTAATCTATCAGCCAAGTTCTCCATTAGCAGCTTATATCATTTAACCACTAGAGGCTGCTCTACTGACTTATCACCTGCTTCACTGCCACTCCACAGCTTCCAATCTCCTAGTGTCAGGATGCTTCCTATTATCCTGCTGCTCTGCCACTTGATCACCACTGCCCAGTCCCCCTCCCTGTCTTATCCTGTTACACCCTTACCCCCTCCTCTACATCTGCCCACAGTCTGAATGCTTGGCTGCTTGGGACATACTGGGTAACCACCGCTCCCCCCATGACCCAGTTCTATGGTCTTGGCAACTAGATTTCTCTCCCCTTACCCACCTCAGTTGCCTCTCTAGCCAGCCCAGCCTGGCTACTCCCCCAGGTGCTGTACTGTCTCAGTGACTGGAACAGGTAACACCGTTGGCCACCCTTAACTTTCCTTACCTCCTTCAGGCCTACCTGAATGCACAAGCACTACCCATCCGTACCGTCCCCACCACTAAACCTCATACCCAGATATCCCTCTTTAAAAAGAGGAAGTGTCCCAGATTCCCCTCCTATAGATTCCTGCTACTCCTCCTCCTTTTGTCTGGGAATATCCATCCTAATCCTGGACCACCAAGGGTCATGTTGCCTCCCCAACGTAAACAGGGTCTGCTGCACATTGCATCTCTCAATATTTGCAGCATCCTAAAAAAGTGGGACCTCTTCCAGGGTTGGGTACTAATGCACCAACCTGATGTCATAGCATTGTCTGAAACCTGGCTCACCCCTTGGACTCCGGATTCCTCTATATCTCTACCTGGGTTTACCCTTTACTGTGCAGATCGACATGGTAAGAGAGGGGGTGGCTGTGCCCTCTACACTAAGGATACCTTACAAGGTCACCTTCTCCATGCCCCTCAGCTGGGGGCTGGCACACAGGCCCTCACTGTCAAACTGACTCTGGGTAGAGCCCATAACACTTTATACATAACAACAGCATACATTCCCCCAAGGGACCAAAAATCAACTTTCCTAGCTTTACTGTCGTATCTGGACACACTACCATCACAGTCGGAACTACTAATTCTTGGGGATTTTAATATCAATTGGCTAAGTAATGATGCCATCCCTTACATTGATCTGGCCACAGCCCAAGACCTTTCTCAAATGGTCACTTCCCCCACTCGTCTTGATCCACGTACTGGATCCTCCTCCCTACTGGACCTCATTTTCTCCAACCGCCCAGGCAAGATCACCAACGTTACCATCCTTCCAGACGCCCTCAGTGACCACTCTCCAGTGCTCTGCTCTTGGACCTGTAAAATTCCTAGATCACCTCCCAAAATAATTGTGCAACGCAAACTCGGTCCTGGTAAATTGGCACAATTAAAAGTGCACCTCAGAGACGTGGACTGGTCCTTCATCTTGAACATTGTAAACCTAGACAGTGCCTTGGACCTATTTACACGGTCCTTTAATAATATATGTGACCACTATGCACCGCTCACGAAAAGAATGGTGAAAGGCAATCATGTTCCTTGGTTCACCGAAAGGATCAAGTCATTAATGCGTACTAGAGACTCATTATGGCATCTCTCCATAGAGTCCGGCCTCCCCCACGACAGACAGAATTACAGAGTGGCTTGGAACAACTGCACCTGGGCTATACTGAGGGCAAAAGCAGAGTACTATAACCACTTTATTCGTCCTGGGGTTCTGGACGTAAGTTCTGGAACAACATCAAGGAAATATCGGAAAGGTCCCCAACCCGTTCCCCTCCCAGGTCATGTCAAATGGGTCCCTGACCTCCGACCCTACAACTATTGCTGCAGTTTTCAGTGATACCTTCTCCAACCTTAGCCATGTCCTCCCCCCTAGCTTCTATGACCCACCACCTCCTAGCGTACCTTCCCCACACCCCGCTGCCCCCTTCTACTTTTGCAGCATCTCTCCCAAGTCCGCGGAACCATACCTTACCGCAGCCCTTAGCCACGCCTCCTCCAACGCCGACTCCCTGGATCTCAGAATTCTTAGACTCTCTCTTCAGGAAGTCCTAACTCCCCTCACCTACATTCTAAACCTCTCCCTCTCACTAGGTAAATTCCCTGCCATTTGGAAATCCGCCTCCATCACACCCATATTCAAAGGGTGTGATCGCACCGCTACTGACAATTACCGCCCAATCTCCATACTTCCCCCGCTCTCCAAGGCATTAGAGAAAATTGTTTTGGATCAGCTCACTGACCACCTCAACAAATATGACCTTCTCTGCACTCAACAACATGGTTTCCGCAAAGGTCACAGCACAGCCACTGCCTTGCTTGAACTGACGTCACACATCCATACTGCATTGGATAAAGGCCATATCACAGGTGCGATCTTCATTGACCTCACTAAGGCCTTTGATACTGTCTACCACTCACTACTTCAAACAACCTTAGTTAACCTAGGTCTCTCACAGGAAGTAGTGGGTTGGTTTGCAGACTATCTTATCAATAGGTCTCTTCAAGTTAAAATTGGCAATACCCTATCCTCCAAATTGTCTGTCCTCTCAGGAGTCCCTCAAGGGTCCATTTTGGGGCCTCTCCTCTTCAGCCTCTTCCTTAACTCCCTCCCCGCATCCTGCCCCTTCAACCTATTGCTATATGCTGATGATGCCGTCATCTTCTCCTCCAACCCAGACCCCTCTCAACTCCACCATTCCCTCCAGTCCTCCTTCAAGGCTGTGGAAAGCTGTTTGTTCTCTCAACGCCTTACTATTAACTATAAAAAACAAAGCTATGCTTTTCGCGCATCAGCAGAACCCCAGGCTAGGACATTTTCCTCAAATATTATCTGCATCTCAGACCCCCCTGGAATTTGTGCATTCCTTTAAGTACCTAGGCATCACTTTGGACACTGGCCTTACCTATCATGAGCATATTCAGCAATTATGTAAGGCCCTAAATATTAGACTAGGGCTTTTGCACCACTTTAAACATTGCCTAACCCCAGAAGCCCTTAAGCTTGCTGTCTCCTCCTCAATACTTTCCCTGCTTGACTATGGCCTTCTGACTTTCAGTGGGGCAAGCTCCTCAGCCCTTGATAGTCTTAGACTTGTCCTAAACAAGGCCTGCCACCTGATATTAGGGTGTGACAGGCTTACACATACCTGAGTGCTGTATCAGGACACCAATTGGCTTAACCTGGACAACAGAATAAAATTCCACACCTGTGTCTTTGCTAAAAAAATCTCCCTTGGCCTCTCCCCTGCTGCACTCACCCCTCTAATCACCATGGACTCAAAAACTCAGCACACCCATAGCTCAGACTCCCATCGTCTCTCCATCCCTCCCTGTCACACAACCCAATTCTAAAGATCCTTTTGCTACAGGGCACCTTTGTGGATTAATAACCTACCCCCCTCCTTGTGTCTTGATCAAAGAATTGGTCACTTCAAAATGCACCTTAGGGCCCACCTTCACTCCACAACTATCTGCGATTATACATGAACCAGTACCCCCATCCCCCTACTTCTTGACAATGGCCTCTGGCTACTCTCCTCATACATCTCATAATTCCACCTCCTCAGGGATGTAAAGTTCCCATTACTTTCTAACTGTCTCAAACTGTTCTGTTCTGAAGTTTTAGCTAATTTATTTCTTGTTATAAAAATGTCTTTACTCTGTAACATTTATTGTCTTGTTTATCTGCATTCGGTATTGTGTATCTGTATCTATTACATGTGACGTGGAACCTTTGTAAAGGAGTCTATGACTCAAAGGTATATTCTGATCTTTGAAATAAACAATAAACAATAAAGTGGGAAGGGGGACTTCTGAGGAGTAAAATGAGGGATTTCCCATACAATAAGGGACAGTTGAGAGGTATGGTCCCAGTCATTGTGACCCCTGATGATGTCTTCCCACATTCAAAGCACAGTGTCTTGCTCCTGGTCCCCCTAATCAGAGGGGAACACATTCAAAAGCCAACAGAGCAGAAGGACTGCTGCTGGTCTCTCACATGGGGGGGCACTTGTAGAAGCTGGTAGAGTGGCAGGACCGCTCCTTGTCCCTCTCATCATGGGGATATTTGCAAAAGCTGCCGGAGCAGTGGGACAGCTCCTGGTCCCTCTTATGAGAGATGGGGCACTTGCAACAGCCAGCAGAGAGACAGAAGACTCCTGATCCCCCAGTTTGGTGCCTTTTAGTACCTTTGGTACTTTGATTTCTTTTGGTAGTAGATGTAGAGTGAGACAGAAGTATTTTTACAATGCCACACAGCACAGATCTGTAATCCACGGTTTCTGTAGTGTCTGCCTCTGCTCATGAAAGCTGGCATGCCATTCCTTGTTGAGTGTCAGGAAGCACTTGCATGTCCAGCCAATGTGGAATGCCTTACCTAACCATAGGAAAGGTGGACTACTCTAAGAAATGGCCACCATACCTTAATTCATACCTATATATCACCACATCTGTAGCATCTTATAGTCCTCTTACTACCCTTCAACATGTTCTCTCTCTCTCATTGACTCAGGGACCTATCACTGTGTTTAGGCACTTTCTGTAGTTAGAACGCCCTTATACCTCTTAGAATTACATCTAAGTGTCGGTATTGATATTGACCATTGACCATTGCTGGTGCAAGTTCCTGGGCCTAGAACCATTATTCATGCATATGAATCTGATATATCAATCAAGTGCCACATGAATTTGTTTGTGCTAATTGACTTCATCCAAGTATTTTTGTGTATATTTCATACTGTATGTTGGTGCTTGTATTGTGTTTCATTGCTGCATCCTACTAGGTGATGTTTCAAGCTGTTATTGTTTTAGTTCTGGTTGAAAAGTTAATAAAAAGAAGTTTTGCTTTGAAGAAGCTTTCTCTGCAGATCCTTGCTACTGCCCTTTAAAAGTGTTTCCAAATCATGATTGACCAAATTAATAAAGGTGAGAAAGGCAGTGTTTCTGTTACCACCAGGACAGAAATTTCATTTGTTTCTGAAACAAAGTCATTTATTGAGAAATCCTACTCAGTAACCTTTGTCTGAAATATGTCAACTACTGCAGGATGCTGGGTCTTTTAATCTTAACCCATTAAAAGCTAAATGGGAACAACACCTTGGCCAAGTTCTAACTGAGAAGGACTGAGATAATATAATTGCATACCTTTACCTAGAATTTTATTCTACTAAATGCCAGCAAATTCAATTTATTAGTTTCACAGAACCTACCTAACACCAACCAGAATTCACAAATTTAACCCGAGGCTTCATGGGAATTGCCCCAGATGCTAAAATAACCATGGTTCTCTCATAAACTAATAAATTCTAATGAGATTAGAGCAGTGCAGAAGGACTTTGTAGAATTAGGGAGGGGCCTAAGACAAGTAGCACACACAATATCCTTCTCTGAGGTGCTGCCTGTCAATGGCATGAGTGAGGCAAGGGTACTTTGCACCATGCAGTTTAATGAATGGTTGAAAAAATGGTGTGGAGCACAGGGGTTTGGCTTCACTGGGGACTGGGGTTCCACCTGAAGGGACACCGGCCTATACTGGCAGGATGCTCTGCATCTGTCCAGGAAGGGAACAAGTCTTTTGAGCAATCAGTTTAAATGCTTCATTGGCAAGCTTTTAAACTAGCCCAGGGCAGAGGCACTGATAAGCAGCAGGAAAATCCCAGCCTCTCCCTACAAAACAGGGTACTAAATGAGAAAAAGACTGAGGTAGAAAGGTCAGTGGGGGATGCTGCAACAGAAGGTAAAGCCACCAAAAAATGGAAAGCAATGAGTACCAATGCCCGTGTCTGAGTAACAAGCTTCCTGAATTAGTGGTCTTGATGGAGGAGGAACATCTGGATATCGTGGCAGTCACAGAAACATGGTACACACAAAACCATGACTTGGACGTAAACATACCAGGATACACTATCTAAAGGAGGGACAGGGAGGGTAAAAGAGGAGGAGGAGTAGCTCTTTACATAAGGGAAGGAATCAAAGCAACAGAACAAAAGGGAAAACAGGGAGGAGAAGAAGCACTGTGGGTAAATTTGGGAACCGGCAATGGCACACAATCCACAGGGGTTTAGATACAGACCCCTTCTCAGGGGAGGAAATGGACAAGGAAATGATAGAAAGAATATTAGAATGGCAGAAAAAGGGAGATATTGCTGATGGGTGATCTGAATATGCCAGATGTTAACTGGAGTGCAGTTGCAGCAGCCACTTCAAAAGTGGGGTTGTTCTAGATGCCCTACAGGGGCATGACTTAGACAACTAGTATTGGAGCCCACTCGAGAGGGAGCAATCGAGACCTGGTTCTCTCAAATGGAGATGAAGAGAGGATCACAGATGTAGAAGTGGGTAGCCATCTGGGAACTAGTGACCATCGAACAGTATGGTTGCACAAACACAGCAATAGAGTAAGCCATACAAGGCAAAAGTACTGGACTTTAGGAGGGCTGACTTTTGCTAAAATGGGTGAGTGCCTAAGGAATGCACTAGCAAATGGGCAGGAAGGAGGGGTGGAAGAATAATGGGGAATAATAAAAACTGCCATCACAGAGGTAACAAGCCTTTGTGTGAAGCAAATAAACAAAATGAAATGATGTAAGAAACCACTATGGTTCTCAAAGAAAGTGGCAGTGAAGGTTCAAGAGAAAAAGAAAGCATTCAGGAAGTACAAGGAATCACAGAAGAAGCAGGACAGAGAACTGTATCAGTTAAAGCAAAAGGAAGCTGGGAAGGCAGTCAAAACAGCAAAGGCCCAAACCGAGGAAAAGATAGCCAACTCAGTTAAGAAGGGGGATAAAACATTTTATAGGTACATCAGGGAGCGAAGGAAGACCAAGGGAGGGTTAG
Source organism: Neoceratodus forsteri (assembly GCA_016271365.2). Classification (NCBI taxonomy): domain Eukaryota; kingdom Metazoa; phylum Chordata; order Ceratodontiformes; family Ceratodontidae; genus Neoceratodus; species Neoceratodus forsteri. The sequence continues at coordinate 373,831,658 of CM057449.1, forward strand.
TGAGGCTTAATAAAGGTGAGGGAGGGTGGGCAGAGGGTGACTGTGAAAAGGCAGAGATACTAAACAAATATTTTTGCTCAGTATTTACAAAGGAAGTGGGGGAGGTACCTAAAACAAACAGTAGAAACACTCTGAATACAGAAGTTGATACCAGCCCATTTACAGAAGAAAGGGTTCTGAAAGAACTCTTAAAACTGAAGGTGGACAAAGCAATGGGGCCTGATGGGATTCATCCCAGAATTCTAAAAGAACTAAGGGTAGAACTAGTGACACCACTGACTACCCTCTTTAACAAATCATGGGAGGATGGGGTGGTACCCAAGGACTGGAGGAGGGCAGATGTGATTCCCCTTCACAAAAGTGGGAGCAAGGCAGAAGCAGGAAACTACAGACCTGTTAGTTTAACCTCAGTGGTAGGGAAAATGATGGAATCACTTCTGAAGGAAAGAATTGTTGAGTATAGAGGCCAGAGGGGCACAGGAACCAAGGCAGCATGGATTCACAGCAGGAAGGTCATGCCAGACAAATCTGATAGATTTCTTTGACTGGGTGACCAAAGTAGTAGATCAGGGAGGGGCTGTGGACATGGCCTACCTAGACTTTAGCAAGGCATTTGACACAGTCCCACACAAAAGATTAATATACGAGTTAGCCAGCCTGGGAGTGGGTCCCAAGATGACAGCCTGGGTAAAGAATTGGCTGGAGAATAGGACACAGAGAGTAATAGTAAATGGAGTCCACTCTGAAGAAAGGGGGGTTACTAGTGGGGTACCACAGGGTTCAGTATTAGGACCGGTCTTCTTTAATGTCTTTCTAAGCAACATTGCAGAGGGACTGGAAGGAAAAGTATGTCTCTTTGCAGATGACACAAAGATCTGCAACAGAGTTGATGCACAAGGTGGGGTGGAAAGGATGAAAAGGGACTTGGCAAGGTTAGAGGAATGGTCAAATGTATGGCAGCTTAGATTCAGTGCTAAGAAGTGCAAGGTAATGCACCTGGGAAACAAAAACCCAGGGGAAGAATACATAATGGGGGGTGAGATACTAACAACAACAAAAATGGAAAGGACCTGGGGTAGTCATATCAGATGACCTAAAGGTGGATAAGCAATGTGAGAGGGCAGCAAGGAGGTGGGGGATACTGGGATGCATAGGGAGAGCATCACCAGTAGAAAACAGGAAGTTATTATCCATCTGTACAGACAGTTGGTGAGATCCCATCTGGAGTACTGTATGCAGTTCTGGAGACAATCTCCATAAAGACATAGACAGGATGGAGCTGTCCAGAGGAGGGCACTAAAATGGTGCAGGGTCTGCACAGGAAGACATATGAAGAGAGACTTAAGGGAGCTAAATATGTATAGCCTCGAGGAAAGGAGGAGAGGGGACATGATAGAAACTTTCAAGTACCTCAAGGAATCAACAAAGTCCAAGAGGGTAGCATCTTTCAAAAAGAGGTGTTCAAGAAAAAGGCACAATTTGAAGATAGAAGGGGGGGTGGCTCAGAGGTAATTTAAGGAAGTATTTTTTCACAGAGAGGGTTGTGGATGCATGGAACGGCCTTCCGGAGGAGGTTGTGGAGTCAAAAACAGTGGTGGAATTCAAGCATGCATGGGACAGTCATAAGGCAATTCTAGGGTGTGAGGGTAGGAAGAAGTAGGCTGCTGGTTAACTAGGATCTGCAGCTTATCCATTAGGTAGGGAAATGGGCAGACTGGGTGGGCCAAGCGGTCCTTATCTGCCATCAAAATCTATGTTTCTATGTTTCTATTCATATGTTTCTTACATGCAAAAAGCTTACCAAATTTTGGGATTCAGTTTTTGAAATTTTAGAATATATTACCACCATTAAGTTAGTTAACGATCCATCCCAGATTTTTTTGGGGCTCAATCTAAGGAGCCGTAACAATTCAGAACCACAAGGAAAACTACTCTCTCTGAGTATTCTTATAGCAAATAAATGCACACTGATGTCATGGAAGGATTCTACCTCCCCCCCCCCAATAAGAGTTTGGTTGAATCTAATAGTAGACCTTCACTGTTTAGAGTGAATTCACTATTATGTCAGGGACAAAGCTTAAAAATTTCTAGTGATCTGGGAACCATTAATTAATGTTGCATTGGCATATAATAATATTTAAGTTCTCCTCTCAGATCTTTAAAATAATTAGGAATGTTTTTCCTTTCTGTTTGTTGCCTGTTTAACTTCTTTCCAAATCATCTGCTTTTGAAACAACAAAGTCGAGAAGGATTAAGTTAAAATGCTGATGATGTGTATTCTTTGTATATTCTGATGTACTGATGTTGATGATATAGATGTCTTTTTCTACAATTAATTCATGAATCATTAATTCAGTTCCCATTTGCTGTTAATATGTTTTTGTTTATATTCCTTAATAAAAAGAAATAAAGGTAAAAATAAATTAAATGAAGTTACTTTCATTGGCATTGCAGTTTCAGTACTACCAATTGTCTTCACTGTGTTTAATTTTGGATCTGCCACAAGGCCAAATTCATATTTCCTCCCTGATTGTGCTGGGGGTGGGAATTATTGAGAAAACATTCCAATAGTGCTGTTTATAAAATTTGAAAAGACCCACCTTTAGTTGAAAGGGGTTACTGCCAGTTGTAGGAATGAGGAAAAAACTTTCTCAGTACTGTGGAGTACAAGTTAAGCATGGGGCTTAAGAATAGCTGCCACTCCTTTAACTGGAACATAATGTGCAACTTGAGCCTAAGGTATGAGAATTTGTTTTGCTACTTTTTTCCTGCAGGGGCTTGGAAACCCCTATTTACTGTTCCTCAGTCAGTTCTGAGTTGTACCTCATGCTGAACAGTTGCTTCTGCTCATGTGTCTCAATAAAACTAATTTGGTTTATTATTTTATGTGTCTGACTCAATGCGTTCGGTACCAGAAGGCAGCTATAGCAGAAGAACCAGATGGGCAAGGCAATCTACAATGAAGGAAAGGGTCCTATGGCAGACCAACACCAAAACACCACACATGGCGGAGTATGCGGTCCTTTTTCTACGCAGACCCCCTTCTTGCTTGTCTGCATCATTGGGCACCCCAGAGCCATCACCCAAGTGTACCTGAAGTGTTTGCATGCTGAGTAAAGTACAGTCCTGGCAGCAGAGAGGAAGAATAAACCTGAAATGTAAAAGTAAAACTGAACTGCATCCAGCTCAATATACCCTCCTGCAATCTGCCTCAGGAATCTAAATGTATAGGAATGTGGGACATTGCTGCTCTAGCCTTCTGAGCTGCAGTATAGAAGTTATTTTTTTTTTCAAAATCTCCACAAATCTACGGAGCTGCAAAATGTCACCTCCCCCCCCCCCAGCTCCTACCTCTTGGCAGGGCTTGTTCAACACCAGATCCTATCCAGCTTCTCAGTGGGAACTCAGTGAATTGAAAAAGGCCCCAAACAAAAAATATGAAATCATCCCCGCTGTTGCTGTCTCTGGACTGAAGCTCCGGCAAAGTCAAACTGTTTAAAACATGCTAAACCAGAAGCTATGTGCCTGACTTATACTGTTTAAAATTCAAACTGTGGAACCATGCATCCACGGAGCTGCAAACTGTGCTCCCAGAGCTCCAATTCAGTCAACACCACAGTGCAGAAAGTCTGCCTAATGGATGCTCTGTCCTGCTGTTCACCCGTTCAAGCCGTCCGCTGGTGGACAGTGTTCAAATTCCTATAAATATACAGTAGAATCACAGCTCAGACTTGCTGCCCACAACAACTATGACTGCTCCCTGCCTCTGTTCTTCACCTTCCCCCCCAGCCACGTGGAGCACCAAAATGAAACTTACAGGCCTCCAGCCTTCCACCAACAATGCAGCCCCACTAATTCAGCTTCTCCCCCCTCAAGCCACACAGTGTGACCCTGGAGTGCCGCACCTTCTAGAGACCCAGACCGCAGCTCTTACCTTGCCTGGTAGCTGCTCCGAAGCCTCACACTGCCACCTGGTCACTCCCCACACTCAGAGCCACTTCCCCAGCCTCCTTGCTACTGCTACTTACCTTAACTCCAACTGCTCTTCTTGCAGCTGCACCAGAGCGAGCCCCACAGGCTCAGCCGTACTACATAATGGACGCAGCAAAGAAAACAAGGGAAACAGACTCTAATGAGTGTTTTGCTTCTCTCTCATCTTGCTCTACACTTAAAGGGGAGTCATTAAATCATAATCCTGGGACAAAGAATACTGGGGAAAAATAAGGCATAATTACTGCACAAACCGGGTATATAAACAAAAGGGGCAAACCAATAACATACAGGGAGCAAATTACAAGCACAGGGAGCACAAAATAACCCAGGAAGAACTCAATAAACAAATAACAAAATGGGCAAATGGAGTGCAGCAAATAAAAATACCCCTTCCCCAGTTTTTGCACTCACCACAGTAAAGCCCGCCAAAATTCAGTGGGGAAGACAGCCTGCTGCTGACAATCGCCATTTTTCCTTTTTGCACAGCAGCCTCATGGCAAGAAGCCTCGTTCTTGTGTCAAACAATAACAAAGAAGTGACCCTTGAACCCCTGGCAGTGGCCATCTTGCTACAGTCAGCACTTCAACCCTGGATGTCACATTCCAGCGGCCAGCTTTTGAAGGGCACCAAGTGATAGGAATAAATGGCAAGCCTATTGAATTAAAAGTACAGTACAATAAATGACCGATTTTGCAACAAAACTTTATTTAATTAATTAACAACACAGAATTAAGTGGGAATTGTTTATTAAGATGTCATTTGATGGAAATTGCTTACAAATAATTGTACTTTTAGCTACACAAATATTTTCTTTGCTGCACTCCATCAACTTCACAATGTCTTGTATCCTGCATCACGGCATCTTCTTCTCATCCTTATAACCTTCATTCACTGCAGGGAAGCTTGTCTCTGACCAAGATGTCTGAGGAAAATGCCATTTTGAGCACCGGAGCATCTGGAGAGCTATCTTACCCACCTCAAGCATGTGGAGCCTCAAAATAGAAACCATCCTGCAGGACATCCAGTCATCCATTTCAGGAGTGCCAACTATGCAAGCTATCCAAGATGACCTCGCCTACATTAAAACTATCTCATCCCAGTTCACGGTCCATACCAGCCTGCAGCCAGTACCCTTCTCAGCACTGCCTCACAAAGATGCTGTTGACTGGCTTGAGCAATTCCAAGTGCGGATTTCCTTACATGGTTGGACGATCCTTTGCGTATTTTCAGTGCCTTGCGCTTGTTTCTGAAAGGGACTGCCATTACCTGGTTCAATGCACTTCCAAAACAAGTCAAAGGGGACACTGCCACCCTGTATGCAACTTTCAAATACCATTTTTTCCAAGCACATCCACCCTGGTTATTGGAACAGAAACTGTGGGAGCGCCCCATGCAACCCTCTGCAGTCTCTGGAAGCATTCATAGTGGACATTGAGTCCCAGTGCAAATGTCTGCAGAAGACTGAGAAAAAGCAAATCACAACTTTTGTATAGAGGATCCTTCCTCGACTTCTCCTGTATGTAATCCAACAGAAACCAACAACCTGGATGGACACAATCCAAACTGCACGACTCACACAAGAGTCCATATCAATGTCCCAGGCTACTACTGTGCCAGCACCATAGTCATTGCAGTTAGCCACTCTTGCAACTTGTGTCTAGCAACAGCAATCACTGATAGAGATGCTCACCACTACTGTCAATAACTTACACCTCAGTGCTCCTACTTTCCCAGCAACTTCTGTCAATGCTCTTTGACCACTTCGACAGCGATCTGAGCTACCCCTGCCTTCACGAGAAGCAGTGACCTGCCAGTGGTGTGGATTCAGGAGACACACTGCTGCTGTAGGCTGAAAGCTACAGAATCAAAGCAGAAACCAAATGAGCCAGAGACACCTACATCAGCACAATCAGCAAGCTAACTGCAACTACACCCAGGAGCAGGGGAACACAGCAACTGACTGCCCCTCTGACTCTCAGAACACAGACAATATGCACCCTTTGGTTACTAACTCAGGCACACTCTCACCTCCAGGGCAAAGGTTCCTGCCATCAGGTCACCTCTCCTGACGAACTATGTCCATGTCACCATTGGAGATTGGTCCATGCATCCCTTGGTTGACTCTGGAGCAGAAATCACAGTTATTCACAGCAGTATTCTAGACAACCCAGTTATGCTGTACATCATGTACTAATGTCTCTCCAGCCGACCTCAAGTACATTATCACAGCAAGTACTGCTACAGTACCAATCACAGGGATGGTCCATCTCAAACTCCACTTTGGCTCACAGTAAGTTACTGTCAAGTTTCACCTTGAGCCTGATCTACAGCCAGCAGTGATTCTTGACCTGGACTTTCTCAAAGCTCACAAAGCCATCTTAAACTTTGCCTCAAACAAACTGTCAATAGATGCTCAGAGGCAACTTGCAGCTATAGACTCAGTCACTGTGCCTCCTACATCAGAGATGGTTTTGATTGCCAAGATTCAAGGTGAACCAAATCCACAAGGTATTATTGCCATTGTCATGGGATCCCCTGTGCTGCATTCATCAGGTCTCCTTCCAGGAAACACCTTATCATTGGTGCATGCTGGTGCAGTCTTCCAAAAATGCTGCAACTTCACAGATGAGCCAGTGGTCATCTCAAAGGGTGCCAACATCGGAAAGTTTGTTTGCTTGTTTTCAGGGGACCAGTTTCTCTTCCTGCTTGAGCCTCAACCTGGCTCCGCCAGGTCTCATCCTGTCAGTACTGTCACAGCCACTCCAGCCTTCACAGAGCTACCCCTCAATCAGTGACAATCCTCTTCAAGACCTCCAACCTGTCCAATGGAGAAATAGCAACTTCTGGCATTCCTGGAGAACTACTCGGATGTCTTTGTTGGTCCAGATAACAAACTCGGATGCCGTGATATCCTGCAACACACCATCGAGGTGCAGCCCAACCAGCAGCCAGTCCATCAGTGAGCCTACAAAGTGGGACACAAACAAAAACAGATCCTGGAGGACTTCATCAAGGACATGCTTGACCAGGACATTATCAAAGAATCTACAAGTCCCTGGAGTGCACCTTGCTTACTGGTGATAAAGAAAGACAAAGGGTATCATTTCGTGGTGGATTACAGAAAGCTCAATGCCTACACAGTGCAGGATGCTCATCCCCTAACTACAAACGAAACGCCTTAGAAAGCCTTGGTGCGGCTAGCCCAGCTTACTTCACCACTCTAGACCTTTAGAGTGCATTCTACCAAGTTACTTTGGATCCAGCTTCACACCCATACACAGTCTAGTGCTACCACGTGGGACTTTTTCAATTTAAACGTCTGCCTATGGAACTTCAGAACAGTCCAGCCACATTTCAATGTGTCATGGAAGCTGTATTACGTGGACTGTCTTAAAAATCTTGCCTAGTCTACCTGGACAATGTTATTGTCTTCAGCAGAACTTTCCCAGAGCACCTCCAACAACTCAAAGATGTGTTTAGATACCTCAGATAAGTCAGTCTCAAGCTTCGCCCAGAGAAATGTTGTTTTGTACAGCATCAGATTCATTACCTGGGACATGTGGTTAGTTCTCAAGGCATCGCTCCAGACCCAGATAAGCTCTCTGCAGTAAAAGACTATCCCAAACCTAACAACCTCAAAGACCTTAGAGCTTTCCTGGGCTTGTCTGGTTACTATAGAAAATTCATTTGCAACTATGCCAAGATTGCAGCTCCACTGTAGGCCCTCACCAAAAAGGGATGTGATTATGTTTGGACTTCCGAATGTAAAGAGGCCTTTGAAACTTTGAAATCAAACCTAATATCTTCTCCAGTACTGGCCTACCCAAGGTTCAACCAACCCTTTAAACTGTACACAGATGCTAGTTCCTTTGTAGTGAGTGCTGTACTGTGTCAAATCCAAAATGGAACAGAAAAAGTTGTTTCCTATGCTGGGTGCTCTCTATCCTCCCAGCTGAACAAAACTATGGCATCACAGAAAAAGAGTGTCTAGCCATAGTATCTGCTGTAAAGAAATTTGAATGTTATCTTTGCTACTCCTCCTTCACAGCTATCATTGATCACTCTGCCCTCAGAAGGTTATTTGAATTGAAGGAGCCAGTATATAAGTTTGCCCAATGGATTGCCATATTGCAATGCTACAACTTTGAAATTCAATACTGACTAGGTAGAGTTCATTCTAATGCCGATGTTGTAAGCTGGATATGGTATCCCTCTGCATCATCCTCAACAGACGAAGAATCCTGTGTACAAGCTCTTCCTTTCCACTCCACAGATGTGCTCCCTGTGGACACTCCTAAAGCAACTCAAGTTGCTTTGCTGTTACCAACTACTTCCTCAGTGAAAAGCATCAATCCCCACTTACTGTAAGCAGCTGAAGAGCTTCTTCCCTCCTCTAATACTGACATCTCCCTGGTGATGATTAAAATGCAACAAAGAACTGATCCTCAATTCGAAGACATAATCACGTACCTAGAGCCTTATTTATTTATTTATTACCACAACAAAAGCAACACTGCCAGGATGTACTGTTGTTTGGAACACAATACTTTCTCCACGACGGTGTGCTTTTCACATTTGTACCAAGGAAGGCAAGGGCCATCACACAGATGGAACTCATGTACAGCTAGTGGTGCCAGCCTCTCGAGTCACCGAGGTTCTTCAATCCACTCATGCCTCTCCACTTTCTGGAGGTCTGATGGGAATACACAGGACTCTCAAAAAAACAAGGTTCCACTTCTTCTGGCCTCGCATCAACAAGGACATTGTCTGATTTGTCAAATTCTGCCAGCCCTGCTCTCAAAGAAAGCCTTCTGCCAAACCGACAAAGGCACACATCATTCCAATGCCTGTAGCCATTGAACCATTCCAAAGAGTCAGCACGGACATTCTTGTCTCCTTGTCTATGTGCCCTGACTCTGGCAACAAGTGCATTCTTGTTTTTATAAAGTATTTGGAATTAGTTCCCCTAAAAGACATTAAAACTGCCACAGTGGCAAGTGCCTTCCTCAACACAATCATTTGTTGTCACGGTACACCAGCGTACCTGCATTCAGACAGAGGCACTAACTACCTTTGAACTATTGTGCAAGAAATATGCAAACTTCTCAACACCAAAAAGACTCACACAACCAGTTATCATGCACAATGCAATGGACAAAGTGAGAGAATGATGGCTACCATTCTTCATACACTATCCAACTACCTGGATGAGATCACAACACTTGGGATCGTTTTGTTCCCTTCATTCAATTTGCTTACAACACCAGACCTTGTGTTGACATTACAGAGTACACACCATTTTTCTTACTCCGTGGACATCACCCAAGAACTCCCCTGGATAGAGGGTTTTACCATAGCACTTTGACAGTGCTTGCACCAACATCCCCTACAGCTACAATTTTGACTGTCGGCAGTGTAGCCTCGGGGATGTCGGTGCACACAATCGGGGGGCTGTGACCCCCAAACCTCCCATACTCCCCAGTCTCTAGGATTTTTACTCCGAGTCAGAGCTGGACTTGGGGGGGGCTGCGAAATACCCAGTGAGACTGTCCCGGTCACTGCACAGACCATCACAGTGATGGACGGGTTTTGCCCGATTCCTGTCGCTGTGATGGTCTTCGCAGTCCCAGAGTCACTGCAGTGATGGCTTACCTGGACAGGGATCTCTCATTGCTAGAGGTTCCAAAGTCAGCTTCATCCTTCATCATTCCAATTTTGGAACAGCTTGAACTTGCCAGACATGCTGCAATTGACACACTGGGCCAGAGAAAATCTGCAATGCTAAAAATGTCAGCAGCCAAGTCGCACAAACCTTCATTTTCTGTTGAGCACATTGTGTATTTGTACCGACCTGTCCTAGTTCTGGTTGCCACCAAAAACTGCTTCTTGGACTGGTCCCTTCTACATTGTGGAAAAGCTTCCTCCTGTTCATGTTCACTTACGCCACAAGTCCTATGGAAAGCTGGTACACAATACAATCTACATCAACAGACTGAAACATGGGTACCTAACTGATACCCTCCCTGATGATCCCAATCCCCCCAACAATGAAGCTGCACTTGAATCCGCTATGCTTTCAGAAGCTGAAATTCCTGTAGACAATTTGAGACCAGCTCCTCCACAACCCCATGGTCCTGACACTCTTCAGCCAGATCCTGTTTTGCCTGCTCAGCCAGATGGACTACCTGGAACTTCTCAATCTTTTGCAGCATCTTCTTCTCAGGACTCTGTCGTGTACCAGGTCAAGAAGATAGTGTGTAAAAAGTACGTTAACGGATCCTGGACCTACCATGTCAAATGGTGTGGTTATAACAGCATGGAGAACTCTTGGGTCCCCTTTCCTGACCTGAGCCTGTCCTGTCAGGAACTGGCTCAATCAACAAACAAGTCAATTCCCACTGACCGTAAAAGTCACAAAAAAGTGTGCACTTTAATACTGTAACTGAACTCAGTGGTCATTTCTTGAACTTTGTGTGGTTATTATGTTTTGCATCATTATAGTCCTTTAACTGTTGCTTGCAATATTTTCAAAAAAGTTACTGTTTTGCAAAAACCATTTCCTTTTTCCTCTAGCTGTTTAGGATTGTAGTGCTTTGCAATAGTAACATATATTCACTTGCATTTGGGTACCTCCTGCTGCTCTCCTTCCCTCTCTTCCCTTTCCCGTTCCCCGCGCTTTAGCGCTTGTGGCATGACCAAACTTCAGGTTGCTAGGGTGTCCCCTTTCCCTGGCATTGCACTGACTGGTCACCAGTGTAGTCCAGATTCTTTCCTCCCTTCCCCTGCAGTAGAGTATTGTGGTTTTCAATCAAACAATCAAAGGTTTCTCAAAAATGCTCAAAGATGCTGATCAATGTTTATTTTACTGCTTAAAAAAAGTTTTGCTAATTCTTCCTGTTGTTTAATGTCATGCTTTTGCTTTTGTTTGAGTGGTACTCACATGTTCTGTCGTGGGGGTAATGTGGAGTACAAGTTAAGCATGAGGATTAAGAATAACTGCCACCATGACCCGTCGGCACAGCCAGTAGAGGGCCACCACTCGTGATGCCAGCGACCGGGTTCGAGGCGGACTCGGGCGGCTGGAGGGCACTGGGGGAAGGTTGGCGCCTGGGCTGCTCTCCCTACTCCGGGTGGGGTGGGATGCAGGTCCCGCTGTGATACCGCCACCTGAGTGACCACAGGTGGAGGTGCAGTGAAGACAGCATAGGAGGGAGGACGCCTGCCGTGAGCCGGAGCATCAGCACGTTTCTGATCGCAAGGCCGCCCCTGGCCCCTATGAGCAGAGATCGCCCTGCAGGCTGGGAGAAAATGGAAACACCCTGCCCCAGGTTCCGCAGATGGGACCCGTCTCCAGATAACCCAAAACCGGCTCTTGAGATGGGGGCCAGCTGACCTCCTACTTGATACTTGAGGTGTGAGAGAGGGTGGGTGGGACCCTCTCCTCCCCGCCTCGGGGGGGAGTAAACCGAGGCAGGATGGGGGCAGGCAGCTGGTCCCCAGAATGGAGGTACCCAGGGTGGAATTACGGGGTGCACGACCTTGGGATCCCTGAAGAGAGGTTCCTGGAGCAGTGAGAAGGGGGCATAAAAAAAAAAAAAGAATAACTGCCACCCCTTTAACTGGAATATAATGTGCAACTTGAGCCTAAGGCATGAGAATGTGTTATGCTAATTATTTCCTGCAGGGGCTTGGAAACCCCTATTTCCTGTTCATCAGTCAGTTCTGATCTGTACCTCATGCTGAACAGTTGCTCCTGCGTATGTGTCTGAATAAAACTAATTTTGTTTATTATTTTGTGCGTCCACTCAGTTCGTTTGGTACTAGAAGGTGACTATAGCAGAAGAACCAGATGGGCAAAACAGTGTACAATGAAGGTAAGGGTCCTATGGCAGACCAACACCAAAACACCATAATATTGACATCTGTGGCTCTGTGAGCAAAAAATGCCTGTGAGACAAGCAATCTGTACTTTGCGATTCATTGTGACCTCCGAAATCTCACTGAAGGGTTTTGTTGATATCTTTGACTTCCATTACAATCTCTTCCTCCTCCTAGTCTACCTCCTCTTTGGGGTCACCTGTAGTTTAGGCCCTTGCCTGGGTCTTCCTGAGAAACCTGATGTTCCCCTCTTCATTTGATGTGACGGTCTCCAGTCTCTGGTTCACGTTCATCCAAGGTGGAACAATTATCTTTAAATCAGTATTGATCCCTATAGTTCAAACATCCTTGCTTCTTTTTTCTTGCCAACTGTATACGGTACCATCTTGATAATCTCTGGCATCTCATACATGCGTATATGACTTATATTCCTGCAGTTCGTCTTGAACTTACCTAATAGTGTTCTCTTTTTTAACCACAAGGTGGTCAATGTTTTGGTCTTTGAATGCAAGTTTTCCATTTCTCCAGTTTGTTTAAGTATGTTATTGTGTTCTTTTGTGGTTTTTCTAATTACAGGTATTAGCACATTTCATGACTGAGGCCTTATTTAACATCTGCTCCCATTTGGTCATGAATTCCATTTCAAGACTGAAGTAGGAAGCTATCTGTATGTGTAGGCCTTTGGGATTTTCTTCTCACGATGGAAAAGGCATGTATGGATAAATAAATGCACACATTTATTTTTAAGTTTATCAGATGATGTTGTATTGACGAGATGTGGAGTTGCTTGTGAGGTACAGTAGCAGTAAATAAGTGTTCCTACTCAGCTGCTGCAAAGGTTACCTGTTCAGCCTACTTCTCCAACCATGAATGAGGCCAATCAATGTTTGGTGCTGATCCATTTTGGGATTAGTCTCTGTAAGATAACTTTTGAATATAGATTAGCTAGGACAAGGGAGGATCACCATATATGACCCTAAATGGACCAATTGATAACACTAAGATGTCTCAGGCTCACTGCAGAACTGCTGTCAGAACATTATTTCTAGTCTGTCTGTATGCAGAAATGCTGCAAGAAGAAACTGGGGAGAGTTAAACCAGGACAACCTGACTCAGTGAATCCACACAATCAGTATGCAGCCTGAAAAACGTGCAGGCTTTCCCTTTCTTTAGTGCAAAAAACATGATTTATTATTCAGTTATACAAGAATCAATGTCAAGACCAAACAGCATCAGAGTGTAGTAGCTTCATGCTTTCACAGTCACTCCTGACAGAGAGGAAAAAATCCCCAGACTCTCAATGGAAATGTATTAGTCAAGCAGGACTTGAGCAACCAGTAGGAGGCTTTTTAGCCCTCCTTAAGTCCCACCTCACCTCCCTGACTTGGTAGGGGTATGCACTCATGACTGCTCTAGGGGAGTGCCAGGTAGCACATTATCATCCACACCGTCAATGGCACCTCCACCAAGGCACTCTTAGGGGTTGTTTGACGAGCAGTTCACCAAGCTACCCACCCCAGGAGTACAGCATCTACATGGCTGCTCTTTGCCTTTTCTGGGAGCCTCTGCTCCAGATGTCCTTGACTCTAACTTGGGTTGAGAGCTGACCCTTACTACTTGGTGCCATGGAGCCAGCTCCTCAGTTATAGGTATTTTAATCTGGATACAATTTCAAGCTCAATGCCTGATGCCAGGGCCTTAACCGATGATGCTGTGGAATGTGAATTTGTACATAACCTTTTATGACTGTATATAATCCTCCCTGGGGTTACCGCTGCACTCTGACTGGGAGTGCCTGCTGCTGGGACACAGGCTGCAGGCTTTGGCTTCTTGCCAGAGACTGGAGTGGCACTAGGGCTCCCCACCTGCTTAGTTACTGGGCCCCAATGCCAGTCTGTGTGGGACTAGGATACCAGCACTGCATCTTCATGTCTTGGAAGCACTTATCTTCACAGCCAGAAATGGGCATCCTGGAATGAATACAAACAAGCACACACTGTGGTGCCATTATACCAGTTTATCTCTACTGCCAGGGCTTTTAGGAGGAAATCAAAGGTTACCAAACCCACAAATACACAAATCAATGGCTGACATTGAAGGCCTCTTTAGAAAGCCCCACAACTAAGCCAGCCAATAGAGGGACAGTAAGTGTGGGCAATATGAAGCCCAACATGTAGTGATGGACATTAAGGGCATAGAAGAAGTCCACAAGTGCTACAGACAATCAAAGGGCAAGACCATGTGAAAGCTCCTCACCCATTTTGTGTGCTAGCCTATCAGGAGCTGAGCTTGTGAGAGTGAATAGCTGAGAAGCGAGGCAAGTCTTCAGATTTGCCTTGAAGGAGATCAAGCAGATGCTTCCTTTGTGGAGCCTCAGAAAAGCCCTGACAGAACTTTAAAAGTTCCCCTTTGGGATTTCAGCACTTTAGTTGCAAAGCGGTTCACAGTCTGTGATCTCCAGTGCCAGATAAGCCCCAGGCATGGTTTTCCTCCAGTGTTAGAACCTGATGCTGTTTGGTTTAGATCAGCAGCTGCAAAGCTGTGCAGCGTGCACTTGACAGGGAGAGTTTGGGTGGCCTTGAGTTGGACTTAGCCCACTCAGTCAAGTGGATATCAGAGTCAGACCCAAAGTGGACTTGAAGAGGAAAAGTCCCTTTAAAAGGGTGGAGAGGACTTTGGAGGATGGTAATGTCTGCTGAATGGCCTGCTCTCACAGCCACCTGGAGATTGCTGTGGGTCCACAGCATCAGTTCCAGAATCAGCTCCAATCCAGCTGCAGGGGAGATCCCTTTGATGAGAGTTATATCTTTGAGAGGCTGTTGCTTCCAATCATGAGTACAGATACAGGGACTGCCCTGCAACCATGAGTTAGTTACAGACATACCAACATATGGAAATTGCCAGCAGAAAAAGGCCTTAGTGGTCTATCAAGTCTGCTCAATTGTGCAGCTCAGTCTATTTTACTGGAGCTGCCCCACTCTCCTCTTGCCTCCTAGAGCAATCCTCCCCCTTTTCCCCCATTCCCCTCCTCCCTCCCACTGCCACTCTCATTTTTACCCTCTACCACCCCCCTTAAAACTTCCCATCATTTCCAAAGATACAACCTCCTCAGGCAGTTAATTCCGCTTTGACGCCACCCTTTCCATGAAAAAGTGCCTCCTCATTTCTTTTTCAAATCTACCCCTCACAAGTTTCAGACTGTGGCCCCTAGTGGTCCCCTCCTTTTCTAAATTGAAAATGCCCTCCACTACAACCCTGTTTCTACCCTTTGGATATGTGAAGGTTTCTACCATATCCCCCCTTTCCATTCCGTCCTCCGAAAAATACATATTAAACTCCCTTAACCTCTCAGCATATGGTTTGTCTTCCATGCCCTGGATCATCTTAGTCACTGTATGCTGGACCCCCTCAAGTAGCATTATGTCCTTCTTCAAATAAGGGCACCAGAACTGCACAGAGTACTCCACATGCGGTCTAACCAATGACCTGTACAAGGGGAGAATGACTTCCTCTCTTCTGGAGGTGATTCCCCGGAGATGCATCCCAGTATTTTATTTGCCTTGGCTGCCTCTTTACAACACTGCACAGAGTGTTTCATGTCATCCCTGACAATCACCCCTAGATTCTTTTTCTCCTTTGAGCTGGACACCTGTACCCCTCCAGCCAGTAGCGGGCCCTTGGGTTCCTAGCTCCCAGGTGCATGGCCTTGCATTTCTTGGTGTTAAACCACAACTGCCAGATTCCAGACCATTTCTTGAGTCTGGTAGGATCCCACCAGAAGGACTGTGTCAAGTTCTGGAGACCACATCTTTGGAAGGACATAGACAGAGTGCAGGCAATCCAAAGGAGGGTAACTAAAATGGTGCAGGGTCTACATCAAAAGCCCTATGAAGAGAGACTAAAGGACCTCACTATGTACACCCTGGAAGAGAAGAGGGAGGGAGAGATATGACAGAGACCTTTAAATGTCTCACAGGGCTAAATAAGGTACAGGAGGGAAGTATTTTTTAGAAAAGAAGGAGCTCAAGAACAAGGGGCTGCAGCTGGTAGATTCAAGAGAGATGTGAGGAAGTACTTCTTCACAGAAAGAGTGGAGGATTCCTGGAACAGCTTTCCAGTAGAGGTGGAGGGGTTAAATATAGTGTGTGGGGGGTCAAGAATGCATGGGGTAAGCATAAGGATATCTCAGTGGAAAAGAAGGGGAAGGAGAAAGAGCCAGAGATGGATTAAGGTATATAGTGATACTGTAGGCAAGGAAAATGGGCAGACTGGGTGAGCCAGGTGGTCCTGATCTGCTGTCAAATTCTATGTTCCTGTGTGTCTGTACTAAGATTTTATTTAGTTATTTATTTATTTCATAATTCGGATTAATACCTTTGAGCACAAAAGTCTCTTTTACAAAGATTCAAAGTCAATGTATCACAAAAATACAGAACAGGAGGAACAGGTATGATAAACACAATCAGTGTTACCTAAAACAGATAAGACAAAACATTGTTACAGAACTGCATGCTTTAAAATTATATTATCAACATCAAGTAAGGACTTACTACTTAAGTACAACCTGTGGATAGAAAAGCAGCCTGGTATAGGCTTTGTCAGGATGTAGAGGGGGGTGGGGGGATGTGGGTGGATTATATTGGGCTAGGTTAATGGGGTGGAGAGACAAAAAAATGAATTTTCAAAATAGTGAGAAGTAGGAGAGGAAGAGGGAGCAAAGTGTAGGGCAGAAATAATAAGGGTGAAATGCAACAGGGGCAACAAGCCAGGGCTTAATCTGAGGTACAGACCTGTTGCAAGATAGCAGCCAATGCAGGCCTTGTCGGGTTAGAAGAAAAGCTAGTGGGGAGATTAGAAGAATGGGGTGGGCCTAGTGTGGGGTGGAGGGAAATATAATTTGAGGCAGGAAGTGAAAAAGGGAGAGGAGAGGGGAAGGGTAACTAGGGTACTGGAGTACTAGACAAGGTTTTTTCATGGAGGAGCATTAATCAAGATAGATTGTCACATTGCTTCTCTTGTGCCAGCAGGAGACGTAGGTCTTTTTTAAATGGGCTTATTTTCCCACTCTCAATCAGTGAGATTGGTAGGTCATTGAACCATTGAGGTCCCCTAACAGAAACTACATGCTGGGCAAAGGTAGTGTGCCTAAAGGGTACCTGGAGTACACCCTTTATTGATCTCCTGGTCATTTTGGAGGATTTAGCATGTTGAAAGATGTTGGCCATTGAAGCAGGTGTTAGTCCAAGCAAGGATTTTTTTCCCGAGCAGGCAGGCCTGGTACTGCAGGGAGAGCCAACCAGTCTCATAGTAGAGATGACAGGTATGTGTATAGCCATCTGCCACCAGGACGAATCTGCAGGCTTTGTTTAGGAGAGTTTTAATTCTTTTTAAGGTTGAGTCTGTTGTTGAGCTGTAAATGATAAGCCTGTAATCAATTGTGGCCAGTATAGAGCTTCTAGTTACCAGGTTCGATGCCTCTGGGGTCATTGAATGCCTATGTCTATAGAGGATCTCAAGTTTGACGTTTGCTGTTTTGATGGGGCAAGACCCTTGGTCTCAACCATATGCTTCATTACTGTGTCCATGATAACTGCCTCCAGAACCTTATCCAGCACTGATGTCTGGCTGACTGGCATTTAGTTATCCAGGTCCCACCATGCCCCCCTCTTGAAGATGGGGATCACTTTGGCTACTTTCCAGGCCTCTGGCACTACACCAGTGTGGAAAGACTCCTGAAAGATTGTTGCAAGTGGCACCATCTTCCTTTAGCTCTTCTATAATCCTGGTTTGTGTCCTGTTTGCCCCTTGTGGCTTATCTGGCTTAATCTCTGCCAGATAGTCAGCCATTGGGGCAGGTGTTCTGACCAATAGCTATATCATGAGTGTCCTGATGCCAGGGGTCCTCTCAAGAAGCTCCTTACCACCCCCCAAGGCTCTTTAGTCAACACAGAAGTGAAATATTCATTAGGATTCTCAGTCATCACCTCTGGGTCTCTCACAGAAAATCACTGTAATGTTCCCTTCTGGTCACCTCCTTTTGATGCATTATATCATTAAGTTGCCCCTCTTGACAGAAACTATGCACTATTTGTCATTCTTTAGCCCCTTGTCTGTTATGACTCCCCATTCCTTTTCTTTCTCCACTGCAACAAGTGGAGCCCAGTTGCCCCACCCAGTATGTAGGTCTTACCTGTTTTTGTTCTTTCCCAAGTGTAGCACCTTGGATTTGGTTATACTGAACCTAAGACAACAGGAGTCTGATCAATCAGCCATTTTTTTTCAGGTCCTCCTGAAGTTTGTCTCCACCCTTAAGGGAGTCTACTACCTGGGCCAGCTTTGTGTCATCAGTGAAATTAAGCAGCCTGCTGGAGAACCCAGTTTCCAGATCACTAATGAAAATATTGAAAGGTTGTGCTCCCAGTATACGAACATAGGAACATAAGAAATTGGCAGCAGAAAAAGGACCAGAGGTCTATCAATCTGCCTGATTATGCAGCTCTTAGTTTCATATTACTACAGCTGCCCCAGCCCCACCCAAACCCATTCCTTCCTCCCTCCCCTTTCCTGGTCTTTCCCCCCCTTTGTGTTCTTGTCTGTACTAATCCTGCCCTTGACTCTATCCCAATCCCACTTAAAGCTACCCACTGTCCTCAGTTCGATTAACTCCTCCAGCAGTGTGTTCCATCTCGCCACCACTCACTCTGTAAAGTAGTACTTCCTCATCTCCCTCCTGAACTTTCCCCATTCCAACTTCAGACTGTGCCCCCTAGTGACCCTTCCCCCCTTTAAGCAGAACATTCCTCCCTCTCTGACTTTGTTTATGCCTTTCAAGTACTTAAATGTCTCTATCATGTCCCCTCTTTCCCTTCTCTCTTCCAGTGAATACATGTTGAGCTCCCTCAATCTTTCCTCATACAGCAACTCCCACAGTCCCATGATCATTTTCGTAGCCCTGCGCTGCACCCCCTCCAGTAATCTCACATCATTTTTGAGGTATGGGCACCAGTACTGCACATAGTACTCCAAGTGTGGCCTCACCAGTGATCTATACAAGGGCAGGATGACATCCCTGAGGGGCACCAAATATTACCCCTTTCCACTCAGAGTGGTGCCCATCCATCATAGCCCTCTGCTTTCTGCCCCCATGCCAATTAACAATCTACCTTGTGTATGCCTCATGTATACCACAGTGGTGTACTTTTCTCAGAGGCTTGTCATGCTCTGCAGCATCAAAGGCCTTGTTGAAGTCCAGGCAGACCACATCTATGCCCATACCAACCTCCCAGGGCACTTCTTGATGAAACTGATCAGGTCAGTTAGGCATGATCTGTCCCTGATAAAGCCATGCTGAAATGGGACAAGAACCTTAGCCTTAAACAAGTCCTCCATTATTGTGTCCTTGATAAGAGCTTCCAGGGCTTTGACAGTACTGATGTCATTTTGACCTAGATGTAGTTACTTGGATCCAACCTTGCCTGTTCTAGAAGATGGGAACTAGAGTAGCCAATTTCCGGTCCTATAATACCACATCTGTTTGGGCACAATCATGAGAGACTGCCTCACATGGCTCTACAAACTGCCCTAAGCTCCATTATAATTCTGTTGCATATTCCTGATGGAAGAGGACAGATTGAGAAGTAAGGGAAAGAGGTGTAGTGAGGGAAAAATTGAAGAGATGGGAGAGAACAGATCAAAAGCATAACGTCTTGCGCCTTATTGTATTGTCTACTTCTTCACCCCCCACCCAATGTGTCTATAAATACACTGTTACCAGCTCAGTATGTCATTCCTAGTAAAATGTTTGGAATAAATAAAATGTGAGAGGTGTGGTCACAGAGTAAAGTCTTCAGAGCAGTAGGGGAGGAGAATGATTAGAGCAGGAACCTACACCAGATTTGAGGAAGCCAATAGGAGAAAGCAGTCTGCCTAGCAGAGGTCTTACTGTGGGGAAGAGAGAGTGAGAACAAGTGAGGGTCACCATAATGGAAAGTTAGTAGAATATAGTAGTATTAGTAAGATAATTTATAACAACGCCCTTCCTCAGAGGCTCGGGGTACAAGAGTAAAAGTGAAACATACACATTATCATAAATACCACAACACAAATATTAAAATAAATTAGATTGAAATAAATTCTGATAACAATATCAATTGGAATGGTGAACAACTCATAAGGCACTCAGTAGTTATCAAAAGCTTGTTTAGAGATGTGTTTTCAGACCCCGCTAAATGGCCTCCACCGAGGGATCCTCTCTTGGGGCCTCTGGGAGAATTCCAGAGAACTGGACCAGCAACCTTGAAGGCCTGGTCACCCTAGGTTTTTAACCTGGGCCTAGACAATGAGAAGAGGCCGACCTCACTGACACGGAGAGGGCGAGATGACAAATGAGGTGGCGCTCTCTAGAGACTGTGGCTCTCCAAGGCTCCTCCCTAGGTCCCATCCTAACATCTATTTCTCATTTTAAAATAGCTGTGAGAAAAGGAAGAACATGACTGGCTGAACCACATCACACGGCAACCAGTAAGATTGTCTTACCACATGGCTAGTTCGTAATCATAAAAGCAGTTGTACTTTAAACACATATAAAATATCTCATTAGGACATTTTTTCAGACTAAACAAGCCATTTAATTAATGCAATAACCCACTCCAGTGTTTATAGTAAGATGGAACTTACCGCACTTCTTAGGTGGTTAAAAACACTCAGCTGTACGTTATATTTCACAACACACATGGGGCATGCAGTAAGATTTGTCTTGCTACACACCCTGCTGTGGATTATGTAAGCAATGAGACATGACAGGGCATGGATTACTAGGGGATTTACCCACACCTCGTGTGGTGTGTCATGAGGTGCAGCTGAGTGGCTTAACCATACAAGAAATGGGAAATCTCCCAGTTACCCATGTCCTGGAGTGCCTTATTGCAATTATACAGTGAACTTAAATGTAAACTAAATTCAAAAATGCATTTAATTAAGTTTTCTGTAAATGCCCTTCCTTAGCTGTGGGATATTGCAGGATTTAACCACTGGTAAAGACCTTATGTGACCAATCAGGTTACAGATTTTTTTATGTCCATTGTACCTGTATAATGATCACCAATAAAACAGGGCCACTGGAAAATTACGGAAAAGGTTACCCAAAATTGTGGAGCGTTTTGCAAAATTGTGGGAAATTGCTGGGGTTTTACTATAGACCCTGAGTACTTCACAATAAATCTTTTAATGTTTTCTGCAGCATATATTACTAACATACTAACATACTAATTGCCAGCAGATTAGGCCTTACAGTCTATTGAGTCTGCTCGAACCTCAGATCCCTAGTTGGGTGCCGAGGCCCTCCCCCCCTTGCGTTCCAGAAACCCCTATCATCCATCCTCACCCCCCCTGGTCCAGGCCATCATCTGATACATCCACTTTCTGCGTCTGTCCCACCTTCTCTTAAACCATCCACTGTGGATCTCTGAACCAGCTCGCCAGGCAGCGCATTCCAAGGGTCCACCACCCTCTCAGTGACAAACCTCCTCCTCTCCCCCCCCCCTCACCCTTCCACCTTCCAAGTTCAAACCATGCCCTCTGGTGATACCTCCCTGCTTTAGTCTAAAGATCCCCTTCGTGTTTACCCTATTTATTCCCTTGAGGTACTTGAAGACCTCAATCATGTCCCCTCTGTCTCTCCTCTCCTCCAATGAAAACAGGCAGAGCTCCTCAAGTCTGTTCTCATACATCAAATCCCCTAGTCCTCGTATCATCTTAGTTGCCCTCCTCTGTACCCTTTCCAGGAGCTGTATTAGTCAGTATAAATTGCTAAATGAAAACACTGACACCTGAATATGTTTAAAACATAAAGAAAAGTTTATGTTCCTAACAAGAATACTAAACTGATAAGCTATCATAAGTGTTGCCTATCTTCCATAATTTAATAGCATCTGCCTCATACAGTGCTAAATAGAGTCTATAACGTGAGCCACAACAAATACATATTAAATAAAGCCAGAAGAAATATTTTTTTTTGTTTCTGGCTGTAGAATAATGAAGCCTAATCAACAGCTGTTTACAGTGCTCTGCCAGCTATTCACTCATTTTGATACATGAAAAAATAAGCAGACAGAGTGGTGAATAATTGAGTTTTAGTAAAATTTTGTTAAAGTGTTTAATGGTCATAATTTGTACTGTAGGTACTGTACACTGTTTTTAAAATCAAATATTTAAACATTAAATCTGGGGGTTATTGGGGCTGGCAGTATAATCTAGAGGTAAGAGTAACAAACTGTGAATGAGCTGACAACATCTAGCAGACCTGAGTTTGAGTCCCACAACCTCCACTTGCATACCATGTCATTCTGAGCAAGTCACTTAATCACCTCAGTGCTCCTGGGTTGTACCTGAAAACAGGCATTTGTGCCTAGTGGGCCTTATGTGGTTGCCAATATATTTTTACTGCATCAAACAGTAGTCAGGGTACCCTGTAATTTACCTTTGTTTTACTCTGGCCGCAATTATTTTGTTTAGTTAAAGATAAATGTTCAGATACATTTTGTGTTTTATAAGCATGTTTTTAGACTTTAGTCAGGTGTTTATTGTAGTCTTTGCATGTGAGCATCTAGGGGGTAGTTGCTAAGAGTGAGATCACTGTTACCAACTAGCTTATTCAAGTTTAAAATTGGCAGGGTCATCCAAAAATCCTCAGCTGTTTGAATCAAAATTAAGCTGAATGAAAGTATGCTCACAAAGAATAACTTGCCCTGCCACTTATTTATTTATTTATTTATTTATTTATTTAAGAGTTTCATCAGGAAAGCATGCTGAGCAGACAACCGCTTGATTCCAGATGCGACCTGGGGGACGAAGCCCAGCATAGATAATACAATACATTGTAACAAATAAAAATGAGAAGACAGGCAAATGCTTTTATACATAGAGGCACAGTGATACAATTCATGCAGGTTTGTACTTGAGATACCCGTATTAGGCTTAAGAGAATAGGGTGTTCGGGGCGGGGTGGCTAAGAGACTGGCTGGCTAGGCGTACACATTACGCGGCTTTGGGGGTAAATGCCTCTGTTAAAATATAGGCTAGAAACACGTACAGCTGGTGGTGAAGTGGGGGCTGAGGAGGTGATTGAGGTGCTGGGAGCTTCTAGTGTGTCTGATTGTAGCAGGCAACGCATTCCACAGTTTGGGTACGTGGCATTGGAAGGCAGATTGACTTTTAGACGAGCCCATGAAAGGGACATGGAGGAGCCTGGAGTCCGTACTTCTGAGTGAGTAGGTTGGTATAGGCTGTGCTGAGAGAGCAGATGTGAGGTATGGAGGAAGGCACTGAGACCAGAATTTGGCATCAGTCCTTACAGAGTGACTCTGTCTGTGTGCCTGGAGAGAGGACAGGGCTAGGGAGCTGTAAACATCACAGTGGTGAGTCAGTTTTGGACAGTCCAGAATGAATAGGCAGAAGGAGTGGAACAGTGTATCCAAGCTGGCTAGGGAGAAGGGGGGAGCAGTACCATAGACTACATCACCATAATCAAATAATGGGAGAATCATCATGAGAACAATTTCCTTCTGTGTCGATGTGAGGATACTACCCTTGTTGCAGTATAAGGCGCCAAGTTTAGGGAGCAGTTTCTTGTGGATGGAGTCAATGTGTGTGGAGAAATCAAGGTGCTGGTCAAGCCAGACACCTAGGTATATGAAAGAAGTGCAGACGTCTAGAGGGGACCCATCCAATGATTGGAATGAGGGGCAAGCAGCTAGGCAGGAGATTCTTGTCTGTGATCCGAAGGTTAGCGAGATGGTTTTCTTTGAGTTTAGGCATAGCTGGTTGAAACGGAACCAGTGCTGGACTGCATTGAAATCTTTCTGGAGTACGTCGGACGTTTCCCCGGAGGAGGGGTCTGCCGCTTACAGAACTGTGTCATCTGCATACATGTGGATGGATGAATTTTGGCAGACTGATGGGAGATCGTTTAGGAATATGGAGAAAAGTAGCGGTCCCAGGACTGAATCTTGGGGGACTCCGGCAGTGAATGGCTGAGGATTAGAGCAGTGGGTGACGATTTTTACTGATTGGTGTCTACCTACCAGGTAGGCATGAAACCAGCTGGAGGCCGAGTCAGAGAGACCAGCAGTTTTTAGCTTGGATAGAAGCAATGAATGGGAGACGGTTTCGAAGGCTTTGGCTAAGTCAATAAAAATGGCTGAGGTCACAAGCCCTTTGTCCATGCCAGTGAGTATGTGATTTGTGAGCCTTAGCAGGGAGGTGATAGTAGAGTGTGGTTTGCGGAAGCCTGATTGGTAGGGGGTGAAGAAGGAGGATGCGTCTAGATAAAAGGTGAGTTGAGCAAGAACTAGACATTCCTGCAATTTGGCCAGGATAGGTAGGAGAGAGATCAGGCAGTAGTTTCCCAGCGATGAGGGGTCTCCACCTTTGTGGAGTGGGATGACAGTTGCTTGCTTCCATTCGGCTGGTATTATGTCAAGTGAGAAGGAGAGGTTGAAAAGGTCTGCCAGTGGGGCGGCTATGGTGGGGGCAGATAAGTATAGCATTTTTGCGTCCAGGCCTGTGGGGAACGACCTTTGCTTGGGTTAAGGGCCCTCAGTAATTGTAGTACTTCGGTCAAGGAAACCGGATGAAAAGAGAAACTGAAGCTTGGCTGGCTGGCTCCAGAACCAGGGATGTACTCAATGTGGATTGGTTCTAGAGAGCAGCTAGCAGGGAGTCCGCGCAGCTGATGAAGAAGGTATTAAATGTAGTGGCAACTTCACCAGGGTCAGTGACGGTAGCACCTTGGATGGTTAGGATCGAGTCAGTGGTTGGACTGGGGGGGAGAGGAGGGACTTGATAGTATTCCAGAAGTTTGTTGGGTGGTTCAGATTTGCGTTGAAAGCCGTCAAGAAGCAGTTTTTTTTGGCCTGACGTATAAGTTGGTGAAGGAGTTGCGAAGGGCAGGGTAGCTTTGGAGGGACGATTTGGTGCCAGTTTTCTTGTGGGTTTTCCATGCCTGGTCCTTGGAGTGGCAATGACTAATGATGGCACCAGAGACCCAAGGGAGGTGGGCATCTCTGACCCT
Organism: Neoceratodus forsteri; assembly: GCA_016271365.2. Taxonomy (NCBI): domain Eukaryota; kingdom Metazoa; phylum Chordata; order Ceratodontiformes; family Ceratodontidae; genus Neoceratodus; species Neoceratodus forsteri. The sequence continues at coordinate 373,856,598 of CM057449.1, forward strand.
ATTTTTTCTCAGGGGGGCATGGGAGTCACACACTGTAAGGGATCTGGCCTTGAAGGATTTGAGTGCAGAGTCAATAGAGAGCGCCTTTGGGATGAAGGACCAGTCTAAGTGAGCTAGGTCATGCAGTAGAGATGCTAAATCTAGAGTCCTATATGACCTTGTGAGCAGTGTCCTTGGGGGGGGTGCTGAGGGCATGTGCACTTTCCTGACCATGTAGGTCATGTGGTGGTCACTTAGTGAGTCTGGGAGAAGACCAGCATTAATAATCCTGTGTGGGTGACTGGTAAGTGCCTAGTCCTGTAGGGAGTGGTTCTGCATTTTATGGTTTAGGCAGGAGGGGTGAGAGAGTAGCTGGGTGAGGTTTAGAACATTTATTTTGGTTCTCAGCTTGGCACTGTCTTTTGCAAGCCAGTTGAAATTGAAGTCGCCTTGGATGTGGAGCTCTCCATTGGAGGCAGATGACTTTAAGGTGTCCAAATGGTCTATGACGTTAGGCGGGGGGGGGTCCCAGGGGCACAATAGGAGCCGGCAACATATACTGGGTTGGAGAAAGGGAGTGATAGTTTAATTAGTAGTGAGTCTATTTCTGGCAAGAGTGTGGGGGTTTGAATCAGGGTGTACTGTAGCTTGGTAGAGATAAACATAGCAATGCCACTGCCTTTTTTCTTGCTCTGTTGCTCGTACCTAATAATCGAGCAGCCAGGGATGGAGAACTCAGTGTCTGCATAGTGGGGTTTTAGCCAAGTCTCTGTAATGATTAGGACATCTGGACATAGTGAAAGGACAATAGGTTGCAGCGTGGTGATTTTGTTTAGTATGCTGCAGATGTTGAGGTGCAGGAGTCTAAGGCTTCTGGGGAGAGGAAGCGGACCGGTGGTGTTGGGAGTGATGGGTCCTGGGTTGGATTCGATATCCCCTGCCAGGAGGAGGAGCAGCACAATAAATTGTTTGGATTTGCACCAGTAAGATTTTGGACTAGTGGAGGGGGTGGGTAAATGAGCACTTGGCGGAGTGCTGCATGGTGCTGTGAAACAGAGGACCATTTGCCCTGAGTGAAAGGAGGGTGGCAGAATGGTAGCACTAATATCCCAGGTGTGCAAGTGGTCAGAGGGCAACTGATGAGGGGCATTGGCAGTACAATGGGTCAGGGGAGTTGTGCTTGGGGGGATGGGGGGAATTGGTTGCTGTTGCGGGAAGATAGCTGGGGGAAGGGAGACTAGTGGAAAAAGCAGGCAAAATAACGTTACACACATAGGTAGCATTGTGGCTGAATGAGTGAAGAAGGTTTAGCGGCAGCTAGTGGTTGCAGCAGATAAGCTGCAAATGGTAAAGTGGGCTGATAGGTTTATTTTGTCACGTGGTTATCACTATATAGCTCAATGCCCACCAAGGGCGGTGGTGGGGGTGGTGGGGCAGCGCTCTCTCAGAATGCTGCTGGTGCTGAGAGTGAACCGTACCTTGCTTTGGGGGGGGGTTGGGGTTCATGGCTCTGGTTGAGGAGGGCTCCTTCTCCTAGCCCTCATGACCCCTCTGAGCTGTGTAAGGAGAGAGGGGGGAGAATTTAAATACAGGCTGTGGAGGAGGAGCAACAGTAAGGTAAGCGCTCTGCCGGGTAGATGGGACAAGGATTTCAAAATCAGATTGCTCTGCTCATGGAGTGAGCTTGAATAATCTTAAATATCACTATACATGCACTTAAAGCAAACAAACATTACGATCTGATGCTGGCAGAGATAGTAAATAAAGTTGTTGCAGGGGAACTGCACTTAAAGCATCATTAATCCTGGCACAGATAGTAAAATAAGCACTTGCAGGTGAACTGTATTTAAAGGTAAACATAAACGAGCTGCTGCAGGCATAGGATGGTTAAAGTCAATTAAATCAGCAGACCAAAGCTATGATTACAGGAAATAAATAAATCAGCTGCAAAAAACTATCTGTTAGTCTTGGCTGACATTTAAGTTGATAGAGGGAAAGGTCAGTTTTTCAAATTGAATTCTTGGCGCCAAAACGCTCTCTTGGAATGCTGCTGGTGCTGAGAGTGAACAGTACCTTGCTTTGGGGGAGTGGGGGAGTTGGCGTTCGTGGCTCCGGTTGAGGAGGCTCCTTCTCTAGCCCTCATGACCCCTCTGAGCTTGCTTTTGGGGGGGTTGGCATTCATGGCTGTGGTTGGGGAGGGCTCCTTCTCCTAGCCCTCGCGACCCCCTCTGAGCTTACAAAAAGGCTTCATAGTTAGCACCCCATGTAAGTGACTGGGATAATTTGCACCTTTTCTCCCATCTTTTGTTTCAGCCTGTGTGTCAACAAAAAGTTTTCTGATAGATTGCTTCAATACAAAACAAATGTTAAGTGTTTAAGTGTATGTGTATTTATGCTTGGCCAGTGGATTTTGAAACCAAGCAAGACAAAGATTTAAAAGAAATCAGTGTCACATAAAACCCTTACTCTACCTTGCACTGCATTGTTTCGGCCAAACCCAAGTCTGCATGCAAAATTGTCAATAAATTAAGAGCATTTTATTACAAAATGTTAATACTTTTTACACAGTTCAATATAAAAACTTAAAAATTGCAAGAAATTGTGGAACATGTCAGTTTTTGCGGAGAATAGTGAAAATTGCGGATTCTGCAAAACAATTGCGGGTGCAATTTCCAGTGGCCCCTGCCAATGACCTCACTTCTGCTTCATCATGTCATACATTAACATATAAGTGGATAACACAGTAATTGTTTCCCCTGGCACTAGCCACACTAGCACACAAGGAAACAAAGAATTGTACAGGCAGAAGAAGCCACTCAGCCTATCAAGTCTGGCCAGTCCCTCTCTTGGCCCTCACCAGCCTAGCACTGGTAGAGCTTACTCAGTTCTCCCAACTTGCAGTTCTGCTTTATTAGTCAATTCACACCCACTGGACCCTTATGCTCCTCTGTTCTTTTCACCATACCCACGTGTTTCTTTCAACCTCTTTTGAAACCGGTAACTATCTTGATGTTGGCCAAACCTTCCCCGGGTAGATGGTTGCACCTGCCTGTCACACTCTCCGTGAAGAAGTAGTTCCTCACATCCCTCCTTAATTCCCCACACCAGCTTTAATGATGTCTTCTTGCCACAGATGTTATACTGTTGACACAGCGAACGCAACACGGCAAAATCCCTAACAGCAATAATCTCAACAGGTTTCAAGAGTGTCACTGTAAGGGACCTGAGGGGCGAAATTTCACTCTTTCATCATCCCTCACCCTCCCTTCAAATTAACTCTGACTCAGAGTTAGATATATTAAAAAGGGTGGGGTGCGGGGGGTGCAGCCCCCTGAGAACAAAAGACACAATGTCTGACAGGCAAAATTTCACCTGTCGACATTGTAACTTTCACTGTGCTGCATGTCAACAATTTCTTTGTTGATGCAGCATGGTGGAAATGTCACAGACTACTCACATTATCAGTGAACAGTTGCTGGCAGTCCACTCTGTTTATCCTCTTCAGATATTGGGACATTTCAGTCCTATCCCCCTCTTCTTTATGGTCTGCAGGGAGCCCAAATTCAGGTCAGTATGTCTTTCCTCATAACTCTTCCCCTGTTGCCCATGCATCATTTTGGGTGCCCTCTTCTGAACCAGTTCTAAGCAGTCCTTGTCCTCTTTAAGATGAGAGTTCCAGAACTGTGCACAGTACTCTAGGTGCAACCTCACCAAGGACCTATAGAGAGGCGGAATCACTTCTTTCATTTTGCTAGAAAGTGCCTACCGACCTATGCTGCTGGCTTTCCCATATGTGTTATTGCACTGGGTGATGTTCTTAAGAATAAATAAATAAATAAGTGACAAAGGACTTCAGCACAATACAACATGTATTTCTGGCCAACAGCCTATCCTGAACACTAAGAAAATTACTGCTATGCTCGTTGACACTAAACACGAGTTGACCCAGCATAAAACTTCCTCCCCTCACCAGTTCATAGCCCTCAACAGTTTCCTGACTGAACAGGTCAACAAATGATGCACAAGGTGGGGTGGAAAGGATGAGAAGGGACTTGGCAAGATTAGAGGAATGGTCAAATGTATGGCAGCTTAGATTCAATGCTAAGAAGTGCAAGGTAATGCACCTGGGAAACAAAAACCCAGGGGAAGAGTACACAATGGGGGGTGAGATACTAACAACAACAAAAATGGAAAGGGACCTGGGGGTAGTCATATCAGATGACCTAAAGGTGGGCAAGCAATGTGAGAGGGCAGCAAGGAGGGCTGGGGGATACTGGGATGCATAGGGAGGCATCACCAGTAGAAAACAAGTTATTATCCCTCTGTACAGACAGCTGGTGAGACCACATCTGGAGTACTGTGTGCAGTTCTGAGACCCAATCTCCATAAAGACATAGACAGGATGGAAGCTGTCCAGAGGAGGCAACTAAAATGGTGCAGGGTCTGCACGGAAGACATATGAAGAGAGCTTAAGGAGCTTAATATGTATAGCCTCGAGGAAAGGAGGGAGAGGGGACATGATAGAACGTTCAAGTACCTCAAAGGAATCAACAAAGTCCAAGAGGGTAGCATTTTTCAAAAAGAGGTGTTCAAGAACAAGGGGCACAATTTGAAGATAGAAGGGAGGCGGCTCAGAGGTAATTTAAGGAAGTATTTTTTCACAGAGAGGGTTGTGGATGTATGGGACGGCCTTCCAGAGGAGGTTGTGGAGTCAAAAACAGTGGTGGAATTCAAGCATGCATGGGACAGTCATAAGGCAATTCTAGGGGGTGGAGGTAGGAAGAAGTAGGCTGCTGGTTAACTAGGATCTGCAACTTATCCATCAGGTAGAGAAATGGGCAGACTGGGTGGGCCAAGCGGTCCTTATCTGCCTTCAAATTCTATGTTTCTATGTAAATGCAAATATCTAGATTTCTACTGACAAGCATTTAGATTTCTCCCTCCATATCCATGCCATCAGTAACAAATGGTTGACCAAACACAGTGCCCTGTACCACAACAAAGCCACACTCCATCACCCAGGCAGATTTGAGATCATTTCCAAAATGATTCATCCTGTTTTCTATTATGAAGTTGTGGCCTACATGGCTGTCAACAACCCCCCCCCTTACTAGACTGGACACACTGTTTAACTCCTTCTGCCTTTTTGCAACTGATAGCCCTCCATACCCACTACTACACCCTATACAGTCCCTTAAATTGACCATTACTGCAGGGGCATTAGCACATGCATGGTGATACTTTTTTTCTTTAAATATTGAACTAATAAGGTCTCCCATAACATCCACTACTTCTAATCCTGTGCTCAACCATCCTCGTATCTAAGATAGCAACATCACAGGCTATTTTTAACTTCTAAATCAACTGCAGGACCACAGGCAGCATGGGTTCATGAGGAGAAGATCATGTTGAATTAATCTAGTAGATTTCATTCACAGAGCGATCAGGGAAATAGACCAGGCGAGGGCAGTGGACATAGCCTATTTAAAAGACAAAGAACCTCTGCGCGCAAGCACTGAGACAGTGGTTTCTCCAAAGATCATTTGGCTGGGAAGCCAAGTTTCAAAGAAATACAAAATCACACATGCCCCCACAATGCAAAGCATCATGAGCTGCATATGCAAATCACCAAAGAATAGCCTATTTAGACTTCAGCAAGGTCTTCTATACTGCCACACCTAACCTGATTAGGAAGCTGACCAATTTGGGTGTAGGGGCCAAAATGGTAAACTGGGTTCATAACTGGCTAGGGGATAGGAGGCAGAGGGTAGTGATAAATGGCACACACTCTAAGGATGGGTGAGGGGGTGACCAGTGGAGTAATGCAGGGTTCTGTACTGTGACCAGTCCTCTTCAATATCTTCATATAGGACATTATAGAAGAACTGGAGGGGAAGGTCTGTCTCTTTGCAGATGACACCATGATCTGCAAGAGCAGACATGCAGGAGGAAGTGGAGACAATATGCAGGGATCTAGGAATACTAGAGAAGTGGTCAAAGGCAGGACAATTAGGGTTCAATGCCAAAAAGTGCAAAATCATGCACCTAGGGCACAGGAACCCTGGTGTTGAGTATAGGATGTTGGGGGGTTGGCAGTCACTAGGCAAGGACCTTGGGATTATCATTTCAGAAGAACTGAAGTTGTCAGTGCAATGTGAGAAAGCCATGGGCAGGGCTAGTAGAATGCTGTGGTACATGGGGGACATCACCAGCAGAGGAGGGAGGTGGTGCTGCCACTGTACCACTCTTGGGTATGTCCCCACTTGGAATAGTGTGTCCAGTTTTGGTGATTGCACCTCAAGAAGAACATAGACAAGGAGGGGTGGTCCAGAAAAGGGCAACCAGGATGGTGCAGGGGTGGCAAGAGAATCACTTTAAGGAGAAACCAAGGGATCCAATATGTGCACTCTGGAGGACAGAAGAGTAAGCGTTGACATGATTGAGGCCTTCAAGCACTTTACAGGGGTGAACAGAGTGCAGGAAAGGAGTCTCTTTGAAAGAAGATGAGTGCCAGGACTAGGGGGCATGCAATGACATTGGAGGGAGTGGGGGATTCAGGAAGGATATGAGGAAATACTCCTTCACACCAAGAGTAGTAAAAGCATGGAACCAGCTGCCAGTTGAAGTTGTGGAGGCTAGAACAGTGAAATGCTTCAAGCATGCATAGGCTAGATACAGAGATATTATTACAGAAACAAGAGGGTCCCCGGAGACCGGTAAAGGGTCTGCAGAGGTACAATAGGCAGGAAAGCCTTGAGTAGGCTGGGTGGGCCTAGTGGTCCTTTCCTGCTGACAACTTTTTATGTTTCTAAGGTCATAGGCCTGGCTGGGTTCTCCATTATGCTCCCCAGTCTCTGGAACACCCATCGTATTGCTGTCTGCTCCACCACTTCATTTTATTGCCCACATACACAGCTTCATCTCATTTCCAGACCCACTTGCTGTTCTGACTAAATGCCTGTTCATTGTACAATGTACACTGCATAATTATTTAATTCTGCTCCTGCATTACTGATCTTTGCTTCTTCTCATTACCAGCCTCTTCTGCTGCTTTGACTTATTACTGTAGTTGTGGTATTATGTATTCTGAACACTCTACTGCTGTTTTGTTTGTACTTGTCTGTATTACTGTAGAACTTGAAATATTCACTGTAAATCTATTTTCATTATATTGCTGTATCATTATCAACCTGCAAAAAATATATATGCAATGAATTTTGTTATACTGTGAGGAGATGTGCTTTTTCCTGTCTTGTCATCAGACTGATGTTGTAACCTAAATTTGTGATTCAGGAAGAGCAAATAGAAAACAGAGTTGCAGATAATGACTCACCCTCAGACTCCAGCAAAACATAAAATGTGTTTTTATGCAGTATTTTTTAATACCTCTCTGGATGTCAAGCAGGGCATCAGTCCATGTGGTCTTGATTGCTGCCCAATTAGAATTTCAAAGCTCTACAGAGCTGTTGTAATACTTTTTTTTACTGAAGACTTGAATTATTTATTTATTTTTTTGTTATGTGGGTAAACAGTAAACACCCAATGCCAATGACCCATTTTAAGGAGAGGTACAGTACCATAGGCAAAATTCGATGTTAACAAATCATGCAATATACAGGTTGAAAACTTAAAATATATAAATACAAACATCAAATATATTGTGAAAAATTAAAAACAGTTACATGTAGATCTGTCAATAACATAGATTTGAAAACTTTATTTGAACAAGGCATGACTAGACCCTTCACACAATATATAGGGCAATTATCCCACAGATTTGGAACAAAGAATGAAAATGATCTCTGCCCCGTTACAGTAGAAACCTATAATTCAGTTACAAACTGCAGGTCATCAGAGCTAAGGCAATGCAGGGAGCAACACATTTGCAATTAGGGAGGTAAGAGCTAATGTAGTCTTAAAGCTCTGCATAAACCATATGCATGACTTGCAACAAGGAGCAGTCAGCCCAATAAAGAATGGAAGCTACAGCTATAGTGTTTATGGCTGACTGCAAGAACATAACAAGTTTACAGCAAATGTTGGTAAAAACAACAATTAATCAATTTTTGTTCTGTAGGCAGATCACAGAAAAAAGGAGTTATAGCACAAGTATTGGGAGTTATACTCCTTTTGTTATAGCCAATTTGGGTTCTTTTATCCAACAGTTTTTATGTCAATAAAGAGCTCCAAATTTCTGGTTTATTTGCTTTCAGACACTGTTGTCCAGTGGGCTTGCAGTGTGTACTGTACACTTTCATTTACAACCATGATGATCCTTCTGGTGTTCAACTACAGTATGCAGATACAGTCTATGTTGCTGCCCCCAATTCCACTCTCACATGACTGGACACTCTTTTACATTCCTTCTGTCACTTTGCCGCTAATGCTCTTCAGCTCACCCATCATTGCACACACATCAACCTTTTTCTCCCTCCTTTTACCTCCTGCTGTCTCACATTGTGCTTCTTTCTCTATAAATACTGGTTCTCCACTTTCCCTGCTTATCTCTCTTCAGTCCTCCCCTGCTTCTTCCTAAATTTACTCTCTCTCTCTCTCTCTCTCTCTCTCTCTCTCTCTCTCTTTTTCTCTCTCTCTGCTCTGTGGACTTCTGTACCTTTTCTGTCTCCTCTCCAATTGCAAATGTTTTATTGAGCAACTAGCCTTCTTCTTCTTCTTCTTCTTCCAGCTTTCCTCTCACTTGAACAGCCTGTTCCCCCAGTTCCATTTACTTCTCACCCAAACCCATACTAAAGCTTCATTTTACTCCCTTCTGTTCCTGCTCTGATCCTGGTTGACTTTTAGCATGCTTTCTTTAGCCCTGGCATAGCTACTTTGATTCTCCTAGGGCTTTGTTTCCCCTCATAATAATCCAAATCAATGTTCCATTTAATACCCCTTTTATTCACGCTGCCTATGTTGTATCCCTTAATTATCCCCCATGATTTATTCAATTGTTACAATTGTACTTTATGGGTGGGATGTTCAAAAGGGTTGCGCCATGCGCAACAGGGTTGTGCATGCTCAAGTCCTACATTGCGCCATTCTGCGATATTCAGCAGGAGGCAGTTGCGCAACTGAAAACAGGCTGAGCAACAGCGCAATGCAAATGAATGCATGCTCAACAGGAGGGGGAGGAACCATGCATAAACTGCACAGCCCGATATTCAGTCGGGTGTCGAATATGAGTCGCCCCAACCTCGCCTTTGCACAACTTTGAGCCAAAAAAAAAGGCTTAAGTTGAGGGCCACCCACAGGTGAGCTGCTGCATTGCAGGGCGTAACACAGCAGCTGCCACCTGTGGCTGGCCCCTAACCCAGTCCCTGTGCCCCCAAGCCCGATTGCGGGCATCAATGTGGCTCCCCCCCTTCTCCCATTCACATCCCTGGTGGTACAGTGGACCGAAATGCCCAATCGCGGGCAGAAAGTATACAGAACCCCCCCCACATCCCATGTGCCCGATCATGGGCAGAAAGAATAAACTTCATTCACAAATCTGGACTGTCATGTATGGTATGGGCTGCATGCCCATTGGCTCTAGCTCTGCACCAATGGGCGTGCAGCCCTACCGGCCAGTCAGTCGGCGGGCGGCGGGGTGGCAGGCGGGTGGTATGCTGCCACCCGCCCGGCTGCCTAGGGGGAAGCGGGGTGGTGGGCTTCATGGGTGGGTGGAGTAGGGCCACACTAGACACCAGGGGAGATGTTTTGGGGGAGCAATTTACTTACTGCCCTTGTTCGGGCACATAGGATGTGGGGGGTCTGTATACTTTCTGCCAGCGATCGGGCACATGGGATGTGGGGGGTTCTGTATACTTTCTGCCCGCGATCGGGCACATGGGATGTGGGGGTTCTGTATACTTTCTGCCCGCGATCGGGCACATGGGATGTGGGGGGGAGTTCTGTATACTTTCTGCCCATGATCAGGCATTTCGGTCCACTGGACCACCAGGGAGATGTACGGGAGGAGGTGGGGGAGCCACATTGCTGCCCGAGATCGGGCTGCAGGGTGCGTCGGTCCCAGATGGCTGCTGCCTGGCAGGGCGCCAGGCGCAAGTCCTCGGGGATCGGCGCACCAACATGCTAATGGCATGCAAATGGGGCTATAATGACATGCAAATGGCCCCCGTGCCTTGCATGTATTATGGCCCCATTTGCATGTCACCTTTGAATATCATGATTTTGTGCATGGCTAATGGTACTGCGCCCACCACAAGTGGACTGCCCCACTCTGTCAACTTGCGCCATGTTAGTTCCACTGCGCCATGCACAATGGTTATGAGTTAGAGTCGAGAGACAAAGGAGTTGCTCAATAGCGCAACTCCTTTGAATATCGCACGGGACACACCCCTGCACATCTATTTTGCGCAGCGCAAGGACTTGCGACTTTGAATGGCGCAGTTTGAATATCCAGCCCTATGTATTTTTTGTTTTAACAGCCTCATTTGTTTTTGTTAATTTGTACAATACTACATTTAATTGCACTATTTTGTTGTCTGTACTAGTTTCTGCTATCTATATTTTTACAATCTGTACCCCCCCGATGCACCTGAAAATAAGCCTTGGCTTTTCTGGACATGAAGCAGAATGGACAGCATATTCACCATTGGGTGTGGCATCTAAGGAAGACCGACAATTAGTTTGGCATTGTTAAACAATAAGTTAATACTGAATTTTGTAAAATCCCTGAAAGTTAACATTTTTGGTTTAAGTTTATTAGTGTTACTACACAATATCATAAGATAATCACTTCTACTGTAGGGTCAGAGATGGTGCCATGATGACTACTCTATCTGCAAGACAAAGAACCTCTGTGCGTAAACACTGAGGCAAGGGTTACTCCAAAGGGCATTTGGCTGGGAAGCCAAGTTTCAAGAAAATACAAAATCACACATGCCCCCACAATGCAAAGCATCATGGGCTGCATATGCAAATCACCACAGAATGTTATGCTGGTCCAACTTTAAGCAGAATTGCATGGTGCCAAAAGGCCTCTCACACAGTTTGCAAAGGGTGCTAACAGAAGACATAGACACATGTTTTGTCCTACCAGTACTCATCAGTATGCCTCGTCTGTTTGACACCCCACTGGAATGGACCAGCTACCCCTAAGGCAGTGTGCCTGGGATATATTGTGGTGAACCCATTAAAATAAAAAACTATTTAAAAGACAAAGAACCTCTGTGCGTAAACACTGAGGCAAGGGTTACCCCAAAGGGCATTTGGCTGGGAAGCCAAGTTTCAAGAAAATACAAAATCACACATGCCCCCACAATGCAAAGCATCATGGGCTGCATATGCAAATCACCACAGAATGTTATGCTGGTCCAACTTTAAGCAGAATTGCATGGTGCCAAAAGGCTTCTCACACAGTTTGCAAAGGGTGCTAACAGAAGACATAGACACGTGTTTCGTCCTACCAGGACTCATCAGTATGCCTTGTCTGTTTGACACCCCAGTGGAATGGACCAGCTACCCCTAAGGCAGTGTGCCTGGGATATATTGTGGTGAACCCATTAAAATAAAAAACTATTTAAAAGACAAAGAACCTCTGTGCGTAAACACTGAGGCAAGGGTTACCCCAAAGGGCATTTGGCTGGGAAGTTGGACCAGCATAACATTCTGTGGTGATTTGCAAACAGATGAGGCATACTGATGAGTCCTGGTAGGACGAAACACGTGTCTATGTCTTCTGTTAGTACCCTTTTCAAACTGTGTGAGAGGCCTTTTGGCACCATGCAATTCTGCTTAAAGTTGGACCAGCATAACATTCTGTGGTGATTTGAATATGCAGCCCATGATGCTTTGCATTGTGGGGGCATGTGTGATTTTGTATTTTCTTGAAACTTGGCTTCCCAGCCAAATGCCCTTTGGGGTATTGCATATGCAGCCCATGATGCATTGCACTGTGGGGGCATGTGTGATTTTGTATACTCTATCTGCTATGCAAGTTAAAATCCAGTCCCAGATAGTTTGATTGGAAGTTTTAAGTTATTCTTGTTGGGGTGTCCCTTAACTGAGAAAGATGTATTTTCTTAACTGCTAGGCTATATAATGATTTAGATTGTAAACCCCAATGTAAATTTGTATCACTCATTAGCAACGGGTTCTTAGCTGGTAGTGATGTCCTAGAGATGTAATTAAGTTATGGCAAGTTATGTATTTTTTGTTATTTTATGCAAATGCTGGTTTTGAAATTTGTATGAAAACTTCAACCAGCACTGTTGTGTATCTTTGCAATATTATCAATAAACCTACTATTACTATACTATATACCTAAAACATCAAATAAATTGATAAGCCACAACTGTGCTGCGAAAAGCACATCTGCCTTGATAGCAACAGGGGTAGGATAGTGCACGTTATTTACCGCTACCCCTGTAGCTGTCAAGGTAGGGAAGGAGGCAGAAATGAAGGAATGAAAAGTGAGGTGGCTAGCTGGCTGAGCTGCTCCCCATGGTGGAGAGTACTAAGGCACAAGCAGCTCAGGCAGCACAGAGCAGGAGACCAGGGTTCTGTTCCTGGTCTCCTGATTAGTAGCTCTTAAGTGTTGTTTTTTTCAGTTTTTCCCAAACATCAAGGACTCAAAGACCCCCCCCCCCAAGATTCTTCTCATCCCCATGTTCCACCACCCAGAGTTGAATATTTAAATATTGGAGGATGCAGGGGCAAAGCCCCCACATTGGTGGGTACGGAGATGGAGCCCCCCTTAAAAACAAAATGTATACTTTGTAAGTTCACCATCGTAGCAATCTTCGGCTGACATTGGCACTGTTTCTTTCAGTGGTGTTTTGGGGTGGGGTTGTTATTGCTGGTGCTGTTTTGGCAGCGCACTTGTTGATGACTCTCTTTTTGAGTTCACTGTCTTTTAAAATTTAGGTTTTATTAAAGTTTGTTACATCCACCAACCACAAACAATAAAGAAGCACAATGAAGTGTAAAGATAACACACAAACAAACAATAAAAAACCCCAAACTGACAAAAAACCCTCCCTCAACTGCCCCAACCCCCCCCAGAGCACACATACCAAGAAAGAAACCAAAGAAAAGGAGAAAAACAACCGGGGCTCAAACTCCGTAGAAAAGGGTCACAATACTCCCACCACCATGCTCAATCAGGCAGCCTCAGAATAGACAGAAGAGTATAAAGCTGCTCCTATCTATTCTGGAAAAGGTCAGGATGCTGGTGAAGTCTGGCAATCTGCTTTTCAACTGCAAGTGCCTGCATAATCTCACTATGCCATTCCCTAAATGGTGGGATACAATCAGCATGCCAGTGACGAAGAATGATAACTTTCGCTACCATGGAAATCAACGCCATATGGGATTTGTGATTCCCAAACAGGGAGGGCGGAAAGTCCCCAACCAAGCACATCTCAGGGATAAAGGCATCCTCCAAACCTAACAGTGGATCAGGCGAGGCCTTGATTTTAGACCAAAAAAGAGCTACTTTAGGACATTCCCATAACATATGGTATAAGTGACCTTCCGTCGACCCACACTGAGTACACAGCAAAGTATCAGACCATCCTATCCTAAACAGTTTAAGAGGGGTGTAATAGAGATTATGCAGTATACGAAACTGGGTCCACCGATAACGTTCCCTTTTAATAAACTTATATAAGTTGCTCCACATACATCTCCAGTGTCCAGAACCAAGTGACCATTGAAAAACCTGCTGCCAGTAGAAACCAACACCCTATAAAGCTTCAGGATCAAGGGACTGTAAGCACGCATATAACTGAGCTATGGAATGGGACTGGAGAGCCAAAGAAAGCAGCTGGGAAATAGCACTTTCCGCTGCCTGAACCCAAGGGGCACGACCAAAGACCGAGGGCAGGGCAGTGGCCAGTTGCCAGTATTTAAAAGTGTGAAATGTGGGAATGGAGAAAAGTTCCTATAACCACTGATGGGAAAAAATATTCCCATCATCAACAATAGAGGAAACTGATGAAATTCCAATCTGGGGGCAGAAAACAACCGGAAATCCAGCGGGTACCAATTCTAATATTGGGATTTGCCAGAATGGGTTGGGATGGGGAAAGGAACCAATCCTCCTTGAGAAATTGTTTCAATTGTAATTTAGCTTTAATGGACCAGGATAAGGGAGGAATTTTTAGAGAAGCTGGGAGGTTAGAAACCTTACTGTATAAAAGTCTAGCATGAGAGACACCTGCCTTCAGGCATAACCCTGATTCAATATGGAGTCAGAGTGGAAAATAACCCCCCAGCCCCAAATCATCTGGGGGAGATCCCCATCACATACATCTGGCAGCATGTAGGGCCAAATAGTAGAGATAAAAGTGGGTGAGGCACAAACTGCCCTGAGCTCAGAGAAAGGTAAGTTTAGAGTAAGCACGACGAACCACCCCCTGTCTCCACAGGAAGCTGTCAGGAGCCGTTGCAGAGTGGTAAACCAGACCTTGGAGAGATACACCCCCACCTTGCTCATTGAATAAAGTAACTGGGGAAGAATATTCATCTTAACAATATTGAAACGACCCCAGAATGCCATAGGAAGGGAGGACCATCTAGCCAGATCGGCTTTAATAGTCTGGAGCAAGGGTGGAAAATTCAGGGAGACTAAATCTGAGAGATGACAAGGCAAAAAAATTCCCAAATATTTGAGAGCCTTGGTTCACAGGATAAGCCCAAGTCGACAATATCCTACTTAAAAACATAGGCATTAAAGGGACATGACCTGAGTTTTTTCCAGGTTGAGCCTATAACCCGCCAATTTGGAGAAGGACTCAATCTCAGCTAGTGCAGCAGGGATGGAAGAGACTGGATCTGTAACATGGAAGAGCAGGTCATCCATGCAAGCAGAACGTTTATATTGCTCATTCCCAACTAAAATACCCCGGATGGCTGGGGAGGTTTGTAGATGCCTAAGAAGGGGCTTTAAATATAAATTAAACAGGAAGGGGAGAAAGAGGACAGCCCTGCCTCATGACTCTTCCTAGAGGAAAGGCAGCAGAAAACAAACCATTACAGCAAATTCTCACTGAGGGTCTAGTATATAGCACTCACAGCCAGGAACAAAAATTATGGGGAATTCCAAACTTGCACAAAACCTCAAAAAGGAAAGGCCAGGAAACATGATCAAAGTCTTCTCTGCGTCCAGAGAGACCAGAGCTGCAGGGGTCCCGCTCTCCCCAGATGTAGAGATTAGGAGGAGCAGCTTCCTCACATGATCGCTAGAATGACAACCCTCCATGAAACCCACCTGCACTGGTGAGATAAGAGAGTCCCAGACCAATTTCAATCTATTTGCCAATACCCTGGCCAGAATCTTCACATCTGAATTCAATAGTGAAATTGGCTGGTAACTAGCAGGCAGGAGCTCATCTTTACCTGGCTTCTGGAGGAGGGTTATTCAAGCCTGAGTAAAGGAGTAATCATGTAGGCCATCCTTCAAGAAGAAATTAAACATCTGGGTAAGTAAGGGTGCCAAATCGTCTGAGAGAACCTTGATGAAGTTATTACAGAAACCATCTGGACTAGGTGCTTTGTCGAGGAGAAATTGACTAATGACAGCCTGAACCTCTGCCAATTAAACAGGTCCCCTTAAAAAATCCTGTTGTGAAGGGGAAAGGCAAGAGGAAGGGACCTGATTCAAATAATCCAAAATCGCACCCCGTTCCTCCGGAGGGGACACCTGAGCCTCATAGAGCTTCCTATAAAAGCCCTTAAAAGCCTCCACAATATCCTGAGACTTAGTGAGCACATCAACCCCAGGATCAGGTCTCAGATGCGGGACAACTCTAGGCTCATCCAACTGTCTTAATCTCCAGGCCAGGAGCCTGCCAGCCCTCACCCCAGATTCGAGATACTGAGACTTAATTCGCAGAAGAGATAATTCTGCCTTTTCAGCCATAAATTAGGCATCTTTAACATGAGCTGACACAAGCCACTGCCAAACTGTAGGTAAGTAGGTGAACAATAAGTACCGCTCCAGATGTTGAACATCTGCCAATAGCTGGTCTTCCTCCTGAGTGCGGCGCTTCTGATGCTCAGAGGCCAATTTAATGCACTCACCCCAAATGGCGGCTTAGCGAGCCCCCCACAGCCAATCAAGCCTGGACACTGACCCCTCATTATCTGAGAGAGTACAGCGGAAAAAGTTTAGTAAGTGTTGAACTAGAGTGGGGTCCCAAAGAAGCTGAGTATTCAGGCACCAGATTCCATCTCTCTCCTCTCTCACTTGCAAAGACTGAAATAAATCAACTGGAGCATGGTCCAACAAAATTGTTGGGAGTATCTCCAAGAAGACTAGGCCACTCAAAGCACTCCCACTCTCCAAAAAATAATCAATCCTAGAAGACGTGCCATGCGCTGACGAGAAAAAGGTATATTGTTGATCCTGGGGGTGTAGTACCCACCACGGGTCCAGCAAACCCTCATGATCCAACAAATCTCAAAATCCCTGCTGACCAGGAGACAGGCCTTGCCTAACAGGGTCTGATCTGTCCAAGTCATCCTGATAAACAAGATTCCAATCACCACCCAAAATTACTGGTAAGCGAGGGAAGGCGGCAAGGTGAAAATCAAGGGTGGAAAAAAAGGAAGACAAATCAATGTTAGAGCCATAAACTGAACCCAAAACCACTTCACTAATACCAAAATGGCCATACAATAAAATAAAATGGCCCTCAGGATTCCAACATTCTCAGATAACCTCAAATTGTGTACCCCTGGAGACCAAAATGGCCACTCCACCCCTTGTGGAATGAACACCATCCCAAAAACTTGTGCCACCCAATGCCTACGTAAACAGGCCAGCTCCTCCCTCTTCAAATGAGTTTTCTGCAACATAACCACCTGTGGGTGCAACTTTTGAAGGTGGCCCAAAATCATATACAGTATCTCTTTTTCAAATTATTAGCCCCATTAATATTCCATGACATGGATTTGTAACTAGTCCCCATACAGTAAAAAAAACAACCACTCGGAACAAAAAAGGCTATAACTAAGAAAACCAAAACCCCAACAGTGTACTCTGAGAGAGAACCCTCCTCCCACATGCCCCCCCAAAAAACATAATAATCCTTATCCCCCATGACTATGTACAGACACCTTCCAACCCCCTCCACCCACAAAGACAGTGACAAACCAACACCCCAAAAAACCCACACATATCTGAAAAAATAATGTGAAACAGTGCCCAAGAATCAGACCCCTTCTCCCCCCATTGAACCAAACAAGAACAGCAAGGGAGACAAATCAGTACTGGACAGTAACAAGTTCCCAAAGTGTAACATCCCACCCCCCAACATTGATGCTATACAGTAAATATATAAACCAATCAACCCATGAACCCATACCCAACCCCAAAGAGCCCAATGAACCCTTTGCTCGACCCTGAAGAATGCACATTAAAAACCTCATATAAATGCCACCCCAGAACCATAGGGCAAAGGGATCCCCACCCATCATCTGGTTCGTGGTCACAATCCCCAAGCAGTACAAACATCCCCAAGAAACGCCTCCCACCCTAACCAATCCAATATTAATGTTGTAGCTAGACAGGAGACAATATCTATGCACCTACAGAAACCATAGAGCAGAGTACAAAGTCCAAAGAGACTCTTCCCCAACCCCCCACAGGGCTCAAGAAGCAAACTGCTCCTTGGGTTACAATAACTGTAAGGCACCCAAACATAGCATTCAAATTACAGAAATTAATCAGATACTAACTATCTACAAATGGTAAGCAGCAAACATTATAGACAAATAAGTCCAAAAGAAATGTCTTCAGGACAAAGGCCAAAGATTCATAACTGCCTCTCCATCTTCAAATCACCATGCTGGGACCGATGATGAGCTAAAAGTTCATCGTTGAGAGGTCGGTGAATAAAAGAAGTACAGCATTGGGTGGATAAAAGGGATCTCCAGGAACAGATAGCTGTAAAATACACTGCCGCCCCAAATAATCTTCTCTCTTCCAATGGATCAGGATCGCATACCTGAATGCCCCAAACAGAAGGCTAACGATTGTCCATTTCATCTCCAGTCACAAAAAAGAGGGGAGAAAACTTCAAACCAAAAAACTCCTTCCAGTGAAATGATGCTGCATCGATCCAGAATTGAGGAGCCACTGTGAATTACATCATCTGCACTGTACGCCCCAAAACCAATGTGCAAACCAAAGCCACTGTCCACTATTCAAGGCAAAGTACCTGCAGCAGGGAAAGGCAAACATAAATTTCAGTGGCAGTCCCAGCAAATGCACTACCAAACATCCACGGCAAAATCAACAAGGAAAGGAGAGCAGATCCCAGGTGCAGAGCCAGCGAAAAAGTAAACAGCAATCCCCCAGAGAGAGCAACAGTAGCGGCAGGTGAGTCCCTCCACAGACAGGCAGACATCCGAGGAACAGTAAATATCACCGCAGCACCAGGCACACTGACAACACAGTCCTGAACCTCCACTGACAAGATAAGGGATGCAGTAAACAGTCATTGGTCCCTGAACAAATCGGGGAAAATCATTCGGAGCTTGAGTGAAGCTTGCTCCATGGAATCATAAGCTAACCAGGATCCCTGGTGCAAAACAGAAAGCCGGGCCGGGTAGGACACTCTAAACTGCACTCCAGCGGCAATTAGTTTAGTCACCAGTGGGTGATAAGCAGCCCGTTTCTGCTTAGTAGCCATAGGGAGGTCCTGGGCAATACGAATCTTGGCACCCTTCCAAAGGATCTCCTGGAGCTCTTGAACCTTGGACAAGATGTGTTGCTTATGTAAATAATTTAATAGTTTCAAAATAAAGGGGCACGGGGGAGACCCTTCAGGTGACCTGGGGTGTAGGGAGCGATGAGCGCACTCGTCCACATAGGCAGGATTATTAGGTGACAGTCCTGCAATCTTGGCAAGCATTTTATGCACAGACACAACTGATGAAGACCCCTCCGTATCTTCTGGGAGGCTGAAAATGACCAAGTTGTTTCTTCGGCTTCAGCCTTCCAGATCTTCCAGTTTGGCCTCAACCTAACTAAGCTTCTGTTGAAGAGCAACAATATCAGGCTTGACTTTGTCCCTCCAATGCTCCAGAGATGCGGGTGGCAACATCTGTAATCTTTTTAGTCGCATCTCCGAGGTCTGCCCGCATCGATTTGAATTCAGATGTCAGTTCTTGGAGTGCAGACTTAAAGGGTTGAAATTCTGCCAGAAATCTTTCTTCCGTGAGTAGGGCCAGCACCGAGGTGGCAGTGTCAAACTTGCCAGCAGTGGTGCTCTGGCCCTTGGGCCGCTTGGTACTTCTCTCCGAGGTTTGCGGCAGTGTGTGACAAGGAGGGGCCTGGCGCATTTCAGCATCCATCACTGCCACAATCCTGATGAACCCAGCTGAAAAATCCTCCAGTATTACTCAGATAAGATTCCTCTGACGATTGGTATAGCCCAAGAAAGCAAAGGTGTCCAAAAAAGCTACAATAGAAACAAATTTATACAGATAGAGCAGGAGCCATTGTTCAGAAGCTGCTACACATAGGGCAGCATCACGTGACTTGAGTTCGCTGTCTTGACCTAGTGCTGTATTCCAGAAATAGCTCTGTTAAAGGTGTGATTTAGATGCTGAAACATCAGCTGTGACATCCCACATGCCTGCAAGCACACTCATGCATGTCCACCTTGCTCTACAGTCCTAGAATGAATGTTCTTAATGTCTGGAATACCATGGTTTAAATACATAGCAGTATCTGCAACTGTGGAATAGGCAATTGAGCCATGAAAAAATAGTTTGCTGTTGAGCTGGATGGAATGACGTTACTAAAAGTGTTCTTTTTTCTGTGTAAAACTGGGAAAATAAGTAAAGAAGATTTGGTAAGAAAACTATTATGTCTACAGACTCTTCTTTGTTTGCTTAACAGAGTGCAAGTAGACTTACCACACAAGGATTCCTTGAGGTGGAGTATGCTTTTGTATCTAAATTTTATTTATTTATTTATTCAAATCTCTGATTACAAAATACCCTTGAGCACAAGGTAGCTCACTTACAAAGGTTCCACGTCAGTGGGGAGGGATACAAACAGACATGGGAAGAACTAACAATTGAGTTACAAACATACAGTAACAGTATAATACATCATAAATCGGCACTATTCCAAAAATAGGAGAAAGGAGTGGAAGTAAAAAGGAGAAGAAGGGATGGGAGTAGGAGCTCATGACCTCGGGAAATGGATAGCAGCTAGGGGCTTTGTCAAGGTTGTTGTATGAGAGACAGGAATAAGGGGGGAAGCAGGGAGGGAGAGGGGGAGAAAGAGTTAAAGACCATAGGAAAGGGGCAGCAGCCAGGGGCCTTGTCAGTTTATCTCGCTGTGAATCAGGGTGAGGGGAGGTGAGCAGGGAAACACTCGGGGGGGGGGTGCAAGTTGCGGGGCAGGCATACCTCTGCTTAGGTGACGTATTCCACATTATTTTGCACCTTAAAATTCTTGAAGCCATTTGCACAGATCTTTTGTGAGCAGGACGTATCTGAGGGTCATGTGTGTAAAATTGGTAAGTCCTTTCAAACCTCCTTTGGGGGTATTATGTAAAATACATATGTTCAGTTTATGTTTTCCAATTCAAAGAGAGGTTGTTAACCATTCACATATTGAGTCAATAAGGGGCACATGCTTAAATTCAATTCAATATGGATGTTCTTCATAATAGATCAAGATAGCTTATTATCCTTGAGGATAAATTTATAGCCACTAATAATACATAACAAAATTAATGTATAACATACACTACACCAACATTAGTGGGAACTCTGAAGGCTATGGTTGGTGTCTCTTTATTGATTATAGAATCAAAAACAGAGAATTTGTCGACAGAAAAGGACCATGTGGTTCAACCAGTCTGCCTGGATGGTTCCTGCCTAGCCTGTCTCTGCAGACCCAAACTGGTCTCTGTTGGCCCGCCCCCATTCCTCCTCCTCCCTGCCTTTTTACTTATATTCTCCTATGTCTTTCCCATGCATGCTTGAAGCCCCCTTCTGTTTTTGCCTCCACCACTTCCACTGGCCGTCTGTTCCAGGTGTCCATCACTCTTTCAGTGAAGCAGTACTTCCTTACATCATTCTTGAATTCCCCCCACTCCAGCCTCATCGCTTACCCTTTGGCCCTGGTGCTCATTCATATTTGAAAACAGATTCCCCTCCTTCACCCTGTTCACCCCTGTGAGGTACCTGAAGGCCTCAATCATTTTTCCTCTCACTTTTCTCTCTTCCAGGGTGTACATGTTGAGATCCCTCAGTCTCTCTTCATAGGGATTTTGATGCAACCCCTGCACCATTTTAGTTGCCTCTTCTGGACAGCCTCCACCCTGTATATGTCCTTTCTGAGGTGCAGTCTTGACAACTGGAAACAATGCTTTAGGTGGGGTTTCACAAGTGAGTGATACAATGGCAACACCACCTCCCTCATCCTGCTGGAGATGCCTCTCTCTATGCATCTGAGCATCTCACTGATCCTATCTCCTGCTTTGTCACACTGATCTGGCACTTTGAGGTCATAGACATAGAAACATAGACATTGATGGCAGAAAAAGATCCATGGTCCATCCAGTCTGCCCAAGTTCCCTAAATCCCTGGAATCATATTTTGGAACCTAATGTTCCCCCCAGGGTACTAACCCTCCTGGACCTTTCCCTATTTTCTTCTCTGGTCCTGTCAGCCCTGGTCACCACTATTCCCTTCATTCTATTCCAGGCCTGTTCGAACCCCCTTGCTGTGCTTGCTCCCACCACCTCAGTTGGTAGACTGTTCCAGGGTTCCACCACCCTTTCTGTAAAGAAGTACTTCCATACATCTCTCCAGATTATCCTACCTGCCAACTTCCGCTCATGACACTGTGACTGTGAGTTGGTACTCAGGGTAAATAATTCCCTGCAGTTCACTTTATTAATTCCAGTGAGGTCTTGATCATATCTTCCCTCTCTTCTAGTTTCCAATGAGTAAAAATTTAGTGCCCCGAGGTGCTCCTCATAGGATTTACCCTGCTGTCCCCGAATTATTTTGGTCACTTTACATTGTACTGTCTATAACCTATCCTTGTCTTTCTTGAGGTGAAGACTCCAGAACAGGGCACAGTACTTCAGGTGAAGCCTCACCGGGGCTCTGTAGACAGATAGTATTATCTCTTTTAGAAACATAGAAACATAGAAGTTGATGGCAGAAGGAGACCGCTAGGTCCATCTAGTCTCCCCATTTGTTTTGACACTCTAGTTGCCCTTTGTAGTTGGGGCTCCCCTGTATCAGTCCCATGCATTCTTGAATCCCCCCACAGTACTGACCCCCACAACCTCTCAGGGCAGGCTGTTCCAGGTGTCCACCACGCTTTCTATGAAGAAAAACTTCTTGGTGTTGGTAGAAAACCTCCCTCCTTGCAGTCTGAGGTCATGTCCCCTGGTCCTGGAGCCCTTCTTGAAGTGAAAAAGTTCCTGTGCCTGTACCTTGATAATGCCTTTTATGTACTTGAATGTTTCAATCATGTCCCCTCTCTCTCTCTCTTCTCTGCTCCAGGGAGGATGACCCACGGCCCCCTCAGTCCCAACAAAGTTAGTCGCAAGTGGAAAGATTGTGGCAAACAAGTCCCTAATCTTGGAGGAACTTAACTCCCACTTTGCCACAGCAGGACTAGCTTTCGACTCGTCACCTTATGCTGGTTCTGCGGTGTGTCAGCACACCCCTTCCCATTTATCTAGCCTTGTATTAGCCATTTCCAACTGCGAGATAACTTACAAAGAAGTCAAGATTCTCTTCTTAATTTGGACACAAAAAGTTCAGGGATGATGGTTTGGAACCCTTTTTTCTAAGGACAGGCTATGCCCATCTCACGGCCCCAATTCTCCATATCTTCAACCTCCCCATTACATCTGCTACTGTGCCATCCTGCTGGAAATCAGCACATGTCCTCCCCTTATTTAAATCTGGTGACCCGTGCGATGTAAACAACTATAGACCTATCTCCATCTTACCTATCCTTTCTAAAGTACTTGAAAAACTGATCCATTCTCAGCTTAAATCTCATTTAGAAACCTTCTCTCTTATTAACCCAGTGCAATCCAGCTTCTAGGCCAATCATAGCACCATCACTGCTCTAGCGAAAGTAACCAATGATTGGATCTCTGCTATAGATGCTAAGAAAGTAACTGGCGCTGTATTTCTGGACTTAAGCAAAGCTTTTGACACCGTTGATCATAAACTATTAGTCAATTGTCTTGCAAAGATGGGTTCCTCATACCACACCACACAGTGGTTCTCTAGCTACTTAACTGGGCGATCCCAAAAAGTAAAGGCGGAAGGCTTATTCTCTGCTGCCTTGCCTGTTGTAAGAGGAGTTCCTCAAGGATCCATCTTAGGCCCTATCTTGTTTTCCATATATATCAATGATCTAGACGCTAACATAACTACATCCCATCTGCACTTTTTTGTGGATGATACTGTGTTGTATACACTTCTGGATCACCGCTATCTGAAGTCAAGGGAGTGCTCCAAATGGATTTCGCACAACTTGAGCATAATCTAATAAAGGCAAAACGTCTGCTTAATGCAAAAAAGACTAAAGCGATGATATTCTCCCGCAGTGCTGTTACAGGCCCTCCCAATACCCCTGGCCCAAGACTTCATTGTCACTATGCTAAATGAGCCCTTGGAAGTAGTAACCAAATTTAAATACTTGGGTATCAGGATCGATAATAAATTATCTTTCAGTGACCACGTTGAAGATGTCTCTAGAAGGTTAAAAGCCAGGTTAGGTTTCTATTACAGAAATAAGCCTCTTTTTCCTCTTGAAATTCGGAACAAACTTGTCCAGGCCACCTTTCTCCCCCTGCTCAACTATGGAGACATAATCTATTCCTTTACCACTCGTTCAAACCTAAGTAAACTGGACGTCCTCTATCACCATGCGTTAAGGTTCATTATCAACTCCCCTTACCGTTCGCATCACTGTGACTTATATGTAGCTGTCGGCTGGATATCCCTGACTACCAGATGCCTGCTCCATGCTGGGTTATGGACCCTCAAACTGCTATTGCAGAAATTGCCAAGCTACCTTTCATCCCTCATTAGTATCTCATATAGTGCTTACTCGTTAAGGAAATCTGACTTTATTATGCTTGATATACCAAGGACACGGACCTCCTTTGGTAAACATGCTATTGGTTATGCCCTTCCCGCTATTTGGAATCAATTGCAATCTGTACTGAAACTAACTAGCACAGTTTCAATTAGCTTTTACAAATTGCTAAGTTCAGCCAAAATAAAAGACACCTGTAACTGTCATTAAATCTCTCCCCTCCCCAGGGGTGCTATTTTCTTATACATGGGTATGATATAATTGCCTTACCATATTAACTGATTTTCCTTCTCACCTATTTATGGCCTCCCAACGAATAAGTTCCAATGCTACACTATCAAATTACTCCTACCCCCCCCCCCAATCAGTGTATTCTGTTTGTCCTAGCTCCCATAATATATGTATTGCATACATCAGCTTCATTATCAGAATGCAGCCTGTAATTCATTCACCTGTGTTAAATCAGTGTTCACCACCTGCTCTCGTCATTGTGGAACCTTGTATGTATGTATGTATGTATATTCAGCCTCTATCATATAATGCGCATCTCATGTATATATTGTTATTACCTATCTGTATTGTACATTGCTTGTCTATATGTATTAGGACCTCCTTGTGAATGAGCTTGCTCAATGGAGTTTTTCCTGCAATAAACTTGAACTTGAACTTGAACTTGAGTACATATTCAGTTCCCTAAGTCTTTCCTTGTAGGACATGTGCTGCAGACCCTGACTCATTTTTGTCGCCTTTCTCTATACTGTTTCCACCCGGTCAATGTCCTTCCTGAGGTGAGGCCTCCAGAATTGAACTCCATATTCCAGGTGAGGCCTGACCAGCGCTCTATACAGTGGTAGTACCACCTCTCTCCTCCTGCTCATGATTCTCCACCCAATGCAGCCCAGCATTCTGTTGGCCTTCAATGTTGCTTTCTCACGCTGCTTACTAACCTTCAAGTCATCTGAGATTAGGATTCTCGGACCTCATTCCTGGTTTGAGGTAGCCAGTCTTTTGCCTCCTAGGTAATACTCCTTTCTTGGATTTTTCTTTCCTATGTGCATGACCTTGCACTTTTTGTCGTTAAATCTCAGCTGTCACACTCCAGACCATTCTTCTAGTTTCTTGAGGCCAGCTTCCATCTTGCTCACTCCTTCTGCGGTGTCCACCCTGTTACATATCTTGGTGTCATCTGCGAATAGACACGCCTTCCCTTCTGGTCCATCAGTGATGTCTGCTATATAAACATTGAAGAGCAGAGGTCCCAGCACTGAGCCCTGGGGCACCCTGCTGGTCATAGAAACATAGAAACATAGAAACATAGAAACATAGAAGTTGACGGCAGATAAGGACCGCAAGGCCCATCCAGTCTGCCCATTTCTTTTTCTACCTTATAAATGTGCCATCGGCCTTTGCTCTGTCAGTGACCTATCTATTCATAGTCATTTGTATTGCTCCCTTATGCCTATCCCATGCCTGTTTGAAGCCCTGCACTGTATTCATAGCCACCACTTCTTGTGGTAAGCCATTCCATGCATCTACCACCTTTCTGTAAAAAGAATTTCCTCACATTCCCCTTAATCGGCCTCCTCTAATCTCATGCTGTGTCCTCTTGTCCTGCTATTTTCTTATATTTAAACATATTAGACTCTTTCACCTTGTTTATGCCCTTAAGGTGTTTAAATGTCTCGATCATATCACCTCTCTCCCTCCTTTGCTCAAGGGTATACATATTGAGCTCCATTAATCTGTCCTCATATGTCTTCTGATGCAGTCCCTGCACCATTTTGGTTGCCCTTCTGGACTGCCTCAATTTAGTTAATGTCCTTGTGAAGGTGTGGCTCAATACTGCGCAGTACTCCAGATGGGCCTAACCACGTCTTGTACAGAGGATTATTACCCCTCTACGACTTCAGATACCCCCTACTAATACACCTAACACCCCCAGCCTTACCTACTGCTTTAGAGGTCTGCTTGGATGATTTTAGGTCATCAGTGATGATGATGCCCAAGT
This sequence comes from Neoceratodus forsteri, assembly GCA_016271365.2. Classification (NCBI taxonomy): domain Eukaryota; kingdom Metazoa; phylum Chordata; order Ceratodontiformes; family Ceratodontidae; genus Neoceratodus; species Neoceratodus forsteri. The sequence continues at coordinate 373,882,640 of CM057449.1, forward strand.
CTCTTTCTTCCTTTGTGACTGCTAGCAACTCCCCTCCCAGCCTATAAGTGGCTTCAGGGTTTCTCTTCCCTATGTGCATGATTTTGCACTTCTTTGCATTAAATCCCAGTTGCCACTCTTCTGACCATTCTGCTAGTTTATCCAGATCTCTTCTCATTCTGCCCACCCCATCTGGATCATCTACTCTGTTGCAGATCTTGGTGTCATCTGCAAACAGACAAGCCTTACCCTCTAGTCCATCTGCGAGGTCACTAATGAAGATGTTGAATAGGACTGGCCCCAGGACTGATCCTGGGTACCCCACTTGTGACTTGCATCTCTTCTGACTGTATACCATTTACCACCACTCTGTTTTCTGCCAGTCAACCAGTTTGCCACCCAGTTGACCAACTTTGACCCACCCGAGCCTACCTAGCTTATTTATCAATCTTCTATGTGGAACAGTGTCAAAAGCTTTGCTGAAGTCAAGGTAGGCGACATCAACTGCTCCCCTTGGTCCACCACTCTGGTTACCCAGTCAAAGAAATCTATGAGATTAGTTTGACAGGACCTTCCTTTGTAAACCCATGCTGTCTTGGATCCTGTGCCCTATGGATTCCAGGTGTTGCACTATCCTTTCCTTAAGAGTGCCTCCATAATCTTGCCCACTACTGAGGTAAGACTGACGGTCTGTAGTTCCCGCCTCCTCCCTGCTACCACTCTTGTGGAGTGGGATCACATGAGCCCTTCTCCAGTCTTCTGGGACCTCTCCTGCTCAGAGACTCACTAAACAATTCTGCTAATGGCTCTGCTAGTTCCTCCTTTAGCTCCTTAAGTACCCTGGGATGTATGCCATCAGGTCCCATTGCCTTATCCACCCTGAGCTTGCAATGCTCTTGTGGACCCTTTCTTTGTGAAGGGATGGTGCTCACCTCCCTCCCTGTGTCCATGATGCTGAGCTGTGGGCTCTGCCCCACCTTCTCTTCAGTAAATACTGAGCAAAAGTATCTATTTAGGATAGATGCCTTTACAGGGTCCTCCTCCTCACATGCTCCTTTTCTCCATTAAGCTTAGCAATACCCCTCTGGACTTTCTCCTTTCACTAATGTATCTATAGAAAGTCTTGTCACCTTCTTTACTGTTCGTGCTAGTGTTTCCTCAATTTGGGACTTTGCCTGCCTTACTGCCTTACCTGCTTCCCTTAGGGCAGTTTGGTATGCCTCCCTATCTTCATCCGCTGTGTTCCCTTATATTTTCTGAAGGCCAGCCTTTTGGCTCTGACCTTTCTGCTACTGTATTTGAGAACCAAAGTGGTTTCCTTCTTCTTTTGCACTTCCTTTTCTGTCTAACACAATGGGATGTTGCTTCAAGTATTGTATCCTTAATGCTTGCCCACTTTGCCTGTACCTCCTCACCTGTGTTTCTTTTTGCCAGGGCTAGCTTAACTCTGTTGGCCATCTTATCAAAGTCAGCTCCTCTGAAGTCCCATATTTTGCTTTGGAATGGGATGATTTAGATGTAGTAGCCAAATTGAACCATACCATGTGATGGTCACTGGCCCCAGGTGACCTTCTACCTGGAGATCTGTGATCCCTTCTTTGTTAGTCAGTACTAGATCTAGGATAGCCCTGTCTCTTGTGGGTTGCTGTACCAGTTGTTTGAGGCCCTCCCCTGCAGGGAATCCACTATGAGTCTAGTTCTGGCAGATGTTCCTGCTGGTATTGACCAATCTGTATCTGGCATGTTGAAGTCTCCCATTATCAGAACCTCCTTTAGCTGTCATGTTTTGTATATCTTCTAACAGTAATGTGTCTATGTCCTCCCTCTGGTCTGGGGCCTGTAGACAACCCCAGTTCTTATGGCTGTCCCATTACCTGTTTCCAGGGTGACCCACAGTTCTTCTGGCTCCTTATGTGTATTCTGAATTTCTGTAGCTTTGATATTTTCATTAACATACAGGGCCACCCCTCCCCTTTTGCACCTCGGTCTCTTCTGAACAATACATAGCCAGGTACTGAAGTCTCCCAAGTGTGGTTACTGGTAAACCACGTCTCACTAATTGCTACTATGTCCAGTTTAGCCTCTGACATTATTGCCTGCAGGTCTGGGATCTTATTTCCCAGGCTGTGAGCATTTGTGTACATGATTTTCCGTTGGCCAGATTTTGGTGTGTTAGTTGTTGGGTGAAGTTTGGCATTACCCCTGTGCATCGTATGGGGAGACAAACCTTTTTTCTTACCTGGTGATGCAAATGAACGGCAAACACGCTGAATTCCTGTTTGACCACTAGCTGAGGGGAGGGTGTCTTCCCATTCGACGTATGGGGTGCCACCTCTCCCATTTGCTAGTTTAAATATTCTGCAAAGGCGTCAAACTTCTGCCCAATGCACTGACTCCTCTTTAGTCAGATGCAGTCCATCAAATTTAAGAATTTCGCTCCCAAAACTGTTGCCAGTTCCTACAAATCTGTGTCCTTTTTCCTGGCACCAGTCCTTGAGCCACGTGTTTAGCTCCCTATCTCCCTTCTCTGACCTTCCGTCCATCTGCTCCCTTCTCCCAGACTGGCAGGATCTCAGAGAAGGAGATGCCGGACGAAATAGATGATAGTTTGTCACCCAGCCTAGTCAGGTGTTCCTTGGTCTCCACAACTGACCGGCTGGCGAGATCATTAGTCCCTATGTGTACTAGGACATCAATGTTTTCTCCTGCTTTGTGAACAATTTTGTTAATGCGGTCAGTGTCTCTCCATGCTGATGTACCTGGGAGACATCTGACCATCACCCTGGCTGGAGATGGGTATCAACTCCCGAATCATGGAGTCTCCTATGATCAGAAGTTTTTTAGTTTCCTTTTGCTTGTTTAGTTTTGGTTCCTGATTTGGGTGAGTATTGTTGTGCTAGCTCCTGTGCCGCAGTGTCCTGCTCTGCAGTGTCTTCTGCCTCTTTATTTGATTTCAGAGATAGAGGCAGATACCTGTTTGTAGTGTTTATATGGTTTTGGAGGTAATGTGTTGGAGAGCAGAGAGTGATGGGGCACCTGATTTGCTCCTCCTAACCACCTGCCAACCTCCTGGACCAACTACCCTCTGCGGTCGAGGTTTTCTGTTGGATGCTGGGAGATGGCGGTGGTTCTTATAATGTATTTCCTCTTCAATATGAAATTTGAGGCGTGCAATCTCTGCCCATGCTGCCTGGAGCTGAGACCTAAGATCTCCAAAGGCCCAGCATGTAGGACAGTGTCCTAAATCCTGTAAGACTGTCCTTCTGAAAATTGTTCCACAGTACCTGCAGTTAATGAAATCCATTCCAAATAAGTTGCTGGGTTTGTAACCTAGTCAGAGTAATTAGAAGGAAAAAATGCAAGTAATGGTTTAATTGTGCTTTGTTTAACTTGTTATAACAAGTTAAATTACTAGTGCCCTGTAAATGAGATCACCTTGTGGAGGCCCCACTGATCCGCCCCTTCCTGCTCTGCCACAGGAAATGTCACAACTGTGGTACCCTATAAAAGGAGTGTAGCGTGGGGTGGTTGGGGATGGGGGTGGGTGGCTGGGCCCTTCCCCTGCCTAAAAAGAAGAACCACGGACAAAAGAACAAGGAGGTAAGAGCAGAAACAATCAGTCAACAACAAATGCAGTAACCCTGAAAGCTTATCCTAATGTTAGATAAAACTGTAAAACCTGTAGAGCACCACCTGTAAAATTTCAGAGAAGATATACCCTGTAAGAACACTTTGCTGCAGAGAAAAATAAAGCAGTAACAGAAGATATACCTTGCAAAGACAAATTTGAATCAGAAGATTACAGCAGTAATCTGTTAGCTACACCTGTAGGCACACCTTGTAATAATGCAGAAGAAGGTATACCAGCAACAACAATTTGAATCAGAGAAAAAATAAAGCAATGAAATGTTAGCAACAAACAGTAGCAATTCCTGTGAGTAAAAATTAAAAACACCACCACACAGTAAATCTGCTTAGCCAAACTAAGTCTTAATCCTTCTCCCTTGCTCTGGTAAGTTTCTCTACTCTGTCTTTCAAGCAGTCTTAGAAGGCAAAGGTCACCCTGCCTTCTGTCGATTTCATTCCATTAATCTGCACCCTCTGGGTTCTGCCTTGTAACCAGTTTTGTACCCATCTGACTACTTCTGGACCAACCCCTGTCAATCCTACTATCAATCCCTCTCCCAATGCATCCATGACAAAGAAATTGAGTAGACTAGGGGTGGGATCCAAATTGGTGAATTGGGTTAGGAACTGGTTAATTGGTAGATGACAGAAGGTGGTGGTTAATGGCACTCACTCTAATGAGGGGAGAGTGACTAGCAGGATGTAGCAGGGCTCAGTACTGTGACCGGTCCTCTTCAATGCCTTCCTTATGTTGGCCTTCAATGTCTCCCTGTTGGCCTTATTATAGGCCTTGTTGCACTGACTAGTTTGTTTCAGGGAGTTACTGATGGTAACTCCTAGATCTCATTCCTTGTTTGTAGTGCTAAGTCTCTCATCTCCCATCCAGTACTCTGTCATGGGGTTCTTTTTCTCTAGGTGCATTACCTTGGACCTTTTTGTGTTGAATTTTAACTGCCAGACCTTTAACCATCCCTCTAACTTTAGCAGGCCCTTCCGCATGTTCCTTATTCCTCCTTCACTGTCCACTCTTTCACGTAGTTTTGTGTCATCCACAAATAGACCCAATTTGTCATGGATTCCTTCATCAATTTTGCTAATGAACAGGGGTGAAAAGCCATTGACCAGGTAGGGTCAGAGGCCGCAAACTAGTGTAGGCCTTACGGGCAGACTGGGTGGGCCTAGTGGTCCTTATTTGCCAAGAATTTCTATGTTTCTATGTTTATTCATGTCATCAGATATGATAACCCCAAGGACCCTTTCTTGCATAGTGACTGTCAATCTCCCACCATCCTATACTCAGTTTCTGGGTTCCTATGCCCTTGGTGCATGATTTTTCACATTTTGGCATTGAACCCCAATTGCCATGCTCTTGACCATTCCTTGAATTTCCCAAGGTACCTACGCATTCTCTCCACCCCTTTCTGGGTGTCTACCCTATTACAGATTTTGGTGTCATCTTCAAACAGGCATACCTTCCCTTCCAGTTCTTTCTTAATGTCATGTATGAAGACATTAAAGAGGACCAGTCACAGTTCTGAGCCCTGCCACACCTTGCTAGTCACTCTCCCCTCATTAGAGTGAGTGTCATTAACCACCACCACCCTCTGTCACCTATCCATTAACAGGTTCCTCACCCAGTTCACCAGTTTGGGTCCCACCCCTAGGTTGCTCAATTTCTTTATCAGTCTCCTGTGTGGCAAGGTGTTGAAGGCCTTGCTAAAGTCCAGATAGGCCATGTCCACTGCCCTCCCCTGATCTATTTCCTTGGTCACCCAGTTAAAGAAATCAATCAGATTCATCTAGAATTACATCCCCTCTCATGAATCCATGCTGCCTTTAGTTTTGTAGCCCATCGGATTCAAGATACTTTACCAACCTTTCCTTTAACAGGGTTTCCATTAATTTCTCAATCAGTGATGTGAGACTAACTGGCCTATAGTTGCAAGCCTGCTCCCTACTGGTGCTGTTATGGAGAGGGATCACATCTGCTCTCCTCCAGTGCTCCAGAACAATGCCTGTTTCCAGTCAGCTGTTCAATAAGGTTGTCAGTGGGACAGCGAGCACCTCCTTGAGTTTCCTTAGTAACCTTGGGTGTATTCCCATCTGATCCTTTAGCCTTGTCAACTTTCAGAGCTGCATGTCCCTTCAGAACTCTCCTCTGAAAATGGATTGTGTCTACTACCCCTTGTTCTTGCTACTCCCATGTGGTCTGTCCCCCCCCCCCCAACTGTGATGACCGAGGAGAAATACCTGTTCACGATGTCTGCTTTTTCTTAATCCTCTTCTGCACAGTCTCCCCCCACTGCCCTCCTTATCCTCACTATCCCTTCCATTGCTTTCTGCCTCTCACTTATGTGCCTGAAGAAAGTCTTATCCCCTTTAGCTACTCCTTTGGCTATCATTTCCTCTGTCTGTGCCTTTTCTCCCCTCGCTGCCTTTCCTGCTTCCCTCTGTTTTACTTAGTATACCTCCCCATCTTCCTACATTTTTGCTTCCTTATACCTTTTGAATGCAAACCTTTCTTTCCCTCACCACCTGGCCACTTCCTCAGAGAACCATAGTGATCACTTTTTCCTTCTACTTTTACTCACTTCCATCATGCAGTGGTTGGTTGCCTTAATTATGCCCTCCCTTATTTTTCCCCACTGTCCATTACCCCTCCCTGGCAATCCCCTCCTATGAGGAACTTTCTGAGGCAATCTCCTATTTCTTTAAAATCTGCCTTCCTAAAGCCCAGGACCCTTGTCCTCATGTGGTTTACCTCTGTTCCTGTCGTAATGTCAGCCACACTGTACGGTGATCACTGGTACTGATGGGACTGCCCACTGTGATGTCTGCAATGCTGTTCCAGTTTTTAAGCACCAGGTCCAGCATTGCCCTATCCTTAGTAGGTTCCTTGACTAGCTGCTTGAAAAAAAAAAAACTTGTAGGGAGTCAAAGATGGCCCAGCTCCTTGCTGAAGCTGCATTTGGAAAGCTCCAATCCACATCTGGCAGATTGAAGTTTCCAGCTAGCAGCCCCTCCGACTTACTTGCCATTTTGATTATGGCTGGCTTTCCCAATTGCCTTATCCAGCTTCTCTCCCTGTGCTGGATGACTGTATACCACCCCTGTATGATTAGCAGCCTCAGTACCTGTCGCCAGGATGATCCACAGCACCTCCAGACTTTCTGTTTCCTCCAGGTGCCCCTGTATTTCAGTGGTCTTGATTCTCTTACTCACATATTGTGCAACCCTCCTCCCTTCCTTGTCTCTCCTGAACTGAGAGTAGCCTAGTATAGCCATGTCCCAGTCATGGCTGTCAGTGCACCATGACTCCATTATGGCCACCAAATCCTGGCTAACCTCTACCATGATGACCTACAGGTCCAGAATCTTGTTTCCCATTTGCAATAGCACACAGACATGGCTCTCCATACATTACTCCCTTCCTGCCTTCTCCCCTGCTTACCCCCTCCTGCTTGTGCTGGTCCCTGGAGCTCCCTCTGACCAACCTCTTCCCTTGTTACCTTCCCCGTTACCTGTCCTCTTTACTACTTTCTTCTTGCTTTCCTGATTTATACCCCCTTGTCCTCTGCCTTATTCCCACCCTTGTCTTCTTATGCCCCTGCCCTAGGCGAGCTTACTCCCCTCAGGCTCCCTCTCCCTGCTGCTTCATCATCTGGGGGAGTGCAGTTGTTGCCGCCATTGGTTTTAAAGTCTGCCTCCTTGGCTAGTTTAAATGCTCACTTAAGTAGCATTTAAACCTTCCACTAAGGATTGTGGTCCCCCTCCTGGAAAGATGCAGGCCATCTCTCCCATAGAGGCCCATATTCCTCCCAGGTTAGCCCCAAGTCTCCAATGTAGTTAAAACCCTCCTCTATTCAAAATGCCTTCAATCAGTGTTAAAAGCCCTGGTGCTGAGTGTCCTATCCTCTCCCTCTGTGATATACAGGTAATACTTCAGCAAAGGTCACTGTGCATGCTACCTGCTTGAGGCACTACACCAGCTTTCTGAAATTTCCCTGCACTGCCCCTACCCTGTGCATTTCCAGGTTATTTGTCCTCGGGTGGACAATAACATCTAACTCACTCCCATCTTCTTCTGCTTAAGCAAACCTCTTGATCTGCTCTTGATCCCTTCAAGCCAAAGTACGAGGGGGGCACTTTACCTTCCTCTCCCTTTATCTCCCTCCGCTCCCATGTCTATTCACCTAACAATAGAGTCCCTAACCAGCAGCTGCTTCCTCTTTGGCTGGTGGCCTCGTCTTATCTCCTTGGGGCCTCCCCTTCTGCTGACCCTTCCTTCCACCCTTCCACTGCTGTGGGTGCCTCTTCCTAGCTGCCCTATCCTGCCAGTACGGTGAAAGAATTGTGCAGTGGTATAGGCTGAAGAGTGTGCACCCCTCCCACCACCCCCACCCTTCCAGAGCCCATCAAAGTCCAACTGCTCTACCTCTGCCTAGGCATCCTCTGGGGAAGTGGCGGTAGACTTAGTGGCCCCAGGCGGGGTAGAAGGTTTTCTATACCCTTGCCATTTGGCTTAGAGTCTAACAAACTCTGCCCTCAACCCAAAGAGGTGAGTACAAATGGGGCAGTACCTCAGTCTCTAGAAGGTGTCCTGAAAGACTGTGGCTCCACGCCCACTGTACTGCACCACTTCCATGCTCTTTCCTTCCATTACCTTAGTGCCTTATGTGAACAAAGATCTAGTTGTGGTGCATTATGCTCTTTCTAATATGATAGCCAGTTCATTTACAACATAGTCACTGTTTTTTTTTATCATAGAAGATTTTATTAACATTTTCAGATTTTATATCACACTTCCATATACATTTCTCTCATAGAATCCAGACAAATACAGAAGGATAGCCTTGTAAATTAGCTTACAATTCTCAGCATGTCATATAGCTCTAAGCAAACATAGACAATATTTAGACATTAGCGCGTACTAGCTATCCTAATCACCAGTTCCTCATTTGCCAGCAGGCTATATTAGATATACTAACAAGCCCATCTAAGATCCAAAAAAAGGGGGGGGAGGTTGCACATAGAGGGAGGGGTTTTACACAATGGTGAATCAAGGTAAGCATCCCATTTCTTATGGAAATAGTCCAATTGACCTCGGTGGGTATAAGTTAACTGTTTCATAAGGACCAACTTAGCCAGAGCTGCATGCCACATGTTTATACCAGGGTTGTTAATCTGCCGCCAGTGCATTAAGAGGAGCCTCTTGGCCTCCAACAGGGTGTTATTCCATAAAGCTGCATATCTCAAAGGAGGGGCCCAAGCATCTTTGGGGGTGTGAGAGAGTCATAATATGGCACCAGGCATAGCGAGAGTGATGCACTACCGGAGAGAGGCCTTTATCTGTGGGTCCACCCTGACTCAACAGTGACCTAAGTGGAGTTGGGGCCACCATGTCCACTTCAAGACAGACCCACAGTGGAAGAGATGTAGTAGGTGGCACAAACCACTTTGTAATTTGGGCAGCCACACTTGCTAGATGGTAGCACTGAAATCAAAGGGCCCCTAGGCCTCCTTTAGACCAATGTGCCCTTAGTTTGCTCTTTCCCCATCTACGTGCTTTACCTTCCCATACTAAAGAGGATACTAACTTCTCAAGGGAGGAGAAGAGTTTGGGAGAGAGTTACATTGGGAGATTATTAAATAAATACAGGACCCTCGGGAGCAAAAGCATTCGTACCGCAGCCACTCTGCCCATCGGGGATAGGCGCAATTTACACCAGCACTCTATCTCTGCGCTTAATTGTTTAAAAGAGGGGTAAAGTTAGCTGATTCAAAATTTGCCCAATTAGTAAGTATGTAGACCCCAAGGTAGGAAAAGCCTTGTGCCGCCCAAGTGAGTTCAATGCCCTGAAGGCATTCCCGTGTACAAAGTGAATTCAGGGGGGCTAAGATGGTTTTCCGTTGATTGACCTGTAGGCCTGATAGTGAAGCAAAGTTTTTAAGGACCGAGAGGGCTACTGGTAGTGATTCCCGGGGATGAGATAGGGTAAGTAACAGGTCATCTGCGTAAGCTGCTACAGTATAAGATTTGCCATGTGCTAAGATGCCTGTGAGTCCTTCAGTAGTGCCAAGAGCTCGGAGTAGTGGGTCCAGGGCAACTAGAAAAAGAAGAGGGGACAGGCTTTATGGGTACCCCTATATAGTGGAATGGTGAAAGAGATGTTGGAATTAGTGAGAATCCTGGCCTTCGGGGAGTTATAAAGGGTCAAGACCCACAAATGGAATTGGGCTCCAAAGCCATATATGCGAAAGATCTCATGGAGATAATTCCACTCCATGGAATCAAATGCCTTTGCAAAGTCCACGGTTAGGGCAGCCATGGGGGTCTTCGCTCTATTCGCCAGCCACTTCAGGTTCAACACCAATCTGGTATTATCCGAGCCCACCTTTCCTGGCATGAACCCTACCTGGGATGGGTGAATGATGGAGGTGAGGATGTTTTGTAATCCGATAGCTAGGATTTTAGCCAGGATCTTCGTGTCCACTGGTAATAGTGATATGGGGTGGAAATTAGAGCAATTAAGGGGGTCATCAGATTTTTTTTAGGTATCACTGTAATCAGAGCCTCATTCATTGTGGTGGGAAGGGAACCTGAGGAGTAAGCATTCCATAGGGCAAGTAACAAGGGGGACACAATTTCTTGATCTAGAGCTTGGTACAGTTCAACGGTCATTCCATCTGGCCCCGGGGCTTTCCCTTTAGCCATGAGGAATAAGGCCTGTCGTAGCTCAGTGGCTGTGATAGGACTATCTAAGAGATCAACTTGCTCCTGAGACATTGAAGGTATTGTGAATTCCTGACAGAACTGATTCAAGTTGTGGGAGAGCTGTTCCTGCATACATGTGGATTTAGATTGGTATAGGGACTGGTAGTAAAGTTTCATGGTCTCATTAATGCCCTTAGGGTCACTGACAATGGGACCAGTGGAGGTACAGAGGTCATGAATTTTAGAAGATGCTTGCTGCTTCCGCAGTTGGTAAGCAAGAAGTTTCCCCCCCTTATCTCCCCCTTCCCAGTATTGATGCTTGGTTCTGAGCATGGTCCATTCAGCCTTGTGATGCAGCAGTGTATTTATTTGATACTTAAGCCCCACAATTCGGCGTGCCAGGGAGTGGTCTCTAGCAGCAGTAGGCTGGGAAGCCTTAAAGCGTCCCTCTAGAACAGTAAGTTCTGATTGTAACATCTCTAACTCTTTTTTCTGGGGTTTATTCCGGTTCACAGCAAAGGCAATAATGTGACCTCTTAAGGTGGCCTTAAAAGCTTCCCATACTGTACTAGCAGGGACTTCCCCATTCAGATTGAAAGTAAAATATTCCCACATTTCTTTCCACATGGTTTGTTGAAAGTTGGGATCCTTAACCAATAGGGGGTTACATCTCCATCTTGTGCCCGTATGGCGGCACTCGGAAGTGAAATAAGTGAGCATCACCGGGGTGTGGTCTGAAATAATAATATTGCCTATAGAGCTGTTCGAGATTGCACTTGATGCTGGATGGTTAGCAAGCCAATAATCAATACAACTATATACTTCGTGCAGGGGGGAATAGTACGAATAATCTCGACCTGAGGGATGGTCACGTCTCCAGACATCCACTAGGCCCCATTCTGCCATCATTTCCTGTAAAGCAGTGTGTGCCTTCGGGTGAGTTTGTGGTGTCAGACAAGATTTATCTAGAAATATATCTGGCGCTAAATTAAAATCTCCTCCCATCAATAAGGGAGTATTAGATTCTGGCTGTAGTAACCCAGAGAGAGCTTGACTCAGGCCTGGAAAAAATTCTGATTGGTCCATGTTCGGGGCATAGAGATTACACACTATCAGCTTACCCACAGAGGATTTTAACTTAACCATTACCCACCTCCCTTGTTTATCAGAGCGGGACTCTTCAACTGTCCAAGTGCTCGATCGTCGTATAAGAATAGCTACCCCCTTTGATTTAGAGGGAGCCGAACTGGCATGCACGGCCCCTACCCATGATTTCCTGAGCCATAAGATGGACTTATTAAAGAAATGTGTTTCCTGTAGTAGGGCCACGTCTGTGTGCAAGGAACGCAAATGCTGAAGCACTTTAGTGCATTTTATGGTATGATTGAGGCCCTTTACATAGAAACATAGAAACATAGACTTTGATGGCAGATAAGGACCGCTTGGCCCATCTAGTCTGCCCATTCCCTACCTACAGGATAGGCCGCAGATCCTAGTTAACCAACAGCCTATTTCTTCCTACCCCCCACAAGAATTGCCTTATGTTTGTCCCATGCATTCTTGAATTCTCCCACAGTTTTAGACCCCACAACCTCCTCAGGAAGGCTGTTCCATGCATCCACTACCCTCTCTGTGAAATAATACTTCCTCACATTGCCCCTAAACCGCCCTCCTTCTATCTTTAAATTGTGTCCCCTTGTTCTTGCAAGTCTCTTTTTCTGAAAGATGCTACCCTCTTGGACTTTGTTGATTCCACTGAGGTACTTAAAAGTTTCTATCATGTCCCCCCTCTCCCTTCTTTCCTCAAGGGTATACATATTAAGCTCCTTTAGTCTCTCCTCATTCGGCTTCTCTTGCAGACCCTGCACCATTTTAGTTGCCTCCTCTGGACTACCTCTATCCTGTCTATGTCCTTGGAGATGGGGTCTCCAGAACTGGACACAGTACTCCAGATGGGGTCTCACCAACTGTCTGTACAGAGGGATTACAACTTCCTGTTTTCTGCTGCTGATGCCTCTCCCTATACATCCCAGTATACCCCCAGCCCTCCCTACTGCCTTCTCACATTGCTTGCTAACCTTAAGGTCATCTGATATGATTACCTCCAGGTCCCTTTCCTTTTTTGTTGTTGTTACTACCTCCCCACTCATTGTGTATTCTTCCCCTGGGTTCTTGTTTCCCAGGTGCATTATTTTGCACTTACATTCCATGACACCAGACGTAGACCCAGTACATTAGATGAGGACATTATACTAGAGAAGCCAGAAATAATATTGGACTTACCCAGTTGCGACTAAGTGGAATACAGACAGCACTAGCAATATGTTCAAAAGTTACAGCCTATCAAACCTTCTGTAAGCTGCTGGCAAATACCGAGGAAGTACTACACACAGAGAAGAGAGAGAGTATCAGTTACTAATGGTATCTTCAGGAAGTGTATTCAGTAACAGTTAGGACTAACACAAGCTATATGAATAAACTAGCAAACCCAGAAAACTGCCCTATCTAAACAGTGTCCAATTGGGCAAGGGTAATATAGCAAATCCAGAAAGCGGTTAAACGCTAAGAGCTACAGATGCCTCAGCGAAAGAGGATATAACAAAGATGGTATCCTCAGCTATGCTGGCGTCTATGCTCAAGGGTTGGAGAGGAAAGAGACAACCTAGAGTGAACTCACTAGTCCTCATCCGGGGAACAAGTCCTGGGGAGAAAGCATAATCTCTGGAGGGGGGTGTGAGTGAAGCAGGAAGGGGGGTAAGGAAGAAATGAAGGTGGGGGGGAATAGGGAAGCTTCCCCAATTGAAAAACATGAGGGCCAAACTATCTAGCTGCACATCTCTGCACTTGTATCAACTAGGAGCCTAGTGCAGGGTCCTCGCTGTTGCAGACTGCAAGCTATGAGGTCCTAGCAGCCCATCCGTAGTAGACCCAGCTGGACTGACAGGCTAAAAGGGTAATGGGGTAGGGAAGAGGCCATCCGCTACTTATGTCATGGGGGGGTTCCGTCCCCATTAAAACAACTTAACCCAGGGAGTTAAAGGAGAGGACCCCTTTCTACACCCCCAAACTTCCGGTAATAAACAAATAAAGTACATCCATTCAGTCAAGACATGACACAATACAATCAGTACAGTCTAAAGATCAGCCAGGGGACTCCACGTCTTGGTTCAGTGTCTGTTGAGAGTAGGGTTGTCAGAACTAGTTCGGTAAAGATTCGAACCCTCCTCGAACCCTGGTGTTCGAGTTCTAACTTAGAACTCGAACACTGAACGGTTCGCAAAAGGGTTCAAATCACCGCGAGACGCGAGACGACGTGGGGTCGAGTAAGCAACGCGAGCTGTGGGATCTGTGGGGGTATTAAAGAGATGCGCCACGAGGAGGAGCGCCATTTGACTGAGGATCATCGCAGAGAGAGGCAGCAGCAGCAGGCAGCACCAGCAGCCCACTAAACTGTAGCAAAAGCAGTTAGCGCGTCCGCTACTTTTGTCCAGCAGTCGTGGCCAGTGGCCACTTCTTCTCCTGTGAGACCGCGAGAACAAGAAAAAAGCTAAAAATCGGGGAACTGGGAGGCAGGGGTGGGAGTACTAGGGCGTTCAGGACAGAAGGAGGAATCGGGACTCTGGAGGATTAATCAAGATTGGGGAGTGGGGAATAGGGAGGATTGATGAGAGACCAATATCAGGAGGAGGACTGGAGGAGGACTCGGAGAGAAAAGAACCTTTGTGAAGTGTGATTATTTGAAACTGCAGCACACTGCACACTCAGCAGCTGCCAGCAACAAGCATACAAGGGGGCCAAAAAAAAGGCAAATAAATCTGATAAATCTAAATAAGTCTGAACCCTAGTGTGTGTGTCACAGAGAGAAGCCCAGTGTGTGCCCCTTGACTGCACTGTACTGTACCCTACCCAGTGTGTGTTACAGAGAGAAGCCCAGTGGCCAGTTGTGTGGTGGCATTAACCTTACATGACAGAAACGTGGGGGCGGGCAAAAAAAGGCAAATAAATCTTTCTGAACCCTAGTGTGTGTGTGTGTCACAGAGAGAAGCCCAGTGTGTGTGTGTACTGTACCCTACCCAGTGTGTGTTACAGAGAGAAGCCCAGTGGCCAGTTGTGTGGTGGCATTAACCTTACATGACAGAAACGTAGGGGGGCAAAAAAAGGCAAATAAATCTTTCTGAAGTTTCTGAACCCTAGTGTGTGTGTGTGTGTCACAGAGAGAAGCCCAGTGTGTGCATACTGTACCCTACCCAGTGTGTGTTACAGAGAGAAGCCCAGTGGCCAGTTGTGTGGTGGCATTAACCTTACATGACAGAAACGTAGAAATATAATTCTCATTCCCTGGTTTGCGTATGTGACTCCGTCTCCTGTGGTCAGTCAGCCCATCACCCTGCTGCTGTGTGCCCTTTGACTGCACTGTACCCTACCCAGTGTGTGTGTTACTGAGAGAAGCCCAGTGGCCAGTTGTGTGGTGGCATTAACCTTACATGACAGAAACGTAGGGGGCAAAAAGGCAAATAAATCTTTCTGAACCCTAGTGTGTGTGTGGCATTAACCTTACATGAAGAAAGCGTAGAAATATAATTCTCATTCCCTGGTTTGCGTATGTGACTCCGTCTCCTGTGGTCGGTCAGCCCATCACCCTGCTGCTGTGTGCCTTTGACTGCACTGTACCCTACAAGTGTGTGTGTTACGAGAGAAGCCCAGTGGCCAGTTGTGTAGTCGCATTAACCTTACATGACAGAAACGTGAGAAATATAATTCTCATTCCCTGGTTTGCGTGTGACTCCGTCTCCTGTGGTCAGTCAGCCCATCACCCTGCTGCTGTGTGCCCTTTGACTGCACTGTACCCTACCCAGTGTGTGTGTTACTGAGAGAAGCCCAGTGGCCAGTTGTGTGGTGGCATTAACCTTACATGACAGAAACGTAGGGGGCCAAAAAAAGGCAAATAAATCTTTCTGAACCCTAGTGTGTGTGTGTGGCATTAACCTTACATGACAGAAATGTAGAAATATAATTCTCATTCCCTGGTTTGCATATGTGACTCCGTCTCCTGTGGTCGGTCAGCCCATCACCCTGCTGCTGTGTGCCTTTGACTGCACTGTACCCTACCCAGTGTGTGTGTTACGAGAGAGAGCCCAGTGGCCAGTTGTGTGGTGGCATTAACCTTACATGACAGAGCAATAGAAATATAATTCTCATTCCCTGGGTTGCGTGTGTGACTCCATCTCCTGGTCAGCCCATCACCCTGCTGCTGTGTGCCTTTGATTGCTATGTGTATGCCTAGCCCAGCACCAATCATTCTGTAAGCCTTGAACCTGGGATCCTTTAGTTGCAAACTGTCATATTCTTCAATTACTTTCAGTCCACGTATCACAGTGTCACACAACCAAAATAAAATTTTGGAGTTGTAGCCAGCGATTACAGATCACATTGCTTTGTTACACAGGAATTGTTTGGGTGTTGGTGTGTTCACTGCAGTATACTGGACTGGTAGTACTGGTACTTACTGTCTGTTATGGCTGACACCAACATAGATGAAGCATTTAGTGCTGGTGTTGGAGCAGGTGTTGGTGGTAGTGGTAATCCTGCTGGTGCTAACAGAAATAACCAAAATGTTTCACGTGATAAAATTCAACAAACAGCAAAAGAGCAACAGTGAAGTGTGGTAAAGGGGACCTTTAAGAAAACCTGTACAGCTGCTGGGGTCTACGAGAGGCACCATAAGGTATGCCATTCATGCCATTAAGATCCCTGTGACTAGCAGCAATAATGCAAGTGACAGTGAGTCCTCTATGACTCAGACAGTAGCGCTTTGTCTCAGTCCACACTGTTGTGTCTCGTGACAAATCATTACTTCCTCAACAAAGTGAAATGAGCAAGTCTGCTGACAATGAATCAGGTAGTGCACTTGCAAATACATCCAGCACTGTTGGCAATGAAAAGGACATATCCATTGAATCCACCACTTCTGTGTTGGCCAGCAATGAAAATCCATCAGAGTCTTCTGTCCACTCTTCTAGCACCAAGGAGCATGTCCCAGGTTCTGTTAGGATAGGTGAAAAGACACAAACAGTCTTTAGCTATCTTCTAGCACTCGAACAAAATCTGTCACATCTGAGGTGTGGAATTATTTCTCAGTCAGTAAAACTGATCCATGCAGAGCAATTTGTTCCCTGTGTAAACAGAGTGTAAGCCGTGGTAAAGTTGTGTCATGCCTTGCTTTCTAGCTCTTAAACGCCATCTGAAAAAGCATTCGGTTTTGCTTGATCATCCAAACCAAAACCCATGTCCTCCATCTTCCAGACCGCATGTGAGAAGGGTCAGGATCAGGAATCTGAAATGGATACTGAATTGTCTGAACTTGATGCGGGCAGAACCACTGCCAGCCCTAGGATCACTGTTACCACCAATGCCAGCACCATTAGTACCAGTTGCACATCCAGTGATGGCACTGAATGTATAAGTCCTAGTCCACCATCTCTGCGTCCATCTGCCCATCAAGCACTGTGTATAATAAACCAGCAGGGACATGTTGCAAACAGCTAACACTGTCTCAGGCATTTGAAAGGAAGAATACCTTTACTAGAAATCATCAAAGACCCTTCATCTTAATCACCGAATTGGTGAACTGTTAGTCGAACCCTTCTCCCATACTCTTTGGTAGATCATGAGGATTTTAGGGAGCTCATGACATTAGCAGAGCCTCGTTACAATGTTCCTCATGAAGGTACTTTTCCTATGTTGAAATACCAAACATTTATCAGGCTTTAAAAGCAACAGTGATGCTTGCACTTAAAACTGCAGAGGTGGGGTTATTCATGTCACAACAGATATGTGGACCAGCACTCAAAACATAGATTACATGTCCTTACCGCTCATTGGGTCACGTTTTCTTGTGCTTCTTCAAAAACAAAGACACCCCAAAAGATGGCTGCTGCATATAAAGAAGTTTGGGCAAAGTCATACTGCTGCAAACATCTTGCAGGAACTAAATGACCTCCTTCGACGAATGGGTTTATTCTCACGGTCTAAAATGTGGCTTCATAGTAAGTGACAATGGAGCCAACATCTTAAAAGCAATACAGGATGGAGGATTTCTGCATGCTTCTTGCTTTGCACATTGCCACACTTAATTGTCACGGATTTCTCAGCAACGAAACACAAGTGGATGGTATGATTGCTGTTTGCAAAAAAATTGTGACTCACTTTTCACATTCAACCAAGGCTATACGGACATTGTCCGAACTGCAAAAAAAACACAAGCTGCCCCAGCAAAAGCTGATTCAAAATGTTTCCACTCATTGGAACTCAATGCTTTATATGCTGCAGCACCTCTTGGAGCAAAAGCAAGCTGTACATGAGTACTGCTCCAATTACATTATTGGAGATGGCATTATGCTGTCTGTGCTGCAGTGAAATTAATGGAGACAGTGTGCTGTATCCAGCTCCTTTGAGACAGCTACAAGGGACATGTCTTCTGAAGGTGCATCTGTGAGTCAGGTTATCCCACCATAATGCTCATTTCACATCATCTTAGTGTTCTAAATCTACAAATAGAAAAGACAGATCTGAAGTGCAGACAACATGTCGCCTATATCATGGGAATCTAGTAAGAGAATGACGAGCACTTCAAAACCAATGACAAATTAGTTGCAATGCGAAATCAAGACACTACATCCTTGCAACTCTCTTAGATCCCAGGTTCAAGGCTATACATCTTCCAAAAACAGATGATATAGAGCAGTACAAATGTATGTTGCTAGATGAGCTGCAGCACTCACAGGAGTCAAAACAGACACGCACAGTACCATCAGGTTGTCATCACCACAACATGCAGGTTCATCTTCACAAAGGGATACAGAACTGGAAAAGTCACCAAACATTAACAGTAGTTGTTCCACAACTGCCACTTCTTCAGCCCTTAGTAGCAAGCTAAATCTGTGGCAAAACCTTTCCCAAATTGCTGCCATACCAGCTGCTTCTGCTGATTCCTCTTCTGAGCGGTCTCTGTCCAACATGGTAGACAGTTACCTGCAAGAACTGCCTATTCCTATTGATGCATGTCCTTTTGAATACTGGAGATCAAAAAAGTCAATTTGGAAAGAGCTGTATGATGAAGCCTGTAAATATCTTGGTTGTCCTGCAACAAGTGTCTCTTCAGAGCATGTTTAGTACAGCTGGCAATATTGTGACAGACACCAGAAACAGGTTGCTGCCAGAAAATGTACACGTTAACTTTTATTAAAGTTAATAAGTCAAGATTTTCGTATCCCTACAAGAGTATACAAACTGATCCTGAAGTGATTGATGTTGTGGATGTTGATGGTGATGATGACAACTCAGATGGTGGCGGCTGGTAAAAATACTGTGTGGGGACAGGTCTCTGCACCAAAAGGAAACTTTTACAGACTGTGATGACTTTGGTTGTCGTCTCTCTCCTTTCTCGATCTACTACCTTGGACTATATACCCCCCAAAACTTTCACCATTTCATGGCAAACTGCTTTGTAGCTAGAGTCTAAACTAAAGTCAACAAGTTTTATATACAGGGCAATTTTAACATCAGTGGGAACAGGCCCAAATTTGGCATAAAAGGGACACTGTCACGTCAATCCTTTCTGTATCATATTATTTATAGTTAAAGTGCAAACATATATTTTGGATTTACCTTCTGTGACTTTGTGGTGCATCAGCATGGGCTGGGACAGGAGACGGTCTATTTTCAATTTTAAAGAGGACAAAACAATGAGTTCTAATTGGTAGCTGTTTATTATTTTTCAATTACAGAAATGTTAGCCATAAACGAAAAATGGATGCTAGTACATGGGTGAGGGTTGTGGGTTGGTTTTAACATATGGGTGTAAGGGTGGCATGGGTGCTACTGCACAGATGAGGGTGGTGGAAGAAAAGTGGAATGGGTGATGGGGTGAAAGGTGGGTGTTGTTTTAGTTCTTTCATTTACAGATTAAGTGATCAGCTGGGGATGGTGAGGAAAAAATGATGACAGACCGAACCTACTGTACACATAATATATATTCTTATTAAATACATTGCAAACTGCTGCCACCTAGCACAATTGTCCTGTCCCCTTAAAAAAGAATAAAGGAATCAGAAAAAAAGAAAATCTGCATCAGCAGTTTTCACAGAATGTGACGTATCATAGTGTTTTGCTTTCTAAGTAGTGATAATTTGATACATAATGGGGTTGACAGATGCTGTCCTTAAACATCACATGCCAACTGCTGCAGCTACATAAATGTTCCTTAGTAATTAGTATGTGGTGAGAAACCACTGTTTTTATTTATGTGACTGAAATACAGATTTTATTGAAGTATCAGCTGCAAAATGCATCATCTTAGAATTTTTGTATATATTACTTCATTTGCCAACAAAAATGTTGGTATATGTATGCATTACCTTAGAAAATTGCATGCATTTGCCAGCAACAATGACTGGCATATTTTTTAATAAGAACAAAAGACACAGCACCAACACTTCCAAAAATATACTGTATTGTGCGTTTTAACTGTAGCATCACAGTACAGAAGCGCCATGCAGACAACATTAGTTAAACAGACAAAAGGACCTTTTGTCTGTTTAAACTGTTTTGTCCTGCATGGCGTTTCTGTACTGTGATGCTATCAGTTAAAACGCACAATACAGTATATTTTTGGAAGTGTTGGTGCTGTGTCTTTTGTTCTTGGTGCTCAGCTTTTCACACAGGCACAACTTAGGATTGGAGCAGCCTTCTTGTGGTTTCTGCAAATATTTTTTTTATTCCAATGTCTTGACTGAATATGTTATGACATAATATGTTTTGTAACAGTTCCACATGTTGCTGCTGTAGTACTTGGCTTGACTTTGTTATAAAAGCTTTTTTTAAACATAGCAACTTTTGATTCACTCATTTAAAACAGAAAGCAGCAAATAGCTGAAATTAGGTAATATCAGTTATTTTTCTCCTAATTCATGACGATGAGTATATATAGCTGAGTACATAAATGGCTAATGTGCCTCTTTCTTTCACTAAGGAACTATGATGCAGCTGCAGCAGGAAAACTTTTAACATATGGGTGGGTGGGTGGGCCTGTTACGTATTAAGTTGCTGACTTTAGCAAACAGAAGAAACTATAGATAAACCTAGTTGTATTCCTATCAATGTCACACAAGATAATTTCTATCCCCCTTATTTTGAACAGTTTTTCCTTTACATGTATTTTATTACTATCTTTGTTACTGGCAGCACAATAAAAAAATAGGGTTCGAGTTCTAAAAAGTTCTAAAAAAGATTAGAACACTAGAACTTTTTCAAAAGTTCTAGACTAGAACTAGAACCCAGAACTTCAGAGGGTTCTGACAACCCTAGTTGAGAGCCGCAATCAGGATCAAGAACTTCTTTAGAAGCAACTGCAGCAGTATAGGATTTAATTCCTGGTTTGAGCTGTCTAGAAATGTCCACTGCCTCTAAGAGGGAGAATTCCGGTATACCGGCCCAGTCCATGCAGTTCTCTTGGTTGGTAGAAGATAATTCTGGTGTTTTCAAAGGGCATTCCAATCGAGTCATGGAAGATTCATCCCTGGACATCTTTGCAGGTGGGGCTGCTCTTTGTTGCTCAGGAGATAGGTGTTGGCCACTTCTGGATCGCTGCCATTGACGTGTAACTTAGCTGGTGCTCCTGGGAGGGGGAAGTGTTTGCTCTGAGCACACAGACGCTTTAAATGCAGGCATATGTCCTGTAGAGGTGGTCCTCACTCTGGGGGAATCAGCTAAGCAGGGACCTGGTCCGGTTATATAACGTCCCCCTGGATTCTGTGTCTGAGAGTCTCAGTTCCTGGTGCCTGCAGTAGAAGGGACCCAGAGCCTTCTGTGATATGTAGTTTGAAGAGGTAAATTAGGCCAGAACTTGGATGTCCATCATTCAATTTCCTCGGTCGTGTCTGCTAGCAGCTCCCTCCCCTCCTTAGACATCATCAACTTGGTTAAGACCTTTAAATCTGTGGTGGAAGTTATGAGCAGCCAGTATTTTCTTGATGGGGCCATAGGCTCTTTGCCTACTTGCTGTCTCTTGTGCAAAGTCCCCTGTATATAGAGATCACAACCCCTTGCCACCGAATTTCACCTAGGTCCCGAGCAGCTCTTAATATGCGCTCCTTGGTAGAATATCGCAGGAAATATGCCACAATTGGTCATGGAGCTAGGGTCTGTCTATCCTTTCTCCCAGCAATATGATGAGCTCTTTCAACTTCGAGCGGGCCTCTCTCCTAACATTGTAGGACGCGTGTCGTTGAGAAAGCTCTCCATGGACGCACCTTCAGAGCCCTCGGGGATGCCAATAATGCGGAGGTTATTATGATGGCCCCTGTTTTCTTGATCTTCAACTCTGGTTAGCAGTGTTTCAATTTTTTAAATCTTGCATCCACACTCTCTGTTCTAATTTAGCTTGCTGCATCTCAAGGGTTTCCATCCGTTGTTCTGCCACATTTAGGTGGTCTTGTAGTTGGCATACATCCAAAGTAGTACCTGTCAAAGTTGTACTGATATCATCGACTCATAACAGGACCGTCTCTAGCATACGGGTGATATAATTTAGTGATTCTCCCACAGAGGACGGCTGCATGTTAGCACATTGTGCTGGAGACAGTGCAGATGGAGAAGCCCCCGTTGCCACAACATTCTGGGGCAATTGAGCTGGTAGGGGTGCAGGTGTAGGCTCTGTTGGTAGGCTGTGTGGAACCAGTATGCCAGGATTCCCAAGAACTAGGCCCGAGGCCTCCATGGCCTAGCTGAACAGAGCGACTCGCAAGTAACCAGCTTGCAAAAAGTATATTATACTACGGTACAGCCAGAAAAAGTCGCACCAGATGATTGGGTATAGTTTCTCATGCTAGATTTTGTGAGAAGAGAGGGTTCACATCCCAGGATTAGGCAGACCAGCTGCGGATTGTCCTCAGATAGGGATGAGCTCAGAAGTTATGCTGCCATTTTCTAGGTGGCCAAGCCACGCCCACATAGTCACTGTTTATTGTAATATTTTTGTGCTGCATGGTAATTCATATTATAATTTCATGCATAGTACATCACTGCGCATTATCAATCTAGGGTTAAAAGTCTTGATTTTATTTCATTCCTTTGTAAATGAGTCACAGTATTCCAGTATCTTTCTCATTTTCTTGTGCTGTGTTGTTTTCTGCCACATGTTCATTGTTGAAACTGTATTTATACTTGCACAGAGTGGGCAGAAGCAGCATGTATGTCCATATTATAGACTATGTAAGTATTGCACTGAATCTTTTCCAGTGCTTCTTTTTTCACAATAGCCAGACAGTTGGAAATGAGGGATCTTGAGTGGGAAGACACCAAGGCCTTCCTTCTTGGGAGATGGAGGAGCCCCAACTAGAGGAAGGAAGATGATCTTCTCTCAGTCCCCTATTCAACTGGGTGGTCCCAGGGGTGCAGTGGGGGACCATACCTATCATGATGGACTCACTTTTATCCTGTGTAAGTACTGCGTAGTGGAACAGTTACACACATATGCATGTATGGTGTTTCTGTTTGTGTCAAAAACTTTATTTCAGCCAAATGGGTGTAATATAGTCACTCTCGACTGAGGTATGTTAGATATGATAAGAAAAAAGTAATCCTATACAGTATTTCATTATTAAGAACAGTAGAATCAGTCATGTCCATGTGTATTGCTTTTCATTGGGTTTGAACTTAGTGATAAAAGTTTCAGTGGTTAAAAAGTTAACACGGTTACAGTGGTGGTACCCCACCCTCCATGGTGTCAAAGGTAAATGTTTCAGTAGTATCTGGTAAAAGTTAATTTTACAGTTTTATTCTGCTTAATTATACAACAGAGCTTCCAACTGGTTTAAATCCTGGCTAGTCACCGCTGACCCAGATGATCAGATGTGACTCCTGTCACCCCTGCTCAGTGTCACTTGATCTCTAATTATCCATTCCATGTTATGCTTCTTATCTATAATACATATCTGAGACTGGACTTGCCTCTTTGTGCAAGAGTTCTGCTCTTATATTGTTCTTCCTCCCTATTCCCAGCCTCATCGATAGCAGCCTTCATAATATTTCTTGCATCCATCAGGGACAGAGCATTTACTTTCTCAGCAGCTGTCCTCTGAAATGATTTCCCTTGGGAGCTACAGGCTATGGAACCTGTGGTATGCCTACTCTTTTTTTCTCTAAAACTGTCTCTCCATGTTGCTGCAGGTAGACTCCTACAATAGGTTTAAATCACTTAAAAATATATCTTCTTTATGGCCTTCAGCTGCTGATAATTTCTGTAACCACTTAAACTATATTTTAACTCTGCTTGTGTTGCTCATTTGATAATTAATATACCTTGCTTAAGCTTGCTCTGGTGCTGTCATATTGTATGTTATTCACTTATGCCAATACTGTATATTCCTCACTAATTGATCACATCTGTATTCTGGCTTTTCTGCCTTTCTCTCTTGTTAAGAAAACTGTGATGTAGGGTGCTATAAAAATAGAAGTGAAATGGACTCTGTGTCTGTGTTTAATATGTAGGAGAGGGTACAATATTTCAAGCATTTGTTTAGAGGCATTTTTCAGGTGGTAAACTCAAAATATATTTACCACAGATTTTGCTGGAGAGTTAATTCATTGTTATGCTTTTCAACACTGAGAACCCAGTTATACCCCTTAAAAGTAGAGCAATCTAACAATGACTTACAATCTACCAAACCTATGCCAAGCACATCAAATCACATCACATCACACTTATTGCCAGGTGTCACAACCACACTCAAAGAGCTATCTCTTAATAAAATGAAATCTGATCATCTCTCCCACCCTCCTCACCCACACCAAGCCCTTATATTCAATCTCAGCTAATTTATCTGCCAACCCCTGGCAGGTTCTCAGCCTGGGTTTGTGACTCTGTCTCCATGGTAACTAACTTAACTGTTTAAAATTCAGTGTATTTCAGAAGAAAGGGTCTAGGAAAGGCTGATGAAAAGGTTTCAGATGACTGAATATCAGATGTGTTTTAGAAACATAAAAACATAGACTTTGAAGACAGATAAGGACTGTTTGGCCCACCTAGTCTGCCCATTTCCCTACCTATTGGATAAGCTGCAGATCCTAGTTAACCAACAACTACTTCTTCCTACCCCCACCAGAATTGCCTTATGTCCGTCTCATGCATTCTTGAATTCCCCCACTGTTTTTTACCCCACAACCTCCTCAGGAAGGCCAGTTCATGCATCCACCACTCTCTCTGTGAAAAAATACTTCTTCACATTGCACCTGAGCCATCCCCCCTCTATCTTCAAATTGTGGCCTGTTGTTCTTGCACATCTCTTTTTCTGAAAGATGCTACCGTCTTGGACTTTGTTGATTCCCTTGAGGTACTTGAAAGTTTCCATCATGTCCCTCCTCCCTCCTTTCCTCAAGGATTTACATATTAAGTTCCTTTAGTCTATTTTCATATGGCTTCTGTTGCAGACCCTGCACCATTTTAGTTGCCCTCCTCTGGACTGCCTCCATCCTGTCTACGTCCTTGCGGAGATGGGGTCTCCAGAACTGCGAAATGTAGATTTTCAGTATCTTCATGAAGGATTTCTTTATAAACATTTTGTGTTTAATTAAAATTATCTAATTGCTAATTAAATAAAAACACATTTGTCTCAGTGCATACACCTCCCTCACAAACAACATTGTCACCCTTAACATACAAGTATTTAAAAAGTTATCATACATTAAAGTTTTTGTTCATGTCAAACTTAAACACTAAGAACTGTGGCACAGCACATATATAACAACCCTGTCCTGCCAGCAGGGAGATAGGATTTTTTTTATAATGCCAGACCATGGAGTTGACTGATTGGTAGAGCCTCCAAGAGCCAGTGAGGGGAGTTTAGGATGCCAGTTGGGTTCTGGCATAAGAGGTGCCAAGACGAAAGAATAGTAGGGTACAGGTGTGCCTTTGGGCACCATTGACTTGCGTCTCTTGCCAGGTCACTTGAGGAGATAAGCACCCCTCACTTGCACTATGCAGAACTAAA
Organism: Neoceratodus forsteri; assembly: GCA_016271365.2. Classification (NCBI taxonomy): domain Eukaryota; kingdom Metazoa; phylum Chordata; order Ceratodontiformes; family Ceratodontidae; genus Neoceratodus; species Neoceratodus forsteri. The sequence goes on from CM057449.1 coordinate 373,908,008, forward strand.
AATGCACTGCAAGAGACAGGTTACTACTGTTAAACCATCACACAGTTTTAAAAAACAAAACCAAGAAATCCATGCAAACCTTTAGTAATTAGGCCACGCAAAATTGATTTGGTGTACAAACAATGCTCCTAGTGCCTCAGGGTATACAGTACCTCTTCACAGTACATTCTTTGCTTTCAGAAAACTGGATGGTGAAATATGTTATTAGACATCAGGGTACTAATTATGCTCACGTCACAGATTTAGTGGTTTTGTATTTCTTGGTTGCGCCACTAGTGGAATGTGGTCCACCATACTGCAGAAATTCTTAACCTTTGGAAATCTAATTAGGGTATATGTCATAATGGTGATGGGGGTACGGGGTGATAATGCTCCCCTGCATCCCCTAACTAAAGATTCTCAACTCCAGGGTGCATGTTGAGGGGAACTTAAAAAAACAAAAAAACACTGCGACTGCAGAAACTGTCATGTCTCCCCAGACCCAAACCCTGCACCCTCCCAACCGTAGCCAGCCACCCTTGCCACCACACCACATGGCCAGCTCAGCAGCCTTCTGCTGCTCTGCCTCCCACATACCTTCCCTCCTCTTCCATCCACCGCGGTGGTTCCGGTCGCCCTCATTGGCTTCCTTTTCGCCCATCGCTACCCTTTCAGGATAGACCAAGATAGGTGCTGAAATTGAGTCACTCATATTTGAGTTGCTCAATCTCAGTTGCCCTTTTGATGGGATACCATCTAATTATTTACAAGAGTCCCTTTAAATGATAACCATAGAAGAAAGGGATCCCTTTATGTCAGGGGTGAGGTTTTTTTATAGTAACGTGTTAACATCTGCATATATTTTTTTGTGTATCTTATAGTTAGCAGATTAAAATTTCCTGACACACAGAGTACTCTGTATATAGTACTTTGCTGGTCACTTTTATTCTTCTTGGAAAATGACTTGTCAGAAAAGTGTAAAAATGTTTAAGTCCACGTGTTTGATGCTGTCCCCTAGAATGAAGTGCAGAATCACTGTTTCAGCCAGTCATGTCTTGCAGGATACTGCAGGAACCAATGTAATCCATTGGTAATTAATCCAATTTGTTATGCAGAAAACTGTAACATCTAATTACAGAGGGCTGCTTCCTGGTTGCTGGCACTGTATAACAGAGAGCTTCAGCTTCCTGTGCTTACAATCCTTTTATGAGCACTAAACACAATGCATAGATTTGTAAAGACAGAACTGTGTTCCTTAGAATGAATTGTTAAGCCCATTTGCACTACTTTTAATCCCATGATAGTACAATGGCAGGTGCATTGCTGGAATTACTCAGCACACAAAGATAAACAGCACATTACTACTTTTAGTGGCAAATCGTTGGAACCATTTACTCCAGCAAGTATTTTAAGGTGTTTAAATATGGTTAAATCTGTCCAAAAGAGTTTGACTCTTTGGTGCATTACTACATAGTTTTACTTGCTGTAACAATTCTGGTTAGCTCATCATATTGTAATGTATTTTTTTTTTATTATTTATTACTAGTTGCAACTCATGCAGTTTGGCTTTTTTTAATGATGGACACCATTGTGAATAAGCCCTGATTAAAATGTCTTTTCTTTTTGAATGGTGAATAAACATATTGATTGATTGATTGGTTGGTTGGCTGACTGATTGATTGATTTTGGCCTATGGATAACTGCTACGACCTCATATTACATTTTTCTTTAGAAATAAATCCTGTTTCTTTGAAATAGTCTGAAAGCACTCTTTTATCCACTCTGAGCTTTAAAGACACAGTCTACAAGGCTACATCTATTAGTACACTGTAAAAATGAAAAGCCATCAACCACAAAGCTTTAAGATTCATCTTAAATGCAAGCAAAATGTGTCAACTTTCTGGGTAATACAAATTCACTGGTCTCACTTCCAGACAGACCTGGATAAATATACTGTCTGTATGTTTTCTCTGTTTACAAAGCCATGCAACTGGATGTAAACTCTCAAGATAAAGTACTTACAGTACATCATTTCATTGCTCTGTCAGGCAGCCACTATACTCTCAGTTCCCAATTGTTTCTGAATGGTTTTGAAATAATAAAACTTTTTGGGAAGAATGTTCTACAGCTACCTCAGCCTATGGATATTAAATAACTTTTAAACCAAACTTAAACTCTATAATGTAACACTACTTGAACAATGTAAATAGAGCCTGATCTTTCATTGTACTGTACTATACAATACAGTGCTGCTTAGTGATAAGTTACATTGCACAGTATCTGTGGATACTTATTTTAATTTTTTTATTTGGTTTTTGTTAATGGGTAAGTGCACTAGACAATTAAATGCCTATTTACAGTTATGACCCAGGACAGCACAAATGTTGACATTAGACAGTGAGCAATGCCAATTATAATGTTAGAAAAATATGAATGCACAATCACAGCAAGAACAGCAAAAAACATTTAGGCAAAATAATTAAATGAATATATCGATAGATGCAAGACAAATTGGGGACACATATGATTACTGAACAAAACCAAATACAATGTAAGTGAAATATGAATGCTGAACTGCAACAAGGACAATACATATCATTAGACAAAACATGTAAGTGAATGTTATGGTAGATGCAAAACAATTTAGGCTTGAATATAATTAATGATTAGAATGGGGAAAATTTGCCCCCCCAAAAATTCACTGAGTGATTGGTGACATAGAGAGGGTAGACATAGGTCGTCACCCAGGACAGAAGCAGAAGCTAAGCCACTGGGAAAGTGACATAGGCTAGGAGCAGTCATAGACTGAGGCCCAAATATTCAAACTGCACCCAAAAAGTGCGCAAGTCCATTGCGCCCAGGTGCAAGAGGTGCGATATTCAAAAAGTGAGCTGGCCAAACTGCACCTACAGCCGACGACTGAATATCGCACCACCTGTGCCATAGCGCAACTAGGGAGGGGAAGCTGAGCAGATCTGATGCGCCACAGCGCAACAAGGGATGTGCAGTTGAGCAGTCCAGAGGCGCCACAGCACAACCAGGGACACCCCCCAGCAGCAGAGCAATGCAACTGCACAACCAGGGAGGTAGGAGCCCACCACCCATGCCACAGATGGGAACAGGAACACACAGCAGAACAGACATCGTCCCCCCCACACCCCATGCACTGCACAACTGGGGAAGGGCTGGAATAACCACCGGCCCATGGAGACAAGCAAACAACCTACAGCTGGGCCATGGTGCCCCATCACACCCCCCGGCAAGCTGTGACTGGCACACAAAGAGGGCTGACCACCCCATGCCACATCATCTCCCCAATGCAGAGCACACCCTGCACTGTGACCCCTAGACACCCTGCCCAGGAGCAGCGACCACCACTGCAGGAAACTCCATGCATGCCACCACCCCCACTGTGACGCTGCAACCCTGTGCACCACAGAACCATGCAAGGCAGCCCCACCACAAGCACCCATCAGCAGGTGGCAGCACACAGTGATGCAACAACGGCATATACAGTGCCACTCTGCACAGTCCCCCCGAGGTACTGCTGAGAGGCCAACCATGCATCGGCACATGAGGTACCCCACATGGGACAGGGCTTGCCCAGGACACCACCACCAGTGGTACAGCACCCTGCACAGTATCCCAATGACACCCAGGCCCAGCACTGGCCACAACAACAGCACAGACACCCACAGTGGTGCGTGGAAGCATGCACCACACACGGATGCCACACAGTGCATGGACAGACACCCACCCATGCCAAGGGCACAACAGCACAGGAAGCAGTGGTGGGGAACCAAGCCCCAGTGTGGGCCCATGTAAACTGTGTACACACAACCCAGCAGTCCTCCATGGCACTGGGTGCCAACCACCCTGCATAGGCACTGTGGACCTGTCGCCACCAGCATTTTCCCAGAGCACAAGTCACAGACGATGGTGCACATCCTGCAACACACACAAGGCACAGCATGGAGGTGGGACAACAACTGCGAGGCCACAGTGTCACCGAGGCAGACATGCACCACACCAGTGACAGGAGGCAACCCAGCGGTGTGCAGGTACAGTGGCTGCCCTGCATGGACTGCCACCACTGACATGCCAGCGGACTGTGCCAAGTCACAGGCGTGCATGTGTGTCAGCTACACAGGCCATGGATGGGCTGATAGGGGCACCATGGACACAGAGCACACACCATGGACCACTGCACACAGTCATCCAGTGCACAAGGCACAACACACACACTATAGACACTGACTGTTAGCTACCCCACACCATAGTCACCTCCACACAGACACACACACATACCCATGACCGCACCACCCCTGACGCCATGCACACCACTGCAGCTGAGCACCTATAGCCCACTGCAAGTCAGAGACTACCACAGTATTCATATCAAAATAACTGTATTGAAACAACATATAAAAGTTAACTATTTACAAAATATATACAAGATGGGGGGGAGGGCCACAAACAAGGTGGGGTGGGTAAGGGGCAGGGTGGACAAATGAGACAGGAAAGGAGGGGTGTGAGGGTGGTCCAAGGGGGTAGGGGATTACAGGGGGGTAGGGGATTACAGGGGCAGAGGGACTTCTAGCGGGAGCACCGCTCCCCACTCTGGCACCGTCGCTGTTGGTGCCTCATCGATCCTGCGGAGGATGTCGAGTGACGCCCTCGCCACCCGCAGGATCTCCTGAAGTGCCTCCCTTATCTCTTGGAGCTGGCGTGTACCTAGGACAAGGGAGCACAGTCAATAGGTATGAATGCACAGCCCCATACAGCCCACCCACTGTGCATGGCATATGGCCGTGGGACATACCTCTGTGATGGTGTGTGACCACCCACAGGGATCACGTCCACATGACCTGCCCACCCAGGCACATACAGCCATGCGGAACGCCTGCACACACCCACCGGCCAAGTCATGCACAGCACCACCATGGCCATTTAGTGACATGGCTATGTGGTGCAAAGGCAGTGGCACAGCCATGTTCCCAGTGCATGCATGGATCACCATCGACGCACTCCCAGACATGCACTGCCACTGGACAGTGTTGACTGTAACAAGTTGCGTGCATGGTAGTGGTGTCAATTGATGGTGGCCATACCCCGCTGCCCACCCTGTTACACAGCATGCAATAGTAATCATGGAGGTATGGCACTCACCATCATCAGGCCTGTCCCTTGGGCGGTGTGGACCCTCACACCGCCTGGCTTCCCTCTGTTCTTCATTCCGCCGCAGATCACGGGCAAGGCGCCGTTCCTCCGGGCCTGTGATGCAAACATGGAGAGAGGAACATCAGTACAATCCTGTAGCAAAGCCCCCCTGCCCCCAGGTGTGTGCCCTCCCACCCAGCCAGATCCACCCACCCCATACCCTGATAACACCACCAGAGCCAACCCCAGATGGTCCCTCCCCCATGTGCTGGACACATACAACTGTGATACCCATATGGAAGATAAAAGTGTGTTGACACCTACCTGGCCGTGGCACCATGCCCCTCCTGGCATGTGCCCGCAGGTGGGCTAGCAGCTCCGGCTCCCTCCGCTGCAGGTCCCCATACCTGTGGCAGCACTGCTCTGCACTTCTTCCCCCATCCAGTGGCCTCCTTGAGTGCAGTGGCCACCTCCTCCCACACCTGGCTCCTGGACCTGTCCAGGGGTGCATCCCCAAACAGTGGCCCATGGTGTGGCTCCACTATGGCCACTAGGTTGACCAGCTCTATCTGTGACCACTGAGCAGCCCTCCTGCATGCCATGCTCTCTGCTCGATCTGCAAATATGGCTCTCTGCAGTGCGGCTCCCCACATACAGATGCTGTGCGGTACAGCGCTGCCATTCCCTATCGCGCTGTCACCGAACAGCGTGATAGTTTTGCATCCATGCCTGATGCATGGTGCCTAGGGGGCAAAAGTCGGGCACAGGGTCAAGGGTCTCTGGTGCACGGACATGCACAGTGCCACTGGAACCCACGCGATTGGCTGCCTGTGTGCTACCGCCAGTAGCGGCCTACTCCGCTGTTGCCCTAGTGCGCCTATTATGGCCCAGTGCCACAGCGCCATGTAGGTGACCATCGCTATAGCGCCACTGGCACAATGGTGGCCGTGCCCTGCATTGCTTCCCACGCACAGCATGTCAGCAGCGCGGCAGACACCTGCATCAGCAACCCGGGCATGCACAGTGAGGTGTGTACTACGCATGTCACACAACTGCGCCATTGGCTCAGCATGTTCTACACCATTGCACAAAGCGCAAAAGCATGATATTCAGTCGTCTTATGCAAATCATCTAATCAGCCATTCAATGGCGCAGCACTGCAATTTGCATCCACTTAAAGTTGCGCCTCGCCTCATTTGCATGGGTTGCGCTATAAAAGTGCGACATTGGGCTGCAGTGGCCATAGTCGGTTACTGCTGTCTATTGGTGAGTTGCATGCTGTTTGGGAGTGTGGACTGTGGATTTAGGGACATGTATGGGACTGCACAGTCACAGGTAACAACTGCCATTCTTACAGCCTAAATAATGACCGAGCAAGTTGTGGGAGAGGAGGAACACAGTGGTGGGAGGAGGAGGAGGCCTAATTTTACCAAGGCCAAGACCGAAGCCCTGTTCGACGCCTACCTGGATCAGGAGCTGCTTCTCAGCGGATGGCAGGGAACACCTCAAGCCCATCCTGCTGTGTGGGAGGAGGTGGCACGTGCTGTGAACCTGCATGGCAGCCACCAACACTCTGTGCAGGAGTGCAAGAAAAATATGGGCATGGACAGGAGGAGAATAAAGGAGAAGGTGGCTGCCATCAGGGCAGCATGAGCTGCAACAGGTGGGGGACAGCCGGAGGTGGTACACCTGATCCCACAGGAGGAGAGAATTGCTGGAAGCATGCAGCGTAGTGCCATTGAGGGTGTTCCAGATGGTGGCTTCCAGATGGGTGGTGGCCCATCACTGCATGGTAAGTAATGGTCTGTCTATGGGGGGGCAGGGTAGGTCACATGCAGTAATGCGACTTTGCTTTCCCTTACAGATCCTGAGTGTCTGCATGGGTCAGCGGTGGTGGGCATGTCCACTGAGGACAGTCAGCTGGAGATGGAGGAGGGCCCATCCACCTCCAGAGGTATATGTGGCTCAGTGCGACAGTGGGGCCACCTGGCTGTCCACACTGATGTTGTTGTAACAGGTGTGGAGGAAGCCCTGCCTGTGTCTCAGCGTGCTGGCATCCATGGATGCCAGCATGCTGTGACTGGGGCCAGTGCCGAGTCTGTCACCGATGATGATGTCGCTAACGGCATGGGCAGTGACACGTGTGTTGCACAGGATGGCCACACAGCAGGACACATCATGGCCATGGCTGTGGGTGGTGCTGTAGTGGAGGCCTGTGTGTCAGCACAGTCCCAGCCTGTGCCTGTCAGCACCAGTGGGGCAGCACTGGTGTTTGTTCAGGACAGTGGGACCGTTGCAGCCACTATGGCAGCACCACTGAGCCCTGGGGAGTGGCAGCCAGAGGGGCAGCATCAGCAGTCGGCCAATGGGCTTGGGGGTACAGGGTCCAGCGGCGGCATCTGTGCACCACCTGTGGACATGCCCAGGCCTGGTCCTGGTGCACAGCGCCCAACCTCAAGGGGTGCTGAGCATCAGGGCCACGCACACCCTGAGGGACAGGATGCCGAGGAGGCAGATGACCTCTTGGATGAGCACACCTGCCTACTGCAAGTATCAGTCCAGCATCAGATGTGGCTTGCGATGTCGGTGGATGCACTGCATGCGGCTCTGGAGTGGGCAGAGGAGCATCCCAGCAGGGACACCGCTCTGATCCTGGCAGGGATGGACCGGTTGTGGGAGGATGTGACCGCTGCCATTGACAGGCATGCGCAGGCATTCAGTGCTGTCATGGCCACAATGGGCACACAGTCATGTGCCCATGTGTTGCGGACACCACACAGTGCACTGTCCATCCCTCATTCCCGACGTCGTGCGACACCCTCCCTGTTGACACCAGGTTCAGCTGTTGGCATCCCAAGCACACCTGGCACAGGCATGTTCGTTGTGCTGCAGACCCCTGCATGAGCATGGTCGCGTTTACACAGTGGAACCCCTGGGGACCATCGGTGCCACCCCATGAGGCCAGTGGTTAGACTGTCAGTGCTGGCGGGTCTCGGCGGGGCCACCCATGCATCTGTGGTGGCCGGGGCACTGTCGCGTGACTGACCTGTCTCCCAACGCGGCTACTGTCTGGTGCTGCCCTGTGTGCATTGTGTCTTTCAGTGGGCAGTGCATGGGTGGGTACCCGGCCCTGCACACTGACACAGAGTCCATCTGCACACCCTCCGAGCCTCTGTCCGCAGTTGCGTGTGCATGATGATGCCTGCATTGCACTGTACACCAATGTGCAATGGTGCTCAGCATCTGACAGATGCACATGGACAGGCAGTGGGCGGTGTGGTCTGTGGACATGTGTGTGGCTAGGGGTGGCGTTCTGGGTCAGTGTGCCTCCTGCCCTTTGTGCAAGTTTGGTGCATTTTGTGTGTGTGCGTGTGTGTGTGTCCATCCACGTGGCATGTTAGTCCTCACCCATCCCTGGTTGTGTGTGTGGTTCCATGCCCTGCCACTTCCCTTTACAGCATGCACCCCATGTGTGTTTGTGGGTTGTGCCTTAGCCACTGTTGGCTGCACATGGCCCCATGACTTACCTGGGTTGACTGAAGTGCTCCTCTGTGATGGTGTCCCGGTGCAGCTGTGCCAGCCGGAGCAGTCGGGGGTCATGTCGCCCAAGGGGGGCTGCCCATCACCATCGTCACCGGCATCCCCATTGTCCCCATCACTGCCCCCCTCTTCAACCAGTATGGCTATCTCACATTCATTGGCCATGTTGTGCAGGATGCAACAGGCCAGGAATAGCCCACAGACCTTTGAGAGGCCGTACTGTAGGGCACCACCAGAGGTGTCCAGGCAACAGAAACATGCCTTCAGCATCCCGAACACCCGCTCGATGACATTACATGTGGTGGCGTGTGCCTCATTATAGCATTGCTGCTATGGGGTCGCGGGCCACCGGTAGGGTGTGAGCAGCCAGGGACAGAGTGGGTATCCACTGTCACCTGTGTGTAGAAGGTGGAGGTTAGTTTGGTGATCAGCATCGCACTGCCCTGGGCCATGTAGGCCACTACCCATGTCACCTCTGGCCATGCCCCCCCAGGCCCTATGATTGTCCATGTGGTTTGCATACTCACCCACTAGGTGTCCAGTGGGGATCTCCTCACTCTTGAATCTGTGGCACAGTGCCGACTGGTGCCAGATGAAGGCATCATGTGCTCCCCCAGGATGTGTGGCACAGACATTGATTATGCGCCTCCTGGCATCGCACACCACCTGGCAGTTGATGCTGGCATAGCCCTTGCGATTGATGTATGTGGCCCCATCGGGGCCAGGTGGTGTGCGTATGGCCACATAGGTGCAGTCTATTGCCCCTAGCATGCCAGGCATACGTGCAACCCTGTGGAACTCCTGTATGTTTGCTGTGCACTCCGCTGGTGTGTTTGGGAAATAGATGTACTCCGCAGCATGTGGCAGCAGTGCGCTGAGGAATTGGGTGAGGTGGTGTGATGTGGCCAACTGGGTTATGTCTGTGGTGTCCCCAGTTGGTCTCTGGAAGGTACCCGTGGTGAGCAAACACATGCAAGCTGTCACTTTAGTCTCCACTGACAGGGCATGGCTCCGTCGTGTGGGTGCCTGCATCACATCACTGCACAGCTCACAGAGCCACCTCAGAATTGCCCTATTCAGGTGGTACTGGCCCTCAATCTTGGTATCACTGTACAGCTCGAAGCTGGTGCAGGCTCAATACTGCCTATTGGGGGCATACCACCGATGGGCCCTTCCACGGCCACACCCCCCTGCTGCCTGCCTTCTCACCCCCCCTTATAACGGCCTCCATCTGGAAGGTGGCACTGGCCATGTCCCGGGCTTGTGTTCACCCCCCCAGCAGCAGTTACTGTAGTCCCCCGCTGTCCTCACTGCTACTTCCCCTGCACTGGGAACACCTGCCTGTGGTGGCCTCTGTGCAGTGTGGCACTTCCCCCTTCTGCACTGGCTGTGGCTCCCCACACCTTCCCTGTGCCTCTGTGTTCAGGGTGCCCTTTCCCTGGCATGCCCTGTGTGTCCCTCCTGCACTGTCTGTGTGGCTAGAGTTCAGCCTCATGTGCCTTCCCTGTAGCATTCTTGCACCTCTCCCTTGCTCCTTTTTATTTTGGCTCATTTCCACTATGGCGCAACTTCCGCTTGTTCCCCTATTGCGCATGGCGCAAGTTGTTGAATATCGCACTGTGCCATTTATGCATGGTTCCTCCTCCTTCAGTTGTGCATGCCTTCATTATCATTGCGCTGTTGCTCAGCATGATTTAGGGGGTGGAACTGCCTCCTGCTGAATATCGCAGAATGGCACAATTTCGGACTTGCGCAGGCGCAGCCCTATTGTGCATGGCTCAAGTCTTTTGAATATCTGGGCCTGAGGATATAAGGAGATGCTTCCTCAGATAACTGAGTGGGTGAGTTACATACTATGGGGGGAGGGATCATGATGTTATTATCACAATCTCCCTAATCTTAAAGATGATTGCTCACATACATAGGGTATATCCACAGTAAACGTTTGTGAATTTAATATATTTCTAGAAAGAACAGAGTGTGGAGTGTAATTGTTTTATCAGAAATGTCATTTCGTAGTGGTAGTCTGCTCTTAAACCATAGCAATACATTTGTACCATTTAAAGCAGGTTCTTGGAATGGTGACGTGCAAGATGATCAGCTGCATTCAGATCAGTGGCAGTTTGAAAGCGGCAATCAGTTTGAACATTTCTTAAACATATTTTTCAATTATGGTATGCTATTATGTAGCTTGGTATAGTAATACATCTAACAAGGTTAGATGCTATGGCATTTCCTTTTTTAGATTTCCAAAATACAAGTTAAATATCAATAAATGGAAAGCATGCATTCTTAGGGTATGAAAACTGTGACCTGAAGGTAAGAGGTTCTGATACCCTAAGAATGTAAGTGAAACCTCTCTTACAGCTATACAAATTGTCTTGGCGGTGGTATTAAGTTATAATTTAAAAAAAAGAACTTACCTGAACATGCCCATTTCTAGGGCAGCTGTGCATGAGACACTCTTCACAGAATAAGAGTGTCTCACAAGAATAGCAAAGGAGTGCTCCAATTAGCAGGGAGAGCTCCCTTGATCTATAATGAACAAACTATGTCCTCAATATCTAAAATGTGGTGTTGGTCTGAGCATTTATTGAACTGGTGACAACAAGGGTTTGAGCCAAGGGAAGAGGTGGAATTGTATTCAGATATAACCCATCTCCACCAACCTCCCTTCCCCCAACCTTCTCACAAAGATGGATTGCCATACTTCAGTCATCTACCTATGTGCTGAGCTGTTCACTCTCCTCCCCATCACACCCTTTATACCAGTATCTCTATCTATCTATCTATCTATCTATCTATCTATCTATCTATCTATCTATCTATCTATCTATCTATCCATCTATCCATCTATCTATCTATATGTTACTGTCATCCCTGGTGTCTGAGGGTCCCCTATGTCTCCAGATCTCCCATCATAGTTTTACTATAGAAATCCCTGATGAATATTGTTTTAATCAACACTCCCCACTCTCTTGAGATCATAATTACACTAGCGTTAAAGATATTCCTGTTGTCTGGTGCTCTCCCTTTTCACCCTCCAGAATAGGCTGACACTTTCTGCTGACTTGCTCACCTCAATACTTTCTCCACAAACCAACTGAATTTGAAACACTGGGAGATATGGTAGAAAGTATACCACCCCTTCATGAACAGCTTCTTGCTTGCTCACTCCTCTTTTCTGTTAGTCTCTTTTTTATATTACAGCAATTTAGTTAATTTTGTTTTAAAGCAATGAGATGTACAAACCAGTTACTTTTTATATGATTGTGTTGTGTATCTATATGGGGTGGTGGTAGTGGTGGTGGAAGAACAACTGCAATGGGCTCAATAAAACTGCAGTTACACAGTCCTGAGTAGGACTGATGTCCTACGTTTTAGGAAAAGTGCATCAATTTCATGCAGGCAAAATAACTATTTTAAGTAAAATTAAGAAAAAAGGCTTTTCTTTTTCATTATTTGAACATCAATATTTAGATTTTTAGATGCATGTAAAATACATTGTCCCATTTTATAAGCACAATAAGACACATCTGGAATGTGCTTTAGGCAGCTATAAGGCATGATCAGGGACTGCAGCACTCAGCCTGTGTATTTGTGCCTTACTATGCCACCGGCAGTGCATTAGGAATGTCTAATGCACACCCCATTGCATCAAAAGACTAACTCTATAACAAATCCACTGTACTCAAAAAGTTAAATGATATATGCCTCTTACTTAGTAATCATCAGCAATATTAATTTATGTCAATCTGTTTTTCTATAGGTGACTGAATTTTGTCCAAATATACAAGAATTAAAAACATTAAAACATGCAAAAACACAGACAAACTGTGCACACAAGACAAAGGCATACAATGGCCAGAATTTTACTTTAATTTTATAGGCACTCCACCTAAAGTGATGTGTGACCTGACCATTTCTATCCTGCTCAGTTTAATGATATCATGCACATGCTGTTATTTCTTGTGGTTTTTACTTTCTGTTGAAAATCTGAAACCTATTTTGGTGTGATTTAAGTTGGGCTGTTATTTCCTTGCTGTTTTTACTTGCTGTTGAAATTCTGAAACCTATTTTGAAATTATTTAAGTGGGGCTGTTATTTCTTTGCTGTTTTTCCTTGCTGTTGAAAATGTTAAACATATTTTGGTGTGATTTAAGTGTGGCTGTTATTCCCTTGCTGTTTTTACATGCTGTTGAAAATTTGAAACCTATTTGGAAATTATTTAAGTGGGGCTGTTATTTCCTTGCTGCTTTTACTTGCTGTTGAAAATGTTAAACCTATTTTGGTGTGATTTAAGTGGGTCTGTTATTCCCTTGCTGTTTTTACTTGCTGAATTTTGCCCACCCTCCCACCCCCACTGTTAATTAAATGCTCCATTAAATCTGATTGACAGGAGCCAAATGCAGGGAATAGTAGGGGCTGTGGAATGGGAGGGGCATAAGGGGCAGTAAGCCCACCCTTGGCACAACAAGTTGCAGTAACATAGAAAGGCAGTTGATTTGGGGGCTACCGTAGCATAAATTACAAAACAAAAAACTGACATCAAGTAAAAATTACAACATAAATTACAAAAAAACTAAAAAAACTGATATCAAGTAAAAATACTTCTAAAAAAACAAAAACAGGGACCTAGAAGGAGAGCTACATGCCTGGGGGAACTAGAAGGAGTGCTTCAGAAACAGATAACTGGTGTAATAGATAACAGACTAATAGTGTAATAGTGTAATGACACAAATAGTGTAATAGCTATATAAGTGCAGAATAATGTGGGGAGTGGTACAATGCAATGGATGCAGGACCGCCGTATTCAGGCAGACCTTCTGGATGTCAAGGTGCTGCCCTATCCACAGGCATCTCTTTGAACTGTGGGATGAGGTAGCCAGACTCAGAGCGGAGGTAAACTGGGTCAGGAGTAACTTTGCTCTCATCCAGAGACCACCCAGTCCAATGCCACTGCCTCAAAGGATGCCAAGAATGAGGAGCACTTGGACAATGGTGGACTCAGGGAGGGTTAGGATGGTCAGGCAGAGGCACATTCCAAATCCTGTTCAACTTCAGAACTCATATGCTGCACTAGCAAATGGGGACAACCAGACAGAGTCACCCAGAGAAGTGGAAGGGAAGGATGTGGAGATCAACCAAGGCAGTGACCTCAGTGGGGGGAGCAGTGGACCCCAGAGGAGGAGGAGGAAGCAAATCCTGGTGGGGGACTCTATGGTACATGGGATTGAGCTAGAAGCATGTGAGGGGGAGAACAGGGAGGTGATGTGCCTACCAGGTGCCATGGCAGAGAGGGATGGGAGGAAGATCCTGGGTATCACAGGGAAGGCAAGATGGGAGGGAGAGCTAGATGTCATTATCCACCTAGGAACTAATGACCTGGCAAATGGGGAACCTAAGGAAGTTCAGGAAGAGTGTAGAAAATTGGGAAGGGGTCTGAAGCAAGTAGCTACATCCGTTACCTTCTCAGAAGTACTACCTGTGAGAGGAACTGGAGAGCATGGGGCACATGCACCATGAACTTTAACACATGATTGAACTGGTGCTGCAAGGAAGGGTTCAGATTCATTGGTGACTGGGGACTCACTTGGAGGGATGACGGCCTGCATCCATCTTGGAGGGGAAGCCAAGTACTCAATGAAAAGTTTAAATGCTACATGGACAAGCATTTAAACTAGCCGAGGGGGCAGGTCAGCAAGGAGGGTACATAATTGCCCACCCCCCATCACTAGCAGTGGAACCAGAGAACAGGAGGAGGAGAGATTACTACAAAGCAGTGTGCAAAAGATGGACATAGGTAAACAAGGGGGTAAATAGGTAGAAAAAGGACAAAATATAACAGAAGGGCAGACAGCAGGAAGAGCCAGGAATAAAAGACAACCAGGGAGGGGTCTGGAGTAGACCAGCAAGACAGACCAGGGAGGTCACATCATGGAAAGCCATGTGTGCCAATGCCAGGAGCCTTAGCAACAAGATAGAGAATCTGGAGGCTGCCATGGTGCAGTCAGACCTGGACATTGTGGCCATCACAGAGACCTGGTGTAATGATAACCACGACTGGGAGATGGCCATACCCAGCTACAACATATTCAGAAGAGACAGGGCAGGCAGGAAAGGAGGAGGAGTGGCACTTTATGTGAAAGATGGCATAAATGCCACAGAGATCCAGGAGGAACAAAACAGGGGGGGGGATACTGTGGGTTAAGCTGGAAAGGAAAACAGGGTTAGCCATCAGCACAGGGGTGGTCTACAGACCACCAGCCCAGGAGGAAGAGACAGATACGGAGTTACTAACATACTAAAATGCCAGCAGAATAGGCCTAACGGTCTTTCGTGTCTGCTCGTTTGGTCAGCCCCCACCCTGGGTGCTGACCTTGCTGTCCCCCTCGCCTTCTCTGGCTTCTCCCTTCCCAGTTCCGGATATTCTTGCTGCATTGGATTTTGCTTCCAGAACCCTTCCCCTGTACCTGTCCCACCCTCTTGAACCCCTCCACTGTCTCTGCCTCCACCAGCCCCCTAGGTAGTGCATTCCATGGCTCACCACCCTCTCAGTGAAGTAGCACCTCCTCCTTTCTCCCCTGAATCTTCCCCCTCCAGCTTCCACCCATGCCCTCTAGTAGCCCTTCCTCCTTCCTTCAAGCACCCTGACTGTTCCTCCCCATTTACCTCTTCATGTACCTGAGACCTCTATCATGTCCCCCGTCCCTCTCTCTTCCAGTGTGTACATATTTAGCTCTTCGAGCTTCTCCTCATAGGTCCTGTCTCCCAAGCCCCAAATCATTTTGGTTGCCTCCTCTGGATCCTCTCCAGGAGGTTAATGTCCCTCTTAAGTGTGGCCTCCAAAACTGCACACAGTACTCCAGGTGCGGCCTCACCAAGCAGTTATACAGAGGAGTATCACTTCCTCCTTCTGAGGTGATCCCCTAGCGATGCATCCCAGCATGCTGTTGGCCTTGGCTGCTGCCTCCTACAAGTCTCAGAGTTGTTCATCTTGACATCCACCACCACCCCAGGTCCCTCTCAGCCATTGAGACTTGTAGTATTTCCCCCAGGGTGTACACTTGGCCTGGGTTTCTGGCCCCCAGGTGGAGTACCTTGCATTTCCCTGCATTGAACCTCAGCTTCCACTTTCTAGACCATCTTTCCAGAGCCTCCAGGTCCCCCTGCAGGGCCACCCTCCCCTCCTCCCCATCCACCACCGCCCCCAGTTTCGAGTCATCTGCAAAGAGACTCATCTCACTCCTGATTCCTGTCCTTATGTCAGATAGGTAGGCATTGAACAGAAGGGGCCCAAGGACTGATCCCTGTGGGACCCCACTAATGACCCTCCTTGGGGATGAGACTATCCCACCAACTACGCACCTCTGGGTCCGGGTCCTGGAGCCAATTGCCTATCCATCTGATCATCTGGTTCCCACCCCATTTCTCCTAGCTTATCCAACAGGCCCACATGAGGAACAGAGTCAAATGCCTTGCTGAAGTCTAGAAAGAGGACATCCACTGGTCTACCCAGGTCCAAGGCACTTGTCACCAGTCATAGAACTCCACCAGGTTTGTCTGACACGATTTCCGGATGAATCCATGCTGTCTATCGTCCAGGCACCCTGACTTGTCCAGGTCCCCCCCCTAGCCTCTCCTTGACAATGCCCTCCATCACCTTGCCCACCACCAATGTCAGGCTGACAGGCCTGTAGTTCCCTGCCACCTTCCTTGATCCCCCCTTGTGGATAGGCACTACATGCACCACCTTCCAGTCTTGGGGCACCCACCCTGTCCTCAGAGAGACGGTGAAAAGCTCTGCCAGGGGTTTCGCCAGGACATCTGCAAGTTCCTTCAGCACTCTAGGATGTAATTTATCCGGCCCCGGTGCTTTCTCCATCTTAAGGGAGCTGAGGGCTTCCCTCACTCTCTCTGCTGTGATTTCCACTTCTGGTACCTCTTCTCCCTGCTTAGCCCTCCCCCCACCTGCCAGTGATGCCTCCCCCTCTCCCCCAATGCTAACCATCCAAAGGATGGTGGGCAAGAGGGAGGTGGTGCTGGTTGGAGACTTCAGTGTTCCATATGTGGACTGGAGCAACCCAGCAGCAGCAGCAGCATCAAATAGGAGCAGATTTATTCTGGACTCCCTTCAGGGTGCCTTCCTTAAGCAACTGGTCATGGAACCAACTCAGTAGAAGGCAATAATGGACCTCATGCTCGCAGACAGGGACAATGTGATGGGGTAACAGTGGGGGAGTACCTGGGGAACAGTGACCACCGGTCACTATGGTTTGACATCACAGAAGGAGCAGAACCAAACCACACAAAAACATGTATTCTGGATTTTAGGAGGGCAGATTTTGGGGAAAATGGGGACATGCTTGAAAGAGGCACTAATAGGAATGGGAAGGGAATTAGGGGTGGAGGATGAGTGGGCAATATTTAAAACAGGGATTACAAGGACAAAACAATTATGCATTAAGCAGGTTAGCAAGGGGAAAATGAAGAGGAGGCCATTGTGGTTTTCCAAGGAGGTAGCAGAGAACGTGAAAGCCAAAAAGGATCACATTCAGGCAATACAAAATGTCACAGGCAGAAGAGGATAGGGAGAAGTAGCAGGAGAAGCAATAGAAGGCAGGTAAGTCAGTAAGGAAAGCCAAAGATGAGACAGAAGAGCACATCACAAAATCAGTGGTTAGAAGGGACAAAATCTTTTACAGGTACATGAGTGAAAAAAGAAGGGTGAAGGGAGGGATAGTGAGACTGAAGGGGGAGGATGGAGGCTGAGTGGAGGATGACAACAGTAAAGTTGACACACTGAATAGATATTTCTGCTCAGTCTTTACTGAGGAATGGGAGGGTAATGGGCCTGAAGGGAGTACAAGGGGTGAGAAGGGCATGGAAATGGACACACATCCCTTTACATGGGAAAGGGTTCTATAGGAACTGGAAGGAATAAGAGTCGATAAAGCAATGGGGCCAGATGGGGTGCACCCCAGGGTCCTAAAGAAACTAAGACATGTGGTGGCTAAACCTCTGGAAATCCTTTTTAGCCAATCACTGGACATTCCAATCACTGGAAAAAGGGGAGGTACCCAAAGTCTGGAGGACAGCAGATGTAGTCCTCTTATACAAAAGCGGGAACAAAGAGGAAGCCGGGAATAACAGACCAGTCAGCCTGACCTTGGTAGTGGGGAAGATCATGGAAACACTACTGAAGGAGAGATTAGTGGAACATCTGGTTGTCAACGAACTACATAGGACCCCAAGAATTCTTGCTGGTATTGGCATTGGTAGTATAGGAGTTAGAGAGATGTATAATAGGAATGGCAGTGAAGTATTTAACTGAAGCCAACCCCTCGACTACCCTGCAGAGACTGACAGGCATTGGGGTGTGCCTTTGGGTTGTCAGGCATAACGGCCATGCCATTTCACCACACCCTACCCTGTAGACACCGACAAGTGTCACGGTGTGCCTTGGGGTCTTTGAGCCTTATTTATTTATTTATTTAGCTTTTGTTGACCGGGTAAGTGCACTAGACAAATCCTGCCTATTTTCAGGCACGACCCGGGGGAGGGGATACAGATGCATGCCAACTGACCTTGAACCAGATTAAGCTGTTGGTGGTATTTTTAGTGAATGAGGGAAATTTGGCCAGGACACCGGGGAAATTCCCCTACTCTTTTCGATAAGTGCCATGGGATCTTTAACATCCACCTGAACTACCACCAATCCAGGCAGATGGGACTTCGGTTTAACGTCTCATCCGAAAGATGGCACCTCAGAAATGCAGCACCCCTCTCATGCTGCATTACAGTGTCAGTACTGGGATATTAACCCAAGTGCCAGATGTGGGAACTGAACCCACAGCCCTCTGATCTCCCGGCCTCAGAGGCGAAGTGTGCTACCTACTGAGCCACTGACACTGCTAATGCTATCTTTATGCTCACCCCATTCCATAAGGAAATATGGTGAGATGGATGCAGTATAGGAGAATGGGGTGAACTTTGGGGTCAAGAGTCCAAGGCACACCTCAATGCCTGTCACTGGCTGCAGGGTGTGAGTGGGGGTGGAATGGCATGAGCATTACAGGCGACAATCCCAAGTCACACCCCTGATGCCTGTCAGTCTCTACAGGGTGGGGTGTTATGGTTGGGAATCCTAATGCCCCAAGCATTCGTTGGTATTTTCACTCCAAATTTTCAACATGGTTTTTTTGTGACCCCCACCTCATGAACAGTGGCAATATCAGTTCATTAGCCGAAAGCTGATTTTGCACAGCGACTACGCCATTGGGCACCACAGGTGCGAAAACACATTTCGAACAGGATGTGAAAATGACAGCTGTACTGTTCATTGGGAGGTGTAAAAAATGGCAATGCTGAAAATCTGGAGTGAAAATATAAAAAAACTGGTGAAGTCACGAGCGTGCGTAGAAACTGTGCAACGCACACCCGTAATGTAATTAGTTTGGGGATTTTTTACTGCAGATTGTCAACACAGGCATTTTGGGACCTCTGCTCATGAACAGTGTCACTGTAATTTTCTTAATCTGTCCAGAACACTGATTTCCCACCGCAACCACGTATTTCTGTGCCGGAAGTGCGAAAACACATTTTGGCCAGGGTGTAAAAAATGACAGCTGTACTGTTCATAAGGAGGTGTGGAAAAATGCCAGTGTTGAAAATCTGAATTGAAAATGTTACAAATTTGCGAACTTATGAGAGTGCGTGGAAACTGCTCGATGCACGTTCGTAACACAGTCATTTTATGGACTTTTGTCACCAAATTTTCAAAACAGCCATTTTAAGACCTCTGCTCATGAACAGTGTCACTGTAATTTTCTTAATCTGTCCCAAACATTGATTTCGCACAGCAACTACGCTTATTGTGTGCTACATGTGTGAAAACACATTTTGGGTGAGATGTGAAAAATGACAGCTGTACTGCTCATTAGGAGGTGTGGTAAAATGGCAATGTGGAAAATCTGGAGTGAAAATATTAAAAATTTGTGAAGTTATAAGCGTGCGTAGGAACTGCGCAATGCACACTCGTAAAACAGTCAATGTTGGGAATTTTTTCACCAAATTTTCAACATAGGATTTTGGGGGGCCTACCTCATGAACTGTGACACTCTTGTTTCATTACTCAGTCCCGTAAGGTGGTTCCATGCAGTGACCGCGAAATCACCTTATAGGACCAAATAACAAAATGACAGTGACTGAGTTCATGAGGTGGGGCCCCAAGAACCCCATGTTGAAAATCTGGCAAAATAATTTCACAAAATGGCCGAGATATGCACCAAAGTTGAAAAAAACTAATTTATGCCATTATACAGCTTACGGGCATTTCTTCAGTTCGCGGTCGGCTTTGAAGAGTGCAGACGTGTTTCTGGTCCACCGTAGATCATCGTGCTGGGCTCTGGAGGTAAGTATGGGGTCGGGGGTGTGGGGAGGTAGGTGCACAGAAGGTGGGCATGGGTTGTGGAGGGGGCAAGACAGTCAATGAGGGACCGTTTTTTTTTTACAGGTTTTTTTTCTTATTCAGGAAGTTGATGCAGGACTTTTACCATGCTGGGGTGGGCTCCCAGCATGGCAGCTGGAAGGTTCTTTTTTGGGGAGGCAGTGGAGCCAACGTGGGATTGGGCACCCCCGTCAGCCATACTGACTTTTGCCAAGCTGGGGTGGGCTCCCAGCATTTTATTTATTTATTTCAGAAGAATCAGAAATACCTTTGAGTCATAGACTCCTTTACAAAGGTTCCACGTCACATATAACAAATCAGTTACACAAATACAGTTAGTACAGATACAGATACAAATACAGTGATTATTACAGAGTAAGGTTAAGTTACAACAGGAATGCTAGGCTAGCATTCAGGGTCTTAGTGCAGTTAGAGACAGTTAAAAGAGACTGGAAACTTAACATCCCTAAGTTAGTGGAGCGGGGAGCAGTATGCAGAGGCAAGGCAGAGGCCATTGTCAGTAATAGAGGGACAGGGGCACTAGTTCATATGCAGTCGCAGTCACTTGAGGAGCGAAGATGTGCCCTGAGGTGCATTTTGAAATGACCAATTCTTTGATCTAGACACAAGGAGGAGGGTAGGTTAATCATCCACAAGGGTGCCCTGTAGCAAAAGGATCTTTGAAATTGAGTAGTGCGACAGGGAGGGATGGAGAAACAAAGGGTATCAGAGCTACGGGTATGTTTAACTTTAGAGTCCAAGGTGATTAAGGAAGTGAGGGATATGGGGGAGAGGCCAAGGTTAATTTTTTTTAGCTAAGACACAAGTGTGGAATTTGATTCTGTTATCAAGGTTAAGCCAATTAGTGTCCTTATATAGCACACAGGTATGGGTGAGTCTGTCACACCCTAATATCAGATGACAGGCCTTGTTTAGCACAAGTCTAAGACTATCAAGGGCTGAGGGGCTTGCCCCTCCAAAAGTCAGAAGGCCATAGTCAAGTAGGGAGAGAACTGAGGAGGAGATATCAAGTTTAAGGGCCTCCGGAGTAAGGCAATGTTTATAGCGGTGCAAGAGCCCTAGCCTGATGTTTAGGGCCTTGGATAATTGATGTATATGCTCATGATAGGTGAGGCCAATGTCCAAAGTGATGCCCAGGTATTTAAAGGTGTGCACAAATTCCAGGGGGGTCAAGGACGCTGATAGTATTTTGGGAAAAAGCCCTTTCCTGGAGTTCTCTCATGGATGTGCAAAGAGCATACCTTAGTTTTTTATAGTTCATAATACAAGGGAGGCAAACCAGCTTTCAACAGTGTTGAAGGAGGACTGGAGGAGTGGTGGAGTTGAGAGGGGCTGGGCTGGAAGAGAAGATGACCGCATCATCTGCATAGAGTAATATGTTGGAGGTGCAGGATGCGGGGAGGGAGTTTAGGAAGAGGCTGAAAAGGAGGGGAACCAAAATGGACCCTTGTGGGACCCCTGAGAGGACTGGAGATTTGGAGGATAGTGTATTGCCAATTTTAACTTGAAGGGTCCGGTTGGAAAGATAGTCAGAAAACCATCCCACAGCATCCTGTGAGAGACCCAGGTTGAGCAAGGGGGTTAGGAGTAGTGAATGGTGGACGGTATCAAAGGCCTTAGTGAGGTCATTGAAGACCGCACCTGTGATGTAGCCTTTATCCAATGCAGAATGAATGTGTGATGTTAGCTCAAGCAAGGCTGTAGTTGTGCTGTGACCTTTACGGAAACCATGCTGTTGTTTGCAGAGTAGGCCATATTTATTGAGGTGGTCGGTGAGCTGATCCGAAACTATCCTCTCTAAGGCCTTGGAGAGGGTGGGGAGTATGGAGATAGGCAGTAATTGTTAGCAGAGGAGCGGTCACCCCCTTTAAATATAGGCGTGATAGAGGCGGATTTCCAAATGGTAGGGAATTTACCTAGTGATAGGGAGAGGTTTAGAATGTGGGTGAGAGGAACAAGGACTTCCTTAAGGGAGAGCCAAAGAATTCTGAGATCAAGGGAATCGGCATTGGGAGAGGCATGACTAAGGGCAGCAGTAAGGTATGGTTCAGCTGACTTGGGAGAGATGCGGCGGAAGTAAAAGGGGGGGTCACAGAGATGAGGTGCGGGTGTGCTAGGAGCTGGTTGATCACAAAAGTTAGAGGGGAGAACATGGCTATGGCTGGAGAAGGCATCACTGAAAACTGCAGCAACATGTGTAGGGTCAGAGGTCAAGGACCCATTTGACATGACTTGGGAGGGGACCAGGTTGGGAACCTTACCACAAATTTCCTTAATGTTGTTCCAAAACTTGCGGCCTGAACCTCAGGACGAGGTTAGGGTGGATTTATAGTAATCTGCTTTTGCCCTGCGAATGGCCCAAGTGCACTTGTTACAAGCCATTCTGTAATTCTGTCTATCAAGGGGGAGACCGGATTCAATGGAGAGCTGTCATAGTGAGTCTCTGGTTCGCATTAAAGTCTTGAGCTGCTCGGTGAACCAGGGTACATGATTGCCTTTAACCATTCTTTTCGTGAGAGGTGCATAGAGGTCACATATATTATTGAAGGACCGGGTAAATAGGTCCAGGGCACTGTCAACGTTAACCGTGTTCAAAATGAGGTACCAGTCCATGACCCTGAGTTGCGATTTTAGTTGTGCCAATTTACCAGGACTAAGTTTACGTTGCACAATAATTTTGGGAGGGGACCTAGGGATTTTGCAGGACCAGGAGCAGATAACTGGGGAGTAGTCACTGAGGGCATTTGGCAGGACAGAAACATTGGTGATCCTGCCCAGGCGATTGGAGAAGATGAGGTCCAATAGGGAGGAGGAGCCAGTACGCGGATCCAAATGAGTGGGGGAAGTGACCAGTTGAGTTAGGTCTTGGGCTGTGGTGAGATCAATGTGTGGGGAGGCATCCTTACTCAGCCAGTTGATATTAAAATCACCAAGTACCTAGTAGTTCCGACAGACAGAAAAATGACAGTAATGCTTGGAAAGCTGATTTTTGGTCCCTTGGGGGAATGTATACTGTTGTTATATATAAAGGGTTTTGGGCTCTTCCCAGTGCCAATTTGACTGTTAGGGCCTCTGTGCCGGCCCCCAGTTGAGGGAGTGGAGTAAGTGCCCTTGTAAGGTATTCTTAGTGTAGAGGGCGCAGCCACCCCCTCACTTACCATGCTGATCAGCACGGTAAAGGATAAACCTGGGCAGTGATACAGCAGAATCCGGGGTCCGAGGGGTGAGCCAGGTTTCACACACTGCTATGACATCCGGTTGGTGCTGTAGTACCCAACCCTGGAAGGAATCCCACTTTTTTAGGATGCTACAGATATTGAGAGAAGCAATGTGCAGCTGACCCTGAGTACGTTGGGGAGGCGTCAGGCCATTTGGTGGTCCAGGATTAGGATGAATATTTCCCGATAGGAGGAGGAGGAGCAGCAGGAACCTTAAGGAGGGGTACCAGTAACACTTCCTCTTAACAGAGAAAGCTAACAGGGTATGTGGTATAGTGGTGCCGATGGTCGGGATGGGTAGTGCATGGGCCTTAAGGTAGGCCTGAAGGAAGTAGCGAAAGACTAGGGAGGCCGACGGTGTTACGAGTTGAGGTTTCTGAGTCAGGACAGCCCCGGGGGGGGGGCGGCCAGTGTAGAGTGACTAGACAGGCAGTCATAGTGAGAAAGTGGACTGTAAGTAGTCTGCCAATCTCCTATAATGGCACCTAGAAGTTTGTGTTTTTTTTGGGGGGGTACAGTGGTACCAACGAGGTATTAGGCTCCCCCGATGGCCATAAGGACTTTTGCCATGCTGGGGTGGGCTCCCAACATGGCACCTAGAAGTCTGTTTGGGGGGGCAGTGGAGCCGATGGGGGATTGGGATACAGTGTCGGGGTGGAGGGAGTATGATCATGCTGGGGTGTGCTCCCCAGCATGTCATGTAGAGTGTTCGGGGGACAACGAACTGTCTATGACAGTTCAGTTACAGTGTTGACGTATGTAGGTACTTGCATACTGCCGACAGCAGTATGCAACTGCCTACACGCTACCACTGCTGATTGTGGCAGTGTTTTCTCAGAACTGCACGCCACTGCATCTGAACGGCTGTCATAGACAGCTCGGACATTCATTGGCATGGTGCAGCCATGCCTGCAAAAGGAGTAGGGCATTGAAGGGAAGCACACCACGAAAACTGTGATGGTGGCACTGTGTTTCTTGCATATGTGTGCAAGCAAACATAAAAATAAGCATATGGAGTGGCGAATAATTCAGTTTTAGTAAAATGTTGTAGTGTTTAATGTTCATAATTTGCACTGCAGGTACTGTGCACTATTATTGAAATCATATATTAAAACATTATATCTGGGTGTTATTATGGCTGGCAGTATAGCCTAGTGGTTAGAATAACAAACAGTGATTCAATTAAATTCAATTCAAACTTTATTTATAAAAGGCGCCTTTCCAAAACCAAGGCACCTGTACATAACATAATAAAATAAATCAATAAATAATGTAAAACCATAAATAAAATAAAATTCATGGCAGCAACATTAAAAATCATTTTATGCAAGGCTAAAAAGAAACGTACATTCAACAGACTTGGGTTTGATTCCCACAACCTCCACTTGCATACTGTGCAGCTCCGAGCAAATCACTAAACCTTCCCAGTGCTCCTGTGTCACCCCTGAAAACAGGCAGTTCTGCTTAGTGGGCCTTACCCGGTTTACAAAGAATATAAAAAAAAGCCAATATAGGTTTACTACATCATACAGTAGTCAGGGTACTCTGTAATTTACCTGAGTTTTACTTGGGCCGCAGTGAATTTCTATAGGTAAATATGAATGTTCAGGTACATTTTATGTGCTTTATAAGCTTGTTTTTAGACTTTAGTCAGGTTTTTCAAACTCAATAAATCAAACTTTATTTTTAAAAAGACGCTTTTCTTAAAACCAAAGCGCCTGTACAATTTCATAGAACAATAAATAACAAAATCTAAAACTATTACAAATCAGTAAAAGCTATGTTAAAAAGGTGGGTCTTCAAGGCTCCTTTAAAACTCAGGACAGTCGGACTATTTCGCACCTGACGAGGTAGAGAATTCCACAGGGTCGGGGCCATAAAACTAAATGATCTAGCCCCTGAAGTCTTCAAGCGGACCCTTGGAATCTCCAGCAATCCTCGCCAGTGGATCGAGGGGCAGGAGGGACAGAAGCAAAGGAGCCTTTTCAGGTAAGTAGGTCCCTGGTCAGTAGGGCTTTATAGGTCAGCAAACCGACCTTGAAGGTGATTCGCCAAAATACTGGCAGCCAGTGCAGTCATGGAGCACAGGGCATTATATGGCTGGATCTAGAAGAACCAGTCAATAACCTGGCCGCCGATTCTGCACTAGCTGCAGACGAGTAAGCTCAACCCTGATAGCCCTAGGTACAGGGAGTTGCAATAGTCAAGGCGGGAGGTAACAAGGCATGGATCAATGTTGGGAGATCTTCTGAGGAACCAGGTGCTTCACCCTGGTGATATTCCTCAGATGGAAAGAAGTTTTGACCACCCGACACCTGGAGCTTTAAGTGTCAAGTGGTCGCCACCATTACCAAGATTCCAAGACCTGATCTGAGGTCGCCAACGGAACGCCTGCAAGCCTTAAGCCTGAGTGCGATCCAGCCGCAAACCCGCCTCACAGCGACCTTTGTCCACAACCAACACCTCAGTTTTCTCCAGGTTTAACCTCAACCAACTCCCATTCATCCAATCTTGGATTTCTGCAAGGCAGTTATTAAATACCGACAAGGCAGCATCCTGGCTGGGCACTAAAAGATATATACAGCTGGGTATCATCGGTATAGCAATGGAAACCCAGACCGTGATTGTCTTATAATCGCTCCCAACGGCAGCATATACACCACAAATAACATAGGCGCTAGAATAGATCCCTGCGGTACCCCACAAGATAGGGAGACTGGTGCCGAGGAAAAAATTCCTGACACCACCCTCTGAGTCCTACCTTCGAGGTAAGATCTAAACCACCCAAGGACCATATCAGATAATCCACAGATGGACCACAGACGCTCTAACAGCACACCATGATCAACAGTGTCAAATGTTGCTGAGAGATCAAGAAGTGCCAAGACAGAACAGGTCCTACGATCTCTCGCTATTAGGAGGTCATTTAGTACCCGAACAAGTGCTGTCTCAGTACTATGCTTCTTCCTAAATCCAGATTGGAGAGAATCATAGATATTGTTGTTGGTCAGATGATCCTCCAATTGCATTGTGACCACCTTCTCAATAACCTTACCCACAAAGGGTAGGTTAGAGACTGGTCTGTAATTTGCTAGACATTCTGGGTCTAAGGAGGATTTCTTTAAAAGAGGCTTAACTATAGCCTCTTTAAGGGGATCTGGAAAGATCCCCCTCTCCAAAGACTTCCAGACTATCAAAGCCAGGACTAGACCGATTTTATCCACACAGTCCACTAAAAGGCATGTGGGCCAGGGTCCAAATCACAGCTGGTTGGTCGCAATGCTCGGATGACCATCACAATATCATCAATTTTGGGAAGGCTGAAGTCAAACCATACCAACTGGGTGTTCGAAATCTCCAGCCGACCATCACCGCTCCCATTGGAGAGGGAAGAACAGATGTCTGATCTGATTTTGGCAACCTTATCTGCAAAGAAGAGAGCAAACTCCTCACACCGTTCTGTGGAAAAGACCCTTCCGGGCTGAAGACAGACTGGATTGCACAGTCTGTCCACAGTCCAAAGAGCTGAGCTGGTCTATTCTGTGCAGCCGCTATCTCCTGGACAGGAACTCTGCCTTCTTATGAGAGATTGCAGATTGATAAGCCATATAATGGTCCATCAAACTAAGTCTGTCATCATCCAGACCAGACTTCCGCCAGCACCTCTCCAGCCTTCGTCCAACCCTCAACTCCCTCATGGTCTCATTAAGCCATGGAGACCTGGGGCGAAGAGTGAGAGGACGAACACAAACAGGTGCAATAGAATCCAGGACCCCCGTAACCGCCCTATTATAGGCCTGTACTAGGTCACCAGGATCCAAGCAATCTATCGGAAGGTCCGATAGGTCCAGCACCGCCATCAGGTCATCCGGGGACACACCCCTTAATGGGCGATACCGGACCATCTCCAAAGGGGCTGACCTAATAGGGGCGGCCTCAAAGTTGAACCTGATGGAGTGATGGTCAGACCATCTGACCGGTTCCACCACCAAATCAGATATCCCCAACCCCAGAAGGAACACCAGATCCAATGAGTACCCACCAATATGGGTCGAGGAGAAAACTACCTGTGTGAAGCCCAGTGATAACATCAACTGGAGGAAGTCTTGACCAAAGCGTGAGAGTTCATCGTCGACCCAAGCATTGAAGTCCCCCAGAACCAACCATCTGGGGGACCCCAACGTCAGGTCGACAATGAAATCTGCGACTTCCTGCAGGAAAGCATTCTCGTCACCTGGTGGACGGTATACGAGAAGTATCCTGCACCCCACACCCTCGCCTAGAACACACTCAAAGGATCTAGTGACTCCCACCAGTACCTTCACCAGGCCCAATTCTGATTTAAAACAAATGGCAACGCCCCCGCCTCTACGATCCTGCCTTGGGCGGTGTATCACCGAGTACCCAGCTGGAACTGCTACAGCTAAAACTGGCCCAGCATTTCCATCCAGCCAGGTCTCGGTGATGCATGCTAGGTCAGTTGACCCAACAAGATCGGCTATAATGGCCGTCTTGTTTTTAATAGACCTAGCATTGCACAACACCACCTGAGCAGGATGAACCTCCGATGATGACCACCTTACCTGCTGATAATCAGAACCCTTGGGTATGGGCACAAGACAGGAAGAACCCCTCTCCTGTGTCCATTTCACCCCAGGGCATCTCCTTGACCTCACTATCCCTATCCGCCCGCTCCTTTCCATTCCCCCCACAGGCCCAGTTCCAACTATCCTCCTCCCCCTTATAATCCCCAGAGCCCTACACCTTCTATAGGCTCCCGGTGACAGGGGGGGACAGGAGAAAGGACGAAGCCCCCTGAGCCTGGAGGGGGAATAATAGCCAACTGTCCTGTTTTCACTCCAACACATCATGAATAACACACTAATTACAATAAACCCCACCGGTTTATATAAATAACAGAAATTCTAAAACACAACACTCAAATAATAAAATATAAATACTACAGAACAAAATTATACCCTAACAATACAAATAAATTAACCACACCATATTCAAAATATAAAATATAAATACAATAATTAAAAACAAAACAAAACCATTTTCCTAACAATGTGTCAGAGCTTACACATTAATTTTATCAGAAGCACTTATCCATCTGCCCCCACCCACAGTGCTCTCACCACTGCAAAGGAGGGAGCTTTCCACCTATACAAAACCCCTTATTATAAAATTTTGACTCAAAGGTTTAAATCTCCCGTAATCCTAAATTCAATGCTCGCTACCCAAAGGAAACCAAAACACAAGTTCAAGATTTTTTTTTTTTTTTTTGATGTCCACACCTCTTGTGCTCTCACCACTAGTATGGCCCAAAGTTTTAGTCAGTCTCCTCTCACAAGACTGAACTAATAAGCTCAAGTTTTAGTTTTTCCCAGTCGTTTTCCCAAAGTATCATAAACTAGCTAAAAGTTCAAATATACATCACCAAGTCAACACCACGATCCTCATAGATCCAATTTTAGTGCCAAAATCCTATAGGCATCCAGCAGAAAGCTCCAGCTCCAGCTAACAGTCCAGACTCAACCTAGCCCTCACTACGATGAGGCAGGCTGAAACACCCTCTGATGGTTCCCCTGTCTCAACTAGGAAGCAGAGCTAACCCCACCGCCCTCCGGAGGCAGAGAAACCCACTGCCCTGTCTGGGCCAGGGAATCTGGACACTCAGTTCCAGGTAATCGACCGTTTCCACTGTCCAATTGCTCCACAGATGCTTCCTTCCACAACAAGTCCAGTCACAATGTGGAACCGATCACCTCCTCTTCCTGCAGTCTGACAGAATTTCTTCCCGGATCGAAACTGGCGCTCCACCGCTAAGCGTTCCAATCCTCCAGCACACGGACGGTTACCAACAGACTGTCGGCAACCAGGACTTCAAAATGGCAACAACAGTCGAAAATCAGACCCCACACACTGTTCCCAGTGAAACGGCCAGCAATCAATATCCAGCAATATGACCTCTCACCGGCTGACCATGATTCAACACAGGCAAGTCAAGTCCTCTCAGTTTCTTAAGCTCAGTTGGTACTAAACAATACAGTAACACGGTGATGCACTATAACAATGAAGTATGATATAGCATAGACAGCAAACGATATAGCATAAACGGCAAACGGTAAACGGTAAACAGGAAAATGGACCAAAAAAGAACAATTTAAACAATTTTAGGCAGTTTTAGGCAGATTAAAGCCAAAGAAACAAGGAGCAAATGAAGAGCTCACTGATGGCTGCCCAGCGTAGCCGCCATCTTACTGCTCCGAAAATTGCATTCTTTGCATGTGAGCATCTAGGTTGTAGATTGATAAGCACAGGATCACTGTTACTAACTAGCTTATTCAAGTTTATAATCAGCAGGTCCATACAAAATCCTCAGTTGTTTGAATGAAAACTAGTCTGAATGAAAGTATGTTCACAAGGAAAAAACTGCCTTACCACCACTTACAAAAAGACTTCACAGTTAGCACCCCATTTAAGTGAATGGGATAATTTGTACCTTTTCTACCACCTGCTGTTTCAGTCTCTGTGGCAACAAAAAGATTTCTGATAGACTGCTTTAACAAAAATCAAACATTAAGTGTTTAAGTGTACTTGTGCTTGGCCAGTAGATTTGCTATTTGACCCAATTGCTGTTGACATTGTACCTGCCACTGTATAATGCCAATAGGGGTGAGTGCGTTGCTGCAAACACACCCAAGCCAGAAAGCACACTCAATGACGTACAGAAGTTAAAACACCAGGGGCTGTATAATGCTAGTGGGCAGAATGGTGCTCAATTCACATCTGAGCTCAGACATGAAAACTGAGAGACATCCCTTTCATGGAGACCAAGTACAAAAAGCAGCCCCATGTTTGGGAGATGCATGATTTTCCATTTGAAGATCCTCCACTAATCACTTTTGGATTTTTTTAGGTGAAGACACTTTCTTTCAAAGAATCAAATTAAGGCAGTTTTTTTTTGCTTCTCCTACTCCCTGGACTTTCACTCCTACAGGCCTGCCAAGTCCCCCTACCACCGCTGCTGAGTCCTGGCCACCATCCACTGCCCCTTATTGCCATGCTACCAGGTAACCTGAAGTAACCCTTCACGGGGCAGGCCCCTACCCCCTGTGAGAGGCTACCAGGGGAAGAGAATCACCCCAAAGGGCTTCAGTGTATCCTGGGCACGGCAAGGGTAGGAACGAAAATGTGTCTGGGGCTTCTGGCATATGGGGAGACCAGCAGTCATCCTCTGGTTGGCCAGCAGGTGTTTTCTTATTTTCTTGGCAGCATGATGGGCCACATGATGTCAAGGCACAAGCTGCTGTCCATCACCCTCCCTTCTGCAGTGAGGGCCGACATGTTGCCATGCCTCTGGCCTCCACCAGGGGCCAGCAAATGCTGAGTCACACACCCCCTCTCCCTCCCAGGAGAAGGCGAGTGATCATTGGACACGCAAGCCTTCACCCCCCGGCTGGTCCTCCAACACCCAAGTCCATTCCCGAACCCAGGCCAGCAGTGTCACAGGCAGAAATCCAATTTAGGCAGTTAAATATATATAGGAAAAAACAAAGGTGGTCCACCTTAGTGGTGGTGGTTCTGATTAATTCACATATGAGTTCTAACAAGCAAAGAGACCAAGTGATTTGTAACTTGTGCATGTGTGGTGTGGGTGTTGAAGGAAGGGGATCATAATGCTGTTGTTACTGCCATCACCCCTGAGGGATATGAACTGCATTGTTGCTACTGCCATCACACCAGAGGGGCAGGGGCTGTAGTGCTTCTGCCATCACCACTGGTGGATGAGGAATGTAGTATTGCTGCCATCACACCTGAGGGATGAGGAATGTAGTACTGCTGCCATCACACCTGAGGGATGGGGAATGTAGTACTGCTGCCATCCCACCAGAGGGATGGGTGGGGCCCATAGTGCTGATATTGCCATCACACCTGAGGGATGGGGAATGTAGTACTGCTGCCATCACACCTAAGGGATGGAGCCCATAGTGCTGATATTGCCATCACACCTGAGGGATGGGGAATGTAGTACTGCTGCCATCACACCAGAGGGATGGGTGGGGCCCATAGTGCTGATATTGCCATCACACCTGAGGGATGGGGAATGTAGTACTGCTGCCATCACACCTAAGGGATGGAGTCCATAGTGCTGATACTGCCATCACATCTCAGAGATGGGGAATGTAGTATTTCTGCCATCGCACCTGAGGGATGGAGCCCATAGTGCTGGTACTGCCATCACACCTGAGAGATGGGGAATGTAGTACTGCTGCCATCACACCTGAGGGATGGGGAATGTAGTATTGCTGCCATCACACCTGAGGGATGGGGAATGTAGTACTGCTGCCATCACACCTGAGGGATGGAGACCATAGTGCTGATACTGCCATTATACCTGAGAGAGATGGGGAATGTAGTACTGCTGCCATCACATCTGAGGGATGGGGGCCATAGTGCTGATACTGCCATCACACCTGAGGGATGGGGAATGTAGTACTGCTGCCATCACAGCTGAGGGATGGAGCCCATAGTGCTGATGCTGCCATCACACCTGAGGGATGGGGGATGTAGTACTGCTGCCATCACACCCTTCAACCTAGTTGACCATGTCTTACTTTGCTCTCAACTTCAATCCCTTGGTCTGTCCCCACCTGTCCTAAGATGGTTCACTAATTACCTCCAGGGCAGACGGCAACTTAGTAAATTCAGTAAGGACCTCTCGGCCACCACTCCTGTGATATCTGGTGTCCCCCAGGGTTCAGTCCTAGGGCCCCTTCTCTTCTCTATCTTTGTCAATAATCTCCCCTCTACTTCTTCCAACTCTAGCTCTATCTTATATGCAGATGATCTGGTTACCCTCACCCATTCCTGTGACATTGGGGTCATCAACCATCAACTGAGTGAGGATTTCAGGAATATGCAGTCCTGGATAATGACCCACAAGCTGGTCCTCAACCTTAAAAAACTCCGCTCATGCTTTTTGTGTCCCTGGCCAAGGTAAAGGCCTCCCCTGCCCCACTGAGTGTTACTGGTAGTGATGGTACTCCTGTCCTAATCACTGACTCCATCAAATACCTTGGGGTGACACTTGACCTCCAGCTTGACCTTGGGCATCATACCCAAAATGTACGCAGAGCTGTCAGCTGCAACCTGGGTCTGGCCTACAGAGTGAAGAACAATCTTACTTCTGCTGCTTGCCTTGCACTGGACAGAGGTGTGTTTCTCCCTTCTTTCTGCTATGGACTCATCCTGTTTGCATGCACCTCCAAAGTTCACCTCTCTAGGTGTAACATAGCCTATAATAACATTTGCCACTTTGCATTTGCTGTCCCTCGCCTCACCCACCGCTGTGATGTGTATAACAAACTTGACTGGCATTCCCCACCCAACTACATGAATTTTGTCTTGGGCAGCTTCACGAGCAAGGTTCTCAGAACTGGCACCCCCCTAGGACTAGCTGAGCTCCTCAAACTGTCTGCCTCTTCTTCTTTTTTTTTTTTTTCAAAAATAATTTATTGAATGGTTCAGTTAGTACAAATTGCATTACAGTGCAGCAACATTTAGATTATAAGAGCAATAAAAAATTTTAGCAGTCAATTTTCATATCATACAATGTTGACCATATGCCACTACAAACATAAGCTAATAATGGATCCTTATTGGGTAGATATCCAAGACAGACATAAAAGTAAGAATAGTATTATGAGTACATAGGCCACTTGGACAACAAAAATGGCCGAACTATCTGTATATCGGAGTATAACACGAGCAAAGATTGGTTCCAGAGCGCAACCTTAGCATCAGGAAAAGAAGAAAAAGAAATCATGATTTACGCCAAATAATATCAAGCAAATACATTAATTTGTATAAGGAACCAACCCTCCTCCAACACTCTGAGCAAGGGGCTCCAGGTCTTATGAAATTTATTAGCAAGGCCCAAGGCACCCATCTGAGCTTTCTCAAGAGCCATACATGAGAGCAAGTTATTTGCCCATCTGCTCACCATTGGGGGGGACAGGGACATCCATGTCTGAAGCCACAGTGCGTCTAGCGTTAACCAGGGCTATATTCCACAATGGGTTACTTAAGGATCCATTAGGATGCTTTGGGTCTGCTCCCAACAAGAGCTCAAGTGGGGACTTCGAAGGGGTATACCCCGGCATCCTGGCCATAATTCTATGGACTTCATGCTAAAAAGGGGTGACCTTTGCACAGGTCAAAGTCAGGTGTAGGAAAGCACCAACCTCCACCTCACATTTAGGGCAGCAATTAGATTTGGAACTATCTATGGCATGAAGTCTTACTGGTGTTATGTAAGCCCGATGCAGGAAATAAAGCTGTATTTGCCTGAGCTTATTGCTGTACGAACATTGTACATAGTGGGAGTATGCCAATTTTCAAGTGTGATAATCTATTGTCACAGAAAGGTCATCAGACCAGCGCTGCAAGCTGATTGGAGACACATCCCCACTACTACCCATAATCATGCGATAGTAAACAGAGAGTGGTTTACACCCCAGCTGCGGTCTATATAACTCCTCTGCAAATGGAGAGGAGGGA
Source organism: Neoceratodus forsteri (assembly GCA_016271365.2). Lineage (NCBI taxonomy): Eukaryota > Metazoa > Chordata > Ceratodontiformes > Ceratodontidae > Neoceratodus > Neoceratodus forsteri. Next base: position 373,941,944 of record CM057449.1, read on the forward strand.
GCCCACCTCTGCGCAACAGACAAAGATGACCCGAATAGCTGCCGGACTCGGAGATAGACAAAGAAATCCCGAGATTGAAGGCCCCATTGAACACACAAGATTTGAAAGCTACACATTGTATCCCCCTCATATAATTGTTTGACACTTAGGAGGCCTTTACGCCTCCAATGCCGCAGCCGTTGTATTACCTGGATAGAGCAAGACCCCCTCTGCTTTACAGCAAGGACTATACTCATGTAGGCCGAAAAACTCTCCCTCCACCCAATATGTCTGTGTGCTCGCATCCAAATTGTCCTAGTATTACTTGAAAAAGGGTTTTGAACTGGGAGCTCACAATAAGACACTAAGCTGCCACTCATTGTCATTTTTAAATCTGCCTGCCGGCATTTCCTCCTCAAGTCTCAACCAGGCTGGATCATCCGCGCCTGATCCTTGTGGGATCAAGGCTAACTGAGTGGCCCAGTAATAGGCCCTAAAATCTGGGAAACCTTCACCACCTTCCTTGGGGGTTTGAACAACATTGTTCTGTGAATTCTTGCACTTCCTTCCCTCCAGAGAAACCCATGCAGCACTGCATATAGTCCCTTAAAGTGACATTGTGGCACTCTAATTGGTAATGATTGGTACAAGTATAAACACCGCGGGAGGATTGTCATTTTTATAATGCCAACCCTACCTAACAATGATATAGAGTGTGCCGCCCAACGCCCACAATCCTCAGAGATGTGAGCAAGTAAGGGCTTGTAATTGAGAGCATACAGGTGGTCCACCCTGGCCGATATCTGAATACCCAAATATTTTGTTTGTGTAACGAGCTGTAAAACCCCCAGGTTAGCAATCAAATTTTCTCTGTCCCGAGTGCCAATGGGTAACAGCTCACTTTTAGTCCAATTTACTTTATGGCCGGAGATATTTCCAAATTCCCTCATGAGTTTATGGACTGCTGGTAAATCCTGAGCAGGGTTCTGCAGATAGAGCAATTGGTCATCAGCGTACATAGAGATCTTATGTTCAGAGCCCCCCCCCTCACAAAACCCACAATATCAGGTTGTGCTCTCAGAACTGCTGCCAAGGGCTCCTGGGATATGACATATAACAGCGGGGATAGGGGACATCCCTGCCGCGTGCCCCGCTCTAAAACTAAAGGGGTAGATAGGCTGCCATTAACCACTACTCGTGATAGGGGGTTAGTGTATAATGTGCGCACCCAGTGACAAAAGTTAGGACCCAGCCCCACCCTCCCCAAAGTCTCAAAGAGATATCCCCACTCCACAAGATCGAAAGCCTTTTCTGCGTCTAACGCCACCACAGCTGCCCCATGCATATTTTTCATTCTCTCCACCTATGAATAATATTTAAGGTTCTTCTAATGTTGTGTTTGCCCTGACAACCTTTTACAAAGCCCGTCTGATCATGGTGGATTAACTGTGGTGGCAACGGTTCCAGCCGAGTAGCCATCACTTTAGCCAATATTTTGTAATCTGCTGTTAACAGGGGGATGGGTCGACATGAGACGCATTTAGTTAAGTCTTTCCCAGGTTTCGGTAAGATTGTAATCACAGCAGACCATGTGGAGGGGGGCAAAACACCCGGCAGTAAACCCTCATCCAGCATATCAAATAAGGGATCCAGCAACAAGGAACGGAAAGTTTAAAAAAAATCTATGGGCAGACCATCTGGTCCAGGGCCTTCCCTCCCTTCAAGACACCTATTGCTGTTTGTACTTCCTGCCTAGTCAGAGGAGTGTCTAACAATTTAGAATCTTCTTCCGGCAGACTCTCCAAAGGGGCTCGTTGAAAGAAACTGTTTAAATCCTCACTAGAGGGGTGGCATTCTAATGTGCATAGTTCTTTATAAAAGTGCACAAAGGCCTTGCCAATACCTCCGGGGTCATAGATTAAGTCCCCTTTTGAGTCAGCTATCCCACCTACTCTTTTCTCAGCTTCTCTACTTTTGATTTGCCAGGCAAGCAGTTTCCCCCCTCGATCACCATCAAAATAGGCACCCGCCCGTGCTAGTAAGACTGAGCACTCCAACTTGGTGCTGTTTAAAGCATTGAATTGGTATTTGAGATGCTGAATAATGTTATATATTTCCTTGGAGGGCTTATTTTTATGTGCTGTCTCACATGCCAAAATCTTAATCCTTAAGGAAGTCAAGGTCCTCTCCTCCCCATGTTTATGATGGGAAGCATAGGAGATAGTTTGTCCCCTAATGTATGCCTTCAAGGCCTCCCATCTAGTCCCATGTGAAGTATCCCCCCAGTTATTATTAGCCAGGCATTCTTGTATGCTTGTCCGCATGTATTCAACATATGCTTGGTCCTTTAAAAGGAGCGGATACAGCCGCCAACTTCATGGAGTAGCTGCGGTTCCAGGAATGCTGAGGGTTATGTAGTGCGGAGCATGGTCAGAAACCAGTATTGGGAGGTACTTCACCTCTCCAATCCCCAACAATTGGGAACTGGAGACCAAAATCCTATCTATTCTGGCATATGATTGATGGGCATGGGTGAAAAAACTATAATCCCTACTCTTAGGATAAAAGTGACGCCAGGCATCTGAAAAGCCCAGTTCCCTTTGGATCTGCTCCAGTGCCTTGGCGTTTCTAGACACTGGGATAACAGTAGTCTTGGAGTGATCCAGAACAGTGTCTAACACACAGTTGTAGCCCCCTCTAAGCACCCAAGCCCCTTCCCATTGAGACATGTCCAATGCTAGCTTTTGGAAGAATCCTGGCTCGTCAGTGTTAGGGGCATAAACTGATCCAACTAGCGATATGCTCCCCCTAGGTATACACACTTTAGCAAGTGCATAATGACCTGCTGTGTCCACCAATGAGTCCATTAATTCCAGTGGGCCGCCCCTAGGTAGCCAAATAGAGGCACCTCTAGCTTTGAACGAGTATACAGAGGATATCCACGTGCCCCCCCATAAAAGCAGCAGTCCTACCAGCTTCCATAGTAGAGAAATGTGTCTTCTGCAGCAATAGTATTTGACCCTTCATCTTACACACTTCCAACATAATTTTTTTATGTTTCATAATTGTTTTTAAACCATTTATGTTCCATGTGACAATCTTAATATCAGATGCCATCATATTCATCTATGCATAGTGAAACCCATCCTGATCCTAATATGTACATATCCTGAACCAAAAATTTTAACATGTAATAGAACTGTATTCCCAAACTTATCCCTTCCACCTTCCCCTCAACCTCCCTTTCCCAACCTCACCCCACTATTACAAAGCCAACCTTGATAGCTAGAGGGCTCCAATCCCATCCCCATTGGAGAATGCGAGACAAAGAAATGCAACTCCATTAGAGTGGCGCCAACCAACCCTCTGTTAACACCATGAGAGACAACTTTATGTGAGCCTTCCATCGAGCAAACATCCCCAAACCCATTCCACCCAACATCCCTTCCCCCACCCCATCCTCCTTCTTCCAATACAACTCCACAGGATAACCCAACCCAAGCAACTCCACCACCTTCCCCTCCCATGCCACGAGGCAAAAAGAGAATTTGCCCAGAGTCCCATTACTAACAGCTGGCAGAAAAGTGTTATTTCCATTCCTAACCTAGTGAGGGGCACCTCACTATTTTATGCCACAAATATTGTAAGCTGCAAACTACAGCAAACTATAGTAAGCAACGATATTAAACCCTCAGGAAAAAATAAAAATATTACTAAATTAAACATTATAAACAGTGGCTGTTATAAATTTTTAAGTCTGGGTACAGCTAAAAGAAAAAGTCAAAACAATGCCTATCTTAAAGTCCTGGTTCCTCTATCAATTAAAGTTCCACATTGGCAGGCAAAAGCATACGATAGAACTGGTGGACCTAAATTAGTAAAAAAGGTTGTCCTTCATTCTACAGCCATGAGGGAAAAGAAAAGCTACCCGCCGAAACCCATGTCCCCAGACACAGTCGGGTGATCCTGTCCTCAGGTCCTTGTTCACTGTATACATTGTCAGCAACCCAACATAAAAATTAAGGTAGATAATTCAACACTACTGTTGGACCTTATAAACAAATAAAGTCTTCCTTTTGGTTAAGTGCTGACGACATAAGATCCCCAGAAAGAGAGAAAACAAAAATCAAGGAGAAATACTAACATTTCAAGTATCATCATCTTGCGCGCCATCTCTCCTGGTCTCCTCCTCAGCTACCCACTTTTCTGCAGCCTTAGGACATGTAAAGAAATGCAGCTTTTGGCCTGGTCAGTCAATCTGCAGGCATGCTGGATACGGAAAATTAAAGGCCCAACCCATGGCGTGAAATGTATTTTTTATCTGAGAGAATTTCTGCCTTTTCACTTGTAGGTCTCTGCTATAGTCTTGATATACATGAACCTTTCCATTACCAAAATGAAATTGGACCTACTTTCCTTGCCTTTTGGAGAATTTTTTCTTTATCTGGGTATCGAAGATACTTAATTAGGCAGTGTCTCGCCCACTCGCCTGGTTTGGGCGGAGATCCAACTCTGTGCGCCCGCTCAATTTCAAACAGTTCATATTCTTCTGGTAGAGCTAGGTGTTTCACTAACCACTATTGGAGGCCTTGTGCTACATCTCTTCCCTCTGAGCTCTCAGACAGACCGATAATGTGAATGTTAGATCTACGCAGCGTGTTCTCTTGGTCACTGATCTTAGCTAACAGTTCCTCCAAAGAGGCCCTTAGACCATTCCTCTCACCTACGACTACTTCCAGGGAGTCCTCCAATGCACTCACTCTATGCTCCAGTTCGGTGATCTGGGTAGTGTGTTCAGCTGCTGTTTCAGACAACCTGGTTACCACTCCATGGAGGTAAGTGAACTGCGCGGTGATATTAATGAAACTCGCTTCCATCTCTTGTTGCATTTGCAGCAGTGTGGAAGGAACACTAGCCAGTGATTTAGAAAGTGCCTCCATCTCTAGTCGTTCGTTATCACCCACACTTTCTGTATTCAGGGCCTGTGATTTTTGAGCGGCCTCAGAATCTCCTCCCGTTCGAGTGGAGTGCATCGTGTCAAACTGCAGCTTCCCCTGGCAATTTTTCAGCTTTCCGGATGCCATAAGCCTTTAATATAATAAACAAGTGCTTCTGAGGGTTTATTTAGTCAAAAGAGCAGCTTTGAAGGTGAATTTAAACTCGATGCCCTGAGGAGCAAACTAGCACGCGTCTGCCATGTTGCGATGCTAGCCACGCTCCCTGCCTCATCTTATTATTCCCTTAGGTCATTGGGCCCTGCTGTTCTCAAAGTTCCTGTCACTCAAACACAAATGGGGAACAGGGATTTTGCTTCATGTGCCCCCAGAGTATAGAACTCCTTTCCCGCATACGTCCGCTCCTCCCCCTCCGACTCATGCCTTCGGAGCTCCCTGTGGAATTACTTGAAGCTCTCCTCTGTGTGTGGTTGTCCTAAACTGCCATGACTAACCTTGGTCCCATGCACTGGAGTTACATGTCTTTCTGTTGGTACACTTCTGCAGTTCCTGCTGATGCATCCTGCCTGCTTGAGTTCTGCTCTGTATATAAAGTATTTACTCTCTGTTTCAGGCGATGCTTTTGTAACCTCTCACTCCTGCCTTTCTAGCAAAATGACAGGTGGCATGCTGTTGAAGCTGACAGCAGTACCTGGTGGGGACTGGGTTCGGGGAGGATGAGGTTACTCGGCAGAGGGTGACCTAGGTTTGGCTTCTCTGCACAGGGGCACCCAAGTAAATCCGAACACAGGAAGCAATAACTGTAATGTCCAGGACCAGGAATGGGATTCTTCAGTGTGGCTTTTATTCATATCCAAGCTGAACAAACAAAGCATATATGGACCCCCATGGGGCTACATTTCCTGGTAATGCAGATTAAAGACAACAGAACACTTTATCAGTATTTCCAGCCCTCAGGCTCTAAACCCACCAGGCACACAGCCCAGACTTGCACGCAGCTTTGGGTACACAGCCTGACTTGTACACACTTGGGTTTTCTCCACTGGCCTGGCTCCCCCACCAGCCACTTGATCCGCGGTCCATTGGAAGAATGAACCAATTATCCCATTCGTGGTACATTGGAGGAATGAACCAATTTTCCTGTTGTGGCTCCCCAAACCACACTAGAGTCTTCAACTCCTAGAGAGAATTTTCCTTACAATCCCACGTCTGGGTACTTCCCTCATCACTGGCCAAGTACCTGAGGCAAAGTAGAAATCCACAGAAGAAATCCGTAGAGGTGGACCTGGTCACTAAAGATGGGGGGCCACCCAGCTCCAGCTCCCACAGCCCATACCTGGCCATTTCTCTTGAAACTGAACAATTCCTTTACTGAACTTTCAAATGTAGATTATGGGTAGATGTCTGTCACATCTCCTCTAGATATTATTTGCATCGCAACAAGCTCTGGACTTGAACCTGCTTTTACTTTGCTTAGCCCATTACTTTAGGCTTCCCAATATTTAGTAGTTCAATCCTCACATTGTCACACAAGTCCCAGGGTGAAAAACATTAGCCCTTTTAGCAAGAGCAGACACTCACCCTCACGTTGCAGGGGCCCCACAGGCGACTCATAAATCTTCTTATTCTCCCAAATAAACACTGGAACACATAGCTTTTCCTCCACAAGCAGAACTAGGGGGTTGCCCCAGGAATATGCAGGGAAACCTTTCCTGCCCCCCCGAAGGAAGGGGGCACTGAGACCAGAAAACAGCGGTCTCCACCACTTCAGTTATCTTCTGTGTCTCTCTTTAAGGTGGAGACATGCACCCTTCTACTTAAAAGTAGCCCTCTGTCAGGGCTGAGGCTCCTAGAGCCTTCACTGAGCTGCTTTACCAGCAAGCTCCCAACTTCTCACTCCACTCACTGAAGACTGACTGAAGACTGACTTCAAAACTCCCAACGTTCTAACTCCCTTTGCTGCAGATTCCAATGTGGCTCATGCAGCTGCGATAGTTCTATTGGTGATGTCATCCCTCAGTCTCAGCTGAGACTGAGAACAGAGTGAGACAGTGTGAAACCCATTTAACTGGAGTTTCACAAGCTGCCTTCCCTGCCTACCACTAGGTCTTACTGGGATTCTAGTAACCCCGGGTAACAAGGGGGTTACACTCACCCTTGACCAGGAAAATGACTGTCCGCAGTCATTATTTACCTGACCTTAGGCCATCCCACCCTATGTGCTACCTGCGGAGGGGGGGTGATCAGGCCCCCTCCTACCATGTGCAAGCACAGGCAGGCAACACTAAGGGGTCTAGAGGCCTTTAGCTGACATATCAGCCTGTACACTATCCACTTACTATGGACACCCAGTGGCTCTGGAAGAACCATCCAGAGCATAGCCCTGATAGATCAGCACTGTGGTCCCTACTGCAGGTCAGGGCCACAGCCTGTCTATCCCCCCTAACCCTCTAGGGAAAACCTATCTGCCTTTAACTTAATACCCCAAAAACAAAAAAAACTCGGGGATCTCCCCGACCTTGGGCAACCTGCAACCACACACCATTGAAATACCACATTTTATACCATGTTACTGTTTCCTCCCTACCCCGACAACCACACCTGTGGAAGGAAAGGGTTAATACAGTAATAACAACAATAACACCACAGTACTTTAAATTTCTATACACTAAAGCACTGATGAGGAACTCCGATGAGCCCCTCCTCCTCTTCTTGTCTTCTCTTCTGTCTTCCCAGGAACACCTGTAAGAAAAAGAAAGACAACACACACTCTCCTAATCTGCATACACAGTCTACCTAAAACCCCTACCATCAAAACACTAAAGAATCCCAAGAAGATTTTTTTAGAAAAAAGTAGAAAAACAGTATATACATTAGAAAACAATGACATTATTTACAATACACATTTGGGGGGATGGAGTGCCCTAAAAGTCCCAACTAGTGACCACAATGCCCGAAGGCTAGTCCAATAAAGAGTCTCTCCTGAGCCGGAGCCTGGTGAAGCACAGTTCTAACAGGCCAAAGTCCTGAAGGGGAGAGTCTTTGCGGACAGTTCACACATTTTGGAGTCTGCTAGTGTAGGGTGTGTACTGCAGTGTCATAAAGATAGAAAAGTTCGGACTTACCAGCCACTTGTAGAATGGAAATTTTGGGACTGACCTGCACCTCTGACGAAGACTCTCCCTGGCAGAATTTCTTCTGATACAGCTGGGTGGACATCTTCCGGGAACCACAGGAGGGCACATCTGGGAACAGCTGGGCTGATGTCATCTCTGGAGATGGAACCTTAGAACAGGAAAAAAAAGAAAAACAGCTGGTCTGACGTCATCTGATTACCAGGCGATGGCTCAGGATACAGCTGGGTTGGTGTCCTCTCTGGATCAGAAGTCATCTGGTGGGCCAGTCGATGGAGTCTGGAAAGGCCAGTACACTGTAGACTGATGAATGTGGGGCATCTGAGTCCTGGATGTCGATACTGGCAGATCAATAAAGGCACTTCACAGTCTGGTGTGGCAGTATTGACTACCACTGCTCGGCTGTCCATTTAGTAGGCACGGGCACATTTGCTGGGAGGTCCTTGCACTGAGGCCAATAGTACCAGGGGTCAGGTGCTTGAATTAGTACCCCATCTGGGTGTACATAATTCACACAGTGGGAGATTTCACGTCCCTCTCCATCCACTATTCTCACTCTGTCTATAAAAAGTGTCCTGCCTCTCTTCCACTGGGTATATTTTTCATGGAACAGTCTATTCTTTACATGCTTGTTGGCCCCAGGATGCACACTTTTCATTGCTTCATCCCAGATCCAGGATTTCCTGCAGTTTTCAATCTCCTCCCAGACTTTCCAAGGAAAGGTAGGAAAGGTCATACAATACATCTCATTTGCCTTCCTATGAACCAGTCTCTCCTCTTTACTTGCTTTGGTCAATCTGAGACCGCTGGCCTGGCTTGGGGGTGGCCAGTCCTGGTTCTGCCAGCTTCACATCCTTAAAGAAATTAGAAACGGATCCCTGACTTCTTCCTCTTGCAAAGCCAGGGCAGTGGCATCACCACTTTCTTCCATACATTCCTCCGAGGCAAGATCTTGAGGCTGTGTACCTGTTCCTTTTCACAAGGCCACATAGGTTCCCCTCATCTTCCTCTTCACTGAGGATCTGAGCCCAGGAGTGAGCAGTCGTTCTCACTCCTGAGACTATCCTCATCACTCACTGGACGGAGGTCGACACCTCCCACTCAAAGGCCTCCCACATCTCATCTTCATCTAAGAGACTTGGGCTAGGCCCCCCCCTCAGAGGTCTATTGATGCTTTATCCGAACTTTCCTTCTGGGATCCAGCATCCGAAACTTCAACTTCAGGTTCTGTCTCTAACTCTGCACCCTCTAGCTTTGTGCCACACTCCCCCGAGGGGCCTTCCTCCACAGGCTCTGTCTGGTGCTGTGTGCTGCCAACTGCAGATTCCTGAACCTTTGTCCATGTGGGAGCCAACCGAATTTGAGGTGCTTTATACAAGTCATATTTTTCTAGGCATCCAGCACAGTGAGGAATCATGAAGATGTCCCTTCCAGCTCTCAAGCATATTTGACATACATACACTGGATATCCAGGAACTGCCACATAAGGAGGTAATTGTCCTCCATAGCACCACTTTTCAGTATCCCTTAGTCTATTCACTGCTGCTGTTACTGCAACTCGGGCATGATCCGGGTAACGAGCTAGTCCTGAGGCCATAACTGTAGAAAAACAAACAAAAGTTCACTGTAACTGAAAGTCCCACTTTATTGAACACACTGTTTAGTTGTAAAATGGCTCCTCTGCTGCTGTGTTTACTTTATTACCCCACCTTGTAATGTCGGCGGCAGCACTCCTGTGCATCAACATTTAGAATCTGGGTCAAACCACTGCGCACACGATTTACACAAACTACTGATAACTTTTGCTCAAACTGCACAACTTGCTCTATTCTTGCTTTAAACACATTTGCAGGATTTTCCACGGTCTTTTTACATGCTGGAAACATTTCTTTTATTCACAGTCCCTTAAAGCTTCAGGTTTTTAGCACAGGATTGCCTGTATAACTAGTGCTGCACTTTGGCTACAACCCACAGTCTCTCTCTGGCTTCAAACTTTAAACTGAGGCTGAATTCATTTCTATGCACACAGTCAATGGCTTAACAGACTTGCACTTGCTGGCAGGACTTGACACAGTCGTTACTTGCAAAGCGACTACACTGCCGCACACACATTTATATGGCATAGGGCAGAAAATCACGGTTTGAGCAGTTTCTAGTTTGTTACTTACTGTTATCAGTAGCAGTTTGCTGCGATGGGGAAAAACGGCCTGCAGCCAGTTCTTGGAGGCCTCAGAACAGAAATGGGCGGGCAGTCCTACCGATCGTCTTTTCGACCACCACTCCTGCAATTCCGACGATCGATTAGCAGGTTGAGCCCGATTTTAAACTAGAAAGTCTACTTCAGAAGGTTTACAACGATTTTAACACTTTGCGATGCTCCTCCACTGCCAGTACACGCACTCCACTCACACTCTCTCTCGAATGCTGGGGCAGTCACTGTAGAGCTGGCTGAGGGGCGGGACTGATTGCAGCCTGACCAATCACAGGACACCATGCAAATGAGCCTCTTCTTCCTCGCGAGGGCTCTTCTCCTTACGGCGATCATCGAGCAGGCAAATTTAAACTGCAGAATGCAGCTTTTTTTCTTTACCAACTGACTCCATGGCGGAAGCCCATTTCAGCCATTTAACATAGCCATTTATACCTGAAAGTCTCTCATTTCTTTCAGAAAGCATTTCCAACATCCAGGGCACAATTTTCCTGTTGCTACCCCTAGTCTTCCACACTTTTCTTTACCACAGTTCATTTTAAAAGCATTTCCAACGTCCAGGGCACAATTTTCCTGTTGCTACCCCTAGTCTTCCATACTCTTCTTTACAACAGTTCATTTTAAAAGCAGGCAAAACGCTGTAAACAATTTGATGCAGGACAAGGGCACACTCTTTTGCTTTACTGCTCCTTGGTAAACAGTTGGCATTTTTAAACAGCAGCACAAGATCCACAGCACACAGCAACACACACTAGGGAAATTGCTTCAGCTTTTTGGGCTACCCACTGCCAGATAGCCAAAATGCTAGCCCCCTTGTCCGAGCACTTTCCTCCCAGAACAAAATCCAAAGTGGTGCCTCCATTTCTGTAACCCCTCACCCCTGCCTTTTTAGCAAAATGACAGGTGGCATGCTGTTGAAGCTGACAGCAGTACCTGGTAAGGACTAGGTTTGGGGAGGATGAGGTTACTCGGCACAGGGGGACCTAGGTTTGGTTACTCTGCACAGGGCACCCAAGTAAATCTGAACACAGGAAGCAATAACTGTAATGTCCAGGACCAGGAATGGGATTCTTCAGTGTGGCTTTTATTCACATCCAAGCTGAATAAACAAAGCATAGATGGACCCCCATGGGGCTACATTTCCTGGTAATGCAGATTAGAGACAACAGAACACTTTATCACTATTTCCAGCCTCAGGCTTTAAACCCACCAAGCACACAGCCTGGACTTGCACGCAGCTTTGGGTACACAGCCCGACTTGTACACACTTGGGTTTTCCCCACTGGCCCGGCTCCCCGGCCAGCCACTTGATCCGTGGTCCATTGGAAGAATGATCCAATTATCCCATTCGCGGTCCCTTGGAGGAATGAACCAATTTTCCTGTTGTGGCTCCCCAAACCACACTAGAGTCTTCGACTCCTAGAGAGAATTTTCCTTACAATCCCACATCTGGGTACTTCCCTCATCACTGGCCAAGTGCCTGAGGCAAAGTAGAAATCCACAGAAGAAATCCGTAGAGGTGGACCTGGTCATTAAAGATGGGGGGCCACCCACCTCCAGCTCCCACAGCCCATACCCAGCCATTTCTCTTGAAACTGAACAATTTCTTTACTGAACTTTCAAATGTAGATTATGGGTAGACGTCTGTCACATCTCTACATATTATTTACATCCAAACAAGCTCTGGATTTGAATCTACTTTTACTTTGCTTATCCCATTACTTTAGGCTTCCCAATATTTAGTAGTTCAATACCCACATTGTCACACAAGTCCCAGGGTGAAAAACATAGGCCCTTTTAGCAAGAGCAGACACTCACCCTCATGTTGCAGGTGCCCCACAGGCAACTCACAAATCTTCTTATGCTCCCAAATAAACAGTGGAACACATAGGCAGCTTTTCCTCCACAAGCAGAACTAGGGGGTTGCCCCAGGAATCTGCAGGGAAACCTTTCCTGCCCCCCTGAAGGGAGGGGGCACTGAGACCAGAAAACAGCGGTCTCCACCACTTCAGTTATCTTCTGTGTCTCTCTTTAAGGTGGAGACACGCACCCTTCTACTTAAAAGTAGCCCTCTGTCAGGGCTGAGGCTCCTAGAGCCTTCACTGAGCTACTTTACCAGCAAACTCCCAACTTTTCACTCCACTCACTGAAGACTGACTTCAAAACTCCCAACGTTCTAACTAACTCCCTCTGCTGCAGATTCAAATGTGGCTCATGCAGCTACGATAGTTCTATTGGTGATGTCATCCCTCAGTCTCAGCTGAGACTGAGAACAGAGTGAGACAGTGTGAAACCCATTTAACTGGAGTTTCACAAGCTGCCTTCCCCTGCCTACCACTAGGTCTTACTGGGATTCTAGTAACCCCAAGTAACAAGGGGGTTACACTTTGATTGTGGCTCTGCTTTTGGGGCTCTGAGCTGTATAGAATTGTATAATGCACTGTTTATAGCCTTGGTGACTCTATGTATATATTTTGTTCCTATTCTGACTGTGTTTACTGACTGCTTGTGTTATGTTCATCTGGTTCTACCTGCTTCTGTCTAGTGCCTAACTTGTATCATGTTGTCCTCTGTATGAACTTGTATTTCATTGTACTTTCCTGGGTCATACCTGAAAATAGGCAAATGTCTTGTCTAGAGTACTTACCTGGTCAACAAAAGCTAAATAAATAAACACCTGAGGGATGGAGCCCATATAGCTGATACTGCCATCACACCTGAGGGATGGGGGCCACAGTGCTGATACTGCCATCACACCTGAGGGATGGGGCCATAGTGCTGGTACTGCCATCACACCTGAGGAATGGGGAATGTAGTACTGCTGCCATAACACCTGAGGGATGGGAGCCATAGTGCTGATACTGCCTTCACACCTGAGGGATGGGACCATAGTGCTGGTACTGCCATCACACCTGAGGAATGGGAAATGTAGTACTGCTGCCATCATACCTAAGGGATGGGGGCTGCAGTGCTTGCTGCTTCCATCACACCTGCGGAAGGGGGGCTGTAGTGTTGTTTCTGCTGCCATCACACCAGAGGGATGGGGGCAGTAGTGCTGTTGGTGCTGTCATCGCACCTGAGGGATGGGGGCAGTTAGTGCTGATACTGCCATCACACCTGAGGGATAGGGAATACAGTACTGCTGCCATCACATCTGAGGGATAGGGGCCATAGTGCTGATACTGCCATCACATCTGAGGAAAGGGGAATGTAGTACTGCTGCCATCATACCTAAGGGATGGTGGTCGCAGTGCTGCTGCTTCCACCTGAGGGAGGGGGCAGTAGTGTTGTTGCCATCACATCTTGTACCTAAATTAACTTGAAAATTGGTACAAGGATGGATGGATGTACAATAGTAGAAGTCAAAATTGCTAAAATGCATGTTAGCAGAGTTAAAAATGGTTAAATAAAGTACACAAAACCGAACACCGGTAAAACCAAATTTTGGCTTGGCAGACACTGGTGAAATACGGTTTTTTACAATGTGCAAAATGGAATTTTCCCTTTCTCAATCCCTGTAAACCATTGTCCCTGACTGTTCTATCTAGAGATCCTTTTCCCTGAAGAAGTCCAAGATGGCAAAACGTTGGGCTTACAATGAGGGTCCTTGCGTGGCACAGTATGTAAATAAAATCTACATGAACATGAACACAGAGGAAATAATTGCCAAATCAATGTCAAAGGAGATAAAACATTTTTTAGATATATTAGTGAAAAAAGAAAGACAAAGGGAGGGCAGTAAGGCTGAAAGGGGAAGGAGGGGGTTGTGTGAAAGAGGACCATGAAAAGGTAGACATATTGAACAAATACTTCTGCTCAGTATTTAAGGAGGAGGAGGAGGAGGATGGGAAACGGTGGTTGATAGGATGGGAGGTGGACACCAGTCCTTTTACAGAAGAAAGAGTGCTTAATGAACTATCAACGTTAAAGGTAAACAAGGCAATGGGACCACACGGTGCACCTGAGAATACTGAGGGAACTGAAATAGGAGTTGGCTGCACCTCTGACAACCCTTTTCAATCTGTCACTGGAAATAGGGCAGGTACCGGAGGCCTGGAGGATTGCAGATGTAGTCCCACTACACAAAAGCGGAAATAGGGAGGAGGCAGGGAATTACAGGCCTGTCAGCCTGACATCGGTTGTGAGCAAGGTAATCAAATTGCTATTGAAGGAAAAGATTGGGAAATACCTTGTTGCCAGTGGTCTACAGGATCCGAGGCAACATGGTTTCACAGGGGGGGAGGGCTTTCCAGACAAATCTGATTGAGTTCTTTGATTGGGTGACCAAGGAGGTAGATCAAGGAGGGGCAGCGGATATGGCCTACCTGGATTTCAGCAAGTCCTTTGACACCGTTCCACATAGGAGGCTGATAAGCAAGCTGGAGAGCCTAGATGTGGGGCCTAAAGTAGTAAAATGGGTAGAAAGTTGGCTGAACAATAGGAGTCAGAGGGTAGTGGTAAATGGCACCAATTCTGGATTAGGCAAAGTGACCAGTGGGGTGCCACAAGGATCAGTACGAGGGCCAGTCCTCTTCAGTGTCTTTATTAGTGACATTACAGAAGGACTGGAAGGAAAAGTATGCCTATTTGCAAAAACTCAGAACTCTGCAACACAGTAGACACACACGGTGGGGGGTAAAAAGAATGAGGGCTGATTTAAAAAAAACTGGAAGAATGGTCACGGGTTTGGCAGCTGGGTTTTAATGAAAAAAAGTGCAAAATCATACACTTAGAGCACAGAAACCCAGGGGTAACATACCAACTGTGAGGAGAGGTGTTAATAGTCACAAAACAGGAAAGGGACCTGGGGGTGATCATTTCTGATGACCTGAAGGTAGCTAAACAGTGTGACAAGGCAGTGGGAAAAGTTAGGGGACTGCTTGGATACATAGGGAGGGGTATCACCAGCATAAAGAGGGATGCAATAATACCCTGGTATAGATCACTGGTGAGACACCACCTCGACTACTGTGTACAGTTCTCAAGGACCCATCTCTGAAAGGACATAGATAAGGTGGAGGCGGTACAAAGGAGGGCAATCAAAATGGCACAGGTCCTACATCAAAAGCCCTACAAAGGAAGGCTCAAAGATTTAAATATGTAATCCCTAGAAAACAGAAGAGAACGGGGGGATATGATAGAGACATTCAACTACCTCACAGGAAAAAACAAGGTACAGGAGAGGAGCATTTTCCAAAGGAAAAGATGTTCAAGGATAAGGGGTCACAATATGAAGCTGGAGGGGGAGGCTCAGAGGAAACAGGAGGAAGTACTTCTTCACGTAGAAGGTGGTGGATGCTTAAAACAACCTAACAGAGGAAGTGGTGGTGGCTAGAATGATCACAGAATTTAAGAATGCATGGGATAGACACAAGGGAATCTTAGAAGCAAGGGCGGGGGGTGTAAGCTGGAGTTCAAGTAGGGTTTCAGGTGACACTATAGGTAGGAAATTTAGGGCACATTGGGTGGGCCAAGAGGTCCTTATCTGCCGAAAACTTCTATGTTTCTATGTTAATTATAGAGGAGTGTCTGGTTTAAATTAGGCCTACCCCAAATTACCATGCCAGGATAGCATAAGCGTCCAGATGATGCAACCAAAATCTATTTTTTGACCAACCAAGGTAGCTCCATTTTCCCGTGGAAACAAAGGAATGAAGAATGTGAACACAGAAGAATGAACCTGACATGGACACCATGGATACCTTAAACATGCAGGCGGTTCAGTACAATGTATGAAGAGGAGTCTGTATCAATGCAGCATGGAGGGAGCACGGAAGATGGAAGTAAGTGGTTTCCCCCGAAGTAGCACAGATAGCATGGCCTTAGCAGTCTCTCTAGGGTACACAGTCACTTTATAGATGATGCCTGGGTAGACCACACCTCCATGGCTTAGGGGACAGTGCTAAGCCAGGGCCTGTACAATACACAGGGGATGGCTTCTAGCGAGGCATACCAGCTTATACCCCTAGACACAGGAGTCACCTTCATAGTTATTGCCTTACCCCATTTCTCCACATGGCATGGTGGTAGAGATGTTATGTGGTGGAAGCTGTGTTAACCTGAAATGGAATGTAATTTTAACAAACTAGTCAGTTTAATAGGAAATGGCCAATTAAAGTGTCCATTCCTTACTAAAGAGTATACCAGACCGTATGTCAGCATTGATGTTTTAAATTTTCCCATAAGACACTTTGGGAAGGATTTGCATTTTTTCCACTGACTGAGTAAGTAGAATGCAGAAGAGATTCTTGTGA
Organism: Neoceratodus forsteri; assembly: GCA_016271365.2. NCBI lineage: Eukaryota > Metazoa > Chordata > Ceratodontiformes > Ceratodontidae > Neoceratodus > Neoceratodus forsteri. Next base: position 373,958,475 of record CM057449.1, read on the forward strand.
GACCAAAATGAGAAAATAACATTAAGTAGCTGAGCTTGGTGGTTTTCACTATGTGAAAAGGAATGGCCCAAGGCTCATAAATGTGCTACTGAAATGCACAAACAGAGCATTGGTGCTTAGCTCCAGGGGTACTGTATATAATACAAAGAGAGGATCCAAAACTTTCAAAATAAGTCACTTGCTTACTTGTGGTGTATGTCAGAGCTAATAAAGGAGTCCACATGCCCCAAAACGTAAGCCTAGTGCAGCCTCACAATGCTGCTATCCAAGTTTTGCAGTTTGAATAGAAGTCATTTCTACAGGACTGCAACTGCATTTCTTTTAAGGATCAATCCAGTGCTCTGTTAAGTGCTATTTCTTTGATGTACTTGATATTTTTTGAGCACAAGCAAAAATTGCCACTGAGGCCATACCGTATCTCTCAATTGTCCTTGATTTTCAGGGACATCTCTGATTTTATTCATTTATTCATTACAAATCGGGTTTACAACCTTTGAGTCAGAGACTCATTTACAAAGGCACCTCGTCGCAGGGAGGGCAGACATCAAGACAGTTATTACAGTGCAGATTTAAAACAGAGGATAACGTTACAGGTGCAGTAAAAGGAACATTTAACATAGATACACTTAGGTTACATAATGTAGTAGTTTGTATGTTACATAGGTTACATAATGTTACAAAATTGTGAGTTACACTCATGGATATAGTAGGTCCTCAGAGAAGACAGCGGGTTACATCCCTGTTTGGACCTAGTAGGGAAGGAGTGGGTCTGGGGAAGGGAGAGGCTGTCCAGTGGATGTTGTCGAGCCAGGGGGCAAGGCAGGTGGGTACCACAGGTTATGACAGGGGGTTAGTTGCACCTACAACAGCGGGTATTAAAGATATGGTTCCAAAGGGCTGTTTTGAAGGAGCCAATTTTTGGCAAGTTGGAGATGCAGCTTGGGAGTGAGTTGAACCAGGTGGAGGCTCGGTAGAGGAAGGATCTCTGGGCAAGAGAGGTCTTGGTTCTGGGCACCTTGAAAGTGGCCTTAACAGAGCTATGGGTGGTGATGGACAATGATGACTGCTGTAGGGAGGTGGAAACCCCCGGGGGGGGAGAATCCTAGCAGTGATTTCTTAGCGAGAAGGCAGGTCTGGTAGAGCAGTCGCTCCTCAAAGTTGAGCAGATTGGTGGTAGCATAGAGAAGGCAGGTGTGAGTTTGGCTGGGGGCACTGGTCAGGAGCCTACAGGCCTTATTGATGGAGAGTTGGATTTTGGAGAGGGCAGTGTTGTCAGCTGCGGCATAGATGGGCAAGCCATAGTCCATGAGGGGCAAGATGGAGGAGGTGATGGCCAGCCTGAGGGCAACCTGAGGCAGGCAGTCCCTGTGCTGGTATAGCAGGCCAATCTGAGAGTTAATGGTGGCTGACAGGGCATTAATGTGGGTGTGAAAAGAGAGGGCAGTATCGAACGTGATGCCTAGGTACTTGTATGTGGTCACTTGTTGTAGCGGGTGCAGAGTGCTGGGGATAATCAAGAGGGGGGTATTTTTAGCTTTATTTTGGTGGTGGGAGAAGAGCATTGATTTGGTTTTCTTTAGGTTACTGACCAGTCTGTGGTTGCCGAACTACCTTTCGGCTTGGTTGTAAGCTTGCTGAAGGGATAATTGGAGGGAGATGGGATTGGGGTGTGAGGCAACGAGGACTGCATCATCGACATAGAGGAGCATTTTACCAGTACATGAGCTGGGGAGGGTGTTGAGGTAGAGATTAAAAAGCATTGGACCCAGGATGGAGCCCTGAGGACCCTGGAGTGAACAGGAAGAGTGCTGGAGAGGGAGCTGCTGATCTTGACACGCTGGGATCTAGCAGAGAGGTAGTAGCTAGAGAACCAGGAAATGGGACCGCCAGAGAAGTCAAGTTGGTGGAGAGAGTTGAGTAGAAGGGGAAGACAGACAGTGTCAAAGGCCTTGGAGAGGTCAATGAACACTGCTCCTGCAAGGCTGCCAGAGTCGAGAGCAGCATGCAGGCGTTGGGAGAATTCCAGGACAGCCATGGTTGTACTGTGTCCTGGGCAGAATCCATGCTGCTCTGGGCACATAATGTCATACTTGGTTAGGTATTCAGAGAGCTGGATCAACACCACTTTTTCAAGGGCTTTAGAGAGTGGGGGAAGGATGGAGATTGACCGGTAATTGTTGGGGGTGGACCGGTCCCCACTCTTATGTATAGGTGTGATTTCAGCAGTTTTCCAAGCACTGGGAAGGTCAGTCAGGGGGACTAGGACTTCGTCCAAGACCATATGCAGGATCCTGGCATCGAGGGGGTCACTGCTGGTGTTATTGCTGCCTAAGGCTTTTAGCAGGTGTGGCCTGGCTTGGGGGATAGGTGTGCAAGTAGAATGGTGGGTGATGCAGGACCGAGGAGAGAGGTGGGGATAGGGTCAAAGAAGCTGCTGGGGAGGACCGAGCTTAGGTCAGAGAAGGCAGTGTTAAGGCAATCAGCTATAAGGAGTGGATCTGTGGTGGGGGAGCCATTGATGGAGAGCTGAGATGGTGGGGGGGAGTGGGACATCCCATTTAGCTCTTTCATATTATCCCAGAAGGTCCAGGCTGAACCTCAAGTGTAAGTGAGAGTGATCTGGTAGTGCTCTGCCTTGGCCGACCTAATGGCCCAAGTTCACTTATTGCGTTCTGCATTGTAGGCCTGTCTATCAGATGCCTTTCCAGATTCTGCATCAATGTGCTAGAGATTATCTCTGTTTTTGAGTCTCTGGAGGAGGGGTGGGGTGATCCATGGGGCATTGCATTTTTTGGAGCGAATCTTGGTGAGGGGGCCAAAAAGGTCACAAGCCTTACAGAAGGCATTTGTGAAGTGGTCAAGAGCTGAGTCAATGTCAGGGGCACGCTGGATAGGGGACCAGTCTAGCTGGGCTAGGTATTGTTTTAATTTTCTAAGGCTGCCGGGGTGTAAACGGTGGTGTAGAGTGGCCTGGGACACTGGCTTCAGAGTGGATGACCAGAGACAGAGGACTGGGGAGTGATCGCTAAGAGAGTCGGGGAGGACAGTGATATCCCGGATTTTGTAGAGGCAGTTAGATATAACAACATCTAGGATTGTGCTGGTGCCAGTAGAGTGGATGAATCTGGTGGGCTGGGTGACTAACTGGGACATATACAGGGCAGCAAAGGAGTCCCTTATATGGCAGGCAGTGAAGCAAGCCAGTTAACATTGAGATCACCTAGGATGACTTGCTCCACTTTGTGAGGGAGAGATGTGAGGTAGTCAATGAGAGACTGGACCACTTGGTTTTGATTCCTTGGGGGTACATAGGAGACCATGAGGAAGAGAGGGCCTTGGGCGGGGTCAGGTGTGATTTTTAAGGTGAAGGCTTGGGCTCCATAATCAAGTTTAGGAGCTGGGAGTGCCTGACCTCTAAGGGAGTCCCTTACGTGTAGTGCGCAACCACCACCATGTTTGCTTACTCGGTCTTCCCTGTAGATGGTTTATCTGGGGAGGGTGATAGCAGAGTCAGGGGTGGATTTGGAGAGCCAAGTCTCTACCAGTGCAATTATGTCAGGTTGATGTTGAACAACACAGCACTGGAGGGCAGCAGATTTCTTTAGGAGACTACAAATGTTTAAGGATGCAAAGTAAAGACCAGTTGCAGTACAGGATTTAGAAGGGCTGGAAGCCATAGGTCCTGGGTTTGGATGTACATTACCAGATAATAATAATAGCAGTGTAATTATTCTGGTTAGTGGCCAGCGGCGATGGAGACCCTTGGGTTGACACCCAGCTGAGGACGTCACAATCAGGGTGCATGGGATAGATGAAGTGCGAAGGGTGGGAATGGCAGGGGAGAGCTGGGTCCATGTCGGGCCTTGGAGGATGGAGGGAGTGGGGGTGTTGGCAGGGTGGGGGTGTTTGGGGGTCACGGGTGTGTCGAGGGTGGGGAGGGCCGAGTCACTGTGGGGTAGTCTGGGGATGAGGTGCCCAGTGGGGAGGAAAGGTGCTCCAGTCGGTGTGAGGTCTGTACCAAGAGGGTGAAGGAGAGCAGACTTAGTAATGGAGTGTAGGTACCCATAGCAGCTGTGCTGTGCAGTAAAGGAAGAGTGTCCAGGAGTAGTAGAGAGAAAGGAGATGTAGAGCAGCTTTGGCACGGCTGGGGGAAAACCCCTCTAGTGGGCGAAGAGTATAAGCTGCAAATGGGACAAATCAGTACCAATCAGTAGAAGAGGGAGGGGGCAAAGACTGATGAATAGTGATAGACTGACCACACAATAAGTGAAATGAGACAGGAACTGTATTTTGTTGGATTGCGTAAGTGTGCTTATAACTGGGCCCTCTAGTGGCTAAAAGATATAATCTGCTAATGGAAAAGTCAGCACTTGGAAAAAGCTCTCCTGGAGACCTGAACAGTGTCTGAACCCATACAGGAAAGACTATTAGGCAATTTCACAATAGGATTGGAGAACACATAAGAGCCATTGTTAAGGAGCACATTGTGCAGCTTGGTGAGAAATTGGTTTCATTTTATTTACCTCCGCTCTTCCTAAATTTAGCATTTCTGTCACCTTAAAGTATAGATTTGAATCATAAAATTAAGTCAGTCATTATTAATGATATTTTGTAGTTCTCATTAGGAAAATGCTATTTACACTAATCAACATAATATACAACACTCCTTGTGCTAATAGTACTATTTTTTAATTTGTCCCTATGTTTTTAATCCATATTTTTGAATTGTGAGGAAGGACTGGTGGTTGAGAGGTATGACTGAAAGACACCGGAGGTAAACAAGTGACTTCTTTTGAAAGTCTAAATGCTATACTGCATCAAATTAATACTCAGAGGCTGCTTTTTGTTTTGCTGTCCTGGAGACCCGAACAGTGTCTGAACCCATACAGGAAAGACTATTAGGCAATTTCACAATAGGATTAGAGAACACATACGAGCCATTGTTGAGGAGCACATTGCGCAGCTTGGTGAGAAATTGGTTTCATTTTCGTCCAGCATTGCATTCCCTGAGATTCTGCCTTTCTGTCAAAAGGGGAAGAACAGGCGGAAAATCAGAGAGAAAGAGATAAGTGAGCTCAAAGCATGGCTCAAGGACTGGTGCCACAAAGGGGCACCACTTTGTCGGAAACTGGAGCAACTTCTGGGAAAGAGAATTCTTCAAATTTGATGGCCTCCACCTGACTAAAGAGGGAGTCAGAGCACTGGGCCAGAAATTTGATGTTCACGTAGGACATTTAAACTAGTGGGAGGGGAGATGATGGTAGCTCTAGAAGAAGCACACATAGAGCCTGCTGTTTCTCCCCCTCCAGCTAGCACCAAATCTACACACTCCAGGATAGCAAAAGCAGATAGCTGGGAACATAAAATCCTTTCTGGCTCTGGCGTTGACCATCACAATGGAAAGGGAGGAACCATAAACAGGGAAAACTACAAAGGGATGAACAATAATATCAAGGGACAAACAAAGTGACACAGCAAGAGTGGTCAGCACTATGCCTCAATGCACGCAGTCTGGCTAACAAGATATCTGACCTCACTGCCACAATAGCTGAGGCAGGACCAGACTGGGTGGCTGTGACTGAAACATTGTTCACAAATAATTATGGTTGGGAGGTGACTATTCCGGGGTACAACTAGTTTAGGAGTAATACAACTGGGAAAAAGGGAGGGGGGTTAGCTATTTATGTTAAAGATACCATTAATGCTACAGAAATGCAGCAGGCACTAGGGAAACAGAGGATCTATGGCTCACAATAGGGTCTGGAAGCCAAAAACCCATTCAGCGAAGAATAATCTACAGACCCCCAAATCAGGAGGAAGTCAGGGATAAGAAAATCCTGGAAACCATCCTCCAGTCGTCAGGCAAAGGGGACATGGTGCTAGTGGGGGATTTCAATCTGCCAGACATAGATTGGAATACCCACACAGCGGCATCACAGAACAGCAAGGAATTCCTAGTCACACTACAGGAAGCAGGCCTAAGTCAACTAGTGACATCACCCACAAGGCGTAACGTGGTTCTAGATCCGATATTCACAAATAGTGATAGGGTTACGGGTGTCGAAGTAGGGAACCACTTGGGCAACAGTGATCATAACACGGTATGGTTAAGGGTAAAAAGGACTGTAGACTCCGCACACTCCAAACTGAAGGTCCTTGACTTCAGAAGGGCAGACTTCACAAATGTGAAGGCCTGCCTAAGAGACAACCGTAGTAACTCGACAGAAGGGAGCATTGAGGAATATTGGATAAGGCTGAAGGATGCAATACCATGTTCACATCACAGTGTGCTCATCAGATTAGTAAGAACAAAAGTAGAAAATACCCATCATGGGTTTCCAATGAGGTGGCAACCATGGTGAGAGAAAAGCACATAGCCTTCAGAAAGTACAAGGATTTGGGGAACAAGGAAGACAAAACAGAATATAAACCGAAACTAAAAGACACAGGGAAAGTGATAAGAAATGCAAAGGCTCAAACAGAGGTTAGGATTGCTCAGGAAGTAAAATAGGGTAACAAAACCTTCTACAGGTACATGCATGAAAAAGGAAGACCAAAGGGGGAATTGTTAGAATCACAACAAAAGACGGTCAAACCACAGAGCAAGACGGGGGAAGGCAGAGGCACTCAATGAGTACTTCTGCTCAGTTTATACACAGGAAGCAGATGGTAACAGACCAACAATAGACATAAATAAGTGCCAGACTGAAGGAATAGATGGGTCCCTTCACAGAGGAAAGGGTCTTGGAGGAAATAGACAAGTTAAAGGTAGATAAAGCTATGGGGCCAGATGGGATACACACAAGAATACTGAAAGAACTAGGGACTGAACTGGCAGCCCCCTTAGCAGTGCTCTTCAACAAATCATTAAGGAGTGGGTAGGTGCCGGAGGATTGGAAGAGTGCAAAAGTAGTACCACTCCACAAGAGTGGAAGCAAGGAACAGACAGGTAACTACCGTCTGGTTAGTCTAACATCAGTCACGGGAAAACTGATGGAGTTCCTACTGAAGGAAAGATTCACAGCTTTTTTGGAGCAAACTGGTCAGCTCGACAAAAATCAACATGATTTCACGGCAGGGAGGTCCTGCCAGACAAACTTGGTTGATTTTTTCAATTGGGTCACCAAAACAGTGGATCAGGGTGGGGCAGTGGATGTGGTTTACCCAGACTTCAGCAAAGCTTTTGACTCCGTTCCACATAGGATATTAGTCATAAAACTGGAGAACATGGGAATTGGGCCTGAGTTTACAAATTGGGTTAGAAACTGGTTATGTGGGAGAACTCAGAGAGTATTAGTAAATGGCACTCCGTCTGTGGAGGGGAGGGTGACTAGTGGGGTCCCGCAGGGCTCAGTTCTGGGGCTGATCCTCTTTAACATATTCATCAGCGACATTGCGGATGAACTGGAGGGAAAAGTGTGCCTGTTTGAAGATGACACCAAAATCGACAACAGGGTAGACACAACAGAGGGAGAGCAAAGCATGGAAGCTGATCTCCAAAAACTGGAGGAGTGCTCCAAGACCTGGCAATTGAAATTCAATGCCAAAAAATGCAAGGTCATGCACCTGGGAAAGCTTAACCCAGGGAAACTATACTGAATGGGAGGGAGCACCTGGTGGCTACCAGGCAGGAGTGAGACCTAGGGGTGATCATATCAGATGATCTCAAAGTCAGCAGACAATGTGAAAATGCAGCACTAAAAGCTAGTGGTATCCTGGGATGCATAGGGAGGGGCATCACGAGTAGAAGGCATGAAGTAATCTTGCCCCTGTATCGGTCCCTGGTCAGGCCTCACCTGGAGTACTGTGTCCAATTCTGGAGCCCACACCTCAGGAAGGACATAAGCTAGAGATGGTACAGAGAAGAGAAACAAAGATGGCGAAGGGCGTGCATCAGAAACCATACGAGGCAAGACTGGATGACTTCAAATTATACTTCCTAGAACAATGCAGGAATCGTGGGGACATGACAGAAACATTCAAATACCTTAAAGGCAACAATAGGGTGCATGTGCAGAACCTCTTTCAGGTAAAGGACTACAGCAGGACTAGAGGGCTCAACTTTCGACTTAAGGGAGGAAAGTTCAAAGCAATAGGAGGAAATTCTTCTTCACAGACTGTGTTGTGGAACCATGGAATTGCTTGCTGGAGGGGTAGTGGGAGCTAAGACAGTGGGGGAATTCAAGCGGGCATGGGACAGACACTGTGGGATACACAAGCAGGCAGCTGAGTAGGGGGGTAGGAAGTCAAGGGCAGACTTGACGGATCATACGATACCCATCTGCCGACAACTTCTATGTTTCTATGCTATTTATTTTTGCACTGTAGTTTTTGTATTCTCTGACTTATTACTTGATTTTCTGCATAATTACCTGTCCTTTTCCCACCACGCTTTTGGTGTCAGTTGCGCTGATCTCCTCTTGCTTGGCGATTGAAACCAGTATGGAATGAATGGAGAGAAGGCATTATTTTAGTATATTTACTGAGTGCATTTTAATGGCTTGTAGTGTAATGAGGTTAACTGTGGGGTCAGTTTCTGAAGTAATGATGTGCTGGGTTGCTCTGAAGGTGATCAAAGCTGGATCTTTCCCATTTTAGGAGCTGTCTGTGGCTGTTCTGTGGGTCTTGTGACAGGACTTGCTTTTGGAATTTTTTTTGTTCAGTGGCGTCAGCTTATTTGGATGTTCTTGGCTGGTGATGGGGCTCCTTTAGAGTACAGAGTCTGTTGCTCCATTCTTTTCATTTGCTGATGGAAAGCTGCCAGTAACTTCTTATTGATGTTTCTGACCTGTGCCCTGTCACGGTCATGATTTCCTTGGTTCTGAGTCCTGCTTTTGATAGCAGTTGTACAGCAGTACTGTGTATGCTGTGGTTGGTGTATGGCCTTCCTAAATTAGCCTCTTTACAAATTATTGATAACATTGAGGCTAGATAATTCACATTGAGGTTCTTTTGTATATCAGATTTGTTGTGTGTCCAGAAATTTTTGGGGCACTCGCCTTGGGTGAAGTAGAGAGCTGGGACTTTGACTGGGAGCTTAGACAGATGCTTTTCTAAGTTGTAAACTGGGCACAGGAGGTCCCTTGGGTATTCAAACATGAATTCTCTTGTGGATTCTTTATTTCTCTCAAGTGGGTCGTTGTGATTTTTACTGCACTCATTGAAAAATAATGAGACATACAGTATCTGTGGCCTTGTTATAGAAACATAGAAACATAGAATTTGATGGCAGATAAGGACCGCTTGGCCCACCCAGTCTGCCCATTTCCCTACCTACTGGATAAGCTGCAGATCCTAGTTATCCAGCAGCCTACTTCTTCCTACCCCAACCCCCTAGAATTGCCTTATGACTGTCCCATGCATGCTTGAATTCCACCACTGTTTTTGACTCCACAACCTCCCGAAGGCTGCTCCATGCATCCACAACCTCTCTGTGAAAAAATACTTAAATTACCTCTGAGCCACCCCCATCTTCAAATTGTGCCCCTTGTTCTTGCACACCTCTTTTTGAAAGATGCTACCTCTTGGACTTTGTTGATTCCCTTGAGGTACTTGAAAGTTTCTATAATGTCCCCCTCCTCCTTTCCTCGAGGCTATACATATTAAGCTCCTTAAGTCTCTCTTCATATGTCTTCCGTGCAGACTCTGCACCATTTTAGTTACCCTCCTCTGACAGCTTCCATCCTATGTCTTTGCAGAGATCGGGTCTCCAGAACTGCACGCAGTACCTAGATGGGGTCTCACCAGCTGTCTGTACAGAGGATAATAACTTCCTGTTTCTACTGGTAATGCCTCTCCCTATGCATCCCAGTATCCCCCCAGCCCTCCTTGCTGCCCTCTCACATTGCTTGCCCACCTTTAGGTCATCTGATATGACTACCCCCAGGTCCCTTTCCATTTTTGTTGTTGTTAGTATCTCACCCCCATTGTGTACTCTTTCCCTGGGTTTTTGTTTCCCAGGTGCATTACCTTGCACTTCTTAGCATTGAATCTAAGCTGCCATACATTTGACCATTCCTCTAACCTTGCCAAGTCCCTTCTCATCCTTTCCACCCCACCTTGTGCATCAGCTCTGTTGCAGATCTTTGTGTCATCTGCAAAGAGGCATACTTTTCCTTCCAGTCCCTCTACAATGTCGCTTATAAAGACATTGAAGAGGACCGGTCCTAATACTGAACCCTGTGGTACCCCACTAGTAACCTCCCTTTCTTCAGAGTGGACTCCATTTACTATTACTCTCTGTGTCCTATTCTCCAGCCAGTTCTTTACTCAGGCTATCATCTTGGGACACACTCCCAGGCTGGCTAACTTGTATATTAATCTTTTGTGTGGGACTGTGTCACATGCCTTGCTAAAGTCTAGGTAGGCCATGTCCACAGCCCTTCCCTGATCTACTACTTTGGTCACCCAGTCAAGAAATCTATCAGATTCTGTCTGGCATGACCTTCCCGCTGTGAATCCATGCTGCCTTGGGTCCTGTGCCCCTCTGGCCTCTAGATACTCGACAATTCTTTCCTTCAGAAGTGATTCCATCATTTTCCCTATCACTGAGGTTAAACTAACAGGTCTGTAGTTTCCTGCTTCTGCCTTGCTCCCACTTTTGTGAAGGGGAATCACATCTGCCCTCCTCCAGTCCTCGGTTACCACCTCATCCTCCCATGATTTGTTAAAGAGGGTAGTCAGTGGTGTCACTAGTTCTACCTTTAGTTCTTTTAGAATTCTGGAATGAATCGCATCAGGCCCCATTGCTTTGTCCACCTTCAGTTTTAAGAGTTCTTTCATAACCCTTTCTTCTGTAAATGGGCTGGTATTAACTTCTGTATCCAGAGTGTTTCTACTGTTTGTTTTAGGTATCTCCCTCTTCATTTGTAAATACTGAGCAAAATATTTGTTTAGTATCTCTGCCTTTTCACAGTCACCTCTGCCCACCCTCCCTCCCCTTATTAAGCCTCACTATCCCTCCTCGGTCTTCCTTCGCCTCCCTGATGTACCTATAAAAGGTTTTATCCCTTCTTAACTGAGTTGGCTATCTTTCCTCGGTTTGGGCCTTTGCTGTTCTGACTGCCTTCCCAGCTTCCTTTGCTTTAACTGATACAATTCTCTGTCCTGCTCCTTCTGTGATTCCTTGTACTTCCTGAATGCTTTCTTTTTCTCTTGAACCTTCACTGCCACTTCCTTTGAAACCATAGTGGTTTCTTACATCGCTTTGTTTTGTTTATTTGCTTCACACAAAGGCTTCTTACCTCTGTGATGGCAGTTTTATTATTCCCATTGTTCTTCCACCCCTCCTTCCTGCCCATTTGCTAGTGCTGCCTTAGGCACTCACCCATTTTGGCAAAGTCAGCCTCCCAAAGTCCAGTACTTTTGCCTTTGTATGGCTTGACTCTATTGCTGTGTTTATTGTGAACTATACTGTTCGATGGTCGCTAGTTCCCAGATGGCTACCCACTTCTACATCTGTGATCCTCTCTCCATCTCCATTTGAGAGAACCAGGTCTAAGATTACTCCCTCTCGAGTGGGCTCCAATACTAGTTGTCTAAGGCATGCCCCCTGTAGGGCATCTAGAACAACCCCACTCTTCGAAGTGGCTGCTGCAACTGCACTCCAGTTAACATCTGGCATATTCAGATCACCCATCAGCAATATCTCCCCTTTTTCTGCCATTCTAAGTATACTTTCTATCATTTCCTTGTCCATTTCCTCCCCCGAGAAAGGGGTCTGTATACAACCCCTGTGCGGATTGTGGTGCCATTGCCTGTCTCCAAATTTACCCACAGTGCTTCTTCTCCTCCCTGTTTACCCTTTTGTTCTGTTGCTTTGATTCCTTCCCTTATGTAAAGAGCTACTCCTCCTCCTCTTTTACCCTCCCTGTCCCTCCTGTAGCTAGTGTGTCCTGGTATGTTTACATCCCAGTCATGGTTTTCTGTGTACCATGTTTCTGTGACTGCCACGATATCCAGATGTTCCTCCTCCATCAAGGCCACTAATTCAGGAAGCTTGTTACCCAGACTACGGGCATTGGTACTCATTGCTCTCTATTTTTTGATTACTTTACCTTCTGTTGCAGCATCCCCCACTGACCTTTCTACCTCGGTCTTTTTCTCATTTAGTACCCTGTTTTGTAGGGAGAGGCTGGGATTTTTCTGCTGCTTATCAGTGCCTCCCCCCTTGACTAGTTTAAAAGCTTGTCAATGAAGCATTTAAACTGATTGCTCAAAAGACTTATTCCCTTCCTGGACAGATGCAGACCATCCTGCCAGTATAGGCTGGTGTCCCTCCAGGTGGAACCCCAGTCCCCAATGAAGCCAAACCTCTGTGCTCCACACCATTTTTTCAACCATTCATTAAACTGCATGGTGCAAAGTACCCTCACCTCACCCATGCCATTGACAGGCAGCACCTCTGAGAAGGATACTGTGTGTGCTACTTGTCTTAGGCCCCTCCCCAGCTCTACAAAGTCCTCCTGCACTGCTCTAATCTCATGATGAGCCAAGTCATTTGTCCCTAGGTGGACAATGACATCCAGCTCAGACTCCCGTGCAGCTGTTCTCGTGATCCTGAGGATGCACTTCCTGTCCTCAAGCCATGGCACCAGGCAGGCACCTTACTTCAGTTTTCCCTGCTCCCCCAGTTCTATCCCTAATAATTGAGTCCCCACCAGGAGCTGCTTCCTTTCCTGTGGTGTCCTCTGCCTCCTTCCTGTGGGCCCCCTTGTGACAGTTGTCCTCAGCCTCCTTAGTCTCCTCTGTGGTGCATCCCTAGGGAGCTATGCTCCCCAGAATGGTGTATGGATTGTGGAGTGGAACAACTGACTGGTGTGCCTCTGTTCCACCATCATCACCCTCCTGAGCCCACTGTGGTCCAACTGCTGTGCTTTCTACAACCTCTGAGGTAGTGGTGGTGGCTCTGGTGTTCCCTGGATGGGGAGGTTCCTTCCTACTGTCCAGTGTGGCCTGAAGACGGGCAACTTCCTCCCTCAGGGCAGAGAGTTGTCTGCAAATAGGGCAGCATCTCAGCCTCCAGAAAGACTCCCGGAAGACTGCTGCCCCACAGCCATTACATTGCACTACTCCCCATATGTTTATCTACTTTTGTGTGTGTGTGTGTGTGTGTGTGTGTGTGTGAGATTGGTGTGTTATATAGAAATATATATATTATACAATGTGTATGCTTATATTGTCAGTGCAGTGTGCTAGAGAGGATATGACAGTGATAGGCACCTTGCACTCTTGTGGAAATGATGTCAGAACCCCAGGTATAAAGGAACTATTTCCAGGGGTGGGTGGGGTGAGGGTGGGCAGGGGTTGGGCCTAAACTGTGCCCTCACAAAACAATCAGCTAAAAGCTCTGACCCACCATCATATGAGTGCCTTCCTGTCAGCAAGATGCCCTACACAACAATTTGACAGAGAAAATACCCTGCTAATCAAACAGAGAAAAATCCAGACATCCAAGTCAGACACAGGTAAACCTCCCCAGCCCCAAAACAGTCTGGTGGTTTGTGCTCTGAAAGCAGTCTGCCCCAAAATAAGTCAGCTGTGCTTTAAACTCTTCCTGCACTAAAATCTTAAGAATCTGAACAAAAGTAAAGCTAGGTCCACCTCCTCTGTTGCTTGAAAGACTGTCTTTCCTGATAATTCTAAGTTCCTTATTTTACCTTTCAGTTAGAAGTAGCCTCCACCTGCAGAATATCTGCTACAAACCAAAGACAATTGTAAGGTTCACCTCCCTCTGTTGTGAGCACAACTCGCTTTCTTGCAAATCATATGTTCAGTATTGCAGCTTCCAGCCAGAGGTAGCTTCACCTGAAGAATATTAGCTGTTCTGATGAGTTTGCTATAAAACACTTGCTTATAATACTGTTGTTCTCAGGTCTGTAAGACTCTTCCAAAGCTATTGGCTGATAGGTAGCTATGATGTAAGCACTTCCTGACACAGTCTGGCCTGGCCTTTTAAGGCACACACAGATAAACACAAAAAACAGTTTCCACCCCCTGGGGCACTTGTCTGAGTCAAATACATAGCCTGTACCTGCACTTACTTCAGGACTTATGACACATTCTTAGCCCAGGGTTTAAACTCTTCCTGCACTGAAAATCTTAAGAATTGGAACAAAAGTAAAGTTAGATCCACCTCCCTCTGTTGCTTGAAAGACTGTCTTTCCTGATAATTCTAAGTTCCTTATTTCACCTTTCAGTTAGAAGTAGCCTCCACCTGCAGAATATCTTCTACAAACCAAAGACAATTGTAAGGTTCACCTCCCTCTGTTGTGAGCACAACTTGCTTTCTTGCAAATCATATGTTCAGTATTGCAGCTTCCAGCCAGAGGTAGCTTCACCTGAAGAATATTAGCTATTCTGATGAGTTTGCTATAAAACACTTGCTTATAATACTGTTGTTCTCAGGTCTGTAAGATTCTTCCAAAGCTATTGGCTGATAAGTAGCTATGATGTAAGCACTTCCTGACACAGTCTGGCCTGGCCTTTTAAGGCACACACATATAAACACAAAAAACAGTTTCCACCCCCTGGGGCACTTGTCTGAGTCAAATACACAGCCTGTACCTGCACTTACTTCAGGACTTATGACAAATTCTTAGCCCAGGGTTTAAACTCTTCCTGCACTGAAAATCTTAAGAATTGGAACAAAAGTAAAGCTAGATCCACCTCCCTCTGTTGCTTGAAAGACTGTCTTTCCTGATAATTCTAAGATCCTTATTTCACCTTTTAGTTAGAAGTAGCCTCCACCTGCAGAATATCTGCTACAAACCAAAGACAATTGTAAGGTTCACCTCCCTCTGTTGTGAGCACAACTCGTTTTCTTGCAAATCCTATGTTCAGTATTGCAGCTTCCAGCCAGAGGTAGCTTCACCTGAAGAATATTAGCTGTCTACTTGAAAGGCAAATAAGGATGATTTCAACTGGCAAAAACCTTCTTTTCCACATCTCATGAAGTGGAGCTGGATATCTAGCCAAACTTTTCTTAATAAACCAGGGGCTGTCTTTGGGTTTAAAAACACTTGTATTTTTTAGTGCTGTTAAATCACTGACTGTTATCAGTGGGTGGTGCTGAGTAATATCCCTGCCCTCTTTTTTGATGTTTTTTATGATGCCTGGAAACTTGTTGTTAGATGTTGTGAAGGCAGCATCACTCTTTATACAGAAGCTACAATTCAATGGTGATTCCTTCAAATACCGGTTCAGCCCTGCTTTAAGTCCTATGTAACTTGTTAGCCTGTATTATTTCCCTAAAGTTGTCCTGACTGTCCCATAAAATTCTCTGAGAATTTGGTTCAAATTTTTTGTCTGTTATGGTTTTTAAGTCTATTTCTAATTTTCTTTTCTGTCAGCCAATCTGAGAATACATTCAGAGCCCATTTAGTTTGTCTTTTTGTATTTAGCTCATTTTTACTAATTTCTGTGTTGTTTAACTGTTCTGGTGTTGCTTCAGCATGTAATTTTTCAGCCCTCTTAATTTCTTTTTTTTGTTTTCTATTCTTTTTAAGACTTTCTCTTGGCTAAGTCACAGTTCACCTGAGGGACAGCTGCTGCTCCTGCCATGTATGGTAAGTGATGTCTTCATGTGGGGCGTAGTGATATGAACACGTTTGGTCATATATGTTGTCGGATCTTTTTTTTTATGTGATTATGTAGCTGGATATAATCACACATGAAGTGGACTTTTAGCCAGTTAGAGTATAGGATTTTTCATCCAGTCCATAATTAAGCAATAATGCACAACAGGATGTGGTATATCATGGGCTACCATCATGCCTCGGGTGCATTGTGTGGTCTCGTGCCTCTGCACCCAAGAAGTGATGATACCTTATGATATACCACACCCTGGAGTGCATTATTGCTATTATGAACTGGATCCACATACTAAGTAAAAAAAAAGATGTTTAAAGCAAAAGGTTGTGATAAGTATTATTATTTTGGGGGGAGTAGATGTACATTAAAAAAAAGTTCCTTTATTATTTGTTATGGCCAGTAGTTGGTGCTGTTTGTGGTTGATGGTAGGGTGGTCAGAAGTCACGGTCAGCGGCTAGGATGAATTTTTCAAATGGACCTGGGCTATGCGCTTCTGTATTGAATTGCACCTTAAATTGATTACATCTAGGAATGGTGAGGTTGTGATTTCTTTGTTCTAACAGGCAGATGTTTGGCTGAAAGAGGCTGTTGAGTGAGCAGCCATTGCTCTATGTGGACTGGGGTAGTAGCAATTTCATATAGAGAGAGAACAGAGTGGTTTTGTGCATGCTGCAGTCAGCAGCAGTTTTGTTGTGTGTGGAGAGCAGAGTGGTTTTCTATATGATGCAGTTGGGGGCAGTTTCATTCCTGTAAGCGGGGCTGTGCTTTTGTTTTTCTTTTTAACAGTCACCATATTGAGGTCTGACTCACTGCTCCTCGCGGTATGGATTCTGGTGTACTGAGGGAAGTGGAGAACACTGCTGTTGGAGTTCATTGCAAGCGAGGAGGATGGTGGGCGGAGGTTTTTTGAAGCTACATTGATGTTGGATTTAATCATGGCTTCAAAGACCTATCAGTCAATCAGCTTCTTCCATTTTTTATCTGGTTTAGAGATGCAGCGAATTATAAATCTGCCAGTGAAGTGGACACGAAGTGGACACTTCACATCCACAGAACACAAAGCGAAGTGGACCCTGTAAAGTGCTCACTTTGCTTTATCATTACCATTTTGCGCTCTCATTATGTCTTCAGGCGAAGTGAGAAGAAAATAGGCCCATCACATGGCCTGCAGTACTGTAAGTCACATGCTTTAGCCAGACAGGAAGGAAGTGAGTCATAGAAGCAGTTTCACTTTCTCCTTTGCATTTGTACAGGGAGAAAGCAAAACTGTGAGAGGAGAGGAGTTTGCTTGGCTCTCGGAGTCATTTCTTACTGCCATAACAATCAAACAGCTTTTTTAAAAGCTATTTTATTTGATGTTCATATTGTCTTAGTGTTTTTTTGGTTAGTAAATTTTTTTGTATAAGTTTTGTTTTTGTTTTGTGTGTGTGACTGTGTGTGTATATGTCCACTCTGTGTGTGTGTGTGTGTGTGTGTGTGTGTGTGTGTGTGTGTGTGTGTGTTGTCCTGTGGACCCAGAAGGATGGAGAATCATGTTGAAGTCCACTCCATACTCCTGGCCAGTGTTGCTTCCCCTGTGGAAGCAACAGAAGCAGCAGCAGCACCAATGCCACTGGTGGCTGTTGCTCATCCACCTTCTGTGCCACCACCACTAGCAGAAGCTGTTGGGGCTCCAGCAGCAGCCCCTTCACTGCCTCCGCAGCCACAGGAGGTGGCCCCAGCAATTGTGGGTGGTGGTGAGACTCATGCCTGACAAGTGCGTACTGTGTCTGGTCCCCCCACAGCTTCCCAGTGTGGGAGTTTTTTAATTGCATGGGGGGGAGACAGTACAGTAGTGGAGTACTGTGTGTGTGGTGTGCTGGTGTGCCATGGGCCACCCTGGGACACATTTGGGGACCGGTGGCCAGCGCACCCACATGATGAATCACCACAGGGCAGAGTGGTAGGCTGCCATGGAAGGGGTCAGGCATCCACCTGCTGGCTCTTCCATGACAGTGGCTGACGAGGGTGCTGCTGGGGTGGGAGATATGCCTTGCAGCAGTCAGCACTGCAGAAGGAGGAAGAGGGCTTCATCAGGTGCTCCACCACCACCATCACCACCCCACCACCGCCACCACAGCCACCAGCACCACCCTGTCTACCACCAGCCCCATTACCTGGATTACCCACTGCAGTGGACCCTGGCACAGTCCCTGTAAGCCAGTCTGATCTCTTCCTGGTGTGGGTAGCACTGGAGGAAAACAACAAGTGTTTCAGTGCTTTGGAGCAGCAGGTTACCAGAGTAGAAGCACAGCAGCAGCAAATACTTTCAGTGCTGCACCTGCTGCTGGACCACCATGGCATCTCATGGCCATAGTAAGTCTGGGTATTGTTTTCTGCCCCCCCACACCCATGCCCACCCCTGACCCCACCCCACTACTGTCTTGTACTTTCGTTGTGTTTTTGTTTGTTGTTATTAAATCATACACATTTTCCTTTCAAGGGGAATCTTTCTTGCACCACATAGTGCAATAATTTTTTTTGAAAACCAGGCTTAAATGCTTTACAGTGAGTCACGTGATGAAGGCATTCCCATTCTGAAAATCTGCCCACATTCTGCCTCCCTTCTCAGCGACATTAGGATGTGATAGCAGGGAAAGTGCGTGTGCGTGCTCCTTACAGTGAATATCGGAATGTGCAGGTTTGTGAATGTTTCTTTATGTTAACTGTCAGTTTGTTGTGAAATCTGTGGCCACGTTTCCAGTAAGAAGAGCCTTGTTAGTGGAAACATCCCACATTTCACCACAAAGTGAACCTTATAACATTAGGAAATATTGCTTGGGATAGCTGCTGGACATTCAGTATAGCGGAGCATGCACCTGCGCTCCCCCTGCCATCACGTCTTAATGTTGCTGAGAAAGTGTGGCACAATGTGGCTTGCTTTTCAGATTGTTAATTCCTCCATCATGTGACTCACTGTAATGAAATTATGGGTGGCTTTCACAGACATATATTGCACTCTGTGGAGCAAGAAATATTCCAGTGGTAATAATGCCCCCACATATTAGTTTATGTGCATCACCATAACTATATAATATGGTGACTGTCTGTAAAGCAGCAGCGCAACAATCTGTTAATAACTCTGACCTATATTTTTTAATGCTATGTTACAACTTCCTTTACTTACATCCTGACTGACTGGAATGATACGATAATTTCCAGTATTTGAGTTTGCTGCACTACCTTTTTTCGTGTGTGAAATAATGAAAGGAGCATTCCTTTTAAATTGGTGCTGCTGACAGTGAGTGTGACCAGGTCTTTGTTATTGTTTTCCTCTGCTTTTCTCCATCACTTCAAGTAGTTGTCATATATCACTTCTGCTGATAACTAACAGTTATGCATCAGTCAGTGTTTTATATGACACCACGGAACAATAGTTATTGAAAAGCAGCTGCAAATAAATACAAAGCTAGTCGGAACAATATTGGAAGACGTGCTCATTTTGTTTTCATACATGAAAAAAGTAGGAGTAAGAGAAGCAGACATGAATTGTGAGAAGAATCATATCATTCAAGTCACTGATGACTCAGACTTAAGTAGTGGTTGCTGTGGCAATTTAAAGTAGCATAAAAAAGTACAGTTCAAAACTGTGAGGACATTCTTGCAGTGCTGCTTTAATTGTAAAAATGTCACTATGACATCATGACCATGAGCTTACAGCAACAATCACAGAACACACAAAAGTGTCACACAGTCCTCAGATTTTTTTCTGCAGGCCCACAATGCATCCTCCTTGTGTGCAGAAAATTGACAAGTGGTAATGAAATGAAAAGAGCCTGTTTCAGCACATACAAAGTCCCCTAGAATTAATGGCGCACTCAGTCAAGTGCGCAGTGGTGGCACAGAGTCCCCAGATTTTTTCTGCAGGCCCACAATGTGTCCTCCTTGTGTGCAGAAAATTGACAAGTGGTAACGAAGTAAAAAGAGACTGTTTCAGCACATACAAAGTCCCCCAGAATTAATGGCGCACTCAGTCACTGTTTCAGCACATACCCCAGTATAAAATGATAACTGTGAGGTCCGTGTTGCTGGTCAAATGTGTTGTGCGAGACGATTCTACCAAATGAAATGTGATCATCTCAACTGGATTGAAAGGTGCCCTTTGGATGTACACTAATAGTAGCCTTGGTGAGTAGATATAGATATATGGTTGTGCATTTTGTAGGTGATGATGGGGGGCTTGAACTTGAACTGGACATGTACTCATGCTATTGTTCTGCATCACACAGATGACTCATAAACTGTTGGTGTGCACATTCCAGTGCTCAATTAGAATTTTTTGCACTTAAATGGAAATGGATAACTCTCAAGCACATGAAGGTAAGTATTTCTTTTTTTTTGGGGGGGGGAATCACATCTTCAGTTTTGTCTGTAATGGTTTCTTGTTTTTTTACTTCTTCACAGATTTCATCAGCATCCTTCTGGAGTCCGGTTGTGTTAGGATGGTCATGGTCATCTAATGAAATGACTTCTGCGTGTTGCATGTGTGCCCAAGCTCGGGGGAGGGGTGTGCCTGATGTTGAAGAACTTTTTTGGAGAAGGCCACTTTGACAGAACAACAAAGCATCTCGAAGTTTCCTAAAAAGGAAATGAATGGCTTCTTACAAGTTGCAACTTCATTGTTATGTGTCCCTCCCTGGTTCTCAAATCTCAATCCCTATTGTCAAGTTACATTTCAGAGACACATGTTGTCAACTACTAAGACAACCTGTTGTGTGCAATATTTGCAGCAGTCTTTACAAAGCAATGAAACGGATGAAATAAAATCTTCATACTTACCAGAATGGATTTCACAGGGACATTACATTGGTTCCTCTCTGTATGGTATAGCTACAGCATCTTTCCCAACGAGTATTAGCGATGGAGCCTGTTTTTGTTCTCCTGTGTACTGTATGTGTTTTTCCACTGCGACTCTGAAAAGCTACAGAAAACAAAACATGCAACTTAAGGAAATGAGGCAGCATAACAAACATGAGTGCACATACTCACTTAATGGTTTAAATATTAAGAAGCTGATGGTGGTGGTGCACTGGTGGTCCATGGGGGGGCAGAAAGACTCATGGTGGTGGCAGACTTGCATAGCATCAGTCCCAGTAGTGGTGGTAGTGGTGGTCTGTGGAAGGCAGACAGACTCATGGTAGCAGACTTGCATAACATCAGTCCTGGTGGTGGTGGTGGTCCGTGGGGGGCAGACAGACTCATGGTGGCAGACTTGTGTAGCATCAGTCCTGGTGGTGGTGGTGGTTCATGGGGGGCAGACTTGCATAACATCAGTTCCGGTGGTGGTGGTGGTGGTGGTCCGTGGGGGACAGACAGACTCATGGTGGCAGACTTGCGTAGCATCAGTCCTGGTGGTGGTGGTGGTTCATGGGGGACAGACTAGCGTAACATCAGACCCGGTGGTGGTGGTGGTCCGGGGTGGGGGGGGCACACCGCCTTTTAAATACTGCAGTTAAAATCTGCCACCATTAACCACATCATCATCCTCATAAAGAAAACTGCCCTCACAGTCATCGATGTCTGAAGTCTGATCACTGGGAAATTCTTTCTCCATTGTGTCATCATCTACGTCAGTGGTAGGCCATTTTAGGCACCCAGTGCCAGTGCCACCAGAATGCTCTATTTCCACATCAGCAAGACCACCGTGACTAGGCCAGGGTATGAATACCGAGGTTGCAGTCTGTGCTGGTATGTGCCTCTCATTCATTTTAATGAATGTTAGCAAACTAACATTTGTAGGAGACAGGTTTGTCCGATGATCCCTGACTAATGCACCTGCTGAGCTGAATACCCTCTCAACACTTACACTGGAGGGTGGGCATGTGAGGTACTTCAGTGCCACTGCAGTCAGCTCTGGCCATTTACTGACCTTTCCACTCCAGTACAAAAGAGGATCTTCACTTATTGTCAGATGCCTGTTTTCAGACAAATATGACTCAACCATTCTCTGTGCCGCACTAAGACCAATTGTTGATGCACCAGCCTATTCTCCGGAATCATTTATTTCACAGATGCCCATTTGGGACAAAGCCTTCCAAAGCAGGTTGACGCCACCCACTTTGGATGACAGACCACCTGGAACTACAGTCCCCTTACCCTTGCATGATGTGCTTGCTGGTCCTCCAGCTACACCTTCAGCTGGATTATGCTGCTGAGGTTTGCAAGCCTTGGCATGTGACTTCTGTGCCCCATGAACCAAGTGAACCAGTTGACCAGTGATATTTTTTAACTGTTCAGGCCCTCCCTCCAGTACCGATGCAATTCCACGTTTGTATCGTAGGTCCAGCATTGTTGCCATGACAAAGTTGTCACTACGCTGAATGCTCACAATGTGATGATTCTGGTCGAATACTGTCAGCATGTGTTGCAGCAACATACTGCTACCACCATTTCCGGCAACATCAAGGCTATGCTGTACATCCACCAATGTCTTCCTCGGCACCTGCAGCAGTGGAATTGATTGGCCAATGGAGACTGACTCGCCACTCACTGCCAGTGTGGCATGTTCAAAAGGCTGCAAAATTGTTATTACAGAGTCCATGAGGTGCCACTGTTCATTCGTCATAGACATGGAGGCCCCAGAACTGTCACGGCTAGTGTGCATAACAAGATATTCTGAGATGGCTTTGTATTGTTCATACAACCTCTCTGCCTTGTATAACATGGAGTTCCATCAGGTGACAACTTTCAGCTTCAAGCGGTGCTGAGGCAGGCTGTTTTGTATCTGCAACTGCCGCAGTTGGTCACGGGCCTTTCCAGATCTTGAAAAGTGAGAGCAGATATGTTGTGCAATGGTCAGCATTTGCTTTATGTCAGGGTGCTGCAGAAACTCCTGAAACACAAGATTTAAACAGTGGACCATGCATGAAACACGAAAAAAAAAACACCATTCGTGATGCATTTCACCACATTTGACCAATTGTCAGTTGCTAAGAACCCAGCTCTCAGGGACAGAGGATTTAGCCATCTGTTAATTTCAGTCAGTACCCTGTCCAACATGTTCTCACCAGTGTGTGAACAGGTCACACTGCGCATAGCAATTGTTGCATGCTGGCGAATTCCTGGAAGATTGCTACTGTGACAATCCACCTTACTGCACTGATTATTCACACTACCAACATCACAAACAACCCCCGGCACCTGCGTCCAGTGTGCAGTTATACACAGATATGAACTCCCTGCGTTTTGCCACTTGTCCACATATCCATACTTAAATGGATGAATGGAGAGGAGGAATGCTGAAGGACATGTCTTACTGAGTCTGAGACAATGCGGAACAACTCGGGAACAGCATGGGTAGAAAAGTATGTCCTGGATGGGACTTTCCATTTTGGACAGGCACGGGCAGCAAACCAACGGAACCCAGAATTCTCCACAAAGGAGAAGGGCAAAAGATCAATTGCCCGCACTTCCACTACAGCAGCATTAAATTCACGTGACACTGTATGATTCGGGGGTACTTCAGCTTATGCGCAAAAACACTCTGTAACTTGGGCTGACTTAAATGTTTTACATGGGGTGTATTGTTGGTCACAAATGGTTGTGCTCTGTGATGAATGACACTGGCAGGGGGTGGAGTGTGGACATTTGATGAAGACGGTTGCACAGGTGATGATGACAAACCCAGAAATGATGTTATTTTTCCAGATTTGCCAACTGGGGTTGCTGTACCATTTGCACTAGACATACTGCATATACCACCACCACCACAAAAAGTGCCACTCTCACCAGCACTGGACAACATTTCAAAGTCATTATGGTACTCCACCTCATCATGCCTGTAGTAATCCTCTGCTCTTATTACCGCACTACTGCACACGCTAAATTTCCTTCTGGGCTTAACATTCATGGAAGGGGATAACATGCTTGCTATGGTTGCCAGTGATATGGGTGAACGCCCCAGTCTGGTATTACCTGCCTGCTTGTGCTGGGTCCACAGAGTCAAGTGCCTATTCTTAAGATGCGTATGCTGTTCTCCTGTCCCAAGATGGCTCCTCTTTTTACCTCGACTCACACGCACATGGCAAACCTGGCAGATTGCATCTGAATCATCATTTGCATCTTGAACCAAAAAATCCCAAACAAGGGAGTGTGATGCTCTGCTTTTAACATGTCCATGATGATATGGCTTATTTAAATCTGTTATTTTAAGCACTGGAGTGGGGGGGCACGTGATGTTTCTGGCACTGCACACCTGGACTGAAACTGACCACCATGACTACCTATCATATTGATTACTGGGTCGTCGTTATCATCATCATCATCATCATCAAGTAAAACTGGTAAATCACAAGTTTTTACAGGGAGGGGATTCCTGCAAACAGACTCAGACACAGCCACTTTTAATTTCTTTTTCTCCTGTTCCCAACTGGGGTCAATTACATCATCATCATATTCATCAACGTCGCTGTCACACACATCCACATCTTTTGCTTGGATGCTAACATGTGGACTGCATGTTGCAACAACAGCAACATCATCAGCATCATCACATTCATCATCAGCATCTACACCAACATCACCTGATATTTTTTCACCACACTGTGAATCACTGCATGGAAAATGCGTGACATTAAGTGCCACAGTGGATGGAATATCACGTTGTATGCTATCATTGACATCATCATCAGAATCAGGTTCAGTTAATGGCGTGTTACTGGGAAGTATGACATCATCTACACTGTTACTCACTTGCACTGCTTCACACTCAATATGTTTGGATACGGTACCCTGGTCAGAATTAGAACTTGACACAACATTGCTAATACTACCTCCACCAGCACTAACACCAGTAACACTAACACCACCGGCTGGGAAAACATCATCTCCTCCAACTATGAGTGAAGCTACTGATTGGGCTGTAAAAAACATTGCAGGAGAAATACCTTTCTTCACATCAGCAATGGACTTCTCTGTCCGCGAACTACTACCATGCACACAGACCCTCTTACTGCCAACATTGCCATGGCCAGAAACGGCTTTACTTGCACGTCTCTGCAGGCATTTTGGAGGATCAACCACAAATATTATTACCAAATTCAGATTCTGATATGTTCACTTTCTGACTGGAGGGATGCCGGCTGGATGTGAAGCAAAATAAACAACTGTGGCTTCAGCAACTGATAAGAGACTACTGTGTTGTGACACTGTTATGGAATTAAAACAACTTCAGTAACCAGTGGTGCTGATGGGGTGACAAAAACAATCCAGTAGGGTAAAAAATACCTTCCCAATGTGGGGTTGGGGGGAGCACTGAATACAGACAGTGCTGATTTTTATGGCACTACAAGCAGCAAAACTAAGAACAGAGAACACGATCGCAGTACAAAATCAGGCAGCTGCAGTGGATAGCAGGTTCACACTGCTGCGCTTAGTTGCACTTACACTAGTCTGTGTCGCAAATTTTAAAAGGTGTATTATATTTGACGCACACAACACTGCACACACAACACAGAACAGTTTGTGTACAATGCTGAACGTGGAATGCGATGAAAATGCAAAAGTTCAGTGTACTGCCACCTAATGTAAATTTAAAATTTAAACAACCTGACTTTATGAAATACTGCACCACATTCACACAATAAACAGCAAGAAAATTTGTACTATTACTGACAATTTTACTATGTGTACAGTAACACAGTCAGTTATTTAACAAAAATATAACCAAAATACAAAGAAATCACTATTTCTCCAACTTAAATCTACCTACACACAGATACGCCCCTCCCCAGCACAGCACACTTCACTGTCTTTCACCACACACAGTCAATGTTGTAAATTAACATTTAAAATCCACACACAAACAAAAACGCTCGATGATGTGAGCATAGGAGGGTTTCCTACAATCGATGAACTACAGTTAGATCTCCCCAAATAAAGTAAAAATGCTTTTTGAACAGCTTTTAAAAGATTCCTACAGACAGCTATCAGAGCACACTGTCTCCTACTCCTTCCTCCTCATACTACCCCGAACTGAGGCTGTGCAGATCAATATAGAGCCCAAGTGACCTGAACTCCCATGAATCACTGCAAAATCTGCCTTCAGAGCTCAAAAACAAGGTGAAGTGAATTGCCACCAATGTACTTCGCCTTAAAATTTGAAAGAGAAGTGACCAGTGGAGGCGGAGTAACGCGAAGTAGCTGTTTCTAATGCACTTCACGTTCCTCATTATAATGCAAAGTACTCTGCTTCACTAGCAGAACACCCGAACCACCTGTGCTCCATTTAAACGCTTTTATGGAACGGATTAAGCCCACTTCGCCCACCACTAATCTGGTTCATAACATGGTTTTATGTATAGTTACTGTGCCTGTTATGGTTATAAAAGCATTTTCTCAAGTTCCTTGTGTGCCTCAACTGCTCTGTGCTGCTTTGCAGTTCCCCCACCCAAAGAATATGAAAATGCACCTTTATATGTTAATGCAGCTGTCGTGAGTACATTTACGGTTGTAAGAGTGGACTCCTGTGCATGCTTAGGGTAACAGAACTGAGGACCGAAATTTAGTGGTTGTAGTACCTTAAGAATGCACGTGCAATCATTCATATAACAGTAAGGGTACCCTCTGCAGTGGTATGAACATATTACTGACCAAGTGCGATCAATAATATTTAGAGAGCTAGTGTACTCTCTGGAATTAATAACAACTTCCAGAAGTAGTTAACTATCACTTCTTATATCCAAAGTATTTTTTTCTTTTCTGTTTTTCCGAATTAGAAGATTTTGTACCTGAAAGTACTAAGTGCCTGATGTGTGGCACTCTCTACCTGGAGGCTGACATAGTCAGTTCTGGTCCACCCTATACACCATCAGCACTGTGACCTTACTCACTGTGACATCACTAGTAACCAAGTAGAGTTAATCTCCTTCTGCTTGACTGATAACTAATCAGGGATGGTTTCTCAGGTTTGGGGCCTCCATCAAGGTATGTCATGGGGTGTTTACCCAACTTATCTTTACCACGTCTTTTACTGTGTTCAATATTCACAACATTTTATTTTTAATACAACTAGTTACATAGTTGAATGTTTTAGGAGGGAGATAGCAATGTTAGTCCTTGGGATCACTCTGCCTATCTAATCCATATTTTTTTGTCAGCCTCTGATTGATTGAGCCATACATTAGCAAGTAATTTCCTGTTGCAACATTGTAACGTTTCCTATTTTACTTTAAACATGACAATAATAAAAAAAAGTTTAAAGTAAAGTGGCATTCTAGCTCTGGCTGGGGTCCCCAATGATCAGGGGACCCCTAGCAACTAGAGGGTTCACTGTGCCCAAATCCAGCTAAGGGTAACCTGTAACACATGTGTTAATTCGGCAGCATGGTTTGTACTGTAACAATGAACAAGGTAATATGTTGATGATGTAGTGGGGGGAATAGAACAAGAGATATATGCTTTCACGCCACACTCAATACTATCAAGTACAGTACAAGTTTCATTAAACTGTCTTGCCAATTAGTAGGTTTAGCATTGTTTTTTATAGGTGGCAACTCATACTGCATTGTTTTCCAACACTTAATCAGCTCAAGGGCAATGTTTATAACATGTTTTGCTACTCAATTTTATTTTTATTTTTTATTTATTTAGAAAATGTTTCACCAGGAAAGGCATCATGAGCTGTAGAACAGCTCATTTCCAGAAGTCTCCTGGGTGGGTGGTGGGGGAGGGGATTACAATGTTGGAAGAACAAGCAAATACTTTAAAATTGCAGAGAAATGTACAACAAGTGCAAAGATCAAAAGCATACCAGGGTGGTATTTGTCTGGAGAGAGGAACCAAATAAACCTGAAGAGAAAACTAAGTAGAGAGGGACTGGTGATTTCTGCCAGTCATGTACCTTGGAATAGAGGGGGCAGACACAGGATAAACCCAGTAGGAGTGGATAGAGCATGGGGCTGAGATGTGCTGAATAGGCCATGGGAGGATAGATTTGGGCAGAGCTTGGTGAAAGGAGGGTAGATAGGAAGAATGGGAAGAGGGGGGGGAAGGATGGGGAAGGGGCAGCCTAGATCCAAACCCCTTCTGAATGTAGAGAACCCTACATACAGAAAATAAGACCAGGTATTGGAGAAGGGGAGCAAAGGAGATTTGTGGGGAAGGGGCAGTGGAGGGAAGATAGGGAGGATGGGGTAAAGAAGGAAGGGAGGGAGGGAGGGGCAAGGAGAGGAATTAGAAAGTGGGGTGGGGAGTCACGTGGGGTGGTGCTCTTAATGGCAGCCTAGTTCCTTAGTTCTCCCCTCTCAGCCAGTGGATCTCGCTATTTATCGATTCCTGCCAACTATTTCAGGCGAGCTATCTGTTACCCTAACCCCACACAACCCACCGTCACTTTATTTTGGCATTTGTCTTCCTTTTCAACGAGTTTTCTGCCAAGGTGCGGTGCGATGATGGAAGCCGAAATGAAAAGCGCGGGGGCCAAGCACAAGCCGCCGAATACCCCCGAGAAAGCGGCTAAAGATTCGAGAACCCAATCCGTTGGGTCAGGTGCTAAATCCGGATCCCCCTGCCCGCTCACCGAAGATCGGTTTCTGCAGGAGCTGATTCCTTTTCGTGAAACTCTGCAGGAGATCTCAGCAGAGCTTAAATCTATGCGTAGTGATCTCGCCTCCCTCACGACTCGTGTGGGTGACTCGGAGGCTGGACCAGCTCTTTGGAATCCTGGAAGGCTAAATGTGAACCTGACATAATCCTGCTCAAACAACAAATTGTGAAGCTGAAGCTGAAAACTGAGGACCTCGAAGGTCGTAGCAGGAGGAATAACATTTTGGTGTTGGGGTTACCGGAGGGTGAGGAGGGACCAGACATCCTGTCTTTTGTGCAAAAACTCTTAACTAAGATTGTGGGCCCTTCTCCCATATACTCCTCCTACCACATCGAGCATGCCCACAGATCCCTAAAGCCTAAACATCCACCAGGCTCCTCTCCCAGACCCATTTGATTAAGCTGCTCAGTTACCTGGAAAGGCAGCACATCCTGTCGAAAGTCAAGAGTCTGCAAGCAGTTTTGTGGAGAATCGCACACTGAGAATAACCCAGGATTTACCCCTTGAAACCTGACTGAAGAGAAGAGAATTTCACCCGTTGGTGACAAAATTGATTGCAGCTGGCCTCAAATTCCGTATGAACTATCCGGCTAGGCTTCAAGTCTACCTCGACAATGCCTGGGCTTCCTTTGAGACTCCTGAACATGCCAAAAGCGAACTTACTAAGAGGTTGCCTGACCTCTTCAAATCAGGCTGACTGTTATGCTGAATTGCAGTGTTAAGTTTTTCTTGTGCCTACCTGGCTGTCTGGCCTTGTTTGGTTGATGTGCCAGCTTCTGATCTCTCCTGGGGGCTAGCCGGCCCTTTACGTGGGTTGGGGCGGTCTCTGGCCGGGGTTGTGGCTTGGGCCTTCCTTAGCTGGGCCTCCACCTGGTGGAGGCGTGGGAGTGGGAACCTCGATTTTGTCTGCGGTTCCACACGGTTCGCTTTACCGATGCACGGATGGGTCCAACCTGTTTTCCTCCTTCCCCTATCCGGGTATTGCGGTGGCTGAATTGTAGACCTCGATCCCAAGCTCCCCTTTCTATATTCGCTCCGTTACTGCTTCACCTGTAATGGGCGAAGGGTCTAGCGTTGTTGGTTTGTCCTCTCCACGTGGTGAGTTTTTCCTTCCTATCAAGTCATGTTGGCTCGACCACGATTGTTGCTGTGTGCCTTGGTTCCTTTCCAAGCTCCATTTTGGGGGTTGGGGTGTGTTTTGTTGGGGTAGATGTTTTTATTACTCCTTTTCTTTTCCCTTTCTCATTTCTAGCTGGGGGGGAGGGCGGTGGGAAGGGTGTGCTTTGAGATGCAGTCTCACAACCAATTTTGGGGGGGGGGCTGCGGTACCCGGCTTCGCCCTGCTATTTTGTTCCATGTTGCTGTTTGTCAATGGGGACACCACTCAGGGTTTTATTACAGCTAGCCGTTGGTCTGCCAGTCCTGGGGACCAATCCCTTCAAAGGCCATTCTTTTGTGGTGTACTTGCCTTTCTGATACAGAGGGGACGGATTGTATATAGTTCTTGGGGTATTGTGGTGGTAGTTGTTGGGCTTTTCATTTGGGGTGGGGGTTGGTTACTTTTTCCAGATCAGAGTGTCCTGCTTTTGTTTCCCTGGTATCGGTGATCCCAATGTTCTGATTTATCCATGTGTTGGTGACTAAGTTATATGTTGTGGATTGTCTTTCCAATGGTTATGGGGGAGGTGCCTCGGAGAGTTTCACCACCTGTGGGTGTATTACTATTGCTGGGCCTACCCTGCGTAATTTCCATGCTATTATCTGTAATGTGGGTGATGCTCCTGTGCTTGGCCTACTACTAGGTAAGCTATCATGGCATTGAGTTTTGTTAAAATTGCAAGCTGGAATGTTAGAGGCATCAACGACCCTCTCAAGAGACGCCAGATCTTTCTAAATTGCTCCCTACTTAACGTAGATATAGTTTTTATACAGGAAACCCATTTGGCTGCCTCTGAGGAAAAGCAATTGCGAAGGCTGGGGTTTACTCAGGTTTTCACTGCCCCTGGCTCGCAAGCTAGTAGGGGGGTTGCAATCCTAATTAAACATCACATTAGATTCGTTGCTGATGATTGTGTTATTGATCGGGAGGGCAGATACGTTTTGGTCAAGGGTCAGCTCGATAATAGTAATGTGGTTTTAGGGGCTTATTTACGTCGTGGGTGGCGACCCGTCCTTCCTTATGTCCCTGGCAGATATCCTGAGCAGATTTTTACCTTCCCTTTTCATCTTAGGGGCTATTGGAATGTAGCCCTGTCCAGCGATCTCGACAAAACCTATAGACCAATTAAACCAGCATCCCCTGCACAACATGCCCTTTTTGACTTTATTAGCCTGTTGGGTCTCTGTGACCCCTGGCGTCTTCTTAACCCCGATAATCAGCTTTACTCCTTCTATTCCCAGGTTCACCAAACTTGGTCGAGAATCGATTACATCCTAGTTAGTTCCTCACTAATGAGTTGTACTTCCCAAGTGGGTATCGAGCCGATAGTTATCTCAGATCACTCCCTGGTTTGGATCAAGATTTCCCCAGGTATCCAGGGTCAACGAGACACGTTGTGGAAACTCAATACGCAAATTCTGAAGGAAGAACATTCTGTCTCCCAAATCAGGGACATGATCCTCATGTATTTCGACCTGAATCAAGGTTCTGTGAGTCGCACGGATTTACTATGGTGCTCCTTTAAATGCTTTCTCAGAGGGGAGCTTGTCAAGATCGCGGCTACTAGGAAAAGGGTAAGGGAGTCTAAAATCAGGTCACTGTCTAGTAGGTTGAGATTGGCCGAAGACAAACTTCTCTCCTCCAACTCCCCAACTAACTTATCGGCTCTCATCAAACTTAGGAATGAATACAATGACTTAACCCATGACAAAGCTGAATATGCTCTTTTTAAGTCCAGGACTAGGTATATTGATCAAGGGGAAAAATCGGGCCGGATGTTAGCGATGAGATTCAAGGAAATAGAGAGCTCCCATTTAATTCCGGCTCTCAAAGCTCAGGACGGTACCTCTAAGTCGCTACCTAGGGAGATTGCCCACATTTTGAAGTCTTTATAAAGGTATTTACAGTTCCAGCTCCACAGCGCCACATGTCCAGTCGGTAGAGCGTTCTTGGACAATATTAAGCTCCCGTCCCTTCAGTCTCATCATTGCGATTTGCTGTCTGCCCCATCACTCTGGGTGAGGTAGAAGAGGCAATCAAAGACCTACCTTTAGGGAAAGCCCCTGGCCCAGATGGCTATCCCTCAACCTTTTACAAGGTTTTCTGCAAAGAGCTATCCCCTCTGTTGCTTAAGCTATACGAATACTTGTTTTCTGCGGTGGTGACTGATCCCTCTCTTTTAGAAGCAATAATAATCCTAATCCCTAAACCCGATAAGCCCCTAACTGAGCCTGCCAGCTATAGCCCAATATCACTCTTAAATTATGATATCAAAATCCTATCTAAAATTTTATCGTCCAGAATCAAAAGGGTCTGGCAGCATTTGCTGAGCCCGGAACAGGTTGGCTTCATTCAGGGGCGATGATCTGCTGACCATCTGAGAACCCTTGCCCATGTCCTTCAGGTAACCCGTACCTTGCCAGATCCTATGGTCCTAGTTGCGCTTGACGCAGAAAAAGCTTTCGACCGAGTGAACTGGGACTTTCTATGGGCTACTCTGAAGAGAATGGGCTTCCCTGACTCCTTTATCCAAATGATTATGGCTATTTACAAATACCCCTTGGCTAAAGTTTATTGTAACGGGGTCTTTTCCTCCAGTTTTCCCTTATGCGCTGGCACTTGTCAAGGTTGCCCCCTATCCCCCTACCTATTCAACCTGTACTTGGAACCATTGCTGGTGAGTATTAAAGGTTCTTCGCAAATCAGGGGTTGTACCCTTGCGCAACTTCCCCTAACCTTATTGGTCTTTGCTGATGACATACTGTTATACCTTACCAACCCCGTACAATCTTTAACTCATATCCTCCAAACCATTGACCATTTTGGTCAGGTATCCAACTACAGGTTGAATGTTTCCAAATCGGTCATATTCCCGTTAACTCTCTCACCTTTAAATTGGATTTTGAGCGGTTCGTTGAAGTGGTCCCGGTTTCCTTTAAATACCTAGGTGTTCATGTAACCAGGGGGGAAGGCTTGGCTAAGGAACTCAATTTAGACAATGCCGTCAGGAGGAATTCGTGTGACTCGATCGTTGGCAACGTTGCTCTCTCCACCTGGGAGCAAATTAATATTATTAAATGAATATTCTGCCCCGCTATTATACCCCCTGACTCATCTTAACATTTGGTTACCCAGGCAGTTCTTTACTCAGGTTAATTTGACACTATCGAACTTTGTTTGGAAGGGAAACAACCTCAGAGAGCCTTTCTCAAGCTATCACTAGGGATAAGGGGGCCTTCACCACCCAATTCTTGCTTTATTATTGGGCTAGTCACTTGGCTAGATTAGAAGCTGTCCAACACTCAGCCTTCCACATTTCCACCCATATGGCAACAGCTTGAGTTAATTTATTAGCTCAAGCAAATCTGAACCCTTCTCATTTTCTGGCACCCATTCTCCAAGCTCCCCCGCCATCCGTGACTCCTATAGGCCTGTCCATTAGAATTATTTCTCAGTGCTGGAACTTCTTTAACTTCCTCCCATCCAAAGATTCAGCCCAACCTCTGGTTTTAAATCCTAACCTCAAAATTGGAGGTAGCTGGTTAGTCACTGACTGGCTTCCGCAGCTACAAAATCTGTCTGTGGAGTCTTTGTATGAGCAAGGTACTCTCCTCAATTCGGATGGAATCTTAAAGTCCCTTCACATTCCTCAGAGATGTATTTTTAAAGTTTTTCAACTGAGACATTTGATCCTCCAAACCTTGGGGCCGACCTGTTCCCCCTCCAAAATAAGGCCTTTTCTTGAGAAGATACAGGAGGCAGCTGGCTCACGTAGAAGTATCTCTATCATTTATAACAAATTGTTGGCTGACCTTTTCCCCGCTCCCTTAGAGGGTTCCAAAATCTGGTCACTCTCTGGCTCGATCGCTCTCCCCGCTTGGGACTCAATTTGGAAGGATGTGTATCGTTACTTGTCCCAAGATAATCACAGACTGACCCAATACTATATCTTAAACAATCTCTACTATACTCCAGTTAAGTTGGCCAAGTTTGGTAAACTGGAGTCTAGTCTCTGTTTGAGATGTGGTGCCGCAGAAGGGAACTTGTTGCATATTTTTTTGGGAATGTGCTAATGTGGCACCTTTATGGGATGCTCTCAGAAACTGTCTTGACCCTCTGTTAGGTCTGAAAGAGCTATTTATCCCTGGTATTTGTATTTTAGGTGACTACTCCGGCATCTTTGTGAAGGAACGTAGATACCACATGGCATTTATCTCAATGGCAGTTAAAAAATTGGTCCTCAGGCATTGGTTAGACCAAGATATTATTACCTATCAAGAGTGGCTTAGGGAGATGTCTCTCAGTCTCAATACCGAGAAACTTATTGCTAGTTTCAGGCATAGCCCGGCGTCTTTTGTTCGGAAATGGGGCAAGTTGAGTGCACTTTATTTAGGGTAGGCATGTTTCTGGCTTTTCTTATCCTTAGTTTTTTATGCCACTTTAGATCATCCAGTGCTATTAGTTTCCATATTACAGATGTCCCCTTTATCGACCTGGCCTCCCTTCTACTTGTGCAACTCTCCGGGGCAAAGGGGAGGGGGGTTTGGGGGGTTGGGGGGTAGGTGTTTTTTTTTTTCTTTTTTTTTTCTTCTTCCCTTTGTATTGTCCCAGCTTATATTACGGTGATTGTATATATTTATTTATGGTGTTTATTAACCTGGTTGCATGTAACCCTTTCCCTTTCCTTGACAATCCCTTAAGGTGTATTCCCTTATGTATTATATTTTTCTTTCTATTCTAAAATTCAATAAATTTAAATTTCAAAAAAGAAAGTGGGGTGGCATACGGGGAAGGAAGAAGGAAAGAGACAACTAGCTAGCTGAACTTAACCCCCTTCAAGATGTTATGAACCCTGCAAGGGGATTGCAGTTTGAGGGTGGTTGGGGAAGGGTAGCAGAGAGGGGCAGAGTAGCCATCATCCTAGACCCCTTCAAGATGCAAAGAACCCTGCAAGGGGAACAAAAATTAGAGGAGGAGAGAGGAGCTGCAACCCTTTCAGGATGCAGAATCCCTGCAAAGTGGGCAGGGCACTGGCAGAATGAGACAGGAGAGAGGGGGAGGTAGGACGAGAGATGGTTTGGTCAGGAATTAGGAGGTGTGATTTGTGATGTAGGAGAGGGGGATAAGTTAAGGGTGAGGTGTAGGGGTGTGAGGGGGGCTCAGAGTGAAATGGGGGAGACGTTAAATAGAGCAGAGGAGGAAGGGGATAGGATGGAGGGTAGAGGGAGGGCTAGGGACACGTGCAGTTAAGAGTATAGAAATTGCATAGGGCTAGGGAGATAGAGGATGAGGATGAAGAGAACTGTATTGGGGCTGGCAGGGAGTTCCAATGCTTAGGGAAGCAGTAGGAGAAGGCTTCATGTCCCGTGGTGGTAGAGCGATGAAGGATTGCTAGAGTGTGAGCATCAGAGGATCTGAGAAGATGAGTTGGGGGGGAGGAGTAGTGAGAGATTCTGAGAGGTAAGAGGGGAGATTACCAAGCCAGTACTTTGACATGAACATGAGTCAGAAAAGACTTGCCTGCTCCTGTTGGACGCTGTGAAACTTGCTATACTGCAGAGAACAAACTAGAATGCATTTGAGGAACTGGGAACCTGGTAAAACATAATATTGTTTGGGACTAGTTAGGAAGGTAAGCTACGCTTTCTACAGAAAGTTTCATTATTTTCTTATTGGCATTAAGAATTGCAGGATTCCATTAAAGTGTAGTAATTTTATAATTAGAGGGGGTGAAATACAACTGAAGTTGCTTGATTTCTGTGCTAAACACCTAGGATTTGGAAGGATATTTGTGCAATATTTTAGAAGTGTCCTGCTGGCTGAGCAGTGAGTTTATCCCTGGTTTCAGATAAAGGGTTTGTGTATTAGAAGCAGACATAGCAAATTGTCTTCACTGAAAGGCCTGCTTACATCACAGGTGTCACTAGTCAATCAATTGATTCTGGGTGGGGCTTTTATCACTGAGCTGTCTTAGGCAAACTACACAGTGAGAAGACAGTCAGAAAAGACTTGCCTGCTTCTGTTGGAAGCTGAGAAACTTGCTATACTGCAGAGAACAAACTAGAATGCATTTGAGGAACTGGGAACCTGGAAAAACATAATATTGTTGGGGACTAGTTAGGAAGGTAAGCTACGCTTTCTACAGAAAGTTTCATTATTTTCTTATTGACATTAAGAATTGCAGGATTCCATTAAAGTGTAGTAATTTTATAACCAGAGGGGGTGAAATACAACTGAAGTTGCTTGATTTCTGTGCTAGACACCTAGGATTTGGAAGGATATTTGTGCAATATTTTAGAAGTGTCCCACTGGCTGAGCAGTGAGTTCGTTTTTATCCCTGGACTCAGTAGAATGGTTTGTGTAGGAGCAGTGGTCTAGTAAATTGTGGTGTTGGTTGACTTACTATAAAGGGCAGTACTCACCAGGGTGGTGGAGCAGTGGTGTATTTGATTGTTTCTAACAGTCACCAGTGGTTGTGGCCTACCCATCCACCCTTCCCTCACCCCACCAACCCCAGGTGTGGCATTTCCTTTATAGCCAAGGTTCTGACATCACTTCCTCAACAGGTCTTGGGGCAGAACTGTCATATTCTTAATTACCCAGCACAGTACATAAAGGGTAAGTACACACAAAATTTTTTTTATATATTACTCATTGCATATTATAAGGAAGAGGGACATGTGAGGAGTGGTGCAATGCACTGGCTGTGGGGCAGCGATTTTCCAGGAGACATTCTGGAACCTGCGTTGTTGCCCTATTTGCAGGCAACTGTCAGCTCTGAGGGAGGAGGTTGCCCACCTCCAGGCTGAACCGGCAAGGACTAAGGAGGCCTCCCCCACCCAAAGAGCACCAGTTCCACAACCACTGCCTCAGAGGTTGTCATGTGTGAAGAGCAGATGGACCACCGTAGGTTTTGGGAGAGTGAGGGTGGTGGAACAGAGGCATAGCCCCCGAGTTGTACCTCCACACAAATCATATGTCAGTCTGGCAAATCAAGGTTCCTCTATGATGACACCCTCAGTAGAGACCAAGAAGAATGCTGGGGACATCCACAAAGGAGACCCACAAAAGAGTGGCAAGGGACACCACAGGGGAAAGAAACAGCTTCTGATAGGGGACTCAATTGTTAGGGGTGTAGACCTGGGGAAGGGAGAGGAGAGGGAAGTAAGGTGCCTGCCTGGTGCCATGGCTTGAAGGGACAGGAAGCAAATCCTCAGGATTGCAGAAGCAGTATCACAGGAGAGGAAACTAGATATCATTGTCTACCTCGGGACAAAATACCTAGCTAGGCATGAGATCAGTGCAGTGCAGGATGAATTTGTGGAGTTGGGGAGGGGCCTCAGACAAGTAGCAAGCACGGTAACCTTCTCAGAGGTGCAGCCAGTCTATGGCAGGGGTGAGGCTAGGGTACTGCACACCATGCAGTTTAATGAATGGTTGCAAAACTAGTGCAGAGCACAGGGCTTTGGCTTCATTGGGGACTGGGGATCCACCTGGAGAGATGAAGGTCTATACTGGCATGATGGTCTGCATCTGTCCAGGAAAGGAAACACGCTCCTAGGTGAAAGGTTTAAAGGCTTCCTTGGCAAGCTTTTAAACTAGCCAAGGGGGGGAGGTACTGATAGGAAACAGGAAAGTTCAAGCCTCCCCCCACAAAACATGGCAGTTAGTAGGGTAAACACTGAGGTACAGAGCTTGACAGAGGGCAGGACAGGGGTAAATGGAAAATTGGACAAGGGCAATAAGAGCAGGGATGGGGTAAAAAAGGATAAAGCCAACATTAAATGGAGGGAAATGAGTACCAATGCCCATAGTCTGGGAAACAAGCTTCCAGAGCTAGTAGCCCTGATGGAAGAGGAACACTTGAATATTATGGCAGTCACAGAAACATGGTACATGGAGAACCATGACTGGGATGTCAACATACCAGGGTACACAATCTACAGAAGGGACATGGAGGGTAAAAGAGGAGGTGGAGTAGCTCTCTACATAAGGGAAGGGATCAAAGCTACAGAACTAAAAAGTAAAGGGGGAGGACAAGTGGCACTCTGGGTCACCTTGGAGACAGGGAATGGCATCATAATCCTCACAGGGGTTGTATACAGACCCCCGTCTCAAGGGGAGGAAATGGACAAGAAAATGATAGGGGGCATTCTCAAAATGGCTGAAAAAGGGGAGATACTGTTGATGGGGGACCTGAATATGCTTGATGTTAACTGGATGATATGGACTCCAGCCGCATCCAAGAGCAGGGTCATTCTCGATGCCCTACAGGGGGCATGCCTTAGACAGCTAGTGGTGGAACCCACTCAGGAGGGAGCAATATTAGACCTGATACTCTCAAATGGAGAGAGGATCACAAATTTAGAAGTCAGTAGACATCTGGGAACAAGTGACCGCTGCACAGTGTGCTTCACAATAAACACAACCATGGAGACAAGCCATACAAAGACAAGGATACTGGACTTTAGAAGGACTGACTTTGGCATAATGGGTGAATACCTGAGGAATGCATTAGCAAATGGCCAGAATGGAGGGGTGGAAGAACGATGGAGAAAAATCAAAACTGCCATCATGGAGGCAACAAGCCTTTGTGTGAAACAAATAAAGAAAACAAAGTGGAATAAAAAACACTATGTTTCTCAAAATAGGTGTCAGGGAAGGTTAATGAGAAAAAGGCTGCATTCAAAAAGTATAAGGAATCACAGAAGGAGCACGACAGGGAACTGTATCAATTAAAGCAAAAAGAAGTGGAGAAGGCAGTCAGAAAAGCAAAGGCCCAAACCGACGAAAAGATAACCAACTCAGTTAAGAAGGCAGATAAAACCTTTTATAGGTACATTAGGGAGCATAGAAAGGTTAAGGGAGGGATAGTGAAGATTAATAAAGGAGAGGGGAGGTGGGCAGAGGGAGCCAGTGAAAAGGCAGAGATACTGAATGAATACTTTTTCTCAGTATTCACAAAAGAAGAAGAGGAGGAGTAACCTAAACCAAACAGTAGAAGCACTCTGGGTAGTGGGGTTGACACCAGTCCATTTACAGAAGAAAGAGTCCTGAAAGAACTCCTAAAACTCAAAGTGGACAAAGCAATGGGGCCTGACGGGATTCACCCTAGAATCCTAAAAGAGCTAAGGGAGGACCTAGTGACACCACTAACCACACTTTTTAACAAATCATGGGAAGATGGGGTGATACCTGAGGACTGGAAGAGGGCAGATGTGATTCCCCTTCACAAAAGTGGGAGCAAGGCAGAAGCAGGAAACTACAGACCTGTTAGTTTGACCTCAGTGGTGGGGACAATGATGTAATCACTTCAGAAAGAAAGAACTGTTGAGTACCTAGAGGCCAGTGGGGCACAGAACCCAAACCAGCATGGATTCACAGCAGGAATGTCATGTCAGATGAATCTAATTGATTTCTTTGACTGGGTGACCAAAGTAATAGACCAGGGAGGGTCTGTGGATATGATCTACCTAGACTTTAGCAAGGCATTTGGCACAGTCCCGCACAAAAGATTAATAATCAAGTTAGCCAGCTTGGGAGTGGGTCCCAGGGTGGTAGCCTGGGTAGCAAACTGGCTGCACAACAGGACACAGAAGGTAATAGTGAATGGAAGACATTCTGAAGAAAGGGGGGTTACTACTGGAGTACCTCAGGGCTCTGTACTGGGTCCAGTCCTCTTTAACGTCTTTATTGGTGACATTGCAGAGGGTCTGGAAGGAAAGGTATGCCTCTTTGCAGATGACACAAAGATCTGTAACAGAGCTGATACACAAGGAAGGTAGAAAGGATGAGAAGGGACTTGGCAAGGTTGGAGGAATGGTCAGACATATGGCAACTTAGATTCAATGCAAAGAAGTGCAAAGTAATGCACCTGGGAAATAAAAATCCAGGAGAAGAGTACACACTAGCAGAGGAGGTACTAACGACAACAATAATGGAAAGGAATCTGGGTGTAGTCATATCAGATGACCTAAAGGTGGGTAAGCAATGTGAGAAGTCAGTAAGGAGAGCCAGGGGGATACTGGGATGCATATGGAGGGGCATCACAAGTAGCAAAAGGGAAGTGGTTATCCCTCTGTACAGACAGTTGGTGAGACCCCATCTGGAGTACTGCGTGCAGTTTTGGAGACCTCATCTGTGCAAGGACAGAGACAGGATGGAAGCTGTCCAGAGGAGGGCAACTAAAATGGTGCAGGGTCTACATCAGAAACCATATGAATAGAGACTGAGAGAGCTTAATATGTATACCCTTGATGAAAGGAGGGACGGGGGGACATGACAGAAACTTTTAAGTACCTCAAGGGAATCAACAAAGTCCAGGAGGGTAGCATCTTTCAGAAAAAGAGATGTGTAAGAATAAGGGGGCACAATTTAAAGTTAGAGGGGGGACAGCTCAGGGGTAATGTGAGGAAATTATTTTTCATGGAGAGAGTGGTGGATGCATGGAACCGCCTTCCTGAAGAGGTTGTGGGGTCTAAAACAGTGGGGGAATTCAAACATGCATGGGACAGACATAAGGCAATTATAGTGGTGGGTTGCAGGAAGTAGGCTGTTGGTTAACTAGAATCTGCAGCTTATCCAATAGGTAGGGAAATGGGCAGACTGGGTGGGCCAAGTGGTCCCTATCTGCCATCAAAGTCTATGTTTCTATGTTTCTATGTTGCTGTAGTGGGAGAGTTGCCTGCACTCCAGTGAGGGGAAGTGAAAGAATGGTACATGGAGCAGTGATGAGTGCGGAGTGGGCGTCGCGAGCAAAGTGACACAAAGCATTGAAAAAAGTATCCAATCTGGACAGGAAAGACTTGGGATCAGCACTGTAGACTATATCACAATAGTCAATAATAGGGAGTATCATTTTCTGTACTAGATCATGCCAGACTGGTACAGGAAGGGAACTACAGTTCCTGTAAAGGGCGTCAAGCTTGGGGTGCAGTTTCTTCAGGATGGCATCGATATGCACAGAAAAGTTAAGGTGTTGGTCAAGCCATACACCCAAGTATTTAAAAGAGGATGTGCCCTCTAAGATAGTCCCATCAAGTGTGTGGAAGGAGGGGAGGGAGGGCAGCCTAGAGAATTTTTGTCTAGTGCCAAAGGTTATGGAGACTGTCTTCTTGGTGTTGAGGAAGAGCTGATCCAAATTTAGCCAACGCTGAACATTGTTGAAGTCAAGCTGTAGTGAGGAAATCACATTGGGGGGAGAGGGGCCTGAGGTGAACAAGACCGTGTCATCTGCATTCATGTGGATAGAGGATGAGGAGCATGCAGATGGTAGGTCATTCAGGAATATTGAGAATAGGAGTGGGCCGAGGATGGAGCCTTGTGGCATACCTGTCAAGATAGATAGTGGAGGAGAAGTAGAATCAGCTGTTTTAACTGATCAGGTGCAACTAACCAAATAGGCTCTGAACCAATTGCAGGCTGAATGAGATAAGCCAGCAGATGAAAGGGTATCAAGGAGGAGGGAGTGGGAGACAGTGTTGAAGGCCTTTGCAAGGTTGACAAAGATGGCGGAGTTGATGTGACCTCTATCTATGGCAGTATGGATAGAGTCAGTGAGTCTGAGTAGGGAAGTCGTTGTGGAGTGATTCTTCCGAAACCTAGATTGGAAGGAAGTGAAGAAGCAGGACTTGTCAAGAAAGGAGGAGAGCTAGTAGAGAACATGGTGTTCTTGGAGTTTGGCCAGGATGGGGAGGAGTGAAAAGGGACAGTAGTTCCCAGGAGAAGCAAGATCAAAACCCTTAGGCAGGGGGAGAACTGTGGCATGTTTCCAGGCTGTCGGGATAGTAGTGGTGTGGAATGACAGGTTAAGGAGATCAAAGAGCAGGACTGAAATGTTATTCCTACACATCAAGTAGGATGCTTAACAAACCTCAGTCAGCTTACCATTCTGTTGTACGTTTTGCCACTGGACAGGAAAGATCTACTCACCATTGCATATTATATAATTCTTTTAGATGTCTCTCATTAACTCAGAGATTTAATAATAGGTCTCTGATTTTTTTGCACAAAATCAAGTTGCAACTACTTCCCAATAGTATTTTGAGTTTGTTTCTAACCATTCCCATCACATCCAATACCCACCAGCACAGTAAATATCAGTTTCAGATTCCGTTTTTTTGAACTGTTTTTGCTCAAAAATTATTGTCTTTCTTTGTACTAAAGTTATATAATAACCTACCTAGTATTGTTGTCAGTTGTCAAAAAATGTTTACATTTAAGACTGTTGTTAGGAGATATTTATTGGAAAATTCAGTCTGTAGATGTTTTAATTAGTTCTACTTTTGATGTAATTGTTTTTTTTTCCTGGCCTTGTCTCTGTATTTTATATTTATAGTGTTTATACATCTTATTTTGTATTTTGTAATGTTTTGTATGTTATGTTCTAAAACTGGACATCTGTGAAAACCACAGTCCTTTTCAGTATAAAATAAGGAAATAAAAATGAAATGAAATGGCAAGCACTGAGAGGTACAGCAGCTTGGGGTCAAGAACATTGGGGGAGTGGCCCTTTGATGGGTTGAGAGAGAGAGTAGTGCCTTTAAGGTGTCATGGGAAGAGATGGGAGAAAAGATGAAGCCCTCAGCAAGCTGATGTGGCAGAGAGGTATGAGGGGGTTGGGAGGTAGTAGGAAGGGATGGGAGGGAGGGAGGCTAGAAGGGTGGAAGTGCAGGAAGTAAAACAGGAATTACATTCTGCTGCAACAATTGGCAGGCACCTTAAGCCCAGTCACAATGCAACGCAAAACTGAATTGTAATGCTTAAGAAACAGTTTGTGCAAGGTTTTGTACTGAATCCAGCAACACTTATGCAACCCAATGAGAAATGCTAAAGCAACTCATTGGCAGAACAGTTCAATGTGATTGGTACTGTAGAAAACCATGTAATGAGCACATAGAAAAACAAAACCATTTCAGAAATAAACAGTATTCAGGAACTGCTTTTAAAAATTACTGAAATTGTCTGCCCATTTTGTGGTGCTATCTCTTGAAAACATTTGAAAATTCTCCCTTTAACTTCTGATGGTCTACAAAAGCCTTTCCTCTTTGAATGAACAAGGACTCCTGTTTTGCCCAGGTGGGCCCATTTTGTTGATTGACATAATATCTTTACAGTACAAAAAATGTTTACAAACATTCCACACAAAATCTTTTAATCATCACCATTTTATAAAATAATAGTCAGTGTTACATATTAAATAGACAATCAAAGGAATTCTTATGCATCATCCAATATTGTGACTAACAAATATAAATATTCATATGCAACAAATTCCAAAAACAAACAAGGGGTTTTAAAGAAAGCTATTACCAGGGTGTGGGTATTCATTGATGGGAGGGGTGCCAAGAACGATCAGAGCATTTCTACATTAAACAAGAAAGTCAACAGGTTTTCCACATTATTATCATTTCCACAAGAAAATAAAGTATATAACACATCATTGTTTGAGATAGTATTCTTCATAATGGAATTTTCCAGATATTGTTTTCTTCCTTTGTCGTACCTTGGACACGTAAACATAAGGAGCTGGATTTTCTCTGCTCTGGGAATGCCACAAGCCCCTGGTGCACCAAACACATGACCCATGGGGCCTGCTGTATTCCTGTGTCAGTGATTGGGATTTTCCATCCCTTGCGCCGATCGCTGCACCTTAGACCATAGTTTTGTGGTCTTGTATGTGCCACTCCTTGGAGTCTAAGTTACGATGCTTGCACCAGAGAATTGGCGCAAGCTGCTGTAAATCATGGAAACTGTCACAACTGCACCCAGGAATGGAAATTTGGGTGCAGTTGCAGCAAAGGTGGATGGCGCACTGCAGAATTTAAAGTCCTGTGGTGCAGGGCTGGATGCAAGCCCTGTGCTCCGTTCAAAAAGCTGGCCCCATGTGTTCAAGATCATCTAGTTCACGTTGGCCACAGCTACAAAATGGGGAAAAATTACCTCTCAGTTTTGTTTATAAAAGAGTTGATTAGAATCAATAATTTGCAAAGAGAAATGTGTGACTAGGTTTCTTTTATCCTCGTCTAGAATTTTGATCAGGTAAGGTTCTATCTGGAAAACCCTTTGAAGATGTTTGTATGCTATGTGAATTTCAGAGGAGAGAATTTTTTCCATATCTTGCTGTGCTGCTATATCTCTGCTTCAGCATCTAATACAATCAACTAAGATTCTAAGATTGTACATGCAGTTCTGTGGATCTCATATAATATGAATTGAAGACCCATTTGATACAGTAAAGTTTTCATAAATAGCATGTATGAGGAAATAAAAACTCTTAATGAATATGAAATTTGTTCTTCAAAACACTGCTTGGGAAGGTGATTTTCAGGCATTACTTATAAATCCATAAATATATATATATATATTCATTGCAAAAAACTCTGTTTAATGCATCAGTTAGGGTTGTTCCACAGCAACAAAAGTGAGGAAATGTGGTGTTAGGGTTCCCACCCCTTGCACCCCACACCCACCTGGACCCCACCAACAGACATCGGGGTGTGCATTGGGGTTGTTGGCCCTAACTCACCCCATTCTAGCTGTAAATAAGCTGAGGTGTTGCAGTATCAGAAAATGGGGTGAGAGTTAGTCTAATATCCAACGACACCCCGATGCCTGTTGGTGGGTGGCTGGTATGGAGTGCAAGGGGTGGCTAACTTAACACCAAATTTCCTCACTTTTGTCACTATGGAACAACTCTAACTGATGCATTAAACTGAGTTTTTTGCCATGAATTTCCCATCTTTTTGAAAATGTACACTATAAATAGTGAATGGTATGTGGTGGTGGTGGGAGCGAAGGGCCCAATCCCATTTGTGTGTAATAACCCTAACAGTCATGGTAATGCTAACAGTAATGGTAACAGCAACGATAATGGTAATCCTAATGGGAATGTTACGCTAACAGTAACGCCAGCACTAATGGTAATGGTAATAGTAACGAGAACAGTAACAGTAATGGAAATGCACATGCAAATGGTAACGCAAATGGTAATGAAAATACAAAAGGTAATGGTAACGCAAACACAAGCGGAAACAGTAACGCCAATGGTGACTCAAAAAGAAACAGTATTGCAAATGGTAATGCAAGCTCAAGAGCAAACGGAAATGGTAATGCAAATGGTAACAGAAATGCAAGTGCAGATGTGAACTCAAACACAGATGGTAATGCAAACAGCAACGAAAATGCAAATGGTAATGGTGACACAAACAGAAATGCAAATGAAAGCACAAATA
Source organism: Neoceratodus forsteri (assembly GCA_016271365.2). Classification (NCBI taxonomy): domain Eukaryota; kingdom Metazoa; phylum Chordata; order Ceratodontiformes; family Ceratodontidae; genus Neoceratodus; species Neoceratodus forsteri. The sequence continues at coordinate 374,003,041 of CM057449.1, forward strand.
CAAACGCAAACAGCAACGCACACGGTGACACAAACAAAAACACTAATTAAAATGGTTCCGGAAATGAAAATGGTATCGGTAACACAAACACAAACAGTAACGCCAACGGTGATACAAAAGGAAACAGCAATGCTAACAGTAACGCAAATGTAAGCACAAATACAAATGGTAATGAACATGGCGATGCAAATGGAAACAATAATGCAAACGGTAATGGAAACGCAAGTGCAAACATAAATGCAAGCACTAATGGTAATGCAAATGGTAATGGAAATGCAAATGGTAACTCAAGCAGAAACGCAAACGTGAATGCAAACACAAATGCAAATGGTAACGGCAACAGAGATGCACAAAGAAACAGTAATGCAAGCGACAACGGAAACAAAAGCACAAATGTAAATGCTAATGGTAACGGAAACGCAAATGCAAATGATAATGCAAATGGCAATGGAAATGCAAATGGTAACGGTAACGCAAATGGAAACGGTAATGGTAGCGGCATTGGGGACACCAAAGGAAACAGTAATGCAAATGGAAATGCAAATGCAAGCAAAAATGCAACCACAAATGGTAACGCACACGGTGCTGCAAATGGAAATGCTAACGAAAATGGTAGCGGAAAAGCAAATGGTAACGGTAACGCAAACGCAAATGGTAACAGTAACGAGAACAGTAACCACAACAGAAATGCACATGCAAATGGTAACACAAACGGTAACGAAAATGCAAACAGTAATGATAACGCATTCACAAGCGGAGGCGGTAATGCCAATGGTCATGCAAAAGGAAACAGTGATGCAAATGGTAACACAAATGCTCCTCCTCTTCCAATCCCTGCTTTAAAGCCTCCCTCTGGGGCTTCCTCAAATTGGCCTCCTCCTGCCACTGCACTTAATCAAACCCCCTTGACCACTCCACGTTGACTGGCTGAGTCGTTACCGAACTCCTTGCTTAAGGTTGCGGGTCCCTACACCTATCCACTAGTAAAGCGTGTTGATACTAGCTGAATTGATTGTGATGGGTCCACCCTGGCCCTACTGCTCACTAATCATTGTATATGTTTCTGTTCTATCCACTGTTCTATATTTAGGTGCGTAGTTGCCTTGGTATGTTGATTACTCTCTTTGCTTTTCTGTTTATCATCCTCCTGATTGTAATGTAAATCCCTTGATGCTGTTGTATTGCCTTGCTTTGTTGTTGCTCTTGATTATACCTTGTAACTGTCTCTGCCTGTTATACTTGAATGTACCTCTGTAATCTCCTGGGTAACACCTGAAAATAGGCACTTGGTTGTCTAGTGTGCTTATCTGGTAAACAAAAGCAAATAAATAAAAAAAAAAAACAGAAACGGTAACGCAAATGGTAACGGAAACGCAAGTGCAGATGTGAAACCAAACACAGATAATAACACAAACGGCAAAGAAAATGCAAACAGTAATGGTAACACAAACAGAAATGCAAACACAAGCACAAATACAAATGCAAATGGTAACGCACACGGTGACACAAACAGAAATGAAAACACAAACAGTAACAATAACGCAAATGGAAATACAAATGCAAGCGCAAATACAAATGCAAACGGTAACACACACAGTGATGCAAGTGAAAACGCTAATGAAAATGGTACCAGAAATTAAAACAATATCGGTAATGCAAGCACAAACAGTAACGCCAACGGTGATGCAAAAGGAAACAGCAATGCTAACGGTAACACAAACATAAGCTCAAACGCAAATGGTAACACACACAGTGATGTAAACGGAAACGATCACTGCAAACGGCAATGGAAATGCAAGGAAACGAATGCAAAGGTAACAGTAACAGCAATGTATGCATAATAATAAGGAAACAGTTATGTAAGTAACAACAGAAACGCAAGTGCAAATGCAAACACTAACGGTAACGGAAACGCAAATACAAATGATAACACAAACAGTAATGAAAATGCAAATGGTAATAGGAATGCAAATGGAAAAGCAAATGGTCACGGTAACGGCATCGGTGATGCCAAAGGAAACAGTAAAGCAAATGGAAACGCAAACGCAAGTGAAAACGCAAACACAAATGGTAACGCACATGGTGATGCAAATGGAAATACTAATGAAAACAGTAACAGAAATGCAAATGGTAACAGTAATGCAAACAGTAACGGTAACAGTAATGAGAACAGTAACCGTAATGGAAATGCACATGCAAATGGTAACGCAAACAGTAACGAAAACGCAAACAGTAATGGTAACGTAAACACAAGTGGAGCCAGTAACGCCAATGGTGACATGAAAGGAAACAGTAACACAAATGGTAATGCAAACGCAAGCGCAAAGGCAAGTGGAAATGGTAACTCAAATGGTAACGGAAACACAAGCACAAATGTGAAACCAAACACAGATGGTAACACAAACAACAATGAAAATGCAAACAGTAATGGTAATGCAAACAGAAACGCAAACACAAGCACAAATGCAAATGCAAATGGTAACGCACACGGTGACTCAAACGGAAAATAATGCAAATGGTAATGGAAACGCAAACGTTAATGCAAATACAATTGTTAATACAAATGGTAACATAAATGCAAATGGTAACAGTAGCGCAAACTCAAATGCAAACACAAATGCAAATGGTAACAGCAACAGTGATGCACAAGAAAACAGTAATGCAAGCAACAACGGAAACGCAAGCACCAACGCAACGCTACTGGTAACGGAAATGCAAACCGAAATGTTAACGAAAATGGTAACGGAAACGCAAAAGGGAATGCAAACATAAATGGTAATGCCAACGGTCACACAAAAAGAAACAGTAACACAAACGGTAATGCAAACGCAAGCGCAAACTCAAACGGTAACGCACACGGTGATGCAAACAGAAAAGCTAACACAAACGGTGTTGGAAATGCAAGTGGAAACATAAACGCAAATGCTAACAGTAACAGTAATGGTGTTCAAAAGAGGTGCATCCAGAAACACAGTGAATACAAAGAATGTGGGCATAATAGTGGCCCTCGGACAGGAAAATGAGCGCTTGGAATACTAAATTGCTTATATCTCAGGAACCGTACGACATAGAAAAAAAATGTAAATCTCATATTATTTCCGACTTTCCAGACTACATTTGTATTTAGCCCCCCAATGAGGGAGTAAGAAGTTTTGCAATGAAAAGTCCGTAACTTGAACTGTTTTCAAGATACGGGGCCTGAAAGGCGCAGTGGATGCCATAATGTTATCCTATGGGAAAAATCATCAACTTCGGAGTGCCGTAACATTGCAGCCCTGTTACATTTTGGCACCAAACCACCAAAAGGCACATCTGTGTGATGTTGGGTTTCCTCTCTGCAAATTTCATCCCAAAAGACCAAACTGTTGTTTCACAGCAGGGTGGCAAAGATTTCCTGTTGTTTTGGCCATAGTGTCTCGAAGTACTGTTGCAAATCATGACACTTTCGCAAAAAAAATCAAGAAAGTATTGCATTTGCAAAAATACTTTGCAACACTACTTTTTACAAAAATGTTAAATGTCAAGCATTTTTCTGACCACCAACTGAAAAAAAATGGCTTAATCACAAAAGTAAAAGGGTAATTTGCGACAGTAAAAACTCCATTTGCGACAGTGTTGAATAGTTTGTTGACGTTTCCCATAGACTATAATGGGATTCAGTATTTTTTTTAATAACTTTTGAACTGTTTAATATTTTTTCATGAAATCTTCAAAAGGCTCATCAGGAACCCTGGCTGCATGTTCCCTGATGTTTTCGGGCTGATCGCACAAACCGTGTGGGCTGTAGGCGTGAGCAAAGAAATGCGTAAAAATCTGTAATTTATGTATTTTTTTGGCGCACTGTAGCTCCACAGCTGTACATCCAACCATAATGCAACTTGCCAGATCCAGAGACATATGGTACCAGACCATGCATTCCCAATTTCAGGCAAATCCGTCATACAGTTGCAAAGTTATTAAGGTGCAAAATTTGAGATTTAACCTTAAATAGGGTACTATTATATCTATCTATCTATCTATCTATCTATCTATCTATTATCTGAAACAGAACAAAGCTCTCAAAAGAATATTGTCCTAATTCAGATCTAAGGATATAAGCAGTGGTACCATTTGGAACTCTTGTGAGATACCAATATGATTTATTCATCATTATCTGAAGAGATAAGTAATCTGTAAGACCTCGTACTTCAGCTGCGTATAATATCGCACTGATAATTGTTGCATTTATAACACTAAGCAGACCTTTAATTGAATAGTCAGCATAATTTAGCATAAAACATTTGGCTCTATTAACTGAAGTCTGAAGCTTTTGCTTTAAGATATTTTATGTGAGAACTCCATTTAGTATTTATGGCAAATCCTACACCCAAGTAATAATCATTATTGTTTCAATAGGTGAGTGATTCAATTTTAGAGTATATTTCTGAGAAGAAGTTGCACTAAGATCACTATGACTGGGGGTGGTGTACAGGCCACCCTCTCAAACTGAAGGGATGGACAGGGTACTAGCAGAACAGATCAGGAGGGAAGGGGGGGTGATAGAAGGGGACTTCAACCTGCCAGGGGTAGAGTGGGACACACCTACCACAAAGAGCATAAGGGAGCAGGTAATGCTGGATGCCTTCCAGGAAAGGTATCTAGTACAGCTGGTGAAGGAACTAACTAGGGAAAGGAACACCCTTGACCTCATACTGATGAACGGGGAGTGGTTGAAGGATGTGAGGGTGGAGGAACCACTCGGGGGGAGTGACCACTGGACAGTATGGTTCCAGTTACAGATGGCTAAAGAGAGGATGGCATCTGGCATAAGGGTGCTGGATGTCAGGAATGCCAGCTTTAAGATGATGAGGGAAGTGGTACAGGGGTTCCTGTGCAAAATTCAGCCGGGTATGGACACTCAGCAAAGGTGGGAACTGATAAGACAGGGGATAGTGGAGGCAAAAGAAACTTGCAGCAGGGCCCAGACTAAGAAGGCTAGGGGGAAGAAACCCAGCAGGATAAGTAAAGGGGTGCTAGACAGAGTGAGGTAGAAAAGGGCAGCTTACATGAGATACGGAAAATCGGGGAGGGAGGACGATAGGGAGGAATACCTGAAAGAAGTGAAGGAAGCCAAGGCAGCAAGGGAACTCAGGCTGGCTCAGGGCATAAAAAAGGAGAGAAAGACTTCTTTAGGTACATCATGGAGAAAAGAAGCTATAAGGACCAAATTGTAAGAATTAAGAAGGAGGGGGGATGGGTGGAAGAAGGGGGTGAAAAGGCAGAAATGCTCAACACCTACTTCCGTTCAGTCTTTAAGAAAAGGAAGGGGTACTATCCATAGTAGGAGGGAGGATCGAAACAGATGAGGGAGTGGTGACAGATGGAGAAATCACAGTGGGGAGGGTGCTGGACGGGTTAAGGGCATTGAGGGTCGACAAGACTCCAGGACTGGATGGAGTAAATCCTAGAGTGCTGAAGGAGCTAGCAGAGGTCCTGGCAGGACCCTTGGCAGACTTATTTAATTCATCTCTAGACACAGGATGCATACAGCAGAACTGGAGCCTGGCTCACGTGGTTCCCCTCCACAAGAATGGACCCAAGGATGAACTAAGGATGAATCAGGAAACTATAGGCTAGTAAGTCTAACGTCCACAGTAGGGAAGATAATGGAGACCATTCTAAAGGATAGACTGGTGGCACTACTGTAAGTGAACAGGGTGCGAGATGGGAGGCAGCATGGCTTCGTTAAGGGCAGGTCATGCCAGACCAATCATGTGGAATACTATGACTGGGTGACTAGGCAAATTGACAGGGGTCATGTGGTGGATGTCCTGTACCTAGACTTCAGTAGGGCCTTTGATTCAGTACCACATGGGAGACTTGGAATCAAGCTATAGGGCACAGGGGCAGGAACAAAACTGGTGGGGTGGGTGGAGAACTGGCTAAAAGATAGGCAGCAGAGGGTGGTGGTAGGTGGGAAAAACTCACCCCCTAAGCCTGTGACAAGTGATGTTCCACAGGGTTTGATTTTGGGCCCAGTACTGTCTGGCATATTTATTGCAGACATCTCAGAGGGCATCAGCAGCAAAATCAGCCTATTTGTGGATGACACCAAGATGGGAGAGGTGGTGGATGACCAGGGAAGGGGGTGGTGGGGGCTACAGTAGGATCTGACAAGGCTGGAGGCATGTTCTGACAGATGGCAGCTGGGGTTCAACGCAAATAAATGCAAGGTGCTGCACTTCAGAACAAAAATTCCAAGGAGAAGCTACCATCTGTGGGGAGTGCAGCTGGAGGTAACAGAAGAGGAGAGGGATCTGGGGGTGCTCATCATAGGAGCAATGAAATATTCCGCATGATGCAGAAAGGCAGCAGCAATGGCCAACAAAATGCTGGGGTGCATTGCAAGAGGAATTACCTCGAGAAGAAGGGAGGTTATTCTACTGTTGTACAGATAATTTGTTGGACCCCACCTGGAATACTGCATGCAGTACTGGTGCCCGTACCTACAAAGGGACATTAGGTTGCTGGAAGGGGTAAGGCGTAGGGCAACGAAGATGATTCAGGGCCTGGGGAATTGCCATTATGAGATCAGACTAAGAGAGTTAAACATGTACACACTGGAGGAGAGGAGGGATGGGGGGATATGATTGAGACCTTCAAACACATGAAAGGGATAATCAAAATGGACACAGAGGGTGTATTCAGGAGGGGGGTGGGGAGCGACACTAGGGGCCATGACATGATATTGGATGGGAGGTAGATTCAGGAGGGAGGTAAGGAGGCATTTCTTTATGGAGAAGGTGGTGGCAAGGTGGAACGCACTACCAGGTGAAGTGGTGGCATGTACCACAGTGGAATGCTTCAAGAAGGGGTGGGACAGGGCAGAGGGTGAAGGGAGTTAAGGGAAGGGGGGTGGGGCAGCTGCTGAATAGGGAGCTAGATGCATTCAGCAGCAGCCTAGACAGATCATGATGGCCTTTTACTGCTGGTAATTTTTGTATGTTCGTATGCACCAAAGACCACCATCTGTGTCATTTCTTATTTGTCTGCAAGAATTTGCTGGAACTTAGTTTTGAAAAACATTTCAGCTTTCTCTGTAAGCCTAATAAACATAGACATAGAAACAGAGAATTTGATGGCAGATAAGGACCGCTTGGCCCACCTAGTCTGCCCATTTCCCTATCTAACAGATAAGCTGCAGATCCTAGTTAATCAACAGCCTACACTCTCCTACCCCCCACTAGAATTGCCTTATGTCTGTCCCATGCATTCTTGAATTCCCCCACTGCTTTTGACTCTACGACCTCCTCAGGAAGGATGTTCCATGTATCCATAACCCTCTCTGTGAAGAAATACTTCCACACATTACCTATGAGCCGTCCCCCCTCTATCTTCAAATTGTGCCCCTTTGTTCTTGCACATCTCTTTTCTGAAAGATGCTACCCACTTGGACTTTGTTGCTTCCCTTGAGGTATTTGAGTTTCTATCATGTCCCCCCTCTCCCTCCTTTCCTCAAGGCTATACATCTTAAGTTCCTTTCTTCTTTCTTCATATGTCTTCTGATGCAGACCCTGCAACATTTTGGTTGCCCTCCTCTGGACAGCCTCCACCCTGTCTATGTCTTTGCAGAGATGGGGTCTCCAGAACTGTACACAGTACTCCAAATGTGGTCTTACCAACTGCCTGTGCAAAGGGCCAACAACTTCCTGTTTTCTACTGGTGATGCCTCTCCCTATGCATCCCAGTATCCCCCCAGCCCTACTTACTGCCTTCTCACATTGCTGGCCCACCTTTAGGTCATCTGATATGACTACCCTCAGGTCCTTTTCCATTTTTGTTGTTGTCAGTATCTCACCCCCCATTATGTACTCTTCCCCTGGGTTTTTGTTTCCCAGGTGCATTACTTTTCACTTCTTTGCATTGAATCTAAGCTGCCATACATTTGACCATTCCTCCAACCTTGCCAAGTCCCTTTTCATCCTTTCCACCCCACCTTGTGTATCAACCCTGTTGCAGATCTTTGTGTCATCTGCAAAGAGACATACTTTCCCTTCCAGTCCCTCTGCAATGTCACTTATAAAGACATTAAAAAGGACCAGCCGCAGTACTGAACCCTGTGGTATCCCACTAGTAACCCTCCTTTCTTCACTGTGGACTCCATTTACTATTACTCTCTGTGTCCTGTTGTCCAACCAGTGTTTTACCCAGGCTACCACCCTGGGACACACTCCCAAGCTGACTAATTTGCTTATTAATCTTTTGTGTGGGACTGTGTCAAATGCCTTGCTAAAGTCTAGGTAGGCCATGTCCATAGCCCCTCCCTGGTCTACTACTTTGGTCACTCAGTCAAAGAAATCAATTAGATTTGTCTGACATGACCTTCCCACTGTGAATCCATGCTGCCTTGGGTCCTGTGCCCCACTGGCCTCTAGGTACTCAACAATTCTTTCCTTCAGAAGTGATTCCATCATTTTCCCTACCACTGAGGTCAAACTGACAGGTCTGTAGTTTCCTGCCTGTCTTGCTCCCACTTTAGTGAAGGGGAATCACATCCACCCTCCTCCAGTCCTCAGGTACTACACCATCCTCCCATGATTTATTAAAACGGGTAGTCAATGGTGTTACTAGTTCTTCCCTTAGTTCTTTTAGAATTCTGGGGTGAATCCCATCAGGCCCCATTGCTTTATCCACCTTCAGTTTTAAGAGTTCTTTCAGAACCCTTTTTTCTGTGAAAGGACTAATATTAACCCCACTATACAAAGTGCTTCTATTGACTGGCTTAGGTATTTCCCCCTGCTTTTCCATTGTGAATACTGAGCAGAAGTATTCATTCAGTATCCCTGCTTTTTCACTGTTGCTCTCTGCCCAACCACCTTCCTCTTTGTTCAGCCTCAGTATCCCTGCCTTAGTCTTTCTTTGCTCCCTAATGTACCTATAAAAGGTTTTATCCCCCTTCTTAACCGAGTTGGCTATATTTTCCTCAGTTTGGGCCTTTGCTATTCTGATTGCCTTACCCGCTTTCTTCTGCTTTAACTGGTACGGTTCTCTGTCCTGCTACTTCTGTGTTTCCTTATACTTCCTGAATGCTATCTTTTTCTCCCTTACCTGCTCCGCCACTTCTTTTGAGAACATAGTGTTTTTTTCTTTCGCTTTGATTTGTTTATTTGCATCACACAAAGGCTTGTTGCCTCTGTGATGGCAGTTTTGATGTTTCCCCATTGTTGCTGCACCCCACCTTCCTGCCTGTTTGCTAATGCTTGCCAGTACCTTAAATTTTGTGTGGCTTGACTCTACAGCCAAGTTTATTGTGAACCACACTGTTTGGTGGTCGCTTGTTCCCAGATGGCTACCCACTTCAAGATCAGAGATCCTCTCTCTCTCTATCCCCATTTGAGAGTACCAGGTCTAAGATTGCTCTCTCCTGAGTGGGTTCCAAAACTAGCTGTCTGAGGCATGCCCCCTGTAGGGCATCAAGAATGGCCCTGCTCTTGGATGTGGCTGCAGAAAAGGTGTTCCAGTCAACATCTGGCATATTCAGGTCCCCCATCAGCAATATCTCCCCTTTCTCTGCCATCCCAAGGATGCTTTCTATCATTTCCTTGTCCATTTCCTCCCCCTGAGAAGGGGGTCTGATACAACCCCTGTGCAGATTGTAGAGCCATTTCCAGTCTCCAGGGTGACCCACAGTGCCTCCTCTCCTCCCAGTTTACCCTTTAGTTCTGTTGCTTTGATCCCTCCCTTACATGAGAGCTACTCCTCCTCCTCTTCTTCCCTCTCTGTCCCTCCTGTAGATTGTGCCCTGGTATGTTGACATCCCAGTCATGGTTCTCTGTGTACCATGTTTCTGTGACTGCTACAATATCCAGGCATCCCTTTCCATCAAGGCCACCATTTCAGGAGCTTTTACCTAGACTATGGGCATTGGTACTCATTACCCTCCATTTTTTATGGTTTTATTTCTTTTTGCCCCATCCCTGTCCCTACTGCCTTTGTCTTTTTCTCCATTTACCCCTGCCCTTCTCCCTATTGACTGCTCTATCTTGGTGTTTACCTCACTAATTACCCTAATTTTTGAGGGGGCTAGGATTTTCCTTCTCCTTTTCAGTGCCTCCCCCTTGGCTAGTTTAAATGCTTGCCATTGAAGCATTTAAACCTATCACCTAGGATCCTGGTTCCCCTCCCAGATAGATGCAGACCATCGCACCTGTATAGGCCTGCATCCCTCCAGGTGGTGCCTCAGTCCCCAATTAAGACAAATCCCTGAGCTCTGCATCAGCTTTTCAACTAGTCATTGAATCCCATGGTGCAGAGTACCCTAGCCTTATCCATGCCATAGACAGGTAGCACTTCCGAGAAAGTTACTGTGGGTGCTACTTGTCTATGGCCCCTCCCCAACTCCACAAACTCCTGTTGCACTGCTCTGATCCCATTCTCAGCCAGGTCATTCATCCCTAGGTGGATAATGACATCCAGCTCCTTCCCCCTTGCTGCTGCTTCCATGATCATGACGATTAATTTCCTGTCCCTCCAAGCCATGGTGCTGGGCAGGCACCTTACCTCCCTTTCCCCTCCCTCCCCCATTCTACCCCCCTAACAATTGAGTCCCACACCAGGAGTTGTTTCCTTCCCCTGTGGGGTTCTGGGCCACCCTCCTGTGGGTCTCCATTGTGGAGGTTCCCAGCATCCTCCTTGGTCTCCACTGCAGGTGCCTCCATAGAGGAACCATGCTCTGCCAGAGTGGTGAATGAATTATGGAGAGGCACAACTTGAGGGATGCACCTCTGTTCCACCACCCTCACCCTCCCTGAGCCCACTGTGGTCCAACCACTCCTCTTTCTTTGCAACCTCTGAGGTAGTGGCAGTGGCCTGGGTGGTCCCTGGGTGGAGGAGCAGGTTTCCTGAATCCTTGCCAGGTCAGCATGGAGGTGAACAACCTCCTCCCTCAGACCAGAAAGGTGCCTGCAAATAGGGCAGCAACGCAGTCTCCAGAATGTCTCCCAGAAGACTGCTGCTCCACAGCCAGTGCATTGCACCACTCCCCACATGTCTGTGTCCCTTCCAGTTACAGATGATTTTTTTTTGTTCTTGTTTTAGTGTGTGCAAGCTTGTGAGTGTCTCTACCCCCTATTCAGTGTGCTGTGCCTTTAAGGATATGAGCAGGTGTATGTTGTTAGCAGTTTTGGGGAAGTGATGTTAGAACCCCTGCTATACAGGAAGTGATGCACTTGGTGTGGATGGGGTGAGGGGAAGGGTGGGTGGGATTAAACCTATGCCATTCAGAAACAATCACCTACAACTCTTACCCTCCATCCCAGGGCGTGCCTTCCTTCCTTTCAGACATCTATTTCACAAAGGCTAAGTAACAGGTCTAGTCACAAATGACTGCAAATATCTCCCAGCTACAGTTCCTCCCTGGCAAATTAAAGTTAAAACTAAGAAAAGTTCATCCCAAAAACAGAATCAATACTAGTTATTTACACAGGTCCAAAAAGTAATTCAGTTCAGTGTAGTCTAGAAAATAACCTCCTTGATTCAAGGAAGCCGTAGCTGCTTTCTCACTCTCTCTGTCTCAGTCTCAGCAGCTGTGGCTGCTTTCTCACTCTCTCTGTCTCAGTTGATAGTAAAATTATGTCACCAGCATGTGCCAGAAAAGAAATGGGTCTATTAAAAAGTTTTGGTAATTGGAAATCCTAATTTAACAGTTTCTCTAATATCATTTATATACAAATTAAAAAGAAGTAGCACCATAATGCAGCCCTGTCCTACTCCTAGATTTGTGCTAATTGATGTGATTTTACCCTGTAGATTATACTGAACTTTAGACAATGTGTTTTCATGTAGTCTTATCAAAATATCAAGTAAGTAATTATCTATACCATATTTCATCGATACTGGCCAAAGTGTTTTCTGACTGATACTGTGAAATGTCATTTTAAGGTTCACAAAGCAGAAAAACAATTTTGCTTTTTTGATCTTAACATACTGTATTTAGTGATTAAATGCTGTAAGACTGGGTTGTACTATAGGACAACTTTTCCTAAATCCATTTTATGCTTTATCCAAAATGTTGCTGTCCTCAGCCCAAGTTTCTAATCTGTCTAAGAGTATTCTAGAGAAGATCTTCTGAGTAGTATCTATTATACGTATCGGGCGATGCATTAAGGGATTAGTTTGTTCTCATTTGTTCATGTACTGGAATTATATTTCCTTGCCATGAATTTGGGAAATTTTTATGTGGCTTCATATAATTCTATGCATAGTATAATAGCAGAATCCTCCAATGGGGAAAATATTTAAACAGATCACTATGAATTCTATCTGGTCCAGGTGCTTTATTACTTTTAGTATGATTACTGGTTCTAGCTATGGCCTCTTGTGAAAAGATGACTGGTATAGGGCATTACTGAGACTGTAACGTTTTCCTTAATGTTTCTATTATAGAATGACAGTTTTGTTGAGTCACTAAAGCAGACTTGAGAAAAATGTTCCCATTGACTGGGTTGGATAAGAGTCTATGGGTACTGCATATGAATTAGTGCCTTTAGACATCAATAGCCATAATTATTTAATATTCTTATTCAAAATAATTTGATATAACTGTGACCATAATTTGGTGTGATATTTCACTTTTTTTGTTTAAGAATAGCATTATAATTGTTCTGTTTTTGGTTCAGCAATCTTAAATTATCTTTAGTTTTGTTCTTTTTCACTATTCTGATCATTTTAGTCAATGCTTTCTTCTCTTGTCTACATCTTGAATTAAATGAGCCCTGATAGTGTGTTTTATAAGATCTCTTATTGTATAACAGTGGAATTATAATATTTTGGACCAGTTTTCATTAAAACCTTCAGTATTTGAGATATCCATCAACCTCTGTTTGTAAGCGTTTAATTCAGAATACCATAATATCTGGCCCAACTTGTTAAGATTATCATAATTCCATTTGATATTTTTTTACAATTAACTATATTAAGTGACAATCTATTGTATTTCCCCAAGGAGGGAGAACCCAGTCATATTTGCAGTTGAAAATGTGGGGATTCATGGCATTTTAATATTTGTAAATCAATAATTCTATCCGTGGCATTCATACTGCACACCAATAAGCCTATTAAAAATTCTCCATTTGGTGAATAATAGGTACATTTCCTTTCTCTATCTCCTACAGTCCTACTATTAGTTGCAATGAGATTTAATTCAGCAAGGAGATTATTAAGTACCCACTTCATTTTGTGTATGATAAGAAGATTTCCTTATATACATGAGACCAGGGTTAAGAGTTTGCAAACGTTCTTCTAAGTCTTTGTTCTGAACTAATGTAGTTGAGCGTCTAGCATTAAAATCTCACCTAAATATATACCATTATCAGGGCAACCAACTCAATTATATTAAACACAATAGTTTTAAATTATCCCAAATGTCTAGAAATCTTGTTCTGGTATTTTTAGGAGGAAGATCTACATTGAGGAATACTACATCTGTTTTATCGTTTTGTATTCTTAATGGTAAAACATAATCAGACTCAATGTCTACTCTCTGAATTTGCATATTGTGTTGTAATTTTATAGCAGCCAAAAGGCCAATTTGTGTTCTACCCCATTTAGACTCTATCATTGTTTTAGTTACATAAATATCATAACCCTGGAAATCTGGGATATCTGAAGTCCACCATGTTTCAGGAAGCATAATCACTAGAGATGCAGTGAATTTAAATTCCGCTGGTGAAGTGAACGTGAAGTGGGCACTTTGCATTGCCAATCTGCTACGTGGAGTGGGCAATGCAAAGTGCTCACTCTGCCTTGTCATTACACCTTCGTGTTAAGGCAGAATGGCAATGTGAAGTATGGCGAAGTCATTGTTTTTAATGGACTTCGTGTTCCTCATTATGATTCTAAGTGATCCACTTGGTGTTTCAGATTTGGCAGCCCTCCAACACATCACATGGCTTACAGTACTGTAAGTCACATGCTCTTTAGCTAGGCAGGAAGGAAGTGAGTCATACAAGCAGACACTTTTACTTTCTCCTGTGCAGACGGAGAGAGAGAGTAGTGTGTTTTGTGACTGCTGATACTTTGAGATCAGAGCGAGGAGAAGATTTAAACTTTGATTTAGACCCAACAGCTTTTTTAAAAGCTACCTTTTTTTTGTCTTTTCTGTACTCTTTTTTACTTAATTTGTTCTTTCTGTAAATTTTATTTTTCTTACCTTTATAAGTAGTTAGCTGTTTGTCTGTGTGTGTGTGTGTGTGTGTGTGTGTGTGTGTTGTGTGACAGTGTGAGTAGTAATTGCTCAGACTGAGGGAGCTCATTAGGAGAGATGGACCAGGGTGAGGGAATGTCTGGGATGGGGGCAGCTCTGGGAGACTGTGGTAGTGGTAAGCATCATACCATGCGCTTGTGTGGAGGGCATGGGCACACATTCCTGTTGGATCACTCGATACTTGTGAGTGTCCCCCCCCGGAAGCAGAACTAGCACCGCCTCCTGTCCTGACTCTGAGGCAGTTGAACCACCACCACCACCAAGTCCAGGTTCTCTGGAGCAGGATGTGCCTATTCCCCCGGGCCCAGGTGTGGATCCCTTCCCTGTTCTGCACTGTGACCAGCTGGTTGCCAGTTCATCTGGCCATCCCCTGCCTGTGCCTGGTCCTCCCTGCACCTCCATTGTTTGGCAGTTTTTTTTACTGCATGGGGGGACAGCAGTGTGGTCAAGTGCCACCTTTGTGAGGTGGAGATGCACCGTGGCCCCCGGGGGACTTACCTGGGGACTGAGGGCCAGTGCACCCATATGCTCAATTACCAGCAGTTAGAGTGGCAGGCTGCCACAGAGCGGACCATGCCTGCACCTGCTGGCCATTCTGGGGCAGAGGGTGCAGCTGTGCATTGCGGCATCCCTAAGAAGAAGAGGGCCACAGCAGTACCTGTTGCTCCACCAGCACCCCCACCCCCCACCCCCACCAGCAGGTCAGCCTGTAGAATGTGTGGACCCAGAGAACTGCATGTAACACAGGCTGACTTGGCAGTTCTCTGGAGAGCTGTTGAGGATAACAATGAGAGGGTGAGTGTTGTGGAGCAGCGGCTTGATCACATAGAGGAACATCAGTTGCAAATTATGTCCATGCTGGAACTGCTGCTGGATCACCATGGGATCCCACATTATTTATTTTTCCTCACACCATGTGCTCCCCACACCTTCCTTGCTGTGTTATAAAATGTATTCCTTCACCATCCCTGACCCTTGTATGTAATTATGCCCTTTTTTGTTGTCTTCCGTATGCGTGACACTTTGTATTCTGAGCAGTGCAAGTATACTGTACTAAACTGCATTGTGCATTCAGTCTTCTTTCCAGTCTGTGTATGTACTGCAGACACTGTCCAACTCCCTGACTTAAAAGCAAACATTAATGAGTACAATGGCGGGGTGGTGAAGCATGGAGAGATACTACAAAACAGGCTTACAATACATCCAAGTAACTATTAAAAAAAATTAATGTTGTGATTCGTGATGTGATCATGAATTGTGATTTGTGACTGCATTTGTGACCGTGATGATGAAGAAACTTGAATGCCTACCGCCTACGGCTGTACTTCCCCGATGAACTGTAGCTTAAAACTCCCAGACTTAAAAACACGTATCAATGAGTACAATGGTGGGGTGGTGAAGCCTGGAGAGTTACTACAAAACAAGCTTACAATACATCCAAATAACTAGAAAAAAAATGAATGTTGTGATTCGTAATGTGAATGATCGTGAATTGTGATTTGTGACAGCATTTGTGATCGTGATGATGAAGAATGTGATTTGTATCATAAGTGACTCGTGATGATGGTCCTGACTTAAAAACGCATATTAATGAGTACAATATTCATGCAGAATTAAGCACGACACCACTGTCCAGTACTCTGAAGGGAAGTCAAAGAAACAACTGCGACTTAAGTTACAGATGGAGATTGGGCCCTAAAGAGATGCAAATGCACAGACAGATTAAGATTGCACTGTGCACTGAAGAGATGCAGACACAAAGGCACAATACCTAACCAGTGTTCACCATCAGAAATTCAAATCTGGAAAAGAATGCCTTTGCTGGTTGGGGCGGGGCAGCGTTGAAGTAACAGTCACTAGACTAGTACCAGTAAAGATACCACAAAGAAGTACAAAAATCATACAGCTGCAGTGGATAGCAGCTTCACATTGCTGAAATAAATATGTGGCACAATAAAATAAAAGGTGTCTGATTTGACAACGCACATCACACACATGCTCACACACACACACCAAGTAATGCATAGCAAATAGAAAACTTCAGTAATATAACCACATATTTTAAACAGACTAAAATTATGCACTGCGGCAGTAACAGTCACTAGTACTAGTACCAGTAAAGATACCACAAAGAAGTACAAAAATCACACAGCTGCAGTGGATAGCAGCTTCACATTGCTGAAATTATTATGTGGCACAATAAAAGGTGTCTGATTTGATGACACGAATCACACACATACACACACACACTAAGTAATGCAGCAAATTGAAAACTTCAGTAATATAACCACATATTTTAAACAAACTAAAATTATGCACTGCTGCACTGCAACAATCAGCAAAAAAAAGGGCAAGAAATATTGAAAATATTACTGTGTGTACATTAACACAGTTATACAAGAAAAATATCACCAAAACAGAAAGCACTGTCTTTTTCTCCAAGTTAATCTACCTACACCACAGATACACCCCTCCCCCAAAGCACACTTCCACTGTCTCTCAGTACACAGACTGAATGTTGTACAGTACATTAACATTCAAAATCCATACACAAACAATAAACACTCGATGATATGAGCACAGGAGGGTTTCCTATAATTGATGAACTAAAGTTTCAGCAAAAAGAAAATTACTCAAAAAGGCTTTTTTAACAGCTTTTTGAAGGTTTGAATTGCAGAGAGCTCTCAGAGCAGATTGTCTCCTACAGCTTTCTAATCACACTTCCCCAAACTGAGGCTGTGCAGAACAATCTAGAGCCCATGAGCCCATGTGACCTGAAATCCCATGAAACGCTGCAAAATTAATCTTTGGATCTTAAAAACAAGGTGAAGTAAGCTGAAGTACATTGTTTTCAATGTACTTTGCCTTAAGAATTGGTGGAGTAGTGGTTTGGGAAGGCAGAGTAACTCGAAGTCATTGTTTTCAATGGACTTCACGTTACTCATTAATAACGCGAAGTAGTCCGCTCCGCGTTGCAGAGCACTCTGCGAATTAGCCTTCACTCCGTGAATCACTCCGCAAAGCAAATTGGGGCCACTTCGCTCATCACTAATAATCACATCATATGTCTGTATGACTTAAATACAGTATAAATCTGTGATTTTATTATATAAACCATTAATATTCTATGACAATATTTTCCAAGGTTTATAAAACTGATATCTGTTTAGGATAGTGGTGGGCCACTGGTCAAGTATTCCTAGATAGGTTCAGTATTTGAAATGTATTACTGGTAGGAACCAGATATATATGTATTACAGCCTCATCTTCTGCTAAATTTTGCTGTATGAATTTTGGATCAGATATAGTCATACTATTTGCCCTAGTATTGGAAAATATAACATCTGATTCAACTAAGTTAAGCCCTAAACTATCCAGTAGTTGACTTTTTTTCCAATATTTTGATTACTAAATCCATGTCTCTTAGGAATATATTAATTTGAGGAAAATGTTCGTACAACTGCATGATGTTTATCCATCTAATGCTTTACTATCTATTTTTAAATGTAGCATTCTTTCCATAAACTCACAAATGTATATTTTGGCCTTTCCTGTTGGTTCTTCTAGGGGAACATACTGTACCAACCATATAGTGTTAGTGATTTAACTGCTTGCCTTGAGTTTGACTGAGGTGAAATTTTGTTGTACAAATTTGTGCTAGGTCTATCTATGTACGAGTATGTTTTATGCATTGATAAAGAGGAAACAGACCATTCTGAGTCTAATATTTAAGCACCATTTGGTTTATGGAGGACATAAATCTTGTATCCTTATTTAATTAAGGAAGGTTTCATATTTCAAAATTTGACTGCTTCACCCTCTGCCAAAAAGGAGAGGTGGCTGCCCAGTGATTATTTTCCTTCAAAATTAGTTAACCTTTTAGCTCAAATTGGTAATCAGAACAGTCAAGTTTTAAAAGATGTTTAAACTTTCTCTTAAGAGTGTCATTAGATTCATATTTGGTCCAGGGAATGTCATGAACCAAAAATACAAATCTGACAGAGGATGCTTATTCATATAATGGTATCTCAGGACATAATGTACTCAGAAGTACAGAATATTCAAGACTGATGCCTAAGCCATTCACGTTTCCTTTCTGGTTCCATAATTCCATTGCATGAGATATGACTGAGTAAAGACACATACTGTACCTCTTGGGAGTCATTTTCTGCTCTGATCATTCTCAGCAGCCCACTTTGAGAATATTTGATTTGTTATTGTCTAATTGTCCCAGTCCTCATATTATTATTATTATTGGTAATATGTTGTTCTGGAGAACAACTAACTTCTTGTGAGGATACTAATATTGTGACAATATAGTGTCAGATAATGGCAGTAAATCATTAACCCTTTTCTGTGACGCTTCTTGGGAATCTATATTCTTCTTCGAGCCAGAGCCTGTCAAAATTAGATTTTTTAGTTGCTGTTCTATTTGTTAATTGTAAGTTATCATCTTTCCAATTGTTTCTAGTTTTAGGTTTAGTCCTCTTCTGCTTTTTTTAGTTTCACGTATCTGTATCTTTGTTATTTCTTTTCTACCTTTTGACTTGGAATTATTACAAGTCAAACTGGGTTGTATGTTAGTCAGGTCAGCTACTGTACTTCCTCTCTGTGAAAGGCAGAGGGAGGCTGAGCTGAATGCATTTATCAGATTTTCCCAAGTTAGTTGCTTTTTTTATGATCTTTAAATAGAGAAGACCCATTCCCATCCTCTTCATAATACAATTTAAAATTATCAGCTAGGGGACAAATATTCAGACTGTGCCAGGCAGTGGCGCAAGCCTGGGTGCAGCGCTACTGGGCTGTGCTGGGGCCAGGACCAGGTGATATTCAATGGTGATGCTCCATGGCTCAGCACCATTGAATATGGCAGGGAGGGCACACATTGCACATGGTGCAGTGGCACTGCGCCAGTGCAAGAGGCAGAAAGGAAGCAGGAGGATGCGCTAGCACAAGTGCAGTTGTGCTAGGTGCATCACCCATGATATTCAGCCTGGTGCATGCAAATTAGGGCCATAATGCATGCAAGGCACAAATGGGTCCATTAGCATGTCTTTATGGCCCCATTTGCATGCATTATGCAGGGCAGTCCAGCGAAATGCACCTGGTGCCCTGCACAGACTGCAGTGAGGACTAAGAGGGTCCCGGGGCATCCCCCACCCCACAACCGCGAGTGCAGCAGAATGTATTAATCCCACGCCCTGGTAGTCTAATGGAACCCCCTTCCCTCCCCATTAGCCTCATGGTGGGCAAAGGTAACCATACAATCCCTGGTGGTCTAGTGGTATCCCCTCCCTGCACATATCCCCGATAGCCATAAGGAGGTATGGTTTAAACACCCTGGTGGTCCAGTGGTTCCCCCCTCCCCGCCCGTAACCATGATCACCATAAACTGTAAGGATTAAACTCCCTGGTGATCTAGTGGTTCCCCCCTCCCCACCCATAACCACAATCACCATGCAGTGCAAGGAGTAAGATACCTGGTGGTCTAGTGGTATCCCCCTGCCTCCCATTCTGCCCAATCATGGGCATCAGTCTGATACCGCTATCCCCGGTGGGCCAGTGGAACTCCCATCCCCTCCACCTTCTGAGAACCCCTGCCACCCAGATCCCCCCCATCATAGGTGGGTGGCTGCACCCCACCTGCATACCTCCCAGCTGCCCACTGAATGATATCTTACAGTATGATCTGAAAGCCCATTGGTCCACAGTGTGGATGAATGAGCTTGCATACCATACTGTACTACACAGGCATGGATCTGCGAATGGGCTCATTCACAGATTCGTGTCTTTGTAGTACAGTATGATGTGCAAGCCCATTCGTCCACACTGTGGACCAATGGACTTACAGATCATACTGTAAGCTGTCATTCAGCCAGCAGCTAGGAGATTTGTGGGTGGGGTGCAGCTTCCTGCTGATGATGGGGGGTAGCTGGGTGGCAGGAGTTCTCAGAGGGTGGAGGGAAGGGGGGTTCCACTGGCCCACTGGGATAGCGGTATCAGATGGATGCCCATGATTGGGTAGAATGGGAGGGGGAATGCCACTAGACTACCAGGGTGTTTAATCTTTACATTTAATTGTGATCGCAGATACGGGTGGGGAGGGAGGAACCACTAGACCACCAGGGAGTTTAATCCTTACAGTTTATGGCAATCATGGTTATGGGCAGGGTTGGGGGGGACCACTAGACATCCAGGGAGTTTATATCATACATTATTATGGCTAACGGGGTTACGGGCAGGGAGTGGGATACCAATAAACTGCCAGGGCATACAGGGTGCTTGTGCATGGTGTTCGGGGAGGGATTGCCACCCATGGATGGCAGCTGCTGTGTTGCACCATGCAATACAGCAGCCCACCTGTGGGTAGCCTGGACTTGTGCCTTGTTTTTTCTGGCACAACACTGAGCCCCGCTGTGTGGCACAATGCAAGGTTGTGCCAGCATATGTGCTGCACATCCTGGGCTGAATATTGGGATGTGTCGCATATGCATGGGCATGCCCTCTGCATGTGTACTGCATACATTACCAATGCACCCCGGCACATTGAGAATTGCGCATCACAACTCACCCCTTTGAATATCGCACCGGGGCGCATTGGTGGGTTGCACTTGTCGCATCCCTGTTGCGACATGCGCAACCCTTTGCATATCCAGGCCATGATGTTTTATCATAAATTGATTTTTCATTATGTTCACTGTCATTCCCAATATTTCTTCTTTCAGAGCCCGTATTGATTCTAGAATGACAACATTAGCATTAAATGGGTTTTTAATGTAATCTAATGGGTCTCTTGAATGAGGAGTAGCAGTCAGATATTCATTTGTATCTGACTGGGGAGGAACTTCTGATTATTCATTTCTTAAAATAGATCTTTGTGTAAAACATTTCCACATAAATTTAGGCGAGGGTGATTGGCTGATTTCAGGAGAGAGACAGAAATATCATGGACTTCATTCAGAGAGGCTTCAGAATGAAAAACAGAAGGGGACTGTGATAAATTATGGTTCTCTTGGTTAAGCAAGGTTTTCAAACTGTTAATGTTTGTACCCAGCTCATTAACTACTCATGCTAATGCTGATTTTTCATATGGGTTTAAGTCCATCTCTCTTGTCTTCTTAAGAAGGTATACTGTATCTGATCTTTGGAATAAATCCAATTAATCTCTTTATTACAGTTATTATGATCTACCACCTCCTTATCATGTTGTTGTAAGGCCAAACTATTTTCATGGCTAGAGATAATGAAGTTTTGGGATATCCCTTAAATTTAAATTTATATAATCTTTCCCTGTCACTGGCCTCCCAGACGTACGATTCATGCTATCTGTTATTAGTGTAGATGTGCTTTTCCCAATAAATTCAAAAAATGTAGGTCAGTCTCTGTCAATTTCATCCTGAGCTTTTTTTTATTTTCTTCATTACTCACCCCTTCACATGAGATGTGTTTTTTGTTTTTGGGGGGGGGCTTAAAAGATTCTTCTGACTGCAGTCTTCTTCTTTTAGCCTTATTAAGGCTTTTTTTCAGATCATTAGTTGTTAACAATATTTCACAAGCTTTTGAATTTCTAGTTCTCAGTTTAAATGAAAATGCTTATTATCAATCACACAATTTAAAAGTCTGTTTCAAGAACTAGCATGTACCTAATATGTGTTATTAAGATCCTTGAAGACTGATTTTATGAGACAGGACTTTCTTCAGATAATACTACAAAATACTTAATGCATCTAAGGCCCTGTCCACACTACCCCTCTGTAGCGTTACAGGGTGCCCAAACCATTACTGCAATGGTTTGCATTTACACCAGTAACGTTACAGAAGGCATTTTCCTAACCGTTGTTGAAACCACATATGAGGTAGTTTCAACAACAGTTATGAAACCAGTTACGCCTTGGTAACGTTACCGGGCGTAGTGTGGATGCATGGCACCGGTCCCCTAGCGCAGCGTGAGCTGCATTGTGGGATCGGGTGCCATAGTAATCGCCCTGGCTCCTGAAGTGTGGACCGTGGTGCTGGTCCCGTAATGGACACCGTGGTAGTAGGGGGACACACTGCACCGCCCTCGTTGTAATGGTTTCAATCCGTTATGGGGTCTGAGC
The DNA here is from genome assembly GCA_016271365.2 of Neoceratodus forsteri. Taxonomy (NCBI): domain Eukaryota; kingdom Metazoa; phylum Chordata; order Ceratodontiformes; family Ceratodontidae; genus Neoceratodus; species Neoceratodus forsteri. The sequence continues at coordinate 374,025,382 of CM057449.1, forward strand.
GGTGCAGTGTGGAAGGGGCCCTAAGAGTCCTTCAGCTTCTGAGCTTTTTGCCTTGTTATCCTGTACTTCAGAGTTCCTGCAATGAGCAATTCTTTGTTGCATGATTTGCTTCTAATCCCACATTTTTTTCACCTGTGTTGCAGTGAATTCCTGTGAAAACAGCCGTGGCTTCAGGTGAAATTAAATTGCCAAGAGGCACTGGTTTAATCTCAGGCATTACTTAATACTCTCGACTTTCTTTGCACACTGCTTGCAGCTTTAATGTTGGGTTTTCACTTCTGTATTTATTCACAGTCTTTGACTGGCCACTGAAGTAGATTATGCAGATTCTCCTAACAAAACGTAAAGAATAAATTCATAAAATAATTTCATAGAAAACATGACAAAACAAACAAAAAAACTATCAAAATATCTAATTAATTGCTGTGATTCAATTCAGTAAACATAAACTACCAACAAACTAGAATTGACAGTCACAAAATAAATATTTGCATAAGAACATTGAATGGAAAGAGACAAGAGACTAAAATACAATGCTGCAAGTCATTAATGGAATCCAGCTGCAAAGGAAAATGGCCATATTTTTGTGTCTCTCTCTGTATAGTAGAATACAGCCAGTCATGCTCATTTAAGATGTAACCTGAAGACACACACCCAGAATCAGTGTCACAGTTTAACTTTTTAAGTATGTTGCAGCCTCAGATTAACTGTTACAAAATGCCACAGTTAAAAAGATAATTGATATTTTGGCATACTCCACAGCCTTGTCTTCCCTAAAAGGAACTGAGCACTGCACGGAAAATGCCAGATTTTGAACAACCCTGACTGTGAAATCATCTAACAACTGGCACAAAGGTCAAAAACATGATCTAAGCCAATTGGGTTACAGCAATAAAAGAAAGTGCTAAAACACTTTAAAAGTTTCCATTTATCTTTCCTATGGTAATGAAAGTTAGTTCTGGTAGATATTACTACAACTTGCACAAACACAGTTGTAAATGTAAACATAAATAATACACCTAACGCAACTCCCAAGGTTTACTAGAAAACATAAAGAGCCACCTTTAGCTTTTAACAGCTGCCATTTGCTCTAAATGGGCTCTATTCACAGACTTGCAGAATGCACACACTTCACGCATACTGAGCCTGCACAGCTTTGTACTCTGGGGACAGGCACGCTCCGGCTGTTATTCACCATTGCTAGCCACCTGTCCACACCCCCACCCCTGGAGCGCAGCTGCATGGGGGTGGAGTGCAGCTGCACCGAATTGGATTGGAGACACATGTGGGCATCCAACTGGATACCCATCTTTGGTCCTGATGTGGATCCCCTGTTGTGTGCATGCAGGGGATCCTGGAAGGGTGCAGGTGCCAGTGAGTGGATACCAACAGGCAAGAAAGTGAATGCCTGCCCCCAGCCCTCTCTGCCAGTCCAGTGGGCTGGGGCAGCAATGTGGAGGGGAGTCCTTTTGCCGCCGTAGCCAATGGCTATCCATTGGTAGGGCATGTAAAAGTTATGGCAGGGTCCCCCTCACATAGCTTGCACACCCCAGGCCCTGCATTCCATGCCTTAGTGAATGGCATGGAGTGAGGGCACGCCCACTGCTATGCATCTGGACTGCTTGTGGCATGTAGCTGTGAAGGTGGCTGGGGGATTGTGTTCACAAGGGGCTTGTGCACCTGTTGCGAATGTTGCTGGAGGTCCACTGGACCCCACTGCATGGCATTCCAACTTAGGCTTGCCTACACACCTCAGATATACAGCACATAGGCAATCTGCATCCTCATGAATAGACATCAATGTTTGTATTATTAGTCTGGTTGTGTGGATGTCAGCTCTGCTGAATATCACCAGACTGGTGTGAACCACTGTCCGACCCTCCTGACCTGGTCTACTCCAGCCAACACTAAACACTCTGACTGTAACTTACAGCTTCCACTCTGGATGTTAGAAATATCTAAATGCTTCACACTGGTGATCCTTCAAATTAATCTGCTTGATTTTAACTCTCTCTGGCTTTCCAACTCTTCTCCTTTTCTTTCACAAATGGCCCTTTCACGCCTTCCAGTTATCTTCACTCCTTCCTCGGCTGCAGTTCTCCACAAATCCTCAATCCTTAGTCCTCAGTCCATGGTCAATCACAGATCTTGGGACCTCTGTTCAGGATTCTCTGTCCTGAGTTCTGTTCCTTGAACAGCTGCTCTGACTCAAAGGATTTTCACAGGGAGTTTCACTTGTGGTGTCTCCTGTGTTTATAAAAATAAACTTGATTCAAGGTAGCATTCAATAATATTAAAATCCCATGTTCCAACAAAAGCCCTTAGGCAATGATGGTATATATGTACAAAATTACAGTCAGGTATACAAGCAAAGCCATTGCTCCTCCCACTCCCTGACCCTGTCAGAAACAACTCTTTCTCCTGAGAACAGGGCACCAGCCTCTTTCCTCATGCAGTAGCTTTACTCCAGTGAAGTGCAGATTAAGTAAATATTCTGAAGATCTGACATACATAAATGATGTGAAGGCCATAGCTCTAGCTTTTATTTAAACAAATGTTTTTAAATTAAAATTATAAAAGGGGGATCTCCAATCATCTTACCCTTGAGAAATTCCTTCATCTGATACAAGTCTGATCATCTGAAACCCAGAACCACAGCCTTTGATAAGGGTATACTGGCACCCATGGCCAGTTCACAACCATATGGTGTTATGGACACTGGACCTCAGTGGTTCCCAAGAGGCACTCTACCTTCCATTTTCCGAGTTGGTGAGTATAATTTCAGAATTGGATGAATTAGGTTGGGCAAATTGGAAAATTGTAGATTGGATCTCACCTTCATCTGGGGCCTTTTCAGGACTAGGGGCCCCGACCATAGTTGAAAATTGTGGGTATTATGATGAGGTGCTGATGAGAAGTTGATGTCACTTAGGAGGTGGGAGGTGCAGGTGTCTGTAGCCAGGGTGTGCTTCCGCACTGCAGCTTGACTATGGAAAATCATTTCTATTCAGGAGTAGCTTTGTCATCATTAGAATATCACCAGGTTGCATATAATGCCTCTGCAAGAATATGTTGGTGCAGTAGTCCATGCATTTAGGACTGAACTATTGCAATACCCTCAGATTTGGCTCTCCAAAGAAACAAATTTGTTGCATGTGAAAATTGTTTCAAATCCTCGTAAATCTGAGTATTTCTCTGCAATTTTATTTTTAATTTTTTTCACTCCTAAGGTGTACTGGTCCCATATGACCCTCTAACCAATACGAAACTACTCATTCTGCAGGCCCATGATTACCTTACAGATTTGACTACACATTACAGCACAGCACTCAATGACCGTTCTATTGCAGGGAACCACTATAAACAATAAACAGATAACAGATAGCAAACTCAAATATATATTTTTGGCAAGGCTGTCAAAAGCAGGATGCCAAAAGCTAATAAATTCACTTAAATGTGCTGTTTATTGTTTTATTGCGGTTCTGCTGAGAGTGCTGTCATTGTGGGTTGAATATTTTCTGACTTCCGAGGTCTGACAACAGCTTGATCAACTGGTGTGGCATGACTTTACTTTTGATTATATACTTGCTACAACACCCCTGTAAATCATATCTCCCCAGTAGGGTTACTGTGAATCAGGATACACTACCGGGGGCAGAGTTTGAGGGTTCCAGGGCTGCTTGGCAGATAAAGGAGCATGTCTGACAGTTACCCCAACTGCTGACCCAAAGAAAAACATTCCAACCATTTCTTCAGCCCACTGACAGAGCAACTACACAGATCACAAAGCAGATACACAACTGACTCTCATGAAACGTAACATTAAACTCAGCAAAATTAACAAAAAGTACCAACAGTACTGACAAGCCTCCATGGAAGTAATGTGTGCAATACAAAACATTTCTGACATGTTTTGTAATATAAATAATTAGGTCTCAGAGGATGTCTCTTGGCTAAGCAAGAGTGTATATTCATGACTTCTTAGGTTGTGAGAACCAAGAGACAAAACTGAGTGGTTCTGGACCCATCAAGGGAAGAAATACATGGCACTCACCCTCACAAGGATTTTCTGTCTACACTGAGCACAAGCTCCAAAGACAGTCTTTATTCGAATAGTCACAGACAGATCACATTAGCAGTGGTGATACTATCCCAACATTTTCACTGTAGTCAGCTTTATTAAGGGCACATTCCCTTGATAAAATTGACTTCAGTAAAATGCTGAAAACCTTGTGAGGGTGCAAGCGGTCTGCAGTTCTTCTTTTGACTGTAAACAGTTCTATGCACAGGTACCAGGATTTCAGAGCTGCTCCCTTACTTGACTTTAGTTCTGGAACCCTAAGGAATTACAATGGGATCCGAATGATGCTCTTTATTAGCCAAAAGAATTCTCCAGAGCCCCATTTACTTTTATTAAGTATTTCTTTTTTCCAACTCATATTTGATTCCAAACGGAAATGCAATTGCTTTAGAGTAAACAGTGAAAAAAAGAATGCAACGTTAGTTAACTTGACAATGTACACTTTTTATTTTGCAATTGTTGAACCAGGTGAGACATATCAAGCTGAAAGCTTGTTTACGGGTGCAATCTGGGAGCACAGAGAAGTTAAGTGACTTGCTTAGTGTCACACAGTATGCAAGTGAGGGCTGTGGGATTTAAACCCAGGTCTCCAGATTTTCATCTCAGAGCCTTAAACCACTGCACTATACTGCCTCCCCTTGAAGGGTAGGATCATGTTTACTGAACATCTCAGTGCCTATGTTTCATTTTGTCAGTGTTTGAGCTGTTTTTCTTAAGTACACTATCTTTTGTTTTGGAAAAACATAACCTTTGAAATGTCCAATTAGCGAGCTGAACACTGCACCTCTCAGTCAACAGGCAATAGAGGTCACGTTCCCCATAGTCGGACATGTCCAGATGAACCACACCAAATAGCAGACTGTCACTAGGGAGGCATATTCATAAGGCAGTGCACTTTGTCTAGCAGACTGTCACTAGGGAGGCATATTCATAAGGCAGTGCACTTTGTCTAGCTCATAATTCCTGTACAAATGTCAGTTTGTAACTTAAGCGTTGGGGTCATCTCTGATGTAGATTCTCTTCTTTCACTTACCACAATTACAGTGTACATATTTGTATTTAATTTTCCCTTGGGATTGTCACTTACATGCATGTGTGTTTTTTCTGGCATTTTGTATGATACTGTACCATGTTTAAAATTTCCTTTTCTAGTAAGCTTTTAACATCTATTGTATTAGAGAAGAATGAAATGAAGTAAAATTGCATATTTAAAGAATGTTATTTAAAGATGTGCAGGCACTAACCATCAGTTGTTGGGACATCATTGGTTAGATCTTCATTACTAAATACTTATTGTGTGATTCTATGAAATTCACTTAACCTCCTACTGCTATGTTCCACCCAGCTACAGAAATGGGTGGAAGCAGGAGCCCATTGAAAACAAGATGTGGCATCTCAGCTGGGCTATCCTGGCTAAATACATTGTAAAAATGGGTAAAAAAAGGTCCCCACTGGAAATGAGCTATTGCAGCACAGTTGGGTTACTCTAGGTAAATATACTGTAACACACACACACACACACACACACACACACACACACACACACACACACACTCACACACTAGCTACTGTCTGCAGTCAGTGACTCTTTCTTGAATCCAACCCATACAGTGAAGGCAGTTTGGTTAAATGGATGGTAATAACAGTGCTGAGAACTGGCAGATTGCAAATTCAAAACCCACTACAGCCACATATTCACTATGTGACCTTGAGCTGGGGATTCATAATTCTTCTTCAAAAAATGTTTTGGGGGGCTACCAAGTCAACCATATTAGTCCATGGTGGACTTGGTAGCCCCCCCCAAAACACATTTTAGGTGGGAATTATGAGTCCCCACTTATGCAGTTATGAGGGGGTCATTAACTGACAATCCATGATTGGGGATAATAACATTAAAATGCCCATTATTAGTTATCAGTTATAAGGAAAAGCATGTATCTCTTCAAAAATGCAGTACTATTAGTCCACATGCATGTGTGCAAAGTGCTTTGCACCTAGTACAATTTTTGGCAATCTCATTTTGGTACAGACAGTGGCCCGCAGTGGCGGGGAGCAGAGGGTACCTGCCTTTACCATCTCAGGGCCAGGAGTTAAGGACCCTGCCTTGTGGCACCGGGGGTGGGGGTGGCTAGGCAATGGACTACAAGGGATACATTCCTTTTTAACAGCAGGTTGGAGGGAGTACCATTAGACTACAGTACCAGGAACAGTCAGTACTGTTTTTTTTTTAACGAGTACTGGGACTGGGCTAGGGATAGTGGTACCATTAGGCTACCAAGGGAGTGTCTGTTGGCATGGGTGCATGACCCACCACAGCCATATACTCACTGTTAGACTTTAAGCATGTCACTTAACCTCCCAGTGCTCCAGATCTCCAAGCTGTGTGCCTGGGTAGCAGCAAGACCCCAATGAAAATTAACATTTGCATCTTGGCTGGGTTATCCTGGCCCCACCCCAGCTGTATGCTCGCTGTGTCACCAGCTGGGTGACATGAAGCAACGACAGAGTCAGGAAGTCCCTTAATTTACCACTGCTCCATGCCACCCAGCTGTGAAAATGGGCAGAAGCGAGACTCACTGGAAATGAGATTGTGCAGCATAGCTACCCTATCCTGTGAAAAGAAATTGTACCAAAAACACAGTCATTGCTGTGGCTGCTGATCTGTCCTGGCTGGTCCACCCCTCCTTGCTCAGCAGGCAGTGTGACCTAACGGTTACAATTGTAGGTTGCAAGTTCAGACTCTGTTTGATCCAATTACTAACTGTGTGACATTGAGCATGTCACATGACCTCTGAATTCTCCAGTCCACTCGCAAAAATGGGTAGAAGCAGGACCCCACTGGAAATTAATACAGTGTTGCAGCTCTGCTGCACTATTCTGGGTAAATACATCGTAAAGATGTTCACTTTCAGTGTCATTTGTTTGGTCATTAACCATTACAGAGCAAAAAAAAATAAAAAAATAGAAAACATACATACAAGACATACATATGTATCAGATACAGTACATAATGCATAAATATACTTGAATATTAAAACCATTATAACAATATATTATTGCAAATTCACTAGGAGTTTAGACCATTTTATTTTACTGACTACAATAAATACTTTGGTAGTCTTTCTATAATATATTCATCTTCTGTTGTCATTATAAGATTTAAGCATTTACTATTCTCCTTATCAATTGACTGAAAAAAGGAACCAATCCATTGTGCCCTTCCGTACTTTCCTGATACAAGGGAAATACAAAGATGAGATGAAATAAATTGTCCTCATCCCATTTTACAATAACATTTTTTTTTATCTTCAACATTTTTAAATTTCATAAACCTTGCATGTATTACTTTACTGTAAAATTTATCTTACCTGAAATGCATAAAAAAAGCTTTCTTTTAATTGGATTAGTAAGCACAAGCAGATAATATCCATATTTATATCTATTATTAGAGACAAAATATGCCGAATATTTAATCCCATTTATTATTTCCAAATCTTTGCATGCATGGTTAATTCTAATTTGTCTGTGATATACTTTTCATACATATTAATTAAGACATTTTCTCCTTGTACTTCCATAAAGATAGCAAACTATGCACAACTAAACCTTCCTTTACATGACTAAGCGAACCAGAATGTAAGCAAGCATTGTTTACTCCAACTTAATATTTTTCTTCCAAACAAAGTTTAGCCAACCTCCCATCCTTATATGTTATAGTTATCTAGTAGTTTATCTTCCTAGTAATAACTAAAACTGGGATACAAAGGCAGTATAGTGCTGTGGTTTAATGCTCTGCGCAGTAAATCTGGTGATATTCAGCAGGCTAGATCTAGGTTTGAATCCCACAGCTTCCACTTGCATACTGTGTGACCCTGAACAAGTCACTTAACTTCCCTGTGCGCCTGTAAAAAAGCTTTTAGCTTAGTGTGCTACTCCTGGTTAAACAACTAAAACAAACAAAAAAAATAAAATAAAACGAATGCAAGCAAGTTCTGCTCTCAAATAGGATGCAGGCAATGATTTTAGCCTCAGAGTGTATGGAAAAACTGCATTACTGGTTTATCCAGAATATGTTCCTTTTCTCCACCCCAGACGTCTACCTCATACAGAACTTGTGAACTGTATTTTGCTCTAACCACCTACAGTGCAGGACTAATGCTACAGCCCCCAAACCTATAGTTAATTTTTTTCAAGCCAGCTACTGTTTATCTTAATTTCAACTCTACATTATTAACATGCTTATTCCAAAAACAATTTGATGAAAAATTGATCCCAAGTATGCATATTTTTACAGTACCAACATATCTCCTCCCACTCTTCATTTTGACGTTGTCTTGTTGGAGCCAGAACACACAACACTTGCCTTTTTGTTGGATTTGTCCTCCGTTTTATCTTGTGTGATTATTTAGTCAATATGTCTCATTTTTTTCTGCAATCCAGAACAACTTAGAGATATAAGTATCAAATCATGTACACCCTAGAAGAAAGGACAGCAAGAGGGGACATGACAGAGACCTGCAAGAACCTTATGGGGGTGAACAAGTTAAAGGAGGGGAGTCTCTTTCAAAGGAGAAAGAACACCAGGACCAGATGGCATACGATGAAGCTGGAAGGAGGGAAGTTTAGCAAGGACGTGAGGAAGTACTTCTTCACTGAAAGAGTGGTACAGACTCACAGCAGAAGTGGTGGAATTAAAAACAGGGAGAGGCTTCAAGCATGCATGGGATAGACATAGGGGACTATTAGTAAATAGGCAGGGAGGAGAGCAGGTTGCTGGAGACCAGGTACAGCCTGGGAAGACAGACTAGGCAGGGACAATCGGGGCAAACTAGGTGGACAAGAGGTCTTTATCTTCTGAGAAATTCTATGGTTCTATGTTTCTATCATCAGCATATGCAAGCACCAAGCAATGCTGAGAGTCAGTTTTAGGAAAGTCAGTAAAGGGATCATCCAGGTTCACAGGTGACTGGTTTATATACAGTGGAGCTAACCAGGGGATGCAACACAGTATCTTGTTATACTGCATGAGAAAAGGGATTATTACCATTGAAACTGCCTTGTTAACTGCAGTAACTCTGCTGTAGTATGCTGCAGTTTTGAGTTGCATCCTGGACAACTCCACTGTAAATACAAAAAAAGAGTAGGGGCCAGGACACAGCTGTGCTCCACACCAGTGTTTATTGGGAATGTGCTGGAGAGCTGCCCCAATCCCTAACTGTGCCCTTGCCCAGGTTTCATTATACAGGTCACCAGTTATACTCACTAGACTAGCATCAATAGCCCCCTAACATATGTTTCCATAAAAGAATTCCTAAAACAGAATAGAAGGCTGATGTAAACTCTACAGTATATAGGTGGCATACAATTTCTGTCTCTTTACTTTGACATATTTTTCCAATAAATGATAAAGCATAAAATAATTATCAATGGTACTATGACTATGTCTGAAACCTGCTTGGGACTGATAAGTTCCCCTCAAGTTCTCTGACTGCATAAGCTGTCTACCTAGCAGTGTTTTGGTTAAAAAAAGGTTAATTAAATGTCTAACAAACTATTTAGCCTGTACATAGCTGGATCTGACCTATCACTCTCTAGCTGCCTCACCCCTCCTTCTGCCCTATCTTCTTTTCTTGACTCAGTTGTTGTGGTTTTATCCTTCAATTTCTTAGGCTCTTATGTTACTGTAATACAAGTAGTGTAGACTACTTGCATCCAACCTGCACTTGTACTGTTAAATCACACTTGCTGTAAATAACCTATGTATACCTATAAATGGCTGTCCTAGTTTCATTGCTGTAATTGTCAATGCTTGCTATGCTGTACTGCACTATGTTCTTCTGTAATAGCCTTTGGATACCTGTAATTGTCTGTTTAAGTTTCATTGCTGTAATTGTCACTGATTGCATGCTTACATGTCTATATTCCCTATCTGTACCCCCTCCCCGCAGGATGTTCCGTGAGATGAGCAACTTGTTGTTCAGTGTACTTTTCCTGGTGAAATATTTCAATAAATAAATAAATATCACCTTACAGTATATATTGGGTCAATTTCCACACCATTCCATGATGAAGGAATAAATATAGCCAATCTATCCAAGATGCACTTATAAAAAAGTTTGCCAAAAATGGTGTCCACTGATCCTCAAGAAATACACATTTCTGCAATTATATGATCCAGCCCAAAGGCCTTGCTTCCTTTAAGGGAATTTATTGCCTCAGAAACTTCTGATAGTGTGATGGGGAAGCCATCTCTATCTAATCATAACAGTAAATCTAAACCTGGATTCAATATTTCACATTGTGCAAAAAATATGGCATCCATTTCTACTGAAATGTAGGAATCTATTTCTTTTGCATAATTAGCAGCACCATTTGCCACCCTCAACCAGAAGCTTTAGCACTAGTTGTTTCCCTAGCATCTGTCATTTCTATTCACTGGGATGCATAATAGGTTTGTTTTTGTTCAGCCAAAAAAGACACAATATACTTTTCTACATTCATTTAAATGCATATAATTTCAATTTTATGTCAGTGGCTCAGTAAGTAGCACACTCACCTCTGAGGCCGGGAGATCAGAGGGACGTGGGTTCAGTTCCCACATCTGACACGTGGGTTAATATCCCAGTACTGACACTGTAGTGCAGCATGAGAGGGGTGCTGTCTTTTGGATGAGACGTTAAACCGAGGTCCCATCTGCCTGGATTGGTGGTAGTTCATGTGGATGTTAAAGATCCCATGGCACTGATTGAAAAGAGTTGGGGAATTTCCCCAGAGTCCTGGCCAAATTTCCCTCATTCACTGAAAAAAATACCACCAACAGCTTAATCTGGTTCAAGGTCAGTTGGCATTCATCTGTATCCTCCTCCCCGGGTCATGCCTGAAAATAGGCAAGATTTGTCTAGTGCACTTACCCAGTCAACAAAAACTGAAAAAAAAATGTGTTCCCTTGCTTTCCTAACAATTGTCATAAACTTCCTTTTTTTCTGTTCTTCACCTATTATAAATCACCCTTCTTTCAAAGGAACATGCCCATTTCCAGACTTCTATATAAAGATCTATTTTTTTATCAAATATTTCTTCCAGTTTCATGAAGTATAGTTCTGCTATATACAAAGTGGGTTCTAATGAATGTAATTTTTTAAAACATAAAATTAGAGGCAACATAATGTTACCCTCTGAATTGATATCTCACTTTACCCATTTTATTCCATATCCCAGCAAATGGTCAGGATGCAATTTTAGGTATATCTACAAGATTATTGGCTAAAAATTTCTTAAACAGAATAACAGGCAGATGATTGCCTGCCCACTTAGTATGCACATGTGCCATTCCCACTAATCAACCTCACCATTCCAAAGCAGCAAATCAATTACTGAAGCCCTCACAGTGGAAAAGTGGGTACACTGTCCCTGCATGCCCCCTGGTTTTCTACCATTAAGGGAAGTACAGAGAAAACTATTTTAAGATATCAATCAGGTTTATCCTGGATTGATTTACCTTAACATCTTGAGAGGTCCTTGGGGAAATAGCTGCTGTTTCAGAGACCTAATTGGCAACAGAACAATCTTGTAGACCATTAAAGGTCCCTCCCTATACAGGCATTCATTTCTCCCACTATTAAAAGTAATGCACAAGGGAATTTGGCCTGCTGCTCTAAAATTTCTACTCTAAGATTCTCCTACGTGGATTCTTTATAGTACCTGGAATTACTAGGGAGAATATAGCAATTAAATAATAGTATATACCTATCCCCAGAATCTAACATTATGATAATATACTGGCTTTCTTCCTATATTTTAGTAATCATCAATTCAGGGCCAACTTTAACTTAAGATGATAATCCCTGTATCATTCTTTCATATTCTACTGTTTTCTGATCAGGTTTATGAAATATTTCATACCCATTTATTTCTACATCTTGCTTAGGCATGTGCCATGTTTCCTGTAAACATACAGTAGTATTTGGAATTTAGTGTCAACATTTCTCTAATCACAGTCCAGCAATTTTGTATCAATATCAGCTAGGTGCATTAAATTGAAGAGAATTATTTCTATGAGAAGGTATTGTAGCGGTAGTTTTAATATCCCCTACTAGACCTTCAAGAGCCTGAAATGAGGCACAACCATCCTCATACAGAAGTCAGTTACAGAATTACAGTCCAAGGCAGCAAAAGTGCCAAATCAATTTTGTGTACTTATGGTAACATCTTCCTTGGCTACTTGGTTACCATTCATTTTATGATCAATTTTGGGGACTGACAGGCCTATGTACAGTACAACTTCGAGAATAGTATTCTCAACTACATAAATCCCAAGAGCATCTAAAATTACTGTTTTCTGCTAATTTTGTTTTCCAAGTGTCCATTTCTCCATTAGCAGATTATACATTTCTACTACTAGAGGGACCCTACCTTACGCTTCCCCACAGATAGATAGTGACAACACACCTTCACCCAGGAAATTACCACTAAAGCTCAGAGGCACGTGTCCTTATTAGAACTGACCTTAGGTAGCTTTGCTCATTGCTCTGCCACACCTGCAATCCACCTGCTATTTGGCAAGTAACCTCCTTATACAGAATGCTGAAGTGTGGACTTGGGCACCACAGTGCACTGGTCTCCACCTGTTAGCGATACTTCCTCAGATTGTTTTTTTTTCTGCACCAAGTTTCCACTTTGGAAGCAGGATGCAGGGCCATAGCCCCCGCACATTAGGGTTAAATCATGGCACCTTCACAATTGCCCATTTTAAACTCCACTTGACTCATCTTCACCCCCATGAGCCACTTTTTCATCTCAGTAGTGGTACCCTAATTCTGGCTCAACTGTCATGCCACCCCACAAGGGCTAATCCATCCTACATAAGGGCCTTCTCAAATAACAAAAGACACAAATTAAAAATGATAGTACACTCCCTGTCACGATTAGCCATCCTCATGCTGTTGCTCCTGGCTGGGGATGTCCATCCTAACCTGGGGCCAGTTGATGAAAACCAGACCAGGGAGAAGTGTAGCAATGGGTTGAAAACCATAGCTATGAATATCTGTAGCCTGCTTTACAAGATGGTGCAGCTGCAGGCATGAACTCGACTGCACAACCCAGATATCATCTGCCTGATGGAAACCTGGCTCAAACCCAAGGTTCAGGATAAATTAATTTCCTTAATGGACTTTGAAACCTTTTGGCTTGACAGGCTGGGTAAACTAGGTGGAGGCTGTCTCATCTATGCAAAGGATGAGCTAAAAGGGAGTAGGCTGCTTGTTCCTGACGGTACCAGTGATTACGAAATGCTAGCTGTTAAGGTTCTCCAGGCCAGATAGAATAAGGCTCTCACTGTCTTCTTTGTATACCTATCACCAGAAAAAGCCAAATTGGGGCTCAGCCCTGACCTGAAAACCATCTCCAAGCTAAAGGACAACTCTAAGGTTGTCATTACTTGGGATTTTAATCTAAACTGGATCAGCAAAGACACTGATCATCTTAAAGATCAGGTCACTAGCTATTGTGTCACCCAAATGATCTCTGAGCACACCAGGCTAACCTGGAACATGAGTAAGGGAACCCTCCTAGATTGGATGCTTTCCAGTAATCACAATAAGTCAAAAAATGTCATGGTTCTCCTGGACTGTCTCAGTGATCATTCACCTGTGGCTTGCACCTGGGTGACAAAAGCAAAGATAGAACTTCCTATCACTGTACATAACAGGGTTCTCATGCATGGGGCAACCCGAGCCTTTAAAGCTGTCCTGACCAAAACTGACTGGTCTCCAATTGATGCTACTGATGACATCAACCAGGCCCTGCAATTCTTTGTAGACACCTTCAATGGTATTTGCGATACCTTTGCACCACTGAGAAAGAGAAGGGTAAGGGCAGCCTCCAATGGCTGGGTCTCCCGTGACCTACTCAACTGTATAAAGGAGCGGGATAACCTTTGGTGTCTGGCTAGAAATTCTGGCAACCCCGATGACTGGCAAAATGACCAGGCAGCAAGTAACAAGTGCACCCTGCTCATTCGGCAAGCCAAGGCAGAACATTACAAACAGAAGCTAAACAGCAGTTGGGGGGATGGTAGACATGTCTGGGACAACATCAAAGACCTGCTCGGAAAGGAAAACAGGAGACACCCCACAATACTCACCATTAATGGGACTCCTACCACTGAACTGCACATCGTAGCCGAATCCCTTAACCAGTCATACTCTGATCTTAATGCTGTCCTGCCACCAGACTATTTAAACAACTCAGAACCTCCCCCTCCATGAGACCAACACAACCCCTCCCATCCAAAATTCTATTTTAAACAGGTCACAATTAGTGAAGTCAGAACCTACGTATGTAAGGTGCTTGGGAAAACAAGGCTAGGTAGTGATGGTTTAGACATGATGCTTGTGGTGGTAGTACTTGAAGAGCTACTGAGACCAATTACCAGGTGTGGTAGTGTGGGTTCCAATAAACAGATTATGCAACCAAATATGATGCATAAATAACACATACTTCTGTATTTATCATTTTATTGATGAAAACAAAATAATAAAATTAAAAAAAATGAATATACACAAAAAGGAAAAATAAATGGTGTTATTCCTTCACACCTCACAATAATTAAATAAATAAAGCTGCCAACACATGCCTAAGATTACTCTATAAGCACAGGCAGCACCTCACCCCAGAGGCCATGAAGATTGCCGGCCAGAGCTCTGTGGTGTTAATTATTGATTATGTCCTCTTTATCTATGACTCCACCACGATGTCTGCCGTCCAACGTATAACAACTGCACTTAACAAAACGTGCTGACTCATAACTGGTGCCCACCGCCTCACCCACACCTGTGCCCTTTATGAACAATCCGGATGGCTCCAATTCTCCAACCATATAAAGTATCTCACATGTGCTATGGCGGGAAAAATCAACCTTGGCCTCACACCCCCCAGTGTTACTGCCTTGTTACATTAAAACACCAACCAACAGAACACCAGAAGCTTGGCAACCCAGATTCTACAAGTTCCTCACTGTCGAACTACGCAGGGCCAACGCTCCTTTGCCTATAGGGCTCCTCTATGGATGAATGGTCTCAACCACACCACCTCCTCTGCCTCAGCACTAGGTCTGTTTAAAACCAGATTCTGGGCCCATCTCATTGCCTCTATCTCCTGTGACTGCTTCTCCTAGCTGATGACCTACACAGTTTTAATCCTAACTTATATACTGCTTAACCCCAGGCCCTCCAGTCCCCCCCCCCAGCTCCTGAGGTGCCACTTCAAATCTCAGGTCTTCATACCACCTCATTAGTCTCTCCTTGCCTCATTACAGCACGTATTCCCCCCACCCTGCCCCCTTTTCTCTTCTATCACTCCTTCCCATTTATTTTTTGACAAATGCCTCCGGCTGCATCTTCATCCTCCCCCTCTCCTCTCATCCTTGTTTCTCTGCCACCCCTGGGCGCCTGACCCTACCCATTCCTTGTGGGCACATGCATCCTAGCTGTGTTCACCATTTTACTATAGCTGCCTCTGTTAACTACCTACACTTCTCCTCCACCTCCTCTACACCTTACTCCTCCTATAATTGATCCCTGTCAATAGCACTGTTGTACATTAATTGTTTACTGTTATTTTACTGTTACTTCCTTGTTGTTTGTTATTTCTGATGTGGAACCTTTGTAAAAGAGCCTTGGCTCAAAGGTTCTTGTAATCCTAGAATAAATAAAATTAAAAAAGAAACAACCTCTTCAAACATCTGGATATCATTCTTGCATCCAAAGCACTATACAAAATTCCTGAGTTCTTCCCTTTTTCTCCAGCAATGTGAAAACCTGCACAACTACTTCTCTAGTTCCTTCTTCCACCTTGGTCAGAACCCTACTGACCACCTATCTACTTTTTGTTCTCCTAGAGGAACCTTTTATAATGCTACTGAGTGGCCTCACGATTCATGTGACACCCTAATTAAATAACAAAATGGAAATTACAATCATTTAAAAGGCTACATATATGTTTTAAACCACCTAGCAACATGCTAGTATTTTTAGGGGACACCTACATAAGTTCCTGTTTCAAAATACTGCCTTAGAACACTGCTACAGGCTTAATTATAGAGCTATGATGTCAGGGCATTAGTTTAACGCCTCCCATTTTTGACATCACTGTTCCTTGAGTCCATATAACCTGTCATTTCAGGGGCTACCTGCCCTCTTTCAATATCAGGCCAAATCACATACAGGAAAAATACAATGTATTTCTATAATTTTTCTTTTACTGGAATCTCTATTCTTGTCAGGAATAAAATAGATGAGGAGCGCACTCCCTATCTATTTATTCTGCAAGAATAGGAAACCACACTTTTTTATTCAAGAGTTTATAAAAAATGGCTACTGCATGGTTACGTAATATGGATTTTATTTCCTAAACATCCAGCAAAACAGCCTAGAGCATTTTACTTCCTTACTATGTAGTATTCATTCATATATAAACTCGACTATCTTAGTTACATAGCCCTGACGGCTTCACTTTTAATTTCTGGCACAGACCCAAAGCTGCCTCTCCCCTTACTACAGTGATGTCTTTAACCCACAAACCACTGTTCAAAAAATTGACATTACAGGGCATTCTTCTGATGCCTGTAGTGTCATTTAGTTTCAAGATAGCCCTTTGTCTGTTTAATTTTTTCGGACATTCTTTCCGCCATGAGCAGCTGCAAGGAGCCTCTCGTTTCCATGGCAACACACCAAATGAATCTCCTTCTTTCTGGTATTGCAGCCGTTCGGCTGCGTCTTGCTAACCCGCAGCAAGTGGTTTCTTTTTTGGGAGGGCGATGGCTCCAAAGAGCAAGAGATTACTACACAATCGTGCATAGTTACCTGCACGAACGTGCGCACACATCCTCTGTGGGTGTGCGAGTAGGCAATAGTGCGATAGTGCGCACATTCACCGCCGCGAACACTCGCTGGCTGGTTTTGAAAGCACATAGCGCTTTTCACTAAAACTTAACTTATGACCCATAAAACAAATGAAGCAAAGGGGGGATGACATTAAAATCCTTATAACCTGGAGTAGGATCCATGAAGGTTGTTTCTCTGAGTCTGGCTTTTTTTTTTTTAAATATAAAGCTTTTAACTGGATGCAATCAACCATTAATATGGTACAACAGTGACAGTAAAGGCAAGATATAAGATTGCCAGGTTGGCCACCCTGACAAGAAAATATAGGATAGATTCAGAAATAGATTAGAAGCTAGGATAGAGTAAAAGAAAACAAAACAATATAAAGGGGGGGGTGGTTCTTGCATCCTAGCGTGATTGATTTATACTTCAAAACATGACCCCCTGTTACACCAGGCTGTTTAATAAATCCCTTCCCCAGGCAAAGTTCTCTTCGACCTGGAAATTAGCCCTGGTGAATCCAGTTTTAAATAGTGGGGATCGGTCTAACACTGCCAACTATAGGCCGATCTCCATCCTCTCCCCTCTCTCTAAAGCCCTAGAGAGGATTGTGGCAGACCAGGTTACTGAGTACCTCCATTAATATGGACTCCAATGCCCGTAACAGCATGGATTCCACAGGAACCATAGCACAGCTACTGCCCTGGTGGAGTTCTCTGACTACATGCACAAGGCCATGGATGGGGGACATTTGGTGAGATCTATATTCATAGATCTCACTAAAGAATTTGTCACTGTCAATCACTGCATCCTTCCTACTGACCTGCTAAACCTGGGGCTCTCACCTGAAGTGGTCCACTGGTTCCAAGACTACTTATCCCACAGAAAACAGTGTCAGCATTGGGATAATCATATCTCCCTAAAGGAAAATTACACTAGGGGTCCCCCAAGGATCAATATTGGAGCTGCTCCTATTTAGTCTATTTATAAAAAGATTCCCTGAAGCTTGCGAGAGTAAGATCATCCTGTATGCGGATGATGCCTTTGTTCTGTGCATCAGAAAGCAGCATATGGCCCTGCACTCAGAGCTTCAGAGTTTGTTCAGTGGACTGGAGGATTGAATCTGTAAAACAAAGCTGCTCCTCAATCACACAAAGACAAAGACAATGATCATCTCTAGTCCTCAACACAAGAAAACCCTCCCTGCCCTTACTATCACCAATAGCAAGGCTGCTCTACTGGAGCAGGTACACTGTTTCAAGTAACTAGAGGTTATTATCGACAACACCCTCTCCTTCATGCAGCACATCGACTATGTGATAAAAACAGTAAATGCAAAGCTCTGTGTGCTCTATAGGCACAGGCAACACCTCACACCATTAGCCCTTTGTCACTTGGTCTCCTCCTCAGTTCTGTCAGTCATCGACTACGGACTTGTGGTGTATGGGACTGCCTCCAATACTGCACTTGCATGCATTACAACGGCCCTTAACAAGGCGTGTAGGCTAACACTTGGGGCAGACAACCTTATGCACACATGCTTCCTCTTTGAGCAGACCAATTGGCTTAACTTACAAAACAGAATAAAATACTAAACCTGCCTGTTGGGCAAGAAATCACCACTAGGCAGAATGGCTCCGTTCCTCAGCGGCTTGCTGCCTGCCTGTAGATCTGGATACCAGACCAGAGGCCACTTCCGGGGCTCCCTAGCGGTCCCCTTCAGAAAAATGACACTGGGACAGCAGTCATTTGTGTACTGTGCTCCCCTGCAGCTTAATGAGATCCCAACTCACCTACTGACAAACTCATGCCTACCTGCCTTTAAGGCTGAGCTTAAACAGTACCTCTCTGAAAGCATGGCCTGTTGCTGTAGGCAGTAATTGCATTCCCAAATTTCGTGTCTCTAGCACGGATCTTATCTCTGCTGTCTCCCGAAGCCTTGCCTGGTGTGGTTGGCTCTAACTAAGCCTCCACCTGTGCTGCTCAGCTGGTCTGCCTGGAAGAAAGCTCCTCTACCCTGCAAAGGTACGACAGGACTCAGCCATCAGGTTCAATTTTTGGCGTGTTCCACAGCCACATCCTGATCGGACACTGCCCTCTGTAAGCACATACTTCTTATACAAGTAGCTAGTTTTCCATTAGCGGGTTATACAGATCTGCCACTAGAGGGATCTTGTTCTTTCATTTAAAAAAGTCTACCCTCTTAAAGTCACAGTTGCTTTACTCGCTATATACCTTCTTTGTTCTGCCTCCCAACTAAGTCCTATTTTACCTCACTTGGTTCCTCTGCTGTCCAATGGCATCACAAGGTGTGAAACTATTTCTGGTGCTTTTCTGCACACTTTGGGTCCCACTTTCATTAGGATGGCGGCCAATATCTCATACCCCTGTTCTCCCTACCACAGAGCTTTCTCTTATCGCAATTGGCATGGTCACCAGTGTCGATGTAACATACTGCACCCCTTTCTTCCCATGGAAGCTGCACCACAGCAGGCTGCACATGCAACATGGAAGTTGTCTGTCCTCTATTGACCCCACTGTTGTTGTGCTACTTAAAAGTCTCCCTGTTCCTACGGGCCCTGTTAAAGTACATCTAAAGAGGAAATCTCATCCCCTTACACTCTATTTACTAAAACAACTCCTGAAATGCCTCATTTTTCTTCTTCTCCTTATTTCTGGGAGTGTACACCCTAATCCAGGCCCTCCTTCATATGGAGTCAATGGCAACAAAAAACAGGGTACCCTTGTCCTGGCCAGTATGAACATCTGTAGCCTGTTAAAAAAATGTGATGCCCTCACTGCTTGGGTTGTAGTACACGATACCGACATCCTGTCAGTCATCAAAACATGGCTGTCACCATCTACACCTGACTCAGCCATCATCCTACTAGGCCTCTCACTTTTCAGACAGGACAGACTATCTAGAAGAGGAGGTGGCTGTGCTATATACCTAAAGGAGTCATTGTTGGCCTGTCCACTTTCCCTCCCTGATCCAGCTATGGATATTCAGATCCTTGCAGTTAAGGTTATGCTCAGTGCACACAATAAGGCCCTCAACATTGGCTCAGTCTACATTCCCCCAGGACTTGCCGAACAGGGCTTAAAACCCCTAATGAACTGCATCATGAGTCTAAAACAAGAAACAGAAACCATCCTGTTAGGTGACTTTAATGTCAACTGGCTCTCGTCAGGTGCCAGAAGGCATAGAGATGAATTAACAGGCCTGAACTTTACCCAGTTAATAACAGCTCCAACCAGGATAAAGTATAAGACTGAGAGTAGCACACTCTTGGACTGGGTCCTAACGAATCATCCAACAATATCTCCCATTCTGAAGTATTGCCCGACACGATCAGTGATCACTCTCCTACCAAGTGTTATTGGTCTAACAAATTTATCAAGCTCCCTGCCAGAACAACCACAAGTAGAGTGCTCTTCCATGGCCACCTGCAGCAGCTAAAGTCTCTCCTCCGACAACAAGACTGGTCCTACATTGAAACCGCACCTGATATTGACTCAGCTCTACAATACTTCATTGAATGTTTCAATGAAGCCTGTGACATCCACACCCCTTTTAGGACACATAGAATCAGGAGACTTGATAATCCCTGGATATCATTTAGCTTTCTGGCTCAAATGAAAGATTGTGACCACCTCTGGCATAAGCCAGGACC
Organism: Neoceratodus forsteri; assembly: GCA_016271365.2. Classification (NCBI taxonomy): domain Eukaryota; kingdom Metazoa; phylum Chordata; order Ceratodontiformes; family Ceratodontidae; genus Neoceratodus; species Neoceratodus forsteri. Next base: position 374,046,018 of record CM057449.1, read on the forward strand.
TCTGGCTGTCAACCTGACAAACAGGCCTATACGATGGCCAGGAACGCATGTACTAAGGCTATCCGTGAGCACAAAATATGTTACTATAAGGACATCCTTGCCAAGACCTGGGCTAGTGGGAAAACATTCTGGGAAAACCTCTTGGAAATCACTGGGAAAGTATCCAAACAGGCTCCAACTATGTTAAATGTTGATGGGTCTATCACCCATGACCCTGTGTTAATTGCCAACACATTTAATTCATCCTCCACAGGTCTTAGCCAAACTCTGCCCCCAAGTTTCTTTGAACCACCCAGCACAGCTCCTACATCCACCAAATCAGAAGAGACCTCTACCCACCCATGTTTCTACTTCAAAGCTATCTCGGAAAGCGAGACCAAGACTTACCTACGTAAAGTTCTAGGAGGAACTAGGACAAGCAGTGATTCCCTTGACCTAATACTTCTTACCCTAACTCTAGATGAAGTCCTATCCCCCCTCACCAAGCTTGTCAATCGCTTCCTCATACTTTCACAATTCCCCCAGATCTGGAAATCTGCTCTGGCTACACCAGTTTTTAAGAGTGTGGACAGATTACTACCTGGGAATTATAGGCCAATATCTATTCTTCTCCCGCTGTCCAAAGCACTTGAAAGGATTGTTGCTGACCAGTTTGTGGATTACCTGGAAAAATAAAACCTACAATGTGTCCAACAACATGGTTTTCGGAAACGGCACAGCACATCTACAGCTCTACTGGAATTCACAGGTCTCATTCACCATATCCTTGATCAGGGTCAACTTGTTGGTGCAACCTTGATTGACCTGTCTAAAGCATTTGAAATGGTCAATCATCATTTGCTGATACATCAACTTGCTGGGCTTGGTATATCTTCAGAGGCCCTAAAGTGGTTCACCAGCTATCTAGCAAACCGCACACAGCAGGTGAGAATAGGGTCTGCCCTTTCTGCTAAACTGCCTGCCTGCTCTGGGGTTCCTCAAGGATCGATACTGGGACCCTTTCTATTTAGCACCTTCCTCAATAATCTTCTGGCATCCTGTTCCGAACCAGTACTCCTCTACGTGGATGATGTGGTCATTTTCTCAAAGACTGCTGACCATACCCTCCTTCACGTCCAGCTTCAGAAAAGTTTTACTGAAGCTGAGTCCTGGTTCATTTCACAAAAGTTGGTGCTTAACTGCAAAAAAAAAAACTAAGGTCATGCTCTTCCATGGTACCCACAGCAAGCACAAAGCCAAACAATTGGTGCTTAAAAACAGTGCAGGTGTTATCCTTGATCAGACTCAATCTTTTAAATACCTAGGAGTTACTCTGGATAGTACGCTCTCCTACTCCAACCATGCTGAGAATGTTGCCAAGGTAGTTAACATTCGCCTAGGCCTTCTACACAGGCATAAACACTGCCTTACTACTGAAGCCTTTAGGTGGGCTATGCACAAAGTGCAATTGTGTCTATTATTGACTATGGATTGGTCCTTTATGGTTCTGCCACAGACACAACCGTATGTTGGCTCACCACAGGTCTGAATAAGGCATGCCATGTACTAACTGGTGTAGCATATCGTACTCACACTTGTGACCTTTACGATCAAGCAGGCTGGCTTCAACTCCAGGCTCGCGTTGAATATCAAGTCTGCCTTTTGGCTAAGAAGGCAGATCTTGGTCTCCTAACACCAGGTTCCCTTCAGCTTTTCAGTCCCTTCCAGGGCACTCGGAGCACACGAAGTTCTGTGAGCCAAACTTTTAATGTCCCTGGCTGTCGAACCTCACTCCGACAGCTATCCATTGCAGTTAGAGCTGCTAATTTATTTAATTCCCTTCCTCTTGAGATTGCGATGACTGTAACCTTGGGACCTTTTAAGCGGAAGCTGCATCAATTCCTAGTTTCCAGAGCATCTTGTGATTGCTATACCTAATCTCTGCTGACAGCTAAATGCACTGGGACATCACTTTTTTTACCATTGGCCCCTGTATAGCCCTATGCTGCTACTGTGCTATTCCACTCACAGCACTTCCTCCCTTATCCCTTTCCCATTTCTGCCCTCTTTTTCATGCTACCTCATCCCCCTTCCTTTACCCCTCCACTCCCACTTCCCCACCGCTCTGCTTCCTCACCTTGTTTTCTCCCTCTACCCCCGGCCCCGTGGGTCTTTCCTGCTCAGGCTTCATTGTGGAATCTCCCTCCTTGATCTTTTTTTGCTCCTTCCACTCCCCAATTCACCCCCTGCACTTTCTCTCCTTGTAAGCCCTTTCACCCCTCTTCAGACAAGGCAACTGGTTGCACTTCACACAATATTTATTTTGCCATATTGTTTTTGTTTATGTAATTACTTTCCTCATGTTGTACTACTTACTGAAACCATTGTAATTTGCTATTCTTGTGACTTGATGTGGAACCTCTGTAAAACAGCCCTTAGCTCAAAGGTCTTTCTGATTTGTGAAATAAATAAATAAATAAATTCCCAGCCCTGCAAGTCTTAAGACACAATCACATGGCTAACCGACATGGATCATGTCACCTCTCGCACCCTGGACAAAGCTCCCACAGGGCTGCTGCCCACATCCTGGATTCCCCACCCCCAACTCTCTACATCAATTCCACTACGTAGATGGATCTAGCTCCCTGGTTCCTGAAGATTATACCTTTGTGCCTAGCCTTTGGCTGTTGTAAATTATACCTGTGTACCTGACAATGTTTGGTCTTGTCTTGTTTCTTTGCACTTCCCAGATAGCCTATGTCTCTGCTAGTAATGTTTTACCCTTGTAATTTGCTTACACTGGGGCTCCACCCTCCTTTGTTTTCTTGTTCTCAATTGTTCACACTTTGTTGTACCTGACATGAAACCTTTGTAAAAGAGCTTTTGCTCAAAGGGAATGTCCAAATCGTGAAATAAATAAATATTAACATTATTAGGAGGCAGTATAGCATAGAATAAGAGCACTGAGCTGCAAACCTAGAGACATTGGTTTGAATCCCACAACCCCCACTTGCATACTGTGTGACCCTGAGCAAGTCACTTAACTTCCTTGTGCTTCCATGTCATACCTGGAAACAAGCTTCAGCTTAGTGTGCCTTTCCTGGTTAAACAATTTCCCCTTCCCCTTTAACTATACATTCTTCAGCTAAATATCTCTTTTTAAAAATAATGCATTATCTGGCCTTTCTCAGACCAGCCCACCCTCCTGCTTGCATTGATAACACCCCCTTTCCCTAACTCAATCTGTAGAAAATGCTTAAGCAGGTCACAAATATCATTTGCTAGCTTTATCTCGTTCTCTTTATACGGTTTAGGGAGTTCGAACATAAACAACTAAAACAACCTCAAGCCTGGTCACTTCCTTGGATTAGTGACTGAGTGGTGGGAGATGCCCCCCCCAGTCAGTCATTAATCCCTCAGAAATGACCAGCTTCTTAGTTGTTATTGTTTAAATGTCATTCATTCTGGCCCCATTTATTGTCATATCCTCCTTTATGGTATCTAATTCATTTGTTAAGAATACTAATTGTTCCATAATCATGAGATTAGCAGCATGTGGGTTCCTTATTTATTACATCGCTGCTCAAATAGGATAGAAACTAACCCAGAGGTTTTATATTTTTCTCATTAGAATTACAGTTACCAGAAAAGTCCTTCATACCGTTACTAAAAGGTAAATCTTCTTCAACTATATTTGCCTGAGAATGTAACTGCAATTTTTTGTTATAAAATCACGAGTCTTTAAGATCATCAATTGTCTTCTATGAGTCTTTCAAAACACCAGGAATAATTTGATTTGTCCTTCTTTCAGACTTAGTCACAATACCCCATCGTCTCTTATGGACTCCCCACTAGGTATCAGTTGCTGATTACAGATAGATGGGAGTAATATGAAACTTTGAAGCAAATTTCCCCTCCGAATCTCACCACAATCTTCTCCCCTCCATTTCCCTTATTTTCATTTGCATAATTGGTTGCTGCTATATTTGTACAAGCCAAAAAAGTATTCAGATCTATCAGAAGATTTGGGGATTTCTCATTGGAGAGCACATTAGTATGCACAAGTATATCTTGATTAGTATCACAATTTTCTCTGTTTTTACTACACAGTCCCCACACCCCTTTCCTGATACTGGAAGCCATTCCTGTTACTCTTATCCATATTTATAGGGGGTGCAAGTTGTAAGTGACAAATTTCCTTTTTCTTCCTCAAAAATGTCCACTATTTTATAGGCCATTAAAGCTGTCATCTATTTTTTTATTAACCAAAGTCCCATTATTCCTTCTGCCCCCTTCTGTTTTTTACCTTTTATCTTTTTGTCCACAGGGGAACCTATACCCTTATGCTTTCTGCCTTTTTTCTCATTACTTCTCCTAGTGAGGAATCCCATAAATCATTTATTTAATTTATAAGTTTCTGTTTCTTTTTCTGAACCATAATGTAAAACAGGCTAAACACCTATATAATTGCAGCAAATAAAATCAGTATCAGTTAATATGCATAAAAGATACTAGCAGCTATAAAGCAACAATATAGGAAGTCAGTTTCCAATCTTTAGTGCACCATTATGCAACAAAATGTCCTTTATAAGTCTTCAATGTGCAATTCCAAGGCTTCTTAAGTGCAGAGAATAACAAAAAGTACACTCATTGAGGCAAATTGTTCTAGTCCCTTTATGGAAAAATGAGAAACAGTCTTACCAGAAGACAATAACTACTCAATTTATTCTTCTAAGTTCAGTGGTATATGTAACGCCTCTTTCCCAGGGTGGTAACGACCCCTCTTTCTTCACCCTGACAACATAGCTTGCTGGCAACACAGATGGTATTTGGCACCCAGGCACCAGACAATACACATACTTCTCTGTCTAGGGTATCCTCCTGGCTGTAGTCCCAAGAAAAAGGGGCACACAAAAAACATTCATACTTTTACCAGGTACTGGGGTGGGCCATGGCACTGGGGGTCACCAATAAATCACACAGTCCACTCACAGAAAGCTGTCCACAAGGAGAAATAGAGCCAAGTAGTAGGTTTTATTCCAACAAGCTGGACTGACAGAAAATGTTTGCCCACTGTGGCTGTTGGTGCAGAAACAGGTACATCAAAGTCCACAAATCTACAATAGTGCTTTACTACCAGTTTACTTGTTCAACCCCCCACTCTAGAGGGTATAAAGAGTAATATTCCTGTTCATCCCTCTTCAGGGCTATGGATAAACAGGGCAACTTGTCCAAAATGAAAAGGCACAGCTTTAGGTTTACATATCCCAAGGGTGAACACTTTAGGATCCCCCAAGTCCCAATGTTCCAAAATCACAGTCCCTTACAAGACAGTGCATGTCCTCCAAACTGTGTTGAACAGTTCCAGTAAAATTCATCCCATAACAAGAAAAGCTTTCACTGCCTATGCAAACAGAAGCATGTTAGTTCCAAACTCTGGATAGAGGGGAAGCATCTCTTTTCCAAACAGACTCATGGCCATGAAGGTACCATTTGAGAGATTTAAACAGTTCTCTACCAGTTCATGAAGTAAAACTTGTCTAACAGGCAGGAATTCCCTGGCAGAGTTAAGTAAAATCCTTTCCCTTGACATAGCTCTTACTGTGGAATGACTAAGGGTTGAGGTGTTCAGGGGAGAAGTGTCACCCCCCTGGAGGCTGTCCCTCAGTCAGCACCTCCACCTCTTTTGCCCTCAGACAGAAAACTGACTGCACAACAACATTCCAAGTCAACATTCCAAAGTGACTTATGCTGCTGCGAGAGCCACTTCTGCTTGGAAGCTCTGCCAAGGTGATTGACAGGGCTGCCAAGGGAGTCCCCACAGGTTAAACCTGGGCTACCCAGCACTCCTACGTAACAGACCCATTGAATTACCAGGGTTCCTAGTAACCCAAGGGGAACCTGTGGGGTTACATATAAACAATATGTTAGCAAACCAATAGTACTCATACACCAAGCCTTGATCTAATCAGTCAGATTTTCAGAGACCAGGCTAAGGCAGCATATCACTTGTTCTCATAGTGGAAAATCAGGAGAACTCCAAATATAGGGACCCAGTTATGGTCACTCTTGAGGTATGGGCTTAGTCAGAAAAAATGACAATGTTCCCTTTCAACATTCTATTTGCCACCCTCCCTCCACCGCATGCTCAACCCCATTACTAGTCTGCATAGTCAAAGGTGGAGAGGATCATTTTCTGCACAATTGCACAATAGGCAGTTTGAGGAATGCAGTCCCTTTTTCTCTATAAAGCACCAAACTTGGGGTGTAAGTTCTTTTGAATTGCATCCACATGTGCTGAAAAGTCCAAATGGTTGTCTAGCCAGACCCCAAGGTATCCTTAAGGTTGTGACATTTTTGATAGGAGTGCCATCCAGGGTTCGAAAAGCAAAAGGGGATACAAGTTTAGATAGCCTCTGTCTAGTGTTGAAGGACATGGAGACTGTCTTCTTGAAGTTCAGGAACAGCTAGTTGGACCAGAACCAATGCTGGATCTTGTTGAAATCATGTTGCAGTGTAGCTTCAGCATCAGTGTATGAAGTGCTAGACATGTAAAGGACTGTGTTGTCTGCATACATGTGGATTTGGGAAGAGGAGCAGGCAGAGGGGAGATCACTGAGGAAAATAGAAAATAATATGGGGCTGAGTACAGAGCCCTGTGGGACACCAGTGGTGATCAGGGTGGGTGGGTGGGGAGGAGGAGGCAATCTTGACAGATTTGGATCTGCCTGACAGGAAAGATGGAAACCACACTGTGGCTGAGGTGTTTAACCCAGCATCAGCGAGTTTTTTAGGATGAGGGAGTGAGATACTGTGTTGAAGGCTTTTGCCAGATTGACAAAAATGGCTGAGGTAGCATGTCCCTGATCCAGATTGGTGAGTATGGAATCAGTGAGCCATAAGAGGAAGGTGATGGTGGAGTAGTTAAGGGTAGAATCAATAAAGGATTCTGGAGAGAGGGGGGCCAGTCAGTACGGTGTATGTCAGTCGGGAGCTAAGTTTAGTGAGTGACAAGAATGTAGATGGATAAATTGGGAGGGACTTTAGTTTGGTGGACTTTGTGGATGTAGTAGATCATGTGGTGAATGATAAGGGGATCTGGGAGAATACCAGAGTCAACCATGCGGTGGGGTGGTAGGTGAGGGCTCAGTAAATCAGGGTGTGTTTGAGAGATCTGTGGTTTAGTCGAGTGGGGAGGTAATTAGTTGTGACAGGTTTAGGGAGTTTACTTTGTTGCAAATTGTAGGGCTGGTAGGAGAGAGCCAATCCATATTTAAGTCACCTAGTGAGTATAACTTGCCAGAGGTAGTATGTGAGGTGATAGTCATGAATAATTCAGATATGGTCAGTGTAGGGAGACCAGGTCAGTAGTAGGTGCCAGCTATGTGTAAGAAGGAGGGATAACTTAATTAGGAGGAGGTCATATTGGGATGGTGCTGAGATAGACTTTGTTATTTTTCTGACAAAGGGGTCAGGATTCATGCAGTGGGGTGAGGGGACCACTAGACTACCAGGGAATCTACATTTATTTCAATGGCAGATGGCTTGGGATTCATGCAGGGGTTGGGGGGTACCACTAGACTACCAGGGAATTTACATTTATTTCAATTGCAGATGGCTCAGGATTCATGCGGGGGGACAGTAGACTACCAGGGAGTTAATTGTACTACCGTAGCTATGGGGGTCCACGATGGGGGGGGCACCGCCACATTACCACCGCATTACCACCAGCTTTTGTTCAGTGGTATCTAGTGCTGCACTACAGGTTGTGCTACTACCTGTAGCGTGGCGCTAGACCTTTGAATATGCCGCACTGCTGGCATTCGTAGGCACTCTCTTAAGCCTGCCCCTACATACTGTTATCTATTAGGGCCGGTGCTACCACACAGCGCCAGTGCTAAAAGGGCTTTTGAATATTGCAGCCTCACGCAAATCCAGTGCTATTCCAGTGCTATGGTTTTGCGCTAGGTGCAATTGTTGGAAAATCTGGCCCTGCATGTGTTATTTTTGTTTTTCAGAAAGCTAATTGGCATAAATCAACAGAGATACAGCTGAGGACAACTTAAAATTGAATAGGCCTTTTTTCACAAGGGGGGGTAAAATAAAGACAAAATTCTTAGCAAAAGCTGCAGCAAGTAGGTAGAATTTTAAGATTGCTCTGAGATTTAATTTACTCAGTGAGAGATCATTCTTTTAACCCCAACTTAAATAAGCTTTTATGATACTATAGTACTCTCACATTTTTAAATCACAAAACTTTACTTCACATTTTCTCTTTTTGATTTACTTGATAGTGGTCTTAAGCAAGAGAAAGAAATTTGTCCTGACACTCCAATTGAAGGATTTGCTTTTTTGAACCCCTGCAGACGGGGACTTGATCCTATGCATTGGCTAGTTGAACATAAAAGCTCAAATTGACTCCTAAAAAAGTATCCGTACTATACAGACTGGAAAAGTTATCACCATATAGCCATCACATAGTAAAACTTAAATTTAATTCATCATCTGTATGTGTATGACAGCGCTATCTTGCATTTAAGCTTAGTGCAAAGGGCATGAGTGTATAGAATACTAATTAATAATAGGTCTGTTATACTCTGTGGCTTATTGTTTTATTGTTTATGTGAATTTTGTTTGCATATTGAACATTTTCCATGTTTATGCTAGTTGTACAATATATAGTAATTGTTATATTAATACTAGCCCCTTTTCTATATTCTAAACGCATAGTACTTTGGACCTACTAAAATATTGCTTGGGGTTCTGAAGAGTTAGAACATGGAAGGATGGTGCAGACAAGAAAACAAGCAGCTGGAAATAATTTTATTAAGGGTTTAAATGTGGACAGTACTCCAAATGCTGAGCTGGACTTGAGGCAAAAACCAGGCCATAAACAAAACAAAGTGAACCTGGGAAAGATGAGTGCTAAGACTAAGACTAAGAAAGTGTGTGGGACAAAAGCTAGACTGAAGGAAGAAGGAAAACAGAGAGTGCAGGAAAGAGGTCACACTCCCCCTAAACAAGTTAAACAAACTAAAATAGAGGAACACTTTCAGAAAAAGCCTGAGATACAGTAGGCCCTGTTAATCAAGAAGATATACAGTCCCTTACTTTAAGTAATCAAGAATCATTACAGTTCGTGGACTCTGATGTCCCTGATGATTGGACTCAGCCGTCCTCAACACCAAAGCTGTTTGTACCTAGCCCCCTGGATGAGTTTAGGAAAACAGATGAAGCTGTTAGTAGTGATAGCATAGGTGGCCCAGTAAGCCAAGTGACAGTATATGAGAAAGAAATAGGAGATGTGATGATTAACAATGGAATGACAGTAGGTGATTAGTCTCCTCATATTTCTAATATGTCCTATTCAGATTTTATGATCTTTTCCCCTGAACCACTCACTCAGCAAGTACCTGGGGTTAGTCAAGAGATTACTCTTAGTAAATTGGAACTACTCAAAATAAAAGAACATCTACAAACAACAATTACAAGGTTAAAAACTTGGATAATTCATATAAAACTAAGATGTCTGAGATAGAAGAAATAAAAAGATACCCTTTTGTTCTAAGTGAAGATCTGAATGATTTTTTGCTAAATCCCTATGCAGCCCACCTAATGATTCTAGACCAATTAGTAGGAGTAGAAAATGAATTACAGACACTTAGAGAAAATGTTGCAGTAAATGGTCTTAGACTAGATGGCATAATAAGAAAATTAAATAAATTGGCTCCTAAAGAAGGTTCTCCCTCAATTGTGAGAGAAGAACAAGTGCAAGGTCCAATTAGACCAGATTTCTCCCTGATTGAGATACCTGACACCCCAGTTGTTAACAGTCAGAAAAGAGAGCGTGAAAAGAAAAAGAAAAAAAAAGAAGTCTAAAATACTAGAAGGAGGTACAAGCCAGAGGGAAAATATTACTGCACACATTAAAAAATGATTGGGCCCCTTCAGATAGATCAATTTTGGAGGGTATAGGCCCCATCCTTCAAGGAGAAAAAAAATATGGGGGAACCTCTAAAATATCCACGGTGGACCTAATTATAACAAACAATGTCTTGGAGGGTACTGAGTTACTATCAGCCCCCAGTGTTGATCCAGGAGAACATCTAAATGGTAGAAAACTAACAACTCTTTTTAATAACTTAGAGGAACAGATAAAAAAACTAAGGGAAGATATAAATTCGCAATCTGTTCATGAGATGGCTAGGGATTGTGCTGAGCAGCCAAAGCTAGCCCAGAGTATTGGATGGTCCATAGATTCTAAAGGAACAAGCATTTGTCAATGCTGAATGTTGCTTGCTTGTATATGCTGTGTAGGTATTTGTAAGTCAGTGGAGTGCAAATATTGAAAATTTGCAAACTTACGAGTGTGCGTAGGAACTGCGCAATGCACGCTTGTGAAACAGTCATTTACAGGAAATTTGTGACCAAATTTTCAACATAGCCATTTTAGGACCTCTGCTCATGAGCAGAGTCACTGTGATTATCTTAATGTGTCCCATACATTGATTTCACACACCGACTGTGCCATTGTGCGCGCTGGATGGGCAGAAACACGTTGTGGGCAAGATGTGAAAAATGACAGCTGTACTGCTCATAAGGAGGTGTGGTAAAATGGCAATGTTGGAAATCTGGAGTGAAAATATTGAATATTCGTGAACTTGCGAACGTGTGTAATAAGTGCGCAACGCAGGATTGTAAAACAGTAATTTTTAGGAATTTTGTCACCAAATTTTCAACATAGCCATTTAAAGACCTCTGCTCATGAACAGTGTCACTGTGATTTTCTTAATGTGTCCCATACAGTGATTTCGCACACTGACTGTGCCATTGTGCGCTACATGGGCGAAAACACATTTTGGGTGAGATGTGAAAAATGACAGCTGTACTGTTCATAAGGAGGTGTGGTGAAAATACAATGTTGAAAATCTGGAATGAAAATATTGAAAATTCACAAACTTGCGAGTGTGCGTAGGAACTGCGCAACGCAGGCTCGTAAAACAGCCATTTTAAGGAATTTTTCCACCAAATTTTCAACATAGTCATTTTAAAACCTCTACTCATGAACAGTGTCACTGTGATTTTCTTAATGTGTCCCATACAGTGATTTCACACTGCGCCATTGTGCGCTACATGGGCAGAAACACGTTTTGGGCGAGATGTGAAAAATGACAGCTGTACTGCTCATAAGGAGGTGTGGTAAAATGACAATGTTGAAAATCTGGAGTGAAAATATTGAAAATTTGAGAACTTATGAGGCGTGCGTAGGAACTGCGCAATGCACGCTCATAAAACAGCAATTTTTAGGAATTTTTACACCAAATTTTCAACATAGGCTTTTTGAGAGTCCTCATTATGAACACTGGTAGTGTCATTTCATTAATCAGTGCCGAAAGGTGATTTCACATAGTGACTGTGAAATCACCCTTCGGGCCCGGTTAACGCCATGACAGTGAGAGCATTCATGAGAAGGGGTCCCAAAAACCCCATGTTGAAAATTTGGTACAAAAATTCCAAAAAATGGCTGAGATATGCAGCAAAGTTGAAAAAACCCTATTTATTACATTATACAGCTTACCGGCATTTCTTCAGTTTGCTGTAGGCTTTGAAGAGTGCAGACGTGTTCCCGGTACACCGAAGATCATCGCCCAGAGTCTGGAGGTAAGTATTGGGTGAGGGGGTGTGGGAGGCAGGCTGCACAGTGGGTGGGGCGGGGGGGCCCAGACAATGAGGCACTGTTTTTCTGTTGCAGGTTGTTTTTTCTAAAAAACAGGATCACATGTGGGACATTTGCCATGCTTGGGTGGGCTCCCAGTGTGGCACAAGGGGGCTGTTTGGGGGCGTGGAGCCAATGGGGATTGGGCACCCTAATCGGTGATAACATCTGTTGCCACACTGGGGGTTGTGCCACAGTGTGGCAACGTTACTGTTTGGGGGGAGCACAGCTGATGGGGATTGGGCACCCCATCGGCTATACAGTGTTGGGAGCGAGCACACAGTATGCCTGTGTGTGTGTGTGTGTGTGTGTGTGTGGTGGGGGGCGCACATGAGCAGGCAATATTTTATCACTGCTCACTGGAGCGTAGCTCCCCTTTCAACTGTACTGCACTGGATTTTTGACTGCTGTCATAGACAGCTCCAGTAGTGATTGGAGAACTGTGGCCGCACCTGCAAACACACTGACTGAATTGGAAGAGGGCTGCCACACCTCTGAAAACTCGGATGATCGCACTATGCTTCTTGCACATGCGTGCAAGCAACATAAAAAGGGAACAGCAGAAAACTTGACCTAGAGGACTGTGCTATCCTGTGTCTGTATGGATGGGGCTGGGATAGAAATGTATCCCATGACCTCAATAAAAACAAGATTGTGAACCTACTGAGGACAGCTGGTGAGTGTACTTTTCAGAAGGAGGATGTAATACAAATGTGGAATGATAGGGATATACAGGGTATTGAATGTATATTTATCTTCTGTGGCTCACCTCGCACAGCCAACCATATCTGGCTAAACAGAAGCTCCCTGGTGAAATTTGGTTGCACCCTATAATTTATTAATAGAGATGCCTTAAATAGGAGATTATTACAGAAAGAGAAAAAAATGGTGCAATTATCCATATTTGGGCTTAAAGTCACCCACAACGAAAATGAAAGAAAACTCAAGAAAGAGTTAAAAAACTTCTCACACTTTCTTAAGATGTCTCCAGATATGGTGGGTGTGCAAAAAGTGCATAGACACGCCCAGACCAACAAAGCTGGGCAAGATTATGTACTCTTGCAGGACCCTGCAATAGCGGAGTTGGTACTACAAAAAGCCAGAATGCTTGATGATAATGGTATTAATATTATAGACAGTGCCTTTTTGGAAAGTTCCCCCAGACAAGGAACAACTGTGGAAATAGCTGATGCAGGACAGAGAGTGGAATCAATTGTTAACTTACTTGGCCTAGGGAGAATAAAAGGGGAAACAGATTTAAAACTTTTTTATTTAATAAAGGACCTGTTGGAACAGAGCCTCTGCATACCTGAGGTCACAAGAAATGCTATACAGGCAGTACGAGTTAATCAGGTATTTGATAGTGACCAAATTCTGTTAATTATTAATTCCACAGAAATTTATGAAAGCATTATACAAAACACTGAGTTACTTGATAAACTGGGACAGTTTGTGGTGGAGGAGGTTGAACCTGAAGCTTGTAAAACCCCAAGAAGGCATATTTAGGGAAAATAAGTGTGTAGGTGACAGTGTGGATATTTCCGGAGAGCATAATACTGTCGAAGGTACTTTGGTTAATGCAAGAAATAGTATAATTTATAATATTATGAGTAAAAATAGATTTCCAGGGCTGTTAGATCAAACAGCATGACAAGTAGAAATTGATAGTGGAGAACTGGGGACACCTGTAGAGCCAGAAGATGCATGGCAAATACTCTCCTGGAACATAGCAGGTGTTAGCTTACAATTTGCCGACCCTGAGTGGATCAGGAGGCTTGGCACCAGATAAACTCAGAAATGTCATTGAATGGCTTTTCCTGTTTTCATGTTCCTGGGAACAAATTAAATAGAATAGGTAGACTTTCTGGGGGTCTAATTACCTGGGTAAAAATACTTGATGGTTTAACAGTGCAAGAAATTGCTAATATCATATATGCCCAAGCATCTGACATTAACACTTTTAGTCTGAACTTTTGTCTGATAAATGTCTATATAACACCAATACATTCCGAATACCATTATACAAATATATGGGAATAATTAGAGACATTTATCGCAGATTGCTGGCAGAAATCCACTAGCAATGAGATACTAACGTGAGGAGATTTAAATGCAAGGATTGGAAAATATAATGGTGGGGATAAGTGTCTGGATTCAGACTGTCCTGGACAGGATTGAACTTATTCCCAAAGGCAAACATTGGATCCTATAATAAATTCATCAGGGAAGAAACTGACTGAAGTTCTAACCACCTTAACAATGGTACCTCCACACTAGACTTCTTTTTTTGGTTTGGCCCAATAGAGGTATGGACATTCTTGGGAATGTTATCCAGAACGGAAAGCGATCATTGCCCATTGTTGTTTAAATGGGGCATGAGACCAGAATCAACTCAAAATCATGTCAAGGGATTTGAAATAAGAAATGGTATTAGAATGAAATGGGAACCCAAGAATGTTAACGCAATTGTACCATATTTACACAAAGGTGCTTCCCAAGTGGCTATTCTTTCATCAGAAGTTCACCATTGTAAACAGTTTTAGGATGTCCTTTTAGAGTGCTATAAAAGTATTAGGGACCTTATAAGTCACCCAGTACTTATAGGACAAAAGCAGGGTGATTCTGATTCTTGGTTTGATCAAGAATGCTGTAGTCAAAAGAAATTATTAACACAAGTAATTCAGATTACTAAACAGTAGAGGTCCAAGGAAATGCTGAAACTCATAAACAAGGCAAGGGAATCATGCAAAAATGTTAACATAGTCAAAAGAAAAAAACACCAGGATAAAAAGTGGGAAGTTATGATGGATACAAAACAAAAAAAAATGACCAACAAAATTTTTGGCACTTGGTGGCCAAGGGCACAAAGAATAATAGGTATGAACTTGACACATATGTGCCCCGGACAAGTGGATCGATCACTACACTAACTTGTTTTATGACCCCACCCTTGTTGATTCCAATGCTGAATGGGAATTAGAAATTAACAGAGATACTTTTGAATTAATAACATTGGGGAAACCTATATTGCAATCAGCTCCCTAAAAAAAAAGTTCCCGGGCTGGATCAGATCCCTTCTGATATATACTTGGTTTCACCCCAGTTATAGGCAAAAATGTTGGTGCCCTATTTTAATAAATGTATCAGAGAAAGGAATTTAACCAAGTCATGGAAAGGAGCAATCATTGTTTCCATATTCAAAAAGGGAGGCAAGAGTAATCCCAAAATGTATAGACCAATCTCCTTACTGGATATTAGTGGAAAAATTTTTGCAAAGATCATTCTGAATAAGTTATTAAAGGAATTGATCAGATGTGGTGATCTTTCAGAGTATCAAGCTGGTTCCATACCAAATTACTGCACATCTGACAACTGTTATATCCCAACCCATCTTATTGAAAAGTATGTCACACTAAGAAGACAAAAGTTATATGTAGCGTTTATCGACTTCAGCACTGCTTTCGACAACATATTTAGAGCCAGACTCTGGGTGTTAATGGTTGAAAAGGGGATTCAACTTAACTTGGTGAGTATTATAATGGATTTATACAGTAATACATGGGCACAAATTAGGATGGGAGTAACAGTGCAAATGACTATCAAATTTCTTACAAATAAAGGAGTCAGGCGGGGGTGCGTGATTGCTCCTGTACTGTTTAGTATTTATATTGATCAACTGCTAAATCAGTTAACATATAGCAATTCGGATTCACCTAAAATAGGTTAAAAAATATGCCCAGCATTGGTGTATAGTGATGATTTGGCTCTCATCTCTTTGTCCTGTTCTGGACTACAAAAGAATTTGGACATCTTCAAGAACTATGTAAAAGATTTCAACTTTCAGGTAAATGCAGACAAGAGTCAGATAATGATATTTAGGTTAAATAATCTGGATAAAATATGGAAAGTAGGGGAGAAAAAAAATAAGGGTGGTACAGTCCTATGTTTATTTAGGTCTTAAATTTACTAATAATGGGAAATGGAATAGTCATAGTAAAGCACAATTAATCAAACTAAAACAGATGGCGGGAGCTTTGAATAAGTTCATTTTACAATATAGTGGCAATACAATTGCCCCTTTAATCAAATCTGCTGAAGCTAAATATTATTCTCAAGCATTATACCAAGCTGAAATTTGGGGTGTTGGCAAAATGTACCCATTGGAGGTTCCATTAAATAAATTACTCCGCTCAGCCCTGGACGTAGGGAAATCAACACCTGCTGCATTAGTGAGAGCTGAATTTGGTATTTTGACTTTAAGGGCCCTCCTAGCAGAAGCATGACTGCTCTATTATTGGATAAAGGTGTCTAGAATGAACCCAGAACAATTACCATATATTTGCCCGAGGGAAAGGAACATTAAAATTAGTTTTAAGTATAAAAGTTAATGTACCAGTAAAACAGTTAATTACAAAAAAGCTGAAGATCTGCACACAATTTCCAACTTAAAAGCAAATCCCTGACTGCCCCTTAACGATAATGTGCACTGTTACAGATACTATTTAGATGTCCTCCCTGAAGAACCCCTGCAGAAAAATTATACAACATACAGGATAGAACAATTTAAAAGTAATATCCTGAACACTAGATTCACCAAGTTAATGAATCCTAATGCAAAACTATGCAAATGTGGCAATGCAGAACCTGCAAATCTAGATCATGTTTTCTTCTCTTGCCTCAGATACATTAAGCAAAGATTTTTCTTGCTGGAACCATTATGGGCAGAAATAGACTCAACTGACAGGGGGTTGCTTTTAAACATAATGCTGATGTCAGAAAATGAGAAAATCATAAAGAAGGTAGCTGAATATCTTAGATCAATTACAAAAATATGTTTAAAGTTTGACCAGGGGCATATGTATCAATAAGTATTGCACATTATGCTTTGCAATTTGCACATGGGGCTAGATGATTTTTCTTTTTAGCTTTTTTTAGGTAATATTCTTTTATACATTGTTCATATTATATGAAATGTGTATTTTTTTGGACATGTCAAATGGTATATATATATATGTGTGTATATAATATCTAATTATGTCATGATCTATCATGTGTGTAGTGGATTGTAATGGTCTTTGACCGAACAATACAATTAACCTTAACCTGTTAGTAAATAATTTCTAAAAAATAAACAATAATGCAGAAAATTGCCCAACTTTTCCTGTCCTATTAACCTAGAACATGCTTCATCAGCAGTCCTTTTTTAAATTAGCTTACCTTGTCACTAACTAAGCACAACAATTTCATTAATAAAATGTGTTTAAATTACTTTAGCTTTATTCACTTACTAAGTATAACAATTTACCATATATAAAGACATCCCCAATGCCTGTGTTTTCTGTGTATCAGCCAATAGTGTGTGCTCAGTGTCCCATTGTACTGTATATGAATTCTAACTCAATGCAGATACCCCTTCCCACTGCCTACACAAATACAGTAGTACACAACTAAGTAGTTAACTAGTCTTCTCAGGGAGAAACTGCAGTTGGAGTGTTCCTTGTCAGTTGCATTCAAATCTATGCATAAGCCTGAGCCATAACTAATTTGGATTGACTGTCTACACCATAGAATTAATAGTTCTATGGGCTGCAATTATACAACAGCTCACATAATGCACAGAAGCAACTGAATCACTTAGAGCGAATGTAACACTAATTTTGAGTAAATGCAGAAATGAGTACACATGACATGAGGTGCTACAAGCTATGATTATTAGCACTAACTAGAGACAATCACTTTCTGTGCAAATTTGATAGGGAATACTAGTAGCGGAGGGAAACCATTATGGTTGTCAACGGGCACTGCTGACTCAGCAAGGGTAAAACATAGAAAGGCACCCATTAAATATAATGAAAGTCAGTTGGAAAAGGAAAGGATATGACATGAGAAGCTAACAGGAAGTAAGGCAGACTGTAACAGAAGCAAAAATAAGGCTGGAGAAAGGTGACAAGGCAATATTTCAGCATATTTGGGAGCAATTCAAAATCAAGGAAGGGGTGATCAAGCTGAAGAAGGCTCAGGAATGGGTAGAGGATGAAAAAGGCAACACAAATGCACTTAACAATTATTTACATTTGATATTCATGGTAGAGGACATGGGACCTCTCTCAGACTACAACATGGTGATCAACAGAGGATCACTCCTATGGGTCAGTGAGGAGTCTACTACAAAGTGCAGAAGGAAAGTCAGGCACTAAATGTAAATAAATAAATGAGTCCTGATGGGTTTGCACCTGAAGGCATTAAGGAAAATGGAACAGATCCTGACAGGTTCTGACTAATGGACCTCTTTCACTGCTCACTGAAGACAGGAGAAGTGCTCGAAGGTAGGAAGATGGTAGTGTGGTTCCCCCTCACATGAAAGCAGGGGTCATAAGGAGCCATGAAACTAAAAACCAATCAGTCTGATGTCTATAGTGAAAAAGATCTTAGAATCCATTTTAAAGGAAAGGAGCATTGGGGTCCTGGAGACAAACTGGCTGCTAGATCCTAGGCAGCATAGTTTTGTGATTTGGAGGTCAGATGAACTTGATCAACTTTTTCTGGGTGATAAGAGCAGCAGACGAGGGTCAGGCTGCAGTAATACTATACCTGGATTTTAGTAAAGCCTCTGACTTTGTCTCTTATGGAAGGATTGTTAAGAAACTGGGCAATTTGGGGACCGGGGAAGGATAGCCTGGTGGATAAAAAGCTGGCTGAACAGGTGAACTCAGAGGGTATTACTGGAGAGGCATCAGGGATTGGGAAAGTCCCAAACCAATTGCCCTGGGATCTGTTTTGGGGCTGGTTCTGTTCAATATGTTCATTTGTGACATGAGGAGGGAGTCCAAGGGAAGATATGCCTCTTTGTAGAAGACATCAAGATCCATAGTAGTTGGGATCTAGGAAGCTGGAGGGTTGGTCTAAAGTGTAGGAGTTAAAATATAACATAGGGAGTGCGGGGACTTACAGTGATGCCTCGAGGGAGTTAGCTGCTTTCTATCTGAGCTCCAATCTCCTCTATGCTAAAAAATCATAAAAAAAAGCCCAGTTTTAACCAGTGACTTCATAAAGCACTGTATTAATCCAGCTAGAACTAACAAAAGCAAGGAAGAAGTAGCTTTATTCTTACCATGGATGCCAGACAGAGCAAACTTGGCAAAGAAGGCTAAACAAGGCAAAAGCAAAGAATCAGCACAACAGGACCATTCCAGATGCCTCATGGAGGAAACATTTTTAGCGGACTTTTCACTGCTTAAAGAAGCCATAAAGGAGCTGCTAAATCAGTCTAAAAAGTAAGTGAAACTCTGGAAGGACTCAATAGGAGAATGGGAGACATAAAACAAGAGTTTCTTCATTGGAAGACTGGAAAACGAGATCAGAATTGGAGATTCCTTCAATGCATCAAAAATTAAATAGATTTGAACAAAAATTAGAACACCTGGAAGGGAGATCCAGAAGAAACAATATTGTAATCTATGGGCTAGTAGAATCAGTATAGGAAGGAGATCCCATACACTTTGCTCAAGTTCTCTGTGAAAATATCGGTGGTCCCTCCCCAAACCATACCTCATATGTAATTGAGAGAGCACACCGAGCCCTCAGACTAATTCCAAATAAAGGGGATCCATCTAATCCTTTCTTTGTTAAATTCCTGAATTTTCTCAACAGATCCCACATACTAAACAAGGCTAAAAACAACTCAAATTTGGCTTGGATGGTAAAAGCATAAGAGTGTCTCAGGATTTGCCTCAATCGGTCTGCTTTTACAGGAGAGAATTTTCACCCATAGTTAATATACCCAGACAAATTGGTGGTTAGCAAAGATAACATATCCTATTCCTGTGAAACCACTGATTAGGCTGAAAGAGAACTGCTGAAAGCATTACCAGAACTGGTTAAAATGACCTGAAAGGAGGACTAACTCAAATGAGGGAAGCAAGTGGATTTCGCACACGTAGGATTAAACAGCTATGGACAGTTTGTTAATTTACCTACTTTCATTTTGACAGAAATCTAGGGGTGTAGATATACATGCAGTGTGCTCTTTAGATACAGAGTTTTGGGTTTCACCCAATAGAAACATGTTCAGTGCCTAGAGCCACCAGTATAAAGATGATTGAGTAATGTTTTCTTTTTAATTTTTTTTTTTATTTTATTTGGGTCTGTCTTTTTTCAAGCAGATTTTAAACAGGCATGCTCTGGGAAAATTGGTTTGGCATTATAATGGGTCCGAAGTAATAGTAGGTAATTTTTGGACTTGGTATATACAGTTACTCTCTCTCTCTCTCTCCAATAGTTTGAGATGGGGTAGATTCAGTGGGGTAATTTGCGGTATTGGAAATTCTGCTAAGAAACAGGTGGGGTTGCCTCTCTCTCTCTCTTTCTTCTTCCTGAAGTTTCTAGCAAGCCAACTCCCCTACCCAAGGCAAATATACATATTCATGAAGGTAGTTCTTTTATATTCAAATGGCCCTTAAGGTCACAGGATTCTTCTGCCATAGCTATAGTTCCAAAATGGAAGTTATATCCAATGAGCTGTGTTATTTTTTTCTCTAATGTTTAAGACCTATGGCAGCTATAAGCTACAGTGCTGGAAGTGAAGGAAGCTGCTACCACTATTAAAAATTGGGGTATGTAGAAGGGAGAGGGATACCCCATTCAGAGATATACTAGATAATGATGTAGTTACATACATAGCTCAGCTCAGGAAAATGCATTATGTTCTGTCCACTGCTAGAGGTTGCTGAGCCACCAGACATATTTCAAGAGCTGAGGAAAAGAACTGAATGACTGATGTCCTCTGGTGAATACAAGAAAGAGTGTTAAAGATTTAATCTAGTCAGGATATTTTATGTATTTATTTATTTCATAGTAGGATTACAATACCTTTGAGCCAAGGCTCTTTTACAAAGGTTCCACATCAGTTTAAGACATTACATTAGAGAACAAGGCTGTGCAAATTTAGACATGGATGCATATACAAAAAACACAACATTTTTAATAAAAAAAAGCATTCATATGGGTACAAACAGGTAGGGTACAGGAGGTTGCAGGGGGGAAATGCTGCCAGAGGTGATTGTCAAGACATAGAGAAGTGCTGTTTGAGGGGATAGTATAACCACTGACTAAGTTCCTGGCATTTAAGTGGATAGTTAGATTTTGCCAACTGAACCACATGGCTCTGAGGACTTGAATTATTAAAAGATCGGAGAAATAGGTTTATTAATGCAGTTTAATTTAAAGGGACAGTATTTAATTTTGCACCTGATGGTCTCACAGTTTCATAGGGACCCACTTTTCTGTATTCAGGAGTTGAAGGGGGTACAATGGCATATGGTTTATAGTTGTATGTAATAGCCATCATATGCTCCACTCTACTGTAATGGAATGAGAAAGTTATATTATAAATGGTCACAGCAACAATGTTCAGGGGTAGCTCTTAATCCCTGCAATCTTACATAATGTTCATGGTTGTGATTTGTGACCTATTTATATGCTAATTGAAAATATTCATAGAGGTTTGCAGCATTATACAGTAAGTTTACTTTCTCACTCCATAGGGACATCTAATTTAGAGTCTCACTTTTGAGGCAGGGTAAGTATTTATATTTAAATAAAAAGATACCCTGCAACATGAGTTTAAAAATTGAGGCTTCTACAAGGAAAGCTGGAGATGATATAAGTAAGTTATATTTAGGTTATAATAATAAGAATCAGACTTTTTAATTTTTTTTTTGGTAGCAACTTATCACAGTCTGGAGGACAATCTTTTCTCCTAGATTATAAATACATATTTTTTAAGATACTTTTCTTTTATACCCTTGAGATAGGTGAAAGATAATCTTCAAAGAATACATTTATCTCAGAAATAAAGGGTACTGTATGGGCATTTCAGATATTTTCAGACTGTAAGAGTCTTAGCTAAATAACCACAACCATTCTTTGGCCACTGCTAGAACCTCCACATTATCATAGTGATTCAGAGTCTAATTCTATTTGCAGCAGGTTGGGAGACAAATTTAAGGGGTAATTAACAAAAGGAAAAGGAGGAGGTTTTTCACTGAGAGGGTGGTGGACCCTTGGAATGCACTGCCTGGTGAGCTGGTTCAGAGATCCGCAGTGGAGGGCTTCAAGAGACTATGGGACAGACACAGAAAGTGGATGTATCAGATGATGGCCTGTCCCAGGGGGGTGGGGATGGATGATAGGGGTTTCTGGAGCACTAGGGATGGGAGGGTCTCAGCACCCAACTAAGAATCTAAGGTTCGAGCAGACTCGATAGACCGTAAGGCCTAATCTGCTGGCAAATAGTATGTTAGTATGAAAAATGCTTCATAGGAAACTATTTTTTTTTCTTTTCACATTCAGAATTGACATATTTTCCATGATCTTCTTTTTTCTTTTTCTAATAGAGGGACTAGAAATCTTGGGGTGTGCTTTATTCACACTCATAGGTTGTTCACAGGGTTAGACTTTATAGGAGGTCAGTCTTAGGGACTGGGGGTAGAATGTGTAAATGCTTTAGTTAAGTTTTGTTTCTTTTTCTTTTCTTCTTCTTAGTGATGGATAGGATTATGGGGGGAAGGGACAGATAATCTATAACACAGTCATTAAGACCTTGAAATGCGTGAAAACCGACTTATTTCTTACATACTCAAGCAAAATTATTGGGGAATTATGTGTACTAGTATGATACAGATAGCTTTATGAAATGTAAAAGGAATGCGATCTAAAAATAAAAGAATTCAGATACTCAGCTATTTAAAGGGACCGGAATATAATGTTATCCTCCTCCAAGAAACCCATCTGCTAACCACAGAAGTAGAGAGCCTAAAAAGATTTAATTATAAGGTGACATATGGGGTAGGGAAATAAACAAATAAGGCGGGGGTGGCTATTTTAATGGAATCTGCTATAGACTGCCATCATATCAAAACAACAGCAGACTCAGAAGGGAGATTTATTTTATTAACTGGAAAACTAGGATCAATGAACTGTGTTCTGGGTACCATAGATGGACCAGACACAAATAGTACATCTTTTTTCATATCACTAATTTCTCACCTATCCCCTATATGACATATATGTTAATCCTAGGAGGTGATTGAAATATGCCTCTAGATCCAACCGTGGATAGAACAGGTACATTGAATAGGTCCCTATTGGTTGAAAATAAGGCAATCCAGGATATGCTAAATCTATGCAACTTAACAGACCTCTGGAAGACATTAAATCCCCACACAAAGGCTTATGCATTTTATTCACAAGCACATAAATCCAACTCTAAGATTGATTACTTTCTAGTTTCCAGACATTGCTTACATAGATTTGACAGGCCCGAAATTAAATCTAGAACCCTCTCAGATCATTCATTAATTCATTTAAGGCTGTCTAAAAAGACAAACAAAGAAAAAAAATATATCTGAAGGCTAAATAACACGTTACCAAATAATGGATACATTGTCAGGTGTATTAATAAGGCTATTATGGATTTTTGGGAGGTAAACTTTAACTCAGTGGATAAAATGGAAATAATATGGACAGCATGTAAGTGTTTCATAAGTGGTGAATTTATTAGATTTGGGGCTAAAATGAGAAAACTAAAATCGGAAAGGTTAAATAACATCTCAAGTAGATTGAGTCATTTAGTAGCACTTAGTCCTGAGGGTTTAACTATTCAAGAGTCCCAAGAGTTACAAAAACTCAAGGAAGAACTAGCTAGGCAAATCTTAGAACAAACAGAGTTTATGATAACCAGATCCAAGGCTAATTTAGGGAATAAACCCAGCAAATTTCTAGCAAACAGACTGAAAAAAAAAGAGAAGCAAATAACCATATTGAATCTATAATTTCAGAGAAAGACAAGGTCCTTACAAATTATATCGATACTATGAAAGAATTCTATACTTTCTATACAGGACTATATGCCCCAATGCAAAATCCTCCTTCGTTACAAAAAACAGAAGACTTCTTAAAAGACTTGTCAGGCCCCCGTCTAGAGGAATCACAAACGGGCAAGTTGGTAAGTCCCACTACACTAAAGGAAATTAGACAGGCAATCAGTAATCTTTCACTAAACAAGGTCCTGGGCCCAGATGGCTTAACCGTTAACTTTTACAAAACATTTGGTGACTCTCTCTGTCCTTTTTTAAGTGATCTTTATACTTTCATACTCCATAATGGATTTTTGGACCCTTCTGTATTGGAAGCAACAACAATTCTTCTCCCAAAGTCCAATAAACACAGGGACTGAGTTTCAAACTATAGACCAATATCATTAATACATTATGATATAAAAATTCGAACTCATATCCTAGCACAAAGAATTAAAAACTTTTGGCAACCACTCATCAGCAGAGAACAGGTGGGATTTATATAGAACAGACAAGTTTCAGATCAAAAGAGAAAGTTGTTACATGTTCTCTCCATGTCCAGGGACTCCAAACATAATAAGGTGCTGGTCTCCGTGGACTATGGTTGTCATTGTCTCCTGTCCCATTTCCCATGAGACAAACCCACATTTTAAGGTGCCATCCCATCTCCCACACCCCCAAGCTGCGGGACATGAAATGTTCCATTTTTTGCCATTTGTCCCACTTTCTGCCATGTGAAAAAATTCCCATACCTCTTACTGCATGTATTCTGTGGCCCTAGGCTGCCCCAAGTTCGGTAATTTCTGTCGGTAACCAGTTGCTTTGCTGAATTGCCTCACTCTCCCCTCCTGGGGTTTGTCTGCAGCTCGAGTAGCTCACCACTGCTGCAGAAGAAAAGAAACAAACAATGCCAGCCATCGTGCATGCTGCATTGCCGTCCAACTAAAGCCAAGGATGGGGTAAACTGTGTGACTCCTCTCTTCTGTGGCTTGCTTGCCTTTGTGGATTTGCTGGCTTTTTTTTCAGTTTTTGTCTGGTAGGGGGAGGGGCTATACAAACAGTGCCAGCCAATCAGGATTGGGGATGTCATGTACGTTAGAAAATTCTGATCCCAATCAGGTCCACACCATGTGACTGCTGGCTGCTGAGTCATCAGGAGGCATGGTTACAAGGGTGGCGGCATGTTTAAATGCCGCCAGTTAAAAAGCCACTGTCACACTTGGACAGATGGATCAAGAAGTCTTGGCTTAGCCAGAGGACACCAAGACAAGCGAAAGAAGAGAGGACGCATACTGCAGACTGTGGCAAACGAACTGCTGTCTGAAGAAAAGACAGCCAATCGGGGAGTCAGCATTTTTAGTGCTAGACAGTGCCACCCAGGAGCAGAGAGGATCTGGTAGGAAGGAGTTGCAGCCTGTACACCAATAATGCTGCTCAGTAATTTTCAGAGCTTGGCACCCAAACAGAGACCCTCTGTGTCTCACACAAATCCAGTAAAAGAGCTGTATACTTCCTGCTGACTGTAAAATTACTGAGTGGGCAAGCCAGCAAAGTGCAAGGGGTTTGACTGTGAGTGGCAGTTGGATAGGCAGCTTGGCATAGAAACATAGCAACATAGACTTTGACGGCAGATAAGGTCCACTTGACTCATCTAGTCTGCCCATTTTCCTATCTACAGGATAGGCCGCAGATCCTAGTTAACCAACAGCCTATTTCTTCCTACCCCACACAAGAATTGCTTTATGTCTGTCCCATGCATTCTTGAATTCTCCCACAGTTTTAGACCCCACAACCTCCTCAGGAAGGTTGTTTCATGCATTCACTACTCTCTCTGTGAAATAATACTTCCTCACATTGTACCTGAACCGCCCCCCCATCTTTAAATTGTGTCCCCTTGTTCTTGCACGTCTCTTTTTCTGAAAGATGCTACCCTCTTGGACTTTGTTGATTCCACTGAGGTACTTAAACATTTCTATCATGTCCCCCCTCTCCCTTCTTTCCTCAAGGGTATACATATTAAGCTCCTTTAGTCTCTCCTCATATGGCTTCTCATGCAGACCCTGCACCATTTTAGTTGCCCTCCTCTGGACTGCCTCTATCCTGTCTATGTCTTTGCGGAGATGGCGTCTCCAGAACTGGATGCAGTACTCCAGATGGGGTCTCACCAACTGTCTATACAGAGGGATAACAACTTCCTGTTTTCTGCTGCTGATGCCTCTCCCTATGCATCCCAGTATACCACCAGCCCTCCCTACTGCCTTTTCACATTGCTTGCTAACCTTAAGGTCATCTGATATAATAACCCCCAGGTTCCTTTCCTTTCCTTTTTTGTTGTTGTTACTACCTCCCCCCCCCTCATTGTGTATTCTTCCCCTGGGTTCTTGTTTCCCAGGTGCATTATTTTGTACTTCTTTGCATTGAATCCTAGCTGCCATACTTCTGACCATTCCTTCAACCTTGCCAATCCCTTCTTATCCTTTCCACGCCTCCTTGTGTATCAACCCTGTTGCAGATCTTTGTGTCATCTGCAAAGAGGCACACTTTTCCTTCCAGTTCCTCTGCAATGTCACTTATGAAGACATTAAAAAGGACTGGACCCAATACTGAACCCTGCGGTACCCCACTAGTAACCCCTCTTTCTTCAGAGTGGACTCCATTTACAATTACCTTCTGTGTCCTGTTGTGCAGCCAATGTTTTACCCAGGCTACCACCCTGGGACACACTCCCAGGCTGGTTAATTTGACTATTAATCTTTTGTGTGGGACTGTGTCAAATGCCTTGCTAAAGTCTAGGTAGGCCATGTCCACAGCCCCTCCCTGGTCTACTACTTTGGTCACCCAGTCAAAGAAATCTATTAGATTCGTCTGACATGACCTTCCCGCTGTGAACCCATGCTGCCTTGGGTCCTGTGCCCCACTTGACCTCTAGGTACTCAACTATTCTTTCCTTCAACCTTAAAGACCTGTCTGTGACTCTGACCTGGGATTTTACTAGCTGAAGCCTATCTGCTAAAACAAGGGGTTCTGATGAGGAAAAAAGGGTACACTGGCAATACCTGCTACCGTTTTGATTGGGACAAATTCTGCAGTCAGGTATGTGTACTTGTCTTCTAGCCAGTGCGTTTTACTGTAATGTGGTGGGTATATGTGTGATATCTCTTGGGGCAGCCGGTGACTTACCAACAATTGAACAACATTCAGAACAAACAATGTATTTCTGAAAAAAAACTGGGATCACAGAAAACAATAGCATTAGCTTGCTGTGTTTTATAATATTACTGAATGTCTTCATGGCTTATTTCAAAGGTTTGGAAATCTACCTTTTTTCTGTGAGTCCAGCTTTTAGAAGAAATCTACTTGTTTGTTTTGACTGTTGTTGGCTCCAGGCTTCAACCTGTGCTCCCTCTAGAAGCATACTTCTCCACTGTCCCTTATTTTCAAGGATGTCCCTAATTCTGCCTCAAAATGTTCCTCTGTCCCTCTTGACATTTGTGTTTTTATGACAGAACAGGGGGACTGTAAATACAAAGTAATGTCAAACATTAAGTCTGTCAGGTATGTGTACTTGTCTTCTAGCCGGTGTGTTTTACTCTAATGTGTTGGGTATATGTGTGACATCTTTTGGGGCTGCTAGCGACTTGTTAACAATTGAGCAACAATCAGAACAAACAATTTATTTCTGCAAAAAGCTGGGATCACAGAAAACATTAGAATTAGCTTGCTGCATTTTATAACATTACTGAATGTCTTCATGGCTTATTTCAAAGGTTTGGAAATCTACCTTTTTTTCTGTGAGTCCAGCTTTTAGAAGAAATCTGCTTGTTTGTTCTGAATGTTGTTGGCTCCAGGCTTCTACCTGTGCTCCCTCTGGAAGCATACCTCTCAACTCTCCATGCTTTTCAAGGACATCCCTAATTCTGCTTCAAAATGTTTCTCTGCCCCTCGTGAAATTTGTGTTTTCATGACAGAACAGTGAGGGGGGGGGGCGACTGTAAATGCAAAGTAATGTCAAACATTAAAATGACAGGCTTGTTGTTGTTCAGAAAATGCATCTTACACAGTCTCCTTATTCTGTCATCTTTCTGAATGAATTTTTAAAATGTGTCCCTAGTTTGCTTTAAGCTTTGTCCCTTATTTATGCAAAAAGAGGTTGAGAGGTATGCCTGGAAGAAAACACCCCATTGTGACTACCTGCTGCTGCACATATCCTTCTGCCTTATTTTTGGTTTTTTCGTTTGTTGATCAGCCATAGATGAGAGTGATTTTGCCCCTGGTGGCAGGTTGTCTTGTGGGGCAAATACCTTGAAGGGCAAACAAAGAAACAACAGTAGCAGTTTGTACAATGCTGCTGTCTCTGGGCTGACAGAGAAGCAATGTACCTTACTGTACAGTACTTTGTCAAACAATCATTAGGGAAAGGCTGGGCAATGGGCATGACCACACAATAATTATGCCTCTTCTCTTGCATGCTTCAACAATCTGTGCCCCTTGTAGTTCCTCCTTCAATGAGAATGACAGGCAGCATGTTTGCAGTCTGCATCAGCCTGACAAACATGAATCCTACTAGCATAACTGTCTGTAACTGTTCCAATCTTCAGTGTCAGTGCTGGGATTATAATTAATCATGGTGGCAGCCTGACAGGGGACAATCACTCATATACAGCAGATAAAACTAGTTTACAATGACACTCAAATATAACATGGTATAACATGTGTATTGCAATGTGTGCACTACTGCTAATAATATGTCTCAAGGATCTGTGGTGAAATATTCAGCTAGCCCCAGTAGTCATACACATGAGCTAGCAGAGTGTCTTACCACAGATTCATCAAGATATTTTAGCCCAGAGGTGTAACGGAAGAAAATGCAGGGTTCATTCTGTTATATAATAATGAACTCTGCACTTTCTTGGTTTAAGCTTCTGTGGTTTCAGAGTTTGTCAGTGTCAAATACTGATTGTAGTGTTGTGTTGACAATATTTCTTAACATGCATGCTGCATCAGAAAATTATGTTAAAGGGACACTGTCAACCTATTTTCCATCATTGTTTCTAGGTTAAAACAAAACACAAGCCATGATTGCTTTCTTTCTCAAAAATGTGCTGGTTGTTTAATCTGCCTCCTTGCTTATTCGAACTGAAATGCAATCTTGCTATACACAGCATAATTTTGCTATACACAGCATTGTTTTGCTCCAAATTATTTAAGCTCACTGCATACTTCCCGAATAGTAGAAGCACCCGCCTCAAACCATGCAGCCACCACCACTTGTGATTCAATAGCCTCCTCTACTCCCACTGCATCATAAGTAACTAGACTGTGTTGTGGGTGTTCCTGCATCCAGGAAAGATGCAGCTGCATTTAGTAAAAAAATGTAAAATTTTTGTTGTGGTGACACACCACCAGTATAGTTGACTCTTGTTTTTTCACTTTTTAATAACAACCAGTCATGTCTGCAGTCTCCATATAATAAGAACAATCAAATGTGTTTTTTAAACTAGGGACACTTTGAGGCTACTGTGGTTGGCAGTGTACCTTTAGGCTGCTAAATACTATGACAGCGGTCAGTACATGTACTGTTAAAAAAAATCTTGATGCTTTTTTTGCATCTGTTTGTCAGAGCCCACAGTCACCCATACAACTCACCCCCACATTTAAATCACAGAAAGGCAAATAGGAACATTATGAAAGGAAGACAACAAGCCTGATTTGCTAACATAATTTTATTGTGAATAACACAATTCAATCAACACAGTCATAATGGTTATTACTGTCTGAAGAAAAGACATGACATTGCAATATTCTTTTATTGCATCCTCCCTTCTCTAACCATTGGAGCAGATTTGCATGAAATGTGGCACATGTAGTCTTGTGTGGTAGATCTCTTTAGGTGGCACTGCAGTGTCTGAGTCTGTCAGATGTGCATGTCTTCATTTTAATTCGAGACAGTTTGACCCAGTAAAGTGTGCAAGCCATCATGGGTGCTATTGGAACAGTATTTAAAAGGTTCTAAATATTTGAACTAACCATTTTTAATTTCATAGCTGTGGTGGTGGCTGTGACTGTGGTGTTTTGCTTTTTAAGCTGTTTGGTTGTCATCACTTACAGCTTTTGTGGACCTTGCTGTAATATTTTCTGTTTGTTTTGGCAGCTGGGGAATCATTCAAACCAAAGTCTGTTGGATGTACATTACTCCAGACAGTCCAGCTGCCTGCCCCAATATCTAAGTTTGGTGACAACCATCTGCAAGGCCCAAGGTACATGGGAAGAATATATAGCAAAGGCTCTAAATGCTGTTCACTGTTTGCCATAGTTTATGGTTAATAAGAAATATCATTTTTGAATTGTTAACCCTGTTTAGTCATTGTTTTCAGCATGTCTGACTTTGGCTGCAGTGTATGTGTTACATTATGCTTTCAAAACAAGGGTTGAGGTGCAGCATGGTTGGATTAATATTTTTTTCATGTTGTTCAGTGCATAGCTGTTCTGGTGATAGATTGTATGTTTTATATAACCTGTAGCCAATAATGACTGGCTTTTGGTGCTTTGTTTGGCTACTGTGTATGGAAGTTGCACTGTGCTTTCAGACAATAATTGGAACACATATGATAGTGCCTCCAATGAAGATATGAGTCATAATGCATCAGTTATGTGTGTTGATGATCTACTAAAAGCATCTTGCAACATTTGTGTTAACTGCACAGGTAAGTAACGGGGCTTACAGAATGAAGCGATCTGCGCTGACTGCATCTTTCAAGAATATGAGACTCTGTAAGTGGCAAGATGTGTGGAAGACTGAGTTCAACTGGGTCGAGAAGTGCAGTGACATTAAAGCCTCCCGCAGATATTGTAGATGAGAAATCCTGGTGTCACATGGTGGACAAAATGACCTAACAAGGCATGAGAGCACTGAGCAACACAAGACCACCATCCAGCAAGCCAAACACAGCCATCTGATGACAAAGTGGACCAGAACTACCAATCTGGATGGAACAGAACTGAACATTAGTGCAGCAGAAGTGGCTGAGGTGTTCCATACAATGCAGCACAACATTTCTTGTAATTTCTTGGACTGTGGGCTGAAGTTGGCCAGTCAGCTGTGTGGGGACTCAGAGGCTGCCAAAAAACTTGCCTGTGGCAGAACAAAGGCTGAAGCCATTGTAGAGAATGTTCTGGGACCACATTCTCTGGAATGCCTTCTAAAAGACTTTCAAAGTACAGGGGTGTTATTTCCAATAGCAGCATATGCTTCCAACAAGGGCAGCATAAAATTACTCCCACTGGTAATGAGATATTTCAAAAAGGAAGAAGATGTTGTTAATGCTCTCCTGGACTCCTATGAAGACCCAGATGAATCTGCACAAGCCATAACTGACCAGATTTCATCTATTTTGCAAAGGCATTCCTTTCCATGGGCCTTTGTGTCTGCATATGATGCCGACAATGCCAGTGTGAACTATGTCAAGTGATCAGGAGTATATACTAGACTGAAAGAGAACTGCTACCACTTCAGAAAGCAAACTGCCCTGCTCACATCCTTCACAATGCTGCAAAGTAGGCAGCAGCAAAACTGACATATGATGTGGAGGTGTTCATCCTAAAAATGTTCAGCCATTTTTCAGGCTCTGACACAAGAACAAGAGCTTTAAAAGAGATTTTTTGATTTTTGTGGCATGGAATATGAGTCCCTTCTGAGGCATGTGCCAACCAGGTGGCTGTCATTGCTGCCAGCAATTGACAGAATAGTAACAAATCTTGCTGCACTGCAGTCTTATTTCCTGTCATAAGGAGAGGACACACCTAGACAGATCTGGCAATATTTTGCTGACAATGAACATGGAGAGGGCACACTTCCAACACTGCCACAGTGCTACCTATATTTCCTTAGTGCCGTTCTGGTCGATTTCAATGAACATATAGCCCCCCAAGAAAGATCACAACTGACAGCTATGGAAACATTTGCTGTGATGGCCTCACTTAGACAAAAACTTGAAGCCTGAGCAGCAGACAAGTTTTTCGGGGGAAAGCTTTGGACATTCATGAGGGATATGGACACTCTCTCCTGTAAAAAGCTTGAGAGAGATTTTCTTCTTTTCCTAGAAACTGCTGTCAAATACTTGGAGCAGTGGTTTGACTTCAGTGACAATAACTACCTAAAGAAAATGTCCATGCTGTCTTTGAAGGAACCCTTTGCCTTTGATGATTTGTTGAATGTTGTTGCTGCCTTTTCTCTGCAGGAATCCATAGATGCAGTCAAACTGTTTTAAGACTATTCAGTCATCAGGCCCCTTATACCAGACTTATGTAGACTGGACCTAACCCCAAGGGAAAAGTGGCAGAAGATTTGTATGGATGCACCAGAGCTGCCTTTTCTGTATCCAGTAATTGCACATGTCATGAGCATCCCACCTTCAAATGCTTTTGCTGAGAAAAGTCTTTTCCATTCAGACATTATGTGGAACAGATCCTTTTGCAGGCTGTTAAATCAAACACTAAGTATAATTTCAAAGCTAAGAAATGTAGTATAAAGCTGTTTTGAGAGGGAGAGGTATAGAGCTGTTTTGAGTGAGAAAGAGGCAGAGTAGTTTTGAGAGAGGTGAATATCAGTTTTATATTGCTTGAAAATGTACTTATTGCTTTACTTACTTGATATTTTTTTTAGTAAAATCCCTTTCTTGTAGTATTGCATTGTTTGGTTCCTGATTTCAACTTACCAAAAGTTATGAACATAGACAATTTTTAAGGTTATTCCATGGGTGAACATGCAAAGAATGTTGAGTTAAGGCATGCACTGGGTGGGCAGTGGCACTTGACACAGCATCCCAAATATCCTGATTGGTATACCCTTTGTCTTACGTCTGACGCGGACTCGCAGCACGTGTGTTTGGCTGCCAAAAGCCACGTCACATGCTTTTGTCCTGATTTGGGCTGCCCAAAAGGTGGCAACCCTACCCTGGATGTGGAGAAAGCTTTTGATAGGGTCAATCTGGATTTCCTTTTTTCACACTTATCAAATCTGGCATCCCAGACACATTTGTAAATTGGATTAAAATATGATATGCATGCCCATCAGCTAGAATATGTTGTAATAAAGTTCCCAACCCCAGAATGTTTTTAGGAACTCATCAAGGTTGCCATTTGTCTCCAATACTTTTCAACTTTTATTTAGAACCATTAATATTCTGTATGAATAACACTTCTATTTTGGGGATCACAATTCTAAATCATAACATGAAACTGTCAGCATTTGCCAATGATATTTTACTTCACCTTATGAATCCAATCCTCTCAATTAAAGCAGTGTTAGAAACTATTGAAAAATTCAGTGCTGTCTCCAATTATAAACTTAATAAAGAAAAAAAACGGAGGTGATGCCGTTGAATAAGTTGTATTTAAAAAATAAATAAATGACTTGGGTTTTCTCTGGAAACCCACAGGGCTCAAATACCAATATATTTATCTATACAGCAGAGACCAGGATTTTAATAAAAAGAAATTTAAAAGAGGTGGTTAATAATATAACTCAAGATCTTAATAGATGTTAATAGATAGAATTCCCTAACTTTATCTTTTTTGGGTAGAATTATTGTTATAAAAATGAATATCTTCCCTCTAAGTTTCTTTTGGATTGATATGCTAAACAGTTCTATTCCCCTAGCATGGTTTTCTAAGCTCCACTCAATTATAAATATATTTATATGGTCAAAGAATTCCCCAAGAATAGCTTTAGATAAATTAATGTTATCAAAATCACAAGGGAGCTTAAAATGTCCTAACTTCATTTTATTCTACATGGCATCACATGCCAATAAATACCTAAAGTGGATTAGTGAGGAAAATAGTCCTAACCAGTATTTTGCTAGATGGGCCCAGATAGGACAGGAAATATTAAAAAAATATAATTTATCTCCTAACGCAGTCTTTTACATTAAATTTAAAACACTACCTAAGAACTTAAAGCATTCATCGATAGGTACCTCCCTAAAGATCTATAGTCAAACATGTGGATATTTAGGTATTAATCTTGAAATTAGCTTTAACCAACCTATTATCAATAATCCAAACTTTAAAGTGCAGAACACTTCATTTACACCTGCTCTACTACAACGCAATCCAGAGAAGTAAAGTAGTAGATCTGTTATCTGATGGTCTTCTTTTCCCCTTATTGATGGTTTGCAATACCCTATCATTGAGTAAAAAGCACACACACAGGCCAAAATATTCAAAAGAGTTGCGCCAGCTCAAGTGCGAAACTGTGCCATTCTGCGATATTCAGCGGGAGGCAGTTGCACCCCCCAAATCATGCTGAGCAAGAGTGCAATGATAATGAATGCATGTGCAACTGAAGGGGAAAGAACCATGCATAAATGGCGCAGTGCGATATTCAACAACATGCGCTATGCACAATAGGGGAGCAAGCGGAAGTTGTGTCATAGCAGAAATGAGCCAAAATAAAAAGGAACAAAGGGTGAGGTACAAGAACACTACAGGGAAGCCACAAGTTGCTGAACTATAGCCAGCCACACAGGCAACACACACACACACAGGGCAGGACAGTGAAAGGGCACCTGGAACCCACAGGCTCAGGGAAGGTGTGGGGAGCCACAGCCATCGTGCGGAAGGGGGAAGTGCCACACAGCACTGAGGCCTACACAGTCAGAGTGTTCCTAGTGCAGGGGAAGTAGCAGCCAGGACAGCTGGGGAACACAGAAACAGCTGCAGGGGGTGAACACAAGCCAGGGACATGGCCAGTGCCACCATCCAGATGGAGGCAGTAATGAGGGGGGTGAGAAGATGGGCAGCGGGGGGGGCGCAGCCGTGGAAGGGCCCATCAGCGGTATGCCCCCAACAGGCAGTACCGAGCCCACACCAGCTTCAAGCTGTATAGTGATACTGAGATCGTGGGCTGGTACCACCTGAACCAGGCAATTCTGAGGCAGCTCTGTGAGCTGTGCAGCGATGTGATGCAGGCACCCACACAATGGAGCCATGCTCTGTCAGTGGAGACTAAAGTGACAGCTTGCATGTGCTTGCTCACCACGGGTACCTTCCAGAGACCAACAGGGGACACCACAGGCATAACCCAGTCAGCCGCGTCATGTCACCTCATGCAATTCCTCAGTGCACTGCTGCCGTGTGCTGTGGAGTACATCCATTTCCCCAGCACACTGGCGGAGCGCACAGCAAACATGCAGGAGTTACACAAGGTAGCACGTATGCCTGGCATGCTAGGGGCAATAGATTGCACCCATGTGGCCATCCGCACACCACCTGACCCCGAGGGGGCTGCATACATGAATCACAAAGGCTATGCTAGCATCAACTGCCAGGTGGTGTGTGATGCCAGGGGGTGCATAATCAATGTCTGTGCCACGCACCCAGGAGGAGCACACAATGCCTTCATCTGGCACCAGTTGGCACTATGCCACAGATTCAAGAGTGGGGACATCCCCACTGGCCACTTAGTGGGTGATTATGCAAACCACATGGACAAACATAGGGCTAGGGAGGGGCATGGTCAGAGGTGACATGGGTAGTGGCCTACATGGCCCAGGGCAGGGCAATGCTGATCACCAAACTAACCTCCACCCTCTACACACAGATGGCAGTGGATGCTCACACCAAACCGGTGGCTGCGATCCCATCGCAGCAATGCTACAATGAGGCACATACCACCACACGTAATGTCATTGAGCGGGTGTTCAGGATGCTGAAGGCACATTTCTGTTGCCTGAACACCTCCGGCAGTGCCCTACAGTACAGCCCCTCAAAGGCCTGCAGGCTATTCCTGGCCTGTTGCATCCTGCACAACATTTCCAAGGAATGTGGGATAGCTGTACAGGTCAAAGAGGGGGACAGCGATGGGGACGATGAGGACACCAATGACAATAGTGATGAGCAGCCCCTCCCTTGGGTGATGGGACCCCCAACTGCTCCGACTGGCACAGCTGCACTGGGACACCAGCATGGAGGAGCACTTCAGCCAACCCAGGTAATTCATGGGGCCATGTGCAACCAACAGTGGCAAAGGCACAACCCAGAAACACGCATGGACACACACCAGGGGTGCATGCCATCAAGGGAAGTGACTGGGCATGGAACCACACACACCACCAGGGATGGGTGAGGTCTAACATGGCACATGGACACACACACACACACACACACACACACACACACACACACCTCACCAGACATGCACAAAGGGTAGGAGGCACACCGACCCAGAATGCCACCCCTAGCCACATACATGTCCACAGACCACCATGCCCACTGCATGTCATTGTGTGTGTGTCAGATGCTGGGCACCACTGCACATTGGCATACAGCACAATGCAGGCATCATCATGCACACACAACTGTGGACAGCAGCCGGGAGGGTGTGCAGATGGACTGTGTGTCTGCATGCAGGGCCGGGTACCCACCCGTGCATTGCCCGCTGAATGACACAATGCACACAGGGCAGCATCAGACAGAAGCCATGTTGGGAGACAGGTCAGTCACGTGCCACAGCGCCCCAGCCACCACGGATGCATGGGCGGCCCCGCTGAGACCCGCCAGCACTGACAGGCTGATCACTGGCCTCATGGGGTGGCACCGATGGTCCCCAAGGGGTTCCACTGTGTGAACACAACCATGCTCGTGCAGGGCTCTGCAGCACACTGAACATGCCTGCACCAGGTGTGCTTGGGATGCCCACAGCTGAACCTGGTGTCAACAAGGATGGTGTCTCATGACGCCGGGAATGGGGGTGGACATTGCACTGCGCTGTGTTTGCACCTCATGGGCAAATAACTGTGTGTCCCCTGCAGCCATGGCAGCTCTGATTGTATGTGTCAGCCTGTCAATGGCAGTGGTCACATGCTCCCGCATCCGGTCCATCCCTGCCAGGAGCAGAGTGGTTTCTCTGCTGCGATGCTCCTCTGCCCACTTCAGAGCTGCACTCAGTGCATCCACCGCCAACACACGCTGCATCTGCTGATTAACTGATGCTTGCAGTATGCGGGTGTGCTCATCCAAGAGGTCATCTGCCTGATTGGCATGCTGTCCCTCAAGGTGTGTGTGGCCCTGATGCTCAGTACCCCTTGAGGGTGGGTGCTGCACACCAGGGCCAGGCCTGGGCATGTCCACAGGTGGTGCACTGATGCCGCCCCCTGACACTGTACCTCCAAGCCTATTGGCCGACTGCTGATGCTGCCTCTCTGGCTCCCGCTCCCCAGGGCTCACTGGTGCCACTGCAGTGGCCGCAACAGTCCCACTGTCCTGTACACACACCAGTGCTGCCCCACCGGTGCTGACAGGCACAGGCTGGGACTGTGATGACACGCAGGCCTCCACGGCAGCACTACCCACAGCCATGACCATGATGTTACCTGCTGTGTGGCCATCCTGTGGCACACACATGTCACTGCCCATGACGTTAGTGACATCATCATCGGCAATGGACCCGACTCCAGACTGAGTCTCAGCATGCTGGCATCCATGAACGTTGGCACGCTGGGACACAGGCAGGGCCTCCTCTGCAGCTGTTCCAGCAACATCAGTCTGGACATCCAGGTGGGCCCACTGTCACACTGAGCCACGTATTCCTGTGGAGGTGGATGGGCCCTCCTCCATTTCCATCTAACTGGCCTCAGTGTAGAGGCTCACCACTGCTGACCCATGCAGATGCTCAGGAGCTGTAAGGGAAAACAAAATCGCATTATTGCATGTGACCTACCTTGTCCCCCGCAATAGACAGACCATGACCTACCATGCAGTGACAGGCTACCACTCATCTGGAATCCACCACCTGGAACAAATGGCGCAATGCTGCATGCTGCCAGCAACCCTCTCCTCCTGTGGGGTCAGGCGTAGCACCTCCAACTGTTCCCCCACCTGTCACAGATCGTGCTGCCCCGATGGCAGCCACCTTCTCCTTAATCCTCCTCCTGTCTGTGCCCATCTTCTTGCACTCTTGCATGGAGTGCTGGTGGATGCCATGCAGGTTTACAGCACACACCACCTCCTCCTTCCATGCAGCAGCATGGGCCCTGTGGTGTTCCCTGGCATCCACTGAGAAGTGGCTCCTGGTCTAGGTAGGCCTCAAACAGGGCATCCGTCTCAGCCTTCGTGAAATTTGGCCTCCTCCTCCTCCCCCCACAACTCTGTTCCTCTTCCTCCACAACTTGCTTGGTCATGATTCAGCCTGTGAGAATGACAGGTGTTACCTGTGACTGTGCAGTCCCATGCATATCCTGAAATCCACAGTCCACACTCCCAAACAGCATGCGACTCACCAATAGACTGCAGTAACTGACTATGGCCAGTGCAGCCCAATGTTGCACTTTTATAGCGCAACCCATGTAAATGAGGTGAGGTGCATCTTCAAGTGGATGCAAATGCAATGACTGCGCCATTGAATGGCTGATTAGCTGATTTGCATATGACGGCTGAATATCGCGCTTTTGCACTTTGCGCAATTGTGTTGAACGTGCTGAGCCAAGGGTGCAGTTCTGTGATATGCACAGTACATACCTAACTGCACATGCCCGGGTTGATAACGCAGGTGTCTGCTGTGTTGTGCACGGGAGGCAATGCAGGGCACAGCCACCATTGTGCCAGTGGTGCTACAGCACTGTTCACCTGTATGGCGCTGTGGCACTGGGGTGTCATAGGCACACTGGAGCAATAGTGTGGTAGGCCACTACAGGAGGTGGCACACAGGCACCCAATTGCTCTAGACACATTGGGTTCCACTCGTGCTGTGGCTGTCCATGCGCCAGAGACCCTTGACCCTGTGCCCGACCTTTGCCCCCTAGGTGCCATGCGTCAGGCATGGGTGCACCACTATCGTGCTGTTCAGTGACAGCATGATAGAGAATGGCAGTGCTGTACCACGCAGCATCTGCACATGGCAGAACCACACTGCAGAGTGCCATTTTGACTTAACCGAGCAATAGAGATGGCACGGAGGAGAGCAGCACAGTGTAGCCAGGTAAAGATGGCAAACTTGGTTGCCATTGTGGAGCCACTTGTTGGACCACTATTTGGTGAGGCACCCCTGGACAGGTCCAGGAGTCAGGTGTGGCAGGATGTGGCTGACGCCCTGGAGGAGGCCACCAGTATGGGGCGGACAGCGGAGCAGTGCCGCCACAGATATGGGGACCTGAGGTGGAGGGACATGAAACTGCTTGCCCACCTGTGGGCATGTGCCAGGAGGAGCACAGTACCACAGTCAGGTAGATATAACATCCATACACTTTTATCTTACATACGGGTATCACGGTTGCATGTGTCTGGCACATGGGGGGGACCGTCCGGTGTTGGCCGTGGTGGTGTTATCCGGGTGTGGGGTTAGTGGGTCTGGCTGTGTGGGATTGCACACACATGGGGGTGGGGGGACTTTGCTACAGGATTGTACTGATGTTCCTCTCTCCATGTTTGCACCTTAGGCCCAGATGAGTGACAGCTGGAGAGGGAGAGGAGGCACCAGCAGGAGGACCATCAGTCCGGGAGGGACGAAGGTCTACAGAGGCAGAGGGACCAGTCTGTTGATGGTGAGTGCCTTACATCCATGATTACTATTGCATGCTGAGTAACAGGGCAGGCAGCGGGGCATGGCCACCATCCATTGACACCACTGCCATGCACGCAACTTGTTACAGTCAGCACTGTCCAGTGGCACTGCATGTCTGGGAGTGCGTCAATGGTGGTCTTTGCATGCACTGGGTACCTGGCTGTGCCACTGCCTTCACACCACATAGCCATGTCACTGAACAGCCACAGTGGTGCTGTGCAGGACTTGGCTGGTGAGTGTGTGCAGTGGTCCACATGGCTGTGTGCACCTGGGTGGGCAGGTCTTGTGGATGCTATCACTGTGGGTGGTCACAGACCATCACAGAGGCATGTCCCATGGCTGTATGCCATGCACAGTGGGTGGGCTGCATGGGGATGTGCATTCACACCTAGTGACTCTGCTCCCTTGTCCTAGGTGGATGGCAGCTGCACGACATCAGAGTGGCATTGCAGGAGATCCTCCAAGTTGCTAGGACATCACTGGAGATATTAGAATGTATCAACAGGCTGGGAGTATAACGCCATCATGGAAGGAGGAGAAGCTGGAGTGGGGAGTGGGGCTCCCGCTGAGCTTAGCAGTACCCTGATTTCCCCTACCCCCTGGACACACACTCACCCCTCCTTCCCTCTACCGTTTGTTCACCCTGCCCTTACCCACCCCACCTTGTTTGTGTCCCTCCCCCCAAACCTTTGTAAATAGTTGTATATAGTTTTGTTTGCTTTTTTTAAATTCATTTCCTTTGATATGCCAACTGTGGTGGTCTCTGATTTGCAGCAGGCTATAAGTGCTCAGCTGCAGTGGTGTGCATGGCGTCAGGGGTAGTGCAGTCTTGTGCATGTGTGTATGTCTGTGGGGAAGTGAGTATGGTGAGGGAGTAGCTATCAGTCACTGTCTGTGGTGTGTGTGTTGTTCCCTGTGCACTGGATGACTGTGTGCAGTGGTCCATGGTGCATGCTCTGTGTCCATGGTGCACCTGTCAGCCCGTCCATGGCCTGTGCAGCTGACACCCTTGCATGTCTGTGACCTGCACAGTCTGCTGGCATGTCAGTGGTGGCTGCCCATGCAGGACAGCCACTGTACCCATCACAATGCCGGGTGCCTCCTGTCACTGGGGTGGTGCATGTCAGCCTCGGGTGACACTGTGGCCTCCACTGTTGTTGTCCCACTTCCATGCTGTGGCTTGTGTGTGTTGCAGGGGATGTGCACCACTGTCTGTCACTTGTGCACCGGGCAAATGCTGGTGGCATACAGCTCCACAGTGCCTGCGCAGGGTGGATGGCACTCCTGTGCTATGGAGGAGTGCTGGCCGTGTATACATGGTTTCCATGGCCACACGCTGGGGGCTTGGTTGCCCCACTACTGTGTCCTTGTGTTAGTGTGCCCTTGGGTATGGGTGGGTGCTTGTCCATGCACTGAGTTGCATCCGGTGTGGTGCATGCTTCCATGCACCACTGTGGGTGTCTGCGCTGGCTGTTGTGGCCAGTGCTGGGTCAGGGATTGTCCTTGGGAGGGTGTGCAGATTGCTGTACCACTGGTGGTGGGGTCCGGGGCATGCCCTGTCATGTGTGGGGTGCCTCGTGTGCCGACACATGGTCAGTCTCTCAGCTGTACCTCGGGGGGGATGTGCATGGTGGCACTGTGTATGCAGTCGTTGCATAGCTGTGTGCTGCCACCCACTGATGGGTGGTCATGGTGCAGCTGCCTTGCATGGTTCCGTGGTGCACAGGGTTGCATTGTCACAGTGGGGGTGGTGGCATGCATGGGGTATCCTGCACTGGTGGATGCTGCTCTTGGGCAGGGTGTCTGAGGGTCACGGTGCAGGGTGTGCTCTGCATTGGTGGGATGGTGTGGCACAGGGTGGTCATCCCTCCTTGTGTGCTGGTCACAGCTTGCCAGGGGGTGTGATGGGGCACCATGGCCCAGCTGTGGGTTGGTTGCTGGTCTCCATGGGACAGTGGTTATTCCAGCCCTCCCCCAGTTGTGCAGTGCATGGGGTGTGGGGGGATGATGTCTGTTCTGCTGTGTGTTCCTCTGCCCATCTGTGGCATGGGTGGTGGGCCCCTGCATCCCTGGTTGTTCTGTTGCATTGCTGCCCTGCTGCTGGGGGCCATCCCTGGTTGTGATATGGCACATCTGGACTGCTCAGCTGAACATCCCTTGTTGCGCTATGGCGCATCAGATATGCTCAGCTTCACCTCCCTAGTTACGCTATGGTGCAGGTAGTGCAATATTCAGTTGTCAGCTGTAGGTGCATCTTGGCCTGCGCAGTTTTTGAATATCGCACCTCTTACGCATGGGCGCAATGGACTTGCGCTTGCTCCTGCTGTTGCGTACTTTTTTGGTGTAGTTTGAATATCTGGGCCACAAAGTAATTTTATATTCACATTAGCCTTACAAAAGTATTTTGGCCCATTTCCGTGGCTAGATGACAAATATGATCTTATCTCAATTTTAAGAAACTCAGGATCAAAAAGCACCCAATTTCTAATTTATATTTGCATTTGTCCAGTATCAGGGATAAAGAAATTACGTATCAAAACCCATTTTGGAATTCAGCCCTTAACTTGGAGAACCAGAACTGGAAGGCAATTTGGTATAATATAAGTAAATTTCTTGCATTTAGATAACCTAAGGGCTATTCAATTCATAACCCTACATAATGCATACCTATCCCCCTACAGATTATATAAAATGGGGTTACAAGAAAATGATAAATGTTCAAAATGTCATGATGGCAGAGGCTCTCTAGATCATATGATGTGGCACTGTACACTTATTCAAAGCATATGGCTTTCAATTAAATCTAAAGTATTGGATTACCTTAATTTAAAGTACTCACGGGATATTATAACTTAAATTCTGGGGGATTTCACAGAGGATATATTAATATCAGATAAATATATAATAGCATTAATAGGAGTTTCGGTTAAATAAATAATATTGAAGCATTGGTTGGACCCAAACCCTCCTACCTTTAAGGAATGGTTTACACAAATTAAACAAAGTTTAGTACTTATCAAGGCAATTAACTGTTTGAAGGGTAACATTAAACTTAATGAAAAAGTGTGGAATAGATTACAGTATCGTCGGTACTCCAGTCTATATAGTTGAAATAAGTGATCACACTCCTTAGGTACTTTTTGATATATATGTACTGTCATTTTTCTCCACTCAGTGCTACCATTTCCCTTGTATTTTGTTATATTTAGGTACATTTAATGTTCCTACATGAGACATTGATCTCTAATTAGAGGTTTTATCTTTTCCCCAATGTATTATCTTCAATTCTACCCCGGTGCTAGGGTGCCAATTATATTTTCTTCAAATGTCGGTTTCACATACGTTCTTAGTAATTAACTATTTCTTTGTTAAATAGTATACTGTTGGGCAGGGGGGTTATAGGGGAGGGGCAATATTAACCTGTGATTATACTCTGTCACTCAGCTATGTAATGTAATAGATACTTAGTTATTTGTATGGTTTGTTTTGCCAGTTGAAAATTTAATAAAGAATGGAAAGTTAAAAAAAAATAACACAAGTGCAAAGTTATGCACATACAGTAGGGGTTCAAACCCTCAAATCAGAATACAAAATACTGGTGGTGGTGACAGACAACACTGTAAAAGAAAAAGACCTGACAGTAATCTACAAGTAATGCTACAAGTCTCAAGTCTCGATGGC
Source organism: Neoceratodus forsteri (assembly GCA_016271365.2). Classification (NCBI taxonomy): domain Eukaryota; kingdom Metazoa; phylum Chordata; order Ceratodontiformes; family Ceratodontidae; genus Neoceratodus; species Neoceratodus forsteri. The sequence goes on from CM057449.1 coordinate 374,088,808, forward strand.
TGAGAGGGACCTGGGGGTGGTGGTGGATGTCAAGACGAACAACTCAGAGACTTGTAGGAGGGCAGCAGCCAAGGCCAACAGGATGCTGGGATGCATCATTAGGGGGTATCACCTCCAGAAGGAGGGAAGTGATATGCACTCTGTATAACTGCTTGGTGAGGCCGCACCTCGAGTACTGCGTGCAGTTTTGGAGGCCACACTTAAAGAGGACATTAAACTCCTGGAGAGGGTCCAAAGGAGGGCAACCAAAATGATTTGGGGCTTGGGGGACAGGACCTAAGAGGAGAGGCTCGAAGAGCTAAATATGTACACATTGGAAGAGAGAAGGGACCGGGGGGACATGATAGAGGTCTTCAGGTACATGAAGGGGGTAAATAGGGGAAGAGCAGTCAGGGTGCTTCAAAGGAAGGAGGAGGGGCCACCAGAGGTCATGGGTGGAAGCTGGAGGGGGGGAAGATTCAGGGGAGAAAGGAGGAGGTGCTACTTCACTGAGAGGGTGGTGGAGCCATGGAATGCACTGCCTAGGGGGCTAGTGGAGGCAGAGATGGTGGAGAGGTTCAAGAGAGGGTGGGACAGGTACAGGGTAAGGGTTCTGGAAGCAAAATCCAGTGCAGCGAGAATATCCGGAACTGGGAAGGGAGACGGCAGAGAAGGCGAGGATGGCAGCAAAGTCAGCTCCCAGGGTGGGGGCTGGCCAAACAAGCAGACACGAAAGACCATTAGGCCTATTCTTCTGGCATTTTAGTATGATAGTATGTTAGTAATGATAAGGGATCCTTTGCAGGCATCAGCACAGTGCAGTAAATTTGTGGGAAAGGTAAATCAGATGGTGGGACACATAAGTAGTTGAATCACACTAGCAAAGGGATGGAGGTGATAATGCTCATGTGTACAAATCACTGGACCAATGTCATTTGGAGTACTGTATACAGTTTTGGAATACACACCTAAAGGCAGATAAAAACACACTGGAGGCAGTACAGAGGAGGGCTACTAAGATGATGCAGGGGAAACAGGGAGGATTTGCAAGGAACAACTGGAAGATCTGAACATGTATGCTCAGGCGAACAGGAGGAAATGAGGGGACATGATTGAGACATTTAAGTTCCTCCACAGAATGAATAGAGTAGACACCAGTGACTTGTTCTCAATAAGTAGCAGTACTTCTATCAGAAGTAACTCCATGAAACTGGTGTGTGTGTGTGTGTGGGGTCAGAAAAGATGTCAGAAAGTATTTTGTTACCCAAATGGTGGTGGCAGAATGTCATGAACTAAAAGATGAAGTCATACATACTGAGATAGTTGAGGGATAAAGAGGGGATGCAAAAAGTATATTGCAAAAAAGCAGTTGGGTACAGTGGGGGGCAGTTGAGAACATAGGGACTGACAGGGGCTCGGTCCATTAGATAGGCATAGAAGGGCAGACTGCACTCGCTGCTGGGCCTATTTCTGCCAACGTTTTGAATGTTTTTATTGCCCTCTTCTAAAAGACTTGAGCCTGCTTGCTCCACAGACTCTTCAAGCCTAGGGATGGGATCTGGATTTGGGATGTAAACCTGTTTCCCATGTGGTAACATAGATTCAACTAATTTTTTTTTGATTTATCCAGGTTCCCTCCTTGCCATACAGGGCAGAGGCTTCGGCTCCCCACCCTGTTCGCTGTCCCCATGCCCAGGCTTACTCCCCTGGGTGGGGCCACTGGATGGGCACCCCCTCCACAAGGTAAATGGTCTCTTGCTGTGGCTTACCCCACAGGGTGGGACCACAGGAGTGGGACCCCACTGGTGGACATTGGTCACAGCAGAAGTGGTGGTGGAAGTGGAGGCATTATGAATGGGGCCAGGTTTTCTGTATGCTGCTAGAGATCCCTTAGGGAAGGGGAGGGGATGTGCAATGATGGCCAGTATCCGCCCTGCCCCCTGACATGAGGTGCCGGCAGCAGCAGTACCCCCAGCCTCTACTAGATGTCCACAGTGTGCTGGACACTCTTTCCCCCTCCACCCAGAGAAGGAGAGCAGTCCCTGGGATGCTCAGTCCTTCTCCCCACCAGCCAGCTCTCCAACTCGTAAGTCCATTTCTGAACCCAGGATGTTAGTGCCTCAAGCGGATGCCTTGCTGCTTCACCAGTGGGCCGGTATTCAACTCTTTGTGTCACAGAGCAGGAGAGCTTTTCAGTTATGCAGGAACTGCACTGACTGACTATGGAGCAGCAGATCAAGATCAAGGTTTTTTTGCTTACATTTTGAAACCTACATCTGCCTTGATCCTCTGGTCTGCCAGTGAGCTCCTAGTCCTAATACAGCTACTCCACCTACTTCCACAACATGGGGCTTGAGAGTTCCAGTAGCAGTCATTTAGATAGTGTGGTGGGGTCTTTGCACCCATTTGTTTCTCCTTGTCCTCCTATTTCTTGCTGACACCCTGTGCAATCAAACTGCTAAACTTGCTGGTGTTCATTTCCCCTGTGGTATAGTCAAACTCTGTGGTTTACTACCGGTGTCTCTGTGGCGGCTGAGTGTGGCACCACCATCTCTGGTTGCGCAAGCTCTATGCCGGCAGCACTCCTCAATCCTGACTGCCCAATCATATCTCATTTCTAAACCTGGGTCACCAGCGTGGCAGTACAATGGGCTACCAATGGGCCACCAGACCCCCTGAAGGTTTTATACTGATGACTTTCCATGAACTGAACTGTGTGAGGGGAGCAGAGTGTTTGACCTACAGCATTATGTTTCAATCAGAGTCAATCAAGTCCATAAAATGTCTGTGACCTATGTGACATACATGTGATGATCAATCTTTTGCTGCTGCAGCTCCACATTAATTGAATTCAGTCCTATGTATATTAGGATTCTCACAACTTTTAGTTTGAAAACCACATTTTAAATCATTCCTTTTATTTCTACAATTTATTCTTTATTGAGCCTCTGGCTACACAGCTATACCTCATGCTCTCTCCTGTTCAGGCTGTTATCAGGTCACCTTTGCCCTCTACATAGTCCTACCACACCTTGGTACTGCTTTAGACCAAATCCTTCCTCCACCACAGGTAGGCCTCCATGACTTGCCCTCACAAGCAGGGGAATCACTAGGGGGCAAGTATTAGGGGCTGGAGTCCCAAATCTTTATTTGCTAGCCCTGAATAAATGATTCCAAATTTGTAAACCTGACCCTCAGCCTATTTGCTTGCTTTTTTACTGCACAGGAGAGACTGGGCTTAAGCCCCTAAGCTTTTCTGTCCCTCAAAATGATCCTGGTTACAAAGTAGGGCACTGATGACCAGTGTATGCCAAGTTAGTGCCAAAGAATCTCGAAAGATGCTGGTGGTAGTGAGGGAAAGCAGCCTGGAGTGCTTTAAAGGCAGCTGGGTGGATCTCCAGGCTGCTGTCATTCCATCTCGGGCAGCCTGTTTTCCCTCCACAAGGCACTCCCATCTCCATTGTAATTCACCAATGACCTTATCCACAGAGCCATTCTATGAGAAGGGGATAGCAGATGGCACGTGATCCCCCATGCCATCAGCGCTGTCCTAACACCCACCACAGGATCTGCCCTGTGAGTGGACTGACTATCTCCCTCTCCCCAGAGTCTGAACTTGATGCCTCCATGTCACTTCTAGACTCCAGCAGCCCAGGTTAATGTAGTCGGGAACAAGACTCAATCCAAGGTCTCTGATGTAGAGATGCAGTCAGTACCGTAGGAAGGGTGGGCCGGGTGGTGCTCTGGCACTGGGCGCAACCCTCAGGGGGGGCACAATTTTCAACTGAAGCTCATTTGTTTATTAACTTGCGCTACTGCTTTTTTAAATTTATTTTGTCTTGATAAATTGTATTTATGTCTGGCTGTCAGTAGGGGCGCAGCTGTGGACCAAGGACCAGCAGGTTGGGTTGTGGGGGGTCACATGAGCTGCAGGCAAATAATTATGTGGTGTGGTGTTGCTGCGATGAGAAAGAAAGAGAAACTGTGGGTGGGCCAGCACTGCCCACTAGTATAAAAGGTAGGCGGTGTATGTAGCACGGAGAGGTAGTTAAACTTGGAGTCGGAGACAATGTTACTGTTGACAGTAGAGCCTAGAAATAGAGTGGCTAGCAGGCAGCAAAAAAAGCGATAGACAGAGTGTATGTAGAGAGAGAAGATTGGGAGAGATGATAGAGAAGACAAGAGAAATCCATCTTGAAGATTTTTAAGCAAAGCAATGTAGCTCATCACTGTAGTAGTCCGTCTACAGTATGTGCAAGTCTGTTCCGGTCGTCTCCCATGTATCTGTGTGATTCTGTATTCTGTATTGTTTTAAAATGAAAATTAATTCTTCAAATCTGTTTACTGTTTAGTTTGTTGTGTCTGTGTGACAGTGTCAATGAATGAGGTGTGAGTGTGTTGTATGTGTCGCGTGGCTGTGGCATGGCGGTGCCACTGGGGAGGATTCTTGATTGGAATTTGAAAAGCACTGCACTTCAGTGATTGGGAGGAAGGATTGGATCTGATTTTTAATTTGATTGTGGGACTGGGCCAAGGGACCCACGGCCCAGGCCTGACTCAGGTGTGATAAGAAGACTTAGTAGTTCACGGGACTGGGATGGGAGTGAAGACGTTCACGCCCTCCAATCTGCTGCTTGTGTGCTGACTGATTGACATGGTGTGGGCAGGCCATAGGCACCCTCACTCCAGCCCACCACACTGTTTTCTCTCATCTTGACCCGCATTCCTCCTGCACTTCAAGTCCACACCAAGGAGGCTCCCCCAGTCCCACCCCATGCTGTTTCCTTCTACTCTATGCAGGCGGGTGGTGGAGGGATGACACAGACAGTCCCAGTCAGAGCAAAGCCTGCAGTCAGACCAAAGTCATACTGCGACTCCATTGCACTGCACTGACTAGTCTCCCTCAAGTTGGTTGGTACATGCTTTTTTTCTTTATTGTACATCCGTTGGGACTGGGTGCCAGGTTACAGACACTGTGCATACTGTGGTCTCTGAATGACTTGTCACATGACCCCTGGAGATGGAGATGGGTCAGAAATCATTTCTAGCAACAGTCACATACAGAAGTAGCTGTGTTGTAGTATTCTGTTTTCAGAGGATTCCTCAGTAAGTGCACATGTATTTCCTTATGTCTCAGTTTTGAAGATATAGGAAATTCCTATATCTTCAAAACTGAGACATAAGAAAATATGTACTGTGTTTTCCTAAGCCCAATTATCTCATTCAAATGTTTAGTATGCTGAAAAATAGTTTGTCACTCTTACCCATGAATGCTACAAGAATCATGCATCTGCAGTGCATTGCTTTTAATAAAGAATCAAACTAACCTCCCCAATAGATTGACACATTTCCAGGGACCACGCCCCAACTTAGACCTCAAACATAGCTGCAATGCCCCCTCCTTAAAGTAAACTGTAAAGAAAATAAAAAATACTGCCTGTCTAAATGTGTTCTAGCCAGCCAGAGTCTCCTGGCTCAGTTGGTAGCACATCCACCTATGGACTAGAAGGTTGTGAATTCTCTGCCCACACTGGGATTGGACTTGCACCTAAAATGCTGGCATCAGAGTGCAGTAGTATAGGGGTGCTGAACTGCTGGGGTGTGCTGTCCTTTGGATGAGACGTTAAACTGAGGTCCTTCTACCCATCCTGGTGTTGTCCTGGTGGGTGTCCAGGTAGATAAAAAGAACCAAGGGCACTCTTCGCAAAGAGCAGCAGACATTCCTGGTGTCCTGGCCAACATTCCCTTCCCATAAACCAGTTCATGCAATTGTCCAGGCTGTGTGTGGTGTTGATGTGTGATATGGCCGCCACCACACATTTAGTCACTTCACTACCAGTCTAGCATTACGTCTAAAGCACTTTGGGATACACTGTGTATAAAGTGCTATATAAATCTGATTCTTCTTCCCACACCTCAGATTCATGGCAGCAAAATTTAGGGACCGACCATGTAGCAAAAGCGTTTTTTTCTCTTCTTTCAAGAAAAGCCCGAACCTCACCACAGAGCTGGAGCATATAAACCTCCAGAGCTTCTGGCTCTTTTCAGCAGGGGCAAAATTGTCTCTTGCCCAGGGCACCCAAATGCCTTCCTACGGCTCTGGATGCAGTACACAACCAGCCAGCTTCACTGGACCAGGCTAAACAATTCTCTTTTTTTTAAATTGTTTTAGCCTGCATTGATTTTGTTGTCATGTGTACACTGTTGTGTACAGTGCTCTGAGCTGTATCTTAGAATTATGCTAAGCAAGCAGACTTTTTATTTAACTGTACTCATATATAGATGTTTGGGCAAAGGACTGAGTTAAGAGAGGCTCTTGTGATTTCCAGCTGCCTGTCAATATGATCTAATGATCAAAGTATAGAACCATGAGCCTCACAGTGCTGGTTTAGATGCTTGCAGAGTCATCCGCTCACTGTGTGGCATTGGACACAGTTTTTTTTGACAACCTTTTGTTTCAGTCCTCCCAGATTTAAGCTCTTGTACTTACAAGCTGAAGCCCTTGTCGTATAAATTAGACACTGCACGTCTGTCAGGCTATTCTGGGTAAATAAATACTGTGCATCATTCCGTGGAGGTAAAGTAATCACTGTTGCTATGTTACTGGGCTCAAATCTCACTAAAACCACTTACAGTGTGACCATGAGCTCAGTCCAGTTTCAGTCCTCTCACCTATAAAACAGGTAGGAGCAGGACTCCATTGAATAAAACATACTGCATTTGAGCTGGGGTGGATGAATTAAAAAACAAAATGACTTGCACAAGGGTTCACATACTTTACTCCCACTAAGCTTGTTATGGTCTCCAGCTTCCCTTAATGAGTTTCTGCTTTAGAAAAGAGGCTGGAACAAAATATCCAGTAAGGATTTTCAAATGTCACTCCTGCTTCACAAGAACTGAAAAAATAAAACTGAGAAATCTAATGTATGATCTTAATAACTTTACAAGTGAAAGAAGGCAAATCCAGATAGGTGATCACTGTTGTTATTATTTGCATTATAAGAATGCCAGTATTAAAGAACAAAATGTATAGCTTCCTTCCCTCATCAGAAGCTCTTTCTGGCAAACATCAGAGAGCTATTCCAAGCAACCAATCTGCCTCTATACATATTAAGTCGGATTGATAGACAGTGGTCCAGGCATCCTTAAAATTCATTAGAAATAAACAGGAACTATGCAAAGAACAAAGGGATCTGGCCCCAGTATTCAAAGGAACTTATTAAGGGAATATGACCACCAGAATAGAGAGCAGTGAAGTTGACATCAAACAGCAGTGAAACAACAAAATGTAAACTAAATATAGATATTCCATCACTCTTCTGAAATCAGAAGGAAATGTTCTCTTTTCTATTAAAAATGAATGCCTTTTTTTTGCACTTACTATATTTCTGCTGGCGGGCCACCTCATTATTTTCTGTTCCACTGATTATGGTGACTGCAGTGAGCTCAATGAACAGGGGGCTGGGGCAGTTGTGAGTGAACTCCCCACAGCCAGTACACCTGTACGATATGGCCCACAGTGATTCTTGCTGGGAGAAGCAGGGAAAATGTAACAGCTGTGACCTCCTATAACCAGTGCACCTTTTCTACATCCTAGCACCTACTTGGCATATTGTACTTCTTAATTGTCTCTGTGTCTTGAGGCCTCAGTTAAACTGGCTGAAGGAGGATTTAAGTATCAGGGAGATTTTGTCCAACAATTGGGCTGGTTCAGGGGCTTAAAAAGAAAGATGCCTATCACCGGTTCATCGTGGAGCACTACTACTCATTCTTTCACATTTACAGCTCTGGGAAACCAGTATTGTTTTGCTAAAACTGTAGTTAATGTCTCTTTTTTCAGGAATACTGTCTCCACCAATCAGAAGGAAGTAAACACCATTTATTCCCTTAACATTCTTTTAGAAATGAGCATGTTTACTGACACACTCTTTGGCCTTCAGGTGACCATGGCTTGTTAAATCATTTAACCTTTTACCTAAACATCTGTTTTCCAGAAGGTTGTCAGAGATAAACTACTTCCTGCATCCTCAGTTCCTTTGTTTAAAGATAAAGTCACATTGCTATAATCATCAAAATTTCCTGCTTCCAGTAAGCTGCCAAACTCCAAAGGCTTGATGTATGGAAGTCATGGCTACTTCAGCACATTCGTTTTCCTTGAAGTTCATTCTCAGTCTTATTTACTATTCTAACTCCACACAGCCACATATCACCACAGTAAGTTATACAGTATGTGATCTGGTGCACAATCTTGTGAAATTGATAGTTGCAGAAATCCAGAACCGACTATTTGCCTGGTGGAGTTCATGGAGTACCAGGCAGCATACAGGTGCAGTGCACCACCAGCAGATATAGCCGGTGGTGCCATTCTGAGTTTGTTGTGGTGAGTCTTATGTCCATGACAGATAGAGTACATAACATTGCTGTGACAGATTTCTGATGCTTTTGATTAAAGAAATGAGACATTATCTAATCTAATCTAGGTACATTCAGGAATATAATTGGAGTGGAATAAATGGGAACTTTATCTTTAAAGGGGTATTTTCTGTACCTCGACCTTACTCTACCCTTAATATGAACAATAGTTGGTCATTTATAGTTCTTTATTGCAGTATCGCATGAACACCAAACAAATCACTGGGTGAGGTTTCATGGCTATTTGTCACTTCATCTAGCCTACTAACCCAGGGAGACTTTCTGAGGGCATCATGACTTCCCTGCCTCTGAGTGCACTGACCAAACAGACCACACTTTCCAAACAGAGTGGACATGTCTCTGCAATGCAGGATGGTTTTCTTTTTTACAGGTAGATAACAATTTTTGGGGTGTGCTTGAGGGGGGAAAGAAGGTGGTCGTAGCCAGAGAAGAGTTGAGAGGTGGGAATCAGTGAATGATGGGGGTCAGATGTTGAGAAGTGGGGGAATGAGGCTTTGCTATGTGTATGTGCTTGAGATCTATGATGCCAGTTTGACAAAAATATGTTGACTCAACGTTACAGCAATGGCTGCAAGTTGACCTCAATTGTCACCCGCACCTCCCATTTTTTATTATAATTAACTCTGACCCAGAGCTGATTAAGGGAGGGGGTGCAAGACCCGAGAAGCCATGCAGGGGTCCTGAGCAGACTTTACAGTGATCTGTTGATGTTGTTGCTGTCAACGACATCATTATAAATGTGTTGCTGTGGTGACAGCATACAATGTGCTTGTGTGTGTGTGTGTGTGTTTGTGTAGGGAGATATTTCTAAATTGAACCAAACAGCTTATCAGACAGTGAGCTTAAGCCAGGAGGGGAGGAGGAGGGAGGGAGGAAGGAGGTTTTCAATGCAGAATGTGGCAGGGTGGGATTATTTATAGGACAAGGTTGGGGTATAGCTTTAATGATTGGGCACAGTAGCTGGGGGCTTACAATTAATGAAACATTTTTTTAAAAAGAAAAAAAATTGTGGCAAAGTTGATGCTTCCATTGGGAACTACATGAAACTTAGCAAAGTGTGAAGTTCCTGACCTTGCACCAACTTTGTCAGCTTAGTAAATCTTCACAAACTCTCTACCTGTAGTCTGCAACAGGGCAAATTAGTGGCTCACGGTTCAGGGAGAGGCACCCTCACAGCTGGGGAAACGTATATGCAGTGCGACTCGGAAGATATGGTTGGGGGGACAGTTAAGGGCAGGAGGTCAGAGACCAACAGGGAAGATGAAAAAAGCACTGAAAAAGCCACAGTGAGGAAACTTAAGTAAATGCTCATTGTTGTCCAAGCTTGTTTGTTACAAAGTGGCAACAAGACTTGCTGGAGGACAACCAAATGCCCCAGCACTTCAGACAAACAAACTGGCCTTCGTAAGGGGTTGTGTCAGATCCAAAGTCCCTCACACATAAACATAGTAAGATTTAAAGGCACAGTATCCACATTTTATAAATTTTAGTACAAAGTAATATGATGCATGTAATAATAAAACAATGCACTCATTAAAAAGTTCATTAAGCTGTTAAAAAATGTGGTTATTTACAACTTCTCAGTGAGACTGAAATGCAGCAAAGTGGGGCATAAGGGAAAAGGAGTGTGGATAGAATGATGTTGGGGGGAAGTTTGGAAGGAAGGAAAGAAGTGCTGTAGAAAGAGAGTAGCTGAAAAAGTTATACCAGGGTATTAATACATGGAGATACAACCTGTCTTCTAGGGAACTCAGGACTAAGTAAAGCATTTTAAATGACTGAACATGTATCAATGTAAAATGATAACCAATTCTAAACACTTTATGAGTGTCTCTCCTTCTCTGCCAATAAGATGTGGTGGGAATCTGACACTCAAAAGCAGGCAATGATCAAAATCAAAACTCTGGATTCAGATAAGTTTGATAAGGGTTTATTACATCCCAGAAATATCTGAAGTATATTCATGTGCTAAGGTGATGCCTGACAAGGTACACTGGATCTTCAACCAGATTGGTCTTCATCAGGGGTGGCTTCCTTGCTAGAATACACCCCTTTTATACTCCATATAGTGACTGTTGTGAAAGATTATTCATTTAATACCACTTGCAGGAATTTTCACTCCTTGCCTGGAGGTCTATAGGTCACCACCAAGTGCATTTGCTTGCCTGAGGCAGATGTGAGTTGCATCCACAGTATCTCTGTTCCCCCATGACTACCTCTGATGCACCCATCTCCTACCACCTCGATGTCCTCTTTGACAAAAAGGCAACTTCTCCCCCTCTACCTGTTCCTCTAACCCTCCGGAACAGTGAACACCCAGGGACTACCTGTTCCCAGTCATTATTTTCTGAAGCCCATGTTTCCATGATGGCCACAAGGTCCACCTCAGTGTCTGCCATTAGTGCCTGGAGCTCACTGATTTTGTTACCTAGGCTTCTGTTATTAAGGCATACCCCCTTCCATCTGACCCCTGTTCCTACTTTGCTACTACTCTTGTGATTTCCTTGTTTTCTCATCCCCTTGTTGGTGCTTGCACCCTTTCTGTTCCCCGTCTCTAATATCCCTGACCCCAGTCCAGTAAGGGCCACAGCTCTGTTTGTACCCATTGTGCTGCTACAAGCCCTCAGATGTGTAGGAATACTAGCTAGGAACCCCTTACTCTCATCTGCCACCGTAGGTCCCCTAACACCAGTCTCCCTTACAATCAGTTTAATTTAAATATCTGATATAGATGTCAAACATCTGCACCAGTGCACAGACCATCTCTCTCATCAGATGAAGTCTATTACCCTTAAAGAGTATCCTATCCTGGAAGTCCCCCCAATCTCCCACAAAGTGGTACCCTTCCTGACAATAAACAATAAAAGATGTAGCACCCATGATAAAAAGACAACAGCATATGGTATAAAAGAAAAGCTTACCTTTTTATTTGAAGAAATGTGCCATATTCACTCGCACACAAGGACAGAGTACTATATCCAACATCAAAGGAGAACCTGCAGCAGCAATGACTTGTGACATGGCTACCAAGCTTCATCAGAGTTAATAGACTACTAGTCAGCAATTATTACATCATCAAGTCATTGCTGGCACAGTTTCTTACTTTTGATTTTAGCATCACACCTTTTTCCTCGAGTTGCCCACAGTTTTGTTGTTTCCCTTTTCCTCACACCATCCCTTAAGTCATCCATTAAACTCCTCTATTACAGCACCTTATTCTATCCTACTTCACCTCCCTGCCCTACACAGGGAGGACTTTGGAAAAGGCCAGGGGAGGCTGAGTATGCTGCCAATCTGTCCCCAGTCTATGGAAGTTTAGCTTCACTATCTCTACTGACTGGTTCACCAGATCTAAATCCCAGATGACTGATGCCTTAAGAGTGCACTTGACCATCTCCGTCCTGTCCAACCCCCCTACAGCACCTTCTGTACCACCTTAATCATTGAGTCCCCAACCACTAAGACTTTCCTGGTAGACTGGCTCCCCTTGGGTGACATCACGTTGTCCTGCCCTTTCCCATCAACTGACCCAGAGTCCCTCCCTCCCACAGAGTCAGGTGCCTGAACCTCCTCCAGGGGTGCAAAAGGATTTGCTATCTGGATGATGCTGGGCAGGACAACCTCCTTATGGCCACTTCTGCCCCCCTCACCACTCTCCATCTCCCTAGACCAGTGGGTCTCTGGGGGAGTGGGGTTGTAGGGGATGGGCTCCTGCTGAGCTGATGATGCAATTGAGATATTTCTACCTTTGCTGCCACCAGCTAAGCATGGCGCTCTGCTAAGGTTCTGTAGATGCAGCAATTACTCCTCCTCCAGAGCATATCCCTAGAGAAGAGCACCTCACAACTACCACAACTGACTGCCTCCCCTCTATACCCCATCCCCATAAAGACCTGTACTAAACAGACATCTAATGTAATTCATAGTGCTTACTGCTCAGCCACATAGGGTGTAGCTGTAAGGCTCAGCTATAGCACAGAAGACAGGAGTATAAACTACCTCATAGTGTTCATCTACTGTAGATAGGGTGAAGCTGTACAATTTAACTAAAGAACAAAACAACCCTGCAAATTAAATCTAAACTAGCTATAACAGAGACACAAGTATGAAATTAAACTTTACATAAGCAATGAGTATTAGCTGTAGCTAAGGCAGACTACTCAATTAACCTGCAGTACAGACACAGATCAGTTACAATTGGGATCTAGTGGCAGTTAGATCTTAAACAATTCTCCCACAAATAACGCAATTAAGGAAGGATTAACCCACAACAGAGTTTGGGTATACTGAGATTAATCCATGCCTGGTGGGGGGGGTTGAAGTCATGAGGCCACAGGCTGAGTGACTTCAACAGCCAGGCATAGATTAATGCTCAGTAAACCATATCCTGGAGTGGGTTCATTCTCTTTACAACATGAGCCACATTATGTTAGAGATTTATGTAAAGGAATATTAAAATACATGTGTTTGAATATGCATTTGTAATAAAATAATCCTTCTGCCTAATGAATATTGTGTACTGAGGATGCTGTAGTGTCCACTAGGTGGATTTGTTGTTATGAGGATGCAAGTGCTGTGAAAGATGTGAAATTCACCTTTCTAAAGCAAAATTCACCTTTCTAATGCAAAATTTGCCTAAGGCAAAATTCTGCCATTGAAAGGTGAATTTTCACCTTTGAAAGGTGAAATTTTGCCCTAAAGGTGAAATTTGCTTTTCTTTTTAACATGTGTCTATGGTGGCATAATTTCACTAAGTCAGTTTACATTGCTGGCAATCAGGATATTAGCAACAAGGCAACTATGGGTATACTGGGGATTTATCAATGGTTAGTTGGAGTGTTCTGACCAATGGAATGATTGTATTTCATGTAGCCATGTTATAACTATGCATATGCATATGCATGCACTATTTCTAGCCTACAGACTCTTCACCTCCCTCGGTTACCATATAGTTGCTCTGGACTATGAATGCATTGTATTATGTATAAGACAAGGCCTCCCTGAGGCAGCTTACTACCAACTCATATCATGCATTGCTTTAGCTACCAATTGTATAGATCTTAACCGCTCATTAGGTAAATATATCGATAGCTCTGCCCTGTTTTAGCTACCAAATGTTTAGGCATTAACCTGTGCTCATTGTATTTATACTCTATGATTGCTCATCCACATTTATTCTATGTATGTACTGTATGAATGTCTATGTTTTATTCTGACATGGAACCTTTGGAAACAAGTCTATGACTCAAAGGATTGTAATTCCGATTTCCTAAATAAATAAATAAATATAGAGTTTTACCTGGCATGAGGTGGGCAGAGTTCCTGGCTGCTGGCTGTGTTTTCTAGTTGACTCCCTGACAAACTCACAATGGTGTCATTTGTTCTTCATGTGGAGGCCGCAACACGGAGGGCCACTTGTGAAGACTGAGCTAAGAGAAAGAGACATTGTCAGATGAGCAACAAGCAGGTGACACCTGACTGTCTGAATCAGGGAATCAGAGGCATGGCCTAAGCAGGGTTTGGAGGGCTGGTGGTCTGCTCTTTAGCTGCCTTCAGGAACCAGGAAGCACAATGCAGAAGGGCAGAATTGGATGTCTGGTGGCTTCAGAGTCAGCGATGTGGTGCGAGGGGGAGGGCTCCTTGGCAAGAATTGACCATCAGCTTCAACACCATGCAGTAAATCCCCTCAGCAGTGGAGTGAGTTTCCTAAATAAGTTCTTCCCTCCCATCCACAAAAAGCAAGTTTCTTTCACCTTCTCCACCCCATCCCTTCAAATCATGACTTAAATCCCATCCCTTCACTACCCTCTTGCTAATAACCCCTGTTCTTCCCCTTCAAAGTCCCCAAACTCCAGTTTAAATAGTAAACAGTTCCTTTGAAAAATAAAATTGTATCCCTGTGGCATAAACACCCTCACTCTTCTGTGTTTACAAGCCGAATGAATGGTGAGTAAAGTCTATCCTAGTATTAATGCCTAATTAATGGGTCATCACTCAGCCAATCAGGTATTAATTCTAGGATAGACATCACTCACCATTTATTCAACTTGCAAACACAGAAGAGAGAGAATGCTCAGTCCACTGGAGAATGGCTTTCTTTTTTACAGGTACTATAACCATTGGAACTGCAATATGGGAGCTTGACGGGGAAGAGCATGGTGAAGTGTGTGTTGCTTCAGTGAAGATTTTGTGGGACATGGTGGAAGGGGAGGTGGGTGGAAGTGATTTTGGCATAGACATGAGGAAGGAAAAGTGATTTTACAAAAATCAGATAGAGTTAAACTTGCTGTAAAGTAAACCCCTTTAACTCCACATGGAAATTGCTTCCATGAGGAGTCAGAGGAGTTTACATTTAGAACATCTACAATTTATATGAACGTTCATACATACATGCTAGCAGATAAAGGACGGTCCATGTAGTCCACTTGAGTGTGCAGGTCCTCCTGTGTTTATAGAGGGACCTGCCCTTCTCTATAATGTGTTGTCTATTTTATTGTCCATATTTTATGTCTTATCTACCATTTATGTACCTTGTTTGTAATGCACCCAAATTCTCTGAGGAAGGGTCACAGTTAAAAATAAAAACAACTACTGCTACTACTACTGCTGTCTACGTTCTTTCTGAGATTTGGCCTCCAAAACTGGGCACAGTACTCCAGGTGGGGTGCCACTAGTGAGTGGTACAGTGAAAACACCATCTCCCACTTCCTGCTGGAGGTACCCTCCTATGCATCACACTAGCCCTACCCACTGCTTTGCCACACTTCCCTGCCACTTTGGAGTAATCTGATATGATAACCTCAAGGTCCCTTTCTTGTTGAGTGTCTGTCAGTATCTCCTATCCATGCAATAATCAGCTCCTGGATTCCTATGTCCTAGGTACATGATTTTGCACTTTTTGGTATTGAACACTAACTGCCATGCTCTTGACCACTCTTTGAGTTTCCCAAGATCCCAAGACTCAAATTACTTCTTATTTCTTTCTCTCCATGCAGTTAATAAGTCACTGCAAGACAATCTTGAAAATCCAGTTGCAGAAATGAAAGGAAAAGTGGGACTCCTACTAGGATTTGAACCCAGGGACCTTGCCATACTGTGGCATGCTCTTAACTACTTGAGCCATAGAAGCCCCAAGTCATTAAGCTTCCAGTGTTTTCCCTTGAAACACACACATTCCTTTCATGGTGTTGTGAAACAGCAACTAACCAGTCTCTCAAGACTCAAATTACTTCCCAAAGCATTCTTGCCACACCATTGTGAGTATCCACCCTATTGTAGATTTTGGTATCATCTGCAAAAAGGCATGCATTCCCTTCCAGTTCTTCTGCACTGTCACTTACGAAACATTGAAGAGGACCTGTCCCAGTACTGAGCCCTGTGCTACTCCTCTGGTCACTCTTCTGTCCTTTGAATGAGTACAGTTTACCACAACCCTCTGTCTCCTGTCCATTGACCAGTTTCTAACCAAATTCACCACTTTAGAACCCACCCATAGGCAGCTCAGTTTCTTTATCAGTCTCCAGTGTGAAAAAGTGTTGAAGGCCTTGCTGAAGTCCAGATAGGCTGCATCCACAGCCCTGCCATGATCTATTTACCCGCTTACGCAGTCAAATAAATCTAACAGATTTGTTTCTCATGACCCCCCCTTCCCGTGTATTCATGCTATCTGTGGTCTTGCAGCCAATTGGATTCAAGGTACTTTACTAGTCTTTCCTTTAGCAAGATTTCCATTACTTTCGCCATCACTGAAATAAGACAGACCAATCTATAGTTGCTTGATTCCTCCCTGTTGCTGTTCTTATGTAGAGGGATCATATCAGCAAACTCTTCTCAAGTCCTCTGGAACCATGCCTGTTTTCAGTGAATTGTTAAATAAGGCTGTCAGTAGGGCAGCTAGCACCTCTCTGAGTTCTTTTGGAACCCTTGGGTGTATCCCATCTAGTCCCATAGTTTTGTCTACCTTCAGAGTAGCAATTCCCTTCTGGAGCCTATCCTCTGAAAATGGACTTGTGTCCACCTCCTACCCCATTCCTGCTACTCCCTGGTGGTCCACCTCTCCCTCCCTCCTCTGTGTAGACTGACCAGAAGTACGTGTTTAGGATGTCTGATTTTCCTTTTTCCTCTTCTGTGCAGAATATCTCCCATCCACCATTCTAATCCTCACTATCCCTCCTTTGCTTTCCTCTTCTCACTTGCATATCTGAAGAAAGTTTTATCCCTCTTAATGACCCCTTTGGCAATTCTTTCCTCAGTCTGCTCCTTTGCTCCCCTCATGCACCTTTCTTGCCTCTCTCTGATGTACTAGGCACATCTAGCTATCCTCCACCCTCTGTGTTTCCTTATACCTCCTGAATGCCACCCTTTTTTTCCGTATCACCTTTGCCTTTGGATATTATTTTAAACTACGTGGTGGGGCAGGAGATAGGTGGGTGTGTATGACCCAGAAGATGGGGGAATTTTCTCATTTATTTAGCCTAAAACAGTATGTAATCACTGATTTTATGTAGTTCTTCATGGCAACTTTTCCGGCAAAGTGTCCCTATGTGCAGATTTCACTGGATGAAGGAGGCACTTCGCATGGGGAAGAACTATTCAAAGTTGCAGTTTGTACTTAGCAAAGTGAAGTTTCAGAATATTTGCACATCTACAGTCAATAATGATGACTCCCTGGTCCCGTTCCTTAGATATTGTGACCAATCTACTCCCATCCAGTATTCAGTAAGCGAGTTTCTCTTCCCAATGTGTAATACGTTGCACTTATTGGCAATGAGTCTCAACAAGGCAAACTGTGGTGAGATACAAATGCTAGGACCCTTGAGTGTTTTGTAAGTAGATTCCACCGAGATGTTGAAGGGACAACGTCAATTTAAAATGAAAGATGGCATTGACTAGTAAAACTAGTAAAACATTCAAATGGATTCAATCACAAGTTAATTTATTTGAAGGCTCAACCACCCTTCACAGGAAATTAAGCAGAAAGCCTGTCATTCTGTGGCTTTTACACAGACTTCAGTCTGAGTATTTTTTGTGTCTTTTAGTTCATTTAAATGGCTTATTTCATATCTACTATCACTGAAGTATCACCTTGTGAGGTGCTGTAGATTATGATTTAAAAGCCATTTAAGTCTGTATTTTACAGTTTGAGGTGCAAAGTGCTGCATAACCCCTTTTAGCACTTCTGGGTTTATTTTGCTTTGAAAGTAAGGTGCTTGGTGAGCAGGGTGAGCCAAGCAGGGTGCGCACAGCACCGCACGCAGAGACATGCACGTCTGCACATGTTCTGTGTGTTCAGCTGGAGCAGTCAGGAGGTAACAGGGGCAATCTACTCTGGTAACTGTAGTCTTTATTGCAATATTCAGTGTGGTTTACCTTCTGTGGTTAGCAATCTCCTCTCTGTGGATCATTTGTTGCCCCCGAGTTGTGCCTCTGTATTAGGCCTGACAAAATGGCTCATTTGGGAAATCCAGCATCTATATTTTGAGGGGTTAAATGCATTTTTTGCTAAATGTATAGTATTACCTTGAGTAATGAAGTAATAGTAAATGGGTTTACCTGTCCAAAATGTGAAGAAAATTTATCTTTGAAACAAGCGATAGCATTATTTAATGTTAGGCTCTCTGAACTAGAAACAAGTTAGTTACAAATGCAGGCAAGATTCAAAACTTTAAATAAAACTCTATCTGACAGCCCGTTGGATGCAACGTCTATGATGCCTGCGTCTGAGTCTGACAACCCTCAGTCAAATGTTGGTCATCTAAATTTAGCGTCTTCATTAAATATTGGTAGTAAGAGAAAATGCCCAAGTGGTACTGATTGTACAGAAAGCCCTGATGAGCAATGGTACGAGGTCCAAAGCAGGCATGTTTATAAAAAGGGATACAAGGCTTCCAAATTTTTCTCTAAATACAAGTAATAGGTTCATGGTCTTAGATGGACTTGGGGAAAATAGTCTAAACCGTACTGAACAAAATGAGACAGTCCACAGCATACTTATAACAGTATTCCAAAAACAAATGATTTCATACATTCTAGTCTTCTATATATTAAAAAAGATTTAGTAGCCCTCTCAAATATTTTGGTGGAATTAAGGTGTGAGGTAGCTTTTTCTGAGGTCCTGCCTGTACCTAGAGTGTCTACGGAATACAACAAAAGAATACATATATTTAATAACTGGCTTCAGGTTAGATGTCTCAAGCAAAATCAGACTTGCATTACTCATTGGGAAGATTTTATAGACAGAACAGATCTGTACTGCAGTGATGGACTATATTTGAGTCATAAGGGGAATCAGATATTGAGTAAACACATCTTGGACTATATAAATAAACATTTAAACAGCTTGATTTGTGGGACAGATTAGTCCCTCCCTTAAAAAGGATCTCAGTTAAAAAAAAAGTTTCTAGTTCTATAAGTCTGTATTTCAATGCTAGAAGCCTCCAAAATAAACTTGATGAGCTGAACATTATATTAGTTAATGATGAAATAGACATCGTTTTTATAACAGAGACATGGGGAGATGAAAAATCCAGCTGGAATTTTTCTCTTCCAGGATATACCTTGTTTAATCATACAGGAAAGGCAAAAAAGGCTGTGGAGTAGCCATCTTTTAAAGAAGTGTTTTTCAAGCAACTAACATTTCTAATAAAATCAAAAAATAATTAGCACTACTGAAACAATATGGTTAAAACTGATGATGAGTGAAGATCAGCATATCATCCTTGGGGTTTATCACCCCCCAAGTGTTCCAAATGAATATCTTGACTTTATTATGCAAGAAATTGAGTTAGCCTGCTCACTTGGTGAAATTATACTTACTGCCAGATACTGATTGGGAGAGAATGGTAGCGATATCTCAGTCAGGAAAACATGTGGTAAATCAATGTGAGCAATGTAACCTTAGACAAGTACAGTAACAGTACCTACAAGGGGTAATAACCTTCCTGATTCGGTCCTTTAAAGCAGATCTCTAACAATAAATAACATTTCTGTGTTGTCACCTATTGTAAATAGTGATCACAATTCAATCAGCTTTGTCCTGTCACATTCAGTTTCCATGGTATCTAGCACTTCCAAGATCTACTGTATTTGTATGAAAAAGCAGACATATTAACTATACAACAGAAACTGGATAGTATTCAGGGCCTTAGCCAGGATTTTTCCAAGGGGGGTTCTTTTTACACAGTCTGAAACCTTTTATTTTATTTTTTTCATATACATTTTCTGTTTTGCTCCCTACCCCCCCGGGCTACAGCGTACACATGCATGTACGTGCATGGAGGCACATGTCAGGATCCGGTGGCCCCTTCCACCCCACCTGACTTCTGTCACTGCCTGTACTGCCTACTCACCTACCGGACTGCCACCCGATGGGAGCGAGACTATGGATGGGCGGGCAGCCACCACTTTGGAAGAGAGAACCATGGCTCAATCCCACTCCAGCCCCCCCCCAAGCTGGCACCCCAGTGACCCAAGGTTGTTCCCAAATCAGGTTGCGGTGTGGCGTGAGGTAAGGCACCAGCGCCTCAGCCTTGCGCTACTGAGACAACTTGCGAGTCTGCAACTAACCCCAAAAAAAAGCTGTGGGTCTTAGGTTACCAGGACCCCAGATGCCATGGGGTCCTAGATGCTCTATGGTGCATTTTGTGGCTTATTTTGAAGCTAAAGAAGTCATATCCGAGACCTCCTATACCCTTTGCTCTAAGCAAAATTATTATCTGGCTGGCTGCAGGGTGAATACATACATGTATTCAGTACCAGAGCACAGCAAGATGCTGCTACTGTAATACATCTAAGGCATTGTCTCACATATATTATGTTATCAGTTTTAATATCTGCAGCTGTATCTACTGGTGTATTGGTAAGGGGCCTGGGGTGCCAGGCCTCAAAAGCTCTGGGGTGCTAGATGCTCTGTGGCTCATTATGTGGCTTATTTTAAACCAAAACAACTCATCTGTGAGCTTCCCTCCACCTCCTGCTCTAAGGACAATTATTACTATCTGGGTGGCACAATTGTGTGTGTGTGTGTGTGTGTGTGTGTGTGTGTGTGTGTGTGTGTCTGTGTGTATACATATGCAATGGACCTCAATGTGGGGTTTGTAGCTGGTTTTGGCTGGGTATTGTATACTACTAACGTACTGCACTATTGGCTTGCTTCTAGGGTGGGGGTCTGGGGCTGATAAGCACCTAGAAACCATGGGCTATGGTATGCTCTGTTGTGGTTTATTTTAAGTCTAAATAACTCATATCTGAGCTCCCTTTACCCCTTACTAAAACCCTCACCCTCCCCAACTCAATATACCATTTAAGCAATTGGGTCAGTGCAACATGGCCTACAGCAAGGCTAGCAGGATGCTGGGATATATCTATAGGGGTATTGCTAGCAGAAGAAAGGAGGTAATGCTTCCCTTCTACAGATCCCTGGTGAGGCCATACCTAGAGTACTGTGCCCAGTTCTGGAATCCTCACCTCAGAAAGGATAAGGATAGGTTGGAGACAGTGCAGCACAGAGTAACTAAAATGATTCAGGGACAGCAGGGCAGATTCTATGAGGGGCACCTCAAGGCACTAAATATGTACTCATTGGAGACCAGAAAGAAGAGGGGAGATGTGATAGAGACCTTCAAGTTCCTTAAAGGAATTAAAGTGAACTGTGGGGTATTATTTATAAAGTCTGTGCACCAATTTGCAGTCACATGGATGTGAATAGAAATTAACAGGAGGTAGGTTCAGGAGAGATGTGAGGAAGTACTACTTTACGGAAAGGGTGGTGGAACATTGGAACCGTCTGTCAGCTGAATTGGTGGGTGCAAAAACAATCAGAGGATTCAAGTAGGGCTGGGACATAATGAAGGGAATAGTGGTTACCGGGGGCAACAGGACCAAGGAGGAGAACAGAGAGAGGACGGGGAAGTGGCAGTGTAGATCCCAGCCAGACCCTTCCAAACACTTACATTGCCTTTCCACTGTGGTACCTCTTGTGCTTAACTTATGAAAAGTTAAAACAGGCATAAGAAACATGACAATTTTGTATAGAGGAGGATTTAAGTAATTTATTTCTAAATCTTCAGCCCACCCACCAAACAACTCCCTTGTTCAACTGCACAGCCTATCCCTTGATATGCAGTTATTAAGGGACACATCTTTGGCAATAGTGGCCGGTAAAATTTACCTGCTGGTGACTGATAATATTATAAGTCGAGGTCCTCTACTTCTTTTTTTGTTGTCCTGGAGATGTTGTCTCTGAGCCTGACACCATGCTCCATCTTCCTCGAGTGCTAGCTGACAGTGTGGATTGTGGGCAGCGGCTGTGCCGTATTCCAGTCACATTCACAATACTGACATGAGCTGCAGTTGGCCAGACAGTCATAGGGGGACAGTGCGGAGAAAGACTCACAAAGCAGCTCCAGTCATCTTACTGGCACTGAGGGAGCTGATTCATAGCAGACGGGAGGGGCATGCCTGCAGAGAAAAAGTCCTGGGGTTCATCATGTGTGCAGAAGCAGTCTGTGACAGTCACAAAATAAAAAGAAGTAATGAAAAAAATGTCACAAATTATGATAAAAGGGGGTAGTTTCAAAAGGGGGATTCTTTCGAATCATACGAACCCCCCCTGGCAACAGCTGTGGTATTGATTGGTCTACTATACTTAATGCCATGAGTAGTGCAGGTTATTATGAATTTTTATTCACTCATGTTACTAACTTAAGGAACAGTTACGTTTCATCAAGAGTTAAAACTACATCTACAAAATCTAACCCAAAATGGATGAATATGGAACTTATTAGCCTCATTAAGAAAAAAGAGAAATTTTATGTGACATTTAAAATCTCGAACCCCTTTAAATTGGCATTCCTTTTTATGTATCCAAAGAAAATGCAAATATAGTATTAGAAAGGCAAAAAGAAGTGGGAATTAAAATTGGCTTCTAACGCATGAACAGATAACAGCAAAACTTTCTTTGCATATATAAATTCCCCCCAAAAAAACTACCTGTCAAGTCGGCCCTCTTCAGATAAATGAAAATCTAATTTATGATCCACAGGATATGGCCAATATTTTTAACATGAATTTTTGCAACTTATTTCAAAAAGATCAGGTCAACATTACCACAAATTATTCCCCAGGTATTTATATTTCAATATCAGTATCTGATGTTCATGCTAAAATTGTTCATCTTAAAAACAAAATAAGTGCATCTCCTGATGATATTTCAGGGCATTTTTATATTTATTGGCTGATAGTTTGTCTTTGCCTCTGAAATTACTTTTTGAGCATTGTCTGAACTATAACTATGTACCCGACTCATGGAAAACAGCATATGTGATTCCAATTTATAAAAGAGGCCCTAGGAGTGAATGGGAAAATTATAGACTGATAGGCCTTACATCTCCCACGGCAAAGATTTTAGAAAGTATAAAAAAAGATCTGATTTCCTCATCTTTTGAGAATATCAATATGGAACAATTTGGCTTTAAAAAAGTGAGAAGTTACCTGACCAACTTGCTTTGTTTTTATGAGGATCTAAGTGTGCAGTTAGATAACAGAATTCCATATGATGCTATTTACATAGTTTACAGTAAGGCCTTCGACCTTCTCCCACACAGGGCATTGTTACAAAAACTCAACCATTTTAATATTAATCCCAATTTGGTTGTATGAATATCAAACTGGTTAGACACACGCTCTCGACAGGTGTTGATAAATGGTAGGCTTTTCAATGGGGCAGTCAATATAAGGTGAGCCATATCCTTGGGGGGGGGCTAGGTGGTTAACAAGAGAGGTACCTACGTGCAGGAGACAGACTTGGGGAATGAGGGATAGGTAAGGCAGGGTACCACTCTGGGACAGGTGGGCAGGGAGTCCCAGAGCAAAATTGACACTCGTTTTTGTTATTGTGCTGGTAGAAGTGCACTTGATATTAAAATAGGTGGACCATGTATGAATTCAGAGCAAACAGCCCAACTTCAAAATGATTTAGATAAAATAACTCAGTGGATTTCTACATGGGGGATGAAAGTAAATCATACTTAATGCAGAATTATGCATTTTGGGGAAAGAAATCCCATGCATGTATATACATTAGATAATAGGATGTTAATCAGTACAGAAACAGAGAAAGATCTGGGAGTACTGATATCTGATGATTTTCTCCCCAATTTACAGATGAATTAGATTATTCTAAGAGCAAATCAGATTATTTGGGCCATAAAATGAAACATTAAATCCAGGCATAGTAGAATTCTGATGCCTCTTTACAGGGCATATGTCATACCTCATTTGGACTTTTTATCTCAGTTATGGTGTCCCTTTAAGAAACAGGACATAACCCTTTTAGAAAAGGTGCAAAGGGGTTACACTAAAATGGTGAAAGGCTTCAGGGAGATCCCATATGAGATTAGACTAACCACATTAAATCTGATGCCTCTGTCTACCAGGCGTTTGAGTGGTGATCTTCTGCTCATGTATGATGTTATAAACGACCCGTATTTAATAACAAACCTGGGTTTCAGTTTTAAGAAGACTACCTATAACTTTGGAAGTCATCCACTACAGCTGCAATTGAAAAGATTTAACTATGTCCCTTGTACATTCTTTTTTACATTACATATTATCAAACCATGGAATGCACTTCCGATCAAAGTGATAGTCAGTATTTCTAAATCTATTTTTAAAACACGACTCGATAGGTTTATTCTCTCTGGCTCTCTTCTTAATTATTATTAGTATATAGAAGCAATTATGGACCCATAGGTTCTCTTGCTCCTAACAAATCCTAGTATGAATCCTAGTATTCACTCTCCAACAGTTTCATTGGCAGCCGCCAAATTTTTCAAGGGGAGGTGGTCCTATAATTCAAAATAAACATATATACTCAGTTTTTGATTTACACTGTTCATAAAATCAAGACAGCAAACAGGCAGGTACTGCTAAATACTCTGATAAATTTCATTAAATAGTTAATAATGCTTATCAAGGTTTGCAAGGCTGCAAGGCTATGTTTGAACAAATTCTCAGTCAGAGGAGCACACAGGAAAGTGTGTGTTCACTGGAATCACTGCCAAAGTGTTGTGGTACAGTGACATGTTCCTTGGCCTCTCTTAACCTGTTAATCCATGTCATAGGTTAAGCCTTTTCAAAGATAATGAATTTATTAAACTAGCAGTATAACTGCCATAAAAGTAAAAAATTATTACTTTTCAGTCTCAGTGGCGGGGGGGGGGTGTCAACCCAGTAGCACAGGTCCGGTTTGACAGTACCTCACAGGATGAATGCCCCAAATAAACCCAGCATATGAAGCTTTTACAAAGCACAGTGTATAGAGATCACAAACCGAAACATACAACATTATAAGCAACAGAAATGTTAAAAAAAATTATAAAAACTAATAATTGTTGTAAAACAGATCATAAAGCCAGATGTTCATGGCTCATTTGCATAACAAGTATCTTATAACAGAGGGGTACAAACTGTAAAGAGAGACGACATACTACCCCACCCAGGATAACAACAATGTTTTAGGAAATTGAGCAGTTGAAAATTACATATGAAAATTTTTTTACAATAAACAAAGTCAATGAATGTCTTAATTGATTTTAAATCTACTGCTCAAACATCCAAAGCACTTAATCCAAAAGGCCTCTTTATGGAGCAATTTGCATTCCCTATCGCCTCCCCACGGAGATCTGATGTTTCTCTTCCATAAAATGTCTTGCACAACTAGAAGTGCCGTCTTTTCAGCTAATCAGCAATTTATGTTCCGATATTCTAAGCCATAATTTTCTTTTAGTTTGTCCAATGTACAGCTTGTTATGATAACCTCATAGTCTTCAGGTGAAGCTACCTCTGGCTGCAAGCTGCAACACTGGACTTAAGATTTGCAAGAAAGTGAGTAGTGCTCACAACAGAGGGAGGTGAATCTTACAATTTACAATTGTCTTTGGTTTGAAGCAGATTCCTTAGGAAAGTTAATATTCTTCAGGTGGAGGATACTTCTAACTGAAGGGTGAAATAAGCAACTTAGAATTATCAGAAAAGGCAGTCTTTCAATCAACAGAGGGAGGTGGAGTTTGCTATACTTGTTACAATTGTTAAGATGTTACTGTTTTCTGTGTTTCTGCCCTTCTGACTTGATTGGAGTTAGTGACTGACTGTTTGCATTGCAATATTTGTAATACTGTGAGTATTCACTGGGCTAAGAATTTGTCATAAGCCCTGAATTGAGAACAGGTTGCAGGCTGTGTATTGGACCCAGACAGTCCCTAGGGAGTGGAAACTGGTTTTTCTTTTGTTTACCTCAGTGTGCCTTATAAGACCAAGCCAGACTGTGTCAGGAAGTGCTTACATCACAGCTACTTAATAGCCAATAGCTCTGGAAGAATCTTACAGACCTTGATAAAAGTACTAATTTTAGCAGGCTTATCAGATAACCTCATAGTCTTCAGGTGAAGCTACCTCTGGCTGCAAGCTGCAACACTGGACTTAAGATTTGCAAGAAGTGAGTAGTGCTCACAACAGAGAGGTGAACCTTACAATTTACAATTGTCTTTGGTTTGAAGCAGATTCCTTAGAAAGTTAATATTCTTCAGGTGGAGATACTTCTAACTGAAGGGTGAAATAAGCAACAGAATTATCAGAAAAGGCAGTCTTTCAATCAACAGAGGAGGTGGAGTTTGCTTTACTTGTGTTACAAGTGTTAAGGTTTTCAGTGCAGGAAAAGTTTAAACCCACATAGGCTAAATACTGTTTTCTGTGTCTGCCCTTCTGCACAGCTGGCGTGTTTTGGGGCTGACTGTTTTCAGAGCACAAGTCACCAGGCTCTTTTGGGGCTGGGGAGGTTTACCTGTGTCTGACTTGGATGTTTGGATTTTCTCTGTTTGATTAGCAGGGTATTTTCTCTGTCAAATTGGTTTGAAGCAGTATTACAAATTGTCGTGTATGGCATCTTGCTGACAGGAAGGCACTGATCGCATCTCGGTAGGTCAGAGCATTTAGCTGATTGTTTCATGAGGGCACAGTTTAGGCCCAGCCCCTTACCACCTCACCCCACCCACCCCTGAAATAGTTCATTTATACCTGGGTTCTGACATCATTTCCTCAAGAGGGCAAGGTACACATCACTGTCATATCCTGTCTAGCACACTGCGCTGACAATATAAGCATACACATTATATAAATACATATATATAATGCACCAATCACACACACACACACACACACACACACACAAAAAATAAAAAATAAAAAAACTAAACAAGGTAGACAGTTATGTGGGGAGTAGTACAATGTAATGGCTGTGGGGCAGCAGTCTTCCGGGAATCTTTCTGGAGGCTGAGATGCTGCCCTGTTTGCAGACAACTATCTGCCCTGAGGGAGGAAGTTTTCCATCTTCAGGCTGCACTGGACAGTGGCAAGGGAACCTCCCCCATCCAGGGATTACCACAGCCACCACCACTACCTCAGAGGTTGCGAAGAAAGCACAGCAGTTGGACCACAGTGGGCTCAGGGAGGGTAAGGGTGGTGGAACAGAGGCACACCCAGTCAGTTGTTACACTCTGCAATCCATACACCATTCTGGGGGTGCATAGTTCCCCTATGGATGCACCCACAGAGGAGACTAAGGAGGGTGCAGACAACTGTCACAAGGGAGGCCATCAAGAAGGAGGCAGAGGGCACCACAGGGAAAGAAATCAGCTCCTGGTGGGGGACTCAATTATTAGGGGGCTAGAACTGGGGGGAGCAGGGAAAACTGAAGTAAGGTGCCTGCCTGGTGCCATGGCTTGGAGGGACAGGGAGCGCATCCTTAGGATCATGAGAACAGTTGCACAGGAGTCTGAGCTGGACATCATTGTCCACCTAGGGACAAATGACTTGGCTCATCATGAGATTAGAGCAGTACAAAAGGACTTTGTAGAGTTGGGGAGGGCTTAAGACAAGTAGCACACACAGTATCCTTCTCAGAGGTGCTGCCTGTCAGTGGCATGAGTGAGGCAGGGTACTTTGCACCATGCAGTTTAACAAATGGTTGAAAAATGGTGTGGAGCACAGGGTTTGGCTTCATTGGGGACTGGGGTTCCACCTGGAGGACACCAGCCTATACTGGTGGATGGCCTGCATCTGTCCAGGAAGAGAACAAGTCTTTTAGACAATCCGGTTTAAATGCTTCATTGGCAAGCCTTTAAACTAGTCAAGGGGGAGGCACTGATAAGCAGAAGGAAAATCCCAGCCCCCCCCTACAAAACAGGGTACTAAATGAGAAAAAGACCAAGGTAGAAAGGTCAGTGGGGGTTGCCGCTACAGAAGGTAAAGCCATAAAAAAATGGAGAGCAATGAGTACCAATGCCCATAGTCTGGGTAACAAGCTTCCTGAATTAGTGGCCTTGATGGAGGAGGAAGATCTGGATGTTGTGGCAGTCACAGAAACATGGTACACACAGAACCATGACTGGGATGTAAACATACCAGGATACACTATCTACAGGAGGGACAAGGAGGGTAAAAGAGGAGGAGGACTAGCTCTCTACATAAGAGAAGAAATCAAAGCAACAGAACAAAAGGGTAAACAGGGAGGAGAAGAAGCACTGTGGGTCAATTTGGAGGAAGGCAATGGCACCACAATCCGCACAGGGGTTGTATACAGACCCCCCTCTCAGGGGGAGGAAATGGACAAGGAAATGATAGAAAGTATACTTAGAATGGCAGATAAAGGGGAGATATTGCTGATGGGTGATCTGAATATGCCAGATGTTAACTGGAGTGCAGTTGCAGCAGCCACTTCTAAGAGTGGGGTTATTCTAGATGCCCTACAGGGGCATGCCTTAGACAACTAGTATTGGAGCCCACTCGGAGGGACAATCATAGACCTGGTTCTCTCAAATGGAGATGAAGAGGATCACAGATGTAGAAGTGGGTAGCCATCTTGGGAACTAGCGACCATCGAACAGTATGGTTCACAATAAACACAGCAATAGAGTCAAGCCATACAAAGACAAAGGTACTGGATTTTAGGAGGGCTGACTTTGCCAAAATGGGTGAGTGCCTAAGGAATGCACTAGCAAATGAGCAGGAAGGAGGGTGGAAGAACAATAGAATAATAAAACTGCCATCACAGAGGTAACAAGCCTTTGTGTAAAGCAAATAAACAAAACTAAACGATGTAAGAAACCACTATGGTTCTCAAAGGAAGTGGCAGTGAAGGTTCAGAGAAAAAAGCATTCAGGAAGTACAAGGAATCACAGAAGGAACAGGACAGAGAACTGTATCAGTTAAAGCAAAGAAAGCTGGAAAGGCAGTCAGAATAGCAAAGGCCTAAACCGAGAAAAGACAGCCAACTCAGTTAAGAAGGGGATAAAACCTTTTATAGGTACATCAGGAGCAAAGGAAGACCAAGGGAGGGATAGTGAGGCTTAATAAAGGGGAGGAGGGTGGGCAGAGGGTGACTGTGAAAGGCAGAGATACTAAACAAATATTTTGCTCAGTATTTACAAAGGAAGAGGGGAGGTACCTAAAACAAACAGTAGAAACACTCTGGATACAGAAGTTGATACCAGCCCATTACAGAAGAAAGAGTTCTGAAAGAGCTCTTAAAACTGAAGGTGGACAAAGCAATGGGGCCTGATGGAATTCATCCCAGAATTCTAAAAGAACTAAGGATAGAACTAGTGACACCACTGACTACCCTCTTTAACAAATCATGGGAGGATGGGGTGGTACCTGAGGACTGGAGGAGGGCAGATGTGATTCCACTTCACAAAAGTGGGAGCAAGGCAGAAGCAGGAAACTACAGACCTGTTAGTTTAACCTCAGTGGTAGGGAAAATGATGGAATCACTTCTGAAGGAAAGAATTGTCGCATATCTAGAGGCCAGAGGGGCACAGGACCCAAGGCAGCATGGATTCACAGCGGGAAGGTCATGCCAGACAAATCTGATAGATTTCTTTGACTGGGTGACCAAAGTAGTTGATCAGGGAGGGCTGTGGACATGGCCTACCTAGACTTTAGCAAGGCATTTGACACAGTCCCACACAAAAGATTAATATACAAGTTAGCCAGCCTGGGAGTGGGTCCCAAGATGACAGCCTGGGTAAAGAATTGGCTGGAGAATAGGACACAGAGAGTAATAGTAAATGGAGTCCACTCTGAAAAAAGGGAGTTAGCAGTGGGGTACCACAGTGTTCAGTATTAGGACCGGTCCTCTTCAATGTTTTATAAAGCGACATTGCAGAGGACTGGAAGAAAAGTATGTCTCTTTGCAGATGACACAAAGATGTGCAACAGAGTTGATGCACAAGGTGGGGTGGAAAGGATGAGAAGGGGCTTGGCAAGGTTAGAGGAATGGTCAAATGTATGCAGCTTAGATTCAATGTTAAGAAGTGCAAGGTAATGCACCTGGGAAACAAAACCCAGGGAAGAGTACACAATGGGGGTGAGATACTAACAACAACAAAAATGGAAGGGACCTGGGGTAGTTCATATCAGATGACCTAAAGGTGGGCAAGCAATGTGAGAGGGCAGCAAGGAGGGCTGGGGGATACTGGGATGCATGGGAGAGGCATCACCAGTAGAAAACAAGTTATCCCTCTGTACAGACAGCTGGTGAGACCACATCTGGGTACTGCGTGCAGTTCTGGAGACCCAATCTCCACAAAGACATAGACAGGATGGAAGCTGTCAGAGGAGGGCAACTAAAATGGTGCAAGGTCTGTACGGAGAGACATATGAAGAAAACTTAAGGAGCTTAATATGTATAGCCTCGAGGAAAGGAGGAGAGGGGACATGATAGAAACTTTCAAGTACCTCAAGAATCAACAAAGTCCAAGAGGTAGCATCTTTCAAAAAAGGTGTGCAAGAACAAGGGGCACAATTTGAAGATAGAAGGGGGCAGCTCAGAGGTAATTTAAGGAAGTATTTTTTCACAGAGAGGGTTGTGGAGTCAAAAACAGTGGTGGAATTCAAGCATGCATGGGACAGTCATAAGGCAATTCTAGGGGGTGGGGTAGGAAGACGTAGGCTGCTGGTTAACTAGGATCTGCAGCTTATCCATCAGGTAGAGAAATGGGCAGACTGGGTGGGCCAAGCGGTCCTTATCTGCCATCAAATTCTATGTTTCTATGTTACATTGGCACTTGATACTTACAAAAGTGGTACTACATGTGATCCGATGTTTGATTTTAATCTTATCTAATCTGTATAGAAGATTAATTTCCAGCATTTTGTCTGTATTGCTACACTGGGCACAGAGACCACATGGATAATTACCCATTGGCGGTGGCGGTGGCGCAAATGTAAACTTGGTAGATGCCCCTTGAACAGATTCAAGGTTAGAGTGTACCAACTTGTCTTTTAAGGTATTAGAGCCCTTTGCTACCACACGGGGTGGCTCAAAAAATACCATCTACCCTCTCTCTGTGGTTTTTCAAATGTGTAAATTTTAAAGAATAATCATTTTGATCTGCTCAAATGCTGTGTTAAATACAATTGAAAGGACTGCACTATGGGCCTGTGCTAACCTTCCTGTTCTTGAGGGCAATGTGGTCTCTCTAGAGATCATTGATGCTCTGTCTTTTACAAATTAAACCAACTTCTTATCATAACCATCTTTGTTTAAGATTTTAGCCACAGCATCATGATAAATGTCATTGGTACAGTTATGCTTGGTCCTTAAAAACTTCCCATATGAGATATTTCTCAATGCACTCTCTGAATATGCACTACCCTTTTTCAGAAATGTGCTTTAAAGCCTACTAGCAAGTCCACCACAATCCTTAAAAATCTCAATATCCAGATATGGGATGGAGTCATAGAAACATATATACAGTACATGGAATTTAATTGCAGGTAAGGACTGCTTTGCCCATCTAGTATGCCCAGTCATTACTGTATTGTAAGCTGAACAGAATGTTTTCATCATCACCATTAAGGTATTGAGGAAATTCATTCACTTCTGCCTCTGTGCCCACCTTACCCCCAGAACAGAAGGTCATCAATGTAACATTGATATAATAACTCTTGCTGCTAAATCTGTTCTTATCATTACTGATGAAGTCAGATTCAAACAGGGACATAAGTAAACTGGAAATCATGGGGCCATAGTGGATCCCACTGCTGCTTCCCTAGTCTAGATGCAGAAAGATTCATCAAAATGAAAATAGTTATTGTTGTGAATTATAGAACCACCTCCACCTTGAAAAATGTGGCAGGAGCCAATGAAACTGTTGGGGAAGGGGGAGAATCCATTTGAATGTGTTCCTGGTTTCACTGGTTGATGCCATTTTTCATTTTGAATTGACACTATCCCTTGGACATATCAGTGAAATCGCCTACCTATAAAATACTCAAGGGTCCTAGCATTCAGATCTCACTCCAATTTGCTTAGCTTTTTCCTGGTTTGGACTGCCTTTGATCCAGAGTGGATCCACCTCCAGCCTCTACCTTTTGGTGAGAGACATTTACCTGGTTGATTAAAGGTTACAGGTACTCGTTATGGGTAGTATCTGCCATTTCTTTCAACCAATTGCTTATAACTGCTGTTGCAGGATTGGACTCCCACTTACCTGTGCCTGTAACTTGGACACTGAAACTCAATGTGTTTGCAGTATATCGGTTTATATTCATATGTTTTGCCTTACTTTTTAACCCTTTGGTCCCGTAGCCTGTTTGTTCAGTTATAGATATAGGACTTTAAACTTTTCTGAAATATTTTTGGTATTTAGTTTTGTGTCTTTTATTGTATTATGGAATTTGTTGATTATATAAAATTAATCACTGACAAATGTACAAATACTTTTGGATACACAGAAAGGGAGGTCGATGAAGTGGTTATCAAACACTCCAGTAACAAATTTGGTAAAAAGTCACTGAACAAAAAGACTCTGCTGCAAACTATAGAGTCCCTGTGAGAAAGATTTAAAGTTGGAGTGCCATATATTTACTTTAACAGATTCCATCAAAAGTTAACACGATCACAGGGGATTGCATACATTTATAGAACCCAATTTTAGTTTTTACTATCTAATTCTAAGAGATTGACAGGATGCCATAAGAGGGAAATGCACCATAAATTTTATGGAGGCAGTAACTGAGGCCATGGCAAGGGGATGTACACGTGCATGAGCAGAAACTGAAAACATCCAATCACAACTTTCTATCCTCTTAGCTGCAGAGGAACTAAAAAAATTCCTTGAGAAGATTAATAAGGACTTAGAAAAGTTTGAGGAGACTTTGAAAAACAAACAAAATGAAAAATGTATAGACAGCATATAATCGACACTAGGGACAGGAGGGTTTACAGTTCAAGCAACCAACCTAATAAAAAGGGCTTTACAAAACCAACATTTTCTGATAGCCAAACCTTATTTGTGGTGGAGGGACCAAAGGATAGATGTGAAAACCAACAACGGTGCCCTTTTGTTTTTCCATACAGGTATTTATGGTATTTTTGTCTTTTTCTCCCTGATCACGACCCCTACCTTGGACATGTGTGCGCATGTGGTGGCATGCACTCGCCATGTCTCAAGGTGCCCTCCCTTCATGTCGACCCTGCTGCCTATGCCAACCCCAGGACCTCCACCCAGTGGGAGTGGTACTATGGGGGGTGGTGACCACCCCCAGGAGAGGAGAGGAGAGCTGCCTTCCTGCTTGGCTCAATCCTGCTCTAATCCTCCCCCCCATGCCAGCACCCTGACAATCTAAGCCCGTTCCCGAACCTGGGTCACCAGCATAGCATGAGGTAAGGCGTCTAGAGCCTCAGCTCTCAGTGCCACTGGGCTGGCTAATGGTGCCTTTTTTAGGGACAGCACAGCAACTACCTACAAAGAGGGACAGTAGGCAATCAGGACAGAGGAAGTCAAAAATAGATTCTTGTACAGAATCAACCAGTGGGACAGAAACAAACTACCAGTTCAACAGGGGGCACACAGGTTCAGAAATAACTAAATAACTAAAAACCATGAAATACCCAAAAGACAAACAATGAAAAAGACAAAACTGTAATTGAAGATGACACAGAAGAAGCAAAGTCATCAAGTATAAGCACAAGGTCAAAGACAACATTGTCTTCAACCCCTGTGGATGGGCACTGACATCACTTGTAGAGAAGGTGTTATCTTGAGGTTTAACTTTTGCATCAAGTGCATACCCCAGTAGATTTCAAATAAAATCTGATGTTCTAAAGTTTTACAGGCACCTTCAATTGTGCTTTTACTTTATTGATTCTGATACAGTCATTGATCAAAAGAAGCTAATTTTGAGGAATATAGTAGCACAGTAAAATGACAGCAGAAGAGGACCACAAGATCCATCTAGTCTGCCCATTACCCTACCCCCTCCCTTAACTGCTACCCAGTGTTTTGATGCCTCTTTATTTATCCCAAGCATTCTTGAAAGCCTCAACTGTTTTTGCCTCTATCACTCCTTGGGTGAGGCTGTTCCAAGCATCAACCACCCTCTCTGTGAAAAAGTACTTCCATGTGTTGCTCCTGAACTTGCCCCCCCAGCTTCATATCATGACCTCATAGAAACGTAGAAACATAGAATTTTGACAGCAGATAAGGACTGCTTGGCCCACCTAGTCTACCTATTTTCCTACCTAACAGATAAGCTGCAGATCCTAGTTAACCAACTGCTTACTTTCTCCTACCCCCACTAGGACTGCCTTATGTCTGTCCCATGCATTCTTGAATTCTCCCACTGTTCTTGACTTCATGGCCTCCTCAGGGAGGCTATTCCATGCATCCACAACCCTCTCTGTGTAAAATACTTCCTCACATTACCTCTGAGCCATCCCTCCTCTATATTCAAATTGTGCCCCCTTGTTCTTGCACATCTCTTTTTCTGAAAGATGCTAGAGTACCTCAAATACCTCGAGTTCTTGTATAACGCTTGACCTGAAATAGGTCCTGGACCTGTACTCTATTTAAACTACTTCACATATTTGAAGGTTTCAGTCATGTCTTCCCATTCCCTCTGCTGATCCAAGGAATACATGTTGAGCTCCCTTAACCTTTCATCATATGTTTTTTGATGCAGACCCTGCACTATCTTTGTGGATTTCCTTTGCTCCGTTTCCAATCTCTCTACATCTTTTCTAAGATGTGGTCACTGGAACTACATGCAGCACTCCAGATGTGGTCTTGCCATTGACCTATACTGTGACATTATGACTTCCCTCCTTCGGCTGGTAATACCCCTTCCTATGCATCCCAGCATACCGTTTGCCTTTGATGCAGCTTTCTCACACTGCTTAGTCTTTTTAGGTCTTCTGTTATAATCACTCCTAGATCTCTCTTCTGCTTTGTGACCTCTAATTTAACATCCATTTGTGATATTCCTCTCCAGGGTTGCCCCTCCCTAGATGCATAACTTTGAACTTCTTTCATTGAATTTCAGCTGCTGCATTTTGGATCAAACTTCTAGTCTTCTGAGATCTGCCTTCATCCGTTCCATCCTAATGGGAATATAGACCCTATCTGAAATCTTTGTGTCATTTATGAACAGACTCAACCTGCCCGCTAAGCCCTCAGACATGTCCCCAGTGAAGACACTGAAGAAGATGGGGCCCAACACTGACCCCTGTGGCATGCCACTAGTCACCTCTCTCTCTTCCGATGAGGTGCCATTTACCAGCACCTCTGGGTCCTCCCACTTAGCCAGCTTCTTATCCAGTTTACCACCTTCTGACTAATTCCCTTGTTGGTGAGTTTGCTCAGCAGCCTCCTGTGCAGAATGGAGTTGAATGTTTTGCTAAAGTCCAGATATACGACATCCACAGCACTGCCCTGATCCACAGTTTTTGTCACCCAGTTGACAAAATCTACTAGATCTGCCTGGCATGATCTTCCTGTGGTAAAACTGTTTTGGGTCCAAATTACCACTGTCCTCTAAGGGAGATTAGAATTCTTTCTTTGAGTAGGGCTTCCATCATTTTGTCTACAGTCGAGATGAAGCTAACTGGGTGGTAGTTGCTCACTACTTCCCTACTTCCCTACTCTCTCTTTAATGGAGAGGGACAACACTGGCCCTTCTTCAGTCCCTTGGGACCTTACCCTGTTCAAGTGATAAGTTCAATAATTCAGCCAGAAGTGCTGCTTGCTGCACTGTTAGCTCCCTCAGAAACCTAGGGTGAATTTCATCTGGACCCATTGCTTTGTCTACCCTGTGTTTCTCCGATTTCTCTAGAACTCTTTCCTTGTCAGTGGTCTTGAATCTACCTCCTGACTGATGTAACCTTTTCCATCCAGGATGGGCCTGCAACCATCCTCTTCTTTGGTAAAAACTGAGCTGAAGTATCTATTGAAGACCTCCACTTTGTCCTTGTCATCCTCTGCGTGCCCCCTTCATCCCTGTAATTTTGACTATACCCCCATTTATCTTTGTTCTTTCTCTGATAGATCTAAAGAAGGTCTTGTTCCCCTTTTTGACCTCCTTAGCTATCTTCCCTTCTGTTGAAGCCTTTGCTGCCCTAATTGTACTGCTTATCTCCCTCAGTTTCTCCTTGTATATGTCTTTGTCATATTCCGGTTTCTTTGTATCTCCTGAAAGCAATTCTTTTTTCTGTGACCCTGGTAGCCACCTCTTTTGAAAACCAGAGTGGTTTTCTTCTTTTCTTTGCTTTACTCACCTTCCTAAGACATTGATTTGAGGCTTCCATTATGGCCCCTTTTAAATATGCCCAGTACTCCTCAACCCCCTCCCTTTTATTTTATTTACTAAATTATTTTTAAGACACTCCCTTAATTTAATAAAATCTTCTCTTTTAAAGTCTAGTACTTTAGTTTTTGAGTGTCTGGTTTCCCCTGCTGTATTTACCTGGAACCACAGCATATGGTGGTCACTGGATTCCTATGAGACATTTTCCCTGTTGGTGAGTAACAGGTCCAGGACAGCTTCCTTCCCTTGTTGGGTCTCTCACAAGCTGCTTAAGGCCTGATCCCTGCAGCGCTTCCAGAATGTTTTTGCTCCCTGATGATGGTGCTGCTGTGTAGGTGCTCCAATTAATTCCAGGCAAATTGGAATCACCCACCACAATCATCTCACCCTTGTCAGTCATCTTGTGTATGGTTTTGATGATCTCTTTATCCCTCTCCAAGCTCTGCACTGGGGGTCTGTAAATTACTCCTACCCATGTCACTGTTCCATTTTCAGCTTTAAGTGTAACCCAAAGTGCTTCAGATTCAGTCTGAACATTTTATGTCTCTATTGCGCTGATTTCCATCCTCACTTACATTGACACCCCCCCCAACTTTCTTCCCTGCTCTGTCCCTCTGGAAGAGGCTGAACCCTGGGATTGTTGCTTCCCAGTCATGGTTTTTGTTGTACCAGGTTTCAGTGATGGTGACCCAGTCTAGATCTGCCTCTGTGATGATTACAGTAAGGTCAGCTACCTTGTTTGTGAGACTCCATGCGTTAGTATACATGACTTTCCAAACCCAACTTACCCTGTTTTTATCATCATGTCTTGCATTTGAACTCTTTTTTATAGTACCCTTGGATCCATCCCTTAGTAAATGCACATTCCATTTTGTATTTTTATTGCAGAAGAGGTTGTGTTTTGGAGAGAGACAACAGGGCCATGTGATGCTGCTGCCCTCTCCCCGGAACCTAGTTTAAACATCCAATGAAGACTTCAAACTTCTGTCCTAGAGCTCTAACATCTTCCTTCATTAGATGCAGTCCATTGTACCTGAAGAGACCCTGTCCCAAAAGTCCCTCCAGTTCCCGATAAAAAGGTAGCCGTTCTCCAGGCATCGGCCCTGAAGCCATGCATTTAGCTCTTCTATCTCATTTTAGTTGAGGAGAAGTTTATTCTGGCCAAACCACTCCTCAGCCTGAGAGAAACTCTTTTGTAATTCATTTGTTAGGATTGAAAGGTGAAGTTCACTTGCAAAGATGACAGCATTATCTGAGTAGAGAAGAAGCTTGACTGAGCAGATCTCAGGAAGGCAGTTGAGGAAGAGGCTAAAGATTAGAGGTCCAAGGATGGATCCCTGGTGTACCCATAAAAAATACCTTCCTTTCCTCTCAGAGTATGTTTTGTACTTTTACCTGCTGGGTTCTTTGGACTAGGTTGCTCTGGAACCAAGCTGTTATCTTGGTGGATAAACCTAGGGCAAGTAATGTTTTTAGCAGGACAATGTGACTGACTGTATTAAAGGCCTTTATGAGTTCAATATATATTGACCCCACAAGATTTTCCTCATTCAGTGCCTCATGAATGTATTCTGTATATTCTAAGAGGGCAGTAGTGGTGCTGTTGGATTTATGAAACCCATTCAGTTGTGGGCAATTGATATTGTATTTTTCCAGATAGTCTACCAAGTGGTCTGAGACTATCCACTCAAAAGCCTTAGATATAGGGGGTAAGATGGAGATCAGGCAGTAGTTTGAGTGGAGTACACAGACTCCACTTTTATGAACTGGGGTTACTATGGCTGATTTCCATTTTGTGGGGAATTGTGCCAGTTTGAGGGAGAGGCTGATGATTTTTGTGAGTGGATGGACTACTTATTCTAGTGTGAGCACTATCATTTTGAGATCTAGATTGTCATTGCTATACTGTGATTTACCGAGGAGGATTCTACTGAGGTATTTTTTTTTACATCAGAAGCAGAGATTTGTGCCAGCCCGGTGGCACTGAGGGTTGAGGCACTGGACGCCACACCTCACACCACTCCGGTGACCCAAGTTTGGGAATGAGCCGGGATCACCAGGGCTTGGCGGGAGGGGGGGAGATCAAGCATCTGGAGGACTGCTCTCTCTTCCTGGGGGAGGGTGTGGGATGCACTCGCTCATGTAGCGACCTGTGGTGGTGGCTGGCAGATCACCGACTGAGAAAGTGCGGCATATGCCATGGGTGGGTGGAGCTACAGCACTACATTGCCTCACTGGCTAGGCTCCATGGGGGGATGAAAAGGAAAAAACCCAATCCTGGGGATAGATGAAAGCACCTTGACCTTCCATAGCCCACACTCCCAACTCCGGGCATCTCCTTTCCACTGCCAGACTCGTGTGCTGGGCACTTTTCCCTATAAGATAGAGCTCCCTAGGTGGATAGAGCGGCCCTACCTCTGGAGGGTTCAGACCCAGAGGTGGTACTTAATGACAAGAGGGGAGAGGAGGGGTCACAGAGGGAGGTAGAGGCTGGGAGCTCCCAAGGTCACTGGAAGGAGTTCTCCAGGGTTTGGAGATAAAGTAAAAAAAAAGAAGCAGGCATTTCCTTAAAGTAGAAAGGAGGGGTTGAGGGGGTAGGCAGCATGTGAGTAGTCAGTTTGTTGTCCAAGCTGTCCATATTAAAATCTAGAAAATGCTGTGGAAGTACTGAGCGAAGGTCAGTGAATGCTGAGTTAAAGGTGTCTGCAATAATTTTAGGGTCTTGTGTAACATCACCATTGACCAAAAGCATTGTGGGGGAGAACATACTGTCTTTGCCTGTGACCTCCTTGAAGTCATTCCAAAAATTGTTTCCGTCACCCCAGGTTTTCTTTAGACAGTCTTTAATGTGCTGTGTTTTTGAGAGTCTGATTTTCTTGGTGTGGCTATTTCTGGCTGCCCTGTATTTTTGCCAGCCTGCAGTTTTCCCAGTCATCTTAGCTCTGTGCCATAGGTGATCTCTATCTCTCATTAGTTCAAGGAGGTATTAGGTGACCCATACATTATTAGGATTTTTTATTTTATGTTTTTTGGCTGCGACAAAGATGTCACAAGCTGCCCTGAAGGTGCTAATGAAGTACTCCAATGCCTGGTCAATGTCACACAGGGTGTCGAGGTAGATCCAGTAGTGCTGCTGGAGGTAGGTTTTGAAAGCTTTTAGCTGCCCATTTTTTAGCACTTTGCTATGGGTAAAACAAGGGGCAGATTTCTGAGTTTTATTGGACCAAAGGCAGGTGACAGGTGAATGGTCACTGAGAGAATCTGTGTGTACTAGGACCTCATTAATTCTCTCCTGTTGATTTGTTAGGACCCAGTCAATCAAGGTATGGATGCCAGTGCGGCAGTGGAGTCTGGCTGGTTCACTCACAGTTTGGGTGAGGGAGAGCCTGGTCAGGAGGTCTTTATAGGATGCTGCCTCTTAGGAAAGCCAATTTATTTTAAAATCACCCATGACAAGGAATTCCATGTCACAGTTGAGTGTACTGAAGTAACTAATAAGTCTACTAAAGATAGTAGATTGGTCTTTGGGTAGAAAGTAGACTGTAAAGATAGTTAGTGATTTGTTTTGGTGGCCAAATAGGATTTTAAGGTCATCTCTTTGCCTAAGTCTAATGATTCATGTGCGTGGTCACACATGATGTATTTAAGGTAAACCAGACAGCCTCCCCCTCTTTTACCTACTTTGTCTCTCCTAAAGATGTTATAGCCATTTAGGTGGAGCACAGTCAGGTATATTAGGGCTGAGTCACGTTTCTTTGAGGTTGAGGACATTGGGGTTAAGCTGGTGGACCCAGACTTGAAGTTGGTCAAACTTAGGTAGTTAGACTGTGCATATTAATGGAAGCCACCTTCAAGGATCCTCCTGGGGCTGTGTGGGTGGCTGTTTGTGCTTGTCTGTGTCTGTAGGTTAGTTTTTGTTCATTTACATGTTTTTCTGCTGGGAATACCTGTGCCATTCTTGCACACAACATTGGTGAAAGTCTCCTGGACTGAATTTCTGCAAATCGCCATTATCAGGTATCAGTTTTTTAATTTTAAATCAACTTTCTTGAAGCCTCCCCAAGGAAGCATATGCCTTACAACTAGTCTTACAAATATGGCGATGCTGGGTCCTGCAACTGAATCAACATTTTCAACATTCTCATCTGACCATTCTTAAAGCAACTGCACTTGTGGACTTTAAAGAACAAAGGAATTTTAACACATTTTGTGACTGAATCAACATTTTTGTCTGACCTTTTCCAAAGATATTGTACTTGTCTCTGAGGACTTTGAAGATCAAAGAAACATACAGACAAAAGGATTTCACACATTGCATATGCCTACTGTCTGACCTACTCCCAAGGTATTGTACTTATCTCTGAGGACTTTGAAGAACAAAGGAAACATATAGACAAAAGTTTTACATTGCATATGCCCAGGCCACAGTTTATCACCTTTCAGGAACTTTAACATATTATGTGATCCTGGATCTCAACAGTACTATAGTACTTCTCTTAAACCCTCTGGCACCAAACCCTCCCAGTCTTTTTTTTTTCATTTTCTCTGTACTTAGCCATAGTGCTTAGCTATCCACCTTAGCCTACTAAAATCCGTACCCCACCACCCTCCTATTGCTTGCCACCCCCCCGACTGCCTAGTCCACACTACTTCTCGGCTCTCTCCTGCCTCGCTAAAAAAATGCTTTGGCTTAGTCCCCACCACCTGTTCCTGCTCACCCTCACCCTCCTTTTCCCTTTATGCCAACTCCCCCCTCCGCCCTACCTACCCCTCCACCTACTCTCACCTTTCTATACTACTACCGAAACATTGTACCATGGCTTTTACTCTGGAAGTCTTAAACAAACATCACCCAATTAATACCTGGGTGCAAGAGCCATATTTCCTAATTGGAAACTGCCACATCATTATAACTCACTAACGATCACCCTCTACTGGGACTCCAGAAGACAATCCAAGCATCTTAAAAGTACAAGCAGAAACTCACTCCAACCTATTATGAACTATGAATGGCATTGCTGAAACTCCTGCTCCTCCTACTTTTAATATCTGGTGGGATACACCCAAACCCTGGTCCTGTTGCACTGAAGCCGACAAAAACAGGGAAAGTTGGTAGTGGTCTCTCCATTATCACTCGAAATATCTGCAGCCTCCTTCCCAAATTGGCATCTCTTCAAACTCTCGCTGGACAAAAAAACCCTGATATACTAGCCATTGTGGAAACCTGGCTATCTCCCAGCACCCCAGATCATGCGGTCTCACTTGAGGCTACAATCTATTCAGACCTAGGCCGGGCAAGCAAGAAAGGTGGGGGGCTGTGCTATACATAAAGGACAACCTCTCTTGTCAACGCGGCAGCTTCACCCCACAAATACGCAGGATGCAACTCCTCCCTATCAAACTGTTCTTGGTGCACAAAACAAAGTTCTCACAGTGGCTGCAGTCTATATCCCTCCAAAGACCACCATGCCAGTATTAAGTCTGTACTTGATTTTGTTAGTCTGCAGCCCTCTGAAAATGAGCTCCTCCTCCTCCGGATTTCAACATAAACTGGCTGCCTCTGACACTGGCTCTTACAAAGATGACATCCTAGCAGCAAACCTGACTCAGATGGTAACCTCCCCACCGGAAAAATTACAAAACTGGTACAAGCACCCTTATTGACTGGGTTCTCACAAATCACCCTGACGGATAAAAAACATTAAAGTCCTCCTGACTCCTCAGTGACCACTCCCCAGTGTCCTGTACCTGGTCTAATAAATTTCTCAAGCCACCCCCAAAGTTATAACAAGCAGAGTATTGTCTTATGGGAATCTTATCAAGTTGAAACCCATCTCCTACAACAGGACTGGGCGCTAATCCTTGAATCAACTAGTATTAATACCGCACTAGAATACTTCATTAAATCTTTCAACTCTGCATGTGACTTATCACCCCAGTAAAAATGTAAAATCAAAGTGCTATCAAATCCATGGATTACTGCCAAACTACTTGCGAGCTCAAGGTTCAGGACCACCTCTGGGCAGTTGCCAGAGACAGAGCTCACCTCATGATACCCTAAAATACAAGCAGGCATGAAATAGATGTACCTCACAAATTAGGCAAATGAAGAGCGCCTATTTCAAAAATGCACTTGAATCCACCTGGGGTGATGGAAGAGCTTTTTGGGACAACATCCGAAACATAATGGGTAAACAATCAAAATCGTCACCTACCATTATGAAAGTTGATGGATCCACCACTCTTGACCCAAAGTCTATTGCAGATATGTTTAATAAGACATTCACAGACCTTAGTGGGGTCCTCTCCCCAGATTTCTTCTCAGACTTACCTGTGCCTAGCCTAGTATCACAAAACACCCCTCGTGACAAACCACAATTTTACTTCAAGAAAATCAAAGTGCACAAAGCACACAAGTACATAAGAAAGGCCTGCTCCAAATCCAGAACAAGTAGTGACATACTAGATCTAAAATCCTGTCTCACCCTGGATGAAGTAATTCACCCTTGCAAAATTCTTAATCTGTCACTTTGCCAAAGTCAATTTCCAACAAATGGAAATCTGCCATAGTTATGCCAGTGCACAAGGGGGACAAAACCTCAGCAGAAACTATCGACCAATATCAATACTCCCTCCCTCTCCAAAGCACTTGAATGAATAGTGGCAGACCAACTCTCTGATTACCTGGACAAATACAATCTACTCTGTAATCAACAGCATGGCTTTAGGAAAGGACATAGTACAACAACAGCCTTACTTGATTTCTCTGGAGAAGTCCACTCAGCCCTGGACAAAGGGTGCCAAACAGGTGCAGTCTTTATCGATCTTACAAAAGCTTTGACACAGTCCATCATGGCCTACTTACCTCCCTACTTTCTAGCCTAGGCCTGGCGAAGGTCCTTGTGCTTGGGTAAAAGTTACCTGTCCAATCGGTCACAGGCTGTAAAATCTCTAATGAACTCTCCGACTTCAAACCAGTTCTCTCAGGTGACCACAGGGATCAATTCTTCTACCGTCTTCTTTAGCCTGTTCCTTAACTCCTCCCAGATATCTGCCAGGAGAAAATAATCATATACGCTGATGATGCTGTAATTCTCTCTTCCCACAAGGATCCAAACTCCCTCCTGAAAAAAGCCTGCAACTTGCTTTCTCTAGTGTTGAAAGGTGGTTCCTGGATAGTAAACTTGTGCTAAACCACAATAAAACAAAAGCCATGCTCTTCTCCAATCACCAAAACAAAAATAGGCATACTCCACTCACCATACAAACCTCTCAGGAATTACACTGGACCAAGTAAATACTTTCAAATACCTTGGCATCACTTTTGACCAAGGGCTCACCTTGCAACCCACATTGACAACACTGCGAAAACAGTGAACCAACGCCTTGGAATACTATTCCGTAACCGTCAATTTCTAAATCAAGTGGCATTGAGAATAGCTATACAGAGTTCCATAATCTCAATCATTGACTATGGCCTTATTATTTATGGCTCAGCTACCTCCACTGCTCTAAGTATCTCAATCACTCTAAATAAGGCCTGCCGGCTCTCATGGGGCTCAAAGACTGACTCACACGTGTGATCTGTACTATGAATCAGGCTGGTTGAACCTATCAAATCATCTTATTTATCTCACCTGCACAATGGCAAAAAATCTATCTTGGGACTGACTCCATTATGTATTCAAAACCTACTCCGACTGAATCCTGGCTCACGACCCTCCACCAGATCTGAGCGCCAACCTTTCCTGGTTCTGAGATGCCGGACTGCACAGGGACAAAGATCTTTTCGCATACAGGGCCCCGACATGGTTCAATGCGCTTGGTCCACCTACTCTATCCTCAACCTCGCTTGAAGCTTTCAAATCCATGCTCTATGACCACCTCACCACCACTAGCAACTGTGATTAGCTAGATAAAGACTACTACTCCTCATGTCCATCCCACATCTGAGGCCTCTTCCTCCCTGACTAATGAACCCTCTGGTACCTCTACTACTTCCTGTCTCCCACCCAAACTCACTCCCCCCTTTTTCCTGTCCCTCTCACTTACTCTCCCTCACCACCTTTCCCTCCTCTCTAGCCTCCTTTTGGCGCCTAATGATCACCCTCTCCCTGGAAGTTTCTTAACCTCGAAATTGTCTACTCGCTTGAACCTGTTATAGCTTGTTTTTCTATGAAACTTAAAAACGTTACTGCCTTAAACTGTTAATAGCAAATTTATGATGTAACTTTCCTGTCTGGTTTTACCTGTAATGTGTATCGTGCTTTGTTAAATGTTCTTTGTGACGTGGAACCTTTGTAAAAGAGCCCTGGCTCAAAGGTATTAATTCCCTAGTCTAATAAACTAAAACTAAAACAAAATTAGTCTCCCAGGCCTGCTGCAGTCCAGTAGGGTCCGGATTTGGATGGACATTGTCAGAAAGTAGGAGCAGCATAAACATGTAGCGAATTAAGGAGGTTTTAAGCCAATTAAGCCTCCTACATTTGATTAGGTTGTGGGTGGGCTTTCTTTTCCTATGGTGTATGACAATTGAGAGGTAAGATGGTTGGGCTATTGCGGATGCATTGGTGGG
The DNA here is from genome assembly GCA_016271365.2 of Neoceratodus forsteri. NCBI lineage: Eukaryota > Metazoa > Chordata > Ceratodontiformes > Ceratodontidae > Neoceratodus > Neoceratodus forsteri. Next base: position 374,133,437 of record CM057449.1, read on the forward strand.
GGGTGGTGTATGCTAAGACCAGCGGTAGAGCTGAGGCATATTACTGTGTTCATTGTGGCTGATTGTAGGACTGGAGACAGTATGAAGCAGGAGGTATTCAGACAGTAGTGGTGGGTGACAGTGAGCTACGGAGTCAGGGTTGTTGTTGGGTGATGGGCCTGCCAATAGGGCTGCCAGCTAGAGGTACAATACAGAGGTTGATACAGAGTTTCTTGTTTGAGGGGGAGGGAGGTTGGGGGTGTCCAAATGAAGGTGTTGGTCTGAGAAAGTGTGCATGACTAGGTCTCATGTGTACAGGTTCTTAGGTTACTTTCCTGGGAGAAGTTCAGGAAAGTGTTAGGTAAACTACAATTATAGTCTCTAGCATGTGACCACCTAGAGGCCTAGGCATGAATAGTTGAACTAACTTGCATTCACAAGGGTAAATGCAGTGGCCTAAAACTCTCCACAAAGTAGGAGTAGGGGTGGGCGTAGAGGAAAGTACCAGGAAGGAGGAAGCAGAGACAGTGCTAGAGAGATAGGTAGGTAGGTAGGAATCAGATAGTTAGATGGAGCAGAATATCCAACAGTTCCAAGAGCAGGTGGGACAATAGAGAAATTAGCCAATTCCAGTAATGTAGAGAACAGGCAGAGTAAAGTAACAGGAGGTAAGAAAGCTAGGGTGGGGTGCCTGAGAAGATAATAAGTTAAAGAGGGTTAGGACAAAATTGTTACCGCTGGGATGGTCTAGTGGGTAGGGCGATGGACTACTGTGTGGATTATGTCTGGAATGAAGGGCCAGGGGTTCAAATCCCAGTGTATGCACAGGGTTACAGGAGTGGGAACTAGAGTGTAAGTAGGGCTGATTAGAGAGGGACTGGCAAGGTTCGGAGCATAATTTGTAAAAATATAGCAATTTATAATAATGGTAGAAAATAGAGCAACAGTGACCCCTTAGTGGCCAGTTAGTATAAGCTGTTGTGGGGGATTTAGGATGATGGTTCCAGCTGCAGCAGAACACTTGACTAGTCTGAGTGGGTGGGGCAGCTGTCACAGCAATGAGCTAATCCAGTGCCCCAGAGTACCTGTAGTGGGGAAAGGAGTCAGGCTGCCAGCTGTAGCAGTGGGGAACAGGAACTCTGTCTCTTGGCTCCTCATTCATCTCTGTGCCTGGAAATGGAGGAGACAAAGGAAAAAGGTTAGTTCCAGCAGCAAAGGGATTAAGGTGTCAACTAGCAGTGCAAAGAAAATTGCAAAGGTCAGAGCGGGAAATGGCATAGCTGGGGGAAGGGGAAGCTCAGACAGAGGACAACGGTGGTGGATGCAAATTAGCAGGAGCAGCACACCAGGTAATACAATCTAAGCCTTTGACAATTGTTAGTGCAACAAACATCAGTAAGAAAAGCTTAAAACTGTGTAAGTCCAAGCAGCAAACACCAGTCAGTAAGGCTGCAGATTGTATACGAGCACACAGTAGAAGTCCTCTTCAAGCTCCTCTAAATCACTGCAAAGACCACCTAGCTACAATCTTGAGTCTTGAGTTACTTTCTGTAGCAGGTAAAAATGAGGTAATACAACACAAAGTTAAAGCAAAAAAAGCTATCTCCAGATGTCCTCCAGTGGAACCCAGTGCCCAAAAGTACCTGTGGTGGGGAAGGGGGACAGGCTGTGGACTGTAGAGTTGGGGGAAAGGAGCTCTGTCTTTTGGCTCCTCATTCTCTTGTGTGCCTGAAAATGGAGGAGGCAAAGGAAAAAGATTAGTTAGGACAGCAAAGGGATTAAGGTATCAGCTAGTAGGACAAAGAAAATTGCAAGGGTCAGGAAGGGAAACAGCATAGCTGGGGGGAAGGGAGGCTCAGACAGAGGACAATAGTGGCAGATACAAATGAGCAGAAACAGCACACCAGGTAATACAATCTAAGCCTGTGACAATAGTTAGTGCAACAAACATCAGTAATAAAAGTTAAAAACGGTATAAGTCCATGCAGCAAACACCAATCAGTAAGGCTACAGATTGTATATGATCATACAGTACAACTCCTCTTAAAGCTCCTCTATGATCTACTCCAGCACCCACAGCACACACAAGACCTTCCCACTATCCATCCTGAACAACAGTGGTGATGTGCTGGACCTTGTGCAGTACTTTAGGTTCCTGGGTATCACTCTTGACTCCACCCTGTTCTATACACAGCATATAGACAACACAGCCAAGGCCATCAGTTCCAAAATCAGGATACTCCACTGCCACAAGCACAGCCTTATATATGAAGCACTTAACATGGCCATCACCAGCTCAGTTGTGACCCTCATTGAATATGGCCTAGCAGTTAATGGTTCTGTACCACTCAGCCCTCCATCGCATCTCTCTGGCCCTAATAAGGCCTGCTGACTCCTCACAGGTGCTGCAAGACTTACACACCTGTGAGCTCTATTCACAGGCAAGGTGGCTCGAGCTAAAGAACAGTGCCACCAGGAGTCCAGAATCTGCTCATGCGCCATGTAAGTGCCAGGCTGACCAGAAGCACCCACAACCAAATTTCCAGTGAACCTAGATGCCACACTGCACAGAGTCAATGTGCATTTTACCACCATGCACCACACTGGACCAATGCTCATTCCTTTAAACATCTCTGATACCACAACCATTGGTGCTTTCAAATGAAAGCTCAGGCAGTACCTTGCCACAGATGACAATTGTGACTCCACTGGCCATTCATGATGACCAAAACAACTCTCCTATACATCTGGACCACCATAAAGTAGTAGCACATAGTGTTCCACCTAATCCTAGGGGCATCTACCTCTACAGCACTTCATTATCCCACCCCCTGCCTACCCCCTCCCCACTGGACACCCATTCCCCTCTCTGTCCCCTGCCTTCATGCCCCCCCATCTGCTGCTCTTCTAGCCCCACGATCTCCAACCTTCCTTAAATCTGTTCTTAACTCCATGTGCAGGCATACTTTTCACTACGCCACAGCTGTGCCTGTTCTCCACTCTGTTCTCCCTCCACAAGTAGGCTTAACTGTCTGATGCAGGCACCTTCTCACCAATACCGAAGCAATGTCTAAATGTTATACCTTAAGCTAAATGCTTTCCCAATCTTGTAATCCACACCAACTTATTGTCTACCTATCTTGTAATGTATTGTTTTGTACCAATGCAATTTTGTACTTGCTTATAATGTAATGCCTTGTATGTAATGCTTTGCGCCTGTTCACTTTCTTCTTGTAAGTGACAAAGAACCTACAAATGAGCATCTGATCACAGGTGTTCTCCAAGATATCATTAAATAAAAAAATAAAAATAAAAAATAAATCACTGTAAATTCCACCAAGATAAGATCCTGAATCTTAATGGTACTTTCTGCAGCAGGTAAAAACAAGGCAATATAACACAAAGTTAAAGCAGAAAAAAACTATCTTCACATGTCCTCAGATGGAACCCAGTGCCCCAAATTACCTGAGGTGGAGAGGGGGGGATAAGGCTGCCGACTGCAGCAGTGGAAGAGAAGAGCTCTGTCTCTTGGCTCCTCATTTGTCTGTGTGCCTGTGGTGGGGGGGGTCAGGCTGCCGAATGTAGCAATGGTGAAAAGGAGCTCTGCCTCTTGGCTCCTCATTCATCTGTGTGCTTTTGATGAGGAGAGGGGTCAGGCTGCTGACTGTAGCGGTGGGGGAGAGGAGCTCTACCTCCTGGTTCCTCATTCATCTGTGTGCCTGCTGTGGGGAGGGGTGGTCAGGCTACCAACAGTAGTGGTGAGGGAAAGGAGCTCTTCCTCTTGGCTCCTCATTTATTTTTGTGTCTGCAGTGGGAAGGGGGAGTCAGGCTGCTGACTGTAGCGGTGGGGGAGAGGAGCTCTGCCTCTTGGCTCCTCATTTGTCTTTTCAGTATGAGGATATAGCCCCTTTAATGAGGGCCTATAAATGCAGAGTAGCCTGGGGTGGGTGGGATGAAGGAAGAGAGGGAGGGTGGGAGTTAGCCACTAGTCACCAGTCACAGAAAAACAATCAGTTAGCTCCTGTGGCTAGGTTCAGCAACCACTTCTTCTCTTGGTTTGTGCAGACAAAAGAATGATTTACAAGCCCCTGTGAGTCATCACAGTTTACCAAAGCCACTAAATCACACAGGTAGGTAAGGTAGGGAAAATGTTTTATTCATATTTTTATATGAACCAGGATACTTTTGATTGAAAGAACTCATTTACAATTTACAAGTAGCAAGCAGATTTTTATTTTCTCAGAAGAAGCCAGAAGGGAAAGGAAGGAAACATATTCAATTCAGTGCTTTAGAGTAACTGGTAATTGCTATTTTTCTTTTAAACTTAGATTGTGGGCTTTTAGTGACACTACACTTTCTTTGTTGTCTTTACTTATAATTGTTTTTGGGCTGTTGAGAATTTAAAACATAGTGGTGGTGTAATTCTGTGCTGTCTTTAATTGCTGCAAATTTTGGCCCCCCCCTTCCCCCAACTCTTAATTATATGCCCTGTTAAATCTGATTGACAGGAGCTAAACACAGGTATAGTAGAGGTGTAAGTAGGAGGGGTATAAGGAGAAGAAGCCCACCCTCAGCACGACAAGTGTTTTGACTCATTTATTTATTTATTGGTTTCTTTTTCTTTAAAAAAAAAAAATATCTGAGGATCAGTGGCAGGATTTTTAGTACAGTAAATTAATAAAAAGGGAGCTAGGAGAGCTTCAGTAGCAGACAAGTAGTGGAATTGTAGTATAATGTGGGGAGTGGTGCAATGCAGTGGCTGTGGGGCAGCCATATTCAGGCAGACCTTCTGGACACTGAGGTGCTGCCCTATCTGCATGCATCTCTCTGGATTGTGAGATGAGGTAGCAAGACTCAGAGCGGAAGTAAACTGGGTCAGGAGAACCATCACCCCTATCCAGGGACCACCCAGTCCAATGCAACTGCCTCAAAGGATGCCGAGAACGAGGAGCACTTGGATGACAGTGGGCTCAGGGAGGGTTAGAGCAGTCAGGCAGAGGCACATCCCAGATCCTATTCCACTCAAGAACTCATATGCCACACTGGCAAATGAGGACAACCAAATAGAGGTACCCAAAGAAGTGGAAGGAAAGGATGTGGAGGTTACCAAGGAGGTGACCTCAGCGGGGAAAGCAGTGGACCCCAGAGGAGGAGGAAGCGAATCCTGGTGGGGGACTCCATCATAAGAGGGATCCAGCTAGGAACACAGGAGGGGGAGGACAGGGAGGTGAGGTGCCTACCAGGTGCCATGGCATGGAGAAATAGAAGGAAGATCCTGGGGCTCACTGGGAAGGCAAGATGGGAGGGTGAGCTGGGTGTCATTATCCACCTAGGTACTAATGACCTGGCAAATGGGAGCAAAAGGAAGTTCAGGAAGAGTTTAGGAAACTGGAGGGTCTCACAAGTAGCTACTTCTGTCACTTTCAGTAAGTACCACCTGTGAGAGGCAAGGAGAGCATAGAAGGCATGCACCAGGAACTTTAACTCATGGTTGAAGAACTGGTGTTGTGAGGAAGGGTTTGGATTCATTGGTGACTGGGGACCACCTGGAGGATGGAGGTTTGTTCAAGCCTGACGGCCTGCATCCATCCTGGAGGAATCAAGCACTAATGATAAGTTTAAATGCTACATTGACAGGCATTTAAACTAGCAAAGGTGTGGCAGGCCAGCAAGGAGGTACCCTGCTCACCCCCACCACAGCAGTGGAACCAGTGAACCAGAGGTGGCTATCTCTGCAAAGCAGTGTGCAGAAGATGGAGATTAGTGCCCAAGAGGTGGATAAGCAGAAAAGGGGAAAAATTCAGCAGAAGGGCAGACAGAAAGGAGAACCAGGGATAAATGACAACCAAGGAAGTGGCTGGAGTAGAACAGTGAAACAGTCTAGGGAGGTCAAATCATGGAAAGCCATGTGTGCAAATGCCAGGAGCCTTAGCAACAAGATGGAAAATCTGGAGGCTGTCATGGTACAGTCAGACCTGGACATTGTGGCCATCACTGAAACCTGGTGTAATGATAACCATGACTGGGAGATGGCCATACCTGGCTACAACATATTCGAAGAGACAGAGCAGGCAGGAAGGAGGAGGAGTGGCACTGTATGTGAAAAATGACATAAGGGCCACAGAGATCCGAAGGAACAAAATGGGGAGAGATACTGTGGGTTAAGCTGGAAAGGAAAACAGGGACAGCCATCCCACAGGTGTGGTCTATAGACCACCAGCCCAGGAGGAAGAAACAGATAGGGGCTGATGCTAGCCATCCAAAGGATGGCAGACAAAGTGAGGTAGTACTGGTTGGAGACTTCAATATTCCAGACGTGGACTGGAGCATCCCAGCAGCAGCATCAACTAGAAGCAGATTTATCCTGGACTCCTTCAGGGTGCCTTCCAAGCAACTGGTCATGGAACCAACTCAGCAGAAGGCAATACTGGACCTTGTGCTCACAAACAGGGACAGTGTGATGGGGTAACAGTGGGGAGCACCTGGGAAACAGTGACCACCAGTCATTGTGGTTTGAAATCACAGAAAGAGCAGAACCAAACCACACAAAAACACGTATCCTGGATTTTAGGGGGCAGACTTTGGGAAAATGGGGAGATACTTGAAAGAGGCATTAAGGGAATGGGACAGGAATCAGGGGTTGAGGAACAGTGGGCAGTATTTAAAATGGGGATTACAAGAACAACAGAATTATGCATTAAGCAGGTTAGCAGAGGAAAGGAAGAGGAGACCATTATGGTTTTCCAAAGAGGTAGCAAAGAAAGTGAAAGCCAAAAAGATTGCATTCAGGTAATACAAAAGACACAGGCAGAAGGGGATAGGAGAAGTACCAGGAGAAGCAAAGGAGGCAGGGAGGTCGTAAGGAAGCCAAAGCTCAGACAGAAGAACACATTGCAAAATCAGTGGGTAGAGGGGACAAAACCTTTTACAGGTACATAAGTGAAAAAAGAAAGACAAAGGAGGACAGTGAGACTGAAGGGGAGGATGGGGGCTCGTGGAGGATGACAACAGTAAAGCTGACATATTGAACAGATATTTCTGCTCAGTCTTTACTGAAGAGGAGGAGTAATGGGTCTGAAGGGAGTACAAGGGTGAGAATGGTGCAGAAATGGACACAAGTCCCTTTACGAGAAAGGGTCCTGAGAACTGGAAGTAATAAGAGTTGATAAAGCAATGAGGCCAGATTGGGTGCACACCCCAGGGTCCTAAAGAACTAAGAGAGGTGGTGGCTAAACCTCTGGCTATCCTGTTTAGCCGATCACCGAAACAGGGAGGTACCCAAAGACTGGAGGACAGCAAGTAGTCCCTTATACAAAAAGTGGGAACAAAGAGGAAGCAGAGACTACAGACCAGTCAGCCTCACCTCGGTAGTGGGAAGATCATGGAAGCACTACTGAAAGAGAGATTGGTGGAACATCTGGTTGTCAATGGACTACAGGACCCAAGGCAGCATGGTTTCACTAGGGGGAGGTCATGTCAGACCAACCTTGTTGAATTATTTGACTGGATGACTAGGGAGGTGGATCAGGGGAGGGCAGTGGACATGGCCTATCTGGACTTCAGCAAGGCCTTTGACACTGTGCCACATAGAAGACTATTACACAAACTGGGGAATATGGGTGTGGGCAGGACAGTAGTGTGGTGGGTGGGTAACTGGCTGGGTGGCAGGACACAGAGGTGGTGGTAAATGGCTGTCACTCCACAGAGGAAGAGTGACCAGTGGGGTACCACAGGGATCAGTGCTGGGACCGGTCCTATTCAACATCTTCATCAGTGACATTGTGCAGGACCTAGAAGGCAGAATTTCACTGTTCGCTGATGACACAAAGCTCTGTAACAGAGTAGACACACCAGAGGGTGTAGACAGAGGAGAAGCGACCTGCAGAAACTTGAAGAATGGTCAGGGGTTTGGCAGTTGAAATTCAATGCAAAGAAGTGCAAGATAATGCATATGGGCACAAAACCCTGGCACAATATATCAGTTGGGAGGTGAGGATATAGCATGCACCAAGCAGGAAAGGGATCTTGGGGTTGTCATCTCTGATGACTCAAAATGAGGAAACAGTGTAACAAGGCAGCAGGTAAAGCAAATAGGATGCTGGGATGTATAGGCAGGGCATCACCAGCAGGAAAAGGGAGGTCATAATTCTGCTATACAAGACACTAGTGGTGAGGCCCCACCTGGAGTACAGTGTACAGTTCTGGAGACCATACCACGTAATGACATAGACAGAGTAGAGAAGGTTCAGAGGAGAGCAACAAAGATGGTGCATGGATTGCATCACAAGTCCTATGAAGACAGGTTGAAGGAACTGAATATGTACTCCCTGGAGGAGAGGAGGGAGAGAGGGGACATGATAGAGACATACAAGTATCTTACAGGGAGGAACAGGGTGCAGGAAAACACTATTTTTAAGCGAAAAAGATGTTCCAGGACTAGAGGGCATGGAATGAAGTTGGAGGGAGGACGATTCAGAGGAAACATGAGAAAGAATTTCTTCACAGAACGGGTGGTGGACAAGTGGAACACCCTGCCAGAGGAAGTGGTGGGGGCTGAAACAATCACGGGATTTAAGAATGCATGGGATAGACATAAAGGAATTCTGGAGGTCAGGGTTAAGGGGCAACAGACTTCTAGGAAAACAAACTGAACTTACAAGCTCAAATGGGCAGACTGGGTGGGTCATAGGCCCTTATCTGCCGACACTGTCTATGTATCTATGTAATGAAGTCCTTTTACATAAAAACAATAAAACATTGATACAAAATTCCAAGGACAGTATATATAACAATACATAAATAAATGCAAAACTTCAAAATTAATAAAACTAGACAGGACTAATAGATCATCACGTACAATAAATTTAAAGATTTACTCCAAGATTTTCATGGCAGAATATGACAACACTGTCTGATGTTTCCCAGTGTATTTCTAAACCAGGACTGAATCTTTAACCACAACCGGATTTCTGTGAAGGATTTAATGTTGGATGGAATTTTATTCCACTTCTACTGGACCTATGTAAACAACTGAATGATGGCCAATCTCAAGATTGCATCTTGGGATTGGCAAGTCAGAAACTAAAGCTGATCTCAGGTAAAACAGGTCATTGGAAATGTAGGGAAGAAGTCGGCATGTAGACCTTTACTCACAAACATCAAAAGATGTTCCTGTCTGCTTTTGTACAAGGTTAACCATCCTAGCTGATTGTATAAGAAACACGTATGTGTATAACGCGGAGCTTCCAAAACAAATCTGGCTAGTCTACCATGGCAGACTTCTAACAATTCCAAGTCTCCCTTTTTACCACTAGCAAACAAAAAAATCCCCATATTCAAGAATCGGAATTACCATAGAATTTACCACTCTTTTCCCAATATCCAAAATCATACAAGTTTTAACTCTGTATACATCTCCTATTATTTTTCCAATGTTTTGATTAAATTATTGATATGAACTGATCAACTTAATGTATCATCTAGCCAGATAACCAAGTATTTGTAGGAGTGCACATAGCACCAGATGAAACAAAGATCTGAGGTCCACAAGCCCCACACTTAATTGTAACGAATGCTGAAACAGGTAACTAAATGAGCAGACTCCTGCAGTTGACTGGGCTGCTCTGCTCCCTTCTCACTTTAAACACAACTCTCTCTCAGGTTAAACAAGCTGAAAGGGAAGACATACAAATGCTCACTCAGTGAATCAACCCAGTGCTCACACTGTTTAAAAATGCTTGAAGGAAACAAAAATGCTCACTCTGTTTAAAATGGGGAAAAGTAAAATACAGTTCCCACTCATTTTACTTTCCTGCCTCCCCGATGCCCGGTAGTGGATGAAAAATACAGGCAGCTGACTTCCTGTTTTGTCCCACAAGGCCCCATCTCCACCCCCATCACTGCTGAAAAACGTCACTTCTAGGAAACAAAATATGACTAGGACAGTGAAAGAAGCTTCACACTCACTTGAGAATGATAGAACTATTATTATCAAACAGACTGAAAAGGGAGGTAGGGTGCTTCTGAATGTTGAAGTTTATGTTATTAAATGTGAGTGACAGATAATATTGCGAATCACCAGAAATTAACCCAGGACTCAATCAGGGACTTGATGACACTAATCTCTGAGATGGTGGGGTTTACATAGGGGTGAGATTTCTGAATGGGTAGCTGATGTGCTCATTCAGAGGACAACTATTATACCAATATTCTACTACCTACCCAAGGTGCATAAGGTACAAAGGCCACCCCCCCAAAGACCCACAGTCTCTAGACTAGGGTCTGCTCTTGAACTCCTCTCATGTTTTATTGACCATTATTTGAGGGATTATGTACAACAGATGCAATTGTACCTTCAAGACACACATGATGTCTTACTACTTTTAGAAGACATCAACATACAACATCTTGATTTTATTAAAGTTTCGTCAGTGACCATAGATGTGGTCTACTTATACACTTCAGTACCCCAGGGCAAAGGTTTCAGGTCACAAGAGAAACCTTAAATCCTCATAACCTGGATGAAAAATCAAGTACAGGATTTTTGTTGTCAACACTAACACTGTGCTTGTTCACTGAGTAGTGCTGCCACTCCTGAGTGTACACTTGTTAGGTGTTCTTTTTGAGCTGAACCACACTTTATTATCTGACTATTTAAGTTCTGTATTGATTCCAGCTTTGTACAAGCTTTTTGTCTAATGTTTTTCCACAGTTTTTACAATTATGTACTCTGCTGCTGTTCTTCCTCTATATCCTTTCTCCTGGGTCATACCTGGAAATAAGCTTCGGCACAGTGTGCCGTTCCTGGTTATCAATTTGCAAATAAAATAAATGTTTTGGAAATGGCTAACTTGGTTTTAAACAAGAGCTATTTTTTGTTTTGATGAATGTTTCTACATCCAGACTAAGGGATCGGTAAAGGGGTCCATCATGGCCCCATCTTTTCCACTTTATTTATTTAGTTTCTAATTTGAATCAGATTTCATCAATAATGATACAAACAGATTTAGTGACACAATTTTGTTATATTACTGTTACATTGATGACCTTCTTTTCCTGTGCTGAATGAATTTCTTTTTCCCATTCAAAATTTATTAAAGTTTTCCACAACAAATAATACATCCAAACCATAAAAGTACCTAACAATAATTACATCAGTACATGAGAGTGACATTGCCTGGGTGTATTCACCTGCTACCAAATCCCACCCTGACCCCTCCTCCCTAATCCTCCTCCCCCCAAAGATCCCAGCAAAGTAACACATTTCCGCAACCTATACTATTAAGATAGGGAAGAATCAGCCCTTGGACAGAAATAAATACAATGTATATAGTGGGCCCCAAATCAGATTAAACTTTGGTAGCTTGTTCTGGAGACTAGCAGAGACTCTTTCCGTTCTAAGATTGGCAAGTAGTTCTTGTAGTCACTCACTGTAGGTAATTTCTGAAGTATCCTTCCAATGCCTCAGGACCACTTTCTTAACTGAAGCAGAAATCAAGCTAATATGGTACTTCCTATTCTGCACAGAAATAGTGGAAACATCCCCTAACACACATATCTCCGCAGTAAACAGTTCATTCAGACCCGGCAAAGGATCAATCTTTTGTCTAATCATAGTCTGGAGTGGAGATACCTTGGAACATTTCCAGAAAATGTGAAGGAGATCCCCACTATCCTGTTGACATCTATAGCATATGGAGGAGGACACAATACCTAACTTTGCCAGCTTGAGATGGGAATAATAAATATTATGCAATAACTTAAATTGCATCAATCTAAGCCTGTCTTGCAACATTTATTTATGGCAACTACACCAAATAATCATCCAATCAAGTTCCGTATCAGGAAAAAGTGAGTAGGAGTAGCCCACCGGTGCCAGGTTTTGAGAATGAACCCAGCTACAGAGCATGCTATATATGCTGGAAACAGCATGAACCATTCCTGCTAATGGCCCTATGTCTGTATGGAAGCTCAGTGATAGAGTGGTAAGGGAAATTATGCCCAGTCCTTTAACCAAGAGATCAAGAGATGCTGAAGTTGGAAAACTTTGAATGTATCAGTGTGTGGGATTTGAAATTTATTCATAATTTCAACTGACGAGAGCCAGTGCCCTTCTGCTGAAATTAGTTCACCGACTAGGCTATCCTCCAATTGTGGAAGCCAACTACCCCTAAGGGGTTTACCATCCAATGGGAGGCAGAGATTGCCCTTTAATGGTTGAGATGGGTCTTTAGTGTGACTATATTTCAAAAAGGCACATAATTGCGAATGGACTCTAATGGGTATCTCATTCAGAGAATTTCGAAGGGCCATAGGTAAAGAGCTTGGATTGCTATGCAGCAACGCCCTGGGAGATAGGCCTAGCTCAAATATATAGGATATATCCACCTTTAACCAAAATGGAACATAAGTATCTTGATCCGGGGGATCGACTACCTTCATCCATCTGTGGTACTTATTCACATGACTAGCCCAATAATACAACTCTATATGAGGCAACCTCAACCCCCCAATTGACTTAAGAGTGGCTAGTTTATGATAAGCCATTCTGGACTTCTTATAATTCCAGATAAATCCTGTAATTATACTGCGAATTTTCTTGAACCATTTTAAAGGGAGCCAAACATTTAACATATTTATTGGGTAAAACAAATGGGGAAATACATTCATTTTAACTAAATTAATTCTCCCCCACATCGAGAGTGGAAGTAAAGCCCATCTTTTAAAGTCTTTTTCAATAACATGAACCAGAGAATCTAGGTTTAACTGTTGTGTACAGGCCGGTGATCTTGTAAGGGTAAACCCTAAGTATTTTATTGCATCTGCACACCAAGCTAACCCATGCTGAATTAATTTAATCAATACCTTAATGGTGTTGATGAAAACATTAAGTTCATCTTACAATACAGTAATGACTCCATCCCATAACTGAATATTGAGCTTTTAAGGGACAGTGGTGGTCTTGCTATTAGGCTTTATTGGAAGTCTATTAAAACACATATTTCTAAGAAGGGATAGTGCACACCCAGAGAGTCTGTTGAAAAATATCCCACTATAGGTAGTTTTTTAAGGATGAAGTGTAACTGTACTAATGACGTTGATTATGATCTTGCTGCTTAAAATCTTGAACTAAGATTTGTCAAGAGAGGTTATGATAAGAATTTGGTAAAACTTGCAAAAGACAGGGCCTCAGTGGTCCCTAGAGAGACCACATTGACCTCAAGAACAGGAAAGTCAGAACTGGCACCTAGAGCAGTCATTTCTATTCCATTTAACACAGCTTTTGGGCAGATCAAAATAATCATTCAACCAACTTGACACATTTTGAAAACCACAGAGAGAGGGAAGATGGTATTTTCTGAGTCACCCCTTGTGGTAGCAAAGTTATTTGATACCTTAAAAGACAAGCTGGTATACTCTCAGTTTAAATCTGTTCAAGAGGTGTCTACTGGGTTTACATTTGGGCCACTACCAGTGGGCAATTTTCTTGATTATCCATGTGGGCACTGTGTACAGTGCAGCGATAGATACAAAATGCTGGATAATAATAATCCGTATGGGGCAGAAAAGATTAAGGTCAAACATTGGATTAATGTGTAGTACAGTTTTGTAATTTACAGTATCAAGTGTCAATGTGATAAACTGTACATTGGACAAACTAAAAGAAAATTATGGCTTGGAATACCAGAAGATAATTTGCTGATTATTTGAAAAGATGGCGCTTCAGGTCTTGCCAGATATTTTATGGAAGAGAAACATCAGATCTCCAGTTTTTTGGAACTGAATGGGTTGAACCTCCCTGCAGGGTGGGTGACAGGGTATATAAATTGTTTGGTTGTTTAAGCAGTAGATTCAGAATCAATGAAAAAATTGATTGGCTTTGTTTATTGTAAATAACTTTGTGTACCTGCATGTCATTTTCAACTGTTGAAATTCCCAAAACATTGTTGGTACATTGGTGTGATATGTTGCCTCCCTCTACAGTTTGTGCCACTCTATTAAGAGATACTTGTTATTGGAAATGAGCCATGAACTTTTAACATTACAATCTGTTTTAGGATAATTATTAGTTTAATGATTTTTCTTTACGATTTATGTTGCTTATCATAGTGTATGTTTCTGTCTGTGATCTCTATACATTGTGTTTTCCATAAGCTTCATATGCTAAGTTTGTTTGGGGCACCCCATCCTCTGAGGTCCTGTCAGAGTTAACCCTACTCAGCTGGGTTGAACATCCTGCCTCCTGGCCACTAAGACAGAAAATTAGTAATTTTGCACTTTTAAGGCAATTATACTGCTAGTGTAATAGGTTCATCATCTTTGAAAATGCTTAACATATGACATGGATTAGCAGGACCAATTTAATTACTTTTTCTCAGCTGGAACAATTGGGAGGTTGCTGTCTTGGCAGTCACCCAGGAAACCCATCACCAGTGGTTCTTGGGGAGCATAGTTTGGGTACGTGACATACAATTAGCATAAGTACACACCATGCGGCAGCAACACCACTTAAGAGGGAATGAGGAACATGCTTCCATACTGCAGCATTTTGGCAGTGTTTCTAGTGACAACACACAGCCCTGTGTGCTCCTCTGACTGAACATTTTTCCAAATAAAATCTTGCAGCTTTGCAAATTTCGGCAAGTATTTAATCAAACATTTTAAGGTAGTTATCAGTAAGTGTGTATTTTCTGTCTTGATTATATGAACTCTGTAAATCAAAAACTGAGTATATATATTTGTTTTGAATTATAGGAACACCTCAGTTGGCCCAGCCTTCCTTTCTACTAGTTCCATTCTATTTTATTTCTGTGTAGTAAACTGTCTTTCCTACTAATTCCCCTCTAATCTGATTATGTCTGTTGTAGTAAACCATCTTTCGGGGTAAAGGTCCTCACCCTCCTCACTCCTTCTGTGGTCTCACCCACACTCTCCATCATTCTCACTCATTTTGTACTTCACCCTTGTTACCCCTCTATTTCCCTCCGACTCTTATTCTTAACCCATCTGTCCCATGCTCCATCCCTGTGAGACCTCCTATTAAAAGCAAGCAAGCAAAACTTTATTTATATTAGGCACCCTTCCAAAGCTCAGGGCACTTTTACAAAAAATACAGCATAAAATTCATATTACAAAAACATGAAAATAATGATGTAATCAGTTAAAATTATTAAAATTCAGTTTCAGTTTCAACGTGCAGCAGCATAATCAAATTTCCATTTACCCGTCAAATGCCTGTGCAAATAAATGGGCCTTAAGGGAATTTATAAATCCCTCTATGGTCAGGCTATCTCGCATCTGACCAGGTAGAGAATTCCAAAGAGTAGGAGCCATAAAGGCAAAAGAACTACCTCCAGATGTTTTTAGACGTACCCTGGGAATCTCTAGCAATCCCTCGTTGGAGGCTCGGAGTGAACAGGAGGGACAGTTGGGAGACAGCAGATCTTGCAGGTACTGAGATCCCTGGTCATGTAGGGCTATTTAGGTCAGCAACGCGACCTTGAAGGTGATCCACCATTGTACCAGAAACCAGTGCAGTTCACACAACACTGGTGTTATATGGCTGGACCTGGAAGTTTCAGTTAAAAGCCTAGCTATCACATTCTGCAGTAGCTGCAATCAGTGGATATCCACCCCTAGTAGCCCTAGGTAGAGGGCATTGCAGTAATCAAGACAAGTGGTGACAAAAGCATGGACCAGAGTGGGTAGATCTTCGGATGGAACCAGGTGCTTTACCCTGGCAATATTCCTTAGATGGTAAAAGGAACACTTGACTACAGCCGACACCTGAGACTTTAGGGTCAGGCCTTCATCAAATATCACCACATATTCTGCACCTGGCCTGAGGCACTGAGTGGGACCCCTCCTAGATGTAAACTCGAGGGTTCCCTTCCATGTCCAGACCATCCTCTGATCAGGGTTCATAACCACTACCTCTGGTTTTCCCAGATTCAGCCTCAGCCAACTCACACTCATCCAGTCCTGTATCTCCTGGAGGCAGTTATTAAACACCAAGGCAGTAAGAAACTCCTGGTCAGGTACAAAAGACATGAAGAGTTGAGAATCATCTGCATAGCAGTGAAAACTCAACCCATTCCATCTTATAATGTCTCTCAATGGCAGCATGTACACTGCAAACAACATGGGTGATAGCACCAAGCCCTGCAGGACCCCACAGGGCAGATCCCAAGGGTCCGAGGAATGAACCCTGGACACAACTCTCTGGGACATGCCCTTGAGGAATGATTGAAACCAATTGAGGACTGCCACCCCAGTCCACAGAGAAACCACAAGTGCTCGAGCAGCACCCCATGGTCCACAGTGTCAAAGCCTACTAAGAGATCTAGGAGAACCAAGATGGAACAAACTCTCTGATCTCTAGCTATCAGGAGATCATTAAGCACCTGTATCAGGGCAGTCTCAGTGGTATGCCTTTTCCTGAAACCTGACAGGAGAGGGTCATAGATATTGTGGATGGTAAAATGACCCTCCAGCTGCAGTGTGACCACCTTCTTAATAACTTTTCCTATAAAAGGCAAGTTAGAGACAGGTCTGTAGTTAGCTGGGCAGTTAGGGTCAAGGGAGGGCTTTTTCAGGAGAGTTTGCACCACAGCCTTCTTTAAAGGGTCTGGAAAGACCACTCTCTCCAATGAAATCCTTACTATCCAAGCAAGGACCGGGCTGATAACCTCAACACACCCTACAAGAAGGTGAGTTGGGCCCTCATTCAAACTACAGCAGGTAAACCACAGAGTCTGGATGATCCTCATTATATCCATGACTTCCAGCTGGCTAAAGGTAGACCAGGTCACTTGGGTACTTGTACCACCCAATTGATCAGTACAAGGTCCAATGGGCAGGCACTGGCTGATCTCTGTCCTGATGGAAGATATCTTATCAGCAAAGAACTGTGCAAACCCCTCACACTTTTCTTGTGATAATGCTCAACCGGATTGCAGACGGACTGGATTGCACAGTCTGTCCAGGGTCCAGAAGAGCTGAGCTAGCCTGTTCTTTGCTGCAGAAATTTCTCTAGACAGGAAGTCTGCCTTCTTATGAGAAATTCCTGACTGATAGACCTTATAATGGTCTAACAATTTAAGTCTATCCTCCTCCAGGTGAGTTTTCCGCCAGTGTCTCTCCAACTTTCACCCCTGCCTCTTCAACTCCCTAAGTGCCCCATCAAACCATGGGACACCTGGTGAAGAGTAAGAGGGCAAACACAAACCGGAGCAATGACATCCAGGGCCCTGGCCACTGCAATACTATAGGCTATTACCAGGGATCCTGGGTCAGTGCTATTAATCGGAATACCAGAAAGTTCCAGAACCGTCATTAGGCCTTCAGAGGTAACACCTCATAAAAGATGGTACTATACCATTTCCTTAGGAGCAGGCCTATTACGGTGAGTCACAAAACTTAACCTCAGGGCATGATGGTTAGACCACCGGATAGGATCCACCTCCAGACTGGAAGGGGATAGATTAAGAGGTAACATGAGGAGGTTTGTCTACACAGAGAGGGTAGTCAATGCTTGTAATAGTCCGCCACAGGACACAAAAACATAGAAACTGTCAGCAACTAAGGACCGCTGGGCCCATCCAATCTGCCCTCAGGCCCTATACATTGTATGTGGCCATTGACCCTATCGCGATCAATGACTTTTCATCACTCCTCCTCCCTCCCCTCCCTCCCAAGCTTCCTTGTGCCTCTCCCAGGCATACTTAAACCCCTCCACTGTGCTTGCCCCCACTACCTCCTGTGGCATAGTACTCCAAGCATCAACTACCCTTCCTGTGTAAAAATTTCCTCACATTACCTCTTAATCTACCCCCTTCCAATTTCATATTATGTCCCCTTGTCCTAGTACTTTTTCTACATTGGAAAAGGTCCCTTACCCAAACCTTGTTTATGCCCTTGAGGTACTTGAAAGTTTCAATCATGTCACCCTGCTTTCTCCTCTCCTCTCCTTCAGTGAGTACATATTGAGTCTCTCCTCATATGTTTTGTGGTGCAAGCCCTGCACCAACTTTGTTGCCTTTCTCTGGATAGTCTCTACCTTATCTACATCTTTGCATGGGTGTGGCCTCCAGAACTGCATGCAGTACTCCAGGCGAGGCCTTACCAATGTTTTATATAAGGGCATCACCGCCTCTCACCTCCTGTTAGTGATACCCCTGCCTATACACCCAGCATGCCACTGGCCCTCCCTACCACCTTTGTGCACTACTTTGATACCTTAAGGTCATCAGAGATGATAACCCCTAGGTGTCTTTCCTTTTTGGTGACAGTCAGCTCCTCCCTCCAACCTGTAGCTCTTCCTAGGGTTCCCTCTACCCAGGTGCATTATTTTGCAGTTATTTGCATTGAACCTCAGTTGCCACATCTCCAACCATCTTTCAAATTTCTCCAGGTCCCTCTTCATTTTCTGCACCCCTTCTGCACTATCCACCCTGTTGCAGATCTAGGTGTCACCTGCAAAAAGGCAGTCCTTTCCTTCCAGCCCCTCTGCAATATCATTAATGAAGACATTGAATAGGACTGGTCCTAGTACTAATCCATGTGATACCCTGCTAGTAACCCCCATCTCCCCAGATTGTACCCCATTTACCACCACCCTCTGTCTCCTGTCCATAAACCAGTTCCTAAATCCAGTTCACCACCTTGTCTCCCATACCCAGAATAGGGGTAGCCCTAATGGAAGATAGATGAAAAATTGGATATTGTGGCAGTCACAGAAACATGGTACATGGAGAACCATGACTGGGATGTCAACATACCGGGGTACACAGTCTACAGAAGGGACAGGGAGGGTAAAAAAGGAGGTGGAGTAGCTCTGTACATAAGGGAAGGGATCAAAGCTACAGAACTAAAAAGTAATGGGGGAGGACAAAAGGAACTCTGGGTCACCTTGGAGACAGGGAATGGCATCACAATCTGCACAGGGGTTGTATACAGACCCCCATCTCAAGGGGAGGAAACGGACAAGAAAATGATAGAGGACATTCTCAAAATGGCTGAAAAAGGGGAGATACTGTTGTTGGAGGATCTGAATATGCCAGATGTTAACTGAATGACATGTACTACAGCCACATCCAAGAGCAGGGTCATTCTCGATGCCCTGCAGGGAGCAGGCCTTAGACAGCTAGTGTTGGAACCCACTCAAGAGGGAGCAATATGAGACCTGGTACTCTCAAATGGAGAGAGGAACATAAATTAAGAAGTCAGTAGACATCTGGGAATAAGTGACCACTGCACAGTGTGCTTCACAATAAGCACAACCATGGAGACAAATCATACAAAAACAAGAATACTGGACTTTAGAAGGGCCGACTTTGGCAAAATGGGTGAATACCTGAGGAATGCACTAGCAAATGTGCAAAAAGGAGTGGTGGAAGAACAATGGAGAAAAATCAAAACTGCTATCATAGAGGCAACAAGCATTTGTGTGAAAAAAATAAAGAAAACAAAGTGGAGTAAAAAACCACTATGGTTCTCAAAATTGGCAGCAGAGAAGGTTAAGGAGAAAAAGGCTGCATTCAAAATGTATAAGGAATCACAGAAGGAGCATGACAGGGAACTGTATCAAATAAAGCAGAAAGAAGTTGGGAAGGCAGTCAGAACAGCAAAGGCCCAAACCAAGGAAAAATAGCCAAATCAGTTAAGAAGGGGGATAAAACCTTTTACATGTACATTAGGAAGCATAAAAAGATTGAGGCAGGAATAGTGAAGATTAATAAAGGAGAGGGGAGGTGGGCAGAGGGAGACAGTGAAAAGGCAGAGATATTTTGCTCAGTATTCACAAAAGAAGATGAGGAGGAGTTACCTAAACCAGACAATAGAAGCACTCTGGGCAGGGGGGCTGACATCAGTCCATTTACAGAAGAAAGAGTCCTGAAATAACTCCTAAAACTCAAGGTGGACAAAGCAATGGGGCCTGATGGGATTCACCCCAGAATCCTAAAAGAACTAAGGGAGGACATAGTGATACCACTGACCACACTTTTTAACAAATCATGGGAGGAATGGGTGGTACCTGAGGACTGGAGGATGGCAGATGTGATTCCTCTTCACAAAAGTGGGAGCAAGGCAGAAGCAGGAAACTACAGCATGAATTTACAGCAGGAAGGTCATGTCAGATGAATTTAATTGATTTCTTTGACTGGGTGACCAAAGTAATAGACCAGTGAGGGGCTGTAGATATGGCCTACATAGACTTTAGCAAAGCATTTGACAGTCCCGCACAAAAGACTAATAATCAAGTTAGCCTGCCTGGAAGTGGGTTACAGGGTGGTAGCCTGGGTAGCAAACTGGCTGCACAACAGGACACAGAAGGTAATAGTGAATGGAACACATTCCGAAGAAAGGGGGATTACTAGTGGACTACCTCAAGGCTCAGTACTGGGTCCAGTCCTCTTTAACATCTTTATAGGTGACATTTCAGAGGGTCTGGAGGGAAAGGTATGCCTCTTTGCAGATGATACAAAGATCTGTAACAGAGTTGATACACAAGGGGGTAGAAAGGATGAGAAGGGACTTGGCAAGGTTGGAGGAATGGTCAGACATATGGCAACTTAGATTCAATGCAAATAAGTGCAAAGTAATGCACCTGGGAAACAAAAAACCCAGGAGAAGAGTACAATATAGCAGGGGAGGTAAGAACAACAACAGAAATGGAAAAGGACTTGGGGATAGTCATATCTGATGACCTAAAGGTGGGTAAGCAATGTGAGAAGTCAATAAGGAGAGCTAGGGGGATACTGGGATGCATAGGAAGGGGTATCACATGTAGAAAAAGAGGGAAATAGTTATCCCTCTGTACAAATAGTTGGTGAGACCCCATCTGGAATACTGTGTGCAGTTTTGAGACCCCATCTACGCAAAGACATAGACAGGATGGAAGCAGTCCAGAGGAGGGCAACTAAAATGGTGCAGGGTCTGCATCAGAAACCATATGAAGAGAGACTGAGAGAGCTTAATATGTATACCCTTGATGAAAGGAGGGACGGGGGGACATGAAAGAAGCTTTCAAGTACCTCAAGAGAATCAACAAAGTCCAGGAGGGTAGCATCTTTCAGATAAAGAGATGTGTAAGAACAAGGGGGCACAATTTAAAGATGGGGGGGATGGCTCAGGGGTAACGTGAGGATTTTTTTTTTCACAGAGAGAGTGGTGGATGCATGGAACTGCCTTCCTGGGGAGGTTGTTGGGTCTAAAACAGTGGGGGGAATTCAAACATGCATGGGACAGACATAAGGCCTTGTCCTTAGGGGTTGCAGGAAGTAGGCTGTTGGTTAACTAGAATCTGTAGCTTATCCAATAGGAAGGGAAATGGGCAGACTGGGTGGGCCAAGTGGTCCTTATCTGCTGTCAAAGTCTATGTTTCTATGTTTCTATACCCATCTTGTTAATCAGCCTTCTATGTGGGACGGTATTAAAGGCTTTGCTGAAATGTAGGCAGACAACATCTACCACCCCTCCTTGATTTACTCCCCTACTCACCCAAGCAAAAAATGTATTAGATTCATTTGACTTGACCCTCCTGCTGTGAATCCGTGTTGCCTCAGATTCTGAGCACCACTGGATTCCAGATGTGTCACTATCTTTTCTTTCAGCAGTGTCTCCATGATCTTTCACACCACTTAGGTGAGGCCGACTGGCCTATAGTTCCCTGCCTCCTCCTTCCTACTGCCACTTTTGTGCAGTGGGACTACATGTGCCCTCCTCCAGTCCTCTGGAACCACACCATGTTGAGTGACTCTTTGAACAGGGCCACCAGAGGCACTGCTAGTTCCCTTCACAGCTCTCTAAATATCCTCGGGTGGATGCCATCTGGTCCCATCGCCTTAGCCACCTTCAGCTTTGTGAGTTCTTCCAGAACTCTCTCTCCAATGTGAATGGACTGGTGTCCACTCCCCCCCATTGCCTCTGCAACCCAACTGTGGTCCTTGACCCTCCCCTTCTTAGTGAATACAGAGCAGAAGTACTTGTTCAGTATTTCTGCCTTGTCCAGATCCCCCTCCTTAGACTCTACTTTCTCCCCTTTGAGGCTTGCAATCCCCCTCTGTTTTTCTTCTTTCACTGATGTACCTATGAAATGCCTTATCCCCTTTATTTACAGACCATGCTAAACCCCCTTCTATCTATGCCTTCACCCGGCTATCAGCTTTCACCGCTTCCCTTAGACATTCAAGGTACACCTCCCTGTCCCCCTCCCTTTGGGTCTCCTTATATTTCCTATTGCTAAAATGCTTCCACACTGCCCTTATATAGGTGATTTATTTTGTATATATCATGTACTTTGATCTCCACACTTGTATCTAAATTTAATGGGATTGTATATATCATACAAATGTTGCAAGGTTTTTTTCCTTATTGTACCTATTGCCCTGTTGCCCCTCAACCACTGTATCATATGCACAATCTATGCCTCTGTTGATTGTTTAAAGCTCTTATCAATCTTTGTGCTGTATTACTCATCCTGTTTGTTGATATACAGTACCTTTGTACCAATATATACATAACGCTGCATGTAACTTCAGTATCCCTCTAAGAACCGCCTTACGAGCTTGCTTAATTGAGTTTTTCCTGCTTAATAAACTTGAACTTGAACCTCCCCTGAAAAAGTTGTCAGAAGCCAACAAAACTGTTGAGGTATATGGTGGTTGAATCTTCAAATAAATTAACTTGCAATTGAATCCATTTGAATGTTTTCCTGGTTTCACTAATTAATATCATCTTTCAATTTGAATTGAATTTTAACTGCCATATTTTGGACCAGTTCTACAGCTTCTCCAGATCCCTCTTTAGCTGTCTTATCCCCTCCTCTCTATCTACCCCACTGCATAGTTCTATGTCACATGAAAACAGTCACATCTTGTCCAGGTTACCATTCCCTATTTATTTATTTTTTTAAGCAGGATAGACACACTAAGCTGAAGCTTGTTTACAGGTACGACCTGGGAGCACAAGAAAGTTAAGTGATTATTACACTGATAAACATACTGAAGGGGACCCACCTTAGAAATGACCCCTGTAACACTCCACTCATGCCCACTGTCCTCTGACTGTATCCTGCCACACTTTGCTTTCTCCCCTCCCCCCCAACCAGTTTTCTATCCATCTGACCAATTTTCTCTTCAGTCTTATATGTTTCAGCTTCCTCAGCAGCCTCCTGTGTGGTACCAGGTCAAAGGCTTTGCTGAAATCAAAGTAGGGTAAACCTGCCACCTGCTCTCTATCAATTGCTCTTGTGACCCAGTCAAAAAAATTCCACTAGGTTTCTTTAACTTGATCCCCCACCACAAACCTTTGCTGCTTATTATTCTGTATCCCATTTTAATGGCAGTCACTAGGTTTTCTTTGATCAGGGTGTCTAACAGCTTACCTACAATTTAGATAACACTGACTGGTCTGTACTTTACCTGGTCTTCCCTGTCCCACCCCTTATGGAGCAGAACAACATCTGCAAACCTTCAATTGCCAGCACCATACCAGTCTCCAGTGAGCATGTAAACAGCTAAGCCAGAGGCTCATCCAGCTCTGATCAGCTCCCTTATCACCCTAGGGTGTAAGTCTTCTGGTCCCAGTGTCTTATCAACCTTGAGGACTGCAAATCCCTTCCTCACCCCATCTATCATGAGCACTGCCTGCCCCATGTCCCGCACCACCAATGTGGGAGCCTTAACACCACATTCTTGTAGAGGCCCTTCGACTTCCACCATGAATACACAGCTGAAGTAATTGTTTAAAACATTAGCTTTCGGCTTGTCATCCTCCTCTACCTCCACCCCGACAGTCTGACAATGCCCCCTCGTATCTTTTGTTTTTTCCTGATGTACCTAAAGAACTCTTCCCCACTGCTTGACACCTGTGGCAATGTGAAGCACTGTGCCTGCCTTTGTCTTCCTGACCATCTCTTTTGCCACATTTAACTTGCTCTGATATTTCCTCATTTCTCCTTCTTTTACTTTTCCTTGTAACTTTTGAAGGCTGTCCTTTTGAACCTCACCACCTGTTTTATTTCCTTGGAGAGCCAAATCAGCCTTTTATATTTTTCCCTCTTTGTAGCTTTCCTCATACAAAAGAGTCCATCACCTCCAGAATGGCCTTTTAATTACCATCCATTTTTCCTTTACCCCTTTGAAATGCTCTGCTCCTTTCATTTTGTCACTGACCCCTTCCCTCATTTTACTGAAATCTGCCCTTCTAAGGTCCAGGACAACATCCTTCAGATAGGGTCTGCAGTTAGCCAGGATCCTTTCAGACTACACAGTATTGTGGCCGCTGGACTCCAGCAGTTCCCTTACCATTACCCATTTGCCCACTTCTAAATTACAAAGTACTAAATCGTAAATGGCATCCTGTCTTGTACTGTAGGTTCCCTGACCCACTGTACCACTACATAGGACTGCATTGTGTCTAGCAGTTCCTGACTTCTGGTACTCATAGTTACCTTTTTCCTTTCCCCCTTCCCTTTTGACAGCACCATCCTCAATAACCTCTATGCTCTCCTTAATGTAGAGGGATACACCTTTCCATTGCCCTTACCCTATGCCTCTGATACTTGATGTAACCTTGCATAGCAAGGTACCATATGTCATTTCCAGTTTCCCATGTCCCTGGCACATGTTTTATCCTTCTCTGGCCTCATCACTGTGCCTCATCTGTGACTCGGGCCAGGGCAAGGAAGAACTAGCCTTATGATGGTCTTAAGGGTCTGGGTCATGGTTAGCTCACAATAGGAAAGCAAGGTAAAAAACAAAGAACCTTAGCACAAAGACATTGAGGCAAGGGATATCTGGTAAAAGAACTGGCAAGATTAAGCAGAGTTTCAAAGAAATACATACTCACATATACCCCAAAAATGTAGAACATCATGAGACGCATATGCAACTCACCATGAAAGAACTTTAAACTGGTTGTACTTTAAGCAGCAGGGTATGGTGCCAAATGGCCTCTCATAAATCTGATAAGGCTAAAAACAGAAGACATTATT
The DNA here is from genome assembly GCA_016271365.2 of Neoceratodus forsteri. Lineage (NCBI taxonomy): Eukaryota > Metazoa > Chordata > Ceratodontiformes > Ceratodontidae > Neoceratodus > Neoceratodus forsteri. The sequence goes on from CM057449.1 coordinate 374,158,413, forward strand.
TGTGTTCTCCTTCATGTCCAGTAAATGATGCAGAGTTCATTTTTAGATCTGAAACCATGACTAGTAGATTAAGACATATGGGGAGTTCCAGTAAGTACTAAGCAACTTCCCTCTGATTGCTAAACAATACAAACTTTTATCAAAGTGCTTTTCCTTTGTTTGTTTTCTAAATGAAAGTGAAGCTAACAGTTTCTAGTACTGTAAGCACAGTACATCAATATGCAATATAATTCACATCTGTATTTATACTGCAGCTTTTCTACATGATGTGTAATTGTGCGCAATTTTTTTCCCATCTTCTATAAGAACTTTTTTTCCCACAGTACTGGTGGACCATTTTGTGATGCTTGCACTTTGTTGACTCTGTTTTGGTAGTGATCCCTCAGGATTCCCTATACACACTGTGCTCTAGAGGAAGAGGGCTGTTGTTCATCTATTCTTTCCACCTAAAATCTGTGGTACCCCAGCACACTGGGGAAGAGGCTGTAGCTCTCTTCCTAAGAAGTTCTGTCCAGGATAATATTAGTCAAGCATCTTACCTGGGAGTGTTCAACTGTTTATTAAAAACTCATTTTTAGATATGTGTTTGGAGATACTTAAAGGGCATTATTGCACCTGCTGTTTTCATTAAATCATTTGTTTTATTGTTCTGCACCTGAACTTTGTAAGAAAAAGCTATAAGTTAAATACGTTCATTAAAGAGGAATGTCCATGAACCCAGCCTCACACCTATTATGTGTGGCTACCTCTAATCTGTATTTTAGTGCAAAATACAGTTCACTTAGTTTCTGTTTTAATATGGTGTATCCTGCCATCCCATTGATTGCTGATATGTAAACAAAGCTACTCAGTGGGGTCTGCCCGGTGGCACTGAGAGTTGAGGTATTGAACCCCACACTTTGCACCACACCAACAGCCTGAGTTTGGGGCCAGGTTCAGGCCTCTGGGGGTCAGCAGAGGGAGGGCTGGGAGATGATTGTAGCAGCCACTGGGCTACTCTCATCTCCTGGATTGGAGATGTGAGTTTCCTTGCTCTTGGTTGACACCTGGTGGAGGCTGGATGTCAGAGCAAGGGAGGTCTGGTGGACTGACAAACATCAGGAGGGTGGAAGGAGCATGTGGTTTCCAGGGAGCAAGCAAGCATCTCCATATTTATGCACTTTCCCATGCATGCTGCTGTTCTGGGCAGGACAGAAGAAAACCATAGAAATACTTATGTTTCCCCATGGCATTATGTGACAGTCTTCAATGCCCTCAAACTCCGGTTCTCACAGATCCTCAATAGGGGGAGAGGATGATAGCACTGGGGCTGAAGAGGGCCCGATGACCATCATAGCTGGCTATAAGGAGCAAACTGCTATATTAAAAAAAAAAGCTACTCAGTGGGTATCCCACAATCTCACGGGATTACTGTCACTGACAGTGTGAGACACTGTAGATTCAGCCTGCAGGGAGGCTACGCAGTAGCTATCCCTGAACACTGGTGCTCATGCCTGAAAATGGTACCTGGAAACAAAAGGGCAGAGCACTGAAACCACCATCGCTGTAGCTGAAAGGGTCTGTGTGGCTGGCTGTTTGTGTTTGTCTCTGTCAGTAGTTTAGCTTTTGTGGATTTTCATGTGTTTCTGCTTGGAGGAACTGGACCATTCTTGGACATAACATCTATGAACATTTCCTGGACTAAGAAACTGCAAAACACCACCACCAGGAATTGGCATCTCAATAAATCTGTTATATAAGCACTGAGTTGTGGAGTGCTGCATTGAATCCACATTTCCGTCTGACTTGTTCTTAAAAGATGTGTACTTGTCTTTGAGGTCTATTCAAAACCATTTTGGAGAACAAAGGGAAGATACTAACAAAGGATTTTTGCATCCTGCATATGCATCAGGCCAATGTTCATCACCTTCAGGAATTTAACCCCTTCAGGAATTTATCACATTCTGGGTCTTTGAGCTACAATAACAGTTTTCTGTTCCCCAGTAGTTCACCATTTCCTGTGAAGTTGATTACTTTTCTTCAATCATGCGGCATCTCTGAAAACATGGCTTTATATATTGTGCTCTGCAATATCACGGGACAAATGCAGACCAGCAAGGCCAAGAGGACTAGATGCCCTACTACAAAACTAGTCTGCAAAACGATTAAAGCATACCTTCTTAGGATACTACTTATGCTGCTTCTGATATCTGGAAATATTCATCCTAACCCGGGGCCTACCGACCGAGCACCCCATGCCACAAAAAGGCGGGAGGGGTCCCTCACATTAGCCTCAATCAATGTCTGCAGCCTCCTTAACAAACTTGACATCTTGCAAACCTGGGTCCAGCAACATAGCCATGATGTACTCTCTGTTGTTGAAACGTGGCTTAATACCAAGATACCAGACGCTGCAGTCACCATCCCTGGATAATCTATATTCAGGCAGGACAAGGTTTCCAAATGAGGTGGGGGCTGTGCCATCTACCTGAGGAATTCCTAGCTGGGTCAAGTCTTCCCGTTCTCAAACCCTAAACCACCCTTGCAGGTTCTCGCTATTAAAGTTCTACTTGGGGCACACAACAAGAAGCTCACCATTGCCTCTGTGTACCTACCCCCTAAAGATCAGCCCAATGGATTTATGAGGATATTGGAAAGTCTACAGGGATTACACCATAACTCTGAGCTCATAGTACTAGACGACTTCAACATAAATTGGCTATCGCTTGAGGCCAGAAACTACAAGGATGCGGTCACATCACAGAACCTCACCCAGCTTGTTACCACCCCCACCAGATGCAACTATAGGACAGGGTCACACACACTTCTGGACTGGATCCTTACTAATCACCCTGAATGAATCTCGAAAGTCTCAGTGCTCCCTGATGGGATCAGTGACCACTCACCGGTCACATGTGCCAGAACAAACAAATTCATTAAGCCCCCTCCTAAAATAATCAGCATCAGTCCAGAGTGTTAAAGCAGGGTAACCTTGAACTACTAAAGATGAACCTAAGCCACCTGGACTGGACACCAATCGACTTTGACATTGATGTAAACCAAGCCTTAGACCTTTTCATCTGCCACTTCACTGCGGCCTGCAATATCTTTGCACCTCTCAAAAAGCTGAAGGTCAGGGGCAGAGCTAACCTTTGGATAATCCCCAATCTAATCACTTTACTCAAACATAGAGATCACCTCTGGCACTGTGCCTGTGCAATATCCAAACCTGGGGATATTCATAAATATAAAGTTGCAAGAAATGAGTGCACGTGGGCAGTTAGGAGTGACAAATGCAAATACTTCAAGAAAGCTCTCTCCAACTCCTGGGGTGATGGAAAAAAAAAATGGAGTAACCTGAAAGACCTTACAGACAAGGATCCTAGGTCACCACCCACCATGCTCAACATAAATGGAACACCAACATCTGACCTGTACACAATCACCAACACCTTTAACAATGCGTTCTCTGACTTGGATAGTGTCCCCCCTTCTAATTTCTTTGATGCCCCCTCTGGTAGTAACCCTCCTGCAACTACTCCTCTCCTACACCCTGCCCCACAATTCTACTTCAAGGAGATCCCAGTGCATGAAGCCAGAACCTATATTAAGAAGGCCATTCACAATGCAGGCTACAGCAGTGACTCCCTTGACCTGAAGTTGTTAGCACTTGTCTGTCCTTGAAGAAGTACTTGAACCTCTGACAAAGGTCCTCAACCTATCACTAAGGATGTCCCAGTTCCCATCTCACTGGAAACAGGCAACCATCACACCGGTACACAAAAGTGAAGACAAATCACTGAACTCCAACTACAGACCTATCTCCATCCTCCCTCCATTGTCTAAGGCCCTGGAGCACATTGTCTCAGACCAACTAGTCAAGTACCTGGAAAAATACGACATCCAGTGTCCTGAGAAACATGATTTCCAAAAAAGGCACAGTACCACCCCTGCACTATTAGCATTCACTGGCTTCATCCATACCACGCTTGATCAAGGAAACTGTGTAGGGGCAGTATTCATCGACCTTACAAAAGCCTGTGATACTGTGAACCACCCATTCCTACTCAAACAATTATCAAACATTGGGCTCTCCAATGAAGCGCTGCTCTGGTTTTCAAGCTACCTTGGGCAGAGGGTCCAGCGGGTTAGGATTGCCGATGTCACCTCGGAAGAAAAGCCAGTCCTTTCAGGGGTCCCACAAGGGTCCATCCTGAGGCCACTACTCTTCAGCTTCTTCCTCAATGATCTTCCCAGTGTCTGCCACCAGAAATTGCTGCTCTACGCTGATGATGTAGTCATGTTCACCAACCAACATAAATGCAGAGCTCCTGGAGAAACAATTACAGCTTGAATTCGTGTGCATTGAAGAATGGTTTAAGTCACACAAACTGGTCATGAACTACAGCAAAACAAAGGTTATGACCTTCTACAATGCCAGGAGCAAGTACAAATCCCGTGACCTCACCATCCTAAACCAAACAGGGACCATACTTGAACACGTTCCTGATTTTAAATACCTAGGTGTCACATTGGACAGTTCAGTCTCCTACCATCGGCACACAGATTCTGTTGCCAAAGCCACCAACATCCGTATAGGCCTGCTCTACAGGCACAAAAACTGCATGACTCCTGACACTCTCCGGTTGGTTATCAACAGCTCTGTCACCTCCATCATCGATTATGGGCTAATAATTTATGGCTCTGCCTCCACCTCTGCCCTCCACAGAATTACAGTTGCACTCAACAAAGCATGCAGGCTGCTGACTGGGGCTGACTGACTTACACACACTTGTGACCTGTACACTCAGGCAGGATGGCTTCCTCTCATCAGCTGGATACAGTATCAAACATGCCTCTTAGCCAAAAATGTCCTCCTCGGGGTCATGCCCCCAGGCATTGAAAAGCTCCTCATTGACCACCACAGCACCCAGCAAACTAGAAGTTCACAACAACTAACCTTCCTTGTTCCCAGATGCTGGACTACTATGGGCCAGAGGGCCTTTGTCCACCAACCACCACAGTGGTACAATACTCTCAACAAAGAAACTCTTACTGCTGCTGCTCTTGGCCCTTTTAAGAGACAACTCTGACTTCATCTCATTTCAACTAGTCGTTGCGACTGCCGCACCTAATCAGGGTCCCACTGCTCACTGCCCTCCACTTCAGTCTTGACAGCTACCTCTTCCCGCCTTGCCTCCCTTCTACCTGCCTATCCCCTTGCTCCCTCTCCCTCCTCCCCCCTGGGCATTTTTGACTTTTTCCTCCCTCCCTCCCTTAGAGCTCTTACCCTCACCTCTACCCTCTGACAATGGCCTTCCTGCCTGCATATCCCCTTCCCTCTCACCTGCAGTGCTTATTTCTAAGATGGTCCTTGGCTGGTATGTCATGCTACCTAACATTTGGCACATTTTGAATTACTGGAATTTCCTAAGCCTCAGTCTCTTACTTCTTTTATTGTGTAACTATGTATTATTATGTTGACCTTTGTATGTATGTATGTCTACCCCCATTCCTTCGACGTGGAACCTTTGTAAATGAGCAGTTCCTGCTCAAAGGTATTTGTAATCCTAGATTTCAATAAAATAAAAAATAAAATAAAAAGACTATGTTCTTAGAATAAAAATATTTAACCAGGCTTTCTTGCACACAGTAGAATTACAATCACATGGAGGTCAGACAGAATAACTTTTTGCACCCTAATCCCTTAGGTGCTTCGACAAGAAATTTTCAATCTCCTGACAGGGGCATGTTGTTATTGATCCCAACATAGGTGTAACAAAACATGACAGAGGTCACTATACTTTTAATTAAAATTAAAAAAATACAGTGCTGCCACTTTAAAAAAATAGACAGTGCTAGCAATCCTGTGTTTATGTCAACATGCATCGTGGGCGTGGCACTATCACAAACGGGTAAAACTAAGAAGATAATCATACAAGTTTTTTATTGCATGATTATTAATCAGATGGTTTTAAGGGAATCTAATACTTCAGAATATTATTTTGTACTTTCCAGGACCTATGACTGCTCCAGTTTGCTGACTGACATATAAAACTAAGGCAACCCAATCTCCACACCTCCAATATCAGGCCCTGTGCTGATTTGTCCCCAGTGTTTACTGCCCTGTGGCTGGAGCACAGAGACTAGAGGGACCCCGTGGGCAGGTTATGGAATACTGATTTGCTGGCACCAGTGATTAACAATAAATAACTATGAAATACAGTGTTGATCATGATATTACAGATTGCAACTCTTTGCAAAATGGCAGCAAGGATGTGTCACCAGATCTCATTGTTTGTTTCAATGTACAGTAGGTAGAATGCAGAGTATTTATAGTAATGCTTGATTAATGTAATGATGTAGTACATCACTGAATACATTCTCAAAATGTTTTGAACTGTGTAAGTGAAAATATGCACAAAATCTGAGTCGTCATCTTGTGCTGCTCAAACTATGTGTAAGCTCTTCTTATAATAGTAATATATTACAGGTTGTGATGTTAGTAATATTGTGGACATGAACAGAATAATTTAACTCCACAAAATCTGCTGTTCTGTAGCATAATATGCTTATAATATCCACAAAAAAATACTAAAGTACCATTCATTACACATTATTAAATGAAACTACTTGTAATGGGACAAATTCACAGGGTTCTGGGGACAAATTTCCTCTTTGTATATTCTTCCATTATGGGAGTACATTTTACACAGGAGCTCAGTTTCAATCCTGAAGCTGAAATGTCCTGGGTTCCCTCCTCCATCTTCAGTTTCCACCATTGAAAAGTCATAAGTACTGTACAAACAGAATTACCTGTACAGTACAATCTAACTAAAAAAGGCAGTACTTTAATGCACTTTACTGATTGTACTGTATGTCTTTAAATATCACTACTTGACTACAGGGGCAACACAGCTCATGCTGAGGGAGCAGTAGGCTTTTTTTACTGCCCCATAGTTCTGCTGCTCAGTAGTGGAAACCACGGTTTCCATGATCCTGAATGGAGGTGCAATGATTGCTACAAGGATGGCAGTACTAAGCACCTTTGACACTTGCTCACTGCTCTCGGGTGAGTATCATGTAACTGTTGATGACATGGATGATTCCACTTACTCTACTTTATCTGGTAACATTATGAAAATTATTATATAAAGCCTTATAATTACTGGTGACACTATATATCATCTGGATTATGATTACTGTTAAATGCTGTAATAACCAGATTTCGGGTTATTATGGCTCAAACACTGAAATAACCTGAAATCCAGTTATTACTGTATTCACAAAACAACTTTCACTACCACATTCCTCTAGGGTTACATTCACTTTTCCTGCTCATTGTAGCGTGACCAAGCGGAGTTCACTCTCGTAAGGAATATGCTACAAAATATATAGGAACAGGAACGTTTAGTGTAAAAGCATGCTGCTTGTATTGGTAAAAGGGATTTTTCTTTCTTTTCTGTAAAAGAAGCTGCTGAGTGTAGAGCAAGGGGACGAGTGACTTGGCAGCTTCAGAAGACTCAATGCAAGTATGACTGAGCGTTGCTATTGCAACACATGCTAAGGCTTGAGTCGAGTCTTCTAGAGCCGTAGAGTCACTCATTCTCCTAGTTCCACACTCGGCATCTTCTTTTACTGAAAAGGAGGAAAAGTACCCTTTACCAATGCAAGCAGAATGCTTTTTTCACTAAACATCCTTCTTCCTATATATTTTGTATCATATTCTTTACAAGACCGAAAGCCGCTCGGCCACTCTACAATAGCAGACCCTCCAAGTCACTCACCCTTGGCTTTAAGTAGTTCTGTATGGTGGGACCATGCACCAGCAATTACAAAAAATAAATAATAGGCAAGTTTGAATTGATGGATTTTTTTTTTACATGCCCTCAGTGTGTGATGACCACATAAACCTTTCGAGCTTCGCATCACACACCTTGGATGTGTAAAACAAATCCATAAAACACACTTGCCTATCCATTATTCTCTATATATTGAACAGCAGGTGAATATGCCATGGAGTGAATAAGAAGGGCGAAAGGTGGCATGTACTGGAGGGAGGAAAATGTACCTGTACAGTACTCTAAATATGCTTGTGTCTTACAGTACTGTACTGTGCAGTAGGTCTGAACACAGGAATGTGAACATTTGGATGCACTGGAATTCTTAAGTGCCCATCTCTGTCACATTTTAGGTGCAAACTAGCAAAACTAGTAAGTTTCCTGTATTCAGTCAAGTTTAAGGACATTTCCAGGTGTTTCAGCAACCCCATGTCAAAGTCATAATTTTTTGCCCGTTACATGATGGTCATCTAAACATTTTAAAATCCTCAACAAAAAACTGGGTTACCGGGCTCATTTTTAAGTTACATTGGTGAGACTTAATCTCTTGTTACAGAAAAATCCAGATGAGGTCAAATTAGTTTATGTGGTTATTACATCAATATTTTAGATGTCAACATGAGTGTGAAAGAAAATCTGAAATGAGACTCATCATTTGTCATGATGCTTGCTTCATTTTTTCCACAAAAGCAAAAATAAAGAGTAAATTACCAATACTATGATGCCCTCTTGAACTGATATTCCACCCAAAAATGGGAAATATTTGTATGTTTTTATACATAAAACCATTTTAGACCCATGTAATTTTCATTAAACTCTTTTGATAGATGTGAAATATGGTTATGACTATGGTAACAAAAAGAAATATAGGGGTTGCCATCCTTCTTTTGGTTACAGCTGCTTTCAAAGTTGCAGTTTCAGATGTGGTCAATTCAGGACAAAATCAACTGAAAGATCCCAATAAAAAAACAAAACTTGCAGGAATGTTATTCAAACAATTCAAAAGTATATGTAGAATGGCAAGAACCTGAACATAAAATAAAAACAGTGTAACCAAAGACAGACAGATATTTAGGTAGAGTGCCTTGAATGATGATGATCATCATTCTTTATTTGATATAATGCACCGTATCAATTTGGACTCAAGGCACATTACAAAGAGAAATTCATAAAATAATAAAAACATTCAATAAACACTACTGAAATGTTTAATAATAGGTTGGCTAAACTAATCAGATAAAAAGGCCAGACTAAACAGAAAAGTTTTCAGCTCCCATTTAAAAATTTCTAGAGACTAACTTTCTCTTATATTATGAGGGAGAGAGTGCCAAAGAGTTGGTGCACTGAAGGAAAACGCATGAGCACCAGATGTCTTAAGGTGAACCCTGGGAATCTGCAGGAAACTCTCATGAATGGAGTGGATGGGATTGACAGAGTGGTGGGGACACAGGAGGTCTTTCAGGTAACCGGGCCCCTGACCACGCAGGGCCTTGTAGGTCAGCAAACTGATCTTGAAGGTGATCTGCCACCTAATTGACAGGCAGTGCAGATAGCACAGCACAGGTGTAATATGACACGATGTCAGAAGACCAATCAGCAACCAGGGCCACTGCATTCTGTAGTAGCTGCAGATGGTGAAGATCAACCCCTGATAGCCCCAGGTAAAGAGCACTGCAGCAATTCATAGCATTCATAGGAATATTACAAGGCAAAAGCAATTAAGCCATTTAGACTCGGCAGTTTTTATAAGCTGATATTTTGCCCAAAATGTGTATCAAGCGCTCTTTTAAAAGATTCCATAGTTGGACTATTTACAACAGTAAGAGGCAGTGAATTCTACAGGTTGACTACTCACTGATTAAACCAATGTCCTATTTTGGTGGTATTGTAATTTTCACCAATAAGCTGCATATTATGACCGCTCAAGCTCCTGCTTGTCAGTTTTGCCCATAAACAAAGGCACTCCCAAAGATCAAGATTTCAGAAGGCTCTATATCCCATACACAGGTCATCCGTACAATGTCTATATTCTAATGAAAACAGCTTTAGTTCAACAAGTCTCTCCTCATAAGTGAGGTTAGTGCAATTATGCATTTTCTTGGTCATTCTTCTCAGTACCCTCTCCAACATGGCTACATCCTTTACTTTATACGATGACCAAAACTGCCCGCTATACTCAAGATGAGGTCTAACCAAAGCCCCATAATGTGGTAGTATCACCTCTCTGTCCCTACTCTTAATGTGTTTGAAGATTGACCCTAATATCCTGTCATCCCTAGCTGCTACTTCCCAGGTATCTTCACTAAATGAAAAGTTATTGGTTATGCTGATGCTCAAATCCTTTTCCCTGTTGCAAACCTCTAATAATGAACCATTTAGGTAATAATAGGTTAATGTATTTTTCCCTAAAAGGCATAACTCTGCACTTAATTTAATCAAAGAAAAGTTTATTATTGTTAACCCATTTTGCTATAAGGTCCAAATCCTCCTATGATGCCTGACAAACTGTCTGAGTCCCTACAATAGCACCTAATTTTGTATATTCTGCACATTTGTTTGTCTATGTACTAACTGATATTTTCATAGATGATACATAAACATAGTTGGGCCTGACACCTGGGGTACACCACTGGTCACCTCACCCCAGTCGAAGCTGTGACATTGGACATAGACTCTCTGCTGTCTCTCATCAAGCCAGGAATCTATCCAGTGGACTATATTTTTGTGAATTCCCATCCTACTTAGTTGATCTAATAGTTCAGTATGTGGGACTTTATCAAATGCTTTGGAATAGTCCAAATATATGACATCAGTCTAGCCACAAACTCACAAAGGCATAGACCAGGGATGGCAGATCACTCAGGGGGACCATCTGTTTGACCCTGGTAGTGTCTCTCAGGTGGTAGTAAGCACTCTGGACCACAGCCAACACCTGTGATATAAGTGTCAAACTGCAGTCCAAAACAATGCCCAGGTTCTTCACTCCAGCTGAGGTAAGTAATTGGGAGCCGCCAAGCATCAACCCGGGACTCAAGCAGATTGCACTTTCACCCCAGAGCGACCAGATTATGTTAAGGTTCATACTAAGATGATGGAAAAGAGCTAGTAGGCTGATGCCCATGGTGCTCTTATACTAAGCCAAAGGATAATAGGATAATTTATATCCAGAAATAATTAACTTCTCCAGACAGCATTTAAAAATGTTCTTAGTATCACATATAACCACATCAGATGGAAGTTTATTCTGAGGTCCAATGGTGTGAAGAGTAAAGAAACATTTCTGGTTACTGTGCTTGAATGATTTACCAACCAGCTGAGGTGGATGACCTCCAGTATTATGTATAGAGGTCTTATATTCAAGACCTAACTCAGTCATAACATAAGAATCCTGAACAACATTATAAAGGGATAAAAGATCACCTCGTAGGTGTCTGGTATTAAGTGACATAAGCTTAAGTGTTTCTTGCCTGTGTTCATAGGACACAGATTCAAAGCCAGATATTTTTGGAGTAAACTTTCTTTGAACTTTTTCAAGGGAGCTGCCATCAGATTTTTTAAATGGGCACCAAAACTGTGAGGCATACTCAAGATGACGTCTAACATATGACCTAAACAAAGGTATTAGCACCTCGCAATCTCTAGATCTGATGTTATAAAGGATCGACTACACAACCTTATTAGATGTACAGATAACAGATTGCAAGTGTTAAGAGTAGGTGAGGTCATTGGAGATGGTGATTCCCAGGTCCCTCTCATCTGTAGTGGCACAGAGAGTGGAGCTGTCTAATGAATATGAATGATTAAGGTTATTAAATCCCAAGTGCATAACTTTTCACTTAGTAGAGTTCAATTTCATATCCCACAAATTAATCTAGTCAGAGATAATATCTAAATCTTGCTAGATAATAGCAATCTGATTCCACCACTAGTACCTCAGTCTTATCCAGATTCAACCTCAACCAGCTGGCTTTCATCCAGTCTTGGATCTCAGCAAAGCACTGATTAAACACCGACACTGCCTCCTGCTGCTTAGGCACAAAATACAGGTATAGCTGAGTATTTGGATCTTATAGCAAAATGGGTAAACAATAATAAACTATTCTTTAATGAAATTAAGTACAGAGTTATGCAAGGTAATGCATCTAGGAAAGAAAAACCTAGGGGAAGAGTACACAATGGGGGGTGAGTTAATAACAACAACAAAAATCGAAAGAGACCTAGGAACAATTATATCAGATGACCTAAAGGTGGGCAAGCATGTGAGAAGGCAGTAAAGAGGGCTGGGGGGATACTGGGATGCATAGGGAGAGGCATCACCAGTAGAAAACAGGAAGTTGTTATCCCTCTATACAGACAGTTAGTGAGACCCCATCTGGAGTACTGCGTGCAATTTTGGAGATCTCATCTCCACAAAGACATAGACAGAGTGGAGGCTGTTCAGTGGAGGGCAACCAAATGGTGCAGGGTCTGTACCAGAAGACATATGAAGAGAGACTAAAGGAGGTGAATATGTATAGCCTCAAGGAAAGGAGGGGGGGCATGATGAAAACTTTCAAGTACCTCAAGGGAATTAACAAAGTACAAGAGGGTAGTATCTTTCAGAAGAAGAGAAGTGCGTGAACAAGGGGGTACAATTTGAAGATAGAGAGGGGACGGCTCAGAGGTAATGTTAGAAAGTATTTTTACACAGAGAGGGTTGTGGATGCATGGAACAGCCTTCCTGAGGAGGTTGTGGAGTTAAGAACAGTGGGAGAATTCAAGAATGCATAGGACAGACATAAGGCAATTCTAGTGTGGAGTAGGAGGAAGTAAGCTGTTGATTAACTAGAATCTGCAGCTTATCCATTAGGTAGGGAAATGGGCAGACTAGATGGGCCAAGCGGTCCATATCTGCCATCAAATTCTATGTTTCTATGATGTGCATAGCAGTGAAAACTCAGCCCGTACAATCTTATAATGTCCCCTAGTGGTGGCACAAACACCGTGAACAATGTGGGGGACAAAATGAAACCCTGCAGAACCCCACATGGCAGGGGCGCAGAGGAAAAAATCTTAGACGCCACCCTCTGCATCCTGCCAGTGAGGAAAGACTGAAACCAGTTGAGGACTGTACCAGCCAGTCCACAACAAACCCACAGGCGCTCCAAAGTACCCCATGGTCCACAGTGTCAAATGCAGCTGAGAGATCGAGGAGAATAAGGATGGAACAACTTTCTCAATTCCTCACCATCAGGAGATCATTTAGCACCCAAACAAGAGCAGTCTCGATGCTAGACCTCTTCCTGAAACTTGACTGAAGAGGATCATAGATTTTATGGGTTGATAAACTGGTCTCCAGTTGACAAAGAAACCTAGAAATTGACAGCAGATGGGGACCAAAGATTTATCTAGTTTGCCCTGAGTCCTATCCCCTGTTTAGGATTTCTGTGAAACAATCCCCTCATGTCTGTCCCAAGCTGCTTTGAATTCTTGCACTGTTTTGAAGTCAATGACTCCAGCCAGTAGACCATTCCATGAGTCAACCACCCTCTCTGTGAAGAAAAACCTTCCCCTGTTGCCCCTGAATCTTCCTCCCTTCAATTTCATCTCATGTCTACTTGTCCTACTGGTGCTATTGACCATAAAGAGCTCCTGGGTGGAGACTCTGTTTATACCCTTCAGAAATGTGAATGTCTCAGTCAGGCCCCCGCTATCCTTGTGTTGTTCCAGGGAGTGCATGTTGAGTTCCTGTTATCTGCTTTCATGTGCCAGCTTCTGGAGACTGTGTATCATTTTTGTTGCCCTCCTCTGTACTGTCTCCAATCTACTTATGTCCTTCCTGAGATAAGGTCTCCAGAACTGGATGCAATACTCAAGTGGAGTCTTCTCACCTGGGACCTGTACAGCGGCAGGATCACCTCCTTTTTTCTCATTGTGATGCCCCTTCCTATGCATCCAAGCATCCTGCTGGCCTTCTTTGCTGTCTTTTCACATTGTCCGCCAACCTTCAAATTGTCTGGTATGATAACCCTTAGATCCCTTTCCTGATGGGAGGTTGCTAGTTTTTCCCCTCCCATGTAGCGGTCTGTCTCTGGGTTGCTTCTGCCCAGATGCATAATTTTGCACTCTTTTGCATTGAATTTTATCTGCCACATGTTGGACCAAAGTTCCAGCCTGAGTAGGTCACTTTTCATTTGCTCTACCCCCTACGCAGAGTCCACCCTGTTGCAGAGCTTTAAGTCATCTGCAACCAGGCACATCTTCCCACTCAACTCCTCTGTGATATTTCTGATGAAGATGTTAAAGAGTAATGGTCCAAAGACAGACCCCTGTGACACCCCACTTGTCACCTCCCTATCTCCTGATGCTGCTGCATTTACTGTCACAGACTGAGTTCTCTGTTCAAGCCAGCTACTTACCCATGCTACCACTTCCTGCCCCACTCCTGTATGGTCAAATTTTTTTTTCCAGTTGTTTAACCAGGAGAGGCACACTAAGCTGAAAGCTTGTTTACAGGTGTGACCTGGGAGCAGAGGAAAGTTAAGTGACTTGCTCAGGGTCACAAAGTATGCAAGTGGAGGCTGTGGGATGCAAACCCAGGTCTCCAGATTTTCAGCTCAGAGCATTAAACCACTGCATTATACTGCCTCCATTTAGCAGCCTTCTGTGTGGTACTGAGTTAAAGGCCTTGCTAAAGTCAAGATAGATGACATCAGCAGCTCCCCCTGATCCACAGCCCTAGTGACTGAGTCAAAGAACTCGATCAGATTAGTCTGGCAGGACTTTCTCATTGTGAAGCCATGCAGCTTGACAGACCACCACCTTCTCAATAACCTTACCCACAAAGGAAAGGTTAGAGGCAGGTCTGTAATTGGACAGGCAGTCCAGATCCAGTAAAATTTTTTTTAAAAGGGTCTTACCATTGCCTCCTTTAAGGGCTCAGGGAAGACCCCTGCCACCAAGGAGCACTGGACTATCCTGGCTAGTAGCTGGCCGATGACATCAACACACCCCACTAGGAGGTGTGTTGGTCCCAGATCCAAATTACAGTAGGTGGGTCTCATTTTCTGGATGACCCTCACAACATTCATGACATCCAACTGGTCAAAGTCAGACCAGACAGACTGATTACCAGTGACTCCCAGCTGATCACTGCAGTCTCCATTAGAGGGTGCCAACTGGATCTCTGACCTGATGGTGGCAATCTTATCAGCATAGAACAGAGCAAATGCATCACACTTTGATTGTGAAAATGCTCCTCTGGACTGAAGACAGGCAGGATTACACAGCCTGTCAACAGTGCGGAAGAGCTAGCCCGGTCTTTTAATTGCTGCAGCAATCTCCTTGGACAGGAATTCTGCCTTCTTACAGGAGATTGCTGATTGATAATCCCTATAATGGGACATTTTTATTTATTCATTTATTTAAAGTTTCGGATTAACATCTTTGAGCTGAAAGTTCTTTTACAAATGTTCCATATCAGAGCAGAGTCAAAGTAAAAATACAAACAATGAAGAAATGTATACAAAAAACATAATGAAAAGGAAAAAGAACAGTGATTTGCCACAAATGGAAAATCCAGCAGCAGACAGGCAGGCATTGTACAATGTATGCCAGGTAAAATTAGGCAATAAACCATGACAGGGTGTGGGTTATGGTGGGATTTACCATGACTGGCATGGTTTGGCCATGAGGCCGCAGGCCGACTGGTCAAATCCAGGCCAGCCATGGTAAATCCCACTGTAACCCATACCCTGTCATGGTTTATTGTTTATTATATGATTTTAAGTAAGGAAGTTGTTTTTATTAACTACATTTTTAGATATAGTATTGTTTTATTGCAAATATTCCTACATCTGAAAACAAAAAAATAGTCTGTGCACTGTATGACCATTAGGCAAATATTTTATTTGAAAAAGATATAATATTTTATTGAAATATGTGAAAAACGTTTACAGCCCAGCGGGTCTGTTTCTAAGTGACTTGTTCATGTCTTTGGAGCTCTGAGTTTACCAGTTCCTCAGATGTGATGTTTTCATCATAAGCATTTGTTACCTTTAGGATTGGATGGGCCTGCTGAGTTGCTGATGACCACGGAATTTGATTGTGAAGGAGCGGGGTATGATGATGCAGGGGATGGATGGGGCATGGTTGGCACATCAGTGTTTTGCTGCTCGGGAGTTGGTGGCAGAACTACCGGACCAGAAGGTAAGCGTTCAACATTTGACTGACTCCTTTCAAGAGAACGGAAAATTTTGTACAGTTCTGCAGGGTCGATCAAGTGAAACGTCGCCTCCAGGCATTTAATTTACTTATTTTTTTCTGTAACGGCTGAAGTGCACTAAGTGGTCATACAAGATGACGGTCGCATGTAGTGAAATTTGTGGCCACAGTGACTTGTGGTTTGCAGTTTTGGGGGGCACAAGCTTCAAGCTGACTAGCACCTCTTTCATGGATGATTGTAGGATTTACACCAGCTCAGTGGTGCCAGCCAGCCAATCAGAGGGTGCCATTTTTCAATTATGTTTGTGACCATGGTATAATGAGCAATAACAAATGGGCAGAGATATGGTCCAGCAAACTAAAGTTCACACTTTCCAATGTAAATAACTATAGCAAGCCACCAAAGGCATTGTCAGAAAGGCAGCAAAAGATAAACAGGAAGGGAGTGGAAGAAGGAGGATGGTGCATAGGATAGGGAAAAGGTGGGGGGTATGAGTGGATAGAGGGAAGCAGCATAAGGTGAGAGACAGAGGGAAGCCTGTTAGAATTGAGCAGACAGGGCAAAGGGCAGGATGGGAGGGGGTAGGGAGAGGAAGGAAGGATTGGAGGGGTAGAGTGTGCAGGGGTGTGAAGGAAGGGGGAGAAGTAGGGTAAGGGTGAGGGATAGAAGTAAGAAGGTGATGCACAGACAATAAAGCAAGGTAGGAGGAGAGGGGTTAAATAAAACATTCACAAGTGCCACTACCCACTAGGTTTTGTTGTAGCTTTTGTCTAAAATGGCCATGTGTGGTGGTCTTGGTGATGTCACTAGGGAGCAGGTTGAACCATATTGGAGCTCTGACAGCAAATGTCCTTGATCCTTGAGATTTGTGACAGTGTGGAACTTGGAAGGTTAGGCTTTCAGAGCTTCTGATACAATGGGAGCTGTTGTAGGGGCAAATGATCCTCTGTATCCCCAGGGGGCATGAGCCCAAGAGAGACTTTCTTTGCAAAGAGATGGGTTTGATAGGAGATTTTACCACTGAGCTGTAGCCAGTTAGCCTGGCGTAACTGTAACAGTTATGCGAGAGCCTTTCTGCCCCTGTAAGGAGTCGTCAGGCTTTGTTTAGAGCAATGGCAATGCGATGTAGGGTGGTGTCTGTGGCAGAACCATAGACCACCATCCCATAGTTAACAATGGAGCCCACTAAGCTTTGAATTGCCAGGTTGAAGCCATCAAAAGCTAGACAGTGCTTATGCTTGTACAGTAATCCTGTACGGGTGTTCACAGTTTTGGCAACGTTGTCAATGTGACTGGTGTAGGACAGAGTGCTATCAAAGGTGACACCTAGGTATTTAAACAGTTGTGTCTGCTCAACTGCTCAAGAGCAACACCAGAGTAGCTCCTAATAGTCAATTGATGGGCTTTATACTTACTATGTGAACTGCGGAACAACATTACCTTAGTTTTTTATAGTTTAATATGAGTTTCTGAGAGTTAAAGCAGGTCTTAACTTTAACAAAACTTCTCTGTAGTTGACTTTCCAGGAGTAGGACATCAATATAAATTTGTCCTCCTCAGATTTGGTTTTCCGCCAGTGTCACTCCAACCTTCAACCCCTCACCTTCATCTCCCTGAGAATCCCATTGAACCAGATATGACACCTGCTGCTGCAAGTATGGGAGCTAATTTCCTTGCTGCTATCCTGCATATATTCTTAGCTGGACATGACAACAGTCAACCAATCAAAATCTTAATTTAACCAGGTGAACACCATTGAGCAATAGTCATTTGTGAGATGGACCTGGACAGAATACATAGTCATTATATATACATAATATTAACAACGAAACCATGGAACAGATAGAAAAATTTAGCAAATACAATGTACAAGGAGAATAACAGTATCAAAAGCATAGAAAAACAGTATATACAAAATATATTGGAAGTTTCCATAGGCAAAGTTGATATTAACAAAAATAAGCCTGGAAATAACAAAAAGCACGAAGGAAGAGCTCAGTAGGAGAGGGATGGGAAGGAAGGTTGATACTAGGAGGGGAAGGGGAGAGAAGAGTGAAGGAAAGCACAGAAGGAAACATCTCTGAAGGAGATTATGGGGTTACTAAGTGCGATTGGAAGAGTGTTAAGGGACAGTGTGTAGTGACTCTTAACTGGGGATCAGAGGAAGCAATTACAGGAATCCTTGAAAGAGCGAGCTTTAAGTGTTTTGAACACTGCTAGATTGATGAGGTGGACCAATTTCAGCATTTTTTGCAGCTTGTTCCAGATTAGGTGTGGTACGTAACTTGTGGATGCCCTACCAAAAGTGCAATTTGACCTTGGACACAGTAAGGGAGATATAAGATGTACTTGTCAAGGCATACTTGCCTACCATGCTTAGTGATAGACAATCACATACAGTGAGTATGTGTACTGTTTTTTTTTGTAGATGAAGAGTGTGTCTGGGGTTAAAACTGTGTATCGACAGTAGGTCATGGGGGTTATATAGGGCCCAATGGGCAGACTTGATGGACCTTTGGTCTTTTTCTGCCATCTCTGTCTGTGTTTCTGTGTTACCTCCAATAATGGTACATCTGTGCACATTGCATAATACTAGGGTACTGATGATGGAAACGTATAGCCTCCAACATTATAGCTCCCTGCACAGACATGCCCATCCATTGGCAACATAGTAGAAGTCTTGATGAGGAACAAAGGGGTCTTTGTGCACCACAAGCCCTATGCATGATGGTGCTCAGTACATGCTGGAAAGGGCATGTGCCAAGTAGTGTAACTGAGCATCATTTACCCATCACTTGCAAGACATGGGGTGGGGAGGGCAGCTGGGGTGCACAGTCCCTTGCTGGCTCAATTTATGGTTGCAGAGTTGTGCACTGGGGGCTGGGCTGCCGGGGATGAACCTGGACAGGATTGCAAGGTTCTAGTGAGAAGCCTCAACTGGTCCAACAGTAGAGCCCTTGCTCTGAGGGAGCAGCGGATCATGGGATATGTCGGACCATGTAAGGACTGCTATGCCACCCTCCGCAGAGGTGTTGGTTTTTGTCTTAAGTGAACACTGTGCCTCCCTGCCATAAGCCACTCCACAAACCTCTGTGGCAAGGGTCTGTGGCTATGTGGTGGTGTTGTGTCGATCAGACACCTGTGGAGGGGTGTGCATCCTTTTCAGTAGCTCTCTGGCTGGCATAACAAATATTCTCCCTGATATTGCCTGCAGAGCATAAACGGCATTGTATATGCTGGGTTCTGACTGCCTTATGCTTGCTCACCCACTTCCTGCCCTGACCAGCCATGCAGTAGCACGGATATAAGTATGGTTGGGCCCTGGCAGGGATACGTGGTGTGGGTGGGCTATTTGTGCATCTGTGGGTGTTCTTTGGACATGCAGGATGAGCATATCTCACCCTGAAAGTCATGTATCCAAATGTACAGGGCCAAGGATCCTTGATGCATAGGGCCTCGTGCATTTTTAGCACAGCTGTCAGCATATTGGATTCCACACCATAGTACAGCAAAAATGTATAAGTACAGGGACAGCTAGGTAAATTATTTATTTATTCATGTATCTGAAAATTGGTGACCAGAAGAAGCACACCGAGCCGAGGCTTATTTTCAGGTGTGACCCAGGGAAGGGGGAGCAAAGGATAAAAGCAACACAGCTTAGACAAATACAGTGTTACAAAAAGTGCGAAGACAATATAAAGGACATAAGAATCACAAAAACTGGCAGTTCAGCATTACATCAGGTGAGGAAGACTGTTAAAGGGAGGGGAAACAGAAGGAAGGGGGAGAGGGATGGAGTATCAACTGATATCTAAAGGAGGCAGGGAAAGAAATGAAATGGAGGGAAGAGGTTAAGCTGATTCCAACTGAGGTGAGACAATAGGCTGATTGGCCAGCTGAGGTGTGGGGATGTGGCAAGGCAAACATGCGATGGTCCTTGGAGTGGAGGGAGCATGAGGTAGATGGAGCAATGAGTCACCTAGAACTGCATACAGAGTGCAAAGCAATACATTGTTTGTTATATCAGCAGTATTAAACAAGCATTTGTCAATGCCGAATGTTTGCTTGCTGGCATTGGCAGTGGTAGTGTAGAAGTTACAGAGCTGCGTAATAGGAATGGCAGTGAAGTATTGAACTGAAGCCAACCCCACCACCACCCTGCAGAGAGTGACAGGCATTGGGGTGTGCGTTTGGGTCATCAGGCATTACGGCCACGCCATTTCACCACACCCCACTCTGCAGAGACTGACAAGTGTCACGTGTTCCTTGGGGTCTTTGGCCCTCATGCGCACCCCATTTCATTAGGAAATACGGTGAGATGGGTGTGATATAGGAGAATGGGGTGAAGTTTGGGGCCGAAGAGTCCAAGGCATACCACGATGCCTCTCAGTGACTGCAGGGTGTGGAATGGTATGAGCATCACAGGCAAGAATCCCAAGTCACACCCCTGATTCCTGTCATTCTCTATAGGGTTGGGCGATTTAGTTGAAAAGCCTAATACCTCAGGCATTCGTTGGTATGTTAACTCCAAATTTTCAACATGTTTGTTTTGTGACCCCACCTCATGAACAGGGGGAATATCAGTTTGGTAGCCAAAGGTTGCTTATGCACAGTGACTACAGCATTTAGCACCACAGGTGCAATAATATTCCAAACAGGATGTAAAAAATGACAGCTGTACTCTTTCATGGGGAGGTGTAAAAATGGCTATGTTGCAAATGTGTAGTAAAATATTTTAAAAATGGTAAAGTCACGGCATTTTATAGAAACATACAGCGCACCGTTATATAATTAGGTTGGGGATATTTTATAGCAGATTGTCAACTCAGGCATTTTGGTGCCTCCGATCATGAACAGTGTCACTGTGATTTTCTTTATCTGTGCTGAACAATGATTTCCCACAGCTACCACGCATCTCTGCACTGAAAGTGTGAAAACACACTTCGGCCATGTTGTGAAAAATGGCAGCTGTACTGTTCATAAGGAAGTGTTGAAAAATGCCACTAGTGAAAATCTGGACTGAAAATATTACAAAGTCATGAACTAACGAGGATGCGTGGAAACTGCACAATGCTCACTAGTAACACAGTCATTTTATGGACTTTTGTCACCAAATTTTCAACATAGCCATTTTAAGACCTCTGCTCATGAACAGTGTAACTGTGATTTTCTTAATCTGTCCTAAACATTGCATTCGCACACCAACAGCACCATTGTGCGCTACATGGGCGGAAACACGTTTTGGGCAGGATGTGAAAAATGACATCTGTACTGCTCATAAGGAGGTGTGGAAAAATGGCAATGTTGGAAATCTGGAGTGGAAACATTGAAAATTCGCAAACCTACGAGCGTATGTGGGACCTGTGCAACGCACACTCGTAAAACAGTCATTTTTAGGAATTCTGTCACCAAATTTTCAACATTGCCATTTTAAGATCTCTGCTCATGAACAGTGACACTGTGATTTTCTTAATGTGTCCCATACACTGAGTTCGCTGCTGACTGCTCCATTGTGCGCTACATGAGCGGAAACACATTTTGGGTGAGATATGAAAATGACAGCTGTACTACTCATAAGAAGGTGTGGAAAATGGCAATGTTGAAAATCTGGAGTGGAAATATTGAAAATTAGCAAACCTATGAGCGTGCGTGGGAACTGCATAATGCAGCTAAATAAAACAGTCATTTTAGAATTTTTTCACCAGAATTTTCAACATAGCCATTTAAGACCTCTGCTCATGAATAGTGCCATGTGATTTTCTTAATTTGTCCGTACATTGATTTACACTGACTAAGCCATTCTGCGCTACATGGGCGGAAACACATTTTCGGTGAGATGTGAAAAATGACAGCTGTACTACTCATAAGACGGTGTGGTTAAATGGCAATGTTGAAAATCTGGAGTGAAAATATTGAAATTTCGTGAACTTACAAGCCTGCGTAGGAACTGTGCAACGCACGCTCGTTAAACAGTCATTTTTTGGAATTTTGGCACCAAATTTTCAACATGGGGTTTTGGGCCCCCTTCTCATGAATGATGTCACTGTCATGGTGGTATTTTTGGCCCAGGAGGTGATTTAGCAGTCACTGCACAGTCCTGCCTGAATCACCCTTGAGACCAGACTCACGCCATGACAATGACATCATTCATGAGAAGGGTCCAAAACCATGTTAAATTGATATAAAATCCCCAAAATAACTGAGATATCTAATAAGTTGAACCCCCTATCTAGCCATTATACAGCTTACTGGCATTTCCTCAGTTAGCGGTCGGCTTTGAAGAGTGCAGGCGTGTTCCAGGTCCACCGAAGATCGTCGGCGCGAGTCCTGAGGTAAGTATGGGGTGGGGGTGTGGGGAAACTGGGTCTGCGCAGTGGGTGGGTGCGGGTTGTGGGAGGGTCGGGAGGCGCACCGCGGGACAGTTTTCTTACAGGTAAAAAAAAAAAAAAAAAAACCGCGTGAGACCGTTTGCCACGCTGGGGTGGGCTCCCAGCGTGCACAAGGACTATGGGAGTGTTCAGCCGACAGGGATTGGGCACCCCGTCGGCACAAAAATAAAAAAAACATCGCGGACAGTTTGCCACGCTGGGGTGGGCTCCCAGCATGGCACAAGGACTTTGGAGGCGGCGTTCAGCCGGCGGGATTGGGCACCCCGTCGGCAAAATGACTGATTGCCATGCTGGGGTGGGCTCCCAGCGTGGCATCAACTTCTGGGGGAGACAGATGCAGCTCAGCCGACGGGATTGGGCACCCGTCGGCATACTCACATGCAGGGGCGCGCGCCTGCGGCTGGGGGCTGCGGCGTGAGCAGCTTCTTATCGCTGCTCACTCAGCGCAAGCTCCCCTTTCAACTGAGCCACTGCATTTTGGGCGTGTCATAGACAGCTCCAAAATGCATTGGCTTACAGAGGCCGCGCCTGCCAGCACACTGCCTGAATTGGAGGAGGAGGTGACACACCTCCGAAATCTCCGATGATGGCACTATGTTTCTTGCACATGCATGCAAGCAAACATAAAAATGGATCTTTTGCAATAGCTTGTTTCCTGTACCTGTTGAGCACTTACATACTAGCATAATAAGTTGCCAGCAGAGTAGGCCTAAAGGTCTATCGAGTCTGCTCAAAAATCAGCACCCAGTCAGGACACCATTGCTGCCCTCCCTACCTCCCCCCAAAAATCCCCTCAACCTTATCCCCAACAGAGGCGCACCTCCAGATCTGGCATTTCTCAGTTTTACCTTCCCCCTGTACCTGTACCAGCCCCTCTTGTATCCCTTCACTATATCCACCACCACCAACTCCACAGACAGTGCGTTCCATGGGTCCACCACCCTCTCAGTAAAGTTGTCCCCCCCATGAGCCTCCCTCCAACCAGCCTCATGGAATGCTCCCTGGTGGCCCCTCCCTCATCTGGAACAATCTATTAAGGCTGACCCTGTTCACCCCCTTTAGATATTTAAAGGCCTCAAACATATCCCCTATGTCTCTCCTCTCCTCCAGGAGTACAAGTTTAGCTCCTCAATTCTCTCCTCATAGGATCTCCCAGGCCCTGCATCATCATGGTCGCTCTCTTCTGGATTCTATCCAGAAGTGTGATGTCCTTTTTTAAATGCAGGCACCAAAACTGCAGGCAGTACTCTAGATGCAGTCTAACCAGGCAGATTTACAGAGGGAGAAGTACCTTCTGCCTCCTTGAGGTTATCCCCCATCAATGCACCTGAGCATTTTATTTGCTTTAGCCGCAGCCCTCCTACACTGCTCAGAGTTATTCATTTTGGCATCCTCTACCACCCCAAGATCCTTCCCCCACGAAACCTTCAGTGTCTTCCCATCCAAAAAATACCCATGACCCAGGTTTCTAAGCCCCATGTGGAGAACCCTATCCTTCATGGCAATGAACCTCAGTTTCCAAGTGCTTGACTACCTCTCCAGAGTTTCCAGGTCCTCCTGTAGGGCTCTCCTACCTTTCTCCCCATTCACCACCACCCCTAGCTTCTAGTCATCCGCAAAGAGTCTCATCTCACTCCTGATACCATTTCTGATATCCGAGATGTAAGTATTAAACAGGAGTGGGCCCAACACTGACCCTTGCGGGACCCCACTAATGACCCTCCTTGGAAATGATATCCCCCCCCCACTACCACCCTCTGGAACCGCCCAGTTAGCCAGTCTCCTATCCACCTCACCGTCCCTTTCCCTACCCCAAATTCTCCTAGCATGTCCAGCAACCCAGCACTGAGTCAAACACCTTGCTGCAGTCTAGAAAGAGAACATCCACTGGCCTTTCCTGGTCTAGTGCCTTTGTCACCCTATTGCAGAACTCCACAAGGTTAGTCTGACATGATCTGCCCTGAACAAAGCCATGTTGATGATCATCCAGATGGCCCTGTGTCTCCAGGAACTCCTCCAGCCTCTCTTTCAAGATGGCCTCCATCATCTTGCCCACCACTGATGTCAAACTGACAGGCCTGTAGTTACCCGGCTCCTCCCATGAGACACTTTAGTGGATAGGCACAACATGCACTGTCCTCCAGTCCTGAGGCACCCAACCTGTCTGTAGGGAGGAGTTAAAAAGGTCCACCAGAGGTGCAGCAAGGACATCCACCAACTCCTTCTGCACCCCGGGATGAAGGCCATCCAGACCCGGTGCCTTATCCGTTCTCAGGGACTTACGGACCTCCCTCACCCTACCAACAGGAATTTCAAAGTCAGAGCACCCCTCTTCCTTATTTCTAGCCTGGCTCCCCCCCTTCTGGTGATGTCTCCCTATTGTCTCTTATGAAGACTGAGGGAAAGTATTCATTAAGTACCTCTGCCTGCTCCCTGGCCTCTTCAGTCGACCCCCTCCCTGACCTCAGTGTGCTAATCTGCACCTTCACTTTCCTCCTTTCCCTGTTGTACCTAAAGAACCCTTTTTCCCCATTTCTGATCCCTGTGCTAACCTCTTCTCTGTCCTCACCTTGGTCGCTCTCACTTTGACTTACCTGTCATTCTGCCCCTTGTCAATGTCCCCTCTTAAGTGCTTATAACTTCTGTAAGCAGCTCTTTTCTTCCTCACCACCTTCTGGAACTCCCTGATCTATCAGCTTGGCTTCCTGGCCCTACTAAACGTATGTCGAACCTTCGTGCAGGCCTTGGTAGCTTCCAGGAGCCCTCTTTTAAAAATTTACCACCTGCTGTCTGTATTCATATGCAGCCTGATCCCCTCCAAATGCCCCTTGAGCATCTCCTCCATATCCTTAAAGTCCACCTCCCTAAAGTCAACCACCTCCATATCCTTAAAGTCCGCCTCCCTAAAGTCAACCACCACCATTTTAGTGCAACTTTCCCCTCTCCCCAGATCCAGGGAAAACCAAATCCTAGCATGATCACTCCCTGCCAGTGGGTCCCCTACAACTAGGTTTCTAACCAGATCGCAGGCCAACAGGACCACATCCAGGATGCTACCATCCCTTGTCAGGCACATCACCAGTTGAGTTAGGAAGGCATCCTGGAAGACCTCCATCAAACTCTACTCCCCAGCCAGTGAAGATGCCATAGTGCCCCAATCAACCCATGGCATGTTAAGGTCCCTCAGCGCCACAGTTTTACCCTCGCCCTGTGCACAGTGATCCCTTAGATTCATTATCAGGCCTTCCACGAGTTCCTCAGCCTACATGGGTGGCCTATAAACCACCCCCAGGCTGACCCTCTTACCCACAGGGGCCTGCAAGGTAACCCATAATGCCTCTGTGCTCCCCTCTGCCCTCTCCACCCTGCATATATCGATGCCATTTCTAATGATGAATGCCACTCTGCCATCCCTGCCAATGGTCCTGTCCCTCCTGAACATGGTGTATCCTATCAGGTTTGGGTCCCAATCATGTTGAGGAGTGGCCCAAGTTTCAGTGACTGCCACCACATACACACCCTGTTCAGTCAGTATTGCCTGAAGCTCAGGCATCTCGTTCCCATGCTCCTGGCATTAATGAGGACCACCCTCCATCCCTATGTTAGGGGATCCTGAACACTCCTTCACCAGGGCATAGCATAGTGCTTGGCCTTGTGCACAGTCAAGCCAGATATACTCTTGACCTTGAAAGCACAGCCTTGCCCCTCACTCCCCCCTTCCAATTTAATGCCCCTGAACTTGGAGTCCCCTAGCAGAAGCACTTTAACTTCCTTCTTCCCCTTGAGCCTACCTCTCTCCTCCACCACACCCCTCACTCCTACTACCTCTACTTTTTCTCTGACTACACCATCAATTTGACTGCCAATGGCTGCCTTTAACCCTTGTTCGAACTAATTCACTTGTCCAACTGTTTCTCTCCTAGCTCCCACCACAGCAGTACTCTCATTAACCTGTGGCCCCTCCTGATTTCCTGGGGCTCTTGTTTAACCCCTCCCATCATTCTTTTTTCTGTTGTCCTCCACACTTATCTGGTAACCTTTTTTGTTTTCGCTGTACTATCACCCCACAATTTGCTCCATTTTTCTTTGATTTTATTTACATTTCTCCCACCTACCATTCTGAATTGGAACTCTTTGCTGCCAACCTCACATGCACATGACTCACAGCACTACTCAGGGACAGTGGGAACCTGCAGCACAGGGTTCCACGGAAGTAAACAAAAGACATGATGCAATGTGAGGGGGGAGTTCAGCTAGAAATTAGGCAGCAGCCATATTTACTGTGGATCTACAACAATGGAAACATAGAAACATAGAAGTTGACGGCAGATAAGGACTGCAAGGCCCATTCAGTCTGCCCATAAATAAATTTTAAATATCTAAAAAACTAAAGACCACTAGAAAAAAATATTTACAGATAAGGAAACCCGAACTATGGTTGCATGCTTCCAGACAAAAAACAGAATTTTGATAATCACTTCCTGATTATCTAGTACTGCATCTTTAAACAAAGAATTGGAAAACCATTGGAAAGTGAAAGGGGAAATTGTTTAACCAGGAAAGGCACACTAAGCAGAAGCTTGTTTCCAGACGTGACCTGGGGGCACATGGAAGTTAAGTGACTTGTTCAGGGTCACACAGTGTGCAAGTTGGGGCTGTGGGATTCAAACCCAGGTCTCCATGGTTGCTGCTCAGTGCCCTAAACCACAGCACTATACTGCCTCCATCAAGGCAGGCTCGTGTACAGTGGCACCCAGGAATATGTGTGAAATTGCAAAGTTCCAGTTGAACAGCCATAAAATTACAAAAATAAAATTCAATAGAAATAGAATAATAAATAGGGGACTGGTTATTACAAGGGTGTAATACCATTGAGAGGTTCTGGGGACAGGTGAACCTTGACAGTGAAGCTCGAGAGGTTCCTGTGTCACCAGAACATTGTGATGGTATTACACCCAAGTAATACCCAGTCCCCTAACTTTAATTCTTTTGTAATATGTGGATCTGGAAAAAATAAAAAATAAACAAGGGGACTCGGAATCGTTCTGTCACTATCATAAGAAAATGGGTGCCCAACCGCTGCACAGAACACTCACTTGCTTTAACCCAGTCTTTAACAAGTCTCTGTCAGGGTCACAGTGCCTCGGTTCATTAGCTTTAAGCAAGTCCTACCTGGTTGATTTGGAGAGATGTTCAGTGTCAGCAGGATCAAACAGATACTTCTTTAATGTGCCAGAAAAATAATAAAAAATAAAAATAACCAAAAAAATGAGTGCAAGGCTACAAGTTTCTCTTCCTAAGCAAAACAAAGCTGCCATGTTTTGAAAAGTGTTCTGCTTGCCCAGAGACATATAGCGGCCAATGATAAAGCATGTTTTTGATTGACAGGTAGTGTCCCGGGCAACTGCACTGGGCACCATAGTAACCAGCTCTAGTGTGATCAGATAGTTCTAAGAAAACCACTTACTTTCTGTGATAATACTACCATTCGGATCTGAACTTTGAACTGTAGTATTATACTAACATACTAAAATGCCAGCAGAAAAGGCCTAATGGTCTTTCGTGTCTGCTCGTTTGGTCAGCCCCCACCCTGGGAGCTGACCTTGCCGCCCCCCTCGCCTTCTCTGGCTTCTTCCTTCCCAGTTCCGGATATCCTCGCTGCTCTGGATTTTGCTTCCAGAACCCTTCCCGTGTACTGGTCCCACCCCCTCTTGAACGACTCCACCGTCTCTGCCTCCACCAGCCCCCGGGCAGCGTTTTCCATGGCTCCACCACCCTCTCAGTGAAGTAGTACCTCCTCCTTTCTCCCCTGAATCTTCCCCCCTCCAGCTTCCACTCATGCCTTCTAGTTGTCCTCTCCTCCTTCCTTTGAAGCACCTTGACTGCTCCTCCCCTATTAACCCCCTTCATGTACCTGAATAACTCTATCATGTCCTCCCGGTCCTTTCTCTCTCTTCCAACGTGTACATATTTAGTTCTTCGAGCCTCTCCCCATAGGTTCTATCCCCCAAGCCCCAAATCATTTTGGTTGCCCTTCTCTGGACCCTCTTCAGGAGTTTAATGTCCCTCTTTAAGTGTGGCCTCCTAAACTGCATGCAGTACTCGAGGTGTGGCCTCACCAAGCAGTTATACAGAGGGAGTATCACTTCCCTCCTTCTGGAGGTGATCCCCTAGCGATGCATCCCAGCGTCCTGTTGATCTTGGCTGCTGCCCTCCTACAAGTCTCAGAGCTGTTCATCTTGACATCCACCACCACCCCCAGGTCCCTCTCAGCCATCGAGACTTGTAGTAATCCCCCCCCCCCACCGGGTGTACACTTGGCCTGGGTTTCTGGCCCCCAGGTGCAGTACCTTGCATTTCCCTGCATTGAACCTCAGCTTCCACTTTCTAGACCATCTTTCCAGAGCCTCCAGGTCCCCCTGTAGAGAAACCCTCCCCTCCTCCCCATCCACCACCACCCCCAGTTTTGAGACATCCACAAAGAGACTCATCTCTCTCCTGATACCTGTCCTTATGTCAGAGACATAGGCGTTGAACAGGAGGGGCCCAAGGACTGATCCCTGTGGGACCTCACTAATGACCCTCCTTGGGGATGAGACTATCCCACCAACTATGATCCTCTGGGTCCAGTCCTGAAGCCAATTGTCTATCCATCTGATCATCTGGTTCCCCACTCCCATTTCTCCCAGCTTATCCAACAGGCCGTCATGAGGAACAGAGTCAAATGCCTTGCTGAAGTCTAGAAAGAGGACGTCCACTGGTCTACCCAGGTCCAGGGCACTCGTCACCCAGTCATAGAACTCCACAAGGTTTGTCTGAAATGATTTCCCTGAGATGAATCCATACTGTCTATTGTCCAGGCACCCTGACTTTTCCAGGTCCCCCCCAGCCTCTCCTTGACAATGTCCTCCATCACCTTGCCCACCACCGATGTCAGGCTGAAAGGCCTGTAGTTTCCTGCCACCTCCCTTGATCCCCCCCTTGTGGATAGGCACTGTATGTGCCACCTTCCAGTTCTGGGGCACCTACCCTGTCCTCAGAGAGATGGTGAAAAGCTCCGCCAGGGGTTTCGCCAGGACATCCGCAAGTTCCTTCAGCACTCTGGGATGTAATTTATCTAGCTCCGGTGCTTTCTTCATCTTAAGGGACCTGAGGGCTTCCCTCACTCTCTCTGCCATGATTTCCACCTCTGCTACCTCTTCTCCCTGTTTTGCCTTCCCCCCTTCTGCCAGTGATGCCTCCCCCTCTCCCCAGACCCGCCGATTGGTAAGGGTCCCACCCTCCTCAGTATCAGCAAAAATGATAGTAGTATCAGTTGTCTCAGGATGGTATTATTGAAACAGCAGTGGTGTATTATCAGAAAAATGTTGTCTGACTTAGGATTGTATTAGTGAGGCCTATCCATATGTTACAATACAGTACTACAATATACAATTTTTGCATATTAAATATACAGGTCAGTTCAACAGCAGTTACATGGAACCCTTTCTTGACTCTTAACACAGGAAGATTATAAAGAGATAGTAGGAATATGGCCATCACTGGGGACCCAATTGACTGGTAAGGAGTTCAAAAGTAAAAGAATAATAAAACAAAGGATATGCAATCCATAGTTACTTTTAGCAGGCGGTGTTGCCTGTTGTTGACCAGCAGTGGATCTTAGTCCAAACTGAGGAGCCTTTGTTGTAAGTAAGTTGCAGAGGTAATGTGGGACAGTACCAGGTATACAGATTGGTACCCCAACCACATAGGAAGTTGGCCACTGGACCTATCTGGCCATGTGAGGCATGCACATTAATGCCTACTAAAGGTATGGTCTTATTCTGTGCAACCCCCTCTCACTAATGCCTGAATGCAGTGCTGGAACACAAATGTATGAATGTGGATGTTGGCAAAGGCAAGCCTTCTGCTGTTAACCACATGTCTAACAGCAGATTAGTGCAGTGGAAGTGTGCTGGTACCATAACCATGTGCCTGACTTGCCTGGGTAGTTAGTGTCCAGGGATTTCACACTCACTGTTAACATGCTTACAGCACAGACAGGCCTCAGTTTGTCACGATGTTTATGTAGAACTTATATGCTACAGATAAATACGGTGTTCTGTGGTAGTATGTGTTTGTGTAGTGGGTTTGTGCAGTGTTGAGTATTAGTTCACTGTAACAGGGCCAGGAGTGGACACAACATCATATTTTAGAGTATACTATTTACGGTATTGCGTGGGGATAGGTGGATGTCCTAGTTCCATGCTTGGATAATGGAGCGGCAGCACCCAGTAGAACACCCTCTGGAATGCAATGACCTGAAATGCAAATTGATAAGCCAATGAGTGTTAGTGCCATGCATAGAAACATAGCAACATAGAAAGTGACGGCAGAAGGAGACTGCATGGTCCATCTAGTCTGCCCATAAGCCTACCCCTCCTCCCTTAACTGCTATTCAGTGTTATAATACCTTTGTGCTTATCTTGAACAATCCAACTGACCTAGTCTCCACAACCTTTGGTGGAAGGCCATTCTAAGTATCCACCACCCTCTCGGTAAAGATGAACTTTCATGTGTTACTCTTGAACTTGCCTCCTTCCAGCTTCATGCTATGCCCCTTCATTCTTGCACGGTTCTTGATCTGAAATAGGGCCTGAACCTGGACCTTGCTTATTCCCTTCAAGTACTTTAAAGTTTTGATCATGTCTCCCCTTTCTCTGCATTGTTCCAGGGAGTATATGTTTAGGTCATGCAGACGTTCCTCATACGTCTTGTTGTGGAGTCCAGCTATCATTTGTGTAGCTTTCCTTTGCACGATATCCAGTCTGTCTATGTCCTTTCTGAGGTGAGGTCTCCAGAACTGTACATTGTACTCCAGGTGAGGCCTTACCATTGATCTGTACAGTGGCATAATCACCTCCCTCTTTCCACTTGTAATTCCTCTTCCTATGCAGCCTAACATACTATTCACCTTTAATGCTGCTTTTTCACAATGCTTGGATGTTTTCAAATAATCTGTTATAATCACCCCCAGATCCGTTTCCTGCTTTGTGGCTTTCAATTTCACTCCACACGGGAGGTATTCCTCCCAAAAATTTTTCCTTCCTAGGTGCATGACCTTGCACTTTTTGGCGTTGAAATTTAATTGCCAAGTTTTTGTCCACCTTTCTAGTCTTTGAAGATCAGCCCTCAACCTTTTCACTCCTGTTGGAATGTCTACTCTATTACGTATCTTTGTGTCATCTGTGAATAGACACACCTTGCCTTCTTGGCTCACAGATATGTCACTGATGAAAATATTGAAGAGGATTGGCCCCAGCACTGATCCCTGTGGCAGACCTCTAGTTACCTCTCTCTCCTCTGATAATTGGCCACTTACCAGTACTCTTTGAGTCCTTCCACTAAGCCAGCTCCATACCCAGTTTACCACTTTTTGCTCTGCTCCTGTACCGGGAAGTTTGTTCAATAGTCTTATATCTGGGACCGAGTCAAAGGCTTTGCTGAAGTCTAGGTATAATCTATTTATTTATTTCAAGCTTGTACCAGGAAGGCATGTTGAGCAGACTACTGCTTGATTCCAGATTCGCCCTGGGGGTAGGGGAATTGGAAGTGCATACATACTCACAAAGTAAAGTCAATTACGTGATAGACATGCAAGATAAACATAAGCAAGGTATAGTGCATTTTTGATAGGCAGATGCAAGCCATGTGACAGAAGACTAGCTTAAGGGAGATTACATCACCAGGTACTGGCTAGGAACAGTGAAATTAGAAATGCTGAGTACTAGGGTTTTTTCCCTGATGCAGTAGGTACTGGTCGCCCAGTTAATGAGCTCCCATGGGTGCATGTGCAGATGGGGTGGAAGTATGTTTTGAGAAGGGAGTTAAGGTGCTATCCTGGGGTGGCGTGCCAGATAGCCGATGTGAACGAGCTCCAGAGATTACATCCATAGCGCTACCTTGACTTACTGTCTTTGTTACCCAATTGAAGAAATATATTAAGTTTGTCTGGCATGATCTTCCTGTGGTGAATCAGTAATAGCCTTATTTGTATAGCGCCATTTAACACTGGCACCTATGGCCATTAACACTAATCCTTTTGTGCACCACAGTGGCACAGGCTGCACTCCTACAGTGCTTCTGACTGGCCATCTCTATCCCTATTGCCAGCTAGCAGAGGGGCTGTGCTTTGCATGTGAACACCTCTTAGTGCCTGTTCAGTGCTGTGCACTGCATGGAGATTAGAGATATGAGAAGCTGCCTAACTTCACATTGCAAATCCACTTCTCAAAATTTGCCAACTTTGCAAAACTGATTGGCCATGCGAAGCCCAACTTTACAAATTTCTAGAGCTTCATGAAGTTGTGAATTCTGGAACTTCACATTCGAAGCTGGAGATTTGCCAGTTGCAGTGCATCATTGGTGATTCATACTATGAAGCTGCAGAACTCCAGGTCACATGGTATGACAAGCAATCCTAGTTGATGTTTCAAGGAAATAGAAAACGTCCTCTACAGCTCTGAGTTACATAGATACAAAAATATCCTTGCTGCTTCAAATACTTAAGTCTGACTGCTAGATCAGTTTCGTGTCATTGCTTAGCACCCGGTGTGGCTGTTTTTGAATTTATTATAGTGTGTTGTCATAGTTTAATTTGTGATTTCAGTTTGGAGATTTTGACTGAGCGATCAGTGTGTGTGTCCTTAGGGCAATAAGTAGAGTTACTGCTTGCAGTCTGGCATTTTGCTGGCACAGGCTTCCCAGAGGAAGGTCAACAAATTAAGTTACCTAAAATTTGGGCCACCATACCAACAGTCCACCTCTGATGCCCAAATTGTTCAAAAACAAAACTTCTCACAAAATAAATAAATAAAAAAAATGAACCCCAGCTGTTAATTTTGTTTTACCCAGCTAAATTGCCAATAAAAATCATACCCCAGCAGGGTTTGCACTGTGTTTTTTATTTGAACACTGGATGGCCTGGTATGTAAGTTATTTTCATTATTACTACTTTTATGAATGCTAACTCTTTGTTCTCTCTGCATTCATTGTTGCTGGTCACAGCACCAGCTCATTCTGTGAGCATGTGCTCACTTGTGTTTTCTCTAAATTGCCAATATGTAGGCAAAATGTTTTTTCAGAAACCTTCGTTCCCAATGTGGTGATGCAGTTGACAGTTAGTGCCTCATCTACAAAGTCAACCAGTCCCCTAGCACTAATGCTGCTGACAAATTTCACACTAATTAAAGCTTCTCTTGTCATTAGAGCAATTTTGCCTGCATATACTAATGACAGAGGCATAGGTTTAAGGTACAGTAAATTCTTTTTTACTCTTGATTTGTGTTTAGGTGTCATTTTGTTATAGTATCAATTAAATGACTCCTTAAGTGGGAGAAAATCACATTAGGTGACACATAGTGGGAGTTATAAAAGCATGATTAAAAAAAGGATTTACAAAATATCATCGTCAAAATTCTAAATACAGCTTAGTCATGGAGGATACCATTACATAAAAGATATGATAAGATGAGGTCTGAGCTCTTTTTTTTTAATTTGGAAGGAAATGGATAAGAATAAAACATTTATTTTGGGGGGTAGCAGAACACAGAGCATACTTTACGGTGGGGGAGGTTAGAAATAGGAGTAAAATGAGGAGGCATTTATTTTTACCCAGAGAGCAGTAAAAGCTTAGGATCTTCCCCCAAAGAAAGCAGTAGAAGTGGGGAAGGGAACTAGTACATAAAGTCAAATAGCATTTTCCTCATGGCTCCTTCCCTGAAGGTTTTATTTATTTAATTTAGAATTTTTGGGGCTGGGAAAGGTACGCTGAGCCAAAGTTAACCTCCAAATGCAACCCAGGAGCACAGGGAGGTAAGTGACTGGCTCAGGGTAACCCAGTATGCAAATGTTTGTTAGATTTTAACTTAGGTCTGCTGGGTCTCCAATGTCATTGCTTGATGTCTCTGGGTTATACTGCCTCCCTATAGGTGGCTACTCACTGCTACAAGTGGAAGGGATGCAGGCTTCACGGTCAGTGCAGAGTCAGGTGCACACCCTCATAAATAAAAAATAAGAACTTAATTTACTTATCCCATATGTGGTGTTTGGCTGCTTCCTCTTGGGTGATGTTTCTGGGCTCAGACGGTCTTGTTCACTTCCCCCTTGTGTATTCCAGGTGGAGGAGAGGGATAGCACTGTTGCACCCAAGTAATCAGGCCATTCTGGCAGTGCCAGTTTTCTTTTTATTAAAAATAAAGCTGTTGCCTCCTGAGCATGCCTTTTTGGGAGGACCACTGTTCCCACTGAATGTACATGTGCAGTGCTTCAGCATCAGTGTGTCCCCAAGAAGCCTAAGAGACATTCCTGGCCTCCTGGGTAATGGGAGATGCCAGCTTTAGTGAGAAAAGTGTCTGCCGGGCCAGGATGGAGCCACAGCTTGCATCGAAAGAATCCTGTGGTGTTCATTTTTCTTTTAGAAAATTGAAATAAAAATTTTTTGGAGGCAGTTGACCTGGGTGGCAGCAGTGAGAGGAATGGAAAGCATTGTTCTGGGGCCAAGACCACCATTATCAAAACCAATGATAAAGAAAGATAGACAGATAGATAGAGAGAGAGTGAGAGAGACAGAGAGAGAAAAGAGAGATGGAGAAAGAGGGACAGATAAAAGAGAAGCATAGAAACAGATTTTGTTGGTGGAAAAGGACCTTTATGCCCATCCAGTTTGTCCCATGTCCCTCCCTGCCTATTCCATCACCACTAACCCTAGTTAGTCATAGGTGTCACTCCCTCCTCCTGTTCCTATACCTAATATACCCCTGTGCCTATTCCATGCATGCTTGAAGCTCCCCATAGTCTTTGCTACTACTACCTCCTCTGGCAGATTGTTTTAGCCATCCACCTTCCTTTCCACAAAGAGTATTTCAGCACATCTCTCCTAACCTTGCCCCCTTGTTCTAGTGCCTTTCTTTCTCTGAAACAGACACTTCACTTGCACCTTATTCACCCCTATGAGATATTTGTAGGTTTCAATCATGTCTCCTCTCACTCTTCACTCATCCAGGGAGTACATGCTGAGTTCCTACAGCCTTTCCTCATATGGCTTCTCATGCAACTGCCTCACCAGTTTGGTTGCCCAGCTCTGTATGTGCTGCCTCCACCATTCTAGTGTCCTTGTGGAGGTGTGGCCTTCAGAACCGAACACAGTACTCCATGTAGGGCTTTACCAGCAAATGATACAATGGCAGCACCACTCCCCTTCTCCTCCTGCTGGAAATCCATCTCCCAATGCACCCCATCATCCTGCTAACCTTTCCTACTGTTTTGTCATACTGCCCAGCTACCTTGAGGTCATCAGATATAATGACCCCAGGTCTTTTTCTTGCTTGGTGATTATAAGCTCCATTCTCTCCATAATATACATAGCCCCTCAATTGTACAACTCTAAGTGCATGACCTTGCTCTCTTTGGCATTGAAACCCAGCTGCCACCCCCTACACCATTCCTTTAGTTTCCTCAGATTCCTTTGCATTCACTCCACCCCTTCTTGAGCATCAACCCTGTTGCAAACTTTTGTGCCATCTGTAAAGAGACACACCTTACCCTCAAGCTGCTCCACAATGTCGCTTATGAAAACACTGAAGAGGAACAGTCTCAGCACTGAACCTTGTACCACCCGACTAGTCACTCTCCTGTAGCCTGAGTGGCTACTGTTTACCACCACCCTTTGCCTCCTATCCCTTAACCAGTTTGATACCCAGCTTGCCACTTTCTCCCCCAACCTCAGGCTGCTTAGTTTCTTAACTAACCTATTGTGCGGCACAGCATTAAAAGCCTTACATAGAAACATAGAAACATAGAAACATAGAATTTGACGGCAGATAAGGACCGCTTGGCCCACCCAGTCTGCCCATTTCCCTACCTACTGGATAAGCTGCAGATCCTAGTTAACCAGCAGCCTACTTCTTCCTACCCCACCCCCAGAATTGCCTTATGACTATCCCATGCATGCTTGAATTCCACCACTGATTTTGACTCCACAACCTCCTCCGGAAGGCCATTCCATGCATCCACAACCCTCTCTGTGAAAAAATACTTTAAATTACCTCTGAGCCGCCCCTCTATCTTCAAATTGTGCCTCTTGTTCTTGCACACCTCTTTTTGAAAGATGCTACCCTCTTGGACTTTGTTGATTCCTTGAGGTACTTGAAAGTTTCTATCATGTCCCCCTCTCCTCCTTTCTCGAGGCTATACATATTTAGCTCCTAAGTCTCTCTTCATATGTCCTCCGGTGCAGACCCTGCACCATTTTAGTGCCCTCCTCTGGACAGCTTCCATCCTGTCTATGTCTTTGCAGAGATTGGGTCTCCAGAACTGCACACAGTACTCCAGATGGGGTCTCACCAGCTGTCTGTACAGAGGATAATAACTTCCTGTTTCTACTGGTGATGCCTCTGCCTATGCATCCCAGTATCCCCAGCCCTCCTTGCTGCCTTCTCACATTGCTTGCCCACCTTTAAGTCATCTGATATGACTACCCCAGGTCCCTTTCCATTTTGTTGTTGTTAGTATCTCACCCCCATTGTGTACTCTTCCCTGGGTTTTGTTTCCCAGGTGCATTACCTTGCACTTCTTAGCATTGAATCTAAGCTGCCATACATTTGACCATTCCTCTAACCTTGCCAAGTCCCTTCTCATCCTTTCCACCCCACCCTGTGCATCAACTCTGTTGCAGATCTTAGTGTCATCTGCAAAGAGACATACTTTTCCTTCCAGTCCTTCTGCAATGTCGCTTATAAAGACATTGAAGAGGACTGGTCCTAATGTGATATCCAGATAGGCCATGTTGACTACTCTCCCTTGATCCACCTACCTGGAAACCCAGTCAAGGAAATCTATGAGATTAGTTTGACATGACCTCCCTCCTGTGAAACCATGCTGCCGGTGGTCCTGCAGCCCTTTTACTCCAGGTGTTCCACAAGCCTCTCCGTCTATAGTGTCTCCATTAACCTTTCCACTACTGATGTGAGACTGACTGGCCTGTCATTGGTGGCATTTCTCCTACTGCCGCTTTTGTGTAGAGGGACCACATCAGCCTTCCTCCAGTCCTCTGGAACTTCCCACATCTCCACTAAGGTGCTAAAACGTGCTGCCAGAGGGGTGGCCAGCACCGTGCTTAATTCCTTTAGGAGACTTTAATAAATCTCATCTGGCACCATCGCTTTAATGATGGTTCTGGACGACTTCAATGCATGGGTCGACAATGAACTCTTGCAATTTAGTCAACACTTCCTCCAGTTAATGACATCTCTGAGCCTTACACAGGTGGTTTCCTCTGCTACTCACAAACATGGACACTCTCTAGACTTAATCTTCCTCCTAAGGATCAAAACATCTGATTTTGGGGTGGAACCAGTTGGGTGATCTGATCATTACACCATGAGGTTTAGTTTTAGCACCCCTCCCCCAAAGGCCTACCACTGTGGAGATGGTTAGGTACTGCCCTTTATGGGATTTAAGTTCCTATGGCCTTGCGGCGGTCCTTGACCTCTCATCCCTGTGTTGGCAAGCAATGATCCACAGACCCTCGTGTCATCCTGTAATTCAGCCATTTTGGCAGCTCTGGATTCTATTGCTCCAGTCTGTGTTCACCCTCTCTCCCTTTGCCCCTGGTCCCCTTGGTTTGATGGGACTTTGAGGGAGATGTGGAGATCAGGGCAAAGGTTAGAGCGTTACTGGTGAAAGTCCACCCTTGATGCCGACCACCTTTGATTGATGGACCATTATTCAGTCTATCAATCTGCAATCACCTGTAAGAAGGCAGAATTCCTGTCCAGAGAGATTACGGCTGCTCAGAATTGATCAGCTCAGCTATTTCAAACTGTGGACAGACTGTGCAACCCAGCCTGTTTGCATGTTCAGAAAGCTTTTTCGCAATTAGAGTGTAATGAACTTGCTCGATTCTTTGCAAATAAGGTGGCCGACATCAGGATGGTACTGCAGCCAGCACACCCTATGAGAGTTGTTTGTGATCAGTACGGGGTCACTGTACCTCAGTTTTCCTGGAGTACCTTCAGTAACCCGGAGTTCATGAATGTCATGAGGACTATCCAAAGTGTGTGCCCTATGTGCTGTAATTTGGACCCTGGACCGACCTCCTTAATTTTGGGTTGTATTGACATCAACGGTCCGGTCCTTGTGTGGATAGTCTGGTGCTCCTTGGAATTGGGAGAGTTTCTCAGCTCCCTGAAAGAGGCGGAGGTGACACCACTCTTGAAGCAAGTTACCTTGGACCCAGACTGTTACGCAAAGTACAGACCTATCTCTAACCTTCCCTTTGTTGGGAAGGTGATTGAGAAAGTAATGGCAGCACAACTGGAAGACCATTTGACCATCCATGACATCTATAAACTGCTCCAGTCCAGTTTTCATAAGAGACATAGTACTGAGACAGCACTGGTTCGGGAGCTCAATGATCTCCTGATGGTGAGAGATCGGAAGAGCTGTTCCATCTTGGTTCTTCTGCATCTTTTTTCAGCTTTTGATACCTAGGACCTTATGGTGCGATAGGACGCCTGAGGCATATCAGTGGAATGTCAGGGACAGTCCTCAGATGGTTTACAATGTTTCTCACGGGTAGAACACAAAGAGTTGTGTCTGGTTTTTTTTCTTCAGGCCCGACTACTTTGTCTTGTGGGGTGCCTCAGGGTTCTGTGCTGTCACCCATGCTGTTCACAGTGTATATGCTACCCCTTGGAGACATTGTAAGAAGGTATGGGCTGAGGTTTCACTGTTACGCAGATGATACCCAGCTCTACCTTTCTTTTGCACCCGACCAGGATGGAGCTCTCTTGGTTTTTAAAAACTGTCTGAAAGAAATCCAGGAGTAGTTGGATTCTAGTTGGCTGAAGTTGAACTTGGAAAAGACTGAAGTACTGGTTGTGGACCCAGGTTGTCAGATGGGGGGGGGTCGAGTGTTGGTGCGCCCTATGGAATTTTTCTTGCCAGCGTTTCTCTCCTGACCTCTGAATGAGTGTATAACCTGGGGGTAGTTTTTGATGATGGACTACTTTTTCTAGGGTTTTCTGGGGTTGAAATATGTCGCTTGTAGCTGGTATAGAATGTGGCAGCCCGGCTTTTGACAGGTTCTACTCGATCCTGCCATATTACTCCAGTGCTGCGCGAACTGCACTGGCTGCCAATACGGTGGTGGATCACCTTTAAAGTTGGTTTACTGACTTTTGAAGCCCTACATGGACAGGGCCCGGACTATCTGAAAGAGCTTCTGGTTCCTTACTGCCTTGGTTGATCACTCTGCTTGGCTGATAAGGGGTTGTTAGAGATTCCAAGGGTGAATTTGAAGTAATCTGGTTCAAGAGCTTTTGCCTATGCAGTCCCCATCCTTTGGAATTCTCTACTCTGTCGGTTACGGGAGTGTACAACTGTAGAGGAATTTAAGAAGGGCTTAAAAACCTATCTGTGGCAAAAAGCTTTTTTAGATAATTGAAGTGTCTATTATTGATCGGTATATGGTCTTAATCTGTATTGTTTTGTCACTTTATTTTATATGTTGTTTTTATATCGTTAGGCACCTTGGCAATGGAAAGGTGCCATATAAATAAAGTTGTTATTATTCTCCTTTAAGGCTTCCAAAATCTTCTGGACCCTCTACACTGAGAATGAACTTGTGTCCACTCTTTCTTCTCCTTGGTGCTTACTGCAGCATGCTGTTCAGTCTCCCCACCCTTTACCATGAAGATCAAGCAGAAGTAATCATTTAATATTTCCACTTTCTCTTGATCTTCTTCTGCGTAGTCCTGCCCTGCTCTCCTGATTCTCACTATCCATCCCCTTGTCTTCCTCTTTCCCCCAGATACCTGAAGAAGATCTTGTCCCCTTTTTTGACCTCCTTTGCTATCCTTTCATCTGTTAGTGCTTTAGCTGTCCTCACCTTCTTTCCTGCCTCCCTTTGTTTTGTCAGATTTGTTCCCTATTGTCATCTTTCTGGATCTCCTTGTACTTTCTAAATGCTGTTTTCTTCTCCTTCACTGCCTTTGAGAACCATAGTGGCCTCTTCATCTTCTTTCCCTTGCTCACTTCCTGCAAACAGCATGCTGTTGCCTGAGCTATAACCTCCTTCATTTTTGTCCATTGAGCCTCCGCTTCCTCTCTGCCACCCCCACTCCCCATGGTATGCTCTGTGGCAGTTTCCTGTTTCTTTAAAATTTGCCATCTTGAAGTCCAGGACCCTTGTCTTCATATGCTTGTTTTCTGTCCTTCGCTCATACTGCACTTGCACCTTACTTGTACTGTACTGCACTCATTTTAAGTAATAGCATTCCTTGTACAGTCTGGTATTTGTATTCAGTTTGTGTACCTTGCATTCCAATGTATTTGTACCTATTCAGTAAGCTACTGTGTTCAAAGTATTTCTATGTATTTCTAGTTTGTGTAGTCACCTGCACCATTATTAAGCTGTGTAATTTGTATGTCTGTATTCATATGTGCCATCTTCATGGCCTGGTAGTGCCTGACAATGGTCCATGTTATCAGTGCACCCACACGGTAAATAAATAAATATTCCAAACCCACTCAGTGAGGTGATCACTTGTACCCAGGGGACTACCCACTGTGGTGACAGCAGTGCTGAACCTGTTTATATGTACCAGGTATAGCACTGCCCCGTCCCTACTGGGTTCCAAAACCAGCTGCCTGAGAAATGCCTCTTGCATGGAGTTGAGCTTGGCCCTGCCTCTTAATGCAGCTGCAGTGAATGTGCTCCAATCTACATCTGTCAAATTGAAGTCCCCCATTATCAAAATATCTGCCTTGCTGGCCATTTTGCTAATGGCTTCTCCCAGGGTTCTGTCTAAAACCTTCCCCTGTGTTGCAGGCCTGTAGACCACCCCAGTGCAAATAACGGCCTCTGACCCTGTCTCCAGTCTGACCCATACTACCTCCAGCCCATCATTATCCCCAGTTGCCCCTGTATCTCATTGGCTCTTACACCCTCTGTCACATATAAAACAACCCCTCTGCCTTTCCTCCCTGTACATTATGAAGTCATACCAAAGAGCCTGGCACTCACATAAGAGGCTGTGTGTATAGAAAAATAAGGCAAAACTCATAGATTACAAAACAAAAGTAAACTGTATTGTGGTACACACAATAAGGAGTGGGTTGGTACCACTAGATGTCACAAAAAAAAAATGTTATTTGATACTATAATATCCTAAGCATTCAATGTGCGCTGCTTGTATATTCATGCAATCGTGTATCCTTATGCTGCTTTTTATTTGCTTCTGTTAACTGTTCAATTGATAACCTGCATGTTATCATATCCATGTGTACCCCCCTCCCAGGTCGCACTGGGAGATGTGCATCTTGTTGCTCAGTGTGCCTTTCCTGGTGAAACAATTGCAATAAATAAATGTCATGTGTTTTTCTATACTGTACACACAGCCTCTTATGCGAGTGCCAGGCTCTTTAGTTTGTCTTCATAACATTGTGTGAGTGAGTGGCTGCCTGCCTGACATCAGCTTTACTGCTGCTTGAGCGCACCTGACCCTGATTTGCTGTGCTTTCCTCCCTAACCTGTCCTCTGGAACATGATATAGCATGGGATAGCCACTTCCCAGCTGTGGTTGTCCATTCACCATGATTTCATTATGGACACCAGATCCAGGTCTGCCACCACAATGATTGCCTCAAGGTTAGGAATTTTACATAGAAACAAAGAAACATGGAATCTGTCGGCAGATAAGGACCATATGGCCCACCTAGTCTGCCATTTCCCTGCCAGATCTATTAAGAACAAAACTGCAATTATGCAGATTTTGTTGGAACAGCTGATATGACTTGCATCACCAAGACCTGGCTGGATGAAAATGCTGGTCCCATTCTGGAAGCAGCAATTCCAGTCGGGTAATCAGTGATACGCCAACCAAGATTGGACCGCGGGGGTAGCGGTCTGTTTTAAGACCGAGTTGGGCCTCACTGATGTATCAGTAGAGGAAGCCGAATCCTTTGAATGTACTGTGGTAGCTGGTGTGGGCTGCAGGATAGCTCTGGTCTACCGTCGACCCAGGGAGAAAAAGTGGTTCCTGCAGGAAGTGGCAGACTTTGCCGTTGACATGGCATCGGAGTCGCCCAGACTGATTTATTTATTTAGTTTTTGTTGACCGGGTAAGTGCATTAGACAAATCCTGCCTATTTTCAGGCACAGCCCAGGGAAGGGGGATACAGATGAATGCCAACTGACCTTGAACCAGATTACGCTGCTGGTGGTATTTTTAGTGAATGAGGGATATTTGGCCAGGGCACCGGGGAAATTCCCCTACTGCATTGCTGGCAGTAGGGGGCAAGTGGCTAAGTAGAGTCATTGTTGGCTTAGCTCCAGTGGAAGACGGTCAGGATGGAGCTTGGGGAGCAGTTTCCCTGCATTGGTGATTCTGATAGTCCTAAAGGAGAGCTTGGTAAATGACTTTTGAATGCTAGCATCGAGGAAAGTGAAATTTTTGTTTCAACGGAAGATTTGTCGGTAAATGACAACCCTTTGGTAGTGATGGCTACTACGGAAGTTTCTGAGAGGCAACAGGCACTGTTGGAGAAGAAATTGTCCGAACTCACTCAGGAACATGAGTGGGTGAAAATGCTTTTGGATGCTTATTATATGAAACACTCACGGGAGGTTGCGGTGTCTGTTGTGAGCAAATTACAGGAACCGGAGCCTCAGTGTATACCAGGAATGATTCCGAAACCAGGTACTGTGGCTGTTGTTGATGTGCATGACCCTAATTCCGAGTGTTTGGCTGGTATAAATGAAACTGTTGAAATTCAGTGCCGAGAGCCAGCATTAGGAGGCCATTTGGCTGCAAATGCTCCCGAGGTGTCTCTGGTTGTTATGGAAACTTGTGTAAACCCGGAAGTGTCTGTGGTGTCTGACTGCTCTGTTGGTAGTGCACAGGGAAAAACACTGTCTAAAGACTCAGGATTTGTGTTTAAACTCCCTTTTACTAGAGTCTTTGCGGAGCCTCAACTGTCTGAGGTAAGCTGTATATTTCAAACGGACCCTTCTACTCAGGCTGGTGTGTCCGAATTTTCATTTGTAAAACGAGGGGTTGTCCATGGTGATACAGTGAGTGTGGAAGGGAAAGAAAAATGAGCAGCTATATTTTCTGATAAAAGACATTTGGGGATTCAACTGGAGAAACAGGTTGTATCGGAAGACAAACAAAATGATGACTCTGTTCCTACAATTATACAGGATGTTCCTATAGTACACCCTTTATCTGATGAAAATTGGACCCCTCAGACTGCTTTAAGTGCAGCCGGTTGGTCCTTTGATAAGGGCTCCTGGCATCCTACACCTGACTGGGACCCTAAGTTGAATTTTTCGCAGAATGAGCCTTCCTGGCATCCTCAGATTTCTGCATTATCTACTGCAATAGGGACAACGGAGGCAGTAAACAAGAAGCAGGAGTCCTCCCAGGAACAGGTTCAGAATCACCCTTCTGAGGTTTTGATTGATCTAAATACTGAACAAAATGTTATTGAAACTAAAAATGTTGAAACAAGTAAACCATTACTGTCTGAGTTATTTTCCAAAATAAAAAAAGAAGCAGCCCCTAGAAGGAATGCAGTTAGGTTGCGGTATAAGGGTGGCCTAGAAGTTAGACCTGATAGGCATTATGTTGGAAAATGTCTGTTGAAAGACTCTTTACATTTTTCTCCATGGGAGGTTTTTGCTTTTATTAACATTTCTGGTGAGGATAATTTTGATGTAAGCTTTCGCTCAGCTTATGCCCTAGATTTATTCTGGGAACGTTACAATCAGGTCAAATTCTCCCCCCTGTGGACCCCGTTTCTGGTAATTCCTCTGACTAAACCATTCGTTAAGTTTGTCACTATCATGTTTAGGAATGAAGGTGTACATATCGATGAATATTGTATTGGTTATCAAAAAAATGTGATGTTTTGAGTTCTCCAGAAGCCATTTTAGATGACCAACAGTTTTGGACGGGGGGGTTGGAGATTTAAGGTAAAACTTAGAAAGTTGGATGCTGGAATTTTACATATTCCAAATTCTATTTTGTTAGGTCGGGATAGAGGGGTTTGTTTCTATGCTGGGCAACCAAGTGCATGCTATAAATGTGGTTCTCGGACGCATTTATCTAGTTCATGTGACAAGCCCCATTGTGATAATTGTGGAGAGACTGGTCATATAGCTTTTCAATGTATGAATCACACAAAATGTGATCTCTGTGATGACATAGTGCATGTTTTTTCAGAATGTGTATGGGCTGCGAGGAATAAAGCATCTATTAGCAGTCCTGATCTCTTCATACAAAAAGCCCAAGATTTAGCCTCAGGGGTGGTTCCGGAAAATCAAGTTTCTGGTGGTGAAATAGGTGTCCCTGATTCGCAGCCTCTGATTGCGGATTCTGATGTTCCTTTGAAGGAATCTTCAGTGGATAACTTACATATGTCATCTCCAGTTTGTTATACTGAACAGCAAGAAAATTGTTCCCAAGAGGTGGCTCCTGTGGTGCTACCTCAGG
Organism: Neoceratodus forsteri; assembly: GCA_016271365.2. Lineage (NCBI taxonomy): Eukaryota > Metazoa > Chordata > Ceratodontiformes > Ceratodontidae > Neoceratodus > Neoceratodus forsteri. Next base: position 374,203,363 of record CM057449.1, read on the forward strand.
TGAGAAGGTCTTCCAGGAATTTTAAACCTCCTTTAGTGGCCCGTTCTACCGTGGATATGGAGACAAGTAATCCCTTTGAGGTATTATCGTCTCAATGGGGTGATTCAGTAATGGAGTGTCAAGATCTGGATTCTCAAACCCTTTGGGATAGCCCCCCTTCCCCTTCCGTAGTTCAGGAAGGTTATAAGAGTAAAAGGAAAAAAAGATGGAAAAAAGATAGTTAACTGCTTAATGTCTATAACTGGCTTGCATTAATTTTGGTTCAGTAAATGTCCATAGTTTGCTGAACTTTAAAAAAAGACAGGTTGTGTTTGACTATGTACATAACAATTCTTTGGACATTTGTTTGTTACAGGAAACCTGGGTATATACTATGGATCAGGTCAGGAGTTTTCAAAAGGAATGGTGCTGGGGTCCTTCATATTGGTCCTTTGGAGAGCAATCTGCCGATGGTTTGGGTTTTCTTTTTAACTCTTACACATTTTCCTTGCTAAAATTGATAGATTTGATTCCTGGGAGGCTGATGATTTTAGATGGGGTGTGGAGATCTATGACTTGTAGATTTATTAATGTATACTGTTCCCAAGTAAAGGCTGAAAGGGTGGCACTATTCTAAATGATAAAACCTTTTTTAATGACTTCATTCGAAATTTTCCTATGTGGTGACTTTAATTGTGAGCTAAACCCAAGGGGGAAAAATTTGAAGGAATTTAAAAAACAAAAATTATACTGTGATACCCATGCATTTAGATCACTAATACAATCATCTGGGCTGGTTTCGGCTAGTACTCACCAGCAAGGGGGCCCTAAATTTACCTATAAAAAAAAAACATATACTTCAGTTATAGATTATATTTTTTTATCTCAAAACTTATCCTTTTCTTTCTATACAATTCCAGTGGCCTTTTCAGACCATTTATTACTTAAATGCAAATTCTCTTCTGGTCCTTTCCCTCAGTGGAAAAATTCCCGGTGGAAGCTGAGCGCTCCTTTATTGCAGTCTCCTAGAGTGCTTACAAAAATTAGTACTTTACTTTCAGCGAGGTTGTCAGTTTCCTTTTTATATGATGATATAGGACAAATGGTGGTGGGATACTAAAAATAATTTGTGTAAATTATTACAGAATCAAGGGAAGTTCGAAAAAAATTCTAGATTTCTTAGCTATTTAGCAGTAAGACAACAATTGCATTACTTGTTCTCTGTTGCCAAAATTTGATTATTCTTTACAGATTCAAACATTAAAACGGAAAATACACCTGGTACAATATGACAGAGCAAAAACTTCCCAAGTCCTTCTTCAATATGGTTTAAAAAAAAACAGCCTCATGGTGATCCCTTTGAAGCTTTTAAAAAATATAGAACCAATACGTCCTTAACTGCATTAATAAATCATGAGGGTCATTTGGTGGAAGATACGGAGGGCCTACACAGGATTGTTAAAGAATTTTTTTTGTCGCATGCACCTGCTGTACCCCCTAGTGTAGAGGAAATGATGCAATTTTTGACTTCTATAAAAATACCAGATTCTCCCTTTAAAAAATCTTTATCTGGACATGTTACAAGAATAGAAATAGAGGCAGCCATTATATCCCAAAAGTCAGGTATCTCACCTGGACAGGATGGCTTGACTTCAGAGCTCTATAAGGCTTTTCCTTATGAGTTTTCCCAGTGTTTAGTTTTAGTTTTTAATTTTTTTTTATCCAGGGTGGTTTTTCCTGTTTGGTTCTCTGAAGGATTGGTGATCTTTCTTTATAAATCAGGGACGCCAACACTAATTGACAATTGGAGACCAATTACGCTTTTAAATACAGATTATAAACTCTTTAAGGGAATTCTGAACAATAGACTGAAACATTATGCAGTCACAGTTCTCTCCCCTTATCAGTTTTGTGGACTACCAGGATGGAAAAGCCAGCATGCCCATATGATCCTTTGTGATATCATTGAATATGCTGGACAAACAGGGAAACAGGGATGCATTGTTTCAGTAGACCAAAAAAAAGCCTTCGACAGGGTGTATCACCCATTTTTATTTCTAACCTTAAGGCATTATGGTGTTCCTGTTGTAATTGTTAGCTGGATACAATCACTTTATACAGGGGCTGTTGTTCACCCTATTGTGAAAGGCATGTGTGGTCAAGGGTTTCATGTGCCTAGTGGGGTCCGTCAAGGATGCCCATTCAGTCCTCTATTATATTCTTTTATAATTGATACTTTAATTCAATCTGTATCACAAATTCCCAAATGGGAAGGTATGTTGGGCACTCCTTTGTTACAAGAGTTATACATTCAAGCTTATGTGGATGACTTATGTGTATTTTTTTCTAATGTTGAACACATAACTATATTTTTGGAGTTCATGAAATATTACTCTAAGGTGTCTAATTCAAAAATTCAAGAACAAAAAAGTCAGGGATTATTTATAGGAAGGGGGGCGATATCTGATAGGATTATAAAAGGACTTAGGATTTCATCAGATCCAATAAAAATATTAGGCTTGTTGTATAGGCCACATAATTTACCTGAATTAAACTGGGAAACTGCATTAACTAAAATTGAAGGAAAGATTAATATATGGAAAAGGTGGAAATTGTCTAAACTAAAAAGGGTACAGATATTAAAACAATTTGTTGTCCCCTGTTTATTATATACGGCAATGATATTTCCCTTACCCTTGAATTTAGAAACATGAATTTATAGTTTATTTTTTTCAATTATTCTGGGGTAATAGGATCAATCCAATTAAATGGCAATATACATATCTTGAGGAAAATAAAGGTGGTTTTGGGATGGTAGATCCGGTAATTTTCTTTCACACATTATTTATCTCTCAAAACATCCGTTTAGGATTAACTAAGATTATGACCTTGCATGGGTATTTATAAAAACAAGTTTTGGCCCATTTTTATTTAACTTGGCAGAATTTACCTCCGAAACCTGTTAAAACATTGAATTAACCACATTATTTTTTGTCAGTTGCAAAAAACCTTTTTAAGTGGGGTCTTTCAGCTCAGATGGTTAAAGATAGCACTGGGCCTCAATTGTATAAAATAGTGATGGCATTAATATACCAACACGAGCCAGCCTTTAAAAACTGCCCCACGTCCCACGTAAAGGTGGCTATTAAGAGATTAAACAATTCAAGATTGCCTGAATATATGTGGGAATTTGTTTGGCTATCCTTATATGGTCGCTTAAACGTAAGAGGGAATGCAAAGCATAAAGTCTTGACTGAGAGATATTGTCCTTATTGTATTGCCCAGGAGGAGGCAATGGAACATTTTTTATGTTTTTGCTCCTATGCTAAATCTTTGTGGAAATTCCTGGCTTTTTTATGTTTTTGCTCCTATGCTAAATCTTTGTGGAAATTCCTGGCTAACAAATGGAACATGTTATGGTTATTGCGTTTGGATTATGACACACTGATTTTAGGTATTAATTTCCAGAGGGGTGGGGTATATGATGATGAGATGTGGCAACTTTTTTGTTGCTGTTTAGCTTATTATTTATGGCAAGCTCGGTGCCAGTGGGTTTTATATCAAAAAAGGATTTCTTATGAGGCAGTTAGTTTATTAATACAAGGGGCTATGGAAATAATTTATCTAAAAGTCTGTGAAAGAACCACTGCTTGGAAAGTGACTAGTTGGTGGAAGGGGTTTACAATGTTTATTAAATATAAATAGTATGTTCCTTACTGTTTTGAGTTGGTTATGGTAGGAGCATATAGGGGTGAAGTGTACTTTGAAACTACTTTACTTCTGGAAAGGATTCGCTACTGTGTGAAGTTCTTTCTTTTGTATTGTCCTGATATTGTAAAAATTCACAATAATTATTATTTTTTTTCTCCCTGCACTGTGAATTTGGTGAATTAACACTGTATTGTGGTTATTTATGATTTCCGTTTTGTTATCTGATGTTATTTCGATAAAAATTCCCCTACTCTTTTAGTGGGGGGGGGGAGGCTGATACATAGTTCTTTTTACATACTGATCTGATACTGTATGACTGTAATACTTATTTGATTTTGTTTGCCATCTGATTTGTATTTTATTTTTATGTGACTTAACACTGTTTATAATTAATTTGTTTTTGATGTTATTATAATAAAAAATTCCCCTACTCTTTTCGATATGTGCCATGGGATCTTTAACATCCACCTGAACTACCACCAATCCAGGCAGATGGGACCTCGGTTTAATGTCTCAGCCTAAAGACGGCACCTCAGAAGTGCAGCACCCCTCTAATGCTACACTACAGTGTCAGTACTGGGATATTAACCCAAGTGCCAGATGCGGGAACTGAACCCACAGCCCTCTGATCTTCTGGCCTCAGAGGTGAGTGTGCTACCTACTGAGCCACTGACACTGACTAATACTGCTGCTGATGGTTCTGGATGACTTTAATGCCTGGGTCGATGACAAACTTTTGCCTTTTGGACAGCACTTCCTCCAGTTGATGACGTTGTTGGGCTTCACACAGATTGTTTCTTCAGCTATCCATAATCATGGTCATTCTCTGGATCTGGTTATCTTCCTGGGGATTGAAGCCTCTGACTTGAGGTGGAACCTGTCGGTTGGTCCGATCATTACACCGTGGGATTCAACTTTTGTGCTCCCCTTTGTAGGTCTGCCCCTGTGGAGATGGTCAGTTACTACCCTTTACGGGATGTAAGCCCTGAAGACCTGGTGGTGGTGATTGACCTCTCGGAGTTTCCTGATGCCAGCTCAAGTCCAGAGCTGTTGGTCCTGGCCTATAATAAGACCATTTCCTCAGCTTTAGACCTGATAGCTCCTGTCTGGGTTCATCCCCTTCCACTCCACCCTTGGGACCTTTGGTTTGATGGGTCTTTGAGGGAGTTGCAGTGGTTGGGAAGAAGGCTAGAACGTCGTTGGCAGAAATCTGCCCTAGAGGCCGACCATCTCAGTCTGGTGGAGCATTACCAGTTCTACTAATCAGCTATCTCCCATAAGAAGGCAGAGTTCCTGTCCAGGGAGATCGCTGTCACTCAGAACCAACCAGCTCAACTCTTCCGAACTGTGGACAGGTTGTGCAACCCAGCCTGTCTGCAGCTCCGTCGAGCTTTTTCACAAAAGGAGTGTCATGAGCTTGTTTGATTCTTTGTGAATAAGGTGGCCGACATCAGGTTAGAGATCCACTTGACTCACTCTATGGGGGATGTGGTTGGTTGGTGCTTGGTCACTGTACCTTATATTTCCTGGAGTATCTTTGACCTGCCAGAGTTCGAGGATATTATGTGGATTGTCCAGGGGATGCACCTTACATGCTGTGGTTTAGATCCAGGCCCAACTTCCCTGATTTTGGGTTGCTATGAGACCATTGGCCCGGTTCTGGCTCAAATTGTCCGGTGCTCCTTGGAATCAGGTGAGTTTCCAAGCTCCCTGAAGGAGGTGGTGGTGACACCCCTTCTAAAGAAAGCTTTGTTAGACCCAGACACTTTAGCTAACTATAGACCTATCTCAAACCTTCCCTTTATAGGAAATGTTATTGAGAAAGTAGTGGCAATTCAACTGAAGAACCATCTGACCATCCACAATATCTATGAACCTCTCCAGTCTGGTTTTTGTAAGAGACATAGTACTGAGACTACTCTGGTTCGGGTGCTCAATGATCTCCTGATGGTGAGAGATCAGAGAAACCATTCCATTCTGGTACTCCTTGATCTCTCTCTTGAGCCTTTGACACTGTAGACCATGGGGTGCTGCTCGAGTGCTTGAGGTCCATCTGAGGTCTGTCGAGTACAGTGCTCAGATGGTTTACATCTTTCCTAACTGGTAGAACACAGAGAGTTGTGTCGGGTATTTTTTCTTCCGACTCTTTCCCTCTGTCTTGTGGGGTTCCTCAGGGCTCGGTGTTGTCCCCTATGTTGTTTGCAGTGTATATGCTACCCCTTGGAGACACTGTAAGATGGTATGGGCTGAGGTTTCACTGCTATGTTGATGACACCCAGTTCTACCTGTCTTTTGCCCCTGACCAGGCTAGTGCTTTCTCAGTATTTAACAACTGCCTAGCTGAAATCCAAGACTGGATGAATTTGAGCTGTTTAAAGTTGATCGCGGGAAAGACCAAGGTTATGGTTGTGGACCCAGGTCACAGGATAGAGGGGCTGAGGACTGATCATCCCTTTGATTATTTCTGGGGGGCGCTCAGATCCTTGCTTCAGAATGGGTGCGCGACCTGGGAGTGATGCTTGACGATGGGCTGACCCTTCGTTATCAGGTGCCAGCAGTCGTTAAGTCAGCCTTTTATCATCTTAGGAACATTGCCAGGTTCAAACACCTTGTTCCATCCAGCAATCTGCCTGTGTTGGTCCACGCCTTGGTGATCTTGTGCCTTGACTACTGCAACTCCCTTTACTTGGGGCTTCCTGGGGTTGATATCCGCCACTTGCAGCTAGTGCAGAACGCTGCTGCTCGATTGCTGACGGGGTGTTTAGGAGGTCGCATATCACCCCTGTGCTGTGCGATCTGCAGCTGCGATCCAGTGGCGGATCACACTTTAAGGTAGGTTTACTGACCTACAAAGCCCTACATGCGGACTTGGCCCTACTACTTGAAAGAGCTTCGATTCCTTATGTCCCCAGCGACAGCTCTGGGCTGACGAGGTTGCTGGAGATTCCAAGGGTTACTTTTAAATCTTCTGGGGTTGTGCTTATGTTATGCCCCCACCCTCTGGAATTCTCTGCCCCATCAGCTCTAGAAATGCATGACCGTGGGAAGCTTTAAACAGGCACTGAAGACTTTTTTGTGGAGTCAGGCTTTTTTATGAATTGTTATGATTTTATTGTTGTTTTATTTATTAATTGTAATATTTTTATGGTAGGTTTTAACACTGTAAAGTACCTTGGCATTTGAAAGGCACTCAAAAAATAAAGTTATTATTATTATTATTATTATTATTATTACTACTCACTGCTGCAGCCCCAGATCCTATTTGATTTGCAGATCTCCTGCTCTGCTCACCTCCAGGGTACCCTTATATCTATCCCATGCACTCTTGAACCCCCATATTGTTTTCACCCTCACCACTTCTGCTGGAAGGCTGTTTCATGACTCCACCACCCTTTCAGCAAAAAAGTACTTGCTAACATTACCCCTGAGCCTTCAACCCTCCAGCCTCATATCATGTCCCCTTGTTCTTATGCAGATTTTTCTCTGAAATATGCTTTCCACCTGTACCCTGTTTATTCCCCTAAGGTACTTGAAAGTCTATCATATCTCCCCTCTCCTTTCTTTCCTCCAGTGAATAGATATTAAGGTCCTTAAGCCTTTCCTTGTTGGGCTTCTGGTGCATTCTATGTACCATCTTTGTTGCCCTTCTCTGGACTGCCTCTATTTTGTCAATGTTCTTCTAGAAATGTAGTCTCCAGAACTGGACACAGTACTCCAGCTGAGGCCTCACCAGTGATCTGTACAGGGGCATCACCACCTCTTTCCTCCTGCTTGTTATGCCCTTCCTTATGCACCCCAGCATTCTGTTTGCTCTCCCCACCATCTTTTCACAATGTTTGGTCACCTTCAGGTTGTCAGATATGATAACTCCCAGGTCTGTCTCTCCTGACTTGTGGTGGCCAGAATTTCCCCACCCATTCTGTACTCCTTCCTTAGAGTCATGTGACCCAGGTGCATGATCTTGCACTTTTTAGCACTGAAACTCTACTGCCAGACACCCAACCACTCCTCTCATAGGCTTAGGTCCTTTCTTATTTTTTTCACCCCTCCGGTGTGTCCACTCTGTTGCAGATCTTGGTGTCATTTGCGAAGAGGCACACCTTTCCCTCCAGATTTTCTGCAATGTCACTAATGAAGACATTGAATAGGACTGGCCCCAGCACTGACCCCTGTGGCACCCTGCTGGTCACCTCCCTCTCCTCAGATTTCATGTCATTTATTTATTTATTTGGTTTTTGTTTACCGGGTAAGTACACTAGACAACAATGTTGCCTATATTCAGGCACGACCCCTGAAGAGTACAGACAGGGGAGACCAGAGTCAACATTAAAGAGTATTTCATGATTCAGCATGAGGTGAGAACAAACATTTGAACAGTATACAGCCAGGTACAGCCATTATCAGTGATGCCAAAGAGAAACAGATAACATTACATTAATTATTTTCATCTGATGATACATCAATGACTAAATTGAAATGACAAACAACAAACAAAACTTAAATGAAGTAGCATTATAACAATAGGATTTCTGCTGGATGTGGCAAACTTTCAGATTTTGGAGACCAGCAGGAAATCAGTAAGTGCCATAGGTAGGAGAAAATGCTAGGAGAGAGGCTCAAGTTACAGCACAAGGGCAGCAGTTGGATTCTAATAGGTGTGCCCGAAGACCCAGTTTAAAGGCCCTGTGGGATTTGGAGAGTTTGATGTGGGAGGGAATGGAGTTCCAGGAGCGGGGGGCAGATATGGCGAAGGATTGTTCTCCTTTTTTTGTGAGATATCTGGGAATTTCAAGTTGGGTTTGAGCAGATGCCCTGAGGAGGTATGCTTGGGAGGGCTGAGTTAAAAGTTCAGCAAGGTATTTAGGGAAACCCATTCTGATCATATTATCAATTGTACAGCCAGCAGAATAGTGTCTGAGCGAGTCTGGGAAGAGCCAATTTAGTTTCGAGTAGAGCAGGCAATGATGGGTAAGTCTGTGAGCGGAGAGACAAATCTGCATATACTGTTATAGCAGGTGCTCCATTTCTGGCGCTCCTTTACTAGCTTTAGGTAAACCTGAGAGCAATATGTCAGAGCAGGGAGGAGAAATCCTTGTGCAATAGCAAGCAGGCAGCATCATTGAGGAGGACCTAATTTTAAAGGCAAGACCAAGTTTTGAGTAAACTGTCTTACATGTAGCCTAATGTGGAGGTTAAAGTCAAGAGATGGGTTGAGAGTGACTCGTAGATACCTGAAGGAGGTAACACATTCAAGAGGGGAGTCATCTAGAGAATGTATCAATAAGTCTGGAGTAAGAGATCTGATTCTTGACGGGGGGCCAAAAAGCATAGTTGCGGTTTTCTTAGCATTCATTAGGAGCCTGTTCTGTAGTAACCACTCCTGCAAGCAGTTGAAGTCTGCTTGAAGATGTGCTCTTACTGTTAAGGGATCTTTACCACTGGAGAGAAGCACCATGTCATCAGCATAAAGGATCAATGAGGAGGAGCAGGGAAGGGAGGGCAAGTTGTTAATGAAAAGGAGAAAAGTAGTGGGCCAAGAATAGATCCTTGGGGGACTCCAACAGAGGTAGGGGAAAGATTTGAGACGGCGGATTCAATTTGGACAAATTGCAACCTCCCTGAGAGGTAGCTATCGAACCAGGAGATGGTTGACAGGTCAAAGCCAAGGCGGGACAGTTTGGAAAGTAGCAGAGAGTGATTCACAAGGTCAAATGCCTTTGTGAGATCGATAAATATGGCCCCAGTGAGCAGGCTCTTATCCATCGCTGTAAGGACTGCATTTGTCAGCTGAAGTAGAGCAGTTGGGGTGCTGTGTCCTGTTCAGAATCCGTGCTGGGTAGGGGATATAAGGTTGTGAATGTGCAGGTAATTTGTGACCTGAGTAGCGATGGCCTTCTCGAGAAGTTTATTTAGGGTAGAGAGAATGGCAATCGGTCTATAGTTTGACATATTTTTGGTATCCCCTTTTTTGTGAACAAGGACAACGCGAGTGGTTTTCCACAATGTTGGTACCATTTGGGTTATTATGGAAAGATTAAAGATTCTTGCAATAGGAACAGCAGGGCAGGGCTGCCTGCTTCAAGAAGCTAGCAGTAGCCCATCCGGGCCAGCAGATCCATGGTGGATACTGATCTGAGGAGATGCAGCACTTCGGTGGAGGAGACTAATGTGAGATGAAAAGGGGTTTCATGCGAAAGTTGTACCTCAGGAGGAGGTGAAAGAGGTTGGTTGAATTTCTCAGTGTATTCGGAGAGATCCAAGAATTGTGCATTAAGAGCATTAGCAATAGTAGGTAACTTATTACAGTTTGCGTCATTCAGTGTCATGTCGGTAATGGCCGTCTTGGGCCTTTGCTCAATGATTTTTGATGTGGTTCCAAAAACCCCTGGTATCACCCGCTGAAGATTGGAGAAGCTTAAGGCAGTAGCTCCTTTTAGCCTTCCGAATATCTTTTTTGCACGCATTTTCTCAGTTGTCTATAGTTAACCCAGTCTTCTGATTGTTGGAACTTCTTTGCCAAGGTCCAGGCCTTGTCTCTTTTTATCATGGCTCGAAGGAAGTATTTTTTTAGCCATTTATTAGGGGACCTCCTGAGACACCTTTTTTTCAGAGGGGTGTGCAGATCCTGAAGGGCAAGAAGCTGAGACATCAGGTATTCAAGTGCAGTGTTTACATCATCAGTGTGCTAGATGGGAGACCAGTCTATATTATTAATATCTTCAAGAAGTGCAGTTCGGTTTAGTTTGGCAAAATCCTGAAATTGAATGATTCTTGGGGGGGGGTTTAAGGCAGTGGCCATTCCAGATACAGAAAGTAGGCAGGCGATCACTAATCGAATCCGAAAAGGTCCCTGCAGCAATTATTTCATTTGCTCTATTTGTAGCCATCCAGTCCAGGAGAGATTGGCGCTCCGAGTTGGAAGAGATGCATGTAGGGCTAGAGATAAGTTGAGCGAGGTTAAGTCGGGCGAGAGCTTCAGTATATGTACTGGCGTGACTCCCTGATAGGTCTAGGTTGAAGTCTCCCATTAGTATGACTTCAGATCTACCCTTTAGAGTGGCCAGATAATCCAAGAGCCCATTTAAGCCAGGGAGAGCCCCCTTTGGAGGATTGTAGGCACAGATCAGATTTAGCCTTTTATCACCCCCTAGTTGTAGAACCGTATGCAGAGCTTCACAGTGATTTGTTATCCAAGACTGGAGTACAGAGACATTGAGATGCTCTTTATAATAAAGGGCAACTCCTCCACCCTTTTGTTTGGTGGGGCGATCGGATTTGGACAAGCTGTAGCCAGGTATTTTGTAATGGAATCAGGCATCTCTGGCCTGAGCCATGTTTCAGTTACTCCAAGTATGTCTGGACAGTACAGGGCTATCCAGGCTTCAAGTTCAGGAAAGTTTGCTGGTAAACTTCTGATATTCATGTGGGCAATTTTCATGCCCTTAGTGGAGAACCATGAGGAGTCATCCGTGGACCTGGCATTCCAATGGGGGCCAGGGTTAGATTCTATGTCTTCTGATAAGCATAAGCGCAGAAGCATCACCCAAACTTCTTTGTAGAATCTGTAATTGCACTTAAGGTATTTGGGCATGCTAGGGGGGTGGTAGAGAAGGACGTGCCCTAATTTGGAAGGATGAGTTATATGGAGGGACAGGTTAGGAGAAGGGAGCAAGGTTCTAGTTGGTATAAGGTTGGAGAAGACAAAGGAGCGTTCTTCATGGCAGTGGGACCCAGGGTATCCAGCTGGTATGTTACATGAGAGATAGGAGAGGACGATTACGGTGGGTAGTAATCTTGATACCACCAGAAGTGACCTTGGGCATGTAAGAGAGAACATTATGTATGCCTTGTATGAAACCTCTGTAAATCAGAGGTGGATTGTCCCTTATAAGAGTAGAATATAAGTGACAGAAATGGTGACTTAAGGACAGGGTGACACCTACAGTGAAGGCAGTTTGAGTGAAACCCTTAGTGGGCGGAGGTTGGCAGTCAATTATACAAGTTATTCACAAGAGGCAGGTATTCCAATAGAGTGCAGTTTATGAGAAGCGAACAGGAGCAGGGGGAATTTGAAAAGGTGAGGGGAAAAGATAAAACTGGGATACCCTCAGTCTGAGTTACTTTTCCAGACAAAATGAGTGTAGAACAGAGGCAAACATAGAGAATAGGCAAGAGTGAGTGGAGGAGAAAAAAAAAAAAAAAAAAGACTGCCTCGCTGGTTTGAATTAGGACTGATGCAGAAAGGGGAAGGGGGAGGACTGCCCTTCAAGTGACTTTATAGGTTGGAACAAAAGTAGGCGGGATTACTAGCATATTTAATTAATGGTGGAGGAGAGGGTGGTGGGGGTGGGCCGAAAATTTCAAGCCTGCAAGCAGCTGCTGTGTTAGAGAATCTGCTAAAATTAATTAAACAGTAGCTGCAGTGTACCAGAATCAGCAAAAGTTAATTAAATCAAGGTAGGCAGGCTAGAGTGTATTGTAGGCACAGTCTTGGGTTTAAAGTGGCTGCAGCAGTGAGTACTACAGCGCCAGGGAGCTGAACAGAAAAAAGGCGCCAAGGTTTAAAACCGAGCACAGTCTTGAGATTGCATACCTTCCTGCTGCCAGCCTTGTAGCTTCGGGGAACCGAGGGGAGCTGGGGAGGGCTTTTCAACAACCGTTGCCCTCTTGACCCTGGGGAAAAGAGAAAACACACAAGGGCTTACATACAGGGAAAATCAGGGCTGGGTCAGACAGTGAATATGCACAAAGGAGTTAATCGGGAGGACGGGGGAGGGGGGATTAGAACTTAGCAGCAAGTGAGAAGCAAACAGAACAAATCAGTAGGAATGAAATAGAAATTGTAAAAGGCACACTTTCAGCTCAGTTTTATACTTGGGTTACTGGAAAAACAGTGAAAATTTCAAGCCTGTAAGCAGCTGTTGTGTTAGAGGATCTGCTAAAATTAATTAAACAGCAGCTGCAGTGTACCAGAATCAGCAAAAGTTAATTAAATCAAGGTAGGCAGGCTAGAGTGTATCGTAGGCACAGTCTTGGGTTTAAAGTGGCTGCAGCAGTGAGTACTACAGCGCCAGGGAGCTGAACAGAAAAAAGGCACCAAGGTTTAAAACCGAGCGCAGTCTTGAGATCGCGTACCTTCCTGCTGCCAGCCTTGTAGCTTCGGGGAACTGAGGGGAGCTGGGGAGGGCTTTTCAACAACCGTTGCCCTCTTGACCCTTCCTGCTGCCAGCCTTGTAGCTTCGGGGAACCGAGGGGAGCTGGGGAGGGCTTTTCAACAACCGTTGCCCTCTCAACCCTTCCTGCTGCCAGCCTTGTAGCTTCGGGGAACTGAGGGGAGCTGGGGAGGGCTTTTCAACAATCGTTACCCTCTCGACCCTTCCTGCTTCCAGCCTTGTAGCTTCAGGGAACCGAGGGGAGCTGGGGAGGGCTTTTCAACAACCGTTGCCCTCTTGACCCTTCCTGCTGCCAGCCTTGTAGCTTCGGGGAACCGAGGGGAGCTGGGAAGGGCTTTCAACAACGGTTGCCCTCTCTACCCCATTTACCACCACCCTCTGAGTCCTGTCCCATAGCCAGTTCCCAACCCACTTTACCACCGTAGGACCCACTCCCAGGCTCCCCAATTTATTTAGCAATCTCCTTGTGGGACAGTGTTGAAGGCCTTGCTGAAATCCAGGCACCTGTGGAATCGGACACACCTGGGGGGAGTGACTTTGGTCACATGCCCCAATGGCCTCTGCCAATTAGCCACAGATTCCTCTGCCCTCCCTGGCTGGAGTTTAAAAAGCAGCTGAGATCAGCAGATTGCATAGTCTACCCTGACTGCCTAACACAAAGCATGTGAAAATGGGTGCGTTACCTCTATAACAACTACTCCTTTAGCAGCAGGTGTGAATTTTTTGATACAGGGAGCAACTTTCTGTAACACATTACTTTTAGGTAAATGAATATGCTTTAAAAGTAAAAGAAAAACAGAAAAGAAAACTGGAAAAGAAACAATGATAGAGGTGTGTCTGTTTGCATCCAAAGGGGCTTTGAAATGTGTAGTATTACAGGTAGAGCGTGTGTAATAAACGCAAAGTTTAAGCATAGAATTGTGCTCAGTATGATGTTTGATGTTTGCATGATGGAATCTGTAGAATAGAGAAAGCATAACACAGTTTAGATCTAACAGTGACAAAATATGAGAGTGAGAAGGGAACTGTAACATAAAGTGAAAATGAGAAACGCATATAGCTATTAAGTAAGAGAGTGTCTGAGTATTCTGTGGAAATTAAGACTGTCTCTCCAGTTAACTCATACAATGTTAAACCAGAGGTGTTAGCATTTGGCATAATGAGAAAGTGAATTTGCAGTTGAATATAGACGTTACGAAAGAAATATGTAAATGCCTGTGGAAATACATAGAGCTGGTGATAATGACAGAATATAATGCAAAGTGAACTTGAAATCTAGTGGATGTGTGATGGTAGACTATTCTGAAAATGTTAGTAATACTTTACAATGCAAAATGAGCTTTAGAGAGAGAAAGCTCAGTCGAAATGTTGCTGTAATGAAGGCATGATGCAAAGTCTAGAGAGTACATGGAGCAGGCACTAGGGGGCAGCAGATATGTACAGACACTGCATAAATCGAGGTAACACTGTCTTATTACCCTGTGAAATTAGGATATGAATTTACACTAAGAAGTGTTACATGCAGTGGATAACTGAGAACCAGACAACATACTAGGCATGAATTATGATATTCAGCAGGTGCATGGGAATAATGCCTAGGTTTATTTATAACATGGATTCAATTACAGCATTGTTTCTGTTAATATGTATCAAGCAATATGACTAGTACATCCCTTTAGAGAATTAGTAAGGTAAATATGAGTAAACACTTTAGACTTTATAGGCTCCAGGCTGGAGCAATCACGTGGGTACTTAATAGAAAGTAAAACATTTTGGACAATTGATCACACAAGCAGCTACAGGGGGTCTAACACAGAGTGTAACATAACCCAGAATAAATGTACAAATATGGAGATGGCTAAGAGTTTACATAAGACATTTGCAAAACAGAGTATTTAAGACAGGAACGTGTGCTATAAACTTGCAAATATGTAAAAAATTATGAACTATGGTATATGATAATATGAAAATGTGAAATAATTCTTAAATATGATTATACACAGATCCTCTCCCCTGAGGAAGCCCCGGGGTGAACTGTTGGGTAACAAGAGGATTCTGGTCTGAAAAATAAACATTGGACTACTTTTATGACTTGTTTCGAGTGTGACTGGTTTCTTCTACTATTTCTGCATGTACTTTCACCTACTAGCCCCAGCTGACAAATATTGTTTAGACACCTATAACTGGAAAAGGGACAAGCCCAGCACCCAACACTGACATTGAAATCCAGGTAGACCATATCCAGTGCCCCTCCCTGATCTAACACCCTGGTTACCCAGTCAAAGAAAGCTATAAGATTTGTCTGGCAGGATCTTCCCATTGAGAATCCAAGTTGCATTGGATCTTGTGCCCGGCTATCCTCCATTAACTTCACAACCCTCTCCATAAGTAAGGACTTCATTAGTTTCCCCACTACTGAGGTCAGGCTTACAAGCCTGTAATTGCCCGTCTCCTCTCTGCTTCCACTCTTGCAGAGAGGGACCACATCTGCCCTCCTCCAGTTCTCAGGTACAGTACCACCCCCGTTTCTAGTGATGTGTTGAAAAGGGCAACTAGTGGTTCTGCCAGAACTTCCCTGAGTTCCTTTAGTACTCATTTTGTTTCCTAGACTCCTTACGCTGACACACATGGCTCTCCATTCTCTTTGTTCCTCTCTCTCTCCCTCTAACCAGCCTCCCCTTCCTTCTTCCCCCCATATCGCTCAACTGTCCCATTTTGTTTCCAGAACTTTCCGAATTTAGTCTCCCTGTCCCAAAGTCCCATCTTGCTTGCTTCTTTTCTGGATTTTTAGAATTCCAGTGTAAGCCTAGCAGACCTGTTTAACCCTTAGGCTACCAACAGAATTAGAAAGTGTAGGAATTCCGGACTGATATATCAGTCAACAACACAGCAAGGGTTAAATTAGTCCAAGCAGAAAAAAAGCAGTTTGTAGGAAACACCCCTCCTCCCGGCATTCCACAGGCTCATCTGTTTCTCTAATGAGATTACTGAGAGAGAGGGAGTCAAACACACACACACACACACACGTTGCATTCCTTCCAGTACAGGATATTTCTGTTCAATTAAGTCTGGAAATTAATAACACTGGATCCTTAAAAGCCTGGAAATTAACTTTATACTGGATCCTAAAAAAATTATTTCTCTAGCAGTGCCCATGTTCCACGTTAGTTTAAAGTAAGTAAATGATGAGAAATGACAACAGAACGATGCAAAACATTTGCCTGTGTTTTTTATTGTGCCATTTGGTAATATGAAACTGAATTTTACATTTTAACAACATAAACTAAAGGTACTTTACATATGTACAGTACTACATCATATGATGTACATGACATATAATGGTGTGGCGTTGCACTGAATAAAATATAGTGTCCCTGATTTTGGCAATTTGTCCCTGATTTTTGGGGGTAGTGTCCCTGATTTTGGTCCTAGCTGGTTGAGAGGTATTTTATTTTATTTATTTATTGAAATGTTTCACCCAGTGCAATCTGGGGGGAAGGGGTAGAATAGGGATGAGACATTTTACATTCAAGTTACAAAGATCAACATAGCATACAATTAATTAAGGCAGTTGTTACAAACAGTGTTGCATAAATATGTAATTTGTGAGAACAATTAATAAGTGCAATGGTAACAAGTGCTATCATGAAATGAGGGGTGAAGGAGAGAGAGGATGAGATGACAGATAGTGCAGAGTCGTGTCCTGGAGAGACCCCTTTAGGATGCGGGAAACCCTGCAAGGGGACAGGGGACTGGAATAGGGATTAGAGAGGGAGAGAGAGAGAGAGAGAGAGAGAGCGGGTAAGTGTGATTAACACCTAGGAGGGGAAATAAGGCCTGACCCAAAAAGAGAACCCTTCAGGATGTGATGAACCTTGCAAGGGGGCAGGGAAGTTCAGACGATTGTAAACCCTCCTGTGGTTAGGCGTTGTAGTTATAGAGGGATAGTGAGAGGGAGGGAATGAGAAATAACACCTGGGAGGGGATGAGGCCTGATCCAAGGAATCCTCCAGGATGCTGGGGACCCTGCAAGGGGACCTGGAAGGCCAAGGATAGGTAGATGGGGGAAGTAAAGGTGACAAGTCTCAGCACTGTAGAACCCCTTCAGGATGCTGAGAACCCTGCAAGGGGAGTGTGAAGGCTAGGGAAAAAGGGGGAGAGAGTAGTGGAAGGGAGAAAGGTATGAGAACTAGCACCTAGGAGAGGCTAGCGTTGGTAGAGGTAGTAGAGTAGATAGAGGAATTGGGTACATTCCAAAGTGAGATGAACTGTAAGGAGCAAGATGAAGGAAATTAAGGCAGATCATAACAGGAACAGTTAAGTGCAAGGTAGTTGGAGAGAGCAGTAGTGATGGAATAGAGGGAGGAGGCATGTCAGATTTGGGGAGACAGAGAGTTCCATATTTTTGGGAAATAATGAAAGTACCCAGACTGGCCGGAGAGGGTGGAGCAGCATGGGACAGTTAGTGTACAAGTGTCAGTAGATCTGAGGGAGTGGGAAGGAGGAGGGGGTGTTATAAATGAGGGGGAGAGGTAGGAAGGGAGTTCACCTAGCCAGTGTTTAGCGATGGATTTAGCACAGTGTGAGAGGCATCTATTTGTAAGGGAGGGGAAGGAAAGGGCTCAATAGAGGTCACAGTGGTGGGTGCAAGAGGGAGCATCAATGGCAAAGCGGCAGAAGGAGTCGAAGACAGTGTCTAATCTGGTCAGGGAGGACTTAGGAGCAACACCATAGACTACATCACAGTAGTCAAAAATGGGGAGGATCATCTTCTGGACAAGCTCATGCCTAGCTGCAGGAGAGATGCAACTGTGGTTCCTGAACAAGGCACTGAGCTTGGAGCACAATTTTTTCTGGATGGCGTCAATGTGTGCAGAGAAGATGAGGTGTTGGTCTAACCAAACCCCAAGGTATCTGAAGGACAACGTGTTCTCAAGTAAAGTCCCATCAAGAGTGCGGAAAGTGGGCAGAGAGGGAAGCCTAGGGAGTCTCTGCCTTGTGTCAAAGGTCATGGACACTGTCTTCTTGGTGTTGAGGAATAATTGATGGTTTGTAAATCAGAGCTGGACCTTGTTGAAGTTGTGCTGCAAGCTGGATGTAACCTCAGCTGGGCATTAGCCAGATGCATACAGGACAGTATCATCAGTGCGCATGTGTATGGAGAAGGAGGGGGAGGAGACTGATGGCAGGTAATTAAGGAAGATGGAGAATAGAACGGACAAAGCACAGAGCCTCGAGGGATGCCAGTGCAGATAGGGAGGGGTAGCGAGATGGCATCTGTGCTTTTAACTGATTGGATTCTACCAGTAAGGTAGCCCTTAAACCAGTTAGTGGCAGAAGGGGTTAGATCAGCAGATTAGAGGGAACCAAGGAGAAGGGAGTGGGAAACAGTGTCAACAGCCTTGGCAAAGTCAACAGAAATGACTGAGGTGATTTGGCCATTGTCCATCTCGGAGAGACTGGAGTCAGTGAGCCAAAGTAGGGAGGTGTTGGTAGAGTGTTTTTTCCTGAAACCAGATTGGAATGGGGTGAAGAAGGTGGTATCAGATAGAAAGGAGGTGAGTTGAGAGAGGACTAGATGTTCTTGTAGTTTGGCTAGGGTAGGGAGTAGCAAGATTTGGCAATAGTTGCCAGGGGATGAGGAGTATCCACCTTTAGGTAGGGGGGAGGACCACTGTGTGCTTCCATGTGGTAGGACATCAGAAGTTGAGAAGGAGAGATTTAAGATTAAGGAAAGGGGGTAGGCAATGGATGGGGCTAAGAGAGAGAGGAGTTTAGGATCAAGGTCATCTGGGGAAGATCCTTTTGAGGGGTTGATGATGAGGAGGGCATTTAGAGTATAGGTGGGGGAGACTGAAGAGAATGAGAAGGAGGGGTGTGGGGAAATAGGAAGTGGAGCATTTTTTTGGGGGGGGAGGATTGAGGGGCAGCTATCACATTTGAGGAAGGAGGGGGAGGGGTAATTAGGGAGGGACTTCAGCAGTTTGGTTGCACAGGAGGCAAATATAGTGCTCTTGTAAGAAAGCTAGGGAAGTCTAATGCAGACAGCTGTTTCACTTCTGCCTGAGACACCCCCGCCCCCCAATTCACAGCTATCCTCCTGACCCAGCTAGCTGCAAGGAAGGTTATCAGCTCACTTTCTCCAATTCAGACTAGCACACTGATAACTTAGGTGTATTGGTTTTTACCCTGATCAAAGGCCTCAGTTTGCCTTGCAGACCCTCCACTTCTAATAAAGTATCTATCTACTTGCTGCCTACTTAGAAATGCTCTAGCAGAAATGTTTTAGCTGCCTCAGTCAGATGCCTCCTTTCTCTGATAGCAAGATTGCTCTGAGAGACAGATAAGAAGAGAGTGAAAGAGAGACAGAGAGAGAGAGAGAGAGAGAGAGAAACAGATAGAGAGAGAGACAGAGAGAAAGCAAACATAAGAGGGAAAAGAAACATTGCGTGTCAGCCTCCTTCTTGAACTACTGCAGCAGCCACATCATCTCCTCCCTAAAACAGGATTAAAAACAGAAAGACAAAAAAAATGCAAAGAGTGAGAGTCACAGAGAGAAACAGAGACAGAGACAAAGACAAAGGGGCCGATTCCAAGACGAATGGCATAATTCGCAGGCAGCTATGAGTTACGCCATTCGCCGCTATGCCAGGGACCTTATACCACATTCCAAGAGCGTCAGGGACCTGGCACTTGCGTCATGTGGGATACATCATGCATAGGCTAACGCCATGCACATGGCGTATATGCCCCGCATGTCACAAATCACGGCCGGTGATAGGCAGCCCCATGGAAGCCCCCCTGCCCTGGACCACCATGGCACACACCAGGGGTATGGGGGGCAGGACTGATGGCACAGGTGTCTGGGAGGCACACCATGGATTGGATCCCCAGGGGTCCCCAATAATCGGGGGGTTGGGGGCAGAGGTGTGCTTGTGGGGGCTTGGGGGCAGTATGTCATCATTGCCACGGTGCTGTGTGGCAGCATCTGACAGTGCCAGCCATCAGATGCCACTTAGGACAGCTCCGAGCTGCCATAACAAAGCTGCACCATTGCGCCTTTTAGAATCACACTGGTGGGTTATGACAGCCACCCACCCGGAATTGGGTGATGTTGCTGTCATAACCCGCACTTGCGCCATGGCATTGCGGACTGCGGCATAGTGGGTGGCATAACCTGCAGTTGTCGCAGCCTGCATCCACCATGGCGCAAGTCGTCACTTGGAATTCCAAAGGGTGTAACACATGGCGTAAATCATGGGATACTCCAAGGGGTTTAGCGAGATAAAAAGAGAAGATTTCACGGGAAAAAGATACAAAACAAAATGAAGAGAGAGACAGACACAGCAGAAGTGGGTCACAGTGAGTTCCAGTCATCCTCCCCAAACCAAACACAAAGAGAGAGAGAAGGAGACTGACAGTGTCAAGTCAAGTTAAAAGTTTATTGAAATGTATACAATCCACATAGGTTAAGAAAATTTTTTTAAACAAGAGAATAGATAACCAAACAGAAATTTCTTATAATATAGCTGAAAAATAATTTTGTTTACAAAAAAACATACTTTTTTTGCTCATGTAACATATATTTTATGCATAGCAGTTTGTACAAACTTTGCAACTCCATCTATGTGGTTGCAGAGGAAAAGGCAAATAATAAGGCACCCACTTTCTCTTTGTATGTTAAAAATTGTTGTCCCAGCAACAAAGGTTTTTCCATCCTTCTTGTTCATTTTGTAAAGCATAGCACTAAGATAGCAAATGTTTTTTTAGTCTAGTCTTTCTATATTTAGCATAAGCTATATCTGGAAGAAAACCTTTTAGAACTCCTAGACGAAATTTACAATAAAATGCCCTTAATTGTTTGTTTTTGCATTTAAGTATCTCTCTGTGCCAAAACAAGTCTTACAATAATTGTTGATATTAGAGTCTGAATTGGACTAAAATCTTTCTGCATTACCACATCTTTTAGGCTCTGAGTGGCTTCAGACACACATGTGCTGGGATTTGTTTGGGTTATTTCTGTCCAGATTCTGCTCATTTCATTCCTTACCAGCAAGTTATTTAGGCAAACAAGGAGGGTCACTCTGAGACGCTGGCGCAGTTGGCAAGAAACCTCAACACAAGTAAACTACAAATTGTTCTGCACTCCCCGTTGGAGATATTCAGCTATTCAGATACAGACTCCGTTCTGAGTAAGTGAAAAATGAGAGCAGCAAAGCAGATTTTTCACTTACTGAGGACTGAGTCTGGATCTGAATATCTGAATAGCACACAGTCCATATCTGAATATCTCCAATGGTCGAGAGCACTAAGCAAGTTATTTACTTTAGTAAACCAGTTATTAACATAGAAACATAGACAATGATGGTAGAAGAAGACCAATGGTCCATCCAGTCTACCCATAAAACCCTAACAAACCCAGGCCCTATTGTCCATCCAGGGTTCTAACCATTTTAATGTTTTCTTGCGTGCATGCGCAAGAAACATTATGAGGCAGCTTAGGAGAGAAGAGGGTTGTGGAGGTGTGGCACTGTGGCAGCCAACGGCGGCACTGCATTTGGGGGCTTGGCACTGGGGGACCAATGCAGGTACACTGTGCTGATGACATTGGTTTCCAAAAGTGCCACCAAGTTGAAATGATTTGCTGCTGCAATGAAGGGCAGCTTCGTCATTGCAGCATCAGCCATTCCACTGCAATGAGGGAGCGACCCATCACTACAGGGCGGTACCTTGCCTAGTGTAACATTTTTTGTAAACATGGTGGCGGCTTGCCACCACCTCACAGCCTCATGAAAGCTGACTGGGTGGCCAATCCCCCTATTGGCATGCCACTGACCCAGTTCATTTGCTGATGTCGGAGCCCATTCCCCTCGGCATATTGTAACCCCTTCCCCCATTTGTTGTGTGCCGAGGGGGGTGCCCAATCTCCCTCAGCATCATGCCCCCCCAAACAGTCATTCTTTGCCAACAGGGGGCCAAATCCCCATTGGTTTAAGTCCCCCACCCCCAAAAAAGGCAGGTGTCACACTGAGAGCCCACCCCAGTGAGCTGAAAGCAAGCCTAAAAAAAAAAACTTCCCGCGACATCTTTTCTTTTTTTTTTTCCTCTCCCCGAAAGAAAGGAAATGGTCCCACGCTGGTCGCCGTCCCCTCCCCCAACCCACACCCACTCACTGCACACCCTACATTCCCACATCCCTTTCACCCCATACTTACCTCAGGAGCCTGGCACGACGATCTTTGGTGGACCGGGAACACATCTGCACTCTTCAAAGCCGATCGTGAACTGAAGAAATGCAGGTAAGCTATATAATGGCATAAACAGTTTTTTTCAACTTTGGTGCATATCTCAGGCATTTTTGAGAATTTTGGCACAAAGTTTCAATATGGGGTTACTGGGACCCTTCCTCATGAATTCAGCCACTGTCATGACGTTATTCGGTCCTGAAAGGTGATTTTGTGGTCACTGCATGGAATCACCTTTCAGGACCGAGTAATGAAACAACAGTGCCAGTGTTCATGAGGTGGGCTCTCAAAAAGCCTATGTTGCAAATTTGGTGAAAAAAAATGACTTGTTTTACAAGTGTACATTGCGCAGTTTCCACGCACGCTCGTAACTTCATGAATTTTTTAATATTTTCACTCCAGATTTTCAACATTGGCATTTTTCCACACCTCCTTATGAACAGTGCAGCTGTCATTTTGCACATCCTGGCTGAAATATGTTATTGCACTTCTGGCGCAGAATAGCGTGGTCACTGTGGGAAGTCAGTGTTCGGGACAGATTAAAAGAATCACAGTGACACTGTTCATGAGCAGAGGTCCTAAAATGCCTATGTTGAAAATTTGGTGATGAAAGTCTGTAAAATGATTGTGTTACGAGTATGCGTTGCGCAGTTTCCATGCACGCTCATAACTTCGCAAATTTGTAACACTTTCACTCCAGATTTTCAACATTGGCATTTTTCCACACCTCCTTATGAACAGTGCAGCTGTCATTTTTTCACATCCTGGCTGAAATATGTTGTTGCACTTCTGGAGCAGAATAGCGTGGTCACTGTGGGAAGTCAGTGTTCAGGACAGATTAAAAGATTCACAGTGACACTGTTCATGAGCAGAGGGGCTAAAATGCCTGTGTTGAAAATTTAGTGACAAAAGTCCATGAAATGACTGTGTTATGAGCGTACCTTGCGCAGTTTCCACTCACCCTCATAATTTAATGCATTTGTAATATATTCACTCCAGATTTTCAACATTGGCTTTTTTTCACACCTCCTTATGAACAGTACAGCTGTCATTTTTCATATCCTTCCCCGAAATATGCATTTACACATCTGGTGCAGAATAGCACGGTCACTGTGGGAGATCAATGTTCGGTGACAGATTAGGAAAATGATAATGACACTGTTCATGAACAGATGCCACAAAATGCCTATGTTGAAAATTTGGTGAAAAAATTCCACTAAATGTCTGTGTTACATGCATGCGTTCTGCAGTTTTCACGTAAGCCCGGAAGTTCGAGTATTTTTAATATTTTCACTACAGATTTTCAACATTGCCATCTCTTTGCACCTCCCTATGAATGGCACAGCAGTCATTCTTCACATCCTGCCCGATCTGTGTTTTTGTACATCTGGCACAGAATTGAGCGGTCACTGTGGGATTTTAAAGTTTGGGACACATTAACAAAATCACAGTGCCATTGTTCATGAGACGAGGTCCCAAATGCTTTCATGAGGTGGGGGTCACAAAAAGTCCATGTTGAAAATTTGTGGTGCATATACCAACAAATGCCCAGGGCATTAGGGTTTCTAACCATAACGTCCCACCCTGTACAGACTGACAGGCGTCAGGGGTGTGCCTTTGGATTGCCAACTGTAATGCTCATGCCATTCCACCCCAACCCCACCACCCTGCAGCCAGTGACAGGCATCGAGGTGTACCTTGGACTCTTCAGCCCCAGAGTTCACCCTATTCTCCTATACTGCACCCATTTCAGTGTATGTCCTTATTGAATGGGGTGACTGTTAAGCCAAACACCCCAAGGCACACCTCAACACATGTCAGTGTCTGCAGGATAGGGTGAAGTGAAATGGCATGAAGGTTATGGGCGATGACCCAAACGCATACCTCAACGCCTGTCCATCTCTGCAGGATGGAGATGGGGTTGGTGTGAAGTTCAATACTTCACTGCCATTCCTATTCTGCATCTGTCTAACTCCTGCATTTCCAATGCTAATACCAGCAAGCAAACATTCGGCATTGACAAATGCTTGTTTTGGAACCAAATCAGTAACGCCGTTTCAAGAGCAAATCTCAGCTTGTTTAACTAAGCATCATACACCAAGGGTGTGTAACAAAAACAAGTTACCATCCTCCCCCATATTTTCTTTTCTTTTTTTACAATTACTGGTTAAGAATTTAACGCAGAAGAGACAGAGTAACAGTTTTCACCATCTGCACCTGATTTATAATACCAGGGCCCAGACATTCAAAGCTTTGCACCGTGCATAACGTGTTTGCTCCCATGCAGCTCATGTTTATTTATTTATTTAGCTTTTGTTGACCAGGTAAGTACACTAGGCAAGTTATATGCCTATTTTCAGGTATGACCCGGGAGAGTACAATGAGATACAGATATGCAGTGAGATACAGGTTCATACAGAGGCAACATGACACAAGTTAGGCAGTGTACAAAGTCAAAATAGAACCATGTGAACATAACCAGTAGACGGTAAGCACAGTTAAGATATGTACAGGAATATATATACATAGAGACACCAAGGCTAAGAACAGTACAATTTTACAAGGTATACACGGCTCCAAGCCACAAACTGAGCCACAGTCTAAGTATCTCCTGAAACAGAGAAAAAAATATATTATATGCACCTCAGAGTCCAGTTAGACAGGCTATGTCAGCGGGAGCTGCAAGAGGGGTGCCAGGAAGGACATGTGAGTCCGGTACAGGGGACTGGAACTAGTTGTGGAGGTCTAGGACACCCACATGCAGAGGACAGCTTCAAGTGATACCACAGGGAGCTCTGGAGGCACGAGTGGGAGGGGGAGGAGCAGATCTGAGTGGGAAAGGAGTTCCATAGCCTAGGGGCACATGAGGCAAAATCCTTTTGCATTTGCGTGCGGGTGATAGGGACTTTAAGAACACCAGGACCCAGAGACCTGAGGGAGTAGGTAGAAGAGACAGCCGGTTTGAGAAGCTCAGCCAGCCCTGGGGGAGTGCCAGTACTGAGCATCTTGCCCATGAAGCAGCCCAGGACAAAGTTCATGTGGTTGGGCAGGGAGAACCACCTCAGTCTGTCATATAGGTCACAGTGGTGGGTGAGGTGAGGGGCAGTAAGTGCAAAACGGCAAATGTTATTGTAGGTTCTGTTCCATCTACTGAGGTGAACTTTGGAGGTGCGTGCAAACAGGAGAAGTCCATAGCAAAGAGAGGGAAGCAACACTCCTCTGGCCAATGCAAGGCAAGCAGCAGATGAAATATTTTCCTTCGCTCTGTAGGCCAGACCCAGTTTGCTGTTGACAGCTCTGCATACATTTTGTATATGGCACCCAAGGTCAAGTTGGGGGTCCAGTGTCACTCCAAGGTGTTTGATGAAGTCAGTGGTTAGAAGAGGAGTACCATTGATACCAGTAACACACAGAGGGGCAGGGGAGGCCTTAAGCTTGACCAGGGATGCAAAAAGCATGGCCTGAGTTTTTTTAGGTTGAAGACCAACTTGTGAGTCGTTACCCAGCACTGGATATTTCTGAAATCCTCATTCAGTTGATGGTTGATGACCCCAAGGCCCCTGGAATGGGTGAGGATGACTAAGTCATCTGCATATAGAATAGTACTACAGTTGGTAGCAGTTATTGCACTGGAATCCCGTATTAAGAGGGCATTGTTGTACGTGCTATTGGGGGGCAGGAACAGAAACAAAGTCCATCCAGGTGGAGATGTAGCAAATAGGGCATACACACACATATACAGTCTATTCTAGAGGGGAGTTCTAAAGGGGTGTAACCATATATACATGCCAGCCAGGCAGTGGGGTTCCAAGAGAGGGAGTAAACAGAAATACAGGCCATCCAGGCAGGGGGGTATGGATGGGATAGGCCCAGGGGCAGGGAGTGGTGACACATGGGTAATCTTTGGGGGTTAGGGGAAAAAGGGTGGACATGTTGGAGAGGGCTGGTGAGTTTCACCCTACATGCATCCCCTATAACCTCCATGGGTACGATCATTATGTGTGCGATGTACCCAGTATCGTTTGGGAGGTCATCATCCATGACATTTGGGATGAATCTGGGGACAGTATTAGTTGATCCCAACCACAGCCCTGTGGGGTACTGACTCCGTCAAGGAGTGGGCGGTATCTTAGTGTGTGCTTGTGTGGTGTCCATGGTGTCCTAGATGTCCCAGGTGTGCTGGGTGTTCATTTTCTGGCACTGTGGGTGCAGGCGTATGCCACGCTGTCTGCTGTGGGGTGACACTGGTGATCAATGTCAGCACTGGTATAATGTCCTGCAGAGGAGGGATGCATGCTGCCTGCAACAACTGTGGGGAGATGGTGGACAGTGGTACTGAGCCAAGGTCAGATGAGCTCAGATGGCTCTGTATGTGGTAAGGGCAGTGTCCTGTGTGCAGTCCTGTTTTATGATGATATACCTCATGGGTAATGTCCCTGGGGGACAGTGTACTGTACCTGTGTGTCCCTCTTGTACCCTCTTTGTCCTGTGGCACCTGCCCCACTGTATGGCCTGATCATACATATCCAGGTATCCAGGTGTATGCCAACTGTCCCAAAGGACATCCTCCTGCGCTGTACTTGACAGGACCTGCTGTGTTACTCTGAGGTGTGCACCTGCCCTGGAAGCACACATGTGTACTGCTACAGTGACATGGATACAGTACCAGGGTGGATGACAGAGAAATGTATAGTTTAATTGAATGTTATTCAGGGTTTGGTTACCAGGTATTGTGAGCAGGACATGTTAATGCCTATTGTTAGGTACTACCCAGAAGGATGTCATGTGTTCTACATGTAGCTGTGCTGGTAGTATACCCAACATCATGTGGATGGGGCCACCGTCTGTGTTGTGTGCACTTTCCATGTTATGACACACAGGTGCTGGTTTGCATATGCCAGGTAATGCATGGGATACTACTCAATTACACAGGGTTGCCAGGCATGTACCAGCTACTGTAGAGGGCTACACCTCCAGTACCCTGCCCTCCCCTACCATTGCACAAGTATGCCTCTTCTGTCACTGTTGTATGTGATCTGGTGCTCCATGCATGCATATGCATACTATGAGATGTACAGAACCTGTAGCTGACATATATGGGTATGTTGTACACAGGCTGTGGGGATGGAAGAATATGAGCACTACACAGGCCAGCGTACACTGTGCCAGGCTATACCTACTGCAGTGGGATATCTCATAACATGCTGCACCTGGGCCTTGGCGTGCCTGTTTGCAGTTCTACCGCTGTTCACAGTGATACATCGTGGCCCTACCTGGATCTGTCAGTCCACATCATGCACATGTGGCAGCTGGTGCACAGTACCAGCTTATGGATGTGTATACTGTGTTGGGTGTATGGAACAATGCAATATGTTCCACTGCATAATATTGATCACACCTCCATTTTCCTCCTCCACAGACCTCAGCAAACAGCAGGGTCAGGCCAGGGTCCACAGATATCAGGGGTGCAGGGAGGTCTGGCCTGAGGACTCACCAGGCCATGATGGGGTCAAATGGAGCCATTCAACAGAACGGGTGTCCACATAAGTACCCTGTGTTGTGTGTCACACTTGGGGTTGCATGTCTATACTATGTTGCATGCTTCTGTGGCAAGAGATGGATGTCCACGTGTGACTCATCATATTGCATGCATGGCTGTGGGGGATTCACCTATGCAAGTGCAGTAGGGGGCATTCAGCCTGCACTTGGGGCACTGACCAACCGGTGATACTGTGGTGTGTCATGGTGTATGCAGACTGTGCAGTTATGTGTGGCATGCATGGTGCTCTGTGTTTGGCTTTTGTGCTGCGGTATGCCTGACACTGTGCAATGGTGTGTCCCCTGTGTTGCTGACCTGGTGCACCAGGGTGTTGCTGGTGCTCATGGCCCCAGTTGTCAGACCTGTCAGTGGTGGCCAGGTTTGTTGTGCCACATGCTTAGGACTATATATGCATATCTGTCTTCCAAAGGTAGGTATGGGCCAGTGTAGTACAAGTGCACCACCGTGTCATACCGTGTGCATCATATAGCAGCCGTAATAGTCCATCTGCAGCAGTGCCATGCCCAGTGCCATATGCACTGTGTGTCATGCCATTACATCTCAATAGAGCTGGAATTTTGTGGCAGGGGTCAGTGGAAGGGGGTCATTAGTGGGTGTTGCATGTAGTTTACCATATATGATCAACATTGTGATGCATAGCTGGTAGTGTCTAACCAACACAGTGATGACCAGGGTATGATTATTCCACTGTAGATGGACAGGTCCATGCATGCATTTAGACACAACTGGGTCTTTGCAGGGCCAATATCCAGCACTGTCTCTGTGTAAGTGCCAACACAGAAATATAGACAATTATGGCAGAAAAAGACTCATGGTCCTTCCAGTCTGACCAAGTTGCCTATGTAGCCCTGGGACCTACTGTCCCTTCAGGGTTCTAGCCTTCCCCAACCTCACCCCATTCTCCTCCCAGCTTCTGCCACCTGAGCAAGAACTGTACCCTTCATACTGTCACAACTGTGCTTGAAACAACCACTCATTTTTGCACTTACCACGTCAGCTAGTAGACTGTTCCACGGCTGCACCACCCTTGCTGAAAAATAATACTTCATCATGTCCCCCCTGAACCTCCCTCCTGTTAGTTTCCGCTCATGTCCACAGGACTGTGAGCTAGTATTCAAGCTAAACAGTTTCCTGCAGTTCATTTTTCTAATTCCTTTTTGGAACTTGAAGGTCTCTATCATATTTCCTCTTTCCGTTCTGGTCTCCAGTGTGAATCAGTGCCCTGAGGCGCTCCTCATAGGACCTGCCCTGTTGGTCCTGAGTCATTTTCATCACCCGATGCTGGACTGTCTCCATCCTATCCCTACCTTTCCTGAGGAGAGGGCTCCAGAACTGGGTGCAGTACTTCAGGTGTGTCCTCACTAAGAATCTATTTAGGGGAAGTATTACCTCTTCCCTTCTGCTATCAGTACCCCTCCCAGTACAACCCAGCATCCAACTCACTTTGTATATGCCTTGTTGCACTGAATCGATTGTTTTAGGGAGTTACTGGTGATAACCCTATACTCAGTGTGGTGACAAGATCTTCTGGGTGGGGAAGGTGCTGACAAGGTTGGGTGCATATGGTGCCTCCCCATGTACAACACCACTGCACCCGCATATTACACCGGCAGCTGAACACATTGTTGCATAATGGTGCTGCCAGTATATACAGCTGTGTGGTGTGTAACACATGTGTGCCTAGCCATAACCCTGCAGCTGACATGGGTGGCTTATAGCTGCCTGTTGTCCTGCACACTTGTGTTGGCTTGTGTGTTGCATGGCTGGCGTGCAGTGCAAAGGGTGTGTGTGCAGCTTTAAACACCCCAGGCTGTTCCACAGCCTATTGCACCCTGGCTTGGTGCTGCTGCTGTTGCTTGTGTTGCAGTTCCACATCATGTCTGCCTGTGTTGTTTGTCCCTTGCATGGCACACTCATTATATGTGCAGATCTCCACTGCTGGGATCCATAATGCTGTCTCTGGTATGCCACGCACATTTCATTGCAGCTGATTGCCTCCCTCCACCTATGCATGATATGGAGGCCCATGTGTCAGCAGGTTGTACTTCTGTAATGCACATTATGCAACTCCCATGTCCCTCATCCTCTGTGCTCAGCTGACTGAGTTCAGTGAATTTCTTGCCATAGGTGCCTCGAGAGCTGCAGGTTACCGGACGGACGTAGTCAACTGTAGGGCAGGAATGAACTGCTCTGCTGCCAAGGAGGATGGAGGAGAATATGGCAGCAATCAGGGACCTCCCAGCTGCACTACAGCCCCAGCAGCAGCAGCCACCACCACTGCCACCTGCAAACCTATAATTTACAGCTTTAATGATGTTGATGGGTGGGTGCCCTTTTATGTCTGTTTTGTTTAACGGGTATATGCTCTTTTTGTTTTTGTTGGTCCCCCTTTTTACAGGTGGTTGCCCTTTTTATTTTTGTTATCCCCCCCATTTTTACAGGTGGTTGACCCTTTTTGTTTTGTTGTCCCTCTCCCCCTTTTACTAGCAGTTGCCCTTTTTTCCCTTTTTCTCAGTCAGCCCTGCTCTGCCTGACACGGCCCAGCTCTGTCATCCCTCTTCTCTGGGACTTACCTCCCACTGCCGTTTGGTGCCCAATGGATTCCTTCTGCCCACCATGGTGGGGCCTCTAGGGTTCCCCAATCCTGGGAGGAGATAAGGTAATGGATGTGTGGCAGCGGGCAGCCCAGTGGATGGTACAGGGCGTAAAACGGAGTGCGGTGTCATTCCACATGGACTTGGCTTTTTCCGCCATTTTTTCCCTTCCCTTTGGTGCCCTGTGGGCATGAACTGAGTGGACACATGCAAGACATGCATTCAAGTCAGGGGGTACTCCCTTGCCATATGGCTCCACTCGCGCTACCACCTATGGTTACCCAGGTGGCAGTGTCACAGTGGAGTCCATCGCCCTCTCTCCCCAGAGGAGGAGAGCATGCTGTGGAATGCTCAATCCTCCTCCCCCTGGCCAACCCCCGAGTGACCCTGGTCCATTCCTAAACCAGGGTTGTTGGCATGGCAGCTGGTTAGATCCCAGCACCTTAGCCCTTTGTGCCTCCGGGCTGGTGACCTTTTTTGTTTTTAATGTCTACTCACTTTTACGGGTGGTTGCCCTTTCTGTTTTTATTGTTCCTCTCCCCAGATTTATACAAGTGGTTGCCCTTTCAGTTGTCACTCCATTTGTATGGACGGTTGTCCTTTTTGCTTTTATTAGCCCCCCCTTTTTTATGGGTGGTTGCCCTTTTGGTTTTTGTTGTCCCGCTCCCCCACCATTTTATGGATGGTCACCCTTTTTCCTGTTTTTTGGCCCCCTCACCATTGTTGTTCTTGTTGATCTTTCTGTTGCTATTGTTGTTGCTTCTGTTTTTTTGTATAGCCTGTTGCCATATTTGCATAACACAGTTTATTTCTGATACCCATGCCACTGTGTTGTGTGTTTTTCATTGGTGCACTGCTCACACCTACAGCCACACCCAGGGTCCAGCCCCATACTCAGAGGTATATTCAAAGCCACACAACTGCATTGCCCCCTGTGTTCAGGGCTATCCTCAGTGCTATATTCAGAGCTGTACAACTGCATTGCCCCCTGTGTTCAGGGCTATCCTCGGTACTATATGTAACTCCACTGTTACCCAGGGTTACAAGAATCCCAGTAAGACCTAGTGGTAGGCAGGGAAGGCAACTTGTGAAACTCCAGTTAAATGGATTTCACACTGTCTCACTCTGTTCTCAATCTCAGCTGAGACTGAGGGATGACATCATTTTAGAACTGTTGCAGCTGCTTAAGCCACACTGGAATGTTGCAGTTGGAGGTTAGAGTAGAACTTTGGGGAATTTGAAGTCAGTCTGTAAGAGTCTGTTGCAGTCTGTAGTAGAGTAAGGAGGAGCTCTGCTGTAAGCAGGCCCTCAGAGTCCTAAGCTCTGTCAAGGAGCTATTATTTTTTTGTATAGGTGTGTGTTCTCACCTTAAGAGGAACACAAGAAGAGCACAGTGAAGTGGTAGAGACCGCTTTCAGTGGTTCAGGGCCCCATCCCTGCAAGGATGGGGGGAAGGAATCAGCCTGCTTCCAGGGGCAACCTCCCAGGTCCAGCTGGGGAAAAAGAAGCTGCCTGAGTTAAGTTCGTGCTGAGGCACCAGAAGTTCTGGACGAGGTTTCTTTGAAGAGAAAACATCTGTGGGGCACCTGTAACCAAGGGGTGAGTTCACTCTGCTAAAGGGCCAATGTGTTTTCACCTGAAACAAGATGAAACTAAAGTGACTGTTACTGTGGGATTAGGATAAGACAGCCAAGTACAGTTTGGAAGATGGGATTGGACTGCTTAAATCTGTGGGGGGTCTAGAGTAATGGACACAGCCACTTATTAAGTATGTTCAAGTTCAGCACAAATAGGATGTAAAGAAAGTAGACTGAATGTGAATACATTTAAAGAGAATCTACACAGCAAAGTGTTTTCAAGGATGAGGTGTTACAGTCCAGAGAAATGGCCGGGTATGAATTATGGGAGCGAGAGGTGGGAAACCTCCCATTAGTAGTAACCAAATTCACCTCTACGGGTTTGCTTTGGGACACCTGTTGCTTTCTCTCAGGTACTTGGCCAGTGCCTGAGGAAAGTACCCAGACAAGGGACTGATGAGGAAGATTCCTGTATGGAACCAGAAGTGCTCATAGGTGGTTAAGGGTCCCATCAGTAAATGTTTCCATGCTATATGGAAAGTGTCCAAAGGGCTGGCAAGGGAGCCAAGCCAGGGAAAACCCAGAGCAGCGTACAAGTTCGGGCTGTGTGCCCAGTGTGTTAGAGAGCTTGAGGGCTAAAGTGAATAAGGATGTGTTCTGATCTCCATAAATCTGCATTACCAGGAGTGTAGCCCCGTGGGGGTCCATCTAAGCTTTGTTTATTCTGTTGGATGTGAATAAAAGCCACACTTTAGAATCCCACTTCTGGTATTGGACATTACAGTTATTGGTTCCTTTGTCGGAGTTACTTGAGTGCCCCTGTTGCAGAGTAGCCAAACCTAGCCAATGTGCCAAGTGATATATTTCTCCCCGAATACAGCCCACCAGGTAGTGCAACTGCATTACCCCCGTGTTCAGGGCTGTCCTCAGTGCTATATTCAGAGCTGCACAACTGCATTACCCCCTGTGTTCAGGGCTATACTCACCACTATATTCAGAGCTGTACAACTGCATTACCCCCTGTGTTCAGGGCTATCCTCAGCGCTATATTCAGACCTGCCCAACTGCATTGCCCCCTGTGTGCAGGGCTATCCTCAGTGCTATATTCAGAGCTGCACAACTGCATTGTCCCCTGTGTTCAGGGCTATCCTCAGCACTATATTCAGAGCTGCCCAACTGCATTGTCCCCTGTGTTCAGGGCTATCCTCAGTGCTATATTCAGAGCTTCACAACTGCATTGCGCTGTGCCAGTGCATATCATTTGCGCAGTGCACAATCCGTCATATGTTCATAGAATATTGTGCCAATGCAATGCCTTTGAATATATCACTACAGGGGATCACTGCAAGTACTAGTGCAGGTGCAGCATAATTACAGTGTTAGTATGCTTCTCTGGCTATCAGGCCCCAGATGTTCACAAAAATGGTTCTTCAGGTGCCAGCGATCAAGTGTTTGCTAGCATGAGACAGA
Source organism: Neoceratodus forsteri (assembly GCA_016271365.2). Classification (NCBI taxonomy): domain Eukaryota; kingdom Metazoa; phylum Chordata; order Ceratodontiformes; family Ceratodontidae; genus Neoceratodus; species Neoceratodus forsteri. The sequence goes on from CM057449.1 coordinate 374,236,672, forward strand.
ATTCTCTCATTATGTAAAATGCATGATGTCACACTCATATATAATGACAAATGCAGGTTGTACTCATTCCTAACCAGTAATTATATTTCAATCTGTGCTGCCATACCTTCTCTCTAATTACTGTAACCCCCCCACACATAGGAAAACCAAACAATAATGCATCTGTTGCAGGCTGGGCATGCACAAATTTGCTTCCCTTTAGTAGAAAGTGTTTCTCATGTGCGTGCAGAATTTTATAAGCTATAATGACAACTACTCTAATAGAAAAGGTGCAACTCTACCAGATACTTTCTGTCCATGTAATAAAGGACAACCTAAAATACTATAATATATAGTTCTTAATTGATACCTCTATATCAAATGGAGATCTAGAAGAAATTCCTTCAGCCTTAGGCAGATAAATTAAAGGATAGACCTTATGTGTTGTTACATCCCTTTGATGAAAATCAAGCCATTAATGTGGCACAATTATTTGGGGAGATGATAATACACAGGAAGTCCTCTAACTAATTGAGTCACCATACACTGAACTTTAAAAATCAAATCTTTCATGAATTATTATTCTGATAAATTAACCAGAAGGCATCTCATTTCTCCCTTCTCTGATTTTAAGAAGGCTTCAGTTTCATAGTGGATACTTATTACTGCTGAGCGAATTATCAGGATATGATTATGAATAATAGCATATAAGATCTGTACATTTCTGTTGAAATACACATACTTATAATTCATGTGCAGTAATTAAATGTAGAGTCTTAACCTTTTGAAGATTTTTATACTGACGTATATTTCAGTACTGTGATTATATGATGGGGAATTTTGCAGATTAATACTGTACTTTAGCCTTTTTTGTGCAATGTTTTTGCTCTATGTGGTATAACACTTAACTGTTTTTAATTTTGTAATCACATTTTTATGTTGAACAAATAAACTCTGAAACCTGACAAAAAGTAGTAATGAGAACTACATTACAATAATGTAAGGCTTTCCTCTAATACCAAATAAAGCTTGATATGTTGCATGAGTACAGAAGCCTTCCACTTTATGATATCTTTTTCAGGTATCAAACTACCAACAATAGATATGAAGAGACTGGAGGGCCATGTGTGCCAATGCAAGCAGTCTGGGAAACAAAATTCCTGACCTTGAGGCAATCATTGCCGAGGCAGACCTGGATGCGGTGGCCATAACGGAATCACGGTGCGTGAACAACCTCAGATGGGAAGGGGCCATCCCAGGTTACACTGTGTTCCAGAAGAACAGGTCAGGGAGGAAAGGTGGAGAGGTTATTTTATTTGTGAAGGAGAGTATAAGGGCCACTGAGATCCAGGGCAACAGGAGGACCCTGAAGGGGTGAAGGTACTGTGGATCAGCATAGAGACAGGGTTGGGGGCCGTTATTCACATGACAGTGGTGTGCAGGTCTCTGACACAGGAGGAAGATTTAGACAGAGCCATGGGGGGAGCCATTAGCAAAATGGACAGGAAGGGGGACGTTTTGATTATGGGGAACTTTAATCTGCCAGTTGTAGATTGGGGCATTCTTGCCACAGCTACATCAAGATGCAGGACAATCCTCAACTCCATGCAAGAGGCATTTCTCATGCGGCTGGTTTTAGAACCCACTAGGGATGGGGCAGTGCTGGACCTGGTACTTACAAACAGAGAGAGCACTTCTGACTTCACAGTGGGTTGTCCCCTGGCTACAAGTGATCACCGTACTGTGTGTTTTATATGGATAGGATAGGGAAGAAAACATACACCAAGGCAAGGGTGCTGGACTTCAGGAGACAGATTTTAAAGAAATGGGAAATTGCCTCAGAGAATGTCTCAAGGGGGGATGCAGAGGGAGAGTGAAGGGTCATTGGAGAAAAATGAAGAAGGAAATAGCCCAGGTAACAGCATGCTGTTTGAGGGAAATGACCAAGGGAAAGAGGAGGAAGAGGCCACCATGGTTTTCTAAGGAGGTAAAAGGCAGTGAAGGAGAAGAAAACAGCATTTAGAAAGTACAAGGAGATACAGAAAGATGAAGACAGGGAGGTACAGCCAGAAAAACAAAGGGAGGCAGGAAGGAGGGGTGGGGAGGGCAGCTAAAGCACTAACAGATGAGAGGATAGTTAAGGAGATCAAAAAATGGGATAAGACCTTCAGGTATGTGGGGGAAAGAGGAAGAGAAAGGGAGGATAGTGAGAACCAGGAGAGTGGGGGGACTGTGCAGAGGAAGATCAAGAGACAGCAGAAATATTAAATGATTACTTCCGCTCATTATTCATGATAGAGGGTGGGGGGGGACAGACCACCATGCTACAGTAAGCAGCGGGGAGGGAGGGAGGAAGTGCACACAAGTCCATTCTCAATGGAGAGGGTTCAGAAAGGATTAGAAGCCTTAATGGAGAAAAAGCCAATGGGGCTGCATGGGATTCATCCAAGGGTCTTAAAGGAACCGAGCATTGTGCTGGCTGCCCCTCTGGCAGTGCTTTTTAGCACCTCAGTGGAGAATGGGATGTTCCAGAGGACTGGAGGAGGGTTGATGTGGTCCCTCTGCATAAAAGTGGCAGTAGGCAGGATGCTAGTACCTACAGGCCAGTAGTCTCACATCAGTGGTGGGGAAGATACCGGAGACGCTACTGAAGGAGAGGCTCATGGAGCACCTGGAGGCAAAAGGGCTGCAGGTCCACTGGCAGCATGGTTTCACAGGGGGCAGGTCATGTCAAACTAGTTTCATAGATTTCTTTGACTGGGTTACCAGGGAGGTGGCTCAAGGGAGAGCAGTGGAGTGGATGAGGAAGTGACAAGCTAGGTATCAAACTGGTTAAGGGATAGGAGGCAAAGAGTGGTGGTAAATGTTAGCCGCTCAGGTGACAGGAGAGTGACTAGTGGTTTGCCACAGGCTTTAGTGCTGGGACTAGTCCTTTTCAATATCTTCATAAGTGACACTGCAGAGGAGCTTATGGGGAAGGTGTGTCTCTTTGTAGATGATACGAAAACCTGCAACAGGCATGACACTCAGGAAGGGGAGGAAATAATGCAAAGGGATCTGAGGAAACTAGAGGAATGGTGTAGGGGGTGGCAACTGGGTTTCAGTGGCAAAAAGTGCAAGGTTGTACACTTAGGGCTACAGAACCCAGGGGCTGTGTATATCATAGGGGAGTAGAGCTCACAATCACCAAGCAAGAAAGAGATCTAGGGATCATCATATCCAAGGCCCCTACTTTTCTGCGGCACAGTGGGACCAAGTTCTGCGGCAAGACTACCATTTGCCACAGAACTTCTGCGGCGGTGGTTTGTAATTTGTGTGGAAGTTCTACGGCACTAACAAACTACCACATCACAGTGTCAGCTTGTAATCCTGACTTCACTTTCATGGCAGTGGTTATAGCAACAGGATGGTGGAAAGCACAGTAACACTAGTTCAAAAAATAACAGACTTATAAAAATAATTTTATGCCTAAAAAAGCAAAACAAATGTCTCTCCCTTAAGGTCCTAGCCTGTTGCATAAATGACATATGCAGAGGGGATCTTATGTGATAAATAAGGTATTTCTATATGCATGCTATCTATCCCACTAATGAGGTTTCCACTGTCTATCACTTACTGTATATATTTGTATGTGCTTTCTACACCACTCATGAGGTCCCCACTGTGCATCACTTATATATTTATATGCAATCTGTAACATACATACAAATATGTGTGTGTGTGTGTGTGTGTGGAGAGAGACAGAGATACTGTGTGTGTGTGTATATATACATATATATATATATATATATATATATATATATATTTTTATTTCCATGAACTTGCATCCTCATTCATACAGATCCCATTGGAAATGGAATAGAGGAGTTGTAAAACTTATTTTTCATGTCAACCTGCTTTCCCTGACACACTGCTTAACACCATCAGGCCATGACATGCATGTGAACCAATTGTGAGATACAGCTCTCCAGCCCATCACAATGTGTCCACCATGTGACAGAACACTGCACCATACCTTCCCAGGGTCTGAGCAGTGATGTGTTCCACCAATCCTTGTGCTGCCCAGCCAACTCCCAGAGCTAATCTCTGAACCTGAGTTGCTGGCACGGAAACACAGCATGCTACCCTCTGGCCCAACAGCTGTCCCTGCACACAACATTTCTCAATAACTTTTAGGTGATTCTATCAACCAATGACAATATGTAATCAATAATCCTGGCAAAAATGCGTACAGTGCAATTATTTATTTAACAGGTCTATTCTTTCAATAGGTCTACACATGATTATATTTCACTTTTTTGGGCAGAATTACTTTATTTTTCTTAAAAATGTAGCGAGTTAAATTCGTTTTATCAGTTATTTATTTCAGATAGCGTCTCTGTACCTTAAAGGCACAAATAGGTTTGTACAAAGTGAGGTATAGACTTAACAGGTCTGTGCTATTGACAAGGTTTTGTTTAAGTTGGCCCTAGCGCAACAATGTAAGACTGAACATTGTATTAGGCTGTGGTGCAGGTTGAGCAAATATCACCATGCATGATGTGCTGTGCCACCATCTCTGGCAGTGGGAGATGTGGTAGATAAGTGACTGTTCATTTCTATTGCAGAATGCAGCCATTTCATTAGCTAATGTATGATGTTATAGCAATGATAACATCACATTCTGAACATATAGGGGGGTTTTGGATATAAAAAGAGGGGAAGGGAACCTGATTCTATGTATAAACAGAAATATTAATAAAAAATCACCAAGAAGAGTGAATTCTGTGGCACCGCAGAAGTTCTGCGGTAGACTGCAAGTTCTGCGCAAAATTCTGCAGCCGCAGAATTCTAGGGGCCTTGATCATATCTAATGACCTCAAGGTAGCTGGGCAGTGTGGAAAAGCAGTGGAAATGGCTAGCAGGATGCTGGGGTGCATTGGGAAATATATTATACAGGAGGAGGGAGGTGGTGCTGCCATTGTATCATTCACAGGTGAGGCCCCACCAGGAGTACTGTGTCTGGTTCTGGAGGCTACACCTCCGCAAGGATATGGAAAGGGTACAGGCAGTAAAGAGGGGGGCAACCCAAATGGTTAAAGGGCTGCATGAGAAGTCATATGAGGAAAGGCTGCAGGAACTCAACATGAACGTCCTGGAAGAGGGGGGGGGCATGATTAAAACCTTCAAACAGATCACTGGAGACTGGAGAACTGGAGTGGTTTCAGAGGACAGCAGGAGGGCAGGATTAGTTCCACTTCACGAAAGTGGTAGCAAGGAAGAGGCTGGAAATTATAGGCCAGTCAGCCTGACATCGGTGGTGGGAAAGTCAATGTAAACACTGCTGAAGGAAAGGATTGTGGAATATTTTGAATCCAGTGGGTTACAAGACCTGAGGCAGCATGACTTCACAGGAGAGAGGTCATGTCAAACAAATCTGATATATTTCTTTGACTGGGTGACCCAGGAATTAGATCAGGGAGGAGCAGTGGACATGGCCTACCTAGATTTCAGTAAGGCTTTCAACACCGTTTCACATAGGAGATTAATAAGTAAGCTGGGTAGCTTAGGGGTGGGTAAAAGGGTGGTAAACTGGGTAAGAAATTGGTTAGGGGACAGGTGACAGAGGGTGGTGGAAAACAGAGTTCACTTGGAGGAAGGGAAGGTAACCAGCAGGGTACCTCAGGGTTCAGTACTGGGACCGGTCTGCTTTAATGCTTTTATAAGTGACATTGTAGAGAAGCTGGAAGGGAAGGTCTACCTCTTTGCAGATGGCACCAATATCTGCAACAGGGTGTACACACCGGAGAAGGTGGTTGAGTGGAAAGGAGGACCAGAGATCTGGGAAAACTCAAGGGGTGGTCAAAAGTATGGCAGCTGGGATTCAATTTGAAAAGGTGCAAGGTAATGCACTTAGGGCACAGAAACCTGGGGGCGGAGTACAAAATGGGCGTAGTGGTACTGACAACAACTAAGCAGGTAAGAGACCTACTGCATGATTCATCATATTGAATGACCAGAGGTAGCCAAGCAGTGAGACAAGGCAGCCAGAAAGCTAGTGGGATGCTAGGGTGCATAGGAAGAGGGAGGTGATGCTGCCCCTGTATAGCTCTCTGGTAGGAGTCCACCTAGAGTGCTGTGTCCAGTTCTGAAGTCCACATCTCCGGAAGGACATGCAGACTATAGACAGTCCAGAGGAAGGCAAATAAAATGGTGCATGGTCTGCATCAAAAGCCATATGAAAAGAGACTAAGAGACCTGAATATGTACACCCTGGAATAGAGGAGAAAGAGGGGTATATGACAGAGAACTTTAAATACCTCACGGGGGTGAATAAGGTACAGGAGGGAAGTATTTTCCAAAAAAATAAAGGTGCTCAAGAACAAGACGTTATGCTATGAAGCTGGAAGGGGTATATTCAGGAGAGACTTGAGGATGTACTGCTTCACAGAAAGAGTGGTGGATGCCTGAAACAGTCTTCCAGTGGAGGTGGTGGGGGTGGAAACAGTGGTGGGGTTCAAGAATGCATGGGATAGGCTAAAGGGAATCATAGTGGAATAGAAGGTGGGAAGGGAGAAAAAGCTTCAAGTAGGGCCTGCAGTGGGAATGTTGGTAGAGAAAATGGGCAGACTGGATGGGCCAAGTGAACAAGGTGCAAGTGGAGGGTCTATTTCAGAGAAAGAACAGCACTAAAACAAGGGGACATGCAATGAAGCTAAGAGAGGGAAGTTTAGGAGAGATGTGCAGAAATACTTCTTCATGGAAAGGGTGATGGATGACTGGAATAGCCTGCCAGAGAATGTAGTGGGGGCAAAGACTGTGGGAAGCTTCAAGCATGTGTGGGATAGGCATGGAGCACATTGTGTAGGGGGGAGGGAGTGACACATATGACCAGCTAGGGTTAGTGGTGATAGAATTCACAGGGAAGAGGGGCTAACTGAATGGGCCTTAAGGTCCTTTCTGCCAACAAAATATGTGTTTCTCTGTTTCTATGTTAACCCATGGTATTTATCTAAAAATTATTTTTCTTCAGGTGAAGCTCACTGGAGTAACACACTGTTTTTAGTGCATCCCAAACAAGGGTACAATTTGCAAGACTGAACAATCGCACATTCTGTCACCAAGTATAGTGACTCATGACAAGACATAGAGGGCTCAATTTTCAAAGACCCGCTAGATCGGCCATGATACGCTGATCCTTGGCTATGGCAAACTCTGAGTGTGCCAGGGACCCTCTGCCTGATTTCAGTACAAAGGTGGTCCCTGTGCCAAAGTTACATGACTTGCTGCAGTCAGAGTGTTGCAGCAAAGATTTGGCACACCGAAGGGGTCTGACAAAGGGTCCCGTCAAGCCCCCGCCAACTGGTACAGAGGTTGTCCAGACCATAATGTAGGAGGGGAAGGAAGGCTGGGAGGTCATGGGACAGGGCAGAGGGACCTATGGGGGTGTTGTAGTGAGTGGCAGGGGCATGTCGTCTGTGGCAGGGAATACAGGTGGCACTAGGCAGATGTGTTCTGGACAGCTGGATATAGCCGCTAGGATGGGATACTCCATGGTACTCAAGCATGGACCCTGTCCTGGATCCTCAGGTGCCACCAGCCCTGGCAGCTGTGCTGGAGCTTACACAATCCCCGACAGTGTATTCTGTAACCACCATGGCTCCATGCCATGGGCTGTTAAGCCGGGGAATGTTGTGATGCCCGGGATATGTAGCTGTCCACCAACTGCACTTAGTACCCTACAGCCATTGCCTACCACCACATGTTGGGGACTGTGTAAGCTCTGGGACAGGTTTCAGGGCTGATGGCACATGGGGGTCTTGAATGGAGTCAGTGCTTGAGTACCAGGGAGTACCCCATCTTAGAGACTATGTCCAACTGTCCAGGGCGCATCCACCTGGTGCTACCTGTGTACCCTGCCACAGCCAATGTGTCCCTACCATCCACTGTGGGAAACCATCAGGTCCCTCTGCCCTGTCCCATGTCCTTGCAGGCCCCCCCACGCAGTTACCTACAGACTCCATTGCAGGGCCATTAGACCAGCTCATGGCTGATCTAACCTCAGCCCCATTTCATGGCCACAGAAGGGCTTCCAAAATCCCAAATAACGGGATGCTGAAGTCCTGCTGTGGCACAAACCCCCTTACAACCTGACACACCTGCACTTCTGTTGCAAGGGTTGCACAGGGCTGCTTTGGAGCATGGCATCCCGATTTCGATGGAGCCTGCATTCTAAAATCAGAATTGCCACATTTGGTGCAAGGTACCACTTGTATCAAATCCTTTTGTCACAGGCACCTTATACCAAATTCCACCCTTTGAAAATTGGGCCTAGATAATTTAATTCAACTATATAATGGTATAATATCCTGTTGGCATTTGTGGGGGGAGCATGCCTGTAAAGATGTGTGTTTCTTGACACTATATTTCCTGACTGTTTTGTGTTAAAGGTCAGCCCAAAGTTATTCTAACATAGCTTTTAATGTAGCATTTCAATATAGTTTAAAGTCTGCAGTATGGTGGTAATCCCTAAAGCCACTGCACTGTTTGATATGGTACTGTGTTGTATGGTTGTGCACCTTACAGTATATTTCAGTGCAGTGACCTAACCCATGAGGCGCAGTAGCCTAACCTATATTATTGCCACTTACAGTATATAGTTAAAATATTCAATCCAACATTGTTTTGGTATTCTTTCATCATCCACTGACATGATTTTGCCACAGAATTTAATACAGATGGAGCTGTTTAAATGGGACGCCTCTGTGACACCTTTTTGTCCCATTTAAGCAGCCATCCCCTTTATGAGAAGTTGCATAGTTCAACAAAGTACCAAGCCTCCTAACAGTAGTAAGCCCCTTCATGGTTCTGTTGTGGTGTGGTTGCATCTGTGTAGACTGAAACAGTGCCAGAGACAGAGAGAGAGAGAGAGAAGAGGAGAGAGACAGCGAGAGAAGGGAGGAATGGAGGAACAGCAGACAGATCAACCATGGAACTGGAGAGCCAAACATGTAGTGAGTGAGGTAGGCATACTTTCTCTATCCCTCTCTTCCCTGGTTTGCAGCAAAGCAGTACATTACTCTCTCACTCTCTCTCTCTCTCCACTGGAACTCACAAGCACAAGCAAAAAAAAAAAAATTAGCACACTGTCTCTCTCTCTTCCCTGCCCGCTGCACTAAAACCTTTCCAAAAAAAACATTACCCTTTTGTGGTGTGGTTGCAGTTGTGTCTGAAACAGTGCCAGAAAGAGAGAGAGAGAGAGAGAGAGAGCAGAATGGAGGAATAGCAGACAGATCAGCTGTGGAACCGGCGAGCCAAGCACGTAATGAGTGATGCCAGCATACTTTCTCTCTCTCTCTCTCTCTGTCTCTCTCTCTCTCTCTCTCTCTGTGACAAAGCAAGGAACAGGAGCTGCTGATCTTTTTTCACAGATAATTAGGTGTGAAAAGGGATTAGCGGCATAGCGGGAAGGCAAGTCTGGCCAGAATCATCCAATTTAGGCGGCTGGGGTATCCCATTTAAACAGCTACAAGCCCCATTGAATAACATAGCCACTTAATTGGTGCCTGGAGGATCGTCCCAATAAAGCGGACATCCCCATTAACTGCGTTCCGATTAAGTGGCTTCATCTGTACCTCATAGAAACATAGAACCATAGAATTTGATGACAGATAAGGACCGCTTGGCCCACCCAGTCTGCCCATTTCCCTACCTACTGGATAAGCTGCAGATCCTAGTTTACCAGTAGCCTACTTCTTCCTACCCCCACCCTCTAGAATTGCCTTATGACTGTCCCATGCATGCTTGAATTCCACCACTGATTTTGACTCCACAACCTCCTCTGGAAGGCCGTTCCATGCATCCACAACCCTCTCTGTGAAAAAATACTTTGTTAAATTACCTCTGAGCTGCCCCCCCCCCCCATCTTCAAATTGTGCCCTCTTGTTCTTGCACACCTCTTTTTGAAAGATGCTACCTTTGGACTTTGTTGATTCCCTTGAGGTACTTGAACGTTTCTATCATGTCCCCCCTCTCCCTCCTTTCCTCGAGGCTATACATATTAAGCTCCTTTCGTCTCTCTTCATATGTCTTCCGGTGCAGACCCTGCACCTCTGGACAGCTTCCATCCTGTCTATGTCTTTGCGGAGATTGGGTCTCCAGAACTGCACACAGTACTCCAGATGGGGTCTCACCAGCTGTTTGTACAGAGGGATAATAACTTCCTGTTTTCTACTGGTGATGCCTCTCCCTATCATCCAGTATCCCCCAGCCCTCCTTGCTGCCCTCTCACATTGCTTGCCCACCTTTAGGTCATCTGATTTGACTACCCCAGATCCCTTTCCATTTTTGTTGTTGTTAGTATCTCACCCCCATTGTGTACTCTTCCCCTGGGTTTTTGTTTCCCAGGTGGATTACCTTGCACTTCTTAGCATTGAATCTAAGCTGCCATACATTTGACCATTCCTCTAACCTTGCCAAGTCCCTTATCATCCTTTCCACCCCACCCTGTACATCAACTCTGTTGCAGATCTTTGTGTCATCTGCAAAGAGACATATTTTTCCTTCCAGTCCTTCTGCAATGTCGCTTATAAAGACATTGAAGAGGACCGGTCCTAATACTGAACCCTGCGGTACACCACTAGTAACCCTCCTTTCTTCTGAGTGGACTCCATTTACTATTACTCTCTGTGTCCTATTCTCCAGCCAATTCTTTACCCAGGCTGTCATCTTGGGACCCACTCCCAGGCTGGCTTACTTGTATATTAATCTTTTGTGTGGGAGTGTGTCAAATGCCTTCCTAAAGTCTATTTCTATAGCAGTCTTTAAAAATATTATTCCACCTTCTACTCTGAGAAATTCAGATGGTGTAACCTGTGACAGCCCCAATGCCACCTTAAGAAAGAAAGTTTGAATGGCTTTTATCTTAACAAGCTTTTCATTTGTATTTAAAGCCATTTCCCAGTTTATGCCGCCATACAAAATATTATTTTTTTATTCTGGCAACCATATACCTAGAGGTGTGTGAAAAAAGTCTCTGGTGGAATTGAAGCAAAAGTCAGACTTTTAGGGAAATTCTGCCTACATTGCATTGCTGCCCCAGTGCCCACTGCCTGATAAAATACAAAAAACCTACAATCCCACACGTGTATTAAAAACAAAACAAAACTGGTGGCTAGAGGTCCTTCCCCCACCCAATCACCCGCCTGTGTCCGACTACAGAGTCTCATAACATACATACAGTACATACTTTACTAGTAGTAACCCCCCATCCCTATCCCTATCCCCCATATTTATTTAGTAAAATATCCTCCCTGGTGGTCTAGTGGTAATAATGAACCCCTCTTCCTTCCTATCCCCAGACCCAATCCCCACATGTATAAAATAAAATATAGAATAATTTTTTTAAACTTTTACCAGAGAGCCTTCTCCTTTTTGGGACCTTCTCTCTGGAACTCCCTCCCACTAGCGGTTCTAACATGCCTTACATTATATCAGTTCAAGCACTCTCTTATCTCCCACCTAATCTCCTGTCAGTGCTGCACCTGTACATGAGGCCCCCCACCTATAGCCCTTTGCTCACCCCTCTTCCTCCCTCTTACATATGATTACCCCCTGCACCCACCTTCCTTAATGTCGTTTTACACTCTTGCACCATGCCTTGACCTACTTTTCTCTTTGCTGCCCTTCTATCGACATAACCTTACTGTGTCCAGTATGCTTACTCTTATGTCATCTGCCTATATTTATTTCTACTCTACTTAATTTTCTCTCTTAGGTTATTTCTGAGTGATTCATAAGGTAAACTATATCATGTTTATGTCACTATACATTTGTAACTGCTGCATTGTGCCGTGTATATATTCCTTTACTATTGATATAATCTTGGGTTATTTTTTGAGTAATTCATAACTTATACTATTTATCTTACTTACGTAATTGTAACTACTGATTATGTTCCTTTATATATTCCTCTGCTACTGTTTTCATCTTATTTTGTACCTCCCATTGTACCCTCCCCAGGTCACCCCTGAAAAAGGGACATTCCGTCTTAGTAGGCTTATCTGGTTACCAAAATTCAAATAAATAAATAAATATTAGGACATTTAATACAAAATTAATTTGAGTGTACTGTCTTCCATTCTAAATCCATTCTGAAATGGCAAAATTAGCTGCTGTTCACAAATCCAGGCATCCAGTCTGTTTAACACAATTCTAGAATATACTTTCATTACTATTGGTACGTGGGGTATGGGTCTATAATGGGCGAGATCTTGTTTTAAACCTTTCTTGAAAAGTGATACAAGTGTACTCATATTGCAGTCCTTCAGAATCTTTTTATATTTCTTAATTAATGTAAAGAAGGGAGCTAAATATTCTGACCATAATTCATCATTATAGTGCTGTGTTTCAGCTAGAACAACATCAGTTCCAGTGGACTATTTTTTTGGTGCAAGTATTGTATTTTTTAATCCTAAAATACCTATTGGACTCTACAATTCAGCAGAACCTGTTTCACATTCCTCTGCCATTATTACATTATTACAATGACAAATTTGAGACTGTCGCTGTAATCGTCCCGCTGTAAACTGGTGCTGGTTTCATCAGTATTTTACCCCCAGTCAAATCAACTCCACCAACAAAAAAACAGTGATTTTCCGATGGCGAAACTTTGACAGTCAGAGTTTCACCCATTGATGTCAGGGATTTCAACAACTTGGTTGTCAAAGCATTGACATGGAACCAAATAAAAAACAATAACAGAGGAAAAGTATGGGGCCAGAGGAGTCAGACCAGAGAATAGAATCAAGAGTGAATATAATCAGTCTTTCAGATTACATACTGAATGAGATTCAAGTGGGAATTTTGAACAGAAGACTTTCATTCTGACCAACCCCAAGGTTTAATTTGTTTAACACAGTGAACAAATTTGTCAGAAATCTCAGTTTAAAATCGTTCTTCTAAAGGTGCAATATGGAAGATTTAGACAGAGACACCTGTGCTAAATCAAAGTTTAGAGACTTCAGAAACTTTGGAAAAAGGGGAACATGAGATTGAAGGCAAGTAACTAAATTAAAGCCCAGATCTCAGTACTGCACTCTTCCCACTAACACCAGCTTTGAATACTTTCTTAAAGAGTTGTGAAGCAGACTGGATGCATTTGGATCAGGTCACTGACAATCATTTGTATCACTACACGAGTAAAGCTGAAACGTCTGCACTTAAAAATGTAGGGAAAATAAATCAATCACAATAAAGTCAGCAGACAAGAGAGGTTCCTTTGTCATATTAGATAGTGACAAATATGACCAGGAGGTGGTAAGGCAACTGAACAGTCCTCATTATTATGAGATGTTGAATGGGATCCAACTAATAGATGTAAAAGGGTTATAGATGAACACCTTAAGCTAACAGAACACAATAACTGCCTACCCACACAGACAGTGAAATATCTGACTGTAAAATCCCATTAGAGCCTCTTTTTACTGCCTCCCCAAGGTATAGAAATGCTTAGTTAATACACCAAGATGCCCCATCATTTCAGGAAAGGATTTTCTGGACTAAACCATTAGCAACATTTCTTGATTTCCCCATTTTTAATTTTACATAAGCTCTGCTATCATATATCAAGGGCACTGGAGGTATTCTTAATGTCCTCAATGATTTGGCAATTAAAAATAACAGCTATTTGGTAACTTTGCATGAAGGGTATATTTTCAGTTGGCGTATGACCAAAACCCAGGAAAGACACCCAGAATCTAGGCCAAGACCAAGTCTAACATCCTAGTCTAGGTTGTTTGATTATGGCACAGAAGATAGCAAAGCTGAAAGCACAGCTTCAGAAGACCTAGAGTCTTTTTAGGGGAGGAGGACAACAGAGGAATCCTACCACCCCCACACCCATTCATGTTCTGATGCAGCAAAAGGCCGAACATCTACCAAGGATATGCAGATGCATCAGTGGGGTGAGGAGAGGAGTGGAATAAACCGTATATTGGTGAAACAGCAAAAAAAGTACAGCGAAGACCATTACAGCGATAAATTTGAGATAGTCACTGTAATGGTTCCGCTGTACACCGGCGCCAGTTTCGCTGGTATTTTGTCCCTGGTCAAATCAACTCCACCAACAAAAAACAGTGATTTTCCAATGGGTGAAACTTTGACAGTTGAAGTTTCACCCGTCGATGTCGGGGATTTTGACAACTTGATTGTCAAAGCATTGACATGGAACCGAACAAACAACAGGATCAGAGGAAGAGGATGTGGCCAGAGGAGTCAGACCAGAGGATAAAATCAAGAGTGAATATAATCAGTCTTTCAGATTACATACTGAATGAGGCTGAAGTGGGAATTTTGAACAGAGGACTTTCATTCCGACCAACCCCAAGGTTTAATTTGTTTAACACAGTGGTCAATTTGAACAAATTTGTCAGAAATCTCAGTTTAAAATCATTCTTCAAAAGGAGCAATATGAAAGAATTAGACAAAGGGACACCTGTACTAAATCACAATTCAGAGACTTCAGAAACTTTGGAAGAAGGGGAACATGATATTGAAGGCAAATAACTAAATTCAAGGCCAAATCTCAGTTCTGCACTCCTCCCACTGACACCATCTTTGAATACTTTCTTAAGGAGTTGTGAAGCAGACTGGATATATTTGGATCAGGCCACTGACAATCATTTTTAGCACTACACGAGTAAAGCTGAAATGTCTGCACTTAAAAATGTAGGGAAAATAAATCAATCACAATAAAGTCAGCAGACAAGGGAGGTTCCTTTGTCATATTAGATAGTGGCAAATATGACTAGGAGGTGTTAAGGCAACTGAACAGTCCTCATTATTATGAGACATTGAATGGGATCCAACTAATAGATATAAAAGGATTATAGATAAACACCTTAAGCTAACAGAACACAAGAACTGGCTACTCGCACAGACAGTGAAATATCAAACTGTAAAATCCCATTACAGCCTCTTTTTACTGCCTCCCCAAGATACAGAACTGCTTAGTCAATACACCAAGATGCCCCATCATTTCAGGAAAGGATTTTCTGACTGAACCACTAGCAAAATTTCTTGATTTCCACATCGTTAATTTCAGATAAGTCCTGCCATCATACATCAAGGACCCGGGAGGTATTCTTAATGTCCTTAATGATTTGGGAATTGAAAATGACAGCTATTTGATAACTTTGGATGTAGAAGCTCTTTACTCCAATACATCCACAAAGAGGGTTTGTCAACCATGTCCCATTATCTTGAAGCAGACAAACACAGCACCCACCCACACCTTGATTCAACTGTTTGCTTTGTATAAGCATGTAATACATTCTTCTATGAAGATAATTTTTGTTTACAAAAAAAATGGGACAGCATTGGGGGCCAGTTGTGTGCCTAATTATGCAAATTAATGTTTTGGTAAGTGGGAGGAGGATGTGGTCGGAATGCAAATGTTAGATATATGGCACAATTTTATTGACAGTATTTGTTATTGTGTGGCATTGCTTGGGTCGGAGGAAGAGCTGTTCTCACTTGTGAAGTTCTTGGACACAAACAATAAAAATATAACATTTTTTGGTGATATTTAGTCATGCACAAATCAGCTTCCTTGACCTAACAGTGTCCACAGATGGCAAGGGTGGTGGTGGTATTACAACTGATCTGTTCATTAAATCTACTGAAAGGAACACCCCCTTGTCAGCGTACAGCAACCAATCATGCCACTCACTAGCCGGTATCCCAAAAGGACAATTTATTAGAATGAAAAGAAACTGTGGGGATAATAAGAAATATGAACAAAGGGCAAATGAAATGGAGCAGAGGTTACAAGTAAGGGGTTACTCGAGGAAGCTTTTGTCTTGAGGAAGAAATGAGGTAGATGCCATTAAGAGGGCAAATGTTTTAAGGGACAACATAACCACAATGTTGGTGATCAAAGAATTAACTTTGTCTCCACATACAATGCCCAGTCCAGATAGACAGGAGATCAATAAACAATGGCATCTGGTAAGCATGGACCCAAGGTTAAAGGATTTGACTGCTATTCAGCCCAGACTAGTCCACAGAAGAGGTAAAAACATTAAAGATGTAGCTATGCACTCAGTGCAACCCCTCCCAGATACACCAAAAATGTGGCTGCCAAACAGAAGTGATGGCTGCAATGAGTGTGGCAATTGCAAATATTGCCTACAGTAAATGCCACAAAAACTTTCCAGAACCCCCCCAAAATAGTGACAGTTTATAGGTTTTATCACATGTGCCACAGAATGAGTAATTTACTTCAATCAATCAATCAATTTTATTGTTCAGCTATTTGCCATTACAGCAGAATAAGAAATCACAATTTTCTTTATATTACAATATTTACAAAAATAGACACACATTACCGTTAATAAAAAGTTGCTTGTCAATAAGTAGGACAAAATTCAAAACATTATTTTCTTTCTGCAGTAAATAATTAAGCAATATACCATGAGAGTGTTAGGTGATGCCAGGATTACCACGCCCTGTGGTATTCAGTCTCACGAGGCACAGCCGAGTGACCAACAACACAGCAGGCATCACCAACACCCTCGAGTGGCATATTGCAATTATACAATGTCCTCCTATTTTTGGCACATAGAAAAAATAGTAAATCCATTTTTTTATTCATTTTAAGCTATATATTGCTGTGTTTATTGTTCCGCTGGGAAAAAAATACTCCCTGGTTGCTGGAGCCATGCTGCTACTGTGCATGCGCAGTACTGAGTTAACATTGCCGATTGCAGTGTGCTTTTGAGGGGCTGGGAAAAGTTAAAAATTGTGCGTGAGGCACAGAAGACAGTATGAAATAAATATCAATGAATATGGGAGAAAGCCGCAGTTTCAATTTCATGTGAGGTATGCGGTTTCCTGTTGTAGTAACTCGATTTGCCGGTCGCTATCAAGCAGGGATTTTTGCCGTCTTTCAGAGTGCTGTGTTGGTGACTGTTGGAGTGATTTGGGGGGACATCCTGATGCAGTTGATCAGCAGCTGGCACCTCTTCCCATGGGGTGATTGTAGATTTTACAACGGGAGAGGGGTGCGAGTCAGCCAATCAGGATAGAGAATTTACGTTCTGTTTTGTAGCCCATTGTATAATTCTTTGTTTATCATCTTATGATACCTGATATCGCAGTCAAATATACAAACATAAAAAGGAGCCAGCAGAAGAAGACCATTCTGTCTATCAAGTCTGCTCATATTGCAGGGTTCACAGCTTATGCTATTTACCCTGCTCCCCCCTCACTGGTCCCCCTTCTACACTATAATAAATTGTTAAATCCTGTATCAGTTCTGTTTTTACCTTTTACAATATAAGATGTGTAGAATGGTCATGGATTTACCATATAGTTAATGGTTTCAGAGGTCACTGTATGCTAATAGGAATGGTGTAACTAATTTAAACAATAACTTCCTTCATTAGTCCGAATAGAAATAATGAATTGGTGGGAGATATCGATTATTTATTAGCTAATTCTAGGCTATATCTAGCTGGAATGTAAATAACACTCTGTTGGGTTCAGGTCCACAGATGTAGAGTTTGGGAGTGTTTCCATGCTTGAGCCACTCCTTGGAAAGCTGAGCCCCCCCTCCAGGATTTGAATGCAGCCCTTACCCTACACTGTCTGACTTGTTTTAATATTATTTTTTTTTAAATAGCTGGCTGTGCATTTACTGGTTCAAATGGGGAAAGACCAGCGCATGCGCGACTGCTGATTTTTTTTCCATGTGTGAATGTCAATTATGAAGTAGGGTGGCCCTGGGCAGGCAGAGGAGCATCAGTCAGGGCAGATTGCACATGTCTGCTACAACATTAGAAGGAGAACATGGAGGATCATGTGGAGCATCATTAGAGGGTCAGCTGACCCAGACAAGAGTTGAGGTAAGTGCCGGGGACCATCTATTGCGACCTCAGTCCCATCACATCCATCTCCAATAACTGACATAAGTGACAGCCTAAGCGATGGAAGGGGGCAGGCATCAGATCATAAATAGACACCAAAAGTAATTGTCCTTTACTTACTGATCCCCCTTCTTTGTCTCGCTCAAACATTGAAGTCAAGCTGTCTGAGCTCAGAGCGCCATATAAAATGTATTGCCTGTGTATGTGTGGATAGTCCGTAGTTGAGACTGAGAGAGAGTAGTTCAAGGACTTGGGTCAAGTGTAACATAAAAGATCTTTTAAGAGCTGATCTGCCACAATTTAAATCTGCCTGCCTGCTAGGCCATGACAAGTAATAATGCTTCATTGCTTGAATGGCTGGTAGATTTGGATAACAATCCTGAGTACAAGGCATGTGCTGCAGAAGCTTACGGGCTTTTTGAGTCTTTAAACAAATTTGACATCTTCTTCAAATTGGAATTGCTTCAAATTATTCTTACCATTGTTGAAGATGCCAGCTCTGCCCTTCAAGGAGCCCAATTGAATTTTTAGCTTGGTGACAATGTAATAAGCAATGCGAGGGAAATACTGTCTGCTGGGCAGAATGAATTGCACTTCCATGCCATTTGGAAAGCAGCCATGCATGCAGCCCAGGGTCTAGGGTTTGAAGAGCCTAATCTACCCAGAAAATGAAAAATTCCCACCAGGTTTCAAGAAGGAGAGGCTGAACATCATTTTCCTCCTACTCCAGATGACCATTATTGGCAGCAGTACTTTGAAGCCATTGATGGAGTATTGGTCTGCCTCACAGATCACTTTGAATCAAAGCAGATCACCTCTCAATAAACCAAGCTGGAAGATTTTCTGGTTGAAAAGGAAGATGTGACGCTTGTGAAAGATTTCTGCCAGGATGATTTTAAAGATTAATCAAGGTTCCAGCTGCCCAGAGATATGCTATTAGATACAGCCAAAGTATCTGGCACCACTCTGAGTGACTTTCAAGGTATTCTGGAGTTCTTGAAGGCAGAGAAAAATTAGGGACTACGACTGTTAATTCCAGAGATCTTGAGATTAGTGAAGCTTGTTCTGACTGTGCCTGTGTCTACTTGTTCTGCAGAGAGGTCTATTTCGAGCCTTCATAGGCTGAAGTCCTACTTATGTTTCGCTATGACCCAAGAAAGGATAAATGCTGTTGCCATCCTTTGAAGCCACACTGATATTGCCAGAAATCTTGACATGGAGTGTCTGATTGATAATTTTATTAAAAAAAGCTTCAGTAAGAATGCATACATTTGCTTTAGTGAACAAGTAATAATAAATGTCTTCAGTAATGTTTTGTGTTCAATCAGTAATAAAATTATTCCTTTTGTGTTTAAGTTATATTGTTGTATACTCATACTCTTGGTAAAAAAAATACAATTGGTTCTGTGTCTGAAACCTAACTAGCTAGTTCCACTAAGTCAGTTTGACATCAACGACATCAACCTACTTTATAGGGACAACAAATTGCCGATGGTGACCACGTCGCCCGCCAATTGTGCCAATGGACTGTGATTGCGGCAACAATCCCAGTTTTGCCCCCCCTCAGCCCCCAAATATTAGTATAATCACCTCCAGGTTGGAGGTGTATGGGAGAAAAAGGGCAAACCCTGGGGTGGTAAGACAGTTGGTGCTGCAAAATCCTGATCGACAGAATAACTGTTGATCGGGTTGCAGCATCGACAGTGCTGTCTCTGTAGGGGTTTCACTGCAGTGACAGCACACTGTCTTGAGTAGGTTAACTGTTTAGTCCAATAGTTTTGAGCCTGGGTCCCCCCCCCAGGGAAATCTAAACTCTACACTCATGTTCAGGTCTGGTTACCTACATCCCCAATCAGTGTACTGTAAATTATAATTTACAATTCCTATACACTGTAGAAACGATAGCGTATTAATTTGTAAAAAGAAGAACCAATAACTCTCATCCTTATGAATAGTTTACTTAGTGTTATGTACCTGTGACAGTTTTTACATAGGTAAAACAAAAAGACAGCTTAATATAAGGATAGGTGATCACATGCGTGCAATTGAAAAAGAGGACATAGAAATGTCCTTGCAGTCTATATTTCCAAGAGTAAAGATACAAATGCACATAAGATATATTTTACTGGTATTAAGAAACTAGTCAAAATCTAAGGGATGGGCTATGACAGAATTCTCCTAAAAAGGGAGCAATATTAAGTACTTTCATTAGGGGCAACAACACATCCAGGATTGAGTCACAGATTAACCTTTACAGATAACCCTAAAGGAGAAATCATTGTTGGAACAGAAGGGACAAATACACAGCCTGGTATTTGTAAAGAAATGTACTTGGCTGTCATCATTAGTCTGTCCCTCTTTTTTTGTTTTACAATTATTTTGCTCTGAAAAACCATGTATACACAAGTGCCCGCATGTTTATAAATGGAGCACTGAGTTCAGCATTGCTGTGTTACCCATGCTTCAACCAGGGTGATACTGTTATCCCTTAGAGAATTTAAGAATTATGCTGGATTCTAAAATTAAGAGTCTCATTGTAAGAGTAATCCCTTATAAGTGGTATGTATATACTAGACCCCAGCACAAAATTGATGCAGCAGGGAATCTTTTTGTATTCCATGTAAGTGGATTTTTGTAGTCCAGAAAAATACTATCTATAACATGTCTTTTAGTCGTTTGGAATTTATTGTGTTTAAATGTAAATGATTATACTGATCATGTTCATTGAATCATATTCGATAACGATGGATAACATATGAGAAGCTTTGAAATATGTTTGGTGCATATATATATATATATATATATATATATTTATGCAATAGGAGTGGAGATACACAGAGTGTGATAAATCCGTTTATCTGAGTAACTGTGTTCATAAATCTCATTTATGTATACAGCGTTTATGTCATCAGCCGTTTATCCACACAGTCATCAGCCATTTATCGATACAGTGTTTATGTCATTTAGAATGTTCGGCCTCAGTTCCAGTATTAACCATATTCAAATACCAATAACTTTAAAATGAAAAATGATAGCATGGTACAGTGAGCACGAAAGTTGTTCAGCCCAGAAATATCTACAAAGTGAGTGGTGCTTTATTTATTAATATCTTTTAGATTTTTTGATAATTAGCAAAAACTCAGAAGAAAATTCATATTTTTTTCATTTTGTCTGCAAACAAATGTAAATAACTTTAAAATGAAAATGATAGCATGGTACTGTGAGCACAAAGTTTATTCAGCACAGAAATATCTACAAAATAAGTGGTGTTTCATTTATAGATACTTTTTTAGTTTTTTCAGAATTAGCAAAAAAACAGCAGAAAATTCAATTTTGGTGCACTTTTTCATCAAACAAATGCAAATAACTTAAAAACAAAAAATTATAGTAGAGTACTTTGAGCACAAAAGTTGTTCAGCATAAAAATATCTACAAAATGAGAGGTGTTTCATTTCTAGACTCCTTTTAGATTTTCTATAATCAGCAAAAAATGGCAGAACATTCAATTTGTATTCACTTTTTTGACTAACAAATGCCCCCTACAAAAGCAAAAACAGAAGAATTGCATAATTGAATATGCAATGGAAAACTTATACAATAATGATTTATCTGCACTTGAGCAGTTTGATTTCGACACTCATTCATGGCTTACGCCACTCATGAGGTTACCCAAGGTCAAACTGCTCTTGTGCAGATAAATCATTTATTATACTTGCTTCATTGCATATCATATATATATATATATATATATATATATATATATATATATATATATATATATATGTATAACTGTGGAAGCACAGGGCTGTCTGGGCCCTGCGCTTCCATTTATAGGACAACAGTGACTGAATTGTTAGCATAGTCACCTTATTACTCCACCTCAAGTCCCTGGTACAGAAAATTTTCAAATCCCCACCAAAATGTAATTCTGTGCAACTGCAATGCCATTCTGTGCCACAGGTGCGAAAATACATTTTGGCCAGGATTTGAAAAATTACAGCTGTGACATACATGAGGTGGGGAAATAAGAAGGCTATGTGAAAAACATTGGGTCAAATTATTTAAAATTCCCAGAGTTATGAGTGTGTCTAGTGAAAATGCAATGAATGGTCACAACTTTGGTATGTTTTTACATTTTGACCCCAAGTTTTCAACATAGTCTTCTTATGACCACACCTTATGGTAGGTGAAAATGTTCAAATCTGTGATAAAACGCCATTCCGCACCACAGGTGTGAAAACACATTTTGGACAGGACTCCTCCTGATGGAGCGTCATGCTTAGACGTGAAGTGCCAAGGGTTTTGAGACTCACTGGGGCTCTCATAAAATAAAAAACTTTGCTGCTGCTTGATTTGACATTTTGTGTTATGTGCCTCTGTGTTTGTATCTGGTACAGGCAGTACAGCATGTTTGCCCTTTTTTCCTATGAAAAATGACAGCTGTACTGTTCATGAGGTGGTTTGAAAAAATGGCTATATTGAACATTTTGAGTCAAAATATTGATAATTACCCAAGTTATGCACGTGTGTAGAAAAATTTCAACAAACACTTGTAAATCAGACATTTTTAGGAATTTTTTCACTACATTTTCCAAATGGCCATTTTGAGATCTCACCACTTGAACAGTCATGGTGAAATTTCATTATTTGATCCTGAAAGGTGACTTCACGCAGCGACTGCAAAAATCACCTTATGGGCCTGATTAACAAAATGATAGTGGCAGTGTTCATGAAGTGGGTTCCCAAAAAGGCCATGTCAAAAATTTGGTGACACAAATTCCTAAAAATGCAAACGTTATGAAAGTAAGTTCAAAACACCATTGAAATACATTATATGAGACTTGCCATTACTCCACAGTTCATGTTTCAGCTTTGAAAAGTGCAGACGTCTCTCAGGCCACAGAAGATGACAGCATACAACCTCTGATGGTAAGTATAGGATAAGGGGGGTGTGTGTGTGTGGGAAGGTGGGTACTCAGTGGAAGGATTGGGATGGGGGAGGGGATGGTGGCTACAACGAGGAAACATTTTCTATTTTCAGGTTTTAAAAAAAATGACGTGTGGGATGGTTTTCTAATTGCAGGTACAAAAAGTATTTTGGGACACTGAGGGTTGGCTCCTCAGTGTCCCACACTGCTGGGGGGGTCTCTAAATGCCGACACGGGGATTGGGCCCCCCAATGTCGGCTACAGTAAATAAAATAATGCGCTGTGGTGGGGGGTGGCACCGATAAATCAAAAGACAAGAAAAAGACTGCAAATGGTGCAGTCACCCCCTGAAAGTTCCATACGGACTGTATGCTACATCTACTGCCCCAAAACACCAGGACACCTAGCTACAGAAATGTACTATTTGCAAATTTAATTTTGCTCATTGTGGCATGCAAACAAAAAAAAAACATGTATACACAATGCAGGCTCAATAGCTGGTGACTAAACATTACCTGCTGCATGTGGGACAGTTTTTTTCTTTGTTGGTATGCCACAATGAGCAAGCATAAATATGCAATTAAAATTTCTAAGTAGGGCAGTTCTGTGGCTTACTGTGCTGTTGTGCTTTGTGCAGTAGATTTAGTACAGAGTTACTGTAGTACTTTGCTTTCAGGGTGTGTGTGCACCATTTACTTTGTTTTTTTCTTGACTTTTGATCTATTGCTGTACAACCTGCTAATTAAGGTTATTGCAGTGCCTGTCATGTTTCTTTTGATTAGTGTACTATGGTGTTAAAAAAAAGTCTTACAAAAACATAAATGGAAACAGAATCTTGAGGCAACTGGCAGATTGTTCTAGTTTATACTGCACTGTATTTAACCTGGACAGCACATCTGGGATGCAATATCTCATTTTCACTGGAGTCCTGCATTCATTCATTTTCTGATTGTATTTACCCAGGATAGCCAAGCTAAGTTGCAATTATCTCATTTTCAGTGGTGTCCAGCTTTGACACATTTTACACTGTATCTACCCAGGATACCTCAGTGGAGATTCAGTATCTTGTTTTCCATGGGGGCACAGCTTTTTGTCAATGCCAAACATATTTGCTTGTGTGCATATGTGTGTGTGTGTGGTTGTGCCACCAAACACCAGAGAAATGGTGGGGTGGCTCACAGCTCACACTGCAGCCAGCAGCAGGAGTTGAGCTGCAGCTGCAGAACTAAAGAAAATCCTCTGTTCTCATACAGAGAATGCAGAGGAAGGCTTCTCTTGCTAAGCTGAGCACTTGGGATTTTGGGTGCCCAGACAAAGTATTTCTGGCCCTGATTTTGAAATACAAACATCAGAATCTGGCTAACTGGGCACTGTTTAGCTAGGTTCTGGTATTTGATTTGTAAAATGACAACATTTTTATGCATTTTCCATGCCTTTTAGTTCGTGGAAAAAAAAAAAAACAAGATGGTGGCAGGATAAAAACAATTTTTCCCTCATGGAAAAGGATTTCTTCCTCATGAAAAAGGAATGGACCCTATGAGAAAGAATCCTTTTTCATGAGAGCAATCCTTTGTCAAACTTTGTCCCTCTATTCTGGACACTTATTTCCATTGAAAACAATGGGAACTTAAAAATGGAATAACTTTAGAACAGATTAATATTGTTTCACCAAAGCATGGCATTTTCGTTTCCCAAATTGTATCTACCATAGAAAAATCACACCACAATTCCACACCATGTGGACGCAAGGTGATGAGGAAAAGACTGCAAAAAATGGAAACTTTTGAGGTTTTTGCACTATCTGGATCTCAGAATCTGTACATCCGACCGAAAAGAAACTTACCACATCAAGAGCTCTGCCCTTCCAGACAGCACATTCAAAATCGTGCAAATCTATTGATCAGTTGCAGTTATAAAAGTGCAAAAATTGATGTTTAACATTAAATAGGCTACTCAATCCTAACTATAGGGGCACAATCATATCCTTATAGTATATTCTTAGTGCTAAATTGGGGGCACCATTCTTCTTTTCCCCATCCTCACACCATACATTTTGAGCATTACCAGTGTCCAGTAGAACCCCTGGCATCAACCAATTGTGTGATAAGCATTCTGTGGTGTCCAGTGGCATCCCTTACCTTTGACCTGTCTGTGGGAAACATTCCCTGGTGTCCAGTAGCACCCTTCTCTGCCCTTACATTGTTCTGTCTCAAGAACTCCCTGGTGTCCACTGGCACCGCCCTTTCAACCTCACCTTATCCCATCTCAAGCACTCCCTGGTGTCTAGTGGCACACCCTACCTGTTTCTCAATCATGTTTCAAGCACTTGCTGGTATCTTGTGCCCTTCCCTGTTCTCACCTTGTAACCTGTGAAAGCACTCCCAGGTGTCCAGGGATACCCACCTTTCACTTAATTCCATTCTAAGCACTGCAGTAGGTGGTGTCCAGTGGCTTCCAGCCCTCATGCTCTTGATGTTTCATGCAGTCCCTGTTGTCTGGTGGCATCTCTTCACTTGCTTCTCTATCCTGTTTCAAGCACACCCTGGTGTCTGGTGGCTTACCAGCCCTCACCCAGTCCTGTCTCAAACACTCCCTGGTGATTAGTGGTTTCCCTAGACATCACCCAATCCTGTCTCAAGCAGTTCTTTGTGCCCAGTGGCTACCCAGCCCTTACCCCACAGAGAATAATGTATATTCCACTATCTATAACAAGCATGTGTAGTCATTGAGAGGTTTCCATGGCAACCTTTTGAACCTCAAGAGTGAAGCTCAAGAGGTCCAGTCACCATGGCAGCCTTGAGATGACTACACATGCTTTGTTAGTGGATAGTGGACCATACATTGTCTTTTATAGTGTATGGTCCACAAAAATAAACAACAACAAAAAAACGAGTCTCCTTAGTTTAAAATATTGCTGCAGAGTCCTTACTTTGCCATTTTTTATGTTGAATACTGCTCTTCGGGTTCAGCACTCACTGCCGTGGCCATTTATGGAAGCGTGAACATTCATGTAATGTACATGCATGAACATGCACCAGTTTGCCGAACGTGCATGCGTGAACATGTTCCATGCTGTTGTGTTGCAGTAGCTACAAAGCTAGTGCAGCACAACAGCCATGATGACATAGCTACTGCATCATAACAATGCTGTTCAAGGGATGGATTTCCATCCTCAACAACATTATGTCATACACTACATTCTGTTTATATCTCCTCAGATCACACTGCATCCTGTTTCTAGCACTCCCTGGTGTCCAGTGATTCCCCAGCCCTCACGTTGTCCCATGTCTAGTACTCTGTGGTGCATCCAGTGTTTCCCCAGCTTTCACTCCATCCTGTTTCTAGCACTCCCTTTGCTGCACACCAACCCTGATTGCAGAAATTAGGTTGTTGAAATGTATGGCTGCCAAGGGTTTAGTACATATAGGTTGAAGCATATATTATTCGTGGAGGTGCAGGGAGGATTTCCTTCAGGTGTTTGTTGACTTCATTGCTGACATGGCATTGGAGTCACTGAAGTTATTGATCCTTGATGACTTCAATGCCAAGATCAACAATGAATCTTCATCCTTCGCTCAGTAGTTTCTTCAGCTGATGACATTGCTGGGTCTCATACAGGTTGTTTCCTTCACTACCTATGAACTGGGCCACATGTTGGCAACAGGGCTTGACATCTCAGATGTCATGGCTGACCAGATAGCTTGATTGAAACACTGTGCAGTGCATTTGTAGATCAGTGCCGTCATTACTATCCCCATCTGGTGAAGATTATCCAGTATCATCATAAACATAATCTTGAACCAGGTAAGCTCAATTAAACACTGGACATTTCAAGTAAGGTGGAAGCCTGCAGAAATTGAGTTTATAATGGAGTTATAATTATAATGATACTTTCATCCACCATAGATACCCTCGCATCTTGCATATCCACCCAATAACCACCCACAGAAGCTCACTGTGGTACAATGATGAGCAGTAGCAGTTGAAGACATGGGGGCAGAGGTTAGAGAATGCAATGCTGCCCACCAGGATGAAGCACTCTGTGATTAAGCACTCTGTGACAAAGATGTCACACTTTCCTGAATGACAAATTGGAGGAATTCCCATTTGATTACATTGTGTTCCTACAGGAAGAGAACATGATAACAGTGCTTCATCCTGAAAGGGTGGCATTGACCTTGGAGACATCTTTGTTCTAACCTTAGAGAGACTTCATTGGACAAAAAAGAACCATAAATCATACAGCCAACATTCTCTACCACAAAACAAAAGTGCAAAAACCATGGCTAATAACAGAATTGATGTGACTTAGTCAACTGTTATTTCAAAAATGTGATCTGTACATCTGTAAATGATGCCTATAAACAAACAGAGCTGTATGGGACCAATCTGGTGTCCTTCCTTCCCCAAAATACATTGTACCAACATCTTAAAGTCCCAATATTCTGATCATATGAAAAAAGTCAAAGGTGGTGAATCCTTGCCAACTCTTGAAGCAATGAATCTTGCGTCCCTTTGATACTGATGTATGTTACTATGTGTTACTCCAGTTCTGTGGATTCCTTTGAGTAGATTTAGTCCTGCGGATCTGTACAGGGAAAGAGTAGAACAAAACATAGACATGGAGGAGTGGTATCCCTTACCCAAGGAACTTGAGCTGTACCAATTGCCCCATTTGAGGATCAAGAGGTTTTACTTTCCCTAAGTCACATCCCTCTCAGGGTCTGAGTCTCCTGCCTGGCCCTGGAAGAGATCTTGATCACTGGCTGAAAAACTGGCTCTGAGAATGACTATAGTAAGGAAAAAGGTCAATCACCTTAACAAAACAGAATTCCTGTTAGGGGACTGCAGCGGCAAGGGAGAGAAGAGTTCGGCTCTTCCACATCATAGAAACACTATTGCTTCTGGCCTGTTTGCAATCCAGAGGAGTCTATGGAGCAGAATTTGAGAGACAGTCCAGCTTCACAGTAAGGCATATGTCAGTAACATACTGCACAGTGATGACTGCTAAAATGTTTCCAGTTTCTATGGACTGCTTTAGTAGGTGAGGTACAGTATGCATGCTGCTGAAACTCCACTGTTTTCAACGGGCGTCTAATCCCTGGCATACCTTAAGGCATTCTGCAGCAAGAGACAGCTTTTTCGTGACCATCACTGTACAAGATAAAACTGCTTAAAACACAACTCAACTCAACTCAACTCAGCTTTATTTATAAAAAGTGCAATTCAGATTATCGCACCGGTTGAACAATAAATAAAACAAATACAGCAGTTAAAATCAATAAATAATAAAAATAAATAACCATCATGACAGTTCATTCAAGTCCTGGGAAAGTAAGATTGTATAAATATGTTTTTAATGCAGATTTAAAACTCTCCACAATCAGGCAATCCCTTATCTGATGAGGTAGGGAGGTCCACAGGGTAGGGGCAGCAAAAGCAAATGCCCTGGCACCCGAGGTCTTCAAACGAACCCTGGAAACCTCTTGAATCCCTCATCAGCAGAGCGGAGTGGGTGGAGGGGGCATTAGGGGTGAAGAAGCTCTTGCAGGTAATGCGGTTTCTGTCTGTGCAAGACTTTATAGGTCAGCAAACTGACCTTGAAGGTAATCTGCCACTGAACAGGCATCCAGTGCATTCCATGTACCACAGGCATGACATGACAAGATCGAGATAAATC
Organism: Neoceratodus forsteri; assembly: GCA_016271365.2. Taxonomy (NCBI): domain Eukaryota; kingdom Metazoa; phylum Chordata; order Ceratodontiformes; family Ceratodontidae; genus Neoceratodus; species Neoceratodus forsteri. The sequence goes on from CM057449.1 coordinate 374,265,165, forward strand.
AGTTAACAGCCTGGCAGCTGCATTCTGCACCAGCTGCAAGTAGCAGATCTCAGTCTCCGGTAGCTCTAGGTAGAGGGAGTTGCAGTAGTCAAGGTGGGATGTCACAAAAGCATGGAACAGCATTGTAAGGTCATCAGGCGGGACCAGGTGCTTAATCTGGGTGATATTCCTCAGATGGTAAAATGAGGTCTTGATGACAGATGACACCTGAGATTTAAGCGTCGGTCCATTGTCAAAAATAATGCCCCGGTTTTGCATCCGATCATAGGTCCTTAGCTGGCAGTCTCAAAGCCAAAGCCTGGAGGGCCCTCCAGCAGAGATCCCATCTGCCTGACAGCCTGGGTCCACAACCAACACCTCGGTCTTGTCAGGGTTCATATTAAATGTAAAGTAGCTGTTACCAATGAAACATTCACTGTTGATTTGACTTTCAATTGAAGGCATCATTCTACCTTCCCCCATCCTCACACCATACATTTTGAACATCACCAGTGTCCAGTAACTACCCTGGCATCTACCCATTGTGTGTCAAACATTCTCTGGTGTCCAGTGGCATCCCTTCTCTGCTCTCACATCATTCTGTCTCCAGAACTCCCTGATGTCCACAGGACCCCTCCCCCCCTTTCAGCCTCACCCTATCTCACCTCAGTCACTCACTGGTGTCTAGTGGCACACGGCACACCACATCTGCTTCTCCATCATTTTTTAATCACTTCTGGATGCCTGGTGCCCCTGACCCATTCTCACCCTGTAACCTGTTAAAGCACTCGTTGCTGTCCAGTGATACCCAACTTTCACTTCATTTAATTCAAAGCACTAAATTAGGTGGTGTCCAGTGGTTAGCCCTCACCCACTAATGTTTCAAGTAATCCCTGGTGTCTGGTGGCACTTCTCCACTTGCTTTTCTATCCTATTTCATGAACTCCATGGTATCTGGTGGCTCACCAGCCCACACCTAATCCTGTTTCAAGTACTTCTTGCTGTGCAGTGGTTTCCTCAGACCTCACCCAATCCTGTTTCAGGCACTCCCTTGTGTCCAGTGGCTACCCAGCTCTTACCCCATTCTGTTTATATATCCCCATATCACACTCCATCCTGTTTCAAGCACTCTCTGGTGTCAAGTGGCTCCCTCCAGTCCTCAACCTATCCCATTTCTACTACTCTGAGGTGCATCCAGTGGTTCTACAGCTTTCACTCAATCCTGTTTCTAGCACTCCCAGTTGTCCAGTGGCACCCCATGTCCTTATCCTATCCTGTTTTAAGCACATCCTGGTGTCTAGTGGCTCCCCCGTCCTCATTCCCGTCCTATTTCTAGCACATCCTAGTGTCTAGTGGCTTCCTCTGCTCTCATCCCATCCTTTTTCAAGCACATCCTGGTGTTGAGTGACTCCCCCTGTCCTCATCCCATCCTGTTTCACACACATCCTGGTGTCCAGTGGCTCCCCCTGTCCTCATTCCTTCCTGTTTGTAGCACTCCCTGGTTTCTAGTGGCTCCCCATACCCTCATTACTTTCTATTCTAGCACATCCTGGAGTCCCTTGGCTCCCTATGACTTCACTGTATCCTGTTTCTAGCAATCTCTGGTGTCCAGTGGCTCCCTAGTCCTCACCCCATCCCATTTAAAACACTCTCTGCAGACCCTCCAACATTTGACAGATGAAAAAAGGTACACGTGTTGTGGGGGAGTAGTACCATTGGATGGGGGGTAGCACCCCCACTTTTTTTCCCATGAGTATTCTAAGGGAACATTCATTGTGGGGATCAATCAGTCTCTGATCCATGGTCATGGACCAGAAACAGACAAGGTATTTGCTGGAACCAGAATAAACACAAAAATGGACAATCAATGACAGAAGAAAAATTCCAAGCCCATCCAGTCTGCCTTAATAACATGCATCCAGTCTGCCTTAATTACACCCTACGACATAGTTAAGTTCCCCTGACTGTTTTTCAGTACAGATTTCTTTTATATCTTGAAGTTCTGACTGAACTTAAATAGTTAGTATCTCTTAATACAGAGCTGCTCCTGTTTGTTAGATGGGCTGTGAGAGTCAGTGCACTGCATTAGGGGGATCGATCGATGTCTCTGATCCTGGAGATTTAAAACACAGACTGTTCAGCTAAAGTCTGTCCTTAAACTTGCTGCACTCAGAATTAAACAGTGGGCAGCTTGACCACAAGATAGAGGTGGGAGATGCTGTCATCGAGACACAGACACCATGACGGTAATAAATAATTGCCCAGCATGGCTTGGACAGTTGACTGACCATCTCAGTCACTGGCAGATACTCCCGACAAGTGTTAGGGGAAACATCCAGACTGCACTGCTTTCCGGGGTCACAGAGACAGGTGGCATGTCAGTGGTGGTTACCATGGTGATGGATGTTTGTGCTCAGACCACCGTTCACCCACTGACACTGCAGCAGATATGGTTGGGGAACTGAACAGCATAAGTAAAGTACACAAAGACTAAATGAATTAGTATTTCTCAGGCAGCCGAGGAAAATTTGTTACACATGAGAACTAGTCTGGGATCCGATACCACTGTAAGAAAGCCAGTATTGTACTGGCCAAAATGATACAGTTGGAGGGTATGTCCATGGTTTCCAATTGCTCCCTGCTTCAAGCAATCTCTGTTGTCCAGTAACTCCCCAGCCTTCACCCCATCCCATTTTAAGTACTCCCTGGCATCCAGTGGTCTCCCAGCACTCACCCAATCCCATATTGTAAGCACTCCCTGGTGTCCAGTGACTCCCCATGCCCTCACCCCATCTCATTTTTTCTTTGTAAATATCTTTTCTATTATGAACTTTATGCACTTACATTGCATTTGTTGACATTTGAGAGGTTGATCAGCAACCTACTTTATAAAGAGGAACAGTCACAAAAGCAAAAACTGCTCACTTGCTCACCAGAAGGCGCTTGATGCAAAATCGGACAACGTGGTCACTCCACCCCCTGAGGACGTCTGGTGTATGAAACTGTCAGGGCTTTTGTAGGTTCTCAGTCGTCACCACTATGGTGGAGCGTGTTATTTATTTTATTTAATAAAGCCTGTTATTGACATTTTTGTTGAGTGCTGGCATTTGTTTTGAACCACATTTTACAAAGAGGAACATTCATTACTTTGAAGAAAAACACACACAGAATCCAGTGATAAGTGCCTCCCTGAACTGCATGGGGGCATCGCCACTGACGTTTGACAATTCTTATTCCTGTAACATATACAGTAAACAGAACTCTCCTAATCATATTTCCAGGTTATGCAGTTCAATTGTGTAATGATATGTGGACCTTACTGTTTATGTGTATGCTTTCCTACTTCCCCCTTCCCCCAGGGCGCATTTGGAATCTAGCAGTAGTCTGTTCAGCATGTCTCCCTGCTTAAATACTTAAATAAAATATGAAATTAATGGGAGGTAAATGGAGCCTGGAGACTGCCTTTGAAATTACTTTCCACCTCAGTCAAGGTGGGGGTAACCTGTACCCTGAAACTCAGATCTGATTCGCTGCCCCCTCTCCCAGGGCCCAGTTTCCCAGGTCCTACTGTACAAAGGTGTCTCATGCTATCTTAGAAGCTAATAATCAGGCATCAAGTCTGTTAAGAGACAAATGTGGAGTCATGCTGCATTAGGTGTACCATGATATAAGTGTGTTTTATTGAGTGGCTCAATAAGAGCCACTCAGTAAAACTGCTCATTGGAAGAGTGACTGATGCAGAATAGCGAGGAGTAGGTTAGAGTGAATGTAGAAGTGAGCTGTACTCACTACACTCGATAGAAAGAGATAAGAGGAGTGGTTTGGCCAAACCCTGCTGGTTTGGCATACTGGCTAGAGCCACTGCCAACGGAACTGAAAGACCTGGGTTCGGATAATGGTGCAGGACAGAATTTTTTCTTCCTGTTTTTTTATTTTCTAAGTCTGCTCCCCTGGAGTTAGCCTCCCACATAAAATGTTGTTTTTTTTTTGTTGTTGTTGGAAAAGTTAGTGACCATAACTGTTTGTGGCGGTCACTTTGATGTTCGTCGTCCCTTTTGACTTTGGGCATTTTTTGTGGTGCTCTTTTTGTTCAGCCGAGATATATATAGATAGATAGATAGATAGATAGATAGATAGATAGATAGATAGATAGATATTTTATTTATAGAGTGCCCAATTCTTGGGACTCTGGACGCTAAACAGTAAAAACACAGTTCAATATTTTAAAATCACTAAACATACATAATAAAATCAATATAAATACAACATTTCATTCTATCTATCAATAAAATCACATTATAAAAGTTAATTCAAATAGGAACGTTTTCAGTCCCCTTTTAAAGGCTTCCACTGATGGGGCCCCCCTTAGATAATCAGGCAAGGAGTTCCACAGGGTTGGTGTGGCCACTGCAAATGCTCTATCTCCTGAGTGCCACAACCTCATCCTGGGACCCCCCAGGAGGCCCCTCTCAGCAGAACGGAGTATCCAGGCCAGACGGTAAGGGTTGAGGAGATCTTGCAGATAGGTGGGACCACCCCTCACGCAGGGTCTTATAGGTAAGGAGCCCTATCTTGAAGACAATCCTCCACCTGACCGGCAACCAATGCAGTCCATGGGTAATATACATTCAAAAGATAGCGATGATTCACAGGGCTGATGGTGCTAACTTCTAAAGTTATTTTTAACCAATACAGTTCGTGGAGAGCACTCACCCCTACTGGCAGCAGGTATAGAAGAAATGACACACACCAAACTTAGTGCTTCAATATCATTTTCATTTTACTTCTCAAGAGACATAGCAGTGCAGCAAACAAGATAGCTTACATTTCACCTGTCCATAAAGGGTTCTTTATGAACTGTATTGACTGGGGTAATATGTTCACACCTCTTTACCCCAGTCAGTAATCTTGCTGCAGTGTTCTGCACCAGCTGCAGTCTGCAGAGGTTGCCTCCAGATAACTCAAGGTACAGGGCATTACAGTAATCCAGCCTGGAAGTTAGGAAAGCATGTACCAGTGTGGGCAGGTCCTCAGGAGGGACCAGGGTTCGGATTCAGTCAATGTTCCTGAGATGATAAAAACACTTTTGACCATGGCTGACACCTGTGCATCAAGTGTCAGACCATCATCCAGGATCACACCCAAATCCTTCACAGTCTAGAAGGAACAAGAGGAATGCCCCCCAATACTAGATTAGGGAACCCCCCATCTCCCCTCCTCCATGATGACCTGGCTCCATCACCAGTACCTCAGTCTTGTCTGGGTTGAGTCTAAGCCAATTTTGAGTCATCCACACCTTAGATTTCCCTGAGGCAATTGTTAAATATGGGATCCGACATCTGGACATCAGGTGCACAGGACAAGTACAGCTGGGTATCATCTGCATAGCAGTGAAAACCCAACTTGTACTGCCTGATAATGTCCCTCAATGGCAGCATGTACACCGTGAACAATAAGGGTGACAAGACCGATCCCTGCAGCATTCCACAGCTCGCAACTCACCCGTATCACATAAAACCACTGCATTATATATAAAACTCAGGAGGTCTATCTTGAAGTGAACTTCTCATATCTGCCATTTAAACTAAAGGTGATTTTCACCATTTTATAAATATCATTTTTCAACGGTAACCGGGCTATTTAGTTCTGGAGGCCGCACCTTTGAAAGGACATTAACAGGCTGGAGACGGTCCAGAGAAGGGTGACTAAAATGGTACAGGGCTTGCACCCCAAAACTTATGAGGAGAGATTTTGCTGGAGGACGGGAGAAAGAGAGGGGACATGATAGAAACACTCAAGTACCTCAAGGGCAAAAACAAGGTGCAAGCAGAGACATCCTCCAATACAGGAGCAGTACAAGAATGAGAGGACATTTACTTTTTTTATTTTTATTTAGATTTTAGTGACCGGGTAAACCCACTGAGACCAAAGGTCCCTTTTTCAGGGGTGACCCGGGGTTAGGTACATACAGCAATTTTACATACAGTAGACACTAGTACAGGGTTAGAGGTGAGACAGTATCAACTGGAGAGACAGTAATTACAGGTAGGGAATCCAGTGCTTGCAATTATAACATTACAGAGTTTATAGGGGTCACAATTTGACACATTCATCAGCAGGGCATGAGAGGTCACAATTTGCCTGGTAGGGGAAAAGGAGGGCTAGCAAGTGCAGTCACACAGGCTAAGTTCCAGCAGGTATGCTTTAAGGCTAGCCTTGAATCCTTGGACAGAAGGCCTATCATGACATGAAATTGGAAGGTGGCAGGTTAAGAGGGAATGTGAGGAAGGTTTTCTTCACAGATTTGGTGGTGGATGCATGGAATGGTCTGCCACAGGAGGTGGTGGGAGCAAACATTGTGGTTCGATTTAAACATGCATAGGACAGGCATAGAGAACCATAGAGATAAAGCAAGGGGAGGGTCAGAAGCTGTAATCAGTACAGGGCTCATGGGCAGACTGGATGGGCCTAGCAGTCCTTATCTGCTGACAATTTCTATGTTTCTATTTGTCAACCACTTCCTTGTGATGCATTTCTTGGTTGCAATGAGTATTATCCCAATGAATACTTAATATGTATATTCCTGTCTCCCTGGGGTATGTATGGAATAAATATACCCATGGATATAGCTGTACAAGAACCCACAAAACCTTTGTGACAGCCTGTTCTAACATCTGGTAAAACAAGCTCAATACAGGGCGTGACCACATGATATGTACTGTATGTGTGTGAGTGGCCTTACCTTCCGCGCAACCCCTCCAACATTCCGAGTTCCTAGTAGCTGCGTATTTGGCTGTAATAACAGAAGTGCAAAAGAACCTGATTAGGTGTTTCCAAGCATATTCCCGCCAGATATGTGAGGGGGTAACTCTTCCAATTTCATAACATCCCATCTCCCATTCCGCTCCCTCAATCTGTATATCTAGCTCCTTCTCCCACCTTACAGTAATATATCTTGCACTATAGTGATAGGTGCCTTGTAGGGCTTTATATATGGTGGAAATGAGGTGAGCTCTGTTTTGCACCTTAGTATGTAGTACCAAAGCTGCAATGAGGGCTGCCTGTTCTCCGGGATCCCTTGCCTCAACAGTTAAGGTTGCATGGGAGTGTCTGATCTGTAGGTAGCTATAAAAATCTCTACAGTCAAGACCAAACTGCTGTTGCAATTCCATAAAGGATTTCATGTTTGCTCCGGCACACAATTGACTGAGGAAAAATATATTTGTTTTTTGCCAGTCACAGAAAGCTGTATCTAAGCGCACTGGGGCAAAATCTGGAAGATATGAGAATGGGCAAACCCACTGATCTGGTGCTGCAAACCTGTGTCCAACACCATCTTGTGCTATACATCTATAACTCATCTAATCAATGGGTTCAAGGGATCCACTGCTGGGTCTCCAGCACCCTCCCCAAACAAGCATCTGATCATCTCTGGGAAGAGCAGCATTTTGTTTTCCATTTCTAATGGTTGAGGACCTGGGCTACTAGAATACCAATGTAATAGGATGCAGAGCTGTGGGGCCACATATTATAAGTTTAAATCTGGGAAGCCCAGGCCACCCCTTCTTTTGGGCAGCATTAACGCAGTAAAACGTACTCGAGGTTGATATCCCCCCCAGATATATCTAGAAAGGGCTAGCCACCACTTTCTCCACTCCTGTGGTGATATCAACAGGGGGACATTGTGGAAAATGTATAAGAAATGGGGGAGCACTACCACTCGGACGGAGTCTGTCTTACAGATAAAAGTGAGAGGCAAGGTACTCCAGTGTTGCAGATCCTCTGTTAATTAGCGAATACTGTCCCATAGTTTATCTCATAAAGACAATCAGGTTGGAGGGGGAGTCTGATTCCCAGATTCTTAAACTGGTAAATCTCAGCTGAAATGGTGTTGTCTTTTCAACTCAGGGTTGGGGATATTATTGCGGGGAAGAACTTCAGTTTTGTTTGTATTCGATTTATATGCCAATATTTTACTAACGTGGGTCAGGATGCAAAAGACCTCTGGGACAGAATACTCAGGTTCCCCCATGAAGAGGAGAATGTCATCTTCGTATAAAGCAGTTCAATGCTGTGTCCCTGATGCGTATGCCTCTATATGATGGACTTTCCCTAATTGCCTGGGCTAGGGCTTCAATATATAGAGCGAACAATAAAGGGGAAAGTATATATCCTTGATGTGCATCATATCCCAGGGCAAATGTAGGGGAGGAATGATTATTTACTTTTACAGAGGCTTCAGGGGAAGCATAAGTTCTCTGCAGGAGAGACATGGACTAGCCAGAGAACCCCTTTCTAGCTAATGTAATGAAGGGATAGGGCCAAGATGCCCTATAAAATGCATTTTCAGTGTCTAAACTGAGTACCAGGGATGGTCTTCATTCAGTCTGTATATGATATAGAACATGCAGCGTTCATCTGATATTATCCCCTGTCTGCCTCGCACAATTCTGGTTTGATCTAGGTGTATTAAGATAGGTAGTAAAGACTCTAAGCAATGCGCTATCATTGCAGTGAGAAACATGTAACCAGCGTTGAGTACTGATATTGGCCTATATGCTGTACATTCATTGGGGCTCTTTCCCCGTTTGGGAATGACTGCGATGGAAGCATACTGCCATGTGCTGGGGTTCTTTTCCCCCTTGCAATACTTCATTGCAAGCTCTCAGCAAGGGAGGCAATAACACTTCACTCTGTGATTTATAAAATTCTGCTATATATCCATCAGGCCCTGGTGCTTTCTGATTTTTGGCAGATTGGATAACTTGATCTAGTTCCTCCATTCATTTTGGGGAGGTTAGAGAATCTGCCTATTCCCACATGAGTGTCTTCAGGGTTAAGAGGGGTTCAGGAAATCTTCCATGTCCTGTTGGTTATGTGGGCCCACAGGGGAGTACAGTTTTTAATGGAAAGCTTTATAGGCTTCAGCTATCTGCTGAGTCTCCCTCACAATCTGTCCTGCAAAAGGATGTTGCACACTCTTGACTGTAGCTCTGGCCTTTTGTTTCCGGCGTTGGTGTGCCAGTACCCTAGTAGCACTGTGGCCAACCTCATAATATTTTTGTTTAATATGCAGGAGGTCCATTTTGGTTTTATACAAGTGAATGGCATCTATTTCCTGCTTTATTTTGATCAACTGTTGTGTCACTGACCTGTCCCCATGTTGATGTGCAACCTATAGGAAGTGATAAGTTTCCTGTAGGTTATCTAATCACTTCTGACTCTCATGGTGCTTCTGAGAAATATAGGCAATAATATGACCCCTGAGAACAGGTTAAGAGTGTCCTGTATGAATGCATGTGAGTGGACTCCACCTTAAACATAGAAACATAGAAACATAGAAACATAGAATTTGACGGCAGATAAGGACCGCTTGGCCCACCCAGTCTGCCCATTTCCCTACCTGATGGATAAGCTGCAGGTCCTAGTTAACCAGCAGCCTACTTCTTCCTACCCCCACCCCCTAGAATTGCCTTATGACTGTCCCATGCATGCTTGAATTCCACCACTGTTTTTGACTCCACAACCTCCTCTGGATTAAGCTCCAGAATTTCAGGGATTTGTTCTGCCAAGAAATTATGGAACTCCTCAGATCTAAGATAATATGCATTCAATCTCCATTGTGTTCTGAGTCTGAACTGAGATAACCTTAATTTTGTGCAGACTGGGCATGCTCAGATAATAAGATGTCTTCTATTTCACACCTTGTAATCCTATGTGTAACCCCTCTGCAAATGGGGTTCCCGAAAAGTCTTCATTGAGCTTGCCTAAATGCTCACTGCCAGGTTGGTGTTCTGCGTTTTAGCAGTTAAACATTATTGCCAGAGAGAGTGCCTGTATAGCCTCTGTGTACTATCTTTTTAAGGGCTGCCTAGATTGCAGTTATAATTAATCTGGGAGGGGGACTGAGTGTTTTCATGCTTGAGTTCCGCCCTGGCTGCCTGATAATCGCTCCATTTCTGTCATCGCTAATTGCTCAGAAGGAGCTCTGTTAAAAGATGTACTTGTTGGCTGATTATCTATTAGAGCAGTAATGATATTGTAGTTTTTCTAACCTGCCTTCTTTGCAGCATGGACAGTTTCTGCTTATCACCACCATTTTGGTCCTGGACTGCCGAATTGGACCAATCAGTACCTTTGGGGACTCTAAAATGGAGCCTGTCCCCAGGGACTGTGTAGGAATTGTAGTTTGGGGCTTCTGGCGCCTAGCTGAGCCTGGAAGGGGAGCCCTTGTTGTGACTGACAGACAGATCAGTCAACCGAACCTTTTGGATCCTGGGGAAAGTCCAAGGTTTGCTGCAGTTTGAGTCAGAGCTAAGTGGGGAAGTGAAGAAGCAACAGCTCGAGACAGTCGAGCAGCTGTGCTGCGTAGTTTCATGTGGGAGAACTGTGGAAAGGCTTGAGTTTGGCCTGCTTGTTTTCCTGATGCCCCCTGAGAGGGAGAAGAGAATTATTTCGGACTGAATCCGAGTTTGTGAGAATGAACTAAGCCACTGAATTGTTACCAGGCTCATACCTGAAGAAGACCAAAGATTTGCTGTACGCAATCGGCCTGTCAGGGCTTCCAGCCACCTCCGTATTCCCGGTTTGTGCAGAGACTTTGTAATTGCGACCGGATAGTAATCTACTTAGTACAGTAGAATTTCCTTGCATGTAAATGTGCTGTGTGCTGATAGTGGGTCATGATTTGGTTCCCTACAGTGTGAATTGTGTTCTGCTTGCTGGAGGCGGCATCCAACTCCAACGGACTAAATCTGTTTGCATCTTCTTTTGGCCTGGGCCTTGCCACACTGGCCCAGTAAGACCACCTGCTGCACAGAGAAAGCCATCGACAAGAGACCTGCCTGGGGATCAGCCCCCTGCTCAATGCTTGAACAGGAATGACACCTCAGGGATTCATGGGGGCCCTGCTTCTCCTGGCACTCCAGCTCGACAACCTGCAGTCTCAATTTCATCCTGCCTGTGTCCTGTACTGGGTATCGTAAGTAACCATCAGAGTAGATCCTTGCAACAGCAGCTAAATCTTAAAGTGTTGTTATCTGATTGCCTTGTTGTCTTTCTTTCACGAACTGAGCCCTCTGGCTCTGGATTACAAATTGTGTGTGTTGTGCATGCTGCTTTCTTCCATCACAGGGCCCCAACCAGCTGCGATGCCAGCCTACCCTGGGCAATGTTCCTGGCTAGCCCACCTCTTGCCCACCTGGGTACCCAGAGTGTATGACTTTGTAGAGACTCTGAAGGGCATGCATAATTGTCTAATTGATATAGTCTTTGAGCAAATCAACCTGATTATGCCCCTTCCTTGTTCAAGTCCCCTAAATAAATCAGATCTAACTCTTTTTGCATTTAACCTGACTGTGATTAAAGTTTGTGCCAAAAGTATTGTACTGTTGCTGTTTGCTGTGCTTATCCTTGTTTTACAGGGGTTCTTCAGGGTCGAGCTAGAGGAACCAGCCCTGGTGGTAAGTGCAAACAGTGGGGGTAATTGCATGGTGTACGAGGGTCATTGTGAAAGTGATTATTGTGTATTGTTCAAGTCACTAGAAGGGAAAAAGGGGGGTTACAGTGCCCCGGAGGGCTGTCCCCAGGTTAGCTTGACCACTAACAACCCTGACCTCCGGGTGGAGACACCCGTTTCATTACCCAGGCCCCTTAACCCGCAACTAGCCAAGCAGGCAGGGGTAGTAGCCCTTGGGTAGCGCCACCTAGGGGTTACATATGCATATATTCCAGTTGTGTATACCTATAGTGAGTTCTGGTATATGCCCCAGCACCACATAAAAGTGAGTTTAATTATTGTCCTGGCAATGTAGGTCTCACCATATGTCTGACCAATATAGAAACATAGAAACATAGAAACATAGACTTTGACGGCAGATAAGGACCACTTGGCCCACCCAGTCTGCCCATTTCCCTACCTACTGGATAAGCTGCAGATTCTAGTTAACCAACAGCCTACTTCCTGCAACCCCCCACTATAATTGCCTTGTGTCTATCCCATGCATGTTTGAATTCTCCCACTGTTTTAGACCCAACGACCTCCTCAGGAAGGCTGGTCCATGTATCCACCACTCTCTCCGTGAAAAAAAATTTCCTCACATTACCCTGAGCTGTCCCCCCTCTATCTTTAAATTGTGCCCCCTTGTTCTTACACATCTCTTTTTCTGAAAGATGCTACCCTCCTGGATTGCCTTGAGGTACTTGAACGTTTCTATCATGTCCCCCCGTCCCTCCTTTCATCAAGAGTATACATATTAAGCTCTCTCAGTCTCTCTTCATATGGTTTCTGCTGCAGACCCTGCACCATTTTAGTTGCCCTCCTCTGGACTGCTTCCATCCTGTCTATGTCCTTGCGTAGATGAGGTCTCCAAAACTGCACACAGTACTCCAGATGGGGTCTCACCAACTGTCTGTACAGAGGGATAACCACTTCCCCTTTTTCTACTTGTGATGCCCCTTCCTATGCATCCCAGTATCCCCCTGGCTCTCCTTACTGACTTTTCACATTGCCTACCCACCTTTAGGTCATCTGATATGACTACCCCAGGTCCCTTTCCATTTTTGTTGGTGTTAGTACCTCCCCTGCTATTGTGTACTCTTCTCCTGGGTTTTTGTTTCCCAGGTGCATTACTTTGCACTTCTTTGTATTGAATCTAAGTTGCCATATGTCTGACCATTCCTCCAACCTTGCCAAGTCCCTTCTCATCTTTTCTATCCCCCTTGTGTATCAACTCTGTTACAGATCTTTGTGTCATCTGCAAAGAGGCATACCTTTCCCTCCAGACCCTCTGCAATGTCACCTATAAAGATGTTAAAGAGGACTGGACCCAGTACTGAGCCCTGAGGTATTCCGCTAGTAACCACCCTTTCTTTGGAATGTGTTCCATTCACTATTACCTTCTGTGTCCTGTTGTGCAGCCAGTTTGCTACCCAGACTACCACCCTGGGACCCACTCCCAGGCTGGCTAACTTGATTATTAATCTTTTGTGCGGGACTGTGTCAAATGCCTTGCTAAAGTCTAGGTAGGCCACATCCACAGTCCCTCCCAGGTCTATTACTTTGGTCACTCAGTCAAAGAAATCAATTAGATTCATCTGACATGACCTTCCTGCTGTAAATCCATGCTGCTTTGGGTCCTGTACCCCGCTGGCCTCTAGGTACTCAACAATTCTTTCTTTCAGAATTGATTCCATCATTTTCCCTACCACTGAGGTCAAACTTACAGGTCTGTAGTTTCCTGCTTCTGCCTTGCTCCCACTTTTGTGAAGGGGAATCACATCTGCCCTCCTCCAGTCCTCAGGTACCACCCATCCTGCCATGATCTGTTAAAAAGCATGGTCAGTGGTGTCACTAGGCCCTCCCTTAGTTCTTTTAGGATTCTGGGGTGAATCCCATCAGGCACCATTGCTATGTCCATCTTGAGTTTTAGGAGTTCTTTCAGGGCTCTTTCTTCTGTGAATGGACTGGTGTCAACCCCCCTACCCAGAGTGCTTCTATTGTCTGGTTTAGGTAACTCCTCCTCATCTTCTTTTGTGAATACTGAGCAAAAGTATTCATTCAGTATCTCTGCCTTTTCACTGTCTCCCTCTGCCCACCTCCCCTCTCCTTTATTAATCTTCACTATCCCTCCCTTAACCTTTCTATGCTCCCTAATGTACCTATAAAAGGTTTTATCCCCCTTCTTAACTGAGTTGGCTATTTTTTCCTCGGTTTGGGCCTTTGCTAGTCTGACTGCCTTCCCCACTTCTTTCTGCTTTAATTGATACAGTTCTCTGTCATGCTCTTTCTGTGATTCCTTATACTTTTTGAATGCAGCCTTTTTCTCCTTAACCTTCCCTGCCACCTCTTTTGAGAACCATAGTGTTTTTTTAACTCCACTTTTTTTTCTTTATTTGTTTCACACAAAGGCTTGTTGCCTCTATGATGGCAGTTTTGATTTTTCTCCATTGTTCTTCTACCCCTCCTTTTTGGTCATTTGCTAGTGCATTTTTCAGGTATTCACCCATTTTGCCAAAGTCAGCTCTTCTAAAGTCCATTATCCTTGTTTTTGTATGGCTTATCTCCATGGTTGTGCTCATTGTGAAGCACACTGTGCAGTGGTCGCTTGTTCCCAGATGTCTACTGACTTCTAAATTTGTGATCCTCTCTCCATTTGAGAGTATCAGGTCTAGTATTGCTCTCTCCCGAGTGGGTTCCAACACTAGCTGTCTAAGGCCTGCCCCCTGCAGAGCATCAAGAATGACCCTGCTCTTGGATGTGGCTGCAGTACGTGTTATCCAGTTAACATCTGGCATATTCCGTTCCCCCATCAACAGTATCTCCCCTTTTTCAGCCATTTTGAGAATGTCCTCTATCATTTTGTTATCCATTTCCTCCCCTTGAGACGGGTGTCTGTATACAACCCCTGTGCAGATTGTGATGCAATTCCCTGTCTCCAAGGTGACCCAGAGTGCCTCTTATCCTTCCCCTTTACTTTTTAGTTCTGTAGTTTTGATCCCTTCCCTTATGTATAGAGCTACTCCACCTCATCTTTTACCTTCCCTGTCCCTTCTGTAGATTGTGTACCTTGGTGTGTTGACATCCCAGTCATGGTTCTTGGTGTACCATGTTTCCATGACTGCCACAATATCCACTTGTTCATCTTCCATCAGGGCTACTAGCTCAGGAAGCTTGTTTCCCAGACTATGGGCATCGGTACTCATTGCCCTCCATTTAATGTTGGCTTTATCCTTTTTTCCCCCATCCCTGCTCTTATTGTCCTTGTCTATTTTTCCATTTACCTCTGTCCTGCCCTGTGTTGAGCTCTGTACCTCAGTGTTTACCTTACTACCTGCCATGTTTTGTGGAGGGAGGCTTGAAATTTCCTGCCTTTTATCAGCGCCTCCCCCCTTGGCTAGTTTAAAAGCTTGCCAAGGAAGCATTTAAACCTATCACCTAGGATCTTGGTTCCCTTCGTGGACAGATGCAGACCATCATGCCAGTATAGACCTTTATCTCTCCAGGTGACCCCCCAGTTCCCAATGAAGCCAAAGTCCTGTGCTCTGCACCAGTTTTGCAACCACTCATTAAACTGCATGGTGTGCAATACCCTAGCCTCACTCCTGCCATGGACTGGTAGCACCTCTGAGAAGGTTACCATGCTTACTACCCATCTGAGGCCCCTCCCCAACTCCACAAATTCATTCTGCATTGCACTGATCCCATGCCTAGCTAGGTCATTTGTCCCAAGGTGGACTATGATATCTAGTTCCTTCTCCTGTGATTCTGCTTTTGCAATCCTGAGGTTTTGCTTCCTGTCCCTCCAAACCATGGCACCAGGCAGGCAACTTACTTCCTTCTCCTCTCCCTTTCCTAGGTTTACCCCCTAACAATAGAGTCCCCTATCAGAAGCTGTTTCCTTCTGCTGTGGTGTGCCTTGCCACCCTTTTGTGGGTCTCCCTTGTGGATGTCCTCAGCATTCTTCTGGGTCTCCACTGAGGGTGCCATCATAGAGGAACCTTGCTCTGCCAGAATGGCATATGATTTGTGTAGAGGTACAACTAGGGGGCTTCACCTCTGGTCCACCACCCGCACCCTCCCAGAACCCACTGTGATCCAACTGCTCTTCATACTTGGCAACCTCTGAGGCAGTGGTTGTGGCAGTGGTGCTCTTTGGAAGGGGGAGGCCTCCTTAGTCCTTGCTAGTTCAGCCTGGAGGTGGGCAACCTCCTCCCTTAGAGCTAACAGTTGCCTGCAAATAGGATAGCAACGCAGTTTCCAGAATGTCTCCCAGAAAACTGCTGCCCCACGGCCAGTGCATTGCACCATGTCCCTCTCCCTTATAATATACTCTCTCTCTCTCTCTTGTGTATATATATATATATATATATATATATATATATATATATATATTTATATATATATATTATAACTATTTGTGGTGTGTACCTACCCTTGTTGCACTGTGCTGGGTTATTAAAAGATATGACAGTTCTGCCCCAAGACCTGTTGAGGAAGTGATGTCAGAACTGTGGCTATAAAGGAAATGCCACACCTGGGGGGGGTGGGGTGTGAGGTAGGGTGGGTGGGTAGTCCACAGCCACTGGTGACTGTTAGAAACAATCAAATACACAACTGCTCCACCACCCTGGTGAGTATTGCCCTTTATAGTAATTCAACTAACACCACAATTTACTAGGCCACGGCTCCTGTGCAAACCACTCTATTGAGTCCAGAGATAAAAATTAACTCACTCCTCAGCCAGCAGGACACTTAAAATGTTGCAAAAATATCCTTCTAAATCCTAGGTCTCAACCCCAACAATCAAGCAAATTCAGTTGTATCTCACTCCCTCTGGTTATAAAATTACTACACTTTTAATGGAATCCTGTAATTCTCTGCTTAATGCCAATAAGGAAAAAAAAATGCAACTTTTTGTAGAATGCGTAGCTCCCCTTCTTTACAAGTATTAAGCCTTACCAGGTTTCCAGGTCGTAAAGTTATAGTTTGTTCTTTGCAGTGTAGCAAGGTTCTCAGCTTCCAACAGACAAATCAAAGTCAAACTGACTGGCTTCTAACTGTGAAGGATGTCTAAGACAGCAGTGATAAAACCCCACCCAGAGCAAATTGATTGACTAGTGACACCTGTGATGTAAGCAGGCCTTTCAATGTAGGCAGTCTGCTATGTCTGATTCCAATACACAAAATCTTTCAGTGAAACCAGGGATAAAAACTTAACTTCTCAGCCAGCAGGACACTTTTAAAATGTTGCAAAAATATCCTTCCAAATCCTAGGTCTCAACCCCAACAATCAAGCAAATTCAGTTGTATCTCACTCCCTCTGGTTATAAAATTACTACACTTTTAATGGAATCCTGTAATTCTCTGCTTAATGCCAATAAGGAAAAAAAAATGCAACTTTTTGTAGAATGCGTAGCTCCCCTTCTTTACAAGTATTAAGCCTTACCAGGTTTCCAGGTCGTAAATGGAGTTATAGTTTGTTCTTTGCAGTGTAGCAAGGTTCTCAGCTTCCAACAGACAAATCAAAGTCAAACTGACTGGCTTCTAACTGTGAAGGATGTCTAAGACAGCAGAGTGATAAAACCCCACCCAGAGCAAATTGATTGACTAGTGACACCTGTGATGTAAGCAGGCCTTTCAATGTAGGCAGTCTGCTATGTCTGATTCCAATACACAAAATCTTTCAGTGAAACCAGGGATAAAAACTTAACTTCTCAGCCAGCAGGACACTTTTAAAATGTTGCAAAAATATCCTTCCAAATCCTAGGTCTCAACCCCAACAATCAAGCAAATTCAGTTGTATCTCACTCCCTCTGGTTATAAAATTACTACACTTTTAATGGAATCCTGCAATTCTCTGCTTAATGCCAATAAGGAAAAAAAAAATGAAACTTTTTGTAGAAAGTGTAGCTCCCCTTCTTTACAAGTATTAAGCCTTACCAGGTTTCCAGGTCCTAAATGGAGTTATAGTTTGTCTTTGCAGTGTAGCAAGGTTCTCAGCTTCCAACAGACAAATCAAAGTCAGGTCCTTTAGTATCTTTGCACACTGTTTATACATAGCAGGCTGCCTCGGGGGGTGGGTATTGGACGTGTCCCAGGTATTGGATCTGAGCATATTATAATCCCCAGCAAGTAGCAACATGCCTGTAGTATTTACTAGGATCAAATCCAACAATTTCCTAATCTCCGGCCGTTTTGTTCCAGGGGGATGCCAAAGTGACATCTATGTTCTGTAACAGCCCTTGTGCCAAAACCAATCTCCCTTCTTTGTCTTTAACTACTTTTCTTTCTGGAAAAGGGGCATGGTGTGGAACCTGTATAGCTCCCTCCCCACCATTTATCCTTAGGGAATTCCTAACTATAGACCAGATTTATGAAGCTTTGCGTGTTCCTGAGCATCTAGATGCATTTCCTGCAAACAAAATAAGCTTGAGATTCTCTTCTTTTAATGCGAGTCAGGGTGCGGGTCTGCTTTACTGGGTTATTTAACCCATTCACATTTAGTGAATACTAATTTATTTATTTATTTATTTATTTATTTATTTAAACAGCAGTTTGGAAAACCTTTGAGCCATAGGATCATTTACAAAGGTACCTTGTCACAGTAAGACAAACAAAAATACACAGTATAACAGTACAACACAGTACAATAGTAACTTAAGACATAGATACAAACAAGCTGGTACAGGTAGGATTGATGCAAACAATACCAGAGTTATGTTGTCCTTAGCAGCTTAGTAGTAAGCTTTGTCATAAATATTGAGTATGGCTTTGACTAGTGGCAATTACAGCTTCGGGTGTTAATAAGGTGGTTACGTAAGGAAGTTTTGAAGCACGATATAGTTGGAGCTTCAGAGATGGAGGGGGCAGTGTGTTGAACCAGGAGGGGCCCTAAAGCTGAAGCTCTTTGGCCGTGAGAGGTCCTAGCTCTAGGGATAACAAGAGAGGTTTTCCCAGAGGTCCGAGTATGAACTAGTGGGACAGAGCGGCATATGGTGGTGGTCAATCCTGGTGGGGATAGCCCAAGGAGGGTCTTTTTTGTAAGGGTACAGGTCAGATATTTGAGGCCGTCAAGATCAAGTACCAGCGCTTTTAGCATACAGTAACAGGTGTGTGTTAGCCTAGGTGCCCCAGTAATTAACCTGCAGGCCTTATTCAGAGTAGTCTCGAATTTTTATGGAGTGTGGTCTGATCAGCAGCACCATACACCGGCAGTCCATAGTCCACTAGGGACAGGATAGAGGAGGTGACTGCAGGTCGAAGAGCCTCCGGGGAGGCAGTGTTTATACCGATGTAAGATGCCCAATCAGATATTAGTGGCAGTGGCTAGGGCAGCGATGTGTCCATGGAAGGAGGGAGGGTCAAAATGGATCCCTAGGTATTGTAGAACAAACTTGTTCAGTGGGAAAGAGGACCCAGAGTGAATGAGGGTTTGAAGTTGCAGGACTTGTTTTGAGGATGAGTGAAGAACATGGTTTTTGGTTTTTTTAAGATTTATCACCAATCTATGTTCCTTGAACCAGCCCTCGGCTTCAGCGAAGGACTTCTGCAGTGAGTCCTGGAGGGAAATAGGGTTACGACTTGAGGCAAAGATGACTGCATCATCAGCGTACAATAGAATGTTCCTCGAGCAAGAGTGTGGAAGGGTGTTAAGGTAAAGGGAGAATAGTAAGGGACCCAGAATGGAGCCCTGGGGAACCCCAGAAAAGATGGGACAGATGTCTGAGTAGGTCCCAAAATGACTAATATGTATCAGTCCCCGTTGTTACAATAGTAGAACACTTTGCCATCTCCCTTAAGCACCCCCTCCCCACTCCCTTTATAGACTGATTAGAAGATTGCTCAATTTAAACAACAAACAAAAACTAGTAAACTTGTAACCTGAACACAGAAATAACTATGAAAATCATTGTGCCAACCAAGCATGGAAACTAGAGTGGCAGTTCTAGACTTCCAGGCAGGAGCCCATTTTTTGGGCTCTGTACATGAAGGAAAAATCCTTGTGCCTGGGGTAATCTTTCCAGCTAGTGGAAGGGCCTCAATAGTGTATTCGCTATATGGTGTGGGGTAGTTGGGAAAGATGTCACTGTGGGAGACATGCACTGTCCTTATTTGGTCAAGACTAATAGAATAGACTGGATCCATGGCATGGGCTAAGGATCTCATGTATTAGATCCTAATGCAGAGGCGGGGATTACAAACTTGAGCTGGTGCAGTTGAGAGCAGCACTGAAGTCATTGACTTGGGTGTTGCCTGAAGGTGTAATCCCCCACAGGGGGTGATATCTCTCCATCTGTGAGAATCCATTGATCATGCTGTGTGGCAAGACCCTCTAGATATTTAACAGACCACAGACCAGTGCCAACACGTGAGCATATAAAAGGTGTAACCATCTGTTCCTAATAATCAGTATTTGTATATTGAGCCATACTTATACACTGTCAAATGTAACATACTTCTCGTAACTCTTTGACTGATAGCGAAAATGTCTTCAACCTATTGGCTGATATACGATTCATAGTAGCACTGATGCCCTTATGGCCATAAACCTAACAGCTGGCTGCTTATAGCTCCTTCAACTGAATGCTAATATACCCTTTTTTTTTCTTTCCCCTTTCCTTCCCACCCCCCACTGTCTCCCCAGAAAATTAAGTGACCAATTCTCTATTTTAATGTGAGTGTCTCTGTAACCTTAAATCTAAGGAGGGCGCAGTCAAAAGTAAGGAACAAAAAAAAAAAAACCCAACAATATATTATCTGGCTTAGCCTGCTGCCTGTAGTTCCACCTATAAGTGTTTGATGTTAATAACTGGTACTTTACAGACAGTAAATTAGTTGTGTCAATGGGCTAAAGGTTTCAGTGAAGCAGTGATGGATCACAGTAAGCAGATGTGATCTCTTAATGAGGTTTACGTTGGCTCCACACCTGCCAGGGTCCACTCCTTATTCACCCTAGAAAGGCAAAGGTGAGAGAAGAAAAGCTTGAGAGTTTGGCAGGGAGAGGGCAGTGTGTAGGAAATCATGTAGCAGAGAGAGAAAAAGTAAGGGAAAGAAGAAGTCTCACCTATGCAGTTTGCCTGTGCTCTCTGTATCAGAATATCTTTTTTACTTTGAATGGAAAGTTTCATTCTTGGGTGGTAATCTGCTCTATGGATACGCTTCAGTGAGTTGAGAAGAAAAGTGCTTCTGGATTAAACTATTCTCTTCAGGCAGAGATTTGTGTTTTTCAGGTGTAACACTCATTTTGGCAGTTGCTTTGTACAGCTCTCTATTAGAACATCATTGCAAAGCTGAGCAGTGCGAGTTATAGATGCACTCACTTAGACTTCTCTCCTCCTGTGCTGGAGGCTCACCTATGTCTGCCATGGTTCCACCGCATCACTTTAACAACAAAGTTGTTGAACTCTCCTACATTAACGGGCAAAATGTTGATAGTTGAAGTTTCGCCTGTTGAAAAGTCACTTGTTTTTTTTCAGGGTGCTGTGCCCATCGCAGCCCCCCCTATTTTTTTAATAATCATCTCCAAGGTGGAACTGATTAGAAAGTGGGCAAAACACTTATGAAACAAACAGGCACCAGTGTACAGCTGGACCATTGCAGCAACAATCTCGAAGTTGTCGCTGTAATAATCCTCGATGTAAGTTTTTCAACTTTTGCGCTGGTACATCATCTGCTACCCCTTGGGGCAGCTTTCACCACTCAGCTCCTGTACTGTAGGTGCCACTTCAAGAACCAGATGGTGAGATTTAATGCAGTCTTTTATTTCAAGGGGAAGCAAATTATGGAGAGAGTGGGACAACGATACTCTGAACTTCATGCTTGCAATAAAGGCACTGACCAAATATAAAGTGTAGCCGGAGACCAGCATTAAGTTTTAAAGTGGTCACAGGGACAAAAGGACTCACAGGAGTGGTCACATTTATAAAGATAAGAAATGTCAGAATGTCGGAGTACCATGACTAAACTCAGCAAAGCGCACAGACCGACTTACCTCCAACCTTATGAAATGCAATCTGTTGTCTCCAGTTGAGCCTCAGGATTCTGGTCAGGTTTGAACATCTTTTGAGGTCAAGGCATACTGAGAATTGCTGAGGTGCTGCTTGATCTGTTGGATAGTCTCTTTCGCTTGTTTTTTGGCTTCAGCTGTACTCCATGCATGACTGGCGATTTTTGATGCTAGTGATTCCGGTGCTGTGATGTTCTCCCATGCGTCTTGTACTGTCAGTGATCCTTTAGCCATTAGAGCATCTCATGCCTCAGCCACTGTCATGTAGATTACACTGCCCTCTGGGAAATAACTGTGAGCTTGGCAGGATATAGTGGATAGAACTTTAGTTTATTTGCCTGAAGAATTTTAAGTAGTGGAATGTAGGCTTTTTGGCGGGTCTGCAAGGAAGCTGGATAAACAGTGTTGAAAAATCTCCAGTGATGCTGATACTGGACAGTCTTCTTTCTCCAAGCTGTAAGCAGGACTTCTTGTTTTTCTTTGTACGTCAGAAAGCGGGCCACAATTAATCTTGGATAGGCCTCTGGTTCTGGATGGGGACCCAAGGCTCAGTGTGCATGCTGTGTTTCAAGTGAGAAATTCGGAGAGAGATCTAGGGCAGAATGTAAAACTGTTGGAGGAAGGGGATCATAGCTGTTCCCGCCTCCCCTTCTGGTATCCCATAATTCCCTCTATTTCTGTTTCTGCATCTTCCATTTGCTCTTCTAATTTGTGGATTGTGTCATTTAAGTGCAGGATTGTCCACTCAGAAGTCTTAATTTGTTGGTCTTACTGACTGAGTTGAGCCTCGTGGTCCTAGCTCTTTTCTCAAGTTTAGTGATGTCCATTCTCAGTGCAGCAGTGCTGCAAGCTTCGTGTCTAAAGGCCCTAAGTTCAGAGATGAGTACATCCAATTTTCTGTTTAATTGCTCAGAATTAGGCAGTTTTCCTCTTGGCTGTCCTTTGTTCTTGCAGTAGAGCATCATTGGCCTGATTGTGAAGAAGCAGATGAGGCCTGTGAGAACTTGCTATTGGAACCTGCATCCTCAAATCTATCTCCATTCTCCATTGCAAAATACAATTTGCCCATCCACCTCCAGTCATGAGGCAAAGAGAAGCCCCCTTATGAGTGGAACCTTTTATGCTGCAGAAAATGCTCTTTTGAAAAGGGGTTTGTTAGGGATTGTGCCCTGGGAATTCCTCAAGCTACCATCTTGAGGGTGACGTCACTGGAAGTCCACCCCATCACATTTTAAGTACTGTACTTTGGTACTCACATAGATCATAGCTATGTAAAAGTCTCACAAACGTTAGGGGCTTTACATAGGCATAAAAATTGTATGTCTCGCAAGACTAAAGAAAATTGATAAACATAGTCACACTTCCCATAATTGATTACGGTAGCATTATTTATTGATCAGCAAATAAAAGTAACTTACAGAAACTAGACAGATTACAGTATTGCTTATCGAGATTTTTTTAGGTTTAACTGGTCCCTATGCAATGCATCACCACTGTACTATGCTTCAGTGGATATCTCTGGAAATCAGGAGAAAGAGACTCTTGAGTCATTTTCTATTTAAATATGCAAAGGGTTTAGCTCCAGCATACCTTCTGGACAAAATGTTGCCCATTCTCACAGCTTACTCTCTATGTAAAATTACAGGTAGAGGGTCGAGTAAAATCTAGATATGGGCAAATGTGCTTGGACTACATTGCAACAACCGTTTGGAACTCCCTTCCTCTTTAATTATGTATTATGCCTACCTACTCCAGTTTCAAGCTAGCACTTTTGGAACTGCATCCTTTTCTGTGTAACTGTTAAGATTACTTTTAATATCCTTATTTATGGTTTTTATTTATTTATTTAGTTTTTGTTTACCGGGTAAGTACACTAGCCAACACAATGACTATTTTCAGGTACGACCTGGGAGAGTACAACATAAATAAAACAGGTACAAGAACATTTTCATTTTTAACATGGAGAGAAGCAAACAGAATTTTGAGCAAAATGTACACAATGTAAAAACCTTGAAAGAAAGAACTTATTCAACGTAACAGAGGTAATAGGTAGCATTACAGGTTTTCACGTGGTGAGAAGCAGATTTAACATGGCACAATAGGAGGGAAAACAGAAAGTACAACTGTAGGCCATGGTGGGCAAGACATGTAGCAAATGTTGAGGGGATAAACAAGGTTAAGTCAAGCAAATACAGTTTGCAGAGATTCATGTATAAGGTCTAACTCTAAAAAAATAAGGTCTTTTGTATCTAACTTGTTTGTATGTAACATTTACCAGTGTATGGTGAACATAAACACAGGATGGCCTTGAAAACAAGCTTTGCCTAGAGCCTTATCCTGTCTAAATATAAATACACCTTGAACTTGAACTTGAAGTACTACTTGGTGTTCAGTGGCCAAGCCAGCCCTCACGCTATCTCACTTTAAGTACTCTCTGCTGTTCAGTGGCTCCCCATGCCCTCACTCTCTCCAACTGTAAGCACTCCTCAGTGTCCATTGACTCCCTGGCGCTTACCCCATCCCATTTTAAGTATTCCCTGGTATCCACTGACTCCACGTGCCCTCATCCCATCCTTTTTCAAGCAGTCCCTGGTGTCTAGTGGCTCTCCAGCCAGGACAGTAGCCAAGATTTCAAAAACTGAAGGCCCAAGCATTGGTACATGCTGTCTAAGGCAGGCAGGTATCCATGACAAGCTGAGATAAGATATATTTGGTCAAAATGTTTGAATCCAAATGAATCCAAGTCCTTTAGGCTACAGCCTGGCTGCTCCTCTGCCAGCTCTTACTACATCTCGCTGTTGCAATTTTTAACTCACAAGTCCTGACTCCATAACAGGACATGGCAATTTGTTGCTCAGTGAAGATCCCCTTTCACACATTCCTTTGATTTGATTTGGGGACCCCCCACTGACCATTATTTAAGGGGAGGAGAGAAAGAGCCAGCTACCTGTCACCCCTGTCTAATCCATGGTATGACCTGAAGACTAAGTAAGCCTGCAGTTCAGTGCACACACCCCCATGGCAAATTTTTCAAATATCATAATATTCTCTCTGCCCGAATTTGCTACTTACTTATTTTATATACAATGAGAGAGGGGGTCTCTTGGTAGTCATATCAGAGCTGTACTGTAAAGTAAGCCTTGGAGAGCAGAAGGAAAAGGTAGATGGCAGGCTAGTGGGAGAGCAGAAAGGTAAGATGGGGCATGCTGGGGGGAGAAAGGCTGGGGAGGAGGAGACGAGGAAGGGGATAGCTGAGGTAGAGAGCCAGGGAGTACAAGAGGGACAGTAGGGGAAAGGGGAGATAGGTGTGAGTGGGCAGTAGGATGGACAGAGAGGTGGGAGGGCCCAGGGTGGAGGAGGGAGGGTGGTAATCTTGGAGGCTACAGTTGTGAAGGGGTGAGATGGAGAGGGAAACAGTCTAGTGAGAGACGTAGGAGGGTAGAATGTATGTCAAGGATGACAGCAGGAAGAGTTGGATCTCAACTCAGTCCTTGGGTTGGGGGGGAGGGAAGCCTAATATTATAGTGCACCTGGGGCTGAATGACCTTGCAAGATGTGAGGTGTTAGAGGTGCAACAGAGGTTCAGAGAATTGGGGAGAATTTGTACCGAGGCAAGGAAGATGGTAACCTTCTCAGAGATGCTTCCAGTCCCGAGGGCTACTACAACAAGAAAGGTAAGAATAGAAGAATTTAACAGATGACTTATGCGGTGGTGTGAAAAGGAGAGGTATAGGCTTGTTCGTAGCTGGGGAGGAACCTGGAATAACAAAGACCTGTAGGAAATAAAAAGGCATTTGACACAATCCCGCACAAAAGATTAATAAACAAATTAGCCAGCCTGGGAGTGGGTCCTAGGGTGGTAGCCTGAGTAAAACACTGGTTGGACAAAAGGACATAGTGGGTAATAGTAAATGGAGTCCACAGTGATGAAAGGAGGGTTACTAGTGGGGTACCACAGAGTTCAGTACTGGGGCCGGTCCTTTTTAATGTCTTTATAAGTGACATTGCAGAGGGACTGGAAGGGAAAGTATGTCTCTTTGCAGATGACACAAAGATCTGCAACAGGGTTGATACACAAGGTGGGGTGGAAAGGATGAAAAGGGACTTGGCAAGGTTGGAGGAATGGCCAAATGTATGGCAGCTAAAATTCAATGCAAAGAAGTGCAAAGTAATGCACCTGGGAAACAAAAACCCAGGGGAAGAGTACACAGTGGGGGGTGAGATACTGACAACAACAAAAATGGAAAGGGACCTGGGGGTAGTCATATCAGATGACCTAAAGGTGGGCCAGCAATGTGAGAAGGTAGTAAGGAGGGCTGGTGGGATACTGGGATGCATAGGAAGAGGCATCACCAGTAGAAAACAGGAAGTTGTTGGCCCTCTGTACAGACAGTTGGCAAGACCACATCTGGAGTACTGTGTACAGTTCTGGAGACCCCATCTCTGCAAAGACATAGATAGGGTGGAGGCTGTCCAGAGGAGGGCAACCAAAATGATGCAGGATCTGCATCAGAAGACATACAGTATGAAGAAAGACTAAAGGAACTAAAGATGTATATCCTCGAGGAAAGGACGGAGAGGGAGGAAATGATAGAAACTTTCAAATACCTCAAGGGAATCAACAAAGTCCAAGAGGGTAGCATCTTTCAGAAAAAGAGATGTGCAAAAACAAGGGGGCACAATTTGAAGATAGAGGGGGGATGGCTCAGAGGTAATATGAGGAAGTATTTCTTCACAGAGAGGGTTGTGGATACATGGAACAGACTTCCTGAGGAGGTCGTAGAGTCAAAAACAGTGGGGGAATTCAAGAATGCATGGGACAGACATAAGGCAATTCTAGAGGGGGGGTTAGGAGGAAGTAGTCTGTTGGTTAACTAGGATCTGCGTCTTATCCATTAGGTAGGGAAATGGGCAGACTAGGTGGGCCAAGCGGTCCTTATCTGCTGTCAAATTCTATGTTTCTATGGTTGCATCCGAGTGGGAAGGGTACAAGGGCCTGAAGTGTAAGCTAGAGGAATTAATGGGGAACAATCTTAATTTAAACTGATGGGGGAGAGTCAGCAGGGTGCAGAGCACCCTTAGTCACCTAATGGAGGAGGCTGATAGGCCTCTCCCAATAAGGACAGCATGGGGAGGAATGAGATGAGAAGGGTGGGGTTGGGGGCAGCTGAGGGAGGGGGGGTGATGGGGCAGAGCAGGATTAAGGGAGGTCCTGAGTTGTGGTGAAAGGTGGTGTGTCTGAATGCCCAAAATCTGGGAAACAAGATGGCAGAATTGCAGCCACTGATTACAGAGGGGGAGGTGGACATAGCAGCCATCACAGAGACATGGACCGCACAAAACCATTACTGGGACCTTGTATTTCCTGGGTATAAACTGTATATGTAAGCACCCTCTGGGTACTTGCTAGTTAAATTTCTGAGTGCTAAGTGTAGTTAGAGAGGATCTGGGAGTTGTGGCTCCTGTGAGACTGGGGATAAGGCCTGTTTGCTGCCAGCAGGGGGCCCCTCTCTTGGGATATAAAAGGAAGTGCTTTAGGCACCAAGGAGAGACCCGGGTGAGACCCAAGAGGGGAAGCTAGGGGTGTTGGGCCTGCAAGTTTGGCTGGAGGGCCATGGTGGGGCCAGGGTGGGCTGCTTGCCACTCTGGCCCTCCACCCTCAAAGACCCACGATGTGTAGAGTGACTGTTCGTGAGTGAAGTAAAGGGGAGCACTGGAGCAATGAGTGGGGCCTGTTGGTGGTATTGGGAGCCAGAGCCCAGGGAGAAGTAAGAAAAATGGAGGCCCACCAAGTGAACTTTGCCACCTTAGTAGGGTAAGCACTAATGGGGCATGAAGCTCAAAAAAGTTGTGCCCTACCAGCCAAGTGGCGCTGAGGGCTGTGGCACTGGATGCATTATCTCATGCCATGGTAGTGACCCGGGTTCTGGAGTGACCTCGGGTCACTGGGAAGCTGACTTGGGGGAGGAGGGTCAGAGCGGGATTGAACTGCTATGCAGCTCTCCCCTTCTGGGGTGGCAGCCTGCTTCCACCAGGTGGAGGTCCAGTGGGAGCACAGATGAGAGGGAGCAGTGACGAAAGTCAGGAATGGGGAGGAAGGGGCCACCGGAACCTGGCGTGCATGCGTGACTTCACACGCATTCGCGCATGTGCATGCCACGGCCCCAGGGGGTGTAAAACTACAAAATAACAAAAAATAAAATATATGGGAAAAAAAAAATAAATTGTGCCCATGGGTGAGTTCAGCAGGAGGTCAGAAGATAACCTGTGAGTTGGCCCACTATGGCAATGGGGTCTGGGGCGCGGCTCAGAAGTGACAGTCTGAGCAGTTAAGGGTGTGGTGGTGGCAGCATTACCCCTATTCCCCAGGCTGGTGGCTGCTGCAGAGCTGGGGCTCCCTTGTTGAGCATGTGGAGGTGGGGAAAGTCCATTTGGGGGACTGATGTTTGGGCCCCTGACAGGGGAGCAGTCTGTTGGGTGCTTCAGTGTGGCACTGGCAGAATTCCCCATGATGAGTCAGTTTAAAGGATGGAATCAATGCATGAGCAGAAAATGCCAGGAGTTACTGGAAAAAGGCCAAGGGTATTCAAAACCACCTGGAATAGGGCCCAGCAGCTGTGCATTGGCATCAGCGACTGGATGTCTGAAAGGGTTCTGGTGGTTCGGTTCTTGCTAATAGAACATCAACTAGAAATAATGAATTAAGACCTTTCAGAGAAGAGGGTATACTTCAGGTTCTGTTGCCCACCCAGTGGAGAAGTTGTGTGACCAGGCAGATGGGAAGGAAACTAAAGAGAGTGAAGGGGTTTGGGACAGTGGAAATGTCTTGTGCTGTTGTAAGCCCTGTGCTATGTGCTGTATAGGAATGGAATTTCAAGAAGAGAGCCTTGATTGAGTGATTGTATTTTCTGAGGAAATGAAGTTAAGAAATAATATGAAATGACAGAGGGAATTAGTACCAAGTTACCTTGTGGGGGGGGGCCTCTCTGGCTCACAAAGTGCTGCCAGGAATTTAGCCCTCAAGGCTTAAGGGAGATCTGCATGAAATAAATCATTCTGTTAGCCCAGGAGACTGTTGCAGTAGATTTTCCAGCTATGTTTGTGAAGGAAACCCATCAAATGAAATATCCCAAGCTCCATGGAATGGTGTTACTGTTACAAAGTTAATTAAATTGTTTTGCACATGTTGAGCTGTGTTTGCTTGAAATGCAGCTGGATCGTCAGCGGCTGTTGCCGCAGGAAGGACACAAGCCATATTAGTGGCAAGGGGTACCAGCCACATCAGTGGCAAAGACACAAACAGGGATCAGCTGTGGTTGTTACCACCAGGAGGGACATAGGCTACATCGGCAGCTGTGAACTCCATAGCTGCTTAGGAGACAGGCTGCATCAGTGGTGAGAGGGAAGACAATCAGAGACAAAGGCACTTAAGAATACAAATTTCAACAACCATGGCTGGGCTATTTAAAGCCTGGGCAGCCGCAGACTTTGCTATGGGAGCTGTGTTTGCTTGGAGCCTGGCTGGATTGTTGGCGGCCATTGCTGCCAGGAGGGACACAAGTCATATCAGCGGCAAAGGGCACCAGCCACATGGGCAATAAGGACACCAGTGGGGATCATCAGCAGTCATTGCCACCAGGAGGGACACAAGCCACATCGACAGTGGAGAACTCCATAGCCACTTAGGAGGTGAGTTGTATTGGCAGCAGGAGGGCAGCAAATCAGAGACAAAGGCGTTTAAGTGCATGAATTTAAACAACCGTGGCTGGGCTATTTAAAGCCGGGGCAGCCGCTGATATTGCGAAGAGAGCTGTGTTATTAAATGGCCTAACACACTGCACCCAATGGTGGATGCACCAATAGAGTCATGAAAGGAGGCAGGGTAAGGTGAGGGGATGGCGACAGGAGCATTGTGGGGCAGAGGCTTCTTGGCTAGAAAGGCAGCACCCACACAGGAGCGTGGACTCTGGCGGCTATCTGCTTCTGACCTAAAGCACTATGCATATGACTACACAGCACCCCACAAAGGAACTGGGTCACTGGGACTAAATACTGCAGATCCAAGGTGCTGGGAAAATCACTATACATCTGTAGTAGTAGTAGTAGCAGCAGTAGTAGTAGCAGTGATAGTAGTAGTAGTAGTAGTGGTAGTAGTAGTAGTGGTAGTAGTAGTAGTAGTAGTGGTGGTAAATTTTTTTTTTAACAGTATATACATGACAGTTCATTTACAGCACCATTAGGGGAAGCCCTATTTTACAAGATGTTCCTGTATACTTGTCAACAGTAAACTTACAAAGTTCCATACAGTTGTTCATAAAAACAGACCTACATCCTATACACATTAATAAGAAATAGAATGACAGACATACGTTCTACACAAAAGTGCAAAATTCACATAGATACTCAGTCAAAACAAGTGCATCTTACTGAAAATCTTGTTTCAATGCAGTAGAAAGTGATTTCATGGTGTTATTAGCATATTTCAGCTGCATGTTTAGGTTGTTCCATATTTTGACTGCAACAAAGGTAAAGACCATCTCCCTATTTTTAGTTTTAAGTATCTTAAATATATAGTCCCTCATCTTTACGTTATTCCTTAGGTCATGTGTATACTCTACTTTTTGCATTTTCTCATACAAGTATGCAGGTTTTGTGGTTTCCTTTACTTGCTTAAACATTTTTTATCCATATGGTTTTTTGTTTACTCTGCAAGGTAAACCACCCTAATTTTTCATACAGGATACAATGGTGAGTCCATTTACTTGCCCTCAGGCTGAACCTGGCCAGTTTGTTATACATTACTTTAGCCTTTTTTTAATACAGTCTTATTCACAAAACCATATACAGTATGTTCACCCCATAGTCAAGCATGGGGACCAACATTTCGTTCACAATGGATTTCCTCAATGTATCATTTATGCAGTGGCCTGTTCTCCTAATTGCATGCAATCTGCAGTTTAATTTTTATGTTGATTGCACTCATGCACAAGAAACATATTGCAGCAGCCTTCTCCAGAAGCAGGTTGTGAAGGTGTGGCACTGTTGTGGCCAATGCCGCCACAGCCATTAAAGGCTTGGTCCACTTCCCCCAATGCTGTGGCACGCTGCTGCTGACACTAGTTTAGCCAGCATGCCACTAACTTATAACATTATAGCCGCTGCAATCAGGGGCCGCCTCGCCATTGCAGTGTCAGCCATTCACTGTAATGAGGGAGTGACCCTTCATTGCAGGGTGGAAACTTGAAACACTGATATTGTTTGTGAACATGGCAGCAGCTTGCCACCGTGTTCATAAACAATATTAACCCCCATCGCCGAAGGGGTGCCCAATCCCCCTCAGCAGCATGTGCCCCCCCACCATGTTTATTTGCCGGCGGGAGCCTCAATCCCCATTGGCTTCAGTGACCCAAGGTTTATGTTCCCAATGGAGCTCTCCTTGTTGGCATAATGTAACACCCCCTTTGTTGTGTGCTGACAGAGGTGCCCAATCCTGTCAACTACGCTGCCCCAAAAAGACTCCATTGGCATGCTGGGAGCCCACCCCAGCGTGCCACATGCCCTGTAAAATCAAAAATGGTCCCGCGATGTCTTTTTTTTTTTAACTTGTAAAAAAGGAAACGGTCTCTGGGCAGTCTCCCTGCCCCCTCCCACAACCCGCACCCACCTGCTGTGTACCCTGCCTCCCCACACCTCACACTTACCTCCAGAGTCTGGCGTGGTGATCTTCGGTGGACCGGGAACATGTCTGCACTCTTCAAAGCTGACCGTGAACTGAGGAAATGCCGGTAAACTGTGAGGGGGTACAGGCAAAGTGGGCAAGCATTAAGAATGCAATACTTAAAGCAACATCCCATTGTGTTAGACAGAAAAGGAAGTACAAAAGAAGAAGGAAACCACTTTGGTTCTCAAATACAGTAGCAGAAAAGGTCAGAGACAAAAAGCTGGCATTCAGGAAATATAAGGGAACACAGCGGGATGAAGATAGGGTGGCATACCAAACTGCCCTAAGGGAAGCAGGGAAGGCAGTAAGGAAGGCAAAGTCCCAAACTGAGGAAACACTAGCACAAACAGTAAAAGAAGGTAACAAGACTTTCTATAGATAGATTAGTGAAAGGAGAAAGTCCAGAGGGGGTATTGCTAAGCTCAAAGAAGAAAAGGGGGCATGTGAGGAGGAGGACCCTGTAAAAGCATCTATCCTATATAGATACTTTTGCTCAGTATTTACTAAAGAAAAGGTAAGGCAGGGCCCACAGCTCAGCACCATGGACACGGGGTGGGGGAAGAGGTGAGCACTACTCCCTTCATAAAAGAAAGGGTCCTACAAGAACTCGCTAAGCTCAGGGTAGACAAGGCAATGGGACCTGATGGCATATATCCCAGGGTACTAAAGGAGCTAAGAGTGGAACTAGCAGAGCCATTAGCAGAACTGTTTAGTGAGTCTCTGAGCACAGGAGAGGTCCCAGAAGACTGGAGAAGGGCTCATGTGATCCCGTTCCACAAGAGTGGTAGCAGGGAGGAGGCAGGGAACTGCAGACCAGTCAGTCTTAACTCAGTAGTGGGCAAGATTATGGAGGCACTCCTTAAGGAAAGGATAGTGCAACACTTGGAATCCATAGGGGCACAGGATCCAAGACAGCATGGGTTTACAAAAGGAAGGTCCTGTCAAACTGATTTCATAGATTTCTTTGACTGGGTAACCAGAGAGGTGGACCAAGGGGGAGCAGTTGATGTCTCCTACCTTGACTTCAGCAAAGCTTTCAACACTGTTCCACTAGAAGATTGATAAATGACCTGAGTAGGCTCAGGGTGGGTCAGAAGTTGGTCAACTGGGTGGCAAACTGGTTGACGGGCAGAAAACAGAGCAGTGGTAAATGGTATACAGTCAGAAGAGATGCAAGTCACAAGTGGGGTACCTCAGGGATCAGTCCTGGGGCCAGTCCTCTTCAATATCTTCATCAGTGACATTGCAGATGGACTAGAGGGTACGGCTTGTCTGTTTGCAGATGACACCAAGATCTGCAACAGAGTAGATGATCCAGATGGGGTGGACAGAATGAGAAGAGATCTGGATAAACTAGCAAAAATGGTCAGAAGAGTGGCAACTGGGATTTAATGCAAAGAAGTGCAAGATCATGCACATAGGGAAGAGAAACCTTGAAGCCACCTATAGTCTGGGAGGGGAGTTGCTGGCAGTCACAAAGGAAGAAAGAAACTTGGGCATCATCATCACCAGTGACCTGAAATCATCCAAGCAGACCTCTAAAGCAGTAGGTAAGGCTAGGGAGATGTTAGGGTGTATCAGTAGGGGTATCACAAATCGTAAAAGGGAGGTAATAATCCCTCTTTACAAGACGCTGGTTAGGCCCCATCTGGAGTACAGCGTGCAGTGCTGGAGGTCACACCTTCACAAGGACTCTAACCAAATTGAGACAGTCTAAAGAAGGGCAACCAAAATGGTGCAGGGACTGCATCAGAAGACATATGAGAACAGATTAATGGAGCTCAATATGTATACCCTAGAGCAAGAGAGGGAGAGAGGTGATTTGGTCGAAACATTCAAACACCTTAAGGACATTAACACGGTGAAAGAATCTAACATGTTGCAATACAAGAAAAATAGCAGGACAAGAGGACACAGCATGAGATTAGAAGGAGGCCGATGACGGGGTAATGTGAGGAAGTTCTTTTTCACAGAAAGGGTGGTGGATGCATGGAACGGCCAACCTCAGGAAGTGGTGGCTATGAATACAGTGCAGGGCTTCAGACAGACATGGGATAGGCATAAGGGAGCAATACAGATGAGTATGAATAGATAGGCCACTGACAGAGCAAAGGCCGATGGCAGATTTATAAGGTAGAAAAAGAAATGGGCAGACTGGATGGGCCTTGCGGTCCTTATCTGCCATCAACTTCTATGTTTCTATGTTTCTGTAATGGAATGAATAGGGTTTTTCAACTTGATGCGTATCTCAGGCATTTTTGGGAATTTTAGCACCAAATTTTCAATATGGGGTTTTTGGGACCCCTCCTCATGAATTCTGCCACTGTCATGGCGTTATCCGGCCCAGAAAGGTGATTTCACTGTCACTGCGTGGAATCCCCTTTTGGGACCGATTAATGAAATAACAGTGCCAGTGTTCATGAGGTGGGCTCTCAAAACGCCTATGCTGCAAATTTGGTGGGAAAAATCCAAAAAATGACTGTTTTACTAGCATGCATTA
The DNA here is from genome assembly GCA_016271365.2 of Neoceratodus forsteri. Classification (NCBI taxonomy): domain Eukaryota; kingdom Metazoa; phylum Chordata; order Ceratodontiformes; family Ceratodontidae; genus Neoceratodus; species Neoceratodus forsteri. Next base: position 374,298,871 of record CM057449.1, read on the forward strand.
TGCAGTTAGTATGCATGCTCTTAACTTTGCAAATTTGCAATATTTTCACACCAGATTTTCAGCATTGGCATTTTTTCAGACCTCCTTGTTAACAGTACAGCTGTCATTTTCCTCGTCCGGGCCGAAACATGTTTTCACCCTTCTGGCGCAGAATAGCGCCATCACTGTGGGAAATCAGTGTTCAGGACAGATTAAGAAAATGAAAGTGGCACTGTTAATGAGCATAGGTCTTAAAATCTCTGTGTGAAAAATTGGTATAACCATAAAATGACTGTGTTACGAGCATGCATTGGCGCGTTTGCACGCATGCTGTAACTTCACAAATTAATATTTTCACTCCAGGTTTTCAACATTGCCATTCTTCTGCACCTCCTTATGAACAGTACAGCTGTCATTTTTCATATCCTGGCTGAAATGTGTTTTCACAGTTCTGGCACAGAATAACGTGGTTGCTGTGGGAAATCCATGTTCGGGACATATTATGAAAATGACAGTGACACTATTCATTAGCAGAGGTCCTAAAATGCCTATGTTGAAAATTTGGTGACGAAAGTCTATAAAATGAGTGTGATACGAATGTGTGTTGTGCAGGTTCCATGCACCCTTGTAAGTTTGCAAATTAGTAATATTTTCACGCCAGATTTTCAACACTGGCATTTGTTCACACCTCCTTATGAACAGCACAGCTGTCATTTTTCACATCCTGGCTGAAATGTGTTTCCATGCTTCTGGAGCAGAATACCACAGTCGCTGTCAGAAATCAGTGTTTGGAACAGGTTAGGATCGAGCGGCTGAGAGAGGGGGGAGTGACCAAGCTCAACTGAGCTCTATCGGGACTGCTGCAGACTTCTTTGTGGGCAGGAAAGGGCAACAACGCAGGCAGGTGCCCAGTACAAAAGGACAGCCTGCAACACCGGGAGACACAGAACGAGTGAGTGAGGGAGGGGGAGTGAGTGAGCTCAACAGAGCTCTGTTGGGACTGCTGTGGATTTCTTTGTGGGCAGGAAAAGGCAGCAATGCATGCAGGGGCTAAGTACAAAAGGGCAGCCTGCAGTGATGGGAGAAGCAGAATGAGTGAGTGAGAGAGGAGGGGAGTGAGCAAGCTCAACGGAGCTCTATCGTGACTGCTGCAAATTTCTTTGTGGGCAGAAAAGGATGACAGTGTAGGCAGGAGCCCAGTACAGAAGAGCAGCCTGCAGCGCCGGCAGAAGTGGAACGAGCGAGTGAGATGGGGCAGTGAGTGTTTCTTTGTGGGCAGAAAAAGATGACAACAGAGGCAGGAGCCCAGTACAAAAGGGCAGTCTGCAATGCCAGGAGAAACAGAATAAGTGAGTGAGACAGGGGGAGTGAGCGACCTCAACGGAGCTCTGTTGAGACAGCTGCAGATTTCATTGTGGACAGGAAAAGGTGCCAACGCAGGCAGGAGCCCAGTACAAAAGGGCAGCCTGCAGCACCGGGAGAAACAGAATGAGCGAGTGAGAGAGGGGGAGTGAGCGAGCTCAATGGAGGTGTATTGTGACTGCAGCAGATTTCTTTGTGGGCAGGAAAAGGTGGCAATGCAGGCAGGAGCCCAGTACAAAAGGTCAGCCTGCAGCGCTGGCAGAAATGGAATGAGTGAATGAGAGAGGGGGAGTGAACCAGCTCTGCAGAGCTGTGTCAGGACTGCTACAGATGTCTTTGTGGGCAGAAAAAGCCACCAATGCAGGCAGGAACCCAGTACAGAAGGGCAGTCTGCAGCAGTGGGAGACACAGGATGAGTGAGTGAGCAAGTGAGGAGTGAAAGAGCTAAACAGAGCTCTGTTGGGACTGCTGCGGATTTCTTTTGTGAACAGAAAAAGGCAGCAATGCACGCAGGGGCCCAGTACAAAAGCGCAGCCTGCAGTGGCAGGAGAAACAGAAAGAATGAGTGTGAGAGGTGGAGTGCGTGAGCGAGCTCAACAGAGCTCTATCGTGACTGCTGCAGACTTCTTTGTGGACAGAAAAGGGCGGCAATGCAGGCAGGAGCCCAGTACAAAAGGGCAGCCTGCAGCCCCGACAGAAATGGAATGAGCGAGTGAGACAGGGGGAGTGAGTGAGGCCAACGGAGCTCTGTCAGGACTGCTGTAGATTTCTTTGTTGGCAGAAAAAAATGCCAACAGAGGCAGAAGCCCAGTACAAAAGGGCAGCCTGCAGCACCAGGAGACAAAAGGGCAGCCTGCAGTGCCAGGAGAAACAGAATGAGAGCATGAGACGGGGGAGTGAGCGACCTCAACAGAGCTCTGTCGAGACAGCTGCAGATTTCTTTGTGGGCAGGAAAAGGTGCCAATGCAGGCAGGAGGCCAGTACAAAAGGGCAGCCTGCAGCGCTTGGAGAAACAGAACGAGTGAGTGAGAGAGGGGGAGTGAGCGATCTCAACGGAGCACTGTTGGGACTACTGTGGATTTCTGTGGGCAGAAAAAGGCAGCAATGCACGCAGGGGCCCAGTACAAAAGGGCAGCTTGCAGCGGCGGGAGAAACAGAATGAACAAGTGAGAGAGGGGGAGTGAGTGAGCGAGCTCAATGGAGCTCTATCATGACTGCTGCAGATTTATTTGTGGCCAGAAGAAGGCGACAATGCAGGTAGGAGTCCAGTACAAAAGGGCTGCCTACAGCACCGACAGAAACAGAACAAGTGAGTGAGACAGGGGGAGTAATGGGGAATAATCAAAACAGCCATCACAGAGGCAACAAGCCTTTGTGTGAAGCAAATCAACAAATAAAAATGAAGGAAAATAACACTATGGTTCTCAAAAGAGGTGGCAGGGACAGTTAAGGAGAAAAGGATAGCATTCAGGAAATATAAGGAAACACAGAGGGAGCAGGACAGAGAACTTTATCAGTTAAAGCAGAAGGAGGCAGAGAAGGCAGTCAGAATGGCAAAGGCACAAACTGAGGAAAAGATAGCTAACTTTGTTAAGAAGAGGGGATAAAACCTTTTACAGGTACATTAGGGAGTGAAGAAAGACCAAGGGAGGGATACAGAGACTTAATAAAGGGCAGGGAATGTGGGCAGATGGTGACAGTGAAAAAGCAGGGATGCTGAACGAATATTTCTGCTCAGTATTCACAACGGAAGAGGAGGGGGAGGTACTTAAACCAAACAAGACAGAAACTCTGAATAGGGAGGTCGATACCAGTCCATTCACAGAAGAAAGGATTTTGAAAGAACTCTTGAAACTGAGGGTGGACAAAGCAATGGGGCTTGATGGGATTCACCCAAGAATTCTAAAAGAACTAAGGGTAGAACTAGTAACACCACTGACTACTCTCTTTAACAAATCATGGGAGATGGGGTGGTACCTGAGGACTGGAGGAGGGCAAATGTGATTCCACTCACAAAACTGGGAGCAGGGCAGAGGCAGAAACTACAGACCAGTTAGTTTGACTTCAGTGGTAGGGAAAATGATGGAATAACTTCTGAAGGAAAGAATTGTTGAGTACCTAGAGGCCAGTGGGGCACAGGACCCAAGGCAGAATGGTTTCACAGCAGGAAGGTCATGTCAGACAAACTTAATAGATTTATTTGACTGGGTGACCAAAGTAGTAGACCAGGGAGGGGCTGTGGATATGGCCTACCTAGATTTTAGCAAGACATTTGACACAGTCTCACACAAAAGAATAATATTCAAGTTAGCCAGCCTTGGAGTGGGTCCCATGGTGGTAGCCTGGATAAAAAAATGGCTGGACAACAGGGCACAAAGGGTAATAGTAAACGGAGTGCTCAGCGAAGAAAGGAGGGTAACTAGCGGGATACCGCAGGGTCCAGTACTGGGACCGGTCCTCTTTAATGTCTTTCTAAGTGACATTGGAGAGCACCTGGAAGGAAAGGTATGTCTCTTTGCAGACGACACAAAGATCTACAACAGAGTTGATACACAAGGTGGAGTGGAAAGAATGAGAAGGGACTTGGCAAGGTTGGAGGAATGGTCAAATATGTGGCAACTCAGATTCAATGCAAAGAAGTGCAAGGTAATGCATCTGGGAAACAAAAACCCAAGGGAAAGAGTACACAATGGGGGGTGAGTTAATGACAACAACAAAAATCGAAAGAGACCTAGGAGTAATTATATCAGATGACCTAAAGGTGGGCAAGCAATGTGAAAAGGCAGTAAGGAGGGCTGGAGGGATACTGGGATGCATAGGGAGAGGCATCAACAGTAAAAAACAGGAAGTTGGTATCCCTCTATACAGATAGTTAGTGAGACCACATCTGCAGTACTGCGTGCAGTTCTGGAGACCCCATCTCTGCAAAGATATACAAAGAGTGGAGGCTGTTCATAGGAGGGCAACCTAAATGGTGCAGGGTCTGCACCAGAAGACATATGAGGAGAGACTAAAGCAGCTTAATATGTATACCCTTGAGGAAAGAAGGGAGAGAGGGGACATGATAGAAACTTTAAAGTTTCTCAAGGGAATTAACAAAGTACAAGAGGGTAGTATCTTTCAGAAGAAGAGCTGTGCAAGAACAAGGGGGCACAATTTGAAGATCGAGGGGGGACGGCTCAGAGGTAATGTTAGAAAGTATTTTTTCACAGAGAGGGTTGTGGATGCATGGAACAGCCTTCCTGACAAAGTTGTTGAGCCAGGAACAGTGGGAGAATTCAAGAATGCATGGGACAGGCATAAGGCAATTCTAGTGGGGGGTAGGAGGAAGTAAGCTGTTGATTAACTAGAATCTGCAGCTTATCCATCAGGTAGGGAAATTGGCAGACTAGGTGGGCCAAGCAGTCCTTAGCTGCTGTCAGATTCTATGTTTCTATGTTTGTATGAGTGAGCGAGCTCAATGGAGCTCTGTCGGGACTGCTGCAGATTTGTTTGTGGGCAGAAAAAAGCGGTAGCCCAGGCAGGAGCCCAGTACAAAAGGCCAGCCTGCAGCGCCAGCAGAAACGGAACGAGTGAGTGAGAGAGGGGGAGTGAGCTACCTCAATGGACCTGTGTCAGGACTGCTGCAGATTTCTTTGTGGGCAGAAAAAGCCACCAAAAGAGGCAGGAGCCCAGTACAAAAGGCAGCCTGCAGCACCAGCAGAAATAGAATGGCGAGTGAGAGGCGGGGTGGGCGAGCTCAGCGAACTCTGTCATGATTGCAGATTGCTTTGTAGGCAGAAAAGGTGGCAATGCAGGCAGGAGCCCAGTACAAAGGCCAGCCTGCAGTGCCTGCAGAAACGGAACGAGCAAGTGAGAGAGGGGGAGTGAGCTACCTCAATGGACCTGTGTCAGGACTGCTTCAGATTTCTTTGTGGGCAGTAAAAACCGCCAACAGAGGCGGGAGCCCAGTACAAAAGGGCAGTCTGCAGCACCAGCAGAAACAAAATGAGCAAGTGTGTGGGGGGAGAGTGACCCACCTCAAAAGAACTCTGTCGGGACAGCTGCAGATTCCTTTGTGGGCAGAAAAATGTGCCAACGCAGGCAGGAGCCCAGTACAAAAGAACAGCCTGCAGCACCGGGAGAAACAGAACGAGTGAGTGACACAGGGGCAGTGAGCTAGCTCAACAGACCAACGCTATCAACATTCGGCATTGACAAATGCTTGTTTAATTTTGTCATTTATGTGAAAATCCAATGTTAATTTCTGATTTATCCAGAATCCTAAATATTTGTATTCTGATACTTGTTCCAATATCATTTTGTTCTTTGATGTTATGTTTAGAGTCTGTTTTGCTACTTTTTTTGGAACAAGAAAAAAACATTACTTTGGACTTATTACTATTCAGAATCAAATTTGATTCTTCATACCATGCTTGGTTATTTTGAAAATCCTGCTGTAAATCTTTTTGTATTTTATCCAAATCTGTACCCCTGTTTAAGAGTACAGTGTCATCTGCATAGAGACGTACTTCTGATTTTGTTACCTTTGTTGTTACTGCATTAGTATATATGAGAAACAAGAGGGGGCCCAGGATTGAGCCCTGGGGCACCCCTGTTGTTACCCATCTTTCACTAGAAAGATTCTTTCCCACAGCAGTTTGTTGGATCCTGCCTGTTAAGTATGAACCGAACCAGTATCTTACTTCCCCTGGGATGCCTGTTTGTTGAAGTCTGCTCAACAGTACTTTGTGATATACAGTATCGAATGCTTTTGACAAATCCACGAGCACCACGCCCACTGACTCTCCCTATCCAGTGATGAGGCCATGATGTCTACTATGTCAGTGAGCATGGTGCTCGTGGAATGCCCTTTTCTGAAACCTGACTGGTGCCCTGACAGTAGCTCATGTTTCCAAATGCACCAGTCATTCAGGTATTTTTGAGCTCACAGGCAATAATGCTATTGGACTGGAATTTGTTGGACTTGTAGGGAGTCCGTTTTTAAATACTAAGACTATCTTGGCCCTTTTCCACAAAGTTGGGAAAATTCCATCTCTAACGCTCCAAATAAATAAGTTTAACACTGGTGCGATAACATCAATTGCATCTTTAATGAATCTTATTTCTATTTGATCTATTCCCGTGCCTTATTTTTGTGCAGTTTTCTAATCGCTTCTTTTACTTACCTACATGTTATGATTTTAAACCTAAATTGTGGTATAATTTGGTCTATTTTACTGCTACTACTTTGTTCTATTTTTATCTTCCCTTTGTTTTCCTCTAAACCTTGTACATCTGGTAATGTTGTAAAGTATTTATTTAGGATATTAGGTGATTCTGATAGATTTTTCAAAACTCCATTTTGTTCTACCCGAATTTGTGGGTGTTTGATTACAGGCATTTCTATGGATTTTAACAAAGGACCAATATTTACTTGAACCTTCGGTTTCTTCACTTTTTTGGTGTAAAATTGTTGTTTTGATATTTTTATTTTTACCTTTATGGTATTTCTGGCAACCTTAAACTTTTCCCAGTCTGTTTGTTCCAAAGTTTTTTTGGCTTATTTCCACAACCTGTTTTTTTCCCGGATCTCCTTTTTTAATTTTTCAGTCACCCAGGGTAACATAGAAGCATAGACTTTGATGGCAGATAAGGACTGCTTGGCCCACCTAGTCTGCCCATTTCCCTACCTACTGGATAAGCTGCAGATCCTAGTTAACCAATAGCCTATTTCTTCCTACCTCCCACAAGAATTGCCTTATGTCTGTCCCATGCATTTTTGAATTCTCCCATAATTTTAGAGCCCACAATCTCATAAGGAAGGCTGTTCCATGCATCCACCACCCTCTCTGTGAAAAAAATACTTCCTCACATTACCAATGAGCTGTCCCCCCTCTTTCTTTCACTTGTGTCCTCTTGTTCTTGTACATCTCTTTTTCTGAAAAATACTACCCTCTTGGACTTTGTTGATTCCACTGAGGTACTTAAAAGTTTCTATCATATCCCCCCTCTCCCTTTTTTCCTCAAGGGTATACATATTAAGCTCCTTTAGTCTCTCCCAGTATGGCTTCTCTTGCAGACCCTGCACCATTTTAGTTGCCCTCCTCTGGACTGCCTCCATCTTGTCTATGTCCTTGCAGAGATGGGGTCTCCAGAACTGGATGCAGTACTCCGGATGGGGTCTCACCAACTGTCTGTACAGAGGGATGACAACTTCCTGTTTTCTGCTGGTGATGCCTCTTCCTATACATCCCAGTATCCCCCCAACCCTCCCTACTGACTTCTCACATTGCTTGCCAACCTTAAGGTCATCTGATATGATTACACCCAGGTCCCTTTCCATTTTTATGTTGGTGCCCTTGCACAGCCAACATCCTGGGACAGTGCAGCTTTGGAGGCGCAGTCGCTGTTGGGCGAATGCAAGGCACACACCAGTAGGTGCGTCCTGTATTCCCCAATTAGCCAGCAGCAGGGGCCAACACCCTGCTTGGCTAATTAGGTGAAGAGCTCAATCAATAGGTCCGCTGCAATGTAAGCGAAGCTCTCATGCAGTGTGACCTCAGCATGCCTCTCCCTAAGTGCAGGCAACATGGAGGCAGTGACTGCCGCTGTTGCTTGCAAACCCCCCATCCTTTATTGTGTGCCAACGGAGGTGCCTAACCCCCATCGGCATCATGTAACACCCCCACTTTTTTGATTGCCCAGAGGGTGCCCAATCCCCCTCGGCATCATGTGCCCCCCCACCAACAGTTTCTCTTTGCTGGCGGGGGTGCCCAATCCCTGTTGGCATGTATCCCTCCCTCCTTCCCCTTGAATGTTGCTGATGGTGGAGCCCCCTCCCTGTTGGCATAATGTCATCCCCTTTCCATTTGTATAGCCAAGGGTGCCCAATCCTTGGCTCCTCTTTCCTTGTTTGCCAATGGGGTGACCAATCCCCCGTCAGCTAACACACACACACACACACACACACACACACACACACACACAGATGGCATGCTGGGAGCCCACCCCAGCATGTCAAAGCATCTGTTAAACAGGTAAACGGTCCCCCAATGTCTTTTATTTTTTTTTTTCACTCTGTAAAGAAGGAAACGGTCCCTCAGAGCTCTCCCAGGCCCCCTCTCACAACCCGCACCCACCCACTGCGCAGCCTGCCTTCCCACACCCCCCTCACCCCATACTTATCTCCTAGTCTGGCGCGACGATCTTCGGTGGACCAGGAATACGTCTGCACTCTTCAAAGCTGACGGTGAACTGAGGAAATGCCGATAAGCTATATAATGGAATGAATAGGGTTTTTTCAACTTTGCTGCATATCTCAGGAATTTTTTGGAATTTTGGCACCAAATTTTCAACATGGGGTTTTTGGGACCCCTCTTCATGAATTCTATCACTGTCATGGCGTTAATCGGCCTCGAAAGATGATTTCGCAGTCACTGCACAGAGTCACCTTTAGGGACTGATTAATGAAATTACGGTGCCAGTGTTCATGAAGTGGCCTCTCAAAAAGCTTATGTTGAAATTTGGTGGAAAAAATCCAAAAAATTACTGTTTTATGAGCGTGCGTTGCGCAGTTGCTACGCAGGCTTGTAACTTCGTGAATTCACAATATTTTCATGCCAGATTTTCAACATTGTCATTTTTGTACACCTCCTTGTGAACAGTGCAGTTGTCATTTTCCACATCCTGCCCAAAATGTGTTTCCGCACTTCCAGTGCACAATAGCGTGGTCGCTGTGGGAAATCAGTGTTCGGGCCAGATTATGAAAATGACAGTGACACAGTTCATGAGCAGATGTCCTTAAATGCCTATGTTGAAAATTTGGTGACAATACTCCATAAAATTACTGTGCTACGAGTGTGCATTGGCAGATTGCACGCACGCTCGTAATGTGCATTTGTAATATTTTCACTCTGGATTTTCACCATTGTCATTTTTCCACACCTCTTGATGAACAGTGCAGCTGTCATTTCACATATCCAGCCCAAAATATGTTTTCACACTTCCAGTGCAGAATAGCATGGTCGCTGTGTGAAATAACTTTTGGGACAGTTTGAGGAAACAACAGTGACAATGTACATGAGCAGAGGTGCTAAAATGCCTATGTTGAAAATTTGGTGCCGAACGCCCATAAAATGACTGTGTTCCAAGTGTGCATTGTACATTTCCCCCACACCCTTGTAACTTCACAAATTTGCTATATTTACATGCCACACACGCACACACACACACACACACACACACACACACACACAACACTGGCAATTTTTTACACCTCCTTATGAACTGTACAGCTGTCATTTTTCACATCCTGCCCAAAATGTTTTCCCACACTGCACTACCAATGCCAGCGTGACAACATTCAGCATTGACAAATACTTGTTGTTGTTACTACCCCCCCTCCATTGTGTACTCTTCTCCTGGGTTTTTGTTTCCCAGGTGCATTGTTTTGCACTTCTTTGCATTGAATCCAAGCTGCCATACTTCTGACCATTCCTCCAACCTTGCCAAGTCCCTTCTCATCCTTTCCCATGCCTCCTTGTGTATCAACCCTGTTGCAGATCTTTGTGTCATCTGCAAAGAGGCATACTTTTCCTTCCAGTCCCTCTGCAATGACACTTATAAAGATGTTAAAAAGGACTGGACCCAGTACTGAACCCTGCCGTACTCTACTAGTAACCCCCTTTCTTCAGAGTGGACTCTGTTTACTATTACCTTCTGTGTCCTGTTGTCCAGCCAATGTTTTACCCAGGCTACCACCCTGGGACAAAGGCCAGTTTCCCTCCTCTGTCATCTACCAAGATATAGCCTCCCACATTGGACCATGGCATCCTACATCAGGGACGTCTCCTCTATGGTCATGCCCCCTCCTTCCACCAGGCCATAACTATAGAACACGTGCAATTCCCAAGGATGGTATCGGCCCTATCAGTTCTCTATGTTTTATCCCTAGCAAATAGCAATCCTGCCCCTAACAGAGCCACCGCTAAACCAATGTACGCTAGAAGGAGTAACAAATGACTATTTAGCAGGCTAAGACACCACCTTAAAAAACTACTACTGCTTCTCCTACTCTGTTCAGGAAATGTTGAATTAAACCTAGGCCCACCTATTTCTCTGGATGCCCCTGTGGACCTCCCTCAATATAAAATGATTAGCTTTTTCCATATCAATGTCTGTAGTTTGCTAAAGAAGATTGTCTCTATACAGACCTGGGCTCTACATGCATCTCCTGATTTCTTCATGATAACTGAATCCTGGCTCACACCCTTGACCCCGGACAAATCTATCAATGTACCCGGATATATCATCTACTGCTGTGACAGACTGACTAGACGGGGAGGGGTTGCAATATATGTCAAAAGCAAATTCACAGTCACAGTCTTTGTATCTCAAAGGCTAAGGAATTTGAATGCCTGGCTCTAAAATTATCACTTTCCAGTGAGAAATCACTCCTTATAGCAGCATGCTACCGATCGCCGTCTGGTGGCTGGGCACTTCTACCACACCTTCAAAACCTTCTTGACTCTGCTAATACTGAATGTATTCTAATGGGGGATTTCAATCTAAATTGGAATGATGACAGCTCTAAGAAATTGAAGGATCTATGCGATGTTAATGGTCTGTTACAAATGGTAACTGCTATAACCAGACCTAACAGAAAAAACCCTGAGCGCAGCACCCTCCTGGACCTTATGCTAGTAAACAAACCTCACAATATCTCGCAATCTGGAGTATTCTTCAATGATATAAGCAACCATTGCACTACTGCCTGCATCAGACATCCTTCCCAAATAAAAACGGCCTACAAATTCAAACTGAAAAGATGCCTGAAAAAGTTCTGCCAGTACACTTTCCTGAAAGATCTAAGCAACATTCGTTGGCAGGATTTCTGTCTAGCCCCCCACCTTTAACAAGGCATTTAACATCTTTCATAGCCTCTTACTGGGGCTAATAGACAAACACGCCCCACTAAGACTAGTGGTGGGCAAAGTGGCCCCAATTCGCTCCATGAAGTGATCTGCGGAGTGAAGGTGAATTCGCGGAGTACTCCACAACGCGAAGTGGAGTACTTCGTGTTATTAATGGGTAACGTGAAGTCCATTGAAAGCAATGACTTCACGTTACTCCACCTTCCCAAACCACTACTCCACCAATTCTTAAGGTGAAGTACATTGAAAACAATGTACTCCACCTCACTTCGCCTTGTTTTTAAGCTCCAAAGGCGAATTTTGCAGTGAATCATGGGATTTCAGGTCACATGGACTCTAGATTGTTCTGCACATCCTCAGTTTGGGGTAGTGTGTGTATGAAGCTGTAGGAAACAATCTGCTATGAGAGCTCTGTGATTCAAACCTTCTAAAAGCTGTAAAAAAAGCCTTTTAGGGTAATTTGTTTTGCTGAAACTTTAGTTTATCGATTACAGGAAACCCTCCTGTACTCATATCATCGAGCGTTTATTGTTTGTATGTGGATTTTGAATGTTAACGTACAATATTCAGTCTGTGTACTAAGAGACAGTGGATGTGTGCTTTGGGGGAGGGGCGTATCTGTGATGTAGGTAGATTAACTTGGAGAAAAGGCAGTGCTTTCTCTTTTGGTGATATTTTTCTTGTATAACTGTGTTAATGTACACACAGTAATATTTTCAATAATTCTTGCCATTTTTTTTGCTGATTGTTGTGGTGCAGCAGCGCATAATTTTAGTTTGTTTAAAATATGTGGTTATATTACTGAAGTTTTCAATTTGCTACGCATTACTTAGTATGTGTGTGAGTATGTGTGTGTCGCGTATCATCAAATCAGGCACCTTTTATTGTGCCACATAATTTTAGCAATGTAAACCTGCTATCCACTGCAGCTGTGTAATTTTTGTACTTCTTTGTGGTATCTTTACTAGTACTAGTGACTGTTACTGCAGCAGTGCAGTACACTGCCCCCGCCGCGCTCTCCCAACAAGCAAAGGAATTCTTTTCCAGATTTCAATTTCTGATGGTGAGCACTGATTAGGTGTTGTGCCTTTGCATCTGGATCTCTTCAGTGCACAGTGCAATTTTAATCTGTGCATTTGCATCTCTTTAGGAACCAATCTCCATCTCTAACTTAAGTCACAGTTGTTTCTTTGGCTTCCCTTCAGAGTACTGGACAGGTGTGGTGCATAATTCTGCATGAACATTGTACTCACTAATATGCCTTTTTAAGTCAGGACTATCATCACGAGTCACTCGTGATACAAATCATGTTCTTCATCATCACGGTCACAAATGCAGTCACAAATCACTATTTATGTTCACGTCATGAATCACATGAATTTTAATAGTTACTTGGATGTATTTTAAGCCTGTTTTGTAGTATCTCTCCATGCTCCACCACCCCACCATTGTACTCATTAATAAGTGTTTTTTAGTCTGGGTGTTTTGTGCCACACCTCACTAGGGCCCGGGGAAGTACAGCCATAGGCATTCGCATTTCTTCATCATCACGGTCACAAATGCAGTCACAAATCATGATTTACAATTACATCACGAATCACAACATTAATTTTTTTACTTGTTACTTGGATGTATTGTAAGCCTGTTTTGTAGTATCTCTCAAAGCTTCACTATCCCACCATTGTACTCATTAAAAGGTTTTTTAAGTCAGGAATTTGGACAGTGTCTGCAGTACATATGCAGTCTGGAAAGAAGACTGACTGCATACATGCAGTTTAGCACAGTATACTTGCACTGCTCAGAATACAAAGTGTCAAGCATATGGAAGACAACAAAAAAGGGCATAATTACATACAAGGGTCGGGGATGGTGGAGGAATACATTTTATAACACAGCAAGGAAGGTGTGGAGGGCACATGGTGTGAGAAAAAAACTAATGTGGGATCCCATGGTGATCCAGCAGCAGTTCCAGCATTGACATAATTTGCAACTGATGTCCCTCTATGTGATCCTGGTGGAGCAGCAGGTACTGCTGTGGCCCTCCTCTTCTTAGGGATGCTGCCATGCACAGCTGAACCCTCTGCCACAGAATGGCCAGCAGGTGCAGGCATGGTCCATTCTGTGGCAGCCTGCCACTGCAACTGGTGGTGATTGAGCATATGGGTGTACTGGCCCCCAGTCCCCAGGTGAGTCCCCCAGGGGCCACGGTGCACTTCCACCTCACATAGGCAGCACCTGACCACACTGCTGTCTCCCCCGACACAGTCAAAAAACTGCCAAACAATGGAGGTGCGGGGAGAACCAGGTACAGGCAGGGGAGGGCCAGATGAACTGGCAGCCGACTGGTCACGGTGCTGAACAGGGATGGGATCCACACCTGAGCCTGGGGGAGCAGGCACATCCTACTCCAGAGGACCTGGTGCTGGACTTGGTGGTGGTGGTTCAACTGCCTCAGAGTCGGGACAGGAGGCGGTGCTGGTCCTGCTTCTGGGAGGGGGCAAACAACTAACTACTTACAAAGGTAAGAAAAATAAAATTTACAGAAAGAACAAATTTAGTGAAAAAGAGTACAGAAAAGACAAAAAAATGCAGCTTTTAAAAAAGTTGTTGAGTCTAAATCAAAGTTTAAATCTCCTCGCTCTGATCTCAAAGTCTCAGAAGTCACAAAGCACACTCCTCTCTCTCCGTCTGCACAGGAGAATGTAAAAGTGTCTGCTTGTATGACTCACTTCCTTTCTGCCTAGTTAAAGAGCACGTGACTTACAGTACTATAAGTCATGTGATGTGTGAGGGGGCTGCCAAATCTGAAACACCAAGTGGATCACTTAGAATCATAATGAGGAACGCGAAGTCCATTAAAAACAATGACTTTGCCTTACTTCGCATTGCCATTCCGCCTTAACGTGAAGTGGCAATGACAAGGCAGAGTGAGCACTTTGCATTGTTCACTCCGCATAGCAGAGTGGCAACGCAAAGTGTCCACTTCGCGTTCACTTCGCCGGCGGAATTTAAATTTGCTGCATCTCTAACTAAGACTGATCAAATCAAAAAATAAAACTCCTGGCTTGTTCTCTCCCATCCTGAAGAAAGCACTTAGGGATAGAGACTACTGGTGGAAAAAAATCAAGGAAATCCCACCTCAAGGCTGATTGGTTAGCATTCCGTACCACTAGGAATGCTTGTACCAAGCTAATTAGGTCGGAAAAAGCTAGGTACTTCCAAAAAGAACTAGAAGACAATAAAAACAACTCTGCCAAATTTTGGAACATCCTCAAAGAAGTCAAAGGTCAGTCCACTGCAACACCCCTTCCAAACAAAATTGTGTCTGATGGTACCACCTATACGGACAAAGCTGATATACTAGAGAAGTTTAATGATCACTTTGCCACTGCAGGGCTTGTCTTTGACACCTCACCTATCAGCAAACTTAGCCCAGCAAGAGACTACACTGTTGGCTTCACTGATAACCACAACCATAACTAACCGCATCCCACCCCCTTCAGCTTCCTCACAATTACGTTCAAGCAAGTGGAGGACCTCCTCCTTTCTCTGGATACAAAAATGAGTGCGGGTGCAGATAATATTGAACCTTACTTCCTAAAACTTGGCCATACCTATCTGACCACCCCCATTACACACTTATTCAACACCTCTCTGATTCAAGGTGAGCTAACTGTCTCATGGAAAACTGTCCACATCCTACCATTATTCAAGACTGGGGATCCGAGTGTTTTGAACAATTACCGGCCTATTTCTATACTATCCATCCTCTCTAAATTACTTGAAAAAATAGACAACATCCAACTTAAAGAACATTTGGATTCACAAAAGTTGCTAGACCCAGCTCAGTCTGGCTTCAGAGCCAAACACAGTACAGTATCGGCTCTTGCCAAAGTAACTACAGACTGGCAAATGGCCTTGGACTCTAAGAAGCATGTATTTGCTCTCTTCCTTGCTCTAAGTAAGGCCTTCAATACTGTGGATCATACCATCATGCTTACTTCACTGAGTAACATCGGACCTGATAATTCTGCCATTAAGTGGTTCACCAGCTACCTAACCAATAGGTTACAACAAGTCAAAGCCATAGGAGATCTGTCCCCACAAAAATCCTTGTTATGAGGAGTCCCACAAGGCTCCATCCTGGGCCCTATCCTCTTTGCAATATACATCAATAATCTGGACTTGCAGCTGGGCACACCCAATGTGCACTTATTCGCAGATGATACTGTACTCTATACCACAAATTCATCCTTGGATTTGGCCCATGAGTACTTACAGAAAGACTTTGTCACCCTCCAATACAACCTTATCACTCATAAGCTCCTCCTCAATGCCAAAAAGACTAAAGCAATGATTCTCTCACCAAAATCTACTTCCGGATGTCCACATATCACACAGATCTGAACACTCTTAGATGAACCTCTTGAAGTAGTTGATACCTTTAAATACCTAGGGATATGGATGGATAATAAGCTCAACTTTCTGTGCCACTTAAATGAAACCTCATAGAAACTAAGACAGCGATTAGGTTTATTCCATCGCATTAAACACTTACTTATGTTAGAAGCCAGAATGAGACTAGTACAAACTACATTCCTAGAAACATAGAAACATAGACTTTGACGGCAGATAAGGACCGCTAGGTCCATCTAGTCTGCCCATTTCCCTACCTACAGGATAGGCCGCAGATCCTAGTTAACCAACAGCCTATATCTTCCTGCCCCCCACAAGAATTGCCTTATGTCTGTCCCATGCATTCTTGAATTCTCCCACAGTTTTAGACCCCACAACTTCCTCAGGAAGGCTGTTCCATGCATCCACTACCCTCTTGTGAAATAATACTTCCTCACATGCCCTGAACCACCCTCCTTCTATCTTTAAATTGTGTCCCTTGTTCTTGCAAGTCTCTTTTTCTAAAAGATGCTACCCTCTTGGACTTTGTTGATTCCCTTGAGGTACTTGAAAGTTTCTATCATGTCCCCCCCTCTCCCTTCTTTCCTCAAGGGTATACATATTAAGCTCCTTTAGTCTGTCCTCATACAACTTCTCTTGCAGACCCTGCACCATTTTAGTTTCCCTCCTCTGGACTGCCTCTATCCTGTCTATGTCCTTGCGGAGATTGGGTCTCCAGAACTGGACACAGTATTCCAGATGGGGTCTCACCAACTGTCTGTACAGAGGGATAACAACTTCCTGTTTTCTGCTGCTGATGCCTCTCCCATACATCGCAGTATACCCCGCCCTCCCTACTGCCTTCTCACATTGCTTGCTAACCTTAAGGTCATCTGATATGATTACCCCCAGGTCCCTTTCCTGTTTTGTTGTTGTTACTACCTCCCCACCCATTGTGTATTCTTCCCCTGGTTCTTGTTTCCAGGTGCATTATTTTGCCTTATTTTTGCATTGAATCCTAGCTGCCATACTGCCTGACCATTCCTCCAACCTTGCCAAGTCCCTTTTCATCCTTTCCATGCCTCCTTGTGTATCAACCCTGTTGCAGATCTTTGTGTCATCTGCAAAAGGCATACTTTTCCTTCCAGTCCTCTGAAATGTCACTGATGAAGACATTAAAAGGACTGGACCATACTGAACCTCATGCACCCCACTAGTAACCGGCTTCTTCCTCAGAGTGGACTCCATTTACAATTACCTTCTGTGTCCTGTTGTCCAGCCAATGTTTTATTCAGGCTACCACCCTGGGACCCACTCCCAGGCTGGTTAATTTGACTAATAATCTTTTGTGTGGACTGTGTCAAATGCCTTGCTAAAGTCTAGGTAGGCCATGTCCACAGCCCCTCCTTGGTCTACTACTTTGGTCACCCAGTCAAAGAAATCTATTAGATCTGCCTGACATGACCTTCCCACTGTGAGCCCATGCTGCCTTGGATCCTGTGCTCCACTGACCTCTAGGTACTCAACTATTCTTTCCTTCAGAAGTGACTCCATCACTTTCCCTACCACAGAGGTCAGACTGACAGGTCTGTAGTTTCCTGCCTCTGTCTTGGTCCCACTTTTGTGAAGGGGAATCACATCCGCCTTCCTCCAGTCCTCGGGTACCACACCATCCTCCCATGATTTATTAAAAGAGTAGTCGGTTTCACTAGTTCCTTCCTTAATTCTTTTAGAATTCTGGGGTGAATTCCATCAGGACCCATTGCTTTGTCCACCTTCAGTTTTAGGAGTTCTTGCAGAACCCTTTCTTCAGTGAAAGGACTGGGATCGACCCCCTATCAAGAGTGCTTTTGTTAATTGGATTAGGCACTTCCTCCTCTTTGTGAATACTGAGCAGAAATATTCATTCAGTATTCCTGCTTTTTCACTGTCCCTCCTCTGCCCACCCACCGTTCATTCTATTCAGCCTCTTCTTACCTCCCTTTGTCTTTCCTACGCTCGCTGATGTACCTATAAAAGGTTTTATCCCCTTCTTAACTGAGTTGGCTATCTTTCCTCAGTTTGGGCCTTTGCTATTCTGACTTCTCTCCTGCTTCTTTCTGCCTTAACTGGTACAGCTCTCTGTCCTGCTCCTTCTGTGTTTCCTTATACTTCCGGAATGCTATCTTTTTCTTCCTGACTTTCACAGCCACCTCTCTTGAGAACCATAGTGGCTTTTCTTTCATTTTGATTTGTTTATTTGCTTCACACAAAGGCTTGTTGCTCTGTGATGGCAGTTTTGATAATTCCCCATTGTTGCTCCACACCTCCTTCTAGCCTGTTTGCTAGTGCTTTTCTGAGGCACTCTCCCATTTTGCCAAAGTCAGCCCTCCTACAGTCCAGTACTCTCACTTTTGTATGGCTTGACTCTGTAGCTGAGTTTAATGTGAACCACACTGTTTGATGGTCACTTGTCCCCAGATGGGGACTTATACTGGACTATGCTGACTTCCTTTACAGTCATTGCCCATCAACGATGCTAAACAAACTGGACACCCTTTACCACCGGGCTTTAAGATTTATCCTAAATCTACCCCGTGGTACACATTACTGTCATCTATAACAGGTTTCGGGATGGACCTCACTCTCAACCAGGAGAAAAAGGAATGCTCTCCTCTGGTTTTTTAGAGCATTATCTGATAACCTCTCTGCATACATCTCGAACCTCTTCAAATGGGCTAAAGGTTCCTATGGCCTGAGATGCTTCTCCATAATCTGCTTCCAGATTCCGAGAGTGAAAACTACCCTTGGCTCGGCAGCAATCAACTTCTCACTTCCATCACTTTGGAACACTATGCAAGACTCATTAAAATTATCCTCACTTCCAAGCATTTTCACATTCAAAGCTCTATTAATGGATTATCTGAAGGAATCATGCAACTGTTTCAGACGCCTATGACCCGGGTGTCACTCTTAAATCCTACGCCTAAGTATCTCATCCACCCCACATTCCTAACAACAGAAACCTAGGATCTACAAGCCTAGTTCCCTTAATCTGAGATGGCCCTGCCTATTCTCTATCTTCTACCTATTCTGGCCTCCCTCTTGGCTGCCTACTCTTTCACCCCAATTTCTACCCTATTCCTTAATACCTCTTTATTTTTTATCATTTAGGTATGAGCTCTTACTTAGCGGAGACTATATGAGATTGTTGTCCCTTCTCATTCCAGTAAGGCTTATCATTATGTACCTTTGCATGTTAATTATGTTGACCGGTATGTATAGGCCCATATTGACCGGCACCTTCATACTGTTTTTTTTTTTTTGCACCGCTGTTCACCGTAATTGTAATCTTATGAAGTGTACTATATTGTACTAATGCCCAGGACCACCTTGAAAATGAGCTTGCTCAATGGTGTTTATGCCTGGTTAAATAAAGTGACTGATTGATTGATTGATTGATCGGACACACTCCCAGGCTAGCTAATTTGTTTGTTAATCTTTTGTGTGGGAATGTGTCAAATGCCTTGCTAAAGTCTAGGTAGGCCATATCCACAGCCCTTCCCTGGTGTACTACTTTGGTCACCCAGTCAAAGAAATCGATTAAATTTGTCTGACATGACCTTCCCCCTGTGAGCCCATGCTGCCTTGGGACCTGTGCCCCACTGGCCTCTAGGTACTCAACAGTTCTTTCCTTCAGAAGTGATTCCATCACTTTTCCTACCACAGAGGTCAAACTGACAGGTCTGTAGTTTTCTGCCTCTGTCTTGGTCCCACTTTTGTGTAGGGGAATCACATCCACTATCCTTCAGTCCTCAGGAACAACACCACCCTCCCATGATTTGTTAAAAAGGGTAGTCAGTGGTGTCACTAGTTCTCCCCTTAATTCTTTTAGAATTCCTGAGTGAATCCCATCAGGCCCCATTGCTTTGTCCACCTTCAGTTTTAGGAGTTCTTTCAGAATTCTTTCTTCTGTGAAAGGACTGAGATTGACTTTCCCCCCAACCAGAGTGCTTCTGTTAATTGGATTACGTACCTCCTCCTCCTCTTCTTTTGTGAATACTGAGCAGTAGTATTCATTGAGTCCCTTCTTTTTCACTGTCCCTCTCTGCCCACCCACCATTCATTCTGTTTAGCCTCACTATTCATCCCTTTGTCTTTCTACATTCCCTAATGTACCTATAAAAGATTTTATTCTCGTTCTTAACCGATTTGGCTATCTTTTCCTCAGTTTGGGCCTTTGCTATTCTGGCTGTCTTCCCTGCTTCCTTCTGCCTTAACTGGTACAATTCTCTGTCCTGCTGCTTCTGTGCTTCCTTATACTTCCTAAATGCTATCTTTTTCTCCCTAACCTTCCTCGCCACCTCTTTTGAGAACCATAGTGCCTTTTTCTTTCCTTTTGATTTGTTTATTTGTTTCACACAAAGGCTTGTTGTCTCTGTGATGGCAGTTTTGATGTGTTCCCATTGTTGCTCCACCCCTCCTGTTTGCTAGTGCTTTTCTAAGGCACTCTCCCATCTTGCCAATGTCAGCCCTCCTGAAATCCAGTTCCCTCACTTTTGTATGGCTTGACTCTTCAGCTGAGTTTATTGTGAACCACACTGTTTGGTGGTCACTTGTTCCCAGATGGCTACCCACTTCTAGATCTGAGATCCTCTCACTGTCCCCATTTGAGAGTATGAGGTCTAAGATTGCTCCCTCCTGAGTGGGTTCCAACACTAGCTGTCTGAGGAATACCACCTGTAGGGCATCGAGAATGGCCCTGCTCTTGAATGTGGCTGCTGCAAAGATGCTTCAGTTATCATCTGGCATATTCAGGTCCCCCCATCAACACTATATCCCCTTTCTCTGCCACCCTAAGGATGCCGTCTATCATATCCTTGTCCATTCTCTCCCCTGGAGATGGGGGTCTGTATATAATGCCTGTGCAGATTGTGGTGCCATTTTCAGTCTCTAAGGAGACCCACAGTGCCTCCTCTCCTCACTGTTTACTCTTTTGTTCCATTGTACATGTGATTTCCTTTGTTTAATCTTTACTAAAGGGGCTACTTCATACATACACTAAGGAATAGGCTATTAAATTCCCGTAGGGCCAACTCTATATTAGGTATAAGAAAAATACGTGACCATTTTACCTTCCTGAGTTTAAATAAAAACAGTTCAATAGTATACATTTTGAAATGTCTTATCCATTTAATATCATCTGTTTACTTTATTTTTACTTTTACATCTAACCTCAACTCACATCCTAGTGTGTTATGGTCTCCTATGGTGGGTGGTTTTACCTGTATACTCCCTATTTCAATATTATGAGAAATAAAAAGCAAATCCAAAATATTCCCTGAACTTTTTAATGCACTTTTCCTAGTTGAGTTGTTGATTACCTGGGTCAGGTCTAGTTGTTTAAAGCTATTTCCAAAGCTTTCCCTCTCGGATGTCCCCATGCTGCATTGATGTCCCCAACTAACATTAGTTTTTTCCCCATTGACTGGTCCATAATAGTTTGAGCCAATTTCTCAAAACAATCAGTCTTTGTTTTTGGGGGTGAGTAGATTATTCCAATTATCCAGTTTAGTTTAAGGACTTTTACTAACATGCATTCTATGTTGTCTAAAGTACCTGTATATACTATCTTAGTTGGTCCTAAGTACACCTTGATGTATAATAGAACTCCTTCTCCCCTCCTTATGGTCCTATCCCACCTATGGGTATTGAATTTGTCCAGTTCAATCTCCTCATTTGTTATGGTATCATTCAGCCATATCTCAGTTAGTGGTATTACATCAGGGGTTTCAGTCATGACCAAGGTCCGAAACAAGTCAAATTAGTTTTTTAAGCTACATACATTGTCATAAATCAATTTCATCTGATACTTTCCAAGTGGTCCAGGATTTATTTCAATATCTCCACTTAGTATTAAAGCAATTAAAAGTGGACACCTACTATGCTGCATTATTGGCTTGAATTCAAATTTTCTATTTCCTGACAATTCAGTTCTTATTAATGAAAAGGTATTTCTTCTTTTATGTGTACAGTTAAGAACTCCCTTAGGACTACATATATCAAGTGAAGCACTTACCCTTAAGAGGACCTGCAGTCTTTTGATTAAAGTAGTGAATTGGGCCAATGGCACGGTAGTTCCTGCCCCCATCATGACACATATTACAATTTACTTTAAAACCATTATTTTAATGAGTATTGAACAGTTCACTAGTTAAAAAGATGTCAAATCTATTTGATCAAATTAGTTCTTTAGTTAATAACTGTATTAACCTAAAATAAAATATCTTTGGTATTGGTGAAAAGAACAACAGTAAATTTGGTCAGGGTTTCCTCTACAATGTTACAGGACCAGTGTGAACTTATTTTATTGCATTTACCCTTAAACACCTTTAAAATTACAATTGCAGCAATGTCTAGAAAAGGACAGCTCTACAGCTTTCCTAAGCAAATGCAAACCAATTTTAATGAGTTTGCACTTATGCTCCTTTATAGTTAGTCACAGGCTCTTCTACATCTCTCCAAGGCAAAAAACGACTTTTATTGTGTTAAATTTATTTACCTCTATATACCTTTACTATTCCTTAATGCATATTACAGCACTCACTACTCAACTATTCTCTTCCTAACTAGACTTCTTACATAAGACAATTTATGTTAGTCTTTACCTTATTAAGGAGGGCTGTAGAGGAAGCGGTGTCTCTAAGACTTTTCTTCTGCTGAGTGGCACAACCACTCACGCTCACACCCATGCGCTTGCAGGCACCACAACATAGAAAAATAGAAACATAGACTTTGATGGCAGATAAGAACCACTTAGCCCACCCAGTCTGCCCATTTCCCTACCTATTGGATAAGCTGTAGATCCTAGTTAACAAACAGCCTACTTCCTCCTACCCCGCACTATAACTGCTTTATGTCTGTCCCATACATTCTTGAATTCCCCCACCATTTTTGACCCCATGACCTCCTCCATGAAGGCCGTTCCATGCATCCACCATCCTCTCCGTGAAAAAATACTTCCTCATGTTGCCCCTGGGCTGTCCCTCCTCTATCTTCAAATTGTGCCCCCTTGTTCTTGCACATCTCTTTTTCTCAAAGATGCTACCCACTTGGACTTTGTTGATTCCTTTGAGGTACTTTACCCTTAGGCTGCTGACAGAATTAGAACACATAGTGATTCTGGACTGATATCTGTCCGCTGCACAACAAGGGTTAAAGGTTCTATGATATTCCCCCCTCTCCTTGAGGGTATATGTATTAAGCTTCTTTATTCTCTCTTCGTATGGTTTCTGGTGCAGACACTGCACCATTTTAGTTGACCTCCTCTGGATTGCCTCCATCCTGTCTATGTCCTTGAGGACATGGGGTCTCCAGAACTGCACACAGTACTCCAGATGGGGTCTCACCAACTGTCTGTACAGAGGGATGACAAAGATAGGTTACTCACCTATAACAGTAGTTCTAGGAGTGGTATATGTTGTTCCTCCACACCCACCAGCATGTCCCCTTCTACTCCAAATCCGACTGGAAATCCTCAAGCCGGCTCCTCCCATCCACTTGGGTGGCACACACCTCAGCTCCACCCCATGAAGCCAGGCTGTGTGCATCCACAGCTGGGGAGGTCAGGTGGGTCCGAGTGGGTGAACAACACATACCATTCCTAGAACTACAGTTACAGGTGAATAAACTGTGTTTCTAGGATCGTGGATATGTTGTTCATCCACACTTATTAGCAGACTCCTAGCAATTCTCCAGGAGGAGGGAGGCAAGGCACACACACCCACTGATACTTACTTCAGGAAAAGAGATTGGAGAACTGATGCCCCAAAACCAGCATCCCGGAGTGACTCAAGGTCAAGGTGGTAATGGGTGATAAAGGTGTTTGCTGGCTTCCAGGTAGAAGCCCAACAGAGTTCTTGGATAGGGATGTCCCTGGGAAGCAGCCACTGATGCAGCAGTATGGCAGGTAGAGTGAGCTCTTATCCCTCTGGGATGCTCCTTGCCTGCCAACTCATAGCACAGACTTATGCTTGATGTAATCCACCTTGCAATGGTCTGTTTAGCTGCAGGTCTGCAAGAAGCGGCTTCAGCGTAGGTGACAAAGAGCTGGTGAACCTCTCCCCGAATTTCTGCTGTCCTCTCCTTATAGTAGGATTTTTAAGTGGTCCTGCTCCTCCCCCTTATCAGCTGCTCAGGTTTGTTGGCCCACCTCTGGACCCCCCTCACCAAACCTAGCCTTGTGTACCAGTCTGTTCTAGTGAGGCTCTTCTTGCTGGATTTAATTGCTGCAGTCTGTGTGTGTTCTCCTACGGGCAGCTGTGCATTTTCCATAATGGCAGTCTAACAGTTCATCTCAAGGTGGGGGGTAAGCTGTTATGGCAGGTAGCAGGGCTTCTCCCACTGATAGACGATGATGGTGCAGGTAGCAGAGCTTCTGCCACTGATGGTCAATGAAGATGCGGTAGCATAGCTTCTCCCACTGCTGGAATCTCATAGGCTGTGTGTTTTAGCTTGCAGGCACCATGAATGTTTTTATGTGGTCCTGCTCCTCCCCTAATCAGCTGGTCAGGTTTGCTAGCCCACCTCCGGACCCCCTCGCCAAACCCATCCATGTATACCAGTCTGTTCTAGTGCAGTGCTTCTTGCTGAATTTAATTGCTGCAGGTTGCATGTGTTCACCTATGGGCAGCTGTGCTTTTCCCATAGCGGCAGTTAGACAGTTCATCTCGGGGGGAGGGTAAACTGTTATAGCAGGTAACAGGGCTTCTCCTGCTGATAGACAATGAAGATGCAGGTAGCAGAGCTTCTCCCACTGATGGACGATGAAGGTGTGGGTAGCAGAGCTTCTTCCACTGCTGGAATCTCACAGGCTGTGGAGGACTGCAGCAGATAGGGGGCATCTGAGACTATTTAAGGGGATGTGGAACTAATGTCAGTTATAAGCACAGATTTGTAATTGTAAATGCAGAAATAGAACTAGGTAAAAGGAGATACATAGAGGGCTGTGTTACATGTGTGACATACGGTGGAAAAAGTCCGGCATAGGGTTTGTTTTAAGGTGTAAAAAAGTTTGACACAAAATGAAACAGGTTGGATGCATATGTTTGATATGAGGTGAAAAAGTCTGGCATTGTGAAACATACTAGAGCTAGTAACTTTATGCATTAGGTAACAGCTTCCAAGGTTTTTTTTTTCCTAAGCGTATTAAGCAACAGACATTGGAGGGTAAAATCACATATAGCCATTGCTGTGCTGAAACATCTGGAATTATAGTAGAGTTAGGAATAATGGAAGGGCAACTGAATTGGAGGGGCAGATGAAGCAGGATGGGGACTGGTCTGGGGCATGATCCCCAGACTGCAAGGGCAGAGGGCATCTTTGGAAGGGTGGTAGGGTGTACTGGTTGTGGGTCGGCTGTAGTACTGGCTATGGCATGGAGGATGAGGGGCTGCATGGTATGCAGGCAGCTGGCACAACTAAGAGAGGAGGTCAGGTGGTTGAGATGGGCTCTAGGATGGGCAGGGATGAGGGGCAGTAGGGAGGACAGGAGGAGATCCACTGAAAGAGTAAGAGGGGATGGGGCAGAAGAGTGAGCAAAGGTGGAGATGCAGGGGGTCTAGGAGCAAAAGCAGAAAAAGGCAGGTGCAGTCAGGACACGGACTAGAAGAGAACAAAGGAGTACGCAAGCAAGGAAGGAGGAGTAGGGGCTGGCAGAAGGGAGGCTGCTGGGGGCTCAGGTGGAGGCAGTACAGGATGCGAGAAGGCCCAAAAGGAATGGCAAGAGATAAGGTACAAAGATCTGAAGCCTGCACAAAAGGGAAGGGATAAGCCTAGTGGTTACCCAGCATGAGCCAATTATTCAGCATGAGCCAATAGGGCGGCACTAAAGGAGGGCCGATCAGGATGTGTGCTTGGGAGCCAATCAGGCAGAGCAGTGCCTGATTTGAATGAGCAGCTGGACTATAAAGAGCTGGGCCCGGCTGCTATACTGTGGGTTGGGGAGTGAGCGTTCAGGTGGCGAGTGCCGCTGAGGGAGTCAGGGACTGTGAAAGAGAAGCAGCTGCAGCTGTAGAGTGCGGCAGGAGCCGCTTGAGCTGGGGGCAGAGTAAGGAGAATGTGGCAGGAGCCGATCAAGTAGCGGGTAGTGCAAAAGCCACTGGGGAAGCTGGAAAGAGTCAGGGGACAGCACAAAGCCAACGGGGAAGCCAGAGAGAGAGAGAGAGAGTCGGGGGGCAGCATAGCCTAAGCCGTAGAGGAGCAGAAATGTAGAGGAGCAGAGGGAGGGATTTTGTCCTGCCCACCTTCCCCGGCCCCGACCTGTATTAAATGGCTGAGGTGGGAGGAGCCAGAGTCACAGAGCAGTAAGGAGCCACAAGCTGGAGAGCAGCAGAAGGTGCTGCCTACTAGTGGATGGAGCTGAACATTACCTGGACTTGGGGACACTGGCTGAATGCAGATGCTAAGTCAGTCCAGTACTATTTTTACAGGGGGTGAGGGAGAGAGTGTGGCATCTTAAGCAATATCTTGGCATAGACACTATATTTGTATTTGTATTGGTAGGGTAAGTTAAATTATAGATATTATATAATTATATTAAGTCATCTTAGGGGAAAGGCATCTTAGGCAGGGACTAGAAGAGAGAGAAAAAATAAAGGTAGGACTGCACTCTAATCTTTGTCACTGTCATGTACTGTAAGTTTATTTTTTGGGGGGCAGGGGTAGTTAAGATAGCACAACTAGTACTGGTAATTGTATTTTTATTGATAATACTGTATTCGTTTGCATTGCCCTTTCCTGTTAGATAAGTCTGCTTAACCATGGGTAGAATAGTGGGATGTAATGGATGCAGGGCAGCAGTTTGGATGAACATTTTGTGGAAGCTTGGACTGTGTCCAATCTGTCACAGGCTGAGAATGCTCAAGGAGGAGGTGAGGTGGCTTGATAGGGAGTTGGAGATGATGGGAAGAGGGAAGGGGGCTGCTGGGTTAAGTGGGCCACCCCCAGAGGGGATCATGAGGGTACCACAGGGCAGGAGCTTCAGTTCAAGGGAGGGGAGGGGGGGTGGCAGCAAACTGAACAGAAGTCCAGGCTCTGTAGGGAAGGCCATGATAGGGAGGAAAGAGCAGACACACAGCAAGGCAGTGGGGGCAGGTAAAAGGTTTGTGGTCCTAGAGATATTGGTGAAAGAGGAGGGGAGGAAGGATCACCAGGAGGGGCAGGGGAGGGAATGGGAGGGGAAGGAAAAAGGGGCAGAAGTATGGTGGAGGAGGGAGCCAAGTGTAATGGGATGAGGAGCACAGCTGGAAGGACGGATGAAGGGAGTAGAGAGGAAGGAGGAGGAAGGAGAAAGGAACAGGAAGGGAGAGAGGATGGGATGGGGGGGTTTCCAGGAGGTTGGGAGGAAGTGGAGGATAGGGATGGGGGATGGAGGGGGGAACAAATCAGGGGTGGTGGGGAGGGAGGGACCAATAGGGGCAAGGTCAGAGAAACAAAGGTAATGGACTCCAGAGATAGATACCAAGGTAGTAAAGGGGCGGGAATAAGGAAGGACATGAGAGAGACACTAGTGCTGGGGGATTCTATACTAAAAGGGACAAGATAGGGCAGTAAGGGGGAAAGGCACAGTCATATATGGATGGAGTGCATACTTGGGTTAATGGTGGGCAGGGTGGGGCAGTCAATTTTGAAGTGCACAAGAAAGGGTAGAAGGAAACCGCATCTTGTGGTACACATGGTTACAAATGACGTGGCGGGGGAGACGGTAGAAGTGGTGAGGGAGAGGCTCGAGGAACTGGGTAGGGTGTGTGAGGAATTGGGGGAATTGGAGGCCTTCTAGGAGGTTCTCCCAGTACTGTGCACGAGTACGGCGAGAAAAGGGAGGATTAGAGAATTCAACACATGGCTGGGGGAATGGTGTTGATCCAAAGGGAATGGGTTAGTGGGGGGCTGGGGACAAACCTGGGACAACAACGATCTATGTGCAGGACATAGGCTGCACTTGAGCGGGGAGGGGAGGAGATTATTAAAACAAGGGATAGAGGGGTACATAGCAGCAAAGGTGAGCTTAAACTTGGTGGGGGGGTTGACGAGTGGACATCTGGTAGCAGGGTACTCAGAGAGGTGAGCCCAACGAGCTTATCCCCCAAGACAAAAGGGAGTAGTCAGGGGACAGGCACAGAGAGGGGCAGGGGAAACCCAGGGTAAGGCAAGGAAGGATACAGGCTGGGGGGGTGATCACTTTGAATGCTAGGTGTCTAGGTAATAAGTTAGCTGAGTTTCAGGCTCTCATGGCAGTGACGAGGGTGGACATGGCAGCCATCACAGAAACGTGAGCTTCCCAGTACTAGGACTGGGATATGATGATCCCAGGGTACAAGTTATTCAGGAAGGATAGGGCTAAAAGAAAGGGGGGCCTGGCAATCTATGTATGAGAAGGGATAAAGGTGTACAAGGGAGGAGGGGGAGGAAGGTAGAACAGAGGCCCTATGGCTGCAGCTTCAGGACTCGAGAGATATGACACTGAGAATGGGGATAGTGTACCTCCAGTGCAAGAGGAGGACATGGACAGAGAGCTAGCTGAGCAAATCAGAAAGGTAGGAAGGGGAGCACTGTGGTGGTGGGGGACTTCAACCTACCTGGGAAGGAGTGGAGCACTCCTGCCACTATGAGTGCGAGGGAGCAAGTCATACTGGAGGAATTTCAGGGCAGCTTTCTGGAACATTTGGTATATGAGCCTACTAGATTGGATAGGACTGTGGACCTGGTACTTTGAAATGTGGAGGCTGTAAGGGATCTGGGGGTGGAGGTCCCTTTAGCTGGGAGTGACCATCACTCAGTGTGGTTCACACTTAATATGAGTAGGGAAACAGGGTGTACGGGAACCAGGGTGACTGATTTTTTTTTAAAATCATGTTACTGTTTATATGCCTGCTGTGGTGACTTACTGGTGGGGGCATCCAGCCACCGGCCCTGCCCACCGGGAAAGCAGCAGGCTCACTCGCATGATGGGAGTTCAGTACGGCTGTTGCCAACTTGCTCTGGGGGCTCCCCCATGCCCTGCCTAGCTGAGCCGGCCCTGGACCCCCCCCAGTGCAATTCCGCGACAGTCCTCCCGGCATCACAGGGCACGGCCATCAAGCTGCTGCAGTCGTGCCCAGCCATTTTCCTCCAGTAGGTCCATGATGGAGCAAGAACATGCAATGACATCCATGCACTAATGTGCAGACGTCCGCCATGCTCCCCCTCTGCTAACACCTGCATCTGCAGTGCCTCTGGGCATCCGCAGGGGCTGCCATAGCGCGGTGTGCTTTCCCAACCCACCCTAGGACTAGGAAAGCTGTCAGCGGATGCTCAATCCTAGTCCTCCCCTGCCGACCCCGGACAATCCAGGCTCATTCCCGAACCCAGGTCGCCAGTGTGATGTGAGGTGTGGCTTCCAGCATCTCAACCCCCTGCACCACCGGGCTGGCCAGGGTGATTGATTTTAAAGGGGCAGGCTTTAGAAGGATGGGGGAGATTTTGGGTAAGTATCTGGCAGGCATCCGTCAGGACATGGATGCTAGTCAAAAATAGGAGGTTATTAAAAGAGGTCTGACATAGGCCACTGGGGCATGTACAAAGTCACGGAGTAAGAAGGGAAGGCAAAGAAGCCCAGCTGGTTAACTTGGGAGGTTATGGAGAGGGTGAGGGCCAAAAGAAAGGTATTTTGGAAACTCACTAAATTGGGGGAGGGGAGAGGGTGTTGAGAAGGAAGAGTATTATGAAGAAGTCCAGGGAAGTTACCAGGCTAGTCAGAGCGCCAAGACCTCAACAGAACTGAGACTAGCACAGGGTATTAGGGAAGGAGAAAAGGACTTCTTCAGAGACATGAGAGAAAGAAGGAAGAACAAAGACAAGATTGTGAGGATTAAGAAGGATGGAGGGTGGGTGGAGAAAGGGGGGGCAGGTAGAGGCATTAAATGAATACTTGTTCTGTGTTCGTGAAGGAGAAAGGGAGTCAGACACCACAAGGGTGGGGTGGGTGGGTAGTGGAGGGTGACTGACGTAGGGATTATGGAGGACAGGGTCTGGAAGGATTAAGGGCATTAAGGGTGGACAAGGCACCAATACTGGATGGCATCCACCCTAGGGTACTCAGGGAACTGACTGACCTGTTCAATACCTCCCTGGACACAGGATGCATACCACATGACTGGAGGATGGCCCATGTGGTGCCCATTCACAAAAGTGGCCCCGGGGATGACCTGGGCAACTACAGGCCAGTGAACCTCACATCGATTGTGGGGAAGCTCATGGAGACAATCCTAAAGGAGCGGCTGGTGACCTTCTTGAAGGACAATGGTCTCCAGGACAGTCATCAACATTGGTTTGTCTCTAGCAGATCCTGCCAGACAAATCTAATTGAGTATTATGACTGGGTGACCTGGGAACTGGACAGGTGCCATGTGGTGGATGTCCTGTATTTGAACTTCAGCAAGGCCTTAGATTCCATGCCACATGGGAGGCTGGAGGGTAAGCTGGAATACATAATGGTGGGAAAAAAGATGGTAAATTGGCTCGTCAACTGGCTGAATGGAAGGCAGCAGAGGGTGGTGGGGGGGGGAGGTCTTATCACCAAGAGAAGTGATGAGCAGTGTGCCACAGGGATCAGTGCTGGGACAAGTGTTGTTTAGGATATTTATAGTTGATATCTCACACAGGGTCCAGAGTAGGATTAGTCTGTTCATGGACGATACAAAGATGGGAGCTGTGGTAGATGACATCAAAGGCTGGAAGGGGCTGCAGGAGGACCTGAACAAACTACAGGAGTTGTCAGTAACATGGCAGCTGGGGTTCAACACCAAGAAGTGCAAGATACTGCACTTCGGAGCTAGGAACCAGGGGAGGAGCTATCAACTGGGAGGGGTACAGCTGGAAAGTAACGTGGAAGAAAAGGATCTGGGGGTGATTATAACAGGCAGCATGAACAACTCGACTCAGTGCAGAAAGGCGGTGGCAAAGGCCAATAGAATGCTAGGGTGTATAGTTAGAGGAATCTCCTCCAGGAATAAGGAGGTGATCCTTCCCCTGTACAGATCTCTGGTCAGGCCTCACCTGGAATAAGTGCATGCAGTACTGGTACGTGTTCCTAAAGAAGGACATCAAGCTGTTGGAGGGGGTGCAGCGTAGGGTGACAAAAATGATCCCGGGACTTGAGGGAAAGTCCTATGAGGAGAGATTAGCAGAGCTGAACATGTACTTCCTGCAGGAGAGGAGGGATGGGGGAATATGATTGAGACATTTAAATATCTCAAGGGGACACATAAGGTTAATACAGAAGGGAATTTCCAGCTTAGAAGAAGGAGGGATACGAGAGGGCATCAGTTGAGGTTGGAGAGGGGAAGATTCAGGAGGGAAAACAGAAGGCATCTTTTTACGGAAAGGGTTGGTGGGCAGGTGGAATGCTCTGCCAGAGGGGGTGGTGTCCTGTAGAACGGTGGGTGGCTTTAAGTGGGGTTGGGATAGGGTGGGGGGTTACAATGAAGAGGATTGGGAGAGTGGGCAGCTGCAAGTTGAAGGGCTAGGTGCACAATTGAGCAGACTCCATAGACCATGAGGCCTGCTTCTGCTGGCATTTTCATATGTTCATTTGTTCGTAAAGAGGAGAGCAAAAGTAAAGACAAGGGTGCAGGGGCGAACTTACCCCAGAAAGGGCAAACTCTCAAGAGAGGGGAGACAGTGGACCCGGTCCTAAGGGGGCTAAAACAGGATGGAAATGGAGAAGTGACCTGAGCACTGGGAACTTCAGTCAGGGCACAGGAAAGGGCAGGGCAAGGGGGGAGATAGAGCTCATCTATAATGAGGTAGGGGAAGGTGGGCCTACAGAAAATGCTTGCGGGGGGCTGGGAGTACAAAGAGAAAAGAGGGAAAGCAATACTTGGGGAGTTACAAAGGGTAAAGTGGGAAGCGGGAATAGGGCAATTACTAGAATGCAAGGGACTGGGAAAATGGCAGGAGAGAAATACAAGCAGAAGGTAATGGAAAGTAGTGTCTTAATTGTCGGGGATTCAATAATAAAAGGAATTTCATGGGGGTGGGGGGACAAAACCAGTATAATATGGGTTGAGTGACTGCCAGGAATGATGGCAGCAGAGGTCATTCACTATCCCTTCCAAGGGAAAACAGCAGGATGGGAAAATGCACCTGATGTTCCACCTGGGAACAAATAACCTGGTGGTGAATAGCTTGTTTTAGGTGCAGGCAAGATTTAGAGCACTTGCTAAGCACTGCAGCAGCCTGGGATTCAAATCTGTGGCTTTTTCAGAGGTGTTGCCAGTACCAAGGGCAAGTACCGAGAGGAGACAGAGGATTGAGGAATTTAATAAATGTCTGTCAGGATGGTGTGAACAGATGGGGTATGGCTTAGTAGGGGAGTGGGGAGCAACGTGGGGGAATGAGAGCCTACTTGCCCCGGATAGGCTGTACCAGAATAGGGAGGGTACAGCAGTGCTAAGAAGCAAGTTAGGTGAGTTCATAGAACAAAACTATAATTTAAACTAAATCGGGGGAGGCTTGTTGGTAACAAATCCACATCACGGGACAGATGATGTGTGGGGCTACCAGCCTCCCCACCCCCGAGATGTAAAAAAAAGAGTAAAGGAAAGGGGAAGGTAACATGCACTAGAGGTCAAAAAAGTGAGTCCAGTGAATGAAGAGCCATATGCACCAATGCCAGGAGCCTAGGAAACAAGATCCCAAATTAAACAGCGGTCATGGCTGAGACAGACCTGGACATTGTAGGGATCATGGAGATGTGGAGTCATGATGGCCAGGATTGGGACATGGCCTTACCGGGATGTGTACTTTATAGGAATGACAGAGAGGGAAGGAGAGGGGGGATTGCACTATATGTGAAGGAACACATTAAGGCCATGGAATTGCAGGGAAGATGAGGAGGAACTGAGGCTTTATGGGTATCATTAGACACAGGAAAAGGAGAAGTCATACATACCGGGATGATACATAGGCTGCCAGCATAGCAGGATGAGGTGGATAGGGCAACGATAGAGGAGATCCAAAGGATGGCAAGTGGGGGGGGGGAGGTACTGCAAATGGGGGACTTCAACTTGCTGGACGTGGGTTGGGGCACTCCATCAGCAGCATCCGCCAGTAGCAGGGAGATAGTGGACTCCTTACAGGGAGCTCTCATGAAGCAGCTGGTAAAGGAACCGACCAGGGATGGGGTGATCCTTAACTTGGTTCTTACAAATGGGGAACGGGTGGGAGAGGTATCCGTAGGGGAGAGCCTTGGCATGAGTGACCACAACACCGTTGGGTTTATGGTAAAAACAACTGCTGATGTGCATAGGCCCATACTAAAGGTGCTGGATTTCAGGCATGCAGACTTTAGGAAATGGGAGAATGCATTCAACAGGCATTGGCAGGGGTGGGGAGTTTTAGCGGAGTGGAGGAAATGTGGGGTACAATAAAGGGAATAATAGTGGAGGCCACTAGCCTCTGCGTCAGGAGAGCAAATAAAAATAGGAAGAAGAGGAAGCCACTTTGGTTTAATAGAGAAGTCACAGAGAAGGTCAGGGGAAAGAGACATGCATTTAGGAGGTATAAAATGACACGGAGGGAGGAGAATAGGGCTATATACCAGGAGAAGCAGAAGGAAGCAGCTTTGGAGGTCAGGAGAGCAAAGGCAAAAAAGGAAGAGAGGATGGCTAACACCGTCAAGGAAGGTGATAAAACCTTCTTTTGGTGTGTGAGTGAGAGGAGAAAATAGAAGGAGGGAATAGTTAGGTTAAAAAATGAAGAAGGGGGTTGGTGGAAGATGACTGAGAGAAGGTGAAAATACTTAACAACTATTTCTGCTCAATGTTCACAGTGGAGAAGGATGGGGAGGTTAGGAAAATCAGGGAATACGAGATGTGGGGGGATGGAGGGTTGACTCCAGCCCTTTCCAGGTGGAGGAGGTCCTGAGGGAGCTGAAGGGGTTGAAGGTGGATAAAGCAATGGGGCTGGATGGGGTGCACCCCAGGGTACTGAGGGAGCTTAGTAAAGTACTAGCAGCACCTCTGACCAGCCTCTTCAACACATCCTTGGAATCAGGGGAAGTCCCTGATGACTGGAGAAGGGTGGATGTGGTCTTCCTTCCTTCATAAGGGGAGGGACAAAGAGGAGGCAAGCAATTATAGACCAGTGAGGTTAACATCAGTAGTGGGCAAGCTGATGGAGAAACTGCTAAAGAAGTGAATCACTAGCTTCCTAGAAGTCAATGGGGTACAGGACTGGTAGCAACATGGGTTCACTGAGGGACGGTCTTGTCAAATGAACTTGACTGTGTTCTTTGACTGGGTCATGAGGGAACTGGATCAGAGGGGGTTTGTGATTGTTGCATACCTCGACTTCAAGAAGGTGTTTGATTCTGTGCCGCATAGGAAACTACTGCACAAAATAAGATGTCTTGGGCTGAGGCCAGTAGTGGTTAGGTGGGTGCAGAACTGGCTGGGGGGCTGAAGGCAGAGGGTTATTGTCAATGGGGTACCCTCAAAGGAGGGTATGGTCACCAGTGGGGTACCTCAACGACCAGTGCTGGGGCCACTCCTTTTTAATATATTTATAGGGAACATAGCGGAGGGGCTTGAGGGGAGAGTATGTCTATTCGCGGAGGACACGAAGGTCTGCAATAGAGTGGATATGCCTGAGGGGATTGAGAGTATGCATAGGGATCTGGAGAAACTGGAGGAATAGTCCAAGGTGTGGCAATTGTCCTTTAATACAAAAATATGCAAGATCATGCACCTAGGCAAGAAAAACCTGGGAGAGGAATACGGGATTGGGGGTGGCATGCCCAAGAGGTTACCGAGCTGGAAAGGGACCTTGATATATGCATTTCATGGAACCTGAAGGTGACAAGGCAATGTGAGAAGGTGTTGGCAAGGGCTAGTAGGATGCTGGGTTGTATTGCTAGGGGAATCACCAGCAGAAAGAGGGAGGTCATAATGCCCTTGTACAGGCAGTTTGTCAGGCCACATCTTAAGTATGGAGTCCAGATCTGGAGGCCATACCTCAGGAAGGATGTGGATAGAGTGGAGCGCATCCAGAGGAGGGCAACAAAAATGGTGAAGGGCCTCAGTCATTTATCATTCGAGGAGAGGCTGAAGGACCTAAACATGTACTTCCTGGATCAAAGAAGGAAAAGAGGGGACATGACTGAGACCTTCAAATATATCAAGAGTATTAACAGGGTGCCAGTAGGGGACATCTTCCAGCTAAGGAAGCAATCAAAAACAAGGGGGCATGATATGCAGATAGTAGGGGGAGGTTAAGAAACATTAGAAAATTCTATTTCATGGAGAGGGTGGTGGATAGCTGGAACAGACTCCCGGAGGAGGAGGTGGTGGGTGCGGGAACTGTGGGGGATTCAAGAAAGCGTGGGATAGACACAAGGGTCATTTAGATCTGGGGGGGATGGCAGGGAAGAGCAAAGTCCTAGAAACTAGCTAGGCATATTGTGCAGGCTGGGTGGGCCTGGCGGTCCTTTTCTGCTGACACATTCTATGTTATGTTTCTATGATTCTGGAGTGGATAATGAATTTAATCACTGGGAATGTGCATGCTTGCCTGCTAAACAACATTCCCACAGCAGCCTTTTGGAACACCCAGCAGCAGGCTTTGTTTCCCTGTTACTGTGACTCCCAGTCTCTGCCATCAACAAACCAGGTAAAGAGCTACTTCTGTTCTAATTCCGTGGACTGTGGTTGCTTAGTTTGTACAGTACCCGCCTCCACCCTTTCTTACCATCTGGATACCCCTAGAAGGGGAGGGGGGCTTACAACTTGGGGGCTCGTCTGGGATTTGGAAAGAGAAAAAAAAAACTTTGGGGGGAACCTGTGCCATGTCTGAACTGCTTTTAGTAAGACTGCACTGAGAAGTTTGTTTTGGGTGCCATACTGAAATCATGCAACTTTGAGCCTCGCAGCAGTGCCATTTTTGCAACATGAACCATTTAGCATGCTGTTAATGTATGCACAACATTGAGGTCTTCATTGGACTGGCTGAGGCCCTTCAGCTGGGACTGCGGGGTCACGTTGCAGATGGGTTGGCAGCACCATCTTGACTAACTTTTCACATGCTGTGCCACAAGTGCTTGAGTCGCAAATACCAATTTCAGCCTTGAAGGAAGAAATTGTTTAGCCATTATTATTGCGAAAGCTCCAGAAAACCACATGAATCTTGTGCTGGCATCCATGTTGTCTTGGCTCTGGGATGTAGTCCAGCAAGGAGGTATGCAGGAGAAGTGTGTGATCTGCCAGTTCCATCAGACTGGAGGTGTGGTGAAGGTCCTCCTGGTATGCCTGCATTGTGCTGGTAGTGGCTCTGTTATTCTACCTAGGCCTGCTATTGATTATCAGCCTGTCTGGAGCTTGGTTACCACCCCTGCTTTGGCAAGTGTTACATCATTTAGTCTGGAGAACTGGGAGCAATTGTAGTGGGTAGTTGGTGAAATACATCATGGAGAGTGGGGCGAAAGATGTCTGCCCAGTTCTTCTCTTCAGGTGGTGCCTGATCCTCCCTATGGCAGAGGGAGAGGCCATGGGGTGGCAGGTAGGACAGAGCTAAAAATGCTCCCTGCATTGGGCCTGCACCCCTCAGCGATGGGTACTGTAAAGAAATCCTAAGGACTTCCTTCTGTAGTTCAGGAGGCACCCCAAGCCCATAAGCCTGATGTGATTGTGCAAGAAATTGGTTCTAAAGGAGACTCCAGTGAAGATGAACAAAAGTATCATGTGCCTCCTCCTGGCATGCCGTAAAAGTCTTACACATTCGATGACCAGCTGTGGGAAAGAGACTTTCCCAAGCCTTATTGCTATCCTAGCAAGACATTTCCTGATATCATACCCCAGCTGTGACAAGTGTGTCTTAAAAGGAAAATGGACATGGACATTCTGTGACCTTCCAACCCCCGCTACCTGAACTATACAAGAGGGAGTTGGTTTCTGAAAGGTACAGCCCCTAGGACCAGTGTGTGCAGTATCCCTGACTGGTCACAGGTGGAGAACTGGGTCCATCACGCATCTGTAAAGAATACCCTGGAGCAAATTACCCTTATCTGAGTGAGCGCCTTTGGGATGTGATCAAGGAAAAGCAGGAAGACTGGATGTTCCAGGCTGCCTTGGATAAAATAGACTAGAAGCTGAGGAAGCACTTTGGAGCTGTGAGGCCAGGAGCAGGAGGCTATCAAGAAAGTTCGGCAAATGTTTCTGCTGACAGTATGGACTGGTGTGACTTTGTTCAAGACCTTTGCCATGGTCTAGGATGTGGAGGGGGTAGAGAGAATCAAATAGTATACCATCTGTGAGAATTCTGAGGGGAAGAATGTACCACGCCAGACAGTAACTTGTACTTTGCTTGAGACTTAAATTAGTCAAAGTTGCCATGTATCTGGGGGGAAGGTGACTTGAAGCACAAAACATTTCCACAAGTCCCTCTGGAGTTGCAATACCTTCCAAAGACTTCAGATCTATCAAGTGAGAAACCTCTTCATTGGTGGCTTAGTGAGATCAGCCAGATTTAGTTAGTTTTGTTTTAAAATGTTTATGGGGTTGGCCCTCTTAGCTACCTTTCTCTTAGTACTTTTGATTGACATGGACCTTACTGTGTTTCTTGAAAATAAAGCTATCAGAAAGACAAAGGAAAAACGTTTGATTACTCTAACATTAGCAGTATAAGGGAGGAGAGTGTTTGGAGGTTGTATGATAGTAGTATAAGACCCCATAAATAGGTGAGAATGGGCTTGTGTGTTAGTAAAATTGATTAGTGCCATTGAAAGTTTAGCCTTGTTCAAGTTTGATGACGAACTTCACATACTAATGTTTTGCATATTATGATATTATAAGCAGTTACATAAGCATATTTGGGGAAATTGAAGATCTGTGCCCATTTCTGGCAGCAGCACCTTATGGGTAGAGTTCTAGAAGATGGTAGATAGTGAAGAGTGTAGGAGTAAGAAGGGGGGCATGCCACTGCTGCAGTACCTGGCAGGTGACCATGGGAACCAGTGGTGGGTGGCTAAGCTTAGCCCCATTATTGTTTCAAAAAGTATTTTGAGTGTTGGCTTAGGATTATGAGAGTATTAGTTTTCCACTGCTATAGCGGTGTAACCAGTGAAGTGCTCTGATCCTTGGGGGAGGGAGAGTGGCCATATCTCTCCTTCAGAGGGGTCGTGTTGCAGCCTGGTTGGCATTCACCAGGAGATCAACGTCTTCAGTGTGAGGAAATTGTAAGCACCCTCTGGGTTCTTACTAGTTAAATTTCTGAATGCTAAGTGTAGTTAGAAAGGAAGTGGGAGTGGTGGTGCCTGTGAGTCTGGGAGGTAAGGCCTGTTTGCTACCAGCAGGGGGCCCCTCTCTTGGGATATAAGAGGGAAGTGTTTTTGGCACCAAGGGGAGACCCTGGGGCATGAGACCTGAGAGGAGAAGTGGAGGTGTTGGGCCTGCAGGTTCGTGGCAGGGCTGTGGTAAGGCACTTGCCACCCCAGCCCTTCACCCTCGAAGACCCACTATGCAGAGCGACGGTTTGTGAGTGAAATAAAGGGGAGCACTGGAGTAATGATTGGGGTCTGTTGGTGTGATTGGGAGCAGGAGCCCAGGGAGAAGAAAGAAAAATGGAGGCCCACCAAGTGAACTTCGGCACCTTGGTAGGGTAAGCACCAATAGAGCCTGAAGCCCAAAGTAATTGTGCCAGTGGGTGAGTTCAACAGTGGGTCAGAAGGTATCCTGTAAGTGGGCCCGCTATGGCAATGGGGTCTGGTGTGTGGCTTGGAAGTGTCAGCCCGAACAGTTGAGGGTGTGGTGGTTGCAGCACCACCCCCATTTCCCAGGCTGGTGGCTACTGCAGAGTTGCTAGTCCCTTATTGTGCAGCCTGTGGAGGCGGGGAAAGTTCATTTGGGGGGAGTGATGTTTGGAAATCCAGCAGGGTGGCAGTCTGTCAGGTGCTCCAGTGTGGCACTGGTAGAAGCCCACTGATGAGTCATTTCAGATGCTGAAATCACTGCATGAGTGGAAAATGCTGGGAGTTACTGGGATAAAGCAGAGGGTACCCCAACTGCCCAGAATAGGGTCCAGCTGCTGTGCACTGGCATCGGTGTTTGGATGTCTGAAAGGGTTCTGGTGGTTCAGTTCTTGCTAACTGAACATCCAATAGAATTAATGAATTAAGACCTTCTAGAAAAGAAGGTATGCTCCAGGGGTTTTTTGCCCCCTGGTGGAGAAGTTTTGTGACAAGGCAGATGGCAAGGAAACTAAAAAGAGTGAAGGGGTTTGGGACAGTAAAAACATCTTGTGCTGTCATGAGCCCTATGTGCTGTATAGGAATGAAATTACAAGAAGAGAGCCTTGATTGAGTGACTGTACTTGCTGGGGAAATGAAATTAAGAAATAAGATATGAGATGACAGAGAGGATTAGTACCAAGCTACCTCATGGGGTGGCCTCTCCAGCCCATAAAGTGCTGCCAGGAATTTAGTCCTCAAGGCTTAAGGGAGATCTGCATGAAATAAATCAGTCTGTTAGCTCAAGAGACTGTTGCAAAAAATTTTCCAGCTATGTCTGTGAAAGAAACCCACCAAATGAAATACCCCACACTCCTTGGAGTGGTTGTTACTGTTCCAAAGTTAATTAAATTGTTTTGCACTTTTCATTCTGGAGTGGACAATGAATTTTATCACTGTGAATGTGCATCCTTGCCTGCTAAACAGCATTTCCCCTGCAGTCTCTTGGAACACACAGAAGCAGACTTTGTTCCCACGTTACTGTGACTCCCAGTCGCTGCCATCAACGAACCAAGTAACAAGCTATTTCTGTTCTAATTCCTTGGACTGTGGTTGCTTAGGTTGTAAAGTGCCCCCTCCCACCTTTTTTACCATCTGGATACCCCTCTACGGGAAGGGGGGCTTACATATAGAAAGGATAGGATGACAGGAAGGGGGGTGGCTCTGTGCATTAAGGTAGGGATAACTTGTACCTGTGAGGAAGAGGTGGAGAGTAAAACTGAAGTGCTGTGGGCACAGGTACAATTCACTAAGGGGAAGAAACTAAGGATGGGGCTTGAGGGGAGAGTATGTCTATTCGCAGAGGACACATAGGTCTGCAGTAGATTGGATACACCTGAGGGGGTTGAGAGTATGTGCAGGGATCTGGAGAAACTGGAGGAATGGTCGAAGTGCTTGAGGTAGGGATAACATACCTGAGAGGAAGAGACGGAGGGTAAGACTGAAGTGCTGTGGGTACAGGTACAATTCACTAGGGGGAGGAAACTAAGGATGGGGGTAGTCCACAGGTCACCTTCCCAGGAAGAAGAGTTGCACAGGATACTAGGATCTCAAACCACGGAAATGGCCAGTAAGGGGGCGATATTAATAATGGGGGATTTCAATTTACCTGGAGTGGCCTGGGAAATCCCAGCTACCTTCTGCATTAGGAAGCAAGTAGTACTGGATGAATTTCTGGGTGGTTACCTTGCCCAGGATGCCATGAACCCACTAGGGAGAGTGCTGTACTTGACCTAGTCCTGTCCCATTGTGAGCATGTTCAGGATGTTAAAGTGGAAGTGCCACTTGCAGGTAATGACCACCACATGGTATGGTTCCACCTGGGCAAGAGACACATTTTTTACATGAAAGTCACCTCCAAGGTAGCCCTGCCTCTGAGGTAGGTCTGTCTCTGAAGCAGGCATTATGGATAGGGCTGCCTCACAGGCAGGGCTTTAACCTCTACAGCTAAAGAGCTGAGCTACATTGCTGTGCCAGCTTTGTGGTGTGGTGGAAAGGTCTATAGCCTTATAAACAAGAGACTGGGGGGGGGTGAGTCCAGACCAGATCACCTGAGTTTCCGGTTATTTATTTAATTTATTTATTGAATTTTGATGACCGGGTAGGCCCACTGGGCCCCGGAGGTCCCTTTTTCAGGGGCGACCCGGGAGTAACAATTACATACAGGTAAGCAGATAAGTACAATTGGGTAAATGTAATGTTGTTTAACAATAAAAGACTTCATAGGGTTACAAGCGGTAAAGAGGAGGAACATACAGGCAAAAGGACTTAAGAATTAGAATTTCACTTGAGTGGTGATCCATGGCATGGTGGTGTTAGAATAGCAAATATATAAGAAAAGGGACTTAGATGTGAGAATGAATAAGTGCAACAGTAACGTTTTGCATTGCTTTCTTGCTTCCAGCTGGACAAGGGCTGTGGGTTGGTCAGGACCAAGACAAGGATTTTGAGCTTTAAGAGGCATGTTTTTGTTAGGATGGGAGAAATTCTAGTAGGACACCTTGACAGGATTAAAAGTGAGACTGATGTTGAACCAAAATGAGCAACAATAAAGGCGGGACTGATCAAGTCCACTAAAGAGTGCACCAAAATCAAAAGTAAGAAAACTAAAGCCAAAAAACCCAATTGGTATGGAAAGGAGGTGGAAAAAGCTGCATGTGAAAAGAAGGCATCAATTCCAGTGATGGAATGGTAAGAATTTCAAGTAAGGTGATTTACTATAACTAGTTGCTTAATCTCTTCTATCAGACAATGTTAGAGTGTTGTAGATAATAGGGGCATTGTGGGAAACTCGGCAGTGTGCTGATTACTCATAGTACTGTACCTCATAAACTGCCATTCTGGCTGGTCACTATAAAGAGGGAATTTTGCCTTTTATTGATATTTTCAAAGGCACTGGCCGCATTACAGCTGTATGTGTAAAACCTAATTATTTTATTGTGAGTGCCCTTGGGTAGAAATAAAAAACAGGAGTGTATAGCACCCGTACGGGTTGAAATTTGTGAACTTATAGTACGTACTATACTGTCTCCCCCCCACCCCGAGATATACATTGCTGTATTTTATCTATGATAATGAAATAAAAATTTAAAAAATATCATAACAGAAGAGAACCATACTTGGTATAAAAATACATGCAGAGAAAGGGAAAAATGTAAACAGATTTATGCAAGAGATGTGAACAATAAATCCATGTAAGCAATAATACCTGACAGGGTGGGCGTTATTGGGAAATACCAGACTTCCCAGGGGCGTAATGAGGACTGACACCGCAGGCGGAGAGCCTTATAGCCCCTGGAAGGTACAGTATTTCCCAATAATGACCACCCTGGAGGGTATTATTGTGCTTAGAAAATGGTCAACTGTGTAAATTTTTATGAAGTTGTAAAAAAATACAGTAAATCATTCTGGAAATTTAATATAGGTGTTAGAAGCAAACCTATTGATCAAGTAGTCCATAGGGTATTCCTGGTGCTGTTGTTCCTCCCTGCAGCATTCTGGTGGATTGATGCTCCCCCCTTTCCCGGTCTGACATTATATCTATGTGGCGTGCAACCTTTGACCACGATATGCTAGCAAGGCAAAAAGCGATGGTTGAGTGCGAGGTATGAGGAGACAGAAGATAAAGATTTAAGATATGTTCAGTTTCTAGTGAGTGTTTGAGGAGTATGGGTATGGTTCGGTTTGTGATCAGCACGGTAGTGTGAGACCACGATCGGGAGATGGACAACAGAGTGGCACTGCCATCGGGAGAGTGGCACTATTGTGAAGCTGCAAGCTGTAAGTGAAGTGTGTTGTTTTGTTTTTAAAAGAGGGAGCTGGTGCATGTGAATATGGTTTGGGTGGGGGAAACAAGTACCTCTCGCTAAGCGAGAGAAGAGGGAGTAGTTCAAGTTCACGTTCAAGTTTATTGCAGGAAAGACTCCATTGAGCAAGCTCATTCACAAGGAGGTCCTGAGGCACATACACATACAGTTCGCAATTACATAGACAGGAGACATAAAATGTAGAACAACAAAGGAAACAAAAGTATAATACAAGAGGTATACACAATAGAAGTCCTTATGCTATATATGCAGTACATTCCAGCTTTAATCTTACCCTAAATTATGCAACACATTTCAGCTTAATAAGTAGAGGGCCAGTTGGTACCTAGGAAGTTGACTTGGCGTTGGGGGCCTAGTAGCACCTACATATGTATTTTAATTTAGAGATAGCTAGTGTTTTGTAGGAGTTAATTGATACAATGCTGGTTAGCTTCAGCATGGCTTGTAGTTGGTTCCAAATGTTTGGTAGGGCATATAGACAGCTCTTTGGCCAGCTGTGGTACGTGTCCTGGGAACATCTAGTAGGATAAGGTTGGATTTCCTTAGGGAGTAGGCGCTATGTGAGATGTGTATGAGAGACGTTAAATAGACAGGTAGTTTGTGGAGTAGTAATTTGAGGGTCCAAATGCCAGAATGCAGGAGGTGTCTGGTGGCAAGAGAGGTCCACCCAACTGCTGCATAAAGATCACAGTGATGGGTCCAGTACGCAGAGTTAGTAATGAAGCAAAGAGCATGGTGATAGAGTATGTCCAGTTTAGATAGGCTCAAGATTGCGGAGGAGATAAAGATAATGTCTCTGTATTCAAGCAAGGGAAGGAATGTTGCTTGGACAAGTCTTTTGTGGGTCACGAGAGAAAAGAGGGTCCTATTTCTAAAGAAGAAACCCAAGCGTGCTTTAAGCCTCTTTGATAGATCCTCAATGTGGTCGTTGAAGGAAAGCTTATTGTCTATCCACATACCTAGATATTTAAATTTAGGTACGACTTCAAAGGGTTCACCTAGTGAGGTAACTATGAAGTTTTTAGGTGGGGTAGGTAGGGCACCAGACAAGGCAAGTCTCGGGAAAATCATTGTCTTGTTTTTTTTTGGCATTTAAGAGAAGCTTGGCATTGATAAGGTTGCTTTCTAACTGGATAAAGTCAGCTTGGAGTGCTTCCCTGACTTCAGTTAAGGACGAGCCTGATGCGTACAAAACCGTATCGTCCGCAAATAAATGTATGCTAGAGTTCTTAATGTGGGAGTCAAGGTTGTTGATGTACAGGGAAAAAAGGATTGGTCCTAGGATGGAGCCTTGAGGGACTCCTCTGGCAATTGAAAGGGGGGGCAGATAGTAGGCCATCAGCTTTGACTTTTTGTATCCTTCCTGTGAGATAACTGTTAAACCACTGTAAGGTAAGTGGAGAGGCACCTATGTAGGCAAGACAGGTGATTAGGTGGTGATGGTCTACAGTGTCAAAGGCCTTACTGAGGTCTAGAAAGACTGTACCAGTAACCTTCTTGGTGTCCATAGCATGGATCCAGTCATTAGAGACTTTAGCCAAGGCTGAGATGGTATTGTGCTTCAACCTGAAGCCAGATTG
This sequence comes from Neoceratodus forsteri, assembly GCA_016271365.2. Lineage (NCBI taxonomy): Eukaryota > Metazoa > Chordata > Ceratodontiformes > Ceratodontidae > Neoceratodus > Neoceratodus forsteri. The sequence continues at coordinate 374,342,726 of CM057449.1, forward strand.
GGCTGGGTTTAGGAGTGAGTGCACTTCGAGGTGATTTTTTTTAGTTGATTATATATAAGTTTTTCCAGCACTTTGGAGAGAACGGGCAAGATAGAGATAGGATGGTAGTTGTTTAAGTCACAAGGATCTCCTGATTTGAAGAGAGGAAGAGTATGGGCAGATTTCCAGCAGGATGGAACAGTGGCTGTGGTAAAAGAGAGGTTGAAGATGTGAAGGATGAGGGCTGTGAGCTGGGCATGGCCTAACCACAAGAAAAATGATTCAAGGCCATCGTCCCCTGCACTTTTCTTGGTGTCAAGGCTAAGAATTATGTCTTCGACTTCTTTGTAGCTAAACAGGCACAACTGGAGGGGATGAGGTGGAGTAGCATGTGTAGAATCTGGGCTAGTGTTGCTATTCACTTGGCTAGCGTATAGGGAGGAGTCGAATGCTAACCCGGCAGTGGCAAAGTGAAGGTTAAGTTCTTCAAGGATTCACAGTTTATTTTCAACCATCCCGTTCTTGGCCAGAATCTTGGTGGGAAGGGAGGAAGCAGCAGGATGGCCTTCAATGGATCTCAGTGTCTTCCAGATTTTTTGGGAGTTCCCTTTGGCCTGCTCCAGAGCGGATATGTAGAAGTTTGCTTTAGTAGCACATGCACTTTTAAGACAGGCATTTCTGGCAGTTCTAAATGCCTGCCAGTCTGACGGATCCTTTGTGTGCCTGGCCCTAGCCCATAGCTTGTCTCTGTTGGTAAGTGCAGATTTGAGCTCTTGGGTGAACCACGGATGAGAGATTTTCTGCACCCTCATTTTAATAAGAGGAGCATGCTTGTTATTTAGGGTGGTGAGGTTGTCATTTAGGACAGAGATGGTGGCATCAGCAGATTTGGCAAGATATAGGTCTTGCCACCTGATGGTAGCTAGATCAGTTAGGAAGTTTACTGAGCTGAATTTATGGAATGAGCGTTTGATTCTGAATTTAGGGTGCTGCTGGGTTTTAGATTGGAATCTTGTACATACAGTGATACTGGGGTCGCTCCTGTTGTTATGGAAAACTACAGAATGTGAGATTTTATGGGGATGCAAAGTTAAGATGACATCTAAGAGTGAGCTGTTGGCAGAGTTAGAAGCATTGATTCTTGTGGGTTCAGTTACTATCTGTGTAAGACCCAACTCATCACAGATGGCTTTTAGGGAGTGGGATTTAGCAGTGAGCCAATCCATATTGAAGTCCCCTAAGATTATTGTTTCCATGTTAGCAGCCAAAGTTATGGATTTTAACACATTAAGAATTTCTGTGCCTCCGACGGGAGTCTATAGCCACCAATGATTGTGGTGCACTCTGAGGATGGAAGGTGAAGTTTAAGTGAGACCTTCTCGTATTCCTTGAGCTTAGTTTTACAGGAAATGCTGCTAACATCAAATTTTGATTTATGATACAACCATCCCCCAAATCCCTATCAGCCCTAAAGAGCTTGAAGCCCGGTATAGTAATTTGCGGATCAGTGTTGGTCTTTTTTAGCCATGACTCGGTAATTATAATCAGATCTGGGTCAGTGTGGGCTGCCCAAACTTGAAGATGATCAAGTTTTTTGAGCAGGCTTAGAATATTGATCATCATCAGTTTCATCCCAGGAGCAGCTGCAAACTCCAACGGAGAGGTGATTTGAGTTGGGGGAAGTGGATTTAATTCGACATTGCCTGAACAGAAAAGGAGAATTAGAAACATTTTCTTGAGGGCATTTATCAGGTAGAAGTGGACTCTTCTCATATGGGTTCTTGTCTGGGGTTCAGTCATTGAGGTACGTCTAGCCATGGCATAGGAGATGCTGACATGGCCGTTCAAGGCTAGCAGGGGAAGTGCACAGAAAGACATTGGCGAAGGGAGGAGGGCCAGAGGAGAGGGATGAGAATTAAAATGAAAACCCAACAGATTAAGAGTAGGGAAGCAATATGAAGATGCAGCAGGAACTATGATTGTGGGTTCCCAGGCTGGGATGACTTCTGACTTAGCATGGATCAGTGCTTTATGAGTCATAATTTTTGCCAGGATTAGAAGTAGAATGATAATGCATACCATATTGCCCACGATTGAGTACAGTGATTTGTGTAGAAAGACCAAGAATCTCTCTAGTGGCAGGTCTGTATAACCTGCTAACGGAAAACCAGCCACTTAAAAAAGTAGTGTTGGGGGCAGCTGTAGTTCTTGCTAAGCGAGAGAAAAAAAACATGGTGTTTTTTTTTCAAATTTTTTAGGGTGCTTTCAACCAATTAGAAAGCAGGCTAGTCGCCTCTGGAAAATGCTACAGTGTGAAGTGGCACTTGGACTGGCTCTTATTTCTAGCTGGGCATTTATTAAAAAATAAATGCCCAGCTTGGAGCCTGTCTCAGCCAGTCAAGTTTTAGGATTGTTTCTTGCCATTTTCTAAGCCATAAATAATGTGTATTGTAGCTACTGTGTAAATAAATAGAGAATACTGGATGGGCAACTATGCAGAACCAGTGTGTTCTGCCACAGAGGGATTCTGATTCCCTCTGACCTCGAGAAGGAAACTCAAGAGGTCCATGGGAATCTGAACCCTGAGGTGGCAAAACACACTGGTTGTGCATATAGTTGCTCATCCTGTATTTTTTATAGTGTATAAGTACTGTGTGAAAAATGTGTTTTGTGAGTTTTTTTGCTTTCAAAATTAAACTGACTCATGCAGTCTCTAGAGGTTCTAGAATGCTGTTCTACCACAGTAGGATAGAACAGCATTCCATGACCTTGGAGCTATGGTAGAACAGCATTTTGAAAGGGATGGGATTCTATACAGAACAACACTCCACTATACACTATAATCAGCAAAAAATGGCAGACAATTCAGTTTTTATTTACTTTTTCTGATGAACAAACTCCCCTCTAAAAATGTAAAAACAAAAGAACTGTGCATCAAACTTTTTCATTATGCACTGTCCATAATGTAAAGTTGAAGCATCCACAGCAATGGCTTAGCAACCACTATGCTAAGCCGAGCTACCCTGGGAAAACTACAAAAAGTTCATGTAACATGACAAATTAAATAAACAATTTAAAACAAAACTCCTTACACAATCCTAAATAATCCTTATTGCATAAATGAAATACGTGACACAGACCTTGTGCAATACATGATTTATTTTCACTTGAGCTGTTTGACCTTGGGCACAGCCCTCATGGCTTACGCCACTCATGATATTACCCAAGGTCAAACAGCTCTTGTGAAAATAAATCATGTATTGCACAGGTGCCTGTTACCAATCCCTTATTTATTAGACAAGCAAGACTCAGCACTTCAAGATAAAATTTATTGAACTTAAACAGAGTGAGAAGATCATATGAAGTATTTCTGGAAGAAAAGAGGAAACTATACTACAAAAAAGCTGGAAGAGAATGTTTTTAGCCTTGGAGAACAACAATATCATGACATTTTGGAATTTAGTTTCAAAAGGGGTAAATGTATCTAGTAAAGGGCTTGGGGCATATATTCCACCTGACTGTTGGTTAAGTTATCATAGAAATGTTTTCTTCAGTGTCCATGAAATCTGCATAACCTGAATTCATGGATGTTTAGCTTGCTGTTATCAGATGGTATTTTCCAAAAAATGAAGTACATGTTGCCACAGAGTCTCCTAAATTGGAAAGGCCAGCTGAGTTTTTTATGTTTGCTTGAGCGCATGCGCAAGAAACATATTGTGGCAGCTTGCTGCAGTAGTGAGTTGTGGAGGTGCAGCAATGTTGTGGCCAATGCCAGCAGTCCATTTTGGGTCCGGTCTCTGTGGCGCCAATAGAGGAGCACGCTGTTGATGGCAGCAGTATTGCAGCATGCCACCAAGTTGAAAGAAACTCACTGCTGCAATCAGGGAGTGCCCCGTCATTAACAATCAGCTGTTTTTGCTGCTGGGGCAGTCCCTGATTACAGCAATGAATTACAGCTTGCCTTGTGTGGTGTCCCATTTCAATAATAATGGTGCCGGCTATCGCCGTCTGCCTCTCACAGACCCCACAAAAGCCAATGGACAGCCACCACATCTCACTGTCCCCATGAAAGCTGATGGGGGTGCCCAATCCCTGTGTCGGCATGCCTCTCACCCCTCCACAGTTCATTTGCCGATGGAGTAGCCCAGTCCCCGTCTGCATAATGTGCCCCCATTTGTTTTGAATTAACATGGCGCCTAGCACTGTCCGCCTCTCACAGTCCCCATGAAAAGCCAACAGGGGTACCCAATCCCCTGTCAGCATGCCCCTCCCAAGTTAATTTGCCAACGGGGGAGCCCAATCCCCATTTGTATAGTGTCTTCCTCACTTTGTTGTGTGCCAAGGAGGGTGCCCAATCCCCCTTAGCTACAGATCCCATCCCCAACAAACACTCAGGTGGCACACTGGGAGCCCACCCCAGCATGCCAAACCACCTGTAAAAAAAAGAAAACCTTCCCGTGTTTTTTTAATTTTGGTTCCCTGTAAAAGAAAAAAAAGTCCCTCGCTGTCTCCAGCGCCCCCTCCCCCAACCTGCACCCACCCTTTTGCACCCCACCTCCTCACAACCCCCTCACTCCATACTTACCTCCAGAGCCCAATGCGATGATATTCAGTGGACTGAGAACACGTCTGCACTCTTCAAAGCCGACCTGAAAACTGAAGAAATGTCGGTAAGCTGTATAATGGCATAAACAGGTTTTTTCCAACTTATGTGGATATCTCAGCCATTTTTTGTGAATTTTGGCACAACATTTTCAACATGGGGTTCTTGGGACACCATCTCATGAATTCAGTGACTGTCATCTGGTTATTTGGTCCCAAAAGGTGATTTCATGGGCCCGCGTGGAATCACCTTTCAGAACTGATTAACAAAACGACAGTGTCACTGTTCATGAGGTGGGCTCTAAAACCTATGTTGCAAATTTGGTGAAAAATTCAAAAATGACTGTGTCACAAGTGCGTTGCGCTATGTTTCCACACTGTGAACTTCACGAATTTGTAATATTTTCAGTCCAGATTTTCAACACTGACATTTTTTTATACCTCCTTATGAACAATACAGCTGTCATTTTCACATCCTGGCCAAAATATGATTTCGCAATTCTGGCGCAGAATAGCACGGTCGCTCTGGGAAATCAGTGTTTGGGACAGATTAAGAAAATCACAGTGACACTGTTCATGAGCGGAGGTCCCAAAATGCCTATGTTGAAAACTTGGTGACAAAAGCCCATAAAATTACTATGTTATGCAGTTTCCACGAACATTCATAACTTCAAGAATTTGTAATAGTTACACTCAAGATTTTCAACACTGTCAGTTTGCACACATCCTTATGAACAGTATAGCTGTCATTTTTCACATCCTGCCCGAAATGTGTTATCGCACAATGGCACAGTCACTGTGGGAAATCAATGTTCAGGACAGATTAAGAAAATCATAGTGACAGAGTTCATGAGCATAGGTCACAAAATGCCTATGCTGAAAATCTGGTGAACTAATTCCACTAAATGACTGTGTTATGAGCGTGCATTGCACAGTTTCCACATAACCTCATAAGTTCAAGCATTTTTAATATTTTCACTTCAGATTTTCAACAATGCCATCTCTTTACACCTCCTTATAAATGGTACAGCTGTCATTTTCCACATCCTGCCTGAACTGTGTTTTCGCACATCTGGCACAGAATGGCTCGGTTGCTGTGAGAAATCAATGTTCAGGACAGATTAACAAAATCACAGTGCCACTGTTCATGAGCAGAGGTCCCAAATGCTTTCATGAGGTGGGGGTCACAAAAAGGCCATGTTGAAAATTTATAGTGCAAATACCAACAAATGCCTGGGGCATTAGGGTTTCTAACCATAATGTCCCACCCTGTACAGACTGACAGGCGTCAGGATGTGCCTTTGGATTGCCACCTGTAATGCTCATGCCATTCCACCCCCACCCTGAAGCCAGTGACAGGCATCGAGGTGTGCCTTGGGCTTTTCAACCCCAGAGTTCACTTCATTCTCCTATACTGCACCCATTTCAGCATATGTCCTTATGAAATGGGGTGACTGCAAAGCCAAACACCCCAAGGCACACTTCAACACTTGTCGGTGTCTGCAGAATAGGGTGAGGTGAAATGCCATGAGCTTTATGGGTGACAACCTGAAGGCACACCCTAATGCCTGTCCAGCTCTGCAGGGTGGAGGTGGGGTTGGCGTGAGTTCAACACTTCACTGTCATTCCTATTCTGCATCTGTCTAATTACTGCACGTCCAATGCTAATATCAGTAAGCAAATTTTTGGCATTGCCAAATACTTGCTATTTCCAACATAGTCTGGTGGTAAAATACCCTTCAAAATTGCCTCTACTTATGCTTTTATGTTGGTTTTATTCCCGACTCATGGAGAGGGAATATTATTATTTCAATTTTCAAAAAAGGGAAAATCAAGTTTCATAGAGACATATAAGTCTCCTTGATATATTGGCAAAGATGTTTCTAAAGATAATTCTTTAATTACACAACCACATGACAAGACAGTGGAAAAGACAGAGTACTTGGATACACAGGCAGGGGTATCACTAGCCGAAAGAGGGATGTAATAATACCCCTGCATAGATCACTAGTGAGACCTCACTCCATCCCAGCTTTCATGTCCCACCTACAGCAACAGACTACCCTGTAGTACACGAGGCCCCCATTGCTATCGCCGAAAGAAGTCTTCTGCACCAATCCATCACAGTAGGCGGTGATGAGTGACAACTCCCTGGTGTCTAGTGGACCCCTCAACCACCCCAGATGGTATCCCACCACACTGCTCCCACCCCTACCCCAGCCGCTAGTGGGTGACCAGCACAGCCCTCCACTCTCCACCATGGCTGGCCGCCCGACTGAACTGCGATGAATGAGTGCATACCCTGTGCTTGGGCACGTGCTTATGCATCACAGTTCAGTAGGGTGGCCAGCTGGGGTGTAGAATGGAGGGCTGTGCTGGTTGCCCATTAGTGGTTGGGATAGGAGTGGGAGCGAGGGGGTGGAGGACCATCTGGGGTGGTTGGGGGGGTCCACTAAACACCAGGAAGTTGTCACTTGTTACCGCCTACTGTGACGGATTGGTGCAGGGGGATGGCTGCTTGGTGATTGGCAATAGGAGGGGGCCCTGCGGTGTACTACAGGGTAGTCTGTTGCTGTAGGTGGGACATGGCAGCTGGGATGAGGGACACACCGGCTATCAGGTGCAGTACCTTGTACTGCCTGCTTGCGATATGCTGGGTGGCGATATTACGTGCATGCTGACATTGTCGACTGTGATGATTTCCCGGCTTTGTATTCTGCTGCACTTTTTGGGACACTGTGTTACTGGCTGGATCCATAGGCAATACTAAATAAATGTATTCATTGATTGAACAGCTTATTTATTTATTTAAATACATAAAGACACATAACAATGTACAATAGTATACAATATAATACAAAAACAACTTGATTTTTCTAAAAAGGAGCAACAAATTCCCTACACTACACAATCAGTTCAGTACTCTCATTTAAATTATAAGAAAGGAAAAGCTGTCGTCTCAAATTAAGATGCCATGTGAGGAACTATCTATTAAAAAGAAACAGCTGCTGGTAGAAATTACAGTGTGGTTGCCACTGACAGGAGTAATTTTCATTCCTGGTGCAACCACATTTATTTGTAAATATAAGAGAGAAAACTGGAGTTAGATCACGTTAAATATAATTGAAAAAGCAGCTATATTTTTAGTCTTAAAATCTACCTCCATTCTCTCTCTGTTACCATATATGAAGACAAATATCACTTCAAATCCTAAGGGGAGAGAGACATGTTTGCAAACAATATTTTGAATCAGCATAGCAAATCCATATGGGTGTACTTTGCCTAGCTATACCGAGTGGCATCAAACTTTTCTTTAATTCCCGGATATTTACATGTCCCGAGGGTATAGATCCAAAATCGCTCTCATTTCAACAAAAGTTTATCAAAGTCCCTTGCAGTCCACAGCATTTCACAAACCTCATCAATAGCCCTAAACATAAAGCAATGTTCCTCATTGTTCTTCATACAGTTAATGTGCAATGCCATCGCATGTCTGATATCTCCATTTTGGATCACCCTACAATGTTCACTGACCCTTGTCCTAACTGTCTTTTAGTTTTCCCAATATAGAAAACACCACTTTTAAAGATAATTGAAGGGTGCATGCCCATGGTTATGTGAGGGAAGAGCTCCTCCCCCACATCCTATTTTAGCCAGCAGACAGACCATTGCTCTGCTTAGAGCGAGTCGCACTCACTTTGTCGGTGCGTGGCTGGTTGGCCCCCCCACCCTCTTTCTGGTTCTGTTTGTTTTGCTTTCCCCTTTCTCCCCCACTGTTCCCTTGTTTTGTCCCCCGTTTTGCTTTTCTCCCTTCCCTCCCTTGCCTTCCTGTGCCTCCGTTGCTTTTTTTGGGGGGAGGAGGGTGTTTTCTCCACCAGCCGTGCCTCAGTACTCTGTCGCTTGCTCGTTCCTCCTTGCATTACTCATTCCTGGCTTGCAGCTCATTGCCGGTCCTCTGGCTCCATACCTCACCTTTCCTTGTTGCTTCCACTGCCCCCTACCAGGTGTTCTTTCCATTAGCCTTTGTGCACCAGCTTCTCAACTGCCAGTGTATGCTCTGCTCCCTTCCCTGTGTTTTTCCCTCGAGCTGCAGTACTTCCGACATTTGCTCTGGGCCACTTGGTCTCCTTGCTGTGTGGCTGCATTTGTTTTCCCCAGAGTCATCCTGACTGGACTGAATTTCTCTTTGGCTCATCTCAGGAAACTGGCCAGAACACCCACGTCTTGTGCAGTGCGACCGGACGGCTCAGAAGCATTCCTTCCTGGCTTACTGGCTGATTTACTATGATGAGCTGTACCTCGATCTCCTGACATCTGCACTGCCTGCAGCTAGAGCAGCATGTAGCACCCAGGCTGATACCTAATGTAAGCGCTAAGGACCGTGTTATGACCGTGCTCCTTCAGCAGTACTGACTGCCTGTCAGGTGGACCATAAATTCTAGGTATGTTTGTTGACTTCTATAGACTTGTATGAACTGGGTCTACATTGTATCCATGTCCTACTTCTGCTGCACATTAGGGCAACACCCTCTCTCATCCAAGGGCCAGGCCCTTTTGATACTACAGTTCCAAATCACTCTGTCAGTCACCTGGGCCTTTGCAGTGGCAGCTCCAGTTCTTCAGCATTTCATTCCATTCCAGTACCCCTGGGACAGCAGACATTGGCAGCACAATCACAGTGGTGCACTTCCCTGGTGAAAAATTCCTGTCCTTCATAGCTCTGTATCCTCCACTGGGCCTGTATCCGGACTTTAGAGGACCAAACTCACTGTTTGCAAACCCCCTCAGGTTCATGCTGCTGTCTTCCAGCTTGCGTTTTTCTCCATATTGCAGACTTCATGCAGTCCCCTCTTGCCTTGCAAGCATGTTCTGCTCCTTTGTTACCCTGCGTGAGGGATTGCTGTCCTGTTAAACTTCGTGGGGCCTAGCGTGACTCTCTCACTCTCTTTCCAACTGCTGCTCTCTACTCCTTCCTTCGGCTGACCTACATGGGGTTCAGCTGCTCATCCTGCCTACATTCAGGTCTAGCTACTTCCTTGCCTTCGGCTTCTGGCCTCTGGCAAAGCACTTCAGCCATGCACCCCATCATTGCTTTCGGATCCTGCTCTCCACTCTTCTTGTGGACCATCATCCAAGCTTCTCTATCAAGATTGGAAGCACTCCAGGATGTCTTGTCTTTAGCCATACTGATCGAGTTCTGGATGCTTCAGCTCACGTTGCCTGTTCGCACCTTTCCATCCGTCCAGGATCATCCGTGCTCCATTGTGGATTTCCAATCAGACTATATTTTAGGATTTTACATCAATATCCCTGGCTGCTTGCCATGTTGCTTTGCTTTGTTTGCTTCTACCTCACTTTCCGGCTGACCTACGTGTGGTCCAGCCGTACAGGCTAACCTTTATGGGGCTTAGCTGCCACTCTTTACTTACCCTACCAGCTGACTTATGTGTGGTCCAGCTGCACATGCTAGCTTACATGGGGCTAGCTGCCACTGTTTACTTACCTTACTAGCTGATCTACATATGGTCTAGCTGTGCATGCTAGCTTTCATGGGGCTGGCTGCTGCTCTTTCCTTACCTTACCAGCGGACCTTGCATGGTTCAGCAGTTTGCTAGCCTTCTTGGGTTTTGCTACTATTCTATTTACTCACCGGCTGACCTACGCAGTCAACCGTACCTCCTATGGTCCATCGGCTGACCTATACGTGGTCTAGCAGCACTTTCTTATCTCACTGGGCTTAGCTCCCTTTCATTCCCATAGATGCTTCCTACAGAGCTGCTTTATTCATTCGGACCTACCTCCAAATCATGCTTGCTATAGCTTCTGCCTTCCACTGGATTATTCTGGAGTACATCAAGATATTCGCCTCAATTCTCTTGGATGCTTTTTACCATGCTACATCAACTCCGGAGTTACTACCATCTCCACAAGAACTCCCTGCTGAGCTCTATTCCACACTGCCTTCCTTAGTTTAACTGATGCCTAAGAAATTGATCTACTACGGTTTCTGGATGCTTATTACCTCTGGTTGAGGTGCCAACTCGTCCGCCCAGGTCTCTTCATTGCAATCTTTACCATCCTCGACTTGTCACACCATTCTCACCAAGTCAGTTCTAGCTACTGTACCATTTTGGCTTTCAAAACGTGAATATCTACATTGCTATGCAACTATTTGGATCACCAGATGAAGCTCTTTGATTCCTGTGCCATTACCATTTCCTCATGCACCTCGCTGTATATCGTACATAATCTATGCGATACTACCTCTCTGCTACTCCTTCTGCATCATGCAGATTTAATTACTACTACTACTGACCTACGTACGTACGAACATATGAAATTTGCCAGCAGATAAAGGCCTAGAAGTCTATCAAGTCTGCTCGAATGTGCAGCTAACACTCTTATCCTGCAGCTGCCCCTCCCTTCCACCTTTCCCCTTCATTAACCCTCCCCCTGTCCCATCCCCTTTTGAAGCAGTCCACTGTTCTACTGGATACCACTTCTGCAGGTAACGCATTCCACCCAGCCACCACCCTCTCTGTTAAAAAGTGTCTCCTCATCTCCCTCCTGAACCTTCCTCCCTCCAGTCTCATATCATGACCCCTGGTGTCCCTCCCCTCCCTTACTTTGAACAGCCCCTCTGTACCTGTCTTGTTTATTCCTTTCATGTACTTAAAGGTTTCAATCATGTCCTCCCGTCCCTCCTCTTCTCCAGTGAGTACATGTTCAACTCCCTCAGCCTCCTCTCATATGGTAAGTTCCCCAGCCCCTTGATCATCTTTGTCACCCTGCGCTGCACCTCCTCTAGTAACTTAATGTCCCTCTTCAGATACGGGCACCAGTACTGCACGCAGTACTCCTGGTGCAGTCTAACTAATGACCTATACAATGGCAGAATCACCTCCTCCCTCCTCGAGGATATACCCCTTGCAATACAACCCAGCATTTTGTTGGCCTTTGCAGCTGCCTTCCTACATTGTGCTGAGTTGTTCATTGACCCTGTAATGAGCACCCCTAGATCCTTCTCCTCCTCTGTCTGGGCTAGCTGCACTCCCCCAGCTGGTAACTCCTCCTTGGGTTCTTCATCCCAAAATGTAGCATCTTGCACTTTTTGGCATTAAACCCCAGTTGCCAGGTGTCTGACCAAGTTTCAAGCTTTGCCAGATCATCCTGCAACCCCTGCCATCACCCTAGGTCATCCACCACTGCTCCTACCTTGGTATCATCAGCAAACAGACTGATCTTGCTCTTGATGTCCCATGATATGTCTGCAATGAATATCCCAAACAACACTGGTCCCAACACTGAGCCCTGTGGAACACCGCTTGTCACTAGCCTTGGGTGTGAGAGCTCCCCACCCACCACCACCCTCTGTTGCCTTCCCTGAAGCCAGTTTCCTTCCCATCTCACCAGCTTTGCACCTGCCCCTGTGCCTACTAACTTACTTCCCAGCCTTCCATGCAGCACCGAATCGAACACCTTACTGAAGTCCAGATACAGGACATCCACTGCATGGCCCCTGTCCAGTTGCCTAGTTACCCAGTCATAGAACTCCACCAGGTTGGATTGGCAGGATCTGCCCCATATGAAGCCATGCTGTCTGCTGTCCTGTAGTCCTTTGGCCTCTAGGAGGGCCACCAGCCTCTCATTCAGGATAGTCTCCATTAGCTTACCCACAATGGATGTGAGGCTCACTGGTCTGTAGTTTCCTGGTTCATCCTTGGGGCCACTCTTGTGGAGGGGCACCACATGAGCCATCCTCCAGTCCTGAGGTACACACCCTGAATTTAGTGAGGCATTAAATAGGTCTGCCAAAGTTCCTGCAAGGACCTCTGCCAGCTCCTTCAGTACCCACCTGGATGCCATCTGGGCCTGGCGCCTTGTCCACCCTCAGTGCCTTCAAACCCTCCCGAACTTTGCCCTCCATGATTTCCCCATCTGTCACCCCTTCCCCACTGTCTCTGCCATTTTTCCCCCCTTGGGTGTCACCCCCCTCTTCTCTTTAGTAAATACTGAGCAGAAGTACTCATTTAGTGCTTCTGCCTTATCGCACCCTGCTTCCACCCTACCCCCCTCCTTCCTAATCCTTACTATGTGGTCCTTACAGCTTCTTTTCTCCCTGATGTACCTAAATAAGTCCTTCTCCCCCTTCTTAATGCTTTGTGCCAGCCTGAGTTCCATAGATGCTTTGGCTCCCCTTACTGTCCTTGTCACCTCCTTCGATTTTGTCAAATACTCCTCCCTGTCCTCCCCCCTCCCAGTTTTCTTGTACTTCCTAAAGGCAGCTCTTTACCTCTTTACCTTTTCCATGACCTCCTTGCTCAACCAGCTCAGTTTCTTAGCGCTAACCTTCTTGCTGTGGGCCTTGCAGCAGGTTTTGGTTGCCTCCAATATCCACAGCTTTATGAGCTCCCGCCTCTGGTTAGTGTGCATACTAGATTGAATTCTGGCCAGGTACCCTTTTACCACTTCCCCCATCCTCCCAAAGTCGGCCCTCCTGAAGTCCAGCACTCTTGTGTCAGATTCCACTCCTTCCTTGCCCATATCTAATGTGAGCCATACTGAGTGGTGGTCACTCCCTGACAGCGGGTCCGCCACTGCAAGTTCTCTCACAAAGTCCCCATTTGATGGCACAAGGTCAAGGGTATTCCCTAATCTGGTTGGTTCACTGATCATTTGCAACAGGAAGCTGTTTTGGAAGGCATCCAGCAGTACCTGCTCTCTTCTGTTCCTGGTTGTTTGGGTACTCCAGTCCACTCCTGGCATGTTGAAGTCCCCCACAATCACCACACTACCCTTCTCGCAGGTCCTCCTGATCTGTCTCGCTAGTTTCCTGTCTAACTCCTCCGTCTGAGATGATGGCCTGTACACCGCTCCCATTCTAAGAATCCTATTCTTGGAATACTGGATTTGGATCCAAAGTGACTCCGTACTACCCTCCTCCCCTTCCTCCCTTACACACTTCAGTCCTTCCTTCACATATAGTGCCATGCCCCCTGCTTTCCCAATCACCCTGTCCCTATGAAATAATCTGTATTCTGGTACAGACAGGTCCCAGTCATTGTATTGGGTGGCCAATATTTCTGTGATGGCTGCAATGTCCACCTCTTCCTCTGCCATGAGCACCTGTAACTCTGCAGTTTTCCTCCCAAGGCTTCTAGCATTAAGGGTAACCACCTTCCACCTTCCACCCTCCCCCCCATCCTGCCCTCCTTTACTAACATCACCAATAGTACTTGCCATTTATCCTTTATCACTGTTATGGGGGGTAAGCTCATATGGTTCCCCAACCTGTGTTCTCTGCATATATCTTGCCCAATTGCCACCCCTCGCTACACCGGATACAGGTCCACTTATTTACACTGTTTGCTCATATTACCTGCTCATATTACCTGCTTTACCCTTACAGGGCCTAGGGGTTCATCAAGACTGACTCACCTATTCTACAACTTACTTCACCATTCAGGATCTGTAGGTACATCTACCTTATTTCTACATATTCGCACCAAGATCTATACCTAATTCACTTCCCTGCTTCCCACTCCGGATCGGAGATTCCTACTGCTCCGTCCTCTCCAGATCATGCAGCATGCACCCAGTTCCTGTGCTTCATCACCAAGGCCTTCATTTGCACAGCTTGCCAAGTGGATCACAAATCTACTCTGGACAGGGACGCTTAGCCTTTTGGTTCCTGGTTCTCCTCAGAGACTATGTCCTTGCCTGCTGGAGTGCTTCCCACTGCAATTACAATGCTTTTATAATTGACCATGGATTCCAATCTACTATCTTCTTGTCCTGGACTTGGATTCTCGGACTAGGAGTTTTCTGGAAGGATGCTGCTATGTTCACTGACACTTCAATTCAGTACTTTCTTCAATTTTTTCGTTTCCCTGGATTAGGATATACAACTTTAGATTTTGGATTAGCTGATTAAATTAGAATTGTTCATTAGGGTTACTTTCCTTTAGTATGCCCAGAAGGATGAGCAGGTCAGTAGCCATGTGTCCTCAGAGGTTTTCCCCCAAGGGTTTTTTTCCTCTCCTGCGTGCTACTCGTCACGCTCTCTGGAGTTAGAGGAGGTAATCGTACTGCTAATCATTTCTTTTGGGGGATCTCATCCTACTTGACTCCTTCCAATGGTCGGATACAGAACAATTGTATGATATCATTAGTTTTTTGGGGGGGTCTCATACTACTGGACTAAGCATCCTTCCTATGGTGGGATACAGAGAAAGTCCAAAATATCAAGTCATAACAAGCTACTCATCGGTTCAAGCATCTAAGCCCTTGCATATTCTATCCAGCTCACTTGTACTATAATCACTGACTTGCTCATGTCTATGCTGAAGTACCTAAGCACTAATCATTTCATACTACTAGTAATTTGCAAGCATTGCCCTACTTACTGGTCTGGCCTCTGTATTCAAGCACAACCTACATCATTCAACTACAGTAAGTAACATAAGCACTGAGCTATGAACCACACATAATTGGTATATTCTAAGAAGGGAAGCAAGTTTAAATGATGCCAACAATGAACTAACAATGAGCTCAGTCACCTTGATGGATACATTGGTACATACTCCAGTAGGCAGGCTACACCCATTAAGCATACCTGGTTGCATAACAATATTACAGGTTGTTTTACCTGTAAAATATGTACGTATGTTAAGGTCAGTTCTGTAGGAGACACCTTTTCGAACCCACATAATGGAAAGCAGTACTCCATTAGACAACTGATTACTTGTGACAGTTATTTATTTAGCTTTTGTTAACCAGGTAAGCACACTAGACAAAAACAGATGCCTATTTTCAGGTGTGACCCGGGAGGTTACAAGGAAATAAGGAAGCAAATTACAACCAGGTTGTACAGAGCTCAGGAAAACAATGTACAGACATTTCAAAATGAGACAGAGAGGCAAATCAAAATAACAGAGTACATACACAAGGAACAGGTAAACAATATATAGACAGTTCAAAATGAGACAGAGAGGCAATTTCAAATAACAGAGTACATACACAAGGAACACTGCGAGCAGGTATGGCTGGGAGGACAACCAAACGCAAAGCTCTGGTAGGTGCCCCTCAATGAGGACCAAGGTATTGAGTGTGACACTTGTCAGGAGGGCCACTGGCATCTTAAGTGCAACTGCAGGCCAAGGAGAGCAGCAAGTGATCCCAGAGGGAGTTTCAGAAACAGGTATGGAAGAGTGTAGTGTGAACATGGGCAGGAAGGGAATTCCATAATCTCAGATCACATGTAGCAAATGCTCTGTCACCCATTTGGGTGTGGGTATTGGGAACCTGGACTATTGCAGGACCATGCAGCCTTAGGGAATAAGAGGAGTGGGCAGGTAGGACAAAGCTCTGATGATGGCCTGGTGGAAGCCAAGTAAACTTATTGTAAAGGTCACAGTGGTGGATGAGATGATGGGCTGCAAGGGCAAAGTGGCATATATTATTATAAGCCACATCCCATTTGGAGAGGTGAGTTTTAGCAGTATGAGCAAATGTGATGGGACCATAGCAAAGTGTGGGGAGAAACACCCCTCTCGCCAGGGCAATACAAGTGGTGGGGTTAAGTCTGTTTTTTGCTCTGTAAGCCAGGACCAGCTTATTATTTACAGTTCTGCATTTGGAGTGATTTATGTTGCTACCTGTAAATGTGGGGGTTTCTATATTGGTAAAACTAAAAGACAGTTTAAGACAAGGGTCAGTGAACAATGTAGGGCAATCCAGAGTGGGGATAGCAGATATGCGACGGTGTTGCACCTTAACCATATGAAGAACAATGAGGAACATTGCTTTATGTTCAGGGCTATTGATGAGGTTTGTGAAATGCCATGGGGGGGATGACTTTGATAAGCTTCTGATGAAACAAGGGGGATTTTGGATCTATACCCTCAGGGCATTTAAATATTCAGGACTACATTTTGATGCCACACTGTATAGCTAGGCAAAATATACCCATATGGATTCGCTATACTAATTCAAAATATTGTTTGCAAACATGTCTACCTTCCCTTAGGATTTGAAGTGCTATTTGTCATCATATATGGTGACAGAGGGAAGGGAGGTAGATTTTAAGACTAAACATATAGCTCCTTCTTTTTCAGTTATATTTAATGTGATCTAACTCCAGTTTTCCCTTTTGTGTAGATTTGGTTGCACAAGGAATGACAATTACTCTTGTTAGTGGTAACTACACTGTAATTTTTACCAGCAGCTGTTTCTCTTTAATAGATAGTGTCTCATATGGCATATTTATTTTGAGATGACAGCTTTTCCTTCCTTATAATTAAAATGAGAGTACAGACCTGACTGTGTAGTGTAGGGAGTTTGTAGCTCATTTTTTTTTTATAAAAATCTAGTTGTTATTGTATTATATTGTACAGTATTGTACATTACGTGTCTATTTGTCTAGTATTGCACATTTCACCTGTTAATGTTTTATAGTTGAGTTACCATATATAATTGTTTTTATTGGTTGTGACAACTGATTATCACATCGTTCTTTATGTGTATAACTTGATCCAAATAGTTGACACATCTTTTGAATAAAGGAGCTGTTCCAAAACTTGTCAAGACATGTTTTTTCTCCCTGGCACCTCAATAGAAATTGGAAATGTCTGTATTTGAATTTGGGAGCAATGACTTTTTAGGGCTGTTAGCGGAGCCTACAGCCATTATAGAATCGGACCCTAGCTCTAAAAAATTGCCGATCATGGAACCTTCCATTGGTCATTTGGAAGTATCCTTCTGAATATCCAATGGAGCTTGAAACTCTCCACCACAGCAGCACTATTTCAGCTGTTACCTCCACATTCCAGTGCATGAACTGTGCACGCACAACTCACACGCATATGCAGTTCTGCTGGTGCCGTGATATTGTGAATGGAAAAATGCCATTCACTGCAACTGCACATGTGTGAGTGCTACGCATACCCAGTTGCTTCACTGCCACCAGCTCTACGGCATTCTGTGTCCCTCCAAATCACATGGCACACTGGGAGCCCACACCAGTGTGCCCAAATATTTTTCCTTTTACCCACTGACATCAGGGTGCCCAAACCTCGTGTCAGCATTATGTGCATCTCCTACTCATGTGGCACACTGGCAGCCTAACCCAGTGTGCCTAGCAGTTTTTCTTTTCTTCCCCCACCCCTCACCGACATCAGGGTACCCAATCCCAATGTCCTGTGGCACACTGGAAGCCCATCCCAGTGTGTCCAAATGTTTTCTTTTTTTATTCCTGTAAAAAAGAAAACAGTCCCTTGTCACTCCTGTCATTTTTATGATTGCTTGCACACATGTGCAAGAAACATAGTGCCAGCATGCGAGTTTTCGTAGGTGTGACTCCCCCACTTCCAGTGCCCTGCTGCCTTTTGCAGGCCTGGCCGCACCACGCCAATGAATGTCAGAACTGTCTAAGAAAGCTGTTCAGATACAGTGGCATGCAGTTGAAAGTGAAAAAATGCTGCAATCAGTGGTGGTAACGTGTAGGCAATTTGCATACTGCCATTGGCAGTATGCAAAGTGCCTACATGTCGGCAGTGCACTGAAACAGCTGTCATAGACAGCTCCGCCCCCAGAAGAAGTAGCATGCTGGGAGCCCACCCCAGCATGCTCATGCACTCCCCAACATACACTGTATGGCTGATGGGGTGCCCAATACCCGCCGGCTCCACTGCCTCCCCAACAGACTTCCAGGTGCCACGCTGGGAGCCAACCCCAGTGTGGCAACAGTCTGTATGGTCAACGGGGGTGCCCAATACCCTGTTGTCTCCACTGCCACACAAACAACCAGTGTGGCAAATGTCCTGCATCGTCTGCAAAATTAAAATGAGCTGTAAGAAAAAACGGTCCCTCACTGACTGTCTTGAACCCATCTCCCAACCCACGCCCACCCTCTGAGTGCCCCACCTCCCCACACCCCAACCTCACCCCATACTTACCTCCGGAGTCCGGTGCGATGATCTTCAGTGGACCGGGAACACGTCTGCACTCTTCAAAGCTGACCACGAACTGAAGGAATGACGGTAAGCTGAATAATGGCATAAATAGGAGTTTTTCAACTTTGGTGCATATCTTGGGAATTTTTTGGAATTTTTTCACCAAATTTTCAACATGGGGTTCTTGGGACCCCACCTCATGAACTCAGTCACTGTAATTTTGTTATTTGGTCCATAAAGGTGATTTTGCAGTCACTGCATGGAACCACCTTTTGGGAATGATTTATGAAATGACAGTGTCACAATTCATGAGGTAGGCCCCCAAAAACCTTATGTTGAAAATTTGGTGAACAAATTCCCAAAAATGACTGCTTTATGAGCGTGCATTGCGCAGTTCCTACGAACGCTCATTACTTGAGAATTTGTAATATTTTCACTCCAGATTTTCAACATTGCCATTTTACCACATCTCCTTATGAACAGTACAGCTGTCATTTTTCACATCTTGCTCAAAATGTGTTTTCGCACATGTAGCGCACATTGGCATGGTCGGTTTGCGAAATCAATGTTCTTGACACATTAAGAAAATCACAGTGACACTGTTCATGAACAGAGGTGTTAAAATGACTATGTTGAAAATTTGGTGACAAAAGTCCATAAAATAGCTGTGTTACGTACGTGCATTGGGCAATTTCCATGCACCATCGTAAGTTTACGAAATTTGTAATAATTTCAGTCCAGATTTTCAACATTAACATTTTTCCACACCTCCTTATGAACAGTACAGCTGTCATTTTTCACACCCTAGCCAAAATGTGTTTTCGCACTTCCAGCACAGAATAACGCAGTCGCTGTGGGAAATTAATGTTCGGGATAGATTAAGAAAATTACAGTGACACTGTTCATGAGCAAAGGTCCCAAAATGCCTATGTTGAAAATCTGCTGTAAAAAATCCTCAAACAAATTTCATTACGGGTGTAAATTGTGCAGTTTCTATGCACACTCGTGACTTCACAAGTTTTTTTCTATTTTCACTCCAGATTTTCAACAATGCCATTTTTTTACACCTCCTCACGAACAGTACACCTGTCACTTTTCACATCCTGTTCAAAATGTGTTTTCAAACCTGTGGTACCAAATGGCGCAGTCGCTGTACAAAATCACCTTTCGGCTAACAAACTGATAGTGTCACTGTTCATGTGGTGGAGTCACAAGAAGCCCATGTGGAAAACTTGGAGTAAAAATACCAGGAAATGCACAGGGTTTTCTACCATGACGCCCTACCCTGTAGGGACTGCCAGGTGTCAGGGGTGTGACTTGGGATTGTCGACAGTAATGCTCATGCCATTGCACCCCCACCGCCACCCTCCAGCCAGTGACAAGTGTCGAGATGCACCTTGGACCCTTTGACCTCAGAGTTCACCTCCATTCTCCTATACTGCACCTATTTCAGTGTATTTCCTTATGGAATGAGGTGAATACAAAGCCCAAACACCCCAAGGCACACCTTGACACTTGGCAGTGTCTGAAGGGTAGGGTGAGGTGAAATGTCGTGACCATTATGGGTGACAACCCAAAGGCACACCTCAATGCCTGCCCATCTCTGCAGGGTGAGGGTCGAGTTGGTGTCAGTTCAGTACTTCAATGCCATTCCTATACTGCATCTGTCTAACTCCTGCACTTCCACTGCTAATGCCAGGAAGCAAACATTTGGCATTAACAAATGCTTGCTTTTTCTGTAAAAAAGAAAACAGTCCCTCGTCATCACTCCAGTCACCCTCCCCATCCCCACCCTCTCACTGAGCACCCACCTCCCCACACACCCCCCCTTACCCCATACTTACCTCCGGAGGTCAGCATCATCTTCTCCTTTGGACCAGGACTTGTCTGCACTCTTTAAAGTCGAACCACAAACTGAAGAATCAAAGGTAAGCATGCTATAATGACAATCGATGGGGTTTTCAACTTATGCTGATAAATCAGCTATTTTGGGGAATTTTTGCCCCAAATTTTCAACATGGGATTCTTGGAACCCCACCTCATGAAAACTATCACTGTCATTTTGTTACTCAGTCCTGAAAGGTGATTTTGCGTTCACTGTCCGGAATCACCTTTCGGGACCTATTCATGAAATGACAGTGCCACTGTTCATGAGGTGAGGTCCCAAAAAGCCCAGGTTGCAAATTTGCTGAAAAAGTTCCAAAAAATGACTGCGTTATGAATGTGCATTGCACAATTTCTACACATGTTCCTGACTTCGCCAATTTTTAATATTTTCACTGCACATTTTCAACATTGCCATTTTTGTACACTTCCTTCAAAGCAGTACATTTTCCACAACCTGCCCAAAATGTGTTTTTGCACCTGTGGCACAGAATAGTGTATTCACTCTGAGAAATCACCTTTAAGGACAAGTGAACAAAATGACACTGGCACTCTTCATGAGGAGGGGGTCCCAAAAAGGCTATGTTGAAAATTTGGTGCATCACCTCCAAAAGATGGCCAAGTTACACCTGGGCATTGAATAATTTCTATGCACATGTGTAATGTTGGTTATTTGATAGCTCTTCACAGCCTTATCTGCTCTGGCTTGAACTTGTTTTACAAGAGGTACAATAAGGAGTGCTAGATTTAGCTGTGGTTACATTTAGGTAGATACAAATACTGTAATATTTTGCAAATTTTCAAGCAGGCTTTTGGATTGGTCATTCAACTTTGATCCTTGTTTTGTTCTAAATCATCTTATACATAAATGTACTGAAATCTGTGAACAAAGGCTACATGCCATTTTTATTGATCCATTCTCAGCATTTGGTTCACTGTCCAGATCACATTTTTAGGCAAAACTTAAGAATTTAAATACTAACCCTAGGCTGCTGCACATACTATATACTAATATTTGGAAAAAAGTAAGATTTTCTGTAGAGGGAGATAATGCAGAGGCATTTGCTTCCAATGGGGGTAAAGGAACAGTCAGCCTTTTTTGCATCAAATTATTTCTAGTTAAAAATCCACATTTTATGATTGCTTCCCTTCTCTAAAAGTGATTTATGTTGCTGGTTGTATTATTTGCCTTCTTGCCTAACAGAACTGAAATACATGCTAAAGTACAGTTATATTCAACCTTGTTTTGTTGCATATCCTTTATCTATGGCCGGCCTGGTAGTACGGGGGGCAGAGGCATCCATTCCTCACCTGAAATCACACCAGCGACCTGGTTTGGTGATGCACTCAGTCCACTGGGGGCTGGCTGGGAAGAGGAGGATTGAGCATCTGGAGGACACCTCTCCTCCTCTGGGAGGGAGGGTTGTGGATTCTCGGCATTGGCTTTACCCCGGCGGAGTCTGGGGGGCAATCAGTGCAAATGCTGGGTTGTAGGGCTGGTGGCCAGCGATGTCTTATGCTTGGTAGAATGTGTAGGTGCATCTATGACAGTATTGCACATCCATCCTTCCCTCTTACAGAATAAGGAAAATGGACGGATGCTGCCCAAATGATACCGGCCATCCT
Source organism: Neoceratodus forsteri (assembly GCA_016271365.2). Taxonomy (NCBI): domain Eukaryota; kingdom Metazoa; phylum Chordata; order Ceratodontiformes; family Ceratodontidae; genus Neoceratodus; species Neoceratodus forsteri. The sequence goes on from CM057449.1 coordinate 374,364,769, forward strand.
GCATGCTCTGCCCCGGACTTTAGGGCCCTCTCCAATGCTGGATCCATTCATTGGCAAGTGGTACCTATTGTCAGACCCCTGCCATGGGGGGGGCAAGCCATGGAGGAAGTTAGGGCAGGGGGTCCACGCTGGATCTGTGTCATTGTCGGCGGAACACCCACTGTCGAACCCCACCAAGAGGGTATGCCATGGAGGATGCTTGGAAGAGATAAGTCCTTTGGTAGTGGGTGATGGGCTGGGGAAGTCAGTGGAGGGCTAGGCAGCACTGCGGTGGGTCGCATAAATAAATGAACCAAAAAATCCATGATCTACTGTTCTCCCATACATCCTGAATATTAGAAACACCCCCAAACAGTGCAGTCACTCATAATTTAATAGTCTCCTATACTCCTACTGCATTTAGAGTGGCTAGACTGTGTTGGAAGCATTCCTAAGTCCAGGAAAGGTAGAATCACAGAAACATAGAATTTGTCAGCAGATGAGGACCATATGGCCCACCTAGTCTGCCCATTTCCCTACTCATTGCTCCAGACCAGATCCTATTTGATTTGCAGTTCTCCTGCTCTGCACATCTCCGGGGTACCCTTATGTCTATCCCATGCACTCTTGAAGGCAAGGCAAATTTTATTTTTATGGCGCCTAATCCCAGAGGCTCTTGTCACCTAACAAGGTATAGTACTACAAAATAAAGCCGTTAATTAAAATCTAGAAATTACAACTAAGTAAAATCAGATTTCAATTAATAAAATTCACTATAATAGTGCTAGTTACTTCTGTGAAGGCCAGACTTAAGAGGTGGGTCTTTAGCCTCTGCTTCAAAATATGAATCGAAGAGGCTTCCTGGACTGCAGATGGAAGCGTGTTCCACAGAGACACTGAAAGCTTGATCACCAGATGTCTTCAGCCAAACCCTGGGAATGTACAGGAGGCCTCTCGAAGAGGAGCGGAGGGAGCGAGCAGAGGTTGCAGGTGTCAGGAGCTCAGACAGGTAGTCAGGACCCAGCCCATATAGGGCCTTATAGGTGAGCAAGCCCACCTTGAAAAGGACCCTCCACCTGACCGGCAACTAGTGCAGAGCATACAGGACCGGGGTCACATGTCTTTGCCCCTCACCACTTCTGCTGAAAGGCTGTTCCATGGCTCCACAAACCTTTCAGTGAACAAGTACTTCCTAACATTATCCCCGAGCCTTCCATCCTTCAGCCTCGTATCATGCCCTTTTGTTCTTGTGCAGAGTTTTCTCTGATACACATGCACTGGGATGCCTTGGGAGTAGATCAAGAAATGTAAACAAACATGCTTTTGAGTGGTAACACCAGTATAGTATGCAGTTTGTTATTCACTTTTTAAAAGAAAAATGGATTAGAATCAAACTACCAACTACATCAGCAGTCTCTATAGAATGTGAATAATTGTAAAATGTGTTTTATAAACTAGAGACACTTTGAGGCCTTGGGGGTGGGGCTGTCAGTGTCCCTATAAGCAGGGTTGCCTGTTGCACCCCATTATTTAATCTTTATATTAATGATTTTCTCCTAAAACTGATGATCTAGCTAGCTCTGCTTTAGCTTATGCAGACATTTTATTTATTTATTTGATAACTAGGATTACAAATATATTTGAACCAGGGGTTCTTTTACAAAGGTTCCATGTCAGAACACAGACAGATAACAACAAATTGATTGGAATAAAAACAATGAGGTAATACAATGAGCAAATGCAGCAACAGGTTTTACACAGTTGACACATTAGGTAAATAGAAACATACAAAATCAGTGTACTAGATTCGCTGCCCAAAATGGACTTTGTCATTTCCAACAACAATAAGCAAGTCCAGTGTACCATTCTGCAACAAGTTATACAAAACATCGCATGAGGTCAAATAGTATAAATCATAACAATGCCAGCATACAAGGTTCACAGCCCAAAACAAAATGGATGTTGTCATATCCAAAAGTAGAGATGGGGTATCATCATTAAGAGAGGGAGAAGGCATCAGGGGGGAAAAAAGGTAGGGTGGAGTGGGGTAAAAGGGGGAAGATAGGAGGGAGAGAGCAAGACAGGATGTTTGAGATAAGAGGACAAACAGAGACAGTAAGGGAGTGAGAAAGAGTGGTGAGGGGAAAACATATAGGAGGGAGAATGCAAGTAAGTATGTGAGAGGTATGAGGATGAAACAATGGAGAGGATGGAGAAGAGCTGGAGGAGCAGGTAGGGGTAGATCTGAGAGAGTCAGTAGTCAAGTGGGTCGGGGATGGTAACTAGCCCATACAGTCACATTTGCCCTGTGCTGTGAGGTGTTGCCAGAGCAGAGTTTTAAATGTGCCAAGCTTAGTTTCTGAGAGGACAAAGTCAGGTAGGCCATTAAGCCAGGATGGTGCCCTATAGCTAAAGGTTTGTTGGACCTTCGAGGTTTGGCAGCGAGGGACAAGAATGATTGTTTGGTCATACTGTCCATGTTTTTTAGACTTGCAATGGTTGAAGCAGGGATTGGGTGGTTGGTGGGGTTAGAGAGAGTGAAATTTGTTTGGCGAATAAGCATGTTTGATACTCAACCCTTCCCTGAATGTTAAGCCATTGGGTCCGGGCATATAGGTCACAGGTATGGGTACTTTTGTCTGCACCGGTTACCATCCTGCAAGTTTTGTTAAGCATGACTGTTAAACATTTGACGGCAGTGTCCATGGCTGCACCATAAATTACCAAGCCGTAACTGATAATGGAAAGGACTGAGCTGGTCACTGCAAGTTTTAGAGTCGCAGGTGTAAGGCAGCACCTATGCTTGTACAGGACATCAACATTATCTTGCAGTCGCTTAGAAAAAATAAACTTAAAATATGATTGAACTACTTTAATATCTTTTGTAAGGGAGCTAAACTAGTAGTTAATCTCTCAACAAATAAAATATTGCAGTTTAGTCAGAAATCATGGAAATCCAGTAAGTGGAACTTTGATGGGAATTCATTAGAGCAGGTTAATTATGTTTATATAGGCTTGACTTTCACTTTTAAACTGTCTTGGAGTGATCACTTTAAAATGCTGTTGAAGAAAATTGATACTGTACTTATGTGTCTGGGTTGTTTTAATTGAAGAAATGGCAATTATTCTGCTTCTACTACATTAAAAGCCACAAATGTAAAACAGTCTTCAAAAATGGTATATGCCGCTGAAATATGGGGATTTTTTGAACCAGAGGTGGTGGAGAAAAAAGGGTCAACTTTTGGCATCGGATTTTTGTAAAACAGTCTTTGAAAATTGTATATGCTGCTGAAATATGGGGATCTTTTGAACCAGAGATAGAGGGGAAAAAAGGGTCAAATTTTGACATCAGATTTTTGTAAAACAATCTGAACATGTTATATCTTGTTGAAATATTGGGGGTTTTTTGAACCAAAGATAGTGGAGAAAAAAGGGTCACATTTTGACGTCAGATTTTATCTTTGCCACATTCTTTTCCTGCTTGTGCCATTAGGGCTTAGCTGGAGGAAACTGGAGTTTCCTATATTCTAAACTAGACTTGCCTGTAAAGGCAGAATATGTTCCTATTGGTTAAAGGTTTAAGGAATGAACATTAAAATTACCAGTTCTTGTTCACAAAGAAATGGAGGCATTTAAATACTTGGGTCTAGACTCTGGGTGGTTGAAACATCAGTATGTCAGCCTTCAGGACACAAATCTTCTCTTTTTGTCAGAGCTGTTAGAGGTGTAACTATACACCCTTCCTGCAGGAAGGTGGTGTTAGATAAATTGAATAATAGGGAGTGACAAAGGGATTGGGATAAGTTTATTTATTTTAGTCTTTGGTAACCAGGTAAGGCCCACTAGGCACAAGTGCCTGTTTTCAGGGGCAATCTGGGAGCACTGGTCAGTTAAGTGACTTGCTCAGAGTCACACAGTATGCAAGCGGAGATTGTGAGACTCAAACCCAGGTCTGGTCTACTGGATGTACCAAGCTCATTCACAGTTTGTTACTCTAACCTCTAGGATATACTGCTAGCCCAAGTATGAACCATATTTGGATTTGCTTAAGAACTTGCTATTGAGGAACATTTTTACTAGATTCAGATTCTAACTATTTGAATCAAACGTTTTAAAAGACTGGTTTGAGGGTAATTCAAATAACTATGATGTTACAAAATGTGGGTGTGATTTAGGCATTTCAGAAGATGCAATTCATGAGGTAATCTGTAGCCCTAGATATAATATTTTACAGGAAAAAAGTGTCTGAGATCTTTTTTCAGTGGTTCTATGGATCCTCCATCTAAGCAATTAAATTACTTATTGTCTGGGAAAGGTCCATTCTTAACTATGAAATGGGCACATTTTGTAAAGGCAGTTTTTAATTTTAGGAGATCCATCTATAAATAACCTCCTGTTTTTAATGTTGAAGATGATTATTGTATGTATAATGGTTTTTATATTGTAGTACACGGGTACTGTGTTTTCCCATAGAAAACCCAGAGCTAAAGAAACATGTAATTGTGAAGCACACATTAAGCATGGGGCTTAATGTTTAGCTGCGGCCCCTTTAAGAGCACTTAGAACTGCATGTATCTAATTGCTGCACTGCCTGGCAGTGCCATGTTGGTCTGTCAGTCAGAGTTTTAGTCAGTGTGGGGCTTGTCCTCATGAAGAGAACACCTACTGAACTGAATAAACCTGCCTTATTCTTTATTTTATGCGTCCGACTAGTTATTTGCACGGTTCAGATGGGGTCCTCACCAGCAGCAACCGAAGGGGCTGGCAGACCACAGAGAAGGTTAGGAGTCTTTTAGTGGTGGACCATACAAAAAAAGCCCCATACATGGTGGAGAATGCGGCCCTTCTTCTGTCCAGACCCCCATCTCGCGTTGCCTGCGTCGCTGGTTACCCCAAAGTCATCTACCCCAGTATGCCTGAACTGCTTGAATGCTAGGTACAACACATCCTCTGCTGCATAAAAGAAAACAATAAACTGTGTCCTGTTTTATGCAGCAGCCTGCAGCCCTCATACAGTACTAGGACACTCAAACCAAAGACTGTGTACCACTGCTGCCAAGCAGCTCAATGACTGAACTGTTAAAATTAAATTTGTTCATCTGTGTCTAAAAGAACTCCACTGACTGCACCTCGCACCCCCCCCCCAGCTCCCACCTCATGGCAGGCCTGTCTATTTTGCCAAGCAAACTTCCCTTATAACAGGGAGTGCAGCTACAAAAGAAAATAAATATAATATAATTACAAAAGGCTCTCTTGATGCCTCTGACTGTGGCTTCTGCAACAAGGGATGTCTAGGTGCTGTCGAACCCTCCTCCCGCTCTCAACTCCACGGATTAGTGCCACAACACAAACTTCCTGCTCCCAAACACACTGGCTGCCCTACTCACCGCCACAGCGTTACTCTAGCAGCCTGAACCGGCCACAGCAGCAAGACACAAAGCCACCCAGCAACAACAGAGCCTCTGCTCCACACAGTTGAACCCCTCCTGCACAGTACAACATCGGAGCTCCGCTCCACTAGCAGGCACAGACCAAAGATCCTGTGGCTCCCCGAACCTCCGACTGCCCTTTGGCATCAAGCGAGCTGCTCCATCGAGTCACTGGGCCTCCTACACCCTTCACTAAGGCTCAGCACTGCCACCTGATCGCACCCCACAACTACGGCTCAGTGCCTCTGAAAACAGCCATAGCTCACTCCAGAACTCAGAGAGGAGTGCTCCCCCCATCAGGAGGCTTCGCTCCTCCAGAAACGGCTCCAAGGTCTGCTGTCTTTACAGCACACAAGCACTCCAAGGGAGCTCTGCTCCCTGACTCACCCGCATTCCTACTCTCAGCTGTGGTTTTCTTCTTGCTACTGCCTCAACCACAAAGCCTATTCTCCCCAACTTGGCCAAGCTCCTAAGGGCCATACAAATAAATGAACTTCCTCCAGCCTCTCGGAGTGAGACACTCCCTGATTCAACACACTGTCCCACAAGTGGAAACTCAACCAGGCTGCACTGAGGCACTATAACAAACAAACAAACAAACAACAACAAAAAAAAAACAATAAATAAGTCAGAAAGGGAGCCATAAATAAAACAAAGAGTGCTGAGAAAGCAACCAGAATAAAGCACTAACAAAATAATTGGGGGCAAGGCAACTACAAAGGACCAGAGATAAAAAATAAAAAACAAACTCATTCAGGCAAAACAACATATATTTAAATGAATAAAATAAATACAGAAATTCCTCAGCCTTTTTAGTCACTCACCGCAATAAAACTCCCGCCATTTTCACTGGGGAAGAAGACAGCAGGGTGGCAATCACCATTTTACATATTGCAAAGCAGCCAAGCAGCCTTGTGGCAAGAATCCTCCATCTTGAGCACATCACAACAACAAGACAGGAAGTGGCCCCTTAACCCCCTGCTGGCAGCCATCTTGCTACAGTCAGGCAGTCAAATGCCACAGGAACTGCATGTCACAGTTCAGTGGCCATCTTGGGAAGGGCACAAATTGACCTCACTCCATTAAAATCAGTGGGAGTCCTATTGAAATGAATGGACACTGCTACAAAAAGCTGATTTTTGCAACAAAACCTTTATTTAAATAATGAACAATACAGAATTGAGTGGGAAATCCTTTACTAAGACTTCATTGATGAACTTTGCTACAAAAAAAAACTTGTACTTTTGTCTACAAAATTAATTTTTGCTTGGCAACTCATCCACGACACGACGTCCCGTCTCCTGCATGATGGCAACTCCTTCTCACCCGTATGACCGTCACTCAGTGAAACGAAGCTTATCTCCAACCACAATGTCTGACGATGACACAGATATGGGTGCTGGTGCATCCGGAGTCCTACCTTCACCCACCTCTAGGGCATGGGGCTACAAAATCAAAACAATCCTCCATAACATCTAGTCTTCTATTTCCGCTCAAGGAGCACCAGCTATGCAAGCTATTCAAGACGACTTGGCCTACATTAAAGCCATTTCACCACAGTCCACAGTCCATGCCAGCCTACAACCAGTACCCTTCTCAGCCCTGCCTCATGAAGATGCTGTCGACTGGCTAGAATGCTTCCAAGCATGGATTTCTTTCAACGGTTGGAGTGATCCTTTGCGCATCTCTAATGCCTTGCACTTGCTTCTGAGAGGGACTGCTATTTCATGGTTCAACGCACTTCCAGACCAAGTCAAAGCAGTTGCTGCCACACTGTATGCAACCTTCAGAGCCCATTTTCTCCAAGCACATCCACCCTGGTTATTGGAACAACAGCTGTGGGATCGCACCATGCAACCCTCGGAATCTCTCGAAGCCTGCATTGTGGACATTGACACTCGACGCAAATGCCTACAGAGATCAGAGAAAGATCAAGTAACAGCCTTTGTCTGGGGACTGCCTCCTCAATTTTGTATCTATGTCATACAGCAAAAAACAACCACCTGGACAGCCACCATCCAAGCTGCATGGCTAGCTCAAGAGTCCATTTCAATGTTCTAGTCTGCCGGCACTCGGGCTCCCCAAACCTCACAACTGGCTGCACTTGCCACATTTGTTCAACAGCAACAAGCAATGATCGACAAGCTTATTTCTACTGTCAATACCTTTCACATCAGCTCAACTGCCTCTGTGGTAAATCCTAATGCTATGCAACCACCTCCACAGCGATTGGATCCACCTCCACCTTCTTGAGAGCCAGTGACTTGCCAGCGGTGTGGATTCAGGGGACACACTGCCGCTGTCTGTTGAAAGTTAAAATATTACCACAGGATGCAAGAGGACCACAGATGCCCACCATAGCGCACTCAACATGATAGCTGCAACTACTCTCAGGATCAGGGAAATAAGCACTGCCCAACAGACTAGGGGCTTTTGTTGGGCAGGGGAACACAGCAACTGACCGCCCTCTGACTCTGGCAATTCAAACAAAATACTTCCTCCAACTGCAAACTCTGGCACACTCTCACTTCCAGGGGCAAAGGTACCTGTCATCTGCTCACCTCTCCTAGCAAACTATGTACCTGTAACCATCGGAGATTGGTCTACCCATGTCTTGGTCGACATTGGAGCAGAAATTTCAGTTATCAATCAATCAATCACTCAAGTCTTTATTTAACCAGGCGTTCATCGTTGAGCAGAAGCTCATTCGCAAGATGGACCTGGGTGGAGCATGAACAATTGTATATACAGGTCAACACAGGTATTTACAAGGCAATACAGATAATACTCTTTACAGAGAGGAAGAAAAAGAAATTCATATGTACATAGAATTATACAGATATTGTACAGATTACACGGTATTTACATACATAGAAGTGTCTATAGGAAGATAAAGCAGGTTATCTAAGGTTGCAGGAGGAGTAACGGAAGAAAAAATAAAATAAAAATATACACCAGGTAGAGGTGAAGGTAGGGAAGAGGGAGGAAGTAGGGGAGAAAGGCTAGGAGGGCACGGTGCACAGAAAGGAGTTGGTAAAGCTGGATGTAGAGAAGGTGGATGGAGAAAGGAGTGTGTGAGCCCCGGATTGAATGCTATAAAGCACGGGCATGGTAGGATGTCACAACCCAGGGTAGTGAGCTCCTATCCGAGGTTGGGAAAGGAAGAATAAGGGATGGATGGGCCTAGTGTTGATAAGACAGGGGAAGAGAGAGAACAATTAGGCTGGTGAGGAGCAAGCTGGGGGTCAGTACTTAAAATTAGGTCTAGGCGTGACTATATACCAGTACTGGGTCTGAGTGGGTGAAGCAGTTACATACTTCTCTGATTGTATGGAAATAAAGCATCTTGAAAGCATTTATACCGATTAGAGTGCTTAATTTGAGGGTTTTTTGTAGATCGTTCCATAAGGTAGGTAGCACGAAGTTTATGGCTGCCCTGCCGAAGCGGGATTTTGCTTTGGGTACTTTAAGTGTAATAGCTGAGTAACTTCTTAACGAGTATTTCCCAATTATACTCAGGGAAGACAGCAGGAGATATAGTAAGGCAGCTTATTAGAGATGGCTCTATAGGTCCAAGAGCAGCGTTCTGTGGCGCCTGAACTTTAGTGATGTCCATCCCACTGCCGCATATAGGGTGCAGTGATTGTGTCAAGGGGAGTCCCATTATAAACCTCAGTGCTCGATGGTAGAGTGTGTCCAGTTTAGCCATGTAAGAGTTGGGGCATTGGCTGTAGAGGAAGTCAGCGAATCAACCAATGATAGGAAAATGGATTGGACCAGTTGTTTCTTGGCATCTCTGGTGAGAATTGGCTGATGCTAAAACAGTCCAAGCCTTTGCCGAAGTCATTTTAGCAAGTCCTCGATATGTTCAATGAAGGAGAGTCTTTGGTCTATCCAAACTCCCAGATACTTGAATTTTGTAACAAATTCTAGTTTTTCACCTAGAACTGTCGTAATTTGGGGAACTGTTCCACTGGACACAGGGTTAGCTGTACGGATAAAAGGAGAGAGTACCATCGCTTTAGTTTTTTTGACATTAAGGAGTAGCTTTTTTTGGAGGAGTTGGCTTTGCAAAAGGTTGAATTCTGACTGTAGGTCATTGCAGGCAGCTTCAGGTGTTGGGCGACTCACGTGAGAACTGTATCATCTGCAAACAGATGGATGTTGGCTCTTTTATACAGTAGTCGATGTTATTAATGTAGATTGCAAAAAGTAAGGGCCTAATATAGAACCTTGAGGCCCCTTTTTGCAGAGTTTTTAAGGGGACAGGCCTCTTCGGCTTTAACTTGTTGAAGAGCCCTGTAAGATAGTCAGTGAACCAATGCAGAGAGGAGGGGTCCACACCTATGGTTTGAAGGGCGGAGAGGAGCAGACTATGGTCGACGGTGTCGAAAGCCTTGCTTAGATCAAGGAAAACAGCACAAATAAAGTTTTTGCTCTCAAGATTACGCTGCCAGTCGTTAGCAACTTTGGCGAGGGCTGAGATAGTGCTATGTTTAGCTCTGAATCCGGACTGCATAGGATTTAGCAGTTCCCTAGACTCAAGGTGAGTCCTCAGCTGTGCATTTACAATTTTCTCTAGGAGCTTGGACAGGACCGGAAGGAGGGAAATTGGCCTGTAGTTATTGAGATCGCCACGGTCACCTGATTTGAACAGTGGTATGACATGTGCTGTCTTCCATATAGGTGGTAAGGTGCCCTGAGACAGGGATAAGTTAAAAAGGTGGGTGACGGTATCGCTAGTACGTGGTAGGCAATTTTAGGAAGTAAGGGTCAGGGAGTCGGCCCCAGCACTTTTTCTAGTATCCAACTGAAGCAAGAGGTCCTCTACCTCTTTCAGTGTGGCAGGTTGAAGTGAGAAAGGCGGCGAAGCTATCGGAGTTTCAGGCAGTTGGCTGGCAGTCTGGGAGCGAAGTATGTTTGCAGGGGAGTTATCAAATGCCATGCCTGCAGCAGCAAAGTGGTTATTGAATGCATCAAGTATATCCGTCTTTTCGGTTATAGTCAAGTTGCCAGAGGTAATCTTGGTCGGGAGTGAATTTCCTGGGGAGTGGCCTAGCAGATCACTGATTGTGTTCCAGAGCTTGATTGGGCTCTTTGTGGCAGAGTCGAGTTCGGATTTGAAGAAGGTGGTCTTCGATTCTCTGATTGTTTTGGTACATAAATTTCATAGTCTCCTGAACTGGTTCCAATCCTCTGCAGTGTTCAGTCTGCGTGCTTTTTTCCAGAGCTTATCTCTTTCTAGAAGCAAGGACTTGATCTGAGTTATCAATAGCAGTATTTTAAACAATCAAGCTATTCATCACATACCTAATGTCTCTCTAGCCGACATAAAGTACATTATCACAGCCAGTACAGATACAGTACCTATCACAGGCATGGTCCATCTCAAGCTCCACTTTGGCTCACAGCAAGCTATTGTCAAGTGTTATATAGTGCCTGATCTTCAACCTGCAATAATTCTAGGCCTGTACTTTCTCAAAGCTCACAAAGCCATCCAGACTTTGCCTCAAACAAATTGTCGCTAGATCTTCAGAGGCAACTTACAGCTATAGACTCAGTCACCATGCCTCCTCAGTTGGAAATGGTTTTGATTGCCAAGATTTGAGATGAACCACTTCCACAAGGTGTTGGCATCATCACAGGGTCCCCAGCGCTGCATTCGTCAGGTCTCCTTCCGGGAAATACCTTATTGATGGTGCATGATGGCGCAGTCATCCAAAAATGCTGCAACTTCACAGATGAGCCAGTGGTCATTTCAAAAGGTGCGAACGTTGGAAAGTCTGTCTGCTTGTCTTCAGGGAACCAGCTTCATCTCATGCAAGAACCTCAGCCTGGTTCCACCAACACTACTCCTGTCAATACTATCATGACCAATCCAGCTTCAACAGTTACCCCTCAGTCAGCGTCTATCCTCTTCTAAACTTCCAGCATCTCCAACAGAAAAACAACAACTTTTGAAATTCCTGGAAAATTACCCTGATGTCTTTGTTGGTTCAGATAACAAGTTCTGATGTTGTGATATCCTGCAACACACCATCCAAGTACAGCCCAACCAGAAACCAGTCCGTCAGCGAGCCTACAAAGTGGGACATAAACAGAAACAAGTCCTCGACGATATAATCAAAGACATGCTTGACCAAGACATAGTCAAAGAGTCTACAAGTCCCTGGGGTGCACCTTGCTTGCTGGTGGTAAAGAAGGACAAAGGGCATCGTTTTGTGGTAGACTACAGAAAACTCAGTGCCTACATGGTGCAGGATGCTCATCCCTTGCCTACAACTGAAGATGCGTTAGAGAGTCTTGGTGCGGTCAGTCCTGCTTACTTCACCACTCTAGACCTTCAGAGTGGGTTCTGCCAAGTTTCAGTAGATCCAGGTTCTCGTCCATACACAGTGTGGTGCTGCCACTTGGGACTTTTCCAGTTCAAACGTCTGCCTATGTGTCTTCGGAACAGTCCAGCCACATTTCAACGTGTTATGAAAGCCATACTACGTGAGTTGTCCTGGAAATCTTGCCTAGTCTACCTGGATGACATGACAGTCTTCAGCAGAACTTTGCCAGAGCACCTCCAACATCTTAAAGAAGTGTTCAAATGTCTCAGGCAAGCCAATCTCAAGCTTCGCCCAGAAAAGTGTTGCTTTGCGCAGCATCAAATTCATTACCTGGGACATGTGGTTAGTTCTCAAGGCATCTCTCCAGATCCAGACAAGCTCTCAGCAGTCAAAGACTATCCAGAGCCTAATAATCTCAAAGACCTTCGAGCTTTCCTGGGCTTGTCTGGCTACTACCGAAAGTTCATTTGCAACTACACCAAGATTGCAGCTCCACTGTATGCCCTCCCCAAGAAAGGATGTGATTATATCTGGACATCTGAATGTAAAGAGGCCTTTGACACCCTAAAACAAAACCACATCTCTTCTCCAGTATTGGCATACCCAATATTCGACCAACCATTCAAGCTCACTCAGATGCTAGTTCATTTGCAGTGGGTGCTGTGCTCTGTCAAATTCAAGATGAAACAGAACAAGTTGTCTCCCATGCTGGGCGCTCCCTTTCCTCAGCTGAGCAGAACTATGGCATCACAGAGAAAGAATATCTGTCTATGGTATTTGCCATGAAGAAATTTGACTGCTACCTTTGCTACTCCTCCTTTACAGCTATCGTTGATCACTCTGCCTTAGGTGGTTATTTGAAATAAAGGAGCCAGTAGGCAAGTTCGCCCGATGGAGCGCCATGCTGCAATCCTAAACCTTCGAAATCCAATACAGACCATGTCAAGTTCAGTCAAATGCTGATGGTGTAAGCCGGAGATGATATCCCTCTGCATCCTCTTCAACAGATGAAGAATCCTGCTTACAAGCTCTTCCCTTCCATGCCACGGATGTGCTTCCTGTGGACACTCCTACAGCACCTCAAGTTGCTTTACTGCTACCAACTGCCTCCACAGAGAGACACACAAATCCTCAGTTACTACAAGCAGCTGAAGAGCTTCTCATCTCCTCTGCATCTGATCTGTCCCTGGCAACTGTTAAAATGCAACAAAGAACTGACACTCAATTTACGGACCCCATCACCTACTTAGAGTCTGTAACATTACTGTAACAAAAGCAACATCGCCAAGATGTACTTTTCCTTGCTTCGCAGTACTTCCTCAATGGCGGTGTGCTCTTTCACATTTGGACCAAGGAAGGCAAGGGTCATCGCACGGATAGAACTCACGTACAGCTAGTTGTGCCAGCCTCTCTCATCCCTCAAGTTCTCTCCACTCGTGCCTCTCCACTCTCTGGAGGTCATAGGGGAATTCACAGAACTCTGGAAAAGACAAGGCTTCACTTCTTCCGGCCACACATGAACAGAGACATTGTCCAGTTCGTAAAATCCTGCCAACCCTGCTCCCAGAGAAAGCCTCCTGCCAAACTGACAAAGGCACACGTCATCCCAATGCCTGTAGCCACTAAACCGCTCCAAAGAGTCAGCACTGACATTCTTGGGCCCTTGACAACATGCTCTGACTCTGGTAACAAATACATCCTTGTCTTTGTGGACTACTTGACAAAGTATTTGGAACTCATTGCCATAAGAGACATTAAAGCCACCACTGTGGCCAGTGCATTTCTCAACACAGTCATTTGTCATCACAGTACCCCATCGTACCTACATTCAGACAGAGGCACTAACTACCTGTCTACCATTGTCTGAGAAACTTGCAAAATTCTCGACATAAAAAAGACACATACCACAAGTTACCATCCACAATGCAATGGACAGAGTGAAAGAATGATGTTCACCATTCTCGGCACCCTCTCCAAGTATCTGGATGAGACTCATGACACCTGGGACAGGTTTGTTCCCTTTGTGCAGTTTGTGTACAATACCTGCCCTTGTGTCGATAGCACAGAATACACCCCCTTCTTCTTAGTCCATGGACGTCACCCAAGAACTCCACTGGACAGGGATCTCTCACTGCTAGAGGTACCTAAGTCAGCTTCTTCTTTTATTATCCCTCTTCTGGAACAGCTGGAACTTGCCCAACAAGTTGCAATCACCACGTTGGACCAGAGAAAATTGGCAATGAAGAAAATGTCGGCAGCCAAGGCGCATGAGCCTTCATTCTCTGTTGGGGACATTGTCTATTTGTACCGTCCTGTTCTTGTTCCAGGTGCCACCAAGAAACTGCTTTGCCCCTGGACTGGTCCCTTCTACACTGTAGAAAAGCTCCCTCCAGTTCATGTTCATCTGCGACGCAAGTCAAATGGCAAGCTGGTACACAAAAAAGTCCATACAAACTGACTAAAGCATGGGTACCTCAAAAACGACCTTCCAGATGACCCCAGTCCTCCCACAAATGAAACTGCCCTTGAGCCTGCTATCCTCTCTGAAACTGAGATTCCCCCAGATAACTTGCAGCCAGTTCCTACAGATCTTCCCACTCCTGACACTCTCCAGCCGGATTCCAGTTTGCCAGATGATTTGCCTGGGACTTCCTCTTCTTCTCAATCTTCTTTTTCTTCTTCTTCTCAGAACTCTTTTCCACAAACTCCAGTGTACCAGATCGAGAAGATCCTAAGAAAGAAGTTTGTCAATGGATCCTGGACTTACAGAGTAAAGTGGTGTGGATTCGATAGTGGGCAGAACTCCTGGGTCACTTTTAACAACCTGACCCCCTCCTGTCAGGAACTGGTGCAGTCCATACATGCTTCCATTCCCACTGACAGGAAAAGTCGACGGAGGTCTTGAACTTTTGTTACCAGATTCAGTGTAATGTGTCAGGACTAATTAATTTTCTGATTTTCATTGTTGCAGTAAATATCTTGTACCTCTTTCTTGCACCTGTTGCCATGGTACTATTTACCTGCACTAACATTTTCTTCCCCTTAGGAATGTCTCTTTCAATGGACAGTCCACCTGTTTATGCAACTGTTATTAAAGTGTGAGCCTGCATTCTGGGTATCATCCTGTTGCTACCCTTCCCTCTCTTCCCTTTCGCTTCCTCCGCACTTAAGCGTTTGTGGCATGACCAAGTCTCAAGTACTATTATGTTTCCCTCCTCTCTGGTGCTACTCTGACTGGTCCCCAGTGTAGTCCAGGTTCTTTCCTCCACCCCACCCCACCCCCCGCAGCGGAGTACTGTTCTGTTTTGGGAAATCTAATGCCTTCTAATGCATGAAAATGTTTTTTTTGCCTTTAAAAATTTACTTAAAATATTTCTTAGAAACTAATAGATTATTGCTTGTTTGAGTGGCGCTCACATTCACTGTTCTGGCGGTGATGTGAAGCACACATTAAGCATGGGGCTTAATGTTTAGCTGCCACCCCTTTAAGAGCACTTAGAACTGCATGTATATAATTGTTGCACTGCCTGGCAGTGCCATGTTGGTCTGTCAGTCAGAGTTTTAGTCAGTGTGGGGTTTGTCCTCATGAAGAGAACACCTACTGAACTGAACAAACCTGTCTTATTCTTTGTTTTATGCCTCCGACTAGTTATTCATATGGTCCAGATGGGATCCTCACCAGCAGCAACCGAAGGGGCTGGCAGACCACAGAGAAGGTAAGGGGTCTTTTAGTGGTGGACCATACAAAAAAACACCACATAATACTGTAGCACTGTTGTGACATCGAAAAGTCATAATACCATCAATCTGATGTCAGATCGATGGTGTTATGATTTTAAATCCTGCTCCAACCCATGTTCGCGCTAGTTTTCAAACCACTGATCCCAACCTCCTGAAAGCCAGGCTGATAACTGAAAAAGAAACTGACACCATTGTCAAGACCCGCTGCCATTGCCATGGTGATGGGAAGGGGGAAGTAAGTGTATGTGTATTCATAAGGGAAGGGGCACCTCGCAATCAGACTTAAACAGCTGAAGGAAAAATGGACTTCAGCACAACTTAGGCTCAGAGATTTATTTTTTATGCTACTGCTAATGGTAATTGTTTATGTCAGTGGGGGCCTGTGTAATGATAGCTGACTTCAAGAAATAGGAGCCAGTTAACAGGCAGGGATGCCATGTACTCTGAAAAGCAGCATATGGCTTTCTGTCCATTATGGAGCTTATAACTCCATCTCGGGGTTCCAGTGACATCATAAACCTCTCAAGCTATGCTCTTGAGATTTATGAATCCCTCAATGGAGTTACAGCACCATAACAGATAGGGAGCCATAAGCTGTTTTATTTGTATTTGATGTCCAAAATGTTTTAACTGCTTTTGAAAAGATGAATAGCTGAGCAATAAATGAACTACTACTACCACATTCAACAAACAAAATAAGCAGCTAAGCCCATGCTCATTTACAAACTTTAGGCAAGGCAAGGCAATTTTATTGATATGGCACCCAATCCCAAGAGTTCTGGACATCTCACAATGTGTACAACATAAAGAATCAACTTAAAATAAAATCTGTGAATTGCACTGAATAAAATTCTCAGAAAATATTACATTGCAGCATCAGGCCCAAAGCACAGTAAAAATATGGGGGTTTCAGCAGCCTTTTTAAAATGGTCAGTAAAGGAGCACCTCTCACCTCCCAGGAAAGGGTGTTCCACAGAATCAGGGTGGCTACTCCGAATGCTCTATCACCTGAAGACTTCAAATGGGATCTTGGACAGATAAGAGGCTGGCCTCCATTGACAAGAAGGGGTGGCCAGGAGCATAAGGTACTAGGAGGTCTCTCAGGTAGTAGATCTAAAAACACACCACGAGCAGCAGCAAATAGTCCATGCTGCACTTCCAGAGGTGGCTCACCTCCACAGAAATACAAATCCTGAAAAAGGCCATGCACACAGTGAGATTCAGTGTGTTACATGAAATAAAGGGAATAAAGGAATGTCCAGATTAAAAGCAAGGTTAAACTTTTCTTTATTTTGTAAATCCTTCTCATACAGCAAACAAGCAAGTATACAAAATCAAACGGCCAAACGTGCCCCTAGTGCCTCGACTCTTGTGAGTCTTCAGAGGGGGTCTTGCGAGAGTGCACACTACCTGTTCAGGATTGGTCTTTCAGGTATCCTGGTCCCAGTCCATGCAGGGCCTTGTATGCTAACAAGCACACCTTGAAGGTAATGAGCCACCACACTGGCAACCAGTGAACAGTGTGGAGAACTGGTGTGATGTGCTTGAACCGAGAGGTTCCAGCAATCAACCAGGCTGCCACATTCTGGACTAACTGTAAGTGATGCAGCAGCCTCACTGATAACCCAAGGTAAAGAGTGTTACAGTAATACAATATTGATGTGACTATGTCATGCAGCAGTGTTGCTAGGTCAGTCAGTTCAAGATAGGGCTTGATCTGGGAGATGTTTCACAGATGATAAAAGCCACTGCAGACAACAGTTGACACCTGATATTCTAAGGTCAGTTTGGAGTCCACAATGACCCCCAGATTCCTCACCCTGTCTGTAGCTGCAAATGTCATGCCATCCAGTGAAGGTAGGAAGGTGCTACTGCTTGCTGTTGCTGAGTGAAACCGACCTGGCTCCACTAGTAGCGCTTCTGTCTTCAATGGGTTTAATCTAAGCCAGCTGGCTGCCATCCAGCCCAAGATTTCCCTAAGGCACTCACTTAATTCTCAAACAGCTGCACCATTATCAGAAACACAAGACACCGTCACATCTACAGCTGGGTATCATCATCATAGCAGTGAAAACCCAAGCTGCAGTGTCTAATGATCTCCCCTAGTAGCAACATGTGCATGGCAAATAACATGGGAGCTACAATTAATCTCTGTGGCATACCACAGCAGAGTTCAGCACTGCTCAGTATAAAATAACCAAGTACTACATGTTGTACTCTGCTGGACATGTAGGACTCAAACCACCGCAACACCATTCCTGTGAGTCCTACATAGTGCCTCAGATGGACCAATAATATCCCATGATCCACCGTGTCAAAAGCCAAAGAAAAGTCAGCAGGACAAAGATGGAATGATGCCTACTTTCCTTTGCTAGAAGGAGATCACGGTACATCTTCACTAGCATGGTCTCCATATTATGAAGAGGCCAGAAACTGGACTGGAAAGGCTCATAGATCTCAATGTTTTCCAGGTGTTGTTCCAGTTGCACTGCCAACACATTCTCAACCAACTTCCTCAAGAGGGGAAGGTTTGAGACAGGCCTGTAGTTAGAGAAGTTTTCAGAGTCCAGAGAGCATTTCTTGAAGAAGGGTCTCACCACTGCCTTTTTCAAGGCAAAGGGAAAAATCCCTTCCCCAAGAAATCACCTAACAATCTTCACAACAATTGCAAATCACAGCACCCTAAAAGAAACCAGGTTTGCTGAGGTCCTGAATAGAGAAGGTAGTATGCAGTCCTGAAACTACCCAGAGGACAGCATCCACCAACCTTGGATCAAACTCTGCCCATAAAAATGGAGTGCCTGTGTCCATCAAAGATCGGATACCATCAGCCTATGACAGGCTGCTTGAGGATATCCCAGCCCAAATGGAGGACACCTGGTCTAGAAAAAAACAGTTAAACTCTTCACATTAGGAAAAAAAGCTCTGCATGGCTGGAGACATACTGGATTTAATAGTCTGTCCACAGTGTTAAAGAACTGAGCTAGCCGGTTCCTTCCAGCAGCAATCATTCATAACAGGAATGCTGACTTTTTCAGAGTGATTGGCCACTGATACCCAACACAATGAACTCTCAACGCCAATCTATCCTCTTCCATGTGGGACCTCTGACAACAATGCTCTGACCTCTGCCTCTTTGTCTTCAGCCTCCTCAGGTCAGCATCAAACCATGGTGATCTGTGGTGGGAAATCAAGGAGTGGCTATGGAGAGGTGCTAAGGGAGTCGACCACAGTCACAAGGGCCAGGCTATAATCCTCCATGACCTCCTTGGCTCTCATTGAACAAGCCTTCTTCATGCTGAAGATGTCTAGTACCACCAAGAATTTCTTAGGTTAAATGTTTTTTCTATTAGGGCTGCTACTGCTATGGCATACATCAGTTAAAACAGAAAATTCAGTGCACACCCTCCTTTCCGTGGCACATCTTTCAAATATCATAATATTCTTTCTGCCTGAATTAGCTATTTTTTTATTTTATCTCCAATGGGAGTGGGGGTGAGGGTTGAGCTGTGAATGTTGTGTTTGTTTAATGTTTGGGGACGTAGGGCTCTCTGTTAACAGGCTCATCAGTTACTTACACATTGGTTGAGGATTGTACTTCAATTAAATGAAGCCAATTTAGGCAGTGCACCTTTTATAAAGGAAACCAGTTCAGGCAGTTACATTTTAGAATAGGTACCCAGCTGGTGATTGGTCCACTGTAATGCTTGGTAGCTGGGCTTACTTTACAGCACTGCTCTAACATTAACACCGAGGGACACCCACTTCTATTGGAGATAAAATAAGCAAGCAGCAAATTAAGGCAAATAGAACATTACAATATTTGAAAGAAGGGCAATGGGGGGTGGATGTGCTCTGAATTGTCTGTTTAAAACTGATGCATGCTTAATGCAAAAAACATTTAAATTTGTGAATGAGCATGGGTTGAGCATCAGCTTAAACTCCTGCCTTCCCCCTACTGCGGCTGTATGCTCCCTACCTGACCTGACCGGTATTTCCTTCCCCTTTCTCCCCAGTTCATCCCCCCCCAGTGGTCAGTTTTACTTTTCCTGTCTCGTTGCACTGATATGGTCAGCTAGTTGCTTGATTGTATTTCAGGATGTATAGTGCATATTCTTTCTGTCACCCCCTTTTGTTACTTTGCACTTTTGTCATGTTGCTCTACATTTGTTTGCATCTTACTGTATTTGTATGTTATTCATTAATTCTACTGCATTTGCTTGATTGTTCCCCCTCCCCCCTTCCTGGGTCACACCTGGAAACAAGCCTTTGGTCAGTGTTTCTTTTTCAATTATCAATTTTAAAATAAACAAATAAAATAAAAAAAAGCAGTACATAAAAACATAGAATATGTTGACAGAAAGGACTGCAGGAGGTCAGCAAATTTGACACGGTAGTAGTGCTACCACCCACCACACCAGTGACCTGGGACTGGGAGTGATCTTGAGTTGCGGGGGGCTGGATGGTGGGGGGCTTAGCATCCACTAGACTGCCCTCCTCTTCCCTAGAAGGAGCTTCACCACGTGACTGCCACCAGGTGGAGACCTGATGAGAAGACGAGCCAATAGCAGCAAAGAAAGGGAGCTGCGAGACTTCTGCTGTGTGTGTATGCCTCTACATGCATATGCCAATGGGTGTGCCCTAGCAATGGTGGGGAGAAGGACCTAAAAATGGAAAAAAAAGGCTAGGGCAAGTCTCACAAAGCCCATGCCTGCTCCCCTCTGGCCCATGCCACAATCTGGTTATGGGATCCTGGATTTGGCTGTACTGGGGGAGGACGGACCACCCCTTCCTTGCCCCACTGTGGGGGACAATTCATAGGGAAATCTCCGGTTGTTAGGGGAGGTATGTGATGGTCTATGGGGGAGCAAGGATACTGCTGATGGTTACCAGCCTAGCTTGTAGTAGAAAAACCTTTATGCAAACAGAAAATGATGGCTGGGCCCACCCAGTGTGCTCAGATGGTCCTTGCCTAGTTTGTCTCTGCAGATTCTAACTTGCAACAAACAGTTTTCAGGGGTGACTGCACCAGGGAAGGGCCATGCTCCAGTAAAAAACAACAATAAAGTACAACTGAGTGGGGAACCTGCACCAATACTCACGCAGATGGAACTATGATGTAAATCCAATCCCAATTCATAAAAGTGTAAGGACTCACCAGAATGCAGCAAATGCAAATAATCCTTTATTAGGTCTGGAAAAATAAGTCCAAATGAAAACCAAACACTTCCTTGTTCCCTCACTGTGCTTCCTGTTATGTGATGTGACATGTAGGATGTCACCTGATGCGTTTTGCACTATGTGCTTTCTCAAAGAGCAGGGGAGTTTGGGCATTGGTGCTGGTCCCCCACTCAGTTGTACTAGACTCTAATTTGGCTCCGGTGACCCTCCCTCCTCCCTGCCTATTTACTAATATTCCCCTATGTCTATCCCACGCATGCCTCAAGGCCTCTACTGTTTTTGCCTCCACTACTTCCTCCAGCAGTCTGATTCAGGTGTCTACCACTTTATTTCAGTGAAGTAGTACTTCTTCACATCCCTCTCAAACTCCTCCCCTCCAGCTTCATCACATGTTCTCTGGTCCTAGTGCTCTTTCTCATTTGAAAGAGACCTCGTAGGGCTTTGGTGCAATCCCTGCACCATTTTAGTTGCCCTTTTCTGCACTGCCTCTAACTTGTCTAGTTTCTTTTCTGAGGTGTGCCCACCAGAACTGGACAAAATACTCCAGGTGAGGTCTCACCAACGAGCAATACAGTGGCAACATTACCTCTCTACTCCTGCTGTAGATACCGCTCCCTATGCATACTGGCATTCCAATGGCCCTACTCACTGTTTTGTCACAGTACCCTGCCACTTTGAGGTAATCAGATATGATAATCCCAAGATCCTTTTCTTGCTTAGTGACCGTCAGTACCTCCCATCCTATACTCAGCTCCTAGGTCCCTATGAACTAGGTGCATAATGTTGCACTTTTTGACAATGAATTCCAACGGCCATGCTCGTGACCACTCCTTAAGTTTTCCAAGGTCCCTACACATTCTCTTCACCCCCTCCTGTTTGCCCACCCTATTGCAGATTTTGGTGTCCTCTACAAAGAGGCATGTCTTACCTTCCGGTTCTTCTGCAATGTCACAATGAAGACATTGAAGAGGACCAGTCCCAGTACTAAGCCCTGTGGCACCCCACTGGTCACTTTCTCCTCATTAGAGTGAGTGCTGTTAACCACCAACCTCTGTCACCTACCTATTCACCATATCCTTATCTAATTCTCCACTTCACATCCCATTCCTAGGTGCTCAATTTTTTATCAGTCTCCTGTACAACACAATAATGGATGACTAGGTAAAGTCTGGACAGACCATGTCCGCTGTCCTCCCCTGATCTATTTCTCTGGTCATCCAGTAAAAGAAATCAATCAGATGAATCTGACATGACCTCTCCCCACCCCAATAATCCATGCTGCCTTTAGTCTTGTAACCCATTGGATTGAAGATACTGTACTCTACCAACCTTTCCTTTAGCAGGGTTTCCTTTAATTTCCCCACCACTCATGTGAGAGACTGACCAGCCTTTAGTTGCTAGCCTTTTTCCTGCTGCTCTTCTTATGAAGAGGGACCACATCTGTTCTCCTTCAGTCTTCTGGAACCATGCCTGTTTCTAGTGACCTATTGAATAAGGCCAACAGCAGGGCAGCTATCATGTACCTGAGTTCCTCTAGTACCCTTGAGTATCCCAGCCAGTCCCATAGCCTTGTCCACTTTCAAAGCTGCAAGTCCCATCGGGACTCCTTCCTCTGAAAATGGACTTGTGCCCACCTCCCCCCCACTTTGTTCTTGTTGCTCCCTGGTGGTCTGTCCCCTCCTTCTTCCACTGTGAAAACTGAGCAGAAGTACCTGTTCAGGGTGGTTGCTTTTCTTTATCCTCTTCTGTGCAGTATCCCTTGCCACCCTTCTTATGCTCACTATCTCTCAACTTTTTTTTTATTAAACTCTAGCATTACTTGCTTTCCTCTTCGCCATTGCTTTCTTTTTCTCACTCATGTACCTGAAGAAAGTCTTATCCCCTTTAACTACACCTTTGGCCTTTTACTAATCCTTTCCTCTGTCTGCACCTTTGTTCCCTTCACTGCCTTTCCTACTTCCACCTGTTCTACTTTATATATCTCACTGTCTTACTCCTTCTGACTTTCCTTTTACCTCCTGTATACCGCCCTTTTATACACACCACCATAGCCACTTCTCTAGAGAACCATAACAGTCTATTTTTCTTTCTATTTTCATTCACTTCCTTCACACAGAGGTTGGTTGCCTTAATTATGTCCACCCTTATTTTTCCATTGTGTGCCTCTACCCCTCCCTGACACACACACCCCTTGCCCATGAAGCATTTTCTAAGGCTGTCTCCAATTTTTTTCAGATCCACACTCCTAATGTCCAGGATCCTTGTCTTCATGTTGTTTGCCTCAGTTCCTGTCTTAATGTTAAACCACACTGTATGGTGATCACTGGTACTTAGGGAACTGGCCCACAGTGATGTCTGGAAGACCATCTCTGTTTGTAAGCACCAGGTCCAGCACTGCAACATCCTTAATGGGTTTCTTGACTAGCTGCCTGATAAAAGCTTCTTGTAGGGAATCAAGAATGTCCCTGCTCCTTCTTGAAGCTGCAGATGCAAGACTCCAGTCCACGTCTGACAGACTGAAGTCCCCACCAGCAGCACCTCCCCCTTACTTGCCATCCTGTTGATGGCTTCTCTGAGTGTTGTTATCCAACTCCTCTCCTTTTGCTTGGAGGCGTGTTCACCAACCCTGTATGGAGAGTGGCCCCAGCACCTATCTCCAGGATGACCCACAGCACCTCCAACACTTCCTTTTCCTCCGGGTACCCCTGTACTTCCATAGCCTTGATTCCCTCCCTCACATACAGTACAAGCTGTCCAACTCTCCTTCCTTCCCTGTTTGTTCTGAGTAGAGAGTGTCCTGGGATGGCCATGTCCTATTCGTGGCTGTCAGTGCACCAGAATCAGATTTCAAATTCTTAATTAACACAAACATATATAAAAACAGTACAGTTTATTATGTGTAAAACATCAATCATCTTAATAATAGTTAAAAACATCAATACAGTTTTCATGTGGCAGCAAACAGTTTATGTGTAAATACTGCAATGGCATAATACATAACATCACTCTTAGAAAACAGTAGTTGGGCAGTTTTATTGTCAGTCGAATCATAGTAACAACTTCTTACAAATGTTTTTATAAGCTGTTTTTGCTCCTTTTTGTAATAAAGTGCATTCAAACAGTAAATGCTCAAGTATTATTCTCAGGTTATTTTTTTTTTTAATTAGTTTTTTTGGTTTTTTCCAGACATACAACTACACACAACAAAAAGCTGCTGCAGTATTAATGACACGGGTCAGAAATACAGACATGTCTCTCATATAAGCAAGGGGATCTTTTTGTACAGTTTCCCATGACATAAAGTGCATCATTTCCCATTATGATACAAAATCATTATACCATATTTCCACATTTCATACATAATCCAGCTGCTCTTCAAATTTTGGGAGGGTATGAGATACTCTTGCAGATAACTTTTCCATGGTATATGTTTCTCTCATTAGATTATGCCACAGAGTTAGAGTAGTTCAATGTGCCTGTGCAACTGGTTTCATGCTTGTGTAATGTAAATAATCTTTGGTCTGTTCACCTCCTCATCCATGGGATATACCACCCTGTAGGGGTATGAATGCAAAGAACCCTAGAGGAAGGTTACACCCCTAGAGGTGCAGTGGGAGTGATTCCCTTTGCTAAAGGTACTTTAGGAAGAATCCCATGGGAGAGAAAGGAGTGCCACTGGAGGAGAAGGGGTGGATGTAGTGGCAAGGAATAAATGCTTATGTGTGGAGTGGGGAGAGCTGCCCTTAAATAGGCTGAATGGGGGCATGGCCAATTGCACTGCCTCCTTGAACTACAGACTTTAGTCTTCCAGTTCAACATGCCTGTGCAACTGGTTTCATGCTTGTGTAATGTAGAAATATTTGGCTGTTTGCCTCTCTATCTATGGGATATACCACCCTGTAGGGGTACAAAGGCAATGAACCCAAGAGGAGGATTCCACCCCTACTGCTGTCGTGGGAGTGATTCCCTTGGCTAAAGGTACCTTAGGAGGAAGCCCAAAAAGAATGTCAAGCAAAGCTTACAAGGTGGCGCACACTTATCGGGGTCGAAGACCTGTATGTAGGTCAGTTGGTAACATGGGTTCAGTTGGTAGCAATGTTTGAGTAGAGCTGATAGGAAATGACAGATGAATGGTGACCCACTCAGAGGTCTAACTGTAAGGTGTGAAGACCTGGCTTCCTAAGGAGAGCGAGAACAGCCAATGGGGGAGAAGGGACAATTACGGGCAGCCATCCAACTCTATCCAACAATGGAACCTAACTAAGTAACCTAGGGACTACAACTACACCAATCTAGTATTATGACCATTGGCATGGAGGAGAGAAAAACAACTCTTTGAGGAGGAAACCCCTGGGGATCCAAGGCTCAGATCGTCTTCCCTTCAGGCTTTGGGACAGTTTTGTTTAGTGACAGCTCTGCTACTGAAATTTAATTGACCAATCCAGGGTAACTGCAATTTCAGGGAACACTCAGACTCTAGCCCTCTAATGGGAATACCATGAATAGTGTTGTGCGCAACTGGAAAATTTCACCTGGTGAAATATTTCACGTAATTCGCGCATTTCATGAAATATTTCTCCGGGTGAAATGCAAAATTTTACTCATGGAGCGAGGAAAATTTTGACCTCGAGCTGGCAAAATTCGCCACTCCAGGGTGAAATTTCACCACCCGTGGGCAACATTTTCTGCATTAATGACTCCCTGGTGTCTAGTGGTCCCTCTCCTGGCCACTCACCAGCCCAAATTTCCATTAAAATTAATTCTCCCTGGTGTCTAGTGGTCCCCCCAATCCAATCGCCAGCAGAAAGTGAATAAAGCAAGCCTTCCCCCAGCTAACTTATTATTTTCCATGATGTTCCCAGACCCCCAACCCTGAACAAAAAATGTAATCTCCACTCCCTGGTGTGTCTAGTGGCCCCCCTGGCTGCTCACCAGCCCAAATTTCCATTAAAATTAATTCTCTCTGATGTCTAGTAGTCCTCCCTCTGCTGATCACCTACCCAAAGTCAATAAAGCAAGCCCCCCCAGTTAACTCATTATTTTCCCCAATTTTCCGGATCCCCAATTCTAAAAAAATAATTTCAATCCCCACCCCATGGTGTCTAGTGGACCCTCACACCCTGTCATTAGATAGTGCCCACCCCGCTTCCTCAACCAGTACCCTGATTAGGCCACTGGCACAGCCCTCCACTCACCTCCATGGCCAGCAGCTCACCTGAGTGCTTTAATGAATGAGCGATGACCCGATTGGGGTACTGGGGGCAGGTGGGTGCTATCTGATCACAGGGTGCAGGGCTGGGGGTCTACTAGACACCAGGGAGTGGGATTAAAATTTTTTAGGATTGGGGTTCGGGAATAGAGGAAAATGATGAGTTCAAGTTCAAGTTTATTGTAGGAAAACTCCGTTAAGCAAGCTCATTCACAAGGAGTCCTTTGACACAGACAGGTAGATACAGACTGCATAATCGAAAAAACAGTACAAATTCAAGTATGGAATTATGGGCATGCATTAATATTTTACATAAAAATGACAATGACATAGAAAAATACAAGTACAGAAAAAAGGTACAACGTGCTTATTGAGTAAATAAGTTAACTGGGGGAGGGCTTGCTTTATTCACTTTGGGCCAGTGATCGGTGGCAGGAATGACCACTAGACACCAGGGAAAATTAATTTTAATGGAAATTTGAGCCAGTGAGTGGCTGAGTGGGGGACCACTAGACGCCACCAGGGAGATAATTTGCGGCAGGCAAAAATGTGGGTGAAATTTTGCCACAATTTAGCTAAACATTTTGCATGGTGAAATTGCCAATTTCACTGGCAAACTTTTATTTCACAACATCTCTAGCTGAGGAGGGTTGTGAGTGAGCTCTGCAACACTGGGGCATCTCGGTGCCAACCTCCAAGGAGGGAGGAGAAGAGTAGCAGCAGCCGAGGTGCTCAGCCGGCCTACCGATTGAAGAACAAACCAGGTGAACCAGAGGCAGTTGTAGGGAAAATAGCTTTAAAGAGATCCTCTGAACACACTCAGGCAGCTAAAGGGGCCCTTCCAGTGAGATCCACCCCTTCGGCGCTGAAGCTTTAAATGCTACATTGAAAGGTGCCATCGGTACAAAGGTACACCTGAAGCAAGGACATTCCCAACTCTGGGCCAGGTGAGAAGGACCCCACCCCAAGCTTCGCATGCTCAAGATGTGGACTTCGGGGTGCAGAGAGAGAGAGAGAGAGAGAAAGACATTGGCCACAGGGCTAGCCCTGAGTTCTGGAGGTAATGGATTCAGTTGGCATGTCTCTGAAAGGTGGAGAAGGTAGATGTAATGTAGCATGAGTTAGTCATAATGCAGCATGGGACCCACACGTGGGTCATGAAGGGTGATAGCAGACATGGAGAGACCTGTACATTGGTCAGACTGAGCACAGTGGACCCTCTCGTGCATCTAGTTAAGGCAAATAGCATTTCTCAACCACAGGAATGCATGCCGACCAAGTCCATTAGGAAGCCAAATTAGGAGTGAATTGAATTGTATGTTATGAGGGAAAGAACAGCAAGGCTGGGTGAGGCCCTGGGGCTGGCGGTTGGAGAGAAGAAATCTGTGAAGTTGGGTAGGGAGGAGGAGGCTGCAAAGCCAGGATGGTAGGAGATGCCAGTATGCTAGGAGATGAAGTTCAAGGCAAGTAGACTATATACTGCCAGTATGGGAAAGTTCATGAATGAATAGTCTTGAAAGCCAATTGCGTTAATGCCATGGTGGCTGGTAAATGCGTGTAACTGGTAGTGCAAGGGGTAGGAAGCTGGAGCATTGTAAGGGCTGGTATAGTAAAGACTGATAAAAAAGCAGGGCATAGATACTGAGGAAGAAACAGTAGAAGGCTGGGTGGAGCCAGCTGACCTCAGTTAGAGAATGGACTAGAATTGCTGGGTCAGAGAATGCAGTACAGAGACTCAGACATGGGGTCATTGAAGACTAGGTGGGCTGGAACAAGTGTGAGAGACTGAGGCAGTGGGCGTCAGTTAGGTGAGGACTGGGACTGAATGTACTGATACTGTAAGGGCTATGCGGAGCAGCAATAGAAGGTGGGGTGAGCCAGTGACTGATTAAAATGTAAGAAATGTAAAGCTACTCCTGCTGCCTGCAGCCATGATACCCACTGCTACAACACAGTCCCCCACCGTGGGCAAAACAGAGAAGCTACACAGAGGCACCATGACACCAAACAGCTTATTACACCAGTAGGATAAAATAATGTGAGCAATGCCATTGAGAAAATAAATTAGTTGATTACCAGCAGCTGAGGACGAGATGCCACTGAAGCTGGGCTAACACATGGGATAATTAAAACAACAGGTAAAAATGTCTGGAAGGTTAGGCAAAATTGTTTGAATTTAATCCAGCAGCTGTAACAGCAGAAAGCCGCCAAGTAATAGGGTAAACATTTATTTATTTATTTATTGAAGGTCTAGGAATTACAACCCTTTGAGTCAGAGACTCATTTGCAAAGGCTCCACGTTGTACAAAATGGATTAGAGAACACAGTGTAACATGGAATATACAATATAGACACAACTCTAGTATAAACAAGCATTTGTCAATGCCGAATGTTTGCTTGCTGGCATTGGCAGTGGTAGTGTAGAAGTTACAGAGCTGCATAATAGGAATGGCAGTGAAGTACTGAACTGAAGCCAACCCCACCGCCACCCTGCAGAGAGTGACAGGCATTGGGGTGTGCGTTTGGGTCATCAGGCATAACGGCCATGCCATTTCACCACACCCCACCCTGCAGAGACTGACAAGTGTCACAGTGTTCCTTGTGGTCTTTGGGCCTTATGCACACCCCATTTCATTAGGAAATATGGTGAGATGGGTGCGATATAGGAGAATGGGGTTAAGTTTGGGGTCGAAGAGTCCAAGGCATACCTCGATGCCTCTCACTGACTGCAGGGTGTGGAATGGTATGAGCATCACAGGCAAGAATCCCAAGTCACACCCCTGATGCCTGTCATTCTCTATAGGGTTGGGCGTTATAGTTGGAAACCCTAATACCTCAGGCATACGTTGGTATTTTCACTCCAAACTTTCAACATGTTTTTTTGTGACCCCACCTCATGAACAGGGGGAATATCGGTTTGTTAGCTGAAAGCTGCTTATGCACAGTGACTACGACATTTAGCACCACAGGTGCAAAAACATTCTGAACAGGATGTAAAAAATGACAGCTGTACTCTTTCATGGGGAGGTGTAAAAAATGGCTATGTTGCAAATCTGTAGTAAAAATATTAAAAAAAATGGTGACGTCACGAGCGTACATAGAAACTGTGCAATGCACACCTGTAATATAATTAGGTTGGGGATTTTTTACAGCAGATTGTCAACTCAGGCATTTTGGTGCCTCCGATCATGAACAGTGTCACTGTGATTTTCTTTATCTGTGCCAAACAATGATTTCCCACAGCGACCACGCATCTCGGCACTGAAAGTGTGAAAACACACTTCAGCCATGTTGTGAAAAATGACAGCTGTACTGTTCATAAGGAAGTGTGGAAAAATGTCACTGGTGAAAATCTGGACTGAAAATATTACAAAGTCATGAACTAACGAGGGTGGGTGGAAACTGCACAATGCTCACTCGTAACACAGTTATTTTATGGACTTTTGTCACCAAATTTTCAACATAGCCATTTTAAGACCTCTGCTCATGAACAGTGTAACTGTGATTTTCTTAATCTGTCCTAAACATTGCTTTCGCACACCAACAGCACCATTGTGCGCTACATGTGCGAAAACACATTTTGGGTGACATATGAAAAATTGCAGCTGTACTGTTCATAAGGAAGTTTAATGAAATGGACATGTTGAAAATCTGGAGTGAAAATATTAAATTTGCAAACTTACGAGCATGCATAGGAACTGTGCAACGCGCGTTCGTAAAAGTCATTTTTAGGAATTTTTTCACCAAATTTTCAACATAGCCATTTTAAGACCTCTGCTCATGAACACTGTCACTGTGATTTTCTTAATTTGTCCCGTACATTGATTTTGCACACCGACTGCGCCATTGTGCGCTACATGGCCGGAAACACGTTTTGAGTGAGATGTGAAAAATGACAGCTGCACTACTCATAAGAAGGTATGGTAAAATGGCAATGTTGAAAATCTGGAGTGAAAATATTGAAAATTGCAACTTGCAGTCTGCGTGAAACTGCGCAATGCTGCGCTATAAAACATAGTCATTTTGAAATTTTGGCACAAATTTGCAACATAGGGGTTTTGGGATCCCTTCTTATGAATGATGTCATTGTCATGGCATTATTCAGGCCCAACGGTGATTTTGTGCAGTGACTGCACAGTGACTGCGTAAATCACGCTCGCCCGGTAACGCCATGACAGTGACATCATTCATGAGAAGGGGTCCCAAAACCCCATGTTGAAAAATTTGCGCAAAAATTCCAAAATGCCTGAGATATGCAATAAAGTTGAAAACCCCCTATCTAGCTCATTATACAGCTTACCGCATTCTCAGTTTGGCGGTCGGCTTTGAAGAGTGCAGACGTGTTCCCGGTCCACCAAGATCATCGCTGAGGTCTGGAGGAAAGTATGGGGTGGGGGTGTGAGGAGGCAGGGTGCGAGTGGGTGGGTACGGGTTGTGGAGGGGGCGACAGACAACGTTGGACCGCTTTTTACAGGTAAAAAGAAAAACAGACGACGTGGAATATTTGCCACGCTTGGGGTGGGCTCCCAGCGTGGCACAAGAATGGTTGTGGGGGATTGGGCACCCCATTGGCCTAAGGATACACTGCTGCTGGCTGGGGTGGGCCTCAGCGTGGCAGTTATTACCGGGAGGGGGGAGAGACAGTGGAGCCGACGGGTTGGGCACCCCGTCGGCTATATTATTAGTTGCCATGCTAGGGTGGGCACCCAGCGTGGTATTTTGGAAGCCTTGGGAGGCGGAATCGGCATAGCACGATGGGGATTGGGCACCTGGCCGGCTATACAGTGCATGGGGGCGCACGCCTGCGGGGCGCTGCAGGTGTGGGGGGGGAGCTGCGCATGAGCAGGTGATATCTGATCACTGCTCACTCAAGTGTAGCTCCCCCTTTCAACTGTATGCCACTGCATTTTGGAGCGTGTCATAGACAGCTCCATCATGCATTGGCTTACAGGGGCCGCACCTGCCAGCACACTGACTGAATTGTAGGAGGAGGTGACACACCTCTGAAATCTCCGATGATGGCACTATGTTTCTTGCACATGTGTGCAAGCAAACATAAAAATGACAGTAACATACAGAAATAAAGATACAATATACACAGACATGGAACATCAGCAAATGTGAAGCAATGGTGCATTAATATTTTTCAGGTTTCATCTGCAGCCACAGTAGGAGTTTGACATAATATGATTAAGTAACTCATGTTTAAAAGGCCCAAGCATGGGGATTGATAAGATAGAGTCAGGGATTGAGTTTATCCAGAGTGGGGCCCTGTAGCAAAAGGACCTTTGGCCAGCAGTGGTTTTTACAAAGGGGACACGGAATGTGATGGTATCAGAGTGTCTTGTGGCGCGATCTGGTAGATTCTTTTGGAGGAGTTTTAGACAGCCTGGGGGGGCTAGACCCAACTGGATTTTTTGGCCAGTAGGCAGGTCTGATAAACTAGTCGCCCCTGGAAGTTTAGCCATGATGAGCATAGATAGAGGTCACAGGTGTGCATAAGACGATCACATCCTATGGCCAATCTGCAGGCTTTGTTTAGGGCACGTTTGATGCTGGACAGTGCTGTGTCAGAGGTGGCCCTGTACATGATTACGCCGTAGTCTACCAGTGAAAGAATGGAGCTGGAGATAGCTTAGCTCATAGCCTCCAGAGGTAGACATGGTCTAAGCCTATAGAGGAGACTGATTCTTTTGCTTGTTTCAGTGCAAGTTGATGCGATATGCTCACGATAGGTAAGGGTGGAGTCTAGGGTAACTCCTAGATATTTAAAGTTGGAAACTGGGTCCAGTGTGGTGCCCATCACATTGTGTATAGTTAATTTTGAAGAGCTGTGCTTGTGTTGTGGGTGGGCGAATAGTATGACTTTCATCTTTTTTGTGTTGAGTACGAGCTTGTGTGAGGAGAGCCAGGCTTTGATTTGAGCGAAAGAGCCCTGCAAGGATTCTTGAAGTTGCATGGGATCAGGGTGCCAACTGAAGATCACAGCATCATCAGCATAAAGGAGAAGATGCCCAGAGGAGGCCTGAGGTAATGAGTTCAGGTAGAGTGAGAAAAGTAGCGGACCAAGGATAGACCCTTTCGGGACACTAGATCTGATGGGAAGGTTAGCGGGGAGGGTGTTTCTTATCATCACCTGTTGAGTGCAGTCAGAGGGATAACTGGAGAACCAGCAAGTAGTTTCTTTTGAGACACCGATGGAGAGGAGGGCGTTTATGAGCATGGTGTGATTGATGGTATCAAATGCCTTGGAGAGATCTATAAAGACTGTACCAGCCAGGTCTCCATGGTCAAGAGCATCATGAACAAAGGAGGTGAGTTTTAGTAGGGCAGTGGTGGTACTGTGACCTTTCCTAAAACTGTGTTGTTGTTGGCAGATTAGTTGTCGTGCATCTAGATAGTGAGTTAATAAATGCATGTCAAGTGCATGCATGTCAAGTGGCACAGTGTGGGGCTGTTTCCCCCATGGCTGTGCACCATCCACCATTATGCAGCTGGCATGCCAGTGCCAGTATCCAAACCTGCATGGTCATCTGCATGGCTGTCCCCAGGCCCGTCACCATAATACATAAATTAATTGATTAAAGGCCAGCAGCTGAAGCTGGGCTGGCATGCTGTAGAGCAATATGTTGAGACAGAGAATCAATGATAACCATGCGTACCTTATGCGGGGTATCCATTTAATTTCCCGTGCTCGCTCTGCTCGATGCTCACTATTCCAACACCAGGTGCCTGAAACACAGGTGCTTGACATCGGGATTTGCCTGCAGTGGAGTTGGAATCCTAACGTAGGGGATGTGCTCCCTGAAACATAAAATAAACTCTGCCACAGGGAAAATCCCAATGTTGGGCACCCATGTTTCGGGAAGCTGGCATCAGGGTAGGGAGAGTCAACCAGAGCAATTATGGGAATTAATAGTAGACCTTCATGTGGAATATAGCACTACAGGAATATGTTCATAGGTGAGTCAGGAACCATCCAGACTGCCAGCTGGTAGGGTAGCAAGCCCCAAAAGAGCAGGTGGAGAGATGAGGAGGAGAAGCAGACACAGCAGAGAAAGGCAAGCAGAGGGGACACCAAGCAGACGGGAGGATGCAATTCCACTCCCGGTGCAGGAAGCTGAACCAAGCGGGCAATGGCACACCCTGAAAGGGACAACTGAGCAATGGGGCTGAGACCAGGCAGAAATGGAGGGAAGCAGCACAGAGAGGTATGGGGAAGAGGCAGCAGAGGGAGATGGGGAGGGGGAGGAGGAACAGAAGTGGGGGATGGGACTGGGCGGCCAAGGATGAAACAAGGACAAAGGGGTGAGAGGGAACTGGCTAGCAGCCATGGGAAAGGGGGTGTGGCCATGGGACAAGCGGCAAGGGGAGGAGAAAAGGGTTGCAGAAGGAGCGACAGATGGGAAGGCAAAACAGAGGCAGGAGAGTGAGCCAGCAGGTGAAGCACCACCACAGATGTACCTGACTTTAGTGGACGTCACATGCAAGCAAGGATGGATGGCACTCAGCGTGTACCCAGGTGTGGACACAGCAACACCCCCACAGCCCATATCAACATCTATATGCTGGTGGGCCTGGGGACAGCCATGCAGATGACCATGCAGGTTTGGATACTGGCAGCAGCATGTCAGCCGAATAATGGTGAATGGCGAACAGCCATGGGGGAAACAGCCCCACACTGTGACACTTGACATGCAGTGGACAGGGAGACGACCCATCAGGTACAGCAGCAGGGCCATGGCAATGGGCAGGGGCATAGGCATGTAGCCAAACACCAGCCCTGATGTGCCATGGAGGCATGCCAGATTCACAGACCACCTCCAATGGAACCATGTGTAGCATCATAGGGTCACACCTATGCACAGACCACACGCTGCACAGAGGCCTATACACGAACAAGGTGCATGCCCATGTCCCCACCACAGAGAGGGCACTGTGAGGCCAACATTCATCACTGGGCACATCCCACTCACATGGTGAGACAACAGTCTGGCACACACTGTGTATGGTGGTGGGCAATGCAAAGGCCAAATGCAGTGTCAGTGGGCACCTCCGCATGGCACAAAGACAACTAGGGCTGGATTGGGGTGCAGGGAGCCCACCTGGACATCTGGCAAAGGGACCCACATGGACAATCAATAGTGGTCCTCTGGGCCCTGTGCTTCCATTTATAGGACAATACTGACCAAATTATCAGCACAGCCATTGTATTATCCCGCTTCATGTACCCGGTACAGAAAATGTTCAAATCCCTGCCAAAACATAATTCTATACAACTACAATGTCATTCCACGCTACAGGTATGAAACACATTTTGGCAAGGATTTGAAAAATGACAGCAGTTACATATATGAGATGTGATAATAAGAAGGCTGCGATGAAAATCTGGGGTCAAAATATTTAAAATTTCCAAACTTACAAGCATGTGTAGTGAAATTGCAATGAATGGTCATAACTTTACGACTTTTACATATTTTGACCCCACATTTTCAACATAGCCTTCTTATGACTCCACCTCATGAGCAAGGGCAGGACACGTTTTCAAATCTCACTCAAAAGGTGAATTTACCAAGTGACTGTGAAATTACCTCTCAGGTGGGAGTTGCATAATGACAGTCATATTGTTCATGAGACAGGGTCCCCAAAAGGCCATGTTGAAAATGTGGGATCTGTGACAGGGAGATGCTGCCACTCTTGAGGACCAGCCTTTTCTTAAATCTGTTGCAACAGTTCACCTATTTCTTAGCCTAATCTATCCTTTTTAATTTCTAGTCCATAAGGTTGGCCACCTATGGGCACCCCCTCCCCTTTCTTGACTATGCTATAGTGTCCTCTTTAGTTTTCCTTTTCTCTATCAGGTCCGTCCTCTTATAGGGAGGTTATTGTGGTGACCTCTGAGCTGATGTAAAGCAACAGGCTGTGTTCCTCACAGCTGGATTTAGTATGCAATAGCACTATGTCATAAAATATCTTGATGTATATACCGTATATGTATGAAACCTGTAAATGTTGAAACTACCATGGCAATAGGTGTGTTTGATAAAGGTAAAAAGTTATTAGGGGACTATATTATAAAAATTAACTTAGTTGTGTTATTTAAGATGCATGTAAATTACAGGTTGATTGAGAGGCCATTTGGCACCATGCATTCCTGTTTTAAGCTGAACAAGTCTAACATTTCATGGTGGTTTGCATATAGATTCCATTGCATTATGGGGATATGTGTGATTCAGTGCTTCTGCTCTGAGGTTCTTTGGCTTGTTTTTGGAGTTTTTCATTTTTGAGCTCCCCATCACTGAATCACACAAGGCCAACATATGGGGTACCAGATTTTGGGATGCTAAAAAGAGGACACTTAGTCCCTCTCTCAATGAGCCCTTGTGCCAGGCCCTAAGTAAATAGGTTTAAAGTCTCCAGCACCTTCATAGCTCATTTACAAGGAGGTGATGGGTAGGAGACAGTAAAAATATTATAAAAATAATAATAATAATATAACAGGATAGAGAAGATACATGGAAACTATTTGGCAGCTGGAAAAGAAGACATGTCCTCGTAAAAGAGGACATCTGGTAACCCTACCAACATAAGGATGAAATACTGAATCTGAAACAAAAGTATTATGACGGGGGCCCGAGGGCCTCCTGGAGATTGGCACATATGCTGAGGCAGCAGGTGATGCAAAATACAAGCACTCAAATCTGCTCCCAGTGGACAGGGGAACATCACTAGACCGCCTTCCAAAATTGCGGAGGCATTAAAGAATCATATAACACATTATATACCCCAGAAAACCCCTATAATCTCCAAGCAACTGCTCAATTTTTAACAAACCTAGGACTCCCAAAGCTCAGCCAGGAGCACATAGATGACTTAGCAGTCCCTTCACAAGGGCAGTATTGGAAGGAGTTGTAAAGCAGTTTAAGTCAGGGAAGTCTCCAGGACCAGATGGTCTTACCGGAGAGTTTTATAAATCTTTTAAAGATCTTTTAATGCCGACTTTGCAGCGAGCATGCCACACGACATTGGAGGGAGAACCTAGCCCTCCATCCTGGAGTTATGCCTTGATCTCAAGAATACCTAAGCCAGGCAAGGATCCCAGTCTATGTGGCTTATAGCTCCCTAATATATGAACTAAACAATGGCTATAAAATGTTTGCCTCTATCCTAGCTAACCATTTGGAAATAATCATGCCTTTGTTGATTGATCCAGATCAATGTGAATTCATAACATCCAGATAAACACAAGACAATATTAAGAGATCACAACAGCTCCTGCATCATGTCTCCTGGTCAAGGGCCCCTTGTTTGTTATTAAGATTAGATGCCAAGAAGGTCTTCTACCGGGTGGCATGGCTGTTTCTGTTGGAAGCCCTAGGTTCTTCTGGTTTCTCACAATGATTTCAGAGTTTAATTATGGCCCTATATGACCACCCTAAGGCTTATGTTAAGATTAATGGAAATATAAACTCCCCGGTTACTTTATATAGAAGTAGAAGGCAGGGATGTCCACTTTCACCCCTGCTGTTTGCACTTTATCTGGAGCCACTAGCACAGGCCCTAAGGCAAGCTGACTACATCACTGGCTTAAGGGTGGGGAGAGAACAGCACAAATTTGAGTTATACACTGATGATTTATCAATCTATCTTGTACACCTGAACCAATCTTTACCCTTCCTATGTTCTTACTTGAAAAATTCAGGGAGGTAGCCGGCTATAAAAGCAGTACAACTAAGACGGAGGCATGCAGGTGAATTATTCCCCAACGAATACAATGAAACAAAGATTTCCCTTTTGTTGGGACATAACACACTTAAAATACTTGAGGATACAGCTGACCATAGATCCAGTGCAATTATATCAATGCAATTATGCCCCACTGCTCCAACAATTGACACTGGATCTAGAGAAATGGAGCACTGTCCCATTTCCCTTGATACAAAGAGTGGAGGCAGTTCTTATGAATCTGTTACCCAGATTTCTATATCTAATACAATCTCTTCCTATTTCTCCCCACCATCTTTTAAAAAAAAAAAAATGAACAAAAAAAATCTCGCTATATGTAGGAATCTTGGCCACCCAGGGTGAAATTTCTAACCCTTCAGCCTTCATGCAGAGTGGGAGGACTAACATTGCCATGCCTCTATAATTATTACATAGCCTCACAGATACGAATAATCTTTTTGTGGCTGCATAGAGCCTATGCAGCAAAATGGAGTGAGCTTGAGAAAAAAGAGGAAGACTTGATTAACCTACACTTGATTAACCTGCATAGTTCACTTGGGAACATAGCAGGAGGCTGGTAAGGACAGAGGTCTGGGGTTATATTCTGTTTCAACTGAAATATTTGAATAGTTTTGTAAGTGAAATTAGTTCTATGTGTTAAAAATTATTACCTTGAGTTAGAACTGTTACTTGGGCTGTGATATTGTAACTTTGGAGGCTTGGGAACAGTTGTTTGGCAGTGATAATTAGAGCGAAATTTAAATGTGTTGTTTGCCTGGTGTTGGAGCCTCCCACCTACCTCTGTTTTGTAGACTTCTTAAATACTGAAAAGCCACTGGGGTTGGGATTGAAGGGCTGAGTATTTCTGTTTGGGACTGAAATTCGAAGCAACAGGAGCTGGTAGGCCTGTGACATCATACGGTACCTGATGTCTGCATACACACACTGTTAGTGGGACTGATGATGCTATCTCCATCAAAAGGGTGTGGTTAGCCCTCAAGGGCCTAAAGAAAGACAAATCTCCTGGCCGGATGGCATTCATCCGAGAGTACTATGGGAATTGGCGGACATACTGGCTGCACTCCTGGCGGAGCTCTTCAACAGGTCACTTGAGACAGGGAGGGTACCTAGGGATTGGCGAGAGGCACATGTGGTGCCAATCCATGAAGGGGGGTTGAGGGAAGTACCAGGTAACTATAGACCCATCAGCTTGACCTCGGTGGTGGGAAAATTAATGTAGAGTATACTAAAGGAAAGATTGGGGTGTACTTGGAGGAGGTGGGAGGTCTGAATAGTCAGCAACATGGGTTTGTGCCAGGCAGATCATGTCAAACCAATCTTGTGGAGTTCTACGAATGGGTAACATCAGAACTGGACAAGGGAAAGCCTGTGGATGTATTATTCTTGGACTTCAGCAACACGTTTGACTCTGTCCCCCACAATGGTCTGGTGGAGAAACTGATGGGGTTAGAAGTAAGCCCTTTGATGGTCAGATGGATTGAAAACTGGCTAGCTGGATGCACCCAGAGAGTAGTGGTCTGTGGGGAGCTCTCGAACCCTAGAGAAGTTGGTAGTGGGGTACCACAGGGCTCGGTCCTGGGTTTGATCCTGTTTAATGCATACATATCAGACATCAAGGAGGGTATAGAGTGTGAAATGAGTCTCTTCGTGGATGACTCCAAGATGGGAGCAGTAGTTGAGGGAGAAGAGAGGAGGTTGGCCCTGCAAGGGGACCTGGACACCCTGGAAAGCTGGGCTCACACATGGAAATTAAATTTCAATATCACCAAGTGCAAAGTTTTGCATCTTGGTCGGGGAAACCCTAAACACAGGTACACCCCGAGAAGGGAGGCGCTGGAGGCCTCAATAGGGGAAAAGACCTAGGGGTCATGGTGGATGCATGTATGAATAACTCTGAGCAGTGCAGGAGAGCGGCTAGCAAGGCAAACAGGATGTTGGGATGCATCGTAAGGGGGATCACCTCTAGGATCAAGGAAGTGATTCTGCTGCTGTATAATGGACTGATTAGACCACACCTTGAGTACTGTGTACAGTACTGGAGACCATACTTGAAGAGGGACATACAGCTCCTGAAGAGGGTACAGAGGAGGGCAACTAAGATGATACGAGGGCTAGGGGATTTGACTTATGAGGACAGACTTAAGGAGCTCTGCCTGTTTTCATTGGAAGAGAGGAGAGACAGAGGGACATGACTGAGGTCTTCAAGTACCTCAAGGAATAAATAGGGTAAATATGGAGGGATCTTTAGACTAAAGCAGGAGGTATCACCAGAGGGCATGGTTTGAAGTTGGAAGGTGGAAGTGTGAGGGGGGAAAAGAGGAGGAGGTTTTTCACTGAGAGGGTGGTGGACCCTTGGAATGCACTGCCTGGCGAGCTGGTTCAGAGATCCACAGTGGAGGGCTTCAAGAGAGGGTGGGACAGACACAGAAAGTGGATGTATCAGATGATGGCCTGTCCCAGGGGGGTGGGGATGGATGATAGGTGTTTCTGGAGCACAAGGAATGGGAGGGCCTCGGCACCCAACTAAGGAGTTAAGGTTCGAGCAGACTCGATAGACCGTAAGGCCTAATCTGCTGGCAAATAGAATGTTAGTATGTAAAATACTTCTAAATCGGTCTCCGATACTTTTAGAACAGATTACAGACAACCTATACATTAGAAACACATTGTTGTGCTAGAGGACACTGTGGACCTGTAAACAATTTGCCCCATATAAACATTTATTGTTTTCTCTACCATACCTTCAGACCTTTCAGCCTGCCAGGTTAGACCATGGCTTTCAAACATGGTCGAGACTAGGTATTCAAATACTTTTTGTACTTTTACCAAAAAGGATCTGTATTATCTTTTGAAGACATGGCATTATGCTATGGTCTTACTGCCCGAGAC
Source organism: Neoceratodus forsteri (assembly GCA_016271365.2). Taxonomy (NCBI): domain Eukaryota; kingdom Metazoa; phylum Chordata; order Ceratodontiformes; family Ceratodontidae; genus Neoceratodus; species Neoceratodus forsteri. Next base: position 374,404,278 of record CM057449.1, read on the forward strand.
AGATTTAGATATCTGCTAGTAATTACTTATATTAAAGCTCTCCCTACTTCTCTTATACTGGGGGAAGAACACCTTTACTTTTTAGGAATTTTCAATTTAGTGCTACAAGGTGCAGCCCCACAGCAGCACATGATCTCCTATATATACAAGGCCCTATCTCAGCTTAACAAACATAATCTGGATTCAGTTAAACTATCTTGGGAAAGGAATATGGGTTTACATATAGATCCCTAAGTACAGGGACTCACATTCACTTTTCACGATTGGGCAGAGCGTCATATATATGGAAAGAGTTTTCCTGGAAAGTTACCTTAAGATATTTCAGAACCCCGCAGTACAAACTAAATATAACCCCTTACAAGAGTCAGCCTGCTGGAGAAAATGCAGGCATGCACCAGCTACCCATGCACATATATTTTGGGGATGCTCCATTATTGGGCCCTTCCTTGCAGCTCTTGAGATAGCACTGAGTGAGCTGATGGGAGCACTGGTCCAGATGCCAGGGGAACTTTCCTTTTTCTCTAAATTAGAAGGAGGGATGAATGATATTTCAAGCAGGAAAATAATACAACTTTGCCTTCTCGCAGCCAAGAAATCAATAACTAAGAGATGGCTTTCCCCAGAAACCCCCTCAATTAAGGAATGGCAGGATCTCATGATACAGATATATAGGATGAAAAGGCTTATGGCATTAGTTAACCAACGTATTGAGAAATTTGAGATTCAATGGAGCAAATAGGCACTGTATATCATGGCTCATAGATGGGACTTTGTCCCATAGACATAACAGCAAAGGTGAAACCATGGGGCCGGGGGCTGATGAGGGTCCTGGATAAAGGAAAATATTTTTTCTCTTTGACTGAATAAAATAAATAAGTGATCTTCCCAGTATTCAGTCTTATTACAGACATAGACAACCCCAGGAAGAGCAGCATTTTTATAGTTAATTATTTATGCAACCAGTGGTACGTCTTGATTTTCATAATGCTTTATCTGATGATATCAAATTCAATAAGAGGGTTGCTCCTTAAAATTAAGAACATATCCTTTGTACATTGCATGAAATATTCCAGACATAGATGTATTATAATTTTTAATTATGCATGTATGAATGGTTTGTATGACCCAGTATGTCTTTTGTTTGATGTTGTTATTGAAAAGGTTTTTAAATAAAGAATTAAAAAAAATAATGAGGACAGCTATCAAAGTGTGAGGAGGTGCCACTAGACACCAGGCAAAGCAGGAACGGTGATCAGTGGGTGGTGGGGCCCTAGAAATCTCATGCGTGCATTTTTGGCAGTTCTGTTCTTATGCGTGACAATCAACAACCTTGTTTGAAACTGTGACAGGACTGTATCCAGCTCCACACTCATGACCATGGCCATAGTTAGCATTAATACAGTCACCCATTTTTTCCTGATGTGGTCATCATTTCCACACAGTGAAATGGATATCAGGAACCGATGTCATGAAAGAGTGTCCCACAGCGTCACCTTGGATGATAATTTTCCATGGGGATGGTGCTACAGAAGAGCATTCATAATGCCGCACTTGATGTTGTGCATTGCTAAATCAATCATGGGTTAACACGCATGTGGTTAATCTGGCTGCAGGGCCTCACTGAGGTGCTCTCCAAATGAAAATCACAGAGACCAAGCACTCCTCCCATTGAGTACGGAAGTTTGATTGCACACTGCAAACTTTGCTGACACATTACCTAAATACTGTAAAGATTTATAAATGTATCTACTGACATGAGACCGGTATCAGAATCTTCAAAAGGCAGTGAAGATCATCATTTGAAAACACTTCTATCACACACGTGTTAAGCAAGACACTTGGAAGGCGATCATCTTCATCATGCAATGTGGCCTGAGAACATTGGATTATAGACTTCACGGCAAATAATTTGAAACACATAACATGCACCCACAATGCCCCATAACTGAAAGAGTCCACTCTAAAATCACAGCTGCTCAGACAGGTACGGTCAAGGTGCTTTTGAATGATGATGTTTGATATCTTCTTTGCAGTTTAATATAGGTTTCATGTCAATTGATTTCTCCAGCACATTTTGGATATTTCCATTACTTAGCAACTTTTGCATTCTGTGATAAAACTTTAATACTGAATGGCTGGAGTGCTCAGTGTCTCAGTCTTTCAGTGTAGTGTCCATTTATTAAGCACAAGAAAAATCATGAGCACCGCAGACTCTGTGCTGTTCCTCTCCATGGACCTGCATGCTGTGGAGAGGGTGACATAAAATACAAAGTAGCACAAGTGAAGTAAGGATTGCACATGCTTCAGTACCATTACAGCTAACGATGCAGGCTATACATGTCTGATAAACAAGTCTACACTGGTTGAGGGCAGAAAGCACTCCAAAGCAGCAGACTACCATAAATGCTCTCAGTGTGACTTTCCACAGATGTATGGCAACCATTCACATGGGTGGTCATCAAAGGTTGAACACAGAGTGGAAGTATGTCACTTAGAAAGTCTGTGACATGGCTGGGTACAGTGTTGGGGTTCTTTTAGGTGGTTGGGTGCAGAGTTGCAGAAAGCATATAAGAATTAAGAAAAAACACCAGTCATGGCTACAGGGATGATGACTGCCATATAACACAATGCTGTACGTCAATGGTGGGGGTGGGTGCACTAGACATCAGAGAAAGGGTGGCTCACTGCAGCCCACAGCATGAGTTCCAGCTGTGGCTTCAGAATTCAAGAAAATCTTGCTGGTCTCATACAGAGAACGTGGGGTAAATGCTCCTCTCACTAAGCTGGACACCCGGGTTTTTGGGTGCCCAGAAAATGTACTTGTGGCAAGTATGTTAACAAACAAACATCAGAATATAGCTAAATGGGTTCCATTTAGCTAGATTATGGTGTCTGTTAAAATTCCAGCATTTTTATGTAATTTTCACATTAGTGCCCTGCCAAACAAGTGGTGCGAAATCAAAAACGTGCATTTACAGCATCAAATTTTTACTTTTGCTGCAGAACGTTATCTCTAAAACCCTGCTGTGCATGCGCAGGTCAGAAACCACTACATTTTAAAGCCTTATAACTCGGGAATCCTTTAATATTTTTTCACCTGACCTGTCAAAGGCACTACCTTGGTACGTGACGCATGTTCTCTGCAAGTTTGGGATAAAAATTTCATTCCATGTAGGCTATAGGGGACAGCAAAAAAAAAAAAACATGTTAAATACAGGAAAAAAGTTAGACATTTACAAAACATGACACATGCAGATCTCAGAAACTGCACAAGCTGCCATCACAACAATTTCCACAGATGAAGATCATGTCTCCTAGACAACACATACAAAATTGCAGCTCAGTTAGTCAAACAGTGCTAGAGATAATAATGTGCAAAGTTAGGGTTTAACATTGAACAGGTTACTCAACCCTAACTATGGGGCACTACTGCACCCCTATATTGTTCCATACTGACTGTTACAAACAGAAAACAAACTCTGACTTTATAGTTTGAAACATTTTTCCTTCTTTCCCAGTTCAGTTTCTTGATGTCGGTATATGTTTCATTATAGCACATTCTTTCTGGTTACTTATCCCAAATCTCTGTCGGGCAGTTCTCCACAACACTATGGTGTCTCTCCTAATCTTGGGATGCTAAAGATGTTCTCCATCCACGTGGAATCTTCCCCTTCCAGTTTCCAGTTGCATGCCAGCTGTTCTTTCACCTCCAGTCTCTGCTTCACAGGCAATGCTGCTCCCCACTTGCTGCTTGCTGTTTACATCTTCTTGTTGCCAGACTGTATCGCTCCAAGATTTTCCAGCACTGCTGATCTCTGTTTCTGGGTCCTCCTCTCTGCATGGTAAGGGGCAACAAAAACAAGATGCCTGGGACAGACAATATTTCTTATCACCACAGAAGCCACCATACATGAGACAAAATGCGCAAGCAACAGTAACATACCTTTTCTTAATAATAAAATAGCATTTATCTTACTTTTCTAAAGCACTACTTCACAGCTCCTTCAGAGTTCATGCAGCCACTGCCATCTTTATTACTCCTTCTTGCAGCTCTCAGCTCCAGCTTTCAGTGCACCATGACTCCATTGTGACCACCAGACACAAGCTAACTTCTTCCATGATGGCTTGTGGCCACCAGACACAAGCTAACTTTTTCCATGATGGCCTCCAGTTCTGATCCTTCAGTTCACAAACTTCTAACATTGGCACACATGACTCTTCATACTTTATCCCACCCTAACTGCTTCCCTGCTTCCCTTCCTGCCTATGCTTTTCCCTGAAGCTCCCCTGACCCTCCTTGTTGCCTTCTCCATTACCTGTCTACTATACTCGTAACTTCTTGCTTTCTTGTTTTTAACCCCCTTGTCCTCTGTCTTTTCTCTACCCTGTTTTCTTGCACTTTTCCCTGGGGGAGATTACCCCCCATGCCCTCAGGCCTTCCCTCCTGGTTGCTTCATCATCTGGGGGTGACATTTTTACTTCCCTTGGTTTTACAGCCTTCTCCCTGGCTAGTTTAAATGCTGATCCAAGCAGCGTTTAACCCCCTCCCCACTATGAACTGCTGTACACTTCTGAAAAGATGCAGACCTTCTCTCCCAGAGGTTGCCATATCCTCCCAGGTTAGCCCCTAGTCCCAAATTTAGCTGAAGTCATTGCTGATGCACCATGTCTTGAACCAATGGTTAAAAGTCCTGGTGCACAGTGTCCTATCCTCTCCTCTCTCTAGCCACATGCAGGTAACATGTGGGCAAAAGCCCCCATGCATGCTACCTGCTTGAGGCCCCTCCCTAGCTCCCTAAAATTTCCCTGTACTACCCCTACCCTGTCCCTTGCCAAGTCATTTGTTACCAGGTGGATAGTGACATCTAGCTCCCTCCCATCTCCTTCTGTCCTAGTGATCTCTGGATCCACTCTCCATCTCTACAAGTCAAAGCACCTTTCCCCTTCTCCTCCTGCTCCCATATACCCACTAACAATGAAGTCCCCCACCAGCAGCTGCTTCCTCCTTGGTTTGGGGCCTATTTTTCACTCCTTGGGGCTTTCCCTTCTGAGAACCCCCACTTCCTCCCTTCCCAGTGCTACAGGTGCCTCCTCCCAGCAGCCCATCCTGCCAGTATGGTGAAGAAACTGTGCAGTGGTATTGGCTGAGGAGTGTTTATTTATTTAATTATTTATTTGAAAAAATAATAACTGGGAGAGGCACACTGAGCCGAGGCTCATTTCCAAGTGTGACCTGGGGGAGGGGAATAAGAGGACCAGCAGTACAATACAATGAAACAAATCAACAGAACAACATTTGATAAATAATTTGGTACAAAAATGAGTAGGTACAAAAATAAAGTTGTTGCAGAAAAACATGAAGTGCAGTCACAGCTCAATATGAGATGCCAGATCAAGTGCAAAGTCAAACAGCAATACACAGCATCCAGTTATTCAATTGACACAGGTGAGAAACGTGTAGAGGAGCATAGGCTTAACCTTGTGGTGGAGGAAAAAACAGTGGTGGTGAGGAAGTGTAAGCAAAAGGCAGGTAGGGGACACTCACTCGAGGCCTAACCAAGGACATTTAAGGCAAGGCTGGGAAGGTGTCAGAATGAAGAGTAACAGGAGCAGGTGGGTTGGGGTAGGAGTTTCAACTGTTGTCTGATGGATCCAGGGGAGGAAGAGAGGTTGAGGGAGGAGGGGAGTTTTGTTCTTGTGCAGGGGAGTTGACAGGAGAAGGCAGAATGCCTGCAGAGGAGCAGGTGTGAGGAGTGGAGAAAGTGTGATAATTCCTGCAATGGAGGGAAAAAGAGATGGGGGGACTTGGGTGTGGAAAGAGAAGTAGGAGGGAACTCTGTGAGTGTGTACCTATTTCTCCTTCCACCACCTTACTGGATCCCACCAAAATGCAACAACTCTGACTAGGCATCTTCTGTGGGAGTGGTGGTGGACCTGGTCGCCTCTGGGTGGGGCAGAAGGTTTACTGCACCCTTGTAAGTTGGGACCAGAGTCCAGCAACCTCTGCTCTTAACCCAAAGAGGTGTGTACTAATAGGACAACACCTCAGTCTCCAGAAGGTGTCCAGAAAGACACTAATTCCATACCCACTGCAGTGGGTTTGCTCAATTGAAATCCCCATCCCCTAGCCTTATCCCACACATACATTTGTAGCACCTCTAATTAAAAAAAAAAAAAATTAAAGTTTGATAATAAGCCAGGAAGTAGTGGAACAGGGAAATCAGGGTGAAATCTCAGGCTTTCTCCTGGCCCTTTACTAGGAGACAGCAATTTGACCGCATATCACATACTTATCTCTTTCACGTTCTGGGGCATTATGGTATTCTGGAAAAAATTGTGGTATGGATTTGGGTCTTGTACACTTCAGCGTGTGTGCTTCTAGCTTTCATTGGGTGGCCATGGCCCCTATTCTTTAATTAGGAAAATTAACAAATTATACACTCTTCAGCGTTTTACAACTGAGAATGACTTGACTTTTCCTCCTGTTTTGGTATATGCAGATGATATCAGTGTATTGACCTAAGACTCAGACTCTATACAAGGAATTTGTAATACTCCAGCACTTTTCTCTCCTACAGCAGGAACCAGAGTAAATTTGCAGTAGAGCAATGGGATGGCTTTGGAGGCTTTGAAAGATCATTGCCTGACTGTTGTCTCAGGAGTTATCAGTGGTTGAGAGACCATTTACAATTCTGGGAATAACATTTGGTCGAGGTGATATGGCATCACTGAATTGGGAAGCCAAATTAGTTGCTGCAGACAACAAGGTAAATGCCTGGAATGAATTGCCTATGATCAAAGTGGAAAGAGTCTTTGTGCTGAAGATGTTTTTCATCCCAGTTTTGTTGTATCTTGCTTTTAACTGCCCCTTCCAATTTTCAAACTGTATAGCACATTTTTCCAGCTCTTATTGGGTAGCCAGCTTAGCCTGATTAAAGGGGTATGTACGTATAGACCACTAAGGGAAGGGGGATTGGGATTATCGATCTGGTGGCCTTTTTCTATTGCATGTTCATTGCACATTTTCTTAAAACTGTGTTGATGAAGTCGCAGGCTCTTTGGTCTACTTTTGGGAGGGCTGTGTAGCCCTCACTTTTGCACATGTAACCCCTAGGTGGTGCAATCCCAAGGGAACTACCCCTGCCTGCACAGCTAGTAGCAGGTTAAGGGGCCTGAGTTTTGAAATGGGTGCCTCCACCCAGAGGTCAGGGTTGGTGGTGGTCAAACTAACCTTAGCACAGCCCTCCAGGACACTGTAACCCCCCTCTTTCCCTTCTAGTGGCCTGAGCAATATACGATAATCACTTTCACAGTACCCCTTCTACACCATACCAGTACCCACACTATTTGCACTTACCACCAGGGCTGGTTCCTCTGGCTCGACCCTAGGGACCCCGTGTAAAACAAGGTTATGCACAGTAAATAGCAACAGTACAGTACTTCTGGCACAAACTGGAGCCACGGTCAGGATAAATGCAGCAAAAAAGTCAGATCTGATTTATTCAGGAGACTTGAACAAGAAAGGGGCTTAATCAGGTTTATTGGCTTAAAGGCTATATTAATTAAACAGTTATGCATGCGCTTTAAGTCACCACACAGTCACACACTCTGGGTACCCAGGTAGGAAAATGGTGGGCTAGCCAGGAACATTGCAGCTGGTTGGGGCCCTGTGATGGAAGAAAGCAACATGAACAACATACACTACTTGAAATCCAGTGCTGGAGGGCTCAGTTCGTGAAAGAAAAAGCAACAAAACAATCAGATGGCAAAACTTTAGATTTAGCTGTTGTTGCAGGGAGCTACCCTGATGTTTAATCATGATGCCAAATACTGGACACAGGTAGGATGAAATCGAGACTACAGGTTGTTGAGCTGGAGTACCCCAAGAAGTGATGCCCACATGACTCACCGAGGCATCGTTCCTGTTCAAGTGTTGAGCAGGGACTGATCCTCAGGCAGGTCTCTCGTCGATGGCTTTCTCTGTGCAGCGAGTAGTCAGGCTGGGCCAGTGTGGCAAGGCCTAGGCCCAATGGAGATGATTGTGGATTCAGTCCGTCAGGCTTTGATGTGGCTTCCAGCAAGCAAAATACAGTTCAAACCACAGTGGGGAACCAAATTATGACCCACTAGCAGCACACAGCACATTTACACGTATGGAAATTCTAATGCAGCTTCCAGCAAGCAGAATACAATTCAAACCTCAGTGAGGAACCAAATCATGACCCACTATAAGTACACAACACATTCACATGCAAGGAAATTCCCCACTGTACCAGGCAAAAGGCTCTCCGATTGCAATTACAGAGTCTCTGCACAATCCGGGAGTTCAAAGGTGGCTGGAAGTCCAGACAGGGTGATCACATTCAGCAAATCTGTGGTCTTCTTCAGGTAGGAGCCTGGTCACAATTCAGTGGTTTACTTTGCTCTCCAAGTTCAGAGTCAGTCCAAAAAAGGCACAAATACCCTCTCAGGGATAGCAGGCAGGCCAAAACGCAGGCCTTTCCACAGTTCTCCCATGCAAATCCACTATGGATTGCTGCATGAACTATCTTGAGCTTTTACTTCTTCACTTCCCAACTTAGATCTAACTAAAACTGCAAGCAGTTTGGGGCCTTCCCCAAAATCTAAAAGGTTCGGTTGACTGATCTGTCTGTTAATCACAACAAGAGCTCCCCCTCCAAGTTATTTTAGGTGCAAAAAGTCCAAAACTAGAATTCCTACAAGTTTTGACCCCATCAAGCCCCTGTAGGTAGGCTGCATTTTAGAGTATCAAATGTACTGATTGGCCCATTTCAGCAATCCAGGAAAAAGAAAATGGAAACAAACAGAACTGTTCAGGCTGCAAAGAAGGCAGGTTAGAACAAACTGCAATATTATTACTACTCTAACAAATGATCAGCAAACAAGCACATCTTCTAACAGAGCTCCCTCTCAGATTAATTATGACTGCAATCCGGGCAGTTCTTAAAGAGACAGTACACAGAGGCTATACTGGCCCTCTCTGGCAATACATTTAAACTGCAAAAACACCCCCCCCAACGCTCGAAGAAATTGCACAATCTATCGACGCCTTGAAACTTGATAAAGCACCGGGCCCAGATGGGTTTACTGCACTATTTTATAAGACCTTTAAAGAAACTTTGGCGCCGCTGCTACTCCAAGTGTATACCTTTTGGTATGAACAGGGGATAGAAGACCACTCCCTCTTCGAGGTTAGGATTATCCTCCTGCCAAAGCCGAAAAACCCAGATTCGGTGACCAATTATAGACCAATATCCTTATTAAATATTGACATAAAAATGTTTGCAAAAATTCTGGCTAATAGAATGAAGGCTGTCTGGAGGGATTTATTAAGCCCCGAGCAAGTCGGATTCGTGGTGGGACGGTCGTCCGCAGACCACTTTAGAAAGTTGTTCTACTTAATCCAGGAGTCTAAGTGCCCAGATATGGAAGCATCTCTGGTCTCGTTAGATGCTGAAAAAGCATTCGATAGGGTGGAGTGGGATTTTATGTTTGAAGTACTCTCTAAATTTGGGATCCCAGAGAAATTTCTGGGTTATATCCGGATATTGTATACAAGGCCCTCTGCGAGGATCTTTTGCAACAACTTAATTTCATCTCCCTTTTTGTTAACACGGGTAACACGACAAGGATGCCCCCTCTCACCATTTTTATTTAATTTATATTTAGAGCCCCTTATCAGAACCATTAAGATGGATGCAGGAGTTCATAGGGTGCGTATAGGGGAATCCGAATTTAAAGTGTCCGCTTTTGCGGATGATTTGCTACTTCATATTTGGTATAGCCAGGCCTCCCTTCCGCAGCTATTCTCTATTATTTCACGATTTAGTGAATTTTCTGGATACAAACTTAACAGGAGCAAAACTATGGTTTACCCACTCTCCCCTCATCTACAACGGACTTGGTGCATATCTCTAGGGTTATGTTGGCAGACGGACTGCTTGCCATACCTGGGCATAAAATCTCCAAAGATTTAACTGAGTTATCAGACTTAAATCTCAAACCCTTAATTAAATCGATCAAAGAGGATCTTAGAAGATGGGCCAGGCTTCCCTAACCCTCTGGGAAGGTCTAAAGTAATAAAATGACCATTCTACCAAGAATTTTCTATTTTCTTTTAACCTCAACGTATACCTTCCAAAATCCTTTTTGATCTTTGTCATAAGTACTGTACAGAGTTTATATGGAATGGCAACCTTCCTCGCAGGGCCTACCGGAAGCTTACCCAACGTAGGGAACATGGGGGCTTACAGCTACCAGATTTTTACATTTATTATCTGGCAAGCCACGTGGCTAGATCCGCCTTATGGGCCTCAGAACCTTTAATGAATACTGCAAGCGGTACTTTAGATTGCATGATGGCCCAAAGAGCTAATTTGGACTTGGAGTCCTTCTTATTTTCTCCCTGGTCCAAAATCCCTCCCGGACTCAAAGACACTCCACTTGGTTGGGATATTAGAGCTCTTCACCAGTTATACTCACTTCTAAATATTCCCTTTAAAAAAAGATTTGATGCAACCCATTACTAACAATCTTAACCTAATGGTTGGTAATCAGCCACTAAAAAGATGTATAGGCAACCTCTCCCACAAACTTAGATTAGCCGATTTTGTTTTAGATGGCCGCCTGGCCTCCTTCTTAGAACTGACGGGAAAGTTTGAGGTAGGCCCTAAAGACAAGTTTCGGCTTTATCAAATTCAGAGATGCATTTGTTCCTTCCTGAAGGGTGGATTAGGGTCTGAAAAGGCTGGTAGTCTAGTAAAGAAAATAAAAGCTTTGGCATTATCCAACAAAGTAATATCTAAGATCTACAAATTTATTTTAACGCAAAGAGATTCTACGGGCCTCTTCTGCCCCACATTACTGGAAGGTGAACCTGTCCTTACAGTGGCCAGAAGAAACCTGGACAAGGATTTGGCAGGATCTATACACGTATATTAAGCAAGACAGATTGCGAGGCCTTCAATTTAATATTTTACATAACTTGTATCTTTCTCCAGCCAAGCTTTCACATATATACAAACAGATCCCCAAAATGTCAGGACTGTGGTGGCCTTCTGGCTACCATCCTTCACAAATTATGGGATTGCCCTAAAGTGGTTAAATTCTGGGACCTAGTCTGTTTATGGATGACCCCCTTCTGTGATGTAACACCACACTTGAACCTCGAAACTTGCATTCTTGGCAGGTTTACACATATCCCATCGACAATTCATAAACAGCAGATAGCCCTAATCTCTCTGGTATCTAAGCTGTTACTCCTCCGTACTGGTGTAGGGAAGGGATTCCCTCATGCAAAGAGTGGTGGGATACTTTCTTGGAAGCTTTAAATGCAGAAAGGTCTGTGGCCAATCTGTTCAATTCGAACAGAAAGTTCGATAAATGTTGGGGTAATTTCTACCAGCTGTTAAAAGATAAATTTGGTTATTAAAGTGTTTAGTAGTTGTATATTTTTATACTCCAAAGGTAACAGTATCTATTCTCTTACTACCCCTCCTCAGTAGATTAGTTGAGTTGCTTCTCTGTAATGATAATCTCCCCCCTCCTTCCTTATTTTCTCCTCCTGCTAATACTTTGCCTTTTTATTTTCTTATCCTCCTGTATTGTTATATTAATTTTCAGGCAACTTGGTTTCTCTTACCCTACCTATAGATATTGAGCTGCCAGATCAAAGAGGTGGGTTGGGTCAGGGGTGGTGGGTCAGACTTGTATTACACCTTTTGTATTCTATTTCATTACTGTATTAGATGTATGGGGTTTTGTGGGATGGGGATTATATGTATGTTTTGGTGTTATTACAATAAAGTACAGTTATTTGCAAAAAAAAAAAACTGCAAAAACACAGGACACCAACCTGGCAATGAGCATTTAGACAAGCTCAATGAAGACTTTTCAGGAACTCCCATTTGTGTGTGGGGGGGGGTTACATCCTTCCCTGCCTGGAGAAAACTTGGCATCCACATCAAGTCTGTACCATCACAATATCAACAAAGTCTGGTCAGATCCACCACAGTTGCATAATGAAGTTAGTGAATTTGTGCAAAATTCTTAAGGAGGTATGGAGAAACAACACAATGATTTGTAAGTAGTAAGATTTGTTTTAGTTTCTGTTCTAAGGAAGGCATACACATTATTAGGAAAATATATGGAGGTGTACATTTTAATGGAAGGAATAGGAAGCTTACAAAAGAACCCCAGGACAAATGCCACTGATGTATGTGTTATTCCAGATGACATTAGCCAGACAGACACATTTTAAAGAAAACACAATTGTACATATCCCAATAATGCAAAGCATCAAGGGAAACATATGCAAATACCCATGACGGTACAGAAGGTAGCAGCACATGAAAAAGTAGTGACTGGCATATATTCAGCCTTGGGATTATTTACACATTTGTTTTAATTTTTTAAAGAGAAACTTTTGTCCATGAGGTGATGTAAGTTATATTTAAGCAATGTGTTGATGTCAGGAAGTCAGGTGTAATGATGATGGACTGTTAAAGAAAATGTTATATTAACTTTCAGAGGGGGCACTTTTGATAAAGGCAAGTCAGATATGCGTGTGATAATGGGAATATTAGGAAAGTATGAGGTCTACACAGAAGTGGAGTACAAATATGCAAAGTTTCATAAGTGTGTGCTCAGAGTGCAGGCAAATGTGATATGCAGGTTTGTTTTAAGAACAGGTAAAAATAGCAATACATACAATTAATAGAAAGATAGATAATTACATAGACACACAGACAGAGAGTGAGAGACACAGACAGACAGACAGACAGACAGGCAGATTAGGAATGGCAGTGAAGTAGTGAAGTGACACCATCCCTAATAGAGGGGGTTCTATATCTAATATTCTAGTTGGCACCCCATTGGGATCTAATGACCATTATTCAGTTTCCTTTACCTTGTTATTTTTTCAACATATCTTGAATTTTTCAGAATTCAAAATTTATAATACTGCTAACTTTAGCACTATTAATGATCAAATAAATTCAGTTTCTTGGGATGTAATAGTATCTCCTCTCTCCCTGGAGGAATCCTGGGAATATCTCAAATCTTCCATTTACTATCTGGAAGATTTATATGTCCCTACCTCAAAAAAGTATAATAAAAAGGGGAAGATACCTTTGTGGTTCAACAAAACTATCAAAACATTAATAAAAATAAACAAAGGCTTTATTCATGTGTAAAAAATAGTAAGGGAGATGCCAAATAATTATTTATTATTAAATATAGGAAAATCTTAAAACCTTTAAAACAAGCTATCTTACAATCCAAAAAGAAACTGGAGCTTCATTTGGCTCATACCAATGATAGCTATAAATCATCATTCTGTTATCTTAATAATAAGAAAATGAATAACAGATATATGGGGCCCCTATTTGTAAATAACTCTATTATTGCTACTGATAGGGATATAGCTGATACATTTAATAAACAGTTTTGTTCAGTGTTTACAAAAAATGAAGTTCCTAAACTTTTTAGGCAAACAGTTAACAATACTCCCCTCTATACTGTTACCGAAGATGATACTCTAGAAGCTATTTTTTCTCTAAAACCTACCTCTAGTCCAGGACCAGATAATATTAATCCTAGATTTTTACTTGAAACAGCTGCAGCTATTACTAAACCCCTATCCATTATCTTTAATAAATCTCTACTTGAAGGGGTTATCCCTCATGATTGGGCAATGGCCACAGTTATTTCAATTTTCAAGAATGGTAACCATTCTAAGCCAGAAAACTACCGTCCAATAAGTTTAACTTTGGTTATAAGCAAACTCATGGAGAAAATCATTAAAAAAATGTTGGAAAATGAAGCCATATCAAGCAATATAATAGACAGTACACAGCATGGATTCAGACAAGGGTATTCTTGCATCACTAATTTAGTAGCATTTTATTATTATATAAATATAGGATTGGATAATGGTATCCCCATGGAAGTAATCCTTCTTAACTATAGCAGAGCATTCAACAAAGTCCTTCATGACATCTTGCTTGACAAAATGGTACAACTGGGATTTTCACAGTATATAATCAATTGGGTATCAGGATGGTTAAATAACGGACAACAGCAAGTCAGAATAAATGGCTTGCTTTCTCAGATTCAGAGTTTGACCAGTGGGGTTCAGCAGGGTTCTGTGTTGGGACCAACCCTGTTTAATATTTTTATTAGTGATTTGCAGGTTAGCCCCAACAATTTTCTTTCAAAATTTGCTGATGACACCAAGCTAGGAGGGTCTGTTCATACATCACTAAACAGAGAATCTATGAGTAATAATTTAAAAATTATTGAAGTATGGGCAGACTCAAACAAGATGACACTTAATCCAGATAGGTGTCACATTTTACACTTTGGAAAGAATAACCCCAAACAAACTTATTTTTTAAATAATATTCCCCTACATGTGTCACTACTAGAGCATGATCTCAGAATTATCATTAATAACAGTCATCAACCGATCACTGTACCATGATAGCAAGAAAATCAAATGCAATGCTTACTCAGATTCAATGTTCCTTTGTATCAAGGACTCAGGAATGTATTATTCCTCTGTTTAGAACATATGTAAGGCCCCATTTAGACTATGGGTCTCCTTTTTGGAGTCCATACTTGAAACAAGATATGGATAGAATAGAAAAAATCCAGAGGAGAGCTACAAAAATGGTTCCAAATCTATCCAAACTGGGTTACAGGGGTTGACTACAGGAAATTAGGTTACATTCACTTAACACCAGACGTACTATGGGAGATCTACTCCTATTATATAAAATTTATAATTCCCAGGATCTCATGCATCACTGCGGTCTAAGTTTTTCCAGTAGAAGGACTACCCCTCGGTCCCATAACAAACAAATCAATGTTTCAAAATCTAAAACAAATAAAAAAATAAATTATTTTAAGGTGAGAACACCTAGAATCTGAAATCTTCTTCCTCAAAATTTAGTGGTCAGTAGTTCTATTTCAGCCTTTAAAAAAGGGTTGGATTGCTGGATAGAATTCAATAACTGCAGGGTACAACTTGTCCCACCATGGTGGTGGGGGACAATTACACTGGGCAGTAGCCTCCTTTTGTCCTTTGAAACCAAGTAATCCAAGTAAACCCCACTCCCACCCCACAGACATGGACAGGCATTGGGGTGTGCCTTTGGGTCATTGGCCATAACACTCGCCTTTCACCTCACCCTGCCCTGCAGACACAGACAAGAGTCGAGGTTTGCCTTGAGGTTTTCAAACTTTACACTCACCCCATTCCATACAGAAATATGTTGAAATGGGTACAGTATAAGAGAATGGAGTTAACTTTGGGGATGAAGAATCAAAGGCACACTGCGATACCTGTCACTGACTGTGGGTTGGGGTGGATGCCTGTCAGTCCCTACAATGCAGGGTGTTATGGTCAGAAACCCTAATGATCTGGGTGTTTCTTGTTTTTTTATTCCAAGTTTTCAGCATGGGCTTTTTGTGACCCCACTGCATGAACAATGACACTATCAGTTCATTAGCTGAAAGGAGATTTTGCACATCGACTGTGCCATTTGGCATCACAGGTGCAAAAACATATTTTGAACATGATGTAAAAAATGACAGCTATACATTTCTTGCTTCAGTAACTGCTCCGCACATCTGTTGCATGACCTGCTGATTGACATTTTATATCTGCTATGCAATGTACTGCTACTATGGCTGTATGATTGACAGGGACCTGGGGGTGGTGGTGGATGTCAAGATGAACAACTCAGAGACTTGTAGGAGGGCAGAGGCCAGGGCAACAATGCTAGTGGCACAGTAGCTGTTGTTTTACAGTAACCCCAATTAGCTTGCTATCATGTATCTGCTAAACTAACTGTTGCCATTTGTGCTCCCTGGATAAGAAGTTACAAGGCTCTGCTGTTGCTAAACTAATTGTAAAGCAATACACATGCTAAATCCAAGGGCATGGCTACATCACTGTCACATGAGACAGGGGGCATCCTGGGAGAAAGAAAGCCAATAAAACTATGTGTTATGGAGATCCCCAGGGGGTCATAAAACTACCATACAGCTAGCAGGCAATTTAGGAAAAACTATAAATAGCAGACAGAGGGAAGGACACACTAGGATTTAACATACATATCAAAACACTCTACATAACATATGTTTTTTTTTTATTCTAGGTGGACTACTCCTTTAACTGTTGATGTATCTGTGATCAGCAAAACTATACTTACAATCTCAAAAATAAATAAATAAAATATCAGAAGAGCATTTATTTTAGTAGTATGTTCTTGCTTTTCAGGTGCCCATGACATTAGCTATATATATTTATATATTTTAACTTCAAAGCAGTAAATCTATTCAAATGCAAAAACACATGACCTTATTGTCTTCACACATTACTGTTAAACTTTAGATCCCAGAATGGCCAAGAAACAATTTAGACTTCACTCTTGCATACCACTGTCATGCCCACTTCTCATGCAAACAACATTAATAGAAACTCTTTCATTTCTATGCTATGCACTCTTATTTCAGAAAGACATAAATCTTATAGAACTGCTAAAAAAATCAAGACTGGATTTCTGTAAGAAAACAGCTGCTAAATAGCTCTAATTAATTATCTGTGTTTTTAGTGTGTGTCAGGTCTAGCTAGCAGCAGTGTTTTCATTTTAAAATGTTATTTCATTAAACTACTTACAATTGTCCCAGATCATCAGTGCTGTAAACAATAAAGGCTGTAGCTGTTTTCTTACAGAACACCTACTCAGCTTTCAAGTATTTGCTAAACTATATATGTAGGTATCATTATTCTACTAGAAGAAACTGAGAGTTAGGGCTGATTTTGCTCTGTGACATGCTTTTTATGTATTTATTTATTTTTTGTTTGTTTTTTGTTACAAATGTGGAGTATCTTTTTAATAAAGTATAAAATATGTATGTGTGAGTTGTTTCATTTGGAGAATATTTGTTTCATTATTTGAAAAAGTGTGATGCACTAAATGTGTAGTGTAGTGAACCACTGTAATATGGAATCAAAAGTGTAGCTGAATTAAGCGTGTAACTTTTGCCATTTATGCACACTGGACAAGAACAGTTACATAGCTCTGCTGTTGTGAAATGATTTTAAAGCAGTGCACATGCTAAATCCTACTGCCACCATCCCCTATCTACTTGCCACATATAAACTCAACTGTATTCAAAAAGTAATTCTAGGCACTTTTTTTTTTACCAGGAGAGACACACTAATTGTATTTATTTTTTATTTATTTTATAAATCAGATTTACAATCATTGAGACAGAGACTCATTTAAAAAGGCACCTTGTTGCAGGGAGAGTAGACAACACATGACAGTGAAGTAGAACAATGGAGGACGATACAGGTGAAGTACAGTAAAGAGGATATACACAGCAAATTTCAAATAATACATAAAAGTGAAAAAACAGAGGTTTGCAATTAATTACAGAGTTGACCAACATTCATTAGATAATAGGCCTGCTCTAGTGTGTCTATAGAGCGAGTCCTGGGGAGAGTGAGGACCGTGGTCTCCAGAGAGTGGGGGTGGAAGGGTGGGAGAAGCTGAAAACTTGTTTATAGGTGTGACCTGGGAGCACAACGAAGTTAAGTGATTTGCTCAGTATGCAAGTGGAGGCTGTGGGATTCGAATGTAGGTATCTAGGTTTGTAGCTTAGCGCCTTGAAGGAAAACTACACCCAAAACTTGAAAAATATATATTGTGCAGAGTGTTTTAATTTGTATGTGAAGTTCTAGTGTTTCCTTCCCTCTGACTGGTATTATGAGTTCTTCCCAAATTAGTTTGCTTGCTTTTTTTTATTTTATTTATTTATTAAAATCTCAGATTACAAATACCTTTATGCTAATTTTACGACCCCTGGGGATCTTCATACCTGATAATGTAATTGTATTTCTTGTTCCCACAGTGCATCTTGTCTCACGTGACTGTGATGTAAGAGAGACCCAACATTCAGCACACACATGCCAAACAAACTAAATATCTTGGAAGCTTTACAAGCTGTACAAAAATTACCAGCAGCAAAGTTTTTCAGGACAGTAAAACATTTAGGATGAGGGTAGTCACCAAGCTGAATTCTACAGATTTTAAAATATAGCCATCTCTATTGTTGTGAACTGATTGTAATGCAATGCTTTCTGCTGGATTTATGGGCTCTGCTACATCACTATTACGTGAAACAAGGTGCATTGTAGGACATAGAAATGCAATAAACCTATTGGATATGGAAATCTTCAGGGGTCTTAAAATGACGATAAAGCTAGAAGGCTAATTTAGGAAAAACTCCTAATACCAGTCAGAGGGAAGGAAACACTAGAACTTCACACACAAATTAAAACACCCTGCAGAGCATATATTTTTTCAAGTTTTTGGTGTTTTCCTTTAAACCATTGTGTTATACTGCCTCCTTAACCTACCTGCCTACTTAGCCATTATTCATTCCCCAGTCCCATTTACAACACTGTCACACTTATATATAATACATACTTCTCAAACTTGAAAGAAAAAATACACTTTATCATCAAAGTCTACTTACCAAGTACTGTGCCCATGATTACAATAATTTGAACCCCTGCCCCCAAAATGTGCCCTGACATTAAACTGCATGTTTAACTGTTAAGACAATTAAAACTTGTATTTCTAAATGCATTACTAACACCAATGCATCATGATTAAAACAATTTCAACCCCCTCCCCCCTAAAAAATGTGCCCTGACAAACTGCATTCTGGGAAGATTGCCTGGGACAAGATGCAATTAAAAAAAAAAACTGAATAACAGGTTTCATGGAGTAAATGTTGACATCCAGTTTCTAGTGTCCATGATAAAAATAAAATAAAAAAATACAGTTAAGATTTTTTTAATGTCAGCTCTGATCAGAATAGCTTTTAAAATCACCAATTATTTTCTTGTTCAGTGTTTCCTAATAAATCTCAAACTTAAAAGAGAAAAATCACTTTATCATCAGTGTGTGTTCACCAAGTATGGAGCCCATGATTGAAATAATTTGAACCCCTTCCCCCCAATAATGTGCCCTCACATGAAACGGTATGTTTAACTGTAAAGACAATTAAAAAATGTATTTCTAAATGCATTACTCACACCTATGCTTTCAAAGTTTTAAAACTACTAAAGATAAATTATATATATAAACTGTAAGTATATAAAATGTTTAAGAAAAACATATGGCTCTTACTGTAAATTAGAATGTGTGTCTAGGTCTCCTTCTGAGGCCCCAGGTGGCTCTGATAATCATTTATTCCAAAGGATTTATAGGTCAATTTGAAGACATTAAAAAGCTTCTGTTCTCCTAGTCCTTAATAAAGGCATTAAGTATCTTCCACTCTCCACTGCACAGACTTATTCTGTTGATTGATACAAGTCCAAAACTAGTGTGTCTTGTTACAGCATGATAGAGCCATCTCATGTCCCTCCCACATGAATCAGAAAAAGGTTTGGAGTGGATCTTTAGGAGCTTCTCGTGTGGAGGCAGGGGTGAATCTTACTCCAAAAAAAAAAAAAAAAAACTAATGCTGCCTCCCACTACTCAGGTTCCAGTACTTGTACCGCCCATTTTTTTTTATTTAGTAAGCTTTATTAGTTTTACATTTTTTACAACAACCATCAATACAGACAGCGTGTTAATGCATTAAACAGAAAAATAATCGTTAATGAATACAGATACACATACATGATATGTAGTACGTAGATAAAGCTTATAGAATAATAAGTCCTAAGACATGTTATCATTGTCTGTATCCCACCTACCTCCCACTTCCCTCACATCCCACCCCAGTCTGCCACTTACTATTAAATGAGGATGGTTATCAAGTTTGCTGGTTTGAAGCAGATTCCTTGGGAAAGTTAATATTCTTCGGGTGGAGGATACTTCTAACTGAAGGGTGAAATAAGGAACTTAGAATTATCAGAAAAGGCAGTCTTTTAATCAACAGAGGGAGGTGGACCTTGCTTTACTTTTGTTACAATTGTTAAGATTTTCAGTGCAGGAAGAGTTTAAACCCACAGGGACTGAATACTGTTTTCTTTGTCTGTCCTTCTGCACAGCTGATGTGTTTTGGGGCTGACTGCTTTCAGAACACAAGTCACCGGGCTGTTTTGGGGCTGGGGAAGGTTACCTGTGTCTGACTTGGTTGTTTGGATTTTTCTCTGTTTGATTAGCCGGGTATTTTCTCTGTCAAATTGTTATGTAGGGCATCTTGCTGACAGGAAGGCACTCTTCGCAGTGGTAGGTCAGAGCTTTTACCTGATTGTTTCATGAGGGCACAGTTTAGGCCCAAACCATTCCCACCCCTCACCCCACCCACCCCTGTAAATAGTTCCTTTGTACCTGGGGTTCTGACATCATTCCTCAAGAGGCAAGTGCATATCACTGTCATATTGTCTTTAGCTCACTGCACTGACAATATAAGCATACACATTATATGATACATATATTTCTAAATAACAAACCAATCACACACACACACACACACACACACACACACACACACACTAAACAAGGTAGACAGACATGCTGGGATTAGTGCAATGTAATGGCTGTGGGGCAGTGGTCTTCCAGGAGTCTTTCTGGAGGCTGAGATGCTGCCCTGTTTGCAGACAACTACCTGCTCTAAGGGAGGAAGTTGCCCATCTTTAGGCCACACTGGACAGTAGTAAGGGAACCTCCCCCATCCAGGGAGCACCAGAGCCACCACCACTACCTCAGAGGTTGCAAAGAAAGCACAGCAGCAGGACCACAGTGGGCTCAGGGAGGGTAAGGGTGGTGGAACCGAGGCACACCCAGTCAGTTGTTCCACTCCACAAGCCATACACCATTCTGGGGGAGCATAGTTCCTCTATGGATGCACCCACAGAGGAGACTAAGGAGGTTGCAGACAACTGTTACAAGGGAGACCCTTAGGAAGGAGGCAGAAGGCACCACAGGGAAAAGAAGCAGCTCCTGGTGGGGCACTCAATTATTAGGGGGATATAACTGGGGGAGCAGGGAAAACTGATGTAAGGTGCCTGCCTGGTGCCATGGCTTGGTGGGACAGGAAGCAAATCCTTAAGATCACGAGAACAGATGCATGGGAGTCTGAGCTGGATGTCATTGTCCAGCTAAGGACAAATGACTTGGCTCATCATGAGATTAGAACAGTGCAGAAGGACTTTGTAGAGTTGGGGAGGGGCCTAAGACAAATAGCACACACAGTATCCTTCTCAGAGGTGCTGCCTGTCAGTGACATGGGTGAGGCGAGAGTACTTTGCACCATGTAGTTTAACTAATGGTTGAAAAAATGGTGTGGAGCACAGGGGTTTGGCTTCATTGGGGACTGAGGTTCCACTTGGAGGGACACCTGCCTATACTGGCAGGATGGTCTGCATCTGTCCAGGAAGGGAACAAGTCTTTTGGGCAATTTGTTTAAATGCTTCATTGGCAAGGTTTTAAACTAGTCAAGGGGGGAGGCACTAATAAGCAGCAGGAAAATTCCAGCCTTCCCCTACAAAACAGGGTACTAACTGAGAAAAAGACCGATGTAGAAAGGTCAGTGGGGGATGCTGCTACAGAAGGTAAAGCCATCAAAAAATGGAGAGCAATGAGTACCAATGCCCATAGTCTGGGTAACAAGCTTCCTGAACTAGTGGCCTTGATGGAGGAGGTACATCTGTATATCGTGGCAGTCACAGAAACATGGTACACACAGAATCATGACTAGTACATAAACATACCAGGATACACTATCTATAGGAGGGACAGGGAGGGTAAAAGAGGAGAAGGAGTAGCTCTCTACATAAGGGAAGAAATCAAAGCAACAGAATAAAAGGGTAAACAGGGAGGAGAAGAAGCACTGTGGGTCAATTTGAAGGCAGGAAATGGCACCACAATCTGCACAGGGGTTGTACACAGACCACCTCCTCAGGGGGAGAAAATGGACAAGGAAATGATAGAAAGTATACTTAGAATGACAGATAAAGGGGGGATATTTCTGATGGATGCTCTGAATATGCCAGATGTTAACTGGAGTGCAGTTGCAGCAGCCACTTCAAAGAGTGGGGTTATTCTAGATGCCCTACAGGGAGCATGCCTTAGACAACTAGTATTGGAACCCACTCAAGAGGGAGCAATCTTAGATCTGGTCCTCTCAAATGGAGATGGAGAGAGGATCACAGTTGTGGAAGTGGGTAGCCATCTGGGAACTAGCGACCATCGAACAGTATGGTTCACAATAAACACAGCAATAGAGTCAAGCCGTACAAAGACAAAAATACTGGACTTCAGGAGGGCTGACTTTTTGCCAAAATGGGTGAGTGCCTAAGGAATGCACTAGCAAATGGGCAGGAAGGAGGAGTGGAAGAACAATGGGGAATAATAAAAACTGCCATCACAGAGGTAACAAGCCTTTGTGTGAAGCAAATAAACAAAACAAAACGATGTAAGAAACCACTATGGTTCTCAAAGAAGGTGGCAGTGAAGGTTCAAGAGAAAAATAAAGCATTCAGAAAGTACAAGGAATCACAGAAGGAGCATAACAGAGAATTGTATCAGTTAAAGCAAAAGAAAGCTAGGAAGGCAGTCAGAACAGCAACGCCCCAAACCGAGGAAAAGATAGCCAATTCAGTTAAGGGGATAAAATCTTTTTTAGGTACATCAGGGAGCGAAGGAAGACTAAGGGAGGGATAATGAGGCTTAATAAAGGGAAGGGGGTGGGTAGATGGTGACTATGAAAAGGCATAGATTCTAAACAAATATTTTTGCTCAGTATTTACAAATCAAGAGGGGGAGGTACCTAAAACAAACAGTAGAAACACTCTGGATACAGAAGTTGATACCAGCCCATTTACAGAAGAAAGGGTTCTGAAAGAACTCTTAAAACTGAAGGTGGACAAAGCAATGGGGCCTGATGGGATTCATCCCAGAATTCTAAAAGAACTAAGGGTAGAACTAGTGACACCACTGACTACCCTGTTTAACAAATCATGGGAGGATGGGGTGGTACCTGAGGACTGGAGGAGGGCAGATGTGATTCTCCTTCACACAAGTGGGAGCAGAGCAGAAGCAGGAAACTACAGACCTGTTAGTTTAACCTCACTGATAGGGAAAATGATAGAATCAATTCTGAAGGAAGGAATTGTCGAGTACCTAGGGGCCAGAGGGGCACAGGACCCAAGGCAGCATGGATTCTCAGTAGAAAGGTCATGCCAGATGAATCTAATAGATTTCTTTGACTGGGTGACCAAAGTAGTAGATCAGGGAGGGGCTGTGGACATGGCCTGTCTAGACTTTAACAAGACATTTGACACAGTCCCTCACAAATGATTAATATACAAGTTAGCCAGTCTGGGAGTGGGTCCCAAGATGAAAGCCTGGGTAAAGAATTGGATGGAAAACAGGACACAGGGGGTAATAGTAAATGAAATCCACTCTGAAACAAGGGGGGTTACTAGTGGGGTACCGCAGGGTTCAGTATTAGGATTGGTCCTCTTGAATGTCTTTGTAAGTGACATTGTAGAGGGGACTAGAAGGAAAAGTATGTCTCTTTGCAGATGACACAAAGATCTGCAACAGAGTTAATGCACAAGGTGGGGTAGAAAGGATGAGAAGGGACTTGGCAAGGTTAGAGGAATGGTCAAATTTATGGCAGCTTAGATTTAATGCTAAGAAGTGCAAGGTAATGCACCTGGGAAACAAAAACCCTGGGGAAAAGTACACAGTGGGGGTGAGATACTAACAACAACAAAAATGGAAAGGGACCTGTGGGTAGTCATATCAGATGACTTAAAGGTGGGCAAGCAATGTAAAAGGGCAGTACGGAGGGCTGGGGAGATACTGGGATGCTTAGGGAGAGGCATCACCAGTAGAAAACAGGAAGATGTTTGCCCTTTGTACAGACAGCTGGTGAGACCCCATCTGGAGTAGGGTGTGCAGTTCTGGAGACCCAATCTCTGCAAGGACATAGGCAAGATGGAAGCTGTCCAGAGGAGGGCAACTAAAATGGTGCAGGGTCTGCACCAGAAGGCATATGAAGAGAGACTAAAGGAGCTTAATATATATAGCCTCGAGGAAAGGAGGGAGAGGGGGACATAATAGAAACTTTGAAGTAACTCAAGGGAATCAATGAAGTCCAAGAGGGTATCATCTTTCAAAAAAAGGTGTGCAAGAACAAGGAGACACAATTTGAAGATGGGGGTGGCTCAGAGGTAATGTAAGGAAGCATTTTTTTCACAGAAAGGGTTGTGGATGCATGGAACGGCCTTCTGAAGGAGGTTGTGAAGTCAAAAACAGTGGTTGAATTCAAGCATGCATGGGACAGTCATAAGGCAATTCTAGGGGTTGGGGGTAGAAAGAAGTAGGTTGCTGGTTAACTAGGATCTGCAGCTTATCCATTAGATAGGGAAAAGGGCAGACTGGGTGGGCCAAGCAGTCCTTATCTGCCATCAAATTCAATATTTCTATGTTTAAAGATCATGTTAAATGTAATTGTCAGTAAGAGAGAAAATAAAGGTGACTGAGATCTACTGAATCTATAAAAGTGTATACAATGATTCCCATCTTAGTTTATTATTATCCATTCTGTTATTAGCTCCAGCAATGATGAGCTCTGCTTGCAAGGCAAACATGATCTCCTTATACCATTCCATATAGGTGAGAGTATTCAGTTCCTGCCAATGCCTCAAAATAACTTTCTTGGCACAGCTTGATATTAAAGCCATGTGTGCTCTATGTTGACTTCCATGGAAGCATGCGTAATCACCCAAGATACAAATTTCCAAATTAAAGTTATCTGATAATGCAAGAAGTGGATCAAGACAATTTTGAATGCTGAGCCAAAAAGGAGTGACTTTATCACATGACCATAACATATGGAGCAAGTCTGCAGAAGCATGTTGACATTTAGGGCACTGGTTAGAAGTTACACTTCCCATTTGAAGAAGTTTAAACAGTGTATAAAATAGATTATGGTTAATATAAAATTGCATAAGTCTATATCTGTTCCAAATATTAGACCAGTTCCTGGGAGGGGAAGTTGATGTTAAGGCATTATCCCGCCAATAGAACCTCTTGCCTTCCAGAGTAGTGACATTTGTTAAAATAAATTTATACGAATAGGATATTACATGAGAAGAGGGGATAGAGCTAATATAAGGAAGTAAAACAGACATAAAGGGACTGCTCCATCCCCCTGACCCAAAATAATGTGTCAGCATGTGAGATATCTGAAAATATTTGAAAACGTGTGTGGTAGGCCAGTTGAAAAGGTGACTGGCTACCTTATAGGAGAGCAGTTTTTTGTCCTGAACCAACTGGTTCACTCTTAGAACATCCATATCAGGCCAAAAAAGGTGAGATTTAATTATCTTACCTGAAATTGGAAGGTTATGGTTTGAGAACAAGGGCTGGGCAGTGTCTATTTATGCATTCGCTTTAAGGAAAGGGATTAATTGATGTTATGTATGAAGTGAAGAGCTTAGTGGTGTTTCCTTTAGGGAGTTAGGGAGGTTCTTCTTAGTAATAAAAGGCAAGACCTTGGGGTCAATGTCTTTTTCAGAGCAGAGTGCTTGTTCAGTTCTAACGCAGGAAGGTCAATATACAGGATCTAGACTATTCTCTGTGTGTTGTATCCAGTATCTTACCCTGGCCAGGTGTATAGCTATATAACATATGTAAAAAATGGGGGCTTGAAGACCACCATCAGTTTTTTGACACGTAAGTTCATAGTAACTTCTTCTAACTTTTTTCCCTTGCCATATAAAAGTATTGAGAATTCTCTGTATCTGGGCAAACCATGATAATGGGAGAACCCCATTAAACATTTGTAGGGAGTATAAAACACAAGGTAAAACATTAATTTTTATTATACTCATACGTTCCCAAATAGAGAGAGGTAATTTTGTCCAGCATCTAAGATCTTCTGTTAATATTTTAACTAGAACATATACATTGTTTTTTTTCCTGATATGGGGAGGGGTGCAGGTAAAACCCTAAATATTTGAATTTATCAGTGCTCCATTGTAGTCCCAAATGTTCAGTATCAGTCCTCACTATATTTATTGAGAGAAAAAACATCAGTTTTTCCAATATTTAACTTGTTATTCGAAATTGCCTCAAATTGGAAAATGATATGAAAGACATCAGATAGAGATTGGGTAGGATTAGAAATATGAAGAAGTATATCATCTGCGTCAGCAGAAATTTTATATTCCATATTACTTATTTATATACCAGATACAAGTATTGCATTTTTAATTTTCCTAATAAGGGGTTCTAAATATAAGTTAAAAAAGGACAGGAGAAAGGAGACACCCTTGACGGGTACACTGAAATAAAGTGAAGAATGTGGAAAGGACACCACTACATTGTATTTGGGCAGATGGAGAAGTGTACAGAATTTTAACCCATTGTATAAATTCCATTGGGAAATTAATTTAGGTAATAACATAAAGAGACAGTCCCAAGAAACCCTGTCAAAAGCTTTTGCTGCATCCAGGGAAACAAGTGCTGCCAGTACAGATGAGTCCCTGGACACAGAAGAGAGGTATGATATTTTTCTAAGGTGGTCAGATGAAAGCCTTCTCTTTACAAACCCTACCTGCTCTATACTTATCAGGTAATCTCAAACCTGGCCTAGTCTAGAAGCAATATTTTTTGCAAGAATTTTGAGATCCACATTACTTAGGGAGATTGGTCTATAGTTAGGAATAAAGAGAGGATCTTTGTCAGGTTTGGAAATAACAGTTATAATAGCATGGGTCAAAGAGGTATCAGATATTCCTTTCCTAAAGATGTAATGAAAGGTATCTAAGAGAATTGGGGCAATTATCTCCTTACATTTTTTTATAGAAGTTTGTGGTAAAGCCACCTGGGAAAGGGGATTTATTCAGGGCAAGAGAGTCTATGGCATCACAAATTTCTAATAATGAAATAGGAGCTTTTAAAATATTTACCTGGATGTCTGATAATATAAGGAGATTAATATCTTGGATGAAATTATTGAATTGTTGAGGCAAAGAGGGGAGTACAGATGCTGAGTATAACTGTTAGTAGTAGTCTTGGAATGCAGTCACAATATCTGGGGGGGGAGGTTAGAAGGTCACCCGACATTGAGTAAATAGAGGTGATTATTTTATCAGTTATTGGGGTACAAAGACGAAGAGCCATGATTTTCCCCGCCCTTTCACCGTGGTCAAAATAGGATAATTTAGAATGAAGCATTAAGAATTCAGCCCTTTCTGCTATTAATTGATTATATTTGACATGAAGAGATTCAACTTTCTCTCACTCATCTATAGGGGCTGAAGGAAGGAGATACCTCTCCTGATTTTCTATCTGGACTAAAATAGAAGAGAGAGCCACAGCTCTCTGCTTCTTATGCTTAGTCACTAGCCAAATGAACTCACCTCTCAGTGCACATTTCAGGGAACCCCATAAAAAATATTTTGTAGTCATGGACGTGGGCATTAATTTCCATAAAATTAGAAATGAATGAAGGAGTTGTATTTCATCCTCAGATTTCAGAAGTTGATTATTCAATCTCCAAGTTCTATCTCTATGTATGTTGGGAGAAAGACCTAGGTGAAGATGAGCTATACGGTGATCTGAAATTACCTTTGAAGAGTAATAGGCCTGAAAAAACCCTGGAAGGTGATCAACCATCATAAGAAAATAGTCTATCCAGGAAAAGGAGTGATGACGGGCAGAGGGTAAAATGAAAATTCTTTACTTTCTGGATACATTATCCTCCAAGACACTATCAGGCCGACAGAGTTCATTAACTCGTGTAGGGAGTTATGTCCTGGTGATAATTTTTGCCGAATCTGACCAGATCTATCTAGGGAATTAGATAATACCTGGTTCTAGTTTCCACCTAATACCATTGGAGGCATAGTCCAAGGGGCAAGGAAAGTCATAAGATTTGTAAAAAATTCAGGATAATCACAATTAGGTCCATAAATGGAGCCTAGTACCAATTCAGAGTGGCCCAGAAGGGCCCTCAGAAAAACAAATCTACCATCAGGGTCAGAAATTTGTTGTATAAGGCGAAATGGAATTCTGCGGGCTATCAGGATGGCAACCCCTCATCTACAGGAGTCAATACCAGAGCCAAATACATGACCTACCCAATTTCCATGTAAGTAATGAATATGATTGACCAGGAGATGTGTTTCTTGCAAAAAAGCCACATCAATTTGCAAACTTTTTAAATGGAGTACAACCTTGGATCTCTTGGCTGAAGTCTGAGCCCCTGTTATATTCCAGGAGCAATATTTAAGACTAGCCATAAATAATTGTATGATATAATGGAATAAAACATAAGATGAAGGGATATAACCAATCCTGAGTACATAAAGTAAGAATATTTGACCCCTTTTCAGTGGCAGACAAACCCTTAATTATAATCCTTTCTCCCTCCTCCCCCACTCCAAAATATTAACACCCTTGTAGCTAGGACCTAGAAGACCTAACTCTGAATCCCACAATTTGAAATGAGAGACTAAACTAAGAACAGTCTCTAACTAGAATAATGATTTAGGAGGTTCAAACCCCAATGTTTGATTCATGACTGCTTCTGCTGCAACTAAGCAATCATACATTCCCCCCTCCCACCCCAACCTGTTCAATAGGTGTTAAAGTTAACAATTAACAATTGTCTATACTTAAAAAATACAGGTACTTTAACCATATTCTCTATTATTATAGATAAATTCAAAAAATATATTGTCAAAAACTATATTGTCATATTTATTCTTTAATTTGCCATTAATGATCTGTAGGCTGTCAAATCAAACTCAATGTACCTCTGTATTCTAGTAAGGTATTAAAAAGAATTCTCACTAAAATTCTGGACTTATAGCATAATAGGGTAAGCAGAAAAAGAAAAAAGGGGGGATTGCATCCAATTGCCTTCAGCTAGAAAAAAGAAAAACAGAGAAAAAGAAAAAAGACATCCAACATGACCAAACCTTTTTTAGAGAACATCCTTTGTTATGAAATTAAAATATATTTAAAACCTAAATAACGAGGTAGAAACACAAATTACGAATTGATCAAGTGTCAGGGCATAACACACCCCGATTTATATGAGTCTTAAGTGAAAATTAAAGTTTAGCAAGCTATTATTTATAAACAATGAGGAGAAGTTCGGCTTGTTACCACACAGATGACTAGGCAAGCTCTGCAGTCATAGCACCGATTCCTGACCGGAGAGTCTGAACAAACTTGCCACAGCCGAGCAACTGTGAGCACATCTGCGTAATATAAACCACTCGCATTATCATATAGATGAAGCCAAAACTAAGCAACAGAGCTAGAAAACAAAACAAAAAAAAATCTTCTCGGGCTCTTCTTAAGCCTGACAGGTCTGCATATTTCTCTGAGAACAAAGATCTAGCTCAGAAACAAAATTTTAATGGAGCACTTCAAGGTGGAGTGAGCAAAAAACTCCCATAAGGGAAAAAGCAGGACCCGACATCCACTGGATCAGAAGACCGCAACCTCACCTCCAGGAGCCCTCCAAATTAAACTTTTCTTTAAGACCTACACCAGAAACAGTCAATTAGAATTTAAACTTACATCCAATTTATTTTCCAGACAGTTCTAGATTCTTTGTAGGAGGATATAGTGATGAAGCCTCAGCGCGAGGTAAAAAGATCCAGGAAGAGGGTTGTAAGTTCTTTAGTTGCCTGCTCTGCATTTTTAAATGTTTTCCAACTGCCACGATATAAAACAGATAGCCTGGCTGGATAGAGCATCCAGAATTTTATTCCAGCAGCAATTAGTTTAGTGACAGAGGGATGATATTCAGCCCGTTTTTGGCGTGTAGCGACTGGTAGATCTTGGGAAAACCAGATCACATTTTCTTCCAATTTGACTTCTTGACGATCTTTGACTGCTGACAAGACATGTTGATGATCAATATAACTCAGCAGTTTTATAATGAACAGTGTAGGTTTTGCACCAGCAGGGGGTCTGGGCCTTAAAGATCTGTGGGCTCTTTGGACTGTATAGGCCATTGAATGGGGGGGGGGGGGATCAGCTATTTTAATGAGTAATTTTTGAGCAAAAATAACAGGTGAGGGACCCTCTACTTCTTCTGGAAGACCGAAAATCACCAGGTTGTTACGCCTGTTTCAGCCTTTCAGGTCTTCCAATTTTAATTCCAGTTTATGTAGTTTATGCCAGATAGAAGTAATTTCTGGTTCCGTTCGGGCTTGCCATGATTCGAGTAAGGAACATCTGAAAGTGACATCTGAAAGTGCCTTGTTTGTTTCTTTCAAATCGGATTGTATCTCTTTTAAATCAGTGGCAAAGTCTGCAAAAGCCGCTTTAAGTAGAACCATTTCCAAGATTCTGTCTTCCGAAAGTGGGGCTGCAGCCACAGGAGGTTGAAAGCTCTTACCAGTGCTGGCAGTATGCATTTTAGCTCTTTTCGCTTGTTTGTCTGGAGTAGTAGGCGTCGTTCTGGACGGAAGGGCATGTTTCATTTCGGCCTCCATTTCTCTTGATTTGCACTGGTTAAAATGTTTAATTCAATGTCCAGTCTTTATCTTGACACAGAGAAATTCTATCCGGATTCAAGTTTGAGTGCCTGCTGATCAATTTACTGAATTTGTAAGTAAATTAGGCTGTTTAGGTGGGAGCAGAGAGCACAATGTGTCCACTTAGGAAGAAGGCATCACGTGATTCCCCCTTGTACCACCCATTTAAGAAAGAAAATAGCACCCTGCAACCATTGACTAACATGAAAGTGTATTTATTTGAGGGTGGAAAACATTGCTTATAGGACGGTAAGGTGGAAGAGACTATTTACACCTTCAGTCAGTTCCATGGACAGAAAACATGACATCACTACTTTTGTACATGCAAAACGTCTGCAGGCTCCACCTACTGCAGCCATAAAATGATATATATATATATATATATATATATATATATATATATATATATATATCATTAGCTTGTTACCTTACTATACCTTTCAATATACTTCACATTACTACATCCATATTGACAATACCTATGCATGTTTCATACAAGTAATACTGATTCCTTTAATAACTTCTTGTACATTAAACAATGTAAGAGGGGGCCCTTCCTTATCAGCTACTGTAACTTGGGGCTGGATGGGGCAGGGGTACCATCGTGAGAGGGAAGAACAAGTAACTTGGAATTGGCTGTCAAGCTCAATTTGGGCAGTGAGCATGGCAAAACATAAACCCCTTTGTGAACCACATTGTGAGGCAAATCCACTGGCCTCCCAGGGGAATCAAAACTAAAGCGTAGCACTAGCTTCACAGGTCAGCCAATCTTTCTGGGGGGGAGCGGCCACAGTCTCTGTACTTTCAGCACTAATCTTGGAGCTTCCATGACTTGTGAGGGGTGCCTCTGCATGGATGTAAATGTCCAGACTTGGAGCACTGTTAGCTCCTTGATCTGTAGAGTCTGTTTCCACAATACTTTGTTCATTATCTTCTGATGGAGGCCCAGGTTGCTCATTTTGAGGAGGCTGTGGCACAATTAGGCTTTGCGGCACTGAAGGGGGCTGTCAAGACTCCCACATTGTTCTTCAAGATCTGGTGTGTCACTGGAAAGACTCAGACCATCAGCCCCTTCTTTGAGCAATTCACACAGTTATACAAAATGCAAAGTCTGCAAACCTCTGACATAATACTTTGCACTTCACTTTCAGGGAGCATTGGCTCTAAGGACAAAGCTGGGTGGTTAGGCAGTCCAGAAGGCCCAGCTTTATCCCCACAATTAGTCATAGGGTTACCTTGAAACAGCTGACTCAGTTCATAGGAGGGGTAATAGGCATTGTCACACTCACTTTCGTCAGCAGTGGACTGACAGTCACTATCATTCTGGGCCTGCTGTGAGGAAAACCTTAAATCTGTAACTGCTGGGATAGGTTGACTCTCTTTTTTGCAGCAGCATGAGTCACTGGCCCAGGGGAATTAATCTCTGATGGTTCAGCCTCAGTTATGACTTGGCCGATAGGTAGCAAATGGTTACGGTGCATGGTCTTGACAGTTTTGGAGTTATTCTCTGGGCGCATCTTGTACATTGGTAAATCATTCAACTTTCCAACTACTACATGCGGAAGATGGTGCCACCTATCAGCAATTTTATGTTTGCCATGCAGTCCTAGGTTCAAACAGCCTGACCCAACCACTCTTGGAAACTGGCCTTTGTGACAAAGAGTCAGCATCAATATGGTTCAGTCCTGGCCTGTATTCAACAGCATAATCATAGCTTGATAAGGTGGAAAGCCACCAGTGCACAGTGGCGTCTAACTTAGCTGAAGTCTGTACATAGGTTAATGGTTATTGTCAGTCTTCACCAATATCTTTGCCCCATAGAGTTATTCATGAAACTGGTCGAAGATGGCCCATTTTAGCACAAGGAACTCCATCCAGCCTGTGCACAGGGTAGTTTTGCTCCAATGGGGTCAAGCTCCTACTGGCAAAGGCCACTGGTTTCAAACCATCCTCATGGGCTTGATACAGCACAACTCCTAGACCCTCCATATACAGCACATAGGGCTTGGTAGGGTCAGCATAAATGAGGATGGGGGCGTGGGTGAGCTGGCATATGACTTCGTGAAAGGCTGCTTCACATTTGGGTGTCCAGCAGGGCCCAAAAAGTTCACCTGTGCAGAAGTACACCTTCTCTGGTTCTTTGACGGACCCTTTTTTATATTTATGGTTGGTAGGAGGGTAACCCTGGGTAAGACTCAAGAGCAGGTGAATCACCTTTGAATAGTCTTTTATGAACCTGTGGTAGTAGCCTCAGAACCCCAGGAAACATTGTAGTTCTTTCAAATTATGGAGCTGGGGTCAAGTAGTCAGTGATTCAACCTTACTGGGATCAGTCTCTATCCCTTCTGCAGATGCTATGTGCCCTACATACTTCACAGAGGTTTGAAAAAACTGGCACTTGTCAATGGACAGCTGGAGGCCGAAGCCTTCCAATCGGTCTAAGACTTTAAACAGTCAGGTCTCATGCTCCTCTAATGTGTGCCCAAACACAATGACATCATCTAGGTACACTAGACATTCCAGCAAGTTCATATTTCCCACCGAACATCCCATCAGTCACTGAAAGGTGGCCGGGGCACCTGAAATCCCCTGTTACATTCTCAGGAATTTGTAGAACCCCAAAGGACAGATGAAGGCTGTTTTCTCATGGTCCTCTGGAGCCATCAGGATCTGGTAGTATCCGCTACAAAGATCCAATACAGGAAACCATTTGCTCCAATTCAAACAATCCAGGGCATCTTGTATATGGGGCATGGTGTATTAATTGGGGATAGTTTGCCGGTTCAGGGTTTGATAATTAACACACATAGTTACCAACCCATTCTTCTTACACACAACCACAACGAGATAGGCATATGGGCTCCTGGATTCTTGTATCACACCAGCAGTGAGCATTTCCTGCAGGTGTCTCCTCACATCATCTATGTCTGCTGGGGTGAGACGTCGGGATCTCTCTTTTTCCTTTTTAGTTGTTTAACCAGGAGTAGCACACTAAGCTGAAAGCTTTTTTACAGGAGCGACCTGGGAGCACAGGGAAGTTAACTGACTTACTCAGGGTCACACGGTATGCAAGTGGAAGCTCTGGGATTCAAACCCAGGTCTGGTCTGCTGGATGTCACCAGATTTGGAGCTCAGAGCCTTAAACCACTGTGCTATACTGCCTCTTGAAATGGCTGGTCATCATGCAGGTGTATGTGATGCTCTGCACCCTGGACACACCCCACGCCCCATTCTTTTAATGAAAAGACTTGGTCCCTCTGAGTGAGTTTCTTGCTAATTCTAGCCTTCCATTCAGCTAGCAACAGAGAATCACCAAAGTCAAATAAGTCCGGAGTCACTCTTCTTCTCACCAGAGCACTTGTTGCTGGGCAAAACAGCAGTGTCGGCACAGTGTACTGTAGCTAGGGTGCACTCTCTTTGCCCAAATCTCCCCATCTAACACATTCTGAATCTGGACCATCACTCGTCGTGCATAGGTGTAGGCATGAGCAGGCAAGATGCTTGGTTTGACCAATAATCCCTGTGGCAACTTTCCATCTCCTGGTGCATCTAACATTAATATTTTGTTCTTTACATTTCTCTTTAGGCAGACTTCTCCAGGGATTGTGCACTGGGCATTGGGGACCAATACCAACGAGTCAGGTTCCTTTTTCCACACTATCCCCACTGGCTCATCTGGTTCTACTTCATCGGGTCTCTATTGCCAGTCATAAGCCCTTTTTACTAAAGCTGGAATTCTTGGGGTCCATCCAGTCAGCTGCCCTAGTTTCTCATGGCAGAGTTGTGCTAGTCTCCTAAACATGTGGACTTTTGTTCCAATTAATGGGGGAAACCCCGTCATACAGTCCAGTGGGGGGAAACACTAGGGCCAGTGTCTCTACTTGCTCCTCTACATCAGTGACAGTTGCAGGAAAAGACAACCAGAGGCGGGCATATCTTAGATATGGATAAGACTTGTTGCTCAGCCCCCACACATGTAGGTCTTCCAGGGATTGTAAGGGCACATCAGATAAGTGTTTGTCATACCAGTCCTGAAACACAGTGGTCATTTGTGACCCACTGTCAAGGACAGCCCGATTCGGAATACCATTTACAGCCATATTAGCCTACATTGAAGGGCCCACTGTCTTGGACCAGTCTGGAGGGACAGTAGCAGGGCCGGTACAGATGACTTAGCCACAAAGAAGTTGGTTGGGATTTCCTGAGCCTTCACTGTGTTAGTTTCTAGCACCCCTCAGCCATGGTTTCGCTTTCCGGAGCCCCCTTTGAAGTCTGTATACAACCTTATCTAAGTCTTTTGGGGACTGGCATTCTTTGTTCATATGCCCCTTCTTCCCACAATTATGACAGAGTATGCTTTCTAGAGTCCGGTGTGGCTGAGGCATCACACTGGGAGCTGAGGCAGGGGTACCACCAACATAAAATCATGATTCAACTTCTGTCTGGTGCGTGGTGAGCATGGGGAGACACCTCAGTAATTCTCTCACTTCCATAGTCAATTCATCAGTCTTTGAGCTGCAGTCAACAGGGGATGCCTGGGAGTGTACCCCAACCCCCATAGCAGACACACTGTGAGAGGGGTTTGAGCCCATTGTATCTCTGGAATGGGCTTGTAAGGAAATGGTAGCCCTCATTTCTCGGACCTCTCACAGTATCTCGCCCCAGGGCAGAGCATCTTTGCTAGCCTCCCAATGTTCAATTGCCACTGTATTTTGCCCCTGACCATCACTCACATGTGCATCCTCGGTCATCTGGGCAGCAGCAACAGCAGATACAGGAGGGCACCCCCCCCACCTGGCTGTCTCCTCTCAATCTTCCGAATTTCCTTCATCAGTCTGTGATAGGTTCGAGGCGCATCCAACCAAGCAGCTAGATGTAGTTGGAGCAACAATAATTCAGAGAATGGCGTTAACTTGAGAAGTTGGTCCAACCTATTCTATTCCAACTTAGCTGGGGCCATGCCACCTTTCTTTAGACATTCCTGCAGCACCGCTCTGAGTTGAGGCACATACATGGATAAGGGCTCCCCTGGGTATTGCTGAGTGTTTTTGGCCCTTCCCCACAGGTCCTAATCCAAATCAGGACTCCCATACACATTTTCCAATGCATTCAAAAAATCTTGAGCAGTTGCTTCTGGATTACTAGCCTGTGTAGTGTGGATAGTAAGTTGGGTGGGGCGTCTGAGGCTTTCAACTGCCCTTCTCCTCTTCTCTGGTTCTGGGCATTGCCATTCTCAGATTTGAGGGGCAACATAGTCTATCTAAGTCTCCCAATTGTCTTCCCTCTGGAGTGTGGGAGGGTGCCTGAAAACATCCTCAGCTGGTGATACGAGTCATGACTAACGGTGGGTACAGATATAGGGGCCAGCATTGTCATGGGCACAGAAGATGGGGCAGTAACAGGTTCTGGAGTGGGGGGGTGTTAGGGAAGGAACACCCCCAGGTGGCAGGAATAGTTTCTTAAAGTTTTTATGGTTTTTCCTTCCTCCAGCAACAACTTAGCAAATTTCTCATCAAAATTCTTAGATAATGGTGGGAGCTCATCCTCACCAGGATCTTTACTGTCTTTTTTTATCACTCTCCAGGTGGCTAGGACCCCTTCTGAGGCAATAATCTGTGGCACCTTAGAGCTGTCCACAAGGTCACTACACTCTACAAAGGCTATGAAAGTTTGGGTGATCAAATCATCCTGTCGACCTACCACCACAGGGTTTTTTTAAACATTCAACTTTGGAGAGTGCTCCCTCTACAGTGTCCTTACTGGTACCAAGTGGAATATCCAGTATAAGTAGAGCATTTTGGGGGTTGAGCTCCTGCCCAGAACACCACCACACCAACTGGTGTACAGCCATTTCTACTGGGGTAGCCATTAATCTTTAACAACAATTTATCATTTTGGCCACCAGAAGGCATAAAATACCAGCGGTGAGCCTCCAAGATGTAATCCCTAGGTGGCACTATCCCAAGGGCTACTACCCCTGCCTGCGTGTTTAGCAGCAGGTTAAAGGTTGTGAGTTCTGAAATGGGTGCCTCCACCCAGAGGTCAGGGTTGGTAGTGGTCAAACTATCCTGGGCTCAGCCCTCCAGGACACTGTAACCCCCTCTTTCACTTCTAGTGGCCTGAGCAATATACAATAATCACTTTCACAGTGCCTCTTGTACACCATACCAGTACCCACAAAATTTGCATTTACCACTAGGGCTGATTCCTCTGGCTCAACCCTGGAGATCCCCTGTAAAACAAGGTTATGCACAGTAAATAGCAACAGTACAGTACTCTTGGCACAAACTGGAACCACAGTCAGGATAAATGCAGCAAAAAAGTCAGATATGATTTATTCAGGGGACTTGAACAAGGAAGGGTGTAATCAGGTTGATCGGCCTAAAGGCTATATTAATCAAACAGTTATTCATGCGCTTTAAGTCCCCACACAGTCACACACTCTGAGTACCCAGGTAGAAAAATGGTGGGCTAGCCAGGAACGTTGCAGCTGGTTGGCACCCTGCGATGGAAGAAAACAACATGCACAACACTCACTACTTGTAATCTGGAGCCGGAGGGCTCAGTCCATGAAAGAAAAAACAAGACAATCAGATGACAACACTTTAGATTTAGCTGTTGTTGCAGGGAGCTACCCTGATGTTTACTCATGATACCCTATACTGGACACATGGAGGACAAAGTTGAGACTGTAGCTTGTTGAACTATAGTGCCCGGAGAAGCAGGGGCCACACGAATCACAGAGGCATCATTCCTGTTTAAATGTTGAGCAGGGACTAATCCCCAGGCAGGTCTCTCATTGATGTGGCTTTCTCTGGGCAGTGGATAGTTGGACTGGGCCAATGTGGCAAGGCCCAGGCCCAATAAAGATGATTTTTGATTCAGTCCGTCAGGCTGGATGCAGCTTCCAGCAAGCAGAATACAGTTCAAACCACAGTGGGGAACCAAATTATGACCCACTAGCAGCACACAGCACATTTACACATCAGAAAATTCTAATACAGCTTCCAGCAAGCAGAATACAATTCAAACCACAGTGGGGAACCACATCATGACCCACTACAAGCACACAACACATTCACACGTAAGGAAATTCCACTGTACCAGGCAAAAGGCTCTCCAGTCGCAATTACAGAGTCTCTGCATAATCCAAGAGTTCAGAGGTGGCTGGAAGTCCAGACAGGCTGATCGCATTCAGCAAATCTTCAGCCTTCTTCAAGTAGGAGCCTGGTCACAGTTCAGTGGCTTACTGCGCTCTCCAAGTTCGGATTCAGTTTGAAAAAGGCACAAGTTCCCTCTCAGGGTCAGCAGGTAGTCATGCAGGCCAAAACTCAGGCCTTTTCACAGTTCTCCCACACAAATCCACTATGGATTGCTGCTCAAACTACCTTGAGCTGTTACTTCTTCACTTCCCAACTTCGATCTAACTGAAATTGCAAGCAGTTTGGGGCTTTCCCCAAAATCCAAACAGTTCGGTTGGCTGATCTGTCTGTCAATCCCAACAAGGGCTCCCCTCCAGGTTATTTTAGGTGCAGAAAGCCCAAAACTACAATTCCTACAAGTTTTGATCCCACCAAACCCCTGTAGGCAAGCTTCTTTTTTGAGTCCCAAATGTACTAATTGGCCCATTTCAGCAGTCCAGGACCAAGATGATGGAAACAAACTGAACTGTCCATGCTGCAAAAAAGGCAGGTTAGAACAAACTGCAATATTGTTATTACTCTAACAAATAATCAGCAAAAAAGCACATCTTCTAACAGAGCTCTCTCTCAGATTAATTATGACTGCAATCCAGGCAGCTGTTAAAGAGACAGTACACAGAGGCTATACAGGCACTCTCTGGCAATACATTTAAACTGCAAAAACGCAGGACATCAGCCTGGCAGTGAGCATTTGGACAAGCTCAAGGAAGACTTTTCAGGAACTCCCATTTGTAAGGGAGTTACACACATGTAGAAAAAAGTGGTACTGGCTTGGGTGCCCCAACAATGAAGCATCCCCCATGGTTTTCTTGATTCCTATCTGGCTAAATTGAAACATTGGAACCTTTTTTTTCTGTAAACTGTATCTCTGTTATGTGGTAAATTATATGACCATGCTATGTCTGAGTGTTTTACTGGACCTATTTTCATGCAGTATGGGGGATCTCACATTCTATGGTTACCAAACAACTTACTGAGAAAAGAATCCCTTCCAAAATGAGGGACCTCGTATGGATATGTAAGCATAGAAAGCTGCAAATAAGGGGGACTCATATTCACAACAGTACAGATCAAAGACTGTGTCTTTGGGATAGTTGTGGCCAGGAGGTGGATTCAATGGAACATTAAAGATTTTTGGGGTGATTTGGGGCACATGTTGGAAAAAGTAACTTCCTTTTTTGTTTTTCTTTTGTAACCAGGGGCTTGATTCTTAAGAAATCAGTGCAAGCTGCATCAAAGGCTATTTGCACTGATTACCGATGTGCCTGAGGCCCTATACCCAATTCTCTATCAGGTAGGATCCTAGGGGCTAGGTCCCATGGCTTGTGGCAACCCTAGCCCTACACCAAACAGACAGCACATTGTGCAGGTGTGCCGCAAGGCAGAGGGCAGCCATGTGGCAAGAATACCATGGATAGCAGTCCATGGTGGCTAGCACCCCTAGCCTCATCCTAGAATGTTTAATAAAGAAATACCTTATACTAGGGCACCCCCAAGTCTCAACTGCCTATCACTCATGTACGAATAACCCTGGTAGTCTAGTGCTCCCCCCAGCCCCGATCAAAGTCAGTCATTGCCAAATATCCCTTGTAGTCTAGTGGCTCCCCCAAGCTCTGATCTCCTATTATAATTATTGAAATTTCTCTGGTGGGCTAGTGCACCCCCCCACCACCAAGCCCCAATCTCCCATTATATTTATTGAAATATCCTTGCTGGGCTAGTGGACTGTCCTGTCCTGGATCCCCAAGTAAAAGATACTTCCAACATCCTGGTGGTCTAGAGGACCCCCCCGCCACCCACAGTGCCCTATACCTTTGCCCCCCCGACCCATAATCCAGCTGGTGACTGGCATGGCCCACTGCTCACCACCATGGCCAGCCACTGACTGATCTATGAATGATCGCATACTGTATCTAGTACACGCTCAGTGACTGACAGCAGCTGTCAATCACTGAGTGTGTACTATATATAGTATGTGCTCATTCATAACTCAGTCAGTGGTTGGCCACAGTGGAGAGTTGTAGGCTGTGCCATTTGCCGGCTGGGTTATGGGTTGGCGGAGGGGAGTGGTAAGGCACTGCGGGGGCTAGAGCAATGGCTAGACCACCAGAGAAATTTCATTAAACATAATGGGAGATCGAGACTTGGTGGGGTGGAGGTCTGCTAGCCCACTTGGGAAATTTACATAATTATAAGGGGAGATTGGGGCTTGGGGAGTCTTCTAGCCCAACAGGGAGTTTATTTTACATATCAAACCTAGGATCAGGGCTGGTGGGGTGGGCACATTGGTGCACCCTCCCAGACCATTGCTAAGTACCATTAGATCAATCCCGCTGATCTAATGCACTTAGACCACGGGTTCTTTAGGTAGATTTTGAGAATTTGAAATGTGTGGATATGGCAGCCTGCATCTGTCACAAGCCCCCCCCCCCGGCACCATGCCGCAGCCCATTTTGTGGGGGGCCGGTGCAAGCTTCCTTTGATTCAGGCAGCCTGCATTTAATGTAGGCTGTTTTTTAGAATAGCAAGGGGTGCATATTTTGACTCAAGATGCCACTTGCATCTGTAATGTTTGATGCAGGCACCTTGTGTCCCTCTAAGGGCTTTGAGAGTTGAGTCCCATGGAAGGCCCACTAGGCACAAGTGCCTGTTTTCAGGGGCAACCCAGGAGCACTCGGGAGTGACTTGTTCAGAGTCACAATGTATGCAAGCAGAGGCTGAGAGAATCAAACCCATGTCTGCTGGGTGTACCAAGCTCATTTATAGCTCATTACTCTAAACTCTAGGCTATAATGTAGCCACCACTTATGACAACCTGATTTATTGTTTTTTTTTTGAAGGATTGTCTCACTGGGACTATAGCACCTTGTGTGTTATTATGAGTTGCATCAGGTGGTGGATAAGACAAGCAATATGCTTGTATTTATTCAAAGAAAAGTTCATCCCCTGTCTATATTGTTGGAAAAATCACTTACCCCATGTACAGCGACACCATCAGAGTGAAGACCACTATAGTGACACCCAGACAGCAACACACAATGGAGCAAAGAGAATCCCAGGCCGACAAGTGCACAGCAACGAAGCCGTCCATCGCGACAAACATTGGCCATCGAAACACCATTGCTGAAATGGCTGCAGGTCAGTGGAGAGGATGTTGAGGTCCACGGGGACTACAGGTAGAATGTAGACCCCCACAGCGACTGCAGACACAGCATCTGGATCACACACACTGTGGCAGGCATGGCTCGATGAGGGCCAACACAGTGATAGGAGGAAAGCAACACACCCACCATGGAACCACACACAGTGTCACTGTGTGCACCTACAGCCAGGTGAACAGAAGCACCTGTAAGGTACCTGTACCTATGTGAATGCACCTGCAGGGTGTTTACATACTGGAAGTGTGTCGAGTACTACACCAGCCATTGGCTCAGGCATGCACGAACGGTCGTTGAGGTAGAGGATGTGTCCCTCACAGGGTAGCACAACCATGTGCCAGACAGTACTGCCGTGGCAGTGAGGCAGGTATGTGTGGCAGTAAAGCAGCGGGCAGTGACAACCATCAAGAGCAGCCAGCAGATGGTGGTAGCATGCCCTAGCAGTGTCATTGATGCTGTGGGAGAATGGCTGCCATCTCTGGGCAACATGAAATATTTCATCCAGAGGGCCAGGAGGGTAACACAGAGCACACCTGTGGAGCCTACCACCCTGTCCCAGCTGTCCATCCTGGATGGGTACAGGAGCACAGATGCAGGAGAACTGTTTCTCCTACATGTCTCAGGAGGGAGAGTGGCACATTTCCTCATCTTTAGCACTGCATACAACCTTGAATACCTTGAACGGTGCCACATGAGGTTTGCCGACGGGACTTTCTGGTGCTGCCTCTGCCTATTCCACTGGCTGTACAGCATACATGGGGTTGAGGTGGACAAGGTGTTGCCCACCATGTATGTGGTCATGTCCTGCAGGACTGTGGGGTGCTATACTGCAGTCCCGCACAAGCTGCTGGAACTGTGCCCTGGCCTGCACCCGCACACAATAATGACTGATTTCGAGCAGGCAGCTTTCAGTGCCATGCATGTGTGTTCTCACATGCCAGGATGCTTCTTCCATTTTAGCCAGTGTCTGTGGTACCAGCTGCAGCAGCATGGCACCCTCACCCAACTGTATGTCACCAGCCACAAGTTCGACCTATATATGTGGATGCTTGCCACCCTGGCGTTGGTGCTACCAGAGGATGTCAGCACCATGTATGAGGAGCAGCAAATCTGGGAGGTCTTGTCACCCATGAGTAGGGGCTGGCACCCTACATGGACTATTTTGAGGACTCCTGGCTGGGATGCATGGTCCACAGTTGTGTGCAACAGCCCCCCTCTTACCCAATAGACTTCTGGAACTGCTATGCCGCTGCACATGAGGAGCTTCCACGCACCAGCAACAACACTGAGGGCTGGCACCATGGATTCAATTCCCTGATGGGGGTGTTGCGCCCTACAGTATGGCACTTCATTGATGTGCTGAGGAGGTAGCAGTGACTGACAGAGCTTCAGATGCAACAGGTGCTGTGGGGCGATGATGGCGGTGCCAGCAGATGGTGGACCAGGGACTGCAGCACACAGCTGATGGAGATAGTGGAGCAGTATGGCCAGTGCACTCTTCTTGACTACCTGCTGGGCATTGCTCTAAACATCCACCTGCAGGTGTAGTGGTCACTGTGACTATGGCAACATGCCCTTGCCTGTTGAGTTACCCATGGGCCATCAAGCATGCTGTAGTCTGGACTGTTACTCCTGTGGGGGGTGTGGGATGTGTGTGCACTGTGAGGTGGGAGCACTGTGGGGTGGTGGGCACTGTGGTGTGGTGGTCCAGACCTGGGGGCCACCTGTTCCATGTCTGTTATTGTGCCATGCACTTGCCCATTAAACCCAAGCACTGCATCAGTTCAGTGTACTGTGTGCTCTATTGGGGGTGCATGGCGGGGGGGCTTGTGCCTGGTTGTGACCTGTGCTGCTGGCTGTACCCTGCTGTTGTGTCCTGTGGCTGTTGCTGCTGTGTTCAGCATCTGTTCTGCATGGGAGGGGGAGCTGCAGATGTCTCCATCGCTCTTTCTGTGTTTGGGTGGGCCATACACACGTTGGGTGCCCACTGCTAGTTAGGGGATGCCCCATGTATGTCATCAGACCTTGGGTACACTCCGGTCATGGTGGTGATGCTGTGAATTGTGGCCAGCCCTTGGCACTGGCAGACTGGGGGGATTCCACCATCACAGTTCCACCATACCTCTCGGGTGGGGGAGGCACTGCACCTGGGCCAGTGGTCTATGGGGTCCATGTTTCCATGGGGTGGTGGATACCTGCATGCCATCTGCTATTCCAGTGTGCTCTTGGGGTTGGGCTTTGGCAACCATTCACAGCCCACACAGGGAGGTGTTCGCTGTGTGGGCTGTCACTGTTCTGCCCTGCGTGTAGTGCTTCCTGCGGTGGGTTGATGGTCGATGCCCAAATGTCATTGTTGCAGCTGTCATCATCCCGGTTGTTGAGCCATCATTTTAGAGCCAGGTCAATTCATTAATGAAATATGAATGGCTTACAATCAGAAACATGCTAAATTACCAAGGCAACAGTGGGAGGTTTTGAGGCAGACTGTTTCATGGTTATAATTACAATTTTTATTGTTATTTTCATACCTTATGCATACTTTTATGTTTTTGGTACTATTGATCTGAGAGGTGTCCCATTACAGTGGTAATTAGTTCTGTTTTTTGTCA
Source organism: Neoceratodus forsteri (assembly GCA_016271365.2). Taxonomy (NCBI): domain Eukaryota; kingdom Metazoa; phylum Chordata; order Ceratodontiformes; family Ceratodontidae; genus Neoceratodus; species Neoceratodus forsteri. Next base: position 374,447,818 of record CM057449.1, read on the forward strand.
TAGTCTATTATTTTCTTGAGGATTATTGGGTGTGCATTTTTTTACTTTTTAAACCAGGATCATTTTATGCACCTGATGGCTGATTGTTTGTAACTGTTTATATGCTTTGTTCAACAAAAACACCACTGCTGTTTTCTGAGAAGTGCCATGGGATATTTAATGTCTATCTCTACAACTACCAGAATAGGCACACAGGACCTGAGTTTAACATGTCATCTGACAGACAACACCTGAGGAGTGCAGCTCCTTCCTCATGCTCTGCTACAGTGTCAATAATGGAATTAGACCCCATGTTCCTAGTGTGGGTCTAGAACCCACAACATTCTGATCTTTTGGCCTCAGAGGTGAGTGCACAACCTGCTGATCCACTGACACTATGCTTCACCTACACACTAAGTCACCCAGCTGGTCCAATCTGCACCTTAATTCTCCCTGTTGAGTTCTTCTTTACCCTAGCTCACTGCCTAATGCTGGTGACCTTCTCCATCACTGAGACCTATATCTCTCTTGACTGATGCTCTGCCCAACTGCTGTGACCTCTAGGACAACAGGACAATAAGAAAAAAAAGAATACAAAATAAGATTTAATAATTTCCTTTGTGGGAAAAAAATATTCTGTAAAACAACACAGTGGCAAAATGTTACCATAGTTTTACCTTGCAACTCAATCATAAATATGTACTCTTTGTATTCTAGGCTTTGCCCAAGGTCTGATATTTGCTTTGATGGACCTTATTCAGACTCTTCTTCCAGGAGAATGTTACTCAATACCTAGTCAGCCTGAACTATGATTTCAGTTAAATCTACCCAGCTGCAAATTAACACACTCAGGGCTAAAGATGGCTGAAGTTGGGAAACTTCACTCCCTGAATTAATCCATGAATTTAACACAAATCGCAGATTAATTTGTCGATGTGAATTGAGAAGTTTCATCCATGAAGTGTGAAATTCCACTGTTTACAGGCAAAATTCCTCTGTTTGAAGGCAAAATTCTGCACTTCACAGTGAAATTATGCCAAAAAAAATTTGGCGAAGTGAGATAGGCACATTTTTAGCCTACAAGCAAAACTTCATGGATTGCTCCACAGAGGCGATTTTCCCAACTTTGCTGGAACTTCACCGGTGAATTTAAACTTTTCTTCATTTCTACTCAGGGCCTTCCACCTTCCCTCTATTCAGGTCCCTGATACCTGGGTAGTCTGAGCTACAGTACCTGGCTGCAGACCTGTAGGCTATTAAGTGGACTGGTGATTGGTAAGATGGTTAGTACACTGATGACTGACATTCACATCCTGTCTAGAAGGCTGGTGAACAAGCAGATGACTGGCAGAATGGTTAGCTCACTGGCTCTTTTGGAAAGAGGGAACAATGGTAGCATAAGTGTAATTCATTTAATTTTTAAAATGGCAAATAGCCATTGGGACTAGTTAACTTGCAATGTGTCCCTTCAAGTACAGAAGTTACAGTATAAAAGTTTCAGTTACGAAAATAGAAGTGCAATATATATAGTACATTGTCTCTTAAATATACTTCATGCAATACATTTAGTGTACATGCATCAGTATGTTATAAATTAACCTCTGTCACATTCAGACCTTTATATGATTTCCCTTTCTCCAGGGCAACAGGTACGACTGGAGTTGTCAGCTCAAACCATGCCTTCAGGACCCTAATCAGGGGTCCCTTGCCCTAAATAATCTAAAACTCTACTAGTAGGGTGTTCCATAGCTGGGGAATGACATAACTGCATGACAAGGTTGATCTTTGGGTTCTGATTTTTGGAGTCTGCACCTCTAAGAGTCCTGCATTCCTCAGGGCTGCTTCTTTAGGTTGAATACTTAATCATTCTTTTAAGTAGTCCAAGACTAGCTCATAAACACTTGTGACAGCAAAAATAGTTTTATAGTGTATGGTAGAACATGATCGAATATGAAATTCAATAACTGGAACCACCTTGTTGTGCTGTGGTAGGAATGTCAAATTGTTATTGTGCTGCACTAGCGATCTCACTGTTGCAGCACAACAACTTACAACGTCTTTGCGCATGTCCGATGAAACAGCTGTGTTAGCAAGAGCTGGCCAGGAAGTGAGCAGCAATGGAAAAAACAGTAAAGATCCTTTTTTAGTACTTAGGGACCTTTTTCGGACACAGAATTAGAGTAATGGTTGCCCATACACTAAAAAAGATTGTGTATGAGCAACCATACATGTATAAGACTGTTTTTCGATTCTGAGGTTTCTGTGAAACGAGATCTCTCAAGCTGTGCTCTGAAGGTCTCATTATCACAGAAACATCTCGATTAGAAAACAGCCTTGTGCATGATTGCTCATACATAATCTTCTATATAGTGTATTTTGGAATGCTGTTGTGCATGGAAAGCTATACCTGACACAGCATTGTTGTGCTGCAGTAGTGACATCATGACATGCTGCACTAGCTATATCGCTGCTGAGCACAACAACATGCCATTCATCAACACAGCCATCAAGCTCAAGCCATGGCTTTTGTCACTAACGCGCTGAGGTGTTTTGTAAACTTACTTCATCTGATAGCGTTAATGCCAGCAGTACAACAATCACTGTGAAATGGCTGCATCTGTATTCTCCAAGCATGCAAAGAAGAGGCATCAGTACATCTCTGATCAAGAGAATCAGAGAACAATTAAAAAGACTGAAAATTAGACTTGTCAACAATTTTTTTTATAAATGCTGGCAAGACACGTAAGATTTGCTCAATTTCCCTAAATGAAGGAGATGAATTGATTGCCAATTTTCAAAATTGAAAGAATATATGGTAGGCAGTATGAGCTAAGTACTACTACTACTGACATAACTGGCAGAGTAGACAGATATCAAAAAGGAATTATGGCCAATACATATTTCATGGCAACCAGGAGTCTTTCAAGGAAACTTTGGCAACACTCTCTGCCAAGCAAAAATATCTTTGAAAACTTAGGATAGGCAATAAGCCACATCACGTCAGAAGCGCTGTCCCAGACTGACATTGACAGATGGTACTGTGTTGTAGCAATCGGTATGTAGACCACGACTTCCCTCCTGAACATATTTTTTAACAATGGGCATCATTTTTTTTAAGAACTGCAGTGCAGTATGTCCTTAGATGGGGAGACCTACACATTTTCACCAACACAGATGGGTAGAAATTCATTCAATATAATGAGTAGCAAACTAAGACTTGCTCATGCAAGAACCCCAGGGACACCAGAGCAATTAAGCCCAGAATGTGTCAGTGCACCACAAATCCAGAACATGACCCACTTGCTGCCTATCAAAAGTATGCTAGAGAAAGACCTGTTAAAATGCAAATGTCAGACTCGCTCTTCTATCTAGCACCAGACATTAATTTCAAGGCAGGAATGTCATTATGGTATGGGGCTATGGCTGGGAGGGAAAATAAAATATGAGGTTTGCTTAAATCCATCAACATCACAGTTTATTTGCCACCAGAAAAAAGAATCATTATTCACTCTACCAGGAAGACTTTTATACAGAGACTTGTTGATTTCGACATCCCCCCAACGAGGTCCAGAAGGTATCTGGGCACAAATCTCTTGCCTCCATTAACAACTACAGCTACCTATCTAAAGAAAAGCAAATTAGGAATCCAGCAATCTGTGCTGGTGCCACCGAAAACAACATGTAGTTCCACATTGTCTCTTAGCTTGGAATCTGTCTTCCAGCTTGATTGTGTGCCTGGTAATCCAATAGTTGAGAAGCCTGGAAAGAAATGTGGGAACAGCATGTTAATTCGCTTAGTGTCTTGACTTGACAAATGTAGCTGTTTTCAGTCAAAACTGTGTTTTCCAGCAAGGAGTAAACATTAAAATCCTAAACTGTTATGACAGGAAATGGAGAGTGCACATGATTGAGGACAGCAGCGAATCTGATTAAGGTAAGCCCCCTCCTTTGAATCACATCCTGTTTCTTATTTTAAGAACAGTACTATCTTGAAAAAGCTGTTGCAAGTGTTTTTATTTTCTTTTTTCCTCTAGAGTAATAGGATTAAGAAGCAGACCTGAAAATGCACTCTCTCTTGCTAGCAGCCCTTAGCCTATTACATAAACATGGCCCTTTATTCAACTTGGCTTCTCCTAACATGCCTACCCATCTTAGCCCTTTACTACGCACCGCTATTCCCATACTCACTCTCCCACCTTTGAGTTGTCCACTAGCCTCCCCTCTGCCATGCCCTCCATTCTAATCCCCCACCCTACTAGCCCTACATACTGTATGACCAACCAAACTGGTCACGAACATACATACGAACATAAGAAAATGGCAGCAGAAGCAGGCCTTACAGTCTATCGAGTCTGCTCGATTGTGCAGCTAGTCACACACTTACCATCTCTGCCTATTGCCTCCATCTTCTCCATTACAAACTTCTATTGCTTAATCTCACCACTAAAGCTGCAGCACCCCAACCCAAATCATTTACTACATCCCAACCTCACTCCTATCAAAACCTTGGTATAAGAGAGAGAAATTATACTACCTCATCATAACCTACCTACTGCTATTGTCTGATGATATCAACCCAAACCCAGGCCCCCACCCTACCCACCCCACTGTACAAAACAACACATGCAGTGGCTCTCCTCTCTCGCTAGCCCCTAAGTCCTTCCATGAGGCCTCAAGCTACTCCATTAAATATTCATTGCTTGCTACCTTAAATAGACCTGTTACAACCACTTGCTGTCACTCTAGCCCCAAATATCCTTATTCTCTCTGAATCTTGGTTAAACAACAAAACCTCAAACAATGATATTGCTGTCCCGGGTTACTCAGTCTACCAACAAGATTGAGTAAGTGGTGGAGGGGGTGTCGAAATGTACGTCTCCTCTTCTGTCAACACTGACACTATCCTATTCACATCCCTCCCAGGATCCTATGAAGTGCTCCTCATTAGACTGTCACTCCCATCCTTTCTCTCTCTATCTATGTAGCTGACACCTACTGGAAACCTAGCCTATCCTCTAATATTATTTCCTAGTTTATCACTACTATTGTCTCCCACTCCACTGCTGGTGAGCTCTACATAATGGGGGACTTCAATCAAAACTGGAAAGCCCCTTCCCTCTCTAAACTCTGTAACAATATAACAGCCCACAACCTCTCACAATAAATCACTGAATCAACTCGTCTAAACCCCAAGTCACACAACCACTCACTGACTGACTGGGCCTTCACCTCCCACCTGCATAGAGTCATAAAATGATAACTTCTGCCAGACCCACTAAGCGACCCCCATATGATCTTCATGGTGTGGAAAGTACACAGGCCTAAAGTACCTTAAAAATTAATTCACTTACGGCCCTTTAAGTCACTTGACCATGACCCTCTACTCCTCAGGCTAGTGCATACTGACTGGACACCTATCTCCTTGGCTCAATCTGTTGATGATGCCTTGGATTGCTTTAGTGACAAGTTCATTGCCACTTGGAACATATTCGCTCTCATCAGGTGCTCCAGGGTCCACGGCAACCATCTCCCCTTGGTCACCCCTGAGCTATTGACTTGATAACAGGATTGAAACCAAACCTGGAAAAATCACAAAGCATCTAACTGTCCTCGTTACTTCGTGATGCACTGCACCCTTCACAACAAATGTACAAAAGCTACTAGGCTGGTGAAGGCTGAATATTTTAGAAACACTTTCCAATCCAACATTAACAACCCTTAGAAATTCTGGACTGTGGTCCGTGCATTATTCTCCCCCCCCCCCGTCCAAATCCCTTCCCCCCTCCTTAAAATAAATGACTTTTTAGTTTACGATCACCTTGCTCTCAGCTCAGAACTCAACTCCTACTTCACCTCATGTGCATCCACCCTTCTAGCCTCCTTCCCATCCCTCCCTCCTTCCTTCCCAGATGGGTACTCAGGCTCCACAAAAGGCAACCATACATAGCGAAACTTTCTCCTTTTCCACAGTCTCCCCCACCGACACTCTGGCAGCCCTCCTTGCACTAAACCCTACCAAAGGTAGCTCAGCTGATGGTTTTGACTCCAAACTCCTTTATCTCTCGGCCCCTGCTATAGCCACTCCTCTGGCCGACATCCTAAATCTCTCTTTGCCACCACCACTGTACCTAAAATCTGGAAACAAGTGGTAGTCCTACCTTTTCCTAAGTGGTGTGACTCCTCTTCCCCCAGGAACTGTCACCCAATCTCCCTCCTCCCCATCCTAGCCAAACTCCAGGGACACCTAGTCCTGTCTCAGCTCTCCTCATATCTCTCCAATTCTACATTTTTCACTCCTTTCTAATCTGGTTTTAGGAAACATCATTCCACCACCACCTCTCTACTTAGGCTAACTGATTCCATCCTCACTGGGATGGATAGTGGCCTAATCACCTCGGCCATCTTTACTGACCTTACAAAGGCTTTCAACACGGTCTCCCACCCTATTCTCCTCCTCCACAACCTCTCCTCAGCTGGCCTGTCTGATTCTGCCAAAAACTGGTTCAGAGCCTACCTCACAAGTAGGACACAATCATTCGAGATTGCTTATTCCTTATCAACCCCCCCCCCCCACTGACACTGGTGTCTCACAAGGATCAGTGCTTGGCCCCATACTTTTTTAAGTATTTCTAAATGACCTCCAATTATTGTGTATGATGACCTCCATCCATACGTAAGCTGACGATACTGTCTTGTTCACCTCTGGCCGTACTGTCTCTGTTGCTGAAACCAGACTCCAGTTGGACTTTGACAAGCTTGAATACTGGCTTAGCATCTGCCAGCTTTCCCTAAATGCCAGAAAGACTGTCTCCTTAATCCAAGGCACAAGGCAGAGATTCCTAAGTCTCACCACCTTACCCTCCTTCTACACTCTTGATGGGACTTCTGTAGAGGATATCTCCTCCTTCAGATACCTTGGAGTCTGGCTAGGACCAGCACCTCAACTTCTCTGGACATGTAGATGCTATTCTGAAAAAAACTATTCGCCAAGCTTGGCACCCTTTTCAGGAACTATAACTGTCTTCCTTTTATGGCTAGGTGTGAACTAGTCCAGAAGATGATTTTCCCAATCTTCAACTACTGTGATGTGGTTTACAGTGCTGCTCTGAAGTCTGCCTTAACCAGATTGACTCCCTCTTCCACTCCTCCTGTCACTTTGCACTTGATGCACCTCCACGCACCCATCACTGTGATCTCTCTTGCCTTCCCTTCCCTTCTCTTACCAACCGTCAACTGTCCCACATTGCAAAATTCACTTCCAAATTCTGGTTCTGCTCTCTCCCTTCCTATCTATTGTCTATTCTAACTATTCCCCAACCCCTTGAACACTTTCTCAGATCCACTGACACCAGGTCACTGGCTGTCTCTCACAGGCTCACTACTGCTGGTCGGTCTGCCTTTTTCCACTATTTCCCAAAGCTCTGGAACTCACTACCTCCTCAAATCAGGCACTCTTCATCTCCACACTCCATTTCCTTAGCACTCTATAATTATTACTCCTCAAACTGTGCATGCCTTTAGTTATGCTAAGCTAACTCCTTGCACTGCTTAATTGCAGATATGGCTGCTACTGTGTCTCATGTAGTAGATTACCCGTAGCTCTTGCTCTTGCTTATTCTGATTGCACTTATAAATTGTGTCCTGAGCCTCGATTAAGACATTTTTTTTTAATCATAAATGTACACATATACAATACTAGCCTATTTATGTATGTCAATGTCATGTTTTCTAGGGTCTGTACTAGCCAGCCTTTTTGGTACCAATGTCATGTAATCTAGGGTCTGCATAGCCCACATTTTTGTAACTATGTTTGATTATCCTGATTGTATATTGACTGTCTTCTCATGAACACTGCTACTCTGCAACTTTGTCTCCTTGTACCCTTCCCCATGATACACAATGAGACGAGCAACTTGTTGTTCAGTGTGCCTTTCTGGTGAAGCTTTTCAATAAATAAATGCTGTTTAGTGAGTACAGTTACTATAACAACACTGAGATCAGCATGGAAAAATAACAAACTAAATTAACTGACTAGTAATGAAATAAGCTAAGAAGTCTTTTATTGAAATAATAAACACAGCTCCTTTTTCAACCATTCTGACTTGTTCAAAGACTGTGTATAGAGTACCATACACTATAAAAGATTGTATATGGTTCTCTGTACCTCTTCTTTTGGGGGTGTAGCTCAGACAAGTTGAAGCACCGGGTAGGCAGTAGTTTGGCATCTTGGGCAGCTGTTCTAACTTGGATTTATCTGTGTAAGTGGTGATTTTTCACTTTTTTGAGTACAAAAGCTAAAATAAAAAGCATTGTCAGCATCTTTTAATTGACCTGTTTCTTTTTGGAGTCACGAGTGCAACAGATTTATCTACTCTGATAACTATGGGAGGATGCAGATTTCTGCAAGGAGAGGGGTGAGCTGCAATGCAGTAATCCTCCAGTACATCACAATATGCTGCAATACATTGTGGGGAGCAATGTAATTCAATGGCAATTAAGTCCTTTTGTTATGCAGTATTTTGTGATATGTTACTTACTGCAAGTTATTACAATGAGCTGTGGCTGACTCCACTGTACATAGACACTGACAGCAGATAAAGGCCTCCCAGCCCAGTGGCATAGCAAATACCCAGAGGCCCGGGTGCAAGAGTATGTTATAGGCCCCCACCCCCACAGTTTTGAAATATAATAATTTGATTATATTAACCAGTTTGGAAAACTGAACTAAAATTGATGTTTCCAAGCTTTTTTATCAGCAAACACATTGATTGTTTTAGATATATAAATTTTTCTTGCTTTTTCATTCTCTGTTGAAAGAATTGCCAAGCCAGATAGTTGATCCTGCTTCACTGTAGTATGAAGATGGTTTTTTATAAATCTGAACTTTAAAAAAGACCATTCAGCATTAGAAACAGTTACAAGAATCATTAGAAACAGCATGCATGCGGTGTGAACATTAGAAAAACTGGATAAAAGAGCATTGTTTTTGACAATCAGCAGTATTAGTAGCTCTTTCACAGGTGATAATTTCTTTATTTCAGAGTTCAAGCATGATCTTTGTGACATCAATTGAACTGCACAATTAGGGGACAAGTCTGCAGTGTGTCTCGCAGGCAAAGCCACTCTAGCAGAATGAAGCTATGTATCAGACAGTTCTACAATAAACTGGGGATTAACACAACAGAAGTCATGCAGTTTCTTTAAGGCTTTGGAACTGATGGTCAGGCTGTGTTATTATTATGTCAACACTTGCATAAACAACATTTACTTTGAAATAACTTTCCAGATCTGTTAATCGCTGGTCAGCAGAAAACTCATCAAAATGATGCTTAGCTTTTGGAGCTCACGTAGACTCAAACGTATCTCTCACTCCCCATGTTTGAGCAACTGTAACTGCTGACTGTTTTATATTTATCATCACTTCCTGTGCATTCTCTAACATCTCTGCAGCTTTGCTTAGTTCTTGGGTTTCAGACTGCAATAGTTTGGAAACAGCATTTACTAAACTTTAGTCTGAAACACAATCATCAAAACTACATTGAAGCTTTCTAACTGTTTCCATAAAGATAACACTTCATCTCTCTCTCTTTGGGTTTATCAATCTTGAGAAAGATTTCAGGCAATGCTTTAAATATGTCCCTATATCTTAAAGCAATCAAAGAGCCATAGTGTGAAGACCAACATGTTACACAAAATGTTTTTTAAGTTAAGTTGGATTTGCTAACAAATGATTTGAGTAATGCCCATCAGTGAATGCTGTGTCCAAAAAACCTATATAACCACTCAACTAAGTTGTAGAAGATTTGAAGCTCAGTAAACATGCTTACAGAATTGTGAGCAGCACAATGCACATATCTAGCATTGGGTTGTTTCTCAGTAAGTCTTGCTTGCACTCCAGAATAGATTCTGCTCATATTCATAGCACCATAATATCCCTGTCCTCATGGTCCCAATAGTTCTAGGCCTTTATCTTCAATGCACGTAATAATATCACTTTCCAGCTGAGCACCTGATTGGCCTGTTATTGCATAAAAGCCCAGGAAACTCGCGTTGATGTTTATTTTGTCAGGATTGTCTTTTTCTTAATTTTCTATGCTGATGTAGTGAAACACTTGACTTGGTTGACTTTGGATAAGTCCTGGGCCGTGTCTATTATTACTGAATAAAATTGAGCTTTCTTGATGTCATTAACAATATTTTCTGTAACCTGGTCTGCCAGTAACTGTAGGATTTCATTCTGAATTTGTGGGCTCAGGTATGTTGCAGAGCCTTTTGGCTTCCTTAAGAGTTCTTCAAGAACTGGATTGTATTTTGCCAAGAGTTGGATAAAGGCCAAAATGTTTCCACTGCTTCATTCACTAATAATCTCTTTGTGACCTCAGAATGGAAGATTAGACACAGATAAAGTGAACAGAACATTAATGATACAATGGAGGATCTGTCTCTAAATGCGAGCCTCTCTCTTCTTATTTTGAACTCCAGTTCCTTGCTGATGGTACTATGCAAGTACCACTGATCATATATTAAGCACATTTCCAAATGGCAGTTAGATGTTTCATGTCTTGCTATGTTTTAAGACAAGTGGTTCCAGGCTCTTGTTCCACTTATCCATATTGATTTCCAAATGGCAGTTAGATGTTTCATGTCTTGCTATGTCTTGAGACAAGAGGTGCCAAGCACTTGTTCCACTTATCCATAATGATTCTTTTGAAAAAAAAATTCTGATCCCTGAAAAGCCAGCAGGTTTGGCAGGAGCATTTGTCTAGCACAAGAGAATAGCACCTCCATGTTTGTTTAAATTTGATTCCTGCCTTTGTCAATGTTTCATAGTGTGATGTTGAAAAGCATTGATTAGTCACACAATCACGTGGGAATGGTCCCTCAGATTGACAAGAGCCATAATTAACAGCAAAACATTTTTGATCTGAACTTAAAGTTTCTGTGTTGAAGTTTGCCTTGTAGGTCAGATTTTCTCTAAGCAGTTCAGTTTGAACTGCTTCACTAGAGTCACTTATGGTAGTTGAAGTGCTGTTACTGTTTTCGTTCTGAAAGCAGTCTGCTGCTTGAGGATTGTTCAGTTCAAGTGTGACTGTCTTGGAGCGGGAAGATTTATTAAAATTTCCAGGAGTCACTGCCAATGCTATCAGCTGTTGTTTCATCACTGGTAGTTGACACATCTGAAGTACTAACAGTCTTGAAAAACACATCAATTTTTGGCAATTCCACAATTCTCTCACTAGCCTCCATTTGCTTCTTCTGCTTCACAGCTCTGTTCAGTTGCTTAGACATTTTAGAACAATGTCTCACACAACAATGCAAAATTCACTTGTCAGTCCCCAACACTGCCAAACTACTTGACCAAACGGGAGTTCAGGAAGGACGGGGAGGGAAGGGGAGGAGTGGTAGCAATAATAGTCAAAAACTGCATTGGCATGAGGGAGTAGAGGAGGCAGAGGGAACCATGGAGGCAATTTGGGTCACCTTGATAACAAGGAGGGGGCAAGAGAATAAATATAGGTGGGGTGTATAGACCCCCTGTGCTGACGGAGGAGCTGGAGAAGAGTCTGGGGGCCGATGTTGGGAGACACTGCAGATTGGGTAGGGGAGGGGTGGTGGTGTTGGGGGACTTAAACATGCCAGGAACAGACTGGGAGACTATGACATCCTCGGTGGCCAGGGAACAGAGGTTGTTGGATGTCTTTCAAGATGCATTCCTAATTCAGCAGGTGGGGGAACTAACCAGGGAGGCATGAGTAATGGATGTGGTTCTGGCAGACAGTGACTAGATTGGGGGCCTGGAGGTAAGGGACCCATTGGTGGGAAGTGACCATGCCACAGTCTGGTTCTGCCTGGACCTAGGAGGGGTAGAATGCTGCACAAAGATGGAGGTAACTGACTTCAGGGGGGCAGATTTTAAGGAAATGGGAAAGACCCTTAAGGAGCATTTGGATGTGATTGGGTCAGACATGGATGCTGATAGTAGGTGGGAAATCATCAGAAGAGGGGTGCAGGATGCTACCAGCACCTGTGTAAGAGTAAGTCAAAAATGCGGTAGGGCCCAAAAACCCTGCTGCTGGGCCAGGGAGGTCCAGGAGGTGGTACAGGGAAAGAAGGTAGCCTACAGGCAATTCAAGCGCTCAAAGAGTGAAAGGGATCAAGGGGAGTATGAGATGATGGCCAGAGGAGCCACTAGGGTGGTGAGGGCAGCTAAGGCAAGGAAGGAGCAGAACCTGGCCAGTGAAATTAGGAGAGGGAATAAGGGGTTCTTTAGATACATTGGGGAAAAATGAAGGGTGAAGGGGCAGATTAGCAGGATTAAAATAGGGGAGAGATGGGCACAAGACCCGGGGGAGCAGACTGAAGTACTAAATGAGTACTTCACCTCAGTTTTCACCAAGAAAATTGGGGGTGCTACATCATACATGGGAGGAGACAGTGATACCGAGGAGAGGGGGACTCTTACCGATCGGTGGGTCTGGGGAGAGGGGGAGGCATCACTGGCAGGAGTGGGAAGGCTAAGCAGGGAGTAGAGGTAGTGGAGGTGGAAATCACAGCAGAGAGAGTGAGAGAAGCCCTCAGGTCCCTTAAGATGGAGAAAGCACCGGGGCCAGATAAATTACATCCCAGAATGCTGAAGAAACTTGCGGATGTCTGGCAAAACCCCTGGTGGAGCTTTTTATCATCTCTCTGAGGACAGGGTGGATGCCCCAGGACTAGAAGGTGGTGCATATAGTGCCTTTCCACAAGGGAGGATCAAGGGAGGTGGCAGGAAACTACAGGCCTGTCAGCCTGACATCGGTGGTGGGCAAGGTGATGAAGGACATTGTCAAGGAGAGGCTGGGGGGACCTGGAAAAGTCAGGGTGCCTGGATGATAGACAGCATGGATTTGTCCTAGGGAAATCATGTCAGACAAAAATTGTGGAGTTTTATGACTGGGTGATGAGTGCCTTGGACCTGGGTAGACCAGTGGATGTCATCTTTCTAGACTTAGCAAGGCATTTGACTCTGTTCCTCATGAAGGCCTGTTGGATAAGCTGGGAGAAATGAGGGTTGGGAACCAGATGATCAGATGTACAGGCAACTGACTTCAGGACCAGACCCAGAGGGTCATAGTTGGTGGGGATAGTCTCATCCCCAAGGAGGGTTATTAGTGGAGTCCCACAGAGATCAGTCCTTGGGCCCCTCCTGTTCAATGCCTACATCTCTGACATAAGGAGAGGTATCAGGAGAGAGATGAGTCTCTTTGCAGATGACTCAAAACTGGCGGCGGTGGTGGATGGGGAGGAGGGGAGGGTGACCCTACAGGGGGACCTGGAGGCTCTGGAAAGATGGTCTAGAAAGTGGAAGCTGAGGTTCAATGCAGGGAAATGCAAGGTACTCCACCTGGGAGCCAGAAACCCAGGCCAAGTGTACACCTTGGGGGGGGGGGAATGCTACAAGTCTTGATGGCTGAGAGGGACCTGGGGTGGCGGTGGATATCAAGATGAACAACTCGGAGACTTGTAGGAGGGCAGCAGCCAAGACCAAGAGGATGCTGGGATGCATCACTAGAGGGATCACCTCCAGAAGGAGGGAAGTGATATTCCCTCTGAATAACTGCTTGGTGAGGCTGCACCTAGAGTACTGCATGCAGTTTTGGAGGGCACACTTAAAGAGGGACATTAAACTCCTGGAGATGGTCCAGAGGAGGGCAACCAAAGTGATTTGGGGCCTGGGGACAGGACCTATGGGGAGAGGCTTGAAGAGCTAAATATGTACACATTGGAAGAGAGAAGGGACTGGGGGGGCATGATAGAGGTCTTCAGGTACATGAAGGGGGTAAATAAGAGAGGAGCAGTCAGGGTGCTTCGAAGAAAGGAGGGGGGCAACTAGAAGGCATGGGTGGAAGCTGGAGGGGGAAGATTCAGGGGAGAAAGGAGGAGGTTCTACTTCACTGAGAGGGTGGTGGAGCCATGGAATGCACTGCCCAGGGGGCTGGTGGAGGCAGGGACAGTGGAGGGGTTCTGGGGGGGGTACAGGGGAAGGTTTCTGGAAGCAAAATCCAATGCAGCGAGAATATCCGGAACTGGGAAGGGAGAAGCCAGAGAAGGCGAGGGGGGGCAGCAAGGTCCGCTCACAGGGTGGGGGCTGACCAAATGAGCAGATGCGAAAGACCGTTAGGCCTATTTTGCTGGCATTTTAATATGTTAGCATGTTAGTAATTCTGTGTGAACAAATGTGATTGCAATTAAAACTTTACTCAAACCTTGCATTACTTTTTGGATCACTGTAATGTTGTTTTCTTTTCTATGCCATAAGTTACTGTAATGCCTATATCAAACTGCTTTCATTGTACTAGTCCTTGTAATAGAGAAGAACTGTGACCTGTACCATGGGGTAATCCTCTAACTCTGTATTATGTGAACTGTATTATATGAACTATTCTGTATACTGCCACCTTCTTTGCTGTACTGTAGTCTGTCCTACCCAGGATAAGTTATAGGTCTTTCGCCTGCCCATCAGCACAACAGTAGGGCTACCACTTGTGACACTGACAACAATGAGCTAGGTTATTGGGGGCTGGCTGGGGAGAGGAGAACTGAGTATCCCAAAGGACACTGTCCTCCTTTGGGTAGGGAGGGCTGCCAGCTCCCCTATTCTGCTGCCACCTGGGTGACCACAGGTGGCAGTGCAGTCAGAGTGGCATAGGGGAGAGGGGGCTCAAGCTGCTGCCATCCTAAGCATGTTTGTGTGAATGCCTATGTGCACCTATGCCACCTGCATCTCAAGGAATGGGACTGGAAAGCAGAAATGCCTCAGCAAGGCAGGATAAATGCTGGCTTTCTACAGGCCCTGCACCTGTGACAGGGTTCTCCTCTGGTTTGGGACCTGGTTTGAGTGGCACAAGGCCTAACTTGCAGCCCTTTGTTGAGTGGGAGTGACAAGAAGATGATGGAGTTGGAAGATAAGCCTACAGGAAGTCAGGTGATGGGGCTGGGGAAGCCAGCATGAAGGAGGGCCAAGCCAAGTCAGAGAATGGGATAAAAAAAAATGTTACTGGGGTTTGCTTCCATTTGTGATATGTCAGAGGTATCTTGTGTCCATTTGAGATCTGTCAGAGCTCTTTTGCCTCCAGTCATGATATGCCAAAGGTCTCTTGTCTCCATTCATGATACATTGGAGGTTGCTTGTCTCCAGTCATGATATGTCAGTGGTCTCTTGTCTCCATTTGCAACATATTGGAGGTCTCTTGTCCCCAGTCTGATATGTCAAAGGTCTCTTACCTCTATCCTTGATATGTTGGAGGTCTCTTGTCTCCATTCATGATAAGTTGAAGGTCTCTTGTCTAGCCACACTTAATATATATTTTTTGTCTATAGATGCTATTAAGTACATGGAATGTCTGTGAGATGTTATCACATTAATAGAGAAGACACCCCAACTATGAAAATCTCAGGACTCAAATAATTTAAATATTTATTTATTTAGGTTTTTGTTGACTGGGGTAGAAGGGCTAGAAAATAATTCACTTGTTCAGCTACATCTGGAGAGGAAAGAGGATAGAGGTAAAGATTTATATCAAACCAGGTTAATCAGGTTGTTTTTCTACGCTGAGTGGGGGGTTAATTATTCTTAATAGACTCCTCCAAAAATGCTTTGATCACAGGGCACTGCCACATCACATGCAAAAATGAACCATTGTTATAGCCACACGTATCATGGTTCACATTGGGTATTGTGTTAATTCTGACCAGTTTATTGAGTACGTGGTATAAACTGTAAAGTACTATATTTAAGTTTGTTCTACCCTATAGCCAATAACTGAGGTTGCTTTACTGGATAAAATCTCAAATTCTGTCCCATGGATTGTTTTACAAGTCTGTGCTCAATTCTTGAGGCCAAGAAACAAACTCTGGTCAGAGCCGATACGGCAGCCCAGAGCTTTTCAGAGTGCCACCGGAGTATTGGGAGCACCACTGGAGTATGCTATTCATAAGATGGTGGTGACAACTGAATGTCGCATGCACTATACTTGCACATGCACAGTCTGAGTTGTACCTCACTTCTGCAGTTGCAGAAGAAAAAAAAATGTTCCGCTAAGTGGGTGTGTTTATGTGGCCAGTGGAGAGGAAGAGCCACAAATACACAACCACTGGAAACTGTGCTAGAGCACTGTGGAAGCACTCTGAAAAGCAGTCCGGTCATGTGCTTCTACAGTGCTATTCTGAGATGATGGTGATCGCATAAGTTTTGAGGAGCTTCGTCCATGCAGTTGTAAAAAACTACACAGCTATGCCAAGTAACCCTGAGTAGTGTAAGCTGCAGGTCCATAGTAGAGCTTCAGTAATGCTAAAATCACCAGCGCAGCAAGTAGTGTAGCAGTTTTGTAGCCTAATGTACACTAATTACATGACTTACTGCTACACTACTTATGTGGGTCTGGAATCCTCCAGTATCACTGCTAGTAGAATAAGGGGCTCAGGGTATAATACAGTTTCTGAAAAACAAGCCTGTATCTCTAATATTTTATGCTAATTTGTATGTACAGTTCCTACTTTTCTGTCATGGAAAGTGAGAAACACAAATTTGAGGATGGACAGAGGTAAATGTTGAGGCAAAATCAGCCCCCAGAAGCTTTGGGTTTTTAGATGCTCTGTGGTGCAATTTGGAGCTTGTTTGGAACATTTATTTATTTTATTTTCATTAACCAGGTAGGTACACTAGGCAGCAATGTCCTATTTTCAGGTATGATCCAAGAGAATTACAACAAAGATGATGCAACAATTAACATTCTACAGCAAAATACAACAAATGCTCAGATAAAAGTAAACAATAGACAGGATGCAAACATTTAAGGAGAAAGTAAGCAAGTCTGGCATAAGGTGTGTAACACCTACAACAGACAAAGTGCTAGATACAATAGAGAGAGAGACGTAGCAAAACAGGATAAGCAATGCTATAATCCGTTGGTATACAACACACCTCTGTTAAGTACCCCAATTACACCTGGCTACATGGAAATAATTTGTCTGTTCATTAATATTTTTTAGGTTTCTGCTGGGGCAGAAAAAAAAAGCAGAGGAAAATGCCGTGGCCCTATCCAGTACTCACAAAAACAATTCTGGTATAAGGGGGAAAGAGATGAGTCTTGAAACACAACTGGAAGTGTAGAAACACTCTGCTTCTTGGAGTATAACTAATGTTGCTTACTTAAAGTTGTAGCCTTATTCCTTTCAATCTTTGCAATACAGATCTGTTCACATTTTTCTTTCCCAGTTTTAAGCATTCACCAGTTTAGGAAGGCTGAGGAGAAGGCCATCATAATATAATTTTATAAACCATACTGCAGTTACAAAGAAGTATTAGAAAGCAGGTTTTGAGTCTTGATATAGACAGTTCTGAAGTTACTCCAACTTCCCACTCCTGCACAAAAAAATAGCATACTCCTGTTTTGGGAAGGTTTTTATTACAAATCTCAGAACCCTTTTCAGGATCTTTCAGCAAACTGAAAAAGATATGTTAATAGTACTTATAAAAGGCTGCATCAAAGAGTCTGCTGTGGTTGGACAAGTGCACATGTGCCGAGTTCCGTGCTTACTCTGTCAGTAGTTAATTCTTTATAAAACAGAGCTCGGTTTGCAAAGGTACTAATATGGAACAGTTCAGAGTACTTTATCATGCCTGCTATTCTTTTTATAATTACTGGTGACCCCCTTTTACACATGGTTGCATCAGTAGTTTAAAATGCTGTAATAACTGGACTTTCTGGTTATTACGACATTCTGAGAGGAATCTCACAGTTCTGTCCTTGCCCTAGGCAAACACTGTCTTGAGACCACTCTTTCAGGCCACTTACAGTTAGCGGCTCGCACAGTTGTGGAAGCGTTCACTCTTTCACTGTCCATCTGCTAATCTCAGTCAGAAACAGCAGTTTTCTGTAAAGTCCATGCACCAGCAATTATAAAAAATAATGTCTATGTAACATTGATGTTATGTATTTTTTTATACCTCTTCAGTGTGTGATGCCTGCATAAACCTCTCAAGCTTTGTTTTAGAGGTTTATGCAGCATCACGCACCTTGGGGGTGTAAAAAAATACATAACACACAGTTGCATAGCCATTATTCTCTCTATAATTAATGGTTTCCATTTTTTACAATGGAAAAAAACGTGTGTTAAATACCGTAACACCTGAATAGGTGTTATGGCATTCACGCGGCTTCTTTCAATGCTAATGCGCTCAAGACAAAAGTAAAACTCAACGAGAGCCTCACACTGTGTTTTCTAACACAAATCAGTCAGCATAACTCACCTCCACTCTGCCATTTGCTCCATAAAAAACAGTATCCGGTAATCTCAACAACCGATACGAAGATACGAAAAAAAAAAAAACATTTTCAGCACATTTCAGATCACAGACTATATGGAAACACAAAGGTTTTTACATGCTCCCTAACCACTCTCCCTTTCAACCCTCACCTTTCCCCTGTAGGTCAAATGACGCCAGCATTTGAAAACACTTGCATCATCAGAAAGGACACATGGAGCAAGACAGCTTTTTTTTTTATTTTCTTCTTAAATATTTAGTTACTTGTTAAACCTGTTCTCTGTTCAAAATTACACCAGTTACTCAACAGAAGGTAAAAGTCCCATTTCTTTTTTACCTTTTCTACCAGAAAAAAATGGAACTACCAGAAAAAAATGGAAGCCTTCAATTATATAAAATAAAGTATAGGGTGCAGCGTGTTTAACTCGAATTTAACACATACCCTCGTTGTTGGATGGCTAACATAAACCTCTCGGGCTTCGCCCTCAGGGTTTATGTGCCATCTAACAACTTGGGTGTGTGTTAAATTCTCGTAACACACTGCACCCCATACTTTATCCTATATTTAACACATGCAAAGATTGCCAAACTCGTTCAAGTACAAGCTTGGCAGGATTCACCAGTGGGGACATACGGCGGCAGGGCATGTTAGGAGATAAGGTCAGTCCGCGCAAAATGCATGTTTTTATTTTTTGTAAAATAAAAGTGTACTCAAGTTTCTGGCACAGTGCAGATGTAGTGTCAGCAAACTGCTTTCAGAATGCAGCTTACTGAAACAAACAGTAGTGGGGTCATAAAAACTAACTCCAAAGCTGACAGCGTCCCACAGATTATTTCTAACAATCAGATCAACTCTGCTCGAGTTCAAGCTGTTGGAGCAGTTCAAGTTAGGACTGCCTGAAGGCAACCATAAGGGACCCAGGGTCTTCCTTACTGTAGCAAACACTATGTTCTTAAAATGTAATGCAAGGCTACAATTACAGTGACTTTGCTTGATATTTTAATGAAAACTCCCTGCCTTAGTCGGAACCTGTGTGAGCTGCACCTCTGTGCTGCTCTCCTGCTCACAGAACTAGAATGAAAGAACTAAATGGCAAGGCACATAAAAGTGCACTGCAATATTGTGGGGGCATCCCGACCTCCCGCTTGGTATACTGCAGTTATTTATGCTGGCAGAAGGTCTGAATTATCACTACAATGTGGCAGACTCCCGCAAAATGTGGGAGACTCACATCCCACTAAATCAAGAGCGATTAAGAGGTATGCCAGCCTATCACTGGACATCAAAATTCACAGCAAATGGTCAAAATGTGTAACATGTTTTCATTTTAAAGATTGGTATATCTAAGAATAGTGGGCCCCTTATGTTTAGTGTTAAGGAATGTTTCTTTTGAGTGAGTTCACGGCTGCCGGAGGGGTTTCTTTTACGTAGAATGACAATTATATGCTTTTTGGTGCAGTATTCATCCACTTCTAGGCAATTTAAATCACAAATGTTGCTGAGAAAGAAATGATGTCACCTAAGAATGGGGATGGTTTTCTGGGGACCTAGATTTACATTGGGCAAATTATTCAGACCATATGATCGAGACCAGGTTGTCAGCTCTTCTGTTCTGGGAAGCCTTTTCCAATCCAGACACACCAAGCTATCTTGCAGAATGCACATACAGAACTGGAAAACAAAATAAACAAAAAAAAAAACCCACAAAACAAGACCTTCCTCTGTGTGAAAGGCCTTATCAGGCTACAACAGCATGAGTTGTGCTTGCCTGTGACAGTCTGTTACTGTGCTTGGGGTTTTCAAATCATTAAGATCAACCCCCTGTTTACAATCTGTGAACAGCAAACACCAATTCAACACATAAAATGATGGGTGTTATGGCTAAGGAGAAGGAGAACATTCTGATAAAACAAAAAGCTTGGCCATTCTTGTGCGACATCTTCCTTCAGAAGTAACATACGATGAGAAGATCTCTTAAAATACATGGGTGCTGTTTCTGTATGGCTCTTTTCAGACAAGGGAAGAATAGTACGTAACTGGGCATATTTATTTTTGTGTGCTGAAAGAAGATTTTTTCTTCTGTATAATTAATTCCTCTTACTGAGCTGTCCATGAGTCATTTCTGTTTGAAGCATTGCCTCTGACTTCAGATGTAGGAGTTTGAGAGGTGTCATATGATAAACTGTTCACTATGCTGTGTGTAAACTGGAAGTCTAATATCCTGCCGTGTTTTGTATAATTGTTACCAGATTTTGTAAGACAGATAGAAATAAAACTCTTTAAAGAATTTCATTGTATTCTACTCTGTGGTGTTTGGGACTGTAGTAACAAGCTGACTACTTGCTTAATGTTGCTGTCACTTCCGCAGTTGCGTAAGAAAAAGAAGTGCTCCACTAAGTGGGTGTGTTTATGCGGTTGGCTGAGGGGAAGGGCCACATAAACACAACCGCTGGACACTGTGCCAGAGCACTGTGGAAGTACACTGGACAATGGTCCGGTCACGTGCTTCCACAGTGCTATTCTGAGATAATGATGACTGCATAACGTCTGCAAAGCTCTGCCCAGACAGCCATAAAAAAAGTGGGTTTCCAGGGCTTATACCTCAATGTTTTCTTTTCAGATACAGTGCTACAGGTAAGTTAACATGCAGGCATGAGACCACTCTGAGGTGGTTAGAAACCAGTGCACTGAAACACTACACAATCAAAGGTTATTTACTTCCTATGTACTCCAGTACTGTCTCTTTCTTCACCATGAACTTGTTGTCTGGCACAAACAGTAATCATTCAGCAAAGTCTCAGGCCTCCGTATTCAAAAGTCCCCAGCAAAATCGCTCACGAGCCTGTGTCCTGCATTTGAGATGTGACGGCCCCAAAAATTGGTATAGTCAGAAGATGCACAAGAAGATGTGCTCACACATGTCAGGATGAATATCATGAACATGCATGATCATGCATCTGAAGATGTGCAGTGCATCTCAGGCAGAGGGTCCGTGCACCACAGGTAGGTACATAGGGAAATGCACTGGGACAGGTGAGATGGGCATGGTGCAACTTTGCAACATTCAGCCAGTATATACAAATGGCCTCATTGCACATTCCGAGCCCAAACCCCACATTCTGGAGCTCATTACTGGAATGTATTCAGGCCATTTGGATACTCTGGGTATGCTCAGTTCCAGCTTTGCAGGGCTGCTCCACCACCCTATAAAGGTGAACAGGAGGTATTGCAACCTAGCAGGCAGGTGTGCTGGGATGGTAGTGTGTGGGCGGGTGGACTGCATTGGCCTGGGTACAGTTCTACACCCCACAGCCATGTACAGGGTCAGACAGGGTTACAGGGGGCCTAGCTAGACCATGGCTACAGGGGCAACCGGGACATGCAACAGGGGTGGGCAGAGGGTGACACAGGCAGACCAGAATGCCGCATGCATGTGATACACCAGCTCCATATGCTGCATACAGTCACCTGCAGTGCCCCACACACCCCAGTATGGGAGGTACTTTGTGGACACTGCAAGGGATGGCAGTGTGCAGACAGTGACTAGGTACCTGGATGGGTGGGTCCCAGCTGTGTGCACCCAAGGCATATCACTGTGTGTGTGCCACTGGTCAGTCCCTGATCCATGCCATGCAGACACTAGTACCACCAGGCAACCTGGGCACTGTTTTCACAGACATCACCCTGGGTGCATGCCACCACTGGGTGGTGCCCTGCAGACTGTATGGGTGCTGGCTATGGCCCTTTGTACATGTGCTGCAGTGTGGCTAACTGCCCTGCTGGTGTGCCAGAGGGACACACAACAGCATTAGCATGTGGCTTCTGGGTGTCTATGTCCAGGGTTCAGTGTGGGTTGTTGCTCCCTGGATGGTTTGCAGTAGATTGACTACTGCAACGCCCTTTATCTTGGGCTACCGGGGGTTGATATTTGCCGCTTGCAGCTAGTGCAGAATGCAGCAGCCAGGCTATTGACTGGTTCCTCTAGGTCCAGTCATATATCGCCTGTGCTCCATGGACTGCACTGGCTGCCAATATGCTGGTGAATCACCTTCAAGGTCGGTTTGCTGACCTATAAGATCCTACATGATCAGGGACCTGGCTATCTGAAAGATCTCCTTTGTCCCTACTGTCCCTCCTGCTCTCTCCAATCCACTGATGAGGGATTGCTAGAGATTCCCAGGGTTCAATAAAGACCTCTGGGCCAGATCTTTTAGTTTTATGGCCCCAACCCTGTGGAATTCTCTACCTCGTCAGGTGCGAGATTGCCCGACTGTCCAAAGCTGTAATGGGGCATTAAAACACATCTTTTTAGTCTTGCATACAATTATTTTTAAATGTTGCAGTATTGGATTAATTTTAATATTGTTTTAATTATTTATTTATTGATTTTATTATGTTATGTACAGGCACCTTGGTTTTGGAGAGGCACCTTTTATAAATGAAGTTTGATTTGATTTGATTTGATGGTGGTGACATGGCACCTGTGCCTCAGGGTTCTTTTATCCTGGCATGTCTGGAGCATGTTCTTGTGCACCTCAGAGGGCCTGCCTGCAGTTCTACGGCCTGTCTGTTGGTAGCTGGCAGATTTAGGTGACCCTTTTGTATGCCTAACTTTGGGTGGCTCATTTCTGAGAAGCATGGCACATTTTGGCTGACTATAGGGAAGCGCGGCATATACATGGGCATGCACCCTTTATTTGCACTGCATACACATCCAGAGAAGTGAGCCGCATCTGTCTTTCAAATATCACATTTTGGTGCATTTTGTGAGATGGGCAGCACATTTCTACCTTGTGCCATGCATCTTCTTTGAAAATGTGAGCCAACATCTCCAAAAATCCACATAGACAACACAGAACAAAAAGTGACTTAGGACAGATGCACACAGTGTCCTTGTTCAGAGGAGGAGGAGTTGCCACATGCATGATAATTTTCAGCTCTGCAGAATCTAGTCAATCAAGACAGGTGATGTTTCCTCCCCTACCCCTTTCCTTCTCAGTGGTGGCAGTCATTTTGGCCCTATAAGCATACAGCGTTCAGCATTGTCAATCCTCTTTACAGGTGGGCATTGAACTGCTTATAGTAATGTAACCTCCTCTGGGGTAGGGGGGGCTTACCTTATTGGGGCTATGGCCTCATGGCATCCTTAGCAGTGGCTCGGGGGGGGGCATCTGGCCAACAGAGTGCCCTACCTTCACAGCTGCAGCTGCTAGAGTTTTCCTTTCCTTTGCCCCATGTAAAGAAGAGGGCTAAGGTTGAAAATATGTTTCTGTGCCTCCAGCACTGGGGATCCTTTAACTGGTCTGCAGAGCAGCGAGAAAATGGACTATCAGAATGTAAACATTAATGGCTGCCATGCACCATCTGCGTATGCGTGGCTGGGATGAGGGGAATTAAAGGAGCCAGTGATTCCTGGTTCCAGGGAAGGCAGCGGAGCCAGAAATTATAGGCAGAGCTCCTCTGGGTGCAGGTATGTGTGGACTCTACCCATAAAGTAGACTATTAACCAATAATAATGAATGCTACTGGGGAGAGAAAATGTAAATAAGAATGGTGGCATTCATGAAGTTCCAAGTTCCAACAGTTAATCAGAAGGGGAGACTGAGGGGCGGGTCAAGAACCACAGTAGGGCAGTAGATACGAAGAGGGGGAGGTCATCACCAGTCCATTCACAGTGGAGAGAGTCCTGAAGGAACTTATGAAGCTGAAGCTGGACAAAGCGATGGGGGCCTGATGGCATACACCCAAGAATATTAAAGGAACTATGAAGGGAACAGGCACAGCCTCTGGCAACCCTGTTCACAAAGTCACTCAACACAGGAGTAGTGCCACAGGACTGGAGGAGGGCACATGTAGTCTCTCTTCACAAGAGCTGTAGTAAGGAGGAGGAGGCAGATAACTACAGGCCAGTCAGCCTTACCTCAGTGGTGGGTAAAATCATGGAACCACTGCTTAAAGAAAGAATATTTGGGCAATTGGAATCCAGTGGTGCCCAAGACCCAAGGAGGCATGGATTCACAGAAGGGAGGTCATGTCAAACAAATCTGATAGATTTTTTTGACTGGGTTACGAAGGAAGTGGATTGGTGGGAGCAGTGGACATGGCCTAGGTTGATTACTGAAAGGTCTTAGACACCGTCCCAGATAAAAGGCTGGTCAAGCAAGGTGGGTAGTATGAGTATGGGCCACAAGGTGGTAAATTTGGTCAGAAGCTGGTTAATGGACAGGAGGGAGAGGGTGGTAGTAAACGGGATCCAATCCCGGGAGAGTGGGTAATAAGTGAGGTACCTCAGAGATCAGTCCTTGGGCCAGTACTGTTTAATATCTACATTATTGACATAGTGGAAGGGCTTGAGGGAAAAATCTGCCTGCTTGCAGGTCACATCAAGATCTACACATGATAGATACTCCAGAAGGGGTGGAGAAAATAAGGAGAGACCTAAGGAGACTGGAAAACTGGTCCAAGGTGTGGCAACTGAGGTTCAGTTCTAAGAAGTGCAAGATAATGCACCTGAACACAGGGGTAAGTTACAGGATGGGGGGGTAGTTACTGACAATCACCAAGGAAGAAAGGGATCTTGGGATTATCATTTCAGATAATCTAAAGGTGTCACAGCAGAGTACAAAGGCTGCAGTGAAGGCCAGTGGCATGCTAGGGTGCATAGGCAGAGGTATCACTAGTAGAAGGAGGGAGGTGGTGATTCCGCTGCATAAAACACTAGTGAGACCTATTTTGGAGTACTTCAAAAGGGTATTGACAGGGCTG
This sequence comes from Neoceratodus forsteri, assembly GCA_016271365.2. NCBI lineage: Eukaryota > Metazoa > Chordata > Ceratodontiformes > Ceratodontidae > Neoceratodus > Neoceratodus forsteri. The sequence goes on from CM057449.1 coordinate 374,472,870, forward strand.
AGGAAGTCCAGAGAAGAGTGACAAGAATAGTTCACAGCTTGCACCAGAAAACATATGAGGAGAGACTGAAAGACCTCAATATGTACTCACTGGAGGAGAGAAGGGAGCAGGGAGACATGCTAGAGACCTTCAAGTACCTTAAAGGCATAAACAAGCTGTGGGGTGGGGCATCTTTTAATAGTGTAGAAATACGAAAACAAGGGGGCATAATATGAGAATTAAGTGAGGCAAGATAAGGGTGAACAGGAGAGAGATTTTCTTCACAGAAAGGGTGGTGGATTCCTGGAACAATCTGCCACAGGAGGTGGTGGGCTCAAACACAGTGGGGGGCTTCGAACATGCATGGGACAGAAATAAAGGGACCCTTGAAGGTGGGAAGAAACGGAAGTAGCTGGTGATTGAGTAGAGTCAAAGGCCACAAATAAGGATAGGCTTACGGGCAGACTGGATGGGCCTGGCGGTCCCTATCTGCTGACAATTTCTGTGTTTCTATAAGAGGCAGTGCAAGCCCATCAAAGAAAAAGATTCTGAGGGAGATCCAGAGCAGGGGAGACTGTTTGGGATACCCAGCCCCCTGCCCATCAGCCTGTTTGACCCCTGAATCAAAAAGAGAAGCAAAGCACCAGAAAGCTATGGCCCTGTCCACACTTCTGATCACGGGAGCGTAACGATTTCTGAACCAGTTTAGCACTTACCGTTACAGCCAGTCCACACTATCCAGAAACCATGTTCCCATAAGCTTTGCTCCCACTTGTCTAGTGTCCGCATTCACAGCTCCAGCTTGTTAAGTGATGGCTGCCATGATCTGATTTGAGCTAAGTAATGCATGCAATCCCAGAATGCTTCCCTAGGTATCACTGCTGGAATTTGCAGCAAGTTGTACGCAGCCTCTATTTCTGTTTACAGTAGTGATGACAACCTATACTGGCAGCACCAAAATTGGCAGTGGCAGCACCTAAAGCATAAAATTGTCCCTACACTGTGACTGCCTGTCTACTAGGCTGGCTAGCTAGCATGCGAGCACACACAGGTCTGGGTAGCACCCTGTGTTATGCTGGATTTCTGCTGTCATTACCAGGCATTTAAATAGCCCACTTCTGAACACTTCCAGGATTGCGATGCTCTATGCTGCACTGCCTCATGGGATGGCTGGTGGGGCCTTGGAGGACCAGTAGTTACAGCATGGTACACTCTCCCATCCACACTGGAGAGTTTTCTGTTTTGCTCACAGTTTTGACAGCCAACCATTTGTGCTACCGATCTTGAGACTACCTTCCATCAGGTCTTGAGATCGGTTACTAAAATGCATTGGGTACCGTTACCAGTGCAGATGCAAACCGTTTTTAACATGTTCCATAATGGTTATGACCCAAGGTAACGGTTCATACAGGTGAGTGTGGACAGGGCCAAAGTATCAGCAGAGAAGGACACTACTCTGCTGACTAGTTTCCTGAGCAAGATTTGAACCTGCACCTTGGGTGTGAAATTGCAGCCTGGATCCAGAAAGATTGAGTGTGATTTCTTACATTCGCTGGGATGGCTGATTGAGACCCAGCTGAGAAATGAATCCGTTCTCAGTTGTCAATCTGAGCAGCCTGAAGATTGGAAAGACTGAGCCACTATGCCCTAGGAGTCAAGGGACTAGTGTTTTGAACCTGCTTGACTGCTTCTTGCCAGAGACATGCTTGTTGGGGCTATATACTGTGCCAAAGCCCATTCACAGTCATTGTTCCAGGGAAGCTGCATGCCCAGCAGAAAGTCTAGGGAACACCCAGCCTGTCTGGTCCCTATCTGCCATCATCTTCTAAGTTTTTATGTTTCATAGGGATTCCCTACACACTCTGTTACCCAGGGTACCCATGATTATGTTTGCAAGCAGATTTATTTCTGGCTTATCATAGAAACATAGACTTTGACAACAGATATGGACTGCTTGGCCCACCTATTTGCCCATTTCTCTACCTATTGGACAAGCTGCAGATTCTAGTTAACCAGCAGCCTACTTCCTTCTTACCCCCTTTCCTACCCCCTCCTAACCCCCACTATAATTGCCTTAAGCCGGACCCATGAATTCTTGAATCTCCCCACTGGTTTTGACTTCACGACCTTCTTAGGAAGGTGGTTCCATGCATCCACCACCCTCTCTATGAAAAAATACTTCCTCACATTGCCCCTGAATTGTCCCACCTCTATCTTCAAATTGTGTCCTCTTGTTCTTGCACATCTTTTTTTCTGAAATATGCTACCCTCTTGGACTTTGTTGATTCCCTTGAGGTACTTGAAGGTTTCTATCATGTTCTCCCCCCCCCTTCCTCAAAGGTATACATATTAAGCTCTTTTAGTTTCTATTTGTATGGCTTCTGTTGCAGATCCTGCACCATTTTAGTTGCCCTCCTCTAGACTGCCTCCATCCTATCTATATCCTTTCAGAGATGGGGTCTCCAGAACTGCACACAGTACTCCAGATGGGGTCTCACCAACTGTCTGTACAGAGGGATAACAACTTCCTGTTTTCTGCTGGTGATGTTTCTCCCTGTGCATCCAAGAATCCCTCAGCCCTCCTTACAAAGCTTTGTAGTGTTCTCATGTCAACCGGGTCAATTGGTTGGCTGTTGTACAGCTTCACCACTCTGTGGGAACAAAGTGACTGTAATGTTATCCTTGAATTCTGGCACCTCTGAGCCTCAGGGTACGTCCCCACATCCCTGTGAAAAGATGGGGGTAGCACATCCTGGTGGAGTAGGTTGGGCCTGCAGTCCCTACACTGCAGAGAGCCTGTGGAGCACACATCACAGTGACTGTCAGGGCACCAGCAATGCAAATCAAGTGACAGCTGGGTGTGCAAAAAAATAAGAAAAGACCAGCAAATTGCAGATGAAGTAAGAGCCAGGGATAGCTTGGCTTTCATCTGTTTCAGGTTTATTATGTTGCTTGCACGCATGTGTAAGAAACATAGTGCCATCATCGGAGATTTCGGAGGTGTGTCACCTCCTCCTCCAATTCAGTCAGTGTGTTGGCAGGTGCGGCCCCTGTAAGCCAATGCATTCTGGAGCTGTCTATGACACGCTCCAAAATGCAGTGGCATACAGTTGAAAGGGGGAGCTACGCTTCAGTGAGCACCGATAAGATATCGGCTGCTAACGTGCAGCTCCCCCCACAGACACCGCAGGCGCATGAGACCCTCTCCCGTAATGCACTGTATAGCCGACAGGGTGCCCAATCCCCATCGGCTGAGCTGCGTCCCCTGTACTAAGTGCCATGCTGGGATCCCACCTCAGCATGGCAGCGATCCTTTGGCCGATGGGGATGCCCAATCCTCGTCGGCTGAACGCCCAGTCCTTGTGCCACGCTGGGCCACCCAAGCGTGGCAAATGTCCCATAGTCATTTTTTTTAAACCTGTAAAACAAAAAGCGGTCCGTGGGCGTGTCTCCCAACCCCCACAACCCACCCACCCACTGCGCACCCAGCCTCCCCACCCCCTCACCCCATACTTACCTCCAGACTCTGGCATATGATCTTAGGTGGACGGGGACACGTCTGCACTCTTCAAGCCGACCGCGAACTGAGGAAATGCCAGTAAGCTGTATAATGGGCTAGACAGGGGTTTCAACTTTGTTGCATATTTCCAGGTGATGATTTTATACCACCACGAGTGGGACCCTTCTCATGATCGATGCTCACGTCACGGCGCACCTGAGGCCCGGGCGGGTGACTTCTGTCACCGCGCTAAAAATCACCCTTCGGGCCTGAATAATGCCATGACAGTGACATCATTCATGAGAAGGGGTCCCAAACCTCATGTTGAAAATTTGGTGCCAAAATTCCAAAAAAATGACTGTATTACGAACGTGCGTTGCGCAGTTCCTACGCAGGCTCGTAAGTTTGCGAAATTTCAATATTTTCACTCCAGATTTTCAACATTGCCATTTTACTATACCGTCTTATGAGTAGTACAGCTGCCATTTTTCACATCTCACCCAAAATGTGTTTCCGCCCATGTAGCACACAATGGCGCAGTTGGTGTGCGAAATCAATGTACGGGACAAATTAAGAAAATCACAGTGACACTGTTCATGAGCTCAGGTATTAAAATGGCTATGTTGAAAATTTGGTGAAAAAAAAATTCAAAAAATGACTGTTTTATGAGTGTCGTTGTACAGTTCTCATGCGACGTCAGAAGTTCACGAATTTTCAATATTTTCACTCTAGATTTTCAACATTGCCATTTTACCACACCTTCGTATGAGTAGTATAGCTGTTTTTTCACATCTCACTCCAAAATGTGTTTCCACTTTATGTAGCGCACAACATAGGTCAGGTATAAATCAATGTACGGACAAATTAAGAAAATCACAGTAAAACTGTTCATGAGCAGAGGTCTTAAAATGGCTATGTTGAAAATTTGTGAAAATTCCTTCAGATGTTCTGCAATATTACTAATGAAGACATTGAACAGAACTGGCCTCAGGACCGATCCCTGCAGCACCCCACTGGTCACCCCTATCCCTAGACTACATACCATTTACCACCACCTCTGCCTCCCGTCTGTTAGCCAGTTTCTAACCCAGTTTACCACCTTTCCCCATGTTCAGCCTACCAGCTAGTTTATCAGCCTCTCTATATGGGAAGGTGTCAAAGGCTTTGTGAAATCAAGTAAGCGGTATCCACTGCCCCACCCTGATTCCTACTTTGTCACCCAGTCAAATCAATCAACCAGATTTATCTGACATGATGTCCCCAATGTGAATCCATGTTGTCTATGGTCCTGGTTCCGACGGCATCTAGATGCCCCACTATCCTTTCTTTAAGCAATGTCTCCATGATCTTCCCTCTACTGAGGTGAGGCTGAATGGCCTATTGTTCCTGCCTCCTCCCTGCTGCGGACTTGTGTGAGGGCCACTTGCCCTCCTCCAATTCACTCATGTTGAATGACTCAGTGAGCATGGCGCAGAGGTACTGCTATCTCCCTTAGCAGTTCTGTTATTTCCTTGGGCGATGCCATCTGGTTCCATCGCGGTTTACCTTCAATTTAGTGAGCTCCTGCAGGACTCTTTTGCCTTTGAATGGACTATTGTCCACCTCTTCACCCCCTTGGCAACTGCTGTACTGCTGTGGCCCTTGCCCCTCCCACTCTTCTGTGAATACTGAACGGAAAGACACAGTGGATGTCTTAGGAGGAAGGCATGAAACTGTCACTTCCAAATACCTAAACAGCACATACAAGCAAGCAACATTCGGCATTGACAAATGCTTGTTTTATTGTTATTTTCGAGTCTAGTTTAGCTGGCAGTCATCTTTTATTAACAAAAAAAAAAACATATGTTGACCTCTTTCCCCTGTGATCATGAACCAAGGAAAGATTTCTGCAAGCAGAACTACTTAAGACTTTTGTTGCACTGTAGTTGTTCAGTATTGTATAAATATCATCAGGTCCGGATTGCTGATGCACTTTTCTGTTCCTGTTCACAGGGGTAGGGGGAGGAGGTCAAAAACAGAGTATGCTTTTTTTTGTTTTATTTTGTGCCAGCTAAATGAGACATGAGATATAAAATGAAATAAACCTGAAATGGTTATGTTATCCCAGCCATCCCCAGGTTGCTGATTTTTTCCTTTTTGCCAAACCCCAACCAGTTACTGACACCAAAGACAACAATCCTGTATCCTCTGTGTTATAAGTTTTAAGGAGGCTGGTGGGTAAGTTATTCTTCAGGCTGAGGATTTAGCTTACAGTATAGCAGCAGCCATAACTAGTAACTAGTACGCAGTCACTGATCGAGGCAAGGTTGAGTTAAATCCATGTAGTCTTATGATAAAATATTTAAAAAAAGGAAAAAAGTAAACTAAGTCTAGCTGCAGATCATTCCTTTCTGCTACAACAAGCAATATACATTTTTAGTCAATTAACCAGATTCTTGCAGGCAGTATAAAATTATTGTAACAGCCTCTTGACTCACCTTGGCTGTTTCTGGGGACCTCAGGTCTCGCCTGAGCATACCTCGAGGGGGGCTGGCATAGGTTCACTAGTGGACCAATTGTACAGCAAAAGAAATGGCGCAGTGCATCTACCTGGGGTAGTGATATTTGATACCTGTGGATGAAATGCAGGTTACCACCCCTCAGGAAAGTACAGTAGCTGCCCCCACAGTACTTTACCCACACAGCAAATGCACTCAGTTAACAATAACCAGCAATACTGAATTGTAACATAAATAAACTTTCTGTTTTATTATGAGGATGGGGTGAAAAAGGGGAGAAAACAGCACAACAGTAATGAATGCAACAGCACTGGGTACCCCACACTGTCCCCTCACCCCCCACTTGCGGGTGCATCTGGCTTGTCCTCAAATGGCCATTGAGATGCAGTCAGTTTGTTGCAGTGGTTATCACACTGGGGGTGCTGGGAGGTCAACAGTCTTTAACATGATGCAAGGAACTTTCGTTGGGGTGCAATAACTTGTAAACTCGGTCATCTTTAACTTTGGGCCTGGGTTCCAATTGAAAGTTGGTACAGCTCTGTCCAGGACTTAACCCCCTTTCCTGACAATCTAGTTGCTAAATTAGTAGCCCCTCTGATCTTTAGCACAGAGATATTTACAGTTTTGAAGCAGGGGGTATCAGTGGGCTTGGTTCATATGGTACCTTTCCGTATCAGGAATTGTTGGTGGTGCACCATGATATGGTTGCAGATAAACAGCAGCTGATCTTCACCTGTCAGACCTTTCAAATCTTCACCTCCAAGGCCTTTCTTTTTGGTGTTCTCCTGACAGGCCTCTCAACATCTTCCTCTCAGGCGATATCCTTTCTGGTCTGAGGGATCAGTCTATATTCCTCTGTCCTGCTGTCCCAGACAGTGGTGGGGTTCAGGAATGCATGGGTTAGGCATAAGGGAATCATAGGAGAAGGGAAGGGGGGTGAGGGCTGGAGATTAAGTGGGATCTGCAGTGATACTATAGGCAGGGAAAATAGGCAGACTAGGTGGGCCAAGCGGTTCTTACTTGCCAGCAAATTCTATGTTTCTATGTTTCCACCACCAGGTCTCCATGAGTGCCACTAAGTCTGGGCCTTTAAAGTGCATCAGGTCTCTGAACATAGAGCTGAGGTTACTCTCAGGTGAATATGGGAGGGCTTTAAGCCCGTGGTTTGATGAGCAGAGTGACTATGTCACTCCCCCATCAAGCTTAAGAGGTCACTACATCCTGGGCTTTGCCAGGATTCTTTTTCACTGTAGCCGGAGGCGCTGCCCTTCCTCGCTCTCCTTCCAACTTTCCCTTCTGCATGCCATTGCCTGTCTCGCAGTTCCTCCAGCTGCCAGCTCTCTGACCTTCTCATTTCAGCTCCAAGTACTGCTAGTGCAGCAGCCATTTTCTCTCTTCAGTCCCCGTTTTTGTCTCTCTCTTCTAGTCCTCTACACCTATCTGGCTCAACCCCTCTGCTGTTCCCCTTTCAGTCCTGTCTCCTCCCCTGTCCGTCCCCTTCCTCATTCATCCCACTGGTCCATTGTTGTCCTCCCCCATCCTCCATCCAGTTTCTTCCATTTGGGGCTTTTCCTTCCTGCTCGACACTCCATTCTGTGCTGGTGCCTCTGTGTTGTGACATCGCCCACCATGCTCGGCTCTGATCCACAACCTCTAGCCTGGTGTTTCCTCAGCCTGTCCTACTAGTCTTCCTGCTGCACCACTTCATTCTGTCTGCTGCCTGGGGTGCACCTTCATCGGGTGCAGACACCGCTGTCCCTTACTGTGTGCATGGAATTGATTTTTGTTCTGCAGCACAGCATTGTGCCCCTCCTAGGGTGGCTGCTTGCCTTTGCTTGCTCTCTCTCTTGGCATTGCAGGTGCTTTTTGCTATTTTGATTCCCCTTATGCATCTCCCCATCTTGGCATTGGGAATCTCGGCTCTAGCCCTAGTGTGGCCACAGAGCTGGCATGGTGCTATTTGCATTCCTGGTTCATGTGCCTGGCCTAGATCAAGCTTCCTATGTTGTTTAGTGGATTATTATTGAAGTGTATAGTGTTTTTATTTCTTTAGTGGTTCAGCATCTCAGTGGTTATTTGGTGTTGCCTCAAGCTCCTGGGTGACTCGAAGACTGATCTTTCTCAAACAGACCTATTATCATTTGCTCTGCAGTACCAAGTCTTTTTGTATGCATGCCAGTCAGTCGTATGCTGTTCAGGGTCTAAGTAACTTTCGTACCCTTCCCCCAGTGGCTCAGGGATCATATTCCTTGGGATTCCTGTGTGTGGTTCTCATTCTCTTCCTCTGACTTCATGGTCCATCTATTCCTCCTCTCACTCAGTGCACCTTTCCTTGGTTAACTTACCTCCTTGGCTCCTATGCAGCTCTTCCAGGTCTGCTCCACTCCTGGCTGCACCCCTTCACCCTGCACTTCTTATTCTGGCTATCTGTATCCCTTCATTCGCTGCTTCCCGACCATCAGGAGTCCCTTACCTTCCGGGCCGATCATTCAGGCTGTCTTCATTCACAGTTCTTCACGCTGATGCTGCCCTGCTGCAGTGATCTCCATCAGTATTCATCGTTATCTCCTGTTCCTCCGCAACCTGCTCATCTCTTCAATTGTTCTATCTGTCCTGACCAGGCTGACTCCGTCTGGCCGGCAATCAACATTTCTTTTTGCCCTATCTGTCCTGAATGATCTGCTACCTGCCCATGCTTCTTCAACTGGTCTTGCTCTCCTTGGGTCCTATGCACCCCCTGTAGTTCATCTACCCTCTTGTTCTATATGTGCCTTCTTGGCTTTGGAGTATACCTCATTTCAAGGAGCCTCGTTGCTTACATCACTCTATTGCATCCTGTGCAGCCTTCCATCAAACCTGGCCCGTGTGCCACCTCATCCAGCTTGCCTTACTGCCCTTCTCATAATGTTTTGGGTGGGTCCTGAGCTACCCTATTGACCTCCCTCCTTCCTTTGACCTCCCTCCATCCTTTGTGCTACCTACCTCGCTTTCCTTTACCAGCCTGTATGGCTTCAGTCCCTCATTGTTCCTCAACTGTTTCTTAAGTTTGCCTTCCTCGTCCTAGTACCTTTTCCAGTACTGGCCATCATGGCTTCCCTTCGCTCTTGGCTTCACTCCTCATCATACGTCATCTTATGTTGCTCACTCCTCCTCATACCTCATCCAGTTTTATTCTTTAATTGCACAACCTGAGTTACCTCTGGTTCCAGATCTCCCTTCTTGGCCTCAGAGTCTCCGTCCTTTTGAGGAGCCTACTTTCTTTCACTTCCTTTGTGCAAGTTCCTTTTCAGGTCTATTCTTATCTCCTCATCCAATTCCATACTGGACATCCAGAATTCACTCTAATTGTGGCCTGCCTATCAATTTTCTTTTTGAGCATATCTATCATAACTCCTATTCCACCTATCAACCATGGTCATCCTGCTGCAGGTATCGAGTTCATATCTCCAGTCATCATTCACTCAGCATTACCTCAAAGTTTATCTATTTACATCGCTTACTCGAACATTTCTATAATTTAATTCCATACTACCTCAGGATCTAATCATGCAGAGTTGAATCGTTTACGTCGTATAATCAAGCATGCCTCTTCAACCCCAGTGTCTGCACATGCTCCTTATTTGTCTGTGCTTGTTTGCGGGTTTTCCCTATCCCATAGTCATCCTCCCTACTTATATCCCTCATCTATGAACCATTCTGTTTAGCGACATATGTCCTCAAGTCAAATGTCATCAGCCTAGAGGGAAGGCGACCTAGACCTTGGATTCCCAGAGGTTTCCTTCTAAAAAGGGTATTTTTCCTCTCCTCCATGCCAATGGTCATAATATTAGTTAGAGTTAATGCTTTCTTCTTATGAGTTAGTTAGGTTCCGCTATTGAATGGATGCGGATGGTGGCTCCAGCTGCCCCCTCTCTCCTTAGGAAATTAGCCCTTCTCTTCACAGAAATTATTCATCGTCATAGAAACATAGAGGTTGACGGCAGATAAAGACTGCAAGGCCCATCTAGTCTGCCCATTTCTTTTTCTACCTAATAAATGGGCCATCGGCCTTTGCTCTATCAGCGGCCTATCTATTCATACTCATCTGTATTGCTTCCTTTTGCCTATCCCATGCCTGTTTAAAGCCCTGCACTGTATTCATAGGTACCACTTCCTGAGGTAGGCCATTCCATGCATCCACCACTCTTTCTGTGAAAAATAATTTATTCACATTCCTCCTTAATTGGCCTCCCTCTAATCTCATGCTGTGTCCTCTTGTCCTGCTATTTTTTCTTATATTTAAACATGTTAGACTCTTTCACCTTGTTAATGCCCTTAAGATGTTTGAATGTTTCGATCATATCACCTCTCTCCCTCCTTTGCTCAAGGGTATACATATTGAGCTCCGTTAGTCTGTCTTCATATGTCTTCTGATGCGGTTCCTGTACCATTTTGGTTGCCCTTCTCTGGACTGCCTCAATTTGGTTAATGTTCTTGTGAAGGTGTGGCCTCCAGTACTGCACGCAGTACTCCAGATGGGGCCTAACCAGTGTTTTGTAAAGAGAGATAATTACCTCCCTCTTATGACTTGTGATACTCCTACAAATACGCCCTAACATCCCCCTAGCCTTACCTACTGCTTTAGAGGTCTGCTTGGATGATTTCAGGTCATCAGTGATGATGATGCCCAAGTCGCTTTCTTCCTTTGTGACTGCCAGCAACTCTCCTCCCAGCCTATAGGTGGCTTCAGGGTTTCTCTTCCCTATGTGCATGATCTGGCACTTCTTTGCATTAAATCCCAGTTGCCACTCTTCTGACCATTTTGCTAGTTTATCTAGATCTCTTCTCATTCTGCCCACCCCATCTGGATCATCTACTCTGTTGCAGATCTTGGTGTCATCTGCAGACAGACAAGCCTTACCCTCTAGTCCATCTGCAATGTCACTAATGAAGATATTGAAGAGGAATGTCCCCAGGACTGATCCCTGAGGTACCTCACTTGTGACTTGCATCTCTTCTGACTGTATACCATTTACCACCACTCTCTGTTTTCTGCCCGTCAACCAGTTTTCCACCCAGTTGATCAACTTCTGATCCACCCAGAGCCTACCCAGCTTATTTATCAATCTTCTACTTGGAACCGTGTCGAAAGCTTTGCAGAAGTCAAGGTAGGTGACATAAGCTGCTCCCCCTTGGTCCACCACTCTGGTTACCCAGTCAAAAAAATCCTATGAGATTAGTTTGACAGGACCTTCTTTTTGTAAACCCATGCTGTTTTGGATCGTGTGCCCCTATGAATTCCAAGTGTTGCACTTAAGGAGTGCCTCTATAATGTTGCTCACTACTGAGGTAAGACTGACTGGTCTGTAGCTCCCTGCCTCCTCCCTGCTACTACTACTCTTGTGGATTGGGATCACATGAGCCCTTCTCCAGTCTTCTGGGACCTCTCCTGTGCTCAGAGACTCACTAAACAGTTCTGATAATGGCTCTGCTAGTTCCACCCTTAGCTCCTTTAGTACCCTGGGATATATGCCATCAGGTCTCATTGCCTTGTCCACCCTGAGCTTAACAAGCTCTTGTAGGACCCTTTCTTTTGTGAAGGGAGTAATGCTCACCTCCCTCCCCTCTGTGTCTATGGTGCTGAGCTGTGGGCCCTGCCCTACCTTCTCTTCAGTAAATACTGAGCAAAAGTATCTATTTAGCATAGATGCCTTTATAGGGTCCTCCTCCTCACATGCTCCCTTTTCTCCATTAAGCTTAGCAATACCCCCTCTGGACTTTCTTCTTTCACTAATGTATCTATAGAAAGTCTTGTCACCTTCTTTTACTGTTCGTGCTACTGTTTCTCAGTTTGGGACTTTGCCTGCCTTACTGCCTTCCCTACTTCCCTTAGGGCAGTTTGGTATGCCTCCCTATCTTCATCCCGCTGTTTTCCCTTATATTTTCTGAAGGCCAGCCTTTTGGCTCTGACCTTTTCTGCTACTGTATTTGAGAACCAAAGTGGTTTCCTTATTCTTTTGCACTTCCTTTTTTGTCTAACACAATGGGATGTTGCTTCAAGTATTGTATCTTAATGCTTGCCCACTTTGCCTGTACCCTCACCTGTGTTTCTTTTTGCCAGGGCTAGCTTAACTCTGTTTGCCATCTTATCAAAGTCAGCTCCTCTAAAGTCCCATATTTTTGCCTTGGAATGGGATGATTTAGATATAGTGGCCAAATTGAACCATACCATGTGATGGTCACTGGCCCCCAGGTGACCTTCTACCTGGAGATCTGCGATCCCCTCCCTGTTAGTTAGTACAAGATCTAGGATAGCCCTGTCTCTTGTGGGTTGTTGTACCAGTTGTTTGAGGCCCTTCCCCTGCAGGGAATCCACCATGTGTCTAGTTCTGGCAGATGTTCCTGCTGGTATTGACCAATCTGTATCCAGCATGTTGAAGTCTCGGATTATCAGAACCTCCCCTTTAGCTGTCATGTTTTGTGTATCTTCGAACAGTAATGTGTCTATGTCCTCCCCTGGTCTGGGGGCCTGTAGACAACCCCAGTTCTTATGGCTGTCCCATTTCCTGTTTCAGGGTGACCCACAGTTCTTCTGGCTCCTTATGTGTATTCTGAATTTCTGTAGCTTTGATATTTTCATTGACATACAGGGCCACTTCCCTTTGCACCTTTGTCTCTTCTGAACAGTACATAGTCAGGTACTGAAGTCTCCCAAGTGTGGTTACTGGTAAACCATGTTTCAGTAATTGCTACTATGTCCAGTTTAGCCTCTGACATTATTGCCTGCTGGTCTGGGATCTTATTTCCCAAGCTGTGAGCATTTGTGTACATGATTTTCCATTGGCCAGATTTCAGTGTTTTAGTCGTTGGGTGAGGTTTGGCATTTCCCTTGTGCATCATATGGGGAGATGGGCCTTTTTTCATCCTCGCATCTTCGATGCTTGACATCTTTGGGGATTCTTTTTGGGCTTCTTCCTACCCTACGTTTAGTGGATGCATTAATTTCTGGCAACTGTAGGGAGGGAACCCTCCTCTAGGGTTCCTTGCATCGTACTCCTACAGGATGGTATATCCCACGGATAGAGAGGCAGACAGCCACAAAGAAAACTCAAGTTACACAAGCATTATCTAATATTATCTCATTCAGTTGCATAAACACATCAAATAGGAGGGCTTTAAGCCTGTGGTTTGATGGGCAGAGCAACAACATCACTCCCCCATCAAGCTTAAAAGGTCACTACATCCTGGGCTTTGCTAGGATTCTTTTTCATTGCTCACTATTCACCCCTCCTCCTCCAGTGTCTCATCTCTTTTCCCCATGGGCTTCTTCCTATCCTACCTTTAGCCAATGCATTCATTCCCGGCACCTATAGGGGGAACCCTCCTCTACCTTTCCTTGCATCGTACTCCTACAGGGTGGTATAGCCCACGGATAGTGAGGTGGAAAGCCACAAAGAAAACTCAAATTACACAAGCATTATCTAATATTATCTCATTCAGTTGCATAAGCACATCGAAATGCTGTTTATTGGTGCAGTGGAGCCCACCTGGCTACAACACATCGTCACATATTCCTGCCTGACAAAAGGCATAAACTGCCATTGAAACTGTTTTGTTTCCCACATTAGCTGTGCAGAATTCTACAGTATTCTGCATTAACATAGAAACATAGACTTTGACGGCAGATAAGGACCACTTGGCCTACCTAGTCTGCCCATTAAATCCTGGTGAGCTCCACTTTACATAGACTGTAGTGGCATAGGACTAGATTCAGTCTGAGTTTACCCATGCTGGTTGTTTGTACTGTATGTAATCTGTAGTGCCATAGAGCTTAGTTCACATAGAGCTCACCAGGCTTGTTGTAGGCATGTTGACTTCAGTGGCACAGAGTTGGGTTTGCTCTGATCTTACCAATCCTAGTTGTTAGTACATTTCATAGACAGCAAAGATATAATCCCAGGTTTACACTCAACATATCAGGGCTGGTTAATATATAGACAGTAAATACATACGGTCAGGTTAACCATCAGTGATATCAATTTTTGCTGTTGATACATAGGCAATAAAGACATAAGGCCAGGTTCACACTCCAGTTTCTCAGTGCAGGTTGTTAGTACGTGGACTATAAAAACATAGGGTTAGGTTTATACTGAGCTCACCAGTGCTGGTTGTTTGCATGTAGACTGTAGTGACACAGAGCTGGGTTCACCCTGAGCTCAACAATGCTGGTTGTTAATATGTAGACTGTAATGCAAAGTGTTGTATTTACTTTGAGTTTACCAATGCCGGTTGTTATTACATAGGCAGAGAAGACATAAGTCCAGGTTCAATTTAGCTCATTGATACTGGTTACTAGCACATAGACAGTACTGACATACAGCACTATCCACCAGGATCACAGTATTAAAGTTTTTGCAGGGCAATCTCACAGGATACTACAGGAACTCAATGTAATCCAGTGGGAATTACTCCAATTTACCACACGGTAAAATGTGAAATCTCACACAGACTGCTTGATCATGGTGGATAACACTGTACAGTAGGACTGTGTTTGCACTGAGCTCACCAGTATCAGTTATTAGTATGTAGACTGTAGTGATGGAAGTTTGGGTTCACTCAAAGCTCACAAATGGTGGTTGACAGAATATAGTGTCGATGGCCATTATGTAGCGCTGGCTTCACACTGAGCTCATCAGTTATAGTTACTAGCACAGTGGTCCCTCGCTATAACGTGCAAGCCCAGTGCCATTACCTGTGTTTGTTATAGCGACTTGTTTGTCATATCGAGCGAATGTATTTTCAAGAAGCCGGTTTTGACTGTAGTATATACTCCAACACAGAACACATGCTGTTTGTCTACTATATAAAATAGCTTTATTATCTCAGGCTCAACACTCACAAAAGTCTAAAAAAACTGTACCGTGTAAACAATGAAAATCAGAATTCCCACTCCACAGACAACAGGGGTAACAGCAATATTGTAGCTTACTCACTCAGTTTTGTAAGACACTCAGTCCCCGCAGAATGAAAAAACGATGTGATTTTGGATTGCTTTGTCGCTTTAGCAGCTAAGTCCTTGGCATAACATAGCAGGTGCCGGAGTTGAATTAGTTTTACAGGATCTGCTTCCAAACATTGAAGCCAGTCCAGCCCACACTGTAGTCTTTTGATTGCCTTTGTAAATCAGGACTTTGATTTCCACATCCGATTTGTCAGATGTGTCAGCTCAGTCAGTTCTCATCCCCTCCCTCCTCCTGTGTGATTGCATCGATAGTTTATGGCAAAGCAATCATCCACTGACAGGCAGTTTTCTATCACACTGTCAGCCTCATCAGTGCTGGCAAGCAACTCTAGATTTGTGGCTAGCAGGGCGATCTCCTCCACATCATGTGGATCTTCCTCCTCATTGTCATCCTCATTCAACCCATCAAAGGAGGGTCCCAGTGTAGCCCTCCAGCAGTGTTGAATGGTTGCTGCGCTTACATTAGACCATGCCTCACCTGACAGGATTGTCATGTCCTGCAAGTTTAAGGCTTTAAGGAAGTCAGTGACTTGCTGTTCAGTAGCAACAAGGTCACTCAGCAGCCTCTTTCTGTAGTGTTCTTGTCCAAGGGCTGTATTCTGGAGGTCGTATTCTTTGGTAAGAAAATTGCCTTAATGCACCTGTCATGGTTTCAGCTCTCATTCTCCAGTGGATGAGCTGGGCACTGATCTAAGAGAAGGACAGCTCTTGTTGGAATGTCACAGGTCATCCAGGCATTGTGATTGCTTGTGTATGACAAAGGTAGGCTACCCATGTTGACATGGTGAAAGCATCCGGGATTTGCAAATTTACTGATGCAGAGCAGGCGCAGTTAGTGTGTGCTGGCTGCATTTATATAAAAAAAGAAAAGTCACTTTGTCCTTTGCAACTTTAAACCCTTTGAATGCACTATCCTCTTTCCTGCCCGCAGGGGACTGTTCAGGAAGGCACCGCCAGAACTAGCTGGTGTTGTCAGAATTGTACACCTGTTCTGGCAGATACCCCCCTTCACACAGAATTGCTTTCAACTTTTTTTAAAAATCTGGTAAGAAAATATCTGGCAGCCTGATCATCACAAGATCTCTGTTCCCCTGTGATGGCAACATGGTGGATATCATGCCTTCATTGGAATCTCCATAACCAGCCAGATGAGGAGTGAAATTTAGAGTTTGCTCCGTGGGTAGCTTTAGAAAGCTGTTTGGTTTTCTCTTTTTACAATTGCACTAGAAAGAGAAAGACCTATGGCCCTCTGTTGTTGAAACCACTGTTGCATTGCCTGATCAATCTCATTCTCATCAGGCTGTCATAATTTTTTTCTTGTTGTGCCCTGCGTGTTTGAGCACTCCACTTCAACCTCTTGTAGGGGTGATTCCTGTTTTTTCCATGTGCAAATTGTGGATTTTGAGGAGTCAGTTTCCTGGCAGACTTTTTTCAAATACTCACCAGCCTGCACTCTATCTAGTATGGACAGCTTTGTTTCAACAGTGTAGCCTGATCATTTCATGTGAGACAGTGAGAGAAGACAGCACAGCAGATTAGTGAGCACACTCTGAATTAAATGAATGAAATGAAGACTGGGTGACTATCTGTTCTACTAATTTTTTTTTATTTTATTTTATTTAAACAGCAGTTTGGAAAACCTTTGAGCCATAGGCTCATTTACAAAGG
Organism: Neoceratodus forsteri; assembly: GCA_016271365.2. Taxonomy (NCBI): domain Eukaryota; kingdom Metazoa; phylum Chordata; order Ceratodontiformes; family Ceratodontidae; genus Neoceratodus; species Neoceratodus forsteri. The sequence continues at coordinate 374,489,515 of CM057449.1, forward strand.
TACCTTGTAATATAGTGTGTCTGGCTAATTAGAGTTAATTACAGTGCTACAGTACTTTGCTGAGTTAACACCAGTTAACAGGTGAGTACTGTGTACTGTAATTGCCTGCAGTCTGCACTTGTGCACCTTTAGCCTACATTTGCCACTTGTGTCTGCACAGGAAATGACAGATTGGCCTTGATTTGATTTTTTTGATGGCAAAGTGCTCGGAGTCATCACCCTCGTTCGTTATATGTGGGGATTCATTATAATGAGGTTTATTATAGCAAGGGACCACTGTACATACACTGCAGTAGTGTACGGTTGGCTTTGTTCTGAGCTTACCAGTGTGAGGCTGTTAGTACAAAGAGTAAAGCCACATGGCCAAGTTCATACTTTGCTCTCCAGTACTGGTTATTAGAACATAGACAGTAGGGACTAGCTTTTTTCACACTGAGCTCAATAATTTGTAGCTGCTAATACATAGACTTTAGTGGTGTATGGTTGGGTTTGATCTAGTTCACCAATACTGGCTCTTAGTACTGTAATGGCATATGTGGATATGTTAAGCTTAAACATCAGTAATGTAAGACTGGGTTCACACTGAGCTCACCAATGGTGGTGCTAATATGTAGACTTTAGTGGTGTATGGTTTAGTTTGATCTAGTTCACTGATACTGGCTCTTAGTACTGTATTGGCATATGTGGATATCTTAAACTTAGACATCAGTGATGTAAGACTGGGTTCACACAGAGCTCACCAGTTATGGTTGTTAATGGAAACTATAGGGGCATAGGTTTGGCTTTGTTCTGAGCTGTTTAATTCAGCACTTGGTAGGTTGGAATGTTCAGACACAATGGACCAATAGGCCTTTCTCTGTTAACAGATTTTACATTTCTATGATCCTATGAGTTCACCAATTCTGGCTGTTAGTTTATAAAGAGTAGTGACACAAAGCTGAGTTCAACCTGAGCTCACCAATGCTGATTGTTAGTTTGTAATGTGTTGTGACACATAACTGGGTTAATCCTGAGCTCATGAATGCTGGTTGTTACTTTGTAATGTGTTGTGATACATGACTCGGTTAACCCTGAGCTCACCAATGCTGGTTGTTAGTTTATACTGTGTTGTGATTGAAAGCTGGGTTAATCCTGATCTCATGAATGCTGGTTGTTAGCTTATAAAGTGTTGCAACACATAGCTAGGTTAGCTGTGAGCTCACAAATGCTCATTGGTAGTTTTTAAAGTATTGTGACATGGCTAGGTTAACCCTGTGCTCAACAATGCTGGTTACTAGTTTGTAAAGAGTAGTGACACAAAGCTGGGTTTGTCCTGAACTCACCAATGCTGGTTGCTAATTTGTAATGTGCTGTGACACATGGCTAGGTTAACCCTGAGCTCACAAATGCTGGTTGTTAGTTTTTAAAGTGTTGTGACACAAGGCTAGGTTAATCCTGAGCTCACCAATACTAGTTTTTAGTTTGTAAAGTGTTGTGACACATGGCTAGGTTAACTTTGAGCTCCTGAATGTTCGTTGGTAGTTTGTAAAGTGTTGTGACACATGACTGGGTTAACCCTGAGCTCAACAGTTGTGATTGTTAGTTTGTAGGCAGTTGGAATGAGTTCACCTCGAGTTCACCACTGATGGCTGTTAGTACATTAACCTATAGTAGCGTATGGTTGGGTTGGCTTGAATGTCTCCAGTGCTGGTTATTACTACATAAAACTGTCACGTCCTATGTTAGTACAGTACATAGACCTTAATGACATAGGTTTGGGTCCATACAAAGCTCACCAGTTCTGATTGTTGCTGGTACAGTGACAGTAATGACATAGGGTTTGAGATCTTCACACTCAGATTGCCTTACTGGTTTGTTGGTTTGAGTCATAAGATTGTACTCACATTCACTTTGTCAACACCAGCTTTTAGTATACTGCATAGACAGTAATGGTAAAAGGACAACATTTGCATCAAGCCTGTAATTCTCCGTAGAAATTGCTAATGTGGTGGGTACCCGATTATACTATGTCCCTCCCAGCCCCCGCTCCCCGAAACTGAAATTTGTTAACTTCATGTATCTCCTTGGAGAGCTGCTTTAACAATAAAAGTTACTGCTGTACTATGTTCTGGGGATAAGAGCAGTACAAGTAAAGCACATGAATAATCAGGGCTATCTCAGTGCTTGTGGAGAAGTCACTAGAAATATGTTACAGAGGCTATGCAGTCAACACCTTGGAGCCTTCTGTCAATTGTACGGATAGTTTCACTGGCCTATCTCTTTTAATTTTCTTCCTTCTTGTGTACAGAGTAAAGATAATTGAACTGTGCCACTCAGCAAATTCACACTCACTCGCAGTGCAGTTTTGGAGAGCACTGGCTGACATGACAAGACCAGTGAATAAGGATCTTTAGAACTATCTAAAACTGAAGTGGTTCTTCTTTTATCTATTGAACACCAGCAACACAACTCCTACTTCAGAAGAGGCTGATGCCACTTTTTATGTACCCTGTTAATTCTCAAACAGCATAAAAATTACCTGAAAAGCAGATAAAAAATAATATACTGAACAAATAGACAAATGCAGTCAGACCTGTAGTGATACAGTAATGCCAAGATAAATAGTTTGCCTTCCTCATTGAGATTTCATGAACAGTTAGCAGAAGTCCCAATAGTGCAGAGAAAAATAAACCAATAAGTATCATAGTTCCTCTGTTCCTAACATCCTCCATTTTTCCTTAGGATCTGGAGCTATGTACAAGAATGTGGGGACAATAGGTTTCCATATATTTTGTGAGGCCCTGTGTGTCCATATTAAAGAGCAACTCTCTGCTACTATATAATAAAAAGCCTAAAACACTAAATTTACATAAATTATGTTTTAACTTTATGGTTTTCTAGTTATTTTTTATTTTATTTTCAACTGTTCCTGTTGTTGGTCTACTAATATTATAATTAATGCAGTACTTATTTCACTATTTTTTTCCAAAATGTATCTGACTCTCCCCTGCTAACCAATCATTTGCTGTTTGTGACATCAGGCTGTTGTCCTCGTGAGCAGTATGATGATGACTTAAACAAAGACACTGTGAGTTTAACTGGGTTGAGGCAAATGCTTTTTATATACAGTAGACTTTTTAGAGAGATTATCAAGATATGCTGTAAACCTTGGAAAGGAACAGTAAAAATGAAAAAAAATAATGTATTCTCTAGTGACTTGTAATAGCTGAAGCAACTCATGTATGAAAGTACAATAATATGCTGAAGTGTAGAGTTGCTCCTTAAATATTAAAAACATTGTAAAGTTCTAGTAGGCTGTATTCCTTTAATAATGCAGTTCCTTCTGTAATATTTTTGAGAGTGCGTTTGTTTTCAAAACATCACCCCCCCCACTACATTCTTTCTAAATGGAACTAAATTATCATGACTTTGCTGCAGCTGCTAAGGTTGATACCAAAAAATTGCATGTTTGTGTTATTTTTATGTTGGCACGCTTGCGCAGCCAACATCTTGCGGTAGTGCAGATTTGGAGGCGCAGTCATTGTTGGGCAAATGCAGGGCATGTATCAATAGGTGCGTTCCTCATTCCCCAATCAGCCTGCATGCCAGTGCCACACCACCTGGGTGAGGACATCTAAGGAAAGGTCCACTGTAGTGCTAGCAAAGCTCATCACATGCAGTGGACCTCCCAAACTGCTTAGCCAAAAACACAAACATGGCGGCACACTGCCCACCAAATTGCTGACTATGGGGGTGCCCAATCCCCCTGCTGGCTTATCCTGCCCCCAATGTATGTGCCAATGGAGGAGCCCACTCCCCATCAGCATAAAGAAACCCTCATTTGTTATATACAGAGGGAGTGTGCCCAGTCCCCCTCAGCTCTTGCCCCCCTGCTTTCCTTGTGTGCCAATGGGGGTGCCCAGTCTCCGTCAGCATAAAATAACCCCCCCTTTTGTTGTGTACTGAAGTGGTGCCCAATCCCCTGTTGGGTACAGCTGCCACCCCCCAAAAAAAAGGGTTCACTGGCATACTGGGAGCCCACGTACCACATGCCCCTGTAAACAGAAAAATGGTTCTGTGATGTTTTTTTCTTTTTTTTGTGCCTGTGAAAAAAGGAAATGGTCCCTCGGCAGTCTCCCTGCTCCCTCCCACAACCTGCGCCCACCCACTGTGCACCCTGCTTCCCCACACCCCCCTCACCCCATACTTACCTGCGGAGTCTGGGGCGACAATCTTCGGTGGACCGGGAACATGTCTGCACTCTTCAAAGCCGACCCTAAACTGAGGAAATGCCAGTAAGCTGTATAATGGAATAAATAGGGGGTTTTCAACTTTGATGCATATCTCAGGCATTTTTTGGAATTTTGGCACCAAATTTTCAACATGGGGTTTTTTGGGACCCCCTCATCATGAATTCTGGCACTGGCACGGCGTTATTCGGTCCTGAAAGGGGATTTTACGGTCATTGTGCAGAATCACCTTTCAGGACTGAGTAACAAAATGACAGTGCCATTGTTCATGAAAGGAGCTCTCAAAAAGCCTAAGTTGCAAATTTGGTAACAAAACTCTCAAAAATGGCTGTTTGACGAGCGTGCATTGCCCTGTTTCTACGCACACTCATAACATCATGAATTTGTAATATTTTTACTCCAGATTTTCAAACTTGGCATTTTCAAAACCTCCTGATGAACAATACAGCTGTCATTTTACATAACCTGCCCGAAATGTGTTCTCTCATGTCCGGTGCAGAATAGCGCGGTCACTGTACGAAATCACTTTTCAGGACAGTTAGAGGAAATGATAGAGACACTGTTCATGAGCAGAGATCCTAAAATGCCTATGTTGAACATTTGGTGCCGAAAGTCCATAAAATGACTGTGTTGCAAGCGTGCGTTGCACAGTTTCCACGCACCCTTGTATCTTCGCAAATTTGCAATATTTCAATACCAGATTTTCAACACTGGCATTTTTTCACATCTCCTTATGTACAGTACAGCAGTCATTTTTCGCATCCTGCCAAAAATGTGTTTCTGCACCTGTGGCACACAATAGCGTGGTCACTGAGGGAAATCAACTTTTGGGACAGATTAACAAAATTACACTGCCACTGTTCATAAGGGGAGGTCCCAAAATGCTTATGTTATAAATGTGGCTACTAAACTCCCAAAAAGAATTGGGGTTACGGATGTGTGCTGTGCAGTTTGTATGCATGCTCATTGCTTCACCAATATTTCATATTGCCACTCCAGATTTTCAATGTTGCCATTTTTTTACACCTCCTCATGAACAATACAGTTAACATTCTCCACATCCTGCCCAAAAATGTGTTTTCATCCCTCTGTCACCAAATGGCACAGCTACTGTGCAAAATCACCTTTCAGCTAACAAAGTTATTGTGCCACTTTTCATGAGGTGCCCTGACAAGCAGCCCATGTTGAAAACATGGAGTGAAACTACCACCACATGACTACAATGTTAGGGTTTCAAACTGTAGCACCCTACTCGGTACAGACTGACAGGCATCAGGCGTGTGACTTGGGATCATCGGATGTAATGCTCATGCCATTGTACCCCCCATCCCCACCTTGTAGTCACTGACAAGGATCGTGGTGTGCCTTGCACTGTTTGGCCACAAAGTTCACCCCATGCTCCTATACTGCATCCTTGTCAGCATATTTCCTTATGGAATGGGGTAAGTATAACACCCAAAGACCCCAAAGTACACCTCGACACTTGTCAGTGTCTACAGGGTAGGGTGAATTACAATGGCATGAGCGATTTAGCTGATGACCCAAAGGCACACCCCAATGCCTGTCACTCTCTGCAGGGTGGAGGTGGGGTTGGCATAACTTCAATACTTTACTGCCATTCCTATTATGCGTCTCTATCTGTGGCACTGCCAATGCCAATGCCAGCGCGACAACATTCGGCACTGACAAATGCTTGTCTTTATTGCTTCCTTTCCCTGTAACAAACTCTTTGTGGGTATCAGTTTAGGAGAAGGGCTTTGAAGTGGGATGAAAAAGATAATGTTCTTCTCCATCTACAGTATCTTTCCTTCTGGGCATCTCATCTCATCTCATCTCATCTCATCTCATCTCATCTCATCTCATCTCATCTCAGCCTCTTTCTTTCTTTCTTTCTTTCTTTCTTTCTTTCTTTCTTTCTTTCTTTCTTTCTTTCTTTCTTTCTTTCTTTCTTTCTTTCTTTCTTTCTTTCTTTCTTTCCAGGATTTATGACCAGTAGAAATGATCTGCATAGGGAAGTTTGGTATGCCTCCCTATCTTCATCCCGCTACGTTCCCTTATATTTCCTGAAGGCCAGACTTTTGGCTCTGACCTTTTCTGCTACTGTTTTTGAGAACCAAAGTGGTTTTCTTCTTCTTTTGCACTTCCTTTTCTCTCTAACACAAAGGGATGTTGCTTCAAGTATTGCATCTTTTTTTTTTTTTGCAAATCACTTTATTTTATAATGAAACATTTTGTAAATAACACAAAAAAAAACATTATCCAGAAAACAAACAATCCCGAACAGAAAAGAAAATACAAATCCCTCCCTTCCCCACCCAAACCATCCCTACCCCCCTTCTCCCTTCCCCCCAGGCAGCTATCTAGTCCTAATGACAAAGCTAAGCAATGATACCTTGCAAATAGAAATGAACCATATATTAGTGGATAAATAAGATCAGAAGGAACAAACCAAATATAACTATAAATGCGGAATAGGAAACTGACAGTACTACAAATTTTTCAAGTAGTAAAGGTACGATGATACGGTGGTCAAAAAAAAAACTAGTAACCATATCTTTCATTTAAGGTTGGAAAAGGGTGCTCCAACATTTGGAAAATCTAGCTGAAGCTTTATGGAGATCTGAGACTGCCTCTCAGTGTTTAATGCAATCAGGAGTTCGTCTCACCATTCTTAAAGGAAGGAGTCAATTACTCTTGCCAATGATGGAGAATGAATAGTTTTGTAATTGAGGCAATCAAGGTTATTTGATATTTCTGGATGCTAGACATATTCTGTACATATCTACCGAAGACACATATCTCAGCATTGAAAAAGGGATAGGTCACAATATGGTTGTATCCAGCCTTTGACAGATTGCCAAAATTTGACTATTTTGGGCAGTCCCAAATTTTGTGGAAGGTTGTAGTTAACTGGGCACCACAATCAATACAGGTCGGAGACAATAGCTTTTCATCCTGTACAGCTTGTCCAGTGAATAATACAGGTTATGCAACAAATTGAACTGAATATCTCTTAATCTGTCTTGTTTAATATATAGATAGATGTTCAACCAAATTCTTCCCAGGTCATGTCCGACAGCCCATGACAAATTTGTTTCCCAGTAGAAAGAGACTGGTAATATTTTTGGCCTAAACTTGAAATCAATATATTTGTACATTTTAGAAACTGGCTTCCCAGACGACCCAATCTTGTACAGATCCCTAATTAATTTCCCAGCTTCTTCAGATACCCTATTTTAGATATGTGAGAGAAAATGCTCTTCTGAATCTGAGAGAAGCTTGAAAAAATCCTTGGTCTAACCCCAAACCTGTCTACCAAAACATGTAGGGAGAAATCAATTTTCAAAAGAACCGAAACTCGAGGTTTTATAAAAGCTACTTGTGTAAATCTTGTAATTGGTTTATTACCCACAAGAAAATTAGGGTTCCTTAACACAGACTGCAGTAGGTCATGAGTGTATGGAATATATAATCCTAAGTATAGTTGGTGTAATGCTCTTATATCCCAGCCCAGGGGGGTATTCTTGACTTGGTTAGGGACCTTAGACCAGGGTATGTATAAAAGGGATTCTAAGTCTAGATTCATCAGCTTAGAGGCCTAGATCCAAAACAAATCCAGGTGAAGGTGTCCCTCTCACATAGCCATGAAACTGATCTAACTGCATGAATGGCTAGGTAGTAAGTATAAAAGTCTGGTAGTTGAAGGCCACCGATTTTCCGATGGAAAATCAACTTAGCATAAGCCTTACGAGGGGGGCTTGCCCTTCCATAAAAAATCCAAGCAGTATTTATAGAGTGGGCTGAAGAATGATCTAGGGAGGTAGATATTCAAATTGTATAGAGGGTAGAAGAGTCTAGGCAAAATCATCATCTTTAATGTGTTAACCCTACCAGAGAAAGTCAAAGAAAATTTTGCCCATCTCTCTAGGTCTTCCCTAACCGACTTAAATATGGGTTGAAGGTTTAGGTTAGCCAGTTCCCCCAGGTCTCTTGATATTTGAATTCCAAGATAGGATAGGGAACTTGATTGCCATTGCAGCCTTAACTGGGAACACCAGCTTTTATGGAGATGGGAAGATAATGAGTAGACCATTGTTTTATTTCTGTTGAGCTTGTAACCAGAAAATTCACTAAAACATGAAATTAGTGAGTTCAAGTGAGGAAGCGAAGTAGAGCTATTTTGAATATGTAGTAACAGGTCATCTGCAAAGGCAGAAACCTTAAATTCCAAATTGCCTATGCTAATACCTTGTATTGAGGAATCCGATTGGATGGTTCTTCAAGGGCTCTAAATATAAATTAAATAGATAAGGCGAGAGTGGGCAACCCTGGCGAGTACCTCTCAGAAGGGGGAAAGACGCCGAGATTAAATTATTGCATTGGACTCTCGCAGATGGACATTCATACAGGATTTGAATATAGTGAATACATTTTTCTGGGATACCAAATTTGGCCAATGTTGCAAACATAAAACCCCACTCCACCCTGTCGAAAGCCTTTTCCGCATCTAACGATACTAAGGAGGCCTCTTTATCCAAGCTTTGAGACACGGAAATTAAATAAAACAGCTTCCTAAAATGGTCTGCCGAGGATCGGCCTGCAACAAACCCAGATTGCTCCGGGCTTAACAGTCCAGTCCATGTTGATTTTAATCTGGTGGCTAGGATTTTTACGTAAATCTTTATGTCTATGTTCAATAAAGAGATAGGTCTGTAGTTACTTGCTGAATCTAAAGACTTATCTGGTTTAGGTATCAAGATTATCCTGGCTTCCAAAAAGGAACTATCATTAATTCCGACAGCTCTGTTAGTGTTGTAAAGTTGATACAACAAAGGGATCAACTTACGCTTAAAGGTCTTAAAAGAAGAAGGTAAAGCCATCTGGGCCAGGAGCTTTATCTGATTTTAGTGAATCAATGGCATTAGCAATTTCCTCTTCAGAAAAGGGGTTATTAACAAATGTTTTGCTTCCTCCGGGATTTGTGGAAAGAAGATCTTGTCCAAGAATTCCCTCATTTTAGACTCATTCTGCAAAGAGAGGGGATTGCTAAAATATGAAGATTTATAATAGTCAAAAAAAATATCTAAAATACCCTCGGGGTCGGTGGTCAGTTTATTCGTGACAGGGTGTTTCAAGGTTGCTACCCACTTGGCCTCAGCTCTCTGCTTTAATTGCCAGGCCAAAAGATTTCCGGCCTTGCTACCCCGGCCAATATACGCTGCTTGTGTCTTGGAGGTGGAGCTGTCTACTTTCTCACTTAAAGTATTTACATACCACTTCCATAAACTAATCAGTTCCTGCTCTTGGTCTTCAGCTCTAACAGCTTCATTAACTGCCTCTAGGCTCGAAATCTTCTGGAGACATTTGTTTAATAAATGTCTATTTTTGGCAATATGAACTGTTGCTATTCTAAGGAGTTCCCCCCTCCATGTGGCTTTTAAAGCAGCCCACACTAGATCAACTGCCTTTAGGGATCCCCAGTTCTCCGATATAGTGTTGGTCATAAACTAATAAAATTTTAAAATGGGGGTCCTTTAATAGGCTATTGTTTAATGACCAGGAATAAGACCTGGGTGGTATAAACCGAGGGGAGCAACTGAGTTTAACGGGGGAGTGGTCCGAAAAGACTCGGGGTAAAAATGAAATTGTTTCGACCATACTCAAATAGTGCTGGTTGACCAAAAAGTAATCAATTCTAGAATGAGATTGGTGCACAGAAGAAAAAAAGGTAAACTCTTTTGCAGTTGGGTTAAGCGTCCTCCAAGGATCAATTAATCTGAAGGACATTTTAAACTCCACCAAAGCTCTTTGAGCTGGAGAAGGATTCAAGGTCCTGTACCAAGAACGATCTAAACTATTGGACTGAACCAGGTTCCAATCTCCTCCCAGGATAATAAGGGTATCTTTAAAGGGGGTTAAGATTGAGGCCAAATGTACAAAAAAAGATGGAGAATCAACGTTAGGGCCATATACTGACCCCAGAGTTAAATTTGCCCCACCCAATTTGCCTGAAATAACAATAAATCTTCTTTCCCGATCAGATATACACTCGGAGGATACAAAAGGAACCCCTTTAGCTACCAAAACTGCTACTCCACGGCTACTAGAGGAGAAGCCGACACCAAAAACCTGACTGACCCATTTCTTTTTAAAGCAATTAAGCCGGTCTGAGAGGACATGGGTTTCTTGAAGGAATACTATAGATGGATCAAGTTGGGCTAAATGGTGGAGCAGAATATTCCTTTTCCGGTTGTCCCTTCCTCCTTTAATGTTCCAAGAGATTAAATTCAATTGACTAACCATATGGGTACCCATGTTTGAACATTAGAAAATATAGATAGCTGCCTATCCTCCCACCCTAAATGTCAAAATAAAATTCACAGTTCCTCCCCCAACCCTCCCTAGTAACAAGAAAAAATCTTCAGCCTGGACCGCCACACAGAGAGGCCCTCTGGCCTGACGCTAACTCCTAAATCTATGGTCCATGGTATGCCATAGAGGTTGGGTATCCTAAAAATTTAGATAATATATCAGAGGATATATGTCAGAATCTCTTATCTTCTTGTAAAAGAAACCCTTTAACAACTCTAATAACATGACAAACAAGAATAACAATTGTAAATTAAGGAGAGCTTATATACCTAGGTATAATTTTACAATTAACAACTATCCATCATCATTGTCTTGCGACCTCAAGGCCCCACCATGGTTTATAAAAAAAAAAAAAAAAAGGGGGAGGTAAAATCAAGGATTAACTAGGGTTTAGGCCAACTAGTCACAGGCTACCTAGTTGCCAAAAGTTAGTACTAATTATGGATTAATTACCTATATAAATGGAAAAAGGAAAAAATATTGAAGTTTAAATAAATGCTGACAGCAACTCACTGTAACAGCCTGTCAATCAAAAAAGAATAGTGTTCCTTGAGGCTATACACAAAACCACCGCCTCTGTTATTTTAATGTCACTAAATTAAGCAAATTACAGCTAAATCAGTGTCTGGGCCTCAGACATTTTGGGGGTCGCATTCCATAGTACTCCAATACTGTTGCCTTCTATTAGTTAAATGATTGAGGGCAACAGATAATCTCCACTTTAACCAAGGATCGCTCCTTAGTTGCTAAGTTATTATGTGCAGACAAAAGGAAAACAAGCTTAACTGCATAGAAAAAATGGAAATATTCCTCGGTACTAAGCATATACTAGTTCCACTCTAAGTAATAGTCCAGACTTATTATTGTCCACTCGTGCCTTATAGTTAACATTGACAAGGTAGTCTGGAAAGTTCTGGCTTTCATCCTTCTTAAAGAGATCTGGCAGAGAAGTTGCGAGGACTTGCAATACCTCATCCACTGATTCAAACCGTCGAGTCCCATCTTTCAAAAGACCTCCAACTTGGCAGGATACAACATACGGTGGTGAATACTAGCTGCCCATAGCTTGGAGGTAATAGGTCTGAAATTGGCCCGGGCCTGGCGCACCTTCCACATCAGATCGGGGACAAGCCGAAGTTTCTTATCCTCCCATTGAAATGTGGCCAATTTCCTTGATTCTCTCAGAATGAATTCCCGATCCATGTAGTTTAGTAATTTAAAGATCACTGGTCTGGGTGGTTGTGAAGCCAGGGGCTTGGCTCTTAAAGCTCGATGGCCTCTTTCGATCACATATTCAGGGCCATTGGGTGAGGGTCCTACTGTCTTCCTTAGTAGCTTCTGCAAAAAAAGGATGGTATTAGTGCCTTCTTCGCCTCAGGGAGACCCAACAGCACCAAATTGTTCCGCCTAGACCTCTCTTCAAGGTCGTCTAATCGTCCTCTATTTTTGCTATAGCCCTCTTGCTTTCAATGGATGAGGCCTAGTTTCTCATGCTTCCTTTCTAGTGATGAAACCCTGGCTTCTGCATCTGTCACCCTCCTGCAAGGCGGCCAGGGCAGGTTAAATTCTGCCATCTCTTCCACTAACTTGAACACAGCTTCTTTTATTGTAGAAAGATCTTCGTAGATCTTGTCTGGTAAAATCTCTCATTGCGGTAATCGGCGAGGGCTCCAGTCCGGGGCCGCTTAGCTTCAGACTCGTATAGGATTTTCCATCGTTACGAAGAGCAAATGCAAACCGGAATCTGACCGCCGTCTAATGCTGCGATCCAGGTAATGAAAATTTAAAACACCAGTTAAATTAAGAGGGGTTAAAAGAATAAACTGTTCTCGGCGAGCGGACACCCAGAGAAATGCGTCTATCCCTCTTGACGCATCACGTGACTCATCAAGTATTGCATCTTTAATGCTTGCCCACTTTGCCTGTACCCCCTCACCTGTATTTCTTTTTGCCAGGGCTAGCTTAACTCTGTTGGCTCTCTTATCAAAGTCAGCTCCTCTGAAGTCCCATATTTTTGCCTTGGAATGGGATGATTTAGTTGTAATGGTCAAACTGAACCATACCATGTGATGATCACTGGCCCTCAGGTGACCTTCTACCTGGAGATCTGTGATCCTTTCTCTGTTAGTCAGTACTAGATCTAGGATAGCCCTGTCTCTTGTGGGTTGTTGTACCAGTTGTTTGAGTCTCTCACCCTGTAGGGAATCCAACATGTGTCTAGTTCTGGCAGATGTTCCTGCTGGTATTGACCAATCTGTATCTGGCATGTTGAAGTCTCTCATTATCAAAACCTCCCCTGTAGTCATCATGTTTTGTACATCTTCTAACAGTAATGTGTCTATGTCTTCCCCCTGGTCTGGGTGCCTGTACACAACCCCAATTCTTATGGCTGTCCCATTTCCTGTTTCCAGGGTGACCCACAGTTCTTCTGGCTCCTTATGTATATTCTGAATTTCTGTAGCTTTGATATTTTCATTGACATAAAGAGCCACTCCACCCCCCCTTTTTGCACCTTGGTCTCTTCTGAACAGTACATAGTCAGGTACTGAAGTCTCCCAAGTGTGGTTACTGGTAAACCATGTCTCGTTAATGGCTTCTGTGTCCAGTTTAGCCTCTGTCATTATTGCTTGCAGCTCTGGGATCTTGTTTCCCAGACTGCGAGCATTTGTGTAAATGATTTTCCATTGACCAGATTTCAGTGTGTTGGTTGTTGGGTGAGGTCTGGTATTTCCCCTGTGCATCGTATGGGGAGCTGGACTTTTTTACTTATCTGGTGATGCAAATTAACTACAAACATGCTGAACTTCTGTTTGACCACTAGCTGAGATGGGAGGGTTGTTCTTCCCATTTGACGTATGCAGTGCTGCACCCCTCTCCCCATTTGCTAGTTTAAATATTCTGCAAAGACATCAAACTTCTGCACCAATGCACTGACTCCCTCCTTAGCCAGATGCAGTCCATCCAATTTAAAGAACTTTCTCTCCCAAAACTGTTGCCAGTTCCCTACAAATTTGTGTCCTTTTTTCTGCCACCAGCCCTTGAGCCACATGTTGAGCTCCCCATCTCCCCTTCTCTGACCTTCTGTCCATCTGCCCCCTCTCTCAGACTGGCAGGATCTCAGAGAAAGAGATGCCGGATGAAATGGATGATAGTTTGTCACCCAGCCTGCTCAGGTGTTCCTTGTTCTCCACAACTGACCAGCTGGTGAGATTGTTAGTCTCTATGTGTACCATGTTTTCTCCTGCTTCCTGAACAATTTTAGCAAGGTGGTCAGTGTCTCTCCACACTGATGTACCTGGGAGACATCTGACCATTACCCGTGGCTGGAGATACGTATCAACTTCCCAAATCATTCCTCTACTGAAAAAGAAGAACCACGGATGAAAGAAACAAGGAGATAAGAGCAGAAACAATCATCCAGCAACAAATGCAGTATCTGTGAAAGCTTATCCTAATGAAAGATTAAACTGTAAAACCTGTAAAGCACCACCTGTAATAATTTCACAGGAGATATACCCTGCAAGAACACTTTGCTACGGAGAAAAATAAAGCAGTAACAGAAAGATATCCCTTGCAAAAAACAATTTGAATCAGAAGATTATAGCAGTAATCTGTAAGCACACCCCTGCAGGCACACCCTGTAATAATGCAGCAGAGGGTATAGCCAGTAACAACAATTTGAATTAGAGAAAAATAAAGCAATAAATGTTAGCAACAAACAGTAACAATCCCTGTGAGTACAAAATAAAAATAACAACACACAGTAAATTTGCCTAGCCAAAAGAAGCCTTAACCATTTTCCTAGCTCTGGTAAGGTTATTTGCCCTGTCCTTTCAAGCAACCTAGAAGAAAAGAGTTCAGGTGAAGCTAGGTGTCTTGGCCAACAAACCTAGTCTTCCACCTCCAAGATATCAACTAACCTGACCTTTTAACCCTTCCCTCTGTTGGAAGTTACTGACAGTTTGTCAGCTCCACCCCCAGATACACACCTAATCCCCAGGATGAGCAGTGGGAGGAAAGCAATTAGCTCTTTCAATGTGAGAAGGTGCACCTCTGAGATAAATAAACAAAAACTTTCAGCAAAAACAAAATAAAATATAATAGAGGCAAAGAGTAATTTTGCTTAGCCTAATGATAAAACGTCACAAAAATGTAAGCACCGCCTATAATAATTTCACAGAAGATCTGCCCTGTAAGAAACACTTTGCTACAGACAAAATAAAGCAGTAACAGAAGATATACCTTGCAAAAGACAATTTGAATGAGAAGATTACAGCAGTAATCTGTAAGCACACATCTGTAGGCACACTCTGTAATAATGCAGCAGAAGGTATACGTAGCAACAATAATTTGAATCGGAGAAAAATAAAGTAATAAAATGTTAGCAACAAAAAGTAACAATCCCTGTGAGTACAAAATAAAAAGAACAATACACAGTTCATTTGCCTAGCCAAAAGAAGCCTTAATCCTTTTCCTTGCTTTGGTAAGGTGATTTGCTCTGTTCTTTCAAGCAACCTAGAAGAAAAGAGCTCAGGTGAAGCTAGGTGCCTTGGGCAGCAATCCTAGTCTTTGTCATAGTCAAAACTGTGATGTCAGGATTGAGTCCATGGGCAGACCTGTGAGCAACTGTGCTGAGAAGTAGCACTCTGACAAACATTTTGTGCTTGACTGTCTTTGTTTTCAGGTATACACACATCTTAACATGGATTTTTAACTCATTTACCTAGCAGTGAGTTGTGATTTATTGTGCTTAGTGAGGTGCTCATTTTATCTTTGTTGGGTACAATGATCCCAAGCTGTCAAATAGTAGATTGGTTATCTTGGGAATTAGAGAAGCAGTAGACTTACTTCAGTTTCATGGTCCCATAGTCTGGAGAGCTGAAGGGCTAAAGATAGACACTGTTGGAAAGAAACAAAAGGAAGTGCAGGAGAATTTGGAAGTGTTTGTGACACTGGGAGCTGGAGCAAGGGGACACAGGGAGGAGTGGACAGAATAAGTGGATAACAGAGGAGATCTAGGAGATAAAGTTGGATCATGCTGGAAAAGGAACTGGTGACTAAGTGTTTGAAGAGTTGTCCATCTCTAACAATAAATAAATAAATAAATACATAAATAAATATCAGCTGTCGTGGGCTGCAGCAGGGAATCAGAGCCAGTCGGGCTCATTTGGCAGCAGTTTGGTGACTCAAGCGGAGCTGTCCCAATGTAGGCAGGTTTTTTGAACTGTTTGGGGCTTCCTGGATCTACATTTTATTCCCCCAAACCTCTTCTCCAAACAGAAGCCTAACCTACTTGTAGGCAGCTGTGAGCTGAATGCTTGGCTTTGGAACTCAGCCAATAATTAGTTACTTCAAAGGAAAACATCGGCTGTGTTTGGCTGCAGCAGAGAATTGGAGCCATTTGGACTCATCTGGCAGCAGTTTGGCGACCTGAGATGAGTTGTTCTAACATCAGCTCTTTTGGACTATGTGGGGCTTCCTGGATCTAAACTCTGCCCCCTTGACCCTCTACTTCAGTCAGGAGCCTAACCTACTTGTGGGCAGGACTACTGGGAGGATAAGAGGGGGCACTCCTAATGTGTTACAGTATGTTCATGTCCCAGTGAGTGAGTGAGTAGAGCAGCAAAGGAGTGGAACAGGTGTGAGGCTGGTGTCTTAGGCACCAGCAACTTCAACAGGATAAAGCAGAGAAGCAGGGGACTCTGATGGCAACTAAGGTCTTGTTGCATTCAATGATGAGACAGGTACAAGGCAAAAGGTAGGCCAAGACAGGGAGTAGGTGCAACACCTATCTAACATAAGCATTCAAGAGAAATAACAAATAACAAAAGGAGAAAAAACTAGAAATACCCTACCAGAGGTAAATGTACATAAGGGAAAGGTGGAAGGTAAATGGTAGGCATAATCAGGGAATAAGAGCAACACTCTATGTAGGATAGGTGTACAAGGATGCAACAAACAACAAAAGAGGAGAAACTAGTAACACTCTATCAGGTAAGGATAAATAAGTATTTCCAAAATAACACAGGGAAGGGTAGGAATTAAGAATGCTAGGAGTGGTTGAACACAGCAGCTGTGGGCAGCAGCTTTCAGAGAGATCTTCTGGAGACTGTGGTGTTGCCCATTTGCATGCCCCTCTCTAGGTAGATGGAGGAGGTTGCTAGACTCCAGGCCAAGTTGGCTAGGATGAGGGCAATGTTTTCCAACACCCAGGGGTCACCAAGTCTGATACCGTTTTACCTCAGAGGGTGCTTAAGAGGAGCAGCTGGACTGTGGTGGGCTCTGGAAGGGTGGGAGTGGTGGGTCAGAATCAACTGGTACCACTAAGTAATTTTGCTATGCTGCTCTGGCATGGTAGACTGACAGAAGGAAGCACTTGTGGTGGAGACTGAGGAAAATGTGGGGACCCTCCATAGCAGAGACACTACGAAGGGTAGTAGAGGACTCTAGAGGTGGAGGAAGCAACTTCTGGTGGGGGACTCGACTGTGGGGGGGATAGATCTGGAAGTAGGAAGGTGGGAGAGGGAGGTTAAGTGCCTGCGTGATGCCATGACCTGGAGGGATGGGAAGAGGACTGTGATAATTGCTAGGCAGCAGAAAGGGAGGCAGAGCTAGATGTCATTGTCCATTTGGGGTCTAATACTCTGGGTAGGGACTGGGCTGGGATAGTGCTGAGGGAGTTTAGGGAGTTGGGGAGTGGTCATAGGCAGATAACATGTTCAGTGGCTTTTGCCAAGGTGTTACCTGTATACAATAGTGGGGAGGAAAGGGATCTCCACACCAGGACCTTCAACTCATGGTTGAAGAAATGGTGCAGAGAGGAAGGATTTGGCTACGTTGTGGACTGGGGTCTGACCTGGAGGTATAAAAGCCTTTACAAAGGTGATGGCCTGAATCCATCCAGGAGGGGAACTGCAGTCTTCACTGGATGGTTTAAATGTTACTTTGATGAACTATAAACTACCTGATGGAGGTGGTGGAAGACATCGAGGAGGTAGAAACTGCTCCTCACAGGCTAAAGTAGGGAGAGAGAAGTACCACAGGGTGAAAATTAATAAAAAAACTAGGGTGGTAGAAATGAACGGAAATACAGACGAGACCATCAAAAGCAGAGGGAGGAAGGAGTGAGTGCAAAAAGGAAACATGAAGGATAATAATCAGAGTGGTAATAAAGTCTGGAAGACCATGTGTGCAAATGCTAGAAGTCTAAGAGAGAAGATTTCGGACTTAGAGGCCCTCATGCCAGAGACTGATCTAGATACTATGGCCCTTACCATGCCGTGGGACACTGAAAACCATGACTGGAACATGACCATACCAGGCTATACTCTGTTTAGGAATGATAGGGCTGTAAGAAAATGAGGACATGTGGTGCTTTATGTGAAGGAAAACATAAAAGTGACAGAAACACAGGGAAAGTGGGAGGGGGGTAGAGGTACTGTGGGCCACAGTGGAGAAGAGGAACAGAGCCACTATTCACACTGGTATGATCTACAGACCTCCATTTCAGGGGGAGGAGTTAGATAAGGTACTGGTGGAAGCCACTGACAAGATGGCAGCAAAGGGGGTGGTGCTGCTGGTGGGGGGACTTCAATCTGCCAGATGTAGATGGAAGCCTCTCATCTACAGTTTCAGCTAGAAACAGGGACATCCTGGACTCCCTACAGGGATTTTACCTCAGGCAAGTAGTCAAGGAACCCACTCATGATGGGGAAATACTAGACATGGTACTCATTAACAGGGAGAGTGTGGAAGACGTCAAGGTGAGAGGTCACCTGGGAACCAGTGATCACCATACAATGTGGTTCAATGCAAGGATGGCTGTAGAGTCACACCACATAAAGATGAGGGTGCTGGACTTCAACAAAGCAGATTGTATAAAGATTGATGAGTGCCTCAGGGATGATCTGGAAGGGGGAGATGTCTTAGGTGGTAGAGATGAACAGTGGGCAAAGCTAAAGGGGGCCACATTGAAGGCTACAAACCCTGCATCATGATAATGAGTAAAAGTAAGAGGAAAAAGAAACCACTGTGGTTCTCAAAATAGGCGGCTGAAAAAGTACAGTAAAGGATAAAAGTGTAGCAGTCAGAAAATATAAGAAGATGCAGAGTAAGGAGGATAAAGAGGTGTATCAGGAGAAACAGAGAGAAGCAGGGAAAGCAGTAAGGATCACAAAGACACAAACTGAAGAGAGGATAGTCCAAGAAGTAACAAAAGGGGACAGTACATTTTTTAGATATGTAAGTGAAAAGTGGAGGACCAGTGGAAGGATTATATGGTTAAATGGGATGAGGAGTGCAGAGGGGGACCAGGAAAAGGCAGACACACTAAACAAATATTTTTGTTCAGTGTTCTCAATGGAAGAAAAAGTGGAGGGACCACAAAAAAATAACAGGAGCTCTGAAAGGATGGAGGTGGACACTAGTCCTTTTTCAGAGGAGAGAGTCCTAAAGGGATTCTCTAATCTGAAAGTGGACCAAAGCAATGGGACCAGACAAGGTACATCCTAGGGTACTGAAAGAGGGAGGTCCAAAAGGAAGTTAGCCGTGATTCAGCTAAACAGCTGTGCTGCACCACAAATGAGGTGGTAAACCTCTACAGTAGACAAAATATTCAAAAAAAATGGTGCACACGAAAAAGGATGGAGTCACTTGAATTAAATAGAGAGTTTTTTACTTAGTGCTCCAACAAATAACAACATGATGCAAACATAGCAGGATTTCCTGGTATCAACATTCCCCTAGCGCCTCAACTCAGTGAGTCTTCAAGATAACTCTCCCCCTACAACCACCCTCTGGGTTCTGTCCCTCAGCCAGTTTTCCACCCATCTGGCCATCTTTTCCCCAACCCCAAGATCCACCAACTTCCTGATCAACCTTTTGTGGGGCACAGAGTCAAAGGCCCTGCTGAAATAAAGATAGAGGATATCTACTGCTTGGTCTCTGTCTACTGTCTTAGTGACACAGTCAAAGAAGTCAATCAGATTCATTTGACATGCTTTCCCCCCCATGAACCCATGCTGCCTTGTATCCTGGAGACCATGCTCCTCTAGATATTCCACCAAGCTTTCTTTTAGTATGGTCTCCATAAGCTTGCTGACAATGGAGGTCAGATTGACTGGTCTTTAATTCCCTGGGTCATACTTGGAGCCACTTTTGTGGAAGGATACTACAAGTGCTGTTCTTCAGTCTTGCGGTACCATGCCTGACTCTAGTGAACTATTAAATAGGTCTGCCAGTGGCCTTGTCAACTCCTCAGCCAGTTCCTTTAGTACCCTTGGATGTAGTCTGTCCAGGCCTGGTGATTTGTCCACCTTTAATGCCAGCAGCCCCTCCCTCACTCTATCCTCCTCTATCATTACATCTGTGTTCCCTTCCCCCCTTGCTCCTCTTTTCCCTCCTGAAGGTACTGGTCCATTCTTCTCCCTGGTGAAGACAGAACAGAAGTATTCATTTAGTATCTCTGCTTTTCCCCCATTATCCTCCACCCACTCTACTCCTTTCTTAAGCCTAGCAATCCCTTCCTTCTTGTCCCTTTTTTCACTTATATAGCGAAAGAAAGTCTTTTCCCCCTTTTTAATTCCTTCAGCTATCTGCAGCTTCTTCTGTGCATTTGCTCGCTGGAGTTCCTTACTTGCCTCACTAGCCAACCTTCTATAATTCTCCCTATCCAACTCTCTCTCTTTCTTCTTCCTGAATTTTCTATAGGCCGCCCTCTTTTCCCTTACTGCCTGGGCAACCCCAGAACTGAACCAGCTGGGTGCTTCAGCCCTTGTGTTCTTCCCCCTGAGCCTAATGCACTCATCTGTGGCAACCAGTATTCCTTACTTAATGATGGACCTCTTTTGATCCACCTCCATATCTGTTCAGATCAGGCATATCTGAAACAGATGACACTACTGTAGCTGAAGACATGTATGCAGATAAATTAGCTGCAGCTTAGAGTTAAAGGAGTACTGCCATTAGAATTTGTAAAACCATATGTGGTGTAGAGTTTTTTTGATTTGTGTGTGTAGTACTAAAGTGCCCTTTGCTTTGCCCACTATTAGTTTTGTCCAAATTAGCCTGCTAGTTCTATGGTAGTTTTAAGGCTCCAGGGATCTCAATTTTAGCAAGATTTATTGCTCTTCCTGTTCCTACAATGCCTTCTGTCCCATGTGACAGTGATGTATGTAGGACCATTGATTCAGAAAGCATGGGTTTAGATTCAATATTACAACAGCAGAGCTGTGATATTAAATAACTTTTCTTATCCTGTGAGCACTAATGGCTACATTTACAGTTTATCAAATACCTGAGGGCTAATTTGAGTGGGTTATTCTCTACGAAAATCATGCACATAGAAAACAAAAATATTGAATTAGAGCTAATTAGTGGAGACCAGAACAACAGGCTTCTATTTCTAGTGCTTGCTGAATCAGTGATCCCAGATACATTACTATCCCATGGGACAGAAGGCATTGTAGGAGCAAGAAGATCAATAAAACTTGCTAAGATGGAGATCTTAGGGGGCCATAAAATTATTATATAAGTAGCAGGCTAATTTAGAAAGAACTCTTAATAGCAAACAAAAGAAAGGACACACAAGGAATATAAATACAAATCAAAACACAGCATAACATATGTTTTTGCAAATTTTGACTCTAGACTACTTTAACCGTTTTAATTTTTTGTTTTTTTGTAGCTGTTTCTGAAGTAATGCCAGTGCACCAATATATTTTAAGCTATCTAAATGACTAGCTACAGATACTTTTTAAAGTTTGTACTGGTGCTCTGCTGGTGTTCATGGATTACTTGGGGTCTTCATCAGGTTGTCTTATGCTGTTAGTTGTAACTGCAGATCAGGGATTTGTAAAGCTTTTTTAATGGAAAAGCAGAGTTGCTTTTGTAAATTATATTGATTGCAGTAGAGTTGAATGCTAGAAACTTACCCTTTTGTATTTAAGGAGAGTGGAAACAATGCTACCTTCTTTTATACAGATGTAAGTAAACTAATACCAGATATAATTATTTAAATTTGTATAACAGGATATTGTACTTGTGCTTGTTGTTTTAGTGCTGCTGCCTAGTTTTATAAATACTTGAATAATTAATTTTAAATATTTTAGGTATTGCAATGTACCCTGTATGTGGTGTATTGATTTAAATAAGCTATTAATTGAAATAACAACCACTACACTGGACTAGGGGAAAGGCCTCCATGTTGTACTTGCAAGACTTCCAGGTACTGTACCTGCTAGATGAGCAAAAAGCAGCAAATTGGGAATTGATTCTAACTAAAGAGAAGGAGCATCTGAAACAGCAGGAAAGTATACAGCCCTTCCATATTTTATGAATGGGAATAGGTCAAACATTTGGGCCCAGATATTCAAAAAGGTTGCGCATGGCGCAACAGTGTTGCACCACGCACAACCCACTGATGCACCCGGGTGCAGTATTTAAAAGGGAAAGTGTACCTGCACAAATCCTGATGCACGGCGCATCAGTAATATATCGCAGAGCACAGGTGTGGGGGCGTGCCCATGCATAAACTGCACAGCCTGATATTCAGCCGGCTGTGCAGAGTTATGCAGATGCAACCACCCGCGCCTGCTCAAAGTTATGCTAAAAAAGGAACAAGTCGAGGGCCACCCACAGGTGAGCTGCCACATTGCAGGGCACAACACAGCAGCTGACACCTGTGGGTGGCCCTCCACTGTTCCTGCTGCCCTGATGGCACCCTCCATGTCCCAATCAGGGGCTGAACTGTCCCCATTAGCTAATGGAGGAACAAGCATTATGCCTGCGGATCGGGCTAATGGGGGGAGGGAGTTTACTATTATTCCCACAATCGGGTTGCAGGTGCGTCGCACCCGACGGCTGCTGCCTGGCAGGGTGCCAGGTGCAAGTCGTTGGGGATCGGAGCACCTGCATGCTAATGGCATGCAAATGGGGCCACAATTAGATGCAAATGGCCCTCCCTGCACCTTGCATAAATTATGGCCCCATTTGCATGTCACCCTTTGAATATTGCAGGTGCTGCTCATGGTGCAATGAAATTTGCACCACCGCATCTCAATGCTCCACTCTGACAACTTGCGCTGATGCAGTTCCACTGCGCCATGCACAGTGGGTGTGGCTAGGGGGCGATATTCAAAGAAGTTGTGCCATAGCGCAACTCCATTGAACATTGCCCTGGCCACACCCCAGCGCAACAATTTTTGTGCGGCTTAGGGGCTTGCGCCACAGAATGGCGCAGTTTGAATATCTGGGCCTTGGTTTATCCAATGGACTTGACAATACATGAAAGAACTCAAGGTACTTTCTTTCACTCGCTGAATGTAACTAAATAAGCTTTACACTAGAGATGCAATACTTGAAATCAGACTCTTTTTCTGAACCTACAGTCATTTATCTTGCAAGTTTTTAAATCCTATTTCATACTATTGTGAAATACTGTTAATTGTGTTTTCACACATATTTACTGTTGGGCTAGTCTGAGTCTGTGAAGCTAGTTAATTTTTCCTTTTACACAGAGATACACACAGAGCAGCAGATATTTTGTTTATAGTAATAGAGACCAAAGTCTGTCTAAATTATGCTCATCAGAAGTGACAAGCAATTAAATACATTAACTGAACAGCCTCTAAAAGGGAATAAATGGTAAAACAAAAATCTTCAAAGCTACATCCTACATCAATGCTGGTGGTTAAATTCCACACAGATAACTTAAATAACCAGAAACTTAATTTTTCAATTAATATAGAGGCACCCAGGAAAGTAAAAAGTAGATATCTCTGTTACATGGGGGAAACTATCTAAGGAAGATATTGTGTAGTCTGAGGAGGACTACAGAGGGGAAGGGGGTGACAGATGGGTAATCATGGAGGGCAGGGTTATGGAGGGTTTGAGGGCACTGAGGGCAGACAAGGCACCAGGCCTAGATGGCATCCACCTCAGGGTACTGAAGGAGCTGGCAGAGGTCCCAGCAGGATCTTTGGTAGATCTATTTAATTCCTCACTACACTCAGGGTGTGTACCTCAGGATTGGAGGATGGCTCATGTAGTGCCAATCCATAAGAGCAGCCCCAAGGATCAATCGGGGAACTGCAGGTAGGTGAGCCTCACATCCTTCATGGGTAAGGTGAAGGAAACTATCCTGAAGGAGAGGCTGGTGGCCTTTCTGGATGTCAAATGACTACAGGACAGCAGACAGCATAGCTTTGTAAGTGGCAGAACCTGCCAAACCAATCTGGTGGAGTTCTATGACTGGGTAGCAAAGCAATTGGACAGGGGCCATGCAATGGATGTTCTGTACCAGGAATTCAGTAAGACATTCAACTTTGTGCCACATGGGGGGGCTGGGAAGTAAGTTTGAATGCCCAGGGGGTGGATGCAAAGCTGGTGAGATGGGTAGAAAACTGGCTTCAGGGAAGGCAACAGAGAGTGGTAGTGGGTGGGGAGCTCTCATCCCCAAAGGTAGTGATGACTGGTGTTCCGCAAGGGTTCGGTGTTGGGACTAGTGTTATTTGGGATATTCATTGCAGACATATCATTCGGCATAAAGAGCAAGACCAGTCTGTTTGCTGATGACACCAAGATGGGAGCAGTGGTGGATGACCTACGGGGATGGCAGGGGTTGCAGGATGATCTGACAAAGCTAGAAATCTGGTCAGGCACCTGGCAACTGGGGTCCAATGCCAAAATGTGTAAGGTGCTGCATTTTGGGGTGAAAAACCCAAGAAGGAGTTACCAGCTGGGGGAGTGCAGCTAGTCAAGACAGAGAAGGAGAAGGATCTGGAGATGCTCATTATGGGGTCATAGGTTTCATGGGATTCATAGGTATATCGGAGCAATTTAGTAGATCAAAGGTCCATATACTCACCACAAGATCAGTTATACCCAAAAATGTTATTTCTAAGCAAGTACCTGTGTGCTTAAATTCATCCATTGTTTTACTAGCCACTATATCCAATGGAAGCTAATTTCAGATATTTGTAATCCTCACAGGAAGCCAATGTTTTCTCCCATCTGTATTTGCTCTCTCCTTATAAATTTGTAGGAAGTGTGCTCTGGTATTATAAACCTGTTCCCTTACTACCTAATTTAATTGTTCCCATAAATCTACAGTATGTCATTTAATGCCTTAAAAACAAAGCACATGTCTCCTCTCATTCTTCTAAATTCCTGTGAATAGAAACATAGAAATAATAGAAACATAGAATTTGACAGCAGATAAGGCCCGCTTGGCCCACTCAGTCTGACCATTTCCCTACCTAATGGATAAGCTGCGGATCCTAGTTAACCAGCAGCCTATTTCTTCCTACCTCCACCCCCTAGAATTGCCTTATGACTGTCTGGAGCCGATCCTCATAGCACAGATCCTGTACCTCATGTATCCTATGTGTGGCTCTCTTTTGTACCCTTGCCAAACTATTAATGTCTCCCCTGCCCCCAGGGTCCATAGCTGGGCACAGTATTCCAGGTGTGGATGCACCAATGAGATGTACAAAGGAAGCAGCACCTCTTTACTTCTACTACTACTATGTCTATTTATGTAATATTGTATGCTGCTGGCTTTTTTAATAAGTTGATTATAATGGGGTCTAAAACTGAGATCATTTGTGATTTTTATGCCAAGATCTCTCTCTTCATGTACCTCACTTAGGTCTAAATTCCCCAGTTGATATTGATATTTATTGTTATGTCTCCCCAGGTGCATCACTGTGCATTTATTATTGTTGAATACTGAACTGTAGTCATGAGTCCATTTTTCTAGGCTTGATAGGGTGGATTGCAGGACATCAGCATCTTCCCTGTTTTTTACTACATGTCCAATGTGGGTAATATCTGCAAATTTGGAGAGTCATACATTCTGTAGTGGGCTCATAGTTGCTATACACAAATTAAACAATATGGGACCCAAAACTGAGCCTTGTGGGACCCCACTAGTCACATTCACCCAATTTGAATGCTGCCCTTTTACACACACTCTTTGCTTCCTATTTGTCTGCCATGACTCAAACCAGAGAGTAATATTTCCTGGTAATCCCTGTTTTGTCAAAACGTCAATTAATTTAGCATGGGAAACTTTGTCAAAGGCTTTGGTGAAGTCCAGATAGATGACATCGATGGGCTTCCCCTCATCCAAAGCCTTACTAACCTTCCTGTAGAACTCCAGGAGGCTGGTTTGACAGGACCTCCCCTTTACAAAACCATGTTGTGTTGGGTCCATATTATCTGACATATATTGGAAATTGATAATGTAGTCTTTTGGGAAGGTTTCCAATATATTCCCCAATATTGAGGTCAGACTAGCCCGTCTGTAGTTAGCAACTTCGTGCTTAGAACCCTTTTTAAAAATGGAGATGACCTCAGCCGGTTTCCATACTTCAGGGAACCTTCCTTCATTTACCCATTTCTGAAAAAGATATGATACTGGACCTGCCAACCCTTCTGCCAGCTCCTTAAGCACCATGGGATGTATCAGATCAGGGCCTTGTGTCTTGTTTTGGTTCAGCTGCATTAGTTTTTTCTTAACATCCTCTTTTACTACAATAATGCTAGGATTTAAGTCCTTGTGATTTATAGTGGTGTTGGTGGTATTCTGGCTGAAAACGGAAACAAAATAATTATTGCATTCTGCTACCATTTCAGTGTTATTAGTTATTAATCTCATATTTTGATCCACTAGAGGTTCAAAAGTTCTATTGGTTCCCCTTTTGTTATTGATATACGCGCAGAAGGACTTACAATTATCCTTAATCTTTACTGCCAATTTAAGTTCGTAGTTCCTTTTTGCTTGCCCAGTCTTCTTTTTTTGTGGCTGTAAGACAGCTTTTATAATTTTCCCAACTTTGTTCATTCCCGCTTAATTTGGCCATTCTGAACATCCTATTCTTGTTTTTAATGGACTTCTTGACTGCTATGGTTGACCAAGGAGGGAGTTTTTTTTTGAGATCCACTGTATTTGTTTGTAGTGGGTACATACTTCTGGACCAGATTATTTATTTTGGAGCTTAGCAGGTCCCACATGTTAAGTACAGTCAAACCACCAGATTCAATGTCCCATTCCCACTTAGATAGCTCACTTTTCATATCTTCAAAGTCTGTTTAATCAAACCTATATATCAAAGTTTTCCCATTTACTTTGTTCATAGGTCCCGTGTAATTGAATCTGACCATTTGATGGTTACCTGCTCCCAATGGGGGTAGAACCATAACATTTTGGATGAAAGATCCCATATTGCTTAGGACTACATCCAAAATATGACTATTTCTAGTATTGTCCAGAACATATTGGTCCATAGCTGTTAAGTTGAATATCTCAATATATTCCCTTTCTGTGATTGTATTAGATTTGATACTTTCCCAATTTATTCCAGTGAGATTTAAATCTCCTAGAATTATAACATTCTTCCTTTGTACTAACTGTTTAATAAAGTCCAGCAACCTGGTATCCTCCAATGGGGTGATAGCGAGTGGTCTATATACCAAACCTATGTTTATTTTGGTATCATGAGTTGGGGCCAATGTAACCCACAATACTTCTCAATTTTCCCACATTGAGGTATCCATATTTTCAACCATGATATCATCACTGATGTATAATGCCACCCTCAGTCTGCACTCTATCCTTGTTATGGAGGGTATACCCTGGAATATTTTTTTCCCATGAATCTTCCTGTCTCCACCCAGTTTCTGTTATGGTGAAGATATGTATATCCTTTTTTTATTGAATATATTTTATTAGGTTTTTCTTTTTTTCACCACAGTGGTTACATGCATCCAACATACATTGTAGTCTGCATACATTACAAGCATTTATACAAAGACAGAGTAAAAAAAATGTACCTCTTGGAATTATTGCCAGTTGTATAAGGTGCAACAGGATAGACAGATACCTGTATCCCCCCCCTCCCCAGCCACCCCAACTGCCAATAGGTAATACTGCTTTTCTTATATCATATATATTTCACCTCAAGAACTCTTAAGCTGTCACCGGATACTAAGGAGATCCAATGTTAGATTTGCCCTGTTCATTCGGGATCAGCAGAAAACTTAGTAGGGGGTCCCAGATTTGTTAGAATTTTTCCATATTGTTAGACACTCCAGCTACAACCCGCTCTGCTTGTATAGCAAACATTATTTCTCAATACCATTCATTATAAGAGGGGATAATTACATCTTTCCAGTGCCGGAGTAATATTTTTTTGGCACATGCTGAGATTAGTGCCATATATGATCACTGAGATCGACCCTGAAGAGTGGCATAACCTCCTAGGATACAAATCTCCAGACTAAACTTATCTGACAGAGACAACAGTGGGTCCAAGTGGGATTTGATGCTGTTCCAGAGTGGAGAAACTCTCTTACATGTCCACCACATGTGTAGCAAGTCTCCCAGGAGTTTTGCACACCTGGTACAGAGCTCAGAGGTCAAGGCACCTATCTGGTGTAGTTTAGCCGGAGTGTAAAACAGATTGTGATTTATTTGAAACTGCATAAATCTATATCTATCCCATTCAATATATCTATATAAATGTTTCCAGATCCTCACCCAACTTCTAGAATACATAATTGCTGGCAATGACTGGTTCCTCCAATAACATCTTTGGTTTTCTAACTGAGTCAGTGTGGTCTGAAAGAAGGCATATGCATATGCATATGTTATTAAATGGGAAGCTGGAAGGGATTCAATGTATGGTCTTAGCATAGATGACAGAGTATTAGACCAAAGCCCTGTACCAAAGTGCTTCATTAACATATGGGAAATCTGCAGATATTTAAATACATATACCAGAGGCCATTTATAAAGAACGCTGGCTTCTTGAAACAACATCAGTTTATGATTGATAACCAAGTCCTCTATCTTCTCAACTCCCATATTAGGCCAAAATGAGGTAATTTTGAGAGGTTTTCCTGAGATTAAAAAATTAGGGTTCTTAAAAAGAGGTTGTGTTAAGTCCTTGTGACCCACTATCTTAAGAAGAGTGTTTAATTGCCATTGCATTTCAAGCATGGAACCCAGTGGAGAATCTTTAAATTTATTGGGAAAATTCTTCCTCGTAAGGAAAGGAAGGGCCCTGGGATTCACCTCCTGTGCTAAACATAAGGCACCCTCTATATCTAACCAGAGGGGATGATAATGGTACTCGGGAGAGGGGTTAGGGGAAGTTAACCAATACCTCATCCTTGTTAGGTGTATCACTAAATAATATAGATAAAAGTTTGGGGCCTGTAAACCACCATCAATCTTTTGATATGTAAGCTTGCTATAACTATGCCTAGACTTTTTACCTGCCCATAAGAAGGAATTAACTATTTATTGCAACTGCTGAAACCAGGAGTTCAGCAGGGCCCAGTTGTACATTTGTAATGAGTATAGTATCCGGGGTAGAATATTCATTTTTATTATACTCATTCTGCCCCACAGGGACAAAGGTAGTCGGGACCAGCGTTTAATATCTTCCTTTAAAGTATTAAGAAGGGTGTCAAGGTTGA
Source organism: Neoceratodus forsteri (assembly GCA_016271365.2). Lineage (NCBI taxonomy): Eukaryota > Metazoa > Chordata > Ceratodontiformes > Ceratodontidae > Neoceratodus > Neoceratodus forsteri. The sequence goes on from CM057449.1 coordinate 374,518,599, forward strand.
GTTTCTTTATCACTTGGGGAGAAGAGTGGAGATTAATTCCTAGGTATGTGAGCTTGTCTGCATGCCCTTGTAAATCCAGGTTTACAATTTCTGCCTTCTGTGAATATTTATTAAGGGGAAAGACGTCCGTCTTCTCTAGATTCAATTTATAGTTGGAAAGGGAGCCAAACTGAGAAATTATTGTGAATGCTGCCAGCAGAGATTGTGAAGGGGATAAAATATGTAACAAAATATCATCTGCATATGCGGAGAGCTTGTATTCCGTATCACCTATCTTAATACCTGAAATTAAAGGAGAGGAATTCAGTTTCCTTATAAGGGGCCCTCAAAAAAGATTAAATGGGTAAGGTGAGGTGAGAGAAGACAACCTTGTCGCATTCCTTGCTTTAAAAAAAAAGCAGTGGAAAGTACACTATTACATGGGACTCTTGCAGAGGGAGAAGAGTAACGTATTTTAACTCAATTTATAAATTCCTGGGGAATACCGTATTTAGGGAGTAGAGAAAAGAGATAGCCCCACAACACCCTATCAAAAGCTTTTTTCTGTGTCCTAGGACACCAAAACAGTATGCGTAAGGGAATCCTTGGATGCAGAAAAGAGATAAGTCACTTTCCGAAGATGGTCAGAGGAAAGGCGGCTTTTAATGAATCCCGCCTGCTCAGGACTAATCAGTGAGTCCCAGACTTGGTTCAGTCTTAATGCCATGATCTTGGTGAGGATTTTTAAGTCCACATTAATGAGGGAGATGGGAGATATGTATATTCTGATCATGCAGGACTAAGTGAAGTTCTTCAATTTTGATGATCAGGCTCCTAGCATTTAGGGACAGGAAATTTAAATTTGCCAGTTTGGGGATATTTTTTCGTGTCCCCCTGGAAGTACCACAACCCCCTTCCCTCATATACTAGTTTAAATGTAAGTCAATTATGTGTTTTAGTTTGAATGCAAAAATGCACTTACCCTATCTATTAAGGTGTAAACCATTATAAAAAAAAAAAAAATTCCCCTGAAAATCCTGCCAGTGGTCCACATATCTGTACCCTTCCCTGTGGCACCCACAGAGTAACCATCCATTACATCTTTCTATCTCACTATTTAATCTAGAATTTGCCCTGGATACTGGCAAAATCCCAGATATAATGAGGTCACATCCCTAGGATTTAAGAGCGTGTCCCACACTTTCTAAGTTCCACTGTATGTCTGTGAAGTTTTTCTTACCAACATCATTCACTCTAATAAGTATAAGAGCGACAGGTTTGATGGTATTTTCTGTCAGGTCTGGTAATAAACTCTTTAAGTCCCCTATACCAGCACCTGCAAGGGCACTAACTGTGGTGTATTCCTTTCTATTTCCACACAAAATGGTATCTGTATATTTGACCATGGAATCACCTATAACTAAAACATCCCGTGGAGTATTGTATTCTCGCCTAGTGTTTATGCTAGTATTCTTGGGTTTTACTACAGAATCTGGGCCTATGGTTTCAGATTCTAGGCCTAATTGGGGATTTGGTACTTCAGTTTGGTTTGATTGTTCATCAAGTGTGAGAACACTGAATCTATTAGAGGTTAATAGATTTGAGGAACCTCCAATATTTCTTCTACCCTTTTTGTTAGTGTTTTTATGAATCAGACACCAGTCATCTGCAATATCACCCTCCCCTAAGAGTTTCATTTCAGGCTGTGGATGTGCCTGTGTTTCCCCTAATGGTGCCTCCGTCAAACTATCTGCCATAGTGTCTATGAATTGTTCTAAGGTAGTGATGTCCACTTGCACCTTCAGTTGTTGCTTAAGTTGTTCAATCTCTATTTTCAGGGCTTCAAGGCTAGTACGTTTTAAACATACATAGCCCCCCTGGGCCTCCCCATCAGTGTACATTTTACAGTTAACACAAAGTTTCATATTTAAACACCATACCTTTGCTGCTATTTTGTTGATTTATCCCAATTTCCCCAGCTGACACAGCCAACATGTGCCAATGCATGTATATCTACATGCGTCTCAGCACACGGTAATGCATGCCCTACCCAAGCTCACCGTTCTCCTAGCAGGGCTGAGTAATAAAGTTAGGCATGATCCAGTAGTCAGTGTGGGGTTGCGGGGTCACTCGCAACAAGTTGTGATTTTGAAAGAACTATTTTCTTAGCCCTATGTTATTAGGGACTGCAAAGTCGAAAATCCCAGCACAGATATAAAATAACAGTAAAATCACACAGCTGTAAATTTTATTTTCTCATATGAGGACTACAGCTCCTCTCTTCCTCCTTCCTGTTTAGAAGGCAGGGCTCCAGTTAAACAAAATGACACCAAAGGTATATTTAAAAATATATTGTGTCCCCAAATCACAGTCTCACATTCTTGCTGCTATATTAAGCTACAGCTTTTGTACTCTAAAAGGGTCAATGAACAAATCATCATAGTATATGAAGGTAGCTGCAAAGGCCAAGAAAATGCTTGGTTGAACTGCAAGGGGTATATCCTCAAGGAGGGAGGTGGTGACTCTGCCACTGTATAGATCATTAGTTAGACCACACCTGGAGTATTGCATGCAGTACTGGCACCTGTATCTGAAGAGGGACATTAAGTTTCAGGAGGCAGTGCAGTGCAGGGAGACAAAGATGATACAGAGGCTGGGGGACTTACCATATGAGAGGAGACTCATATCGTGGTCCTGGGTGTCCCTCTCCTCCCAAACTTTGAACAGCCCCTCCATACCTGTCTTGTTTATTCCTTTCATGTACTTGAAGGTTTCAATCATATCCCCCATCCCTCCTCTCCTCCAGTGAGTACTTGTTCAACATGGAGTTAAATGTGTACTCGCTGGAGGAGAGGAGGGATGGGGGGATATGATTGAAATCTTCAAGTACATGAAAGGAATAAACAAGATGCAAGGGCTGTTCAAAGTAAGGAGGGAGGGCACCTGGGGGCTAAGGATGAAACTGAGGAGGAAGGTTCAGGAGGAGATGTGGAGACACTTTTTTATGGAGACGGTGGTAGCTGGGTGGAATGCATTACCGGCAGAAGTGTTATCCAATAGTTCAGTGGACTGCTTACAAAGGGGCTGGGACAGGACAAGGGGGGTAAAGGGAGGGGAAGTGTGGGGGGCAGCTACAGAATAGGAGGTGCTAGCTACACATTCAAGCAGACTTGATAGACCACTAGGCCTTTATTTGCTGGCAAATTGCATATGTTCATACTACTGTGCATCTAACACACAGAGCATGCTGCTTGATAATGAGTATAAATCCAGTCATATAAAACAAAAGGGGAACAGTAACTCTAGGCTTTGTTTAGAAGGGAAGAAAAAAAAGAGCCTATTCTGTTTGATTCACTCCAGGAACTAGTTACCACATTCTTTGAAAAATAAAGATGAAAATAATAATGTTAGAGACATGCAGGTGGAAGTATACCACAGTTCCAGAACAAACTGTCTAGACTTAATAGAACTTCAATCTAATTCCCACGTTACCATACAGAATATGCAGAATCAAACTAAAAGCAGATTGGACCTCTTTAGCCCCCTTAGTATAGACTCTGACTTTAACTCAGTGCTAATGCAGGGAAACAAACTGTTAGAACATAAAAGCACAGTGCGTGAACAAAGAAATCTGCTGGAATCAATGAATGAATTAGGACCTGGTTTCCCCAGATTTTGTACCACACCAGTACCAGTAGAAGAGCTAGAGGATACAAAGCATAGGCATTTTAATAACTCATAATTAGAAGAAGCTCTAGTAAAGTTCCCTATTAATATGGCAAAGGAAATTATTTCCTCCTTGACACTACTGAAGGTAGCCCACTTCTTGATAACAGAAAGTGTGGTAGCCTTAAAAGAGGAAGTAGAAAAGATCAAAGGCTTTCTGTAAGCACAAACTGAGTTAATGAACCAAATATTGTTAAAACTGGACCTCCTTTAGTCTTTCTCAAGAATCTTTCCTCTTCAGAGGTGTTTATCCCTAGAACACATAAGAACAGAAAAAACAGAAACATACAGAAAAACCTAAAAAAAAAGAAAAGTAACAACAAAATAAAGAACAATAGAGAATTTTAATATAAACTTAGCTAAAATAACTGTTCATGGCAGACAGTATGATAAAAAAATTAACTCAATAGCTATGAATGAATATGATGGAGAGGGTAGAAAATCACAGGATCTCTAATCTAGATAAGTATGAGAATCTGGAGGTGAAGGTGGTGCTTCATTCAGCTACAGAGGCCCCTGACAATTTTTCTCTGACAGGAGAGTAAATTGTCTTTTGTATAACAGAAGTTTACAGGAAACTAAGTGAAACACGTGAATCTCTGAGACTTTGATTCAACATGTGTTAATAGCAGAATTAGAGGTCCCAAATTGTACTGACAATGTATTATGAGTAGCTAGAGATGAAACGACAGATGTTGATAATAGTATGCTCAAGTAAAATATATGGACATGGTTAAATTAACTTGACATGCCTTTAAAAAAATTGATAGATTACAGCTAATTATTGAATCTAAAATCAATTGGCACACAGTATAGTAAATTAAACTCTAGGACCCCTTTTGATCAGATACATTTGGCTACAGTACCTACACATAATTGGTAAATTGCTGTAATTGGGATTATTGGACTAAAGAATAGTCCCAAACACAAAACAAAGAGGTTGCCAGTACAGCTGTTCCAATCATGTTCGGGCTGAAACAAAAAAAGATGAATCTTATGAAACGTTATTATCATCGGTAACATTGGTAATTTCAAAAATATTTGATATAAACATCAGTCACAAAGATATAAAGGTCAGCAGATCATGTGTTGACCCAAATGATACATAAATCAATTTCTAGGTAAGAGATAGAATATAGGCTGAAAATATTTCAGTAAAGGAAGAAAGAATGGATAACATGAACATCCATATTGGGGACTTAAATGTTGACACAAACTCATCCAGTATCACCCATATTCAAAGTAATAATATCCTGTTCTTCTGTTAGTGCATACAGCCCTTTAAATGTAAATAGGAAGAACATGTGCCCCAAAGAGCCAAGGGACATTTTTTGTGTGTTTACTACACCTGAAAGAATTATGAACTCCTCAAGTGACAATGAATACACTCCTTGTGCCAATTTACTGTAGCTCAACAGTTACAAAATAATATATCCTGGAACATAGCTGGCCTTGCATTGAAAATATCAGATGAAGAATGATTTGAATACATTAAATATTTTAGTATTATTTGTCTTCAAGAGACATAGTTATGTATACAAATTCAGCTCAAACATTACCAAGGTTACTTTGCATCAGCAAAAATTTTCTAAAAATGGCAGACCACTAGGTGGCTTCACCACACTTGTTCAAATGCCTACCGGGTCATAATGTCGTATGCTTAATAGCGTATGACATTATAGCTAACCCGAAACAGCACTATTCATGACAGAGAATGGTGCAATACCACGTATATTGCTGTACATGGTATTGCACCATTCGCACACTCCCAGGTAGAGGATAAGACCTCTGCTGGGAGTGGATTCTGCTGAGCAGCTGCCATGGCTCTCTGGACTGAGCTACAGCAGCAGCAGGAACCCAAGCACTGCATCTGTGACTGGGTTTGATTCCTGGTTCCAGACTTTTTTTCCCCATAGATTGTGTGCTCCTCAAGTTTCCCCCCCCGGAGTTCAGAATCTTTAGTGGGGGGGTCTGGGGGTGCAGCCCCCCATAAGGCGGATGTGGGGTCAGAGCCCCCCCCCAAAAAAATAATTATTTTGCATGGCAATATCGCACTGAATTGGCAGTGCAATTTTGCCATGGGCATAATGTCGTGTGACATTATGACTCCATGCCGTTCAAATGTCACCTTTACTTAAACCATCATATACTACTATTTTTCTCAAATAATCAATTACGAGCAAACAAATTATCTTTATAATGTACTGCAGTATGCTCACATTAGTAGTGAATGTCCATTTTAACAATACCTGTGTAGCATCTTTACACATATACAAGGGAAAATAAAATAACTAACACATATTTTATCTTCACCCACTCTACAATTACAGAAACTTGCCAGACTCTCTACTCTGTCCATTTTCTCTACCTGAGATTGCTCTCCCCTAGAAGTGGTTTAACCCTTTAACTACCCCAGTGTCTGTGGCTCAACAGCAGGCTTGACTTCTCTTGCCACATTGATGCCATCTATGCCGAGCTCCACCCTAAACTTGGTGCTTGTACCTCAATAAAGATTGTCTCCAGTGGTCCTCCAACAGTTTGATATCAGAATGGTTCTCCTGGTCTTTGACTATATGCACATGGTCTGTGGAACCACCCCCTCCATGTCCCTGGCCAGAATGGGCACCCTTTGCAACTCCTTTTGCCACTTTACTACCATCTCCTTCCCCTTGTACTCATCATTGCTCACTTTACTCCTCCTTATCAGTTCTCCCCCTATCTTCACATTGCCAGATCCCCGTAGCTCCTTCATATCCAAATAAGGGGTTGGGTCCCTTCCCTCTTACTTTTCAGCACTCTTCTCCCTCATACCCTCTGTTTCCTGCTCTCTCTGCTCCAGGGATCCTCACACCTTCACCATTCCTCATCCCTGTTCTTCTTCTGGGTAGTCGACCTTTTCCTATCATCTTCGAACACTTTGGAACCATCTCCCCACTTTCCTACACTTCAGTGCCTCCTCAGGTTCCTCAGAAATCAATTGAAACTCCTTTCCTCCCCCCATTCTTGTTTTCCCTCTTCCTGACATTTTACCTGCAGTTGCTATCCTGTCCAAAGGTAGGTGTGGCTAAGATGCTTAATTGTTGTTTTTTGCCTATCTTATTCATGCTGCACTTACAGCTGTATTCATGATGTTATTCTGATTGCACTTTATTGTAACTGTTAATTGTGTCTGTGCTATGCATTTTGTATCCTCTGTCCTCTTTCCCCGGGTTGCACCTGGAAATGAGCCTTGGGTCAGTGTGTTTTTACCAGTCACCAATTTTCAAATAAATACAGAAATAAAATTAGGGGATCAAAAAGTCCTATAAATAGTAAGAATAGAGAAATACAGCCTAAAGGTCTTCCCAACCTGTCAACTCAAACTGAGTTGAAAAAAAGAGTGCCGCATAGGATGCACTCTGAGTTCCCTCCTTTGATCCTTAAACCCAATATGTGAAACAAATCAATTTGTAAAATCAATATTTATCTACAGCATGGACCCCAGGATAAAATGATGAAAGAAAAAAGTGCTGTATTATCATTTTAAATCATCTTCCCAAACTTGAAAGTAATATACAATTAAGGGAAGCAACACTGGAGTAACAACTTGTTAAAACATCTATGTCATAGTTATCAAATTCAAATTATTGATTGTCTAAGACAGAGGCCAGATTCCAGTCTTTTAGAAAAATATATGGGAGTCACTTCCTAAGGTCCTCCCCTGCCTATTTTGAGGATCTATGGGTCAATCTTAGCCCATCTAATAAAATGTTCATTCTTGCAGGCATAATTATAATGACTTTTATATTATGCTGCCAAAGTTTAGTACGCAGTTAGTTGAATTTTCATCTTGCTGTTAGTAGTTTGGGGGAAATCATTATATATCACAATATTTGCTACCATAACATTTACACTGTTTTTCTGTAAACTTGTAACATTCATTTTTCATTATCTTCTGACCTCAGAAATTTTACAGTACTTGCTCATGGAGCAGCATTATTGGCAGGCTTCGACTGAGGGGCACTGTGAGCATTATCTAGTTCAAAATTGACATTGTTTGGGTCAGTGTCTAAGCAGGCTGCCATAACTTTATTTTTGGAGGCCAAACCAGTAGTCATAATCCCTGACATTGGGAATATAATCAGTACCAATATTTTCTGTTGTGCATGACACTCTAAGCCTGTTTATTTTGAATAAAATGTTGAAATTGTGTTCTCTTGAGAATTGAATTGTCTTTGTACTGGGATTATAGTGCCTGTAAGCAGCAAAATTATTTTCTGTGATTCCACCAACTGAAATGTTATTTGTATATTTTTAATGTGCTTTGCCCTTTACATTGCTTGAAAGTGGTCAATATTCTCTTCTAATGAGCCAATTATTGTAAATTGTTCAGTTAAGCTCCAATTTTCCACAATGCAGTATAAGGCCATTCAGGCATTTGGTTGTCTTCTCTGTTATCTTTATCATAAAAGTCAAAATTTCTGTCAGATTTGCTATCTTTCTCAAATCCTATACTCTCTTTTGAATCCTCCAAATCATTCCTTATTTTATGAACAAGAAGAGTGTCTCTCTTTCAATTTGACCATCATTCTTAGTATATTTATTGACTCAGATAGTGTAATGGTGTGGACCTCTGAAAAAAAATAGTATCAGCCTATTCCCTTTTTAACAGTTCAGAATGGGTATGTTCTATTATACGATCTGGGTCTGCCTCTTTGTAAACATAAGTTTGTCTTGATTATTTTCTGTTTTGCTTCACTAAGATGAGATGCAGGGTAGCTGTCTCAGGCAAAGTAATAATAAGAGAAGGAGCACTACTTTCGTGCTACTCAGAAACCTCTCATTTTTCTATGCAATTGTGAAAGTTGGTATTGTTAGCAGGCTCACAACTCAATCCAGCTCATCTTCTATCCACACTGAGACAGACTCCATTATCACCAGAAGGTGTAGTGGGATTAGAAATGTTGTGAAATTAAATTTCACCAGCGAAATTTGCAGCACCAAACATTTTGTGAAATTCCGTCATTCCGTGAAACTTCTTGGGCGGTGCAAAGTTGCAAAATTTCACCCACAGAACACAGAATTTCACAGCAACATGCACAATTTCACCTGAAATGGCAAATTTTCACCATTCCACAGGTGAAATTTTACATTTTGCAGGTGAAATTTTGAATTCCATGGGCAAAATTTGCATTTCTGACCTGCAACATATTTCACAAAATGAGCAAATTTTGTGTAATGAAATTTCATAATTTTACACATCTCCAAGTGGGATTAGAGCTGTGGACTGAAGAAATTGTGACACTGGGAGTTGAAGTTCAGATGTCAGCAGATTCCATACCTTCTAGCAGTCAGAGAACTGTTATTTATTTATTTGCTTTTGATAACTGGATGGGTACGCTAGGTATAGGGAAGTCTATTTTCAGACATGACCCTGAAGGATGCAAGTCAAATAAATGAGCAATACAATGTGATGCAGCATACAGAAAGGTGAACAAAGGGAAGAAGTTCAGAAATACAACAACTTGGCAACTGGGAGATATACAGAGTTAGACAATGTGAAAATATAAACAATACAGTTAGGAAAAAAGTCAAAACATAAACAAGTAAATAAATGCTTCATTGGCAAGCCTTTAAAATAGTCAAGGGGGGGAGGCACTGATAAGCAGCAGGAAAATCCCAGCCTCCCCCTACAAAACAGAGTACTAAATGAGAAAAAGACCAAGGTAGAAAGGTCAGTGGGGGTTGCTGCTACAGAAGGTAAAGCCATCAAAAAATGGAGAGCAATGAGTACCAATGCCCGTAGTCTGGGTAACAAGCTTCCTGAATTAGTGGCCTTGATGGAGGAGGAACATCTGGATATCGTAGCAGTCACAGAAACATGGTACACACAGAACCATGACTGGGATGTAAACATACCAGGATACACTATCTACAGGAGGGACAGGGAGGGTAAAAGAGGAGGAGGAGTAGCTCTCTACATAAGATAAGAAATCAAAGCAACAGAACAAAAGGGTAAACAGGGAGAGAAGAAGCACTGTGGGGTCAATTTGGAGGCAGGCACGGCACCACAATCCACACAGGGATTGTATACAGACCCTCTCAAGGAGGAAATGGACAAGGAAATGATAGAAAGTATACTTACAATGGCAGATAAGGGGAGATATTGCTGATGGGTGATCTGAATATGCCAGATGTTAACTGGAGTGCAGTTGCAGCAGCCACTTCTAAGAGTGGGGTTATTCTAGATGCCCTACAGGGGGCATGCCTTAGACAACTAGTATTGGAGCCCACTCGAGAGGGAGCAATCTTAGACCTGGTTCTCTCAAATGGAGATGGAGAGAGGATCACAGATGTAGAAGTGGGTAGCCATCTGGGAACTAGCGACCATCGAACAGTATGGTTCACAATAAACACAGCAATAGAGTCAAGCCATACAAAGACAAAGGTACTGGATTTTAGGAGGGCTGACTTTGCCAAAATGGGTGAGTGCCTAAGGAATGCACTAGCAAATGGGAAGGAAGGAGGGGTGGAAGAACAATGGGGAATACTAAAAACTGCCATCACAGAGGTAACAAGCCTTTGTGTAAAGCAAATAAACAAAACAAAATGATGTAAGAAACCACTATGGTTCTCAAAGGAAGTGGCAGTGAAGGTTCAAGAGAAAAAAAAGCATTCAGGAAGTACAAGGAATCACAGAAGGAACAGGACAGAAAACTGTATCAGTTAAAGCAAAAGGAAGCTGGAAAGGCAGTCAGAACAGCAAAGGCCCAAACCGAGGAAAAGACAGCCAACTCAGTTAAGAAGGGGATAAAACCTTTATAGGTACATCAGGGAGCGAAGGAAGACCAAGGGAGGGATAGTGAGGCTTAATAAAGGGAGGGAGGGTGGGCAGAGGGTGACTGTGAAAAGGCAGAGATTCTAAACAAATATTTTGCTCAGTATTTACAAAGGAAGAGGGGAGGTACCTAAAACAAATTGTAGAAACACTCTGGATACAGAAGTTGATACCAGCCCATTTACAGAAGAAAGGGTTCTGAAAGAGCTCTTAAAACTGAAGGTGGACAAAGCAATGGGGCCTGATGGGATTCATCCCAGAATTCTAAAAGAACTAAGGGTAGAACTAGTGACACCACTGACTACCCTCTTTAACAAATCATGGGAGGATGGGGTGGTACCTGAGGACTGGAGGAGGGCAGATGTGATCCCTTCACAAAAGTGGGAGCAAGGCAGAAGCAGGAAACTACAGACCTGTTAGTTTAACCTCAGTGGTAGGGAAAATGATGGAATCACTTCTGAAGGAAAGAATTGCGTATCTAGAGGCCAGAGGGCACAGGACCCTAGGCAGCATGGATTCACAGCGGGAAGGTCATGCCAGACAAATCTGATAGATTTCTTTGACTGGGTGACCAAAGTAGTTGATCAGGGAGGGGCTGTGGACATGGCCTACCTAGACTTTAGCAAGGCATTTGACACAGTCCCACACAAAAGATTAATATACAAGTTAGCCAGCCTGGGAGTGGGTCCCAAGATGACAGCCTGGATAAAGAATTGGCTGGAGAATAGGACACAGAGTAATAGTAAATGGAGTCCACTCTGAAAAAAGGGGGTTAGCAGTGGGGTACACTGAGGTTCAGTATTAGGACGGTCCTCTTCAATGTCTTTATAAGCGACATTGCAGAGGGACTGGAAGGAAAAGTATGTCTCTTTGCAGATGACACAAAGATCTGCAACAGAGTTGATGCACAAGGTGGGGTGGAAAGAATGAGAAGGGACTTGGCAAGGTTAGAGGAATGGTCAAATGTATGGCAGCTTAGATTCAATGCTAAGAAGTGCAAGGTAATGCACCTGGGAAACAAAACCCCAGGGAAAGTGTACACAATGGGGGTGAGATACTAACAACAACAAAAATGGAAAGGGACCTGGGGGTAGTCATATCAGATGATCTAAAGGTGGGCAAGCAATGTGAGAGGGCAGCAAGGAGGGCTGGGGGGATACTGGGATGCATAGGAGAGGCATCACCAGTAGAAAACAAGTTATTATCCTTCTGTACAGACAGCTGGTGAGACCACATCTGGAATACTACGTGCAGTTCTGGAGACCAATCTCACAAAGACATAGACAGGATGGAAGCTGTCAGAGGAGGAGCAACTAAAATGATGCAGGGTCTGCACCGGAAGACATATGAAGAGAGACTTAAGGAGCTTAATATGTATAGCCTTGAGGAAAGGAGGAGAGAGGGAGACATGATAGAAACTTTCAAGTACCTCAAGGGAATCAACAAAGTCAAAGAGGTAGCATCTTTCAAAAGAGGTGTGCAAGAACAAGGGAGCAATTTGAAGATAGAAGGGGGTGGCTCAGAGGTAATTTAAGGAGTATTTTTCACAGAGAGGGTTGTGGATGTATGGAACAGCCTTCCAGAGGAGGTTGTGGAGTCAAAAACAGTGGTGGAATTCAAGCATGCATGGGACAGTCATAAGGCAATTCTAGGGGGTAGGGGTAGGAAGAAGTAGGCTGCTGATTAACTAGGATCTGCAGCTTATCCATCAGGTAGGGAAATGGGAAGACTGGGTGGGCCAAGCGGTCCTTATCTGCCATCAGAGTCTATGTTTCTAAGTGCCAACAAGTGCAGTATTGGTCCAAACATGAAGTCATAGAAATACAGTAAGTGCCATCACGAGGATCAAGCATCGAGAAGTTCAAAGAGGGGAAGGGGGGAAGGAGGAGGTGGTAGAGAACAGGGAAAAAGGGGGGGGAAGGATAAAGGTGAGTAGGGGAGGGTAACACAGAGAGTGCAGGAAAGCCATGGGTGAAGATAGGATGAAGGAATGAATGAGCTAAGGTGGATGGAAGCATGTGCAAGGATTTAAAGCCAACAGATGTCCATGGTGGCTTTTCTTGAAACCAGCATGGGTAGGAGCTAAGCAGATAGCTTGAGGGATAGAATTCCAATACTTAGGGGCCACATAAGAGAAAGCTCATGCACCCATAGAGGTTTTCCATCTTGGGATGAAGAGAGGGGCATGGTCATTAGATCGGAGACCATGAGGGGGTTGGGAATGTAGTAAGGAGGCGAGGGACTGGGGGATGCCTATTCTATTCTTACTATAAATTAGAGTGCCATAGGACAGTAGTTGATGAGCAGCAGGGCTAGGCCAATTTAGGTCAGCATAAAGCTGACAGTGGTGTTTGAACCATGGTGATGCTGAGGCGTAGCAGCAGATGTTGTTATAGGTGGTGTTCCTATTAAGGAGGGAGTTCTTAGATGCCCCATGGTAGGTGACTGAGCCATAGGTGAGAGCTGGAAGCAGTAGGCCTTGTGCCATGGCAAACTTGGCAGATGGGGTAAGGGCATAGCTAGTACAGTAGATACCTCCAATTTTAGCATTCACTGATTTGCAAGTGGTGGTGATATGGAGGCCAAAAGCCAGAGATTCATCTAGCAGAATGCCCAGATATTTGAAAGAGTTTGTGCTAAATACCAGGGAACCATCTTCACTTGATATTTGAAGGGAGTTTCAATTTGCTTTGAGTCTGGGTGAAGAGCCGAGAAGCATGGAATGTGTTTTGTTTGCATTAAGGACAAGGTTGTTTTCTGTTAGTCAGGACTGAATGCTTAGGAAGTCTATGGTTAGGGAGTTGTTAATATCCATGATATTACTAGCACTGTGGTAAATGACATGGTAATCTGCATAAAGCATGGAAGAGCAGGTTGGTGCAAGCAATGGGAGGTGATTTATGAAAATGGAGAAAAGTCCTGGGCCAAATATGGAGCCCTGGGGAACCCCTATACATATGGAAGAAAGATTGGATATAGCTGAGTTAAATGCTACGGCCTGCTTCCGGGTGGATAGATAGCTATTGAACCAGATGACCGCTTTGGCAGAGAAACCAAAAGAGTGAAGTTTTGTAAGGAGAAGGGTATGGTTAACCAGGTCAAATGTCTTAGTTAAGTCAATGAAGATAGCACCTGTCAAGAAATCGGCTTCCATGGCAGCACAAAAATGTCAGCTGTGAGTTTTAGGAGGGCAATGGAAGTACTATGGCCTTTGCGGAAACCATGCTTGGAATCTGAGAGAAGGTTATGCTTCTGTAGTTATGCTATGGTTTGGGTAGCCACTAATTTTTCCAGCATTTTACTGAGCACAAAAAGAATGGCAATAGGTTGATGGTTAGACGTGTCTTTAGAATCACCTTTGTTAAGGATGGGAGTAATTCTTGCTATCTTCCAGATGTTGGGAACTGTGCTGTGACATATTGACAAGTTAAAGACTTTAGTTAAGGGGGAGGCAATGAAAGAGGTAACAACTTTCAGTAGCCTAGTTTCCAGTCCATCAGCACCAGAACCAGTGCTGTCAGGAATAGAGAGTAGCAACTTCAGAACTTCATCTCTGATTATGGTCCAAAACTGGAACGATGGATGAGAGAGCATCAGTTCAGTATCCATGGAGCTGGAAGTGGGGGGAATGGGGGAAAGGAGGCCGAGTAACTTGATAGGTCCGAGAAGTGACAGTTAAATGCATTGGCTGTGGTCACTGGATTATTACAGTGTATGCCATTCAGAGTGTGTCATTAGTAGTAGACGATTGATTGGCTCCAAGGAGAGTTTTTATAAAGGACCAGAATTTTTTGGAGTCACCAGCAGATTTCATTAATAAGTCCTTGCAGAAAGAGCTATTAGCTAGGTGAATGTTCCTTTTGCAGGAATTTCTCTGGGCCCTATAGTCATTATAATCTGCCTGTAGCCCTGAGGTCTTGAAATGCCACCAACTTTTGTCCCTAGCCCTAAATCGAGTAAGAAGATGTTTGGTGAGCCACTTTTTTTTGTGTACCCCATATTCGGCATGTGACTCAGGGAGCATGGAGGTCCTGGAGACATCCAAACCATGCAAGCAAATAGTCAAGGGCTGATTGAGCATTTGAGGATGCAAAGATGGGTGACTAGTCTATCACAGAGCGATCATGCATAAACTGTGCCTGATTAAAATTGACCAGATTGTGGAAAGTGATGAGCTTTGAAGGAGGAGATGGGTGTCTAGCGGGACGCCAGATGCAGAAAATTGGGGAATGATCACTTATAGCATCTGCCAGGTTACCTGCAGCAGGTATACTACCAAGGCAGTTCGTAAGGGCCCCATCAATTAGAGTACTGGATTGAGGGAGGACCACGACCCTTGTAGGATCAGGGATTAGTTGGTGAAGGTTATAACCTTGTACCATGGTATGGAAGGATTGACTAACTTTATCAGTCCAGTGTAGATTTAGATCTCCCATTATGAGGACCTCTTTACGTCCAACGGCTGTGTCCGCCTGGGAAAGGAGTTCCTCATGACCAGTGATGCTACAAATGGAAGGGTTGTAGGCATCAACTATGTGCAGCTTCTTCAGGCCAAGTTGTAAGGTAGCATGAATAGATTCACAGTGAGAGAGGGGGAAAGAGACAACATGGTGTAGTGATAGGTGAGGTTTAAAGATGATTGCAACACCAACACCATGGTTAGATCAGAGCCTATCTTGCCTTAAAATATTATAGTTGGGTAACATGCACAAGTGATCAGGGTGGAGGGTTTTATCCAGGTCTCAGACAGGCATACAATATCAAAGTTATATTGAGCAGCCCAGGCCTCAAGTTCCGTTAAGTTATGAGGAAGGCTCCTGCTATTCAGGTGAACAATGCGTAGACCCTTTATGTCTTTCCAGGCTGCATCTGTGTGAGAGATGTTACCTACAGGTCCAGGATTAAGTTCAATAAGTTCAATATTTCCTGCTAACATCAGTGGTAGGAGGAGCAGGTACCACAATTTATGATGAATTAAAGTGGTGGGTAGGGAGGGGTTAAGGGGAGGGGAGTTATGAAGTGTGTATGCAACATGGTATATGATCCTGTTAGACAGAAAAAGTGGAAAGGTAGCTAGGGGCAAATAGGATAGTGTGAGCATGTTGAAAAAAATAACTTTAGGCTATGAGGAGTGGCCATCCCAGGAGGGTGGGCATCTAGCCAGAGGATCAAGAATAGAGACTAATAGAAAAAAAATGTACAGAGATTTGGGGCCTTGTAGTTAGACAGAGTTAACCATTCGGGGAAGGGTATGGGACTACATAAAAGCTACTTAGATGAGGAAATTAATGGTAAATTAGAGGAGCTTAGGTAGGAAAATACACAAACTATGCACCAATTGTTAGGCCAAGAAGAGAGATTCAAAAGCAATTGGAACAAGATTCCGATGCCCTCTAGTGGTGAAATAATATAGGCTGCTAGTGAGAAAGTGAGGAGATGGCGGTTGCGGAATGGAGCACTTAGCCCACCGTCTACTTTCAGGAGTGTAAGGACCTAGCTGAGAGACCTAGCAGGGGAGATTACCAGTTTAAAGTTCCAAAATCGGAGCTGGAAATGAAAGTTACCAGCCTGACTCAGAATTAGATATTGGAGAAGGAGCAAGGGGTGAGTTTATGGCCAAAAATGCAGTGGAGCTATAGTTTCATTGACTGCTCAGATAATGGCTGCCTGAGATCTCTGCTGTTTTAAGCAGGTGTTGCTGTAGGGTCTCCCAAGTGAGAGTACAGCCTTTGGCCCAGAACGGCACACCAGATTGCATACAGGTAGACAAGTGTTGGTGTCTCCAGGGATTCAGAATCACGTACACTACTGGGCAGTAGGCTAAAATGAATGACTCTAGGGGAATCTGAGTTTTAAAACTGGCGCCCGATTACATGCTGCAGTTTTTCTTTGCTTACTCGGGGGAAAAATGGTTTTAAATGCTAGGTCTATGCCTGGTGAGCACAACAATAGCTACTTCAGATTATTTAAGCAAACGGAGCAAACTCTCTAAAGGATTCAGAGGTAGTTGGATCCCAGAGTTGAAGTCTAAAAGGGCACCAAAATTCAGAACTTCAGACAAAGGCTGCATAAGTTTTGTGAGTGCAGTTCAGGAGCAGGAGCTGACGAATTACCTTTAGTGCCTTTGGGCAATGGCTTGGCTTGCTCCAGTGCAGGGTGCCCTCCAGAAGCAGGGTTACAGAGAGAGAGATAAGAGTGTATACACAGTTTATAAGGGGTTCAGAAAATATCAGGAGATAGGTAATTGGAGGAGCTAGAAAGGAAGGGGTGGAGAAGGAGGAGTATGGTAGAGGGAGTGAGAAGAGAAAATTATAGGGAAACAAGATCTTAAACTGAAACTAGATAACTGTAGTTCAAACTGGGGGTAACTTAAACATCATTTCAGCAGTATTTGAAGCAGAAATTGCCCACAACTAGAAACAAACATGTATCAAAGGCAACATATTTAAGTAGAAGCAAGCAGGAGAAAGGTACAAAACAATGCATGCTATCAATTGTCTGCATAGCTTCTATCACAAACTCACTTGGTTTTTACATTAGCCCACTGTCCGCTTCCAGGAGTGTAAGGACCTAGCTGAGACATGTAGCAGGGGAGGTTACCAGCTTAAAGTTCCAAAATCAGGGCTGCAAATGAAACTTACCAGCCTAACTCCAAATTAGATATTGGAGAAGAAGCAAGAGGTGAGTTTACGGTCGAAAATGCAGTGTAGCTGTAGTTTCGGAGACTGCTCAGATAATGGCTGCCTGAGATCTCTGCAGTTTTAAGCAGGTACTGCTGTAGGGACTCCCAAGTGAGAGTACAGCCTTTGACCCAGGACAGCACACCAGATTGCATACAGGTGGACAAGTGCTGGTGTCTCCAGGGATTCAGGATCACATACACTACAGGGCAGTAGGCTAAAAGGAATGACTTGGGGAATCTGAGTTTTAAAACTGGCACCCGATTACATGCTGCAGTTTTACTTTGCTTACTCAGGAAAATGGTTTAATATGCTAGGTCCACACCTGATGAGCACAACAATAGCTGCTTCAGATTATGTAAGCAAACAGAGGAAATGCCCTAGAGGATTCAGAGGTAGTTGGATCCCAGAATAGAAGTCCAAAAGGGTGCCAAAATTCAAAACTTCAGACAAAGGCTGCAGAAGCTTTGTGAGTGCAGTTCAGGAGCAGGAGCTGACAAATTACCTTTAGTGCCTTGGGCAATGGCTTGGCTTGCTCCAGGGCAGGGTGCCCTCCAGAAGCAGGGCTGTTGAGCTAATTCTTGTGGGCTATAATAGTGAAGAAGTAATTACAGTAAGCTTTGACTTGTTAAAAACTGCACTTCATTAACTGGAATTTCTTTTCCAGATTCACAGACCCATGTCTCTGCTGGTATCAACACTGCTGGCCAGAGGCCAGAATCTACAGGGTTTGGTGGATCTCTTAAATCAGCCTGCTGACTGCTGAACTGCCCTTTACTGTAAGTCCCTTTTATTTTGCCTGTGCCTGTGGAGTTTAGTTGTGCAATCTTATTTGGAATGCTCACTATTTTGGCCATTGTGTCTACTGTTTCTTTTCACCACTGATCAGTTTTACTCCCACATTATCTGCAGAGGATATTTCAAGTAAGTTACATGAAACAATTATATTTCTGTTACAACTGTTTTTATCATAGGGGAGTTAAGGGGCCCTTTTTTCCTTTGTATTCAATGATTTAATAGTTGGGTTATGTTTCTCTATGTTATCCATGGAAGGGGAGCTCATACTGGCTTAAAGTCTCTGTTCAGAGTTTTGGGGGTAAATATTATGCTTTGTTTTTGTTTTTCAGCTTGCTTTTGAAGATTTTGTGACAGCATTTAACAGGGTTTGGTCTGGGTCTTCATTTCCTAAACAACAGTTTGGGGTTTGAAATTCAGAGCTGTTCTGGTAACTGACAATGTATACTTCCAAGCTTTACTTCATGATTTATAAACTGGAGGCTTCGGTCCTTTGCTAGCCTTCTTTTTATGTATTTATTTTTATACTTATTTTCTCCCCCACCCTGGACGGCTCATGTTCTTGCCAATCCCCCAGCCCTGTCCACCCATTTGCGACACCACTTCCTATCTTCCTCCACAGCTTACCCCCCGTGGCAGGGCAGCAGGGATCCCTCAACCCACTGACATGCAACCAGTTCTGGAGGTGCCTGCCATGCACAGGGTGTGGTGCCTGACGGGGTCAGCATTCATCCAACCAGCCAGGACCTTTTCTCCCCCTGTTCCCCCCAGGAAGTGGAACGATGGACATGGGCAATGGCCGATTTGTGTGTGCTTCTGCCCACAGCATGCCAGCCAACTGCTCCACCTACATCTGTCACTTATGGGACCCAGGCACTCTGACACCCAGCTACCGCCAGGTGTCAGAGGTGCACCGGTCTCTGTGTCTCTCCCTCCCTGGGAAAGGAGAGCTGTCCTCTGGCTGCTCAGTCCTTTCCCACCCCAGCTGACCCCTGTTGACCTGCTCATACTGCTAATATGGGTCACTGGCATGGCAGGAGGTAAGGCATGATGCTTCAGCCCTCCATGCCAACAGGTCAGCCTGCTGTCCTCCTTTTAAGGAGTCATAATCCTGAATTTAAATGACACTTTCGCAAGTTGCTTTTTAGCTTTTTTTGCTTTCCTTGTAGAGGAGAAGTAAAGTATAGCGAAGTCATTCAACTTACAGGCTGTGATGAGAAATAGTTTCAGAAGGATCTCAGAGTCCTGCTTTTCCCACAGTCAGCAGTAAGCCATCTTATGCTCCCAAGGCCACCACTGGTGATGGAACCCTCACATCTATGATTATGTTGAGATCCATCCCGAATCCCTCCCATCTTTTCCTGGAGCCATGCCCCATCTTCTGAATCCAAAAAAGTAGCCCTTAGCAGAAAGCTGCTACCCTACAACCTTACTGAATAAGAAAAGTGCAAATCAAGAGGCCCACAGAATATTTTACATTCTTGTCCATGGCCACTCAGAATCTCCAATTAATTGACTCCACTCCTAACTAACTCTGACAGCAACTTGACTAATACCTAAATGGACTGATCATCTGAACATTAGTTTATTTAAGTTTAATAATTTAAAACAAATATGAAAGTGTTTAGTTTTTGAGAAATATTGTTATATCCTGTGAAGTGTTGTTGATATAGGGTTCCATGTGAAAGTGAATGGACTTTGCCTGCCTCAACACTGTCCCTCTCTCATCTGACTACACCTGACTCCAACTGGGGGGAAGAAACAACATTTTAACATCTGCACAAATAAACTATGAAAACAGAAAGATGTCCCAATAGTTTATAATAGCAGCACCTGTCTCTATCTCTGACTGAAAATTTGAACTGAAAACATGAAATATCTTCAATAACTGTCCAGGAATTGATTGATTTTGTTATTTAGAAGTCTGTTTCAATAGATCTCCGAGGTGGGATACACACATAAAAAATAACAAAAACTAAAGAAACAGCTACTAGTTCTGTGTATGTAATTGATCACTTTGCCTATACTTTCGTACTTTTGCAAATAACTCATATTTAGCACTGAAAAGATGTTGTGAGGCTGACGTGAATGCCCAAATTCTTTATGGTATTGAAATCCGGGGATTGATTGGTCTTGCAGAACCTTTCCTAAAATTAATTAGAGGTATCCCTAAATCTTTCTCTGGGGCAGCCATTAGTGCTGAGACAGAAACTCTTGTCATTCTCTCAAAGGACTAGGTCAAAACAGTGCCAGCAAAAAGGTGCAAAATGGTGCAGTCAAAAATCATGCCACGCAAACACCAATAATGAAGCACGGTGAAAAACAATGCTAATAAAAATAAACCCTCTCTAAAACTGTGCATGCTATTATGATGGCACAATATTTGACTGTGCTGTTTTGCTGGCACCGTTTTGACTGGATATCTTCTCCCCAGAGCAATGAAAAGGAATATAGCTTTTTGGTAAAGAATTATTGAATCAGCTGAATCCAGCTTAATATTTATCTATTGGCCCAAGCTGGCAAAACCTAAAACACTGACCCCCTATGCATTAAAGGATGTGTTGCTTATCTGCTAGGGACCTGTGGCACGTTGGTAACCCTGCATTAGAATGTTGTGCTCCAGAGGTCCCATAGAGCCCTGGTGGCATTCATAGAAGGGATGTTCACACTATCCACCCTCTATTCTCTGGCCGTCCATGCAGCTACATGCATGGATGGTCCAGAGAGTGTCAGAACATACTAGAGTTCATACTGGAGATTTTAAGGACCATATAATCTATCCCCACCATTTCAGTGGAGGCAACCTAGGTTAGCAACCATAATATTCTAATCCAACCTTGCTTTGAATGCAATAAAGTTAACTGCCTCCATAACATTTGTTGATAATTTATTCCACAACTGTAATCACCCTACACTTAAAACTACACTTCCTTATATCTGTCCTACACCTCTCTCCTTCCAACTGCTGACTGTGCCCTCTCAATTCATACTTACATTCTTTAAATACAAATCCTAACTCCCTGTTTAATTCTTCCTATTCAGTACCTTGTACAACAACAATAGATCCCCCCTAGCATGCCTATTGTCCAATGACCGCAATCCCAACACTTTTAACCTATCTTCATATGATTTTTCCCTATACCCACATATCATTTTGCTAAATGATCTTTGTGGCTTCTTGACCATAATTATGTCCTTCCTTAAGTAAGGACTCCAAACTGTAGAACAATAATCTAGGCTCGGCCTGACATATGATCTAAACAGTGGAAGTAGTACCCCTTCATTTCTTGATTGAAAACCCCTTCTTATACAATTTACCAAATGCATTGCTTTATTTGCAGTGATTTTACTATGGGTCCCACTTTTCATATCTTTCTTTAAAAAAATATATATATACATATATATATATATATATATATATATATATATATATATATATATATATATATATATTAACGGTAGTGCTACCATGATTAGGGTTGAGGAGCCATTTCTATGTTAAACCCCAAATTTTGTACCTTAATAACTTTGCAACCGTTTGATGGATTTGCCTGAAATTTGGAATACACAATCAAGAACCATAGTCCTTGGGATCTGCCAAGTTTCGTATCAGTCAGATATATGGCTGCGGAGGTATTAAGCATGATCTGCGTGTGTGTTTACGCTTTTTCTGGAATTCTACTGTTGCACCTACAGGTCACACGGTTTGTGTGACCAGCCCGAAATCTTCAGGGAACATGTAGCCAGGGTCTCCAATGTGCCTTTCAAAGAAATATTAAACGGTTCAAAAGTTATTCAAAAAACAATTTCCCATTATAAGTCAATGGGAAAAGTTAACAAAAAGTTTGACAGTGTCGCAAATGCACTTTTTTCTGTCATAAATGGCCCTGTTACTGTCGCAAATCCACCATCTTGTTTTCAGTCAGTGATCAGAAAAATGTTTGCCATTTAAATTTGGGACCCTCTAGCAACCTAATTCTTTTTGTATTCACCTAGTTGGACCCTGAGGATGCTAGCCATGTCTTTATTTTGAGGTAAATCACCCCAGAAATATGTTTTTCAGATTTATGGAAAAAGTAGTTTCACAAAGTAGTGTTGAACTCATGAAAGTGTTGCAAACTTTTAAGCTCACCAAGTGCAACACTGCTACTGACTTACTATGCCCAAAATAACAGTAATACTTTGGCACTCTGCTGCATAAGAACGGTTTGGAGTTTAGGGCTGAAATTTGGAGGGAGCGCAGCCGATAACTCACAGCTGTTCCTTTCAGTATTTTGTTGACAACATATTACACAGTGGCAAAGTTATGGGACTCCAAAGTTTACACTTTTTCCCAAAGGATAACATTACAGCGCCCGACGCATTACAGGAATCCTTTGGCACCCTGCTGCAAAATAATGGTTTGGTCTTTTTTCCTGAAATTTGGAGGGAACACAGCCAACAGCCCACAGATGTGGCTTTCAGTGGTTTGGTGAAAAAAATATTACATGGAGGCAAAGTTATGGCACTCCGAACTTCTCTTTTTTTCCTATAGGATAACATTACGGCATTCGCGGTGCCTTTCAGGGCCCATATCGCGGAAACGGTGTGAGATATGGACTTTTCATAGGAAAAATACTTATGGGGGCTAAGTATAAAACTAGCCAGGACAGTCATAAATCATATGACTTTTAATTTTTTTTTAAGTGGTACGGTTCCTGAGATATAACCTATTTAGTATTCCAAGTACTCATTTTCTGCTCCGATACCCATTATTATGCTTACATTATTTGTACTCACTGTCTTTCTCTATGCAGCTTTTGGGGAAAGGCAGCCTATGCGCTTACATTACTGTTACCATTGCCCTTTCCGCTTGTGGTTCTGTACCTGTTTCACTTACTGTTGATGTCTACACCACCATGTGAGTTATCCTTTGTGTTTTCCTTTACGCTTGCGTTTCTGTTATTTTTTGCCATTTGTGTCTACAGTACTGTTTCCCTTTCTGTTTCATGTTGCGTCACCATGCCCATTGACATTTCCATTTGCAGGCACCATGTTACTATGTGAAAACTCTTCACGTGGCAGACCATTCCTGTCTACGCCACCATGTGAGTTACCCTTTCTGTTCTCATTCGCACTTGTGTTACCTTGTGCGCCACTGTTAGTGCTTCTGTTTGTGTTGCTGTTCCTGTTACTATGCCACAAGACATCATGTGGTGGGAGCACCACCGCGTTATGTGGCGGAGCGCGGGGCCCGGAGAGCCCTGAGCTCCTGCCGCTGCATTACATTCACTATTTCTCGTTATCATTCTCAAAAAGAAGGGAAATTAGAGGAAAAAAAACTCTGTTTAATGCATTAGTTAGGTTGTTCCACAGCCACAAAAGTGAGGAATTCGGTGGTAGGGTTGAAACCCCCAGCCCACCCCAACCGGCATTGGGGTGAGCATTGGAGTCGTTGGTCCTAACTCTCACCCCATTCTCCTATACTTCTGCTGCTTTACACTGTGATGGGGTGAGAGTTAGGGCTGATGCCCAATTCACACCTAATGCCAGTTGATGGGCTGGAGAGGTCCAAGGGGTTTTCAACTAACACCAATTCCTCACTTTATTTGTGGAACAACCTAACTAATGCATTAAATGGAGTTTTTACCTCTAATACATATATATATATATATATATATATATATATATACACTGTGTGTGTATATATATATATATATATATATATATATACAAATCCATCTTACAATCCAAGACTTTTAACTTTGAGCCTTGACTGTAGTAATCCTGCTAGATATTATATCTCCCCATATGTATTATAGTGCACTTTTCCATGTTAAAGCTCAATTTATTATTTACTGCCCATTTTGAGATGTGTATCAAATCCTGACCAAAAATGAATCTTTCCTCAAAGGTGTCCACCACCCCTCCCAACTTAACATCATCTGCAAATTTGACTAACATATTCCCACTTGTTACGTTAAGTTCACTTATAAAAATGCTAAACAACAGGGATCCCAACACCAACCCCCTGCAGCACTCCATAAATGACCCAGTATCCTCACCTGCTGTGTTCTATCCATCAGCTAGTGTTTAATCCACCTTACAATACCAACATCAATACCCATACTTGTGAGTTTGAAAATTACTAATCCATGTGGGACTGTATCAAAAGCCCTACCAAAATCTAACATTACCATGTCCACATTCCTACCCTCATCAACCTGTTTACTGACATAGTTATAATAGCAAATCAGGTCAGTCTCACACAATCTGTTCCTAACAAAACCATGTTAGTTTTTATCTGTTACCTCTTTTTCTGCAAGATAGTTTATAATCTCTTCATTAAGAATGCCCTCAATTATCTTACCAACTATTGAGGTCAAACTCACTGACTGATAAATAGCCACCTCACTCCTATTCCCCTTCTAAAATATTGGCACTACGAAGGCAAAACTCCACTCATTTGGTACATAACCTTCGATCAAAGATTTATAATCTAATTGGGTGATTACTGGTACAAGATCCTCTTCAAGCTCCTTTATGAATCTTCGATGGATTCATTCTGGTCCAGCCGCCTTATCAGTTTTAAGTAGCCTTATTCTTTTAAGAAAGTTATACACTGCTATTATTTTACCTAAATTACCTAAGATTTCCTATTTCAGTCAAGCAATTTTTCATACTATGATCGTGTTTGGTAAACACTCTACTAAAGCATCTACTAAATTCACTGGCTATTTCTTCTGGTTTAGAGCTCAGTTCTCCATTAATGTTTAAAGGACCCACAGTATTATCCCTCCCCTTTCAATTATTCACATATGCATAAACACTTTTAATATCATTCTTTGTCCTGGCTAGTCTAAATTCCAACTGTCTTTTAGTTTTTTTAATTTTACTTTTTAGATGCCTTAATATCTGTTTGTATTTATTCCTACTATTCTTAGTTTTTAATCTTTTCATCTTCCCAAACAACAATCTCTACTTATTGCATAGTCTGATTATCTCATTATGTATCCAAGGTGGCTTTCCCCCTATGATTATATGCTTGTCTTTTAGGAATATGGCTGTCTACCATCTAATTTATAATTTTAACAAACAACTCCTATGATTCTTTGGTTGATAGTCCATTCATTATATTATTCCAGTCAAATCCCTCCAACCTTTCCCTTATTGCACCATAATCTCCCCTGTATATAGGACTTGGATTGCATTACCCTTGAGTGCTTTATTTGTCTTGTCTATTAAAAAGGTAATAGAACCATGATCGCTTGCACCTATTGGGGGGCCAGTGTTTCATTTCATTTCATTTTTATGTTTGCTTGCATGCGTCTGCAAGAAACATAGTGCAATCATCCAAAATGCAGTGCTGTACAGTTGAAAGCGAGAGCTCCACTTCAGTGAGCAAGACTCCCCCTCACACACACACACACATGCATGCAAGCATGCATATTGCATGCTCATGCACTCCTCTCCCTGCCTTACACACTGTATGGCCCGACATGGTGCCCAATCCCCGTCGGCTTCGCCCCCCAGCTTTCCAGGTGCCACACCCAGTGTGAGAAAATTTTATAGCCGACAGGGTGCCCAATCCCCATTGGCTTCAGGCCCCCCAAACAACCTTCCAGCTGCCATGCTGGGAGCCCACCCCAGTGTGGCAAATGTCCCGCGTCATCTTCCTGAAAAAAAACAACAACCTGTAAACAACAAAACATTCCCTTGGCGGTCTCCCTGCTCTCCCAGGCCCACCCTCTGTGCACTCTGCCTCCCCACACCCCCACCTCACCCCATACTTACCTCCGGAGTCCAGCATGATGCTCTTCAGTGGACCGGGTACGTCTGCACTCTTCAAAGCTGACCGCGAACTGAGAAAATGCCGGTAAACTGTATAATGTAATAAATAGGGTTTTTTCAACTTTGATGCATATCTCAGGCATTTTTTTTGAATTTTGGCACCAAATTTTCAACATGGGGATTTTGGGACTCCTCCTCAAGAATTTTTGAACTGTCATGGTGTTAATCGGGCCTGAAGGGTGATTTCGTGGTCACTGTGCAAAATCACCTTTTGGGACCAATTAAGGAAATGACAGTGCCACTGTTCATAAGGTGGGCTCTCAAAAAGCTTATGCTGAAAATTTGGTGAAAAAATTCCTAAAAACTACTGTTTTACAAGCATGCGTTGCGCAGTTCCTACATACACTTGTAAGTTCACAAATTTTTAATATTTGCACTCTGGATTTTCAACATTGCCATTTTACCACATCTCCTTATGAGCAGTACAGCTGTCATTTTTCACATCTCACCCAAAATGTGTTTCTGTGCATGTAGCACACAATGGCACTGTCGGTGTGCAAAATCAGTGCATGGGACACAGTAAGAAAATTACAGTGACACTGTTCATGAGGAAAGGTCTTAAAATAACTATGTTGAAAATTTGGTGAAAAAATTCCTAAAAGTGACTGTTTTATGAGCATGCATTGCATAGTTCCTATGCACGCTCATAAGTTTGCACATTTTTAATATTTGCACTCTGGATTTTCAACATTGCCATTTTACCACACCTCCTTATGAGCAGTACAGCTGTCATTTTTCACGTCACCCAAAATGTCTTTCCATGCATGTAGCACACAATGGTGCAGTTGGTGTGTGCAATCGGTGTTTGGGACAGATTAAGAAAATCACAGTGCCACTGTTCATGAGCAGACATCTTAAAATGGCTATGTTAAAAATTTGGTGAAAAAAGTCCCAAAAATGTATGAACGCTCGCAAGTTTGTGAATTTTTAATATTTGCATGAACATTTTCAACATTGCCATTTTACCACACTTCCTTATGAGCAGTACAGCTGCCATTTTTCAGATCTTGCCCAAAATGTGTTTCTGCACATGTAGCACACAATGGTGCAGTCGGTGTGTGAAAGCAATGTTTGGGACAGATTAAGAAAATTATAGTTACACTGGTCATGAGCAGAGGTCTTAAAATTGCTATGTTGAAAATTTGGTGACAAAAGTCCATAAAATGACTGTATTATGATTGAGCATTGCAAGTTTCCATGCACTCTCATAAGTTCATGAATTTGTAATATTTTCAGTCCAGATTTTCACCAGTGGCATTTTTCCATACTTCCTTCTGAACAGTACAGCTGTCATTTTTCACAACATGACTGAAATGTGTTTTCACACTTTCAGCACAGAAATGCGTAGTCGCCGTGGGAAATCACTGTTCAGGACAGATAAAGAAAATCACAGTGACACTGTTCATGATCGGAGGTTCCAAAATGCCTGTGTTGACAATCTGCTGTAAAAAATCCCCAAACTAACTACAATACGGGTGTGTGTTGGACAGTTTCTATGCATGCTAGTGACTTCACCAGTTTTTTTTATATTTTCACTGCAGATTTTCAACATTGCCATTTTTTACACCTCCTCATGAACAGTACAGCTGTCATTTTTCATATCCTGTTCAGAATGTGTTTTTGCATCTGTGGTGAGAAATGCCGTAGTTGCTGTGCAAAAGTAGCTTTCAGTTAACAAACTGATATTGCCACTATTCATGAGGTGGGGGTTACAAAAAAAAATGTTGAAAATTTGGAGTGAAAATACCAATGAATGCCTGAGGCATTAGGGTTTCTGACCGTAACGCCCCACCCTGTAGAGAATGAAAGGCAGCAGGGCTGTGACTTGGGATTGTCACCTGCAATGCTCATACCATTCCACCCCCCACACCCTGCAGCCACTGAGAGGCACTGAGGCCCCAAAGTTCACCCCGTTCTCCTATATCACACCCATCTCACCACATTTCCTGATGGAATGGGGTGCGTGTAAGGGCCAAAGACCCCAAGGCACACCGTAATACTTGCCAGTGTCTGCAGGGTAGGGTGTGGTGAAATGGCATTGCCGTTATGCCTGATGACCCAAAGACACACCCCAATGCCTGCCACTATCTGCAGGGTAGTGATGGGGTTGGCTTCAGTTCAATACTTCACTGCCATTCCTTTTATACAGTTCTGTAACTCCTACACTACCAATGCCAATGCCAGCAGGCAAACATTTGGCATTGACAAATGCTTGTTTGTTTTATACTGAAAGGCCTGTGGGCCAAGCCCATTTTCACAGATGTCCAGTTATTACAAAACCAATACAAAACATGACAAACATTTACAATACAATTAATAATCAATAAAAATCTACATCATGTAAAACATTTACTAATAGAGTTTGCAAACGTATTATTTCTAAAGGCAGTCTTAAAGGTGACTAGCTTCTTTTGACTAATAATACTACTGGGAAGACCATTATATAACTTGGTAGCAGCAAAATTCAATGAGTTTTGACCAAAGGCAGTGTGAAAAAATTGGATCATAAAACCATCCTTATTCTGCAGTCGTGTGTTACCAGATTTACAGATCCAAGGAACTAAACCAAGAATGCTTTGTGGCATTGTGCCCAATTGAATCTTATGTAAAAACATCATTGCCCTGATATTAAAATGCCCTATCAATGAAAAACAACTAAAGTGTTTTTAAAGAGAACAGTGATGTGTTGACCTAGGTTGTCCTGTGGCAAAATGAATAACAGAATGGTAAGTAGCCTGAAGTTTAATTAGAAATCTGTAAATAGCATATGAGTAAACTATAGACCCATAATCGATTAAAGAAAATAATAAACTATGTGTAAGTTAGACACCTAATATCAACTGTAAGATTACCTCTGATTCTATATAAAAACCCTACATTTTTATATAGTCTACTGATTAAATCAAAAACATGAGACTCAGATGTTTACAGGTGGATGTCATTAGGGACATTAGTAAGTACCATGTCCAAAATATGTTCTACTCTCGTAGCCTCATATACACACTGCTGAATTCCTACTGATAGTAGTTTTTTTTGAATCCTGACAGCCAAGGTATTATTTGTATTTTTCTTACCCCAGTCAGTCTCTGGCATATTTAGATCCCCCATTAGCAAAATGTCAGAAACTTCAGCTAGATTAGCAACCTGTTCTATAAATGCTTCTGTCTCCCCCATATTCTTATCAGGTGGCCTATAGAATACCAATAACTTACATTTCTTCTCCTTCAACTTCAACAAATCCACACTAATGGCCTCAATACTACCAAAATCATTATTGTCATTATTGATGAAAAAATGAAGTCCATCTTCTTTCAAGTTGTGTACAGGGAGTGCTTGGAAACAACTGAGAAGCTGCATGGGATATACTATTTTGGTCTAAATATCAGTAACTAATCTTTCTCTCTCTCTTGCTTACATCTGAGAGAAGTTTTCCTCACTTTTAAAGTGGTATTGCCTTGTGTTTGTTTTAGTTTTTAATTCAGGAAAGGGTTTTTAAAACTGCTTATCTTCTGCATATTTGATTTTCCTTTGTGGCTAACTGGACTGATTACTAGAATTCTGTGAGAATCTGCATCAATATATTTTGCAACTTTTGGTGGGGTTGTGTGATTCAAAATAGCAAAAGCTGCAGTTTGTAATTGGATGTTAAACATAGCCTGAGGTGGGGGTAATTGTCTTCACAAGTCAGAGGTCTACAACCCAGCCATTTGTCTAGCTAGACCATTTCAGCATTGTTCAAATTACTATAAACTAGTGGTGTGATCCTGTTTGAGGCAGAAGTCCATCTTCTTCCAAGTTGTGTACAGGGAGTGCTTGAAAACAACTGAGAAGCTGCGTGGGATATACTATTTTGGACTAAATAACAGTAACTAATCTCTCTCTCTCTCTTGCTTACATCTGAGAGAAGTTTTCCTCACTTTTAAAGTGGTATTGCTTTGTGTTTGTTTTAGTTTTTAATTCAGGAAGGGTTTTAAAACTGCTTATCTTCTGCATATTTGATTTTCCTTTGTGGCTAACTGGACTGATTACTAGAATTCTGTGAGAATCTGCATCAATATATTTTGCAACTTTTGGTGGGGTTGTGTGATTCAAAATAGCAAAAGCTGCAGTTTGTAATTGGATGCCAAACATAGCATGAGGTGGGGGTAATTGTCTTCACAAGTCAGAGGTCTACAACCCAGCCATTTGTCTAGCTAGACCATTTCAGCATTGTTCAAATTACTAAAAACTAGTGGCGTGATCCTGTTTGAGGCAGAAGTCCATCTTCTTCCAAGTTATGTACAAGGAGTGCTTGGAAACAACTGAGAAGCTGTGTGGGATATACTATTTTGGATTAAATATCAGTAACTAATCTCTCTCTCTCTCTCTCTTGCTTACATCTGAGAGATGTTTTCCTCACTTTTAAAGTGGTATTGCTTTGTGTTTGTTTTAGTTTTTAATTCAGGAAGAGTTTTTTTTAAAACTGCTTATCTTGTCAGCATCCTCAGAAGGGCTGAAATAACTGCATATTTGATTTTTCTTTGTGGCTAACAAACCACCTGGCTATTTTGGGGCTCGAGAGGTTTACCTGTGTCTGATTTGGATGTCTGGATTTTTCTCTGTTTGATTAGCAGGGTCCTTTCTCTGTCAAATTGTTGTGTAGGGTAGCTTGCTGACAGGAAGGCACTCATCGCAGTGGTGGGTGAAAGCTTTTAGTCGATTGCTTTGTGAGGACACAGTTTAGGCCAACCCTTCCCACCCCTTGTCCCACCATCCCTGGAAATAGTTCCTTTATACCTGAGGTTCTGACATCATTTCCCTGAGTAAGGTGCATTTCACTGTCATATCCTCTCTAGCACACTGCATTGACAATATAAGCATACATATTGTATAATATATATATATATATATATTTTTATATAACAAATCACACACACACACACACACACACACACACACAAATACAAAAAGAAACTAGATAAACATGTGGGGAGTAGTGCTATGTAATGGCTGAGGGGCAGCAGTCTTCTGGGAGTCTTTCTGGAGGCTGAGATGCTGCCCTATTTGCAGACAACTATCTGCCCTGAGGGAGGAAGCTGCCCGTCTTCAGGCCGCACTGGACAGTAGTACAGAAACCTTCCCCCAGGCCACACTGGACAGTAGGAAGGGAACCTCCCCCATCCAGGGAGCACTAGCGCCACCACCACTACCTCAGAGGTTGTGAAGAAAGCACAGCAGTTGGACCACAGTGGGCTCAGGGAGGGTGAGGAGGGTGGAGCAGAGGCACACCCAGTCAATTGTTCCACTCCACAATCCATACACCATTCTGGGGGAGCATAGCTCCCCTATGGATGCACCTGCAGAGAAGACTGATGATAACTGTCACAAGGGAGGCCCACAGGAAGGAGGCAGAGGACACTACAGGGAAAGAAAGCAGCTCACGGTGGGGGACTCAATTATTAGTGGTATAGAACTGGAGGGAGCTGAGAAAACTGAAGTAAGGTGCCTGCCTGGTGCCATGGCTTGAAGAGACAGGAAGCTCATCCTCAGGATCATGAGAAGAGCTGCAAGGGATTCTGAGCTGGATGTAATTGTCCACCTAGGGACAAATGACTTGGCTCATCATGAGATTAGAGCAGTGCAGGAGGACATTGCAGAGTTGGGGAGGGACCTAAGACAAGTAGCACACACAGTATCCTTCTCAGAGGTGCTGCCTGTCAAAAGCATGGGGGAGGTGAGGGTAATTGGCACCATGCAGTTTAATGAATGATTGAAAGAATGGTGCAGAGCACAGGGGTTTGGCTTCATTGGGGACTGGGGTTCCACCTGGAGGGACACCAGCCTATACTGGCAGGATGGTCTGCATCTGTCCAGGAAGGGAACAAGTCTTTTGAGCAATCAGTTTAAATGCTTCATTGGCAAGCTTTTAAACTAGTCAAAGGGGGAGACACTGACAAGCAACAGAAAAATCCCAGCCTCTCCCTACAAAACAGGGTACTAAATGAGAAAAAGACCGAGGTAGAACGGTCAGTGGGGGATGCTGCAACAGAAGATAAAGCCATCAAAAAATGGAGAGCAATGAGTACCAATGCCCATAGTCTGAGTAACAAGCTTCCTGAATTAGTGGCCTTGATGGAGGAGGAACATCTGGATATAGTGGCAGTCACAGAAACATGGTACACACAAAACCAAGACTGGGACATAAACATACCAGGATTCACTGTCTACAGGAGGGTCAGGGAGGGTAAAAGAGGAGGAGGAGTAGTTCTTTACATAAGGGAAGGAATAAAAGCAACAGAACAAAAGGGTAAATGGGGAGGAGAAGAAGCACTGTGGGTAAATTTAGAGACAGGCAATGGCACCACAATCCACACAGGGGTTGTATACAGACCCCCTTCTCAGGAGGAGGAAATGGGCAGGGAAATGATAGAAAGTATACTTAGAATGGCAGTAAAGGGGGAGATATTGCTGATGGGTGATCTGAATATGCCAGATGTTAACTGGAGTGCAGTTACAACTGCCACTTCAAAGTGCAGTTATTCTAGATGCCCTACAGGGGCATGCCTTAGACAACTAGTACTGGAGCCACTCAGGAGGGCAATATTAGACTTGATTCTCTCAAATGGAGATGGAGAGAGGATCACAGAATGTAAGTGGGTAGCCATCTGGGAACTGGCGACCATCGAACAGTATGGTTCACAATAAACACAGCAATAGAGTCAAGCCATACAAAGACAAAAGTACTGGACTTTAGGAGGGCTGACTTTGCCAAAATGGGTGAGTGCCTAAGGAATGCACTAGCAAATGGGCTGGAAGGAGGGGTGGAAGAACAATAGGGAATAATAAAAACTGCCATCACAAAGGTAACTAGCCTTTGTGTGAAGCAAATAAACAAAACAAGACGATGTAAGAAACCACTATGGTTCTCAAAGGAAGTGGGAGTGAAGGTTCAAGAGAAAAAGAAAGCATTCAGGAAGTACAAGGAATTGCAGAAGGAGCAATACAGAGAACTGTATCAGTTAAAGCAAAAGGAGGCTGGGAAGGCAGTCAGAACAGCAAAGGCCCAAACCGAGGAAAAAATAGCCAACTCAGTTAAGAAGGGGGATAAAACCTTTTATAGGTACATCAGGGAGCAAAGGAAGACCAAGGGAGGGATAGTGAGGCTTAATAAAGGGGAGGAGGGTGGGCAGAGGAGACTGTGTAAAGGCAGAGATACAAACAAATATTTTTCTCAGTATTTACAAATAAAGGGAGGTACATAAAACAAACAGTAGTAACACTCTGGATACAGAAGTTGATATCAGCCCATTTATAGAAGAAAGGGTTCTGAAAGAACTCTTAAAACTGAAGGCCGACAAAGCAATGGAGCCTGATGGGATTCATCCCAGAATTCTAAAAGAGCTAAGGGTAGAACTAGTGACACCACTGATTACCCTTTTTAACAAATCATGGGATGATGGGGTGGTACCTGTGGACTGGAGGAGGGCAGATGTGATTCCCCTTCACAAAAGTGGGAGCAAGACAGAAGCAGGAAACTACAGACCTGTTAGTTTAACCTCAGTGATAGGGAAAATGATGGAATCACTTCTGAAGGAAAGAATTGTCGAGTATCTAGAGGCCAGAGGGCACAGGACCCTAGGCAGCATGGATTCATAGCGGGAAGGTCATGCCAGACAAATCTGATAGATTTCTTGACTGGGTGACCAAAGTAGTAGATCAGGGAGGGGCTGTGGACATGGCCTACCTAGACTTTAGCAAGGCATTTGACACAGTCTCACACAAAGATTAATATACAAGTTAGCCAGCCTGGGAGTGGGTCCCAAGATGACAGCCTGGGTAAAAATTGGCTGGAGAATAGAACACAGAGTAATAACTAAATAGAGTCCACTCAGAAGAAAGGAGGTTACTAGTGGGGTACGCAGGAGTTCAGTATTAGGACCATTCCTCTTCAATGTCTTTATAAGCGACATTCGTGGAAGGACTGGAAGAAAAGTATGTCTCTTTGCAGATGACACTAAGATCTGCAACAGAGTTGATGCACAGGGTGGGGTGGAAAGGATGAGAAGGGACTTGGCAAGGTTAGAGGAATGGTCAAATGTATGGCAACTTAGATTCAGTGCTAAGAAGTGCAAGGTAATGCACCTGGGAAACAAAACCCAGGGAAGAGTACACAATGGGGGTGAGATACTAACAACAACAAAAATGGAAAGGGACCTGGGGTAGTCATATCAGATGACCTAAAGGTGGGCAAACAATGTGAGAGGGCAGCAAGGAGGGCTGGGGGGTTACTGGGATGCATAGGGAGAGGCATCACCAGTAGAAAACAGGAAGTTATTATCCCTCTGTACAGACAGCTGGTGAGACCCCAACTAGAGTACTGTGTGCAGTTCTGGAGACCCAATCTCTGCAAAGACATAGACAGGATGGAAGCTGTCCAGAGGAGGGCAACTAAAATGGTGCAGGGTCTGCACTGGAAGACATATGAAGAGAGACTTAAGGAGCTTAATATGTATAGCCTCGCGGAAAGGAGGGGGGGACATGATAGAAACTTTCAAGTACCTCAAGGGAATCAACAAAGTCCAAGAGGGTAGCATCTTTCAAAAAAAGAGGTGTGCAAGAACAAGGGGGCACAATTTGAAGATAGAGGGTGGCTCAGAGGTAATTTAAGGAAGTATTTTTTCACAGAGAGGTTGTGGATGCATGGAGCGGCCTTCCGGAGAAGGTTGTGGAGTCAAAATCAGTGGTGGAATTCAAGCATGCATGGGACAGTCATAAGGCAATTCTGGGGGGTGGGGGTAAGAAGAAGTAGGCTGCTGGTTAACTAGGATCTGCAGCTTATCCATCAGGTAGGGAAATGGGCAGACTGGGTGGGCCAAGCGGTCCTTATCTGCCATCAAATTCTATGTTTCTATGTTTCTATTCTATCCCCTCCCTAATAAACAGGGCAACCCCACAACCTCTTCTATCTGACCTATTACTGTTTATAAGGTAATAGCCAGGGACATGTTGGTTTCATGCAGTAGCCATACTCCAACATGTTTCTCCTACCCCTCTAATCCTTATTTCATCTTTTCCCATTAATATCTCAAGTTCAGTCATATTCTATTTTTTTTAAACTTCTAGCATTAAAAAACATCACCCTTGTTGATGAATTCTTTTTACTTTTAATGTGGCTGTGTGAACTTGCTTTTTCATTTGCTGTTTGTTCCCCATCTCTCTAATTTAAACATTTGTCTATTTTATGGCTCAACCTTGTTCTCAAAATTCTACTTTCCCTGAAATTTAAGTGTAGCCCATCATTGCAAAATAGCTCATTCCTATTATAAAATGTATCCCAATATTTAATAAATAGATACTCATTTGCTTTTGTCCATCTATTCAGCCACTCATTTGCTAATACTATTCTCTTTGCTTGTAGACTGAAGATCTTGCTTCAGGTAATATTTCTGAGATCATGATCTCACAGCCCTTTTCTGACAGTTTCTTTGTTAATTTGGCGAAATCCTTCTGTATCTTAGGCAGTGATTTCCTAGCTAGGTCATTAATACTCATGTATACTACTGCTAGGAGATGTAATCCTGCTTCAGCAAATATATTATCTACCATATTATATAAATCCAAGGCTTCTGCACCAGAAAAGCTGCTTGTTCTCATTGTCCCTTTTACAAATTTATTGATCTGTATGCTTAATGATAGAGTCCCGTATTACTATAACCTGTCTTGGGTCTTGGATTCTTATATCCTCCTGAGGGGCCATCCCAGAATTTCT
This sequence comes from Neoceratodus forsteri, assembly GCA_016271365.2. Taxonomy (NCBI): domain Eukaryota; kingdom Metazoa; phylum Chordata; order Ceratodontiformes; family Ceratodontidae; genus Neoceratodus; species Neoceratodus forsteri. The sequence goes on from CM057449.1 coordinate 374,554,174, forward strand.
TTCTGCTGCTTCCATATGGGAATGCTGTCAATCTTCCAAAATGCTGTAACTGTTTGATAAAGGGGTCACAAAAGTTGTACCATTATCCTTTACATTGTTAACCCCTTGCCCCTGACCACTTTTACTTGACCCCAATAAACTCATTGCATTATTTTCGGCTCCCTCTTCTCTTGTAAGGTTATCAGAGACTGGCTTTAGCAGGCTTCTTCTTCTGCACTTCCTTTTTACATTTATGACCTCACTTCACTCACTGTTTACATTTTCATTTATACCACAGTCCTTCTTTCTTTTCCCCTGTCCATTACCAATCCACTCTCCTCCTTGGAAGCATTACTTTTGTTTAAACTAGAAAGGGTCCTTAGCCTAGCAGTTAGTTATAATTGACTGTGTCTCTAGTATCTAGTACTCGCTCCGTTACTCAGTGTAAGTTATGGTGTAGCTGCTTATTTAATGCACATTTTTCACATACATACTCTGTATAATATGTCCCTCATCAGCCACTTTACACATGCTGCATCCTCCACATTTCACAAATGGATCTCCATCCACTGTTAATACTGAGCATGTCATTTTCAGCTGGATATATACCCTAGTATTTACCAGCTGCAGTTGCTCAATTAGTCTACTCACAGATATGTGTATCCAGCAAATCAGCCTGATGGTTTCTTATCACCTTCTCCCCTCTTCCCACTCCATGCTAACATGCAAACATGTGCTAGATGCATGTGCCTCCATGCGTCTCAGCGTGCTGAGGCATGCCACTCATATTCATGTCGCTTGCTTTAGTAGCTTAATTTAAGCTGTGTGTGACCTAGAAGGAGCGAGGGTCTCAGCACACTCAGACAGCCCCACCACTGTCATTATATATCTATCTGTGAGTTTAGAGCTGCACGGGCTGGATATGCACCTCTCATAATACATATCTGGCTTTCATTAGTGCATGGCCACCTTGTTCAGAAAGCTTGATCTGACATTTTGTAAACTGGGCTTCGAAAAGGAATACATATTTAACTCTAATGATGATTATGCCAGTTTTGCACAAATTATGTGAAAGGATCACATACATAGATAAATATGTGTATATATACTGTATAAAAGAATGCGAGTGAAAATTCATGGTTATTGGGAATTTCCATTCTGAAAGATGTCAAAACTAATTTTTGTTCTGTGAGAATGCATAGGATAGGAGGGCAATTTGCAGACTGAGATTTAAAATCTTAGATATTACTTCAGGGTTACATGCATATCTAGATGTTCCTCTGACTGTGCAGCAGATAATGTTTGAATAAGTCATCTGGATAAACAAGGGAAAAAGGGATTCTCCTGGACAGGATGCTTATGACAGGGCAAGGAAATAGGGAAAAGACAGCTAAACTGTTATCTGTAATGACAATTCAGTATTATTTGCCTTGGGAAATATTGCTGCAAAAACTTTGCATTGCTGAAAGCAAACAGGAATAATTGTTAATTATGCATGAGTATGTATGTTCATTATGCTCCTTAGTATTGTATTTATTGTATTTTGATCTGCTTTTAATTCTTGTTCTGTATCAGATCTTTTTTTTGAGTGTCTCTTTTATTGTATGTAAGAATTAGTATGCATACTTTGCTAAGTAAACTGGACTTGACTTGGCTGTGACGGACAGTAAGTAACCTAATTGTTTTGGGGTAATGTGCACAGATAGTTCTATTTTTGTTTGTCTTACTGCTGATACACTAAAAGACTTATACTTTGATATTTAGGTTACTTATTAGTTTGAGCAACACTCATATTAGTTCAGTGAGAAATGGTTTTGTTTGCATGAGGAAAGTAGCTTTACCATACCCCTTTTACTTTTTTTGAAAAGTAGCATTTGCTGACTTCCTGTTAATTTTGCTGTTTTGGGGCACTATGCACAGTCTTTCATAATGCTGGAGCTGCACCATAAACCATACAAACAGAGACTAAAGGAGCTTAATATGTATACCCTTGAGGAAAGGAGGGAGAGGGGGGACATGATAGAAATTTTCAAGTATCTCAAGGAAATCATCAGAGTCCATGAGGGTAGTATCTTTCAGAAAAAGAGATGTACAAGAACAAGGGGGCACAGTTTGAAGACAGAGGGGAGACAGCTCAGGGGCAATGTAAGGAAGTATTTTTTTCACAGATAAGGTGGTTTCAATGCATAGAACTGCCTTCCTGAGGAGATCATAGGGTCAAAAACAGTGGGGAATTCAAGGATGCATTGGACAGACATAAGACAAGTATAGTGGGGGTAAGAGGAAGTAGGCTGTTGGTTAACTAGGAGCTTCAGCTTATCCAATAGGTAGGGAAGTGGGCAGATTTGGTGGGCCAAGTGATCCTTCATCAAAGTTTATGTCTCTATGTTTACTACAGTGGTCTGTAAACTAATTTCATTCTCAGCCTGTGCCAGGTGATACTGCTTCTCTCTGACTGCTGATAATTATAAATGTATCAGTGCAATCTTATTTTAATTAGTTCTCTGAAGTAATGGTGGTGCTGAGACCTCAAACTACAGAATGAACCTAGCTGGGTCAACTGAAAGGAGAATTAAACAATTGATGCATGAAATATATTCTGTGCAATTTAGGCTTATATGCAATAGGAATTACTGCACTGTATATCCACTTAAATAAAATAGAAACCAAAATGAATTATTGAAAGTCACAGTGATTTTTTTTCCTAATACAAAAGTGACTACAATTGATTCATTTTACCAGGTAAAATGGGAAGGAAAGTGAATAAGGAAAGTATGAAGCCTGAACCACTGGAGGTGACTTGTCAGGGAATTGAGCTTAACCACTGATTTTGTTTCCACTGGGACCAAAGCCTTCAAAAAGTATGCTAAGTATCATAAACTCCCAATCCAACGCAGGACTAGCTCTCAATGTAATTAATGTTTTTTGTGATAGTGTTAAATATTTTGTGATCAAAAGCAACAGTCTGTGCGCTGATTCACAGACTATGCACTGACAATATAAGCATACACATTGCACAATATATATATTTCTATATAACAAACCAATCACACACACAAACACACACAAAAAAAGTAGATAAACATATGGAGAGTAGTGCAATGTAAAGGCTGTGGGGCAGCAGTCTGCTGGGAGTCTTTCTGGAGGCTGACATGCTGCCCTATTTGCAGACAACTCTCTGCCCTGAGGGAGGAAGTTGCCCATCTTCAGGCCACACTGGACAGTAGTAAGGGGACCTTGCCCCAGGCCACACTGGATGGTAGGAAGGGAACCTGCCCCATCCAGGAACATCAGCCACCACCACTACCTCAGAGTTGAGAGAAAGCACAGCAGTTGGACCACAGTGGGCTCAGGGAGGGTGAGAATGGTGGAACAGAGGCACACCCAGTCAGTTGTTCCTCCACAATCCATACACCATTCTGGGGGCATAGCTCCCTAAGGGATGCACCTGCAGAGGAGACTAAGGAGGCAGAGGACAACTGTCACAAGGGAGGCCCACAGGAAGGAGGCAGGGGACACCACAAAAGAGGAAGCAGCTCCTGGTGGGGGACTCAATTATTAGGGGGATAGAACTGGGGGAAGCAGGGAAAACTGAAGTAAGGTGCCTGCCTGGTACCATGGCTTGGAGGGACAGGAAGCACATCCTCAGGATCATGAGAAGAGCTGCACGGGAGTCTGAGCTGGATGTCATTGTCCACCTAGGGACAAAATACTTGGCTCAACATGAGATCTGAGTAGTGCAGCAGGACTTTGTTGAATTGGGGAGGGGTCTAAGACAAGTAGCACATCAGTATCCTTCTCAGAGGTGCTGCCTGTCAATGGCATGAGTGAGGCGAGGGCACTTTGCACTATGCAGTTTAATGAATGGTTGAAAAAATGGTGTGGAGAACAGGGGTTTGGCTTCATCGGGGCCTGGGGTTCCACCTGGAGGGGGCACCAGCCTATACTGGCAGGATGGTCTATATCTGTCCAGGAAGGGAACAGGTCTTTTGAGCAATCGGTTTAAATGCTTCATTGGCAAGCTTTTAAACTAGTCAAGAGGTAGGCACTGATAAGCAGCAGGAAAATCCCAGCCTTCCCCTACAAAACAGGGTACTTAATGAGAAAAGGACTGAGGTAGAAAGGTCAGGGGGGATGCTGCAACAGAAGGTAAAGCCATCAAAAAATGGACAGCAATGAGTACCAATGCCTGTAGTCTGAGTAACAAGCTTCCTGAATTAGTGGCCTTGATGGAGGAGGAACATCTGGATATCATGGCAGTCACAGAAACATGGTACACACAAAACCATGATTGGGACATAAACATACCAGGATACAGTATCTACAGGAGGGACAGGGAGGGTAAAAGAGGAGGAGGAGAAGCTCTTTACATAAGGAAAGGAATCAAAGCAACAGAACAAAAGGGAAAACAGGGAAGAGAAGAAGCACTGTGGGTCAATTTGGAGACCGGCAATAGCACCACAATCCGTACAGGGGTTGTATACAGACATCCTTTTCAGGGAGAGGAAATGGACAAGGAAATGATAGAAAGTATATTTAGAATGGCACAAAAAGGGGAGATATTGCTGATAGGTGATTTGAATATGCCAGATATAACTGGAGTGCAGTTGCAGTAGCCACTTCAAAGAGTGGGGTTATTCTAGATGCACTACAGGGGGCATGCCTTACACAACCAGTATTGAAGCCCACTCGAGAGGGAGCAATCTTAGACCTGGTTCTCTCAAATGGAGATGAAGAGAGGATCACAGATGTAGAAGTGGGCAGCCATCTTGGAACTAGCGACCATCGAACAGTATGGTTCACAATAAACATAGCAATAGAGTCAAGCCATACAAAGGCAAAAGTATTGGACTTTAGGAGGGCTGACTTTGTCAAAATGGGTGAGTGCCTAAGGAATGCACCAGCAAATGGGCAGGAAGGAGGGGTGGAAGAACAATGGGGAATAATAAAAACTGCCATCACAGAGGTAACAAGCCTTTGTGTGAAGCAAATAAACAAAATGAAACGATGTAAGAAACCACTATGTTTCTCAAAGGAAGTGGCAGTGAAGGTTCAAGAGAAAAAGAAAGCAATCAAGAAGTACAAGGAATCACAGAAGGAGCAGGACAGAGAACTGTATGAGTTAAAGCAAAATGAAGCCGGGAAGGTAGTCAGAACAGCAAAGGCCCAAACCGAGGAAAAGATAGCCAACTGAGAAAACCTTTTATAGGTACATCAGGGAGCAAAGAAAGACCAAGGGAGGGATAGTGAGGCTTAATAAAGGGAGGGAGGGTGGGCAGAGGGTGACTGTGAAAAGGCAGAGATATTAAACAAATATTTTGCTCAGTATTTACAAAGGAAAAGGGAGGTACCTAAAACAAACAGTAGAAAAGACTCTAGGATACAGAAGTTGATACCAGCCCATTTACAGAAGAATAGGTTCTGAAAGAACTCTTAAAACTGAAGATGGACAAAGCAATGGGCCCTGATGGGATTCATCCCAGAATTCTAAAAGGACTAAAGGGTGAAACTAGTGATACCACTGACTACCCTCTTTAACAAATCATGTGAGGATGGGGTGGTACCTGAGGGACTGGAGGAGGGCAGATGTGATTCTTCTTCACAAAAGTGGGAGCAAGACAGAAGCAGGAAACTACAGACCTGTTAGTTTAACCTCAGTGGTAGGAAAATGATGGAATCACTTCTGAAGGAAAGAACTGTTGAGTATCTAGAGGCCAGAGGGCACAGGACCCAAGGCAGCATGGATTCACAGCAGAAAGGTCATGCCAGATGATCTGATAGATTTCTTTGACTGGGTGACCAAAGTAGTAGATCAGGGAGGGGCTGTGGACATGGTCTACATAGACTTTAGCAAGGCATTTGACACAGTCCCACACAAAAGATTAATATACAAGTTAGCCAGCCTGGGAGTGGATCCCAAGATGACAGCCTGGGTAAAGAATTGGCTGGAGAATAGGACACTAAGAGTAATAGTAAATGGAGTCCACTCTGAAGAAAGGGGTTACTAGTAGGGTACCACAGGGTTCAGTATTAGGACCAGTCCTCTTCAATGTCTTTATAAGCGACATTGCAGAGGGACTGGTAGGAAAAGTATGTCTCTTTGCAAATGACACAAAGATCTGCAACAGAGTTGATGCACAAGGTGGGGTGGAAAGGATGAGAAGGGACTTGGCAAGGTTAGAGGAATGGTCAAATGTATGGCAGCTTAGATTCAATGCTAAGAAGTGCAAGGTAATGCACCTGGGAAACAAAAACCCAGCGGAAGAGTACACAATGGAGGGTGAGATACTAACAACAGAAATGAAATGGGATCTGGGGGTAGTCATATCAGATGACCTAAAGGTGGGCAAGCAATGTGAGAGGGCAGCAAGGAGGGCTGGGGGGATACTGGGATGCATAGGGAGAGGCATCACCAGTAGAAAACAGGAAGTTATTATCCCTCTGTACAGACAGCTGGTGAGACACCATCTGGAGTACTGCGTGCAGTTCTGGAGACCCAATCTCCACAAAGACGTAGACAGGATGGAAGCTGTCCAGAGGAAGGAAATTAAAATGGTGCACGGTCTGCACCAGAAGACCTATGAAGAGAGACTTAAGGAGCTTAATACGTATAGCCGCAAGGAAAGGAGGGAGAGGGTCGACATGATAGAAACTTTCAAGTACCTCAAGGGAATCATCAAAGTCCAAGAGGGTAGCATCTTTCAAAAAAAGAGGTGTGCAAGAGCAAGGGGGTACAATTTGAAGATAGTGGGGGGTGGCTCAGAGGTAACTTAAGGAAGTTGTGGATGTATGGAACGGCCTTCAGGAGGAGGTTGTGGAGTCAAAAACAGTGGTGGAACTCAAGCATGCGTGGGACAGTCATAAGGCAATTCTAGGGGGTGGGGATAGGAGGAAGTAGGCTGCTGGTTAACTAGGATCTGCAGCTTATCCATTAGGTAGGGAAATGGGCAGACTGGGTGGGCCAATCGGTCCTTATCTGCAGTTAAATTCAATGTTTCTATGTTTCTATCCACTCTTCCAACCGTGTGCTCAGTGGAATCAGAGTCAGATACTAGAGAAATGGGTTGCTAGCCCCAGCTCTGTGAAAATCAGTACAAAGTCACTCAGCACACCATGGGCATAGTTAGGATGTTAAATAGCTCACAATTCCAGTATTTTGCAAACAATTCTTCTTCTTTATTCAAAATAACATCCAAATTGCAGTGTAGATGTCAAATATTACAGCCTCCAAACTAACTGTCCAGTGCTTCAACCAAAGTGTAGCCTTCATCAGAGGGATGGAGTTAGATTGGTTGAATCCACTCTTAAATACTATAATTTTAACCAGGTAGCACTTTGCTGCCCCCCTCATCACCTGTTCAGCTGATTGCTACTTTACATGAATGGCTCTGAAAGGATTCAAACCTGTCACCCAGTAAAATCCCCAAATTAATACAAACTGAATAAAAAACTAGGAGAATTAATACAAAGGAAAAAAAAACTGTATATGATTTATTCTCAACAAGGAGATTATTTCAGTATTAGATTACTTCGTACACATTTTGTGTCATTTTTGTATTTCTGTTTGCTTGCATGCATGCGGTGCCGCACATGTGCAAGAAACATCTTGGGACAGTATGACATTTTAGAGGTGTGTGAATATCTGCCCAATGTAGCTGATGCTTTATGGGGCTTGTCCCTCAAGCACCAATGAATTGGCCAGCTGTCTGTGACAGCAGTTTGAGAGAAGCGGTCTTCACTTGAAAGAAAAGCACCGCTTCAATCAGGGATGGTTACGAGCTGATGTTTTATGGGGCTCGTCCCTCCTCCCCTGCAACCAGGCACACAGACCTACCTTCTTTCTGTTGGCAGCAGCTGACAAGACTCTGGCCATGTGCATTACAGTGCACAGTAATGTGCATGGCCAGAGTTACAGTTCTTGTTGGCTCCTACCACCAAGGATCTTGTTCGTTAGGTGTGATTTTCCTGATGAACCATTTCAATAAATAAATATATGAGCCGTGGTGCAGCTTTCCACATTGGTGGCTCCTGCCATTTGCCACACACTCACCAGAAAGCCAACACTGGTGTGCCCAATCCCTGTGTCAGCATGTATTCCTCTTCCCCCTCATTAATGTGACACACTGAAGCCCACTCCAGTGTGCCCAAATCATTGTTTATTTATGTTTCTAACACTGGGGTGCCCAATCTGGGTGTCAGATGACCCCACCCACCGAATATTTCAAGTGCTGATGTAGGGTGCCCAATCCACATGTCGGCATGCCCCCCCCCACACACACACACATACACTATTGTGGCACACTTGGAGCCCACCCCAGTGTGCCTAAATATTTTTGGTAACCTGTAAAATAAAAAAAGTCCCAGTAAAAAAGAAATGGTACCTCGTTGTCTCCCCATTTTTCCTCCTCCACCCCACCTTCCATTTGCGGACTCACCCCCCCACACACACATACCCCTGCACCCCATATTTACCTTCGGAGGTCAGGTGCAGTGATCCTCTATGGAATGGGACCCATCTGCACTCTTTAAAGCTGACTGGCAAACTGAAGAAAAGATGTTAAGCTGTATAATGGGAGTCAATGGGGGGATTCAACTAAGGTTGATATCTCAGCCATTTTAAGGAATTTTGTCCCAAATTTTCAACATGGTTTTCATGGGACCCCACCTCATGAACAGTGTCACTGTCATTTGGTCACTCAGTCCCAAAAGGTGATTTTGTGGCTGCTGTATGGAATCACCCTTTGGGACTGATTAATGAAATGACAGTGCCACTGTTCATGAGGTGGGGTCCCGAAAAACCCATGTTGCAAATTTGCTGAAAACATTCCAAAAAATGACTGTGTTAGGAGCATACATTGCACAGTTTCTATGGACACTTATAACTTTGTCAATTTTTAATATCTTCTCTCCAGATATTCAGCATTGCCATTTTGTCACACCTCCTTATGAACAGTGCAACTGTCATTTTTCACATCCTACCCAAAATGTGTTTTCGCACCTGTAGAGCAGAATGGAGTGGTCGCTGTGGGAAATCAACTTATGGGACAGATTAACAACATTTTCAGTGGTACTGTTCATGAGGGGAGGTCCCAAAATGCCCATGTTGAAAATCTGGGAGAAAAATATCCCCCCAAAAATGATTGCATTACAGGTGTGCATTGTGCAGTTTCTATATGCGCTTGTAACTTCACCAATTTTTCTTATTTTCACTCCAGATTTTCAACATTGCCATTTTTCGCACCTTCTCATAAACAGTACACCTGTCATTTTTCACATCCTGCTCCAAATGTGTTTTTGCACCTGTAGCACTGAATGGCATAGTTGCTGTGTGAAATCACCTTTCAGGATTGAGTAACAAAATGATAGTGTAACTGTTCATGAGGTGGGGTCCCAAAAAGTCCATGCTGAAAATTTGGAGTGAAAATACCAACAAATACCCAGGGTGTTAGTTTTTCCAACCATAATGTCCTACTCAGTAGAGACTGACAGGTGTTGGGGGTGTGACTTGGGGTCATCGGCCATAATGCTCATGCCATTCCAACCCCACCCCCATCCTGCAGTCAGTGACATGCATTGAGGTATGTCTTGGGGTCTTTGACCCTAGTGTTCACCCCATTCTCCTCTCCTGCACCCATCTCAGTTTATTTCCTTATGAAATGGGGTGAGCCTAAGGACCAAAGACCCCAAGGCACACTGCAACACTTGTTGGTGTCTGCAGGGTGGAGTGAGGTGGAATGGAATGAGCATTATGGCTGATGACCCAAAGGCACATCCCCAAACACCTGTCAGTCTCTTCAAGGTGGGATTGGGGGTTGGCATTAGTTTAATACTTTACTGCCATTCCTATTATGCATCTCTCTAACTCCTGCACTACAAATGCCAATACCTACAGGCAAACATTTGGTATTGACAAATGCTTGTTTTTTTATTATATCTACTGAAAAGTTAATTTATCTTCCAGAGTTGCACGTTAACAATTCCCTGATATCTGCCTCTTGTGGGCTACTAGGAGGTAGATATCTATTGCCTAGTGCAGTATAATTGCAAATATAATAGTTGGAACTTCTCTAGAAACACTGGGGCATTTGAGCATCCAGTTACATGGTATGCATGTATACTGTTTACACTGGCTGTCTATAACCCTGCATAATACTCCTTCCCTTACAAAAAGTAGTTCTGGGAGCAGCACATATGGCTTCTGCTAGTTTGGGTCACTCAGTAAGATAGGCCAGTTCATTTTTTATTTAATTCTCTTTTTATTAATTTTTATTAATTTCATTACAATTAAAGCAGGACCAATAATTGTGAATATATTTCTCAAGACAGAGACCTACTAATCTACAATACATAGTCAATTATAAATAACAGTTCTAAGTATTGTACTGTCAGTAATAATATTCATAAAGTGGGAAGGTAGATGTTAATCAATAAATAAAATGTTATATCTATTTTCATATAGGCAATATCTTGAAGAAGCATAGTGCACCAAAATAGAAATTGTTATCCTCATTTAGTTAAGCTTTGCCATTTTCACATCCCAAGTCAAAACTATTATAAGTAACTAACATAGACACATTTACATAAATCAATGAGTCATGCCAGGGAAAAGTCAAATACCTACACTATATACTGTATATAGTATATACAAAAGAATCAACACTGCAACTATTGTACTTTTCTTTTAGAAAGGGAAACATCTAAATAAATAAGGAAAGTATTTTTAGCAAAAAAAAAAAACTAAAGGTTCTGTTAACTAAACAATGTTCTAAGACATTAGCTCATTTTAAACTTTGTACAGATCGTATGGTGGGTCAAAAAAAGGGTCCTTCAGAAATCAACTTATTCCAATTAGTATTCAAAAAGGTTGCTTAATATTCTTGCAGTGCCTGGTTTTTCAATTAGTGTTTCTCCAAATTCATCAATAGAAAGATTGGAGTCAAAACATTCAGAGACAGTCATTGAGAATATACAGTTGCTCTTTGCTTTTCTCGAATTAATGCAGCCAATTGATCACGGTTCAAAAATATATGGCTTTTACCCTGAAACTGCATCCTGCATTTGGAAGGCTCTAAAATCAAGAATCATCCACCGAGCTCAACCATACCATGTCTGCACAAATACAAATGTTTTCTTTCTCTGTTGGGTCATAAACAAAGGCTGGGATATACTGTAGTTGGAATGACAATTCCTGTATCGAATACTACCTCACATCTTAGCTAGTTTGATTAACATTTCATGGCCTACCTCAAAAGTGAGAACATACATAAAAGTTGATCTTTTGGTCTATGTGAGAGGGTTAAAGTTGGAAAGCTCACATTATCAGAAGAATGTTTTTTTTCTAGGGAGTCTGTACATATTTACAACAAACTCTGGTCAGAGCCAATATGGCTGCCCAGAGAAACTGTGGTGTTTTTGTGCGGCAAGAGAGAGTAGAACCATAGTGGAAGCTCTTGCCACACCAGAGTCTGCCATGCTGAAGATGACAGCTCTGACAGACCTGCATATGAGCGTAGCTTGGGGCGGGCACTGAGCACTGCAGAGGGGAACTGCATACATGGAGGACTGGGGAAGAGGAGACAATGAAGACCACAATCGACTTTAGTGCTGTAGACAGGAGACCACATCACTGTAGGAGAACACAGACATCAGTTCTGAATGGCACAGTTGCTGTGTGAAATCACCCTTCAGGATTGAGTAACAAAATTATAGTGTCACTGTTCATGAGGTGGGGTCCCAAAAAGCCCATGCTGAAAATTTGGAGTGAAAATACCAACAAATACCCAAGGTGTTAGTTTTTCCAAGCATAATGTTCTACCCAGTAGAGACTGACAGGTGTTGGGGGTGTGACTTGGGGTCATCGGCCATAATGCTCATGCTATTCCACCCCAACCCCCATCCTGCAGTCAGTAACACGCATTAAGGTTTGCCTTGGGGTCTTTGGCCCTAATTTTCACCCCATTCTCCTCTACTGCACCCATCTTAGTTTATTTCCTTATGGAATGGGGTGATCGTAAGGACCAAAGACTCCAAAGCACACTGCAACACCTGTTGGTGTCTGCAGGGTGGAGTGAGGTGGAATGGCATGAGCATTATGGCCAATGACCCAAAGGCACACCCTCAAACACCTGTCAGTCTCTTCAAGGTGGGGTTGGGGGTTGGCATTAGTTTAATACTTCACTGCCATTCCTGTTATGCATCTATCTAACTCCTGCACTACCAATGACAATACCAGCAGGCAAATATTTGGTATTGACAAATGCTTGTTTTTTATTATATCTACTGAAAAAGTTAATTTATCTTCTAGAGTTTCAGGTTTACAATTCCCTGATATTTACCTCTTGTGGGCTACTAGGAGGTACATATCTGTTGCCTAGTGCAGTATAATTGCAAATATAATAGTTGGAACTTCTCTAGAAACACTGGGACATTTGAGCATCCAGTTGCTTGATATGCATGTATACTGTTTACACTGACTATCTATAACCCTGCTTAATACTGCTACCCTTACAAAAAGTAATTCTGGGAGCAGCACATATGGCATCTACTAGTTTGGGTCACTCAGTAAGATAGGCCAGTTCATTTTTTATTTAATTTTCATTTTATTAATTTTTATTGATTTCATTACAATTAAAGCAGGACCAATAATTGTGAAGATATTTAACTCAAGACAGAGACCTACTAATCTACAATATATAGTCAATTATAAATAACAGTTCTAAGTATTGTACTGTCAGTAATAATATTCATAAAGTGGGAGGGTAGATGTTAATCAATAAATAAAATGTTATATCTATGTTCATATAGGCAATATCTTGAAGAAGCATAGTGCACCAAAATAGAAATTGTTATCCTCATTTAGTTAAAGCTTTGCCATTTTCACATCCCAAGTCAAAACTATTATAAGTAACTAACATAGACACATTTACATAAATCAATGTGTCATGCCAGGGAAAAGTCAAATACCTACACTATATATACTGTATATAGTATATACAAAAGAATCAACACTACAACTATTGTACTTTTCTTTTAGAAAGGGAAACATCTAAATCAATAAGGAAAGTTTTTTTAGCAAAAAAAAAAATAACTAAAGGTTCTGTTAACTAAACAATGATCTAAGACATTAGCTCATTTTAAACTTTGTGCAGATCGTATGGTGGGTCAAAAAAGGGGTCCTTTAGAAATCAGCTTATTCCAATCAGTATTCAAAAAAGGTTCCTTAATATTCTTGCAGTGCCTAGTTGTTCAATTAGTGTTTCTCCGAATTCATCAATAGAAAGATTGGAGTCAAAACAGTCAGAGACAGTCATTGAGAATATACAGTTGCTCTTTGCTTTTCTCGAATTAATGCAGCCAATCAATCACGGTTCAAAAATATATGGCTTTTACCCTGAAACTGCATCCTGCATTTGGAAGGCTCTAAAATCAAGAATCATCACCGAGCTCAACCATACCATGTCTGCACAAATACAAATTTTTCTTTCTCTGTTGGGTCATAAACAAAGGCTGGGATATACTGTAGTTGTAAATGACGATTCCTATATCGAATACTACCTCACATCTTAGCTAGTTTGATTAACATTTCATGGTCTAACTCAAATGTGAGAACATACATAAAAGTTGATCTTTTGGTCTATGTGAGAGGGTTAAAGTTGGAAAGCTCACACTATCAGAAGAATGTTTTTTTTCTAGGGAGTCTGTACATATTTACAACAAACTCTGGTCAGAGCCGATGTGGCTGCCCAGAGAAACTGTGGTGTTTTTGTGCGGCAAGAGAGAGTAGAACCATAGTGGAAGCTCTTGCCACACCAGAGCCTGCCATGCTGAAGATGACAGCTCTGACAGACCTGCACATGAGCGTAGCTTGGGGTGGGCACTGAGCACTGCAGAGGGGAACTGCATACATGGAGGACTGGGGAAGAGGAGACAATGAAGACCACAATCGACTTTAGTGCTGTAGACAGGAGACCGCATCACTGTAGGAGAACACAGACATCGGTTCTGAATGGCACAGTTGCTGTGTGAAATCACCCTTCAGGATTGAGTAACAAAATGATAGTGTCACTGTTCATGAGGTGGGGTCCCAAAAAGCCCATGCTGAATATTTGGAGTGAAAATACCAACAAATACCCAAGGTGTTAGTTTTTCCAAGCATAATGTTCTACCCAGTAGAGACTGACAGGTGTTGGGGGTGTGACTTGGGGTCATCGGCCATAATGCTCATGCCATTCCACCCCCACCCCCATCCTGCAGTCAGTAACATGCATTAAGGTATGCCTTGGGGTCTTTGGCCCTAATTTTCACCCCATTCTCCTCTACTGCACCCATCTTAGTTTATTTCCTTATGGAATGGGGTGATCGTAAGTACCAAAGACCCCAAAGCACACCGCAACACCTGTTGGTGTCTGCAGGGTGGAGTGAGGTGGAATGGCATGAGCATTATTGCCAATGACCCAAAGGCACACCCTCAAACACCTGTCAGTCTCTTCAAGGTGGGGTTGGGGGTTGACATTAGTTTAATACTTCACTGCCATTCCTGTTATGCATCTCTCTAACTCCTGCACTACCAATGACAATACCAGCAGGCAAATATTTGGTATTGACAAATGCTTGTTTTTTATTATATCTACTGAAAAAGTTAATTTATCTTCTAGAGTTGCAGGTTAACAATTCCCTGCTATTTACCTCTTGTGGGCTACTAGGAGGTACATATCTGTTGCCTAGTGCAGTATAATTGCAAATATAATAGTTGGAACTTCTCTAGAAACACTGGGACATTTGAGCATCCAGTTGCTTGATATGCATGTATACTGTTTACACCGACTATCTATAACCCTGCTTAATACTGCTACCCTTACAAAAAGTAATTCTGGGAGCAGCATATAGCATCTACTAGTTTGGGTCACTCAGTAAGATAGGCCAGTTCATTTTTTATGTAATTTTCATTTTATTAATTTTTATTGATTTCATTACAATTAAAGCAGGACCAATAATTGTGAAGATATTTAACTCAAGACAGAGACCTACTAATCTACAATATATAGTCAATTATAAATAACAATTCTAAGTATTGTACTGTCAGTAATAATATTCATAAAGTGGGAAGGTAGATGTTAATCAATAAATAAAATGTTATATCTATGTTCATATAGGCAATATCTTGAAGAAGCATAGTGCACCAAAATAGAAATTGTTATCCTCATTTAGTTAAAGCTTTGCCATTTTCACATCCCAAGTCAAAACTATTATAAGTAACTAACATAGACACATTTACATAAATCAATGTGTCATGCCAGGGAAAAGTCAAATACCTACACTATATACTGCATATAGTATATACAAAAGAATCAACACTGCAACTATTGTACTTTTCTTTTAGAAAGGGAAACATCTAAATCAATAAGGAAAGTTTTTTTAGCAAAAAAAAAATAACTAAAAGTTCTGTTAACTAAACAATGATCTAAGACATTAGCTCATTTTAAACTTTGTGCAGATCGTATGGTGGGTCAAAAAAGGGGTCCTTTAGAAATCAGCTTATTCCAATCAGTATTCAAAAAAGGTTCCTTAATATTCTTGCAGTGCCTAGTTGTTCAATTAGTGTTTCTCCGAATTCATCAATAGAAAGATTGGAGTGAAAACAGTCAGAGACAGTCATTGAGAATATACAGTTGCTCTTTGCTTTTCTCAAATTAATGCAGCCAATCGATCACGGTTCAAAAATATATGGCTTTTACCCTGAAACTGCATCCTGCATTTGGAAGGCTCTAAAATCAAGAATCATCCACCGAGCTCAACCATACCATGTCTGCACAAATACAAATTTTTCTTTCTCTGTTGGGTCATAAACAAAGGCTGGGATATACTGTAGTTGTAAATGACGATTCCTATATTGAATACTACCTCACATCTTAGCTAGTTTGATTAACATTTCATGGTCTAACTCAAACGTGAGAACATTCATAAAAGTTGATCTTTTGGTCTATGTGAGAGGGTTAAAGTTGGAAAGCTCACATTATCAGAAGAATGTTTTTTTTCTAGGGAGTCTGTACATATTTACAACAAACTCTGGTCAGAGCCAATATGGCTGCCCAGAGAAACTGTGGTGCTTTCCTGTGGCAAGAGAGAGTAGAACCATAGTCGGAGCCTGCCATGCTGAAGATGACAGCTCTGACAGACCTGCACATGAGCGTAGCGTGGGGGGGGCACTGAGCACTGCAGAGGGGAACTGCATCCATAGAGGCTGGGGAAGAGGAGAGAAAGCAGACCATAGTCGACTTCAGTGCTGTAGACAGGAGACCACATCACTGTAGGAGAACATAGACACTGGTTCTGCTTTTCTACTACAGTGATGTGATCCCAAAACAACTGCAGGGCTGCAACCTTGCGGCTGTAATTAATGGCAGATTTTCAGGAGATAATGAGTATGCATTAATAAAAATACATTTCAGTAGTTTTCTAGTATTTTCAAACTCAGAAGCAAAGGAAGATGGAATAGCTATAACTGAAGATTTCTATATTTGTGACTATTCATATTCTCCAACTTCCTTATTACTGCAACACAGTCTCAAGTAGTCATTGATGACAAGGCAAAGATTGGATTTTAGATTGACTGTCAGATATCACTATTCTCATTTTTATGCTTCTCTGAAATTTCTATAAATTATATTTCAAGTACCTCATTCCCTGCCACCAACTGATCAAGTTCCAGTTTGTATCCAAATTAGAACATAGCTGACACAGTTTATTCAAAGCAATTTTGGATTTAAGAATATAGGCTTGACTGGTGGTAAGAAGACCACCATTTTCCTTGGCTTCACATCTAGTGCAGTTTCTTGGCTTGGGGCTGACATTTAGTGAGTGCCAATCTCTCATTCTATTCTATTATACTATGTTACAAATGTGACTATAGAACATAAGATACCAGCAGAAAAAGGCTTATACACCATCATGTCTTCCAATTTTCCTACATGAGTTGTGCCTACCTTCCTTGGTCTTGCTCTAGCCAAATACAAGTTGGCAGATATGCCTCACCTTCCCCACTCACCATTCCCTTGCTCACCATAGTTTTTACTGTCACACTTCCCACTCTCTCTTGAAACCTGCCACCACCATGGCATTTAAACTGTTCCATCTATCCATCACCCTTTTTGTGAAGAAATGCTTCCTCATATCCTTCTTGAATCTACCCTCCACTACTTTAAACTCATGTTCCTTGGTTGCTGACCCCTTACTATACTTAAACAGGTAATGGGACTCTACCCTGTTTATCCCATTCAAATATTAAAATGTTTCTATCGTTCCCCTGTCTCTTCTGGACTCAAGTGAGTACATGCACAGCCTGGCCTGATGGTTCTCCTATGAGGTAACCTGCTGACTTTGCATAATCTTTGTAGCACACTTTTGTACAGATTATTTATGGTCCTTATCTTTTTTTCAGGTGCAGGCTCCAGAACTGAACAGAATATTCCAGGTGTGGCCTCACCAGTGACCCAATGAAGGAGAATAGCACGGTTGTGAGGTTTTCCTTGCCTATGTGCATGATGTTACATTTCTTGGCAATAAACTTCAGTTGCCATGCCTTGGACCACCCTCCAACTTTTCTAGGTCCTGACTCCCTCCCCAGAGTCTACCCTGCCACAGAGTTTAATAACATTTGCAGAGACAGATGTTACCCTTGATTCCTTCCTCGGTCAAACCTGAACTCATTAACTGTACTAGTCTCAGAACTGACCCCTATGGTTCACACTTATGACCTACATGACTGCTGAATGCTCCCCATTTACTACCACCATTTGAGTCCTTCATCCTAGCCAATTTTCTACCCATCCTGCTAGCTTTGATTGTAGCCCCAGATCACCCCAATTTCTTCATATGTCTTTATTGGCGGTACCGAGTTGAATGCCTTACTTAACTCTAACTACAACCGCACATCAGTTACCTTGCTGTTGTCCACTGCCATCTCTGCATAAAAGAAAACCTTAGTCAGGTTAGTCTGTAATGACCTTCACTTCAGGAAGCTATGCTGCCTCCTGTTTTGGAGCCATTTGTTTCAAGAAATTCCACCAATTGCTCTTAGATGATAGCTTCCAGGAGCTTACCTACTACAGAAGTCAAACTAACCATCCTATAGTTTTCTGGGTCCTCTCCAGTCCTTCTCTTATGTTGGAGGACCATGAAAAGCACTTGACTCTACCTATCTAACTACACTTCCACTGTAAGTACTAAATAAAAGGCCTTATTTGTAGTGGGCAATGTGGTCGGTTTATTCCTATCCTACAGGTCTCCCAGCTATGATAGAGTTGCACCCTTCCCAGTTTTTGGGGGGCAGAAAGGTCATCCATGTTCTGTTCTGCTGTCTAACTTTTTTGTCTCACTTTATCTTTAGTGTGGCACTAATTCAAGAAAGTACAGAAGTAAGGTATAAAAGGGGTTTCATTACCAGATTTTTAACTGAAATAAACAATCATAGTGATGGGAATCACTTTGTTTTGTGAGCTGTATCAGCTGGGATTAGTAGTAGATATTATCATACTAACATACTATTTGCGAGCAGATTAGGCCTTATGGTCTATCGAGTCTGCTCGAACTTTAGCTCCTTAGGTGGCTTCCGAGGCCCTCCCATCCCTTGTGCTCCAGAAACCCCTATCATCTATCCCCACCCCCCTGGGACAGACCATCATCTGATACATCCACTTTCTGTGTCTATCCCAACCTCTTTTGAAGCCCTTCACTGTGGATCTCTGATCCAGCTTGCCAGGCAGTGCATTCCAAGGGTCCACCACCCTCTCAGTGAAAAACCTCCTCCTCTTTTTCCCCCTCACCCTTCCACCTTCCAACTTCAAACCATGCCCTCTGGTGATACCTCCCTGCTTTAGTCTAAAGATCCCCTCCATGTTTACCCTATTTATTCCCTTGAGGTACTTGAAGACCTCAGTCATGTCCCCGTCTCTCTCTTCCAATGAAAACAGGCAGAGCTCCTCAAGTCTGTCCTCGTATGTCAAATCCCTAGCCTTGTATCATCTTAGTTGCCCTCCTCTGTACCCTCTCAGGGCTGTGCGTCCCTCTTCAAGTGTGGTCTCAGTACTGCACACAGTACTTAAGGTGTGGTCTAACCAGTCCATTGTACAGCAGCAGAATCACTTCCTTGCTCCTAGAGGTGATCCCCCTTATGATGCATCCCAACATCCTGTTTGCCTTGCTAGCCGCTCTCCTGCACTGCTCAGAGTTATTCATACATGCATCCACCATGACCCCTAGGTCTTTTTCCCCTATTGAGGCCTCCAGCGCCTCTCCTCCCAGGGTGTACCTGTGTTTAGGGTTTCCCCGACCAAGATGCAACACCTTGCACTTAGTGATATTGAAATTTAATTTCCATTTGTGAGTCCAGCTTTCCGGGGTGTCCAGGTCCCCTTGCAGAGCCAACCTCCCCTCTTCTCCCTCAACTACTGCTCCCATCTTGGAGTCATCCGCGAAGAGACTTATTTCACACCCTATACCCTCCCTGATGTCCGATATGTGTGCTTTACACTGGATTGGACCCAGGACAGAGCCCTGTGGTACCCCACTACCAACCTCTCTAGGATTCGAGAGCTCCCCACAGACCACTACTATCTGGGTGCATCCAGCTAGCCAGTTTTCAATCCATCTGACCATCAAAGGGCCTACTCCTAACCCCATCAGTTTCTCCATGAGACCATTGTGGGGGACAGAGTCAAACGCCTTGCTGAAGTCCAAAAATAATAAATCCACAGGCTTTCCCCTGTCCAGTTCTGATGTTACCCATTCGTAGAACTCCACAAGATTGGTTTGACATGATCTACCTGGCACAAACCCATCCAAGTACACCCCCAATCGTTCCTTTAGTATACTCTCCATTAATTTTCCCACCACTGAGGTAAAACTGATGGGTCTATAGTTACTTGGTACTTCCCTCGACCCCACTTTATGGATTGGCACCACATGTGCCTCTCGCCAATCCCTAGGTACTCTCCCTGTCTCAAGTGACCTGTTGAAGAGCTCCTCCAGGGGTGCAGCCAGTATGTCTGCCAATTCCCATAGTACTCTTGGATGAATGCCATCTGGCCCAGGGGATTTGTCTTTCTTTAGGGCCTTGAGGGCTAACCACACCTTTTTGGTGGAGATAGCATCATCTGTCCCCTCCACCTTACTGGCCTTTTTATCCAGATGTGACACCCCAGGGTACCTACCACTCCCTCTTGCTCCATTTCTGTTCCTCCTGATCCCACTCACTGCCACTTCTATCCCCTTCGTGCCCTGCTTTGTAGATATCCCATCCCCCTCACTAGTGAACACAGAGGCAAAGTACTCGTTAAATACCTCTGCCTGGTCCCTCGCCTCTTCCACCCACCCTCCTTCTGATCTCAATCTGCTGTGATGGCTCTTAGTTTTTCTCTGCTCCCCAATGTACCGGAAGAACCCCTTTTTCCCTCCTTGTATCCCCTGTGCCAGCCACTGCCCTTTACTGGACTTTGCTCCCCTCACCATATGGGTGACTTTTCTAGATGCAAGATGGTACATTTCCTTATCCCTATCCCCTCTTGTTGTTTTATATTTTTTGTAAGCTGCCTTCTTTTCTCTGACTGCTACCTGTACCTCACTGGACCACCAGCATGGTTTATGTGACCTTGCTCCCTTACATTTCAACTTAGCGCAGATCCTGACTGCCTCATAAAGTCCCCATTGTATGACCTCCCATCTCCTTTCCACACTTGTCATAGATGTAATCCCCTTCAAGTGATCCTTGAGAATATTTCCCACGCCCTCAAAGTCTGCCCCCCTGAAGTCCACTGCCAATGTCCTAGATCTCCCCCCCTCCCCCCATGCTTATTTGAAACCAGACAGTATTGTGGTCGCTCCCAGTCATGGGGTCCTGTACAACCAGGTCCCTTACCAGATCCCCTCTGCCAGAACCATGTCCAGGACATGCCCCTCCCTTGTGGGCTCAATCACATGCTGTGTTAGAACACATCCTGGAAGCCATCCAGCAGCCTCTGCTCCTTAGCCACCTTAGAGGACATGGTTCCCCAGTTTGTACCTGGCGTAAGGGTCCCCATTAACACCACTCCTTCCCTTTTGGTCACACTGGGTAATGATGTTGTCCAACAAACCATCCTCTAGAACATCACTCATCCCGGAGACTATATACTACACCCAGCTTGACCTTATCTCCTGCTAGGGATCGTGAGTAACCCATAAGGCCTCAACGTTTCCTCTGCCTCTTCTACCCTAGCAATTTCTATGTCATCTCTAATGAACATAGCCACTCCACCCCCTCTGCCCTCCTTTCTATCCTTCCTAAGCATAGTGTACCCCTGTACATTTAGTTCCCAGTCATGGTTTTTGTTGGCCCATGTCTCCGTGACTGCTGCCACATCCACCCCCCCCGAGCAGCATGGCCTGGAACTCTGGCAACTTGTTTCCCAAGCTCCTGGCATTTACTAACACCAACCCCAACCCCTTATCCCTGATCCCCTTTGTCGAACCCCACCCAGGTTCCTTATACTTCCATCCTCCTTCTGCTCCTCCTGAAATATTCACCCCAGTCTGTTTCCCCTCCCCCCTTGGGCTTGAAGGCTACTCCGTCATCTGTAGGAGGGGCTTCTGGTCAGCCCTCCTTATCCTTCCACCCTCACAAGTTTAACCCACCTTTCTTGAATGTAGTCAGCCATCCCTGTTTAAGGACTTACTTCCCTAATGGGGCAAGATGAAGCCTGTCCTTGGCACACAGTCCCTTATCCTCCCAAACTCCATTCCAGTTCCTGACACCCCTACCCCTCTCTTCACCCCACTTCCCTGGAGCCAGTCATTAACCTCTGTGAGCATTTCATTTTTCTCCACTGAGGCCTTTAGTACTGGCAATATCTCGAAAGAAAATGTTGCATCCATTATCCTGACAGACTCTGGCAGTTCTTGGAACCTTGCTTGGATTTCAAAATGCTATTTCCCTCTAGATCATTAGTTCCCAAATGCACCAGGAACTCGGTTCCCTCCACAATCCTAACCATTTCATACACCATGAACTTTGCTCTGTGCACTGTCAGCCCAGAGATACTCACTACCTTCACCTGGCTAAGGCATCCACCCTGTCCTCCCACTGGATACCCCTAATCATCAAGTCTCCCAATAACAGAACCTTAACACCGCCATCATCCTTATAGTTGCCTCACTATGCCCTCTCAGCCCCCTTCCCCCCTTTTTCATGATCTCAATTCCATGGGAGTCTTCCTGCCTTATTAGAGACCCCTTGTCACCCTCCTTTCTGCCTCCCTCGTTATTTTGCCCACTTAACTCAAACCCCTTCTGAATAGGTGTCCCTTTAACCTCTCTTATCTGAACCATTTATCCTGGCCCTGATGGTTTCCCTTCTCCCACACCATCCTCCCCTTGTATAGTACCCCTGCCTCCAGAGGCTCTCTGTGGGTCCCCTTTAGCTAGGGCCCCATCCTTGGTACTGACCCCCCTGCTGAAGGGGGGCTCTGCTCCACCTCCTTGTCTCCCAGGTTCTCTCCAATCATGATCTCCTCCCTCATGTCTGCAATATGTTGCATCTCCCCCATTTGCTTAACATTTATGTTTCCCCTTCTTCCTCTGGGACTATTTCTATCCTTTCCATTGCCGGTCTGTGATGCCCTATGGGTATCCGACTCCCTCCCCCCGGCCTCTGTATAAGTTTCCTCATTTCCACCAACCCCTTCCTCCCCCTCTAGGTTGCTTAGTAGCTCAAATTTATTGTGACACTCTATGTCAGCCTCCATCAAGTAACCAAGTTTCCCCTGACTGCACCTCTAAACTGCCCTCTTCTTCCCCTCTTGCTCTGTTCACCTTGGGAGCTCCCTTCCTGAGTCTGCTGTTTTGGCTTCTGCACAACCCCTCCTGACTCTTCCCTCCACTCTCTTTGTATTCGGAATGTTCACCCCATACGTTTTCCCCTTAGCGTCAACATCCTTATCTAAGGGTCCTCTGTCCCTAATATCCCCCCTCCTGCTTGCTGTAACATAAAATCCTGTAATTTCAGAGCATTGCCCTAGCCTCCCCTCAGCCCCACCCTTCTGCTGCCCATATCCACACCCCTTATCCTTGGACACCCCCCCAGCTCCCCTAGCTTACTTCTTAACCAATATACCTCACTCCTGATACAAGATAGCTGTCTACAGAGTGGACAGCCTCCCTCCCTCCAGGCCCAATTGAGAATTATTGCCATCCCACAGCCTGTGCAGCCTACAATTCTTCCGAAGATGCCTGCCATGGTGGAATATGGCCACCCTGTTTATCCCCCTCTGTATATAATGGCACACCCCCTTTTCTCAGTCCCTTTCCCCAGGAATACAGTTTCTTTCTATACTGACTGCAGTTATTTACAAATCCAATTTCAACCCCACCAATAAAGTTCCCAAGTCTCACAAACACATACAGTCCAGTGTGTGTTCAGTCCCACTAACAGTGTCTGTATGCAGACATCAGGTACTGTATGATGTCACAGGCCCACCAGCTCCTGTTGCTTCAAATTTCAGTCCCAAACAGAAATACTCAGCCCTTCAATCCCAACCCCCAGTGGCTTTTCAGTATTTAAGAAAGCCCACAAAACAGGGTGGGTGGAAGGGCTCTCACCAAACACCAGGCAAACAGCACATTTAAATTCCACTCTAATTATCCCTGCCAAACAACTGTTCCCAAGCCTCCAAAGTTACAATATCACAGCCCAAGTAACAGTTCTAACTCAAGGCAATAATTTTTAACACATAGAACTAATTTCACTTACAAAACTATTCAAATATTTCAGTTAAAACAGAATATAACCCCAGACCTCTGTCCTTACCAGCCCTCTGCTCATGTTTCCAAGTGAACGATGAAAGCCAAGGTAATTCCAGTTAATGTCCCTTCCCCCAAACACCAGGCAAACAACACATTTAAATTCCACTCTAATTCCACTCTAATTATCCCTGCCAAACAACTGTTCCCAAGCCTCCAAAGTTACAATATCACAGCCCAAGTAACAGTTCTAACTCAAGGTAATAATTTTTAACACATAGAACTAATTTCACTTACAAAAGTATTCAAATATTTCAGTTAAAACAGAATATAACCCCAGACCTCTGTTCTTACCAGAGCTCCGCTCATGTTTCCATGTTTGTCCTTAAATTATATGAACTACTGTACATGTGTGAAAAGAATTTTGGAAATGTTTATAATTATATTTATAAATCTGCCTGTCCATTCTGAGAAAGGAGTGTTTTCTCAGAAATATTGGTGGGCACTGGGGCTATGGCACTATCTGCATTAATTAATTATTTTAATTAATAGGCATGGGGTCATAATGTCGCAAGACATTATGTCTCATAGCAAAATTGCAGTGCCAATACAGCGCAATTTCTGCCATGAAGCATATGTCTTTTTTCTGTGGAGGGCTCTGCCCCCCACACCCCCTGTTATGGGGGGCTGTGCCCCCTGGACCCCCCCACTAAAGATTCTCAACTCCGGGGGGGGGCACAACTCCAGAAGCGCACAAAAGTGTGAAAAAATTAAAGAGTCTGGGACCAGGAATCAAACCTGGTCCCAGACGTAGCACCTGGGTTCCTGCTGCTGTGGCTCAGTCCCATGAGCCACGGCAGCTGCTCAGTGGAACCCATTCCCAGCAGAGGTCATATCCTCTGCTTGGGAGAGCGGTACTAGTGCAATACCACATACAGCAGTATAGCAATACTGTGTACAACAGTATAGCAATACCACATACAGCAGTATATGTGGTATTCATCATCACCATCATCATCATCAAATCTTTATTTATTCAGGTGAACATCATTGAGCAAGGCTCATTTACAAGATGGACCTAATAAGGTCAAGGTTCAACAGTTGATACACAACGGATACATCATACACTTATATGAAACAGTTATACATGCAGGGGAAAAAAACTTTTATAAACTCAGTGATGTACAGTAAAATTCACATGATAAAAATGGGTTACAGGAAGGTTAAGCTAATATTTACAGTATATACAGTATATACGTATCCCAGTGGAGGGGCCATGGCAAAGACACAGCATAATGTAATACTAGGATAGTGAAGATATTACTGGGTGCCGTAAGATAGGGTGTCTGCCTAGAAGGGAGAACTGAAGAACAAGGATTATGCCATATATGGTTAATTTTTGGGAGGGAGATTGTGAGATGACAAAGCTAGCTCTAGCGGTAGCAACTGCATTTTTCTGTGAAAAAAACTGTACAACGCTGTTTAAAGGATGCAATTGGAATAAAATTGGACAGTTTTAGGGATTTTTGTAGGGTGTTCCATGCTATAGCTAAAGAATAGCTGACTGCTGCTCTCCCTAGCCGGGTGTTGAATTTGGGCAATTTGAGCAGGATGATCTTGTTGCTTCTTAGGATATAGGAGCTAGGAATGGTCTGGGTGAAGCAGTCCAGAATATAGTTTGGAAGTTTTTTTGATAACGCTCTGTAAATCCATTGGGCTGCATTTCTGTTCCTTCTGAGGTGAAGGGATACCCATCCAACTGCAGCATAAAGAGAGCAATGATGGGTATTAGATGGCAGATCTGTAATGAATCTTATTGCTCTATGGTATAAGGTATCCAATTTCTGTAGGTAGGAGATGGGGCACTGACTATAAAGGAAGTATGCATAGTTAACAACTGATAGAAAAATGGCCTGGACTAACCTCATCTTCGAATCTCTGTTTAGGAAGGGTTTTAATCTATAGAGAAGGCCAAGCCTTTGGTGAAGTTTTTTTAGCAGTTCTTCTAAATGATGAGTGAAGTCTAGTCTGTTGTCAATCCACACACCTAGGTATTTGAAGTTTTCTACATACTCCAGGTTTTCTCCAAGTATAGTGCATAGCTGGGGGAGAATGATTGAAGAGGAGGTGCTGGTGGAGCTTTGATTTGTGAACATCATTGCTTTAGTTTTCTTTGCATTTAACAGAAGCTTTTTCTCAAGTAGCTGATATTGTAACAAGGATAATTCTGTTTGTAGGATTTCACGAGCAGCTGCAGTCGAAGGGTTGCTGACATACAAAACAGTATCATCAGCAAAGAGGTGTACAGAAGAATCGGTGAGGGTTGAATCAATATTATTTATATAAATGGCAAAAAGGATAGGACCCAGGATAGAACCTTGGGGGACTCCTCTTAACAGTGGTTTTAATGGGGATAGGTCACCTTCAGCTTTGACCTGCTGTGACCTAACAGTGAGATAACATCTGAACCACTTAAGGGAGGGTGGCTCTAGGCCAAAGGAGTGCAGGAATGATACTAGAAGCTTGTGGTCCACAGTATTGAATGCTTTGCTCAGGTCCAGAAATACTGCACAGACATTATTCTTTCTATCTAATTCAGTTTGCCAGTCATTTGTGACCTTGGCTAATGCAGTGATAGTGCTATGCTTGGCCCTGAATCCAGATTGAGCTGGATTCAAGAGGTTAGCATTGTCAAGATACGACCTTAACTGGTTACTCACTAATTTCTCCAGCATCTTGGATAGCACTGGTAGGATGGAAATGGGCCTGTAATTATTAAGTTCCATAGGGTCCCCTGATTTTAGAAGGGGAACCACTTGGGCTGTCTTCCACAGTGTGGGAATAGAACCAGAGTTTAGAGATAGGTTAAAGAGATGTGTTAAGGGGGACTGCAAGTATATGGGATGCAATCTTTAGAAAGTAGGGGTCCAGAGAGTCTGTCCCCACACTTTTTTTGGTATCCAGCTGCCATAATAGGTCTGCTACTTGCTTCAACAGTACAGATTTGAAGCTGAAGGAAGAGTCAGCTCTCTGAACACTAGTGTAGTGGGAGCTTAATTGTTTCCTCAACAGGTTAGCTGGAGAGGTGTCAAAGGCAAGGCCAGCCGTTGTGAAGTGGTTATTGAAGGTGTCCAGAAGTTCCATGATAGGGCCATAACTGTGGTGTAACTGAGTTGGAAGGGAGGTGCTAGCATCCTGCCCCATCATACCCTTGATGGTACTCCCAAAACCTAGCAGGATTATGATAGGAGGAGCCGAGTTCAGCCGAGTAGAAGGCAGCCTTTGCATCCCTAACTTTCTTGGTGCATTTATTCCTGGCTTTCCTAAAGATCATCCAGTCATTTGCATTCTTGGTTTTTCTTGCCATTTTCCAGAGTTTGTCTCTCTCCAGCAGTGCAGCTTTGAGGTTAGCCATAAACCAACGACAGGATTTGTTTTTTATTCGGATACTAGAGATTGGGGCATGAGTGTTAAGGGCATTTATTATAATGCTATTTAGCACCTGCTGAGCTTTTTCAACAGAATGGGCAAGATAAAACTCTTGCCAGTGTGGAGAGTGAGCTAGATCATGCAAATATCCTTCAATATTGATGTTTTTCACTATTGCATTAGTAGCGGTTATGGACTGCGCTGTAGCCATTTAGCCATAATGTTGTACGCTATTAAGCATGTAACATTATGTCCTGGTATGGAATTAATACTGGGTGAGCGGCCTCTTATCTCCTAGGTATATTATGTTGGCCAATGACATTTTCAATTTCCCCAAATCCTAAAAACACATTGGTACAAAATGAGGCCATAGAGGAACAAATTGCCATGCTACAGATGGGTATGATTTCATGCCTCTAGATAATATGTACCATATGTATGTTTTAATAGTTTTTCTATCTTCACTTTTGATGAAACATATTTCTTTGTTATTGATGCTGCTGTATGAAAAAGATCCTGAAATGTACTGTTTGCACTACTGCTTTTACCTGCTCCCTCCCTCCCTTGTTTCAGTATAATGTATAGGTAGTATAATGACCCAGTGGGATGTGGTATATAAAGAAGTTATATAGGAGTCCCTCCACTCCCCTTGGTGAAGATGAATTGGATCCTCATAGTACCAGGAGATGTGGACCACAAAGGGGAGGCTTCCTAATCAGGTGTAACAGGCAGTATGGTGTTTTCAGCAGGAGCAGGGGTGCTGTCCAGGGTCAGAACTTTCTACTATTCCCTCTGCATATTTCAAACCAACTAGTGAACTGGAATCCACTATAGTACTCTATATAGATTGGCTAATTGCCTCTCTTTTGAGGACAGAGTAAAGTTTAAGGTACAGTGGTGTCCCCAGCATGATACTGGCTAAGGGTCCTGGTCACCACAGGCTCCTCATCAGATTAATTGCTCTTTCTGCTGTCCAGGAACATTCACCCCAACCCCGGGCCATTGTCAACTAGCCACCCCATATCCCACTCTGGTACTGGCCTCAGCATTGCATCCATGAATATTTGCAGCCTCCTAAAAAAATCTGCTGCTCTCCAGTGCAGAGCCATACAACACCGTCCTGATGTTATAGCTCTAGTCAAGACCTGGCTGCTGAGAAAAACTCTGACTCAGTTGCCTCACTCCCTGGCTACACGCTGTTCAGGGAAGACTGTAAAGGCAAGCGTGGTGACGGGTGTGCAGTCTTTATGCATGACACACTTTTAGGCCATGCTCCCCCTGTCCCCAAGCTCAGTTTTAGTGCTCAAGCCCTCACCCTTAAGGTTACCCATGACCCAGCCAGGGGCCCTCTTTTTCTCACAGTCTCTTACATACCCCCAAGGGACCAGGGACCTGCTGTCCACTCCCTCATTGATTACATCACCACACTCCCACACAAGGTGGAGCAGTTCATCCTAGGTGACCTTAATGTCAATTGGCTGAGTACCACTGCCCCCCCCATATCAGGGACTCCTTCGCTGCCCTAGATATGACCCAATTAGTTACCTCATCCACTAGATTTAACCAGTCAGATGGCTCCAGCACCCTCCTAGATGTAATTCTGTTGAACCGCCTCCATAAAATCAGGGATATTAATGTACTACCAGACTTTCTTAGTGACTACTCTCCGGTTCTCTGTCACTGGTCATCCCCCACACCAAAACCAGTGTCCTAATTCACCGCACACTGGTGCTTTTGCCCTGGGGTCTAAGAAAGCTAAAAACGCACCTGGCCCAGCTTGACTGGTCCCCAGTCCTACTCGCAATGGATATTGACTCTGCCCTAGCCTATTTCTCATGCCTTCAGCAAGGCCTGTGACCTTTTCACCCCTGACCAGAATCCGTAACAAGAAACACAATGCCCCATGGATCTCCCCATTCCTCATCCAAACACTGAAACAAAGAGATACTCTCTGGCATATTGCTGTCGAGACAGGCAAACTGGCTGACAGACAAACATATAATGCAGCATGTAACAAGTGCACCTGGGCTATAAGCAGACTAAGGCCAAATATTATCAAGCCACCCTCGAATCCACTTGGGGATCATCCTGTGCCTTCTGGGACAATATGTAGGAGCTCAATGGAAAGACCCGCTCCCCCCCACCATCACTACTCTCCATAGACGGTACCGTCACTACTGATCCTCCCCGCATGGCTGAGTGCCTCAGTATGGCTTTCTCAGATCTAAGCTCTGTCCTCCCCAACTACTTTTTTGACCCTATCCCTGCCTCCACCCCCCACCTTGGACTGCCCCCCCTTTCTACCTGCGTGCCATATCACCCCTTGAAGCCAGGCCTCATCTGCAAAAAGTCTTAGCTAGCAACAACCTCAGCTGTGATCCCCTGGTTTCCAGGATTCTCTGATTAGTCCTAGATACTGTATTAACCCCTCTCACCAACCTTTTAAACTGCTCACTATGTCTTGGTCAATTTCTCGGTGCCTGGAAAATTGCAGAAATCAATCCTATCCATAAGAGTGGAGATAGAACCTCCCCTAACAATTTCAGGACCATCTCCATTCTCCCCCCTCTCTCCAAAGCACTAGAAAAAATAGTGGCCATTCAGCTCTCCGAGTATCTGGCCAAATATAACCTGCTGTGTCCAGAATGGCATGGATTCCGCCCTAGACACAGCACCACTACAGGCCTCCTGGAGTTCTCCCAGCACCTCCACTCTGCTCTCGACTCTGGTCATGTTGCAGGTGCAGTGTTCATTGGCTTCTCCAAGGCCTTTGACACTGTATGTCACCTCCTTCTACTTGACTCCCTCCACCAACTTGGCTTCTCCCCTGGCACACTGGCTTGGTTCACCAGTTACCTCTCTACCAGATCACAGCGCGTGAAGGTAAACAGCATCCTGTCCAATATCCTGCCCGTTTGCTCGAGGGTCCTCCAGGGTTCCATCCTGTGCTACATTCTGTTCAGCCTATTTCTCAACACCCTCCCCAGCTCCTGCTCTGGCAATATGCTACTCTATGCCAATGTGCGGTTCTCCTTGCCTCCCACCCTGACCCCACATCTCTACAGGAATCCCTGCAGCACACATTCAACCAGGCTGAAAAGTGCTTCCTTGATCACCAGCTGGTCATTAATCTAAAAAAAAACAAATCTATGCTTTTTTCTCATCACCAGAATAAGGCCAAAAATGCCCCCCTCTGCATTCTCCCCAGTAATGCTCACCTTCTTGAGCAGGTGTCGTCCTACAAGTACCTGGGCATCACCTTTGACTCAGCTCTTACATTCCATGCCCACATCAATATCCTGTCCTCAGCCATAAACTCTCGGATTGACCTTCTCTATCGTCACAGAGATTACCTCCCTTAAAATGCCCTCTGACTGGCCATCAACTCCTCCGTCCTGTCCCTAGTGGACTACGGCCTACCTATCCATGCTGTGGCCCACAATACCACCCTCACCAGAATCCAGACCTTGATAAACAAGCCTGCAGGCTCTTGACCGGTGCATCCCTCCACACCCATACTTGCCTGCTCTATTCCATCGCCAGCCTGCTCACCTTGGAGGAGCACCAGCACTACCAAACCTGCTTACTTGCCAAAAAATCCCTGCTAGAACTCTCCCCCAAGGGTCACGGTGTCCTTGCGGCTTGCCTCCCCATCTGTTGCCACCCATAGCTCAGTTAATGCCACCTTTCTGGTGCCTTGTACCAAGACCTCCCTAGTCCAAAGGTCCTTCCACTACCGCGCCCCCACACATGGTTCAACTCCCTACTGCCCTCTGTCACTAAGTCTACAAAAATTGGTCTGTTTAAAGTCACTCTCCATAACCACCTCTTAGGCACCTGAAACTGTAGTTGTCCTTAATCAAGCTAATGTTGGGGTCCCTCCCCGTTTTCTGGCCCATAGCCTTGACAATGTCCGTTGGTCTGCTTCCCCCCTCCTTTTTTCCTCACCCGTTTCCCCCCCACCCTTCCACCTAGGTAATTCCCCAGTACAACCAGGGTTGTGACTACTACTACCGTTATACTTTATACGATTGCTATTTACTGCATGTAACTTTATTCCATAAACCACTGTTATATTGTATTCTTTTGTTATCTGTATTGCACCTGTATATTGCCACTGTTGTATCTTACACTGTAACCATGTCTACCCTTCCTGTGATGAGGTGTCTTTGTAAATGAGTCCCTGACTCAAAGGTTGTAAATCCGACTTTCAAAAATAAATAAATAAAATAATAAGCACTCTGCAGTATGCTGCAGCAGATCTACTGAATAAAGCAATGTAACTTCAATGGCAATTAGTCCCTTTTGTTATGCAGGAAACTGTGGTATTCACTTCATTCTGGCTGTGTTACATTTTCCTGAATGACAAAGGGACTAATGCCATTGAAATTACATTGCTTTATTCAGTAGGCCTGCTGCAGCATTCTGCAGAATGCTGCAAAATGATGCAGAATTGGGTTTCATTCTGGGGATGCCACTGTAGCTTCTTTTTCATAAGACAGTTTTAGACCTTTATTCACCTAGCATCTAATCCTTTTTTCCTCTGACAATAAATGGGGACAAGATAACAACCTAGCCATTTTCTCAATGTACCATTTATGCACATTACCCTCAGTCAGAGGTTCTTTGCATTTAGAGTGACCTCTTGGCACAGTATCCTCCTTGAGCACACAACTTGTACATTTATGTCTAGTTTGAAATATGTTTTTCACAACTTGTTATTTCCACAGTTTGGTTGTATTTGTTCTTAGAATTGTTTTATATCAAATGGTTGTTGCATGTGTTTGTCTGATGCCTGTTATGTTCTATACTAGGCACATGTGAAAAAGAGCCATCAGCTCACCATGTACTGTACTTCGAGTACTTCCAGTACAATAAATAAAATGAATTAATGAATTAATTTATATTTTGTGCTATTTGGATAACTTTTTGAACTTTTCACACTTTTGTGGAATCAATTGCGGTTATTAAAGACTAGCATTTTTAATGCAGATGAAATTTGTGCTTGCCCTTCTGTGTTTTAAGGAGTGTACACACTTTGTTGTTTGCTTGTGAACTCTGACTTACTGTAAGTTGGTAGCAGATTCCAAAATGTGGGTGTTGCATGACAGAAGGCCTTTCCACCCATGTTTGTTGAGACCTTGAGTACCTGGAGCAGAGACTTATCATTTGATCTCAAACCATAAGCTAATGGAGAAATTTTACAAGGACATTGGAGTTTATATTTTCAGAATTTTGAAGGAAAAAAAAAAAAAAAACAACCAAGATAGTAAGATCTTTTAGCACTGTACCAAAACCACCCAAGATTAGTGTATGATGGGTTAATCGATGAGCACCAAGCACATAACAATATATGCTGTTGTACGTAACATCTCAGAAATCTTGTGAAAATCCAGTTAGGAAGAAAAGGGATATACAGATGTAACCATCATAACCTTCTCCTTTACCACAGAAAAGTTTACCACATTAAGGAACTGCAATATAGCACCTCCCCCTTATGGCAGTTTTATTCATATTACTGCATTATCTGAAGTGCTACTTTATTGTTCTGACTAAGCACAATATGGATACACTTCAGCTTACGGTATGTGGTACCTTGAATGATATTGCAGTAAGAGGGAAGTGTTGTATTGCAGGACCTTAATGTGGTAAACTGTTCTGTGGTAAAGCAAAAGACTAGGATGGGTACCTCTGAACATAATTCCAGTGAGTATGTAAATCCATTGACCATCCCAATACCCCCCAAAACACAAAGCAATAAATTCCAAAAACTATGGTCCACCCTCTCATCTAGTCAGTCCATGCAGGACTCGTGAGAGAGGCTAACACCCAGAAGCTTGGGGGTGCCATCACCAAAACACTACATAATGAACATTTATACCTGTAGGTATGGGCTCTAGCAAATTTAATAAAAGAATATGTTGCTAAAAAGACATTCCAAAATAATGTATAACTAGCCTCCAGACCTGGAGAATGGAGTAGGATAAGGCAGAACTGTCAGTGAATAAACTACGTAGTTCATGGCCATGGTATGATCTGTAGCTGGTGCCTATTTATTTTTATTTTATTTATTTTACAATTTTTGGCCATGAAAGACACAGTAAGCCATGATTTGTTTCTAGATGCATCCTGGGAGCACACAGATGATTTGTTCATGGCCACACAGTATTCCAGTGGTGGCTGTGGAATCCAAACCTAGTTCTCCAGGTTTGTAGCTTAGTGCTCTTAATCACAAAACCACAGTGCCTATAAAGACCAACATTCAGGGAAAAATCATTATAAACTAGAGTTTGCCACTGATGAAATTTAAGAAAAGATGCTTATCTGCAAGAAAGTCATAACCCTTGGACTCAGGGACAAGATACTGCCTGGCTGACAAGTGGTTCCACAGTTCATGTTCCAGACAATATAGTTAACCACATCTCCATTCTCCAAAGTGGAAAATGATGGATGAAGGTGCCCGGCATTACAAACAATACTGTAGATATTGGTTACAGAGCTCCTCTACAGTGAGAAGAGTTTGAGGGGCAGACACAGGAGAGTAGCACCCAAGGTCAATTACTTAAGCAGAAACTGCACAAAAGTAAGGTGAAGAATATAACAGTTATTACCCAAGTGACAATGTAGCACTAACAACCTCGGTGCTTCAGGTCTCCAATGTGACCCTTCATCAGGGGGCACCCCTTGATGAAGGATCCCGTGTGAGACCTGAAGCTCAAGTTATTAGTCCTATCGGGCAATAACTGTTTGCTCTTCAATTTTACTTTTGTGCAGTTTCTGCTTAAGTAATTGACCATAAGTTCTACTGTTCTGTGTCTTCATGGTATCCTTTTTCATGTCAGCACCAGCTGAGATCTGGATGTGTGCACGGTTCTGTGTTTATTCCAGAAGGGGATGAGGCTAGCAGAAATTTAAGAAATAGGTTAATAGCACCACCTTCCATAAGTCAGAATGCTTCAGCAACAAAACAGTAACTGATGAAGGGCTGCCTGTAGTCAGTGGCACTGGAGGACAGTGCAGTTGCATGGGTTGATGGTGTGCAATGCAGTCATCATTAATGAAATGTCCACCATCTAGGTGCTGAAGGAAGGAAAATGGCCAGGGGGCCCAGCAATGTTCACATGCTTTAGAGTGATCCACTTCTGTGTCCAAGTGAATTTCTAAACTAAATGAGTTCAAAGGAGTCCAGCAAACATTGCTTCCTTCCTACAATGGGTCTGGAAGGGTGTCACACTCCAGGCTTTGATGTTATCTCTCTCCCATGGTACTTGGGTTTCAGTCCTGGGATTGTATCCAACCCTATGGCACAAGTGCAGAGTATTGTCTACAATTTTGTGGGGTGGGCAGCCACAAAAAACAGAAGCAGTGTTGTCAACGATGTCATCCTGCCACAGGGAAGTTCTATCCAGCCCAGACAACCATGATACATATATCTCCCATCGGACAGGCAATCCCTGATGTAAAGGCAAGCCCAAGGAAGGGTAACACTCCAATGGTGAGGGGAGGATACAAATGAAGGATCAGTGCTTGTTTCTGTGACCCCAGGGATGCTGTGTCTGGATTCACACCCTTGCCTGGAGACCGTACAGAGACCACCTGGTTGAGAGGTTGAGTTTGTTCTTTCTCCTGTGGTAGGGGAGTTCATCCCAGAACAAATAATGAATTTTATTTTTTTCATTCAAAGTTTATCAAAGTTTTCAACATACAATAAACAGCTTGTCACACGATATAAAGAATGTGATCAGATGCTTTTGGAAAAAACATATGCCCCTTTCCCTTCCCCCTTACCCCATCCCCCCCCCAACCGAACACAAAATTCACTTAAAAAAAAACCCTGTAATATCCCTTCTCCCCACCATCCACTTTCCCTCCCAGGTTTGCATCTCCAGAACTTGCTCAATTCATATCCCTACACCGGAAAGCCTGTTACTCTATGTCATTTGGAGAGAATAAAGGGTTAGTAACGGGGCCCAAATTGTATTAAATCTAGTCATTCTGTTCTGAAGACTGGCCATCATTTTTTCCACTCTAAGATTAGCCAGGAGCTCCCTCAACCATTCGGCATATGATATCTCCTCACTATCTTTCCAATGTCTAAGTACTATTTTTTTAACTGACATGGATATTAGTGTCATATGATATTTACGCATGGTTATTGGGATTTTAGAATAGTCTCCTAAGAGACAAATTTTTGTCGAGAACAAGTCATTGAGACCCAACAGGGGATCTACTCTCTGCTTAATTTGTGACCATAGAGAAGCTATCTTAGGACAGAGCCAGAAGATGTGCAGTAAATTACCCTCCCCTGGGCACACCTTATACAGCTAGAAGCAACACCAAATTTTTAAGGAGTATAATATAAATTGTGCAGAATCTGGAATTGCATGAGTTGGAGCCTATCTTGCGTAATAAATTTGTGGCACCCTTTGCCAGAGCCACTCCCAATTAATGGGTACCTCAGGAAGGAGCAGGGCCCAGTAATCTGAAGGTCCAAAAGATTCGGGTAGATCCAATCATATAAAACATTGAAAATCCTTGATACAGCATATGGAAGGCCCACCATTTGGACCAGGTTCACCCAAAAAGGAGGGCACCTGAATGGTTGGGTCATCACCCCAATGGTCTTCACCAGCGAGTGGCATAGTTGGAAGATTTAAAACATGTTAGAGGCTGAAATTTCCAACTTAGCTAGGATTTCTGGGGATGAAAGCCATGCCCCTTTTGATCTCATTCCAAAAATACATAAGTTTAACCTCCTTAGCTTGCGGGAGCCACAGGGGAGAAAGGACCCTCCCATCTATCTTAATATTGGGATTACCTACCAACGGTTGCTCCAAATCTAAACAATGATTGTATTTTATAAAGCTACAGAACTGGGAATGCACCTTTACAGATATTGCAATTGGTGTCAAACGAAGCTGCACTGGAAGATACTTAGGTTTCACATATAGCAATGCAGCAGGAGAGAGATTATAATATTGGATTTGGGCTAGTTCTATTTTAATCCAAAGGGGCTTATACACACATAAGAATCTTCTGGGTCACTTTGCCTAGGCCACCTTAAATATTTGCTCGCATGGCTGGCCCAATAGTAAAGGCCGACATGCGGCAAACGAAGGCCGCCTCTAAGTTTGGGGCCGCAATTTGTGAAAAGCCAAACGAGGACACTTTCCTGCCCAGATGAAATTGATAAAATGAATTTTATTTTTAATTATTTGATTTACCAGGAAGGTAGACTGGGCAAAAGCCCATTTTCAGCCATGCCTAGAAAAAGGGTAACAACAATAGGAACACATACAAAGTGATCTAATACAATACAACACATTTAAGAATCACAATATATTATGCAGTCATACACTCATACAGATAAGCAATGTGGTGCCTCCACCCAAAGAGAATAAGTGGGCCAGATATTATGTGCAGTATCACCCCTGGGATGCAGTACTTACCCATCTCATTACACTGGACTAGACCACACCTGGGGACCACTAAGATAGTTGTTACCCTCACCAATAAACACTTCAGTCAGGTTTACAAACTGGGCACACACACGTGTAAAATTCAGCAAATTAACAGTGCTTTTATTTAAGAACACAGGCCTGGAAGCAGGAAGAAAGGGAAGAGTTTAGCAATTGCAAGTCATGTTTAACACTCCCACCCAATAGCAATGCCCCCTGGGAGCCACTACACTGTGGGTCACAACCACCCACTCAGATTCTAAACAGTCTATAAAGCACCTCCCCAATCAAGTGGCACAAAGAGAAGAAATATACTACACAGGGTGCAGTAACTCTTCAGCTGTACCAGCAGTAAAACTACAGTTTCAGACATAACACAAATACTAATTACTGGGGGTACCCAGGAATTACACTGGAGTCCTGGTGCAGGCCTGAGTTGTTTCAGTGGTAAGCTTGATGAAAATTAGCAAGTTTACAATTTAACCCCTCAACAGGTCACAGTATGCTAGCACAATTTAAGAACTTGAAATCCAACAGGAAAATGTTATTTATTTTAGTCTTTGGTAACTGGGTAAGACCCGCTAGGCACAAGTGCCTGTTTTCAGGGGTGACCTGGGAGCACTGGGTGGTTAAGTGACTTGCTCAGAGTCACACAGTATACAAGTGAAGGTTGTGAGAATCAAACCCAGGTCTGGTCTGCTGGATGTACCAAGCTCGTTCACAGCTTGTTACAATGACCTCTAGGCTATACTGCAAGCCTCAAGGAAAATACTTGAAACACAACAATAATTTAAAGACAGTAATGATAATTCAAAATTGGAAAGTACAAAGATCCCAGCTAGTAATGCCAGCACTCACATGACCCACGGATGCTGCAGTTCAGTTGAGGTGTGGAACAGCGCACAGCAGTGGGTCAGGCAGCTATGAGGAATAGGCCCCAGTGACCTGAGGATGAAACATTTTAGATTCTGTAGGACATTCTGCAGCATCACAGTCATTCTGGTTCAAACCTCTCAGGATACAGCCCTTCTGGCTAATTTCTAAGACACATGAGCACAACACAGTGGCTTCCCAGTTCCCAAGGAGCCCAGACCACTGAAGTGACTCCCACAGTCTGACTCACCTCTGGATTGAGAGTACCCACATGCTCAGGGCAAGTGCCCTGTGGCTCCCTGTTTGCTGATCCAGCCCACTAGGTAAGGTCTAGCAGGCCCCTTACCTGGCTCTGGAGCAACCTGGGTAGGATACAGGTCTCTGTCTCTGCTCAGTACAGCTCAGCAGCTTAAGTATGCAGCAATGGCCTACAAGCTCACACACTTAGCAGTTTATTCTCACAGATGCACATCTTACACAGTCTCTGAACAATGTAAGCCTAGGATAAGGCTTACAGTGAGTTTATTTAATGAACCCTTAACCAAACCTGATGAGGGCTCACAGGATTGTTGGCCTCGCAAAGCCTCTTGCTTTGTCTCACCAGCAGCAAGTCTGAACACCTCAGTGTCCCTCTCAGACTGCCACAAGCTCCTCAAGAGCCCAGAAATTTCATTCCCTTCATTCAGTGTCTCTTGGACAGGTGGGGCTGTTCATCAGTCCTTCTGCCCCTGATTGGACGTCATAGCCTGCCAGTCCATTAGGGAGGGTCCGATTGCATCATCCTCTCCACAATTCCCTTCTTTTGACTCTAGGGCTTCCTAGCCCTCTGATTGGCTTGCTGGTGGGGTCAAGGGTTGCCAACATGGCTGCAGTCATATGTTGAAGAATCCTTTTGCTCCAAAGTTCTTTAACATTAATTAGCCACCCTTATGGTGTGCTGGTCCCCCTTCGGTCATCCAAGCCCTCCTGGGCTACTGTTTGGCCAATCCTCAGTGGTTGTGGGTGAGGTGGGTTTGCAGTTGGCAGGCTGATATGGTCAGTGGAGCTGGGAGTGCTGAAGAGGAGCCCCTGCAGCATGTGTTCCAGCTTGATGGCACCATCGTGGCAAAGGAGGTGCCAACACAAGGAGTGTCCTGGAAGATGCCTGACCTCACTGCCAGATGAGGGGAATGGAGTGGAAGAGACTGTGGTCAAAGCCACAAATAAAAAGGATGCTGGAGGGACCTAAGATGGTGGTCCTGCTGGCTTTTTTCTCTCTCTCTCTCCCGCCACCACACAAACAGTCGAGCAGGAGGGAGATGACAGCAACAGCAGCAGCAATCTGTGACCTTGGGAAGGCGGCAGCAGCATTCTAGGTAACTCCCATCCCAAGTAGGGGGTTACACTCCCAAACAGAGAGGCTACAGAGGGAGTTAATCAGCTGTAGTTAAAGTCAACTTAGGGAGGAACATAATAGTAACAAGCATTTGTCAATGCCGAATGTTGATTGCATTGGTCTGTTGAGCTAGCTCAGTGGACCTCTGTCACTGGCTCAGTCTGTTTGTCCCAGTGCAGCAGGCTGCTCTTTTGTACTAGGCTGCTGCCTGCATTGGCACCTTGTTCTGCCAAGGAATAAATGTGCAACTGTCCTGACAGAGCTCCATTGAGGTGGCTCACTCCCCCTCTCTCAATCGCTCATTCTGTTTCTTCTGGCGCTGCAGGCTGCTCTTTTGTACTGGGCTCCTGCCTGTGTTGGTGGCTTTTTCTGCCCACAAAGAAATCCACAGCTTTCCTGACAGAGCTCCGTTGAGGTTGCTCACTCCCTCTGTCTCACTCACTCATTCTGGTTCTCATGGCGCTGCAGGCTGCCCTTTTGTACTGGGCTCCTGTCTCTGTTGGTGCCTTTTTCTGCCCACAAAGAAATCTGCAGCAGTCCTGACAAAGCTTTGTTGAGCTCACTCACTCCCCTTCTCTCACTCCCTCATTCCATTTCTGCCAGTGCTGCAGGCTGCCTTTTCTACTGGGCTCCTGCCTGCGTTGCTGCTTTCTTATGCCCACAAAGAAACTTGCAGCAGTTACACTACAGCTCCATTGAGCTCGCACTCGCTCATTCTGGTTTTTCTGCCACTGCAGGCTGCCCTTTTATACTGGGCCCCTGTGTGCATTGCTGCCTTTTTCTGCCCACAAACAAATCTACTGCAGACCCAACAGAACTCCACTGAGCTCACTGACTCCCCCTCTCTCACTCGCTCATTCTGTGTCTCCTAGCGCTGCAGGCTGCCCTGTTGTACTGGGATCCTGCCTGCACTGGTGGCTTTTTCTGGCCAGAAAGAAATCTGTAGGAGTCCCGACATAGCTCCATTGAGCTTGCTCACTCCCCCTCTGTCACTTACACATTCCATTTCTGCCGGCTCTGCAAGTTGGCCTTTTGTTCTGGGCTCCTGCCTGCATTGCTGCATTTTTTGCCCACAAAGAAATCCACAGCAGTCACAATAGAGCTCCGTTGAGCTCGCTCACTACCGCTCTGTCACTCGCTCATTCTGTTTCTCTTGGTGCTGCAGACTGCGCTTTTGTATGGGGCTCCTGGCTGCGTTGGCACCTTTGCCTGTCCACAAAGAAATCCGCAGCTGTCCCAACAGAGCTCCATTTAGGTTGCTCAGTCTCCCTCTCTCATGCACTCATTTTGTTTGTCTTGGTGCTGCAAGCTGCCCTTTTGTACAGGGCTCCTGCCTGCATTGGCACCTTTTTCTGCCCACAAAGAAAACCACAGCAGTCCTGATAGAGCTCTGTTGAGCTCACTAAGTCCCCCTGTCTCACTCGCTCGTACTGTTTCTCCCACTGCTGCAGGCTGGCCTTTTGTACAGGGCCCCTGCCTGCATTGACACCTTTTTCTGCTCACAAAGAAATCTGCAGCAGTCCTTACAGCGCTTCAGTGAGTTTGCTCACTCCTCCTCCTCCTCCCTCAGTCGCTGTCTCATTCTGTTTCTACCAGTGCTGCAGGCTGCCCTTTTGTACTGGGCTCTTGTGTTGGGGCCTTTGACTGCCCACAAACAAATCCGCAGCAGTTCTGACAGAGCTCAGTTGAGCTTGGTCACTCTCCCCTCGCACTCAGTTGATCTTAATCTGTCCCAAACACCGATTTCCCAGAGTGACCGTGCTATTCTCCAGCAGGAGTGCAAAAACATATTTTAGCCAGGATGTGAAAAATGACAGCTGTAGGGTTCATAAGGAGGTGTGAAAAAATGCCACTGTTGAAAATGTGGCGTGACAATATTACAAATTTGCGAAGTTACAAGGGTGCGTGGAAACAGTTCAATGCACGCTTGTAACACAGTCATATTACAGAGTTTCCTCACCAAATTTTCAACGTAGGGATTTTAAGACCTCTGCTCATGAACAGTACCACTGTCATTTTCTTAAGCTGTCCAGAACACTGATTTCCCACAGCGACCACGTTATTCTGCGCCGGAACTGTGTCGGTCAGGAAGTGAAAAATGAAAGCTGTACTGCTTGTGAGGAGGTGTGAAAAAATGCCACTGTTGAAAATCTGGTGTGACAATATTACAAATCTGTGAAGTTACAAGGGTGCGTGGAAAGTGCACAATGCACACTTGTGACATTGTCAATTGATGGGCTATCATCACCAAATGTTCAACATAGGCATTTTAGGACCTCTGCTCATGAACAGCATCATTGTCATTTTCTTAATCTGTCCCAAACACTGATTTCCCACAGCGACTGCTCTATTCTGCGCCAAAAGTGCGAAAACACATTTCGGCCAGGATGGGAAAAATGACAGCTGTACTGTTCATAAGTAGGTCTGGGAAAATGGCAATGTTGAAAATCTGGAGTGCAAATATTATAAATTTGTGAAGTTATGAGCGTGCGTGCCAACTACACAATGCACGCTCATAACACAGTCATTTCATGGAGTATCTTTACCAAATTTTAACATAGGCATTTTACATGAACAGTGTCACTGTCATTTTCTTAATCTGTCCTGAACACTGATTTCCCTCAGCGACCACTCTATTCTGTGCCAAAAGTGCGAAAACACATTTCGGCCAGGAAGTGAACAATGACAGCTGTACTGCTCATAAGGAGGTGTGACAAAATGCCAATGTTGAAAATCTGGCATGAAAATATTGCAAATTCGTGAAGTTATGAGCATGTGTAGCAACTGCACAATGCACGCTCGTAAAACAGTAATTTTTTGGATTTTTTTCCACCAAATTTGCAACATAGGCTTTTTGAGAGCTTACCTCATGAACACTGGCACTGTCATTTCATTAATCGGCCCCAAAGGGTGATTCCGTGCAGTGACCGTGAAACCACCTTTTGGGGCTGATTAACACCACGACAGTTCAAGAATTCATGAGGAGGGGTCCCAAATACCCCATGTTGAAAATGTTGTGAAAATAATTCCCCAAAATGATCGAGATATGCACTAAAGTTGAAAAAACCCTATTTATTACATTATACAGCTTACGGCATTTCCTCAGTTCACAGTTGGCTTTGAAGAGTGCAGATGTGTTCCTGGTCCACTGAAGATCGTCGCACAGAGCTCCGGAGGTAAGTATGAGGTGGGGGGATGTGGGGAGGCAGGGTGCACAGTGGGTGAGTGCGGGTTGTGGGAGGGGGGCAGGGAGACTACGAGGGACCATTTCCTTTTTTTCAGGTAAAAAAAACAAACAATGTTGTGGGACCATTTTTAACTTTACAGGGGCATGTGGCATGCTGGGGTGGGCTCCCAGCATGTCATCAGAGTCTTGCTTTGGGGGGCAGCTATAGCCAATGGGGGATTGGGCACCCCCATCGGCAAACAACAAAAAGACCATGTGGCAAGCTGGAGTGGGCTCCCAGCATGCCACCGGAGTCTTGCTTTTGGGGAGGGGGCAGCTGTAGCCGATAGGGGATTAGGCACCACTGTTGACAAACAACAAAAGGGGGGGAATTCCTTTCTGCCAACAGGGATTGGGCACCCCTTCTGCAGACAATAAAACCAGGGGGGTTACATTATGCCAATGGGGAATGGGCTCCCGCTTTGGCAAATAAACATGGTGGGGGGGGTAAATGTTGTTTGTGAATATGGTGGCAAGCTGCTGCCATGTTCACAAACAATATCATGGATCCTACATCCTGCCTTGCAATGACGGGTCGCTCCCTCATTGCAGTGGATGGCTGACGCTGCAATGATGAGGCAGCCCCTGATCGCTGTGGCTGATTTTTTAGAAGGTTGTGGCACGCTGGCTAAACTACTGTCAACAGCAGCATGCCATGACATTGGGGGGTGGGGGACAAGCCTTTGCAAGCTGTGGAGGCATTGGGCACAATAGTGCTGCACCTCCACAACCTGCCTGTGGAGAAAGCTGCCGCAACATGTTTCCTGCTCATGCGCGCAATCAACATAAAAAGTAAACCAAATGCCTTAACCAGACCATGGGTCCAACAAGTCCATGCCTACGGGTCAAGAGGGTATCACTGAATGGAAAGCACACTGTTTTCAAATTCTGCACACTGGAGTCAGCCTATTGAGGTTGGGAATTAAGGAAAAAGTGGAACAGAAGGTTGGGCAGTTTGTTTTTTGGACATGCCAACTGACAAAAAACTTCTTGTAATCCTGACTCCAGGCAAAGGATGAGGCAGGCCAGGAAGAAAAACTCTTATCTTGATGTTTTCCTGTCTGTGCTTTTGTTTAATGTCTTTATAGGCCTCTGCTTAGTCCAAG
Organism: Neoceratodus forsteri; assembly: GCA_016271365.2. Taxonomy (NCBI): domain Eukaryota; kingdom Metazoa; phylum Chordata; order Ceratodontiformes; family Ceratodontidae; genus Neoceratodus; species Neoceratodus forsteri. Next base: position 374,597,389 of record CM057449.1, read on the forward strand.
CTGCAAGGTGGATATTATATTTTTTTTATGCTCCTCCCCAATCCCTGGCCATCTTCTTCTTTGGGTCACTTAAGGACCCAGTCGGCATTCTACCCCACTGCCAGCCACCACCATCCCACATCGCAGCTCCCCGGGTAACCTAGTGTAACCCTTAACTGGGTGGTTCCCCCTCCTGTGAGGGGAAGAGCACCAGGGGGACTGACCAGTGCACTCTTCTATAGTTGGCCTGGGTGCTGCTGGAGTGGTCCGGGTCCATCTTGGGGCTTCTGTGGCAGTGGGGTCCAGCTACCATCATCCAGTTGGCCAGGGAGACATTTGCCCATGTTCTCCCCCTAGGGGCATGGTGTGCTTCTGATGTCAGGGCATAAGCTGATGTCCTCAATGCCCCCCAGTCAGCGGGGCCTGATGTATTGCTGGTCCCCTGGCCTCTGTCAGGAAACAGCACATGCCAGGCCACATCCCCACCATACCCTTGGGAGAAGGTGAGCAGTCAACTGACGCTCAAGTCTTCTCCCCCCGGACGGCTCTCTGATGACTTGAGTCCGTTCCCAAACCCAGGTCACCAGCATCGCAAGTGGAAATCCAACCACTGTGCCAATGGGCAGGCACATTATTGTAAATAAAAAACTTTGGTTGCCCCAGTAAACAATCAATTCTCTCATGACTTCCACTGAATATGAGTTTTTTTAGTCCTGAAAGTCAAAAGACACTGTATAACTGCCCTGGGTCTCTCCTGGAGTTAGCTGTGGTTTTAAGGATCAGTGGGTCTGCCTAATGATAAACTTTGCATGGGTTCATTCAATGAGGGGCTGGCAATATCAGTAAAGAGAATTTGCAAAAAAGCAACTGCATCAGTGCCTTCATCTTTTTTGGGAAGCCCAAACGCATACAATTGGTTGCAATGGCCTTGATTGTCCTGCTTGCCTATTCACTGCTCCAATTTGGCAACATTTTTCCAGAGGGCAATTACCTGCTTACCTTGTCTTTGGCTTATCTGAACCATGCCTTCACATCCCTGACCAAAGTGGAATTGCACCCAATAAACTTTAATGCAACAGTGTAGTGAAGCCAGGCAAAAATATGACCCTACCTTTTTAAATGAAGCAGATTCTAGACATTTTCCAGTTTCATTTGTTGTTAAAACTATACACTTCTTTTTAAAAAATTTAGATATTTTATAAACTATTTAAATTATTTTTTTTCTCAATAAAAATGATGGCTGTTTCATTTGGTTTAGAAATTTGATTATACAGCTCAACTGACAAAGGGTTAGGATGAAAAAAATACAAAAATGTATTATGAACAGGTAAGGAATAATCTATAAAAGCAGATTTAACATGTTTGCTAATAGTTCTATTAATGGAAGCTGGAAACTAGCTTTTTGGAAAAAACATTTTTTGCTGCACTGCTGCTTTAAAGGAAAAGAAGTCAGAGAGTATTTCCAATAAGAACAGTTTCATAGAAGAAAGCTCTGTGAAAAAATGTGCACCGTGTCCCCTTCTGTATGTATGTCATAAGGAGTTTCCAAAGTAGAGTTTGCCTTGTGCTAGTTTAACACTTAGGCTTGCAGCAGCTTTTATTGTAAAGGACAGTTGGAGGTCTCCACAGGAAATAGATCAAAAATTGAGTCCCACATTAGTGCAAGAGTATTTCGGTTATTTTATCTTTGTAATCCTAATGTGAGGCAACAAAATATTTATTTTTGGGCATCACAGTGAGATTAATTTAGCGGCAGCTATTGTCTAAGAGGTGGCACAAGAGGAGCTCAGCCGAGAACAAGCTTCTCCAGTGTATGTATCATGTGAGTCTGTACTGGGCAGGTAGGGCATTGTAATACACATGCTATTCCACTATTCCTCCACACCATTACAAGAACACCCTGTTTGCGGGGAGGGAGGAGATGTGTGAAACAGCATATACTTTTCCTGTTCTGGCCACCTCCACCCTACTTCTGAGCTCTTTACAGTTTTATAAAAAGAGGTATGGGGTGAACAACAGCCGTTTGAGATGGTTAGCTACCTGAACTTTAAAAACGTGACATGAAACATAAAAGGGATGAACAACTCAATTAAAAAGAGGAGTATTATCATGAAACTCAAATAGAGTTCAGATCCCTGTTGGTCCAGTGGACCACTAAGCCCGATCGTGGACTGCAAAATGTTGCAACCCCCCCAAGAACAGATCCCTGGTGTTCTAGTGTCCCCCCCCACCCACCCACCCAGGAAGCCCCATATCTGGACTGCCTTATGCGGTATGGGCTGCCGCCCATTGGATCTTGCTCTGCACCAATGGGCGTGCAGCCCTACTGGGCAGTCAGTTGGTGGGCAACAGGCAGGTGGGATGCTGCCGCCGCCGGCCGCCGGGGAGGAGCGGTGGTGGGGCTTCCTGGGTGGGTGGGGTGGGGACACTAGATCACCAGGGATCTGTTCTTGGGGGTGTTGCAACATTTCACAGCCTGTGATCAGGCTTAGCGGTCCACTGGACCACCCAGGATCTGTTCTAGGGGTTGGACTCTGTGCTGCCTGCGATCGGGCTGGTGGGGGGTTATTTTACAATTATACCTGCGATTGGGCTAGTGGGGGGTATTTTATGCTTATGCCCGTGATCGGGCCAGTTGTGGTGAAAGGGAATTGTTACACTTTTGCCCGCGATCGGGTAGTCGGGGAAGGGTGGTTACTATATGCCCACGATTGGGCTGCAGGGGAGGGCACAGGGAGTAGGTTGAGGGCCAGCCACAGGTGGCAGCTGCTGTGTTGCACCCTGCAATGTGGCAGCTCACCTGTGGGTGGCCCTCAACTTACACCTTTCCTTTTGGCTCAAAGTTGTGCAGGTGCAGGTTGGGGATTGCACCTGCACAATTCTGCACAGCCTGCTGAATATCGGGCTGTGCAGTTTATGCATGGTTCGTCCCCCTCCAGTTCAGCATGCATTCATTTGCATTGCGCTGTTGCTCAGCTTGCCTTGGGGGGGTGCAGCTGCCTCCTGCTGAATATGGCAGAATGGCACAATTTCAGACTTGCACAGGTGCAATCCTATTGCGCATGGCACAACCCTTTTGAATATCCAGCCCATGGGATGTAGACAAAGCAAATTTTGGTTGTATGGTCCTGCAATGTTTTTAGGTCTGCTTCTTTTTGCCCCACCCTAGACACTTCTAACACTGGTAGATCACCCTAATGTGATGATTCTGAGTGCTGCAAAAGGTGCAGTAGATAATAGAAGTTTACTCATCTGGTAAAGGTGATTATAGGAGCACCTTTTACAGCACTCTGTGCCCCACCTATTTGCCTGTACAGAGCCTCTATACAGCTATTTTGTTTTCTGTTTGCTTCTTTTCTTATGGCTATATATGTTAGTTTTAGTATAGTAGATGGTAGTAGAAGACTGTTTGGCACTAGTTCTATATTTCTTGTGTCTTTTTCCCTATACATACATAGCTATGCTTAAAGTACACCTAATGGTGCTGATGATAAAGTCCATTGAATCTGATTATCTTGTACCCACTGTTATTCTGTATTTTCTCTCATGGTTTTCTCTTCATGCAATAATACCTGACAGGGTGGGTGGTATTGGGCAATACCAGACTGTCCAGGGGCATAATGAGGCAAAACACTGCAGTTGGAGGACCTTATAGCCCCTAGAAGGTCTGGTATTGCCCATACTGCCCTACTTGGAGGGTATTATTGCAGACAGAAAATGGGCTACTAAAGAAAAAAAGATTGAAAAAAATAACATTTAAACAGTTTTTTTCTTTGAAGGGTACCTAAAGAAGCAGTTTTTTAAAACTGCAAACTCCAAAATCTGGTTTCATTTTGACGTAAAGTAAAGGCTGTTGTTTATATTTATGCTAAAACTACATTTATGTAAATAACATAAATGCAGTTTCATAGCTTTTGAAAAATGTAAACATCAGCCTTTCACTTTCAAAAAGAAACACTGGATTTCTCCCTAAGGTGTCTGCTAAGTGTGTTAAGTGATAAGTCATGATGACATAATCAGAGCCAGAGCCAGAGACCCAATAGTGCTAACTAATTCTTCTTTCCCTCTTTGTTTCGAATTGTTGCACCAGAATGATCAACACCAAGTGTTAACATGTGGATTATTTTGATCAGTACATGTTAGGCTATGATTTTGTTAATTTTGTTTACTTTAACTTGCTGAAAATGTTTTGTAATCCAGCTGATTTTCTCTTTGGCAAACCCCAGTACAGTACAATACTTCAAATACCTGATGATCTTGTGGTCATGTGATGCCCTGAATTTTATTTTTTGTTAACCAGGAGAGACACATTAAATTGAAAGCTTGTTTACAGGTGTGGCCTGGGATCACAAGAAAGTTTAGTGTCTTGCTCAGGGTCACTTAGCAAAGTACTGGGCTGGTTAAATTCCAAAGCTCATGCTCTCTTGTTAATTCACAAATAAGGCTTTCTTTTTCCACATAAACCCCCTGCACCTAGTCTGCCTTCTGTTAAACATCCCACCATCCATACCCTGTCCTTAGTACTGCCTGAGGCTGCATATGTGCTTACAGTCTCATGAAGAGAATTATCACACCTCAGATTGTAATCTTGTACCTCAGAGATTTGTGCACACCTATACTAATATGCATCATCAGCTGGCACTGTTACAAAATGCTTCTAAAATCACTCTCCAGTCCACTTTCTCAATGTTTGACTTCTGCTCCCACAGTAAACAATGAGTGGCTCACTACCCTTCTGCACAGTGAAAATAGTATGTAGAGTTCCCCGTTGTGTTTTTTTTCCCGCCTCTTTAACCAACATCTAGGTCTTCTTGGAGGGCCAAGCAATAAGCACCATGACCCACCAGAGAAACTACTGTTCATGCCCTCATAAGGGCTGCACTTACAATGGTTAACAATATTATTAGAAGTAGAAGCATACTAATACCTTGAGTGAATCCATCCAACTTCCACTGTCAGTCTACCCCTTTACCTGTGATCTGCAGAAGCCCGCAGAACAGTTCCCAGCAATTCTCCTCCACTACTTTTCTGTGCTCTACTCAGCAATGCAAGTTGGCAGTTACCACCATTCCAAATCTTGAATGAGCTACACACAGCTCCCTCAATACTGTCCTAACAAACGTCAACATCCCCCCCCGCCCCCGGGTAATCTCCCTATACTAAATTCAAGTAACAGTTTAGATGTATCCCTGCCACTCTGAGTATTTGTCATCGTTGGCTGCTCTCATCCACAGTCAGGTATGATGCTGGCAGCCCTATATTTCAGATCTCACAGTAATCTGATCAATGTCCTCCTTCCTGTCTGCAACTAACCTGAATATAACTACCCTGCTGGAATGGCCTCTTCAGTCCTTCTCTGGCATTCATTCTTCTCAGTTGCTCCCCCACACCACAAAATGGTGAGTTCACTACCCTTCCACATCACGAATGTGGTTAGTACAGTCTCCCATGTTATTTTTACATATTAATAATAAACATGATCTTCTTGTAAGCCAGACTGATAGCAGCATGGCACAAGTGGAAAAATAGGCATTCCTACGCATATAAGATGTAAGCCACCTTTGATTAGGCACTATTAAATGACGTGCATAATGATGCATACATCCATAATTTAACAGTGCCTAATCAAACGTAGCCTAGATCTTTTAAGGATAGCAAAACCCATCATTCCCCTTGTTCCCTGCTATCAGCCTGACTTACTGGAAAGATATGTTTATATTTGATATGTCAAGAAAACAGGGACTGTACTACTTGCATTCATGATGCAGAAGGGTGATGAGTTCACCAGTTTTCAGTGTGAGGAGGAGGAACAGTGAAGAATGAATACCAGAAAGGGACTGAGAAGGCCACTCTTGCAAGGTAGTGCTATATTCAGGGAAGGAGGAAGACAGAAGGAGAGAAATTTCAGCAGATTACTGTAAGAAATAAGATGTTGGGCTGCCAGCACCATGATCACTACCTGACCCCATTGTCCTGGCCAACATTCCCCTTCCCATAACACCAGTTCATGCAATTGTCCAAGGCTGTGTGTGGATATTAATGTATGAAATTGCTGCCACTACACATTCAGTCACTTTACTACTAGTCTAGTATTGCTTGTATATGAGTTTGGTATACAATGTGCATGAAAATCACTATATAAATGCTGTTGCTTATTATTATTATTATTTCCCATGGAAGAAGACAAGACAAGCATATATATGATTTTTGAGAAAGTATGAGCTCTAACATTGGACTGCACAAGAACTTTGCTAGAAAAAAGTGGTGTATCTAGGGGGTGGTGAAGGGTGTGGCTGCACCCCCCCCCCCACAGTGTAATGTACTGGCTTGCTGCTGCTGCATTTCACATTGTTGAAGAAGTCTGATTATTGATTGTACAAATGTTTACATTCAAACTAAGGATTACATTTGTAGGTTCTGTCAAAAATGTACTAGAAAAGAACAATAGCCAAAAATATAAAGGTTTAATAAAAATGTTAAAGAGTGCGTATTAAGCATGCACACCACCCCAGCACCCCCATTATAGCATCCTAGATCAGCCATAACCACTAGACCACCAGGTTATTCAACATTTGTACTGCACTGTGGTTTGACACAAAGAAAGTCAGTTGGATTAAAACACAATTTCAGCATGTTAAAGTAAACAAAATGAACAGAACAGTAGCCTGACATGTATATTAACAAAATAATGCACATGACCATTTTTGACCATTTGGGTGAAACAATTCTATACAAAGGAAAAAAAGAACTAGTTAGCACTATAGAGAGCCAGCCCATATAATTCTCTGAGTCTGGCTCCAATGATGCCATCACTTAACGCATTTGGCGGCCATTTTAGGAAGCAGGTAAGACAGTTTTTTTAAATTGGAAGGCTGATTTTACAATTTCCAAATGCCCTGGAACCACATTTAGGTAAATTATATAAATTTAGTTTTAGCATTAATGAATACAGCAGCCTTTCCTTTAGTCACCTACAGAGTCAGATTTTTGAATAGTTTGAATTCAAAATGTTGTTTAGGTATCCTTTAATTTTTGGTGTGTGTAGGTATATATTTAGAAAAAAAGGTTGCAGTTTCTGTTTTGCTCACAAGATAGTGCTGCAAGTCTATACTGCCTTCTGTTTCTCTCCTTGCTGGTTTTCTTCTCTCGAGAAACACAGGTCTGTGTTTGTGTCTGAGACATTCTCTTCTACTGATCCTACCCCCATACCTCTCAAGTGTCCCAATTTTTTGGATATCCTATTTTTGGCCCCTTTGTCCCAACTTCCTGATCACACTGCTGCAGCTGCCATTATGTCTTAATGTTACAGTAAACACTAGACCCCGAAGCTGAGGCAAAGCACATCAGGTAAGGGCAGCCGATGCTGTGTAATGGATGAGTGAGCTGTTGGGGATGATGAAGGGGATGACCAAGTAAGAAGCAACTTTGCCTTGTATTGTTTGTAAAATCTAAGTGTTTTGACTATTCTCCTAGATGGGAGGATGAAGGGAGAGGAGTGACTGCCACGCTTTACTCAGTCAGAATGCCCATGCAAGGTGCAAGCTTGGCTGTATTTCTGGGTGTCCATGTAAATTTAGTGTTTTGATGCTCTTTCTAATCTAATGCATGCTGATGGCACAGTTAGTTAAAATCCCCTTTTTAAGTTCAGATACCAGCAGTGGTGTCATCACGTTGATTTTGGGGAGGCTAGAGTTCCCCCAATTTAAGTTAAAGCTCCCCAATCAGTTTGTGAAACTAACTTACTTCAAACAAGTTAACATAAAAAAAAAACAAGCCAGACTTTTTTTTCCCCCTTAAATCGCGGTGCTTCACAGAGCCACCGCATGCAGTGCACTTTTGTTTTTCTCCACTGGACTTTGAGAGTGCTCATTGAGGGGTCACTAAGTCCAACAGAGAAAAAAGAAACTCAATCAGTCAGTGTCCTTGTTAGCATGCACGCACTGCTGCGCAGGGCTGCTGATTCATCAGGACTGAGATCGCAGCCACTACTGGCCAGATTGGAGAAGAGTCAGATCGGGAATGCAGAAGATGCCTTGAGGAGAGACTGTGATCAGAGTTCATTAGCATTGCAATGGGGAGGCCGGGTCTGCAACTGTGCCTGGCAGCAGCAGGTTAGTGCTAGGACTGTTATTGGCAGCAGGCATTGTGAATGAGCACTTCAGCGCTAATGGGGGAGTGCAGCACAGGTTTGTGGCACTCAGATCAGCGCGAGGGGTCTGAGCTGTGTGTGTAGATGGGGGCATCTGCCTAGTGCCTTCTGTTCTAAACTGCAGGAAGGGACTGAGACTTGGGGAGAAGACAATAAAGCTACAAAGTACCCACAATAGCACTGCAAAATAAGACAGGCCAGCTCAGCTGCCAGCCCAGTACACCAGGGAAGGAGTGATAGAAAAGGGGAGGTATTACTTCTGAGTGGCAGTGGGGGTGGTTTCTGGAATTAACTTTAAATCACCATATTGTTAGAGGAGAGGGGTTACTTGAGGCAACATTTTAAAATATTGCATGATGGGAGGGGTGCTTCTGTTTCTGTGTTGTCACAGCATTGCACCACTATATTTTAATTTAAGCAGATACTGCAGTTTTGCTGTTGCTAATATTTTTCCACATCAGTTGGCCATTCTTAAATAAGGGAAAAATGGAATTTGTGTGACTCTTCCCAGTATGTTCCAACTTTCTGTGGTGGGATCAGCAGGCTGTGTCCACTGTCATGGCTGCAGAATCACCCAAAACATGGGGCTCTTTATATGGGCACTCTCACTCGATGGCACTGGGTGATAGAAGAAACAGTGGAAAGGTAGCTGTGATCATCACCTCTATTCCATTCACATAGGTCATTTCTCAGCCTGCTCTATGGACACTCCTGTGATCATTCCCCCCAGTGGGATACAATCTCCTGGCCAGAATTATTTATCACCCAGCTAGGTCCAACCATGTGGCACCCACCTCTGCTGCCCTTCAGCCAACGGCATACCTCACCTCTTGCATGCACAGCTGAGCCAATCAGTGTACACACAGGCTGTGCAGCAAGAGATATGATGCAGCTGAATAGAAGTCAGACAGTTTGGGCTCTCACTAGAGCAGAGAGATTTAATTTATTACTTTGTTTTTACCTGTGTTCTGTTTCTGTTATCCTGAGAGCCTGAGAAAGTATGTGTGTGTATGTGTGTGTGTGTGGGGGGGGGGTTATGTGTTGTTGTTGTTGTTTTTTGTTTTTTTTTTTAAAGCTCACAGACAGCCTGGCTGTGAATGATGGCATTTTTATTTACTTTAACTGTCAGTAGTAATGTAGTGCATGTACCCTGTTTGTTCTTTGATAAAAAAAGAAATAAAAAAAACAAGGCTCTTCCAGTCTCCTGTTCCCAACGCTGGTGCTGTCTGCTCAGAAGGAAAGATAGCACTTTGGTGGATTATGTTGGCTGTCACACAAATAGCTTGCACTGAGAGGCTGTAACTCAGAAAAAAAAAATAACAGCACGTTTTCTAAATAAATTGCTTTACCCACAGGGGTTTTTGGGTTGTGGATTTGACTGGCAAGCAAGCACAATTAAGGTTACTACTGTAAGCCAGTTCAAACAGCCTGTGATACAGACTACAACTGCTGCCTGAGGATAATCTTTGTCTTGTTTTATATGCACATGCCAGGGTGAATAAGGGCAGGCAAAGAGGCAAGCAGACTGTGAGCTATGCAAAACCTAAACAATCTGATTAATATTTTGGTTTGAAAGCCATTTTTTCAGTATGTCAAAGTTGGCATAGTGTAAGGTGTTCAGACCTGCTGTGTCTTAGGGTCAGTTCTTTTTTTTCTGACGATAAGCATTTTCCTATAGTGTGTGACCTACTGAGTGAATAGGTATCATTTTAGTCCTGTTTATCAGGCTTTGCCTGCCTGAGTATTTTTTTTTAATTTCTTATAGTACTTGGCATACATACTTTGAGCCCTGTGTGTTAGGCTCAGTCTATTTCATAAAAGTGCATTTTCCTGTAGCAGACGCAGTACTTGGCATACTTCGAGCCCTGTGTTTTAGGCTCCATCTCTATTATAAACCAGCATTTTTCTTGTAGCGGACTCATTACTGGGATAATGGTATCTGACTTGTCTCTTATTTGCTCTGGGGTCCTGTAACCTTACCAGCAGATATAGAGGCAGTATAGTGCAGTGGTTAAAGGCACAGAGCTGTAAACTTGGAGAGCTGGGTTTGAATCCCACAGCTCCCACTTGTATACTGTGTGACACTGAGCAAGTCTCTTAACTTTCTTGTGCTCCCGGGTTGCACCTGGAAACAAGCTTCAGCTTAGTGCCTTTCCTGGTTAAACAATTTCTTCATACCCTAGATCTGTTGGTATAATGGTGTCTGACGTGTCTTTTTTTGCCTTTGGGGTCCTGTTTTTGTAACTTTGCCAGTGGATCTGCTGGGATAATGGTGTCTGTTTTCATCTGGAGTCCAGTACTCCAGTAACCTTCTGACTTTCTTTGGGATCCTTAACCTTCTTACCAGATCTGTTGGGACAATAGTCTCTTTTTCCGGTGGTACAGTAACCACATTTTTCCACATGTACTGTTAAATAGAGGGCATAATAACCAGGCTTTTCAAATATCTCTTTTACCATTAAAATGCAGGAAAAGCCACCATTTGAAGGTAAAAGTTTCAAAATTTTACAGGAGGGGCATGCCTTCGGACCCCCCTAGTTTTGTTAGGATTTTTACTGGGGGCATTAGCCCCAACTTTATTCCCCTGGTGATGCCCCTGAATACCAGGCATCTGAAGCTGAACTTCCTTTAGATACTGAAGTTCTACAGCTGACCTGCTGTAAGAGGACTGCTCAGGACAGTTGAGACTCACTAGTGCTGCATCTGATTGCTGTGCCAAGACCTCCACCACCAGCAAAAGAACAGACACTTTCTTTTTAATTCTCCCCAATGCAGCATACACAGAAGTAGCTTAATTTTAGCTTTATTTTTCATTTTGCATGAACTGTGGGCTTGACAGAAGACAGCTAACTGGAGGAGGGGAGCGCAAGAGTACAAACAGCTCAGCAAGACTTGCGTGGCCAAAATCAGCGTGTTTCAGAGAAATGCTGGATTGCTGTGTTTCTTCTGAAACAGATAATAAATTGTGAATTTAAGGGCACCAGTTTCATAAAGGGAGAATACTTTCAGCCAGATGCAGCCCATTGTGTAGAGTTGGAGTTCTAATGCCATGGCAGGGATTAGTAACAGCATCATAGATGGGACTGTTTGGACAGGAATGAAGGTACTGTTTAAAAAACACAAGCAAAAAAAAAACCACAAAGAAAAGATGTTTGACAACAAATGAGTCATGTTTATATGTGTGGTGGGCCTGTCTCACTCTTTCCTCTAGCTAAGTGAGCGGGAAAAAATGGCAGCAGCTGTCTTTTTAAATTTCAAACTGACACAAGGATATCAGTTTCTCAGTGAGGTATGGCAGGTTGGAATTTTTTATTTCCTGGACATCTATTGAAAGTTAATGTACCCTCTGGCAGGGGTATCAGCCAATCAGAGCCCAGGAAATAAAAAGTCAATTTTTAAAGATGAGTTAATTACGTTGTTTCAGGAAGAGTAGTTTTGGAAGTTACATTCTGAGGAAGATCCAACAGGAAGAGGCAGAGACAAGATTGGATTCAAAGTTTCAGTTTGTGCACCAGCACATCAATGGAAGCCTCTCTAAGCCTAAAATGATGACTTCAGAGTGTTGTAAAAAGTGCTACTATAGTCACCTTTACCAGATGAGTAAACATCCATATACCACTCAACTGCACTGCTAGAACAATTTTAAGACTCTGTGTACAGTACAGATTGGGTTTGTTGACCTGTGGGAGGACAGCCACTTCATCAAATGTGACTTTACCTATTGCTCACTTGTACATACAATTTACAGTTGAACTGATATACTGTTGGTGCCCAGATAGTGTTGGTGGCCTACACAGTGAGGGTAGTAAGGGTAGAAAATGGTAGCATCTTAATATCTGATAATTTCCCAGTTTTAACTACTCTGAACTGGGAGAAGTAGAGCCTAGAGCTAACACTATAAATTATGCCTCAATAATATGTATTTGCAGAAGGAAACATTTGCAGAATGACAGTGGTGGAAAATCCTTAATTATTACTTACCTAAGGACACTCCTGATGGGTTTGAGACAACACTGTGAGAGGCCATGAAGGCAGCTTTCAGGGGTAAAATCCTTAAACATTGCCCCAGGCTTAAACAAAAACAAGGCTGAGAAATGAAGGAACAAGATGAAAGCTTGAGAGATCTGGACCATCCCTTAGCCCTAGCTGGTCAGTCATCCTTCTCTCTTTTACAAGATAGGGACAATCTTCAACTTGATATTGAGGTAATTGAATATATGTAAACAGAGTATGCCCTGTTTCTATCCCATTAAAAGCACTGGGAGGTGGGAAAGAAAGAACAAGCAAATTTCCCTTGCAGAGGCTAAGACTTGGAGGCAGAAAAGCACATCTCTGCCATACACCTGGGTGGGGAGGGTTGGTATCATCTCCCAGGGAAACTGACAGTGAATTTGTCTCTTTCTAATGGAATTTGCACTCTCCAGACCCACCACCCACAACAGAAGCAATGGACAGTTTTTCAGGTATATACATTTTCTGTCAGTTATAGTACCCCAAGAACAATGACTCCTTAAGCTCCCCCAAACCTCCAGATGAAGTAAAACAAGCAGTTAATTCAATGATGCAAGGGAAGGCTCATGGGACAGATGTGCTACTGGTAGAGTTTTAGTCTACTTTCATAGATATATTGGCAATGTGATGCATGAGGATCTTGAACCAAGTCTACTCTGCAGGGGCCCACCTCCCAACATTCTATCAAGCCCATATCTCACATATCTCCAAATATAGGAAAGACATGAGATGTCTCAAGTTCAGACTGATTTCATTCATTAATACTGACAAAAAAGTGCAGGCTAAGATTCTAACTGCCTTGAGGACACAATCAGTGGATTTATAGACCTTGTCCAAGTGGACTTTGTCCCATGGCACTTAAGCGCAAATAATGTCTGATGCCCACTGGATTTGGTTTGGGAAGCGGGTCACAGTGAATAACTCACACTTACATTAGCCATGGATGTGGAAAATGCATTCAACTGAGTCAAATGGGGTGATCTGCTTACAACCCTGAAGAAATCTGGCTTGTCTCCATCCTTTGTGAAATCGGAAGAATTGATTTACCAGTCCTCCAATGCAGCTGTCTTAATAAGTGGTGTGAAATCGGGGAAATTCAGCCTGGCAGGAGGATTCAACAGGGGTACCTTCTCTCCTTCTGCCTTTTCCTGCTGGCTATAGAACTATAATGGTTATCTGGGTGCTTGAAGCAAAGCCGGGTATCACAGTGGCCAGGAACTTCACAAAATCCTTGTTACATGGAGATTATATTATTCTGTAGTGTGAGATCCCCAGACATCATTACCAGTCATCTCTCATTACCGGCAAGACCATGCCAACATATTGGTAAAGTTAATGAAGCCACGTCTCAGCTCCTACCCCAACTCAGAATGCTTCTCAGCTGGAAAGTGGAGCCCAACATTTTCAGTGGTGCATGGAGAAAATTCAGTATTGGGTATTCACATTCAGAAAATCCTGACAGATACTGTCAAGGACAACATGCTCACACTACTGATGGAAGTGAAATAAGAGACACGAAGATCGAGTTGACTGATGCTGCCCCTTCAGAGGAAACAATGACCCAAAGATGATAACCTCAAACATCCTATACACCTTGGAATACCTTCTGGCCCACATCTCACAGACAAGCTTTAAACAACCGACAAAAGTACTTACAGACTTCATATGTGAGTTAGAAAAGGCACAAGGAAAAACCCGGATGTTGTCTCAATTCTGCACAATTTAGAGCACAGGACTACCAAACCTATACCAGTTTTACAAGGCATTTGGGTTTAGGCAGGGTGCAATGTCTGAGGGGCCAAAATCTAATAGAAAATCTCATTGATGTCCCTGGAGTGTTTACAAAGTGAGACTCACAGTATTACCATTGATTTTATGGCAGATTATGACTTCCCCCACTCATTCTCCCCCTGCATGTGCCACAGGAGAACTATTTGGAATGAAGGGGCTTATCAACTAGGGTGATCCCTTACCAAGTTCATAGAAAGCCACTATGAAATAACCTCACCGTAACTGTTAGAGGCTACCCCATACATTGACAAAAGTTCAAAGACAGACCACTGATGCATAACCCCCGTCTGTTAGAGGCTACCATTACCTGCAGTTCATTGGCACACGGAATGTTTGTTTGCTTAGCAAGCAAAGGATCAGTGGTTCAAATCTGAGCAGCAACATAAGCATTTATTCATGTATGTGTATTGTATTTGTATTACAACTTGTGTATCCTGCTTTATCCATTGTATTCAGTATACCTTTTCTGATGCCTGTGATCTAAGCTTTGTCAATGTATTCTTGTGCTTGTGCGTTTCACCTGCACCATTTTTGTGTTAAGCAATTTTGAATTTGTCTGTACTCTCATGTGCCATCTTCATAGCCTGGGTCATGCCTAAAAATGGTCCTTTGGATCAGTGCATCTACCCAGTAAACAAATAAACAAAAAAATATACATCAGCAGAACTGGAAAAGGAAGGGCATTACCAGGCTCGGAGATACATTGGAAATGGAAAGAAACACACTAGCCTCTTTTCACAACTAAAGGCCAAATCTGAACTGAACAAACAGGCTCACCGGCAATCACTAAAGCTTAGAGGTACACTGGTACAATGGCTGGGTAAGAGATGGATGTCTATCAATGAGGCTCATGGTAGGAGAAGGTCCACCCATTATCCTTCACCAAGTACCTGGCAGGTTGGGTGTACAAAGAACTTTAAGAACACACAACAGGCTCTCTGGAAGCTTGGGGAGACTTGATAATGGGAACTGCACATTGAGCTTTCACTGGAGAAGTGTTAGACCATGTAAAGAATGGACTACTGGGTATGTCAGGAGTTGAAGGCCCATCTTATCCAATGCAAAATTCTTTATAGGTTTTATTGGACCCCCTTGACCCTCAGTAAGTAGGATGTCTATAGTATGGTCACTGCTGGAGAGTTTGGGAACCCAAAGCCTTAATAATTCATATATTTGTGGACCTGTCCATATATACATATCTTCAGAGAGGGAATCTAGGAGGTTTGGGAATTGCTATCCAGGATCTCTGTTTGCAGACACCCTGTAATTGTTCTCCTGGGGATACTCCTAACTTAACTGAAACTCCTGATGCACAAGACACTTTAGTTGGTTCCTGTCTTTTGGAGGGAGAAAAGAAACTCCCTGAGATATTGGAGGGTATCAACTGCTCCCATCTTCAATGATTGGAGTCTCCTTATAGTATGTACAGTGGTCTATGAGAGAGCTGTATATAAAACGTCAGGCAAACTCAACATATATGGCATCATGTTGGGCCATTACATTTGTTTAAGCAGATTACCAAGAGATCTTGACCTCCCATCCCTAAAATAAAGACCTTACCTTTTGTCCTAACATTAATACCAATTGAAGAAGTCAATTTATCTGCTTGTATCAAATGTGTCTTCACTCCTTTCTTCACGTACATACTAACCTTATGTAGCCACCCCACCTCCCTGAAAATCTAAAGGCTTCCAATGTTACAAGAAGGAAGGGGCGCCTACCCCAAAGGAACCCAGACCAGAAGATCAACAACCATGAAACAATGAGATGATTTTCTTTTACCATGGCCCAGGTCCTACTGCAGATTAAATGAAAACTGCACCCCTCGCGACTCTTTTGGAAACTCAGGGAGGATGCAGGGGACCTCTTCTTTTCTCTCTCCTTGGAAGTCCCCCACCAGCATCCTGGCCCAGGAAGCACAGTTTTCAAGATGGCTGAAACGTTAAAACTCCCCCCAAAGAAGTCTGGTTAAAAATTCACTAAACACTCAGCATTTCATCAGTCCATTAAAACATTAAAAGTTACTCACAAAAACTTGAAATTAAGCAACCAAACCAATTTATTGCTCCTGGGGTCCCAATGATTTTCTGGGACTCAGGGGTTCCCTTTGCCTGCTTAAAAACGTTCACCATCCAGCTTCACTGAGCACAACTATTCACATATTGGGGCACATATGTAGTGCCTTGAAGTTAAGGGCTGGGAAACCTGTTTCCCAAGTTAGCAAAATTACTTTTTTTTTCTTCTCTCTTGTGGCGTCCATCCACCTGTGTCACCCCTTACCTTCCGTGCCTCCTGTGTCCCAACCCAACCCCTGTCTTTTGTTTGCTTTCATGCCATTTAGATAAAAGAAGGGGAGACATGGGCAGGAGACCCTCCCTACAGGGCTTGTCATGCCCAATTCTCTGGCCAGAAGCCAGGCCCTCCCCTGCCGTACAAAAGGGCTGGGGAGTGGCAAAGGGGGGAGACAGCAGCTAAGTGCGGAGGGTGGAGAACGTGGACAGCCTGGACAAAAAAGCATACCTGAAGTGTGACCGTGGCTCCTCCAGCATTGCTCCCTCCAGGAATGGTCAGGTGGGCCCTTTGTAGCAGCCAAGGTGGCTGGGTAGGCGCGAAGGTCCGTGAGTTTCCGGCACTAGTAGTGGGGATGGCTCCTCAGTGATGGACCCAGATGTGCAGTAGTGAAACAGGTTCAGGCAGAGACATGCTCCCCACACATTTTAATTCCACTGCCAGCCCCAAGAACAGCAGCAGCACCAGGAAGAAGATGGTGGGAGTGCGGCTCTCTGGCTGTATCTTTGAATGCCCCTGCAGCAGTGACCATCCCCGGGCCGTAGAGATGAGTAGGCTGTACACCCAAAGGTGTTTGACTCACACCACAGGTGCTGGGGAGAGGGGAGGAGGAAGCAACGGACAGAGGAACAAGGGAAACATGAGCCACAAGCCCAATTTAGAACTTCAGAGCATTGCTGGTGATAGAGGGGCCCTGCAAGGCAGACATCTCAAGGGAAGAGCAGAGGACCAGAACTCCGTGGTCTGATTGCCCAGCTAAAGGGAACAGCAGATTGGGAATGAGGGCCAAGTGCCAACAGAAAAAGTAAAAATAAGAGACATTTAAAGGGCAGTGCCATAATCACTAAAAGGGGGGCAACACTCAGTGAGCTGAGCACCCAGTAAAGAAGGGTATCTCTTGGTAGAAGCCCCAGAATGAGAGAGAGGTTGTCTGACAGCCTTTGGTTCTGTCATGGTGCCATTTGTGCCAGGGACAAGACCAGAGACAGAGGTCCATAGCCATCCCTGGAAGGGAGGAGCTAGACATGAGATCCCAAGCCTATATGAAAATCAGTTAGTGGGCAGGGCTGGACAAGGCCCTACACAAGTGCAGTGGCACAATTGGCATTGATGAGGGAGGTGGGATCTGGACAGGGAGCCCCCTAGGCCCTGCCACAAGGGTGGTTATGACCATTAAAAGGGGGGAGCCAAAGCAGAAAAACAACCTTAGAGGTGCAACACCCTTTGGGGCAGGGGAATTGTTTAGTAGCCCTGAGCTGCCCTTGGTCTTATGTAACTATATCCTGAGCTCCCACCCAACTCTCACTGTGCTGTCGCTGGTCTGGTGCCCCCTAAAGACAGCACCCCTCACAAGAAATGAATTGTCTGCCGCCAAAAAATACTGAAGTGTTTGCTTGCTGCTAAACTGTGTTACTGGATTTCATCCTTGCACACCTGATAGCCAGCTTGGCCTTTGCTGACTGGATCAGTTTCTCCAGAGCCTGATGCTGACCCAGGGAGGTCCCTGGTCCATCCACCACCTGCAGCAGAACAACCTCCAGTGATACCAGCCTGTCTTGAAGTTCCGTCATAAGAGTTCCAGCATGGGTCCTGTGATGGTAAGTGGAAAAGAGCTGCTAATGAGGTATCCAGTAGTGTGTCAGCTTAGGAGCCACCCTGGCTCAAGCGTGAGGGACTGCAGTTAGCAACGTGCATGCCCTTTTCTTATTTAGTTGGCCATCTGTACGTGTGCGCATGACCATGTCACCCTATAGGGGCTGCCTGAGGGTTGCTCCACTAACAATCTTTTCCTGGGAGATGTCCTAGGTGCTGGGGACCTGACAGTGGTCATTGTTGTGGATCATCCAGAGAACCATTTGATGATCAGAAGTCTTCAGCTTATTGGCCAGAACCACAGAGGATCACTCCATTCTTCATTGTCCAGCTAGCAGTGTTCCTCTTTGTGTTCTGCTCATCCGGTGGATGCCCTGTTATGGCCTGTTTGTAACTAGCATGTTGTGAGGTCAGTGCCCACCTGCTGATCAGCCAACACATAGGGAAGCCCAAGCTTGGTTCATCAGTTGTTTTATCATCTTGGCTGAGTGCTCATAGGACTTGGACTAAAAGTGGTTAATTCCCTGTTCTTGGTTCAACTAATTGTTGGTCCTGATTATATTGTTTTGTGATTTATTCTTATTATCCTCCAGCATTGTAAAAAATAGTTATTTTTCTTTAGTGTCCCTGGTAAATAAACCTCTTACATCTTGGTCACTGATTAAGCTTCCTGATTCTCCTTTCTGATTCATTTGGCCTGTCCTAAAATTGTTAGGGAACCTTTTGGCCTGCTACACATACACTGGGGGAAAAGATGTCTTAGGCAGCATTCCACTTCGGGCAGCTGATGAAACCCAGATAATATACCGAAACCTCCCCAGAACCTGCACCAGACCCTCAGAGCCAAACCTACCCTCTGGCACTGGTAAGTTGGTCACTGACTTATCCTTTTCCTTTTCTCTCTCCCCTGTCAGTGTCTATCATTGTGGAGAAGCGAGGTGCTTCTCCCACCTGGTCCCTTGCCACAGGATCACAGGAATTTTCCCTCCCTGACCAGTTCTTTGATTGTTTTTTTTAACTGCATTTTCCCCTGGACATAGCTGCTCAACCACCAGTCTCCTTTCTTCAGCTATGGTGGGGGCTCCCCAATAACTCCAACCTGATTTCCTCTCAGCCAACACTCATGGGCTTGATTTAAGCTTGCTGGGTCCAGAGCACTTCCTAAGGCCTGTCCTTTGACCTGTGGTCCCACCGAGCAGCTTGTGCCTGGAGCCCCAGGACCTGCCCCTTTAAGAAGGCCCCTTAACTGGGTGGGAAACCTCTGGTACCCCTCTTACAGACCTGGACCACCCTGCCACATTAGGAAAGGAGAGGGGATCTGCCACCACCCCTCCACCGGAGGAATCCTGCCACAAAACTTCCAGACATGGCGGAGGAGACATACTTTCTATGGGCCTGGGACCATGCCAAACTACCTTCTCAGGCACTCTCACTACCCCTTCTCTCACTGGAGTCCCATTTACCCCACTCGATGCTGGCAGACTGTCTGAGGCCCTCCCTGTGAAGCACCCCTTACCGGCACCACATAGCTGGAAATCACGGCTCTACCTGTCACTTACAAAGGGGTGTCCCCCCTCAAATCAGGCCCAACCTGGACCAACGAGCTCCTCCCCGCCTGCCTGTCAATTCCTTTTATAGACCATAAGACTGCCCCTAGTGGCAGTCTGATAACCCAGCCTAGAAATGTGCCTTCCCCTGAATACCAATCAATCCCTTAACCAGGGGAAGAGACACAAGATCAGGGTCCCTAAAGGTAAGCATAAGCCCCTCTCAAAGAGAGGAGGCTTACACACTTCCGCTACCCAAGGGAATCATTTCCCATGGGGAATGATGGCAAAGACCGCATCTAGCTCCCGACTTACGCCCAGGAATGCGAGACAATAGGGAAAACCAGCACCGCCAGAATCGCTATGGTGGGCCCTCTGGGGAAAATCCATTCCTACCTACTACTATAACCCAAATAACCCAAAAAATTTATTTTTGTGCCGGGGGGATCAAACTTCTAACCCTAAGAAATATGAACATGAACTGCATAATATAAAACTCTTCATTAGATCAAAATATTATTTCTGTTAGATTGACCAAACTAACCAGAATCACCTAGTATATATATGCATTTATATATCTCAAACCATAATCACTCTACCACACTCAAACTAGCCACTCACCCAGACACACACTTTAATGATTAAAATTTTTTTTCTTAAGAACATTTCAAAATATCAAAAGCTAATGTCCTAATTTGCAGTCCTCTATGGTAGGAAAAGTTAGTATAACTCAGTATCCTTTCTCTTAAACTTAAGTCAATCGTGGGGATAACAGCATGCTAAGGAGCAATACCTGGCATGGTAAGAGTACGTTACAGGGTGGTCTAAGTACAGGGTCCTCCTCCTGGTGGAAATAGAATTCAGACTCTGGCTCAGTTGTGAGGTATCCAAAAGAGTCTCTGGCAATCACAAAGTGCTTAGTGCATCACCCAGCCTGATCCTGCACCAGGGCAAAAATGTTTAAATAAAGTCAATATGATTCAAGGGGCAATGTGGCACATGGCTCTGGTCTTCTGGAACAGTTCTTGGGATGGATAGATACCACTTCCAGGGCAATGTTTGAACTTCTCTGATTGCTCATGATAGATCTGGTCCTCTCTCATCTCCTCCACAATTTTCCACTGTCTCTCTGACAGGTAAGGATAGTCCAGGGTCTCATACTCCAGCCTCGGTCTACACCACGCCCACCGTTCTGCTTGGCTTAACTCCAGCAGATCTCTTTTACTGGTCCTGCAGGTTTGCCCTGATTTCTAGCCATACTCCCTTTCTGTATTTAGCATAAGGCGTCCTCCCTGTTAAGTCCATCCTGCTCCAAAAGGCATGTGAGTGTTTTAGGATGAGGGGGGTCCAATCATTAGCTGCAATCACTGGACGATGGTAGCACTTAGGTATGGTCCAATGGATGTCATAATCATTAAATTTAAACCTTTTGCCAAGGAACCTGTCCTCAACGAAATTCTCATAATTCACCAAAGTCCTTTTATGGGCTTACTCTCCTCCTTCCCTTGAAACACTAGACCAACCCCAGCAGTTTTTGATCTCACAGAAACTGGAGAAACTGGCCAGGATCTTATGGCTGTTGGGCTACCACCAGAGGCCTAAGTGGCATTCCTCTGGGCCCTGGGGGTTCATACGACGGTAGTCTAAGGCCCCTGCCCCTCCTTCTGCCATTGGAAGTAGAGGCAACTGGTGAGGAGGAACTGGGCAGATGGCTGGGTCCCTCCTCGCACATTTTGTCCTTTGCTGCAGCTGCACCTTCCCCCTGCTCCTCTTCTGCTTCAACAATCACATCGGGGAAAGGTCCTCGCACTGGTTCTGGTTCTTTCACTTTCTGTGGAGTCGACTCCTCTAATGGCAGCCTTTCCACAAGATCAGGATCCATGCTTCCTTGCAACCACACTGAGGATGGGCCTTCTGAAGTGCTGAGGGGGTATACCCAATGGAAAACAGGAGGGGCTCGGTCAAATATGCCTCCAGGGGGTCGGAGACACATGATGCCTTCAGCTTGAAAGCAGCTCCTCTGCTAAGCTCCTACCTCTCTACTGCTCCAACTACAAATCTATTATTTTTTTTGACTAGACCAGCATACAATTTTGACATATATTGACTCCAGATATTCTACAGAACAATTCTTAGCCCTCCTCCATTCGTTATCCACTTTAATACCACTACAATGGAGGTGGATATGTGGCAGGCTCCACTCCACTATACCCTGCCAGCAACTCCTGAAAAGACATCTAAGAAAACAAAAGGCTAGGGCTCGGCTGCTACTAAATCCTCAAGCCCCTGCGCATCTGCAGTCCGACTCACAGAAGATCAGTTCCTGCAAGAGCTTCTTCGCTTTAGGGAAACATTGACAGAAATCTTGTCGGAGCTCAAATCTATCAAGTCTGACTTAGCTGACCTGGGCCGCAGGGTTGGTGATGTGGACGCCCACACCATCTCAGTGGAACACTGGCGAGAGAAAACCACACCGAATATAGATAGTCTAAAGCAGCAATTAAATAAGCTTCAACTGAAGACAGAGGACCTTGAAGGTCAGAGTTGATTGAATAATATACTTATATGCGGGGTCCCTGAAGGGGAAGAAGGCACCAACACTATAGTTTTTGTGCAGAAGCTTCTTACCAAGATTGTAGGCTCTTCCCCTCACAATCTGGTCTATCTAATCGAGAGGGCCTAACATTCCTTGTGTCCAAGATCACCAAATAACTCATCACCAAGATCAATAATCTTAAAATTTCTCAATTACCTTGAAAAGCAGCATGTTCTCTTAAAGGTTAGAGAGCTACAAGCCATCCTGTGGGATGGGAAGAAGCTATGCCTAACACAGGATCTGCCCTTTGATATACGGAAAAAGTGGGCAGAATTCCATCCTATTGTTTCTATGTTAATTGCTGCTAGCATAAAATATAGGATGGCAAGTCCTGATCTCTGGTTCCTGGATGACCTTCAAGAACCCAGAAAAATCCAGGACCAAGCTAACTACCGCCCTGCCTGACTTGTTCAAAACTACTTGACCTGCCTATTGTAGACTGGTTCTCTTGTAGTTGTTGTATCCTGGAAGTGGATGACGCCTTGTTTTAATTTAGCCCATTCTAGCTTTAATCACACTGTGTCACTGAATTCTGCCTACCTTCAGTGTTCAGGACAGATTGTGGTGCAAATCCAGTTGGCTGGTTTGATTTCAGTACCCTTAATTGTATCCAACTGGAGCTAGCCTATACTTTATCTCCCAACTGGCAAGGGTTCCCTCTCGGCTTCCAAGTGCTGCTATAAAGTGTATTGAAGCTGGGATCCCTTTGGTTGGAGGAGGGCTGCTTTTCTCAAGCACCATTCTGGTCCCAGGACATTTTTTTTCCTTCCCTCTCAGTTTCCTAAAGATAATTCCACGAGTGCACCAATGTGTCTACTCCTGTGAAAAGGATCCTGGACATAATTAAGTACTATTTTGCATTGTCTTTTCATCTTTAATCAGGCCATCCACCTCATGACAATGGAGTTTGATTTGTATTAGAATTGATTCCTAATGTTAGCTGTAGTTGGTTTCAGACAGCTCGTATTAGTGGGAAGCATTCTCCTCTTGACTTTCAACTGGTTACCTTTTTACCGGAATAGGCAAGAGAACAACTTCCCACAGGTTTCAGGAATTTAAATTTTAATGTTACGTAATTGTTGTGTGCTGTTAATGTATGCTGTTAATACTCCTTCATGAAGTTTGATGACAAGTATTAATAAACAGCTGTGGGATGAGTGGTGGGGAGAGTGGTTGTGTGGGGAAAGTACTGTTAAAGCTGGAAGCTGCTGCAGGTGGATTAGTGGATGATACTGCCCAACCTTTCTCCTCCACCTCTAACCCCAGCTCAGGAACCATAGCAGCAGGGGAGGGTTGGGTAGTTTAAGGGGTTTCATTTTACCTTGTGGTTAAACTTATTTTTTAGCAAGGATTATTACATATCTGGGTCCTATCTATGCCCAACCCCAGGAGGAGAAAACTGCAGGCTTCAGGGGGTGGGATACCTTTTATTTTGGCACATCTCTTAGGACTCTCTTCTAGTAATTTGGGGAACAGTTACAGGGGGTCTTTTTTCAGGGGTTTACCTATGGGGGTGGGATTGCTGGCTTGGTATGGTTTTTAACAGATTTAAGATGGGCAGGGAATGGGGGTGGGGGTAGTGTTAATGCATTTTGGATTAATTTCTTTGAGGGGTGGGGGTCCTGGGATATGTTTAAAATTGGGATCTTGGTTCATGACTTTGGTCATGTACACTGTTGCACATTCCTGGTGTTTGACTTCTACTAATGATGTTGCAATGTTCTCAGGACTGAGAGACAGGGCCTTGGGGTGGGTGGGTGGATGTCGAGAGTATTTCGAGAGTCCGAGTTACTCGATTATACTGTTCACATGTTCTGATTATGACTAGCACATTAACCAAGTTTTTAACTTGGAATGTCAGAGGTGTCAGGGAAATACTCAAAGGGTACTAGATGCTTAGACATATCACCTTGTTACATTTTTTTAATTTATTTTATTTATTTATTCAGGTATCAGAATTATACACCTTTGAGTCATAGATTCATTTCCAAAGGCCCACGTCAGTTACAGAGTACAAGACATTAAGGCAGTTACATAGTGTATATTTAGCCTTAGGGGGATGTGGCTATACAAAGAGTTAGCTAAGCAAGGTGGGGGAACATAGTTACATATATATATATATATATATATATATATATATATATATATATATATATATAAATGTATTAGCAACTCAGGAAGATGCAGCCTATACAAATAGTTAGCTAAGTATGGTCCCTGTTACAAGGAACTAGTCATCTGACAGGAGGGAAAACAGTGCAGTCAGGAGAAATCAGACTTCATCAAAAACAATATTTACAGGTAGTACATATGATTATAGGCTCAAGCTATCGGGTAACATGCCCAGATTACTTTTATTCAAGAGACACATCTCGTCCCTCAAAAGGCGCTCAGGCTCCGTAGGCAAGATACTGGTCAGGTTTTTGCCTCTGGAGCCTCAACCTCAGGCAGAGGTGTTGCTATTCTGGTATCTCAATCGGTTCCTGTATGGGGAGATCAAGTCATTACTGACCCACAGGGAAGATGCATTATCATACAGGGATTTGAACTAGTCAAAGGGGGAGGCACTGATACACTGCAGGAAAAATCCCAGCCTCCCCCTACAAAACAGGATACTAAATGAGAAAAAGACCAAGGTAGAAAGGTCAGTGGGGGATGCTGCTACAGAAGGTAAAGCCATCAAAAAATGGAGAGCAATCAGTACCAATGCCCATAGTCTGGGTAACAAGCTTCTTGAATTAGTGGCCTTGATGGAGGAGGAACATCTGGATATTGTGGCAGTCACAGAAGCATGATACACACAGAACCATGACTGGGACGTAAACATACCAGGATACACTATCTACAGGAGGGACAGGGAGGGTAAAAGAGGAGGAAGAGTAGCTCTCACATAAGGGAAGGAATCAAAGCAACAGAATAAAAGGGTAAACAGGGAGGAGGAGAAGAAGCACTGTGGGTCAATTTGGAGGCAGGCAATGGCACCACAATCCACACAGGGGTTGTATACAGACCCCCCTCTCAGGGGGAGGAAATGGACAAGGAAATGATAGAAAGTATACTTAGAAAGGCAGATAAAGGGGAGATATTGTTGATGGGTGATCTGAATGTGCCAGCTGTTAACTGGAGTGCAGTTGCAGCAGCCACTTCTAAGAGTGGGGTTATTCTAGATGCCCTACAGGGGGCAAGCCTTAGACAACTAGTTTTGGAACCCACTCAAGAGCGAGCAATCTTAGACCTGGTTCTCTCATATGGAGATGGAGAGAGGATCACAGATGTAGAAGTGAATAGCTATCTGGTAACTAGCGACCATCGAACAGTATGGTTCACAATAAACACAGCAATAGAGTCAAGCCATACAAAGGCAAAAGTACCGGACTTCAGGAGGGCCGACTTTGCCAAAATGGGTGAGTGCCTAAGGAATGCACTAGCAAATGGGCAGGAAGGAGGGGTGGAAGAACAATGGTGAATAATAAAAACTGCCATCACAGAGGTAACAAGCCTTTGTGTGAAGCCAGTAAACAAAACAAAACGATGTAAGAAACTACTATGGTTCTCAAATGAGGTGGCAGTGAACGTTCAAGAGAAAAAGAAATCATTCAGAAAGTAAAAGGAATCACAGAAGGAGCAGGACAGAGAATTGTATCAGTTAAAGCAAAAGGAAGCTGGGAAGGCAGTCATAACAGCAAAGGCCTGAATCGAGGAAAATATAGCCAACTCAGTTAAGAAGGGGGATAAAACCTTTCTTAGGTACATCAGGGAGTGAAGGAAGACTAAGGGAGGGATAGTGAGGCTCAATAAAGGGAAGGGGGTAGGCAGAAGGTGACGATGAAAAGACAGAGATACTAAACAAATATTTTTGCTCAGTATTTACAAATGAAGAGGGGGAGGTACCTAAAACAAACAATAGAAACACTTTGGCTACAGAAGTTGATACCAGCCCATTTACAGAAGAAAGGGTTCTAAAAGAACTCTTAAAACTGAAGGTGGACAAAGCAATGGGGCCTGATGGGATTCGTCCCAGAATTCTAAAAGAACTAAGGGTAGAACTAGTGACACCACTGAGTACACTCTTTAACAAATTATGGGAGGATGGGGTGGTACCTGAGGACTGGAGGAGGGCAGATGTGATTCCCCTTCACAAAAGTGGGAGCAAGGCAGAAGCAGGAAACTACAGACCTGTTAGTTTAACCTCAGTGATAGGGAAAATGATGGAATCATTTCTGAAAGAAAGAATTGTCGAGTGCCTAGAGGCCAGAGGGGGCACAGGACCCAAGGCAGCATGGATTCACAGCGGGAAGATCATGTCAGACGAATCTAATAGATTTCTTTGACTGGGTGACCAAAGTAGTTGATCAGGGAGGGGCTGTGGACATGGCCAACCTAGACTTTAAGCAAGGCATTTGACTCAGTCCCACACAAAAGATTACTATACAAGTTAGCCAGCCTGGAAGCCGGTCCCAAGATGATAGCCTGGATAAAGAATTGGATGGAGAATAGGACACAGAGAGTAATAGTAAATGGAGTCCACTCTGAAGAAAGAGGGGTTACTAGTGGGGTACCACAGGGTTCAGTATTAGGACCGGTTCTCTTCAATGTCTTTATAAGCAACATTGCAGAGGGACTGGAAGGAAAAGTATGTCTCTTTGCAGATGACACAAAGATCTGCAACAGAGTTGATGCACAAGTTGGGGTGAAAATGATGAGAAGGGACTTGGCAAGGTTAGAGGAATGGTCAAATGTATGGCAGCTTAGATTCAATGCTAAGAAGTGCAAGGTAATGCACCTGGGAAACAAAAACCCTGGGGAAGAGTACACAATGGGAGGTGGGATACTAACAACAACAAAAATGGAAAGGGACCTGGGGGTAGTCATATCAGATGACTTAAAGGTGGGCAAGCAATGTGAGAAGGCAGTAAGGAGGGCTGGGGGGACACTGGGATGCATAGGGAGAGGCATCACCAGTAGATAACAGGAAGTTGTTATTCCTCTTTACAGACAGCTGGTGAGACCCCATCTGGAGTACTGTGTGCAGTTCTGGAGACCCAATCTCTGCAAGGACATAGACAAGATGGAAGCTGTCCAGAGGGGGGCAACTAAAATGATACAGGGTCTGTACCAGATGACATATGAAGAGAGACTAAAGGAGCTTAATATGTATAGCCTCGAGGAAAGGAGGAAGAGGGGGGACATGATAGAAACTTTCAAGTACCTTAAGGGAATCAACAAAGTCCAAGAGGGTAGCATCTTTCAAAAAAAGAGGTGGGCAAGAACAAGTGGGCACAATTTGAAGGATGGGGGGGCGGCTCAGAGGTAATATAAGGAAGTATTTTTTCGCAGAGGGTTATGGATGCATGGAACGGCCTTCTGGAGGAGGTTGTGGAGTCAAAAACAGTGGTTGAATTCAAGCATGCATGGGACAGTCATAAGGCAATTCTACGGGGGTGGGGTAGAAAGAAGTAGGCTGCTGATTAACTAGGATCTGCAGTTTATCCATTAGGTAGGGAAATGGTCAGACTGGGTGGGCCAAGTGGTCCTTATCTGCCATCAAATTCTATGTTTTTGTGTTTCTATGATTACTTGACCACAATAAACTTGTTTTGGGTAGTATATATGGACCAGTTGGTGGTGACCCTAACGTTTTCACAGAGCTAATCGATAAACTAGCTCCTTTCCTCTCACTCTCACTGATACTGGGAGATTACTGGAGTATCCCTACCACTTAGGACCTATATTGGTCTAACTATCCCCTTAGACCTCCCTCAGCTGCTCAATGAGCCTTACAGGAGTTCATGTACTCTTTAGGTCTCTGTGACCCTTGGAGAATTTTAAATCCACTATCCCGCATGTATTCCTTTCATTCAATGGTCCACCACATGATCGCCAGGCTGGATTATGTCCTTATTAGCCATTCCCTTCTTCCAGGTCTGTGTAATTATGTATTAGAGCCTGTTGTCCTCTCTGATCACACAGTAGCTTGGACAGTACTAGCCCCGGACATAAATGGCCAGTGCAATACAACTTGAAAGTTAAATACTCAGCTCCTTAAAGAAGAATATGTGATCTCCAGAATTCCTTCCCTCATTCAATCATTTACTTCATCTAACCAGAATACAGTGCCTAGGGTAGATCATGAATGGCATGCCCTAAAATGTTTTTACAGGTGGAATTCATCCGTTTAGCCTCTACCAGGAAACGTCGTAGGTTGGCAGAAACCCTTTCTTTACTAACTCAAATTTTTATGCTAGAACAATCTCTCTCACCCACTTCCTCTTCAGATTCTTTAAAGTCACTGCTGTCTCTTAGGAATAGATATGCTATCCTACTGCTAAAAAAAGCAGAATTCTCCATATTAAAGTCCCAGACTAATTATATAGAACAGGGTGGGAAGGCAGGCCATGTGCTGGCTCTCCAGCTCCAGAAACCAGAAACATCATGACTTATACCTTCTATCAAGGCTTTGGATGGTTCCATTAAACACATCCTGGGAATATTGCTCTAATCTTCAAACAATTTTATTCCACCCTTTATGGCCTGTGTTCATCTTCACCATCTAAGGAAGATCTATCTGCCTATTTGGATTCATCTGCATTACCATGTCTGCTTGAACATCATCAGGTCTTCCTTTCCACCCCATCTCTTTAGAGGAAGTAGAATTTGCCATAAACAAACTGGCATTAGATAAGGCCCCCGGTCCTGACGGCTTCCCTTCAAACTTTTACAAACTCTTTATTAAAGACCTCTCCCCTCTCTTACTATGTTTTTACCACTTCATATTCTCCTCAGACTCCTTAGACCCTTCCCTCCAAGAAGTTACTATTGTTCTCCTTCTCAAACCAGATACATTGCCTACTTCCCTGGCCAGCTACCGTCCTATCTCTTTATTAAACCATGACTTAAAATTCTTGCTAAGATTTTAGCCTCTAGAAAAGAAAAAGTTTGGTCTCATCTTCTCAGTCTGGAAAAGGTGGGCTTAGTTTCTGGTAGATCTTCTGCTGATCATCTCTGCAAATTAGCCCACATTTTTCATGCGGCGAGCTTTTCCTCTTCCCCTATGGCCTTAATTTCTCTTGACACAGAAAAGGCCTTTGACAGAGTTGACTGGACATTCCTGTGGTTGACCATACAATGGATGGGCTTCCCTCCCTTGTTCCTACAGGGGCTTCAGGTGATCTATTCCTCGCCCATGGCCGAAATATACTGTAGCGGTGTTTTCCTCTCCTTTCTCTTTGTACACAGGCACATGCCAAGGCTGTCCCCTCCCTCCCTTTTTGTTTAATCTATATCTAGAACCTCTCATCTGGCACCTAAAATCTTCCCCTAACATAATGGGCATCTCCATTGGCAGTTTTACACCATCTCTTTCAGTTTGTGCTGATGACATCCTCCTTCATCTGTCCAATCCTGTTTCCTCTCTCACAGAAGTCTTAGAAATAATTAATGCATGTGGTAAGTACTCAAGTTATAAATTAAACCTCAAAAAGAAAGAGATACACCCTCTCAATCATTTAACATGCTGATAAGATTTTGCCCCATTTGGTATGAAGTGGTCCCCATGTTGCCTTAAATACCTGGGTATACATTTAACCACAGACTCATCTTTAAGTTAGAAAATGAATCTAGAAGATCTTCTGAGCACCCTTCAGCAAGATCTATCTCATTGGAAGTGCCTTCCTCTGTCACTTTGGGGTAGAATTAACGTCATTAAGATGAATGTTTTTCCCAGACTCTTACCCTTTAAATATGCTTAGTACATGGCTTCCTATTTCCTTCTTCAAGCATATCCGTTTCATCATTACCTCATTTATTTGGTTGGATAAGGCTCTCAGATGTTCATACCTTAAATTGGGTTACCCAAAGAGGCTGGGGGTTTGCGGTTACCTAATGTTATGCTGTATTACTGGGCCAGCCACCTCTATAAATGTGAGAAATGGCTCTTTGCTCCTCTACTGCTATCGTTAAGCGAATACATCCCCATCTGGTTGCAAATAGAAATAGAGTTAATAACCAATTGTAATCTGAGCCCTGCTGCTATTCTCTTTTCCTCTCCGAAGATTCTTCTGAAGACGTTAGCTCCCTCTCCAGTCAGTACTTCTATTAAGTCCTCTCGCAACTCATGCAATATCTTAAAATGTCTCCTTCCAAAGACTTTTCTCAGCCTATTTTCTCCGACTTAAACATTAAAATAGGTGGACACCCAGTATCTCCTACTTGGCTCCCGGTACCTCCAGAGCTTAACGTATCAGACTGCTGTGCTCAGACATCCTTTCACACCTCTCAAGAATTATTAACCAAATTTCACCAGGCGCCATCAAGCATATTTAAAACCTACCAATTAAGGCACCTTTTAGTACAACAGTTCGGTCTTCTACTGAAACCATGTCTGTTTGGGGAATTTCTCCAGCAGACTCAGGATTTTGCCTCCAAGCCCCATGGTGTTTACCTCCTTTACATACATTTGCTTACCAATCTCCAACCTTATTCTCTGGCAGGTTTTAAGATTTGGGAGTCTCTCATACCAGACCTGGAATCAACTGGGCATGACTTTGAAAGGATCAGTATATCTATTTATCCCAAGACCAGTTTAGGCTAACCTGAAATCATATATTAAACAATATGTATTATACCCCAGTCAAATTAACCAGAATGGGTCACCTCCCTTCTTCTACCTGCATTAGATGTGGCAAAGCAAAGGGTAAGCTATTACATGTTCTCTGGTCATGTGAGAAGGTATCTTCCCTGTGGGCACAAATTGAAGATCTACTGGACCCCCTTTTAGGCCTACCAGGGCTTTTTCCCCCTGGAATCTGTATTCTAGGTGATTATTCACAGATTCAGGTTAAAGAAAGAAGATACCACATGGCTCTTATTTCCTTAGCGGTCAAGAAGGTAGTCCTTAGACACTTGCTGGACCAAGCATCCATCACATATAATGAATGGTTGCACAAGCTGTCTGTTTTCCTATGAACAGAACATTTAATTGCCAGCCTACGCCACTGGATGCCTCTATTTAACAAAAAATGAGGCAAACTGTATGCCTTTTATCTAAATTGGCCCCTTTCTGGATGTCCCAGGCACCTCATTGAAAATAGATGGATCACATATGTCTTAACCTAGGTGTTACTTTATGATGTACCTACCCTTGGATCCTATAATACACTCCACATAAGGTGTGGGAAAGGGGCAGGATGGGCTGGGGCAGGGGGAGATTTTTTTTTTCTGTTTTGGTTTTTCTTCCGTCTTTATGTTTTTGGATGCAATGTGCATGTGCTGGGTGTTGTATATATAAAATTCAATAAAGTTCTCTCAATTTGAAAAAAAAATGCCTCCAGGAGCCAAGCTGGAACAAAGACTGTACACCAGTAGTTGGGCTATACACTCTCTCTTATAGCCACATCTGATACATTGCTCCTCCACCTGCCCTTCCCCTACAATGTTCCATAGCCAAACCAAAAATGATGAAAGGATCGTTGATAGAGGTTCCTCAGATGGAGGCACATCTTCAGCTCTGATTTCCCATCCAACCATCTGATAAAATGAATCCATACCTGCCAGGCCCAAGTATAGTACCTTCCAGGATCAATGGGATCAACAGTTCTTACACAACTCCTCTCAGCTCTGATGCTTCTTGCTCAGCCTCCTCCTGCGTTTGCTCATGCTCTCTCCATAAAATGGTAATGCCCACTTCACCAGTTTTCACCTCAGCTCACCCTCCAGCCAATCAGAACATAGGCTGGACTAATTTGACCAGCAAACCACGTGCACTTGCAATGAGAACAGAACAGAATGGTGCAGAAATGGACACAAGTCCCTTTACACGAGAAAGGGTCCTGAAGGAACTGGAAGTAATAAGAGTTGATAAAGCAATGGGGCTAGATGGGGTGCACTCCAGGGTCCTTAAAGAACTAAGAGAGGTGGTGGCTGAACCTCTGGCTATCCTGTTTAGCCGATCACTGGAAACAGGGAAGGTACCCAAAGACTGGAGGACAGCAGATGTAGTCCCCTTATACAAAAGTGGGAACAAAGAGGAAGCAGGGAACTACAGACCAGTCAGCCTCACCTCGGTAGTGGGAAGATCATGGAAGCACTACTGAAGGAGAGATTGGTGGAACATCTGGTTGTCAATGGACTACAGGACCCAAGGCAGCATAGTTTCACCAGGGGAGGTCATGTCAGACCAACCTCATTGAATTTTTGACTGGGTGACTAGGGAGGTGGATCAGGGAGGGCAGTTGACATGGCCTATCTGGACTTCAGCAAGGCCTTTGACACTGTGCCACATAGAAGACTATTACACAAACTGGGGAATATGGGTGTGGGCAGGACAGTAGTGTGGTGGGTAGGTAACTGGCTAGGTGGCAGGACACAGAGGGTGGTGGTAAATGGCTGTCACCCACAGAGGGAAGAGTGACCAGTGGGTACCACAGGGATCAGTGCTGGGACCGGTCCTATTCAACATCTTCATCAGTGACATGGCGCAGGACCTAGAAGGCAGAATTTCACTGTTCCCGAGGACACAAAGCTCTGTAACAGAGTAGACACACCAGAGGGTGTAGACAGAATGAGAAGCAACCTGCAGAAACTTGAAGAATGGTCAGGGTTTGGCAGTTGAAATTCAATGCAAGAAGTGCAAGATAATGCATATGGGGCACAAAACCCTGGCACAATATATCAGTTGGGGGTGAGGATATAGCATGCACCAAGCAGGAAAGGGATCTTGGGGTTATCATCTCTGATGACCTCAAGGTAGGGAAACAGTGTGACAAGGCAGCAGGTAAAGCAAATAGGATGCTGGGATGTATAGGCAGGGGCATTACCAGCAGGAAAAGGGAGGTCATAATTCCGCTATTCATTAGACACTAGTGAGGCCCCACCTGGAGTACAGTGTACAGTTCTGGAGACCATACCTACGTAAGGACATAGACAGGGTAGAGAAGGTTCAGAGGAGGGCAACAAAGATGGTGCATGGATTGCATCACAAGTCCTATGAAGAAAGGTTGAAGGAACTGAACATGTACTCCCTGGAGGAGAGGAGGGAGAGAGGGGATATGATAGAGACATACAAGTATCTTACAGGGAGGAACAGGGTGCAGGAAAACACTATTTTTAAGCGAAAAAGATGTTCCAGGACTAGAGGGCATGGGATGAAGTCGGAGGAGGACGATTCAGAGGAAACATGAGAAGGAATTTCTTCACAGAACGGTGGTGGACAAGTGGAACACCCTGCCAGAGGAAGTGGTGGGGGCTGAGACAATCACGGGATTTAAGAATGCATGGGATAGACATAAAGGAATTCTGGAGGTCAGGAGTAAGGTGCAACAGACTTCTAGGAAAACAAACTGAACTTACAAGCTCAAATGGGCAGACTGGGTGGGCCATAGGCCCTTATCTGCCGACACTGTCTATGTATCTATGTATCTATGTAACTGTGGCCTACCACCAAGCTCACCTACTCAGGATGGAATTTTAAGTACGCTACATGGCCTACCCAGCCCAGGCTAGACCCGCCAGCCCTCCAATCCAGGACACGGGGCTCTGAAGGGTGCAAGAGGTCCCCAAAATCATCCTGTACAACCCCCCCATGTGTAGCCACCTCACCTCCCTGAAAATCCAGGAGCTCCCAATGTTACAAGAAGGGAGGGGCGGGGCCTACGCAGAAGGAACCCAGACTAGAACATCAACAACCATGAAACAATAAGATGGTTTTCTCTTACCATGGCCTGGGTCCTACTGCATATCAAATGGAAACTGCTACCCCTCATGACTCTTTTGGAAACTCAGGGTGGATACAGGAGACCTCTTCTTTTCTTGCTCCCTAGAAGTATCCCACCAGCATCTCAGTCCAGGAAGCACAGTTTTCAAGAGAGCTGAAACTTTAAAACTCACTCCAAAGCATTAAAACTTTAAAAAACACTCTCAAGAACTCAAAATTAAGCAATCAAACTAATTTATTGCTCCTGGGATCCCAATGATTGGTGGGATCCAGGGGTTCCCATTGCTTGATTAAAAACATGTTCACTATTCCGCTCCATGGAGCACAACTATTCACATATTGGGGCACATACACTGGGAGACAAGCTGACTTAGGCAGCATTCCACTTCAGACAACTAATGAAACCTCAGATGATATACCTGAAACCTCCTTGGAACCTGCACCAGACCCTCAGAGCCAAATCTACTCTCTGGCACTGATCGGTTGGTCACTGACTTATCCTTTTCCTTTTCTCTGTCCCCGGTCAGTCTCCAGCCTTGTGGAGAAGCAAGGTGCTTCTCCCACCTGGTCGCTTGTCACAGGACCACAGGAATTTTCCTTCCCTGACCAGTTCTTTGATCATTTTTAACCACATTCTCCCCTGGGCATAGCCACTTAACCTCTGGTCTCCTTTCTCTGGCTACGGCGGGGGGGAGGCTCGGCAATACCTCTAACCTGCATCCCTCTCAACCATCAGTCCTGTGCTTGATTTAAGCTTACACAGTCTGCAGCACTTCCCAAGGCCTGTCCTTTGACCTACAGCCTGTCCGAGCAGCTTGTGCCCAGTGCTCCAGGACCTGCCCCTCCAAGTAGGCCCCTTAACTGGGTGGGAAACCTCCGGCACCCCCTTCACTGACCTGGACCACCCTGGCACATTGGGAAATGAGAGGGGAACTGCTGTCACCCCTCCCTTGGAGGAATTCTGCCACAAAACTTCCAGCCCTGGCAGTCCAAACCTACTTCCTATGGGCCTGGGACCCCAACAAACTACTTCCACAGGCACTCCCACTACTCCTTCTCCCACTGGAGTCCCATTTGCCCCACTCAATGCTGGCAGACTGTCTAAGGCCCTCTCTATGAAGCAACCATTACCAGTGCCATGTCACTTGAAATCACTGCTCTACCTCCCAGTTACGAAGGGAGGATCTCCTCTCAAATCAGGCCCAACCTGGACTGACAAGCTCCTCTCTGCCTGCCTGTCCTGCCGTCTTCCAGCCAGCATCCTATCTCCCCCCAAACCTCCCATGCTGACTTTTTTTGTAGACTGTAAGACTGCCCCTACTGGCAGTCTGATCACACAGCCCAGAACTGTGCCTTCCCGAATACCTATCAAACCCTTAAACAGGGGAAGAGGCACAAGAGCGAGGTCCCTAAAAGGAAGCGTAAGCCCCTCTGAAAGAGAGGGGGGCTTACACTTATGAACCCATCTAGCTCCCCTTTTTGCAATCCCTCAGTGGCTAAGGCTGTGTAAGCAATGGTGGAGTTGTGGGAGTTTCAGAGATAAGGGAAAAATAGGGCAGACTGGTTTGGCCTACTAGTTGTTTTCTGCTGACAAATTCTATGTTTCTGTTTTTCTAAGGTAATCTGTCATTCTGTATATGCTTGTGCATGTCTACATGGTGTTGATAATGCAAGTATCCCATCTGCATGCTTCCAAGAAAGGGCAGAGAATATGCTAGGTGGTAATAATTAAGCCCTTCCCCTCATATCATATTTTATTAAGTTCTCAAAGGGAGTAACTGAAGAGGTGAAGGCTAAAAAGATAGCTTTCAAGAGGTATACAGAGATGCAGAGGAAAGAGGACAGGTGTGTCAGGAGAAACAGAGGGAGACAGGAAAAGCAGTGAGGAGCTCAACAGTGCAAACCAATGAAAGAATAGCCCAAAAGGTAACAAAAGGGACAAAACATTTTTTAGGTATTGTACATACCGTAAGTGAAAAGAGGAAGACTAGGGGAGGGATTGTAAGATTAAGAAAGGCAGATGGAGGCTGTGCAGAGAGGGATCAGGAAAAAGCAGATATCCAGAGCAAATACTTTTGTTCAGTCTTTACAAATGAAAGGGAAGGGGATGGGCCACATTAAAGCAATAGGGACACTGGAGAGGGGGAGGTAGACACAAGTCCCTTTACAGAGGGGACAATCCTCAAGGGCCTCACAAATCTGAAAGTGGACAAAACTATGGGGCCAGATAGGGTACACACAAGGGTATTGAGGGAGCTCAGAGAACTGGCGACACCTCTGACAGTTGTTCTTAACAACTGATTGGAAAGAGGAGTGGTTCTAGAGGCCTAGAGGAGGCCAGAAGTAGTCCCACTTCACAAAAGCGGTAGCAGAGAGGAGGCTGGAAACTATATGCTATTCAGCAAGACGTCGGTGGAGGAGAAGCTAACGAAGTCACTTTTGAAGGAAAGGATCGTGGAGTATCTTGAATCCAGCAGGTTAGAAGACCCAAGGCAACACGTATTCATGAGGGGAGATTATGTTAGACAAATCTGATAGAGCTCTTTGACTGGATTACTAGGGAAGTAGATTAGGGTGAGGCGGTGGATGTTGCCTACTTGGATTTCAGTAAAGCTTTCAACACCCTTTTACACAGGAGGCTCATGGGAAACTGGGCAGCTTATGGGTAGGTTTAAAGGTGGCAAACTGGGTAAGAAATTGGTTAAGGGAAAGGTAACAGAGGGTGGTGGTAAATGGATTTCACTCCAGGGAAGGGATGATGATCAGTGGGGTGCCACAGAGCTCAGTACTAGGGCCAGTCCTCTTTAATGAAAAAAAACACAGACAAAGAAAAAATAGACTTCGATGGCAGATAAGGACTGCTTGGCCCACCCAGTTTGCCCATTTCCCTATGTATGGGATAAGCTGTAGATCCTAGTTAAATAGCAGTCTACTTTCTCCTACCCCCCATTATAATTGCCTTATGTCTGTCCCATGCATTTTTGAATTCCCCCACTGTTTTTGACCCCACTACCTTCTCAGGAAGGCTATTCCATGCATCCACCACCCTCTTTGTGAAAAAATACTTCCTCACGTTGCCCCTGAGCCGTCCACCCCTCTATCTTTAAATTGTGCTCCCTTGTTCTTGTGTACCTTTTTATATTATTTACGCTTATGCCATAAGCCAATATGTAGGGAGAGTGCAGATTTGGGGGCGCGGTCGCTGTTGGGCAAATGCAGAGCATGCATCAGTAGGTGTATCCCTCATTCCCCAATCAGCCTGCAAGCTGGCGCCACACCATGCATACATAATGAGGCGAGCACATTTAAGTAAAGGTCCACTGCAATCCGAGCAAAGCTCGTCATATGCAACAATCATTTGCTTGTGTGTTTGCCACCATTATGAGCATGGTCAGCGAGCGGCTTCAGCTGCCAACATCGGGGTTGCTCAATCCCCGTGTCATTAACCCCCCTTGCTGCTTTACTGTGCCGACAGGGAAACCCACTCCCAGTCAGCATACCACCCCCAAATGTGGAATGCCGAGGGGGCGCCTAATCCCCCTCTGCTTGTGGCTCCCCTTCACTGTCTTTGTACGCTGATGGGGGAGCCCACTCCCCATCGGCATCACCTCCCCCAATTGTTGAATGCCAAGGAGGTGCCCAATCCCCATTTCGTACCCCCTGCTTTCTTTGTTTGCTGATGGGGGTGCTCAATCCCAGTCAGCATTATCCCCCTCTGTGTGCTGGACAAGGGTTGCCCAATCTCCCATCGGCTACTGACACCCCAAAAAAGCAGTTAGGTGGCATGCTGGGAGCCCACCCTAGCGTGCAAAATGCCCTGCAACACAAAAAACTGTCCCATGATGGTTTCTTTTTTTCCCTGTAAAACAAAAACCATCCTCGTAGTCTCGATGCCCCTCCCACACCCATCCACTCACGCACCCTACCCCTCATCCCCCCACCCCATACTTACCTCCGGAATCCGGCGCGACGATCTTCCATGGACTGGGAACATGTCTGAACTCTTCAAAGCCGACTGCAAACTGAGGAAATGGTGGTAAGCTGTATAATGGAGTGAATAGGTTTTTTTTTAACTTTGCTGCATATCTCTGGCATTTCTTGAAGTTTTAGCGCCACATTTTCAACATGGGGTTTTTGGGGCCCCTCCTCATGAATTCTATCACTGTTATAGCGTTAATTGGCCTCAAAAAGTGATTTTGCAGTCACTGCGAGAAATCACCTTTCGGGACCCATTAATGAAATGACAGTGCCAGTGTTCATGAGGTGGCCTCTCAAAAAGCATATATTCCAAATTTGGTGGAAAAAATTCAACAAATGCCTGTTTTATGAGCATGCGTTGCACAGTTTCTATCCAGGCTAGTAGCTTCGTGCATTCACAATATTTTAATGCTGGATTTTTAGCATTGTCATTTTTGTACACCTCCTTGGGAACAGTACAGCGGTCATTTTCTACATCCTGCCTAAAATGTGTTTCTGCACTTCCGGTGCACAATAATGCAGTCGCTGTGGGAAATCAGTGTTTGGACCAGATTATCCAGATTATGAAAATAACAGTGACACAGTTCATGAGCAGAGGTCGTGGTGTGTCCACATTTTCCTTTTTCATTTCCATCCTTGGTTTAAAAAACTATATACCTTGCAGGGGTTAAACTGCACTGTGAGTAGTGCTATTTCATTCTTTCAGAAGTAATTCCATTGTAAGCGTTGTGAAAAAAACTATAGTTAGTAAATTATCAATTACAGATACTTAGAAAGGAGACGATAGGAGACGAGACTGATGGCGGAAGAATTTAATGATTATAATAATAATCACAGCGAGAAATTACAAGTGGTACGTTCTTCAAAATAACAGGATGTACAAGCTTACTTATATAGTAAAAGCAATGTGTCTATTTTTAGAATTTCTTATGATTGGTCAAAAGCAGCATACACATCAACTTATAAGGTAATAAGATATCTTTCCTTGGTATGGGTATGATCTCACCCTTGGTCAGCACAAATATAGACAGTGTACATTCTATTTACCATATATGGTGGATAACATGCTCTCACCACCAGCTACCAGAGTTCAGAAGAAAGAGATAAGCTTCCAACTAGCACTTTGGACTGTCCATATAAGGACAAGCACCAAAGGTTAATCATAAGGGAAATTTTGGACACTAGTTTGTGTCTGTGCTTGCAGTCACGTAGGCCAAATATTACTTACTTCTGCTAAATTATAATGCTAAAAGGCACATTGGTATTGCAATTGTAGCTCAGCTCTTTTTATAACTGTATAGTATATGTATCTTTGTTTTATAGGCCAGTCTTTGTTATACATGCACAAAATGTTTTTAGACCAAAATAAGGTTAGACTGCAATATAGGGGCACACTCCTTAACCCCTTACTACATCCATCATTTTCCCTATCACTGAGGTCAAACTAACAGGTCTGTAGTTTCCTGCCTCTGCTTTACTCCCACTTTTGTGAAGGAGGATCACATCCACCTTCCTCCAGTCCTCAGGTACCACACCATCCTCCCACAATTTGTTAAAAAGAGTAGTCAGTGATGTCACTAGGTCTTCCCTTAGTTCTTTTAGAATTCTGGGGTGAATCCCATCAGGTCCCATTGCCTCATCCACCTTGTGTTTTAAGAGTTTTTCAGGACCCTTTCTTCTGTGAATGGACTGGTATCGACCCCCCTGCCCAGAGTGCTTCTGTTGTTTGGTTTAGGTACCTCCCCCTCTTCTTTTGTGAATACTGAGCAAAAGTATCCATTCAGTATCTCTACCTTTTCACTCTCACTCTGCCCACATCCCCTCCCTTTTATTAAGCCTCACTATCCCTCCCTTGGTTTTTCTATGCTCCCTAACATATCTATAAAAGGTTTTATCCCCCTTCTTAACTGAGCTGGCTATCTTTTCCTCAGTTTTGGCCTTTGCTATCCTGACTGCCTTCCCCACTTCCCTCTGCTTTAACTGATACAATTCCCTGTCCGGCTCTTTCTGTGATGCCTTATACTCCCTGAATGCTATCTTTTTCTCCCTAACCTTTCTTGCTACCTGTTTTGAGAACCACAGTGGTTTTTTACTTCATTTTGTTTTCTTTATTTGCTTCACACTAAGGTTTGTTGCCACTATGATGACAGTTTTGATTTTTCCCCATTGTTCTTCCACCCCTCCTTCCTGCCCATTTGCTAGTGCATTCCTTAGGCACTCCCCCATTTTGCCAAAGTCAGCCCTTCTAAAGTTCAGTACCCTCACGTTTGTATGGCTTGAATCCACTGTTGTGTTTATCGTGAACCACACTAGGTGGTGGTCGGTTGTTTCCAGATGGCTACCCACTTCTAAATCTGTGATCCTCTCTCTGTCCCCATTTGAGAGTATCAGGTCCAAGATTGCTCCCTCCCGAGTGGGTTTCAACACTAGCTGTCTGAGGCATGACCCCTGTAGGGCATCGAGAATTACCTTACTCTTGGATGTGACTGCAGTAAATGTGCTCCAGTTAACATCTGGCATATTCAGGTCCCCCAGCAACAATCTCTCCCCTTTTTCTGCCATTCTGAGGATGCCTTCTGTAATTTTCTTCCTCTGAGTTGGGAGTATTTATACAACCCCTGTGCGGATGGTGGTGCCACCACCTGTCTCCAAGGTGACCCACAGTGCTTTCTCTCCTCCCTATTTACCTATTAGTTCTGTTGCTTTGATCCCATCCCTTACTTAGAGAGCTACTACTCCTCCTCTTTTACCCTTCCTGTCCCTCCTGTAGATTGTGTACTCTGGTATGTTGACATCCCAGTCATGGTTCCCCATATACCATCTTTCTGTGACTGCTGCAATATCCAGGTGTCCCTCTTCCATCAAGACCACTAACTCAGGAAGCTTGTTACCCAGACTACGGGCATTGGTACTCATTGCCCTCCATTTTATGATAGCCTTACCCCCTTTTTGCCCCATCTCTGTCTTTTCTGCCTTTACCTTTTTCTTCATTTACCCCTGTCCTGCTCCTTATTGACCTCCGTACCTTGGTGTTTACCTTGCTAATTACCCTGTTTTGTTGGGGGAGGCTGGGAATTTCCTTCTTCATATCAGTGCCTTTCCCCCTTGTCTAGTTTAAAAGCTTGCAAACGAAGCATTTAAAACTATAATCTAGGAAACTGGTTCCCCTCCAGGACAGATGCAGACCATCATGCCAGCATAGGCCTGCATCCCTCCAGGAGAACCCACAGTCTGCAATGAAGCTAAAATCCTGTGATCTGCACCAGTTATTCAACCATTCATTGAACTGCATTTGTAAGTGAGATTGCAGATGAGCTACAAGGAAAGGCCTGTCTCTTTGTAGATGACACCAAAGTCTGCAATTGGGTGGATATTTCATAGGGGGTGTAAAGTATGTGCAGAGACCTGAGCAAATCTGAGGCATGGTCAAGGTCATAGCAGCTGGGTTGCAATGTAAAAAAGTGCAAATTCATGTACTTAGGGCACAGAAACCCAGAGGCGGAGTACTATATAGGAGAAGAGGTATTGACAGTTACCAAACAGGAAAGGGACCTGGGAGTAATTATATCCGAAGGTGGCGAAACAGTGCAACATGGAAGTGGGTAAGGTCAGTGAGATGTTGCAGTGCATAGGGAGAGGTATCATCAGCGGAAGGAGGGAGGTGATGTTGCCACCATATGGATCAGATTTGTTCAATAACTTATTTGGTAGAGTGAAGAACTGTAGGAGAAAAAAGTCATCCTTAGGTCCCTGGGTCAATTCTAGCTCAAAGGGTAATTCCTTTTTTTGGGGAATTATGTAGCCTGAGTAGAAACTCAGGGTCATGGGATCATGACTGGAAGTTTGCAGGTGGGAGATTCAGGAGAGATGTGAGGAAGTACAGTACTTCTTTACAGAAAGCGTGGTGGAGCCCTGGAGCAGTGTACCACCTGAGGTGGTATGAGCGAGCCCAATTATGGGGTTCAAACAGGTCTGGGATAGAATGAAGGAAATAGAGGTTACCAGGCATGACATGATCAAGAAAGTTAAAGCAGTAGTGCATTGAAAGTGGGCTAAAATCTGACCCTTTGTTTTCCTAATCAATGTCTTCCCGTTTATTTTGGTGGTAACATTTTCAGTTTCTGTTATCATTAAAGAATTTTATGAACATTTTAAAATAATTATTTCTCAAGAAAAAAAGATGGCCAGCTCATTTTTGCATAGGAATAATATTGAGGACCTGAGAAGGGTAAGAATCCAGACAAAAATACAAATGTTAGGTATACAGCACAGGAAGCATAAA
Source organism: Neoceratodus forsteri (assembly GCA_016271365.2). Lineage (NCBI taxonomy): Eukaryota > Metazoa > Chordata > Ceratodontiformes > Ceratodontidae > Neoceratodus > Neoceratodus forsteri. The sequence goes on from CM057449.1 coordinate 374,639,314, forward strand.
AAAAACCATATCAACAGTTCTGCCAGTATTTTTCATAATCATAGCAGAAAATTAGCTTTGTGGAATAATTTTTTTATTGTGTCACTGCTGCTTTAACTAGAGTACGGTCCTGGAGGGTTAGTACCATGGGGAAACATTAGGTTCCAAGAACGATCCCAGGGATCTAGGGAACCTAGGCAAACTGGATGGACCATGGCTTTTTTTCTACTGTCAGTGTCTATGTTTCTGTGTTTCTATCACTGATGAGACTCCACCTGGAGTACTGTGTCCAGTTCTAGAGATCAAATCCCAGGAAGGACAAAAATGGAGTGGAGGCAGTCCAGAGAAAGACAACTAGAATGGTGCAGGGCCTGCATCAGAAGCCCTATGAGGAGATCTTGAAGGACCTCAATATGTACACCCTGGAAGAGAGAAGAGTGAGAGGGGACATGATAGAGGCCTGTAAATACCTCTTAGGAGTAAATTAGGTACAGGAGACGAATATTTTTCAGAGGAAAAGATGCACAAGAGCAAGGGGGCATACAATGAAGCTGGAAGCGATAAATTTAAGAGACATGTGAGGAATTTCTTCATCAGAGAAAGAGTGGTGGATGCCTGGAACAGTCTTCCAGCAGAAGTGGTGGGGGTGAAAACAGTTGTGGGCTTCAGTCATGCATGGGATAAGCACAAGGCAATCTTAATAGGAAGCAAGGAGGGGGGAGTGAGTCGGAGATACGTTGGGTCTGCAGTGACAATATAGCCAGGGAAAAACAATGAGCAGCATGGGCCAAGCAGTCCTTATCTGTAGTCAAATTATGTTTCTAGATATGGGGAATCTTGTTGATGTTGTATATATAGACTTCAACAATGCATTTGATACTGCTTTACACAGGAAGCTAGTCATAAAACTAGATAGCCTAAGTATAACAGGAGGGTTGTGCCGGAATGGGTTCACAACTGATGCAGGATAGGAGGCAGAGTCATATTTAATGGTTACCAATCAACATGGAAATAGGTGACCAGTAGCATTTCACAGGAATTAGTTCTAGGACCTACATTGTTCAATATATTCGTAGTTGATCAGCCGGTGGGTAGTGTAGCCAGATTTCCAAGTTTGCTGATGACACCAAGATGGGAAGGACAGTTACATCTCAACAGAAGATAAATGAAATGCAGAATAAACTAGTTTGGGAAATGGGAAATGAAATGGCGGATCAACTGCAACATCAATATATGCGAAGTGTTGTAATTAGGAAAAAAGAACATCAGTGCAAGATACCACCAAAGTGTCTTGCTCTACCTGTGACTGCTTCCTCTAATCGCTCCATTCCTCCACTTCTGTTTCACTCTTCCCCCTTCTGCTGCTCCCCCCCCCGGTGCATTGACTCACCCCTCCCAATGCACCTCATACTTTTCACTTCCCTCTAATTTTCTTTCTTTTACCCTCACCCTCACCCCCGCTGCATAGACCTACTGTTTTTCTCCTTATCTATTGATCTATTGTCTTACCACTGTTGACTTCCCCACCTAGCAGATACTGCCCCCACTGTATACCCTCCCGACAAGGTTCTCAGGCTGCTTTCCTTTTCTGTCCATTCTGGACCCAGCACCACCTGTTCTCCTTTCCTTCCTCCGGCACTTAGCAACTTGGTAAAACATTTTACAGTGCCTATTACAACTGCACTTGTTTTGCTCATTTTGTTAACTTTTACTTACCCTGAGTTTAAGCTCTGTTTTCACTTGATGATTGTCCTAATCACAGATACACATATGTACAGAAATGTGATAGCAGAGAAAGGCCCCACGGCCCATCTAGTCTGCCCTATGCCCTACCCCCTTTTCTGTTATGCTTCCACCTCATTCTCCCAACCCCTTAAATCTATCCCAAGTCCTCTTGAACCTGTACACAATTTCAGCTGCCACTACCTCCTCCAGCAGTTTGTTTCAGGCTTCCGCCACCCTTTCCATGAAAAACTGCCTCCTAACATTACCTCTGTATTACCCACCTTCCAGTTTGAGGCTATGTCCTCACATGTTCCCCTCTCTTCTTCAATTTGAACAACTAATCACCCTCCACCTTGTTTATTCCCTTCAGATATTTAAAGGTCTCAATCATGTCCCCCTTCCCAATCTCCAGAGGGTACAAGTTCAGCCCTCTCAATCTTCTCTCATAGGGTACATCCTGCATCCTTCATTCCATTTTGGTTTCCCTTCTCTGTACCCTCTCCATCATCTCAACATCTCTGCAAAGGTGAGATCTCCAGAACTGCACCCCATACACCACATGCGGCTTGACCATGGTTCTGTATAATGGCATTAGCACCTCCCTCTTTCTGCTATTAAAACACCACATCAACTCATGCCACGCCCCCCTGGGTCTGTGTGGTGGCTGCTTGTGTTTGTCTGTGTCTGTAGCTTAGTTTTTGTGGATTTACATGTTTTTCTGCTTGTGGTAACTATACCATTCTTGCTCACTACATCCGTGAAAGTCTCCTGGACTGGATTTCTGCAAAAAAATCATCATCAGGTATCTTTATTTTCATTTTAAAATCAACTTTTTGGAAGCTATCCCAAGCAAAACACAAGTGAAGCAACTACATCTGACAAACTTGGTGACTCTGGGTCCTGCTGGAATCCACATTTTCGTCTGACCTGCTCCATGATCTGTATGTGGGCTTTTCAGCAATCTGTTTGAATGACAAAGAAGCATACAGACAAAGGGATTTCACATCCTGCATATGTGCAGGTAAAGTTAATCACCTTCAGGAATTTTAACATTTCATTGACTCTGGACCTCAGCTGTTGATCATTGTTTTGGCTTTTGACTTAACCACCAGGTACCTATCTGCAAGCGACTGGGTGCAACTGATAAGCTACAACAAGGATACATGGGCATATTATCCTCTGTTACTAACAATCTCCTTGCTCTGGGTCCCTAGACGCCTGCACTGATCCAAGCCGCATAAGCCTCAGAAGTATAATTCAATTGACTACAAAGTACAGCAACTGTCTCTTAAACTCCTACTCTTGATATCAGGAAGTATCCACTCAAATCTTGCCCTGTCTCCTACAGTACAACAAAGCCTGCCAAAATGGAGGGGGGGCTCAAAATTACTACCTTAAACATCTGCAGTCTCCTCCCAAAACTGGCCTCCCTTCAAATCTTTGCCAGCCAACACAACCCGGATATCCTTGCCATCATCGAAACTTGGCTGACACCTAATACTCAGGATCATGCCATCTCTATACAAGGCTACAAGATATTCAGGCTGGATAGAACCTCAAAAAGGGGTGGTGGATGTGTAGTCTATATAAAGGACTACCTCACCTGTCTCCCTGGTTCTTATCCCACCACAGAAACCTCAGTGCAACTCCTCCCTATCAAGATACTACTTGGTGCCCAAAACAAAGTCCTCATGATTGCTGCTGTCTATATCCCACCAAAAGATCCTAGTTCGTAAGTACACAACCTTCTGACATCGAACTCATTCTCCTTGGGGACTTTAATATAAATTGGCTTGCTCCTGATGCAGGGTCAAACAAAGATGCCATCCTAGCAGCAAATTTAACACAAGTGGTAAACTCCCCTACCAGGAAAAACTACAAATCAGGGACCAGCACCCTCATTGACTGGATCCTTACCAGCCACCCTACCCGTATAACCAATGTAAGTGTTCTCCTGACTCGCTCAGTGATCACTCTCAATAATATGTACCTGGACAAATAAGTTTAAGTCGCCTCAAATACCATCTATAGCCGAGTCCTACCTTATGGCAACCTTACTCATCTCAAGACCTGTCTTAGGCAGATAGACTGGTCCTTGATTTACAAAACTCAAGCTGTTGACCTAGCCCTTGATTACTTTATTACTACTTTCAACACTGCCTGTGACACCTATGCACCAGTAAAAGCGCAAAATCAAAGCACTCACAAATCCCTGGCTCACAGCAAAGCTATTGGCACAACTCAAAGTAGGATCACCTCTGGGTCACTGCAAGAGCTACTGGCACACTGTCAGACATTCAAAGTATAAACAGGCTCTAACCACTGTACTAAACAGATCTGCTTGATGAAGAGCTCCTACTTCAAGAATGCCCTCTCCAACTCCTGGGCGAAGAGAAATCCTTCTGGGACAACATAAAGAATATCATGGGTCAGCAGTCCAAATCCTCTCCTACAATAATGAATGTGGATGGAACCACTACATTAGACCCAGAGATCATTGCAAACACCTAAATGATACCTTCATGGACCTTAGTGGTGTTCTCTCATCTGATTTCTTTACTGATGCTGACCTCCAATTTCTACTTCTACTACTGCTCTCAACCAAACCACCCTTCCATTTCAAATTAGTAAAGGCACATGAAGCCTATAAATATGTAAGAAGGCCATTTCTAAGTCCCGAGCAAGCAGCGACACTATTGACTTAAACTTCTGTCCCTCACTCTGGAGAAGTGCTGCTCCCCTCACAAAATGTTCAATCTCTCCTCTGCTACAGCCAATTCCTAGGAAATGGAAGGCTGCAGTTGTCACTCCAGTGCACAAAAGTGGTGATAAGTCACTGCCTGGTAACTATGGCCCGATATCAATCTACCACCTCTCTAAGACTCCTTGAGCGGCTTGGTGGGCGGACCAGCTTTCAGACTACCTGGAAAACACAATAACATCCTATGCACTCAGCAGCATGGATTTAGGAAAGGGCACAGCACATTGACTGCCCTACTTGAATTCTCAGGAGCAATCCACAATGCCATGGACAAAGGAAACCTAACTGGAGCAGTCTACATTGACTTAACCAAGGCATTTTGATACAGTTCACCATGGCCTGCCTTATCAAACAACTACTATCCCTAGGGCTCTTGCAGGGTCCTGGTGACTGGGTAAAAATTACCTTGCTCAGCGCTCTCAATCTGTAAAAGTAGCTGGAGTTCTCTCAGACTCAAAACCGGTTCGCTCAGGAGTTCCCCAGGGATCCATCCTGGGCCCCTCTTTCAGCCTTTTCCTAAACTCCTCCCCAAATCCTGCCCTGAACAATTAATCCTCTATGCCGATGATGCTGTGATTCTTGCCACTCATAAAGATCCGAACCTCTTACGCCTCAACCTTCAGCATGTTTTTCCAAAGTTGAGATGTGGTTCCTTGAACATAAGCTGGTTCTAAACCACAAAAAACTAAATCCATGCTCTTCTCTAACCCATAAAACAAGAAGCGGCAAGTCCACTCACCATTAATACATACCTGGGAAATACCCTTGAACAAGTGCCAATTTTTAAATATCTTGGAATCAACTTTGATCAAGGCCTAACCTTTGCAACTCACATTGCTAGTACAGCAAAAACTATTAATCAGCAAATTGGGATTCTGTATCGGAACCGATAGCTTCTTACCCATTCTGCACTGAGGATTGCCATCCAATCTTCTATCATCTCAGTCATTGACTATGGCTTATATACGGATCTGCCACTACTACAGCTCTTAGTCACATTACAACATCCCTAAATAAGGCCTGTCGGCTACTCACTGGTGCACATCGACGTACCCACACATGTGAACTCTATGCTGACTCAGGTTGCTTGCAACTCTCAAACCAGATAAAGTACCTTACCTTACCTGCCTGATGGTGAAAAAATCCACTCTGGGCCTCACTCCACCCTGTATCCAAGACCTGTTATGCCCGAGCACTAGCACCCATTTTACCAGAAGATCAGAACACCAGCCTTTCCAAGTCCCTGATGCGGACTTCCCAGGGACAAAGATCATTTGCCCTATCATTGCCCCAGCTAGCTAAATGCCCTCAGCACTCATATTACTGCCTCCACCTCTAGGTATTTTCAAATCAAGGCTTTTCTCACCTTGCCACCTCCAGCTCCTGTGACTGCCCTGATTAAGCCTCCTATTTTCTCACTACCCACCCTGTTCCGTTATTTGACAAAGACATGTTTGGGAAACCTTTTCTCCTGTTATTGTCTGCTCCCCACCTTTCACTTAACCTCTCTGTTCTGGACTTTTCCCTATTTGTTTCTCCTAATCTGGCATGACCTCTTTCTTGTAATAATAATGTGATTATTGATATCTCATGTCCTTTTGCACAAGTGATTTGATATGTATTTGTATATGTTTTCTTGCTCTTGACACAACACAAATTGTTGTGTTATCTATGTAACCTTTTGTACTGTACCTAATTGACGTGGAACCTTTGTAAAAGAGCCTCTGGCTCAAAGGTAGTAATTCCTAGAACAATAAACTAAACTAAACTAAACCTTGCAATGCAGGCCAACATTCCATTTGCCTTCCCCACCACCCTACTACATTGACTGCCCACCTTGAGGTCATGCGGTACCATAATCCCCAGGCCCCTTTCTGTTTCCTTCTCCTTAATCACCCACCCCCCCAGGGAGTAAGTCTCTCTCCTGTTCCTCCTCCCCAGGTGCTTCACCGAGCACTTTTGTGCATTAAACTTCAATTTCCAGGTGTCAGACTACCTCTCCAGCCTCTCCAGGTCCCGCCTCATGTCTTGCACCCCCTAGGAGAATCCACCCTATTGCAGTCCTTTGTATCATCTGTGAATAGGCACACCTGTCCCTCCAGACCCTCCGCTAGGTCACTAACACAGATGTTAAAGAGTATTGGTCCTAACACTGACCCCTGTAGCACCCCACTGGTCACCGCCCATTCCCTGGAATGTGTCCCATTACCTCCACTGTCTGACTCCTTCCCATCAAGCAGTTTTGCACCCACCTGGTGATCCTGCTGTACACACCTAGTCTGTCCAGCTTATTCACCATTCCACTATGTGGAACGGTGTCGAAGGCCTTACTGAAATACAGATAGGCCATGTCCACTGCTCCTTCCTGGTCCACTATCTTTGTCACCCCATCAAAAAACTCTATCAGGTTTGTCTGACAGGACCTTCCCTTGGTGAAGCCATGCTGCCTATCATCCTGCATGCCATCTATCTCCAAGTATTCTATCAACCTGAGCTTAAAAAGTGCTTCCCTTACCTTCCCCACCACCAAGGTAAGACCTCGTCCTCCCCCCACTTATGTATTGTGACCACCTCTTCCATCTTCCAGTCCATTGGCACAACCGCTGTGACCAAGGACAAGTTAAACAGTCTTGCCAGATGTGGCGCCAGTTCATCTTTCACCTCCTTGAGAACCCTTGGGTGTATTCCATCAGGCCCCATTGCCTTGTCTACCTTATGCCTACCCAGCTGTTCCCTTACTCCTTCAACTGTGAATTCTGCCACACCCATCTACCTTTGGCTGTCACCCTCCCCACCCTGTCCTAGTCCCCTGCCCTCTCTTTCCTTCATGAAGATTGAGGAGAATTATAGCTATTTAATGCATCTGCTTTGTTAAAATCCCCTTCCAGTATTGTTCCACTTTCCCCTTATCCTTCCAATCCCATGCTAACATACTAACATACTAAAATGCCAGCAGAATAGGCCTAATGGTCTTTTGTGTCTGCTTATTTTGTCATCCTCCACCCTGTGAGCTGACCTTGCTGCCCCCCTCACCCTCTCTGGCTTCTCCCTTCCCAGTCCCAGATGATCTCGCTGCACTGGACTTTGCTTCCAGAACCCTTCCCCTGTACTTGTCCCACCCCCTCTTGAACCTCTCCGCCATCTCTGCCTCCACCAGCCCCCTGAGCAGCACATTCCATGGCTCCACCACCCTCTCAGTGAAGTAGCACCTTCTCCTTTCTCTCCTGAATCTCCTCTCCTCCAGCTTCCACCCATGCCCTCTAGCTGCCCCTCCCTTTGGAGCACCCTGACTGCTCCTCCCCTATTTACCCCTTCATGTACCTGAAGACCTTTATCATGTCCTACCGGTCCTTTCTCTCTTTCAGTGTGTACATATTTAGCTGTTCGAGACTCTTTCCATAGGTCCTATCCCCCAAGCCCCAGATCATTTTGGTTGCCCTCCTCTGTACCCTATCCAGTAGTTCAATGTCCCTGTTTAAGTGTGGCCTCCAAAGCTGCACACAGTACTCTAGGTGGCCTCACCAAGCAGTTATATGGAGGGAGTATCACTTCCCTCCTTCTGTAAGTGATCCCCCTAGCGTTGCATCCTAGCATCCTGTTGGCCTTAGCTGCAGCCCTCCTACAAGTCTCCAAGATGTTCATCCTGTCATCCACCACCACCCCCAGGTTCCTCTCAGCCATTGAAACTTGTAGCATTTCCCCACCAGGGTGTACACTTGGCCTGGGTTTCTGGCTCCCAGGTGCAGTACCTTGCATTTCCCTGCATTACTGCATTATGATGTGCCCTTCTCCTTTCTCCAACATACCTAAAGAAGTTTTTTTCCCCCCTCCGTGCCTGTTTTACTATCCTCTCCTCAGTGGACTCCTTAGCCATCCTTATCTTTTGCCTTGCCTCCTTCCTTTTTTCCCTGTAGGTTTCCCTGTCCTCTTCCTTCTGTGTCCTCCTGTACCTCTTGAATGTTCTAGTCTTCTCCTTGACCCCTAACGCCACCTCACTAGTAAACCATAGAGGCCTTTTTCATCTTCTATTCTTTCTTACCCTTCTTACACATAAGTCCATGGCTTTATATACCCCACTCTTGATGTCTGCCCATAATTCCACCACCCCTGTACATAGCCTGTCCTCAACATTTCTTCTTTAACTACCTTCCTCATTCCATGAAAGTCAGCCTCCCTGAAGCCCATTACTTTTGTTATTGTCCTAACCCTCTCCCTGCATGCTCTCACCCTGTGCCTGATAGCCCTGTGGTCACTGGTACCAAACTCTTCCCCCACTTCCACCTCCTCCACAGTGTCCCCATTAGTGAGGACCACATCCAACAGGTTTGCACCCCGAGTGGGCTCACTGACCCTTTACTGCAGGAGTGTGTCCTGCAGAACCTCTAAGATGCCCCTGCTACTTGCAAAGATTGTGTCTGGGCCTCCCCATTGATGTCAGGAAGATTTAAGTCCCCAACTAGGACAATTTCCCCCTTCTGTACCATCCTCACTACTGATTCTATAAAGTGTCTATCCCCTTCCTCCCCAGGCATAGGAGGCCTATAGACTACCCCAACGTATAGGTTTTCCCCTGTCTCCTGTCTAGGGTGACCCACAATATCTCTGTTTTCTGCTCCTCATCCTGCCCTCCATGGTTCCAGTCCCTTTCCTGACATATAATACCACCCCTCCCCCCATCCTTCCTAAACAAACGATACCCTAGGATCACCATCTATCGGGTGTGGTGCTCGTTCCACCAAGTCTCACTCACTGCTACAATGTCTAGGTTCTCCTCCATCATGGTGGCCTCCAGTTCACCCATTTTGTTTCCCAGGCTCCTGGTATTTGCAACCACAGCCTTCCAACATGTAGCCTCATCCCTTCCTTCCCTGCTGCTAACTGCTCCATTGATGTGTGTTGTGACATGGGGGGGCTGATAGCTTCTCTGCTCTACCTCCTGTAAGGATGGCCCTGTCCTTTGCCCTCCCCCATTAAGTTTAAATTGAACTCCCTTATCATGAAGTCCCCCAGTTTACTCTTTAGTGCAGCTGCCCCTGAAAAGCTCAGGTGCAGCCTGTCTTGGGCATACAGCCACTCCTCCTCCCATGTAGAGCCCCAGTCACCTATCCAGCCAAATACCATCCAACTGCACCAACCTTGTAGCCCATTGTTGAAAACTCTTATTGTTTCCTTTCTGGATGTGCTCGCTCTTGGTACTGTCAGCACCTCAGAGAAGAGAATGAAAGGAAAAACAGTTACTCCTACAGAACCTAGTGAGTTCTTCAAACCTTGCTTGTACCTCCATCAGACTGCTCCCCTCCAGTTCATTTCTGCCCAGGTGAAGCACCAGATGAGTCCTTTCATCCTGCTACTTACCTCAGTACAGAATATGATGCTTCACCTCCAGCGCCGTCATCCCTGGCATGCACTATACCCATACTGCATTGTTTTTTGCTCCCTTCTTTCCCCATTTTAGTCCCTTAATTGAGCCACTCTACTGCCCTATGGTTCCAGGGTGTCCTTTTGGCCTCTAGCCTTGTGTTGTGGGGTTTGGCTCCCTTTGGCCTCCTCCTCATGTTCCATCCCCTGCTCATCATTTGTTCCCCATCGCCTAACCTCTCCTGATGTTTATCCACACACAGCAAATTTATTTTTTCACCCTCTCCCTTTAGCCTTTCCTCCAACCTCCTCCCCTCCCCATTTCTCTTCATCCCTGGTACTTCTACCTGGCTTCCTGCACCCCTGCAAACCCTTCCTGCATCACTGCTTGAACATGAGCCAACTTCACCCAAACCCCCTCTATGTGCTCCTGGCTTTCCCCTGTCTGCTTACCTGTGTGAGATTGTGCCAACTGTGCCTGATCCCCCTCCAACTGTTACTGTCCTGCCCATCTTTGCAGAAGGTTTTGAGCACTGTGCCCCACTTGGGAAAGTCTTCCTCCTCACCACCTGCTCTGTCCGCATATTACCCTTCTCCTGCACCCTGCCTGGTGCATGTCCCAGCCTCCTACTGCAGTTCCTGCCCTGTAGGGTTTCCTCCCATTCATTTTCAACCTCCACAGAGATCAACTCCTGCTCTTCCAGTGCTTCTTTCCTGCCTCTTCTCTTATGCCACAGTTCCCCTAGTGCCACCCTCTGGTGTGTCCCTAATGTGCCAGTTCCCTCCTCCACCACTTCCTCTGCATGCAATGTTCCCACTCCTTGCCCCCGAGATCTTTCCCTTGCTTCATCCAGCTGTCCTGCCACCCCTTTCTCTGATGGCCCCTGTCGGACCCCGTCCTCCCCAATGTCCTGCACTAGAATACCTGGGGGGCGCAAAACTATTTGTTACTTCCTCCCACTAACCCATCTCCCCTATGCCTATGTCATTCTTCATTTTGGGCATCTGTCTGCCTTTTCCTGAGCCTACTGTCTTCTACTCCTCCTGATCCCCAGCTGACCCTTTTTCTCTAGCTACAGGCGTCATTTTTGTGCCATGGCCTTCCTGCTGTCCGTTCCCACTGACTCCTTTCCTCCTGTCCCAGGCATCCCTGTCTCAACTTGCTGCTGTCTGTTATCACCTCTGGTCTATCTCCTCTGGATCCCCTTCCATCCTCTCCTTCCCAAGCTCTAGACTTCTGAGGTAGTATATCTGATCCTCCATGGAATCCACTCAACCCTTCCCACTCCTTCCTTGGCTCATGCCATCCCAGCCTCTCAAACCCCCATTTCCCAGCTCCCCCCCATTAACCCCCACCTTAGCCGCGCCACCTCCTCTCTCAGCTAAGCGAGCTGCTTACACATCATACACCCCATCCATCCTCCAAGCCCAATTTAGGATCATAGCCGTTCCACAGCCACTGCACTCCACCACCCTGCCAATAATCCCCCCTCCCTTAGTTGCCTCTCCCTCTGTGCGGCCCTACCATTTCTGCCATGATACTCAGATATAGTCCTGAAAAACCACACCTAATTATTTTTGGGCCCCCGATCCTCACCTCTTCCTCAGCCCCAACCCACGGTCAAGACTTTTTAAAATAATAAAGCTCATACTTTTTAGAAAGAAGAAAGCATGTGCAAAACCATGGACTCCTCTAATTAATATTCATAGTCACCAAGTTCAAGTCCAAGACACCAAGTCCAGCCCAAGCCCTCAGCACTCCAGTGTCAGTAGTCCAAATTCAAGTTCCCAGTACCTCCAGCGTCAGTAGTCTCAACCCAGTTCATATGATCGCAATTTCAGCTCTTTTGGGAAGGATTTCTCAATGTCTATATCCATTTTCCAAATCCGTCGAGGTTGAAGTCCACATCCCCTGTGTAGAAGATGCAGAACCCAGTTCCCCTGCTGCAAAACCAGTTCCTAGCACTGCTTTCATAGCTCCCTCCTTGCTCCCACTTTGGTCCTTCGATGTACTCAGCCACTCCCTCTTTAGACCGGCCTGTCAGCTCCTTCGCTTGATAATAGCCCCTCCTCCCATCAGCATTTAATAGAGGCCAGGGTTGGGGAGGGTGGGCAGGATAAATACAGACACAGCCCTAGTCCCTGCCAGACCCTGACCCGCTCCTGACTGCAGCCACAAGTCCTCTCAGCCCTCCGGTTGTCCCCAGTCACCGACTGCGACCCTCCCGACTCACTCCACACACACACGCTCTGATGCATCTCTGCGGTCTGGCTGGCTTTTTAAAGCCTGAGCGCACTGGTGCCTGACTCTCCGATTGGCCTGATCCCACACTGCGGCCTGCAGTTGGCCAAATACAGCTCTGCTCTGACAGACACAGCCCCCTGGTCACCACCGTGACCCACTCCCGACTGCAACCGCAAGTCCTCTCAGCCCTCTGCATTGTCCCTGGTTACTGACTGCAACCTGATCCCAACTCTGCTCCACACACACAGCTCTGATGCAGCTCTGCAGTCTGGCTGGCTTTTTAAAGCCTGACCATGTTGGTGCCTCACTCTCCGATTGGCCCGATCCCACATCGTGGCCTAGAGTTGGCCAAATACAGCTCTGTTCTGACAGACATAGCCCCCTGGTTGCTGACTGCAATCCACTCCCGACTGCAGCCACCAAGTCCTCTCATGTTCATTTTTGTATTTTTCTGACGTGGAACCTATAAAATGAGCTTTCAGCTCAAAGGTGTTAATCTGAGGCCATAATAAATAAATAAATAAGTGGAGATTACCAAACTCAAACAGGAAAAATACTTGAGAGTACTGTTCAGCAGCAACGTAAAGTGGGAAAAGCAGTGGGAAACAGCAGCTAGAAAGGCAAACAAAATCACTGTGTTCATTAAAGCAGCAGTGCAATGAAATTTAGCATAGAAGTTGACCATATATTTTTTTCACTGTGAGAGATTCCAGGCATCTTCCAGTTTAATTTGGTGGTAACGTTTCGAGTTCCCCTACACTTTTTTTTTTTTTTACTCCCCTCCCTCGCCCCCTCTCTTGGGAGACACCAACTGCCTTTTCAGCCTCACTCACTTGCCTGTGGACCAGAGCAGTCCATCCCTCATGGAGCCTTGGTTATCCCCCCAGGCGGGGTACGGGGTGGGGGCCCATTCACCCCGAGACACACTGTGCTTCGTCGGGATGCTGTCTCTGGGCAGGCAGGGGCATTGAGGGTTGGGGCCTAGTGCTCCGTCTACCGGGAGGCCGCAAGGTGCTTTTTTCCGGTGTTCCTCTTGCGACGTGCCGTGTCCCTAGCGTCAAGGCCTTAGCTTCCGGCGTCTGACACGTCGCCTCCCTTGTCAGTCTTCGGTCTTGTTACACCTTGGGTCTCCACCGGGATCAGACAAGAACCAAGCTCTGATACCCCCACTCCCGTGGAAGGACGAGCAGTCCTTAGGGCGGCTCAAGCCCTCCCCGGCCCGCTCTCCAGCTTCCGGGCTGTTCGAACCGGGTCGCTGGCGTCTGGCAAATCAACCGCTGCGCAGGCGGGCCGGCCTCAGTTCCCTACACTTTGATAGTATGGTAGTAACATTTCTAGTTCCCCCACACTTTGATAGTATGGTAGTAACATTTCTAGTTTCCCCATACTTTGATAGTATGCTAGTAACATTTCTAGTTCCCTCACACTTTGATAGTATGGTAGGAACATGTCTAGTTCCCCGACACTTTGATAGTATGGTAGTAACATTTCTAGTTTCCTCACACTTTGATAGTATGGTAGTAACATTTCTAGTTCTCCCACACTTTGATAGTATGGTAGTAACATGTCTAGTTCCCCCACACTTTGATAGTATGGTAGTAACATGTCTGGTTCCCTCACACTTTGATAGTATGGTAGTAACATTTCTAGTTCCCCCACACTTTGATAGTATGGTAGTAACACTTCTAGTTCCCCCACACTTTGATAGTATGGTAGTAACATTTCTAGTTCCCCCACACTTTGATAGTATGGTAGGAACATGTCTAGTTCCCCGACACTTTGATAGTATGGTAGTAACATTTCTAGTTTCCTCACACTTTGATAGTATCGTAGTAACATTTTTAGTTCTCCCACACTTTGATAGTATGGTAGTAACATGTCTAGTTCCCCCACACTTTGTATGGTAGTAACATTTCTAGTTCCCCCACACTTTGATAGTATGGTAGTAACATGTCTAGTTCCCCCACACTTTGATAGTATGGTAGTAACATTTCTAGTTCCCTCACACTTTGATATGGTAGTAACACTTCTAGTTCTCCCACACTTTGATAGTATGGTAGTAACATTTCTAGTTCTCCCACACTTTGATAGTATGGTAGTAACATTTCTAGCTCTCCCACACTTTGATAGTATGGTAGTAACATTTCTAGTTCTCCCACACGTTGATAGTATGGCAGTAACATTTCTAGTTCCCTCAAACTTTGAGTATTTTCAGAATGTTTTTATTTACTCTTTTCTCAAGAAAAAAAGATGGCAACCACCTTTAGCGTAGAAACAGCATTATAGACCTGGTAAGGGCTGGGACTGAGAAAAAAAAACGTATGGTTCACAGTATAGTAAGTACCAAGAAAAGTAGATATGACCAGTGTGCTAATATTTTTGTTTATTATAGCTGAAACTAGCTTTTGGGGGGATAAAAAATTATTTGTTGCACTGCCGTTTGTAGAAAAATTTCATGAGTAGATCCAGGGGTGTTATAATGCCTTCATATAGATCCTTGGTCTGGCCCCATCTTGAGTAGAGTCTGAAGTTTAGGTCCTCGCATCTAACGAATGATATTGACATGACAGAGAGGGTAAAGAGAACAATCAAGCTGCACGATGGCTTGGAGGACATGGGCTGTGCGTGCCAGCTGTCAGAACTGTGGTTGTTTTCCACACAAAGGAGAAAACTCAGGGAGGACATGATTACAGTATTTACATATCTAACATTCTAAAACTGTCAGAGCAAGTGTAGCTCTTCAAGACGCACAGGGATGAAAAACAAGAGACATTCCAAGTCACTGAAGGGAAGAAGACTCAAGAAAAACATTTGAAAGAATACTTCTCAGAATGAGTGGTGAACATTTGGAATAGACTACTAGAATATGTAATATTTTATTGGAAAATGAGTAGTAAAAAATAAATTCCTACTATTCATAGGAACAGAGGAAGGTGATGGCAGAAAAGGACCACAAGCCCACCTAGTCTGCCCATTTGCCTAGCATCCTCGAGGCTTGCTCTGATTTCCCTCCCCCTCCCTTAAACAGCCCCCTATGTCTGTCCCAAGCCCTCTTGAACTCCCCCCACTGTATTCTCACCCACCACTTCTTTAGGCAGCCCATTCTAGGTGTCCACCACCCTCTCAGTAAAGATGTATTTCCTTATATTACCCCTAAACTTGCCCTCCTCGAGTTGAAGATCATGACCCCTTTTCCTGGGACACCACTTCAATTGGAATAGGTTCTTTGCAGGTCCTTTTTTGATCCCTTTTAGGTATTTAAAAGTCTCTATCATGTTCCCCCTCTCCCTCCGCTGTTTCAGAGAGTACATGTCAGGGCTCCCAGTCTCTCCTCATATGGCAAGTGGTCGAGCCCCTTCACCATCTTGGTTGCCCTCCTTTGTACCTGCTCCACCCTCTCTACATCCTTTTTTTGGTAAAGCCTCTAGAACTGGACCCCATATTCCAGATGTGGCCTGGCCAGCTGGGTGCACAAGGGTATCAGGACCTCTTTCCTCCTGCTGGTGATCCCCCTCCCAATACAACTCAACAAACTGCTGGATTTTGCCATTGACCTGCTGCACTGCCCAGCCACCTTCAAGTCTTGTGAGATGATGATGCCCAGCTCTCTCGCCTCCTTGGTTACTGCCAGTGGCTTGTCCCTCAAGCTGTATTCTGCTCTCCCATTTTTTTCTGCCCAGGTGCATGATTTAGCATTTTTCCATGTTGAGCGATAACTTCCACTTTCTGGCCCACTCCTCTAATTTCCCTAGGTCCCTCTGCATCCTCTCAGCTCCATCCTGCATGTCCACTCTATTGCATATCTTTACATCATCCGCAAACAGACTCAGTCTTCCCTCCAACCCCTCTACCATGTCTCTTATAAAAATGTTGAACCACAGGGGTCCAAGCACTGACTCCTAGGGAACACTGCTAGTGACCCCTGACACTCCTGAGGGAACCCCATTGACTACCATTCTCTGTATTCTGCCCTCCAATCAGTTTTGCACTCACCTTATAACCACCCCCTTCAGCCCCAAGCACTCCATTTTGTACAATAGCCTTCTGTGCAGTAATGTATCAAAAGCCTTCCTGAAATCCAGGTAAACTATGTCCACTGACCCACCCTGATCTACCACCCTAGTGACCCAGCCAAAAAAACCTGACCAGATTTGTTTGACAAGATCTGCCCCTGGAAAAGCCATTTGCCTTGGGTCAAGGAGGCCATTTGCCTCCAGGTAGCTGGTGATTCTGTCCTTGAGCAGTTTTTCCATGAGCTTGCTGACCACAGAAGTTAGACTTATTGGCCTGTAATTGCCCATGTCTTACCTCCCTCTCCCTTATGCAGGGGCAGTATGTCTGCACACTTCAAGTCTTTCAGGATTCCCCTGAGTGTAAAGACTCATTGAACAGAGCGGTCAAGGGGGCCACTAACACCTCCCTCAGCTCCCTCAACACTCTTGGGTGAACCCCATCTGGCCCATAAGTTCTCGCAAGACCTCCTTTTCCCAGAAGGGACTCGCATCCACCCCTACCCCCTCCATATCAGCTGGCCTTGTGTTGCCTCCCACCCATACCTCCTCCCTCATGAATACTGCACTGAAGTAATTGTTCAGTATTTCAGCCTTCTCCCAGTCCCCCTCCACCCTTTCCCCTGTCTCTTCTAACAGACTAGGTACCCCATTTTCCTCTTTTCTTCACTCACTAATATACCCTTCTTGACTGTCTCAGTGATATTCTCTTCTGCCTTTGCTGTTGCCCATCTGACCACCCTCCCTGCCTCCCTTTGCTTTTCCTGGTATTCCACCTGGTCTAGTTCACTCTACGTTGTTTTATATTGTGTAAAGGCTTGCCTCTTAGCTCTGATATTGGCCTCCACTTCCCTACTGAACTACAGTGGCCTCCTTTTCTTCCTATATTTGCTTTCCCTCTTTGTGCAGTGGTCAGTGGCCCCTGCAATGGCTCCCCTTATCGTGGCCTATATGTTTTCCACCCTCCTAAGCTTCTCCATCCCTTTAATTGCCTGGCAAACATAATCCCTCATCTTGTTAAAATTTGCACGTCTGAAATCAAGAACCTTCACCTTGGTCCGGTAGTGCGAGGCCGATGTGCCTACCATGAACCACACAGTGCTGTGGTCACTGGTGTCTAGGTTATCCCCTGCCCATACCTGCCCAGCCCTGTCTCCATTTGTAAGCACCAGATCTAACACTGCACCTTCCCTGATTGGTTCTTTGACCAGTTGCCTGAGATGGGCAATCTGGAGAAAGAGTCTATAATCACTCTGTTTCTGGATGAGGCTGTGGACATTAATTCCCACTCCACATCTGGCAGGTTGAGATCTCCCATCAACAGCACCTCACCTTTAGCCACCACCCTAAGCATCTCCTGGACCATCTGGTTGTCCACCCCTTCTGGTTACCCTGGTGCCCCGTAAACCACTCCAGTACACACCACCTCACCCTTTTCTGTGGTCAACCAGACCCAAAGTGCCTCTTTGTCTCCCCACCTATCCTGTGTTTCCAATACCCCTCCTCTCCCTCACGTATAGTGCTACACAGTCCCTTCTCCGGTCAACCCTGTCCTTCCTGTATAGTGTTTACCTCAGAATGTTCATGTCCCAGTCCTGTCCATCTTGAAATCAAGACTCCGTAATTCCCACTAAGTCTAAATCCTTCTCTGCCATGACTGCTGCCAAGTCTGTAACCTTGTTACCCAGGCTCCTGGCATTTGTACACATGGCCTTCCAGTATGCGGTTTCCCTAACCTTCACCCCAGTCTTGATGATCCTCATCTTACATGCGATACCATTTCCAGCCCCAACCGACTGGATTGTAGTCTGTGGGGGGCAACTGTTCCCCTTCTAGTGTGCACTGTTTGGTGTCGCTTGAAGCTCCCCACCCGGTTCAGTTTAAATTAAAGTGTCTACTAAAGAACTCCTCCAGTTTCCACTTTAGCACCTCCTTACCTTCTCGGTTTAGGTGTAGCCTATCTGGGGCATAGAGGCTGTCATCTTGCCGGATGGTCCCCCAATGGCCCATCAACCCACAACCCTTCTGAGCACACTATTTGGAGAACCAGCTGTTGAACTCTGCTATCTTTTGCTTCCTATCCATGCTAGCTCTTGGGACTGGGCCTACTATTCAGTAGGCATAACTGTGCTGCTCCCTTTAAAAACAGCTGACTCCTAGTCTAGGATAAATGTCAGGTAGCAATCAGCCTGAGACCATCAAGTGCCATCTCATTTGGCCTGAGATCACCAATTGCCATCCCCTGAATCAGGCTCCACTGGCGGAGGGGGAGGAGGAAGAGAGGAGCTCTCAAGTAATGTGTGCAGAGGGAATACCTAGTGAGTACAGGAGCATCACCTGCTCAATCAAGTATCCATTCTTCACTGGCCAGGGAAGCAAGAGTCCCAAGCTCATTACCAAATCCCAAGCTGCAGCCCACCCTACCAACACCCAGCGCCCCTCCCCAAACTCTACCTTTTTTACTTAACCAGAGGAGCAATATTCTGTATCTTCATGGCCAAAATTCTCTGCCATGGGAAGAGCTGACCTATGTCCAGAACACCACCCAGTAGGCTTAAAGTTGCCTGAAATAATGCTTTCTCCCCTTTTTGCAGTTTACTCCCTTTTAATGGGTCATCTTTCTGCACCTCAGGCATTATTACCCAGAATCCATTTTGGTAGTAAGAGCCAGATACAGGCAGGCTGCGAAGCCATGTAACACCCAACTGGTGAGGATGGGCACAGGGATTTCATCTGCCAAGTTCCCAATACCATTTTGACATTTTTTGACCCAGTTCTACCTAACTGTGAGGAAACAGAGCTAAGAAGAGTGGCTCTAAGCAGAGCGCCCGACTAACTCCATTCATCCAATCCCCTTCATGTTGCTACTGATGCAGTTGCCTCCTTTAGTCACCGGGAGCAGTACTACAGTGAGAAACCTACCCTCCCCATGAAAGGAAGGAGTTTAGGGGGAAGTTTTATGAATCTCCCCACTGGTCTTTGATGATGTCCGAAGCAGGAAATGTGAGCCCAGGTCTTGGCTTCTGGCAAGTGGCTCAAGAGCCACTGTGCCCTCCAGTCTAGTCCCTGATGTTTCTGTTCAATAAAGTAGTTTTGTCCATTCCTATGACAAGGTGCACAACCTGGCTCAGAAACATAGAAACATAGACTTTGACGGCAGATAAGGACCACTTGGTCCACCCAGTCTGCCATTTCCCTACCTACTGGATAAGCTGCAGATTCTAGTTAACCAACAGCCTGCTTTCTGCAACCCCCCCCACTATAATTGCTTTGTGTCTGTCCCATGCATGTGTTTGAATTCCCCCACCGTTTTAGACCCAACGACCTCCTCAGGAAGGCTGTTCCATGTGTCCACCACTCTCTCCGTGAAAAAGAATTTCCTCACATTACCCCTGAGCCATCCCCCTCTATCTTTAAACTGTGCCCCCTTGTTCTTACGCATCTCTTTTTTTGAAAGATGCTACCCTCCTGGACTTTGTTGATTCCCTTGAGGTACCTGAACATTTCTATCATGTCCCCCTGTCCCTCCTTTCATCAAGGGTATACATATTAAGCTCTCTAAGTCTCTCTTCATATGGTTTCTGATGTAGACCCTGCACCATTTCAGTTGCCCTCCTCTGGACTGCTTCCATCCTGTCTATGTCCTTGCGTAGATGAGGTCTCCAAAACTGCACATAGTACTCCAGATGGGATCTCACTAACTGTCTGTATAGAGGGATAACCACTTCCCTTTTCCTACTTGTGATGCCCCTTCCTATGCATCCCAGTATCCCCCTGACACTCCTTACCAACTTTTCACATTGCTTACCCACCTTTAGGTCATCTGATATGACTACCCCCAGGTCCCTTTCCATTTTGGTTTTTGTTAGTACCTCCCCTTCTATTGTGTACTCTTCTCCTGGGTTTTTGTTTCCCAGGTGCATTACTTTGCACTTCTTTGCATTGAATCTAAGTTGCCATATGTCTGACCATTCCTCCAACCTTGCCAAGTCCCTTCTCATCTTTTCTACTCCCTCTTGTGTATCAACTCTGTTACAGATCTTTGTGTCATCTGCAAAGAGGCATACCTTTCCTTCCAGACCCTCTGCAATGTCACTTATAACGATGTTAAAGAGGATTGGACCCAGTACTGAACCGTGAGGTACTCCACTAGTAACCCTCTTTCTTCGGAATGTGTTCAATTCACTGTTACCTGCTGTGTCCTGTTGTGCAGCCAGTTCGCTACCCAGGTTACCACCCTGGGACCCACTCCCAGGCTGGCTAACTTGATTATTAATCTTTTCTGTGGGACTGTGTCAAATGCCTTGCTAAAGTCTAGGTAGGCCATATCCACAGCCCCTCCATGGTCTATTACTTTGGTCACCCAGTCAAAGAAATCAATTAGATTAGTCTGACATGACCTTCCTGCTGTAAATCCATGCTGCTTTGGGTCCTGTGCCCCGCTGGCCTCTAGGTACTCAACAATTCTTTCTTTCAGAAGTGATTCCATCATTTTCCCTACCACTGAGGTCAAACTTACAGGTCTGTAGTTTCCTGCTTCTGCCTTGCTCCTACTTTTGTAAAGGGGAATCACATCTGCCCTCCTCCAGTCCTCAGGTGCCACCCCATCCTGCCATGATTTGTTAAAAAGTGTGGTCAGTGGTGTCACTAGGTCCCCCCTTATTTCTTTTAGGATTCTGGGGTGAATCCTGTCAGGTCCCATTGCATTGTCCACCTTGAGTTTTAGGAATTCTTTCAGGACTCTTTCTTCTGTGAATGGACTGGTGTCAACCCCCCTACCCAGAGTGCTTCTATTGTCTGGTTTAGGTAACTGCTCCTCATCTTCTTATTCTGACTGCCTTTCCTACTTCTTTCTGCTTTAATTGATACAGTTCCCTGTCGTGCTCCTTCTGTGATTCCTTATACTTTTTGAATGCAGCCTTTTTCTCCTTAACCTTCCCTGCCACCTCTTTTGAGAACCATAGTGTTTTTTTACTCCGCTTTGTTTTCTTTATTTGCTTTACACAAAGACTTGTTGCCTCTATGATGGCAGTTTTGATTTTTCTCCATTGTTCTTCCACCCCCTCCCCTATTTGGCCATTTGCTAGTATTCAGGTGTTCACCCATTTTGCCAAAGTCAGCCCTTCTAAAGTCCAGTATCCTTGTTTTTGTATGGCTTATCTCCATGGTTGTGCTCATTGTGAAGCACACTGTCATGTGAATTTAGACTGCCAGAAACCTGGCTCTCCAAAACCTTCTGTCACATTTTCCTGCAGGTATGCATTTAATCTCCACACAGCACCAATGCCCATTATTTGTGTGTGAAATGTCACAGCAGTTGTTTTAAAAGCCATTAGAATTAAGTGTTTTAGGATGTAGGCAGGTACACAAAGCCTGCAGATTTGCAGAACCAGGACAGAGTAATCATATTTCTTTTGCAAAAGGTTATATTTAAATGGGTCAGCTGTCAATCTGAAACACCCCTTGCGATGAAGAATTCTTTATACGCTGTTGTCAGTTGTGTTGCAAAGAGCAGCCACTTGCCATATTGACCAGCTAGAGAGTTTGCTAGTAGTAAAGGCTGGTAGTGCTATATGTTAAAGAAAACATACTTCTGTTAAAGAACTAGATAGCAGACAGGAAATGTTTTTAGTTTTTTTAAAGTAGCCATTTGTTGCTTTTTTATTGTTGAAACATTTATTTTTTTTTGTCAGCATCAATGGCTCAGTAGATAGCACATCTGGGGCCAAAAGACCAAATGGTCAGAGCAGGAGGGAGACACAAAGAAGAAAACCATCTACTTTTATGCCTCCAGTAGCTAATGCTGTAAGTGTCTTCCAGAGATTGGCGAGAGATTTTCACCCAGATTATGTGAATCTGTCTGCAAGTGATCACAGGTGCTTTGAAAACCTAATGGGGCAGTGTGGTGGTCATGGATACCAGCTAATATGTGGCAGATGTTCACAGGCTGCTAGGAAATATGGAGTTTGACTGACCCGTTGGCTGTGACGCCACACTGCCCCTTAAGAAACAAGTGGATGAGTTTCTGTGTTGGGCGTATTAATATGGGCCTGATTACATTAAATGAGAGGGAATATTTGACTACTGAGTACCCCCAAAGACCCCAAATTTATACTCTACTGAAGATTCACAAAATGTTAGTGGATCCCCTTGGTAGACCTTTCATTACAGGAGATGGAGTCAGTCATGGAGCCCCTCTCTAAATTCATTGATGACCACATCAAGCACCTAGACCCACAATTACCTTCTCAAATTATGGACACAGGACACATGTTACGTTTCTTACAGTGGGTCACATCAAGGCCAATGACCTCCTGGTCATGCTTGATGTCAAGGCTGTGCCAACAACTCTAAGGGGCTCCCTGCAAAATATTTTATGGGGCCTACCTCCCCAAAAATAAATGTAAAATAACCATTAACACATATGACATTTTTATATATATTTTTTTTGTCAGTCCATGCTGCCCCCTGTCCCCCTTGCTAGCACCATGATCAAGGAACTGAACAATAAAATGTATCCCTGCTCCTCCTGGGGACACTGACACCAAGATTAGATATTTTGATTAATGGGTATTGCTTCTTTGTTCTGCACTCCCCACCCGCCACCCTGTGAAACCGGAGTAGGAATCTTTTGGCACCACTGCTGACAGAAACAATTTCAAACGGATAAGCAATTTGCAAAGAGATAGTTGTAAGTTTGTAATAAAAGGTTTTCTTAATGCTGACCTCTGAGGCTGTGGGCAGCCTGATGGTGTGCAGCTTTGCACCCCCCTGGTCATGGCCCTGCTTTTTGTGGAGTTGGAGTCCCTGTACACAAATGTACCCCATGAGGGAGGCCTTCATGCCATGTGGTACTACCTTAGCAAGCGGAGTGTGGCTGCAGTACCAGACACAGAGCTTCCGCTAGAAATGGCAGAACTAGTGTTACAAAACAATGCCAAAACAAATCAATGATTGAATTCTTTGACATATCTGGACTTCCTTGTACTGTATGGGCTGCACACCCATTGGCTCTTGCTCTGCACCAATGGGCGTGCAGCCCTACTGGGCAGTCAGTCAGCGGACGGTGGGGAGGCAGGCAGGTGGGATGCTGCCGCCCGCTGGCTGCCAGCGGGGGAAGTGAGAGTGGGGCTTCGGTGTGGGTAGGGTGGGGGGACACTAGATCACCAGGGAATGGTCTTGGGGGGGGAGTTTAAACACTTTGGTGCCCCGATCGGGCTTAGCGGTCCACTGGACCACCAGGGATATGTTCTGGGGGGTTTAAATACTTTGGTGCCACGATCGGGCTAGCGGTCCACTGAACCACCAGGGATATGGTCTCTGGGGGTTGGACACTTGGTGCTGTGATCAAGCTGGTGGGGGTGGGTTTTATTTTCACTTTTGCCACGATTGGGCCAGTGGGGAGGGTGTTTTAAACATATGCTCTCAATCAGGCCAGTCAGGGGAGGGGTTACTATATGCCCACGATTGGGCTGAGAAGGACAAAGGGAGTAGGTTGAGGCCACCCATAGGTGGCAGCTGCTGTGTTGCACCCAGCAATGTGGCAGCTCACCTGTGGGTGGCCCTCAACTTATTCCTTTTTTTGTTCAAAGTTGTGCAGGCGCAGGTTGGGGGTTGCGCCTGCACAACTCTGCATAGCCCACTGAATATCGGGCTGGGCAGTTTATGCATGGTTCCTCCCCCTCTGGTTCAGCATGCATTCATTTGCATTGCGTTGTTGCTCAGCTTGACTTGGGTGGTGCAACTGTCTCCTGCTGAATATGGCAGGATGGCGCAATTTCGGACTTGTGCAGGTGCAACTCTATTGCGCATGGTGCAACCCTTTTGAATATCCAGCCCTTAGTCTACAGTACATGCTTTAACCCAGATTACTCAAAATTGTATTTGGGACATTGGGAAGAGCAGATGATATGGAACTTAGGTGGTTCAGAACATGCTACAAAGTTGCTGTGCTGGCATTGTTAAGTTGACAGTATATTTATGGTGTGGCAGGTCGAACATGAGGAACTTGTGGATTTTGTCCAATACTTCAGTGGAACAATTGGTCATCTGAAATTCACCATGAATTGTAACTGACATTAGATTCCTTTTCTGGTCATCACAATAAGTATGGATGACAAGGATGGAATAGCCATGGGTACCTATATGAAACCAACTAAATAAATTCTGTACTGCTGGCTAGCTTGTGCCACCCCCACTACATCACAGACAACGTGCCAAAAACATTGTTTTGCAGGGCAGGAAGGAACTGCAACACAGAAACTGAGTTCCAGAAAGAAGTGGCCATTTTAGAGGACAGATTTAGAGCCGGGGTATTCTGAGGCAGTCATTCACAGTGTTAAGGATATATACCAGAATGTGAGTAGAGAAGCTGTGCTGAACCCAAATGTGCATAAAAGTGAATCTGATCCTTGTGCCAGCCTTTCTCAGGGTTGTGAAAGGTGGAATTTGAGCCATTGGGCATCCCCTCCCTCCCCGAGCAGACACCTCCAGATCCTGTTGACCATCCCATTTTCCCCAGCAGACAAACAGGCTGAGCCAATAGCCAATCAGGCTATAGAAGGAGGGACTGTTACATGGGCCAGCCTATTGGAAGGCTCGGCATGACTTTTCAAGCTTGAACAAACCTCTAACAGAGCACAAGACCGCTCACTCCTGGCACTGCTCCCAAGTCTTCCTCGGGGTCACGAGGGGTGGAATTTTGGCCACTGAGCATCCCCTCCCACCAAAAGGACACCTCCAGACCCTGCCATCAGAGCTGGACTCCATCTCTAGAATGACTCTGGAAATTTGTATTTACAATTAAAGTAAGTTGTCCACTGCTTGCATGCTGTCTTGTAGCAAAGCTTAACAGCAAAGTCATATTCTAGTATTTCTGTATACTGCTTTGCCCTGTCAGGTAGGTGATTTCTTGAGTTAACTGGTTCTGTGATGTGTAGGCAACCCTCTATTGCTATATGATGTAGTCATATGTTACCTCCAAAATATAGTGTATACTATAGTTATAATATAGACTACATATCTGAAGCAATATATTTGCATGCAAACTGTATTACTATAGCTACCTATCTTTCAAAACCTGGCAGTATAGCCTAGAGGTTAGAGGAACAAGGTGTGAACAGGCTTGATATATCCAGCAGACCAGACCTGAGTTTGATTCTCACAGCCTCCACTTGCATACTGTGTGACTCTGGGCAAGTCACTTAACTGTCCAGTGCTTCCAGTTTGCCCCTGAAAACAGGCACTTGTGCCTAGTGGGCCTTACCTGGTTACCAAAGACTAAAATAAATAAATAGTTCCTGAATTATATGTTGTTTTAATTAGCAGGCAATTGTGGTGATGATTCACTGCTTGCTAGTGTCAACTACAACTCACCTATTTGAGGTGCAACAATATAGTTGCACTATATAGTTTTCAGATCACTAATAATCAGATCTTTGGCTTGTATTAATTATTGTATCTCTACAGACTGCACTAAACCATTGTGCATTCCTGGGTAAGCTAATGTAGGTGTTCAGTATTCATAGATTCATCAAAGTAGCTGGCAGATAAGGACCGCCTAGCCCACCTAGTCTGCCCATGAAAACCCCCAAGTAGTATCTATCTACTTGGGGGGCCCCTTAAACCTGTCCCTCCAGCCACCTGTATACCCATATACTTATCCCATGCATGCTTGAACTGTGTGATTGTTGCCACCCCACAACCTCCTCTGGCAAACTGCTCCAGTCATTTACCACCCTCTCAGTGAAGAATAACTTCCTCACATTTCCCCGGTCCCTGTCCCCCAACAATTTTATACTGTGCCTCCTAATGTTAGAAGCTCCAGTCCATTGAAACAGAATCTCCAACTGTGCCTTATTAATCCACTTCAAATATTCTGATGTCTTAATCATATCCCCCTTCTTCTGTGCTCCAGGGAGTACAGATTTATTTCCCCAAGCCTCTCCTTATAGGATATCCCTAGTATATTCAACATCATCCTGGTAACCCTCCTCTGCACTGCCTCCAGCCTATTCTTGTCTCTGCAGAGATAAGGCCTCCAAAACTGCACACTGTATTCAAAGTGCGGTCTTACCAGTGATATATACGGAAGGAGAATAACCTACCTTCTCCTGCTGGTGATCCTCCTTCCTGTGAATCCAAGCATTTGATTTGCTTTTCCCAGCACATTCCCACATTGTTTTGCCATCTTAAGGTCCTCAGTATAATTACTCCCAGGTCTCTCTCCTCACCTGTGGCATCCAGCATCTCCCCACCAAATATGTATTCCACACCTGGGTTCCTGTTCCCCAGGTGCATGATTTTTCATTTTTCAGTATTGAACATCAGTTGCCACCTCCTGGACCCATCCTCCAACTTCTCCAAGTCAGCCCTCATCTTGTCCACCCCCCCCCATATGTTCACCCTGTATTTGAGTTTTGCATCATCTGCAAACTGGTATACTGTCCCTCCTGAACCTTCTGTAGTATCACTGACATACAGAAGACATTAAAAAGCACTGTTCCCAACACAGACCCCTGTGGAACCCACTGGTCACCCTCCCATCCTTCGAGCATACCCCATTCATCACCACCCTCTGACTCCTATCTCTAAGCCAATTTTCTATCCATTTCTTTGTCTTTGTCCCCACCCCAAGCTCCTCAGTTTCATTACCAACCTCCTGTGTGGGATGGTATCAGAGGCCTTTCTGAAATCCAGATAGGCCACATCCACCACCCCACCCTGGTTTTCCACCTCAGTTATCTCAGCAAACAATTAGATTAGGCTGGTCTAACAGGACCTACCCCTGATGAACCCATGTTTTCTCTGGTTTAGAAGCCCACTGGCTTCCAGGTAATCCCCTATCCTTTCCTTGAGGAGTGTCTCCATTACTTTGCCAGCCACCAAGGTAAGGCTTACCAGCCTGTAGTTCCCTGGGTCCTCCCTGTTTCCCCCCTTGTATATCGGAACCATGTCTGCCATTTTCCAGCCCCTCAGCACCTCCCCTGTATCCAGTGATCTGTTGTACAGGGCAGCCAGGGGCTCAGCCAGAACCTCCCTGAGCTCCTGCAGCAGCTTGGGGTGCACTGCATCAGGCCCCATGGCCCAGTCCACCCTGAGCCTGGCCAGTTCCCTGTGGACTCTGTTTACTTTCACTGTCTGGTTCATCTCTGTTTCTGATTAAGTTGTTACCACTTACATTGTAATTTAACAATTGTCCCCTTAACTGTGAGTGTGGATCTAACTATTCATGTTATACATTAGCTAAGTGAAATTCATTTAGCTATATAGTGGTGTTTCAGTCTGAGCCATACCATTCCTCTCTGATTACTCCTACTTTACAAGATTGGGTAGTAACTTTATTATTGTTGCTCACCAGGGGTTCCCTCCCACCTCAGAGATATGGTTGTACATCCTATTTTACCACACAATTATAACTGACAGGGACACAGTTGTTTAGTTATGAGAGTGGCTATCTTTGGCCTCTGGACTGTTCCAAATTGGTAGAATATCTGGTGACCCCCTCTCCGTTGGTCTGCAAATCACTTATACTGGTATTGAAGCCACACAACATTTCCAATCATAGCACCAAATCATGGCCAGGATTCACCAAAAAACACAAAGTGCCACAGAAAAGTTTGCATGGGACCTTGTGACTGCCCAGGTTGCAAAACTCACTATTCACAGATGAATAGCAATTGGTGCTATCGAGCTGTGAGTAGGACTGAATAGAGGCAGTGTTAACAATGATATTGCTACCTCTAACCCCACCAGTGCAGTCCCTACCCCTCCAGCTGAGTAAATATCTCTGTAAGCATAGCAGCAATGCGCTAAGTCAGTATTCACTAAGGCAGCCATGCAAATGAGCCCATTGGGCATGTATGGCACTAACTGACCATTTGCATGCCCTTTACTGGCCCATTTGCCTGGCCTGTGGTGAATGTTGCACTTGCCCAGCCCTGATCACCAGCTGACACTCACATCCCTAGTGGTGTAGTGTCCCACCTCCCCCCAGTCTCTGATCACCATCCTGTATGAATAACTAATGTCATCCCTGGTTGTCTAATGTCCCCCCCACCCCATCTCTGATCACCATCTCCATGTAAATAAATAAGTGCTATCCCTTGTAATCTAGTTTCTCTCTCCCCTCCCTGGTCTCTGATCGCTGTCCCATATGAATAAATAAGTGTTATCCCTAGTAGTCTAGTGTCCTTCCCCTCTTTCCAGTCTCTGATTGCCATCCCATATAAATAACTGTTATCCCTGGTAGTCCAGGGAATTGCTTTTTTTTGGGATCGAGCTGTCCTTCCAGCTGGAGTACCCTATGGTTGGCCACACTTTTGGAAATGCATTTATAAATACTTTGGTGGGATACATATCAGTTTATGCAATTTCAAATATTTCACAATCTCTATTATGCACCTGTTAAATTATATAAAATGGGTAACCTTTTCTCTGATCTTTGCACATGGTGTGACAAAGAGCAGGGAACTGTAATACAGTACCATGTGATAACAGCGTTCGGATGATCGCAATCTGCAAATCAGCATGTGCACATCGCTGAAGTCAAAAACGACAATGCACACTACACTGACTGCAAAAATGGAGACCCTAAAAACAGTCCCTATTGGAGCTAAATGTATTAATATTTTTATGGAGGGGGCTATTGGAGGGACCACACTCAGGAGGGTGGGGTACTATGAAGCAGGATTCAAGAAATGGGGAACAGGAAAAAAAATGTCTAAGCTCCAAAAGTGCTAAAATAACATTTTTTCTACATAGCCAGAGCCAGTTCTGAACTCAGCACCTTCAACACTGTAACCAGTGACTCCAACCACGCGAGACAAAACAGCCAGCTAGGAACTACCTGGCCAAACTATGTCTCATGTACTCATCCACTACAGCTCCCTCTAGCAGTCGCTGTCTCTTACAGTCACAGTTCTCCTCCTAAAACAGTTGCTCTCATCGTGCCTCGCTAACCTTTTCCATACGTTCATATTACAGGTGGTCAAATTGAGCTGCTCAATTTGACTCGCCCATACCACGGGTTATCCCTTAATACATATATTGTGGAACTATGAAAATGTTGTTCCATTTTAGGAGGCCATACATCTCCATCTGGACCCTTTGCTAGGGCTGGATTAGGCATTTCTTCTTGGAGTGTGTATTTTAGGGTTTTTTGATGGTATCGCGAGTGCTAACAATGAAACCATATGGCTCTGATTTCTGCTTGCGCCAAGACAATTATTTTATGACATTGGTGTGATCAGGATATTCCTACATACCTAGAATGGTATAAAGAAATTCTGTTTGCTTTGCAAGCAGAAAAAAATTATTGCAAGATTAGCAGACTATCTCTCAACTCACAAAGATGTCTGGGAATCATTATATGTATTGCTGACCATGCGAGATGTTTAAAGAATACCTTTTAAGCCCTTAGATCGGTACAGATGTATGGTGTGCTCCCATTCTTTCTATGATAGATAGTAGGTTGTAACAGATAATTCAGTTTTTTTTCTTTACCTGGTATTCCTGCCAAATGGGTAATTTATTTGTAATTTTGAAGGCCTTTAGGCTCAAATTGATTCTTTTTGGTTCAATCCCTTCTCTGGAGCAGATTGGAGGGGTGATGGTGGAAGACGGTTGAGGGGGAGGGAGGAGTGGTTTTATATTTGTGTATTATATGTTATTTTTAATTATGCTGTTGTTTGTTGGACTTGTATTTTTGAAATATTTAATAATTTGTTTATTTGTTTATTGAAATCTAGGATTACAACCTTTGAGCTTCAAGCTCGTTTACAAAGGTTCCACGTCAGGCAGAAAGGAAAGAATAAATTCACAGTACATTACTAGAACAGGGAAAAAAAACACAGAGAGAGCTATAGGGAAACAAATCACAATGAGTAGAACAATTGTTACAGTTACTATACTGGTTCTGGGAGAGTGCAGAGAGTTTGTTTAGGTGAGCAAGGTTATTAATCAGCACA
Organism: Neoceratodus forsteri; assembly: GCA_016271365.2. Lineage (NCBI taxonomy): Eukaryota > Metazoa > Chordata > Ceratodontiformes > Ceratodontidae > Neoceratodus > Neoceratodus forsteri. The sequence goes on from CM057449.1 coordinate 374,669,359, forward strand.
GTAGGCCTTAATAAGAGGAAGGGGGAATAGACAGAGGAAGAGGGGGTGTTAAAGTATGGCAGTAGCCTCAGGGCAGGGTTACTTTGTAATAAAGCATACACAATTAAAAAAATAAATAAATAAAAGAAGACTCTCATATTTTGTGAGTCAAGGTACCTCCATGATCTGGCTAAAATTAATTGGCAGGGTCTTTATTTGGCTCCCCCTGTGCACACAGTGGTAAAAGTATTTGATCAATAAACTCTCTGTTAACAACTGACATGCTCCTCTCACAAAACAGAGAGCTAAGAGGAAAATCTGTCCTTGGTTTACTAAAGAAATTAAGCAGGCATGCCACTGTGGTAGAATCAGAAAAAAAAACAGCTGGCCCTTGATTGGATGGTATTTAGGTAAAAAAGGAACTCATGCACTAAATTATTCCATACAGCCAAATCAAATTACTATATAAACTTTCTGGAAGCTAGCAAAAGTGATCCTTCCAAATTTTGGTAGGCAATCAAAGCACTAAAAGGAGGTACAGCGCCCCCCTTACTACCATGTAAGGTTGCGGCAAATGACAAAATTTATGTTGATAAGCAACTCATTTTGGGAGAGCTTTATTCAAACTTTGCACTTGCTGGAATTACTTTTGATCAGTCATCTGCTGCTGCAACCCAAGTAATAAATTCAAAGCAATCTCTACCCATTAGCAGCACGCACCCACCTTTCTACTTCCAGACCATCACCTATAAACAGGTGGAAGACATGCTTCTAAACCTTGATACTAGAAAGGGTGCAGGGGCAGACAATTTGGAACCGTTTTTCCTTAGACAGGGGCCCAGTGTGAGCAGCGCCTATAGCACAACTCTTCAATCTCTCCTTTACTAATTGTGAAATTTCAATACTTTGGAAAATGAGACGTGGGATGGGTGACATAAGGCTACAGTAGTGAGGAGGTGGGGATGGGCAGTACTAGGCAGTGGTACCATGGAGGGGGTGCAGGACAGATAAGTATCTGGCTCTTAGTAATGATAACCCTTACAGAAATACAGGTGTGCTGTACATGCACAATGAATGGCACATGCTTAAATGTACAATTTTGGCATGTGGTTAGTACAAACAGCACATCAGGTTCGAATGCTTGACATGCGTGCAGAAGCTATGCTGTTGTGATCATCTAAATCCCATCAGGTTCACAGATTGCACACATTATGAATGCAGCAGCTATGCTGGCAAAAACCTCATCTAATAACAGACTAGATGGGCCTAGCAGTCTTTATGTGCCAACAATTTCTGTGTATCTATGTAACACATCAGTTTATTTCTCTAGAACTGCTGGGAGTGATACAGGAATTAAGCAGCCTACAGGATTTGGATGGGAGGGGGCACACAGAGTTGTGGCCCCTCAAGATTAAGGGGGAGTAACATGTCAGGCCTGCCAAGAGTCCCCCTCACCATCACTAGTGCAGAGGGAAAGGATGCGGGCACACTGTCCCTAGACATCAAAAAGATAAGGGTCAGTATAAAAACATGAATTTCTACAGCATGCAAGCATTCTGACAGCTCATAAGGGTTGGGAGCTGGATTTGTGGGTAAGGAGAGGGGGCTTGCAGGGAGGTAGGATGTGAGCAGGGGGTTGGATAGGGAGCTGTGTGGGGGAGGCCCATCCACCTTACCTGCAATGTAAAAGCAACAGAAAGTGTGATCAAGGTGAAGGGGAACCACTGGACCACCAGGGATGTATGCACAGTCTTTGAATGAGTGATCAGAGGAGGGCACTGGACCACCAGGGAAAATGGACTGAACAGGTGATTGGGGGGAGGGGGGCTACCAGGAAAGGATATGTACAGTGTCTGAATGGGCAATTGATGGGGACCACTGGACCACCAGGGAAGTATGTACAGTCTTTGAATGGAAGAGCGGGGAAGGGGGAATCACACAACCACCATGGGAAGAAGTGCTTGAATGAGTGATTGGGGGAGTGAGGGAATCACTGGTCTATAGGAAGTATGCAGATGTTTGACAGGGCAAAGGGGGTGACCACTGGACCAGCAGGAAATTATGTACAGTATTTGTTCAGGCAATCGGGGTGAGGTGGGGGGACCCAGGGAATTACAGTGTTTGAATGGGCGATTGGCAGTGACGGTAGAGGGACCACCGGGGCCACCAAAGAATCATGTACAGTGTTTGTACAGACAGTTTGTGGGTAGGGACCACTGGACCATCAGGACATACATTTTACACAGCACTATGTAAGGGAATGGGCTAGTAAAATTTTCTATTAACTAGCCCTGCAGGTTGTACTGGAGAAGGTTCATAGAGACCATACTAAAGGAAAGGTTGGTAGAATATCTAGAGGAACATGGTCTCCAGGATGAGAGGCAGCATGGGTTCATGGGGGAAGGGATCGTGTCAAACAAATCTGATTGACTTCTTTGACTGTGTCACTAAGATAGTAGACAGGGGCCAAGTGGTAAACATCCTCTATCTTGATTTCAGCAAGGCCTTTGACTCCGTCCCCCACAAAAGGTTGATCAGGAAGATGGTGGATCTCGGGGTTGGGGAAAAGATGGCCAGATGGGTGAAAAACTGGCTGAGCGACAGAAATCAGAGGGTGGTTGTGGGGGGAGAGTTATTAGGAACCAGAGAGGTAACCAGTGGGGTCCCGCAGGGCTCAGTGCTCGGGCCAGTGATGTTCAATGTCTTCATCAATGACATTGAATATGGCATTAAGGGAAAAATGTGCCTATTCATAGATGACACCAAGCTCTATGGGAGGGTAGACACAGCTGAAGGGATACAGGGCCTACAGGAAGATCTGGAAAAGCTGGAGAGGTAGTCTGGGATCTGGCAGCTTGGCTTTAATGCCAAGAAATACAAAGTTATGCATATTGGAGCCAAGAATCCCAGGACAGAGTACTACCTGAGTGGAGTTCAAGTATCTGTGTCAGAGGAGAAGAAGGACCTGGGAGTTATGATCCCTAGTGACCTGAAACAAACCACGCAGTGCAAGAAAACAACAGCAAAGGCAAACAAGATGCTGGGATGCATGCCTAGGGGGATCAGTAGTAGGAGAGAGGAGGTTATACTGCCTTTGTACAGGTCACTGGTAAGGCCTTATCTAGAGTATGGAGTTCAGTACTGGTGCCCACACCTCAAAAATCACATTAACCTACTGGAAAAGGTTCACAGGAGGGCTACAAAGATGATAGCTGGTCGGCAGGGTAAGACGTACGAGGAGAGATTGAGGGAATTGAATATGTGCTCCCTGGAAAACAGGAGAGAGAGAGAGAGAGAGAGAGAGAGAGAGAGATGACTGGGACCTTCAAGTACTTGAAGGGATAAATAAGGTTGATAAGGAGAGTCTCTTTAAACTGGGTGGCAACCATAACATGAGGGGCACAGTCTTAAATTGGTGGGTGGAAGGTTTAGGAGGGAGGTCAAGAAGCACTTCTTTACAGAGAGGGTGGTGGGCACTTGGAATGTGCTGCCGGAAGAGATCATCTCATTGAAGACAGTGGGCAGCTTTAAGAGAGACTGGGATAGGCATAGAAGGAAGGTAAGGCTCATGGGTAGGGAGAATGGTAGGAGTGGGGAGGGAGGGCAGGGACAATAGCTGAAGCTGTGGACCTTGCAATACAAGCAGACTTGATAAACTAAATGACCTTCTTCTGCTGGCTTCTTCATATGTTTGTGTAATCCCCCCCCCCACGAGTGGATTCTCCAAAAGTCTTCCTTGAGTTTGCCTAAATGTTCACTGCCAGGCTGGTGTTCTGTGTTTTAGCAGTTTAAATGTATTGTCAGAGAGTGCCTGTATAGCCTCTGTGTGCTGTCTCTTTAAGAGTTGCCTGGATTGCAGTTCTAATTAATCTGGGAGAGAGCTGAGTGTTTCAGTGCTCGAGCCCTGCCTGGGCTGCCAGATAATTGCTCCATTCTGCCTTCGCTATTTGTGCAGAGGGAGCTCTGTTATAAGATGTGCTTATTTGCTGAATATCTATTAGAGTGATAATATTGCAGTTTGTTCTAACCTGTTTTCTTTGCAGCAAGGACTGTTCTGTTTATCTCCACCAACTTGGCCTGGGACTGTCAGAACGGGTCAATCAGTACTGTTGGGACTCTAAAATGAAGCCTGCCTACAGGGGCTTGGTGGGGTCAAAACTTGCAGGAATCGTAGTTTTTGCATTTTGGTGCTTAAATGAACCTGAAGGGGGAACCCTTGTTGTGACTGACAGACAGATCAGCCAACCGAACCTTTTGGATCTTGGGGAAATTCCCAGACTGTTTGCAGTTTTCAGTTAGTTCTGAGTTGGGAAGTGAAATGAGTAACAGCTCAAGTGATTTGGGCAGTCGTTCTGTGTAGTTTTGTGTGGGAGAACTGTGAAAGGACTGAGTTTTGGCCTGCCTGTCTGGCTGCTGTTTCCGAGAGGGAAAATAGAGTTTATTCAGACTGAATCCGAGTTATGACTGTTTTAGCCACTGAATTGTGACCAGACTGAACATGAAGAAGACTAAAGATTTGCTGAATGCCATCCGCCTGTCAGGATTTCCAGCTACCCCTAAACTCCAGGTGTGTGCAAAGACTTTACGATTGTAACTGGAGAGCGGTTTTCCTGGCACAGTAGATCTCTTACATGTAAATGTGCTGTGTGCTGATAGTGGGTCATGCTTTGGCTCCCCACTGTGTGAGTTGTGTTCTGCTTGCTGGAGGCTGCATCCAGCTCAAACAGACTGAATCAGTGTTCATCTGCATTTGTCCTGGGCCTTGCCACACTGGCCCAGCCAGATTACCTGCTGCACCGAGAAAGCCATCGACGAGAGATCTGCCTGGGGATCATCCCCCAGCTCCATGCTTGAACAGGAATGATGCCTCTGTGATTTGTGTAGGCCCTGCTTCTCCTGTCACTCCAGATCAACCACCTGCAGTCTCGCTTTTTGTCCAGCCTGTGTCCAGTCTTGGGTATCATGAGTAATCATCAGGGTAGCTACCTGCAACAACAGCTTAATCTAAGTGTGTTATCTGATTGTCTTGTTGTTGCTTTTCTTTCACAAACTGAGCCCTCTGGCTCCAGATTACAAATAGTATGTATTGTGCATGTTGTTTCCTTCCACCACAGGGCCCCAACCAGCTGCAATGCCGGCCTACCCCAGGCAATGGTTCTGGCTAGCCCATCAATTTTTACCTGGGTACCTAGAGGTGTGACTGCGTGGGGACTTAAATTGCATGCATAACAGTTTGATTGATATAGCCTTTAAGCTAATTAACCTGATTTCACCCCTCCCTTGTTCAAGTACTCTGAATAAATCAGGTCTCACTTTTTCTGCATTTAATCTGAATGTGGTTCCAGTCTGTGCTCAAAGTACTATACTGTTGCTATTTGCTGTGCATAACCTTGTTTTACAGGGGTTCCCCAGGGTCCATCCAGAGGAACCTGTCCTGGTGGTAAGTGTAAACAGTGTGGTTAATTGTCTGGTGTATAAGGGGTATTGTGAAAGTGATTATTGTATATAGTTCCAGCCACTAGAAGGGAAAGAGGGAGGTTACAGTGTCCCAGAGGGCTGTGCCCAGGTTAGCTTGACCACTACCGACCCTGACCTCTGGGTGGAGTCACCCGTTTCACAACTCAGGCCCCTTAACCTGCAATTAGCCACACAGGCAGGGGTAGTAGCCCTTGGGATTGTGCCACCTAGGGGTTATATCTTGGAGGCTCACTGCTGGGAATTTGTGCCTTCTAGTGACCATAAATTATGAATTATTGTTAAAGATTTATGGCTACCCCAGTAGACATCGCTGTACACCAGTTGGTGCGGTGGTGTACTGGGCAGGAGAGCAACCCCCAAAATACTCTGCTTATACTGGATATTCCCCTGGGTACCAGTAAGGACACTGTAGAGGGAGCACTGTCCAAAGTTGAATGTTTAAAAAACCCTGTGGTGGTGAGTCGACAGGCTGATTTGATCGCTCAGACTTTCATAGCCTTGGTAGAGTGTAGTGACCTCATGGACAGCTCTAAAGTGCCACAGACTATTGCCTCAGAAGGGGTCCTAGCCACCTGGAGAATGATAACAAAAGACAGTAAAGAACCTGGGGAGGATGAGCTCCTGCCACCTGGGGGTGTTTCTTCCCCAACACCCCTTCCCACTCCAGCACCTGTTACTGCCCAACTTTCTGTGCCTATGCCAATGCTGACCCCTTTATCTGTACCTGCCATTAGTCACGACTCATATCGCCAGCTGAGGATGTTTTCAGGCACCCTCCCCACATCCCAGGGGAGGACAACTGGGAGACTTGGATAGACTATGTTGCCCCTCAAATCCGAGAATGGCAATGCCCCAAACCAGAGAAGAAGAGAAGAATGGTTGAAAACCTCAGAGGCCCCACTCAACTTGCTATCCATGCTACAGAGGCTAGTAATCCAGAAGCAACTGCTAAAGATTTTTTGAATGCATTGAAAAATGTGTATGGGAGTCCCAATTTGGATAAGGACTTCTGAGGTAGGGTCAAAAACACTCAGCAATACCCAGGGGAGCCCTTATTTATGTATGTGCCTCGACTCGAAGCAGTGCTACAGGAATGCCTAAAGAAAGGTAGCATGGCCCCAGCTGTTTCAGTGTTTACCTACTAGATTGCTCAATTTTGATACCAACTTTGTAACACCTGTTCTCAATTACATATACCCTGTAACCTAAATGTATTTGTCTGTCCTCATTGTGACGTGGCGCCTCTGTTGAATGCCTATTGTTTTGCAAACCTATGCTATGTAACCAAAAACACTATTTATGTCTTTAATGTGATGAAGTACCTTTGGAAACGAGCCTCTGGCTCAAAGGTTGTAAACTGATTTTACAAATAAATAAATAAATTAGATCGGAATAGGTTGGACCAACTTCTCAAGTCAGCCCCATTCTCTGAATAATTGCTGTTCCAATGACACCTTGCTGCTCGGTTGGATGCACCACCTACCTATGATGGACTGATGAGGGAAATGCAGAGGATTGAGAGGAGACAGCCATATGGGGGGGCCCTCCTGTATCTGCTGTTGCTGCTGCCCAGATGACCGAGGATGCACATGTGAGTGATGCTCTTGGGGCAAAATACAGTGCCAGTTGAACATCGGAAGGCTAGCAAGGACGTTCCACCCTGGGTCGAGATACTGTCATAGGTCCGAGAAATGAGTAATACCATTTCCCTACAAGCCCATTCCAGAAATGCAATGGGCCCAAACCCCTCTCAGAGCGTGTCTGCTATGGGGGTGAGGGTGCACTCCCAGGCATTCCCTGTTGACAGCAGCTCAAAGATTGATGAATTGACTATGGAAGTGAGGGAATTTATGAGGTGCTCCCTATGCTCACTACACACCAGACAGAGGTTGAATCATGATTTTCTGTTGGTGGTACCCCTGCCTCAGCCCCCAATGTGATGCCTTAGCCATGCCAGACTCTAGAAAGCATACTCTGTCATAATTGTGGGAAAGAGGGGCATATGAAGAAAGAATGCCAGTCGCCAAAAGACTTAGATAAGGTTATATACTGACTTCAAGGGGAGCTCCGGAAAGTAAAGCCATGGCTAAGGAATGCTGGAAATGACCATAGTGAAGGCTCAGGAAATCCCAACTCCAACTTCTGTGTGGCTAAGTCGTCTGTACCGGCCCCTGCTACTGTCCCTCCAGACTAGTCCAAGATAGTGGCCCTTCAATGGAGACTAATGTGGCTGTGAATGGTATTCCTACTCGGGCTGTGCTTGTCAGTGGGTCGCAAGTGACCACTGTGTTTCATGACTGGTATGACAAACACTTATCTCACATGCCCTTACGGTCCCTGGAAGGCCAACATGTGTGGGGGCTGAGCGACAAGTCTTATCCATATCTATGATATGCCCACCTCTGGTTGTCTTTTCCTGCAACTGTCGCTGGCATAGAGAAGCAAGTAGAGACACTGGCCCTAGTGTGACCCCCCACTGGACTGTATGATGGGGTTACCCTGCTAATTGGAACAAATGCCCACATGTTTGGGAGACTAGCACAACTCTGCCATGAGAAACAAGGGCAGCTGACTGGATGGGCCCCAAGAATTCCAGCCTTAGTAAAATGGGCTTGTGACTGGCAACAGAGACCCGATAAAATGTACCCAGAGGAGCCAGTGGGGATAGTGTGGAAAAAGGAACGTGACTCCTTGGTATTGGCCCCCCAATGCCCAGTGCACAATCCATGGGGAAGCCCACCTAAAGAGAAATGTAAAGAACAAAATATTAGTGGATGCATCAGGAGATGGAAAGTTGCCAGAAGAATCATTGGTCAAACCCAGAATCTTGCTTGTTTGTGCCTACACCTGTGCACGATGAATGATGGTCCAGATTCACAATGTGTCAGATCGGGAGATTTCGGTGAGCAGAGAGTGCATGTGCACCCTAGCTACAGTACACTGCACCGACACTGCCATATTGCTCTGCAACAAGTGCTCTGGTGAGAAGGAGTGAGTGATCCCGGACTTATTTGACTTTGGTGACTGCCCGTTGCCAGCTAATTGGAAGGCTAAAATTAGCAAGAAACTTGCTCAGAGGGACCAAGTGTTTTCATTAAAAGAATGGGACGTGGGATGTGTCCAGGGTGCAGAGCATCACATACACCTGCACAATGACCGGCCATTTAGAGAGAGATCCTGACGTTTCACCCCAGCAGACATAGGTGATGAGAGGAGACACCTGCAGGAAAGGTTCGCTGCTGGTGTGATACAAGAATCAAGGAGCCCATATGCCACTCCTATTGTGGTTGTGTGTAAGAAGAATAGGTCAGTAAGGATGTGTGTTAATTATCGAACCCTCAACCGGTGGACCATCCCCGATCAATAAAAACATGCCCCATATACAAGATGCCCTGGACTGTTTGAATGGGAGCAAATGGTTTTCAGTATTGGATCTTCGCAGCGGACACTACCAGATCCCAATGGCCGCGGAGGACCATGAGAAAACAGCCTTCATCTGTCCTTTGGGGTTCCATAAATTCCTGAGAATGCCACAGGGGATTTCAGGTGCCCTGGCCACCTTTCACCAACTGATAGAATGCGCAGTGGGAGATATGAACTTGCTGGAATGTCTAATGTACCTAGATGATGTAATTGTGTTTGGGCGCACATTAGAGGAGCATGAGACCTGACTGTTTAAAGTTCTAGACTGATTGGAAGACTTCGGCCTCAAGCTGTCCATTGACAAGTGCCATTTTTTTCAAACCTCCGTGAAGTATGTAGGGCACGTAGTATCTGCAAAAGGGATAGAGAATGATCCCGGTAAGGTTGAATCACTAACTACTTGGCCCCAGCCCCATAATCTGAAAGAACTACAACATTTCCTGGGGTTCTGTGGCTACTACCGCAGGTTCATAAAAGACTATTCAAACGTGATCCGCCCGCTCTTGAATCTTACCCAGGGTTACCTTCCTACCAACTATAAATATAAAAAGGGGTCCATCAAAGAACCAGAGAAAGTGTACTTCTGCACAGGTGAACTTTTTAGGCCCTCCTGGACACCCGAATATGAAGCAGCCTTTCACAAAGTCATATACCAGCTTACCCTCGCCCACATCATCGCCTATGCTGACCCCACCAAGCCCTATGTGCTGCATACAGATGCTAGTCTGAAGGGTCTAGGAGCTGTGCTGTATCAAGCCCATGAGGATGGTTTGAGACAAGTGGCCTTCACCACTAGGAGTTTGACCCCGTTAGAGTGAAACTACCCTGTGCACAAGCTGGAGTTCCTTGTGCTAAAATGGCCATCATCGACCAGTTTCATGAATACATCTATGGGGCAAAGATATTGGTGAAGACCGACAATAACCCATTAACCTATGTACAGACTTCAGCTAAGTTAGACACCACTAGGCACCGGTGGCTTTCAGCCTTATCAACCCATGATTATGCTGTTGAATACAGGCCAGGACCGAACCATATTGAAGCTGATGCCTTGTCATGAAGGCCAGTTTCCAAGATTAATTAGGTCAGGCTGTCTGAACCTGACATTCGAGCCTTGTGCCAAAAATTTGACCAAGATGAACAAATGTCTGCGGACACAGTGGACTGTTTAGTAGATTGCTTGGGTCCTCCTGATACCTGCATAATGGCTGCCTATTGCCATTTTTCTGCTCTAGATATTAGTGTACTACCTCAATTTGACAATGACAGCATTCAGTGGGCTCAATCCCAAGATCCTATGATTCTGCCCGCAGTTTATGCCCTGCGTGCGGGAAAAGATGTGTCCAAGTTGCGTTCCCCTGACTTGCGAACTGCTCTATTGTTTAAAGAAGGCCCGAGGTTGAGCTACTCAATCAGTTGTTGTGGAGAGAGACAGTGGATCATGGCGGTCAAGTAGACAGGCAGCGATTGGTCCTGCCCATGGCCTTTAAAGATTTGGTACTGAGGTCCTTCCACAATCACATGGGGCACCTTGGTATTGACAGGAATTCTCGACTTGGTATGATCTTAAATCTGTTGGCCCAAGATGGGGGCCGATGTTGAGCACCACATAAACACCTGCAGTCATTGCCTGCAAAGGAAAGCCTTGCCTCAAAGAGCTGTCCCCCCTTGTCAATATTAATACCAGCACCCCCATGGAACTGGTCTGCATAGACTTTTTGTGTTTAGAACCTGATCAGCAGAATATTGGCAATGTGTTAGTGGTTATGGATCATTTCACCCGGTATGTGCAAGCTTTTCCAACTAAAAGTCAAAAGGCCTCTACCGTGGCTGAGGTGCTAGTGGAAAATTTATTCATCCACTATGGTGCCCCTCAGGGGATCCACTCTGACCAAGGCAGAGGTTTTGAAAGCTGGCTAATCAAAGACATGCTGTCTCTCTATAGGGGTGCAGAAGTCAAGAACCACCCCTTACCATCCACAGGAGGATGCTCAACCAGAACATTTTAACCACACCCTTCTAGACATGCTGGGCACCCTCCATCCCAAAGACAAACCTAAGTGGAGCCAGCAGATTAGCACCTTGGTCCACGCATACAATTGCACAAAAATGATGCTACTGGGTTCTCCCCCTACCGCCTCATGTTCAGGAGAGAGGCCCGACTGCCCGTTGATGTCTGCTTGGGATCTCTTCAGATGTGGTCTGAGCTCAAAATTACCTACAGTATGTACAGAAACTGAAATCTCAATTGAACCATGCCTAACAACTGGCCCAGACAATGGCCACCAAAAGAAATCTCGCAGACAAAGAGAGGCATGATAAAAAAGTAAAGGCTGAAGAGCTTTGGCCTGGAGACCGTGTGCTGTTATGCAATTTGGGACTGCATGGCAAACACAAAATTGCTGCTAGGTGGCATCATCTTCCTCATGTAGTAGCTGGAAAGTTTAATGATTTACTAGTGCACAAGGTGTGCCCAGAGAATAACTCCAAAGCTGTCAAGACCATGCACCATAAGCACTTGCTACCAATCAGCCAAGTCATAATTGAGGCTGAACCATCAGGGATTGATTCCTCTGGGCCAGTGACTCATACTGCTGCAAAAAAGAGACAGAGTCAACCTACCCCAGTAGTTACAGATTTAAGGTTCCTCCCGCAGCAGGTCCAGAATGAAAGTGACTGACAGTCCACCTCTGACGAAAGTGAGTGTGACAATGCCTATTACCTCTCCTATGAATTGAGTCAGCTGTTTCAAGGTAACCCTATGCTAATTGTGGGAATGTAGCTGGGCCTTCAGGACTGCCTAACTCCCCAGCTTCGTCCTTGGAGCCAATGCTCCCTGAAAGTGAAGTGCAAAGTATTATGTCTGAGGTTGCGGACTCTCTATGTTTTGTGGAACTGTGCGAATTGCTCAAAGTAGGGGCTGATGGCCTAAGTCTCTCTGGTGATACACCAGAACCTGAAGAACAATGTGAGAGTGTTGACAGCCCCCCTTCAGTGCCACAAAGCCTAACTGTGCCAGAGCCTTCTCAAAATGAGCAACCTCTACCTCCGTCAGAAGATAATGAGCAAAGTGTTGTGGAAACAGAGCCTACAGAGCAAGGAGCTGACAGTGCTCTAAGTTTGAACATTCCTATCCATGCAGAGGCACCCCTCACAAGTGACGAAAGTTCCAAAGTTAGTGCTGAAAGTACAGAGACTGTGGCTGCTCCCCCCAGAAAGACTGGACAAGCTGTCAAGCCAGTGTTACGCTTTAGTTACGATTCCCCTGGGAGGCGAGGGGATTTGCCTCTCAATGTGGTTCACAAAGGGGTTTATGTTTCACCAAGCTCACTGCCCAAACTGAGCTTGACTGCCAGCTCCAGGTTACTTGTTTGTCCCTCTCACTATGGTGCCCCTGCCTGATTCAGCCCCAAGTTAGCTGATAGAGAAGGGCCCCCTCTTACATTGTTTAATGTACAAGAAGTTATTAAATGAATCAGTATTACATTTATGAAACATCCATAAGTATTGTCAATATGGATGTAGTAATGTGAAGTATATTGAAATGTATAGTAATATAACAAGCTAATGATATATATGTCTCGTTTATATCACATTTTTGATATTGTGATGGTACAGACTTGACCCGGGCACCAAGTTTTCTCCATTCAGGGAAGGGTGTAACCCCCCTACAAATTGGGGTTCCTGAACAGTCTTCCTTGAGCTTGCCTAAATGCTCACTGCCAGGCTAGTGTTCTGTGTTTTAGCAGTTTAAATGTATTGCCAGAGAGTGCCTGTATAGCCTCTGTGTACTGTCTCTTTAAGAGCTGCTTGAATTGCAGTTATAATTAATCTGGGAGGGGGCTGATTGTTTTTATGCTCGAGCCCGGCCCGGGCTGCCAGATAATTGCTCCATTCTATCATCGATATTTGCGTAGAGGGAGCTCTGTTATAAGACGTGCTTATTTGCTGAATATTTATTAGAGTGATAATAATATTGCAGTTTGTTCTAACCTGTTTTCTTTGCAATAAGGACTGTTCTGTTTATCTCCACCAACTTGGCATGGGACTGTCAGAATGGGCCAATCAGTACTGTTGGGACTCTAAAATGGAGTCTGCCTACAGGGGCTTGGTAGGGTCAAAACTTGTTGGAATTGTAGTTTTTGCATTTTGGCACTTAAATGAACCTGAAGGGGGAACCCTTGTTGTGACTGACAGACAGATCAGCCAACTGAACCTTTTGGATCTTGGGGAAATTCCCAGACTGCTTGCAGTTTTCAGTTAGTTCTGAGTTGAAAAGTGAAACGAGTAATAGCTCAAGTGATTTGGGCAGCAGTTCTGTGTAGTTTTGCGTGGGAGAACTGTGAAAGGGCTGAGCTTTGGCCTGCCTGTCTGCCTGCTGTCCCTGAGAGGGAAAATAGAGTTTATTTGGACTGAATCTGAGTTGAACTGCTTAAGCCATTGAATTGTGACCAGGCTCAACCTGAAGAAGACTGAAGAGTTGCTGAATGCGATCAGCCTGTCCGGATTTCCAGCTACCCTTAAACTCCCAGTGTGTGCAGACACTTTGCGATTATGACCAGAGAGCAGTTTGCCTGGCACAGTAGATCTCTTACATGTAAATGTGCTGTGTGCAGATAGTGGGTCATGATTTGGTTCTCCACTGTGTGAATTGTGTTCTGCTTGCTGGAGGCTGCATCCAGCTCAAACGGACTGAATCCATGTTCATCTCCATTCAGCCTGGGTCTTACCGCACTGGCCCAGCCAGACTACCTGCTGCACAGAGAAAGTCAACAACGAGAGACCTGCCTGGAGATCATCCCCCTGCTCCATGTCTGAACAGGAATGAAGCCTCTGCGATTTGTGTGGGCCCTGCTTCTCCTGGCACTCCAGTCTTGGGTATCGTGAGTAATCATCAGGGTAGCTCCCTGCAACAACAGCTTAATCTAAGTGTGTCATCTGAGTGTCTTGCTTCTTTTCTGTCATGAACTGAGCCCTCCGGCTCCAGATTACAAATAGTGTGTATTGTGCATGTTGTTTCTTTCCACCACAGGGCCCCAACCAGCTGTGATGCCGACCTACCCTGACCAATGGTCCTGGCTAGTCCATCGCATTTTACTGGGTACTCAGAGGTGTGACTATGTGAGAACTTAAAGCACATGCATAACAGTTTGATTGATTTAGCCTTTAAGCTAATTAACCTGATTTCATGCCTCCCTTGTTCAAGTCCCCTGAATAAATCAGATCTAACTTTTTCTGCATTTAATCTGACTGTGGTTCCAGTTTGTGCTCAAAGTATTGTACTGTTGCTATTTGTTGCACAAAACCTTGTCTTACAGGAGGTCCCCAGGGTAGAGCTAGAGGAATCATCCCTGGTGGTAAGTGCAAACAGTATGGGTAATTGCTTGGTGCACAAGGGGTATTTTGAAAGTGATTATTGTGTATTGTTCTGGCCACTAGAAGGGAAAGAGGGGGGTTACAGTGTCCCAGAGGGCTGTGCCCAGGTTAGCTTGACCACTACTGACCCTAACCCTCTCCCGAGCCCGCCGGGGCTTCGGAACCCCCTCCTCCAGGACCAGGAACCTTCGGACCACTGCCAAGACAACCGTCGGGGTCTCCGCTCCTAAAGCGGCGCCTTCAAAAGAAAAGCCGCACTCCTCCAGTTCACCTGTTGCCAGGGGCTGCATCCAACTGCTAAAGCCGAGAAAGGGAACCAGGAGCTCGGCCGCTCCCTGGTACCTTGTGCTGCTGAAGGCGCAAAGCCCGCAAGGACTCTCCCGGAGCCGCCGGGGCTTCGGATCCCCCTCCTCCAGGACCAGGAACCTTCGGACCACTGCCAAGACAACCGCCGGGGTCTCCGCTCCTAAAGCGGCGCCTCCAAAAGAAAAGCCGCACTCCTCCAGTTCACCTGTTGCCAGGGGCCGCATCCAACCGCTAAAGCCGAGAAAGGGAACCAGGAGCTCAGCCGCTCCCTGGTACCTTGTGCCGCTGAAGGCGCAAAGCCCGCAAGGTATGTTCATTCATCCTCACTGCATGGCTCTCTTCTGCAGGTCGGGACTTTAACCAGTACCATTCCACACAGAAAGCGGCTGTTCTCGCTTCCTTTTTCTGAAGTTAGCTTCCACTTTTGAACCCCCGGGCATGTTGCCGCCGCAGCTTCGTGATACAGCTCCTCCATAGCATTCTTCCCGCCGGCACTTCGCGCCGGCTTCCCACCCTCCCCACCTCACCCACCCTGGTCGACCCTTTAGCTATATAGTCTCCTGTCTGTCATATGACTAAGTGTCTACTTTTCCATTGGCTCCTTATATTCCTCTCCCACTAGGGGCAGCATCCTATCCCTGCCACGCTCAGCGCTAACTAGTTTGTCTCAGTGCTACGCCAGAACCTGAAACCGGCTATATGTGTACTACTACAGGATCCCAGCTTTATCCCGACCCTCACACCCTGCCTAACCCGCCTCTGTTCTCCTCCCTACTTGCTGGAATGCCCCTCACTCCGGTCACTCACGATGAATCTGCTCTGTACTATTAGCCATCCTAAACTAGTCCCCATCATCTGCCTATTTCTCCTATTTGGTCTGAACTGGATCACTGTGTCTTTCTCCACTACCGAGGAATGCTACACTCAGTCTACAAATGACTTTAGATTTTCAGTCTTCTCCTCTCCTCTCATGCTCATCTACCCATCATCCACCTTATACTACTCAAAAGGGGGTGTACCTACCTATCCCTCCGTTTCTATCTCCAAGGCAGTCACAAACCTAAAAGTAAACTAGGCATGTTCCCTAGAGACATGTTTATACACCTTGTACGGAGGCTCCTCATGCTATCAGGTGATATTGAATCTAACCCTGGTCCCAAACTTAACACCCCACTGTCTAACTCAACTAGCACAAAAAAAGGCCTGGTACTAGCCCACCCTGAACATTAGAAGCCTCCTGAGGTCACCTTGCTGAACTTGAAGCCTGGGCTAAGTTGGTGAATCCTGACATACTATGCCTCACGAACGTGGTTTGAAACCAAATGTATCTGGTACTTCTTGCTCTCTGCCTGGGTATAATATTTTTTGACGAGACCGATCTGGTTCCAAGAGGGGGGGACAGGGTCGCCATATACTATAAAAATCATCTGTCTCTTAGCATCTTGCCTAACCCTGATTCCTTCATGCAATGTGAAACGCTGCATGCGACTTTGACACTTGGGTCAAAATACCTGCACATCGTATGTGTGTATAACCCACCCACCAGTGGGCTGAGAGGTCTCCAGAATCTACTGCAGTACGTTTCTCAAACTGTAAAAGTAAATGAAACCCTCCTCCTAGGTGACTTGAACCTGAACTGGTTGGGCCCACATCACAGTCTCCTTGCCTCACTGATCCTAAAGCACAATTTTCACCAACTTATAACTGAATGCACTAGAATCACTAATTCACTATCAATTCGTTACTGGACTGGATCCTTACCAACAGACGGATCATGTTTCTAAAGCTGCTGTCCTGGCTGACTCACTTACAGATCACTCACCAATGATCTGTCATTGGCGCTCTGCCCACCGCCTGCTCTCGATCACGCCTGATTACTTTCATGAACTATGCTGCCCTGGATTGTACAAGCCTTCTATCTGACATATCTGGACATAGACTGGTCTGACGTCTTCTCCACATCCAATGTTGACACTGCCCTTGACATATTTCTTACCAAGTTTGGCGGTACAAAGAAACACCTCCCAAAGGTAAAAAGAAGGGTCAGAGGTCAGCAATCATGATGGCTAAATAAAGAACTGCTATGTACTGAAAGCCAGGGACAAGCAATGGAAACAATTTAAGAATTCTGGCTCCCGGGATCTCATCCTATACAAACAGCATAGAAATGATTGTAAAAAGCTCATCAGGCAGGCTAAAAGCAGGTACTGTCAAAACTTGCTGACTAACTCCTCCAACGATCCTCGAAAATTTTGGAGCCACATTAAAACCTTCTTAGGATCCACACAAGCTGTCACTCCCTCTGAAATGATCCTACAAGGTGTCCACTGTAATGACTCCCTCACTATTGCAAACGCATTTAACCAGCAGTTTTCCAACCTATCTGACTACACAGCCTCCCTTCAATCTCCAGCCACACAACTAAACTCAACATTCTCTGGCACTTCATCTGCCTCGGCTAAACCATTTTACTTCAAGGCGGTCACTTGGCATCAAGTCTTCAAACTGCTCAAAGCTATCTCTGACAATACCAGCCCTGGCTCTGATGCAATGGAACCTCGTCTATTAAAGATAGCTGCTCACCTCATATCCAGACCTATAGCTAGAATCTTCACCCTATACCTCTCCAATGGCTCTGTCCCGAAATCTGGAAGGCACAAGAATTACTCCTGTGTTTAAAAAAGGCAGCAAGAATGATACGTCCAACTACAGACCAATTGCTATACTATCAGTCCTTAGCAAGATTCTTGAGAAATTAGTCTCTATTCAAGTTACCGAATTCATTGAAAATTCCAGTTTACTCTGTGCCACACAGCATGGCTTCAGAAAACACCACAGCACCATGACTGCACTAGCAAAATTCTCCTCTGACATTCTCACCAACATGGACAAAGGGCAGCTAACAGGGGCTGTTTTCATCGACCTTACTAAAGCATTCAACCTTGTTGACCACCCATTACTACTTGCCTCCCTCAGAAACCTGGGTTTCTCTTACCCTGTCGCTACTTGGTTCAAGCAGCTACCTTGCCAACAGGTCTCAAGCAGTGAAATTCAACTCGGCTATCTCTGACAGTGCAGTAATCAATATTGGTGTCCCTCAGGGCTCCATGCAGGTCTCTCCTCTTCTCACTATTTATAAACAATCTCCTGACATAATAACCTCTGGCCACTCACTACTTTATGCTGATGACCTGGTCATCTATGCCCACTCTGACAATATAATCAACCTGAATGATGCCCTTACCACTGACTTCCACTTGGTACAGCGCTGGCTACACACTCAACGCCTTGTCCTCAACTCAAATAAAACCAAAGCTATGCTATTTGGATCACCACACAAAATAAGAACCTGCTCTTCTCCACTCTCTGTGCCTGATGTTAATGGTATCCCTCTGGAGTCTGTTAGCTCTTTCGCTATTTGGGCATCCATCTAGATCAAAATCTTGACTTAAAACAGCATATCCAGGAAACCTGTAAATCTGTCAATTGTAAGCTAGGGGCCGCTTACAGGACTAACTACCTGCTTACCCCCGCCGCCAAACTGGCAATTGCCAGAGGAATCCTATTACCAACCCTCACCTACGGTGCTCCCATCCTAACCATGGCCAACAAAACTGCCCTGCATCAATGGGACACCACCTTTAACAATGTTTGTAGGTATGCGGCTAAAGCACCACGCCTGAAGCACCATTGTCAGCTGTACAAAGACCTAAGCTGGCTGTCTCCCTCCCTCCTTCACCAGGCAATATTACCTTTGCAGCCTTTCTGACACCATCATCAGAGTGTCCAAGCCAGCTGATCTCTCAAAACTGCTCCAGCCGGTAATACCTTCACAGGACCTTAGATCTTCTGACAAGTCCTTACTAAATATTCCTCTCTGCCATACAAACAAGGGTTCTGGATCCTTCAGTTATGCTGCCCCTCACTTCTGGAACTTGTTGCCCTGGAACTAAGAAATGCTCCTTCCCATGCTGCATTTAAGCACAGTCTCAGAACTTTCCTTGCCTCGATGGACAAATGTGTTTGTTTTGATCCCTCTTGAATCCCATGTTCCTAACCAGATCTCCTCCCCTCCTCTATTTTGTATGATATGCACTTGCACTTGTTTTCTTTTATGTTTGATGATGCTGTATAATCGTGTGTTCTGATGCCCTGTACTCATACCCCTGATATGCTGATCTGATGTAACTGTAACATCCTGTTGTAAGTTCTCTACTTCTGCCTAGTCACTTAGCTCGCCCTCGTCCCCTGAGCCTATTTCCCCTACCATCCTTCCTTCCTTAACCCTCACCCTCTGTTCTTGTAACCCTAACCATCCTCGCCTCTCCTCTCTTCCCTTCCCACTTTAGCCATTCCTCCAGTACCTTTTCTATCCTTACCTTCCCCCTTTTCCTGCCCTTCCCTCCTCCTGCTGTCTGCCGCTACACTCCCCCTCTAGCCGCCCTCTACTCCCCTCTCTGCCGTCTTTCAGTTACACCAGTCCATCTGCAGGTTGCAACCTTGTACCACCAATGCCGTACTTCGCCGTCACCCTTCTTACCCTCCTTTCACCTTTCTGCCCCTCTCCCTGCCATCTATTCCCCTCCTTCTTTCATTCTTTCCCTCTTCTCCCTTTTGTTCTCTCATCACCCCTTCCCCTCTCCTATTTATCTTACCGCCCACCTGTCTGCATCCGACCGTGACTTCCCCGATCTCCCCCTCTTCTCCTGCCGTCTCTTAGTTCCACCGGCTCGGCCGCAGGTTGCTACTCTACACCGCCAATGCCGTATTCGCCGTAATTCTTGTTCTTCTCCCTCCTTCTGTGCCACCTCGCTCTTACTAGGAGCACTCCATCTAACATCCCCTCACTCGTTTCCCAATTTATTCCATGCCCCATCATCCCTATTCCCATATACACCCCGCACTTCCCACCCTGCCCTGCCCTGCGCCCTACCTTCCTGTCCTCCCCCATCCCCTTAGTTCAAATCCCTCTACACCCTTGCACCTGGTCCCTCCCACCGTCCTCTCCTGCACATCACCCTCTCCTATTTTCTGCACTCATAGTTACTCTCCCCTGCTCCCAGACCTCTCCGTCTCTCCTGCCAACTCCCGGTTCCACCAACCCGGCTGCAGGTGGTAACCTTCTCCCGCTAATGCCGCACTTGCCGCCTTAACCTTCCCTCATGCCCTCCCCTTTTCTCACTATTTGCTCTACTCCCCCTTTCTCCCTCTCTCATGCCTTACCCATCCACCTGCCCCCTACCACCTCACCCCCTAATTATCAACAATGAATACGTATAAGTTTATCCTTAATTGTTATGCTTTGACTACACTGTATGACTTTGTCCTTTGCCAATGTATCTTGCTTTGTGTAATTTTTTATGTATCACTGTGTGTGTTCTGTAACTGTACCTCCCGGGTCGTGCCTGAAAATAGTCACATGTTGGCTAGCGCACTTACCCAGTCAACAAAAACTAAATAAATAAATAACCTCGGGTTGGAGGCACCCATTTCAGAACTCAGGTCCCTTAACCTGCAACTAGATACGCAGGCAGGGGTAGAAGCCCTTGTGATAGTGCCACCTAGAGGTTACATTTGTATGTTCATATGTAAGTACAGTGGCTGAGCCAGTGGAAAAGTCTGTGGGCTAGTAAATATTCCCAGTCACTATAGCCTTGCTGGCTATATAGGCTACAATTTCTACCTCTTAGCAGTGGTATGGTGGTCCTGCTCAGACCAGGCTATGATTCATTAAACTGCCTGTTGATTAACTGGGGTGTAGGAGAGCTGTTACACTGTGCAGGTGTTAGAGAGTTACTCAAATTTGAATTGAGGGTGCACAGTGGTGCTCAGGAAGGAATTTCTTCAGACTGTGTTCCCTGGGGTTACAAGCACCACATGGGTATTGTTATTTATTTATTTACAGATGTGCAAGAACAAGGAGACACAATTTTAAGATAGAGGGGGGATGGCTCAGAGGCAATGTGAGGAAGTATTTGTTTCACAGAGAGGGTGGTGGATACATGGAACAGTCTTCCGGAGGAAGTTGTGGGGTCTAAAACTGTGGGAGAATTCAAGAACACATGGGACAGACATAAGGCAATTCTTGTGGTGGGTAGGAAGAAATAGGCTGTTGGTTAACTAGGATCTGCAGCTTATCCTGTAGGTAGGGAAATGGACAGACTAGGTGGGCCAGTCAGTCCTTATTTGCCATCAAGGGCAACATTTGCTGCAGGAGCACTTCACACACTAGCAACTCCAGCCCTTTCTGCTCCTGACTGAGAGCATTTCTCACCGTGAGTGCATCTCTCTTCAAGATGGCCTCCTGTTGTCTCCACTCCCCTTGGCAATTGCCACCAGAACAGTGGTTCAGGAAGGTGGAGGAAGGTGATCCTACCACAGCCTCCTCTACTTCTCACTGAGCTTCTGTCTCTCCTTCTTCCACCCACACAGAGTAGGCCGAAGTCTGAGATCCATACGGGCTGGGAATAAGTGCCTGCAGACACTTTCACTTTTAGCACGGTCGCGCTATGGCCTCTGCAGCAGTAGCCCAGGTTTGCTTTTGGTGCGAGTCGCTGCCTGTTTGTAGACTCTTTCTAGCCCAAATTGTTCTCTCTGCCACCGTTCATATTTACAGCCCCCTGGGGCTTGCTCTCTGCTGCGGTGCGACTTTCAACATGTGGCACCCACTGGTCTTGCTGCTTTGCCTCCTTGCTCCTCACTTCCACCCCTCCCAGCTTTGCATTTAGCTGTGGTGCAGCTTAAAGCAGCAGCTTCTTGCTGTTTTTCTCTTTGGCTCCTCTTCCAGGCTCTGTGCTGCGGCAGCGGCTTGACTGACTGGCGGGGTCATTCCCTTCCCACCTCTGCCACTGGAGCAGCTTAATGCAATAGCAGCTCCTTGCTGCTGTCTGAACTCTTTCTCCCAGGCTGCCTCCTAAAAGAGCCCCATAGGGCATAAACTAAACCGCTGGAGCAGCAGTTTGTCAAGGTGGGAGAAGACGCTTCATCCCTTGCCTCCTCCACCTCCCACTGATGTCTTCCTCTCTTCTCCAACCCATGATGGAATAGGCCATAGCCTAAGCTCCGTATGGGCTGGGAGTTTATAGTGCCCACAGGAACTACTCTTAAGGACGGTCGTGCTTTCAGCAGGCTGCAACTGCAGCCCAGCGTATTTCTCCTGCTGCCACTGTCACAAATTAAAGTACCTCCTAACAATTGCCTGGGCTTGGGAGCGCCACCAGATTCCAGGGAAATGGTACTTTATTTAAAAGAAAAACACTGGCCCCATCCGCAAAGGCAGCTAGCCCACTAGACCACCAGGGCATAATTACACAGTGCCCCCCCGGGGCATTTCCTAGCCACCCTGACCACCAGCACCAAATACCTACTTTTTTTTTCTTTTTTTAAATTTATCAAATCTTTATTAGTATTTATATAGAGCCAAAGAGTACAAAACCTGTAAACAGTGTCAGGAATAGTACATGATGCACAACAAAACAGGAAACTTTTATATAAAACCTCTATACCCCAATCTCCCCTTGCCCTCCCTCCCTCCACCTTCCCCCACCCCTGAGTGTGCCAATATTATAGACTTGGGATGCCACTACTAAAGTTACAACCATGGGGACCAATTGAACTAAAACTTAAGAGTAAAATGAATGTAAATACAAAGCATATAATTTGCCCCATTTCCTATTAAAAGAAAATAGGTTATTACAAAAACTAGCAATTAAACATTCAGTTCTGAAATTAGCAGATAAATCATTAAGCCACTCAGAATATGTTATGACTAACTGATCCATCCAGTGTTTGAGAACAAGTTTTTTGACCACCATTGAGATTATTGCCATGTGGAATCTACGTTCTTTAACCATAATGTTGGAAAATATACCCCAAAGACATATTTCAATTGTGAACAGATCATCTAACCCTAATAGTGGGTCTAATTTAGATTGTATTGTTTGCCAGAGGGGAGCCACCTTCTCACACTGCCAAAATATATGTACCAGGTTGCCTTCTGCTTTACCTCATCTGGTGCAAATTATTTATAATATGGTATTGAGTGAGTCTAACTCTATCCTGGGTGTGATATTTATACACATTTTGAGATAGTTCCAGCATTGAGACAAGACTCTAAGAGAAGTGCTGATAACCGAGTTGTGGAGTGGAGCAGGAAGTGTTGATTTAGATAGATAAAAAATGGTAGAGGGATGCAAGTCAAGAGATCTCAGAAGTTGGCCTTCAAGTTGGAGCCAGATGGGGGTGTACATATTATCCATGATGGAAAACCATCTGCCCAGTCTAGATAAATGACTTGCCAATAACATAATGGGAAGTTGGGAAGATGAAGATCACCCGAATTCTTGGGGAGGCTAATCTTAAGGAATGATCTTCTGGGGTGTTTACCTACCCAAACGAAATTAGAGATAATAGAATGTATGTGGTGAAAAAAAGATATCGGTAGCCATATGTTCAGCATATTTAAGGGATAAAAAGATGGGGGAGAACATTCATTTTAATGATATTTATATGACCCCATAACCTACTTTGTATTTCACAAAAGAGCTACTAGCCCCTCACTAGCTATCAGTAGCCACCTTGGCTTCTAAATAAATTACTGGCCTCTCAGTCACCATTATGGGCAAAAGGGGATTTAGCTGAGCCCCCCATTCCACAACCTCACTCCCTTTTTTCTCTAGTTCTTCTCTTTTATTGTTTTTTACCTGTGAACCTAACTTCTCTTTTATTTTGCAGGTCTGACTGGACGAGGGCCCCTACCTTCATCAGATAAGTATAATTCCCTTCCTACTCTTTCTGCCTTACTGGATCCCCTTAAGAGCTGTGGATCCTTTGTGACCCCCTTTTCTATCTTTTATTTTACAAGTACAATGTATGTCACCCTTTTGGACTCTTACTTTTGGCTCTCTATGGCAGGTAAGTCCCCTTATTTTATATTATTTTGGGTGGGTTGACTGTAATGGTGTACCCACACTTGTTACAACATAGGTGGGTGGGTATAGTATGTGAGTCCTCTGGGAGAACCAGGTGGAGGAAGAGGGGGCCATAACAGGGGAACCCTGGTCTGGAGGCTCCCTTTGGTTGGTCCTGGTGGGCAGAATGAAGGACATACAGTAGGTGGAAAATGCTAGTCTGGGACTCCAGAGCTGGTGTGGATGGTGGGGGGGCAGGAGAGACTTTTATAAGTACATTAGGGAGTGAAGAAAGATCAGAAGAGGGATGGGGGAAGAGGGAAATTATTTAACCAAGAAAGGCACACTAAGTCAAAACTTGCTTCCAGGTGTGACCTGGGAGCACAAGGAAGATAAGAGACTTGTTCAGGGTCACATACTATGTAAGAGGGGGCTGTGGTCCACGTTTGCAGCTTAGTGCCCTAACCCACAGCACTATACTGCCTCCATATAGTGAGGCTTAATAAAGGGGAGAGGGGTGGGTAGAGAGTGACAGTGAAAAAACAGGGATACTGAATGAATACTTCTGCTCAGTATTCACAAAAGAACAGGGGAAGGTACCTAAAGCAAACAATAAAAGCACTCTGGATAGTGGAGTCGATACCAGTCCATTCACAGAACAAAGGGTCCTGAAAGAACTTCTAAAACTAAAGGTAGATAAAGCAATGGGCCTGACGGGATTCACCATAGAATTCTAAAAGAAATAAGAGGAGAACAAGAGACACCACTGAATACCCTTTTTAACAAATAATGGGAGGATGGTGTGGAGAAGGGCGGATGTGATTCCACTTCACAAAACAGAGCAAGGCAGATGCAGGGAATTACAGACCTGTTAGTTTGACCTTGGTGGTATGGAAAATGATGGAATCACTGAAAGAAGGAATTGTTGAGTACCTAGAGGTCAGTGGGGCAAGGGACCCAAAGCAGCATGGATTCACAGTGGGAAGGTCATGTCAGATGAATCTAATGGATTTCTTTGACTGGATGACCAAAGTAGTAGACAAAGGAAGGGCTGTGGACAAGGCCTACCTAGATTTTATCAAGACATTTGACACAGTGCCACACAAAAGATTAATAAACACTTAGCCTGCCTGGGAGTGGGTCCCAGGGTGGTAACCTGGTAAAGAATTGACTGCACAACAGGAAGCAGAGGGTAATAGTAAACTGAGTCCACACTGAAGAAAGGGTGGTTACCAGTGGGGTACCGCAGAGTTCAGTACTGGGACTGGTCCTCTTTAATGTCTTTATAGGTGACATGGCAGAGGGGCTGGAAGGTAAAATATGCCTCTTTGCAGACAACACAAAGGTCTGCAACAGTGTTGATACACAAGGGTGGTGGAAAGAATGAGAAGCAACTTGGCAAGGCTGGAGAAATGGTCAAAAGTATGGCAGATTAGATTCAATGCAAAGAAGTGCAAAGTAACACGCCTGTGAAACAAAAACTCAGGGGAAGAGTACACAATGGGGACGAGGTATCACACACGCACTCCTGGGGTCAGGGCATCTGCTCCCATAGTGCCTAACCTAGAAGTGCAAAATGTCAACAGGGACAAACAGGGACACCCTCCTGTTTTTTTTGTATCCGAGCAACTACCAGTCTCGAGTCGTGGGGTCAAATATGAGCCCTCTTTAGCTAGTACACCCAGGTAACAGGTCCAAATATCACACCCCCTTTGGGGAAAGCAGCACAGTGCTTGATCCCAGATAGCATACAACCAACCTGATTCACAATCCGCCTTCTGACTCAGTTGAGACTCAGATATTTCCTTACCTTGCTGGATCTTTGCACAGATCCTTGTTAGCGTGACTGCATATGGTGACACAATAAGCACTTTAACAGTTATGTCAGAATTATCAATACTGTTCCAGCATTCACACTCAAAATGAGAAAAGGTCTCATGCAGGATTAAGGAAACCAGAAAGTTTAATAAAATTAAAAACAGTAAATAAATACAAAACACAGAACATGTATACATTAATGCTTACAGTCAAAAAGAAATGGAAATTACAAAACAAAACACCTTGTAACTGAATTACTAGTTCTAACTCAGTTTTCAATTGTGTGTTAACTATCTTGACAGAAGTGCTTCTAAAGTCCAGAACACAAGTGTGTCAGTTATTTCAAAGTTTTGGAACAAGAGTGAGCCCCAGCTCCTTCAGCTGGCTTGGCAATATTCAAAGTTAAAGTCCCTACCTCCTTGTGATGTCACAGCACATTAAGTCACTTTTTAGCCCTCTAATTAATGTGTAACATGACCAAGAATAATCAAAATGGTTTCATCTTATAGCTTGCCT
Source organism: Neoceratodus forsteri (assembly GCA_016271365.2). Classification (NCBI taxonomy): domain Eukaryota; kingdom Metazoa; phylum Chordata; order Ceratodontiformes; family Ceratodontidae; genus Neoceratodus; species Neoceratodus forsteri. The sequence continues at coordinate 374,695,164 of CM057449.1, forward strand.
GAAATCTACAAAGATAGCAATATCAAATTATACAGACTATCTCTCTTCATTAAAGCATAAGTTACGACTGCATTCCCCTTTGATGTTTCATGAAAACATCCTGAAAAACACTTCTATTTGCTGTGTGAATTTTCACAGATATCTATCAGAATTGGCTTCCCTGCTGATGTCATAAAATGCAGTATTTTATGACCAGTTTCCTAGGTTCAAAGCAGTGGCTTGTTATAACCTTTTTTTTATAACACTTACAGGAAGTTTAGCAGATAAGTGTTAACACAGAAAAAGAAACTCTAGCTATTTAACTCCAGCAAGCAACTGCTTTGGGGTCAAAACATCAGGCTCCTTTAAAAGCTAGTCTTCCACATGGGTCTGATGACCCTGCCATGTCTCATAAGCAGAAATTCCAAGAAAACATATACCGTATATATCAAAATTATATACACATAACTAGTAGATGTTTTTTTCATCACAGGAGGTACTAACAACAACAAAAATGGAAAGAGACCTTGGGGTGGTCATATCAGATGACCTAAAGGTAGGCAAGCAATGTGAGAAGGTAGTAAGGAAGGCTGGGGGGATACTGGGATGCACAGGTAGAAATATCACTAGTAGAAAACAGGAAGTTGTTATCCCTCTGTACAGATTGTTGGTGAGACCCCACCCCCTATCTGGACTACTGTGTGCAGTTCTGGATGCCCCATCTCTGCAAGGACATAGACAGGATGGAGGCAGTCTAGAGGAGAGCAAGTAAAATGGTGCAGGGTCTGCACCAGAAGCCATATGAAGAGAGACTAAAAAGCTTAATATGTACATCCTTGAGGAAAGGAGGGTGAGGGGGGCATGACAGAATCTTTCAAGTACCTCAAGGGAATCAAGAAAGTCCAAGAGGGTAGCATTTTTCAGAAACAGAGATGTGCAATAACATGGAGGCACAATTTGAAGATAGGGGAAGGATGGCTCAGGGGCATAGTGAGGAAGTATTTTTTTGAGAGAGGGCGGTGGGTGCATGGAATGGCCTTCCTGAGGAGGTCATGGGCTCAAAAACTGTGGGGGAGTTCAAGAATGCATGGGACAGACATAAGGCAATTCTAGTGGGGGGTAGGAAGAAGTAGGCTGTGTCTTAACTAGAATCTGCAGCTTATCCAATAGGTATGGAAATGGACAGACTCAGTGGGCCAAGAGGTCCTTATCTGCCATCAAAATCTGTGTTTCTATGTTAAATGGGGGAGGCCACTGTAAGTAGCCACAAAGCTGGTCCAGGTAGAGGGACATGGGTGGGAAAATTTGGTCCAGGGGTCCCAGGGCAGTGTTGGGTCAGCAGCCAGGATAGTCATAGATGTGAAAGGCTAGTATGGTGGTCAAAAGGATTATCTGGGTGAAGGAACATGGTGACATTTGTGGGGACAGCCAGTATGGGTTCCCATGGATAGTTTAAGTGTGCAAAAAGGAGAGCTATTGCTAGGGAAAGCTAGTCCCTGGATCCCAACACTGATCCAGATCGAGGGACATAGAGGACATAGGTGGTGGAGGCAGAACCAGTGCTCTCAGGGCTGGTCTGAGTGGACAGACAATGGAAACATAGACATGGGAGGTCATTCCAGTTGTCCTAGGGCTGGTCCATGTGGGGATACCACAAGGACATAGGTGAGGCAGGGCAGCACAACAGTCCCAGGGCTGGTTCAGGGTGGGGGGACAGGGCAATAGATGGGGAAGATTAGTTTGAGTTCCAATTGCTGGTCAGGGTGGGCAGAGAATGGGGAGATGTAAGTAGGGATGCCAGTCAGGGGTCACAATGCTGTTTGAATGAAAGAAAATAGGACCCTTGGGTGGGAGAGACAAGTCTAGGTGTCCCAAGGCTGGTCTGGGTGGGCACTGCAGACAGACAAGGCATTGTTAGGGGAGGCTAATATGTGGGGCCCAGGGCTGGTCCGGGTAGGTGAACAGTGGGGATGTTGGTGGGGAGGCTGTTTCAGGCATCTCAGGCCTTGAGCAGGGGCTGGAAGTGTCATCTGGGTGCTGGAAAGTAGGTCAGCTAATGGTGGGAGGCAGATTTGGGGATAGAAAGGGTCATCCAGTGGGAGGTAGGGTGATCAGGTGTATAGGTAAGAGTGATCTGGGGTCTGGAACAGTGGTCCAGTGGCAGGGAGAGTGGTTGGCTGAGATGAAAAGATGGAGGGACCAACTCCACAATGTGTAGGTAGGGTGTGGGTTGGGGATGGGGGGACACTAACAGATGGGGAGATCCAGGTGAGCAGAGTGTGGGTGGCCCTAAGGTCCTTGAGGACAGACAAAGCCCCAAGCCCAGATGATATCCACCCCAGTGTCTTGAGGGAGTTAGCAGATGTCCTGGCGGCACCACTGATGGAACTATTCAGTTCCTCCCTAGAATCGGAATGTGTACCTCTAGATTGGAGGATGGCACACATCATGCTCTTCCATAAGAGTAAACTTCAAGAAGAACCGGGGAACTACAGTAAGTCTGACATCAATAGTGGAGAAACTCTTGGAAACCATCCAGAAAGAAAGACTTGTGGAGTTCTTGGAGGCAAATAGCCTTCAAGATGTCTGGAAACATAGTTTTGTCAGAAAGAGATCTTGTCAGACTAACCTGGTTGAAGTTTTGACAGGTTGACAAGATCTCTGAATGGTGGGAAGCTGGTTGATGTCCTGTATCTGGAATTCAGCAAGGCATTTGAACTCGGAGAAAACAGATGTTCTGGTACTTGACCCAGGTGGTCGGATTGAAAGGTCGTGTATTGGTGCACCATCTGGAATTTTTCTCGGTGGTGTATCTCTTCCGTCCTCTGAATGGGTGCGTAACCTTGGGTTTATTCTTGATGACAGGCTGACTCTTAAATCTCAGGTGTCAACCATTGTCAAGACTTCCTTTTATCACCTTAGGAACATTGCCAGGGTTAGGCACCTTGTTCCGTCCGACTCCCTGCCTACCTTGGTCCATGCTTTTGTTTCTTCACATTTGGACTATTGCAACGCCCTTTACTTTGGGCTTTCTGGGGTTTAAATCCGTCTCCTACAGCTGGTGCAGAATGCTGCAGCCTGGGTATTGACTGGGACAAGTAGGTCCTGTCATATCACTCCTGTGCTGCATGAACTGCACTAGCTTCCTATGCGGTGGTGGATCACCTTTAAAGTCATTTTATTGACTTTTAAAGCCCTTCACGACCAGGGTCCAGCCTATCTGAAAGACCTCCTGGTTCCTTACTACCCTGACCGATCACTCCGCTCGGCCGACATGAGGTTGTTAGAGATCCCAAGAGTGAGTTTAAAATCTTCTGGCAGCAGAGCGTTTTCGCATGCTGCACCCACTCTTTGGAACTCTCTACCATGCCGGTTACGGCAGTGCACCTCCGTGGAGTTATTTAAGAAAGACTTAAAATCATATCTATGGAATATGGCCTTTTTAGATAACTAAGTTATTGTATTAATGTCTGGATTTTATTATATATATGATATTTTGATGATATGCTGATTTTATGGATGTTTTATGATTTTTATTTAGAGTTTTGGATTGTTTGAAATTGTTCAGCACCTTGACATCTTGAAAGGTGCTTTATAAATAAAATTATTATTATTATTATTTGACTCTGTGCAGCATGGGAGACTGCTAGGAAAGCTGAGGAACTTAGGGATGGAGGTAAAGATGGTGAGATGAATTGGGAGTTGGTGGACCAACAGACTGCAGCAGATGATGGTATGGGGGTACTTTCAACATCCCAGAATGATAATTAATGGGGTACCGCAGTGTTCTGTCTTGAGGCCACTCTTATTAAATGCATTCTTAGTGGACAATGACGAGTGAGTTAGGAGCAAAAGGAACTTGTTCACTGATGACTCCAAACTAGGAGCAGTAGTGGATAGTGAGTAGGGGAGAAGGACACTCCAGAAGGAGCTGGAAAGACTGGAGCAGTAGTCTAGCACATGGCAGCTGGGGTTTAACGCTCAGAAGTGTAGTATACTGCACTTAGGGGCTAGGAACTTAGAGTATAGCTACCCATCTGGGTGGGGAACAGCTAAATGTGGCAAAGGAGGAAAAAGATCTAGGGGTGGTAATAGTTGTCAGAATGAATCACTCAAAACAGAGCAGGACGGTGGTGGCAAAGGCAAAGAGACTGCTTGGGTGCATTGCCGGGGAGATCACTTCAAGGAGGAAGAAGGTTATCCTGCCATTGTACAATTCATTAGGCTGCACCTGGAGTACTGTGTGAAGTTCTGGCAACATCACTTAAAGAGGAATGTTACGCTCCTGGAGAGAGTTCAGAGAGCCATGGAATGGGTCATAAATCCTATGAAGAGACACTTTGTTAAACATGTACTGTCTGGAGGACTCAAGTAATAGAGGGGATATGAGTGAGACCTTTGAATACCTGAAAGGGATCAATAACCTAAACACAGAGGGGATGTTCAGATTGGGGGGGGGGGACTACGAGGGGGCATAGCATAAAGCTGGAAGGAGGGAAAATTCTGCTTCATGGAGAGGGTGGTGACTCCTTGAAATGTGCTACCAGAGAATCTGATTGCACTGGAATCAGTGGGAAGCTTCATAAAAAAGGATGGGACAGGTTTATGGGCAAGGTTCAGGTTGGGGGAGTAAGGGGGGGCAGCAGCTTCCATTGTAATGTGGGCTGCAACATGAGCAGATGTATTAGACCATTGGTCCTATTCTGCTGGCATCTTCGTATGTTTATCGGTTCATATGATGAGGCCGGTATGAGTTCTGGAAGAGTGGTCCAGGAGCTGGGAGAGAAGGTTCACTAGTGGGTGAAAGATAGATCTGGGGGAGGGCACAAAGGATGGTGTACTGCTGTAAGACTGGAAAGGAAATGGAAATCCAGGCCCAAGAAAGTTGATCCAGGTGCAGAGAGGATGTTGGCTGGGGAGGAGAGGCTGGTCATTAGGCTGGAAGAGTTGTCCAGCTGCTGGGAATTCTGGTGGGTTGTGGCCCCTTTCTGGTGGGAGTTCTGGTAGGTTGCAGCCCCTTTCTGGTGGGAGGTGTATCCATTCCAGTGGGCCTTCAGTGGGTCAGGGACTATTAAGATGGGTCAGTCATGCCTGGGGTTAGGGTGTCCATTCTGGCAACTTGAGGATCTATTCTAGCCAGAGTGAGACAAATTAGTTTGTGGGTTGGTGCTGGCCAGTAATGTTCAAAATCTGGTAGTCAAATACATTTTCTTAGTGGTCACTGGCCACCTGATGTGTTCCACCCTGGTTACAGTCAAGAAGTATTGTGAAGCACATTTAGTGGTGCTCATATATGCCCTCATATCAATAATTGGCCCCCATTCCACCAACCCTGTCAGTATATATATCCCTCTGCTTGAAGAGTGGGCCCCACAGTCAGACATTGACCCCTTAACCCCCATAATGAAAGCAATAACATACTCCAGGGTGTGGGTTATACTCTGATAAATGCATATGTAGGGGCCAAGGGAGGCACAAGGCCACAGGCCCATAGAACTGTGTTTATCAGACCATAATATTCCACACCCTGGAGTGCATTAATTATTCCATTTATAAAATGGTTTTGTGTTTAAATCTATTTAAAAAAATAGATATGAAAGTAATGCTGTTTTGTTTCCAAAATAGTTATTCCACTAGTAGGTGTTATTAAGGTGATGTGAATTAAATTTATGTAGCCTCAGGTGTTTATTGTACATTACTACTTTGTTTTACAGGTTTTAGACCATTTTCTTATTTGTCCTGTTGTCCAGTACTGGGATGTCAGAGATCACGCAAGAGTGAGATCATAGAGATAGCAGTCCAAGAGTGAGCAGGTGAGTGGCGAACATTGCAGATTTCAGAGCTGCTGTCAGTCTAAATGGGATGGAATAGATACTCCACACTTAGGTACACACCACAGTCTGAATAAAGGAAAACGGCATGTTAAAATCAGGAAAATATATTTTTTACTATCCATTGTGTGTTCTTAGTTCATCCCAGTGTTAATTTTCAGCTCAGGCTGTAAGAGGTGTTTTTTCTAACTTTCTCTTGCTATTTTATGGCCCTTGGGGGCTGCCATTTACCTTTCTTTTATTGCTTCTTGTCCAAGAAAATCTTCCCAGAGTGCCCTCTGCTCTGAGGTCTAATAGCCCATGCATCTGACCAGTGTCTTGTTACAGTGTCTGTCAGTCACAGCACAAAAGTAACACCACAGCCAGGATTCACGCCGCTTGTCATTGTGTAAGTACACATTTCCTAAATATTAGTACCTTATCCAGCTGTTTTCTGCTTGGCGGAGAGAAAGAGAGATAGATAGATACATGTGTGTATGTGTATATATATATATATATATATATATATATATATATATATATATAAGCTGTTCACGTTTTAGAAATACTTGTCTGCATTGATTTATTATGTTTGCTTGCATGCATGTGCAAGAAACATAGTGCCATCATACGAGTTTTCCAGAGGTTTGTCAGCCTCTTCCAATTCAGTCAGCATATTTGCAGGCACGGTCACAGAGCGCCAATCACTGCTCCAGCTGTCTATGACAGCTGAAAATGCAGTGGCATACAGTTGGAAGGGAGAGCTCCACTTGAGTGAGCAGAGCTCTCCTCCCCCCCCACACACACACACACACATGCGCACGCGCACTGCATGCTCATGCCTCCCCTCCACACTGTACAGCCAACAGGGGTACCCAATCCCCATCAGCTCACATGGAGCCCAAAGCATCCAAGTGCCATGCTGGGGCCCACCCCAGCATGGCAATTATAATGGCTGATGGGGGTTCCCAATCCCATCAGCTCTACTCGTATCTCCCCACCCCCCATGCAGTCGCCGATGGGGTGCCCAATCCCGTCGGCTTCACTGTCTCCCCCAGAACAAGGTGCCACACTGGGAGCCCACCCCAGCATGGCAACAGATGTCATGGCCGATGGGGTGCCCAATCTCCCGTCGGCTCCATGCCCCCCCAGCCATCCTTCTGCCATGCTGGGAGCCCACCCCAGCATGGCAAATGTCCCACGTCATCTTTTTTTTTAAAGACCTGTAAAGAAAAAACTGTCCCTCACAGTCTCCCTGCCCCCCCCACAACCCACACCCATGCACTGCGCACTCTGCCTCCCCACACACCCCCCTTCTCCCCATACTTACCTCCGGAGCTTGGCGTGACGATCTTTGGTGGACCAGGAACACGTCTGTACTCTTCAAAGCCGACCACAAACTGAGGAAATACTGGTAAGAAGACACCAGGAAAAAGGACTGCTATGTGACTGGACTTCTCTGCTGGGACTAAAGTAGAAAACCTTTTGTACTTGGACCTTTAATTTAGGTTAAAAAAAAACTAACATACAAAACAAAAAAAAAATTGTGTGTGTGTGTCTGTCTGGGTTAACTGAATTGAATGGGTATCTGAACAGTTATAGCTGCAAATATCAGGTGACTGAAAGGACTTAACTGCTGTGAGGTTTAAATTACTGGTAGAAAGATCTAGTATGTAGGGGGAGTGGCTTAGTTAGAAGGAAGCTACATTTAAAGACTGCCTTAGAAAGATTCTGCTAATATCTTGTCAGAAGACACCAGGAGAAAGGACTGCTGTGTGACTGGACTTCTCTGCTGGGACTATATTGCCCTCCTTCCTTCCCCCCCAAAAGCTAGTTCTATTTTTATAGGCACAGGATTTGACTGACAACAGGAACTTCCTGTTTGGGAGCAGGAAGTGAGTGATCACAGAACCACCAAAGACCCACCATCCTAGAAGGGCAAGAGTAGCTCTCCCGCCCCTCTAGTTGATGGAGGTCTCGCCTCTGAGCAAGTAAGTGGTCTACTGAGAAATATAGGATATTCTTGTCTCAGAACAGGACAATCAGGAGCTTAAAGGCACACAGGCAGAAAGTAAGGAGAGAGAGAAAAACAGACGAGAGAGTAAGGATTGCAAACAGTTAAGGGGTCAGAAATAAGACATGATTGTGAGGAGTGCAGTGGCTGTGAGCAGCAGTCTTCGGGAGATATTCTGGAGGATGCGGTGTTGTCCCATCTGCAGGCACCTCTGGGCTGAGGGAGGAGGTTGCCATCTCCAGGCTGAGTTGGCCAGGATTTGTGGGACCTCCTCTTCCATCCAGGGACCACCAGTGCCACTGCCGCTGCCTCAGAGGTTGCCAAGAAAGAGGAGTGGTTGGACCACAGTGGGCTCAGGGAGGGTGAGGGTGGTGGAACAGAGGCACATCCCTCCAGTTGTACCTCTCCACAATTCCTATGCCATTCTGGTAAAGTGTGGTTCCTCTATGGAGGCACCCGCAGTGGAGACCAAGGAACCTCCAAAAAGGAGACCCACAGGAGGGTGGCAGGGGACCCTGCAGGGGAAGGAAACAACTCCTGGTGGGGGACTCCATTGTTAGGAAGGTAGAAGTGGGGGAGGAAGGGGAGAGGGAGGTAAGGTGCCTGCCTGGCGCCATGGCTTGGAGGGACAGGGAGCGAATCCTCAGGATTGCCGGAGCAGCTGCACAGGGGAGGGAGCTGGATGTCATTGTCCACCTAGGGACAAATGACCTGGTTAAGAAAGGGATTAGAAAAGTGCAGAAAGAGTTTGTGGAATTGGGGAGGGGACTTAGTCAAGTAGCACGCACGGTAACCTTCTCGGAGGTGCTGCCCATCAATGGCATAGGAGAGGCTAGGGTGTTCTGCACCATGGGATTCAATCAGTGGTTGAAAAACTGGTGTGGAGCTCAGGGATTTGGCTTCATTGGGGACTGGGGGTCCACCTGGAGTGATGCAAGCCTATACTGGCATGATGGGTTGCATCTGTCCGGGAGGGGAACCAGGATCCTAGGTGATAGGTTTAAATGCTTCATTGGCAAGCTTTTAAACTAGCCAAGGGGGGAGGCACTGGAAAGGAGCAGGGAAATCCTAGCCCCCAAATAATCATGGTAGTAAGTGCGGCAAACACCAACATAGAGGTGTCGCTAGGGAGAAGGGCAGGGGTAAATGGAGAAAGTGACAAAGGCAAGAAGGACAGGGATGGGGCAAAAGGGAGTAAGGCCATCAGGAAATGGAGGGTAATGAGTACCAATGCCCGTAGTCTGGGCAACAAGCTCCATGAGCTGGTGGCCTTGATGGAAGAGGGATCCCTGGATATCGTAGCAGTCACAGAAACATGGTACACAGAGAACCATGACTGGGATGTTAACATACCAGGGTACATAACCTACAAGAGAGACAGGCAGGGGAGAAGAGGGAGAGGAGTAGCTCTCTATGTAAAGGAAGGGATAAAAGCAACTGAACAAAAGAGTAAACAGGGAGGAGAGGAGGCACTGTGGGTCACCCTGGAGACTGGAAAGGGCACCACAATCCGCACAGGGGTTGTGTACAGACCCCCATGTCAGGGGGAGGGAATGGACAAGGATATGATAGTAGGCATTCTTAGAATGGCAGAGAAAGGGGAGATACTATTGATGGGAGACCTGAATATGCCAGATGTTAACTGGAGCACATTTGCTGCAGCCACATCCAAGAGCAGGGCCATTCTTGATGCCCTTCAGGTGGCAGGCATTAGACAGTAGTTTCAGAACCCACTCATGAGGGAGCAATCTTAGACCTCATACTCTCAAACGGGGCAGTGAGAGGATCTCAGATCTAGAAGTGGGTTGCCATCTGGGGACAAGTGACCATCAAACAGTGTGGTTCACGTTAATCAGCTACAGAGTCAAGCCATACAAAAGGTAAGGGTACTGGACTTTAGGAGAGCTGACTTTGGCAAGATGGGAGAGTGCTCAGAAAAGCACTAGCAAACAGGCTAGAAGGAGGTGTGGAGCAACAATGGGGAATCATCAAAACTGCCATCACAGATGCAACAAGCCTTTGTGTGAAGCAAATAAACAAATCAAATGAAAGAAAAGCCACTATGGTTCTCAAAAGAGGTGGCTGTGAAAGTCAGGAAGAAAAGATAGCATTCCAGAAGTATAAGGAAACACAGAAGAAGCAGGACAGAGAGCTGTACCAGTTAAGGCAGAAGGAAGCAGGGAGGAAGTCATAATAGCAAAGGCCCAAACTGAGGAAAAGATAGTCAACTCAGTTAAGAAGGGGATAAAACATTTTATAGGTACATCAAACAGCATAGAAAGACAAAGGAGGGATAGTGAGGCTGAATAGAATGAACGGTGGGTGGGCAGAGTGGGACAGTGAAAAGCAGGATACTGAACGAATATTTCTGCTCAGTATTCACAAAGAGGAGGGGAAGTGCCTAATCCAATTAACAGAAGCACTCTTGATAGGGGGTGATCCCAGTCCTTTCAAGAAGAAAGGGTTCTGCAAGAACTCCTAAAACTGAAGGTGGACAAAGCAATGGGTCCTGATGGAATTCACCCCAGAATTCTAAAAAGAATTAAGGGAGGAACTAGTGAAACCACTGGCTACTCTTTTTAATAAATCATGGGAGGATGGTGTGGTACCTGAGGACTGGAGGAAGGCGGATGTGATTCCCCTTCACAAAAGTGGGACCAAGACAGAGGCAGGAAACTACAGACCTGTCAGTCTGACCTCTGTGGTAGGAAAGTGATGGAGTCACTTCTGAAGGAAAGAATAGTTGAGTACCTAGAGGCCAGTGGAGCACAGGACCCAAGGCAGCATGGATTCACAGTGGGAAGGTCATGTCAGACGAATCTAATAGATTTCTTTGACTGGGTGACCAAAGTAGTAGACTAGGGAGGGGCTGTGGACATGGCCTACCTAGACTTTAGCAAGGCATTTGACACAGTCCCACACAAAAGATTAATAGTCAAATTAACCAGCCTCGGAGTGGGTCCCAGGGTGGTAGCCTGGGTAAAACATTGGCTGCACAACAGGACACAGAAGGTAATTGTAAATGGAGTCCACTCTGAAGAAAGAGCGGTTACTAGTGGGGTACCGCAGGGTTCAGTATTGGGTCCGGTCCTTTTTAATGTCTTCATCAGTGACATTGCAGAGGGACTGGAAGGAAAAGTATGCCTTTTGCAGATGATACAAAGATCTGCAACAGAGTTGATACACAAGGAGGCGTGGAAAGAAGAAAAGGGACTTGGCAAGGTTGGAGGAATGGTCAGAAGTATGGCAGCTAGGATTCAATGCAAAGAAGTGCAATAATGCACCTGGGAAACAAGAACCCAGGGGAAGAATACACAATGGGTGGGAGGTAGTAACAACAAAAAGGAAAGGGACCTGGGGTAATCATATCAGATGACCTTAAGTTTAGCAAGCAATGTGAGAAGGCAGTAGGGAGGCTGGGGTATACTGGGATGTATGGGAGAGGCATCAGCAGCAGAAAACAGGAAGTTGTTATCCTCAGTACAGACAGTTGGTGAGACTCCATCTGAGTACTGTGTCCAGTTCTGGAGACCCCATCTCCGCAAGGACATAGACAGGATGGAGGTAGTCCAGAGGAGGGCAACTAAAATGGTGCAGGGTCTGCAAGAGAAGCCGTATGAGGAGAGACTAAAGGAGCTTAATATGTATACCCTTGAGGAAAGAAGGGAGAGGGGGGCATGATAGAAACTTTTAAGTACCTCAGTGGAATCAACAAAGTCCAAGAGGGTAGCATCTTTCAGAAAAAGAGACTTGCAAGAACAAGGGGACACCATTTAAAGATAGAAGGAGGGTGGTTCAGGGGCAATGTTAGGAAGTATTATTTCACAGAGAGGGTAGTGGATGCATGGAACAGCCTTCCTGAGGAGGTTGTGGGGTCTAAAACTGTGGGAGAATTCAAGAATGCATGGGACAGACATAAGGCAATTCTTGTGGGGGGTAGGAAGAAATAGGCTGTTGGTTAACTAGGATCTACGGCCTATCCTGTAGGTAGGGAAATGGGCAGACTAGATGGGCCAAGCGGTCCTTATCTGCCGTCAAAGCCTATGTTTCTATGTTTCTATGTTTCTAAATACCGGTAAGCTATATAATGGGATAGATAGGGTTTTTTCAACTTTGTTGCATATCTCAGGCATTTTTTGGAATTTTTGCACCAAATTTTCAACATGGGGTTTTTGGGACCCCTCTTCATGAATTCTTGCACTGTCATGGTGTTACTCAGGCCCAAAGGGTGATTTCACAGCCACTGTGTGAAATCACCTTTCCAGAATGATGAATGAAACAACACTGCCAGTGTTCATAAGGTGGGCTCTCAAAAAGCCTATTTTGAACATTTGGTGGAAAAATTCCTAAAAATGACTGTTTTACGAGCGTGCATTGCACAGTTCCTATGCATGCTTGTAAGTTCACGAAATTTCAATATTTTCACTCCAGATTTTTAACATTGCCATTTTACCACACCTTCTTATGAGCAGTACAGCTGTCATTTTTCACATCTCACCCAAAATGTGTTTCTGCCCATGTAGCGCACAATGGCACAGTCAGTGTGCGAAATCAATGTATGGGACACATTAAGAAAATCACAGTGACACTGTTCATGAGCAGAGGTCTTAAAATGGCTATGTTGAAAATTTGGTGAAAAAATTCCTGAAAATGACTGTTTTACGAGCGTGCATTGCGCAGTTCCTACGCACACGCGTAAGTTTGCGAAATTTCAATATTTTCACTCCAGATTTTCAACATTGCCATTTTGCCACACCTCCTTATGAGCAGTACAGCTGTCATTTTTCATATCTCACCCAAAATGTGTTTCTGCCCATGTAGTGCACAATGGCGCAGTTGATGTGCGAAATCAATGTACGGGACACATTAAGAAAATCACAGTGACACTGTTCATGAGCAGAGGTCTTAAAATGGCTATTTTGAAAATTTGGTGAAAATTCCTAAATGTGACTGTTTTGACGTGCGTGCAGAGATTCCTATGTGCACGCCATGTTCTAAATTTTCAATATTTTCACTCCAGATTTTCAACATTGCCATTTTACCACACCTCCTTATGAGCAGTACAGTTGTCATTTTTCACATCTTGCCCACAACATGTTTCGGCCCATGAAGTGCACAATGGCGCAGTCGGTGTGCGAAATCAATGTATGGGACATGTTAAGAAAATGACAGTGATACTGGTCATGAGCAGAGGTGTTAAAATGGCTATGTAGAAAATTTGGTGAAAAAATTCCCCAAAATGACTGTTTTAGGAGTGCACGTTGCACTGTTCCTACACACACTGGCAAGTTTGCGAATTTGTAATATCTGCACACCAGATTTTCAACAGTGCCATTTTACAGCACTTCCTTGTAAGCAGTGCAGCTACCATTTTTCACATCTCGCCCAAAATGTGTTTCCACACATGTAGTGCACAATGGTACAGTCAGTTAGCGAAATCAATGTTCAGGACATATTAACAAAATCACAGTGACACTGGTCATGAGCAGAGATCTTAAAATGGCTATGTTGAAAATTTGGTGACAAAACTCCATAAAATGACTGTGTTATGAGTGAGCATTGCGCAGTTTCCATGCACCCTCGTAGGTTCATGAATTTGTTATATTTTCAGTCCAGATTTTCATCAGTGGCATTTTTCCACACCTCCTTATGAACAGTACAGCTGTCATTTTCCACAACATGGCCGAAATGTGTTTTCACACTTTCAGTGCAGAGATGCGTGGTCACTGTGGGAAATCATTGTTCTGGACAGATAAAGAAAATCACACTGACACTGTTCATGATCGGAGGTCCCAAAATGCCTATGTTAACAATCTACTGTAAAAAAATTCCCAAACTAGTTACATTACGGGTGTGGGTTGCACAGTTTCTATGCATGCTTGTGACTTTACCATTTTTTTTAAGATTTTCACAGCAGATTTTCAACATTGCCATTTTTTACATCTCCCCATGAACAGTACCGCTGTCATTTTTCACATCCTGCTCAGAATGTGTTTTTGCACCTGTGGTGCCAAATGCCATAGTTGCTGTGCAAAAGCAATTTTCAGCTAACAAACTGATATTGCCACTGTTCATGAGGTGGGGGTCACAAAAAAAACATGTTGAAAATTTGGAGTGAAAATACCAACGAATGCCTAAGCGTTAGGGTTTCCGACCATAATGACCCACCCTATAGAGTATGACAGGCATCAGGGGTGTGACTTGGGATTCTTGCCTGTCATGCTCATACCATTCCACCCCCACCCACACCCTGTAGCCAGTGAGAAGCATCAAGGTGTGCCTTGGGCTCTTCGGGCCCAAACTTCACCCCATTCTCCTATACCGCACCCATCTCACCGTATTTCCTGATGGAATGGGGTGCATAAGGGCCAAAGACCCAAGGCACACCGTGACACTGTCAGTGTCTACAGGGTAGGTGGTGAAATGGCTGAAGTCATTATGCCTGACGACTCCAAAGGCACACCCCAATGCCTGTCACTCTCTGCAGGGTGGTGGTGGGGTTGGCTTCAGTTCAGTACTTTGCTGCCATTCCTATTATGCAGCTCTGTAACCTCTACACTACCAATGCCAGTGCCAGCAAGCAAACATTCGGCACTGACAAATGCTTGTTATCTTAGTCCCTTTCTGGTTTTGCACCAGTGGCAAGTAGCAGAAATAGAACAGCACTTTATTATTGTTTATAGTAGCTACAAGATGAAAGAATATATGGATCATTGGAATGGTTCCTATGGTTTGTAAACATCATGGAGCACAGCTAACAAGTCTGTCTGCTCCAACAATGCTAATTTACTCCCCCCCCACCGGGCATAGCAGAGGAGAGAGTTTATATCAGCAGCACTCACCACTGCATGCAACCTGTATATACATTGTTACTTTGCTTAGACTCATGCTGTCCCTCCCCCTTTTATTCCACATATTCTGTACTTTTGATTCAGCTGTTTGAGTCCTGTGTGGAAGATTCATGCTTGTAGACCAATGTAATCCTTTTAAAGCAGTTGTCACCCACTGGCTAAGCAGCCTTCAGTATTTTTGTGTTCATGTGATCTGCACCAGAAGCCCTCTGCATGATTTCGTCCTGTCTTGTTCTTAATCCCAACTAGTAGCATTGCCTTCAACTTTAGATATTTAACGAGCAGCTTGCTTGCTAGTGGCATCTCCTTCCCAGTGGTGCAAGCACTGCCAGATGCTGCATGGTTTCTACTTGTGTTGGTGTGTGGTGGGGGAAGAGATAACAGCTGTTTGGTTCATCTGAAGACAACCTGTGTGAGATTTTCAGTCAACTGGTTTGAGACACTGCACAGCTGTTGCATTCCCCTGCCGGTCCAGTCCTCAGTATTTTGTGATTTTTATTTAGGTCTCCTTCATTGGATTCTAGCCTTTGCTATTTCATGCCATGTCATTTTATATTGTACAGGATCCAGATGTTGAGGGCTGGAATGCAATGAGACAGGCTGAGATGTCAGTTTGGCCCCCTCAAACAATAAACATACACACACACAAACACACACACACACACAAACACACACACACACCTATATCCCCAAGATCTGCTAAATAAGCTGCAGTCAAACCGCTGTACTGCATTTCTTACATTTGTGTGTGTCTGGTTCACAATGATTGCATGCATAGGTAGCACACCACTCAATTACTCATACTGCATACATTTAGAACTGCCAAAACATGGGCTAATGTGACTTCGAGGTACACGGACCTTAGGCAACTGTAAGCAATGTGTACGGTCCTGTCCCACTGAGTTTGTACTCAGCATGGCTCCACCTCACTTCTCTTGACATCTTCTTACCCCCCACCCCACATGTTATGATGGCACTATTATACAAAAGTTCAACAGTGAAGAACCCCCACCCATGACCAGTCATGGCAGAACATGCTTCAATACAGTACATGAAATATAGGTCTTCCCTTTGTATCATTCGCCACACAGCAATAACCCTTTCTGCGTACTGTGCAATATATCTGGCTCCCTATGCCTGAATAAGCACTGGTGACACCATAAAACCCTGGGTATCTAGTGGCCCATCACCACCAACTGGCATTTAGTGACCACCACCCTATTCCCCCCAGTCCTGTACCATGATTTACTGGCACATCCCTCCTCACACCAACAAGGCAAACCACCAAGATAACATACTGTATATATTTTGCATGGTGACAGTTCCGTTGTGCGTCATGCTATGGGAATTACAGGAGTGCTGTGCCAATAACACCATCTGTTCATGGGACAGTGGGTTAACAAGGGTAACGTCAACTACCTGCCTAGTGTTGGGTGCTACTATACCAGGCAGTGCTGGTGTCTTCAGAGCTTATTTGTACATAATGGACATGTGTATGGGACCTTAGGTCACTGTGACAAACTGGTATATTGTGCTGCACTCTTAAGATGGTGATTCCTGGGTGGGCTGTCCGGTAATAGGATACCAGGGAATGTCATATACTAGACATTTGTGTATATTGCAGACTGTGGCATACTATTTATTGCTGTCTTATGTGGTAGTGGCGGTGTGCTGTCTGCCAGTACCCTGCCAGTTTATGTGAACGGTTAATGCCCCACCACCCTTCAGCCTGTGTGTCACACCTCTTGGCTGAGCCAGTAGGGTCTGGACTCTGTCCTAGTAGAAACTAGGCCAGAGTCCAGTATGTCACTTACTCATCTTGTAGCATGTGTTATTCTAATGTCAAACTACTTTAATGGTATGACAGTTTCTATGTTCGAAATCAGCTTGCCTGTCCCAGAGATGTCAATTCAATGTCCTTTGAACACTGTTAGCAATCCGATATGTTAGACTGTGATGATCAACTAAACACGTGCCACATGCCCAAAAATAGGCTCTACGGCTGTCCCTGTGCCAACCTTTGTTCAATACTCCACCTCTTTTCTGACTGTTGCCTTTTCTTACTTGCCATACTATTTCTGTCTCATCCCTCGGTGGTTGCACCTTGTTGTGCACAAACTGATCCTTGGTTACTGATAATGTGGTGTTAGCAGAGTGTTGTACTGGAACCTAATGGTACCCGACTGTTCTATGGGAACCCAGCAACATACTTCAGTGCCCACTATTAAGTTGAGTTCCCTAGGTTAAAAAAGTGTAAGATATTCTGTGTTTATAACATGGTTTTATCAACATGGGATATGAGATAGCATGTCTGTCCATAGCTTGTGTGAGTGGCTGTGGTATGCGACATACATTGTACTTTTTCTTCTTGATGACTGGTTAATGTTTTGTTTCTGTGTCTCTGTTGACATGCTGACTTGTAATGTGCTTCTATGAACTTTATACAGAATCACTAGGTCATCCTTCAGCATGCCACACAGACTTGCATTTGGTTGTGGGACACACACTGGGAGACTACCGAAAGGAGTGTCTGTATATCTTTTCCCTAAAGATACTAAGTTGGCAGAAATTTGGGTGGGAAGTTGTCGTACTGATGCGGGCAACATAAAAATGTTTGTCAGCAAGCAGCTGAAAGAACACTGCAAGAAGTTCAGTATTTGCTCTCTTCACTTTGAAGACAGCATGTTTGAACTTCCAGCTTCAGCTGTTACCACCAGAATTTCACCCTAGACGATTCACCTGTCGGCTCAAACCAGAAGCTGTGCCTACCATTTTTGCGACCTCAAACCACAGTGAACGACATTCTTCATTGCACCTCATTGTTCGCCAGGACTGGAAAAGGGTATGTAAAACAATCATACTTTCCATGATGGTTGCCTCTGGTGATGTTATTTTACAGTTCTATTTTGACAGTAGTTGCATCTTTTACAGCTTGCAGAGGAGTTACTGTAGTGCACGACTCCAAGAAAAGCAACACCAGGGAAAGAGAATCATCGTTCAATCCCAGTAAGCAGTCTTCTACATGCCCTAGTTGATACCATCTAGCTTTTACCAAATTTGGATGCACCATTTTATTCTGCGTATCTGCTTCTGACTGACATTTTTCCCAGACGCTCCACTCTGTAGGTTTGTGCATTTATGTGCACTATTAATGTCATCTAGTGGCTTGTTCTCACATCAGTGTGCCACTTAATGCACAGTAGTACTGTATGCAGTATCTGTGGAGGAAGCATGCATTATGTAAAACACGAGAAAGCCCAGGAAGAAGGCATTATTCTATTTAAACCTGAACAAAGCGATTGCATCCTGCAACCCTGTGTTATAATCCTTTCAAAAATGAACATGCCTGCTCTTATGTAGATTGAAATGTCACACATACACTATGGACATGATCTGTGACGTTTCTTGTGCATAATATGGCGTGGTACTAAGGGTAGGATATTTTCCTCCCACCGAACCAACACATCTGTCACCCACTGTGGATGCTACTGCTGTGGGTCACAAAGCATGGGCCATGGTATTTATCCTGCCAACTATACAAAAATTGGATGCACCACTTTTAAATTGTAATTACTGTGCCACACAGTCTCATTCTGTGCCAACAGCATCCTGTCCACGTGTGACCAGACTGCTGTTCATCAAGTCCGCTCATTGGCATTGTGGTGCATTGGTCACGTTATGGCCATACATATTGGGGTGGTGGGTGTGCCTGGACATGTTACTGTCTATGGAAAGTCTGATGTAGATCAGCAAGGGGATGTTAGACAGCAGGATCATGACTGTGAAACTGCAGTTCTCTGGAAAGGAATGACAACAGAACAGCGTGAACTCTGTGGCAGGATGTCTACATGGTGTGCAAGTCAGAAGAGACTGCAGAACTGCTACATTGATTCTTGTGCCATGCACTGGGAGGCTTCCCAGACAACAGTGCTGGGTTAGTTTAGAAGTCTTGGGGGGGGGTGGAGAGAAAGAAAGAAAGAAAGAAAGAAAGAAAGAAAGAAAGAAAGAAAGAAAGAAAGAAAGAACGAACATTAAATGTGATTGGGAATGATGTGGTGCATAGAGAAAGAGTTTGGGGTGGTGAGTTCTTGTGGGGGGTACAAAACAGGGTACTAAATGTGAAAAAGACCGAGGTAGAAAGGTCAGTGGGGGATGCTTCAACAGAAGGTAAAGCCATCAAAAAATGGAAAGCAATGAGTACCAATGCCTGTAGTCTGAGTAACAAGCTTCCTGAACTAGTGGCCTTGATGGAGGAGGAGCATCTGGATATCGTGGCAGTCACAGAAACATGGTTCACACAAAACCATGACTGAGACGAAACATACCAGGATACACTATCTACAGGAGGGACAGAGAGGGTAAAAGAGGAGAAGGAGTTGCTCTTTACATAAGGAAGGAATCAAAGCAACAGAACAAAGGGAAAACAGAGGAGAAGAAGCACTGTGGGTAAATTTGGAGACCGGCAATGGCACCACAATCCGCACAGGGGTTGTATACAGACCCCCTTCTCAGGGGGAGGAAATGGACAAGGAAATGATAGAAAGTATACTTACTATAGCAGAAAAAGGGGAGATATTGCTGATGGGCGATCTGAATATGCTAGATGTTAGCTGGAGTGCAGTTGCAGCAGCCACTTCGAAGAGTGGGGTTATTCTAGATGCCCTACAGGGGGCATGCCTTAGACAACAAGTATTGGAGCCCACTCAAGAGGGAGCAATCTTAGACCTGGTTCTGTCAAATGGGGATGAAGAGAGGATCACAGATGTAGAAGTGGGTAGCCATCTGGGAACTAGCGACCATCGAACAGTATGGTTCACAATAAAGACAGCAATAGAGTCAAGCCATACAAAGGCAAAGGTACTGGACTTTAGGAGGGCTGACTTTGCCAAAATGGGTGAGTGCCTAAAGAATGCACTAGCAAATGGGCAGGAAGGAGGGGTGAAAGAACAATGGGGAATAATAAAAACTGCCATCACAGAGGTAACAAGCCTTTGTGTGAAGCAAATAAACAAAACAAAACGATGTAAGAAACCACTATGGTTCTCAAAGGAAGTGGCAGTGAAGGTTCAAGAGAAAAAGAAAGCTTTCAGGAAGTACAAGGAATCACAGAAGGAGCAGGACAGAGAATTGTATCAGTTAAAGTCAAAGGAAGCTGGGAAGGCAGTCAGAACAGCAAAGGTCCAAATTGAGGAAAAGATAGCCAACTCAGTTAAGAAGGGAGATAAAACCTTTTATAGGTATATCAGGGAGTGAAGGAGGACCAAGGGAGGTTTATAGAGGCTTAATAAAAAAGAGAGAGGGTGGGCAGAGGGTGACTGTGAAAAGGCAGAGATACTAAACAAATATTTTAGCTCAGTTTTTACAAAGGAAGAGGGGGAGGTACCTAAAACAAACAGTAGAAACACTCTGGATACAGCAGTTGTTACCAGCCCATTTACAGAAGAAAGGGCTCTGAAAGAACTCTTAAAACTGAAGGTGGACAAAGCAATGGGGCCTGATGGGATTCATCCCAGAATTCTAGAAGAACTAAGGGTAGAACTAGTGACACCACTGACTACCCTCTTTAACAAATCATGGGAGGATGGGGTGGTACCCGAGGACTGGAGAAGGGCAGATGTGATTCCCCTTCACAAAAGTGGGAGCAAGGCAGAAGCAGGAAACTACAGACCTGTTAGTTTAACCTCAGTGGTAGGGAAAGTGATGGAATCACTTCGAAGGAAAGAATTGTTGAGTATCTAGAGGCCAGAGGTCACAGGACCCAAGGCAGCATGGATTCACGCGGAAGGTCATGCCAGACAAATCTGATAGATTTCTTTGACTGGGTGACCAAAGTAGTAGATCAGGATGGCTGTGGACATGGCCTACCTAGACTTTAGCAAGGCATTTGACACAGTCCCACACAAAGATTAATATACAAGTTAGCCAGCCTGGGAGTGGGTCCCAAGATGACAGCCTGGGTAAAGAATTGGCTGGAGAATAGGACACAGAGAGTAATAGTAAATGAAGTCCACTCTGAAGAAAGGGGGGGTTACTAGTGGGGTACCACAGGGTTCAGTATTAGGACTGGTCCTCTTCAATGTCTTTATAAGTGACATTGCAGATGGACTGGAAGGAAAAGGATGTCTCTTTGCAGATGACACAAAGATCTGCAACAGAGTTGATGCACAAGGTGGGGTGGAAAGAATGAGAAGGGACTTGGCAAGGTTAGAGGAATGGTCAAATGTATGGCAGCTTAGATTCAATGCTAAGAAGTGCAAGGTAATGCATCTGGGAAACAAAAACCCCGGGGAAGAGTACACAATGGGGGTGAGATACTAACAACAACAAAAATGGAAAGGGACCTGGGGGTAGTCATATCAGATGACCTTAAAGTGGGCAAGCACTGTGAGAGGGCAGCAAGGAGGGCTGGGGGATACTGGGATGCATAGGGAGAGGCATCATCAGTAGAAAACAGGAAGTTATTATCCCTCTGTACAGACAGTTGGTGAGACCCCATCTTGAGTACTGTGTGCAGTTCTGGAGATCCAATCTCTGCAAAGACATAGACAGAATGGAAGCTGTCCAGAGGAGGGCAACTAAAATAGTGCAGGGTCTGCACCGGAAGACATATGAAGAGAGACTTAAGGAGCTAAATATGTATAGCTCGAGGAAAGGAGGGAGAGGGGACTTGATCAAACTTTCAAGTACCTCAAGGAATCAACAAAGTCCAAGAGGGTAGCATCTTTCAAAAAGAGTGTGCAAGAACAAGGGCACAATTTGAAGATGGGGGGGGTGGCTCAGAGGTAATTTGCTGGAAGCATTTTTCAGAGAGGTTGTGGATGCATGGAACAGCCTCCGGAGGAGGTCGTGGAGTCAAAAAACAGTGGTGGAATTCAAGCATGCATGGGACAGTCATAAGGCAATTTTAGGGGGTGGTGGTAGGAAGAAGTAGGCTGCTGGTTAACTAGGATCTGCACCTTGTCCAGTAGGCAGGAAAATGGGCAGACTGGGTGGGCCAAGCGGTCCTTATCTGCCGTCAAATTCTATGTTTCTATGAGCTTACATGATTTAAGCTGCCATAGATGGCGGCATACAGAAGTGTACCTACTCTCCACACAATGGTGGCATAACACAACCACACTAATGAAAATCCAGCAATGGCTGCTCACAAGCAAATATGCCCCACTACCACAACAACCCTTCTCAAACATCTGCCTGCTACTACAGAAAAAAACACAACCTCACCCGCTGCTGTTCCTCAGACATTAGGCAGAATTCACCACAAAAGCACATATCTGTCCCACCTGCTCCAACTGCCAACCGCAACTTCTTGTGTATATATACAAGCTGTTCACTTTTTAGAAATACTTGTCTGCACTGATTTGCTATCTTAGTCCCTTTCTGGTTTTGCACCAGTGGCAAGTAGCAGAAATGGAACAGCACCTTACTATTGTTTATAGTAGCCACAAGATGAAAGAATATATGGAGCATTGGAATGGTTTCTATGGTTTGCAAACATCATGGAGCACAACTAACAAGTCTGTCTGCTCCAACAATGCTAATTTACTCCCCCCAGGGCATAGCAGAGGAGAGAGTTGATAGCAGTAGCACTCAATGCTGCATGCAACCTGTATATACACTGTTACTTTGCTTAGACTCGTGCTCTCCTTCCCCCCTGGATAAGAAATTGGTTAGGGGACAGGTGACAGAGGTAGGTGGTAAATGGAGTTAACGCCAAGGAAGGGAGGGTGACCAGTGGGGTGCCTCAGAGATCTGTGCTGGGACCAGTCCTTTTTATTGTCTTTATGAGCATCATTACAGAGCAGCTAGAGGGGAAGGTCTGCCTCTTTGCGAATGACACCAAAATATGTAATAAAGTTGATACTCCAAGGGGGTGGAAAGGATGAGCAGAAACCAAAGAAAACTAGAGCAGTGGTCAACGGTATGGCAGCTGGGTTTCAATGCGAAAAAGTACAAAATAATGCACTTAGGCACAGAAATCCAGAGGCAAAGTACAAAATGGGTGGATTGGTACTGACAACAACCAAGCAGAAAAGAAACCTGGAGGTAATAATATCGGAAGACCTAAAGTGGGCCGGGCAGTGTGACAAGGTAGTAGGGAGGGCGAATGGAATGCTGGGGTGCATAGGGAGGAGTTTCACCAGCAGAAGAGGGAGCTGATGTTGCATCTGAATAGATCACTGGTAAGACCACACCTATAGTATTGAGTCCAGTTCTGGACATCATATCTCCAGAAGGACATAGGCAGAGTGGAGGTGGTCCAGAGGAGGGCAACTAAAATGGTGCAGGGTCTGCATCAAAAGCCCCATGAGGAGAAATTAAAGGATGTCCGCCTTCCTTCTAAGATTGCTTGAAAGGACAGAGCAGAGAACCTTACCAGAGCAAGGGAAATGGATTAAGACTTCTTTTGGCTAAGCAGATTTACTGTGTGTTGATGTTTTTATTTTGTACTCAGGGATTGCTGCTGTTTGTTGTTAACATTTCATTGCTTTATTTTTCTCTGATTCAGATTGTTGTTGCTGGTATAGCCTCTTCTGCATTATTACAAGGTGTGCCTACAGGTGTGTGCTAACAGATTACTGCTGTAATCTTCTGATTCAAATTGTCTTTTGCAAGGTATATATTCTATTACTGCTTTATTTTTCTCTGTAGCAAAGTGTTTCTTACGGGGTATGTCTTCTCTGAAATTATTACAGGTGGTGCATTACAGGTTTTCAGTTTTATCTAACATTAGGATAAGCTTTCAGGGTTATTGCATTTGTTGTTGACTGATTGTTTCTGCTCTTACCTCCTTGTTCTTTCATCTGTGGTTCTTTTTTGGCAGGGGAAGAGCCCAGCCACCCACCCCATCCCCAACCACCCCACACTACTCTCCTTTTATAGGGTACCACAGTTGTGACATTTCCCGTAGCAAAGCAGGAAGGGGCGGATCAATGGGGCATTCATAAGGAGAGCTCATTTACAGGGGCACTAGTAATTTAACTTGTTATAACAAGTTATACGAAAACAAAACACAAAATCAAACCATTACTTGCATTTTCTTCCTTCTAATTACTCTGACCAGGTTAAAAACACACAGGAACTTATCTGCAATGGATATCATTAACTGCAGGTACTATGGAACACTTTTCAGAAGGACAGTCTTACAGGATTTAGGACACTGTCCTACATGCTGGACCATTGGGAGATCTTAGGGCTCAGCTCTGGGCAGTATGGGCAGAGATTGCACACCTCATATTTCATATGCAAGAGGAAATACATTATAAGAACCACCCGCCATTTCCCCAACATCCAACAGAAGAACCTCGACCGCAGAGGGTAGTTGGTCCAGGAGGTTGGCAAGTGGTTGGCAGGTGGTTAGGAGGGGCAAATCAGGTGCCCCATCACTCTGTGCTCTCCAACATATTACCTCCAAAAAATATATAAACACTACAAACAGGTATCTGTCTCTATCTCCGAAATCAAACAAAGGGGCAGAGGACATGGCAGAGCAGGACATTGCAGCACAGGAGCAAGCACAACAAAACTCGCCCAAATCAGGAACCAAAACAAAAAAGCAAAAAGGAAATCCAAAACTTCTGCTCATAGGAAACTCCATGATTCGGGAAGTTGATACCCATCTTCAGCCAGGGGTAATGGTCAGATGTCTCCTAGGTACATCAGCGTGGAGAGACACTGACTGCATTGCTAAAATTGTTCACAAAGCAGGAAAAAACATTGACGTCTTGGCACACATTGGGACTAATGATCTCACCAGCCGGTCACTTGTGGAGACCAAGGAGCATCTGACCAGGCTGGGTGACAAACTATCATCCATTTCGTTCAACATCTACTTCTCTGAGATCCTGCCAGTTTGGGAGAGGGGGGCAGATGGACAGAAAGTCAGAGAAGGGGAGATAGGGGAGCTAAACATGTGGCTCAAGGGCTGGTGCCAGGAAAAAGGACACAGATTTGTAGGGAACTGGCAACAGTTCTGGAAGCGAAAGTTATTTAAATTTGATGGACTGCATCTGACTAAGGAAGGAGTCAGTGCATTGGGGCAGAAGTTTGACGTCTTTGCAGAATATTTAAACTAGCAAATGGGAAGGGGGTGCAGCACCCAATACATCAAATGGGAAGGAACCCCCCCTCCAGCTAGTGGTCAAACAGGGATTCAACATGTTTGCAGTTTATTTACATCAGCAGGTAAGAAAAAAGGTCAGTCTCCCCATATGACACACAGGGGAAATGCCAAACCTCACCCAACAACTAACACACTGAAATCTGGCCAATGGAATATCATGTACACAAATGCTCACAGCCTGGGAAATAAGATCTCAGACCTGCAGGCAATAATGTCAGAGGCTAAACTGGACATAGTAGCAATTAGTGAGACATGGTTTACCAATAACCACTTGGAAACTTCAGAACCTGGCTATGTACTGTTGGAAGAGACTGAGGTGCAAAAGGGGGGTGGGGGTGGATGGCCCTGTATGTCAATGAAAATATCAAAGTTACAGAAATTCAGAATACACATAAGGAGCCAGAAGAACTGTGGGTCACCCTGGAAACAGGAAATGGGACAACCATAATAACTGGGGTTGTCTACAGGCCCCCAGACCAAGGAAAGGACATAGACACATTACTGTTAGAAGATATACAAAACATGACAGCTAAAGAGACTTCAACATGCCAGATACAGATTGGTCAAGACCAGCAGGAACATCTGCCAGAACTAGACATATGGTGGATTCCCTGCAGGGGGAGGGCCTCAGACAACTGGTACAACAACCCACAAGAGACAGTGCTATCTTAGATCTATTACTGACTAACAGGGAAGGGACCACAGATCTCCAGGTAGAAGGTCACCTGGGGACCAGTGACCATCACATGGTATAGTTCAATTTGGCCACTACATCTAAATAATCCCATTCCAAAGCAAAAATATGGGACTTCAGAGGAGCTGACTTTGATAAGATGGCCAACAGAGTTAAGCTAGCCCTGGAAAAAAGAAACACAGGTGAGGGGGTACAGGCAAAGTGGGCAAGCAATAAGGATGCACTACTTGAAGCAACATCCCATTGTGTTAGACAGAAAAGGAAGTGCAAAAGAAGAAGGAAACCACTTTTGGTTCTCAAATACAGTAGCAGAAAAGGCCAGAGCCAAAAGGTTGGTCTTCAGGAAATATAAGGGAACACAGCGGGATGAAGATAGGGAGGCATACCAAACTGCCCTAAGGGAAGCAGGGGAGGCAGTAAGGCAGGCAAAGTCCCAAACTGAGGAAACACTAGCATGAACAGTAAAAGAAGGTGACAAGAGTTTCTATAGATACATTAGTGAAAGGAGAAAGTCTAGAGGGTGTATTGCTAAGCTCAAAGGATAAAAGGGGGCATGTGAGGAGAAGGACCCTGTAAAAGCATCTATCCTAAATAGATACTTTTGCTGAGTATTTACTGAAGAGAAGGTAGGGTAGGGCCCACAGCTCAGCACCATGGACACAGGGAGGAAGGAGGTGAGCACTACTCCCTTCACAAAAGAAAGGGTCCTACAAGAGCTCGCTAAGCTCAGGGTGGACAAGGCAATGGGATCTGATGGCATAAATCCCAGGGTACTTAAGGAGCTAAGGGTTGAACTAGATAAGCCATTAGCAGAACTGCTTAGTGAGTCTCTGAGCACAGGAGAGGTCCCAGAAGACTGGAGAAGGGCTCATGTGATCCCGCTCCACAAGAGTGGTAGCAGGGAGGAGGCAGGGAACTACAAACCAGTCAGTCTTACCTCAGTAGTGGGCAAGATTAAGCAGGTACTCCTTAAGGAAAGGATAATGCAACACCTGGAATCCATTGGGGCACAGGATCCAAGACAGCATGGGTTTACAAAAGGAAGGTCCTGTCAAACTAATCTCATAGATTTCTTTGACTGGGCAACCAGAGTGGTGGACCAAAGGTGAGCAGTTGATGTCGCCTACCTTGACTTCAGCAAAGCTTTCGGCACTGTTCCACATAGAAGATTGATAAATAAGCTGGGTAGGCTCGGGGTGGGTCAGAAGTTGGACAACTAAGTGCAAACTGGTTGACGGGCAGAAAACAGAGAGTGGTGGTAAATGGTATACAGTCAGAAGAGATGCAGGTCACAAGTGGGGTACCTTGGGGATCAGTCCTGGGGCCAGTCCTCTTCAATATCTTCATTAGTGACATTGCAGATGGACTAGAGGGTAAGGCTTGTCTGTTTGCAGATGACACCAAGATCTGCAACAGAGTAGATGATCCAGATGGGGTGGGCAGAATGAGAAGAGATCTGGATAAACCAGCAAAATGGTCAGAAGAGTGGCAACTGGGATTTAATGCAAAGAAGTGCAAGATCATAAACATAGGGAAGAGAAACCCTAAAGCCACCTGTAGGCTGGGAGGGGAGTTGTTGGCAGTCACAAAGGAAGAAAGAGACTTTAGTATCATCATCACCGATGATTTGAAATCATCCAAGCAGACCTCTAAAGCAGTAGGTAAGACTAGAGGGATGTTAGGGTGTATTAGTAGGGGTATCACAAGTCGTAAGAGGGAGGTAATAATCCCTTTTTACAAGACACTGGTTAGGCCCCATCTGGAGCACTGCATGCAGTACTGGAGGCCACATCTTCACAAGGACATTAACCAAATTGAGGCAGTCCAAAGAAGGGCAACCAAAATGGTGCAGGGACTGCATCAGAAGACATATGAGGACAGATTAACTGAGCTCAATATGTATACCCTAGAGCAAAGGAGGGAGTGAGGTGATATAATCGAAACATTCAAACACCTTAAGGACATTAACAAGGTGAAAGAGTCTAACATGTTTAAATATAAGAAAAATAGCAGGACAAGAGGACACAGGATGAAATTAGAGGGAAGCCAATTAAGGGGGAATGTGAGGAAATTCTTTTTCACAGAAAGAATGGTGGATGCATGGAACGGCCTACCTCAGGAAGTGGTGGCTATGAATACAGTGCAGGGCTTCAAACAGGCATGGGATAGGTATAAGGGAGCAATACAGATGATTATGAATAGATAGGCCACTGACAGAGCAAAGGCCGATGGCACATTTATAAGGTAGAAAAAGAAATGGGCAGACTGGATGGGCCTTGTGGTCCTTATCTGCCGTCAGCCTCTCTGTTTCTATGTTTCTATGTTGACCTTAATATGTACACTGTGGAATGGGGGGAGGGAAGATATGTTAGAGACCTTTAAATATCTCACAGGGGTAAATATGATACAGGAGAGGAGTATATTTCAGAAGAAAATATACTCAAGAACAAGGGGACATGCTACAAAGCTGGAGTAGGGTAGATTCAGGAGAGATATGAGGAAGTACTTCCCCTTAGAAAGAGTGGTGGATTTCCAGGACAGCCTTCCAGCAGAAGTGGTTGGGGCAAAACCAAGGGTGGGGTTCCAGAATGTATGGGATAAGTGCAAGGGAATCATTGTGGAAAGGAAGGAAGAGGAGGGAAAAATTGCTAAATCAGGCTCAGTCTGTGGTAACAGTGTAGGTGGGGAGAAATGGGCAGACTGGATGGGCATAGCTGTCCTTATCTGCCATCAAATTCTGTTTATTTTCCAAAAGGGATAGGCCTAAGGAGAAGTGGGATGGGATAACTCATTCTGTTAGGGTGGGAGTCATTGTAAAGGACAAGGAGGACATCTTGGGCAAACAGTGTCACAAAGATCTTCTGGTTCAAACTAGGGGACTAGCAGGGCAAAAGGGTCATCCTGGGCTGTGCAATGGTGTAAGCTTTAAAACAGTTCAGTGGAGCATGATGCCCAGAGGGTTCGGGAAATGAATAGAGCTGCCAGGTGCGATGCAGTGCTGATTCGGTGGACTTCAGTGTCTGAATCCTGGGCATCAGCTGGTGTCTTGACAGGGACTGAGACTGAGTTACTGTTCACCTTCAAGGACTGGTTCCCAAAACAACATGTATAACCGGTGATTAGCTTTGAGGCCACTCTTTGACCTTGTTCTCAACAGTAGGGATTGGGTCATCTCCAGTCTGAATGTCAAGGAATCTGTGTGCGGCAGAGATCGGAACTGGGTAGCCATCT
The DNA here is from genome assembly GCA_016271365.2 of Neoceratodus forsteri. NCBI lineage: Eukaryota > Metazoa > Chordata > Ceratodontiformes > Ceratodontidae > Neoceratodus > Neoceratodus forsteri. The sequence continues at coordinate 374,723,866 of CM057449.1, forward strand.
CCCTGGTAACAGAGAAGATTAGCCTGGTCTCAGCCGTTGTTGTACAGAACTTCAGAAAGGAAAGGTGAAGGATATGATGCCTTCTGGCCTTAAATCACGATGTTACCAGTCCAGTTCATGAGACATCTCCTTAAGCTGAAAGGTTAGAACTGCTACCTCTGAGACAAGGGGTGCCTAGTTTGGCCCTAGGGTCTGACACTTACTCTCTAAATTCATTTTATAGATGACCACACATGGGCTGAGTAAGGGCATTATCCTACCTCTCTTTGAAACATACCTCTCAACTGTCCCTGATTTTCAGGGATGCCCCTGATTTTGACTCAGAATTTTCCTCTGTCCCTCGTAAAATTTGTGTTTTTGTGACAGAACAATGGGGACTGAAAGCACAAAATAATGCCAAACATTAAAGTTACAGACTTGTTCTTCTTCAGAAAATGCATCTTACTCTAATCAGCTTTCTAAGTGAATAGTGCCAATTTTTAAGATGTGTCCCTGATTTTGGGTCTTTGTCCCTAATTTTTTTTAAGCTTTGTCCCTGATTTAGGAGTAAAGAGGTTGAGAGGTATGCTTTGAAAACTCAGCATCTCAATAAGAAAGGAAAACCTGGAGGTCTTGCAGTTAAAGAAGTAAAGCACAGCAGTTAGTGAATGCTCAGATTAATCTGAAAAACACGATGGAGTGAGGGAATAGACTTTGATAAATTAGTAACTTTATAGGAACTGAGTACCATGGAAACTAGAGTGCAGATAAGAGGCTAGAAAGGAAATTAATCAGGAAGGCATTAAATCAGGGAGCAATAAATCTCCATACCTGTTTAACATGAACAGTCTTTGTCAAACTGTGTCTTCTTTTACTTTTAAATGTCAGCTGAGACTGACAGCTGAAAGCTTTTAAAAATCCCCCAAAGCTATTGGAGAATAAGCTTACATGGGAATTTAGTTGTCCACTCAGAAACTGTAGTTGTACCAAGCAAAATGTCAAGGGTGCATTGGTCAGCTGCTTGATCTAGCAATGTTGGAAAACTGAAGTACATGAAACTTGTCTATTAAGAACAATGCATATTAAGGACATTATGATAGTAAAGACATTTCTTGTAATCCTGAAAGTAATCTCTTCAGTAATGCACAACCTGCATATTAAGGCAAATTGATATTAAGGGCAGATTCTTTGGTCCCAAAGGCATCCTTAAAAAGGAACAGTCAGCACAGAGGGTCCCACACTCAAGTGTGGGGGTGGTCCCAGTGTGCAGTTTGTGGGCAAACAGTTTGTTTTACTTGATATTTACTGTAGTATAGTAGATTATAGCAGACTAATTTTGCTTAGTTGTAGGCCATCTTTTACTACAAATCCCAGAATCCCCTGCTGCTGACAGAGCAGTAGGCAGCAGTGGGAGGTTCAATAGCCTGTAGTGCATGTCAGAGCTTTTTTTATTTATTTATTTAGTGTTTGATTACCTGATAAGTGTACTAGACACAGAAGTGACTATTTTCAGACACAACCTGGGAGGTTACAAAGTCACAGTCAGACAATAACATGGTACAGCAAGTTGGGAAAAAACACAAAAGTGCACCAGTGACAGTTTGGCACATAATAATGAAAGTACAACAAAGATGATCATAAATAAGGTAACAGAGATATTTACAAAATACAACAAATGAAGTATCAACAAGCTGGGTACAGGGTACATGCCTTGCCAATTTGCAAATTTCAAATGATCTGCTTCAGGAGTGCAAAAATAAGACATCTAGTAAAGCATCAGACACTTAGGGGCAAAGGCAGCATACACTAGGACACCACACAGAGGCTGCACGTCTTATTTGGTGAGAGATGGGATAACTAGTGAAAGTGTAATCAAGAAATAGTGAGTGAGAGGAAGAGAGGAAGGTGGAGGTAGTCGGGAAAGTTAAGTGAGGAAAGAAATATGGGTCAGGTTGCAGTGTAGGGCAGATTGAAGCAGATGCATGGGGCAGGGTTGACAAGAAGAGTTTGCAGTTTATTATTGGCGGTGGCATGACTGGGTGCTTGGCAGATGGCTAGGGGTAGGGAATTCCAGAGTTTTGGTGCTGCATGGGAGAAGGCTTTAGCACCCTTGGAGGTTTTACATCTAGGCACGTGTAGCAGGGATTGGTCAGCTGTGTGGAGGCTGTAGGAGGAGGACTGAGGAGATAACAAGGAGGCAAGTGATGAGGGAGTATTGAATCTAATGATCCTATCCACCAGGGAGCCAAAGGAGAGAAGCCAGTGGGATGAGGGGGCGGGCAAGTTAAGATCAGAATAGAGTAGGCCGTGGTGTTTTAACTATGCTGATGCAAAGGCATAGTAGCAGATATTGTCGTAGCTTGTATTCTACTTGTGAAGTGAGACATTTGATGCATTAAGGTAGGATATAGCACCATATGCAAGGGACAGTAGTAGGATTTCCCGGGCGATGGCCAGTCCAGCTGAGGTGGTAAGCATGTTGCTTGTTTTATAGGCAATACTAATTTTGTTGTTTTATAATTTTCTATTAGATGTTTTCTGGGTCTGCTTTTCTCCAGGGGCTCTGTAACTGCACCTAGCCCAGGGAGGACAGCAAGACCAGCAAACAAAAGATCAGAGCTTATGTAAACTCTAACGTGCACTGTAGGCAATTGAATCTCTCACTGCTGCTTACTGCTCTGATGTCTCTGGGGAATCTTGAATTTGTAGTAACAGAATATGTTAGCCTAAAACTAAGAAAAGTTAGTCTGATACAATCCACTATATATAGAATAATGCATGGGGAAGTGTGGTTAATGAGGATTTTATGCGCACCTGAGGTGTGCAGTGCCCCATAAATCCTGAGGGAGAAGCACATTGAGAGTATGCATAAAATCCTCATTTAAACACACTTATCTATGTTTTATTTTTTATATTTACTGGTATTTTTACATCAAACAGGTTTTTCTCTCACCTCAGTCACATTCCATGTCGTGTGAAGTTTGAGTCAGTCAGCAAGCTGACTTGTAGCATTTCTGTTTCATTCCGTGGCACGAATCTCTAACAATGTGCCATTTTTATGTTGCTTGCACGCATGTGCAAGAAACATAGTGCCATCATCGGAGATTTCGGAGGTGTGTCACCTCCTCCTCCAATTCAGTCAGTGAGCTGGCAGATGCGGCCCCTGTAATCCAATGCATTTTGGAGCTGTCTATGACACGCTCAAAATGCAGTAACACTCGATTGAAAGGGGAGCTACGCTGTGAACACAGATAGCGTGGCTCCCCCCACACAGGTGTGCGCTTGACATCTTGTAGCCAACGGGTGCTCCAATCCCGCCGGCTGAGCTGGCTGTCATCCCTCAGAGCTGGTGCCACGCTGGGAGCCCACCCCAGCGTGGCAATCAGTTCTTTGCCGACGGGGTGCCCAATCCCCATCGGCTGAATGGCCCCCTCATCTCTGTGCCACGCTGGGAGCCCACCCCAGCATGGCAAACGGTCCCATCGACGCCTTTTTTTGTTTTAAACCTGTAAAACAAAATGGTCTCCGCGGCGCGCCTCTCGATCCCTCCCACAACCCGCACCCAGCCTCCCCACACCCTCCCCATACCTATACTTACCTCCGGACTCCGGCGCGACGATCTTCGGTGGACCGGGAACACGTCTGCACTCTTCAAAGCTGACCGCGAACTGAGGAAATGCCGGTAAGCTGTATAATGGGCTAGATAGGAGGGTTCAACTTTATTGCATATCTCAGGCATTTTTGGAAATTTTTGCACCAAATTTTCAACATGGGGTTTTAGGACCCTTCTCATGAATGATGTCACTGTCATGGCGTTATTGAAGCCCAAAGGCGGGATTTCGCGCAGGACTGCAAGTAAATCACCCTTTGGGCCAGAATACCATCATGACCATGACATCATTCATGAGAAGGGGTCCCAAAAACCCCATGTTGAAAATTTGGTCCATAAATTCCAAAAAATGACTGTTTTACGAGCGTGCGTTGCTCAGTTCCTATGCAGGCTCGTAAGTTCGCGAAATTTCAATATTTTCACTCCAGATTTTCAACATTGCCATTTTACCATACCTTCTTATGAGTAGTACAGCTGTCATTTTTCATATCTCACCCAAAATGTGTTTCCGTCCTTGTAGCGCAGAATGGCGCAGTTGGTGTGCGAAATCAATGTATGGGACAAATTAAGAAAATCACAGTGACACTGTTCATGAGCAGAGGTCTTAAAATGGCTATGTTGAAAATTTGGTGAAAAAATTTCTAAAAATGACTGTTTTACGAGCATGCGTTGCGCAGTTCCTACACAGGCTCGTAAGTTCACAAATTTTCAATATTTTCACTCCAGATTTTCAACATTGCCATTTTACTACACCTCCTAATGAGCAGTTCAGCTGTCATTTTTCACATCCTGCTCAAAACATGTTTCGGCCCATGTAGCGCACAATGGCGCAGTCGGTGTGCAAACTAAGTGTATGGGACACATTAAGAAAATCACAGTGCCACTGCTCATGAGCAGAGATCTTAAAATGGCAATGTTGAAAATTTGGTGAAAGAATTCCTAAATTACTGTTTTATGAGTGTGCATTGCACAGTTCCCACGCACGCTCGTAGGTTTGCGAATTTTCAATATTTCCACTCCAGATTTTCAACATTGCCAGTTTACCACACCTCCTTATGAACAGTACAGCTGTCATTTTTCACATCCTGCCCAAAACATGTTTCCACCCATGTAGCGCACAATGGCGCAGTCGGGTGTGCAAACTCAATGTATGGGACACATTAACAAAATCACACTGACACTGTTCATGACCAGAGGTCTTAAAATGGCTATGTTGAACATTTCGTGAAAAATTTCCTAACAATGACTGTTTTACGAGCATGCGTTGCGCAGTTCCTACGCACTGTAGTAAGTTCGCAAATTTTCAATATTTGCACTCCAATGACTTCCAAATACCTAAACAGCACATAGAAGCAAGCAACATTCGGCATTGACAAAAGCTTGTTTAATGTTTTACTACTGAACTGTGCCCAGCTTTTGTTTTCTTGAACATCTGAGATGGCTGTCATTTGCTCTGGTGGTCTTCTGGAGTGAGCGTGAGCGAATGGCCAGCACAAGGACAGTCTCTGCTGCAGGTGTTTGAGTGCACAAAAGGCTATTTTTGGAAAGGTGGTTTATGGAACTCCTTTATTCACACATGTAAATAACAGAGTTTGTGAGTTTGTGCCAGCAGTTGATTATCGGCACTTATCAGTAAATATACTATGATAAACAGTAAGTAAACCAAAATGTTTGCACAGACAAAGTGTGCACTGGGACCAGCCCCACACTTTAGTGTGGGGCCCTTGGTTCTGACTCTTCACTTTTATTAGATAAGTTCCACTGTAGGACTAATGCTTTCTTTGAAAATGATATTAAACTTCATGCATTTTGTAACTTTTTAGAAATCTGTGTCTGGCCTGCTGGTAAAGTGGCAGGGCTACCACTTGTGGTGCCAATGAGCAGGGTTCAGGAGCAAGTTCAGGGGGTTGGAGGTTTGGCCAGGGGAAGGGGAAGGAGGACTGACCATTTGGTGGACTGCTCCCCTCTTCTGGGGATGGAGGGACATGGAGCCCGGCAGCTTCCTGGTCACCAGCAGCAGCTGGTGGCAACTTAGCTAGGGACCACACATGAGGAGGACAGGAGGAGTGGTGATTATTGATGTCCTGCATGCAGGGACATCTTGTGTGACATTTCACACCTGCTCCACCTCATGGGGAGGAAAAAAAAACAAAGGATGAAATACCAGATAGGGAGGCATGAATGATGGGTCTGATCCTGTCAGGCTCAGCACTGGTGGCAGGGCCCTCCCCAGGAAACTGCATCCATGTGTCGGTGGCATGGGGAGGCGGTCAACCTCCACCATAGGTGGTAAGCCATGGAAAAACAGCTGGATTGGGGTAAGTCCCTGAGGAGCCAGGTGTCAGTGCTGCGGGGGTCAGACCCAGAGTTAAGCCTTGCTGGATGGGAAAAAAGCAGTAACAAAAAACACATTTTTATTTATTTTATTCTATTTAAACAGCAGTTTGGAAAACCTTTGAGCCATAGGCTCATTTACAAAGGTACCTTGTCACAGTAAGACAAACCAAAATACACAGTATAGCAGTACAACACATAAGTATAACAGTAAATTAAGACATAGATACAAACAAGCTGGTACAGGTAGGATGGATGCAAACAACACCAGAGTTATGTTGTCCTTAGCAGCTTAGTAATAAGCTTTGTCATAAGTATTGAGTACGGCTTTGACTAGTGGCAGTTACAGCATCGGTGTTAATAAGGTGGTTACGTAAGGAAGTTTTGAAGCACGATATAGTTGGAGCTTCGGAGATGGAGGGGGGCAGTGTGTTGAACCAGGAGGGGGCCCTAAAGCTGAAGGCTCTTTGGCCGTGAGAGGTCCTAGCTCTAGGGACAACAAGAGAGGTTTTCCCAGAGGTCCAAGTATGAACTAGTGGGACAGAGCGGCGTATGGTGGTGGTCAATCCTGGTGGGGATAGCCCAAGGAGGGTCTTTTTTATAAGGGTACAAGTCAGATATTTTGACATAAAAAAGAACTGTTTAGAAGTTCCAGCTCTTTGCAGAAGCTGAGTTCCTCTGCTTCTCAACAAACCTTCACACACTGGGTATCGTAGTGCACAGACCAACTAACGTGTAACTGGCAGCTGTGGAACCTTAAGTTTCTTCATTACATAAAGAGTCAACCCCACATAGAACATGTTATTGTTATATATCTGTAGATGAATTCTAGCTGCCACTGGATGGCTACTGTTGAACACTGTGTGGGAAGAAAATGAAATTGTACCACTTATGTCTCGCCCTATAATAGGGCATATAATTGCACTTTAAGTATGTGTTTTTTGCTGTATGTCGTATGGATGCTTGTGTTATTGTAAATAATTTTACGTCTGTGGTATTTTTTTATGATTCAGTTAATTATGTATGTATTTAAGTATGTGTTAAGGACCTCACTGGAAATGAGCTCGTCTCAGTTGAGCATCCTATTCTTTTGCTTGTCAACTGAATACAATTTTTTACTTACTTACTTACTTACTACTTACTTTAAGTGCAATATTTAACATAGTCTGCATTTTGATTGTGTGTGTGTGTGTGTGTGTGTGGATGTGGGTGTGGGGGGGCAGATCCAAGGTCAAATGACAGCTACGGGTGCTAGAGGTAGAAAAAAAAAAACTTAACTGTGCATGTCAGTACACTGCATGACAAAACTAGAAAATATTAAAAATAAAGTGGAAAAAGAGTAACTGAACCAAGAGTCTTTTCAGTAAATAAACAGGAAGTTAAACAGATCAAAATCCTTGTGATAACACTGTTTGGAAAGTCTAAGAGTACAAATGCTAAACGGAGACAGAATAAAGTATTGGGAATACATTGCATAAGGGTGTGCAAGGTCCAAATATTACTTCCTGAATACCACAAATTATAGAGTCCTGGGTACCACGGTCAGATCCAGGATTTTCTAAAAGGTAGTGGTTCTTCCCAGACACTAACAGATGTTGGCAAGTATCACTGTTGATGGGGCTTGGTTATCTACTCCCCCGTGAAACTCATTTTTGAAAGTACAGTATATTAATGGGACACTGTCAACCCCCTTAAACCCCAAAGTGTCCCTAGTTTAAAAAAATATATATCATGGTTCACATTTCATGGAGACTACTGAAGTAACTGGTAGTTTGATTTGATTATTTTTTCTTTTAAAAAGTGAAAAGCAAATTTGAACGCCATACTGGTGTTGCCACATAAACATGTTTGTTTATGTTCCTTTATCAACTGCCAGTGCTTATTTCCTGGACTTGGGAATACCCAACACAGTCTAGTCACTTATTATGCAGTGTGAGGAGAGGAGACTACTGTATCTTGGGTGGTTGCACTGTTTGCGTTTTTTTTTTAATGTTTAAAAAGTATGCAATAAAAGTAGATCAAGGACTTGAAACAAAACAAGGTTGGGTATAATTACATCATTAGCATGCATTTCAGTCCTAGTAAGAAAGGAGGCAGATAAACCAGCAAGAAACATCAATGAGTTCTGAAGCACAGTAGCTATGCAATCATAAAATGTAGGTTTTGAAGTAAGCAAAAAAGGTTGACAGTGTCCCTTTAAAGAGTAAAGTCTATTGCAAATGTGACCCTTAATTTATTATTTTCAGCATTTCTAGGTTATTACCTTATTCATGAAACTCATTTTTGAAAATATGTTAAACGGTCAATTCTATTACAAATTTGGCCCTTAAAGTACTATTACACAGGGTTCCTTGCAATTCTAGAGAGGTACTTTGGGAAAAGAGGACAGTTGGGTGTTTCTATAGGTGAGGAGTGGATATATGGGATACAACATGGATGAATGAGACAGAAATATCTTCAAAAGCTATTCTTGACCTACTGACCTCACAAGCAACAAAGTCACAAGAGAGGTCAGAAAAGGCAAATAAGGCAAGTGAAGATTTTTCTACTGTCTCACTCTCACCCGTGTCATATTGATTTGTACAACAGGTGTGTAGGTGGTTTGGGGATAGAAAGGATCAAAAGTTATAAAATGAATAAGTTACAAAATATAAACTGTGTCCTTTTGATCAATGTCTCAGCACAAGAGATGCAAAGCAATACATTACAAATGATTACAGTACAAATCAACACAATCAGTGCAGTACAAGTCAATACAAACAAAATGGATGCGCAGTAGAAAACAACTAGGTCGACAAAGCATCTCCCACATTCTGGCTTTTGTGCTGCACATTGCTACTGTGATGTCATCAGCATTGTTAAAGCTGCTCTCTGATTGGTTTATTATTCCACTGTGACATACCCAGCTTTGCAAGGGTTTACCTATGCTGGTGCAACAACAATGTTGTCAGAGTTTGGCATAGTGCAATCCCTGATATCGACAGGTGAAATTCCACCTGACAAACATCAGTGTTTTTCAATATGGGGGCTGCCCCCATTTCCCCAATAAGGATTGTTAATTCTGAGTCAGAGTTAACTCATTGGGAGGTGTAACCTGGCAAAAGGGTGACATTTTGCCGGTGGGTCCCCCACAGTGACAATTTCGAAACGTGGCGAAATTATCGCTGTGGGGGATTTCACTGTCAGGGTTTCGCTCTTCCGTCAGCATACTCTTTGCAAGATAGTAGTACTATCTTGCAAATTGGTCATATAGAGGATTTTATATGAGCAATCATACACAAAAAGGTATTTTTTCAATTAAGAGCTTTCAATGGTAACTAAAGACCTCGAGAGTATAGCTCGAGAGCTCTCATCACTATGGAATCCTAAGGATCGAAAAATAGCCTTGTTTGTGTATGATCCCCCATGTACAATTGTTTATTGTGTATGGGCAACATTAATGATACAACTAAGTCCTTACTGTGCAGTTTTTTTGGTTGCCATTGATTTCTAGTGTCGGCACTCATCGCCACGGCCGCTTCTTGAAGTTCTGAGGGCTCAAGACTGTGCATGCGCGCAGACATTCTATGTTGTGGTGCTGCACTAGTGATGGTGCTAGTGCAGCACAATAACGTGATGTAGCCAGTGTAGCACAAGCTGATTTGAGTAACTGAATTCTATTGGCAATCATGTTCCACCATACACTATAAGATAGCAGTTTTATCTTGGCCAATCCAGACCCACACCTGTAGTATAAATCGTCATTCATGCATATGACAGCAGGACCATGAAGAGTAAGGACATCTCACTCAAGTGCTGGACTGTTTTCTGTTTTTTATAGAAATAACAGACTTATTTATTTCATCCTTTTGGCTACATGGGGCTTGAGGGGACGAGATAAGTAAGGTACTAGAAGTGAGTAGGGTGCAGGTTACCATACTATTGTTAGACTTCAGAAACATGGATGGGAGGTGGTATAGTAAGCAGTGGGGACTTTCACTGTTGTGACATGGGTGGGTGGAGGGACGTGATATGTAAGCAATATGACATGACAAGGTGTACATTATGGTGATGTAATCACATGCTTCGGGTGTGAAATTAATCAATCAATCAAGCTTTATTTTACCATGTGAAATGCCATTGAGGTGAACTCATTTACAAGGTGGACTAGGTAGAGATGCACATGAACAAATTACAATTATAATTGTATATTTACAATGATAACAAGGAGCTTCATAACAATACAAGCAATACATTAAAGGAAAAGTTGCAATACAATACAGCACTCTGAAAAAGTCCAGTCATAATCAATATACCATATATACAATATAACATTGTAAGGTGAAGGATTAAGCAGCTAAAGAGAATAAATAGGAAGGCAAAAACAATTATGAGGGGCAGCCAAGGGAGGTAGATGGTACTAGACAGCACTAGTCTTGAAGTACATCTGAAGGAGGTAAGAAAAGTAAAAGAGAAAGCCAAAGGTAGAGTAAGTCAAGGTATAGGATTTGAGAGCCATCAGTGGAAACATTTACATGTTTCCTTGAAAGACCGTACAAACAGAATTTTAAAGAAGGACGGCTTCATGGGAATTGAATGTTATTCCATAGAACAGGAAGGGCATGACTTATCGCTGGTCTACCATAATGTATTCTGACCTTGGGGATAAGAAGTTAAATATAGGAGAGACTTCTCAGGGGGTAGCTTCCAGGAACACAAACATGCAGGCAATCTGAAATGTATTGTGGGAGCTTGTTGATAATGGCTCTATACATCCAGTAAGCTGCATTTTTTTGCCATCTAAAGCTAAGTGAGTTCCAGCCTACTTTAGCATAGAAAGAGCAGTGGTGGGTGGATTACGGTGTACCTGTAATAAATCTTAAGTGCTCTGTGATAAAGGGTGTTGAGTTTGGACAAAAAAGTACTCGGGCCTTGCCCATACAGAAAGTTGACACTGTCCAATAATGACATGAAGGTAGTTTGGACCAACCTAGTCTTTGCTTCCTGGGTAAGTAAATGCTTCATCTGAAAAAGAGACCAAGCCTCTGTTTTAATTTTTTTGATAATTCCTCGATATGGTTGCCGAAAGATAGTTTAAAATCTATCCAGAACCCCAGGTGCATGAATTTCACCATGAACTGCAGGGGCTCTTCTAGAAGTGTGGTTATTAGAGGAGCAATCCCAGGGTTGCAAGGTTTAGTTGCATTGGCTGACGAAGAGAAGAACATAGCCTTGTTTTTTTTTTTTTTCATTTAGTAGGAGCTTTAAGTACAAGAGATTTTTCTGTAAGAGGTTACATTTGAGCTGAAGATCCCTACAGGCACGTTCTGGAGTAGGCCTACCTATAAAAAGAACAGTGTCATCAGCAAACAAATGGATGCTTGCTAAATGCATTCCCGTGTTAATGTTGTTAATGTATATGCCAAATAGTAGAGGGCCTAGAATTGACCCTTGAGGCACACCTCTTAGGAGAGTTTTCAGTGGGGATAGATCCCCATCTGCTTTTACCTGCTGATGATGACCAGTAAGGTAGTTAGTGAACCATTTCAGTGCTGAGTGGTCCAAATCAATATTTCTTAGGATGACCAGGAGCAGGTCATGATCCACCATGTTGAAAGCTTTGCTCAGGTCAAGGAACAAGGCGCACACATATTTTTTTGCATCCAGTGTAGTTTGCCAGTTGTTTGAAACCTTAGCAAGTGCTGATGTGCTGTGATACGGTCTAAATCCTCACTGTACTGGGTTATTTATTTATTGAGTAAATCGGATTTACAACCTTTGAGTCAAAGACTCATTTATAAAGGCTCCTTGTCAAAATACAATACATGAACATAGTACACAACATAATAATAGCATGTGTAATAAAGTTATACAAAGTGATAAAGGAAAAACATAGGATATAGACATAGGATATAGACAGTGGATGGGGGTGGTAGCTAAAGCAAGTCTGTCTAAAGAGAATATGAGTGACTATATACAGTTCAGGTAGAGTGTGGATTGTGTCCTGTGCGTTTAGGAAGCTATCAGGATGCCGACTTCATTATTGCACAGTGAGTCTTATGTTGAGAGTTAGCAGTAGTAGGGTACAGGCACTTTAGCCCAAACCTACTCTAAGAGGTGTGGGTGTGTACAGATGGTCAAGAGCATTGTAGGTACCTGCATCACAGCTCTAATACTGAGACAGGACCTGGCAGGCCTAGCCAGAGCTCATTAGCCAGGTGTTGGTGGTCCTGGGTCATAGCCCATACTGGCTGGTGCACTGTCAGTGGCAGGTGGAAAGTATGTGGTCTTTGAGGACTATTTTGAATAGGCCCAGTCTGGTGATAGAGGAAATGGCCACAGGGTGCTCACTGTACCACAACAGTGCTCTGTAGTAAAAGGACCTTTGAGCTGGAGAGGTCATGAGCGTGGGGACAGTCCATATCAATTTGTTAGCCAAGCGGGTGTTCACTGTGGCATGAGCTGAGCAGAGGGTGGCAGAAACTCCAGGAGGTGTGAGATCTAGATGATTTTTTTTGGTAAGGAGAGCTGTTTGATAGTGGACTCTTTTGTTAAGAGTGAGGATATTTGTTAGGGCACACAGGTTGCAGCCGTAGGTACGCCTATCTACCCTGGCGAGGAGTCTGCATGCTTTGTTGATGGCTAAGTGGATTTTATTCAGAGCCGTGTGGTCAGCAGCCACATATATGGTTAATCCGTAATCCACTAGAGACAGAACAGATGAGGTGACTGCAAGATTGAGGGCCTCGGGCGGTAGGCATTCTCTGCGTTGATACAGTAGTCCTGTGTGAATATTTATGGCTGAGAAGAGGTGATCGAAGTGTGAGTGGAATGAAAGGCTGGGGTCAAATGTAAGGCCCAGATGTTTGTAGGTATGGACCTGCTCCAAAGGGAGTTGGGTTTCGGAGAGGATTTGTAGCTGGGCATCTGCGTTCCTGCTTTGCTGGTGGGCAAATAGCATTGACTTAGTCTTTTTTTACATTGCCCACCAGTCTGTGGTCTGTGATCCAGTTTTCAACATGGTTGAATGCAAGTTGTAGCGAGGACTGTAGGGTTGTGGGATCTGGGTGGCAGCAAACAGGACCACATCATCTGCGTAGAGCAGAAGTTTAGTTGGGCAGGCTTTTAGCAGGGTGTTCAGGAAGATGCTGAATAATAAGGGACTGAGGATGGAACCCTGTGGAACTCCAGAGCAGACAGGCAGGGAAGTCGAGAGAGTGTTGTTAATCTTAACACATTGCGACCTATCTGAGAGGTAACTTGTAAACTACGTGACTGGTCCAGGGGACAGTCCGGTGAGGTGGAGAGTATTTAGGAGCAGGGTGTGTGAGACAGTATCGAAAGCTTTTGAGAGGTCAATGAATACTGCTCCTGCTAGGTGTTTCTTATCCAGGGCTATGTGCAGTAAGTTAGAGAACTCCATGAGGGCAGTTGTTGTGCTATGCCTGTTCTAAAGCCATGTTGTTCTCTACATAGTATGTTGTGTGTGAGTAGGTGGTTGGAGAGTTGAGTGGCAAAATTTTTTTCCAGGGCTTTTGAGAGGGTTGGTACAATGGAGATGGGCCAGTAATTATTGGGTGAGGTGGGGTCCCCAATTGGTGTGATAGTGGCGGACTTCCAGTCCGTAGGAAATTGCAGCAGACATAGGGGAAGGTTAAGGAGATCAGTCAGTGGTGAAAGTACTAAGTCTAGTACCAAGTTAAGAATTCTCTTATCAAAGGAGTCTTTACAGTAGTTTAAACCCCCAAGTGTATTTGCAAGAAATGGTCTTGCTTCCCTTCTAGTAATAACCCTGAGGTGGAAAGGGGGGTAGGCATTGTTTGGTTCATAGGTTGTGCAGGTGGGGTCAAAGAAGCTGTAAGGTTAAGCAGGTTGATGGTCTCAAAGTGCTGCCTGAGTTGCGAATTGACTACCTTTTCAAGTATTTTGGACAGGATAGGAAGCAGGGATATAGGTCGGAAATTATGTAGATCACTCGGGTCTCCTGATTTGAACAGTGGGATAGCGTGGGCAAATTTCCAGATTGAAGGAAGAATGCCCTGAACAAGAGACAAACTAAAAAGATGAGTGACTGGAGCTGACAAGACACAGTATCCTAATTTTAAGTAGTAGGGCTCAGTATGGTCAGCACCTGCGCTCTTTCTGGTATCCAGTTCCAGAAGCAAATCTTCCACCTGTTTTATGGAACTAGGGCAGAAGGAGAACTTTGCTTCTTGCACAGGTATGGCCGAACTTAAGCAAGTGGGGTTGTGTACACAGCTGAGCCTGAAGGTTATTAGCTGGAGACGTCTCAAACGCTAGTCCTGCAGTGGCAAAATGGTTATTAAGCAGGTCTAGGATCATCTATTTGTCAGTAATGGAAGTACCACCAGAGCAAATTTTAGCCAGGCTGTGTCCTTCTATGTCCTTTAGAGTTTTCCAAAACTTTGCTGAACAATCGGTAGAAGATTCAAGTTCAGTACAGAAATGTCTTGCCTTTCCCGCTGTAGCTAGTTTAGTACATTGATTTCTAGCAGTCAGCTGGTTGTTTAATTTTTCCTAAGGGCATCCAAAGGGTGTCCCTATGAAGCAGTACAGCTTTTAGACTGGCTGTGAACCAGGGACAATATTTCTATTTGGTGTGAATTTTGACTATAGGTGCATGTCTAGTTATTGTCTCAAGTATAATATATTGAAAAACCTCATAAGCTTCATCCACTGTAGAGGCCAGGTAAAAATCCTGCCAATTCGAATACTGGAGATCAATAAGGAAGGCATTTGGATCAAAGTTCTGACAAATCTCTTGAGGATGAACCTAGAGGTGGAAACTAGTTTAGGGACAGACCTCACACAGGCTATGGCACAATAATCACTAAGGTCATTGAAGAAGACACCAGAGTGGGAGAAAAGGTGTGGTTTATCCACTAGAACTAGACCAAGTAGTGAGCTATGCACTGTTTTTTAATGTTAGGATGGGTTACTTCCTTATTAAGCTCTGTAAGACCAAATGTATCACAGATGTCTTTTAGGGGTTTGGAGGCAGCAGAAAACCAGTCCATGTTAGTCATCCATAATGACAACCTCTGAGGAGAGTGTGTCTAACACATCACACAAATGATTCAGCATCTTAAGTCCAGTGGAGGGAGGTCTGTAACATCCCATGATACAAAGGGGGACTGATTGAGAAAGCTGAACCTTTTATGTAATACTTTTTAATTCCTTGGTCATTGCAGTGGAATCAACTAGGGAGGCAGTATATTTGTCACGAATGTAGATTGCTACCCCCCTTTTTGTCTATCTGCTCAAAAGACATTGCATAAGGGAATGTTAATCTCATGGTCCTGCGTGGAGGGTCTCAGCCACGTTTCTGTAACCACAAGGACATCTGACTTAGAATAATAATAATAATAATAACATTTTATTTATACAGCGCCTTTCACAAATTCAAGGCACCTTACAATAATTACAGCTAAAACAAATAAATTATCAATCTAACATTAATCTGAGCTCATAATATCTTATTAATTAATTAAAATAGATCTTAAACCATGAATAGATCTTCAAGGCCTTTTTAAATTCCTCCACGGATGCACACTGGTGAAACAGACGGGGTAGGGAATTCCAGAGGGTAGGGGCAGCATACATAAAAGCACAAGCTCCTGAAGATTTTAAAGACACCCTCAGAATCTCTAGCAACCCCTCATCTGCCGAGCAGAGAGCTCACTTAGGTCAGTAGGGAACCAGAAGCTCTTTCAAGTAGTCCAGGTCCTGTCCATGTAGGGCTTTGTAAGTCACAAGACCAACTTTAAAGGTGATCCACCACTGTATTGGCAGCCAGTGCAGATCTCACAGAACTGGAGAAATATGACAGGCATGAGATGTACCAGTCAATAACTGGGCTGCAGCGTTCTGCACCAGCTGCAAGCGGTGGATATCAACCCCAGGAAGCCCTAGATAGAGGGAGTTGCAATAATCAAGATGTGAGGTTACAAAAGCGTGGATCAGTGTAGGCAGATTGCTGGGCGGAACAAGGTGCTTATTCTTGGCGATGTTCCTAAGATGATAAAAGGAAGGTTTGAAAACTGCCGACACCTGTGAGTGCAGTGTCAGCTCATTGTCAAAAATCACCCCCAAGTTGTGCACCTGTTCAGAGGTAGGGGGCTGGACACCTCCCAGAAATAAACCTAAGGGTAAACCAGCTCCCATCCCCTCTACCCTGTGACCTGGGTCCACAACCATTACTTCAGTCTTCTCCGAGTTCAACTTCAGCCAGCTTGACTTCATCCAGCACTGGATTTCAGTGATGCAGCTATTAAAACTGAGAGGGCTCTATCCTGGTCAGGTGCAAAAGATAGGTAGAGCTGGGTATCACCTGCATAGCAATGAAATCTCAGCCCATACCTTCTTACAGTGTCTCCGAGGGGCAGCTTATACACTGCAAACAGCATGGGGGACAACACTGAGCCCTGGGGAACCCCGCATGACAGAGAGACTGGGCGGGAAGAATTAATCTCCGATACCACTCTCTTAGTTCTGTCAGTGAGGAAGTATCTAAACCAACTGAGGACTGAACCTGACAGGCCACAGATGAACTCCAGGTGCTCAAGAAGTACCCCATGGTCCACATTGTCAAAGGCTGAAGAGAGATCAAGAAGAAACAAGATGGAATGGCTCTTCTGATCTCTAGCCATCAGAAGATCATTGAGCACCCAAACCAGCGCTGTCTCGGTACTATGCCCCTTTTGAAAACCAGACTGGAGTGATTCATAGATGTCAAGGATGGTTAAATGGTTTTCCGATTGTATGGCCACTACTTTCTCAATAATCTTCCCTACAAAGGGAAGATTAGAGATCAGCCTGTGGTTAGCATGGCAGTCAGGGTCCATGGAAGCTCTCTTCAGGAGGGGCATCACCACCGCCTCCTTCAGGGAGCTAGGAAACTCATCCGTATCCAAGGAGCACCATACTATCCATGCTAGATAGATAGCTAGATAGCTGGGCTGATAATGTCATGACAACCCTTTATCAGGGAGGTCGGGCCTCGGTCCAAACTACTGCATGTAGGGCTCATACTCTGGACAATCCTCATGACATCAATGAACTCAGGCTGGTCAAAAGAATTCCAGGAGAGACTAGAGGCTGCAATCAAATGCCAATCTATAACTTCTCCCATAGAGAGAACCGGCTGGAGTATAGCCCTGATGTCGGCCACCTTAACCGCAAAGAAGCGAGGAAGCTCGTCACACTCCACTTGTAAAAAAACTTTCCGAATCTGTAGGCAGGCTGGGTTGCCCAGTCTGTTGACAGTTTGAAAAAGCTGGGCTGGTCAGTTCTGAGCAGCCGCAATCTCCCCGGACAGGAACTCTGCCTTCTTACGGGAGATTGCAGAATGATAGAGTTGATAATGTTTCATCAATCTAATATCGGCATCAAGGGTAGTTCTCTGCCAACAACACTCTAATCTTCATCCTTGTCACCACATCTCCTTCAAGGTCCCATCAAACCATGGAGACTGAAGTCGAAGGGGGAGAGGACGAACACAGAGAGGAGCAATTAGATCCAGAGCTGAGGAGATGACCCTATTATAGACCAGCACCAGGGCATCGGGATCATTGCTTGCTCCAGAGAACTCTGATAGGTCAAACACCACTGCCAGGCCGGCAGAGCTAATATCTCACAAAGGGCAGTACCTGACCATCTCCACAGGGGTAGGCCTACAAGGGGGGATGCAAAACTGAACCACACAGTGTAGCGACTGGACCATCCTACAGGTTCCATCCCCAAGTCGAAGGCCTCAATCCCCAGGAGGAAGACTAAGTCCAAGGAGTGACCACTTTTATGAGTAGCAGAAGTAACCACTTGTGTAAGGCCCAAAGATGTCATTAATTGGAGGAAGTGTTGTCCAAACTGTGAGAGTTCTTCATCGTCCCAGGCGTTAAAGTCACCTAGGACCATCAGCCTGGGTGAGTCAAATGCCATGGCGGATGATGAAGTCTGCTACTTCCTATAGAAAACGCTTCTCATCACCTGGTGGATGGTAGATGAGAGCAATTCTGAAACCCACACCTGCCACTACAGTACACTCAAAGGACTCAGCTCCCTCTACTGGTACACTTGAGAGGCCCAGTTTGGTCTTGAAACAGACCGTGCCCCCCCCCGCGGTCCAACCTCGGGCAGTGTAACACCGAGTACCCAGCTGGAACTGCAGCCTTGCTGAATGGCTAACCTAAGACTGAATGGCATCAAACTTTCTTAGCAGACTGCAGACATTTATATGTAATAGACCCATCCCTTTTAATAGGCTAATATTTTTCAAGTCAAACTACCTCTGACTGGAAGCTGCAATACTGAACATAGGATTTGCAAGAAAGTGAGTTGTGCTCACAACAAAGGGAGGTGAACTTTACAATTGTCTTTGGTTTGTAGCAGACATTCTGCAGGTGGAGGCTACTTCTAACTGAAAGGTGAAATAAGGAACTTAGAATTATCAGAAAAAGACAGTCTTTGTTTCAATTCTTTAGATTTTCAGAGCAGGAAGAGCTTAAAGCACCGCTGACTTATTTTGAGGCTGACTGCTTTCAGAGCACAAACCACCAGGCTGTTTTGGGGCTGGGGAGGATTAACCTGTATCTGACTTGGATGTCTGTATTTTTCTCTGTTTGATTAACAGGGTATTTTCTCTGTCAAATTGTTGTGTAGGGTACCTTGCTGACAGGAAGGCACTCATCACAGCGGTGGGTCAGAGCTCTTAGCTGATTGTTTTGTGAGGGCACAGTTTAGGCCCAACCCCTTCCCACCCCTCACCGCACCCACTCCTGTAAATAGATCCTTTATATCTGGGGTTCTGACATCATTTCCTCAAGAGTGCAAGGAGCATATCACTGTCAAATCCTCTCTAGCACACTGCACTGACAATATAAGCATACACATTGTATAATATATATATTTCTGTATAGCAAACCAATCACACACAAACACACACAAAAAAAGTAGATAAACATGTGGTGAGTAGTGCAATATAATGGCTGTGGGGCAGCAGTCTTCCGGGAGTCTTTCTGAGGCTGAGATGCTGCCTATTTGCAGACAACTCTCTGCCCTGAGGGAGGAAGTTTGCCTTAAGGCCACACTGGACAGTAGTGGGAACCTTCCCCAGGCCACACTGGATGGTAGGAAGGGGACCTCCCCCATACAGGGAGTACCAGAGCTACCACCACTACCTCAGAGATTGCGAACAAAGCACAGCAGTTGAACCACAGTGGGCTCAGGGAGGGTGAGGATGGTGGAACAGAGACACACCCAGTCAGTTGTTCCACTCCTCAATCCATACACCATTCTGGGGGGGCATAGCTCCCCTATGGATGCACCTGCAGAAGAGACTAAGGATGCTGAGGACAACTGTCACAAGGGAGGCCCACAGGAAGGAAGCAGAGGACACCACAAGGGAAGGAAGCAGCTCCTGGTGGGAGACTCAATTATTAGAGGGATAGAACTGGGGGGAGCAGGGAAAACTGAAGTAAGGTGCCTGCCTGGTGCCATGGCTTGGAGGAGAGGAAGCACATCCTCAGGATCATGAGAACAGCTGTATGGGAGTTCGAGCTGGACGCCATTGTCCACCTAGGGACAAATGACTTGCTCAAACATGAGATTAGAGCAGTGCAGAAGGACTTTGTAGATTTGGGAGGAGCCTAAGACAAGTAGCACACACAGTATCCTTCTCAGAGGTGCTGCCTGTCAATGGCATGAGTGAGGTGAGGTACTTTGCACCATGCAGTTTAATGAATGGTTGAAAAATGGTGTGGAGAACAGGGTTTGGCTTCATTGGGGACTGGGGTTCCACTTGAGGGACACCAGCCTATACTGGCAGGATGGTCTGCATCTGTCCAGAAAGGGAACAAGTCTTTGAGCAATTGGTTTAAATGTTTCATTGGCAAGCTTTAAACTAGTCAATGGGAGGCACTGATAAGCAGCAGGAAAATCCCAGCCTCTCCTACAAAACAGGGTACTAAATGAGAAAAGACCAAGGTAGAAAAGTCAATGGGGATGCTGCAACAGAAGGTAAAGCCATCAAAAATGGAGAGCAATGAGTACCAATGCCCATAGTCTGAGTAACAAGCTCCTGAATTAGTGGCCTTGATGGAGGAGGAACATCTGGATATCATGGCAGTCACAGAAGCATGGTACACACAAAACCATGACTGGGACGTAAACATACCAGGATACACTATCTACAGGAGGGACAGGGAAGGTAAAAGAGGAGGAGGAGTAGCTCTTTACATAAGGGAAGGAATAAAAGCAACTGAACAAAAGGGAAAAGAGGGAGGAGAAGCACTGTGGGTACATTTGGAGACCGGCAATGGAACCACAGTCTGCAAAGGGGTTGTATACAGACCCCCTTCTCAGGGGGAGAAAATGGACAAGGAAATGATAGAAAATTACTTAGAATGGAAGAAAAAGGGGAGATATTGCTGATGGGTGATCTGAATATGCCAGATGTTAACTGGAGTGCAGCTGCAGTAGCCACTTTGAAGAGTGGGGTTATTCTAGATGCCATACAGGGGGCAAGCCTTAGACAACTAGTATTGGGGCCCACTTGAGAGGGAGCAATCTTTGACCTGGTTCTCTCAAATGGAGATGAAGAGAGGATCACAGATGTAGAAGTGGGTAGCCATTTGGGAACTAGCGACCATCGAACAGTATGGTTCACAATAAACACATCAGTAGAGTCAAGGCATACAAAGGCAAAAGTACTGGACTTTAGGAGGGCTGACTTTACCAAAATGGGTGAGTGCCTAAGGAATGCACTAATAAATGGGCAGGAAAGAGGGGTGGAAGAACAATGGTGAATAATAAAAACTGCCATCACAGAGGTAACAAGCCTTTGTATGAAGCAAATAAACAAAACAAAATGATGTAAGAAACCACTATGGTTCTCAAAGGAAGTGGCAGTGAAGGTTAAAGAGAAAAAGAAAGCATTCAGGAAGTACAAGGAATCACAGAAGGAGCAGGACAGAGAACTGTATCAGTTAAGGAAAAGGAAGCTGGGAAGGCAGTCAGATTAGCAAAGGCGCAAACTGAGGAAAAGATAGCCAACTCGGTTAAGAAGGGGTTAAAACCTTTTATAGGTACATCAGGGAGCAAAGGAAGACCAAGGGAGGGATAGTGAGGCTTAATAAAGGGGAGGGAGGGTAGGCAGAGGGTGACTGTGAAAAGGCAGAGATACTAAACAAATATTTTTGCTCAGTATTTACAAAGGAGGAGGGAGAAGTACCTAAAACAAACAGTAGAAACACTCTGGATACAGAAGTTGATACCAGCCCATTTACAGAAGAAAGGGTTCTGAAAGAACTCTTAAAACTGAAGGTGGACAAAGCAATGGGGCCTGATGGGATGCATCCCAGAATTCTAAAAGAACTAAGGGTAGAACTAGTGACACCACTGACTACCGTCTTTAACAAATCATGGGAGGATGGGTTGGTACCAGAGGACTAGAGGAGGGCAGATGTGATTCCCCTTCACAAAAGTGGGAGCAAGGCTGAAACAGGAAACTACAGACCTGTTAGTTTAATCTCAGTGGTAGGGAAAATGATGGAATCACTTCTGAAGGAAAGAATTGTCGAGTATCTAGAGGCCAGAGGGGCACAGGACCCAAGGCAGCATGGATTCACAGTGAGAAGGTCATGCCAGATGAATCTGATAGATTTATTTGACTGGGTGACCAAAGTAGTAGATCAGAGAGGGCTGTGGACATGGCCTACCTAGACTTTAGCAAAGCATTTGACACAGTTCCACATAAAAGATTAATGTACAAGTTAGCCAGCCTGGGAGTGGGTCCCAAGATGACAGCCTGGGCAAAGAATTGGCTGGAGAATAGGACACAGGGAGTAATAGTAAATGGAGTCCACCAGAAGAAAGGGGGTTACTAGTGGGTACCGCAGGGGACTAGATAGGACCAGTCCTCCAATGTCTTTATAAGCTTACTCCAGAGGGACTGGAAGGAAAGTATGTCTCTTTGCAGATGACACAAAGATCTGCAACAGAGTTGATGCACAAGGTGGGGTGGAAAGGATGAGAAGGGACCTTGCAAGGCTAGAGGAATGGTCAAATGTATGGCAGCTTAGATTCAGTGCTAAGAAGTGAAAGTAATGCACCTGGGAAACAAAAACCCAGGGGAAGAGAACACAATAGGGGGTGAGATACTAACAACAACAAAAATGGAAAGGGACCTGGGGGTAGTCATATCAGATGACCTAAAGGTGGGCAAGCAATGTGAGAGGGCAGCAAGGAGGGTTGGGGGGATACTGGGATGCATAGGGAGAGGCATCACCAGTAGAAAACAGGAAGTTATTATCCCTCTGTACAGACAGCTGGTCAGACCCCATCTGGAGTACTGCGTGCAGTTCTGGAGAGCCAATCTCCGCAAAGACATAGACAGGATGGAAGCTGTCCAGAGGAGGGCAACTAAAATGGTGCAGGGTCTGCACCGGAAGACATATGAAGAGAGACTTAAGGAGCTTAATATGTATAGCCTCGAGGAAAGGATGGAGAGGGGGGACATGATAGAAACATTTAAGTACCTCAAGGGAATCAACAAAGTCCAAGAGGGTAGCATTTTCCAAAAAAAGAGGTGTGCAAGAACAAGGGGGCACAATTTGAAGATGGGGGGGTGGCTCAGAGGTAATTTAAGGAAGTATTTTTTCACGGAGAGGGTTGTGGATGCATGGAACAGCCTTCCGGAGGAAGTTGTGGCGACAAAAACAGTGGTGGAATTCAAGCATGCATGGGACAGTCATAAGGCAATTCTAGGGGGTGGGGGCAGGAAGAAGTAGGCTGCTGGTTAACTAGGATCTGCAGCTTATCCATTAGGTAGGGAAATGGGCGGACTGGGTGGGCCAAGTGGTCCTTATCTGCCGTCAAATTCTATGTTTCTATGTTTCTAGTTAGTAAGATAGTGGGCATTTGTGGCAAAATTAGTGCATTTAGAAGTAAAAAACTAATGGGGGCTGAACCATAAAGTAAAAAATATCCATACTTTATAAACTTCCCACAGGCTTCAAAACACAGAGTATAAGCAGCACTGAATGACCAAAAAAACACAGAAACGAGTGTGCACATCAAGCTTTTGCAGATAGCTGTAGCATGAAGAACCAGCATGACTGTTACAACTACAACAAATGTAAGAACCACTACAGGCATGAAATGCATAAAAGCCTTAAATGGACATATTTTTGTTTCAATATAGCTAGTGGAAATAAAACAAGTGAGAATTCCTGAAAAGGGAACTGATGGAATGTATTACCTGAAGTAAATTAAGGAGGAAATTTGAGTAAGCTCTTGTTTATATGTATAATTTTTTTTAAACTTAACTAAAAAAGAATTTTTGGGCTGGCCAGCTAGCAAAACAAGTAGTAATAAGCTCTGTGGAGTAACAGGGCTAAGTAAAAAATGACTAATGCAGAGAGATATGTGCATTTGTGAGAAACTCTCATACAATTAATTAACAGTACTTTTAAACAAATAGTTTAAATTTTATTTATTTGTTGAAAAGTTTCACCAGGTAAAGTACATTTAACAACCAGTTGCTCATCTTTCAGTATGACGTTGGGGAAAGGGTGATGGGAGTTACATAGTATCAATGAGTGCACACACAATTTTACAATATCATAAAAAGCGTAGGTTGTAAGTGAACAATATAATGGTAAGAAGGCAAATAGTTGCAGGGAGAGTAAATTTAAAATCTTGAGACTAACAACTAGAGGTGAGATAGCATGACAGGTAGTGTAGCGGCCAAAGGGGACCTAAAACCTTACACACTACAGAATTAAGAATGGCAACAAATAAAGAGAGGGAGAGAGAGCGAGACAGAGGAGAGAGAGAGAGAGAGAGAGAGAGAGATAGAGAGAGGATAAGAAGCTTTCTACCACTGGAGTCAGGATAGGATCCAAGACTGTAAGTGCATTGAATTGGGATGAAGCTAGGCAGATGGGGCAGTGGACAAGGGGAGAGATAGGTGGTGGGGGGCTAAGGGCAAGTGCAATTTACAGAGCAGAAATTATGAAGAGCTTGGTTTAAGGAACCAGGAGAGGAAGAGGATCAGATTTGTGTAGGAAGTGCATTTCACAGTTTAGGGAGACAATAGGAGAAGAAGGCCTGCCCATTAGAGGTGGATCTCCAGGAGACAATCAGAGTTCTGTGGTCATGGGATTTTAGAAGTTGAGAGGTAGTGGTTAGGGGGGAGATTAGGGAGTTTAGATAGGGAGGGAGGGAGTGTACCAAGCCAGGACTTAGACATGAATTTCGTGCAGTGGTGCAGTCATCTATTTGTTAGGGAAGGGAAGGCTAAAGCTCAGTAGAGGTGACAGTGGTGGGTAAGGAGAGATGCATCCAGAGCAAACTGACAGAAGGAGTTAAAGAGAGTGTCCAAGTTTGCTAGGGAGGTGGCAGGAGCAGAGCAGTAGATGATGTTGCAATAGTCAAAAATCTGGAGGATCATTTTTTTGATCAGTTCACATCTAGCCTGGTGCGGGAGGCTTTATAGCGGTTTCTATAAAGGGTGCCAAGCTTTGGGAAAAGCTTTTTTATTATGATGTCTATGTGGGTGGAGAAAGTGAGATGTTGATCCAGTCACATGCCAGATACCTGAATGACTCAGTGGTAAGAATAGGTGCCCCATCAGGGGTAGTGAAAGCGGGGGCAGATTGGAACCTAGACAGTTTCTGATGCATGCTGAATGTCATGGACACAGTTTTCTTGGCATTACAGAAGAGATGGTGAGATTGAAACCAGCTCTGGACATTATTGAAATCACATTGGAGCCTGGAGGCGACAACCTCAGGTGAGGGCCCTGTCGAGAAAAGAACCGTGTCATTAGCATACAGTACATGTGTATGGATGATGAGGTGCAGATGGATGGCAGGTCATTTAGAAAAATGGAGAAGAGAATCAGGCCAAGTATGGACCCTTGAGGGACCCCAGAGTGAATGGGTAGGGGAGTGGAGATGTGATCAGATATTTTTACAGACTGTGTGCGGACATTTAGGTACATGCTGAACCATTTTGTAGCGTGTTCCGACAACCCGGCAGATGAAAGGGAGTGGAGCAGGAAGTAGTGGGATACAGTGTCAAAGGCTTTAGCTAGATCAATAAAAATGGCGGTAGTGATGTGGCCGCAGTCCATGCCTGACAGGATGGCATCAGTGAGCCGGAGTAGCGAGGTTGAAGTGGAGTGGTGTTTGCGGAAACCAGATTGATATTGGGTGAAGAAATTAGTGTCAGAGAGGTACGAGGATAGTTGGTCAAGGACTAGATGTTCTTGTAGTATGTCTAGTGTTGGGAGGAGTGATATAGTACAGTAGTTCTCAGGGGACAAGGATTCACCACCCTTTGGGAGGGGGAGGACGATTGCATGTTTCCAGTCAAGGGGACTCTCCATCAATTGAAATGAGAGATTGAGAAGGGCAGTCAGTGGGAGAGCAATGGCCGAGGCAAACAGGTTTAGTAGCTTTGGATCCAATCCATCAGGGGAGCTGCCTTTGTTCAGGTTAAGGGCTTCCAAGGCTGTCAACGTGTCAGCTGTCAGGAATTTGGAGAAGGAGAACCCAAGCAGGGCGACTGGAGAGCTTCTAGTAGCTGCAGAGGTTGACTTGTTATTTGATGGGAGAGAGCCTAACAAGGCAGAAGCACAGGAGGTAAAATGCGAATTGAAAGATGCGCAATGCCAGGTGGTCAGAGATGACTTTGTTGTTTATATGGGAGGAGGAGGGGAGGGAGGGGGGCTTGAGGGAGAAAAGGGAGTGAATTACCTTCCAGAATTTGGATGGGTTATTTATGTTAATGTTAAAAGTAGCGATGAAGTACTCGGCCTTGGCCTGATGAGTGACTTCTGTGCATTTGTTTCTGAGGATGCGGTAGGCTTCATAATCTTTATGAAGCATTGAGTGTTTGTGGAGCATCCAGGCCACATTGCGCGCTCTTTGGCAGGCAATGAGTTCTGGAGAGATCTAGGGGAGGTGATTACCATGGATGCAAACCCGGCATAGCAGTATGCATTGGTTCCAGACTTCAAGGAATCTGTCTCTGAAGTATTTGGCTTCATCGTCTAGGTTACTGACAGCAGATATAGGTGTCCAATTTGTGTTGGTCAGATCGTATAGGAGCAGGGCAGTGTTCAAGAATTTGTAAGAATGGATTTGTAGGGTTTTATAGGGAACTTTAACTTTGTGGACTCTGTGCACCAGGAAGGTCATGCAATGGTCGCTAAAGGCATCAGCTAGGGTGCTCAATTTAATGACCCTGTGGTAGTAAGGGCCCAGTTGATGAGGGAGTGGTTACCCGTCTTGTGGTTTAGTCTAGTTGGATCTTGGATAATTTGTGTTAGTTTGAGTGCATGTATAGCATTTAGCACTTTGTTAGGTATGGTGGACCAGTTTATGTTGAAGTCGCCCATACTATATAATTCATCGGCAGAAGAGTGGCTAGTTAGGGTGACTATGAGGTCAGTAGCAATTGAACATGAAGTGTATATAATTGGTAAAAGTGATAGCACTGCTTTTTCTTGTTAGAATAATTTCTGAAGCTAAAACTTCTTACTTCAATGTGAATCATTATAATGGAATTAAAACTATGTATTTATAATTATTAGGATGCCCTTTGAAAAAGCACTTAATTGTGCAAAATGTCAGGGCCTACGAGATTATTAAATAAATAAGAAGAAATTATTTGAAATGTGGAATCCTTCGCCTTTTTTGTCTGTGGACCCCAGTAACCAGTTTCAAGACCCAATTAAAGAAGGAGTAGCATAATTAGAAGATTGACACCATTATCCCTGGTAATAAGCATAGCTCTCCATCCTATTTAGCTCAATGTTGCCTGCCCATGTGAGCAGCAACAGTAATAGTTTTCTATGGGCATTTATAAAATGGGCAAAGGATTTCAAGCAATCCGATTGGTTGTTAGCCGTGCATTAGAAGTGTCTAATGTACAGCTAAAACTAGAACCCCCATTTAAGATACACAGGTCCATTTTATAAGTGCAATAAGCCACTCCGGGGACGTGCATTAGACAGTTCTAATACACGGCTAGGGGACTGGATGCACTCGGCCTGTGGCCTCGTGTCTACTACATCCCCCTAGCCGTGCATTAGAACTGTCTATTGCACACCACATCATGTCTTATTGCTTACCTAGTAAAAGCCTAAAAAGATGGATCCTTTCCTTTTGTAATGGCAGGAGGGAACAGAAGAAGACTGCATGAAGCCTGTACCAAAAGGCCCCAAGGATGCGTAAAGTAAAACCCTAACAGTAAAGGTAGAAGGATGCACAAGGGAGAGAGTAGACATGATTTGATAAAAGTAGTTCATATAATGACTAGTTCGAGTATCGCATTGCACATAGGGTTGAATAATAGACTCCAAGTGGAGTAGTGGAACAAAACTGGAGGATGATAGGCAAGGTGTAAACAATCCTGCATTATTAGATGGGGCAACAGATACAGGAACAGAATATGAGTTGAGGGAGCAGATGAGCATACCTACTAAACACCGAAGAATTAAAGGCGATGATAGCATTTTGGGATCCTGGTATGATAGAGGTAAACCCAAAAGGTCTATAACAAACAGTCCCTGCAAATATCAAAACTGCCATCACAGAGGCAACAAGCCTTTGTGTGAAGAAAATAAACAAACCAAAACAAAAGAAAAAGTCACTATGGTTCCCAAAAGAGGTGGCAGCGAAGGTTAGGGAGAAAAAGATAGCATTTAGGAAGTATAAGGAAACACAGAAGGAGCAGGACAGAGAACGGTACTAGTTAAGGCAGAAGGAAGCAGGGAGGGTAGTCAGAATAGCAAAGGCACAAACTGAGGAAAAGATAGCTAACTCATTTAAGAAGGGGGATAAAACCTTTCATATGTATATCAGGGAGCGTAGAAAGACAAAGGGAGGGATAGTGAGGCTGAACAGAATGGATAGTGGGTGGGCAGAGAGTGTCAGTGAAAAAGCAGGGGTACTGAATGAACACTTCTGTTCAGTGTTCACAAAAGAGGAAGTGGGGGGAGGTGCCTAATCCAATTAACAGAAGCACTCTGGAGAGGGGGGTCGATCCCAGTCCTTTCACAGAAGAAAGGGTTCTGAAAGAACTCCTAAAACTGAAGGTGGACAAAGCAATGGGGCCAGATGGAATTCACCCCAGAATGCTAAAAGAATTAAGCAGAGAACTAGTGACACCACTGAATACCCTTTTTAATAAATCATGGGAGGATGGTGTGGTACCTGAGGACTGGAAGAAGACTGATGTGATCTCCCTTCACAAAAGTGGGACCAAGACAGAGGCAGGAAACTACAGACCTGTCAGTTTGACCTCTGTGGTAGGGAAAGTAATGGAATAACTTCTGAAGGAAAGAATTGTTGAGTACCTAGAGGCCAGTGGGGCACAGAACCCAAGGCAGCATGGGTTCACAGCAGGAAGGTCATGTCAGACAAATCTAATTAATTTCTTTGACTGGGTGACCAAAGTAGTAGACCAGGGAGGGGCTGTGGACATGGCCTACCTAGACTTTAGCAAGGCATTTGACACAGTCCCACACAAAAGATTAAAAGTCAAATTAACCAGCCTGGGAGTGGGTCCCAGGGTTGTAGCCTGGGTAAAACATTGGCTGAACAACAGGAAGCAGAAGGTAATTGTAAATGGAGTCCTCTCTGAAGAAAGAGGGGTTACTAGTGGGGTACCGTAGGGTTCAGTACTGGGTCCAGTCCTTGTTAATGTCTTTATAAGTGACATTGCAGAGAGACTGGAAGGAAAAGTATGCCTTTTTGCAGATGACATAAAGATCTGCAACAGTGTTGATACACAAGGAAGATGAGAAGGGACTTGGCAAGGTTGGAGGAATGGTCAGAAGTATGACAGATTGGATTCAATGCAAAGAAATGCAAAGTAATGCACCTGGGAAACAAAAACCCAGGGGAAGATTACACATTGTGGGGGAGGTAGTAACAACAACAAAAATGGAAAGGGACCTGGAGGTAATCATATCAGATGACCTTAAGGTTGGCAAGCAATGTGAGAAGGCAGTAGGGAGGGCTGGGGGATACTGGGATATATAGGGAGAGGTATAACCAGCAGAGAAAACAGGAAGTTGTTATCCCCCTGTACACACAGTTGGTGAGACTCCATCTGGAGTACTGTGTCCAGTTCTGGAGACCCCATCTCCGCAAGGACATAGACAGAATGGAGGCAGTTCAGAGGAGGGCAACTAAAATGGTGTAGGGTCTGCAGAGAAGCCATACAAGGAGACTAAAGGAGCTAATATGTATACCCTTGAGGAAAGAAGGAGGAGGGGGACATGATAAAGCGTTTAAGTACCTCAGTGGAATCGCAAAGTCCAAGAAGGTAGCATCTTTCAGAAAAAGAGATGTGTAAGAACAAGGGGACACAATCTGAAGAAAGAGGGGGTTGGCTCAGGGGCAATGTGAGGAAGTATTTTTTCACAGAGAGGGGAGTGGTGGATGCATGGAACAGTCTTCCTGAGGAGGTTGTGGGGTCTAAAACTGTGGGAGAATTCAAGAATGCTTGGGAGAGACATAAGGCAATTTTTGTGGGGGGTAGGAAGAAATAGGCAGTTGGTTAAATAGAATCTGCAGCTTATCCTCTAGGTAGGGAAATGGGCAGACTAGGTGGGCCAAGCAGTCCTTATCTGCCATCAAAGTCTATGTTTTTATAAATAGTGGGACTGGAGGAAATTTGGTATTTGCCTCTTTAAAAAGAGAAATATCATTGGGCAAAGAAATCAAGATGGGGCAGTACTATCAAACTAGTGTATTTAAAGAGTGCTGTGGGTGTGAATGCATGCGGGAGAAATTTTGAGTTTACATTGTTTTAGCAGAAAAGGTAAATGGGTCTGAGATAGCTTTAGAGCAGGAGTAGAGGGTGTCCAATTACAATAAAAGCCGTAGCTGTCACAGCCAATCATGTGCCGTAACTGAAGGCTTTGGCCAATCCGAACTTCAAGACTCAGCCCCGGGCATAGCAAGGCAGCTCACCTGTAAATGTAGCTTTGGTAGCTGGGCAGGAGGGGAGGAGCAGCCAGGCTGACTTTCCAGCACAGCCGCAAGGGTTTCGGTGGCTAGCCCGGTCAGGGGCTTTACCTGGAAAGAAAGAAAAGAGAGGGGGGAATCAAATTAGGTACTGAAGACAAAATACACCTGAGAATACACCTGAGAAGTATGATTATATTACCATTATGACTGCCCTGGAATGGCTTATATCATAAAATGGTAGGGATGGGCTGTGCATCGGGTAGCTGGATCAGGTAGGTCGGGTATCGGCATTTTTCGGTCGGGTAGGGTAGTTTGAGTAATTTACTATCCTACCTAACATAACATTAAGATTTGTGCTGCACTTTGTGGTTGCACAGGTGTGAAATCTTACTAATCACAGTCAGATAGTGCACCATGCTATCCAACTGTGAATAGGGCCAGAATGAGACAGTGCTAACCCAGGAAAGTCACAGCTAACCTTACTAGCACTGCCTCGACATCCAGCCAGAAGAATGGCCCCACAATGAATAGCGCAGGTGCACAATTTCCTATTCACTAGAGCTCCTATGTAAATGAGACCATTGGGCATGCAAGGCATGAGGTGACCATTTGCATGCCCAATATGGGCCCATTTACATAGACTGTGGGTGCCTTAGCATACCCCTGCAGCCCCTACCTGACATAGCTGCAATCCCTGGTGATCTAGTGCCCCTGCTGCTGTTCGCCATCCTGACTGTGTAAAAACAGTTTCCCTGGTGGTCTAGTGGTGCCTCCTCTCTCCTGATCACCGATCGCCATCCCTAAAAAAGAAATGTATGCTCTTCATGATAGTCAATCGCTGGACTGATAACAAATATTGATATTCTCTGGTGGTCTAATGGTCCCTCCCTTCCCCCATTCGCCATCCAGTTGATAGGAAAACATAAGTCCCTGGTGGTTTACTGGTCCCTCTCTCCACCGATCACCTTCCAAACACAGTAATAGAGATATAATCTTCCCTGGTATCCAGTGGTCCCTCCCCTCACCTGATCACCCACCCAGTACATAAAATAAATCAACCCCGGTGTTCGGTGTACTCCCCCATCCCAACCCCTGTGTAGGTATGAGAAATATTTCCCTGGTGGTCTAGTGATCTCCCTCATTGTCCCCAATCCCATGTACAAAGAATGGAAACCATACCCTGGTGGTCTAGTTGACCTCAACCCCCCACCCTGTCAGGGAGTGACCCACAACCCCGCTATCCCCCAACCCAACCCCCAGCCAGTGACCAGGACAGCCTTCCTCTCACCACCATGGCTGGCAGCTGACTGAGCTCTCAGTGAGTGTGTACTGTATACAGTATGAGCTCATTAGCCCCTATGCATGACAGGGGATAAAGTATGCACCACAGGCACATACCCAGCCCATGGAGCTCCACACCTGCGGACAGGTGCACACCTGGTAGCATTCACAAACTTCACCCACACCTGTCTGCAGTCCCTTCCCCTGGTGCACAGGCTCACACAGGGCAGACAGGGACAGAGTTGCAGTCCTAGGCAGGCAGCCAATCAAATGCCCAGCCTGGGACCAGGAGTGTATCCCCTGTGCATGACAGCGTGGGACTGGGATCATGCATCTCCCACAAGCACCTGTGAACTGCGCTGATGGCTGCTGTCAGAAGTAGAGCCCCCTCTGACATCTGCCCCAGAGGCATCCTCTGCACCAGGAACACAGCCATCCCCCCACACATGGGGAAGCCCCTCCTCAGTCCCATGATGCTTGCCCTCTACTCCTGACCCCAGTGGTGCCCCATCCCCAGCACTGAACTGCCCTGCAATCAGTGGGGCACTGATCCTGGGACTGCAGTACTCCCGCCCACACACAGCCAAGACACCCCCACCGCAATCACCACACCACCCCTGACTCCTGGACATGCCAGGATGTGCTGCGGCCATACATCAGCTGGCAGCAATGCCCACTGAACACCTCCTTCACTGCCTGCACTGGGGATGAGGTATACATGTGCAGGGGGGTTCTGAGTTGCAGGGATGGGGGGGCTCCAAGTGTTTGGGGATGGTGCTCAGGACCAGTTGCTGTTCTGGGGGTGCCCTGTGGGTGCATGGTCATAACTGTGCACAGCTGATTTGGCAGGGTCCCCACAGCGTATCTCTCTCAGCCCTACACCCCCCCACAGTATGCACTATGTGCCTTTGTGTATAGCACGTAGCCATGGCAGGTTTATCTATGCCAACTCGACAACACTTTTGTCGAGGTTCAGCATATCGAGATCCCGATGTCGACAGGTGAAATTTTGCCTGTCAGACATTGGTTTATTTTTTATCAAGGGGCACAGTCCCCAAACCTCCCATGTGGGGAGGTTACACCCCTGTGCCCCTCCACATTAAGATTCCTAACTCTGAGTCAGAATTAACTTGAAAGGGTGGACGAAAGCTGGCGAAAGGGAGTTATCCCCAGATCCCCCACAGTGACAATTTTAAAACCTGTTCAAATGGTCACTGTGGGGGATTACGCTGTAGGGGTTTGACCTTCATTTGGTACACCATGTGTGCGTCCTCTGCCAGCCCAGTGCGTTGGTGTCTGCGTGGCTGAGGGATAGGGTGTGTAGGGGCTGCGCGCCCTGGTTCATGCATCCCACGTGGGGGCACAATGGGTGCGGAGTGGCTAAGTGCCATGGATCAGTGACATGTAGGCACTCCACACCATAATGCAAAGGGCCCACAGACAGTGACTGACAGCTCAGAGTGAGCTGTCATTCCATGAGTGCATACTGTATACAGTACGCACTCATTGAAAGCTCAGTCAGTGACTAGCCGTGGTGGTGAGAGGAGGGCTGTGCTGGTTGCTGGCTGAGGGTCAGGTTGAGGGGGCAGTGGGGTGATGGGTCACTCTCTGACAGGGTGGGTGGTTGGGGGTCCACTAGACCACCAGGGTACTCTTTCCATTCCTTGTACATGGGATCAGGGATAGGGAGAGGGGCCACTAGACCACCAGGGAATTATTTCACTTACCTCTACAGGGGTTGAGATGAGGGGGGTACACTGGACACAGACAGATTTATTTTATGTATTGGGAGGGTGATCGAGTTGGGAGAAGGGACCTCTGGACACCAGGGAAGATTATATGTATATTATTGTGTTTTGGAAGGTGATTAGCGGGGAGAAGGACCAGTGGACCAATAGGAACTTATGTTTTCCTATCAACCGGATGGAGATTGGGGAAGGGGAGAGAACACTAGACCACCAGGGAATATCGATATTTGCTACTGGTCTGGAAATCAGTGGTCATGGGGGGCCACCACCAGCAGGGCATACATTCTATTTTACTTATTTTTTTTCAGCAGGGACAGCAATTGGTGATCGGGACATGGGAGGGACTGCTGGGCCACCAGAGAAACAGACTTTTACTTCCACAGGCCAGCAATTATGGAAGGTGGGGGAAGGGACAATGGCACCATTGTCACATTACGTTTTCTTTTTGGGTTGGCGATTGGCAAGGGGAGGGAACAGTAAGCCACCAGGGACTCTTAGTATTTCATATCGGGCCAGCATTAGCAAGGGAAGGGAACACTACATTACCAGGGAAGTTTAAAAATATTTTTATGTGGTCCAGACAGCGATCAGCAGGAGGATGGTTCAATTGACACCAGGGATAAGAATTTTTTTTGTCTGAATGGGGCAGAGATTGACAGTGCCTCTGGCAGCAATTAGGATTGCACGGAATGCCACCAGAATTCGGACAGCAGTATTTTCTCCAAGCAAGGGAAACCTGCAATAGGGCAGATGATAGAAATTGGTCTGTAGTTTTGGGCTGTATCAACTGGGCCAGATTTGTGGACAGGTACCACTACTGCTGTTTTCCATTTGTCAGGTATTGAGTGGGTGATGAAAGATTGATTGATTAGCATCAAGATGGGCAGTGCAAGCGCTGATGCTCCAATGCGGAAGAATTTACGGGACATGAAGTCAAAGCCTGGAGAGCTATCACATTTGAGACTCTTGAGTAACTTTAGGGCTTCAAAATTGGTGGTAGTTTTTATACGAAAGGAGGGACGGTTGGTCTCGTGCTGATGCTGATTGGTATTGTAGTACTAGCAAGAGGGGGAAGACAATGTTTGTTGGGAGTAAGGTCTGTAAAGAAGTTGTTTATTCCAGTGGCAATGTCCAGAGGTGTTATGTAAGTGGCTGCATTAGTGGTCATGGTTCGAGAAGCAATGCATTCTCTACATTTTAGTAGGGTATTCATCTAACACCAGAAGCTTTAAGGGGTGGTAAGGTTTGTTTCTTGTAAAGATATAAGACAGTCTGTTTTGGCCACCTTTATTTTATTTTTGCATAAATTGCAGAGCCGACAATAAATAATCCAATCAGTATGTACCCCAGATCACTTAAAGATCTTCCAGGCTTTATCACGTGTGTGCATGAGACCCCTCAGGTCTTTAGTTAGCCAAGGGGCAGGGAAGCCTTTGGATCTTCTGGTTTTGTATGGGGCAAGAGAGTCAAGGGCAGTTGTGAACACTGAGATAAGATAGTCAAGGGCCTGATTTGTATCATGGAGGGTGTTAGCTGGTGACCAGTCAACGGAGGCTAGGCAGCTGTTGAATTCTTCCACATTGAACTTGGTCAAATCACTGGTTTTGATTATTTTGTGGGGTAGACAGAGTGCAGAGCTGTTCCAGACACAATAAGTGAGTGATTACTCAGGGAATCTGGGAAGATACCTGCAGCTTTGATGTTAGCTGGTGTGCTGGTTATGATCCAGTCAAGAAACGTGTGTCTCCCAGACTTCATGTTCAGTCTAATGGGTTGCTCTATGATCTGCATGAAATTAATGTCTGCCATTGCAGAATGGTACTGCATGTTTTGTGAGCCAAGCCAGTTAAGGTTAAAGTCACCACATACCACTATGTCATGTCTGAGGACTTTGTCCAGGCTGGTGATAACCTCCTCATAAGAGGACAAGTGTCTGGAAAGCAGATAAATGCAGCCTAACACCAGTTTCTTGGACCCACCAAGAGTGATGGTGATGAAGATATGCTCAGCCAGAGGGTGGATATCCAAGTCATCCATTTTGTCAGCATTCAGTTCAGTCCTGGCATAGATCATGACACCCCCAAACTTTCCATGAGCCCGGTTCTTCCTAACGATGGAGAATCCAGGAAGGATAACCTCATGAGATTTGACGTCAGGTTTTAGCCAGGTTTCAGATATGCATAGGATGTCAGGTTTATGAAGCTGGGTTCATGCTTCAAGCTCGGGCATCTTACCTCTGATGCTTTGGATATTCATTTGAGCTATTTTGAGGCCTGAGGTGTTGGTCCAAGTGGGCAGCTGTCTCAGGGAGTTTGGTACACTTCCACAGGGGGTGTTAGTGGTGTGGCCTAAATTCGACCCAGGGTTTAGTTCAATGTCCCCGGATGGCAGCATAGTACAGAGGTGGCACTGCATCAGAGGAGTATGCAAGAAAGGTAATTTTCACCACTGTCTGATTCGAGTTGGAGTTAGGGATGTTTTACATCGCAGGACTAGTAATTGGAGACACGGATGTTGTGAAAACTCTAGACAAGGAAGGGAATGATGTTGATTGAGGATAGGGCATTGATTGGAGGTCATTAGGGACCTTGAAGTAGTGAGGACTGGTGATGGCCCATAATGCAGCAGAAGTGCCAAGCAAATTAGTACCACTCCTGTACCTTTTAAGCGTAGCATGGTTGTGGTATGTAGTGGGACTTCCTGGGAGTTGTTAGTCTGACCAGAGAGGGGCCAGAGATGGTAGAACTAAGGATTAGTTTGAAGTGTATAGCCAACCACAACATAGTTTGGAGTGGCTTATGAGCACTTAATAGAGGTCTGGGGTGGGGATGGCAGGGCAGGCCAAAAAACTGAGTGCGAGGCATTGCAAGGACCGGGCACTACCTACCAGGAACCAGGGCTGCTTTTACCCAGTAAGGAGATCCACGGAGCTGGCTCAGCTGTGGCATACAAGTCTGATGAAGCCTCTGTCCAATAGGGAAGAGCCAGCAGTGCTTCTGGCCAATCCTGTTAGTGCAGTGCAGGGCGGTGGGCCAATAAGCGCAAAAGCAGTAGAACTAGGTGGTGAGTCATA
Organism: Neoceratodus forsteri; assembly: GCA_016271365.2. Classification (NCBI taxonomy): domain Eukaryota; kingdom Metazoa; phylum Chordata; order Ceratodontiformes; family Ceratodontidae; genus Neoceratodus; species Neoceratodus forsteri. The sequence goes on from CM057449.1 coordinate 374,759,875, forward strand.
CCTTAGTGCCAAAGGGAGCAGAGCAGTTCTCGGCCTTAAGCCAGACACGAGCTTCTGTTGTGAGGATGTTTTGTGGCACCACTCAGTCAGTGCTTCAAGGAGGTGTGGAGCTGCCATAGTGTTAGAGGGAGCAGAGTGGGTCTCAGCCTTAAGCCGGGCACAGAGCTTCTGTTATGGGGACAATCTGCGGTGCCACTTGGTCGGCGCTTTGAAGAGGTGTGGAGTTTTATAGGAGAAAGAGAGGGGAGCATTGTCAATAAAGAAACACTAGTAATAAAAAATATGAACAGCAGTTAATGTTTCTAATTTATGTGTGTAAGGAGAAGGTGTGTGTGAGGAGAAGGTGATGATCAGGGAAGAAATATTTAATTAATTTGTTTTGATTTTTATTTAAGATAGTTTTATTTTTAGGCCTTGTTGAAGGTAGCAGCCAAGTTTGTGATGGAAGGACAGTTCTGTTTGTAGGGGGATTGATTTTTTCATTGTGTGATGTGGCTATTAACAAATCTGGTCAGGTTTAGGACCAGGATGACCGTATATTATTATTCTTTATTACACAATGGCAAGAAAGAATCCTGGACTCTGAGTGGTCAGTGTATGCCTGAGACAGTGATGTTATTACACAATAACATCACTGTATTGTTGAGCTACAGGATGAGCCACAGCATTTGCTGTCTCTTAAGAAACAAAGATATAGTGCCTTGCTAAAAATCTACAAACATTTTTTCAAATTTTTTAAAATTTGTATAACATCAAGCCATTGTATAATTGCAGTAAGGCACTCCAAGGTGTGTGTTGTCCTGTTATAACATCACTCCTGGGGTGGTGGAAGCACTTGACTTTGCCTCGTGCTTCAACCCACCCCAGGAGTGATGTTATAACACGATAACACACACCTTGTTGTGCCTTATTGCTTAAATAATGCACAGTCACATGACTGGTTTTGCCCAAATTTCTTTGATTTTTTAGAGCCTCAGGAATGTAAATTAATGGCATATTAGAACACAGTCCGTTGTATGCTCTGTGTATACAATTTCTGTGTTCTGTGTGACAATTAAGGGCAGATTAATTCTTGGATTGGCAGAATGGGCCGACAATCAAGCTGACTGAGATGTAGGCAAGTGAAAAATAAACAGTGTTATTTACCCATTGGGTGAATAACATTGTTTATCTTTCGCTTGGATCAGAGTCATGGGAAAATAATGCATTTATTTAAGTAGTGGAATCCGTACATACATTGTGTACATTAATATATTATAAAACTTCACAGAGACAGAAAGGGAGGGAGAAAAGAGATTGGTGCTAGAAGGCGGAGGGGTGGAGGTATATATCACTAAAGAGTCTGGCTGGTGGGGGAGTGGGCACTGTAGCTCACAGTGGGTGGGGTGACTTCACTGTTTAAAAAGTAATTTTTAACAAAAATGCTTCACAGGTGAAGTTGGTTGTGAAGTCGGAAACTCCGTTCCACTATGAGGAGAATAAAGTTCCCAACTCTGCATCGACTTCATCAGCAAAATTTTAATTTGCCGCATCTTCAATCATGGAAACATAGAAACATAGACAATGGTGGCAGAAAAGACCAAAGGTCCATCTACTTTGCCCAGAGTTCCCCAGCTGTCCCAGGACTTACTGTCCACATGAGGTTTTATCCCTTCTGGTCCCCCACTGCATTCCTCCCTACTGCTACTTATCTTTGATAAGCTGTTCTCAGTACAAACACTTAACCAAAAAAAGGCAAGAACTGTGTAAGAATTTTGATGGTACAACAAGCAAGGATATATGCTGGCATATGCAAGAAACATGCAGATTGTTATGTATGTTTATGCAAGCTTTTACATTAGAATGATATGTAGGCAATGTGTGAGGATTGTGACCTTTTCCTTGCTGGAAAATTTGTGGAAGAAAAATTCCTTGCTTCATGCAAGAACATTCCTTTCTAACATCCTGAGATGCAAGAAAAAGTATGCATAGGGTTACTGTACAGCAGTATTAGTTTTACATCCTGCTGTGGTGCTAGAATCTACAACCTTCTGACTCCACAAGCAGTCATGCAACCTACTGAGCCACTGACACCATACTGATCAAGTGTCATGCAAAAGCTATGTAAACTCAGTATAGAACAGCAATTGTGATAACTTCTTATATATTTCTTAACGTTTTTAAAAGGAAATGTATTCAGTCTGCTCCCAATATTCTTGATTTGAATGCACTAGACCACCCTTACAACTCTTAGAGTAGTGTTTATGTAAGCAACACACTAAATAGGTGGGCATTATTGGATATGTGGACTGCCTAGGGGCGTACTGAGGCCTGACGCCACAGGCGGAGTGCCTTATAGCCCCTGGAAGGTCCGGTATTTCCCAATAATGTCCATCCTGGAGGGTATTATTGCACTTAAAAAATGGCTCATTGGAGAATGTTTCTCTGTGACGAGGCATTTGGACTGGCTATTATTTTTAGCTGGGCATCTATTGAAAAATTAATGTCCAGCTTGGAGCCTGTCTCAGCCAATCAGGTTTAAGAATTGATTGTTGCCATTTTCTAAATCAGTATTAATATACACCTGAGGTCATAATACTGTACTCTACTTGTGACAACACAGTCATTGTGATAACTAATTATGATATAGCTATAGAGAGATATAGATTCAAGTGGGGGAGAAAGAAACTAGGGTAGATAAACTGTAAATGATTAAGACCCTATTTTCAAACAAAGTTCTAGAGTAATGACAGGAAGTGGAAATCTAAGAAAGATACATAATATTAGCTGAATGGTAACTAAATAGTGCATTTTTAAAGTTTACCATCAGTCTTTTTCTGCTAAAGCTGCCACTACATTGGTTCATTTTAATACAAGACTGAATTGGGCTAAACTGGACAATGAGCTCTTCTGCCGTCACCTCGCTGGCCAGCAGGTATATTCCTGCCCACTATGTGGCTCCTTTTTCCATGTTGTCTCTCTTTGCCTTCTGACAGTTTCTGATGTCTCCTCATCTTCCATGGAAGCTATGAGGAATTTATGAGCTGGTCGAGCCTTAGCTTCCTTTTCCTCTTTATGGTTGACCTGCACAACCTCTAATCCTAATGCCTACATTTGCCCCAACTTAGACAGGCACAGAAGGCAAATTAAGTATGTAGGAGGCAAACCAATTTGCAATAACTTCAATGACAACGGATGCTCATTTTCCGGTGTCCAGTTTCTCCATATCTACAGTTTCTGTGGTGAACCTGATTCTTGATTCAGTTGTCTGAAAGGGTCTCAGTCAAAACAATGACAATTACTGCATCCCTCCACTCCGGTCAACCTACGGGCTTTAGCCCAAGCACTAGCTTCTCATTCTTTTCACTCGTCTGAGGAATATCTTCTGTCTGGGTTTTCCAAAGAATTTCATACTGGCATTGCTGTGTTTCCCTCTGATACCTTCGTATATCATAACTTGCAATCTGCCATAAAGGAACCCAAAGTCATGCAGCAATTACTACAAAAAGAACTTCTATAAGGATTTCTCATTGGTCCTTTTCTGCATCCACCATTTCTTACCTACCAGATCAGTCCTGTTGGCGAGGCAACTAGAAAATGTTCTGGTAAAAAGTGACTAATCATTGACTTATCAGCACCTCGATCTAAGTCTATTTCTAGTATCAATTCATTGATTCCATTTGATGAGTGTTCTCTCTCCCATGCTCACAAAGATGATGCTATTAAAATCATTAAGCAATTTGGCTCTGGCTCTTGGTTCTCGAAAGTGGACATTTCAGATGCATTTAAATTGCTGCCAATCCATCCTTTTCTGTGTCACTTATATGACATTAAATGGAGAAATCTTTACTACTTTGCCATTCATCTAACCCTTGGTTGCAAAAGCAGCCCAAAATTATTCAACATGTTTTCTGAGACACTTTGTTGGCTATTAACATTTGTCATTGCCCAGCTATCATCCATCTCCTAGAAAATTTCTTAGTAATCAATCTGACAGATTTACCTTCAGCTGCTGACATTACTTCTTTTGTCCACCTCTTTCAGGAGTTAGCAGTGCCTCTGTCCGAAGAAAAAAACTTTAGGACCATCTATGTCTATTGAATTTGTAGGTATTGAGCTGGATACAATACACATGGAAGCCAAATTACCTCCTAATAAACTGCTTGGGATTCAAGTACTAGAGGAATCTTTTTCTGTTCATTCCTTCTGTACCGAATACAAACTTATTTCACTTCTGGGTTGCCTCAATTTTGCAATGCGAATTATTCCACAAGGCTGTTTATTTATTTCCTGCCTTCTCTCATTATCCTCTTTTGTCTCCAGATTTTATTTTGTTTATTTATTAACTGTCTTGGAATTACAACCTTTGAGCTAGAAGCTCATTTACAAAGGTTCGACGTCAGGAGATAAGTACAATACAGGTGTAATATAGACATGTGCAAAGAAAACATAGAGGGTAAGGTTGCTAAACCACGAAGAATGCATATAATATATACAATTCATTTTTCAAAAGTGCGAGGATTTGCTAGCAGACCATATACTGGTGAGTGTAGAACAGGTAAAGGAGAGAAGAGAGGAGCACAGCCAGGAGAGCTTTGTCAGAGGTTTTGTGGAGGAGGTGAATGTGAGGATTGAGAGTTGGGGAGGTGAATATGATGATATTGAATTGGGGAGGGAGAGTGAAGAGCAAAGGGGTGGGAAGAACAGAAAGGAAGCAGATTGTCAGGAGGGAAGAGGGGTGGTGCTCTAGATGTGGGGGTGATAGAAGGGGTAGTAAGGGTGCACAAAGGGGGGAGTAGGGGGTAGGTAGGAGAAGGAGGCAAGATGGTGAGATAGGGGAGTAGAGGAGCAGCTAAGTGCTAGGTAGAGGAAAGGACGGGTGGGAGTTAGTTCATGCAGTCATATACACTAACTTCACCATCACATATCCATTACTGCTGTGGACAAATCTGATTTAGCCATGTGGTCCCATTTCCTAGCCTGTTGGAATGGATGCTCTATGTTCTACAAAGAACCTTCTCTTGATCTCCATCCCAGGATATATACTGATGCATCTCCCAACCATGGTTTTTCAGTCATTTTGGAGCATTTCTGGTTTGTAGCTCCTTGGTCTCCTGATATATACGCTCTTTGAGACTTTCGCAAAACATCTCCTTTATTTGAAGTTTACCCTATCATAGCTGCTGCATTTGTATGGGGCCACCTTTGGTCTTTGTAGACCATCTTGATATTCTCTGATAATCAACCCACTGTGGATATCATAAATAAAGACAGATCATCATCCCATCCCATCATGTTGTTCACAAAGAGGCTGACTTGGTTATCACTGTACCACAATTTCACCATGAAATGTTTTCATATCCCTGACTAAGCTAACAAAGCTGCTGATTACCTGTCTTGATTTTAACACCAGAAATTCCATTGCATCTGTCCTTCAGCATATTCAACCATGACCTCTTCTCCTCAATTCACCAGTCTCATCATGACTTATTACCTTATCGTCAACAAGCTGGAGTCATTATCTGGCTAGATCTAGTTCCTACTACTCAAGCAACTTATACCACCACCTACAAGAAATTTTTCTCATTTTGCGCCTTCCAATCATCCAAGTTCTTTCTCCATTGATCATATTATGGCATTTACAACCTTCTGCAGCCAAGCCTTGAATTTATAATTCGGGACTGTTAAATAATACCTATCCAGAGTTTAATTTTCCCTATATCAGTTGAATTCATCTATGTCTTCATTCCTGTTTCACACTTCAGTCAAACTCCACCTATTTGAAATCCATACAGCAACCCAAGCAAATGCTCCTAAACAATTACCTATTGAAGGATCTATATTTTATAAATTGTTGGATTTACTGCACACCAGTCTCTTCAACCCTACCTCAAACAATCAGCCATTTGCTTAGCATTCTATGGTTTCCTGCATCTGGGAGAGTTAACTACATCTTCAGCATCTTCAGCAAATTTTTTACAGTTGCCAATTTAAGAAAGCAAGAAGATCATTATATTCTCTTCCTCCCAATCTCAAAAACTGATAGACTGCATCAAGGAGTTCAGATCTCATACTACCCACTCAGAATAATTGGTGTCCAGTAGCAGTATTGATCAAATCATACACTATCATGTCTGCTCCATTTCTTCAAAACCTCTTTTATCTATCAGTAACCTCATGCCACTATCAATCAGATGTTTCATGGAACATGTGAGAATCATTTTACAAAGCCTCTTACTTAATCCTTTAGCTTCACATGCCACTCTTTTCAGAGCGGAGCTGCATCTTCTGCATTGAAGAACAATGTCCCCTCCCATATCGTCAAGAGACTTGAAAGGTGGACCTTTTTATGCTTCAAGACCTACATCCCCAATCCTGAGCAGAATTCAGAAAAACTTTTAGGATTACTTCCTCTTAGTATGCCCAGATGAAGGGCAGTTCTGTAGCTATGGCTCCTCAGAGGTTTCCTCCTCAAGGGATTTTTTCCTCTCCTGCATGCTACTGTTCACACACTCTTTGAGATAGAAGCAGTATCTCTTTTATTTTGGCCTTCTATTTTCATAATCCCACCTGGCTCCTCTACTGAGGGTGGAAATAGAGAAAGATCAAAGTTAAAGTTCACACAGGCACTTATACTATTCTCAAACATCGAATGGGAGGGCTTTGCCTGAGGTTCAATGTAGGGGAATAACTCCTCCCAACATCTACTTTTAAACCAGCCTCTCCCCTCACTCCACACTCAGTGTGTCTCAAACATACTCCATCATCCCTTCTTCCTCCTCCAGCACTCTCTTCACCCTTAGTGCTGGGCCTTCTATTTCTGCAATGCTGCCTGACTCCTCTACTGAGGGAGGGAAAACAGAAAGGCCAAAGTTAAAGTTCACACAAGCATTTACGCTATTCCCAAACACTGAATTACTAATAGGATATTGGGTGGCAGCTCTGATGTGGGTAGCCCTACTGTGGGGCAATGACAACTACACAACCCAGTGGAAAATGATACATTTTGCAGAGAAATTCCCTATTTCTCTCCAGGCCTTACTATTTTCTCCTAAAGACCTAACTAAGGTCCCATGGACTCCTTTAGTGACCTTCTCACAGTTTTGGAGGGTTGCAAATAGGGTACAAAAAGAGTGCTCACTAAACACTCCCTGTTGTTATATTCCTGGTGGGCGTGGGATGAGAAGTTTTTCCCCACCTCCATAGATCCCTGGTTTTGGAGACAGGCGCAGGCTGGCCTCCATTCAGCATGGCAAGTCATGCAGGAGGGCTCAGTGAGAACCTTCGAGGACTGTGTCCAACCCTATGGATGAAGACATACTGACAGATTTGTATATTTTCAACTGAGACCACTTCAATAAGTTATCACACAAGCTATGAGTGATCCAACAACACAGAGCACTACACCACCCTTTGCAGTGATTTGGGAATCCTTACATGGGAAAAGGGCTGTCACTATCCTATACATCAACTACATAAGGAATTTGGGATTACTGACTATCTTAAAACTAGATGGGAGCAAGACCTTAACATTACTATCACAGACACCCAGTGGGAAAAACTGTGGGAGATGGTTTGGCATACCTCATCCTCTCCCGGATGGACAGAATTCATCTGGAAGCTAAGAATTGTATATTTTATGGTACCTCAACTACAAGCTAAATGGGATACAGGAATTGCCCAAACTATTGGTGACAATGTAGAGATGAGGTTGCTTCACAGTCCCATATCTTCTGGCACTGTCCTAAACTTCAAGGGTTTGGGGCAGAGGTTAGAGGGAAGAGAGTACACATATTAACCATCACAGAACCCCTGGGCTGTGAATACCTTCATCTGGGTATAAAACTCAAATCATTAAAGTGACAATAGGGAATATATCTCTTGGCTATACATGCAGCTGCTGCTGCTGCTAAAGTCATCATTGGGAGGTGGCTTCAAGTGGACCAGACAAGGTGCAAGAGTGGGCACAAATAATTAATCAAATGCAGGTACTGGAAAAATTAACATTTATTGTACAAGATAGACTCTGCTTATACAAGCAGATGCCCATGATGGGACATGTTACAGCTGGAGGAAAACACTGATTCTGGCTTAATGCATTGTTTTAATTGTGCTTACTTAACTGGATGACAGGATGGTTGTGTGACTTGATTACATTGTGGCTATTTGCCTCTTTATCCATGGGATATACCACCTTGTAGGGGAATGATGCAAGGAACCCTAGAGGAGGGTTCCCCTCCTATAGATACCATGGTAATGATTCTGTTGGCTAAAGGTAGCTTGCAAAGAAGCCCAAGGGTAAGAGAGACGAGCCGCTAGAGGAAGAGGGCTGGATGGTGGGGCAATGAGAAACAAATCCTGGGGAGGCCCAGGATGATTGACCTTATAAAGCCTGATGGGGGAGAAACATAGTTGCTCCACCCATTAAACATCAGTCTTAAAGCCTTCCCATTCAATTGTGCTTATGCAACTGGATGATTGTGTGACTTGATTACATTGTGGCTATTTATCTCTCTATCTGTGGGATATACCACCCTGTAGGGGAACGATGCAAGGAACCCTAGAGGAGGTTTCCCCCCAAAAGGTGCTGTGGGAATGTTTCCATTGGCTAAAGGTAGCTTAGGAAGAAGCCCAAAAAGAATACCCATTCGTGTATTGAGCATTAAGAAAGGGAGAAGTAGAAAATATCTAGACTAGAAATAAATGTGACAGACATAGGTAAGAATGGCAGTAGAAGATGAGGAAAGGTGAGGATGATGAATGAAAGGAAAGCTGAGAAGATAAATAAGGGCAGACTTCCCAAAGAGAGAGGGAACAGCTGGGGTCACCATCCGACTCCATCCAACAGCAGAACATAACTAATGAACCTAAGAAGCACTAATCATAACTAATATTATGACCATTGGCAAGGAGGGGAGGAAAAAACCCCTTTGAGGAGGAAACCTCTGGGGATCCAAGGCCTAGGTCACTTTCCCTCCAGGCTGAAAGATGTTTGATTTAAGGACGTATGTTGCTAAAGAGAAGGATACGAGTAGGGAAGGTGATGGCAGGATAGTGGAAAAAAAAAAAACAAACAAAAGCACAAATCAGAGAAGCTGTATGATGGATGGAGGAGCATCGATGTGAATGAAGAGACCTACCTAGAGGCTGGAGGAGCGAGGGGTCAGGTGAGCAGGGATACCCAGAGGGAGACAGGAGAAGATGAAGGAGTAGGTCGAGTTGAGGTAGCATGGACCTGAGAGGGTGATGCTTGAGTGGTTCATGTGACAGAATAAACCTACAGAAAGGTTGGATGAGTGAAGTATTCAATGGGAAGGAGTAGACCCATGTAGAGGTCAGATGAGCGAGGGGCATCCAGATGCAGTCATGAGAAGACAGAGGAGGATAATAACCACAGGAGTGATGTCAGTGAAGTAGCAGAAGACCCAATAAGAGGTATGCTTGAAGAAGCAATGGGAATGATTAGACCCTGAGGTCGGACTGAGTGAAGCAGAACCAGACTTAGGCATGGGGATGCCAGATGGACAAGGGAAGAGGAGAATATGAATAGAAAAGGTGATGCAGAGCAGAATGTGTGGGACCCAGAATGGAGGACCAGTAAAACAAGGAGGCGAGTAACAAAGTGAAGGTAGAGGGCAGGAGCCATAAAAACAAAGAGGAGGTAGGAGGGGAAAATGGAAATTGCGCTCCTGTCGGTAAAAACGGCCCCAGAGGAATCACTCGTGGAACGGAATGAGTCAGGGGTGTGTGTTTGTTTTTTTCTGCAAATGAGAATCATCTAAAAATTCATGAATCAACTTGGAAGATCAGTAACTGCTGGGGAACAAAGGAGCGACAAGCGGGAGGATTCTGACAGGCATGGAAATTGAAGGAGGAGAATGAGAGCATGGTTACCAGGATATTAGGTACATATGGAAAGCATGAATACTATCAAAGTTGCAGTTATTGAAGTAGAAGAGCCAACATTCCACTGAGCAAAGAGAGCATCAGTACATATAATAGTTCAACCCTAGAAGAATATTTAGGTAGAGAACAAGCCCCTCAAGGCTTGAGGTATTGATGTGCCATCTAGTGGAAACAAGGACATTCAGCTCAGGGACGAGGGGGAGCAAGTCTGCATGCGACCATATGAAAATCTGCAGTCGAGCAATAAGCCAAAAAAAAAAAGACACATACTGTACAAGTACTGTATGAGGAAATAGCTAAAGACCCCATTGCCGAAGAGAAAGTATTTGGCTGTAAAGGGAATCTGCAAACAATGTAGAGTAGAGTACAGCAAGATCACATGATGCAGAGGAACATGGAAGAAACTGAAAGAAGACCAAGGACAACAAATGGGTAGTATGGGAAGCTGCGTGGCAATCCAAGCACTAGGGGGAAGACCTCATACTCAGGAAGCACTGGGGTAGAAAGTTCTCTTTCTTTTCATTTTCTTTTCCCAGAGATGTTATAAATTGGAAATCTCTCTGTGTTCAGGTTGATATGGACACCTGGAAGCGCTGGGGAAGACAGCGCCAGAGGAGGCGAGTTGGGGGGAGGATGGGGCTATGCGGGACCCAGACGACGTTCCCAGTTGGAGGGCCATGGAATTGGCATTGCCTGAAAAACAGGCTGCGATGCAACACGGAGGAGCTGCGGGGAGCAACATCTGAGGTAGAGGCAGGAACTACGATGGGTTGAGAAGGAGCAGATGTGATGGCCAGAAGGAGGCCAAAATAAACACACAGGAGAGGAGCAAAACCAAGAGAAGACAACCAAGGAACAGAGGAGAAGGGAATGGGGAGAGGGGATGAACCGAAAGGGGTTAAATGAATGAAAGAGGATGAGGAAAACAAAACAGAGAAGAAGCTGGAGACCAGGAGCCCAAATTCACCAACAGCAGTGGCAGATGAGAATGAAGAGGCAGAGCAACAGGGGGAAAGACAGAACGGGAGGCAGGGTCCAGCAGTAGCAGGCGCAGAGAAGACAGGACTGCAGCCCGAAGCGATGGGAGGTGGTGCCTCCGGCTGCAGTGAGAAACAATTCCTGGGGAGGCCCAGGATGATTGACCTTATAAAGCCTGATGGGGGAGTGATGTAGTTGCTCCACCCGTGGAACCTCAGGCTTAAAGTCTTCCCATTATTGGGCTAAAGATTCAGTGTGTGACTGGCCATGCCTCTCAAAATAGACAACAGAGACATTCTCCTTTGAGATTTCTTGCAGTAACCGCATGTGTGGAAACATAATGGCCTGACATGAACTTTGGTCCACTTCCTTCTTTTTTCATATCTCAGCAAACTGGACTGATGCAATGGCTTAGTGAAGCAGTTCTCCTTATCTATTGTTTTTAACCCTGTTGTTAAATTTGTATCACGTCCAACATTACTGTTAAGATAATAACAATAAGTTTATCAATATTGCTTGTATGATGATGCACAGATAATGTATGTTTTATTATCATATACAGTACAATTCAATAAACAGATATAAAAAAAACATTGTACAGTGATCATTGATACCTAGGGAACTACCCACTGTGACACCTACAAAGCTATCCCGGTTTGTAAGCACCAGATCTAGCAGTGCCCCATCCCTAGTGGGTTCCATGACTAGTTTCCTGAGAAAAGCCCCTTTTAGAAAGTCAGGGATGGTCATGCTGCTTACCAGTGCTGCAGCTGAAAGGCTCCAACCCACATCTGGCAGACTGAAGTCCCTAACTAGCAGCATCTTTCCCTCACTTGCCATCCTGATGATGGCTTTCCCAAGTGCCTTATCCAGCTCCCCTCCCTATGCTGGAGGTCTGTATATCACCCCTGTATGGTTAGTGCCACAGTACCCGTCTCCAGAATGATCCATGGCACCTCCAGCCCTTCTTTTTCCTCCAGGTGACCCTGTACATCTGTGGCCTTGATTTTCTCCATCACATATAGTACAACCCCCCCACTCCTCTTCTCTTCCCTGTCTCACTTGAACAGAGAGTAGCCCGATATGGCCATGTCCCAGCTGCGGCTATTAGTGAACCATGGCTCTATTATGGCCACCACATCCAGTCTAGCTTCTGCCATGATGGCCTACAGGTCTTGAATTTTATCTCCCAGACTTGATGCATTGGTACACATGCTTCTCCATACCTGATTCCCTCCCAGCCTGCGTCACTGCTTCTCCCTCCTCTTGTTTGTATTGTTCCCTGAAGCTCCCCCGGCCCCTTCTTCCATTTTTACCTTCTCAGTTACATGTCTCCTTTTCTCCTTTCTTCTTGCTTTCCTGATTTACATCCCCTTGCCCTATGCCTTGTCCCCACCCCTGTCTTGTTATATCCATACCCTGAGGGAGCATACTTCCCTCAGGTTCTCCCTCCTTGCTGCTGATAGGGGATTTCAGGGGGGTGTCACTGCTGAGCCCATTGCAGTTCACAAAAGCAAGGCCTGGGCAGTCTACAGCAATGACCATGGGCTGTGGTCCTGACATCACTCTCTGCTTGATGGGCTGAAACTTTGTGTATTTCAAAGGACCAAAGCCACTCCAATCAGAGAGGGCTTCGATCCTTTGATTTGCATGAAGCCATCAGCAAACCGCTGAGTGGCTTCCAAAGGAGCCTGTCAGTCTAAAACACATCCATCGATGGCTGTTTCTGCCTTTCCTCTGTAACTGGCACCTCCCCTGACCCTCCCTCCCTCTCAGCACTCGCTGCCCCCCCCCCAAACATAACACTGACACTGGGAGTGCCCAATTCCCCCAGTATTGCCAACTCTTAGATTTTTTCCTATCTTTTATTTTATTTATATATTGCCTGTAATAAAGAAAACTGTCCTTTGATGTCTGGAGCTGGGTCCCCTGTAACTGCCCCCCACCTGACCCTCACTCTGAGCACCCCCCCAACAAACATAACACTGACACTGGGGGTGCACAATCCCCCAGTGTCATCCCTCATAGTTTTTATTTTGTTTTTACTGCCCCCTCACCTGACTCTCCCTCTCAGCAACCCCCACCCATATATGTAACACTGACACTGGGGGTGCCAAATCCCCCAGTGTCATCATCTGCAATATAGAAAACCATCCATCATCTTTTTTTTTTAACCCTGTAAAACAGAAAACTGCCCAGCGTTGTCTTTTGCACCATTAATCCCCCATCCGACCCTCCCACTCAGCACACCCCACCCCCAAGCCCTTATTTACCCAGTGGGGGTCTGATGCCATGATCTTCCCCAGACTGCAGAGATGTCTTCACTTTTCAATGCTGCCGGATCGTGAACTGAGGAAATCAGGTGTGCCGTTCAATGTATTTCAATGGGGGGGGGGTTGAACTTAGTAGCATAACGTGGGCTTTTTTCAATATTTTTTGCCCCACATTTTCAACATACTGTACTGTACTTTTTTTGGGACACCACTGCATGAACAATCCAAGTGACGTTAGGTAAATCTGGCCCTTGTGTGAAATCACCTTTTGGGCAGGAGCTGAAAATGTTCTCCACCATTGTTCATGAGGTGGGGTCATAAAAAGGCTATGTTGAAAATTTGGCATAAAAATATTGAAAAATAACAAAGTTATGAGCCTGCTTTGAAGTTTTCGAATGCAGGCTCATAACTTTGGTAATTTTTAGTATTTTGACCCCAAATTTTAAACACAGCCATTTCTTCACAGCACCTCATGAATATGACATATGTGACTGTGGATTAGCATAACTGAAGGGACAGAACCTAGTCACACAAAAAACGCGAACCCTTGAGTTTAGGAGGGCAGCTTTGGGGAAAAATTTGAAATGCTTGGAAGAGGCACTAACTGGAATAGGAAGCAAATTAGGGATGGAGAAACAGTGGGCAGTGTTCAAAACAGGGGTAACAAGGGACACACAATCATGTGTAAAGCAGATTAGTAAGGGGAAAAAGAAGAGGAGACCATAATGGTTTTCCAAGCAGGTAACAGAGAAAGTGAAAGCCAAAAAAATCTCATTCAAGCAATGCAAAAAACACAGGCAGAAGGGGACAGGGAGAGATACCAGGAAAAACAAAGGGAGGCAGGGAGGGCAGTAAGGAAAGCCAAAGCTCAAACAGAGGCGCGCATTGCAAAAATCAGTGGTTAGAGGGAACAAAACCTTTTACAGGTACATAAATGAAAAAAGGAAGGCTAAGGGAGGGATAGTGAGACTGAAAGGGGAGGATGGGTAACGTGGAGGATGACAACAACAAAGCAGACATACTGAACAGTTATTTCTGCTTAGTCTTTACAGAGGAGTGGGCCGTTAATGGCCAGAAAGGAGTAGAATGGGTAGGAAGGGCACAGAAGTGGATACAAGTCCTTTACCACAGGAAAGGGTCCTAAAGGAATTTGAACAAACAAGAGTTGATAAGGCTATGGGTATGGGGCCAGATGGGGTACACCCCAGGGTGCTGAGGGAGTTAAGAAAAGTGGTAGCTGAACCTCTGACAGCCCTGTTTAGCCAGTCACTGGAAACAGGAGAGATACCCAAAGACTGGAGGACAGCTGATATAGTCCCCCTATGCAAAAGTGCAAACAGAGAGGAAGTGAGAAACTACAGACCAGTCAGCCTGACCTCAGTAGTGGGAAAGATCATGGAAACACTATTAAAGAAAAGAATAGTGGAACACCTGGTTGACAACAGTCTACAGGACTAAAGGCAACATGGTTTTACTGGGGGAAGGTCATATCAGAATAACCTCACTGAATTTTTGGACTGGGTGATAAGGGAAGTGGATTGGGGGGGCAGTGGACATGGCCTACCTGGATTTCAGCAAGGCCTTTGACACTGTACCACATGGAAGGTCATTAAACATGTTGGGGAAGATGGGAGTGGGAAGGGTGATGGTGCAGTGGGTGGGGAACTGGCAAGACTGTAGGACACAGAGGGTGGTGGTAACTAGCCATCAATCCACAGAGGGAAGGGTGACTAGTGGGGTAAAACAGGGGTTAGTGCTAGGTACAGTCCTCTTCAATATCTTTATCAGTGACATTACAGAAGACCTACAAGGGGGAATTTTCCTGTTCTCTGATGACACAAAGCTCTACAACAGGGTGGACACGCTGGTGGGTGTGAATAGAATGAAGAGAGATCTGCAGAAGCTTGAGGACTGGTCAAGGGAGTGGCAGTTGAGATTTAACACAAAAAAAATCAAAAATAATGCACATGTGGCACATAAACCCAGAAACAACATATCAGCTGTGGGGGAGGGGGGCCTAGCTCCAAGCAGGAAAGGGACCTAGATGTTACCAGCTCTGATGACTTCAAGGTAGGGAGTCAGTGTGACAAGATGGAAGGAAAAGCAAACATGATGCTGGGTTGCAAAGGTAGGGGTATCACCAGCAGGAAAAGGGAGGTCATAAATCCACTATACAAGACACTAGTGAGGCCACACCTCAAGCACAGTGTCCAGTTCTGGAGGCCTTACTTTTATAAGAACATAGACAGGATGGAGGCAGTTCACAGGAGGGCAACCAAGATGGCGCAAGGATTACATCACAAAGCCTATGAGGACAGGCTTAAGGAGAATGTTACCTAACTACAGACCGATTAGTATGACTGCAATATTGTGCAAAGTGTGTGAGAAATTAATCAAAAGTAAAACTGAACAAAATTTATTCAGGTTGAACATTACTGATAAATCCCAGCATGGTATAAAGGGACAGGGCGAGTATTACAAACTTGATCTGTTTTTATGGAAAAGCAAATACATGCATTAATGATGGAAACCTGGTTGAAATGAGTTACGTGGGGTAGGGAGGACTGAGAATTGCAAAAAAGCTGAAATGGGGGGGGATGATGGGGTGGAGATAACCACCTTATTTAGATGAATTCCACCTGTGGTGACAGCAGCTTTGTCTGACCCCAACAATTCTATTTCCTAATTACATGGTGAAATGTGATTTACAATTCCTCTTAGTATTTCACCTTCATCCTTTGGAAAATGTATTTCTGTTTTGGGCACTCACCCATCAGTATCTCCTGTGAATAGTGATGAGAAGAGTCCATTTAGGCTTTCTGCAACACCTGCCTCATCTGTCACTGACTGTTTTGTAAAAATGTAAGACATATGCATGGGTGATGCCAGGAGGATGGATTACTCATGCAAGGAATTTACAAAAACCTAATTTAGAAAAGAACTCTATGTAAGGATTATGCAAGACACGGGCAAAATATATTGCATGCTGAACATGCAGGAAGCAAAATACAAGGAATATGAAGGATCCCAATCATGCACTACAAGGATATTGCAAGATCATCTTGTGTTCTTTCTCAGTCCTTGCATGCCCTTATTGTTTACAGTATATTTTTCAATAAAGTCATTGCAAGGTTGAAGAAAGCCTATGTTTTCTGAATGTTAAATTAAAGCATGAATAATTCAAGTTTGGAAGATTGGTGGAAGTAACTGAGTCTAGGCTCAGGGAGCATATGCCCTACTGGCTATGGTGGCTAGTTGTCCTGACGAGTAGTTGCTGTATGCTAAGCACTTGAGTATTTACTTTTCATTATCATCAGCCCTACTGTATATGCAGATAGGATAGTATAGCACATACAGTAGTAGGAGTACCCCTTTAGCCTGCCAGTTATTTTGCCACTCCAGTTACCTTTCATACTGGCATGCCCTGCTGGCTAGAATATTCCTAAGGGCTAGTTGCTGTTATAGCAGCCTGCTACCTAAAATTGATCTCCTATAAACTCTTATGATTTCACGCACTCCTGACATCCTAATTATTACCGAGACATGGCTCAAAAAAAGTGCCCCTGACAGTGCCATTGCTATCCCTGGGTATTCTATCTCCAGACAAGATCGATCGAGTCATGGAAGGGTAGTGGACATTTATATCCTGTTCTCACTGCAGTTTACTACCACCCTATCTACCTCCATCCCAGCTACCTATGAAGCCCTTGTCACCCACATTACCCTTCCTTTCTCAATCCCAATCTTTGTGGCTGGTATCTATTGCCGCCCAAGCATCCAACCTTGGTCACGACTAAACTCTTAGCCAATATCACCTCCCTCTCACAATCTGGTGAACTTTTCATAATGGGTGACACGAATCTAAATTGATTGTCTCCCAAGTTAAACAAGCTATGCAATGATGTCACTGTTCTAAACCTCACTCAACTTATACTTGAGCCCACATGCCTTAATCCCAAAACACAAAACGACACTCTGCTTGACTGGGCATTCACAACCCACCCGCACCGCACCATTAAATTTGGTCTCCTCCCTGATGCCCTTAGTGACCACAACCCCATTTTCATTGTACGTAAGGTTCATCACCCCAAACCTCCCCCTAAAATCATACAGTTTCAGTCTTTTAAATCCTTAGACCTTACTCCAATCAGCTCTGCACTTGCTTCCACTGACTGGCCCCCCTCTCCACTGCCTTTTTTGTCAACCAAGCACATGACTATTTTAAGGATAAATTAATTGCCACCTGGAATGCCTTTCCTCCTTTCAGACAGACCAGAGTCCATTAGCTTCACCTACCCTGGATCACCCCCGAACTACTGGCCTGCTTCAGGGAGCATGATCGGGCCTGAAGAAAACACAAATCTACTAAACATCCAAATGACTATGCCAAGTACAAAATGCTACTCAATTCATGTACTAAAGCTACTAGACTGGCTAAATCTGATTATTTCAACTCCTCATTCCTGACTAACACTAACTCTCCATCTAAATTCTGGAGGGTAGTTCATGCCCTATTCTATCCCCCCTCTCACCCTCCCCTCCAGTTCTCAAAATAAATAACTCCCTAGTTTCCAACCCTAGCTCAGTGGCCAATGAATTTAATGCCTACTACACCTTGAGCGCCACTTCTCTTCTAAATTCCCTCTCCCCATTGCCACCTACTAACTTCAGCCCTTTGCCTCAGCCAGTGTCTACCCTTCCCCTCGCCCATTTTCCTTTTCTACTATCTCCTCTGATGAAGCTCTTAATGCCCTCCTATCACTCAAACCCTCTAAAGACTTCTCACCAGATGAGCTTGATCTAAACTTCTCTACCTTTCTGCTCCTGCAATTGCTTATCCTATCTCCCTAATCCTTAAACTGTCCTTTATTTCTGCCCAAGTACCCTCATCCTGCAAACACACTGTAGTCCTTCCTTTCCACAACAGTGGCGACACATCCACTCCTGGCAACTATCACCCCATTTCCCTCATTCCTACCCTTGCCAAACTTCGAGAACATTTAGTTCTCTCTCAACTGTCACCCTTCCTCTCTGATTCCTCCTTCTTTACCCCCTTCCAATCTGGTTTTCAGAAGAACCACTCAACAACCACCTCCCTCCTCCAGCTTACTGACTCCATCCTTTCAGGGATCACCTTGGCCATCTTTGTTGACCTAGCCAAAACTTTTGACAGTTTTCCATTCCCTGCTTCTTGTTTCACTCTTCTTAGCTGGCCTTGGTCCATCAGCTGCCAACTGGTTTACATCCTGCCTCATTGGCAGGACCCAGTCAGTGAAAATCCTTGATTCCATCTCCCTTCCACTTCCCAGCAACACTGGTGTCCCTCAGGGCTCAGTACTTGGTCCCCTACTCTTCTCCATTTTCCTTAATGATCTTACCACAGCCTGCTCATCCTCTTCTATCCATATGTACACTGACGATGCTGCTTTGTAGAGTTCCTGCAAAAACTCTGCTGCTGTGCAAACCAGCTTACAGCATGACTTCAACCAAGTTCAGCTCTGGTTTGCTTCTCACTAGCTTTTTCTAAATGCCAAGAAGAAAGTCTCAATGACCTTTGGCACCAGGCAGAGACTCTCTAGGCTCCTGGCCATATCCATCTTCCGCACCCTTGATGGCACCATCTTGGAGGACATCTCCTCATTTAGATATCTGGGAATTTGGCTGGACCAGCACCTCAACTTCTCTGCACATATCAATGCTATCCTGAAGAAACTGCTCCCCAAGTTTGGTGTTCTGTACAGGAATCTTAGTTGCATCCTGCTGACTGTGACGCACGAAATTGTCCAGAAGATTATACTCCCCATCTTTGACTACTGTGATGTAGTCTATGGTGCTGCTCCCAAATCTTTCCTGACCAAGTTGGACACTCTGTTTAACTCCTTCCGCCACTTTGCTATTGCCTCCCCTTCCCACTCCCACCACTGTGAACTCAATCACTCTCTAACCTTCCTTCCACTATCTCACAGACGTATCTCTCACTGTGCCAAACTAACCTCCAGATTCTGGTCCGGGGGTTCCCCTCCTATCTCTCATCCTCTCTCTCTCTCCACTCCATCTCCCCCCACCCACTCTCTCAGATCAAATGATGCCCGCACCTTGACGGTCCCTCGCCACTCCACCCTCATTGGTCAGACTGGTTTCCGCCATCGTTTCCCTAAAATCTAGAATTCCCTCCCTCCTGAAATACGACACTCCTCCTCCAACTACTCCCTTACCTCTGCCCTACACAATTACCTTTCCCTCAGCTGTTCCTGCTTTAACCCACCTTAATACCTATCCGCAGTTTCTGCCTTCCTACCATGACCCCCCCCCTTGGCAGGGTTCTCAACAGCCTGAAGGGGAAATCAGGAAATGGCTCCCCTTCTCCTCATATTCGGTTCTTGCCTCTCCCCCCTTCTCCACCTGCCCTTCTGTGTCACCAGTGTGCACAACCTAACCCCATCCTTTTTACTCTAACAGCACTTGCGTACTACCTTGCACCTGCTCCTGGTACACTTATGTACTATAAATGGTTCTACCGCTTTATTACTGTTTTGTACGTTTATATGTTTTTTTGTATGATTTTGGACATGTATTGTAATTTACCCAATGTTCCACTACTGTTTATTGTACAATACCTTGTTTTCCAACTGTTGCACAATCTTACAATGTTGTATGGTTTGTACTACCCACGTACTATTGTAACTAATCATCCTTCACAACCCTATGTAACCCTTCCCCCCCCAGGTCACACCGTGAGACGAGCAACTTGTTGTTCTGTGTGCTCTCCTGGTGAAACATTTCAATAAATAAATAAATAAAATAAATGTTTGTTTATCAGCAGCCATACAGTATACACAGATGGTATAATACATATTTGGGGACCCCCTCCATCTGTCAGTTATCTTGCTACTCCTGTTGTCGTTCACAGAGTGGTATGGTATCCTGACAGGTCATTATCCCAATGACTAGTTGTTATTAAAGCACCTACTGTATGTATTTTTTCTTTATTATAGAGTAACATTACATATTATTATTATTAAAATATATAGTAATATGTTATCATAGTGGTGTGGTAGCACCACTATAGTTAGGGTTGAGCAGAAACTTTTATGTTAAATCCTTACTGTAACCACTTGTAACTTTGCCATCATCAGACCTAGAAACCTACAACTTGGTATGCACAATCTTTGTGCTGGGATCTGTAAACCTGCCTATGCAGGCTGAGTCCAAAGTATGTCACATGCGGTGCTTAGTACTTTCCAGAAATGGTGTGCACTGAGTTGCACAGCTGCATGAGACACACCCAGCTCCAGAGAGACACACAGGTCTGGGATTCACTATCCGTGGCTGGCCTGATGCATACGGATGTATAGCTCAAAGCAAAAGTAGGGGACAGTCAGGGGGACAGACCTGGACCAAACTGTGGACTTCCAATCAGTAGCTGCAGATGGTACCACAGTTGACCCCCTGCTACAAGGGAGCAAGGGATCATGGGATATGGCAGTCTGCATAAGAACTGTCCTGTCCCTCAAGCACAGCTGTGATTTAACTTTATAATATGAAATGTACTACACAGACATCATCCTTGCCCCAGACCTCTGTGGCAATAAGGAGGGCTGGGGACCATGTTTTCATAGCAATAGCAAGTCCTCTAGACAGCTATCATGAGGAGCACACCTGTTATGGCAACCCTCTGGGTAGTATAACAATTTCCCCCTACATAGGGCTGGCAGAACACAAGAGATATATAATGAATGCCATACTCTGCCAACCCATCTCTGACCATCTGCACATCTGCATGGGTTGATAAGTGGCTGAGGCATTGGGGGCCACACAGCAGGGGAGGGGTGTTACTGTATTTGTGGGTGTCCAATGGACACTTGGGAAAAAGGAATCTTGGATCTACATGCCATGCATCATACAGTAGTACTGAAACACATTTGTGCATTGAGCCTATAACATTACATGGAATTAATGTTTTCACATCACTGTGCAGAACTGTTTTGGAGGAATGTACTTGATGCCAATGAATGATTGGACTGGAGCTGAGTGAGAGTGGGCTTTGCACTAGCTTTCCAGAACTGTTTGGCATGGTAGTAGGGGCAGG
This sequence comes from Neoceratodus forsteri, assembly GCA_016271365.2. Classification (NCBI taxonomy): domain Eukaryota; kingdom Metazoa; phylum Chordata; order Ceratodontiformes; family Ceratodontidae; genus Neoceratodus; species Neoceratodus forsteri. The sequence goes on from CM057449.1 coordinate 374,781,100, forward strand.
CACAAGATGGTACGTTACTCCTTGGACTGCTTGCCATTAAAAGTATTTTTGAGCGCCATAGTAAATCTAGGGATGTTTTGGCCTGCATTGCCAATCCAGGTACTGTTTGTCAATCAAGGATTGTTTGTCATTGCCTATCCAGGGACTGTTTGTCAATCAAGGATTGTTTGTCATTGCCTATCCAGGGACTGTCTGTCAATCAAGGATTGTTTGTCATTGACTATCCAGGGACTGTTTGTCAATCAAGGATTGTTTGTCATTGCCTATCCAGGGACTGTCTGTCAATCAAGGATTGTTTGTCATTGACTATCCAGGGACTGTTTGTCATTAAAATATTTTAGCTCAGTGGCATCAGCAGGATTGTAAAAGTTGGGAGGGGGGCACCCCCTCCATCAGTGACATTTTCCAAAAAGGGGGGGTGTGGGGATTTGCCCCAAGGAAGAAATTTTGAACAATTTGGTGGCAAATGGTGCATTTTAGAAGCCTATTCTATGTCTCAGTGCCACATACCGTGAATCTAAAGGTGTCGCATTTGCTAAGCAACTTTAGTGCAGGTTAGAATCATAGAATCATGCTGGCAGAAAAGGACCTCAAACATCCCATTGAATCTGCCCCTTTTCCCCCTTACTCATCTCCCTTATCTCAGATCTGCCACTTCCCTCCCCTGCACAGCCCCATCTGTCTGTCCCATGCCCTCTTGAAACATTCCACCCTTTCTGCCCTCACCACCTCCTCCAGCAGCCTGTTCCAGGCCTCAGCCACTCTCTTCATGAAGAAAAGTCCCCTCACATTGCTTCTGTATCTACCTCCCTCCAGTTGTAGGCTATGCCCTCTAGTTATAGCCCCCACCTTACTTTTAAGTAGGCTCCCCTCCTTCACTCTGTTGATCCCCCTTACATACATAAGGGTGTCAATCATGTCCCTCTCTCCTTTCTAGACTCAAATGTGTACAGGTTCAGTTCCTTACACCTCTGTTGATATGGCTTTCCCTGCATCCCGTGCACCATTCTGGTTGCCCTTCTTTGTACTCTCTCTCTCTGTCACCTCTATATCCTTACATAGGTGCGGTGTCCAGAATTGGACTGCGTACTCCAGGTGTGGCCTCACCATGGCTTTGTAGAAAGGCATCAATACCTCCCTCCTTCTGCTAGTAATGCCCCTCCCAATGCATGCAAACATTCCATTTGCCCTTCTCGCCACTTTGCTGCATTGGTTACCCACCTTAATGTCACTTGTTATTATAATCCTCAGATCCCTCTCCTGCTCTGTTTTTTTGATTTCCTCCCCCTAGAGTGTATACTGCCAGTGAGTTTTTGCACACCAAGTGCATCACAGCACACTTTTTGACATTGAATTTCAGCTGCCAAGTTTTGACCACCCCCTCAGAATCTTCAGGTCCCGCCTCATGGCCTCCACCCCATGGGGTGTTCACCCTATTGTAGATTTTCATATCATCAGCAAATAGCCACATCCTTCCCTGTAGCTCTTCTTCGATATCCCTGATGTAGACATTAAAAAGGAGGGGTCAGAGTATTGACCCTGGGGCACCCCACTCATCACACCTTCACCCTGGATTTTACTCCATTTACTACCACTTTCTGGCTTTTGCCCGCCAACCAGTTTTCTACCCACCTAGTTATTTTCCTGCCCATCCCTAGGCTATCCAGCTTATTTACTAGACTTCTGTAAGGGGCGGTATCAAAGGCTTTACTGAAGTCCAGACAGGCCACATCAAACGCCCCTCCCTGTTCAGCCACCTGTGTCACCCAACTGAAGAACTCAACTAGGTTCATCTGACATGACCTCCCATTTGTAAAGCCATGCTGCATTTCATCCTGTAGGCCACTATCCTCCAGGTAGTTCACCACCCTTTCCTTTATAAGTGCCTCCATCACCTTCCCCACCACCGAGGTGAGGATGACAGGGCAATAGTTTTCCACCACCTCCTTGCTGCCCCTCTTGTGCAGTGGCACCACATCCACCCTCTTCCAATCCCCAGGCACCCTCTATGTATCCAGAGATAAGTTAACTAGTCTCGTCAGTGGGGCAGCCAGCTCTTCCCTCAGTTCCCGGAGTACCCTCAGGTGCAAGTCGTCTGGCCCCATTGCCTTGTCCACCTTTAACCTGCCTAGTTCCTCCATAACCCTGTCAATGCTGAACTGGCTAGTATCCATCTTTTTGCCTTCTCTTCCCCTCCCCTTGAGCTTGGTCCCCCATGAAGACTGAGCAGAAGTAGTTATTCAGCACTTCTGCCTTTTCAAAGTCACCCTCCAGTTGTATCCCTCCCTCTCCTCTTAACCATACTACCCCCTGCCTTACTTTCCTTTCTCCCACATACTGTACCTAAAAAAAGTCTTGTTCCCCCTTTTGGCCTGACTTGCTATCTTCTCCTTGGTCTCAGTTTTACTTCTCCTTATCTTCTGCCCAGCTATCCTCCTCCTTTCCCTATAAGCCTCCCTGTCTTCCTCCCCTTGTGTCATCTTATATTTCCTGAAAGCCTTCTTGCTTCCCCTGTCCACTTCTGCTGCCTCCCTTGTAAATCAGAGGGGTCTCCTCCTCTTTTTTTTTTATCTTCCAAATTCAAGTTTCTGTAGCTTATTTAGTACCCCTCCTTTGATAGATTCCCATAAGTCCTCCACATCCCTTGTACTCACAGTTCCTGCCATTTCTTCCCTAAATATCCTCCTCATTCTGTCAAAAGGCTGTCCTCCTGAAGTCCATAATCCTCATGCTGGTCCAATTTGACACCCTCTTTGACTGAAACCTGAACCTTACAGTCCTATGATCACTAGTACTAAGTCCTTCCCCCACCACCACTTCCTCCACACTATCCTCATTTGTGTGGATGATGTTCAACAGGTTATCTCCCCTAGTGGGCTCCCTAACCAGCTGTTGCATGAATACACTCTGTAGCACCTACAGGATCTCCCTGCTTCTAGCTGATGCTACAGTCAGGATCTCCCAGTCCATGTCTGGTAAATTTAGGTCCCCCACTAGCAGACGTCCCCCTCTGTGAGCCATCCTTGTCACTGCCTGTATTAGTTGTCTATCCCCTTCCTGCCCCTACATGGTAGGCCTGTATACCACCCCTAGCCTCCAGGATTCCCCAGTCATTTTGTCCAGTGTCACCCACAGGAGCTCTGCCTCCCCTTCCTCTTCCTGCCCTTCCATTGCCCTAATGTTGTCCTTGATGTATAAAGTGAACTCCCCCTTCTTTCCTGCTCTGTCCCACCTTAACAGTTTGTAGCCCAGGATAATTGTCTCCCAGGCATGTTGCTCTGTCCATCAGGTCTTACTAATTGCTGCTATGTCCAGTCCCTCATCCCCCAAGTTGGCCTCCAAGTCCACCATTTTATTCCCCAAACTCCTGGCATTTGCTGATAATCCCTTCCACCATGTACCTCCCTGCCCCCCCACCTAAAGTCTACCCATGTACGTGCTTATGACCAGCATTTTACTTCCATCCTGGGGGTGTTGGTAGCTCCCCATGTCTCCTCCTTGAGTGGTTTCTTACTTAACCCCTCCCCACATTCAGTTTAAATTATACTTTTCTCTATGAACTCTCCTAACTTTCATTTTAGTACTGCTGTTCCCTCCTTGCTCTGGTGCAGTCTGTCCTGGGAAAATAAGTTCTTGTCTTCCCACATAGTTTCCCAGTCCTCCACAAGCCCATAACACATCTGTTTGCACTAATCTGCCAGTCATTGATTGAATTCCTAAATCCTCTGCTTCCTTGGTGTGCTTCCCCTAGGCACTGGTAGTACCTCCGAGAAAGCAATAGAAAGGAACCCCACGCTACTACAAAATCTAGCTAGCTCCTTAAATCTTGCCTGCAATTTCTCAAGACTACCCTTCTAAGTCATTGGTGCCTAGTGGATCACCAAGTGTGTCCTCTCATCTTGTTGTTTGCCCCATGAGGGTATATTGTGCCTTCCTCTAGTGCTGTCATAAGTAGCATGCACTCCACCCAAATCGTACTGCTCCTGACTCCCTTACCCCCCACCTGGTTCCCTAAATTATTGAGTCCCTATGAGCAAGGCCCTGCTGTTTCTTTCCTTCTGCTTGTGTTTTTGGCTCTCTAACCTACACCCAGTTTCTAGCTTCCCTTGTATCTCCATGTTCTCATTGTCCTCCTTGTCCATCTCCCTCTCCCGAGCTTTGCTGTCCCCCTGGTCTACATCCCCACCGTTCCCCTTTCCAGCATCACCTCCTGATCCATTCCCCCTTGTCTCCTGTTTTGCAAGTACCATTCGCCCCTTGCTGCTCTTGTCAAGCCTCGTCCCTGTCTGACTTCTTCAGTGAATGGTTGCCCTCCTCCTTCCCCCTTATGTTGATCCTGTCCCATTCTGAGCTTACCATAGCCTCTTCTGTGTGGTGTGTTCCAAGAGCCAGACTAAAGCAGTAGACTGAACTTAGTCAGCCCTCTGTGTGAATCCATGGATATATAGTGACACATCAGCCACCAGCCAGTCAAAATGCCATCAAAAAAACACCACCCATGAATACAGGTGGCAAGTCCTGCATCACTGAATTTATATCACTGCTGCATTCAAACATTTAGCTCCACCACAACAAACAATAATGGCAACATCCTGAAATAGCCAGCAGTTATACAGTTAGATGTGTCTTAGCCAACATTACACAATATCAAAAATATATGCTAGTTGTGTGCCTGATTTGCCTTACGTACTGTCAGTTGCCAGTGTGCTTTAAGGTTTTTAAACCTATACCCAGCCATGCATGATACATATAATCTGATTTTTATGTTCCATATGATTACCCTACATCCACATCCACCATGACCAAGAGTCCCTTCTCCCTGGCTACTTGGGTCCTTACAATGGTTTTTATCTGTATCATATAAACATTGACGCTTGACAGCAGGTGAGGACCGCAAGGCCCATCCAGTTTGCCCATTTTTTCTACCTTATGAATGTACGATAGGCCTTTACTCTGTCAATGGCCTATCTATTCATACTCATCTGTATTGCTCCTCCCATGCCTGTTTGAAGCCTTGTACTGTATTCATATCCACCACTCCCTGAGGTAGGCGATTCCATGCATGTATCAAATAAACAAGATTTGGTTATCAACATTTTAATCTCTGGGCTGTGGCAGTAGTAGATGCAAACTGCAGTCACCCACTTGAAGAAGCCAAATTTTATTTTCTTCAGAAATCAGAATGAACTGTTTAGCATTCCTAACCTTCAAAACCAATTTGATTATTTAATTACCAGTGCTACCTTGTGATTTATTTGAGCAATATTGCACAACAGGGTATGTGTTGTGTTGGGATAAAGTCATACCTCGGCTGACTGGGAATGGGGTCACAGGTGGAGTGAGTCCAACACCCGAGAAGTGATGTAATCCCAGCACAACACACACCCTGGAGTGCATTATTGCCATTATACAATGGCTTATTTGTGAAGAAAAAAAATAATATAAAAACTAGAGTTTAACTACACTTTTACTCAATTTTTCAATGCGTAGGAACACTTAGAAAAAAAAACAGTGCTGTACTCCTGATTTATTGCTTATGCTATGGTCACTATGTGGTGCTGCAGGCTGTGTCAGTTATCTCTTTACTCCTTTTTTTTAATCCAGATTTGTGTTTCATTTGGATGGTTATATTCAGCTCTGTGTGACCCCACCATCTCTCTTGATATATGGGCCCTTGCTACTGCTGTAAGGTTGCAATCAGTGACAATTCTGCTTCTCCTTGTAGTGTCTTGTTGAAATCTACCCATGAGACCCTTGGGTAGAGTTCAACAAGAAATCCACTGAAGGATTATTAAGGCTATATGCCTAAGTATAAACACTGAAAATAATGTGGAAATGAAGATGTTTAAAAACAGTGTTTGATGAACTGCAAAAAGAATTGTTGGACACATCAATATTCTGAGCAGTGAAAGGCATCTCCTGAAGAAGCCGACATGTGTAGGTGAAGCGTAGAAATTGTTTGCCGTGAAAATTGAATAAATTATTGTGAACATTTTTCTACATCCAAGCTGTCTGCTGTATATTCATTTGCTCCCCCTACCCATTTCCGCTACTGGAGAACTTTATCATTTTGACATTCACATCAGGGTAGCAGCACTTAGACTACAAGAGGCTCATTTCCCGTGGAATATTCTGAGGTTTCTCAGAGACTGGAACTTTATACTAGGATTTCTACCAGAAGAAGTAAAATACTGTTGGCATTGATCTGTAAGTGTGTTGTGCTCATTTTAAAACAAGATATGTTCATGTACGGATGTAAGAGGCAGCGCAGGAGTCTGCCAACGGTGAATGTAGGGGGCGGAGCAGGAGACTTGTGGTAGTGAAGCCAACCGACAAGACAGCTTTGCTTTCAATTATTTTTTTTATCTGGAATTGCCTACCCTGGGACCAGTAAAATGTCTTTTGTTTTGGTTGGTTTTTTGAGCCAGAAACAGCTAGCAGGAAGTGAGCGGCTTCTCCAGCATGTGATGAACATTGCTGTTTCAAAGTGCTCATGCTACTGCTCATGCTTCTGCTGAGGGGAAACTGAAATGCTGTCTCAGATGACAGCTTCTTTTTTATTTAAAGGATTTTTCCTATTTGGGGTATACTGTGGGCTTCTGGCTGCTGGTGGCAAGCGGGTCAGAGTCACTGACAGCAGCTGCCAAGTGAGAGTTAGTGAAGCGGGCTGCCGTGCCAGATCAGGGTATGTGGAGGGATTGCTGTTACAGTTGCTGGGGTCTTATGTGTGCTGGGACTAGACCCATGATGTTTTACTGGGATAATATCATGGGTCCAGTCCCAGTCTGACCAATCAAAGGCCAGCATTCTTTCTTGCCATTGTATAATAGTAATTGTAATATCAACATTATTTACACATTTTACAAATGAAGTCTCCCAGTTGCAGTGTGTGTACTCCCATTTCAACTGTTTCCTTAGTCCACTCCACTGACCTTTCCACTATAATAAGTCATATTACAGGGTGACACAGACATAGATTTTATGCACTTCATAACTGTGGTTCCTTAAGCCAGAGTGGTGGGAGGTATCTGGTGATATACAACATTTTGTGCTAATAACAGCAATCTTATGTATGTGCAGTGCATCTGCTTTAGTATGACTTGTGCATGCCAATTGAACTAATCTGTCACCAGTGACTTTATGTTTTTCTATCATAGAATAATTTTTCTTTTGTTTTGGTCCATACATAAGTATAATGTCACATACATACATATTCATAAGTAGGTACCGTGTTCCATATGCAGCTACATTTAAGCAGTAACTATTACATTGCCATAGTAGTGTGTAAGTATGTTCACAAAAACACAAGCTTTAATATATTCTCATATGAGCCCACCTAGGATGCAGCTTAACAAAGGAGAGACTACCCAATGTACTAGGGTGGAGTTCCACTAAATTCAGGTGTTAGAGACAGATAGGAACCAGAATAACGGTACATAGAAATAAAATATCATATAGTCAAAGAAGAAGAGTTACAGCCGAGGTTAGGAGTTTTACAAAGAGATGATTGGAGATAGGCTTCCCATCTGGCAGCGTATTGGTCCATATGACCTAGGTGAGTACAAGATAGGCGTTCAAGTGTGGCTTATCTAGCTAGCACCTCATGCCACTGGTGGCAAGTTGGAGGAGTAGGTTTACGTCAATACATAAGTACAAGTCATTTAGCCTTTATGACTGCAAGTACCACCCATTGCTTCTGAGGTCGAGTTAAAGCAGCTAGGGAGGTAGTATCTCCTAAAAGGAGTTTGGTATCAGAAAGACTAACCTGGAGGCCCAGTATTGTAGAGCAGTCCTGAGTTATAAATGCCCAGAAGTGTGAAAGCAAAGGGCACGTACACAGAATATGAAATAGATGTGCCCCAGGAAGCTGACAGCACCAAGAATTAGAATTTTGTGAAAGACCGTGGGAATATAGAGATGAAGGTGTATGATATCAAAGCAGCAGTATCTTGAGCTGCAAAAAATGGCTCTTGCTGTCTATATAAGTATAATGACAATCTCGGAAGTAGCAATTCCAATAGTCCTCAGATATATGGGTATTTAGGATAGCCATCCATTTCAGATGGCGTGCAACTGAAGGGTCTACCTGGGCATCTCTTCAAGTCTTATAGAATCTTCCAATAAGGCCCTCAGATGAGGGGGGATTTGTGCCTGTGAGCTAGCCAGTTCCATTTGGAATCTGAACACATACAGGCCCTATTGGCTAGTATAGCACTGCATAATTGAAGAAATTTCTAATGATCATTGCTCGGGAGATGAAATTTATGTCGGACTTGTTCGAAGGACATCAATACCGAGGAGCCAGGAATGCAAAGGTCCTGTATGTAACGGATGCCCTGGGCTTCCCACATGGGCCAATGTATGGGAGTGTCACCAATTGCCAAGGCCTGGTTATGCCACAAAGGGGTATAGAGCCATGGAGGTGCTTGGGCAGCGTGAGGTGTATGAGCTAAAGTCATAAATGAGTGCCAAGCCTGTTTGGTTTAGGCTATTAAGGGGGTGGGAGCGTATGCCAGTTCCTACTCTGATGGGGTAATAACAAGTGCAGATTTAAATCCACCACTAGATCGGATTGCAGTTGAACCCAAAGCAAGAGGGATATTGGACTGGGAACAAACCACCTAGTAGCCATGGCAGCGGTGCATGACAGATGATATCCTTGAAACCAAGGAGAACCCAGCCCCCTTTTAGACCAATGTGCTCTCAGTTTACTCTTGTTCCATCTGGGAGATTTCCCTTCCCACAAGTACAGAGACACCTGAGTTTCAAGTGAAGCAAAGAGTTTAGATAAAAGATGTATTGGGAGATTTTTAAAGATGTACATGATTCACAGCAGTAAGAGCATACATACCGCTGCCACCTTTTCAGGCAATGACAACTGAAGCCTTTTCTATCTCTCTATCTCTGCAGACATTTGAGATAGAAACAGCGAGACATTGGCTGGCTATAGGTCAGACCATTTGAAAGGAATGGTTATACTGAGGTAAGAAAAACCCTTCATTGCCCAGAGAAGCTCAGTTCCCTGTAAGCAACTTTTAGTACAGGCTAAGTTCAGTGGGGCCAAGAGTGTTTTTCTGTGGTTAGCGCAAAGTCCCGATAGGGTTGAAAATGTCTGTAGTAAGGGCAGAATATGCCGTATTGCCTACTCTGGATGAGAAAGAGTTAGCAACAAATAATTGCCGCTAAGTAGGATTTCCCAGCAACCAGTAATATCTTGTGACGTGAAAAGAGACCAAATAAGGGGGTCCAACTCTTCTAAAAAAAGAAAAGGGGATAGGGGGCATCCCTGTTGGATGCCCATGTGTGGTGGAAAGGGCATGGAAATGGTCATGTTGATCAAAATCCTAGCCATCGGGAATCCATAAAGTGCTGACATCGACTGACAAAACATCGGACCAAAGTCATATCTTTTTTAAGACTTGGTGTAAGTACTGCCACTCAATGGAGTCAAAGGCTTTAGTAAAGTCTATTGCCAGTGCAGCCATTGAGACCAATGAATGGGAGCCTATCCATTTTAAATTAAGAAGGAGCCTAGTGTTGCCTGCCCCGATTTGCCCTTCATGAAGCCAACCTGGGCATGATGGATGATGGTCGGGAGCACCTCGAGCATCCTGGTAGCTAGGATCTTGGCCAAGATCTTTGTGTCTACCTAGAGTAATGAGATCGGCCAGAAATTTGCGCAATCCAGAGGATCGTTAGACTTTTTTCAGTAGAAGGGATGAGGGCCTTCCTCATAGATGGGGGGAATGTACCATTTGTGTGTGCCTCCTGAAGTGCACGGAGTAGCGGCTGAGATATATCTTGTACCAATGTTTGATATAGCTCAACTGTCATGCTGTTCGGTCTGGGAGCCTTTCCTTTAGCCATTTGGGACAAAGCTTGACGTAGCTCTATTGGTGCTAGGGGGGCATCTAACGTGGACACCTGTAATGGGGTAAGTTCCGTTAAGTCAAGCTGTTGGCAAAATTTATTCAATTCCTGTTCTAAAGATGACGGGAAAGGTCAGACTGCGACTTACATAAGTTCTGATAAAACACCTTCATGGTGTCGTTGATGTCTTGAGGGGTATACACAGTCTTGCAGGATGTGTTACAGAGAGCATGAATACGAGTGGCAGCTTGTTGATTCTGAATTCAAAATGCCAATAATCTGCCACTCTTTTCATCCCCATCCCAGTATGCATGCTTTGATCGCAGTAGAAGCCACTCAGACTTTTGATTCAGCATGGCATTAATTTGGTATGTAAGGCCCACAATGCACCGAATAAGGGAGTTGTCCCCCTGAGAGGCATGAAAAGCTTTAAAACAGGACTCTAGCCCTTCCAATTCTGCTTGCCACTGAGCTAACTTAGCTTTGCGTGCCTTATTTTTGGCAGCCGAGAGAGCGATTTTGCGGCCTCTAAGGACTGCTTTAAACGCTTCCCAAACCATACCCGTGGGTTTGCCACAGTTAGCATTGATGGCAAAATACTCCTTGGTGGTTTGAGAAATTGTTTTGTGAAACTTTGGGTCCTTTATTAACAGAGGGTTGCATCTCCACTGAGTACCTGTTTTGGATTGTCCCCCTAGTGTATAGGAGGTAATCACTGGGGCATGGTCGTAAATAAGAATGTTCCCAATTGTAGTTTTAAGAACATTTTGGGCAGTTGCTGAGTTAGCAAGGAAGAGGTCTATGTGACTATATGTGGAATGTACCTGGGAATAGAAGGTATAATCCCATCCAGAGGGATTATCTGTATGCCAGAGGTCTGTTAAGCCCCATCCCTCTCATAGTTCATGAAGAGCCAAGCTGACCTTAGACCTTGCCTGAGGGGTAGGCTTTGACTTGTCCAGAAATACATCTAACACCATATTGTAGTCTCCACCCACTATTAGAGGAAGGGCACCGTTGGCACAGGATACCGAGGAGATAGCCTGGCTAATTGATGGAAAAAATTCTATATGGTCTGTGTTGGGGTCATACAGGTTGCAGATAATCAATGTCCCCTCAGAGGAAGAAAGTTTAGCAACGACCCATCTACTATGTGGATCATGTTTGAATTCCTCCACAGTCCAACTCGAGGCACGCCTGATAAGAATAGCTACCCCTCTTGTCTTGGAGGTAGCCAAACTGGCACAGACAGTACCCACCCACGATTTCTTTAGCCATGGAACCGTCTTCTTCAAAAGATGGATTTCTTGAAGTAAGGCAATATCTGTATGCAGTGATTGAAGGTGTTGGAGCACCTTAGTTCATTTGATGGGATTATTCAAACCATTAACATTCCAGGATACCACCAGGGTTGGGAAGCTGGTGTGGCTAACAGAAGTTGTAATGGGGCACATGGAAATTATAACAATAGAAGGCGTGTAGTTACTGAAAATGCGAGGATTGCACCTAGGATATAACTCATCATACTGACCATCCTGGGAGTCCCTGTGTTAGCCTAGGCTGCCAGATGAGAAGGAGGAGATGCTCAGAGAGTAGAGGGAGATACACACCTCACAGGGGCAGCTGCAGTGGAACAAATATACATAAGAGGTTAAGACCAAATAAAAACAATGTAGACCGTAACAATTAGCTGGGAAATAGAAGTTAAGAGAAATCACAGTTAGCTACAAAACCACGCTACTAAACAACTCTAACCGATTGTAATATAAAACTACACAACAGTGCTGTCAGATCGAGGTTGCCAGTGAAAGTGGCTAGCTTATAACTTTAGCCTCAGCTTTACAAGCTCTCAGACCCTACTATTTAGGAGGGATTGGAACCAAGTGGATCTGAGTCCTCTGAGGTTCTAGCATATTTGAGGTCAGGCGTCCCACCCACAGGAAAGGAAAGGGGAAAAAAAAGGGGGAAGGACCCTAGAGGGGGACGAAGGGGATACGGGAAGGGGTTTAGGAGCAGGGGAAGGGAGAGGAACTACCTTGCCTACAAGGTAGAGGTCCATACCAACACTGCAACCATGCATCATGGGATATAGATGCTACCCTGTCATACCCCCATGTACGCTAACTTTTATGCAGCTGCTGATAAGGGTTAAACCAGCAACATGGCGAAGTGTAGGAGCTAAAAGGAGGACATAGCTAGTTATGCTACATAAGTTGGGGTAACCATGACTTTATAAAACCACCATCCAGATATCCATCTGGGTACGGGCGCAGGATAGAGTCTGAATAAGTCAACCCCATAACTTAATTACAACATCTAGCAAACCATAGTCCAAACCAGCAAACAGTTCAAATTTAGCCAGGAACATTTTCAGCTTGTTCAGCTCTCAAAGAGGGAGAGGGCACAGTCTCAGTGATATCCTTAATCACGGCAGCAGCATACAAGATTAGCCCTGGCCTGACAGGAGTCAAAATGTCCACTGCGTCCACAAGTGAAGCTTCCGAGATATCTGCCCAATCCATGCCTGTAGTTGTGTCCATATCAGAGGAATCAGTAGCGGCAGACTGAGCACTGCGAGGCGGGGAGGTTCTGTTTTCTCTAGACATTTTTGCTGGAGGGGGTGTCATAGAAGCATCCTGCGGCAGACGATTCCCACTTCTAGCTCTCTGTCATTGTCTAATGTAGAGTGTCGACACCTGTGATGGCAATGTGGGGTTATCTTTAGATGAGAAGAGTGGAGCTGTGCCTGCTCACAGCGTAGAGCAGTCAGATAGGCCCCTGATTACTGGGGGAACATTTTGTAGTGCTGCATGTCCATCCTCATTACTGCACTCTGGCTGCCTGTGCCTGTCTACATAGTTCCCCTTTGGCGTGTTGGGTTTCCAGAACCCCCTGGGATATGTAGTCAGAAGAGGTAGATCTGGCCAGAATTTAGCGACCCACTTTTCTACGGCTGACGGATGATCGGCCAGGAGTTCTCTGCCATCCTTAGTCACATGCAGTCTGGTGAGCCCTTTGAATTTGAAATGGAAGTTGAAATTGTACAGAAAGTTCTTGAGTGGAGTGAAAGCCCTTCACTTGTTTGCCGTCTCATGAGCAAAGTTTCTATAGAAAGAAACCGGTGTCCCCTGCCACCATACTTCCCCTATGTCTCTTGCAGCCCTTAACATTTTTCCTTAGTTTTATAGCGAAGAAGGTACGTGATGACAGACCTTGACAGAGAAGAGTCCTTGTTCCTCCTAGTTGTTATCCTATGCGCCCTCTCCACATCCATCTGTCCCCTCCATCTCTCACCTAGCATTACAGAGAGGGACTCATTTAGGAACTTCTCCATGTTCTGCTCCTCAGCACCCTCTGGAATACCAATAATATGCAAGTTATTGCATCTGGCTCTGTTCTCTTGGTCCTCCAATCTATCCCATTGCATTGCCATTTTTTCTTTCTGTAATTGCAAATGGAGGAGTAGTAGTTTGGTGTGTTGCTGTTCACATGACTCCAACCGCTGTTTGGAGACGTTCATGCTGTGTTGTAAGTTTTGAACCTCAGTCACCGTGCCTGATAGTGTAACGTTGATATCCTCAACTTTGTTTAATATGGTGTCCAGCATGCGTGTTATGTACTGCAAGGATTCATTAACTGAGGGCTCCTTTGGAGGTGGCTGGGATAGTGGGTCAGACTGGCTGTTGTTGCCTTGAGAAGCCATGAGAAGGTCAGTCAGATTGGCAAGGGAAGGCAAGTACCTGATTGCTACAGCTGGTAAATGTAGGGGGTGAGGAGAACAGACCCCGTTTACCCGCTCGGTTCACTGACTGTTGTTCCATCACAGTGTTGGTGAGGCCTGTACAGCCTAGTACCCGTTACACTACTCAGGATCAGCGCTAGTTACAGTAACAAAAAATGCATCTATTTAACCTCTAGCAAGTGCCGGTAGGCAACGGGGAGATATTCTTATAAAAGCAGCAATTATGGACTGGATCAACCTGTGAATCTTGATGCCAGAGCTCCAAAGATACCGAACCCAGAGCGAGCTCAGAGATTAGGCTTCCATCTTGTCGGTGGCCAAACCACACCCCCATCATGAGTGACTTTAACTGAACCAAAGGGAAACAGGGCAACTGGGAATGAGTAGCATTCCCTCCCTATTGGTGATCCGATCCCACTCCAATGATCGTCATTAGAGGGCAAGGCTATGTCATTGCCTAGTAAGGGTAGGCTGGCGCAATTTTAAGAGGGTTTGATGTGCATCATATCAGCAGTGATGTTGGGCATGCACATCTACAGACTGGTGCCTCTCATAACTAGCCTTCAGCCCTCAATAAATACAAGCACTATACTGCAGATGACGTGCACAGGGACAATATACCTCCCAGAGACCACTTTTCTCCACCGCCGTGAGTTCCACATTTTAAACAGCCAGATTATACTGAAATCTTTTTAACGGTACAAAGACATGTAGCAGTAAGATGGTTTGTGAATCCTTCTTTTCTGACAGTCTAAAGGGTGGGAAACTCCTTGGCAAATACAGAGGTGCAATCTCAAACAAAAGGAACTGCAGTGCACTCACCTTCCTGCTGATCTCCTCATGATCTGCTTTAGATGCAGAGTCCACACAGCTAGCCACTCAATCCCAGCTCCCTCAAACAAGATGATGACTGAACTGACTGACCACCCTGTCCACCACAGCCACACCTTCACAACACCAAAAGCTGAGGCACTGCCTACTACAGTCTCAGCCATCTGCGATTGCTAGTTAGTCCATGTCCATGATCTGTTGCCACAAGTTTGACAAGCCTGGGAATGCATGCCCTCCCCACACAACCAATGGCAATGGGCACCATCACATTTGGGTTTGCCTGGTAGCCAATCAGCTTGCCAGACTGCTAGAAGCAAGAGTGAACACAGAGGTGTTGGGGTTGGGCAGTGTCAGTCGGAGTGTACCTGGATCTCTTCTCCCTGATAGCTCAGTCAGACTGCTGGTGGAGAGAGAGAGAGAGAGAGAGAGCCAGGCATGCAGAAGTGGAGGAGGAATCAGTCACGGGTGCAACAGCAATCAGCAAGTTGAGGCAGAAGGAAGAGGTGAAGCAGAGGCATTACTACTAGGCAGTTTCATAGGGCTTGGGCTGGCACTGCTGCTGCAGGGCTTTAAAGCTCTATGATTTAAAGGAAGGGTGAGAGAAACGACTTGGGGGCACCAGCCTAAACTGGGGTGCCCATGCCTCCATTTTGGGGGCTAACAAAGTCTCTGTTTAGCTAGCTTTGTTAAGTCAAAGATTGTTTGTCATTCAGAGTATTTTGGATAGCACTGTCACGTCAGAGACTGACGTTAAAAGAATGTTTTCAAGCATTATCGGCGCCAGCGCAGTTAAGTTTTCCGCATGCGGCGCTTGACCCGGGTTCAGGAATGGACCAGGGCCACTGGAGGACCAGCCGGGGGAGAAGGATGGAGCATCCTAGGGACTGCTCTCCTTCTCTGGGGGTAGGGTGGGGAAGTGCCCGGAGCATTGATGACCCCTGGCAGAGGCCAGGAGCCACATAGCTACCGGCACTGGCACGTATAGGAGGCGGGACGGACGCAGGTGTCATTGCACGACCCCACCTCCTGGAAAAATGGGGAAAAAGTCAGCTGCCAGCCGCTGCTAATGAAGCTTGCCATGGCTTAGATTTACTCCCCAGGCCAGCCCTTCGACCTAGATCGAAGACTGCGGCATGCGAGGGGAGGGCCGCAGCCCCACCATGGGGGTAAGCCACTGGTATCAGAGGGCCTGAGGCCAATTTGGGGAGTAGAAGCCCATGGCCCATGACTGGGCTGAATAAATACATCAGGCGGCAGGCAGCTTGGGGTGGAAAAAGAATAAATAGAAAAAAAAAAAAAAAAGTGTTTTCAATGCCGGCTGAATGCCAACATCAATAATGTACAGTTGTGTGCCAGTGTTTTTATACAGCAGAGTCATGTCAGGATGCAATGTAGTACCTGCAATAAATGACATCACAAAATACTTCTTGACAAAAGGGCTTAATTGCTATTGCATTGCACTGTTCCCTGTACAGTAGCATGCTATAACACTCTGCAGAAATACTGCAAAGTACTGCTCTGCATCCTGGCTTGACTCCACTGTATATATTTCTTAACAAAGTAAGGAAATTCATTGCGAAAACTATGTTAATGCATCAGTTAGGGTTTAAGTACAAAATAACAAAGCAGGAAAATGCAATGTTAGGGCAAAAAGTCCCTTGAGCCTTGATAAATCTGTGTCATGGTGTAGCTCAAGGTTTGAAGGATCACTTGGTGCACTGTTGACATTGCCTTATCTTTGATACGCTCTCTTCAAACACTGGTGTGCGAATATTTTTTGTGCCTAGAAAGACAGCATCTAAAGGTTCACTCCACAAAGGTTGCTGAAATATGTTCGATTTGATCATTTCTCAACTGCGCATCTGTGCACCCTAATATCAGTCTGCAAATGACAGCATCCACGGCCCCTTCCCTTGTGCCCTACATAGGCAGAGTACCATGCAGGGGATAACAAGAATGCAGTGCTGTACAGGACAATGGGCATCCAACTGGATGACCAGGTTGACACTGTACTGGATCTCTCTTTCTGCACAGAGCGGAAGACCATGGGATGTGGCAGTCCATGGCAGTCCTCCACAAAGTGCCATGTCTCTGTCAGGGCATCATATTGCCATGTTGGTGTAAACACCTGATGCCAGCTGAACTCTCAGCTCTCACAACTTACACAGAAGGGTGGAGGAATGTGGAGAGGGGGCTGATTTTCCCCACAGAGAGTCTTGCAACTGAACAGAAGGGAGCGTTTTGGCTTCATATCCTCTTCCCCCTCCACCAGCCTTCTGTGATGTGGAGCAGGACTCTAGGACAGGATACATTTGTGCCTCCATTTTCTTTTCTACCCCAACCTTGCCAGACACATTCCAGTCTGCTTGGCAGAGGATCAGGTGCAGTGGGGGCATGCAGGCAGGGCTGGGGATACATGGAGGTCTTGGCGGAGCAAGACCATGGCACACCTCTGACCTGCATAGGCACCTCTCCGTGGGTATGGTCCCTGTGTGGATTGAGCACAAAGTTAGAGAAAGACTAATACTAAGTCAGACAGTCATTCAAACACCTAGGAACACAACCCTGCCTATTCACCAAGGCTCTGGATACTTAGTGCTTATACCTTAACTGATGTATTGACAGTTTTTGCAATGACTTGTATTATAAAGTAGTAGTAGTATTATTATACATTAACAATCAGACAAACTGGCACTTAGGGTTGAGGCACTGGACACCTCACCCCATTCTGATGACTCGAGTTTGGGAACGGACTCAGGAATTAGGGGTCAGCAGGGGAGGGAAGGGACTGAGCATCCATAGGACTGCTCTCCCTTCCCAGGGAGGGATCCGGACAAGCCCTGCTTCAGAGCGGCCCCTAGTGGAGACTGGGGACCCTACAAGAAGTGTGGCTTGATGCAACATTAGAAGCAGATGAGAGAAGAGAGAGAAGCAGCGGCAGATGGCTACACTTGGATGTGCTGCTGTCATTGCACAACTGCGCTCCGGGGAAAACAAAAAAAACCCTGGTGGCCTAGCGGAGGTGAAGGGGACCCCTCTGAACTGCCCACATTCCTGTAACTGGACCTACCTACCTGGATCTCCTCATCCAACCTGACTCCAAGGCTGTCCCTCTAATTTCCAGAAAGGCCGCTAAGAGTGGGTGGGCACCCGGTGGGGGGGGGAGTGATCTGGGGGCTGGTCATGTCATGGAATTGGAGGAATCCAGGGTTGGAGGTTTCAGGTTGGGAGTAGAGGCAGGATCCATAGGGTACCCTGGAGAGATGTCCTAGACCACCAGAGCAGTAAAGAGAATTGTAAAAAAAAAACAAAAAAACAATCAGACAAACAAGTGTCCAACCTCTTCCACTGCTTCCTCATTCAGTGCTATAGTTACTGTTCCAGCAAACAGGCAAATGCTGTCACACAGGTGCATTTCAACTGTCTTCCCTGCCAACAGGCCCCTGGCCCCAAGCCAGTTGCAGCACAAATACTGTACCAGTAGCCCCAGTTCATTTGCTCAACCTGCTGCATTTCTGTTATGACTCAGAACACATTCCAATTCATGATATACCATGTGGTTAACGTTTAACTACAGAGTAGTTTTAGGCATTTACAACAGTTAAAACCTGCATAAATGCACTGAAGGAGAGAAAAGGGGAGTCTGTGAACCTTTACTGTAGGTATTCAAACAATTTAAAGGCACAAGCCTGTAGCTGTAGGGGTGAAGATCTCCTCCCCCATACCCCACTTAAACCAACAAGCTGACTACAACTCTGCTTAGAGCGAGTCGCACTCGCTGTGCTCACTCTGCACCGTGTGCTAGGACTTGTCCCCCCCCCAATTCCCTGCCATGCTCCGCTCCTTTCTTACCTAGTTTCTTCCTCTTTTGATTTCTCTCCCCTGCCTGCCCTCCCTCCCGTGTTGCCATTTCTTTTCTTTTCTTTTTGGGGGGGCCTACCTGCCTCTAGCCGTGGCACTGCAGTTCATGCCACTTTTCTTTATTCATTTTTGCTCTCTCCATGGACCTCCTCTGGCTCGCTGTCCTACACTCTTCTTCGGAGCCTCGCATACAACCACACTTAAGTGCTCTCTGAAACCTTCACATTGGCTACCTGTTCATACATATAGACCTCCATTTTCCCTTGCTGCATCTGTCTGGCAAATACTGTGGGATCCTTCTGATTTATATCCCCTACTGAAGGCATGGACTAATTCAGATGCATTAGCACTGCAAGCTCAGCACCTCCACTATAGCTTCCACCACCATCATTGGGTCGAGCCATACCTGCCACTTGCTGCTCTATCTCTGCTTCTGATTACCACTTAGCAGTGCTTGTGTCACCACCAGCAAAGCCTACATACTAGCTCTGCATTTGCTTGAACTGGACATTAAATCAATGTCTTCTGACCTATGTACTTGTTTCATAGTCCCACAGGCAACAAGAGATCTTTCAGAGCTTTAACTTTCCGATTTGCTCCGATATAATTCCAGACGTAGCTAAGCTGTACCTCGTTCGTTGCAACCTTGCTGCTGCCATTTACTTTCTGCTCTACTATACACCCTGCTTTGGACATATTCATATGGAAGCCTGCAAGCTCACTTTGGACAGCACATCTAAGCTATGCTTGGTATTTAAACTATATGTTTTATCCACACAGGAAGAAATCAAACTTCGTGTTTCATTTATCAAGGTCCAGCCTCAGTTTCCCTTATTCTGGGACTTGCTGGGTATTCCTTTACTACAGGCTGCTGGCTTTTTGGCTGGCTGGTGCATTTACTGGGACTACCATTCTGTACCTGGCTGCTTCTTACTCATCCTGGTTTTCTCATGATAGCTATGCACTATCCTGTGCAACAACAGACTGTTTTCTCTACTATACCTGACTAATTGTTTCAACAGACAAATTCATTCAATTGCTTCTCTCTTACAGCAATGCTGAACTAGTTATGGCCTCAGGTGCACCATTGTATGAGTCTGATGATTGTTGTTCTCTTATTGCATGCGTCCATGTCCCTCTTACTCTGCACTTCTGCCCCCTAAATGCGTACGGCACAGGGCGGCCCTCCATGGTGACACCTCCAGTCCTGCTTGCCTACATGGGGTCAAGCGTTAGTCACTGTCTCCCTTTACGACTGACCTATATGGGGTCCATTCATTTCTGCCAGCCATTCTGGGGCTAACCGGGCAAGCATTTACAGCTCCTTCGCTACCTGCGTATGGGTCTGCGGTCCTGCTAGTCTTCATGGGGCCTAGCTGCCACTTCTAATCCTTTCTTCGGCTGTCCTAAGTGTGGTCCAGCTGCTCATCCTACCCACGTATAGGCCTAGCTGCTACATACCTTTGGCCTTTGGACTCCTGCCATGCACTTTTGTCTTGTGCCTCATCATAGCATTCAGCACCCTGCTCCCAATCCCTCCTGCAGTCCATCATCCATGCTTCTGCATCAGGATTGGACACACTCCAGGATATCTCGTCTTCAGCTATGCCAATCGAGTTCTAGATGCTTCAGCTCTCACCGTGCATGTTTGACCTCTCCAGCCACTCTGGATCCATCTGTGCTCTAGTATGCATTTTCTACAGTACAATGTACTACAATTTATCTTACTGTTCCCAGATGCTTTCCATATTGCTTTGCTTTGTTTGGACTTATCGCTTTCTGGGTGACCTACGAGTGGCCTTACCGCACTTGCTTACCCTACCGGCTGACCTACGTGTGGTCCAGCTGCACATGCTAGCATTCGTGAGGCTTAGCTGCCATCCCCTACCTGCCTTACCAGCTGACCTATGTGAAATCCAGCTGTGCATGCTAGCTTTCGTGGGGCTAGCTGCCACACTTTCCTTATGCTACCTTACCAGCGGATCTCGTCTGAACCAGGTACGTGCTAGCCTTTTTAGGCTTACCTACTACTCCATAACTCACTGACTGATACCTACTGTTAATGTACCTCCTATAGTCCATCGGCTGACCCACACGTGGTCTAGCCGCTCTGCCTTGTCTCGTTGGGCTCAGCTCCCTCTCATTCCCTTGGGTGCTTCCTATGGAGCTGCTCATTCATTCAGTCTAACCTCTCTAAATCATGCTTCCTACAGCTCCTGTGTCCACTGAACTATTTCTGGAGTACACTGATATTCATCTTAATTCCTGTGGATGCTTCTCGGCAAGCTATTTCACCTCCTTCGGAGTTACTACTACCTCTCTGCCAGAACTCCCTGCTAAGCTCTATTCCATATTGCCTTCCTCAGTATAAATGATGCCTAAGACATCGATCTAAAATTCTGGATGCTTATTGTCTCTGGTTGAGTTGCCAGTTCATCCACCTAATTATCTTCACTGCAATCCCTTCCAATCTCGATCTTCAGAATACAACAGTCTATATCACCCTTCACAGCTCTCATAAGTCTGCCCTAATCTACATTACTACTTGGCTCCAAACTGACTCAAGATATGCTACCATTTGCAATACCTTTATAATGTATTCCTTACTGCTTCACTGCTATTCTGCATTTCATGCAGCTTGACATTACTGTTACTTTATCCATCACTGCCTTAGAACCTGCCTCACCTATCAGGTCGGAGATTCACCGCATCGCACTTCAAAGACTTGCGGAGTCCCCTGATCTTCTGTTATCACTTCATAATTGCTTACTCTATGACCTGTTTCGCCATCAGGCCTAGGGGGTTTATTTACTTCTACTCTACACTTGCCTCACCCAGCTCGGGGCCTGAAAGAGTATATTCTACTGCATCTACCTGCAGGCGTGTTTGCCAAACTTAAGATCTCCTTTACCACAGACTCACATTTGCATTTGTTTGGTCATTCATCTTCTATTCTTTGGATGCCTCTGCCTTGCTGCTTTGATCACATGAATTACTACTATAACTACTCCTATCAAGACTTCATTGAGATTATCCAAAGACTTTAAATCCCATGATTTGCCCTTCAGCTTCTCGGACCTTGTGACAACGTTATGTCATTCGACTTCAGCCTCTTCAGTCATCACCATTCATGACTCATAAACTCGACTGTTTAGGACTTGTCAGACTATTCTTATCAAGTCAGTTCTAGTTTTTGTACTGTTCTGGCTTTTAGACCATGGTTACCTTCATTAAGCAACTATCTGGATCACCAGATGAAGCCCTTCGATTCTTGAGCTATTACCATTTAATCATACCCCTCGCTATATACCGTACATAAGCTATGCAATACTACTTTCCTGCTACTATGGCTGCATCATGCAACTTTACTTACTACTACAAATGACCTATGTACAGGTCCACTTATTTATACTACTTGCTCATATTACCTGCTTCGCTCTTACAGGGATTAGAGGTTCATCAAGACTGATTCCCTATTCTACAAACTACTTCCCCCATCGGATCTGGAGGTACATTTAACTTAAGTCTACATATTTGCACTAAGATCTATACCTAATTCACTTATCTGCTTCCACTGCAGAGCAGAGATTCCTACTGCTCCACCCTCTCCAGATCACGCAGTATCGTGTCCAGTTCTTATGCTTCATCACCAAAGTCTTCATTTGTAAAGCTTGCCAAGAGGAATTTG
Source organism: Neoceratodus forsteri (assembly GCA_016271365.2). Classification (NCBI taxonomy): domain Eukaryota; kingdom Metazoa; phylum Chordata; order Ceratodontiformes; family Ceratodontidae; genus Neoceratodus; species Neoceratodus forsteri. Next base: position 374,803,092 of record CM057449.1, read on the forward strand.
AACTACCATCTTTTTACACTGGACATGGACACCTAGACTTTTGGTTACTGGTTCTCCTTGCAAAAGCTGTCCTCACCTGCCGAAACATTTCACCAATGTAACTTTGACACTTCGAATTATCATTATCGACCATGGATTCCAGTCTACCACCACTCTGTTCTGGACATGGATCTTGGAATTGGATTTGCTAGGATGCTGCTACGTTCATGAACCAGAATATTCTGTACTTATTCAGATTCGCTTCACTGGATCAGGACCTTGAACTTTGGAACTCAAATTAGCTTAATATTGTTATTTAGGATTATTCTCCTTTAGTATGTCCAGAAGGACAGGCAGGTCAGAAGGCATGGGTCATCAGAGGTTTTCCGCAAAGTGGGATTTTCCTCTCCTGCATGCAACTGATCATACTCTCTGGAGTTGGAGGAGATAATCGTTTGATATTATTATTCTTTTTGGTGGGTCTCACACTACTGGACTAAGCATTCTTTTACGGTGGGATACAAAGTAAGGCCAAGCCAGTACAAAGTCATAACACGTTACTCATCAGCTCAAGCATCTAAGCTCCTTGCATAAGATTATTCAGCTCACTTGTACTATAATCGATGACTGTATAACTATGTTTAAAGTACCTAAGCACTGATCAATTCAAACTTAAATATCCGACGAGCATTATCCTACCTACTGATCTGGCCTCTGTATCCAAGCATAACCTATGTTATTCAGCTACAGTATGTAACATAAGTACTGAGCTCTGAACCATCATACAATTGAAAGGTGCATGCCTGTAGTTGTATGGGGAAGAGCTCCTCCCCCATACCCTACTTAAACCAACAAGCTAACTACAGCTCTGCTTAGAGTGAGTCGCACTCATTCTCCATCCTCCTCTGACTCCTCCTCCTCTTTCTCCGGCGGTCTTATCCCACCAGGGGGGTCTCATACTACTGGACTAAGCATTCTTTTAAACGTGGGATACAGAGTGAGGCCAAACCAATACCAAGTCATAACACATTAGTCATCAGCTGAAGCATCTAAGCACCTTGCATAAGACTATTCAGCTCACTTGTACTATAATCGATGACTGTATAACTATGTTCAAAGTACCTAAGCACTGATCAATTCAAACTACTAAATATCCGATGAGCATTGTCCTACTTACTGATCTGGCCTCTGTATCTAAGCATAACCTACATTATTCAGCTACAGTATGTAACATAAGTACTGAGCTCGGAACCATCATGCAACATAAACATATAGACATTTGTCTCATACTGCACATAGGGGCCACTCACATTTTCTGGGTCACAGCAGTCTAATCCAACACTGAAAGGGTAGTATAGGCCCAAGGTAGTATACTGTAACGCCAATGTTATGGATGGGGAACATACAGCAGCTAGTATACATAACACCCTGGGCTGGCCTGTCATTGCAGCGATAGTGCTGCCACTCACGATGCCAGTGGCATGGGTTTGGGAATGAGCCAGGGTCATCAAAGGCCAGCTAGGGGGAGGAGGATCGAGCACCCTAGTGGACGCTATCCCTCTCTAGAGATGGCAATGTCAGATGCCTCCATACAAGCACCACTTGTTTGACCACAGGTGAAACTACACAGCAATGCTGCCAGGAGGGAGGGACGGCAGCATATGTCACACACCGTCCTTTTGAATGCTCATGCATGTTTGTTATCAGTGTCACAAGGGATGGGAAAAAAAGTAAGAAACATCTCTGACTGCAGGATGATGCTGGTTCCCCACAGGACCCCGCACTGTTGACTTTGGCTCCCTCTCCACTTGCATTTGGTCTCCTCTAGAGGATTGGGGTCTTCCCAGTGACCCCACTCAATCGCCTGTATTTTATAGTAGTTTTCAAGGAGAAAATACAAATTATTCCCTTTCTGAGTGCTATTATTTGAAACCCCATTGCTGCTGCTGGGGTCTTTGTCATGCTGTGCTATACATCACTTTCACAGATTTCCAGTGCAAACCAAATACCATTTGAGTAAACAAGAAAGAAAGGGGGAGGAAGCTCACAGACTGTAAAAATGTGTGCACTTACCCTGGAGTGCAATTCAGCAATTATCAGAACCAACTTCACACAGTGGAATGAGAGCTTAGCATGGCTTCAAAACATTGTTGAGAAAGACTTCATCAGGTGTCAGCTTTTATTAGTAGTCATCTCAGATTGATACACAGTAGTGGAGGCAGTGTTAGCAGTGTCTCACCATATTATAAAACAAGGCTGGAGGCTTCAGTTGCAAGGGGTGGGCTCCACAATGGATATGAGTTCTGAAGACAATGTCAATTTAATGTTAAAAAATTAGCACAGGTATGACTACCATGGTACTGGCAAGCATGCTTGGTTTTGTGGGGGAAACAATCAGTTTTTATGTTTGTTTGTACGCATGCGAAAGAAGCATTTCGGCACAGCTAATGAGAGAAGTAGGGTTTTGGAGGTGTGGCACTGTGGGGGCCAATGCTCCCAGTGCTTTTTGAGGCTTGGCCTGCTTTCCCCCATTCCGGTGGCATGCCGCTGCTGACACTAGTTCAGCCAGCGTGCCACCACCTTGAAAGGAATCTGCCGCTGCAGTGAGGGAGTGACCCGTCATTGCAGGGCTGTACCTTGCTGTCCCCATGCTGACCCAGTTCAGTTGCTGATGGGGGAGCCAACTCCCCGTTGGCATACTGTAACCCCTTCTACATTTGTTGTGTGCCCCCTCAGCATCATGCACCCCCCCCCACAGTCTTTCTTTGCCAAATTTCTGTCAGCTTCAGTTCCGCCCTTCCCAGTTCAATTTGCAGACGAGGTAACCTACTCCCTGTTGGCATAAAGTTCCCCAATTTGTTGTGCACCGAGGGGTGCTCAATCCCTCTCGGCTCTTCCCCCTCAGTATGTGCCGATGGAGGTGCCTAACTCTGTCGGCACAGCCCTCCAAGAAAAAAACATTCGGTGGCACACTGGAGCCCACCCAGCATGCCAATGTCCTTGTAAAAAGAAACCATCTCGCAATATTTTTCTTTTATTTAGCTGTAAACAGAAAACGTCCCTCATTGAGTGTGCAGTGGTCCCCAACCCACGCCTACCCTCTGCGCACCCTGCCCCCACCCTCCTCACTCAATACTTACTCTGTAGTCCAGCATGATGATCTTCAGTGGACTGGGAACATGTCCTGCACTCTTCAAAGCCGACCGTGAACTGAAGAAATGCTGGTAAGCTGTATAATGGCATAAATAGGGTTTTTTCAACTTTGGTGCATATCTCAGGTATTTTTAGGAATTTTGGCACCAAATTTTCAACATGAGGTTATTGGGAATTCCTTATGAATTTCTCATGAATTCAGCCACTGTCATGGCATTATTTGATCACAAAGTTGGATTTTGCGGTCATTGTGCGGAATCACCTTTCGGGACTGATTAACGAAACGACAGTGCTAGTGTTCATGATGTGGGCTCTCAAAAAGCCTATGTTGCAAATTTGATGGAAACAATCCAAAAATGACTGTTTTATGACCGTGCATTGTGCAGTTTCCACGCATGCGTGTACCTTCACGAATTTGTAATATTTTCACTCCAGATTTTAAACATTGACATTTTTTCCACAGCCTCTTATGAGCAGTATAGCTGTCATTTTTCACATCTTGACCGAAATGTGTTTTCTCAGTTCCAGCACAGAATAGTGCGGTCACTGTGGAAAATCAGTGTTTGGGATGTATTACAAAAAATCACAGTGACACTGTTCATGAGCAGAGGCCCTAAAATGCCTATATTGAAAATTTGGTGACGAAAGTCCATAAAATGACTGTGTTATGAGCATGCATTGCACAGTTTCTACACATGATCATAACATTTTTAATTGGTAATATTTTCACTCCAGATTTTCAGCATTGGCATTTTCTACACCTCCTTATGAACAGTACAGATGTCATTTTTCACATCCTGGCCAAAATGCATGTTTGCACTTCTGGCTCAAAATAGTGCGGTCGCTATGAGAAATCAGTGTTCGGGACACATTAAGAAAATCATAGTGACACTGTTCATGAGCAGAGGACCTAAAATGCCTATGCTGAAAATTTGGTGACAAAAGTGCACAAAATGACTGTGTTACAAGTATGTGTTGCGCAGTTTCCACATATGCACGGAAGTGCACAAATTTGCAATATTTTCACTCCAGATTTTCAACATTGGCATTTTGCCACATCTCCTTATGAATAGTACAGGTGTCATTTTTCATAGCCTGCTCAAATTATGCATTTGCATATATGGCGGACAATAGTGCGGCGCTGTGGGAAATAAATGTTTTGGATAGATTAAGAAAATCATAGTGACAGTGTTCACGAGCAGAGATCACAAAATGCCTACGTTGAAAATTTGGTGAAATAATTCCACTGAATGACAATGGTACAAGCATGTGTTGCGCAGTTTCCACATATGCTCAGAACTTCGAGTATTTTTAATATTTTCACTGCAGGTTTTCAACATTACCATCTCTTGCCAGCCCAGTGGTGTGTAGGGTTGAGGCACCATACCTTACTTCCTGCATGGTGGCGACCCATGTTCACGGTGTGAGCAGACCACTGGGGGTTAGCTGGGGAGGGAGAGGATCGAGCATCCTGAGGACAGCTCTCCTCCCCGGGGGGGTGGTATGGAGTCCACTGCATGCCTGACCCCAGCGGAGACTGGGGACTGGCTCCAGTGGCTCATACATAGGTGACAATTATGAGGCAGATGCCTAGTGTGTCGCATATGGAAGCATGAGTTGCTCTGCCATTGGCGTAATTTCATGTTGCCGGGCCATCGGGGAAGGGGAGAAAATCGGAAAAATGGCTCCTCAGCATGATGAATGCCGGTCACCACAGGTCCTGCTCTGGCAGTAATCCCCACACCGGATCCATTCTGGTGGGTTGAGGGATCCCAACTGCCCTGTCATGGGAGACAAGCCATGGAGGAAAGTGGAGAGGTAAGCTACGAGTGGGAGACAGGGCTGGGTGACCTGGCAGGATGGAGCACCGTAGGGGAGGAAGGAGAAAAAGACTAACCGCGAAAAAAAATTTCCATCTCTTCACACCTCCCTATGGATGGTACAGCTGTCACTCTTCACATCCTGCCTGATCTGTGTTTTCACACATCTTGCGCAGAATGTCACGGTCACTGTGGAAATTCGAAGTTCAGGGCACATTAACAAAATCACACTGCCACTGTTCATGAGAAGAGGTGCCAAATGCTTTCATGAGGTGGGGGTCACTAAATGGCCATGCTGAAAATTTGTAGTGAGAATACCAACAAACACCCGGGGCATTTGGGTTCCTAACCATAACATACCACCCTGTACAGACTAACAGGCATCAGAGGTGTAACTTTGGATCATCGGCTGTAATGCTCATGCCATCCCACCCCCACCCTGAAGCCAGTGACAGGCATTGAGGTGTGCCTTTCACTCTTGAACCCCCGACTTCACCCCATTCTCCTGTACTGCATTCATTTCAGCGTATGTCCTTATGAAATGGGCTGACTGTGAAGCCGAACACCCCAAGGTACAACTCAACACTTTTTGGTGTCTACAGGATAGGGTGAGGTGAAATGCCATGAGCATTATGAGGGTAATAACCCACTGGCACACTCCAATGCCTGTCCATCTCTGCAGGGTGGAGGTGGGATTGGCGTGAGTTCAGTACTTCATTGCCACTCCTATTCTGCATTTATCTAACTCCTGCACGTCCAATGCTAATATCAGCAAGCAAACATTCGGCATTGACAAATGCTTGTTTATTTTGGAATGGATACTACAAATATGCTGAAGTTGTAAATAGTACAGTTGTGGTAAACAAATTAGCACACTTTTGAATTTTACAGCATATCCATTGTGGAGTCTTCCCCTTGCAGCTGAAGCTTCTAGCCTTGTTTTGAAATCTGGCAAGCCACTGCTAACACTGCCTCCACTACTGTGTATCCATTTGAGGTAACTATTAATAAAAGCTGATACCTGCTAAGATCTTTCTCAACTGTTTTTTAAAGCTGTGCTGACCTGTCATTCCACTGAGTGGAACTGATTCTGAAAAATTCCTATTTGAGTCTGTAGTTCAGAAAGAGTATTTTTGCTGCTGTATATGGCTGTGGTTGGATTACAGCAAATATTAAACCTCATTGACAAGTTAAATATTTAAAATGTACAATACAGATGGATGCAATATTATTAACAACATATACTTATACAGTTGGGAAGTAAATAAAAATATGTAAATGAAAGGATTTCTTTGCAGTCATGACAAGCCTGGAGTGTAAATAAATAAATAATTTATTTACACTTGATTGGCATCTTCTGCATTTATTAAAACTAGAGGTGCAACATGTAAAGTCCCAATTCTTGCAAGAGTTAATTTAGAACCTTGGGCATCACTGGGCCTAGTTTGGAATGTATGTTTTAGATGCATGAGGTTGGCCCGGTGGCGCTGAGGGTTGAGGCACTGGATGCCACACCTTGTGCCACATCGCCAACCTGGGTTCGGGAATGGCCCCGGGTGGCTGGGGTTCTGTGGGGGCAGGAGAGATTGAGAATCTGGAGTATAGTTCTATCTTCCTGGGATGGGTTAGGGCTGTGGGTTGTTCAATGAGCACCCTCTGGCAGAGGCTGGGGGGTGAGCTGAAAATAATGTAGCAGGGTGTATGCCAGGGGTGGAGCTATGGCTCCAAGAAACATAGAAAAATAGAGAAAAAAAACCTTGCCACTGATAGGTGAGGGTGCCTTCCTTCCGCATTCCACATTCCCATAGTCAGGCCTGAAGTCCTCTCTGCTTCCCCCCCAGCCTGGTGTCTCAGTCTTAATAGAAAGAGTGCCCTGGGCAGGGTCGACTCTTCCCCAGAGAGCAGACCCGGGAGATGCCCGATGCCGGGGAGTAGCGGAGGAGGACACAGTAGGACCACACAGGGAGGTAGAGAGTGTGGTAAGATAGGGTCACTGGACAGAGTTCAATGGTGTGGGAGAAAAACAGAGTTTGAAAAAAAAAATAGATGCATGGGGTTCGTGTCCCCCCATTCCCCCCAAAAAAAGGAAACCTTTGCTATAACTGCCATTTGTATGAAAAGATCAGATTAAATAGTAAGATTCCTTCAGCAGCTGTTCTAATTGTGATCCTTCTTCATGAGCAGTCCTGTTATTGACAGTGTCTTACTGGGGTCACCCTGACTCTGTGACAGTTTCTTAAATCTTGAAAATGAGCCGACGTGCTGTTGTAAAGCAGCTATTTAAAGCCGCAGCACAAACCCTCAGCAACCTCAGCACAGGTGTGAACAGTGTTCTATTAAAGTGTAAAGTACATGAAAGCTTGTAGTACATTGCTAGCATACTGCTGTCACACATGTACAGTAGGTTGCTGATTTGAAGGAAACAGCATATTTTCAGAAACACTGGCTTTGCATTCAGTTATAAAGGAACTGTTTTAAAGGAACTGTCTGTTAGATCAGTCACACACACACACACACACACACACACACACACACACACACACACACACACACAGCACACAGCACACTGCATGTCTGTGACCATTAGCCTGTGTATTTATTACTAACACAGTATTTACATTATTTGTAATATTTGCCATTGGCAACCATGACATAATTCCCTGCAGTCTGCCTGTACTGCGGTGTTAGAACAATAATAATGACAGCTGTGCCAGTCTAGTCTGAGGTAGAGATGGCAGGCCTTGTGGAGCATTTCCAGACAGACACCGAGCCTTTTGAGGATGAAGGTCATAGCCTGGTCACTGTGGACCCTTCTAATATTGCTAGCTATGTTAATGCAGACAGTGCAGAGGCAGTAGAAAGTGTACCTTCACTCCATGTATCACAAATGCAATTAGCTACCAATGCGCAAAACCAGATACATTCAGTTCTGAAATCATCTAGAAACCAAAATTTGCACAAAAAAACTCTGCTGGATGTGCAGTTCATTGAGAACTATTTTTCTGAGAAATGAAATGGAAGGAGCCCACTACACAAAATCCCACCAAAAAGATTAAGATACACTTGCTTGTGAGCTTTTAATGAGCATGAGGGAAACTAATAATGAAGAGTATGTGCCTATAATGTGAAGGGCATGGCACCAATAAAATGTCCAATGCAGAATTAAAAACTGTGTGAACAACAGCACTCTGCGTCACCCCTAAAGTGTGACCTTTTTTCTCTATCAATCAAATGCAGAAAGAGACACATCCTACCCAATGCTAAGTGGCATAAAAATCAGTCCTTGGGATACATAAAACTGCAACAATGGTAAAGAACATGGTCAAGGGTAGTAACATCCGAAAAGCTGTCCAATCATAGCATTTTTAAGCATGTGGTATAGACACTGACAGCTCATGGAGAGCGCCAAATTATAGTATACAAATAACAGGTCACAAGCAGATGCAGAGCATCACTGACTTCTCTTGGATTAATGGAAAACAGCAGCAGAAGCTCTTGAGCACTTTCAGAAAACACAAATATTCCTTCAAAAAGCATTGCCAATCAAATAGGTTACTTGAAAGCCATTGCAGGCACTAGTGGATAACTCTTAAGTCGTGTATTTAATGCCTGAAGCATTACATTAAACATCTGTAATATTGTGTGGTGGTTGCATAGATTAATAGAGTATGCTTTTAGAAGCATTTCTTTTAATTAATTCTTTGTTAATATTGCTGGTGGGGTGAGGAGAATTGTTTGGCAAACCCAAGTACACACAACCAAACCAGCTTGTGATGTTGGGTGGGGGTTGGGGTGGATGCGGATGTGTTGGGCTCCACAGACTTGCATAGAAATATCTGACCAAAAGAAAATTTTAATAAAAAAATAACATTTACATATTTAATAAAAGAATCAGACAACAGACAATGGTACAAAAAAGTCAAGCGGACTAAAAAGAATGTATAACACTTGTCACTGTTAATGATTTTTAACATTTTTGTATGTACTCTAGCACATACAGATAAACAACCACCAGAGAAACAGAAAAAAGTGTATCAGAAAGTGACTCAGACGATGATTAGAAGATGGAAGGTTAGAAGGTAAGTGTAGATAAATGGGGAAAAATGAAAAGTAAAAAAAAAATGCATTTAATAAATATAGACACAAATGCCTAACACCAGTCGAAAATATTTACTAACAAGTTTCTTGAAGTATTTGCTTTATTCATCTGTGCTTCTGTATCTTGATATAAAGTATTACAGTGTGTGCATATCAGGATGGTAATGATGTGGTGTTTCTTACAGTTTGGAAATAGTGTTTTTACTATATGAAGCAAAAGGTCCACCTTACATGCACAATTCAGTATGTAAATATTTGGGCTCTAAATAAATGCAGCATATCTGCATATGGGAAATGTGTGTGTGTGTGTGTGTGTGGTTGTGGGGGGTTATGACCAAGCAGTACCAGAGAACACTGTGTGTGTGTGTGTGTGTGTGTGTGTGTGTGTGTGTGTGTGTGTGTGGTTATGACCAAGCACAAGTGCCAGAGAACACTGCATATGTGTCAGTGTGTGTTGAAAAGGAGGGGTGGTTATATCCAAGCGCTGCAAGTGCGAAACAATGCTGCACATGACTGTGACTATGTATATGTATATGTATGTGTATGTGTATGAGTATGTGTATGTGTATATGTATATGTATGTGTATGTGTGTATGTGTATGATTATGTGTATGTGTATGTGTATGTGTATGAGTATGTGTATATGTATATGTATGTGTATGTGTATGTGTATATGTATGTGTGTATGAGTATGAGTATGGGGGGGTAGAAGTTGGCAAAGTGCTCCCACTTTGCTACACGGAGCACTCTGCATATTACTCCGCCTGTAAATTTGAACGCAAAGTGCATTGTTTCCAATGGACTTCACATTACTTCACCTTGAATTACAGCCTTCCCCTTAATTTTAATGTGAAGTAGCATTGATTTCAATGGACTTCACTTTGCTTCACCTGTCTATTGCTATTTGAGGCGAATTTTGCATTGATTCATGGAATGGCAGGTCACATGGGCGCTACATTGTCGTGCACAGCCTCAGTTCTGCCTAGTGTGTGTAATGGAAAGCTAGAGACAGTTTGCTTTCAGAGCTCTAAGATTCAAACCATCGAAAAAGCTTTAAAAATCACTTTCGATCCAATTATTTTGTTCCAAATTTAGTACATCGACTGTAGGAAACTCTCCTGTGATAAGCTCATTGAGTGTTGATTGTTTTTGTGTGCATTTTGAATGTTAATTTAGAATATTCAGCCTGTGTACTGACAGACACTGTTGAAGTGTGCTTCAGGGTAGGAGCGTATCTGTGGTGGAGTGAGATTCACTGTGAGAAAGGCAGTCTTTCTAATTGTTTTGTACTACTAGTGTGTGTTAGTATTTGTGTGTTTTTGTACACACAGTAATACTTGAAGTAATTTTTGATAATTGTGTCGTTTGTTGTAGTGCAGTACATATTTTCATTCTGTTTAAAAGATTTGTTTATATAGTGTACTGCACTGTTAAATTTTCTTCGCATTACTTGTAGTGTGTGTGTCTGTGTGCCGTCAAGTCAGACACATTTTATTGTGCCACACAGTAATTACCACACTCTGAATCTCTGAATTGGTTACCCATCTGCGGTATTTTTCATTGCTTCCTTCAATATAGCTAGTGGACTGCTACTGCAACGCTGCCCCCACAACCCGTAAAAGGTATAATTTATTTTTCCAGTTTTGGATTTGTGTGACCACTGGTGATGGTGTTTTTGTGCCTGTGCGGCTGCATCTCTTTATAGTGTGCAATCTGCGTCAGTGTGCTTGCATCTCCATCTGTCTGCAAACACTAAATGTCAACTTTGAAAAACTTTTTTGCTGAACTGGGTTGTTGGCTGTTGCCCTTATAATTCTTTCATTGTATCTGATGAACACTGTGGGTTTACTGGCTACAAGATTCATTTTTTAAACTTTTTATTCTGGAGGTTTGTTAGCAGACCTGGGTGAGAGTCAGATATGCTGGAAAACTACACTAGACAAATCTTACAGAGGTGGGAGCTCTGTGAATCCCAAGACTGCTATTATGATATTATGTTAAATGTCATTACTGAAAACCTCTAACGCTGTATGTCATTTAAATTCAGGCTTGGGGTATATTGCATTTGGGTAGGAGGGTGGGAGGGTTGGGTTGAATGTGTGTTTGTAAATAAGAGTTTTTCTTTTCACTATTTCTTTTTAACTACTGATGTGCCAAGGTTGTTTGGGGGGCTGAGGAGGGTCAGGATAGTGTACGGGGCATCTGCTCCACGTGATTTACAGCCCTTCACCTGCCTCCTAGTTTCTGACACTACTGTAAGACGTTGCAGGGAGGTGAGGATGTGGAGGGGCCGGGGTGATCTTGGGCAGTTGGGGGCCCCGTGCATGGAGGAGGAAGGTAGTATAGAGATTGTTGGGTCCAGAAGGTGCCGTGGATTATGACAGGCACAAGAGAGAGGCCAGACATGTTTGGTGCCTGTCTGCAGGGAGTCCACCAGACTGAGTGGCCAGGTAACCCGAGGGGCTGCTTTGCCCACCAATCCCCTGAGGGACAGTACTATGCAATGCCAGATCAATCAGGAACAAGATTGCGATTATTGCGGACTTGATTTCCTTGGTCAGTCTGGCTTGCATCATGGAAACCTGGGCTAGGGATGATGCTGGCCCAGTGTTTGATGCTGCCACCCCCCCTGGAACATCACGGTGCACTGTCCCAGAGAGGAATGTAGGGGAGGTGGAGTAGCCACCTGTTTTAGATCCGACTTGGGCTTCAGCATGCACCCAGTGAGAACCCTGGGTTATTTTGAATTTGTGGTCATTCGTGGAGGGTCCAAGCACAGGCTGCAGGATTCTCCTTATCTACTGCCCTCCTGGGGCAACAGGGAATTTCCTGTAGGAGGTTGCCAAATTAATTGCTGATGAAACATTGGAAGCCCTCAGATGTATTGTCTTGGGGAATTTCAATGTTTGGGACAATGATGAATCTTCTTGGCTTGGTCATAACCTCCTCCAGATCATGTCATCACTGGGTTTGTCACAAGTTGTTTCTGCCATGACACACCAGGGCGGGCACACGGTGGACCTGGTGTTCTCACTGGGGCTTGAGATAAATTATCTCTAGATTGACTGGGTGGTATGGTCCAATAACTGCATGGTGTGATTCAGGTTCAGGGCTCCCACCAGATGCCTTCCCCCTACAGAGATGATGAGCTGTTGTCCTTTGCAGGGATTGACCCCGGAGGGCTTTTTGGCAGCAGGTGATATATCTGGTTTGTGTAATGCATGCTTTGGAGGTGCTGGTGCCATGGTGGGCTGTTTGGAAAGAGTGCTGTCAGACACCATTGATTCCCTCTCACCTGTCCGTGTATGGCCCAGATCTTTAACAAATCATGGGAGGATGGGGTGGTACCTGAGGACTGTGGGAGGGCAGATGGGATTCCCCTTCACAAAAGTGGGAGCAGGGCAAAAGCAGAAAACTACAGACCTGTTAGTTTAACCTCAGTGATAGGGAAAATGATGGAATCACTTCTGAAGGAAAGAAATTGCCGAGTACCCTTGAGGCCAGAGGGGCACAGGACCTAAGGCAGCATGGATTCACAGTGGGAAGGTCATGCTAGTCGAATCTAATAGATTTCTTTGACTGGGTGACCAAAGTAGTAGATCAGGGAGGGGTTGTGGACATGGCCTACCTAGACTTTAGCAAGGCATATGACTCAGTCCCACACAAAAGATTAATATACAAGTTAGCCAGCCTGGAAGTGGGTCCCAAGATGATAGCCTGGGTAAAGAATTGGCTGGAGAAAAGGATACAGAGGGTAATAGTAAATGGAGTCCACTCTGAAGAAAGGGGGTTTACTAGTGGGGTGCCGCAGGGTTCAGTATTAGGACCGGTCCTCTTCAATGTCTTTGTAAGCGACATTGCAGAGGGTCTGGAAGGAAAAGTATGTCACTTTGCAGATGACACAAAGATCTGCAACTGAGATGATGCACAAGGTGGGGTGGAAAGGATGAGAAGGGACTTGGTAAGGTTAGAGGAATGTCCAAATGTATGACAGCTTAGATTTAATGCTAAGAACTGCAAGGTAATGCACCTGGGAAACAAAAACCCAGGTGAAGAGAACACAATGGGGGTGAGATACTAACAACAACAGAAATGGAAAGGGATCTGGGGGTAGTCATATCAGAAGACTTAAAGGTGGGCAAGCAGTGTGAAAGGGCAGCAAGGAGGGCTGGGGGGATACTGGGATGCATAGGGAGAGGCATCACCAGTAGAAAACAGGAAGTTATTATCCCTCTGTACAGGCAGCTGGTGAGACCCCATCTGGAGTACTGTGTGCAGTTCTGGAGACCCAGTCTCTGGAAGGACATAGACAAGATGGAAGCTGTCCAGAGGAGGGCAAATAAAATGGTGCAGGGTCTGCACAGAAGACATATGAAGAGAGACTAAAGCAGCTTAATAAGTATAGCCTTGACGAAAGGAGGGAGAGGGGGGATATGATAGAAACTTTCAAGTACCTCAAGGGAATTAACAAAGTCCAAGAGTCTTTCAAAAAGAGAGGTGTGCAAGAACAAGGGGGCACAATTTGAAGATGGGGGGGTGGCTCAGAAGTAATGTAAGGAAGTATTTTTTCACAGAGAGGGTTGTGGGTGCATAGAGTGGCCTTCCGGAGGAGGCTGTGGAGTCAAAAACAGTGGTTGAATTCAAGCATGCATGGGACAGCCATAAGGCAATTCTAGGGGGTGGGGGTAGAAAGATGTAGGCTGCTGGTTAACTAGGATCTACAGCTTATCTATTAGGTAGGAAAATGGGCAGACTGGATGGGCCAAGCGGTCTTTATCTGCCATCAAATTCTATGTTTCTATGTTTCCTACCTGAGGTCCCCATGGTTTGATGGGGACCTCAAGGAGATGAAGAGAAAGGGTCGGAGGTTGGAGTGCTGCTGGAGGAAGTTTGGCTTGCAGGAGGACAAACTAGCCCTGCATGTGCATTATAATGCATACCAGGGGGCAGTCAACCATAAGAAGGCAGTGTTCCTGTCCAGGGAGATTGCTGCTGGTAAGAACTGACCAGTTATACTCTTTTGGACTGTGGACAGGCTACTTCATCTAGCTTGTCTACAGTTGAAAAAGTTTTTTTCTAATGCTGAAAGTGAAGAGTTTGCTTGGTTCTTCTCAGACAGAGTGCCCGGTATCCAGCAGGGAGTTCACTCAGTCAGCAATGCTATAGCTGGCAGTGGTCACCCAAAGTGTTCTGAGTGCACTCCGCCTGGTTGAGGGGAGTTTAATCCAGTGGATGTAAGTGAGGTCATTGGGATGACCAATCTGAGGCACACTTTTTACAAACTGGATCCAGTGCCGACACATTTCTTGATGAGATGCATCAACACCATTGACCCAGTGTTTGCTCTGATTGTCCGGTGTTCTTCATCTGAGGGGTCTTTCCTGATGACTTGAAGGAGGCATTGATAAGACCACTCCTAAAGAAACCATCTTTGGACCCAGAGGTTAGGGCAATTACCGAGCTATCTCCAACATTCCCTTTTTGGGGAAGACTGTGGAGAAGGTAGTGGCGCTTTAGTTGGAGGAGCACCTTGTGACCCATGAGTTGTATGAACACTTCCAGTCAGGGTTTTGGGTGAGGCATAGAACAGAAACTGTGCTTGGTTGGGTGCAGAATGATGTCCTCAGGGCGAGAGATCAAGGAGAAAAGACAATTCTTGTTCTCCTTGATCTCTCTTCAGCATTTGACACTGTGGACCATTGTGTGTTGCTTGATCACCTCAGGGAACTCTGCGGACTCACCAGCTCTGTCATCTGCTGGTTTGAGTCCTCTTTAACCAACAGGAGCAACGGGTTGTGATGGGGAATTTCTCCACCACCCCTAGCTCCTTATCTTGCGGAGTACCTCAGGGGTCGGTGTTAGCCCCAATGCTGTTCGCAGTGTACATACTACCCCTGGGAGGGATCATTCGGAAGTATGGCTTGGGTTTTCATTGCTATGCTGATGATACCAGTTATACCTATCCTTTGCTTCAGGAACATCCAACATGGTAGAGGTGCTAAACAGCTGCCTTACTGAGATCAACAACTGGATGGCCTCTAGCTGGTTGTGACTGAACCCCGATAAGACAGAGGTATGGGTGATGGAGTTGAACAGAAGTGTGTGATAGAATGGCCTCTGGATCAGATACTGGACTTGTTCTGGGATCTGTTCCATTGAAGGCCTCCTCTAGGGTGTGAAATCTTGGTGTCATTCTGGATAGGAGTTTGACAATGGAGGCACAGATATCTTCCACCGTCCGCTCCTGCTTTTTCCATCTTAGAATTGTCGCCAGGATAAAGCACCTTGTTCCTCCTCTGGACTTCCCCACTGTGATGCATGCCTTAGTTACATCAAGGCTTGACTACTGTAACATGATCTACCTTGGGGTCACAGGAGGATATCTCTGCAGACTGCAGCTAGTGCAGAACGCAGCAGCCCGGTTACTTACTGGGCAGTCAAAATTTTGCCACATTACACCGGTGTTGCATGAGCTACACTGGCTGCCAGTCAGGTGAAGAATTTTCTCTAAGGTGGGTCTTCTCACCTATAAAGCCCTACATGGTCAGGGCCCTGGTTATCTGTTAAACCTTCTTGCACCTGCTTTCTCGGTTCACCCCCTGCATTCCTCCTGTGGAGATCCCCTGGTGATTCCTAGGATGAGGTTGAAATCGGTTGGTGACAGGACCTTCAGTGTCACTGCCCCCATCCTGTGGAATTCCCTGCCACTTGGGGTTAAGGGGGCCCCCACTTTAGAGGTATTTAAGGCCCGCCTTAAGGCCCTCCTATTCGCACAGGCTTTTTTGGATTAAGCTGTCAATTTACAGATTTGATTATAAAAGTTGGTAATTTGATGTTTAGTTTATTATTTATGGGAACTGTTTTTATGAGGAGTTAATTATTTCTATGCTTATACTTATCTTTTGGTTTTTTGTTCATTTGTTTTTTTTGAAATGTGTGTTTACTTATTTGTATGGTACCCAGAGCCTCCAGGATTGGGCATCTTTTAAATAAATTTTGACTTGCCTTGCCATCTGTTTAGTGCCCAATCTGCATCTGTAAGCCACAGTTGTTGTTTTTTGGCTTTCCATCCACCCAAAATTTCAGAAATCTGAATTTGTTGTGAATTTTCTGTGTAATCCTAAAAAATGTCTGCAAAGAGATGTGCATGCAAAGATGCTTCTGTCCATGGCACTGCTGCCAGTGGCAAGAGTGGCTGTGGGTATGGTAGTATGCAGCAGAAGTTTATAGTCGATGCCAATAAATAGATTTCTCTGGCTGTTTTTCACAGTGCAGTCAATAGCTTCAGTCATGGTTGGAGATGCTATTGTCCCCGCTGGTGGTAGTGAAGTTGCTGATGGCATGAATATTGCCCCAATTTCAACCCCTGACAACAAGTTAACTGGTTTCCCAAATATTGTGGAGTCTAAAGCTTAATATGTATAACCACAAGGAAGGGGAGGGCATGATCAAGTACCAAAAGGGAATCAACAACGTACAAGAGTGTAGTATGTTTCAGAAAAAGAGATGTGCATGAACAAGGAGGCAACATTTAAAGATAGAGGGGGGACAGATCAGGGCAACATAAGAAACTATTTTTTTCCCAGAGAGAATGTTGGGTGCAAGCACAAACAAAAACTAATGATCAATGTTTGGGTGTGAGAGCAACAGTCGAAGCATGCCTATTATTTGGAGTTGGTGCACCTCTATGCACTCCAACCCCTGCTCCACGTTGTCAGTTCAGTGATTCACATGGTCCAACTCACTCTACATCAGGCCCAAATCGGCATGTGGGGGCAGGTGTTCATGCAGGGTTGCCACCATCACTTGATAGGTTGTGGAGCAGCCTCTGGCTCCATGGCCTGCCCTCACTTGACACCACATTCAGGTGGAGGCAGTGTTGCCACCTGTTACCCAACAAGGCCAGTAGGCACATTCCTGCCCTGTTTGGCAAAGTTGGCCTGCCAATCTGCACAGTGGTGGTTGTATAAGTGGGTGTGTTGACCATCTGTGTCCAGATGACTTCCCTTGGAGACACAATGCACCACCTCAACACACAGAGTGCACTTCACTACACTGGTGTCCACCGGCAGTGTAGTGAAGAACTTCCACACTAGTGAGCAGTAGGGAGGACTGGGCATGGACAGGGGGGTTTCAGATGTTGTTGCCAGCTGCTGCTGGTGCTCAATTGGGGCCGGGGGTGAGGACACCTGCTGCTGCTGTGACTGTAGTGGCTCCTCCCTCACTTTCTGCTGAGCTGCTGGTGCAGGGGCCATGGCAGGTAGTGGCACTGCTGGGGGGTCTCTGGTAGGTGCCACCAGAGGAGGTGCTTCCTTGGCACCACTACCTCCTGCTTCAGGGAGGGGACCACTAGCCTGGAAGAAGCTCCTGTTCAGACACAGGGTTTATATTTTTTGCTGTCTTTCTGTCTCCTCTCAAAGCAGGGTTTATATTTTTTGCTATCTCTCTGTCTCCTCTGAAACACAGCTCTTTCTTCTACACTTGGTAAGGTGAAAATGAAAGTCTTTCACTCACTTGCATGATTAACTTCCTGCCTGAAGCATGTGATCTGCAGACTGTGAGCTATGTGACCTGTGGGCTGTTACAATGCTCATTCACGCCACCTTTAAAAGAAAATAAAGCAAAGTAACGCAGAGTCATCATAACGCAAAGTCATTATGATGCAAAGTCGCGAAGTACTGCATTTTAATGGGCACTTCGCATAGTTATATGTCGAGTCGGAGTGGGCCACTTTGCCTGTACTATGCTAGCAAAGTTAAATTTCACTGCATCTCTAATGGGGGTTATGACAAATCAGTTGTCAAAATCACTTACTATTTTTCCCCATTTACAGACATGATCTGATATCATTCTCAACAACTAGAGACAATACTGAGATCATAAAGCATCCTGTTAGCTACTTCATTGCTTATATTGTTGTCCAATAAATAGTAATTCTTAACAAACAAGCACAATGAAAAACAACAAAAAAAGTGAATAAATAAATGTCGAAACATTAAGGGCCTATTTTCAAACCCGGAGGATGTGAGGCACAACTAGATGCACCGCCCAAAATAAATGGGCCAGCACAAAAAAGTGATATATTCAAACATGATGCCTGATCCAAACAAATTGTGCATCATGTCTGAATATAGCACGTGGTGAGGGCAATGCAAATGGTGGCTGCTGACCATGTGCCAGCTCATCTCAGGGGATGGGTTGAATACTGGGAATGTGGATGTACAGTGCATCCCCAGATGGCCTCAAATTCCAGATATTCAGCCAGAATATGAAAATGGGAACATCAGGCATGCAAGGTGCAAGCAGGCCATTTGCATGACCATTACAACCCCATTAGCATACATTACCATGCCTGCAGTCGGCAAGTTGCACTGGGCCAGCCTGCCCCCATGCCGCCCGATCCCCGTCCATGTAAAATATACCCCAAGTCCCAGTTTTCCATAGTGCAGGGTACCCCCTTCCTGCTCGAGCCCTGTCCTTGTAAAATAAAGTGAAATCCCCCTTTTCTGTAGTGTAGGGTGTCCCCACTCCATACCCAATCCATAAGCCCTGTTAGCATAAAAAAACCCTGCCACATACTCATCCCAATTCATACCAATCGTGTTTTCATATGATTATTATCAAATGTGAATAGGTATCCCAAGCACAGTCCACTGCTGCCCACAATGAATTTGCAGTCTTGAGTGTGGTGTGACATTCTACAGTTAAAAAGCACAGTTCAGGATGGGTTCCCTTCTGGTATGTATAGATAGGCATGCAGTGGGGGCTGGTAGGTGAAAAAGAAAGGGGGCAACAAAGTTACTTAAATATAACTATGTACATTTATTACACGTATGAGGTAGCTAATATCAATGTAATATTAGAAATTATCAGCAATTAAGGAAGGGGATGAGAGAATGGCTATACGTTGGATACAATGAATAAGAATTAATTAGAAAAATTGATGTGTGAAATAGAAATCAATGTATGATAAAATGTTCATTTATTCTTAAAACTGTTTTTAATTATCTTAACAATAGATCCTCCTCCCTGAAGAAGCCTTTAAGGTGAAGCATTGGGCTAATAGGATCTGTAATGAATTTTCCTGTAATAAAGATACAGTTATGACTGAGGCTGTACTGGAGTGGTTGGTTTTCTGTTCTTTTCTGGAATCCACAGTTAAAGCCCTATGTTATGTTTGTACCTCCCAACAAAAAAAGAGATTCTCTTTCTTCATGTACCATGGACATTGTTCAGAGGATGCTAATTTTCTATGTTCCCATGGAAGCAGTTCAGTGTCTTACATAGTGAGCCTTTCTGCGTATTGTGGAATCCAATACTGGTAAAGTACTGCCCCCCTGGTGAGTCTACCTTGCATTTACCAGTAGAATCCTGAAGTGTATTTTTTTTTATTAACCGTGATCACACAGTCTATATTCCCTTTGCCACTGGTGCAGAAAATGATCCGATATACGATGCATGGGTACTGCAACACTGTAATTAAATATCCATAGAATATGTCCACCATATTCTACATATCCAGTGATGCCGAAGGCTGCAGAAAAGCATCATTGCAGCAGTTTCCAGATAAGGTACTACCACATGGCAGCAATGAGAGACACTGTAGAATCCAGCAAAGCATTCCCAACGGACCAAGGTTTCACCATGACATCTAAGCACTCAATGTTGATACACATGTGCAATTGCTGACTTGCATCATACCTCTCAACCTTTTGTCCCCCAAATGTGGAACATTGCCTCTCAAAAAGTGGAACAAATGAGCAAAATGTGGAACACTTAATCAAATCTTTACCCAAGAAACTCAGAACCCTGTTAAAATGTTTGCATTTATGTTCAGAAAGTCTGTTATTAACTGAATATTATATTTTTTGCATCATTTACTATAGATTTTTGCTTTAAAATGTTGACACTGAATGTGGAACAAGTCCTCACAATGTGGAACAAGGAGCTTTTGCGAAGTAAAATGAGGAACGTTCCTCGTAATGTGGTACAGTTGAGAGGTATGACTTGCATTACTGTGGCATCAGATGATACTTAAGCACTCAAGATGGCCATAGATAGCACAACATTTTCAGCCTGGGTGTGAAAAAATCCTTAGTTTTTAAGGTACAAATGGAGATTACTATGTTAGCCAATATTACGTTTTGTTGTGAAATGTCCCAAAAACAAAGCAGTTTGCCCATTGCATAAGTGACATATGTCATGGGCAGTGTGAAAACAAATTATTTATTTTTTGCTTCAAGGTTTGACCTCTAATGACCTCACTCATGGCTCCACCACTCATGAGGTTAATAGAGCAGTCAAAACCTAAAGCAAAAAAAGAATTATTTTCACAATGGCTATGGCATTTCCCCTATAAATATTATACAGAAATAGATTAGTTGCTGTATTGGTCCTAGTAAGATCTATAAAGCTTATGTTCTTATGAAACAATAGTCAAATATGAAAACAGCTTTTTCCTCCTTTAATTTCTTTATTCTTCTGTAACACTGAATGAAGACAGGGACATTGCCATGCCAGGCTATGAATTATCCAAGAGGGATAGGGAGAAGTGAAGGGGACAGGGTGGTTCTGTATGTAAAAAAGGAAACAGAGGCCATGGAAATTAATACCATGGGAGAGACCAAGGGACTGAATATTCTGTGGGTGCAGCCAACCGTGGGAAACAAAGCAAAATCAAAATATTAGTTGTATACTGTACAGCCCACCATACCAGAACCAGGTGGCAGAGAGAGAGAATTGGAAGTGGTCCTAAGGAAGACAGTAGAACTGAGGGAGGTTCCACTGTTAGGGAATTTCAATATGCTAGACATGGATTGGAGTGTTCCAGTGGTGGCATGTACAAGATCTCATTTCCTGGTGGCGGCATGCCAGGAAGCATTTCTGATACATCTAGCTCAGGCACTACAAGGAGGGGTTCACACTGGACCTGGTTCTCTTCAATGAGGAAAGATGCAAAATGTCACAGTCCTAGAGCCACTTGGGAGAAGAAGTCATTGGACAGTGTAGATGAAGATCCAATCAGAAACCAGCAGGACACAAAGCCAAATGAAGGTTTGGGGCTATAAGAAAGTCAACATTGTGAGGATGCAGAAAATATTAAAGGACAGCATAGTGTAAATACAAGTGGAGAATACATGTGAAGCTTTTATGACGGGTGGCAGAAGCTGCATGATTCTGCATCAGAGAAGTAAGGAAATGTAGGAAAGCAAAGAAACCATTGTGGTTCATGAGGGAGGCATGAAGGGTGGTGAGAAATAAAAGAAAGGCATTCAAGAGGTACAAGGATAGTCAAAAGGATGAGGACAGGGAAATGTAGTTAAGGATAACATAGAAACCAGTAAGATTGTGAAGAAATCAAGGTCTAAGGCAAAACTAAGAAGTGCAGAAAGGTTGAAGCAGAGAGAGAAGGCGTTCATCCTTTATATATGGGAGAAGCGTAAAATGAAGGACTGAATTATTAGGTCGAGGCAGGGAGAGAGATGGGAGGAAGAAGGTATGGATATGGCTACTATAATATACCAATATTTTTGTTCAGTAGTAACTTAAGAGGAGTACATTCACTGCTGGTGAAAAAGATGGTCACTGGACTGAGTGAACTCCTTGCTGATCTCTAAACTTAACTTAAAAAAACATATTTGTTTGACCAGGAGAGTCCTATACTGAGATTTTGAGAGGATGGTTGGATATACTTTCATTGCAGTCAAATGAGGAGTTGGCTTTATTTTAATTCTAAACAGTAGTGCAGTGGTTAGGGAACATAGTGGTAGTCATGAATTCAAATTGAGCTATTGTTCAGGAGCACTAGCCATTTGTTATTTTTAGTTAATTTGTATCCCCCTTATTTCATGCAACTCATGGTGCTAGTAATCTACAGCTTTTCTTTTGCTGTAGAATTTGCTTGCACATCCGTAATCTGCTGAAGCTGGTAAAGTTCCTTTTGGTGGCTAGAGCCCTTAGGACCTTTAACAGTTCCTGGTAGCAGTTGAGTAGGCAATTCATTACCAAAATAACAGGGACTAAGCTGTCGTTTGAAGTCTGGGTGGCGATGATTCCTTGATCTAGGTATGCGGTCATACCCAACTGGACGTCGACTTCTTGGTAGCCATGATAGGAGATGTCTAGGCCATCTCCTGCCACAATCAGCCAGAGCCACTTTTGGGGTGGGGTCTGGAGCTTTGCCTCAGGTCAATGCCAGAAGAAGTGTTCACCCTGGATAGTGGTGACTTGAGAGCCGGTGACAAGGAGTGCCATGAACTTAACGCTGTTATTCCAGATGGGTATGATGGGTCACTTGCCAACATACTTGCAGTGTTCTGTCTCATACTGTGGGCTTAGCTCCTTCTTCTTTCCTGGGGCTCGGCCTATGGCCCCAGGGGCTTGGTGTTTAAACTAGCAGCCTCAACTGGATGCTGCCTACACTCCCGCTCTACATGGCTGCTCACGCCATACCTCCTGCAAATGGGCCTGCTGTGTTCGTCAAACCAGTCGGTCAGCCTCCTCCCAAGATTCCTTGGGCCCTGGTCAATTGGGTGCCCATTTGCAGAGCCCCTTTAAGCTCTCTGATCTCCAGGTGCATGTCAGCCACCTGCTCGATGAGCTCCTTCATCTGCTCCTGGAGCTCCTTGTTGGGGTCAGAAGGAGGGTCCATTCCTTGGCCAGGAAGTCGATCAGGTGCTGTAGCCACATGGTGCACCCCCTGGTCATACTCAGCGGGGTGATTTGAGGTATAGAGGGCTTCTGTTCACCAGCTCTTTGTGTAGGTCTCTATCAGAGTTGTGCCATCTGGCCGCATCATGGGGAGACTGCTGTGATGCTGCACATTGGCCATGGCTTGTTCAGTTAGCCTGCTGCTTCCCAGAATTTGAATGGCCCTCTCTTCGAACTCCAGGAAGGTCCAGGAAGGTCTCTTTAGGCGCTTGCCCCTGAAGTATTTGGAGGCCCTTTTGGAGAATCTCACTCCTTACCCCATTGATGAACTTGTCCAACAACATACCATCTGGGCCCTGCATGGTCCCAGGGTCCTCTCACTCCATGTCATGTAGGGCTTCCTGGAGGCACAGCACAAACTCTCGTAGACTCTTTCTGAGGCCTTGGATGTGGGTAAGGAACTGCATCTTTAGTTCTGACAGGGTACTTGTCTTGAAAGTGCAGGTGAGCCGAGTAAGGATCCGGTCAGTGGTGGCTCGTTCCCTCTTGGGCCAACTCATGGCCTCTCAGTGGGCCACCCCTCTCAGCTGTCCAACTAGCATCTCTACCTTTTGGTGCTCTGGGATCTGGTGCAGCCAGAACAGTGCTCTCCTTTCCTGCTTGAATTCCCCCGGGCTGGTACCACTGGAGTCAGTGGGGTCACCAGTGTATTTTGGGAGCCAGGGGGCCCTGAAGTAGTATGGTACAGTGAGTGGGGACTGCATATCTTCCTCCTTACCTCTGCTAAAGCTGGAGTCATGTCTGCTTCCCATTGTGAGGCTGTCTTGGAACATGGGCCTGCTTTGGACTCCTAATCCTGCTGACTATGCCAAGTTGTGGTGACCAGACTTAGGAGGGTGGTTAGTCTCTTCTTTTCAAGGAGAGGCAGACACAACAGTTCCAGTTGCAAACAGCAAGCTTTATTGGGACAGCCACTGGTTATGCTGGAAACAAATTGGTTATATGGTTACAAAGTACAAGGCACTTACAGTGATTGTCATGCATAACACAATACTAATTTATTTATTTACGAGTTTTACCAGGAAAGCATACTAAGCAACATGCTCAATTCCAGATACGACGTGGGGGCCGAGACCCACATACATAAACTGGAAATGCTTAGACAGTAGAGAAATGAGCAAAGGCTTGTACATAACATTTTAGGAGGAAAATTACAGCCAAGGGTAGAATACATACAATCAGTATAAAGACACAGAGGATAGAGTACTGTTCAGTACGCATGAGTTTATAACAGCGAGACATTTGAGTATAAATTCTTAACTGAAGCAGGAGCAACTGGAGGTTAAATCTGCTCTGAGTAATTGGTTATGTAGGGAGGGGTTTGGTGTGTGTCTGATGGGGGTAGGTAGGGCGTTCCAGGTCTGAGGTAAGCGGTAATTAAAAGCGGCCTGACCTTTGGATGTGTGCATAAATGGGACATGGAGCAGTTTATGGTCTATCCTTCTAAGGGAGTCCGTAGGTGACGGCTGTTGGGAGAGGTCAGAGGTCAGATGGGGGGAAGGGAGTTAGACCAATATTTGGCTGCGAATCTGGCGCAGTTGGATTGTCTGCGGTCATGTAGGGACGGTAAAGTTAACGAGCTGTAGAGGTCGCAGTGGTGTGTTGTTTGGGGGCAGCCAAGGATGAAATGGCAGAAGGAGTGGAACAGGGTGTCTAGGCTGGCCAGGGTGGACCTGGGGGTGGTGGAGTAAACTATATCACCGTAGTCGATTATGGGAAGGATCATTTTTTGCACAATGGCATGCCTTGTCTGTGTGGGGAGGCAGCTTTTGTTAAGGTGTAGTGCACCAAGTTTGGGGAGCAGCCTCTTGTGTAGAGAGGAGATGTGAGCCAAGAAATCTAAATGTTGGTCTAGCTATATGCCCAGGTATCTGAAGCTCATACAGTTTTCCAGGGGAGTTCTGTCATGGGTTTTGAAAGGAGGGCTGGGGATTTGTCGGGAGAGTCTTTGTGGAGAGCCAAAAGTTAGCGATACTTTTTTTTAGAATTAAGAAATAGCTGGTTAGACCTGAACCAGTTCTGGATGGTGTTGAAATCTTCCTGGAGGTGGGTTGCTACACTGAGTGTTGTGGGACCAGAGGTGTATAGGACAGTGTCATCTGCGTACATCTGAATGGAAGAGTAGGAGCATGCTGCTGGAAGGTCATTTAGAAAGACAGGGAAGAAAAGGGAACCCAGGACTGAGCCTTGGGGGACACCTGCAGGGACAGGCAATGGGTGGGAGGTGTGAGAGGCTATTTTGACTACTTGTCTCCTGCCTACTAGGTAGTCATGGAACCAGTTAGTGGCCAGAGTAGAGAGCCCTGCGTCGGTGAGTTTGGAGAGGAGTAGGGAGTGGAAGACGGTGTCAAAGACCTTGGCTAGGTCAATGAAAATGGCAGAGGTGATATGTCCTTTGTCCATACTCGTGAGGATGTCACTTGTGACTCAAAGTATGGAGGTGGTGGTTGAGTGGGATTTACGGAAGCCCGATTGAAAAGGTGTGAATATTTAAATATTTATGAAATTACTGATCTTCCTATTGCTCTGTATTGGTAATGTAGAAATCAACCCTGGACCTCTTGAAAGCATCACCTCTCCCTCAGACCTATCCTCAATTAAAGGCCTCAGTTTCCTGCATATTAATGTATGCAGTCTGTTGAAAAAATTTACATTGCTACAATCCTGGGTTGCCCATACCTTGCCAGACTTTCTTGTGATAACTGAGACATGGCTCAAGACCACCACAATGGACAGGGAAGTTAACCTACCTAACTATTAGCTATTCAGAGCTGATCGCCAAACAAGGGGAGGCGGAGTAGCCATATACGTAAAAGCTGGTTTAGTTGTATCCTGTACTGCAGCAACATCTATGCCCAAGGAATTTGAGTGTCTATCTCTAAAAGTCTCTTTCCCTAATACAGCAGCTTTCCTTTTAATTGGATGCTACAGACCCCCCTCTGCTGAACACAAGCTCTTATCCCACCTGGGAAGTCCTGTACTGAAGAAGTCATTATCATAGGGGACCTGAATTTCAACTGGCTCACCCAGGCAGCTACACCTCTGGTATCATTCTGTGACACCTGTGGGCTCACTCAGTTAATTAATGAACCAACAAGGCTAAATGCAAGGAATAGTAGTAACAGTACTCTACTTGACATCATACTAGTGAGTAAACCACATCTATTCACACACGCTGGAGTGCTCCTATGCGACATAAGTGACCACTGCCCCATCGCAGGGGTAAGATCCAACAGCATTAAACAGATCCTGCAAAATTCCTCATGAGGAGATCCAAGAAAACATCAATATTGAAGGATATCAGCATGATCTAGCCTACTCTCCACACTGGCAAAAGTTCTATCTTGCACATTCTGTAGAAAGCTCAGCAGGTGCTAAATAGCATTATATTAAATGCCCTAACACCCATGACCCAATCTCTAGTATCCGAATAAAAACAAATCCTGTCGCTGGTTTTCAGTTGACCTCAAAGCTGCACTGCTGAGAGAGATACACTTGGAAAGCAGCAAGAAAACTAAGAATATCATGGACTGGATGATCTTTAGGAAAGCCAGGAATAAATGCACTAGGAAAGTTAGGGATGCAAAGGCTGCTTACTACCTGGCCCAGCTCGACTCTCCTACCATAATACTGCTAGATTTTGGGGCACCATCAAGGGTATGACGGGCCAGGATGTTAACAACCCCTTCCAACCCATTTACACAGTAACTATGGCCCCATTACTGGCACCTTGAAATCCTGGATGCATTCAACAACCACTTCACAACAGCTGGCCTTGCCTTTGACTCCTCCCAGCTAACCTATTAAGGGATCATTTAAGCTCCCACTATACTGGTGAACAAAGAGTTGACTCCTCCTTTAGCTTCAAACCTATACTGTTGAAACAAGTTGAGGATCTATTATGGCATCTAGATACCAAAAAAAGTGCAGGAGCAGATCTTCTGGACCCATTCTTTCTAAAGATTGTGTCATGTGTCATGTGCTTGCAGTTCCCCTAACTCACCTCTTTAACCTTTCCTTAAACTCTGGCTCTATTCCCACACTGTGGAAGACAGCCCAAGTGGTCCCCCTTCTAAAATCAGGGGACCCTATGGATCTTAATAACTACAGGCCCATTTCCATCCTACCTGTGTTATCCAAGATGCTGGAGAAATTAGTGAGTATTCAGTTAAGGGAATATCTGGACAATGCTAATCTATTAAATCCAGCTCAATCTGGATTCAGGGCCAAACATAGCACTATCACTGCATTAGCCAAGGTCACCAATGATTGGCAAACCGAACTGGATAAAAGAACAATGTCTGTGCAGTATTCCTGGACCTGAGCAAAGCATCTCGACACTGTGGACCATGAACTGCTACTCTCATCCCTACACTCCATTGGCCTAGATCCATCCTCCCTTAGTGGGTTCAGATGCTACCTCTCCAGTAGATCACAGCAGGTAAAGCTGAAGGTGACCTCCCCATTAAGACCACTGTCAAGAGGAGTCCCCAAGGCTCTATTCTGGGTCCTATCCTTTTGCCATTTATATAAATAAAATTGATTCAACCTTACCAAGTCCTCATTACATCTCTTTGCTGATGACACTGTACTGTATGTCAGCAACCCTTCACCTAAAGTTGCTCATGAAACTTCAAGCAGAATTCTCCCTGTTACAATATCAGCTTCTCGAGAAAAGCTTCTATAAATGCAAAGAATACCAAAGCAATGATGTTCACAACCCAAAACTCCACCAACACATCCTCTTCAATCAGTCTCCCCAGATATGCACTATACTTGGAGAAATCTGAGTATGTTGAAAATTTCAAATACCTAGGTGTGTGGATTGACAACAGACTTGACTTTACTCAGCATCTAGAACAACTGCTGAAAAGCTTCTGCCAAGGCTTGGCCTCCTCTACAGATTAAAACCTTCTCAATAGAGATTCAAAGATGAGATTAGTCCAGGCCATCTTTCTGTCAGTCATTGACTATGCAGACTTCCTCTATAGTCACTGCTCCACTCCCTACCTTCAAAAGTTGGATACCTTATACCATAGAGCAATAAGGTTCATTACAGACCTGCTATATAATACTCACCATTGTTCTCTATAATTCAGTTGGATGGGTTTCCCTTCATGTCAGGAGGAGCAGAAATGCAGCTCTATGGATCTACAGAGCTTTATCAAAAAAACTCCCAAGCTATATCCTGGACTGCTTCAACCTGACCACTCCCAGCTCCTATGCCCTAAGAAGCAACAATATCATCCTGCTCAACACCAAAATAGGGAGGGCAGCAATCAGCTACTCTCTAGCCATAGCATGGAACACCCTACAAAAATCCCTAAAACTGTCCATTATCATTCCATTTACATCCTTCAAGCAGCACTGTACAGCCTTCTTCACAGAGAAATGCAGTTGCTACCGCTAGAGATAGAATAGTCATCCCACAAAACCTTATTCCAATCACATATGGCATATTCCTTCCAGCCAGACACCGCCATATGGCACCTAATATTCCCTTCACCATCCTTGTACTCATTATGTGAGTGACTGTCATGGCCCTCATTGTGATATATATATGTATTGCATATTGTAGATGTTAGTTTAACTTTCTTTGCCAAGCTTTAACATGTGAATTTCTGCATATTATTGTGTTATAAATAACATTTTCTTGTTTCTGTATGTATAACTGTCTCATAAGTATGTGATGTAATTGCTGTGCACCAACTCGAACCTTGACCTTATCAGGTCCATCTTGTAAATGAGCCTTGCTCAATGATGATCGCCAGAATAAATAAAGATTTGATTTATTGATTGATTGATTGATTGAATAAGGAGGAAGCGTCTAGGTACAGGGTGAGTTGGGACAGGACCAATCATTCCTGAAGTTTGGCCAGGATAGGAAGTAGGGAGATGGGTCAGTAATTTCCTGGGGAGAAGGGGTCACCTACTTTTGGCAGAGGTATAACGGTGGCCAGCTTCCAGGTTGTTGGTATCTTGCCCAGAGAGAAGGATAGATTGAAAAGGTCGGCTAGAGGGGCGGCTATGGCTGGGGTGGAGAGGTAAAGCATCTTTGCATCCTTGGACGTAAGGCATTTCCCTTTGTTTTGGTTTAGCGCCCGAAGGGAACGAAAGACATCTGTTTGGGTTACTGTGCGGAAGGAGAACAGTATGGTTGTGGAGGTAGTGTGAGGGGCCCATGTGCGGTGGGGAGGAACTGTGGGGTTGGTGTGGGGGAGGGAGGAAAGGAGCTGTTCAGCACAGCTGGCGAAGTGTGTATTAAAAGCTTCAGCTACGTGGATTGGGTCGGAGATAAGGGAACCCTGGTCTTGTAGTGTCGAGTGGAGCAGGTTGGGTGGGGAGAGCAGGGTTTTGAGAGATTTCCAGAAGTCAGTTGAGTGATTTATTGTATATTTTTGCTGAAAGTTGATTGGAAGTAGGTTTTTTTCGCTTGGTGAATACTGTTTGTACATGTGTTACGATGGGATTTGTATGTAGTGAGGGAGGCCTGAGTACCCAACTTTTTATAGTCTTTCTAGGCATGGTCTCTGACGTGGCATTTTTTGATTATGTCGGCCAAGATCCAGGGGAGATGCGCTCCTCAGACTCTTTTTGTATGTAAAGGTGCGTGTATATCCCAGATTTTAAGGAAGTTTGTTTTGAAAGCCTCGAAAGCTATGTCAATGGAGGGCGCAACTGAGATGAGGACCAATTTATCTGTCTTACGTCCGACAGGAGGGAGACTAGGTTGAGGGAGTTATAGGACCTGGTGACTAATATCTTAGGGGGGCAGGGGAGCTGTGTACCTTCCTGATCATAAAGATCATATGATGATATCTTATGGAATCGGGTAGGAGGCCTGCGCCTAGTATTCTATGTGGGTGGGAGGTGAGAGTCCAGTCCAGTAAGGTGTGATTTTGGGTTTTGTGATTTAGCCTGGTGGGATCAGTAAAGAGCTGAGAGAGATTTTGGGTCTTAATTTTAGTCTTTAGGTGGGCTTTATCTGGGCCAAGCCAGCTTACATTGAAGTTGCCAGTGACATGAAGCTCACCTCAGCTGCTAGAGACTGTAAGTTGCCCAGATGGGACAGGATGTCCTCGGGGGGAGTGCAGGGGGGGCAGTATGAGCCAGCCACATAGATGGGGTTGGAGCTAGAGAGAGAGATTTTGATGAGTAGTGAGTCAATGTTTCCAGGAGATACGGGGAGGTCCACTACAGTGAACTGGCAGCTATTTGCGATGTACATTGCTGTGCCACCGCCTCTCTTTTTACCTTGGTAGTCACTCCTGATTATTGCATACCCTGGTAGGGATACTTCTGTATCAGTGTGATGCTGTTTTAGCCAGGTTTCAGAGATGACTAGGATGTCGGGGCGCAGGGTTAAGGCAAGTGGTTGCAGAAGCGAGAATTTAGATAGAAGGCTGCAGGTGTTTAAGTGAAGGATACGGAGGCCTTTTGGGAAAGAGAAAGGGGAGCGGGTGTTTGAAACTGGGGTGTTAGGACCAGGGTTTGCTTCTATGTCCCCTGACATGAGTAGGTGTAGGGTGATGAGTTGTATAAATTTGACCCAGGGAGGTTTAAGGCTAGTTGTAGTGGTTCGAGAGGTATGGGTAGGTGGGGGTCGGTAGGTAGAAGTGTGTAGAACCAAATGGCCCATGTGAAAATGAGAGGGTAGAAAATAAGCACTAATGATACTGTAATGGTCATTTGTCAAGGCTTGATCAAGCGTGTGTGCGAAGGCAGTGTAGCAAGGGCGTGGAGTTAGATTTGGGGGCATAGGTGATGACTGTACTTTGCATGAGAGGATAGCTGGTGGCAGGGGGGAATTGCTTGCCAGTTGGAGGAAAATGAATAAAGTAGGCAACAGCAGCATCCTTGCTTGTGATATAATTGGGTGGGTGAAGATTTTGGTTGGGAGCCCTCTGGTGGTGACAGCTGATAAGCTGCAAGTGGAGAAGTGGGCTGATCGGTTTTGGACAGTCATGTGACATGGCCTATAAAAGGAGGAGCTGAGCTCACCAAGGGTGGTGGGGGTGGGGGGAGCCAGTGCACAGTGCTGGTGGGGCAGAAGCAAACAGACACTGGAAGCAGAGCTTCCTTACGCAGGCAGTAGCTGCATTTGAAAATGGCGCCTGTGGCATCCGAAATGGAGTTCCACCTTCTTCGTACCTGTGCTTCGGGGGGGGCATCCACGATGATTGTTTGGGGAGGGCTGGTGCAATCCTTAGTGATAGAATGCAACTATACAGGTCTAGGTGCATTGAAGGTAAAAGTAACCAGTCATATACATAACATCAATACGTAAGGTGCCTCTAAAAGGGTCATCTAGTGCCCTACATCTTCAGATGTAAAACGTACTAACTTAACCAATGCCTAACCACCTTGGCCAAGGGTAACTAAAAACACACCAGCTTATAGCCTGATAGTCCAGTTGGAGGAACAGTCTCTTTAGTGTAAAGCAGGTGGTGGCTAGCTAGCTTGAAGAGTAGGTACAGTACCTTAGTGACCGATTGGTCTGGGTCAGCAAGAGGGCTGAGGATGACAAGCTGAAGATGAAGAAGGAGGTGAAGAGGATGCAGACTAGTCCAGAGCTGGAGATGCAGGTGATGAGAACATGGAGGATGGTCGAGGCAATGGCAGGTTCTCTGGAAGGCTGCTAATGAGTTGCTGCCCAGCCTGGGGGGCTATGGACACCTTGGAAAAACAAAACAAAAATGGGTCAATTTCCTAATTATGTACTCCAGAGGGCACCTCACTGCTGTGAGCTGGGGCAAATCCTAAGCTGACTAGACTGGGGGGTACTAACTACTGTTATGCAACCTAGTACAGGCCTTTGTCGTCTTCAGGGGTTGCTGGCAGTCTGAGTGAAAGACACTGGATACTAGGCTGAAAGGCAGGTGACCCCTGACCTCAGGGGTGCAGGCAATTGTAGTCTTCTTAGGGCAGTTAGCAGGGTGATGGGACTACCGCTGTTGGGCAGCTGTCCAAATCCCCACAGCAGCAGCTCAGACTGGGGGTGGGGGGAGAGAACTGTTATGGCTCAGTACCGTTGGTGAGGGGCAGACAGTTCTGGCACCAACTGATGGAGAAGCAGGGCAGGCAAGTTCAGCCCCAACATGGGTAGGTGGCTTTGGTGGGTGCAAGGCAGGCAGTTCAAGCCCTGCTGTGATCCTTAATCAGACCCTGATGCAATCAGTTCAGTAGTTGGGTCCACTAACATCCCAGGGTGCAACCCCAGGAAGACATTAAACTCAGCCATATACACGATAATCACTTTTTTGTACCAGGGACTGGGTTTATCTGATGGCCAGGGTCAGGGTGACAGGCAGCACAGCATAGGCCGGGCAGTCCCTCCAGTCATCATGTACTCTCGCAAGCAGCAAATCATCTAGGAGGAGATGGGGTGACTGATAGGGGTGGTCGGGGCTCCCAGTGAAGAAGCTAAGGCCTCTAGAGTGACCTCCTTGTGAAACAGGATACTGGCCCTTTAAAAAGTGGCAGGATCACTCCCGGGGGGGAGGGGGGCAGAAATTTATAACTGGGCCCTGCCCACCCTGTACATCTATCTAAGTGGGTGGCCGCTGGGCTGCTCAGCTTGCCCAGATGTAGCACTGCCCCTTAGGAGTAGCCACGCTCCAGCTGCAGGCTTACAGTGTGGGGCCTCAACCGTGGCTGCCTGCTGCACCCTTGGGGTGAGTGCCATGTTGTATTCCCCTCTATCCCACTCTAATTTCCGCCCTTGTGGCTCAGAGCACCTCTCTGGCACTGACCTCATGTTCCTGGGACTTATGCTTCACGGTGCCCCTCCCCTGTCCTTTCTCTCTAGTGCCCCTGTCCCTACGTACCCCTGGCCCAGAAAAGAGGAAAACATACTTTTTGTTGGGCGTCCAGCCCACTCATTGTCTGGCCTGGTCCTCCAAAGCAGAGGAAATTACTGGTGGTGTGTGGGATGGTCAGGGAGCCGTGCTTCCCTCTGGCGCTGCTCCTGCTTATCCACGACTGCAGGTGGAACCAGGGAGGCAGTTGCGGTGGCAGTGGTGGTGGTGGTTTTTGCCCTGATACCCTTTACAGTGACACACCACAGTCTGGGCTCTCAATTACTTCCCTTTGCTTGATGTGGCACAGACTGCAGCTCTGTAAAGCCCAGGTCGGCAGCCACTGCAATGCTATGGGCTAGGCGAAAGCGAGTGGAAGGCGAGGTTCCCGGGGAGAAGAGAAAATCCACTGACCAGACGTTCACCACCCTTGGTCAGATCACTGGACCAGACTCTGCACTGGGGGCAAATGGAGCTGACAGGAGTTCCCACTACAAGGAGCAGAGGGCAATGGGGATGCAGCAAATGAGCAAAAAATAAAAGACCACCGGAGGCAAAATGGGCCAACCCCCAGGTTGCAGCTGGCACCCAGGACCATCGGGAGGAGAAGGATAGACTGTCTAGGCAGGGTGTTGCACAGAGCACCCTGCACAACAACCAAGCCACCCACAACAATGAAAACAAGGGGAAACCCACCAGCCCAGGGCAGACAATCACAGGAAACTTACCCTATGGGGCTGACTGCTGCAGGATGGGGGGACTGCTGGACTTCTGAACCCCTCAGAGAACTGGAGCACAACTGCAGTTGCTGGAGTCTGAATGGACTGCTGGACCCTTCCACTCTGGAGGATTATGGCTGATGCTGCTGCAGCTGCTGCTGAAGACTCTTGAACCCCTGGCTACAGAAGAGCAGGCACCAGGGAGCTATGGACCTGAGCTTAAGGTAAGCTTCCAGGCATCCACATCCTTGTGTTCTCCACTCTGTAAGTCACCCAGTCCAGAACTGCACTCTGGCTAGCAGAGGAGACCCTTTTTCTAGCCTGGGGGTGGACTTGGCTTCTGGCCAAGTGATTGGGTCCCTGGGTCCTAGATCAGCCCCTTGGGCTGATTTGTAGCTCCTTTAGGCATTGGCCAGAACAAAGGCCGAAGCCCAGGAAAAGTGCAGGAGGGTGAGGGAGGAGAGGGTGACCAGGACAGGAAGTGGTCAGCCAGCTAGTTTGGTCAGCAAGCTAGCTGGCTGGGTATGGAGTGGGTGGATGGATTAACCCTTTCCCTCCCAGAGGTTTTCCCTGGTCTGCTGGACAGACATTTCTAGGGCACTACAATCATATAATTGTGTTTAAACTCTGGTTTTTTTTTTTTTTTTTGTAGGGTCTAGGCACATTGAAAACACTTATGGAATGAGAATTACTATTGAGTGACACATAGCAGGAACACTATTAATTTGCACTGTTAATTGCGTATGAGAACTGGTAGGGGTAAAACTCGATGCACATGTGAATTATTTTAGCACTGTCACTTTAAATTTCTGCTTATTTAACAAACAGTATGTGAGCATCAACCTTCCTCCCTCCCCCCCCAGTGACGTAGTGAATATGAAACTGGTCGCGGTTTCATTGATTATGTGGAGCTACATGGCGGTTTGCTCCTTTTAAAGCTTTTTCTGTGTGCTTTATTTAATAAAATAGCATTTATTCAACTATTCCGGTGAGGATTGCAGCTTCTTGAAATGTTTCTAATGGTTATTAGCACAATATTTAATAGGTTAGCTTAGGATAGGCCTCTCCCTGCAAGCTCCAATGAATCTGACCGTTTCAGCAGCAGCTGATAAAGGCATCATTTGAGTAAGTGGCATGAGCCAATGATGGGTTTCATCATTTACATACATTCCATTCTCCTGGCAGTTCTACTATTCAGGCTGACTGCAAGAGTTAAGAATATTGAAGAATACCTTGGAAGATACATAATTACTATGGAGAGTAATTTTTTCCTTCCTGTTCAGGAGCGCAGGAGTTATTCGTTGTTGTCACGAAGATTTGTGGACTGAAGCAATAAATAAGGTATTTTGACTTTAAAAGATACAAGAAGTCTGGATTTGCCTTTTTTCTTGAGGGACTGCTTCTTTGAATTTACTTTTAGAGTGGTGTGCATGGCTATTTTGTTTTATTCAAGATTTAATCTGAGGTGGCTTCCTCTGCCCTGCACCCTCCACACTAGCTATTGAAGCACAGCACCTTTTTGTAAAGTAAGGATTGAAAGAGGGCCTTGTAGGCCACCTTAACCTTTTTAAGCTGATGCTTCAGGGATACCAGGCACTGTTCCCTTTCTTTTCATCCCGCCGAAGCACAGCTCATGATGCTGCCTCCCATCAAAGCCTTGTATGCCTCCCAGGTGTTCCCTGGGCTCGTGTCCATCGTGGGATTGTTTTGAAGGAAAATAGTGGTCTCTTTTTGTGTCCATAAGGTGAAATCAGGGCCCTGTAGGAGCAGTGGGTCCAGTTTCTAGGATCTGGAGGTTTGAGGGGTGACCCCATGAGAATTGCAGTTGTACTGGAGGCATGATCTGTGATCACCAAGGGCAGAATGGCCACGTCCAAGATCTTTTGTGTTAGGGGGTGGAATGAGATCCAGAAGTCAAGCCTACTGTATGAGGCATGTACTGTGGAATGGAAGGTGTAATCACATACTCGGGGATTAAACAGTCTCCAGCAGTCTGTCAGTCCTAAGTCAGTGATAAGCTGGTGCAGGGCTTTGTTTGCTCTTGTGTGCGTCTCCTTGCCTGATGCACTTCTGTCTCCTTGAGTAACTAGGGTACGGCTGAAGTCCCCTCCTATCACTGCTGGGCTGTTTTGGGGTATATTGGAGCTCAGTGAGTTGGCCAAGTCATGGAAAAAGATTGGGGCATTCTGGTTGTGAGCATAAACATTGCATATAACTAAGGACCCTGTCGGGGTGGCGATATTCGCTAACACCCGGTGACTCTGTGGGTCAGCTATTCTCCGTGTTACCTTCCATTTTAGGGTTTTGTGTAGAAGGATTACCACTCCCCTCTTTCGTGATGGGGCACTGGCATGGATCTCCTGCTCCACCCAGTCTTTCACTAACAGCAAAGGATCATTATATACCAGTTTGGTCTCCTGAAGAAAAGCCACTTTGATTCTCAGCTTTTTTAGGTGGGAAAGGACTTCTTTTCTTTTTATAGGGTATTGAGTCCCTTGACATTCCACGAGTGACAAACTATATTATCCATGGTCATTCAGTGGGGGGGTTAATGCCCAACATGGCTTGAGGACATCGTAATGGGTTGCTGAGATTGTGGGATTTCTTCAGGTTGTACCCATATAGCATCACACTTGTCTTATAGTACCCATTGGTAACATTCCTTGTCTCCTTACCCTTCCATATAGTTCCAGTTTTCCTGCCTATATCCTTCTCTCTACCTATTAAGTCTATGAGGGCTAGGTGCCCGGTAGTCAAGTACACATTGATATACAACAAAATAAAGTGCAATCATAAACTATTTACAACTAACCAAACTGAAAGCTGTCTTAGGGAAGTTATCAGATTGAAGGCCGATGAGTTAGCTCATCTATTGGCCAGCCTTGCCTCTCTGGGAGTGTCAGTTGTGCTCTCTATGTGGTGTTCAGAGATGTTGTCTTCAAGTGTGGTGGGGCACCTTGCCATGGTCTGGGCCAGTTGGACCTGCCAAATCGTATGGTCGATCCAGCATTAGTAGGCTTTGTTCAGTCACTGTGACTCTCTAGGGCCCACAAGGGCAATGTAGCATGTAGATGTCTGTGTGCTCTCTCTTGGGACCCTAGCCTGGCACAGTAGTGCCTGCTAGTGCTGGTACAGGTAAATGAGGTCTCGACCCGCTGGTGGTCGACTGTTGCCGAGGGTTAGAAGGGAAATTCCTTAACCTGTGGACTAGTCTTGGGGAAAGGGGAAGGGACAGTCAGCCTCTGCCATGTGGAAGCCGCTTTCCCTTCTGGAGGAACTTACTGCCTAGAGAGTCTTTGTGGTGGCCTGGGGATCTGCATAATGCTCCCGCAGGTCCTAAGTTATCAGCAGCCGGTAGGGGGTGGGGTTCCATGTACTGAGGCAACAGTCCTATAGGCAACTCTTTTGGTACATTTCCAGGTTCTTAGGGGTGGTTTTGGATGGCATAGACACATTCCTGCCATAGAAAGGGGGTTATGTGGTGCTATTTATTCTGGGGGAAGGGGCAGTATAGAGAGATGAAGGGGCGGGCTAAGGGGGTGCTTTGAAGAGGGTGCTCTATCCTGGGTAGATAGCATGATCTGCCCCTAGGCAGTCCTCACTGCAGCTACCTGTGGTGGACCTTGCTCTATGGTGGGCCTAGATCTATGGTTCCAAACCCTCTTCAGGCCGGGCGAACACCTGATTAGGGGCTGGGGTTTCTGGTGCTTTCTACAGACAGCAATCCTCATGTTATTTGCAAGCTAGAATTTTTAGAAACCAAACTTAGACAGATCATCTTTTATCACTGTGTGACTGATGTGTCCCTATGCTTTCTGGATGTTTGAAACCCTAGCTTTTCAGTGCAGGCATTCCAGCGAGGGGGGGGTAGCGGGCCTCAGCAACCCACTCTTGAGGTACTCTTTATTGCACTAGGGTCAGAGTAGTAGGCCCTGGGAGGCCTGCTACTAATGGGGATTCACAGATTGACAACCCTGGGGTCTTAAGCCCTGTGGCCACTTCTACCCCCCCCCTTCTGGTCATTCATCCATCCCCGTTAACCCCTCGCTATATAAGCTCCCCTTAAGCAACCCCCTAAAATTTCACTTATCTGAGGTCCTGTCCTGTAGGTTGTGTTTGCTGAGATTGGGGCTGCTTGCAAGGCCTCTCTGATAGTGTTCGGAGTTCCACCTGTGCTTGGGTGTGGTGCTGCCTTGCCTGGGCCTATGGTAGCAGTGTCCTCATCTTCTTGCACAGTAGGACCGTGCCTCTGAGCCTGAACCTGGGGTAGTGGCTGTTCTCAGGTGGGGTCAATTGCTCTTGTCTCCCCCAGGAGTTCAGGCTGTTCAGGTGACGCTGCTCTGGTTGAGGTTGAGACCTGGAGGTTCTGAATGGTGAGAGGAGCATACAGGCTGCTTGCAAAGTACAAGCTAGTGATGATAGGCTCATGTTCTCTCATTGGGCTGTGGATATCCATGATATCCTGGTCTTTGCTTCCACTGCTGAGCCATTCCTTTCCTGCTGGTTGGTCCCTCAGGGTGTGTCTCTCATGCTGTAGTCTCTTTCTGGATCTTCGTGGTGGTAGTGGGTTTCTTTTAGCATGTACCAACTAATGCATGTGAAGGTGGCTGCTTGTCCTATGTTCTCCCTCTCCCTAACATGGTCTGGCCTTTTATTGTACTCATGCTGTGGCCTTCTGCTGTTGTGGTGTGCAGCTCGAGGAGAGGTCAGCTTGCTCATTTTGGGCTAGGTCCTATTAATTTAGTTCATGAGCCCTTCTGGGCTGCAAAATAACAATGGTGTGCTGTTTGAAACAATTCTCATAGTCGCTGGATATCTGAGGGAAAAAGGTAAATTTAAGGAGTGAAGGAGGTGTCTGGCCTCTGTATAAGCTTTTCTTTTCTGTGCTAGTTCCCTTGAGTAACCTTGGAAGAAGACTATTTTATGTCCCCTCCAGGTTAGAGTTCCAAGCTCTGTGTCCCTCACTTGAACTGCCTCTTTCTAAGCAAAATTAACAGATCTGACTAGTAAAGGCCTTGGTCATTCTCCTGGTCTAGGTCAGGGCTAGAGAGTCCTGTGGGCCCCCTCAAGTCATTAACTTGGTGCCCTCTGGTAGTCGCAGGATCTTCGACATGTCTCTGTAGAGGAAGTCGGAAGCTCTGTCATTTTCTGCTCCCTCCAGGAATCCAAGGAGCCACAAGTTGTTATGGTGGTAGTGGGTTTCTTTCAGCCTGCAGTCCTTAAATGGCTGTGCTGTGCTGGGTGACAGTCCTCTTTGTCTTGGTCACCCAAAAATCCATCTGGTGGAGTGCAAGAATTACATAATTTGATGCGAGGGTGACATCCGCCATTTGCCACATTAACTGGGTGAACATCTCCCCCAGAGAGGCCCCCATCCCAGTCATTTCTGCTCCATTGGTTGAGGTGTAGAAGGGTGCACAGAGATTAGCAGTGATGTTGTATGCCTTTAGCGAGTGACCTCCCTCTGGAATGGATTTTCTGGTGCCTTAAGTATTCCGGTTGCTGAGGGAAAGTTTTTCAATGATCAGCACGTACATGAATGGATCAAAATACCAGATACTTTGCCCTAGGTAGCATCCGCTACAGAACTACATGGCCATCTTGGTTGCTCCCAAGTCACACCCCAGGGGTGGGATTATAAGATTGAAAAGGGAAAGGGGACTGTACAGAGGGGGGCCAGGAAAAGGCAGACATCCGGAACAAATACTTTTATTCAGTGTTCACAGAGAAAGGAGGAGGGGAGGGCTGTAAAAAAGTAACAAAAGTTTTGGAGGGAGGTGGACACTTATCCTTTTTTGGAAGTGAGAGTCCTGAAGTAATTTACTAATCTGAAGGTGGACAACGCAATGGAGTCAGTTGGGGTGCACCCAAGGGTATTGAGGAAGCTGAGGGAAATACTGGCTGCACCTCTGAAAGTTCCGTTTAACAGCTCACAGGAATGCTTGTGGAGGACTGGAAGATGGCACATATAGTCTCACTACAAAAAAGTAGTAGCAGGGAGAAGGTTGGCAAATATAGGCCAGCCAGCCCGACATCGGTGGTGGAAAGTTAATGGAATCACTGCTGAAGGAAAGGACTGCAGAATATCTTGAATCCAGTGGGTTACAAGACATGAGGCAGCATGGTTTCATAAGATGGAGGTTATGTCAAATTAATCTGATAGATTTCTTTGACAAGGTGACCAAGAAATTAGGTAAGGATGGAGCAATGGATGTGGCCTACCTGGATATCAGTAAGCATTTGACACCATTCCATATAGAAGACTAGTAAGCAAGCTAGGTTGCTTAGGAGTAGGTCCAAAGGTGGTAAATTAGATAAGAAATTGGTTAGAGGATAGGCAACAGAGGGTGGTGGTAAACAGAGTTCACTCTCAGAAAGGGAGAGTGACCTATGTAGTACCTCAGGATCAGTGCTGGGATCGGTCATCTTTAATATCTTTATAAGTGACATTGCAGAGGTGTTGGACGAGAAGGTCTGCCTTTTTGTGGATGATGCCATAATCTGCAATAGGGTAGACACTCAGGGGGGTGGGGGTGGTAGAAAGGATGAGCAGAGACCTAAGAAAACTAGAGGAGTGGTCAAGAGTATGGCAGCTGGGTTTCAATCTTAAAAAGTGTAAAATAATGCACTTAGGGCACAGAAACCCAGGGGTAGAGTACAAAATGGGTGGAGTGGTAGTGACAAGCACCAAGCAGGAAAGAGACCTGGTGGTAATCATACCGGATGACCTAAAGGTGGCCAGGCAGTGTAACAAGGCAGTAATGTGGGAAAGTGGGATGCTTGGGGGCATAGGGAGGGGTATCACCAGCAGAAGGAGGGTGGTAGTGTGGCCTCTGTATAGATCGCTGGTAAGACCCCACCTACAGAATTGTGTCCAGTTCTGCAAACCACACCTCTGGAAGGGCATGGTCAGAGTGGAGGCAATCCAGAGGATGGCAACTAAAATGGTGCAAGGTCTGCATGAAAAATACCTATGAGGGGAGACTAAAGGACCTCAATATGTGCACCCTGGAACATAGGAAGGAGAGGGGTATATGATACAGACCTTTAAATACTTCATAGGGATAAATAAGGTACAGGAGTTGAGTATTTTTCAGAAAAAAATGTGTTTAAGAACAAGGGGCATGCAATGAAGCTGGAGAGGTAAATTCAGGAGAGATGTGAGGAAGTTCTTCCTCACAGAAAGACTGGTGGATTCCTGGAACAGTCTTCCAGGGAAGGTGGTGGGGGTGGAAACAGTGGTGGGGTTCAAGAATGCATGGGATAAGCACAAGGGAATCATAGTAGAAAGGGAGGGGGGAGGGAGAAATAACTGTAGATCGATATGGTCTGTGGTAATAGTGTAGGTCTGGAGGAATGGGCAGAGTGGATGGGCCCAACAATACTTATCTACCATCAAATTCTATGTTTCTATATTTCAGATGCCACCTGTTTTGTTAGCTCTGCTGTTTACTGCTCTTAACATGCTATTTATTTCTGATGGTTCTGATTTATTTTATTGATGTTGATTATTATTGTTGTGGGACTCTTATAGCCACATGGAATGGGTGCTTGTTAAATAAAGCTCACTACTACCACTCTGCAATCAAGCTGAATATGGGGAGAGTGGAGACCAATGATGTTCACATTACCAAAGACAGGGTGCTGGAGGGTCTGAGAGCATTAAAGTGGAGAAATCAATGGGCCTGGATGGGATGCATCCAAGAGTACTGAGGGAAATGCTGCAGGTGTTTACAGCACCACTAGTGGACATCTATAACTGTTCATTAAACACTGGGGTAGTCCCCAGGGATTGAAGGACAGCCGACATTGTGCACCTGTACAAAAGTGTAAGTAGGGACAAACCAGAAAACTATACACCAGTCATTCTAATGTTTGTAGTGGGCAAATTACTTGAAGCTATTTTAAGAGAAAGGCTAGTAGACTTCCTCGAAGCAAACAATGTACATGTAAGTATGCAACACAGGTTCACAGGGGTGGGGGTTATGCTGGATGAATCTGACCAAATTATTTAATTTGGTAACAAGGGTAGCCAACAAAGGTCACACAGTAGACATACAGTACTGCCCCTGGAGTTTAGTAAAGCCTTCAAATTGGTCCTTACAGGAGACTGGTAAGAAAACTGAGGGATCTCAGGGTAGAGGAAAGATCAATAAAGTGGGTGAAAAACTGACTAAAGGGAAAAATGCAGAGAGTGGTTATGAATGGGGACCATTTGAGGTTAAAGAGATGACAAGAGTACTATAGGGCTCAGTCCTGGGATCTGTCATCTTTAAAGAACTAGTGGATTCTGATTTATATATGTATAAAACTGGTGCACACTCTTATTCTATGTATGGGTCAATCTGAAAGTCAGTTCTCTGGTTTTATACATATATTCACTATCTGAAAAACTGTCAGGTGGCTGCATCTTTGGCATTCTCTGTTGGCAAGTGGGCAGAGGACAGAGGTTTCCATGCCAGCTGGAATTGACATCTTGGGACGGAGGCATAGTCATTTAGAACACTGTGATCATGCTGTGAATGGTACTCTGTGGCTATGTACACACTGCAGTGATGATTTTGAAACCATTCTAAAAAGTGGTTTCAAAGTCACCATGGTCACCTGTTCACACTGGTAGTCACCGTGTTGTAATCTGGTGAAGACGCGTCCACATGGCAGGTCCAGTAACATATTTGAGAATGGTTCCGTAGCTGCACTGTAGAATAGTTATTGTTCAATGGCACGTGTTTGCCCATCCACACCACACAGAAAAACGTTTTGTGTTTGAAACCATGTTTAAAACTGGTTTTAAGCCTAGGTCCCTTGCAGGGTTTGAGCACAGTTTTTAAACATGGCTTCAAATCAAGTTAGTTGCGGATGCAACCCATGTTTCGACTTTTTAAAATGTTTTAAACCATTTAAAATATTTTACAAAGTATAATGTGTATGTGGCCTGTTTGCCTTTCCTAGTCAGTTAATGTTTTTAATTGGGCTCCAGCAGGTTGGATTTAAACCTTCATTTGCATTGAGGGAAGGGGTGGCCACGAAGTACAACACTTACTTTGTAACCCTGATGAAAGCATAACCATTGCTCAGCTCAAGCTGCCTGCATCTGTTAACACTAGCAGTCATGCAAACCCCCCCCCTTCCCCCCAAAAAACAGCATTAAGCAATGGCTTCCAAATCATATTATATTTTAATAAATAAAGTAAAAGCACAGAGTACGTTCTTCGCCAGGCAGTGCATTCAAAAGTAGAGAGTGTAAGTGTAAGCCTAGCAAAGAACGTACTCAGTGTTTTTCCTGTGTTATTTAGGAAAATATAACACGATTTGACAGCCATTACTTAGTGCTGTTTTTGTGTAAAAGTAACCTAGTTCACAGTGGAAAGGTAGTGTACCAGCAGAGGGTTTCTGTGTTGGACCAAGATAAGAACAACACATACTATGGTCAGACTTTCCATTATATCAATGCAGGGATGAAAAGACAAAAGCAATCGAAAAAAAACAAGCATTTGTCAATGCCGAATGTTGTCTTGCTGGCATTGGCATTAGTAGTGCAGAAGTTAGAGAGAGATGCATAATAGGAATGGCAGTGAAGTATTGAACTGATATCAACTCCACTCCCACCCCCACCCTGCAGAGACTGACAGGCACTGGGATGCGCCTTTGGGTCATCGGCCATAGCGCTCACGCCATTTCACCTCACCGTACCCTGCAGACACCGACAAGTGTTGTGGTGTGCCTTGGGGTCTTTGGGCCTTACTTTACAGGACCAGTGGGTGACACCAGGGTATGGCAACCCACGCCAGTCCACCAGAGGCTGCCATTCCCCCTTCAAAAAAAGCCAGAAATGTGCCATAATATCAGACCAGTGCCAGTGACTCCCCCAGCCCATTTCTCTTCACCCAGAACTGGGGGCCAGTGGAGAATGGGCTGTATGTGCCCCGGAAGGAACTGGACAACCAGTCAGAGGGGGACACATAGGTGGTACGACAGCCCCAAAGTAGACACCCTCCTTGCCAGCTGCACTTGCTTACCTGGCAATGTGCAGGATCATGCAGTTGTCTGTCTCCTTGTCTTCCCCCAGCCCACTGCAGAGATGGGTCCTATGACCATGATTTGGGCATGGAGTAAGCATACAAAAATGGCTCTGGATGCTGTGGGGTGCCCCAAAGGTGCACATCCTGTGCATGGGGGGCCTCTACAGCTGTCCACCTCCTTTGCAAGAGTGGAGCAGCTGCAAGCAAGCATTGTGTGGAACATTCCCTTATTTCAAAGCATATTACATATAGAATAATGCACGGGGTGGCATGTATAATGAGAATGTTACACTCACCTGAGGTGTGGGATGCTACATAAACCCCAAGGGCAAAGCCCGAGGAGTTTAGTAAAGCATCCCACTCTGATTATTGTGAATGCGTTAAGTTATGAGCGTGCATTGTGCAATTGATATGCACCTCGTAAAACAGTCATTTTATGGAACATTGTCACCAAATTTTCAACACAGGCATTTTAGGACCTCTGTTCATGAACAGTATCACTGTCATTTTTCTAATTTGTCCTAAACACTGATTTCGCACAGCAACCGCACTATTCTGCACCGGAAGTGCGAAAACACATTTTGGCCAGGATGTGAAAAATGCCAGCTGTACAGTCCACAAGAAGGTGTGGTAAAATGCCAATGTTGAGAATCTGGCATGTAAATAGTGCAAATGCACCAATGTACGAGCATGCATTGTGCAGTTGCTACGCACACTCGTAAAACAGTCACTTTATGGAGTAGTGTCTCCAAATTGTCAACACAGGCATTTTAGGATCTCTGCTCATGAACAGTGTCACTGTCATTTTCATAATGTGTCCCAAGCACTGATTTTGCACCACAACTGCGCTATTCTGCGCCAGAAGTGCAAAAACATATTTCAGCCAGGATGTGGAAAATGACAGCTACACGGTTCACAAGAAGGTGGGGAAAAATGCCAATG
The DNA here is from genome assembly GCA_016271365.2 of Neoceratodus forsteri. Taxonomy (NCBI): domain Eukaryota; kingdom Metazoa; phylum Chordata; order Ceratodontiformes; family Ceratodontidae; genus Neoceratodus; species Neoceratodus forsteri. Next base: position 374,847,332 of record CM057449.1, read on the forward strand.
TTGTGAATTTGGCATGAAAATATTGTGAATTCGCTAACTTATGAGCATGCATTGCGCAGTTGCTGTGCACGCTTGTAAAACAGTCATGTTTTGGATTTTTCCCACCAAATTTGCAGAATAGGGTTTTTGAGAGCCCCTTGCATGAACAGTGGCACTGTCATCTCCTTACACAGTCCTGAAAGGTGATTCCATGCAATGACTGCGAAATCACCTTTCTGGACCGAATAATGTCATGACAGTGCAAGAATTCATGAGAAGGCATCCCAAAAAGCCCATGTTGAAAATCTGGGGCCAAAATTCACAAAAATGCCTGAGAAATGTACTAAAGTTGAAAAAAACCTATCTATTCCATTACATAGAAACATAGAAACAGAATTTGACGGCAGATAAGGACCGCTTGGCCCACCCAGTCTGCCCATTTCCCTACCTGATGGATAAGTTGCAGATCCTAGTTAACCAGCAGCCTACTTCTTCCTACCCCAACCCCCTAGAATTGCCTTATGATTGTCCCATGCATGCTTGAATTCCACCACTGTTTTTGACTCCACAACCTGCTCTGGAAGGCCGTTCCATACATCCACAACCCTCTCTGTGAAAAATACTTCCTTAAATTACCTCTGAGCCGCCCCCCTTCTATCTTCAAATTGTGCCCCCTTGTTCTTGCACACCTCTTTTTTTGAAAGATGATGCCCTCTTGGACTTTGTTGATTCCTTGAGGTACTTGAAAGTTTCTATCATGTCCCCTCTCCTCCTTTCCTCGAGGCTATACATATTAAGCTCCTAAGTTCTCTTCATATGTCTTCCGGTGCAGACCCTGCACCATTTTAGTTGCCCTCCTCTGGACAGCTTCCATCCTGTCTAAGTCTTTATGGAGATTGGGTCTCCAGAACTGCACGCAGTGCTCCAGATGTGGTCTCACCAGCTGTCTGTACAGAGGGATAATAACTTCTTGTTTTCTACTGGTGATGCCTCTCCCTATGCATCCCAGTATTCCCCCAGCCCTCCTTGCTGCCCTCTCACATTGCTTGCCCACCTTTAGGTCATCTGATATGACTACCCCAGTCCCTTTCCATTTTTGTTGTTGTTAGTATCTCATCCCCCATTGTGTACTCTTCCCCTGGGTTTTTGTTTCCCAGGTGCATTACCTTGCACTTCTTAGCATTGAATCTAAGCTGCCATACATTTGACCATTCCTCTAACCTTGCCAAGTCCCTTCTCATCCTTTCCACCCCACCCTGTGCATCAACTCTGTTGCAGATCTTTGTGTCATCTGCAAAGAGACATACTTTTCCTTCCAGTCCCTCTGCAATGTCGCTTATAAAGACATTGAAGATGACCGGTCCTAATACTGAACCCTGCGGTACCCCACTACTAACCCCCTTTTTCAGAGTGGACTCCATTTACTATTACTCTCTGTGTCCTATTCTCCAGCCAATTCTTTACCCAGGCTGTCATCTTGGGACCCACTCCCAGGTTGGCTAACTTGAATATTAATCTTTTGTGTGGGACTGTGTCAAATGCCTTGCTAAAGTCTAGGTAGGCCATGTCCACAGCCCCTTCCTGATCTACTACTTTGGTCACCCAGTCAAAGAAATCTATCAGATTTGTCTGGCATGACCTTCCGGCTGTGAATCCATGCTGCCTTGGGTCCTGTGCCACTCTGGCCTCTAGATACTAGACAATTCTTTCCTTCAGAAGTGATTCCATCATTTTCCCTATCACTGAGGTTAAACTAACAGGTCTGTAGTTTCCTGCTTCTGCCTTGCTCCCACTTTTGTGAAGGGGAATCACATCTGCCCTCCTCCAGTCCTCAGGTACCACCCCATCCTCCCATGATTTGTTAAAGAGGGTAGTCAGTGGTGTCACTAGTTCTATCCTTAGTTCTTTTTAGAATTCTGGGATGAATCCCATCAGGCCCCATTGCTTTGTCCACCTTCAGTTTTAAGAGTTCTTTCAGAACCCTTTCTTCTATAAATGGGCTGGTATCAACTTCTGTATCCAGAGTGTTTCTACTGTTTGTTTTAGGTACCTCCCCCTCTTCCTTTGTAAATACTGAGCAAAAATATTTGTTTAGTATCTCTGCCTTTTCACAGTCACCCTCTGCCCACCCTCCTCCCTTTATTAAGCCTCACTATCCCTCCCTTGGTCTTCATTCGCTCCCTGATGTACCTATAAAAGGTTTTATCCCCCTTCTTAACTGATTTGGCTATCTTTTCCTCGGTTTGGGCCTTTGCTGTTCTGACTGCCTTTCCAGCTTCCTTTTGCTTTAACTGATACAGTTCTCTGTCCTGTTCCTTCTGTGATTCTTTGTACTGCCTGAATGCTTTCCTTTTCTCTTGAACCTTCACTGCCACTTCCTTTAAGAACCATAGTGGTTTCTTACCTCGTTTCATTTTGTTTATTTGCTTTACACAAAGGCTTGTTACCTCTGTGATGGCAGTTTTTATTATTCCTCATTGTTCTTCCACCCCTCCTTCCTGCCCATTTGCTAGTGCATTCCTTAGGTGCTCACCCATTTTGGCAAAGTCAGCCCTCCTAAAATCCAGTACCTTTGTATTTGTATGGCTTGACTCTATTGCTGTGTTTATTGTGAACCATACTGTTCGATGGTCGCTAGTTCCCAGATGGCTACCCACTTCTACATCTGTGATCCTCTCTTCATCTCCATTTGAGAGAACCAGATCTAAGATTGCTCCCTCTCGAGTGGGCTCCAATACTAGTTGTCTAAGGCATGCCCCTGTAGGGCATCTAGAATAACCCCACTCTTAGAAGTAGCTGCTGCAACTGCACTCCAGTTAACATCTGGCATATTCAGATCACCCATCAGCAATATATCCCCTTTATCTGCCATTCTAAGTATACTTTCTATCATTTCCTTGTCCATTTCCTCCCCCTGAGAAGGGGGTCTGTATACAACCCCTGTGCAGATTGTGGTACCATTGCTTGCCTCCAAATTGACCCACAGTGCTTCTTCTCCTCCCTGTTTACCCTTTTGTTCTGTTGCTTTGATTTCTTCTCTTATGTAGAGAGCTACTCCTCCTCCCCTTTTACCCTCCCTGTCCCTCCTATAGATAGTGTATCCTGGTATGTTTACGTCCCAGTCATGGTTCTGTGTATACCATGTTTCTTTGACTGCCACGATATCCAGATCTTCCTCCTCCATCAAGGCCACTAATTCAGGAAGCTTGTTACCCAGACTACGGGCACTGGTACTCATTGCTCTCCATTTTTTGATGGCTTTACCTTCTGTAGCGGTATCCCACTGACCTTTCTACCTTGGTCTTTTTCTCATTTAGTACCCTGTTTTGTAGGGGAGGCTGGGATTTTCTTGCTGCTTATCAGTGCCTCCCCCCTTGACTAGTTTAAAGGCTTGCCAATGAAGCATTTAAATCGATTGCCCAAAAGACTTGTTCCCTTCCTGGACAGATGCAGACCATCCTGCCAGTATAGGCTGGTGTCCCTCCAGGTAGAACCCCAGTCCCCAATGAAGCCAAACCCCTGTGCTCCACACCATTTTTTCAACCATTTGTTAAACTGCATGGTGCAAAGTACCCTCGCCTCACCCATGCCACTGACAGGCAGTACCTCTGAGAAGGATGCTGTGTGTGCTACTTGTCTTAAGCCCCTCCCCAACTCTACAAAGTCCTTCTGCACTGCTCTAATCTCATGATGAGCTAAGTCATTTGTCCCTAGGTGGACAAAGACGTCCAGCTCAGACTCCCGTGCAACTGTTCTCGTGATCCTAAGGATGCGCTTCCTGTCCCTCCAAGCCATGGCACCAGGCAGGCACCTTACTTCAGTTTTCCCTGCTTCCCCCAGTTCTATCCCCCTAATAATTGAGTCCCCCACCAGGAGCTGCTTTCTTTCCCTGTGGTGCCTTCTGCCTCCTTCCTTAGGGCCTCCCTTGTGATAGTTGTCTGCACCCTCCTTAGTCTCCTCTGCAGGTGTATCCATAGGGGAGTTATGCTTCCCCAGAATGGTGTATGGATTGTGGCGTGGAACAACTGCCTGGGTGTGCCTCTGTTCCACCATCCTCACCCTCCCTGAGCCCACTGTGGTCCAACTACTGTGCTTTCTTTGCAACCTCTGAGGAAGTGGTGGTGGCTGTGGTGCTCCCTGGATGGGGGAGGTTCCCTTCCTACTGTCCAGTGTGGCCTGGGGGAAGGTCCCTGTACTACTGTCCAGTGTGGCCTGAAGACGGGCAACTTCCTCCCTCAGGGCAGAGAGTTGTCTGTAAATAGGGCAGCATCTCAGCCTCCAGAAAGACTCCCAGAAGACTGCTGCTCCACAGCAATTACATTGCACTACTCCCCACATTTTTTTTTTGGTGTGTGTGTGTGTGATTGGTTTGCAATATAGAAATAGATATATATTTATATTATACAATGTGTATGCTTATATTGTCAGTGCAGTGTGCTAGAGAGGATAGGACAGTGACATGCACCTTGCACTCTTGAGGAAATGATGTCAGAACCTCAGGTATAAAGGAACTATTTCCAGGGGTGGGTGGGGTGAGTGGTGGGAAGGGGTTGGGCCTAAACTGTGCCCTCGCAAAACAATCAGCTAAAAGCTCTGACCCACTGCTGCAATGAGTGCCTTCCTGTCAGCAAGATGCCCTACACAACAATTTGATAGAGAAATACCCTGCTAATCAGACAGAGAAAAATCCACACATCCAAGTCAGACACAGGTAAACCTCCCCAGCCCCAAAACAGGCCTGGTGGTTTGTGCTCTGAGAACTGTCAGTCCCAAAATAAGTCAGCTGTGCTTTAAACTCTTCCTGCACTGAAAATCTTAAGAATTGTAACAAACAAACGTAAACCTAGATCCACCACCCTCTGTTGCTTGAAAGACTGTCTTTTTCTGTTTCACACTGCAGGTTTTTCCGTGACCACTCCTTAACCCCAGCAACTATGCTAAAAAAAGTTTAACTATCACAAACTCCTACACACCAGTAAATTATTTAAAAATAGTTTCTGTCCCAAAATTCTAGTAGTCAATCCAGCTACCCCCAAGGGACAACCAGAATGCAGTATTCAAACACTTATGAGGTTACTTCCAAGATAAGCAGAGTTTGCAAGTTTCTTTTTCAACTCCTCAGCCACCTGTAATTCATTTAAAATAGTTTAACTGTCAGCAAATCCTAGTAGACAATCTAGCTACCTCCAAGGACCTACCCAAATGCAGTATTTAAATCTTTCTGAAGTTACTAACAAGATAAACAGAGTTTGCAAGCCCCTTCTTGGTTAAACACTAAATAAATATGTGAATAAAAGCAATTACCAAGGGTAGTTAGTTTCACCTCCCACAGAATTAAACAAAAGTGCACGTTTGTTGCAGATATCAAGTGCAATATAAAATTTCTCACACAGCTCAGTTGAAGAAAGTAGTGTCCTTCCAGCTCCAGAAAATGTGCTTTGTGTCTTTGAAAATTGCAGCCTACAGTAACTTATAGTAATCTGATCTAGTCTGGATATCTCCACCCAGGGCAATTTGTTGCCAGTGGTTATGATGTAGCCCTTCCTGTTCCAATACAACCTGTTTGGTCTGAAAACAATGTCCTGCCTCCTAAGGCTGTCTGGGCTTCAATTCACACTGAAGGTTTTTCTGTGACCACTCCTTAACCCCAGTAACTTTGTTAAAAAGAGTTTAACTATCACAAACTCCTACGCACCAGTAAATTATTTAAAACTAGTTTCTGTCCCAAAATCCTAGTAGTCAATCCAGCTACCCCCAAGTGACAACCAGAATGCAGTATTCAAACACTTATGAGGTTACTTCCAAGATAAGCAGAGTTTGCACGCTTCTTTTTCAACTCCTCAGCCACCTTCAATTCATTTAAAAATAGTTTAACTGTCAGCAAATCCTAGTAGACAATCTAGCTACCTCCAAGGACCTACCCAAATGCAGTATTTAAATCTTTCTGAAGTTACTAACAAGATAAACAGAGTTTGCAAGCTCCTTCTTGGTTAAACACTAAATAAATATGTGAATAAAAGCAATTATCAAGGGTAGTTAGTTTCACCTCCCACAGAATTAAGCAAAAGTGCATGTCTGTTGCAGATATCAAGTGCAATATAGAATTTCTCACACAGCTCAGTTGAAGAAAGTAGTGTCCTTCCAGCTCCAGAAAATGTGCTTTGTGTCTTTATACAGCTTATACAGCTTACTGGCATTTCCTCAGTTCGCAGTCGGCTTTGAAGAGTGCAGACGTGTTCCTGGTACACCGGTGATCATCGTGCTGAGCTCTGGAGGTAAGTATGGGCTATGGCGGTGTGTGGGGAGGCAGGGTGCACAGTGGGTGGATGCGGGTGGGAGCAGGGGAACACAGAGACTATGAGAGACTATTTTCCTTTTACAGGTAGTAAAAAGAAAAGAAAACATTGTTGGACAGTTTTTTTCCCCTGGGGATTTAGCACACTGGGGTAGGCTCCCAGCATACCACCTAATTGTTTTGGGGGGTGTCCGTAGCTGAGGGGGGATTGGGCACCCTCATTGGCAAACAACAAGGGGGCCGAATTTATGCCAACTGGGATTGGGCACCACTGTCAGCACACAAAGAAGGGATGCAGAGCCAGGGGATTGGGCACCCTCGGCATTAAACAATTGGGGTATTATTTCTGCCAATGGGAGTGGATCCCCGTTGGCACACAAGAAAGGGTGGGGGTAACAGCCGAGGGGGATTGGGCACTCCTCAGCATTACACAATTGGGCGCTTTATGCCAACGGGGAGTGGCTCTCCTGTTGGTACATTGACAGGGGGCAGGGGCAGCTGACAGGGGGATTGGGCACCCCCAAAGTCAGCAGTTCTACGGCCATGTTCTGCCATGCACATAATGGCAGCAAGCACAGCAAGAAAAGGACCGCTGCATCTGACGTGCTTTGCTTGGATTGCAGCGGACCTTTCCTTAGATGTGCTCACCACATTAGTATGCATTGTGTGGTGCCGGCATGCAGGCTGATTGGGGAATGAGGGACGCATCTACTGATGCGTGCCCTGCATTTGCCCAACAGTGTTCGCACCTCCAAATCTATACTACCGCAAGATGTTGACTTGCGCACAGGTGCGCCAAGCCGACATAAGACTGGTTCTTCAGATTTTGAGTCACGGTCATCACTGCAAAACAAAACCATTTTACCAATGTTCTTAATTAAACAAATCCTGTCAAAACTGGAATGGATAGCACTCTCGGATGAGTGCTGTCAGTGATATCTGACCGGAGCGGGGGGGGGGAGTTCTGCTTGGAGAATTGCAACAGGGGCAGAAGGGGGAAATAATGTGCAGGAGGAAGAAGATGAGCCGGAGAGGAGAGAGGGAGATGAATGGAAGCAAGCAGGGAGTAAGAGTGGTGGAATTTTAGTGCTGGGGGTCTCAGTATTAAGAGAAGTCAGGTGGGGTAGCAAGGGGGTGAGGTGTAGTCACATTTGGGTGGAGGCCATGCCAGGAATGACAGCGGAAGGGGTGGGACAATCTGTTCTGAAATATGCTAGAAGGGGTAGGAACAAGTCTCATTTAATTACACATCTTGGGACAAACAACTTGGCTGACAAGACAGTAGACATAGCTCAGAGGAGGTTTGAGGAACTAGGACAATTATGTGAGGGGGCAGGAAGATCAGTAACTTTTTCAGAGATACTTCCAGTGCCCAAGGCAAGCACAACAAGAAAGCTGAGAATAGAGGAATTTGATGGATGGCTAAGAACCTGGTGTTGTGCTAAAGGGTATGGGCTGTTGGGGGGTGGGGTGGGATCTGGGAGGCAGTAGTCTCTATGCCAAGGACAGACTACACTTGAGTGAGGAGGTAAAGAAAGTGTTGAAACAGAGGATGGAGGAGTACTTAGAGGAAGCAGGGAATTTAAACTAGGAGGGGGGGTGGCAATTGGGCAAGAGACATGCAGAGACCACAGGTTGGGAAACCGTATGAGCTTACCCCCCATAATAGTGACAAAGGACAAATGGCAAGTACTGTTCATGATGCTAGGAAAGGAGGGCAGGATGGGAGGGGGGGGGAAAGGGTGGAATGTGGTTTCCCTTAATGCTAGGAGCCTTGGGAGGAAAACTGCAGAGTTGCAGGTGCTCATGACAGAGGGAGAGGTGGACATTGCAGCCATCACAGAAACATGGACCACCCAATACAATGACTGGGACCTGTCTGTACCAGGGTACAGGTTATTTTGTAGGTACAGGGTGCTTAGGAAAAGAAGGAGGTCTGGCACTATATGTGAAGGAAGGACTGAAGTGTGTAGGTGTAACCCCCCTGCAAATGAGGGTTCCCAAAAGTCTTCCAGGAGCTTGCTTGAATGCTCCAAGCCTGCATGGTGTTCGACTTCTAAGCCATTTGTGAGTGCTTTTAGAGCCTCAGGTACTGTCTCTTTAAGAGCTGTCTGCTTGCAGACATAATTAATTTGGATGGGAGTCTGTGTGTTTCCCTGCTGGAGTCCCACTCGAGCTGCTGCCAAATTGCTCCATTTCTGCCATCACCAAGTGGGCAGAGTGAGCACTTTTCAAAGATATAACTGTTTGCCAGACATCATTTAGAGGAAAAACGAAAATACACTTAGTCTAACCTGCTTTTCTTTGCAATCAGAACTGTGTTTGCCTAGTCCCCCATTCTAGTTTGCTGAACTGGAGCAATCAGTGTGGGGGGACCTTTGAAATGAAGCCTGCTGCTGGCAAATCAGAACTTGGATTCTCATTGTGGAGCCAGCCACCTATGTTCCATATGGCCAATGCTTCTGAGAATTGTAGTTTGGACTTCGGCACCTTTTTTCCACCAGTGGGGGAGTTTACTGTGAGTGACAGCAAAACCAGGCAACTGACTGGGAGGAACTCAAAGGAAATGCCCGGCTCTGTCTACTGGAAAGATCAGATGAGTTGTGACTGTGAACAGGGAAGGAGCTCTGGGCTCCTGCGCTGTTGAATTTTTGCACAGAAAGCTCGTGTGGGGCCCTGAAGTTTGGCCTACAACTGTTTGTGAGTGCCAGTGTGGACTGAATCAGAGTTGTAAGGAGAAAGAAGCACCAGAAGTGAGGAAACCAGGCTCACCCTGTAGAAGACTGGAGAAATTGCTGAATCGTGCTCGATCTGTCAGGAACTAAATCTGCTGTGTGTTCTGGGTATTGTGCAGTAATTGCAATCAGGATAGAGAAGCAGCCTGCCTGGTATAGTACTTTCCTTTTACATATAAATGTGTGTCGTGCTTGTAGGGACTCGCGTTTCAAATCCCCTGTACAGTGAATAGAGTGCATGAAGCTGGAAGTAAACCCCAGCTTAATCCAGACTGCATCCATTTGCTCTAAACTGCAGTGGGGTCCAGTCACAAGGACCTTGTCCACATGGTCTGCTCCTCCTGGCAATCTAGGACAATCTGCCTTCCATTCAGTTTCAGCATTGAATTTGTGAGTACAAATCAGGGTGGCTCCCTGCCATCATCTAATTGCTAGTGTTCCATCTGATTACTTTTCCTTTCTTTCTTTACAAACTGAGCCAACTGACTCTAGATTACAAAGTGGGTATTGTGCATGCATTTTCCATCCTCAGGGCCCCAACCAGCTACACCAAATAAGCTAGCCTCTTATTGCCTGGGTACCCAGTAAGAGTGGCATTTGGGACTCTGAAATATGTGCACAGTACTGTGATTATTAATGTGACTGAATCGATTAACCTGATTTCCCCCGTCCTTGTTACTATCCCCTAAATAAATCAGATTTGGTTGTTTAGCAAAGTAACACTGCTTGAACTGTGTGTCTATGTTGAATTACTGTACAGTGGTTATTGTATAACTGCATCTTACTTTACAGGGGGTCCTCAGAGTCAAGCTGACTGAACCATTCCTGGGGTAAGTGTATATTGCAAGGGTACTGTGATTGATTTGTGTGGGCCACTACTGGGAAGAAAGGGAGGTTGCAGTGACCCAGAGGGCTGTGACCAAGTCATATCAGACTGTCTTAACCCCGACTTCTGGGTGGAGGCACTTGCCATAGGATCCAGGCACCCCAACCTGTTAGTGACAAATCAGGCAGGGGTAGTAGCCCTTGGGATACTGCCACCTAGGGGTTACATTAGGGAGGAAGGGGAGGAGGGTAGTACGGAGTCACTTTGGATGCAAATCCAGGATTCCAAGAATAGGATTCTTAGAATGGGAATGGTGTACAGGCCACCATCTCAGATGGAGGAGTTAGACAGGGAACTAGTGGGACAGGTCAGGATGACCTGTGAGAAGGGTAGTGTGGTGATTGTGGGGGACTTCAACATGCCAGGAGTGGACTGGAGCACCCCAACAACCAGGAACAGAAGGGAGCAGGTACTGCTGGATGCCTTCCAGGACAGCTTTCTGCTGCAAATGGTCAGTGAACCAACCAGGTTAGGGAATACCTTGACCTTGTGCTGGCAAATGGGGACTTTGTGAGAGAACTTACAGTGGAGGAACTGCTGTCAGGGAGTGACCACCACTCAGTATGGCTTACTTTGGATATGAGCAAGGAAGGAGTGGAATCTGGCACAAGAGTGCTGGACTTCAGGAAGGCCGACTTTGGGAGGATGGGGGAAGTGGTAAAAGGGTACCTGGCCTGAATTCAATCTAGTACAGACACTAACCATAGGTGGGAGTTCATAAAGCTGGGGATAGTGGAGGCAACCAAAACCTGCTGCAAGGCCCAGAGCAAGAAGGCTAGGGCTAAGAAACCAAGCTGGTTGAGCAAGGAGGTCATGGAAAAGGTAAGGAGAAAAAGAGCTGCCTTTAGGAAGTACAAAAAAACAGGGAGAGGGCAGAACAGGGAGGAATACCTGATGGAATCAAAGGAGGTGACAATGGCAGTAAGGGGAGCCAAAGCATCTACGGAACTCAGGCTGACACAAGGCATTAAGAAGGGGAGAAAGACTTCTTTAGGTGCTTCAGGGAGAAAAGGAGCTATAAGGACCACATAGGAAAGATTAGGAAGGAGGGAGGTTGGGTGGAAGCAGGGTGCGATAAGGCAGAAGCACTAAATGAGTACTTCTGCTCAGTATTTACTAAAGAGAAGAGGGGGCTGACACCCAAGGGGGGGGAATGGCAGAAAGGGGGGTGACAGATGGGAAATCATGGAGGACAGAGTTCGGGAGGTTTTGAAGGCACTGAGGGTGGATAAGGCACCAGGCCCAGATGGCATCCACCCTAGGATACTGAAGGAGCTGGCAGAGGTCCTTGCAGGACCATTGGCAGACCTATTTAATGCTTCACTACATTTGGGGTGTGTACCTCAGGACTGGAGGATGGCTCATGTGGTGCCCCTTCACAAGAGTGGCCACAAGGATGAACCAGGAAACTACAGACCAGTGAGCCTCACATCCATCGTGGGTAAGCTAATGGAGACTATCCTGAAGGAGAGGCAGGTGGCCTCCCAGAGGCCAAAGGACTACAGGACAGCAGACAGCATGGTTTCATAGTGGCAGATCCTGCCAAACCAACTTGGTGGAGTTTTATGACTGGGTACCTAGGCAACTGGACCGGGGCCATGCAGTGGATGTTCTGTATCTGGACTTCAGTAAGGCATTCGACTCAGTGCCACATGGAAGGCTGGGAAGTAAGTTAGCAGGCACAGGGGCGGGTGCAAAGCTGGTGAGATGGGTAGGAACTGGCTTCAGGGAAGGCAACAGAGGGTGGTGGTGTGTGGGGAGCTCTCACACCCAAGGATAGTGATGAGCGGTGTTCCACAGGGCTCGGTGTTGGGACCAGTGTTGTTTGGGATATTCATTGCAGACATATCATTGGACATCAAGAGCAAGATCAGTCTGTTTGCTGATGATACCAAGGCAGGAGTGGTGGTGGATGACCCCGGAGGATGGCAGGGGTTGCAGGATGATCTGGCAAAGCTTGAAACCTGGTCAGACACCTGGCAACTGGGGTTTAATGCTAAAAAGTGCAAGGTGCTGCATTTTGGGATGAAGAACCCAAGGAGGAGTTACCAGCTGGGGGCAGTGCAGCTAGCTCAGACAGAGGAGGAGAAGGATCTAGGGGTGCTCATTACAGGGTCAATGAACAACTTGGCACAATGTAAGAAGGCAGCTGCAAAGGCCAACAAAATGGTGGGTTGTATTGCAAGAGGTATATCCTCAAGGAGGGAGGAGGTGATTCTGCCGCTGTTCAGGTCATTAGTTAGACCACACCTGGAGTACTGCATGCAGTACTGGCGCCCATACCTGAAGAGGGACATTAAGTTACTGGAGGGGGTACAGCGGAGGGCGACGAAGATGATCAGGGGGCTGGGGGACTTATCATATGAGAGGAGGCTGAGGTAGTTGAACATGTACTCACTGGAGGAGAGAAGGGATGGGGGGACATGATTGAAAGCTTTAAGTACATGAAAGGAATAAACAAGACAATTACAGAGGGGCTGTTCAAAGTAAAGGAGGGAAGGGGAGGGACACCAGGGGCCATGATATGAGGCTGAAGGGAGGAAAGTTCAGGAGGGAGATGATGAGACACTTTTTTACAGAAAGGGTGGTGGCTGAGTGGAATGCCTTACCTGCAGAAGTGGTATCCAGTAGAACAGTGGACTGCTTCAAAAGGGGATGGGACAGGACAAGGGGGAGGGTCAATGCAGGGGAAGGGTGGAAGGGAGGGGCAGCTGCAGAATAAGGGGTGCTAGCTGCACATTTGAGCAGACTTGATAGGCCTCTAGGCCTTTATCTGCTGGCAAATTTCATATGTTTGTATGACAGGATTTGTTTTATTAAGAACATTAGTAAAACAAAGTCTTGTTTTGCAGTGATGACCCCAATTCAAAACCTGATATACCTTTTTTTTTCATTTAGAATGCTTCTAACATTAAATCCCTCCATTTATGTTATCTAAATCCTGGCTGTTGTAAGTGTTGTTCTTGGCCTGATATAGATACCCTGTGGTATCAATAGACTCTGTCATGCTACAAAAGGCTTGACTCCCCCCCAAGCATCACTTCCAGTCCAGTGGCAAGGGATGGTGATGCACGTTTCTTGAGGCAGCATATATTTGATAAAGAAAAAAAATAATCTAAATTAAAATCAGATGAGCAAAATGGATGTAAAACATAAACATTTAAAATAAATATAGTCTTTCACAAAGACAGTACTAAACAAAAAGAGTCATTGAGCCACTAGCTCTTTAATATGTTCATTTACATAGATACATAGACAGTGTCGGCAGATAAGGGCCTAAGGCCCACCTAGTCTGCCCATTTGAGCTTGTAAGTTCAGTTTGTTTTCCTAGAAGTCTGTTTCCCCTTACCCCTGCCCTCTAGAATTCCTTTATGTCTATCCCATGCATTCTTAAATCCGTGATTGTTTCAGCCCCCACATTTGTGATACAGGTATAGGAGTGCAGGGGAAGATGTGCCTCTTTGCAGATGAATGATCATCTGCGGGAGAATGGATAGTGACGATGAGGCCAGAGCAATAAGAAAGGACGTGGACATGCTTGATAAGTGGTCCAGGATATGGCAGCTGAGATTCAATGCCATGAAATGTAAGATATTTCACACTGGGAAAAAAACCTGACAGCACAATTATTTTTGGGGGGTTCTACTGTATGTAATATGAGTGATGGAAAAATTGTGAAGACAATAATAGTGAGTGCAATCACGGAAAACAAAAAATGGTGATGTGCACAACAGTGAGCTGCAAAAACAGTGAAGGCTCCTTGCTTTGTCTGGGGGCTGATGTACAGATTGCTGTGTAGGCCCCAGCACCCACCACAAATAAAATCAACTCCGGGGGGGGATGACATTGGGGGACAGGGAGAAAACTGAGGAGGGGGGCTACTCCATAGTAAAGAAAAGTAAAGTAAAGCTTTATTTTTATACTGCCTTTCCAAAACCAAGGCACTGAGCAGGTTTAAAATACAGATTTACAACATAAGTTAACAATAAAACAATAAATACAAGTACTAACATACTCACATATTAACATACTAAAATGCCAGCAGAATAGGCTTAACAATCTCTCAAGTCTGTTCGAGTTTCAGCACCCGCACTGAAGGCAGATTTTGGTGTCCCCCCCCCTTAGGTTATACTGTCCCCAGTCCCAGATGTTCCACCTGAATTGTGCCTGGTCAGATTTACCCTCCCTCTGCACCTGTCCCATCCCCTCTTAAACTCATCCACAGTCTCTATCTCTACCAGCTCCCTGGGCAGTGCATTCCATGGCTCTACCACCTTTTCAGTGAAATAACATCTCCTCCTCTCCCCTCTGAGCCTGCCCCCTTCCAGCTTACACCCGTGACCTTTTGTAACCCCACCCTTCTTCCTTTGGAGCACCCTGACTGGGCCTCTTTTATTGATCCATTTCATGTACTTAAAGACCTCTATCATGTCCCCCCCTGTCCCTCCTCTTCTTTAGGGTGTACATGTCAAGCTCCTTGAGCCTCAGTCTCCACATACTTTAAGTCCTCTCCCCCAGGCCCCAAATCATTTTGGTTGCCCTCCTTTGGAACTTCTCTAGGAGTGTAATGTCCCTCTTTAATTGTGGTCTCCAAAATTGTACACAATACTCGAGGTGTGGCCTAACAAAGCAGTTGTACAGTGGAAGGATCACTTCCACCTTTCAGGAGGTAATATATGATAATGGGCTCTGTGAGAGGTACCAGTCAGTGTAAAGACACCATGGGGGCTACTATTATTCAGTCTAGTTTACATTTTTGACCATTGGATATTCTTCATTTGTTGCAATTTACAACGCAAGAAACCAAAAGAAAACTGCATGCCAGTGAGCCAGACCCTGCACCTGACTCGATTGGTTGAATGAGAGGAAGGACGCATGAACTATGTGCTTCGGAGCCTGTGGAGGAGACTTTGAAAGCAGGATTACACAGCGTGTTTTATTTTATAACAGGTTTTTCCTGAAATGGCTGGAGTAAAAGTGTTTTAAACCCATAAAGGAGCTCTCCACTGCATCTTTATAACAGAGACATCAGTTGGATGATGAATGAGGAATAAGCATTATGCCCACCAACTTATAAAGGAAAGTTTTCCAGCTGTAGAACTTTTATTTTTATTCTTTTAAAAAAAAAGCTGTTCTTTCATTACAGTGTTTTATTTTAAATTCGTTTGTATATTTTACTGCTGTTATACTTATTTGTTTTATTTTTTAGGATTGTATTTTTCTTTAAAATATTAAACAAAAGGATTTTTTTTCAGTTTCGTGCACTATAGTCATGTGACATGCTAACATAAAGAGACACACACCAACTAGGTGAACAGATCACGCTTTCTGTTTCTAAGATAACAGCGTTCCTGTTCTCAGGCTGTTTATAAGGCTGCCTTTTTAGATCTTTCAGTGCACAGATTTATCAAATTGGCTCTCTGGTTATAAAAGTAAGTTAAAGTATTGATACTCTTTGATGAATTATGTTGTGCTTTTTTTTTTAAATGAAACCTCATAGCATTCTGGCGTTTTGGCATTTTTAGCGTTTCAGCGTTTTAGTGTTTGTTTTAAGAAAGTTATATGATATTTTTAAGAGACATGTCTCTAATTGCTGCCCAGATAACAAAAGTTTTTGTTTTTATTTAGTGATTTTTATAAAAAGGAATTCTGCAAGTGCTTATGTTGAGCCTGAACCAGAGTGGGAACAACAGAAGCGAATTCATCATCAGGTTGAATCAACTTTGCTTTTGCTGCTTAAAAACTTCACCTGTGCATTGTTCCTGATGCTTTATTTCCTAATACGAACAAAGTTGAAATTGATGGAGCATCAGATTTAGTGTGTGAGTGATAACTACATAACAACACATTACTGGAATATTTAAAGATGCCATTTAGCGAATTCTTGCTTGTATTTCGATTCTGTACTGATTGCTGCACAAACCGAGCATTTGCAGGACTCCGCCGAATGAATTCCTGTTTTTTTTTTTTTTGAGTATTTGAAAAACATTATTTAGTGTTTTTTTGTTTGGCAACTTGATTTTGTGTTAGCTGTTGCACAAACTGAACTCTGTAATACGCAATATAATGGAGCTTTGTCTGGTATTTGGCTTCTTTCCCTCTTAATGCTAAATTTGTTTGTAGGGAGCATTTCACGTCTGGAGGAGAAGTTTTAACCGAAGCTGAGACTTTGGAGATTTGGAGTTTTGATATTGGACTACACTATTTTTTAAGTTGGATGTTCTTGAACCGCAGATAAACTTGAGTCATTGCATAATATTGTAAATTACAGGTCTTAAAGTCTGTGTATTTAAAAAATTATTTAATTATTGCATTGGATATAATTAGCAATATTATGGTACATACTAGGAAACGCATTTTAAAAATGGGGGGAATTTAAAGGTTATGGATCAAAACGAAAGTGGTAACTTTGTTTTGAGCTCACAAAAGGGTAATTTAGAAACAGAGTTCAATCAAGACAGTTTCAGGATTGGTTTATTGCATATGTCATCCAATTTGCAATCAACACTGGTTATAATATGTTCAAATTCTGAGCATTCTGAGAAAAGAAATAAAAAAAGCATAAGTAAATATAAAGGTGCAAAGAAAGACTTTTAAAGGTAAAAATTTTAAGGGAAAGGGAAAGTGATAATAAAAATGATGAAATGACAAAATTTTGTTTAAACAGTATTACCTCTAAAATAAAAGGGAGAGGTAGGCCCCTAAAACAATCTAATATAAAAGATCATTATAGCCCTTTAACTACAGTTAAATCATGTAGCCCAGGCAATTTACATAAAGAATTGCTGCATCTGGGAAAAGCTAGTTTAAATGATGACTGAAATGAGCTTAGTGAATTGCAAGTTTTGGATTCTATAGGGGATAGGAATGATAAGTCTACAGAAGATTTAAATTCAGGAGTGTATATTAATTTGGATGCCTCAAAAAGTATAATTGAGTTTTCTGCGCAGACTGCCAGTTATCTAGAGGAAACTTTGGATTTTTCACCAGAATACTTTAAGGAATCCAACCCAGAACCATGTTCTTATTGGCAAAATGATTTAAAAAATATAGCTGGGGAATTACAGGAGATCATAAACGGATTAAAACGGATTACTGGTCTGAATTCATATAAACAGCCTGATAATGGCAGATCAGTACATTTTTCTACTGCTATGAGTAAAGAATACTGTACAGCTGTGTCCAACACACATACTGCACATCTGATGATTCTGGATCATCTAGTTGACCTGAAACATGAAATAGATCTTTTGAAAGAAAATATAGCAATAAATGGTTCTAGATTAGATGACATTTTATTCAGACTTGATAAACTACCTCATTTTGAGAGTATACATTCCGTATCCGTTATTGAACCAGATTGTTCTCAACATTTGGTTTCCCCAGATTTTTTAATGACTGCTATGCCTTCCACACTTCCTGAATCTTTAAATCCCCCACCAACAATTAAAAATGCTTTAAGTAGTAAGAATCTCAGTACAAGTAAAAGTAAAAAGAAACCAAACAAGAGTAGAGGTAAAGCTAAGAGTCTGAGCAAGGGAAAGATAAGTAGTCATCAAGAGGGACATAATACATCAGGAACATTAGACAGGTATAACATAAGCACGGCAGAGTTGGTTTTTAATACAGTAAGAGTACCTGCAAAAGAAAAGGGGAATCTTGGAGAGGGATTTGTCTTGGATAAATCTATTTATACTAAAAAAATAAAATTAGATGTAGACAAAGATACTGTTTTAAAAAATAATCTTGACTTAATGTCAGGGGTGATTGACATAAATATGGAAGGGTCAACCACTGATGAAGGGGGGAAGTCAGGAGGGAAGTTAGCTCAGAATAAACATAATTGCACACAAAAATCAAAGACAGATGTAAAAAAAGATTCTGTTCCTAAAAATGGTTATGATTTGGTGTCTAGGGAGAATATTGCTTTAGATCCAGTCTGTAAAGAGCTGCATGGTCAAGATACAAGTAGAATATTGAAACAGGATTTGGAGCTAGTAAAAGAACTGGAGGAAACATGTATAAAAAATGTTATAGATCTTAATAGCTGTGCTATTTTGACATTATATTGCTTTAAGGCCCTACACAATTGGTCATATGAAGATTTAAGGGATAAGATTGTGAACCTAATAAGGGCAGCGACTGGTGCTGATCTAACTGTGTCTGATATTTTACAGATATGGAATGATAAAGATATTATGGGTTTAAATTGCTTATTCATATTTTGTACAGCTCTTCGAATAGCAAATCATATTTGGATTAATGAAGAAGGTCTGAGGAAATTTGGTTGTAGTTTAGAATATGTTAACAGGGAACTCCTGAATAAGAAATTTCAAATACAAAATCATGAGACTTGTCAATTAAGTATTTTTGGTGTTAAATCACCTTTTAGTAGAAATACAAGAAAACTCAGGAATACCCTGATGAACATATTCGGTCAAGTTCTAAAAATCCCAGACGTAGAATTTCGAATAGAAAAAGTTTACAGTTGGAACAAAGGTACAAGCTTGGGACAGGTGGACATTCTTGTTAAAAACTCAGAGGTAGCAAGATGTATATTAAGTAAGGCAACATTATTGGATGAAGTAGGATTACACATAATGGAAAGGAAAATACTAAATGAAGGAAGTAAATATAATAGATAGGAAGTAAGAGCATCAGATCAGGAAAATATGGTTGGTAGAGTGCCTAAGATATTGTATTTTTATGGTTTGGAAAGATTCAAAAATGAGAATAGTAACTTAAAGGATCTTATAGTGGATATATTGGAACAACTTTTGAATGTCTCTATAGAAAATCTTAATGCATTAAATATCTCAAGGCAGGGTTGTGATCCAGATTGCAATTTAATTATTGTTAAAACAGGCCTTTTAAGTTTATATAATAAGATCATTGATAATATGAGTCTACTGGATGCATTAGGAATATATATAGTGAACACAAATGATTTTTCTTGCCATAATAGTCCTATATGTAAATCACTAAAAGGGACAAATCAGGAAAAAGTGGTATTTAATGTTTCTACTTGTAATAGATTTGAGCTGTTGGAAACATAATTAGATTGACTTATAGAAGATAAAGAACTACATACTGAAACAAAATCTAATGCTCTTCTTCTAATCTCTTGGAACATTGCAGGTTTCTTTTCTAAATTAATGGATCAAGAATGGTTAGACTTTATACTTAAGTTTAATGTTATTTGCCTACAAGAGACTTGACATTCTAAAGACCAAGAAATCTTACTGAATGGTTATCAAACCTTTCAGATTCCAGGAGAAAAAGCTGCCAAAATGGGAAGAACTGTAGGGGATTTAATTACTCTAATTAAAATAAATATTGATATTACTGTAGATATTTTATACACTAATAAAAACATTATGGTAATTTACATTAAGCCTAATAGAGGTAAACATTTTTGCCTAATTAATACTTCTATACCTCCATCTAGTTCAAATTCATATTATCCAGCACTCTGGGGTCAATTGGAGGATTTTATTCATAGGAGTTGGGCTGTAACGTCTTGTGAGAATATATTACTTTGTGGGGACTTTAATGCAAGGATTGGCCCATATTATGGTTACTCTGATAGTTATTTCCACAACTGGTGTCATCTAGAAGCCTCTAATTGGCCCAGATGCACAAAGGATAAGAAATTAAATAAAATGGGTCAGAAATTAATAGAACTGCTAGCTTTACATAATTTAGCACCAATAAATGGTAGGTTACATGTTGATAAATTGGGAAGTTTCTTTCATTTTTCTGCAAAAGGACCTTCAATAATAGATTATGTGTTCTGGAATGGGAACATGACAGATTGGGAATCTTTGGAAATACCAATTAGGAGTGAAAGTGATCATCTTCCTCTTGTTTTGAAAGCAAAAAATATACAGTGTGTTCCAGATGTACCAAATAGACCTATACAATTTATAATTTGTAATAATAAAATTCAATGGCAGGACAAGTTTTCTCCCCTCATTAAACATCTTCTGCAGGACTTATCCAATAAGCTAAATACTGATAATATGGGGTATGGGCGTCTTCACCATTTATTTTTTTCAAACCTAGAGGAGATAACAAAATTACTTAAATCTTCAAAGACTACAAAAAGAATAGAATACAAAAATACATGGTTTGATCTGGAATGGCGTAAAGAAAAAAGAGAATTAAATAAAAAATCAAGCAGGTAAGGCAGAATAAGACTTCACAAAATATTATAGAACTAAATAGATGTCGGGAAAAATATAAGAAGTTCCTCTTATTAAAACAAAAACAGTATCAACAAAGAAATTGGGATTGTATGCTTGAAGCTATTTATAACAAAGATTTCCAGACATACTGGTTATTAGTTGCTAAGGAACTAATAACATTAAACATGAATTGGATACCTATATTACGATGGAAACCTGGGTTTCTTACTATTCTTTAAAATTTTTTTCCCCGAGTGTTGAAGAGGTGGGAATATTTCTGGACACAAATATGCAGAATTTTCTACCTTTTTTAATTACAGAAGTATATTTCACCATTGCAGTTTTAAAAAAAAGAAAAGCACCAGGCCCAGCTATGATTCCTTCTGAAGTTTACCTGAGCGCCCCTGCTTTATGGTCCACAATTTTGACTACATATTTTAATTTTTGTGTCCAGAAACTGGTTTTCCTGAATTCCTGGAAAGGAGCCATAATATTTTCAATATATAAAAAGGGTGATAAAACAGATCCTAAAATGTATAGGCCTATTTCATTATTAGACAATTTGGGGAAATTGTTTTCTAAATTAGTCCTAAATAGATTAAAGGAAGAATTAATAGGTTTAGGGGGACTCTCTGAAGCACAAGCTGGATTTAGGGCTGGTTACAGCACAACTGATAATTGTTTTATAATTAGACATCTTTATGAAAAATATGTTATGGTTAGAAAACAGTCTTTTTTTGCTGCCTTTATAGATTTCAGTACTGCATTTGACTTAGTATCAAGGAATGTTCTTTGGCTTATAATGAAGGGAAAAGGATTTACAATGGAATTGATAGCAATTATAAGAGAATTATATACTGCAACATGGGCTCAAGTGAGGTCAGGTACTCGGGGATGATTCTCTTCAACTTTCCCTACTAATATGGGAGTAAGACAAGGCTGCGTAATTGCTCCTCTTCTTTTTCCTATATATATTGACAAACTGTTATGTGACTTAAATCTTAGTAATTCTGATTCTCCTAAGATTAGGGATAAATGTTGTGGTGTACTGGCCTACACTGATGACTTAGTCGTATTCTCTCTTACTGAATCCGGACTTCAAGCTAAATTAAATATACTTGCAATAACTGCAAATGAGCTTAACTTGACAGTAAATATTCAAAAGAGCCAGATTCTTCCGTCTACAACGAAAGCTAAAAAATACAGTAAAAAGAAATTTTGGATGCTAGGTTCTGATAAATTAGAGACTGTAGATAGCTATACATACTTGGGCCTTCAATTGACTAGGGATGGAAAATGGAATGTACAACTGGATACAATTTTAGCAAAATTAAAAAGAACGGCAAATTCCTTACTCACATTTAATAAAACATTTGGTGGAAACACAATTAGGCCTATTTTAAAGGCAGTTCAAGCCAAATATTATGCTCAAGCTTTATTTAATGCTGAAATTTGGCATCATAATAAAATGTATATGTTAGATATTCCCGTTAATAAACTGTTTAGAGAAACTTTAGGTTTACCAAATTTTGTTCCTACTGTGATATTGAGGGCCGAGACAGGTTATTACTCTTTGCAGGCAGCGGCTGATGCTAGAAAGATTAATTATTGGGTTAGAATACTTCACCATGACCATAATAGGTTAACAGCTTTATGCTTACATGAAAAATATTGGAGGTCCTCTTTAGGGAACCTAAAATCAGAATGGTTATCCCTAATATTTAATTTATTACAAAAAGTGAGGTTAACCTACTTATATCAGTATAGGGCAAGAGGAAACACTATTAGTTTAAAATATCAACCCCTTATCACAAAAACATTCAGAGAATACTATAAGATTCTAGATCTAAATATTATTAAAAAGCTTAAATTGTTCCCATTTTTGAGGATAAATGATCTCTGTCATTATTATAGATATTATTTAGATATACTTACAAAAGTAGAAGATAGAAAACAATACACCAGATATAGGCTAGAAGTATTTCCAAATAACATCCTGGAAGCAGTTTATATGAGAAATTTTACTTCTAATGCTGGTTTTTGCTCTTGTACCTGCTCCACACTGGAAAACTAGGAACATGTTATGTTTGTATGTAAATGGTATATTATACCAAGAAAAAAATGGATATGGCCTTTATGCCAAACCATACAAACAATAGACCAAAGCACTTTACTTGTTATTTTCTTTACTACAAATGATGAAATTATAATTAAGGCTGTAGCTAAATATTTAGTAAACATCTCTAGAATACGTCTTGGTATAAAAATGAAAAAAGAAAAACGGATCTAACATTTGTATTATATACTGTCAAATAGTACAATAGTTGTGCCCTTTTTAAGCTAAAGCACTTTCCTTATAGGTAATTGCACATAGTCAATTGTTACCCATGTTTTTGCACTAAGTACTTTGAAGGGCTGGAAGAGATGCTTTCCCTGTTTACTTACTTATTTATTTATTATAAAGAGTATATGTTGTAATTTTCTGTATATTGTAAATTATATTTTTTGTAATAACTTGTCTTTTTGTCATGGTCTATGACCGCTCAATAAACTTTTGACTTTGACCCTTTGACCTTCTGGAGGTAATCCCCCTGGCGATGCATCCCAGCATCCTATTTGCCCTGGCCACTGCCCTCCTACAGGTCTCCAAGTTGTTCATTTTGACATCTATCACTACCCTGAGGTCCCTCTCACCCTCCGTGACTTGAATCATGTCTCCTCCCAGGGTATACCCCTAGCCTGGATTTCTGACTCCCAGGTGCAGAACCTTGCACTTCCCTGCATTGAATTTTAGTTTCCATTTTCCTGACCACCTTTCCAGAACCTCCCAATCCTCCTGCAAGGCCACCGTCCCCTCCTCCCCATCCAGCACTGCACCTAACTTTGAGTCATCTGCAAAGAGACTCATCTCATTCCTGATCCCCCTCCTGATGTCTGAGATATAGGAGTTGAACAGGAGTGGTCCCAGCACTGACCCCTGGGGAACCCCACTAGTAACCCACCTTGGGGATGAGGCTAACCCTCCAACCACCATCTTCTGAGTAAGCTCAGAGAGCCAATTTCCTGTTCATCTTAGCAACTGTCTCCTTACCCTCATTTCCTTCAGGTTAGCCAGCAGACCACTGTAGGGTACTGAATCAAACGCCTTGCTAAAATCCAGAAAGAGGATGTCCACTGGCCTGCCCTAGTCCAGGGCCCTCGTCACCCAGTCATAGAAGTCAACAAGATTTGTCTGGCATGATCTTCCTGTGACAAAGCCATACTGCCTATTGTCCAAGCCCCCAGTTTGCTTCAGTAACCCGCCAGCCTTTCCTTGACAATGCCCTCCATCACCTTGCTGGCCACTGATGTCAGGCTAATAGGCCTGTAATTTCCTGCCTCCTCTCTTGATCCCCTCTTGTGTATTGGCATGACATGGGCCACCCTCCAGTCTTGGGGCACCCACCCAGTCCTCAGAGAGATGTTGAAAAGCTCTGCCAGAGGGACTGCCAGGACATCAGCCAGTTCCCTCAGCACCCTGGGCTGTATCTCATCTGGCCCAGGTGCTTTCTCCATCTGAAGGGACCTGAGGGCTTCCCTTATTCTCTCTACTGGGATTTCAGCCTTGCTTTCCCCCTTTTCACTATGCACAGCTGGGCCCTCACCTGTCTGTGGTAGCCACTCCCTTTCCCCAGACCCATCAGGGCCCTTGGTCTCTACTGGTCTCACCCCTTGCACCGGTTTGCCCCCACTCCCCTCACAAGACCTAGCCCCACCAATCCCCTGGTATAAACTGAAGCAAAGTACTTATTTAGGACTTCTGCCTGTTCTCCCGCCTCCTCTGCCTACCATTCCCTACCCTTATCTTGCTGATCTGCCCCTGTACTTTCCTTTTTTCCCCTATGTATCTAAAGAACCCCTTGTCCCACCTCCGGATCCCACTGGCCAGGGACTGCTTTTTATTTGCCTTAGCTGCTCTCACCACCCTGGTGACTGTCTTGGCTGTCAGCTCATATTCCTCCTGATCCCTTTTAATCCTTGACCACTTGAAGCGCCTGTTGACCGCCAAATCAATCAGGGAAAGCTAAACTAAATAAATAGGTTTTCAACATGGACTGGAAACCAACTGATGGTCAGGCATTCTCTTAACTGATGAGGTAGGGAATTCCACAGGATTGGTGCTGCAAAAGAAAAGGCATGAGCACCTGAAGTCTTTAAATGAACCATGGGACTCTCTAGCAATCTCTCTTCAGTGGATTGGAGAGGATGAAGGAGGGAGTAGGGAGTCAGGAGATCTTTCAGGTAGTTGGGTCCCTGTTTGTGTAGGGTTTTAAAGGTTAGCAAGTTAACCTTATAGGTGTTCCACCACTGAACAGGCAGCCAGTGCAGTCCATGCAGCACAGGTGTGATATGATTGGTCCTTGATGTACCAGTCAATAACCTGGCTGCAGCATTCTGCAGAAGCTGAAAGTGGTGGATATCAACCCCAGGAAGCCCTAGGTAGAGGGCATTGAGTAGTCAAGGTGGGCAGTATTTTGGAAGGTCATCTGGGGGAACCAGATGTTTCACCTTGGCTATATTTCTCATATGGAAAAATGAGGATTTAATGATAGCCTACACCTGAGATTTCAGGGTCAAGCCATCATCAAGAATTACACCCAAGTTACACACCTGGTCTGAGGTAGTTAGTTGAACACCATCAAGCCATAGGCCTGACACCTGTCCAGCTCCAAAACCCACCCCTGGATGACCCAGGTCCACCACCACCAATACTTCAGTCTTGTCTGGATTTGATCTCAGCCAGCTAGTGCTCATCCAGTCTTTGATTTTGGCAAGACAGTTGTTAAGCATTGAAACTGCATCAACATGTCTGGGTAAAAAGGACATATACAGCTGAGTATCATCTGCATAGCAGTGAAAACTCAAGCTGTAATGCCTAGTGATGTCTCCCAATGACAACATGTACACTGCAAACAACATAGGTGCCAAAATGGAGCCCTGTGGGACCCCGCAGGTCAGAGGGAGGGCATCAGAGGATAAATCCCAGTGATCACCGTCTGAGAGCTACCCATGAGGAAAGATTGAAACCAATTGAGGACTGTATCCAACAGCCCACAAAGGACCCACAAGGCCTCCAAAAGCACATCATGGTCCACAGTGTCATAGGTTGCTGAGAGAGCAAGAAGGACCAGAATGGTACAGGCCTTTCGATCTCTCACCATTAGGAGATCATTTAATACCGGGACAAGAGCAGTCTCCATGCTGTGTCTCTTTCTAAATCCAGACTGGGGAGCTTCATAGACATTGTGGGTTACAAGGTGATTGTCCAGCTGCAACGCAACCACCTTCTCAATAACCTTAGCCACAAAGTGCAGATTAGAGACAAGCTGGACAGTCAGGATCCAAGGAGGGCTTTTTAAGGAGTGGTCGTATGACTGCCTCCTTGAGGGGAACAGGAAAGACTCCCCTCTCCAAGAACCTCCAGAAAATTTCAGCTAGGATCGGGAAGATTGGGTAGACAGTTATGTGGGGAGTAGTACAATGTAATGGCTGTGGGGCAGCAGTCTTCTGGGAGTCTTTCTGGAGGCTGAGATGCTGCCCTGTTTGCAGACAACTATCTGCCCTGAGGGAGGAAGTTGCCCATCTTCAGGCCGCACTGGACAGTGGCAAGGGAACCTCCCCCATCCAGGGAGCACCACAGCCACCACCACTACCTCAGAGGTTGCGAAGAAAGCACAGCAGTTGGACCTCAGTGGGCTCAGGGAGGGTAAGGATTGTGGAACAGAGGCACACCCAGTCAGTTGTTACACTCCACAATCCATACACCATTCTGGGGGAGCATAGTTCCCCTATGGATGCACCCGCAGAGGAGACTAAGGAGGGTGCAGACAACTGTCACAAGGAGGCCTCAGGAAGGAGGCAGAGGGCACCACAGGGAAAGAAAGCAGCTCCTGGTGGGGGACTCAATTATTAGGGGATAGAACTGGGGGGAGCAGGGAAAACTGAA
Organism: Neoceratodus forsteri; assembly: GCA_016271365.2. Lineage (NCBI taxonomy): Eukaryota > Metazoa > Chordata > Ceratodontiformes > Ceratodontidae > Neoceratodus > Neoceratodus forsteri. The sequence goes on from CM057449.1 coordinate 374,873,400, forward strand.
GTAAGGTGCCTGCCTGGTGCCATGGCTTGGAGGGACAGGAAGCCCATCCTTAGGATCATGAGAACAGTTGCACGGGAGTCTGAGCTGTACATCATTGTCCACCTAGGGACAAATTACTTGGCTCATCATGAGATTAGAGCAGTGCAAAAGGACTTTGTAGAGTTGGGGAGGGGCTTAAGACAAGTAGCACACACAGTATCCTTCTCAGAGGTGCTGCCTGTCAGTGGCATGAGTGAGGCGAGGGTACTTTGCACCATGCAGTTTAACAAATGGTTGAAAAAATGGTGTGGAGCACAGGGTTTGGCTTCATTGGGGACTGGGGTTCTACCTGGAGGACACCAGCCTATACTGGCAGGATGGTCTGCATCTGTCCAAGAAGGGAACAAGGCTTTTTGGCAATCGGTTTAAATGCTTCATTGGCAAGCTTTAAACTAGTCAAGGGGAGGCACTAAAGCAGAAGGAAAATCCCAGCCTCCCCACAAAACAGGGTACTAAATGAGAAAAAGACCAGGTAGAAAGGTCAGTGGGGGTTGCCGCTACAGAAGGTAAAGCCATCAAAAAATGGAGAGCAATGAGTACCAATGCCCGTAGTCTGGGTAACAAGCTTCCTGAATTAGTGGCCTTGATGGAGGAGGAAGATCTGGATATTGTGGCAGTCACAGAAACATGGTACACAGAACCATGACTGGGATGTAAACATACCAGGATACACTATCTACAGGAGGGACAGGGAGGGTAAAGAGGAGGAGGAGTAGCTCTCTACATAAGAGAAGAAATCAAGCAACAGAACAAAAGGGTAAACAGGAGGAGGAGAAGAAGCACTGTGGGTCAATTTGGAGGCAGGAAATGGCACCACAATCTGCACAGGGTTGTTACAGACCTCCTCTCAGGGGAGGAAATGGACAAGGAAATGATAGATATACTTAGAATGGCAGATAAAGGGAGATATTGCTGATGGGTGATCTGAATATGCCAGATGTTAACTGGAGTGCAGTTGCAGCAGCCACTTCTAAGAGTGGGGTTATTCTAGATGCCCTACAGGGGCATGCCTTAGACAACTAATATTGGAGCCCACCTGAGGGAGCAATCTTAGACCTGGTTCTCTCAAACAGAGATGAAGAGAGGATCACAGATGTAGAAGTGGGTAGCCATCTGGGAACTAGCGACCATCGAACAGTATGGTTCACAATAAACACAGCAATAGAGTCACACTACAAAGACAAAGGTACTGGATTTTAGGAGGGCTGACTTTGCAAAATGGGTGAGTGCCTAAGGAATGCACTAGCAAATGGGGAGGAAGGAGGTGGAAGAACAATGGGAATAATAAAACTGCCATCACAGAGGTAACAAGCCTTTGTGTAAAGCAAATAAACAAAACAAAATGAGGTAAAACCACTATGGTTCTCAAGAGTGGCAGTGAAGGTTCAAGAGAAAAGGAAGCATTCAGGAAGTACAAGGAATCACAGAAGGAACAGGACAGAGAACTGTATCAGTTAAAGCAAAAGGAAGCTGGAAGGCAGTCAGAACAGCAAAGGCCCAAACCGAGGAAAAGATAGACAACTCAGTTAAGAAGGGGATAAAACCTTTATAGGTACATCAGGAGCAAAGGAAGACCAAGGAGAGGATAGTGAGGCTTAATAAAGGGGAGGGAGGGTGGGCAGAGGGTGACTGTGAAAGGCAGAGATACTAAACAAATATTTTTGCTCAGTATTTACGAAGGAAGAGGGAGGTACCTAAAACAAACAGTAGAAACACTCTGGATACAGAAGTTGATACCAGCCCATTTACAGAAGAAAGAGTTCTGAGAGAGCTCTAAACCAAAGGTGGACAAAGCAATGGGGCCTGATGGGATTCATCCCAGAATTCTAAAAGAACTAAGGATAGAACTAGTGACACCACTGACTACCCTCTTAACAAATCATGGAGGATGGGGTGGTACCTGAGGACTGGAGGAGGGCAGATGTGATTCCCCTTCACAAAAGTGGGAGCAAGGCAGAAGCAGGAAACTACAGACCTGTTAGCTTTAACCTCAGTGGTATGGAAAATGATGGAATCACTTCTGAAGGAAAGAATTGTTGCATATTTAGAGGCCAGAGGGGCACAGGACCCAAGGCAGCATGGATTCATTGCGGGAAGGTCATGCCAGACAAATCTGATAGATTTCTTTGACTGGGTGACCAAAGTAGTAGATCAGGGAGGGGCAGTGGACATGGCCTACCTAGACTTTAGCAAGGCATTTGACACAGTCCCACACAAAAGATTAATATACAAGTTAGCCAGCCTGGGAGTGGGTCCCAAGATGACAGCCTGGGTAAAGAATTGGCTGGAGAATAGGACACAGAGAGTAATAATAAATGGAGTCCACTCTGAAAAAAGGGGGGTTAGCAGTGGGGTACCACAGGGTTCAGTATTAGGACCGGTCCTCTTCAATGTCTTTATAAGCGACATTGCAGAGGGACTGGAAGGAAAAGTATGTCTCTTTGCAGATGACACAAAGATCTGCAACAGAGTTGATGCACAAGGTGGGGTGGAAAGGATGAGAAGGGACTTGGCAAGGTTAGAGGAATGGTCAAATGTATGGCAGCTTAGATTCAATGCTAAGAAGTGCAAGGTAATGCACCTGGGAAACAAAACCCAGGAAGAGTACACAATGGGGGTGAGATACTAACAACAACAAAATGGAAAGGGACCTGGGGGTAGTCATATCAGATGACCTAAAGGTGGGCAAGCAATGTGAGAGGGCAGCAAGGAGGGTTGGGGGATACTGGGATGCATAGGGAGAGGCATCACCAGCAGAAAACAAGAAGTTATTATCCTCTGTACAGACAGCTGGTGAGACCACATCTGGAGTACTGCAGTGCAGTTCTGGAGACCCAATCTCCATAAAGACATAGACAGGATGGAAGCTGTCCAGAGGAAGGCAACTAAAATGGTGCAGGGTCTGCACCGAAGACATATGAAGAGAGACTTAAGGAGCTTAATATGTATAGCCTTGAGGAAAGGAGGGAGAGGGGGACATGATAGAAACTTTCAAGTACCTCAAGGAATCAACAAAGTCCAAGAGGGTAGCATCTTTCAAAAAAAGAGGTGTGCAAGAACAAGGGGGCACAATTTGAAGATAGAAGGGCGGCTCAGAGGTAATTTAAGGAAGTATTTTTTCACAGAGAGGGTTGTGGATGTATGGAACAGCCTTCCAGAAGAGGTTGTGGAGTCAAAACAGTGGTGGAATTCAAGCATGCATGGGACAGTCATAAGGCAATTCTAGGTGGTGGGTAGGAAGAAGTAGGCTGCTGGTTAACTAGGATCTGCAGCTTATCCATCAGGTAGGGAAATGGGCAGACTGGTGGGCCAAGCGGTCTTTATCTGCCGTCAAATTCTATGTTTCTATGTTTTATGTTTCTAATGGTAGGGCCCTGATCCAAACTACAACAGGTTGGGTGCAGAGCCTGGACGACCTCACAATGTCAATGAATTCGGTCAGCTGAAATCTGTCCAGACAGACTGAGTGCTTGACCTTCACATTCCCTCATAGGAAGAGCCAGGCTAATACTAGACCTGATGCTGGCAACTTTATCTGCAAAGAATCGAGCAAACTCTTCACACCTAAGCTGAGAAAAGGCTTATCTGGATTAGACACAGATTGGATTGCACAATGTGTCAACAGTTCGGAAAAGCTGAGCCAGTCGATTCTGTGCTGCAGAAATCTCCCTGGACAGGAACTCTGCCTTCTTACAGGTGATTTCTGATTGATAGTCCCTATAATGTTCCATCAATTTAAGCCTGTCAGCATTCAGACCAGATTTCTGCCATGCTCTTTCCATCCTTCAGCCAACTTGCCTCAGCTCCTTTAAGGAACTGTCATACCAGGGGGACCTTGGGCAAAGAGTGAGTGGCTGAACATAAACAGGAGCAATCAAGTCCAGGGCATCTCCCACCACCTTATTATAGGCAAGCACAAGATTCCCCAGACTCATACATTCACCCAGCAATCCCAATAGGTCCAGAACCACCAATAGACCATCTGGGGTAACTCCCCTTAAAGGGTGGTACTGGACCATCTCCATAGGGGCAGGTCTATTGGGGGGAGCCCCGAAACTGAACCCTATGGTGTGATGGTCAGAACAACTGACTGGTTCTACCCCCAAGTCTGAGATCTCCATCCCCAGAAAGAACACCAGATCCAATGAGTGACCTCCAATATGGGTAGCGGAGGTAACCACCTGTGTAAGGCTCAGTATCATCATTTGCTGGAGGAGATTTTGACCAAATTGCAAGAGTTCATTGTTGAGCCAGGCATTGAAGTCCCCCAGAGTAATCCATCTGGGGACTTCAGTACCATCTCAACGATGAAGTTCGTTGTCTCCTGCAGGAATTCTTCACCATTACCTGGTGGACAGTAAATGAAAAGTTTCCTACAGCCTACATCAACTCCTGTGATACACTCAAAGGATCTGGTGGGCCCCAGTGGAACATCCACAAGGCCCAGTTCGGTCTTAAAAAAGATGACTACATCCCCGCCCATATGATCCAATCTCGGGCGTTAAATCACTGAGAACCCAGCCAGAGCAACAAAGGCCGACACAGGGTCTGCATTTTCATCCAGCCAGGTCTTGGTGATGCATGCCAGATCTGCTGTTTCAACAAGATCAGCTATAATAGCTGTCTTGTTCCTAATGGATCTGGCATTGTATTTCATCATAGGGAGAGAGGAGAATGCTGGGGGAGAATGTTGGGGGCAACCTGTGGGTGAGGGGGGAAACAAAGTGTAGAGGGCAGGTGGAATGGAGGGAAAGCAAACAACCCCCCAAAAGCTACAGCAGCACAAACACAGAAACAAAAAAATCCCTAACTCCTCACACCCAGACCCAAACCTGGGTCCCTGAGCAACACAAGCAGTGACTAGCTGCAGGACCACATGGCCAGCTCAGAACTGTCTTGGCATACAAACCCCTACACAGTGTGCAATAAACCAACTCCATTGGAAACAAGCTTGCTAAATTTAGCATACGCGATGAAGGGCACATAGCCCATTTTGGATTTGCTGTTTTGACTTCACCCAAATTGATTAGCTGAAATTCACTTGCTATATTCACAGGACACCTTTTTTTTGCAGTTTTGATTTTTATTTTATCCCCTTCATGCCAACCACCCCAGCTCCATAACCCCAACATCTCTAAGACTTACTGTACCAGACTGTTTCTCCAGGCCTCCCCCCTCCCCCCCCAGCAGGGGCTGCGGGGCTCCCACATCCCCACCATAAAAAGGATCCAGTTTTGTGGAATTGCCTAGTCATCAGATGTGGGCCTTTGGGTGGTCAGAAGTCATCCTGCTGACCGGGGCTTTTCCATACATTCTCTTCCCACCTAAGAAGCTGCATGCAGTGGAGTCAATGACAGCACTATGCATGCTCCCATGCATAGTACATTGGACTTCCTGATGCTCCATCTCCTGCACAGCTGTCCCAGCACCCTAACCCTAGCCACCTCCAGGGCCTGGCTAATGCCAGGTTCCATATCCCCTCCTCCCTTGAGGAGGAGAGCAGTCCATCAGGCGCTCAATCTTCCTCTCCTGGCTGAACCGCTGAAAGTCTGGGTTTGCGCCCAAACCCAGGTCATTGGTACTGCAAGTGATAGCACTACCACTGTGACAGCAGCCAGGCTCAGCAGCACAATAATTGCTGGGGAGAGTAGTAATAGAGAGCACAGCTGAAGAAAGTGATCTGTGGGTGCTAATAGACTGAAAACTAGAGCACAGTGCAACAGGGGAGACGGACAGGGCAGCAAAATGCCTAGGTGCATCGGAAGGGGAATTAATCAGTTTATTATTTCTATCTCTATTCTGTCTCATAGCATGCTTCACTCTGTTTCCTACTATTTCCCTGCTTTTACTCTTCCTTCTTTTTCTCCTCTCCTTCCACCTTTCCTTACCATCTTACCCATCTCTCCTTTCCCCCTTATCAGGTCTCCGCCTCCTTCTCCCTATTTCATCACTGCTCATTCCTCCCCACCCTTCAATCTTTACCAGACTCCTCACCTTAAACTCCCTCAATCTAAAAACCCTCTGGAGTTTACTCTCCTCCTTATCCCTTTTTCTCTGCTTCACCCTTTCCAAGTCCCCCCTCACTATAAAGCCTACTTCCTGAAGATCATAATTGCCTCACTGCTTCTGCTGTGTGGACTTAAATCCTTGCCCCCCCCCCTTTACTTTTCCCCACTCCCCAAGTGACTTAGTATGTTCCACCTAAATGTTAAGGGCAGAATTTTCAGAAGGATCTGTCTGAGATCTGCTAGCTGCTATTTTCAGGAGGGGAAATCAGTGCCAAGATTCTTTGCTTTAGCTTTATAGATCAATCATTTGCTCATTACAAATTAAAAATAACATCATTATTCATTACAGACATTCCTCATTTAAAACCATATCAGCAGAGTGTGATTTTATGTATATAGTGTGCAGAAAAAACTTCATATCACAGTAGCATATCATTAGGTATCACTACAGAAGACCACCGCTCATTTGCCTGACACCCACTAGCTCAAGACCAACTTCCCAACACTGAAAATCCCAACAGTGGGATTTTGCCTGCAGAGGTGTTGGTTATAATAATTAAGGGGGTGTGGGGGCAAAACCCTCTAAAACATGAAAAACCAGTCTGCTGTGGGCAAAATCCAATTGTTGGGATTTTCTGTGTTGGGAAGTTGGTTTCGGGCAAACTGGTGTTGGGCACATGAGTGTCGGTCTCCCATAGTAGATCCAATCATTAATCATTATGGACATTCCTCATTTAAAACCATATCATCAGAGTGTGACTTGATATATGTAGATAAATAAATTCATATGACAGTGGCATATTATTACAAAAGATTTTCACAAGGACGAAGATCCAGAGGTATTCAACAGTTCTCCTAATATATCTCCATGGGATTGCTTTTCTTTCAGTAGTAAAATGAAATTAAATAAAGAGTTGCTATTCATATAGATTGCACCAAAAACAGTCATATGAAAATGGGCAATATGCCCAAACATTTTAGCTAACTTGTCTTAGAGCAGAAGTACTGCTCTTCATAAGCTTAAACAGGTAATTGTAGAATTAGGGTCTAGATACCAACACACCATACACTATTTTTGTCACCTGTAGTCTCTATACCCTGAAAAGTGACAGATTAAAGACCAGTAGAACTTTTCTAAAAAAGTTCAGTCATATAGCACATTTAATTTATACTAGAAACTATGGTATTTTAACAAGTTATTTGCCTGAAAAAATCAATTCCTAATCTTTATAGCTTTCAGCAGAAATATGATGAGTTTTTACAAAATATCCATATTTTTTGCATTGAACAATTGCTCCAGTATAAATCTTGTTAGTACATATAATCTTCCTATTATCTTACCTAAACATTTTTTTCTGATTTGCATAAACCAAGGGCAGCTCAGTACTACAGGTAGAATGTCCTCAACTTCCAGTGAACCACAGTCACAATTTTCTGTATCTGTGATTTTTGACATTGCTGTGAGATGCTTCAGATCTAAAGACAGTAAGAATTCACCTGTATTTTGGACTGAGTACAGTTTCTAGGTAGAATTTCAATGAATGGTCCTTAGTATTTTTACTAGCCACTTAGATGCTTTTAATTAGTAATTTGCACCAGTTTCTCTTCTTTAGCTTTTTATTGAATTAGCATGATAGTAAGTTTTGTGTAAGACTGATATATCATTACTTATTGTTTTGTTAAAGTTTTAAGATAGGTAATATTGTACATCTAATAGTTTATAGATGTTACTTAACCAAATCTGTGGCAAATATTTTTGAATAAATTATTTTTCTCTTTAATGCAATCTGACAGTATTTTTCCTGAAAACTGTGATAACATTTTTATTCATTTTAATGCATCTAATACTTATGTATGATGCTGTTTATACCTATTTGTGTCAATCATTTGCTTATGTAAGGAATTTAAAGGGCTAGTTTATTGCCTAAAATCTAATATTAGTTTTTAAAAGCAGTCAACCATTCACTTTGATATCTGAGGTACTTTTCTTTTCCAGTTAGTTAATTCGAAGATTGTGACTCTGATGTTAGTTGGTGGGCTGTGTGGAGCAGCTCTCTGCCCTGCAACTAACATATCTAGCTCTATTCCACCCATTACATCATCAGCATTGTGACCTCTCTGACTATGACATGACTGCTGCTTAGGAACAGCCACTCAGTAGCTGCCAGGTCATTCAGCTTTGATGTCACTGTCAATGAGATCACAATGCTGATGATGTAGTGGTAGGGCTAGAGCTAGATATGCCAGATGCCAGGCTGAGAGCTATTTCACACATCCAACGCATTATTATCACATAGCTAAACTTTCTTATAAGCAAAAAGAAAAATAAAATACTTCAGAAATGCAAAGTTACAACTGACTACATGCTTAAAATGTGCATCATTTTACTGTCTCTCTGTTTTGGTTCTAGTAGCTTTTTCATATGGAATCCAAGGGATTCACATCTGTATTTCTTGATACTTCTACATCATATAGTCCTTTGGTGTCATGTCAGGTTTGTGCCATCTGAGACAGATAAAACAGAACTTTGGACAGTGATTCTACTTGGATTTGTTTTAAAAGTTCAAAGTTCAATGCATAATTCATTTCAGGAGGACTTTCCCTAGCGAATTCTGTTGAAAGCTTTCAAAAATGTGTCCATGTGGAGTTGTAACAGTTCATTTATGTGGAGTCCGAGATTGTGAGTGGAAAGCATATGCTGAGTCCTCTGAGTTACTCCAGATAAATTAACAAAAAAGAACCCTACACGGAGACTAATTTTCTAATGTTCTCAACCGAATTTGTTAAGGAAAATTCTCCTGAAACAAACTCTGCATTGAACTTTATAACTTTGTAAACAAATCCAGGTAGAATCACCATCCAAAGTTCCATTTGAGCTGTTTCAGATGGCACAGATTTCACATGGAACCTAGTGCTTGAATAGTATATGATCATAGTAGTTAAAATTGTAAAAAATATATTAATTCTGATCAACATTTACAATATGCCAAAAATTCACCACTATAGAAGGATGTTTTTAGTAATATAACTCATGACATTTTGTCTGTTCAAAAAATGTATAACAAAGCAAAGCTATTATTGGTGGGACACTCAGACTGGGCAATGATGGTCTGCTGGTTGAAACAGAAATCCAGTTTAGCCTTGATATGTTAGTTATAAGGACTAGGGAAATGTTTAATGGGAAAAACACTGATAATAGTAAACAACTTATTGTCTGAAGCCTTGAATTTGATAATATACAACTGAAGTCTTCTATCAGACTTAGAGGGATGCTTCAGCTGTATAAATTACAGGGGTACCTCACCTGTGGAGTATATTATTGGATCCCCACGTGACTACCATAAATATGAAGATTTAAAAACTATTACAAGAACAGAAAATTATCAGTTCCCTCTCATATCTAGGAAGGTAGCAAGGACTATGTCAAATAGCATATGTGAATCACTAGAGATAGTAGATAAAAAAAATCTACTTGTACAGAATCCATGGGAAGAAAAAAATCTCAAATAATAATTGAATACAAGCAACAAGTAACTCAGCTGCAGAAAGAACAAACTGAACCAGAAGTTCTGTATTCACATGTACTTATATGCTACACACTACTGAAAGAATGTTTTAAGAAAGGGGAAGGAAAATGTAAGGTGCAGTATGAGAGCTGGTTCAATAGGACTTGTAAAGAAAAAAAAAGAAACTGGCAAAATATGAGCATCATACTAAAATCCAACAAAAGTAAATATTCACAAATTAAATAGACTTAGAAAACAGCATAAGGGTTATGTAAGAACACAAAAGCTGGCCCACCAGAAAGAACTATGGGAGAATATGATTACTGCATTATAAAATAAAAATATGAAATAATTCTGGATGTCAGTTGCTATGGGAACTAGTCAATACAAGAACAACATAGATTCCTATGTTTCACCTACAAATGGCCAGACTGTTATAGGAGTGCCTTTTAACACACAATATCTTTCTGGACATGAAATTGATAAAATAGAATAACCATTCTCTTGGATTACTAAATGAGAACTGGAGGATGCAATAATCTCCAGGTCCAGATGACATACCTGTAGAATTCTATAAACTTGATTTAGAGTAGTGGTCAAATCTTTTAAAGAACTTCTGTAACAGATATATGAAAAGGTAGCTTCATAATCCCAATTTTCAAAAAAGGGGACAGAGGAAACCCTGCAAATTATAGACCAATAAGCCTATTAGATAACATGGCTAATATATATATATGCAAACATACTATTAAACAGATTTCTGAGCTAGGTTGAAAAGCAAAAAATTCTCTCACCTTTGCAAGCAGGTTTTAGAAAAAAACTAGGAACCATCACACAAACATTTTATCTCTCGCACTTGATAGAAAAATACTGTATTATTAAAAACAGAAGCTTTTTGTTGCTTTTGTGGAGTTTTCTGCAGCCTTTGATTCCATTATAAGATCATATTTATGGACTAAATTAAGTGTACTTAGAAGTGATAAAAACATATTAGTTCTGATAAAACATTTCTACTGCCTGGACCTTTTTCTCTGATTTTAATTTATCTGTCTCAGTTGTATTTGAGATGATTCCAATGACTCTGCTGTACTGTTTGGTTTTCTAAGTTATTTTGTATGGTGGCTCTTTTTCTCCATTGATTGTTAAAGTAATTACAGCTCTCTCCTGCACTTAGGGTTGCCACCTTTGGATGAGGCAAAAACCGGATCCTAAGTCCCGCCTCTAGCCCCACCCCTTTTCATGACTCATCATGCATTGTTCCTCCTAGAAAGCCATTTGTTATATCAATAAAATACATTTAAAGTAGCAGTTCAACAAAAATGTTGATACTGTACCTGTTAAAGTTACTTTCCTAGATTATTTCTAGTTATGTATTTACTTATGTATTTATTTATTCATTGACATTGGTTTACCAGTTAAACATAGATAGATAAAATAAATCTCATTTACAGATATGATCTGGTGGGAGACAAGGGAAACACTGTAAATAGCATACAACAGTATACATGGTATATAATAATACATAATAAATTGTTTCCTGTCATGTGTACTTTATATCTTTTTCTGGCTCCATTCCATGTTCATGTCTACAGTACTATTTCAAAGCTAAAGAAGTGACCATACTTTTATTCTTGAGGAAAAAAAATGACTTAAAACATTTAAAAATGCCTGAATTCTGTTTGAGATGAAAATGTTTACCAGCAAATGAAAGTGGAAGACAACTGGTTCTGTTACTGTTACAAAAGGTGGGAGGTATAAAGTATGGCCATTAGATTGAGTGCTAATAGTGTTAATCACCATACTTTACACCTCCCAGGCTGACTGCTTTCACAAACAAAGGGCTATAGTGACAACAGAACTTGTCTATAACCTGGTCATGTAGCTGAAACAAGGAATGATATGACAGCATTTGTTTCAAAAGTATGTGAGCACTCAAAATAGCTCAAAAACCTGACCAGCACAGAGCAAAACCGGATTACCTGATAGGGACCCTGAAAACCTGATCACCAGGTAAAAAACCTGGCAGGTGGCAACCCTACCTGCACTGTTTTTCTTTTAAGATATTGCTGCTCTCATGTGAACTGTGTGTAATTTCCTAGCTGTCTCATTTTTTTTCCTGTCTCTCCTGTGGCACTCTGGGCTTGAACCACCCCTCCCACCACTTACATCCCCCTATAAAAGCCTGCTTTCTCTCTCTCTAAAGCCTGTTCTCCCTCTCTCTCTCTCTCTGAAGCCTGATTTCCTCCCTGTAAAGCCTGCTATTTTCCCCTGTTGTCTAACCTCAAAATTAGTCACCTCCCCCTCAGCACCAGGCACTGCTTTATAGTGTATGGTAGAACCCCGTTCCGCATGGAAATCCATGCCTGGAACAGCGTTGTTTTCCTACACTCAGTGCGTCATGATCTTGTTGTGCTGCACTGGAGTCGTCACCGTTGCAGCACAACAAGATCCAATTTCTGATAACTCATGCGCAATTGAGCAGCGCACTTGTGACAGCAGCGAAGCATGCGGCGGCAGAAACAGAAGTAAGCCTTTTTTTTACAAAAACTTGCTCCTGTGTTCACAGAGTACTGCGTATGGTTGCCCATACACTATAAAAGATTGTGTATGAGCAAGCATACACAAACAAGACAGTTGTTTGATCTTGAGGTTTCCGTGGTAACGGACCTCTCGAGCTACGCTCTCGAGGTCTCTGGTTACCACGGCAACCTCTCGATCACAACTGCCTTGTTGTGTATGCTTGCTCATACACAATCCTCTATGTTATTCGTAACAACTGCCCTTGCTGCTGTGCACCCCCTCCCCCGCAATCTCCTGTCTGCCGTCTTCAGCGTCTAGCTCTCCACCTCCTGATTTCAGCTCCCTTGTCACCTCCCTTTGTCTCTGCTGCCCTCCCACTGCTAATCTCCCTATTTATTTCTCTACCCTCCAGAACCACCTGAAATTCTTGGGCTACGAGCCCTCTGCTGGACCGGCCACAGCTCGGCACTCCCTGCCGACAAACTGCACACCTCCTGGCCACCCTGAGATTGCTGAAAGCCGGGTAAGACCCTTGGACTCTCCGGGGCTGCTGTGGGCTGCTGCCATTGGCCGTAGCTCATTGCAGTGCACCCTGATTGGACTCTGTGTTTTTTCCTGTGCAGACATTGGTCTGCTGAAGCCTTCCTGACCTGAGGCTGCTGCGCCCATTGACTGCTAGTGGTAGCGGCCAAAATTTTACACCTCCCCCTCCCCCAACCTTTATTAAATAGACCTACTCCATGCCCCTTTTTTGCCTCTCCCCTCTTTATATCTTCTATTGGGTGCCTTTGCCTGTCCCTCCCCCCTCTATTATCTTTTCCTACTGCCCACCTAAGCCCTCAATCCTGACATCTCAGTCCCACTGTGTTACAGTGTTTTACCTTTTGCAGTGCACCCCTTCACTTTTCCTACTCACTTGCCATTTTTGCCTTTCTTTTATCACCTTACCATGTCATTGTGCCATCTTTCCATCGCCATCCTCTCTGACTGCTAATCATGCACCCTACTCATACTCTGATCCCCCTTCTCCTCTTCCTTATTCCCCTCTTTCCTCTACTACACCCTCCCAGTGCCTGCTTCCCCTCCCTCCCAAACAGCTTCTTTCTTGCTCCTAGGTATAAACACCTAGATATCCTACATCAAGAACCTAGTTTCCTGCCCTGGGAACAGCCTTCCCCAATGGAATTACCCTCTCTCTCCTCCACCCACACTGCTCTTACCCTTTACCCATGCTTTCACACCTTGACACACATCAGTGAACCATGCGCTCACCAGGCACAAAGGCAAAAGCACATGATTAGGGGACTACGCCTGTGTACCATGAAGCTTGTGCTTCTTCTTCTGCTGTTATCCGGCAACGTCCACCCTAATCCTGGCCCAACCTCTACTAAAGTACCAAACCTGAAAAAGCACACTGTGCACTCTCTATTATGTCACTAAACATTTGTAGTCTCCTGCACAAAATTGATGCCTTTCAGACTTTTGCTAGCCAACACTGTCTGGACATCCTAGGTATTGTTAAAACCTGGCTTTCTCCATCTGTTCCAGATCATGCTATCACCCTTCCAGGGTACAATGTTTTTTGGCTTGACCAGATAACTAAAAGAGGTGGAGGTTGTGCATTATACCTAAAGGATACAATCATGGGTCACCATGTTAGCACTGTTCCCCAAACCAGTGCAGTACAGATTCTTCCTATTAAAATCCTCCTTGGTGCCCACAACAAAGCCTTCCCAGTTGCCACAATCTACATTCCCCCAAAAGAGTAAGGTTGTGGCCTAAACACAGCTCTGGACTTTGTCAGGTCTCTCCCACTGGACACTGAGTCCATCCTTCTTGGGGCTTTAATATAAATTGGCCTGCTGCAGAAGCAGTGGTGCATAGGGATTCTACAGCAGTGGTAAATCTTACCCAGATGGTTGACTCCCCTACCAGGAAGAACTATAAAACAGGCACCAGCACCCTTCTGGACTGGATCCTTACAAGCCACCCTACCCGGATCTCCAACACCACTGTCCTTCCTGATGTAATCAGTGACCACTCCCCTGTCAGCTGCACCTGGTCCGATAAATTTAGCAAACCACCCCTGAAAACCATACCCAGCAGAGTCTTGCCCCTTGGCCATCTAACTCACCTCAAAACCCACCTCCTTCAACTGGATTGGTTACCAGTCTTCACTGCAACTGATATAAACACCACCCTGGACCACTTTATCAAAACCTTTAATATGCCTGCAACAAATTCGCACCTGTTAAAAAGCATAAAGTAAAAGCCCTCTGTAACTCCTGGCTCTCAGGATACCTCCTAAGAAGCTAAAAGCAAGGGATCATCTTTGGGAATTAGCTCGAAACTCTGGGAGGCAAATAGACATCTGTAACTATAAACGTGCTCGAAATGACTGCACCAAAGCCATCCGGAAAACGAAATCTGCCTATTTTAAGAGCGCTCTCACAAATTCCTGGGAAAATGGAAGAGACTTCTGGAACAACATTAAAGAAGTCACCAGGAAGCATTCTAAACCCCCCCATCTATGCTCTGCATTGATGGTGTTACCATACTAGACCAGAAAATCATTGCTGACACGTTTAATGCTGCTTTCACTGACCTTAGTTCTGTACTTTCCCCTGATTTCTTCAGAGAGGATGACACTCCAATACTCCCAGTTCCCTCTGCCCCCACTGACCACCCTCTCTTTCACTTTAAATCAGTCAAGATGTACCAGGTCCGCAGCTATGTTGCTAAAGCTATTACCAAGTCCAGATCCAGCAGTGACTCACTCTACCTCAAACTTTTATCCCTCACCCTGGAAGAAGTCCTCAGGCCTCTGACTAAGAATTTTAACCTCTCCCTTAGCCTCAGCCAATTCCTGGATAAATGGAAAATGGCCACTGTGACCCCTATACACAAAAGCGGTGTCAAAACTGCCCATGAAAATTTCCATCTAATCTCCATCCTACACCACTCTCCAAGGCCCTGGAATGTATTGTGGCTGACCAGCTTACCAAATTCCTAGACATACAAAACATCCTGTGCAAGCAGCAACATGGTTTTAGAAAGGGTCACAGCACTTCCACAGCATTACTTGAATTCACCGGAGCCATTCACCACTCATTGGACAATGGTAAAATAACAGGGACTGCTTTCATCAATCTATCTAAGGTCTTTGATACCGTTAACCACCGTCACCTGCTTGTCCAACTAAGGAAGGCTGGACTCTCGCCCAATTCCGTTGACTGGTTCAATAGCTACCTAGGCAGTCGGTCCCAGAGAGTAAAAATAGCTGAAACACTCTCTAATGCCAGTCTGGTCCTCTCTGGTGTTCCACAAGGGTCAATTCTGGGCCCTTTCCACTTTAGCCTATTCTTGAACACACTGACAGACTCTTGTCTAGAACAAATTATACTCTATGCAGACAATCTGGTTATTCTTGCCTCCCATCAAGATCCAGAAAAACTGCAAGTAAATCTCCAACTGGGTTTTACATCTGTAGAAAACTGGTTCTTGCAGCACAATAACCAGAAAAAAAAATAAGGCCATGCTTTTCAGTAGCTCACAAAACAAAAATAAACAGTATTGCCTCACCGTGAATACCAAACAAGGAGTCACCCTTGATCAAGTCGATACCTTGAAATATCTTGGCATCACCTTTGACTCCAAACTCTCCTGTACTGCCCATATCAATAATGTGGCTAAGACAGCAAATACCAGGCTGGGCCTACTATTCCATTACCAAAATCACCTAACCCCTGAAGCACTGTCTGTTGCCATTCAAAGCTCCACTGTGAGTGTTATTGATTATGGTCTCATTGTCTATGGATCTGCCACTGCCTTCACACTCAAATGAGTTGCTACCTCCCTAAATAAAGCACGTCATCTCATCACCGGAGCCTACCGTCTCACCCATACCTGTGGCCTCTACTCTCAAACTGGATGGCTACAATTCAACAATCAACTAAAGTATCAAACCTGCATCACAGCCAAGAAAATAATGATGGGGAATGCCCCCCACAGGGGTCTGCTCCCTTCTCAAGACCAGAGTTAGCAACTGCAACACCAGAAGCTCAAAACCTCATTACTGCAAATCCTTCATTGTTGTACAACACAAGCTCAAAGGTCATTCGCATACAGGGCCCCGAGCTGGCTAGTAATCTTACCAGTGACATCTCTGGCTCACCAACTCTGGGTGTCTTCAAGAAGAAGCTCCATCACTCCCTCATTGCATCAAGCACCTGCGATTGCCCTAGCTGAGCAATTCTCATTTTTGCTGCTGCCATGACCCTCCACTGCCCATGTTTACCCCTCTCCTGGCACTTCTTTACTTTTTTCCTGCGCCTAACTTGTGCACTCACCACTGCTCTGTCTTGACAATGCCATCTAGACCACTATATTCTGTCCCTTACTCTCCTCTCCTTTCCCACCTCCCATGTTTTAATACACCTTCTAGTGTACCATGTACTTGTACCCATATCCAATCTGTTGTAATCATCAGTGTCATTACTGCTTTATTCTGTAATTTCATATCCTGTATTGTCTGTTCTTACTGACTTGGAACCTTTGTAAAAGAGCCTTGGCTCAAAGGTACTTTGTAATCCTAGACTTAAATAAATGAAATAAAATAAATCTGGATGAAAATTAAATACACGAAACATGGAGATCGAAAGAAAAAATTGAAACCAATATGGGAGTACTGCAAGGGTGTGTTCTTGCTCCAGCCCCATTTTAATATTAACATTAATGGAATTCTACTTGAATTAAACAAATCAGAATGCCGTCCACCAAAGATCATAAAGCAGTATGTGCCTATCCTTACATAAGCCCAATGATCTGGTAATTATTTTGACTAGCAGACCAGGATTACAAAGAAGGCTAAGAAAACTTGACACTCTATGTCTCAAACTAAATCTTGCACCTAACACTGATAAAACAACATTCATTATTTTTAGCAGTAAAAATAGATGCAGAAACTTATATCTAGCAAATAAGCCTCTAGAATATTTTCAGAACTTTCCATATTTATGTATAATATTTAGTTTAAATATGAAAAGGAATAAACATTATAAACATTCCAGTAGTAAAATGCAGATTACAGCAGGCTCCTTAATGAGATGTAATTAACTGCCAGCATTTTCTATGCATAGATAACGATAGTTTTATTCCTGGTTATAACCTCCTGGTTGATGTTTTTGATTATAACTAGGAGATTGTAATTGGCACATGTCACTCTCACTCACACTTACCTTAGTGTGAGCTAGAAATCCACTCTGAACCCCCTGGATGGATTTCCTGACAGTCAAGTAAAATGGCACAAAACCTTGCAAAACTGCTGCACAAAAATACTGGTTGTTAATTAAATAAAATAATATATGGATGGGTGTGTGTAAACCAGGATTTTACACACACCCTTAGTGTGGGATGCATGTATAAACCCCATTGGGCTTTGCCCTTGGGGTTTATGTAGCATCCAATACTTTGGGTGTGTGTAAAATTCTGGTTACACACACACACACATACATTATTCTATATTTAATAGAATGTTTAGTGGTCTATATCAGTGACACCGAAGTTGAGAGCCATTAATGCTAAACTTATAAAAAAGGAAAATCTGTGCAAACTGTTAGACTAGATTTACTCTACTAGATTGTCTAACAGGGTCCCAATTTTGCATCCCAAAAAGACACAATTGCAGCAAAAATTTACACGTCTCATTTATATCAACTTTTTAACATCATTTATGACTTTTTGTCATAAACTGATGCATCTTTTGAAAAAAGAAGCAAGGCTGCATTAATGCAATCTGACAGAGGCAGACGCAGGTACAGCCTGAATTTGTGTCCAAGTCTGACCCTTTAGAAAATCTGGCTCAAGGAGTTTACTTCCCAAGTTAGACCAACTCAATCTATGGGTGCTATAACTCATCCCCAATGCCCTAGTCATTACCTATTCTGAACTTCAGTCCACATCAGTGATGGGCTCATTGGGATCCTGGCATATGCTGTCCATATACAGCATCATGGAAAGAGAGGGCTGGTGCACTGTAATACGTCCTTCATGGTCTCTGCACACCAGGTTGCTTTTCACTCCTACTACACATTAGTCCTGTGTAGGGGTGTACAAGTAATGAATAGTATTTCCTGAATAATATACCACAAATAATAGGCTATTCTTTACTTGGGAAGAAAAATGAATAATTGGGGCTATTTGGTATTTTGCTATTCAGTGGGAGCTCAAAATCTTTGCAGACTTCCTGCCCAATTGGGGCCACTTTGGAAGCTCACTGAAGGTAAGTCATGTGACTCAGCACTCACAGAAGCTTCAGGCTGGATCAGGCAAGACAGACCAAGAACTTGAACTACTGCAGAAAAAAAATCTATTTCCATCCACTTGTTAAACTACACAAAAATCAAAAATCTTGACATTTTTTGTTCCCTTTCTAAATTCTGAGCTAGAAGGGGTCACTTTTTTATGCTATGGGGGAAATTTAGTCTTTTAAGAGGGGGAAATTAGAAAGGCTGTTTAGCTTTTGCTGAAAGAGAGACAGGCAGGAAGGACCCAACAGCTCACACACACACACACACACACACAGACACACACACACAGACACACACACACACACACACACACACACTGTAGCCGGTGATTACCAGTACTGTTACAGTGACACCAGCCACTTATGGTTGCCACCTTTGGATGGGGTAAAAAACGGATCCTAAGCTCTGCCCCTAGCCCCACCCCTTTTAATGACTCATCATGCATTGCTCCTCCTAGAAGGCCATGTTTTATATCAATAAAAGACAACACTTAAAGCAGCAGTTCAACAAAAATGTTAAGATACTGTACTGTACTTGTTAAAGTTACTTTCCTAGGTTCTTCCTAGTCATTCATTTACTTATGTATGTATGTGTGTATTTATTGACATTGTTTTTTCCAAATAAACATGCAGAGATAAAATAAATATAATTTACAGATATGATCTGGGGGGAGACAAGGGAAATACTATAAAAAGCATACAACAGTATACCTGGTATATAATAATACATAAGAAATTGTTTCCTGTAATGTGTATTTTATATCTTTTTCTGGCTCCATTCCCTGTTTATGTCCGCAGTAGTACTTCAAAGCCAAGGAAGTGACCATACTTTTTTCTTGAGGAAAAAAATAATTTAAAACATTTAATAGTGCCTAAATTCTGTTAGAGATGAAAATGTTTACCAGCAAATGAAAGTGGAAGACAACTGGCTCTGTTACTGTTACAAAAGGTGGGGGCAGCTGTGCTGCTATGCCACTTTAAGATGTAGTGGAAAAGATTAGCTTAAGTAAGTGCTAATGGTGTTAATGGCCATACTTTACACCTCTCAGGCTGACTGCCTTCACAAACAAAGGGCTATATTGACAACAGAACGTGTTTATAAGTTGGGCATGGAGCTGAAACAATGAATAATATGACAACATCTGTTTCAAATGTATGTGAACACTCAAAATGGCTCAACAACTTGACCAGCACAGAGCAAAACCAGATTACCTGATAGGGACCTTGAAAACCTGATCACCAGGTAAAACACCTGACAGGTGGCAACCCTACAGCCACTACTACCACTGTTGCCACAGTCAGTTGCACTGCTATTTCCAGTACTGTGTCCACCTCTACTGTGGCACTTCTTGTTTCTTGTCCTGTCTCCAGTACTATAGAACTTGTCAGTGCAGATGAGAAGGATGCACACTTATCCAGGTCTGAGTACTTTCCAAGAGGAGATTTGCCCACTGATACATCTGAGGCGGCTAACCTAAGCTACTTTGGTGATGAGGTACAGTAAGAAAGATATGGCTTCTCCCCTCCTAAAAAAACTTGGCAAGCTTCCCTTCAGCACTTTGTTCAGTAGGCTACATTCCAACCTGAACTGCCAAGTACAGCAGATGCAGGGGCACCAGTGGTGCCAGGGGAAACCCCACAGATGCAGATCCAAACAACAAAGGCTAATGGGGGCTTAAAGAGTGGTGCTGGTGATATTGGTTACAGTAGCCGAATGACTGGTGTCAGGAGTAGTAAGGCCATGGTATAGCTACATTTCACATACTAAAAGAAGATAACAGAAAGGCAGTGTGCATACTGTGCAGTATGACTATCCTTAATGAACCACCTAAAGGTAAAACATCCCCAAGTTTTGAAGTGTCATAGTCTGTACCTGCAGTTCCATTAGAGCCATATACTGGTGATGATGCAGGCAGTGGTGCTGATGATACTGGTATGGCTTAGCCACAGAACATTCTACCTCTGAACAAAATGCTACAGTACCTGTTGCTTCAACCACTCCATTCCTCTCTGCCAAAGAGTCCTCCATGTACTCCCAGCATTCCAGGGAGGCACCAGTCAGCTACCATTTGCGCACCATCTGGCAAACATGGAACATCCCCACATCTATTGTCAATACCAATAGTGGAAGTGTTCCAGGTCAAGTACCAGTCATCCAATCAAACAGCTCAGCATACTACACAGCTCATAGGTGAAATGATGGCATTGGATCTGCAACCCTTTTCACTTTTGGAAGACACTGGCTTTTGTAGACTTCTGCAGCACTTGCAGGCACGGTAGCAGCTCCCATCATGTTTTACAGTATATTTTCATGCACTGTAGTGCCAATGATATGTGAGGGTGTAAAAATGCCAATTGCCATGCATTTCTTGGTGGCTGTGAGTAGAATTTTCCACTGTACCTCAGACATCTGGAGCAGTACAAACTCCATGCATGCATATCTTTCCTTGCCCTCACATTAGTGCGTGCAAAAGTCTATGTCTCATGTTGTGCATTCCTCCTTCTCTTCCTGTGTCACTGGCTCTCCTTTCAGTTTAAATTACTTGGGTACAAATTTGAGTTACCCTATGAAAATAGAAATATAGTAAATCAAGTCTGCTTTTGCTGACTTTTTTTTCATAAAGTTAGCCTGCCTATTTCCCCATGTTTCCTTCCTGCAGTGTTTAATGCATGCACCAACGTAGAAACATAATTTGATGGCAGATAAGTACAACTTGGCCCATCCAGTCTGCTCATTTTCCCTACCTACACTATTATCTCAGGCCGTGCCTGGTCTACAGCTCTTTCCTCCCTCCCCCTTCCTTTCCACTATGATTCCCTTGTGTTTATCTCATGCATTCTTGAAACCCATCACTGTTTTTGCACCCACCACCTCTGCTGGAAGGCCATTCCTGGAATCCATTACTCTTTCTGTGAAGAAATACTTCCTCACATCTCTCCTGAATCTACCCTCCTCCAGTTTCACAGCATGTCCCCTTGTACTTGAGCATCTTTTCTTCTAAACAGTACTTCCCCCATACCGTATTTACCCCTGAGAGGTATTTAAAGGTATTTGTCATATCCCCACTCTCCCTCCTCTTCTCAAGGATGCACATATGAAGGTCCTTTAGTGTCTTATCATAGGACTTTTGATGCAAACCCTGCACCATTTTAGTTGCCCTCCATTCATTATGATGTAATAGCTGGCTTACATTTTTTTCTGTTGGAAAGAGCAGGTTAGAATTTGCTGTTACAATCCATGGGTTATAATGGCAAACACATGCCACATGCTCTTTCTCTTGGCTTGCACTGCATCTCAGTGCTTCACGAACATGCAAGGTACAAAAATCTCCACAGGCACAACTTCGCAGGTACCAAAAGTAGTGCTTCATTCCCAAAAACAGAAAAATGATCATCCATGAAATAAACTATTCCTTATGGTCTTTTTTTCTGCATTTCCATGGAAAAGCCAACAGCACCTGACATCACCAGCATCATTTACATACTCTGAGGCAACAGAACATTAATTTGAATATCTCCATGGAAACACTACCTTACAGATTGCCAGACAACAACAGAAAGAGAAAAAAGAACTGAACTTTCTAAAAAATAAGTATTACTGACTTATTTTCCTGAATGAATTTCGCTGTGTAACGAAATGGTTTACAATTTAGAACTTTCTCTTGCAGCAGCAGTTTCCTTCCTCGCTCTTTTTACAGGGAGCTGTTTCCTAACAAAATAGCATATCGCAATGTTTTTCACAAACACAGAAAAATCTGTTTAATGAGTAAATTCTTCACTGTTACCAGCTGTTACCTATACAGTTTTTTAAAATTTCACATGTTACAACAGTTAATGTTAATCTAACAGTCAATAAATCTCTTAACAAAAAAATGTCTACAGATTTTTTTTTCTCTTGCTCAAGAAAAAAATGTAAGCCAGCAATTACATAAAACAATCCATGGGGCGGAGGTGCATAAATGAGAATTTAATGCCCACCCTTGATGTGGGATGCTGTAATAAACCCCTCAGGCTTTGCCCTTGGGGTTTATGTAGCATCCCACACCTTGGTGGGTATTAAATTCTCATTATGCACTCCCCCCCTTGCATTAGTCTATATATAATTAAATAAATGATCTTGTTCTGAACCAGATATAACTTCTCTTCTTGTTGTTTTAATGCATGTTATTATTATGTATCTTATAAATAGCAAGGCTGCTGAACAAAAATGCAGCTATAAGAGCCTGAAGGTAAATCAAAACCCCATGAGTGCTATTAACTTGCTTCTCATGTTATAACTTAATAACAGTTAGATTGTAAAACTGGGTGCACCAGGTATCTTGTGACATGCACTGACCGCAAGTAGGTGCCTACCGAAATGGCGACCCACTTGTGGCGCATGTTAGCAGGGCAAGGGTGCAGGGAAGGTGACCAGATGGGTTGGGTTCATGAATAGTATCAGGATGTTGTTATATGTACACACATGTGGGGGGGAGTGAGCATGATGAGCGAGGGGCAGGACCGGTGGGAGGGTTTGTGAGGGGTGGTGCTGCGGTGAGCTGCCAAGCTGCCTCTATGGTGTGGTGGGTAAGTGCTGGGCTTGGTGGCCAGGATGCTATGTTTGGGTCCAGGCACAGGTATATTTTGTTATGCCTGGCCTGAGTTGTTTTTTTTTTATTCACAGTTTTGCACCCACTCCAACATGCACCCCCCTGGAGCTGAGAATCCTAAAGTAGGGGGCTGCAGGGGAGAGCAAAGCCCCACATGGGGGGGGCGGTGCAGGGGATGAAACCTCCCATATGACATAAAAGGACATAAAAAATTAGAGTCCTTTGCACTGTTGTTTGCTCTGTTGGGGGTGTACATCACTGAAATTGAATTTCAGCAATGTACACTTGCCATAATGAAGATCACCTTTCGGCGATCACCCTTATGATGTGGAACCAGTGAACCACTCACCACTCTGCTTTTGCATAAAGCCTATACAATTAACATTCACAGAATCTTCTTGCTTTTCAGTTCCCATGCTGCCCTAGCGTTTCACAGATATGACTTGTTTAGGGTAATGTTTTTCCTGTTTTCAACATCTTGCTATCCCTTTTTGTTGACAATTCTTTATCTCTCAAATAAAAAGGCTGCCTGCTCTTACCGATCTTTTAAAATCCTTTCAAGGTGGTTGGCCCAGAGGCATGTAGGGCTGAGGTATTAAACAACTTACCTCCAACCATGCTGGTGACTAGTATTCAGGAATGACTATTGGTTGCTAGAGTTCAGCCGGTGGGAGAGGATCAAGCATCCCAGGGGCAGTTCTTCACTCTCAATGATCGTGGCCAAGCTGTCTCAGCCTTTGACTGCCGCTGGGCTGAGGCTTACTGGTGGTGCAGGTAGTAGTGACTCAAAGGGAGGGAGGGAGGGAGCTGTGGTGATGCAAGATGAGAGTGCATCCATGTACACATACAAATTCTGGGGAAGGGACAAGAAAAAGGGGAAATGCTGAGACCTGGGCTTTGTGAAGCCCTGCCCGAGCTTCAGTGGTCAGCCCAGCCACTCCAATCCAGGAGTGAAAACTAGATGTCTGGGGAGGAGGATGGCCCTCTCTCTCTCCCTCTTCCGCCCCACTGTAGGTGTGTTGGGGAAATCCACAGGGACATGTGCTTTCCAACATGGAGAGATGATCACTGGAGCCAGAAACGGGGCTGATAGCCACCCAAGTTTGCCATAAGGATAAAAACCTTTATAGAAAAGAAAACGCCTTTCATTTCATTTTCTTTTTTACACATCCCCTTTGCTCAGCTGCTTCCTGGCACCCAACTTATAATAGGCACCATAGCAATCCCACTTGGGGATTGTCTGTACTGTTACTTCTTGAGAAACATGCTCTTCCTGGGATGTTCAATCCTCTCTGCCCTGTCTGGTCCCTGAGTGACCATGATCCATTTTGAAACTCAGTTTGTCAGAGTAGTTAGCAGTAATGATGATACTGTAGTGCAACTGGTCTGGCTGTTTCATTTCATTTTAAGAAATAAAACATTGTTTTTTAAAATCTATTATTGTCCCTTCCTGTTGTCCATCAGGGATATACCCTGTAGTCAGACATACTGAGGTTCATACTCAGGTAGAATCAGGAACAAAAGGTGGTGATGCCTAGGATAATTCCTATCTCTGAACCCTTAGTGCAAAGGCCTTGAGTGTTTTTAATAACCACTCATCTATTCTTTTTTTAAAGATGGTTTTGGATTTGCTAGCAATAATCTCAAGAGGTAGCGCATTTCATTTGGTGAGCACCCTTTGCATGAAGTAAAATTTTCTTTTTTTTAGTATTATGTCTGGAGAAGGAAAGCTATAGAGGATGACCTCTAGTTTCTATTGTTTCTTGTTTGAAATTGAAACCCATTTCAGAAAAGAGGTACGGGTCATTAAATATGTCCCACATACAAAATCCATCATCCTTC
Organism: Neoceratodus forsteri; assembly: GCA_016271365.2. Taxonomy (NCBI): domain Eukaryota; kingdom Metazoa; phylum Chordata; order Ceratodontiformes; family Ceratodontidae; genus Neoceratodus; species Neoceratodus forsteri. The sequence goes on from CM057449.1 coordinate 374,898,211, forward strand.
TCTCCTAAAGTATCTAGTAACTTATTGTAATTTCTAAGTTTTATTGCAAGGAGCCTGGCACATAAATTTGATGAGTTATTAACAGTTATTTCCAATAAAGATGTAGATATAGTTACACTTGTTGAAACATGGGGAGATCAGGACTCACCTTAGCTTCAGCAAATTCCAGGATATAATTCATTTTATTTAAATCGTAGTGAAAAAAGGGGGGTGGTATTGCCAACTTCATTATTAACAAATTTGATTCCATCAATATATCTTGTCTTATTAAAAATCATTACCTCCCTACTGAAACTCTTTGGCTTAAATTTTTCCTATCTGAATTAGATTTTATAATTCTTGGGACATGTCACTTCCCCCCACCTCATCAAGTTCACTTATGGATGCTATTCTATCAGAATTTGAATTAGCTTCCCAATTGGGACATGTCATTATTACTGGTGATTTTAATCTTCCAGAAATTAATTAGCAGTCACTAACTACGTCTAGTAGTGTTAGTAACAAATTCATGTCTACATGCTTAGCATTGGATTTACATCAATGGGTCAACACTGCTACAAGGGTAATAATATTCTTGATCTAGTTCTTAGTAGCTCTACCCTTGACATCTGGGATGTGTGTATCTCTACTCCTATTGGTAACAGTGATCTTAACTCTATCTTATTTAATTTGCAGACATGTCATTTTTAATAATAATTCTTCAATTATCTATCTGTATGACAAAGTTGACATACATAGCATCAATCAATGTCTAAATAAAATAAATCAGTTATCCTTATTTAAGGATCAAACTCCATTACAGTGCTGGATTAATTTTAAAAGTACTATTTTGTCCCTAAAAGATACCTACATTCCATTTATACATAAAAACCCCAATGGGAAGCAGTCTCCTAGATAGATAAATAAAAACATCAAACATTTGATAAAGTTAAAGAATAAAAAACATAGTACCTATTTAAAAAATAGGACAGTTCCAAATTGGGAATCCTTCTTGAAAACAAGTAGGCAATGTAAAGCTGCTATTAGTAAGTCCAAATCTAAGTGGGAACTTTATTTAGCATCATCAGCAGATAAATCTAACTCTAAACAATTTTATTCTTATATTAATTCCCTTAGAAAAAATCTCAGTATGGTTGGACCCTTAACATCTGATAATAGTCTAATTCATGAGTGAAAAACTATGGCAGATGTTTTTAATAACAAATTCTGTAAAGTTTTTTCTGCATCTAAAGCACAATCATTTATTCACAGTATAGAAACTACAGATCTTCCTATTCTTTTTTCAGTTGAGTCTATCCTTAACAAATTATTATTATTAAAAGGTAAAATTTGTTATGGTCCTGATCTAATTGCAGGTCACTTACTTTATTTGGTGTCTGCACATATTGCCTTTCCATAAAATATATTATTTGAGCTCTTTTTATTACATAATTTCATCCTTGGTGAAAGGAAAGAGGCATATGTAGTTCCCATTCATAAAAAGGGTCCTAAACATTTATGGGAAAATTATCGTCCTATTAGTTTGACGTCAGTCATTTGTAAACTTCTAGAAAGTTTACTTAAGGACATTGTGTCTCCAAAAATTGACAAATCTGACCAGGAACAACATGGTTTTAAGAAGGCCAGAAGCTGTCTTACTAATTTACTCTGCTTCTATGAGTATTTCAGCTCCATATTGGACAATAGGGTAGCATGTGATGTCATCTTTATTGATTTTAGTAAAGCTTTCGATTCTATACCACATTGGGCTCTCGTTCAAAAACTTACTATTCTTGGTATTAATAGCTTTGTATTTAAATGGATTCAGAACTGGCTTTTGGATAGGACTCAAAGAGTGATGATTAATGGATCATTTTTTGAAATTGGTAAGGTACTTAGTGGTGTACCTCAGGGATTGGTTCTCGGTCCCTGTCTTTTTCAAGCTTTCATTTTTGATTTACCCAATTCTTGCGTCTCCTACACTATTAAGTATGCAGATGATGTTAAGATTGGAGGTCCCAGTTCCAACTTTGATCAAATATCTTGCATTCAGCACAATCTTAATGTAATTAGCAGTTGGGTTACACAATGGGGAATGAAGTTAAACTCAGCTAAAAGCAAGGTTATGCATATGGGTACCAGTAATTTAAATGTCCAGTATATTTTGGATGATCTCCCATTATGTACCACTGTTGATGAAAAAGACTTGGGTATGACAATATCTGACAATCTGACTTATTCTAAGCACATGCATTCCGTTATTGGTACATCCAACAAAACTATGTGATCTATTCTACACAATATTAGATCTCAAGACAAGAAAGTGTTGTTACCACTTTTTAAATCTTATGTCCGACCCCTCTTGAATACACCTCACAATTGTGGTGTCCCTTTAAGAAATCTGAAATTTATTCTCTCGAAAGGGTCCAACATAAATACACAAAAAATATCTGGGGTAGAATTGTTATCATATGAATCTAGGTTGGATATATTAAAATTAATGCCTGTAACCATTTGGCATATTTGTGGAGATCTTCTTCTCCTATATGATGTTATTCAGGATCCATATATTATGTCTGAATTAGGTCTTTCTTTTAAAAAAAATCTGTACATAACATGAGAGGTCATATTTTTCAGTTAACTGGTAAATTCTTTAAGCATCTCAGCCATAAGTATTTTTCCACTGTTAGGATTATTAGGCCCTGGAATCAGATACCATCTGAAGTGGTCACTAGTAATGCTAAAGATACTTTTAAACATCATCTTGACAACTTAATTCTGTCAGGGTATGACTTATCTTACTATTCTATGTCATAGTATAGGAGCACCATGGGCCTTGGCCTACTAGCTCCTTCATCTTACCTCACTATGAACCCTTAGTATAAATATGAAATATCCTCAATGTGTCCCCATTTCCAGTGACTTTAAATGTCAAGTTGTTAATCTATCTTCATATGCCAAATTTCTGAAACCATACATTCGCTTTGTGAAATAGTTCTGTATTTTCTCCAAATTAACATCTTTTTTTAAATACGGAGACCAGAATTGAAAACAGTAGTCTAAATTTGTTCTTACATATAACCTGTACAATGGCAATAACATTTTGGAGTCCTTGAAATTTATATTATTTTTTTATAGTCTTGCTGAGTTTGTTTTGCTGATTATTTCATTTAGATGTCTAGCTGCATATAAGTTATCAAAAATGTATGTGCCAATGTCCTTTTCCAGTTTTGTAATCATTAACTGTTTGCCACAGAAATAGTATCTCTGCATTGGGTTATTATGGAATAATGCCTGAAAGGGTGGGTGTTATGCTGGGATAACATCCCACCTTGGGTGGCTGGGCCCAAGGCCACTGGTCGAGGGTGTCCAACACCTGAGAAGGGGTGTTATCCCAGTATAACACCCACCCTGGAGGGCATTATTCCTATTATACAATGGCTCATTGTTATATATAAAATAAAAATATATTTTAAAGAATGTTTTTATTAGTGTGGAAAAATACTTTTGTTTCTTAAGGGGAGATGCAAAAAAAAAAGATCAAGTTCCATAATGATAACTATAGACCTGTGAACAGCAGGGATATTATGCCAGGATAACATCCCTGCTGTGATGGTCAACTGACCAAGCAGAGCCCAGGATTCTTTCTTGCCATTGTATAATATAGAGTATTTTTCGATATCAAAGCTGATACCTCATTTCTTAGCCCAGTTGTTGATCTGTGTTAAATCATCTTGTAATCTGTTTTTGTCATCCAGAGAGTTGCAAACCGAACCTATTTTAATATCATCTGCATATTTGTTAGTTACTGTATTTAAATTATTTGCTATGTCAACTGTGATTAAATGGAAGATGTATTGGCCCAAGATAGAGCTCTGGGGACACCACTAGTTACCATTCCTTCTGAAGATAGGGATCCAATCAAAACCATCCAATGTGTACTGTTCCTTAGCCAGTTTGAGATCCATATCACCAATCTAATATTTACAACTCCCTGTAGTAATTATTTTGTGATTGCACCGTGAGGGACAAAATTGAATGCCTTATTAAAATGGATGTACATGATGTCACACAGAGATTTATCATCTAAATGTTTGCTTATATATTCATAGAAGCATATTAGATTGGTAAGGCACTAACTTCCTTTGACAAACCTGTGCTGTTCATTATTAATGCTGCCCAAGAATAGTGTAAGGTGATCTTAATTATTCCTTCTAATAGTTTGCCATTTAAGGATGTTAAGCTGATAGGTCTGCAGTTTTAAATGCACCAATTGTTACCCTTTTTATATAGAGCAGTTATGTGTGCAGTTGTCCAATCATTGGGGAATTGTCCACTGTTTAAGATTTTCTTGAATAATAGCTTTAATAGATATGTTAAATGTTTTTACATTAATTTGATCATTTTGCCAGTAATCATATCCGGACCTGGCAAACTGCCTCCCTGATTTTCTTTATCCTACAAAAGAGTTCATCCTCATTTATATATTCTGATACCCAGAGTTAGACGGATCTTATTATGGGTGCTGTATCAATTTTACAGCCAAAAATGCTGCAAAAGTACTTATTAAATAATTCTACCATTTGCTGTACACCATTTATGAGACAATTCTTGAAAAGTATTGGACCTACATTGTTTTTAGTTTTTTGTAGTGAATTGTTATATGCAAAACATTTTTTGCTATTGTTTTTAAAGGCATTTTTTTGCAAATTTTAACTCTCTGATGGCCTTGGCTTTTTTGGTTGCATATTTGCATTTTTACGGCTGCATGGGTGGAGCCCTGCAGATGTTTTGCATGTACAAAAGGGATAACGTCATCTTTTCCATCCATGGAACTGGCTGAAGGTGTTAATAGTCTCCTCCGCCTTACCCTCCTCCAAGAAATCCTCTCCACCCTCAAATACATGCGTTTTCATGTTAGTAAATGTTTGCAGGGCACTCATTTCTGTCTTAATTGAGAGGGAGCATGTTTTTTTCTGAGATCCACCCCCACCTTTACCAAGCAGTTCCTAAGATCTACCCCATCTCCACGCTAACAGCTGAGATCCACCCCCAGCTCCACCTGAGCAGTCCCTAAAGATCGACCCCAATTGTTTTTTTCATTCATGTGGGAGGGGCAAGAGGTGGATCTATCATGGTGGACTGAGAAAGATCAACCCCCACCTCCACCCAAGCAGATTCTAAAGATTCAGATTTCTGCAGGCAAGGTCTGGTGTCTGCTTTGTGTGAATAAGTGGCACACTGTGCCTGCAGAATTGTACTTGATCTCTTAATACAATTATGGCAGCTCCTAAGTTACTTAATTTTGCAAAGTTGTTGTTTTAGTGTACTGTCTTTTTGTGAGCTAATCTGTCTCTTTAAGGGCAAAAGATTCTGCTCATGAGGCTGCTCCAGTGGGAAACAGTAATGGCAAGTCTGCTGCTGTTGAAATATCCTGATTTACTAAGTTTTGCAAAGTTGTATTTGTAACATTTGCTGTCTGTTTGTGATGTCAATGCTCTGTTCTTGGGTGAAAGATTTTAAATATCCAGATTTCTGCCACAGTCTCTGGTCAGTGCTTTGTATGACTGACTTGCACATTGCACCTGCAGAGTTGTACTTGATCGCCTAATACAGGTGTGGCAACTGCTGAGTTACTTAATTTTGTTTTAAACCTTGCTGTCTATTTTTGATGTAATGTGTCTCTTCAAGGGCAAATGAGTCTGATCACAAGGTTGCTCCGCTGTGAAACAGTAATGACAAGTCTGCATTTGTGAAAACACATGTTAACCTTTTTTGTTTGTTTGTGATCTCATTTCTCTCTTCAAGGGTGAAATACTCTGATGACAAGGGTGCTCCCAGTCTATTACCTGACACAGAATTGGTAAGTCTCTCTGTAGTGATGTATGCAAGTAATTAATATGCTAAGTAACTTGAAAAAGACTTCTGAGAGAGAGACAGATAAATAATATAAAATATAGAAAAATATAAAATAAAACATTAAATAAAGAAAAAAAACACCTTCCAGATTGTGCCATATCTTTCTTGTTGAATGCTGTCAGTTGCACTGTAGAAGAGCTTGCCAAAACAATCTGGGATCATTTGGTTTTGTACAAATGTGGCTTATTTTCCAATGGGTCTGCTCCTTGGCTCCCTGAGTTGCCACACTGTCCCCTCCTGAAAGTGATCCTAGTTTTTTTTTATCAAGTCTGCACAGCTAAAAACTTTAAGAAAAACAGCTTCCGACTCAAAAAAAAAGAATGTAAAGTCTGCTTCATGAATGCTGGCAGTTGAACTGTAGAAGAGCTTGCTGGAACACTCTGGGTGATTTTAGGTTTTGTATAAATGTGACTTATTTTCCACTGGGTCTGCTCATCAGCACCCCAAGTTGCAACACTGTCTCCTTCTGCCTGTGTTTTTCTCTGGCACCTAAATTTGATTTTACCACAACATTATGTAAAAAGGTTGTCAGCTGGATAAATGGAGGTTACTATAGCAGTGCCAGCTGCCGGGTTTAAGTTTTTTGATATCGGACCAGCACTCACAACCTGAGATCCCACTGTACTGCTGCTTCTTGTTTTTCTTGGTGGCTTATGCATGGCCCCTCCATATTACCCCCAACTCCTGTACAGTGATCTGGGCACTCCTTATGTGGAGTAGAATTAGAAACTGAGAGGCAGCCCAATGGGAGGTGTGTGACATTGAATAGCACAAGTCCCAGGGTTTCTTTTCTTAGACTTAAACCTGCACCATGCGTGTACACAGCTACAAAGGCTGGAAGAATTAACTAGACAATCTGGCCATTCATGAAGTAAGAAAGGAGTCCATGTTTTTAAAAGCCTAGTCAGTCTGCAGCTCTCTCATTCACTGTGGTCTAATCTTAAAATAAACATTTAAAGAAGTAAAAGGGCTCAGAATGATGCCGCAAGACAAAACAAAACAACAACAAAAACATTGAACAACTGCCACACATGCTGTACAATATATATCTATTACCCATCCTTTGGATACTGTTTTAATCTAGAGTTCTTTTCGCTTAGCAATATATCTCAAACTCATGCCTCACAATGTGAGCATAGAAGGGACCACGACATACAAATGACCTAAATCCTGAATGCAAGTTTAAACATTTGCTCAAATCTACTCAGAATGCCAGAACATAAAGTGTGCTTTTTGAATGCTGTCAGTTGTACTGTAGAAGAGCTTGTCAGAACACTCTTGGATCATTTAGGTTTTGTACAAATGTAGCTTATTTTCCATTGGGTCTGCTCCTCAGCACCACAGGTCACCACACTATCTTCTCCTGAATATGACCCTAGTTTCTTTCTGTCCTGAAAAACTTTGCTGCTGGTAATTTTTGTGCAGCTTGTAAAGCTTCCAAGATATTTAGTTTGTTTGGCATGTGCGTGCTGAATGTTGGGTCTCTCTTACATCACAGTCACATGAGACAAGATGCACTGTGGGAACAAGAAATACAATTACATTATCAGGTATGAAGATCCCCAGGGGTCGTAAAACTAGCATAAAGCTAGCAAGCTAATTTGGAAAAAACTCCTAATACCAGTCAGAGGGAAGGAAACACTAGAACTTCACATACAAATTAAAACACTCTGCACAGCATATATTTTTTCAAGATTTGAGTGTAGTTTTCCTTTAAAAAAAAAAAACCTGAAACTTAAAAATTGTCCCTCGCTGTCTCTGCCCCCACCAGTGCCCACCCACTGTGCACCCTGCCTCCCCACACCCCCCTCACCCCATACTTACCTCCGGACTCCGGCGCGACGATCTTCAGTGGACTGTGAACATGTCTGCACTCTTCCAAGCTGACCACGAACCAAGGAAATGCCAGTAAGCTGTATAATGGGATAGATAGGGTTTTTTCAACTTTGTTGCATATCTCAGCCATTTTTTAGAATTTTTGCACTGAATTTTCAACATGAGGTTTTTGGGATCCCTTCTCATGAATGCTCTCACTGTCATGGCGTTAATTGGGCCCGAAGGGTGATTTCACAGTCACTGTGCAAAATCACCTTTCAGGACCAAGTAATGAAACAACATTACCACTGTTCATAAGGTGGGCTCTCAAAAAGCCTATGTTGAAAATTTGTTAAAAAAATTCCTAAAAATTACTGTTTTATGAGCATGTGTTGTGCAGTTCCTACGCATGCTCGTAAGTTCACGAATTTTCAATATTTTCATTCCAGATTTTCAACATTGCCATTTTACCATACCTCCTTATGAGCAGTACAGCTGTCATTTTTCACATCTTGCCCAAAATGTGTTTCCACCCATGTAGCGCACAATGGCGCAGTCGGTGTGCAAAATCAATGTATGAGACACATTAAGAAAATCACAGTGACACTGTTAATGAGCAGAGGTCTTAAAATGTCTATGTTGAAAATTTGGTGAAAAAATTCCTAAAAATGACTGTTTTACAAGCGTGCGTTACGCAGTTCCTACACACACTTGTAAGTTTGTGAATTTTCTATATTTTTACTCCAGATTTGCCACATTGCCATTTTATTACACTTCTTTATGAGCAGTTCAGCTGTCATTTTTCACATCTTGCCCAAAACGTGTTTCCACCCATATCGCGCACGATGGCGCAGTCGATGTGCGAAATCAATGTATGGGGCACATTTAGAAAATCAGTGACACTGTTCATGAGCAGAGGTCTTAAAATGGATATGTTGATAATTTGGTGAAAAAATTCCTAAAAATGACTGTTTTACGAGCGTGCGTTACGCAGTTCCTACGCATACTTGTAAGTTTGTGAATTTTCTATATTTTCACTCCAGATTTTCCACATTGCCATTTTATTACACTTCCTTATGAACAGTACAGCAGCTATTTTTCACATGTCGCCCCAAATGTGTTTCCGCACATGTAGCACACAATGGTGCAGTCGGTGTGCGAAAGCAATGTTTGGGACAGATTAAGAAAATCACAGTTACACTGTTCATGAGCAGAGGTCTTAAAATGGCTATGTTGAAAATTTGGTGACAAAAGTTCATAAAATGTCTGTGTTGTGAGTGAGCATTGTGCAGTTTTGACGCACCCTTGTAAGTTCATGACTTTGAAATATTTTCAGTCCAGATTTTCACCAGTGTCATTTTTCCACACTTCCTTATGAACAGTACAGCTGTCATTTTTCACAACATGGCCGAAATGTGTTTTCACACTTTCAGTGTAGAGATGCATGGTCGCTGTGGGAAGTCATTGTTTGGGACAGATAAAGAAAATCACAGTGACACTGTTCTTGACTTGAGGTCCCACAATGCCTGTGTTGACAATCTGCTGTAAAATATCCCCAATCTAATTACATTATGGGTGTGTGTTGTACAGTTTCTATGCACTCTCGTGACTTTACCAGTTTTTTTAATATTTTTACTGCAGATTTGTGACATTGCCATTTTTTACACCTCCCCATTAACAGTACAGCTGTCATTTTTCACATCCTGTTCGGAATGTGTTTTTGCACTTGTGGTGCTAAATGCTGTAGTCACTGTGCATAAGCAGCTTTCGACTAACAAACTGATATTGCCACTGTTCATGAGGTGGGGTTCGCAAAAAAACCATGTTGAAAATTTGGAGTGAAAATACCAATGAATGCCTGAGGTGTTAGGGTTTCCAAACACAATGCCCCACCCTGTAGAGAATGACAGGCATCAGGGGTGTGACTTGGGATTCTTGCCTGTAATGCTCATACCATTCCACATCCTGCAGCCAGTGAGAGGCATCGAGGTATGCCTTGGACTCTTTGGCCTCAGAGCTCACCCCATTCTCCTATACCACACCCATCTCACTGTATTTCCTGATGGAATGGGGTGCGCATAAGGGCCAAAGACCCCAAGGCACCCCATGACACTTGTCAGTGTCTGCAGGGTAGGGTGTGGTGAAATGGCTTGGCTGTTATGCCTGATGACCCAAAGGCACACCCCAATGCCTGTCACTCTCTGCAGGGTGGTGGTGGGGTTGGCTTCAGTTCAATACTTCACTGCCATTCCTATTATGCAGCTCTATAACTTCTACACTACCAATGCCAATGCCAGCAAGCAAACATTCGGCATTGACAAATGCTTGTTTCTTATGGTTGTTGTATCTCAGGCACTGAACAGTCAGTTACACTGAATTGCATAGCACTTTGCATTTTAATTATGCAGTTTATCATTAATGAATACATTTGAAATCAAAATACATTTTCTAACCACTTCAGAAAACTAGGAGGGGGAGTGAATGGGAGAGAGAGAGAGTTCAGTCAACTTCCTGACTCGAGTACTCTCTCCTTCCTCAACAATACTTTAAAGTAAGGCTCTTTATTTAGCTTTCTGAAAGAATGCCACAGGAGACAGGGAAAATGTTGTATTTAATTAGCTAAATATATTATGTATCCAATTTTTTTTGTACTGTATTTAAGTTCTTTCTCCAACATATACATTTTACTTTGATCACCAGCTTCTCCACTTAGTAAAAATATTTCTTTTAAGACTTGAGCCATAAATTAAACATTTTATTAGCAAAATGATTGTCTGTCCGGTGGCACTTAGAAAGAATGTGAACATGCAAGACTTTAATACATTAAAGGTGAATTTTGCCTGCTTACTCTACTGAATTAGAACTCACTAGCATTTTACTGATTTTGTTTTTCTTGGTCTTTTCCTATAGGCATGTGCACTTTCTTTCTAACTGCTATTGGAGAGTCAATCATTTTGCTAATGAAATGTTTAATTTATGGCTCAAGTCTAAAAAGAAATAGTTTTACTAAGTGAACAAGCTGATCAAAGTGAAATGTACATGTTGGAGAAAGAATTTCATGAAATACAATTAAAAATAAAACTAGTGGTTTATATGTTACATAAATGGAGAATTACCATAGATTAAAAATTAGTTGGCCAATTTTCATAGCAGTGGCATAGACAACTCTAGTTCAAACTGTCTGCCATACCCCTAAAACACTTAATTATAAATTATAATTCCCAGGGAATCACTGTCATGAAATCCAAAGTGACAATAGCCAGCATGGTTGCCCCTGTGCTGATGTTTAATAACCTCCCTGTGATACAGCTCTGCTACCCAGGTTCCCTTCTTTCATCTCTCCTACATGCAGCCCAGCCCAGCAAAATGGGGAAAGATAAGAAACAGGCATGTTATATATATATATATATATATATATATATATATATATATTTTTTTTTTTTCTGAAAGGGAGTTGTGGTTCCCTTTCTTTCAGTTTAATTCATACAACACTCAGAACACTGTAACCAGCAGCTCACTTTGCTTATATATTTATTCTTAAGCCATGTTTACACTACCAACTTTGCAGTGCATCAAACCATGCACACCAGCTGTTGCTAGTTTAAGAAGTCACATAACAGCAATAGAGATGAAAACAATGGGTTGCATAGGAATTTGAAACAAGCATTTGTCAATGCTGAATGTTGCTTGCTTGCATGTGCTGGTTAGGTATTTGTAAGTCAATGGAGTGCAAATATTGAAAATTCGTGAACTTACGAGAGTGCGTAGGAATTGCGCAACGCACACTTGTAAAACAGTCATTTTTTGAAATTTTTTCACCAAATTTTCAACATAGGTATTTTAAGACCTCTGCTCATGAACAGTGTCACTGTGATTTTCTTAATGTATCCCAGAAATTGATTTCACACACCGACTGTGCCATTGTGTGCTACATGGGCGGAAACACGTTTTGGGCGAGATGTGAAAAATTACAGCTGTACTACTCATAAGTAGGTGTGGTAAAATGGCAATGCTGAAAATCTGGAGTGAAAATATTGAAAATTCATGAACTTATGAGCGTGCATAGGAACTGCACAGCACACGCTCGTAAAACAGTCATTTTAAGGAATGTTTTCACCAAATTTTCAACATAGGCTTTTTGAGAGCCCACCTTATGAATACTGGCAGTGTCATTTCATTAATGGGTCCTGAAAGGTGATTTCATGCAGAGACCATGAAATCACCCTTTGGGCCTGATTAAGGCCATGACAATGCAAGAATTCATGAGGAGGGGTCCCAAAAACCCCATGTTGAAAATTTGGGCCCAAAATCCCCCAAAATGCCTGAGATATGCAACAAAGTTGAAAAAAAAACTGTTTATTCCATTATACAGCTTACCAGCAATTCCTCAGCTCGTGGTTGGCTTTGAAGAGTGCAGACATGTTCCCGGTCCACCAATGATCATCACGCCGAGCTCTGGAGGTAAGTATGGGGTGAGGGGGGGGTGTGGGGAGGCAGGATGCGCAGTGGGTGGGTGAGGGTTGTGGGGGTGGGGAGATGGTGAGGGAACATTTTCTTCTTTACAGGTTTTTATGTTGTTAAGATGACGTGGGACGTTTGCCATGCTGGGGTGGGTTCCCAGCGCGGCAACTGGAAAGACTGTTTGGGGGGGCTGGAGCTGATAGGGAATTGGCCATAACAAGGTTTGCCATGCTGGGGTGGGCCCCCAGTGTGGCACCTGAAAAGCTTTTGGGGGGAAGCCATGGCACTGATGGGAGATTGGGCACCCCCATCGGCTATGATGGTTTTTGCCATGCTGGGGTGGGCTCCCAGCGTGGCACCTGGACAGTTTTTGTGGTGGGGGAAGATTGGAGCCGATGGAAGATTGAGCACCCCCATCAGCCACACAGTGTGTGCAGGGGGGGAGCGCATCAGCACACAATATGCGTGCTTGCGCGTGTGTGTGGGGGTGGAGAGCTCTGCTCACTCAAGCGGAGCTCTCCCTTACAACTGTATGCCACTGCATTTTCATCTGCTGTCATAGACAGCTGCAGCAGTGATTGGGGAACTGGGGCAGTGCCTGCAAACACACTGACTGAATTGGAAGATGGGTGCCACACCTCTGAAAACTCGGATGATGGCACTATGTTTCTTGCACATGCATGCAAGCAACATAAAATGTATACATTAACAGGAGCAGTGTCATGCCTTCACCATTTTTTTATAGTTTCACTCCAGATTTTCAACATTACCGTTTTTTTTTACATCTCCTCATAAACAGTATGGCTGTCATTTTTCACATCCTGTTTAAGATGTGTGTTTGCACCTGGGGTGCCAAATGGCACAATCGCTGTATAAAATCTCCTTTCAGCTTATGAACTGATAGTGTTACTGTTCATGTGGTGGGGTCACAAAAAGCCCATGCTGAAAACCTGGAGTGAAAATACCAAGAAATGCCCAGGGCATTAGGGTTTCTGATCATAACACCCTGCCCTGTAGGGACTGACAGGCATCAGGAGTGTGACTTGAGATTGTCAACAGTAATGTTCATGCCATTCCACCCCCATCCCCACCCTGCAGCTAGTGACAGGTATCGAGGTGTGCCTTTGACTCTTCAACCCCAAAGTTCACTCCATTCTCTTATACTGTACTCATTTCAGCATACTTCCTTATGGAATGGGGTGAGTGTACAGTTTGAACACTCCAAGGCACACCTCGACACTTGTCTGTGTCTGCCGGGTCGGGTGAGGTGAAACGGCGTTAGTGTTATGGACAATGACCCAAAGGCACACCCTGTCACCTGTCCATCGCTGTGGGATGGGGGTGGGGTTGGTGTCACTTCAGTACTTCACTGCCATTCCTATTCTGCCAGTCTGTCTGCCTGTCTCTCTCTCTCTCTCTCTCTCTCTCTATATATATATATATATATATATATACGTCTATGTAATTATCTATCTTTCTATCAATTGCATGTATCACTATTTTTACCTATTTCTAAAACAAACATGCATATCACATTTGCCTGCACTCTGAGCACATACTTCGAAAACTGTGCATATTTGTATTCCACTTCGGCATAGACCTCATACTTTCCTAATATTCCCATTATCACAAGCATAACTACCTTGCCCTTTTCAAAAGTGACCCCCTCTGAAAGTTACTATCACATTTTCACTGCTAACAGTCTGTTATTACACCTGACTTCCTTACATCAACACATTGCTTAAATATAACTTATATCACCTCATGGACAAAAACCCTGTTTCTCTTAAAAAAAAACCAAAAAAAACAACTGTGTAAATAATCCTAAGGCTAAACATATGCCAGCCATTGCTTTTTCATGCACGGCCACCATCTGTACCATCATGGAGATTTGCTTATGTGTCTCATGATGCTTTGCATTATTGGTGTCTCTGCAATTGTGTTTTCTTTAAAATGTGTCTGTCTGGCCAATATCATCCAGGATAACACATACCTCAGTGGCATTTCCTCTGGGGTTCTTTTGTAAACTTATATTATGAACTGGGGATCATAAATGGACGTTGCTGATTGGCCGAAATGTTTTGAAGCTGTGATGACATCGAGCTACATCATCACAGCTTCAGAAAACCTCTGGCCACCAGCCTCCTCACCTGCAGCACCACACAGCACTCTGCTCCACCAGTATTTCCACCTCACACCAAACTGTAGAAAGGCACAACTGTTGACGGAGACATGCTCCAAAAATCGAAATAAACACCATCCCTCTACAACCGCTGCTACTGCCAGTACTTTACAAAGCCTGCCATACATTTTCTTACCTCATCCAAACTCCTGAGGAATATGATGTTTACAGAGTGAGTAGCATCATTTCTAAAGTGTCATTAGTGCTTGACTGTCATGTTACAAAAAAAAAAAAAGAAAATCACAATCGTGGCACTGACAAGCTCTACCCAACTACGGAAAAAACCTACAAATTAAACACACATTCACTCTCTCCCAGACTTGGCAGCATGATCACGTGAAACCCATGGAGAGCATACTTGAGAAGACCAAAGTGACACAGTGTTAGTTATAACAAAGCCACCTGCTGGCCGAGCCCTTCAGGACTATTTTGTCAAAACATACACTTCCAACATGCTAAAAGAAGCAATTTCAGAAGGTTTTAAGACTTTTTTTTTCCTGAAAAAAATTAATTCAATCCAGTTCATAATATCAACTTCATGGATGGTTGGATGCACTCGGCCTGCGACCTCATACCCAACCACCAGAGGCATTACGATGTCCCATGATATACCACACCATGTTGTGCCTTATTGCTTAATTATTCAATGGCAGGAAAGAATCTTGGACTGTGATTGGTCAATCTGGGGCAGGACCCATGGCGTTATCCCAGCATAACACCACAGCTGTAGTGTCAGGCTCTTATTTCTTTTCTTTTTTCCATCTCCTGTTAAGAAACAAAAATATTTTTCCACACTAATAAAAACATTCTTTAAAATTATTTTTTTATTCTATATATAACAACAAGTCATTATATAATAGGAATAATGCACTCCAGGGTGTGTGTCATACTGGGATAATGCCACGCCTGGGGTATTGGACGCACTTGACCTGCGGCCTCATGCCCAACCCCCCAGTCATGGCGTTATCCCAGCATGACACACACCCTGTCATGCATTATTCCTTTATTGTTTCCTATTCCTTCCATTGAAATGTACACTTCCATATAGTTTCCTAATAATGTATATGCCTTCCTTAGAACACAAACTAAGACAAATCTTACTACTTACAAATCATTGTGTTGTTTCTGCATACCTCCGTAACAGTTCCACACAACTTCACTAACTTCATTATGCAGCCATGGTGGATCTGACCAGAATTTGTTTTAAGGTGCCTAAACTTTTTCAAATAGAAATCTGTTTGTGATTTTTTTAGAGCATCAAAAGCTTTTTGTATTTTGGTGCTAAATTTAAAAATATTTTTATTTAGCCATCATGGCTTTCTCTTATTAGTACTGTTATTTTTTGGGTATCTTGGTATACATTCGTTACACACAGAGAATATTATATTCTTCAATTTATGGATATAGATGTTCCGTCAAAACAGACAGAGATAAACCCTGCCCTGCAATCAGACAAGGAACAGGATTACTTAGATTACTTGCAAGAGTTAGACAAAGTAGGCCAATGGCCCATTTATTTGTTTCCCACTCCTAGTGGGGTATTTGTTAGTGACCATTGAATAAGATATATTTATCTAACTCATTTTTAAAGGCCTCAAAAGATGTAGAATTTATTAAATTATTTGGTAATGAATTCCATAGTCTTGCTGATCTGACTGTAAAGAAATTATGTCTCTTGGTGGTATTTACTCTAGGTAAAAGGATATACTCTATTCGGGCTCTATGAGCCATCATTGAGTCATAAGGGAGTTTTATTTTCAGTCAGGGTCCCATTACATAGATACATAGATGTTGTCAGCAGATAAGGGCCTTGTGGCCCATCCAGTCTGCCCTATCCCTCTTTCTAATGTTTAAGGTACCCTAAATGTTACAAGCTCCCCCCCAGCTTGATAATTCCCATGTGTCTATCCCACACATTATTGAATCCCTGAACTGTGGCCGCCCCCACCATTTTCTTGGGCAGACTGTTCTATCTCTCCACCACTCTTTCAGTGAACATAGATACATAGATAGATACATAGATACATAGACAGTGTCGGCAGATAAAGGCCTATGGCCCACCCAGTCTGCCCATTTGAGCTTGTAAGTTCAGTTTGTTTTCCTAGAAGTCTGTTGCCCCTTACCCCTGACCTCTAGAATTCCTTTATGTCTATCCCATGCATTCTTAAATCCCGTGATTGTTTCAGCCCCCACCACTTCCTCTGGCAGGGTGTTCCACTTGTCCACCACCTGTTCTGTGAAGAAATTCTTTCTCATGTTTCCTCTGAATTGTCCTCGTGAAGTAGAATTTCCTCAAGTTCCCACCATTTAGTCTCAGGCTGTGCCCCCTTGTTCTGCTACTACTTCCCTTCATGTGAAAGATGCTCCTCTCTGGTACCCTGTTGTTTCCCTTTAGATATTTGAAGGTCTCTATCACCCACCCATTCCTCCATTGAGTTCATATGTAGAGCTCTGAGTCTCTCCTCATATGACTTATGCTGCATCCCCGACACCATTTTTGTCATCTCCTCCGTACTGTCTTCATCCTGTTTGTCATTTTGGAGATGGGGCCTCCAGAATTGAACACAGTACTCCAGATGAGGCCTTACTAGGGAGCTGTACAACGGTACCACCACTTCCCTTTTTTTGCTTGTTATACCCCTCCCTATGCACCCTAACATTCTGTTAGCCTTTCCAACTGCTTTGTTGCACTGTTTAGCGACTTTGAAGTTGTCTTCTATGACTATTCATAGATCTCTTTCCTTTGTGGTGGCCTCAAAGTGTTACCCCATCTAGTTCATACTCATCCCAGGATTCCCTCTCCCTATGTGCATAATCTTGTACTTTTTTGAATTGAAACACAACTGCCATTCCTTGGACCAGTTTTCTAGCCTCTTCAGATCCCTCCTCAATTTATTTATACCTTCCTGTGTAACTACTCTGTTACATAGCTTTGTATCATCTGAGGACAGGCTAACCCTCCCTTCTAGACCCTCTGCAATATTGCTTATGAAGACATTGAAAAGCCCTGATCCCAGCACTGGTCCCTGGGTATGCCACTTGTTACTTGTCCCTCCTGTGAACTAACCCCATTTACCACTACTCTTTGTTTTCTGTTACTCAACTAGTTTCTAACCCATGAGATCACCTATATCCCCACCCCCAGATTTGCCAGTTTGCAGATTAGTCTCCTGTTTGGGACTGTGCTGAAGGTCTTCCTGAAGTCCAAATAGGCCACATCTACCACTCTTCCCTGGTCTATTTCCTTTGTCACCCACTCAAAGAAATCAATCAGATTGGTCTGGCATGACCTCCCCCCAGTGAATCCATGTTGCCTTGGGTTCAGCAGCCCCCTTGTCTCTACGTAGACCACCAGCTTTTCCTTAAGTAGGGGTTCCATCATTTTACCTACTATCGAGGTCAAACTGATTGGGTAGTAGTTTCCTGTCTCCTCTCTGGAACCACTTTTGTGCAGGGGTACCACTTTGCCCTCCTCCACTTCTCTGGAACCATGCCTGTTTCTACTGATTCACTGAACAGCTTAGCCAGAGGTTTAGCCGGTTCCTTCTGGAGCTCCTTTAGGATCCTCGGGTGTATCCCATCAGGCCCCATAGCTTTATCCACCCTAAGCTGTTCTAGTGCTCTTTTTACTCTGTCCTCTGAAAAAAGCCTAATGTCTACCCCTTCTCCCTGTTTGCCCATCTCCATTAATGGAGGACCACCTCCATTGTCTTCTTCTGTGAATACAGAGCAGAAGTATTTGTTGAGGATGGTCACCTTACACCACATAATGCTGGCCCAGCACTGATCATCCTTAACCCAGCCCATTGGAATGGCCACGCAACCCAAATATTTTGACTGTACCATTTTGGTCTCTTAGTGGGTTGGAGACCTCTGTAAGGAGGCCAACATGGCACTTTAAAAAAAAAGTTTCTGTGAGGCCTTGCCCTTGGGTCCACCTTTAAAAATGAAATGAAAGGATAAAGAATAAAAGGAGGCATAAGAGCAGCCAGCCTTTTTGGTTCGGTGATGAATACATGATTACAAGTAAGAAGGGACAGCAAAATGGTCTTGTGAAGAGAAGGGGTTTTAGAATGGAAGGGAAGCACTGGAGGAATGCATTATCATCATTGCATGAGATTATCCCTCCTGAGAGGGTCGATGTTATGGGATATATTGCTGATTTGGGGGAGTGCTCTGACCACTGTGCTTTCTGTGTATCCCCTGTTAATAAAAAAAAAAAAAATTAAGCCTGCTCAGGAAAATCATTGTCTTCACTGCATAACCTGTGAAGTATAAAAAACTGCAAAATATGGCAAACCTTAAACAAGTTTGGGATGGAAGGAGCTGTGGAGGAGAAAGCTGTGAAAGACAATGAGTATATAAGAAACCAACATCAGGGATGTGGCTTGGACATTGGCTAAGATAGATGACTGACCCGTTAGCTCTTTATCTTAGACCATTCTCCTCCTAAATCCTGTGGTCATATCCACCCTTTTACTGGATCCAAGCTGAGCAACAGCTACAGCCCAACACACCCGTAGCTACAGATCAGTTAGTTTTTCATCTTTTACTGTATTCAGGTTTGTCTTTTATTTTCTGATATTTAATCTCCTAAGAGGTGGCCTGTCAGGATAACCAGCAGAGTGTCAGCCTCCCATTCAATGGACTGCATTGAAATGACGTTTGAACAACTATTTTGAGGACTAGATGAAAAAAGCTTTCTGTTGCCACCAACACACAAGTTATAACTGACTTAAAACATCTTATCTCGACTAGTGAACAAAAGCCTGAAGATTCTGAACAGATTTGCTCAGGTTTACAAGCTCAAGTCAGAGAACATGCAACTGTCATTTGCCAGTTATGGGATAAAGCAGATGACCTGAAAAATCATGGACGATAGAATAATTTATGTTTTATAGGATCTCCTGAAAAAGCTAAACTGTCTGAACTGGTGGAATTCCTTCAACATGTTTTGCCTATCATCCTTAAACTACAAGGAGATCCAAGGTTTGAAACTGTGAGAGCACACAGAAGCTTGGCACCAATGCCTCAAGATGGAGAGCTCCCGCAGTTATTACCTGTAAGATTTCTAAGATACCTGGTGAAAGAAGACATCCTGAGAAGAGCCAGGCAGCTGGGCAACCTTGAGTGGTAGGTCATAAAATAATGATTTTTTTCAAGACTTTTCAAAGGAGTTAACTAAAAAACATTAAGTCTTTACCACTATTCACCGACAGCTTAATTACAGGAATGTGCCCTTTTCATTGTGATATCCTGCCAACCAGAAGGTGATTCACAATGGGAGGCCTGTCATGTTTCACACTCCTGAAGCTGCTGAGGAATATATTGACTTTTGTCTTCTTCCTGTACATTTTCAATTGCCTTTATATCAATTGAACAACACTACTTTAAATTGCCCCTTGCCTACAGCATCTACTGTTCCTATGGACATAACAATGATACCAGTACGTCACTCTGTTTCTTCTTTGCAAGAGCCAGTAATTGACAAAGATCCATGGATATGAACATACAAAAATTGCCAGCAGAAAAAGGCCTTACAATCTACTGAGTCTGCTTGATTGTGCAGCTAGCAGCCCTTATTCTGCAGCTGCCCCTCCCTCTCTTGCCCCCTTTCCCTTGATCCTCCCTCTTACCCTGTTCCATCCCCTTTTGAAGCTGCCCATTCTTCTACTGGATACCATCTCTGAGGGTGGTAGCCGGTAATGCATTCCACCAATCCACCACCCACTCTGTAAAATAGTGTCTTCTCATCTCCCTCCTGAACCTCCCCCCCCAGTCTCATATTATGGCCTCGGGTGTCGCTCCCCTCCCTTAGTTTGAAAAGCCCCTCCATACTAGACTTGTTTATTACTTTCATGTACTTGAAGGTTTCAATCATATCTCCCCTCTCTCTTCTCTCTACCAGTGAGTACTTGTTCAATTCCCTCAGCCTGCTCTCATAAGGTAAGTCCCCCAGACCACTGATCATCTTTGTTGCCCTGTGCTACACCCCCTCTAGTAATCTAATCTCCCTCTTCAGGTACGAGCACCAGAACTGCATGCAGTGCTCCAGGTGTGGCCTAACCAGCGATCTATGCAATGGCAGAATTATCTCCCACCTCCTTGAATATATACCCCTAGCAATACAACCCAGCATCCAGAGGATGCCATCCTCTAAGCTGAAAAGAAGGAACTGGCTTTCTACTGAAAACTACAAGGAAAGGAATCAACAACAAGTCTGCTCCTGAAGCCGAAATAAAAGTGATGTGTCCAAGGACAAGAGCACCAAGCTGATACAACTCCCGGCTAACGACAAATATGCTCCTCTGTAATCCAGCTCATGAAAAAATACCTTACAGAACAACTTTCAGCATGAATACCAAGCTGCTCCAGAAAGCCCAAATATCTCTCGTCAAGCCTTTACTTTCTGATACCATGTCAGACACTCTGCACTCTAACCGTACAGTGGCAGAGATCGTAGCAGCTTCTGTTCCTCTTTCAGCCTCCAATTCATCTGGCACTGACGGAAACTCTCCTGAACTCACAACTGGTCGGCTATCAAACACCACAGCAACAGAAACATCTCTTTACACCTGAATAAGTAATCAGCTGTGGAGCCTTTGACTTAAATTGCAACAGGGAAGATTTTTTTCTTATCTTCCAACAAATCCACATGTGGTGAGACAGACTTGTTTTTGCTAGCTCAACTGCACAAACTTTGAATTTTGCTGTTTAAGGTAAGACACTCACATGCCGTCTTAACCCCCATGTGCCATAAAATGCTTTGAAATAAATCTCACCTGTCAATGTTTGCTGCTCAGTTGTGTTACTCCTTTCCTTACTTGGAGGTTATGAAGGTTTTCCTGGTGCCAACATCCAAATCTGTAGTGCACTTGTTTCTGTTTATTTTACTACACTGCTTATTTATATTACATATGGAGCTCTGGCTCATTTTTTTGTCACCCACACCATTTTGCCAAACACTGCGTCTGGGGCCTTTTTGTCAATTTTACTTGCTGCAACGTCACTCTAAAACCCAATCACAGTTCTGGACATTTAATTATCTATGTTGGTAAAACCTGGCATGACAAACCTCTTCTTTAAAAGAAGTGCTTGATCAAAAATATAATGTAAATTGCTAATTGAAAATGTTAAAAGCCTCAAATGTTTTATTATAATTTTTCTTTTTCCCTGCATTCTCTCAGACAAACCCCCTGACTATATTGAGCTGGCACATCCATGCAGTCTAACTACATCCTGCTTACATTATAAATGATCTTCTGATCAGTGCTTTTCTTAACCCTTAATAGTCTCCCGTTACCAGAAGTGCAAATCCAACACTGCCACTAGAGTAATCCACTCTTTTTACATGCCTTGTCGATTAGGAGAATATTAGAAACTACTAGCATTTTAGTTTGCCCTTTACTTGCTGATCTTGATCTACTTCGTTTACAGATGCTTCAGAGCTGTTGGGATGGAACCTACCTGCCTTCCCTTCCCTAGGCTGTACAGTTAAGCAGACTAACTTGATTTCTGCTTGCAGTATTAAGTGCATTCTGTCCAGCTGCTTTTGTAGGTTCCCTGGAAGATTAGCATTATATTGATTAGAGTCCAATTCAATCCACTGTTTTATCCAATCTTATATTTATATTTGTTTAGCTGAGCGGCATTGTTATTTTACCGCTTCTGACTACACTGCAAGTAATGGGTTAAGCAAATCAATGCGGCTGTCGACTGTCCCATCATTATTTTTAATAAACCTAAATATGACACTGGCATACTTGGTAATGCTCCCTTCTTATGCAATTCAAATCCATTCCTCACCCATGCTATGCAGTGACCTTTCTGCAGGCATTTCGTGCCACAATCAACAGACCATTTAGAAACCCCTCAAGTACGATAATATCTCATCATGATAGGGCAGTCTAGTCAAGAAGAAGCACATGTAATATACATAGGCCTGCAGTAATACATTCTTTTCAGCCCGTGCCCATTGCTCACTTACCAGTTGCTAAGCAATAACATAACTATGTGCTGTCAGTGAATTGAGGACACCTCACATTGATTTGTATTATTGATTCATAGAATCAAAGCTGAATAGAAACATAGACTTTGATGGCAGATAAGGACCACTTGGCCCACCTAGTCTGCCCATTTACCTAACTACAGGATAAGCTGCAGATCCTAGTTAACCAACAGCCTATTTCTTCCTAACCCCCACAAGAATTGTCTTATGTCTGTCCCATGGTATTCTTGAATTCTTCCACAGTTTTAGACCACATAACTTCCTCAGGAAGGCTGTTCCATGTGCCCACCAGCCTCTCGGTGAAAACATACTTCCTCACATTGCCCGTGAGCCATCCCTGCTCTATCTTCAAATTGTGTCCCCTTGTTCTTGCACATCTCTTTTGATGAAAGATGCTACCCTCTTGGACTTTGTTGATTCCACTAATGTACTTAAAAGGTTTCTATCATGTCCCCCCTCTCACTCCTTTCCTCAAGGATATACATATTAAGTTCCTTTAGTCTCTCCTTGTATGGCTTCTCTTGCAGACCCTGCACCATTTTAGTTGCCCTAATCTGGACTGTCTCCATCCTGTCTATGTTCGTGCTGAGATGGGGACTCCAGAACTGGATGCAGTACTCCAGATGGTGTCTCACCAACTGTCTGTACAGAAGAATAACAGCTGCCCATTTTCTGCTAGTGATGCCTCTCCCTGTACATCCCAATATACCCCCAGCCCTCCCTACTGCCCTCTCACATTGCTTGCCAACCTTAAGGTCATTTGATATGATTATCCCCAGTCCCTTTCCATTTTTGTTGTTGTTACTGCCTCCCCCGCCATTGTGTACTCTTCTCCTTGGTTTTCGTTTCCTAGGTGCATTATTTTGCACTTCCTTGAATTGAATCCAAGCTGCCATACTTCTGACCATTCCTCCAACCCTGCCAAGTCCCTTCTCATCCTTTTCATGCCTCTTGTGCATCAACCCTGTTGCAGATATTTGTGTCATCTGCAAAGAGGAATACTTTTCCTTCCAGTCCCTCAGCAAAGTCACTTACAAAGACATTGAAGAGGACCGGTCCTAATACTGAACCCTGCGGCACCCCACTAAAAACCCCCTTTCTTCAAAATGGACTACATTTACTATTACCCTCTGTGTCCTATTCTCCAGCCAATTCTTTACCCAGGCTATCATCTTGGGTCCCACTTCCAGGCTGGCTAACTTGTATATTAATCTTTTGTGTGAGACTGTGTCAAATGCCTTGCTAAAGTCTAGGTAGGCCATGTCCACAGCCCCGCCCTGGACTACCACTTTGGTCACCCAGTCAATTAAATTGATTAGATTCATCTGACATGACCTTCCCATTGTGAACTCATGCTGCCTTGGTCCTGTGCCCCACTGGCTTCTAGGTACTCAACACTTCTTTCCTTCAGAAATGATTCCATCACTTTCCTTACCACAGAAGTCAAATTGACAGGTCAGTAGTTTCCTGCCTCTGTCTTGCTCCCACTTTTGTGAAGAGGAATCACATCCACCTTCCTCCAGTCCTCAGGTACCACACCATCCTCCCATGATTTGTTCAAAAAGGGTAGTCAGTGATGTCACTAGTTCTTCCCTTAGTTCTTTTAGAATTCTGCAGTGAAACCCATCAGGCCCCATTGCTTGTCCACCTTCGGTTTTGGGAGTTCTTTCAGAATCCTTTTTTCTGTGAAAGGACAGGGATTGACCCCCCAATCCAGAGTGCTTCTGTTAATTGGATTAGGTACCTCCCCTCCTCCTCTTTTGTGAATACTGAGCAGAAGTATTCGTTCAGTATCACTGCTTTTTCACTGTCCCTCTCTGCCCACCCACCGTCCATTCTGTTCAGCTTCACTATCCCTCCCTTTGTCTTTCTATGCTCCCTGATGTACCTATAAAAGGTTTTATCCCCCTTCTTAACTGAGTTGGCTATCTTTTCCTCAGTTTGGGCCTTTGCTATTCTAACTTCCCTCCCTGCTTCCTTGTGCTTTAACTGGTACAGCTCTCTGTCCTTCTGTATTTCCTTATACTTCCTAAATTCTATCTTTTTCTCCCTAACCTTCCCTGCCACCTCTTTTGAGAACCATAGTGGCTTTTTCTTTCATTTTGATTTGTTTATTTGCTTCACACAAAGGCTTGTTGCCTTTGTGATGGCAGTTTTGATGTTTCCCCATTGTTGCTCCACCCCTCCTTCTTGCCTGTTTGCTAGTGCTTTTCTAAGGCATTCTCCCATCTTGCCAAAGTCAGCCCTACTAAAGTCCAGTACCCTCACTTTTGTATGACTTGACTCTGCAGCTGAGTTTATCATGGACCACACTGTTTGGTGGTCAGTTGTTCCCAGATGACTACCAACTTCTAGATCTGAGATACTCTCACTGTCCCCATTTAAGAGCATGAGGTCTAAGATTGCTTCCTTTATGAGTGGGTTCCAAAATTAGTTGTCTGAGGCATGTCCCCTGTAGGGCATCAATAATGGCCCTGCTCTTGGATGTGGCTACAGCAAAGGTGCTCCAGTTAACATCTGGCATGTTCAGGTCCCCCATCAACAGTAGCTCCCCTTTCTCAGTCATCCTAAGGATGCCTTCAATCATATCCTTATATGTTTCCTCCCCCTGAGATGGGGGTCTGTATACAACCTCTGTGTGGATTTTGGTGCCATTTCCAGTCTCTATGGTGACCCACAGTACCTTCTCTCCTCCCTGTTTACTCTTTTGTTCCATTGCTTTTATACTTTGCCTTACATAGAGAGTTAATCCTTCACTTCTTCTCCCCTCATTGTCTCTCCTGTAGGTTGTATACCCTGGTATGTTAACATCCCTGTCATGGTTCTCTGTGTACCATGTTTCTGTGACTTCCACAATATCCAGGAATCCCTCTTCCATCAAGATCACCAGTTCAGGGAGCTTGTTGCCCAGACTGTGGGCTTGGATACTCATTATCCTCAGTTTCTTTATGGCCTTACCCCTTTTTGCCCCATCCCTGTCCTTATTGCCTTTATCATTTTCTCCATTTACCCCTACCCTTCTACCTATCAACGTCTCTATATTGGTGTTTACCTCACTTACTACCCTGATTTTTTTGGGGGGGAGGCAGGATTTCCTTACTCCTTTCAATTGCCTCCCCACTTGGCTAGTTTAAATGCTTGCCAATGAAGCATTTAAACCTATCACCTAGGATCCTGGTTCCCCCCTTGGACAGATGCAGACCATCACACCAGTATAGGCCTGCTTTACTCCAGGTGAACCCCCAGTCCCTGATGAAGCCAAACCCCTGAGCTCTGCACCCATTTTTCAACCACTGATTGAATCCCATGGCATGGAGCACCATAGCCTCACCCATGCCATAGACAGGCAGCACCTCCGATAAGGTTACGGTGCATGCTATTAGTCTAAGGCCCCTCCCCAACTACACAAACTCTTCCTGCACTGTTCTGATCCCTTTCTCAGTCGTGTCATTTGTCCTTAGGTGAACAATGACACCCAGCTCCCTCCCCAGTATAGCCGTTCCATTGATCCTGAGGATTTGCTCCCTGTCCCTCCAAGCCATGGCACCAGGGAGGCACCTGACTTTCCACTCCCCTTCCTTCCCCCTAGTTCTACCCTTCTAACAATGGAGTCCCCCACCAGGAGTTGTTTCCTTCCCCTGTGGAATACCATGCCACCCTCCTGTGGGTCTTCTTTGTGGAGGTTCCCAACATGATCCTTGGTATTCACTGCGGGTGCCTCCATAGAGGAACCACACTTTACCAGAATGGCATATGAATTGTGGAGAGGTATAACTGAAGGGGTGCACCTCTGTTCAACCACCCTCATCCTCCCTGAGTCCACTGTGGTTCAAGCACTTCTATTTCTTGGCAACCTCTGAGGCAACGGCAGTGGCTCTGGTGGTCCCTGGGTGGGAGAGGCGGTCCCCCAAATCCTGGCCAACTCAGCCTGGATATGAGCAACCTCCTCCCTCAGCCCAGAGAGGTTAATGTAGGTGGGACAACACCATATCCTCCAGAAGTCTCCTGGAAGACTGCTGCTACACAGCCACTGCACTGCATCACTCCCATCATGTCTTATTTCTGGCACCTTAACTGTTGTTTTGAATACTTGATCTTTCCTCTGGTTATTTTTTTTATTTTTTTTTTCTCTGTTGTTACTTACTGCCTCTGTGCCCTTTAAGTTCCTGATCTTCCTGTTCTGAGACAAAAAGTTCCTATATTTCTCAGTAGTCTCCTTACTTGCTCAGAGTCAGACCTCCAGCAGCTAGTGGGGGATGTAGAGCTACTCTTTTCCTTCTAGGATGGTGAGTCTTTTGTGGTTCTGTGATCACTTGCTTCCTATGATGTTGTAGGTTTATTGCTATTACATGGGAACCTTGGTAATCCTTTGTTTCAGTTCTGGCTGGCTATGGCTCTTAAAATATAGTGTCAGTGCCTCAGCAGGTAGCACACTCACCTCTGAGGCCAGAAGATCAGAAAGCTGTGGGTTATATCCCCACACCAGGCACTTGGGTTAATATCCCAATACTGACATTGCAGTGCAGCATGAGGAGGGTGCTGTACTCTTGAGATGCCATCTTTCAGATGAGACATTAAACCAATGTCCCATCTACCTGTTCTAGTAGTAGTTCAGGTGGATGTTAAAGATCCCATGGCACCTCAAAAAGAGTAGGGGAAGGAGAGGAGAAGAAGCACTGTGGGTAAATTTGGAAACAGGCAATGGCACCACAATCCGCACATGGGTTGTATACAGACCCCCTTCTCAGGGGAGGAAATTGACAAGGAAATGATAGAAAGTATACTTAGAATGGCAGAAAAAGGGTAGATGTTGCTGATGGGTGATCTGAACATGCCAGATGTTAACTGGAGTGCAGTTGCAGCAGCCACTTCGAAGAGTGGGGTTATTCTAGATGCCTTATAGAGGGCATGCCTTAGACAACTAGTATTGAAGCCCACTCAAGAGAGAGCAATCACAGACCTGGTTCTCTCAAATGGAGATGGAGAGAGGATCACAGATGTAGAAGTGGGTAGCCATCTGGGAACTAGCGACCATCGAACAGTATGGTTCACAATAAACACAGCAATAGAGTCAAGCCATAAAAAGGCAAAAGTACTGGACTTTAGGAGGGCTGAATTTGCCAAAATGGGTGAGTGCCTAAGGAATGCACTAGCAAATGGGCAGGAAGGAGGGGTGGAAGAACAATGGGGAATAATAAAAACTGCCATCACAGAGGTAACGAGCCACTGTGTGAAGCAAATAAACAAAACAAAACGATGTAAGAAACCACTATGGTTCTCAAAGAAAGTGGCAGTGAAGGTTCAAGAGAAAAAGAAAGCATTCAGGAAGTACAAGGAATCGCATAAGGAGCAGGACAGAGAACAGTATCAGTTAAAGCAAAAGGAAGCTGGGCAGGCAGTCAGAACAGCAAAGGCCCAAACCGAGGAAAAGACAGCCAACTCAGTTAAGAAGGGGGATAGAACCTTTTATAGGTACATCAGGGAGCGAAGGAAGACCAAGGAGGGAGGGATAGTAAGGCTTAAAAAGGGTAGGGAGGGTGGGCAGAGGGAGACTGTGAAAAGGCAGATATACTAAACAAATATTTTTGCTCAGTATTTACAAATGAAGAGGGAGGTACCTAAAACAAACAGTAGAAACACTCTGGATACAGAAGTTGATACCAGCTCATTTACAGAAGAAAGGGTTATGAAATAACTCTTAAAACCAGGTGGACAAGGCAATGGGGCCTGATGGGATTCATCCCAGAATTCTAAAAGAACTAAGGGTTGAACTAGTGACACCATTGACTACCCTCTTCAACAAATCATGGGAGGATGGGGTGGTACCCGAGGACTGGAGGAGGGCAGATGTGATTCCCTTTCACAAAAGTGGGGGCAAGGCAGAAGCAGGAAACTACAGACCTGTTAGTTTAACCTCAGTGATAGGGAAAATGATGGAATCACTTCTGAAGGAAAGAATTGTCAAGAATCTAGAGGCCAGAGGGGCACAGGACCCTAGGCAGCATGGATTCACAGCGGGAAGGTCATGCCAGACGAATCTGATAGATTTCTTTGACTGGGTGACCAAAGTAGTAGATCAGGGAGGGGTTGTGGACATGGCCTACCTAGACTTTAGCAAGGCATTTGACACAATCCCACACAAAAGATTAATATATAAGTTAGCCAGCCTGGGAGTGGGTCCCAAGATGACAGCCTGGGGAAAGAATTGACTGGAGAATAGGGCACAGAGAGTAATAGTAAATGGAGTCCACTCAGAAGAAAGGGGGGTTACTAGTGGGATACCTCAGGGTTCAGTATTAGGACCGGTCCTCTTCAATGTCTTTATAAGTGACATTGCAGAGGGACTGGAAGGAAAAGTAAGTGTCTTTGCAGATGACACAAAGATCTGCAACTGAGTTGATGCACAAGGTGGGGTGGAAAGGATAAGAAGGGACTTGGCAAGGTTAGAGGAATGGTCAAATTTATGGCAGCTTAGATTCAATGTTAAGAAGTGCAAGGTAATGCACCTGGGAAACAAAAACCAGGAGGAAGAGTACACAATGGGGAGTGAGATACTAACAACAACAAAATGGAAAGGACCTGGGGTAGTCATATCAGATGACCTAAAGGTGGGCAAGCAATGTGGAGGGCAGCAAGGAAGGCTGGGGGGATACTGGGATGCATAGGGAGAGGCATCACCAGTAGAAAACAGGAAGTTATTATCCCTTTGTACAGACAGCTGGTCAGACCCCATCTGGAGTACTGTGTGCAGTTCTGAAGACACAGTCTCTGCAAAGACATAGACAGGATGGAAGCTGTCCAGAGGAGGGCAACTAAAATGGTGAAGGGTCTGCACCTGAAGACATATGAAGAGAGAGACTAAAGGAGCTTAATATGTATAGCCTTGAGGAAAGGAGGGAGAGGGGGGACATGATAGAAACTTTCAAGTACCTCAAGGGAATCAACAAAGTCCAAGAGGGTAGCATATTTCAAAAAAAGAGGTGTACAAGAACAAGGGGACATAATTTGAAGATGGGGGGGGCAGCTCAGAGGTAATTTAAGGAAGTATTTTTTCACAGAGAGGGTTGTAGATGTATGGAACGACCTTCTGGAGGAGGTTGTGGAATCAAAATCAGTCATGGAATTCAAGCATGCATGGGACAGTCATACGGCCATTCTAGGGGTTGGGGGTAGGAAGAAGTAGGCTGCTGGTTAACTAGGTTCTGCAGCTTATCCAGTAGGTAGGGAAATGGGCAGACTGGGAGGGCCAAGCAGTCCTTATCTGCCGTCAAATTCTATGTTTCTATGTTTCTATTTCTCCAGTGCACTGGCCAAATTTCACCCATTCACTAAAATGCCACCAACAGCTTAATTTGGTTCAAAGTCAGTTGGCATTCATCTGTATCCCTTCCCCCGGGCCGTGCCTGAAAATAGGCAGAAATTGTCTGGTGCACTTACCTGGTCAACAAAACAAAATAAATGTAACCTGTATAGCATTAACACATTACTTTAGCCTTAACCGGAATTATCATTACTTGTTCTGGGAGCCTTGTTACCCTTTATTTATTAGAGGGTACAGAACTAGTTACCCCACCTTGATACTTCATAGTGCTGCCCCCTTCTCTCATGAAAGAATGTGCATGAGGCTTAGGCGCAAATAATAAATATCACACTCTGACCCAGCTCTATGCACCATACTTTGATAAAGAGACCACTTCTAACATCCTTCCCCTGCAGTGAACTCTCTTTTTTTTTTGGCTCATCACAATCCTTTATGTTGTGCTGCAGTAGCAATGTCACTACTGCAGCACAACTAAGAATGCAGCCACACAGATGCTTTCCTCTATCCAGTTGAGATGGAAGCTGTTTTTTCTCACTATTGGCTGCACCAGTCTTATGACTGCATTTTTTTTATACGTATATTTCTAATAGGATTTTGTGGTCCTGAGATTTTTCCTTTTTTTTCATCCCTTTCATAGAAACATAGAATTTGACGGCAGATAAGGACCGTTTGGCCCACTCAGTCTGCCCATTTCCCTACCTACTGGATAAGCTGCAGATCCTAGTTAACCAGTGGCCTACTTCTTCCTACCCCCACCCCCTAGAATTGCCTTATGACTGTCCCATGCATGTTTGAATTCCACCACTGATTTTGACTCCACAACCTCCTCCGGAAGGCTGTTCCATGCATCCACA
Organism: Neoceratodus forsteri; assembly: GCA_016271365.2. Taxonomy (NCBI): domain Eukaryota; kingdom Metazoa; phylum Chordata; order Ceratodontiformes; family Ceratodontidae; genus Neoceratodus; species Neoceratodus forsteri. The sequence goes on from CM057449.1 coordinate 374,928,750, forward strand.
ACCCTCTCTGTGAAAAAATACTTCCTTAAATTACCTCTGAGCAGCCCCCCCTCTATCTTCAAATTGTGCCCTCTTGTTCTTGCACACCTCTTTTTTTGAAAGATGCTACCATCTTGGACTTTGTTGATTCCCTTGAGGTACTTGAACGTTTCTATCATGTCCCCCCACTCCCTCTTTCCTCGAGGCTATACATATTAAGCTCCTTTCGTCTCTCTTCATATGTCTTCCGGTGCAGACCCTGCACCATTTTAGTTGCCCTCCTCTGGACAGCTTCCATCATGTCTATGTCTTTGCGGAGATTGGGTCTCCAGAACTGCACACAGTACTCCAGATGGGGTCTCACCAGCTGTCTGTACAGAGGGAGTCTGTAATAACTTCCTGTTTTCTTCTGGTGATGCCTCTCCCTGTGCATCCCAGTATCCCCCCAGCCCTCCTTGCTGCCTTCTCACATTGCTTGCCCACCTTTAGGTCATCTGATATGACTACCCCCAGGTCCCTTTCCATTTTTGTTGTTGTTAGTATCTCACCCCCCATTGTGTACTCTTCCCCTGGGTTTTTGTTTCCCAGGTGCATTACCTTGCACTTCTTAGCATTGAATCTAAGCTGTCATACATTTGACCATTCCTCTAACCTTGCCAAGTCCCTTCTCATCCTTTCCACCCCACCCTGTGCATCAACTCTGTTGCAGATCTTTGTGTCATCTGCAAAGAGACATACTTTTCCTTCCAGTCCTTCTGCAATGTCACTTATAAAGACATTAAAGAGGACCGGTCCTAATACTGAACCCTGCGGTACCCCACTAGTAACCTACCTTTCTTCTGAGTGGAGTCCATTTACTATTTCTCTCTGTGTCCTATTCTCCAGCCAATTCTTTACCCAGGCTGTCATCTTGGGACCCACTCCTAGGCTGGCTAACTTGTATATTAATCTTTTGTGTGGGACTGTGTCAAATGCCTTGCTAAAGTCTAGGTAGGCCATGTCCACAGCCCCTCCCTGATCTACTACTTTGGTCACTCAGTCAAAGAAATCTATCAGATTCATCTGGTATGACCTTCCCGCTGTGAATCCATGCTGCCTAGGGTCCTGTGCCCCTCTGGCCTCTAGATACTCAACAATTCTTTCCTTCAGAAGTGATTCCATCATTTTCCCTATCACTGAGGTTAAACTAACAGGTCTGTAGTTTCCTGCTTCTGCCTTGCTCCCACTTCTGTGAAGGGGAATCACATCTGCCCTCCTCCAGTCGTCGGGTACCTCCCCATCCTCCCATAATTTGTTAAGAAGGGTAGTCAGTGGTGTCACTACTTCAACCCTTAGTTCTTTTAGAATTCTGGGATGAATCCCATCAAGCCCCATTGCTTTGTCCACCTTCAGTTTTAAGAGTTCTTTCAGAATCCTTTCTTCTGTAAATGGGCTGATATCAACTTCTGTATCCAGAGTGTTTCTACTGTTTGTTTTATGCACCCCCCCCTCTTCATTTGTAAATACTGAGCAAAAATATTTGTTTAGTATCTCTGCCATTTCACAGTCTCCCTCTGCCCATCCTCCCTCCCCTTTATTAAGCCTCACTATCCCTCCCTTGGTCTTCCTTCGCTCCCTGATGTACCTATAAAAGGTTTTATTCCCCTTCTTAACTGAGTTGGCTATCTTTTCCTTGGTTTGGGCCTTTGCTGTTCTGACTGCCTTCCCAACCTCCTTTTGCTTTAACTGATACAGTTCTCTGTCCTGCTCCTTCTGCAATTCCTTGTACTTCCTGAATGCTTTCTTTTTCTCTTGAACCTTCACTGCCACTTTCTTTGAGAACCATAGTGGTTTCTCACATAATTTTGTTTTGTTTATTTGCTTCACACAAAGACTCATTACCTCTGTGATGGCAGTTTTTATTATTCCCCATTGTTCTTCCATCCCTCCTTCCTGCCCATTTGCTAGTGCATTCCTTAGGCACTTGCCCATTTTGGCAAAGTCAGCCTTCCTATAGTCCAGTACTTTTGTCTTTGTATGGCTTGACTCTATTGCTGTGTTTATTGTGAACCATACTGTTCGATGGTCACTAGTTCCCAGATGGCTACCCACTTCTACATCTGTGATCCTCTCTCCATCTCCATTTGAGAGAAGCAAGTCTAATATTGCTCCCTCTCTAGTGGGCTCCAATACTAGTTGTCTAAGGCATACCCCCTGTAGGGCATCTAGAATAACTCCACTCTTCAAAGTGGCATCTGCAACTGCACTCTAGTTAACATCTGGCATATTCAGATCACCCATCAGCAATATCTCCCCTTTTTCTGCCATTCTATGTATACTTTCTATCATTTCCTTGTCCATTTCCTCCCCCTGAGAAGGGGTCTGTATACAACCCCTCTACGGATTGTGGTGCCATTGCCTGTCTCCAAATTTACCCACAGTGCTTCTTCTCCTCCCTGTTAACCCTTTTGTTCTGTTGCTTTTATTCCTTCCCTTATGTAAAGAGCTACTCCTCCTCTTCTTTTACCTTCCCTGTCCCTCCTGTAGATAGTGTATCCTGGTATGTTTATGTCCCAGTCATGATTTTGTGTGTACCATGTTTCTGTGACTGCCACGATATCCAGATGTTCCTCCTCCATCAAGGCCACTAATTCAGGAAGCTTGTTAATCAGACTACGGGCATTGGTACTCATTGCTCTCCATTTTTTGACGGCTTTACCTTCTGTTGCAGCAGCCCCCACTGACCGTTCTACCTCAGTCTTTTTCTCATTTAGTACCCTGTTTTGTGGGGAGAGGCTGGGATTTTCCTGCTGCTTATCAGTGCCTCCCCCTTTGACTAGTTTAAAAGCTTGCCAATGAAGCATTTAAACCGGTTGCTCAAAAGACTTGTTCCCTTCCTGGACAGAGGCAGACCTTCCTGCCAGTATAGGCTGGTGTCCCTCCAGGTGGAACCCCAGTCCCCAATGAAGCCAAACCCCTGTGCTCAGTGCCATTTTTTCAACCATTCATTAAACTGCATGGTGCTAATTACCCTCGCCTCCCCCATGCCTTTGACAGGCAGCACCTCTGAGAAGGATACTGTGTGTGCTACTTGTCTTAGGACCCTGCCAACTCTGCAATGTACTCCTGCACTGCTCTAATCTCATGATGAGCCAAGTCATTTGTCCCTAGGTGGACAATTACATCCAGGTCAGACTCCCTTGCAGCAGTTCTCTTGATCCTGAGGATGCGCTTCCTGTCCCTCCAAGCCATGATACCAGGCAGGCACCTTACTTCAGTTTTCCCAGCTCCCCCCAGTTCTATACTCCTAATAAGTGAGTCCCACACCAGGAGCTGCTTCCTTTCCCTGTGGTGTCCTCTGCCTCCTTCCTGTAGGCCTCCCTTGTGACAGTTGTCATCAGTCTTCTCTGTGGGTGCATCCATAGGGGAGCTATACTCCCCCAGAATGGTGTATGGATTGTGGAGTGGAACAACTGACTGGGTGTGCCTCTGTTCCACCATCCTCACCCTCCCTGAGCCCACTGTGGTCCAACTGCTGTGCTTTCTTTGCAACCTCTGAAGTAGTGGTAGTGGCCCTAGTGCTTCCTGGATGGGGGAGGTTCCCTTCCTACTGTCCAGTGTGGCCTGGGGAAAGGTTTCCTTACTACTGTCCAGTGCGGTCTGAAGATGGGCAACTTCCTCCCTCAGGGCAGAGAGTTGTCTGCAAATAGGGCAGCATCTCAGCCTCCAGAAAGACTCCTGGAAGACTGCTGCCCCACAGCCATCATATTGCACTACTCCCCACATGTTTATCTACTTGTTTTTGTTTGTTTGTTTTTGTGTGTGTGTGCGTGTGTGATTGGTTATATAGTAATATATATATTATACAATGTGTATGCTTATATTGTCAGTGCAGTGTGCTAGAGAGGATATGACAGTGATATGCACCTTGCACTCTTGAGGAAATGATGTCAGAACCTCAGGTATAAAGGAACTGTTTCAGGGTGGGTGGGGTGAGGGTGGGAAGGGTTGGGCCTAAACTGTGCCCTCACAAAACAATCAGCTAAAAGCTCTCACCCACCGCTGCGATGAGTGCCTTCCTGTCAGCAAGATACCCTACACAACAATTTGACAGAGAAAATACCTGCTAATCAAACAGAGAAAATCCAGACATCCAAGTCAGACACAGGTAAACCTCTCCAGCCCCAAAACAACCTGGTGGTTTGCTAGCCACAAAGAAAATCAAATATGCAGGTTATTTCAGCCCTTCTGAAGATGCTGACAAGATAAGCAGTTTTGAAAACCCCTTCCTGAATTAAAACTAAAATAATTAAACACAAAGCAATACCTCTGTAAAGTGAGGAAAACTTCTCTCAGATGTAAGCAAGAGAGAGAGAGATTAGTTACAGATATTTAGTCCAATATAGCATATCCCACGCAGCTTCTCAGTTGTTTCAAAGCACACAACTTGGAAGAAGATGGACTTCTGTCTGAAACAGGGTCACACCAGTAGTTTATAGTAATTTAACAATGCTGAAATGGTCAAGCTAGACAATTGGCTATGATGCAGACCTCTAACTTGTGAAGACAATTCCCCCCACCTCAGGCTATGTCTGGCATCCAATTACAAACTGCAGCCTTTGCTATTCTAACTCACACAACCCCACCAAGTATTGCAAAATATATTGATGCAGATTGTCACAGAATTCTAGTAATCAGTCCAGTTAACCACAAAGGAAAATCAAATATGCAGTTATTTCAGCCCTTCTGAAGATGCTGACAAGATAAGCAGTTTTGAAAACCCCCTTCCTGAATTAAAAACTAAAATAATTAAACACAAAGCAATACCTCTGTAAAAGTGAGGAAAACTTCTCTCAGATGTAAGCAAGAGAGAGAGAGATTATTTACAGATATTTAGTTCAATATAGTATATCCCACGCAGCTTCTCAGTTGTTTCAAAGCACACAACTTGGAAGAAGATGTACTTCCTTTCTATCTTTACCACATTACTTCAGTTTTCACTGGTGATGCCTACCCCAGGAACATTGGTAGATGGCCTAGGGTATATCAGAAATACCTGGCTTTTACTACTGTGCTCCCAATTGAGATGTCCCTATATATAGTTATTAGTTATTTAAGTCCTTTAGGTTTGATTATATTATGCACCACTAACTTACCCATCCTTTTTTATATATACATTCTGCATGAAAATTAAAGTCATGGCTTTCCACCTTTATTGTATATCTTTATCCCTACCACTAGGTTAATCTGGGCTCACTGTGGGTTCACAGCATCAGTAATACCTCTTCATGTTGACTTTGCTTCTATTTCACATATTAGTTATCTATTTCTTAATTATCCTAAATGGATTGAATATGGATGATTTAAGGCTGCATAGCTGGAATGTAAGAAGTATGAATTCTTCAGTGAAAATGAAGTGGGTGCTAATTTTTTGTTTAGTTGTTTAACCAGAAGTAGCACACTAAGCTGAAAACTTTCTTACAGGTGCGACCTGGGAACACAGGGAAGTTAAGTGGCTTGCTCTGGGTCATACAGTATAGAAACTTAGAAACATAGAATTTGACAGCAGATAAGGACCGCTTGGCCCACCTAGTCTGCCCATTTCCCTACCTGATGGATAAGCTGAAGATCCTAGTTAACCAGCAGCCTACTTCTTCCTACCCCCACCCCCTAGAATTGCCTTATGACTGTCCCATGCATGCTTGAATTCCACCACTGTTTTTGACTCCACAACCTCCTCTGGAAGGCTGTTCCATACATCCACAACCCTCTCTGTGAAAAAATACTTCCTTAAATTACCTCTGAGCTGCCCCCTTTCTATCTTCAAATTGTGCCCCCTTGTTCTTGCACACCTCTTTTTTTGAAAGATGCTACCATCTTGGACTTTGTTGATTCCCTTGAGGTACTTGAAAGTTTCTATCATGTCCCCCCTCTCCCTCCTTTCCTCAAGGCTATACATATTAAGCTCCTTGAGTCTCTCTTCATATGTCTTCCAGTGCAAACCCTGCACCATTTTAGTTGCCCTCCTCTGGACAGCTTCCATTCTGTCTATGTCTTTGTGGAGATTGGGTCTCCAGAACTGCACACAGTACTCCAGATGTGGTCTCACCAGCTGTCTGTACAGAGGGATAATAACTTCTTGTTTTCTACTAGTGATGCCTCTCCCTATGCATCCCAGTATCCCCCCAGCCCTCCTTGCTGCCCTCTCACATTGCTTGCCCACCTTTAGGTCATCTGATATGACTACCCCCAGGTCCCTTTCCATTTTTGTTGTTGTTAGTATCTCACCCCCCATTGTGTACTCTTCCCCTGGGTTTTTGTTTCCCAGGTGCATTACCTTGCACTTCTTAGCATTGAATCTAAGCTGCCATACATTTGACCATTCCTCTAACCTTGCCAAGTCCCTTCTCATCCTTTCCACCCCACCTTGTGCATCAACTCTGTTGCAGATCTTTGTGTCATCTGCAAAGAGACATGCTTTTCCTTCCAGTCCCTCTGCAATGTCGCTTATAAAGACATTGAAGAGGACCGGTCCTAATACTGAACCCTGTGGTACCCCACTGCTAACCCCCCTTTTTTCTGAGTGGACTCCATTTACTATTACTCTCTGTGTCCTATTCTCCAGGCAATTCTTTACCCAGACTGTCATCTTGGGACCCACTCCCAGGCTGGCTAACTTGTATATTAATCTTTTGTGTGGGACTGTGTCAAATGCCTTGCTAAAGTCTAGGTAGGCCATGTCCACAGACCCTCCCTGATCAACTACTTTGGTCACCCAGTCAAAGAAATCTATCAGATTTGTCTGGCATGACCTTCCCACTGTGAATCCATGCTGCCTTGGGTCCTGTGCCCCTCTGGCCTCTAGATATGCAACAATTCCTTCCTTCAGAAGTGATTCCATCATTTTCCCTACCACTGAGGTTAAACTAATAGGTCTGTAGTTTCCTGCTTCTGCCTTGCTCCCACTTTTGTGAAGGGGAATCACATCTGCCCTCCTCCAGTCCTCAGGTACCACCCCATCCTCCCATGATTTGTTAAAGAGGGTAGTCAGTGGTGTCACTAGTTCTATCCTTAGTTCTTTTAGAATTCTGGGATGAATCCCATCAGGCCCCATTGCTTTGTCAACCTTCAGTTTTAAGAGCTCTTTCAGAACTCTTTCTTCTGTAAATGGGCTGGTATCAACTTCTGTATCCAGAGTGTTTCTACTGTTTGTTTTAGGTACCTCCCCCTCTTCCTTTGTAAATACTGAGCAAAAATATTTTTTAGTATCTCTGCCTTTTCACAGTGACCCTCTGCCCACCCTCCTCCCCTTTATTTAGTCTCACTATCCCTCCCTTGGTCTTCCTTTGCTCCTGATGTACCTATAAAGGTTTTATCCCCTTCTTAACTGAGTTGGCTATCTTTTCCTCGGTTTGGGCCTTTTGCTGTTCTGACTGCCTTTCCAGCTTCCTTTTGCTTTTAACTGATACAGTTCTCTGTCCTGTTCCTTCTGTGATTCCTTGTACTTCATGAATGCTTTCTTTTTCTCTTGAACCTTCACTGCCACTTTCTTTGAGAACCATAGTGGTTTCTTACCTCGTTTTGCTTTGTTTATTTGCTTTACACAAAGGCTTGTTACCTCTGTGATGGCAGTTTTTATTATTCCCCATTGTTCTTCCACCCCTCCTTCCTCCCCATTTGCTAGTGCACTCCTTAGGCACTCACCCATTTTGGCAAAGTCAGCCCTCCTAAAATCCAGTACCTTTGTCTTTGTGCGTTGACTCTATTGCTGTGTTTATTGTGAACCATACTGTTCGATGGTCGCTAGTTCCCAGATGGCTACCCACTTCTACATCTGTGATCCTCTCTTCATCTCCATTTGAGAGAACCAGGTCTAAGATTGCTCCTCTCTAGTGGGCTCCAATACTAGTTGTCTAAGGCATGCCCCTGTAGGGCATATAGAATAACCCCACTCTAGAAGTGGCTGCTGCAACTGCACTCCAGTTAACATCTGGCATATTCAGATCACCCATCAGCAATATCTCCCCTTTATCTGCCATTCTAAGTATACTTTCTATCATTTCCTTGTCATTTCCTCCCCCTGAGAGGGGCGTCTGTATACAACCCCTGTGCGGATTGTGGTGCCATTGCCTGCCTCCAAATTGACCCACAGTGCTTCTTCTCCTCCCTGTTTACCCTTTTGTTCTGTTGCTTTGATTTCTTCTCTTATGTAGAGAGCTACTCCTCCTCCTCTTTTACCCTCCCTGTCCCTCCTGTAGATAGTGTATCCTGGTATTTTTACGTCCCAGTCATGGTTCTGTGTGTACCATGTTTCTATGACTGCCACAATATCCAGATCTTCCTCCTCCATCAAGGCCACTAATTCAGGAAGCTTGTTACCCAGACTATGGGCATTGGTACTCATTGCTCTCCATTCTTTGATGGCTTTACCTTCTGTAGCGGCAACCCCCACTGACCTTTCTACCTTGGTCTTTTTCTCATTTAGTACCCTGTTTTGCAGGGGGAGGCTGGGATTTTCCTTCTGCTTATCAGTGTCTCCCCCCTTGACTAGTTTAAAGGCTTGCCAATGAAGCATTTAAACCGATTGCCCAAAGACTTGTTCCTTCCTGGACAGATGCAGACCATCCTGCCAGTATAGGCTGGTGTCCTCAGGTGGAACCCCAGTCCTCAATGAAGCCAAACCCCTGTGCTCCACACCATTTTTTCAACCATTTGTTAAACTGCATGGTGCAAAGTACCCTCGCCTCACTCATGCCACTGACAGGCAGCACCTCTGAGAAGGATACTGCATGTGCTACTTGTCTTAAGCCACTCCCCAATTCTACAAAGTCCTTTTTCACTGCTCTAATCTCATGATGAGCCAAGTCATTTGTCCCTAGGTGGACAATGATGTCCAGCTCAGACTCCAGTGCAACCGTTCTCGTGATCCTAAGGATGTGCTTCCTGTCCCTCCAAGCCATGGCACCAGGCAGGCACCTTACTTCAGTTTTCCCTGCTCCCCCCAGTATGCAAGTGGAAGCTGTGGTATTCAAACCCAGGTCTAGTCTGCTGGATGTCACCAGATTTGTAGCTTAGAGCCTTAAACCACTGCGCTATACTGCCTTCCTACTCCCTTACTTGAAGAAACTTTGTTCACAGGTGGCTCTCATGCAAGAAACCAAACTTTTATCTACTGATGCCACTAAGCTTCAACAAGACTGGGTGGGACTTGAAATCCAGGCTTCTGCCTCAGCTAAGAAGTCGGGGGAGGGAGTTCGAAATTCATTCACAAAGCTTTACACTGGACTGTAACTTCACAAGCTGCAGATCCAGGTGGGAGATGGATTATGGGAATCTGCAACACTACATCTAAATTAGAGATGCACGGATAGCTGTCCCAGATTTGCTATCCAGCTGGATACCTGACTTTTTTGCAAGATCCGATCTAGCTGGATAGTATGGAAAAAAAAAACCTGGGTCAGATAGTTATATCATGCTGTGATTAGCTGTGCAGCCAGCCCTTTATTTATTTACTTTTTATCCCCCATTTAAACTTGATTTCAACTCCCCTTTCAACTTTTAGGTCACCTACCATCCATGTAATTTAGCTTGCCATCCATTGACTGCACTGTGAATTCAGACTCACCTGTAATGACATGGCAGCCCAAGAAGTTTAAAGCAGATGTTCTGCATTTGTTCAATTAATTGATTGCTGCTTTGCTACCATAGGCTGCCACTGCCTTCTTGGTCATTCCACCTCTGGAGTTCCTCCAAAAGTGTACCAAAGTTTACCATTCCTTGTGACTCTTGAGTGGTACTGGGAGCATATGTGACATTGTTACCATGTGCCTGGATGTTGTCCTGGGAGCTGTTGTAGTGCAAGCCAGGAGTGAGTCAAGAGCCACTGCTGACAGCTGCTGGGAGACCTAGAAGCCTGTGGTGAAGTAAAATAAAAAACAGTTGCAGACCCTCAAAATCCAAGTGTGCTCCCTGTCATATGTTGCTAGGCTGCATGACAGATTAGCTGTACTACTGCTGGCAAAGGGGAGGAAAAAAAAGAGTAGTAGAGACCAAAGTTTAAAGACAGCATTTAAGGGTGTCTGAATGAAAAAAAGATATGTTGCATATCAGAGTTGCTTCTTGAAATACAAGGCATTGAAGGGTGTATAAGCTAAAAGCTGCATGCGGACATTTTAATTATTAAGTGGCTGTATTAAATGGGATCAGAGTTGCTTCTTGAAATAGTATGTACTCCCAGTTGTTGATGCAAAGAGTTTAAAAGACTGCATTGAAGAGTGTCTGAATAAAACAAAAAATATGTAGCAGACCAGAGCTGCTTCTTGAAATACAAGGCATTGAAGGGTATATGAGCTGAAAGCTGCATGTTGACATTTTAATTAGTAAGTGGCTGCATTAAAGGGGATCAGAGTTGCTTCTTGAAGCAGTAGTCATGCAATTGGTGGGGGAGCTAGTGGATAGGAGCCCTAATCCAAAGATCCAGAGACAGAGAAACAGCATGTGGTGCCAGCAAGGTTGGAGGCAGGGCCAGAGGCTGGAGACGACCCCTGGGAGACTCATCTAGAACTACTCAATAGCACAAGACAGTATGTAATATGACATTTAATTTATATTTTATTTAGTTTTTTGAGTGTGTTAAGGAACACTTAGTCAATTTATTTTTTTTTTCACAGCTTCTGAGCAGGATGACAGAGGACAGAGGAACACAGAATTGGAAACTTACATTGCTGAGGGCATAGTTCCTAAGAAATCCACACAAGACCCTCATCAATACTGGCAGCTAAATGAACACAAGTTTCCAACTCTGGCAACAATAATAAAGAGATTTCTGGCAGCACCACCAACCAGTGTCCCAAGTGAATGCGTCTTTAGTGCAGTTGGAGATATCATCACACAGAGAAGATCAAGACTTTCCCCAGAAAATGCAAACATGCTTTTGTTTTTAAAGCATAACATAATAGAATTCAAAACATGAGTAGATTTTATGTGGCAGTAGTCATATTTATTGAATTTATAGCATTTTTAGAAATAAACTACTGTTTTTGTACGTAATAAATTTGTTTATAAAAATACTTGTGTTTGGTGTTTTTTTCAAACTATCTAACCTCCTAACTATGTGACCCGTTAGTATCCAAACCAATTTGGCTGGCATACTTAACTATCTGAAATTCGGTATCTTGCAAAATTTTACTATCCGTGCATCCCTAATCTAAACCATTACTAATAGTCAATATTTACACACCTAATTAGGACTTACGCTCATTCTTTAATAGTATTGCAGATCAAATATTGAATTCTAATACTCTGCAAGCTCTGGTTCTCATTGGTGGAGATTTCAACATCACACTAGATCACACTCTGCATCATTGTCATGGGGGCCAAAACCCCACACCAAAGCATTTCAGGCTATGCAATTATGGCTCCTTGATCTGACATTGACTGATGTCTGGCGCTTACATCACCCCCACACCCATGATTATACCTGCTCTTCTCCTACACACAAAATCTATAGCAGATTGGATCATTGGCTTGCCTCCAAGCAGATCCTTCCCATGATTACAGTGGTCTCTATTTACCCCTTCACACTTCTGACCATGCCCTACTGCAGTTGGACATAATCTTGGGATCTGCCCCTTAAGATCCCCCTCTTGGCACATGGACCGCTTGCTACACCATGACCCACAATTCATCTCATGGATAAAAGAAGACATTGTTGCCTTCTTCACAATCAGCAATAACAATGACACATCAGTTAGCACTCTGTGGGAAGCCTTTAAGGCTACCATCAGAGGACTGATAATAGCTTGTGCTACTCATCACCACAATGAAAGAGAGCAGGAGCTTCAATTTCTAGAAAACCAGCTTCAGCTGAAATAGAAACAATTTTGGTCACAACCAGAAATTGATAGATCCTCACACCTTCACAAGGAAATCATTCAGATTAGACACAAAATAGAAGTACTGCTTTCTTGGAAAGCTGAACTAGCATTTCTTTTGTCTGTGTCATAGGTATCGGGATAGTGGGGAGAAATGCAGTAAGCTACCGTCCTACAGACTTAAAAAAACAACATGCCGACAGGCACATCCCTGCCCTGATGGACACCAGTGGTCTAATGCACACCAAGGAGATACATTACTTGGTATTACTTGGTATTTTGAGGCATAAGAAGGCTGATTGCCCATTGAGAATATCCCCCACAATTTTGTGGATCATTAGGATTTAATCTGAATTTAGCCAGAGGTCTAAATTTATTTTAAATGTATCGAGGCTTGTGCTATTCACAAGATGGTCTGGTAACTTGTTACACATTCGTGGATCCCTTACTGTAAAGAAATGCAATCACTTGTTGGTGCTGCCTTTCTGAATTTTCAATTGTCTAGAATGCAGTCTAGGCACAAGCCTTCTGTCTGCAAGATGAATCCCACATTGTTGCATTAAGGCAGGAGTTTGTAAGATTTTATAAAGGAGCAGAAGATCTCTCCTAGATCGCCTTTTTTCTAAAGAATGTAATTTTAGTTTTTGAAGCCTGTCTGCATAGCATAGCTGTGCCAAATGGGATACCATCCTAGTTGCCCTCTTCTAAATGCCCTCAACCTTCTCTGTGTCCTTTTTTAGGTAGGGGCTCTTGAAGGGTGACCGATAATCTGAATGTGGCCTGATGTATGTTCTGTAAAGGGGAATTATACAGTGTTCTGATTTAATTACTTAGGTGCAATCTATTCTCATAAGGAGTCCATTAGAGTGTTTAGCCAGTTTATTACAGTGATCAACTGAGGAGAGTTCATTGTTGACTATGATTCCAAGGTCTTTTTCACAGCTTGTAACCTTTAATGTAATATTATTTAATTTGTAAGACTGGGAGTGGATCATTTTTACCTAAGTGAAGTACAATGCATTTATTGATGTTAAAATCCATGCTGTTTGTATTTGCCCGTTTCTCAATTTCAAATAATTCCTTAAGTAGTTGATTGCAATTATCTAGTGAGTCCTCTTTCCCCTCCCAATTTGGTGTCATCAGTGAATTTTGATAAGAGGGTATTAATATTAATAGTTAATAATATAATGAAAAACTTTTATAGACAATTGTATAGCTTCCCCACTGCCCCCCCCCCCCCAGGCTGTTGACTCTTTCCTGAATACTGTACACCACCCTTAGCTCACTGTAGAACAAATTAAAATATCAGAGGCTATTATAACCTCTCTGGTGGTCAAGCAAGCCCTCAAAGTGCTTAACCTTTGAAAAGTCCCTGGATGAGATAGATATCCTGCTATTTTTTTTCAAATGTTGACACCTACTATATGTCCAATCCTAACTTGAGTATATCAAAAATCAGTGACTGAAGGATGCCTACCCAATCTTTAAGAACAGCTACCATTACTGTACTACCAAAAAAGGATACAGATCTAAGCAACCCAGCAAACCATAGGCCAGTTTCACTTATATCAGTAGACAGTAAGGTCACCACTTTTTATGACAAGCTCAGTAGCGATCCAACAGCTTATTTTAAATTTGGAATTGATGAATACTTACATTATGTTTTTCAACAGGGTTAGATTTACAGTCAAGCTAAGGCTTTTCTTACAGTGGATTTTCCTATTAGAGCCACAATCTATACTCTCCCCAAAAATCATAAATATTTTTCAGCCCCCCCCATAGGCCCATTGTGAGTGGAATTGAATCATTGATAGAATCACTTTCAAAATATATCTGATTACCATTTAAGACCATTTGTGCTACAATTGGGCTCATATTCAAAAGATATGGAGGATATTTTGAACATGCTGGAAGAGATAGAGACTTACAGGGACTCCATCCTGATCATGATGGTTGTAGAGTCCCTTTACATGAATATTCCACAGGATGAGGCTTTGGACTGTTTAGCATTCTTCTTGAACACTAGGGTTGCAAATGTGGAGCTGACAACTGAATTTCTTTTGAAACTCTCTGAGTTTGTTTTGAAATTTAACTACTTTACATTTTTTTGGGAGAAGTTCCTACAAACAAAGGGAACTGCCATGGGGGCCACATTTGCACTCAGTGTAGCGAATCTTTATATGGGAGCATGGGAGAACAAATTTATCAGAGATGCAGACCGGAATCCCTATTTCCACAATATTGAATTATACTGTCAGTTTTTGGATGATATTTTTATGCTTTGGAAAGGAGATTTGGATGAACTGGACAATTTCATTGATTACCATGATGAGAGGTATGAGAATTTACACTTTACCTACACTGCTAGTGATCAAGAAGTTAAATGTTTAGATTTGTCTATACAGAAAGCTTGAAATGGGGACTATTAGCACAAATATCTATAGAAAGGAATTTGAAAGGAACAGCCTCCTTCTATCATCTCCTTGTCCCCTGAAACATGTGACAAATAATATACCTAAGGGCCAATTCCTACGAATTTGATGGAATTGTAGGGCTTTAGAAAAATATGATGAAGCAGCTGAAGATTTACAAAGGAGATTCTATGACAAGGGCTGCAACCATACTAAGGTACAGGAAGAATGTAGGGAGGCTAGGGACTTGGATAGGAACACTGTTTTGATAGAGTGATGGAATCAAACTAATGATACTGACACTTTGGATTTTGTAACTATATATTCCGTACATGGAAATAGAGTGGGAGAAATAATCAAAAGAAATTGGAATATTTTAAAGGGGGACTCAGATTTAAAACGTATATTGCCCTGTACTTCATACAGGAGGGCCTCAACTCTCAAAGATTCTTTGGTCCACAGTAAGTTGAAAATCCCCAAGACACAAACCTTGCTACAAAATAATTTGACATGGTGTTTTAGATGTCTAAAATGCACATACTGCACATGTATTTAGCTAGTTAAAGATTTTAGGAACTCACACTCTGGTACGGTCTATGGCAACAAAGATTTGTTTGTCAAAGACATGTGATACCAGTGGTTTCCTTTATATGGCTACATATAATTGTGGTTCCTTCTACATTGGAAAGATGAAACAACAATTTAAACAACGTGTTGGTGACCGTGTGTGTGCTATTAGAAATGATGATCTTATTTATGCCACAGCACAACATGTTCACCAGATGGCTGAAAAGTCCTTACATTGTTTTACATTTAGAGGAACTGAAAGAGTATTTCCTAAACTGAGGTGTGGTGATCATGATAATTGGATATTGGAACATGAAGGTTTTGGGATGTTTACACTTGGGGCATGTAAGACACCAGGGTTAAATGAATGCTTTGACTTCACACCATATCTGAAATATAAGAAAAAAATGACATGATTATGAATTTAGTGCTATTAGAGAGATTAGGCTTTTGTGCACAATTGTGAGACCAAAATAGTTGTTAAATATATTGTTAATATGATATATTTATATCAATACTTTATATTTTTCCCAGATTTTGCATGTCATTCGTCCACAAATGGACTTTATTTAGCTATGATGTGTTAATTTCCATGCGGAACTTTCCCCTTGGATATTGTACAAACAGCATTTGGTTTCATGTATATATTTTAAATGCATTTCTTCATATAAAGTTTGTATGTAACTAATTATATTGGTAGGATCACATTATCACTAATTTATGGTGTTTGGCTGTAAATGTTACTGTCACTTTAAAATAGTTTTATAATGAAGGTCTAAGAGTTGCTGGCCTGATGGCACAGAGGGCTGAGGTGCTGGCACCTTACCTTACACCATGATGGTGACCTGGGTTCGGGAACAGACTCAGGTCACCGGGGGCTAGTAGGGGAAGGAGATGATTGAACATTCAGAGGATTATTCTCCTCTCTCTGGGTGGGTTAGAAGCTCCCTCTGTGACTGTCCCATGGTGGAGACCAGGGGGTGCTACAAGTAGCAGCACATAAGAGGGGACCAGAAAAGTGTGAAAATGCATGCATGCCATCCAGATGATGGTGGCCTGTCTCCCTCCATCTCTCAGCTGAGAAAACCTCCAGGCTGCATTTCCGTGCTCCAGTGATGATGCAAGGGAGCACTCTGTGCACTCCTGTCTCTCCTCCTGATGCCCCAGATAGGTTATGGGAGAGCCGCCCGGTGAAAGAAAATGTCCAGTGCAACCGGGCATCAGAGCAGCTGGATAGTGGATCGAGCTGAGGAGGCAGTGGTAGGACCTGGCCACCTGAAGGAGAGGATGGTAGTGGGCAAGGAGGAGATATAAAGAAATAATGCAAAAAAAAAAATTTAAATTCTGAGAGTGATGGCATTACAGGGCATGATGTAGTAGTAGTAAAAAATGTTATTCAATTGGCAAGCAAAAGAGTAGGAAAGGCGACTGAGACAAGCTCATTTCCAGAGAGGTCCTTAATGCAAACATTCATATTAACATCATAGTAAAAAAATGTTTCAAAACAAAGGTACATACATAAATATGCATACAGTATAAGCTAACACCACAACAATATTTAAGTTACAATTAACTATTTAACATCTATATAAATAATCTTCGTAGACAATACAGGACACATTCATTCATATATGTACAGGTGCAAACCTTCATCATATCTAATGCATAATGTTCAAGGTGGATCAACAATAAACCTTTTGTCTACTTCAACTTTGAACCATCTTTTTATTTCGCATATACAGGGGCTAGAACTAAGTGGTTAAGATAAGTTGGCAATGAGTTCCATAAACTGGGGCCTAAAGAGAAAAAAATGCGCTCTACCCAAATCTGTCCTTCTTCTAGGCAATTCATATTCCATACCCTCCGCAGAGCGTAGGCCTCCTCTAGTTGTCCTAACCTGGAGTTCATTGATAATATATTCAGGTACTTTACCCCTAACTGAGTTAACCATGTAAATCAAAGCATGGAAAGACCGTCTATCTTTTGGATACATCTAATTCAAAGACTGATATAGCTCACTTCTATGAGTTCTCTTAGATATATTCAAAATAAACCTTGCTATTTTATTGAAAGGAACATCTATTTTATTTAACTGGGTTGAGGTTGCCCCTATATAAAAAATATCCCCACAATCCAAAAAAAGTATCAATTCAGTTGTGCTACATACTTCCTTACCCTTTTATCCATACAATTTCTAATTCTGTATAGTGCACCCAAACATCACCAACTTTCTTAATTATGTGTTCTATGTGGGAAGCCCATCCCAATGATTTATCCAGCTACATTCCTAAGTATCTATAACATTGCAATTGTTCAAGAACACTTTTATCTTTGGTTACTATACTCAAACCTAACTAAGGATAGGTTACACTATTCTCTTTAGAGAACAGTATAACCTGAGATTTTTTTGAGTTCAGAACAAGTTTGGATTTGATATAAAATGACCGAAGCTCATCAAATGCACTTTGGAGAATCAATTCTATTTGCATTATCGATGTGTCTTCCACATAAATAATGTTGTCATCTGCATATAAATGACATTGTACATTAGAATTGGTTAAAACAAAATCATTCATGTACAAATTAAATAATATTGGAACCAAAACAGATCCTTGGGGCACTCCAGAGATAAATACCCTAAGACCAGATCCCCATCCATTTATTGATACCATTTGTTTCCTTCCAGATAAATAAGCATCAATTCACCTAACTACATTGGTAGAAATACCCAAAGCAGGTAGTCGGGACAGGAGGATGTCATGGTCTAAGGTATCAAACACCTTAAACAAATCAACAAAAATTGCCCCTACCGACATCCCCTTGTCCAGAGCACCCACAATATCCCCAGTAACCTTCAGCAAGGCAGAAGTTGTACCATGCATAGGTCTAAAACCAGATTGGAATTTATTAATCAACTTTCCTTTTTCTAAATATGTCTGAAGTTGTTTAGCTACCATCTTTTCAAACACTTTAGCCACTATTGGTAATAATGAAATAGGCCTATAATTTTCTAACAACAATCTAGATCCATTTCTAAAATTGGGAATTACTCTAGCCAATTTCCACATTTCAGGGATTTCCCCACATGTAAGTGACATGTTAAAGATGCAGGTCAAGGGTACGAAATAACCAGAGCAGCATATGTCAACAGAATATTAGGAATCTCGTCTAAACCCCCAGCTTTCTTAATATTTATTCTGAGTAATGCATTTTGTACATCTAATGATGATACAAGTTCAAAATCAAACTCCTTACCCTTTCAAACTCAGCTTCTGTATCTTTTTTGAAAACTTTTGGTGAGAAGAAACTGGTTACACCTTGTGATAAGGCCACTGTGCCCATGGTTGTAAAATAGTCATTAAAGCGATCCACAACCTGTGGGCCTAATGGAATTTCCACCTTACCAATCTCAAATCTTTCTGGATAATCTAATTGTTGTTCTCCTTTGGCCTTTTTTAGAACTTTCCAAAATTTCCTCGGATTACCAATCAAGTTAGTTGTTAATTCCCTATTATAGTTATCATGTTTAACTTTTTTAAATTCATAATTATAATGATTCTGTAGTTGTTTATACTTCACCCAATCTGTATTGTCTTTTGTAAATTTAGCTACCTTCCATGCCCTATCTCACTGTTTCTTAACTTTAAATGAGTAAGAATTGTACCAGGAAGTGTTATTAAACTTTAGTTTCCTAATTTTAGATGGAGCATGCCTGTTGCAAATTGTCAAAAAATCTTCATGAAACATTACCCAAGCATCATCAACAGTGGGGAATAGTTCTAACCTTTTCCAATTGTACTCTTCCAACTCTAACATACAATTGATATAATCAAAGTTTTTAAATGATCTATAATGAACTATTTTCTCTAATTGTCTTGGTTTCTTTTGATTTCTTATGCCATATATCATCTGGTGATCCAAGAAAGAATCTGGGAAGATACTACTGGTCACAAACTTATCTGGATCCATGGTAAACAATAAATCCAAGACTGTGAAAGAAATTTGATGTTTAGTGTTAACTCTAGTTAATTCTGTAATTAGCTGGGTCATACCTAAAATGGTACCCATCTCTACACAACAATGACTACTCTCTACTGTTTTCCAACCTACATTTAGATCCCCAATTAATAAAATCTCTTGGCTATTCAGATATTCCTCCAAAAGTCCTGCAATGCTTGAAACACCTCAGAACAAGCTTTTGGAGATCAATACATACTGAGTAATAGTAAAGGTTTATTAAAGGGAAAACTGAATAGTAATGGAAGGACTACAGAACCACACCAATTCTGTTGGCAATTAAATGTTGACACATTTAGGGAGCTAAGTGCATAAATAATAACCCCTGATCGATCTTTCCTCCATGAATTATAACCTTATGTGCACCATATAATCCATAATCTTATCATTCAACCATGATTCTGTAACTACAATCACATCTGGACTATATTTAATAGCCCATTCCCTCAGGTGATCAATTTTTCTTAATAGACTACAGATATTAATATGAATCACACACATCCCTTCTTTCTTCAAAATATTAGCAGTTAAATCAGGGTTCAAGACATCACAGGAATTAGAATTATTTTCAAAATCTAAATTGATATAGGGGCCTGGATTAGAATGAATATCCCCACTTACAATTAAGCTAATCATCAACACCATTTTACAAAATGTATATAACTGCCCTTTCATTGTTACTTTCTTAAGGTGTTTGATTGTGGGATGGTCCAGATACATTTTATTTTGTCCCCACCCTACCAGTAGTCCTTTAAATATCATTATCCACTTAATTAGATTAGATTAGATTCCAAGTGATCACTCAACAGCTCTGATGAAATTATGTAATCACTTAGTTGGTTCCCCCCCCAGCACATGTGCTTGATGTGTTCCCATGCAACCAGTCGCACCAGTAAATCTCCAAGCAATCAGTATTACTCAAGATACTTCTAGGAGCAAGGGGAAACATACAACCACACACAAACAACAAAATCCCCAGCTGAAATAGCAACATTTCTAAAATCAAACACAGGGATTACACCGTAGAGCAAGATTATTTGTAAATGCTCCTAAGTACCAGATATTACCACTACAGTAGAATGAAAATGCACTGCCCCCAACTACCATTTCTAAAACTAAATAATAAACATAAATTTCAATGTGATAGTCTTTCATAAGTAATGACTATACTATATATAATACAAGCAGCTAAGTAGCATAAAACCACTAAAATAACAAGGCACTACTAGTATATGTAGACAATCACTATAAAATACTACTTTAATCTGCCTCAATTAAAACATTTACCCTCACTTACTTACAACTACTCCAGCATTTTCTGTGTATGAGTGGCACTTGCGCCACTCACTATTGCTTGTGCCTAGTGAGCAATGCACAGATTTAAATGGGAGTTCCAACCCCTTTCCGTGACCTCAACGGTCAGCTCCCCAAGTCCCCTGTACTTTAAAGTGTATAAACAGCAAACAAACAGTCAATAATACAGCATGGAAATGCACAGTCTTTCACTCTGGGCTCCTTGTAGAGGGATTCCTTTGAAGTGCAGGTCAGGGAAACACAGCTAGGGCAGTGCAGCTAGAGATTAGTCAATTTCAAAGGCGAGCAGTGTGCAGATTTAAACGGCAGTTTCCGCCCCTTTCCATGACCTCAGCAGTCATCTCCCCTGAGTTCCTTGTACTTTAAGGTGTAAAAACAGTACACAAACAGTCAATAATACAGCAAGGAAATGCACAGTCTCTCACTCTGGGCTCCTTGTAGATGGATTCCTTTTTTTTTTTGAAATTCAACATCTTTATTGATTTATGTTATGACACAATGTATATAACAAACAAACAAAAAAAATCCCAAATGAACCACACACCAATAACAACAAAAATAGATTAATGTGACATGACACCAGAATGTCATTGGATCAAATATAACCAAAAAAAGAGATACTGCTATACCCAACCACCCCTCCACCCTCCTCACTACCCTTCCCACACCCCTCCCCTGGAGTTTGCCTTATTAAAAACAACATAACAAAGAGGTACAAAACAACAAATAAGATTCCAGTAATAACAGGCATCAAAAGGAGGATAAAACAAACTGAGACAGTCAGAGGCATGTATTACATGGATCTTAGTTCAAATATAATTTATCCCATTTCTGATTGAAAGAGGCTATACGGTTCTGGGAGCTTGCTATTAACCTTTCAGTGTTAAAACAAAGAGACATTTCTTTCAGCCATTCAGCATATGATATGGCCAATTGGTCCATCCAGTGCTTGAGAACCAGCCTTTTGACTGCTATAGAAATTAGAGCCATATGAAGTCTGTGCTCCCAAACTCTAATATTGGAGAACATCCCCAGGATACATTTTTCTATGGTAAACAATTCACCCAATTCCAGAAGGGGGTCTAGATTGGATTGAATTGTGTTACATAATGGAGCCACCTTGTCACAATGCCAAAAAATGTGTATCAGGTTCCCTTCAGTTGCACCACACTGTGTACAGTTAGCCAAAGGTAGTCTGCCTAATTTGGCCAATTTAACCAGTGCATAATACAGATTATTTAAGATATGATACTTTATACATCTATGCCTATCTTGAGTGAGATATCTATGCATGTCCTCCCAAATCTGACTCCAAGTCAAGGAGGAATCTGGCAGAAGAGAAGTCCAAATTTTAGAACCTATAAGGGCATTAGGGTATCTGACACCCAATAGAAAGGAATAAATCCTGGAGAATCCATGGGGCTTATTTGCATATTCCTGTATCTGATCTAAAAAGGGCCTGACTTGGGACAACATGAATGTGGTCCCGAAAATAGAGACCATAAGATGTCTCAGCTGAAAAACCTTAAGTATATATTTCTGAGGAATATTCAGTTTAGCTATTATGTTGATTAAGGAGAGGAGAGGAGAGGAGAGAATCCTGAGAGAACAGGCTTTCCACTAGAATATCCTGAAATTGAGGAAGCCAGTCTGGGGAAAGCGGAGAACCACCTATTTTGATGTTGAGGTTTAAGGTGAGGGGTTGAGCCATATCCTTTTTGGATGAAATGTTAAAGAAGTTCCAACACTGGGTCAGAACCTTTATAAAGACCCCCCAACAGCTGAATTTTGTAAAAGAGTAGGTAATACAGAGATAATATAATAAAAAACTCTGGATGAGTTGAGATTATGCATATCCAAAAGCCTTTTCTCCAATTGTAGCCAGATAGGGGAATGTGCATTGGGTATGGACTCGAACCATCTCCCCATTTTGGACAGATAACTCACCCAATAATATAAAATAAAATTGGGGAGGCGGAGTCCACCTCTCTCCTTGGGTAAATTAAGTTTTAAGAAAGCCCGTCTAGGATGTTTGCCCTGCCAAATGAATTTAGAGAGAGCAGGGTGGAGCTGCTGAAAATAGGACATTGGGAGCCAGATGTTCAGTAAATTTAAAGGGTAGAAAAAACGGGCAGTACATTCATTTTTATAATACTGATACGACCCCATAATGACAATGAGAGTTTGACACATCTTTGGAGATCCTGCTGTATATTCATCACCAAATCATCCAGACTGAGTCTCCTGAGGGCCTCTGGGTCTCTAGTGAGATGTATGCCTAAATATTTGAATGAGGAGGGGGACCATCTCATACCGAAATGAGTGAAGTTGACTTGGTGCGTGAGAACATTTAATGGGAATATAAATGATTTGGATAAGTTCAGCTTATAGTTAGCTACTTGACCAAACTGCTTAATAATTTGTAGTGCATGTGTTAGTGAGGTTTCTGGATTGGCCAAATGTAAAAGAATATCATCTGCATAGACTGAGAGGGTCAAAGATTGCTGATATATTGAACAACCTGTGACCTGGGGCGAGTTCTTAATACTAAGTAACAGGGGTTCCAAATATAGATTAAACAAAAAAGGAGACAGGGGACAACCTTGATGAGTGCCAGTTAACAGGGGAACTGAGAGGAGAAAACCTCATTACAATAAATTCTATCAGTGGGTGACTTGTATACCGTCCGAATCCATTGAATAAAGGTTTCCGGAAAACCCATTTTCTTAAGAGTAGCCCAAAGAAATTCCCAGTTTACTCTATCGAAAGCTTTTTCTGTATCTAATGAGACTAAATCCATGGAAATCTGGAAGTCTTGGGCTACCTGAAAAATATGTGAGAGGGTTCGCAAGTGGTCAGCAGAAGTTCTGCCTTGCACAAACCCCACCTGTTCGGGACTCAGCAGATGAGACCAAATACCAAATCTGTTTAATTCTAAGAGATACGATTTTAGTTAAAATTTTAATGTCATAATTTAGTAATGAAATTGGACAGTAACTGGCAGGCTCACTCTGGGGTTTGTCTGGTTTCAGAATCAGGACTATCGTGGCTTCCAGCAGAGTAGGGTCTAGGGGATCTGAGGTGAACATATAATCAAAAAGTTTCAGGAGAAGGGGAGCTATCTCCTTACAAAAGACTTTATAGAAATTAGAAGGAAAACTATCAGGACCTGGGGATTTATCCAGTGCTAACCCATTAATTGCCTCCTCTACTTCAACCAGGGTAATAGGAGATGCCAGGATCTCGTACTGATGGGCCTGCAGGGAGGGGAGGTTAAGGCCACCCAGAAAGTTTTCAATATGGGAATGGAAGGTTTGAGAAGTACCCTTACTATATAGGTCCCCGTAAAAGGATTCGAAGACCTGGAAAATATCCCGAGGGGAGGTTTTAATAGAGCCATCTGGGGAATACAGTGCAGGAATCAGTCTTGAGCATTCTACTTCCCACAGTCAGAGGGCTAGCACTCTACCTGGTTTCTTGCCTTGGTCTAAATAACGAGCTTTGGTTTTAAGGATGGCGTATTCTGCCTTATCCCTTAACAAATTCTCATATTCATTCCTAAGCTTCAGTAGGGTTTCCAAATTGGATTGGGAAGATGAAGAGGATAAGTTATTTTCAGCCATCCTTATTTCATTCGACAACAAAATAGCTCTAGCCTGTCTCTGTTTTTCCCTTTTGGAAGCTAGCTTAATGAACTCTCCCCTGATGTAACATTTAAAAGAGCACCAAATCAAGTTCTCCCTGCATGTGGAACCAGTATTGAAATCTATAAAGGAAGAGATTAGTGATTTATTGTGAGAAATTGTTCGTTCTTCTTTTAGGAGTTGTGTGTTTAATTTCCATGAGGCGTCCCTTTGAAAGTTTGGATCGGGGGAAATCAAAATCCGTGCCATGGAATGATCAGATATAACAATTGGTTCAATTCCTGTCTGGTGAGTACCAGCCAGAAGAGTGGTGCTGGTTAAAATGAAATCAATTCTGGACCACGATCGATGGACTTGAGAGTAAAAGGAAAAGAGCTGACTAGAGGGATTGAGCAAACGCCATGGGTCACATAAACCCAATAAGTCCATAATATCCCTCAGGGCTAGTTGTGGAGGAGAAAGGGGTTTTAATGGCCTATAGGTTTTATCTAGGTCTCGTGACGGAACAATATTCCAGTCACCCCCTAGAATTAGCAAGGAGGGCAGAAATCCACTCAATTTGTTGGCCAAGCTCATGAGGAAGTCCGCATCCCCTCCTACTGGACCATAAATTGCCCCTAACACCACTCTGACATTATTGAGTATACCTTTAACAATAATAAATCTGCCCTCTTCATCTGTTATACTTTCCTCTGCCACAAATGATATGTGTCTTTCAACCAAAATTGCCACCCCTCTGCTAAATGATGACCCACAAGACGTGAAAATTTGAGAGAAACTCTGCCGACGTAGCCTGTTGGCTTCTGAAGCCATGAGATGGGTTTCCTGCATCAAAATAATGTCAATATGTAAAACAGCACAATTTTTGAGAACCTGATATGTTTTGGAATGATCTCTGGCACCTCTGACATTCCACATTGCAATTTTAATTGGCACAATTGTCCTGTATCTTTTTGTTAAAAGAAAAGGGAGCATGTATCACTAACCGACCAGACAATCCCAAAAGGCACACTCCAGTCCCACCCCCATCCCAAACAACCCCTGTAGAAAAGAGTTAGTAAGAAAAGGCTTTCGTTCCCAAGGAAATTCGTAAAATGACCTAGTTACTGAAAGGGTAGATAATCCTAACCATCCAGTAGTAGACTCAAACCATGTAACCACTGGGGAAGAGATCAGGACAGTAACCGAAATCCCCCCTTCCCCATAAACCCCTCAACGCTGTTAACTGATCAAAGAATCCCAAAAGGAACACTCCAGTCCCACCCCCGTCCCCATCAACCCCTGTAAAAATATTAATAAAGAAAGACAGCCCTCCCCAAAAAGATTTGCAGAGTTTTTGTATTGATAAAAATGTAAGTAATATTAACTGTCCTATTATGAACTCGGACAGAATATTCGTTGGGAAAGGCATCAGAACAATAACACCCCCCTCCCTCCCTAAACCCCTCAAACTATGTACGAAAGGTCCCTGAGTGAATAAGGGAACAGAGTTGGGCTTTTTTATAGTTGATATCAAGGACCAACCCAATAGGCTGCATTCCCAAGAGAGGCAGAATCTGAGCTGAAGTGTCCAATCTGAACTGAAATTCCATGGAATGATTCTGGAAGGTATGTCCAATAAAGTCAAAACACTTTCTGGTTGCACTACCTCTCAAGAAATGCACCTTTCCTCCCCTTCCCTGGTGCGTTAAGCAGCTCTCCCTGAGCTCGCTCCATCCCGAAGCCCCCCACCCACCAACACCTTTAAGAAAACGACAAATGCTGGCCCTAATTAGAGTAGTAAAGCTCAAAGTAGTAAGGGCTTTATAAGTAGGGATAGGTTGTGAGTTCTCCAAAATTAAGATGCAGCATTAGTTTCCTTGCAACCTTAACAAATCCACTATTTCCCAATAAGGCTGTTGGTTCAGGTAGATTTGTTTTAAGGCCAGCTTACCCAAATGATTCGAAAATCAGGAGGGCAGATTCCTTAAAGCTCCCAACTAATTGCTGTGTCTGTCTCCTTCCCTGGGACCTTCCCAACTCCAAGGAAGCAAAGAATGACAGGGGGACCTGAAACCGATGGGACCAGCGGTTCCATCCCTGCTAACAACATGCAGAAATGTTCCCTAAACAAAAGATTCCTGCCCCATCCCCCACTGGAGCACACAGACACTCTGCTGAGCTGAAATCAGGCCCACTAGGCCTCGCAACAGCCTTGCACCAGCTCTGCCAACCCCCGAGAGGTGAAAGGAGAAGAGAAGAAGGAAGACATCTAACAGGTACAAAATTAACCCCAACAATTCAAAAGTCCAATAGTCCTCAGGTAGCTGCAGTAAAACTTCATCCTGGCTTAAACAAGTTAGGTAACTTGGTGGCGAGATCTGTGGCTGCCTGCTCCAGGGATTCATAGGAATGCCAAACACCATCGATTGCCACTTGTAACTTGGTGAGGTAAATAATTTTGAAATGTATTCCTGCAGCAATCAGCTTGCTAACCATAGGATGAAATGCTGATCTTTTCTGACACGTTTCATAAGGGAGGTCTTGGGCTATCCTTAGCTTGGAATTTCCCCACAGAATGGCCTGGAGCGCCTTCGATTTGGATATCACATGCTGTTTTTCTAAGGAACTTGAGAATTTCACAATTATCGGCCTTGGAGATGACCCAGGAGGGGGGTTTGGTCTAAGGGAACAGTGGACACGCTCAATGTGGTACAGTCGGTTGAGGGGGGAAGGACCAACAATCATGGTGAAAAAAATTCTGTAAGAAGGCGATAGTATCGGTTCCCTCCTCCGATTCAAGTAAGCCCAAGATCAACACATTATTCCTTCTGCTTCTTCCCTCCAAGTCTTCCATTTTCAATTGGAGTTTACTAACCTGCTGTCACAGGTGAACAATTTCTGGATCTAGCATCTCTCTCCACTTCTCCAGAGAAGTTTTTGCCTCCGAGTCTCCCATTCTTGACGATAATGAGCTGAGGTCTCCACGGATAGACTTTAGCTCTGCAGAAATGTCTTCCAGGGTTTCTTTGAATGGCAGCAATTCCCGGAGGAAACAATCCTCAGTTAGGGGAATCGCTGAAGAGCCAGAGGAGCTTAGTTTAGGAGTGTTCCCCAAACTTTGATGTTTGGATTTCTTGGACGATTTCTCTGGAGTGGGCGGCGGAGTATGTTTAATGCCGGCCTGCTTCATTTCAGCTTCCATATCAGCTGTAAAGCCAAATGCATTGCTACAAACCAGTAAAAGAGCAACCACTGGAGGCCAAACTGTTAAAGTAGCATAGAGCCAGTGTCTGGGTCATAACCTTTAGTGGTAGTAGGGTGAAAAAATGAATTAATAGAGGTCGATAGGTGGGAGCTCCAGAGTAGTTCTGCTTCTAGGTGCTCTGCATCATGTGACCCCCCGTAGATGGATTTCTGTGAAGTGCAGGTCAGGGAAACACAGCTCGGGCAGTGCAGCTAGAGATTAGTCAATTTCAAAGGTGAGCAGTGTGCAGATTTAAGTGGGAGTTCCCACCCCTTTCCGCAACCTCAGCGGTTGGCTCCCCCAAGTCCCTTGTACTTTAAGGTGCAAAAACAGCACACAAACAGTCAATAATACAGCAAGGAAATGCACAGTCTCTCACTCTGGGCTTCTTGTAGATGGATTCCTATAAAGTGCAGGTCAGGGAAACACAGCTTGGGGAGTGCAGCTGAAGATTAGTCAGTTTCAAAGGCGAGCAGTGTGCAGCGTGCAGATTTAAACAGGAGTTCCAGCCACTTTCTGTGACCTCAGCGGTCTGA
This sequence comes from Neoceratodus forsteri, assembly GCA_016271365.2. Lineage (NCBI taxonomy): Eukaryota > Metazoa > Chordata > Ceratodontiformes > Ceratodontidae > Neoceratodus > Neoceratodus forsteri. The sequence continues at coordinate 374,956,296 of CM057449.1, forward strand.
TCCCCTGAGTCCCCTGTACTTTAAGCTGTAAAAACAGCAAACAAACAGTGAATAATACAGCATGGAAATGAACAGTCTCTCACTCTGGGCTCCTTGTAGGTGGATTCCTTTGAAGTGCAGGTCAGGGAAACATAGCTCAAGGAGTGCAGCTGGAGATTAGTCAATGATGTATAAAAGAGTAGCCCATTTTTTCTTCTATATACAGTATTCTTTGAGAAAGGAAAGAGTAATTTTCCTAAACACATCAGGATGATATGTATTTGACACTGGCACTAATTTTGTGAGAATAAATGTTTTTTGCACTAGTGGGCCATAGGTCGAGCAACATTTTATTGGATGGTACGTGCTGGATATTTTCATTCTTCTGGTTGCTAATTTACTTGAAGAAACTTTGTTCACAGGTGGCTCTCAAGTAAGAAACCAAACCTTTATGTACTGATGCCACTAAGCTTCAGTGAGACTGGGTGAAGCTTGAAATCCATGCTTTGGCCTCAGCTAAGAAGTTGCGGGGGGGTCCATATTAATTCACAAAGCTTTACACTGGACTGTAACTTTGCAAGCTGCAGATGCAGGTGGGAGATGGATTAAGGGAATCTTAAACACTACATCTTAACCAGTCCTAATAGTAAATATTTATGCACCTAATGAGGACATCTGATCATTCTTTCATAGTATTGCAGATCAAATATTGAATTTTAATACTATGCAAGCTCTGGTTCTCATTGGTGGAGATTTCAACATCACACTAGATCACATTCTAGAGCATTGTCGTGGAGGATCAAAACCTCACACCAGAGCCCTTAAGGCTATGCAATTATAGCTCATTGATCTGGCATTGACTGAATTCTGGTGCTTACTTCATCCCCAGAGCTTTGATTATACCTGCTCTTCTGCTATACACAAAATCTATAGCAGATTAGATCTTTGACTTGACTCCCAGCAGATCCTTCCCATGATTATAGCGGTCTGCCACACTGGGTATGTAGAATATATTGTACACTCTCACAGATGGTTCAGTCAGTGGGTAGCCAAGGAGGTGTGAGGAGGGATGTACTGCTAGCCAACAGATTGGATGTGCTGGAATGTGGGGGGGAGCAGAGCTGGATGTGGATACCTGAGTCAGTGGGGGGCACTGCACCATGGAAAATGGCTCATGGGCCATTTGTTTGTGATTAGGATCTGGGGTTTTATTTATTTATTTAGTTTTTGTTGACCGGGTAAGTGCACCAGACAATTCCTGCCTATTTTCAGGCACAACCTGGGGGAGGGAAGTACAGATGAATGCCAGCTGACCTTGAACCAGATTAAGCTGTTGGTGGTATTTTCAGTGAATGAAGGAAATTTGGCCAGGATACCGGGGAAATTCCCCCACTCTGCCAACAGAGGGCACTGTGTCTCTGTCTGTCAGGGTTCTGCATTCTATGATGGATGCTGTTGAAGAAGGAAGCTTTGTTCCATTGCAGCAGATGGCTCATGAGACGGCTGGATTGCACCTGCCGGGTGGCCAGCAATAGGTCTCAAGTGGTGAGCCTCTTCCCCAGCATGTGAATCTGCCAAATTCCAGAATGGACGCGAGTTTCCACAACTCCCCAGCAGCTTGTATTGGGCCTTTCTGTACATCCTCCTGATGCTTCTTTGGAAGATGAGTTTCTTTGCTTGGTGGCCAGTCTTCATGCTGCTGAAATGGAATATTTTGCTGTTCGTCACAAAATCGAAGAAGAACAAGCAAAACGTAAGTGTTCACAGCAACCTTTACCTCACAGCTACCGACCCAAAAACAAAAATTTTTTTGTGGCTTCTTCTAGTTCCCCTGAAGTACCAGTACCTGCAGTAGCTCACACAGCTTCACCTCCTGTGGATTTCCTTGATTAATCCTCATGGTCAGCTGATGTGGCCTTGCAGGAAATAGGTTGGACCTGGCGAGCCTCTGGTACATGGACCCATGAACCCGCGGTGCCGCACCCTGGATCTTCTCCATTGACTTTGGCAGTTGTTGAGACCTCTGTGGGTGCAGATTTTGTTCCTGCTCCAACTACTCAAGATACTCCCTCTGCTGTGGACCCTTTTCATATGGAGCGCCCTCTGTTGGATCTCCCAACTTATTCAGGTACTGTTCCTTTTTCACCGTTATTATCTGCTGATATGGGTCCTAATATTGACTCTTCTGCAGTTTCTACCAAACTGCCCTCTCAAACAGAGGACACAGAGGAGATCTTCCTATTCCTGATGGAGTTACTACACCGTCTCCGGTGCAGACAGAGGCTCCTACTTATGCTAGCCTTTTGAAAAAAATGGTTGACTTGGCAAAGTGGCATTATGCTGTTCGCCTTTGATTTACGGGGCCTGTGGATGATACCCCAAGTAGATTTTATGTGGGGAAAGCCCTCTTAAAACAACAAATGGGATTTTCTCCTACTGAAGTATATGCACTTATCTACTTATCTGGGGAACAGTATTTAGACATTAGTTTTCACTCTTCTGACATTTTGGATAGATTTTGGTTAAAGTACACTACAATAAAAACAAACCCCTTATAAGAAAAGTTTAAAGTCATACCTCTCACTAAGCAGACTTTTAAGGTTATTACTGTTCTTTTCCATAATGAGGGAGTCAATATCGTGGATATTGTGTACTGGTTGGAGAAATGGTGTAAAATCCAGGGCAACCCTGGCAACATTTTTGATGATGAAGGTTTCTGGACTGAGGGGTGGGGGATGAAAATTAATTTGCATCAGGATGACTCTGGTTTACGACATCTTCCTAACTGTTTTTATATTGTTTATGACAAAGGGTTTATTTTTTATCTGGGTCAGCCCTATCACTGTTATAAATGTGGCTCTCCTAGACATTTGAGTCACACTTGTGATCTTGTTAAATGTGCTCAGTGTGGGGATTTTGGCCACTGTATGTTCCATTGTTGAGGTCCTTTAAAATGCAGCTTATGTGACGAAGGTCACTCATTCACTGACTGTTCCTGGGTCTCTCATAGTACTTCCAATAATGATTATGCCATTCAAGATTACTATATTAACTCTGCTCTGAAACAGGCCATCAGACATCCGTCTGATTCTAGGCCTTCCCCCTCACGACAACCCTTTCCAGGTCCTGTGGTTTTGGTGATGGTTCTACCCACCTCTGCCCGTCTGGTTCCACAGGTTACACCGATTCCTCCTGACCCTTTACTTGTTGATCCTGTCCCTGTGTCCCTGCCTGGTGATTCTTCCCAGGTTATGCCCCCTCCTCTTCAGGTACCTGATCCTTTTGAAGTAGTTGAGAGATGTAGGAGTACCAGATGCATGGGTGGGGAGGTGTCACAACCTCTTCCCGACCCTCTTCCCATGCAGAATAAATTTGATGGTCTTCCCCTTGAGGATGGTGACATGGGCTGTGTGTTGGATTCTGCCTCCATTCATTCTTCCCAGATTGATGTGGGTTCTGAGGGTGAACTCCCACAGGAGGATCACGACCCCAAACCCCAAACTTGGAGACTGGGTTCCAGGGTAAGGGTATGAAAAAAATGCTGATAAGTATGTCCTTCTTCTGCTTCATTATATAACATTGCTGTAGCTTCATTGAATGCTAACAGTCTCAAATCTGATAATAAAAAGACTGTGACATACACACAATTGTCCTCTATCTCCTCAGATATCTTTTTTTTTGCAAGATACTTGGTTGCATTCCTTGGAGGATGTGGCTTCTGCTAGCTCAGCATGGTTATTTGGTGCTTCCTTTTGGTCTCTGGGTGAAGACGAGTGTAGCGGTGTTGGGATTTGTCTGAATAACCCCGATATTTCTGTTGTACACCAGTTAGATACAGTCCCTGGTAGGGCTTTTCTGCTAGATGTTTTGTTGCATACAGCAGCTTTTCATTGTATCAATGTTTACGCACCTCAAACTAAAATGGCATGGATTGACCTGTTTCAAGCCATCCAACCTTATTTGTTTACTTCTAGTTATATTCGTTTGGATGGTGATTTTAATTGCAGCAGGTATAAGACTGACAGAGGGTCCCGGACTTCCAAAGTTTTTTGTGATATTTCTTGCCTAAATACTCTTCTTACCAATAGTAGCCTGATGTATGTTTTTGATAGACCTGGGTGTTTTCCCCAAAAAACATATTTTAGAGGGGTTCTCTCTACTAGAACTGATTACTGGTTTATTTCTCAAACTTTGGATATTATTAAATCTGCTGCTATACCGGTACCATCTTCTGATCACGTGCTATTAAGCATTACAGTTTCCAACTTTGAGAAGATGGGGAGGGGTCCGGGATACTGGAGAATGACTCTCACGTTATTAAATACCCCTATGGTGTATGACAGTTTTCAAGGGCTTTTACAAGCTAGAAAGTCTGTCTGTTTTTGTATGACGATGTTCAACTTTGGTGGGAGGATACTAAAACCGACATTCAGTCCTATTTTAAACTGATAGGGCAACATATTGGCAGACACAATATGGACCAGTATATCTCATATAAAAAGGAGTTACACACCCTTTGTTTTCCCAATAAGCAACTTCTACTTTAGGTTTATCTGGTCAGATCTCTTTGGTCAAACAAAAGATGACTGATATTCAGTACGATAAATAAGCTTTCTCTAATCCCTTTCAATTTGGCCTTTTCCAACATCATAAGAAAGTTATGTCCCTTCTTACTACAGAACAGGGTACCTTATCTACTAAACATTCTGATATTTTGGGAGAATTATATAGGCATTTTTCTTCTATGTTTCAGGCTCCTATTGGTGTTGACAGTGGAATTAATTTATGGTTAGAGAGTTGTGATCTTCCCTGTTTGTCTCTCTCAATGTCAGCCTTATTGCTTCAGCCTGTTACTGCTTTGGAGCTTTAGGGAGTCATTAAGTCTATGAGAATGGGTTCCGCACCTGGTCCGGATGGTATTCCATATGAACTTTAAAAACATATTTCAAGTGTTTTGCTCTCAGAATTGGTTTTATTATTTAATACTATGTTGACTACAGAACAATTATCACCCAGTATGTGGGAAGGCCCTGTCATATTATTATATAAAACTGATAATAGGTCCCTATTGTCAAACTGGAGACTGATTTCACTATTGAATGCTGATTATGAGATCCTGTCCAAATTATTAGCTAATAGATTGGCACTGGCAGCTAGTGATCTGATACATTCATCCCAGACTTGCAGTATCCCGGGCAGATCTATTTTTAATAATTTAATCTTGCTTCAAGAAATCTGGAGCAGGGGTCAGTCTAGTGAACTCACAGGGTTCCTTTGTGCATTGGATCAAAGCAAGGCCTTTGATAGGGTTCTCCATGAGTATCTTTAGAAATGTTTACTATATTATGACATCTCTCTTAAATTTATCAATTAGTTAAAATTGGGTTATAAGAACGCCATTATTAGACCTTACTGTAATGGTTGGATTGGTAACCCTATTAAAGTGCAAAAAAGTTTACGGCAGGGTTGCCCGCTTAGCCCCTTATTGTATGTTTTTTCCTTAGACCCCTTGATTCATAGATTAAACCAGGATGCAATGATTATGGGCCTATCCTTTTCCAGTTTAGATCCTGAAATTTGATCCATTGCTTATGCAGATGATCTGTGTTTTCTTTTAGCAGGCACTAAATTCTGCACTACTGCCAGTCACATTTTATCTTTGTTTTCCCAATGCACAGCAGCACAGCTAAATTTTCACAAGAGTAAATGTCTGTTGATTGGTATAGCTTCTTTTGAACAGACCAACATTAGTGGCGTTCCCTTATACTCTGAACGCTGCAGTATTATTGGTGTGTTTTTTGGGAAGGGGGACATTGCTGTTCTGAATTGGCAAACCAAACTTCAGCAAGCACAGGCCAAGGCTGATGGCTGGAATAAATGGAGACTGGCTAAAGCAAAAAGAATCTGTATGATCAAAACAGATTTACTTCCGTTTTTTCTACATATTAGTATTGTGTACCCTTTACCACTACAGCTCAAAACTAAGATATATGGTATAATTTTTTCCTGTATATGGGGTAGTAGGCTTAATCCAGTAAACAGAGACATTTTATTTTTGGACAAGAAACATAGAGGCCTTAGCATGGTCCATCCAATACTTTTTTCTTTTCCATGTTTGCCTTTAAGAACCTGAGTCTGGTTTTATTGACTAAGGACAATTTATGGATCCCCTGGGTCATGGACAGTCTTAATCCCACATTTCAGTTCTGGCCTTTACATGGTGTTATTCCTAGACAATGATCTTTGCTATCTTTCCAATGTGTTTTTTCTTCTTGTTTTGTTAAAATTAAGCTTTGATCATTGTCCAGGGATCATTTTCTCTCTTTGACCAGAAAACAGTTTTATCAATTGATTTTGGAAAAGTTGTTTCTGGCACCTTCCCCCTTTGTTACATTTACTGTTTCAGAAAGAACCGAAATTGTCAACATGTTGAGTTGCCCTCGTATACCCCCTCATATATGGGATGTTATGTGGTTCTCTGCCTTCTGTAAATTAAATGTTAAGGGTAACCTGAAGCACAAAGGCTTGAAAGATAGATTCTGCCCTTGACGTTTGTGTTCTACTGAAATAGAAACCGTGCATCATTTATATTTTACTTGTCCATTTATTCGATTCTTTTGGGTATTAGTAGGTCAACACTGGAGTTCTTCTCCCTTTACAGATATCAACTTTGACATTTTATGTTTAGGTGTTTTACCTTTCCCATGGATGGTTTATAACACTCCCACTATTTGGATAATTCTGGCATGTTTTAAATATTTTATTTGGAATGTCAGATGTCGTTTATCCCTTCAACAACTTATTCTTATGGAATTACAGTTACTTCATCTGATTGAGTCTGCCTTCTTGACAATTAAGTCCTCTGAATGGAATATTTTACCACCTCAAGTATTTCATGTCCTGTGGGGATCTACTAATTGTATTCCCTAAACTGACTTTTTCTGTTTTGTGGCTCCTGTCAAGACTTGGTTTGATTGTCTTCCTCAACTATTTGATGTTTATGCTTCCCCTCTTCTGAGGGGATGTATTAGATGTTTTCTTCTTTTTTTTCCCTCACATTTTAATCTTTCTTTTTTTCCTAGTCAGTGACCACCTTGGTGATGAGACAGAATCAGCTGTACGAAAGGGCATCTGCTGGATTCAGTAAGTTAGATATAATGCCGGGTGTAAGTGGACTCTGAGTTGCCATGTATTTCCAGAGCCTGTACTTGAATCTAAGATACCTTCTTCTTCTTCTTTTTTGGGATTTGCAGTTTTCTCAGGAGTACCCTTTGTTGTGTTTTACTGTATTTATTATTCAGATTCTCTTGTTTTATGATTCAGTTTTTTTTCTAATTTTGTGTGCAGTCTAACAATGTTTTCTTTATTTATTGTTGCAGTTCTGATACAATCTTCTCCTACCCCTTTAGTGGGGGTAGGGTTGGGGGATCCTTTTTTCATGCATTAGGATATCCTTTGGGCTTTACTAATTTTTTTGGACTATGTATGTATATAATAATTATTTGATTTTCCAGGTGTTTGCATTTTCTTTTATATGACTTTAATACTGTTTATTCATTTTCAACAAGGTATGCATTTAATACTTATCTGATTTTTTTTCTGATTTGTATTTTCTTTCGGTGTGAGTTAACACTGTTTGTATTTTGAATTGTGCTGTTTATAATAAAGAAATTTCCCCTACTCTTTAGTGGGGTGTTATTTTAGTTTTATGATTTAATTTTTGGGTTCTAAACATTTAGTTGACAACACACTTGACAGTGGATTGATGTATTGCTTATTGAGTTCTTTTGTTTCATGATTTGTATCTTATTTTTTATGAAGGTAACACTATTTTTTATTATTTGTTGTTGAAGTTATATTAAAAAATTCCTCTACTCTTTTCAATAAGTGCCATGGGATCTTTAACATCCACCTGAACTACCACCAATCTAGTCAGATGGGACCTCGATTTAATGTCTCACCCGAAAGATGATGCCTCAGAAGTGTAGCACCCCTCTCTTGCTGCACTACAGTGTCAGTACTGGGATATTAACCCAAGTGCCAGATGTGGGACCTGAACCCCCACAGTCCTCTGATCTCCTGGCCTCAGAGGTGAGTGTGCTACCTACTGAGCCAATGACACTGCTGGGAGGTTGAGAGGGGATTGGGTTGGGAGGGAGGTTGTCCTACACTATGAAAACAGACTCAGGGGTAATTCTTTTTGCATTTTGGAATCAAGGATGGAAGGGCAGTTGCCCTACATTGTGGGGATGGGCTTCAGGTTATTATCTTTGCAATCAGTGATCGAGGATGGGGGGTTGCCACTAGACTGCTGGGCCAGGTAGGCTGCTGTGCACCTGCCTGCACTGCCATGGTCCTCTCATGGGTCGCTGGCTGATTTAGGCCAACTTCTCCTGGCCTATCTTTGCACTGCACATTCCTGGCACTTACTGGGCACATTCCTACTAAATATGCTGCTGTGTGGCATATGCATGGGAATGCCCCCTCTGCATGTGCTGCTTACACTTTTATGCACCTGGGCCCATTCCCCATTCTTTCATTTGCAGATGTCTATAAGAACATCTTTCTTTACTGTGTGACAGATTATTTTGACAGATCATTTCCTTCTACTGGACATTTCCTACAGAATTTCTGAATAAGGTAAAATGTAAATGTTTAACTGATGCTATAGTATAAGTAGCTTTGATTGTCCCTTGGTTTCTTTGATGTATCTGGTTGGTTCTTACTGACTAAAATTTGTTATTTTAAACTCCTCTTACATAATATGTTTTTTATCTTCTTGAATATCTTCTTGACTGAATAAATGACTCAGAGTTAAGTTATAATTAGTATGCTTGTAAGTGTACTGTAGCTATCTGGCACATGGTACATTTATTGGATTTGAAAAATGTATTCTACTGAAATGTATGGTGTGTATTATGTTTTTATCTGTTGTTCTTTTGAAAGAAAGTTACTAAAAAGTTAACTACAAAAAGAAACCCACATCTTCCGACCAGTGTTCTGCACCAACAATTTGATATCTAGAAAAGACAGAGTCCCTGACAGCTGATCACATGATCAGCTGTTTTACTATGTGAGCAAGCACAGGACCACTTTCATTCACAAGAAGTTTATTGCTGTCCCTCATCTAGAGGGATCATCATAAAGAAAATGTGGGAGCTGGGGGAGAGGAGGTTGGGAGTCGAGTGCTACTGCTGGGGTGGTGGGATTATGTAGTTCTCCATAAGAGGACCATAATCACTGTATAAGAAAACTTAACAAACAATGCTACCAGAGATGTCCATCAGTCATGGAGGTGTGTGGATTGTGCCAGTCATCCATCATGGGATCAGTTTTTAAACACTAAATTGTGGGTGTTGGGTATGTGGAGAATTGTGTTTGCTTAAACAGCTGGGCTTGGAGAAAGACTAAGAGAGTGTTTTCTTTTATTTCCTGAAAACAAATTTGTTTATTTTTTATTTAGTTTTTGTTGACCGGGTAAGTGCACTAGATAAATCCTGCCTATTTTCAGGCACGACCCGGGGGAGGGGGATACAGATGAATGCCAACTAACCTTGAACCAGATTAAGCTGTTGGTGGCATTTTTAGTGAATGAGGGAAATTTGGCCAGGACACCAGGGAAATTCCCATACTCTTTTCTATAAGTGCCATGGGATCTTTAACATCCACCTGAACTACCACCAATCCAGGCAGATGGGACCTCGGTTTAACGTCTCATCCGAAAGACAGAAATAATAGTGCCACTATTCATGATTTGTATCTGAATAATTAATAGTGAATTATTTGTGGTATTTAGGAAATAGTATTTGTCTCTCATACACTCATAATAATTACATTGTCTGACTTGTATTGTGGGGATGTGTGTGTGTGTGTGTCTGTGGACAGGGAAGACACCATGATGTCATCAAAAGTTGTCAAATTAAGTTACATTTCACTCCAATTACATTTATGGACTCCTTTTGCTCATTAGAAAGCTTTGTACATTATTGTAGTGTGCTGAATGTGTGGAAGAGTACTCTACCTGGCAGGTGACATAGTTATTTCTGTTCCTCCTGCTACATCATCAGCACTGTGAACTCACTGACAGTCATGTGACAGGTGACTGACCTGAAAGCTACTGAATAGCTCTTCTGAAACATTTGTGATGTCACAGTCAGCAAGGTTACAATGCTGATGACTCGTGACATGCATTTGTGTGTGTGTATGTGTGTGTGTGTGTGTTTGTAGGGGGTGAAGGTAGCCAAACTAATGTTGCCACAAGTGACATTTCACTATAATTTTATTGCCTGTCATGTATGTGTGTCTGTATGTCCGTCTTGGTTGGGGGAGCACTGCAATGGTATCACAAATTGCTTAAACCACTGACATTTCCCTCTAATTACATTACCTGACTGTGTGTGTGTGTGTGTGTGTGTGTGTGTGTGTGTGTGTGTGTGTTTGTGGGGGTGTCTGTTGGTGGGGAACACACGGATGTGTATTAGGTATATATTTAGATGTGTATTATTTCGATATGCATTTTTCTTTTTCTAGTTTGTCCAGAAAGATCTACTCTTTATGTATTTACTGCTTCACTGAATAATGGTCACTTCATTACATCCTGACAATGAAGATGGTAACAGCACTGATACAGACAATGAAACCGAGCATTTCTGTGTTTCTGTTCTGCACAGTCTATACATCATTGGTAATGAGATTTGTCCTAACATGTTTGAGCCCTGCCGGCCACAAGGGTTTTGTCATCAAGTGATAGTTCCCATGATTTGGTAAACATGACTGATGATGTGCTAGACACACCAGTGCCAAGTGAATTGGATAAGTTGATTGGTGCTTGTGCATAAAATGTTCAAATGTGCCAATTGTTGCCATGATGTTTCTCACCATATGGGAGAAAAGCTGAATGGCCTACAATGTACAACACTGCATAATAATTTCCAAACTAACTGTTTGGCTCCCTTTGTTGTTCATCTTACTCTAACAACAATCTGTGCATGCTGCAGATGCCCACACCTTGCTTAGTCTGCACCAAACAGGTATTTTCATTACAATTTTCAAGACCATACTGATGACAGCAAATGTAACCACTGTAACACAGAATTACTGTTATAAGTAGAGAGGTATGTAGCAGCACTGTTTTTTTGAATTTAATATGCTTTATTAAAATGTTCCTAAAAAAAGAAACAATACAAGCAGGACAGTTCAAAGATACAATCTGAGAGCAACATCAACCCCTGCTGCCCCCCAACCCTCACCCCCTGGAATAACAGAATCAATTCAAAACAATGTCCATAAAAGACACAATGATGCCTGCTCCCTCCTCCCCCCATATCCTCCAACACAGCCTCACACCCTTTCCCTTCCCCCTCCAGAGCCATAACAACTTTTCCTCAGGCTACATCAAATAAGCAATCATAATTTTCTTCTGGACAGGTGCTACAGAAAATAACTAAATAACCAAATCTCTGACTCATGACTGGATAAGGGGGGGATATATAATCTACTTTCTTTTTGAAGGACTGTCCCGATTCCCAGTAATATATTGGAGGATAGACTCCCAGAGCTTTCCAAATTGCACCAATCTGTGGTTCTGAGTCACAGTGGCTCTTTCTGCATTTATCGCAGTAATTAATTCCTGGGTTCATTCTCATATGGATGGAAGTGAATCACTTACCCAGTTTCTCATTAGAACTAATTTAGTGACTGAAGAAATTATAGCCATATAAGGCTTATACCTGGTAGATCGTATTGATTGGTAATTCCCCATAATACACACTTCTACTGAAAAAGAGTTTAAGCTCCAAAGGAGAGGAGAGAATTTGAACTTAATGTTCTGCCAAAACTCTTCCACCTTAGGACATGTGCAAATCATATGCAGTAAGGAGCCTTTCTTTTGGGAGCACCTGGGGTAGTGTACTGTATTTCCATCAACTTGCTTATCTTAATAAGCTTAAACAGGGTATAATATAAATTATGGAGAATATTATGCTGTATAAGTCTTCATCTATTCTGTTTAATAAAGTGGTAAAGATCTACCCATATCCACTTTCAAATATTTGAGTCATATAATAGTTGCAAGGCTTGCTGCCAGTAAAAAGCTGTAGGTGAGCATTTATCCCAAAGTAGAGCTCCTATTTATTTTTTCATTTTAGTCTTTGGTACCGGGTAAGGCCCGCTGACCACAATGCCTGTTTTCAGGGGTGACCTGGGAGCACTGGGCAGTGAAGTGACTTGCTCAGAGTCACACAGTATGTAAATGGAGGTTGTGAGAATCAAGCCTAGGTCAGGTCTGGTGGATGTACAAAGCTCATTCACAGCTTGTTACTCTAACCTCTAGGCTACTAATACTTTATAAAGCCTCGAAATTGGTCTACTGACTAAAACTTTGTCTGATAACTTGAAAAAAGATGACTTGCTTCGGTGGACCGTGGTGTTTTCCCTGAGAAGGTCTGAACACAATATTTGATCTGTGTATATTTAAAAAAATATAAAGCTGGGAGGCTGGACAGTTCCCCAAATTTTGCTATGATAATAAATGTACCCTGTTTAACCAAATCAGACAGAAAGCAATCTTTCTGGGTTTGCTAAAATCCATGTGTAATAACGTTATCACCTATCAGTAAATTTTGATTTGCGAAGTGTGGTTGTCCCAGATCTAATTTATGGTGTATCTGAAAATAATGGCACAGTTGTTGATGGCTCAGACCGACAATCCAGTCAGAGAACCCTTTAGTTTTTGGGGGAGTGTTGCATACAGAATGAACAGAAGGGAAGATACTGAAATATTATCGGTTTTTGTTCTGATTCGTTTTATCAGCAACCAATCTGGTTCATGCTGGGCCATCTTGGACTCCCCTCGCCAGCAAAGTACTTCATTCATTAAAAGGCAAAATAGTATATAAAGAGATGAGGGACTTGTAGCCCCCCTACCTGACGAGGCCTACTTATGATATCCAGCGCCTTTCTGGGATGTTTCCCTAGTCAAAGGAATTTTGTCCAAATGGCTGCTATCCTTTGAAACCACTGTTTAGGTAGTAGAATATTTAACATGGACAGGGGACACATTAGTTTTGGTAGAGCATTAATTTTTAAAATGTTCACTCTACCCCATAGAGTCAATGGCGTATGTTGCCATCTTCGTAGGTCCTGCTCTAGCTACTTAACTATAGGGTCCAAGTTTAGTTGGGAGATCTTTACAAAGTTCTGTCCCTAGAAAAGTAATGGAATTCTGGGCCCATTCAATGCCTAAATCTCTGAAGTCTCCCTGAGAGCAAGAGGGAGTCAAAACTAGAACTGTGGTTTTATGAGAATCCAGTTTATAGCCAGATGATGTACTGTATTCTGGAATTATATGGAGCACAGCAAGGATGGAGTGTTCCTAATCTGTTATATGAAGCAGGACATCATCAGCAAACATCAAAATTTTAAATTCTTGACCCCCTATTTTTATACCTTTAATATATGGGGCTGCTTTAATTTTTCTTGCCAATGGTTCTATGTACAGATTAAAAAGCAGAGGGGAGAGTGGGTGTCCCTTGCAAGTACCTTTATTTAAGGGAAAAGATGAAGAAAGGGCTCCATTACTAGTGACCCTGGCTGAAGGACATCTATAAAAAAATCTTGATCCATCTAATAAGGTCATCCGGGATGCCATATAAGGGTAACAAGTCAAATAGGAAGTCCCACTCCACCTTGTAAAAGGCTTTCTCTGGATCCAGGGAGATGAGCACCTTGTCTATGCTCCTTTTCCCAGATACAGAGATAAGGTGGAGGATCTTACAGAAGTGGTCACTGGAATTTCTCCCAGCAACAAAGCCCACTTGTTCAGAACCTATTAAATCAACCCAAACATTTTTTAGTCTATTGGCCAAAACACTGGCCAAGATTTTTATATCCATGTTTAAAAGAGAGATTGGCCTACAGTTTTCTGGTAGGGTTGTGTTCCTCCCTGGTTTTGGAAGAACTATAATTTGGGCTTTAAAAAGAGCTGCCTCCTCTATCTCATGGTGAAAGAGGTAATTATAAAGATCTCGCAGCATAGGAGCCATCTCCATCCTAAAACACATTTATAAAACAAAGGTGGCAATCCATCTGGGCCAGGGGCTTTGTCCTGTAGGAGGTTTCCAATCACCTTGAATATCTCCTTTTCCATTATTAGACCTTTCAGGGCATCACTCTGTGCATGGAAGAGCCTCAGCAACTCAACCACATTAAAAAACTGCCAAACTCAGGACAAAGAGTAAGTGTCTTTCAACGGTACTGTGTATAAAGATTGTTAAAAATCTTTAAAGATGCCTACAATTTTTACTGGGTCTGCAATATAAGTGTCTGAGCCTTGGGGTCTTATAGCTGTAACCCAATAAGAAGCAAGCTGCTATTTCAGCTTGTTAGCCAGTAGCTTACTGGCATTTTCTCCCTGACCTATGTAAGTGGCCTTAATTCTAGTAGCAATTTTTGTAACTTTGTCAAGAAGATATGCAGACTATTTTGCTCTCAAAGATGTTAGTTCTAGCAAGAGGCTTTCTTCTGGTGTTTTAGCCAAGTGAGACTCCAAGAAGGTAATCTTGGACAACCATTCCTTTACTTGCCTGTTCAACTTCTTTTTTCATGCTGAAGCAAGATGAATTAGCTCCCTCTGCCACAAGGCTTTTAGCGTGGCTCAGTTGGTAGCACATCCGCCTCTGGACCAGAAGGTCATGGGTTCATGCCCCACACCGGGATTGGACTTGCACCTAAAAATCTCTGGCATCCAGGTGCAGTATTGGGGGGTGCTGTACTGCTGGGGTGTGCCATCCTTCGGATGAGATGTTAAACTGAGGTCCCTTCTGCCCATCCTGGTGTTGTCCTGGTGGGTGTCCAGGTGGAAGTAAAAGAACCCAAGGTGCCCTTCGCAAAGAGTAGGGAACATTCCCGGTGTCCTGGCCAACATTCCCCTTCCCACAAACTGGTTCATGTAATTATCCAGGTTGTGTGTGGGTAATGATGTGCGATATGGCCGCCACCACACATTCAGTCACTTCACTACCAGTCTAGCATTGCTTGTAAAGCGCTTTGGATGTATGAAAAGCACTTTGGATGTATGAAAAGCACTATATAAATGCTGATGCTTCTTCTTCTTCTTCTAAAGCATCCCCCAATGTATCCTTAGCTTCAACTGAGGTATTGTTTTCTTCCCAGGACTGACTGATGAAAGACTTTAAATGGGTTAACGTGTGCTTGCCTCTAATAAAAGAGTGTTTCGGGACCAAGTGCCAGACACCTGGCGATAGACTTCCACTGATAGGGTAACCCATACCAGAGAGTGATCTGATAAAACTCTAGGGCATATCCCCACTGCTTCAACCCCCACCACAAGAGCAGCACTGATAAGAAGGTAATCCATTCTGGAATACACTTTATGGGAAGGGGAAAAGTAAGTATATTCCTTTGCCTCTGTATTCAAAAATCTCCATGGGGCTACTAAACTCAGATCTGACATAAATTCCTGAAGAGTTCTTTGCACTGCACATACAGTAATCCCACTGACCTACAAAAAAATCTGTGCAGGTCATTGCATGACACTATGTTCCAATCCCCACCCAAAATATAAGGGATATCATGTAATGATGATATTATTGTTGCAATAGGCAGAAAAACTGATATGGCATCAACGTTAGGACCGTAAACAGAACCAAGCACCACTTCAGTGTTAGCTGAATGCCCATAAAGGGAATAGATTTGTGCAGTAAAATAGCTACACCCCTCTGTCTGGCACTCCACTGCACCACAAACACCTGTCCCACCCATAATTTCTTGAAATAATTTGATCCACTGGGATGTTAGTCTCCTGTAGCATGGCAATATGTGGCTGATATCTGTTTAAATGTTTAAGGACACAATATGTTTTATTTTTCTCCTCCCCTCCCCTTTTATATTCCAGGATATAATTTTCCAGCTACTAACCCCCACCATATTGTATGCCCACATACCTCATTATTGCACCTGTAGGGATAATATGACTCTTCTCCCCCTCCTCCCATATACCCCTGACCTCCCCCTCCTCTATAAACCTCCCTGCAGGAACTGACCCTGTCTTTACTATCCCTCCTGATCTCCTCCCCTACCTACCACCCCAGCCAGAGGCTGACTCCTAAGCATGTGGCCCATGATGACATCAGGAGGAGCCGCTCAGCCCGTCCCCAAAACAACCCACTTAAATATTTATTCATCACCCCAAAAGAAAATCTAAACAATAAAAAAGCCTAACAATCCCTCCAGACAGAAAAATGTGCAAGACTTTCATTATTGCCTATTTGCCAACAAATAAAGTAAGATCTTCTGAGCATTTCACATCCTGTGGAAGCTCTTTTTCAACAATAATAGTACCAAAACATTATATCAAAGTCCCTCTGAATGAAAAACAAGGTCCAGTAATTCTTGTTTAATGTCTTTGCAACTCTGGGCAGTTTCGGCAGAAATAGTCCATAGGCTCTCTGACTGCCCAAACTTAAAATTCTTCAACTTTAAAGTCTGTGACAGAACATAACAGGAAGGAACTGGAATATCAGTGTAGAAATTAACTAAAGTATCAAAACTTCCCCTCTTAATAAGACTTCTATAGTAAGCAAGTGCCTGCAGAAAAGAACAAAAAAAAAAAAGATCTGAGTATAGATACATTTTCTCACTGGTCCACACTAATGATATCAGCAGTTCAGTTTTCCTAGGGCAAATTTAACTCAGACGAGCGCAAGGGAAATGAGAGGAAAAAAACTACAAGCAAATCTTGCTGCCAAGTGGAAGTAAAGAACAGTCTGTTAAACTCTAGAAGGTTCTGCTGCCTCTGCTTGAAGTAACAGGTTGCCTGAGCCACGTCCAAATTAGAGGTAGTACCACCACTTCTCGGCACTCACTCTGTCTGAAATAAGGTAGCAGATTGCAATTTCTTGTGAAGCCATTGGGTATTTCATAAAAAAAAATGGAGACAAAAAAAGGGTATAAAGATAGAAGGTGATACATCTGCAGGCTTATCAGACTTGGGATTACCCCTGCTGTGCAAAGCTAATGATGACTAAAGTCCTCAACAGCCTTGTCATCTCCAGCCTTGTCATCTCCAGATCATGGCTTAATCTCAGAGGATAAGTGCTTCCACAGAAAACACCACAACTCATGTATGTAGCCAAGTAATTCTAAGTTTCTAAATATTTAGCAAGAGTCAAAAATATAAGTGGAATAGCTAGCAATAGTGCCATCTTACCATCATACCCCTTAAAGATGCAGTAGCATCACCCACCTTTACCAAATAAGTTGGGTAACTGGGTTTTCAGATCAGATCGTGCCTAGTTCACCAAGTCATAATAAAAAGATCCTTTGTCTGTGGTCACCCCCAGGTGGGCCGGGTACAGCATTTTATGTTGTATTTTAGCAGCCCAGAATTTTACTTGTATTGGGCGGAATGCTGCTCTGTTCTGCTGCACTTTAAATGTGAGGTCTGGTAGATTTCTTTCCCTCCCACTCTAGTGTATCCATTTTTGTAACAGAGCACACAAGATGATCCCGATCTGAGTAATTCAACATATTGAATATTATGGGTCTCAGAGGCTCACCAGTTGCTGGTTTTGGTTGAATTGCCCTGTGCACCCTCCCTATGATATAGGTTGTGGTGATGGAAGAGAAGCCAGCTAGTCGAACACATAGTTTCTGCAGGAAATTAATTGGAGTTGGCCCTTCCTCTCTTTCAGGCAACCCCAGGAGAATGAGATTATTTCTCCTGGAGCCACTCTCCAGGTCCTCCAATTTATTCTCCAGTTTCTTGATGGCACGTTTCACCGCTACCATCTCTGGCTCCAATCTTTGCCTTCTGTTGAGGAGATCCTGGCCTCCGGATCAGAGACCCGCTGTGTTAACTCTCTCATCACAGACTTCCACTCTTTAAACTCATCAATGAGTGTAAACAGCACTGATTTAAAAATTTTGAGCTCTGCATACATTTGTTCTGATGTTACTGGTTCTGGCTTAGAAGGGGGAGATTGCGGGGAGGCCTAATGCCACCTCCTATTTACCATCCAGGTCCTTCAGCTGTAGAAAGGAAGAGTTTCATTCTTGCTCCTGAAGATCCTCATCCATTTTAATATTTTATGGTTTGGATACTGATATCTAGCGGACTGAAGATAAGAAACCCTCTCGGGGTGAATATTTTTATGAAAGTAAGCCGGGGTGAGATGGAGCTCCTCAGAAAAGCTGCTCACTCTCTCCTAGTCATAACATGATTCATGTAACAGCACTATTATACAGTACACATCATTCTGAAATAATGATTTGTGTACTGTACTAATTTGTGTGGTACTGTACTGGTGTGTATTCAGTGACATTCCTGGACACATTAGCCATATTTCTTGTGGAAGCAGCAAAACATAGGAAAAAATATGTACAACCAGTAATTGCCAAATCATAAATACATAGGGTGCAATCCTACAGAAAAAAAAATATATATTATTATATTATACTGACACGGTAGTGCCAAAATAGTTACATAGAACATAGAAACATAGAAGTTGATGGCAGATAAGGAAACCCAAGGCCCAACCAGTATGCCCATTTATTTTTCTACCTTATAAATGCGCCATCGGCCTTTGCTCTGTCAGTGGCCTATCTATTCATACTCATCTGTATTGCTCCCTTATGCCTATCCCACGCCTGTTTGAAGCCCTGCATTGTATTCAAATTCACCACTACCTGAGGTAGGCCATTCCATGCATCCACCACCCTTTCTGTGAAAAAGAACTTCCTCACATTACTCCTTAATCGGCCTCCCTCTTATCTTGTGCTGTATCCTCTTGTCCAGCTATTTTTCTTATATTGAAACATGTTAGACTCTTTTACCTTGTTAATGCCCTTAAAGTGTTTGAATGTTTTGATCATATCACCTCTCTCCCTCCTTTGCTCTAGGGTATACATATTGAGCTCCGTTAATCTAGGGTTGAGTAAGCAATTTAATGTTAAACCTCAAATTTTACACCTTAACAACTTTGCCACTGTATGACAGATTTGCCTGAACGTTTGCATGCATGATATAGTACTACAGATCTCTGGATCTGGCAAGTTGTGTTATGGTTGGATGTATGATTGTGATGCTCCAGAATGCCAAAAAATGCAAAAAAAACAGACTTTTTGTGCATTTCTTTGCTCGTTCCCACAGCCCACATGATTCGTCAGCTTAGTCTGAAATCTTCAGGGAAGATGCAGCCTGGGTCACTGATGTGCATTTCAAAGATTTGATGTAAAAATATTAAACCATAGGTGGATTTGGGGGCTAAGTTTGTTATAGCTCCCACATCATGGAGCTCCTCTATTAGTAACACACAGTGCTGCATTCTTTATCATGAAAGCTGCCTGAGCTACACAGGTCTCATCTGTCTTCCAGCAGAGCTGGCCTTAACTAGGTGCAAATTGTGCCCCTGCACCTTGGGGCCCATGCTTTTTTCTTGAGGAAAAAAAAAATATTTAAAACATTTAAAAATGCCTAAATGCTGTTAGAGATGAAAATGTTTACCAGCAAATGAAAGTGGAAGACAACTGGCTCTGTTACTGTTACAAAAGATGGTGGCAGCTTTACTGCAGTGGAAGAGATTAGGTTAAGTAAGTGCTAATGGTGTTAATGGCTATACTTTACATCTCTCAAGCTGACTACTTTCACAAACACAGGGCTATATTGACAAAATAACTTGTTTGTTACCTGGACATGTAGGTGAAACAATGAATGATATGACAAAATATGTTTCAAAAGTATGTGAGCACTCAAAATGGCTCAAAAACCTGACCAGCACAGGGTAAAACTGGATTTCCTGATAGGGACCCTGAAAACCGGATTGCCAGGTGAAAAACCTGACAGGTGGCAACCACACTGGTGTCCCATGATAATCCTCTCTATTCTCTCTCACTCACACCCCCAGAAAAGCTAAGTTGTTTAACTTGTTTGCAAATCAGAAGATCTGAGGTGTGTGTGTCCAGTGATGATGTCCCTGTCCTTACAGAAATGAACATGGTAGTAATACCATACTTACTTGCTCCAGGCTCAGCCAGATTAATTTCCAACGGTGAGTCAAATAATTCAATGCAGTCAATGGCACTAATTAAAAGATGCTGGTTAAACTAGCATGGGGGCAGCTGCTGGGATTGAACAGGACTTTAGTGTTCTATCAAACTGGGTGTGTAATAAATGTAGTACTAGGTTTATTAATTTCTAGTATGGGGAGCTTAAATTCATGACATAAAAATTGTTTAAGGTCACGGCTAGTTTTGTCCTATATGGCAATTTGATTTTGGCATGGATTTGCAGGAGAGGGAGTTGGAGAGTAGTGCCCTCCTGTACCATGCTAGGAATAGTACAAAACTAATGCTGGGGCAGGTCTGGTCTCAGCAACAGCATGAACCAGGAGAGGCAGAAACTGGTACGAGACCTTTGAACTGAGGTAAAATCTTCAGCATGTACTGTATGTCTAATCTGTTGTCTTTTCAGTCGTGGTTATACAGTGTGAATGAGCACTTGAAGGTGTTCTGCTGTATATTATGGCATGTGCAGGAGTTTCTGCAAGCCTGGAGAGCAAAATTGCCAACAGAAGTCATAAGACCTTGTTTGGTTCATTGACACAGGCAGTTACAAAACTGGAAAAAGAGTGATAGAATCAAATATTTAGTTTATGTAGTTATATGTGTTGAATGGGGGGGGGGCGCAAGTTGTGATGTACCCAAGCAAGTGCTGTTGCTAATAATAAAAAAAAGAAAGCATTTTGATAGTTTTTAAAAACTGTTTTTTCTGTCTGCTTATTGACTTATTGGACCTATCATAAAAATGGGATGCCTCATACCATGGGGTTATTCCAGTAAAGGACATTTTAAAACAATAACAAATATTTATTTTATTTAAAAATGTATTTTCTTTGGAATAAATTGTTCTACAGAATAAAACATGTTTTGCAAAAATAGCAAGCAGACTTGAAATTATATTTTCAGAAACTAGATAGCAAAGTGACTGTCCCCATATTCCTATAGTTACTGTATTTATTTACGATGTAAGGTTGGGGGATAGGTTAATCTGTACTGCAGGACAAACTGGGATGGGTTGGCTTTATGATAATGTCATAATGTGCTTGAATGAGTGACATTTCTGAACTTGTTTACTTGGATTCTCATTTAATTTGTCTGCAATTTGTCTTTATCACCAAGTCTCTTTCAACTTTTCTCATTTCTATGTGTTTCGGATGTGCTGGTATTATGGGCAACATACTGTCATGTGGACTGTGGGGACTCTGGGGATGGTGCTAGGGTGCAACTAACAAAGCATGGGGAGGGAGGAAATGAGTAGAAAGTGCATTAGAAATACCCTCCAGAATGCACCAAAATGTTAAAAAATGTCTGGGGCCTAGGTGCCCCACCAGATCCCCGGCCTATTATTTTTATTTTTTATCTGACTTGACCTCCCAGTCTATAGGACTCCTGGATCTGCCCCAATTAAACCATTCAAAAGTTATTAAAATTTCCCATTATAGTCAAAGGTGGAAAAATATATGTGTCTCATGAAAGTTTAGCAAATGTAAGTTTACTTTTTCAAATGTCCCTTTACTTTCATGCTGCTGCCATCTTATTTTCAGTTAATGAGAGAGAAAACTGCTTGGTGTTTAAATTTGGGACCCTCTAGGTAAACACTGACTGTTGGGATTACCTAGTCAGGTCCTGATGATCCCAGCCCTATCTTTTTTGGGGGGTAAACCCCCCCAGAAATGTTGTTTTTAAACATCGGGGAAAAAAAAATTCATAAATCATGAATGAAAGTGCCAAAATACTTTTGTAAATGCAAAAGTTTTGTGCTACTTCCTGTGAAACTTTCATGATTTTTGAAAGTATTTTTAAAAAACAAAAACAAATTTTGCTCACACCCTGCAACTGAACGGTTGGGTCTTTTTGGGCTGAACTTTGCAGGGTGGAAAGCCCTGGTCCCCCAGATGTGCCTTTAGGTGAGTTTGTGCCAAAACATTCAAGGGGATCAAAGTTACAGCATTCCAAATTTGAGAAATGTCCCATAGGATAACATTGCGATGCCTGTGATGCCTTTCAGCGCCTGTATCTCAAAAACAAAGTGAGCTATGGATTTTTTGCTACCTGCAGCTTAGTTCACTTTTAAGTGAACTAATCTAAAGAAATAAGTTTGGAAATCATAGATTACACCAGCAGTGAAATTTGTTTCCTATTTGCTACGATTACAAAGATATTGGCAGAAACATGTTCCAAGGGTTCCAAAGGTGCATTTTCACTGTGTTTCGGTGCCTGTATATCATAAACAATGCACAATATGGATTCCGTTGACGTATGTCATTTGGAGCACTCATTGCCATGATTACTATGACACTTGAATTTTTTTGTAGTTGCTAAGGTTGCTGAGATATTGACACATTAGTGACACAAGGGTTCCTTGCCCTGTTGGGCTGCTGTATGGCTCCGGACTTATGTGTGAGTGAAAGCACAGGGCCCAGAGGGCCCATGCTCCCACAAACACATACCATTATGGAAAAAATTGACACTGTGAAGGGAGTGCAGGGCTTGGAGGGCCCGCACTCCCACTAACACATACCACTTACCTGTTACATTACACTTTCTCAAAATGAAGCAACATTCATTGAAAAAAACTGTTAATGCATCGGTTGGGGTTCATTGCACAGCAACAAAAATTTGGAAATGTGCACACACACACACACACACACACACACACACACACACTCACACGCAAAACACATTCAAGATTGTAAGACATTATACCACTCCATCGCATCTGTAAGCACAATAATCACACCACTGTACTGATCTGACATCACACTACACCAAATACAGTATGATCGACTCTATACCATCAGCACAGTATGATGACACACTATTGCTGGCACATCTTCATACAATGAGACGTAGTCTGTATTCATTTTCAAAATATTGATTTTTATGCATCATAATTCAACAATTGGCTTGCTGCAGAATACAGTTGACACATACATAGTACTTTCCAGATACTGCTCAGGCATGAAACTAGCAGCATCACATGTTGTTATACTGCTGCGTTACCTGGAAATACTCATTAGCAGTATGTTATGGTTAGCTTTGAATGTTACAACTGTTGCTTTTACATCTCACTTGTAAACTACACTCCAAAATATTACTTTTATCATTACTGCCATTTGTTATTAGGAGTGACTCACTCTATCTGAAAAAAAATGCAAACATCCAGTGGCTGTTGGTAGGCTTATCCAAGCTCTCATTTCCAATAAACTATTTTGGATGACATACTGTGTGTCTTTCCTGATGCTGACTGTCTCTGGTTGGTTGTGTTGTCTTGGCCCTTCCTCTGCTTGCATATATGTGAGTGTGTGGTGGAGTGGGGGTGGAATATGGAGTTAGGGGATTGAACCCTAACAGCACATTTCCCAACTTTTGTCACTGTGCAATGAACCCTAACTGATGCATTAATGGAGTTTTTGAACAATTATATATATATATATATATATATATATATATATATATATATATATATATATAATATATATATGTATATATATGAAGAATCAGATTTATATAGCACTTTTCATACATAATGTATCCCAAAGTGCTTTACAACCAATGCTAGACTGGTAGTGAAGTGACTGAATGTGTAGTGGCAGTCATATCACATATCAGTACCCACACACAGCCTGGACAATTGCAGGAACCATTTTTTATGGGAAGGGAAATATTGGCCAAGACACCGGGAATGTCCTCTACTCTTTTTGAATAATGCCTTAGGATCTTTTACTTCAACCTGGACACCCACTAGGACAGCACCAGAATGGGTAGAAGGGACCTCAAGTTTAACATTTCATCCGAAGGACAGCACACTCCAACAGTACAGCACCCCCTTAATACTGCACTCAGGTGCCAGCGTTTTTAGGTATGAGTCCAGTCCTGGTGTGGGATGAGAATCCACAACCTTCTGGTCCAGAGACGGATGTGCTACCAATTGAGCCACACTGACACCTATATATATGTTTTTAAAATAGTGTATGTAAAGCGCTTTGATACCTGAATTGTGCTATATAAATACATTTTTATATATATATATATATATATAAAACAATGGGCTAATTCTTTTTTAAAGTCTATAAATTGGTTTCTCCTTATATGCTTCTCAGTAGATCACAGGGATTACAGGCTACAAAACATTGGAATGGGGTGCAGGTAGCCAGACCTGAACCATACAATGACCAGTTTACATTCTCTGAAATTAACTTGGTTATCTTTTCATAGGTTTAGCTAAAATTATTGGGCACATTGCCTATTCTTATCTTTTAAACTTCTGTATCATATGTTAAATAATGTGCAGTATGTGAAATCACTTCTCTTTCTTTCCATGAGTACCGATAGGTTTATAGATATCTTACAGAAACCCTCTGATCTGATGATATGATTCGTATGAGTTAAATGTTCTATTTGTTATAATTTCCTTGCTGTATTTCCATATGAACATATATTAACTGTATTACGGGTAGGATGAATAAATAGTACCTATGTAATGTTATAGTGATACTGAAATGCATTAAAAGCTGCTTTGCACATGTGAAGGAAACTAACAATGAAATTTGAATGAGAAGCAAATTATTTTATTTTATAAGCATTTAACTGTGCCTTTTTTGCAATATGTATAAAGTCAGACTTCACGTTCCTTTAAAAAATCATATTTAAATGAGAACGCTTTGTGTAATGAATGCTGATTTTGCAATTTTGCACCAGTTTCATGTGTATTTTACATCGTAATGACCAAATGGTTGAACAATAAAATTTATTGATTGATATTCATGGATGTAAAACTGATGCATCTCTTTACAGTGTTACTGTGATGGTTTTTGTATGTGTTCTATTCATGACTGTGTGTGCCTGAATGAGTGCCACATATGTGGCTGTGTCCAAGTGAGAATATTTATAGATACTGCTCACTTAACTCTGTTATGAACTGTCAGCATCATTTTGTACTTATTTTTTTTATCATTACATTTTTAGAGCAATGGAATTGGCTTCATATATTCAATACAGGGTGCTTGGCATTCTAGGTCATAAGGTATAGCAAGTGATTCCCGCACGTCTAGTGACAGCAATAAGGAACAAATGGCCAGAACCAGTAAAGTTTACCACGGATTCCATGAGGTAGATGAACTAATGGATGAAATCTGGACACAGTCATTTTTGGAAGAATTTCAATCTGCAAATTCTCAAGAATAGCTACTGTCACTAAAATGCTGTTGTTGACACTGTTACAATGTTTTTTTGTTGAACTGTTTTTATTAACATAAGCACACAGTGCTTAGTTTTGTTCTGCATATGACTGCATTTAGAGCATTTTGCAGTATGAATCCTCAATGTGTACGGAATGCTTACTTTTCACCAACAAATTACAATGGTTACAGCACTTTTTATCTTATACCTAAGACTGTTTTGTTATGAAAAGTACTTTGCTTTGTTTACTTGAGCCAGTAAAATGCAATGATGTACAAAATATCTCTTTTTTCTTTTTTGGGGTTACTGTACTTTTATGCCCCTGCAGCACAATCACGTACCATCAGTTCTGATGCTCTGCCCACCCCCATCATCCACTATCTATGGGACTTACCCCTTCCTGTCAGTTCCACCATGGATGAACCTGAATGGGAAGGGCTGCTTTTGGAAGGCTGGGCCCTTACTCCCCATGGACAGAGTTGAAGTGTCACTCAGTGAGGTGGAGAACCCAGTCAGTGGTGCAGGGCCTGTGGCAGGCAGCAAACAGCATTCTGCATTGGTCAGGCATTTTTCTTGTTTTCAGTCCCACCCATGGGCATTAGGAAGGCCTTGGCTGATGTGAAGCATCTTGCTGCCAACATGCCCCTTCCTCGATCTGTGACTCCAACAGCACCCCTACCTATGGTCACCCAGGTGGCATTGTGACAATGAAGACCAAATTTCCTCTTACCCGTGAGGAGGTGAGTGCCCATGGGATGCTCAGCCATCCTCCTCTGGCTGGATCTCCAATGTTCCAGACTCATTCCCTAACCTGGGTTGTCAGTGTCAGCAACAGTAGCATAGCACTACCTCTGTGTCCGTGGGCTGGCACTATGTAGAAAATATCATGGGCTTGATTTTCAATTGTCCACTAGATCAATGCATGGTGCACTGATCCACAGCTGCAGCAAACTCTGGGTGTGTCAGGGACCCAGTGCTCTATTCTAGAAAAAAGGAGGTCTCTTCACCAAAGACCCAAAGGTCGCCACAGCTGCAGTGTTGTGGCAAACCTTTGTGGAGCACCGAAGGGGTTTGACAGTGTCCCGTCAAGCCCCTCCCAGGCTGGCACTACCCTGGTGCAGCCATGAAGTTGGGGGGGAGAAGATGCCTGTAAGGTTGGGACAGGGGCAGAGGGACCAGTGGGGGTGCCACAGTGGTTGACAGGGGCACCGTGCAATGGCAGGGTTCAGAGATGGCACCCAGCAGAGATGCCCTGGCCAGTTGGACAGAGCTGCTAGGCACAGGTTCACCAATGTAGGCATGGATGGACCCTGTCCCTGACTTCCAGGTGACAACAGCCCTGGAACCTGCCCCTTAGGTGACACGGACTCCATTAGTATAGTTGGATATCAGCCTGGCTCCACACGATGGGCTGTTTAGCAGTGCAATGTCACAGTGCCCAGGAGATGTCCCCATCCACCGACTACACCTTATGCCTGTCAATCAATGCCATCCATCACACGTTGGGACTGTGTCACCCAGGGGGCAGGTGCCTGGGCTGTTGCCACCTAGGGGGTCTGGAAGAGGGTCCATCCATGCCTACCTTGGTTTACCTGGGCCTAGTGGCTCTGTTCCACTGGCCATTCCACCTCCACTGGGTGCCAGCTATGAACCCTGCCACTGTTGCCATGCCCCCATCATCCACTATGCCACCCCCACTGGTCCCTGTGCCTCTGGTCCTGACCATGCAGGCTCCCCCCACTTACCTCCCTCCAAGCCAGTGTCACAGGGCCCTTCGACCAGCTCATGGCTGGTCTAACCTCAGCCCCCTCATGCAACCATGATAGGACAGCTAATATTCTAAATAAATGGAAGGTGCACCCCCCCCATAGTGCAAGCCCCCTTGTGACCTGGTGCACAGGCCATTCTTTCACAGGGGTGGTGCAATTAGGGAGGCAGTATAGCACAGTGGTTTAAGGCTCTGAGCTGAAAATCTGATGACATCCAGCAGACCAGACCTGGGTTTGAATCCCACAGCTTCCACTTGCATACTGTGTGACCTTGAGCAAGTCACATAACTTCCCTGTGCTCCCAGGTTGCACCTGTAAAAAAGCAGGTTTGGCACAAGACATCCCAATTTTGATGCAGCCTGCATTCAAATTTGGAATTGCTGCAAAATTTGGCACAAGGTACCACTTGTGTCAATTCTTTTTAGTGCAGGCACCTTGCGCTAATTATCCACTTCTGAACATTGGACCCTTTGTTTTTACTGTAAATTAATTGTGTAACACAACATGTTCTGTGATGTGAAATATAGGATAAAATATGGGGTGCAGTGTGTAATGAGAATTTTACCCACAATCAAGTTGCTGGATGGCACTAGCAGCCATCCAACAATGAGTGTGTGTGTACAATTTGAGTTTATACACTGCACCCAGTACTTTATTTTGTTTAATTTAGGGGTTGTGTTTTTTTGCAGCATTCAATTTAAAACTCATTAAAAGTAAGACACACACAAACAAAAGGAAAAGTGAAAGTGTCTCCCAACCACGTTCCTACCGTTGGGAGTAGCCTGGGTCAGGAGAGTTGAACCTGGCATTCAGTAAGAGGGTGAAGTTAAGTGAACGTGTCTGCTAAGATGTCGCTTGACCTCATTCCCACTATTGAGAGTGGCGCAGGTCGGGACACTGAAAGAGGGCAATCAGTAGATTTTAAGGTGGGGGAAGGACTGAAATTAAATAAATAAATAATGTCACTAAGAATGCATCTACTGGGTAGTGGTCTGATGTGATTGACATCTGTCTCGCTGATGTGCTTGAGCTCCAAATTTGAAACTGGGCACCACTGAGTAAAAAGAAACAAGATCATGAGGCAAATGTGGTGAGTGGTTCTGTTATGAGAGTTGGGCACAAAAGAGTAGCTCATGCTGGCTGAGAAAACATATTTTTGTGGCTGTGAGCCAGTACTTTTGACCTGCCCTTTCTCTCACACAGAGAACTGTGTATTAAATGCTGTAATTAACACTTGTTTATTATGGCATTTAATATACGGCATTGTGTATGGGAAAAAATGCATAAGACAGACACTGGATGTGCATACAATCCAGTTTGTATTTACAGACAGCGCATTGCTTGACATAAATGTTGATGCTTCATTAATGAAAAAAATACTGTAGTCCATCTTTTTAGTATATATAACTTTAATTCCAGGAAGACTCATACAGTGTAAAATTATTTCCCATCAAAACATGTCAGACTGAACATATACATGGCAAGTATATGGACTGTTTTTATAAATGCTGAAATCATAACAATTCTGCACACAGGTAAATACTTACAGTGAAGCATGAGACAACCATAAATTCAACAGTGTTCTCTAAGAAAACAGAATTTACTAGTCACAAACCCACTCAAGATGGGGCAATAGTGGCCCTGATGCTTATTAACATGGACAGTATTGCAGTCATCAATGTCTGATGCCACCAGGGGACCAGTGATCACTGAACAGTGTTGTTTAACATTAGGATGTCAGCAGAGGTGAACAACAGAATGATAAGGAACAAGGAGTTCCTGAGGGGAGATTTTTAAAACAATTTGCAAACGCCCCAGAGATGCTCTGGATGGACAGTGGTGTTGATTAAGTGATGGAATACTGAAGGCAACAAATCTCTGTGTAGTAGAGGTTAGAAAAAGCAGTCGCATAAAGAGGCCAATATGGCTTTCAATGGCTGTGAAGTTAATGATAATTGCAAAAAGGGCAACAATCACAAAATGCAAGGAGACTGAGAGGGAAGAGGATATAAAGAGGGGAAACAGCAAAAACAGAGTGAAAAAAGAAAGGTGGTGCGTGCTGGTAAGGCACAAACTGAGGAAGAATAGCCATAATGGTACAAAGCGGGATTACCATGCATCTAGCTGGTTACAGTAGTCAAGTCAGGAGAAATTCCACAGGTGTGCGATCCTGTCAGAAAAACATGATACCTTTACTGCATTTGACTTTGTGAGCTGAGAAATAGATCAGAGGGAGTTGGCGGAGATGGCCAACTTAGAATTCAGCAAGGCCCTCAACAAAGCCTAACATATGAAGATTGTTGGTGGGAACCAAGTTATACATTGGGTACATAACTGAGTGATGGATAGACAGCAGAGTGTGGGGGTTAATGGCAGTCACTCAGGGGAAGAGTGATTCTTTTAGAAAAAGAGATGTGCAAGAACAAGGGGGCATGATTTGAAGATAGACGGGGGATGGCTCAGGGGCAATGTGAGGAAGCATTTTTTTTTATGGAGAGGGTTATGGATGCATGGAACAACCTTCCTGAGGAGGGTGTGAAGTCAGAAACAGTGGGGGAATTCAAGAATGCATGGGACAGACATAATGCAATTCTAGTGGGGGGGGGGTAGGAGGAAGTAGGCTGTTGGTTAACTAGGATCTGCAGCTTGTCCATTAGGTAGGGAAATGGGCAGACTAGGTGGGCCAAGTGGTTCTTATCTGCCATCCAAGTCTATGTTTCTACGATTATGGTGTTCAATACTGCAGACCATGCCTGGAAAAGGATATCAAAATGCTCAAGTCAGAACAAATTGATGCCAACATAAAAAGTACAGGTGCAGCATGGCAAAGCCTTTGATTAACAATGGTTGCTGGTAGCTGTACAGCCAAGTACATGTACGTAAGACTGTGGTGCAAGTGAAACTTGCATTGTGCAACAGTGACATGGCAAGTATCAATCCCATTACAAATTCCTGACTAGTAAAATAAACATGAGATTAACTTGTAAATATCAACCGCATTATATATCAAGTACACATATACAGTACTATGAAATGAAGGACATTTTTGTTTAGAAAGCACTGAGATGCCAAACAATGTTTCACTTGTGTTGAGTTCTGAGGTGAATGACCACATTTACAGATATGCAATGCCTTGTGTTGAAGGCAGGTGAAAGGTGGTACTCACAATAACAGAAGAGAGGACAGCTTTCACATGAGGGATGGTACAGCTTGACATGTTAAGATGTCATGTATACTATACAGCAGGTACATTTTTAAAAATGATTTTGATGTAAAATAAGTTGTAGTCCCCAAAAGGAAAGTATTGTGGTGTTTTTACAACTTCGCAGTGTTACTGAAGGAGAATACTCCCCTGTAGGAAGCATTACTTTGTCTTAAAACATGTATAATGTTTATGAATCAGTTTCTCAGTAGCAGAATTTTTGTGGGTATAATGCTGTTTAGTGAACGTGAAATTTGTAATAATTCTATGTTGTTCAATATTCCCTTCTTGAACTTTACAACAACCTGCAACATGCCAGAAATGCAAAGGTACTGATACCAGGGAAGCCTTTCCCCAGGACGTGAGCCTAGGTACAAGTAGGCTAGGCAAAAGCATTCTAGGCAAAGCCCGCTAACAGTGGTCCTTGAAAACTGACAAGGCCTAAGCAACCTTAATTTCAGCCGTACTACAGAAAAGCAGCCATGTTACAGATTCTCTTAGAGTGAGCTGAGTTCAACTAACCAGAAATACTATGAGGGAAAAGACATTGCACTTCTGACCACAAAAACTCATAAAATAGCTTCTGCCTTTATTAGATACTACACACTTAGCCGCAGAGTGCTAAAATATTTCTCCTCTGATGAAATAAGCATTTGTCAGTGCCGAGTGTTGGCTTGCTGGCATTGGCATTGGTAGTGCAGGCATTAGAGAGATACATAATAGGAATGGCAGTGATGTAGTGAACTGATACTGACCTCACTCCCACCCTACAGAGAGTGACAGGTATTGGAGTGTGCCTTTGAGTCATCAGGCATAATGCCTATGCCATTTCGCCACACCCTACCCCGCAGATACCGACAAGTGTTGCGGTGTGCCTTGGGGCCTTCGGGACTTATGCTCACCACATTCCATAAGGAAATATGCTGAGATGGGTGCAGTATAGGAGAATGGGGTGAACTTTGGGGCTGAAGACTCCAAGGCACACCTCGATGCCTGTCACTGGCTGCAGGGTGGGAGTGGAATGGCATGAGCATTACAGCCGACAATGCCAAGTCACACCCCTGACACCTGTCAGTCTCTACAGGGTTTGGGCATTACGGTTGGGAACCCTAATGCCCTGGGCATCTGTTGGTATTTTCACTCCAAATTTTCAACATGGCCTTTTTGTGACCCCATCTCATGAACAGTGGCACTATGAATTTGTTAGCCAAAAGCTGATTTTGCACAGCAACTGTGCCATTTTGCGCCACAGGTATGAAAACACATTTCAGGCAGGATGTCAAAAATGACAGCTGTACTGTTCATGAGGAGGTGTAAAAGAATGGCAATGTTGACAATCTGGAGTGAAAATATGAAAAACTGGTGAAGTCATGAGCATGCGTAGAAACTGCGTAACACATGCCTGTAACGCAATTATTTTGGAGATTTTTTAACCAAATTTTCAACATAGGCATTTTGGGACCACCACTCATAAACAATGTCACTGTGATTTTGTTAATCTGTCCCAAACATTGATTTCCCACAGCGACCATGCCATTGTGCGCCACATGTGTGAAAGCACATTTTGGGCTGGATGTGAAAAATGACAGCTGCACTGTTCATAAGGAGGTGTAAAAAATGGCAATGTTGAAAATCTGGAGTGAAAATATGAAAAATTGGTGAAGTCACGAGGGTTTGTAGAAACTGCAACACACGCCCATAATGCAATTATTTTGGGAATTTTTTTACCAAATTTTCAACATACGCATTTTGGGACCTCGCTCATGAACAGTGGCACTGTAATTTTGTTAATGTGTCCTGAACATCGATTTTGCACAGCAACCTCACCATTGTGTGCCACATGTGTGAAAACACATTTTGGGCAGAATGTGAAAAATGGCAGCTGTACTGTTCATAAATAGGTGTGAAAAAATGACAATGAAAATCTGGGTGAAAATATTAAAAAATCGATGATTCACGAGCGTGCACGGAAACTGCGCAATGTATGCTTGTAACACAGTCAGTTTTTTGGAATTTTTCCACCAAATTTGAAAGATAGGCTTTTTGGGACCCACTCTCATGAACAGTGGCACTGTCATTTCATGAATCAGTTCCGAAAGGTGATTCTGCACAGTGACTGCAAAATTACCTTTGAGGACTGAATAACGAGATGACAGTGCATGTGTTTATGAGCTGGTGTCCCAAGAACCCCATATTGAAAATCTGGAGACAAAATTCTAAAAAAATGGCTGAGATAGCCACCTAAGATGAACCCTTCCCCCCCATGTATGCCATTATACAGCTTACCGGCATTTCTTCAGTTCACGGTTGGCTTTGAAGAGTGAAGACATGTTCCTGCTCCACTGAAGATCACAGCGCCAGACCTCTGGAGGTAAGTATGGGTTGGGGGGATGTGGGGAGGTGGGGTGCACAGAGGGTGGGTGCAGGTTGGGGGAAGGGTGCCTCTGACAGTGAGGGACCATTTTCTTTGTTTCAAGAACAGAAAAAAAAACAAAATACTGTGGATTGTTTTCTTTCTTTATAGATGAAACAAAACAAATGTTGGGCACACTGGGGTGGGCTCCCAGTATGCCCCATTACATTCAGGGAGTGATGTTGGCCACACTGGGGTGGGTTCCCAGTGTGCCACATAATGAGGGTGGGGCAAGGGCCAGAATGTGCGAATGCAGTTGGCTTTCCATTACATGGAGGCACACTGGGTTGGGCTACCAGTGTGCCACACAGTCTTGGGGGGGTGTCAGACATGCTACAGGGGGACTGGGCACCCCTGAAGTCAGCTTTCTGAGGATTGTGTGGCAGACAGGGTCAACCACTGCTGCCATGTTTGTTTAAATGTTTCACCAGGAAAGGCACATCGGGAGGCATGTTATCTGTGCCGCTGCATGACAAGCTTGTCTCTGATTGCAGTGGAACTTTTCTTGCAAGTTGTGTTCACGTTACATAATGCTTGTGTCAGCACTAGCATGCTGACTTGTTGGGGAATGAGGGACGCACCTACTAAAGCATGCCCTGCATTCGTCAACACTGAAACACCTCTGAAATGTGCCACTAGCACAAGATGTTGCATGTGCACATGCGCAAGCCAACATAAAAAGGAGGAAGAGTTAGAAATGACTGGGTAGTGCATGTCAGAGTGGGTTGTGCTTATCAGAGTTAAGTCCTTTTGCATTTCTTTCTGGAAAGATCCTTTTGAAAAATCTTCATTAACAAGACTATAATATCCCAGACTTTTGATAAGTTGGGAGTTCACTCCAAACATGCTCCTGGGAAGTGGCCAGCGAGTGCCTTGGCTGTAATTTTGGCTACACCTGTGGACAGGGCACCACAGAGTGGTAATTAAAATCAGCTCTTTGCTTCTAGAATTTGACAGTCTTTCACGTAAAACTGAGTAATCAAAGACTATAGGTCAGTAAGGACTACTGAGGATAGCTGTTTATAATACTGTATGTGCGCAAACACTTTGGCATAGATTAGTTTAGAACAATTGCTCTACTATGTGAATGTGTAATCTGCATCTACGTATTTTACTTAGGAAAGTTTTTTCTGGCACCCTAGATTTGAAAGTCTTAGTTGCAGAAAAGACTACTGGGCCTAAGAAATAGAATGTTGCTTGTTGCTTTTATTGGGCAAAGGAGAGACTAATTTTTGTCATGTGTGTGGATTTTGAATGCTAATGTACAACATTCAGCCCGTGTACTGAGAGACAGTGGAAGTGTGCTTTGAGGGAGGGGTGTATCTGGTGTAGGTAGAGTTAAGTTGGGGAAATAGGGATTTCTTTGTTTTTGGTTATATTTTTCTTGTATGACTGTGTTATTGTACACAGTTATATTTTCAGTAATTGTTGACATTTTTTTGCTGATTGTGTGTGTTGTGGTCTGGGGACCTGGTGCAGCATTGAGGCTGTTTAAAATATGTTGTATATTACTGAAGTTTTAAATCTGGTATGCATTACTTGTAGGTAAATTCTGTGTGTGTGTGTGTGTGTGTGTGTGTGTGTGTGATGTGACATCAAATAACACACCTTTTATTGTGCCACAGTGCAATTGCAGGCTCAGCAGTGTGAACCTGCTATCCACTGCAGCTGCACGATTTTGTACAGCCATTGTGGCATCTTTTCTTGGTTTTGCACTGCAGTAATCTGCAGTCAGTGCCCCCCCCCACCGGCAAAAGGTATTCTTTTCCAGATTGGACTGTTTGTGACTTAAGAACACCACTGATTAGTTAAGGTATTGTTGAACTTGTGACTTTGCATCTGTATCTGTATCTGTTGTTGAAGCCACAGTTGTTTTTTTGGCTTCATATCCAGCATCACTCCCCCGGCCCCCACCCACAGTGAATGTTCCAAAATCTGAATTTATTTCAAATATTCCTGTTGATCCCCCAAAATGCCCACAAAGAGATGTGCAAGCAAAGCAGTTTCTCACTATGGCACTGCTGCCAGTGGTAAGATTGTCTGTGGCCGTGGTAGTAGTACACAGTCTCAGAAGTACATTACTGATGTGAGGAAAGGTATTTCTCCATCAATGTTTTTTACAGCTCAATCAGTAGCTTCACTCATAGTTGGAAGAGATGGTGTTGTCCCAGCTGGTGGTGTTAGTGCAGTTGCTGGTGGTGGTATGAGTATTGCTGCCTCAAGTTTCAGTTCTGACCAGTTTACCATGTCCAAAAATATAATGGAGTGTGAAGCAGTGTCAGTGATTGACAGTGTAGATGATGTCATACTCCCTAGTAACATTCCAGTAACTGAACATGAGGATTCTGATCATCATGTAAATGAGGATTCTGATCATCATGTTAACAATAGCACACAAAGTGACACTTCTTCCACCACAGTTCAGGTCATGCATTTGCCATGCAGTGGTTCACAGTGTGGTGAAAACATTTCGAGTGATGATGATGTTGCTGATGTTGCTGTGGTTGCAACATGCAGTCCATATGCCAGCATCCAAGCAGAAGATGTGGATGATGTTGATGAATATAATGATGATGCCAGTGACCCCTGTTGGGAACCGGAGAAAAAGAAACTCAAGGTGGCTGTGTCTGGGTCTGTTTGCATTTCTCCCCTCCCATAAAAAGTTGTGATTTACCAGTTTCAGCTGATGGTGATGGCCCAGTAATAATGATAGGCAGTCATGGTGGTCAGTTGCAGTCCAAGTGTGTCCTGCCTGAAAAATCCTGTAGCACCCCCTCCACTTCATGGCTTAAAAAACAGAGTCCAATAAGCAGCATCAGGGGGGACATGTTAAAACTAGAGCATCAAAATCCCTTGTTTGAGATTTTTTTTGTGGAAGATGTAAATGATTAGTCAGATGCAATCTGCCAGGTGTGTCAGGTGTGTGTGATTTGAGGTAAAAAGGGGAGCCATCTGGGGAGAGGGGGACAGCATATACAACTTAAGAATAGACACATGGCACTGTGGACTCAGCACAAGATGGCAGCTAATAACTGTACTACAGTGGGGCGTTCACCCTCGTTATCAACCAAAACGAGCAT
The DNA here is from genome assembly GCA_016271365.2 of Neoceratodus forsteri. Classification (NCBI taxonomy): domain Eukaryota; kingdom Metazoa; phylum Chordata; order Ceratodontiformes; family Ceratodontidae; genus Neoceratodus; species Neoceratodus forsteri. The sequence goes on from CM057449.1 coordinate 374,991,996, forward strand.
ATTATCCCCTTCCACGACTGTAGTATCAAGTAGAAAATTAAATGTGTGGTGTAGTGATGAAATAACAGTGGAGGATTACTATAGGCATGATGAGGTGGAAGAGCAGAATAATTTTGAAGTCTTGTTCAGTGGTGGTGAGAGTAGCAGTTTGGGTTGTGATGGTGGTCAATGCAGGATGTCTAGTGCAAGTGGTACATCAACCCCTGTTGCTAAATCTGGGAAAATAACTGCATTTCTGAGTTTGTCATCACCTGTGCAACTGTCTTCATCACACATCCACACTCCACCCCCTGCCATTCGCAGAGCAGAACCATTTGTCATCACACCCCATGTAAAACATTTGTCAGCCCACTTTACAGAGTGTTTTTGCGCATAAGCTGAAGTACCCACCCAATCATACAGCATCACATGAAGTTAATGCTGCTGTAGCTGAAATGCTGGCTACTGATCTTTTACCCTTCTCCTTTGTGGAGAATTCTGGGTTCCTGCAGTTTGCTGCACGTGCCTGTCCAAAATGAAAAGTCCCATCCAGGACATACTTTTCTACCCATGCTGTCCCCAAATTGTACCGCACTGTGTCCGACTCTGTGAGACATGCCCTTCAACATTCCTCCTCTCCATTCATCCATTTAAGTATGGTTATGTGGAGAAGTGGCAAAACAGCGGGGAGTTCATATTTGTGTATAACTGTACACTGGGCACAAGTGCCGGGGGTTGTTAGTGCTGCTGGTAGTGTGAATTATCAGTGTAGTAAGGTGAAGTGTCGTGGTAGCAGTCTTCCAGGAATTCAACAGCATGCAACGATTGCTATGTGCAATGTGACCGGTTCTCACACTGGTGAAAATGTGTTGGACCTGGTACTGATTGAAACTGACAAGTGGCTGAATGCCCTGTCTCTGAGAGCTGGGTTCACAGCAAGTGAGAATTGGTCAAATGTGGTGAAATGCATCATGAATGGTGGCTTTCTTCGGGTTTCATGCATGGCCCACTGCTTAAATCTTGTGGTGCAGGAGTTTCTGCAGCACCTTGATATAAAGGAAATGCTGATAGTTGCATGCCGTATCTGTTCTCACTTTTCACACTCTGCAAAGGCCCATGACCAACTTCGGCAGTTGCAGATCTGAAACAGCCTCCCACAGCACCGCTTGAAGCTGGAAGTTGTCACCCGGTGGAACTCCACCTTATACATGACAGAGAGGTTGTATGAACAGTACAAAGCCATCTCAGAATATCTTGTCATGCACACTAGCCGTGACAGTTCCGGGGCCTCCAGGTCTACGACGACTGAACAGTGGCACCTCATGGACTCTGTAATAAGACTCTTGAGGCCTTTTGAACATGCCACACAGGCAGTGAGTAGCAAGTCTACCTCCATTAGCAATCAATTCCACTGCTGTGGGTACAGAGGCAGACATTGGTGAATGTACAGCATAATGTTGATGTTGCTGGAGGCAGTGATAGCAGTGTATTCCTGAAACACATGCTGACAATGCTCAACCAGAATCATCACATCTTGAGCATTCAGCATAACACAGAAACATAGAATTTGATGGCAGATAAGGACTACTTGGACCACCTAGCCTGCCCATTTCCCTACCTAACGGATAAGCTGCAGATGCTAGTTAACCAACAGCCTACTTCCTCCTACCCCCACTAGAATTGCCTTACGTCTGTCCAATGCATTCTTGAATTCCCCCACTGCTTTTGATTCTACGATCTCCTCAGGAAAGCTGTTCCATGCATCCACAACCCTCTCTATGAAGAAATACTTCCTCACATTACCTCTGAGCCAGCCCCCTTCTATCTTCAAATTGTTCCCCCTTGTTCTTGCACATCTCTTTTTCTGAAAGATGCTACCCTCTTGGGCTTTGTTAATTCCCTTGAGGTATTTGAAAGCTTCAATCATGTTCCCCCCTCTCCCTCCTTTCCTTGAGGCTCTACATCTTAAGCTCCTTTAGTCTTTCTTCATATGTCTTCTGGTGCAGACCCTGCACCATTTTGGTTGTCCTCCTCTGGACAGCCTCCACCCTGTCTATGTCTTTGCGGAGATGGGGTCTCCAGAACTGCACACAATACTCCAGATGTGGTCTTACCAACTGTCTGTGCAGAGGTCCAACAACTTCCTGTTTTCTACTGGTGATGCCTCTCCCTATGCATCCAAGTATCCCCCAGCCCTCCTTACTGCCTCCTCACATTGCTGGCCCTCCCTTTAGGACAACTGATATGACTACCCCAGGTCCCTTTCCATTTTTGTTGTTGTCAGTATCTCACCCCCCATTGTGTACTCTTCCCTTGGGTTTTTGTTTCTCAGATGCATTACTTTGCACTTCTTTGCATTGAATCTAAGCTGCCATACACTTGACCATTCCTCCAACCTTGCCAAATCCCTTTTCATCCTTTCCCCCCCACCTTGTGTATCAATGCTGTTGCAGATTTTTGTGTCATCTGCAAAGAGACATACTTTTCCTTCCAGTCCCTTCGCAATGTCATTTATAAAGACATTAAAAAGTGAAAACTTTGCAATAACAACATGCTGGACCCATGATACAAACATGGAATTGCCTCAGTACTGTGGGGGGGTGGGCCTGAACAGGTAAAAAATATCAGGGGGCAACTGGTGCACTTGGTTCATGGGGCACAGAAGTCATCTGCCAAGGTCAGGAAACCTGAGCAGCATAATCAGGCTGAAGGTGAACCTGGATGAGTAGTATCAAGCATATCCTGTAAGGGGGAAGGGGACTGCAGTTCCAGGTGGTCTGTCATCAAAAGCAGCAGGCATTAACCCACTTTGGGAGGCTTTGTGCCAAATGGGGAGTTGTGACATAAATGATTCTGGAGAAGTGGATGATGCATCAACCACTGGACTTAGAGCAGCGCAGTGAATGGTTGCATCATATGTGCCTGAAAACAGGCATCTGTCAATCACTTATGATCCCCTTTTATACTGGAGTGGAAAGGTCAGTGAATGGCCAGAGCTGACTGCTGTGGCACTGAAGTATCTGACATGCTTACCCTCCAGTGTGAGTGTTGAGACGGTATTCAGCTCAGCAGGTGCAATAGCTCGGGATCGTCGTACAAACCTCTCTCCTGCAAATGTCAGTTTGCTGACATTCATAAAAATGAATGAGAGGCACATACCCACTCAGAGTGCAATCTCAGTATTCGTACCCCGACATACTCATGGTTTGGCTGATGTTAAAGAAAGGGACCATCCTGGTGGCAGTGGCAGCATGAAGCGGCCTACCCTGATGTAGATGATACCACAGTGGAAAAAGAATTTCCCCGTGGTCCGAATTCAGACATAGAAGACTGCGAGAGCAGCTTTCTTTCTGAGGATGATGGTGAATGATGATGAGGTTAATGTTGGCAGGTTTTAATTTAAGTAGTTGAAAGGCTGTCACATGTCTTGTATGATACATGTTCTCTTTTCCAAAAAGTGAAATCACTGTCCCACTCATACTGACTCAAATTCCATATGTCACGTCATCACATTTATAACACAGAGCACAGTATATCCTGGCCCCCGAACTACCACCACAATAAGACTGCTGTTCTCCACTGCCACCATAGGGAATGTGACTGTATGTCCCCCCAGACTACAACCACCATAAGACCGCTGTTCTCCACTGCCACATTAGGGAATGTAACTGTGTGTCCCTCTGGACTACCACCATCATTAGACTGCTGTTCTACACTGCCACCATAGGGAATGTGACTGTGTGTCCCCCCAGACTACCACCAGTATAAGTCCGCTGTTCACCACTGCCACCACCACCAGATTCAGAAAGATGTGAGAGGGAATGTCATCATGCGCTACAGCTATGGCTACCAGCACCCACCACCAGTGTCATTGTGACTATGTTTTTCCATTACATTGACCATGCCAAGGCAGAGGTAGTCAAACAGGAGACCGCTTCCATCAGCCACAGGCACAAGTCTTCTTCCTAGTAACACTATAAAGTGAGTATGTGTACTAATGTTTTTTATGCTTTTCAACTTCCTTTAACTGTGTGTTTTGTTTTCTGTTGCTTTTTTGAGCTGCAGTGGTCAAACACATATGGTCAACTTATTTTGTTTTTTTACAGGTTAACAACAACAACGACTCTCCTTCACTGAAGGTCTGTAGCAATGGTACAGCAGCAGTACTGCCTACAGGAACCTATGGAATATCCATTTCCAATCCATACTAGTAAGTATATCTATTTTATTTCATTTGTTCCTTTTTTTTTTATAAGAGTGCAATAAATCCGACTGAGGATTCATAAACTAGGTGACGTGTACATCACAAAAAGTATTTTTGCAACATATTTTGCACCGTATTCCAAATTTGCAGCTGTGCAGCCATGGCAGTGTTGAAAAAGTTGGACCCAGGTTGTGTTACTTGACAAGATGTGGTTTTGAAATGTAACTTGAGTTGAGACACAGGGATACTGACACAGTATATTGGTTACACAGCCTTGTACTAAATTAAGTTGTGATCTGATGATTGCAGTGGGACAGCTTGCTATCTGTTTTAATCCAGATATCTGTGGAACAGCCACAGCTTAAACAAAATGTCTTACTGCTGCAATCAAGTTGTAATAAGTCCTTCATTTCTTTTTTTAGGAAACTTCCAGATGCTTTGTTGTGTCATAGTTGTCTTATCCAAAGAACTTCTTCAACATCATGCCCCCCCCCACCGGGCTGGGGCAGATATGCAACATGCAGAAGTTGTTTAAATTGATGACCATGGCCATCATTACCAGACTGGAGAAGGATGCAGATAAAATCTGTGAAGAAGTAACCAAATAATAAACCATTAATGAGACCTATTTGCAAATATGCTTCCCCTCCCCAAAGAAAAATTACTTACCTTCTTTGGCTTGAGAGTATTCCATTTCCAATTTTAACTCCAAAGTTTCTTGTCAAGCACTGAAATGTGCACACCACAAGTATGTGACCTGTGATACAAAATAATACGAGTACACGTCTATATATGTCAACCCCCACCTAGAAAATACATAGCTATATATTTTTCAATATATATCACCTCACCAAGGCTACTATTAATCTACACACAATGGGAACCCTTCTATCCGGTTGAGGTAATCACATCGTATTCACGGGAATCACAGCACACTTTGGACCAGCAACAGTTCTCTCACGGTCATCATTTCTGATGGAACACTGAATGGATTCATGTCATGTTATCCCTCCTTCTCATGGTTAGGCAAGACACTGTGCATCATGACATCATCATCACAGAGTATGTAAACTTTCTGGACACAAGACAGTTGCATTTTGGGGATGCAGAAAAATTCTGGGGACTCTGTGTGACCACTGACCACATAAGTGACTGCGCAATAAATTCTGGTGAACTTTTCATGTGGTGTAACGCTCCCATTTCACTTCCTCAGCACTTGGGAATTTTCTGGACACAAGACAGATGCATTTTAGGGATGCAAAAAATTTTGGGGGACTACGTGTGACCACTGCCTGCATTAGTGACTGTGCAATAAATTCCGGTGGACTGCATGTGGTGTAACACTCCCATTTCACTTCCTCAGCACTTGGAAATTTTCTGGACACAAGACAGATTCATTTCAGGGATGCAGAAAAATTCTGGGGACTCTGTGTGAACACTGTGCGCATGAGTGACTGCACAATACATTCTGGGGGACTTTGCATGTGGTGTAATGCTCTCATTTCACTTCCTCAGCACTTGGGAATTTTCTGGACATGAGGCAGATGCATTTTGGGGGTGCAGAAAAATTCTGAGGACTCTGTGTGACTACTGCACACATAACAGTTGCATTTTGTGTGCTGTAATTATGAACACATGGGGTGGGATATTCAGAAATGCACCAGAGTCCGGCACAATACCTGCACAGTGTAACTCCACTGCACCATGGCACACTGAGTGTGATATTCAAAGGTTGCACTAGGCGGCATGCGCCAATGCAACATGGCTGAATATCGCACAGATGCGACATAGTGCAGCCAGGGCTGTGCCAGGGAGCAACCCAACCTGTGCAATATTGCAACCAGGGATGTGCAAGGGGCTGAGGTGCATGCACCAGGACACATATGGACTGGCAACAGGCACAGCAAGGAGCATGCCACTGGTGTGGAATGTGCCACCAACAGGGTGCCAAGGGTGCCAGGAGTGAGGCACAGTAAGCACATAATGGAACACCACCCAGTGTGCATGGGGATGCAGCAGACCCCTGCCAAGCACACCACAGTGGTGCATGGAGGTAGGGTAGCACCAATGGCCATTGGCGAACAACCACTAGCAACCCCCCACAGGAAGGTACACGGCATGCCACCTGGACCACAGCCGGCAACACACAGGCAAACAGCACACAACACACACACCACACAACCAGAACAAACAGCCCATGGCTGCCCCAGGGCACAGTCACTGACCAATGGGTGAACACCACCAGGCCCATCTCCCTGGCCACCTCAGTTGCACCACACAGCCACCATGCACACCACTGCAGCATGGTTCCACATGCCAGCCGCAAAGCAGACCTGGACACAGATGGTTAACCATAATAAATGTATTAATAATGGAAATAAAACACAACAATATACATATATACAAGGAACAGGGGACAAAGAACAAGGAATGGGGAAGCTATGTACAAAATGGCTAAGCCAGGGAAGGGAATGAAGAGGACAGGGGTCAGGGCTAGACTAGGGATCAAGGGAGGGCAAGGGAAGGGGGGACAGGGAAGTATAAGGGTCACGGGCCAACTGGCTCTGTGGGCTGCCTTGCCCCACCGCTGCCTGGTGCTGTTGCCTGTGGAAGGACCTCTGCAGCATCCTCGCCACCTGTAGCGTGGCAGTGGTGACCTCAAGGATGCACCTCAGGAGGTGGGTGTTGACAGCAGGCCGACAGACACCTAGGACAAAGGAGGATACATGGTATCAGTGTGTGTCCAGAACACCCTAGCCCACCCACCATGTGCAGTGGAAAGTGGTGACACGCCCCTGGGATGGCACCCAGCCACCCACAGTGCGTGCACTTACACATGCTGCCAACCTGGCATACCACAGCCGTACAGAACACTGCACACCAACACTGCCCATGATCCACCCACCGCCACCATGGCAGGCAGGCAGCATGGTACAGAAGCAGGATGGCAGCAACACAACTGGCAGCTAGATGCACCCACAGCCCACCTGTGGCAGCGACACACATGTGCGATAGCCACACATGGTGCAATTGACACCGCGGGCAGCACACAGCGGCAATGGCCATGTGCACAGGAGGCCGTGGCCCACCCCAACCCCCACTGCCCACCGTACACAACAATGTAGCATGTAACTGTGCCTACCTGCATGCTGCGGCACACCATGCACCAGTCCCGTAGCACTGCCTCGGTGGCCTGCACTCTGTGAAGGTTCACCTGTGGTGGCCCTCCCTGGCCCACCCACAGCACCAGCCAGTCTGGCTCTCCTCCGGTCCTCAGGGCCTAGGATGAAAACATTGAGAAGAACACATCAGTACCTGCCATCACTATATGCCCCCCCAGCACAGCATGCTCCCAAGCCCAGCTCAGCCGCAGCATGGTGGCACAGTGCACACACATTGCACCACCCTGGGCCACAGGGCACGCAGCCCCAGTGCCCCCCCTCAGCATGGTATGCCACCCTGCCAGCCCCACAGAACACTGGACAGTCACAGATATGAGCAATGCACACCTACCTGGCCATGGCACGGCACCCCTCCAGACGCATGCCTGCAGTGCCTGGAGCCTCTCTGGGTCCCTCCACTGCATGTCCCCATAGCAGTGGTGACACTTTTCTGGTGCACTGGACACTGGTGACCTATTCCAGCTCATCCACCACCTCCTGCCACACCTCTGTCAGTGGCCTCTTAAGGGGCATCTACCCAAACAGTCTACCTGTGTGGGCCCCCACCAGGGTCACAAGGTTAACTAGCTCAATTTGGGTCCAGTTGGGAGTTCTGGCAGTGCTGCAGCATGGCATTTCAGTAGCACTGTAGAGCAAGTCAAAATGGTGCCTGGTAGCGCACGAGCTCCACATGCTGGGGATGTGTGCCTCGCACATAGATGCACTGTCAACAGCAATTGCACATCCCAAGGGGATGCACAACATGTGCCAGGCCACACTGGCATGTGGTGCAGGGTTCCCTGAGGGGCAAAGGGCATGCCTGGGGTCAAGGATCAGCATACGCACCATGCGCGACTGTGCTATTGGGACCACCATGCATGGTGCACAGTAGGGACATGTTGGTGCCACGGCCATATCAATAGTGCCCAGGTGCCATAACATGATATTCAGGTGCCATGGAGCCAATGGAGCACACGCCATTTGCTCATGGCACCAGAGCACCATCAGCCCTGGCGGCACCCGGGCGCCATAGGCCACATAGTGCCCGAGTGGCACATGTTCCATAGTGGCCAAGCACTGTATTGTGGCATTAGCAGTTCGCTCCTTCACCGGTAGCACACATCACAATGTTGCACCACGGTTTGTGCATGCGCAAGTCCATTGCGCAAGGTGCAAGATCACAATATTCAGTCAGCATATGCAAATCAGCTCATCAGCCAACCCATGGTGCATCAAGGGCATTTGCATCTCATTACAGTTGCTCATCCACTCATTTGCATGTGATGTGCTATAAAGACACCATGGAATAGCACAGGACATGAACTGGTATTGCATCCTTCAGAGGTAAGATGCGAGGCTGAGGGGAACAATGGGACAGTGGATTGGGCATGTGGTGTGAGTTGTAGCAGTCACTGACCAAATGTCATTGCCCACAGGAAGCATCATGACCAATTGTGAGGATGGTGAGGAGCATGTTCCTGCACAGAAGCGTAGGCCCAACTTTACAAGAGGAGAGACGGATGCCCTGTTTGAGGCGTACCTTGACTGGGAACCTCTGCTGAGTGGTACAACAGGCACCCCACAGGCCAGGAGCGCAGCATGGGAGGAGGTGGTGGGGGCTGTGAATCAGCAGGGCAGCCATCAGTGATCTGCGCAGGAGTGCAAGAAGAATGTTGGCACCAACAGGTGCAGAATTAATGAAAAGGGGGCAGCCATCCGGGCCGCACATGCAGTAACAGGGCAGTGGTCAGCTTGACGTGTCACAGCTGATGCCGCAGGATGAGATGGTGGCAGCCACCATGCAGCATAGCACTGTTGAGAGGGTGCCTGGTGGTGGCTTCCAAACAGGTGGGAGCCCATCACTGCATGGTAGGTACAGCAGCATCTGGAGCAGGGTGGTGTTGGGGGGGATCAGCTTGTGTGACAGTGGCATTAATGTGACTGTGTTCCCTTTCAGCACCAGAGCACCTGCCCTGCATGCAGTGGCAGAGGTGGTGGTGTCTGCCATGGGGGTGAGCCTGGCCCTGAAGGACTGGCCTTCCACCTCCACCGGTGTCTGGGGGCCAGATAGGCTGCATCACAACACCGCTGTCCGGCCAGATGCCTGTGGTGTGGTGGTGGACGAGGCCCTGGCTGCATTCCAGTGGGACACCAGCCATGGCATTCAGCATGCAGAGACAGAGATCGGGCCGGGGTCTGACACTGATGATGATGTGACCATCATCCTGGATAGTGAAGCTGCCATTGAGGGGGAGGCACTCATACCACTCACCATCCCTGGCAGTGCCCTGGTGGAAGTCGTCCACCCACCGGCCACTGCCCCCGGTGTCACCATGTGCGCCAGTGGAGTGGTGCCAGCTGATTGTGGTGGTGCAGCTGCATAGGCACTGCACGGTGCAAGGTGGCTGGAGGGGTGGCAGCAGCAGATGGATGGGGACATTGGGGACCCGGGTGCAGCGACCACCGATGGTGCACTGGTGATTGTGCAGCCCCAAGAGGACCCTGCTGTGCAGTGCCCACCTGAGTGGGGGGCTGGGCAGCGAGGTCATATGCCACCTATGGGTTGGGGCATTGCCCAGTCATCCCTGGGTGCTGACCGCTTGCCTGAGCACACCCATCTGCTGTAGGCCTCCATAGAGCAACAGTTGCTACTCGTGGCAGGGGTGCGTGCACTCCATGCCAAGATGTGTCAGGCTGCAGAGCAGTATGACTGGGGCTATGCACGGCTCCTGACTGACAACAATTGGCTGTGGGAGGACACAGCTTCAGCCCTGGATTGGCTAACTGCTGCGGTCATGGTCGGCATAGCACCACTGTCCACCAAGGTACGTGGCTGGTCGGCACAGATCCCATGGAGTGCATTCTCAACCCCTGGGATGTGACATCAAGCGACCCCCCTCAGTGTCAACACTGGGTTCTGCTGTGGGCATTCTGGGCACACCCAGTGTGGGCATGTTCAGGAGCCTGTAGACCCCTGCAAGGATCTGGTCATGGTCCAACAGTAACACTCCTGGGGGACTGTCACAGATACCCCCTGTGGCTGTCGCACAGCCTGGGTCTGCTGGGTGGCCTCAGAGGGGCCGTCCATGAGTCAGCGGTGTCCGTTCGACCGTGCGACGGAACTGATCTGCCCACCTCTCTGTCTGCAGTCTGCTGCCGCTGCCCCATGTGCACATTGGTGTGGTGTGTGTGTGTGCATATCATGGACATAGCATCTGTGATGTGTGCCCCACACAGGCTGTGTGTGCACCTGTCCAGCCACTGGCCTGTGTGGCATGTGCATGATGATGCCAGCACAGCACCAACTGTCACTGTGCACCAGTGGTCACTGCCTGACACACACCAGGTGCCAGCGTCTGGGTATGTGCCTGTGGGTGCCAGTGTGCGTGTGAGTGTATGGGTGTGTGTGTGGGGGTGTGTGAGTGGGGTGTGATGTGCTGTGCTGTGTGTTGCCACAGGGTCCAATTCCAAGCCCGCCCATGCCCCCCTCCAGCCGGTCCTGTCACAGGGCCCGCCCACACATGCCTGTGTGCTGTGCCACAGGTGCCATTCCGTGTATGGGTGCATGTTCACCTACCTGTGTGCACTGTAGTGCTCCTCCGCGACCATGTCCCAGTGCTGCTGGGCCATCCTGTTCAGCCAGGGTTCCCGTCACCTGGGAGGGGCTGCCCACTGCCACATGGCCCGGTGGCCATGTCATCCCCACTGCTGTTCCCCTCTTCGACCTCGACAGCTATCCCACGGTTGATGGCCATGTTGCGCAGTATACAGCAGGCCAGGAATAGGCCACAGGCCTTTGAGGGGCTGTACTGTAGGGCACTGCCAGACCTGGACAGGCAATGGAACTGTGCCTTCAGCAGCTGAAACACGCGCTCAATGATGTTCTGTGTGCTAGCTTGTGCCTCATTGTATTGCTCCTCCACAGGGGTTGACGGGCACCAGTATAGGGTGAGCAGCCAGGGCCAGAGTGGGTAGCCACTGTCATCTGTGTGGAGGGAGATATGGTTAGCATGGTGGACTTTGTTGCTGCAAGTCCCATCCTTCCTGGATGCTCCCTGCGGTTCCCCTACCCTAGCAGCCCCCACCCCTTGCCCTGTTGTGCCAGGCTGCCCGTGGTCCCAGCATACTCACCTACTAGGTGGCCAGTGGGGATGTCCCCAGTCTCAAACCTGTGACACAGTGCTGTGCCGTGCCAGATGAAGGCATCGTATGCTCCTCCAGTGTGTGTGGCACAAACATTGATTATGCACCCCCTGGCATCACACCCCACCTGGCAGTTGACACTGGGGTAGCCCCTTCTGTTGATATAGGCTACCCCCTCCAGGCCAGGTGGCATGTGGATGCCAGCATGGGTGCAGTCGATGGCCCCTAGTGTGCCAGGCATACGTGCTACCCTGTGGATCTCCTGCATGTTCGCTGTACACCCTGCCTGTGTGCTGGGCAAGTGGATGTATTCCGCAACATGTGGCAGCAGTGTGTTGAGGAATTGTGTGAGGAGACATGATGCGGAGGACTGGGTTATGCCAGTGGTGTCCCCTGTTGGTCTCTGAAAGGTGCCCGTGGTGAGCAGGCACATGACAGCTGTGACTTTAGCCTCCACCATTAGGGCATGGCTCCGTCTAGTGGGTGTCTGCATCTCCTCACTGCACAGCTCACAGAGCTGCCTCAGAATCACCCGGTTCAGGTGGTACCAGCCCACAATCTCTGTATCGCTGTATTGTTCGAAGGTGGTGCGGGCACGGTACTGCCTGTTCTAGGTATACTGCCAATGGGCCCTTCCATGGTCATGCCACACTGCCTCCTGCCTCCCCACACCCCTCATTACCACCTCCATCTGGAATATGGCACTGGCCATGGCCTCTGCTGTCCTGTCCCCCCCTGAGCGGCTGACTCCACTGGCCCCCCCAGCTGTGTGCTGCACCATGTGTGTTTGTACTTGGCACACACCTGTTTATCCTGAACCTGGCTGGTGGCCTGTGGCCTCCACCTCCCACCTGTCTGGGCACCTGTGCATCCCCTTCTGAGCTGAGTGTCACAGACACACACTCTGGCAGTTGCCTCCCCACCTGTCACACACACACACACACACACACACACACACACACACACACACACACACTTATACATGCGTGCATGCACACACACACACACACACACACTCTCTCTCTCTCACTGCCTCTGTCCCTCTCTTGCACTCTCCTGCTGTTCTGCCTGTCCACTCTATCTTCCTCTCTCCTGCTCCTCTCCGGCACAAGTGTCCTTCCCCTGCTTGCTCCCTGCAAGCCTCCCTGGCCTCCTTAAAGGAAGTGGTCCCCCAATGATGAAATCAGCATTCTGCTTCAACTCGCACAGCTTCTGCACTTTAAGTTGTTCTGGGCAGAGAGTGAAGAAGATAGGATGACTGACTTTTCTTCTGGATGCCAATAGATCTTAGCTTCTTTCCTGTCTTGGAGTCCAAATGTGAAGAAATGTACAGCTGTAAGAGATTACACATTGGACTTGTTACAGTTCTGCTTAAGTTGGATTATTACCTAGGCTGTGTTGGACTTGATTAGTCATTAGCAATACAGGTGGTATGTATGTGGGCAAGCATACAAGGAACTCAACATGTTTGGCATAGTTTATGATAGTTGTCTTACCTGGCCAATGAAGAAGGGTAGAATGATTTGCTTAAATGTATGCCAATCTGTTGTGGGGTAGAAAACAACAGAAATAAAACCCTCCTCCCCTCATATTTTAATACAGTATCTTGTTGCAGTAATAGTGTAGGTAGTGAGAAATGATCAGACTGGATGGGCCAAGCAGTCCTTAATCTGCCATCAGATTCTACATTCTATATTTCTATATTTATTTTTATAGGCATAGGTGTGCACCACGCATTTCCCATTTGCTCCACGCTTGCGCCATTTGTCCGGTGTTGAATATCGCATTGCACCGCTTATTCATGTCTACGCCCCCTGCACTTGTGCATACATACATTACCATTGTGCACTGGTGCATGGCTACTTGCACTGTGCAATTACTGCCACTGAATATCGCTCTTGGTCACATTTCGCAGTTGTGCAGGTGCAACCCTGTTGAGCCCTGCGCTACTGCTTTGACTATCCCACCCTAGATGTCATACTTAAATTATAAATTAAAGCAGCAGTGAAACAAAGTGGTGAACATTTTTGACCTATACTTTTTAATGCTATTTTACATTGCCAGCCACCAGTTACCTCCTGACTTGTATGATACCCTTCTTTTCACAATTTGTGTCTGCTTTACTACTTTTTCTCATGTCTGAAAAAAAAAGAGCGTGCCTTTTAATATGGCTCTGACCAAGTTTTCATCACTATTTGCAGCTGTTTTTGAATAAATATTATTCTGTGAGATCATAAAACACTGCCTACTGTATAACTGTTAATTTTACAACAGTAGTAATATATAACAACTGATGGAGAAAAACAGCGGAAAATACTGACGAAGACCTGGTCCACACCGTAATAAAAGGAGTGCTCCTATTATTATCTTAGACATGAAAAAAATTACTGAAGCAGACTCAAATACTGGAAAGAATGGTATCATACAAGTCAGGAGGTAAGTAAAGTGGCAGTGTAAAATAGCATAAAAAGTATAGGCCAAAATTTTTACCAGATTGTTGCACTGCTGCTTTAATGTCTGTTTCAAAAAATAAATATTTCTGGAGCCTCAATAATGTTTACTTAGTGTCAGAACTGGTGATTTGAAGTGTTTCACAAAAAGTATGACTGAACAGTGCAAGTATGTTGTGCTAAACTGCATGTGTGACATCAGTGTTCATTCCGGTGTGTGTAGACATTATCCAGCTTCATGCAAACATGTATATGGTATGTCTTGTTGCAGTATCTCAAGAATAAAGCTACAAAAGAATATATGATGTATATTTTATTTGTACCATCAGCACCAGCAGAGTAAGTGATATGATATTTTTTCAGAGGTACTGAGTCACTGTGCACCTCAGTCACTCACTCACAGTGCACACATGACTTTGCGGAGATCACAGCACAAAAAACGCATGTGCTCCTAAAAATCATGTGTGCAGAATGTGACTAAGGTGCACTCTGGGCTGATACCTCTGAAAAAATATCATATCACTTAGTCCACTGATAATGATGGTGACAATAAAATAAACGTTATTCTGCTCACTGTTCTTTATACCATAAACACTGCAACAAGTCAGCAATATATATTTGCAAGAAGCTGCACAATGACTGATGTCCCACACACACACACACACACACAGAGGAAACAACACTGACTGCACACATGCAGTTTAGCACAGCACTGCTCACACCAGCTTTTCCACAACCACTCCACAACAGAAAGTAAACATTACTGAGGCACTGGATTGTAATAACAGGGTAATAAGGAGCATGTATGTCTGTATGTGTATGTATATATTTAAAGAGAAGCAGTCAGCAACAGGAGTTCCTGTCCCCTGCAAAGCTTACCCTCCAGTTAAGCCTTTCAAGTATGTTGCAGCATTTTTCTCAAGTTGCAACATCCTTTATTTTAATAAAGAAAAGTCAGCGACCTAGAAGTATGGCAGACGCTATGGGGGCTACATGCCACAGGCCACATACTGTTCCTGGTCCATCACACACAAATAAAAACACTCCTTCCCTCTCCAATGTGATGAGCGACTTCACACACACTCACACACAGTCACACACACACACACACACACACACATACACAAACACACACAAAACAAAACTTAGCTAACAAAGAAATCGGTCACCAAAAAGAACCAACAGAACAGTACAAAAAAAAACCCCTAAAGAATTAGCTTTTAAAAAAACTTTTGGGTTTTTGGAATTTGCTCAAGAAAGAAACTAATAACAAATTCTCCTCTCCTACACAAAATGTTTCCTCTTTCTACCTCTGCAAAGGAGAAAGTGAAAGTATCTACTTGTATAACTCACTTCCTTCCTGCCTGGCTAAAGCATGTGACGTACAGTACAGTAAGCCATGTTATGTTTGTTGGGGGGCTGCCTAAAGTGTCTATATTGTTGTCATTCCACCTTACTTCATGTTACGGCAGAATAACAACACAAAGTCATAATAACAAAGTGAAGTAAGCACTTTTCAATGGCCACGTCGCGCAGCATTATGATAACGTGAAGTGGCCACCTTGCATTTACTTCACAGTCAGAATTTAATTTTGCTGCATCTCTAGTGCCTAGATCTCTGATTGGCTAAGGAAACAGGGTTCAGTGTCACCAACATGTCAGCTCCCATTAGTTCATATGAAGTCTATTCAGTTTTATACAGTCTCTCCCCTTCTAGCCACTAGTGCAGCCCAACCCAGCACTTTTCACCAAACAGACACCCCACTGGATTACAGTCCAAACTGCCCCCTGTTAAATGAGCCCACTCTCATTGCTATAGCTCCAATAGTTAAGCTGTCACTGCCGCAGAAACTATGTCCCACCCAGGTGGCAGGCAATGTTCATAAATATGTATGGTGCTGCTCATTAATATTTATGAGCTTCGAGCAGCCCCCACTATTCAAAGTCCCTTTCCACTGCTCCTAAGGACTTTTTCCAGATTTCCTTTGATCTCTGGGCCCTATAAACATAAGAGGGGCACTGGGACTATGGACAATACCCCCACTTCATGACCGCAATGGTGGTCGGGAACATCAAAGCACTTAATGCTCTTGGGCAAGAGCGGCTGGAAACAGCATGCTGGCCACTTGCAGTGGAGGAATTATGCTCAAATGGGGCAAAAAAAGGTCAGCAGGCTGGTGGAAAATGGTGGGACAATGTGGGGCACTACAGGTAAACCCCCACAGGGGGCTTACATTCCCTTCCCTTGAAATGTTTGGCTTCCACGGCACGCATAGGGAAAACTCAAAGTTAAGCATCAAACATTTATAACATTTCTATCTATACACCTGGTTCCTATTTAGCGTACTACATCCACAAGGACACTCAAGCACAGAACAGTATAATAGCAAACTCTTTTTTCCTTTTTGAACTCTTTGACCACATGAAAAGTGGCACACGTCAGCTATAGGATATTGAAGACCCACAGAGTACACTTTTTCCCTCAACCCTGCTAGGGACCCTGTTCATCTCCCTCTTTTCCTTCTGGTCATCTGTTTTTCTGACCTAGGGGGTTTTGCATCAGCAGGGCACATTTCCACCTTCTGTAGGGACATAGGAGTAATGTACACTCCCTTATGTACTACAAACAAAAGTAAGTCTGTAGAAATGCAGGGTCATGATACATCAACTTAAGGATGGGTGTTGCCATCCTCCCTGTCCTATGAGGGGTATCCTGAATACCTGTGCCCCTACCTGCCCCTGGGTCAGCGATGGTCTCATCATCGTCTTCACCCTCCTCTTGTTCCTCATCTAATAGGGTGAACAGCTCTAACACTTCACCCATATCAGGCATGACTCTGGGGGGACTAACCTGGGCTCCTTCAAAGGGCACAGTCAGATCAGTATTCAGTTCCAATGTGGGCCCTTAAAAAGGTCTATCTTCCCCCTCATCTTCCTGATCCTCAGAATCATCCTGCAACCATTCCTATGGTGTATCTGCAGAGGAGATGCTCCTGTACCACTCAAGCAGCTCAGCTGGACCAGTATTCAAGTCTAGAGTGGCCCCCCCGAGGGGCACAGCTGGGACAGACTCCCTGACCCTATCCTGTTTTCTAGGTATATCCCTTGTCAGGGGCAATGCCAGGAATAACCTGGTGAACTCCCAGGTATTGTAATGACTGTGTGGGGTCTCATCATCCTCCCCCTCAGACTTCTCTTCAGCCTGTCCCTCATCTGAGGCCTCCCCACCCTGGGCAGGCCCAGCCCCCATGGTATCACTGTCTCTTTGCCTCTGTCTTCTGCGTGCAGCAGCTTGAGTGATTAGGGGTGATGAGGGATTTTCCACAACTTCCTTTGCTTTCACTACTCTGTCACCAATAGGCAACAAGAGGTTATAGTGAATAACCGTGTGCCCTTGAGTCTTTCCTTCAGGCCAAATCTCGTACACCGGCAGGTCTGCAAGCTTTTCCACTGCAACATATGGGGTGTCTCCCCACCTGTCGGCTATCTTGTGCTTTCCTGGTATGCCCAGCTGGCATAGTAGCACTCTGTCTTCCACTTCCAGATCCTGAGCCTGCACTTTCTTGTCATAATGTTCTTTGTTCACCTGGTTTCTCTCAGTGGCCATCTCAGAAGTGAGCTGAGAAGTATCATCCAGTTGTTGTCTCAGAGTTTTCACATACTGCAGATAGTCACCTGTTCCCAGTCCATCTGAGGAGACTGCATAACACAGGTCTACCGGCAGACAGGCTTCCCTTCCAAACATGAACTGGTAGGGAGAGAATCCCGTGGCATCATTCCTTGTGCACCTTGTGCAGTTGTAGGGCAGGGATCAGTGTACTCATCCTCTGAGTCCATGTCCACTTGTCCCAAGGATCCAAGGTGCCCAGCATATCTAGCAGAGTCCATTTGAATATTTCAGGTTCAGGGTCACCTTGGGGATGTTAAGGTGTGGTCTTCCTGACATCCCCACAACAACAGCAACTCTTTGATGAGCTGACTCTCAAAATCTCGACCCTGATCCAAGTGGATCCTCTGGGGGTGCCATTGTGTACGAAAAACTTCTGTACCAAGATTTTAGCCACAGTGGAAGCCTGCTGATCCTTGGTGGAATAAGCTTGAGCATAGTGGGCAAAATGGTCAGTAACAGTTAGGATGTTGGAGATATTGTGTGAGTCAGGTTCCAACCTAAGGAAGTCTATGCATACCAGTTCCATAGGGATGCTAGTTTGGATGTTGACTAGTGGAGCAGCATGCTGGGGGAGTGTGTTCCACGTTATACATCTCATGCAATGCTTGCAATACACTTCTACATCTGCCCTCATCTTTGGCAAAAAAAATCGACTCTTAACCAGGTCCAAAGTGTGTTCGGCTCCCAAGTGCCACATATTGTCATGCTTCTCTAGGAGTATCAGTTGCTCTCGTGGGTCCCCCTGCTGATCCTGGGACTCTCAGTATAACAACCCCTTCTTTAAACATGGTTTAGGCCATTCATGTAACAGCAGCAGTCTGGGGAATAATGGAGTTCACTTGCTCCTGGCTCGCCTGCCATTTCAGCACTTGCACAATCTGCCTGGTGACTGGGCTGGCCCTCTGATCCCATTGCAGGTCTTGAGTGGTTAATTGTGGGAGGGATCTAATATCTAGGGTGGTCAGCTGGCAATAGGCAACTGTAAGATAATCCCCTGAAGCTCCTAAACAGTCCACCAGGCAAGGGGTATGTTCGGCAGAAAAGATCTCTTCGCCATCATGCTTCTTACATCGGGCCTTAACAGTTTGCTCCGAGATGTGCACCCAGTTTGAGCTTTCACCATTACAGGCTTGGGGTCACCTAGACAAAGCATCTGCATCTATATGGTTTAGACCCAGGCAGTACTCCATGCAGCAATCATAGGTGGACAAGGCTGACAGCCACCTATGACCAGCTGCATCCAGCTTGGCCATCGTCTGTTTTTAAGTGAGGGGATTATTATCCATCTTCACAGTAAACTTGGCCCCATACAGTTAGTCATAGAACTGATCAACCTTGGCCCACTTCAACACCAGGAACTCCAACTTATGGACAGGATACCTCTGCTCTGAAGGGTTTAAACTCCAACAGACAAATGCAACTGGATGTAAACCTTGGGGGTGCTTCTGATACAATACAGCCCCCAATCAACTGAAACTGTCATCAGTGTGAAGGACATAGGGTTTCTGTGGTTCTGCATAAGGCAGCACTGGTGCAAGAGTCAGATGACATCCTCTAAAGCTCTATCACATTCCTCATTCCACCTCTTGCTGAAGGGTTCAGAGGGGTGGAAATAACTGACAGGTTTTGCAGATTCCCCCCCACATGGCAGCTTTATTGCTCTTGTTCATGGCAGATACCCTTGTAGCAGATTCAAAGGAGGCTGCACCACCCAGTCTATTCCTTTATAAATTTCCTGTAATAACTGCAGAAACCCAGTAGTCGCTGCGAGTCCTTCGGTGTGCGTGGCTTAGGCCAGGTGGTGAGGACCTAAACCTTGCTGGTTAGTCTATAAGCGTTTCTCAGAGATGATGTGCCCCACAAACTTGACCAAAGTCTGGAAGAACTGGCACTTGTCAATGGATAGCTTCAATCTAAACTCTACCAGGCAGTCCAAACACCTTCATTAACCAGGCCTCGTGCTCCTCCAGTGTTTTCCCAAACATGATGATGTCATCTAGGTAGACCTAACACTCCAGAGGGTTCATATCCCCAATGGCCTTCTCCATCAGGCACTGAAAGGTGGCAGGGGCACCCAAGATCCCTTGGGGCATTCTCAGAAACTCATAGAATCCAAGGGGGCATATAAAGGCTGTCTTCCTGAGGGCCAATCGGGATCTGGTAATAGCCACTTCTTAAGTTCAAAACCAAAAACCATTGACTTCCATTTATACAGTCCAGTGCATCTTGCATTCCGGGCATAATGTACTGATCCAGCACCTGTCTGCTTGTTCAGGGTGTGGAAGTCCATGCACATGCATATGGCCCCACTCTTCTTTCTCACTACCACAATGGGCGACACATAGCGGCTCTGGGATCTCAGGATAATCCCCACTGCCAGCATTTCCTACAACTGCCACTTGATGTCACCTATATCTGCTGGGGTCAGCCACCTTGATCTCTCTTGAAAAAGGCTTGTCATCAGTGAGTCGTATCTGATGCTGCTCTCCACTCATGCACCCAACATCCCATTCATGCAGGGGAAAAAACTATTTCTCCAAGCAGCCAACTTCTTCCTCACTTGCTCTTTCCATTCCTGTGGGATGGAGGAGTCACTCAAGCCAAACAGATTGGGATCAAGTCCTACTGGGGTGCCATTGCTTACTGCAGTGGTATGCACTGCCATGTCAGTGCAATATATCTGAGCTGGTGTCTTTCCTTTCCATACCTCTTAAACCTCTTTATCCTTAACATTCTTCACTTGCACATTCACCCCTCAGACATATGCATATGCTTTGGCTGGAAGAACACTAGGCTTGACTAACAGTCCCATTGGCTATCCATGTTCATCTGAAGCATCCAACATCAATATCTGATTCTTGACATCCTTCTTCAGTCTCACTACTCTGTCAATGTTGCATTACGTGTTTGACAGGAGTACAATTTCATCTCTGTCTTTTCTCCACACTATTCCCACTGGATCATCAGGCTTCTTAACAGGGATTGCCCTTTCCTTCGGTAGGCCTCTGAGACCAGGGGGTGTAATGGGTACTCCTCTCTTCTTTGTTCAGCCACTAGAGCATGACATAGCTGGGCCAGACGTCCAAACATATTTGTACTGGTGCCCACCAATACCTGCACTCCATCAAAGATGTGGGCTGCAGGGCAAATCAATGCTAAGGTCTCTACAGCTTCACTCATTCCAGCCACTTTAGCTGGGAATGCCATCCATACCCTGACATAGCCGAGGTAGGGGTATGACTTTTCACTGATGCCCCACATGTGCAGTCCCTCAAGCAGCTGCATTTCCACATCAGATAAATGTTGATCTTACCAGGATTTAAAGATGATGGTAACCTGAGAGCCACTATCCAGAATAGCCCAAGTGGGGGCTCCATTAACTGTGATCTTAGTTTTAGTTGTTGGCCCCACAAACTTCCGCATATCTACTGGCACTGTCATGTTGGTTCTGCCAGATGAGACTCTTGTGTGAGCCATGGAGCTGGACCTGCCAGGGGCTCTGGTGTCTTCCCTTATTGGGCCCGTCCATAGTTTCCCTACTGCTGGGCTGTATTAACAGATGCTCTGTCTCTTTTAGATGATTGGTCTAAAGGCACCCTACACCCCCTCTGTAGATGACCCTTGTCCCCACACCAATAACAAATAACAGGTTCCAGGGGCTGCGGCCAGTCTGGTGGTGCTGGACCAGGGGTCAACCTTAACTTTTTTTTGCACAAGCCAGCCAGACAAGTTGATTAAAAATTGTATTAGCCCGCAGATGATTGCACTAGCCCACAATAATAATGGTCAATTTTTATTGGTTATACTGGAAAAATGCAAGCCAAGAAATTCTCTGATTATTGCATATTTATCCTGCTCCCACATTGCTTCCTGCCCCAGCAAAAAAAAAAGACTACAGTCCAATCACACACCGTGTGTACCCCCATTGTTTTTTTACCATGTGCCCCTTGCTTCCTCTTTCTTCACCCCCTCCCCATCAAACCAGAGAATACCATAATAGGAAATGTTCAGTCAGGCAGTTCTAGCTCTGCACACACAATAGCCAACATCATCATGCATGTCACCACAGTCCCACCCTGACCTGCAGGGCAATGTACAGAATCAGGCAAAGAAAGACATTTTCATCCCCCACCCTGTGATTAAGCAGAACTGTACTTCTGGAAGTTTTCTTACACTGCAAAGTGAGCAGGGGCAGTTCTAGGATTTCTTTGTAGAGAGTTAAACAAACACAGGGGGATTGGGATGTAAGAAACTTTGACTTATCTGTTTATATATACCAGGCACAAAATATTGATTTAACATGATCTGCCCTAACAAAATCAGATTCTTCATAACAGTGCCATTTCATCAGTCAAAGGGGAGCAGTATACATGTATGATGCTGTACTACCTCTCTTTCTATATAGGATAATCTATGCACACCAGGAATACCTATTTAAACCTTTCAAATGATATATTTTACTACGGTTTTGCTTTGTACCATACATGCTCCAAAGCATTGTTTTTAGGATGAAATGACATGCTGTGTGGTATTGCATTGACTGGTGTGATCCATTAAAAGCAGCTGTGAACCATACACCAGTCAGTAATGGCAGCTATTGGTCTATGGATGGCCACTTCAGAGCCTAGTCTGCAGTGGTGTCCAGAGAAAGTATAGTGTGGACAGACCACCTGGCTGTGTAGACCATGTGTATCCCCCTTGCAAATGGGGTTCCACATATGCCTTGTGCCTGGGTCAGTGACTGGCATGAAGCCGCTTGGATGGGGAACCGGGGAGTGCTCTTGGAGGTCTCCATATACTGTCCCTTCAACGGCTGCCTGTTGCAGCCGTAAATAATTGAAATGGGGGGATTGTATGTTGTATGCTCGAGTCCCGCCTGGGACACTGGCAAAATAACTCCCTGCTGCCATCGCTAATGGTGCAGAGGGAGTTCTGGTAAAGGATGTGACTGATTGTTTAAAATAATTTAATAATGATGATAATGTAGTTGTTTTAACCTGCCTTGCTTTGCAGCACCGATGGTTTCTTTTGCCTCCTCCATTTTGGTCCAGAACTGCAGAATTGGACCAATCAGTACCCTGGGACCTTACAGAGCTGGCTGACCAATAGAAGAGCTGGGTGCATTTGAGCAAGGCATTATGGGCTATGGCGCTTTTTCTGCACCACTGAGAACCATAGGAGGTGACTGGCAGGTTTAGCCAGCCAATCGGAACGGGTAGCGCCCAAACTAAGAGGAGTGCCCCAGGCTATGAGAGATGAGATGTGTTGTGGCTGGTGAGGAGAGAGGAGCTGTGTGCTTCTGCGCTGGGAAAGTTCGCTCGGGAAGCACGTGAAGGCCTGAAGCGGCCGTTTTGCCTGAAGGAGGATCCGGAAAAACCTGTCGGCGGGCGGTCAGAGGAGGCTGTGCCTTGTACAGCTACCCACCAGGCTCGACCTGTTAGAGGACTGGAGAAGATTGCTGAATTGCACTCAGTCCATGGGAGGAGTGAAAAGCTGCCGTTGCAGTGCTTTTGTGACTGTGGAACCTGGAGAGCCCAGAAGCAGCCGCCTGGTGTGGTACCTCTCTGCTGTTGCTGTTTGCCATATAAATGTGTGAGGCGGTTCGTGGAGCTCAGGCTCAGCCCTGCTGGAGTTAAAGGACTCTGTCTTGTCTGGAGGTTGTGAGTACTAAATCAGAGTAGCTCCCTGCTAAATGTGCAACAGTGGTTCCGAATGGCATTGCTATACTGCTGACTGCTTAATTAAACTTTTCTTTCTTCTCTGTGTGAAGGGCCCCTACCAGCTGCCATGGTTTGGACTAGCCATTAGGGCTTGGGTACCCAGGGACAGTAACTCGTAGGGTTAGGCCTGTGCACAGAGCCATAGGTAGATAGGAACAGTATAAGCCAATTAACCTGATTTTACCCCTTTCCCCTGTTAGCTGCCCTTTTAATAAATCAGATTGCTGTGTTATAACTACACCCTGGCTGGTTTGTACTTTTCTGACAAGTTGCTGCATGGTGACTGTGATATAATTGTACCTTACTTTACAGGGGGTCCCTGGAGTGAGTTGGAATATATTATCCGTGGGGTAAGTGTACTGGTGGAAAGAATTGTTGACATCCAGTGTGAATCACTAGTGGGACGGACGGGGTGTTGCAGTAGCCCAGAAGGCTGTAACCAAGGCAGTCTCTGCTGTATTGACCCCGACCTCTGGGTGGAGGCACCCGTCCATGGATCTAGACCCCTCACCCTGCCTTAGTGGGGGCAGACAGGGGTAGTAGCCCTAAGGGTAGCACCCCCTGGGGGTTACATGTGTATACATGACAGCATTCTGTCACTGTAGTGTTGGATACAGGCACTCAAAAGGTTGGAAAATTAGGCACACTGGTTTAAATATTGTGGGACAAATCAAAGACAAGTTCAGCAAACTGGAAGCTAGTGACTTAACAGCACTCTGCCCTTGATCACAGCATGCACACTAGCTGAATAGCCTAACAATTGAGTGATGACTCTGAGTCTTTTGTTGGACCCCCCTCTTGAACAGCCAGATAACTGCAGCTCTTAATGAGCTGTTAATCACACAAGGCCACCTGGAACACTGAGGGAGATTTGCAGAAGGACTATTGCCTGCTAAAGTAGGGACTTTTTCAATTTCATTAACAGCCATGAAAAACCTGCACTAGTCAAAACGGACAAGTAGAGGGCTAGCTGCACTAGCCCTGGCCAATTTGCACTAGGTTCAGGGCTAGTAAAACAATATCAAGGTCAAACCCTGTGCTGGACAAGCCCCAGGCATTCTCACTGGGACACTCTGAGCTGCATGATTCCATTCTGCAACCCGCTCATTTCCCTGCACAGCAACTGGCACCTCTACCCTCTCTAACTCAGACAACCTCCATACCAATTCCTCTACTTGAGCCTTAACTCCTATGTCGGAGAGGGGTGCCAGGACAGGGGGTCCAGTGCCAATCATGGTGGGGCCTACATTAGGGACTATATCACTCATCCCGGGAGTTTCAGTGGAACATGATCCCGCAGCTAACTTAGCCAAGGTGACTACATCCTTGTATTCCCTCAATAAAGTCTTAAATTCCTGTACCTCACCAGAGGGCACCTCTTGTTCCACCTGCATCACAGCTGTGGATACCCCGTAAATCGACCAGTGACACTGCTTCTCTTCAGCTCTCAGACCTCCCAGACCAAAAACCCAATATGGTGGGGTGGTGGTGGTATTTTTCCTGTCTGCTAAATGCAGCTGTGACACCAGTAATGGGGAATAACAAGTGGCCTTCACCACATGCTCCAACTTGATCTGATTTAGATCTTGGGCTGCTACCCCCCTTTCTGGAACACCTTCTGCAAGGTCCTCTCCTCTCAGGCCAAGAAAGAAGACAACCACTCTCCCTCCCACTGCATATTGGTTTCAAACTTCCACATGAGGTCCTCTGAGGTTTCAGGGTTCCCAAACATGCTTTCCAAAGCTGAGATATGTACCTGGGCTGGGGCTTTGGGATCTGTGTCTCGTAAAGAACATATAACCTCTAAGGTGGGACCCCATAAACTCATCACTAATCATTTCTGCTTCTCATAGAAACATAGAAACATAGAACATAGACTTTGACGGCAGATAAGGACCACTAGGCCCATCTAGTCTGCCCATTTCCCTACCTACAGGATAGGCCGCAGATCCTAGTTAACCAACAGCCTATTTCTTCCTACCCCCCACAAGAATTAGATTATGTCTGTCCCATGCATTCTTGAATTCTCCCACAGTTTTAGACCCCACAACCTCCTCAGGAAGGCTGTTCCATGCATCCACTACCCTCTCTGTGAAATAATACTTCCTCACATTGCCCCTGAACTGCCCTCCTTCTATCTTTAAATTGTGTCCCTTTGTTCTTGCAAGCCTCTTTTTCTGAAAGATACTACCTTCTTGGACTTTGTTGATTCCACTGAGGTACTTAAAAGTTTCTATCATGTCCCCCCTCTCCCTTCTTTCCTCAAGGGTATACATATTAAGCTCCTTTAGTCTCTCCTCATATGGCTTTTCTTGTAGACCCTGCACCATTTTAGTTGCCCTCCTCTGGACTGCCTCTATCCTGTCTATGTCCTTGCAGAGATGGGGTCTCCAGAACTGGACACAGTACTCCAGATGGGGTCTCACCAACTGTCTGTATGGAGGGATAACAACTTCCTGTTTCCTGCTGATGATGCCTCTCCCTATACATCCCAGTATACCCCCAGCCCTCCCTACTGCCTTCTCATATTGCTTGCTAACCTTAAGGTCATCTGATATGATTACCCCCAGGTCCCTTTCCTTTCCTTTTTTGTTGTTGTTACTACCTCCCCACCCATTGTGTATTCTTCCCTTGGGTTCTTGTTTCCCAGGTGCATTGTTATGCATTTCTTTGCATTGAATCCTAGCTGCCATACTTCTGACCATTCCTCCAACCTTGCCAAGTCCCTTTTCAACCTTTCCACATCTCCTTGTGTATCAACCCCATTGCAGATCTTTGTGTCATCTGCAAAAAGGCATACTTTTCCTTCCAGTCCCTCTGCAATGTCACTGATGAAGACATTAAAAAGGACTGGACCCAATACTGAACCCCGTGCACTTAATACCAGTAACCCCTTTCTTCAGAGTGGACTCATTACAATTACCTTCTGTGTCCTGTTGTCCAGCTAATGTTTTACCCAGGCTACCTCCCTGGGTCCCACTCCCAGGCTGGTTAGTTTGACTATTAATCTTTGTGTGGGACTGTGTCAAATGCCCTGCTAAAGTCTAGGTAGGCCATGTCCACAGCCCCTCCCTGGTCTACTACTTTGGTCACCCAGTCAAAGAAATCTATTAGATTCATCTGACATGACCTTCCCGCTGTGAACCCATGCTGCCTTGGGTCCTGTGCTCCACTGGCCTCTAGGTACTCAAGTATTCTTTCCTTCAGAAGTGACTCCATCACTTTCCCTACCACAGAGGTCAGACTGACAGGTCTATAGTTTCCTGCCTCTGTCTTGGTCCCACTTTGTGAAGGGAATCACATCCACCTTCCTCCAGTCCTCGGTACCACACCATCCTCCCATGATTTATTAAAAGAGTAGCCAGTGGTTTCACTAGTTCCTCCCTTAATTCTTTTAGAATTCTGGGGTGAATTCCATCAGGACCCATTGCTTTGTCCACCTTCAGTTTTAGGAGTTCTTGCAGAACCCTTTCTTTTGTGAAAGGACTGTGATCAATCCCCCTATCAAGAGTGCTTCTGTTAATTGGATTAGGCATGTCCCCCTCCTCTTTTGTGAATACTGAGCAGAAATATTCATTCAGTATTCCTGCTTTTTCACTGTCCCCCTCTGTTCACCCACCGTTCATTCTATTCAGCCTCACTATCCCTCCCTTTGGCTTTCTACTCTCGTTGATGTACCTATAAAAGGTTTTATCCCCCTTCTTAACTGACTTGGCTATCTTTTCCTCAGTTTGGGCCTTTTCTATTCTGACTTCCTCCCTGCTTCTTTCTGCCTTAACTGGTACAGCTCTCTGTCCTGCTCCTTCTGTGTTTCCTTATACTTCCGGAATGCTATCTTTTTCTTCCTGACTTTCACAGCCACCTCTTTTGAGAATCATAGTGGCTTTTTCTTTCATTTTGATTTGTTTATTTGCTTCACACAAAGGCTTGTTGCCTCTGTGATGGCAGTTTTGATAATTCCCCATTGTTGCTCCACATCTCCTTCTAGCCTGTTTGCTAGTGCTTTTCTGAGGCACTCTCAACTTCAACTTGTTCTCAACTTCAGAACACTGCCAATCTTGGACTAGTGGGGTGGCACTGTCCATCCAGGACTCCAAGTCATCCTCACCATTCAGGGTAGGTTTTGCTCCTGAAAATTTCTTATGTTGCGGTTTGACTCGAAGGCCACCAGCATGGAATCAGACTGGGGTGTCTCAAACTTTGACACCTTGGGAACGGATCCTGCCCCTTGACCCCCTCCCCCCGGGGAGATCACACTAAAAGACATTACTATTAGTACAGCCTCAGCCAGTTCCTGAACCACCAATACCCCAGGCATCCAACTGGCTTCAATGGGGCGAGCACTCTCTATCAACATAGCCAATGTACCTCAACGTGAATCAAACATTTTCCCTTGAATTTTTACTTTTCCCAATCTCTTTATGGTGGATAGACATTTTTTATCATCCTCCACTTCCATCTCTGTGGGCACTCCCAGCAAATAAAAAGACTTCTGGGAACCTTGTGGGGGGGAAGGGATAAGGGAGGGGCTGACCAGAAGCCCTTTCCTCCAGATGAGGGGAGTAGCCTTCAAGCCCAAGGAGGGAGGGGGGAAAAAGACTGGGGGTGGAGGTTTCAGGAGGAGCAGAGGGAGGATGGAAGTATAAGGAATGTGGTGGGGTTCAACAAAGAGGATCAGGGATAAGGGGTGGGGGTTTGTGTTAGTAAATGCCAGGAGCTTGGGAAACAAGTTGCCAGAGTTCCAGGTCACGCTGTTCGGAGGGGGGGTTGGGATGTGGCGGCTGTCACAGAGACATGGGTCAACAAAAACCATGACTAGGACCTAAGCGTACGGGGCTACACTATGCTTAGGAAGGATAGAAAGGAGGGCAGAGGGGGTGGAGTGGCTATGTTCATTAGAGATGACATAGAAATTGCTAGGGTAGAAGAGGCAGGAGGAAACGCGGGAGGCCTTATGGGTCACCTTACGATCTCCAGCAGGAGATAATGTCAAGCTGGGTGGTAGTATAGGCCCCCAGGATGAGTGATGTTCTAGAGGATGGTTTGCTGGACAACATCATTGCCCAGTGTGGACCAAAAGGGGAAGGAGTGGTGTTGATGGGGACCCTTAATATGCCAGGTACAGACTGTGGAACCATGTACTCTAAGGTGGCCAAGGAGCAGAGGCTGCTGGAAGGCTTCCAGGATGTGTTCTTAACACAGCATGTGATGAAGCTCACAAGGGAGGGGCATATCCTGGACGTGGTTCTGGCAGATGGGGATCTGGTAAGGGACATGGTTGTACAGGACCCCCTGACTGGGAGTGACCACAATACTGTCTGGTTTCAAATAAGCATGGGGGGAGGGGGGGAGTTCTAGGACACTGGCAGTGGACTTCAGTGGGGTAGCCTTTGTGGGCATGGGAAATATTCTCAAGGATCACTTGAAGGGGATTACATCAATGACAAGTGTGGAAAGGAGATGGGAGGTCATAAAACAGGAACTTCATGAGGCAGTCAGGATCTGTGCTAAGTTGAAACGTAAGGGAGCAAGGTCACATAAGCCGTGCTGGTGGTCCAGTGAGGTACAGGTAGCAGTCAGAGAAAAGAAGGCAGCCTACAAAAAATATAAAACAACAAGAGGGGATAGGGATAAGGAAATGTACCATCTTGCATCTAGAAAAGTCACCCGTATGGTGAGGGGAGCAAAGTCCAGTAAAGAGCAGCGGCTGGCACAGGGATACATGGAGGGAAAAGGGTTCTTCCGGTACATTGGGGAGCGGAGAAAATCTAAGGGCCATCTCAACAGATTGAGATCAGAAGGAGGGTGGGTGGAAGAGGCGAGGGACCAGGCAGAGGTATTTAATGAATACTTTGCCTTTGTGTTCACTAGGAAGGGGAATGGGATATCTACAAAGCAAGGCATGAAGGGGATAGAAGTGGCAGTAAGTGGGATCAGGGGAGCAACAGAAATGGAGCAAGAGGGAGGGAGAGGTACCTCAGGGGTGTCACATCTGGATAAGGATAAAAAGGCCAGTAAGGTGGAGGGGATGGATGATGCTATCTCTGCCAAAAGGGTGTAGTTAGCCCTCAAGGCCCTAAAGAAAGACAAATCTCCTGGGCCGGATGGCGTTCATCCGAGAGTACTATGGGAATTGTCGGACATACTGGCTGCACCCCTGGTGGAGCTCTTCAATGGGTCACTTGAGACAGGGAAGGTACCTAGGGATTGGCGAGAGGCACATGTGGTGCCAATCCATAAAGGGGGCGTCGAGGGAAGTACTAGGTAACTATAGACCCATCAGTTTGACACCGGTGGTGGGAAAATTAATGGAGAGAATACTAAAGGAACGATTGGGGATGTACTTGGAGGAGGTGGGAGGTCTGGATAGTTGGCAACATGGGTTTTGTGCCACGTAGATCATGTCTAACCAACCTTGCGGAGTTCTACAAATGGGTAACATCAGAACTGGACAGGGGAAAGCCTGTGGATGTATTATTCTTGAACTTCAGCAAGGCGTTTGACTCTGTCCCCCACAATGGTCTGGTGGAGAAACTGATGGGGTTAGGAGTAGGCCCTTTGCTTGTCAGATGGATTGAAAACTGGGTAGCTGGATGCACCCAGAGAGTGGTGGTCTGTGGGGAGCTCTCAAACCCTAGAGAGGTTGGTAGTGAGGTACCGCAGGGCTCAGTCCTGGGTCTGATCCTGTTTAATGCATGCATATCGGACATCAGGGAGGGTATAGGGTGTGAAATGAGTCTCTTCGCGGATGACTCCAAGATGAGAGCAGTAGTTGAGGAAGAAGAGGGGAGGTTGGCCCTGCAAGGGGACCTGGACACTCTGGAAAGCTGGGCTCACACATGGAAATTAAATTTCAATATCACCAAGTGCAAGGTGTTGCATCTTGGTCGGGGAAACCCTAAACACAGGCACACCCTGGGAGGGGAGGCACTGGAGGCCTCAGTAGGGGAAAAAGACCTAGGGGTCATGGTGGATGCATGTATGAATAACTCTGAGCAGTGCAGGAGAGCGGCTAGCAAGGCAAACAGGATGTTGGGATGCATCGTAAGGGGGATCACTTCTAGGAGCAAGAAAGTGATTCTGCCGCTGTACAATGGACTGGTTAGACCACACCTTGAGTACTGTGTACAGTACTGGAGACCACACTTGAAGAGGGACATACAGCTCCTGGACAGGGTACAGAGGAGGGCAACTAAGATGATATGAGGGCTAGAGGATTTGACGATGAGGACAGACTTGAGGAGCTCTGCCTGTTTTCTATTGGAGGAGAGGAGAGGAGAGAAGGGGACATGATTGAGGTCTTCGGCACCCTCAAGGGAATAAATAGGGTAAACATGGAGGGATCTTAGACTAAAGCAGGAGGTATCACCAGAGGGCATGGTTTGAAGTTGGAAGGTGGAAGGGTGTGGGGGGAAAAGAGGAAGAGGTTTTTCACTGAGAGGGTGGTGGACCCTTGGAATGCACTGCCTGGTGAGCTGGTTCAGAGATCAACAGTGGAGGGCTTCAAGAGAGGATGGGACAGACACAGAAAGTGGATGTATCAGATGATGGCCTGTCCCAGGGGGTGGGGATGGATGATATGGGTTTCTGGAGCACAAGGGATGGGAGGGCCTCGGCACCTAACTAAGGATCTAAGGTTCGAGCAGACTCGATAGACCGTAAGGCCTAATCTGCTGGCAAATAGTATGTTAGTATGAATCCATTTTCATTCCCCCACTCCATTTCACCAGCCTCATCTCATCCTTCTCAGTAGGCCTGAACTGAGGCTGGGGTGGAGTGGGCTTTGGGCCTGGGGGACCTTTCAGGAGTCTTGATAGTCTGATCTCACAGTGCAGACATAGCTGGTCAAAAGGAGATCCCAGAGGTGCCTCAAGGTGTAGTCTCCTGGTGCCATGTGCCACTGGGCTACCCCCTCTCCCGCCAACTGTCTCTGGTATCTGCCAAGGGACCTGGGTCCTGCTATGGTGACTATTGAGGGTTCATTCCCAGAAATGGTGAAAATAGTGTGGTGCCTCCACACAGAGTAAAGTATTAGTGATCCAGATATTTGATTGGCATAGCACCCTGGGATACTTGTCTACCCACTTCCTAATTCAACCACTCTGAGCACTGTGTCCCTCAATACCTTGTTCCACCATAAACCGTATATTTCAGCAATATGTGCATGCAATGAAGTTCGCTAACACAGTAGATTCAAACAACAAATTCACAGCTTTATTCAGGGGTAAGGAATAGGGAAAGTGACACCTGGATGTAGGGTTGCTGTGAAGGCAAGAACATGCTAGTAAGATATGCAATTTCAAGCATGTGGCCCTGCAGGCCAAGCCCGTCCCCACTGGTTCCAGTGTCCCCAAATTGTCTCTAGTGGTACACACTAGCTACAGGCCTGATTGATGCCATGGGTTGGCCAGCTGGTTGGGCCCTGAAATATTTGAGCAACTTGTAAATTCGAAATCAGAACAATTTCCCTTTTCCTTCCCAGGAACCAAGTCCTGGGTACTTACAGTGTGACAATCTCAGCACCAGAGAAAATGGAGCCGCTTGATTCAATGCAGCAAAGCAGAAACAGGCTGGCTGGGATTCCTCCATCTGGATGAAACTTGCTTGAGGATCTTGCAGCTGGTCACCTTGATTGTACTTCTAACTGCTTGTCATCTTCAGCTGCTTCTGGCCCATTGCAGAGCACTATGGCAGGACAGCACCAGCCCCAGAAGGCCCAGACCTGAGACTGGCTCCATAGTCTGGCTCTCACAATTGGAGTACCCTAGCACTCGGGTACAAGACTTGTGACATTCTGAGGCAGTGAGTCCCATGTGGGATGGGTTAGCGAGTTCCCACCCTGGCTCTGGATGAGGACTTCCTAATAGTGAGGGTCCTCCTGCAGTCCCTGCACTAAGTTCTCAAAATGCAAGACTTTCAGGCAGTTGCTCCAATAAAGTCCAGTGCCAATTTCAGCAGATGCTAGCCTCTATGCAAATACAGTTCAGAAGGGGGAAACTCAGTAACAACAACCCCGTGCACATCAGTCCACCTTTCCAGTTTAGAGGCATCCACACTCTTTTCTTCAGCTGCAGCAAAACCTCAGCTCTCAGCCACTTGAACCAGTTCACTCAGGACACACACACACTTCCTGGCTAGCACCCCAATGATCAGAGACACTCTGCTTCTTCAAGAAAATTGAAATCACAGTCCCACTCAAGCAAATGACATCTTTGCAATAACTGTAGCAGTACTGCTAAGCCACACAGTCTTCTCAACTCATCCAGCTTCTAAGTGCTGGGTTTCTGCAACACTTTGTTTCTCTGTCCAACAGCAAACAACTTCTCATTACCTGGATAAACAGAATCACAATTCAGTTCCTTTCCTTTCCACTTCTCAACTCAGTCCTGTGCACACCTGGGGAATCAGGGTCTCAGTCCAGTCTCTCTTCTTCTCCTCTCGATCTGCTTCTCAATCAGTCAAGCTGCAAGTATCTGGGGAACCAGAACCTCAGCACAAATGTTCTCCCTGCTGTCCCCTTTCTAAGTCACTTCTGCTGACCACCCTCTCCAAATGGGGTCTGAGGAAGCCCTTGTCCACTTTCTCAGCACAGTCCTGACTTGTACAGAGCTCAACTACAGACTGAAGAAATCCCAGTAAGTCCTGACAGTGTCTACCAAAATCCCAGCACTCTGATTGGCTGTTGAAGCCTGTCAATAATCGATATCCATAGTGATCAATATTTCCTGCTTGTTTATTGGGGCATGATCTAAGTGCCAGAATTAGCCCCTCCTTTTCCTAGGAGTCTCTCTGTTGAAGATTTGGTTGCCTAGATCTTTGATTGACTAAAGAAACTGGATTAAGTGCCACCAACATGTCAGCTCTCATTAGTTCACATGGAGTCCATTGAATTTTATACAGTCTCTCCCCTTCTAGCCACTAGTGCAGACCAACCCAGCACTTCCACCAAACAGACACCCCACTGGATTATAGTCCAAACTACCCCCTGTTAAATGAGCCCACTCTCATTGCTATAGCCCCAATAATTAGGCTGTCACTGCCACTGAAACTATGTCCCCCCCAGGTGGCAGGCAATGTTTATTAATATGTATAGAGCTGTTCACTAATATTCATGAGCTTCGAGAAGCCCTGCAATTCAAAGTCCCTTTCTGCTGCTCCTCTGGGCTTTTGCCCAATTTCCCTTGGTCTCCAGGCCCTGTAAACATAAGAAGGGCACCAGGACCATGGACAATACCCCCACTTCATGACCACAATGGTGGTTGGGAACATCAAAGCACTTCATGGGCTTGGGCAAGCGCTGGCCGAAAACAGCATGCTAGCAACTCACAATGAAGGAATTACGCCTAACAGGGCAAAAAAAAAGGCAGCCTGCTGGTGGAAAACAGGGGCACAACATGGGGCACTTCAGGTAAGCCCCCACAGAGTGGTTACACTATTGATTTGCACACATGCCAAACATCAAATTGGCAATCAATCCCTATAAACTGTACACCCCCCCCCCCAGACATCAAACATATTATCTGTTGGTGATGGTCAGTGGTTATAGTTCTTATCTTCAGGTCACCATCAAGTATGTTTTGTAAGTAAGTAATAATACCCTCCAGGGTGGGTGATATTGGGCAATACTGGACTGCCCAGGGGTACCAGGGGTACAATGAGGTCCGATGCTGCAGGTTGAGGGCCTTATAGCCTCTGGAAGGTCTGTTATTGATCATGCCACCCACCCTGGAGGGTATTATTGTGCTTAGAAAATGGGCACTGTATTTTATATATTTAAAAAATCATTTTTATGGTTATATATTTAAAGTCTTAGATGTTTGATTTATTTTATAATAAAATAGTCCCTCCGCCTGTATTTGAATACTGTTTCTTTGATTGAGATCTATGTGAGCAGTGGTAGTGTGTGCTTGTGCTCATGCCTTCTAGTGGGCACATGTGTTAATGGGTGGAAGCAGGTTAAGCAGTTCTGCTTCATGGTGGATTTATGGAGTTATCTACAAGTTTCAGGAGGGCTGATTAGTCATTTACCTGCAGGACAGCACATTGAAGTGAATGAATTAAATGTTGCAAGGTACATTTTTATAATCAAATCAGGATTCTCCATACCTTTTACAGGTTTGAGTACACCGAGTGAGTGGGTTGCGATTGTTGCACAGATGAAGGGAGACACACTGATGTCACATGCTTTTTTATTTTATATCTAAGTTGCTCACTTCATTTAACAGAAGGTGATAGTGGTGTTAATGCTGTTAATGAGTTTACTGGAGGGACTACTGTTGCTTTGGGATGATTTCTGTAAGTTTGGCCATGATGGGGCCCAGGACAGTTTGCCATACTTTCAAGGACTTGGTCTCCATGCAGGCTGACGTGCTGCCATCATAGGGTTTGTAATTTAATGCCCAGCCTACTGGGATGTGCTGTCAAGTCAGTTGTTTGTTACTTTACCTTACTGGCTACCTGTTGAACGTAGAACCTTATTCTTTTCTTTCTTTTTTTTTTTTGCTGCTTTCTTTCACTCTCTCCTGACTGGCCCCTTTCCACCGGCCCCCCAGACCCGTCACCCCGGCATCTACTGGATTTGGACTCACCTCTGGCTTCACACGAGGTGCCAGCCCAGCTGGCCAGGTGCAGTGCCTGTGATGGGCTGGCATCATCTCACCGGTTGGGATTTTTACCTCCATTTTTCTTCCTATCCCCTAATGTGGTGGCATGCAATGACGCCAATGGCCAAGTCATGCATGGTTCCGCATGCGGCATGCCAGGTGTCTGCCCTGCATTCACCCTCTATGTCTGTGGGTCCATTGCACTATCCTCCAGCCACCACTAGGGACCAGACAAGCAGTGGACTCCATACCCACCCCTCCTTGGGAGAGGAGAGTTGACCTCCAGAAGCTGGATCTTCTCCCTCCCGGGGCGACCCCGATGGCCTGCTTGCACCCCGAACATGGGTTGCCGATGTGGCAGGAAGTAAGGCACGGATGCCTCAGCCCTCCACACCACTGGCCAATCCTTCTTCTTTTTTAAATTACACTGTTTGTGTTTGAGCATGGTTTTGAGAGTGACGGGGAAGGGGTCAGGGACTTATAACTGCCTAATGGGTCTATCGGACAAACTCCATTATGGGAGACAAAAACATGGTGGTTGCTGTGTTTACAAAATTGCTGTGCTCTGGGATATTGGCAATGCGGTAATTCCACCGGTACTTTTACAAGCCGTGCTTTGTTGTCTGATAGATGCCCACCTTAACAGGTCTATCAGCCAGTCAGAGTCTGGGATCCAATTTGCCCATTTTCTAAAGTTCTAAACCCACATGTGCATGAAGGGGCCAGCCAGGGGTGAGCAGAAAGACCAAGCATTGGTACTATCATTGTGTGACATGTCAGAGCCAGTTGAGGGCGGGGCAGAGCATGCATATGGCAATGTCTCTCAGGTGCACATAGGGGGTCAGTCAGGTGTGGGCAGCAAGGCCATTCATCTGACACTGTTATTGTAATGCATGTCAAAGCCGGTTGGCATGTGGGGCCAGGGTATTCATCAAGCAATGTCCCTCAGGTGCATAGATATCATTCAAGGGTGAGCAGCAAGGCCATACATCTGGCACTGTCATTATGTGACTTGTTGGAGCCAGTTGGAGGGGCGAGGGTATGCATCTGTCAATGTCTCTCAGGTGTATGTAGAGGTCAGTCAGGGGTGGGCAGCTAGGCCATGCACCCAACATTGACATTCTGTGACAAGTTGGAGCTAGTTGAAGTGGTATGCCAGAACATGGATCCAGCAATGTCTCTCAGCTGCATGTAGGGGGCAGTCAGGTGTGGGCAGAAAGGCCATGCATCTGGCACTGTCACTGTCACTGTGTGACATGTCAGAGCCAGCTGGGGGGACAGAGTATGCATCTGACAACATTTCTCAGGTACAAGTAGGGATCATTCAAGGGTGAGTAGCAAGGCCATGCATCCAGCACTGTCACTGTGTGACATGTCAGAGCCAGTTAGGAGGACAGAGCATGCATCTGGCAATGTCTCTCAGATACATGTTGGGGTCAGTCATGGGTGGGAAACTAGGCCACACATCAAGCATAATCATAGTGTGATGTGTTGGAGCCAGCTAGGGGGGCCAGGGCATGCATCCTAGCAATGTCTCTCAGGTGTTTATAGGGGTCAGTCAGGGGTGAACATCAAGGCAATGTATCCAGAACTGTCATTGTGTGACATCTCAGAGCCAGATGGCTGGGGATCAAGGGCATGCATCCAGTAATGTACCACACATGCATGTAGGAGTCAGTCAGGGGTGAGCAGCAAGGCTATGCATCTGGCACTGTCAGTGTGTGACATTTTGGAGCCATTTGGGGGGGCAGACTGAAAACAATGGTGGGGTACAAGAATGCATGGGATAGGTATAAGGGAATCTTAGGAAAAGGGAAAGGGGGTTGAATGGGCCAGAGATCAAGTAGCATCTGAGGTGATACTATATGCAGGGAAAAATGGGCAGACTGGACAGGCTAAATGGTCCTTATCTGCTGACAGATCCCATGTCTCTTTGTTTCACTGCTAAAAAATGTAGGGCTCTGCCCCTTTAAGAAGCTTGTGAATGCACATGCAGGATCATGTGAATGTGCATGTACATCCTCAAACACATAGATGAAGTCTGCCGAAATCAAAACAAGCAAGTCAACATGACAATGTGGGTAAAATATGTAGTTAGTAAAAACTGAGCATTTCAAACAAGGACCATCTGTACAATTTTAAACTTCTGGGTACATGGCAAAAATGGAGGTCAGGGGATTAGTGGGATACTGAAATTGCACTGCTAGTATTTTCCCTTTAATGACCTCAGTATGGCCTGTATCCTATTGAACACACATATGTACCAGGACCATTGTTTTTGCATTTGGCACCTGGGTTCCTGAAACTTTGCTACAGTATATATCTAATGCTGGTTCATCATGTCATTTAGCAACAAGCAAAGACATTTCAGGTTGTGTTCATCCCTATACTTTGAACTCCTGATGTGTTATTCTT
Organism: Neoceratodus forsteri; assembly: GCA_016271365.2. Taxonomy (NCBI): domain Eukaryota; kingdom Metazoa; phylum Chordata; order Ceratodontiformes; family Ceratodontidae; genus Neoceratodus; species Neoceratodus forsteri. The sequence goes on from CM057449.1 coordinate 375,029,341, forward strand.
GAAGTGGTTTCTTACTTACATAGATACATAGATACATAGACAGTGTCAGCAGATAAGGGCCTATGGCCCACCCAGTCTGCCTATTTGAACTTGTAAGTTCATTTTGTTTTCCTAGAAGTCTGTTGCCCCTTACCCCTGACCTCCAGAATTCCTTCATGTCTATCCCATGCATTCTTAAATCCCGTGATTGTTTCAGCCCCCACCACTTCCTCTGGCAGGACGTTCCACTTGTCCACCACCCGTTCTGTGAAGAAATTCTTTTTCATGTTTCCTCTGAATCGTCCTCCTCCAACTTCATCCCATGCCCTCTAGTCCTGGAACATCTTTTTGCTTAAAATAGTGTTTCTCTGCACCCTGTTCCTCCCTGTAAGATACTTGTATGTCTCTATCATATCCCTCTCTCCCTCCTCTCCTCCAGGGAGTACATGTTCAGTTCCTTCAACCTGTCTTCATAGGACTTGTGATGCAACCCATGCACCATCTTTGTTGCCCTCCTCTGAACCTTCTCTACCCTGTCTATGTCCTTACGTAGGTATGGTCTCCAGAACTGTACACTGTACTCCAGGTGGGGCCTCACTAGTGTCTTGTATAGCGGAATTATGACCTCCTTTCCTGCTGGTAATGCCCCTGCCTATACATCCCAGCATCCTATTTGCTTTACCTGCTGCCTTGTCACATTGTTTCTACCTTGAGGTCATCAGAGATGATAACCCCAAGATCCCTTTCCTGCTTGGTGCATGCTATATCCTCACCCCCAACTGATATATTGTGCCAGGGTTTTGTGCCCTATATGCATTATCTTGCACTTCTTTACATTGAATTTCAACTGCCAAACCCTGACCATTCTTCAAGTTTCTGCAGGTCGCTTCATTCTGTCTACACCTCTGGTGTGTCTACTCTGTTACAGAGCTTTGTGTCATCAGCGAACAGTGAAATTCTGCCTTCTAGGTCCTCATGCCGTGTCACTGATGAAGATGTTGAAAAGGACCGGTCCCAGCACTGATCCCTGTGGTACCCCACTGGTCACTCTTCCCTCTGTGGAGTGACAGCCATTTACCACCACCCTCTGTGTCCTGCCACCCAGCCAGTTACCTACCCACCACACTACTGTCCTGCTCACACCCATATTCCCCAGTTTGTGTAATAGTCTTCTATGTGGCACAGTGTCAAAGGCCTTGCTGAAGTCCAGATAGGCCTTGTCCACTGCCCTCCCCTGATCCACCTCCCTAGTCACCCAGTCAAAAATTTAATGAGGTTGGTCTGACATGACCTCCCCCTGGTGAAACCATGCTGCCTTGGGTCCTGTAGTCCATTGACAACCAGATGTTCCACCAATCTCTCCTTCAGTAGTGCTTCCATGATCTTCCCCACTACCGAGGTGAGGCTGACTGGTCTGTAGTTCCCTGCTTCCTCTTTGTTCCCACTTTTGTATAAGGGGACTACATCTGCTGTCCTCCAGTCTTTGGGTACCTTCCTGTTTCCAGTGATCGTTAAACAGGATAGCCAGAGGTTCAGCCACCACCTCTCTTAGTTCTTTAAGGACCCTGGAGTGCACCCCATCTGGCCCCATTGCTTTATCAACTCTTATTACTTCCAGTTCCTTCAGGACCCTTTCTCGTGTAAAGGGACTTGTGTCCATTTCTGCACCATTCTCACCCCTTGTACTCCCTTCAGACCCATTACCCTCCTCTTCCTCAGTAAAGACTGAGCAGAAATACCTGTTCAGTATGTCAGCTTTACTGTTGTCATCCTCCACGCGGCCCCCATCCTCCACCTTCAGTCTCACTATCCCTCCCTTTGTCTTTCTTTTTTCACTTATGTACCTGTAAAAGGTTTTGTCCCCTCTACCCACTGATTTTGCAATGTGTTCTTCTGTCTGAGCTTTGGCTTCCCTTACTGACCTCCCTGCCTCACTTTGCTTCTCCTTGTACTTCTCCCTATCCCCTTCTGCCTGTGTCTTTTTGTATTGCCTGAATGCAATCTTTTTGGCTTTCACTTTCTTTGCTACCTCTTTGGAAACCATAATGGTCTCCTCTTCCTTTTCCTCTTGCTAACCTGCTTAATACATAATTCTGTTGTTCTTGTAATCCCCATTTTAAATACTACCCACTGTTCCTCAACCCTGATTCCTGTCCCATTCCCCTAATGCCTCTTTCAAGTATCTCCCCATTTTCCCAAAGTCTGCCCCCTAAAATCCAGGATACGTGTTTTGTGTGGTTTGGTTCTGCTCTTTCTGTGATTTCAAACCACAATGACTGGTGGTCACTGTTTCCCAGGTGCTCCCCACTGTTACCCCATCACACTGTCCTGTTTGTGAGCACAAGGTCCAGTATTGCCTTCTGCCGAGTTGGTTCCATTACCAGTTGCTTGAGGAAGGCACCCTGAAGGAGTCCAGGATAAATCTGCTCTAGTTGATGCTGCTGCTGAATGCTCCAGTCCACGTCTGGAATATTGAAGTCTCCAACCAGTACTACCTCACTTTGTCTGCCATCCTTTGGATGGCTAGCATCAGCTCCTATCTGTTTCTTCCTCCTGGGTTGGTGGTCTATAGACCACACCTGTGCGGATGGCTGTCCCCATTTTCCTTTCCAGCTTAACCCAAAGTATCTCTCCCCATTTTGTTCCTCCTGGATCTCTGTGGCTCTTATGTCATTTTTCACATACAGTGCCACTCCTCCTCCCTTCCTGCCTGCTCTGTCTCTTCTGAATATATCGTGAGCCAGGTATGGCCATCTCCCAGTGTGGTTATCATTACACCAGGTTTCAGTGATGGCCACAATGTCCAGGTCTGACTGCACCATGACAGCTCTCCTGATCTTCCATCTTGTTGCTAAGGCTCCTGGCATTTGCACACATGGCTTTCCATGATTTGACCTCCTAGACTGTCTCACTGTTCTACTCCAGCCCCTTCCTTGGTTGTCATTTATCCCTGGTTCTCCTTGCTGTCTGCCCGCCTGCTGAATTTTGCCCTTTTCTGCTTATCCACCTCTTGGGCACTAATCTCCATCTTTTGCACACTGCTTTGCAGAGATAGCCCTCCTCTGGTTCACTGGTTCCACTGCTAGCTGTGGGGGTGAGCAAGTAGGTACCCTCCTTGCTGGCCTGCCACCTTTGCTAGTTTAAATGCTTGTCAATGTAGCATTTAAACTTATCATTGAGTGCTTGGATTCCCCTCCAGGATGGATGCAGGCCGTCAGGCTTGAACAAACCTCCATCCCTCCAGGTGGGTCCCCAGTCACCAATGAATCCAAACCCTTCTTCACAGCACCAGTTCTTCAACCATGAGTTAAAGTTCCTGGTGCATGCACTCCTATGCTGTCCCTTGCCTTACTTGTCCTTACTTCAAGTACCTTGTTTTGTGGCAGGATAGAAATCTGGATTTTTCCATCCATATTAATGTCATCAACAAAACACTTCATCCTAGGCTCAGTTCACTGTACAGGAACAAGTCCTGCCAACTACTAGTCCACAGTGAGATCATGCTTAGAATGATCTTGTCTACATTTGTCTATGTGGATGTACCTTATGGTGCTACACCTAAGTCTGCCCTGGCCAAGCTGGATCCCCTCTTTCACTTTCTGTCATTATGTTACTGTCTCCCATCCCCTTACTATCTACTTCTCCCTCAACCACATCCTCTTCTTCCCTTATCTTGAATCATGGTGCCTCTGCCGTTGTGCTGAATTCCTGTCTGAGTACTGGCTGACCTCTCTCTATTCCTATCTCTCTGACCTCCTCTCATCCTCTGTGCCCCTCCCCTAGCACTATGCACTCCAATCCTGTGACTTAGATTAATGCTGTATTACCCACTGCAGTACCTGTACTGTGCAAGCTGCTTTTTCCATGCACCATCCCTCCCTCTGAAACTGCCTCCCTCCCCAATCTGTCTCTCCTCCTCCTAACATTCTCAAACTACTCCTCAGAATTCCCTCCCCAACTGCTGCTGCCCAAGTCCTCTCCTGGGATACCCCCCTTTTCCACTACTTGTCTCTGCTTCCATTATTGGGGACTTTGTAGCTCCCAGCCTTTGATATTACTTGGCTTAGTTAATGTTCTGTACTACTTTCAATACCCTACTATACTAGTGAAATAAAATTACCAAAGCAAAAATGTTACAAACAAAAATTTGATGGCAGCATTCAGCATGACCCCAAAGATTTCTGGAAAACTATGGCAAGCTTGCTAAGATTGAAAGACAATGAGACAATGAGTACTTTCTTGACTGATGTACAAATTGCATCAGTTGACAAAAAAGTAGTCAAAAAATTTAATAATTACTTTGTCAAGGTGGGAACTGAGGCCTCAGGTGAGAAAACATCTCGGACAAAACCTAGTAGAGAGGTATTAAGCAATATTTCCCTTCAATTTTCAAAATCCAACCCTTCACCTCAACCACAATTTGAGTTCTCTGACATCACAGTATTCAATGTCAGGGAAGTAGAGCTGTGCATAATATAAAATTCTGCCCATGGAATGCCCACAGAATGACCATTCTGATTCTGTGGAATTCTGCAGAATTTCACAAAATATTTAATTTCAGTTACTTCACTGTAATTTTAAATGCCCACATCAAAATAACACCAAATATTTTATGTAAACAGTACCCTATGGTTTACAAGATTGTATCAAATTTCAGAGCTGTAGATTAAAAGGGGATGGAGTTATGTGTGGCCAAACATTTAATCAAAATTTAATTTTCAGTTATTTTGAGATCATTTTAAAATTCCTTATCCAAATTTCTCCACAATATCAGGATTTAGAGAAGCATCTAGAATGCATATATGCACAATGTTTTAAGTCTCAAGCTTCAATAGGAGCTGAGTTACTGGTAGCCAAATATTTTGCCAAAATTTGGATTTCTGTAATTTTAGTACAATTTTGATAGTATTCATTGAAATGTTACAAAAATTAACAGGTATATAGGTTATCACTACATTTGTATATGCAAATATTTTCAGATTTGTAGCCTTAAATGGGACTGAGTTATAGCCTGCCAAACATGTTGGCAAAATTTAAATTTCATTTAGTTCCCTGTAATTTCAAAACTACATATCCAAATTTAACCAGAGTTGAAACATTTAAACTACTATACCACACGGTCATTTCTGAAAACTTCATATTTTCAGCTTTAAATGGGACTTGAATTAAAAGTAGTCAAACTTTCACAACATTTAAAAATTTAATTTTGCAAGAATGTAAAGTACAAATTTATAAACCCCTAAAACTTTAAAACTAGAGAATGCAATACCATTAAATCTGGCAGATTCTTAGACCTTACAAGGAGACTGTGTGTGCCAATTTTATTAATTGCTTACTGCAAGTAACTACAAAATAACATGTGTACTTAAGTCAAATCCCATAAGTCTTTGTGAAAAGTATAGAATTTCATGACAAATTCCATAAAACTGGAATTTTCTAGTTTCACTCAGCCTTATCTGGGGGATTATAATTAAAGGATAGGGGTATAAGAGGCAGGTAGTGCAAGAGGTTACCAGGTTCTGAAGTTAGATGCACAGTTTCACCAAGAAATGGACAGCTAGGCTGGGTAGCACAATGGTGGTATACCCCCAGGTTGGAGCAAGAAAGCACAGAGTGTCAACAATTCCAACCTAAATGCAGGATATTTAAGGATCACGTCCAGTAAATTTATGATCCAGGGAGCCTGGTGTACGTGCAAGTCTAGGACTCAAAGGTACTCAAAAAGATGTAGTGGGGGAAGACAATGTCTTGGGCAGCAGGAAGAAAGAATTCTGGATATTCCAACAAGGTAGGTTGATAAGAAAGGGAGTAGGTGACTCACATTGTAAGAAAGTTTGTCACTGTAAAGAACAAAGAGGATATCAGTGGGATCAGTAGTTCTACTGAGTCAATCTGGCTATGCCAAAAGAGAATAGGGGAGGGATAGTCACCCAGAGAGGAACAGCAGGACTGCAAAAAGCTGAGCCCAGCTTATCAAATGAAGTAGTGATATGTGCATTGTTAATGTTAAATTCCACACAAAAAAATCTGGATGCTTCATCTACAGTATATGCCATCATAAATATGTGAGAAAATGTTACTAATCATTTATTTTCTTCTGCAAAATTAAAACTGCTTAACCTAACTGCTTAATTTATCCAGTTGTGTTAGACACCAGGATACACTGACTATAAATATGCATGTCAAATGTTTACTCTATGCATGCAAGAGCAGAGAGGTTACACACACCCACATTTTTGATAGTTTTCACAACGTTTTACAAACATTTACATAGCAAAGTTCTGAACCCCTGTGACTTAAAAATCTCTTATCTAATTCTGTCCATACTTAGATCATTCTATAAACATAACAGAAATGTTATCCATACTAATTTACACATGCCTAGCTCCAAAGGTGCCTCAGTTATATGCAGATGAAAGTGTTTCATGAAATTTCCTGAAAAAAATAAAATGACAGATTATGAGCACATATAATTTTGAGACGATGCATCATATTGCCATGATATCTGGCACATTGTTAGAACATCTATCATCAAGACATTATGCCAAATTTAAGATCCCTGGCTCAACAGAAGGTTAAGGTACGGTATATGCAGATATGAATATTCATGAAATCTCACACAAACAATGAAATGACAACATTTGAGCACCTATAATTTTGAAACTGTCTATCCAAATGTTATGAAATTTGGCATGTTAGTGGGCATTGACCAAACGAGTATGCTTTCCAAATTTCAGAGCACTAGCTTGAAATGCAGCAAAGTTATAACCAAATTACTACATTTTAAAACTCCAGTGAAATGACTATGTAATTCCATGAAATTTCATGGAATTTTGTGGCATTTCATTGAAATTCCACATAGTCACCATTTTCCCATTCTGCATAACTCTATGGGGAAGAATGATGTTGAAGAATTATTGAAAATTGATATTTCCAAGGCAATAGGAATGGATAATATCCCCTAAAGGCTGTTAAACTATGTAACCCACAGGACAGCATACGCCTTAGCACAATGTTTTTAATTTATCTCTCAAGCTGAGAGATTTCAAATTTGGCTCAAAACTGAAAATAGAAAATTATCGACCTATATCAGTGCTCCCACAAATACCAAAAATATTTGAAAGATGTTTGGTAATCAGCTAATATATATGTCGAAACTCATGAGAAGCTAAATAGTTATCAGTCAGGATTTAGATCTAGCCACAGCATGACATCTGAAACTGCAAGATGGCGACCACGCTGGGTCAGCCATCAGTTTAGCTCAGTAGCGTGTTCATTGGTAAATGCTTTTCATGCTTTAAACTGTCTTAATTTATTTGTTCGGGTTTATTTGTAATCTGGCAGCTAAACATCAGCAGCAGGTATCATGACATCACAGTCGGCTCCGTTTTAATTCTGACTGCTGGTTCTGGTAAAATTGTGATCTACCTGATATTTTCAGCAGTTGGGATTGCTTGTACTGTACTTTTTGGTGCCAGCATCTATATAGTGCAGCATGCAGGATTCTGGATTACGGTGCCTGCACAGCATCAAAGAAGTTTGGCTCTAGATTGATTTGGGAGCTGCCGCCTAACACATGCTGGTAACCGACTGCCATGGAGAATGACTTAAGAGGATCATGATCAAGTTTGGGAGCGTCGGTTGCCTTGCCTTCTTAGAGTCCTGTTTCTATATGGTACTGGCCTGGGTGAGACTGGTGCAGCTGAGAAGTGGAGTTGTTATCCTGCTCTGGGAACCCTGCTGAGATGACTGTAAGTAAGCCTGAACTGCAGTGGTCGAAAAGTGGGTTAGCCAGACCGACTGATCCTGAGGTGGGTATAAAGAGCAGCCACTCTGTCTGGGGGGGGTCGAGGGTGCTAACCGGAGGGTGTGTGCTGCTTGAATTCCTGGAGTTTTAGAGGGCTGCTTGATGGGAGTCAGGCTGCTCCCATTACTCAAGTGGAAGGAACTGGTGGTGCTCTGAGGTCTTCCTTGGGGTTGAGTCTGGGCCTGGCAAATGTGAACCACCAGAGGGCCTTGCCGGAAAGTTGTTCTATCTAAAGTCTCATCAAAGTGAAGCAGTGTTGGCTGTGGACTCTAATAACTTTTTAGTTGGCCACTGAGGATCATTTACTTCTTAGCTTGGATAGGCAGTGAGAGATCCTATTTTGTAGTAAATGTATTACAAAATTGTTTTTAATGTGGCAGTGAGAGGGCCACATTTTTGGACTAAACTTTTATTGCTAGGGGGTGGTAAGAGTGCCCCTGCAAAAATTGTCAGCTTTGTTTTTGGAGCTATGATGTGGTCCTCTGGACACTATTTAATCTTTTAACAGCAGTTGGATAGTTTATGCTAGACATCAATTACTATAAACTTACTCGCTATTGTTGTTTTGGAACAAGAGGGCATAATTTGAAGATAATGGGGGGTGTCGCAGAGGTAATTTAAGGAAGTATTTTTTCACAGAGAGGGTTGTGGATGCATGGAACGGCCTTCTGGAGGAGGTTGTGGAGTCAAAATCAGTGGTGGAATTCAAGCATGCATGGGATAGTCATAAGGCAAGTCTGGGGGGTGGGGGTAGGAAGAAGTAGGCTGCTGGTTAACTAGGATCTGCAGCTTATCCAGTAGGTAGGGAAATGGGCAGACTGGGTGGGCCAAGCGGTCCTTATCTGCTGTCAAATTCTATGTTTCTATGTTTTGCTGCTTTATATTTTTTGTGTTTATTTTTGAGTTAAGTTATCTTAAATTTAGTATCTGTGAGTGGGGTTGTTTATGTTGTTTAGGGTATTAAAGGAGATCTTAAATAAGGGTGAGAGTTACTGACTGGTTGTTTGGGTAGAGTGATTCTTATTTTTTCGATAGCTTCTGAATGAGGAATTTTGCAGGATGAGTTGGCAGAGGGATTCGATGGGAAGGTACTACTCTCCCGCTGAGCTCTGGGCTCTTGCCCTTTTGATTGCCTCCCCACTATCAGCTGAAGTTTATGGGCACTGCTGCGGTGGGGTGGATTGGTGGATGAGTGGAGCAGGGGGACGAATTGGGGTCATGGGGTCTAGGAGATGCCCTGGGGTGAAATGGGAGGGGTTTGCCCTGCCTGGTGCCCATACTCAAGTGCTCCACCTTTGGTGGGCAGGTAGCATGATCAACCTCAGCTACTCATCCAACTTGGGTGGTGTTATGCAATGCCAGGTCAATTCGGAACAAGGTAGCAGTTATTGCTGATTTTGCTGGGTCATCTGACCTGACTTGCATCATCGAGACCTGGCTGGATGAGAAAGCTGCTCCCATTCTGGAATCAGCTGTTCCAGCAGGGTACTCGATGATACACTGCCTGAGATTGAATCATAGGGGCATGGGGTGGTAGCCATCTGTTTCAAGATGGAGCTGGGCCTTGTAGATGTGCCAGTTGGGATCACTAGATCCTTCGAAAATGTATCATGGGTGCAGATGTGGGCTCTAGGATACTTTTCATCTCTCATCTATCATCCACCCAGTAATGGGAAGGATTTCCTACAGGAAGTCACAGACTTCATCATCGAGATGGTGCTAGAGGTCTTCAGGTGGTTGGCACTGGGGACTTCAGTGCCTGGGTCAATGATGAACTCTTGCATTTTGGACAACACTTCCTCCAACTGATGGTTTTGTTGTGTGTCACACAGGTGATTACCTCTGTGACCCATATACAGAGTCATTTGTTGGACCTAGTGTTTCTGCTGGTGATGAAAATCTCAGACGTGGTGGTGGAGCCCATTGGATGGTCTGACCATCACACTAAAGGGTTCATCTTTGCCATCCCCCCTCAGTAAATCTGCCCCTGTGAAGATGGTCAGGTACTGCCCTTTGTGGGGTTTGACCCCTGATAGTCTTAAGGCAGTGCTGGACCTATCGGGGAGTTCAAGTGTTAGCATGGATCCAGAGGGTCTTCTGCTAGCCTCTAATAAGGCAGTGGGGGATGGTATGGATTATCTTGCTCCTGTTTTGGTTCTCCCCCTCTCCCTTTGCCCTCTGTCCCCTTGGTTTAATGAGTCTTTGAGGGAGTTGAGGAGTGTAGGGAGAAGGCTGGAGCAATGCTGGCTGAAATCAGGCCTGGATGATGACAGGCCTAGATTGAAATCCCATTACAGGGATTATCAATCATCCATCTCCCATAAGAAGGTAGAGTTCCTGTCCAGGGTGATTGTTGCTGTGAAGAACTGACCGGCTCAGCTCTTCCATACTGTGGACAGGTTGTGCAATGCAACCTGTCTCCAGAAGCAGGGAGCTTTTGTACAGAAGAAGTGTGATGAGTTCACTTAATTCTTCGCAGATAAGATTGATACCATCAGGTCCGAAATCCACATGGCTCACTCAAATAGGCAGAGTGGAGATTGGTGCGAGGTTGCAAGTACCCAGTTTGTCTGGTCAGATTTTGCCCAGCTGGTGACTGAGGATGTCATGAAGATGATCAAGGTTCTGCGACTGACTTACTGTAGTTTGGACCCTGGTCCAACATGCCTCCTTGTGAGGTGCTTTGAGGAAATTGGATCGGTCCTTGCTGAGATAGTCAGGTGTTCATTAGAAAACTGGGGTGTTTCCGGATAGCCTGAAGGAGGCGGTGGTTCACCCCAGTGATGAAAGTGAGCAGGAACGCACAGGAACTCAGTTCCTGTACCTTTTTTGCAGCAGGAACTGAGTTCCTGTACTTCTTCCCACTGACACTAAAACTGAAATTCTTAAACCAGCAATATAGTGACAGTTCCTGGATCTGTGATCTGCTATCAGGGTTTCCAAAACACCAACTGAGCTGTACAACAATGCTATTTTTCTAGGAATATTATAATATCTCTAACAATCTACTAGCGTCAAATTAGATAGTTATGCCTTGATACCACTATCCTTAGATTGAAGATCTTCACTCTGTAGTTCATAATTGCCAGTGCCTGAGTTCCTGTACTTCTTGTCTACCACTTGCACCACTGGTTCACCCCCTCCTGAAAAAACCTTCTCTCGACTCTGATTGTCTCGCAAACTACAGGCCTGTCTCTAATCTGCCTTTTGTGGTTAAGATTATTGAGAAGGTAGTTGCTTTGCAGCTCGAGAAGCATCTGATCACCCACAACATCTATGATCCTCTCCAATCTGGTTTCAGGAAGAGGCATAGAACTGAGACCACACTGGTTTGGGTACTCAGTGATCTCCTGCCAGTGAGAGATCAGAGGAGTTGTTCCATCTTGGTCCTCCTTGATCTCTCTGCAGCATTTGATACAGTGCACCTTGAGGTGTTGCTAGAGCACTTGTGGCTTTTCTGTGGACTGTCTAGTACAGTTCTCAGATGGTTTCATCATTCTTCACTGGCAGGACGCAGAGAGTTGAGTTGGGAGTTTTCTCCTCAGCTTCTCTCTGTCTGCCTTATGGGGTACCACATGGCTCTGTGCTTCCCCCATGTCATTTGTAGTGTATATGCTGCCATTGGGGGAGATTATTAGGCAGTATGGATTGAGTTTTCACTGCTATGCAGATGATACTAAACTGTACACGTCTTTTGTGCCTGAACAACGTGATGTTGTCTTGGTCTTTAACAACTGCCTCTCTGAGATTCAGGCCTGGATGAGTGCCTACTGGTTGAGATTGAATCTGGATAAGACTTTGGTGTTGGTTGTGGACCCAGGTCATCAGGCAGAGAGGTTACTGACTGGGCAACCATCTAGATTATGGCTGGGTGGCAACTAGCTGGTGACCTCTGACCGGGTGTGGAATCTAGGTGTTTAGATTGATAGCAAGCTGCTGCTTACGTCTCAGGTGTCGGCTGTTGTCAACACCTCATTTTACCATCTGAGGACTATCGCCCAAATAAAGTACCTGGTCCCACCTGATGACCTTCCTTCTTTGGTCCATACCTTTGTGACCACATGCCTTGATTATTGCAATGCCCTATACCTAGGGTCATGGGGGTAGACCTTCGCCAACTGCAACTGGTGCAGAATGCGGCTGCCAGGTTGTTGACTGGCTTATCAAGGTCTTGTCATGTCACACTGGTGCTCCGTGGACTGCACTGGCTGCCAGTATGGTGGAGGATTGCCTTCAAGGTCAGATTACTGACCTATAAAGCCCTACATTGACAGGGACCATGGTACCTGCAAGATCTTTTCTGTCCCTGCTGCCACCTTTGTCCTCTCCATTTTGCCAACAAATGATTGCTAGAGATTCCTAGGGTACATTTAACAACTTCAGGTGCAAAATCATTTGCCTTTGCAGCCCTGACCCTGTGGAATTTTCTACCTCGTCGAGTCTGGGCATGCCAATCTTTTGAGACCTTTAAGTCTGCCTTGAAAATGTATTTATTTAAATTGGTGTTTTGTGATACCTAGTCCTGTTGTTTATATATGTTTCTAATGTTTGACTTACTCAATTGAATGTTTTTAGTATCTATGATTTTTGCAAAATGCTATGATCTATTGGAGTAGTGTTTCATAAATAATATTTTGCTTGCTTGAATTTACTAAAGTAGTCAGTGATTTCCAACTCATACTGGACAGGAGGCTATCAGTTTTGGCCATTTTTGTTGACTTTTACAGAGCACTTCACCCTTATGACCATGATGTCCTTCTGCCCAAGTTGACCTTAGTAGGACTGAATGAGTGCAGTTCCAGATGGCTTTGTTCTTATCTGAAAGGATGAAAACAAGTGGTAGCATTAGGCAAACATAAATCAAGCTTTGCATCAATAACAACCAGAGTTCCACGAGGTTTGATCTTAGGACCATGTTTGCTCAATATTTATATAAATGAAGTCTGTCTTAAGGATCCAAATTAAATACCTCTATGTAGATGACACTATCATCTATACAGAAGGTAGTACAGTAGTAGGTAGAATATTATAAGAAACTCCAGACTGCTTTTGAACAGTTGCAGTATTTCCTTAAGGAGCACAAATTAGTGCGCAATGCTAAAAAAACACAGACAGTGCTTTTTAGCAGGAGTACAAACAAACTGCCACTGATGAAATATTAGAAATTGAGACATTGGATGGTATTGCCCAACAGCAAGTCAAATCCTATAAATATCTTTGGATGTGGTCAGACAAAAAAATTAAAATGGAATGCACATAATTAAAATGTTAAGTAACATTGACAGATGGCTTGGTTTGTCACATCATCTGAAGACCCATATGTTTTGGGGAGATTCAGAGATACATCATAAATATAATGGTGCTACCAGACTTGGACTAGGGGAGCATTCTTTATGTTGGGGTTGGGAAGGGAGCTGGCAAGGCTGGATGTGATTTATAAAAAGTTTGCCCGCTTCATCCTCGACACCCCCATAATACACATCATTGTAACCTTTATGTAGAGTTAAGCTGGTTAAGGCTAAAAGAGTATGGAAACATGCATATATTGGTTTCATGTTTAAATGTTACAAGTAAGCAATAATACCTGACAGGGTGAGCTTATTGGGAAATACCAGACCACCCAGGGGTGTAATGAGGCCTGATGCCGCAGGCAGAGGGCCTTATAGTCCCTGGAAGGTCCGGTATTTCCCAATAAAGTCCACCCTAGAGAGTATTACTACACTTAGAATTTGGGCACTGTGAAAAAAAAAATGAACAAAAATTGTTAATAACAAATATGATTTACATAAAAGTTTGTAATTAAATAGTTCCTCTGTCAGTATTAGAATGAAGGACTGTTGTCCTAATGGAGACTTGATAGTTCACAATAACAGCAACAACAACAAAAAAAACTGGTAGAGTGCTGTTACTGCCCCCACAGCAGATTGTAGCTGTTTCTTCTATCAGACCCCCCGCGTGTCATGAGATCGTTTTGTCTCCCATCCCCCCCTCCATATTTTATTTTTGAGATTAGCTGTTGTTTCATCTTGTTTTATTTTTTTCATTACTAGATCCAGGAGCTACTGCTGTTGGAATGATGGAAGAAAGCGTAGTTTGGAAGTGGGAGTATGTGTGTGAGGCAGAGCTTCACTTCAGGCTGCAGGTGATAAACACGTGAATTTTCCAGTATGGACACCTTCATACAGAAACTATAGCATTTAAAAATACTTTTTGCTTTTTTTTTAAGGAGAGTGACAGAGCAGTGAATGAGAGGAGTGTAATTTTGTTCCTGTTCAGTACCGTATGGAAAAGGAACAAAATGATGCTTCTCTCAAGTATATTAGCAGTAGCGGAGTTAGTGGTTCATCTGATACTGTTAGCAGTTTTTGAGCCACTTTCCTTTCAAACTAATGCCATTGTTTTATGTTTTTTTTTGTTAGAGTGGACAGAGGAAGAACAGGGGCTGGTGTACCTCCCACTTAGTGAGCAGAAAAAAATGGTGGTGTGTCAATTGAACATTTGGGGTGCCCATGGATTCCTTTTATTATGGGGCACCCCGAATTAGCTCTTGTTTTATAGTGGGCCCTATCCGGCTCTATCAGAAACTAAATGAATCTGTACTGAATACCCTCAATGCCCTGTTGCTAGTTTATTTATGCTATTTGTATTATCATTGTGGACTAAGCAAATATTTGTGTAATTTGTGTCTAAGTAGTTATTTATATAATGTTAAATTCCTCTTACCTTAGAATTTTTGTTTGTTTTTTAATTGAAATCAAGAATGGAATGCACTGTGGGGTCTCATTGAAAATGAGTCTATAGAAACACAGAAACATAGATTGTAATGGCAGAAAAAGACCAGTTGTCAGTCTAGTCTACCATATTCCCTATAATCCCTGGAACTTTCTCTGGAGCCCCTCCAGGGTACTAACTCTCCCAATCCTATCCCCATCCTCCTCCTCCCTGGTCTTTTAATCTCAGGAGACCACTATTCCCTTCATTCTATCCCATGTCTGCAAGAATCTTCTGACAGTGTTTGCACCCACCACCACAGCTGACAGGCTGTTCCAAGGTTCCACCACCTTTTTCACAAAGAAGTACTTCTTCATGTCCCTCCTGAACCTTCCTCCTGTTAATTTCCACTTGTGATCACGTGACCTTGAGTTAGTGTTCAGGGTAAATAATTCCCCACAGTTTACCTTGTTAATTCCTCTAAGGAACTTGAAGATCTCTATCATATCTCTCCTCTGCCTTCTTGTTTCCAGTGAATACATACAGTATTTAGTGCCTTGAGGTGCCCCCCATAGAATCGGCCCTGCTGGCCTGGAATCATTTTTGTTACTATGCGCTGCACTGTTTCCAGACTATCCCTGTCCTTTCTGAGGTAAAGGCTCCAGAACTGGATGCAGTACTTCAGGTGAAGCCTCACCAGTGATTTGTATAGGGGAAGTCTTACCTCTTTTCTTCTGCTATCAATACCCCTCCTGATACATCCAAGCATCCTGTTAGCCATGCTATAGGCCTCCTTGCATTGGCTCATTTGATTAAGGGAGTTACTAATGATACTGTACCTCATAGATCCTGTTCCTCTTCTGTGATGTAAAGTCTCACTCTACCCATCCAGTACTCTGTCTTGGGGTTCCTTTTTAGCATTGATTTTTGACTGCCAGACCATTGACTACCCTTTTAGTTTTTGTAAGTCCCTCTGTATATCCCTTATTCTCTCATCACTATCCACCCACCCACATAGTGTTGTGTCATCTGCAAAGAGACACAGCCTGTCCTGGATACCCTCACCAATGTCACCAATGAACATGTTGAAGAGGACCACAGACTATGGTCTTATATCCTATGGCTCAATTGAGTTTATATATCCCTGTTCATTATGACCTGAACAAAACTTATTACTGCTACTATGTACTGTATCCTGACAATTTATAATTCTCGTGACTGTTGCTGTTGCTGCCATTTAATGTCCATTTGAATTTATATTTAATTTTTTGCAGATTTGCTTTTCCTCATAGTCTCATTATCATGTTATATAGTGCTCAATCCCTAAAAGTTATTTTTATTGTTTTATTTACTGCTATTTTTATATGCCTGTAAAAGTTGCTTCCACACAATTGCCTTTTGAATTGTATTTTATTATTTGTACAATTCCTTCCTTCATATTATCATGTTACCTGTATATTGCAAATACTTCACCACTTTAATTTTTTATTTATTGTGATTTGTATGCCTATATTGAAGCTATCACACAATTGCATTTTGAATTTGTATTTAATTATTTGTACATTTGTTTTCCTTCTGAATCTCATTCCGATATTTTTATGTTGCACAGTCCTCACCACTTCATTCAGTGTGTTACCTGATGTTGTTATTACAGTATTGTATTTCTGTACTGGTTGTACTTGTTTCTCCCCTTTGCAACCCCTTTCCCTGAATGGCATCTGAGCATGAGTCTTAGCTCAATAAGCCTCTCCCAGTCATCCGTTCTCAAAGGAAGAAAGAAAGAAAGAAAACCATCAAAACTGACCTACTCACCCCTATGAAACGCATATGGTACATAAGAACTCTCGCATGCCCTTATTCCCATTCATGTTTGTGAACATGTTCACCTTTTCTTCACATAGGCCCTGTAGACAAAAATGTATATTTTGTTCATTTCTGTAGACTGAAATGGTGTTTAGAGAGATACTGAGTTTTTTCAGTAAAAATACCTTCCATACTCAGTGCCATTTCATCCCAAAGTGCCACATACAGTCATTAACTGTCCATTTGCTTTAGCTTCTCTCAATGCAGCTTCTCTTCAATTATAGTTATTAGTTGCAGGATACAAGGAATTTTCAGCATTCATTCTATTTTTATATATATCCCTTTTGCTAATAAAGAAGAGGCTTTACTAACTTATGACCTGATGTCAGTGGGTGTGTGACGTTTTTCTGTCAGAGACAATACACTAAGAGACTAAGTTTAAGCTGGTTTATGTTTTATTTCCTTATGTCCAAGTAAGGATGTCTGACCAGCTGTATAATATCAGAAAGGAAAACCACCCTGCAGCCATTGTAGACTTTATATGCTGGATGTCATAAAATAGTTGATTAAATTTTAGTGATCTGGTTGGCTAAGCATCATCTGATTATCTGGTTATCCAGGCATGCCTAGATAGTTCAGAACTAAGTCAGTTTACACTTCCAAATCAGTTCAGGACCTATTTTGCAAGTGGAATAATTCCCTTTTAAGCACCCTCTAAAACTGTCTGGGCATGTTGTTATATAGATTTCTCAGGTGATTGAAGGCACTTGGTGTATACCTTGTGTCTCAAAATACGCTCAAGGCATCTGTATATCAGACCATGCCCAGATATCTTGGTGGTAGTGGTTGATGAAATGGGCAGAATTCGCTTTGCAGTGAAATCTGTGATATTTCGCCCATTTTGCATAGCGGAATGTGAAATTTCACCTGGTGGAATGGTGAAATTTCACCTGGTGAAATGGTGAAATTTCACCTTCTGCAGCAAAATTTCACCCTCCACAATGAAATTTCGCTTCCTTCCATGGGTGAAATTTCACCTCCATCCACGGGTGAAACTTCACCTTAGCACTGGTATAAGTTAAAATTGGTAGATCCCTGGTAGCTAGCGGTCCCTTCCCCCACCTGTCCCACATGTAGAGAGATAAATCCCTGGTAGCTAGTGGTCCTTTCCCCCACCTGTCCCATATGTAACTGTAAATAATTATATTATCCATGGTGGCTAGTGGTCCCTCCCCTCCACTCAGTACCCGCCCCACTACCCGCTGCGGAAATGTACAGTAACCCCCCACCCACATCCCTCCATATCTCCTCCTTTAGTCCTTATTATTATCCTTTTAATGAAAAAAAATATGGTGGTTCTAGTGTTTTTTGTAAATTGTAACCCCTCCCAAATCCGTCCTCCCCAGTTCCCATAAATCCATTCCCAATCCCTGAGGATACAGTGCCCCCCACCCAGCCTCCCCAGCAGCCAGTCTGACAACTCCTTCCACCTATCCTAAATCCCAGCAGGGCACCAGCAGACTGGCATAGGCCTCCTCTCTCCTCCATGGTCGGCCCACCAACTGAGCTGTCAGTGAATGAGCTTTGATTTGACAGCTCAGTCAGTGGGCCAGCCATGGAGTAGAGAGAAGGGCAGTACTGGTCTGCCGGCACCACTGCTAGGATTTAGGATGGAGGTGGGAGTGGGGTTGTGGCAGGGACATCTAGATGCTGGGGAGGCTGGGTGGGGGAGGGCACTGGATCACCAGGGATTGGGAATCAGATTTATGGGAACTGGGGAGGGGATCAGATTTGGGAGAGAGTTTACAATTTACAAAAAAAAAAACACACTAGACCACCGGAGTTTTTTTTTTTTAGCAGGATAATATTAAGGACTAAAGGAGGAGATGCAGAAGTGGGGGGAGGGGCTACTGACTGTAAATTTCCATGCGGGGTGTGGGGCAGGTTATTACAGGGTGGAGGGGAGGGACCACTAGCCATCATAGATAATTTAATTATTTATAATTAATTACATGTGGGACAGGCGGGGGGAGGGACCGCTAGCCACCAGGGATCTACTTATTAACGTATTACTAAGTTACACCCACTCTAAGGTGAAATTTTGCCCATGGAGGGAAGGCAAAATGTAGCTGCAGAAGGCAAAATTTTGTCCCTGGAAGGTGAAATTTTGCCTAGGCAAAATTCTGCCTTCCGTGGGAAAATTTCGCAAAGTGCTCCACGATGTGAATTTGACCACTTTGCCGGCACTCCGTGCGCAAAACTTAAATTCGCTGCATCTATACTTGGCAGGTGTCATTCCTTACACATGCAGAGTATTGTCACATGCTTCATAAGTTACAGGTCCTGGAGAGAAAGGTTTCTGAGTATATGGAAGCATGGAATCATAGAAACATAGAATATGTCGGCAGAAACATAGAAACAGAACATGACAGCAGAAAAAGACCAGAAGTCCATCCAGTCTGCCCTTACTTTTTATAATCCCTGGAACATTCCCTTGAACCTATTGTTCCTCCAGGGTGCTAACCCTTCCTATCCTATCCCCATTGTCCTCCCTGGACCTGTCTCCCTGGGCAATCTCTATTGCTTTCTGTCTAGGGACTGCTTGAATCCCTTGACTGTATTCGCATCCACCACCTCAGCTGACAGACTGTTCCATGGTTCCACTGCCCTTTCCAAAAAGAAGTACTCTCTCACATTCCTTCTGATCCTTTCTCCTGTTACTTTCCACTCACGACCACATGACCCTGAGTTGGTATTCAGTGTAAATAATTTTCCAGTTTATCTTGTTAATTCCTTTAAGGAACGTGAAGGTCTCTATCATATCTCCCCTCTCCCTTCTGGTTTCCAGTGAGTACATATTTAGTGCCTTAAGGCACTCATAGGATCTGCCCTGCTGGCCCTTAATCATTTTTGTTACTCTGCGCTGCACTGTTTCCAACCTTTCCCTGTTCTTTCTGATCAAAGGCTCCAGAACTGGATGCAGTACTCCAGGTGAGGCCTCACCAGGGATTTATACTGGGGAAGTATTGCCTCTTTTCTTCTGCTATCAATGCCCCTCCCAATACATTCCAGCATCCTGTTAGCCATGCTATAGGCCTCATTGCATTGACTCATTTGATTAAGGGAGTTACTAATACTATTGTACCTCCTAGATCCCGTTCCTCTTCTGTGGTGTGAAGTCTCACCCAACCCATCCAGTACTCTGTCTTGGGGTTCCTTGTCCCTAGGTGCATTACCTTGTACTTTTTGGCATTGAATTTTAGGTGCTAGACCTTTGACCATCACTGTAGTTTTTGTAGGTCCCCCTGTTATCCCTTATTCCTTCATCACTATCCACCCTCCCACATAGTTTGGTATAATCTGTGAAGAGACATTCTGCCCCGGATTCACTAACCAATGTCACTAATGAACATGTTGAAGAGGATCAGACCCAGGACAGATCCTTAAGGAACCCCACTTGTAACCTCCCTTTATTCTGATTCAACCCTGTTGACCCCCATTCTTTGCTGCCTTCCCTTCTAGCCAACTACCCACCCAGTTCACTATAGGTTTAGCTGCACCCAGGTCTTCCATCTTTTTGAGCAACGTTTTGTGTGGTACTGAATCAAAAGCCTTGCTGAAGTCAAAGTAGAGCAGATCCACAGCATGGCTCTTGTTTACTTTCTTGGTCACCCAGTCAAAGAAAAAAATTGTATTAGTCTGGCAAGACCTTCCCAGTATGAAACCGTGTTGTTTACTATCCTTGAGCCATTCATTGCTCTTTAGGTAATTTGCAAGGTCTTCTTTGATTAGTGATTTCATCAGGTTCCTCATGATGGAGGTCAGACTGAATGGCCTGAAGTTCCCTGATTGCTCCCTACCCCCCACATGAAGCAGTACAATGTCTGCCATTTTCCAATCCCTTGGAACTTCCCTGGACCTAAGTGAGCTGTTGAGCAGCTGAGCCAGTGGTTCAGCCATTTCTAACATACTAAAAGCCAACAGATTAGGCCTGATGGTCTTTCGCATCTGCTCAGTAGCCAGCCCCTGTTGGGTGCTCAATCTCCCACCCCCCAGCCCCCAAGACGGTCATCTTCGACTTCAGTATACCCATGCACCTGTCCCACCCCCCTTGAAGCCCTCCACTGTGCTCTCCTCCACTAGACTCCCAGGCACTGCATTCCATTGCCCCACCAACCTCTCAGTGAAGTAATGCCTTCTACATTCTCTCTTGTAATTTCCACCCTCCTGCTTCCACTGATGCCCCCTGGTTGTGCCCCCTTTCTTTAGTCTGAACATTTCTTTGACTCTGCCCCTGTTAATCCCTTTCACATATTTGAAGACCTAAATTATGTCCCCCCATCTCTCCTCTCCTCCAGTGAGTACAGCTCAAGGACCTCCAGCCTTTCCTCATAGGTCCTTTCTCTCATGCCCTGAATCATCCTGGTTGCCCTCCTCTGAACCCTCTCCAGCAGTGCTATGTCCTTCTTAAGGTGAGGTCTCCAGAACTGCATGCAGTACTCAAGATGTGGCCTGACCAAGGCATTATACAGAGGAAGGATCACCTTCCTCCTCCTGGACGTAATCCCCTGGGCTATGCAGCACAGAATCCTATTTGCTTTTGCCGCAGATCTTCTGCAGTTTTCAGTGTTATTCATTTTGGTGTCTGCCACCACCCCCAGGTCCCTTTCACTCATTGTAGCTTGCAATGAGACCCCCCCCAAGGGTGTATACATGACCTGGGTTTCTGACCCCCAGATGCAGCACCCCACACTTCCCTGGATTAAACCTCAGTCCCCACCTTCTTGACCACTCCTCCAGGGTATCCAGGTCCCTCTGGACTGTCTATATCTCGCTTCATCCCTATCTGCCAGTGCTCCCAGTTTTGAGGAATCCACAAAGAGGCTCATCCTACTCCCAACCCCACTCCCTATATTGGAGACATAGGCATTGAACAGGAGTAGCCCCAGTACCGAACCTTGGGGAACCCCACCGAAGACCTTCCTAGGGGAGGAGACTATCCCACCAACCATGACCCTCTATGTTCTTCCCATTAGCCAATTTTCTACCCAACTAAGCAACTGTCCTGCAACCCCCATCCCCCCAGCTTTGTCAACAACCCGATGTGGGGTACCAAGTCAAACACCTTACTGAAATCCAGATATAGGACGTCCACTGGTCTTTGTCAGTCCAGGGTCCCCATCACCCAGTCATTTAAATCTATGAGGTTGGTCTGACATGATCTCCCTGGGACAAAACCATACTGTTTATTATCCAGGTGCCCCGACCTTTCCAGTTGCCTCCCAAGCTTCTCCTTGATGAAGTCCTCCATTAGTTTGCCTACCACAGATGTTAGGCTAACAGGCCTGTAATTTCCCATTTCCTCCCTAGACCCCCGCTTTGTGGATAGGCACCACAAGAGTCACCCTCCAGTCCTGAAGCACCCATCCTGTCTGCAGAGAGGCGTTGAAAAGTGCAGCTAGTGGAGCTGCTTGTTTGTTCGACAGTTCCTTCAGAACCCTCAGATGCAGCCCATCCAATCCTAGTGCCTTATCAGTTTTCAACATCTGAAGGGCCTTCCTCACCCTGTCCTCTGTGATTTCTCCCTCCCAATCCACCCCCTCAACTAAACACCCATCCCCTTCTAGGCCTGGCCCACCTGGTGCCCCAGCCTCTTCCGGTCCTCTCGACTCCATCTGACCTGTCTGCTCAGCTGTTTCCCCCACCCTCCCTTCCGACTGAATGGATCCTCTGTCTTCTTCCATAAATATTGAGGCAAAGTTCACTAAAAATACCACCAACAGCTTAATCTGGTTCAAGGTCAGTTGGCATTCATCTGTATCCCCCTCCCCCCGGGACGTGCCTGAAAATAGGCAGGATTTGTCTAGTGCACTTACCCGGGCAACAAAAACTAAATAAAAAGTACTCATTTAGCACCTCTGCCTGCTCCTCCACCTCCTGAGCCCATCCCTCCCCAGTCTTAATCCTGGAGATCTGCTGCAGATTTTCTAGGTATCCTCAGACGCAACCCATCTGGACTTGGGGCCTTATCTATTTTAAGGGATGCCAGCCGTTCTTCTTAATAATTATTGGCTACCTCATTTTTGGGACTAATTTAGTGGCCCCTCTGGCAGGGACCTGTAGTTCTTCTTAGTGAATACTACTGAGCAAAAGTAGTCATTCAGGATGGCAGCCTTTTGCTCATCCTCCTCTAGCACCCTAGCCCCCTCAACTAGCTATGTGATGACCCTCTCTTTTTTCCTTTTTCACTGGTATATCTAAAAAAACCTCTTTTTCTATTTTATTGACCCCCTCAGTGATACAAAGCACTGTGTCTACTTTTGCCTCCCTGACAGCCCTCTTTGCCTCCCTATTTTTCTGTAGATAACCTTCCCATTCTGTCTCTCCCTGCTTTTTCCAGTATCTATAGAAGACTTTTTTGGCCCTACCAGCTTTTCTATCCCTATCTGAGAACCATAATGGTCTCTTATACCTGTTTTTTTTTTTATACAGTTCTTATGCTTGCCTTTGATGCCTCAAAGATTGCTCCCTTTTTTGTCCCCATCTCTCCTCCACCCCTTACGTCCACCACCCCTACTAACTTATCCCTGAGCAGTTCCCTCAACCTATCAAAGTTCACCCTTCTAAAGTCAAGGACTTTGGTTGTTTATTGTAGGTTGCCAGCCCTGAGAGCCACTTCAAACCACATGGAGTTGCAGTTGCTGTTTCCTAGTGGCTCCCCTACTCCCACAGCACCCACCATTTTTGAATTGGTGAGGACCACATCAAGGATTGCATTCTGCCTGGTGGGTTCCTTAAAAGCTGCACCAGTAGACAGTCTTGGAAGGCATCCAGTACTGTCAGACTCCTGGCATGCTTAGTCACTGGGACTTCCAGTTTGAGGTTAGGCAGGTTAAGGTCACCCAACATCATTACTTTCATCTTTGCTGCCCCTCTTTTAAGTTCCTCCTTGAGTTCTCTGTCCCTTTCCTCCTCTTACCCTGGAGGCCTGTAGATCACCTCTAAGTTTTCCAGCCTGAGGATGCCATAATTTGTACCCATACTGACTCAGCCTTCCCCACTTGTAACCCTTAATACTGCCATCTTCTGCCACTTCATAGCCCTCCTTGACAAAAAGGGCAACTTCTCCCCTCATCAGTTCTTCTATCCCCCTGAACAGTGAATACCTAAGGACAGTCATCTCCAAGTCATTTTTATCTGTGGCCCACATTTCCGTGATGGCCTCCAGATCCACTTCTGTGTCTGCCATCAGTACCTGGAGCTTAATGAGTTTGTTGCCTAGGATCCTCCTGGCATTAAGGCATATCCCCCTCCATTTGATCCCTGCTCTAACTCGGCTACTGTCCTGTTGCTGTTTGCATTTTCTTCCCTTCTTGTCTGTGCTTATACCTTTTTCTTTCCTCCTCATTGGTATTCTTCTCTCAGGTCCTGTAAACCCTAATGCATTCTTTGTATGCTCTTTGCAGTTACTGTCCTCTCAATGTGGGGGAATTTTAAATAAGATCCCCTTCTGCTCACTGTCTGCCATGGATCCCCTAAATCCAGACTCCCCCACAGTCAGTTTAAATCTTTCTGATGTAGATTTCAAACTTTTGCCCTAGTGCGCTAGCCCAACTCTCTTCTCAGGTGAAGTCCATCAACCTTGAAGAGTCTCCTGTCCCAGCAGTCCCCTCCAATCTCCATTAAAGTGGCACTCCACGCCCCAACACCACCCCTTAAACCAACTGTTAAACTCCTGTAGTTCATTACTTCTAACTCTGTCCTGTCTCCCCTCACTGCCTCACACAGGGAGGACCTCAGTAATGGCTAAGGAGGCTGAATGTGCCACCAATCAGTGCCCCAATCTCTGGCAGTTCTGCTTCACTGTCTCTACTGACTGGTTGGCCAGATCATTTGTACCCAAGTATACCAGCACCCACAGCTCTTTCCTTCCATCATCCACTCTATTCTGTCTAAATCCCAATTTACTGATGCTCCAGGTAGGCATCAGACCAAGCCCCTCCCATCTGATCGCTCCCTTATCACACTATCTAGCCTGCTGATCAATGAATCCCTGATCACTAGGACCTTTCTGTTAGCCTTGCTTCCTTTGGGTACCAACATGATGTCCTGCCCATTCCCCTCGACTGACCTGGTGTCTTCCTGGTGGAATCAGAAACAGATATACATAGAAGCTGTCAGAAGAAAAGGACCTCCTGGCCCACCTAGTCTGCCCTAAAATCCCTGCCTACTGTGCCACCTCAGACCCTAATTAATCTCTGGCCTTACCCCCCAGCCCTGTTACTAAGATCACTCTGTATCTATCCCACACATGTTTGAAATCTGGTACCATTTTGGTACCCACCACCTCTGTTGGGAGGCTATTCCAGGCATCTGCCACACTTTCTGTGAAGAAATATTTCCTCACATCCCCTCTAAGTCTCCCCCTTTCCAACTTCATATCATACCCCTTGTCCTTGAGCATCTCTTTCTGTGGAATATGCCTTATTCCTGTACCTTATTGATACCCTTGAGGTATTTGACTGTTTCTATCATGTTTTCCCTTTCTCTCCTTTCCTTCAGTGAGTATATATTTAATTTCCTGAGTCTTTCCTCATAGGGCTTCTAATGCAGACCATGCACCATTTTGGTTTCCTTTCTCTGTAACACCTCCACCTGATCTATGTCCTTCCAGAGATGGGGCCTCTTCAACTAGACACGGTACTCCAGGTGCAGCCACACCATTGATCTATATAGGGGTAACACTACCTCCCTTTTTCTGCTGGTGATACCCCACCCTATGCACCCCAGCATCCTACTAGCCTTTCCTTCTGTCTCATCACACTGCTTTGCTATCTTCAGGTCTCAGATATGATGACCTTCAGATCCCCTTCCTATTTTGTAATTATTAACGCTTCCCCACCAACTGATAAGTTGCCCTTAGGTTTCTCTGTCCCATGTGCATAATTTTACATTTTATGGCATTGAAGCCCATAATTTTACATTTTTTGGCATTGAAGCCCAGTTGTTAAACCCTTTACCAGTCTTCCAGCTTTTTTCTATCTTCCTTCATTTTTTTCAACCCCCACCATGTGTCCACTCTGTTGCAGATGTTTGTGTCATCTGTGAACAGGCATACCTTTCCTTCCAGCCCCTCTGCAAGGTCACTAATGAAGACATTGAAGAGGCCAGTCCCAATACTGATCCCAGAGGCACCCTGCTGATTACCTTACCTCCTTCCAAGTAAACACTGTTTACCACCACCCTCTGAGATCTGTTACTTAGACAACTTTGTACCCATTTTACTATCTGGACCCACTCCTAGGCTGCCTAGCTTGTTTACCAGTCTTCTGTGTGGCATGGTGATGAAGGTCTTACTGAAATCCAAGTAGGCCAATCCACTGCTCCTCCCTGATCCACCTCTCTGGTAACCCAGTCAAAAGACTCTATCAGGTTTGTTTGGCAAGATTTCCTGCCTGTGAATCCATGCTGCTTCAGATTCTGCAATCTACTGGTTTGAAGGTATTCCCAATCCTTTCTTTAAAGAGCAACTGATGCCTCAAAGAAAACCTCTGAAAAACATAATAATTAGGTAGAATACAACTTGTATTCCATTTATATTCTATATAGTTCTCTTCCTCATTAGGTATTACTGAGTAAAGCTGCATGAATACATGATCTGTACACCTTAGAGTTCCCTTAGAGTTTATCTCCCTCTATAATTTATTCCCTACTTCAAGTCATAATCCTTTGTTGTGACATCACAATCTGTTGCCATGGGAGTAACTGTCATGACACAAGCAGTGCATTGTGACCTCAGGTAGGGAGAAAGCAGCAGGAATAGATGAATTCTTCAAGAGCAAAGACCCTGTTTTCATGCAAATGACTTCAGTAATAAATAATGGGGAGGAGGAATACAGAACTAATGTAAAAACAATCTGAACTGTGTCTAAATATTATTTGTTTTGTTAAAGTTCTTCTGAAGGTGTCAGCTGCTCTTTAAGTTGTGTTTCCATAACTTTGCTCACCATTGAAGTCAGGCTTATAGGTCAGTAGTTTTCTGCCTCCTCTTCCCTGTTCCCTCTTTTGTGTAGTGGGGAAAAGGAGGAAGGGGAAATTGTTTAACCAGGAAAGGCAAACTAAGCTGAAGCTTGTTTCCAGGTGTGACCAAGGAGCACAAGGAAATTAAATGACTTGCTCAAGGTTAGACAGTATGCAAGTGGGGTCCATGGGATTCAAAGCCAGGTCTACAGGTTTACAGCTCAGAGCCTTAAACCACTTGCACTATACTGCTTATATCCCTTAAATGGGACCACATCTGCTCTTCTTCATTCTCCTGGAACTTTTCCCATGTTCAATTGAAAGGCTTGCCTGTAATTCAGTGGCCAAGCAGCCAGCCACTCCTACTTCCTGAGCTATATAAGCAGTTCCTCTCAGCCTCACTGTGAAGCATTTTATCTTTGCATCCGGAGGCTATGTTGGTTTGTCTTCTGAGCTGGCTGGGGCCTAACACCCCCATTCCCCCCAAGCCTGCTGTTTCTGTGTGTCTCTGGTGGACTTCAGTGTTTGTTTTCCTGCTTCTGGTTTGTAGCTTTCCTCTGGCTCTATGCTTCCCTGTGTTTTGTTTCTTGTTTTATTTGGGGACCTTTCCCTGTTTTCTGTTTTGCTGCGTTTTGGTTTCCTCTTTTGGGGGGGAGCTTTTATTTTTAAAACTCCTAGCATACTGCTATTACACAGCTCATTCCACTTGCTTTCAGTTACAACTCTCAATTTACTGCACTGCAACTGCAAACCTATTCAGAGCTCATGCTACTGCTTTCAGTTACCTACAACTTCAGCCACTGCTGCTGTTTACTTTAATTACTATTGTACCCAGTGCCTGTGTTTTAACACTGTACTCATTTAACTACTGCTGTACAGGCCCACTTGCTTCCTGTTGCTGCATTGTTTACACCCATTCCTATTCTACCTTGTTTACTCTGAGGTTAGCTGAAGCTCCTGCTGAGGCTATTAAACTAGCTTTTATATCTGCATGTGGTTCTCAGCCTTTCATTGCTTCCTTGTTTGTCCTACGGTGGGGACTGGGAGGTGTTTGGGGGGTCGTGGCCTATGTGGTTAATTAATTTTGTTCTAAATCATGTCTTCGCCGCTGAAAATCCTCAGAGTTTGTCACCTTTATTTGGTTATTCATGTCTGGCTGGCATGCCCCTAACTCAGTGCTGTTTACTTGCTATACAGTTGTTATACAGGTCCACCTCTTACTACTACTACTGCTTACTGACCTACCACATCCCCACTTGCTTATGCAACCATTGCTCCTTGCTTACACAAGCCATTGCTTTATGCCAAGTACCATCCCCTTGGCTTCACCTGGGATTCTACTGCTCTCAATCTGCATCTGACCTTGCAAGGTCTCAGCACTCAATGCTCCTTACAATCTTAGCATGCTGTGCTCATTCAGCTCACCAGCTTTACAGCTCTCAATCAGTTCTGGGGCATGCCAGCCATTCTAATCTGGTACAGGTTCCTGCAGCTGACAGTCTCACTCTGCATTTAGTCCGCATCATTGAGCGTGTCCAACTTGGGGCGGGATCCTTCTCACTTGGCCCATAGCTGGGAATGTCCTCACCCCGGGCTTGGCTTTAGCTGCTTGCTACACAACAGCTGCTCCTAGCGTAGAATTTAAGACTAGCAGTGAGGGGTGGTTATGATGATATCCTTTGGCTCTAGTGTTCCTCTATAAGGTTGGCCATTGACTTTAGTGGTTTTCCTAGCAAGGCACCTTCACTGCATTCTCCCCACGACTGCCTCTGGTTCACCTGGTTTGATTTAGGGTGGGTAGGTCAGGTGAGTGCTTCTGCAGTTGTTGCTCTCCTCCTGCGCCTTGGATGCTAGTATTGTTGCAGTTTTCTTGCAACCTTCCAAAATGTTCCCGCTAGAGGGTTTGAGTGAGAGCCTTCCTTCAAACTGGAATATTTTCCACCTCCCTTTAATTAGGTTTCCAAATTGCAGCCTGCAGAGCTGTCACTAAATACATTTTCCCAAGCCTGGAGGGAAGGTGACCTAGGCCTTGGATCCCCAGAGATTTCCTCCTCATAGGGTTTTTTTTCCTCTCCTCTGTTGCCTCAGGTCATAACACTTAGCATAGTTTTCCCCTAGTTTCCTCGGGTAGGTTCTGCTGTTGGATGGAGGTGGAGGATGTCCTGCCATTCCATCTCTCCTTAGGGGATCCCCTTCTCTCAATGCAAGCCATCACTGTTCTTCTCTACGATTATGTTCCAGTTACTGCTTCTACGTCACTGTTACTGCTTGCTCGTATGTATCATGTTGCCTCCTTTGGGGATGATACTACATTTCTTTTGGGGATTCCTAAGGTACCTTTAGCCACAGGAACAATCCCGTGGCACTTCTAGGGGCAGAACCCTCTGCGAGAGTTCCTTGCTTCGTACCTCTACAGGGTGGTAATTCCTCTGGAATAGAGAGTGCGAATGGCCACAACCAAAACTAACACAGTTACACAAGCATAACACTATACTGGCTGCATAGGTCAGTGAATTAAAAGGCTTGCCTGTAATTCAGTGGCCAAGCAGCCAGCCACTCCTACTTCCTGAGCTATATAAGCAGTTCCTCTCAGCCTCACTGTGAGCATTTTGTCTTTGCCTCCTCCATCCTCCCCTCCTCCTCCAATGGCAGCACTCTCTCCTTAGGGGGACTGCTAAGGTACCTTTAGCCATGGGAACTGTCCGGTGGCACCTCTAGGGGCAGAACCCTCTCTGAGAGTTCCTTGCTTCATACCCCTAGAGGGTGGTAATTCCTCTGGAACAGAGTGCGAATGGACACAACCAAAACTAACACAGTAACACAAGCATAACACAATACTGGCTGCATAGGTCAGTGAATGATAGATTGAATATAGCCATCAGAGGCACAGACAGTTCCTCCTTTAATTCCTTCAGTATCTGGGGTGAACTCTGGCCCCATTGCCTTGTCTTCTTTTAGTTTCGCTAGTTACCAGAGGACTGTCTTCTCCATAAAAGGGCTAGTGTCCACCTCCCTTCCCTTAATATGCCCTTCTCCACTATCTGTGGCCCATCACCTGCCCCTTCCTTTGTGAATACTGAACACAAGTACTTATGCAGTATGTCACCTTTCTTCTGTCCTCTTCCACACTTCCTCCTTTTCCCTTTTAACTTTACTATCCCTGCCTTGCTTTTCTTCCTTTTGCTTACGTACCTAAAGAATGTTTTATCTCACTTTTTTGCTGTTTTGGCAGTGTTTTCCTCTGTTTGTGCTTTTGTTCCCCTGACTGCCTTTCCTGCCTCCATTTGTTTTTCCTGATAACTCTCCCTGTCACATTTCTTCTGTGACATCTTGTACCTTTTGAATGCCTGTTTCTTTTCCTTTACCTTCTCTGCTACTTCTTTGGATAAACATAATGGTCTCTTTCTTTTCTTGCTCTTCCTAACCTGCCTGACACAGAGATTTGTTGCCTTCTCAGTGGCCTTCCTTATATTTACCCAATTTTCCTCTACCTCAATCTTTTTCCCTATTCCTGCTAGGGCTTCCTTGAGGCACTCAAGAAGCCTGAATTCCTGCTGGAGTGCAAAGCAATTCATCGTCTGGATGGTACTGTGCTGGTCAACCTCCTTATGGCTGCCCCTCCCTCCCGCACACTGCCACCCTCCACCCTTCTGGCCCATGGGCCTGTGGGGGAGTGAGAGTGTAGAGTGTGAGCTCCTGCTGAGCTGAGTGTGCAGCTGAGATATCTCTATCTCTAAAAAGATACTGATGGTCCATTTAGTCTGACCATGTTAGTCTGAGGCAGTATGGTTTAGTGGTTAGGGCACAACGCTTTGAACATGGAGTTTTGTGTATAAATTCCACAAGTGTCACATAATTACCATGCAGGCCTGAACAAACCACTTTGGTCCTGTCCACACTGATCACTATGTAACATTACTGAGGGGTCAAACTGTTACCGTAATGGTTTGCATCTGCACTGGTAACATTACAGCAGGTGTTTTTTGAAAAGTTACAGAAACCACACATGAGGTGGTTTCAACAATGGTTTTGGTAATGCTTTAAGTGCTGTAACGTTACCAGTGGCAGTATGGATGGGTGAGCATGTAGTTCCTCTTCCTCCAGTAGTGTACACCTGCATGCATTGTGTCCATCTAGACATGTGTGGAGGGACCCAAACAAATGCAATAGTGGAAGTGTTTACATTCCAGCATTGGCATAGATTGGCATTTGGTACTGCAATGGATTTTTCAGATGAAACTGTTTTGATTTTGCCACAACACTGCTGATAAGTGGCTTCCCAACATAAAAAAGCAACATATGTGGTGGAACTTTGATTGGAAGCAAATAGTGGCAAAACATCACTTGCTGTTTGCTGTTGCCCCAAAAAAATCAGCGTTTGCAGTTGAG
Organism: Neoceratodus forsteri; assembly: GCA_016271365.2. Classification (NCBI taxonomy): domain Eukaryota; kingdom Metazoa; phylum Chordata; order Ceratodontiformes; family Ceratodontidae; genus Neoceratodus; species Neoceratodus forsteri. The sequence continues at coordinate 375,060,050 of CM057449.1, forward strand.
CTTTGATAAAGGAAGCAAATTGTGGCAAGATGTTAATTGCTGTTTGCCAAAATAAATAGGAGCCTGTTTGGGACTTGTGAGTTGTTTGGAATAACTGCCCATGGTGCTACATGGTCTGACGAGGCCACAAAATTGCTAGTGGACTTCTAGTCCCAGGAATGGATACTGTCTGAGCTGGCATGTATCTGGACAAATACCAAAGTATATCAAAAGGTGTCTGAGTACCTATTTGAGCATGGCATTGAAAGAAATGCTAAGCAGTGCCATGATAAAATTAAACAGATGAAAGTACTGTACCACAAAAATCAGGACAGTAACAGTCGCTTTGAAGATGGGTGTGTGGTGTGCCCATTTTGCAACCAACTGGACAAAATACTAGGCATGAAGTCTACCACTGAGCTACAATACCTGTTGGAGAGTTCTGCTATCGAATCGGATGATGATGGTGATGATACAGGAGACACATGGCAGCTTAGTGGGGCAGATACTGATGGTAAGTAAGGTATATGCACTGTGCATTGTGTTGGATACTGAATGCAGCTAGAGGCTAGGTGGCCATGCTGGAAGTCAGGTGCATTACTAATGAATCTTGGCAGCAGTTGTTGTGGGTGTTTACATCCCAATATGGCACCAAGCTGGGCTAGCCATTGTGCTGTGTTTGTCTGTTTGCTTTTTAGTTTGAGCTCCTTAATGCCTTTTAACGCCTTTTAATGTATGTATTTTATTTTGTTTTGTTTTTATTTTATTTGTTACAGGTCATTGACTGTATCATCGTTGATCATTTTTACAAGTGGAATAAGTCCAACAGTCCTATCAACAGTCCTATCTTAAGATCCTCCTGGCTGGATTAAACAGTGTGTAAATAGTGTGTAATATCCCCTGAATGGCATGAACGACAGGGGCCTTATTTTTTATGACAGAACATTTTTGGTAGAGCCCAACTGAATCTGAAGTGGACTATGGTCAGTTTGGGATTTTAAGTAGAAGATCTGAAGCAACAAGTGTCTCATCAAGCATGCCCTCCAATGCCATTTTTCTGGCACCCTCCTAGGTCACCCCCTCAGCAGGGCAGTACAGCATCAGGTGTCACATCAATCATGCCTTCCAATGCCATGTTTCAGGTACCTAGTCACAGCACCCCTCAGCAGGACAGTACAGCACCAGGTGTCACATCAAGCATACCCTCCAATGCCATGTTTCAGGCACCCACCCATGTAACACCTCAGCAGGGCAGTACAGCACCAGGTGCCTCTTCAAGCATGCCCTTGGTGACCCATACCCAGACATATGGCACAGGGAACAATGATCAGCAGTTTGCAACCTAGATATCTGCTGTTCTTAGCTTTTTTATTTATTTAGTTTGTTGACCGGGTAAGTGCACTAGACAAATCCTGCCTATTTTCAGGCACGACCCGGGGGAGGGAATACAGATGAATGCCAACTGACCTTGAACCAGATTAAACTGTTGGTGGTATTTTTAGTGAATGAGGGAAATTTGGCCAGGACACTGGGGAAATTCCTCTACTCTGCTTCCTGTGAGCAGGGGGGATCCATTTTCCTGTGGGACCAAGATGGCAGAGGAGGAGATTGTGTGTTTGGTGGAAGGGAAGGACTCACCTTTTACTGCATCACAAGAGGAGGTCCTTCAAGATGGTGAAATCGAAACAGAACAAGAAGAGATTTATCATGAAGCAATGGGATTTTCAGAGGATGATCATCACAAAGTTCCTATGTTACAAGACGCTGCTACGGCAAATTTACAAACCTCGCTACCTCAGGAGGAGCTCCTTGCTTTTAAAACATCTAACTCGGCTGTGCATCTGGCTACTGAAGGTTCTTATGATAAACAAAGGGGTTCTGGTGAGTCCTTCTCATTTATTTCTACTTCAAAAAATTTGACTTTACCGCTCCAGGGAATGCAACAGGCTGGCAGTATGTTCATTGCTTCAAACAAGTGCCTAAAGCCTCATACATTGTTACATTGCACTTTGAGTTCACAGTCTTCTGCTCCAATACAGCATGTCTCAGCTATGCCTACAGATATAACTATTTGTGAGGTTGGGAAACCTAATGTGGAGGCCTGTAAGGGTGCAGATAACTTTGGGACAGTTAAGGAGCTTAGTGCGGTAGCAAAAGTAAGTGCTCAACTGCTGCCCGTTTCAGAGACACTCCCTGTCATGATTACTGCAAACACTGTCAGTGGAATAGCTGTTAGAATTGTTGCAAGTGCTTTTGCAAAGCAGGGTTTGTTGGAACTGGTATCTCCTGCGATGCACTGTAATAGTACTAACCCTCTTAACACACAGCAGGTTGGCAGTTTTAACGTTGTTTCAAACAAGTGCCTACAGCCTTTATCATCACAGCAGTATGAAGGAAAGGATATAAGTACTATCATCAAACAGACATTGCGGGGGAACAATGAAAGTTATAAATCTGTAAAGGTCTTACATACTGAATCCACCCCGCTTAGTAAATCAGCAGGGTTTGTGTTTCGGCAACCAGTTACTGGGACATTTATACCTCCTACAAAGGAAGTTATTTTATCCCCTGATATTATATACTGTATCAATCCACACCAGAATCTTAAACAAGGATTACTCACTTCACCTTTCCAACTAGACCTCCACTTAGACAAATTATAAAAGGAACTGAATCTAATGTGCCTAAAGCCTCTTCTCAAAGGTCTGAATCTGAGACTGTTTCTTCACACTCAATATCGGAGTCCTGGTCACCAGGGAAAGCCTTATCAAGAGCAGGATGGAAACAGGCCTTATCAGGTACCTGGGTTCCTGACCCAACATGGGAAACTGATTTTACTTTTTCTCAGAATTCACCAGTATGGAAACCTAGTGTTCCGGTGGATACTTCAACTAAACCCGTGGAACTTAAGATTTAGCCAGGAGCTCTGGAGCCTTCTTTTATTAACAGGCCTATGGATCAACAAGCACCTCAGCCTGAGACTCCTGAAGGTACTAAGTCTGCCTCTAGAGCTCTTCCACCACAAGAAGAGAGCGCTCCACCACCATCTCATAAACCTCTCATGTCCAAACTTTTCTCTACAGCTAAAAGAGAGGCGGCTCCAAGAAGGCATGCTGTTCGCATTCGTTATAAAGGGGGTTTGGAGAATAGACCTGATAGGTATTATGTGGGGAAAACTTTGTTAAAGGATTCACTTCATTTCTCCCCTAAGGATGTAAGGATGTCTTTGCCTTTATAAATATATCAGGGGAAGATAATTTTTATGTAAGTTTCGGGTCTGCACTTGCTCTTGATCTTTTTTGGGATAGATATGGGCAAGTAAAGTTTTCACCACTATAGGCTCCCTTCTTGGTGATTCCTTTAACAAAACCTATAATAAAATGTGTGACAGTTATGTTCCGTAATGAGGGTGTGCATGTAGAAGATATTATCTTTTGGCTTTCACAGAAATGTGAAGTATTGTGTGCTCCAGATCCTATCCTAGATTAGGAACAATTTTGGACAGAGGGATGGAAGTATAAAATTAAACTCAGACAATCAGAATCAGGTATAGAACACATCCCTAATCTTTCCTATTAGGAAGGGATAGAGGGGTTTGTTTTTATGGGGGCAGCCTAGAGCATGCTATAAGTGTGGCTCTAGGACTCATCTATCTAATGTGTGTGATCAGCCCCGATGTGACAACTATAGGAAAGTGGGCATGTCACAATGCAATGTGCAAATCATTCCAGATGTGACTTATGCGAGGAATATGGACATGTGTTTAGTGAATGCACCTGGGCAGCTAAAAACAAGGCCTCTTGTACCAGTCCAGATTTGCTGATTCAAAAAGCCCAGGATGCTGCAGGTCCCCTCCACCTCCCTCACCACCACCTATGCATCTCCTTCCCCCCTCCCCTTCCTCGTGGAAGGAATGGGGAGGTCTAAGGCTCCCCCTTTGACACAAGCATTACTTTCCAAACTACAGGTGCTTGAAAAGGCAGTAGTGGTAGCCCCTCGGAAGCTTGAACCCAGTATAAGTATCCCAGAAATTTTACAGTAGGCACCGATTTGTTATACTGAACCTGTAGCTTCTAAACAGGAGCAGGTTACTGATGCCCATGTTTCTCCCCTACCTGGGTGGAGGTCCTCGCAGAACCTGCCACTCAAATCTCCCCCCCTTACAGTTGCTGTTGAAACAAGTAAATCTTATGCAGCATGATTTACCCCATGGGGGGAGACAGATATGGATTTGGGAGATTCGGATTCTCAAAAGTCCTTAGTTTCTGCCATGTCTCAAATCATAGATAATTATAAAGAGAAAAAAAAAGAAAAAAGAAAGAAATAACTGATAGAATACTTTTTCTAGATATTGCCACATGCAGTTAGTCTAGGGATCTTTGAACACCCACAGTTTGTTAAATGTTAACAAAAGACAAGCTTTGTTTCAATTAATGCATGATTTAAAAATTTCTGTTATGTTTGTACAAGAAACCTGGATGCAGTCTATTGAACAGTTATTAGCATTTAAATGGGAGTGGCCCTGGGGACCCTCTTATTGGTTGTTTGGGTCTGACTGTACAGATGGTATTAGCATTTTATTCAATTCCTTTCAGTTTTCCCTTCTTAGTTTAATTGACCTTATTCCAGGTAGGGTGATGATTCTGGATGGTAAATGGCTGAATTCTACCTACAGGTTTATTAATATCTATAACCCTCAGGGTAAAGCGGATAAAGTGGCATGCATGAAAGTAGTTCAGCCTTTTTCAGTCATCACTGCAAAAGTATTATGGGGGTGATTTTAATTGCTGTTTGTATGGAACATCTCAGCAGCATAAAAATAAATTATTGTCATTCCCCATGCTCTGGCTTCCATCATAAGGATAGCAGGATTGATGAATTGTTTTTCTTACGGCACGCAGGGACCCAGGGTGTCTTTTATGAAGAGTAAATTGCATATACTTATTGATCATATGTTAGTATCTTCATCTGTACAGATAAAGACTTTTAGTATAAAACCATGAGAATTTTCAGATCACCTTTTTTTGATTTGTTCTCTATCTTTAGGTAATTTATCAGATGGTCATAAAGGGAGATGGAACTTAAATACATCTATTCTAGATTCTTTTCACATAAAGATAGGAATACAGGCTTTATTAAAGGCCCATCTGTCTGTAGTTTTTTTTATATACTGATATAGGAGCCTGATGGGCAGATACCAAATTAGACCTGAGTAAGTGGTTTAAAAAACAAAGGAATTTAACTAAAGGCCACAACTTTTTAAAATATGTGTCTCTTAGGCAGCAGCTGCAGAGGGTGATTACCTTTTCTTATAATACCAAATTTGATTATCAAAACAGATTAAGCAGCTGAAAAAATGGTATGAGACTATATCAGTACGACAGGACCAAGACTTTGCAAGCAATTCTAGTAAATGCTACAAGCAAGACCCCTATTGGGGATCCCTTTGAGGCATGCAAATCTTTAAGGGATTCATCCACTATTGATTATCTGTATAATGCAGATGGGTCACATGCCACCACATTAGAGAAGTTAAAAGACTTAATAGAACTACATTATCATTCCTTAGAACCAGATTCCTCCATTAAGGAGTATTCTATAGTCCATTATTTAAGTTTGGTTAACATTTCTTTGGTTTCCACTGAGGTGACTCAGTTATCTAGGCCTATTACCAAACAGGAAATCTTAGAGGTTATTAAAAAATTGAAGCCTAACATATCCCATGGGATAGATGGGCTCCCTAATCAGCTTTCTAAAAATTTTGCGGAAGAATTTAGTGATTGCTTACTACATTTATTTAATTTTTTTAGAAACTAATACTATTTTTTCTTCCTTTACTGAAGGCCTTTTGATACACCTGTTTAAATCTGGAGATAAGGCTAATATTAAAAACTGGAGGCCTATTACTTTACTAAATATGGATTATAAAATGTTTTCCAGTATCTTAATAACAGATTGAAGGCTTATGCTGAAGGTGTGATTTCTTCTTATCAATTCTGTAGTATTTACCAATAGACAGATCCAATCAGCTTCAATGATTTTAAGGGATGTCATTGAGTATTTATCTTTGGCTGGAAGATCTGGGTGTATTTTGATCGCTGATTTTGAGAAAGCTTTTGACAGAGTCTATTTACCTTATTTGTTTTTAGTTCTCCAAACATATGGGGTTCCTGCAAATATAGTGGATATAATCAAGCTATTATATCAACACAATACAGTTTTCCATTCTTAAAAGGCTGTATTGCCAAAAGTTTTAGGATAAAAACAGGGTTACGTCAGGATTGCCCCCTAAGTCCACTTTATATGTTTTATCATTGGATCCCTTTTTGCAGACCTTAGTTAAAACCCCAAAATGGACAGGGATAACAGGGGATTTCTTTACAGATCAGCTTTATCTGCAAGCTTATGCAGACAATTTTAATTTATATTTTGCAGATATATCTTAAATTCCTAAATTTTTAGAATAATTTTATTCTTTTTCATTAGTTTCAAATGCAAAAATAAATCTGCAGAAGACTAAAGGCCTATTGATTGGGGCAATTGGCCCTGCTGAGATGATACAAAATGGTATCGGTATCTCTCGAACTCCACAAGAAATTTTAGGAATATTATTTGGCCCTCAAAATTTGCCTGCAAAGAATTGGACTTTGGCACTAGAGAAAGTGGGAAAAAAATTTAACAGATGGAAACAGTGGAAATTTTCTAAATTGAAACATATTCAGATTCTGAAACAGTTTATTTTACCTTGTTTGCAATATGTGGCAATGATGTGTCCTCTTCCACTACAGTTTGAAACAAAGACCTATAGCATTTTTTTCAAATGCTATGGGGGAATAGATTGAATCCAGTAAAACGCCATTATACTTATTTAGGGAAAACATTAGGGGGTTTATGGATGACTGATCCTATTACATTTTTGCATTCCTTATTTTTTATAACCACTGTTAATAGGGGACTTTCTTCAGTAGTAAGTTTAGAAAAGGGGTGGATGGATAAGGTGTTGGGAAGATATTTTCAAGCTTGAGAGATTTTAGCCCCAAAATTAAATTCCCATGTCTGTATTCCTAACCTATTTTAGACCTGCAGCACAAAAATTGTATAAATGGCAAATCACTAGAGACATGATTAAAGAACATAACACTCAGTCTCTGTATTCCTTAGTGATTGAAGCAATTAATCTGCAAGTTCCTTGTTTTAAATATTTTCCTGCTTCATTTAATACTAAAATATTGGCATAGCTTAATAATCCTAGATTACCTCCAGTCAATGGGAAACTCAATAGTTGCTTTCATATGGTAGATTAAATGTTCAGGGGAATGCAAAATATAAGGCCAAAGAAGAAAGAAATTGGCCTTATATGGAATGCATAAACATAGAAGAAACTATGGAACATTTTATTTTACAGTGTTCATATTCTATAGGTTTGTGGAAATATTTGGCCAAGCTATGGAAGCTTTCTTGGTTACAGTTTCTTACGTATGATATTCTGGTTTTAGGAATTTATCCATTACCTTTAGTTAGTTTTCATGAGGATACTTTATCTTTATTTTTTATTTTTTTTGCTGTATACGGTATTTTTTATGACAAGCTAGATGTCAATGGATGATTTATCAGTGAAAAATGACTTATGAATGTTACAGAATTTTGGTTACAAATGAGCTTTTAAAAATTTATTTACAAGATATGAAGGTGGTTTCTTCACGTAAAGTTCATAGGTGGTGGTAGGATTTCACTCATTTTATTAAATATAAATAATTTACTGTTCGTATTAAGTTCTTAGGATTGGGTATATTGTGTTTATTTAAGGTATTATTCATTTAATTTTTCATTTTGGTTTTTTTCTTCCCATCTTCCCATGTTACAGTGAAATACTGTGTTGTTTGATATTTTGAGTTGTATTATATGTTTATTATTGCAATAAAAACTCCCCTACTCTTTTTGATAAGTGCCATGGGATCTTTAACATCCACCTGAACTAACACCAATCCAGACAGATGGGACCTCTGTTTAACATTACTCAGGATCTTTTCAGTGATGATTTTAGGTGGACTACATTGTAATGTCATTGCAATGTTAAGGAAGGAAAAAAATTAAGCTGGTTGATGTCAAGGTTGTTTAAGGCTGTGTTTAACAAATGTTTAAGTTTTAAAATATGTCATTACTCGGGCAATAGTTTGCCAACAAAGTACATGTGCCTTATCCCCCCAAAGAATGGACACAGAGCAACCAGATCTTCATGTTCATAACTTGTTTTTATTTGTTCATATTAATGAAAACAATCAATAAGAAATGTTCACTGTAAAGTAAAAAGATAATTTCAGACATTGCTGATAGTAGACCCCCCCACAACTACACTATAAAAAAACAAAACAAATGGAATGTACATTAAACATAAGATGCTTGTTGATTGGGTTGCCTTCTTGAAAAGTTCCACTTAACAGGCTGTTGATGCCACTTGTGGCTTTGTGGCTTCCCACTTCTGTAACTTTTAATTGGTATGATATACCATGTACTTCACTCCACTGACAAGGTTGCTACAAACTGGCATCCTTCTGTTGCCAATCTGCAGGAAAAGTAAGGCATTACTAGAAAAGCTTCATTTCCTGATGTCATTTTCCAGTATGCCAGCATTTAAGCATTTAAGCAGTTATGAGTGACGCTCATCTCATGTACAAGTTATGTACAATTTATATAGCCATATACTAATTAGAAAGTAACTATTTATAGCAATGACAAACAGTTTTACTGGTTATGCTAGATTTTTATATAGCTTCTTCTGTTATGTTTTGTGTATTGATGTTTGTCAGATAGCATTGTACTTGTTTTGCATGACTGCCTACTACCACATGTGTTGATACTGCATACCAACTATGGGAAGATAATGTATGACAATGGACATGCTATGAATGTATCTGTGAACCACATGTATGCACGAGTAATGTTTGTGCAAGTAAAGGCATTGTTTTTTGCTGGAAGGATTGCGCAAGTACTGGAAGTGCAGGAATAAAGAGTGCCTTTGCAAAAACTTAACAAGACAGCTTTTTTGTGCATGCGAGCCAGTGGGTTGGTGATGTGTATGACATACATCATCAGGATAGTAAGGGGTATGCACGAATGTGCTCTGTGTTTTGGCCAGTGTATACCTGGTGGATGGAGTTAGGGTGGAGGGGGTTGTGTGAGTGCTGGGAAGGTAGTGGGGGGTAAAGGATGTCAAGGCAGATGAAAAGTTCTGAATCAGGGGCACTGCCCAATTTTGACCTGTGGGAACAGACCAATACAGAATACTTGATGGGTAAGTATGTGCAACCAATCTGGTTCTCATTACCTCTGACATCTCACCTTGACAGCGAAGCTGTTACTCAGAACCCCAAGGTGGCAAGACACACTTGGTGTTGCATCACAGAAGGGTACAATCACATTCAAAGAACTTTGAACTGTAGTACAACAGCAATTTGAAAATGAGGGAATTCAATAAAAAAACACAGCTGTAAACCCATGAGCATGTGTTAGTAATTTTTCAGACATGAAATGGACAGTACTTACTTGATGTGAAATTAATTATCTATGAGGTAGTCAGCTAAGGCATCCCTGATTGCTGATGCCTATCTACTCTGGGCTGTCACTGACATTTCCTCAGCCAGGGAGCTGTCATTATCAGTTGGCAGCAGGAATTGGTAATTCCACAATCAGTTGCCCAGGTGTCCAGAAATACCTCTGCCTTGTTTTTGCGTAGATTGTGTAGCACACAGCATGCACCTATGATATAGGGGACATTTGTAATGCTGAAGTCACTATGCTTCAAGAGGCACCACCATCAGCCTTTGAAGCATCCAAAGTTGCATTCCTCAACCATGTTATGGTGACCTGATATTGTCAACTGGACTTTAAACTGGTTGACAAATTGTTCTCAGAGAGTCAGAATTAATGATATCTTGTTTGATTCAGGTGGTGTGACAAGTGGTGTACCACAGGGGTCGGTATTGGGAGCAAAATTGTTTAATCTCTTTATCAGTGATTTACAAACAGGGCCAAATAATCATGGTTAAATTTGCAGACGATACTAAATTGGGGGGCAAGGTTAATAATCAAGAAAATATTTCTGCATTAAATACGGATTTGGAAAAATTAACACTTTGGGCAAATGAAAATCATATGCAGTTTAATCAAGACAAATGTTTAGTAGGTATTCGTTGTAAATAATCCAAAAACGATATATCATATAAACAGACTACCACTTCACTCATCAGATTGTGAAAAAGATTTAGGGATATATGTTAATAATAAACTTACATCAAATAATCACTGAGTTAGAACTGCTTGCATGACCAACAGACTTTTGAGGCAAATAAAATGCACTTTTGTTAATCGCACTGAACAATGCCTTATTTGATTGTACAGGGCATACATTAGACCGTATCTAGACTATGGCTCCCCTTTCTGGAATCCAAACCAAAAAGTCATAGCAATTCTTGAACAGGTTCAAAGGAGAGCAACTAGAATGATTCAAGATTAACAAACTTGGATTATCAGAACAGATTAAAAGCTACTGGTCTCTTCTCTCTTTCAAACTAGAAGATTAAGAGGTGATATGCTTATGGTTTTAATTTAATAAATTCACCAAATCTAATGGAAAAATGTGGTCTAACACTCACCAAAAGGAGACATGTTCCAAGACTGCATAATAAACAGCTTGAAGTAAAAACTTACAAAACCAGCAAAAGGGGACATTTTTTCCAATAAGAGCATCCATTGTATGGAACACCTTGCCACAAGAATTGGTGGAGGCAACTAGTGCCACTGTCTTTAAAAACAAATTAGATGTTTGGTTGAGGGATAATAGATGAATAATGTCCCACATATTGTGGGGAACAGTCTCAATGGGCTCTGGCCTTCTTCTATTCTTTCATACCAAGTAATAATACCAAGTAATGTGGGTATGACTCAGCCTGTAATTAAAGTTATGTTTTTACTGGTCTCTGTAGCCATTGTCGGGCTTCATAAGCCAGGGCTGAAGGGAGTAGGCTGGGTCACCCGAGACAACAACAAGGACATTAACTCCACAAATTTCCCAGGAGATATCTGGAAAAGGCTTTCCACTTTTCCCAAGTGTGAACAGTCTGCTGTTTTTTAAAACCCCAGTGTGCTGGACTTTGCCTGGCCACCCAACATTTATGCCCATAAAGCAATACTTGTAGTCGAGAAGGGCTTGCATCACTGTGGAATAGTATGACTTCCAATTGAAGTATTCAGTGGCATTTCCAGGAGGGCATATAATGGGGGAAATGGGTACCATCCACATCACCTCCATAACTTGGGAAGCCCCATAACTTCTCAAAGCCCTGTACCACTTCCAGCGCATTCTGCATTCTTACCACCTTTGGCAGTAGAATGTGCACTATGGGCCTGCAGGCCTAGATTACAAGTTTGCTGACAGTGGACCAAACAACTCCAAATAAATGTGCCAGGGTCCTATACTCCACATTGGTTGCCAAGCACCACAGTGTTATGGCAACTCTTTTATCCAGTGGAATTGCTAGCTGTAGTTGAGTGTTCCTCCTGGAGACATAAGGGGCAAGCTCAGTGCATTGAATGTCTGCCTGGACATCTTAAAATTGGGTAGCCATTGCTCATCTGTCCAGGAAAGTAACGCAATGTCATCCCACTGCATACACTGCTTTTTCTGTGTGTCCACACAGATCTAGGAACTGTGACACTTCCAATGCACATACAAGGATATCATGTAGCAGAAACACTGCACCTTGCATTATGCTGACTCACTCCATAATTTTGCCAAAGAAAACACAGAGGGTACATAACTTTGAAAACACTACCATGTTCTGTCTCTTGTCTACTGTGTTATGCGTGGGTTATATACCACCAACTGACCCACATGTAACTGTAACCTTATACACCTACAAGTATTAGAGCCTTACCACAGTCTCATAATGTTTTACCTATATGATGTTTCTGCCATATATAATGTTTCTAGTTTCCACATATATTCTGCTATACTCATAATCATTCATATTCTGTACTGTTCCATTATTATGACATGCTGTGTGCATTTGTGATTACGTTGCAAGTATTTCCAGACTCACTGTCTGGAAATAAACACTGATAACAGGTTGCTGACTTAGAATTTCCTTTGTTCAGAGATTCTTCCTTACTTTGCAACTTCCTTTCCTATGTAATTGCCCAAGGGAGATGCCTTATTCACATACCTTATACAATACTTAATTTTGATCACATCTGTAACTGTACTCTTATCGGTCATATATAATTGTATGCACACCAGCTCCTCGGGGAGAAAGAGACCATACTCAGTCTTCCTTATCAATTCTTCTACCATTCCCAAGCAGTTTGAATGTCTCTCCTTAAGGATCCTGCTTTTCCCTTCCAAGACCACTTGTATCACTGGATGCTACAGACCTCCTTTGGGGGTTCTAGATTTACTCGACCACAGTGGGTTCTGGGAGGGTGCGGGTGGTGGACCAGAGGCGAAGCCCCCCAGTTGTACCTCTACACAAATCAGATGCCATTCTGGCAGAGCAAGGTTCCTTTATGATGGCACCCTCAGTGGAGACCCAGAAGAATGCTGAGGACATCTACAAGGGAGACCCACAAAAGTGTGGCAAGGGACACCACAGGGGAAGGAAACAGCTACTGATAGGGGACTCAATTGTTAGGGGGCAGAACTGGGGAAGGGAAAGAAGGAAGTAAGCTGCCTGCCTGGTGCCATGGCTTGGAGGGACAAGAAGCAAATCCTCACAATTGTAGAAGCGGCATCACAGGAGAGAGAACTAGATATCATTGTCCACCTTGGGACAAATGACCTAGCTAAGCATGGGATCAGTGCAGTGCAGAATGAATTTGTGGAGTTGGGGAGGGTCTCAGATGGGTAGCAAGCACAGTAACCTTCTCAGAGGTGCTACCAGTCCATGGCAGGAATGAGGCTAGGTACTGCACACCATGCAGTTTAATGAATGGTTGCAAAACTGGTGCAGAGCACAAGGTTTTGGCTTCATTGGGGACTGGGGGTCCACCTGGAGAGATAAAGGTCTATACTGGTATGATGGTCTGCATTTGTCCACAAAGGGGACCAAGCTCCTAGGTGACAGGTTTAAATGCTTCCTTGGCAAGCTTTGAAACTAGTTAAGGGGAGGTACTGATAAAAGGCAGGAAAGTCAAGCCTCCCCACAAAACAGGGCAGTAGTAGGGTAAACACTGAGGTACAGAGCTCAACACAGGGCAGATGGGGTAAATGGTAAAACAGATAAGAGCAATAAGAGCAGGGATGGGGAAAAGGATCAAGCCAACATTAAATGGAGGCAATGACTACTAATGCCCGTAGTCTGGGAAACAAGCTTTCTGAGCTAGTAGCTTGATGGAAGATGAACAATTGGATATCATGGCAGTCACTGAAACATGGTACACCGAGAACCATGAATGGGATGTCAACATACCAGGGTACACAATCTACAGAAGGACAGGGAAGGCAAAAGAGAGGTGGAGCAGCTCTATACATAAGGAAGGGATCAAAGCTACAGAACTAAAAGTAAAGGGGAGGACAAGAGGCACTCTGGGTTACCTTGAGATGGGAATGGCAACTTGCAGGCTGTGAAGGACAGACCCCCGTCTCAAGGGGAAGAAATGGACAAGAAAATGATAGAGGACATTCTCAAAATGGCTGAAAAAGGGAGATACTGTTGATGGGGGACTGAATATGCCAGATGTTAACTGGATGACATATACTGCAGCCACATCCAAGAGCAGGGTCATTCTGATGCCCTGCAGCAACCTTAGACAGCTAGTGCTGGAACCCACTCCGGAGGGAACATACTAGACCTGGTACTCTCAAATGGAGAGGATCACAAATTTAGAAGTCAGAGACATCTGGGAACAAGCGACCACTGCACAGTGTGCTTCACAATGAACACAACCATGGAGATAAGCCATACAAAAACAAGGATACTGGACTTTAGAAGGGCTGACTTTGGCAAAATGGGTGAACACCTGAAGAATGCACTAGCAAATGGCCAAATAGGAGGGGTGGAAGAACAATGGAGAAAAATCAAAACTGCCATCATAGAGGCAACAAGTCTTTGTGTAAAACAAATAAAGAAAACAAAGCGGAGTAAAAAACCACTATGGTTCTCAAAAGAGGTGGCAGGGAAGGTTAAGGAGAAAAAGGCTGCATTCAAAAAGTATAAGGAATCACAGAGGGAGCATGACAGGGAACTGTATCAATTAAAGCAGAAAGAAGTAGGAAAGGCAGTCAGAATGGCAAAGGCACAAACTGAGGAAAAAATAGCCAACTCGGTCAAAAAGGGGGATAAAACCTTTTATAGGTACATTAGGGAGCATAGAAAGGTTAAGTGAGGGATAGTGAAGATTAATAAAGGAGAGGGAGGTGGGCAGAGGAGACAGTGAAAAGGCAGAGATACTGAATGAATACTTTTGCTCAGTATTCACAAAGAAGATGAGGAGCAGTTACCTAAACAGATAATAGAAGCACTCTGGGTAGGGGTTGATACAGTCCATTCAGAAGAAAGAGTCCTGAAAGAACTCCTAAAACTCAAAGTTGGACAAAGCAATGGGGCCTGATGGATTCACCCCAGAATCCTAAAAGAACTAAGGGGGACCTAGTGACACCACTGACCACACTTTTAACAAATCATGGCAGGATGGGGTGGTACCTGAGAACTGGAGGAGGGCAGATGTATTCCCTTTACAAAAGTGGGAGCAAGGCAGAAGCAGGAAACTACAGACCTGTAAGTTTGACCTCAGTGGTAGGAAAATGATGGAATCACTTCTGAAAGAAAGAATTGTTGAGCACCTAGAGGCCAGCGGGCTGGGACCCAAAGCAACATGGATTTACAGCAGGAAGGTCATGTCAGACTAATCTAATTGATTTCTTTGACTGGGTGACCAAAGTAATAGACCAGGGAGGGGCTGTGGATATGGTCTACTTAGACTTTAGCAAGGCATTTGACACAGTCCCACACAAAAGATTAATAATCAAGTTAGTCAGCCTGGGAGTGGGTCCCAGGGTGGTAGCCTGGGTAGCGAACTGGCTGCACAACAAGACACAGAAGGTAATAGTGAATGTAACACATTCCAAAGAAAGGGGGGTTACTAGTGGAGTAACTCAGGGCTCAGTACTGGGTCCAATCCTCTTTAACATCTTTACAAGTGACATTGCAGAGGGTCTGGAGGGAAAGGTATGCCTCTTTGCAGATGACACAAAGATCTGTAACAGAGTTGATACACAAGAGGGGTAGAAAAGATGAGAAGGGACTTGGCAAGGTTGGAGGAATGGTCAGACATATGGCAACTTAGATTCAATGCAAAGAAGTGCAAAGTAATGCACCTGGGAAACAAAAACCCAGGAGAAGAGTACACAATAGCAAGGGAGGTACTAACAACAACAAAAATGGAAAGGGATCTGGGAGTAGTCATATCAGATGACCTAAAGGTGGGTAAGCAATGTGAGAAGTCAGTAAGGAGAGCCAGGGGGATACTGGGATGCATAGGAAGGGGCATCACAAGTAGAAAAAGGGAAGTGATTATCCCTCTATATAGACTGTTGGTGAGACCCCATCTGGAGTACTGTGTGCAGTTTTGAGACCTCATCTACGCAAGGACATAGACAGGATGGAAGCAGTCCAGAGGAGGGCAACTAAAATGGTGCAGGGTCTACATCAGAAACCATATGAAGAGAGACTGAGAGAGCTTAATATGTATACCCTTGATGAAAGGAGGGACGGGGACATGATAGAAACGTTCAAGTACCTCAAGGAATCAACAAAGTCCAGGAGGTAGCATCTTTCAGAAAAGAGATTGTAAGAACAAGGGGCACAGTTTAAAGATAGAGGGGGACGGCCTAGGGTAATGTGAGGAAATTCTTTTTCATGGAGAGAGTGGTGAATACATGGAACAGCCTTCCTGAGGAGGTCGTTGGGTCTAAAACAGTGGGGGAATTCAAACATGCTTGGGACAGACACAAAGCAATTATAGTGTGGGGTTGCAGGAAGCAGGCTGTTGGTTAACTAGAATCTGCAGCTTATCCAGTAGGTAGGGAAATGGGCAGACTGGGTGGGCCAAGTGGTCCTTTTCTGCCGTCAAAGTCTATGTTTCTATGTCTCTATGTTTCTATCTCTGCAGTCTGATGGACACTCAATCTTTGGAAATTATTATTATGGGGGACCTAAACCTTGATTGGCTGTCCCCCCTGCTCAAAACCTTTAAAATAGTTCTGTGACAACTATGGCCTTACCCAGCTCATATCAGAGCCTACCTGTCCTAACAACAACAGCCCTACCAAAAGTACCCTCCTTGACTTAATCCTTGTGAGTAAACCTCACAACATCCCTCACTCTGGGGTGTTCTTCAAGGACATATGTGACCACAGTACTATAGCTTGTGTATGAACTATACCCAAACTCATCTCCTCTTCCAGATATACATTCAAAAGGAATTTTGACACCAACCATTTTCTTGCAGATCTAAGTAAGATCAGATGGCAAGATTTTTTCCTCCCAAAAATAGTGTCTGAGGCCAGGAATTTATTCCAAGACCTTATGTTAGGGTTAATAAATAAACACGCTCCTCTAATCAAAGTTAGAACAAGAAAGAGATCCTGCCCTTGGTTCACTGCCCACCTTAAATCTGCCCTCCACCAAAGGAACTTTCTGTGGAAGCGTGCCCAAAAATCCAAATTGTCATCTGACTGGGCAGCCTTCAGAACAGCAAGGAACCAATGTACAAAATTAATCAGGACAGAAAAATCTATGTTCTTCAAATTTGAATTGGATATGCACGCCGCTAATCCCATGTCATTCTGGAAAACATTGAGAGACATTGAAGAGCACTGCCCCCCTACCTGTCTCCCTGCAAAAATCACCATTAATGATCTAACCACCACAAATAAATTTAATACACTGGACCTACTCAATAATCATTTTGCAACTGCTGGTCCTGCTTTTGACACCTCCCCTGCTAGCAAACTTCTCCCGCAGTGCAGTAATCCTAATACAACAGAGCAGGCGACCATGGACACTGCCCCTGAAGATAAATTCAGCTTCAACCAAGCCTCCTTCAAAGAGGTTGAGGACCTTTTATTAGTCCTTGATACCAAAATAAGTACAGGAGTGGACCAACTAGAACCCTTCTTCTTGAAATTGGGTTACCGTGCTCTCACTGCACCTATCACCCACCTGTTCAACTTATCCCTTTCACAAGGCTCTATCCCTGAACTATGGAAAACAGTGCATGTCATCCCACTTTTTAAATCAGGTGACCCAAGTGACCTAAATAATTATAGGTCTATATCCCTTCTACCCATCCTTTCAAAATTCTTAGAAAAAATTGTCAATTAACAGCTGTGAAATTACCTAGAGTCCTGCAATAAGCTCAACCCTGTCAAATCCGGCTTCAAGCCAAAACACAGTATGGTAACAGCCCTAGTCAAAGTGACCAACGATTGGCAGCTAGCATTGAACTCCAAAAACCATGTGGGTGATGTATTCCTAGACCTGAGCAAGGCATTCGATACTGTAGACCATGATCTGCTACTCATCGAACTGGGATTTTCGATAGATTGCAAACTGACTTTCACTGTGCACATCGAGGAATTATGTAAAAAGTTAAAACAAAGATTGGGACTCTACTTTTGAATCAAGCATCTACTCACTTATGATGCCAAAGTCATACTGGTAGAAATTACATTTCTCCCTCTTTTAGATTATGCAGATCTTATTCACAGAAATGAGCCTAGTACCACTTTAGCCAGGCTGGATATCCTGTACCACAAGGCAATAAGATTTATAACCTGTGCTCCCTATAACACACATCACTGCTCCCTCTATTCACTGCTGGTTTGAAGCGCCTTAAAAACCAGAAGACTGAAAAATGTGGCCATCTGGACCTATACAGCCCTTATTAATAAACTCCCATGGTGGGTTATTCAGAAGGGTTGAGCATGGCGCAACACAGTTGCGCCATGCGCAACTCACTGATGTGCCCAGGCATGATATTCAAAAGGGGAATGAGTGTGGCACAAATCCCAATGCACTGGAGTGCATCAGTAATGTATGTGGTGCAAGTGGGGGGGGGGGCGTGCCCATGCATATTCTGCAGATCCCAATATTCAGCCCTGGATGTGCTGAGCAGATGCAAGCACAACCCGTACCTGCGCCATACACAGTTGAGCAAAATAAAAGAGGAGCAATAGCTGCCCACCCACAGGTGAGCTGCCATATTGCAGGGTGCAACACAGCAGCTGCCAGCTTTGGGTGGCCACCCGAGCTCCGGTGGCACCTTCATGGTAGCGCCCCCCCCATGCCCGATTGCAGGCTTTAGTATTAAAATAAATTGTCCAATATCCCTGGTGGTCCAGTGGACTGCATCCAGCTGAATCGTGGGCTTTAGTATTAAGATAAATCGTCCAATATCCCTGGTGGTCCAGTGGACTGCATCCAGCCTGATCATGGGTAGAAGTTATAGAATATTACACACCAATCCATCACTGGTGGTTCAGTGGTACCCCCCTCCTCACCCACCCACTGAGTCCCACCACCCCACTCTCCCCAGTCAGTGGTGGGCGGCAGCTCCCCACCCACAGGTCACCCTGCCGGCCTCTGACTGACTGTGTAGAGAGGGCTGTACTCCCGTGGTCCACAGGCGTGGGCCAATGGGCATGCAGCCTGTACCACAACACAGTCATTCACATTTCTGGACTGTGTAGTATGGTACAGGCTGTATGCCACTGGCCCATGCTGTGGACCAATCGGGCGTGATAGCCCTACTGTACACATGTCAGCAGCGGGCAGTGGGGTGGCTTGTGGTGGGGAGCTGTGCTCACTGCTGACCAGGGGAGGTGGTAGGGCTCAGTGGGCAGGTGGGGAGGGGGGTACCGTTGGACCACCAGGGATGGATTGGTGTGTAATATTCTAAAACTTATGCCCGCGATCAGGCTGGACGCGGTCCACTGGACCCCCAGGGATATTGGATGATTTATTTTAATACCAATGCTCGTGATTGGGCTGGATGTGGTCCACTGGACCACCAGGGATACCGGACTATTCAGTCTAATACTAATGCCCGCGATCGGGCAGTGGGGCACTCTGCCGATTGTGCAGGGGGTGTCAGTCCCTGATGGCTGCAGCCTGGCAGGGTGCCTGGCACAAGTCGCCAGGGATCGGTGCACCTGCATGCAAATGGGGCCGTAATGACATGCAAATGGCCCCATTTGCACCTTGCATGCATTATGGCCCCATTTGCATGTGCACTTTTGAATATCACTCTTGATGCTCCTAGCGCAATGGCACTTGCGCTAGTGCATCCCCCTGCCCCCCTCTGGTCACTTGTGCTGGTGCAGTGCCACTGGCCATGCACATTGTGGGTGGCCACAGCGCGATATTCAGCGGTGCTGAGCCATGGCATGGCACCATTGAATATCACCCTGTCAGCACCCTGGCACATCCCAGTTGTGGTGCACCCAGGCTTGTGCCACAGCCTGGCGCAGTCTGAATATCCCACCCCCTGAATACATTTGCAACCTTTTTGCTATCACACATGGGAACTACTGGCTCAGGAGATATTCCTGTATCATACTAGACATCCCCAGAGCTAGAACTTGCCATGGCTCTTACTCTATAAGTCACTCTCTCTCCCTATTCTATGGAACAACCTGCAAAAGACCCTTAAAATTTCAAGTCTTGTCAGACTAGCAACCTTCAAAACCTTACTTAGGCAGTCACTACATGACTCCCATAATTGCCATGCCTAAGCCCCACTAATGATAGTGTGCCCTCCATCACAATTACCTCCATCTCTCTCTCTCTGTTTGTAGCCCACTAATGCCTCATTCCTTCTCTCCCATTCCACTACTTCTTCTACACTCCTACCTAATACCGTTCCTCCTCTCTTTTACATTTTGACTACCCTCAGTGGGGCCTCTACCCTCCTATTTAATATCCATCCTCTTCCTCTCATAGATACCTCTCAAAGAGGAACCAGCACCGTTAACTACACTGTTTTACCCACCTCTGACCTCAGTTGTTTTTGTTTTGTTTTGTTTTAACCCAGTCGATTTGACAGTATGCACCCTATTGGTCCTGTATTTGATCAGGTTGTATATAGTATTGTAAACAGCTCTGGCCATCATATTACCTGCACATATCATGTAATTTTTGGTATGCACTTCTTTGTTCCCTTGTACAGTGACCAAATTGTATCTACTGTTGTATACACAATATCATAGGTATCATAGGTAAACCTGAGCACTATAAAGATCAAGGTCCATTTGGCTTACCTTATCAATCAGCTAATATCCCTCTATATTTTTACTATGCAGGTAACAGTCAAGGGAGTGCTTGAAAGCTGACATTGTTTTGCTTCCTAGTACTTCAACAGGCAGTTCATTCCATATTTTAACCACCCTTACTGAGAACCAGTGCTTTCATACCCTCGTATTAAATCTATCACCTTTTAGCTATAGGGGGTAGGCTTGCGTATTATAAATCTGATCTCTAAGATTAAGGCCCAGTAGTTCCCTCAGTTGAGAATCAGACAGAGCCCAGTATATAAGGCACATTTATTTATTTATTTATTTATTTATTTATTTATTTAAGAGATTTACCAGGAAAGGCATACTGAGCAGAGTACCGCTCGATTCCAGATGCGCCTTGGGGGGAGGGGAATTACATGGGAAACGAGTGAAAGAGAAACATACATTGATGCGTTTAGTACAATCAAAACAAGGAGGAGACTGTCATAGTGCAATACAGCAGAAACATTTACATTACAGATTAAATCGGTACAACATTTACATTACAGATAAAGTCAGTACAAACAATAGGAGCTGGCAGCAACACTCAACGAAATGGAGACCCAGACAGGTGTTTGCAGCAGGTAGTTAGTAGTTGTGAGGGGTGCAAAGGTGGGGTTACAGGAACAGTTGGTAGAGAAGTATGTTTTGAGAAGAGCATTCCGGTGTGGGGTAGTTGTGGCGTGTCTAATATCGGGTGATAGGGAGTTCCATAACTTGGGCAGCCTGAAACTGAAAGCAGCCTGGCCTAACTGGGTGGATCTGTATGGAATGTGCAGGAGCCTGGAGTCAATGTTCCTGAGTGCGTAGGCCGGTGGGGGGAGGGCAGATTAGAGAGGACGACAGGTAGGAGGGGAGTGTCTGTGACCAGAACTTGGCCGTGGATTTGGCGCAGTGTAGCAATCGCCGGTTTTGAAGAGAAGGGAGGTCCAAGGCTTGGTAGAGGGCACAGTGATGAGTATTTGAGGGCAGTCCAGTGCAAACCGACAAAAGAGTGGAAGAGGGGCCGCTTCAGCTAAGGAAGTTTGGGGGCAGCACAGTAGACAACGTCGCCATAATCCATGATCGGGAGGATCATTTTTGGACTATTTCTAGCCTGGTAGGTAGAAGTATGCTGTTTTTGTTCCAGAAGAGAGCTTCCAGGATGGGATTCAGTTTCTTGTGTAGAGCATCTATATGCACCGAGAAGTCTAGGTGCTGATCTAACCAGACACCGAGATACTTATAGGAAGTACAGGCCTCTAGGGGAGAGCTATCCAGAGTGAAGAACGTGGGGGGTGGCAGTAAGGCGGGTTAGTTTGGCCCGAGAGCTGAAAGTGAGGGAGACGGTTTTCTTTGGATTCAAGAATAGTTGATTTGAGAGGAACCAACGTTGGATGGAGTGAAATCCTTCTGAAGACAGGCTGTCACGCCATGAGTGGATGGGCCTGAGGCAAACAGCACCGTATCGTCGCGACATATGGATAGCCAAAAGTGGGCAGGCAGCAGGCAGGTCGTTAAGAAAGATAGAGAACAGCAGAGGGCCGAGTACAGACCCTTGGGGGACTCCACTGGTGACAGGGAGTGAGGAGGAAAGAGTCGAGCCAATACGGACTGATTGGGACCTACCTATAAGATAAGAATGGAACCAGTTAATTGCGTTCGTAGAGAGACCAGCTTGGGCGAGTTTAGCCAGTAGCAGGGGATGAGAGACAGTGTCGAAAGCTTTAGCCAGGTCGATGAATATGGCTGCTGTTATATCCCCATTGTCCATGCCCGTAAGGATAGAGTTGGTGAGGCGAAGAAGCGAGGTGGTGGTGGAGTGTTTTTTCAGAAGCCGGCCTGGTAGGGGGAGAAAAACAATATGGTTTCTAGATAGTCTTGGAGCTGGGAAAGAACGAGGCACTCTTGAATTTTGGCTAGGATGGGGAGCAGTGATATGGGGATGTAGTTTGATGGGAGGAAGGGTCCCCGCTTTTGCGAGGGAATGACTGTGGCTTGTTTCCAAATTGTAGGGACTGCCCGAGTCTAAAAGACAGGTTGAAGAGCAGGGATAGTGGGTGGCAATGGCAGGTGCTGAGAGCAGGAGCATTTTGAGTCAGGTCCGATGGGCATTTACCTTTGGAAGGGTTTAGCGACTGCAGAATTTCTAGCACCTGGTTAGGTGAGACCGGGCGAGGCGAGAAGGAGGCCTGGGAGGATCCCGTAGGGGAGCAATGGGCGGGGTTGGGGTGGAGGCGAGAAGCTAAGCTGTTGAGGTGGAAAAGTATGAATTGAACTCAGCTGCAACTAGGCTAGGATCCACGATGATATTTCCTCCTAGGTTTAGAGTGGGAGTAGGGGTTGGGCGGTGGGGAAAGAAGGTTTATTGACTTCCAGAATAGGGTAGGGGTGAGCGGTTGTTATTGAATGCTGTTTTAAAGTAATTAGATTTGGCCTGTCGTATGAGTCTTGTGCAGGCATTTCTTAGTGTCCTGTAATGTTGCTTGAGCCATATGAGCCCCTGTGGCCTTGAAGATTTCAGGCACGGTCTCTGGCTCGTAGGTGAGACATGAGGTAGGTAGTGACCCATGGTAAGTGGGCTCCTCTTACCCTGGATTTCCTGAGAGGAGCATGGACATCCCAGATGTCAAGGAAGTTGGCAGAGAAGAATTTCAGGGCCTCGTCTAAGGAGGTGGCCTTAGGGATGAAAGACCAGTCGATGCTGTAGAGGTCATTTAGGAGAGCAGTCAGATCAAGGTATTTGTAATCCCTGTTGTAAAGTGTGCGAGGTGGTGGGACCTTGGGACGGAAGATTTTACGCACCATGTAGACTCATGGTGGTCACTTGGAGTCAGGTAAAAGGCCAGCTTTAATTATCCGATGGGGTGGGTGGTAGGGCCCAATCCAGTAGTGTGTGTTTACTGGATTTGTGATTTAGGCAGTGGGTTCGCCTATTTGCTGATGCAGGTTTAGGGCTGTTATTTGCATCGCATTTTGGAGGCTACATTTCCTAGCCAGTTCTGTTAAAGTCTCCAGGATATGGAGTTCACCGCCTGCCGTGAGGGACCTCAGGTTGTCAATGTGTTCAAGGATGCTGCACAGAGGTGTGTCAGGTGGGCAGTATGACCCTGCAATGTATACTGGGATAGAGTGTGGCAGGAGAATTTTAATTAGAAGGGAATCTATAGATTGTATGGGTACTGTAGGTGTGATTTTGGAAAACTGGAGTTTAGAGGAGATATACATGGCTATGCCGCCACCCTTCTTTCTGCCCGGCCTGTCTTGGCGGATTAAGTAGAACTCGGGGATTTGGAATTCCCCGTCCAGGTTATGGGGCTTCAGCCAAGATTCAGTAATGACTACAATATCAGGGCGAAGGGCTAGGACAGTGGTTTGCAGCATGGCTATTTTGTTTAGGATGCTGCATATGTTTAGGTGGACAATTTTGAAGCCTCTAGGGAGGTGCGTAGCTGGGCCGGGGGGTTGGCCAACTAAAGTGGGTGGTGGACCTGGGTTACATTCTATGTCCCCGGCTATAAGGAGAAGGAGAGCCAGAGTGTGTTTTACTAGACGCATGGTCTTAGGTGTTGTCCTGCGTTGAAGGGGACGGTTTAGCCTACGATACTCCAGAGAAAACAGATCAAGACTCTTTAGTCTCTCTTTGTATTTCATGCCCTGCACTACTCTTATTTTTCTTTTGCCCTTCTCTGTATACTTTCAAGGGCATTTATCGCCCTTGTTCCTAGGGGCCCAAAACTGTGCACAGTACTCAGTGTGTGGCCGTACCAAGGAGGTATAGAGAGGGAGTAGGACCTCCTTTCTTCTACTCTTGATGTGCCTGTGGATGCAACTCAGGATTCCACCAGTCTTTTTAACCACTTGGTTACAATGCAAGCTGAATTTAAGGTTATTACTGACCCCGATTCCTAAATTTTGCTCTTCATGCACTACTCTAAGCACTTGCCCTGCCAGTGTGTAATCTACTTCTTGATTATTCTTACCTAGGTGCATTACTGTACTTTTATTGATATTAAATGAAGCCTTGTTCTCCCCTGCCCAGACCTCCAGATCACACAGTGCTTCCTGGATTTTCAATGCTTCGGGTTGGCTATTTACTGGGGAACCTATACATGTGTTGTCTGCAAATTTGGAGAGCCAGATTAGGTTAAATAAACAGAGGCCCAATACAAATCCCTGAGGAACCCTGCTAGTAACCTCTGTCCAGTTTGAGAGTTCTTCCAACACACATACCCTTTGTCTCCTCTCAGACAGCCTGTCTCTAATCCAGTGCACTAGTTTCAGCTGTACTCCTAGCTTGAAAAGGGTTTCAATCAGCTGATCATGAGGAACTTTATCAAAAGTTTTGGCAAAGTCCAAGAATATAACTTCGACAGAACTACCTTCATCAAGTGCTTTGCTAACTCTCCCATAAAACTCCAATAGGTTATTTTGGCATGATCTACCTTTGGAAAATCCATGCTGTGTCTCATCGATAACCCCCTCAACCTCAATAGTATCATAATCAAATCTTTGATTATGCCCTTCAGGCTGATAGGTCTATAATTAGCCACCTCTTGTTTAGATCCCTTTTTATGTATAGGGATTACTACAGCCTGCCTCCAAGCCTCAATGACCTGACATGTCTCCAAAGATGTTTGGAATAGTAGTGTAACAGGCCCTGCCAAACAATCTGCCAATTATTTGAGCATTCTTGGTTGCAAACCATCTGGTCCCTGTGTCTTGTTTTGGTTCAGGTTTTTTTAACCTATTTCTCACATTTTTGACCTCAGGTGTCAGCGTGGCTCAGTTGGTAGCACATCCGCCTCTGGACCAGAAGGTCATGGGTTCTCATCCCACACCGGGATTGGACTTACACCTAAAAATCGCTGGCATCTGAGTGCAGTATTGGGGGGTGCTGTACTACTAGGGTGTGCCGTCCTTTGGATGAGACGTTAAACTGAGGTCCCGTCTACCCATCCTGTTGTTGTCCAGGTGGAAGTAAAAGAACCCAGGGCACTCTTCACAAAGAGTAGGGAACATTCCCGGTGTCCTGGCCAACATTCCCCTTCCCATAAACCAGTTCATGCAATTATCCAGGCTGTGTGTGGGTGATGATGTGCAATATGGCTGCCACCCACACATTCAGTCACTTCACTACCAGTCTAGCATTGCTTGTAAAGTGCTTTGGATGTATGAAAAGCGCTATATAAATACTGATTCTTCTTCTTCTCTATTTTGGGGCATATTGTCCCTTGTAGTGTATTTTCAGGGACCAAGATTTTTTGGCCTACATTAAAAACAGTGGAGAAATAGGTATTGAACCTATGTGCCATATGTTTCCTTTGCTCACTCTTGTTTGTTCCATTCGTTGTAAAACTGTACTTAGCGTTACATGTTATCTATATACCTGCCCAGGTCCACCTTGTAAATCAGCTTGCTTAATGGTGTTTCACCTGGTAAAATAAAGTTTGATTGATTGATTGATTGAATGGTGGGAAATTGGCTCCCCTGTGATTGTTTTACTTCACTTATTATGGCATGGGTATTGTAATAAACTTCTTTTATTACTTCTACTTGTTGTTACTTTCTTTGTCCAGCAGAAAAGAACCTAAGGTGTGATCTTTTAACATATATCAGCTGTAAGCATGGCAATTGTCAATGGGCTGATGAGATAGCTCCCAGCACCACCAACTGCACTGTGGTATGCTTACTGTACTGAGGAGCAGAACACAAGGCTCACACTGCACCCTGAAGCAAACCCTGTCTGGACAGGCTGTGATGTTTTGGAAACCAGTTCCCTAGTAATGCAGACACACTGTAACTACCAATTTAAACCAATTTGAAAATGTTACAGATTTCAAGACAGCAGTGTGGTCAGGGCCTTTATCTTTCTGGAATTAATCTCTCTGGCAGTCTTACTCTCTAATCCACCTCTGGGTAGTTGGACTTGATCTCTTTGCCTAATTGCAGCAACATTCTGTCCTCTCCCTTCCCTGTATTGTAATGCCACTCAAAATACAGTTTGTATGAAAGGTACTAAACAGAACAAAATCCCTTTCCTTCTTTTTCTAGATATGCACATGTGCAGCTGAACATGCCAAGATGGGATGGGGGAAACTGGGCTAATGGCCAACAGGAGCAGATGCAGGATTCATTTAATGAGATAATAATGTAGTTAAAGGGGTAACATTTGTCCCAGAACAATGTAAAATGGTCACGGCCCAGTTCTCACTTGTAAAGTGATAAAAAATGCAAAATGGAAATTGGAGGTTCAAACTTGTGGCCATGCCCCCAGGATACTCTGCACAGCCATTTAAGAGACACAGCCACAGTGGACAAAGGGAATGTGGATACGGGGCAGAAGAAGTGACAAGTGCATAATATTAGCTAATGCAAAGTGCCAATAGATAGATAGATCGATACATAGATAGATAGACAGACAGACAGGCAGGCAGGCAGACAGGCTTTTCTAAAAAAACAAGGTGCAGTACATATGCCATAATCAAATAAAAAAATATGAATACATTAATTAACATGATAAAAATAAGAGACAATCCATCATTATAACTTATGATAAGTAGTGCATCAGGCAAAACAAACTATCAAACACCCTCAAATGTTTGACTAAAAAGTCACATTCTTAATTTGGATTTCAAAATAGGGACAGAGAAGGCAGAATGCATTTCCATAGGAAGGCTGTTCCATAACAGGGGAGCAGTGATCAAAAATGCTCCATTCTGCAAATTTTAGTTTAAATTTTGGAACAACTAAGAATCCCATACCTTAGGTTCTCAACACATGGATATCTGTGCAGGTTGCCAGAAGCTCCCTAATGTAAAGGTGCCCCAGTCTCTTTAGAGCCTTATTGGTCAAAAGGAACATTTTAAAATCAATCTGCCATTTGACAGGTAGCCAGTGCAGTGATCACAGTGCAAGAGTAATATGCTTGCACTTCCTGGTGAAAGTGATGAGCCTACCAGCTGGTTTCTACCCAAGCTATAGATCTGAGGCACATGTTAGTTCAAAGCACTTGCTATAATTTCTCAGAGAGTAGCATATGCTGTTTCTACTGTTTTTTGCCAGGTAAAAACTCGGACACAATGAAGACGTTTTTAGGTAATGGATAATTGCCCTCAGGTCGAAGGACTTTTTGGCCCTTTGGTGAAGAATTTAGGTGTGGTTGTCATTTTTGGGGCTGCCCATACTCCAGCGACTAAGTGATGGTCGCTAACATCAGCATCAAAAATTCCAACATGGGAGAAGGAGCAGGGCTTATTTACTAGTATGAGGAGGAGGAGTTCTTTACATAAGGGAAGGAATAAAAGCAACAGAACAAAAGGGTAAACAGGGAGGAGAAGAAGCACTGTGGGTAAATTTGGAGAAGGGCAATGGCACCACAATCCGCACAGGGGTTGTATACAGACCCCCTTCTCAGGGGGAGGAAATGGACAAGGAAATGATAGAAAGTATACTTAGAATGGCAGAAAAAGGGAGATATTGCTGATGGGTGATCTGAACATGCCAGATGTTAACTGGAGTGCAGTTGCAGCTGCCACTTGAAGAGTGCAGTTATTCTAGATGCCCTACAGGGGCATGCCTTGAACAACTAGTACTGGAGCCCACTCCAGAGGAGCAATATTAGACTTGATACTCAAATGGAGATGGAGAGAGGGATCAAAGATGTAAGTGGGTAGCCATCTGGGAACTAGCACCATCGAACAGTATGGTTCACAATAAACACAGTAATAGAGTCAAGCCATACAAAGACAAAAGTACTGGACTTTAGGAGGGCTGACTTTGCATAATGGGTGAGTGCATAAGGAATGCACTAGCAAATGGGCAGGAAGGAGGTGTGGAAGAACAATGGGGAATAATAAAAACTGCCATCACAGAAGTAACGAGCCTTTGTGTGAAGCAAATAAACAAAACAAGACGATGTAAGAAACCACTATGGTTCTCAAAGGAAGTGGCAGTGAAGGTTCAAGAGAAAAAGAAAGCATTCAGGAAGTACAAGAAATCGCAGAAGGAGCAGGACAGAGAACTGTATCAGTTAAAGCAAAAGGAGGCTGGGAAGGCAGTCAGAACAGCAAAGGCCCAAACCGAGGAAAAGATAGCCAACTCAGTTAAGAAGGGGGATAAAACCTTTTATAGGTACATCAGGGAGCGAAGGAAGACCAACGGAGGGATAGTGAGGCTTAATAAAGGGAGGGAGGGTGGCAGAGGGAGACTGTGAAAAGGCAGAGATACTAAACAAATACTTTTGCTCAGTATTTATAAAGGAAGAGGGGGAGGTACATAAAACAAACAGTAGTAACACTCTGGATACAGAAGTTGACACTGGCCCATTTACAGAAGAAAGGGTTCTGAAAGAACTCTTAAAACTGAAGGTGGACAAAGCAATGGGGCCTGATGGGATTCATCCCAGAATTGTAAAAGAACTAAGGGTAGAACTAGTGACACCACTGACTACCCTTTTAACAAATCATGGAGGATGGGGTGGTACCCGAGGACTGGAGGAGGGCAGATGTGATTCCCTTCACAAAAGTGGAGCAAGGCAGAAGCAGGAAACTATAGACCTGTTAGTTTAACCTCAGTGATAGGGAAAATGATGGAATCACTTCTAAAGGAAAGAATTGTCGAGTATCTAGAGGCCAGAGGGGCACAGAACCCTAGGCAGCATGGATTCACAGTGGGAAGGTCATGCCAGATGAATCTGATAGATTTCTTTTACTGGGTGACCAAAGTAGTAGATCAGGGAGGGCTGTGGACATGGCCTACCTAGACTTTAGCAAGGCATTTGACACAGTCCCACACAAAACATTAATATACAAGTTAGCCAGCCTGGGAGGGGTCCCAAGATGACAGCCTGGGTAAAAAATTGGCTGGAGAATAGGACAGAGAGTTATAGAAATGGAGTCCACTCAGAAGAAAGAAGGGTTACTAGTGGGGTACCGAAGGTTCAGTATTAGGACTGGTCCTCTTCAATGTCTTTAAGCGACATTGCAGAAGGACTGGAAGGAAAAGTATGTCTCTTTGCAGATGACACTAAGATCTGCAACAGAGTTGATGCACAGGCGGGTGGAAAGGATGAGAAGGGACTTGGCAAGGTTAGAGGAATGGTCACATGTATGGCAGCTTAGATTCAATGCTACAGTACAGGTAATGCACCTGGGAAACAAAACCAGGGAAGAGTACACAATGGGGGTGAGATACTAACAACAACAAGAATGGAAAGGGACCTGGGGGTAGTCATATCAGATGACCTAAAGATGGGCAAGCAATGTTAGAGGGCAGCAAGGAGGGTTGTGGGATACTGGGATGCATAGGAGAGGCATCACCAGTAGAAAACAGGAAGTTATTATCCTCTGTACAGACAGCTGGTGAGACCCCATCTGAGTACTGTATGCAGTTCTGGAGACCCAGTCTCTGCAAAGATATAGACAGGATGGAAGCTGTCCAGAGGAGGGCAACTAAAATGGTACAGGGTCTGCACCGGAAGACATATGAAGAGAGACTTAAGGAGCTTAATATGTATAGCCTCGAGGAAAGGAGGGAGAGGGGGACATGATAGAAACATTCAAGTACCTCAAGGGAATCAACAAAGTCCAAGAGGGTAGCATCTTTCAAAAAAAGAGATGTGCAAGAACAAGGGGCACAATTTGAAGCTGGGGGTGGCTCAGAGGTAATTTAAGGAAGTATTTTTTCACAGAGAGGGTTGTGGATGCATGGAACGGGCCTCGGAGGAGGTTGTGGAGTCAAAATCAGTGGACGGAATTCAGCATGCATGGGATAGTCATAAGGTAATTCTGGGGGTTGGGGGTAGGAAGAGGTAGGCTGCTGGTTAACTAGGATCTGCAGCTTATCCAGTAGGTAGGAAAATGGGCAGACTGGGTGGGCCAAACGGTCCTTATCTGCCGTCAAATTCTATGTTTCTATGTTTCTATGACAGCCAGAAGCATGCTTTTAGAAGGGTTTTTCTTGTTCATGCGGGTGGGCTCATCAATAAGTAGAGTGAATCCGTGAGAATTACAGATTGATTTAAGGGGGAGTGTGGCTTTGGACACATAGTCATAGTTGAGGTCCCCTAGTATAATTTTTTCCAATGGGCTGGAGTCCATGATGGATGTGAGGTAGGACAGGAGCTGTGTACTGGTGGATGGAGGTCTGTAACATCCTATAACTCAGAGGCCAACGACGAAGACAGTTCTATTTTTATAGTCTGAGACACAAATCCAGATGCCTTTGAGATGGCTGAGATACCTGAGGCTGTGAGAAGTTGAAGGCCCAAAAAGGATGTCAGCAATGGGAACAAGCTGATATTCTAGAAATAAGAAGGGCATGTTTCCTCCAGGGTTGGGAGAAACATAAGGGAAAAAATAAGAGGGAAATTAGCACTATGTAACAGATTCATTGTAATGCTATGATAGAGAAGCTAGAATTGAACATATAATACAGTTACACAGAGGGTTGTAAGCCAGGAGAATGGACTGAGATAACTGTTTGAAAAGGGAATGTACTGTAGTAATAAGAAATGTCAGTGTGTAGCAGAAGCAAAGATGATATCTATTAAATCTAAAACACTCACCATATATTAGCGTATGACACATGCTGTTGGTACCTTGAAAAAAAAAATGAAAATTGGGGAAAATTCTGAACTCTGAGGAAAAATAAAACTGGCTGGATTGCATCTAATACACCCATAGGAGAGTACTGGGGATTAAGGAAATTCTCCTGGATCCTGGGTAAGTTTAGCATTTAGAAGGTAGCCCACCAGCATAGCGGTAGTGCTACTGCTTGCGAGGACAGTGACCTGGGTTCAGTATCAAGTCTGGTGTGGCTGCGGAGTGAAAGATAGAGTGCCTGATGGGCTGCTCTCTTTCTCCAGGGAGGGTGGACTGTGGGTCCCATTGCTGTACCGCCACCTGGGTGACCACAGGTGATGATGCAAATCAAAGACAGCAGAAGTGTACAGGGAAGGCTAGACATTGGCCAAGGTCTGGAGCGGTGGCACATCTCAGTGTTCCCTTGTCTCATTGGACCTCCAGGGTGTCCCATCGTCTAGGGGAAGGAAACCGGAACACAGAAAACATAACCCACATCTGCACCAGGAGATGGGCCCCAGCACCTTAGCAGGCTCAGTTGTACCACCTGACACGCTGGGTTTTGGCTGGGGGTGGAATGACCCAAGGTCTCCCTCCTATCCTGCCTGGGGGGGGTTATCCTAGGCTGTGGTGGGTCTACTGAAGCACTGAAAGATCACCTTGGGAGTCCCTGAAGAAATGGGCAGATGTGGAGAAGGAAGGGGGCATACATAGCAAATATAAAGAAAAAGGTTTGGCATTTAGAGGGATATGCTGCTTTAGAAAGGAGAATCCAGGAAGGTGGAGCTTCTAGCTAGGAGGGAGTTCCTTCACTCCTCTTCTAGCACTCAGATCATGCAAGGTTTTATAATTAAGGAGATCTGTGGGCAGGACAACTGCTTGTGTTCCTGCATATCTGGGTCCCTTGTTAATCCTTTGCTGGTGAAACCAAGGCCTAGGACGGTACTGGTGGGACTTTCTCATACTGTATGTAACAACCTGACTGTAGTACCATTATAACAGACAAGTGAATTGAAGCAAGAGAATAAGGGTGATTTTGTATTTCCCAGGACAAAATGAGCAGGCCTTGAGCCTGAATCGAGTGTTCTCTATTGGGAATAGATGGCCATGAATCTAAATAGACACTTCTTGGGTATGTAACAGGGAAGTAAGGTTTCCTTCTCAGTATTGTTTTTCCTTTGATGGGTTCCAAATGATAGGATCCCTGAATGAGGGATGGTGGGATCCCTCACTGCATCAAAGTGAAAAAGGTTATAGGGAAAAAAGTATACTGTCTAGGATAGGAATTGCATATTGTTAACTGCTTGTAAAGAGAAAATCCAAATGTATAGGGCACTATACTTGGAATAAGCTGGAAAGTGATTAGGAAATCTGTTTAAAGTAAAAGAAAAGAAAACAGATTCCCTCTTAAAAAGAGGGGTATGTGATAGGGTGAAGATGCACCTATCACAGGTTATGAATTGGGAGTGGTTGGGGATAAATGAGATTGCCATGAAAAGAGCTCAGCTGGGATGCCTGTTTGTGAGGGTGAGGAGGGCAGTGACAGTGCTGTGCCCTCTATGAAATCCATACTGAGCATGGATACAAGGTTATGGACTGAGATGTAACATGTAAGTTGCAAGGCCACTACGTGCACAGCCACTTCTATGGTAAGGCAAGGCAAGGAAAAGCAAATTTTATTTGTGTGGTGCCCATTCCTGGATGCTCTGGGCACTTCACAAAAAAAAAATAGACAATGCAAAATATAAAATAACGTCATACAATTAAAACTAAAATATAAAAATCATAAAAACTGATAAAATATCATATATGGGGACTGGGCAAATTGTTGTAATTCAGAAATCAATTAAATGCCAGGTCAAAGAGGTGTGCCTTCAATCTCCACTTAAAAACTTCTACTGAGGGGGCCTCTCAGACTGCAGATGATAATGCATTCCACAGGGATAGCCCAGAAATGCTAAGAGTATGATGGCCGAGGAATTTTCACCTGCTTTACCTAATTCACTTTGTTCTTTTCCATGCTTATGTCAGTTCATCCTGGTGAGCCTGCCACCTCAGCTCATGGTACTGCCAGTCTCTTAGATTTGATTTACACTTTTGCATTGCAATAGATTGTCTAATCTGTTGTACTGTACATATGTTGCTTACTTACTACTTGCCAGCAGAAACAGGCCACACAGTCTAGCAAGTCTGCTCGAGTGTGCAGCTAGCACCCTACTTGCAGCTGCCCTTCCCCCTTGACCCCCACACAGATGAGTGGCAGCTGACCTTGAACCAGATTAAGCTGTTGGTGGTATTTCCAGTGAATGAGGGAAATTTGGCCAGGACACCAAGGAAATTCTCCTACTGACCTGTAGGGGGAACCATTGGCTGAGAGGATGGCAGGTCTAAGTTTGCCATCAGAGGAGATGGATGTGAATATGGATAATGCAGAAGGACTATGGAGGGAACCTACAGAAGCAGGGTCCTCTACGAGCAGGAATTCAGAAGATGAGAAGCAGTTCAAGTCAGCTCCAGCAACAGATATGTCTGAGATCAAGTCCTCAGAACAAATTGATTTGGATGTGGCTACAGAAATAGAGGTCAGTGAGAAAATTCATCTGACAATGGATTTTGACAAAAATAAAGCATTGGCTCATCTTGAGCAAGTAATGGAAGAGAAAAGACTATCTGTGCAATGAATACTTGAAGAAGACAACAAAAGGCAAATGGAGGAGTGGAGGAAAGAACCTGGACATAGAAAGAGCCCAGAACCCTGGAGGAAACATGTCCTTCTTATTTCTAGAATATCAGCTTGTTCCCATTGCTGACATCCTTTTAGGGCCTTCAACTTCTCACAGCCTCAGGTATCTCAGCCATCTCAAAGGCAACTGGATTTGTGTCTCAGACTATAAAAATAGAACTGTCTTCGTCGTTGGCCTCTGAGTTATAGGATGTTACAGACCTCCATCCACCAGTACACAGCTCCTGTCCTACCTCACATCCATCATGGACTCCAGCCCATTGGAAAAAAATATACTAGGGGACCTCGACTATGACTGGCTGTCCAAAGCCGCACTCCCCCTTAAATCATTCTGTGATTCCCATGGATTCACTCTACTTATTGATGAGCCCACCCGCATGAACAAGAAAAACCCTTCTAAAAGCACACTTCTGGATATCATACTAGTAAATAAGCCCTGCTCCTTCTCCCATGTTGGAATTTTTGATGCTGATGTCAGCGACCATTGCTTAGTCGCTGGAGTATGGGCAACCCCAAAAATGACAACCACACCTAAATTCTTCACCAAAAGGGCCAAAAAGTCCTTCAACCTGAGGGCAATTATCCATGACCTAAAAACCTTCCCATTCTGGCAGAGTTTTTACCTGGCAAAAAACAGTAGAAACAGCATATGCCACTCTCTGAGAAATTATAGCAAGTGCTTTGAACTAACATGCGCCTCTGACAAAAATGCGTGTAAAAGCTAAAAAATGTTGTTGGTTCACTGTGGAACTCAAGGCTGCACTTTTGTCTAGGGATAAGCTCTGGAAAATGGCTCTCAAATCCCAGAAAGATGAAGACTGATGCCTATTCAGAGCAACCAGGAATCGCTGCACCAAGATGATTAGAGAGCTGAAAGCTAGTTTCTATCGAACAGAGCTAGACACTGTATCCAATCACCCCTCCAAATTGGTCGCCACACTGAAAGAACTGTCTGGGCATACATCACAAAATACGCTCCCTCCAAAAATTATTGCAGGCAATGCAACAATTAATGATAAAAAAGAGATCCTGCAAGCATTTATTACTCACTTTGCCACAGCAGGTTTAGCATTCGATAATTCACCTGCATGCAATTTGCGCTCTCAGCTTGAAGTACGACCTCCAGCCTCTAGCCCTACATGCTGGTCTTTTTCCTTCTCCCGTCTCCCTCAAAGAAGTGGAAGACCTGCTTCTCCACTTGGACACTAGGAAAAGCATCAGCACAGACACATTCGACCCCTACTTTCTAAAGATAGCATATCATGAACTGGCTACTCCTATTACTCATCTATTTAACTTGTCCCTATCACAAGGCACCCTCTCCCAGATATGGAAAACTGCACATAATATCCCGTTATTTAAATCTGGAGACCCTGTGACCTAAATGACTATAGGCCAATCTCTCTTCTCCCTACTGTTTCAAAACTTTTGGAAAAAATTGTGAATACCCAATTGAGATCCTTCATTGACAGTACAAAACTTTTAAACCCCTGACAATCTGGCTTCAGAGCCAGTCAGAGCACAATTTCGGCATTAGCCAAGGTAACAAACGATTGGCAACAAGATTTAGAGTACAAAAAGTTTGTTTGTGCTGTGTTTCTTGACCTAAGTAAAGCATTTGACACAGTCAACTACAGTCTGCTACTCTCCTCACTAGAATCAATAGGGCTAGCTCCAACTTCTCTGAACTGGTTCCGTTATTATCTGTCTGACAGGTGGCAATAAGTCAAGACCAAAGGCGAGCTGTCTGCACCCAAATTGTTACAAAGAGGGGTCCCCAAGGGATTCATCCTGGATCTACTTTTATTTACCATCTATATCAACAATATAGATGTGGGTGTCAAAGAGGGAAGCATCCAGCTAATCGCAGACGATACAGTGCTCTACCTAAGCCGCCCTACACCCGAATCTGCATGCACAGATCTGCAAAAAGACTTTAATCATCAGCAGCATCAATAACTCAGCAAAAAACTGCTACTCAATGCTGAGAAAACAAAAGCTATGATATTTTCTCCTGTTAACTACCTGGCCTACCCAGCAGTGACTGGTACTCCCCCAATCTCCACGATGACGATCCTAGGCAAGAACCTAGAGTAAGTCACAAAATTCAAATACTTGGGAGTTTGGATAGACCACAAACTTTCTTTTGCAGATCACTTGGATGACCTACTGAAAAAATTAAGACAAAGGCTTGGCCTTTTTTAGAGGATAAGACAGCTGCTAATTACAGAAACGAAGAGGTGGCTAGTCCAATCTACATTTTTTTCATTAATTGACTATACAGACTTCATATATAGCAACTGCACTGTGTCATACCTTGGAAAACTGGACACATTCTGCCACAGAGCACTGCGCTTCATCACTGATCTGCCCCATATCACCCACCACTGCACACTATATGCGGCTATGGGCTGGACCTCCCTACAATACAGGCGCAACATGAACGTGGGGCTTTGGACATTCAGAGCCATTAGTGGCAAACTCCTTCAGTACATTGCTGTCTGCCTGACCCCTATCATTGCTGGGAGCTGTGCTCTAGGAAGTTACTTCCTGATCTCCTTGCATACACCCAGGGCTCACACAAGCTTTGGGAGAGCTGCTATAGGCTTCACGCTCCCCTCGCTCTGGAATAGACTCCAGAAAACATTAAAGCTGAAGTCCCCAGTTAGCACCGACATGTTTAAAACCTTGTACCGTAATGGCTTAACAGAAACCTGCAGCTGCCTTGCTTGTCCCTAGTTTGTCTTTCCTACCCCTTAGCACTTCTTTATGCCAGCCCAGCGCCTCCCCCTAATTTGATTGAAGGTGTTCAAATCTTCCTACGGTCCTCACCCCAGCCTGCACCATTGCTCAAATCTGAGTCCACGGAGTACATGATCTCAGCAGTTTTCATCCTCATATCTGCCGTATTTGCCACGATTATGGTAAATGGCCAATAATCAGCTGGAAGTCTCATCTCTGTGTCAGCACACCGCCTGCTGCTGCTATACAACTGTGACCATCAGCCTACCGTACACAAAAACATTATGATTCCCTGCCCTCCCTGCACTTTTTAGTCCATGCTGCATAAATCTTCTGCTTCTGCCCTTCTCCTCAGATATTACAACTAAACCTTGCAGAAATGCTCAACTTCATGCACTAAGCCAGTACAAGCACTGTTTCTATGCCCGTTTTTCTGACCTATGTCTTCTATCATTTTCACTGCATATGTATTATTATTATTATAGACTGTTACCAAACATGTTGTTCCAATGGCTGGACTTATGTCCCAATGGCTTTACTGTATGCTCAACTGTATCATAATTTGCATGTTGCAGATCTACCCTTTAAATGAGCTTGCTCAATGGTTGTTCCTATGCCTGTACTTACAGTATATGTTCAATTGTATTATTTTTGTATGTCTCAGGTCCACCTTGTAAATGAACTTGCTCAATGGCGCCCACCTGTATAAATAAAGATATTGATTGATTGATTGATTGATTGAAGTAAAGGCTCTTTTCTGTAGGGTAACTACATCCTTCATCTTCTTGGTTACAGTCAACATAAACTGGCAATTGACACAGTATCTACAGTAGGTTGCTACCTGCCTGCAGACTTTTGACCAGCAAAAATGTGGCAAAAGACTCACCAATATTTCCATCTTACCCAGATGCCTTCCATTGTGATCAGTCTGGACACATTGGATAGCTTGCATCTGACACTTAAAAGGAACAATCACTTGTTGTTCTACTATTTTCATCCTAAGGCTACGGTGTAACCTAAACAGTACCCCTTGCTTAATTGTATAATGGAAACAGGATCTGTTTACCACCACAGAACCAATAGTTATCCCATTAATCGTTGTTACATGTTGGTACAATTTTCAAACATGTTTATCATCTTTTTGCAGCTTACCCCAGTCCAGAGTCTCCAGGTAATCCCTGGTTTAGTCACAAAACCAGTCATTTCAGCCATCTCACAGGCTTCTTCCTCTGCACTGCTTGACTGCTCTGCTAAAGAGACCACACCTCCATCTTGTATCAGATGATCTGCATACAGGATTGGCATCTCTTCTCTGCCATGATCAGGCATCTCATTATCTACAGACTCTGCAACACTCTTACCTGATCCTTCACAGCCCAAAACCAAATGTTCTTCCACCTCTGATTTGGGGTCAGTGAAGTAACACCCAGGAAAAATTGGAAGAGCCAACACTGTCTCATCATTGGCATCTCCTCTGTGGACAGGTTCTCTTTGCGCAGGCTAGAATTCCTTTAGCCTTCATCTGGGCTGGATGGATCCTCTCCTTGCTTCTTGACCTCATTCAAGGGCTTACTTTTCCAGTAGGATATGCAGTGCTGCCTCTGGTGGCCTACTTGCTCCACTTTACGGATTTTTTTTTCTCCAACTCTAGGCATCTCTGTTCTGCATCCATCCATCTTTCTTTTTTCTTTTTTTCTTTTCGTCTTTATCCCTCCTTACTGCCTCCGGTGCCCCCTCCTTCCGTCCGCTCGTGTCCTGCCCCGGGTCATCCTCGGGATCTGCCCCTAGAGTTCCCTACCTTCTTCTCCCTGCACATTGGGGTCTGTCCATTGGTGGTCCGGGTGGGCTAAGGCGGCCTTCATCTAGGGCTTGCCGGAGGGTATTTCCTGTTTTTCTCCTTACTTCGCCCCTGAGGGCGTCCGCGCTTGGGTCGTCGTCCCGAGTGGTGGCGTAGTGACGCACGCTAGCCCTCACGCACTTGCCAACATCTCCCTTCCCCGACTCCGACAAGCGGAGCCTCCTTCATCCTCTCTTGGTCGGTGCTTCCACCGGCTGTGAGAGTGATGTAGACCATGGAAGTATTTCCGTGTTCCATAGGTTCCCAACCCTGAGGCAGGAGAGCATCCATTGGGACGCTCAATCCTCCCTCCCCCTACTGACCCCCAGTGACCCGAGTCCATTCCCGAACCCGGGTTTCCGCCGTAGCGCGAGGTGTGGCATCCAGCGCCTCAACCCTCAGCGTCCATCCATCTTTCAATGAGCCAGTTTGCCAAATCTGTTAAGATTCTCATCATCTGATTCACATCTGTCACTGCAAAAAGGTTACATCTTGGCCACTCCACTGCATCTCTGGTTTGTGTACTGCTGCCAACCATCTGTTTGGTGGTCACACCTATTCTGGACACACTTCTGCTGGACACTCAGCTTGCTGTTCTAGCAGCTTTCTGCTGGCTAATTTCTTTCACTGCAATCTACTGACACTCTGCTGTACCAAGGGCTGACACATCCCTAAAATGCTCCTCCTGTCAGAGCATGAAGGGCAGATCCCACCAATGCCACCATATGTTGTAGGGGAGTTAGTCACAGAGAGTCTCTGAGGCACATTGTATGTGTCATTGTATGTCTCTATCTCTCTCTCTTTTGATTCACTCCTGTCACTAGCAATGCAGGTGAGGGGGTAGGAGAGAGCACAGTGTACCATATTTTGTTTTATTCACCCAGTAGGGAGACCATATTTAAATGATCCAATCACTCCTACCAGGCCATTTCAGTGGACACCAGGGCAGGGGCTGCCGAGACCACTTATCTGTTCTGGGGTGATGCAGAGAAGGAAAGAAGAAACAAGGCAAAGACAACAGAAGAGGATAGGAAAGTGAAATGGAAGACTAGTAAGAACAGGGGGAACAGAAACAGGACAGAATAGAATATTTTTAACTTTTAATTGGCATCGCGAGAGGGTGACCCTTTTCATGGTGATCCCATTTATTACCAACCATTCCCAATTCATAACCTGTGATAGGTGCATACTCACCTTATCACAGGGCCCTACACCTACACTTTTGGGTACTCCCCAAGGTCCCATATTTGGCCCATTGCCATTTACCTTGCACATTAACTCTATTACACAGTTTAACCCACTCATCAGCCATACTTTATGCCAATAATCTGGCCCTCTATATCAGCTAAAGGATATTGGTCTGATCAATCAACACTTAAGACTGGGCCTACAGTCTGTTCACATCTGGACATCATTAAACAAACTAATATTCAATACCTCAAAAACTCAATCCATGCTCTTTGGCACATCCTCCAAGCTCAGAGCATGTCCACCAACGATATCCATAGCATACCAAGATGGTACCTTGGTGCCAATCACTTATTTCTTTATATATCTTGGAATCATCCTTGATCCTACTCTTGATTATGCATCTCATGTTATGGGCGTCTGCAAATGTGTAGCTCAATGCTTGGTGTCTCATATAAAGTAACCTGAGACCTGACAAAAAGTGCATACGTCACCATTGCTAGAAGAATGCTACTCCCCAGACTTCTCTATGAAGCCCCAGTGTACTCTACAGCCTCAAAGTCCACCCAACCCTGGCTATTGGGAGATGTAGGAGTGTGAGTATGAATCTGTCCGGGGGCATTTTGTCTCTGAGATTTTTTTGTGAGACATTTTGTCTGGTGGAGGATTAGTTTATATCTTTCTTTAACTCTAACTGTTGCTGGCTAATTTGGAGGAGGGAAAGCTTACATCTTTAACTGTTTAACTGTTGCTGGCTGCTGGGGGATAGGATTCTTTGCCCAGAAACAGTGGAGCCAATCGAGTAGGAGTTGCTAGTTTGACTCTGTCTTTAATTGTTCGAGGAGGCATTTTGTCTGTTCATTCTGCTGGCTGCTGGGAGCAGTAGGAGTGTGAGTCTGAATCTGTCTAGGGGCATTTTGTCTCTGAGATTTTTTTGAACTCCCAATCACCCCCACCTACACACATTATTACATGCTTAGTTAGTTGGGAGGAGCATATAGGCTCTGCCAGGGGTGGCTGATAGCTAAAGAGCAAATAAAATCAAAAGGAAGAGGAGCTGCTGGTTATATCACATAAGTGGACATTTGTTCATTTAAATTGCATGATCTTGTCAATTTTACTCTTTTAGGAGTAGGATGAGTTTGAGAGCAGAAGGTTTTAGAGCAGAAAGGGGCAAGGGCTGTGTAAACATACCAGGGTCACAAACAAAGAAACTCTGTAAAAGGGAGGAAGGCTGTAAAAGAGAGTAGCTTTTTTTATTATAAATATATTTTTATTTTATAACTTATGATAAGTAGTGCATCAGGCAAAACAAACTATCAAACACCCTCAAATATTTGACTAAAAAGCCACATTCTTAATTTGGATTTCAAAATAGGGACAGAGAAGGCAGAATGTATTTTCATAGGAAGTCTGTTCCATAACAGGGGAGCAGTGATCAAAAATGCTCCATTCTGCAAATTTTAGTTTAAATTTTGGAACAACTAAGAATCCCATACCTTAGGTTCTCAACACATGGATATCTGTACAGGTTGCCAGAAGCTCCCTGATGTAAAGGTGCCCCAGTCTCTATAGAGCCTTATTGGTCAAAAGGAACATTTTAAAATCAATCTGCCATTTGACAGGTAGCCAGTGCAGTGATCATAGTGCAAGAGTAATATGCTTGCACTTCCTGGTGAAAGTGACAAGCCTACCAGCTGGTTTCTACCCTATCTATAGATCTGAGGCACATGTTAGTTCAAAGCACTTGCTATAATTTCTCAGAGAGTAGCAAATGCTGTTTCTACTGTTTTTTGCCAGGTAAAAACTCTGCCAGAATGGGGAGGTTTTTAGGTCATGGATAATTGTCCTCAGTTGAAGGACTTTTTGGCCCTTTTGGTGAAGAATTTAGGTGTGGTTGTCATTTTTGGGGCTGCCCATACTCCAGCGACTAAGCGATGGTCGCTAACATCAGCATCAAAAATTCCAACATGGGAGAAGGAGCAGGGCTTATTTACTAGTATGATATCCAGAAGTGTGCTTTTAGAAGGGTTTTTCTTGTTCATGCGGGTGAGCTCATCAATAAGTAGAGTGAATCCATGGGAATCGCAGAATGATTTAAGGGGGAGTGCGGCTTTGGACAGCCAGTCATAGTTGAGGTCCCCTAGTATAATTTTTTCCAATGGGCTGGAGTCCTTGATGGATGTGAGGTAGGACAGGAGCTGCGTACTGGTGGATGGAGGTCTGTAACATCCTATAACTCAGAGGCCAACGACGAAGACAGTTCTATTTTTATGTTTGCTTGCATGCATGTGCAAGAAACATAGTGCCATCATCGGAGATTTCGGAGGTGTGTCACCTCCTCCTCCAATTCAGGCAGTGTGCTTGCAGGCGCAGCCTGTAAGCAATGCATTTTGTAGATGTCTATGACACACTCCAAAATGCAGTGGCATACAGTTGAAAGGGAGCTACGCTGAGTGAGCAGTGATAAGTGCTGAGCGCAGCCCCCAGCCACAGGCGCGCGCTCTTCTGCACGAGTGGATAGCCGACGGGTGCCCAATCCCCATCGGGCTGAACTGCGTCTTTCTCCTCCCCTTCCCCGTAGTTGATGCCACGCTGGGAGCCCACCTCAGCATGGCAATCCATCATGTTGCCAACGGGGGTGCCCAATCCCCCGTCGGCTGAACGCGCCCCCTCCCCAAAGTGCTTGTGCTACGCTGGGAGCCCTCCCCAGCGTGGCAAACGCTCCTGCGTGTTTTTTTTTTTTTGCCGAAGGGGGTGCCCAATCCCCCATCGGCTGAATGCCCCCACCAAGTTCTTGTGCCACACTGGGAGCCCACCCCAGCGTGGCAGCGGTCCCACAACGCCTTTTTAACCTGTAAGAAAAATGGTCCAGCGCTTCGCCTCCCGCCCCCACAACCCGCACCCACCACTGCGCACCAGCCTCCCACACCCACACACCCATACTTACCTCTGGACTCCAGCGCGGCGATCTTCAGTGGACCTGGAACACGCCTGCACTCTTCAAAGCCGACCGCGAACTGAGGAAATGCCGATAAGCTGTATAATGGGCTAGATAGGGGGTTTCAACTTTATTGTATATCTCAGTTATTTTGAATTTAGCACCAAATTTTCAACATGGGGTTTAGACCCTTCTCATGATATGATACTGTCATGGCTGTTATTCTCGCCCAAAGGTGATTTCGCGCAGTGACCGCGTAGTGACTGCAAAATCACCTTCAGGCCTGAATACCACCATGACAGTGACATCATTCATGAGAAGGGGCAAACTCATGTTGAAAAATTTGGTGCCAAAATTCCAAAAATGACTGTTTAACTAGCTGCAAGGCTAAGTAGTTCCTACGCAGGCTCAGGAAGTTCAAGGAATTTCAATATTTTCACTCCAGATTTCAATATTGCCATTTCACCACACCTTCTTATGAGTAGTACAGCTGTCATTTTCACATCTCACCAAAATGTGTTTCTGCCCATGTAGCTAGAATGGAATAGCAGTCAGTGCTAAATCAATATATGGGACAAATTAAGAAAATCACAGTGACACTGTTCATGAGCAGAGGTCTTGAAATGGCTATGTTGAAAATTTGAGAAAAAAAACTTAACAATGACTGTTTTATTAGTGCATTATGCACCCTACGCGCCATAGGTTTGCGAATTTTCAATATTTCCACCCAAATTTTCAACATTGCCATTTTCCACACCTTCTTATGAGTAGTACAGCTGTCATTTTTCACATCTCACCCAAAACGTGTTTCCACCCATGTAGCGCATAATGGCGCAGTCGTGCGAACTCAGTGTATGGGACACATTAAGAAAATCACAGTGTCACTGTTCATGAGCAGAGATCTTAAAATGGAAATGTTGAAAATTTGGTGACAGAATTCCTAAAAATGACTGTTTTACGAGTGTGCATTGCACAGTTCCCATGCACTGTCGTAGGTTTGCGAATTTTCAATATTTCCACTCCAGATTTCCAACATTGCCATTTTTCCACACCTCCTTATGAGCAGTACAGCTGTCATTTTTCACATCCTGCCCAAAACGTGTTTCTGCCCATGTAGTACGATGGTGCTGTTGGTGCGGAAGCAATGTTTAGGACAGATTAAGAAAATCACAGTTACACTGTTCATGAGCAGAGGTCTTAAAATGGCTATGTTGAAAATTTGGTGACAAAAGTCCATAAAATGACTGTGGTAAGAGTGAGCATTGTGCAGTTTCCACGCATCCTCGTTAGTTCATGACTTTGTAATATTTTCAGTCCAGATTTCACTTAGTGGCATTTTTCAACACTTCCTTATGAACAGTACAGCTGCCATTTTTCACATGGCCGAAGTGTGTTTTCACACTTTCAGTGCAGAGATGCGTGGTCGCTGTGGGAAATCACTGTTCGGCACAGATAAAGAAAATCACAGTGACACTGTTCACGATTGGAGGCACCAAAATGCCTGAGTTGACAATCTGCTATAAAAATTCCCCAACCTAATTATATAACGGGTGTGCGTTGCACAGTTTCTATGTGCGTTCGTGACTTCACCATTTTTTAAATATTTTACTACACAATTGCAACATAGCCATTTTACATCTCCCCATGAAAGAGTACAGCTGTCATTTTTACATCCTGTTCGATATATTTTGCACCTGTGGTGTAAATGCTGTAGTCACTGTGCATAAGCAGCTTTTGGCTACCAAACTGATATTCCCCCTGTTCATGAGGTGGGGTCACAAAACAAACATGTTGAAAATTTGGAGTTAACATACCAACGAATGCCTGAGGTATTAG
Source organism: Neoceratodus forsteri (assembly GCA_016271365.2). Taxonomy (NCBI): domain Eukaryota; kingdom Metazoa; phylum Chordata; order Ceratodontiformes; family Ceratodontidae; genus Neoceratodus; species Neoceratodus forsteri. Next base: position 375,104,207 of record CM057449.1, read on the forward strand.
GCTTTTCAACTAAATCGCCTTACCCTATAGAGAATGACAGGAATCAGGGGTGTGACTTGGGATTCTTGCCTGTGATGCTCATACCATTCCACACCCTGCAGTCACTGAGAGGCATCAAGGTATGCCTTGGACTCTTCGGCCCAAAACTTCACCCCATTCTTCTATATCACACCCATCTCACCATATTTCCTAATGAAATGGGTTGCGCATAAGGGCCAAAGACCCCAAGGAACACGTGACACTTGTCAGTCTCTGCAGAGTGGGGTGTGGTGAAATGGCGTGGCCGTAATGCCTGACGACCCAAACACACACCCCAATGCCTGTCACTCTCTGCAGGGTGGTGGTGGGGTTGGCTTCAGTTCAATACTTCACTGCCATTCCTATTACGCAGCTCTGTAACTTCTGCACTACCACTGCCAATGCCAGCAAGCAAACATTCGGCATTGACAAATGCTTGTTATAGTCTGAGACACAAATCCAGTTGCCTTTGAGATGGCTGAGATACCTGAGGCTGTGAGAAGTTGAAGGCCCAAAAAGGATGTCAGCAATGGGAACAAGCTGATATTCTAGAAATAAGAAGGGCATGTTTCCTACAGGGTTGGGAGAAACATAAGGGAAAAAATAAGAGGGAAATTAGCACTATGTAACAGATTCATTGTAATGCTATGATGGAGAAACTAGAATTGAACATATAATAAAGTTAAACAGCAGGTTATAAGCCAGGAGAATGGGCTGAGATAACTGTTTGAAAAGTGAATATACTGTAGTAATAAGAAATGTCAGTGGGTAGCAGAAGCAAAGATGGTATCTGTTAAATCTAAAACACTCACCATATATTAGTGTATGACACATGCTGTTGGTACCTAGAAATAAAAATGAAAATTGGGGAAAATTCTGAACTCTGAGGAAAAATAAAACTAGCTGGATTGCATCTAATGCACCCATAGGAGAGTACTAGGGATTAAGGAAATTCTCCTGGATCCTGGGTAAGTTTAGCATTTAGAAGGTAGCCCACCAGCACAGTGGTAGTGCCACTGCTTGCAAGGACAGTGGCCTGGGTTCAGTAGCAAGTCTGGTGTGACTGGGGAGAGAAAGATTGAGTGCCTGATGGGCTGCTCTCTTTCTCCAGGGAGGGTGGGATGCGGGTCCCATTGCTATACCGCCACCTGGGTGACCACAGGTGGTGATGCAAATCAAGGACAGCAGAAGTGTACAGGGAAGGCTAGACATTAGCCAAGGTCTGGAGCGGTGGCACATCTCAGTGTTCCCTTGTCTCATTGGACCTCCAGGGTGTCCCATCATCTAGGGGAAAGAAACCAGAACACAGAAACCAAAACCCACATCTGCACCAGGAGATGAGCCCCAGCACCTTAGAAGGCTCAGTTGTACCACGTGACACACTGGGTTTTGGCTGGGGGTGGAATGACCCAAGGTCTCCCTCCTACCCTGCCTTGGGGGGGTTATCCAAGGCTGTGGTGGGTCTACTGAAGCACTGAAAGATCACCTTGGGAGTCCCTGAAGAAATGGGCAGACATGGAGAAGGAAGGGGGCATACATAGCAAATATAAAGAAAAATGTTTGGCATTTAGAGGGATATGCTGCTTTAGAAGGGAGAATCCGGGAAGGTGGAGATCCTAGTTAGGAGGGAGTTCCTTCACTCCTCCTCTAGCACTCAGATCATGCAAGGCTTTTTAATTAAGGAGATCTGTGGGCAGGACAACTGCTTGTGTTCCTGCATATCTGGGTCCCTTGTTGAGCCTTTGCTGGTGAAACCAAGGCCTAGGTCAGTACTGGTGGGATTTTCTCATACTGTATGTAACAAACTGACTGTAGTACCATTATAACAGACAATTGAATTGAAGCAAGAGAATAAGGATGATTTTGTATTTCCCAGGACAGAATGAGCAGGCCTCGAGCCTGAATCGAGTGTTCTCTATTGGGAATAGATGGCCATGAATCTAAATAGGCACTTCTTGGGTATGTAACGGGGAAGTAAGCTTTCCTTCTCAGTATTGTTTTTCCTTTGATGGGTTCCAAATGATAGGATCCCTGAATGAGGGATGGTGGGATCCCTCACTGCATCAAAGTCAAAAAGGTTATAGGGAAAAAAGTATAATGTCTAGGATAAGAATTGCATATTGTTAACTGCTTGTAAAGAGAAAATCCAAACGTATAGGGCACTATACTTGGAATAAGCTGGAAAGTGATTAGGAAATCTGTTTAAAGTAAAAGAAAAGAAAACAGATTCCCTCTTAAAAAGAGGGGTATGTGATAGGGTGAAGATGCACCAATCACAGGTTATGAATTGGGAGTGGTTGGTAATAAATGGGATTGCCATGAAAAAGGCTCAGCTGGAATGCATGATTGTGAGGGTGAGGAGGGCAGTGACAGTGCTGAGCTCTCTATGAAATCCATGCTGAGTATGGGATACAAGGTTATGGGCTGAGAGGTAACTTATAAGTCGCAAGGCCACTACGTGCACAGCCACTTCTATGGTAAGGCAAGGCAAGGAAAAGCAAATTTTATTTGTATGGTGCCCATTCCTGGATGCTCTGAGCACCTCACAAAAAAATAAAAAAATAAATAGACAATGCAAAATATAAAATAACGTCATACAATTTTAAAACTAAAATATAAAAATCATAAAAACTGATAAAATATCATATATGGGGACTGGGCAAATTGTTGTAATTCAGAAATCAATTAAATGCCAGGTCAAAGAGGTGTGCCTTCAATCTCTGCTTAAAAACTTCTACTGAGGGGGCCTCTCAGACTGCAGATGATAATGCATTCCACAGGGATAGCCCAGAAATGCTAAGAGTATGATGGCCGAGGAATTTGCACCTGCTTTACCTAATTCACTTTGTTCTTTTCCATGCTTATGTCAGTTCATCCTGGTGAGCCTGCCACCTCAGCTCATGGTACTGCCAGTCTCTTAGATTTGATTTACACTTTTGCATTGCAATAGATTGTCTAATCTGTTGTACTGTACATATGTTGCTTACTTACTACTTGCCAGCAGAAACAGGCCACACAGTCTAGCAAGTCTGCTCGAGTGTGCAGCTAGCACCCTACTTGCACTGTACATATGTTGCTTACTTACTACTTGAGAGCAGAAACAGGCCACACAGTCTAGCAAGTCTGCTCGAGTGTGCAGCTAGCACTCTATTTGCAGCTGCCCTTCCCCTTGACCCCCACACAGATGAGTGCCAACTGACCTTGAACCAGATTAAGCTGTTGGTGGTATTTCCAGTGAATGAGGGAAATTTGGCCAGGACACTGAAGAAATTCTTCTACTGACCTGTAGGAGGAACCATTGGCTGAGAGGATGGCAGGTCTAAGTTTGCCACCAGTGGAGATGGGTGTGAATATGGATAATGCGGAAGGACTATGGAGGGAACCTGCAGAGGCAGGGTCCTCTACGAGCAGGAATTCAGAAGATGAGGAGCTGTTCAAGTCAGCTCCAGCAACAGATATGTCTGAGATCAAGTCCTCAGAACAAATTGATTTGGATGTGGCTACAGAAATAGAGGTCAGTGAGAAAATTCATCTGACAATGGATTTTGACAAAAATAAAGCATTGGCTCATCTTGAGCAAGTAATGGAAGAGAAAAGATTGTCTGTGCAATGAATACTTGAAGAGGACAAAAAAGGCAAATGGAGGAGTTGAGGAAAGAACCTGGACATAGAAAGAGCCCAGAACCCTGGAGGAAACATGCCCTTCTTATTTCTAGAATATCATCTTGCTCCCATTGTTGACATCCTTTTTGGGCCTTCAACTTCTCACAGCCTCAGGTATCTCAGCCATCTCAATGGCAACTGGATTTGTGTCTCAGACTATAAAAATAGAACTGTCTTCGTCGTTGGCCTCTGAGTTATAGGATGTTACAGACCTCCATCCACTGGTACGCAGCTCCTGTCCTACCTCACATCCATCATGGACTCTAGTCCATTAGAAAAAAATATACTAGGGGACCTCGACTATGACTGGCTGTCCAAAGCCGCACTCCCCCTTAAATCATTCTGCAATTCCCATGGATTCACTCTACTTATTGATGAGCCCACCCGCATGAACAAGAAAAACCCTTCTAAAAGCACACTTCTGGATATCATACTAGTAAATAAGCCCTGCTCCTTCTCCCATGTTGGAATTTTTGATGCTGATGTCAGCGACCATTGCTTAGTCGCTGGAGTATGGGCAGCTCCAAAAATGACAACCACACCTAAATTCTTCACCAGAAGGGCCAAAAAATCCTTCAACCTGAGGGCAATTATCCATGACCTAAAAACCTCCCCATTCTGGCAGAGTTTTTACCTGGCAAAAAACAGTAGAAACAGCATGTGCTACTCTCTGAGAAATTATAGCAAGTGCTTTGAACTAACATGCGCCTCTGACAAAAATGCGTGTAAAAGCTAAAAAATGTCGTTGGTTCACTGTGGAACTCAAGGCTGCACTTTTGTCTAGGGATAAGCTCTGGAAAATGGCTCTCAAATCCCAGAAAGATGAAGACTGGTGCCTATTCAGAGCAACCAGGAATCGCTGCACCAAGTTGATTAGAGAGCTGAAAGCTAGCTTCTATCGAACAGAGCTAGACACTGTATCCAGTCACCCCTCCAAATTCTTCGCCACACTGAAAGAACTGTCTGGGCATTCATCACAAAATATGCTCCCTCCAAAAATTATTGCAGGCAATGCAACAATTAATGATAAAAAAGAGATCCTGAAAGCATTTATTACTCACTTTGCCACAGCAGGTTTAGCATTCGATAATTCACCTGTATGCAACTTGCGCTCTCAGCTTGATGTACAACCTCCAACCTCTAGCCCTACAAGCTTATCTTTTTCCTTCTCCCATCTCCCTCAAAGAAGTGGAAGACCTGCTTCTCCACTTGGACACTAGGAAAAGCATCAGCACAGACACATTCGACCCCTACTTTCTAAAGACAACATATCATGTACTGGCTACTCCTATTACTCATCTATTTAACCTGTCCCTATCACAAGGCACCCTCTCCCAGATATGGAAAACTGCACATATTATCCCGTTATTTAAATCTTGAGACCCTGTGACCTAAATGACTATAGGCCAATCTCTCTTCTCCCTACTCTTTCAAAACTTTTGGAAAAAATTGTGAATACCCAATTGAGATCCTTCATTGACAGTACAAAACTTTTAAACCCCTGACAATCTGGCTTCAGAGCCAGTCATAGCACAATTTCAGCATTAGCCAAGGTAACAAATGATTGGCAATAAGATTTAGAGTACAAAAAGTTTGTCTGTGCTGTGTTTCTTGACCTAAGTAAAGCATTTGACACAGTCAATCACAGTCTGCTACTCTCCTCTCTAGAATCAATAGGGCTAGATCCTACTTCTCTAAACTGGTTCCGCGATTATCTGTCTGACAGGCAGCAATAAGTCAAGGCCAAAGGTAAGCTGTCTGCACCCAAATTGTTACAAAGAGGGGTCCCCAAGGGATCCATCCTGGATCTACTTTTATTTACCATCTATATCAACAATATAGATGTGGGTGTCAAAGAGGCAAGCATCCAGCTATTCACAGACGATACAGTGCTCTACCTAAGCCGCCCTACACCCGAATTTGCATGCACAGATCTACAAAAATACTTTAATCATCAGTAGCATCAACTACTCAGCAAAAACTGCTGCTCAATGCTGAGAAAACAAAAGCTATGATATTTTCTCCTGTTAACTACTTGGCCTACCCAGCAGTGACCAGTACCCCCCCCCAATCTCCACGATGACGATCCTAGGCAAGAACCTAGAGTGTGTCACAAAATTCAAATACTTGGGAGTTTGGATAGACCACAAACTTTCTTTTGCAGATCACTTGGATGACCTACTGAAAAAATTAAGACAAAAGGTTGGCCTTTTTTATAGGATAAGACGGCTGCTAATTACGGAAGCGAAGAGGCAGCAAATCCAATCTACATTTCTTTCCTTAATTGACTATGCAGACTTCATATATAGCAACTGCGCTGTGTCATACCTTGGAAAACAGGACACATTATACCACAGAGCACTGCACTTCATCACTGATCTGCCCCATATCACCCCCCACTGCACACTATATGCGGCTATGGTTTGGACCTCCCTACAATACAGGCGCAACATGAACATGGGGCTTTGGACATTCAGAGCCATTAGTGGCAATCTCCCACAGTACATTGCTGTCTGTCTGACCCCTATCATTGCTGGAAGCTATGCTCTAGGAAGTTGCTTGATGATCTCCATGCATATACCCAGGGCTCACACAAGCTTTGGGAGAGCTGCTACAGGCTTCACACTCCCCTCGCTCTGGAATAGACTCCAGAAAACATTAAAGCTGAAGTTCCCAGTTAGCACTTACACGTTTAAAACCTTGTACCATAATGGCATAACAGAAACCTGCAACTGCCTTGCTTGTCCCTAGTTTGTCTTTCCTCCCCCCTTAGCACTTCTTTATGCCAGCCCTGCGCCTCCCCCTAATTTGATCGAAGGTGTTCAAATCTTCCTATGGTCCTCACCCCCAGCCTGTACCATTGCTCAAATTCGAGCCCACGGAGTACATGATCTCAGCAGTTTTCATCCTCATATCTGCCGTATTTGCCACAATTATGGTAAATGACCAATAATCAGCTGGAAGTCTCATCTCTGTGTCAGCACACCGCCTGCTGCTCCTATACAACTGTGACCATCAGCCTACTGTACACAAAAACATTATGATTCCCTGCCCTCCCTGCACTTTTTAGTCCATGCTGCATAAATCTTCTGCTTCTGCCCTTCTCCTCAGATACTACAACTAAACCTTGCAGAAATGCTCAACTTCATGCACTAAGCCAGTACAAGCACTGTTTCTATGCCCGTTTTTCTGACCTACGTCTTCTATCATTTTCACTGCATATGTATTATTATTATTATAGACTGTTACCAAACATGTTGTTCCAATGGCTGGACTTATGTCCCAATGGCTTTACTGTATGCTCAACTGTATCATAATTTGTATGTCACAGATCTACCCTGTAAATGAGCTTGCTCAATGGTTGTTCCTATGCCTGTACTTACAGTATATGTTCAATTGTATTATTTTTGTATGTCTCAGGTCCACCTTGTAAATGAACTTGCTCAATGGTGCCCACCTGGATAAAGATATTGATTGATTGATTGAAGTAAAGGCTCTTTTCTGTAGGGTAACTACATCCATCGTCTTCTTGGTTACAGTCAACATAAACTGGCAATTGACACAGTATCTACAGTAGGTTGCTACCTGCCTGCAGACTTTTGACCAGCAACAATGTGGCAAAAGTCTCACCAACATTTCCATCTTACCCAGATATCTTCCATTGTGATCAGTCTGGACACACTGGATAGCTTGCATCCGACACTTAAAAGGAACAATCACTTGTTGTTCTACTATTTTCATCCTATGGCTACGGTGTAACCTAAACAGTACCCCTTGCTTAATTGTATAATGGAAACAGGATCTGTTTACCACCACAGAACCGATAGTTATCCCATTAATCGTTGTTACATGTTGGTACAATTTTCAAACATGTTTATCATCTTTTTGCAGCTTACCCCAGTCCAGAGTCTCCAGGTAATCCCTGGTTTAGTCACAAAACCAGTCATTTCAGCCATCTCACATGCTTCTTCCTCTGCACTGCTTGACTGCTCTGCTAAAGAGACCACACCTCCATCTTGTATCAGATGATCTGCATACAGGATTGGCATCTCTTCTCTGCCATGATCAGGTATCTCATTATCTACAGACTCTACAACACTCTTACCTGATCCTTCACAGCCCAAAACCAAATGTTCTTCCACCTCTGATTTGGGGTCAGTGAAGTAACACCCAGGAAAAATTGGAAGATCCAACACTGTCTCATCATTGGCATCTCCTCTGTGGACAGGTTCTCTTTGCACAGGCTAGAATTCCTTTAGCCTTCATCTGGGCTGGATGGATCCTCTCCTTGCTTCTTGACCTCATTCAAGGGCTTACCTTTCCAGTAGGATATGCAGTGCTGCCTCTGGTGGCCTACTTGCTCCACTTTACGGATTTTTTTTCTCCAACTCTAGGCATCTCTGTTCTGCATCCATCCATCTTTCAATGAGCCAGTTTGCCAAATCTGTTAAGATTCTCATCATCTGATTCACGTCTGTCACTGCAAAAAGGTTACATCTTGGCCACTCCATTGCATCTCTGGTTTGTGTACTGCTGCCAACCATCTGTTTGGCGGTCACACCTATTCTGGACACACTTCTGCTGGACACTCAGCTTGCTGTTCTAGCAGCTTTCTGCTGGCTAATTTCTTTCACTGCAATCTACTGACCCTCTGCTGTACCAAGGGCTGGAACATCCCTAAAATGCTCCTCCTGTCAGAGCATGAAGGGCAGATCCCACCAATGCCACCATATGTTGAAGGGGAGTTGGTCACAGAGAGTCCCTGAGGCACATTGTATGTGTCATCGTATGTCTCTATCTCTCTCTCTTTTGATTCACTCCTGTCACTAGCAATGCATTTGGGGGGGTAGGAGAGTGCACAGTTTACCATATTTTGATTTATTCACCCAGTAGGAAGACCATATTTAAATGATCCAATCACTCCTACCAGACCATTTCAGTGGACACCAGGGCAGGGCCTGCCCAGACCACTTATCTGTTTTGGGGTGATGCAGAGAAGGAAAGAAGAAACAAGGCAAAGACAACAGAAGAGGATAGGAAAGTGAAATGGAAGACCAGTAAGTACAGTGATAACAGATACAGGACAGAATAGAATATTTTTAACTTTTAATTGGCATCGCGGGAGGGTGACCCTTTTCATGGTGATCCCATTTATTACCAACCATTCCCAATTCATAACCTGTGATAGGTGCATCCTCACCTTATCACAGGGCCCTACACCTACACTTATGGGTGCTCCCCAAGGTCCCATATTTGGCCCATTGCCATTTACCTTGCACATTAACTCTATTACCCAGTTTAACCCACTCATCAGCCATACTTTGTGCAAATAATCTGACCCTCCATATCAGCTAAAGGATATTGGTCTGATCAATCAACATCTAAGACTGGACCTACAGTATGTTCACATCTGGACATCATTAAACAAACTAATCATCAATACCTCAAAAACTCAATCCATGCTCTTTGGCACATCCTCCAAGCTCAGAGCATGTCCACCAATGATATCCATAGCATACCAAGACAGTACCTTGGTGCCAATCACTTATTTCTTTATATATCTTGGAATCATCCTTGACCCTACTCTTGATTATGCATCTCATGTTATGGGTGTCTGCAAATGTGTAGCTCAATGCTTGTGGTCTCATATAAAGTAACCTGAGACCTGACAAAAAATGCATACCTCACCATTGCTAGAAGAATGCTACTCCCCAGACTTCTCTATGAAGCCCCAGTGTATTCTACAGCCTCAAAGTCCACCCAACCCTGGCTATTGGGAGATGTAGGAGTGTGAGTATGAATCTGTCCGGGGGCATTTTGTCTCTGAGATTTTTTTGTGAGACATTTTGTCTGGTGGAGGATTAGTTTATATCTTTCTTTAACTCTTTAACTGTTAATGGCTTATTTGGAGGAGGAAAAGCTTACATCTTTAACTGTTTAACTGTTGCTGGCTACTGGGGGATAGGATTCTTTGCTCAGAAACAGTGAAGCCAATCAAGTAGGAGTTGCTAGTTTGACTCTGTCTTTAATTGTTCGAGAAGGCATTTTGTCTGTTCATTCTGCTGGCTGCTGGGAGAAGTAGGAGTGTGAGTCTGAATCTGTCTAGGGGCATTTTGTCTCTGAGATTTTTTGAACTCCCAACCACCCCCACCTACACACATTATTACATGCTTAGTTAGTTGGGAGGAGCATATAGGCTCTGCCAGGGGTGGCTGATAGCTAAAGAGCAAATAAAATCAAAAGGAAGAGGAGCTTCTGGTTATATCACAGAAGTTGACATTTGTACATTTAAATTGCATGATCTTGTCAATTTTACTCTTTTAGGAGGAGGATAAGTTTGAGAACAGAAGGTTTTAGAGCAGAAAGGGGCAAGGGCTGTGTAAACATACCAGGGTCACAAACAAAGAAACTCTGTAATAGGGAGGAAGGCTGTAAAAAAACACCAAAAGAGGGTAGAATCATACTTAAGGAGTATGTAGGATGACCCAAGGAGCAATGCAGTGCAGTGGGTGTGAAGCAGCGGTGTTCAGAAGAACTTTATGGAAATTGCAGTGCTGCACCATTTGTAGGCACCTTTCTGGACTGAGGAAGGAGGTTGCCAGGCTTTGAGCACAGTTGGCAGGAGTACTGGGGAACTTTGTTCCCTCCCTGGGACCACCATAGCACTAGCCACTGCAACAGAGGGTACACAGTCAGAGGCCTGGATGGACTACGGTGGGCTCAGGGAGGTTGAGGAAGGTGGAGCTCAAGCACCCCCCCCACCCAGTACAACTAAAGAACACATATGATGTTCTGAAGGAGAGAAAGAGCCCTGAAATGGAATCTAAGGTCATGACCTGAGGTGAAAGACAGACCCACCAAGAGGGGGATACACAGGATGGTGCCAGAGAATCCAAGGGGAGAATAAAGCTTCTCCTAGTGGGGGACTCAATAGTTTGGGGTACAGAGATAGGTTCAGGCATCAGAAGGGAGAGGGAGGTTTTGTGTCTCCCAGGAGTCACAGCTCTGAGGGAGGGGGAGCAGATCCTGGTTAAGGGAAAAAAGAGTCCAGCTGTGGGGGTGGATGTAGAGGGTATAGTACAGGGGAGGATGAAAGAGGGTGTTCAGGCCAAAGGTAGGGATGGCACTGAGGATGAGGGAGCTCCAGCTCTGAAGGGGGACAAGTTGGGTACAGACAGTGTTAGGGGAAGGGGCATGATTGGGAAGGTGGCTGGGGGTGGAGTTGAAGGTACAGATAGGGACATGAATGTGCAGGGCAGGGTGGACTCTTGGGGCAGGCACAAGGAAAGAGAGTTTGGGAGAGGGATGAGAAATGAGGGGGGTGGATGTGCTAGTGCTGGGTAATTCCATACTAAAAGGGATCAGATGGGGATGTAAAGGGGAAAGACCAGGAGTTAAATTGGGATTTCTGAGGAGGTGGAACTCTAGTTCCTGGGAAAGGGCTCAAAATGTGCATTGCATGTCACACATAGTGCAACATTGATAGTAACCCCAAAAAGAGGGCATTGTGATATTGAATATCACATTTTATTAAAAACTACTAAAAGAAATAAAATTAAACATTGTTAATGATTAAAAAACTATTTAACTAAAGTCATAAAGTAAAATTAAATATCTGCAACCACCAAAACAGAAAATAAAGTACAAAAAAAAATTTAGCACAGTTTAACACAGATTATTAAATGTAGCACAAAAATGACAAATGTGAAAATAAGCACTTATGATCAAAACACGCAAGTGGAGGTTGTTGGAATTAAATCCAGGTCTGCTGGATATACTAGGCTCATTCACAGTTCCTTACCCTAACCTCTGGGCTGTACTGCAGCCCCCCCAAAACAAAAAAGAACACACACACTTCAGAAAGAAAACTAAACCGAAACATTTATAAAAACTCATCTGTTGGTGGAAGGATAATATTTACCCCCAAATAAAACTGAAAGATGCTTGTCATCTTTTGTAGTGAAAAAAATGAAGGGTCAAAGTTTTGTCCCATTTCATTACACTGCTGCTTTAACTGCCGCTTATTTTCAAGGATGTCTATGTATCTATCTGTCTATCACTCAGCCATTCTGTCTGTCTGTCTGACTGTCTGTCTATCTGTCTGTCTATCTATCTATCTATCTATCTAGCACCATGAGCATTTATTTTGCTTTTTATGATGCAGAGAAAATGTATAATTTGCAAAGATCTGACATTTTTAACAGAAGGAAAACCCACATACACGATATGCTTATTCAGTAATAAAGCAGAATTATGTTGCTATAGACTATCATAGTCTTCTGCATTTAGTAGTTTCATATGACATCGCAGAATCTATCTATCTAGATCTATCTATCTATCTATCTATCTATCTATCTATCTATCTATCTATCTATCTATCTATCTATCTATCTATCTATCTGACTACCTGTGTGTCAGTCAGTCAGTCTGTCTGTCTATCTATCTACCTCCCTCCCTCTCTACCCACCTACCAACCTACCTACAGGTTGATATATTTTAAATCATTAGTGTATTTTTACTTTTGGAGATCAGGAAATTGTGGTAAAGAAGATCTGAGCAGCAGGTATGCATGCACAAGTACACAAACTTTAAAAATTACTTTATCTTAGTTTTCATTGAAGCATCAACTATCTTATAAACCTCGTATTGTGAATTAATTGGCAGACATTGACAAAAACTCTGTATAGAAATTATGTTATTATGAAAAACAACAATGAAACCCCACAGATTAATAGTTTCCAAAGGGTTTTGAGCAGAGTCTTTGTTTTCATAGGTGCAACTAAAATATTTAAAAGATGTGTTCATGTATACAGAAAATTATACTATTTAAATTATTTTAAACAACTCCAATTATAATATTAAGTGTGCATGTGTTTTCCTTCTTAAACTGTGAAATGCAATTTTTCAGTTCAATGTGTCATAATTTTACAATATAGAAAGGTAATGTAGCAATATTTGAGGGTATACAAAGCTTTTTGTAACGTAAAGATATTGATTTTAGACAAACTATGCATAAATAGTTAACATATCCAAAAGCAAAATGATGGATCATCAAAATGGCTTCTGGTTATTTCTTTAAAAATAAGCAGTTTTAGACAGTTGTCTTATTATGTGGATCCTTTCAGAAACAGGTACCTGCCACCCAGTTCACCTGACAGTTCCCAAGTTACTGACATTTGCATAAAACAAAATATTTCAACTCCCCCACAAAATAAATTCTGATTAATGAATAACTATGTGGGTAACTTAAATATTTACTTAAACTAGATCGGAAGAGATTGCTTTATGTAACAAAGATGCCTTTGTATTGTAAAAGGAACAACATTCATTCAGTGCATTTTGTGTCTCTGCTTATATAAGTGTATATTCATAGAATGATAACTTAGTCTTATGCTTGTACAGCACTCAATGAAACCCACTCCCTTCCCTATCTCATCCCAATGACCCCATATATCTTCCTGCAGTAAATGGGCAATTGAACACTTAAAGAAATAGTTCACCCAAAATTTGCAAAAACATATACTGTGCGGAGTGTTCTGTTTTGTGTGTGAAGTCCTAGTGTACCCTTTTCTCTGCCTGCTACTGTATTAGGAGTTTTTCCTAAATTAGTCTGCTAGCTTTATGGTAATTTTACAACCCTTGGGATCTCCATCTGAGCTAACTTTATTGCATTCCTTGTTCCCACAATGCATCTAATCTCATGTGACAATGATGTAGCGGAGACTCAAGATTCAGCACACACATGACAAACAGACTAAATATCTTAGAAACTTTACAAGCTGCACAAAATAACCAGCAGCAAAGTTGTTTAGAACAGAAAGACCGTTACAATGAGGGTAGTCACTAAGCTGATTTCTGTACAAATTTTAAAATATAGCCATCTCTACTGTTATGAACTGATTGTAAAGCAGTGCTTTCTGCTGAATTTATGGTCTCCGCTACACCCTGTCACATGAGACAGGATGCATTGTAGGAACAAATAATGCAATTAAGTTATCTCAGATGGAGATCACCAGGGGTCATAAAACTACCATAAAGCTAGCAGGCTAATCTAGGAAAAACTCCTAATAGCAGACAGAGGGAAGGACACACTAGGACGTCACACACAACTCAAAACACTCTGCACAACATATTTTTTTTTATTTTGGGTGGACTAATCCTTTAACCCCTGACTGACTTATCTTTCATAGCACAAACACAAATCCCTGTTATTTTATCAATACAGCTACAAAAAATACAGAACAATATCTTAAGCCAACAAACCCAACACAGTCCATTGATTCTGTAAACAGGAGCAGATAGGCATACTAGTTATGAAAACACAGCACATGCATGAGATTAAATTACTGACAAAGCATAGCACTTGACTATACATTTTCTTCCCTTGATTATACATAGCATTCTACTTAAAGAGCAACTGTATGTCTAGCGGACGGATTTAAAAAAAAAGCTGAACCGAGGATACAGATTGTTTTATTTTTACACAGACATTTGCTGCTGAGCCTGAGAGAACTGTCACTAGTTATATTAACTGTTACAGCAGCAGCAGCTGTGCCCAATCAATATATGGAAATATAAAATGAAAATATTTGTCTGCCTCACTCAGTCACATAAGTAACAGTAACCCAGCACTAACTCAACAATCCTGGAGGACCTCACCTACCTTGACAGGGATGCGCTAATTGTTTGGATGCCTTAGAAAGAAGTTAGCTTGGGAAGGTGAAAACGTTAAGGTAACTAAGGCAGTGGCCAGTGATGGTGACTACTCATTCTAGTGAGTGGAACAGTCAGGCAGCATGCATGGAGGGACTCTAGTCTCAGCAGCAAACAGGAGTGGTTGCTTTTGGAAACAGTACACAGCAAGGAAAGGGAGAACTGCTGTATTTCATTCAGTTTTATATGATAGCACCTATTGTTTTCTTGGTGAGGGTGGGTACATAAATGTGTGGACTCCTTGAATTGATACTAGTGCCAGTGATTTCACAGCTGCAAAAACAAAGACCTGCAAATGAATCTTCTTTAACATTTTTTCTTGGCAGGCTCCTAGTAGAACCTAACATTTGGCAGCAGGGCTGGGGGTTGTTTGTATATTTGTTCTTGCTTCAGAAAAACACACACACCAAGGAAGTTAAACTGATAGAGCTGCTATCTTCAGCCTTTGGAGCTCATCACACTAAATTAGCACTTGTATGGGCTTTGCTGCAGTCCCACATTGCCTTGGAGACAGTCGGGACTGCAGCAGTTAACATACAAGTGCTAACTAAGTGTGATTAACTTCAAAGGCTGAAGATAGCAGATTTATCAGTTTAACTTCCTTGGTGTGTGTTTTACTTTTTCTGAGTGGCCATTGTGTTAACTTGTGCTTGTTGAAGATGGAATGTGCTGGCAGGTGGTGGAACGACATTCCGGAGCATTCCACCTCAATTTAACCCCTAGGGAAGATATAGTCACACATGGGTAGAGTCTGTACCTGGGTTGATGGCAGATTAAGCAGGACGGGCTATTCTCAAGTGTGCAAAGAGAGAAAGGCATAAACCACATGTGGTGGTGCATGTGGGTACAAATGACTTGGCTGGGGAAATGGTAGAGGTGGTTAGGGAGAGGTTCATGGAACTGGGTAAGTTGAGTGAGGAGGTAGGGAGCTCAGTGGCCTTCTCTGAGGTAGTCCTAGTGCCCAGGGCAAGTACTGAAAGGAAGGGTAGGATAGATGAATTCAACAGTTGGCTGGAAGATTGGAGTCAATCCAAGGGGTACAGGTTAGTGGGAGACTGGAACAAGATCTGGGACAACAGGGATCTGTATGCAGGGGACAGAGTACATTTGAGCAGGGAGGGGAAGGGGTGCTAAAACAGGTTAGAAGAATACATAGAAACAAAGGTTCATTTAAACTAGGCAGGGGGGGTGTCAAGCAGGTTGCTGAAGGAAGGCTCTCTGGAGAGGTGAGACAAATGAGCCTACCACCCATACAAACTGGGTTGGAAGCTGGGAGGAACTGAAGGGTTGGGCTGAGAAAGGTGTGAAATTGGGTAAGGAGTGTAAGGGAACATCTTGGGGGGTTGTCTCCTTGAATGCAAAAACAAAAACAAGGTTCTGCATCAGCATATGGTCTGAAAGCAAAACAAAATGGTAATATTAAATGCATGCCAAAACTAGAAAATTGAGTTAAAACTCTACATTTCAACCTTTCTGAAGAAGACCTAAGGTTAAAATGCAGATTTTTAACTCTATTTTCTAGTTTCAGTGTGCATTTAATATTACCATTTTGTTTTGCTCCTTGAATGCAAGGAGTTTGGGGAACAAAACCACAGAACTACAGGCTCTGTTGGTAGATGGGACAGTGGACATAGCTGTCATCAAAGAAACATGGACCAACCAGTACCAGAACTGGGACCTGATGGTACCAGACTATAGAATTTAGAGGAAGGATGGGGCAAAGAGAAAGGGGGAAGGGTAGTGACATACATAAGGGAAGGGATAAAGTATGCAAGGGAGGGGGAGGAGGGAAGGGGAGGGAAGGGGAGGACAGAGGCCTTGTGGATGCAATTCCAGGATATGGGGAATAGGATTTTCAGGATGGGGATTGTATACAGGCTACCAGCTCAAGGGGAAGATCTGGACAGGGAGCTGGCAGAGCAAATTAGAAAGATGTGTGGGAAAGGTAACACAGTGATCATGGGGGACTTCAATCTACCAGGAGTGGCTTGGGGTACCCCAGCTACATTGAGTGCTAGGGAGCAAATACAGTACAAGTCACATTAAACTGTCTCACCAATGAGTTGGCTTAACATTGTTATTTACAGTTGGCAGTGCATTAACAACTCATATTGCATTGTTTTTTATTGCTTAACCAACATAAGAGTTATGTTTTTAAAATGTTTTTGCAACCCAATTTGAATGCATCTGCAGTCCAGTCACAATGCAATGCTTACCTGGGTTTTAACTCTTAAAGGGAAACAATGGAAAAGACAAAGCTTTTCACAGACACTGCAGAAACTCTCAATTAGTGCTTTCAGACAGTAACAACTTTATTTAATGATTTAGAAGAGCTACCCACAACTTCCTCTTCCTGTTGCTGGCAGCAGCCATTTCATGAGCAGCAGTGAGCTTCCTGAGCTCACGGTATGCTAATATGCCTGTTTGACCTCAGCTATTGGTTGGCAGGTCATATTAGCATAAAGTGAGCTCAGGAAGCTCTCTGCTACTCATGAAATGGTGGCTGCCAGCAATAGAAAGTGAAAGCTGAAGGTCACTGTTTAAATTACTAAAAAATCAATTAGAGTTATTTGTTATAAAATTTTACCATCTGAACGCACTAATCAGGCATTTTTGCAGTACCTAGGCAAATCTGTACCTTTTCCACTGTTTCCCTTTAAGAAACAGTTTGTGCAGTGCTTTGTGCTGGATACAGAAACACGTAAGCAACTCAGTCAGAAATGCGAAAACAACTCATTGGAGGAACGGTTTAATATGACTTGTACTGTACTCCTGGATGCCTTCCAAGACTGCTTCCTAGCACAGGTGGTCACTGAGCTGACTACATTGGGGAATACACTGGATCTAGTTCTGGCCAATGGGGAGGCTATAAGGGAAGTGGGGTGGAGGACCTGCTGGCTGGGAGTGACCACTATTTAGTGTTGTTTGCCCTTAACAGGAGCAGAGAAACAGCAGGTACAGGGACCAGGGTGGTGGACTTCAGGCAGGTGGAAGGAACACAGCCACACTGTAATGTGGATCAGAAATTGGAAAAAATCTAATTGGGGTTATTGGAATACCAGAGGAAAAGGTGACTAACTAGCAACTAGTGTGCAAAAATAAGGCACAAAGAGACTAAATTTCATCTCAAAAGTTAAGCAGCTTTTATTCAATAAAATGCTTACACAACACACCCCACCAGCATCAGCCAATGATTTTTCAAGGCGTGGCTAGTGTGGCTACTACTCCCCTTTCTTATACACCCATTTTTAAAGGGGTACGAAACATTTTACACAATACAAAGCCACATAGCATTATTTACTCTTTTTGCCAGGACATGTCAGCAGAAATAACATCAATCTATTAAAGCACTATATTACACTAAGATAAAAAATATATAAAATACATATTTAAAAATACATATAATGTAGTGTAGGAGGTCATATCAAATTGCAAAACGTCAACATAATCAATACATTCAATCAGTAATATATTTCAGCTTTTAATAAATCCTATACCAACACCCTAAATAACCTACTTATTCTAGGAGGGTCAAACAGTATTACAAAAGGTCAAATCACAATAAATGTCAATCACTAATGTACAAGAAAAACTCATTATATCACCAGAATATTAATAGAACAAAATGAACTCCAAAACAACAAACATGTATTATTCTATCAACATTAACGCATGCCATTTAATATACCAAAATCCAGTTTCTTTAAGATGTTTAAAACCACTAAACTATTAGATATATATTATTAAATAGTGTGTTATATTTTGTTCCTACTATTATTATTACTTTTGTTGTTTTGTACTCCAAAACATTTTTTGGTCCAAATATAAACCCACAATGATAAATAATCAGTACATACAAAGAAGGGGACTTGGAAAATCCTAAAAATGTACAAAACATGAATTTATATGAACATAATACAAACTAGAACCTATAATCTATCTAACCAACTACTGGATCATAAACATAGTAATAATAAAGGTATCCATAGATTCATATAAGAATTATATACTACATTATCATAATTTAATCTTTTTATACCTTAAACAATTTTGCTAAATTTTAAGTTATTTTAAATATGGTGCTAACTGAAATGCCTCATTTAAACCTGAATGTCTATTTGCTCTTAAAACATATTGCCAATACGTTTCTCTTTTCAAGAGTTCATTGTTTAAATCCCCACACCTTGGTCCCAGAGTCACTTTTTCCACAACAGCAAACAGAAAATCATGTTTTTTACCTTCATTTATGCTAGCCTTTTTGTGCAAAGCCAGATCATTTCTTGCATCATCACGTGCTGTTGCACTTAAATATCCTCCAGTCTGTTTCTTAAAATTACATTTTGTTTTGCCTACATAAAAGGCTAAACAGGAACAAATGGCAACATAAATAACAGCTTCAGTGTTACAATTCAAAAAATCATGTATCTCATATCTTTTTCTTGTGATAGGATGTGTAAAGCAATCCTTTGTTTGCAATATGCTGCTACTGAATTTTCAATTGCCACATTTAAAAGTCCCTTTAGATAAACTTTGATTTTCTTTAACTGTAGTTGGAGCTTCATAGAAGCTATGCACCGTCTGATCTCCCAAATTCTTGGCTTATTTGTAGACAATTCAGGGTGGTTGTTTGATAATGGCATCTAACTTTGATTCAGTCTTTAAGACCTCCCAATGTTTAGTTATGAGTCCATATAGTTGCTGTGCCTGTAAATTGTAAGAGATAACAAAGTTACATGTTCTCTTAAAACCCTTTTTACCACTTATATTTTTATTGTTATTCTGTTACTTTTTCTTTTTAATTAACTAATTTCTGTCACTGTTCACTGCTCTCATAATCCCTTTTTCAATACTGCTATCTGCAATACTGTGAGACACACAGTGGTTACGCACACTTGTGTCTGGGGAGAAGATGCCAGTTGCAGGGCTGATAAAGCTGGAAATTAATTTTTTTACAGGTATGCCACCTACTGCCTAGAATTGTTAGCCGTGCCAGAAGAACTTATTGCTGCTGTGTCTGCGGTTCAGTTTTTTTTCTCACTCCTCTCTTGGAGCTTAGAAAAATGCCAGCATGAGGTGGCAATCAGTCAGATGAGCGGCATGAGAAAATACCAGTCAGACAGTGGGAGACAGAGAAGGAGAAGAAGGAGGAAAGGTGAGTTACCCGGTCGAATAGTACTGATGTACTGAAGCGCTGCTGAGTGGTCACTGAACAGATTGTACTGAACTCTGACACTGCTTCTTAGCTGCTATCTTACTAGTCTGTGGAAGAAGAGAAGGAGGGGTGCTGTATAACTGTGAAAAACTTAAAAAACAATTGTGCTATGTTGTAAAGAGTGAAAAGTTGAAAAATAAGCTGCTAACGAGTTTTATTTTGGTCACTTATTTTTAGTGTTTTTAGTGTTTTTAACTTGCATTTTACACTTTATACTTTACACTTTTATACTTTATATTAGTTTTATTTTCTATTTATATATCAATAGCATTGCCTTTATACCGCTTGGATTTCACGCCACTAGGCCGTTGTCCTGGCAACCAAATCACGTGTACCTATAATATTTACTGGGCATGATTTTCTGAGGTAGCATTCCCTTGGAGTGCTTGGTAGAGATAGGTACTCTATGGCTATGGTGCCTATTTTCAGTTTCTGACTGTTTTGACCGTACATTTTCTTGTGCGAATACCAAAGGCGAATTCAAGAGTTCTCTATTTTTACCTTATGACTATCGCTATGTATGCTATATCTAGTGGGTGTAATTGCATTTTATTGTGCAGATATCTGAACTGAACACTACATTTGAGCAGGCAATGATGCTGACACAGGAGCTGGGAGTTGAAAGCCATGTATAGGTGATTATGACTGTGCATTCGGCTAATTTAAATGATTTTTTTTGTTAATGTTGCTAAAGTTGTTAAAAGTTGCTAAAGCCATTTTATTTCCTATTCCTTTTTATAGTATCTGTGTTTTTGACCTGTTGGTTTATGAGAACAGTGGAAATCTTTTAGAAGTCGATGTGGGCTGTTTGATATTTCAAAAGAAGGACTATCTATGGATATTTTTCTATAATTAGGAGAGTATACGAGTAAGTACACAAATTACCTATTGCAGAAGGTTTAAGTTCTTTCATGCCCTTAAAGCACAATTTGGGGTCTTGATTGTTGAATGGTAAAATTAGTTGCTATAATTTAGTATCCTTCTTTTGTTTTTTCTTTTAAAGTGGAAAGGGTGAAGTTTAGCAAGCCTAATACCTTAGGATGCAGTATAGCGCAATGGTCTATGCTCTGAGCTGCAAATCTGGTAACATCCAGCAGACCAGACCTGGGTTTGAATCCCACAGCTTCTACTTGCATACTGTGCAGCCCTGAGCAAGTCACTTAACCTCCTTGTGCTCCCAGGTCGCTCCGGTAAAAAAGCTTTCAGCTTAATGTGCTATACCTGGTTAAACAAATAAATAAATAATACAGTGGAAAAAGGAGATAAAGTTAGCTTTAAAGGAACAGGAACACCTTTCAGAATCTGTTGCAAATCTATCAAATTTTGAAGCTGGAATAATATACTAAAGTGTGAGGAAGGATTTTATTTACTGCCATCTTTATTATTCTTAATACTGCCGCTATTTACCAACTAGTTGATTGTGAAAGTTATTGTTGAATTCCAGTGGATTTTTTTTTTTTTTTCTTCAGGGCATGTATAACACTTTCTGTACTACAGGGGAAGTAATGAAATTAAGAAATAAAAAGATGCGTATTCCTTTAAAAAGAAATAAAAATAAAAAAGATAAAGATACAAATAAAAAAATCACTGAATTTGTACAATCAAAAGAAGGAGATCTTTCTAGGCCAAGAACGTCCTCACCTTAAGAGAGAGTTACAGTATAGAATATTCTGAGGGAAATACCTTGTTCAAGAATATAAAAGAGTTTGAGTCCCAATTAGGCAAAGTGAAAAACTCCTCAATTAAATTAGTAAGATCTATTGATAAACAAGGAATACTAGAGAAGGAAAGACAGAATGGAAGGCAGCAAGATATGGTACAGCACCTACAGCAACTACAAGGTGATTTTTTAAAAATATTTTGATAAATTTCTTACCCTTTATATGGAGAGAGTTAAAAACACAGAGGAGGAGCAAATTAAGAGTACAACTGAGGCAGAAGTACATGCTGAATGGTCCCCAGTTGGAAAATTAATGAGAAATATACACACTAGTATGTCAGAAAAAGAGGTGTCTTCAGTGAAGCATTCAAATTATTACCTGAGTAAACAACTGGGGGAAATTAACACTGTACTTGTGTGTACAAATCTTTCTCTGGGAGTCATTGTGAAGGAACTAGAGTCAAAAAATGAACAGATGGGGGTTATAAAAAACAGGGCAGTGATCTGGGATAAAGAAGAAGGAAAGAAAAGGAGGAAAAGTAAAGAGATTAAACAAATAACACAAGAAATTGCGGAGAAGGAATATGAGGAAACAAAAAAGGTGGTGGAAAATTTAAAGAAAGAAAACAGGGAAAATAATAGGAAGGAAATAGAGGCTAAAAAGAATTAGAAAAAAGTTACAAGTAGCAACAAGACTTCACAGATGACAGAAAAGCAGTATGAGGAAGAGAAAGAGAAAAAGTTAGAGAAGAAGACTATAAATAGAAGCATGGATAGACTTCATATGATTTATTTTAAAGGTATACTGAAGTTAAGAAAAGAATCACCATTCTTGTTAAAAATTTCTGTCTATAATATTTTAAAGAGTCAATTGAAGTCAAGGATATGTTGGGAAGATATGACATTGGTATATAGATATAGAGCCATGCCTAACAAAGGACTTGTATGTTTGGTGGTTAAAAACAGTTCCATAAGAAAATATATTTTGAATATGCGTGTGGAGTGGAGAAAAGTAGGGATACAGTTAGATGATTCTACGGGGAAGCTTATTAAAGACAAGGAGGAATATGTAAATAGAAATGAGAATATTACTAAGAGAAAAAAATCAGCAAATAATTACTAAATATATACAGAAACCAACAGTTATTGAGTATGTACTTGATGGCTCACCAGATATGGATAGATATATTAGAGGAAGGAAACAACATGGAAAAAGAATAAATGGGGAAGCTATATTAGATAATTTAGGAAGTAACTCAGATAGTGAGGAGGAAGAATCAAATATAACAAAAGGTACCCACTTTTGTAATATAGAAACAAAGAATGGTTATGAGGCATTATCACGTTATGAGGCATTACCACACTGTCCACGAGAATGTAGTATAAATATTTCTACTGTTGTGATGTTGGACTGAGATAAGAGTAATATCATCAAGCCACCAATAACAGATGGAAATATGATTAATATATTGTCCTGGAATATAGCAGGGTTGAATAATAAATTAGATGATAAGGTATGGTTGAACACACTTGGAGTATGTGATCTAATTTTGTTACAAGAAACATGGCTCGGTAACAATGATAAAGTGGGGATACCTGGTTATTGCCAATTTGTGGGACCGGGAAAGAAAAAAAAATGCATTTACTAAAGGGCAAAAAAAGGTGGCTTGATGATTCTAATTGACTAAAGAAATAAATGGTTTAAAATAGATACTCATAGTATAGAACAATATTGGATGGTGCTGGAGCTATGTATATCACAGAATAAATCTGGGCTTTTAATAAATGTGTATTTTCCATCAAGTTTAAAAACAGAAGAATTTTCTAATCATTTGAATAAGCTGTCTCAATTGCTTGATGATTTACTCTGCAAAGAGGTAATAAAACATGTAATAATTATGGGTGACTGGAACGCATATGTGGGACCTCTTAATGAGAAAGATCATTTTTTTAATATGTCAAATCATTTGCTATATCAGGGTATTCCATTGAGAAGATCTAGAGAAAGGAAATGGGATAAGAAAAGTTTAATTTTAATGAGATTTATAATAGAGCAGAATGTGTGTATATTAAATGGTAGGGTAACTGGGGACAGAGAGGGTAACTATACTTTTCCATTAAAAAAGGTGTATCAGTGCTAGATATTGCCTTGGTAGATATAAACTTATATAATCAGGGTTCCGCTTTTCAAGCATTATTAGACAGTACTTCAGATCATTTCCCATTTTACTTAGTGTGAATTTAGCAATAGAGGTAAAAATTCATAGAAATAGAGTAAAATAATTTATTTTAGATAATCATATGGGTATTTGCCCACTGAAAATAAAATGGAATCCATTATTGGAGAAGAAAATGGATTCATTATTTAGGAATCAGGATGTGATCTGTAGGAGCTTAGAATACTTAAGTGCTAATGAGAATGATGTTTTAGATTATTATGAAAACATTATTTTTCTTATTAAAACTAAGATACAAGGGGATAATAATAGAAAAGTAGGTAAAAGTGGAATAGTTAAAGCTTCCTGGTATGATACGCAATGTAGAGTTTATAGAAAACTTTTAAATAAAGTGATATGGTTACAAAGAAAAAGTGTTGATTTGAATTTGAATAATGCCTTGAGAGTTATTAAGAGTGATTATAAAGCACTTATTAGGAGAAAAAAAATCTGGACATGAGAGACTGCTATGGGTGGAATTACCGGACGCAGTTAGAAAAAAGAAAAACCAGGAATTCTGAAACTTAATAATGGTTGCAGAGAATTAGTATAATTTGAGTATTGAGGGTGCAATTCTGGCAAAAGATTGGATATTCCACTATAGAAAGCTATATACAGAAGAGATAGTGGTATTAGATAATTATAGACAGAGTAATAGCTCAAATACAAAGGAAAAAAAACATATTATATATCAAAAGAACAGATGAAGCAAGCAATTTTAGCTAAAAAAAAATAAGGCTCCTGGAATAGATGGGTTACCGACAGAACTGCTTCAATATAATTTGACTTGTTGGGGGGATATTTTATATAATCTTTTTCTGCATGTTATTAATACAGAAGTAATTCCAAATTGTTGGAAAATTACAGAGGTGGTACCAATCTTTCAAAAAGGTGATAGAGGACTTCCTGAAAACTATAGGCCTATTGCACTCCAGAATATACCTGCTAAAATTTTTATGCACATTTTATTACAAGAATTAGAGTCTTGGGTATTGGAAAATCATATTCTATTCGACAAACAATTTGGTTTCAAAGCTGATTATTCAACCGTAGACTCTACGTTATAGACCACTTGATCCGGAAAGCTTGAGTTAATAGAAGTCCACTTTTTTTAGCATTTTTAGATCTACATGCAGCATTTGATAGAGTGAATAGAGGAATTCTGTGGAATTTATTGGTAGATAAGGGAATTGATGCAAAGTTACTCAAACTTATTCAGTGTATGTATACTGATACATTTATCTGCATTGGATATTCTAAAGATGGGAAGTTAACTGAACCCATAGCCTCAAATTGTGGGGCTAAACAAGGATGTTTAATGTCTCCATTATTATTTAACATCTACATTAATGAGTTAATAAATGATTTGGATAAAATAAATATGGATGTTCCAAAGTTAGGTAATGGAAATGTGAATGTGATTTTATATGCAGATGACATTGTTGTTGTGTCCAATACAACAAGTGGATTACAAAAAGCATTAGATTGTATTGTAGGCTCTCTTGAAAAATTACAATTAATGATTAACATGAGTAAAACTAATACTATGGTTATTGATAAGCCTAAAACCTTAAATTATAAATGGAAGATCCTCGGAAGTCTGATAGAGGAGGTTAATCAATATACTTATTTGGGTTTGACTTTACATAATAAAAGGATCTGGAATTTACATATAGAAGAACTAAAGAAAGGGGGAGACAAATTGTTTTGGTAATAAATAAATTTGCAAAACATTTTATTGATAACTCCTTTACAGCATTAATGACAGTATATAAAATGAAAGTTGATGCTACTTTGCTATATGGGTCTGAGATTTGGAGGCATAAAGAGAATATAGATCTGTAGCCTCTTCCCTTAAAGCGTTTAGCTAAATCTGTAGTGCCTTCTTCAAAATCTTTTTCTCTGCTACAATTTCTCCACAGTGTCAAGAATTGTCCAATAAGAATATTTTCTACACAGTGTCTTGGATGACAACTTGTGTTAAATAACAGTGAATTTCTATTTGTGGACTTGTGGAAAAGTTTTGTAGCAATCTTCCCTTCATTATCTTTTTTGACACATAAATCTAAATAAGTAACCTGTTGTAAATCTGCAGTAACAGTAAACTTCAAGTTTTCATTTGATTTTTTCAAATATCTACAAAATCATTTTGCTCAGACATCGATCCTTCCACACAAAAAACAAATCATCTATAAAGCGCTTGTAAATATCTGTTTTGTTCAAAAACAAATTTACTTCAGAATCAAAGATAACAGTTTTCTCCCACTCCACGAGATATACATTTGCATACATGGGGGCAAAAGATGACCTGTTGCTGTTCCATTTGTCTGTAAATAGAATTGATTCATTATCAAAATTACATTGCACATTAAAAACCTTTTCTGTTAAAGTTACCAAAAACTGTATCATGGCATTGTTCAAAGTAGTTTCCTTATACAATGCTTTATCTACAGATTCAATCCCTGTTTCATGTGGAATATTCATATATAAAGACTGAATATCCATTGTTACTAAAAAACAGTCTTCCTCTATTGACAGATCATTTAGGTATTCCAACATATGGGCCATACTGTATCTCTAATGTATGATCTGCTGTTTTGTGCTATTGGTTTTAAGAACTGATCGGAATAATGTGCAAGCAGCTCAAAGATCCTATACTTGCTAAGATTGGCCATAGCAGGGATTTTATCTGCCCTTTTGTATTTTCTGCAGACCATACATTGTTACTCTAATAGGGCTATTAACAGTCAAAATATCAAAAGTAACTTTTGAAATAATGCCCTCACATAATGCTTCATTTAGTATTTCATCAATTTATTTTTTGAACAGCAATGTTGGATCACAGTCTAGCAATCTATAAAAATTAGTGTCCTTAATAAGTTTAAGTAGTTCAACTTGACACAACTTTTGACATAATCATGATAGAACCTCCTTTATCCACCAACTTGATCTTGTTGTGATCATTTTTTCTTAAATCCTCCATAGCCTTTCTCTCTTTCAGTGGGCAATGGTTCCTGCATCTTCCCACTTTCTGCATGTTAAAGGTCTGAATGTCCTTTTCACATAATCTTTGAAAAACTTGAACAACATGATTAGTAAGTGGAATAAAAGTAGATTTGGGTCTCAAAATATCACACATCATTGCTTGATTGTCCCCATTACTAGAGATTGGTGTTAAATTAGATGAATTATTGGCCATATCCATCTGTTCTATTAAAAAACATCACTAAGTCCAATTTTCTGGTGACCTTGTGTAACTCTTCTATGGTATCAAATTCATTAAGGCTCACTGTAAGAATAAATGAAAGTCCATAATTAAGCACTTTTTCTTCACTCTTACTTAGTTGGTAGTCTGAAATATTGATCACAATTGATTAATTTGCCTCAGGTTGTGTCTCAGGGGAAATGGTCAGATTGGTATCCTCACTCTCTAATATAGTTACCATCTGACCCTCCTGTTCCTGCCTCAAAATGCTCTATATCCCCTTGATCTCTGATGGCCATGAAATGTGTTGTTGTAAAAATGTTGTTGTTGAAAACCTTGATGGTACTTGAAACTGCCGTCTGCCCCTACACTGTGCCCCCCTTCTGATTCTCAAATCCTTGCAGTTCTGGGGCTGCATCTCAATATTCTCTCTGGTAATTGAAGAATCGCACTGGCTTCCTGATGTTGACAGGGTGCAGTTGATTGAATAAAGGTTGTTATGTTTTCTCTGGTGGCACTATATTGGATACTTCAGTTGTTTTTGAATGAAAATTTTGAAATGCACAGGTTAGGTGTTATTTTCATTTTGTTTTCCTTTCTTTTTAAGAATAAGTAAGTACATTGCTAAGCCCTTTAATACACAACTATATAAATTAATGTTCTTAATAGTAATGGAGCATCTTATGGTGTGTAATTAGTTGTTATAACAATTAATTAGTGACAATTAACAAACGGGATCTTTGAAATTGCACTTTATGAGGAACACATGTCAGTTTAACATGTATAAATATGGTTTCTTGCATTTGTTTGCCTCACTCCTGATGAAGAGGTCCTGGTGGCCTTGAAGCGCAGGGCTGTTTTGCACTTCATTGGTATGTGAACCACTTTTATAATTGTAACATCAAATGTATTGTTACTATTGTTGTTTCATTTTTTAATACACAATAAAAATTCACTGAAATGCTAGCATGGAGTGCTGTGTGTTTTTTCTATAAAGTTGTTTTCGCTTTTTCTGCTTCATGGTTTGATAAAAAGAGTTCTTCCATCTCCTGACTTACTTCTAAAAAATCTTTGGATTCTGACCTGCTAGTATATGTGTCCTTAATCACTCCATTTGTTCATTTGTATGGATTATGGGTTCATGTTTGAGCCTTTTCCCCAATAACAAATGCATCCCTCTGCATAAACTCTTCTATCTTGCTCAAACTTGTGAGTTTTTATTTGTTTAATTTTACAATCATACTTTTTAATTGTTAAATCCAATTGTTCCCAAAAAGCTTTATAGTCTGGATGTTTTTCAAACATATTAACTTGTTTATCTTTTTCCAATACTACTACTCTAACTTTATCTTCTTCCTCTACACCATCATCAAGTATAATTTGTACTAGTCCTGCAGATGAGTCCAATAAATGATTTTGCCATCTAGTTAAAAAAAACAATCTTTTTCTATGTCAAATGCAGGTTGCAGAGTCCAGCTGAGACCCCTTGCAAAATTTTTTTAACTCTTAAATAAGCTTCGAGGGTAAGTCTTTGCCAATATAACCTCCTTTGTTTTAAAATCACTTTTTTTAACTGTTGAAAAGCCACTTTGATATCCAACGGTATCTCAATATTTTCACTCTCCCAGCTAGGGGCTAAGAGAATATATGTGGTATTCTCATTCAATAGAAGTTTAATATTTCCCTTTTTGAAAAATAAAGAATCCACAAAACTGCTGACTCTAGCTGGTGGTGGAGCATTTTCAGAAACAGCACCAATTGACTGATTCTCAGTCGCCATTCTTTTTCAGTGTTATAGTTGCCCTGCAACACTGGGTCCCAAGTACACTGCACATAAATAATCAAAGACAAAAAAGTAAAAAAGCAGTGGCTAAGAGAGTCCATTCCAGGGGCACACATAGAGTAATGCAATACCAGAGTAAAAAGTGGCTAACTGGCAACTAGTGTGCAAAAATAAGGCACAAAGAGACAAAATTTTGTCTCAAAAGTTAAGCAGCTTTTATTTAATAAAATTTTACTGATGAAATGTATTGTTTATGTTGACCTTTTGCAATTTGATATGACCTCCTACACCACATTATATGTATGTTTAAATTTAAATATATGTTTTATGTATTTTTCATCTTAGTGTAATATAGCACTTTAATAGATTGATGTTATTTCTGCTGACATGTTGTGGCAAAAAGAGTAAATAATGTGATGTGGCTGTGTATTGTGTAAAATGTTTTGTGCCCCATTAAAAATGGGTGTATACATAAGGGGTGCAGTAGCCACACTAGCCATGCCTTGAGAAAGTCTACAGTCACATGATTGAAATGATTATTGGCTGACACTGGTGGGCTGTGTTGTGTAAGCATTTTATTAAATAAAAGATGCTTCACTTTTGAGACAAAATTTAGTCTCTTTGTGCCTTACTTTTACACACTAGTTACCAGTTAGCCACCTTTTACTCTAGTATTGCATTACTCTATGTGTCATCCTGGCATGGACTCCCCTAGCAGCTGCTTTCTTGCCCTTTTTGGGGATATTGGAAGCTACTGAGAGGTGTACCAGATTGCAGAGCAAAAAAGAGAAGGGCTAAAAAACCAAGCTGGCTTAAGTAGAGGGGTCTTAGAAATGGTGAGGGCTAAAAAAGCAGTGTTCAAGAAATAGAAGAAATTCAGGAAGGGGAAGGATAGGGAGGAGTATGTGAAGGAGTCCAAGGAAGTTGCCAGGGGAGTCAGAGCAGCTAAGGCATCTAGAGAATTGAGGCTGGTGCAGAGCATCAGGGATGGGGAAAATTACTTCTTTAGATACATACAGGAGAGGAGGAGCTGCAAGAACCAGATAGTGAGGATCAGAAAAGATGGGGGGGGTGGACAAAGAAAGGGAGAGATCAAGCAGAAGCACTGAATGAGTACTTCTGTTCTGTATTCATGAGGGTGAAAGGAGGGCAGCTACTATAGTGGATGGGCAGGGTGGACGGGGGAGAGGAGTAACAGATGGGGTGATCACTGACAGTAGGGTATTGGAGGGGTTAAGGGCTCTGAGAGTGGGTAAGGCACCAGGACCAGATGACATACACTCTAGGGAGTTGAAGGAAATGGCCAAGATCCTGGCTGGACTGCTGGCAGAACTATTCAATACCTCCCTGGAGACAGGGTGTGTACTGCAAGATTGGAGGATGCCCACATGGTACCCATCCATAAAAGTGGACCAAAGGATGAGTCTGGTAATTACAGGCTGGTATGCTTAACTTCCATCATGGGGAGGCTGATGGAGGTAATACTTAAGGAAAGGCTGGTGACCTTTATGAAAGACAATGGGCTCCAGGACAGTCACCAGCATGGTTTGTCTCCAGAAAATCCTGCCACACTAACCTAGTTGAGTATTAGGACTGGGTCATGAGGGAATTGTACAAGAATCATGTGGTGGATGTCATACAGTTGGACTTCAGTAAGGCCTTTGATTCAGTGCTGCATGGGAGGTTGGGAGTGAAGTTGAGATACATGGGGTGGGGACTAAGATGGTTAAATGGACTGAGAACTGGCTGCAGGGGAGACAGCAGAGGGTAGTGGAGGGGGTAAATCTTATCTCCAAGGGCTGTGATGAGCTGGATGCTGCAGGGATCGGTACTGAGGCCAGTGCTGTTTGAAATATTCATATCGGACATCTCCTATGGTGTCAGGAATAAGTTCAGTTTATTTGCTGATGATGCCAAATTGGGGGCAGTGGAGGACAATATAGCAGGTTGGCAGAGCCTGCAGAATGACCTGACAAAATTGGTGGAGTGGTTGGAAACATGGCAGTTGGGGTTCAATGCAAAAAAGTGCAAAGTCCTGCACTTTGAAGCAAAGAACCAAGGGAGGGGTTACCAGCTGGGAGGGGTGCAGTTAGGTTCCACCAAGGAGGAAAGGATCTAGATATGGTTGTAATGGGGGAGATAAACAATACAGAGCAGTGTAGGAGGGTGGCAGCGAAAACCAACAGGATGCTGGGTTGTATCATGAGAGGGATCTCCAGGAGCATGGAAGTGATCCTGCCTCTCTACAGGGCACTGATCAGACCACACCTGGAGTTCTGTGTGCAATTCTGGTGGCCATAGCTGGAGAAGGATGAGAAATTACTGGAAAGGGTACAATGCAGGGCAACAAGAATGATTCAGGGATTGGAGGACAGACCATATGAGGAGAGGCTGAGAGATCTGAACATGTACTCCTTGGAGGAGGGAAGGGACTTGGGGGATATGATTGAGACCTTTAAATACATAAAGGGGACAAACAAGGCATGCACTGAAGGGATACCCATACTGGGGGGGGAGGGACATGAGGGGGAATAGCCTTAGATTGGAGGGGGAGAAGATTTAGGATGGAAATGAGGAGACACTTTTTCACAGAAAGGATCATGGCAGAATGGAATGCTATACCAGAGGAGGTTACATCTTGTAAGACAGTGAGTAGTTTCAAAAGGGGATAGCACAGGTGACAGGGGGGTAATTGGGGAGGGGTGGGGCAGCTGCAAGGTTAGGGTGTTATCTGCAAACTCAAACAGGCTTGATAGACAAGGTGGCCTATTTCTGCTGGCAAGTTCGTATATTTGTATGTTCGAAATGCTGCCTGTAATGTCTGCCACTTTGCATTTATGTCATTTAGATTCACTTACCCTCATTGGCTCCCTCCATTAGTACTGCATGACCACAGTTACCGAGGTGTCAACTTTAACATTTTACTAAATAGGCAGCCTCAATCCCTTGCCTCCTCTCCAGTTTGTTGAAAATGGCTGTCCCCCGAGATCTACTGAAAATGCCCTGTTTACAGTCCCTAGAGTTAAAACTCATGCAGGTGAAGTGTCCTTTGTCTATTCTGTCCCTAAACTATGGAACTCAATTTCACCTGATATCCGATGATGCCCCTTTGTACATTTCTTCCATCTCAAATATCATGAACATCTCCTTAGCCAGATACTCTGCTCCTGTCATGGTACTTGAGCACTTTCCCTATGTGCAGTTTTTCCCAGTGGAAATTTGCTGACTTAACAGCTGTTTAAACAGCACTGCACTGAAGTAATTCCTATGAATATTACTTTTAACCTTTCCACTCTCCTTAATTGTCTTTGTGTCTCTTTATACAAAATACACTGTTGTTATGGGTTTCTTTACAGAAACATAGAAACATAGAATTTGACGGCAGATAAGGACCACTTGGCCCACCTAGTCTGCCCATTTCCCTACCTAACAGATAAGCTGCAGATCCTAGTTAACCAACAGCCTATTTCCTCCTTTCCTCCTACCCCCCCACTAGAATTGCCTTATGTCTGTCCTATGCATTCTTGAATTCCCTCACTGTTTTTGACTCTTGAACCTCCTCAGGAAGGATGTTCCATGTATCCACAACCCTCTCTGTGAAGAAATACTTCCTCACATTATCTCTGAGACATCCCCCCTCTATCTTCAAATTGTGCCCCCTTGTTTTTGCACATCTCTTTTTCTGAAAGATGCTACCTTCTTGGACTTTGTTGATTCCCTTGAGGTATTTGAAAGTTTCTATCATGTCCTCCCTCTCCCTCCTTTCCTCAAGTCTACACATCTTTAGTTCCTTTAGTCTTTCTTCATATGTCTTCTGATGTAGACCCTGCATCATTTTGGTTCCCTCCTCTGGACAGCTTCCACCTTGTCTATGTCTTTGCAGAGATGGGGTCTCCAGAACTGCACACAGTACTCCTGATGTGGTCTTACCAACTGTCTGAACAGAGGGCCAACAACTTCCTGTTTTCTACTGGTGATTCCTCTCCCTATGCATCCCAGTATCCCCCCAGCCCTCCTTACTGCCTTCTCACATTGCTGGCCCACCTTTAGGTCATCTGATATGACTACCCCCAGGTCCCTTTCCATTTTTGTTGTTGTCAGTATCTCACCCCCATTGTGTACTCTTCCCCTGGGTTTTGTTTTCCCAGATGGCTTACTTTGCACTTCTTTGCATTGAATCTAAGCTACCATACATTTGACCATTCCTCCAACCTTGCCAAGTCCCGTTTCATCCTTTCCACTCCACCTTGTGTATCAACCCTGTTGCAGATCTTTGTGTCATCTGCAAAGAGACATACTTTCCCATTCCAATCCCTCTGCAATGTCACCTGCAAAGACATTAAAAAGGACCGGCCCCAGTACTGAACCCTGCAGTACTTCACTAGTAACCCTCCTTTCTTCACTGTGGACTCCATTTACTATTACCCACTGTGTCCTGTTGTCCAACTAGTGTTTTACCCAGGTTACCACCCTGGGACCCACTCCCAGGCTGGCTAATTTGTTTATTAATCTTTTGTGTGGGACTGTGTCACAGGCACACTGATACGTAACTACCTTTGTTTTTCTCTCTCCATATCACACAGAAGGTACTGCACATTTATGTATGTCCTTCATTGATACACTTGCATCTTTTCAAAGACTGTCTCTGTAACTGAAGGCACTGCAAACTGCATACTTTCTTATCAGATTTACTCCGTTTAATTAGATGTTTATTTCTTGCCAATGTATGTTTCAATATATTGTATTTCCACTGTCTGTATTCTTGGTTGTAACCTCCTGGGTTGCATCTGAAAACAGGCATTTCATTGCCTAGTGTGCCTACCTGGTAAACAAAAGCTAACTAAATAAAGTACATTCGTGTATACCACACTTAACCATAATTTATTCTGTATATAAATATATATAATACATATCATGGTGTATGAGAGTGGGCTATTGTTCATGGAATTCAATGAATTCCTAATGCTTTTGTACTATTGTAGTGACATTAGACATCTCTTGTACCATCTTGAGTATGTCGCTACAAAAGTATAACAACATGAAATGCCCTTGCATGTTCAACTGTCCATCAGCCATGCCGATCTCTTATTTTTTGTCCCTTGTTAGTTTAATTTGTCACTTCTGATGTGAAAAACAAGTGATCAATGATGGATTTCATAGTCTTTTTAAACTCTCCATTGCTGCGCAGAGATGTCCACACACTATAAAAGACAATGGATATGTAAGAATGTACAGCAGTGCTGAGTTTACTTCTTGAGGGTGTCATGACAACCATAGACTTCTCAAGTTTCACTCTTGAAGTCTAGTAGTTGTCATGACAATCTCTTGAAGCAAACAAAGCATTATTGTTCACTGTTGCCCATCCATTATCCTCTATATACAGGCATGATAGCACCTATATATTTCGGTTGATTAAGTACTTTAATGTTAAACCCCAGTTCTTGCACCTTAATAATTTTTTTCCAGTTCAACTGATTTACACAGAAATGGTACTAGTCTATCTGGATCCTGAAAATTTAATGGCAATCAGTTGACTGGGGCAAAGTTACAGAGGAACCAAAAAACCCAGAAAATCAACAAAATTAAGACTTTTCTTTCCTCAGCTACACAGTAACCAAAAAACTAGGAGGATTTGAAACCTGAAACTTGCATATTTGATAGAGTTTGGCCCAAGTGTGTACTTTTGTATTTTTTATGTTCCATACTTCAGCAGTTTTTAAAATATTCAAGAGAAACCATTCCATTTGTGAGCAAGTGCAGTTAAAAAAAGACGTTCTAAAGAAAGCTGAATTTTTGCAACAACATAAAGACATGTTGTCATATTATGGAGAAGCTGTCATTTAACAGCAGGCAGGGCTAGCTTCCTGTCAGCATATGCCCTGCTGCTGATTTTGTTCAGCAGGGATAGGGTTACCTGTCAGTACATGGCCCCACTTCCAGCTGAATGGAGGTGTGCATTGTGCTTTTCTTGTTGAGTGACCCTTGGCAACCATTAGTGACATTAATTGATGAGCTTCTGTAAATGATCTTTTCCCATCCCTGTTATCCTGTCCCTACCAATTGCCACCCTTGTGTCTCTCTGTGAAAAAATCCAACCCCTGACATTGTTACGTAAACAATCTCAGATAGTAGAGTAAATAATAATAATACAGATTCTTGTGTCTTCAGAGTCTGCCAAGAAACATTTGTAAACAAGCAAGAATGTTTATTAGACTACTTATGCCAAGCATGTGACAAAGAAAATCACAAGGGAGATGGGGTTCTCACCACAAGCCTGAAGAATGTAGCCCCTCTGGACTTTCTCCTTTCACTAATGCATCTATAGAAAGTCTTGTCACCTTCTTTTACTGTTCATGCTAGTGTTTCCTCGGTTTGGGCCTTTGCCTGCCTTATTGCCTTCCCTGCTTCCCTTAGGGAAGTTTGCTGTGCCTCCCTATCTTCATCCCACTACGTTCCCTTATATTTTCTGAAGGCCAGCCTTTTGGCTCTGATCTTTTCTGCTACTGTTTTTAGAACCAAAGTGGTTTCCTTCTTCTTTTGCACTTCTTTTTCTCTCTAACACAATGGGATGTTGCTTCAAGTATTGCATCCTTAATGCTTGCCCATTTTGCCTGTACCCTCTCACCTGTATTTCTTCTTGCTAGGGCTAGCTTATCTGTTGGCCATCTTATCAAAGTCAGCTCCTCTGAAGTCCCATATTTTTACCTTGGAATGGGATGATTCAGTTCTAGTGCCCAAATTGAACCATACCATGTGATGGTCACTGGCCCTCAGGTGACCTTCTACCTGGAGATCTATGATCCTTTCCCTGTTAGTCAGTACTAGATCTAGGATAGTCCTGTCTCTTGTGGGTTGTTGTACCAGTTGTTTGAGGCCCTCTCCCTGCATGGAATCCACCATGTGTCTAGTTCTGGCAGTTGTTCCTGCTGGTATTGACCAATATGTATCTGGCATGTTGAAGTCTCCCATTATCAGAACCTCCCCCTTTAGCTGTCATGTTTTGTATATATTCTAACAGTAATATGTCTATGTCCTCCCCCGGTCTGGAGGCCTGTAGACAACCCCAGTTCATATGGCTGTCCCATTTCCTGTTTTCAGGGTGACCCACAGTTCTTCTGGCTCCATATGTGTATTCTGAATTTCTGTAGCTTTGATATTTTCATTGACATATAGGGCCACTCCACCCCCCCTTTTTGCACCTCAGTCTATTCTGAACAGTACATAGCCAGATACTGAAGTCTCCCAACTGTGGTTACTGGTAAACCACTTCTCATTAATTGCTACTATGTCCAGTTTAGCCTCTATCATTTTTGCCTGCAGGTCTGGGATCTTGTTTCCCAGACTGTGAGCATTTGTGTACATGATTTTCCTTTGGCCAGATTTCTGTGTGTTAGTTGTTGGGTGAGGTCTGGCATTTCTCCTGTGCATCATATGGGGAGCTGGACCTTTTTCCTTACCTGGTTATGCAAATGAACTACAAACATGCTGAAGTCCTGTTTGACCACTAGCTGAGAGGGGAGGGATGTTCTTCCCATTCAACGTATGGTTCTGCACCCCTCTTCCCATTTGCTAGTTTAAATATTCTGCAAAGACGTCAAACTTCTGCCTCAATGCACTGACTCCCTCCTTAGTCAGATGCAGTCCATCAGATTTAAAGAACTTTCACTCCCAAAACTGTTGCCAGTTCCCTACAAACTTGTGTCCTTTATTCTGGCACCAGCTCTTGAGCCACATGTTTAGCTCCCCTATCTCACCTTCTCTGACCTTCCATCCATCTGATCCCCTGGGCCCTTCCCCTGCCAAAAAAGAACAACCACAGATGAAAGAAACAAAGAGGTAAGAGCAGAAACAATCAGCCGGCAACAAATGCAGTAGCCCTGAAAGCTTATCCTAATGTTAGATAACACTGTAAAACCTGTAAAGCACCACCTGTAATAATTTCACAGAAAATGTACCCTGTAAGAAACACTTTGCAACAGAGAAAAATAAAGCATTAATAGAAGATAAACCTTACAAAAGACAATTTGAATCAGAAGATTACAGCAGTAATCTGTTAGCACACACCTGTAGACACACCCTGTAATAATGCAGCAGAAGGTATACCCAGCAACAACAATTTGAATCAGAGAAAAATAAAGCAATAAAATGTTAGCAACAAACAGTAACAATCCCTGTGAGTACAAAATAAAAATAACAACACTCAGTAAAGCTGCCTTGCCAAAAGAAGCCTTAATCCTTTCCCTTGCTCTGGTAAGGTTCTTTGCTCTATCCTTTCAAGCAACCTAGAAGAAAAGAGCTCATGTGAAGCTAGGTGCATTGGCCAGCAAACCTAGTCTTCCCAGTATGCATAACAATGTGCCTGATTGTAGAATCTTAATTGGCTGGACCAAATACAGTTTATTTGAAAGTCCACAAGTGGAAGCCTAATTTCATTTATTAGACCAGTATTCACATGTTGGTACAAGTTGGAAGATGTCACATCTGCATAAAAGGTGGTGTTCCTTTCAGGTATGACAATCAAAGTTCAAAGTCAGTCATGATTCCAAGACCTCATGGTAAACAAACAAAGGTGGTAGTTTCAACCTTTTCATGATAAAAGTTCCCAACAAGATGACCAATAGAATGAACAGTTGCCAGATGATCAGAGATGGATGTTGCCAGATGAAGATGTGGCAATTACACTGACAGTCACAAACATGGCTTCCTGGATTGTGCAGCAATAAGTTTCAAAACATGGAGCAATA
This sequence comes from Neoceratodus forsteri, assembly GCA_016271365.2. NCBI lineage: Eukaryota > Metazoa > Chordata > Ceratodontiformes > Ceratodontidae > Neoceratodus > Neoceratodus forsteri. The sequence continues at coordinate 375,141,421 of CM057449.1, forward strand.
CTGGTGTATGTGGTGACATGCCCAAGGTTTCTTGCCATTGACAAGGGAATGGTGCTAGATTCAAATAAACATTTGTTAACACATGCAATAGAAGTGCATAATGTGACACCACTGACCCATATGTCTGTCATGTATGAGATCAAGAATATGTCCTGAATCCAGATCCCAGAAGAGATAACCAAAGGTTGTAAAAACATAATAGCCATAGGCAGTGCAAGAGACTTTCCTAGCTATGTGATGCTCATCTGTTTCCTTAATGAGAGCAGAAATTAATTCATTAACATGAACATTTGTCAGGTAAAACCCCTTCACAATATCCTTAATATTGTAAATGTAAATCACTCTTTCTGAGCAAAATCATGTATACCATGCAATGGGGTATGATATTATATTTCATACTCTCATGAACCTTTAACATATGTGCTTGGATAATGGCTATATCAGCTGTATTTCAAATAGATTTGTCAGAGCCAAATAGGCCTGAGTCTAAACCTGCGTTTTTTTTTTTAATTTAGAAAAAAACAAACCAAAATGCCTAGTGCATTTGGATAGGTTTACAGTCATAAGATGTACCACTAGCAGTCAGGATGTGAAAATCCTAAGTGTGTGTGGGTATATGGTGCATGTGTGCTATGAGCCCCTGAATATGGGGTCATTAATGAGTACCCAGTATGCTGCCAGGGAATCCAATAACATCATTATCAAAATAAATTTCAAAAATGTTTGTTGTGAAACATAAAATGAATCATTCCAAGTTTAAAAAGTGAGATTTGAAATCACTGGGATGTGCATGAGCTGCACATTATTAACTAGGGTACCTGGTTTAGAAGTGGCTATTAGACCACTGGTTGGGCTAGGGCACTGTCTTAGGCAGTCAGTATAAGGTGTCACAAATTACGGGGCATCATTGGGTAAAAATCTTAAGGTCTAATGGCTTTTATTGCCATATCATTTTAGATGCAAAATTCCTGATTATCAATAAAATGTAAACAGGGGTCCAGATCAAGTCTACAGTAGCTGCTAGAATTGATCCAAAGCAATGATCATAACATTCAGTAGGGCCTCACTACCCCTCTGGTTGATGAACATGTCTTTTAGGACGTTAGTGTGAATTCCACAGGATACAATTAGATCATGTGGGCTTGTGAGGTACTCTTCCTCAACAGTCTTTTTAGGATTAGGTCACTTCAATAAAATGTGCAGTTTGGGCTTGTATGAAGACCCATACTTTTAAAAAGAATAATAAGTATAAAAGCAAGCATCTCTCTCTCTGGAACCTAAAAGGAAAAAGAAAAGAAAAACATAGTTAGTTTAGTACTATTCCACCCACTAGGGTATGGAAAAGTAATTTAATCTCCTTTAAACAGGTTCATTTGATTGGCATGTAGCCATTTGTCAATGACTGTTATTATGAGGCAGTCTAACTTGGTAGACTGCTGTACTGAGTTTGTTTGCAATGGGATAGGGCCTGTTGTTGGGCCTTGCCCATACATTGAGAAGCAAACAAGTGCACCTTTTGGATGTCTTGTTTGAGATATTTAATATAGTTATCTACTGATGCTCCATCAGCAGTGGCAGTACACAGGTCCAGAATTAAGTGTTCTGGGAGTCTCATGAACCAAGCTGACAATTGTGTGAGCACTACTTTCTTCACCCCTGATGGCTACTGAACCACATACCCATTAGGACTTGAATCTACAAATGAAAGCAGTCTCTCTGTTTGGATCCCTTTACAGCAGTGTGTTCCCACAGAGAAAGAATAAGGAAAAAACAAACAAAAATAAAACAACTCATTATACAGAGATTGAATATCTGCCAAGAGATTGTTTTTCTGCATTGTAGAACACACAACAGACCAAAACTTTAAACAGAAGACACACTCAGCTGCTTGTTACTGGAGATTTCTCAACCAGTGTTTTAATTTACAGAGGAAATTAAAATGCAACATGATAAACATTCAGACTCCACTTGCGGTCGCCATTTATGTTACGTAAACAATCTCAGATAGCAGAGTAAATAATAATAACATTAATAATACAGATTCTTGTGTCTTTGGAGTCTGCCAAGAAACATTAGTAAACAAGCAAGAGTACTAATGAATGTTTATTAGACTACTTATGCCAAGCATGTGACAAAGAAAAACAAGGGAAATGGGGTTCTCACCACTAGCCTGAAGAATGTACATAAACTCCAGGATTGTAGGATCTCAGATTCTCCAAGATCTTGGTCACTCTCCCCGCTCTTCTAGAGGAGCAACAGTAGGTTGCAGAAGCTAAATACTACAGATAACAGCATAGCAAAAGAGATGACCTCATAGTTACAGATATGAGAAACAATATGTATTGGTCCTAAGTCATTCTCTATTGGATGATGACTTAGGAGACAGAATTACTAAAGAGTATTATATGAGACAGAATATGCTTCCATTAGCATTATAGCTTGGACAAAAGAAATGCTGATGGGTTCAAACTACACGTGGCATTTCTTGATTATGTACAGTATAAGACATAAAGACATAACAAAGGTCTTCTTTCTATGTCAGCTTGCTTAGAGACAAAGAGAAGTGCTGACAGGGCTCTATTACATGTGGCATATCTGCCTGAGTGTAAAACACACACTACATGTACTCATATGAGAATATAAGTATGCAATAATCTCTGATGATCCCTCAGAGTCATCTTATCAGTGATTAGGCAAATTATATATAGAATATATATGAAAGACGAACATAATCTAGATAGTGAGGTATAATAGTCATGCATGTTCTAATCCTATGTAGGATGTAAACATTAGCAAATATAAGCAACAAAGCACATTCCTGGCACTCATGCAAAATAGCAGTATCACAGTACGATAGACCAGGAATACAGTATAAGGTGTATGTGAGGTGTATATGGGATGATAGGGGCATAACCCAGGCACAACAACATTGAAACCCTTCCCTTTTTTGTGTCCTCAGTATCCATTGTAGAAGAAATCCTGTCCCCTTCCAAATTGCTGCTACAGTGTGCAGTGTTTCAGAAATCTGAACCCTGTCATCCTGCCCATTACCGATTGCTGGCCCCGTGCTCAGCGTTAAATAAATCCTATACCTGTCATCTCACACCTGGTTGATTGCTGCCCCAGTGTCCATATTTAAGAAATCCCACCCAACCATGTGCCCCCAGTTGCTGCCCTGGTCACTTCTGGGAAAAACAAATCTTGTTGCTACACTCCATTGGTTGGTGGTTGCACTTCCTGTCCAATGCCACATTCCAATTGTCCTTGCTGGTGGGTGGCAGTTGAGTTTGAATTTGTGTTGTGAAACATACATCAGAGGATACTAGAATCCCAATCTTTACATGGGAGAGATCACAAAGGAATCATGTACTGGAGAGAATTCTGGCAAGTTGAGGTTGGAGAGCCAGAGTTCAGGAGTCCTGCTTCATGGAGGAGGCTGGAAAGGGAGAGAGTCAGGGTCAGTTGTTTATGGGAGACAGGTTCTCAAATCATTTGTTACTGTCTCTGGTTCCAGTTACTGCTGCTGTATAAAACAATTCTCCAAAGTGACCACTTAAATGGTTCATCTAGCAGGTATATAGGTGGCCAGGTCTAGGATGCTGTTGAAAAGATGGTGGGTAGTAATAAAGTTTACCCCTGCTTTCTGGACGGGCTGTGCAGTGCTGTCCAGTATCAACCTTTCCAAAGAGACTTGTACTTTACAATGCATTTTGTGTTGGACAGTTAACAGTGCCACTCTCTTGGATCCCAACCCCCCCTTTTGATGATCTGACCTTAATAGCAGTTGTGGAGGGGTCCAAATGCTGATTTCCTGGCTGGCTTTCTTAAAAAAATAATACTGTTGTTTGGTACTGTGCAAGCTTTTGCCTTGGGCTGCAGGGATTCAAAGCTTAAAACTGGAATTGTCTGGTACAGTAGATTTTTGTATCCAGGAGTCAGTAATTTTCTTTCCTACCAGACTGTATTGGAGGGGGTAAATGTACTGTTTGTATGTGATGCAAATCAGTTCCTGTGTAGCCAGTTTAAGACAAATCCCTACCTCCTTGCGCATTCTCAATATCCTTGGATGTACCCTATCTGTCCCTATTGCTTTATCCACTTTCAAATTTGTGAATCCCTTCAAGACTCTCTCCTCTAAAAATGGATTAGTGTCCACCTCCATCCCTCCTATGCTCCTGATTTGTTCAGGATGTCTGCATTTTCTTGGTCTCCCTCTGCCAGTCCTCCCTTCCATTTTTATGGCTGCACAGTGAGAACTATGCTGACGTAGTGCTATTACATTGAAAAAAGGATCTGGAAGCACATGTCTGCAAATGCTCCACAGCTCATATCCTTCCACTGAGTGAAATGGAAGCACATCTCTCTGCATCTTCTCCTTTCTATACAGTGCAGTTGCTTCCACCCCACCCCCTGCAGAACTGTTTTCTTACTCTGGACCCCACTAGTCACCCACCACACTATTTTCTTGCTTGTTCTCAGATGGGGCACTGTTAGCTGGACTGTCAGTTTTTAGCTGATTTTTCAAGTCTCAATTAAAAACAGAACTAACACACAGAATTATCTGACATAGATAGGGTTGCCACCTTGTTTCCTGGAGTCTCCAGGTTTTTGGGCTCTTTACTGGTTTTCCAGTTTTAGCTGTAGCTGCTCCAGCTTTGCAGCAGCTGAAGCAGAGGGTGGTCAGTGGATTGCAACTATGGCTGAACTGCAAGCAAAACATGGCTGTGTGTGGCAAGGGACCTGTGCCTGAAGAACACATGGCACCAGTGTAGTCCAGCAGTAGTAGTCCAGCAGCACAAATACTTCCTGTTCTTGGACTGCATCTGACTACAAGCCTGCATGCATCTAGGGAGGTCATCTGATGCTGGAACTTGTAGCCAGACCAATTGGCGCTATTGGCTACTTTTTTAATCAATAGGGGAGCTAGGAGCCAGGCGAGATCCTATTTATTTATTTATTAGCTTTTGTTCACCAGGTAGGTGCATTAGGCAAAAACCCTGCCTATTTTCAAGCATGACCCGGGAGAGTACAGTATACAGTTTTACAAAAAAATAGGACAATGGTAAGGTACTAAAGCAGCAAATAGTACAAAAATCTGGTTGTCAGTATCTTGACTGGCTCCTAGTTAAGAACCAGTCTTAACCTCAGGATGGATGCCAACAAGTGATGGGAAAATTAAACATGGAAGTATCCTTCAGGCAGGGTGTATAAATGGAGGGCCACCTGGCCACTTTCAGAACAGCACTGGAAGACCTTGTGGATCGTGAGCAGCCTTCACCTCCTGAACAGAGAACCAGGCAGTTGGTATCTTTTTCAGCCTTCACCTGGCAGAAACAGCAATGGAAGACCTTGTGGATCCTGAGCACCACCACACACAGAGCAGGGAACTAAGTGGTCAGCAATCTTTTCCAACTTCACCTGGGCTGCCACCTACAAGAAGGAAGAGCTATTGCAGTTCCACCCTGAGACAAGCAGCACCACAGTGAGCAGTGAAGACTAACAGATGCTGACAGCCAGAGAAGCTTCCTTCCCTTGGTGACTCCTGAATTGTGGTGCAGCTGCAGTGAAAAAATAAAAATTAAGGTAGGCTCTCATTCACTGTGTTTGCTGCTATGATTTTGCCAATTTCTTTCCCAATAGTGTACAGACAGTCTAAAATTGCTGGAGTTTTAATAGTTCTATCTCTGTCAGGCACTGCCACATCCTGTAGTGCTCTAAATTGTTGTTTTTCTTAGCAATTGCCTTCTTTGATTCTGTGTGTGAAGAATACAGTTACCCAGTCAATATTTAATGTTGCTTGGTTGCTCACTTTTAAGAATTTTTTTTTTGCTACACTGCCCAGTCAGCATGCCTTGGTACTCCAGATATCCATTGTTTACCTTCAGTTTTTGGGGGTGGGAAGGGAGTGTTTTACCTATTACTCCACATAATAGCTAAAACACTGCCAAGGAGAATAGAACCTGGCTGGGGGCAGAATAAAGTTTATTTTGGATAAATTCTGAGCATCCTTAGGAAATGTGCCTCTGGAAGGAAAAAGGGGGTGTGAATAAGAGGAAAGGGATGGGGCTGAGGGTGGGGTGGGGTGGGGTGGGGCCAGACTATCAGTCAGGTTTTGCCCTGGTTTAAAGGTGGCATCCCTTTACACACAGTAGCCACAGCCCCTGCTTATCTCAAAATGCCACTTTTTTGTTTAAGACTTTCTTGCTGAGTTAAATCCTGGGTGATCCCACCAGCTCATGCATGCACTTCTAAACTTGTGTATGAACGAGTTTTGATTTTGTAAAGTCATTCAAGTTAAACTGATATTTCATTACTGGACACAAGCCTGAGACTTATAAAGTTATTGCACTAGTGAAATGAGTGCTATAACATATTTAAATTAGTAGTCAAAATATACAGCTGTGACTGTGGATGTGCACATTGACTGCCTATCTCATGTGCTTGCCCATAGTCATGGCTGTATATTTAATCTACTGTTTTAAATATGTTATAGTGCTTGTTTCAGAGGTAAAATCAGTTTGTAAGTTTCAGAGTTGTGCCCTGTGTTAATATACAGTAGCAGCTCATCTTGAATGACTTTACAAAATCAAAACTTGTTCACGCATGAGTTTAGAACTTCCTGTGTGGGACTGGCAGAGACCACCCAGGATTTCAATCAGTAAGACAATCTGAAAATAAAAACACAGGTAAGTGGCATTTTGAAATAAGCAGGGGCTGTGACTACTGTGTGTAATTTAATTCTGTGTACCAACTCCTTTTTTAACTGGGACTTGAAAAATTAACCTAAAGCTGACAGTCTGGCTGACTGCATCTTTTTAAATAGTACTCCTGAAACTGTGAGATTAAATGTTTTGAAACTTGAAATGCTGTCCGAACAAAGGCTTTCTAAACAAAAGAATCAGGAAGGGAATTTGAGTGCTTGCTTGTGCTTCTGTTTAATGTAGATGGCAACAATAAAGAAAGAAAGGTATTAGACAATAGTTTGCAAAAATGGTTTATAACTACTGTCTAATTTTTCCATTTGAGGTCTGTTAATTTCAGACTACAGCTAATTAGCTGCCCAGTTGTCCAGAGCACTGAACTAACTTTTCCACTTAGCAGATTGTCTACTTGAAATCACATTTTTCAAAATGCAAGCAGCATGTTCCCAAAGCAACAGCTTTTGGGTAGTAGATAAAACTGATCTATCACTCTCCCCCACGTAATGACTGAACACAAAGGTGCATAGCAGAACTATTGAAACTGCATTGATTCAGATTGACCATTTTTATGGCTGGATAGCAAATGATTTGCTGACATAGTACTATTATATAGAGAAAGGGGCGTTGGAAACACATCACTGTAAATGCACCACAGCTGTCTCCTTCCACCAGGTTTAGCTGAAGCACATCTGTCCATGTCTCTCCATTCAGAGCAGTGTGCTTCGTTCCTCCCCCTGTCGAAATCCATTCAGTATGGTGTGCTTCCATCCTCCTTCTTCCCCACCACACTGGTTTCTTGCTCCAGAACCCACTGGCCACCCACTACACTATTTTCTTGCCTCCCTCAAGTAGCTACAGTACATTGTGTAGTCCTGCAGTTTTTATTATCTACAGTGACATCTGAAATCAGTTTCTCTTTCTCTGTGAGATGGCTAATTCCAGTTCTTTTCTCAGAGCCAATACGACTGCAAAGTGAAGTGATTCATGGTGGTTGAATGCTAGTTGTTATATCTTTTGTAAATATTCACCTATCTGTCCCAGAAGGTTCTATGGAGCAAATTTTCTAGTGGCACTCATTTTAATATAGGCTGTTGTCTGCTATTTCAGATAAATCAATTGGTACCTGTAGCATGTACCTGATTATGTTTTTACAATTTATTTATAAAGGATATAACAGCTAAGATACAATCACCAGCAACAGCATCATTTTGCATTCATAGTGCCTCTGACTAGAGCTGTTTACTTTATAATCCTTCCCTGGTATTCCTCTTTTCACTAACTATTAACTATTACTAAAAAATTGTTTTATATTGTTAATTTGGAGGTTATATTATGGATTGGGATTCTATTATTTTATTTAATTTTTTGTAGTTTAGGGTATAGGAATATTGGTTATTAAGATTAGGGGTTTGTCATTAAGATTATTTTTTAAATTTATTGTTTGGGGTGGGTTATTAGCTTTTAATATTTTGATTTTTATTTTATTTGAAGTATCATGTACTAGGGAGGCTTAGTAATAGTCAGGCACTACTCCCCCACCAGACTCAGGGAATTATATCCTTTTGACTGTCCCTCATTAACATCTGACACCTATTTTAGGTGCTGTGCTTTGGGGATAGTTAGAAGGCGCATAAGAAAAGGGAGAACTGGGCATGGTGGGGAGGGGAAAGGGGAGGGCAGATAGGGGGTCCTCCCTGTCTTGTCCCCATACCCAAGGGCTCTGATGTTAGCGGGCAGATGCCGAGTTCTTCCCCGACAACTCATCCTACTTGGGCAGTGCTGTGCAATGCCAGATCTATTAAGAACAAGACAGTTATTATAGCTGATCTTGTTGAAACCACCAATCTGGCCTGCATCACTGAGACCTGGTTGGATGATATTGCAGGCCCTGTTTTGGCTACTGCAGTTCTGGTCGGGTTCTTGGTGATACACCACCCAAGGTTGGATCTTAGGGGCAGGGGTGTGGCCATTATATTTAAATCTGAGCTGATGTGCCATTGCGAAGTACCCGATCCTTCAAGTGTATCCTCGGTGAGGGTGTAGGCTGCAGGATATTCCTCATCTACCGTCCACCAGGTGATGGTGGAGCATTCCTGCAGGAGATAGCAGATTTCATTGTTGACATGGTGTTGAGGACCCCCAGATGGATAGTTCTGGGGGACTTCAATGCCTGGGTCGACAATGAACTCTTGCATTTTGGTCAAAATCACCTCCAGCTTATGATAATGCTGGGATTTACACAGGTAGTTACCTTCTCAACCCATGTAGGGGGTCACTTGTTGGATCTGATCTTTCTCTTGGGTTTGGAGATAGCTGATTTGGGGGTGGAACCAGTCAGCTGATCTGACCATCATGCCATAAGGTTCAGCTTCAGGGTCCCCCCTAATAGGTCTGCCCTTACGGAGATGCTCCAGTACCTCCTTTTGAGGGGAGTTACCCCTAATGACCTATCGGCAGCACTGGACCTATTGGGTTTGTTGGATGAATGCATGAGCCCACACAATCTTGTATCAGCCTATAATAAGGCTGTGGGAGATGCCCTGGACAAGATTGCTCCTGTTCTCATTCAACCCCTCACCCTTCACCCTAGGAACCCTTGGTTTGGTGGTTTCTTGAAGGAGTTGAGGCGAGTTGGTCAAAGGATGGAGAGAGGTTGGTGAAAGTCTGGCCTTGATGCTGACAGTCTTAAGCTGATGGCACATTATGATGGCTATCAGCTAGAAATCTCCTGTAAGAAGGCAGAGTTCCTGTCCAGGGAGATTTCTGCTGCAATTCTGCTTAAAGTTGGACCAGCATAACATTCTGTGGTGATTTGCATATGCAGTCCATGATGCTTTGCATTGTGGGGGCATGTGTGATTTTGTATTTTCTTGAAACTTGGCTTCCCAGCCAAATGCCCTTTGGGGTAACCCTTGCCTCAGTGTTTGTGCACAGAGGTTCTTTGTCTTTTAAATAGTTTTTTATTTTAATGGGTTCACCACAACATATCCAAGGCACTCTGTCTTAAGGGTAGCTGGTCCATTCCACTGGGGTGTCAAACAGATGAGGCATACTGATGAGTCCTGGTAGGATGAAACACGTGTCTATGTCTTCTGTTAGCACCCTTGGCAAAGTGTGAGAGGCCTTTCGGCACCATGCAATTCTGCTTAAAGTTGGACCAGCAGAACATTCTGTGGTGATTTGCATAAGCAGCCCATGATGCTTTGCATTGTGGGGGCATGTGTGATTTTGTATTTTCTTGAAACTTGGCTTCCCAGCCAAATGCCCTTTGGGGTAACCCTTGCCTCAGTGTTTGTTCACAGAGGTTCTTTGTCTCCCAACTTGATGTCTGCAGCACTGTCTTTGTTAGTGAGTACCAGGTCCAGTTTTAACAATCACAAGTGGGTTCACTGACTAGTTGCCTGAGGAATGCCCTACAGGGAGTCCAGAATATTTCTACTTTTAGCTGAAGCCACAACTGTAAGGCTTCAATCTACATGTGGCATACTGAAGTCATCCACCAAGAGCACTTCCCCTTTTTTGGCATCTTATCAATGGCTTCTACCAGTATCTTATCTAAATCCTTCCCTGCTGCTGGAAGTCTGTAGATCACACCAGTGCAAATAGTGGTGCTGTTCCCCGTCTCCAGGGTGACCCACTGTACTTCTGCCTAAGTCTTTCTTGTACAGCATCTCCATCACTTTTAAGCTTTCCCTCAGATAAAGTACAACACCCCCACCTTTCCTTCCTACCCTATCCTTTCTGAATACAGTATAGACTGGTGTAACATGTTCCAGTCAAGATTTTCAGTGCACCATCACTTGGTAATGGCCACCATATCCAGGTTGTCCTCTGCTATAATGGCCTCCAAGTCTGGAATCCTATTTCCTAGACTTCTAGTGTTCACATACATAGTTTTCCAGATTTTGTTACTGCTGTGCTTGTTACCCCATTTTTACCTTCTGCCTTCCCTTTCTCCTTCAGTCCTCTCTTATTAACACTCTCCTTCTCATTGCCTTTCATTTCCATCACCATGCTTCCTTTGCTAATTTGCAGACTGCAGGATTCATGAAGTCTTGTCTGACTCCACTTTTCTATTTTTCTCCCTATTCCACTGATGTCAGACATTTTGGCTTGCATATGGAGGCACACATACCTTACATCATGACAGCCCTTCCCTTCATGGTCCCTTCCTGCTACCCACAGCTGCACTGCTGCCAGGCCTCTACCTGAAGATGGCCTAAGGCTGGTTTAACAAACCATCCCTCCCTGGGTGAGAAGTCTGTCAGATGTTCAATCCTGTCCCCCCTCAGCCAACTCCCGACAAAGTGATCTCATTCCCCTGAGTTCCATTCTGGCAGGATGTAAGACACACAATGTTTCAGCTCACTATGTCACTGGGTCAGCTTGATTTGAAGAATTTTAAAGAATCGGAGGGATTCAGTTCAAATTGGATACTGTTAAATAAACTTGGGCTACAGTGCTTAATGGATCTTCTCCCACTCATTCTATTAGATTTAGCTTACATTTTTAAATATTTAAAGAAAAGTGCAATGTATAGATTTTAATCTAATCATTTTATAAGGTAGGGAGGGAGTACTGAACACTGATTATACTGAAAGTCACTGGAACGATTCCTTGCTGGCTCAAGAAGAGTGAATCAACATATTGTATATTATTTAATGTGACTTGGAATGTGTTAAATACAAAACTGGTGGTATTGCACAGAACATTCCGCTATACAAGACACTAGTGAGGCCCCACCTGGAGTACAGTGTACAGTTCTGGAGACCATACCTACGTAAGGACATAGACAGGGTAGAGAAGGTTCAGAGGAGGGCAACAAAGATGGTGCATGGGTTGCATCACAAGTCCTATGAAGACAGGTTGAAGGAACTGAACATGTACTCCCTGGAGGAGAGGAGGAGAGGGATATGATAGAGACATACAAGTATCTTACAGGGTGGAGCAGGTGCAGGAAAACACTATTTTAAGCGAAAAAGATGTTCCAGGACTAGGGGCATGGGATGAAGTCGGAGGAGGACGATTCAGAGGAAACATGAGAAGGAATTTCTTCACAGAACGGGTGGTGGACAAGTGGAACACCCTGCCAGAGGAAGTGGTGGGGGCTGAGACAATCACGGGATTTAAGAATGCATGGGATAGACATAAAGGAATTCTGGAGGTCAGGGGTAAGGTGCAACAGACTTCTAGGAAAACAAACTGAACTTACAAGCTCAAATGGGCAGACTGGGTGGGCCATAGGCCCTTATCTGCCGACACTATCTATGTATGTAACATGGCACCTATACTCTATACTCAATAGTAAGTAAGAGAACCTGGTTGATAATAACTTTTTTATTTACTTCTAGTGTTAGGCAGTCCTTGTTTCAGTGGTGAAAGCCCAGCTTTTGATCAGCCTTTTTGATTATTTTGGGTTTCAAAACCTTGGTCACTGTGTAGAAAGATCCCTAAGTGTTTTATAAAGGGGACTTGTTCCAAAGGTTTGCGATTTGTGCTTGCAGTATGATGATGAGGGGATTGTTACTCTTATCAGGTTTTTTTGTGGCATTCCAAATACAATATTTTTTGTTTGGGTTTCATTTAGCAGATGTTTACAAACATCAAGCAAAGGCTGTTTTACAGACAGGTAAAGGTAGATTGCAATTTATGCTGTGTTTGGCCCTAGAGTATATACCTGTCATAGTTTTCACATTAGTGTAAATAGCCAGTATTTTGTTCACAACAAGTAAAAACAGCAGTGGGCCCAGGACTGACCCTTTAGGGACCCTACTATCATAGATTGGGTTGGAGATGTAACAATTCCTGTTTTTACTTACTGTGAGTGAGTGAAATGAGAGGTAGTTATTTATTTATTTATTTATGAGTTTTACCAGGAAAGCATACTGAGCAACATGCTCGATTCCAGATGTGACCTGGGGGCCGAGACCCACATACATAAATTGGAAATGCTTAGACAGTACAAAATGAGCAAATGCTTGTACATAACATTTTAGGAGAAAAATTACAGCCAAGGGTAGGATACATATGAAACCAAGATAGAGCATATTCAGCCACACAGACAGACTGTAACTTGTTTAGGATCATGTGATAATTTACAAGATCAAACCTTTTTGATAAATTAATAAATGTGATCACAATAACCACTTTTTCTATGAATGAGATGAATTAACTGCACACCAATTTCTCTAACATTTTGACTAGCACAGGAAGAACTAAAATGGGTCTATAATTTGAGATGTTGGACCTATCTCTCCCTTTGTAGATAGGAGTCACTGCAGCTGTTTTCCAGATTAGGGGGCCTTTGTTAGAAGTCAAGGCTAGATTGTAAATATCTGTTTCCTATGTCAGCAGATAATTTTAGTATCTTAGGGTGTACCTGATCAGGATCAGATCCTTTATTTTCCTTTTTTGTAGAGTTCTCTTTCTGATATTGTAAAAAAACTAAAGAGAATCCTTTTCAATAGCTGTGTTGGCCGAGTCAGGTGTTTTGGCAAGGGTTGGGCTTGCCTAAATTATGTCATCTGGCACAGGATTCTTTGTTGCTGTATATAATGAAGGATCCGTGAATTCCGTATTGAAATAATTGGCTATGTCACCTTCAGATGTTAGTGAAATATCCTTGTTCACTATAGAGGTAATCTTGAGAGTTGGAATTTGGCTTCCATAAATCTTTTTTTTCATGCTTTGTTTCTGTACCTTCTATCCCTGATCCACCCTCTCCCCAGTGGCACCTCTCCAGCCCCACTGCTGACATTCTCATGGACTTACTAGTTATCCAGTACCCACGACAACTATTGTAAGGTGGTGGGTGGTCTGCCATGTCAGTCATGCATGGGCCTATGGGGGTGGTGTGTATACATGCATTGCATTCAGTGGATGTCCCTTCCCCTGCAGTATGCACTTGTTGCACCAACACCTGACCACCTCCAGGTGGCAGTCAAGCTTTGGGTATGCAGCATTCTCCCAGTCCGAAGTGGAGAACTGTCTCTGGGATTATTTTATTTATTTATTTAGTTTTTGTTGACCAGGTAAGTGCACTAGTCAAATTCTGCCTCTTTTCAGGCATGACCTAGGGAAGGGGGATACAGATGAATGTCAACTGACCTTGAACCACATTAAGCTGTTGGTGGTATTTTTTAGTGAATGAGGGAAATTTGGCCAGGACACCGGATAAATTCCCCAACTCTTTTTGATAAGTGCCATGGGATCTTTAACATCCACCTGAACTACCACCAATCCAGGCAGATGGGACCTCAGTTTAATGTCTCGTCCGAAAGACAGCACCTCAGAAGTGCAGCACCCCTCTCATGCTGCACTACAGTGTCAGTACTGGGATATTAATCCAAGTGCCAGATGTGGGAACTGAACTCACAGCCCCTCTGATCTCCCAGCCTCAGAGGTGAGTGTGCTACCTACTGAGCCACTGACACTGCTATAGGGATGTTCAATCCTCCCTCCTCTGGCCAGGCCCCAAACAGCCCAAGTTCATTCCTGAACCTGGGTTATCAGCATAGCAAGCAGAAGTTCTACTCTGTGCTACCAGACCAGCTTTCCAAAAATCTTTAATTGAACTTCAAAACCAGGAAGGATTCTTTTTGCTAGCCAGTTACCTGGATATATAATAATCAGATTTTGCCAACTTAAGATCCCTATTGCTGGGATTCATTAACTCCCTGTAAGTTTTCAGGTTCATGTTATTTTTTTTTTGACATAGGAGTTCCATGTTCTATTCCTATACCTATATCTGGTCTTTAATCTCAGAATATCATTAAGTCAAGGAAGACTGGAGGTCTTTGTTTCACAGTGGTAGCAGGGCTAAATTTATCACATGTATCTGTCAACATTTTCTGTTTCTGTATCAGGAAATGTGTATTAAATATAGGATAAAGTATGGGGTGCAGTGTGCAATGAGAATTTTATACACACCTAAGTTGTTGGATGGCACAAAACCCCCCGAGGACAAAGCCTGAGGGGTTTATGCAGCCATCCAATAATGAGGATGTATGTAAAATACAAGATAATGCACTGCACCCCATACTTTGTTTTATTTAATTGAGGGGTTGCATTTTTTCGCCGCTTTCTGTCACATAAACAGCCATGTATTAAATGCTGTAATTAACACTCATTTATTATGGCATTTAATACATGGCTCTTTGTATGGAAAAAATGCTACCCATTGATTAAAATGGGATAAGAGCATCCTCAGATAAACTGAATTTAGTTAGATATTTCCAATTACATAGAGTAACATGGACAGCTTGTATGTCCACACAAAGAAGTAGTTTCATTCTAAATGGTAGTGCTCAGAATATGCAAAAGGAAAATCTAGTACCAAGTCAGCTCAGAACCCCCTTCACCAAAATGCAGATAAGGAGACAGTTAACTTTGCTATTTATTGTTTTCTAGTACACAAGTGTTACAAGCATCAGCAGTGAGCCCAACAACCCAAACGTCCAATGCTTCACACTAAAAAATGCCTTTCAAAGAATGTGTGCCACTTGTATATGTGTTGTTTAAATAATGATGTCTTAAAGGTACAGACATATAATTATAACACATACAGGGCACAGGAACCATACAGTGCAAATCTCAGTAAAACAAGTGCAAAGATCAATAAGTAATTCATAATCTAATTTTATGCACAACCTATTGCAAAACAAGCAAAAAAAAGACATACCAGATCAAATGGGTCCATTGTTATGTTAGTACATTACAGCAAAGAAATCTACTCACTTTACAAATTAAAACAGTTTAATTAGCCGTGTTCCTCTTTCATCTCAAGGTAGGTTACTAGAGAGCATTTGAAGGGTTAAGCCAGACCCTAACAGTTGTTCTGTAGGGGGTTTTGCCTGGAGACAGGATGCATGAGCTTTTGTGTTTGTGAGTCACCTGACTCATCCAGGACAGGGAAATTAGAACATGAATATTCAAGATTTTGCCCTTCCCCTGATGAGCTACAAGAGTGGAAGGCACATGGGCAGTAGGAGCTTGGTCCAGAGAGAGAAAGAAGAGACAACAGCTGTACACCCTTTCTGTCTGTGACTGGGATGTGGCCTGCAGTTCCAGAGACAGTGGTAGGGTTCCTGGGATTGGGTGACACTTGTCTCATCATGTCTGGTCTACAGAGAAGATCACAAGGAGCTGCTGGAAAGTATGAAGACCCAGACAGCTTGCTTTGAAATGAGCAGAGACCATCAGTATCTGACAGGTACAATGGGGACAAGTGATGGGCCACTCATCAAGGGAGGTCACCAAAACCCTTGCAGATTGACTTCTAGTAGAAGGGAGTAAAGAATTCTAGTGTACAGAGCAATTCTAAGTTCTCCTTGCTTATGAAAGAGTGTGTGTGTGTGTGTGTGTGTGTGTGTGTGTGTGTGTGTGTGTGTGGAGTCCGTGTGTGTGTGTGTGGAGTCCTAGGCAACTTCAATATTAACCCCTGGCAGTGTAATCAAAGTTTAAACATCAGGTAAGAGGGGGCTTGGCAAGAGTTGGAGTCAAGAAGTCCCCATGTGAGGACCCAGGCATGGCAGCCTGTTTATTTTCCCACTAGGGCTCTTAGTGTGATGTTGGGTGGGAGGCACACATGGCCAGACCGACTATAGCTTTCATGCACTTAGTAGTAATGTCATAAGGTTATGTAGTTTCATACTGATTGTCCTCCATGTGCATTTAGAAACATGTGCTGACACAGCTTGCTTCAGGATAGTGTTCACTCTGCCTGGGGAGTGCCACTGCACAATCAAGGCTCCAGGGACCCTAAATGGG
This sequence comes from Neoceratodus forsteri, assembly GCA_016271365.2. Classification (NCBI taxonomy): domain Eukaryota; kingdom Metazoa; phylum Chordata; order Ceratodontiformes; family Ceratodontidae; genus Neoceratodus; species Neoceratodus forsteri. The sequence continues at coordinate 375,157,890 of CM057449.1, forward strand.
AGGCTAGGGATGTTTAGGGTTAAAGGATACTCAGTACCAAAGCTAATATGTAAATGTGCCTCATTAGTTTCAGGGGAAGAACCCGGTAATACTTATGGTAGTGGGGTGGGCAACAACTCATACAGAGACACTGGCCCATCAAACCAGTGAAGAAAGACAGTAATTGAAAAAGATGCCACACTAGAGGTGTGGGGCTTAGGCAGAAGCCCATGGAATATGTTTTAGAGGAGCAGTCATGGAGGGCATGGCCCAGTAATGTAGTGGTAGAACAGTTGCAGAGAAATTCCTGCCTGCCTGCAGTACCACTTTAGGGCCACCACAGAGAATCTCTTCAGAAATATTGTGAAAAATTTGGAAATACCCGACCATGTCAATTTCTGCAACTATAGTGTGAGAAATGGAACATTGTGAATGAGTGTGGGCAAGGAAATGCCCATAGAACTCCATACAACCTAGACAGCTAATACAAACACACCATGCTTAATCACAGCTTTTATTTATGGACATTACAGTTGAGTGTGGTTTCATGTGTTTGGTGCCCAGAGTGTGGATAAGATACCCCAATCTCCATCACCCTTGAGCTAAGATGGCAATGTCACTAGTAGTAGTGCTGATCTAGTGTTCAAGGCAGGTGCTGTCCTAGACAAGATGTCCATTGCATATCCCTAGATGCAGACGGGGGTATATGATGGCATATACCCCTAGATGCAAGAAGGTGACCCAGCCCTTACAATAGTATATGCAACATTACAGTGTAAAGATACAGTGTTTTTAATTACAGTATGTGCATTTTTGCAATTGGGTAACAGATCCACTATGCTGGAATTTCTATAACTTATTAACTCATGCATTACCTTAGTCATAGAAATTTATGATAATGTTTTTAAATCTGTTTTCCCTTTTCCTTTCCTTCTACCACTCCCCCTTTTCCTGTTATTCTTTTTCCCCTGTCCTTGTCTCCCTCTCCTCTTTCTTCTTTCCTTTTCCCTCCATGATTCCCATCCCATCCTGTCTTTTCACTACCCCACTTTTCCTCTCCTTCCCCTCCCTATTCCTCTTTATCTGTTTTTCTTTTTCTTATTTTGCACCAGGATGTGAAAAAAATTCAATTATGAACTGCATTATATTGCACTTTGTTCCTGGAGTTTGCACTGCTGGGTTCATATGCCCTGTACGTGTTATAATAAGGTGTCTGTACCTTTAAGATGTCACAATTTAAATAACACACCTACAGGTGGCACATATCCCTTGAAAAAGTGCTTTTAGTGTGAAACACTGGAAGAGTGGATTGGTGGTCTGGATGCTGCTGCTTATAACTTAAAGACTATTTTTCAACATCCCAAATAGAGACTGTCTCTTTATCAGCATTCCAGTGAGGAAGGTGCTCCACTGAATAAGTTTCAACAGCTTGTATGTCCAATGCTTTAAAAATTCTGCCTATTCACCCATTGTTGTGGAAATGAATATGATGTCATAAACCAAGATTTATGATGTCAAGTATACAGTAGACAAGCAGCCAGAGCAGTTGAAGTCTTGGGACAGTGGTCCCGTTTTCACAGTTCATGTGTTAGCATTAAGAAATGCTCAAGTTCCTTCAAGAGATATATGAAATATCAGCTTAATTTGTGTAAACATTATATTTTCCAGCATGTATCCTGTGTTGTCAGAGGTTCTTTAACAGAAGCATAAACACATGAAGAGTGATGCAAATGTGGGCAGCTTTGAAAACCACAAGGTCAAACTGTTTCCAAGGATCTCTCTACCCAGCACTCTTCCACTTTAAGAGTTAGTCACAGAGTACCTGAGTCTTTCTGGTCAGCCATGGAAATTAGCAGCTAATGTCCCACAGATTCCCTGCTCCCAGAGATCCCCTGCGCCTCTGCTGTTTTCAAACATTGGCACTTTGTGGAGACATCTTTTGTCAAGACAAATTGTTTATGTGCAAATGTATATAAATATCATCTGGGACAGCTGCATTGATGTGATTAATTTAGTCTGTTCGACTGTCACTAAGAACCAGCCCTATTCATGGTCCCTTTTCAAACCAACTGATGATAGCCATCTCTAAATCAATGATATTCATTAAAGTATGAGCTGCCAACATCTGGCAGCTTTATGTGATCCAATTTAATTCCAGAGGCATGTTAACTGACTTTATTGCCCCTGTTTATTATGATCGAGCCCAACTCCTTTACTAACAATGAGCTGAGCACTGGTTTTATTACCCAATTAAAAGTGCAGACATTCCTCAGCTACCAAAACCTGCAAGTGGCCTGAGCCAAAAGGATAATGAAACAGTGATATGTCTAGCTACCCTGTCCTAGGTTGTTTTAACCCAACTTCTATTTTATTTTGAACATTTGGTTAAAATGTGAAAGTTTAATTGGGTGGGATGGGGGTATCTGAGTGCAACATGATTAACAGTCCTTAAAAGAGCTGACTGAGAACTGAGGCATGCAGATGGGTACAGAGGACAGAACAAGATAGGCAAAGAATGAGCTAGAAAGGGAGCGGAAAGAATTTGTTGTGTGTTTATTTTTTTTGTTCCTCTCCAGTCAGCCCACATTCAGTAGGGCACCCTAGCCGCGTCCCTCCGATGTCCGCGAGGACTTATTGCCAGCCTTCTTCCCAAAGGGCTTGCCCATGGGGGGGCCAGACCCCCACTGATGACCAGATCCAGTTCAGGCTGGTGACCCCAGCTGGTCAGGGAGTGGGGTTTGTGAGTACCCACCATCATCCAGCCACTGGCATTTGCCCCTGTTTTCATCACCAGCACAGAGGAAGGCATGCAGTGATGCCAATGGCAGAGCTGAGCATGCTGCATATGTGGCACACCAGGCTTCTGCCCCACCTCTTCCCCTCCATTGTGCAGCATTGGTGTGCCAGCCCCCAACCTCTGCCAGGGGATAGGCTAACACTGATCACTGATCCTCCTCTCCCCAGTGGAGAGCTGTCCTTGGGATGTTTGATCCCCCTCCTCCCTGGCTGACCCCTGGTGACCTGCTTGCACCGCAAATACAGGTCATCAGCATGGCAGGAGGTAAGCACTAATGCCTCAGCCCTACATGCCACTGGACCAGCTGGAAGCAGGCATAGAAACATAGACAATGATGGCAGAAAAAGACCAATGGTCCATCTAGTTTGCCCATAGTTCCCTATCAAGCCCTGGTACCCATAATCTATACAGGGTACTAGCCTTCACTATCAACCCCCCTGTTGCCCTACCTATTGCTACCACCCTGAGTAGCCGCTATACCCTTCAATCTGTCCCAGCTGAGCTTGAAGCCATTTATGGTTTTGATGCCCACCATCTCAGCTTGTAGACTGTTCCATGGTTCCACCAGCCCTTCTGTAAATTAAAACTTTCTCATATCAATCTTGAACCTCCCTCCCATTAGTTTCCTCTCATGCAACTGTGTCCTTGAACTGTTATTCATGCTAAATAGTTCCTTGCAGTTCACCTTGTTTATTCCTTTCTGGAACTCGAAGGTCCCTATCATATCACACCCTATTGTCTGGTCTCTGGCAAATACTGTACATGTTCAGTGCCTTGAGCCGTTCCTTATATCTTACCCGCTAGCCCTGAATCATACTTGTCACTATTCTTTGCATCATCTCTAGCCTGTCTCTATCTTTTCTGAGATGAGGATTCCAGAACTCAGCACAGTACTCCAGGTGTGGCCTCACCAATGATCTATAAAGAGGTAGTAATGGCTCTTTTCTTCTACTGTCAATACCCCTTTCAATGCATCTCAGCACCCTATTGCATTACTATAGGCCTTACTGCACTGGCTTAATTGTTTAAGGGAGTCACTAATGATTACTCCTAGGTTCCGTTCCTTAGTTGTAGTGCTCAGTTTTACTTCTCCCATCCAGTACTCTGTCCTGGGGTTCTTGTTCTCGTACTGTTTGGCACTGAATTTCAAATGCCAAACCTTAGAGCACCTCTCTAGTCTTTACAGGTCACTCTGCATCTCTCTAATTTCCTTTCCACAATCTACTGTCCCTCAGAACTTAGTGTCATCTGTGGAGAGACATAACATTTCCTGTTTTCCTTCTCCTATGTAGCTGATGATCATCTTGAAGAGGACAGGACCCAGGACAGATCCCTGTGGCAACCCACTCACGACATCCCTCTCTTCTGATTTCACACCATTAATCATAATCCTTTGCTATCTCTCCTTCAGCCAGTCTCCTATCCATCTATCCATCATACTATGTCCCTTGCTGCACCCAGATCCTTCATCTTCTTCAGCAATCTACTGTGAAGCATCGACTCGAAAGCCATGCTGAAGTGAAAGTGGAGTAATCCATGGCTTGACCCCTATCCATTACCCTCATCACCCAGACAAAGAAAACAATCAGGTTGGTTGGACAAGATCTACTTACCATGAACCTATGCTGTTTAATATCCTGGAGAGCATTGCTCCCCAGGTAGTCCACAAAGCCTTATTTGACTAGTGACTCCATTAGTTTACCCACAACAGAGGTAAGACTGACAGGTCTGTGGTTCCCTGCTTGCTCTTGTCCCACTCTTAATGAAGCACTACCACTACCTTCAAGTCTTTTTGAACTACCGTTATCTGTAGTGTGCTATTAAATATCCCTACCTGGGGTTTAGCCTGTTCTGCTGCCAGTTCCTTGAATGCAATTTTAGAAGTGAGAAAGAAATCCTTGATAATAAAAAGCAATTCCTTGAATACCCTCAGATGCATCTAATCAGGCCTTGTCTGTCTTTTGGGCTGCTAGCTTTCTGGACCCTTTTTCCAATAAATACTGGCTGCTTCATCTCCAGAACCTTCTTTACATCTGCCTTGATGCCACTTTCTGGCAGGGGCTTGCTATTTTCCTTTGTGAAGATGGAACAAAAATAATCATTAAGGATGGCTGCCTTTTGCACATCTTCTTTTCTTACCCTACTGTAGCTCCCTCCTTCAGATAGCCTTCCTTCCTTCCTTCCTTCCTTCCTTCCTTCCTTCCTCTCTCCCTCCCTCCCTACCTACTTCCTTCCTTCCTTCTTTCTTTCTTTCTTTCTTTCTTTCTTTCTTTCTTTCTTTCTCCAATATACCTAAAGAACTGCTTTTCCCTGCCCTTGACCCCCTCTGCAATACACAAAACTGTTTGCTTTTGCATTTCTAATCATCTTCTTTGCTTCTTTGGTTCTCAGTTGGTAATCTTACTATTCTTCCTCACCCTGCATTTCTTTGTACCTGATAAAGGCCTTTTTGTTGGCCATCTCTGCTTCCCTGAGCATTTCTGGGAATCAGACTGGTCTCTTGTGCTTGTTTCTGTTGATTACCATTCTCAAGCATAACTGAGATGCCTTGAGAATGGCATTAACTGCCCCAACTCTCCTTCACACCTCAGATGCCATCTACCTTGATGAAGTTATCAAGGGCCAACTCCCTCATCTTGTTAAAGTCAGCCCTTCTGAAACCAAGGACCTTAGCTCTCATGGTTTTCTAGACCCATGGGCCAGCTCAAAATAAATAGAGTTATGGTCTCTGGACTCTAGTGGCTGCCCAAGCTGCGCACCTGCTGCCCCATCCAAGTTGGTGGGCACCACATAATAATAATAATTTTATTCGTATAGCACCTTTCAAATTATCAAAGCGCTGAACAAGTTAATAACAGAAATATACATAACCACACACACATAAACTTATAAAACCACATCATAAATACATCATAACAACTCAATAAATTACAATAAAATCCAATCACATTCTAACTAACTTAATCCTCCAAAAAGGCCTTTTTCCATAAAAATGTTTTTTTATGGAAAGAATGGCAGAATGGCAGCCTGCCTGGTGGGTTCATTAACCAGCTGCACCAGCAGACAGTCCTGGAAGGTATCAATCAGGGCCTGACCATACCTCTCAACCTCTCAGCATTAAAATTCATAGCACTGGCCTTCAAAATTCAGAGCAAATGGCAAAAATGTGGAGCACTTTCCAGTTTTAAAGAATAATATGTCTACAGATAGTGGGCCCCATATATTTAATGTTAAGGAATGTTTCTATCAAGTTAGTTCAATGATTTAGTAGTTTGTGTGTCCAGAAATAGCTCTTACATTATTAAGCACATCTGTAAACCTCTGCGGAGCAAGGGTAAATTTCAGTGTAAAATCATAGTGTTAAGCCAGATTCATAGCAGTTAAGAGGTATGGGCCTACCTTCTGGTGCTCCCGACAGCTAGAACATCCCAATCAATATATGGCAGGTTCAGATTACCCACCACCACTAACTCCCCTTTTGCAACTCCATTTTCTAGTTCTTCCACAAGTCCCTTATCCCTCTCTTGGCTTTGTCCTGGTGGTCTATAAAGCACCCCAGCCATAATTTCTACCATGAGGCTGCTGTGAGCTGCTCCCACATTGACTCTGTCTTCCCATTATTTCCCCGATGTATCCATCTTCCACACTCTCCATGCCTTCCCTGATATGTAGGGCTACACCCCCCTTTTACCTTTATCTCTATTCTGCCTAAACATTGTGTAAGCAGGGACTGGCAGGTCCCAGTCATTATTTTCTGAGAAAATAATGACAACACGCACTCATAAAAGAGACTGGATGCTATACCACATGAAAAGCAAAGCTTCACACTACAGAGGTGAAGTGTCCCAGTCATTATTTTCTGAGAAAATAATGACAACACACACTCATAAAAGAGACTGGATGCTATACCACAAGAAAAACAAAGCTTCACACTATAGAGGTGAAGTGTTGGGGCTTAGTGAGGTGCTTTCTGACTTTTGTGCAATAAATATGTGGTTTGACTACACTTGCGCAAATTTATGTGGGTATTCTCCATTTTTTATTAGTGCTTCCATGGTTTTCTTTTGTTTTTATTAGTTTCTGAGGCCCAAGTTGCTGTGATGGCTATCAGGTCATTCATAGTGTCTTCCATAATTGCCTGAAGCTTGCTGATTTTTTACCCAGACTCCTAGTGTTAAGGCAGATCCACTTCTAACTCCTCATCCCCTTTTGCTTTGTACTTGTCTTTCTTCCTTTTTCGTCCCTACTGTCCTTAATGTCTTATTTTTAATTTTGATTGAAAGCTTTCTGAGCCCTCCCTCCTTGGTTCCTTACCTTTTTCCAGTTTTAGCCACTGTGCTGCTACAAGTCCCCAGATTTGAGGGAGTACTAGCTATGTTGCCTTCCTTCTGTCCTATGCCTCAGCCTCCCATGCAGTCAGTTTAGTTGTTCAATAGGATGTCAAACTTCTGCCCAGCACATTAGCCCCCTCTCTTACAAGGTGAAGATGTCAACCTTGAAGAGTCTCCTTTCCCAGATGTCCTCCCAGTCCCCCATAAAGTGGCACCCCATCTTTTGACATGACTCAATACTAGTGACCTATGTCATGGCTTCCCAGTGTGGGGCTGTCAGGTCCCCCTGACTGATTGACCTATGGTACCAGGAGGTGAGGTCGCAGGTTGCAGTGCGGGGTCTAGAGTCTGAGAAGAAGTCATGTTGCTGATGGAACCCCATGAATTTTTCCATGAATGACCCAGAGAGGCAGGATATGCAATTACATCAGGGTAGGAATGCTGACGTCTGGCCCGCCTCCCACCAAGTACAGGTGCCTGTCATTGCGGGTCCGCAGCCTCCACCAGGGGTCGGTGATGCACCAGACACTCAACACTCACACACCCTCCCCCAGAGGAGGAGAGCCATCCCTCAGATGCTTGATCCTCCGGCCAGCCTTCTGATGTCCTGAGTCAGGATTTGAACCCAGGACTCCGGTATCACAGCTGGAAACACTACCCCTGTGACAGCAGGTCAGCTCCAATGCCAGATCTTCTTATTTCTCCACCAAGCAGGGCTAGAGCTTTAGAAGACCTAATCACCTGTAGCCATATATTGCCAGAAATTGAGCTAGGAGCCAATTGACTTCCAGCAAAACTACCTGATTTCCGGTTATGTGGCAGGTGCTCTATCTGTAAATGTGGTACTCCAGGGAAGGGATTTTCAGTAGCAGAACTGAAAATACAGGTTTCAGTCAAGGATTTCATGTCATGTTACACTATACTGATTCTGCTGTATATACATCATCATTTGTCTGTATTGAAAGGTCCATGTGGGGAGGACCATATGTCCCATTAGGAAAATGTTCTAGGCATATCCGTGTGACATCCACAAAAAATGCAGAAATTCAGCTTTGGGAGAACATTTTGAGTCAATACATGGGTGGGATCCAACTAGCACAAAATTTTTCATTTTATTTTTATTTTAGTCTTTGGTAACCGGGTAAGGCCCACTAGGCACAAGTGCTTGTTTTCAGGGATGACCTGGGAGCACAGGGCAGTCAAGTGACTTGCTCAGAGTCACACAGTACACAAGTGGAGGTTGTGAGAATCAAACTCAGGTCTGGGCTACTGGATGTACCAAGCTCGTTCACACCTTGTTCCTCTAACCTCTAGGCTATACAGCCAGCCCAACTTCTATCCTATTGAATATGTCCTTCAAAACTAAGGGGAGTGGGCAGAACACTGACCATACAACAAAAGCAGTCAAGGTGGATTTTTACTTTGAAAGCCCTGGAGCCAACAGAACTGAATGCAGAATTAGATATGAGTGTGATTCTTAATGACTGAACTTTTGCCAAGTTTTTGTCTTTATATATCCTTTCCTATGGCATACCACACAACAACATTCATATTATATTGCAATTGCCAGTTACTGCATGAAATGATTTTGGTTTGCTACGTGTGCTTTATGCATTATTTATTCTTCCCTTTACTGCAGTTCTTTTTTCCACACTATTTGGTTGTTTTTTTTTCTATTTGTATTTAAGATCTATAATACATTTATACTTTTTTTCTGTCATAGGTTATTGTTCAGGGAGGTATCAGTTCTGTACATGAAGCTTTCCACTGGAACCTTTTAGATTTTTTCTTACTGCAAATGTATTCATATTTTTACTTTTTGATGTAACCTTATCAAGTATTTGGTGTATTATTTGGTAGAAGTTGAATTTATTATTGGTGGCATATATTTTTCTCCACACTTTGCACAGTTGCACATATTTTGTATAACTGTATGCAGTACAATATTATACTTTTATATTGTCCTCTCCTGTGTGTCTTTAGACCTCCCTTCCATCATTTCCCATGCTTCTCTCTCTCTCTCTTGCCCAGTTTTCTCTCTTGCTCTTCCCTTTCCTCCCCCTTCTGTCCTTGGGATTTGATGTATTATGGCCTTGCTATTAATATAGATTCCCATTCTGGTTGATCCATCACTGTGTATTTAAATGTAAATTCTGCTCATGCATATTAATGTAGATGGCTTAGAAGGGGGGTGTTGTCTTGATATGCCACTCCCCCCACCAAAGAGTCAGAGTGTCCTTGAAGCCCGAGGGCAGATTATTTTGTTTGAGTTTCTGTTGTAAATTTAATAAATTCCTTTTGCACTCAGCTGCAAACCTTTTTCTAGTGGTGCATTTGCTGCTGTTTTGTGGATCTTACTTCCATCTCCTGACACCATCCCTCAATCTCATCCCTCCTTTTTCTATCTCCCCCTCTGCTCTATAAAGGAAGGACCTTGGAAAAAGCCAGAAAGGCTGAGTGTGCTCTTAAATCTGTCCCCCAGCCTGCAAAGTTTCCACTTCACCATCTGCACAGGCTGGTTTGGCAGATAATTGGTATCCAAGTGAACTAGCACCTCCAATTCCTCCCTCCTTCTCTAACATCCTCCCTATATTGTCTACATACCTTATGACCAATGTACCAGGAAGCCACCTAACCATCCCCTTATGTCCAACCCCCTTCCCATCACCCTCTCTACCCCCCTGGATCATCATGTCCCCAACCATTAAGACTCTTGCTTACTTTCTCCTGTTTGTTCTCCTAGGTGACACATTGCCATCTTACTCATTATCTTCTACTTACTCAGAGTTCCCCCACAGTGCAGTTGGGTACATGAGTCTCCTCCAGGGGTGCAAACTGATATGCCATCTGGATGGTGTGGGGCTGTTCAACTTCCTTGTGGCTACTCCTGCCTCCCTTCCTACTCCCCCTTGCCATGACTCTCCACCCCCCTGGACCAGTAGCCCTCTGGTGGGGTGAGGGTGGTGGGCATGTTCTCCAGCTGAGTCAGTGATGCAGCTGAGATATTTCTTCTCTTGGTGCTATGAGCTGAGCATGGAGCTCCACAAAAGTCCTAAAGATAAAGCAGTGCTCCCTTTTCCAGAGTGTAACCCTGGGGAAGAACAAACTAGTTCCCCGCTGTGCCTCATCTCCATACTGAACCTATGATAACTCTAGACCACTGATAACAACCTGTGTTCCCTTAACAGCCTTGCACCTTTTGATGAGAACCAGACTTGTTACTTCCTGTCCTGCTTTGCTTCGTGGTTGTCCTTCCTAGAGTACTACCCTGTACCACTGTTCTATGTAGATAGTTTGGATAAGAAAACTACCCACCACAAGCTTACTGTCTCTCAGTACTTTGTCTCTATCACAGCCCCTGTACTCCTACCCTATATAGGTATTTGGCCAATGATTCTAATTTGTTTCAGAAGATACAATACAACACCACCATCTTACAGCATTTATTGCACTACTGTGTCAAATACTGGAAGTAACTTACACAGTGGCTGAGGATCAGTTGATATTTAGGTGTACCCCAGATAAGGAGTTGTTGAGTTCCCTTTGTTTGTTCAGGACTGCTGGCTACAGCACCCAAAGCTTACCTGAGCCTCACAGGGTCAGAGTCTCCTGCAGAAACACTGTGAACACTTTGTGCAGAAGTTCTGTAGATACCATGCTGTAGATGCCCAGCAGAATTACTGCAGATGTCCTGTAGATGCTCCAGAGGCAGATTACCCCCCTCCTTCTCTGTGCCACTCATACAATAGGACAAGAATGTGACAGGACACACTGATAGCAAGATCTATCTAAAGTGATGTCAAAATGCAGACACCTACTTCACTTTTGCCTAAGCCACACCACCTACTAACAGTTATGCTGTCTACTAATGACAGATATAATTTGCAGCTTCCTTTCCCTAACCCAGACCAGCCCACTACTAAGTACTGTGTCTTTTATACCCTGACAGAAGGCCCCAATTTACCTTGTAGTCCCTACATGTATACTGTAGTATCTGTCTACTTATCCTCTAGTTAAAAATGTTCTAGCTGCCTCCTTGCTCTGATATAAACAGGTAAATAAAGTGAGTCAAAACGCAGGCACCTGCCTCACTTCTACCTAGGCCACACACCCTAATTAACAGTTATCTCCTGTGTTAACTGCATGGATGATTTTCAGCTGCCTTCCCCCAACTCAGACCAGCATACTGCTAAGTACTGTGCCTTTTACTGTGTACCTGAATGGAAGGTCCCAATTTACCTTGCAGACCATACACTTCCAATATAGTATCTGTCTAGTAATTCCCTAGCTGTGATGGTATCCTGACCAGGTGCTAATTTTTGAGCAGACTCAATAGACCATTAGGCCTATTTTGTTGCATCTTAGTATGTTAGTATGTCTCAGTCAGCTCAGCTACCTCCTTACTCTAATAGCAAGAACTAACTACAGTGAAGTCAGAATGCAGACCCCTGCTTCACATCTCCCTATGCCACACACCCAAATAACAATTATTCCCCAGCCAACTGCATGGATAGACAAATGAAGAGCCTTCAGAGAAGGGAGATTAAAATACAAAAATAGATAAAGACAGAAAGTGAAAGTGAAAATGGAGGTAGAGAAATAGTAGCAAGTGGCACATGGAGGGTGGACAAAGAGTGACATACAGAAAGAATGAGAGCAAGAAAAACAGAGTGTCAACAGGATAGGATAAAGATCCCAAAAAAGTTAACACTATGTGGTTTACCTCTACTGCCTGTAGATGTCACTGTTTCATCATTTTCAAACCTCTTTTATGAACAGTAGTAGAGAGACAGTATCACATTTGATGTTCCTCATCCATCTGTTCCTTCAGGATTATAGGGTTTATGTATGTAGTTAAATGCATATAGAATGTTTTTATTTATTCATCATTCATTATACAGCAACTAAGTTAGTGTGTTATAAGGTGTCTGAAAGTTTATGGTTTTGTTTCCACAGCTGTTTATTGTTGATGTTTGTACAGACTTCCGGATTTTATTACATACATTGAAATTTCACCAAAGCAAGACAAGCATGAGAATGAAGTTTTCAAATGACATATGCTACAGCCATTTCAACTTTATCTCTTCTTGCTGTCATATCTATGATGCTAAATAACTGTTTATAATTATTTTAAAACATCTATTGTAAATATGAGTTTTTAATTGTGAGCACTTCACACACTGCACTCTTTTGTATGTAACTTTGACACAGTATTATGATGTCACAATTATTGTAACATTTAAGTGACTGAATGTTAAGAACAAGTGCCTTTTGAGAAATGTAAATTATATCTGAAATGCATCAAGGCATTATTTGTGGCACTTTAAATAAATTTGGGCATATCTACAATACTTGGAGAGCAGCGTCTGTTATTTATATTGGTGGTGAGTGCTGGATTGTTTTTTGTATGCATTGATAATTTTAACTGAAGCACCCCATCCTGGTGCCACTTCTCTGTTTCAATATTGATATATGTACATGACATTTGTCTGTTAGCAGTTACTTGAAATTATATACCAGTAACAATTGGGACTTGTACTACTGTGAGTTGAAAGCTGTTCTAAGGCAAAATCAGATACTATGTAGGTGTGCAGTCTGCTTTGAGTAGCCCAAATTGTATAGTGGCACATTGCACAGTATAACATATTTATAACTAGCCCAGCAAATATTACTGTTTCAACTGAAAACTTAAAACTCTTCCAACAGTTTTAAATTATGTTATTAGCTGTAGTATATGTATTTCCTATTCTCTTTTGTGAAACACATCAAATCCAAAGTGGATTACTCCACTTGGAACAAAAGCACAATAAGGTTCCACTTTGTAAAGCAGAAGAGTTGTGGAAAATGTGTTAGGACTTGGAAACAATGAGCCAGAAAGTGACATAATGCAGGGCAAACCTGTGGGATCTTCATAGCACCTATAAGCAAGATGAGTGTGGCCAGAAGTCAAGATGAAGCTGAAGTTGAAAGACAAAGCCCAAATCTGAGGAACTATCAGTAAGCTATCTGGAAGGCACCAAAGAATAACTGGAAAGTAAATTTTGTACAGATAAATCAGAGGGGGGTTTATGTGAGATAAAAACTTTAATACTGACATTATTTTTTCATTGCTTTCTCACAAGCAAAATTGAAGTGCAAATATCATTTATGTAATTTATATACTACTGTATTTATATCTATTGTGCAAATGACATGTTGAATATAAAATAATCAGATTTCAACACTTTCCTTTTTTTAAACATTTAAAGGCTCTTTTTATGAGTATAGAACTAATTTTAATACTGCTGGTTATTTATATTGGGTGAGAGATATATACCTGAGAGGTATACCTTGCGAATTATATATATTTCTATCCAAAATATAGCTAGAGAATTGGAAAAGTTGTTTCAATTGGAATAGCATATAGTAAAAAAGTAACTAGAAATATATATTCTTTATTCTACATATACTGTAATTAGCTCAATCAGTGTACTAGCCTAGTAATGCAGACAAGAGACTGTATCTAAAGAAACATGTCAGAAACATTACAGAAAAATGTAGAACATATAACAGAAAAGGCACTAAGAAACCTGACATCATAAAAACTGAACAGAGGAGATAAAAGAAATCTCAAAAACTACTGGTATTCAATTCTTATGTCCAGCTGATAATCTTATAGAACTAAGGGGGAAATAAAAAAATTGTAAAAGATAACTACAGACTGAATTTAACCTCCTCTCCAGTGAACAAAATAAATGGTAATCAAACACATTCTTTACTGACAGAAATTAGAAATCTGGAGGAAGAAATTGATAATAATTTGGATATGGAGCACCCAGTACACCAAGTAAATTTGATGGACATTACAGGGCCTGTATTACATATATCAGAACTTGAAGTTCCACAAAGCATAAAAAGAAATAATGATGGGGAAAAAAAACAAATAAAAATGATACAGAGGAGGTTGTAAATTCAATTGAAGTTACCAAGGAAACAAATATGCAAAGTGGATCACATAAGAGGGAGCAGCTGAGTCCAGAAGCTCTGATTACCAAAATTGATATGAGATCTGAGAGGTAAATTAGGAAAACTATAGTTAATGGGGAATCATATTTTAGAAATTGTGAATCCTTTATCATTCAATATATAAATAAGCAAGGAGGTAATACTCCAGCAAGAGACTTAGCTCGCAAAGAGCAGATACTGTAGGGAAAAACAATGAAGACCAAAATGGAAAACAAACTAAGACTAGGAAGAAACCAGCAAGAAAAGTCAGCTGTTGGATAAAATGGATGATCTGAAAAAAGTAATACAGTTCAGAAATTCACAGTTTTTGGAGCTAGTAACCCTCTGCTGTACATTTTTGTCTAGTGTTCTAAAGTACCAATTGAAGGTGTAGTTTCTATTCACAAGGAACACGTGGGTAATGAGGCAATGATGGAGAATGAGCAACAGGTAGATGAACAAACTAAAAAGCAGGGGAATAATAAAAAGGGAAAAGAGGAAAATAAAAAAACTGATACAAAGCTACACAGGGGAAATTGGGAATAAAAAGTTATTGATACAAGAGCTGAAGCAAAGAAAATATTTTTTTACTAAATACTAATAAGTGTGACATATGTAAGAAACGAGAGAAAGTAAAAAAAAAACAGAAATACCCCAGAAAATGGTACAGGATAGAATAAGTGATACTAATGGGACCACAAGTAAATACACTGAATGTTTATTTTATTTATTTATTTAGTTTTTGTTGAATTAAAATACAAATGTGAAACGACAAATGAAAAATCAATGGATATGGCTAAAATATGGAAAAGGCTAAATTCTGAAAAAAAATATTCATTATGAACATACAGAAGAAACATCTAGTCAATCTGAAGATACAGTAAGAAAGAAAATGTGATCAAATCTGATGATATGTTGTCTACAGTATATTTGAAAGGGCTGCCGAAAACTAGAAAAGAAATACATTTATATTTAAACTGGCAGTTTATAATTTAATTAAAGGTATCAATGGAGGAAAATTAGACTGAGTAGAAATTAAGTCAGTATATAGGTATAAAGCTGACCTCTTTAGAGGATAGGTTTGAGTGGTCATGAGTAATGCTGAAAAAAGAAGAAAACTCTTACAATCAAAATGTTGTTTTAGTGACATTGGAATAACTCTTAATGTCACATTAAATGTGCTAAATGAAGAGCAAGTACATGTAAAAAATAAATCAAATGAAAAATAATATCTAGATGACAAAAAGGAAAAAAATGGAAGGACAGTAAAACAACCATCCATCATAGCTTACCTAAAACCCATAGAAGATGAATATAGTCTAGATGGTGGAGAAAAGGAAGAGTGATTTACAAGAGGATGAAAGCAATTTGGGGCTTGTATTAATAAAAATGTTGTTTTGGATATGAAAAATACTTTAGAACCTACCACAGAAACTTCTGATAAGACTTCATCATGTGAAAATGTAAGCTCAATTAGCGCTATAAGCATTTCTGATTCTTGTAACTGGCAAGTAAATATAAGAATCATGTGACTATAAAAATTCTCAGCTGGAATATAGCAGCTTTAAAAACTAAATTAAAAGATAAAACATGGATTTTTTTCATAACACCTGTTCCTATAATGTTGCTTCAAGAAACCTGGTGTCAAAATAATGAAGTGGATATGCTAGAAGGAAACAGAGCCTGGCTACTTGCAGCCTTTATGGATAATAATCTTTGTAAGCAATGCAATAGACTTATGTTTCCGAAATATAGTCTGTACAATAG
Source organism: Neoceratodus forsteri (assembly GCA_016271365.2). NCBI lineage: Eukaryota > Metazoa > Chordata > Ceratodontiformes > Ceratodontidae > Neoceratodus > Neoceratodus forsteri. The sequence goes on from CM057449.1 coordinate 375,173,748, forward strand.
CTTTTATATGTATTTGGTATTTGTAAATTATAATAATTATTTTGCATTATTTAATATTTATATTCCTACATCTATTACATTAAAATATATTCTAGATGTACTCAGTAGCACTGACAATAATTTAGAGGCACTACAATTAAGATTTCCAAGAATAATTTGCATTCTAGCTGGTGATTTTAATGCTAGACTGGGTTCTGAAATAGAGGAAAAGACCACAGAATGGTGTATTGATGATACCGTAAATATCCTGCTCAGACAATCAAAGGATAACATATTAAATCCCAGAGGTAAATGAGTCTTAAAATATCTGGACAAGCATGTACTACTGTACGAATATTAAATGGATGCACAAAAAAAGATTGACTAGGAGAGATAACATTTCCATCAAATCACAGGTGGTAGTGTTCTAGATCTATGTATTATTGATGGTCTAGATCACAAAAGAGTTAACAGTTTTGAAATTTATAAAGTATGGAAGAGTGATCACTTCTCTATCTGCACAGAATTAATAGAATTTTTGGTTAAACTGAAAAACAGGGAGTCTGTGAATGCAGATGTCATCATTCGGAAATTTTCAGAATTTATGGGTACATTTGAATCAAAACTGGTTAAACAACCTCACAATAATCAGAAAACTGATGTTGGTAAAAACAATCCATGGTATGATAAAGTGTGTAAAAATTAAAATAAATAAATAAATAAAGTAGGTAGACTTTCAGGAAAATTCACTGCTCCATCAGTGCTTTTAGCATTAAAAAATATAAAGTACAAATGTACAACTTAAAAGAAATAATTATAAAAAGACCCTTTGGAAAACACTACTAAGAGCACTATGGTATAACGACATGCAAATTTACTATGATGGGCAGACTAGGTGAGCTGTATGGTCCTTATCTGCTGACAGATTATATATTTCTGTTTCTATGCTTCTGGGCAATGGTTGCTTTTGGATGCAATATAAAAGACCTTAGATATAATCTACAAGGACTAATCTCAGCTAAAAATTGGGTTACACATTTTAAAGTTATTTACAAAGGGAACATCAAAAAGGTATTGAAACATATTGCTAATGGAGTGGAATTTGCAAATAAAGAGAAATATATCCTTTCAGAACAAGAAGTTATCTATGCAATAAAAGCACAAAAGAGAAACAATGTGGCTGGTATAGACAGCATACTAGTAGAAATGTATCAACATATGTTGTTTCAGTTTAGTCATTGATGTATCATCAGATGAAAATAATTAATGTAATGTTATCTGTTTCTCTTTGTCATCACTGATAATGACTGTACCTGGCTGTATACTGTTCAAATGTTTGTTCTCACCTCATGCTGCATCATGAAATACTCTTTAATGTTGACTCTGGTCTCCCCTGTCTGTACTCTCCTGGGTCGTGCCTAAATATAGGCAACATTGTTGTCTAGTGTACTTACCCAGTAAACAAAAAACAAATAAATAAAATACCCCAGAATTCTGGGCAAGTATGCTGGCACTTATATTTACTATAATAAGTACACATCTAATTATTCTCCATGAATGGAATTAAAAGTGTTATAGTGCCATTGTTTACAAAAAGGCAATCAGCAAGTTCTTAAGTGCTATAGACAAATTTTCTTACTTCAAATTATACAAAAATATATACAAAGATAATTCTCAATAAAATTCAGGTATGGGTTGCAGCAAACAACATATTGTCCAAATGACGATTTGGATTTAAAAAATATAATAGCACTTTGGATCTGATGTCCACTTTGAATTATATTTTGGACATCTTTGTATTAGAAAAAAGGGAAAGGTCTATGTATGCTACATTGATATAAAATCTACCTTTCACTCTGCAAATGGAAGTCGTTTGTGGGAAATCTTGAAAACATTAGAGATAGATAATCATTTATTGTCAATACTGAGACTATTGCACATTAATACTACAGCACACATTAGATACAGTATATAGCACAGATGGTGCACTGACAGAGGAAATATTTGTAGAATCTGGAGTAAAACAAGGTTGTCTGTTAGCGCTATTCTTTTCAACATCTATACTGAAACACTGATATATGGTGTACAAGAAGTTAAAGCATTTACACCAAGTATACATAATGAAAAAATAAGGCTGATGTTGTATACAGATGATGCAATATTACTATCCCAAACACCTTTAGGAATGAAAAGAGGTCTCACTAACATCATGACTAATTTGAGAGACCTAGACCTAGAACCAAATATAGAAAAAACTAAGATAATGGTGTTTGGAAGCAAAACCAAAGATCTTAAAACGTGGACCATAAATGGAAAGAAGTTCAAGGAGGTGAGAGAATATAAATATTTGAGGGTTATATGTGAGAGAAACCATGCATGGAAGAGCCATTCAAATGAAATAAAAAATAAGGCATATAAAACTGAAAAGGCATTAGGGTTTTTTGTCCATAAATTTGCTAACAACTCATTTTCTGTGCCGAAATCTGCTTTTGAAGCAAAGGCGATAAGTCAAACTCCATATGGATGCAAGATATGGGGGCAACGTTTAAATACAAAAAATAATAATATAGAAGCTATACAGAACTTGTTTATTAGAAGCTCCTTGAATTTATCCTGAGATTGTCCAACACTGTATCTTAGACTGGAAGCAGGCATTCCTAGAAACAAGGATCCTTGCAAATCTATTACATTTTGAGTATGTATATCAAAAATGGAGAATAATCAATTTGCAAAAATGTGTTGGAATGAATTATAAAAAAAAAAACACATAGATTCTATGGGGAGTGTTTGTTCAAAATATTAAATGTCAAATTAAAAATGATAGGACTAGAGGACCTTTGGTTAAGAAAAGATAATACAGACATAGAGCTTTATATAAGTGAAGCAGTACTAAGAAAATATGATATCACGACCTAGAAAGATATTGAGAAAATGCACTTCGTAGATAGTTGAGACTTATATTTACAAATAAAGTTAAATTATGGGGAAAAATAGCCTCATGTGAGAATATAATTCATAGAAACTTATTAGGTAACCTCAGATTGAGTTCAATATGTGGTTATCAAACTTGGCAAACTAATAATTATGGGAAGATTGTATGTGCATGTTCTGTTGATAGTACATCATTCATTAGTACATCTGCTACTTGAATGTAATATATTAAGGGAAGAGAAAGCCAAATGGATTATGCCTCTATTGATTAGTAAAACAAATCTAAATGTTATGGAAAAATGCATTTTCTTGTTAAAGATGAACCAGATCGAAATAATGTATGGTATGGCAAAATTCCTACTGGCTGCACAAAGACATTTTAGGGAAAAACTCTATGATAACAGAAGAATGTAATTAAGAAATTAATGCAATTTAGAAATACTGGGGCTAATTCTAGAAAGGTTAAGCATGGTGCAAAGTCACTTTTGCTGGCACAAATGACGCAAGTAGCATTTTGCATCATGAGTTGCACCATTTGGGATTCTCAAATGTGTCTCAGGCTGCTTATGCCAAGCTGGACCTGTGCCATGGGTGTGCCACAAACCCCTGATGGGACACAGAGCAAGAGGATTTATGGAAGCAGCTGCACCCTATTCTGTAAGGGAGTCTGCCACATCCCCTAATTTACAATTCTAAAACAACACCCAAAGGACATCCATAAAAGTACATTTATACCAGCTATTAGCTGGTGTAAGTGCACTTTGCATCCACCGGGGTTTTGCCAATGTGCCCCCAATGGATCCTTCATATGTGAGGCAGCCCACCCAGCTCCAATCCCCAATAGTTATGCAAAGCCCAGCAGGGCTATCATCCCCCCAAGTCCCACTCCCCAGTACTAATAATTGTAAAAGCTGTGCAGGGCTATCATTCCCCCAAGTCATGCTCCTAGAACTAATAATTGTGAAAGTGCCACAGCTCTATCATCCCCCCAAGTCCCAATCCCTATGTATAATTAGTGTTAATGCCCAGCAGGGCTATCAGACCCCCCCATCCCCAATCCCTATTCCTTAAAATATTCCAGTTATCATAATATGTTGATTACTGTCATCCCAATGTAGCCCTGGTGGTCTAATAGCCCCCAGCCAAGCAGTGCCCTACCACTCCCTCCCCCGACCCATACCCAGCTGGCAACTAGCACAGCACACCTCTCCCCACCATAGCCAACCACTGACTGAGCTCTGTATGAGTGTGTACTGTAAATAGTATGCACTCCATGAATGACAGCTGCTGAATGACATTTCATTTTTGAAGCTGTCCAGCTGGTCATCTTCTTAAGTGCTCAATATGACCCTGATCCATTGAGGGAGGATGAATCACCCTCTGGGCTAACACTCCTACATATCATCTCATAAAGATGCTTCCTGAGGAAGTAGAAGTGTTAGCCCAGCATTTATGTGGACTTAGTAGTAAGTAATACATTTTTCTGAGTTCGGTGTGTGTAAACATTTTTTCTGTTTTCTCTTGTGACTGTGGAATTTGGTACCTGCATCTTTGAGAATTTGGTGTGCACTCCTTTTTTGTGAATCTGAGTACATGACAGCATAACAAAGATTGATATATGTGTGTCTGAATGCTTACAATCAATAAGATTTCAGCATTTGAGACTCTTTTTATAATAACCATAAGAAGGTCTCTCATGTAAATAGTTTTTAAACTCTGAGGCTATGAGACTCTGACTTCAGTTGGCATAGTCCATTTCCCACATGAGGGTTTCTTTTATATTCTATAGAATAAATTATTTTTAATTAAAGTTCCATTAAAAAGCATGTTTTTAAGTAAGGAATAAGGCATGCCTGAGGGGGGGATTATGCTATGTTAATGTATTGAGTGATGGAATGATGTCCCAAGCCCAAAAGGTGAGGGACTTCAACCACCACAAGATACACTGACATAACATACTGCCCCTGAAAGTATATCCTTATTCTACTTATAAAATGTTTAGAAATGTTAGTTTTTCTGAAGTGTAGTAGTGTTGTAGTTTGGTGCTATATTTTTGAATGGTTGGCTTTAGGGTATTAGCATAATTTAAATAGGTGGCAGTGATTAGGTTGTAGCTGGTCAATAGCACTAGTTGGGTGCAGTTGCACTGCAAGGAGTGGGTTTGAGTTGCATGGTTATAGTTGTTCCTGATGTTTTATATAGGTTTTCCTGACTTTTAACTTCCTGCACTTCCCATGGAATTTGAGAGGCTAAGCTGGAATCATGGGCCATGCTTCCTACACTTTTCGTGTGATCTGAGTCAGACCTGGAAGCCTATGCTGTTATCAGATGTCATGTGTCATCATTCAGGTGCACTGCAGTGCAGTTGATTAGGTTAACGCAGGGAGTTTGAGCTGTCCTGTTTTTGATTTTGCTTGCTAGATAGGTGAGTGGATATTTTATTTGCTTTTAGAGCAACGTTTGTAGAAAATTTTTCTGATGGTTTAGTGATATTGAGTACATATTCTTGTTTCTGGTGTTGTGCAGAATCATAGTTTTGAAATATATATATATATATATTTGTTTTTATTAGGTGTTTAAAATATTATTCTTGAGTGAACAGCACAAACATTTTGGGTTTAGATTTTTGAGTATGGAATATGCTTTTTCAGAGACAGTCACAGAACAGGGGCTTATCAAAAAAGCGAGAAGTGCGCTTTACCCAGGGGACCAAACATTAAAGAAACAAACTGTTACCCACGGGTACCAGAACAGGTCGGCACCCTCACCTAAGTTACTGTAAATAATTACTCTGTAGCAGTTAAAACTTTACCCTCAAGTCTTGTGTACTTTATTGATTCAAAATTCATTAGTTTTAAAAGCATACCACTCCCTAGTTCTTATGTACACATCAGGCTGGGCAATTCAAATAGGTTGCAAGGCAAGTAAATCTCATTCAGCATTTGCACAGAAAGCCATCATATGTAATATAGAACTGTGCTGCTACATTCAGATATTCAAAATTGTAGCTGCAATTTCAGAAAACACTTGCTTAAGGACAAACCATACTGACCTAGCCCACTTGTCAGAGGTATATAGCCATGCTCCTAATGTTTGGATGCTTTAGATGAAGATGAAGATGTCAGTATGCAGCTGCATATTTCTGGATTATGTATGGTGACTTTCTGTACAAATGCTGAATGAGATGCACTTGCTTCACAAACTATCTGAATTGCCCAGTCTGATGTGTACATATGAACTGAGGAGTAGTGTGCTTTTAAAACTATTTTGAATCAATAAAAGTATACAAGATTTATATGGAATGTTTGAACTGCTACAGAGTAATTATTGAACTCAAGTGAGGGTGTTGACCCATTGCTGGTACATGTGAGTGACAGTTTGTTTCTGTTAAGTTATTTTCAAAATTGCTATACCACTAGTGATTATTGAGCAATGTTGCTGTGGGGGTGGGGTCATTTTGTTTTTTATTTGTCATGATTTCATTTTATTGTTGCTGGGTTGTTTGATTTGCATTGTGACTCTTTTAATGCTGAGTATATGCAGTTAGTATATTAACCTTTTTGACCCCAACTGATCGTGTTCTCCATTAATGCACCACCTATCATATCTTCTGAGCAGGGGTATATGCTAGGTCAATGTAGTATCCTGTGGTGGGGTCCTGACCAATGATGAGTCAGAACTGACAAGACTCCATTTTTAACATTATTTATAATTTGTTTATGCAGTATGTACGTTCATGGTTAGAAAAGTACCTTTTCAAATATTTTGTGTGCCTGAACAGATAAGCTTCACTTCACAGTTCTTTCACCCAGAGAACTTGAGAAGGCACTCTTATGTATGTTACTTTGACTTCTGAGACCACTGTTATGGTTGTAAGAGTGGTCTCATGTGCATTCTTAGGGTATTCTGATATCCTAAGAATGTACAGTAAGTGAAACTACTCTTATAACCATAAGAGTGATCTCGGTGGCTGTACAAATTTATAAAATGGGATGAGAAAATCCCACATTCTGATTGGTTAGTAGCCATGCATTAGAAATGTCTAATGTACAGCAAACAATAGGTGCTAGCCAGCTGGATGCAGGGATGTAAAGAAATCAATGAGCCTGTGAAATGTTAAAAAAGTTGCATCCTCCATTTTTTGACCTTGCTAAGCTCACATATCTAGTACAGTAACCCATAGTATGTAACCATACAGAGTGCACACAGTGGGAAAGCAATATTTAAGAAACTTTGTAAAGAAAAGTGCTGTTTCCTAGACAGGGGGAGGAACGGGATAGGTAGCTGCAGCAGGTGGTTCAACAAATGGCACTCAAAGGGGAGCTCCTACTAGTTGAGGACCTAAACCTCCCTGATGTGGACTGGGAAATCCCATCAGCAGCATCAGCCAGTTGCAGAGAAATCTTTGATTCATTTCAGGGTGCTTTCCTGCAACAGCTAGTTAGAGAGCCCACTGGGGGGATAACATACTGGATGTGGTCCTAACCAATGGAGAAAGTGTGGAAGAAGTTGTTGTGGGAGACAGCCTAGGTACAAGTGACCATAATACAGTCAGTTTCAGGGTAAGAATGGGGAAGGAAACAAATTACATTAGCATGAAGGTTCTGGATTTCAGGCAGATGGACTTTGACAGAATAAGGCAGATATTCAGGAAAGAAAAGGAGGGGAATAAAAAAAAGGAGGACGTGGAGGAATTATGGAAATCTATTGGGGTGGGAGTTACTGAAAGCCACTGAACTGCATCAAGAAGATAAGAAAGAACAAAAAAGAAGGAGGACACTTTTGTTTACCAGGGAGGTGACTGGGCAATTAGGGAAAGAAAAAGGGCATTCAGAACATATAAGAAGACCCAGAGTAAGGAGGACAGGCAGACTTACCGAGAGAAGCTGAAGGTAGCAGGACAGCAGATTAGTAAAGCAAAAACGGATACAGAATAAATAATTGTTAGACAGGCCAAACAGGGAGAGAAACTCTTTTTTTAGGTATGTGGTAGAGAAGAGGAAGGTGACACAGGTTATGATATGAGTGAGGGGGAGAGGGGAGTACATGTGGAAGGGAATTTTGAAAAGGCAGAGGTGCTTAATAGCTACTTTTGCATGGTCTGTATGGTGGAGGGGGAGGGAAAGGGACCTGAGTTAAGGGGGAGGAGAGGGGTAAACAAAAGGGTGGATCCTAGCCAGTTCAATGAAGACAGGGTAAGAGAGGAGCTAGAAAGGTTGAAGGTGCTGGGCTGCATTACAAGGAGAATTACCTCGAGAAGTAGGGAGGTTATTCTACCATTATACAGATTGTTTGTTAGACCACACCTGGAATACTGCATGCAGTACTGGTGCTAGTACCTACAAAAGGACATTAGGCTGCTGGAGGGGGTGCAGTGTAGGGCAACAAAGATGATTCAGGGCCTCGTCAGAATTGCCATATGAGGCCAGACTAAGAGAGTTAAACATGTACACACTGGAGGAGAGATGGGAAGGGGAAATATGATTGAGACCTTCAAATACATGAAAGGGATAATCAAAACAGACACAGAGGGTCTATTCAGGAGGAGGGTGGGAAGAGACACTAGGGGCCATGACATGAGATTAGAGGGGGTAGATTCAGGAGGGAGGTGAGCCGGCATTTCTTTACAGAGAAGGTGGTGGTAAAGTGGAATGCACTACCAGCTGAAGTGATGGCATGTACCACAGTGGAATACTTCAAGAAGGGGTGGGACAGGGTAAAAGGGAGGATAAAGGGAGGTATGGGAAGGGGGTGGGGCAGCTGCTGAATAGGGAGCTAGATGCATTCATGAACAGCCTAGATAGACCATGATGTCCTTTTGTTGCTGGCAATTTGTGTATGTTCATGAGGTGGACAAGGCAATGATTGCTTTCATTGCTTTGCAGATGGCTTTCATCCTAGGGTACTCTGGGAACTAAGGGACTAGCAGAAAACACCACTGACGAGGCTGTTTATCTTGTCCCTGGATTCAGGGCGGGTGCCAAGAAACTGGAAGAAGGCTGACATGGCGCCATTACATAAGGGGGCAGCAGGGAGGAGACAGAGAATTATTGCCCAGTTAGCCTCACCTCCGTGGTGGATAAGGTGATGGAGGTACTAATAAAAGAAAGGGTGGTAAACTGCCTTGTAGACAGCAGATTGCAGAACAACAGGCAGCATGTCTTTACAAATAGGAGGTCATGCCAGATGAACCTAATAGAGATTTTTGATTGGGTGACAAAGGTGGTTGATCAGGGGTACACAGTCTATCTGGACTTCAGAAAGGCCTTCAACACTGTCCTTCACAGAAGGCTGGTAAATAAGCTGGAAAGCTTATGGGTGGGACAGAACATAACTAGGTGGGTGGAAAACTGGTTGAAGGACAGAAGCAAGATTGTGTTCGTAAATGGGGTGCATTCCGGGGAGAAGGAAGTAATGAGCAGGGTGCCCCAGGGGTCGATACTGGGACCCATCATTTTTAACATCTATATAAGTGATATAGTGGAGGGACTGGAGGGGAGGGTGTGCCTATTTGCAGATGATACAAAGATCTGCAATAGGGTGGACACCCTGGTGGGGAGGGGGGTGTGGAGGCTATGAGAGAGGACCTGAAGATTCTGGAAAGGTGGTCGGAAACATGGCAGCTGAAATACAATGTCAAAAAAATGTACAGTAATAAACATGGGGCATAAAAACTCACAAGCCATTTACATACTGGGTGGGTGGGGGGATATCAGGCCAACGGAGCAGGAGAGGGACCTGGGGATTATAATTTTGAACAACCTTAAGGTGGGAAACCAAAGCAGCAAGGCAATGGGCAAAGCAAATAGAATGATGGTGTGCATAGACAGGGGCATAACAAGCAGAAGAAGGGAGGTTCTGATGCCTCTATAAAACCATAGTGACAACTCACCTGGAGTATGTGGTCCAGTTCTGGAGACCTCACCTACACAAGGACATAGACGAGATCAGAAGGGTTTAGATAAGGGCAAACAAGATGGTGCACAGTATTGATTGGAAGCTCTATGGAGTGAGGTGGAGGGAGTTGGATCTGTACCCATTGGAGAATAGAAGGGAATGGGGGCTATGATAGAAACATTTAAGTACATGAAGGGATTAGTAAGGTGGGGGAAGGGAGCTTATTTATAATTAAGGAAAATGCTAAAACTAGAGGTCAAAGTTTTAGATTAGAAGGAGAAAGATTTAAGGGGAACATGAGGGGGTGTTACTTCACCGAAAAGGTGGTGGAGTCTTAAAATAAACTATCTGAAGAGGTGATGGGGTGGAAACTGTGGAATGATTCAAGAGAGCATAGGACAGGCATAAGTGATTGACCAATGTGTGGAAGGGAATGTCCCTTGGCAAAGGTGAAGAGTGGGGGGGGGGTTAAGGGGAAGACTCGATGGGCCAGAGAGGTCATTTTCTGCCACCAGATTTCTATGATAAGAAAAACAAATATAATCCTATCTTCTGTTTGTCTAGTACTTGCTTCCCTGATCCTGACTGCTGCTGTGGCACCCAACTGCACCCCAGCCACTTGATCATGTCTGTAGAAACTCTGACTTAAAAAAAAAATAATATAGTACTGGAAGGCAGCATTCATATTATCATTATACATCCAGTGAAACACTGAATTCTTGCCTGTGTACCACTTTGTATATTCCTGTGCCATGATCCCAGTCACTGCTGTGCCATCCAACGGCCAGCAACCATTCGATCTTATCTGTAGAAACTCTGTTCATCACTCAGCAGTTAAATTGCAAGAAAATAAGTCACACTGAGTTAACTACTGTATGCCATACAAAATACTACCTCCTTCAATTCATGAACGCAGTACATATTAAAAAAACAAAACATACAGTGCAACAAAACAAGCAGTGCAGAATGACTTTGTAGAATTGGGGAGGGGCCTAAGACAAGTAACACACACAGTATCCTTCTCTGTGGTGCTGCCTGTCAATGGCACGAGTGAGGCAAGTGTACTTTGCACCATGCAGTTTAATGAATGATTGAAAAAATGGTGTGGAGCACAAGGGTTTGGCTTCATTGGGGACTGGGGTTCCACCTGGAGGGACACCAGCCTATACTGGCAGGATGGTCTGCATCTGTCCAGGAAGGGAACAAGTCTTTTGAGCAATCAGTTTAAATGCTTCAATGGCAAGCTTTTAAACTAGTCAAGGGGGGAGGCACTGATAAGCTGCAGAAAAATCCCAGCCTCTCCCTATAAAACAGGGTACTAAATGAGAAAAAGACAGAGGTAGAAAGATCAGCAGGGGATGCTGCTACAGAAGGTAAAGCCATAAAAAATGGAGAGTAGTAAGTACCAATGCCCATAGTCTGAGTAACAAGCTTCCTGAATTAGTGGCCTTGATGGAGAAGGAGCATCTGGATATCGTGGCAGTCACAGAAACATGGTACACACAGAACCATGACTGGGACATAAACATACCAGGATACACTATCTACAGGAGGGACAGGGAGGGTAAAAGAGGAGTAGGAGTAGCTCTTTACATAAGGGAAGGAATCAAAGCAACAGAACAAAAGGGTAAACAGGGAGGAGAAGAAGCACTGTGAGTCAATTTGGAGATAGGCAATGGCACCACAATCCGCACAGGGGTTGTATACAGACCCCCTTCTCAGGGGGAGGAAATGGACAAGAAAATTACAGAAAGTATACTTAGAATGGCAGAAAAAGGGGAGATATTGCTGATGGGTGATCTGAATATGCCATATGTTAACTGGAGTGCAGTTGCAGCAGCCACTTCAAAGAGTGGGGTTATTCTAGATGCCCTACAGTGGGCATGCCTTAGACAACTAGTATTGGAGCCCATTCGAGAGGGAGCAATCTTAGACCTGGTTCTCTCAAATGGAGATGAAGAGAGGATTACAGATGTAGAAGTGGGTAGCCATCTGGGAACTAGCGACCATCAAATAGTATGGTTCACAATAAACACAGCAATAGAGTCAAGCCATACAAAGGCAAAAGTACTGGACTTTAGGAGGGCTGACTTTGCCAAAATGGGTGAGTGCCTAAGGAATGCACTAGCAAATGGGCAGGAAGGAGGGGTGGAAGAACAATGGGGAATAATAAAAACTGCCATCACAGAGGTAACAAGCCTTTATGTGAAGCAAATAAACAAAATGAAACAATGTAAGAAACCACTATGGTTCTCAAAGGAGGTGGCAGTGAAGGGTCAAAGAAAAGCATTCAGAAAGTACAAGGAATCACAGAAGGAGCAGGACGAGAATTGTAAAAGTTAAAAGCAAAGGAAGCTGGGAAGGCAGTCAGAACAACAGCGTCCCAAACCGAAAAAGATAGCCAACTCAGTTAAGAAGGAAAAAAACTTTTTAGGTACATCAGGGAGCGAAGGAAGACTAAGGAGGGATAGTGAGGCCTAATAAAGGGAGGGTGGGCTGAGGGTGACTGTGAAAAGGCAGAGATACTAAACAAATATTGTTGCTCAGTATTTACAAATGAAGAGGGGGAGGTACCTAAAACAAACAATAAAAACACTCTGGATACAGAAGTTGATACCAGCCCATTTACAGAAGAAAGGGTACTGAAAGAACTCTTAAAACTGAAGGTGGACAAAGCAATGGGGCCTGATGGGATTCATCCCAGAATTCTGTAAGAACTAAGGGTAGAACTAGTGACACCACTGACTACCCTCTTGAACAAATCATGGGAGGATGGGGTGGTACCTGAGGAGTGGAGGAGGGAATATGCGATTCCCCTTCACAAAAGTGGGAGCAGGGCAGACGGGGGAAACTAAAGACCAGTTAGTTTAACCTCAGTGATAGGGAAAATGATGGAATCACTTCTGAAGGAAATAATTGTTGAGTACCTAGAGGGGCACAGGACCCAAGGCAGCATGGATTCACAGCAGGAAGGTCATGCCAGATGAATTTAATAGATTTCCTTAACTGGGTGACCAAAGTAGTAGATCAGGGAGGGGCTGTGGACATGGCCTACCTAGACTTTAGCAAGGCATTTGACTCAGTCCCACACAAAAGATTAATATACATGTTAGGCAGCCTGAGAGTGGGTCCCAAGATGATAGCCTGGGTAAAGAATTGGCTGGAGAATAGGACACAGAGGGTAACAGTAAATGTAGTCCACTCTGAAGAAAGGGGGGTTACTAGTGGGGTACTGCAGGGTTCAGTATTAGGACCGGTCCTCTTCAATGTCTTTGTAAGCGACATTGCAGAGGGAATGGAAGGAAAAGTATGTCTCTTTGCAGATGACAACAGAGTTGATGCACAAGGTGGGGTGGAAAGGATGAGAAGGGACTTGGCAAGGTTAGAGGAATGGTCAAATGTATGGCAGCTAAGATTTAATGCTAAGAAGTGCAAGGTAATGCACCTGGGAAACAAAAACCCAGGGGAAGAGTACACAATGGGGGTTGAGATACTAACAACAACAAAAATGGAAAGGGACCTGGGTGTAGTCATATCAGATGACTTAAAGGTGGGCAAACAATGTGAGAGAGCAGTAAGAAGGGCTGGGGGGATACTGGGATGCATAGGGAGAGGCATCACCAGGAGAAGACAGGAAGTTGTTATCCCTCTGTACAGACAGCTGAGGAGACCCCCTCTGGAGTACTGTGTGCAGTTCTGGAGACCCAATCTCTGCAAGGACATTGACAAGATGGAAGCTGTCCAGAGGAGGGCAACTAAAATGGTGCTGGGTCTGCACCGGAAGACATATGAAGAGAGACTAAATGAGGTTAATAATTGTAGCCTCAAGGAAAGGAGAGAGAGGGGGGACATGATAGAAATGTTCAAGTACCTCAAGGGAATCAACAAAGTCCAAAAGGGTAGCATCTTTCAATAAAAGAGGTGTGCAAGAACAAGGGGGCACAATTTGAAGATAGAGGGAGGGCGGCTCAGAGGTAATAGAAATATTGAATTTGATGGCAGATAAGGACCGCTTGGCCTACCTAGTCTGCCCATTTTTCTATCTAACATATAAGCTGCAGATCCTAGTTAACCAACAGCTTACTTAATGTAAGGAAGTATTTTTTTCACAGAGAGGGTTGTGGATGCATGGAACAGCCTTCCAGAGGAGGTTGTGGAGTCAAAAACAGTGGTTGAATTCAAGCATGCATGGGACAGCCATAAGGCAATTCTAGGGGTTGGGGGTAGAAAGAAGTAGGCTGCTGGTTAACTAGGATCTGCAGCTTATCCATTAGGTAAGGAAATGGGCAGACTGGGTGGGCCAAGCGGTCCTTATCTGCTTTCAAATTCTATGTTTCTATGTTAAGGGGCTATTAAAATTGTTAACCATGCCCCCTCTTTTCCAGTTTAAATGGAATTTTGCCACTTCCTAAAATGTTTCCCCCAAAATGTTCTGATACCTGAGAGATTTAGATGCAGGCCATCTTGCCTACAGTGGCATGAAAAAGTATTTCCCCCCTTCCTGATTTTCTCTATTATTGCATATTTGTCACACTGGATGTTTTCAGGTCTTTAGACAAAATATAATATTAGATAAAGGGAACCTGAGTGAACAAATAACACTTTTTTTTTTACTTATTTCATTTATTTAATGAAAAAAAGTTAACCAACACCAACTGGCACTGTGTGAAAAAGTAATTGCCACCTGGTTAAATCAACCCAATTAAAGGGATAATTAGAGTCAGCTGATTGAACACAGCCAGGCTTGATTACAGCCAGCCCTGCTCAATATAAACCTCACTTATTTTGACCCTTACCATCAGAGTCACGTTGCCAGCACAAAGATTCAACAAGCACATTATGCCATGATCAAAGGAAGTTCCTGAAAAGATCAGAAAAAAATTTGTTGCCCTCTATCAGTCTGGAAAGGGTTACAAAGCTATTTCTAAGGCTCTGGGAATCCATCGAACCACAGTGAGAGCCATAATCTCCAAATGGAGAACACTTGGAACAGTAGTGAATCTTCCCAGGAGTGGGCGGACTGCCAAAATTACTCCAAGGGCGCAGCGTAAAATCATCCAGGAAGTCTCAAAGGATCCTAAAACAACATCCAAAGAACTGCAGGCTTCTCTTGCCTCAGCTAAGGTCAGTGTTCATGACTCCACAATCAGAAAGAACTGGAAAAATGGGCTTCATGTGAGTAGCAAAGGAAACCACTGCTAACCAAGAAGAACATAAACACTCGTCTCATTTGCCAAGAAGCACCTGGATGATCCACAAGCCTTTTGGGAAAATGTTCTATGGACAGATGAGTCAAAAGTGGAACTTTTTGGACAACATGGATCCCATAATGTCTCGCGTAAAGCAAACACAGCATTCCACAGTAAGAACACCATACCAACAGTCAAACATGGTGGTGGTAGTGTGATGGTGTGGGGATGCTTTGCTGCCTAAGGACCTGGATGACTTGCCATAATTAAAGGAACCATGAATTCTGCTCTGTACCATAAAATTCTTAAGGAGAATGTCCGGTCATCCTTCCGTCAGCTGAAGCTGAAGCGTAGTTGGGCCATGCAGCAAGACAATGATCCAAAACACAAAAGCAAGTCCACATCAGAATGGCTAAAGAAGTAAAATTAAAGTTTTGGGTGGCCTAGTCAAAGTCCAGACTTAAACCCAATAGAGATGCTGTGAGCAGGACCTGAAACAGAGCAGTTCATGCCGAAAACCTACCAAATGTTACTGAATTAAAGCAGTTCTGCGAGGAAGAGTGGGTTAAAATTCCTCCACAGCGATGTGAAAGACTGATATTGAATTATAGGAAGTGTTTGGTTGCAGTCATTGCAGCTAAATGTGGCGTAACCAGTTATTAAGTGTAAGGGGGCAATTACTTTTTCACACAGTGCCAGTTGGTGTTGGTTAACTTTTTTTCATTAAATAAGTGAAATTAAAAAAAAAACAAGTGTTATTTGTTCACTCAGGTTCCCTTTATCTAATATTACATTTTCTCTAAAGACCTGAAAACATCCAGTGTGTGACAAATATGCAATAATAGAGAAAATCAGGAAAGGGGCAAATACTTTTTCATGCCACTGTATATATAACTGATCTATTAAATGTAATTGAATTGTCCATGAAGCCTATGCATTCCAGCTTGCAAAATTGTCTTAACCATCTGTTTATTAGAGTAATCTGCTTATTTTTATGGAAGTGATACCCAAACATCGGTAATATATCAGAAATTATGATTTCCCCACCAAGGTCTTTCATCTGTTTGACTATACTGTATCCCTGTATTCAAACTGTCCTCTAACCTACTCCTTGCTACGTCATTTGCCCCATGTCACAGTACTAATGGATTGACGGTGTTTTCAAGTAGCCCTTCCAGAAGAATAGAAACATCGTGAAGCCTAGCACCAGGCAGTACACTATCTGTTGTGCTTTCTTTACGCTTATAGCAAACTTGTGTTTCTATTCCCAGTATATTCTCTCCAGGATTCCCCGAGGAGGATTCCATCTTCTGCACTAGTGGTCTAGTGCTGAGCACAGCCAGCCACAGAGTGCACCCCAGCCTGCCCTCAAGAGCAAGATTCCTGGATTCCCTGAGGGGGATTCCATCTTCTGCACTAGCAGTCTGGTGCTGAGCGCAGCCAGCCGCAGGGTATACCCCAGCCTGCCCTCAAGAGCAAGATTCCAGGTACGCTTCAGGAAAGCAGCTCCAGTCCAGCATGCTAGCAGTGAACCTAGTTTGTGGATGGTGCCTGAAATTATAGGCAGATTCAGCACTCCACCTCTCCCGGACCGGCTTCAGCTCCTGGAGATTTGAACTGCTTGGCACAGTCCCCTGGAGCTTATCTGTCTGCTGCCTAAATTTCTCTTTTCCTAACCTCCACAACTAAATCTGTGATGTGTCTTTGTGCCCACTGCTGAATTTGAATTGTTAGTGTAGGGAACTAGAACCCCTCTTTTGAATAGTTAAGAGTATGAAACTATAGCATTTTTGGAGTGTTTCAACTGCCTTAAGCTATTTAAGTATTAAGAAAGTTTGAAGTTAAAAACTGCTTTGTCTAACTGCTGAATTGCTGTTTCTCCCATCTACCCCCCAACCCCACTAGCCTTTTCCCTCTGTATACTGGTGACACTGCTGGTGCTTAATACCAGCCACTGTCATAGCCATTCTCTCCCTCTCTGGCTAACTTAGCACCCTTAATTTCTCACATTGTTATAAAATTATTTTGTCTCCTTATTTAGCCTGCCTCCCAAACTCTGAAGCCTTTATTCTGTTGGTACATATAAGCTGATTTCTCCCTTCTCTTCTTTCTTCTCCAGGATTCCCTGAGTGGGATTCCATCTTCTGCACTAGAGGCATCTTATTTTTCCTATTAATCCTCCAACCTTGCATCTGTCTTTTCCTGTTCTAATCACCGTTACCCCCTGCCTTATTCTCATTTTTAGCATACTGTACTCTTAAGAAGAAAAAAAAAAACTACTCCATAGTGTCAGTCATACTCACTGAAGGTCAGTTATTCCCCTTATCCCACCAATAGAAATAGCAATGGGCATCACAGCTACCACACTCAGCCTATTCATGGTTACCTTTCTTGCTTTGCCCACATCCCATCCTGCCCCCCTACCCTCCACCCTGAGCCCCACCCTCCGCTACCACCCCACAGCAGCCAACCCCCCCCACCCTGGACACCCCTATTTTTCCATGTCACCCACCTCAAAACCAGTACCTCCTCCCCCGGGAAACCCTGGGCCCACCCTTTCCTTGCTATACCTACCCTCTGCACCCTACCCATCCCTTGTACCCTCACTAGTAGGACCATGCATCAGTACCTGGCTAAGGGTCCTGGTTGCCACAGGCCACTCATCAGGAACATACACCCCAACTCCAGGCCGTTGTCAACTCGTGACCCCACACCCCACTCTAGTACTGGCCTCAGCATTGCATCCATGAATATTTGCAGCCTCCTAAAAAAATCAGCTGCTCTCCAGTGCTGGGCTGTACAACACTGTCCTTATGTTATACCACTAGTCGAGACCTGGCTCTCGAGAAAAACTCCTGACTCGGTTATCTCCCTCCCCGGCTACACTCTGTTCAGGGAAGACCGCATAGGCAAATGTGGTGGCGTGTGCGCAGTCTTTATGTATGACACACTTTTAGGCCATGGTATTCCTGCCCACAAGCTCAATTTTAGTGCCCAAGCCCTCACCCTCAAGGGTGCCCCTGACCCAACCAGGGGCCCTCTTTTTCTCACAGTTTTTTACATATCCCCAACGGACCAGGGACCAGCTGTTCACTCCCTCATTGATTGCTTCACCACACTCCCACACAAGACAGAGCAGCTCATCCTAGGTGACCTTAATGTCAATTGACTGAGTAAAACTGCCCCCCCATATCAGGGACTCCTTCACTGCCCTAGATATGACCAACTAGTTACCTCACCCATTAGATTTAACTGGTCAGGTGGCTCCAGCACCCTCCTAGATGTAATTCTGTCAAACTGTCCCCATAAAATCAGGGATATTAATGTGTTACCAGACTCTCTTAGTGACCACTCTCCTGTCCTCTGCCACTGGTGATCCCCCACACCAAAACCAGTGTCCTAGTTCACCGCACACCGGTGCTTTTGCCCCGGGGTCTCAGAAAACTAAAAACGCACCTAGCCCAGCTTGACTGGTCCCCAATCCTACTCACAATGGATATTGACTCTGCCCTAGCCCATTTCTCCAGTGCCTTCAGCAAGGCCAGCGACCTTTTCACCCCCATGACCAGAATCTGTACCAAGAAACACAATGTCCCATGGATGTCCCCATCCCTCATCCAAACACTGAAACAAAGAGTTAATCTCTGGCATATTGCTGTCGAGACAGGTAAACTGACTGACAGACAAGCCTATAATGCAGCATGTAATAAGTGCACCTGGGCTATAAGGCAGGCTAAGGCCAGATATTATCACACCCCGTTGAATCCACTTGGGGCTCATTCCATGCTTTCTGGGACAATATGAATGAGCTCAATGGAAAGACCTACTCTCCCCCACCATCGCTACTCTCCATAGACATTACCATCACTACTGATCCTCCCCTCATAGCTGAGTGCCTCAATATGGCTTTCTCAGATCTAAGCTCTGTCCTCCCCAACTACTTTTTCGACCCTATTCCTGCCTCCACCCCCCCAACCGTGGGTCGCCCCCTTTCTACCTATGTGACATATCACCCCTTGAAGCCAGGCCTCATCTGCAAAAAGCCTTAGCTAGCAACATCTCCAGCTGTGATCCCCTGGACTCCAGGATTCTTCAGTTAGTCCTAGATACTGTACTAGCCCCTCTCACCAACCTTTTAAACTGGTCACTATGTCTTGGTCAATTTCCCAGTGCCTGCAAAATTACAGAAATCACTCCTATCCACAAGAGTGGAGATAGAACCTCCCCTAACAATTTCAGGACCATCTCCATCCCCCCCCCTCCAAAGTACTAAAAAAAATAGTGGCCATTCAGCTGTCCAAATATCTGCCCAAATAAGACCTGATGTGTCCAGAACAACATGGGTTCTGCCCTGGACACAGCACCACTACGTCCCTCCTGGAGTTCTCCCAGCACCTCCACTCTGGTCATGTTGCGGGTGCAGTGCTCATTGACCTCCCCAAGGCCTTTGGCATTGTCTGTCACCCCCTCCTACTTGACTCCCTCCACCAACTTGGCTTTTCCCCAGCCCACTGGCTTGGTTCACCAGTTACCTCTCTGCCAGATCACAGCGCATGAAGATAAAAGGCACCCTGTCCAATACCCTGCCCATTCACTTAGGGGTCCCCCCGGGTTTCCATTCTGGGCCCTGTTCTGTTCAGCCTTTTTCTCAATACTCTCCCCAACCCCTGCTTGGGCAATATGGTACTCTATGCTGATGATTTCTCCTTGCCTCCCACCCTGACCCTGCGTCTCTACAGGAATCCCTGCAGCACACATTCAACCAAGCTGAAAACTGGTTCCTAGACCACCAGCTGGTCATTAACATCAAAAAAAAACAAATCTATGCTTTTTACGCATCACCAGAATAAGTACAAAAATGTCCGCCTCTGCATTCTCCCCAGCAATGTTCACCCTCTTGAGCAAGTGTCATCCTACAAGTACCTGGGCATCACTTTTGACTCGGCTCTTACATTTCACACCCACATCAATACCCTGTCCTCAGCCATAAACTCTTGGATTGGCCTTCTCTATCGCCACAGAGATTGCCTCCCTCAAACCACTCTCCAACTGGCCATCAACTCCTCCGTCCTGTACTATGGCCTACCTACCTACACTGCAGCCAACAATACCACCCTCACCAGAATCCAGACCTCGATAAAGAAGGCCTGCAGACTCCCGACTGGTGCATCCCTCCACACCCATACTAGCCTGCTCTATTCCATGGCCAACCTGCTCACCTTGGAGGAGCACCTGCATTACCAAACCTGCTTACTTGCCAAAAAATCCCTGCTAGGACTCTCCCCCCCAGGGTCACTGCATCCCTGTGGCTTGCAACCCCATCCATTGCCACCCATAGCTCAGTTAAGGCCACCTTTCTGGAGTTCCATACCAAGATCTCCCTAGCCCAAAGGTCCTTCCACTACCGCACCCCCACATGGTTCAACTCCCTCCTGCTCTCTGTCACTAAGTCTACCAAAATTGGTCCCTTTAAAATCACTCTCCATAACCACCTCTTTGGCTCCTGAAGCTGTTGTTGCCCTTAATCAACCTAATGTTTGGGGTCCCACCCCGTTTCTTGCCTATAGCCTTGACAATGTCCGTTGGACAGCTTCCTCCCCACTTATTTTTTTTTTTATACGATTGCTATTTACTGCATGTAACTTTATCCTTTAAACCACTATTACATTGTGTTCTTTTTATCTCTATTGCACCTGTATGTTACCACTGTTGTACCTCACACTGTAACCATGTCTACCCTCTCTGTGACGAGGTGCCTTTGTAAATGAGTCCCTGACTCAAAGGTTGTAAATCCGACTTTCAAAATAAATAAATAAATAAATAAATGCGTGTAATGGAATCCCCAATAACTATAATATTCCTGTTGTTTGCACTATATTTTTTCTTATTAGTTTGTTCCATGGTTACAGCGCTGCTTGGTTCTTTGTTTTGTGTGGAATATATATTTGAGGTCTGTTCCTCATTTTTCCCTAATTTATCTGGGATAACAGGTGATAAATTTACATACCTGTTTGATAATTTGATCGGTACACCCAGTACAGATCCTAACATAGTGTCCATTGGAGACTCCATTATTTCTCCCTTATTTCCAAATTCATCCTTTGTACCTTGTTTTAATAAGTGACTATTTTCAGCAGTACTCAATTTATCAGACATCCTGTAGCTAATATCAACTACTTTCTCATCGATAAATTCTTCTAGCCTAGTGATATCTTTATGAGTTTGTTCATGAGGAGGTGTAAAAAAATGGCAACATTGAAAATCTGGAGTGAAAATATGAAAAATTGGTGAAGTCATGAGCAGGCATAGAAATTACACAAAACACATCTGTAACCCAATTATTTTTGGGATTTTTTTAACCACATTTTCAACATATGCATTTTGAGACCTCCCCTCATGAACAGCAGCACTGTGATTTTGTTAACCTGTTCCAAAAGTTGATTTCCCACAGTGACCACGCCATTGTGTGGAAATACATTTTGGGCAGGCTGTGAAAAATGACAGCTGTACTGTTCATAAGGAGGTGTGAAAAAATGCCAGTGTTGAAAATCTGGCATGCAAATATTACAAATTTGCAAAGTTACAAGGGTGCGTGGAAACTGCGCAATGCACACTTGTAACACAGTCATTTTATGGACTTTTGTCACCAAATTTTCAGCATAGGCATTTTAGGACTTCTGTTCAGGAACAGTGTCACCATCATTTTCTCAAACTATCCCAAAAACTGATTTT
This sequence comes from Neoceratodus forsteri, assembly GCA_016271365.2. Taxonomy (NCBI): domain Eukaryota; kingdom Metazoa; phylum Chordata; order Ceratodontiformes; family Ceratodontidae; genus Neoceratodus; species Neoceratodus forsteri. The sequence continues at coordinate 375,195,476 of CM057449.1, forward strand.
GCACAGCGACCGCTCTATTCTGCGCCGGACGTGTGAAAACATATGTTGGCCAGGATATGTAAAATGGCAGCTGCACTGTTCATAAGGAGGTGTGGAAAAATCCCAATTTTGAAAATCTGGAATGAAAATATAAATTCAGAAGTTGTGATAGTGCGTGGAAACTGCGCAAACCACAATCATAAAACAGACATTTTTTTAAATTTTTTTCACCAAATGTGCAACATAGACTTTTTGAGAGTCCCCCATGTGTACAGTGGCACTGTCATTTCATTAATCAGTCCTGAAAGGTGATTCCATGCAGTGACCGCAAAATCACATTTCGGGACCAAATAACACCATGACAGTGACTGAATTCATGAGGAGGGGTCCCAATAACCCTGTGTTGAAAATGTGGTGTGCAAATTCCCAAAAATGCCCAAGATATGTACCAAAGTTTTAAAAAACCCTATTTATGCCATTATACAGCTTACCAACAATTCTTCGGTTCGTGGTCAGCTTTGAAGAGTGCAAACGTGTTCCCGGTCCACTGAAAATAGTCACGCCAGATTCCGGAGGTAAGTATTGGGTGAGGGTGTGTGTGGGGAGGCAGGGTGCCCACAGAGTGGGTGTGGGTTGGGGGAAGGAGCAGGACAGAGCATAAGGGACTGTTTTTTTCTTTTACAGGTTCAAAAAACAAACAAACATTGCATGATTTTTTTTTTAACAGGGGCATTTGGCACACTAGGGTGGACTCCCAGTGTGTCACCTGAGTGTTTAGGGAGCTAGTTGATGGGAGATTGGGCACCCCATCAGCACATACCAAAGGGGGGCAAGAGCCAAGGGGGATTGGGCAACCCCCTTGGAACATAACAAACGGGGGTGTGTGTATTTTGCTGAGGGGGCATGGGATCCCCTGTGGGCACATAAACCGGGTCAGTGCATGCTGACAGGGGGATTGGGCATCCCTGAAGTCGACATTGTGGCAGGCAGTGGCAGCAGTGACTGCCGCCATGTTTACTATAATGCTTTTCAAGGGAAGGCATGTTGGGAAGTGCCACTGTGTGATGAGCTTTGCTCTCATTGCAGTGGACCTTTCCTTAGATGTGCTCGCCACATTATGTATTCCTGGTGTGGGACCTGCATGCTGGCTTATTGGGGAATGAGGGACACACCTACTGCTGTGTGCACTGCATTAACCCAACAGTGACCATGCCTCCAAATCTGCTACTAGTGCAAGACGTTGGCCGCGCAAGCGCCAGCCAACATAAAAACAGTTCAGATGTTTAGTTTGCATGGTTTGCTTTGGTCCACCTTGTGTTGACCAGTTGCATTGGTGAATGGGCAAACAACAGTACTCAAATTTGCCAGAGAGTCAGTCCTATAGTACAAGAATTGTTTTGGTATCAGTTCATTGCTGGAGCATAGTGAGACAGCTTACTTGCATGTTTGGCATCTGGCAGAGTGGTAGCTTGGCTAGGGTATACGTACTTGTGGTTTCATCTACTTTAGCTAAGAACATTTTTCTACTAAAAACATGTGAACAAACTCTAAAACTAAAGACAGCAGATGAATAGAAACTAAAAGGCTACAAAGGTCAGACAGTAAGGGGACTAATAGGAGGTAAAAAGTGCTATGTATGACTGACAGCCTGATCTGTGCACTGTCCACTGTTGCAAAAGGCTTCCAAAACTTAGGCCTCTATGTTGACTGTGAGGGAGTGAGCTTTTCCCTTAGCAGTGGGCAGGGGAACAGCCTGCCAGTCCCCAAAGAGGCATTGCTAGCATGAGATATTGCTTGGGGCACAGCACCCAAAACAATAGGCCTGGGGCCTGGGTGCCACCTAGGCCCCCAGAAGCTGTTGACATTTTGGTGTCCTCTAGTGCAAAATAACAGATTTCTGATACCTTTTCCTTGTTTTTTCCTCACCTCCATAGCAATATAATCTAACAATGTAGCCGCTGTCCTCATTCCCTCCCCCAGCAAACACAGCCCCACAATCATTTTTAGAGACTCTGCTGTACACAGAGAATGACTGGCTCACCCAGTACTGGGAAGTTTCCAGGCAGACACTGCCTCTTATGGGTACCTAACTACCTTCTGAATTTTGAATTTGTCATCTATTTTCTAAATAAATGGGGTTGTTTGGGCACTGCAAGTAAATTTAAGTTGCAAACATAGAGCTAATGTAATGTATTAAATGTAAGTGGATTATTGATAAAAATGTGTCACCATAGACCATCTCTTATTGATTTTCCATGTGTGCACCTGCATCAACTTTTCACGTGGGGCTCCTGTGCCCCAATCCAACCCTGACTGTACAGCATTGTCTGAGCACTATTCAGGTGATACTAATAATAAGCAGTCAGCATGCTGGTTGCTGCTCATTTTTGGACAAATACTGCCTCACTTCACCCCACTGTATAGTGCCATTTAATAGCTGCTGTCCTTATACATACACACACACCACTGCAACCATTTTTGGAGATTCCATAATTTGGCACAAATATTTAATCCTCTCTGAGCAACCTATCTGACTACTTACTTGTCCAGTAGAGTCCACCTTGACTTTAAGCCCCTGTCTATTCTCCCAGTGTCGTTGTCTGATTAACCTAATAGTGTTCTTTGACTGGGTAACAAGGAACTGGATAGGGGCCACACTGTGGATCTGCTCTGCTTTGACTTCAGCAAGGCTTTTGACTCAGGGCTGCATAGATGCTCACTGAAGAAGATAGAATATCTGCTTGTGGCTACAGCCATAGTAAACTGTGTTGGTAACTGGCTAAAGGAGAGGCAACGGAGAGTGTTGGTAAAAGGTGTTAAATCAGAATAGACAGATGTCAAGAGCAGGGGCACCACAGGGAACTGTTCTGGGTCTGGACCTCTTCACCATGTCATCACTGACATTGGTGAGGGCATCTGAGGCAGGATGTCTCTCTTTGGTGATGACACTAAGCTTTCTTGGAGGGTGGATAGTGATGAGGGAATACAAGACATGCAGAGAGACTTGCAAAAACTAGAAGGGTGGTCAAGGGTTTGGCAGCTGAAGTTCAATGCCTCTCCCCCCTCAAAAAAAGTAAGGTTATGCACCTGGGGAACAAGAACCCCAGGATGGAGTACTGGATGGGAAAGGTTAGGCTCAGTACCACAGCTGAGGAATGAGACTTTGAGGTTATCATCAATGACTTAATAAAGCCATCCAGTCAGTGCAGCAAAGGTTACAGCAAGGCAAACAGTATGCTAGGATGCATTGTGAGGGGTACAGGCAGCAAAAAAGAAATGTAATACTTCCCCTGTATAGATCCATGGTGAAGCCATACCTGTAGTACTGCAGTCCTTACCTCAGAAAGGAAAGGGACAGGTTGGAAATGATGCAGTGTAGGGTAACAAAAATGTTTCAGGGCCAACAGGGCAAGTCCTATAAGGAGCACCTCAGGACACTGAACACGTACTCACAGGAGTGCTTGGGGATAGCCCAAGTTCCAGTTGTCTCAGTGGTGCAGCTAGTTAGTGCAACCAGAATGGTATTCTGGGTAGCCAGGGTTCAAGTCCCAGCTGAGGCACTTACTTCTTTCTCACCTCTCTTTGTATGGGTTCCATAAATATGCACATCACACTCCTGTTTAATTGTTATGAGTAAATATTTGTGTTGCCATTGGGTTGTGCATTTGAGAAGGAGTAATGTACTCAGGGACAGCCCAGGTTCCAGTTGTCTCAATGGTGCAACTGGTTAACCCAGTTAGAATGGTATTCCAGGTGGCCTGGGTTCAAGTCTCAGCTGAGGCACTTATTCTTTCTCATCTCTGTTTGTTTGTGTTTCATAAATATGCACACCTTACTCATGTGTGATTGTTACATAGATACACAGACAGTGTCGGCAGATAAGAGCCTATTGCCCACCCAGTCTGCCCATTTGAGCTCGTAAGTTTACTTTATGTTTTCCTACAAGTCTGTTGCCCCTTAACTCTGACCTCCAGAATTCCTTTATGTCTATCCCATGCATTTTTAAATCCTGTGATTATCTCAGCCCCCCACCACTTCCTCTGGCAGGGTGTTCCACTTGTCCACCACCCATTCTGTGAAGAAATTCTTCCTCACGTTTCCTCTGAATCGTCCTCCCTGCAGCTTCATCCCATGACCTCTAGTCCTGGAACTTCTTTTTTGCTTAAAAATAGTGTCTTCCTGCACCCTGTTCCTCCCTGTGAGATACTTGTATGTCTCTAGCATATCCACTCTCTCCCTCCTCTCCTCCAGGGAGTACATATTCAGTTCCTTCAACCTTGTTTGATTGTTGATTGTTATGAGTAAACATTTGTATTGCCATTGGGTTGTGCATTTGAGAAAGAGTAATGTGCTTGGGGACAGCCCAGGTTCCAGTTGTCTCAGTGGTGCAGCTGGTTAGCACAATTGGAATGGTATTCTGGGCAACCAGGGTTCAAATCCCAGCTGAGGCACTTACTTCCTTCTCACCTCTGTTTGTATGTGTTCCATAAATATGCTCAGCGCACTCCTGCATGATTGTTATAAGTAAATATTTGTGTTGTCATTGTGTTGTGCATTTGAGAAAGAGTAATGTGCTTGGGAACAACCCATGCTCTAGGTGTCTCAGTGGTGCAGCTGGCTAGCTCAGTCGGAAAGGTAGTCCAGGTGGCCTGGGTTCAAGTCCCAGCTGAGGCACTTATTTCTTTCTCACAACAAATAGTTTGACTGTTGAGTTCTATGAATACTAAATAATTTTTTCCCAACAAAGCTTTTATGGTTTATAAGATGTAAACTCTTGTTGTTTTTAAAGGGTGGGTGTAAATAACATTTTATTGGTGGAGGAGGTGGAAAATATTGTGCTATGTAAGTCAAGCTTGAGGCCACAGGCAGTTTTTCCACTGAGGCTACCTGCTGAATGCACATCCTAGACTCTTAACATGGACGTATTAGGATGGTGCTGGCACAGGTATCTGATGGGAAGCAGTAAGGAACTCTATCAGGATAATTGTTGTTTTCATGACGGGCATGTCATGGTAGTAGGAACTAATAAGTACTTCAACATTCATCTTGATATGGCAATGAAAGAAAACAAGAATAAAAAATAAGCATCTTTGATTTTTTTGCCAGAAAACATTGCTGCTGAGAAAAAAAAACTATTCGCTAATAACTACTGCTCTTTTACTACTGATTTATAGACCCATTAATATGAATTTAGTATCATATTTTCAAGGTGGGGGGCTTACACAGAAACATAGAAACATAGACTTTGACGGCAGATAAGGACCGCTTGGCCCACCTAGTCTGCCCATTTCCCTACCTAGAGGATAAACTCCAAATCCTATTTAACCAACAGCCTATTTCTTCCTACCCCCCACAAAAATTGCCTTATGTCTGTCCCATGCATTTTTGAATTCACCCACAGTTTTAGACCCCACAACCTCCTCAGGAAGGCTGTTTCATGCGTGCACCACCCTCTCTGTGAAAAAATACTTCCGCACATTGCCCCTGAGCCATCCCTCCTCTATCTTCAAATTGTGTCCCCTTGTTCTTGCGCATCTCTTTTTCTGAAAGACGCTACCCTCTTGGACTTTGTTCATTCCACTGAGGTACTTAAACATTTCTATCATGTCCTCCCTCTCCCTCCTTTTCTCAAGGGTATACATATTAAGTTCCTTTAGCCTCTCCACGTATGGCTTATCTTGCAGACCCTGCACCATTTTAGTTGCCCTCCTCTGAACTGCCTCCATCCTGTCTATGTCTTTGTGGAGATGGGGTCTCCAGAACTGAACGCAGTACTCCAGATGGGGTCACAACAACTGTCTGTACAGGGGGATAACAACTTCCTGTTTTCTGCTGGTGATGCCTCTCCTTATACATCCCAGTATCCCCCAGCCCTCCCTACTGCCTTCTCACATTGCTTGCCAACCTTAAGGTCATCTGATATGATTACCCCAGGTCCCTTTCCATTTTGTTGTTGTTACTCCTCCCCATAATTGTGTAATCTTCCCTGGTTTTGTTTTTCCAGGTGCATTACTTTGCATTTGCATTGAATCCAAGCTGCCATACTTCTGACCATTCCTCCAACCTTGCCAAGTCCCTTCTCATCCTTTCCATGCCTCCTTGTGTATCAACCCTGTTGCAGATCTTTGTGTTATCTGCAAAGAGGCATACTTTTCCTTCCAGTCCCTCTGCAATATCACTTATAAAGACATTAAAAAGGACTGGACCCAGCACTGAACCCTGCAGTACACCACTAGTAACCCCTCTTTCTACAGAGTGGACTCCATTTACAATTACCTTCTGTGTCCTGTTGTTCAGCCAGTGTTTTACCCAGGCTACCACCCTGGGACCCACTCCAAGGCTAGTTAGTTTGACTACTAATCTTTTGTGTGGGACTGTGTCAAATGCCTTGCTAAAGTCTAGGTAGGCCATGTCCACAGCCCCTCCCTGGTCTACTACTTTGGTCACCCAGTCAAAGCAATCAATTAGATTCATCTGACATGACCTTCCCACTGTGAACCCATACTGCCTTGGGTTCTGTGCCCCACTGACCTCTAGGTACTCAACAATTCTTTCCTTCAGAAGTGATTCCATCACTTTCCCTACCACAGAGGTCAAACTGACAGGTCTGTAGTTTCCTGCCTCTGTCTTGCTCTCACTTTTGTGAAGGGGGAATCACATCAGCCTTCTTCCAGTCCTCAGGTACCACACCATCCTCCCATGATTTGTTATAAAGGATAGTCAGTGGTGTCACTAGTTCGCTGCTTAATTCTTTTAGAATTCTGGGGACAATTCCATCTGGCCCCATTGCTTTGTCCACCTTCAGTTTTAGGAGTTCTTTCAGAACCCTTTCTTCTGCGAAAGGACTGGGATTGACCCCCCTCAGTAGAGTGCTTCTGTTAATGGGATTTGGCACCCCCCCACTTCCTCTTTTGTGAATACTGAACAGAAGTATTCATTCAGTATCCCTGCTTTTTCACTGTAAGTCTCTGCCCACCCACCATCCATTCTATTCAGCCTCACTATCCCTCCCTCCCTTTGTCTTTCTACGCTCCCTGATATACCTATAAAAGGTTTTATCCCCCTTCTTAACCGAGTTGGCTATCTTTTTATATTCATGCTTCATTTTACACCATGAATGCTTTAACTACTGCAATATGTAGTATCTTGACAAAGTATGCTGATCAACTTATCATTTAGTAGTTTTATTTATTTAGTTTATTTATTTAGTTGGTTTGATAAATATACTGTAGGTTATATAGGTGGTATAGATGGCAGGGCCCACTGATTCTCTAGAATGGCTACTGGCTATCCTGTAAATTTAGTGTGCTTCACACAGAGTGCCATTGGGAGACTGAGAGCAGCCTGACTCAAGCTTGTAGGAGCCTCCACAGCTGTGCAGCCACCTGTGCAGAAAATATTAAGGGATACCTGTGCAGTGATTTTTTTCTGTGCCAGCAGAGGCGGGGTGGGATTTAGTCCAAAACACATTTGCAAATCTGGCCTCAGGTATGTGACCCCTTTGGGCTCTTTCTGCCTGAGATCTTGCAAATGTTTCCCTGCAGAACTGTACTTGCACTGCAATTCTAGAGCCCAACTTGGGGTTGCAACACACTACAGTCATTCTAGGTCTAAAGTCTTATTAGAGATGATGTCATGGCCTACTTTGTGTTACTCATGGAAAACTGTCACTTTCCACAGACACTGCTGATGTTACAATAATAACCAGCAGAGAAGTCAGCAATTGAAATCAAGGAAAAACAGTTACAATTTGACTCCAACTTTTTCATGTCAAGTAAAATATGACCCCTATATAAAAAAAATGCAATCCAAACATCAATTAATTAACTAATAAAATAGGTTCAACATTTTAGATTATGGAATTTATTTGTGTTGTGAAGTCCCTTTTAAGTAACAATATTTGCCACATTGTCTCTTGTCACATAATATTTTAAACACAGTGTGCCAGATTCTCTCTAAAGTAATTTATTTAAACATCAATTGTTATATCAAACTCAACAAGGTTTCACAAGCTAATTATAATGTGTTATAAAGCTGTTACCCAGATTCAAAAAGGCATTGGCCTTATTTTTTATTCCATCTGTTGTGCCTTTGATTAGTTTTTCATTATATGGCTGGCTGCCAACATGTGCATACATTTCTCTTAAGTATTTATCTTCCTTCATAGAACAACTGCTTAGCCTTTATTGGCAGTTTTATCTTAAGGAGTACTTTTCATTCTGTTAATGCAACTTTTTTTCAACTCAGGTTGGATTTTCCTTTGGTCTATGTAGTCCATTTAAAAGTGCCTCCACATCCCTGTCTACCAGGCTACAGAATATATTTATTGCTTTATTTTGATATCCATGTGGACAAAAACTGGATTTTTTTCTTAAAGTAGGTTTCTTTTCCAGCTCTGCATTCCATTTCTCATTACCACATTGCCATCATGTGTGGGTTCATACTGAAATAGGATTTGAAATATAGTGTACAGTAGCTGGTGAACTAATTTAAACATGTCTGCTTTTAAATTGAAAGCATTAGTAATGGGGTGTGAATATAACTTGGGTCTTTTTTTAAATGTTTTCCTGTGCTGTTGTTAAAATTTCACCAGTCCCCGGGAACTGTTCCACTACTGCCAGACTATAGAACCAGAAGTACCAGATTAAGTAAACACAATGGTGGAAAAAAAAATCAAAATACCACCAAGAGTAATAAGATATGGTAGCTCTTAGTGTCCCTTTCCCTGCTCTCTGTTATTCCAGTTGTACTTCTCCTATTGTTCTGAAGTAGTCTATGACTGTGTATTAATGCTGTTTCATGCTGTATTAATTTTGGGCAAGGACAACAGTCAGTGATGAATTAAAAACTACAAACTAAAATGGTGGCAGATTACAGGATGAGGGGGAGGGAGTTGCTGATGATCACCAAGAAAGAAAGGGACCTGGGGGTTATCATTTCTAATAACCAAAAGCTGTCTAAGCTGAGTACAAAGGCTGCAAAGAGGACCAGTGGTGCAGGGGGAGACATATTCCAGTATAAGAGATGTATAAGAATGAAGGGGCATGTTATGAAATTGGAAGGTGGCAGGCTGAGGGAAACGTGAGGACAGTTTTCTTCACAGAGAGAGTGGTGGGTACATGGAATAGACTGCCACAAGGGGTGGTAAGCCTGAGCACAGTGGAGGGTTTTAAACATGCATGGGACAGGCATAAGGGTACCTTAGAGGTGGGAAGGTGGGGTGAAAAGCCATTGACCAGTCAGGGTCAGAGACCACAAACTAGTGTAGGGATTTCAGGCAAACTGAATGTTCCTGGCAGTCGTTATCTGCAGACAACATTTATGTTTCTATGTTCCTATTATTATCTATCTTTTCCATTACCACAGGTGCTGTATTAGGGCAATCACTCACCCACTCTGCAAATAAATAATTGTTTGTACACATGGAGATGTGAATGCAATCAGTTGTAATGAAACATCTGAACCAAAGCTGAGCACTTCCAAATCTTTGCTTGCTCAATGACAAACAATGAAAAGCAACACTATAACAATGAAAAGCAACACTATAGTACATTTGTGTAAGTTTGTTACCTTTAAAAAAGGCACAGACTACATGTGAAAAACATACAGAATAACTTTGAGAACTTTGAAAGCAGTGCCACAGTGTCAGTACCATAGGAAGGGTGGGACGGGTGGTGCTCCTACCCTGGCGCATGCCTCCAAGGGGCACACCCAGCTTAGTTTTCAAGTCAAGCTCTCATGCCTGATTCAGTGGCCCAGATGTGCTGTAGCTTTAAATTTTAAGTTTTTTAATTTTTTTCCCTGTAATTACCAATTACTGTCAGGAGGGAGGCTCTGGTGCATCCGCGGAAGGAGCAGCAACTGTGTGTGTGTGTGTGGGGGGGTCACATGGTCATGCCATCTGCACAGACAAAAAATCATGAGGTGGTGGTAACTGTCTCTGGGCAGGCCAGAGCTGCCCATACAGTATAAAAGGTATGGGTGGAGATGTGGAGCACGTGGTTGTGAGAGGCACGGTTTCGTTGGAGAGAGACAAATTGAATAGAGAGAGCGAGTCTAGCAGAAAAATGGAAGAAAATGCAGAAGTGATAGAATATACACACAGAGTAGAGACGATGGAGGACAGAGTGAGGAGTCTAGGAGAGAATGAGATTTGTGTAAGCACAAGCAAAAGCATTCTTCTGTTCGTTCCTGAATCCTGACTGACTGTTATCAATAGTCTCTGACTGCCTGACTGGAGTGGACTACTAGGACTACTGTGCCGATTGCTGAATGATGACTGACTGACTGACTGACTTAGACTAGTAAACATTTCCATGATCTACGTGGGGTGGGGGGTGCAATTGAAAATCATTGGGCAGGCCTGGCTGCCAGGTTTAAATGAAATCTGTGGTGAATTTATGATCCATTCCGGTCTCTGTGTACTTACTGTGTGACGATGTGACTCTCTTCAGCATCCCCTCACCCGTCCCGCCTTTGGCTTGCACCGAGACTCCTGGGCTGGGACCTCCACCAGTCTTCTCCACTGTGGCTCTGAGCCCGTTCTGTCTCCACAAGTGCACGCATGCTTCTCCAGCTCCACTATCCCATGCAACCCCAGCTGTGAGAGACGGGACCGTCTAGATCTTGTGTCTGGTGGACTGGAACTTGGCCTGCAGTGCTGGCAGACTCGCCTGACTCAGCTGGCTCTGTTGTGTTTTCTCTGCTGCTGACTGACTGGGTCACTGCTCCCGCTCCAGGGCCGGGCTGCCAAACCACACTGCTTCCTAATAGTTCAGGCGGGCGGCCGATGCCCAGCGGCAACAGGCCGTCCAACTCACTCATCGTATTCCTAACTGAACTTAAACTGCATTCTATTTTAGTGATCAGTAAAATAAAATGCACTAGTGAAGCTGAGAAATTGCTGACAAACGCATAATTTTCCATCAGACATTATTTTATTTTTTATGAAATAGCTAACCAGTCAGCCAGATGGTTAATTTGTGTGCAGTCACAACCAATCCAGTTTGACTAGTGATCTTTGATGATCATTCATGCAACTCTGCGGCTTCAGCTAAAATAAAAATCCCATTCCCTAATCGATCCTTATCAGAGGTAGTAACAGTCTGTCAAAATCTTGAGGCAGGCACAGGTGACAGTGAATTTATGTGTACAGAGGCAAAGGGCATGGCCTGGTGCTGCCTGCTGAACTAGTGGGACAATACAATCACACCAGTAAATCGGTTCCCAGCTGTACCTGTACTGTGCAGCAATTGACACTGTGGGGAGATAAATAATAACAGTCAGTTGCATTTTCACAGGACATTTGATTTAATTCCCATAACTGATCTCAGCTCTCCCCATGCAGAACACCATCACCAAGCACCCACATAACCTCCTGGCAGTCTAGTGGTACCACCTGCCCACCCATAGCCCCAATCGCAATATAGGTTTAGCATAGTCCTGGCAGTCTAGTGGTACCCCTCCCGTAAAGCCGTTCGCTGGTTTACCCTATAGAATAATATCCCTGGTGGTCCAGTGGCACCTTCACCACAGAACCTCGCCCAATTAACTCCCCTCATTTATTAGCGGGCAGAACAAACCCACCCACATACCGCCTGGCCTGCCCACCAAATTACAGTTTACAGAATCAGCTGAAGCCCATTGGTCCACAGTGTGGACCAATGGCTTGCAGTGCATACCTGAATAGTCACAAATATGTGAATGAATGACATAATTGGTTGGCAGCTGGGTGATATGTGGGTGGGATTGTCGCTGCCCTCCAATGACGGGGGTTAGCTGGGTGAGTGGGGGTCCTGTGTAGGTGGGAGGGTGGGGGGTGCCAGTGGACCACTAGGAATACTCTTCATTTGTATTTATCGGTGCTCGCCGCTAAGGGAAGGGGGGGTAGATACCACTAGACTCCCTCTGGCAGCACCACTTGCTGTGCAGGGCGCCATGCACATTTCGCTGGTGAGCTCTGCACAAGTCATGCAAAAGGGGCCATAATAACATGCAAATAGCCCCATTTGCACTTTGCATACATTATGGCCCCATACTCACCACAAAGCATGTAAAACTCTCAGAGCTTCATGGGGCCTTGAGGCGCTCAGTCCCCCGGCTCTTTTTTTGGGGGGGCAGCGCAAAATTAGTCCCTTGCCCAGGGCACCAAAATGCCTTCCTATGGCTCTGCACAGTGTTACTAAATATGGTAACAGGAAAAGTCTACAATGTTGCTTTTCAATGTCCAAGCAAGGATATGGAACTCTGCAGGTTATTTCTTAGTCAGACACAAGAAAGCACAAAGGCAGAGACAATGTAAATGCACAGGTCCACTGTGTAGGAATATAAAAAGCTCCAACAACCAGAAAGGCCAGTTGTAGCCTCTCTTCCCTCTCACTGAATATAATCCCACAATACAGACTATGGGTAATGGCTTCAAGAAATGTACCCCTCACTCCTCACCTCAACTGCTCCATCAAGACAGAAAACAATCCCTCCCCACATGGACCAGAGTCACACATAGGAGTGGTGTCTATTGTCATGCTGATTGATTGGTCTTTCACACACTGAGTGCTCTTAATTTCAGAACTATAGATAAGAAGGGATTAGTCCACACCATCCCATACTAGCTTGCTTTCTTAAAATGTCAAAGAAATAGTCTGTTGCAGCATGGTATGTTGTGTGACTCTGAGCAAGTTACTCCACATCCTCAGTGTTCCTGAGACATAGAAACACAGAATTTGACGGCAGATAAGGACCACTTGGCCCACCCAGTCTGCCCATTTCCCCTACCTGATGGATAAGCTGCAGATCCTAGTTAACCAGCAGCCTACTTCGTCCTACTCCCACCCCCTAGAATTGCCTTATGAATGTCCCATGCATGCTTGAATTCCACCACTGTTTTTGACTCCACAACCTCCTCCGGAAGGCTGTTCCATACATCCACAACCCTCTCTGTGAAAAAATACGTCCTTAAATTACCTGTGAGCCACCCCCCTCTATCTTCAAATTGTGCCCCCTTGTTCTTGAACTCCTCATTTTTTGAAAGATGCTACCCTCTTGGACTTTGTTGATTCCCTTGAGGTACTTGAAAGTTTCTATCATGTCCCCCCTTTCCTTGAGGCTATACATATTAAGCTCCTTAAGTCTCTCTTCATATGTCTTCTGGTGCAGACACTGCACCATTTTAGTTGCCCTCTTCTGGACAGCTTCCATCCTGTCTACGTCTTTGCGGAGATTGGGTCTCCAGAACTGCAAGCAGTACTCCAGATGGGGTCTCACCAGCTGTCTGTACAGAGGGATAATAACTTCCTGTTTTCTACTGGTGATGCCTCTCCCTATGGATCCCGGTATCCTCCCAGCCCTCCTTGCTGCCCTCTCACATTGCTTGCCCACCTTTAGATCATCTGATATGACTAACCCCAGATCCCTTTCCATTTTTGTTGTTGTTAGTATCTCACCCCCCATTGTGTACTCTTGCCCTGGGTTTTTGTTTCCCAGGTGCATTACCTTGCACTTCTTAGCATTGAATCTAAGCTGCCATACATTTGACCATTCCTCTAACCTTGCCAAGTCCATTCTCATCCTTTCCACCCCACTTTGTGCATCAACTCTGTTGCAGATCTTTGTGTCATCTGCAAAGAGACATACTTGTCTGTAGTCTGTAGTCCCCTTATACAAAAGTGGGAACAAAGAGGAAGCAGGGAACTACAGACCAGTCAGCCTCACCTCGGTAGTGGGGAAGATCATGGAAGCACTACTGAAGGAGAGATTGGTGGAACATCTGGTTGTCAATGGACTACAGGACCCAAGGCAGCATGGTTTCACCAGGGGGAGGTCATGTCAGACCAACCTCATTGAATTTTTGACTGGGTGACTAGGGAGGTGGATCCAGGGAGGGCAGTGGACATGGCCTATCTGGACTTCAGCAAGGACTTTGATACTGTGCCACATAGAAGACTATTACACAAACTGGGGAATATGGGTGTGGGCAGGACAGTAGTGTGGTGGGTAGGTAACTGGCTGGGTGGCAGGACACAGAGGGTGGTGGTAAATGGCTGTCCTCCACAGAGGAAGAGTGACCAGTAAGGGGCACATAGGGATCAGTGCTGGGACCGTCGTATTCAACATTTTCATCAGTGACATTGCAGGGACCTAGAAGGCAGAATTTCACTGTTCACTGATGACACAAAGCTCTGTAACAGAGTAGACACATCAGAGGGTGTAGACAGAATGAGAAGGGACCTGCAGAAACTTGAAGAATGGTCAGGGGTTTGGAGTTGAAATTCAATGCAAAGTGCAAGATAATGCATATGGTGCACAAAACCCTGGCACAATATATCAGTTGGGGGTGAGGATATAGCATGCACCAAGCAGGAAAGGGATCTTGGTGTTATCATCTCTGATGACCTCAAGGTAGGGAAACAGTGTGACAAGGCACCAGGTAAAGCAAATAGGATGCTGGGATGTATAGGCAGGGGCATCACTATCAGGAAAAGGGAGGTCATAATTCCGCTATACAAGACACTAGTGAGGCCACACCTGGAGTACAGTGTAAAGTTCTGGAGACCATACTTACGTAAGGGTAGAGAAGGTTCAGAGGAGGGCAACAAAGATGGTGCATAGATAGCATCACAAGTCCTATGAAGACAGGTTGAAGGAACTGAACATGTACTCCCTGGAGAAGAGAAGGGAGAGAGGGTATATGATAGAGACATACAAGTATCTTACAGGGAGGAACAGGGTGCAGGAATACACTATTTTTAAGCGAAAAAGATGTTCCAGGACTAGAGGGCATGGGATGAAGTTGGAGGGAGGATGATTCAGAGGAAACAAGAGGAAGAATTTTTTCACAGAACGGGTGGTGGACAAGTGGAACACCCTGCCAGAGGAAGAGGTGGGGCTGAAACAATCAATGGATTTAAGAATGCATGCGATAGACATAAAGGAATTCTAGAGGTCAGGGTAAGGGGCAACAGACTTCTAGGAAAACATAAACTGAACTTACAAGCTCAAATGGGCAGACTGGGTGGGCCATGGGCCCTTATCTGCCAACACTGTCTATGTATCTATGTATCTCAGTACTTTTGCTTCCAGTCCCTCTGCAATGTTACTTATAAAGACATTGAAGAGGACCGGTCCTAATACAGAACCCTGCGGGTACCCCACTAGTAATCCCCCTTTCTTCAGAGTGGACTCCATTTACTATTACTCTCTGTGTCCTATTCTCCAGCCAATTCTTTACCCAGGCTGTTATCTTGGGACCCACACCCAGGCTAGCTAACTTGTATATTAATCCTTTGTGTGGGACTGTGTCAAATGCCTTGCTAAAGTCTAGGTAGGCCATGTCCACAGCCCCTCTAGATACTAAACAATTCTTTCCTTCAGAAGTGATTGCATCATTTTCCCTACCACGGAGGTTAAACTAACAGGTCTGTAGTTTCCTGCTTCTGCCTTGCTCCCACTTTTGTGAAGGGGAATCATATCTGCCCTCCTCCAGTCCTCAAGTACCACTCCATCCTCCCATGATTTGTTAAAGAGGGTAGTCAGTGGTGTCACTAGTTCTACCCTTAGTTCTTACAGAATTCTGGGATGAATCCCATCAGGCCCCATTGCTTTGTCCACCTTCAGTTTTAAGAGTTCTTTCAGAACTCTTTCTTCTGTAAATGGGCTGGTATCAACTTCTGCATCCAGAGTGTTTCTACTGTTTATTTTAGGTACCCCCCCTTCCTTTGTAAATACTGAGCAAAAATATTTGTTTAGTACTTCTGCCTTTTCACAGTCACCCTCTTCCACCCTCCCTCCCTCCCTTTATTAAGCCTCACTATCCCTCCCTTGGTCTTCCTTCGCTCCTGATGTACCTATAAAAGGTTTTATCCCCCTTCTTAACTGAGTTGGCTATCTTTTCCTCGGTTTGGCCCTTTTCTGTTCTGACTGCCTTCCCAGCTTCCTTTTGCTTTAACTGATACAGTTCTCTGTCCTGCTCCTTCTTTGATTCCTTGTACTGCCTGAATGCTTTCTTTTTCTCTTGAACCTTCACTGCCACTTCCTTTGAGAACCATAGTGGTTTCTTACATCATTTCGTTTTGTTTATTTGCTTCACACAAAGGCTTGTTACCTCTGTGATGGCAGTTATAATTGTTCCCCATTGTTCTTCCACCACTCCTTCCTGCCCATTTGCTAGTGCATTCCTTAGGCACTCACCCATTTTGGCAAAGTCAGCCCTTCTAAAGTCCAGTACTTTTGCCTTTGTATGGCTTGACTCTGTTGCTGTGTTTATTGTGAACCATACTGTTCGATAGTCGCTAGTTCCCAGATGGCTACCCACTTCTACATCTGTGATCCTCTCTTCATCTCCATTTGAGAGAACCAGGTCTAAGATTGCTCCCTCTCGAGTGGGCTCCAATACTAGTTGTCTAAGGCATGTCCCCCTGTAGGGCATCTAGAATAACCCCACTCTTTGAAGTGGCTGCTGCAACTGCACTTTAGTTAACATCTGGCATATTCAGATCACCCATCAGCAATATCTCCCCTTTTTCTGCCATTCTAAGTATACTTTCTATCATTTCCTTGTCCATTTCTTCCCCCTGAGAAGGGGGTCTGTATACAACCCCTGTGCAGATTGTGGTGCCATTGCCGGTCTTCAAATCGACCCACAGTGCTTCTTCTCCTCTCTGTTTACCTTTTTGTTCTGTTGCTTTGATTCCTTCCCTTATGTAAAGAGCTCCTCCTCCTCCTCCTCTTGTACCCTCCCTGTCCCTCCTGTAGATAGTGTATCCTGGTATGTTTACATCCCAGTCATGGTTTTGTGCGTACCATGTTTCTGTGACTGCCATGATATCCAGATGTTCCTCCTCTATCAAGGTCACTAATTCAGGAAGCTTGTTACCCAGACTACGGGCATTGGTACTCATTGCTTTCCATTTTTTGATGACTTTACCTTCTGTTGCAGCATCCCCCACTGACCTTTCTACCTTGGTCTTTTTCTTATTTAGTACCCTGTTTTGTGGAGAGAGGCTGGGATTTTCCTGCTGCTTATCAATGCCTCCCCCCTTGGCTAGTTTAAAAGCTTGCCAATGAAGCATTTAAACCGATTGCTCAAAAGACTTGTTCCTTTCCTGGACAGATGCAGACGATCCTGCTAGTATAGGCTGGTGTCCCTCCAGGTGGAACCCCAGCCCCCAATGAAGCCAAACCCCTGTGCTCCACACCATTTTTTCAACCATTCATTAAACTGCATGGTGCAAAGTGCCCTCGCATCACTCATGCCATTGACAGGCAGCACCTCTGAGAAAGATACTGTGTGTGCTACTTGTCTTAGGCCTCTCCCTAATTCTACAAAGTCCTACTGCACTGCTCTAATCTCATCATGAGCCAAGTCATTTGTCCCTAGGTGGACAATGATGTCCAACTCAGTCTCCCATGCAGCTGATCTCGTGATCCTGAGGATGCGCTTCCTGTCCCTCCAAGCCATGGCACCAGGCAGGCACCTTACTTCAGTTTTCCCTGCTCCCCCCAGTTGTATCCTCCTAATAATTGAGTCCCTCACCATGAGCTGCTTCCTTTCCTTGTGGTGTCCTCTGCCTCCTTCCTGTGGGCCTCCCTTGTGACAGTTGTCCTCAACCTCCTTAGTCTACTCTGTGGGTGCATCCATAGGGGAGCTATGCTCCCCAAGAATGGTGTATGGATTGTGGAGTGGAAAAACTGACTGGGTGTGCCTCTGTTCCACCATCCTCACCCTCCCTGAACCCACTGTGGTCCAACTGCTGTGCTTTCTTTGCAACTTCTGAGGTAGTGGTGGTGGCTCTGGTGCTCCCTGGATGGGGGAGGTTCCCTTCCTACCATTCAGTGTGGCCTGGGGGAAGGTTCCCTTACTACTGTACAGTGTGACCTGAAGACAGGCAACTTCCTCCCTCAGGGCAGAGAGTTGTCTGTAAATAGGGCAGCATCTCAGCCTCCAGAAAGACTCCCAGAAGACTGCTGCCCCACGGCCATTACATTGCACTACTCCCCACATGTTTATCTACTTTTTTTGTGTAGGTGTGATTGATTTGTTATATAGAAATATATATATTATACATTGTGTATGCTTATATTGTCAGTGCAGTGTGCTAGAGAGGATATGGCAGTGATATGCACTTGCACTCTTGAAATGATGTCATAACCCAGGTATAAAGGAACTATTTCCAGGGGTGGGTGGGGTGAGGGTGGGAAGGGTTGGGCCTAAACTATGCCCTCACAAAAAAATCAGCAAAAAGCTCTGACCCACCACTGCGATGAGTGCCTTCCTGTCAGCAAGATGCCCTACACAACAACTTGACAGAGAAAATACCCTGCTAATCAAACAGAGAAAATTACAGACATCCAAGTCAGACACAGGTAAACCTCCCCAGCCCCAAAACAACCTGATGGTTTGTGCTCTGAAAGCAGTCAGCCCCAAAATAAGTCAGCTGTGCTTTAAACTCTTCCTGCACTGAAACTCTTAAGAATTGTAACAAAAGTAAAGCTAGATCCACTTCCCTCTGTTGCTTGAAAGACTGTCTTTTCCTGATAATTCTAAGTTCCTTATTTCACCTTTCAGTTAGATGTAGCCTCCAGCTGCAGAATATCTGCTACAAACCAAAGACAATTATAAGGTTCACCTCCCTCTGTTGTGAGCTCAACTCGCTTTCTTGCAAATTCTATTTCAGTATTGCAGCTTCCAGCCAGAGGTAGTTTCACTTGAAGAATATTAGCTGTTCTGATGAGTTTACTATAAAACACTTGCTTATAATACTATTGTTCTCAGGTCTGTTACCAAAGCTATTGGCTGATAAGTAGCTATGATGTAAGCACACACAGATAAACACAAAAAACAGTTTCCACCCCTGAGGGCACTGTCAGGGTCAAATACACAACCTGTACCTGCACTTATTTCAGGACTTTTGACAAATTCTTAGCCCAGGATTTAAACTCTTCCTGCACTGAAAATCTTAAGAATTGTAACAAAAGTAAAGCTAGATCCACCTCCCTCTGTTGCTTGACAGACTGTCTTTTCCTGATAATTTTAAGTTCCTTATTTCACCTTTCAGTTAGAAGTAGCCTCCACCTGCAAAATATCTGCTACAAACCATAGACAATTGTAAGGTTCACAGCTCGCTTTCTTGCAAATCCTATGTTCAGTATTGCAGCTTCCAGCCAGAGGTAGTTTCACTTGAAGAATATTATACCTAGGAAAGGCTACTAGTGCCTAGTGGGCCTTACAAGTGTACCAAAAAATATAAAATGATGTTACATTAGATTGAAGATCTTAGGTATTCAGTTGAAGGTAGAAGACATTAGATTGAGGGTACAGCGATAAAGCAATATTCTACTAAATTGTAATTAAGCATTTTTAATTCTAATAATGAGCAGACACCTTTCAACACACCTTTGTCACATTGGAGCACTTTACACAAATTAATTCACTGCTTATTTGGCAACTTAGCCTGGGGGTTATGCTTTCTGTTCACTGATACTATAGTCATCCTAGATGCAAGATGTATTGCTTTCTCTGCTTTTTCTCTTCATTTTCATGCAGAATGGGGTCCAAGCTAAATGCTTTGATATACAACAATATTTTCTCATAAGTCAGGTCCTTATATAGCATGTTTAGCAACCAAGTGGAATTAGTAAACCCCTCTGTTCTCTTGAAATTCTTTTCAGAATCTCATGTTGACAATCTGAAAAGAAGTTCAAGAGAATGGAGGTGTTTTCCAGTTCTCTCTCTGTCTAGTAAGCTAGCTTGTATAACATCTCTGTTATGGAACTGAGTGCTAAGTGGACAGAATATAGCCAGATCTGGGTCTGTGTTGTGGGTACTGGGTGTTTCAGTGACGTCCTGTGAGTTACAGTATAATGAAACTATAGAGAATGCTATTGCCACCTATAGTTAAGAATCAATGATGTTTATTAAAATTAAGTAAAGCTGTATTTCATACATATTAAGAGATAAACAACAGTAACCTAAAAACTTGAAACTGTAGGATCACAGAAATGTATGCAAGCATATGTTAGTTGTATGTATATATGGTATACTGTAATGTCACCTGAGGTTTAAAACTGGCATGCTGACATTCTTACTAACAGCACACACTAATTTTGAATGAGATCATTTAATTATGATCTATGATTACAAAATGTAAAGATGAAGGCAGGGTGGTCTACAGACCACCAAATCAAGGGGAGGAAGTAGACAGACAGATGAGTAGGGAGATATAGGAGATGGTCAACAAACGGAAAGTCGTGGTGATGGGAGATCTAAAACTACTGGATGTAGATTGGGACATCCCAGCAGCATCCACAGATAGGAGTAGGGAGTTGCTGGAAGCCTTGCAGGAAGTGTTCATCAATCAGCTGGTAATGAAATCTACTAGGAGGAGAGCCATACTTAATCTGGTTATGACAAATAGGGACGGTGTCAAGGGGGTAGAGGTTGGAGAAGATTTAGGCGACAGTGACCATGGGAGAGTAAAATTTAGAATCAGAAAGGATCAGGTTAAGAGCAGTTCTAACACTAGAGTGCTTGACTTTAGAAAGGCAGATTTTAGGAGAATGAGGGCATTGGTCCAGTAGGAACTAGAGGAGAAGGAGGACCTGGAAAATGTGGAGGAGACATAGGAGGAAATTAAAAGAGGAATATTGAAGGTGGCAGAACTATGCATTAGGATGGTAAGCAAGAAAAAGAGGAGAGGGAAACCACTGTAGTTCATACCAGAAGTGAGGAATGCAGTTAGGGAGAAAAGGAGGGCATTCAAGATATATAAAGCATCGCAGTGGGAGGCAGCCAGGGAGGTGTATAAGGAAAAACTAAGGGAAGTGGTGAAGGTGATCAGATGGGCAAAGGCTAACACAGAAGAGTATATAGCAAGGGAGACAAAAAGGTGAGACAAGAAGTTTTTCAGATATGTGAGTGACAGAAAAAAGGGGAAGCACGGGATCATGAAGTTCAAGTGGTAAGGGGGGCACTGGTGGAGGGAGATATAGAAAAAGCCAATGTCCTGAATAAATACTTTGCATCGGTCTGCATGATGGAGGAGGAGGAGAAAGGGCTGAAGTTGGACTGTAGGGGAAGGATGGGTGGTGAGATGGACTCGAGTTCCTTCCTAGAGGCTAGGGTATTGGAAGAATTAGGAAAGTGGACAGTTAAGGCGATGGGTCCAGACGGGATTCACCTGAGAGTACTCAAAGAATTAAAATAGGAATTGGCAACACCACTCACAAGGTTATTTAACCTGTCACTGCAGAAGGAAAGGGTTTCTGGGGACTGGAAAAGGACTGAAGTAGTACCCCTACATAAAGGGGGAGGAAGGGAAGAGCCAGGAAATTACCGTCTGGGTAGACTTACCTCTGAGGTTAGTAAACTAATAGAGGCACTTATTAAGGAAAAGCTGATGAAATATCCAGAGGAGAAGGGCCTCCTAAATGACAGTCAATATGGATTCTCAGGTGGTAGGTCATGCCAATCCAACCTGATTGAATTATTTGACAGAGTGACAGACATATGGGATGGGGGCAGTGGACATGGCCTACTTGGACTTCAGGAAGGAATTTGACACTGTCCCCCACAGGAGACTGATAGGCAAGGTAGACAGCTTAGGAGTGGGGATCAAGTTCACAAACTGTGTTGAACATTGGTTGGAGGGGAGGACACAGAGGGTCATAGTGAATTGGGTGCACTCAGAGGAAGAGAAGGTGATGAGTGGGGTTTTCAACATATACATTGGGGGCATCACAGAAGGTCTGTGGGGGAAGGTGTGTCTGTTTGTGGATGACAGGAAGATATGTAGTAATAGGGTTGATACAGTGGAAGGAGGGGTGGAGGATATGAGGGAGGGTTTGGCCAGGCTGTTGGAGTGATCAGAAAGGTGGCAGCTGCAGTTCAACACAAAAAAGTACAGAATTATGCATATAGGGCATAATAACCCGAAGGCAAACTACTGGCTTGGGGGGGGGGGGACTGGAAGTAACAGAACAGGAAAGAGATCCAGGAATCACCATTTCAAACAATTGAAAAGTCCAAAGTCAGTGCAACAGAGCAGCAGGGAAGGCACTCAGAATTCTGGCATGCATAGGGAAGGAATTCACTATCAGGAGAGAGGTGATCCTGCCACTATACAAAACCATGGTCAGATTACACATGGAATATGGGGTCCAGCTCTAGAGGCCATTCCTGCGAGTGGACAAGAACAGGATGGAAAGAGTCCAGAGAAGACCAACCAAAATGGTGTGGGGGCTGCAGGGGACGTCACATGAGGAGAGACTGGAAGAGCTGGGCCTGTACACACTGGATGAGAGTAAGGAGGGGTGAATATGGTGGAGACATTCAAGTACTTGAAGGGCATAAACAGGGTGAGGGTTGACATCTTTAACATGAGTAAGAACAATTCCATTTAGAGGGCATACCTACTAACTAGAGGAGGGAAGATTCAGAGGGGACATCGGGGAGGGGTTCATCACTGAGAGGGTGGTACAGCCATGGAACAGATTGGCAGAATGGGTGGTGGGGTTGGATGCAGTAGAAAACTTTAAAAGAGCCTGGGATATGCTCATGGGCCTAACTGGCAGGGGGCAGGCCAGTAATGGAGGGAGGGGGTCTTCCTAGAGGGAGGAGTTACGGGCAGACTGAATGGGCCGTGGGGTCCTTTTCTGCCAACAGATTACTATGATTCTATGAAATTATAGTGTATTTATTTATTTATTATTTGGTAACTGAGAAAGGTCCAGGTGGAATTGACAAATCTTTCAGTTCTCTTGAATTTCTTTTCAGAATGCCATGCTGGCATTTTTTTTGAAATTATCAGTGGTGAACACCATTAAGAAGTTGTGATTGCCAAGGAATAAAGAACTCAAAGACAAGTGGCTGCAACATGCTGCCAACCTATGTCACAGCTGGAAATGAGCCCTGGCTCAGTGTGCCTTTCCCAGTCACCAAATGTAAATAAAAATAAATAAACAAATAACAGAAATGAATTAATCAAAAGGCAATGCTCTGCCAACCTTCTGGTTCTACACATCAACATATAAGCAAAACCACCAGTCTCATCCTTCAAAATATGGTAGTATGGCTGGCCTGGTGGCACTGAGGGCTGAGGAGCTGGACGCCTTACCTCATGCTATGCCAGTGACACAGGTTCAAGAATGACCTTGGGATGTTGAGGGAGTCGGTATGGGAGGGCAGACCAAGATGAGCAGCTGCAAGGAGCTCTTCCTCCCGTGGTGGTTGCCTGCACCCCCCATAGTTCTCTCTCACTGTAGTGAGGTCCATTGAAGTATTGATGGCCGGGGGTGGTGGCAAAAGCCAGGGATAGCGTTGAAGGGGCCCAAGCCAGTGTCCATTGTGCATGTGCACCTCCACTTATGCACACATATGTGTCAGCTGGGGTCCTGGATTGGGGAGCAAAATGGGGTAAAAACCTAAACTACATATAGGAAAAAAAAACATGGTAGCATATCAATAAAAATGGAGTCAAATAAAAAAGTTTAACTGGTTGAGTGTTGTTTTTGTTGTTTTTAACCTGTGGGCATGCCAGGACTCATGTTTGTGGTTCACCACTGGGGGGGAAATAAGGCACTGTAGGTGGTAAGCAAGAAGCAACCTTTTTTGTAATAATACACTGCATAGGATGAGAAGCACTAACCAGCCTCATTTACACCCCCCACCCCAAACTCAGACTGTGATTATATGTAATCTTATGCTGCATACATAGAAACATACATAGAAGTTGACGGCAGATAAGGACCGCAAGGCTCATCCAGTCTGCCCATTTCTTTTTCTACCTTATAAATGTGCCATCGGCCTTTGCTCTGTCAGTGGCCTATCTATTCAGAGTCATTTGTATTGCTCCCTTATGCCTATCCCATGCCTGTTTGAAGCCCTGCACTGTATTCATAGCCACCACTTCTTGTGGTAAGCCATTCCATGCATCCACCACCCTTTCTGTGAAAAGAATTTCCTCACATTCCCCTTAATCGGCCTCCCTCTAATCTCATGCTGTGTCCTCTTGTCCTGCTATTTTTCTTATATTTAAACATGTTAGACTCTTTCACCTTGTTTATGCCCTTAAGGTGTTTGAATGCCTTGATCATATCACCTCTCTCCCTCCTTTGCTCAAGGGTATACATATTGAGCTCCAGTTAATCTGTCCTCATATGTCTTCTGATGCAGTCCCTGCACCATTTTGGTTGCCCTTCTCTGGACTGCCTTAATTTGGTTAATGTCCTTGTGAAGGTGTGGCCTCAATACTGCATGCAGTACTCAGATGGGGCCTAACAGTATGTCTTGTACAGAGGGATTATTACCTCCTCTTACGACTCTGTGATACCCCTACTATCACACCCTAACACCCCCTAGCCTTACCTACTGCTTTAGAGGTCTGCTTGATGATTTTAGGTCATCAGTGATGATGATGCCCAAGTCTCTTTCTTCCTTTGTGACTGCTAGCAACTCCTCCCAGCCTATAGGTGGCTTCAGGGTTTCTCTTCCTATGTGCATGATTTTGCACTTCTTTGCATTAAATCCCAGTTGCCACTCTTCTGACCATTCTGCTAGTTTATCCAGATCTCTTCTCATTCTGTCCACCCCATCTGGATCATCTACTCTGTTGCAGATCTTGGTGTCTCTGCAAACAGACAAGCCTTACCCTCTAGTCCATCTGCAAGGTCACTAATGAAGATGTTGAAGAGGACTGGCCCCAGGACTGATCCCTGAGGTACCCCACTTGTGACTTGCATCTCTTCTGACTGTATACCATTTACCACCACTCTCTGTTTTCTGCCCGTCAACCAGTTTGCCACCCAGTTGACCAACTTCTGACCCACCCCGAGCCTGCCCAGCTTATTTATCAATCTTCTATGTGGAACAGTGTCAAAGCTTTGCTGAAGTCAAGGTAGGCGACATCAACTGCTCCCCTTGGTCCACCACTCTGGTTACCCAGTCAAAGAAATCTATGAGATTAGTTTGACAGGACCTTCCTTTGTAAACCCATGCTGTCTTGGATCCTGTGCCCTATGGATTCCAGGTGTTGCACTATCCTTTTTCCTTAAGGAGTGCCTCCATAATCTTGCCCACTACTGAGGTAAGACTGAGCGGTCTGTAGTTCCCCGCCTCCTCCCTGCTACCACTCTTGTGGAGCGGGATCACATGAACCATTCTCCAGTCTTCTGGGACCTCTCCTGTGCTCAGAGACTCACTAAACAATTCTGCTAATGGCTCTGCTAGTTCCTCCTTTGCTCCTTAAGTACCCTGGGATGTATGCCATCAGGTCCCATTGCCTTATCCACCCTGAGCTTAGCAAGCTCTTGTAGGACCCTTTCTTTTGTGAAGGGAGTAGTGCTCACCTCCCTCCCCTGTGTCCATGATGCTGAGCTGTGGGCCCTGCCCACCTTCTCTTCAGTAAATACTGAGCAAAGTATCTATTTAGGATAGATGCCTTTACAGGGTCCTCCTCCTCACATGCTCCCTTTTCTCCATTAAGCTTAGCAATACCCCTCTGGACATTCTCCTTTCACTAATGTATCTATAGAAAGTCTTGTCACCTTCTTTTACTGTTCCTGCTAGTGTTTCCTCAGTTTGGGACTTTGCCTGCCTTACTGCCTTACCTGCTTCCCTTAGGGCAGTTTGGTATGCCTCCCTATCTTCATCCCGCTGTGTTCCTTATATTTCCAGAAGGCCAGCCTTTTGGCTCTGACCTTTTCTGCTACTGTATTTGAGAACCAAAGTGGTTTCCTTCTTCTTTTGCACTTCCTTTTCTGTCTAACACAATGGGATGTTGCTTAAGTATTGCATCTTTATTAACGCCCACTTTGCCTGTACCCCTCACCTGTGTTTCTTTTGCCAGGGCTAGCTTAACTCTGTTGGCCATCTTATCAAAGTCAGCTCCTCTGAAGTCCCATATTTTTGCCTTGGAATGGGATGATTTAGATGTAGTAGCCAAATTGAACCATACCATGTGATGGTCACTGGCCCCAGGTGACCTTCTACCTGGAGATCTGTGATCCCTTCTTTGTTAGTCAGTACTAGATCTAGGATAGCCCTGTCTCTTGTGGGTTTGCTGTACCAGTTGTTTGAGGCCCTCCCTGCAGGGAATCCACTATGAGTCTAGTTCTGGCAGATGTTCCTGCTGGTATTGACCAATCTGTATCCGGCATGTTGAAGTCTCCCATTATCAGAACCTCCCTTTAGCTGTCATGTTTTGTATATCTTCTAACAGTAATGTGTCTATGTCTCCCTCTGGTCTGGGGCCTGTAGACAACCCCAGTTCTTATGGCTGTCCCATTTCCTGTTTCCAAGGTGACCCACAGTTCTTCTGGCTCCTTATGTGTATTCTGAATTTCTGTAGCTTTGATATTTTCATTAACATACAGGGCCACTCCTCCCTTTTGCACCTCGGTCTCTTCTGAACAATACATAGCCAGGTACTGAAGTCTCCTGCGTGGTTACTGGTAAACCACGCCTCACTAATTGCTACTATGTCCAGTTTAGCCTCTGACATTATTGCCTGCAGGTCTGGGATCTTATTTCCCAGGCTGTGAGCATTTGTGTACATGATTTTCCATTGGCCAGATTTTGGTGTGTTAGTTGTTGGGTGAAGTTTGGCATTACCCCTGTGCATCGTATGGGGAGACAAACCTTTTTTCTTACCTGGTGATGCAAAGGAACGGCAAACATGCTGAATTCCTGTTTGACCACTAGCTGAGGGGGGAGGGGTGTTCTTCCCATTCGACGTATGGGGTGCTGCACCCCTCTCCCCATTTGCTAGTTTAAATATTCTGCAAAGACGTCAGACTTCTGCCCCAATGCGCTGACTCCCTCTTTAGTCAGATGCAGTCCATCAAATTTAAAGAACTTTCGCTCCCAGAACTGTTGCCAGTTCCCTACAAATCTGTGTCCTTTTTCCTGGCACCAGCCCTTGAGCCACATGTTTAGCTCCCTATCTCCCTTCTCTGACCTTCCGTCCATCTGCTCCCCTCCCAGACTGGCAGGATCTCAGAGAAGGAGATGCCGGACGAAATAGATGATAGTTTGTCACCCAGCCTAGTCAGGTGTTCCTTGGTCTCCACAACTGACCGGCTGGCGATATCATTAGTTCCTATGTGTACTAGGACATCAATGTTTTCTCCTGCTTTGTGAACAGTTTTAGCAATGTGGTCAGTTTCTCTCCATGCTGATGTACCTGGGAGACATCTGACCATCACCCCTGGCTGGAGTTGGGTATCAACTCCCCGAATCATGGAGTCTCCTATGATCAGAAGTTTTTTTGGATTTCCTTTGTGCTTGTTTTGTTTTGGTTCCTGATTTGGGTGAGTTTTGTTGTGCTAGCTCCTGTGCCTTGGTGTCCTGCTCTGCAGTGTCTTCTGCCTCTTTAATTGATTTCAGAGATAGAGGCAGATACTTGTTTGTAGTGTTTATATGGTTTTTGGAGGTAATGTGTTGGAGAGCAGAGAGAGTGATGGGGCACCTGATTTGCTCCTCCTAACCACCTGCCAACCTCCTGAACCAACTACCCTCTGCGGTCGAGGTTTTTCTGTTGGATGCTGGGGAAATGGCGGGTGGTTCTTATAATGTATTTCCTCTTCAATATGAAATTTGAGGCATGCAATCTCTGCCCATGCTGCCCGGAGCTGAGCCCTAAGATCTCCAAAGGCCCAGCATGTAGGACAGTGTCCTAAATCCTGTAAGACTGTCCTTCTGAAAATTGTTCCACAGTACCTGCAGTTAATGAAATCCATTCCAAATAAGTTGCTGGGTTTGTAACCTAGTCAGAGTAATTAGGAGAAAAAAAAGGAAAAAAAATGCAAGTAATGGTTTAATTGTGCTTTGTTTGACTTGTTATAACAAGTTAAATTACTAGTGCCCCTGTAAATGAGCTCACCTTGTGGAGGTCCCATTGATCCGCCCTTCCTGCTCTGCCACAGGAAATGTCACAACTGTGGTACCCTATAAAAGGAGTGTAGCGGGGTGGTTGGGGATGGGTGGGTGTCTGGGCCTTCCCTGCCTAAAAAGAAGAACCACGACGAAAGAACAAGGAGGTAAGAGCAGAAACAATCAGTCAACAACAAATGCAGTAACCCTGAAAGCTTATCCTAATGTTAGATAAAACTGTAAAACCTGTAAAGCACCACCTGTAATAATTTCAGAGAAGATATACGCTGTAAGAAACACTTTGCTCCAGAGAAAAATAAAGCAGTAACAGAAGATATACCTTGCAAAAGACAATCTGAATCAGAAGATTACAGGAGTAATCTGTTAGCACACACCTGTAGGCACACCTTGTAATAATGCAGAAGAAGGTATACCAGCAACAACAATTTGAATCAGAGAAAAAATAAAGCAATGAAATGTTAGCAACAAACAGTAGCAATCCCTGCATACAGAATGGAAATGAGCCACTCTCCTGCAAGGAAAAAAATTTGAAAGCCTTTTTTTTTTTTGCAAGTAGTGGATTTCTGAATTACAAATATTAATATATTAGGCAGATGGAAGTAAGGGGGGCACAGGCATGTTAGAATGGTACTCATCAATTTGGGGATGGAGGAGGAAAGAAGCTGGATATTAAGGGTGATATGGATGCTGGCCCACTGACGCAGGGGCAGTGTGCCAACTTGTGATGCCGGTGACCCGGGTTTGGGAATGGACCTGGGATGTCAGAGAGCTGGCTGGGGGGAGAAGGATTGATCATCCAGTGATTGCTCTCCTTCTCCAGGGGGGAGGGTGGCAGAGCACTATGCAGCACTATGCAGACACCTAGCGGAGGCTGGGTGTACTGCATGCACAGACACCAACATGTTCAGGGGGCAAGGCGGACGCTGGTCATCATTGCACGTCCCCACCCCCCCTTACTGGGAAAAATACCACAGCCTTCTGCCTTGATGATGCCTGCCTTGCCACTCCAATTAGCTCCTAGGTTGACTCTCTGACCTATCCTGATGCTTGCAGCAGTTAGGGGCCGATGCTACAATCTCACCCTGGGGGGTAAGCCAGGGGTATCGGGGAGTTATGGCTCATGTGGGAGTGGTGAGGTCCTTGACCGGGCTGATGTACCAGTGCTGGCAGTGGGAAATAAAGCATAGTAAATAAAAAAAATTAGGGGTGATATGGATGGCTGTTTTCCAGGTGTGACTTGGGTGCTAGGGAAGGGGAATATTTGTACAGATGTAAACTGACTATACCCAACCAGATTAAGCTGTTGGTGGTATGTTAATATAAAGGGAGCCACAGCTTTAAAATTTCTTACCTATGCAAGTGAATTCAGTCTGGCTGACATCAGGAAAAGAGACTTTGATGTCAAGCAGCTCACCCTCAAATTGTCTTAAAGACATAAGGATGTGACAATTATAATATCACAGTAAAATAATACACTTTTACTAAACATCAGTCACTTATTTCCTAATCCCTAGTTATAACTGCATGTTTTAACACTGGTTTGTTAATTTTTACAATTATTATTTCACCAATGGTCATTTTGGAAAAGATTAATTCAGTTTTGGTAATATAAAAGCAATCTAAGAGATACTCTCCCCAGCCTCCACCCCCACCTACACACACACACACACACACACACACACACACACACACAATGTTACTCAATTGCAGTGTTACACACTTTGCCATGTACTCTTCCGCAAAATAAGTGTTGATTTAAAAAGTGGCTTTATACTGAATGAAATGCATAACTGTATTGATTGTTATACACAGTCGATTGGAATTCCACCACACTTACTTATGGGTATGCTCATCTGTAAATTCGGTGGATGTTTGACAGATATACAGTAGTGATACTGAGCATGTGGTGCATTTCATTAAGAATCAAGCCTTCTAGATAAAAGTTGTTTTCCCTTTGTTAATTGCATGGGGTGTGCATACTGAAACTCATAGGAGCCGGGTTTGTAAAATATTTGGTGGGGGTCAGGGGTAAAACTCCTGTCCCCTGACACAGAGGTCAGAGTCAGAGACACCCCCCCCCGACACACATGGGTCTATAGGAGCAGAACTCCCTGTATGTTAATGTTGGGGTCTGCAAGCCAAGCCCCTGGCCTTAGATACTAGAACATACTGTCTGCATTTATAACACTGTAGTCATTCTGTGTGATGGGAGCACATTTTCTATGAGGAAAATAGCAATTACGAGGGGTAAAATGAAGGATGTCCATCACATCCCTCATAATCAGAGACATGTGAGAGGTATGTCTGGACATTCAGCGGGTCGAAGTGAGATGCAGTGGCAGGCCCATTGAGTGCCCTCCTAGAAAATCAATGGAGTCCCCAGACAGAGCACACCACACTCACATCAGCATTCCACTTGCATTTGGAATACTCTACATATTGCTGTTAACATAGAAACATAGAATTTGATGGCAGATAAGGACCACTTGGCTCACCCAGTCTGCCCATTTTCCTACCTAACAGATAAGCTTCAGATCCTAATTAACCAACAGCTTACTTCCTCCTACCCCCCACTAGGACTGCCTTATGTCTGTCCCATGCATTCTTGAATTTCCCCACTGTTCTTGACTCCACGACATCCTCAGGGAGGCTGTTTCATGCATCCATAACCCTCTCTGTGAAAAAATACTTCCTCACATTACCTCTGAGCCATCCTCCCTCTACCTTCAAATTGTGCTCCCTTGTTCTTGCACATCTCTTTTTCTGAAAGATGCCACCCTCTTGGACTTTGCTGATTCCCTTGAGGTACTTGAAAGTTTCTATTATGTCCCCTGTCTCCCTCCTTTCCTCAAGGGTATACGTATTAAGCTCCTTTAGTCTTTCTTCATATGTCTTCTGGTGCAGATCCTGCACCATTTTGGTTGCCCTCCTCTGGACAGCCTCCACTCTGTCTATGTTCTTTGCTGAGATGGGGTCTCCAGAACTGCACACAGTACTCAGATGGGGTCTCACCAACTGTCTGTACAGAGGGATAACAACTTCCTGTTTTCTACTATTGATGTCTCCCTTATGCATCCCAGTATCCCCCCCAGCCTTCTTTACTGCCTTCTCACATTGCCTGCCCACCTTTAGGTCATCTGATATAATTACCCCCAGGTCCTTTTCCATTTTTACTGTTGTCAGTATCTCACCCCTCATTGTGTACTCTTGCCCTGGGTTTTTGTTTCCCAGGTGCATTACCTTGCACTTCTTTGCATTGAATCTGATCTGCCATACATTCGACCATTCCTCCAACCTTGCCAAGTCCCTTCTCATCCTTTCCACTCCATCTGGTGTATCAACCCTGTTGCAGATCTTTGTGTCATCTGCAAAGAGACATACCTTTCCTTCCAGTTCATCTGCAATGTCACTTATAAAGACATTAAAAAGGACCAGTCCCAGTACTGAACCCTGCGTTACCCCGCTAGTAACCCTTCTTTCTTCACTGTGGACTCCATTTACTACTACCCTTTACATCCTGTTGTCTAGCCAATTTTTTATCCAGGCTGCCACCTTGGGACCCACTCCAAGGCTGGCTAACTTGTACATTAATCTTTTGTGTGGGACCGTATCAAATGCCATGCTAAAATCTAGGTAAGCCATGTCCACAGCCCCTCCCTGGTCTACTACTTTGGTCACCCAGTCAAAGAAATCTATTAAATTCATCTGACATGACCTTCCCATTGTGAATCCACGTTGCCTTGGGTCCTATGCCCCACTGGCCTCTAGGCACTCAACAATTCTTTCTTTCAGAAGTGATTCCATCATTTTACCTACCACTGAGGTCAAACTAACTGGTCTGTAGTTTCCTGCCTCTGTCCTGCTCCCACTTTTGTGAAGAGGAATCACATCCACCCTCCTCCAGTCCTCAGGTACCACCTCATCCTCCCATGATTTGTTAAAGAGAGTAGTTAGCGGTGTCATTAGTTCTACCTTTAGTTCTTTTAGAATTCTTGGGTGAATCCCATCAGGCCCCATTGCTTTGTCCACCTTCAATTTTTTTAGTTCTTTTAGAACCCTTTCTTCTGTAAATGGACTGGTATCGACCCTTGTCTTCAGAGTGTTTCTCTAGTTTGGTTTAGATACCTCTCTCTCCTCTTCCTTTGTGAATACTGAGCAGAAATATTCATTCAGTATCCCTGCTGTTTCTTCCAGAAACCCCTTTAAATGATAAAATAAGAATTTAGGCACTTGTTTTCATAGTTTTCAGTGTGGGCTGGTACCTAGCTGAGGGGACTCACAGTGCTGGAAACTCCTGGAATTACAGTGGGCTTTCTAGGGCTCAGCGCCAACTGTATATAGCTCTGATAAACTCAGTATTAGTGTCATTGACATGGATCTGATTGAGGGCCTAGTTTAAAGTAGCAGTGCATGACCGTGGTAATAATTTTGACTTATAGGCTATACCTTTCTATATTATTTTATCTTGCTATTGCTACCTATGCCATGACTTGTATGATGCACTTTAACACATTGAGTCTATTTTATCTCCCCTCCCTTTGTTGCAGTTGAAATAATTAAAGGAGAGCCACTTTAAATATAGCTTAGACTGGGTTTTCTTCAGTACGGTCTAGCTTTTAAAAACCTAATGTTTAACACTACTTTTCATGTTTCTATCATGAACTAGCTTGCAGCAGACAACTGCCTTACTTTACGGGACAAGTGTGGAGAAACAGAGAAGAATACTGGTAAAACCTGGTTTGAGTCATATTAAAAGGAGCACTCCTGTAGTCCTTTCATCATTTAAGATGTGACAAAAAGTGCTAAATATGACAGCATGGAGAAAGAAGTGCACCATACAAGTGGGAGACAAGATGTAACCTAAAATAGAACAACATTTCACCACCTTCATGCACTGCTGCTTTAAAAGTAAGACCCTCATCATGGAGTCATTGCACCCACCACCACACTCCCAAAGCTCATAAAGTATAAGTCCATTTCCAACACCGGGGGAGCTCTCTTCCGAGGCATAATCTTCTTTTCCTTTTTTTTATAAATCAGTCCCACATTTCTAACTTGATCATGTTGCTGCCAAAATATTTTATAACAAAAATTTGCCTGGACGGATGACATATTACCAGGAAAGTCTATTGGCTTACCTCTCTGGTTCCCATCAGAATAGGGTTGCAGTAATTGTCCTCTATCCAGTTATGAGCAGGTTAGTTTATAACAAATACGATCATTCAAACCTTTATTTTAATAAAATTGCAATCATACAATAACCATTGTATCATACAATATGTACCAGAGTACAAAACTATGGATCAGCATCTTACAAGCTGTCCCAGTGCTATCAAGATACAAACACAGGACATACACAACACACCCTACCCCCACACACACACACACTGTACCTCATGCATCTGAGATCTGTGCCACTAGAGGCTCAGTTTTAGAGAACACACAAAAAATTGCCTTTTATGTCATTGCTAAACTGCAGTAGCATCTGTTCAGGTTGCCAAGAAATGACAACTGTTTCTGGTTTCTCCTCAGGCATTTTTGAAGACAAAACTTATATTTATATTTATATAAATATACGACAGCTATCTCAGTCTCAACCCCAACAAATTGATCCCATTAAACTACTAAAGTGCTCATATTTAATGATGAAACTGGTAGTCTGGCACATAGCACCAAATCCTGAAAAAGAATGGACAAACCTTGTTTCAATTTACACTTCATTATCATCTAGGCAAGTGAGCAGCTTCTAACTACTCTGCTAGGTTACCTGTTCTGCAAATCTCTTTTTATATCCCATGCTCAGTTGCAGTGAGAGAAGCATGAGAATGTACACCCAAGGTCAGAAACTACTTAGGTGGTCTAGTCTAGGGTGTAATATACCCATACCCCATCTAAAGCAGAGAATGCCACAGAACACAGCCTAAAGTGGTAGACATCTTCTATCTTGATTTCAGCAAGGCCTTTGATGCTGAGCCACACAAAAGGTTAATCAAAAGTTGGTGGATCTTGGAGTTTGGGAAAAGATGGCCAGATGGGTGGAAAACTGGCTGAGTGGCAGAACCCAGAGGGTGGTTGTGGGGGGATAGTTATCTGGAACCACTCCATGCAGCGCAAGAAAGCAACAGCAAAGGCAAACAAGATGCCGGGATGCATAGCTAGGGGGATCAGTACTAGGAAAGATGAGATTATACTGCCCTTGTACAGGTCACCGGTCAGGCGGCATCTACAGTATATAGCTCAGTACTGGTGCCCACATCTCAAAAAGGACAGTAACCTGCTGGAGAAGGTCCAAAGGAGGGCTACAAAGATGATAGCCAGTCAGCAGGGCAAGGCATACAAGGAGGGATTAGTGACACTGGACATGTACTCCCTGGAAGATTGGGGAGAGAGAGAGAGAGAGAGAGAGAGAGAGAGAGAGAGAGAGAGAGAGAGGAGAGAGGAGAGGGAGAGGGAGAGAGAGAGAGAGAGATAACATGATTGGGACCTTCAAGTACTTGAAAGGGATAAATAAGTTGGATAAGGAGTGTCTCTTTAAGCCGAGTTGCAACCATAACACGAGGGGGAACAGTCTTAAGCTGGAGGGTGGGTGGTTTAGGATGGAGGTCAGGAAGCACTTCTTCATAGAGAGGGTGATAGACACTTGGAATGCAAGGCCAGAAGAGGTCATCTCATTGAAGACAGTGGGAAGCTTTAAGACAGGCTGGGATAGGGAAGGGGAAGCTAAGAAACATGGGTAGGGAGGGCAGGGACATTAGCTCAAGCTGTGGACCTTTGACAATATGAGCAGACTTGATAGACCAAATGACCTTCTGTTGGCTTCTTCATATGTTCATATGTAAATGTAACTGTGAGAGTCCCTGGAAGTACTGTACTTGTAAACAGGTACCCTAGCAGCCTCAGCATGTTAAATCATAACCTCTTTCATCAAACCACAGCACGTGACATGACGATTATTCTCTTACAGCAACACACCTCATTTTATTTGCAATAATATTTCTAAACAAAACAAAAGCCTATTGCAAAGCACATTTACATACCCCAGAGAGAGTGATAATGTAGAGAATAATGGATGGGTAGGTGGTTATAATGAGGATTTTCCACCCCCATAAGGGTGGGATGCCACAAACCCCGAGAGCAAAGCTTGATGGGTTTAATAAGGCATCCCACCCCAAGGGTGTGTATAAAATTCAGGTTTCACACACCTACCCATCCTTTATTTTGTATAATTGTTGGGGATTGTTTTTTCACCACAGTAATTATACACAAAAAATATGTATCTACATTGAGCCATGCCGCAGACCATTAAGGTTTCAGCACGGTCTGTAGTGGCTTGGCTCCTGACTTAAACTAGTTCATTTTTTTTGTTTTGTCATTTTATTTCCGACTGGAAAAAAGAAAAACACTATCTGCCCAGTCATATATATTTTCTTTAAAAGGAAATACCGTAGACTCCTACTGTCAGCGAACTGAGAGGACGTGCAGAGCTGAGGAAGAGTGAGCTAGCACATGCTCTGAGATAGGAAACCGGGCACATGTTTGTCTTTATAACCAGCTAATTATAATGATAAAATTACAACCCTGTTTCCGGCACAATGGAAGTCACCAGTGGGGTTCCCCAGGAGTCGGTGCTGGGGCAAGTGTTGTTTAACATCTTTATTGGGGACATAGGGGATGGCATCCAGGTAAAAATGTGCATGTTCGCTGATGACACCAAGCTCTGCAGCAGGGTGGACACTCAAGAAGGGATAAAGGAAATGAGGGATGACCTAGCCAAACTGCAGAGATGGGTAGGGATATGGCAAGTCAGGTACACACCAAAAAATGCAAAGTGATGCACTTAGGGACAAAGAATCCGAGAACAGAGTACTACAGGGGAAAAGTGCAGATTACACCAGTGGAGGAGGAAAAAGATCTGGTGGTGATAATTTCTAGTGACCTGAAGCACAAATCAATGCAAAAAGGCTGTAGCTAAGGCCAATAGGATGTTAGGGTGTATTGCTAGAGGAATTAGCAGGAAGAGGAGTAGGGTTATGCTGCCACTGTACAGGGCACTGGTCAGACCTCACTTGGAATATGGAGTGAGATACTGGCACCCACACCTGAAGAGACACAAACATGATGGAAAGGGTACAGAGGAGAGTGACTAAAATGATAAAAGAACAGCAGGAAAGACCATACACAGAGAGCCTGGAGGACCTGGGGATGTACACTCTGGAAGAGATGAGACAGAGGGGAGATATGATTGAGACATTCAAGTACTTGAGGGGAATTAGAGTGGACTGTAACAGCCTATTCAATAGGAGGGCCACCACTACCGCCAGAGGGCACAGCCTTAAACTGGTGGGGGGTAGATTCAAGAGAGACATGAGGAAGCACTTTTTTTACAGAAAGAATGGTGATGGCATGGAATGAGCTGCCACAGAATGTGGTGGAGTCAAAGTCAGTGGGAGCCTTCAAAGGGCCTGGGACAGGCATAAAGGAGTATCAGGAGGCCTGGTAAGGAGAAAGGCCAGAATTAAGGTTGGGGGGGGGGGGGATACAGATGCAGACTAGAAGTCGGAAATTATTACGAGCAGACCTGATAGACAGAGGTCTTCTGCTGGCCATTTTCTTATGTTCTAATGGGAAAAAAACAAGAATCAGTTATTCTAAAGAAGCAATGCATTTATTGTGTGTTTGCAGCACCTAGTTAGACCTCATGTTCCACAACTACCCAAGACATGCATTACTCCCTTATAAATTACACACCCTGTTGTGTTTTATCTTTGACATAGATCATTTATTTTTATTCTCAATTCCTCCAAAATAAAAAAAAATGTAATGGAAGAGTGCATGTTGACTCCATTTCTGCCATTTGAATTAACTACTGGCTGTCCTGAAGCTCCAGGAAGTGAGAGGACTTGCACAGTTGTTAAATATAAGCCAAGCTTCATGAAGGATACAGGGACAAGAGCACAGGATTTTAAGAATATGAAATATTAAATATAGAGATGCTTCCTTGCAAATCTTTTGTTATGAATGACACTCAAGATTGTTACATTCCAATCAAAAACTTTTAAAGACAAATGAAAACTTCCTGAACACCAAATAAATAGGAGCCTTATTGCAATAATATTTAAGGAAACATCAATTTAACAGACGACTAGAGGAACATTTAATCTGATAAAATAGTGTTACTTAAGTGTTGGAGACAAATGCCTACTTCACTGGGGAAAAGCAAGACCGAGCAGGCAACTAACAAACAGACTGGTCTATTGACAATAAATGTGGCTCTAGTGCAACACTGTGCTCTGTAAACTTTACTAATGTAGTCCCCCCCACAAAAAAAATATGAGCACCTGCAAGTAGTCATAAAAATATTTTTACTTTTCAAACTGCAGTGTTGCAAGTTCAATTGCTTCACAAGAGAGAACAGCTTCAAAGGCCCCAATTGGTTTCACGTGATATTTTTATGACATCTTGCTGACTGCTGTAATTAACAGACTGGCCAGAGGCAGACCACCCAAACACTAAAGCCATATACTGTGTCTGCAAAAAAGTAACATGGTCTTAACACATGCAACACACAAATGAGGTTTTGTTTTGCATATAGGACCATTGTAATAAGCATTAAAGTACAGTGGTCAGCATTTATTACTTACATTATATCAGCCATAGCCACAGTCACTTCAAAGTAACATTCCATCAGCACAGTGCTAGACTGTGATGCAGTCATGCAGATTTTACATTCAGACAATTGCCCAATAGTAGAAAAGCCAGCAGAGTAGACTTTTTTTTTAATCTACATACAAAAATTAAATTCAAATTCTGCCTGGATACTTTGCTGTTCTATGTACTGCACTCCGCCAGCACACCTTCCAGTGTCAGTGAAAATCCCTGTATGAGCTTTAATGAAATAAACCATCCATGGTCCAGCCTTGACTCAACCAATGACCCACTGTTCCCACTTTCTCATTCTGACACAGCCCATACTCGATAACAGAATGAATAGGCCCTTGGAGTACCCTGCCACCCCCGGCTCTACTCTCTCTGGCCTCTCCTCAGCAACCTGGCTCACTCCCCTCCCCCCCACCATGTCCGGTTTACCTTAGTTGACCACGGACCAGTTGGTGGGTCACAGGTGCCACTATTCCCTTCTTTGACTCAGACTTCTCCCTCCGCTTCCCCACCCCGCCTTGGCAATGACCCCCCCACCTCGGAGTCTCCCTCTGATTCCTCCTCGCTGACACCTCAACTTCTTCTGCCTCGGTTGGCAGCTGCCTTGCTGCTTCTTGGGAGAAACATACCATGCTGCTTTCTGCCTTCCTGGTCCTCCATTGGCTTATGGCTTTCTTTTCTCCGACCTTGGACAGGACCGGACGCCTCGGACTACCTTCAACTGCTGGCCAACCGGCTGTTACTCCTTTGTGTTGCTGCTGGATGGCAGATGGACCGCTGGTGCTGTGCTGAGCTCTGGTACTACATGCATGTGGCTCACATGAGGAATGTCTACTCGCCCTGCCGATCCTTCACTGTCTGCCTGGCGCCTTCATTTAAACAGTAGTACTGCCGCCCAATCAGAATGTGGCTGTGATTCAGCAGGCACATGCACAGACAGGGGTTTTAATTTCGGCCCAAAACAGCACTAATTTCAAAAAGGTACACCTTGGCCCATCAATGAGAAGCACGCTGAGACAGGGATGAGGGATGGACATGGCTGTGGGGATGGGGAGGTGGGGGGCACGCACGCAGCACAGCTCATGCATTGAAGTGCTGCACAGATCCCAATAAAAAAAATGAAATGTGTGGGGTTAAATAAATATTGGTGGGGCTGAGCCCACATTCAAAATTATTGCTGGGGTACATGCCCCATGTGCCCTTACAACCCGGCACCTATGCTGAAACTTTTAATACATAAAAGACTTATTGTATCTTAGGTTATATTCGGTGATAATGATAACTGGTTAAGTAAGTACTTGCTGAAGTAAGAACAGTAAAATTCTCCAGTAACACCTTTGTTGCACATTATAATTACTGTAGTTTGTGAACCTTGTTGAATTTTAAAGTTAATATAGTTGCAATTAAGTACTAGAGGCTGTCATTTGCATGAAGTAGTGGCTTGAGGAAAAGAGCTCTCCACTTCTGCATGACAAGCCTTGACACAGGGTCCAGTAGAATGAGCCAGATTCTGCAAAGAGTAGTTCTCCAAACATAGGGCCTTATGCATTATTGTGTGGAGTGGGTACACACCACATATTTGTGGTGCATAGGCACTTCACACCCATTACGCCCCCTGTGCCGCAGTCATCAATTGGAGTGCACAGCCCCTTGGCACCTGATCCCCTGGATGCTAGGATAGCAACACACCGGGTCACAGAGGTGCGGAGTGCTGGGCATGGTGGGGTGCACCTTAACTTGAGTAACACCCAGTTGTAAGGGATACATGCCCCCCAGAAAGCCATTGCTAGCAGCAGCACTGATTTGGGGGGATTGCAGACCCCCCACATGCTGCTTCAGCCCATGGATCATCATGAAGGGCTGGGGGTGGCTGACCGGGCACCTACCTGCCCCATACTTGTGGTGCACATCATGCCCTCCAATGTTTTCCACACTCTGCAGGCACAAGTGATCCATCGGGGACCGAGTCTGGGCATCCCATTGGATGTTCACCCCATCTGCGTAAATGTTCTCTGAGTATCTGAAAACTGGGGGTGTAGGGCCACAGACAGGTGGTGGTGGTGGTCAGTAGTGACTACTGGCCAGTGCACACCTGTCCACAGGTCCAGAACTCCATGGGTGGGTAACACGCCTCCTGTGCATATTACCCACCCATATGTGAATAGGGCCCAAAGTGATTAAGTTACCACTCACTAAGAACCCATGATTATTTTGGGAACTAAAAACTAGATACAGCAGTACTGGCAATGGTAGCTTCTCTCTGCTGCCCATCTCTGTACACCATATACATTCTACACACTATCATCACCATCTTCATGACTCAAAAGTCAGCAGCTAATACTTTGACATATTTGGGGGGGGGGTCTGTTCCCACTGCCACCATTCTAGCTCCACGTCAGGAACAGGCAGATAGGCAACAGAGAGAGGTGCCAACAAGAGAGC
Source organism: Neoceratodus forsteri (assembly GCA_016271365.2). NCBI lineage: Eukaryota > Metazoa > Chordata > Ceratodontiformes > Ceratodontidae > Neoceratodus > Neoceratodus forsteri. The sequence goes on from CM057449.1 coordinate 375,235,437, forward strand.
TTGATTAGATTTAACAGGGGCAGGACACTGGAGCAGGGCAGCGTAACTGACATGTAATTCTGAATGATTGACTGTCGGGGGTATGGGACTGGCTGACATATTGAGCAGAAAAACAACAAACTGAGCAATGTACTTGGTGAAAAATCAGATCACAGCTTGAACATTTAGATTTGTAAACATCATTTCAAAATATGGGTTGCTTGGCTGAAGAGAAATGTCAGTACAGTATGCGTCACTTGTAATGGACTAGTTTGACAAAGGGGCTTGCATCCATTACATGTGGCATCCGGTACATCATTTGGTGAAAAAAATAGCCGAACGCTTTGTCAGGAGTGAGCAGTCCAGTGAAGCCACGAGCAAGGGATAACAATCGGCTGAATTTTGCTGAGAACCTCAATTGCAGTTCAGTAAACCTGAGGAAGAGTAGATTGCTAGCTTGCTGCTTCCATTGAAAAATTAGCAAAATTTGCAAAATGCTTATTCAGGAATGAACGGTTGAGTGATGTGCTCCTGCTGAGAAAATCCATGAATAGGGTTTGCTTCAGTGCTGTTACCTACCTCTGTTGCAGCTCAGTCAACTGAGGAAGGGTAGATCGCTAGCTTGCTGCTCGTTTTGCGAAAATAGCAACACGCTTATTCAGGAGCGAGCAGTCAGGTGAAGCCATGAACAAGGGATAGCAAACAACTGAATTTCACTGAGAATCCAGCTCCTGTTGAGAAAGTCCACAATTAGAGTCTGCTTTAGTGCTGTTGCATGTCATCTCCAGCAGGAAAAGAATGCATGTGCCACATAAGTTCTCACCAGGTACAGTGTCGCTTTAATAGAAGGCATTGAAGCACAGTGTGGAGTTCAGGAAATCTTCTCAGGTGTTAAATACAGTGTTAATTGGTGCACTGGCGGACACTACATGAGGAGTTACAGGTCCACCTTAACAGGAATAATTTAACATTGAAAACATAGTGTTTGGCGTTTGGAAAGGGAAATTAGTCCGGTAGAAGTGTACGTCCATTACAACTGTGTCCGGTAGAGTTGGCGCATACTGTATTTTGAAAAAAGAAAAAAATAGAAAAATATCCCATTTTCTAGCTGTGAAATGGCAACCCTGATGACTTGTGATATAGAAGGATACAGAAGCCATCTGCTCCTTATTGTTAGACCTACTGTAGCACTCTTCAAGGTTTATACTTATAGATCACATTTTCATTGTATCTGTCATGCCAGCTGCAGCTACCTGTGAAGACATTGCATCTCTGTTGACAAGCAGCAGCTGTATCAATATACTTGTATCACAGCTATTGCAGTGTGTTGGCTGTGACACTTACATGGTTTTCATTTCTGTTACACAACAGTGCAGGATTTATTCTAATGTGCTGGTGGCCCAGAACAACAAGCACATTAATTCTCCTTCAATTGTTAATGGGAAGCCTTTGAGAAGCATTCAATATGCAAATTATGAGAACTAAAGGCAAAGTACTTTTGTAATTTCAGCCAAACATGGAAGCAATATAATTACAAAAGTAATTTAAATATTCAATTAGTATTTTATAAATATTAAAGCAGTACCTCAAGCATAATGAAACAAAGTAAGTAGAGCTCTAACATTACGGAACTTATTGTAGACCAACAGATTGGGCAAGTCTTATTCTCTTAGCTTCTACTGCATAGTGTTTTTAACTTGTCATACTTAGTTCATATTTTTTAATGAATTTGATCTTTGGAATAACACTGTCTTGAGGATATGATGACAATTGGAAATGTGGCAGTGTTGAGAGCACATTGCATCTAAATGAATTTTTTTTTAACAAACTACACAAGAGTTCCAAATAACTCATTAGATTCATACCTCTCAACTGTCCCTGATTTTCAGGGATATCCCTGATTTTGCCTTAGAAATTTCTTATGTCCCTCCTAAATCTAGCATTTCTGTCACTGAACAGTAGGGATTTGAATCACAAAATAATTCTAGCCATTGGTGTTACAGTCTAGTTCTCATTAAGAAAATGCTATTCACACTAAGACGCACGTTGTATACAGCTTCTGGAACCAATATTGCTATTTTTTCAGATTGTCCCTGGTCATTTTAAGCCTTGTCCCTGATTGTGATGAAGGAGGTTGAGAGGTATGATCAGATTAGTTTCCATAATGGTCCTTGTAAGAACAGGTCTAGAAGCAAATGGTTTGGTACCTTTTATTGGACCAAAACAGATGTTATAGAAGACAATGTTATCGGTGTTTTTGTAACATCTATGTTGGTCCACTAAAAGGTATCAAACCATTTGCTTCTGAATCTGAAATAGCTCAGAAGAAGCTCACCAAAACAGGATTTTAACTTACACTGTCCACCAGCAGTTCACACACTAAACAGGGCTGACTCAAATCGGACTTTGTTGGGAGGAATGCTAATTACAGGCAGATAAAAAAAATACATGTTGGTTTCCTATGGCGGATGGGGAGAGGTGAGGGCAAGTGGCTACAACATTCTGCTGAAAGTCCCTGATTGAGAAAACATTGTAACATGTACTGCTTGGGTTCAAATCCCTCCAGAACACATAGCATAACTAGTGTTTGCATTGGCTAGTATGGATGAAAAATTAAAGATTTTTCCAGTGTGACAGGTGCAAACTGTAAGAATATGCTGTTCATGATCATTCAGAAAGTAAAGCGTGCTTTGGATTTTTTTTTTTGCTCATTTACTTACGAGAATCCTGTCTGAGGACTGACACACACTACAAAACTTCGTTATGGCATCTACAAATATGCAGTTTTTTATAATTATAAACCTCAGTCACATTTATTTATTTATTGAATTTTGTTGACCCAGTAGGCCCACGGAGACTAGAAGTCCCTTTTTCAGGGGAGACCAGGGGAAGGGGGATACAGATGGTAACCAGCTAAAATTGAACCAGATTAAGCAGAAAGTGGCATGTTTCTTTAGAGAAGATTAGCTGGTTAGTGTGTTACTGTTCAGACAGGATTCTCCTAAGAAAAAAAATTACAAAGTGACTCTCATTTTCTGAACCATCATGTCCGATTGGAAAAATCTTTAATTTTTTTTTATTACTACTAGCTGATACAAACACTAGGTACTGTATGCTACGTGTGGCTGGGTTCCCTATTGAGCTGACAGCTCCTAAACAGCTCTGAATCAGGATAAAAATGTGATTTAGATTAAAAACATTCTCAACACTGCCACAGTTCTGACTGCCACTGCCACTGCCACACTGAATAGGGCTGATTCAAAACAGATTTTTTTGAGAGAAATGGTAATTACAGGCAAATTAAAAAAAATCTATATGCTGATCACAATTGTTTGTGCTTTGGATTCTGACTGCGACTGACACACTGAACAGGGCTGACTCAAAACAGATTTTCTTGGGGGGATGGTAATTATAGGCAGATAAAAAAATCTCTATAAGCAATCATTCATGTTTTGTATTCTGACTGCCACTGATGAACTGAACAGCACTGAAAAACAAAGGGAAGAAGGGACATATATAGATTTCACACATACCAGCTTATTTGTTGGCCTGATTTATATTATGTTCTAAATAACAGATAACCCACAAACACAGCTCATGCTCAGCAGGTGTTAAACTAATAATAATTAAAAAAAATAGGAAAAAGGCTCCACTGGACTGGCTGGACTGATTTATTTATTTGACTTCATCCAACACAATTTAATACAAATGATGAATTGTTGATGTATCTTGTAAGGGTACAAAGTTTTCTATAATCATATAGCTGCATAACATTTTACAAGAATAGACATTTAAATTATGTGTGATGGATTTTTTTCTTCCTACAGTATAGCTATCCTATCCTAATACCATGACATTTATTTATTTATTTGTTTGTTTGTTTGAATTTTGTTAACTGGATAGGCCCACTAAGACAAGGTCCCTTTTTCAGGAGCGACCCAGGGAAGGGGTAAGAAGGGAAGCAAAAGGAAGTGTAAGCAGACACTGAACAAGAACAAGTAAATGGGGAGTGTGCACAGACACTCTTTCAGCATTAGTGTATAAAGCAATTAATTAAAAAAGTGCAAATAAACAGTTGACATTAGACAATTAAAGTACAGACAAAATATTAAATCAAACATCAAGTTCATACTGGGGGGGGGGAATTTTCAGTCTCCTCCTAAAGTATGGTAGGCTGGAACTCAGCCTACAGTGTAGCAGAAAAGAATATGAGCCAGAGGGGGAGGGGTGGAGGACGATAGTGGGGAGAGCAGGGGTGAGAGAGAAAGGGAGAAAAGGGGAATGAAGTAAAGGTATCATAAATTAGTGACAGCTGCAAGTAGGAGGAGGAAAAAAGATTTCCTTGTAGACATAATAATTTGTTTTTCATAGTATTACTTTCACGTACTGTAACAAAAAGCACAGCATCTATCTTTTTCATTCCTGTGGTTGAACAAAATGACACAAAAATTTAGCAAAGCTAATCAAGGTGATTACTTGTTTGAGGTACACTACCATACAGTGTTGTTTTGCAGTGCCAGTACTGTATATCAGAAAAAAATTAAACTGCAATTCCAGCACGGTGACACCTTGCCAAATGCCAGACCAGTAAGGCTTATGTGCAGACATACCAAGTAATTAGAGTAATGATTGCCACATGTTGAATACCCATATTAAGACAGTATCTGCAGAAGATATATAGTATACTCAGTTTTAGTGTCTCTGTGATATGATGCTCATGGATCTGTTGATACTGTACTGCATGTTCTTTTGTTACCTTGGAGAATAAATCCAATGCACCTACTGTCTGACAGCTTTTTCATATGTGGCTACTGGGTGAATAAGGAGCATCTGGTCATGATGTCCAGAGAGATCTTATTAATCTCATTCTGTAATTAATTTTATTATCAAAAAACAGAAGATCTGAAAAAAAGGAAGGCACAATGACATTTTAATTTTTTTGTTCAAAACCCTAAGAAGCATAAGGCAACTTTAAGCGTATGCCATATCCTTGTAGTAGGTACCATTTGCAAGCTGAAATGCCAAAAGCTGTACTTTTTAAATGGATACTGTCTGATTCTGCCTGTGTTACAATGAATGTCAGCAGTTATAAACAAGATTCAATTAGTCTGAACCAGGCGGCAGTCTGAATTACAGATTTGATATCTATGCATCTATTACATGCAAGTGTACAGCAACACAAGTCTCTATTACATTTTTTTTAATTTGCACAGGTAGTCCACAGGAGTACTAGGAGGTAATGGCATACAGTATGCTTAGAGTCGCGTCTGACTTATGTGGGTGTCAGACATAAATGAACTTGTCTACATGTCTTCTCTGCTTTTTTCATTATTATTTTTTTGGGGGGGTACAGCTCATCTTTATTTACAGGATGTTTCTTTTACATGGGATCAGGAAGACATCAATGCTTTGAGCGATATCCTAAAACTGAATTCAGGATAAAAGGTTGTTTTTCTTGCTGTAAGGGGAGTTGGTAGCATAGAATCATATTCTGTGCATAACTCTCTCATTGCCTTTTCTGTAATAAAATTATGACTAAAAACCTCATGATGAGCTAATGTTTTTATATTTGTAATTTATTTGCACATCAGACACAACTGGTCAAGGATCAGCACATTGTGGACTATGGGGATGCCTACTGGAAAACAACTGAAAGACAAGTAAAATGCAAGTGCAAACAGTGCCACCTGGTGTATTAGAACAGATGGTGTGGGAGACTGAATTAATTAAGGGCTTACTACATACCACAAATCACACTACCACACTGCTGCATTAAGGCAGTACTGCTCTGTATACCTCTCAGTATGCCACAAGTACCAAGGTATACCGTGGTACTGAGAAACATTTGAATAAGCAGTACTGTAAATATGTACTCCCTGGAAGAGAGAAGGGAGACTGATATATGATTGAGACATATAACATAGAAACATAGACTTTAACAGCAGAGAAGGACTGCTTGGCCAACCCACCCACCTAGTCTGCCCATTTTCCTACCTATTGGATAAGCCACAGATCCTAGTTAACCAACAGTCTACTTCTTTCTAACCCCCACCAGAATTACCTTATGTCTGTCCCATGCATTCTTGAATTACCCCACAGATTTTGAACCCACAACCACCTCAGGAAGGCCATTCCATGTATCCACCACCCTCTCCATGAAAATATACTTCCTCACTTTGCCCGTGAGCCATCTCCCCTCTATCTTCAAATGCTGCCCCCTTGTTCTTGCACATCTATTTTTCTGAAAGATACTACCCTCTTGGACTTTGTTTTATTCCTTTGAGGTACTTGAAAGTATCTATCATGTCCACATCTCCCTCCTTTCCTTGAGGGTATACATATTAAGCTCTTTTAGTCTCTGTATGGATTCTGTTGCAGACCATGCACCATTTTAGTTGCCCTCATCTGGACTGCCTCCATCCTGTCTATGTCCTTGTGGAGATGGGGTCTCCAGAGCTGCATGCAGTACTCCAGATTGGATCTCATCAACTGTTTGTACAGAGGGATAAAAACTTCCTGTTTTCTACTGGTGATGCCTCTTCCTATACATCCCAGTATCCCGTCAGCCCTCCTTACTGCCTTCACACATTGCTTGCATACCTTTAGGTCATCTGATATGACTACCTCCAGGTACCTTTTCATTTTATTGTTGTTAGTATCCCCCATTGTGTTTTCTTCCCTTGGGTTTTTGTTTCCTAAGTGTATTACTTTGCACTTCTTTACATTGACTCTAAGCTGCCATACCTTTGACCATTCCTCCAACTTTGCCATGTCCCTTCTCATCCTTTCCACCCCCCTTGAATATCAACCCTGTTGCAGATCTTTTTGTTGTCTGTAAGGAGGCATACTTTTCCTGCAAGTTCCTCTGCAATGTCACTTATAAAGACATTAAAAAGGACCAGTTCCAGTACTGAACCCTGTGGTACCCCACTAGTAACCCCCCTTTCTTTGAAGTGGACTCCGTTTACTATTATACCCTGTGTCCTGCTGTAGAGTCAATATTTTACCTGTGTCCTGTTGTTCCATTTATAAGTACCTCAAGAGAAAGAACAAGGTTCAGGAAAACACAAATTTTCTTAGAAAAAGATGCTCCAGGACTAGGAGACATGGAATGAAATCATTTACTTCTTTCTCTCCTCTGTTTGTATGTGTTCCATAAATATGCACACCATACCCATGTGATTGAAAATGAAGTGATTATTTGTGCAGCACCAAGCTGAGCATTGGAAAGAGAGTACTGTGTCGTCTGGGGTGGCACAGGTTTCAGTTGCCCTGGTGGTGCAGCTGGTTAGCATGTCTGGAATGGTATTCCAGGAGGCCTGGGTTCAAATCCCAGCTGAGGCACTTACTTCTTTCTTGCCTCTATTTGAACATGGGATAAACTAGAGGGGTGGAGGTTCAGAGGGAATGTGAGGAAGTACTTCTTCACAGAGAGGGTGATGGACAAATGGAAAGCCCTGTCAGAGGAGGCAGTGGGGGCAGAAATGATTACAGGATTTAAGAATGCATGGGATAGGCATAATGGGATCCTGGTAGTTGGGGGAAGCGGACAACCTAGTTCTATGGAAGCCTGAAGAAGCACAGTTACATGTGCAAATGGGTAGACTAGGTGGGCCGTAGGTCCTTATCTGCCGTCAACATCTGTGTATCTATGTATCTATTAGATAAGGGTGTTCAAAAGAAAAAAAGTGACAGTAAATCAGGATCAAAACAAACAACAGATAACAAAGTTTTGGGTGTAAAATGATTTGGCAGGTGAGCTGGATGGGGAGGATGTTAGTATAGAAGTTTGTATTAAAGGAAGAAAGAGAAGAGGCAATAAAATTAATAATATCACTGTACTTAAGCAATTTATAACTTAACAATCTTAACTAGGTATTGACCAAGGAAAGGATGATAGTGATTTTTTTCAAAATAGGAAAGCACAGACCTTTGTAAAGTTTAAGACATATCTTCAAATTTATTAGATGAACAGCAATGACTCTAAAAAGCTGCTCATTTATTAATCTATTTTTTTATTTATTTTTATTCATTAGTGTTTCAGAATTACAATACCTTTGAGTCAGAGAATCTTTTTCAAAGGTTCCACTTGATGAGTACAGGAAATAACAGACAAAAGAACAGTTACAATAATAAGGTTGCAGATGTCATGAAAAATAACAGGTAGTTGCATACATATTCAATATAACAGAACAGGTTGCAATCTTAGGGCTATGATAATGTAACAAACAGGGTGAAAAAAGGGGTGCTGTCAAAATGGAGAGACTGTCAAAAGTTGAGTTGCTGAGAGAAAAGAGTGATACTGGGCAGAGAAGAACAGTGTGAGGGTGTGGTAAAGTCAAATGAGTAAGTCTGAGCAGGGAGGAAAGTGCAATCAAACTGAGTATGTCAGGAAAGGGGCTCATGGAAGTGAGGGAGAAAGTGAGGGTGGGGGGAGTGGAGTAGCAAGCAGGTAGGTCTGCGGTACAGGCACTAGAGGTTAGGTGTAGGTGGCCACAGAATGGAGTTAAAGGAGTTTCGGCCAGAGAATTACATTGTCAAGTGTACGTGTTGCTGCATTGGAGAAGCAGCACCGGGTACAGGTAGAATAATTGAGGGTATGCAATGACATATAGAATATAACTCGGTAGGGGGGAAGTGCAGTAAGGGTTGAGCTTGCCATGGAGTGACAAGAGTAAAGGTGATGAAAGGACAAGGATGGGAGGGAGGGCAGATATCAAAGTAGTGGGCAGAAAACTAAAGGAGATGAGGAGAGTGGTGGGGTGGGAAGGGTAACAAGTGAGGGAGGTGGGTAGTGTGAGGGGAGAGGGAGGAAGTAGGGGAATAAATTGGTGTGGGGAAGGAAGGGAAGAAGAGGAGGCAGTGGTGAAAAGGGTAGGGTTAGCAGTCACAGGAAACTTAGGAGAAGGAGGGAGGGTGGCAGAGTGGGAAGGGAAGCAAGCGAGGGTGGTGGATAGTGGGGTGAGGGGACAGGGAGGGAGGTAGGGATAAGGGGTCAAGGGGTAAAAAGGGATGAAGAGGAGGAGGAGATGGTGAAGAGTAGAGGTAAGCAGGGAGCAGAAAAACTTATTGAGAAAAAAGGGAAGGTGGTAGAGTGGGAAGAGTAACAAGCGAAGTGAATAAGTAGTGTGGGAAGGGGTCAGAAAAGAAGAGGAGAGAGAGAGGGGTGTGGCGGCAAGAAAGAGAAGAGGAGGAGGAGTTGGTTCAGAACAAAGAATGGTAAAAACATATTTTATTATTATCTTGGTATGTAACAAGTCTTTTTTGATAAAGTAAATGATGGATCTTTGATAAACCAACAACTCATCATATAATACTCTTAAAAGAGACATGGAATTATAATAAAACATATCAACTGAATGGTTATAGGGCATTTGGACTCCTTGGCACAAAATCACATACATCATGCAGAGCAGTGGGACGTCTCATTACAACTGACACTTTGAACTCTTAATGCTGGATAATCCTCATTTCCTAGCTATTATAAAACTGAGTCAGAAAATTATTCTTGGGGTGATAAATGTGATGCTTGGCTAGCTAGTTATGATTGATGGATGATATTTGTAATATCAAAATGTAGTGCTTGATTGTCACAGTGTGCCATGGGGTTCCCCCCCCCGCCTGGTTTCAGTGAAGCAGGAACAATTTAATTAACTGACTTACTTCAGAGTGGCATTTTATTACCTTTTTATGATATGCCTAGGTTGTTTGAAGTGGAAATGACATGAGACTTTCTGAGTTTGCCAGAGGATGGAGATCATAAACTTTTATGACGTTAGAGGAAAAAAACATTGTTATAACAAGATGGTGTGAAAAATGTTAAAATCATTGCCCTGACAGGGGAACAGGAAACTGCAGAAGATCAAAGGAAAGGCTTGATTCAAAGGCTGTCATAATTTGGGAAATTAGTTTTTGCTGAAGTCACAGTATTTAAAATGTCTCCAGACAGGAAGATCCTTGTTTGTATATTTTTTTTATTCTAACAGGAGGTGCTAGATTACATTATAGAAGGTGGTGGAAACACAGAGTTTTTAACCTGTATTCTGTGTTTCAGCTGAGTCATTTTTCTTTGTGGGCTCTTAAAAAACAAGAACTAACTTAAGAGCTATATAGAGGTAATACATGAGATAGAAAAAGTCTAATTGTATTGTGGTACAGTAGGCGTTTATGTTTTGTACTTTATGTGATTGTATGTTTTGTGATATATTGTTCTGTGTTTAAATTTTACATATTTTTATCCATTTTTAAGTAAACCTTTCATTTAAATAGACTGCCTGGGTGCATCTTCAAAGTTCCTTTTTTGCATGTGACGTATAGATGGTTAAATGTGACAATTATTCAAGGGCTTAATGGTGCTACCAAACTGGGAAAAGGTAAGAATATACCTAAGGTCTTTTATAGAGTTTTAAGGGTTAATTTTGGATACCTGGTTAGGTGCCCTTAGGCGAAATATATCTGTCATCCCCCCAAAGAGCAGATTATCTAAGCCTGTACATTTGAGTACACTAGCATAAGGTTCACAGTTTGCATCTCCCAGAACTTCAGACTAAAGGTGATTCTGACCCACAAGCAGACAGAAGGGTTACCTTGTTCTGTTACCTGTTCACAGTGCTGCACTTAGAGGTTGACACTGTGGAAGCAGAGGGCCTGACTCGCTGAGTGCAGTTTGTGACAATAAATATAGTACATATATTCCCCACCAGTTGCTTTAAATAAGGGAGATAATGTCCTTAACATTTTATGAGACACTGGAGTTTATGGCAGAGAATTATGTTGGGATCTTGATACTTATATAAGGTGACTGCAATGACAGAATAAGAGAACTAAACAAATGCAACCCTGAAACCAAGACTGTAGATGATCATTTTGATATACCAAGAAGAAATTATCAAGTCAGAAAGATTACTGCACTGGGAAAAAAGGGTTTTTGAAACTGGCGGAGGAGTTTAACTTAAGAGTCCTAAATGGCAGAGCAATAGGTGATCAAGATGACAAAATCACATTTCCAATACTGAATAAAGGTAGTACAGTATAGTTTAGTTTTTTTGGATACATTTAGATTTCACAATATTATTCATTTCAGAACTGACATCAGTACTGAAAGTGATCATATGTCTGTACAGCTCACATTAAGAGCAGAAGAAAATGTTGTGAATCATTTGTCAAATGCTGCTAGAGTCCTGAGGAAAAAAGTATCTTTCTACTGAACTGTTAATGCAAAACAAATTGTTTTAGTATCCTTTTGTGGAACAAAGTTTATTATAAATGTTAAAAAAATAGTTTTATTGTATTCCAAAAATGTATGCAGAGTTTTCCAACAAATCATTCACTGGGTGATTCAGATGAAATTGCAAAGCTTATCATGCTTTCATACAAGAGTTAGTGGTTAAACTAGGATCAACCACTAGGAATAGAAAAAGTGGCAGAAAGATCAGTAAATATTGTTATGATAGAGAGTGTAAGAATAAGAAAAAGAGAGTTGTGCAAATAAATACATTATACCACAAAGAGTCATCAATATTGAATAGAAATACCTTCTATCTTTTAAGAAATGAATGCAGAATTTGACAAAATAATAAGAAAGAATAATTTCAAAATAATTTGCGGAAGGAGCTTAATGAGGCGATGATTGCTAAAGACTCAAAACAGTTTTGGAACCTTATCACCTTTAGTATGAAAACCAATAAGGCAAATTTATCATCACAAAACACTTTTAATAGTGAAGAAAAATTTTATTTGGGTTATCCCTCCTGCAAGGAGGTAGTTAGCTTTGCTACTGCAAGCTTTATTACATATGCTAACTGAGTGTTTAGTTAACCCAACTATGTTAGCAAACATTTTTGTATAACCAGATTTTTACCTCACCTCTTAGATAGATCATGTTCGAAAAAATCCTCTGCCAATGTTGTATAATGATGCACATAGTACCTATGTTGTATATTGATGTATAGCCTCTGCTTTTGTATATTCCTATTGAATTTTGTGCACTCCTTGTGAATTTTTATTTCTTACCTGTACCCCTTTCCCTCAGGTCGCACCTGAAAATGAGCCTCGGTTCATAGTGCCTTTCCTGGTTATCAACTTTTAAATAAATAAATAAATTGTTCTGCCTTAATTGCTTAAGGAGCCTGACTCAACTGTATTTCCACTGAAACTGCTTTTTGTACTTGTAGTGTTTTTTGTGACTTTGTATTTGACATGGAACTTTTGTAAACAAGCACTTGTGCTGAAAAGTAATTTCAGAAGTTTACACTAAATACATACATAAATGGATGAATGAATACATAAATAAATGACGTGATACTCACAGTTTTATTGTTTGGAGCTTCTTTGTTGACCATTGACTCCCCACCCCATCCTTGCCTGCCTACCAAGTGATTCTTTTTTTACTTGTCATGCTTCAGATGTAATTGAATCCCTGCCTTTACTGAGGCCTTATGCTGCATGTGCCTGTGAAGGGAGCAATGAATGTTTAACCAGCAGAAATTTGTAGAAGTTTAAATTTCTGCATTCCATGATATATAAACATTACATTTATTGAATGTGAGGCTAGACAGATTCTTGACAGCTGGAAAGGTTCTACTTTTTACTACAGTAGATACTTTTAAGAAAATAAAATACTGTTTTTAATACAAAATTGGCTTTTTTTATGTTTTTATTTTCTCAGCTTACCAATTTTAAAAGCACAATAAGACACTGGAGGTGCATGTTGCTGATCTAACCACATTTCCAGCAGCTAAAGGCACTCTGCCTGCATTGTCGTGCCTCACTACACCCTTGGCTGTATGATAAGATGAGCATCTTGTATGCTCTGTCATGTCTTATTGCTTACATAGAAATTTTGTATATATTGTTTTAGACTTTGGTAACCAAGTAAGGTGCACTAGGCACAAGGGCCTGTTTTCAGGGGCAACCTGAGAGCACTGGGCAGTTAAGTGACTTGCTCAGAGTCACTCAGTATGCAAGTGGAGGTTGTGAGACTCAAACCCAGGTCTGGTCTGCTGGATGTACCAAGCTCATTCACACCTTGTTCCTCTAATCTCTAGGCTATACTGCCAGACGAAATTTCCATAACCCACACATGTTGTTCCATTTTTGTAAAGATATTGAAAAACACCCTACACCCAGCAGCTTAGTAATTACCAACTCCATACCCAAACTCATATTTGTAAAAATAGGTTTATCATTAATGTTTACATGTGCTGACATCCACTACTAAGTGTTGACACCTCAATAGAATTACAACCATCTGACTGAGCCAAATTGGGACAGAAACAGTTATAATGAGGACTTGGCAATCTGAGGTAGGAAAAACTGTTTTAAATATCACCTCAAAGAAGCACTGAGCACTCTCAGCATGAGGTAGGCATAAAATCAAGCGTTCCTGTGCAAGGCCGTATCACTGCTTTCCATTTAAATAATCTGGAATCACAAATTATGTAAGTGATAATCAGAACACGGTACAGAAGAAAATCTTCAAAAAACTATCTCTGCACTTCATAACTCAGTCACTACTGGCGTAGATGTTTGTCAAGCACTGCTAGAAATAATGCTGCATGAGGGTTTAAACAGTTACAGGTTAGAGCCGTTGTACACATACTGTATGCTGGAGTTGCACTCTAAGCAGAATTCTGAAAGACAGTTCAGGCCATCAGAAAGGTTGTTCTATACCTTATTCTGATTATTGCTTGCATAATTTGTGACTCAATATTATTTAAATAGAAAACAGTAACATGGCCCTGCACAAGGATGCACCTTTACGAACTACTTCATTGCTTTCCTCAGAATGCTTATTACATTTTTAAGGCTACATTTAAAGTAATTTTTCTGATAAGCTAAGCAACCTTTTCAACATTCTATAAAATACACAGATCACAAGTAATTATGCCCTTTAAGTCGACTCCCTTTCTAGATGTACTAGGCGGTGCTGAATTCCAGAGAGACATATTTAAAGTAACATGATAAGCCTTTAGTCACTGGCCACTGGAAAGCCATGCTGTAGCATCTAATACATTATTTATTTGGGGACAAACTACAATTAAAAAGTGGGTATAATACAATATCATCAGGAGAAAGTGTAGCCCATAAATCATTCACCTACACAGCTTTGTCTTACTGGAACTCCCTTCCTCCCACCATTCTGTCATGCTCTACCCTCCCTGAGTTCAAATCCAACTTGCTTTCTTTTCTATCTTCCTCTACACTTTGCTCCTGCTACCAGTGATATTAAACCCCAAACCCCAACAACTCTGTCTATTTCTCATCCTTGCTCTTCCCTTAACCCTGGCTTCTTATTTTGCTCTTTGTGCCTCACCATTGAACATAACTGCTGTTGGTTAGCCTTCTTGTATCTGATATCATTAACTAACAATTATATATTGTAGCACACTCTCTTGAATGTGTCATGTATTTGTCTCACTACTGTGTAACCTACCTGCTTGTTATTTCATAAATCTGTGGTTGTATCTGTCTGTAGCATACTGCTGTGGATCATTGAATGCTGTATATCAATTTTTCCATTGTAACAGTGATTACTATGTTAAAGCACTGCATGTACACATACTGCACTTTCAGGACGCCCCTGAAAAAGGGAATGCAATTCTCTCATTGAACTTATCCAGTTACCAAAACTAAAAAAAACTAAAATTAAAGCATGTGAGAGGCCTTTCGGCACCATGCATTTCTGCTTAAAGTTGAACCAGCATAATATTCTGTGGTGATTTGCATATGCAGCCCATGATGCTTTGCATTGTGGGGGTATGTGTGATTTTGTATTTCCTTGAAACATGACTTCCTGGCAAAATGCCCTTTGGGGTAACCATTGCCTCAGTGCTTGCACACAGAGGTTCTTTGTCTTTAAAATTAAAGAGAACATTTATAGCAGCTGTAGTTACAAAGTATATGTGCAAAAATTACAATATGTGTGCAATAAGGTAACATATTTATAGAGACTGCAACTGAGCAGCAGAGATTGAGTGCTAATTCAATAACCTATCAGGCAAAACTGGAGCTGGAATTATAAAAATGTGATTCCTGTACTGCAAATAAACTTGTTTATGCATGGCCATATAATCCCACGTCCCTTGACCAAACATCCTATTGGATAAGAAATATTAAATTACAGTTGCTCAACTAAAGTAGAGCATAGTGAAAAGTATATAAACATATGTACATATGCAAATGCCAGCAGAAGCAGGCCTTACGGTCTACCAAGTGTGCTCGTTTGTGCAGCTAGCCCCTCAACTTGCAGCTACCCCACCTTCACCACCCCTCTTCATCACACCCCCCCTTACACTGTCCCACCTCCTCTTAAAGCTGCCCACCGTTCTTCAGTATACCACCCCCTCTGGGAGAGCATTCAACCTGTCCACCACCCATTCAGTGCAAAAATGTCTCCTGATTCCCCTCTTGAATGTCCCCCCCAATCTCAGCTGGTGCCTTCTCATTTCTCTCCCTCTTCTAAGCTGGAAAATCCCTTCTGTATTAGCCTTATTTATCCCTTAAGGTATTTAAAGGTATCAATCATATCCCCACTGTCTCTCCTCTCCTCCAGGAAGTACATGGTTAACTTGCCCAATCTATCTCTGTAGGACTTTCCCTCCAATCCTTGGATCATCTTGGTCACCCTATGTTGTACTTCTTCCAACAGTTTGATGTCCTTCTTCAGGAATGGGCACCAGTACTGCACACTGTACTCCAGGTGTGTCCTGAACGGAGATCTGTACAAGGGAAGGATCACTTCCCTATTTCTGGAGGAGATTCCCCTCACTATACACTCCAGCATCCTGTTGGATTTTGCTACCACTTTCCTGCACTGAGCTGAGTTGTTCATGCATGCTCCCTGAACAACTGTGGGAGAATTCAAGAATGCATGGGACAGACATAAGGCAATTCTTGTGGGGGGCAGGAAGATATAGGCTGTTGGTTAACTAGGATCTGCGGCCTATCCTGTAGGTAGGGAAATGGGCAGACTAGATGGGCCTAGCGGTCCTTATCTGCCGTCAAAGTCTATGTTTCTATGTTTCTATGCCTGTTATAAGCACCCCCAGATCCTTCTCCTCCTCGGTGCTTTCCAGTTGCACCCCTCCCAGCTGATAGCTCCTCCCTTGGCTCCTAGCTCCAAAATGCAGTACCTTGCATTTCTTGGCATTGAACCCCAGCTGCCATGTTTCCAAACACTTCTGTAGTTTGGTCAGGTCCTCTTGCAGCTCCTTCTACCCTTCAATGTCGTCTACCACAGCTCCCATCTTTGTATCATCAGTGAACAAACTGATCCTACCCTGGATCCCATGTGAGATATCAGTTATGTATATCCCAAACAGCACCGGTCCCAGTAACGATCCCTGTGGTACTCTGCTCATCTCTTCCCTTGGTGATGAGGGTCACCCCCACCACCACTCTCTGCTGCCTTCCATTCAGCCAGTTGACGATCCATCTGGTCATCTTCCCTCCCACCTCCATGTATTCCAGTTTCTCACCCAGCCTCCCATGTGACATGGAATCAAAGGCCTTGCTGAAGTCCAAATACAGTACATCCATCACATGGCCCCTGTCTAGCTGTCTAGTCACCCAGTCATAATACTCAATTTGATTTGTCTGGCAGGACCTGCCTGAGACAAACTTGTGTTGTTGGCCATCCTGGAGACCATTGTACTACAAAAAGGTCACTAGGCTCTCCTTTAGAATTGTCTCCTTGAGCGTCCCCACAATTGATGTGAGGCTCACTGGTCTTTAGTTTCCTGGTTCATCCCTATGCCACTTTTATGAATGGGCACTACATGGGCCATCTTCCAGTCTTGTGATACACATCCTGTGTCCAGGGATGTATTGAACAGGTCAGCCAGTGGTTCTGCCAGGATCTCCGCTAGCTTCTTGAGTACTCATGTTGAATGCTGTCTGGTCTCAGTGCCTTGTCCACCGTCAGTGCCCTTAACCCTTCCAGAACCCTGTCTTCTGAAATCCCTAGGTCAGTCACCCCCTCCATCCACTACCCACTCCACACCTCCCTTGGAGAATCTGTCCCCCTTTCTCTTTCTTGAACACAGAGCAGAAATATTCATTTAATGCCTCTGCCTGATCTACCCCTTCTCCACCCACCCACCCTCCATCCTTAATAATCATCACAAACTGGTCTTTGTGCTTCCTTCTTTCTCTAATGTATCTGAAGAAGTCCATTTCTCCTTCTTTAATACCCTGTGCTAGTCTCAGCTGTCTTGAATCCTTGGCCACTTTGACTAGCCTGGTAACCTCCCTGAACTTCTTTGTATTCTCATCCTTGTCAACTCCTCCCAATGTCTTGTCCACCCAATGTCTTAAGTTTCCAAAATGCCTTCCTTCTGGCTCTTACTCCCTCCATAACCTCTTGAGTCAACCAACTGGGCTTCTTTGCCCTTCCCTTCCCTTCTTACTCCTTGTCTTTGTAAAAGTTACAGAGGCCTCCGTCAGTCCTTTTTTAATAATATCCCATTTCTGAGTAGCATCCATGTCTTGTTGAATTCCTGCCAGAGACCTACCCATAATTTCCCCCATCCTTTTAAAGTCCATCCCTTTAAAGTCAATCACCCTGGTCCCGGTAATCCCCATTTCCCTACCCATGCTGAGAATGAACCACGCTGAGTGATGGTCACTCCCAGCCAGAGGGTCCTCCACTCCCAGTTCTCTCACAGGCTCTCCATTTGAAAGTACCAGGTCCAGCATCCTCTCCAGTCTAGTATGCTTATGTACCAACTACACCAGAAAGCTATCCTGAAATGCCTGTAGTATGACCTGCTCCCTTGCACTCACGGTGATTGGAGTGTTCCACCCACTCCAGGTAGGTTAAAGTCCCCCATCACCAGTATATGCAAATCAACATGGAAAAACTCCAACAATCTGCAAAGGCTGAAAACTGGAGACACAGACAGTGTTTTGTCTTTGTTAGGACTCATTAGTGTGCTTCACCTCTATCTCAGATGAAGGATACTGGAAATCAGCCATCCGATTTCACTTGTTTTGGTTATTGTGAGCCCAAAATACTGTACTGTCCACATCAGACTGTCTCACTAATGCATTGTTTTAGCATTTCTCAGTGAGCTACATACATGTTGGTGGATCCAGCATAAAGCTTTGCAAAAACTATTGCTTAAAAGTTACAGCTTGGTTTTGCATTGCACTGTGATAGAACTATGGACGCATTCCAGTAGAACTGCAAAAACATTTTGTAAAAGTTGCTCTGGAGCTGTTTATGTGTTGAAAAACCATACCAGGTCATAATGTCCTCTGCTTAATAGCATATGACATTATAGTTAACCCAAATCAGCATTGTCCATGACAGTGAATGGTACAATACCTCTTATACTGCTGTACATGGTATTGCACTATTCACACAATCCCAGGCAGAGGATAAGACCGCTGCTGGAACTGGGTTCCACTGAGCAGCTGCCATGGCTCATTGGACTGTGCCATAGCAGCAGGAATCCAGGTGCTGTGTCTGGGACCGGGTTTGATTCCCAGTCCCAGACATTTTTTCCCCTGAGGTAAACTCCCCCCCCCCAGAGTTGAGAATCCTTAGTGGGAGGGGTATGGGAGTGCAGCCCCCCGTAATAAGATGTGTAGAGGTGGAACCCTCCACAGAAAAAAGACTTATACTGCATGGCAGAAATTGTGCTGTATTGGCAGCATGATTTTGCCATGTGGCATAATGTCTTGCAACATTATGACCCTGTGCCTTGAAAAACAACACACTCTTGCGTTAGTAATTCATTGTTGTCTATAAATGAAATGCAAGCCAACCTAATGGTGTGCCAGCTAAATACAAATAATACTGTAGGAAAGCAGCTAAAAAGAGGAATATGTCAGCTCAAAGGAAGTGAATCATGGTTTATCTCGGAAGGACATTGCAAAAGAGCCAAGTTAAAAAAAAAAATGTCCAAATTGCACATACCCCACTAATGCAAAGCATCCTATGATGTATATTATTTATTTATTTATTTACAATTTGTTGACCAAGTAGGCCCCAAAAGCATTAGATGCCAATTTTCAAGGATGGCTGGGGGTAAGACATCACAATGGTACAATAAAACATAAAAATAATGAATCAAATGCTGATTACAGGTCCAATAGTATAACTCATAGTGAACAAGTGGCATTGCACTTGCATGCATACATACAAATCCAGACAGTCATTTTTTAACTACAACTTAAATGTCGTGTTCACAGTAATTTTTTATTGAAAATGGATGCATGCAGTGGCAACATGTGGGTGAGAAGCAGTAGATGTTCTGTGCGGAAGTGCACATGACATCACCCTAGACATCACTGCATGCATGCTCTGTAGGGGTGAGACAGAAATGGGAAGCATGCCCTGCCTGGCAGGATGAGCACTGACCCTCCACAAGCCCCTCACCAGTGACCTAGGCACCTCAAGTAGCTGGATCCATGACAAGGCAGGTTGAGGAATTCCCCGCTACTGCCATGGGGAGGTAAGCTGCAGGGGACTTAGGAAAGTGTAAGTATGGGAGAAAACAGTTGATGGGATTGGGGGGTTGATGTGAGGGGGGCCAGCCAGGGCAAAAGAGGGATAAACAGAAAATAAAAAAAGAGGGCAGTTCAAACTGGTTATCGCTTTGTAAAAAAAAAGATTGTTGACCTAGTGAGGTATGAAAAAAAAGGTGGACGTATACAACCATTTCATGCAGCTCTGGTATTACAAAGATTAGTTTCTGAAACAGTGTTGGCCATTAGCAAGAATTTGATTAGGCCTTTTAAAAAAAGCAAGTAAAGGTGAATCAAACAATAGGTGAGTCAAAAGTGGGCCTACCAAGTTTAAAACTGCATAGTGATGACTAGATTTTGGACTTTGGGCAGCAAATCTACAAATCTAAAATATAAATCCCCATGAAAGAATTAAGTCTTCTTCAGCTTTTAAGGAGATAGGAAACAAATTAAGCTGTGTGTCGCTGTTTAATACACATAGGGCCGGATTCACAAAGGTCTGCTGCAAGCTGCAACAATGGCAGCTTGTCGACCATCCCTGTGACCTGGACCTTGCACCCGATTCAGTATCAGAGCAGGTCCAGGGATCTGCTTTCTGTGACTTGCGGTAGCTGTGCAAGGTAGGGCGCAGCTTCCAGGTATGCCACAGGTCACAGGACAGGGTAGGTGGCAGATGCACCAGCTGAGGGGAGCCATGGTACCCTCATGCCCACCTCCAATCCCCGTAAGGTATGGGCCCCAGCTCCAAGATCCCTTGAAATGGATACCCCACCATTTAACAACTCCCTTAACTGCCTGGTGGCCCATTGGTCTCCCACCCCTCCCAGAGGTGCCAGCCCACCAACACACACATACACCTGGTGGGCGAGGTCGGCAGCTGGTCGTGGTGGTCAGTGGAGTGCTGTGCCAGTTGCCAGCAGGGTATTGGGGGTCTGTGGGGGGCTCACATTGTCGGGTGGGGGGTTGGGGGCCCACTAGACTACCAGGGAGTTTCTGGAGTGAAGGAGGGATCTTGCCTCCCAAGACATGGGGGTGGATCTCAACATGTTTGTGTGGAGGTCTGGGCATTAGAGGTGTTCCACACACACATTCTGGCACAATGCATGCCATGTCTGGGACCTGGAGCCTATGGAGGGGCTGCAACCCACAGGGGATGTGGAGCTGAGGCACAGTGACAACCTCCAGTGAATGGCAAAGACCACTTAGACCAGCTTTTTGTTGGCATAAATAGTCTTTGACAGATGTTCACTGGTGGTTGTCTCTGAATCCCGATTTGTGGACATAGCAGCCACCCTCTCTGAATAGGGTGCAGATGCTGCCATAAACCCCCTTACGCCATGTCACAAGGTGGTTTATGGTGCATTGGTGCAGTTCCGTGCTGCAGGCTGCCTTTGAGAATCCCACCAGGACGCAACTCAGGACGCAATTGCTACTTGCACCATTTTTCCTGACACAAGTTGCCTTGCGTCCTGAGTTGCCTTTTGTGAATATGGCCCATATTCTGTATGTAAGAGCCCACTTATAGTGAGACATGCTCAAATAATGTTTTCAGTCTGTGTTTCTTTTTTTTTAAAACTTTCACACTGCACTCTGAGTTCAGGACACTGGTCAGTTTCTCTAGATTGGCTCATGCCGCATCTCAGCTGAACATGTCAATGACTTCTGACACTATGCTAGACCTAAAGCAATAAAGGTAGCAACTGACTTTGCCAGATTAGGAAAATAGACACTGAACCATCAAATTATGCATGAATGGGTCAATATATTTGACAGCCCAAATCAGCACAGAATAAGATAATTTCTTGTTTCTTATTTTACTCATCCCAGATTCAGTCCCCGATTAAGCACATACAAGAGCAAAGTAACTGATGCTGTTCCCTGATAAGGTCACTCATTGATACAAGCAAAATCTCTACTCAGTCTTAACTCATCAACTCTCAAGTGAAATGTAGAGCACAACAGCAAACCTCATAATAATGTTACTGATCTCCTGTGAATCCATTGCTGCACTGAAGCACCAGAAGCACTGTTGGTGCTTGTTCCCTGCTGGCTGCCATAATATTTCTGGGGTGGGGGAGCAAAGATACTGAGTGCCTTGAGGACAATGGAGTGAGCAAACCTATGACATGTCCAGTGGCCATGAGGAGGGCTCCTGGTGTGGCTTGCCATCCACCAGTTTGAAGCAATGAGACTTTTTATGTGCTCACCAGCCCTGACGCAGTTAAGGAGATGGCCAGGGGGTTGAAGACACAGGCAACTGTCAGCTACAAAAGCAAGGAGTTATGCTACAAGAAGATTATAGGGTGGGGATCAACAGGACATCAGGGAATAAAGATAACTGTCCTTCACAAATAACCAAATTGTGCTAATCAACTAAAAGCCAATGACTTCAGTGATTTGTAATGACCAGCAGAGCAGAAATGGGGGGGGGGGGCTGATCCGGACACCAAAGGATGATGCAATGTTTTAAGTTGAGCCTTTACAATGAAGTGTGGCATTGATTTTATTTTTTAATGCTCTAAAGTGCAATAGTTGTTGAATCAGTCGTGTCCAGAGAGAATGCTACAATTGACTGCATGCTGTATCAGAAGTCAGTGATGTGAGCTTAACATGCTGACTCCCAATACAAAAAAAAAGATGGTGAAGCTGACTGACAGTTTAATATTAGATAGAGCATATAAGTATGAGTTTAAACATTTATATACTCAAAAAAAAAAGACAGATGCAATTGTTGGGTAGCTATGATTTATTTAATGGATAAAACAATCATCAAATTGTCTCCTGTCTCCTTTAAGCTGGAATGAATGGTGCAGGACTCATCTGTGTGCCACACCCATATCTAAGTCTAGGAAAAGGGAGAGTCAGACACCTAATCTTGGCTGCTTGGGTCATAGTGAGCCTAAAACATGTAAACAATCTAGAAGATGAAAACTTCAGTGCTGAAGCAAGAGTTACTGTGGCAGGCATTGGCAATAAAGTCAAGTTTCCATGGAATGCCAAATTACACATGCCCTACTAATGAAAAGGATCATGGTAATTACTGTATATGCAAGTCACTATGAAAGAAATAAGCATGGCTTGACTTTTGCATCCTTTTGGATTCTCGGTTGAGAGACTGTGTTTATATTTGAAGTGACTTCCCGGTTAACTTCCTCCCCTCCATGGATTTTTAAAATGGGTTGGAAAAATCTTGCACTGCTATTGGTAGAACTGATAACGTGACCACAGTGTATTTCATAATATATCTATGGCTCAGAATTGATTTCTATTTCCTTGTCTATTTTCCATTTTTTTCTCAATACAGGTCCATTCTTTAATGTCAGAAATACACTCTAGTGATGTGTAATATAATATACTGTATGTCCAGGAGGAGAACCAGGATCCTAGGTGATAGGTTTAAATGCTTCATTGGCAAGCATTTAAACTTGCCAAGGAGGAAGGTACTGGAAAGGAGCAGCGACATCCTAGCCCCCCAAAAAAATCATGGTAGTAAGTGCGGTAAACACCAACATAGAGGTGGCGATTGGGAGAAGGGCAGGGGTAAATGGGGAAAGTGACAAAGGCAAGAAGGACAGGGATGGGGAAAAAAGGAGTAAGGCCATTAGGAAATGGAGGGTAATGAGTACCAATGCCCGTAGTCTGGGCAACAAGCTCCCTGAGCTGGTGGCCTTGATGGAAGAGGGATGCCTGGATATGGTAGCAGTCACAGAAACATGGTACACAGAGAACCATGACTGGGATGTTAACATACCAGGGTACATAACCTACAGGAGAGACAGACAGGTGAGAAGAGGGGGAGGAGTAGCTCTCTATCTAAAGGAAGGGATAAAAGCAACTGAACAAAAGAGTAAATGGGGAGGAGAGGAAGCACTGTGGGTCACCTTGGAGACTGGAAAAGGCACCACAATCCGCACAGGGGTTGTGTACAGACCCCCATGTCAGGCGGAGGGAATGGACAAGGATATGATAGAAGGCAAACTTAAGATGGCAGAGAAAGGGGAGATATTGTAGATGGGAGACCTGAATATGCCAGATGTGAAGTGGAGCATATTTGTTGCAGCCACATCCAAGAGCAGGGCCATTCTCGATGCCCTACAGGTGGCAGGCCTCAGACAGCTAGTTTTGGAACCCACTTGTGAGGGAGCAATCTTAGACCTCATACTCTGAAATGGGGGCAGTGAGAGGATCTCAGATCTAGAAGTGGGTTGCTATCTAGATTCTGGGAACAAGTGACCATCAAACAGTGTGGTTCACGTTAAACTCAGCTACAAAGTCAAGCCATACAAAAGTGAGGGTTCTGGACATCAGGAGGGCTGACTTTGGCAAGATGGGAGAGTGCCTCAGAAAAGCACTAGCAAACAGGCTAGAAGGAGGGGTGGAGCAACAATGGGGAATCATCAAAACTGCCATCACAGAGGCAACAAGCCTTTGTGTGAAGCAAATAAACAAATCAAAATGAAAGAAAAAGCCACTATGGTTCTCAAAAGAGGTGGCTGGGAAAGTCAGGGAGAAAAAGATAGCATTCAGGAAGTATAAGGAAACAAAGAAGGAGCAGGACAGAGAGCTGTACCAGTTAAGGTAGAAGGAAGCAGGGAGGGAAGTCAGAATTGCAAAGGCCCAAACTGAGGAAAAGATTGCCAAATTGGTTAAGAAGGGGAATAAAACCTCTTATAGGTACATCAGAGAGTGTAGAAAGACAAAGGGAGAGATAGTGAGGCTGAATAGAATGAATGGTGGGTGGCAGAGGGGGACAGTGAAAAAGCAGGGATACTGAATGAATATTTCTGCTCAGTATTCACAAAAGAGGAGGAGGAAGTGCCTAATCCAATTAACAGAAGCACTTTTGATAGGGGGTTGATCCCAGCCCTTTCACTGAAGAAAGGGTTCTGCAAGAACTCCCAAAACTGAAGGTGGACAAAGCAATTGGGCCTGATGGAATTTGCCCCAGAATTCTAAAAGAATTAAGGGGGGAACTAGTGAAACCACTGACTACTCTTTTTAATAAAACATGGGAGGATGGTGTGGTATCCGAGGACTGGAGGAAGGCAGATGTGATTCCCCTTCACAATACTGGGACCAAGACAGAGACAGGAAACTACAGACCTGTCAGTTTGACCTCTGTAGTAGGGAAAGTGATGGAGTCACTTCTGAAGGAAAGAATTGTTGAGTACCTAGAGGCCAGTGGGGCACAGGACCCAAGGTAGCATGGGTTCACAGCGGGAAGGTCATGTCAGATGAATCTAACAGATTTCTTTGACTGGGTGACCAAAGTAGTAGACCAGGAAGGGGCTGTGGACATGGCCTACCTAGACTTTAGCAAGGCATTTGACACAGTCCCATACAAAAGATTAATGGTCAAATTAACCAGCCTGGGTGTGGGTCCCAGGGAGGTAGCATGGGTAAAACATTGGCTGGACAACAGGACACAGAAGATAATTGTAAATGGAGTCCACTCTGTAGAAAGAGGGGTTACTAGTGGGGTAGTACAGGGTTCAGTACTGGGTTGAGTCCTTTTTAATGTCTTTATAAGTGACATTGCAGAGGGACTGGAAGGAAAAGTATGCCTCTTTGCAGATGACACAAAGATCTGCAACAGGGTTGATACACTCGGAGGCATGGAAAGAATGAGAAGGGACTTGGCAAGGTTGGAGGAATGGTCAGAAGTATGGCAGCTAGGATTCAATGCAAAGAAGTGCAAAAAAAATGCACCTGGGAAAGAAGAACCTAGGGGAAGATTACACAATGGGGGAGGAGGTAGTAACAACAACAAAAAAGGAAAGGGACCTGGGGGTAATCATATCAGATGACCTGAAGGTTAGCAAGCAATGTGATATGGCAGTAGGGAGGGTTGGGGGTATGCTGGGATGCATAGGGAGAGGCATCACCAGCAGAAAACAGGAAATTGTTATCCCTCTGTATAGACAGTTGGTGAGACCCCATCTGGAGTACTGTGTGTAGTTCTGGAGACCCCATCTCCACAAGGACATAGACAGGATAGAGGCAGTCCAGAGGAGGGCAACTAAAATGGTGCAGGGTCTGCAAGAGAAGCCGTACGAGGAGAGACTAAAGGAGCTTAATATGTATACCCTTGAGGAAAGAAGGGAGAGGGGGGACATGATAGAAACTTTTAAGTACCTCAGTGAAATCAACAAAGTTCAAGAGTACAGCATCTTTCAGAAAAAGAGACATGCAAGAACAAGGGGACACAATTTAAAGGTGGGGGGGTCCTGGCAATGTGAGGAAGTATTTTTTTCACAGAGAGGTTAGTGGATGCATTGATCAGTCTTTCTGAGGAGGTTACGGGGTCTAAAACTGTGGGAGAATTCAAGAATGCATCGGACAGACATAAGGCAATTCTTGTAGGGAGTAGGAAGAAATAGGCTGTTAGTTAACTAGGATCTGCGGCCTATCCTGTAGGTAGGGAAATGGGCAGACTAGGTGGGCCAAACGGTCCTTATCTGCCATCAAAGTCTATGTTTCTATGTTTCTATAATGGAGTTTACTCACTTCCATGGTGATCGAAGGTACAAGGTGAATCACAACACACCTCAATTGTGAGTATACCCCATGTTATTAAAAGGTTAGGAAAAATCCCATAATGTAATTTCGCTAATATGTAGGTCTGTAGAGATTTCCCATGACTTAACACTTGTAACTACAGTAGTGCCAGCAGCATACCCATCATCGCATGACTTATAGCCCTACACCAGTATACTGTGCCAGAAGCCCCTCTCTAAATGTAAACATAGAAATGCCTTCCACTCTTGTGGCAGACAGTAGCCAAACATGAAATGTATAATTCTAAGAAACTTTAAAAAAAAATTAACTCCACGCCCTTTATTTTAAGGGCACTTTTGCCCACAAGCATGTGATCAGCCTAATAATATGGTGCTCTTACTTTCCCACTGCTTGTGTACAGAGTTCTGAGCACAAGCTGCTGAACCGTTACAGTTATTCTTACCGATCTGTATGCAAACATGCCTGAGAAATAGGGGCATGCATTCCAACTCATAGTCCTGGAAATCCTTCCACCAAACTTTACTGGGATACACTCCACTATGCAAAGACCAAATTCCATGGGTCTATTTTCTCAAAAGGTGCAAATATGTCTTTAACTCTTTGTTTCAGCTGACAAACCTCCCTCCCCATCTTCCAAACTTTCCCCTCATAAGGGTGAGGACTTTGCAGCATTTTTCCAATCCATAATTCCTGATCCATGATATCATGTTTAGTTGCTGTCACTCAAGTGATTCTTAATCCCCCCTCTTTCTTATACCCTTTACCCCCAGCAGATCTTCACTCTGTTGTTTTATTTCCAAAGCATCATCTTTTTCTTAGAAACAGAGAAAACTGATGGCACAAGATGGCCCCATGGTCTATTTATGTTGTCCACCCAGGGAAGGCAGTTCCATTGACCACAATGGTCCATGCCAGTCCTTCTTCACACCCAGTCTTCCCCAGAACTTTTAACCAGTCCCCACTGCCTGTGCCATCTTACTAACATACTAAAATGCCAGCAGAATAGGCCTAATGGTCTTTCGAGTCTGCTTGATTGGTCAGCCCCCACCCTGAGTGCTGACCTTGCTGCCCCCCCTCGCCTTCTCTGGCTTCTCCCTTCCCAGTTCCGGATATTCTTGCTGCATTGGATTTTGCTTCCAGAACCCTTCCCCTGTACCTGTCCCACTCCCTCTTGAACCCCTACACCATCTCTGCCTCCACCAGCCCCCTAGGCAGTGCATTCCATGGCTTCACCACCCTCTCAGTGAAGTAGCACCTCCTCCTTTCTCCCCTGAATCTTCCCCCTTCCAGCTTCCACCCATGCCCTCTAGTGGCCCCCTCCTCCTTCTTTCGAAGCATCCTGACTGTTCCTCCCCTATTTACCCTCTTCATGTACCTGAAGACCTCTATCATGTCCCCTCGGTCCCTTCTCTCTTCCAATGTGTACATATTTAGCTCTTCGAGCCTCTCCTCATAGGTCCTGCCCTCCAAGCCCCAAATCATTTTGATTGCCCTCCTCTAGATCGTCTCCAGGAGTTTAATGTCCCTCTTTAAGTGTGGCCTCCAAAACTGCACGCAGTACTCAAGGTGTGGCCTCACCAAGCAGTTATACAGAGGGAGTATCACTTCCCTCCTTCTGGAGGTGATCCCTCTAGCGATCCATCCCAGCATCCTGTTGACCTTGGCTGCTGCCCTCCTACAAGTCTCTGAGTTGTTCATCTTGACATCCACCACCACCCCAGGTCCCTCTCAGCCATTGAGACTTGTAGCATCCCCCCCTCCCCAGGGTGTACACTTGGCCTGGGTTTCTGGCCCACAGGTGGAGTACCTTGCATTTCCCTGCATTGAACCTCAGCTTCCACTTTCTGGACCATCTTTCCAGAGCCTTCAGGTCTCCCTGTAGGGCCACCCTCCCCTTCTCCCCATCCACCACTGCCCCCAGTTTTGAGTCATCCGCAAAGAGACTCATCTCACTCTTGATTCCTGTCCTTATGTCAGAGACGTAGGCATTGAAAAGTAGGAGCCCAAAAACTGATCCCTGTGGGACCCCACTAATGACCCTCCTTGGGGATGAGACTATCCCGCCAATGATGACCCTCTGGGTCCGGTCCTGGAGCCAATTGCCTATCCATCTGATCATCTGGTTCCCACCCCATTTCTCCCAGCTTATCCAACAGGCCCACGTGAGGAACAGAGTCAAATGCCTTGTTGAAGTCTAGAAAGAGGACGCCCACGGTCTACCCAGGTCCAAGGCACTCTTCACCCAGTCATAGAACTCACAAGGTTTGTCTGACATGATTTCCGGATGAATCCATGCTGTTCATCGTCCAGGCACCCTGACTTTTCCAGGTCCCCCCAGCCTCTCCTTGACAATGCCTTCCATCACCTTGCCCACCACTGATGTCAGGCTGACAGGCCTGTAGTTCCCTGCCACTTCCCTTGATCCGCCCTTGTGGATAGGCACTATGTGCGCCACCTTCCAGTCCTGGGGCACCCACCTTGTCCTCAGAGAGATGGTGAAAAGCTCCACCAGGGGTTTCACCAGGACATCCACAAGTTCCTTCAGCACTCTGGGATATAATTTATCTGGCCCCGGTGCTTTCTCTGTCTTAAGGAAGCTGACGGCTTCCCTCACGCTCTCTGCTGTGATTTCCACTTCCAGTACCTCTTCTCCCTGCTTAGCCCTCCCCCCTCCTGCCAGTGATGCCTCCCCCTCTCCCCAGACCTGCTGATCAGTAAGGGTCCCCCCCTCCTCAGTATCTCTGTCTCCTCCCATGTATGATGCAGAACCCCCATTTTCCTTGGTGAAAACTGAGGTGAAGTACTAATTTAGTACCTCAGCCTGCTCCCCCGGGTCTTGTGCCCATCTCTCCCCTGATTTAATCCTGCTAATCTGCCCCTTCACCCTTCGTTTTTTCCCAATGTATCTAAAGAACCCCTTGTTCCCTCTCCTAATTTCCCTGGCCAGATTCTGCTCCTTGCTTGCCTTAGCCACCCTCACCACCCTAGTGGCCCTTCTAGCCATCTTCTTTTGAATCCTCACAACATATTCTCATCGGCCACTCTGGTGGGTACTCTGTTAAACTTTTCCACCACCTGTTCTGGGAAAAAGTACTTTTGGATATCCTTCTTGACTCCCCCTGCACCAATTTCCTTTTGTTGACCTATGTATTATTGTTGCCACTAGTAGTGAACAGTTTGCTGTTATTCACTTTGTCTATTCCCTGCATGTATTTCAACATTTTAATCATGTCCCCACTCTCTCTTGATGTCCAGTAAGTAAATAGTGAGGTTCTTCAGTCTCTGCTTGTCCATGAATCATCTTAATCACTTTCCTCAGCACTGATTCCAGTTTGACCATGTTATTTTTTAGTGGTAATTCCAAAATCAGACACAGTACTCCAGTTGTAGGTGCACCAGGGATCTATATAGGGGCAACATTTCCTCTTTTCTTCAGCTGCTAAATCCTCTCCCAGTGCAGCCCAGTATCCTACTTGCCTTCCTTACAGCTTTGTTGCGTTGCACATTAGGGTTGCGGTTGTCTGAAATTACTACTCCCAGATCTCTTTCTTCCTTCATAATTCCAATAGTACTGTGAGAATGCTGTTTTCTGAATATTGGGCCAAATATTTGGTATTCTGCACTAGTTATTTGGTATTTGGGTTATAAAAAGAAAAAAAAAGGAAAACAGCCACACATCCTCCCCCCTAGCCCATATCATTTAAATATAGAAGCCTCCCCAACCCCCACCCTAAGTAACAACCAAATCTCTACCCACAGCACCCATGTTTTGATAAAATGAAACTCCAATGATGGGTGACTGGCACAGCTCACCCGTCTCCAAGGCTGGCCGCTGACTTTCATCAGCACTAGTTTGTACTTGCATTGATTCAAGCGTTGATTGTCCCCCTCCACTCAACCTGGTAGCAATACCCCTGTAGCAGGAATCAGAGTCATACACTTGGCTGGTAGCAGCCAAGACCCTAGTAGCACCCCCCCACACCCACATGCAAGAAGGGAAGAAGGCAACTGACACAGCCTGCCCTCCTCCTGAGAAGGGTGGGCTGTGTGGGTTGCCTTCTTCCCTTCTTGTATGCAGGTAAGGTGAGAGGTTGCTATGAGCTGGGCCTGGCTGTTTCGAGTGTTGCAAGGATGCTGTTACCAGGGTTGGGAGAGAGGGGACAAGGAATGAATGAATGATTGAATGAATGAATGAATGAATGAATGAATGAATGAATGAATGAATGAATGCTAGTGCAACCTAGTGCTGATGAAAGTTGTCAGCTGGCTGTGGAGGTGGTTGGGTTGTGCCGGCTTTCCATTGTTGGAGTTTAATTTTATCAAAATACGAAGAAGTACTTCTTAACTAAAAGAGTGATGGATTCGTGGAACAGACTTCCAGCAGAGTTTGTAGGGGTTAAAACAGTGATGGAGTTCAAGAATGCATGGGATAAGTACAAGAGAATTATGGTTGAAAGGAAGGGAGGAGGGATACAGGGCTGTAGATGGGGCATGGTCTTTGGGAGAAATGGACAGACTGGATCGGCCAAGTGGTCCTTATTGGCTATCAAATTCTATGTTTCTGCATTTCTATGCTGGGGAGGAGGGGGAGTTTAGGTGCTATCTGAGAGTTGGAAGCACGTAGGGAGAGTGACCTCTCAGCACCGACCCCACCACAGCAACATGCACATCCTGACAGCAGCATTAGTGACATGCAGTCTACAGTGACACGTACCCCACAATGCACAGTGCCCAAAGCTTATCTACATACAGGCTCCAACGCACAACACCTGACGTCTTCCCCATGCAGTGTATGGAGCAGAGGGGCAATGCACAAGGCAGACGATGGAGATGGTGGCAAAAAGGGGATGAGGACCGGGGAAAGGTAGGCAACCAGGGGTGGGAAGGGGGCAAGGCATGGGAATGGGAAGGATCTGCCATGCATCCCATGTGGAGCCCTATATGCACTGTGAAAGTGCCACTGAACAGCAGGCTCCCTACTATGTCTGTAGTTGCAACGTTGCGACCAGTACCTTGCAACACAGCCCAACAGCCACACTGCTCTGTTGGGGGGGTGCACTCTTAGCAGTTCGCTCCGGGGGGTGCTTGCTGTGTGGTATATCATTATGTGGCTGGTTCTGGCAGTGGCTATCAGTGTCCATGGGGCTGTGCATTACTGTGCATTGCTGCCCTGTCCATCAAGCCAGTGTGCATCAGGGTATTCTGCAGTGGGACTGCGGTGTCACTGTGGGGGTGTTGGCGCTGTTCCTGATGCTTCTCTGTGGTGCTTCCCTGAGGGTTCCACCAAGCCGTATTGGCAACCAAGTTGTCGAAATGTGGTACAGTAGAAGTAACAATGCTGACAGGTAACATTTCACCTGTCCGATATTGAGCATTTTTTGGGGGGGGGACTGCGCCCCCACCCCCCCACACACCTCCCTTCTTAAAGATAACAAACTCCAGGATGGAGTTTATTCGAGGGGGGGGGGAGAAGTGTTCAAAATTGGTGAAATTTCACCATCAGGTCCATTACAGCGACAACCTTGAAGTTGTCACTGTAATGGATTTCAGTGTCAAAATTTCAACATTTTAACAGTATACGCTATCTGGAGGAGGGGGACGGGGGATTCTGTATTTAAAGGATCTGGGCTTGGGAGGAGGGTGGGGGGGTTGTTGGGTCTCCCCCTTTTTTAGATAGTATTTCCTGAATGGGATGAATAGTGCTACTATTCATTATTCAGGATCCAAATAACTAACAGTGCATTATTTGTCATATTCATGAAATAATATTAATTGCTTGCACACCCCTACATTCCAATCATTACTCCTCCCAGCCTGTATTCTAATCCAGGGTTTCTGCAGCCTATCTGCATGACCTTACACTTTTTGGCATTAAAGTTCAGCTTAACTATTGTTCCAGCCTATCCAGCTTCTCTCTCAGTTCATGCCGTTCATGAATATCCTTCTCACTAGCCACTCTGCCACAGGGCTTGGTGTTATCCCTGGTATGGCAGATTTTCTCCAGAATGCCCATCCTTATTTCACTGATAAAGAATTTAAAGCATACTAGTCTGAAAACTGACACCTGCAGGACCCCACTTGTGACCCCTCCAGGTACTTCCTATTTACTATTACCCTCTGTGCTCTGCCTACTAGCCAGTTTCCTGCCCACTGTGTTAGTCTGTCCCCCCACTGCCTGAGTCTTCTCATTTATTTACCAGTCTCCAGTGTTTAACATAGAAACATAGAATTTGGCAGCAGAAAAGGACTGCTTGGCCCACCTAGTCTGCCCAGATGGTCCCTGCTTAGTCTATCCCTGCAGACCCTACTTGGCTTTTGGTAACCCCCCTCCTCCCTATCTATTATCATATTTCCCTATGTCTATCCCATGCATGCTTGAAGCCCCTCACTGTTCGTGCCTCAACCACTTCAGCTGGAAGGCTGTTCCAGGTGTCTATCACTCTCTTAGTCAATAATTACTTCCTCACATCCCTCTTAAACTTCCCCTTTTCCAGATTCATCTCATGCCGTCTGGTCCTGGTGCTCTTTTTTCATTCAAAAGAGATTCCTCTCTGTTGCCTTGTTCAACCATATTTGTAGGTCTCTATCATGTTCCTTCTTGCTCTCATCTCTTCTAGGGTGTACATGTTGAGTTCCCTCAGTCTACTCATAGGGCTTTTGATTCAACCCCTGCACCATTTTAGTTGCCCCCCTCTGGAGTTCCTCCACCCTGTCTATATCCTTTCTGAGGTTAGATCTTCAGAACTGTATATGGTACTCTAGGTGGGTTTTCATCAGCAACTCATACAATGGTTACACCACCTCCCTCCTCCTGCTGGTGGTACCTCTCCCTGTGCATCCAGCATTCCACTGGCCCTACCCACTGCTTTGTCACAGTACCCTGCCACTTTGAAGTCATCAGATATGATCATCCTAAGGTTCCTTTTCTGCTTAGGGACTGTCAGTATCTCCCTCCCATCTTATACTGAGCTCCTGGGTTTCTATGCTCTAGGTGCATGATTTGGCACTTTTTGGCATTGAACCCTAGATACCATGCCCTTAACCACTCCATGAATTTCCCATGGTCTCTACGCATTTTTCAAACCCCTCCTGAATATCCACCCTATTATAGATTTTGGTGTAATTTGCAAAAAGGCATACCTTCAGTTTCAGTTCTTCTGCAGTGTTGCTTATGAAGACATTGAAGAGGACCTGATCACAGCACTGAGCCCAGCTGCACCTTGCTGGTCACTCTCCTCTCCTTACAGTGAGTGCCATCAACCAGAACCCTCTGTTGCCTATCCATTAACCAGTTATTTACCCATTTTTCCACTTTGGATCCCACCCTTAGACTGCTGAGTTTCTTTATCAGTCTCCTGTGCAGCAGTGTCGAAGGCCTTGCTGAACTGCAAATAGGCCATGCCCACTGCCCTCCTCTGATCTATTTCCCTGGTCACCCAGTCAAAGAAATCAATCGGATTTGTTTGGCATGACCCCCCCATGCATCCATGCTGCCTTTGGTCTTGTAGCCCATTTTTTTAAAGATACTTTACTAACCTCTCCTTTAGCAGGGTTTCCATTAGTTTCACAAAGTACAATCTGGCTCTCCTGTAAGAGTAAAAACACTAGTGAGATGTCTGTCTAGGACACTGGTAGAGACCATACAGTATAACAAGATATGGACTCAATGACACAGCTCATATAATTTTCATAGTTTCAAAAACATTTTTACTGAATTCTTTCATCCATGAAGTCAGTCAGATCTCTGGCCACCATTTTAAGAAAGCAAACAGAAATCAAATTTAAAGTGAGGAGTAAGGGGGGAGGGGTAGACTCGATGGGCCATTGGTGTCCTTTTTTGCCATCATGATTCTATGATTCAATGAAAGCAGGACTGATTTAAATATGGAGCCGATGGTCAAGAAATATGTGACAAAACTTAACAGTCAAGAAAAGAAGGTTACCAAAAGGGAGGAAATATAAAAGATATAAAGGAAAGCATAGCGGCCAGTGACATATTAAAAGTATCCAAATATACATAGAGAAAATGTGTTACTCCATAGAAAGGCCATCACTACGCCTTTTTTTAAAAAATTCAGGTTTATTCATTTTCTTCTTTTTTAACACCCAACACAGAGCAAGGAACAGACATTTAAAGTCCAATTAAATGAACACAATATTACATTTCCGAAAGCTGCTTTACAAAACTTAGTGCAGGAGCAGGCCATCACTGCTCCTGATGAAGCAGTGTGGTGACACTGAGAAACACTGAGTTTTTGAACTAGTTTGTGACCTCATGAATAAAAAAATTTCAGTAAAATATGTTTGCAACTATGAAAATTGGGTGAGCTGTGCTACTGATGAGGATCTTGCTAGATTTTTCATCAGTTTCACCACCGCAGATGTGAGACTGACTGGCCATAGTTGTTAGCCTCCTTTCTGCTACCAATCTTATGGAATGGGACCATGTCTGCTATCCTTCAGTCCTCTGGAACCACACTTGTTTCCAGTGACCTGCTGAATAAGGTCATCAGTGGTGCAGCAAGTACCTTACTGAGTTCCTTTAGTATCCTTGGGTGTATCCTATCTGGTGTCATGGCCTTGTCCACTTTCAGATCTGCAAGTCCTTTCAAAACTCTTTCCTCTGAAAATGGACTAGTGTTAACTTCCTCCTAATTATTCCTGCTGCTTCCTGGTGGTCTATTCCCCCCTCCTACCACTGTGAAGACTGAGCAGAAGTACCTGTTTAGAATATTTGCCTTTTTCTGATTCTTTTCTGTGCAGTGTCCCTCTGTTGACCTTTTCCTCACTATCCCTCCCCTTGCGTTCTTCTTCTCATTTATGTACCTAAAGAAAGTTTTATCCACTTTAGCTATCCATTCAGCTATTCTTTCCTCTATCTGCACCTGTGTTCTCCTCAATGCCTTACCTGCGTCTCTTTATTCTACTTGGTACACCTACCTGTCTTCCTCTGTTTGCATTTCTGTGTGTCTCCTGAATGTCACCCTGTTTTCCTTCACCGCTATGGTCACTTCACTGGAGTACGATAACAGCCTTTTTTGTCTTTTGCTTTTGTTCACCATCTGATCTGCCCACGGATAAAGACCCACGGGCAGACTGGATGCACCATCAGTCTTGTTTTGCCAGCATCATCTATGTTTCTGTTTCCTTCATGCACAGGCTGGTTGCTTTAATTATGCCCACCCTTATTTTTTCCCACTGTTCCTTTACCACTTCCTGGCAATCCTCCCCTCTAGTATTTCAACTGTCAGTACCTCCCCCTGTGCTACATTCAGCTTCTGGGTTTCTATTTCCTAGGTGCATGATTTGTCTCTTTTTGTCATTGAACCCCAGATACCATGCCCTTGACCACTCCTCAAGTTTTCTGTGGTCCCTACACATTCTCTTCAATCCCTCCTGAGTGTTCATCCCATTACATATTTTGGTGTTCTCTGTAAAAAGGCATACCTTCCATTTCAGTTCTTTTGCAATGCCACTTATGAAGATACTGAAGAGGACTGATCCCAGTATTGAGCCCTGCCTTACCCTGCTGGTCACTCCCCCATCCCCTTAGAGTGAGTGCCATTAACTACTACCCTCTGTTGCCTATCCTTTGACCAGTTACTTACCCAGTTTACCACTTTGGAGCCCACCTCTAGATTGCTCAATTTCTTTATCAGTCTCCTGTGCATTACAGTGTTGAAAGCCTTACTGAATTCCAAATAGTCCATATCCACTGCCCTCCCTGATCTATTTACCTGGTCACCCTGTTTTCCAGATTCAGAGACAGTCCCCCTTGTCTTTAATATCTACCCTCCTAAACACCTGGACCCTTGTCTTCATGTGGTTTGCCTCTGCACCCATCCTGATGTTTAACCACACTGTACAGTGATCAGTGGTCCCTAGAGGACTTCCCATCAAAACATCTGCAATGCTGTACCCGTAAGCAAGCACCAGGTCCAGCACTGCCCCATTCCTTGTAGGTTCACAGACTAGCTACCTGAGAAATGCCCTCAATAGACAGTCAAAGATGACCCTGCATCTATTTCTGGCTCTGCCACTGACTCTGTGCTCCAGTGTATAACAACTGTGCTCAACAAAGCCTGTTGGCTCATAACAGGTGCGCACAGATTGACTCATACCTGTGACCTCTATGCCAGGGCATGCTGGTCCATGCTCAGTGGCCATTTAAATTACCAAAACTGCCTCCTGGCCAAAAAGATCTACCTTGGTCTTCTTCTTTCTGGGGTTCAACAACTCCTTGTTCCATGCATTAACCCATGACACACCTGGAACTCTGAACACCAGTTCTTCCTAACCACTAAATGCCGAATGTCCCTAGGTCAAAGGTCCTTTGCATAATGAGCCCCAGTATGGTTCAACTCCCCACAAGAAAGCATTGTGTATCTACTCACACCGGGTGGTTTTAAAGTGAACCTCAAGTTGCACATGGTTCATAAATCCTGCTGTGACTGCCATCGTTAGTCCCACCTGCCCACACCCACACAAGTGGCCTCCGTCGGCCTGCATGCTTTGTACTCCAACCCCCAGTTCTCCCCTTGAGGTACTTTGCTTTCCATTTAACTAATTTCTTAGTGCTCACTGTATGTTCATGGCACTTAGAGCCTGACCTCCCGGTTTTTTTGGTACTTAGCACTTTTTTCTGACAACTAACGTTAGCACCATTGGGCTTGCATCTGTTCTGTCTGTTGTAGTTCCGTTCTCCTTGTTTGAAACCTGGTTGTGTGTGTAACCTGCCCTATTGTATTCCCTATTTTTGAAATTCCTTGTATACCCTCTTCTACTCCTTGTATAACTGCATACCCTATTGTATACCTTGTTTTTGCAATTTCTTGTATAACTGCATACCTCACTTGTTCTTGTAATATCCTGACGTGAAACCCATGTAAAGAGCTATTTAGCTCAAAGGTTTATCCTAGAAAGCAAATAAATAGATAAATAAAAAATAAATACCTGTGGCTGCAGCTGGCAGGCTCCAATCCACATCAGGCAGACTGACATCATCAACTAGAAACACCTCCCCTTTGTTTGCCATTCAGATGATGGCTTGCAATAGTGCCTTATCCAACTTATGTCTCTGTGCTGGAGGTCTGTATACCACTTCTGTATGATTAGTGGCCCCAGCTTCTGTCTCCAAGGTGACCAACAACACCTCCAGCCCTTCCTTTTCCCCATAGGTCCCCTGTATTTCCATAGCCTTGATTCCCTCCCTTGCATATTTATTTTTTATTTAATTCATTTTACCAGGAAAGTGGTCTGGATCAATGGCCCATTTTAGCCACACCTGGGGAAGATTGGGTTAGCTATTATTGTAACAAAGCTTATAATAATATTTGTCATTTTGCTCTTATATCTCCTTATTAGACCCACCATTAAACATTGTGCTCCCAACTTGACTAGTTTTCCAGTAGCAGCAGCATGAGAGAATATAGGGGAAGCATAATCTATCAGAAGGAGCTTTGACCCAGATGGAACAACTGAGTGCGTTTCAGAAATCATAACATGTTTTTGACTACATGCTTTGCCCACTTTCTGATTGATTTTCTTACACACAATGGAAAAATGATCCAAAAAGACAATGAGTGGTCTGGAAAGTTCCCCAGGTATTCAACATGGTATCTTCTCCAAGGGGATGACCAGTTGAATCATGAATTTGGAGAGATGTTTTGATTTACTGATCTTATTCCAGTTTGGTTTAGATAGAAATAATGGTCCCTATTTACTATGCATCACATATATGAGGCATGTGGACAATCCTACACATGAATGCTGCACAGAGGCGGTCCTGTGGCATTAACTATCAGTGCTCCAGCCAGATGTGCACAAGATCCCCCTGCTACATGGGCAGGGATGCACCACATGTGGGATGGGGGTATTGCAGGGGCATGCCGACACTCCATGCATTTTACAAAGGCGCAGCATCACATGGAGTGCCCTAAGTGTGTTATGCAGTGTCAGCAAGTCACAACCCTTGATGCACTGGCTGTGGCAAAGTCCATGGTTGCATTGGTGGCCACAGTCCTTGTGTCGACATTGGAAACACCTGCCCAGGGATCCCTCCATAGGTCTGTGACTGTAATGGCATACAGGTAAAGAGGGCTAGAGTCTAGGCATCTCAATGTGCTTGCCTGTGTGCCCAGGGTGGACACAGGTGGTCTGCAAGGGGTGGACAGTCATAGCGGGCATGGGGCATAAGCAAGTATGCCACATGTTTATGTGTATAAATGAGGCATATAAATGTGCATTATTACAATACACTTCCCATGAAGAACAGTATGCCATTGTTGTGAGCATGGAAGACTCAGGTGGACAGTGGGCAGAGCTGGGGGTAACTGGTGTGGTACGTGGGGCAGAGCTGGGATCCCCTACACCTGCACCTCATGTACCAGTGACCTAAGAGTCCAAGGTCCAGAGAGATATGGCTGCAGCTATGGAAGTGGACAACTGGGTTACACCAACCATTGGTATAGCAGTATGACCACTGGGTGATCATACTATCCACTGTCCCTGGGTTGCAGGGATGTCTCTGCTGTTGCCTCTCACTTTCTCTCTGACCCTTGTGTTAGTTATGTTCTTGTGGAGGAACGGTGGGGGCAGTATGCACGTATCATCACTGAATGTACAATTCCTGACCCATTCCTGTACAGCCACTTTATCATCCTCATGACATTGTTCCCACAGTGGTACGAGAGCACAGTGCCATCATTATTGCAGTGTCCCTACTGTTGGATCTTTGTCCCTAATTTGTATCCACCATGTCCCTGACATCTGAGGCATGTGGATGGGTGGTATGCAGGTGCCAGTGGTATCCCTTGTACACTGTGCAGTCCTGAGCATTCCCAGTAGCCCCTGCAGGGTACACAAGGGATCCATTCAGGGATCAAAGGATGGTCATCTGATTGGATGCCTGCCTGGTTCCCACAATCCACCCCCTGTGCTACCCCAATCCAGCAACATGCGGCTGCATTCCATGGGGTCAGGACTGCAGACAGGTAGTCAGTGTTAGTGAATACCAGCCATTGTGCACCTGTCAGTGGGTTTGGAGCTGCATGGGCACAGTAAGTACTTTGGTACATATTTTCTGCCCCTTTTTTGCATAGGGCCCATAATTATTTTCAGTTTTTTTAGTTTTGAGAACTAGGCGTTTGAGCAATAACCAATTGTAAACAGAATAAAAATCATTATTTAGGTTTGTTGAGATTATGAATAATGAAATTGAGCTGGAAAATAATTAAGTTGTCAACACAAAGTAATATTTGACTTTGTAAACAAGTTGAGGGAATTGAGTTTATAAATAAAGAAAACAGCAGTGTCCCCAGCATTCAAGCTTTAAGTATGCCCCCCAAACAGTTAAGAAGCAAGATAGTGAATTGTCAGTGCATACATATTGGCTTTTTCCATACAGGTAGTGCAATACCCAGGAGAAAGGGTTAGGGGATTGTCCAATCCAATGTATTGCAATTTAAGAATATCATTGTTGACTCTGTCAAATGCCTCAGTTACAGTCACAAACACTGCACCAGTTTAATCTCCCTTATCCACAGAATTAAGCACACTGACAGGGAACTGAACCAAGGCAGTACAGGTGCCATAACCCTTTGGAATATATGTTGTGGAGAAAGTTGATTGGAATGAGTATTACAAGCATTAACAGCTGTTGAGAGGAGACAACCATTTTCCTGTAACTTACTCTGGAGAGACAATATTGAGACTGGTCTATAGTTTTTAATTAACAAAAAGGTTGCCCCACCCCTTTAAAACAGGGACTCCTCAGACTTTCTTCCATAGGGACAGAAAGGCATTAGTGATTAAGGACAAACTGTATAAATCTGTGAGGGGTACCACAATTTGTTTTAAGAGGCTAGGGTCCAGAAAATTACTCCCAGTACAACCTTTGGCAATCAGAGTATGAACAAGCTTAAGGGGTTTGGATGGAGAGAGTGATTTAAAATAAAAAAAGTAAAATGATTGTTTTTACTTGTGCAGCTTTTATGTAGGAAATGGATTTGGCGGCTGAAATGAGAAGAATTACAGGTGACAGAGGGAGCACCATGTACCTCAAATTGAGAAAGGTTGTTCATTTTCTGCTGAGCACTTTGTCTATAAGATTAAGGTCAATAATAATCTAAATTCCGCATGACAACATCTCGAGTTTTGTGTTTGGATTTGCATTGAAACTCAAATTTATGACAATCCAGAAGATGTTAGGATTACCCATGGTTTGTATTTGCCATATTTAAAGACTGTTGGATTTCAGACAACTTACCTAAATTTGTCAAAATTTGCCACATTGTCTGGATTTCAGCCAATGATTAGGGGAGAATAAGGATCTATATATAGGTGGACTGAATTCTGTTGTGTGCCTTCATTTTTTGTACTTATTCTTTGGTAAGCCGTTATTGTTGCTGCCACAAAAAAATGAGTAGTGGGAAGACTAAACATTTGAAATGGGAATAAGCTTAGCATAAAAACAGTCTAGGGAACAATTGCCATATGGTATTAGATCTAGCAGAGATCAGTCTGCTGTGTTGACTTCAAAAACAAGTTCATACAAGGCAACATTAGAGAAACATTATTATTATTTATTTTATTTATTTTGTTTTTGCTAACTGGGTAGGTACACTAGCCATGAAATGACTATTTTCAGGCATGACCCAGGAGAGTACAACAATCAGAGACAGGTACATAGCATGAGCACAATTAAATTATAATAGCACAGGTCAAACAGTTAGTAGTAATGAATACATGCAGCCAGGACAATAACAATCAATGAAATTCACATAGAATTTTTAGGCATAGAAAAACTACACAGTCTAGGAAGAGATACCACAACATAGCAGCAAAGAAATATTGTTCAAGCTAGTCACAACAATGAAGATTCAAATAGGCAGTGAAACAAGGCAAGGGCAAATTCCTGACTGGGCAGGGTGCATTATCACAGCCTCTGAAACAAGACTCATGTGTGTGTGTGTGTGTGTGTGTGTGTGTGTGTGGAGGGAGTTGGGGTAGATTAGCTCTCAAGGAGATAGTAAGGGTAAGAAGTGCTATTAGATAGGGAGGTTAAAGTTAAACCAGGCAGCATCTGGCAGGTGAGTAGATTAGAGAGGATTAAAACAAGTGTAGAGATTAGCAAGGGATAGATGTAAGCACAGATCCTTTTTGAAGCTTTCATGGGATCCAGATATTCAAAATGCTTGGGGGAGAGAGTTCCAAAGCTTAGGAGCAGAGTGATTAAAGGCAACAGAGCCTTTTGTTGTTTTACATCTAGGTACATTTAGCAGGGATTTATCTACCAGTCGCAATCTATAGGAAGAGGTTTGAGGTACTAGCAATGTTGGCGAGCACTGAAGGGGTCTGGTTTCTGAGTATAGAGTCAATCAGGGAGCCAAGAGAGTATTGATGGCAAGGTGAGGGGGGATAACCAGCCCAGGTCCCTGTACGGTTGGCAGTGGTGCTTAAGCCATGGTGACGAGGAGGCGTATTGACAGATATTATTATAAGTGACATCTCACTTATGAAGGATGATTTTGTGTGTGGCAGCAAAGGTCAGCATGCCATAGGCGAGAGCAGGGAGTAATATGCCTCTGGCAATAGCAAGTTTAGCAGAGGGGAGTCAGCATGTAACTGGATTTGTAAGCAACCCTCAGTTTAGCATTCACTGCCTTGCAGGCAGATTGTATATGCAGGCTGAAGTCCAGAGATTGGTCCAGAAGAATTTCCAGGTACTTAAAAGATGTAAAGCAGTCTATTTGTGTGCCACTGTGGTCTTGCACCAATAGAGGAGTTTGACATGTCCTAAGTTTAGGGGAAGATCTAAATAACATTGCTTGGGTTTTCTTAACATTAAGTACAAGCTTATATGCAGAAAGCCAATTTTGGACATTTGTGAAATCTGAATAAAGGGATGCATTTAAGCTGGCGACCTTATCAGAGCTTTAATAGAGTACAAGATCATCTGCATACAGAATAGATGAGCAGGGAAGAAAAACCACATCTATGTTATTGAT
This sequence comes from Neoceratodus forsteri, assembly GCA_016271365.2. Taxonomy (NCBI): domain Eukaryota; kingdom Metazoa; phylum Chordata; order Ceratodontiformes; family Ceratodontidae; genus Neoceratodus; species Neoceratodus forsteri. The sequence goes on from CM057449.1 coordinate 375,277,415, forward strand.
AAAAAGTGAGAAAAGAAGTGGTCCCAGAATAGAGCCCTGGGGAACCCCAATATTGATGGTGGCACCATCAGATAAAGAGGAGTTGAATTTCACAATCTGAGTTCTATTTGGTAGATAGCTTCCATACCAGGTGACAACTGGGGGTGAAAAGCTCAGATTGCAAAGAGTGGAGAGGAGCAGGGGGTGATCAACAAGATAAAAGGCCTTTGCAAGGTCTATAAAAACTGCCCATGTCAGCTAGCCAGCGTCCATACTGGTAAGCACATCGGTACTGAATTTGAGAAGCACTGTAGAGGTACTGTGACCTTTATGGAAGCCATGTTGTGTGTCAGAGAAAAGGCTGTACTTTGTGAGGTAGTCAATAGTTTGATTTGCAACAAGTTTTTCCAGAATTTTACTTAGGACCGATAGGATGGTTATAGGCCTGTAGTTAGTAATCTCCTTGGTATCACCTTTTTCAAGGATCGGCGTTACCCGAGCAATCTTCCAGAGGTCAGGAACTTGGCTATTAGAGAGAGACAAGGTAAAAATTCTAGCCAGAGGGGAGGCTACTTACTTTGCTTATCACTCTTTAATATCACCATGGACCAGCTATCTCCCTACTTTTCAAAAGTTCTGAAAAATCATACTCTGAAACCACATTAACTCATTTCTTCACCTCCAGTTCCACCCTTCTAACCTGGACACAAACTGTCCACAGCTCAGTGCATGTTTCCCAGCCAAAATGCACACATACTATAAATCAGCAGGCAGACAGACATACAGACAAACATAAATTAATGAATGAATACATTAATTAAATAAATAAGAACAGACTAAGAATTTTTAAAATCGAGACAGCAGGCTGGTCAGTTTATGATTATGAGAATTTTAGCATGAAGGATCTATGGTTCTGATCTGTAATGTTGTTGACAGATGTTTTAATTAAATGTTTAATCAGTTCACTTTATATGTGATCAAGTAGCTTCCTGAAGAACGTTCACATGTATGCGTGCTTACTTGCATATTTTGGAACACATGGTCAATAGAGTCACTTTGGTGATAGTTCAGTGTTTTATTAACTCTGATGGGACTTTATGAACTGTATTTCAGGACATTGTCCATGGTTATGCTAGCATTAGCAGTACTCTGTCTTTATTAAGGTATTCCTCTACATGATGTAACAAAGGATGAATAATTTTGTATCTTAATTTTAAATTCATTGTAAAATTAATTTTGAGATATTGGAACCATGTATTTTTTTTATGTTTCTGCATACAATGAAAATGAATAAAAAAATGGAGTCTGTAAGATTAGCTGAAATTAACCAGCACCACTGCTGGCACTTCAAATACGGACACTGACTGCCTCTAAGATTATGCTAAATGAGGGTAATAACCCCACAGGATTGCAATACTGTGGTGTCCCTCATTATACAAGTCCCTGTGCATGGAACATTGCAGATCATATATTTAATGTCCTCCTCAATATTTATCAAGTCTAATACTAATTTCTATATTTATACTTGTGATACAGCAACTATGGAAGTTATGTGAAGGTACAGCAGTAAAGTTCCAGAAGTCTGAGGCTCATCCAAAATCCCATGTATGGTAACGAGATATTTAATTTTATGACTAAATGGAATGCAGTGTTGCACAGTGCATCAGTACAACTGATTTAGTTCATCCTTGAATGCATTCTTGAGGATGCGGAGTTAATTCAGTCTCAGAAGAAGATGGAATTGAAATCTAAGGAGCAAAGGCTTACAAGCTCTTATAGAAACTCTTAATAAATATAAGACATGGCTGGATGATGCCCTGATGAGGTAGTATGATACTGAAGTACTGAACAAGTAATAAGAACAAGGAAGTTTGAACGGGATGCTAACACTTACAAAAAGAAATTGCATTTTTTAACTGGAAAAAGTCCAGAAATGAAAACCAATATGTAACCTCAATCTATTTTAAAGAATTCTGAGAGACAACAACACAGCACACCCTTAAATTATGGCATGGGAGTAAGTGACTCTGAGACAGACCACTCGCTATCATAGCCATTTTTAGGGACAGACCAGGATGCCTCACCCACCCTCTGGGAGAAGACCCTACAGAAGGAATCAAATTACCCCCTTCCAGCTAAATGCAAGAAGACAAGTTAGGGCAGGAGCGGGGCAGAAATAGAGGCAATTGTGGCAATAAGAACAACCAAGGGGGTCACATGAACTGGAGAAGATAACGATAGTTGACTTCTCATTCTGTGAACTTGACACTTACTTTCCAAACAAGGGTCTATCTTTTGTTCTTACCCAGAATATTAATAATTTGAGATTCTTCATGACCTGTACAAATTTACTAGTTAATTAAAAATATTTTTTGGGAAAATAGCTAACAATGTCAGCAGTCAGATTCAACCCCCCAATCAAGACATTGCTGTGGTATCAGTGGATATGATGTCATAGGCAGGCTTTCATAAGAAGTCCTGTTTTTGTCCTCCACTTCATCTGTCTAATTATTCTAGAGGGCATGCAAGGAGAAAAACAGACTGTATGATGACAGTAACTCAAAAGATTATCTGTTCAATCAATAAAAAGGTCATTACAGATTTGGTTTAAAATCAACGTATATCACGACAATAAATACAACAGTCAATAAAGAGTCAATGCCTGTTCTGCATCAGCATTCCATCTTGCAAGACTATTATACCTTATAATAATACATAGTTAAAACTGCATAACATTAAAATTATACATGTGAGCCATCTAAAGCAGATGTGATATAAGAGCTAATGTTTTATTGATTCTTCTCCTAATTTTATTGACTGACAAGAACATATTTGCTACCTTGGTTGTAGATCAGTCATCCTCTGTAGTCAGAAGAATTTTTAATGCTTTTTCATTATAGATCTCATGGAGGATTTTCATACATGCAACATGCCAGTAATGCCTGACTTTGTTACACTAGGGGTGGTTCCAGACTAAATACATGATATCCTCCCTGCCACCAAACAACCAGGAACAGTTGGAGTCCTTTTGTTAGGTGTTCTTTATTATAGCTGGCTAATAAGGCATTATTGTTAAAAAGGTCAAATCTGAACATTGTAAAAGCCTTCCTTAATTGAATGTCAACAAGGACATCTAAGCAGTATTTATAACCAAAATAGCAATTATTTATAGCAAATCATAATTCTTTATATATATGTATTTTATTTTTGTTTGCTGGTATTTTTTCTCCCTCTGGTCTGGGTTGGCCCTTCCTGCTGCCATCCACCCAGTCCCATCCCCAGACCATCAGGCACCTACCTTTAACTCCCATGGGTTACCCTCCATGGCAACATGGGGAGGAGCTCCCGACTTGATCCACCCAGACCAGACCCAGTGTTGGGAGGTACCTTCTCGGGGGCAGCACCTGCAGTGGATGACCATCATGCCATTTGACCCAGACAGATGTTTCTGCTTTTTTGCAGAGGGGAGGGTGCATGCCGACAATGGCCAAGCTGTTTGTGTGTCCACATACAGCACACCGGTCAGCTGCTCTGCCTGCATACCCCACTGTACAGGACCTGATGTGCCAACACCTAGCCTCTGCTAGGTGTCAGACAGGCACCAGTCTATGTTCCCCACCCTCCCTGGGAGAGGAGAGCTGTCCTCCAGATGCTTGATTCTCTCCCACCTCAGCCAACCCCTGGTGACTCACTTTCACCTTGAACATGGGTCACTGGCATGGCAATTGGTAAGTCATCTCTGCCTCAGCCCTCCAAGCCACGGGGACCACCTTATTTTTTTATATTTTAAATTGGCATGGGGTTAATATGTCATGGACAAAAACAGTGTATTTTTTCTACCCGCAGTCTGGGTTGGCCCTTCCTTCTGCCGTTCACCCAGTCCCATCCCCAGACCATCAGGCACCTGCCTTTAACTCCCATGGGTTACCTTCCATGGCAACGTGGTGGGGAGCCCCCAACTCAATCCACCAGGACTGAATCCAGTGTTGGGAGGTGCCTTCTCAGGGGCAGCACCTGCAGCGGATGATCATCATGCCATTCGATCCAGACAGATGTTTCTGCTTTTTTTGCAGAGGGGAGGGTGCATGCTGACAATGGCTGAGCTGTGCGCATGTCCACATGTAGCACACTGGTCAGCTGCTCCACCTGTGTGCCCCACTGTACAGAACCTGGTGTCGGGCAGGCACCAGTCTCTGTTTCCCCACCCTCCCTGGGAGAGGAGAGCAGTCCTCCAGATGCTCGATCTTCTCCCACCTCGGCCAACCCCCGGCGACCCACTTGCACCTCGAACACGGGTCACTGGCATGGCAGGAGGTAAGGCATCTCTGCCTCAGCCCTTCATGCCACTGGGCCCACCTTATTTTTTTATATTTTAAACTGGCACAGGGTCAATATGTTATGGACAAAAACAGCTTGGCAACATACTGCACTGTCAATACATCTACAAGAACTATAGCACTTGGTAAAAACACAGAGTGGCCCCCGGACCCCCCACATTAAAATAACCACCTCTGGGGGGAGGTAACTCTGGGATGGTGAGAAACCTGTGCGGAGGAAGAATTTCTAACCACACAAAACTTAAGAAACAAAAACACCAGTAATAAGGGACCAGGAATTGAACCCCAGTCAACAAACACTCTACTGCCCTCCATTGCTGGTGACTCTACCCTCTGAGCCATGGCAGCTGCTTGGAGAACTGCCACCTAGCAGAGGTCTTATCCTCTGCATCGCTGCATTCCAGCCAACAGCTACAGGGATAGCACTACTGCTCCTTCACCATATTCTGCCTGCTCTATTTTTTCCCCTGTAGCTGTTTTACCACATACTGTTGTTCACTCATGGTTTTCCTTGCAACATTATGTAGTCACTATATTGACCTGGTACCTTTTAAACTGAGTGATGTTTTTTTCCACATATCTGTCTGCGACCCCAGGTTGTATGCATCTAGTTTGGAATATGAGGAAGATATACAAACCTCTTTCCAAAATATTACTAAGGAAGAAAGAATTGCACTACATAACCTTAAAGCTAATAGTAGCATCACAATTAAACTGGCAGGTGTCTGTCAGCATGATGTTTTTGCTTCTACCCATTTCCACATCTGGGTGGACTGGTGCACTGGGGAGATTAAGTGACTTGCTTAGGGTTACACATAGTTGGTTCTAGCAGGCTTTGAACTTGTAAATCCCCTCTTCAAAACTTTTGCCTCCCTTCTGCTCGTACCCTTACTTTATTCTACACTTTACCACTCTCTGACCTTTTGCTTTTCTTTGCCCTTGACATACACAAATTGTATTTGTATGGTAATGCATTTTTGCTCTTTTTGTACATTCCATTTTTTGCCCAACCTTGTTTCTCTTATATTTAATTACTTTTTGCCCTAGAGTTTCAGTCGATCTATTCATCTTGTATATTATATCAGCTAAGTTACTGTACTTGATTTCATAACTTTGTGTAATCTTATGCAGTGTTGTACTGTATCATATTAATTTCATTGTTACATTTTACCCTTTGTTCACTCTCAGTGGGTTACACATGGAAATGAGCCTCAGATCAGTGTGGCTTTCCCAGCTACCAAATTTCAAATCTATCTGTCTGTCTGTCCGTCTGTCTCTCTCTCTCTCCTGGTTCCCAACAGTCCTTTAACCATTATACCACACCGCCTCCACCAGTGGTGTGAGGGGGCCAGGAAAGGCTAGTGACTGCTGGTAATGTTTTGTTTGTATGCTTTTTACAAGTTATTTACCCTGGATGTCCAGGCTTTGATACAGCTTCTCGTTTCAAGTGAGGCTTTGTTCCTACCTATTTCCACAGTTCCATGGACTGTAAAATGGGGAGGATTTCTCATGGACACAAAGTGAGTATTTGGGTCTAGTGGGGTTCACACCTACGATCCCCTGGTTCCCAACAGTACTCTAGTAACCAGACCACACTGCCTGCATGGGGGGGGGGTTAAAAAAAAACATTTTGTTATAGTTTATTTGCCCAGGACAGCCAGAACAAGAGTTGCAAGATCTCATTCCCATTGGGAACCTGATTCTAACTGAAGTCTGAATAACTATCTTCTTATACAGAACTCTTGACTTAACACTCACACACTGACTACAATACCAATCACAATGCAAAAATAACCTATTATTGCATAATTCAAACATCCTCTTATGATTTTGGTCACATCAACATTATATTTTGGCACCAGTCCTCTGACTTCTTAATTAGCTGCGTGTCCAGTCAGTTGGCATGTGCTGTAAATATGAACATTGACACTTGGAATGTACTCCCGGTGCTGGCAATAAAGAAAGTGAAGCCAACACCACAGATGGATATTTGGTGCTGGCATTGACAAAAAAATTATTTATTTGGCTTTTGTTTACCAGGTAAGTGCACTAGACAAAACATGCCTATTTTCAGGCACATCTTTAGAGAGTACATAGTAGGTAGCAACAAAAAAATATATGAAACAGCAGATAATAAACAATAAGTGCAAAGTTACAGACAGTAGGCAAAGAAAAAGAGGAAGCATCATCCAAAATTATTAATTCAGGTAGAACATAAAAGCCAATGGCAGACAATGGCAGGGTAAAACAAACACTTTTGGTTCAAGGAATAAATAAGCAAGGTTACAAACAGCAGCCAAAGGAAAGGCAAAAACATGGCACAAATTATTAGTTCAGGCACTGTAATAGCATATAAGCCAATGATGGATAATAGCAATGTAAACAATCAATTATGACCTTAGAAATAACTAAGTGGGTGCAGGACTCAGTAAGTGGAGACATAGGAGATGTCAGGAGAAGGAACATTTATCAGTGGAGTTGAGGTAGTGAAATAACTCTCTTTTGAAGACAGAGTGAGACTGGCAGGCCCTAAGATGAGAGGGTATGGTGTTCCAGGTTATGGGGGAGCAAAGTGAGTAAACGCCTGCTCACCCATTTTGGACTAACATTTCAGAACAGCCAGGAGGGCCTGGTCTTTGGATCACAGTTGGTGGCAGAGTCAGCAGGAGTAAACATAGAGGCCAATGGGGCAGGTTTGGAGGACCTGATGATATCATCAATTGAGCAGTAGAGGATATAGAAATGCCTTGAAGGGGAACAGCCAGTTTAAAATGGAGTAGAGTGAGCAGTGTTGGGTGAGATGAGGAGCAGGCAGGGCAAACCTTCACATGTTGTTATAGGCTACATTCTATTTGAGGACACAGCTAGCATTGACCTGGTAAAAGCAGGTAAGTGCATAGCATAGCCTGGGAGTAAGACACCCTGGCCGACTGCAACTCTGGCTACAGGAGTGAGGGCATCATGGGTTCTATTTGCAAGTCCTAGTTTGGTATTAACAGAGTTACAGATGTTAGATATATGTAGTGAGAAATCCAGGGCAGGATCAATTGTGATGCTGAGGTATTTGAAAGAATTGGTCACAGAGACAAGGGGGCCATCGAGACACCAGATATCAATATCAATAGCACAGGCACAAACCTTTTGTGGGGATCTGAAGAGCATGGCTTGGGTCTTACCAACATTCAGGACAAGGCAGTTTTGGGTAAGTCAGGTTTGAACTCTGTGGAGGTCAGAGGTGAGCCTGGAGTTGATATTGTTCATGGATTCTGAGCCAGAGTAAAGCACAAATTCATCAGCATACGGAAGAGTATGATAGTGGGAGGGAATGCTGGGAATGTCATTGATGAAAATGGTAAAGAGCAGCAGGCCCAGGGTGGAACCTTGAGGGATGCCAATGTTTATGGAGGCATGGGTGGAGAGGGCCTTATTGAATGAGACAAACTGACAATGGTTGTGGAGGTAGCCAGAGAACTATCATATGATAGAAGTAGAGACCCCAAGGGTCTCAAGTTTATGTAGCAAGAAGGAGTGATTAACTAGGCTGAAGGTTTTGGTAAGGTCAATGAAAGTAGCCCCAGTGAGCATACCTTTATCCATGTTAGAGTTGACATTGCTGGTGAACTGAGCAAGGGAGGTGGGGGTACTATGAGCAGGCCTAAAGCCGTGCTGGGCAGGGGACATTAGATTATATTTTAATAGGTAGTCTAAGACCTGGGAATAAACAAGTTTTTACAGAAGTCTGCTTAGGGTAGGTAGAATAGCAATGGGGCAGTAGTTATTAATGGATTTGGGATCATCCTTCTTAAACACAGGTATAATCTTGGCCATCTACTAAATGCTGGGGATGGTGGAGATGGTATGAAAGAGGTTGAAAAGTTGTGTAACAGGGGAGGCAAGGAGAGGGGAAGCCAGATAAAGTCCGTCTGGCTGTACCAAAGGGTGAGATGGTGTTGAGGAGAGGCAGGACCTCGCAACATGAGACAGTGCAAAGGTACAGTGGAGGGATAGAAGGGAGAGTAAAAGAGGATGGGGTAAATTGGGGCAAGACATGAGAGATTCAAAACATGTGAGATTGGAGTAGATAGAGTTGAATGCATTTACAATGGTGGTAGGATTATTGCAGTTGACATTGTCAATGACCATATCTGGGGTTGGGGGTTGGTCCTGATGCTGTTTAATGAGTGTGGCTTCACCATTACAGGTAGCCCACATAGCAAAGATAATGAGTAACCTAGCACAGATAATGAGTAGGGAATCTGTTACTTGTGTCCTGAGGAGCCTGGGATTGGAGTCACAGAGCAACATCTATTTGTACCTATAAAATAAGAAAAGTGATGGCGTCACAAAGAATCTGTAAGTTCTTTAGGGGCAAACTAGGACAGATAGATAATGTTAAGCATAAAAATAATACTTGTCTGATACACGGGTCAGCCTCCTGGCACACCTGTAGAAATAAAGGGGAAAATAGGGTAGTATGGGGAAAAATAGTAACAAGAGTAGAGACAGAGTTACAGAGATGTACAAAAATTACAGTACAAGCATAGATATTAAGTACAAGGTATTTTAGAGAAGAGGCAAAGTTTAAAGTACATGTGAGAAAGTGAAAATAGAAAAACAGAAACTGAGAACAGAAATTAGACAAGAAGAGGCAGAGAGAAACAAACATGTTCGGGTCTGAAATTGCTCTACTTAGTAGGCAACAGAGGGGAAATTAATGAAAATAAGGATTTTCCTGTTCCAATGGAGTTGAGGGATTCAGAGTATATGGGAAATGAGGATGGCTATAACACATACACACACACACCCCTGTCACTTTTCCTTTTTTGGAATTATTGCAGGGTCATATGCAAAGCAGCAGACCCACTGTAGCAGGCCCATTGGGCACATTGCCAAAACTGTAACTTGCTTAGGACAGTGCCCTCTGGGCTGTACATGCAGCAGCAGACCTGCTGGGCATGAGGCCAGGCCTATAGCTTGCTTTGAACAGGGTCCTGTGGACATCGCATGAAGTAGCAGATCCATCAGACTTGTACAACAGGTAACTTCAAGCTGAACTCTGTGGGTCTTACATCAAGCAGCAGACCCTTAGGGAATGGCTCCACATTTGTAGCATGCTTTGTGCAGGGTCCTGCAGACCCTACACAAAGCAGATAGCCTGTCAGATAAGTCTGAAAGTTGCCACTTGGATGGTCATGGGAGAAGGGGTAGTAAGTAATAAATATAGCCACAAATTGTGTTTCATTTTCTGTTGTGCATGGCTGTTTGGCCAAATCATTTTCATTTTCTTAGTTTATTGGGGGCACTAATGATACATAAGGAAAGATAATGGTATAGTATGGTAAGGTAATTGTAAGCATTTGAAAACAAATAAAAAAGAGGCTTTTTTAAGCAGTAAATGGTTTTGAGCCTTTTATTCGAGTGCAAGTAGAGACACTGCATCACAGAGTTTCCCCCTGTAATGGTAAGGTAATTTTATTTTTATGTAGTGCTCCCTGGCAGAAGCTCAGGGTGCTTTCCAAAAAGTTAAGACAAACCAAATAAATAAAAATATTACTTATGAACATGTGAATGGTTGAGTGAAAGAAAGCCATATGATCTATCCAGTCTGCTTGTTGTGTAGCCAGTTATTTACATTCACATGATGCTCTGCCCTCTCACTTTGCACTACTATCTCCCCTTGTCACTATCCTCTCTGTTAAGAAGTGCCTCCTGACCTCCTTCTTTTTTTGTTTAACCCTGTATTTCTCCACCTAATCCTCATCCTCCTCCTTCACTCTCCCAGACATCCTCAGTGGACCCCCCAATCCCTGCCATGGTCTGCCCCTAGAGTGCCTCGTCCACACACACTACCTTGAAGACCCCGGTATACCCCCGGGTAGGGGTGGAGAGGGAATCCTCATGCTTACCCCTCCAAACCAGCATGCTATTTGTGTGTGTGGATCTGACACAGTGGAGTCTGCCTTGATGAGTTTGTAGCAATCCTAGGGAGGTGTCTTTGCCTAGAAGGGACCGAGGTGTTTTCCCGGTTTCTTTTCCCCTGGCATCAGTGTGCAATGAGGGGCTGTGAGCTAGGAGGCATGCTAAGATGCACCTCCTGCTCTGCCCCTCTGCCGATGTCCAGTCGATCCACTTGCTGCTTCTCCACCTACCACGCTATCCACCCAGGCTCCCCTAGGTGGTAGCATTGCAGTGGGAGCCTGCAGTCCCCCCCCCCGAGAAGGAGACCTGCCATCGGGCGCTCCATCCTTCTTCGCCCCGGCCGACCCACTGTGACTTGTGCTTGTTTCTGAGGACAAATTGACTGGTTTGTAATTCCCTGAGGCATTCCTTGTTCTGTTCTTATACAGAGGCACCACATTTGTAGTGCTCTATTTCCGTGGCATCGCTCTATTCATCAGTGAGCAGTTAAACAGGTCCATCAGAGGGGCTGCAAGTACTGACACCATCCCCCTCATTACCCTGTGGTACATGCTATCGGGCCCAGGGGATTTGTCTACTTTTAGGTCCTTGAGACCCCTATGCACTTTGTTTTAAGTAATCACCTCCTCTATCTTTCTCCCTCCCTCCCCATGCCTATATCAACTTTCACTGTGGCACTAGGCCATTCTTTATTACATGTATTACAAAATAAAAAGTGGGAATCTTCAAAAATAACACTATATAAACAAACTGATAAATCACTCTTTAAAAGCCAGGGTAAACAGATGTGTCTTTAAGGCATTTTAAAACCCTCCTCTGAGGTGCAATTTTAAATATATAATTGCAGGGAGTATGGCACCAGTGCACAATGTTTCTAATTACTGAACTGGGTCAAACATGTGCCTCTGGGGAAGGGTGTCTTATCCAATAAATTTACTGCTACTACTTCCTTTTACCGACTACAGCTCCTTGCATGTCTCATCATGTGTCTAATGAAATAGAGTAATTGCGACAATGCATGTATATTTAGAAGGCACACATAGAGCTACTGTATCAAATCTACCTGACATATTCACATGCATGTGTCACCAGGTCTCCTTCCCTATTGATTTCCCTGGTTGGCAGCCTTATCAACATCGTAGTTGTGCTGCTAGAGTCCTGGCCAGATCTTGACTGTTGGATGTGTTGCACAAGGGGTGTGGTCTGCATGGTGTGATACTTTTATCTGTGCAATATGGCACTCTCACAAAACATTTACCTGCATTCACAATCCAGCAGTGGATGCTTCAGAAACTAAATGCAAACAACCAGGAACAGCACACAAAAACTGAGCATGCCATTTGAAAATGAAAAACGAGTAAACAGTATATAACGCAGAAAACTTTATAGAGGAGAGTGTGAGCTAAAGGCCGTCCGCTTTGGGTCTGCTGTGACCCTTCCTTAGGGGGCATGGCCCCTTCACTGAGAGCTGCTGACCTTTCAGAAAAGTGAAAGGAGCCCAACACAGCAAAACACCCAACTGCAAGTATAATACATAATGTAAAAAAATTAAAACTCAAAGTGACGACTGTCAAATAACTGTTTTCTTCTTGAACAACATTTAAAACTAAATTTTAATACTAAAAAGGACATTAACATTTTCTTTTAAATTTTGTTCTAAAAGAATGAAGAAAAACGTTATTTGACATTCGTCATGACTTTTCTATATATAGTGAATCACAAATTCTATACATTTATGGTAACATTATCATCATCAGACTTACCCATCATTGGCTATTCATAATTAGAACCAATTTAATCAATCCTTTTGAAATGGCTGTAATATCTCTAAAATGTGTCCATTTTGTCTGTCCTGCTTTAGTTTAGCATTTCACTTTGGGGTGTTTTTTAGATGTTGTATTTTGTTTGCTGAGTTGAACTTCTTTCACTGTGTGCAATTTCAGATTATTTGTGCATGTTTCTTCAAGCTGTGGATTTTAAAAGGTTGGCAGCTCTTGGAGAAAGGGCCAGATTCTCTGAGGAAGGGTCATGTAAGACCCGAAGTGCCAGGGTTTTAGCTCACACTCTCCTCAATAAAGTTTTCTTCTTCATATACAGTTTACCCATTTTTTATTTTCAAATGGTGTGCCCAGTTTTTGAATGCTGTTCTTGATGTGGCAATCTGTTGTGTTTTCATCTACCATATCAAATGTGTGTTATCTCCTGTATGATCACTGGTAATGGGTGATGTGTAGTGTGTATAGTACTGATGGTGTATGATCACTATGCAGCATAGGTGTCATGGGTTGCAAGACACAGTGCATTGGGCATGCATGCTGCCACGGTCGGAACACAGGTATGCACATTAATGCACAATATTGCTCTCTTCTCCATCTCTCATCAGGCTAGTCTATGGTGTAGGACACAATCCTGGAGGATCGCCAGTCATGCCTGGACAGGAAGAGACCAGGAGAGCGAGATGGATGATTCTGACGAGGATGACAGCACTTTTTTTGAGAACTGGAGGACAGAGGGGTCTGGCTTGGACCAGGAGGGTTTGCCTGCACTTGTTGGCCCCTCTACAACTGGGGCCCAGCCACCCTCTGTGGTGCAGCCATCGTTGTGTCACCCAAGGCCACTGCCCTTGGCACAGTCACAGTTGTGCCACCCCAGGACCGCACACATGGCACAGCCCACTGCCTGCCTCCTCAGGTCAATCCCACTGGCCCAGCCAATGCTGTGCCAGCCCAAGACTGTGTCAGCAGCATGACCACTGCCCTGCTCCCAGGCCGATTGACCAGGCCAGTCACTGCTGTGACACCCCAGCCATAATAATGCACAACACTGATCATGGTGCAAACCCAGGCCACACAATGCCAAAGGTGCTGCCTGTCCTTGTACAACTAGACAGTCCAAGGCAACAGTAGGAGGTGGTGGCCAACAGACAGCTGCTGCAGACAGCAGTGGGGGCACAGGAGGGCATTCAGGCAGAACTGGCAAGCATATGCCACATGCTGTAGGACAACATGAAGCATGCAGAGTGGTGGCAGAGGTATGCCATGTGCAGCACATAGCAGCCATTCATGAACTGTGGCAGGGCATGCCTGCCAGCATGACTGCTGCCTTGGATGGACTGGGTGCCATCGTGTTGGAAGCTGTGGACATGGTCTCATGCACCACATGGGACAGCCAGAGCACTGGCCATTCTAGTGAGAGGACTGCCATTCCACAGTGGATGCTGCAGCATACCAGCAACCCATGCAGTGCAGGCATCCAGATACCCAGCACACCTAGGACACTCAGGAGAGCCAGGACATTGTGGACCCTTGGCCATGGCTTGTTCTGAGGGGGGTTCAGTACCCCACAAAGCCAAGGCTGTAGGCAGATAACACCATCTACATGCTCTTCCCCCATTAAGTGGATGATGACCCCCACTACCCTCCCAGGTACAGCACATGCGCAATGTCCATATTTGGGGAGGCAGTACAGGATGCACCTATGGTGCATATTCTCCCACCCCTGCCCTATCCCACATGGTCCATCTCATGCCACCCCTCACATTACATGCTTCCCTACCGCCTGACTGCATTGACTACTATTTCTGTTCAGACTCCTACCCCTGCTGGGATGGCACTTCATTTATTTTCAACCCCCTTTAATCCCCTCATGCTGGGAAGGTACTGCATTTCATTTTAGGCTCTTTAACCCTATGCAAAGGAGGCACTGCATTTCTTTTCAATCCCTTTAACCCCCCAAAGCTGGTATGTTACTGCATTTATTTTTTAGCCTTTTTTAACTCCTCCCCAACTTGGATCGCACTGCATTTCTTTTCCCCTTTAACCCCACCCTGCTGGATGGCGCTGTATTTATTTTCAACACCTTCAACCCCCCCCCCCACCAGAATGACATCACATTTCTTTAAAACCCCATTTAATCCTCCTGCCTGTGTGGCTTATTATTTTTTTTTTCATGCACATCAATATTATTATTTACATAATAGATTTTCTGAACACATTACAGTCTCTTATGTGATCTGTACTCACCATCTGGGTCTGAAGAGGTCTGTGATGAGGCGAGCTCTGTAATCCTGTGCCCTCCTGGTCATCCTGTGGTAATGCCTGTTGAGATGATCCTGCATCCCCTAGTTCTCTGGCACAGCATTAATTGCAGGGTGTTCCTCTGGGGCTGACAGGCATATCCCACAGTTGAGTGCCAAGTTATATAGCATGCAACAGGCAATGAGTATGACACATGCCATGTAAGAGGTATATTGTAGGGCACCACTAGAATGGTTAAGGCACCTGAGCTGCATCTTGAGCATGCCAAAGACACACTCAATGATATTGCATGTAGCAATGTGTGCTGCAATACACCTGCCCTCTGCAATGGATGCAGGTCATAGGACAGGTGTGAGGAGTCCGGGACGCAGGGGATATGCTCTGCTCCCATGTAGGTAGAGGACATGGATTAGTGACATCATCTGCCTCATGGGGGGTGGAGATAGATGTTTTGGATATACTTACAGATAAGGTGCGAACTAGGGATGCCCCTACCTTTAGACCCCAGGCATGGGATGTAGTTGTGCTAGATGAAGGCATCATGGTCACTGCCACAGAACTGTGCCAGGACACTGATGATGCACCTTGTTGCATCACACACCACCTGGCAGTTCATGGAGTGGTACCCCCTTCTTATTCACACAGGCCTCCACTCCATCAATGATGGATGCCTGAATGGCAACATGGATGCAGTCAACACCAAGTATGGCTGCTAGGTGCACAACTCAATAGAATTTATGCATGCTTGCTGTTTGCTCTGCTGGTGCGGTGAGAAATACGATGAACCTCCCAGCATGGGCCAGCAGGGCATTTAGGAACTGGCCCAAATGGTGCGAGGTGGCAGATTGTGAGACACTAGTGGTGTTCCCCACTGGTGTCTGGAAGGTTCTGGTGGGTAGAAAGCATTGTGCTGCTCTCAACTTGTGATCAACAAACTTTGCATGACTACACTGGGTGTCCAGCCAGAGCTGGTCATGCAGTAGCTCACAGAACTGATCATGGGCCTTTTGACTCTGTACCAGCCCACAGTTTGTTTGTCACTGAGGATGTTGAATGTGACTCATGGACAGTAGTGTCTGTTTGCAGCATAGTGAGTCTGGGGCCTACGCCTGAGCCTGGGGGTGGGGGAGCTTTGGCTCTCTCCTTATCTTGCATGACCATCTGCATCAGGTACATAGTGTGAACCATTTTGTTTTCAGCTACATGTATCGTGTGTGTGTGTATGTGTGTGTTCTGCTATGCTTCCCCCCCGGCATTTATCCCAGGTTAAGACCTGCTTTTTATAGCTGGTACAGTAATTGTGCTGCACAGTCCTGCTGCACTATTCCATTAGCATAGTATTATATGCTCTATATGGGTTACTGGTGGGGTACCGCAGGGTTCAGTACTGGGGCTGGTCCTTTTTAATGTCTTTATAAGTGGCATTGCAGAGGGACTGGAAAGGAAAGTATGTCTCTTTGCAAATGACAGAAAGATCTGCAACAGGGTTGATACGCAAGGTGGGGTGGAAAGGATAAAAAGGGACTTGGCAAGATTGGAGGAATAGTCAACTGTATGGCAACTTAGATTCAATGCAAAGAAGTGCAAAATAATGCACCTGGGAAACAAAAACCCAGGGGAAGAGTACACAATGGGGGGTGAGATACTGACAACAACAAAAATGGAAAGGGACCTGGGGGTAGTCATATCAGATGACCTAAATGTGGGCCAGCAATGTGAAAAGGCAGCAAGGAGTGCTGGGGAGATACTGGGATGCGTAGGGAGAGGCATCACTAGTAGAAAACAGGAAGTTGTTATCCCTCTGTACAGACAGCTGGTGAGACCCCATCTGGAGTACTGTGTACAGTTCTGGAGACCCCATCTCTGCAAAGACATAGACATGGTGGAGGCTGTCAAGAGGAGGGCTACCAAATGGTGCAGGGTCTGCACCAGAAGACATATGAAGAAAGACTAAAGGAGCTTAAGATGTATAGCTTTGAGGAAAGGAGGGAGAGGGGGGACATGATAGAAACCTTCAAATACTTCAAGGGAATCAACAAAGTCCAAGAGGGTAGCATCTTTCAGAAAAAGAGATGTGTAAGAACAAGGGGGCACAATTTGAAGATAGAGGGGGGACGGCTCAGAGGTAATGTGAGGAAGCATTTCTTTTTTTTTGTCAATATCTTTTTATTTGATCTTTCTTTCAAAACAAAAACTGTTACATGGAATATTTTCATAGATACATAGATACATAGACAGTGTCAGCAGATAAGGGCCTATGGCCCACCCAGTCTGCCCATTTGAGCTTGTAAGTTCAGTTTGTTTTCCTAGAAGTCTGTTGCACCTTACCTCTGACCTCCAGAATTCCTTTATGTCTATCCCATGCATTCTTAAATCCCGTGATTGTTTCAGCCCCCACCACTTCCTCTGGCAGTGTGTTCAACTTGTCCACCACCCGTTCTGTGAAGAAATTCTTTCTCATGTTTCCTCTGAATCATCCTCCCTCCAACTTCATTCCATGCCCTCTAGTCCTGGAACATCTTTTTTGCTTAAAAATAGTGTTTTCCTGCACCCTGTTCCTCCCTGCAAGATACTTGTATGTCTCTATCACATCCCCTCTCTCCTCCTCTCCCAGGGAGTACATGTTCAGTTCCTTCAACCTGTCTTCATAGGACTTGTGATGCAATCCATGCACCATCTTTGTTGCCCTCCTCTGAACCTTCTCTACCCTGTCTATGTCCTTACATAGGTATGGTCTCCAGAACTGTACACTGTACTCCAGGTGGGGCCTCACTAGTGTCTTGTATAGCGGAATTATGACCTCCCTTTTCCTGCTGGTGATGCCCCTGCCTATACATCCCAGCATCCTATTTGCTTTGCCTGCTGCCTTGTCACACTGTTTCTCTACCTTGAGGTCATCAGAGATGACAACCCCAAGATCCCTTTCCTGCTTGGTGCATGCTATATCCTCACCCCCCAACTGATATATTGTGCCAGGGTTTTTGTGCACCATATGCATTATCTTGCACTTCTTTGCATTGAATTTCAACTGCCAAACCCTGACCATTGCAGGTCGCTTTCATTCTGTCTACACCTCTGGTGTATCTACTCTGTTACAGAGCTTTGTGTCATCAGTGAACAGTGAAATTCTGCCTTCTAGGTCCCATGCAATGTCACTGATGAAGATGTTGAATAGGACGTCCCAGCACTGATCCCTGTGGTACCCCACTGGTCACTCTTCCCTCTGTGGAGTGACAGCCATTTACCACCACCCTCTGTGTCCTGCCACCCAGCCAGTTACCTACCCACCACACTACTGTCCTGCCCACCCATATTCCCCAGTTTGTGTAATAGTCTTCTATGTGGCACAGTGTCAAAGGCCTTGCTGAAGTCCAGATAGGCCATGTCCACTGCCCTCCCTGATCCACTCCCTAGTCACCCAGTCAAAATTCAATGAGGTTGGTCTGACATGACCTCCCCTGGTGAAACCATGCTGCCTTGGGTCCTGTAGTCCATTGACAACCAGATGTTCCACCAATCTCTCCTTCAGTAGTGCTTCCATGATCTTTCCCACTACCGAGGTGAGGCTGACTGGTCTGTAGTTCCCTGCTTCCTCTTTGTTCCCACTTTTGTATAAGGGGACTACATCTGCTGTCCTCCAGTCTTTGGGTACCTCTCCTGTTTCCAGTGATTGGCTGAACAGGATAGCCAGAGGTTCAGCCACCACCTCTCTTAGCTCTTTAAGGACCCTGGGTGCACCCCATCTGGCCCCATTGCTTTATCAGCTCTTATTACTTCCAGTTCCTTCAGGACCCTTTCTTGTGTAAAGGACTTGTGTCCATTTCTGCACCATTCTCACCCCTTGTACTCCCTTCAGACCCATTACCCTCTCTTCCTTAGTAAAGACTGAGCAGAAATACCTATTCAATATGTCAGCTTTACTGTTGTCATCCTCCACGCTCCCATCCTCCCCTTCAGTCTCACTATCCTCCCTTTGTCCTTTTCTTTTTTTTCACTTATGTACCTGTAAAAGGTTTTGTCCCTTTAACCACTGATTTTGCAATGTGTTCTTCTGTCTGAGCTTTGGCTTCACTTACTGACTTCCCTGCCTCCCTTTGTTTCTCCTGGTACTTCTCCCTATCCCTTCTGCCTATGTCTTTTTGTATTGCCTGAATGCAGTCTTTTGGCTTTCACTTTCTTTGCTACCTCTTTGGAAACCATAATGGTCTCCTCTTCTTTTCCTCTTGCTAACCTGCTTAATGCATAATTCTGTTGTTCTTATAATCCCCATTTTAAATACTGCCCACTGTTCCTCAATCCCTGATTCCTGTCCCATTCCCTTAATGCCTCTTTCAAGCATCTCCCCATTTTCTCAAAGTCTGCCCCTAAAATCCAGGATACGTGTTTTGTGTGGTTTGGTTCTGCTCTTTCTGTGATTTCAAACCACAATGACTGGTGGTCACTGTTACCCAGGTGCTCCCCACTGTTACCCCATCACACTGTCCCTGTTTGTGAGCACAAGGTCCAGTATTGCCTTCTGCCGAGTTGGTTCCATGACCAGTTGCTTGAGGAAGGCACCCTGAAGGGAGTCCAGGATAAATCTGCTCCTAGTTGATGCTGCTGCTGGGATGCTCCAGTCCACGTCTGGTATATTGAAGTCTCCAACCAGTACTACCTCACCCTTGTCTGCCATCCTTTGGATGGCTAGCATCAGCTCCCTATCTGTTTCTTCCTCCTGGGCTGGTGGTCTATAGACCACACCTGTGCGGATGGCTGGCCCCATTTTCCTTTCCAGCTTAACCCACAGTATCTCTCCCCCATTTTGTTCCTCCTGGATCTGTGTGGCCCTTATGTCATTTTCACATCAGTGCCACTCTTCCTCCTTCCTGCCTGCTCTGTCTCTTCTGAATATGTTGTAGCCAGGTATGGCCATCTCCCAGTCATGGTTATCATTACACCAGGTTTCAGTGATGGCCACAATGTCCAGGTCTGACTGTACCATGACAGCCTCCAGATCTTCCATCTTGTTGCTAAGGCTCCTGGCATTTGCACACATGGCTTTCCATGATTTGACCTCCTAGACTGCTTCACTGTTCTACTCCAGCCCCTTCCTTGGTTGTCATTTATCCCTGGTTCTCCTTGCTGTCTGCCCTTCTGCTGAATTTTGCCCTTTTTCTGCTTATCCACCTTTTGGACACTAATCTCCAACTTTTGCACTGCTTTGCAGAGATAGCCACTCCTCTGGTTCACTGGTTCCATTACTAGCTGTGGGGGTGAGCAAGTAGGTACCATCCTTGCTGGCCTGCCACCCCCCTTTGCTAGTTTAAATGCTTGTCAATGTAGCATTTAAACTTATCATTGAGTGCTTGGATTCCCCTCCAGGATGGATGCAGGCCATCAGGCTTGAACAAACCTCCATCCCTCCAGATGGGTCCCCAGTCTCCATCCCTCCAGATGGGTCCCCAGTCACCAATGGAAAGATTTATAATAGATCTTTGACTGTGACAGTTTTCAGGTCACTGGCACTTATGGTTGCTGAATAGTGCCTGCACAGTTGTTTGATCGTGGTGCTGTGTGACCATTGAATGGATGTTCACACAGTTCTGGACACTTGCTATACTACGGTTCATGTCATCTTTCACCAATTTTTGGTTCCATCGTATATGTGGTTCTTGTGTATTGATGTGGCAAAAATGTTCTTTTTGACACTCCTGCACTATTCTCCTGCACTGTGTTGCATGTTGCATAGCAGATTCAGTGTGTGGTTGATTGGTCTGAAACCTGGCATGTTGAAAGACCTTTGTTGAAGGAACATGCCAGTTTTTGTTTGGTGAAAGAATGTTGTTCCGTTCCAGAGTCATTGCCATTTGAAGTTGGCCCACTGCGCAGTTACTGATTTGTCAGCCACCATTTTAGTACATTTCGACTGCGATTTCCACCATTTTGTTGTGGGAGACTTTTTAAAGGTACAGAAATGTAAAAACTGAATATCTCTGGAATGGTTTGGTCTTTTCATGTGAAATTTGGAGGTGCTGAGTGGATGTCCTGGAGATGTGAATTATGCTGTTTACATATTTAAAAATGAATTTACTGCAGAGATACTGTGTGACACAGTTAACGTTTTGCACATAGCGTTCTGCATGGTGCTACTGGCTTGAAATTTATAGTGTAGGTAGTCCTAGTGGTCCAAAGATGCCTTCCACTGTTTTGGTGTATAAAACATAAACAGGTTCTGAATTATGCCACTCCGACATATGAAAATTTGGTTCATTCCACTTCACTAACATTTGAACCATGTGTCCAATTTGTCTGCCATTTGTAATGTAGAAAGATTTATAATAGATCTTTGACTATGACAATTTTTGGGTTGCTGGCAGTTACAGTTATGGAATTGTGCCTGCACAGTTGTTTGCTCATGGTGCTGTGCCACCGTTGGATGGATGTTCACATAATTCTGGACAAACGGTGTATTATGGGACATGTCGTCTTTTACCAATTTTTTGTTCTGTGGGATATATGGTTCTTGTGTAGAAAAGTGGCAAAAATGTTCTTTTCAGCACTCCTGCAGTTTCCCAGTGTGACGCTGTGTGACTGTTGAACAGATTCAGATAACATTTGTTATGCATGTTGTGGTATGGTACAGGTCTTCATTTACCAATTTTCATTTCTGTCAGCCATACAATTTTTGCACAGCGAAGTGACAATTCAGATGGTGGGTGGGCCCCGTGCTCCCATCACCACATTCCATTCACTATTTATAGTGATCATTCTCAAAAAGAAGGGAAATTCATAGTGAAAAACTTTGTTTAATGCATCAGGTAGGGTAGTTCCACAGTGACAAAAGCAAGGAAATTCGATGTTAGGGTTGAAAACCCTAACTGCCCATTCCCCCACTCCCCACCACACACACACTTGCACACACACATATAAATGCAAGTAGGGGAAGGATCAAGGCAACACAACCAATCACACACAACCAGCAGCAGGTAACAGAAATAGCATACAACTATCTAAGCCATGAAAGCATGCACCCATGCTCCCATCGTGCTGTGGCATGGGGTTGTCACTGCTAACTCTGATCCCGGACATTCCATGCACCACAAAACACATATCAATACAGACAACTGGGAATCTTGGTCCACATGCTGCCACCAATACATAACACAGACTACACATAAGGTATTTTGAGGTTCACAAGATCCAAAGCAGGATTTTGCACATTCCCTAAAATACTTTCGAAAATCACTTTTGCAAATGCGACAGTGTCGTGCTATGCATTTACGACACTTTCATGTTTGTGACAGTATTTAGTGACATTATTTTGCATGCTTTTGCAAATGTGACATTGCTGTGTCTTCCGTTTGTGACACTTTCATGTTTGCAACAGTATTTTGCGACAGTGTTTTATATGCTTTCGCAAATGTAACACTTTCATGTCTTCTGTTTGTGACACTTTCGTGTTTGTAAAAGTATTTTGTGAAAATATACACATCTTTGCCATCATCCTGCAACAAACACT
This sequence comes from Neoceratodus forsteri, assembly GCA_016271365.2. Classification (NCBI taxonomy): domain Eukaryota; kingdom Metazoa; phylum Chordata; order Ceratodontiformes; family Ceratodontidae; genus Neoceratodus; species Neoceratodus forsteri. Next base: position 375,299,185 of record CM057449.1, read on the forward strand.
TGGGTCCTTTAGGCTGAAATTTGCAGGGTGGCAAGACTTGTTCCCAAAGATGTGCCTTTTCCTGCTTAGGTGGTAAAATACTCAAGAATGACAAAGTTACACTGTTCTGAAATTGAGCAATTTGCCATAGACTAACATTGCAGCACCCATGATGCCTTTTCCACCCATATGTTGAAAACAAAGCAAGGTACACCGTTTTCACTAATGCCAGCTTGGTTTACCTTTAAGTAAACTAACCTTGTACAACAGCTTTGTAAATAATATATGATACCTGAAGTTGCATTTTTCCACTTCCTACAGTAACATAGGTATACACCTCCTGCTAGTTGTGTGTGATTGGTTGTGTTGCCTTGGTCCTTCCCCTACTTGCATGTATGTGTGTGTGGTGGAGGTGGTGGTGGGGGTAGCTGGTCCACTCCACTGGGGTGTCAAGCAGATGAGGCATACTGATGAGTCCTGGTAGGATGAAACACGTGTCTATGTCTTCTGTTAGCACCCTTTGCAAACTGTGTGAGAGGCCTTTCGGCACAATGCAATTTTGCTTAAAGTTGGACCAGCATAACATTCTGTGGTGATTTGCATATGCAGCCCATGATGCTTTGCATTGTGATGGCATGTATGATTTTGTATTTTCTTGAAACTTGGCTTCCCAGCCAAATGCCGTTTGGGGTAACCCTTGCCTCAGTGTTTGCACACAGAGGTTCTTTGTCTTTTAAACAGTTTTTTATTTTAATGGGTTCACCACAACATATCCAAGACACATTGTCTTAGGGTAGCTGGTCCAGTCCATGGGGGTGTCAAGCAGATGAGGCATACTGATGAGTCCTGGTAGGATGAAACACGTGTCTATGTCTTCTGTTAGCACCCTTTGCAAACTGTGTGAGAGGCCTTTCGGCACCATGCAATTTTGCTTAAAGTTGGACCAGCATAACATTCTGTGGTGATTTGCATATGCAGCCCATGATGCTTTGCATTGTGATGGCATGTGTGATTTTGTATTTTCTTGAAACTTGGCTTCCCAGCCAAATGCCCTTTGGGGTAACCCTTGCCTCAGTGTTTGCACACAGAGGTTCTTTGTCTTATATATTATAGTGGCACTATAGTTAGGGTTGAGTACCCCATTTAAGGTTAAATCTGACATTTGGCAGCTTAATAACTTTGCCACCATTTGATGGATGTGCCTGACATTTAGCATGCACAGAGTGGCACTATAGATCTCTGGATCTGCTAAGTTTCATTACAGTCAGATGTACGGTTGCAGAGCTACAGTGCACAGGAAAATGCACAAATTAAGCATTTTTGCACATTCCTCACTCTCACCTACAGCCCGCATAGTTTGTGTGACTGGTCCAAAACCTTCAGGAAGCATGCAGTCAGGGTCCCTGATGTGCCTTTTGAAGATTTTGTGGAAAAATATTAAAGGGTTCAAAAGTTATTCAGAAAACAAGTTTCCCATTATAGTCAATGGGAAAAGCTAACAAAATAAGCAAACGTGTCGCAAATGCACATTTTGCTTTCGCAAATGACCCTTGTAGTGTCACAAATCAGCCATCTTGTTTTCAGCTGGTGGTCACAGAAATGCTGGGCATTTAAATTTGGGACCCTCTAGGGACACAATTCTTGTTGTGTTCATCTAGTCAAGCCCTGAGGATGCTAGCCACACCCCACAAATATTTGTTTTAATTTTTGTAAAAAGTAGTGTTGCAAAGTAGTGTTGCATATGCGACGCTTTCATGATTTCATTTGCAAAAGTGTTGTGATTTGTGACTACTTTGTGACACTGTGCCCAAAACATTAGGGAATCTATGCCACCCTGCTGCAAAAGAATGGTTTGGTCTTTTGGGCTGAAATTTGGAGGGAAAAAAGTCAAGATCCCACTGATGTACCTTTTGATAGTTTGGTAAAAAAATATTAGAGGGCTCCAAAGTTATGGCACTCCAAATTTGATTATTTTTCCCATAGGATAACATTATGGCATCTGCAGTTCCTTTCGGGGCCCGTATCTCGAAAATGGTTCGAGATATGGACTTTTCATCAGAAGATTGCATAGTCCCCCACTAGGGGGCTAAGTACAAAACTAGCCTGGAAAGTCATAAATAATATGAGATTTAAAATTTTTTTCTACTTCGTATGATTCCTGAGATGTAAGGAATTTAGAATTCGAAGTGCTCATTTTCTGCTCCGAGGGCCATTATTATGCATACATTCTTTGAATTCACTGTGCTTCTGAATGAACTTTTTTGGGAAAAAAAGGATGTGGATTTGCGTTACTGTTACCATTAATGTTTCCACTTGCGTTTCAGGCTCTGGAATAATGTGAACAGCATACTATATCAGTACTGTGACAGATGCATTGTATTGTGCAGCTCCACTACAAGTATTGGCAGTCCATTGGCCTAAGCATGTTATCTTTTTAGTGTTATATATGCAGAAAATGTCATATAGGTACCAGTCCACCATATGTCTTTAATACTACATTGGCACCATGCCAGAATGGCATGACGATATTGTACTCCATTAATTGAGTCATAGTATGTGAATGGAGTGATGGTAGGACATGTTCCAAAACATTGTATGCTTCCAGCTCTACATTTTACAAAGAATACAAAAGTGTTGAAATGCTATGTTAACAATAGTATTTATCCATGTAAATATTATAACAATCTGCATGTATGATCTTTACACTGTTGGATTATTCAATTATCTGTGACATATTGGCACACAGATAGAATGGCAGTACACATTACTGTACCTGATATGAACATTGTATAATACTTCAGATGCTGATGTCATGTCCCTCAAACCATAAACAAAGAGAGTTTGCATGTCTCACAGTGACACACAGCAGTGTCTTACATCCTTCATTGTTATACCTACTCGGATAGGGATATCAAAGTATTTGAGCAAATGCAACAGTGTGTAGCTGTATAGTTTAATTAATTAACAAATGAGTACAGCCAGTAGGATAATAAGAAACTGTCATAATCATCAGATTCTAAATAGATGTCATTTAAAACATTCATCATTGCCTTTCTAACACATGGCCATATCTTTGGACAGCATGTGGATGTGCCCCCTCAAGACACAGGGATGGCAGCAGGAGTGATCCAGCTGGTGAAACATGATGATGGATGCTGTTGTGATATGTTTACAAAGTTGTATGTTATTTCTGTTACCTTTTGGTGTCTGTTTCTGATTGGTTATCTTGCCTTGTACCATTCCCCATGTACGTACATATGTATGTGTGTGTGTGTGTGTGTGTGTGTGTGTGTGTGTGTGTAAGGTGGTGGAGGGATGAAATTCAGAGTTAGGGTTGAAAGCCCTAACACTGATTTCCTCACTTTTGTTGCTGTAGTAGCAACCCTAACTGTTACACTAACAGAGTTGTTTGCAAAGAATTTCCTTCCTTTTTTTGACATTGTAATAAAGTAAAAAAATACACAGCTGTCAAAGTACTATTTTTTCCAGTGAGAGCATAGATCATCTACAATAATATTGTATCATACCCTACACATGTGCTATAGAAAGACACAACATCTATGAATCACTTACTTTGACATGTCAAAGTATTGCTTATATACACATCTATACGTACTTACAGTCTTAGGGCCAGATATTCAAAACTTTGCCCTCGGGCTAAATTAGCACTGCCCAGCAGCCAAACTTAGCCCGGAGCACAAAGCAAGCTATATTCAAAAGGAAATAACCCAGTGCAAAGCCAGCTGAATATAGCAAGCAAAGGAAGCTGGGCAATCAGGGCCAGGAGTGCAGGGTAAAAATTACTCGGGAATAAGACAGCACTGAAAATAGCAACCGGTAAGTGGACACTGCAACTGGAGTTCATTAGACTCCGGAGCAAGCCAGTGTTGCAGGTAGAGTACATTATGTGATTGCACAGAGATGTCTGACATCTACTGCAAACAACAATGTAAGCCACACACTGCAGAACTGTGATACATGCCTCTCAACTGTACCACATTATGAGGAACGTTCCTAATTTTACTTCACAAAAGCACCCTGTTCCACATTGTGAGGACATGTTCCACATTCAGTAGTAACACTGTAAAGCAAATATCTATAGTAAATGATGCAAACAATATATTATTCAATTAAATAACAGACATTCTGAACAAAAATGCAAACCATTTAACAATATTCTGAGCCTCCTAGGTAAATATTTGCTTAAGTGTTTCACAGTTAGCTCATTTGTTCCACAGTTTGAAAGGCAATGTTCCACATTTGGGGGACAAAAGGTTGAGAGGTATGCTGTGCTGTGCTGAAGTGAGGTTTACCCAGGGCTAACCTGAATGCACAGTGCTAACACATTAGCCCAGTACAAACTGGTTAGCCTGTGGCAAACGGGAGCTATAGTCAAAGCTCCCATGCAAATGAGCCTACTTAGGTAATCTATGGGCAGACAGGCATGTTTGTATCTCATTATGTGCTGCTGGCATGCAGTACCATGCAGTTTGCACAGTGCTACTGCATGGTACACACAGCCTTACCTTTTGGTCGGAATAGAACTACAGGTTGGACGATGCAGGAACTGTGTACCGGCAGGCACAGTCAGTGCATACAGCACACCCATGCATCTGTGCAAGCATGACCTGCATATTGTGTATATATATGTATATATATATATATATATATATATATATATATATATACACATTCAAGGCAAAAAACTCTGTTTAATGCATCAGTTAGGGTTGTTCCACAGCGACAAAAGTGTGCAGCTCATACCATACTACACGTTCCAGATATGTGAATGGATCGATTCACATATCTGCAATGTGTAGTACAATATTTGCTGCACGACCATTGGCTCATGCTGTGGACCAATGGGCGTACAGCCCTACCAATGGTGTCAGTCAGTGGGTGGTGGGGCAGCAGGTGGGTGGGGTGCTGCCGACCATCGCTGACCGGGGGTGGTGAAGCGGCGCAGAGGGATCAGTGGGCAGTTGAAGAGGGGGGTCCACTGGAACACCAGAGATAATAGGTTTCTGTTTTTTGTACTTTAGTCCATGATCAGGCACACAGGTCAACTGGACTACCAGGGATAATAAGTTAATTTTATGTTAATTCTGCCTGTGATCAGTCAGACACCTCCACTGGACCACCAGGGATAGTGGTTTATTTAACGTTAATTTAGCCTACCATCAGGTGGGCAGCAGGGGACCACCAGGGATATAGAACAACTATTTTATTATAGTTAGTCCGCAATCAGGCAGGCAGTGTTCCACTGGACCACCAGGGATGTAGGACAACTAAATATATTTACTTAGGTGAGGATCAAGCGGGCAGTGGTCCACTGTAACACCAGGGATATAGGACAAATATTTTAATATACATAGCCCACAATCAGGCCGGCAGCACTCCACTGGACCACCAGGGATGTAGGACAAATATTTTAATATACTTAGCCCGTGGTCGAGAGCGTAGTGGTCCACTGTACCATCAGGGATGTGGGCCAAATACATTTATTTACTTAGCCCATGATTGGGCATAGGGTTGTGGGCACCACCACGGAGGTTCAGCCAGAGCTAGGGTAGCCACGCAGAGATGACAACTGCCGTGTTGCACCCTGCAAGACGGCAGCTTACTTGTATGTGACTAGCCATTTATCCATTTTTTTGGGGATCAACTTTGTGCAGCGCAAGTAGGGGTTGCGCATGCATGGTTGAGCACATCCCAGGCTAAATATCGGGCTGTGCAGAATATTCATGGGCACACCCCCCCCACCTGTGTCTGCATACAGTGCTGATGCACTCCAGTGTATCGGGATTTGTGACACGCACAATTCCTGTTTGAATATCACGCCAGGGCGCACCCGTGGGTTGCGCATCTCGCAACACTGTTGCAGCATGCACAAGCCTTTTGAATATCTGAGCCAAATAACAAATAAATTAATTTTATGCATCCATTTGGTTTCAAACTTACTTCTCGTTTCTGTGATATACATCCATTAGCTTTCCAGTGCTCTTTTTGCAATTAACATATGCATTTGCCACAGAGTTCCTGATGTGGCTGACTGGTGACTGGCATTTTTCACAACAAGTTCACAGTATTATCTACAACACTAAAAATGTTCCAGGTACACAATACAAAACTCAGAATTCTACAGATCTCATTGCTGTACATTGTATTAATACAAATATTACATTGATGCTTCAAGTAATACTAACTTGCTAAATAGTATTTCCTAAAAAGAATTTAGTTAAGCAGTGCAGGTTACACCTTATATGATAGCCTCATACCACCCCAATTACATATTACAATTATTTCTATCAGTATCTTACCATCTGACTCGACAACAATGACACTGTCAGTGTCAGAGTGACCAGCCTCCACAGCTTCAGACTCTGCTGCTACTATGTCGCTTGCAGGTGGAAGACCCCACGTTGGTCTGTGGAAGAAGATAAAAAATAGATCCACTAAGACATGTAAATTTCATCAGATTATAACAGCACTTTATGTAACCATTAAACATGTTTCAGGTACCTAACATTGCCTGTCATGAGGTACACCACAAGCATTGCAGGCACATATTAAATAACAAGTACTGCAAATATCAAGAATAATGCTTGAAGAGCAGGAGACAACAACACTTTAATCACCTTGAGTGGTTGTTTGGGTAACATGGACAACCTAGGGACTACAATTCGAGAGATTAACTGTACTCTAGTAACTACAAAAGGTGATTTTACCATATTTTACATCAGATACCCAGACATCATCTTTCATACTGCATGGTCAAAAAACACTATTTGCATTCTATGTGACAGAATACTGCAACCCAGGTACATTCTGTTTTGTTATGCCAGTATTTGAAAGTTTCAAACTGCGTTTAACAATTTGTAAAACCCCAAACTGTGCATCACTAAGTTGCATGACTGCTGATTATGGTGGTTAGTACACACTAGCCATACATAATAAAATTTAATAAAATAAAAGATCATAAACTCACTCAGTACACAAAACTTAATAGTTATATAGAACTTTACATGAAATACAATTCTGCTTAGATTAAATGGATACTGCATACTAACTGCAACACTATCATTTGCTGATTATTTAAAAGCATCATAAAATATATATAATACAGTGGGTTATGAAAATTAAGTAACCTAATTGTTGAAAACACATCACATAACAGTGCTAAATCCTCCAGTATACCCACTATTAAAGTTTCAAATCAGTACAAACACAACAAGACAAGTTCAGCATTGTATTGTAGCAAAATGCCATGACAAGGACTGCGTATGCAGGTGTATTTACTACTTGTGCTGTTGTTCAGTCACTCAGCTGAACCTCACAGCCGAACCACACCAGGCGTGGCAAATCAGCAATATACCACTACCTCTCATAGCATATTTCATCATTTTTATCTAAGTCAATATCAAGAAACATGCATTGTACAAAGTTCTGTTGAGTAACTTACGATGACTGAGGTGCTCCCCTGCAGCTGGCTTTCCTACAGCCTCCCACAACTCATACGCGAGGTAGTACCAGTACCTATCACTGTCCAGTATCTCCTCCCACTGCTTCAACACATAGAAGCCCTGGCGCAACAGCTTCCACTTCCTCTTCAGCTGGAGCACAGTCTTATTCTTAACCTTAAGAATGACATGTAGGAAACTATTTACGTGCCTCCACATTGAAACCAGCTTACGATTTGTGCTCCGCATTAAAATGCAGGCACTCCCCCAGCTTGGACTGCATCAAGCAGCAAGCATACCTCTCACAAGGTCCCCTGTCTCATGTCATGTTTTCTTTTGGCTTCTGCAATAGAAACATACAAAAACATTCCATTACTGTCATGTCTCACAGTCTGTATATTTCTATGTATTGTATGATGTTTTATGATTAGAACATGACAAGAACACATTTCACAACCCTACCAAAGCCCTTCACACAGAAATAACTTTTCACATGCTTTGTTTTGTGGAACAGTATAACTATTATGCACACTTAAGACATCCTGGTATTGACCCTGTAATGACATAAGTATCTCCAACCATGACCCGTACGTCTGCTGCACACTGTTGAAGCTCCCCCCAAAACAATTTTTACTAATGAGAACCACAGTATAGCTGCAGTATTGCACACCACAATATGCAGTCAACAGCTTTGTGTTGAGAGCCAAAGTCCACTGTATCATGTGTTGTCATCACTCGTGCCTCACCAAGTATGATTTTGCTATGAAAATATATCCATGGTGAAACACTGCACCCAACCCCCCAGCCAATTGTGTTCTTTCTGCTTAAAACTAACCATTATGATGTACTGCAGCTATCACTCCATGTCAATTTAACAGCAAAGTAGAGCTAACAAGGCCACAAAGGATTACTTTTAAAAAACGTAACCCATTATAATGTGAAAGGCAGCACTCCACTGTACTACCACCATTTTTTTTTCAAAAAAACAAAGTCTACTTTTGAAATACATTACCACCAAGCTACTGGGGGGTGGCATCAGTAGACAACAGATCCTGACTCGGACAATCCCAGCAACAACTTACTAATAAAGAGGATACCTGCATACTAATGACACCATGATAACATGAAAATAGCTGTGATGGTGCCTTGCATGCATTTTGGCTCTATGCACATGTATAGTACTAAATAGTGTAATACTTAAACCTACCACCCCTGCACTTCAGTGTTGTAACCCTCCCTACTCCTCTCTGCCCACTTACACTTGTGCAGTGCCAGAGTAATATGTACAATGCACCTTACAGGCCGAAATATTTCACAATGCTAACCACACCACAACAGTGTTAAATATTGTACTAACAACAACCTGCTGCATTGCAATTGTACTTTCCCCAGTGTTGATACACAGCATGGCATGATCTGAATATTCCCATCCCATGTGTTACATGTGTGTGAGTGATGTATGCAGCTGTTCTATTTTTTGACCAATTTTTTTTGGTTCTGAAAAGAACCTTTGTTAGCACTTTGATATTTGATCAAACAGTCTGACATTCTTAAAGGACTTTGAGGATTGCATCTTGAAGGTCTCCCAGGAAATGGCAATTGCCAGCATGCAAGAAATGTACACCATCTGGTAGGTATAGCCAATCATAACAATACTGAATTTCTGGGTGACGTATGGTGTACATTCCAGACATACAAAGAAATGCAAATATTTGTATGTTGACTTTTCTTTGGGCTCTGTCAATCAGGTACATATGGTGTTCTGCTTGCCAGATCCTACACTCTGTAATATCTGAAAAAATGATTTTACAGGCAGGCAACATACTCATAATAGAAGCAAGGTCCAATTTTGCTTGTTACTAAATCTACCCAGCGTTTGGTGCCCAAATCATTGCCTCCAAGATGTATCAGCAATATGTCTGGATGAGGCTGAGTACTCAAAAGTCTGTGCATGGTTGGCATGAGGTCCTCCCACCTCATTCCACCCCTACCAAACCACTTTACAGAGCAATTTGGGAGCTGCAGGTTTCTCCCAAAATCATTATTTTGAGCATACTCAAACACTCGTCTCACGATACTGCTTCCAACTATCCACAAAGTCCTTTTGCCATTTTCTTTTTTTTTTTTTCTGGTAGGGCCTTGTCACTTTCTGTCGGCCCTGGTCACAGCCCCTGGAAGCCTCTGCCACTGTCTATGGTTGCCGGGGTCCCCCAGTCACCCCCGGCTTACCCCCTGGAAGGCGGGGCCGTGGTCACGTCTTCTGTGATCACGGAACTAGTATCTGGTCGGGGGACCCACAACGACAGTGATTATGTGAGGTCTTCCAGAAGGGCTTCATTTAGACAGTGGCTCTTGCCCGCCTATGTTTTTCTGTCTTTTCCTCATGGAGGTGGGGATGTGCACTAATGCCAGTGTCCGCCCCGCCTCCCAGAGAGATTAGTGTCGGCAATGTGAGATCTTCTAGCCTCCACCAGGAGTCCTCATTGCTCTGAGTACTTCTCCCACCCTTCCCCCAGAGAAGTAGAGCAGTCCATAGGACACTCTATCCTTCTCCCCCTAGCCGGCCCTCCAATGACCTGGGTCCATTCCCAAACCCGGGTCACCGGCGTCGCAAGCAGAAATCCCACCACTGCGTCAATGGGCTGGCTCTTTTGCCATTTTCTACCATTCTCATGTTTTAAACTTAGAAGTGAACAGAGATCTACCAAAAAAGTCAGTGTTCACCCTGCAGCAGCTAAGCAGTAGTGAAAGTAAAACTAATATTTTCCCTCCTAACTTCAACCCAGCTTCAGTGGGCTGATTCATAACACACAAATAAAAAAAAATCATTGGCTAGTATTCTGCCTTCATTAACTAATGTAGCCTATGCACTGACTATTACTGCACTTCTGCTACAGCTAAAATGTGCAAACATTAAGAGGTGGGAAAAATGCATCCTTTTCATAGGCAGTTTTGAACAATTACAACTGCAGAAACATGTCTGATTAGTTCCCTCTTCTGTTATGGGTCCACGTGCAGCTTTCTATCTCCCTTTATTTGCAGCTGTATCTGTACAAGTAAGTACTAAACTACTATCTGACTTTAAACAGTTCAACTTAAAAAATACAGCCTCTTAGGTTATAACAAGCAACATAATCAAATACAGCACTAAAAAACGTTTTGATTAATAGTATTTACATGTTACTAACACTTTTTATTATACTAGAAAAATGCTTTATAAAATATAATGTACTTACAGTTTTCAATATGCTGTCTCTCAGTGTCAACTAAGATGGCTGCTGTTGACTTCTTCTTCAGTGTTGTCCATCTCTGATTGGTTGTCTCACATGGCCTGATAAATCTAGCATAACATTGGCAGAATGAGCTGTCACTCAAATAGCAATCAGATCTGATTCGATAATTAATGCACTTTCCACTCCCTATTTTAAAATTTGTGACACTTTCACACGCATGACACTACTTTTGCGACACTCTCGAATGCATGAAAATACTTTTGCGACACTGTCGAATGCACGACAGTACTTTTTGTGACACTTTCAAATGTTCAACTGTACTTTTGGGATACTGTCGAATGCACTACAGTACTATTTGCGACACTGTCGAATGCACGACACTACTTTTTGCGACACTTTTGTGCACACGACAGTACTTTTCCAAAATTTTCAATGTTCAACAGAATTTGATGATTTATGGCAAAAACAAGCAATTTTTCAGTGCTGAACATTGTCACACTGCATTGGCAGTGTCACAAGTGGAGATGCACAGTGTTGTGACTTTGTAAATGTACCCCCAAAAGGTGATTTTGGTCAGCAAGTACGTCACCGTGCAACAGACTTGCGGGAATGCATTGTTAGGCAGTTGTTAAGCACGCTCACAAAACAGTCATTTTATGGAGTATTGTCACCAAATTATCAACACAGTCATTTTAGGACCTCTGCTCAACAACAGTGTAACTGTCATTTTTGTTATGTGCTCCGAACACTGATTTCGCAGAGCAACTACGCCATCCTGCACTGGAATTACGAAAACACATTTTGGGCAGGATATGAAAAATGATACCCATACAATTCACAACAAACTGTGGCAAAATGTCAATGTTGAGAACCTGGCATTAACATACTGCAAATACACTAACTTACGAGTGTGCTTTACGCAGTTCCTACGCACACTTGTAAAAAAGTCATTTTATGGACTATTCACACCAAAATTTTAACATAGTACTTTTAGGACCTCTGTTCATGAACCGTGACACTGTCATTTTTGTTGTTTGCTCCGAACACTGATTTTGCATAGTAACTGCGCTATTCTGCGCCAAAGTGCGAAAGCACATTTTGGACAGGATATGAAAAATGACAGCTGTACAGTTCATATCAAAGTGTGGCAAAATGTCAATGTTGAGAATCTGGCATTAAAATAGTGCGAATAAGCTAACTTACGAGTGTGCATTGTGCAGTTCCTATGCGCACTTGTAAAACAGTCATTTTATGGGCTATTCACACCAAAATTTCAACACAGTAATTTTATGACCTCTGTCCATGAACAGTGCCACTGTCACTTATGTTATTTGCTCTGGACACTATTTTACATAGCGACTGTGCCATTCTGCGCCAAATTGCGAAAACACATTTCAGGAATGATATGAAAAATGACACCTATACAGTTAACAACAAACTGTGGAAAAATGTCAATGTTGAGAACCTGGCATAAAAATACAGTGAATATGCTAATTTACGAGTGTGCATTGCGCAGTTCCAACGCACACTCATAAAACACTCATTTTATGGACTATTCACACCAGAATTTTTACATAGTACTTTTACGACCTCTGCTCATGAACAGTGTCACTGTCACTTTCATTATTTGCTCCAAACACTGATTTTACATAGCAACTGCATCATCCTGCGGCAAAGTGTAAAAAGACATTTCGGGTAGAATATGAAAAATGACAGCTGTACAGTTCACAACAAAGTGTGGCAAAATGTCAATGTTGAATATCTGCCATTAAAATAGTGCAAATATGCTAACTTACGAGTGTGTGTTGCACAGTTCCTACACACACTTGTAAAACAGTCATTTAATGGACTATTCACACCAAAATTTCAACATAGTAATTTTCGGACCTCTGTTCATGAACAGTGTCACTGTCATCTTCGTAATTTGCTACGAACACTCATTTTGCATAGCAACTGCACTATTCTAAGGCAAAGTGCGAAAACACATTTCAGGCAGCATGTGAAAAATGACAGCTGTATGGTTCACAAGAAGATTTGGTGAAATGCAATGTTGACAACCTGCCATGAAAATGGTGCAAATGTTCTAACTTACACGTGTGTGTTGTGCAGTTCATACACACACTCATAAAACAGTCATATTACAGAGTATTATCACCAATTTTCTTATGTACTGATTTCCATACCTCTGCTCATGAACAGTGTCACTGTCATTATCACAATGTGATCCAAACAGTGGTTTTGCACGCCGGCTGCAGCACTGGACACTGTAACTGCATAAAAACATTTTAGCAAGGATGTGAAAAATGACAACTGTGTACTATACAAGAAGGTGTAGAAAAATGCCAATTTTAAGAATGTGACATGAAAATAGTGCAAATTCACTAACTTAAGCTAAGTGTGTAAAGTTGACTTATTAATGTATTACTCATTAACAGAAAGATTGTTGATAAAGTAATTGTATAACCAGCAGTGTGACAGCATTAGCTAAACAACACTATCCTGAATAATACTAATTGTTCATTACTGAACAGTGAAATCATATGAAACAAAATATATACGCTATAGTGATAATTCTATACAAGACAATGTAACACGAATAAAATAAAACTGTTACAATGTTAATAACTAATGTGATTCAAACATTTAAAAACTTTTTTTTAAATAGATGTAACACTTAAATCATATGTCTCAATGTACAAAGTTAGAAGGCATGAACACATGCATATACTAATTTTGTCTTTCTCTCTGTCTTTTATATAGGTGCCTGATACTTCTGTAAGATTGCTGACTGCCACTGTGAACTAGCACATCAAAACATGCCTACTAAATACAAATGTAGATGTACAGTATAGGGAAACAAGACAGGTATCATAGTACTTCACTGTTGCTTAAAGGTGATAAAGAAAACACTTATGTGAGTTCAGAACATAAAAGAAAACAGAGTTCTACTGCAACAGTGAGCTCTAAAACAACTCACTCCACATCAAAAGCACATACTTGCTCAAGAGCAATTAAAAAATGCTTACTTCTGCAACAGTTGTGTAGATCTCTCAGATGAAACACAACTATTGCAACAGCAACCATCAGCAGACCTTCTAAACAATGCCGTAATCTCATACCTGATTATTTTCATCTGAGAAAGCAAAAGTATTTTCGATCACTAGCAAGTAAAGCTAAGCTCGACAGGCTTATTGCTGCTATGATGAGACATAAGTGCAAAAAGACAAAGAGTCATTTGATGATACACACTTCTGTTAACAAAGCAGTGTTTGTACTGCAACGTTTATGGAGTAAGATGTCTCATGTGCTTGAACTATTCAGTAAAGTTGTGTATGACATCAAAACAAGCATTTGTCAATGCCGAATGTTCACTTGCAGGTATTTGCAGTGGTGTTTGGCATGTATGGTGCTTTACCCTAATGCCCTGTGTGATTGCTGGTATTTGCACAATAAATTGTCAGCATGACCTTTTTGTTACCCCCATTGTGTGCTACATAGGTGGAAACACGTTTTGGGCAGGATGTGAAAAATGACAGCTGTACTGCTCATAAGGAAGTGTGGTAAAATGCCAATGTTGAAAATCTGGAGTGGAAATATTGAAAATTCGCAACCCTACGAGTGTGCGTGGGAACTGTGCAATGCCCGCTCATAAAACAGTCATTTTTAGGAATTTTTTCACAAAATTTTCAACATTGCCATTTTAAAACCTCTGCTAATGAACAGTGTCACTGTGATTTTCTTACTGTGTCCCATACATTGATTTTGCACACCGACTGTGCCATTGTGCACTACATGGCAGAAAGACATTTTGGGCAGGATGTGAAAAATGACAGCTGTACTGCTCATAAGGAGGTGTGGTAAATTGGCAATGTTGAAAATCTGGAGTGAAAATATTGGAAATTCACAAACTTACGAGCGTGCATAGGAACTGCACAATGCACGCTCGTAAAACAGTTATTTGTAGGAATTTTTTGGCCAAATTTTCAACATAGCTATTTTAAGATCTCTGCTCATGAACAGTGACACTGTGATTTTCTTAATGTGTCCCATACACTGAGTTTGCACACTGTGCCATTGTGCACTACATGGGCGGAAACATGTTTTGGGCAAGATGTGGAAAATTACAGCTGCAGTGATCATAAGGAGGTGTGGTAAAATGGTAATGTTGAAAATCTGGAGTGCAAATATTGAAAATTTGCAAACTTACGAGCGTGCGTAGGAACTGCTCAACGCAGACTCATAAAACAGTCATTTTTAGGAATTTTTCACCAAATTTTCAGCACAGCCATTTTAAGACCTGTGCTCATGAACAGTGTCACTGTGATTTTCTTAATGTGTTCCATACATTGATTTCGCACACCGACTGTGCCATTGTGCGCTACATGGGCGGAAACACATTTTGGGTGAGATGTGAAAAATGACAGCTGTACAACTCATAAGAAGGTGTGATAAAATGGCAAAGTTGAAAATCTGGAGTGAAAAATACTAAAAATTCATGAACTTACGAGCCTGCGTAAGAACTGCCGCATGCAACGCAAGATGTCATTTTTGGAATTTGACGAATTTCTCAACATGGGATTTTGGGACCCTCTCATGAATATCGCCATGTCATGGTATTATTTGAGGCTGAAGGTGATTTCACACAGTGACTGCACAATGCCTGCAAATCACCCTTTGGGCCTGAATAACACCATGACAGTGACATTCATGGAGAAGGGTCCCAAACCCCTATGTTGAAAATTTGGTGCAAAATTCCAAAATGACTGAGATATGAATAAAGTTGAAACCCCCTATTTTAGCCCATTATACAGCTTACCAGCATTTCCTCAGTTCGTGGTCGGCTTTGAAGAGTACAGATGTGTTCCCGGTCCACCGAAGATCATCGTGCCAGAGTCTGGAGGTAAGTATGGGGTGAAGGGGTGTGGGGAGGCTGGTTGAGCAGTGGGTGGGTGCGGGTTGTGGGAGGGGGGCTGGGAGACTCGTCGTGGGACTGTTTTTATTTTACAGGTTTTAAAAAAAGATGATGTGGGACGTTTGCCACGCTGGGGTAGGCTCCCAGCATAGCAGAAGATGTGTGGGGGGCCGAGAAGCTGAAGAGGGATTGGGCACCCCCATCGGCAAAACAAACGCGAATGTTTGCCAGGCTGGGGTGGGCTCCCAGCGTGGCAGCAGGATGGTTTGGGGGGGCCGTGGAGCCGACGGGGGATTGGGCACCCCTGTTGGCAAACAATGTTTGCCATGCTGGGGTGGGCTCCCAGCATGGCATGAAAGCTTTGGGGGGGAGCGCGTGATGCAAAGGGGGATGGCAGCAGCCCTCAGTATGGCAGCGGTGCTTTCCTTTGAAGCAGAGGAACACCGCTGTCATACTGAGCTCCTGCACCCATTGGTGCAGGACCGCCATGCCTGCTCAAGGGAGCAGTGCATTGTATGGGAGAGGCACACCTCCAAGTGTGCTACTCTTCCAAAACGTTCCTTGCGCATGCGCACAAGTGAACGTAAAAAGGCTGCAACAGTATCCTTCTTTGACTGTGCACAATTTCTGTGATGTATTCACAGGTCACTGGATGCACACACAGCACTCAGAGGCATATTTCTGGGAAGAATCTTATTATTCACAGAAAAAGGAAACCACGTTCACCATTGATGAGTCCAGTAAGCTGGTTAATGTCTTCAGTGTCTGTGATGACACAGCAATGGACACAGATGATGACTGTGATGCTACCACTGTGTCCCATAAACAGCACTGTCTGTCATGGGCATATGATGCCACCTGCAACTGTAGGCAATCATCGTTTGAAAAAGTTGAACAGTTTGTCAACCTATTTGTGATTACAGATTGCAAAGAAAGATATAAACTGTTTAACAAGACTGACCATTGTGAAATCCTGGACTTATGGGTCACTCACTAGCATGCCTCGATAGCGGTGTTTGTGACAGTGTCTTTCACAACATGCGGATGCTTGGAGTGCATCAAACAGGCATGCAAAACTTTGTATACAGAGTATATGAAGTAAGATGAGTTGTAAACCAATACACTTGTTTAAATGACTTATTGCAGTCAGGTGACATGCAGAATGCCATCACATTTCTCAAACAACTGCAACATGTAACTTCTGTACCTCACTCGACAATTTCTCAGTCAGCAAGTTCTGCTGAAACATCTGTTTCAGTGTTAGAAACTGACATACTGAGACAGTACAGCAAAGAAATAGCAAAATTTGAGCTGGCAAAGTCTCGGGAAGTTTGACTCTGTATATGTGTCATGTGACCATTTGTGCTACAGTAAACAGACAGCCACAGTGATCCTGGAAACTTTGTCACCATACAATGACATGTGGTTCTGTCAGCATTTTTGCTGATGAAATCTGACTTTCAGTTAGAAAACACCATTCTGCTGTGCAAACACTGTTTCTCCACACTAAAGTCAAACATTTTGCCACCAAGGTCACTGCTGAATAATATGGGGGTGCATGTTACACCAAATGAGATTTCAACATTGAATATGTTTGAATGCATTCTAATTCAGACAATGAAACCATTTCAAACCATTCTACATCTGAACACAAAGACACGGAACATTCCACAGAAAGAACTTGTTAGAGCTCTAAAGGGTTCCATGATGTATCTCCCACTTCCTCTACAGGAAAATGTGGAAGCAATCTCTACAGAAATAGTTTGGTGATTCTTGTAAATAGTGTTCCAACAAAGTCCAAGGTCATCTGGCAAGATGTTGTCAACCTACAGAAGGTAAAGTTTGCTCTTACTTATCTAAAGGGTAACAATCCCTTTTATACAGACCTTGACATAGATCACATGACTAGTCTCTCTGTCCAACATGATCTCTTAGAAACAAGTAAACCATTGTTTGAGAAGGTCAGTGGACAGACAAGTGACAATGTGTATGAACAGTACACAATTCACCCACTACATAGCAGAGATCCAGTAGGAGACAACATTGATCTCTATCAAATGAAACAGGTGGAAGGTGAGCCTGTCAGCATTTGGGAGGCAACACTAGAAGCACGCTGTTTCCCAGACTTATTCCCAAAAGGGTCAGGTGGACGCCTAGATGAAAGAGAAGTGCTTGTACAGGATGCTGAGTACCACACTAGCTTTGTGCTCGGTAAAGACGGCAAATTCAGACATAACATACAGTACCTGTTTCATCTCCTCTGGGAGAGTGAACTTAGCATTCTGTCTGTGTCTATTGCACATACTATTCATCTCACAACTCCACTAGGTGAAATAACAGCTGCTCAATTTCTAGAGAAAATTAAAGCAGAAAGATGAAAATGTGCAAGTGAATCTGTCTTCCATTCTTTCAAGTCTTCAAGGCACCAAAGAATATTGGTATCGCAGACACTCCGAAGTGATGACAATGCTGTGTGAGTATGGTGCAGTCACATGGTTGTTATACTTAGTTGTGTTAAATATGCCTGGGACGAGCTCACTGAACTGTTGAAGTGGGCAAATTCTGATGTTGACAGCATCTCATCAATGACTGTCAGAGAAATGTGTTCACTTGATCCTGTGTCTGTCACAAGACATTTTCACAAACGGTTCCATGACATTCTGACTTTCATACTGTCAAAGGACAATCCACCTCTTGGTATTGTGGAGCATTACTTTTGGAGGATGGAGTATCAAGCACGGGGTGCCCCTCACATCCATATGTTGTTGTGGATCAAGGATGCACCACGCATAGGTGAACATGAAGCAGTACAAGTGCTATCATTCATCAAGAAATATATCACTTGCCACATTCCAGACAAGTATGACAGTCCTACACTATGGAAGTTGGTTCAAAAGTTCCAGTGACATATTTGTGCAAAATACTGCCAGCAAGTAGAAAAGAACAAATCTAATTGATACACATGATGTCGCTTCAGATTTCCTAGATGAGTTTGTCAGGATGGTACATGAATGAGATTTTCTCAGCAATGCGACACCACTTGAAGGCAAAAACAACCAAGAGGGTATACGAGTTACCCAGAGATGAGAAAGAGGTGTACATCAATGACTACAACCCAACTCTTCTCCTAATGTGGCAAGCAAACATAGATATTCAGTTTGTGACTGACAACTCATTGGCCCTGGTGTGGTACATAACTTTGTACATTACCAAACATGATCAGACTAGCTTGCAAGATCTTTGGGAAGATATTGCCAGTTCAAGCAGAAGTCTGACATCTCAGCTGTGGTCATTGGGCTTGAAGACTCTTTCACACAGAGAATGTGGAGCTTATGAAGCCAGTGACCGTTTAATGGGTACACATCTGTACAGGAAGTCTGACGCTGTCTGGTTTCTCAGTGTGAACTACAAAGAGAAACACAAACATGTACTGATTCGATTCCCCATGCTGAAATTGAGGAACTCACTGCCAATAGACCTTCTTCAAAACATATCTTGAAGAATAACCTGATAGACACATACTACCACCGTAGACACGACGACAAGGCTGACAAGTGTGTCTTTCAGGTGGCTAAGTGGTATGACTACAAGACAGATATATCACCTGACTCAACACTCGAGATTTACAAGGTAAAGGGAGTGGATGGCTGTCCCGTAAAGAGACACAAGCCATGGCTCATAGACCACTGTAAATTACATCTAGGCACATCGGAGAGCAGAGAACATTACTACTTTGCTCTCCTATTCCTATTTAGACCCTGGAGGAGTGAGTCTGAATTAAAAGGTGACTGTGATACATTCGAGGAAGAATTCAATCTCAGTTATGAGACTTTCAAAACTGAATACTCAGAAACATACATACAGAGACTACAGGCTGAGAAAGAACAGCTTGACAAGGCACAGAAGCAGCTTCAGGAAGACACTCCTGTTAGTTCACAAGACAACCTTGATCCAGAAGGACAAGCTGTTCTAGGTGAACCTCTGCCTTTAAATGCCCCAGAAGTGTTGATCTCAGAAACTGAGACAGCCATGGAACATAGTGCACACTCTACTGTCAACCTAACTGACTTGAGAGAAAGACTAAATCAGCAGCAGCATGCAGTTCGCTCTCAAGTAGTTGACGCTGACTGACATGGCCTACTACAAGAAACAAAAAAATGTGACTGTCATGACTATAAGCCACTACTAATCTTTGTTAGCTGTTCAGCTGGAACAGGAAAGAGTTTCCTTATTGAAGCCATAACTACTGAAATACGGAACCTGCCAGGGTCATCAATGTCTGTTGCTGTTACTGCTCCCACAGGACTAGCTGCATGCAACATTGGTGGAGTTACATTACACCATCTCTTTATGTTGCCAGTGGAACATGGCAAAACTGGAGAGTATCATAAACTGTCATTTGAGGTTGCATCTCAGCTCCATTCCATGTTCACAAAGATGAACTTACTCATCATTGATGAAATCAGCATGGTCTCCAATGTCAGGCTTGCCTGTATTCATCTACGTCTACAGATCTTAGGTACTGACGATGGAGTACCATTTGGTGGCAAAAGTATTGTAGTTTTGGGAGACCTTTTACAGCTTGCACCAGTTAATGCAGAGCATGTGTTTACAACGCTAACTGAAAAGCAAGCTAAGAATATTCTCGGCTGCATTGCAGGCTATAACATTTGGGAGTTATTTACCTATGTTGAGTTGTATGAGAACATGTGCCAAAGTGGTGATCTGGCTTATAAATCACTTTTAGATGAAGCTCATACAGGTTCTCTTTCACCAGAACATGTTGCTATGTTAAACGATCAGAGAATCACAGTAGATACTGCATCCATAGAAACAGCATGTAATGTTTTCAGCGATGTATACTCTACATGGACACAGATAGAGTGCCTTATGCCACGACTAAAGAAATGCACTGAGTTCAACAATGTAATGCTGCAGAGACAAAACCAAGAAATTCTAACTCTGCAAGCTGTTGATACAGTTGATGGTGTCATTCTTAGTCGCAACCTAGTAGCAAAGATGACTGAATGACTCAGTGAACTCAAGTCAGATGTTTCACACACAGCTGGCCTAGAAGCTGTTCTTACACTTTGTAGGAATGCACGTATCATGCTACGAAGTAATCTAGATGTTGAATGAGGCATGGTAAACGGTGCCATGGGAAACATCACTGACTTTGTCTACAATGTCCAGAAGACATATATTGAGACACCTGTAGTTCACTTTGACAACATGGAACATCCTGTACACATAGAATGTACCTACGTAAAATTCAGGTATTTAAGGATATCTATGTAAACAGGAAACAGTTTCCATTACATGTTGCATATGCTGTTTCTATTCACAAATCTCAGGGCTTGAATTTGGATTCAGCAATGGTGGACATAGGTACAGACATTTTCATGGATGTCATGAGCTATGTGGCACTTTCACATGTCTGCAGTCTTTCTGGGTTGCACATTATAACTCTAGCACCTCAGAAGATACGAGCTGACTCGCGATGTATTCTTGAGTACAACAGGTTACGTACTCTGCATCAGCCACAAATGTCTTTAATACCACTGCCTAAATATCTGGCTGTCTCACATTGTACAGTCAAATCTACAGGTGTCACCAAACAGCCACAAGCTTCCAGAAGTGATTCAACTCAAAAGAGTTCAACAAAGGTCACAACTTCAAGTAAACATTCGGAGCCAGCAATTCATCAGAAATCAGTTGGTGTAGCTGCTGTACCAGTCTTTGACAATGCACTAGAGTGAACTGCTATGCTAACTCAGCTATGCAAGTTTTTCTACACATGCCACACTTTGTACAGGCAATATCTGCTTCACAAGACAATCCCCTATCAAATGCTTTGAAGCAGATTATCAACATGACTTCTGACCAATCAAACAATGCACAGTCACTAACACCACTACAACAGGTGTTAGGTACATATGATGGTTGTAGTACATTTGCTGCTGACATACAGCAAGACACTAGTGAGTTTATGATGACTATCATAAACAACTTGGATGCAGACGGCACTCCAATGCACCACTATTTCACAGTATCATATGTAACTAAATATGTATGTGTTTCATGTGGCCATTCACAGCGTGAAACTATGGAAGACATGCTGTAGATTAGTCTTCTTGTCCCTCAAGCCAAAAGTGTCAAATTTCGACAGCTATTTACCAATGCTCAATGTGGTCACTCCTGTGAAAGGTGTGGAGGCAGATGCACTCAGTCCATATGTCTCAGGAGTTCACCTCAATATCTGTCACTTATGTTGCGCAGATTTGACTCCAATGGGCTCAGAGTTGACACTCCTATCACAGATTACACAGCTAGTAGAATAGTCTTTAACCAATCAGTGTTTGACACTCACAGTATAGTCTATCACCATGGCCAATCCATGCATTCTGACCATTGCACCTGTTTACTAAGGTACAGAAGTGGATAGGTAGAGTGTGACGACTCTACAAGCAGTTTTAAACAGAAACTGCCATGACACTTAAAAAATGCTTATCTTCTAATATTGAAGAATTATGATGACCTTCATATTTCTGAAGAATAGGACAGAACATGTTGCATTTTTTAAATGACTACTTTGTGACAGAAACAGTTGTGGGTCAGTACAATTGTTTCCAATCTACGACTCTCAATAACCCATAGCATATCATCAAAATGCTATACTGGCAGAGACATTTCATGCACCATGACATCTAAGATCTTGTGTGGATCAGTGACAACCTGGAAATTGTTGTAGTGGCTTCAATCAGCGCCAACAGTATTCACAGTCACTACAGAAACCATGCTTACATGTCTATCAAAGATTGTATATCTCAAAACAGAGGCCTTCTTGCCTCTCCTCTTCTGTACATATCTTTTCTTGTAGCTGTATCATACCCATACATAACAAGAAGTTGCTGGCAGTTTCTAACTTTTTCTCTCTGCAGAGAAACAAAAGTTCTCACTTACCATCTTAAATAACTGTGCAACATATGTCTCATTCATCAAACGGTACAGTCTGTCACAAGTTGTCTATCACCAGGTGTTTTTGTCTATTAGCTGTTGACATGTAGACAACAGCATCATTCATTCACCATGCAACAGTGTTGAACTATGCCTGCTTTATTTGTTATACTGAAACTGTACATATGTAAAAATAACAGTCTTTAGTCATAATGCAATAAGTTAAATGAAGCAAGTGTAAATACTGAACAATTGCATCTTATTATTAACTGACTTTGACATGCCTTTGTAATTACATGTAAATAATATTTACATTCGTATTCTATCTTACCATTGTTGCTATTTTTATTGTTCTAGTAAAAGTATTACTATGAGAGTAAAATACAAATGAATGCTTAACATATAGTATAATACAATACTATACTGATTAAGTTCAATGAATCATATCTTTGATAAAAACAGTGTACCATGCACATTTTTTTTTATTTCCTAGTTCAGAGCTAACATAGAAACCAATGTAACAATTGAAAGAAATGTTTTGTGTACCTGTAATAATATGAAATCTTTTTGTACTTGTCATACAAGTAATTTTAACCTATGGTAAAAATACTGACACTTGTAAATCAGACACTGTTTCTGATCACAACGCACTTCTTACCTGTTCTTGACAATATTTATGATTGCCTCTATTGAGGGGTCGGGTGGGAATTTTCCATATGCACATAGTCAGTGATATATCATAAAATATTTAAATTAACATACCAGTTATCTAATGTCACTGAAATCGGATTTTTTTTTTATATTCTATTACTTGAACACTTGGCATCTGTTTTTTCACCCATCCCAGGAACATACACATTATCAGTCACACAATAACAACTGAACATTACTGTTTCATGTGTGTAATCACTACTTAGAAGCTCCCGACATACCTTAATTAATATAGGACACAACTAATGGATGACACATAATTAGAAAAGTCAACAACTGAATACATATAAATAATATTGTTAACCAAAATCTCTTCAATCTCAGTAGCAAAAATATAATGAAGAGCCACAGGTTCAGCCTGAGTGTCACAAGTTCAACAGGAATGTCAGAAAACACTTCTTCCCACAAACAGTAGTAAACACTTAAAGTTCAGTGCTAAAACAGGTCACCTCATTCAAGACAGTGCCCCACTATTAAAGAATCAGGTATATGCATAGAAGGAAGATAACAACCATGTCAACAGAAGATGGGAGAACACTGCAGGGATAGACAACACTTTACTTGAAGATGTGAACCCTGTAACACAATCACACTTAATAGACCAAATTACCTTCTTATGCTACCTTCTTTCTATGCTGTATTACAATATGTACATACTTGTTCCAATTCATCTAACCTAGTTGCTATAAATGTGACACATTTAGATATATTCCTAGCAATGATTACACACATGCAAGGATTGCATTGTGAGACTGATTTTGTAAAGAAAATACAATCTTAATTGGCCCTTTTTCAGTTTCACCAATTGACAATAAATCTTTTTAAAACATAACCACCTGTGTTGAGTCTTTACTGAAACATAGCATAATAACATTAGAGCGTAACTGTTGTTTCTATTAAGCATGCAAATCAATGGCAACAAATAGTACCACAACTATGTGTCCATGTACTGTTTTTCTTGCTATGCTGTCCAGTCAACATAGGCTACGATGTGGCACATTGCGTCTCACACTTCCCATAATTCCTAAGAGTGTCAAGAAGTCTGCAACACACTTACTTTTCCTGTGCCTCTCCACTCAGCATGCAGTAATTACTGTAGCAAGGTGTTGCACATCACTACCTAACACTATGCAGCTGTGGCTAAACAGTTAGGATGCAGTGACTGCTATGTCTACTGCAATTCCCTGGCTGAGCTCATGCAACTGCTAACTGTGGTAATTTTACTGTACCTACAATTACAGAGGTGTGCCATAGATCTCCAGTCCCCTATTGTTCCTATAGATAAACAGTCATAAAGCACTACAAATTTTAAAAGGCACAACATCTCTACCTGCCTAAATCCATGCAAATCCTAACTGAGGTAACTTCAGCATCCCTGCAATCAGTGATGTGTACCATTGATGTACAGACCCTCACCTGTGTTCTGTATCTCCACTAAGATGTTCATTCCCTCACCTATGTTGTGTATCTCCACTTACCATGCAGTACCTGCTGTCACGTTTGGAGACACATTGCCTGCCTGAATCCATTCAAGTGACAACTGTGCTAACTGGATTATTCCTGTAATCAGAGAGCTGTACAGCTGATGTACATTGCCTATCTTTTCCTGTGGCTGTTTACTTAGGATGCAACAAGTGGTGTGGAAGTTCACTTCCTCCATCACACTCTACACCTCCATGATTTTGTTGTTCTGCACTGTCAACTCAGTGTGCAATATATGGGCTAGGTGTTCAGACACTGAGTTACAGATCTCCTGTAATTCCTAACTAAGTTAACTAGCATGTACCATGCTTACATTTACTGTCAGTCTACAGTCAGAGTGTAGTACCTGGTGTAGAGAGCTGTGTGACATTGTACCTAAGGACATGCACTTGTGGCTGTACAATCAGGATCAGTAACTGGTATGTGTGGGAAAATTGCCTGTGAGGCCATAGAAATTCTAACTGTGCTATCTTGTGTGTACCAACAATTACAGAGGTGTACCATTGATGTTGATTGCCTCAGTCTTGCAGTGCGTCAGTACTCATGCTGCAGTACAAATTTTGGTTGGGGTATAACCTCTCTGAGCCAACACAAACACTAACTGAGCTAACTTGAGTGTCCCTGCAATCACTGATGTCTACGATTGATGTCCATACCCTCAGCTGTGCTGTGAGTCTCTACTGAGGATCCAGTACCTGCTGTCACAGTTTGAAGAGACATTCCCTGGCTGAGTCCGTTCAAGTAACAACTATGATAACTACACTTTACCTGTAATCATGGAGGTGTACAACTGATCTGCTTCACCCTTCTTTGCCTGTGGCTCTTCACTTAACATGCAGTTAGTTTGTGATTGTTACTGTTACCTTGCCTCTCCCCCCTACTTCCATGTGTGTCTGTCTCTCTGTGTAAAATACAAAATGTGCTACTGACGGGGGGCCCCGCACTCCCATCACACAAAACACAAACATAAGCAGCACTAAAAAAATACTGAATGTCATACAGCAGCAGGAGTCCAGGGCCCTTCGGCCCCCGTGGTCCCACTACCCAGAACACAAACATAAACAGTATTGAAATATACTAAATGTGATACAGCAGTGGGAGCATGCAGCCCAAAGGGCCCCGTGCTCCCACCACATGATGTCTTCACACATACTAACACAGTGCCAGCAAACACAAATGTTAATGCACATGGTAGCACAAACCAAAACACAAAGATAAATAATTCTGATCAATACTGAATGTAATACAGTGACAATAGCACAGGGCCCTTCTGGCCCCGTGCTCCTTCCACACAAAACACAAACATAAACAGTACTGTAAAATACAAAATGT
This sequence comes from Neoceratodus forsteri, assembly GCA_016271365.2. NCBI lineage: Eukaryota > Metazoa > Chordata > Ceratodontiformes > Ceratodontidae > Neoceratodus > Neoceratodus forsteri. The sequence goes on from CM057449.1 coordinate 375,325,251, forward strand.
GCTAGTGACAGGTGTGTGGGCCTCTTTGGACCCCATGCTCCCACCACACAAAACACAAACATAAACAGCACTAAAAAATACTGAATGTCATACAGCAGCGGGAGTGCGGGGCCCTTCAGCCCCCGTGGTCCCACCACATAAAACACAAACATAAACAGTACTGAAATATACTAAATGTGATACAGCAGCGGGAGAGCAGGGCCAAAACACAAACAGAAACAGTACTGAAATATACTGCTCCTGCCACATGATGTCTTCACACATAGTAACACAGTGCCAGCAAATGCAAATGTTAATGCGCATGGTACCACAAATCGAAACAGAAAGATAAACACTACTGTTAACACAAATAGAATTGTAATCTGTGAAAGGAATTGTTATCTGTGAAATTAACTAAGTGTAGAAAGATTTGCAAAGAAGGGGGAGTGGCTTAGCTAGAACAAGCCAGGTTAAGACCAGATATAAATACTGCCCTAGATAGCTTCTGCCAGAGGACAGACAGAACTCCAGGAGGAAGGAGCTACTGGTATAACTAAAACTTCTCTACTTCTCTACTGGGACTATACTGCCCTCCATCCCTCCCCTCCACCCCCCACCCTAAACCAGTTCTACTTTTATAGGCACAGGATTTAACTTGACAACAGGAACTTCCTGTTTGGGAGCAGGAAGTGAGTGATCACAGAGCCACCAAAGACTCACTATCCTAGAAGGGCAAGAGTAGATCTCCATCCCCCTCCCCCAGCTGCTGGAGATCTGACTCTGAGCAAGTAAGGACACTACTGAGAAATATAGGAATTTCTTGTCTTAGAACAGGAAGATCAGGAGATAAAAGGGTGCAGAGGCAGTAAATAAGTAGGGAGAGAAGAAAAGAAAGAAATAAACAAATAGAGGAAAGAGTAAGTATTCCAAATAACTAACAGTTAGGGGGCCATTGCCTCAGAGGTTGCCAAGAAAGAGGAGTGGTTGGACCACAGTGGGCTCAGGAAGGGTGAGGGTGGTGGAACAGAGGCTCATCCCTCCAGTTGTACCTCTCCACAATTTCTATGCTGTTCTGGAAAAGTGTGGTTCCTCTATGGAGGCAATCACAGTGGAAAGCAAGGAGGATGCTGGGAACCTCCACAAAGAAGACCCATAGGAGGGTGGCATGGGACCCCACAGGGGAAGGAAACAATTCCTGGTAGGGGAGTCCATTGTTAGGAAGGTAGAACTGGGGGAGGAAGGGGAGAGGGAGGTAAGGTGCTTGCCTGGCACCATGGCTTGGAGAGACAGGGAGTGAATCCTCAGGATCACCAGAGCAGTTGCACAGGGGAGGGAGCTGGATGTCATTGTCCACCTAGGGACAAATGGCCTGGCTAAGAAAGGGATCAGAGCAGTGCAAGAAGCATTTGTGGAGATGGGGAGGGGCCTTAGACAAATAGCACACATGGTAACCTTTTCGGAGGTGCTGCCTGTCTATGTCATGGGTGAGGCTAGGGTGCTACACAACATGGTATTCAATCAGTGGTTGAAAAACTGGTGCAGAGCTCAGGGATTTGGCTTCATTGGAGACTGGGGTCCACCTGGAGGGATGCAGGCCTATACTGGCATGATGGTCTGCATCTGTCCAGGAGGGGAACAAGGATCCTAGGTGATAGGTTTAAATACTTCATTGACAAGTATTTAAACTAGCTAAGGGGGGTGGCACTGGTAAGAAGTAGGGAAATCCTAGCCCCCCCCAAAAAATATCAGGGTACTAAGTGAGGTAGACACCAACATAGAGCTGTCGATAGGGAGAAGCGCAGGGGTAAATGGAGAAAGTGACAAATGCGATAAGGATAGGGATGGGCCAAAAAAGGGTAAGGCCATCAAGAAATGGAAGGTAATGAGTACCAACACCCATAGTCTGGGCAACAAGCTCCATGAACTGGTGGCCTTGATGGAAGAGAGATGCCTGGATATTGTAGCAGTCACAGAAACATGGTACACAGAGAACTATGACTGGGATGTTAACATACCAGGGTACACAACCTACAGGAGAGTCAGGGAGGGCAGAAGGGGGGAGTAGCTGTCTATGTAAAGGAAGGGATAAAAGCAACTGAACAAAAGAGTAAACAGGGAGGAGAGGAGGCACTGTGGGTCACCTTAGAGACTAGAAATGGCACCACAATCCACACAGCGGTTGTATATAGACCCCCAAGTCAGGGGGAGGGAATGGACAAGGATATGATAGAAGGCATACTTAGGATGGCAGAGAAAGGGGAGATACTGTTGATAGGGGACATTAACATGCCAGATGTTAACTGGAGCACCTTTGCGGCAAGCCACATCCAAAAGCAGGGCCATTCTTGATGCCGCTCAGGTGGCATGACTCACACAGCTAGTTTTGGAACCCACTCATGAGGGAGCAATCTTAGACCTCATACTCTCAAATGGGGACAGTGAGAGGATCTCAGATCTTGAAGTGGGTATCCATTTGGGAACAAGTGACCACCAAACAGTGTGGTTCATGATAAACTCTGCTACAGTCCAGCTATACAAAAGTGAGGGTTCTGGACTTCAGGAGGGCTGAGTTTGGCAAGATGGGAGAGTGCCTTAGAAAAGCACTAGCAAATAGGCTAGAAGGAGGGGTGGAGCAACAATGGGCAAATATCAAAACTGCCATCACAGAGGCAAAAAACCTTTGTGTGAAACAAATAAACAAATCAAAATGAAAGAAAAAGCCACTATGGTTCTCAAAAGAGGTGGTGTTGAAGGTTAGGGAGAAAAAGATAGCATTTAGGAAGTATAAGGAAACACAGAAGGAACAGGATAGAGAACTGTACCAGTTAAGGCAGAAGGAAGCAGGGAGGGTAGTCAGAATAGCAAAGGCACAAACTGAGGAAAGGATAGCTAACTCGGTTAAGAAGGTGGATAAAACCTTTTATAGGCATATCAGGGAGCATAGAAAGACAAAGGGAGGGATAGTGAGGCTGAATAGAATGGATGGTTGGTGGGCAGAGAGTGACAGTGATAAAGCAAGGATACTGAATGAATACTTCCATTCAGTATTCACAAAAGAGGAAGTGGGGGAGGTGCCTAATCCAATTAACAGAAGCACTCTGAAGAGGGGGGTTGATCCCAGTCCTTTCACAGAAGAAAGGGTTCTGAAAGAACTCCTAAAACTGAAGGTGGACAAAGCAATGGGGCCAGATGAGAATTCACCCCAGAATTCTAAAAGAGTTAAGCAGAGAACTAGTGACACCACTGACTACGCTTTTTAACAAATCATGGGAGGATGGTGTGGTACCTGAGGACTGGAAGAAGGTGAATGTGATTCCCCTTCACACAAGTGGGACCAAGATGGGGCAGACAACTGCAGACCTGTCAATTTGACCTCTGTGGTAGGGAAAGTGATGAAATCACTTCTGAAGGAAAGAATTGTTGAGTACCTAGAGGCCAGTGGGGCACAGGACCCAAGACAGCATGGGTTCACAGTGGGAAGGTCATGTCAGATGAATCTAATTGATTTCTTTAACTGGGTGACCAAAGTAGTAGACCAGGGAGGGGCTGTGGACATGGCCTACCTAGACTTTAGCAAGGCATTTGACACAGTCCCACACAAAAGATTAATAGTCAAATTAACCAGCCTGGGAGTGGGTCCCAAGGTGGTAGCCTGGGTAAAACATTGGCTGAACAACAGGACACAGAAGGTAATTGTAAATGGAGTCCACTCTGAAGAAAGAGGGGTTACTAGTGGGGTACTACAGGGTTCAGTACTGGGTCCAGTCCTTTTTAATGTCTTTATAAGTGACATTGCAGAGGGACTGGAAGGAAAAGTATTCCTTTTTGCAGATGACACAAAGATCTGCAACAGGGTTGATACACAAGGAGGTGTGGAAAGGATGAAAAGGGACTTAGCAAGGTTGAAGGAATGGTCAGAAGTATGGCAACTAGGATTCAATGCAAAGAAGTGCAAAGTAATGCACCTGGGAAACAAAAACCCAGGGGAAGATTACACAATAGGGGGAGGTAGTAACAACAACAAAAATGGAAAGAGACCTAGGGATAATCATATCAGATGACCTTAAGGTTGGCAAGCAATGCAAGAAGGCAGTAGGGAGGGCTGGGGGGATACTGAGATGTATAGGGAGAGGTATCACCATCAGAAAACAAGAAGTTGTTATCCCCCTGTAGAAACAGTTGGTAAGACCCTATCTGGAGTACTGCGTCCAGTTATGGAGACCCCATCTCCACAAGGACATAGACAGGATGGAGGCAGTTCAGAGGAGGGCAACTAATGGTGCAGGGTCTGCAAGAGAAGCCATACGAGGGGAGACTAAAGGAGCTTAATATGTATACCCTTGAGGAAAGGAGGGAGGGGGGGACATGATAGAAATGTTTAAGTAGAAGAAGAAGAAGAAGAATCAGCATTTATATAGCGCTTTTCATACACAGTATCCCAAAGCACTTTACAAGCAATGCTAGACTGATAGTGAAGTGACTGAATGTGTGGTGGCAGCCAAATCGCACATCATCACCCACACACAGCCTGGATGATTGTATGAACCAGTTTATGGGAAGGGGAATGTTGGCCAGGACACCGGGAATGTTCCCTGCTCTTTACGAAGAGTACCCTGGGCTCTTTTACTTCCACCTGGACACCCACCAGGACAACACCAGGATGGGCAGAAGGGACCTCGGTTTAACATCTCATCTGAAGGACAGCACACCCCAACAGTACAACACCCCCCAATACTGCACTCGGATGCCAGCGATTTTTATGTGCAAGTCCATCCTGGTGTGGGACGAGAACCCATGACCTTCTGGTCCAGAGGCGGATGTGCTACCAACTGAGCCATGCTGCCTGAGTACCTCAGTGGAATCAACAAAGTCCAAGAGGGTAGCATCTTTCAGAAAAAGAGATCTATCTCAATCTCAATCTTTATTTATTTATTTAAGGCACCTTTCTAAAAACCAAGGCGCCTGTACAATACTAGATAAAACAATTACAAATACAATAAACAACAATATTAAAAATCATTATATGCTTTACTAAAGAGGTGAGTCTTTAAAGATTCTTTAAAACTATGGACAGTAGGGCTTTCCCGCACCTGACGAGGTAGAGAATTTGCCAGGTCAGAGCCATAAACTAAATGATCTTGCCCTGAAGTTTTTAAACGAACCCTGGAATCTCTAGCAATCCCTCATCAGTGGATCGGAGAGAGGGAGGACAGTAGGGATGAAGGAGATCTTTCAGGTAAACTGGTCCCTGATCATGTAGGGCCTTATAGGTCATCAAACCGACCTTGAAAGTGATTCCAGCAAACTGGCAACCAGTGCAGACCACGGAGCACAGGCATTATATGGCTGGCCCCAGATGAGCCCGCCAACAGCCTGGCTGCCGGATTCTGCACTAGCTGCAGGCGTAATCTCAATCCCAGGAAGCCCTAGGTAGGCGAGTTGCAGTAGTCAAGGCGGGAGGTAACGGCGTGGACCAAAAAAAGGCAGATCGTCCAGGGAAACCAGGTGTTTCACCCGGTGATGTTCTTCAGATGGTAAAGAGGTTTTGACAACACGCTGACACATGAGATTTAAATGTCAAGAGTCATCAAATCTAACGCCCAGATTCCTTTTCGGTCGAGAGGTAATTAGCGGATATCCGAGCCATAAACCCGAGGGTAATCCAACCAATAAACCCGCCTCCCGGCGATCCTGGCCCATAACCAACACCTCAGTTTTATCAGGGTTCAACCTCAGCCAACTCACATTCATCCAGTCCTGGATTTCAGCAAGACAGTTATTAAAGACCGAAAAGGCAGCATCTTGACTGGGCACAAAGGACATGTACAGCTGAGTATCATCTGCATAGCAGTGAAAACTCAGACCATACCGCCTAATAATCGCTCCTAATGGCAGCATATATACTGCAAACAACATGGGTGCCAAATGGAACTCTGCACTGTAATCAGGATAGGGAGAATGATGCTGAGGAAAAATCCCAGACACCATTCTCTGAGTCCTACCTGAGGTGAGACCGAAACCAACTGAGGACTGTACCAGACAGTCCACAGATAGACCACAGGCGTTCCAATAGCATACCATGGTCTACAGTATCAAATGCTGCAGAGAGATCAAGAAGGACCAGAATGGAACGAGATCTTCGATCTCTCGCTATTAGGAGGTCATTTAGCACCGAATCAGAACTGTCTTGGTACTATGTCTTTTCTAATCCGGACTGGAGAGAATCGAGAGATTGTGGCTGGTCAATTGATCATTTAACTGCAAAGCAACCACCTTCTCAATAACTTTACCAACAAAGGGTAAGTTAGAGACAGGCCTGTAGTTTGCCAGGCAGTCCGGGTCCAAGGAGGATTTCTTAAGGAGGGGCTGGACCACCGCCTCCTTTAGAGGATTTGGAAAATTCCCCCTCTCCATGGACCTACAGACTATCTCAGCTAGGATGGGGCCGATTTTATCCACACACCCCACTAAGAGACGTGTGGGGCCCGGATCCAAACTACAGTTGGTCGGATGCAATAATTGTATGATCATCACAATTTCTTCAATTGTGGGAAGGCCGAAGTCAGACCAGACAAACTGGGTGTCCGACATCTCCTGCCGACCATCACTACTCCCATTAGAGAGGTTAGATGGATGTCCGATCTGATTGTAGCAACCTTATCTGAAAAGAATAGAGCAAACTCCTCACACCGTTCTTGAGAAAACGCTCTTCTGGGCTGCAGACAGATTGGATTGCACAATCTGTCCACAGTCCAGAAGAGCTGAGCTGGTCTATTCTGTGCAGCAGCAATCTCTCTGGACAGGAATTCTGCCTTCTTATGAGAGAGAGATGTACACGAACAAGAGGACACAATTTGAAGATAGAGGGGGGATGGCTCAGGGGCAATGTGAGGAAGTATTTTTTCACAGAGAGGGTGCTGGATGCATGGAACAGCCTTCTTGAGGAGGTTGTGGGGTCTAAAACTGTGGGAGAATTCAAGAATGCATGGGACAGATATAAGGCAATTTTTGTGGGGGGTAGGAAGAAATAGGCTGTTGGTTAAATAGGATCTGCAGCTTATCCTCTAGGTAGAGAAATGGGCAGACTAGGTGGGCCAAGCGATCCTTATCTGCCGTCAAAGTCTATGTTTCTATGTTTCTATTACATAAACACAAGCTCAAATGAAAATGCAAACAGCAACACACAAGATGGCATAGACACAAAAATCTTACTGAAACAGGTACAGAACAACAAAGAGAAGCACTAAAGATAACACTTATACAAAAACACACACTAATTTTTCCCAAAATCTGCATATAGAAAGAGAGTGAGTACAAAGAATGTATGCATAATAATGGGTCTCGGAGCACAAAATGAGGAGTTGGAATACTAAATTGCTTTTATCTCAGGAACCGTACGACATCGAAAAATAAGTTTAAAGTCATATGATTTATGAATTTCCTGGCTAGTTTTGTACTTAGCCCCAATTGGGAGGGCTAAGACATTTTCTGATGAAAAGTCCATATCTCACACTGTTTCCGAGATATGGGCCTTGAAAGGTGCGGCGAATGCCGTAATGTTATCCTATGTGAAAAAAAAAGAAGTTTGGAGTGGCATACCTTTGGTTCCCTGTAATATTATTTCACCAAACCACTGTAAAGCACATATCTGGGATGTTGACTTTCTTCCTTCCAAATTTCAGCCCAAAAGACCAAACCGTTACTTTGCAGCACAGTGCCAAACAATTCCTGTAATGCAACAGACGCTGTAATGTTATCCTATGAGAAAAAGTGTCAAATTTGGAGTGCTGTCACTTGGTCATTGAGTAATATTTTTTTAATGAACCAGTGAAAGGCACATCAGTAACATCTTGGCTGCATTTCCTCCAAATTTCAGCCCAAAAGACCAAACTGTTCTTTTGCAGCACAGTGCCAAAGAATTGCTGTTATTTTCACACACCCTGGAAAAGTACTGTCGAACTTTGCGAAAGCTTTCGCAAATTCATTCAACAGTGTCGCACGTTCGACACTACTTTGCGAAAGTACTTTTTCCAGGAATGTGAAAAACATATTTCTAGGGTGTTTTACCCCAAAATTAAGACATGCCTAGCATCCTCAGGGTACGACAAAGTGGCTACAAAAATAATTAGGTTGCTAGAGGGTCCCAATTTTAAATGCCAAGCATTTTTCTGATTGCTAACTGAAAACAAAATGGCAGGTTTGAGATAGTAACAGGGCCATTTGTGAAAGTAAAAACTGCATTTGCGACACTGTCGAACTTTTTGTTAACTTTTCCCATTGACTTATAATGGGAAATTGTTTTTTAAATAACTTTTGAACTATTTAATATTTTTTCACAAAATCTTCAAAAGGCACATCGGGGACCCTGTTGCACGTTTCCTAAAGATGCCTGACCGTCAAGACAAACCATGTGGGACCTGTAGCCACCATAGAATTCCAAAAAAGCATAAATGCACGCAGATCATGCTTAACAACTCCGCAGTCTTATATCCAACTGGTACAAAACTTGGTAGATCCCAAGGCAAATCAGTCTTGACTGTGTATTCCAAATTTCAGGAAATCTGTCAAATGGTTGCAAAGTTATTAAGGTGCAAAATTTGGGGTTTACCATGTAAATGGCTCCTCAACCCTAACTATGGTAGCACTACCGTGCTACCATAATATATATGTATATCTATCTATATGTATGTGCAGTATATCTATCTATATATGTATGTATTATATATATATATATATATATATATATGTGTGTGTATATATATATATTTACACAATGTATGTTTTGGGATAAATAAGTGTGTAAAAAATTATATCTGAGCTGGCCAGTGAAGATAGCATTGTTATCTTCATGTTCCTGTATGTCATACATTTATCTTCATGTTCCTATACATCATCACAATGAAATTGAAAGAATTTCCTGTTGATGTCTACTGCCCACTGCTGTCTCTCTACCCCAACACCCCCCATGCAGTACCCCCCCAGGCCGCTGTCAATCATCTGTGAAATTATCTGGTTGATCCTGCCATTATTCTAGAAAGAAATGCATATTTTAAATGCTTATCTGGTTGATCCTGCCACTCCGAACACTTTCACTTTCCCTGTAAATGTAACGTGGCCGAGCGCTATTGTCACTGATGGTCACTATATTCTCTAAGGTTTCCTATGATGTAACTTGCATTCAGAAAGTCAGAAAATGCTGTGCTTTATGCACAGGTTAGTGTTGATTCTTCACTGAAAAAAAAGCTGCTGACTGCACACAGACTGAAGCGAGTGAATTTGCAGCTTTGGAACAATAGAGGGAAGTGCAAGCATCTGTCGCTAGGCATAAAGCACAGCATTTCTGACTCTTTCAGCTACTGGAAAACCTCACAGAATATAGTGCTCATCAGTGAGAATAGTGCTCGACCATGCTACATTTACACAGAAAGTGACAGTGCTCAGAGTGGCAGGATCAACCAGATAATGTTTTTTTAAATAACTTTAAACTAACAGGATCAACCAGATATTTGAATACCTTATATAATTTGTTGTCTTGGGGGGTGGGGGCATGGGGGGCTGTGTTGGGGGGGCATGGCAGGATAAACCAGATAACTCTTTTTAAAAATAACCATAAATAGCAAGCTCCACCAGAAATGTTTTTAAACAACAAATGACATTAGTTGTTTTGCCAGCATTCCTGTAAGAGGAGTTGTATTGCTAGGGCCATCACCTTTATGTGGCCATTGCATTGAGAGGAGAATGTGGTGGGTTGTGTTGGGGGGGGCAAAACATACATTGTATAAACAGAACATGACATGGCCTGACTAAAGATATCATGATATCACTGGCCTCTCGTGAAGATAAATATGAGATCTTCAGTCAGGCCATGTCATATCCCCTACATATCTTTATCTATATATATATATATATATGGGATACATGATGGGCATGAGTGTGATATGGCAAATATTGTCGCTCCAGCAGAGTGAGCTCTGGATATCTCACGAGTGCCGAAGACACCAGTGAGATATCCAAGCTCACGATGCAGGAGTGACAATATTTGCCATAGCACATGATCTGCCCATCATGTATTCGATATATACAATAGGGCCAAGAGTTTCAGAAGTTTTGTTATGCTGTCTCGTGTTCTGTTCCTGTTAATGTGTTTGCTCATTCTGTGTGTGAGCTTTTCTGAATGGGCTGGCAGTGTTATAAACTCTGAGAGACACACATGGGTGTGTTTTGCAATGCTAAATGAGTTAGTTTCAGATAGGAATGAGAAACATACTTTTGTGAAGCTGTATTGTTTAGCAGTCTGGCTGAAGTGAAGCTAAGAGCATGTAATTGTAATGAACTGAGAGGCAGAGTGTCAGAACAGCTGATACTGTTTTCAGTGGTAATTAAATTAGCTGCAGGCAGAGTGCAGAGTGTTCTGTGAAATTGTGCTCTTTAGGATTCTGGCTGCAGTGAAGTTGAAATTGTCACAGTAATTGGTTGAGAACCAGAGTTTGAGGAACGAGTGAGAGTGTGTTTCAGTGGTAGTTGAGTTAGCTGCAGGCAGTAGTTTAGACTGTTCTGTGAAGCTGTGCTGTTTTGAATTCTGGCTGCATCAAGTTGAGAGCATCACAGTAATGAGCTGGAAGTTGGGGGGGGGTAGGTGTGATTTGTAATGCTCACTGAGTTAGCTGTAGGCAGCAGTGAGACCTCTCAGGTAGTTCTGCATTTGTGTCTATGGTAACAGCACAGGTGTTTCTTTCATGCTGAAGGAAAAGCTGCCTAGGGTGATGATATCAGTGACCTTTTGTGACCTGTGTGTGTGTAAATGTCTCATATCATCACTGTAGAGCAGAGGGTAAAAATATCACACTGCAGTGGATGATATGCTGTTTTATCTCACTCATTTACCACTCACCCTATTGTGTGTGTGTATATATATATATATATATATATATATATATATATATATATACACACACATTTGTCAAAGCACAGGATCTGCACATCATGTATTTGATTTTTTTTAAATAATTTTATTGTATTTTATCATGTTACAGTACAGACAATACACATATAATTTTATCTTAACAAATAACACTGCTGTGTGTCTGGATAATTTACAATAGTTGATGAGCCATTTTATCTAAGATCTTATACATAAACATGGTACACACTGAACTTACTTCTGTCAACATACTGAAGAAACCAGATCACATCCCACACATTACTATTAGAGACAAACAGAGCCTCACAAAAAAATAAAAGAGAAGACTGAGACATATTTAGAGAAAAAGAGAAAGCATGAAAGAGAAGAAGGAAAAGAGAGAGAAAACGCTTATAATACCCTTACAACGAGTTACCTAAGGGAATAAGTATTAGGGATCTTGAAAATACATTAGTTAAAGAGAAACCCATTAGCATCCTCAATGTTATCTTAGGGGAAGACAAGTATTCATATAATCTCTATTCACTTTATGCGGGAAGTCAATAAATCATTATTATTTTTCAATCACAAGTGTATTTAGCCAATATTTCCAACACACTGTTTTGTTCTCTTTGTGCTTGAAAGTTAAAGAAAGCCATCCATCTTGATTTAAATTTATCTTTTTGTAGCCTTACTCTGGCAGTAAGGTATTCCATGTCAAGAACAGATAGGCAGTTTTTATACCAAGCTTCTGAAGTGGGGCTGGTTTTAGACATCCAACATTGGGTAACTGCCTTAAGAGCCGAAGCCACCATTATATTATATAGGTATAATTGGGATTTTTGTTTGATCTGATCTGGGTAATGTCCCAGAACCCAATGCATAGGATCATCTGGCATGGGTATCCCAAAAACCAAACCCACTTGATCCATCACCTGAGCCCAAAAACCATGAATATGAGGACACATCCTGAATACGTGTAAGTGTGTCCCCCTTTCACCACATTCCCACCAGCAAATGTCTGAGAAGTGCTGGCCAAAATGCTTAGTGATTACTGGGGTGCAAAAGTATCTGGAGACCACTTTCCATCGAAATTCATGCCAGCTATTAGAGGCAGTGGTCAACTGGATAGCCTCCCATATTGTGGCCCATGTCAAATCAGCATTGACCTTCCCAGTCTCCAAAGACCAGTTTGTTTTAATGGGTTCCAAGGAGTCTGACTCCAAGTCGGAGAATTGGCTCACCATCCAAGAAACAAACCCTCTGGATTCTACTCTACTGGCTTAAGCTCTCAGGAAATCCACCAATGGGTTATTACACATGCCATTATGTCCTTCCTTTCTGAGATTCTTACCCTGCAAAAAATGTCTAAATTGTAAATATCAGAAGAAGTCTGAGGTGGGGAGAGAAAATTCTTGTGAAAGCTGATGAAAAGATTTAAGACTTTCCCCTGAGTACAACTGCTTTATTTTTGGTAGACTTCTCAAGTCCCACTGTAAAAATTCCCAGTCCCATCTAAGAGGTTGGAAGTCTAGACAGGCTTTAATCAGGGAAACCATCACCAGGGACATCTCAAACCCTAATTTTTTATTGATCTCCTGCCAAGAAGAAACCACCAAACTAGTCCAGGGGTTATTACTATTCAAACAATGTATCCCACCCTTATCCATATATGTACCAAATCTCTGATATCTCCTCTGGAGGACTCCGGTCTCTCAATCTCTACCCACAATGGAGGGTCTGCATTTCCCATAAGAAGGATCAGTGTCTGGCACTGAGCAGCCCAATAATATTTTTTAAAGTCAGGCAAGCCTGCCCCCCATTCCTTTTATCTTTAAGAAGAACATTCCACTTCACTCTGGGTGGTTTACCAGCCCAGATAAACTGGGACAAGGAAGATTTTAACGCTTTCCAAAAAGAGGCCGGTGGTTTGAGCGGCAGGGACTGAAACAAAAAAGAAAACGTGAGCGTATGTTCATTTTCACACAATCAATTCTGCCGAATAAAGTAAGGGGTGGTTCCTCCCACTTATGCAAATCTTCTTGGACAGATTGTAACAATCTACCATGGTTAAAGGTGTATAGTTTAGAAATATCCCTAGTTATTCTAACCCCAAGGCATTTAATGTCTTCCCTTGCCCATTTATATTTTCCAATTGATGGATGTACGCTATCTTGCAGCCATCCTATAGGCAGGAGTTCTGATTTAGCATCATTGATTTTAAACCCAGAAACTACACTGAATGATTGAATCATAGAGTTAACCAAAGGCATCTGCCTCACGGGATCAGTGATATATAGCAGAGGGTCATCTGCATATAGAGACACCCTAACTTCAACTCCCTGCACCTGAATGCCCTTAAAAAGCTTCAACTGCTTTACAAGGGCTTCCAGGGGCTCAATACACAATGCGAATAGCAAAGGCGAAAGTGGGCATCCCTGTCTGGCTCCCCTATTAATCGGTATCTTATCAGAAGTTACCCCATTCACCTTCACTCTCGCTCAAGGGTTCCTATATAAGTTAGCTGTCCACTTTCTGAAATTTTCCCTGATACCAAATTTCCCCAGGACCTGTTCCAAGAAAAGCCAATCTATATGATCAAATGCTTTCTTTGCATCCAGTGCCATCACCACCCTAAGAACATCCAGGGGGAATGACACAGAGGCAGACAAAACATTGAGTGGCAATCTTATATTATCTTGAGTATGGTGACCTGGGATAAACCCCGTCTGATCTTTGTGTACTAACTCCAGAATAAATTCTTGTAAACGGGAACTTAAAATCTTAGCAAATATTTTGGCATCCTGATTGATTAATGAGATTGGATGATAGCTCCCACACTCTGTCAGATCTTTACCTGGTTTTGGCAGGAGAGTAATTGATGCTTCCTCCCAAAAAGCTGGGGCCTCTCCCTGTTCCTGAGCTACATTACAAACTCTGGTAAGTAAAGTGGTCAATTCATTAACAAATGCCCAATAAAATTCCCCCATGAACCCGTCTGGGCCTGGGGCTTTTCCTCCTTTTAGATTCTTAATAACCTTTTTAACTTCTTGTTCGGAAATTGTCCTATCTAGGTTATTTCTCCGGGACTCATCGAGCCTCAGTAAATCAATATTATTCAAGACATTTTTTATTTGGGTAGGGTGATTCTTTCCTCTTTCTTGGGCATATAATTCTCGGTAATAATTGCAAAAACTATCTGCAATTTGCAGTGGGTCAGAGGAAATAATCTGGGTTCCATGCTTTTTAGGTCGAGGAATATATCTTTCAGCCTCTTGTTTTCTAAGTCTAAAGGCCAATAGTCAGTTTGCTTTTCTCCATGTTTCGTAATATCTTTATCTGGTGTATCTTAGGGAGTTTTCAGTTCTATTATTCATTTCTCTGTTATATTGTTCTCTGGTCTCTTGTAATTTCTCTTGGATCAAAATGTCCTTATTATTTTTTTATGTTCCTTTTCCAAGGAGCCTATAGTTCCTAACAGGTTATCCAGTTTAACCTGGGTACATTTATATTTATAGGTGGAGTAGCTAACAATCTGTCCATGTAGGACAGCTTTCAGCCCGTCCCATATAAAGTGTATATGAGTGTCCTTTTCCTTATTCTCTGAAATATACAGTATAGTTTGATTGAGTCTTTTATTTGGGTTACAAAGTTCGCATCATTCAAGAGGCCAGGGTCAAATCTCCAGTTCCCTTTAGCTTTTACCCCAGGCCACGTTACCCTAGCACTAATCAGTGCATGATCTGAAAAAGTAACCGGGTGTATTATTAAATCTGTCACATTGCTAACATTCCTTGCTTAGGTGTAAAATCTATTGAGTCTAGAATATGTCTTGGCTGCAGCTGAATAAAATGTAAAATCTTTTACAAATGGATTTTGTTGTCTCCAAGGATCCACCCAGCCCCCTTCTGACATCAGGGTTCTAAGAAGTTTAAAACACGCTATCCCCCCTTCCCCCCTGAGCTCCTATCTAAAACACTGTCTTCAATGCAGTTCCAATCCCCCACCATTACCACTCTGCCCAAAGAAAGATAGTCCACTGTAGCAAAGAACTGCCTGAAAAAAACACCAGAGGGAGGCGTGGGGGCCTATACTGCTACCAAGTGGAGGGTATGTCCCATGTATTCTCCAGAAACTATCACATAATGTCCCGATCCCACCATCTAAACCCCACTAATTTTAAAGGGAAGACTCTTGTGAATCAGTATAACCACCCCCGACCTAGAAGCATCAGGACAGGAGTCTGCATATACCCCACCTACTCACATTCTTCGTAGCTTAAAATGTTAATGATCTGATAATTTGGTCTCCTGAAGACAAGCTAGATCACACTTTAAATGTCCCAGCTCCCATAAAATTCTTGCTCGTTTAACAACCCCATTTATCCCTTTAACATTAACAGATACTATTTTAAGTGATGCCATACTGATACATTTTTTTTAAATCACCAATTAGCTCCAGTTTTATCCCTTCATGCCATAAAGTTTCATATATGAACTTGTGTATACATCTGTCTATACAGTAGAGTAAGTATAGAAGGAGAAATAAGAGAGAAAAAAATACACAGTAATAACAGTCAAAGATTACACAAAACATCCCACAAGATCAATTAACCCTTGGGTGAAATTACACCCTTGAACCCTAACATGGGTCAAAGATCAGAACTAGGAAAATGATTAACAAAAAGGAAAACAAAAACCAGGTACCAGTTATTCACTGGGTACCTACTAGCTCAATCTGAGCTAAGAAACTGGGAGTTGAGTGTTGACCCCCAGATGCTAGGGGCATAACGTTCATAGTTTGGTAGGAGAAAAAGCATTCACTAACGCTAAGGGATAGGCTCCTGGGGAACCAAGGAACCAAACCCTTCTCCTAGTTAGACGAAGTCCGGTTAGGCAAGCCAATGAAGCCAGGCATCTTGGGCATTGCTTAGATTGGTAAGATAAAACAAAAGAATTTGGGGGGCGCAAAAAGATACAGAACAGTACCTATCCAAGCCAATCCCCATTATTTAAAAACTAATCATAGAGTTGGGGTTATATAAAACTTCAGGAAGGGCACCCACTTCAAACATAACTTATTTACTTGCATCTCTTTTGTTATGGGATAACCCCCCCAGATTCCTTGAGCTAAGAGGCCCAAGTTATGGCCCGCCCCCAGCTCGTTACTCCTAAGGTTACTTATTTACTTAATCTATTCATTTTCAAAATGTAACATACAACTAACTTCACACTTTATAGCTCTACTTAAATACTAAACTTATCTGCAACCTGTGTCTCCACGGTTCTAATGTAATACGTCAGCTGGCGGGGACATTACCCTCATTACACCAGCTATGGGTCGCATCAAAAAGCCATCCCCTTAGAAACATGAACCCAACTCTATTAAGTTCCCCATTGCATTTTGAGGGAGCATCTAAAAACTCCCAAAATTATACTAGGACCAGATAAGGTCTTAATAAGGGGACACCAGAAAAAGAGAGAGAGCATCTCTTCTTAGGGAAACAAGAAGAAAAGTCCCTTATACATGCACCAGTCCCAACTATTTGTCACAGATAGAATCGCTATCTAGTACAAAGCATTTCTTAAAATCACCAGGATAAACACCACTGATGCTGCCTTCAAGTTTTCTTGACTTGTAGCCACTTCGCCATGTCTGCATGCAGTGGAAGCAGGGCCTCTTCTCATCTCCTCATTCGTTTCCTTGGGCCAGGTGCAATGGACCACAGTAAATCTTCGATCTCCTTCTCTGCCTGTTCTTCTTTCATATCTGGAATAGGTATCTCCTGAGATGTGAGGAAGGGAGTAGCAGCCAGCAGAGTGTAGAAGATTTTTACCCCATCCGCATCCTGTACCCAGAGTTTTGCTGGATATCTAAGGTAGGCTTTCAAACCTTCATCCTCAGAGCTTTTACTACTTGCAGCACTTTTTTCCATTGAGCAAGCATCAAGGGAGAAAAATCTTGATCCATGTACAGCCTTTGTCCATCCAGGTTGAGGTTTTACTTCGCCCAGGCCAACTTTATAATCTTTTCCTTCATTGTGTATCTTAAAAACTTCACAATTACTGATCTTATTTTTATTTATTATTTATTTATTTATTTTATTTAAAATATAAAAAAAATAATTACTGATCTGGGAGGTGCACCCTCTTTTGATTTAGGGGCGATAGATCGATGGTCTCTTTCAGTTTCTATGTTGAAGCCCTCCTCTAGATTCAGCTCCGATTTTAGCCAGGAGTCTATGAAGTCCTCCATGCATGGGGGATCCACCCCCTCCGCGATACCCAAAATATGAATATTATTGCGGTGGGCTCTCGCCTCTGTGTCTTCCACCCTCATAGTCTGCTCCTTTTCTCTTCTATGAAGATAAGCCAGAGATCTGCCAAAAGCCATGTGTTCTGTTTGTAGCGTCTCAACGTGTGTCTCCACTGAAGGCGTGCTCATTTCCAACTTTTTAAAATCATTCTGTATACCTAAGATCCTAGCATCAATGCCATGCAGTGTTTTTAATATTCTATGCCTGTCTGCTTTCGTGAAGGCAGATGTAGCTTCAGATCCAGAGCCATCCGAATCTTCTCCCAAAGCAGTAACTAAGGAAGAGTGGGACCCAGATGAGCTTACAGGCCTCATGTCAGTCTGACCCCTCAAGTGGCTACATTCCTCCCCAGTAATCTTTTTTTTGTTCTACCCATTCTACAAACACTCTCAGAGACCAGATGTACAACAAATAAAGCATTTAAATAGCCCGATGATAACCGATTCACTTAAAGAGTGCACCCGAGGTACCAGAGCTCCAAATTAAGTTGCCATTGATGGCGTGACATCACCGGAAGTCCATGTATTTGATTTATACAATAGGGCCAGGAGTTTCAGAAGTATTGTTATGTTGTCTTGTGTTCTGTTCCTGTTTACTGTATGTGTTTGTTCATTCTGTGTGTGAGCTGTTCTGAATGGGCTGGCAGTGTTACAAACTCTGGAAAACAGATGAGTGTGTTTTGCAATGTTAAATGAGTTAGTTTTAGGCAGGAGTGAGAAACAGACTATTTTGTGAAGCTGTATTCTTTAGAAGTCTGTCTGCAGTCAAGCTAAGAGTATCACAGTAATTGTAATGGGCTGAGAGGCAGAGTTTGAGGAACAGGTGAAGGTTTTTAGTGGTAATTGAGTTAGCTGCAGACAGCAGTGAGGAACAGACTGTTCTGTGCAGCTGTGCTCTGTAGAATTCTGGCTGCAGTCAAGCTAAGAGTATCACAATAATGAGCTGGAAGTTAGAGTGTAGGGAATAGGTGATAGTGTTTTGTAATGCTGAGTTAGCTGCTAGCAGTTCTGTATTTGTGTCTACAGTAACAGTACAGGTGTTTTTTTGTATGATGA
Organism: Neoceratodus forsteri; assembly: GCA_016271365.2. Taxonomy (NCBI): domain Eukaryota; kingdom Metazoa; phylum Chordata; order Ceratodontiformes; family Ceratodontidae; genus Neoceratodus; species Neoceratodus forsteri. Next base: position 375,343,501 of record CM057449.1, read on the forward strand.
GGGAAAGCTGCCGAGAGTGATGCTATCAGTGACATTTGTGTGACCTGTGTGTGCAAATGGCTGCTATCATCACAGTAGAGCATAGAGTAAAAATATCACACTGCAGTGGATAATACACTGTTTTATCTCACTCATTTATCACTCACCCCATTATATAAATATGCATGTCTCTCTCTCTCTCTCTCTATATATATATATATATATATATATATATATATTCTTGCAAAAAACTGCATTAATGCAACAGTTAGGGTTTTGTACAGTGGCAAAAACGATGAAATTCGCTGTTAGGGTTACCACCCCTTGCACTCTACGACCACCCCGCCCCCACCAACAGGCATTAGGATGTGCATCAGAGTCATTGATCCTACCTAACACCCCATTCCATGTGTAAATAAGCTGAGGTGGTGCAGTATGGGAGAATGGGGTGAGAGGTAGGACTCATGACCCCAACGTACACCCCTATGCCTATTGGTGGGGGCGGAGTGGTCATGAGGTGCAAGGGGTGGTAACCCTAAAAGCAAGTTTCCTTACCTTTGTCACTGTAAAAACCCTAACTGTTGCATTAACATATTTTTTTGCAAAGAATTTCCTTACTTTTTGAGAAAGCAAAGTAAAGTACAATGTTGCGCAAGTTGGCCGCACTCCCACCAACTTGCAAATTTCTGCCTAACATAACAGTGCAAGTACTGAATTTCATGTGTATTGGTTGGAGTGCGTATTGATGGGAGTGTTCCCAACAACTTGAAATGAACCAAATTTTCATTCGTCAGAGTGGCATAATTCCACACCTGTTTACATTTTACACACCTAACCACTGCAAATTACCTCTGTGGCAGTAAGGCTAGGTACCCTATAAATGTCAAGCCACTACCACAATGCAGCACACCATCCACAAAACATAAACAGCATCACACAATATCTTCACAGTAAATTATTTTTCTGACACCTAAATACCATCATAACATATACAGGGCATCTACTCATCACCTTTCAAATTTCAAGTTAAAAGACCAAACCGTTTCTGGGATATTTAATTTAAAAGTTTTAGATTTTCATTTGTTGGAGTGACATAATTCTGCATCTGTTTAAATTTTACACACCTAACCACTGAAAAGAACCTCTGTGGCAATAAGGCTAGATATCCTTTAAATTTCAAGCCATCACCACAATGCAGAATGCTATCCGCAAAACATAAACTGCATCACACAATAACTCCACAGCAAATTAATTTTCTGACACCTAAACACCATTATTCACATCTACAGGACATCCCCTCAACGCCTTCCAAAATTCAAGTTAAAAGACCAAACCGTTTCTGAGATATTTAATTTTAAAGTTTTTGTACCTTTAAAAATTCTTTGATCGTGAGAATCGGTCATGAGCTCACGATCAAAGATCATCTTTGATTGTAAGGGGACATTTGGTCATGAAATTTGGGCTATCTTGTCCCTCCCAGAGACATCTGGTTCAGCAAAAATCTGGCCATCTCATTCCGTCCTCACAAACGAAGCTCGCAATCAAAGAAATCTTGCGACCAAAGAATTTGTTGGCTCGCAATCAAATAATTTAAAAATGGTAAAACTCCACTTTTTGACACAACTACACTAAACCACAGGAATGGTTCAATAGAGGGAAGCCCCCTGAGCAAAACCCATCCTAGTTTTACTTTACAAGTCACCCCTGGGCTGAGATATTTTTTTTCCAACCCAAAAATCTGACCATCTCATCCCTCCCTTGCGAATGAAGATTGCGATCAAAGAATCTCACAATCAAAGAATTTGGACGCTCGCAATCAGAGATTGTTAGCGAGCCATGATCAAATAATTTAAAAGTTTAAAGCTCCATTTTTTGACTCAACTACATTAAACCTCAGGCATGGCTTGATAGAGGGAAGCCCCCTGAGCAAAATTCACCCAGGTTTTACTTTAGAAGTCACCCCTGGGCTGAGATATTTGTTTTTTTCTAACCCCAAAATGAAAATAAGATGGTGGCCATCACGACACATACATTTCTCACGTGCAAAGAATTTTTGATTATAAGCCTGCAAATTCTTTGATCATGAGGTGTGACCAGATGGCAAAAATTCCATTCTTCTTTCGCAAAACAACCATATAATTCTTTACATAGACTTATAATGGGAGCTAAAAAGTTTAATAACTTTTGAATGGATTAATATTATTTCACCAAACAAACAGTGGCATATTCCTTGGTCCAAGCTCTTTCTCTGTGCCAAGTTTCAGATCAGCACGCCACATGGTGACTGCACAGCGCCATGGACAAAATCCAAAAAACTGCCCGCAAAACTGGCAAAAGGTGCATTTTTCAGCTATTCACTGCACAAAAATCGTAAGTCCAACCAAAATACAATTTGGCAAATCAAGTGACCTACCGTGCCACACCGTGCATACCAAACTTCATGCAAATCCATTGAAGGGGCCCGTAGTTATTAACGTGCGAAATTTCAGGTTTAACATTTACGTGCCTTCATAACCCTAACTATAGGGCCTGACTGCGCTCCTTATAGATATGTAATAGATAAACCACTCTGAGGTGTGCAGTCATGCTCTGATATACACATGCCTTGGTATGCATTGTATGCACGAGGCCATAGGCCGAGTGCATTAACCACCCAAGGCGTGCGTCTATCAGAGCGTGATTGCACTCCTCAGAGTGATTTATATATCTTATAAAATGTCAAAATTGTTTTTTGGGGGGTAAAAGTGCAGGTGTGCAGTCACACTCTGATATACGCATGGTCACCTAATGGTGTTTGTCTAATGCTGTTGCTTTAATTGACCATTATAGTCTCACCCATTTTATGAATATATATATATTAGAGACGCATGGATATCACTTTTACACCGGATATCAGATCCGGATATCCTGCATCTACTATCTGACTGAATCAGTTCAACATCGGGTCGGATAGCAATTAGTGTGACCTTAAAAAAGTATGAGCTGTGCCAAGCCGCTAAGCAGTTAAGCTTTATGCCACACTGCTTTCACTTCCCATCGAGTCTCAGTTGGTTCAGGAGCCTGAGCCTTTACAGCAGTCAGTAGCTGTTAGGGAGGGAACCCCACCAAATATGCTCGCAGCCTCCCCTTTGCCTTTATCAGAACTGGAAGAGATCAGGAGTGCGTGTTGCTACTGGGTCAGTCAGTCGGTGACATGGGTCAGCTGTCAGTTTCTGAGATTTTGTTTTCTCTGGATCATCCTGAGGAGAAGATTGGCCTAACTTGAAAAACATAAACTCTAGCCACCAGTCGGAATCGGAAACACAGGGCCCAACACTCAGCAACTTAAGCTTTATACCACACTGCTTCTTAGAGGTGCAAAGCAAGCCAGTCAGAACTCAGTGCTCTGATGGAGAAATTTAAGAAGATGGAAAAGGCAGCTGAAAGTTGTTGTTCCTGCAGAAAGAAGACATCTTTATTTGCTGGGATGACAGGAATCAAATTAAAGTGGAATACCCTGTTGTCCCGTAAAGCAGAGTTACCTTTATTCCAGACTCAACACATGTTTTGGGGAGGGAACAAGAAACCCTTGAGACTGCTTTCCTACCATCTGCAGAAGTAATAGCTTGAACTCCATATCACAGGGCTGCATGATGCACAAGAAAATACTGATCATGAGGCTGCAAAAATTAATGCTATTATGACTGCCTTTTACAAGTCCCTCTACACCTCACTCGGGGTGGCTGACAGCCTCTCTGTGGATCTCTTCTCTTCTCTTCTAATTTGCCAATTCTCTGAGTCTGCCCAGACAAATTTAGGATTCTCAAGTTTCCATTTATGATGGCATAAATTTCTAAAGCCACTCAGTCCATGAACAAGCATAAATCTCGGGTGGGGATGAAATCCCGGCAAACCTCTATCAACACCTTTCAGCTCAGATAAACTCCCCTAACTTGAAAAACATAAGCTCTAGCCACCAGTCAGATTCGGAAACACGGGGGGCAACACTTAGCAACTTAAGCTTTATGCCACACTGCTTTCACTTCATATCGAGTATCAGTTTGTTCAGGAGCATGAGTCTTTGCAGCAGTCTATAGCTCTTAGGGAGGGAAACCCACCAAATATTCTCGCAACCTCCCCTTTGCCTTTATCAGAACTGGAAGAGATCAGGAGTGCTTACTGCTACTGGGTCAGTCAGTCGGTGACATGGGTTGGTTGTCAGTTTCTGAGATTTTGTTTTCTCTGGATTGTCCTGAGGAGAAGATCAACCTAACATAAGCTCTAGCCACCAGTCAGATTTGGAAACACGGGGGCAACACTCAGCAAATTAAGCTTTATGCCACACTGCTTTCAATTACCTAACTGAATGCAAGGAAGGTCACTACCACTGTTATGTCATCTTCAATGTCATTACTGTGCATTTGCATGTACTTGGCAACAATTTTCCTGTTCTGTAGTATATATAATATGGTGCATCTTTAAAATACTTGACCCGACCTGAACTGATTTAAATTTAAAACTGATCGGGTTGGATATGGCTAAAAAGCCTGATATCCGACCAGATTGGATCTCCCGGGTCAGATATCCGTGCATCACTAATAAATATATATATATATATACACACATATATTCTTTGCAAAAAATTGTATTAATGCACCAGTTAAGGTTTAGATTAAAGTGACAAAAGTAGGGAAATGTATTGGTAGGGTTTCCAACCCTAACCCCCTACCCACAAGCAACAAAATTAAAAAAACATTATGGTTTTCCCTGTCCTGAGTCTTGGTGAATCATGGATGGGGTCTTCCTTGGGGTTCTTAATCCTAATGCTAACCCCATTGTGAGCAAGCCTTCAGATGCACAGAACTGCGTCTCCCCCCACATATGCAAACAACCTGTAGGCCCTAGCTGAAGAAAACCGATCACAGCTGACTTTATTTGGTGATGGAACAGGGTGAGCATTAGGGCTGACAACCCCAAGGAAGACCCCAACCCTGATTCACCAAGATTCATGACAGCAAAAACTGAATGTTTTTTTCCTTTTTCTGCTTGGGGGATGGGATGGGGAGTTAAAGTTGGAACCCCCTATGCCACATTTCCCTACTTTCTTACTTTAATTTAAACCCTAACTGGTGCATTAACACAGCTTTCTGCAAAGAATTTTCTTACTGTTTAGATAGTAGAATTGTATCGTCATTCAAGTAGGTCCCTTTGAGACTGTGTGAACACATCCATGTGATTATAGAAGTGCAGGGCCCTCTTGTCCCTGTATTGTAGTGCCTCCATTGATGTGCACGTGTATCCTGAAGGAAATGGAAGTAATAAGAGTTGATAAAGCAATGGGGCCAGATGGGGTGCACCCAAGGGCCCTTAAAGAACTAAGAGAGGTGGTGGCTGAACCTCTGGCAATCCTGTTTAGCTGATCACTGGAAACAGGGGAGGTACCCAAAGACTGGAGGACAGCAGATGTAGTCCCCTTATACAAAAGTGGGAACAAAGAGGAAGCGGGGAACTACAGACCATTCAGCCTCACCTCGGTAGTGGGGAAGATCATGGAAGCACTACTGAAGGAGAGGTTGGTGGAAGATCTGGTTGTCAATGGACTACAGGACCCAAGGCAACATGGTTTCACCAGGGGGAGGTCATGTCAGACCAACCTTGTTGAATATTTTGACTGGGTGACTAGGGAGGTGGATCAGGGGAGGGCAGTGGACATGGCCTATCTGGACTTCAGCAAAGCCTTTGACACTGTACCACATAGAAGACTATTACACAAACTGGGGGATATGGGTGTGGACAAGCAGTAGTGCAGTGGATAGATAACTGGCTGGGTGGCAGGACACAGAGGGTGGTGGTAAATGGCTGTCACTCCACAGAGGGAAGAGTGACCAGTGGGGTACCACAAGGATCAGTACTAGGACCGGTCTTATTCAACATCTTCATCAGTGACATTGCACAGGATCTAGAAGGCAGAATTTCCCTGTTTGCTGATGACACAAAGCTCTGTAACAGCATAGACACACCAGAGGGTGTAGACAGAATGAGAAGGGACCTGCAGAAACTTGAAGAATGGTCAGGGTTTGGCAGTTGAAATTCAGTGCAAAGAAGTGCAAGATAATGCATATGGGGCTACAAAACCACAGACAATATATCAGTTGAGGGTGAGGATATAGCATGCACCAAGCAGAAAGGGATCTTGGGGTTATCATCTCTGATGACCTCAAGGTAGAAACAGTGTGACAAGGCAACAGGTAAAGCAAATAGGATGCTGGGATGCATAGTCAGGGGCATCACCAGCAGGGAAAGGGAGGTCATAATTCCACTATACAAGACACTAGTGAGGCCCCACCTGGAGTACAGTGTGTACAGTTCTGGAGACCTTACGTAAGAACATAGACAGGGTAGAGAAGGTTCAGAGGAGGGCAACAAAGATGGTACATGGATTGCATCACAAGTCCTGTGAGGACAGGTTGAAGGAATTGAATATGTACTCCCTGGAGGAGAGGAGGGAGAGACAGGATATGATAGAGACATACAAGTATCTTACACGGAGGAACAGGGTGCAGGAATACACTATTTTTAAGCAAAAAAGATGTTCAAGGACTAGATGGCATGGGATGAAGTTGGAGGGAGGACGATTCAGAGGAAATGTGAGGAAGAATTTCTACACAGAACGGGTGGTGGACAAGTGGAGCACCCTGCCAGAGGAAGTGGTTGGGGCTGAAACAATCACAGGATTTAAGAATGCATGGGATACACATAAAGGAATTCTGGAGGTCAGGGTTAAGGGGCAACAGATTTCTAGGAAAATATAAAGTAAACTTACAAGCTCAAATGGGCAGACTGGGTGGGCCGTAGGCCCTTATCTGCCGACACTGTCTATGTATTTCTCCAGAACAGCAATTTATCTGCCTTGTTTTTATTTTATTTTTTTGGGAGGGGGACCACTTCAAAGAAAAAAAATATATATTAACCGTGGCTCTTCACTCCTGGCAATTGATTGCGTATGGTCAAAAACATGTTTAGGGGTTTTTAGTCATAACTGCACACCTCAGCAGCTACACCATATCTGGGGAAACAGACCTGGACACCTTCAGGCTGGAGATATGCACAGGTGCATGTACTGGGAGGGGGGGGGGGGGGATTACGATCTAAGCAAGGCCTTTGATACTGTGGACCTTGGTCTTCTGTTGAATTTGTTACAGAACATTGGACTTGATGCCCATGCTATGAAGTGGTTCTCTTGTTGTCTGATAGGCCACCAGCAGCAAGTAAAAACTCAGGGTGAACTTCCTCCATTAAAACCTGTGCTGAGAGGGTACCTCAAGCTCTATTTTAGAGTCTCTGTTGTTTGCTATCTACATTAATAATATTAATCTCAACATTAAATCAGCAAGCGTTCATCTCTTTGCAGATGACACTGTGCTTTACATTGCTAGGGCTTCCCCTCAGGCTGCATGTCTGGAATTGCAGCGTGAATTTGATCTACTACAACAGTCTGATTGACTTGAAGCTTCTGCTCAATGCTAAGAAGACAAAAGTCATGAAACTTCCTCTGCATGCAAAATCAGTACCTGCCCTTCCTCCTTTAACCCTCCCCCAGATTATGACAGCACTAGGGGAATCCTTGGAACATGCTCATAAATTTAAATACTTAAGTGTCTAGATCAACTGTAAGCTGTCCTTTTCGGTTCACATCAATGAACTGGCTAAAAAATTAAGACAGTGTCTAGGCTTAGTTTTCCACATCAAGCATCTGTTAACACAAGATGCGAAACTGACGATGGTTCAGATAACATTTCTACCCCTGCTGGATTATGCTGACTTCCTTTGTAGTCACAGCCCTAAATCTGCATTAGCAAAGCTGGTTACATTGTTCCATAGAGCCCTTAGATTCATATCTAATGCCCCTTACAAAACCCATCAATGCTCCCTCTATTCTTCTATAGGCTGGACCTCTTTTGACACCAGGAGGATGCAGAACGCATTGCTCTGGGCCCATAGAGACAATTCCAACAAACTACCTTCCTCTATCACTGCCTCTTCAAATGTATCCCCTGTACCTACCCCCCTCAGAAAATATGCTTATATCACACTTGATGTCCCCAGAGTAAGAACTCATTTTGGTTCTTCATCCTTGAGCATACCATACCAACTTTATGGAACTCCCTTCAACAGTCCTTAAAACTGTCCTGGTAGGTTGAGTTTGCCCACTTCAAGGCTCTCCTCAGTCACTGTGTTATGGATACTTGTCAATGCTACTCATAACTTACTCCACCCTCCCTACTTTTCATTTTTATCCTCTACTTTTTGCATGCTAGAATTCTTCTCCCTTATCATTTCATCTGCATCCATAGTCTCTTTAGTCTTCTACTTCCTTATTTCTGTCTTATCTTTCTGAACCAACGTTAGCATCTCATTTGTCTTGATGCTGTTAGCAGAACCCTATATATGTAAGATTGCACGCTTATTGTTTAATACGTTGTTTATATTTTTTTCTACTTCACTGTTTCAGAACCCTATGTATATATAGCTTGTTTACTTATTGTTAATCCATTGCTTTATTCTATTCTCTACATAGAGTATTCCGTGTCTCTTGTACTAGTTGATTGTCATTCTGGTTTGTGTCTCAGTCCACCCAGGAGCACCTTGTAAAGGAGTGCTCTCAACAGTGTATTTTGTTGGTAAAATACAAATTTGATTGATTGATTGATTAAGCACTGCCAACATGTATGGGTGTGAGTGTGTGTGTGTGTGTGTATGTGTGTGTGTGTGTGTGTGTGTGACTGTGTGTGTGTGTGTGTGTTCATGTGTGTGGGCAGGATACAGTAATACTACAGAGAAGAGCAGGAGGGCCACATGGCAAGGCCAGCCTATGTTGCAGTGAGATGTGACCAGTAACTCAACTGGTCCATGAACACAGCCAGGCACACTGAGGCCTGTGTACCTGAAAGGATGGCACACACAGGCATGTATAATGTGTGCGCATGCCACTGTGGAATGGCCGTGCGTTAGAAATAGGGCATGGCAGGGCATTTGTTGTACCCGATGTACCACATGGTCAGGTGCGATGTAAGGCATGAGGTGTAGCTGATTACCTTCACTCCCTGACCATGGCAAACACCGACTATATCCAACATTCCTGATGTGACCCATTGCCTGTATAATATGGGACCACTGACAACATGAAAATAAACAACACCCCAAATGATGTGAATGCCGATAAAAATGTAAGAAACAGTTCCTAAATGATGTACAAAGTCCCTCCACATATTTATGTTACCTGTTAGTCATCTAGCATTGTCACCTTCAATACACTGTATGATTGTTTACCATGGAATAGAGGAAAACAAAGGTCTGCATCAATACAGTAGTAGAAAGCCGCCCCTTCCCCACATAATGGTAACATGCAACACACATGAATTCAGAATCCGTCAGAGTGCCAATGCCATACACACAGACACACACACAGGCTTCAGGTGGAACCTGAAACACAGTGATATCTATTGCCAGGTAAGGGGCAGGGAGTCCCCCTGCAAAGTGGTAGGGATAGGAGGGGGATGTGTCATGGCCACCAAAGAAACACCAGCAATGGAATCCCTGAACAGTACCTGAGTTGTGTCATTGTGTATGTGTGCAAGAAGGGGATATTGACTGAAATGAAACTACAATAATTAGACCGTTTGTAAAAAACTGGATATATATATATATATATATATATGTATATATGTATATATATATATATATATATATATATATATATATATATATATATATATATATATATATATATATATATATAGGTTAGTTAAAGTGTGCCTAATGAGCAAGTGTCACAGCCATGTGTATGATGGAAACCAGGATGTAAGTGGCTGATGAAGTCATGTGACATGTGAGTTGCCCAGGTTGGTAGGGACCTGTTTTGACCCATTGGTACTGCACTGTGAAGGCAATGACTGGAAACAAGTCCCAGGCAATCAGGACTCAAGGAATACCTTGCCCATGGTATAAGAAGCTGTGGTGCACTTGGGTGGGGGTGGGCAAGGGGTGCACATTGCCGAGGCTTGGGGCCATGCAACATGGCAGAGGACATCCCCGATAATATGTGCAGGGTAATAACAAGAGGCATGTGAACAATATGGCCAGAGACAGCCATGGCACGGGTAATGTGTGCATGCATGTAGGAAAGCACACCGTTGACCACATTGTGGTCCAATACTTGAATGGCCAACAGGTATGGCTGTACACCATTGGCATGACATATGTGGAAGGGTACATGTCAATGGTGATGCCAGAAACTTGCAGCATGCAGAGAACCCACCACACCCTGAAGATGGTGTCTGTCTGCAAGGCTATCATGGTGGGGCTGTCCCACAGCCCCAAAGCAGTGTGCAGTAGGTGACATGATGTGTGTGGCCAGGCCACGGCCAACTGCATGTAGAACCCCAGAGAAGGCCCAAGTGTCATGGTTATGTGACATACCCCCATGGTGAACCAGGGGCCATGGGTGGTCTGCAACACTATGTTGCACTGGTGCCAGTAGACTTGCCAGTACAGGCAAGTGTCCCATTGCAGACCTGCACAGTAGAACACTGTCCCCATGAAACATACAGGGAGGAAAAGCAACAGCATGCCATGTGTAAACTTAAGGCATACCACAGTCAGCACTGCATGTATTAGTCCAGAAAGAGTATACCACAACCGTGGCATAAGGATGTACCACCCTTCATACATGTCTGCACTTGGAAAATGGGGTGGGGTGCACCTATGCACCTGTAAGGGTACATGGCAGGTGACAGATGACAATGGATGGGAATGGCAGACAGATGGGTAAGGATAACATGGCGGATGGAAGCTCAACTCATGATATCCTTTCTATCCCACAGGAACCACAGCGGTGCCAGGTGACACACAACCCAGTGATGTCAATGGGAGAGGCAGACAGCAGGCTGCCCAAAAGGACTTAGTGAGGGGGACAGCAGCATGGACACCGCACCCAACATGGTGTCAAAGCATGGAGGGAGGGGGAGGAGGAGGAGAAGGAATTGGAGGACAAGCTGGAGGAAGTACACGCAACACGACATGAGGCTGACAGTACTAATGATGTCCACAGTCTGATGTCAGCAACAGAGGACATGCCAGTGGAACAAGTGCTCGCAGTGGAGACAGGGTGGACCCCAAGCCTATATGAAGCTGGCCCACAGGACAGTAATCCAATCAGTGTGACTGAGCTTGAGTCCTGTCTGGAGGCAGCCACCAGAAGCCTTCAACAGCAGGACACACCACCACCAGCATAAACTGGGAACTACTGCCAATCCATGGTGGTGAGGCAAGAAGAGCTAACAACTGAGATAGCCACACTATGGAGGGGCCTGATGAAATACCACCAATGCCTGGAGGAACAATTGACAGGCATCGCAACTGCCATACAAGCAGGCACACAAGTCACAAATTCACTGCTGTCAGACATTGTGGTGGTCCTACATGGTATGTGTAACTGTGCGCAGAGACAGATGGAGGCCCTGGAAAGATGCTCCATGACAATGGAGTGGTCAGCAGCAATACAGCAATGGCAGACAGATGCCCTGACAGCCGCATTGCTGGTGATAGCAGATGCACCGCGGGAGAGGCCGCAACACACCACCATGCTGCACAGGAGTGACACACACACACACCTAGACACCCCAAGACCTGCAGAGTGGTACATCAAGTGCACATGGGTCACAAGGCCCAATGCCAATGCTGCCACAAAACACACCAGCATGCCCTCACAGGAGGTGTCCATGCACAGCCATGGCACACAGGGTACCACTTCCACTCAAGACACTGTCACAAGACATAATGTGCCTGGTCCCGCAGGACCAGTAGGCACATCCACAACCACCACCACCCCCACCACCCCCACCTCCCCCCAAGGGCCATGCCCACTGCAGGCACAGGACTCCACTGCAACTGTACCACACCCAAGAGACAGTGTAATGGTACCTGAGCATGGGCTGGGGGAAAGAACCACTCAGGCCATAGTGGAGTCTCAAAAAGTACAAAGCACAGTCACATACCCCAAGACCTGAGGCCGGAAGAGATGGATGATACCCATGGAGAACACAGGCACAGATGTGCAGGACAGTGGCACTGGGGTGGCAGAGAGGGGGAACATCATGCACAGGGACAGGAGCACACTACAGCAGCCTCCACGTGACCAACAGCATGTGATCCAGACCTGGCGCAGCCACCCCAACACTCAGTGACATGCACTGTCTTGTGTGGCATGGCTCCATATGGTGTGATCCAGCATGCTGGGAGGTCTGGCAACATGTGAACTGTACAGAGGAAACAAATATACATATGGTACAACAACACGTGTGGTGGGGACACTGTTTGTGGGACTACAGTGGGTAGGTTTATGGGCACTGTACCGGGATATGGACACACCACACCACATAACAAAATATACACAGCCACACAATGCTGTTGTTGTTGATGTTGCTGTTGTTCTTCTGCAGGCACCAATAAAACAGTCAGTAATAGCCTGCCTGCTGTATGCAGTGTGAGGAGGTATGTTTGCCATGGGAGGAGAGGGCAGGTACAGGAACTGTGGTGGATGGATCTGGCACAGTATAGTTACCTGACACATCCCACAGGCAACCACTGAGATACATATATGTGCCCCTTTGGTGCCCGTGCCCAAGCAGAACACAGCACCACAGGGTTCGCACAGTGTGTGTGCAAGGATACCATGGCATACTGGACAAGTGCGCACTGCACAAGACCCCTGGTTGGTGACATTACCACACCCATGCACATATGACACATGGACAAAGGGATGCACAGCAAACATAAAGCAGATTTATTATGAAACACACATGCACATGGACAGTACAAATAGGACCAACTCCCAGTGTAACATATGTATAAAATCCACCACCCACTGTCCACAACACCCAGTGCAACATATTTACAAATCCCACCACCCACTGCCCACAACGACACCCAGTGCAACATATTTACAAATCCCAACACCCACTGCCCACAACAACAACTGCTAAAACATACATTATATACAAAACCCCCAACACAATGTCAACAACATCTGTTGGCACATAGTTCCACCTCACTGCCTCTCCTGCAGTGACATCATGAATGCCCACAGTAAGCCCTGCAGGCATGACATGTCCTGAAGGATATCCCGCATGAGGCCTGCCATCAACTGGGCCCTGTCACGGGATGGCATGGGGACACAGGCATGCTGCTCAATGTCCTGCACCTGGGGCTGCTGTCCAGGCCTATTGGCAACATCCTCAGCAGACAACATACCCGCATTCTGGACACCCTCATCATCCTGTGGCTGCATCCCAGGAATGTCAGCCACCTCCACCTCAGCTGACCACTCATCTGCATCCTGGGCAATGTCCTCCTCATGTGCCTGATGTGCAGAATCATGACCCACCTCCTTCATGGCAGCCACTTACCTACATCCTAGCTGTGTCCTCTGTATCCATTGGGGCAACATCCTGATTGTCATTTGGCCCCTGGCCTACCTGGTTTGTGTAGCCAGCTTGTGTACACAATGTTTGCTGCTTCTGCAGCTGTGTCCAGGCCATGTTGTCCATTGCCATTGTCACTGGTGTTGGTCCCCACCCGGTGGGCCTGCCATGCATGGTGTCTTGTGCACTCTTCGTACACATGAGCATCCCTTTCCTTCTGCCTCTGCATTGCCCTGAGTAGCGCCCTGTAGCGTGGGCTGTCCCTCCGTGACACCACCTCCACGTTGAGTGATACCTGTGACATGGAAATGAAACACGTGTCATTGCCCTGTACAGTCGATGACACATTCAACAGTGCTGGGGTGTGGCATAGGGCAGGCAGTACAGACCATCCCGTAACCACTGGCTGGCCATTCCAGGCTACAAATACCCTCCCAATGCTGATGCACAACCACGTATCCACCCTGTGTGTCCACCTCCGCCATCATGCAATGCCCCACTGTACAAATGTCCCCTACAGAGGGACAGTGACCCCATCAACACTGGTACCTGCCCCAACTACCTGCTAAGCATACGCCTGGCCTTACCAACCATCACACCACAAGGCCTACACATCATCTGGATATGTCTCATGCCCCCATCCCCTTTACCCATTTCCCAACAGTCATGGGTCCACCTCCCTGGATGCATGACACACCTATGTACACTACCGGTCAAAAGTTTTAGAACACCCCCATTTTCCCAGTTTTTATTGAAATTTACGCAGGTTAATGTCTCAATGTACTCTGAAATTAAAGCATAGAACAAATAAACAATTGGAGATAAAAAAGAAATCATAGAATCATTTTGTTTAACAAAATTTAATCTAAATTTTTGACTTATCAAAGTAGCCACCTTTTGCAGATATACTGTAACCACCGAACACACTCGTGGCATTCTTCCTACAATGGACATCAAATATTGTTCGGGAAGTTCTTCCCAACACTGTTGCAGAAGTTCCCACAAATGTGTTGCACTTGTAGGTTGCTTTGCTTCACCCTTCTGTCCAGTTCATCCCAAACCAGCTCGATGGGGTTTAAGTCTGGAGACTGTGCTGGCCATTCCATGATTTGAAGCCTACCGTCTTGTTCTTTTCCTCAAAGGTAGTTCTGACATAGCCTGGAGGTATGTTTTGGGTCATTATCTTGCTGTAGGATGAACCCCTGACCAACTAGGCGTAGACCAGAGGGTATTGCATGGCGCTGCAAAATGCTGTGGTAGCTCTTTTGGTTCAGGGTGCCAGTCACTTGTGCTGTTGTCCTGTGAGCCGCCTATCATGCAAGCTGTTGACTCTCAGAAACTTGTCTTCTGATTCTGTTGTGGCTTGGGTCTGCCAGACCTCTTCCTGTTAGAGTTTCCTCCAGTTTCCAAGTTCCTTTTGATGGTGTAGGAAACTGTACTACTGACACCTTGACTCTATTTGTACTTTCTACAGCAGTTTTTGCTAACTAAACTTTTTTTAACTTCTAGCAGCTACTTACCTTTGTACCATTTCAGGTTATTCACTGGATTTGAATTGCTTAAATTTCAATAAAAACTGGAAAAATGGGGGTGTTCTAAAACTTTTGACCGGTAGTGTACCTGTTTCCCGAGTGCGACAACACACAGGTTGCTGAAGGGTGCTGCTGGGTACAGTGGTGTGGACCCCGCCACACACTGCATATGCTCAAGGACCGTAGTGCACACAGTGCTCACAACCAGAACTAAGAGCTGTGGGCTACCCCTCAAGATCCACAAATGCACATCCACTTCAGTCCCATACTCTGGGAGGCCCCCCACCCACCACATGGACTACACCATGTCCCAGTCTGGGAACAGTGACCCCCCCTGACGCAATGCCTATGATGTGCCATAGCTCTGCAATGTGTGGACACTGCAGCAGTGACAACACATGCCACCCTGCACCATGACAGGGCCATTATGCAGATGCAGTTACGCAGTGGCCCTGCCCATTTCTGGATCAGGATGGTCACCCCAGAACAGACACCCCAGGCCAGTCACATGTGCCAGTGAGCACAACCCAGCACACACATACAGTGCCTTACAGACCTGTGACTGTTCCCTGCCCCCCATTGGTGGATGGGTGTGGGACACACTTTCACTGGACCATGGCTGGGTATTGTTTGTGTATTGTGGAGTGGCCTGTACTACATGTCCAGGGTGGGGTGTCTGTTGGGGGAGGACCATTCTGCTTACTGGCCTGGGAAGTGCTACCGTTGCACTGCATCTGCATGATGTGGCTGCCACAGTGCATTGTCACATGGGTGTTGTCTACTGCCATGTCGTCTCACAGTGACTCTGTGACATGCCATGTGCAACAGGGCCATGCATGCTACCCTGTATGGTGACAGTGCTGTTCGGCATGCACTGCAGCCGGCATTGGGCCTACATCATGTAGTGCACTTACCTTGCCCATCCTGATCAGGTGCTGCCACCTGGTCTCTCCATCGTCCTCCTGCTGTGAAGCTCCCCTGGAAGCCACTCCCTTCACATCCCATCCTGTGAGGACATGATGGGTACACATGTGTCATGGGCACATACACATGCAACAATTTCTATTTACATGACCCTGACCAAAAATAAGGTTATTCTACCTACCTTCTGTAGGATGCTGGCCAGTCCTCATAGCCCCATCAAAGGTGGAGGCCACATCCATCAGTCTCCATAGGATTCTGGGGTCAGGCCTAGTGCTAGGGCACTCCTCACCAGGGAATTCAATGAGTGGTTGAAAAACTGGTGTGGAGCTCAGGGTTTTGGATTCATTGGGGACTGGGGAGCCACCTGGAGGGATGCAGACCTATACTGGTGTGATGGTCTGCATCTGTCCAGGGTGGGGAACCAGGATCCTAGGTGAGAGGTTTAAATGCTTCATTGGCAAGCATTTAAACTAGCCAAGGGGGAGACACTGAAAAGGAGCAGGGAAATCCCAGCCTCCCTCCACAAAACATGGTAATTAGTGAGGTAAACACCAAGGTAGAGAAGTTATTAGGGAACAGGACAGAAGTAAATGTAAACAAGCATTTGTCAGTGCCGAATGTTTGCTTGCTGGCATTGGCATTGGTAGTGTAGAAGTTACAGAGCTGCATAATAGGAATGGCAGTGAAGTATTGAACTGAAGCCAACCCCACCACCACCCTGCAGAGAGTGACAGGCATTGGGGTGTGCCTTTGGGTCATCAGGCATAACAACCACGCCATTTCACCACACCCTACCCTGCAGACACTGACAGGTGTAATGGTGTGCCTTGGGGTCTTTGGCCCTTATGCGCACCCCATTCCATCAGGAAATATGGTGAGATGGGTGCAGTATAGGAGAATGGGGTGAAGTTTGTGCCTGAAGAGTCCGAGGCACACCTTGATGCCTCTCACTGGCTGCAGGGTGTGGGTGGGGGTGGAATGGTATGAGCATGACAGGCAAGAATCCCAAGTCACACCCCTGATGTCTGTCATTCTCTACAGGGTGGGGCATTATGGTTGGAAACCCTAACACCTCAGGCATTCGTTGGTATTTTCACTCCAAATTTTCAACATGTTTTTTTTGTGACCCCCACCTCATGAACAGTGGCAATATCAGTTTGTTAGCTGAAAACTGCTTTTGCACAGCGCCTATGGCATTTGGCACCACAGGTGCAAAAACACATTCCGAACAGGATGTGAAAAATGACAGCTGTACTGTTCATGGGAGGTGTAAAAAATGGCAATGTTGAAAATCTGCTGTGAAAATCTTAAAAAAAATGGTGAAGTCACGAGCGTGCGTAGAAACAGTTCAATGTACACCCATAATGTAACTAGTTTGGGGATTTTTTTACAGCAGATTGTTAACACAAGCATTTTGGGACTTCCGATCATGAACAGTGTCAGTGCGATTTTCTTTATCTGTCCCGAATAATGATTTCCCACAGCGACCACGCATTTCTGTGCTGAAAGTGTGAAAACACATTTTGGCCATGTTGTAGAAAATGACAGCTGTACTGTTCATAAGGAGGTGTGGAAAAATGCCACTGGTGAAAATCTGGACTGAAAATATTACAAATTCATGAACTTACGAGGGTGCGTGGAAACTGCGCAATGCTCACTCGTAACACAGTCATTTTATGGAGTTTTCTCACCAAATTTTCAACATAACCATTTTTAAGACCTCTGCTCATGACCAGTGTTACTGTGATTTTCTTAATCTGTCCCAAACATTGTTTTCACACACCGACTGTACCATTGTGTGATACATGTGTGGAAACACATTTTGGGTGAGATGTGAAAATTGGGAGCTGTACTGCTCATAAGGAAGTGCGTTAAAATGGCACTATTGAAAATCTGGTGTGCAAATATTACAAATTCGCAAACTTGCCAGTGTGCATAGAAACTGCGCAACGTGCGCTCCTAAAACAGTCATTTTTGGGAATTTTTTCACCAGATTTTCAACATATCCATTTTAACTGCTCTGCTCATGACCAGTTTCACTGTGACTTTCTTAATGTGTCCCATACATTGATTTCGCACACTGACTGCGCCATTGTGCGCTACATGGGCGGAAACACATTTTGGGTGAGATGTGAAAAATGACAGCTGTACTGCTCATAAGAAGGTGTGGTAAAATGGCAATGTTGAAAATCTGGAATGAAAATATTGAAAATTTGCGAACTTACAAGCGTGCGTAGGAACTGCGCAACGCACGCTCATAAAACAGTCATTTTAGGAATTTTTCCACCAAATTTTCAAAATAGGCTTTTTGAGAGCCCACCTTATGAACACTGGCAGAGTCATTTCATTAATCATTCCGGAAAGGTGATTTCATGCAGTGGCTGTGAAATCACCCTTTGGGTCCGAGTAACACCATGACAGTGCAAGAATTCATGAGGAGGGGTCCCAAAAACCCCATGTTGAAAATTTGGTGCAAAAATTCCAAAAATTGCCTGAGATATGCAGCAAAGTTGAAAAAACCCTATCTATCCCATTATACAGCTTAGCGGCATTTCCTCAGTTCGCGGTCGGCTTTGAAGAGTGCAGACGTGTTCCTGGTCCACCGAAGATCATTGCGCTGGACTCCAGAGGTAAGTATGGAGTGAGGGGGTGTGGGAGGCAGGTGCGAGGGTGGGTGCGGTTGTGGGGGCAAGGAAACTGCAAGGACCTTTTTTTCTTTACAGTTTTTTGTTTTAAAGACAAGCAGAGCTATTTGCCACACTGGGTGGGCCCAGCATGGCAGAAGGATCGCTGGGGTGTGCAGCTGATGGGGATTGGGCACCCCATCAGCCATGGCATCTGCTGCCACGCCTGGGTGGGGCTCTCAGCATGGCACCCTGTACTGGGAGAGACAGTGAGACGACGGGATTGGGCAGCCCTCGGCTGGCTATGACGGTAGCCACACTGGGGTGGGCAGCCAGCGTGGCATATGAAACTGTGTTTTGGGGGGTGCAGCACAGCCAATGGGGGATTGGGCACCCCCGTCGGCTATACAGTGTGTGCGTTGGGGGGGCAGCAGCAGCATATGTGTGTTTGTGTGTGTATAGGGGGAGAGCGCATGAGCAGGCGAGATCTGATCACTGCTCACTGAAGCATAGCTCCCCCTTTCATCTGTATGCCACTGCATTTTGGAGCTGTCATAGACAGCTCCAGCAGGCATTGGAGAACTGCGGCTGTGCCTGCGAACACACTGACTGAATTGGAAGAGGGCTGACACACCTCAGAAAACTCAGATGATGGCACTATGTTTCTTGCACATGCGTGCAAGCAAACACAAAAGAGGCAAAGGCAGTAAGGACAGGAATGGGGCTAAAAGGGGTAAGGCTATCAAAAAGTGGAGGGTGGTGAGTACCAATGCCCTAGTCTGTGTAACAAGCTTCCTCAACTAGTGGCCTTGATGGAAGAGGGTTGCCTGGATATTGTGGCAGTCACAGAAACATGGTACACAGAGAACCATGACTGGGATGTCAACATACCAGGATACACAATCTACAGGAGGGACAGGGAGGGTAAAAGAGGAGGAGGAGGAGGAGTAGCTTTCTATGTAAAGGAAGTGATCAAAGCAACAGAACTAAAGAGTAAACAGGGAGCAGATGAGTCACTCTGGGTCACCCTGGAGACAGGAAATGGCACCACAATCCGCACGGGGGTTGTATACAGACCCCCATCTCTGGGAGAGGGAATGGACAAGGAAATGATAGAAGGCTTCCTTAGAATGGCAGAAAAAGGGGGGATATTGTTGATGAGGGACCTGAATATGCCAGATGTTAACTGGAGCACCTTTGCTGCAGGCACATCCAAGAGCAGGCTCATTCTTGATGCCCTACAGGGGGCATGCCTCAGACAGCTAGTATTGGAACCCACTCGGGAGGGAACAATCTTATACCTGGTACTCTCAAATGGGGACGGAGAAAGAATCTCAGATTTAGAGGTGGGTAGCCATCTTGGAACAAGCGACCACCAAACAGTGTGGTTCACGATAAACACAGCCATCAATCAAGCCATACAAAAGCAAGAGTATTGGACTTTAGGAGGGCTGACTTTGGAAAATGAGAGGTGCCTCAAAAGCACTAGCAAACAGGCAAGAAGGAGGGTGGAGGAACAATGGGAGTAATCAAAACAGCCATCACAGGGGCAACAAGCCTTGTGTAAAAGCAAATCAATAAAACACAATGAAGGAAAAAAATGCTATGGTTCTCAAAAGAGGTGGCAGGGAAGATTAAGGAGAAAAGGATAGCATTCAGGAAATATAAGGAAACACAGAAGGAGCAGGATAGAGAACTGTATCAGTTAAAGCAGAAAAAGACTGGGAAGGCAGTCAGAATAGCAAAGGTCCAAACCGAGGAAAGGATAGCCAATTCTGTTAAGAAGGGGGATAAGACCTTTTATAGGTACATTAGGGAGCAAAGAAAGAACAAAGGAGGGATACTGCGGCTTAATAAAGGGGAGAGAATGTGGGTAGAGGGGGACAGTGAAAAAGCAGGGATACTGTACGAATATTTCTGCTCAGTATTCACAAAGGAAGAGGAGGGGGAGGTACCTAAACCAAACAAGAGAAACACTCTGAAGACGGGGGTCGATACCAGTCCATTTAAAGAAGAAAGGATTCTGAAAGAACTAATAAAATTGAAGGTGGACAAAGCAATGGGGTCTGATGGGATTCACCCAAGAATTCTAAAAGAACAAAGGGAAGAACTAGTGACATCGCTGACTACTCTCTTTAACAAATCATGGGAGGATGGGGTGGTACCTGAGGACTGGAGGAGGGCAGATGTGATTCCTCTTCACAAAAGTGGGAGCAGGACAGAGGCAGGAAACTACAGACCAGTTAGTTTGACCTAGGTGGTAGGGAAAATGATGGAATCACTTCTGAAGGAAAGAATTGTTGAGTACCTAGAGGCCAGTGGGGCACAGGACCCAAGGCAGCATGGATTCATGATGGGAAGAGATCGTGTCAGATGAATCTAATAGATTTATTTTGACTGGGTGACTAAAGTAGTAGACCAGGGAGGGCTGTGGACATGGCCTACCTAGATTTTAGCAAGGCATTTGATACAGTCCCACACAAAGATTAATACACAGTTAGCCAGCCTTGGAGTGGGCCCCAAGGTGGTAGCCTGGATAAAAAATGGCTAGACAACAGGACGCAAAGGATAGTAGTAAATGGAGCACACAGTGAAGAAAGGAGGGTTACTAGCGGGGAACCACAGGGTTCAGTACTGGGACCAGTCCTTTTTAATGTCTTTATAAGTGACATTGCAGAGGAACTGGAAGGAAAAGTATGTCTCTTTGCAGACGACACAAAGATCTGCAACAGGGTTGATACACAAGATGGAGTGGAAAGGATGAGGAGGGACTTGTCAAGGTTGGAGGAATGGTCAAATGTATGGCAGCTCAGATTCAATGCAAAGAAGTGCAAGGTAATGCACATGGGAAACAAAAACCCTGGGGAAGAGTACAAAATGGGGGGTGAGATACTGACAACAGTAAAAATGGAATGGGACCTGGGAGTAATTATACCAGATGACCTAAAGGTGGGCAAGTAATGTGAGAAGGCAGTAAGGAAGGCTGGGGGGATACTGGAATGCATAAGAAGAGGCATCAATAGTAGAAAACAGGAAGTTGTTATCCCTCTGCACAGACAGTTGGTGAGACCTCATCTGGAGTACTGTGTGTAGTTCTGGAGACCCCACCTCTGCAAAGACATAGACAGAGTGGAGGCTGTCCAGAGGAGGGCAACCAAAATGGTGCAGGGTCTGCACCAGAAGACATACGAAGAAAGACTAAAGGAGCTTAATATGTATACTCCTGAGGAAACACGGGAGAGAGGGGACATGATAGAAACTTTCAAGTACCTCAAGGGAATAAACAAAGTCCAAGAGGGTAGCATCTTTCAGAAAAGAGATGTGCAAGAACAAGGGGCACAATTTGAAGATAGAGGGGGACGGCTCAGAGGTAATGAGAGAAGTATTTTTTCACAGAGAGGATGTGGATGATGGAACAGCCTCCCTGAGGAGGTCATGGAGTCAAGAACAGTGGGGAATTCAAAATGCATGGACAGACATAAGGCAGTCCTAGTGGGGGTAGGGAAGTAAGCTGTTGGTTAACTAGGATCTGCAGCTTATCTGTTAGGTAGGAAAATGGGCAGACTAGGTCAGCCAAGCGGTCCTTATCTGCTGTCAAACTCTATGTTTCTGTGTTAGGCCGTGTCATATTCTGCCAGCGGTGTTTAAGCTGGTGAGGTGTCCTTCGCACACCAAAGATTCACTCCAGGCATGCTCCTATCTACCTCCACACACTATCCCTTTCAGTGGCAGTGTGCCTTCTGGACCCTGGTGGCAGCAGTATCCTCCTCCACTGCTGCACCAGAATCACCAGTTGGGCAGTCTCTTCAGGAGTAAAGTTGGATGCCCTTACACTCAGGTTTGACATGTTTGAGTGTCATGTCTCTTACACAGGCCCTAGAGTATGGCAGCATTTTGCTGGTGTGTGGCTCTGCAGAACTGTGGCATCATGCGGTTGCATATGCAAGTGTCTTCCACATGTGCCACATGCTTGGTGCCGCAAACTGCACGTGCAGAAATATTCTGATGCAAAATGCATATGCGTCTCTTTCTCAATGCAAACCACATGTGCATATCTTTTTCAACTCAAAATGCATGTGCGTTGGAGTCTGCAGGCACATGCGTATTGCAGTATACTCTGATGTGTCCTGCAGATTGCATCATAATGTGTGGCACTGTGTTGGCAGGGGGGGTGACTATTAGACCCTGCAAGTCCTACAGCACTCGTGGGTCAGTAGGCCATGGTGCAGTCTGTGTTAGTCATGTTATGGGCCTGTGGGTCAGTATGTCATGAGCCACAATACATACGTCTGTTCCTGATGGCCACCTCTGCAGGATACCCCACATGTCATGTGTAACCCCCTTGCAAATGGGGGTTCCTAAGGTGCCCTATGCCTGGTTGGTAGTCGGCGTAAAGCCGCCGGAATGTGGGTCTGTTGAGTGCTTTTTAAGGCCCCCGTATACTATCCCTTTAAGGGCTGCCTTTTGCAGTCGGAATGGGTTAAAATGGGAAGGGGTTGAGTGTTGGCATGCTCTACTCCTGCCCAGGCTGCTGAGTAGCGCTCCCTACTGCCATTGCTAATAGTGCAGGGGGAGCCCTAATAAAGGATGTAGGTGGTTGGTTAACATAAACTGTAAAGATAATGATAATGTAGTTGTTCTAACCTGCTTTGCTTTGCAGCCCAGAGAGTTTGAGTGCCTCCTCCATTTTGGTCCCGAACTGTGAAACTGGACCAATCAGTACTTTGGAATCCCACAGAGTTGACTGACCAATAGAGGAGCTGTTTAGAGGGAGCAAGGCATTATAGACTATGGCGCGCTCGTTCTGCACCAATGGAAGCCGTGAGAAGTGACTGGCAGGTTCGACCAGCCAATGACAACGGGTCGCGCCCGAACTAAGAGGAGTGCTGGGTGCTGCCAGCTTCAGATTAGTAGTGGCCAGTGAAGAGAGAGGAGCTGTGTGCTTCTGCACTGGGAGTGTTCGCGTGGGAAGCGCGTGAGGGCCTAGTGGCCATTTGCCTGAGGAAAGGATTTCAGAAAACCCGCTGGCTGGCGGTCAGAGGAGACTGTGCTTTGTGCAGCTACCCACCAGGCTCGACCTGTTCGGAGGACTGGAGAAGATTGCTGAATTGCGCTCAGTCTGTGGGGAAAGTGAAGAGAAAGCTACCGTTACAGTGCTTGATGACAGAGAAGCCTGGAGAGCCCAGCTGCTGCTGCCTGGTGTGGTACCCTTCTGCTATTGCTGTTTACCATATAAATGTGTAAAGAGATTTGTGAGTTCAAGTTAATCCTGCTGCACTTACAGGACTTCTGCTATTGCTGTTTACCATATAAATGTGTGAGTAGCTCAAGTTAATCCTGCTGCCAGTGAGGGATTTTGCCTGGATTGTGATAACCATATGAATGTGTAAAGAGACTTGTGAGTTCAAGTTAATCCTGCTGCCAGTGAGGGATTCTGCCTGGACTGTGATAACCATATAAATGTGTACAGAGACTTGTGAAGTTCAGGCTCAGCTCTGCTAGTGTTGGAAGAACCGGGATGGGCTGGAGGTTGTGAGTACTAAATCAGGGTAGCTCCCTGTAAAGTGTGCAATCAGTGGTTTTCCAGTCGTATTGCTGTGCTTTTGACTGCTTAAATGAACTTTCTTTCCCTTCTGACTTGCTCAGGATTGCAGCGTCTATCTGTGTTAAGGGCCCCGACCAGCTGCCACGTTTGGACTAGCCATTAGGGCTTGGGTACCCAGGGACAGTGACTTGTAGGGATAGGCCTGTGCACAGAGCTCTAGGTAGTTAAGTATAATGGTAAACCAATTAGCCTGATCCTCCCCATCCTTGTTATCTCCCCCTTAATAAATCAGATTTGTGTTTTGCAACTACACCCTGGCTGGTTTGTGCATCCCTGTCGAACTGCTGTATAGTGACTGTGATATAACTGTATCTTATTTTACAGGAGGTCCCTGGAGTGAGCTGAGAGATACTATCCGGGGGGTAAGTGTATTGGTTAAAAGCCTTGTTGGTACCCAGTGTGAGCCACTAGCGGGGAAAAAGGGGGGGTTGCAGTAACCCAGAGGGCTGTGACTGAGGCAATCTCAACAGTATTAACCCCGACCTCTAGGTGGAGGCACCCGCCAACGGATCTGGGCCCCTCACCCAGTCTCTGTGGAGGCAGGCAGGGGTAGTAGCCCAAAGGGTAGTGCCCCTTGGGGGTTACAAATTGGAGGGACTGCTGGGATCAGCGTCCCCTAGTGGCTCAGTGAGGAGATACCCCAAAAATGGAAAAAATGGAAATGGATATGTTGGAAAAATTAAGCTGGGACCCATCAAAACCATGGTACGCAAACTAATGGGTTGGGGTGAAGCAGAAGAGCTAGATTCCCAAAAGACTGTATTATTATTAGATGTGCCCTTGGGTACCTCGGCTGCTGATATTGTCTCTGTTGCAGAACGAGTAAAGTGTTTGGGTAAGGTTGAAGTGAAAGGGTGTATGGCTGATTTGCTTGACCAGACATTGCAGGTGCTACTCCTATGCAGTGTGGCCATCGACCCTGAGAAGGTACCTCCTGTACTTTATCCGGAGGGTGAGTCCCAGGAGTGGAGGCTAATCCATATCCGAAGTGGGTCAGTCACTCCTGGGGGGTATCCTCAAATGAACAGCTTTAAAGATAAACTGCTTAAATTGTTAGCTGTGGAAGGGAGGACTACCCAGGAGTTGCTACAAGCCTTGGATTTGTCCAGTGATACTATCCCTCGGGGTTCTCCGGGTGCCTCCCCTGACCCGCACAAAAGCTCCGTGCTGGCTTCTTTGCCCTTGGCAGTCCCATCCATACAGCTTGATTCCTACTGTAAGTTAAAGCTTTTCTCTGGCATGGTACCAGTGCCTCCCGGGTAGGATGACCTGGAGGTGTGGATGGACTATGCCACCCCTTTAGTCCAGGAGTGGCAATGCTCCGAGGGGGAGAAAAGGAAGAGGCTGATGGAGAGTTTGCAGGGTCCTGCCTTAGAAGCCATTAGATTCTTCCGGGCCACTCGTCCGGAAGCCACTGCTGCAGAGTATCTCTCTGCTTTAGAAGGGGTTTTTGGGAGTACGGAGACTGGTGAAGTTTTATTATGGAAATTCAGGTCTGCTAAGCAGTGGAAAAATGAAAAACTGTCTGCTTTTGTTACTAGAGTGGAGCGGGCATTGCAGAAGGCTTGTAGAAAAGGGGGACTCACTGCTGCAGCCCTGAATCAGGTTCAGCTAGAACATATCTTAAAGTCTGCCAGATTCTCTAGTGTAACTCTATTAAAACTTAAGCTGCATGATCGTGAGCCACCCGCCTGAATATTGTCAATTGATGAAATTCGAAGTGGAGACAGATGAAGAGGGGTGGGAACCCTGTGTGGGGGCAGTGAACCCTAGTGGGACCTCTGAGTCTAATACTCCTGAGGAGACTGGCTCACCTGGAGGGTCCAAGGGTTCCCCAGATTTCTCAGGTACGGTGAGGATGCGGGTTGTTTCCTCTGACCTCTACGTGGAGGGTGAGTTGAAGGCTGAGATCAGGAATTTATGGGAATTGGTGAGGGACTTAAAGCAGTCTACTGTGTACCCTACTCAGCCCAGGGCCCCTGAGTTATGTAGGGCCCCGAACCCTAGCCCTAGAGAGCTTTCGCCTTCCCCTCAGGGCCACCCTCAGAATAGTGATCCCCGGGACTCTAAGTTTTGTTATCACTGTGGGGAAGATGGGCATTTCCAGCCTGACTGCCAGAGGCCGGAGAATTTAAGGAAAGTTAACAGTAGACTGATCGCTCGAGACCACCAGACCCAGTTTCGGGCCCCCAAGAAAAGTTGTGTGACTCAGGCCCATGCCCACCGGGCTAACAATGTTGCTACCCCCAACTGGTCTGATGTGGTCGGACCCTCTATGGAGACCCAGGTGCAGGTGAATGGAATTCCTACTAGAGCTGTATTGGACAGTGGCTCCCAGGTGACCATCATGTTTCAGAACTGGTACCAAGCACATTTATCTGAAGTTCCCCTGCAGCCTCTAACTGGCCTACATCATATGGGGTTGGAGCGACAAAGGCTTATCCGTATTTGGGGTACATCCGTGTGGTTATCTTTCCTGCAACTGTGAATGGAACAGATGAGCAAGTGGAAACCTTGGTTTTGGTCTGCCCACCCACTGGACTGTATGATGGGGTGCCCTTGTTGATTGGAACAAATGCGCACATGTTTGGATGATTGGCCCAGTTGTGCTCAGAGAAGCGAGCATTCCAGACTGGGCGAGCCTTGGGTGTACCTGCTGTAATTCAAATGGTCAGGGCCACCCAGAAGAAGGGTAGGCCGGAGGAAACTGAAGGCCCTGTGGGAGTGGTATGGAAGAAGGATCCGGCCCCTGTAGTGCTTGCCCCAAATGCACAGTGTGTTCTGCATGGAGAAGTACGATTAAAGACAGATGTCAGGAATAAGTTGTTGATGTTGGATGCACCTATGGAGGGAGAACTGCCTGAGGGGCTGTTGCTCAAACCCAGCATTCTGCCGGCCAGAGCCCATGCCTATGTTAAAAGGGTGATGGTTCAAGTGCACAATGTGTCTGATAAAGAGATTCAAATAAAAAGAGGGTGTACCCTGGCTAGCGTCCATTGAGTGGATACTGCTGTCTTACCAAATAAAAAGAGTTCTCGGACGGGTGATAGAGTTGCTCCTGATCTGTTTGACTTTGGTGACTCTCCGCTGCTGACTGAGTGGAAGCACAGGGTCAGTGAGAAGCTTGCCAAGAGGAACCAGGTTTTTTCCCCTGAAGGAGTGGGATGTAGGATGTGTACAAGGGGCTGAGCATCACATTCGGTTGCACGACGAAAGACCCTTCCGAGAGAGATCCCGACATCTGGCTCCCGCTGACATAGATGATGTACGGCGGCATCTGCAAGAAATGTTGGCTGCTGGTGTAATTCAAGAGTCTAGAAGCCCCTATGCCTCCCCCATTGTAGTAGTAAGGAAAAAGAATGGGGCAGTTCGGATGTGTGTAGACTATCGTACTCTGAATAGGCGGACCATTCCGGATCAATATACCATGCCACGTATACAAGACGCCTTGGATTGTCTGAACGGTAGTAAGTGGTTCTCTGTATTAGATCTTCGGAGCAGATACTACCAGATCCCGATGGCCCCAGACGATCGGGAGAAGACTGCTTTCATTTGCCCCTTAGGCTTCTATGAATTTATTCGGATGCCTCAAGGAATTTCAGGTGCCCTAGCCACTTTTCAGCACTTGATGGAACGAGCTGTGGGGGACATGAACCTACTCGAGTGTTTGGTCTATTTAGATGATGTCATAGTGTTTGGCCGATCCTTGGAAGAACATGAGCAACGATTATTCAAAGTCCTGGATCGATTAGATGATTTGGCCTCAAGTTGTCTATCGACAAGCGTCAATTCTTCCAGACTTCAGTGAAATATGTGGGCCACAGTTGTCCACTGAAGGCATAGAGACTGACCCTAGCAAGGTGGAGGCATTGACCACTTGGCCTCAACCTAGAAATTTGAAAGAGCTGCAACAATTCCTGGGGTTTTGTGGCTACTATAGGCTGTTTGTCAGAGACTATTCACGAGTGATTCGCCCCCTCCTTAATCTCACCCAGGGGTATCCGCCTACTCACAAAAAATATAAGAAGGGTGTGCACACTGACATAGAAAAGAAGTATTTTCGGCCAAACGATATGTTCGGGGATCAATGGACTGCTGAGTGTGAGGAAGCTTTCCATGACATCATATATCAACTCACCCACACACCCGTGTTGGCCTATGCTGACCCAGCCAAGCCTTACACTCTTCATACTGATGCCAGTCTGCAAGGATTGGGGGCTGTATTGTACCAGGAGCACTCGAATGGGCTGAGACCTGTAGCGTTCCCCAGTAGAAGTCTGATGCCGTCAGAGAAGAATTACCCCGTGCACAAATTAGAGTTTCTGGCTCTGAAGTGGGCCATTGTTGATCAGTTCCAGGACTATTTGTATGGTGCCAAGATATTAGTAAAGACTGATAACAATCCTCTGACCTATGTACAAACCTCAGCCAAATTGGATGCCACTGGGCATAGGTGGCTCTCTGCCTTGGCCACCTACGATTACGCTGTAGAATACCGGGTGAGCTTAAACCATATAGATGCAGATGCTCTTTCTCGGAGGCCTGAGTCCCAGGCTGAATGGGTCCGGTTGTCTGAGCCTGACATAAGAGCCCTGTGCCAGAAATTTGATAAAGAAGAACAGGTGTCTCCGGACACGGTGGACTGTGTAGTGGATTGTTTGGGGCCAGCGGAGAGCTGTATACCTGCTGCCTACTGCCATTTCTCTGCATTGGACACCAGCTCTCTGCCTCAACTCAACAATGATGATCTCCATCAGGCTCAATCTTGTGACCCTATGATAAGAACAGCAGTAGAGGTTTTGCGGGCTGGAAGAGATGTATCCAAACTACATTCCACTGACTTGCGGACTACCTTATTGTACAAAGAAGGGCCCAAATTAAAGCTGATCAACCAACTACTATATAGAAAGACTGTGAGTAAGGAGGGCCGGGTGCAGCGACAACAACTGGTGCTGCCCTCAGTTTTCAGAGAACTAGTCCTAAGGTCATTGCATAATCAGATGGGGCACCTGGGCATAGATAGAACACTTGACTTGGTATGGGCTCGATTCTATTGGCCAAAGATGAGTGCAGCGATGGAACAGTATGTCAAAACCTGTGGTCGTTGTTTGCAAAGAAAGGCGTTACCCCAGCGAGCTGCTCCACTGGTCAACATTACTACTAGTGCTCCTATGGAACTGGTCTGTATTGATTTCCTGAGTCTAGAGCCTGATCTGAGAAGTGTTAGCCATATATTGGTGGTCACTGATCATTTTACCCGGTACGCACAGGCTTTCCCGACCAAGGATCAGAAAGCAACTACAGTGGCTAAGATACTTGTCGAGAATTTTTTTGTCCACTATGGGGCTCCGCAGCGGATTCATTCCGATCAAGGAAGGGACTTTGAAAGTCGCTTCATTAAAGAGATGCTATCTTTGTGGGGGGTATGCAAATCATGAACCACCCCCTACCACCCGCAGGGAGATCCTCAGCCTGAACGGTTCAATCGTACATTGCTTGACATGCTGGACACTTTACAATCAAAAGATGAATCGAGATGGAGTCAATGGATTAGCACTCTAGTTCATGCCTACAATTGTACAAAAAGTGATGACACGGTTCTCCCTCTATCGACTGATGTTTGGCAGAGAGGCTAGATTGCCAGTGGATGTGTGTTTTGGGGTTTCCCCTGATGGGGTGCGAGCAGAAAACCATCTACAGTATGCACAGAAGTTAAAGGCCCAATTAAATCATGCCTACCAGCTGGCCCAAACCATGGCTGTTAAACGAAATCTGGCTAACAAGGAGAGATATGACAAAAAAGTGAAAACAGTAGAGTTGAGAAAAGGGGATTGAGTGTTGTTGAGAAATCTAGGACTGCATGGCAAACATAAAATTGCCGACCGTTGGCATCACCTCCCTCATATTGTTGTGGGACAGCTGGCAGACCTACCTGTGTATAAAGTGCGGCCTGAAAACAATTCGAAAGATGTGAAAACCATACACAGAAATCATCTGCTGCCAATTGGGCAGATCTTGATTGAAGTTGAACCTTCCTCTACCCCTCCTTCCAGGCCCGTGACTAGATCTGTTACTAAGAAAGGAACCAAGCCCATGAAGCCTTCAACAAGTCCACCAAGGGAGCCTTGTCCAACCCCTGCAGAAGGAGATGGTCAACACTCAGTGTCAGAAGACAGCGAAGATGATACTGAATACTATCCCTCTTATGAACTAAGTCAATTGTTTCGGGGCAATCCCCTTGTTAACTCAGGAACTGAAGCTGGCCCATCTGTGTTAGTTGAGCCCTCTACTTTATCCCCGGAGGAAATGCCTCCAGAAGATGAATGGGGTAGCAGACGAATTCAGGGTGAGTCCTCAGGCTCAGTTGAACTGTCTGGCCTGGCTGAGTTATCTGACTTTTCAGAAGAAGAGAGTGAGGTGGGAGAACAAGTCCGTGATATGCCCGAACCTGAAGAGTATTTTGAATGCCCTGATGGTCCCCCTTTAGTAACTGGACAGCCCCTAGATGAGCCCAGTGGGGTGGGTTCAGGGATAGAAGGTCAAGCCCCTGATAGTATTATGAGTATCGAGCCTGATCCCCTTGAAGGGAGTCCCATTGCTAACTTCCCTGACACGGAAATAGAGTCAGGGCCTGGTTCAGAATCCTCTGAGACCCCTAGACGATCCGGCTGACAGATCCGGCCAGTAATCAAGTAGAGTTATGAATCCCTGGGTCAGCCAGTGGACCTGCCCTAAAATGTGGTTCACAAGGGGGTATATGTGTCCCCAAGGTCTTTGCCTAAGTTAGCCTTGGGGGATAACTCCAGACTATTAGTACAGCCTTTCAAGTGTGGTGCCCTTGTCCCGGGGGACCAGTTAGTAGCTAATCAAAGAGGGAGCCCCTCAGTCCCGGGGTCACGGGTAGGGCCCTATGACCTGATTTAAGAGAGTGTAAGATTTTATATGTGATGTGTATACACTATAGTGCATTGTAGATCTAATATTTATGTATGTAAGGTAAAATGTGATATGGTGTTACTTGGGATGATCACTTACTCTGCCTCAAGGGTGATTACTTGGCACGGATGCCAAGCTTTTCCAGGCCAGGGAGGATGTAACCCCCTTGCAAATGGGGGTTCCTAAGGTGCCCTATGCCTGGTTGGTAGTCGGCATAAAGCCGCCGGAATGGGGGTCCGTTGAATGCTTTTTAAGGCCCCCGTATACTGTCCCTTTAAGAGCTGCCTTTTGCAGTCGGAATGGGTTAAAATGGGAAGGGGTTGAGTGTTGTCATGCTCGACTCCCGCCCGGGCTGCTGAGTAGCGCTCCTACTGCCATCGCTAATAGTGCAGGGGGAGTCCTAATAAAGGATGTAGGTGGTTGGTTAACATAAACTGTAAAGATAATGATAATGTAGTTGTTCTAACCTGCTTTGCTTTGCAGCCCAGAGAGTTTGAGTGCCTCCTCCATTTTGGTCCCGAACTGTGAAATTGGACCAATCAGTACTTTGGAATCCCACAGAGTTGACTGACCAATAGAGGAGCTGTTTAGAGGAGCAAGGCATTATGGACTATGGCGCTCGTTCTGCACCAATGGAAGCCGTGAGAAGTGACTGGCAGGTTCGACCAGCCAATGACAATGGGTCGCGCCCGAACTAAGAGGAGTGCTGGGTGCTGCCAGCTTCAGATTAGTAGTGGCCAGTGAAGAGAGAGGAGCTGTGTGCTTCTGCACTGGGAGTGTTCGCACGGGAAGCGTGTGAGGGCCTAGCGTCCGTTTGCCTGAGGAAAGGAGTTCGGAAAACCCTCCGGCTGGTGGTCAGAGGAGACTGTGCTTTGTGCAGCTATCCACCAGGGTCGACCTGTTCGGAGGACTGGAGAAGATTGCTGAATTGCGGTCAGTTCGCGGGGAAAGTGAAGAGAAAGCTACCGTTACAGTGCTTGATGACAGAGAAGCCTGGAGAGCCCAGCTGCTGCTGCCTGGTGTGGTACCCTTCTGCTATTGCTGTTTACCATATAAATGTGTAAAGAGACTTGTGAGTTCAAGTTAATCCTGCTGCACTTACAGGACTTCTGCTATTGCTGTTTACCATATAAATGTGTGAGTGGCTCAAGTTAATCCTGCTGCCAGTGAGGGATTTTGCCTGGATTGTGATAACCATATGAATGTGTAAAGAGACTTGTGAGTTCAAGTTAATCCTGCTGCCAGTGAGGGATTCTGCCTGGACTGTGATAACCATATAAATGTGTACAGAGACTTGTGAAGTTCAGGCTCAGCCCTGCTAGTGTTGGAAGAACCGGGATGGGCTGGAGGTTGTGAGTACTAAATCAGGGTAGCTCCCTGTAAAGTGTGCAATCAGTGGTTTTCCAGTCGTATTGCTGTGCTTTTGACTGCTTAAACAAACTTTCTTTCCCTGCTGACTTGCTCAGGATTGCAGCATCTATCTGTGTTAAGGGCCCCGACCAGCTGCCACGTTTGGACTAGCCATTAGGGCTTGGGTACCCAGGGACAGTGACTTGTAGGGATAGGCCTGTGCACAGAGCTCTAGGTAGTTAAGTATAATGGTAAACCAATTAGCCTGATCCTCCCCATCCTTGTTATCTCCCCCTTAATAAATCAGATTTGTGTTTTGCAACTACACCCTGGCTGGTTTGTGCATCCCTGTCGAACTGCTGTATAGTGACTGTGATATAACTGTATCTTATTTTACAGGAGGTCCCTGGAGTGAGCTGAGAGATACTATCCGGGGGGTAAGTGTATTGGTTAAAAGCCTTGTTGGTACCCAGTGTGAGCCACTAGCGGGGAAAAAGGGGGGTTGCAGTAACCCAGAGGGCTGTGACCGAGACAATCTCGACAGTATTAACCCCGACCTCTGGGTGGAGGCACCCGCCAACTGATCTGGTCCCCTCACCCGGTCTCTGTGGAGGCAGGCAGGGGTAGTAGCCCTAAGGGTAGCACCCCTTGGGGGTTACACATGCACATGATTGACCACTGAGTTCCTCTCTGCCCACAGCATTTGATGTGTTGACACTTCATCCCAGTTGGTCACACCTCTGAAGGTTACTGTGCCCACCAGGTGCTACCCACCACCCATGACCACTGACTGATGTGTACAGTGCTGCCTTGTCAGGTATGTAGCACTGGGAAGCACATTTTTACTGTGTGATGATGTCAGATAGGTACATTGCCTAGTGCTGCTGTTGCTACCTGTTGGGTGATGGTGTCCCTCAGGTGAAGTGGTGTTGGATGAGCTCCCATCTGGCACATTGTCCTGCCTGACACAGTATGACATGGCCCTGTGGTTGTCCTGCATGTGCATTCAGTTGGTCATCATCATCATCATCATCCCCTCATCCTGTACATTGTTCAGGTCTGGTAGTGGCACATTGTTGCTAAGGGCCAGATTGTGTAGCATACAGCAGGCCATGAAGATCTTGCAGACCATCTCCAGTCTGTATTGCAGGGCTCCTCCTGAGTGGTCCAGACACCTGAATCAGGACGGGATGCCAAATGTTCTCTCTATGATGGACCATGTGGATGCAGGGGCATCATTGTACCCTTCTCCGGCCTCATTCTGTGGGTGCCATAGTTTTGCCATGACCCATGGCAGCTGTGGATATCCACTGTCACCTGTGGAGTGGACATGACACATGATGAATGTACACGGCACATTTTGTCCACACTCACATATTGCACAGTCCATGGGCTGCTGAGATGTTTCTCTGCACTATGTGCCTGCAGGGTCTGGTGTGCAGCTGTGTGTGCCAGTGACAGTACCTATGAACCATCCTCCTGTGATGTCTCCCCTATTGAATGCCTTATGTAGGCCATCATTTCAGAGGATGTATGAGTCCTAGCAGGAACCAGAGTACTGGGTTACCACATCCAGTATGCGGCACTGGCGGTCACACACCTCCTGCATATTCATGGAGTGGAAGCCCTTTTGGTTTATATACACCTTCCCTTCACCTAGTGGTGCCCTGATGGCCACGTGTGTACAGTTAACGGAACTTAGGATGGGGGGAACTGTGCCACATTGCAGAAGACCTGCTTCAGTACCTGCTGCTGTGGTGCCTCCTGTGGGAACATGATGTACCTGTGCACCCAGCACAGCAGTGCATCCAGGACCTGCCTCAAACACTTGGACATGGCTGGCTGTGATATTCCCACACTGTCATCAGTGGGGGTTTAGAAGGTCCCAGTGACTAGGAAATACAATTCTGCACTCACCTTGACCTCCACAGGTATGGTATGCCCCCTCTGAGTGACACTTTGCAGTTTAGCACGCAGCTGATCACATAAAGTACTAATGCTGGCCTTATTTGGGCACTAGCATGTTATGCACTGTTCCTCCATGAAGTAAAGGTATGACTTCCTAGCTCAGTACACATGTGGCACATGGTGCCTGGCAAGAATCTGCTGCACTGGTTGCTGCCTGTTTCCCTTGTTCCTGCCATCCTGCTGCCTGCGGTGCCTACACCATCTCTCCACTGCTAGCATGATGCCCGGTAGTGATACTATTGCTGTCATCTCGCTGTCACTCTGAGCTGCTGTGTGTGCACACTACTTGCTCCACAGTGACTCTGATGTATGTCTCACTGGGCCTCATTATATGCTCTAGTGCACTTACACCTACTCCCCTGGGTGTAACTTGTGCCTTTCTGGAATTATGTATCTTGCCCTTCCAATGCTTCTAGAATCCCAGAAAAGGGGGCACTCCAGCTTTTTCTGGTGCAAGTCGCATTACACCATTGTGCATCTCAGAACTTGGTGCAAGTGTGGTGAAAGTCACCTTTTGCATACTGCTGCACTGTTATATCACAAGATGACTGAAAAGGGAGATCACTCGGAGCTGCTGTGTGCATACTACTTGCTCCACAGTGACTGATGTATCTCTCAATGGGCCTTGTTCGCAAGGTGTCCGAAAAAGGAGGGAGTAGAAGGGGGGAGATGGAGGGCAATGAGGGGGAGGGACAGGGTGGAGGGTGGTTATGCTGAACACAAGAAGCTTAGGCATCAAATCAGCTGAGTTACAGGCATTCTTGGCAGTGTGGATGGTGGATATTGCGGCTGTCACGGAAAAGTGGGCAACTGAGCACAGGGACTGGGAACTGGTAATCCTAGGGCACAAATTAGGGAGGCAGTATAGCGCAGTGGTTTAAGGCTCTGAGCTGCAAATCTCGTGACATCCAACAGACCAGACTTGGGTTTGAATCCTACAGCTTCCACTTGCAGACTGTGACCCTGAGCAAGTCACTTAACTTCCCTGTGCTTCCAGGGTGCACCTGTAAAAAAGCTTTCAGCTTAGTGTGCTAGGCCTGGTTAAACAACTAACAAAAAAATTATGCAGGAAGGACTGTGAGGAAAGGAGGGGGATAGGGTTGCAGTCTATGTGAGGGATGGGATCAAAGGGACGAAGGAGAGGAAAGGAGAACAGAGAATTTGGCTGCAGCTCCTAGACCCAAGGGGTAGGAAACTGAGGTTTGGGGTGATATATAGGCCACCATCCCAGTCTGAGGAACCTGACAGTGAATTAGTGGGACAAATCAGAAAGGTATGAAGGGAAGGTGGTTATTGTGGGGGGATTTCAACTTGCTGGGGGTTGACTGGAGCATTCTGGTCACCTCCAGTGCTAGGGAGCAAGTGCTCCTGGATGCAGTCCAGAAGGGACTCAGGATGCAGTTGGTCAGTGGACCTACTAGGGTAAAGAACACTTTAGATCTGGTATTGTCGAATGGGGAGGCAGTAAGGGAAATAAGGGTGGAGGACCCACTAGCCGACAGCGATCACCAAATGGTGTGGTTTAATATCATGATGTGCAGGGAGCCAGAGAACTCAGTAACCCGAGTGGTAAACTTCAGGGGGGCGGACTTTGGGAAGATACGGGAAGTACTAAAAGGGAAACTGGAGAACTGGAGGCATAAGGCAGGAGATAGATGTGGAGCAGAAATAGGATGATATTAAATGGGAGATTACAGAGGCAATGGAAGCCTGCACCAAAATACAGAGTAAGAGGAATAGAGCAAGGAAACCATGCCGGTTGAACAGGGACATTGTAGAGGTGGTGAGGGCAAAATGAGAGGTGTACCAGAGGTATAAGAGGACAGAGGAAGGAAGGGAACAGGGAATAGTATGCAAGATGGTCCAGCGAGGTGACCAGAAAAGTGAGAGAAGCCAAGCTCAGAGGGAGCTGAGGTTAGCGTAGGGAATTAATGGGGGGATTTTTCAGACACATCAGGGAGAAAAGGAAGTGCAAATAGACAATAGTGAGAATAAAAAAGGGTGGGGAATGGATAGAAAAGGGGGAGGAACAAGTGGAAGCACTGAATGAATACTTTTGCTCAGTGTTCATGGAAGAAAAGGTAGGACCGCTATCACCATGGGCTGGGATGGTGGGGACAGGGGGAGAGGAAGCAACAGATGGCAGGATTGAGGGAAGTAGAGTCCTAGAGGGACTGAGGGCACTGAGGGTAGACAAGTCGCCAAGGTCAGATGGTATCCACCCCAGTGTGCTGAGGGAGATGACGGAGGTGTTGGTGGAGCCACTGCCAGATCTGTACAGCACCTCACTGGAGTCAAGATGTGTGCCACTGAACTGGAGGATAGTACATGTAGTTCCATTACACAAGAGTGGACCAAGGGACAAACCAGGTAATTATCATCCAGTAAGTCTCATGGAAATGATACTAAAGGAAAGGCTGGTGTCATACCTGTAGGACAACTGCCTCCAACATGTGAGGCAGCATGGGTTCATTTTGGGGAAGTCCTGTCACTCCAGTCTTATACAATATTATGACTGGTGACAGGTGAGCTGGATAAGGGTCATGCAGTGGATGTTCTTTACTTCAGCTTCAGCAAGGCCTTCAATTCAGTGACTCATGGGCAGCTTGGGGGGAAGCTAACTGGTGTTGGGGTAGGGGGAAAAATGACAAACTGGATTACAAGCTAGCTGAGTGGGAGGCTGCAACGGATGGTGGTGAGAGGGGGGCAGTCAACTCCAAAGCAGGTGTTGAGCGGGTTGCCAGAGGGCTCTTTGCTGGGACCAGTATCATATGGACTTTTCATATCAGACATTGTGCATGGGGTGGTGAGCAAGGTAAGTCTGTTTGCAGATGACACCAAAATGGGAGCAGTGGTGGATGGAGAGGAGAGATGGAAGCAGCTGCAGGGGGACCTAAGCAAGCTAGAGGAGTGGTCAGAGAGGTGACAGCTGGGGTTCAATGCAAAGAAGTGTAAAGTTATGCACTTTGGGTCGAAGAACCCAAGGAGAGAATACTGGCTGGGGGATTAGGCTGGGGATCACTGAGGAGGAGAAGGACCTAGGGGTAATGGTAACAGGGACCATGAACAATACTGCCCAGTGCAGGACAGTGGCTGCAAAAGTGAACAAAATGCTGGGGTTCATAGTGAGGGCATTTTCATCCAGGCGAAGAAAGATGATTTTGCCCATCTACAGGTTGCTGGTAAGGCCACACTTGAAGTATTGTGTGCAGTTTTGGAGGCCATACCCGAAGCATGATATCAGGCTACTGGAGGGTGTGCAGAGGAGGGCAATAAAGATGATATGTGGAATGGAGGGGAGAGACTATGAGAGCAGGCTGGGAGACCTGAATATATACACCCTAGAGTGCAGAAAGGACAGGGGGTACATGATAGAGACATTCAAGTATCTGGGAATCAATAAAGATGGGGCAGATGCCATCTTTCAGCTAAGGAGGGGGAGGGACCCCACGGGACATGGGCTAAGAATACAGGGAGAAGATTTAGGAGGGAAATGAGGAGACACTATTTTATGGAGAGGATGGTAGCAAAATGGAATGCACTTCCAGAATGGGTGGTGTCAGGGAAATCTGTGAACAGTTTTGAAAGGGCATGGGAAAGGGAGCAGGGGAGAGTGAGGGTGGGGGAGGTGGGATGGCAGAGGGATGGGGGGGCAGCTGCAAACTAGGGGTGCTAGCTGCACACTCAAGTAGATGTAGATAGACCTGGTGGTCTGTTTCTGCTGGCACATTCGCATGTTCATATGTTCGTACGATGCATTTGAGAATCGCGCATGTCACATCTTTAGATGCACGTCGCCATTTGCATCATTCTCCTTGGACACAATTGTATTGTGACTGTTGTGACATTTTGAAAATAAGCTCCATTATGTCTGTAGTCCAAGAGGAGATATAATCTTAGTGCATTTTTGATAATGATTGGAGTTTAATTGTGGATTTGGCAGCATGGTGAAGTTGGAAGGTAATTTTGGGGTGTTGTGCATATCCTATGAATTTTGGGGGGACTATTATGTGTTTCTCTTGTACTACTCATTGCAATTTTACTTTTTATATATAGATTATCCATTAAAGGAGATAGGAAACTATTTTATGCTGTTATAAACTGGTAAATAAATGATGAATAACAAACACTGGCCATTGTGTGTATTTTTTTGTATTTGAAATGTTTAGAATGCACATTTATTTTTTTGTTAGTTGTTTAACCAGGACTAGCACACTGAGCTGAACACTTTTTTATAGGTGCTATCTGGGAGCACATTGAAGTTAAGTGACTTGCTCAGGGCCACACAGTCTGTAAGTGAAAGCTATGGGATTCAAACCCAGGTCTGGTCTGCTGGATTTCATCAGATTTGCAGCTCAGAGTCTTAAACCAATGTGCTATACTGCCTCCATTTATTTATCTACTCATTATTTTGAACCGACCATCGACTTGACAGTGTATATTTTTGTATCAGGAGCTAGCGTGTGGCAAACTTTGTAATGTCCACATCACAGACTCTCAATTCAGCATTCAGTTAACTGCAGCCTTCACACAGGACTCATCTGCTGCCTCAGCAGTATACGGTGATGCCACACTGCACTTCTACAAGGGACACCAGATTAAAATTGCCTCATCATTTGGCAAGTCTCACAGCCCCCCATCTCCCATCCTTGGCACATCTCTATATGGATTGTGATAAAGCTGGTGATGAAAGTTTATTTGTGTTGAACAGCCCCCCTCCATCCTTGGTTAATCACTATACTGATTGTGAAAAAGCCACTAAACAAGTATATTTGTGCAGAACAGCCCATCCTTAGCCAATCGCTACATGGATTTTGAAAAGCCGGTAATTATTTATTAGTTTATTTGCACAGAGCAGTGCCCCCCCACCCACCATCCTTGCCCAATCGGTATACGGATTGCAAAAAAGAAACTCTCTCCTCTCTTTCCAGTTAAACTCTGTAGATTACCCATAATGACCTGCAGGGCACAGCAGCACAGCCACTGAATCAACATGATCCTTTCTTTTATGGGTGGCAACCGCTTGTCTCTTCACTTCTCCCACTGTATCTGGGCCTGGGAGCACAGGAAAAATCTGTTGCACTTCATCTACAGTGAGTGAGTCACTCAGAAAGTCCATTCTGTGCCCCCCCCCGAGACAGCACAGTGGGGGTGGGAAGCAGAAGCACAACAAAGCAATGCAGCAAGCTTACTTCTGGCACTACTAAGCACCAGCAGATTTCTCCTGTACCAGCTGCAAAAGAAAGGATCTCATTGATTCAGTGGCTATTGGTGCTGCTAAGCCCCACATGTCATTATGGGTGAGCTACAGTGTTTAACTGCGAAGAGAGGAGAAAGCTGCTTTTTTGCAATCCATATGGTGATCAGACAAGGAAGATGGGGGGCACTGCTCAGCAGAAATAAACTAATAAATAGTTACTGGCTTTTTCAAAATCCATGTAGTGATCAGCCAAGGATGGGGGATTGTTCTGCACAAATAAAGTGTATAATCACTGGCTTATCACAATCCATATAGAGATGGACAAGGATGTGGAGCGGGGGACTTCATGGATGCATGGGATAAACATAAGGCAATTCTGGTGGGGGTTAGGAAGAAGTATGCTGTTGTGTTAACTATGATCTGCAGCTTATCCAATAGGTAGGGAAATGAGCAGACTAGGTGGGCCAAGTGGTCCTTATCTGCAGCCAAAGTCTATGTAAGAATGGGGGGGGGGGGCGATGGGACTTGCCAAATAATAAGGCAATTTTAATCTGGTGTCTCTTGCAGAAGTACAGTGTGGCAACACCCTATACTGTTGAAACAACAGATGAGCCCTGTGAAGGCGGCAGCTAACTGAATGTTGTATTGGGAGTCTGTGATGTGGGCATTTGAAAGCTTGCCATGCACTGACTCCTGATACCAAAATGCACACCGTTAAGTTGATGGTCCATTTAAGATAATAAGCACATAAATAAATGTGCATTATAAACATTTCAAATAGAAAAATACACACAAAGGCCACTGTTTGTTATTTATCATTTATTTACCAGTTTATAACAGCACAAATATGTTTCCTATCCCCTTTAACTCCAAAGACTGACGGAGTTACAGCATCTTAAAACTGTAATATTATCTTATGGTAACTTTAATTGTTAATATTTTTATGTTTTGGAGGGTATTATGTGTTGGTGTTGTAGTACCCCTTTAGAACTTTCTTTTGATATGTAGATTGTCCCTCAACACTAATTATTTAGGGAGCTATGGTTTGTTAAAGTTCAAGTGTGCAAAAAAACAGTCCAAATTCTTGTTTCATGTGCACCAGTCTTCTTTCATGAGACTGTGTCATTCTTATGAAAGAGGATTGATTCATATGAAAGAAAAATGTGAAAAAAACTAAGTCCAGATTCTTCTTCTGCATGAACCTCATCTTGTTTCGTATGCCCTATTCTAGTTTTGTGAGGTCATAAGAAACTAGAAAACTGTCTCACGAAACAAGATTTTTAAAATGCTTTAAAAACACATTGCTGGGTCCTTCTCACAAACACTAACTGTAGAATCCACCTAATGGAGTACAAGTATTCCACACATGTGCAGTCTCATGATGGCAACTTCTGTGGTTTCTGAGATACTGAATATCTTTTTACCATTAAATCTAGGTTTTTTTTAAATATACTTATAACACTTTTTTTTTTGCTCTCAACTACAGCCTAGATGGTGTAAAATGTTTCCCTAAAACATTTAGGGTAGAAGTGGCCTGAACCAAAGTAGTGTCTTTCAAAGGTTTCAAGAAAAGATATTCATTAGTTCTAGGGTTGAATGGATTTAAAGTTGTCTCTGAGCATGCTCAGAAGTTTTTTTTGATAACTCTGTGAAAAAACATGAAAATGTTCCTTTCATGAGAGTGTTTGTTATTGCACCACTTAAGCTGTCACAACACGGAAAACACTTTTTTGGGTTTTTGGTAGCCACCATCTTATTTTTATTTTTAAACTGAAAAATATGGAAAATATCTAGAAAGTATGTATTTAAAAGAAAACACTTAAATATGTTCTGTTTAGCTAGATTCTGGTTTTTGTTTTTCTTAAATTAGGTATAGAAATATGTTTTCTGGGCACCCCAAAATTCTGGTTACCCAACTCAGCATGAGGAGATGCTTTTCATGTTGTGATTTGAGAATTCCCCTATTGCACACAAAGTAGTATGACAGGGATACTGTTTTTTTTAATCTGTTTATACCCCTCCTACACCCTGTTGGCCCTGCATCTTCAGGAGATCCTCGGAGTCTACTCCTGCAAGCCACCTTGCCTGGGTCCATTGCTGGAACCCCATGGAGCCATGGTTTGCCCCCTGGGTGGGGACGAGGTGGGGCTCTTACTCCCTGACAATCAACTTTCATTGGTCCAGGTGGCCTGGTAGGTGGCTGCATATTAGG
The DNA here is from genome assembly GCA_016271365.2 of Neoceratodus forsteri. NCBI lineage: Eukaryota > Metazoa > Chordata > Ceratodontiformes > Ceratodontidae > Neoceratodus > Neoceratodus forsteri. The sequence goes on from CM057449.1 coordinate 375,385,291, forward strand.
GATAGCTCCTGGAACTCCATCTCCTCAGGGTTGGCAGGCATTTTCCTTCTGGTTTCCTCTCCACACACAGCGCGTGCCCTGACATCAAAGCACAGAGCGCCGATGTCCACTGTGTCTCTGTGACCAGCCCTCCCCTGCAAGCAGGGCTTGCTGTACCCCAAATCTCTGTTTGGGGTCAGACAAGTGGCAGGCAATGGCCCCCTTCCTCCCCACCAAAGAAAGGCAAGCTGTCGCATTACACTTAAGCCTATATCCCCTGGCCGGCCCTCCAGTGACCCAATTCCACTCCCGAACCCGGGTCGCCTAGGGATACTGTTTTTTTGCCTCATACCCAAAACACTCATTTACATATCTTCTCCCTCTCCCTCTCCCACCTCAGCTGGCCCTCCTTCATCCTTCCTGATTGTGTATTTTGTAATGATAGTCCCTCTGCCCCATCCAGCTCAGACAGCCCACCTTTATCCTTCCCAATGTACAGTATATAATTATAATTATAAGCAGATTGGGGTACCCACCCCCCGGTACTGCTTTGGCCCCCCTCCCTACAGATCACCCCCCTCAACACATTAGTGGTGACACCACAGTGCCCACCCTGGTACTGCTGAACAATAAATTCTCAATTAAAGGTTTTTCTGAGCATCCTCAGAAGGGTTTTTGGATAACTCTCTAATATGACATGAAAATGTTTGTGTCATGAGAGCATTTTGCTTTCATACCACTTAAGTTGCCACAACACAGAAAACACTTTTTTGGCTTTGTGATGGCTGCCGTCCTGTTTTTGCTTTCAAACTAAAAAAACATGGAAAATTATGTATTTAAAAAAAAAAAGTTGAATCTACCTAAATGGGTCCTGTTTAGCTAGATTCTGGTGTTTGTTTTTCAAAATTAGGCGTAGAAATATGTTTTCTGGCACCCTAAATTCTGGGTGCCCAGATCAGCAAAAGGAGCTGTTTTTCATGTTGTAACTTGAGAATTCCCCTATCGCACACAAAGTGGTGCCCAATCTCCAATATCAGTCCTGTCCCTGTTAAAAAGAAAATTGTCCGTTGTTGTTTTTTGTATTTTATGTACACCCACAAAGAAGAAAACAGTCCCTTGTTGATTTTGTAAAAAACCTGCAAAGAAGAAAATTGTACCTCACCAATATGAGCCCCCCCACACCTCCACCCAGCCCTCTGCTACCACCACTCAGCACCCACCACCACACTCCCTCCACACTCCCCCTAACTCAATTAAACAAGGTCCCATGATATATATCCATTCAATGATCAGAAAGACTCCCTCTTGCTGGAACTTCCTCTGCAATTTGAGAAAATAAACTAAGTCTGGTTAATGTATATTAATGTATGTTAAACTTTTACTCATAACATTGTTGTTTTAAATCTTTTTGCACCAGATCTTTAGCATGGCATTTTGGGACCACACTTCATGAACAAGTTGGTGACTTTGTTTTCTCAAATCTATCCTGAAAGGTGATTATGCAGTTGCTTTGCAAAATCACCTTTCCAGTGGGATTTGAACATTTTCACCTTCTGGGTTCATGTGGTGAGGTCATAAGATGGCTATGTTGAAAATGTGGTGGAAAAATATGGTAAAATGAACAAGTTATGAGCGAACATTGAAATATGTCAGTGTTCACTCATAACTTCGCTAATGTTCAATATATTTCCATCAAACTTTCAACATGGCCTTTGTTGGACCCCACCTCATGAATAGGATGGGTGAAATGTTCAAATATTGGGCAAAAGGTGATTTCATGGACACTCCATGAAATCATGTTTCATGCAAGATTTTAACATTTTCACCTACCGGAGTCATGCCATCGGGTTATAAGAACATCATCTTCAAAATTTGGGGTCAAAATAGTTAAAAAAAGTTATGAATGTACATGAAACAGTACAGTGGACATGAGTACCTGTGACTGTAGAAGTACGGTTGCAATGTGGTATCATGGTTTTCTCTATGCAGCTGCAAAAGTGCAGGCTCCACAGGGGTCTGTGCATCTGTTGTCAGAAGTCAGTGTGTATGTCTTGCTCAAGTTGCTGAAGAGGCGCAGGGGCCTATACTTCTGCAGACAAAAGTAGTGTTGTAATTTTGATATCATAGATTTGTTGTGCCTGCACTTCTGCAGGCAGTTTGGTGTGTATGTCCAACACCTGTGGCTGCAGAAGTGAAGGCCCCTGAGTGGCATGCACTTCTGTAAACAAAACTGTGTGTATGTCTTACAGTGTGGATGAGTATCTGTGGCTACAGAATAGCTGGTCCCATGTGACCTGTGCTTCTGCCGGCAAAATAACTCTTGTAATTTGGCTATTAAATATTTGTATCTGTGCCTGCAGGGGCCTGATCTTCTAAACACAGAAACAGTGTTGAGATTTTAGTATTGTGGATTTCTACAGTTTCTGCAGCCAGAAGTAAATGTGTATGTCTTGGTGTGAGCATTCCACAGATACAAATTCATGAAGGCAGTACATCAGTGCTACTACATTAGTGTCATTGAACATAGAAACATAGACTGTGTTTGTTGAAAAGGACCAGTAAGCCCATCTAGTCTGTGCTATTTTCCTTGCTTATCACTACACCTTGGACTGTATTTGGTCACAGCTGTCCCTTCCTCCTCCCTTACCTTTATTTATTATACCCATGTGCTTATCCCATGCATGTTTGAAGCTCCCTACTGTCTTCACTCTACCATCTATTTTGGTAATCTATTCCAGGCATCCACCATCTTTTCTCTGAAGAAGTATTTCCTCACATCCCTCTTAAACCCCCCTCCCCAGCTTCACAGCATGCCCCCCATTCTGGTGCTCCTGCTCCTGTGAAAGAGACTCCCCTTCTGCACCTTGTCCAGCCCCCTGAGGTGCTTATAGGTCTCGGTCATATCTCCTCTTGCTCTCCTCTCAAGAGAGTACATGTTGAGCTCCTGCAGCCTCTCCTTATATGGTTTCTCATGGAACTCCTGCATCATTTTAGTAACCCTTCTCTGGACCACTTCCAGCCTGTCAATGTTCTTGCAGAGGTGTGGCCTCCAGAACTGGACACAGTACTCTAGGTGGGGTTTCACAAATGAGCGATGCAGAGACAACACCACCACCCTTCTCCTACTACAGCTCCCTTTCTCTATGCACCCCAGCATCTGGCTCACCTTGCCTACTGCCCTGTTGCACTGCCCTGCCACCTTGAGATCATCAGATTTGATCACCCCAAGGTCCCTCTCTTGCTTGGTAACTATCAGTACCCCCCCATCGTATGCCCAACCCCCTGGGTTTCTCCACCCAAAGTGCATGACTTTGAACTTTTTAACACTGAAATCCAGCTGCCACTCCCTAGACCATGGCTCTCATTTCTCCAGATCTCTTTGCATTTTATCTACCCCCTCCTGGCTATCTACCCTGTTGCAAATTGTTGTGCCATTTGCAATGAGACAAACTTTCCCCTCCAATTCCTCAGCATTGCCACTTATGAAGACATTGAAGATAACAAAACCCACTGCCAAGCCCTGTGGCACTCCCCTGGTCACTCTCCTATCCTCTGAGTGACTGCCATTTACCTCCTCCCTCTGTCTCATATATTTCAAGTAGTTAGATAGTCAGCCCACCACCTTTCCCCCACCCCTAGGCTGCTGTTTATTTTTTACCAGCCTCCTGTGTGGTACAGTGTCCAAGACTTTACTGAATGCAAGATAGAGCACATTCACTGTCCTCCCCTGGTCCACCTTTCTAGTTACTCAGTCAAAGAAATCTATGAGATTTGTTTGACAAGACCTCCCCCTGTGAAGCCATGCTGCTGGTGGTCCTGCAGCCTATATGTCTCCAGGTACTCAGTTAGTCTCTCCTTCAGCAGATACTCCATTAACTTCCTCACCAGTGATGTGAGGCTGATTGGTCTGTAATTGTTAACCTCCTTCCTGGTGCCAGTCTTGTGCAGAGGGACCACATCGGTCCCCTCCATTCCTCTGGAGCCATTGCCATCTCCAACAAAGTGCTGAGTAATTTTGCCAGTGGGACAGTTAGCACCATGCTTGGCTTTTTAGTACCCTTGGGTGGATAGTTTCTGGCCCATCACCTAGCTCTCCTTTAGGCTTCCAACCTCTGGCAGACTCTCTCTTCCATAAATGGACTCATGTCCACTCCTCCTGGTGCCTGTTAATGCATGTGGGCCTGTCCCCTCTTCCACTGTGAAGACCAAGCAAAAGTATTTGTTTAAAACTTTAGCTTTTTCTTTCTCTGCACAGTCCCCCGGGTCTCCTGATGATCACTATACCATCCCTTGCCTTGCCTTTCTCTTTTTGCACACATAGCTGAAGAAAGTCTTATCATTATTCTTGAACTCCTGGGTGATCCTTTCTTCAGTCTGAGCCTTTGCTGTCCTTACCCTCCTTTATGCCTTCTTTTGTTTCTCCAGTTACACCTCCCTATCTGCCTCCATTTGAGTCTCCTTATATTTCCTGAAGGCTGTTTGTTTTTTTTCTCCCTTACTGCCTTGGCTACCACCACAATCTGCAATATGCTGGACACTCTGGAAGGGGGTGGAAAGGATGAGCAGAAATCTAAGAAAACTAGAGGAGTTGTCAATGGTATGGCAGCTGGGTTTCAATGCCAAAAAGTGCAAAATTATGCACTTAGGGCACAGAAACCCAGTAGCAGAGTACAAAATGGGTGGAGTGGTATTGACAACCACCGAACAGAAAAGAGACCTGGCGGTAATCATATCGTATGACCTAACGGGAGCCAAGCAGTGCAACAAGGCTGTAGGAAGGGTGAGTTGGATGCTGGGGTGCACAGGGAGGGATATCACCAGCAGAAAGAGGGAGGTGGTGTTGCCTCTGTATAGATCGCTGGTAAGACCCCACCTAGAGTATTGTGGCCAGTTCTGGAGACCACAGCTATGGATGGACATAGACAGAGTGAAGGCAGTCCAGAGGATGGCAACTAAAATGGTGCAGAGTCTGCATCAAAGCCCTATGAGGAGGAACTTAAGAACCTCAATATGTACACCCTGGCACAGAGGAGGGAGAGGGGAGATATGATAGAGACCTTTAAAAGCTTCACGGCAGTAAATAAGGTACAGAAGGTGAATATTTTTCAGAAGAAAAGATATTCAAGAACAAGGGGACATGCTATAAAGCTGGAGGAGGGGTGGATTCAGAACAGCTGTGAAGAAACACTTCTTCACAGAAAGAGTGGTAGATTCCTGGAACAGCCTTCCAGTGCAGGTGATTGGGACAAAAACAGTGGTAGGGTTCAAGAAGCACAAAAGAATCATAGCAGAAGGGAAGGGGGAGGGAGAAAAAGCTGTAGTTCAGGCATGGTCTGATGTAATAGTGCAGGTAGGGAGAAATGGACAGACTGGATGGGCCAAGTGGTCCTTATCTGCTATCAAATTCTATGTTTCTATGCTTGAGAACCACAGTGGCCTCTTTCTTCTATTACCCTTGGTTATAACCTTTAAACAGCATGCTGTTGCCTTAGTAATTCCCTTCTTTATTCTTTTCTTTTGTGCCTCCACCCCCAGCTATCCCGCTCTTCAAGATGTTTCCTAATGCAGTCTCCAATTCTTTAACGTGATTCCCTGAAATCTGGGACCTTTATCCTAGTGTGGTTTTTCTCCTTCCCAATCCATATGCCAAACCACAATGTACAATAATTGCTTGTACCCAGGAGGCTACCCACTATGATGTCTGCAATATTGTCCCTGTTTGTAAGTACTAGATCCAGCACTGCCCAGTCTCTAGTAGGTTCCATAAGGTAACTGGTTAGAATAGTTCTTCCTGAATAGCACCATCTAAACCACGCTGCAGGAACTGTGTATGCCTGAATAGCGACGGGGTAGAATAGTGACTGTTAAATACCATTACCCCTGTAACTATCCAGGCAATGTATGAAGTGGAAGTGGATAAGAGAGTACAAAATGCAAAAGCTGGCTGAGCTGCTCCTGTGGTGGCAAGGGCTAAGAGAAAAGCAGTTTGGGCAGCAGAGAATAAGAGACTAGGGTTCTGTTCCTGGTCTCCTACATAATGAATATTTTACATTCCCCCCCATCCAAAGTGTATTTTTTTTTCTTACCCTTAAAACAAATTACCCCCCCCCCACAAGTCTTTAATTTTCTCCACGATTCGCACCCACTCTGAGCTGGTTATAAAATTAATGGAGGGGTGCAGGGGAGGAGTCCCCCTGCAAAAATAAAGTAGACTGTGTTGTGTTTAGCAGTGGTAGCAGTTGTTGGTGTGGTTTCCGACCACTGCCATTGATGCTGTTTTTCATTATGCCATTTTGTAGTGGTGCTGTTGACAGTGCTGTTTGTACTGCACTGTTCTTGCCAGCACTGTCGCTACGTTCTCTTTTGTAAGCTAGCACTGATCTGTAATCAGCTGCCTGAGAAATGTCCCTTGCAGAGAGTCTAGGAGGATTCTGCTCCTAGTTGTAGCTGCAGCCAGAATGTTCCAGTGTACATCCGGCAGATTAAAGAGGGAGTCAGGACAACATTTCTTATATCAATAAATTCAGAATTTGGATCAGCATACTGTATCCCCAATCAGCCTCATGCCAAAAATGAGATCTCTAAGTTATTTTGTTTAAAAGTTACAAGTCATTTTGTCACCCTTAATTCACTCTTTATTTAAAAATGACAGTTTCAGAGAAGAGCCACTGATGATGCATAACCTGACCTTGCAGCCTAATCCTCCCTGCAAGCTACCTTATATGATTTATTTCTCCTATGTTAGATAAAACAACAACTGTAGTAAACATCTGAAAAAAGAAAACTGACATGGAGTGGGTCAGTGCATGCATTTCCATTAAGTGCAGATACAAGGCACAGGACTTCAGAATGTGATGAGGGGTTGGAATGCAGCAGCAAACATGGCTTTAGAATAACAAAGTTGTGTGCTATTTTTAGAATACTACAGGTACAGTATGAGATTTTTAAATGTCACCAGGTTGCAATTGTGGAATGAAGCTATGACACAATCTCAGAAAGTAGCTGGGACACATAATTTTGGAATATGGCAGGGATGCTAAAATTCATAATGCGGTGGTGTCATATATTTTTAGAATGTGACAGAGATACACAATTTTGAAATGTGGGGGACATATAGTTGCGGAAGACAGCAGGGATATGTAATTTCTTAATGTGTCATGAATGCATAAATTTGGCATGTGGTGGCAATGTACAATTTCAAAATGTGGTTCAGATGCTTGATTTCAGATTGTGGTGGCAACATGCAATTTCACAATGTGGCATGGACATGGAATCTTAGAATGTGGCGGTGTGACAGTTTCAGAATGTTTTAGTCACTTGCAAGTTGCAATTTCAGAATGAAGCAGGGGTGTGCATAATTTTAGAATGTGGCTAACGTGTAATATCAGAATGTAACAGTGGTACTCATTTTCAGAATGTGGTGGAGATGCATAGTTTGGGAATATGGTGGGATGCACATTTTCAGAATGTGATAATGACCCCCAATTTTGGAATGTGGCAGAAAGGTACAATCTTAACATGTAATGGTGATCCACAATTTCAAAATGTGGCAGTGACGCGCAATTTTGGAATGTGCCAGTGATGCACAATCTCTGAATGTGGTGCTGATGCACAGTTTTGGGCTGGGGTAGTGACGCATAGTTTTGGAATGTGCCAGTGACGCACAGTTTCAGAATGTTGTGGTGATGCACAATTTTGGGATTGTGGTGATACTGTAATGTACAATTTTGGAATGTGGCAGTGATGCACAGTTTTGGAATGTGCCAATGAAGCACAATTTCAGAATGTGGTGGTGACGCACAATTGTAGAATGTGGCATTGACACACAACTTCGGAATCTGATAGTGATGCACAATTTCAGAATGTAGCAGTGAAGCACAGTTTTGGAATGTAATATTTAAGAGTGGGGACTGTACTGCCACCAATAACTACCGGACCACCTCTATCCTCCCCCCCCATCTAAAGCACTCGAGCTCATTGTCTATGATCAGCTCACGGACCAACTTCACAAACATGACCATCTCTTTAAACAGCAACATGGTTTCCACAAAGGGCACAGTACTACTACAGCCCTTCTGGAATTCACCGCACACATCCACTCCACATTAGACAAAGGCCACACCACTGGCGCTGTATTTGTTGACCTTACTAAGGCATTTGACACCGTCAGTCACTCCCTCTTGCTAGTCACTCTGTCCAGCATTGGCTTCTCCCAGGATGCCCTACACTGGTTCACAGACTACTTATCAGACCATTTCCAACAAGTCAAAATCGGCACTACCCTATCCAATAGGTTCCCAGTTCACTCAAGGGTCCTTCAGGGGTCCATCCTTGGTCCCCTTCTCTTCAGTCTTTACCTTAACTCCTTCTCTGCCTCCTGCTCTGGCAACCTACTGCTATGCATGGATGATGCTGTCCTTTACGCAACCAGTCCTGGCCCTCTGCAACTCCACCAAACCCTCCAGTCCTCCTTTAACGAAGCTGAACAGTGGTTCTCTGCACAACACCTTATATTGAACTACAAGAAGACGAAGTTCATGATCTTCTCCCATCCTCAGAACTCTAGGAAGGAACTTTGCCCCCAGAGTCTAACTGTGGATTGAACGCCTCTTGAGCAAGTGGATTCCTTTAAATATCTAGGTATCACCCTTGACCCGGCTCTCAATTTCCACCAGCACATACACCACCTGTCTACTGCCCTTAATGTCTGCCTCTGCTTGCTCTATCAGTTTAAACACTGCCTTACCCAAGACGCCCTCCAACTTGCAGTCTCATCCTCTATCCTCTTCCTCCTCGACTACGGCATACTCATTTATAGTGCTGCCACCACCTTGTCATATGGTCTCTCCCTCAACAAAACCTTTCGCCTTGTACTAGACTGTGACCATCCCATCCATACCTGCTCATGATATAACTCCACAAACTGGCTTAACTTAGACAATAGGATCAAGTTCCATACCTGCCTTATGCCAAAAAAAAATCACCCTAGGTCTTTCCCTCCCTGGTCTTACCTCCTTAATCTATCCGTCTTCAGCCCAAAAAGTAACCCATAGCTCCAGCAAGAAACTTATCACAGTTCCCCACTGTCAAATCTCCCAATTTCAAAGATCCTTCAGCTTCAAGGCCCCCCTCATGGATGAATGGCCTACCTAGCTCCATCACAAATGAAAATACTGTACTATCGGCCTCTTCAAAACCCATCTTAAGGGACATCTCCAGTCCTTAAACTGCTGTGACTGCTATTGAACCTGTCACTCACACCTCCCCCTCCCATGATAATGGCCTCTGGCTGGCTTATCCCCCCCCTTTTTTTATCCCCTTACCTCCAATCTTGAGCATCTCTGTATAAATGCCTATATGCTTATCTGGTCTGGCTATCACCCTAAGTTTGTTGGGTCCTGATTGTGAGCCTATAATTGTGTTTTTACCATGTATTTTGCTTGTCCTGTTTCCTGCACCGTATTTACCTTAATACTGTATTGTCCTATCTATGTGACGTGAAACATTTGTAAATGAGTCTTTGACTCAAAGGTACTTTCCGAATCCTAAATAAATAAAATAAATAAAAGCAGTGATGCACAGTTTTGGAATGTGGTGGTGACGTAGTTCCTAAATATGGTAGTGATGCACAGTTTCCAAATGTGGCGGTGATGTGCAGTTGCAGAATGTAGCGGTGTCACACAATTTCGGCATGTGGCGGTGATGCACAATTTATTAATGTGACAGTGATGCACAATTTTGCAATGTGGTGGTAATGCACAATTTTGTAACGCGGCAGTGACCCCGGTGATACAATTTCAGAACGTGATAGTGACACACAATTTCATAATGTGGCAGTGATGTATTTTCTGAATGTAGTGGTGGCACATAGTTTTGGAATATAGCAGTGATGTACAGTTTAGCAATGTGGCAGCAGGGAGGGCATGGCTTGACCCCAACTAAGATGGCCACATAACTGAAAGACTCTGACTACCAGGGGAGAATAATCCAATCTGACTGCCTTTTACAGAGTGCATTACATTTTAAAAATATCAGTACCTGATAGATTAGACCCTCTGCAACTGACAGGGATATTTTTTCTTCATTAAGGACCTTGTACCTCACAGTATCATCAATGGGTCTTCTCCTCATCCCACAATCCACTTGGTGGCTCACCTGGACACAGCAAGCATGGAACCATTTGCTATCAACCAAATGTTCTCTACCCTGATGAAACAGATGGCGTAGGTAATGATGGCATCCAACAATACCATGCTTGCTCCCCACCAGTTGGAAGTCTTCATACAGAAAGAAAAGCAGCCTCTCATGACCTCACCATCACTGAGCTCAATGCTATGGTGAGAGAAGCAAGCAAGCTCTATCAGGGCACTGCAGGATAAAATCAATGACCTGGAGAACAAGAGCTGCTGAAACAACTTGCAACTCCTGGGTTTCCTCAAGGGTGCAGAAAATGGCAATGGAGCAGAATTCCTTAGCAATAAACTGCCCAGGATCCTAAAACTGCCTCCCGACACCCACTTCATCATTAAAATGGTGCATCAATCACTACAGCCCTAGCCTAGGTCAGGGGAGAGGCTGAGGCCTATTCCAGTCCAAAGCCTCCTCCCTACCTAGTCACAGCGGTCTATACCACGCTAATCTAGACAGTGACAGGGGAATTACAGCACTATGTAGTAAGCGCTACCCTGGCACTCTTCAAGGTACTAGTCACTGCGTTAAGAGCCAGGGAATGGGGTGGCTGGCTGAGCTGCTCCCATGGCGTGGAGTGGTAATGCAGGAGCAGCTCAGCCAGAAAGGTGGTGTAGACCAGGGTTCTAATCACAGTTTTACATTTCCCCCCTTAATCCAACTCTGACTAGGAGTTGATTATTTTAATTATGACGGGGTCACAGGTGGAAAGGTCCCCATATTGGGGTGTGAGGGGGCAAAGCCCCCCTTCAAAAATAATGATTTTTAGTAGTAGCGATTGTGAACCACACTTGCGATCACTACCACTGGTGCTGATGGTGGTGGTGGCATTGTTTCCTGCTGCTTTTGTTGTGAGCGCTGTTTGGACAGTGCTGTTTTTTACAACCTGTTCAGACAGGCACTCTTATGACCAAATGCTGATTACTTAACTTTGCCCAAAAAGAAGGTATTCAAAATTGGGCTAAAGAACTAGGATCTTTAGAGTGGAGTGGCCACAGGCTGCTCTTTTTCCAGGACTACTCTAAGGAACTTTCAGCAAAAAGGAGAGAACACTTGGAAGCCAGATACCTACTACATGCACTTGATATCCCCTTCTCCTTCTGTTATCTAATTTAAGTGAGAATTGCAGTCAATGGAATGCCAGTTGTCTTCTGCACCCTGGAGGCCCTGATGGACTATTTGATGCACACTTGGTCTCAAGAACTCTCCATGCTCCAGCTGGATCAAAGATCAAAGGGAAGTGCACAGGCCATGGAGGTTGTCTACATTGCTGACCCGAAGGATGAGGCCCAGAGATAAACAAATTCAGCATACTTCTGTGATCAGTGCAATGAACATTGGGCCCTGCCATCATGTTTGAAGAAAAGATTGCAGACTGAAAAGCACAACAGAAGGGACCACCCCACAGAAAGAGACAGGCCTGCTCTCAAAGGGAGATCACAGAGTTGCAGTGGCAGGCCTGAACCAGTAGCAGGGGATAACAAGGTCCTGAGCCCATATTTTTCAAGCAACAGGTATGCCTCTCTAGAGATTTCCCCCTCCACACCAGCTGTGCCTTTTAATGAGACTCAGCAGCTACCACTTGAGTGTGCCCCCTCATCGACCTCCGACTCTGGGAAATCCTGGACATTGATTGTAGAAAATAGCCCTCTGACATAGACACATAACTCTGTCTTGCCACGCTGCTTCATCATGCCTTCATCCCGATTGCAACCCCTGAAGGACCAGGCATGCACAACAGAACATAGGACCCTCCACCTGCCTCTCCTGTCAAATAAACCAGGCTGAATGTAATGTGGTATTAGATAAGCACCTAGTTTTTTGCTTTGGGAATGAGGAATGGGGGAGTTGAGAGTTTTGGGGGGGCAACAGCCTTCGGGTTTAGGTGCCCTGACTGGGGTAAAGTAACCCTTGATGCATGCTACACTCATATGGATACCTGACCTCACCCCCCATCTCAGACCCCTACTTTTACAAATGGGTTACAATTTACCCTGATCCCCAACCCCCTCCACTTCCACAGGCCCGAAATACAGGACGATAACACTTTTCTGCTAGGCTTAGACAGTCTTGAAAACCCACTGCTGTAATAATTACTGTGTAGATAGGTCTGTTTAATCACGGTGTACCCCCTTAAACCTGGGTTTCACTGTTACCTTATGGATCGGGAGAACTTGGGGGGAGACTAGCATAAGGCTGTAGCTGTCAATAGTACAAATATAATCAGTTCAACAATTTTTTTGTGTACATGAGGCAAGTTGAATCTGCAGAGGTCTTAATGCTGCCCCCCCTTAATCCCGTAGTATGCCATGAGAAACCACTGAACAGGGGTGGCCAATAAGGGGACACATACTTACTCACTCATTCCCTCTACTGGTAACACAATCACCCTGTTAAAGGTTTACCTGTATTTTATCTAGTCCATTTCCACCATGGAAGAATGAATTGAGCCACGGAATACCCCTCAAAGGTACAGATTCTGTATGGATACATGTTTCACCCTTGCTGCTTTGAGGGCTCTGCGGGAGAGTGAAAACAGCTGAAGGGATATAGAACCTACAGAAAGATCTGAAAAAGCTGGGGAGGTAGTCCAGGATCTGGCAGGTTGTCTTCAATGCCAAAAAAATGCAAAGTTATGCATATTGGAGCCAAGAATCCCAGGACAGACTACTACCTGGGTGGAGCCCGAGTATCTGCATCAGAGGAGGAGAAGGACCTGGGAGTGATGATTACTAGTGACCTGAAGCATTCCATGCAGTGCAAGAAAGCAGCAGCAAAGGCAAACAAGATGCTGGGATGCATATCTAGGGGGATCAGTAGTAGGAGAGAGGAGGTTATACTGCCCTTGTAAAAGTCACTGATAAGGCCGCATCTAGAGTATGAAGCTCAGTACTGGTGCCCACACCTCAAAAAGGACATTAACCTGCTGGAGAAGGTCCAGAGGATGGCTACAAAGATGACAGTGGGTCAGCAGGGTAAGGCAAATATGAGGATTGGTTGAGGGCACTGAACATGTACTCCCTGGAAGACAGAAGAGAGAGAGAGGGAGGACATGACTGGGACCTTCAAGTACTTGAAAGGGATAAATAAGGTTAATAAGGAGAGTCTCTTTAAGCTGAGTGGCAACCATAACACGAGGGGGCACAGTCTTAAGCTGTAGGTTGGGAGGTTTAAGAGGGAGGTCAGGAAGCACTTCTTCACTGAGAGGGTGGACACTTGGCATGCATTGCCGGAAGATGTCATCTCATTGAAGACAGTGGGCAGCTTCAAGAGAGACTGGGATAGGCATGAGGGAAGGTAAGAATCATGGGTAGGGAGGACTCTGCAATATGAGAAGACTTGATTGACCAAATGGACTTCTTCTGCTGGCTTCTTCATATGTTTGTATTACAGGCTTATAAGATCCCACCATAAGCATTCATTCTCCCTTTAACCCAGGGACCCCATAGCTCTATACCTGAAAGATCCATCATTTTGCTCCCCCTAAATAGTGATAACTCTTATCGCTCCACACATGGTTACTCAAACCTGATACTTACTGGTGGACCTGGCCCACTAACAGTAACTCTACCTCCATGTCCTCCAGAGTATCCAGGCTAACATATTGGCACTTTTTGAAGCTGGCTAAGAGTTCTGGAAATGCACCAGAAAGATTCTCAGTTAGTACTGTATATAGTTTTTGGTTAATGTTTTAAAGTGTTAATTCTAATATGTTTATTGCATAATACAATCATACAAGTAAATGCTTACTATGTTGGAGAGAACCTGAAAATCGAACAATGTAAGAAGGCTATGAACTGGCCTGAGCTTTGGACCCAGTTGCCCATACTCCTGTGGTCAGAAATTCTGCTAACATTTTTTCCTGCAGATCTGCTATTGGACCTCACCCGCCTCTGTCAAATTATATGCTTACTCAGTCATTGATCCTACACCTAATGACTTTGGATGACATACTCTGCCACACATGGAATGTTAGGGCCTTAATACCTCTGTAAAAATAAAGTGCTTTTGCACTTGAAATGGATGAGGTCACAAATAGCATTCCTCTAGGAAAGAAAACACATCGAGAAGTACCATACTTTCTTGGTAAGAGACTGTGTGGAGCAAGAATTTCACTCTTGTGCCCCCTCTAAGAAATGTGGAATGGCCATCCTACTTCATAAAAAATGGACAGTGTCTAAAATGCTTACAGATGCTGCAGGGAGGTGGGTCTTAGTTTTAATAAAATTTTATTTAATTTATTTATTCAGGTCTTGGATTACATTGCCTTTGAACCAGACGTTCTTTTACAAAGCTGTAAATGCACACAGTAAATCCATCTGTACGCTTTCCATCTGCACTCTCTTTCTATGCTCTATATTGTAAGAATGCAAGTTTTTACACAACCTTCTTTGAGCATAAATATTTAATTTATTTTATATTTTTATAACACCTCTGCACTTTTAAAACATTCCAACTTCCTTTTAATTTACTTAAGGTTTCAAACATGTATTTTCCTAAGCAGTCAGTTTTTTATGACCCACAGGGTTAAGTTCAATACTTTATCCAACTCTTCTGTTGTTGGTTTCGAGTGTCCATTTTGTTTTCATGACTCCATTGCCTAATACAAACACACTTCTAGGGTGTTGCCTTTTGGAGCTGGCCATTACCTTTCCTCCGTTTTTCTTTGCCTGTGATTTATTTCAACCACCTGAGCGTAGATAAGAACATTCGTTTTATTTTTCTCTGCCATCCGTTCGGAGCTGCATATGCTTTTTTCTTTCCTTCTGCTTCAAACAGCCCAGTATTCCTCAGTGCTGGTCAGGTGGTTAACTTCAATGAAAAAGTGTTGATGTTTTGGAGATCAGGTCTTCTTCACTGGAACTGATTTGTCTGAGGATCCTTCATCATTTTATTCACATTTACAGTACTTGTTCATTGCCTAGCAACTGTTCTTGTATATCTGGAGTCTTTTTCTCTTCATTTTACACCATATTATGTCATTACTGTTAATTTCTCATGCGGGTCCTTTTTTATTATTATATTGCACAAAGCTCATTCATTTATTTTCATACTTTTTTAGGTCTTGACCTTATTTGACCTCCTGGATACCAATATGTACACACACAACTGATTTTTTCACAGATCCTTGGGCCATTATAGCATCTATACCTGATTATACATAATGAGTTCTAAGTATTACTTTCCCCGATGGTTTTAATTTTTTGTTGACCTTTTGACCTCCTATTCTTGCTCCAGTTGCACCACATGTTGATCGTAGGCTGAAGGAATTGAACATGTACTCACTGGAGGAGAGGAGGGAGAGGAGAGATATGATAGAAACCTTCAAGTTCATGACACATATAAACAAGACTTGTATGGAGAGGCTTTTCAAATGAAGAGAGGGGCGGGACACCTGAGGCTATGATGTGAGGCTTGAGTGGGGAAGGTTCAGGAGAGAGGGATGACAAGGCACCTTTTTACTGAGAGGGTGGTGGCTAGGTGGAATGCGCCTCCGGCAGAGGTGGTATCCAGTAGAACAGTGGGGGGCTTCAAGAGGGGATGGGACAGAGTAAAAGGGAGGGTCAAGGGAAAGGGGGCAATGGAGGGAGGGGCAGCTGCAAGATAAGGGCTGCTAGCTGCACAACTGAGCAGACATAGTAGACCGTAAGGTCTTTTTCTACTGGTAAATTTCATATGTTCGTATTGCAGTTTGTGACTAAAACATGTTTTTGTGCCCTCCCAGAGGAAATCTCTAATTAAGCCATCAATCTTTTGAATTCAGCAGTGTGATAGGAGGAGGGGGATATGGGTGAGCAAGTAGAACATGTTTGGGGTGGTGATCATCTTAATGGCAGCGATTTTGCCAGCCTGGGTAAGGTTCAGAAGTTTCCACCTATTGAATTAATTTTTAGTTCCGCCCAATAGGGGTTGGAAGTCTATTTCTCAAATCTTCTCAATTTGTGAGACTATTTTAATGCCCAGATAGGTTATGCCCTCTGCTGTCCATTGTAGCCCTGTATTAGCAGCCACAATGGGCTGACAGTATTGGCTTAGGGACATTAGTTCCATTTTTGTCTGATTTATTCTATGGCCTGATAGTGTCACAAAAGTGCTTAGCAGGGGCTGAAGTGAAACTTGCAGATCTGCCAGTAGAATCAGCAGATCATCAGCATACACAAGTGTTGAGTGTGTTTTGTTGCGTATTGGGAGACCCCTAATCTCTGGATGCTGATGGATTGCAGCTGCCAGAGGTTCAACTACCATAACAAATAGAAGTGGGGAGAGAGGGAGACCTTGGCAAGTGCCCCTCCTCAGGGGGAAGGGTGTTGAAAGGATGTGATTAGTAGCCTACTCTGGCAGTTGGAGCAGTATAGATGGATTGCACCCGAGCCTTGAAGTTGTCTCCGAAACCTAGGTGGGTCAGTTCTGACAGGAGATAGTCCCATTCGAGGGAGTCAAAGGCCTTTACAAAGATGATTGCAAGGGCGGCTGCAGGAGATTGGAGGCTCTGTGCAGAGCATATGAGGTTCAATAGGGATGTAACATGCTCTGCAATGTATCTATCCGGAATGAAGCTCACCTGTGAAGGGTGTATTAGGGATGGAAGCAGAAAGCTTAGCCTACTGGTGAGAACCTTGGCACAGATCTTACTGTCCACTTCTGTATTGTGTAATTTACTATGACTTGAACGGCCTGTTAGCACTGCATGTAACTAAATCCAGGTCACCCCTGAAAAGGAACTTCTAGTCTCAGTGGGCTCACCCAATTTATCAAAAAGCCATAAATAAATAAATATGTTGATGAGGGTGATTGGTCCGTAACTGGAAGCAAAGGTGAGGTCTTTATCTTTTTTTGGTAAAATAGTAATGACCTCTTCTCGAAATGTAGGTGTTAGGACACCATGTTCCTCAGCCTCTGAAAAGACTTGGGACAGAAGTGAAGCTATTTGGGGGGATGGTGTTTGGTAGAATTCTACGCTAAATCCATCACCCCTGGAGATTAGCCTGTCTGCAAAGATAGTAATGCCTGACCCACCTCTTCTCCAGTTATAGGGGTGTTTAGTACTTGGTCTTGGAAGGGTGTTAGCTTAGAAAGTGTTGGGTTGTTTAGAAAAGCTTACAGCCCTGCTGGAGTGGTGCTGTGTGTGGAGGTGTAGAGCATAGTGTAAAAGGATGACATGATGCTGTTAACTCCAAGGGGGTTGGAGATTACTTTCCTTCAAAATTTTGCAGGCCAGCTATATGCCTGTTGGCCAGCTACTAACGTAGCTGGTAGGCCAGCACCTTACCTCCCTTCCTTCCCAGAATTTATGTCATAGCCTTAGTACAGAAATGTCTTCTTTTCTATCGATTAATTGGTTCACTTCCAAGTATAGTGCCAGTACTTTGCAGTCCAAGTTGGAGTGTGTGAAGAGTGAGAGTGTTGAGCTTTGTAGGCTTTTTCAGCCTGCTTTAGTTCTTCCTCCAGGTAAAGAAGGCATTTCTCCCTTTCCATTTGCCTTCGAGAGGTGAAACCCATGATGCTACCACTAATAGTAGCTTTGTAAGCCTCCCAGGTTACACCTGTTGAGGCGTCATCTGTCTGAGTTTCTTAGACTAACTGGGTACTTTCTTTTCGCACCCATGGGAGAAATTCTGGGTCTCACATTAACAGGGGGTCTAGCCTCCATGTGGTGTAAGGATGGTTTGGTGGGCCCCAGGAGAAAAACAACTGTACTGGGGCATGGTCTGAGATTAGTATAGGGAGGATGGAAAATCTAGTGTTTTTTGAGTTTGGGAAGGTGTAAGCCAGAAGTCCAGTATACTAAATGACTTGTGAACTTCTGAGTGAAAGGTGCAGTCCCATTCACAGGGATGGAACACACGTCATGTGTTAGGGAGGACAAAGTCTGTCATCAGTTGTCCTAGAGCTGAACCCCCTTTAAGATGTGTTTTCTTACCCATCACGCTCCTATCTAGGAGTGGCGCCAAAGTTAAGTTAAAATCTTCTCCCAATAATAGTGGGCAATCAGGGGGGGCTATAGAACTCAGGGCATGAGCCAGTTCATGAAAGAAGACTGAGCCATCCTGATTTGGGGTGTATATGGTACCTACAGGTAATAAAATGGGGCCTTCTGGTGTAGTAAGAGCTATTAACAACTAACAACTCTGCTCTCATACATACTCTTCCTCGCTTCCCTACTCACTAACACCAAACTTGCACACCATATAACTAAAGGCAGGCAACTGAGATCCCCCCAAAACTAAAGTTTCTATGCCAAGTACTACCATGAATCACACTCTTGCTGCTCCTTCTAGCAGGCAATATTCACCTCAACCCGCCCCCCTTTCCCACAGCCAATCAAAAAATACCCTCAGAGCCCATAAAGTGGCATCCATAAACATTAGGTTTCTCCTACCCAAGCTAGCTGAGCTCCAGGTCTGGAAGACTCAACACAGACCTGACATTCCATCTGTAGTGGAAACGTGGTTATCACTCTCGGTCCCTGAATCGGCCGTTTCTGTGATCGGATACACCATCATCCGACTGGACAGGATAGGCAAAAAATGTTAAAGGGCACACCTAGAATTGCTTTACAAATACTCATGCTTCCTAAAAATCTAGGGGGATGGAAGTCACCAAATTTCATACTTTATTACATGACTTCTCACGTGAATAAGTATTTAAAATGGCTTACATATAATGATCAAACTTCTTGCTATGTCCCTACTTGGGTTTTGATGGAAAAACAGTTACTTAAAAAATACATCATTTGGCTAGAAACTACTTTGTATACTACATATAAAAACATCCATAAAGAAGTTAAAAACACAGTTGTTGGTACATCTTTTAAGATTCACAGTCAATTTTGTCATTTTTTTTAAGATTGATATAACCCAGAGTTCCTCCCAATCTATGTTTTATAATCCAAACCTTCGCCTACATGGGAAAATATTAACCTCAAAATTTCTACCTAGTCAGATTAACACCCAGGTGAATGCTCTTCTAGATCAAGGGAAATTTCCTCTTTTTCTGAAATTTCTAAAGACTTGTGCTGGTCCAAGAAACATACAGTTAATTTTTATATATTAAAACTCCTATTACAAGCCTATTTTGGTAATTGCTTGTTTCTTAAAGATGAGGCCAATATTATATCAGAATTAACATGAATGGCTTGCAAGTCCCATCAGATCTTGAATTTATATAAATTCCTTCAGAAATTAAAATTCTCTTATATACCCTTTCAAAATTCATTTTGGGATAAATATGCTACAACTCTTCTTTAGCTTGGTCACAATTGTGGAATAATATTTACAAGTTCATACCCCTTGACAACCTAAGATTAATCCGCTATAAAATTTTACACAGTGCTTATTTAACCCCCTTGAAATTAAATAAAATGGGCCTTAAACAGTCTAACACATGCCATAAATGTAACAATGACACCAGCTTCTTGGACCATTTGCTTTGGTCATGCCAGCATACTCAAGAGCTTTGGCAAGAAATAAAACGTAACATCCTGGATAAAATACTCCAATCTTATTAGTTTAATCTATTTAACTGTATCTTAGCTGATTTTAAACCTGACTTGTCATTTGTTGATAAATCTATAATTGCCCTCACAGGGGTCACAACTACTCAATTGTTACTTAAACATTGGGCAGATCATTCTACTCTTGTTTTTAAAGAATGGATGGCCCAGCTAAGACACAATTTAACTGTGATTTGGATTATCTCTTACTTCCATGGAAAACATGTTTCCTTTTCAAAACAATGGGGGAGTCTCTTAGAATTAGTTGCCACCTTATAAAACTTTCCAAGTCAAAATTAATCAGTGTTCTCAACCCTTAAGTTATTCAAATTGTATTGTTTCTCTCTTGTCCTTCTCAGATGGTAGCTTCTACCCTTTTTACTTTTGGGATTTCAGGTCAAATTTCCATATGTCCTTTTTAGTTTTAAGGGTGTATTATTTTACTTATACTTAAATTGCACCCAGGTGGGGGAGTCATTAGAGATTTATTTTAGAGTGATAAGAACATACGAATGTGCCAGCAGAAACAGACCACCCGGTCTACCTAAGTCTGCTCGAGTGTGCAGCTGGCATCCCTAGTTTGCAGCTGCCCCACCAGCAGAAACAGACCACCCGGTCTATCTAAGTCTGCTTGAGTGTGCAGCTAGCATCCCTAGTTTGCAGCAGCCCCACCCCCCTCTCCTTTGTCATCCCACTGCCAACCCCCATCTCCCCACCTTCACTCTCCCCTGTTCCCTGTCCCATGCCCTTTTAAAGCTGTTCACAGATTTATATGATACCACTCATTCTGGTAGTGAGTTCCATTTTGTTACCACCCTCTCTGTGAAATAGTGTCTCCTCATTTCCCTCCTAAATCTTCATACCTCTATTCTGAGCCCGTGCCCCTGGTGTCCCTACCCCTTCTTAGCTTAAAGACCCCATCTTCCCCATCCTCATTGATCCCCTTCAGATACTTGAATGTCTCAGTCATGCCCCCCTTGTCCCTTCTATCCTCCAGGGTGTACATATCCAGGTCTCCCAGCCTGCTCCCATAGTCTCTTCTCTCTATTCCACATACTGTATCATCTTTGTTGCCCTCCTCTGCACCCCTTCCAGTAGCCTGATATCATGCTTTAGGTATGGCCTCCAAAACTGCACACAATACTCTAAGTGCAGCCTTACCAGCATCCTGTAGAGGGGCAAGATCACCTCTCTTTGCCTGGATGAAAACCACCTCGCTATGCACCCCAGCATTTTGTTCGCTTTTGCAGCTGCTGTCCTGCACTAGGCGGTGTTGATCATGGTTCCTGTTATCATTACCCCAGGTCCTTATCCTCCTCAGTGATCCCCAGCTTAACCCCCCCCCAGCCAGTATTCTCTCTTTGGGTTCTTCACCACGAAGTGCATAACCTTACACTTCTTTGCACTGAACCCTAGCTGCCACCTCTCTGACCACTTTTCTAGCTTGCTTAAGTCCCCCTGCAGCTGCTTTCATCCCTCCCCTCCATCCACCACTGCTCTGATTTTGGTATCATCAGCAAACAAACTTACCTGGAGGAGGGCAGATGTGATTCCTCTTCGCAAAAGTGGGAGCAGGACAGAGGCAGGAAACTACAGACCAGTTAGTTTGACCTCAGTGGTAGGGAAAATGATGGAATCACTTCTGAAGGAAAGAATTGTTGAGTACCTAGAGGCCAGTGGGGCACAGGACCCAAGGCAGCATGGATTCATGATGGGAAGGTCGTGTCAGACGAATCTAATAGATTTCTTTGACTGGGTGACCAAAGTAGTAGACCAGGGAGGGACTGTGGACATGGCCTACCTAGATTTTAGCAAGGTATTTGATACAGTCCCACACAAAAGATTAATACACAAGATAGCCAGCCTTGGAATGGGTCCCAAGGTGGTAGCCTGGATAAAAAATTGGCTAGACAACAGGACGCAAAGGGTAGTAGTAAATGGAGTACACAGTGAAGAAAGGAGGGTTACTAACGGGGTACCGCAGGGTTCAGTACAGGAACCGGTCATTTTTAATGTCTTTATAAGTGACATTGCAGAGGAACTGGAAGGAAAAGTATGTCTCTTTGCAGATGACACAAAGATCTGCAACAGGGTTGATACACAAGATGGAGTGGAAAGGATGAGAAGGGACTTGGCAAGGCTGGAGGAATGGTCAGATGTATGGCAGCTCAGATTCAATGCAAAGAAGTGCAAGATAATGCACATGGGAAACAAAACCCAGGGAAGTGTACAATGGGGGTGAGATACTGACAACAGTAAAAATAGAAAGGGACCTGGGAGTAATTATATCAGATGACCTAAAGGTGGCAAGCATGGAGACGGCAGTAAGGAAGGCTGGGGATACTGGGATGCATAGGAAGAGGCATCAATAGTAGAAAACAGGAAGTTGTTATCCCTCTGTACAGACAGTTGGTGAGACCCCATCTGGAGTACTGTGTGCAGTTCTGGAGACCCCATCTCCGCAAAGACATAGACAGAGTGGAGGCCATCCAGAGGAGGGCAACCAAAATGGTGCAGGGTCTGCACCAGAAGACATATGAAGAAAGACTAAAGGAGCTTAATGTGTATACTCTTGAGGAAAGAAGGGAGAGAGAGGACATGATAGAAACTTTCAAGTACCTCGAGGAATTAACAAAGTCCAAGAGGGTAGCATCTTCCAGAAAAGAGATGTTCAAGAACAGGGGGCACAATTTGAAGATAGAGGGGGATGGCTCAGAGGTAGTGAGAGTATTTTTCACTGAGAGGGTTGTGGATGCATGGAACAGCCTCTCCCTGAGGAGGTCGTGGAGTCAAGAACAATGGGGACTTCAGAATGCATGGGACAGGCATAAGGCAGTCCTAGGGGCGGTAAGAGGAAGTAAGCTGTTGGTTAACTAGGATCTGCAGCTTATCTGTTAGGTAGGAAAATGGGCTGACTAGGTGGGCCAAGCGGACCTTATCTGCTGTCAAATTCTATGTTTCTATGTTTCTACCTTGCTCACTCCTGTGTGCAATGTCTGTTATGAAGAGCCCAAATAATACTGGCCCCAGCACAGAGCCCTGTGGCACCCAACTCATCACCGGCCTTGGAGTTGAGAGCTCCCCTCTCACCACCACTCATTGCAGCCTACCACTCAGCCAGCTTGTAATCCAGTACATCATTTTGGCCCCTAATCCTACACTAGTTAGCATGCCCCCACGCCGCCCATGAGGCACCATATTGAAGGCCTTGCTGAAGTCCAAGTAAAGAACATCCACTACACGACCCTTATCCTGCTCATCTGTCACCCAGTCATAATATTGTATCAGGATGGTTTGACAAGAATTCCCTGAAATGAACCCATGCTGCATCACATTCTGGAGGCCATTGTCCTCCAGGTATGACACCAGTCTTTCCTTTAGTATCATTTCCATGAGTTTGCACACTTTGGAGGTGAGACTTACCAGACGATAATTATCCAATTCATCCCTTGGTCCACTCTTGTGTAATGGTACTACACGTGCCATCCTCCAGTCCAGTAGCACACATCCCGACTCCAGTAAGATGTTGTACAGATTTGCCAGTGGCTCTGCCAACACCTCCGCCATCTCCCTCAGCACCCTGGGGTGGATACCATCTGGCTCTGGCGCCTTGTCTACCTTCAGTGCCCTCAGTCCCTCTAGGAGTCTACTTGCCTCAATTCTTCCATCTGTCACCTCCTCTCCCCCATCCCCACCCTCCCAGCCCATTTTGGTAGTAGTCCCCTTTTCTTCTGTGAACACTGGAGCAAAAGTATTCATTCAGTGCTTCTGCCTGCTCCTCCCTCTTTTCTGTCCACTCCCCACTACTTTTTATCCTCACTATTGTCTCCTTGCACTTCCTTTTCTCCCTGATGTATCTGAAAAAGTCTTTCTCCCCCCCTGTTAATTCCCTGCTCTAATCTCAGCTCCCTCTGGGCCTTGACTTCTCTCACTTTTCTGGACACCTTCCTGGACCATCTTGCATAATCTTCCCTTTCCATTTCCTTCCCCATCCTCCCATACCCCTGGTACTCCTCTCATTTTGCCCTCACCACCTCCACTACCTCGCTGTTTAACCAGCATGTTTTTTTTGCTCTGCTCCTCTTACTCTGTGTCTTGGTGCAGGCTTCTGTTGACTCTGTAACCCCCCATTTAATAATAACCCATTTCTGATCCGCGTCCATCTCCTGCTTTATTTCATCCAGTTTCCTTTTCAGTACTTCCTGCATCCTCCCAAAGTCCACCCCCCCTGAAGTTTACCACCTGAGTAACTGATTTCTCTGGCTCCCCACACATCGTGATATTAAACCACACCATTTAGTGACTGCTGTTGGCTAGTGAGTCGTCCACCTTTATTTTCCTTACTGCCTCCCCATTTGACAATACCAGTTCTAAGGTGTTCTTTAGCCTAGTAGGTACACTAACCAACTGTGTCAGGAGACCCTCCTGGATCATGTCCAGGAGCACTTGCTCCCTAGCACTGGAGGTGACCAGAATGCTCCAGTCAACTCTTGGCAAGTTGAAATCCCCCACGATGACCACCTTCACTTTTCTACATACCTTTCTGATTTGTCCTGCTAATTCCCTGTCAGGCTCCTCAGACTGGGACAGCGAACATTATGCCACTCCAAACCTCAGTTTCCTACCCCTTGAGTCTAGGAACTGCAGCCAGATTGCCTCTGTTCTCCTTTCTTCCCCCTTGTCCCTTGTGCACTTGATCCCATCCCTCACATAGACTGCCATCCCCCCCTTACAGTCCTTCCTGTATAATTTGTATCCTGGGATTGCCAGATTCCAGTCCCGGTGCTCAGTTGCCCATGTTTCTGTGACAGCTACAATATCCACCCTCCACACTGCTAAGAGTGCCTGTAGCTCAGCTGATTTGTTGCCTAAGCTTCTTGCATTTAGTGAGACCACCCTCCATTCTGCTCCCTTCCCTTCACCAGCTTCCATCTCCTCCCTTCTACTCCCTCCCTTTTTGGCCACCCCGAGTCCTTCCCTGCTAGCCTTTGGGGGGTAGGCTGTGACTCCATTCTATCGGATCCATGCCTTTCTGCTGTCCGCTTGCCAACCCCATCCAGTTTAAATCCACCTTTTTCACAATATACCTCCCCAGTCTTTGCTTTAATACCTCCTTCCCTTCTCTTCTCCACTCAGGCGCAGCCTATCCCTTTCAAACAGATTGTTATTATCCCAGGTACTGCCCCAGCCATCAATAACTCCATACCCCTTAGTTTGACACCATTCTACCAACCATGTGTTCAACTCCCTAATCCTCTACTTTCTCCCTGTGCTTGAGCAGGGTACTGGGAGCACCTCAGAGAAGGCCACAGACTCCCCAATCTCCTCGCACAACCTACCCACTTCCTCAATCCTCTCCCTTGTTACCTCCACCATTTCCTTTGTTAGGTCATTTGACCCCACATGTACCACAATGTGTGGTTTCCTCCTACCCCTTCTTACGCACCTTAGGATTGCCTGTCCTGCCTTATCTGTCTTTAATCCCAGTATAGACTCCAACAATATTCAACTGTGCCTCTCCCCCTTGCTGCCCCATCTGATCTCCTTGAGTATGGAGTCCCCCAACACAAGTGCACCCCCTTTTCTTTCCTTGTACCCATCGCCACCACCCCACCCAGGTTCTCATTCCTGGGGCCACTCAAGATGGTGCTTTTACCATTTGCCCCAGTGTCTTCCCCCCTGCCCCTCTCAGTTGAGACCCCTTCCCCTCCTCCTGTTTGACTGCCAACCTCCCTCTCCCTCCTCACCTCTCTGAGTATTATTCCTCCCCCTGCCACACCATGCTCAGTATCTCTAGTGGTAATGCCCCTCACTTCCTCCTCTTTGTGAGTACTATCCCTTGTTCAATCTCCTCCTGTGTCATCTTTCTCATGTGCTGCTAGTACAGCAAATGTGTTCCTCACCCCTTTGCCTTACTATGTGTTTTTTCCTCCCTCCTGCCTACTGCTGATCCTCTTTTTCTAGGTCCTACTACAGTCCACCTTCATCAGCTGGCTTCCTGTCTAGTTTTCCCCTTCCCCCTCCCTTGACCCACTGTTCCTTCTCTGTGGTATCTTCACAATACTCTCAGATGTCAGCCCTCCAACTGACACAGTCATCCCCTCATCCCTCAACCTCCGCAGCTCCCTGCCTAGCTACTGAACCTCTTCCTTGAGCCTACTTAGCATGTGGCATATTGGGCACCCTCCCAGCCTCCACAGTATGTTCATCCACATTGCTGCACCACAACCATTGCACCCTACAATCCTACCCATTGTCCACTCTACCTATACAGAACAGTGAAGTACAGTTTCTCTATATTGATTGCAGTTGTTTACAAACACAATTACAAACCCACCAATAGCATTCCCAGGTCTCGCAAACACATATAGTCCATAAACTAGACGTTTGCCCCAGGTCCTCTTTAGGACCCTCCTCTGGCTTTAAGTGGTGTTGCTGTGCCCTCGTTGAGCTTAATTCCAAAAAACACAGCCACAGGGACCTTTAAGGTAAATTCAAAAGACACAGCCACAGAAACCTTTAAGTTTAATTCAAAAAACACACCCACAGAAACCTTTAAGCTAAATAAAAGAAGAAAAAAAATTAGCAAAACTTGCAAAAATCCTCTCCACCCTAACTCTGCCTACAGCAAGTAGAAATAACTAATTCTAGCCAGCCTTTAACAGAAATTTTAATCCCAAATGCCCTTGCATGCAGCATAAGACAGCCAACTACAGTACTAACTGGAAACCACAATCCCACTGCATTTACTCTCTTAACAGCAAGTAGAATGAACTAATCCTTCTCTCCTGTAGTTTAAAAAACAATAGCAAAGCTTACAAAAATTTTCTCCATAGCAAGCAGACTTAATCAGTCCTTCTCTCCTGATTTTTTCATTTGTTAATTTTGTTATTTGTTGATGGAATTTGGTGAAATTCGTTGTTCTATGTTGTCCACTGCTTGTACCTAAAATTTTAATAATGAAGAGAGATTAAAAAAAAAAGGATAGGCAAAAAAGTGGGGGTATGCACACTCTACATCAAAGACTCACTTCAAGGTCTAGCCATCCCACCAAGAGACTTTGGGAAAAATATCCCACTACTACATATAAGGCTACTTATTGTACACAATCAGAAATCCCTCTCCGCAATCTCAGTCTATTTACCCCCAGGGAACAGACATACAGGTTTCACCTCCTTGTCAACTACCTGTCCAATCTTCCCCCTAAAACTGAAATGATTGCCCTTGGGAACTTAACATTAGCTGGTATGCACTGGATGCCACACCTTTTAAAGACTCCTTCTCCTCCTTAAACATTACCCAACTAGTAACTTCCCTCACCAGACATAATCATCAGACTGGCTCCAGCACTCTCATAGACTGTATTATCTCCAACCATCCAGAAAGAATTTCCAGCACTGCAGTACTCCCCAGTGTTATAAGTGACCACTCCCCTTTCCTCTGTTTCTGCTCAAATTGGTCCCACAAGCCCCCTCCCAAAACAGTAGAGAACCAGGTCCTGAAAAAAGGACAACTCCAACTCCTCCAAGCCCACCTACTTAACTCATACTGGTCCCCCACTGATAATGCTCAAACTGTCAACCAGGAACTTGGCTTTTTCATGACCACCTTAAATAATGCCTGCAACATCTTTGCCCCCCATAAAAAAGTGGAAGGTTAAGAGGTTGTTCAACCTTTGGATTACCACTCCTCCTCTGTATCAAATGGCCACCAATGACAACCGATGGCACCACGCACAGGCCACTGGCAAACTACCTGACCTACAACACTACAAAGCCACCAGGAAGACCTGCACCAGGGAAATATGTCATGCTAAATCCCAGTACTATAGGGATGTATTCTCTAATACCTAGGGTGACAGCTGGAGGTTTTGGGACAACCTCAAAGGACTGATGGGCACATCCAGCAGATCTCCACCCACCATAATCGAAGCTGGTGGAGTCACCCTCCAAGACCCAAAAAGCATTGCAGCAACTTATAGATTTGATGTATTTGACTTACATGAGAGGGTTGCCTTTATCATGATGTTTCATGTCTTTTTAAACAAGAATAAGAATTTTGATAAGTGCACATTTTGTTACAGATCTAGTAAATTTTTGAAATATTGTTTATATGTAGTATTATATAAATTGTAACAACATTTTTTCCCTTCCTCCCCTTTCCCATTCCCTTCCCCCATTCTTCCCATTTTTTCCCTTTTTTCTGTGTCGCTTTATGTACCTAGCAATTATGCAAATGTATTACATGAATATGTAATTAACATTGTATTTAAATGATGTCATACACTCTAAACCACACCCCTGAGGAAGATTCATGAGGAGTCGAAGCGCTGGGTAGTTAGAGGAGCACGGTTGTGTGAGTGGTCTTCAATAAACTTCAAATCTCTATCTTGATACCTCAGGCTCATTGTAGCATTATTGTTGGACCTGAGTGACACCATATTTTGTGCTGTTGAATGTACCAGACATTCCTGTTTCCAAAGTAAATCTGCCTAGGCCTCACCCCCTAACAAACTGCCTCAACAGGGTATCTAACCCTCATCACACACACACAGC
Organism: Neoceratodus forsteri; assembly: GCA_016271365.2. Taxonomy (NCBI): domain Eukaryota; kingdom Metazoa; phylum Chordata; order Ceratodontiformes; family Ceratodontidae; genus Neoceratodus; species Neoceratodus forsteri. Next base: position 375,413,506 of record CM057449.1, read on the forward strand.
AGTACGGCACAGACCTTCCAGGTCCCTTTTTGCTGCACCTCCTTAGCCCAAAACTCCTTCAGATTTAGGGATAAGTGACCTCCCCCAATCACTCGCAACCTTTCAAAACTTGACTCTTTTAAACTAAATCTCTGCAGTCATCTAACAACTGCTAACAAGTGCAACTGCAACATCTAAGGCATGTCCTCCTCCACCCAGGTTCCTGTTACTCTTCCCTCCTTGGCTACTCACTGCCCACCTCATTACCCTCCCTCAGACTCCCCCCCTTACCTTCCCTCCTGCTAACACCTCCTCCAACCTGTCCTGGCTTTCCTACTCATCACTTTAGACAAGGCCTCCCCAGCTGCTCTGTTCTGTACCATTCTCAATTGCACTTATTTTTGAGCACTTTAACCTAAGCTCAATTGCGTCTCCATTTGCAATGTTGGTAACTTCATCTATGTTTTATTGTTTTATGTCATGTTCTTCATGTGAAATGTGCTTGTCCTTATTAACATGGAACCTTTGTAAAAGAAGGAAAAGAAAAATCAATACTGCTGCTCACCCTCTACAATGAGTTAAATGGATATGAGGTGCAACAATGGCAGGGAATTTAAATGCTGTAAGTGCATACAGTAGATCCATCCATGTGCTTTCCATCTGCACTCTCTTTCTATGCTCTATACTATAAGAATGCAAGTTTTTACGCAACCTACTTTGAGCATAAATATTTCATTTATTTTATATTTTTATAACAATTCTGTGCTTTAAAAAATGTTCCAACTTCCTTTTAATTTACTTAAGGTTTCAAACATGTATTTTCCTAAGCAGTCAGTTTTTTATGACCCGCAGGGTTAAGTTCAGTACTTTACCCAACTCTTCTGTAGTTGGTTCCAAGTGTCCATTTTGTTTTCATGGCTCCATTACCTAAGCCAAACAAGCTTCTAGGGCATTGCCTTTTGGAGCTGGCTGTTACCATTCATCCTTTTTTCTTTGCCTGAGATTTATTTCAACCATCTGTGTGCAGATAAAGATGTTCATTTTATTTTTCTCTGCCCTCTGTTCAGAGCTGCGTCTGCTTTTCTCTTTCCTTCTGCTTCTAACAGACCAGTATTCCTCAGTGCTTGGTCAGATGATCAGCTTCCATGAAAACATGCTGACATTTCAGAGATCAAGTCTCCATCATCAGAGCTGATTTGTCTGAGGATCCTTCATCATGCTATGGAAGGTCAGAGAAGGGGAGATAGGGGAGCTAAACACGTGGCTCAAGGACTGGTGCCAGGAAAAAGGACACAGATTTGTAGGGAACTGGCAACAGTTCTGGGAGTGAAAGTTCTTTAAATTTGATGGACTGCATCTAACTAAAGAGGGAGTCAGTGCATTGGGGCAGAAGTTTGACGTCTTTGCAGAATATTTAAACTAGCAAATGGGGAGAGGGTGCAGCACCCCATACATCGAATGGGAAGAACACCCTCCCTCAGCTAGTGGTCAAACAGGAATTCAGCGTGTTTGCTGCTCATTTGCATCACCAGGTAAGAAAAAGGTTTGTCTCCCATACAATGCACAGGGGTAATGCCAACTTCACCCAACAACTAACACACCAAAATCTGGCCAATGGAAAATCATGTACACAAATGCTCACAGCCTGGGAAATAAGATACCAGACCTGCAGGCAATAATGTCAGAGGCTAAACTGGACATAGTAGCATTAGTGAGATGTGGTTTACCAGTAACCACACTTGGGAGACTTCAGTACCTGGCTATGTATTGTTCAGAAGAGACCGAGGTGCAAAAGGGGAGGTGGCCCTGTATGTTAATGAAAATATCAAAGCTACAGAAATTCAGAATACACATAAGGAGCCAGAAGAACTGTGGGTCACCCTGGAAACAGGAAATGGGGCAGCTATAAGAACTGGGGTTGTCTACAGGCCCCCAGACCAGAGGGAGGACATAGACACATTACTGTTAGAAGATATACAAAACATGACAGCTAAAGGGGAGGTTCTGATAATGGGAGACTTCAACATGCCAGATACAGATTGGTCAATACCAGCAGGAACATCTGCCAGAACTAGACTCATAGTGGATTCCCTGCAGGGGGAGGGCCTCAAACAACTGGTACAGCAACCCACAAGAGACAGGGCTATCCTAGATCTAGTACTGACTAACAAAGAAGGGATCACAGATCTCCAGGTAGAAGGTCACCTGGGGGGCAGTGACCATCACATGGTATGGTTCAATTTGGCTACTACATCTAAATCATCCCATTCCAAGGCAAAAATATGGGACTTCAGAGGAGCTGACTTTGATAAGATGGCCAACAGAGTTAAGCTAGACCTGGCAAAAAGAAACACAGGTGAGGAGGTACAGGCAAAGTGGAGCAAGCATTAACGATACAATACTTGAAGCAACAACATCCATTGTGTTAGACAGAAAGGAAGTGCAAAGAAGAAGGAAACCACTTTGGTTCTCAAATACAGTAGCAGAAAAGGTCAGAGCCAAAAGGCTGGCCTTCAGGAAATATAAGGGAACACAGCGGGATGAAGATAGGAGGCATACCAAACTGCCCTAAGGAAGCAGGAAGGCAGTAAGGCAGGCAAAGTCCCAAACTGAGGAAACACTAGCACGAACAGTAAAGAAGGTGATAAGTCTTTCTATAGATACATTAGTGAAAGGAGAAAGTCCAGAGGGGGTATTGCTAAGCTTAATGGAGAAAAGGGAGCATGTGAGGAGGAGGACCCTGTAAAGGCATCTATCCTAAATAGATACTTTTGCTCAGTATTTACTGAAGAGAAGGTAGGGCAGGGCCCACAGCTCAGCATCATGGACACAGGGGGGAGGGAGGTGAGCACTACTCCCTTCACAAAAGAAAGGGTCCTACAAGAGCTTGCTAAGCTCAGGGTGGATAAGGCATTGGGACCTGATGGCATACATCCCAGGGTACTTAAGGAGCTAAAGGAGGAACTAGCAGAGCCATTAGCAGAATTGTTTAGTGAGTCTCTGAGCACAGGAGAGGTCCCAGAAGACTGGAGAAGGGTTCATGTGATCCCGGCCCACAAGAGTGGTAGCAGGGAGGAGGCAGGGAACTACAGACCAGTCAGTCTTACCTCAGTAGTGGGCAAGATTATGGAGGCACTCCTTAAGGAAAGGATAGTGCAACACCTGGAATCCATAGGGGCACAGGATCCAAGACAGCATGGGTTTACAAAAGGAAGGTCCTGTCAAACTAATCTCATAGATTTCTTTGACTGGGTAACCAGAGTGGTGGACCAAGGGGGAGCAGTTGATGTCGCCTACCTTGACTTCAGCAAAGCTTTTGACACTGTTCCACATAGAAGATTGATAAATAAGCTAGGTAGGCTCAGGTGGTCAGAAGTTGGTCAACTGGGTGGCAAACTGGTTGACTGGCAGAAAACAGAGAGTGGTGGTAAATGGTATACAGTCAGAAGAGATGCAAGTCACAAGTGGGTACCTCAGGTATCAGTCCTGGGGCCAGTCCTATTCAACATCTTCATTAGTGACCTCGTGGATGGACTAGAGGGTAAGGTTTGTCTGTTTGCAGATGACACCAAGATCTGCAACAGAGTAGATGATCCAGATGGGGTGGGCAGAATGGGAAGAGATCTGGATAAACTAGCAAAATGGTCAGAAGAGTGGCAACTGGGATTTAATGAAAAGAAGTGCAAAATCATGCACATAGGGAAGAGAAACCCTGAAGCCACTTATAGGCTGGGAGGGAGTTGCTAGCAGTCACAAAGGAAGAAAGAGACTTGGGCATCATCATCTCTGATGACCTAAAATCATCAAGCAGACCTCTAAAGCAGTAGGTAAGGCTAGGGGGTGTTAGGGTGTATTAGTAGGGGTATCACAAGTCAGCAGAGGAGGTATAATCTCTCTGTACAAGACATTGGTTAGGCCCCATCTGGAGTACTGCGTGCAGTATTGGAGGCCACACCTTCACAAGGACATTAACCAAATTGAGGCAGTCCAGAGAAGGGCAACCAAAATGGTGCAGGGACTGCATCAGAAGACATATGAGGACAGATTAACGGAGCTCAATATGTATACCCTTGAGCAAAGGAGGGAGAGGTGATATGATCGAGACATTTAAACACCTTAAGGGCATAAACAAGGTGAAAGAGTCTAATGTTTAAATATAGGAAAATAGCAGGACAAGAGGACACAGCATGAGATTAGAGGAGGCCGATTAAGGGGAATGTGAGGAAATTCTTTTTCACAGAAAGGGTGGTAGATGCATGGAATGGCTTACCACAGAAGTGGTGGCTATGAATACAGTGCAGGGCTTCAAACAGGCATGGGATAGGCATAAGGGAGCAATACAAATGACTATGAATAGATAGGTCACTGACAGAGCAAAGGCAGATGGCACATTTATAAGGTAGAAAAAGAAATGGGCAGACTGGATGGGCCTTGCGGTCCTTATCTGCCGTCAACTTCTATGTTTCTATGTTTCTATCCACATTTACTTGTTCATTGCCTATCAACTCTTCTTGTATATCTGGAGTCTTTTTCTTTTTATTTTACACCATCTCATGTCATTAATGTTCATTTCTCACATGGGTCCTTTTTTATTATTATATTGCACAAAGCTCATTCATTTATTTTCATACTTTTTTAGGTCTTGACCTTATTTGACCTCCAGGACACCAATATGTACACACTTAACTGATTTTTTCACAGTTCCTTGGGCCATTATAGCATCTATACTTTTTTTTATTTTATTCTTTGGTAACCGGGTGAGGCCCACTAGGCACAAGTGCCTGTTTTCAGGGGTGACCTGGGAGCACTGGGCATTTAAGCATCTTGCTCAGAGTCACACAGTATGCAAGTGGAGGTTGTGAGAATCAAACCAAGGTCTGGGCTGCTGGATGTACCAAGTTAATTCACAGCTTGTTACTCTAACCTCTAGGCTATACTGCCAGCCCATTGATCATACACAATGAGTTCTAATTATTACTTTCCCCGAAGGTTTTTATTTTTGTTGACCTTTTGACTTCCCATTCATGCTCAATTGCACCACATGTTCTGGGATTGTTTCCGCATTTATCTGTTTATGCCTTTCTCATACTTCTTGTTTCAGGTCCTTATAAATTTCAAATGACTTTTGATGTTTTTTCTTAAGATTTTGTACTACATACAGTAGAACTTTCACTAATTTATCTTACTACTAAATATATCCTAACGTGCTAAAATGTTTAGTTAAAAAAATACACTGTCTATATTTTATCTGAATGAAATCCTATTTTTCAATATCTGATCTAAACATTCTAATTTACAACCTACATCCATCCCGACACTGAACCATACAATACAGACAAAATCACATTTTATTTTATAAATACAAAGTGCTTGTGCTGTGCCTACATTTATAACCCTGTTAATGATAGCACTTTCTATTTTATACCATACAAAACAGACACATTCCTATTTTATTTTATACAAAGTGCTCATGCTGTGCTCACATTTATGACCCTGTTGTGTGACAGTACTATTATTTCTGCTAAAGTGCAATATATCACAAGTTTTATTTAAAAACAAATTACTATTACTCTATCCTTTCTATTATCACTCTCCATATTCCTGAAGAAAAGTTCTCAGAAACTAGGTACTGGGATAACCACAACTATTTTACAAAAAACTGCTGTATTCTGTATCTTCATTAAGTCCATTCTGTACCAGTGTCTGCATGACCTGTTCATTTGGGGAAGATGACGAAGAATATATAAAAGACTGGGAGATGATTTAGAACAAAGCATTTAATGATCTAATGTTAGCCACCATTATAAAAGCTAAGTAGTTGATAGTGTACCTGAAGATGGACATTAAGCTACTGGAGGGAGTGCAATGCAAGGTGACAAAGATGATTGAAGGGCTGAGGGACTTACACGTACAACGGTCGGCGGGGGGTCTCAGCCTTCAATCTTTATATCTTACTACGTAGCATCTCCATCTTCAGGTACAGGCACAGAACTGCACACAATACTCCAGGTGTGGCCTAGCCAGCAATCTATACAAAGGCAGAATCACCATCCCCCTGAGGATATTCCCCTAACAATACAACCCAGCATCCTATTGGCCTTTGCAGCCACCTTTCTACATTGTGCTGAGTTGTTCATTGCCCCCATAATGAGCACCACCAGATCCTTATCCTCCTCAGTCACCGCCAACTGCTCACCTCCTAGATGGTAGCTCCTCCTTGGGTTTTTAGCCCCAAAGTGCAGCACCTTGCATTTTTTGGTGTTGAATCGCAACTGCCAGGTGTCTGACCAGGACTCCAGCTTAGCTAGATCCTCCTGCAGCCCTTGCCAACTCCTTAGGTCATCAACCACCATTCCCATCTTGGTGTCATCAGCAAACAGACTGATTTTGCTTTTGATGCCCACCAAAATATCTGCAATGAATAGATCCCATTGGAAACATGGGGGACAGAATCTGCTCTGGATAGAGGGATACAAACATGTATTCCAAGTTGCACAAAAAACTCACTGTTTTGAACCATGTAAGGATCTCTCCCCTCAATGGGTACTCATGGAGAAAACCATAGGAAAAGTCTTCACTCCAGCTTCTCTAGTGTACCAACCGGTGGGTGAAACACACCACTTAAACCCCGTTATAGCCTCCTATGGCAAATACTGGGCACTGACTCATCACAAACTGGGCTCCACCCCAATCCCACTGTCCTCTATGGAACAACCCACTTATCCTCATTGATAAACAACTCATTTCCTGGCCTCTATGGGCCACAAAAGGTATCCATTGTATGAGAGATATTTTGGATCCAGACTTCACCTCCATGGTCACGTTTCAATCCTTTCAAAGCAGGTCAGACATCCCAAACAAGGACTTTTGATGCTACTTACAACTCGGGGCAGCAGTGAAAATATTTTGGATGTCCATTGTCCCCCATCAGTACCTGATCCACTGAATCAGTGGCTAACAGCACCCAAAGGGCTAGCCAGTGAAATTTACACCAAGCTCAGGGACACGGTACCCCATCAATCAGATGTGTCAAAGGCCAGGTAGGAAAAGCTCTTAGGGGATGACACTACCAATAGCCAATAGAAGCAAGCCTGGCACACTGCCCACAATTTAATTAGAGATGCCCACAGCAGGTTTATTCAAAACAAAATTCTATATTCCTGGTACAGAACTCCAGGTGTTCTCCATGCTATCAGACTACTAGAACATGATAGATGCTGGCGCTGTCAAGCAGTTGGAGGGAACCTGTAACACATTCTTTGGTCTTGCCCTAAAATGCAACCCCTGTGGCAACAGGCAGGCCACATGAATACCTTAGTACTACGTAAAGACATCCCAGTCTCTGCACCCCCCCCCACTGCTGCTGTCTATTAAACCAATAACCCTCTCACTGACACAGTCTGAACTTGGATGGCTCACTGTGTTAGCACTGCAGACTAAAAGGTCCCTTCTTTGCAAGTGGGGAACCTCTCTGATACCTACTATTGGTGAAATCCTAACCTCCCTCACTACTGTAGCCAAACTAGGCAGACTCTCGCACCTTAAGCTCAACCAAATGGCCAAATTTTCCAAATGCTGGGAACCCTATATTATGGCATTTGTGAATCCACCAGTAGATACTGGCTAACCCTTCTGGTCTGCCCCTGCACTCAGTTTACACTGGCATCCCACACCACACCACCCTCTCCATCCTACCTTTCCACCTTACCCTTGCACATGGTGTTCAGATAGGGGTGAGAGCCACTGCCCATTTCAGTTTCTCTCCATTAATTAGAACAACAAATAGAACATAGTTACTCTACCGACAATATAATTAGCATAGTGTGTTATAAGTAGTAAACATGTATATGCTGGTATACTTTACGGTTTTCTTTGACAGATCCAGAAACAAATGATTTGATACCTTTTACAGTTTTCTTTGATACATTACAGAGTGTGAGAAATAGAAGCCATACCATAAGCGAGTATGCCCCTCAGGATCACCCAGGAAGCCTTGAAGGTACCTGACCTGATCTCTTCTCCATTCTGGGCCAACTTGCTTGGAATCTGTAAATAGCATGCTTTTTGTAGTTGTGTAGCAAGCATCCAATGTTGAAATTCAATGCTCTGTACCATTATGATGGCTTATATTCTCTCCGTCAATCATCAGTGTCTTGCACTATACTTTAAGAACCTGGACTTTGTATATTTTTGTTGTAAACTTTGAAACTTAATAAAAATTGTTAACAACAAAATTAGAAATGTGACAGTGAAGCACAGTTTCAGAATGGGGTGGTGACACACAGTTTCGGAATGTGATGGTGACGCACCATTTCGGAACGTGGCAGTGATGCACAATTTAGGAATTTGGCAGGGACAATTTACAATTTTAGAATGTGGCTGTGAAACAGTTTCAGAATGTGACATGAAACACCACTTTGAAATGAGACAGGAATGTGCAATTTTAGAATTTGGTGAGGATGCACAATTTCTGAATGTGGCAAGGATGGGCAGTTTCAGAATGTGGCAGGTATGCATAATTTTAGAATGTGGCTGGGACACACAATGTTCGAATGTGGTGGGGATGTGATGCACTATTTTGAAATATGGTGAGTGTGAACAGTTCTGGAATGTGGTTGGGACAAGCAATTTCAGAATAAATGGTATATCCTGTCACATTCCAGCAGTGTGCATCCCTACTATATTCTGAAATTGCCAGTCCTTACCAAATTCCTCTATGTGTGTTCCTGTTGCAATCTGAGACTGTCTCACTACATTTTGAGCTGACACATCCCTGACACATTCCCCCCCATATTTTAAAATTGTGCACCACCTTGACATTCTATACCTTGGTTCTGCTCTGCATTCCAAAACCACCTCCTGACACATTCTAAAGCACAGTACCATGCATCTAAATATTCTGGTAATGCAAGCACTGTAGTCAACCCTATGCCAGATTTGTATTTGTTAATGATTACTACAGCTACTTAAACTTTGGAGAAACAGGTCCTATAAGGTTGCTGACATGGAGGACTAGAATGTGAGTTCAGGTTATGACATAATCAGTGGCTCTTCACTGAAACTACTGTGGCTTTATTGAATAGGTAGTGAAATCATGGTTACAAAATAGCTGATAACTTTAAAAAGAGATAACATGGGCTGGCCCATTGGCACAAGGGTAGGATTTCCACCTGTGACGGTGGTGAACCTGGGTTTGAATCCATGCTAGGGCTATCAGAGGGCCTGCTTGGGGGGGATTAAACATCCCATGGACTGCTCTCCTCCTCTGGGGGGAGGGGTGTGTGTGATTGAGTGTCCAGTGCAAAAGTGCGGATACCTGGTGGAAGCTGGGGGATCCGATGTGACTGGCGCCTGATATGTGAGGAGGCAGGATGGAGGTTGGGTTCGTCCCACTGACATTATTGCACATCCCACCTCCTGAGGGGATTAGCATCCACTAAAAATGCTGCCTGTCCCAGGGATGATGCCGGCTCCTGGTACTGCGGCCCCCGAAAGTACACGACCCCAACCGAGACCATGTACCACTGGATGCCCCACCCCTGTGGCCCCACCTTGGGGGGTAAGCCTAGGGTGCCCTGTCAGTCACGGTGATGCAGCCAGTAACATGGACCTGTCTCTGTGAGGTGGGGTCATCTCAGTGGGTTCACCTTGGAGGGGTAAGCCAGGGCGAATCGGGGATCGGTTACAGGGGAGGAGGTGGGTCTGTAAGGTAGGGCTGATAATAATATGGGATAGGCAGTGCAAAAAAAAAAAAATGAGAGAGCTAACATAGAAAACTAATTTTTGGTATGAGATTTATTGGTGGTATGCTTATTCTAAATCTGCAATGTAGCACTTTTGGACTGACTACCTCTTTAAAATTGTCCATAAATTCTACCTCCTCTTTGCCTTTCATTTTTCCTAACGCTACCCCCAAAACTCTGCCCTGTTCCTCCACCTGTGCTGGTGACCAGTATATCATCCCCATGCATATAAAAGCCCTGGATCCCATCTCTAAGCCAATCCAAAGAACCTCCAGCCCCACCTTTTACCTGCTGTGTCCTTGTATTAGCATTTATCCCTCTCCTTACATATAAAACAAACTCCTTTCCTCCCTGTCCTATGCTTCTGAAACATGCCATAACCCAGTATGGCTACCTCCCAGCTGTGGTTGCCCATGCACTGTGATTCTGTTATGGCCATCAGATCCAGGTCCTCCTCTGCAATAGTGGTTCTATTACTATGTCACCATCTGTGTACACAGTTTCTACATCAAGATCTGGCCCCCATCCCCTAGCTACTTTTCCTTACGTTCAGTTTTACCTAATCTCACATGCTGACAGTGCTACAAACTTCCCCCACACTGCCATATTCAGACTAGCCCACCCATTCTAAAAGTTCCCTCCCTAAACAAACCACAGCTCTTTTAATCTTTAACAAAACAAGGAATACCTTGCCATAAGTACTTTTGTTCAGGAAAGCACTGCATATCTCCCTACCTGCTTCAGACTCTCTGGTCCTGATGGTCATAATGCATGTCTCGCTCACAACATGTGCCCAATGCTGCCCATACCCACCAGAGTGACACATAAAACAAATCACAAACTGTAATTATATATTATTTCTGTTATAGTCATGCATGGTGCACATTATAAACAGAGCAGCACTCTCTCGCCTTCTCTCTCTCGCTCTCTCTCTCCCCCCCTCTCTCTCTCTCTCCCTGTCTCATTCAGAACAACACTTCACACTTCGCCAACCACATCAGACTCGGGTCCTGCCATACTTGTTTCTTTTTTCACATTTTATTTCCCTCCATCAGCGCTCCCGAGACTACCTCAGACTTTCTGGCTTTCTTTCACCCAGCCTGAGAACCCCGCAACCTGAGCCCCCCCCGGTACTCCAACCCCCCCCACACCTACCTGCAGTGAACCTCCTGGCTTGCACTCCCAGGGCGGGGCCACCACCACTTACTTGGTGCTCCTTATATCCAATTGTCAGCAGGCAGGGTGAGGGTCAGAGGATATCATGGACGAGGCGAGTGGGACTGAGCGGTAGGCATGGGGGTCATGGGTCATCATCTACTTGGGGGGCAGGGCTTTTCCTTTGTTCCATGAGTGTGACCCGTGGAGGTGCAGACATGCAATGACATCCAGCATGAGACAAGTGCACTCCCGCACCCAGCTCACAGATGTTCGTGGTTGTCTCCACCCCTTCCTGACCAGATCCCCAGCTGTAGCACACTCAGCCTTCACTGGGAGTCACTGATGCCAGGAAACCACAACCTACCCTCCCCAGGAGAGGAAAGCAGTCCCCCAGAAGCTCAACCCTCTCCTCCCTGGCTAACCCTGGCAATTCAAACCGATCCCATGCTCAGGTTACCGGCATGGTGCGAGGTGTGGTGTCCAGCGCTTCAACCCTCAGTGCCACCGGGTTGGGCCAACAGCACACTCCTTGCTCACACCATATGCACAATGCTGCTCAGCATCATGTCTACCAGAGTGACATAAAATAATAAACCTCAGACTCTAAATACTTATTTTTTCCTCTTCTGCTCACTTGTGGCTTTCACACTCTCTCCCTATGCTGACACACAATACCTAAAGCGAGAGAGTGCTGCTCTGTTTATAATGGGCGCCATGCATGACTATAACAGAAAAAATATATAAAATTACAGAGCACGACAGGGAACTGTATCAATTAAAGCAGAAAGAAGTGGGGAAGGCAGTCAGAAAAGCAAAGGCCCAAACCGAGGAAAGGATAGCCAACTCAGTTAAGAAGGGGGATAAAACCTTTTATAGGTACATTAGGGAACATAGAAAGGTTAAGGGAGGATAGGGAAGATTAATAAAGGAGAGGGAGGTGGGCAGAGGAGATAGTGAAAAGGCAGAGATATGAATGAATACTTTGCTCAGTATTCACAAAAGAAGAAGAGGAGTTACCTAAACCAAACAGTGAAGCACTCTGGATAGTGGGGATGATACCAGTCCATTCAAAGAAGAAAGAGTACTGAAAGAACTTCAAAACTCAAGGTGGACAAAGCAATGGGGCCTGACGGGATTCACCCTAGAATCCTAAAAAGAGCTAAGGAGGACCTAGTGACACTCTAACCACACTTTTTAACAAATCATGGGAAGATGGGGTGGTACCTGAGGACTGGAGGAGGGCAGATGTGATTCCCTTCACAAAAGTGGGAGCAAGGCAGAAGCGAAACTACAGACCTGTTAGTTTGACCTCAGTGGTGGGGAAAATGATGGAATCACTTGAAAAAAGAATTGTTGAGTACCTAGAGGCCAGCGGGCACTGGACCCAAAGCAGCATGGATTCACAGAAGGAAGGTCATGTCAGACAAATCTAATCGATTTCTTTGACTGGGTGACCAAAGTAATAGACCAGGGAGGGGCTGTGGATATGGCCTACCTAGACTTTAGAGGCATTTGACACAGTCTCACATAAAGATTAATAATCAAGTTAGCCAGCCTGGGAGGGGTCCCAGGGTGGTAGCCTGGTAGAAAACTGGCTGCACAACAGGACACAGAAGGTAATAGTGAATGGAACACATTCTGAAGAAAGGGGTTACTAGTGAGTACTCAGGGCTCAGTACTGGGTCCAGTCCTCTTTAACATCTTTATAGGTGACATTGCAGAGGGTCTGGAAGGAAAGGTATGCTTCTTTATGGATGACACAAAGATCTGTAACAGAGTTGATACACAAGGGGGTAGAGAGGATGAGAAGGGACTTGGCAAGGTTGGAGGAATGGTCAGACATATGGCAACTTAGATTCAATGCAAAGAAGTGCAAAGTAATGCACCTGGGAAATAAAAATCCAGGAGAAGAGTACACAATAGCAGGGGAGGTACTAACAACAACAATAATGGAAAGGGATCTGGGTGTAGTCATATCAGATGACCTAAAGGTGGGTATGCAATGTGAGACGTCAGTAGGGAAAGCAGGGGATACTGGGATACATAGGAGGGAATCACAAGTAGAAAAAGGGAAGTGGTTATCCCTCTATACAGACAGTTGGTGAGACCCCATCTGAGTACTACGTGCAGTTTTGGAGACCTCATCTCATAAGGACATAGACAGGATGGAAGCAGTCAGAGGAGGGCAACTAAAATGGTGCAGGGTCTACATCAGAAACCATATGAAGAGAGACTGAGAGAGCTTAATATGTATACCCTTGATGAAAGGAGGGACAGCGGGGACATGATAGAAACTTTAAAAGTACCTCAAGGGAATCAACAAAGTCCAGGAGGGTAGCATCTTTCAGAAAAGAGATGCGAAGAACAAGGGGCACAATTTAAAGTTAGAGGGGACGGCTCAGGGGTAATGTGAGGAAATGCTTTTTCACTGAGAGAGTGGTGGATGCATGGAACCACCTTCCTGGAGAGGTTGTGGGGTCTAAAACAGTGGAGGAATTCAAACATGCATGGGACAGACATAAGGCAATATAGTGGGGGGTTGCAGGAAATAGGCTGTTGGTTAACTAGAATCTGCAGCTTATCCAGTAGATGGGGAAATGGGCAGACTGGGTGGGCCAAGTGGTCCTTATCTGCCTTCAAAGTCTATGTTTCTAACAAGTTCACTCCTCCGATATTACACTCACTCATCTGTGTGACTGAAAATGGCAGGACATCTTTTTTTTAAATACCCTTTTTAAAATATCTGCCACAAAACAAAATCCTGTCTCTTCACTGAGACATGTGAGCACAGCAGACTCATCACTTTCCAGCCCACTTGCTAAGACATGCCACCATTTTCCACATGTAATTGTTCATAAATTATCCTATTAACCAATCCACGAATACATTAGTAGGGTTAGTAGTGTCGGGAAGTTTAAGCATCCCTAGCAACCTCCTAATAACTTGACGCTAAAGCAGAGTTATACATGACAAAGCACCAAAAATCCTATCAAATTTCTTTTAAGAAAAAAATAAACAAACAAAAATGTTAAATAATTAAAATTTCACTGTCTTAACTAGTCCCTATTGCATAAGTGAAATATGCATAGGGGGCTCTTGTCTGATGATACCTGATGTATCTACACTCGTGCTGCTTGACCTCAGACAACTAACTCATGGCTTATGCCACTTGTGAGGTTACCTGAGGTAAAACAGCACTTGTATAGATAAATCAGGTATCACACAGGTCCCCCGTGCATATCCCTGATACATATGTATATGTATATGTATGTAACAAAAATGCATGAAAGAAAAAGCAACAGGATACAGGGCCCTAGGAAGCTCTGCCTAGTAACACAGACAGAGGCGGAAGATGCAAGCAGGCACCAGCACTCCTAAGTTCTTCACAGAACAAGCACAAACTGTGTGCAACAGTGTCCTCCTGGCAGGAGAACTGTATTGCAGGCTACAAGTAGGAACAGCAGTTGAGTATTACAATCTAGTGGTCAAAGCTGGGAACTGCAGCCAAGTAAGTGCAAGGAGTACAGAAGAAAACACAATTCTAGAGAGTGGAACTACACAGCAGTGAGACCATGACTGCCACACAGATGATAGCACCCCTACAAGCCACAAGGACTACATGTCAAGCACAGTCAGTAGCAGTGAATTTCTGGCGACATGGCATCAATTGAATAGGTGTCCAAATCTGACATAGCAAAGGAGGATTTTCATTCTTACTTAGAATTCTTTAAATGCTGCCTGATGGTGAGCAGTGTTGCCAACACCAAGAAGGTGGATGTCTCCCTGGCAGTTTTGGGACTCACAGTATGCGGACTCCTCAAAAGCCTGACAGCACCATCCATGCTGTTGTACATGCAGTATGCTCAACTCTCAGAGACACTTCACAGCATTTTAAGCACATGCGGATTCTCTTTGCAGAGTACTTGTTTTCATCATTTGAACCAAGAGGAGGAGAATGTGCTTGCAGACTATATTATTGCTTTGAAGCACCTGGTAACCATCTATGATATTGACAAGTTTCTGGATGATACCCTACAGGATCAATTTGTCTGCAGTCAGTGAGGAGATGGTTATCTATCACAAATGGATGTTGTCAGCAAAGGACTTACCCTTCAAATCAGTCTGTAATATTGTGCTCACTTTGGAGTTCATGCAGAAAGATACCAGGGAGCTAGCTTGGCATCCTGAACCAATAAAATGTGAGTTTTACAGAGACATATATGTTAGGAGCTAAGGGGCATTCCAGGCCATGAAGTGGTCAATCGCCTTCTCATCAGCAACCACAAGGTTGTGGGATGTCAACACAACAGGCCAGTGCTGCAAAGCTAAAGCAAGTTTGTTACCATTGTGGGGGTAATTACCAGCAAAGAACATGCAAATTTTTTTTCTTGTCTTTCTCACGGGGCTCCTGCTCTCAGGTGGGGTTTGGCTTTCTCTGTGAGAGAGCTCACATCCACCATACTAGCTGCATTACTCACTCCTGACCCCATCCTGATACTGGTGAATCCCCAACAGATTCCCCCCATGGTGGGGCTGGGTGGGGAGGGCCGTGGCCCCCCCAGAGCACACAGATCCAGTTTTGCTGGTCAGGGCTGCAGGTTAAGAGAGTGGTTTGGGCTTTGTGTAGCCTGACAGCACTCCCTCAATTTTTCATTTTCTGTCCCTCCCTCGTTGCTGTGGCATACATGTCAGTGTGTGTACTTGGAGGTGTGCACACACTGCAGTGTCCCACAGAACTCTTCCTTTCTTGGTGTTCCTGACCTGCATGGTCCTTGGGCCTCCATCTGGGGTAGTCATTCAGCGGACTACCAAACCACCCTCCCTGGGAGAGGAGAAATGTCCTCTGGATGCTCAGTTCTCTCTCTCTCTCTGGCTGACCCAGTAACCTGTGTTTCCCACCGAGTGCTGGTCACCCGTGTGGCAAGAGGTAAGGCACAATGCCTCAGCGCTCAATGCCACTGGGCTAGCTCTAGCACATGCAGATTCTGACCAGAAAAATGCCTCAACAATGGAAAAGAGGGTAATTTGATGACAGTGTGCAGAAGTGCATCACATGCTGCTTGTGCACAGTGTGTCACAGACATCATGCCTGAGAAGAAACCATGGGAGTGTAGTAAAAAATATATACCAATATATAATACTTTTAACTTTGGTTTTTCCAAAAAAGCAGCAGTAGGTACCTGCTTAGTCACCAGATTGTTTCAGTTTCCTAAATACATGAGTTGATCCATATTAGACTTAGAAAACTGGTTGCTGTCTTAGTTGAGTGTGTGCAAAGTGTGGCAACTGATTTTCAATGTGAACAAGTGAAAAATCGTGCACTTGGAGCACAAAAACTCAGGGGCAGAGTACAAAATGGAGGAGAGGTACTGATGGCCACCAAACAGGAATGAGACCTGGGGGTAATCATATCTGATGACATAAAGGTGGCCAAACAGTGTGACAAGACAATGGGAAGAGCCAGTAGGATGCTCGCATGCATTGGGAGGGGTAAAACCAACAGAAAGAAGGAGCTGGTGATAGCGCGATATAAATAATTTGTGAGACCTCATCTACAGTACCGGGTCTAGTTCTAGAGACCACATCTCTGAAAGGACATAGAATAGAGGCAGTCCAGAGAAAGGCAACTAAAATGGAGCAGGGTCTGCACCAAAAGCTCTATGAGAAGAGGCTAAGGGACCTCAATATGTATATCCTGGAGGGAAGGATGGACTTGGGGTCCTTCTCACTGAGATAAATACTATGGAGTTTAATAAACAAGCTGCATCCAGAAATAGCTTGCAGAAGAGTTTGCCAAAGAAGTCTACAAATTGACATACATTAGTAAATAAGGACCATTCAGAAATAGTGATTAGCAATCATTTTTCGGTACTTCAAAATCTTACCTCTCAATGACAATGGCAAGAATCTAGTTTATGTATTGCTCAAATGTCTTATAAATCATTGGAAATTCTAATTATTCTATCCTGGAACACAGAGAGCTTAGCATGTAGACTGGCTGATGATGAAATTAAAGAGTTTCTAATAGCGTTTGATATTTTGTGTCTGTTGGAAACATGGTGGCAGGATGTCATGCCTCCGCTGATCCCTGGATATACAACCTTTGCTATTCAAGTCATAAAATACAAGACATGTGGTATAAATCAGACTGGTATAGCTACATATCTTAAGACTTCTCTAAATTACAAGATTGCTGTTCTGGATTGTCAATTGTCACTAAACATGGACTCTGGCCAAAAATGCTACATTGCAGAATTAGAATAAGCATACTCCCAATAAATCTCATACTAAACATTAGGTTTCTGTGTTACTTCATTTTAAAGTTATGGGCTATTTTGTAACCCTGACTTCACTACCTATTCAAAAAAGCCAGTTTCAGTGAAGAGGTGCTGATGATGTCATCTCCTGAACTCACAGTCTAGCCCTCTCTGTCAGCAAGCTTATAGGACCTGTTTCTCCAAAGTTAAAAGATTATTCTGCAATGGTTTTCACAAGTAAAACAGGCAGCACCATTCTAAAAACAGTGCTGCAGAATCTATGTGTTTCAAGTTTTGCAACAAAGTTGACAAATTTGTCTTTTAATGCCTTTTTGGCTTCTGCATAGAACCTCTTAGTAAGGTTTTAAAGCAGCACTATCACTCCCATCCCCATTTACTAGGTGACTGAATAATTGATTTAGAGTGCCATCCTGAGAAATCACCTCAATTGAATGACATGTGTGAATGATCATAGCCTTTCTCCACATCAGATGTATCCAGTCTGCAAATCTCACATTAGTGTGCTGTCACCTAGCATCCAGCAACCCAGGAAAAGAGGACAACAATAACAAAAAGCACACAAAAAATGTGAATTTGTCAACTTTGTTACAAAACCTGAAATACACATATGTTTTAAAGCAATGTTTATTGAATGGTGCTTCCTGTTTTACTGGAGAAAACCATTTGCACATAGTTTTTAAACTTTGGAGAAGCAGGTCCTGTAAGCTTGCTGACAGGGAGGGGTAGACTTTGATTTCAGGAGGTGACATCATCAGCACCTCTTCACTGAAACTGGCTTTTTTGAACGGGCAGAGAATTTAGGGTTGTAAAATGATTTGCAACTTTTAAACAAAGTAACTTAGGGATCTCAGTTTTGGCATGATGGTGATTGGGACTATGTTGATCCATATTCTGAATTTATTGATGCCAGTAATTTGTGACCATAGTCCGTCTTTAATACTTCCTTTGAAATTGGAGAACAGTAATAATAAAATCATTCTTCTTAATGTTTATTTTCCCCCTACAACTAGTTCAATTTATTTATTTAGTTTTTGTTAACCAGGTAGGTACACTAAGCAGAAGCTGCCTGTTTTCAAGTATGACACAGGAGAGTTACAACAAGGGTGATGCAACACTAATTTACAATATACAGCAATATACAACATGTACACAGGTAAAGGTAACAACAAACAGGATGCAATCAATTATAGTCAGGGTAGGCACGAGTGGTGGACAGCTTGTATCACAACCAATAGGAAAGTGCTAAACACAATAGGGAGAGGGTCACATGGCAACAAAAGAACATTCTCTGTACACATAGCATAAAAACAGTATTATCATCCATGGCAAAAGCAGCAGAACACCAATATCATAGCAACAAGTAGAATCTAGAGTGGGCAAGGAGCCCAGTAACCAGTTTACCTCTAGGAGGAGCATATGCATTTAGAGGTGTTTAGGAGTTGGCTATGAGGTGACTTTTTGAAACTCCCTGCTGTGGCACAAACACAAAAATCTGTTGGGATGTAATTCCGTTATCTGGGAGCAAAGTATTGGAATGCTGCTGAACCAAGGATAGTTCTCAGCTTGGTGATCACAAGCAGGCGACAACCTAAGGATCTTAATGGATACAGACTGTGATGTAGAAGGAAGTAGGCTGTGGGGTAACTAGGATCTGCAGCTTATCCAATAGTTAGGGAAATGAGAAGACTGGGTGCATCAAGCGGTCCTTATCTTCTGTCAAAGTCTATGTTTCTATGTGGCTGAAGCCACTCAACAAGCTGTTGTGGCTGCTGACTTCTTAACACATTATAGACAATATTTCCTAGTGCATGGATTCTCAAGGCTTCAGGGGCAGCCAATTTAATTTCTCATATAATGAACAGTGGTGGACAAATCTGCTGTTGGGAAGCACAAAGCAATATATTCTATTATAAGTAACATTCCACCTCCTCAGCGTAAGTTTAGATGTTGAGGGTGCATACACAGCAACATTATACATGAGCTTAGATAGTAATATACTCCTTGCAATTGACAGGCAGGCATGGTGGGTGAGGTTGTGTCTAATTCTGTAGGACAGATCCAAACTAGAGTTGACAGCTTTACAGGTTTTCGATATATGCAGGTTAAAGTCAAGTGTGGTGTCCAATGTAACCCCAAGATAGTTGAAGGACTGCACTGCCTATTCACCTACTATTTGGTCACAATTTTCTGAATTATTAGATGATTTAACAACTAAATATAAAATATATGCTTTCCTTGTTATTGGTGATGTTAATGCCAGAATCCATGTCAGCAGTCAGATGGAAAACCTTCTAACGGGTTTTGTCAGAGCCTGAACATGATTAACCCTAAAGTAAGTAATGTTAGAAACTCCAAGTATAAGAAACTTAATCATCAGGATAAAATATTGTATAAAATAATGTTAGACTTGAGTTTATGCTTGATAAATTGCCATTTTCTTGGTGATCCAGAGGGTGAATATACATTTATGGGACATATGGGATCTTTTTTTTTAATTAAATATGCTTTACTTAATTGAACAAGAAAACATAATCACACCTTAAAGAATGGACACAGAACAGAACACCAATAATCAAACAAATGGATACTGAACAATCTTTGTCAGAAACCTAAAACTTGACTATACTGTGTGTGAACCACAAAATATGGAGCAAGGGATAACTAAAATTAAAAATATGGTATCTTCCATTATTGATCTAGCCTGGATTAATCAGGATGCCTTAAAATTTCTGTTAGACTTTGAGTTCTGGGATTGTCCTGATTCAGCTCATTGACCATTACTTATAGCTTTTCAAATATCAAGAATGGGTGGTAACTTTGCCCAGTTTACTGGTAATGCAGGTAATCTGGAAATAATTAATTCTAAAAGAATTAGTTGGCAAAATGAAACTATGTATCCATCTATTTTCAGAGCTGTTTTATGTTGATTCCATATCTTTACCCAACAAAATAGTTTCACTTTCCGATAATAACCAAATTATCTGTAAATGGCTTGAAATTCATAATTGTATTAAACCCTTATTTATAACCAATAGGAAAATGGAGCATTTTTGTCCAATATGGTTCAATATGATCTGCCTGATTACTAAACATAAATTAAATAGACATGTTAGATACTGTAAAAAACATAAATCCATGACAAATCTTAGTTCTCTGAATAATGCAATGAAGGAATATAGGAAATTATTGGACCTTGAAAAGGAAAAATACCAGAACAGTATGTGGAACAAATTTTGTGAAACAAATTAATAAGAACAGTTATAAACAAAGACTCAAGAGCCTTCTTGTCTTTGCTTAGCCATGACTATAACCAATATTAAAGGGAAGTGGAAGCATATATTATATCACAGTTACGGGAGGAGCATTTTCTGTCTCTACTTCTGCCATACAGAATATATTTTAACTGTTACTGTCAATGAACTGAGGTCTGAAACTCTTTTATATTTCTCACCAAGGCCTTACTGTATATATTGGTAGGAAATTAAGCAAGTTTTGTCCTCAATTACATCTAATAAAGCTCCTGGTCCCAATTAAATTCTATCTGACGTTTACAAAATATTTCCCAATTGGTGGCTTCTTTTTTTTTAGTAGTACTTAATATATTTGTCAGAGGAGAACATTTTCCATATAGCTTGAAGGGAAGTATAATTTTGCTATACGTAAAAAGGGTCAAGCTTCTCATCTTAGTATATATAATACAAAATCACACATGCCCCCACAATGCAAAGCATCATGGGCTGCATATGCAAATCACCACAGAATGTTATGCTGGTCCAACATAAAGCAGAATTGCATAGGTGAATTCTGCTTTAAGATGGACCAGCATAACATTCTGTGGTGATTTGCATATGCAGCCCATGATGCTTTGCATTGTGGGGGCATGTGTGATTTTGTATTTTCTTGAAACTTGGCTTCCCAGCCAAATGCCCTTTGGGGTAACCCTTGCCTCAGTGTTTGCGCACAGAGGTTCTTTGTCTTTAGTATATATAGACCCATTAGTCCTATTGATCCATCTCAGAAGGTATTTTGTAAAATAATATTGCATTGGTTACAGTCCTGGATCCATGAAAACCAACTATTGAATGAGAAACACAATGGTTTTAGGAGTGGATGATCTACTATTCAGCATTGCAACATTTTGTCACATCTTATTTATAAATACACATGTATTAAGAAATCAAAACTTGATTGTTGTTTAGGGGACCTCAGGTGTGCATTTGATAGTATTAGTCATAAATTATTACGGCAGGCTGACCCCGTGGTGCTGGAGGTTGAGGCGCTGGTCGCTGCACCTTGCACCATGCCAGCAACCTGGGTTTGGGAATGAGCTTGGTCCACCGGGGGTTGGCAGGGGAGAGAGAGGATCAGGCATCCAGAGAACTGCTCCCCTCTCGGGGGATGGAAGACTTGTCATCCACCTTGTGTGATTGCCTTCTGGCAGTGGCTGGAGGGCAATAGAGGCAGGAGGCATGTACCAACATCCTCACATTGGTAGGGTGGGAGGATGGGAGAAAAGGGAAAAAAGGAGCCTGGAAGGGTTCCATGATGGATCCACATCCCAGAGGGCTGTCTCCAGTGTCAGGGTTGGGTCTCTGGGGGGGAGGCCAGAACCCACCTCCCTGGCCCTACTGTGGGGGGCAATCCGTGGGGGAATTTCCATGGACAGCATGAGCGGGAATGTGTGGGACCGGAGAAGTGAGTTCCTCCATGAGGAGGAGGACCACAGCCACCTTCCAGGAGGCAGTATAGCACAGTGGGTTAAGGCTCTGAGCTGCAGATCTGGAGACCTGGGTTTGAATCCCACAGCTGCCTAGGTGCATACTGTTTGATCCTGAGAAAGTCACTTAACTTCCTTGTGCTCCCAGGTCACATTTGGAAACAAGCTTCAGCTTAGTGTGCTACTCCTGGTTAAACAATCAATGTTCCCTTCCTTTCATGGTGGAGAAAACTCTTTATGGAAAAAAAAATATTATGGCAGAATTTTGCAAGCTTATTTTATAGACCCCTTCATACTGGATATTATAATAGGGTTACATCAAAACACCTGGGTAAGAGTACAGTACAAGCAGTCAGGAGGATTAACTTCTTTTGTTAGCACTAATCTCAGTGTCCAACATGGATGTATTCTTGCCACCACTTTATTAAACTTGTATATCAATATTACAATTGAACGGGTTGGATCTTAGTGAATTTCATTCTCAAAGAGGAAGGTAAGCTGCTCAGTTTATGCAGATGATATAGCAGTGATTTCTGCATCATTACTTGGCCTACAAAAAAAAATGAATCATTTTGTTGCATTATACAAGGATAGCAGATTGATTATTAATATAGATAAAACCAAATTAGTAGTTTTTGGCAATAAAAATAGATGAACTCCAAGGCTATTTATGGAAAATTTAAAGATCGAAACTCAAAATTATTCTGATTACCAGGGAGTAAGATTCTCAGACAATTTTTGCTGGAATCGGCATCTTTCACAGACTGAAACTAAGCTAACAAATTCTGGTCAGATCCACCATGGCTGCATAATTAAGTTAGTGAAGTTGTGTGGAATTGTTACGGGAGGTATGAAGAAACAAAACAATGATTTGTAAGTAGTAAGATTTGTTTTAGTTTCTGTTCTAAGGAAGGCATACACATTATTAGGAAAATATATGGAGGTGTACATTTTAATGGAAGGAACAGGAAGCTTACAAAATAACCCTAGAGCAAATGCAACTGATGTATGTGTTATCCCAGATGATATTGGCCAGACAGCCACATTTTAAAGAAAACATAATTGCACATATCCCAATAATGCAAAGCATCAAGGGAAACATATGCAAATCCCCATGATGGTACAGAAGGTGGCAGTACATGAAAAAGTAATGGCTGGCATATGTTCATCCTTGGGATTATTTACACATGTATTTACTTATTTATTTGAAGAGAAACAGGCTTTTTGTCCATGAGGTGATGTAAGTTATATTTAAGTAATGTGTTGATGTCAGGAAGTCAGGTGTAATGATGATGGACTGTTAGAGAAAATGTGATATTAACTTTCGGGGGGGGTTGCTTTTAATATGGGCAAGGTAGTTATGCTTGTGATAATGGGAATATTAGGAAAGTATGAGGTGTACACAGAACTGGAGTACAAATATGCATAGTTTCATAAGTATGTGCTCAGAGTGCAAGCAAATGTGATATGCAGGTTTGTTTTAGAAAAAGGTACAAATAGCGATACATGCAATTAATAGAATGATAGATAATTACATAGACATATAGCTAGAGAGAGAGAGACACAGACAGACAGGCAGGCAGAATAGGAATGGCAGTGAAGGTCTGAAGAGATGCCAACCCCACCCCCACCCCGTAGACATGGACAGGCATTGGGGCGTGCCTTTGGGTCATTGCCCATAACGCTCCCGAAATTTCACCTCACCCTACCCTGCAGGCACAGACAAGAGTCGAGGTGTGCCTTGGGGTCTTCAAACTTTACACTCACCCCATTCCATAACGAAATATGCAGAAATGGGTACAGTATAAGAGAATGGAGTGAACTTTGGGGTTGAAGAGTCAAAGGCACTCCTCGATACCTGTCACTGGCTGCAGGGTGGAAATGGGTGTGGAATGGCATGAACATTACTGTTGACAATCCCAAGTCACACCCCTAATGCCTGTCAGTCCCTACAGTGCAGGGCATTATGGTCAGAAACCCTAACGCCCTCGGAGTTTCTTTGGTATTTTCACTCCAAGTTTTCAGCATGTGCTTTTTGTGATCCCACCACATGAACAGTGACACTAACAGTTCATTACCCGAAAGGAGATTTTGCATAGCGACTGTGCCATTTGGCACCACAGATGCAAAAACACGTTTTGAACAGGATATAAAAATGACAACTGTACATTTCTTGCTTCAGTAACACAAACACACACACACACACACACACACGCGCGAACACGCTAGAACACAGGGGCAAAATTATTAGATTTGTCTGCAAGCACTATTTTCTATGCAAGTTGGAGCATGGGGAGGGGGGTTAAGGCTGGAGATCAGTTATGGTCCATGACATAACCACATGGTCAGAATATTAAATATTTTAAAATAAACATAAATGCAAAAGTAACCATTTCAAGAAGAAAATGTAAACTGTGGCACTTCACAGTTATAGGGTAAGTTAGCACATCTAGACTTATTTGCTGCATATACATCTCAATTGCTAAGGGGTCCTGACCATGTTCACCCTTCCTGAAGCCAAGCTAGCTACATTATGTCTAACAATAACATGGATGGAAAAATGATGCCATATTTTCAACAAGAAGTTAGCATTTTAAAAAGACAGTGCTGTAGACTGAGTAGCAGCTTGTGTAGGTGCATTCATCATGCTAGCCAAGATATGTTCTGGTTGCGTTCCTTAAGACTAATCAGTGGGAGAAGTAGGGGAAAGAGACATAAATCTAAATTAGAACCATTTAACCTATTTGTGATTTAAAGTTGCATGACAGAAATGTGGCTTACAGAACTGGACACCATATTCCAAATGAGGCCTCACCAGTGATATACACAGTGACATCACCACTTCCTTTCTTCTGCTGGTAATACCTCTCCCTATGCACCACAGCATTCCACTGGTCAGCTTTGGTACATTGGTTAGCCACTTTTAGGTCATCCACTATGATTACCCCAAAATTCCTTTCCATTTTGATGACCATCAGTCCCCCACCCCGTAATTATTCTCTGGGTTCCTGCAACCCTTCCTTATTCAGCAGACAGTTAGTGCATCTGGACTTATTTGCTGCATATGCATCTCAGTTGCTAAGGGGTCCTGACCATGTTCATCTTTCCTCAAGCCAAGCTAGCTGCAGTATGTCTAGCAACAACATGAATGGAAAGATTATGTATATGAAAACTTATTAATTATACTGTACATGCCCTAACACTCAAAGTGTGTCTCCTTTGGCTGCCTTGTTGTCTGTGGTTAATTTGAAACAAAAGGCAATGTAACAAGACACTGGCCTCCACTGGAGATATTAAACAACAGAGCAAACTGCACTCTGGAAAGATTGCCTGGGACAAGATGCAATTAAAAAAAAACTGATTAGCAGGTTCCAGGGAGTACAAAACCACCAGGAATGTTAGAAAAAACTACTCATCCCCACTCATTCACAGGTGTCAATTAATGTTTTTGTTAACCATGCTGGTTCATCTTCTTTCTTCCCTCATAGTAAAAATGTGAAACTACATTTGTGTTATTTTAAATGAGTGATAAATGGCATGTCCAGGGGTATGGCAGCTCTGATAGTTGTTCCAGTCTTACATTTTTCCAGGCTCAGTTTATATCAGTGAAAAGAAAGTAGGGCAAAAACAAACAAACAGCCTTTTGTTTCTACAAGTAGTTGTTAACTGCAGCTGGTATTTTTAAAATGTACAAGGCAACTCCACTTCTCAAACTTAAAAGAAAAAATACACTTCATCAAAGGTTGTGTTTACCAAGTACTGTGCCCATGATTAAAATATTTTTGAACCCCTTCCCCAATATACATATTTATATATATATATATATATACACATATAAATATAGATAGATATTGAATATGGGAAACAAATATGGTTAATCCCAAATGCTGAACTTTGTTTTTAGCTTATAAATGTTGAAGAAAAACCTGTGGCTTTTTCAACCGGAACGCTGTGTCTATTGTTTTCCTTGGGAGCTGTAGTTTCAGACACTTCTTAATTACTCTTTCTCTTTGAGGCACCAGGTGGCTCTGATAATCATTTGTTCCAAGGGTTTTTAAGTCAATTTGAAGGTATTAAGAACTTCTGGTCTCCTAGTCCTTAATAAAATGCAGGGACTCCACTGACTTGTTCTGTTTCTTGGTCCAGATCACAAACTAGTATGTCTTGTTTCAATATGATAGATCCACCTCATGCCCTTCCCACATGAATAAAAAAGGTGGGGGTGGATCTTTAGGAGCTTCATGGGTGGAGGTGGGGGTGGATCTTACTCCCCCCAAAAAACAATGCTGCCTCCCACTACTTAGGTTCCAGTTCTTGTACCACTCATTTAAGAAAGAAAATAGTACCCTGCAGTCATTGACTAACATGAAAGTGTATTTATTTGAAGGCAGAAAACATTTCTTGGAGGAGGGTAAGGTGGAGGAGACTATTTACACCTTCAGTCAGTTCCAATGAGAGAAAACATGACATCACTCCTTTTGTACATACAAAATGTCTGCAGGCTTTGCCTACTGCAGCCGTAAAAATGATGTTTAATGTATTTAAAAGATTGATTTGTAGGTTGGGAAATGGTACGGTTTGGGGTATATGCACAGCTATTAATGATAAAATAAAAACTATTGAGCAAAATGCAGCTGAAATATGGGCCTTGTCTAATATAAAATCATTGGAGATTGCATTAAATAAGATATTTTGCTATGGATTGCCTGCCCATCAGTCAGTTACTGCAGAGGTTTTAAGATTGGAGCTTAGCCAATTCTCAGCCTCTATTCTTGTCACAGAGAGAAATCTGATTTTTTTCCTTAATTGTTTTCAATTGCCTGAGGAGAGGCTCCCTAGGCAATGCCTGGAAGGAAAAAAAATATTTTAGGAAAGGTTTTACTTGCCCAATGGTTAAAACTATTAAAGAGAACTTATTTATGCTGTGTTTGGGACATTTATTATATGAGATGTATTACACACCACATTTTGAAATTATTTCTCAAATAAAGAAAAGGGTTAGAGATACAACTATTTCCAGGGACTTCCTTTGGGTTTCTTCTCTTCAGATTTCAAATGGTATAAGCAGCTCAAAACTGTGCACTATCTTGAACCTTACTTAACCTGTTTGCCTAATCATTTAGGTGGGAAACTTCTTACTAGGTTCAGAATTGAACTTTATGATGCAAATTGCATGCATTTCAAATACAGACAACCTGTATTAAACTCCCCACTGTAAATGTGGGATGAAGGCTGAAGATGACCTTAAGAATATTATGTTTATATGCCCCTTTTATTCAAAGAAAAGAGGTGATTGGTTAGGACCTATACTTGCTTACCTCAGTCTTCCCTTGAATCAGTTAATCCCAGTGTTGTGCAATACTTGAGATGTATCAATTTTATATAGATTATCTGGCTTTTTGTCATTTTTGAAACTGTGAATAATAATAATTTAGCCAATTGTATTCTATAGGAGACATAGAAGACTTACTTCTTTTCTTGCCACAGATTGGCTTTTTTCCAATATTCAGTAGTTTTTTTTTATTTTGGAATTTTGAGATTATGGGCTTGATACATGAATGGGGGTAACGAGACCTGAACTCATTCAAGGCCTGGTTACTCCTGTTTCAGGATTGCTAAAGAGTGCTGTCTCTTCTGTCCCCTTATTCCTACTTTTTTTAATAGTATGTTGGCATACTTAGATCATTTGCGGCATTTATGGATAAATGCTTACATCTTTAGATGCTGTAGTATGCAACTGAGATTTCCCTTTTTCTGTGAATTTTATGTCTAGCTGATTATTCAAACATTATGGCAGACTGTTGTTTCCCTGATCTTTACATCACTATCATATATACCCTTCAAATAATGACCTAAAATTACATTTACCTATACCTTGATTGTAATTTTGCTAACCTTTCTGCATATTCAAATTATTCTATGTTATATTCTAGTTGGCACTGAACTTGAAAGTGTGTATATTTGGGAGTGGTCCTTAGAGATAGTTTCTTATATAAACAGAACCTATTGCTGATTCTATGATGTCCTGTAACAAGATAGTACATGTATCTTAAAACTTTTAATATAACTGTACAAGCTGGTGCCATTTGTGATTCTTGTATTTTTAATGTTTAGAAATGTTCTTATACAGGCCAAAAGCCGAACAATAAACTTGAAACTGAAAAAAAAAACATTTAAAGCAGAAAGAAAAATATATCAGGGACACCCACTGGAGGTTTGGCCTTTTTATAAAAAATTCCAAAAGATGTGATGGTGAAAACTGAACTAGTGAACTATAAGAATTCTAATATTAGTACTGTCTTGTGGAAAATACATATTCTTATATTCCTCCAATAAGTACACAATATTATGAGGACCATCTTTAGGAAATATTAGAGGATAATATAAAGAAAGCAATTTTTGATCATCCAGAAGATGGTGTGTTAGTTGTGGTTGACTTTAATGCAAGAACCGGAAACAAAGCCTGCTACACAGAGGCAACAGAAGAATTAACATACCAAAGGATTTCCCAAGATACCTTTGTAAATGGGAATGGCAGAAGATTTCTGAAATTTCTTGAGAAAACAGGACTTTGTATATGGAATGGGATTGTGGAAGGAGATATCCCTGCAAAATGTTCATACTTTTCCTCATCAAGTGTCAGTATATAGATTATTTTCTTATGTGTAATTGGCAAATTCCCATGTGCAAATTTCTACAAGTTCCTGGAAGGCCAGAAAATGACCATTTTCCCATTCACTTTATATTAAAAAATCAGGACCCTCATATGTCCTTAAAACTGGAAGCAGCCATTTTGGAAGCATAATTATATGAAATATGAAGAACGTTCTTCTTTCCAAGGAATTAGAAGAGAAATTGGGAAAGATATTTCAGTCACAAGAAATTAATCAGACCAAAGCTTTGAGGGAACAATAGTAGAGCCAATGAAATGCATAAAAGTATACAAGAAATGTTTGAAATAATTTTGTTATTCCTCTATAAATAAATAAATAAATGCAGCAATAAAACATGGTTCAGTTCTTATTGTAAGACATATAAGGCCTCCCTAGCTAGATGTGTTAGACATATTAAGTAAAATCCATCAAGGGAGAATTACTTTTTATATTGGAGTATTACTCACTTTTGAACAAAATTAGGATACAATATGAGGCTTTTATAGAAGAACAAAAAGCTCTATTTTGTGAAGAACAATGGAGGGAAATGTTTCAACTGGTACAAAATAAAGATTCCAAGAGGATTTGATATCTGGTAGCCAGGGGCACAGGAAATTTCACTGAAAATATCTCAGCCCATATAGAACCACAGGCATGCACAAACTAGTACAGAAACATTTTCTATTCTGACATTAAATTATATGAATATAATAGAATAATTGCAGATTTAAAATTTCCCAAAACATTTAATAAACATAACACCATGAAAAATAAGGGAAGTGATGCAGCAGATTAAAGATAATAAGGCCCAGTGTTTAGATAAAATTCTCCCCCATGTTTACAAAATAGAAACAGAATGGTGGATTCACTTTCTGGTGTTATTGTTTAGTTATATGGTACAAGATTACTTTCCCCAAGAGAATGGAAGGAAAATTGAACTGCACCTATTTTTGAAAAAGGTAACCTATACTCCACAGAAAAGTATATACCCATGAGTCTAACTGACTGTTTAGAAAAGATCTTTACATGAGTAATTTGGAAAAGATTGGTTTCATGGGTTGAAACTAATAACATATTTACCAGGAAGGCTTCTGCAAAGGGTACTCCACCACTGATTAATGGTTTATATTGGAGCATGTAATTGAGAAGTACAGTATTATATGGGGTGGAGAATTCCATTATATATGGCTTTCATAGACTTTAAAGAGACCTTTGACACAATGTCGAGACCTCTGTTGTGGACAAAATTGTCACAAACACCCATAGACAGAGATATTCTTCATATTATTGTAAATTTATATATAGACAACAGGACGACTGTGAGATATGCTCCATATGGTAATACCTCACAACATTTCCTACTAACAGAGGGGGTCAAACAAGGATGCTTGCTAGTCCCTCTTTTATTTAATCTTTTTGTAAATAATTTACCAACGCAGTTACTTGAAATTTAAGGCCATTTGCTGATGGTAAAAGATATATGTGTCCTTGCCTTAATGTATACAGATGATCTCCAATTGATTTTCTTTCCCCCAACTGGGTTGAAACTGAAATTAACATTTTTGGATAATTACTGTCTGCAGAATAAACTTAAAATCAATGTGGCCAAGAGTAAGATAATGATGCTTTGAAAGAAAAAATGTAACTTAACATGGAAAATGGATAATGAAAAGATGGCTATTGTAAAATCATATTGTTATCTTGGACTAATTTTTTTCAGCTAGTAACTCATAGGCAGAACATATACATTATACATAAAAGTTGATTCAGGTTAAAGAGCTAGTGTACTGCCTGGAATTAATTGTAAGTTTTAGATACAGTCAGCTATCACTTCTTATATCTCAAATTTATTTTCTCATTTGTTTACTAATTAGATGATTTTCCACCTGGCAGTAATGGGGTGATATGTGGATCAGCACTCTGTCTGGAGGCTAAAAGAGTCAGTTCTGTTCCTCCTGCTACATTACCACTGAGACCACAATTACTGTGCCATCACTAGTAACCAGGGAGAACCATTTATCACTGCCAGATTATTGTCTTTCACAAGAAGCAGCAGGGACTGGCTTTTCTTGGTTACTAGTGACGCCACAGTTTCCTGCATTTTGATTAGTAACTTGTGAAAGTTGCTGCTCAGACTGCAAGGACTGTGGTTCCTCAATGTGTTTGATCACATTTCTGATGATGTAGTGGTAGGAACAGGACTGACCTTTTTTTAGCCTCCAGTGTGCTGGGTCACACATCAGCCCAGTACTGCCAGGTGGAAACTTCTAATTAGCAAACAGAAAATAAAAAAAATACATCAGATATAGGAAGTGATACCAGACTGCATCTGAAAATTACTTTTAATTCCAGGCAGTACACTAGCTCTTTAAGGGTGCAATATTCCAGTTTAATAGGAGGTATGGAGGTGCCACTCATATTCTAGCTTTAAAGTGGCAGATATGAAAATGAATAGCATAGCACTATATACAACAAAAATATGATCTACCAAATATTTTAAGCATACTGAATCACCATGTAATCAATTTTATCACTTAGCTCCACAGACTACTACTGTAGCTTCTACACCAACAGAAATAGTTAGAGCCAAGTTAGGGAGATATAGGTTAGAAGAGTGAAGCAAAATGAGAAAATTAGCATATTGGATAAAGTATTCATATATAGCTGAATCCATACTTACACAAAGATGTCTGCTGGGGAAAAAGGGTATGGTAACTGATGGGTAACCTATCTCCTTGGCCGTAGGAAGTAGAAACCATACATATGTCAATTCAACTGAGTCATTTAAGCTAAGACTGGTTGAAAGGGATCAGTATTTCACCAAAATACATGGTGATAATTAAAGTTAGGTTGCAGAACCTATCCCAAAAGCAAGATATGTAAGGATTAACCCATGACAGAGCATAGGTTACTGGAGAATTAATCCACACCGGGGGGGTTGTAAGGTATGAGGCTGCAGGCCAATTACCTTCAACCACCCAGGCGTAGATTAATTGCCCAGTTAACCCACACTCTGAAGGGGTAATTCACTTATAAAATGGCCCATGCTGTCTCCCACCTGTAATCCCATGCTGTCTCCCACCTGCAATTCCTGACATGGTGTGCACTGTGACAGAGGCTCACTGTGCCCCATGGGCTCTGTTTTCTTGTCCACTGACAGATGTTGAATGTTACACATGCATGCTGTTGCTTAGCTTGTGCACACTGGTGGCTGGCTGAGCAGTAGCCATTTAAGGGCTCCATGTTTTGTTCAGTGTTGTTAGTCGACAGCAGGATTTGCCACACAGTGTATATGTGCCAACTGAATTGGAGTTTAGGGAGGGGCTGCTCTTCTCTGTCCCGCAAGTAATGGGGGGGTGAATAATGAGAGACATGGTAATGCTTACATATTCTGTCCCCCTGTTCTCGCTTGTGGTCTCCCACAACTACTAAGTGCACTGCTGATCAACATTCCCTCAGAACACAGAGATGCATATGTGTTGGCTTTGGACAGTAAACATGGATGAAGCGGCACTTGTAAGCTCACTCCCGATAGCCCTGCCCCCAACACAGGGTGCTCACTCTGGAGAGCATACAGGATTGGTTCTGGCAAGTGTGGATTACTTGGGAATTAATCTATGGTCAGATGATGTTTGTTGTCCAATGAGAATGTGGCATTTTCGTTAGCCATATTATAAGGAATATATAATCAATTCTAAAATGCTTCAGTGGTATTCAAAAATAAAATTTATCACAGGATGGAACCATACTTATAACTCTTATCAGATCATAAAGACAGTAAACTAATTTTTCAATTTAAACTTGAAACATTTTCTTCCAAGTTATGGTTGCATAGACATAGAAACAGACAGAAACCATTTGACTTAGATCTTTACTGTGATTGTGGGAAGAATGAATGTGAAACTCTTGAGCATGTTCTTCTCCACTGTAACAAATTTGAGAAGATAAGATCTAAGTGCTTATACCCTTATGGTTACTAAAACCAAAGTGATGGTTAGTCTTTTCTAAATGCTCTTATGAACTCCTCTGTAGACTTTGTATTAAGAGATGTAATAATATATCTAAGACGGATTTACAGATGTAATAATATATCTAAGATAGATTTACAGCTATCACAAAGCTACAAAATTTAAATAATGTTTGGGTCTGCAGAATTGTGCATCTTTCAACTCACCCTTAGGTGTCTTTTGTTGTTGTGCTTTCAACACCTTAGTCCTTGTCTTCAGGATTTAGAGATTACAGGTACAGTATGTTCTTCAGGGTTCCTTGATCTGTGACATCCTGTTTACACTCATACTGTAGCTAGGGTTACATTTATTTTCCCATACTGAGTTAGCTAAAGAAACTCCCCTAAGGGTGGACTCATTTCTCTCTAGAAAGTGCAATATAACAAAAGAGAAAGACTATAATGAATATCCTCTTTACAGGTTCTTACACTGGGTTATTTACACTTTTATATTTATATTTTAAAAATGTATTTATATTCTAATTTTTTAAAAACATTTGTTTATTTAAACTTTTTTGATCACTAGACAAGTCAATCAATAAACTTGAAAACTTAAAAACTTGAACAACCATTGACACTGCAGTAGTAGTTCAATTAGATTATTTAAAGCCATGTTGCAGAGGACAACAGAATAGACTGTGATTCAAGAAAAATAGGTATCTGCTTATTTGCCAGGTGCTCAAAGAGTTTGGCCGGTTTGGAAAGTAGGGAAAAGGGACAGATTTTATTAAAATCATCCTGTGAACCACTGCCTCAACCAATTAGGCTGAACTAGGGAGGAGCTACCAGCAGGAAAGAAAAGGTACCATGTTTAAAATTCTGAATAGGAATAGGAATTCTAAATAGCCACAGCATAGTGCAATGGGTGTTCACTCGTTCAATGGGAACCTTCCATCATTGTGCAGGTTGTGAGGGGTTAGTCTTGTGCTGGTAACCAGCTACCTCCACCAATTGCCTCCTTCATTTGCCTGCTCCCACCTGAGTCCACCGAGACCAGACCTTGCAACTTCAGCCAATCAGGCTGAACTTGGCAGAAGCTACCAGTGGGAAGGAAAAGATGCCATGTTAAAAATTCTGAACAGTCGTAACTTAGCATGATTGACACTGTCTTCTTCAATTTGACCCTTCCAGCATTGTCTGGGATTGTGAGGGGGAGTCTCATGCAGTGAATCCCTTCCCCTCCATCAATTGCCTCCTGCATCTGCCTGCCCCCACCTGAGTGTATCAGAAATGGACCTTGCAGCCTCAGAAAAATTTGGCTAAACTTGGGAGGAGCTAGCAGTGGGAAAGAAAAGTTGCCAGATTTAAAATTTTGAACAGCCACAACTTAGCATGATCAGAGCGCCCTCCTTCAGTTGGACCATTTCAGCTGAATCCAGGTCACGAGGGCCAAGTCTTGTGCTTGGAACCCCCTCCTCCCACCGATCACCTCCTCCATCTGCTTGTCCAAACCTGAGCTCACCAGGACTAAACCTTTTAGCCTCAGTCAGTCAGGCTGAACTTTGGAGGAGATACCAGTGGGAAAGAAAAAGAGCCAAGTTTAAAATTCTGAGCAACCACAGTTTAACATGATCAGTGCTCACTCCTTCAATTGGACCCTGCCAACATTGTCTGGGGTTGTGAGGGGTGAATCTTGTT
This sequence comes from Neoceratodus forsteri, assembly GCA_016271365.2. Classification (NCBI taxonomy): domain Eukaryota; kingdom Metazoa; phylum Chordata; order Ceratodontiformes; family Ceratodontidae; genus Neoceratodus; species Neoceratodus forsteri. The sequence continues at coordinate 375,447,678 of CM057449.1, forward strand.
CAGGAACCCCCAATCCCCCCAATGATGACCTCTTGCATCTGCCTGCTCCCTCCTGGGCCCACCAGGACTGCATGTTGCAGCCTCAGCCAATCAGGGTGAACTGGCGAGGAGCTACTATTGCGAAGAAAAAGAGGCAAGTTTAAAGTTCCAAACAGCCACAGCTTAATATGATTGGCAATCAGTCCTTTAACTGGACTCTTCCAGTATTGTCTGTGGTCATAAGGGGCCAGTCTTGTGTGGAACCCCCTTCCCCCACCAATCACCTCAACTGGGACATACCTTGCAGTCTCTGCCAATTGGAACTTGGGAGGAGCTACCAATATCTACACCCTAGTCCTCTTTCAAGTGGCCAGAGTGCTAAGGACTGCAGTGTAAAGTGCATCTTCTTTGAGCATCAGTAGTGGCAGCTGACTATACTGCCTAACCGAGGAGAGACCAAGACATCTACTGTCAGTATCCCTGATAATACTGCATTAGGGATACCATTGCATGCTAATGTTCTGATCCAATTACTACCTAAGGTAATAACATATCTGTTAGTAGTCTGTAGTACAGGAATAGTGTCATCAGTTCTAGTTACTCTCCACTACACTAAGAATACGCCTTATCAGGTTGGCCCTTGCAATTGGTTTCTGCATCCTAAAATGCATACACTGATATACCCTATCTGGGTGGCCCTTGTGCTGTTAAAAAGACTAGTATTGCTTATTCATTCACACTGCTACTAGGTGACCCAAGCAATTTGGTTGACTAGCAACACAGATCTCTTGGGCCTACATTCTGAGCCATCAGCTAGCAACAATTATTTTGCTTTGTTTTTTTTTTTTACTGTTGCCTGAAGCATAAGTGGATATTATATTGCATTGTCTACTATACTGATCACAGCTTAGTGTCCTAATTATGATGGTGGTAATGCTAACCATGATCATTCTCATCATACCCTACCATCCTTTCCCTGGCTCCCCCAAGTCTGAACCAGTCTCACATTATGCAGATGTACTCCCAGGCCTACTCAGTTAAAACTAGGCTCATCCAGAGGCCCTGATAAGGCTTGATGTTCTGCAACCCTCCCACCTCCCTATGACCAACTCCCTCTCAAAAGAGCTCTTCCCAATGTTAACCAACTTCTCTTGATGTTGCTGCTTATCCTGGCTAGTAACATGGAGGTCAATTCTGGCCCCCCTTTTACCTCTAGCTGCAGCCCACCCCCCATACCCAAAGGCCTCAAAATATTTCACATCAGTATTAGGAGCCTTCTCCCCAAACTGACCAAATCAAAATCTGGTTAAGTCTCAATAACCCAGAATTCCTCATCCTATCTGAAACCTAGCTTTCCCCTCATGTCAGCTCCTCAGTCATTGACATACTGGGATAACTCTCTCACAGACAGGACCATTCCAAACAGGGTGGAGGGTTATAGTTTTCTCTGCCTACAATCTTAATTTTGCCACTGCCCACCAAGTAACCATTACCTAAATCCCACAAGCACCTTACAGGTGTCTTTTCCTTCCCACAGTCCATCCCAGTGCTAATTATGGGGGTCTACTGCTTACGCAGGAAATCCACTGATGCAGGAACAAGTATACTGCAGAAGGTGCTGGATCCCCACCTGACTGGGGAGCATATTATCCTTGGGGACTTTAATATGAACTTGGCATCTAGTAACAGGGCCTCACCACCATCTAACTTGCACTCAAAAATCAAAGTCCTTAACTTATGCCAACCAATCTCCTCGTACACACATGCATGCATGCATCAACCCTGGTTCCTCTGACCATAGCACAACAGATTGGGTGCTGGTATTTCACACACAGAGTACACTGGTCACAAACACCCTGCCTGGCATAGTTAGTGATCACTACATGACCTACTGTGTGAGGAAAATCAAAATAATTAGCCCACCCCAAGAGTAATCCTAACCAGATCCATCAAGTTATTCAACCACGATAGAGTCCTCCAGGACATCTATGCAGCCAACTGGGCCTCCACACTCTCAACATCCAATCTGGAGGAAGTCTAAGAAACCAGGAATAGGTAGAAGAGTGCACCAGAGTAGGAGGTGCCTGGATTAATGGTAGAGTTCACAAAACCAAATTCCGGCACTCACCACCTCAAAATAGTTCATAGTTCATATTTATTAAACTATGGAGCCACACAAAATATTATTTTGTGTGGCTCCATAGTTTAATAAATATTTATATTTTCTTTATATTGGAGTGATGCATGAGCTATTTTGAGGTGGAGAGTGCCAGAATTTGGTTTTAGGAAGTCTTAGACCAAATTTTCTCCACTTTCACAGCTACATGTGATAAACATGCCCTTGTTAATAGGTCCAGAGTCCAGGGCCACCACCTGCCTTGCACCACATCCAATCTCATTGCTATCTTCCATCTAAGTGATATAGCCTGAGCTATACATAAATTAACTGGGCTAACTTCAGAGAAACAATCCTTTATTTCCCTCCACAATTATTTCACCAAGCTCACACACCAAGCCAAGGCAGCCTATTTCCAAGACAAACTCTTGTGCAAAAGCTCAAACCCACCCAAATTCTGGAAATTAATATACTGTCTCCTCAACTTCGCCCATCTCTCACTGAGGCACAGTCCAATTTCAAATCCCACTTGTGTGCTGATGCACTGAATCGTTTCTTCACCGAAGGCTCCAGGGTGCTCATCCCCCCTTCCCCACAACAAAACTGACTCCCTCTCCTCCCATAGTCAATTTCTACCTACAGTGGTCCCAGTTACAGAAGTCTGCAAAGAGATATTAGCTCTAGACAACCTTTTTAGCAGTAGGTCTGATGACATCTCACCCAAATTTCTTGCCCTAGGAACCCCTACCCTAGATGTCCCCATTTCCTGCATTTTCAACCAGTTCATTTGCACGGGCTCCTTCCCCTGTAGCTAGAAACATGCCCTGGTTATCCCTCCACTGATATGGCAATTATCACTCTATATCCTTGTTGCCCATCTTCTCTAATGTACTTGAGAAATTAATCAGCAGGCAATATTCCAAATTTTAGTCTAGCACTGGCTTCCTGACCCCTTATCAATCTGTCTTCTGACCAAATCACTTGACCTGCCTCCTTAGAGTGACTGATCACATTCACTCTAAAATGGACATGGGCAGGGGTACTGGGGCCATATCTATAGACCTCAATAAGACCTTTGACACTGTGAATCACCACCTGCTCTTTAACAAACTAGCATTCTCAGAAGTCTCTTCCCTAATACATGGATGGTTCCAATCCTACCTGTCTGACCAAACCTTATCAGTCAAACTTGGCAGAACTACACCCTCCTGGTCACCCTCAGTGTCCCCCAAGGCTCTGTCCTGGAACCTCTGCTTTTTACAGTTGTCATAAATGACCTCCCCATCACTGTCTCTGTGTGCCAAATAAACACGAATGTAGATGACGCCATTATCTATGCATCTGTCCCCTCCATATCCTCCACTCAGGAGGTCCTGCAACAAGATTTCCACGTGGTGCAGAAATGGTTCCAGGTAAATCATCTAGTTAGGAACCTAAAGAAAACTGTCTCTATGCTGTTTGGTCCCAGACAATGGCTGAGCTCTTCCCCCTCACTGAATCTATGCTCACCCAAAGGTGACCGAATTAACTCTGTAATCTCTTACAACTGCTTAAGCCTCCACCTGGACCAGCACCTTGACTACGCTAGCCATGTGAAACATGCAGTAGCCATGTGCTTTGCAAAGCTTGGAGCTCTATACAGGATGAAGAGCTGCCTGCCCCCCCAATACCAGGAAACAGGTAGTTGAACACTCAGTTCTCCCACTGTTGGACTATGGAGATGTTATCTACTCCAGATCTTCCTCTACTACCTTACCCAAACATAACAATTTCTTCAATGCCCTGTGTAAGTTTGTCCTAGCTGTCCACCCTAAAACAAACACTGCTCCATGTACAATGATCTAGGCTGGGCCACTCCCTCTGTGAGATACTACCTTCCCATTGCCTTGGTGGGCTAAATACTGGTCTGGCAAACTGCCTAGCTACCTCACTGATCTCTTCTGCCCTCCTCTAACTCATCTTACTCACTCAAGTCAGAGGAACTAGGCAAGCTCCACATCTCATATAGTAGGCATAACTTAGGGCAGGCCTCAATCAGGTACATGCTCCCTAACATATGGAACAGCCTCTCCACCAAGTTTGCTACCACTACCAACTTACAATCAACTAGGACCTTAAGCAAGGTGCACTAAAAAACTCAGTCCTGCAACAACTTCCCTTAGACCAACCCACAGTCCTGCCCTTAGGTGACTGTAGGACCTTTCACCCTTGTACAGACTAGCTCACTATAGTCAAATGTATCACAGTTGTGAATATATGTAGGTATGTAACATACTTCTGCTGTTTAAGACCATAACTATTTTTAACTTGTTAAAGAGAAAGTATTGCAAAGTTACATGCACTGTGTTCATGTATATGTTTCCCCCTGCTGTCAATATGGTTGATTGCAGTGTAAATGTATTTTTGCACTATGCATGTACTCATTTCCTATGTATTTTTTGCACTGTGTATGTATATATGACCTCTGCCATTCTACGTTCCCCTCCCCACCTCCAGGTTGCAATTGGAAATTAGACTCTCGGGCTCTGTGTGTTCGCCTGGTAAATATGTATTTTAGATTAAATAAATAAATTGCCATGCAGCTAAACAGATACCAGCAGAAACAGAAATATTAAACAAGACAATTTTACAAAAGTCTGGGTGCAGCATACTTAAGCAATATTGGATCCTGTCCCTCCTTGGATTTAGTTTATTTGACTTTTAACAAAAGCTTGAAAACATCAGCTGGGCTGATTGTTCCAATCCTAAAAGTCTAAATACCCTGAAAGCTTAAACTGAGGCTAAGAGGGGTATAGTAGGAACCAAATCAGGTCTGGAAAGATTAGTCAGCACTTTCTGGAACTGCGGTTTGGGATTTTCAGATAAACAACCCTAGAAAATAAAATGAAGGTTAAGAAAATGAGCAGTAGCCTTTAGTTCATCAGGGGAATCCTTGTCCAAATAGGAAGCCCTAGGAGTATTAGTACCTAAAAGTTTATTAACATTAAACCAAAACTCTTGAAAGTCATGGAAACAATTGGAAAACAAGTAACATAACTAAGCCTTCATAGCTTCCTGTATCAAATGTACATAAGTATTTCTCTTAGCCCAGTACTGCTGCCAAGCCACAGAAAAGTTATTAGTGCAAGCAACAGACTGTGTCCTATCCTTCTCTTTTCTGGCAGCTACTGTACAATAGTTGGAGAATACCAGTGAGCAGTAGTAGACTTAACTCTGTACCTGATTCTCAAAGCCCCGAGAGTGGGACAAGGTGCCTGTGCTAAACATAAATGGCACAAGTGGCACCTTGTGTGAAATATGGCCCCCAGAGCTATTCTCAAAGGTAGCCTGCATCAACCACAGGCTGTCTGCCCCAAACAGGGCTTACGTTGCTGCGATAGCAGGGGGCAAAGTGGCAGTGCAAGCTGCCACTGCTCCCTAATTAGATTCTCTCATAATCCTCTAGGAGGAAATTCTGGCACCCTAGACCAACAAAGGCTGGTCTGGGGTACTTAGAATATTCCCCTCTTGGAGAGCTGCCTGTATGTGACAATGTGCTGCTTATCCCCCTTTCTCAGCACTCATTTCCATACAAAATGGATCTCCCTGCTGCCCCTTGTGTATTTATCCAATAATTCCACAATCCCAGGTGTTCCAGTGGCACCCCTCTAGCCATAAGAAGTATAAACATGAAATGCCCCATCCCCTTCCCTGATACCCGATGCCACCTTTAAGTGATAAAAATCCTCCTTTCCCCACCTTCTGTGATGCTGCCCATAAGAATGAATAATAATACCCCCATCCCACTCCCTGATGCTGCTCATTGATGTATGATACAAACCACACCCGTGCCTGGTGATCTAGTGGCCCCCCACTCCAGCCAGCAGTGCCCACCATCTCACTCCCCCATCCTCTGACAGAAACATAGAAACACAGAAACATAGATTTTGACGGCAGATAAGGACTGCTTGGCCCACCCAGTCTGCCCATTTCCCTACTTATTGGATAAGCTGCAGATCCTAGTTAACCAACAGCCTACTTCTTCCTACCCTCACCCCCTAGAATTGTTTTATGACTGTCCATGCATGCTTGAATTCCACCACTGTTTTGACTCCACAACCTCCTCCGGAAGGCCATTCCATGCATCCACAACCCTCTCTGTGAAAAAATACTTCCTTAAATTACCTCTGAGCCACCCCCTTCTATCTTCAAATTGTGCCCCCTTGTTCTTGCACACCTCTTTTTTTGAAAGATGCTACCCTCTTGGACTTTGTTGATTCCCTTGAGATACTTGAAAGTTTCTATCATGTCCCCCCTCTCTCTCCTTTCCTCGAGGCTATACATATTCAGCTCCTTAAGTCACTCTTCATATGTCCTCCAGTGCAGACCCTGCACCATTTTAGTTGCCCTCCTCTGGACAGCCTCCATCCTGTCTATGTCCTTGCGAAGACTGGGTCTCCAGAACTGCATGCAGTACTCCAGATGGGGTCTCACCAACTGTCTGTACAGAGGGATAATAACTTCCTGTTTTCTGCTGGTGATGCCTCTCCCTATGCATTCCAGTATCCCCCCAGCCCTCCTTGCTGCCCTCTCACATTGCTTGCCCACCTTTAGGTCATTGCTTGCCCACCTTTAGGTCATCTGATATGACTACCCCCAGGTCCCTTTCCATTTTTGTTGTTGTTAGTATCTCACCCCCCATTGTGTACTCTTCCCCTGGGTTTTTGTTTCCCATGTGCATTATCTTGCACTTCTTAGCATTGAATCTAAGCTGCCATACATTTGACCATTCCTCTAACCTTGCCAAGTCCCATCTCATCCTTTCCACCCCACCTTGTGCATCAACTCTGTTGCAGATCTTTGTGTCATCTGCAAAGAAACATACTTTTCCTTCCAGTCCCTCTGCAATATCGCTTATAAAGGCATTGAAGAGGACCGGTCCTAATACTGAACCCTGCGGTGCCCCCACTAGTTACCAACCCCCTTTCTTCAGAGTGGACTCCATTTACTATTACCTCTGTGTCCTATTCTCCAGCCAATTCTTTACCCAGGCTGTCATCTTGGGACCCACCCCAGGCTGGCTAACTTGTATATTAATCTTTTGTGTGGACTGTGTCAAATGCCTTGCTAAAGTCTAGGTAGGCCATGTCCACAGCCCTCCCTGATCTACTACTTTGGTCACCCAGTCAAAGAAATCTATCAGATTTGACTGGCATGACCTTCCCGCTGTGAATCCATGCTGCCTTGGGTCCTGAGCCCCTCTGGCCTCTAGACACTCAACAATTCTTTCCTTCAGAAGTGATTCCATCATTTTCCCTACCACTGAGGTTAAACTAACAGGTCTGTAGTTTTCTGCTTCTGCCTTGCTCCCACTTTTGTGAAGGGGAATCACATCTGCCCTTCTCCAGTCCTCGGGTACCACCCCATCCTCCCATGATTTGTTAAAGAGGGTAGTCAGTGGTGTCACTAGTTCTACCTTAGTTCTTTAGAATTCTGGGATGAATCCCATCAGGCCCCATTGCTTTGTCCACCTTCAGTTTTAAGAGTTCTTTCAGAACCCTTTCTTCTGTAAATGGGCTGGTATCAACTTCTGTATCCAGAGTGTTTCTACTGTTTGTTTTAGGTACCTCCCCCATTTCCTTTGTAAATACTGAGCAAAAATATTTGTTTAGTATCTCTGCCTTTTCACAGTCACCCTCTGCCCACCCTCCCTCCTCTTTATTAAGCCTCACTAGCCCTCCCTTGGTCTTCCTTCGTTCCCTGATGCACCTATAAAAGGTTTTATCCCCCTTCTTAACTGAGTTGGCTATCTTTTCCTCGGTTTGGGCCTTTGCTGTTCTGACTGCCTTCCCAGCTTCCTTTTGCTTTAACTGATACAGTTCCCTGTCCTGCTCCTTCTGTGATTCCTTGTACTTCCTGAATGCTTTCTTTTTCTCTTGAATCTTCACTGCCACTTCCTTTGAGAACCATAGTGGTTTCTTACATCATTTCGTTTTGTTAATTTGCTTCACATAAAGGCTTATTACCCCTGTGATGGCAGTTTTTATTATTCCCCATTGTTCTTCCACCCCTCCTTCCTGCCCATTTGCTAGTGCATTCCTTAGGCACTCACCCATTTTGGCAAAGTCAGCCCTCCTAAAGTCCAATACTTTTGCCTTTGTATGGCTTGACTCTATTGCTGTGTTTATTGTGAACCATACTGTTCGATGGTCGCTAGTTCCCAGATGGCTACCCACTTCTACATCTGTGATCCTCTCTTCATCTCCATTTGAGAGAACCAGGTCTATGATTGCTCCCTCTCGAGTGGGCTCCAATACTAGTTGTCTATGGCATGCCCCTTGTAGGGCATCTAGAATAACCCCACTCTTTGAAGTGGCTGCTGCAACTGCATTTCAGTTAACATCTGGCATATTCAGATCACCCATCAGCAATATCTCCCCTTTTTCTGCCATTCTAAGTATTCTTTCTATCATTTCCTTGTCCATTTCCTCCCCTTGAGAAGGGGGTCTGTATACAACCCCTGTGCGGCTTGTGGTGCCATTGCTGGAGCTGGGATGGAAGCACCAAGGGAGGTCAACAGTGAAAATGCTTACCTCGCGCACAGCGATGGCACAATACCGATGCAGGTATTGTGCCGCCCCTTCTACAAGTGTTTTCTGTGGAGGGCTGTGCCCCCTACACCCCCCATGTGGGAGGCTTTGCTCCTGCACCTCCTGGACTTTAGGATTATCAACTCCAGGTCAGAGTTGTTCCCAGGAGGGGGCAGAACACTGGGGGAAAGTGAAATATGGAAAAAGGACCATTTCAGCGATTGTCACCGTAATGGTCTTTTTTCATGTTTTGCCATCGGGTGTCGACCTGAAGCAGTGCACCGAGATGGGACAGGCACAGCCCACCTCACACCTCTGCAGCTGGTCCCAAATGAACTGTCACCAAGCAGCATACTGTAATGTGTATGCATTCATCAATGCATACACATTACAGTATGCCGCTCGGTGAAAGTCTTTTCTGCCTACATATCTCTGGCTTCTTTTGCACTTTTCAATGTGTGTTTGTGCCCTCATTCTGTCTTGGATCAGGGTATTAGACATGTCCATAGCTTTTCACTTCCATTTGGCATTGTATGGGAAATTGCAGCACCCCCATTGACTGTTGCAGCAATATGGACAGCCAAAATCATTGGTACTGCAGCATCAAAAATGAAGAAAAACAGAAAATTTAGATAACTGCATTCTCCCAAAGCTAAGTACAGGTAGTAATGCTTGTACAGTACTTAGCCTCAGGATCGGCATGAGAACAGAACTCAGCACGAGGAAGCACCAGGAATATGGTAATATGGAATGTAACCAGGAATATGTTACCATTGGAGACTGTATCCAGTGTAAATGTGAATAATTTTAAGAAGAAGTTAGATAATTACCTTTTCAAGAACAGGATTAAGGGGTATTAACATTCTGGCAAGCAAAAGGACATTTTGTCTACATAAGCTCTGTATTACCTATGATACCTATGATATGCAATATGGTAATACAGTATAATTGCACACCTTTGTTGTGTTGTTTGGCATGAGGTGTAGCTAAGTGCTGTTAAATGCATCTGAGAAATGTGATTATCTCACCATAATTAAATAACCTGGAGTGCCTTATTGTGCTTATAAAATTATTTTAAAATATGAGTAACTTAAAATGAAAAAAAAAATAAGAGTAAATTTGTCAAAAAAAAAAAAAAAAAAACAGAGAGACCTTTAATTGAAATATACTTCAAAACTTTCCAAACAGAACGTTGCACCAGGTTGGGGTGCTCAGATAAATGTAGAACAAACTTTTCAAACAGTCCAGCACTCACCACCATCAGAAAAACACTGCTAGCTGAAGTTCCATAAAGTGCAAAGTTTATTAGAGTCCCAGTGAACAGCACGTCTTAACTAGTTTTCTAACCACTGGTCTTTTGGAACTTTATGGAACTTCAGCTAGCAGCATTTTTCTGATGGTGGTGAGTGCTGAACTGTTTGAAAAGATTGAAATATACTTCCATTTTCACTTTGAAGACGAAAAGGCAAAAAATTATTCTGGTAATGGGGGCAGTTGAAAAATTAAAAGACAATAAACACCTGGTATGGCACACGTTTCTGACAAATAAAAACACATCACATTAGTTATCTAATTTGCATTTCATAACAGTACAAGTATGTTTTAATGGAAAATGGGTTAAAAAGTGTTGAATCTGCCTGGCTGGGGGTGGGGGTGGGGGTGCTTCAGATTTCTCCTGATCAGTTTCACCCATCCCTGATTCAAATTCATTTTTTGTTATGAACTTTAGGGCTCTTTTAAAGTAGTTTAGGTCTACCTCTGCCCATTTACTATGTTTCCCCCACCTTCCCTCCATTTTCTGTATATTATTGCCTTCCTTATTCATGCTGTTTCTGTTTTCTTTGTCTTTCCCCACATTGAGCAGATAGAATGTTTACTAGGGAAATACATGAATTCAATATGCTGTACAACAACACTGGCAGAATGTTTGTCTCCCAACACACACACACACACACACACACACACACCACAACAATGACCTTATATGGAGCCAAAGCATCAACTTTTACTCTGGCAGGGTAAGCAACAAAGATTTCCCAGGTATGCAGGAAAAGATAAGAGGGAGGATTTTTTTATGATCAGGAAAGGAACACTAGTAGTAATCAATGTACAGATAGGGAAAGAGAACATTGTTTAACCAGGAGTAGCACACTAAGCAGAAGCTTGTTTCCAGATGCAACCTGGGAGCACAAGGAAGACAAGCAACTTGCTCAGGATCACACAGTATACATCTAGGTGGCTATGGGATTCAAACCCAGCTTTTCAGATCTGCAGTTTAGAGCCTTAACCCACTGTGCTATACTGCCTCCTAAGATGGTATTAGGCAGTACCACATTTGCAATGATAGTTTATCTATAAACATACACACTCACACAAATACTTGCAGACACAAATACTTGAGTGCATGTACACATACACGTGTACATTAAAGCTTAGAGTGGCATTGCCTTACACCACTGGGATTTATAGATGTTGCAATATGCAGTTGTGTTTCCTGCTCCTAGAAGGCTTTCTTGATGTTGCCACTGGCAGCAATGGCTACAGTGCTGGACACAGAGCCTTATCCATGTTGTCACCAGCTGTGGCAACTCTCCTGTTTGATAGGTATCCAAATTGCCCCCCCAAAAAAAATATATACTGTATATATATATATATATTTGGCCTGGTCCCAGTTGTCAGTACATATAGCTGGTTGGTAAAACAACACCACCAGAAAGTTGTAATGACTTCAAGAGCAATGAAGAAATAGACTGTGAGGAGCATGGTAAGTAGTAGAGAGTGAGATGAAGGTCCTCCTTTTGGGGATTCCTGTTAGTGTGCTGGACATGTATGCTAGTGCTCTGCAGTCCAGCTCCATAGAAAAAGTTTCAACCAGTACTACAGTCAACTAATTGCACAACTACACAGACTGCATTACTGATGCATGGCCGGCTCACACAAAAGGTAACTTTAATCTTGATAAAATTAACATAAAGTACCGAAGATACTGTCAGGAAAAAAGAAGTGATTTATGTTAATATATATAAATAAAATATCTCTGACTGCTTTGTACTATAAGTGAATGATGCTCAGAAGATGACTCTTGGCTAATCAAGAGTGTCTCCTTATAAGCTCTTAGGGTTTGAAAACCGAAAAGCAAGGTATAGTGGTTCTGGAACTCTTAAGACATTATAGCTCGGTACTCCTAGTTAGCCATGAGCATCTCCAGAGCCCATTTACTTTTTATTAAGTATTTCTTTTCTTCCATTTGATTCCAAAGGAAAATGTGATCACTTTAGAGTAAACAGTGAAAGGAGAATGTAAAGTTAGATGACTGATTCACCTGACAAGCAGGATGGCAAGGCAAGGGAAGGCATTTTTATTTGCTTAGTGACTTATTCAAAGGGCTCAGGGGATTCATGATACACTCAGTGGGAAAAGAAGATATACATACAGTAACACATAAGAGTTGTTTCAATTATGTAACATACAGAAAAAGCTGAAGGAAAAGACACAAAAGAGGACAGATTGGAATAATAGGCCCTCTGACCACTATTTGTTTTAAAGCAAATACTTTAAGGATTTTATTCAGAGTCCATAAATATTTAATTTTCAATTTATAATAGGGGACAATATCAGCTGTCAAGTGATATAGATAACAGGAAAACTGACTTTAATTTATTGTATGTTTTATAGCTTTTTAAACCAGATTCCCTGATGAAGGGGTTCTATTTTCCCTGAAACGTAGGATGTATTATAATTTCTGGATGTTAAAATTGACAACTAAATATTTATTTACTCTGAACAAAATCCTGAAAGTATTTGCTTTAAAACAAATAGTAGTGAATGGGCCCGTTATGCCAATCTGTCCTATTTTGCACTTTGCCGTGATTGGTTTTGGCCTCTCCCTTAATCTTGTCCTTTTTGGTTTTTCTCTGAGGGTGGCTGAGATGGATTTTGGTTATTCGATGGAAAAGATATCACAACAGTAATTTCCAAACACTACTGAAAGCAAATAAAATGTTAACTCCTTTTTCAATATCTCCACAGAAGGCAAACTGCTTAGACGGTAAGGAAGCGAGTTCAAAATCTAAGTAGCCACTATTAAGAATGCCTTGTCACATCTTCAAACATGATCTCAGGATGGCTAAAAGCAACCCCTCAGTGGAGCAGAGTGAGTGGCTGGGAATATACCAAGCCAAGAGGTCATCACTTCAGTACCTAGGTTTCATTTTGGTTGTGTCATGGTTTTTGCCATTTTTTATTAAGTATGCTATCTTTTGTTTTTGAAAAGTGCAACACTTTAAATTCCCAATCATGCTAGCTGAATACCCAACATACTGTAGAAATGAACATACAATAGAGGTCAAGGCCCCTATATTCAAGCACAACCACTGGAGCCACACAAATTGCATGGTCATCAGGGAGGCATATTCATAAGGCATTAAATATAAATATATTGAGCTGTGGTAGCATTGAGCAAAGTGCATAAGCATGATGCACTGCAGCTCTATGCTGGCAACAGACACCCAGGAGCATAGTGAGACAGCCTTTCTCAAATGGAATAGAATCACTGAAATTGGACAAGGCAATGGGACTGGATGGGATACATCCTAGAATATTAAGGGAACTATGGTAGGTGCTGGCAGCACCACTGGAAGCCCTGGTTAACAAATCACTTGATATGGGAGTGGTTCTGGAGGACTGGAGGTGAGCAAATGTAGTACCTCTTCACATAAGCGGAAGGAGGCTGGAAACTATAGACTAGTCAGCCTCAACTTAATAGTGGGGAAAATTATGGAACCACCACTTAAAGAAAGGATTGTGGAACACCTTGAATACAGCAGAGCACAGGATCCAAGACAGCATGGATTCACAGCAGGAAGGTCATGTCAAACAAATCTAATTGATTTATTTGATTGGGTGACTAGGGTTGTGGATCGGGGAGGAGCAGTGGATATGGCCAATCTGGATTTTAATAGGCACAGAGTCATAATGTTACAAGACATTCTGCCACAGCAATATACCTCTCTGTCAATACAGTGCAATATATTGCTAGCGGTAGATCTCTGTGTTTTGCAGGGGGCTTTGCCCCCTGCACCCCTCCAACTAAAATAGCCAACTCCAGGGGGGTTGGACACTTAAGTCGCACGAAGTGCGAATGAATAAAATAAAATTTCCATGTGTCTGGGATTCGATACCTGGTCCACAGACCCACCTCCTCCATTGCTGCCTGTGGCTCATCCTGTCAAGCCAAGGCAGCTTTTTGGTGGACTCTCTCCCAGCAGAGAACTTATCCTCTGCTAGGGAACAATGACAGGGTGCACAACTGTGTATAGACTAGCAGTTTTGCACCCTGTCGCTATTCCCACCCGCGCTGTCTGTGTTGCACGGTTTTAGCATATGTTGTCTTGCATATGGTGAACTGACCTGGTAGGATTTCAATAAGGCCATTGATTCCATTCCACATAGAAGACTGGTGAATAAGCCCCGGTTCAGTGGCACAGAAGATTGAGGCTCTAGATGCCACACCTCACACTACACCAGCAACCCGGGTTCGGGAACGGCCTTGGGTAATCACGGTGCCAGCATGGGTTGGGAGGGTGGAGCAGGATTGAGCAAGCTGTTGGGCATCTCTCCTCTCCCAAGAGTGGTGAGAGTGGGTTGGCATCCCCCCATAGTTCTGCTCCCACTGGGTGGAGGTCCGGTGGGTAGAGTAGGTGGAGAGGGGGTCGCAAAAAGTTACAGGAGGGTAGAAGGAGCTGAGCTGGTGCCATGGGGTGCATGCAAGCCTTCACATGCTTGCACAGCCATGTGCCATGGCCTTGGGGGGCAAGGGGGAGAAAATCTGGAAAATTTCTATGTGTCCCCATAACCAAGTTGGCCAAAGGCGGTGACAGGGACCAAACATCTCAATAAAAAAAAAGACTGGTGAACAAACTGGGCAGCCTGGGAGTGGATCACAAGGTGGTAAACTGGGTTAAGAACTGGATGAGTAATACAAGACAAAAGATTGTGGTAAAGTAAGATCAACCTGAGGAAAGGAGGGTGACCAGCGGGGTGCCACGGGGATCTGTCCTGGGGCCATTCCTGTTTAATGTTTTCATAAGTGACATTACAGAGGTGCTGGAAGAGAAGGAGTGTCTCTGTGTGGATGACAATAATATCTGGAACAGTGTGGACACGCTTGGAGGAGTGGAAAAATGAGGAGAGACCTAGGTAAACTGGATGAATGGTCTAGAGTGTGGCAGCTGAGATTTAATGCAAAAAAGTGCAAAATCATACATTTGGGGTGCAAGAACCCAGGGGAGGATTACATGATGGGGGGAGATACTCATGGTCACCACACAGGAAATGGATTTGGGGGTAATCATATCTGATGACCTAAAGGTGGCCAAACAATATGCCTAGGCTGTGGGGCTAGCCAGTGGGATGCTGGGGTGCATAGGGAGAGGTATCACCAGGAAAAGAAAGAAGGTGAGGATGCCACTGCGCAGATAATTGATGAGGCCTCATTGGAATACTGTGTCCAGTTCTGGAGGCCACTTCTCCATAAAGACATAGACAGGGTGGAGGCAGATCAAAGAAGGGCAACAAAGATGGTGCAGGACCTGCACCAAAAGTTATGAGGAGAGACTGGGAGATCTCAATATGTATGCCCTGAAGGAGATGAGAGACAGGGCAGATATGATAGAAACCTTTAAGTATCTAAAAGGCATAAATAGGGTACCAGAGGGCAGCATCTTTCAGAAAATGAGATGTCCAGAAACGAGGGGGCATGACATGAGGTTGGAAGTGGGTAGACTAAGGGGGTAGTGTGAGGAAATATTTCTTCATTGAAAGGGTGATGAATGCATGGAATAGACTCCCAGCGGAGGTGTTGGGGGCAAAAACAGTGGGGTAATTCAAACATGAACGGGACAGGCATTGGGGAACCCTAGCAATAGGAAAGAGGAGGTAAAGTCAGAAGCTGTGTAGCCTGTAGATGAATTTAGGTGCACTACAAAAAAGTGAGGTCGACCCTCTGATGTCTTATTTACTGAATGCTTAGATGCAATTAAGCTTTAATTGATCCATAATGTGTTACTGGAGTTTGTGTAGCGTGTTGATGAATTTGTTGCAAAACAATGAAGTTGACTCTACGAAGTTATAATTTACCGAATGTTTAGCTGTAAGTCAGCTTTATGAGTCTGATATGTAGCACTGAACATTTAGTGTAGCTTGATGTACTGTCCAGTTCACACATTTTAGTGGGATATCTGCTGTTACTGCCTCATCTGCTATGAAGTAGAGTAGGTAGAGTGCTAGCACAGCACAGTTAATTTGGTAAATACTGAATGCTAGCTGTATTTACACTGCTTAATTTTGTCTAGTACACTTACTGCTAGTGCCATGTGTCACAAACCCACTCAGCAGGTCAGCCCTCTACTCCCAAAGTACCAACCTCCGAGTGTAGTCTTGTAAACAGTTGACAGAACAAGGTAACCCACTTGTCTATTTTTGTGGATTCGAATCAACCTTTGGTCTCAAATCTTGGAGGGATTCAATCTGTGAACTTCTTGTTAGCGTACCCAATGTACAGGAGCAGATAATTCTGTCTTCAAGGGGACACATATCTTTGCCTACAGGCACCTAACCAGGTGTACAGAAATTAACCCTTAAAAACTGTAATAAAAGACCTCAGATTTAAATGCTTACCTTTTTCCAGTTTGGTATCACCATTCAAGCTTATGTATAGTGTCTGTTTTAACCATATATACTTTACTTGTAAAGGAAAGAAATCGAAGACAGACCAAGTAAGCTCTAAAAACAGAGTTTTACTAAAATAGATAAAACATATGTGGCACATAAAATACAGAACTGTTATATCACAAGACATACAAATCTCTTAAACAAAACAAAAAAAAAACAAGTTTTAACAGTGCAATTCCTACTGCAATACTTAGATTTGTCTCTCTCTCTAAATACCTGCTTAAAGTGTTCACAGATGTTTCTTTGTCAGAGTCTAGATAGAAGTGTCTCTGTGTAGTAAAACAGAATATTCCTTAAAGAAAACTGCATTTGCCAACCTCTTTGTGTGAGGTCACCTAGCTTCTCCTTGTCAAAATATATACAAAATATATATCTATATAAAAACAGGATGTCTTTTCCAAGTATTAAATTCTGCAACCTCAGCATAACTCATGTTCTCTCTTTGATCTATATAAGCTTTCTCTCTCACACAGACATCAAGGAATATTTGCAACTTCGCATCCGAGTGTAATAACCTGGGTTTCCCCTCCAAACATCATAAAATGGATATGATCTAATCTTGGCAGTTAGGTATTTTCTAGCCTTTAATTAGCTTCTTGCCTTCCATGTAACACCTTGTTATCTAAAACTGTGTGTGTTCTTACATGCTGTTTCAGCTTTTCTCATGGGAGACAGTCCATACACATTTTTATATTACAAAAAAATTATACAGCACTCAGAACAGGCTGTCCATGTCACACCATGCACTGATGAGGTCTGTGAGCAAACTGTAGTACACTGCAGAAGAACACATCTGAGGTTAGTTTGCTAAGTAGTGTACACAATAGTATTTGAATTAGACTGTGAATTACTTGCTTTGTACTTAATATGGGTAATACAGAGCTCCAGGCAGTGTTTGATGAAACTGAGTTTCTGCTTCGTGGTTATTAGGATCAGACCTAAGTTGTTTTGTCTTGCTTGTGTCCCATCTGGGACATCACCGTGCATGGCTCACATTTCTCTCTCTCCCTGTTTAGGTCTTCCCAGTTGAACCCTGCACTGCAGACTTTCCCTTCCCAGCTGCTGAGGGAGGTGTGGGCTGCTTTTCAGGTCCTTGCCCTCCCCACTCCCATCTGACTCAGCTGCCGTTTGCCTTAACACCAGGACCACAAGGTAGAATTCACTGACTGATTTTTGCCACAGCCCTGCTGCTTGCAGTACCATGTGAACCACACTCCCTGGGGAATGATCCCTTATATAGCCCATCCAATTTACTTCTCCAGACCCTCATCTGTGTTTAGTGTTCCTACTTGAAAAGGTGTTTCTCCTCTCTAGTTCCTTGGAAGCCCAGGTCCTCTTTCATCTGACCTATAAGCCATGGGCCCTGCTTCTCTCTCCTACAATCTCCTCACCTTCTACCATGCACATGCTTTCCCTAATCTTTCTCTGCTTTCTCCTAATCAGACTGTCCCTCCCCTCCTCCCCCACCTCTCTACTCCCTCTTCACAACCCACTGTCTCAGTAAACACCCATGTATCCCCTTCATTCCACTCTCCAGTCACCCAAATTACTACATACCCCCACTCCCCCCACAGTCTGACCAGTCTACTCCACACCACCAGGCCCCAATCTCCCCTCTCACCACACACCCCCAACATAGCTGTACATCTCAATTGACCACTCCCCCATTCTCTCCATCCCCCACCTATTCACTCTAGCATACTTTCCTCCTCCTCTCTGAACTTTGAGGCCATCCTTTGTTGTGTCCACCTCTCCTCACCCCCTTCCCACCCTCGCTCTGCCAGAGGATCCAAATACCCCACACACACTTCTTCTTCTGCCTGCTTCTCTTACTCCTCCCAGGGGATGTCAAAATAAATCCTGATCCCCCACCCACTCCAACATCCTCTGCCCAGCCAAAGGGACTACACATCTTCCATCTAAATGCCAGGAGCATCTGACCCAAACTGGACACCCATAAGGTCTGGGTCACCCAACACTCCCCCAATGTTCTATGCATAACCCAATCTTGACTCTCTGCCCAAATCCCAGACTTACCCTCACTATCTCGGAATTCAACCTACTCAGCGAAGACCATGGTAAGCAGGCGTGGCAGTCTATACCAGGACTTCTCTTACATGCCCCCTCTCTCACTGAGATACCCACCCCCTCATTCCATGAGTTCCTAATTGTTCATCTCCCTCCCATCCCCTCTCCTAGATTACACTGGAGTTATGTACAGCCCACCAAAAGTGTCCCACAACTCTATTTCAGAGAGCACCTCAGCCATCTCATCCCACTCAGGCAAGGGTGAGCTCATCCTACTTAGTGACTTCAATATAGATGGCTCTCCCCTTCCAACAAATCATCTACCCACAAAATCAAATCACTGAACCTCAGTCAGTTCATTTCAGAACTAACTCGCCGTAACCCCAAATCCCCCGACCACTCTCTCAGCTAGGTGCTTGCCTGCCACCCCCACCGCATCTCAGCCACTGGAGTACTCCCTGATGTACTTAGTGACCATGGTATCACTTTCTGCATAAGGAAAGTCTTCATTCCCCAATCAGCACCCAAAGACTTATTGTATCACCCTCTTCGCACCTTGGACACTAACTTCCTGCTATAGGACCTGACTCAAGCTGCTGGTCCCCATTATATACAGCATCAGAAGTTGATTCGGTTTACCAGTTCTTTTATGATACCTTAAATAGGCTCTGAGACTTTCGTACCCCTCTAACTTAAGCTAGAGTAAAGTGCAACCACTACCCTTGGATTACACCTGAATTCCTTGCCCTCTGCAGAACTAGGGACAAATACTGAGCCTCTTACAAGGTTCCCTCCTTCCATCACTTTTCCAACTTTCTAAGCCCCACAGAAATGCCTGCACCAAGGCCATCAGATTAGCCAAGTCAAATTTCTTCAAATTCCTGCTGCAAGCTACTTCCAACCCCCCATCTAACTTCTGGAAAGTTCTCCACTCCCTCCTTGATCCTCCTATGTCACAAGTCCCCCTCATCCTAAACCATGAAGGCTTAACTTTTCATGGACTCAACTTCAATCATGGATATCTTCAAAGCTTTCTTTACAACCTGTGCCCTCACTGACCATCCCATTCCTACCCCTGCAGATCCACCTTCCTCTCTTTATGGCCTTGGATTCATCTTGCCCCCATTTCCTCCCAAGAAATCTTCAAGGAACTACTGTCACTCAACCCCACTAAAACTAGACCAGACAGTTTACACCCCAAGATTCTTCACATATCTGCACCTGCAATAGCCACTCCCCATGCTTATCTCCTAAGCCTCTCCCTCACTACTAGCACTATCCCCCAAGCCTCTAAAGTGGCCAATGGATTCCCCTTCCACAAAGGAGGGGACCTCACCTCACTCAGAAACTATAGACCTATCTCTCTCCTGCCTGCTCTCACCAAACTCCAGGAGTCCCTTATCTACTCGAGGCTTCTGGAACACCTCTTTGCTACCAACAGTCTCTCTCCATTACAGTCAGGCTTCAGGAAGCAGCATTCAACAGTCTTCTCCCTGTTTCAAGTCACTGATCATATCCAGTCAGCCATGGACAAAAACCTTGTCACTGCTGCCATTTTTGTGGACCTGGCAAAGGCCTTTGACTCCATCTCCCACCGTCTCTTGATCCAAAAACTTCTTTCCTCTGGTCTGGCCCCATCTGCTTTAGATAGATTCAGATCTTACCTCTTAAACAGACAGCAATCTGTTCAGGTTGGCAATGCCCTCTCCCCATCACTCCTTATCCAAACTAGCATTCCCAAAGGATCCATACTCTGCTCTATCCTAGTCTCGCTATTTATAAATGACCTCCCATCCATCTGCTCCCCCTCCAAAATCCACATGCATGCAAATGACACTGCATTATACCTTTCCAGTCCCAGTGCCACTGATGTAGCTTTCCCTCTGCAGCATGACTTCAATAAAGTGCAATCTTGGTTCAGACAAAATCAGCTCAAACTAAACTAAAAAAAAAAAACAGTCTCCATGTTCTTCAGATAGAGGCAAAGATTGTCCAAATCCCAGAACACCACTGCATTAACCACCCTGGATGGCTCTTTACTAAACACAGTCAAAACTCCAAATACCTTGGGGTCTGGATTGACAGTAACCTTGACTTCACTGCCCACATTGACTTCATCTGCTCCAAGCTTTGACCTAAAGTAGGAGCCCTCTACCGCCACAAGGACTGCCTCCCCTATCCACCTGCTGTGATCTAGTCACCAAAACCATCCTTTCAGTATTTTTCTACACATAAATTGTTTATGGCTCTGCTCCCACTACATCCTTCACTAGATTCGACATCTTACTAAATTAATTTTGTTGTTTCACCACCTCCTTCCTCCCTCACTACTGCACCCCTCCCTATCCCTAATCCCTCTACCTGCTAGGCGCTGTATCCAGAGCCTTACTTTCATTTTAAAATACTGATTTGGAACCCTCCCCCCTTATCCCAACTCCTGCCTGTCCCCAGTTAGCTCCTCCATGTACTCCCTCTGATTCAGGGATGCTTGTGCATTCTCCCTCCCCAACCTACACACTTGGTCAGGCAAGCCAGCATTCTCTTACCATCTTCCACACCTCTGGAATCAACTCCCTTGGATTACTCACCACCCCCCACTATCTGTGCCTTAAATCCCTACTCTGAGCTGCTAACAGCACTATACAGTATGCTCATCTTTCTCCCCTCCATCACAGGCCACACCTACACCCTTCACAGCCTAGCATCACCTCCTCATAAATTCCTATACCTTTCTTTACTGCCAAGGCCTCACAGACACATGACCTGAATCCTGTCAAACTCTTGTACTTTATTCCCATATTGGTCTCCCACACTATGTATTTTTTCCCCTACATTCTTTCTTGTACTCTCTTACTTTTTTTTCCAATTATTTAACCAGGAAAGACACACTAAGCAGAAAGCTTGTTTATAGGTGTGATCTGGGAGCACAGGAAAGTTAAGTGACTTGCTCAGGGTCACACAGTATGCAAGTGGGGGCTGTGGGATTCAAACCCAGGTCTCCAGATTTGCAGCTCAGAGCCTTTAACCACTGTGCTATACTTCCCACACTGTACTGTGTTACTCATATCTTGATTAAGTAAATCTATTGCCCCTGTATATATTTTGCTTATACTTTGTTGTACATACATATTGCCTGTAACTGGGCTGTACATCATCTTAACGTAATGTATTGTACATTATCAAACCATTTTCTACTACTACTGTATCTATATCACACTTGTTATGTTATGTTTTTTATCCTTTATTTTTTTTCTTACTTTGTTCTGTACAGTTTTATTGTACTTCATGGATGGTTTTACCACTGTATTGTTCCCCACCCCCGAGTCACACCTAGAAATGAGTTATGAGCCCCAGCTCAGTGTACCTTTTCTGGTCACCAACTTTCAAATAAATAAATAAATAAAGTAGGGTCTGCGGTATTTATAGTAGGTAGGTAAGGAAATTGGGCAGATGGGGTGGGCCTAGTCCTTATCTGCTGTCAATTTCTATGTTTCTATCGTTACACCTGGGTGTTATATTCATAGGTCTGTGTGCTAATGACCACATGTAGCATGTAAGGTGCTAAGGGTCCATTTGCATGCCATTATGTAGCCATGTGCAGCTCTGCACAATGCCACCATGCATATGTATTCATGGAGGCATGGTGCTTTGGTAATTCCTCCACCTTCACCTGATCCCTGTTTACTGATGTCAAAATCCCTAGCTGTCTAGTGGTACCACTCAGTCACCCCAGTTTTGTTGTGAAATGAAAGTTATCTGGTAATCCAGTGGTAGCTTCTCCTGTCCTGATCTCAACTGTGAAATGAAATTATCTTAGTAGTCCCTTGGCTGCCCCTTTCACTTTGATCTCTGATGTGTAAATAAATTACATTCATTGGCCAGTGGTACCTCCCCACCCTGACCCCACTGTGAAAAGAAGGCACCCCGATAGTCCAGTCATACCTCTCATGCCCTGATCCCTATTACAAAATGAAATTTCTCTTCCCTGACCCAATCCACCTCACTCAGTACCCATTAACCTTTACCGCCTGTTCCAGCACCTGACTCATCTAAACAAAAACAGTGGACATGGCAGGCAGAATGGTGTTCGGTGACTGGCACGGATACTCTTCTCATCAACTTGGTCATCTACCTTCTGAATGACAGGGACTGAGCACACATGAACTGTGTTTTTAGTGAAGAATCAGTTTGGATTCAAAGTGCTGGGTTGTCTCTGGTGTAGCATCTCTTGTTTCACTTGCCACAGTAAATGTGTGTATTTGCTGTTCAGCTTGGTTTGTGTTTTTTGTGCACCACAGTTTTGTGTATTTGTGGCCCTTGCTACACTGTTGTTCAGTTTGCAGATTTTTTAATATTTGTTTATTTAGGATTTTAAGGAAAAAGACTTGCTTGCTTATATTTTTGTGCAATAATTACGTTTATAAACAGGATCTCATTTTTAGATAACTGTATTATACCTGAAAAACATTTGCCTAGGGTACTAACATTAACAGTACACACATTTTAAACAAGTTGAAGCTGTGTCTCTCAGAAAAATGTAGTTTCATGAACATCATATAGTATCTGACATAGAACCCTTTACAACTGAAGATGATTAGAAGTGTATACATTTATGTTTCGTTTTCCCTTGGGACTTTTCATTTATAACCCTTCACAAAAGAAAAGGTCCTACAAGAGCTCACTAAACTCAGGGTGGACAAAACAATGGGACCTGATGGCATACATCCCAGGGTACTAAAGGAGCTAAGGGTGGAACTAGCAGAGTCATTATCAGAACTGTTTAGTGAGTCTCTGAGCATATGAGAGGTCCCAGAAGACTGGAGAAAGGCCGATGTGATCCTGCTCCACAAAAGTGGCAGCAGGGAGGAGGCAGGGAACTACAGACCACTCAGTCTTACTTCAGTAGTGGGCAAGATTATGGAGGCACTCCTTAAGGAAAAGATAGTGAAACACCTGGAATCCATAGGAGCACAGGATCCAAGACAGCATGGGTTTGCAACAGGAAGGTCCTGTCAAACTAATCTCATAGATTTCTTTGACTGGGTAACCAGAGTGGTGGACCAAGGGGGTGCAGTTGATGTCACCTACTTTAACTTCAGCAAAGCTTTTGATAGTGTTCCACATAGAAGATTGACTAATAAGCTGGAGTAGGCTTGGGGTGGGTCAGAGGTTGGTCAACTGGGTGGTAAACTGGTTGGAGAGCAGAAAACAGAGAGTGGTGATGAATGGTATACAGTCAGAAGAGATGCAAGTCACAAGTGGGGTACCTCGGTAGGGGCGTAGCTACAAGGGTGCAGGTGGTGCAGTGGCACCTGGGCCCATGAGGTTTGAGGGGCCCAAATCATAATTTTGATGTTTATTCAAAACTGGGGAGAGGCCCTGTAACATCGCCTTGCACCCAGCCCTTTGGGAATTTGCTACACTACTGACCTCAGGGATCAGTCCTGGGCCCAGTCCTCTTTAATATCTTCATCAGTGACATTACAGATGGACTGGAGGGTGAGGTTTGCATGTTTGCAGATGACACTAAGATCTGCAACCTAGTAGATGATCCAGATATCCAGATGGGGTGGGCAGAATGAGAAGAGATCTGGAAAAATTGGAAAAATGGTCAGAAGAGTGGCAACTAGAGTTTAACGGAAAGAAGTGCAAGATCATGCACAAAGGGAAGAGAAACCCTGAAGTCACCTATAGGTTGGGAGGGGAGTTGCTGACAATCACAAGGGAAGAAAGAGACTTGGGCATTATCATCACAGATGACCTGAAATCATTCAAGCAGATCACTAAAGCAGTAGGTAAGGCTGAGGGATATTGGGGTGTATTAGTAGGGATATCACTAGTTGTAAGATGGAGGCAATAATCCCTCTTTACAAGACACTGTTTAGGTCCCATCTGGAGTACAGCATGTAGTACTGGAGGCTGTACCTGCACAAGGGCATTAACATAATGGAGGCAGTCCAGAGAAGGGCAACCAAAATGGCGCAGGGACTGCATCAGAAAACATATGAGGACAGATTAATGGAGCTTGATATGTATACCCTAGAGTAAAGTAGGGAGAGAGGTGATATGATCTAAACATTCAAATATCTTAAGGGCATTAACAAGGTGAAAGAGTCTAACATGTTTCAATATAAGAAAACTAGCAGGACAAGAGGACATAGCATGAGATTAGAGGGAGGCCGATTGAGGGGTAATGTGACGAAGTTCTTTTTCACAGAAAGGGTGGTGGATGCATGAAATGGCCTACCTCATGAACTGTTGGATATGAATACAGTGCAGGGCTTCAAACAGACATGGGATAGGCATAAGGGAGCAATGCAGATGAGTATGAATAGATGAGCCATTGACAGAGAGAAAGGCCTATGGCACGTTCATATGGTAGAAAAAATGGGCAATTGGATGGGCCTTGCAGTCCTTATCTGCTGTCAACTTTTATGTTTCTATGTTTCTATATGTGCTTGTGTTTAGGCTGAGCTTCTCTACCCTGATTTTCCTTGATACACTCTATTTTATAGCATTTTGCATGAACTTTTAAAATTACAAATCTAGAAACTTGTTTGTAAAACTCCGTGATCTTGAATAAGTAATTTGATTATTGCTTTTGAAATGCTCCCAAAACTGAACAGGTGTGGGTTGAACTGGCATCTCCCCGCTGTGATAGTCAGAAGAGTGGCAACTGGGGTTTAATGCAAAGAAGTGCAAGATCATGTATATAGGGAAGAGAAACCCGGAAGCCACCTATAGGCTGGGATGGGAGTTGCTGGCAATCACAAGGGAGGAAAAAGACTTGAGCATCATCATCACTCATGACCTGAAATCATCCAAGCAGACCACTAAAGTAGTAGGTAAGGCTAGGGGGGTGTTAGGGTGTATTAGTAGGGGTATCACAAGTTGGAAGATGGAGGTAATGATCCCTCTTTACAAGACACTGGTTAGGCCCAATCTGGAGTACTGCATGCAGTCCTGGAGGCCACACCTTCACAATGATATTAACCAAACTGAGGCAGTCCAGAGAAGGGCAACCAAAATGGTACAGGGACTGCATCAGAAAACACATGGAATGGCCTACTTCAGGAAGTGGTGGATATGGATATGAATATAATACAGGGCTTCAAACAGACATGGGATAGACGTAAGGGAGCATTACAGATGAGTATGAATAGATGAGCCATTGACAGAGTAAAGGCCTATGGCACATTCATAAGGTAGAAGAAATGGGTAGACTGGATGGGCCTTGCGGTCCCTATCACAGAAAGGGTGGTGGATGCATGGAATGGCCTACCTCAGGAAGTGGTGGATATGAATACAGTGCAGGGCTTCAAACAATCATGGGATAGGTATAAGGGAGCAATACAGATGAGTATGAATAGAAAGGCCATTGACAGAGCAAAGACCGATGGCACATTTATAAGGTAGAAAAAGAAATGGGCAGACTGGATGGGCCTTGCGGTCCTTATCTGCCATCAACTTCTATGTTTCTATGTTTCTATGTCTGGCAGATTATGACCTTGTCATTTATTTATTTATTTAGTTTTTGTTGACTGGGTAAGTGCACTAGGCAAATCCTGCCTATTTTCAGGCACGACCCGGGGGAGGGGGATACAGATGAATGCCAACTGAGCTTGAACCAGATGAAACTGTTGGTGGTGTTTTTAGTGAATGACTGGGCTGATCTAGTGCTCATGATCTGTGTCTGACTGTCTGTGAATGAATGGGTCTATCTATTGTTTCCACAGTGATATTAGAAGATTTCCAGGTGGATGGAAGTGGAAAATGGAACCCTGAGGTTATATCCCTTGGTGTACTGCACTTATGTGTGCTTATATGTTCAATTCTAATGTATAAAGGTATGCTAACTTTGCCTAGGGGTGTCCAGGGACTGTGCCTTCAAATCACATAATTTACTATACTCAGATTGAGCAATTTTCTTCTCTGCTTTCAAAAACAGGTGTCACCCCAATGAAGAGCCAATCCTGAAGGATTGAAGGCTCATTGAAAATGCCTGGGGAGAAGGAATAGAGGACAAAGTTGTCCTGGAGTTTTCTCTGGGCATTTGATTTTAAATTGAAACACTCCTTCTTCCTGACTTCAGCCGTGAGGCAACAAAGGCTCTGGAGTTATCGAGTAAGATCTGTACTAAAAACTTGAAAACTATTCCCTTTGGTGGTTGCAGGTCTGAGTCTCAAAAGAGATCTTGTTACAGAACTTTTTTTAAGCCTGTCCTAAGAGGTGTTAAAATGTATAAGATCAAACTGGACAGCACACCACAAAGCTGTTTTGGAGATGTTGGAGCTGTACAATATCTATGTGGTTCCATGTTGCAAGTTCTACAGAAATCCTGTTGACCAGCATTACAGCAACAGCACAATGTCAACAGCGACCACAGTTGTCGATGTGCTGTCAGGACAAAAAGCTGTTTTTAGAGGGGGGCAGCACCCCCTGCACCCCCTGGACTTTTATATCAATCAATCAATCAATCAATCAAGTCTTTATTTAACCAGGCGTTCATCGTTGAGCAGAAGCTCATTTGCAAGATGGACCTGGGTGGAGCATGAACAATTGTATATACAGGTCAACACAGGTATTTACAAGGCAATACAGATAATACTCTTTACAGAGAGGAAGAAAAAGAAGTTCATATGTACATAGAATTATACAGATATTGTACAGATTACACGTATTTACATACATAGAAGTGCATAGGAAGATAAAGCAGGTTATCTAAGGTTGCAGGAGGAAATGACGAAGAAAAAATAAAAATAAAAATAAAATATACACCAGGTAGAGGTGAAGGTAGGGGGGAAGAGAGGGAGGGAATTAGGGGGAGAAAGGCTAGGAGGGCACAGTGCACAGAAAGGAGT
Organism: Neoceratodus forsteri; assembly: GCA_016271365.2. Taxonomy (NCBI): domain Eukaryota; kingdom Metazoa; phylum Chordata; order Ceratodontiformes; family Ceratodontidae; genus Neoceratodus; species Neoceratodus forsteri. The sequence goes on from CM057449.1 coordinate 375,474,962, forward strand.
TGGTAAAGCTGGATGTAGAGAAGGTGGATGGAGAAAAGGAGTATGTGTGAGCCCCAGGATTGAATGCTATAAAGTACGGGGCATGATAGGATGTCACAACCCAGGGTAGTGAGCTCCTATCCGAGGTTGGGAAAGGAAGAATAAGGGGATGGATGGGCCTAGTGGTGATAAGACAGGGGGATAAGAGAGAGAACAATTAGGCTGGTGAGGAGCAAGCTGGGGGGTCAGTACTTAAAATTGGGTCTAGGCGTGGCTATATACCAGTGCAGACACCAGTACTGGGTCTGAGTGGGTGAAGCAGTTACATATTTATATATACTATGTATATACATATGTATATATACTTATATAATCAGCTCCAGGTCATAACTGTTTAAGGGAGGGGTTGCTAGATGCAGAGAAGCAGTGCTGGGGTCTCACGCAGGCATTACAGTGACCTGTTGTAGGTGTTGTTGCTGTAATGGTCATCAGTGAAAAGATTTTGCTGCAGCAGCATGATAGATATATATTCTTTGCAAAAAAACTGCATTTATGCAACATTTATGGTTTGGGCTGAACAGACAAAAGTAAGGAAATGTTACTTTAGGGTTTTGAACCCTAAAACCCCAGTGCTGCTCCAAAGGCACACCCATTATGTGTGTATGTTTCTGGAGTATATAGAATGGGGTGAGCTTTAGGGTTGAATACCCCCTAGGAAGACTGCCCTCATTTGCTTTCGGGGTGGCATTGGGGTTTTAGGGTTGGAAACTCTAAAGTCACATTTCCCTACTTTTGTCAGTTTAGCCTGAACCTTAAATGTTGCATTAGCACATTTTTTTTTGAAAAGAATGTCCTTACTTTTTGAGATAGTATATTTGTATCCTTGTTTTCTTGTTGGAGCACTGGGCTCTTTGGGCCCTGTGCTGCCATCCATCCATACTTTTTCAGATAGTGTAATCATATCCTTATTAGTGTGACAGAGCACAGGGCCCTCCAGGCCCTGCACTCCCACCCCTCCATTGATGCATATATGTATCTTTATGTGGAAGCGCAGGGCCCTCTAGGCCCTGTATTTCCAGTTATAGGACAAAAGCAATAAAATTGTCAACAAAGCCTTCTTAGTACCCCACTTCATGAACCCAGCAGTAAAAATTGTGAAATCCCCACCAAAACGTCATTTCACACCACCACAAAGTCGTTCCACAGCAGATGCATGAAAAGACACTTTAGCCAAAATTTCAAAAATGACATCTGTTATATTCATGAGGTGGTGTAAAAAATGGCTGTGCTGAAAATTTGGGGTGACAATATTGAAAATTACAAAAGTTAGGTGTGAGTGCAGTAAAATGTCAATGAATGCAGACAACTTAGCCATTTTAGCATATTTTGATCCTAAATGTTCATCATATCCGTCTTAGGACCCCAACTCATGAGCAAGTATAGTGAAAATTTTGAAATCCCACCTGTAAAGTGTTTTCACCAACTGACTGTGAAAACACCTTTCTGGCAGGATTTGCAAAATGACACCACCATTGTTCATGAGGAGGGATCAGAAAAAGGGAAGTTGAAAATTTTGTATCAAAATATGCAAAAATGGCAAAGTTATGCACCAAAAATGAGAATCCCATTGAAATACATTGAACAGCACTTACCTTAGTTTGTATGTTAATATGTCCCCAAAGCCACTCTTTGCTGTTTAAGAGTGCTTTCATGTGCATTCAGCTTGAGCAAGAACTGTGAAGTAAAGCTGAGCTATTCTGGTTTAAGTTGAAGGCAAATGAAACCACTCTGATACAGCAAAGAGTGGCAATGGACATATTAGTATATTATTGACTGAGCGCAATCAATAATATAATAAAATAAATTCCATGACCCTGCCTATTTCCTGGGCACCTGCTTATGAGACACTCTTCACAGAATAAGAGTATTTCATGTGCAGGGAAAGGAGCACTCTGACTGGCTGGGATCTCTCCTTCGATCTATACTGTCCTATTGCAGTCGGCAATTCCAGCAGCAAGACGTGTCTTGGATCAGAGAGTGGATCTTTACACTTGGACCTCTTCAGTCGTGTGAGGGTGTGGGGGGGAATCTGAGGAGTGTGGAGTGGTGGGTGCTCAGTAGGAGTTCTGGTTGGTGGGGTACATTGTTGAGGGACCATTTTCTTTTTTACAGAAAAAAAAAGACATCAAGGGACCGTTTTCTTATTTCAGGCAGTAAAGTCAATGGATGGTGGATGTGCCACTAGACACCAGGGAAAATAATGACATCAATAGGATTGGCGAATCAGAGGGCAGGGGGGTGCCACTAGATACTAAGGAACATGATAGAAACAATGGGGATGGCAATTGGGGGTGCACCACTAGACATTAGGGAAACTTATAATGAAAAAAGGACAGGAATAGGAGGGTGGGGGTGCCAGTAGACACCAGAGAAAATTAGTAAAAACAATGAGGGAGGCCAGCAGGAGCACTGAGGTGGTTAAGTGACTTGTTCAATCTCACAGTATGCAAGTGGAGGTTGTGGGAATGAAACCCAGGTCTGCTGTGTGTAGCAAGCTCATTTACAGATTGCTACTGTAAGGTCAACCAAGGCTGGGGATTAGAGGGTGGGGGTGCCACTAGACACCAGGGAAAATGATTACAAGAAGGGGGAAGGTGATCAGACAGTGGGGGAAAGGTGTTTTCCCTCACAAAAAAGAATCCTTTTTTCGTCACTCGTGGTACGAAAAAATATTTTTTTTCCATATCACATGACATGAAAAAGGATTTATAAACTTAAAAAAAAAACATTTGAAGGGCATTTCTGAAACAGTTAAGTGCAGAATTCAGCTAAGTGGTCCTCAGAAGCAAGCTACATCTGTTGATTACTCCCCAGAATGTTACTTTTCTGGTTTTTAAAAAATTAATATTTATGGAAAAATAGAAAGCAAGATGGCGACAAATGAAAAAGGATTTTTTTCTCAGATGAAAAAGGACATAAATACGAAAAAATAATTATTTTTTTCATTTCATACTACTATCTTGAGGTGCTTACTGAGCATGCTCAGAACCAATTTATGAAAATTTTAAAATGTAATAACTTTAGAACAGATTCATATTTTTCTACCAAACCAGCAAATAGCACATCTGTGGGTCAGCCCCTTTAAACCCTGAACATTTCAGACCAAAAATTTTAAACCATCTGAGCAATACAGTGGACACATAAAAACCCATTATAACCAATTGGAAAACACTATTGAAAATTTACTTTTGGCAGTATCCACAACTCAGAAACTGCACAACCGACCAGAAAAAAAACTTGACACATCCAGAGATTTCCCCCATGAGACCACACATGCTAAATGCTATGCAAATCAGTTGAACAGTTGCAAAGTTATTAAAGTGCAAAAATTGGGGTTTAACATAGACCTGCCAGTACAACCCTAAATATAAAGGTGCAACTATGCCTATATATATATATATATATATATATATATATATATATATGTGTATATATATATATGTGTGTATATATATATATATATATATATATATATATATATATATATATATATATATATATATATTTACTACCAGGAGAAATATCACTGATATTTTCACATGTGATGTATGCATCATTTGTGACACCACCACTCATGATGTCATAAGGTCAAACAGCATGAGTGAGAACTATCAGCAATATTTCATCTGGGTCTGTGGCATATTTCATTTATTCAATGCTTGCTCTTAGTGTGTCATTGTTTTATTATTTATTTTTACTAAAAAATATTTTTTTAATGTTTTCATGTTGTTTTAAGATGGCCGGGTGGTTCAGAAAGGATGAGAGATGTACATGACACTATTGCATGTGTCATCATTTTCAACCCACACATTCCAGTACTGGTCGAGACTGACAGTTTGGTGGCTGCTCCCGATTCCACCTACATCAGGCACTGCTTGAAAGAAAGCCAACAAGTGCACCTTGATTGTCAGAGGCAACAGAGCTGGAGTGCCAGTTGGAAGAGAGCTAAGCTGGAGTACCAGTCAGGTGAACGTCAACTTGATCTTCGGTAACACATAGGGAGGTATGGAAACTTGTAAAGAATGTTGGTGTGGTACATGGTGCACTGTGACACTAAGAGTGTCAGAAAATAAGTTGTCTTAACATTCTTACATACTTATTTTTCAGACAAATAGGATGTTTAGTCAGAAGGGGAAGAAAATGAAAGTAATTTCAATGTGTCTGATGTGAAGTGAAACTGGTTGGTAGGAGACAGCATGTAAGTGGAGTATTCAGTTCTAAAATTAGAACTGTGCTACTCATGCTACTGATGTCCACCAATCAGGAACTACAGTATTTTTTTTCTCCTGGGGTCCTACCATTACAGAAATAATTATATGAAATGTGTTCATGCTGTTTGGTTGTTTTGGGTTCAATGCTGTTGAATCCATTATGTGCAGCTATTGTCCTGCTGTTGTAGGAGGCCATTAAGCCATGTTTTTCCTGTTTTGAATCAATAAATCCATTACAGTAGGTTAGGATTTAAATGGTTTTGTATCTCTGATGTCCTACTGTGTCGTAAAGGTTATAAGGTAGGACATAATAGCTTGTAAAAATTAATCTACACCTGAATGTCAGCGAAAAAGTAAAAAAATGGAAACTTTATTATAAAATGGCAAATGACAAAACTAGCCAAAGTCCATATCTTAACCAGGATAATATCAAGGATAAGATTTCTGGGCCACTCTGTTGTTTTTACTTAGAAAATGGGTATCATAAAAGGTGCTCACTGATTGGCTGAAACACAGTGGCACTGGAGTTGTTATTTCTTAACAATGCCTGGTGTAAAACAAGTTCCTCCTGCCTCCACTATTTTCCACATGGCACCCCTGTGCTCATGTTCTGCTCATGTTACCCCCAACAAGGAGAAATGCCATTTTCCTCTGTGAGCCCACTCACTATCGGCAAGCTAAATGTCCCAAATGGAAGTCAGCTTCCACTAGTTCTCCAAAAAACTCCTAAAAAAATGTTCAGAAATAAAGAACAAGACTATCCCAAACAACCTCCTGTGAAAAAAACTAGTGCCGGTTTCTTACATTAACCATGGGTGAGGTTAACAAACTTGAGGAGGGTCACCAAAAACAAACAACAAAGTGGCAGACAATGTGAGCAGTCCAAGTTTTCGAGCAGTGGGTGGTGGCTAAAAACATTCAGTTCAACTTTAAAAGTGACTCCCCTGACACATTAAATAAGCTTCTCTGACAGTTTTATGCAGAAGCCCAAATGGAGTGAGGGAAGAAATATTCAGTGAGTGGTTACTGCTCACTCTGTAACCAAGGGTAAACAGCATTTCAGTTTATTTCTCCTCCCTAATACCAAAAAGAGGGTCTATTTTTTTTATCCCCAGTTAAAAGCAATTTAAAGTTAAATAAATTCATTGTTACAGTTCTTCAAACAAACTTCTTGTCTGTCATTCTCTTTTTTCATAGCATACACCCATTTTCTAAGTGTAATAATACCTTCCAGGGAGGGTATTATGGAATATAATGGACTTTCTGGGGCTATAAGGCCCTTCACCTGTGGCGTTGGGCCACATTATGCCCCTGGGCAGTCTGTTATATCCCAATGTTGCCCACCCTGTCGGGTATTATTATTTACTTAATTTATAGTCTGTTTGCTTTGCAATCCTTTCTGTGGTCTATGTATTTAATTTTTTTTATAATCAAACTTTATTGAATAAATACAGGAAACAATTAAGGCGAGAGGTCTAAAAAGTATGGACCAAAAAACAATCCTGAGATCAAAAGTATACAACCAAGCAAACATAGAGGTCATTACCTTTACCAAGTAGAATTAAGAGATTAATGACTGAATACATATTTACCTAGTAAATATCAAAATCACATAAACAACTCTAAAATTGTAAGTTCAGAGAATCTACAACACTTAAAGGACGAACCTTAAATATAGTTAATTTGTGCTCTGGATGACAATAGAGTAATAAGAAATCATCACCTCAAAAGAATCACTCCTTCTACAGGACAAAAGAGGAATTGACATCCAGTTGAAAAATAACCCAAGGCCTCCATGTCTCTTAACCAGCACTTTCCAGATTTAGATACTTCAAAGAAATTTTCTCCACCTTATAAATAAAATCAGTTATTTCATATCAGCAAAGTTGACTTGGAATTTGAAGTTTAAGCCAATGCTTCATAATAGCCTTCTTAGCAGAAAGAGTTAATGTCAGAAGCAGCTTTACCTGTGTGATCGCAAATTCTCTCACTGTAAGTATTACCTGAGCAACCACTCCCGTCATCACGGGCCAAAAACCACACCACTGGGTTTTGTCTTAACGTCGCTTTATTTGATCAAATCTTACACATGCATGTGGGACTTCTACAAAAGAGAAGGTCTCCGATTACAATTTACAGCAGCTTTTTATAAGCTAGATTCTGCACTTTTTATCTTGAAAAATACCAACATTTCAGTATAAGCCAATCACAAAACAGAATAACAAGTTTTCAGCAATGTAAAAGAAAAACACGTTGATATGTATGAGGTACTTTTCCACTGCTTATTTCATTTTTTTTTTCAACGCTGCTTGATACATATGCCTGGGTCAAGCTGACCTGAGAGAGACAATGAGTTTCACTCACACCATAGCAACGTACAGCTTGCCTTCAATGCCACTACGTGCTGTTATCTTTATATTTTGCCCAGGCATGCTCTTATCTTTATATTTTGTCTGAGCCTGTTATTCAGGCTGGTACAACCAGTTCTTCTCAGTTTTATCTAGCTTTCTGTTTTTACAAATGTACCTCAAGTAACCTCAGTACAAATTCTATACCCCTTTAAAAAAGAAAACATGAACTCAGAAATTTCTACTACATTCATTATGACTTTGTTACAGCATGGCTTTCAAAGCAAGCATAACTTCAAGGCATATAATAGCATATAATAGCAAATATAGCTTTAGGATATATAAAAAAGGCATACATAAAAATTCCCTCACACTCTCCCCCCTTTTGATACTATGTATCAACTAACCGATCCCTTTTTACTTTTTCTCACTTTATATTTTGGTCACAATTTGGCTCGTTTTGTAATGGAAACACCCCCTCCAGTTTAATGGGGTCCTTTGTTCACGTTGTAGCAAGGGGGCAGGTGGGTGTCGTCCCGTGACACCATTGTGTTGCACAGGCATCGTAGGAGAAGTTTGATTAGGACAGTCAGTAGCCAGAGTGCCAATTTGACCACTTACAAGTACTGTCACCCAATGGAGAAGAGTAGCACCCCAGTCACCAACTACGCTTGTAAGCCATGACCATGGGTCCCATATTTATGTGTAGCAAGCTTAGAAAAAAATGCAAGGCTGGAATTTCCCAAGAAACTATGACAGCATAGCCTGGACACCTGTACATTAATACATTTTCATAATTAAAGTTTTTTATACATGTTGTAGCTACAATTTCTGAGACATTCCATAATTAAATTTCTTGGTTATGAGATGTACCTGACATTTTGCCAAGACAGGGGAGTTATTCTCACCCTTGGAGGGGAAAACAAATGGTGACAGAATAGTATATTTATCTCAAATAACTTTTGTTTTGGGAGCCAGAAAGCATATGAGAGAAGTGACTAGCTTGCTACAAATGTCAAAGTAACCTTGTACCAGCAACTAAATAATGTATCTCATTATTTTTATCAGTTTTTTGTTAAACATATTTTTTAACACGAGAATTATATGATGAGAAACTTTTAACAGTCAAGGCTAAACACAGCTGTGTGCATATCTCGGCCACAGCATCACCTCATGCTTTTAGCTATTTTTTTTTTCATTGTATAAAATTTTACAATTAACCCTTTTAAAGTCTTACACACACATATATTAAATGACATGGTGGTATTTAGCCACTTGCAGCCTTTTGCTACTAGATATACTAATTTACATGTTGGCATCATTTAGTCATTTACTAACCATTTTTACCTTTTACTAGCCCTTTAGCAATCTACACTAGCCATTTTACACTGTTTTATTTCCTCAGTTTTATGGTTAGCCAACTACATATTGTTGATAAAAGTTTGGTCACTGATTACTAAAACCTTGGCCACTGACCACTGTTAATAATTTCCACCCTGAAGATAGGAGGCCCCTGAGGGACTCGAACATTCACAAAAATTGAACATAAATGTAAAGATATTAGTTATTAACTGAAGGTTAAAAAAAACTAAACATTTTTACTTTTAGACTGTTAGACTAGGTGAATAGGTATATGATTTAAAACTGGTTGCCAGCATACAGATAGTCAAGGCATTTATAAAAAGCATCCTGTTTTGGAGTTGGTACAGGGGTGGTTACGGACGGAACACAAATCGTGAGTTTATAAAACATAATACAGAATTGAGGGATGTCAACACCACAATTGAAATCTGTGAAAAAATGCTAACATGTGACACCACATATAACACAATATAACATAACAATTTTGTTGATGAAAAAGAGTTCATGGAATTCACTTTTAGAGTGAATAAGGTAGATGCTACCTTGTGTTGAGGTGTGGCACACCCTTGGAGCTTGATTGAAGAATCTGTTGATAATGTCTCTTGACAGATAAGTCCTTATAAAACATAACAGTCCATGAAATTAACAGTTCATAAGTTCATATAAGTATCCACAGGTTGATGTAGTTACAGTACAGATGAAATGTAATTTGCAGAATGGTGGTAACCCCACAAGGCACATGGGGCAATGCAGACAGTAATTTAAAAACAAAACACCAGCATAGTAGAAAAGTCAGTGTTCATATTGCTGGCTGCTGGATGGCTGATTAGCAGACACACTGGCCAGGGGTGCATTGAGTCTTTTTAATGAAGTAGCCACACACACACACTGGCCATTTTAGTAACCTGCCAAACCAAGTCTTTTTTCAGAGCTCTGGTTTGCAGTTTAAAAACAAAACAAAAAAAAATCTCTAACAGTACTAGGTTGAGATCCATCTGGTAGAGGTCCCCAGTACTTGGGTTTGGGATCAAATGTTTTAGCCTCTATAGGAGGCAAGGGAACTTGAAATTGATACAGAAAAACTTGAAACTACACAGATAGGCAACATGGGGGGGAGGATTTTCAAATCATCCCGTCTGTAGTCACCTACTGTGCGTACATTCACAGTAGTTTATTTTTCTTTCTCTAGATGTTGCTTATCTAAAGTTACTTAATCAGCCGCTGCTTTTCTCCTAAAAGCAGCCTGAACTGTGAAAGCCATCATTGGCTCTAACAGTATATACTTGCAGCAAGCACAAATTACAAAGTACAAAGGGCAGTGCAGTTGCCCTTGTAATTTGTTTGGCCAAACTTGTCAAATATAGATTTTGCCAGTCCAGATAATACTAACTCTGGACCCAGCTATTTTTTTTTCCCTTGCTTTCCATATTATCTAGGCCTGTCCTTTATAGTGCACACTCGCTCCAAGGTATTCTTGTACTTACAGTGATGATGAGTGTCGCCGGCCCCTAGGCGTCACGTCCTGATGGGGTTCCACAAAAATGTCCTTCTTTTTGTCCAAGGGAAACAACCCGATCATGAGGTGACACGGACCGAAGAACTCATCCTGCTGACTACGCCAAAACTGTGATCACAAATTCTCTCACTGTAAGTATTACCTGAGCAACCTCTCCCGTCGTCACGGGGCAAAAACCACACCACTGGGTTTTGTCTTAACGTCGCTTTATTTGATCAAATCTTACACATGCATGTGGGACTTCTACAAAAGAGAAGGTCTCCGATTACAATTTACAGCAGCTTTTTATAAGCTAGATTCTGCACTTTTATCTTGAAAATACCAACATTTCAGTATAAGCCAATCACAAAACAGAATAACAAGTTTTCAGCAATGTAAAAGAAAACACGTTGATATGTATGAGTACTTTTCCACTGCTTATTTCATTTTTTTCAATACTGCTTGATACATATGCCTGGGTCAAGCTGACCTGAGAGAGACAATGAGTTTCACTCACACCATAGCACAGCAGCTTGCCTTCAATGCCACTACGTGCTGTTATCTTTATATTTTGCCCAGGCATGCTCTTATCTTCATATTTTGTCCGAGCCTGTTATTCAGGCTGGTACAACCAGTTCTGCTCAGTTTTATCTAGCTTTCTGTTTTTACAAATGTACCTCAAGTAACCTCAGTACAAATTCTATACCCCTTTAAAAAAGAAAACATGAACTCAGAAATTTCTACTACATTCATTATGACTTCGTTACAGCATGGCTTTCAAAGCAAGCATAACTTCAAGGCATATAATAGCATATAATAGCAAATATAGCTTTAGGATATATAAAAAAGGCATACATAAAAATTCCCTCACACCTGGCATTTAGAACATTTTGGAAAAACAGAGGGAAAGGGCAATAAAACCAATTTGGATGTCAGAGTCAATTGCTGAGAAAAAATCTGCTGGAGGTCTCTTGATGTCACTCCCCAGAATGGCCTCAGATATGGACAGCTCCAAAATATGTGCTCCTGGTCTACTGAAGACTCTCCACACTGCCACCGACATTGGACAAACTGCATGCCCTTATATTTGGAAACTGTTACTCGAGTTAAAAAAACACCTGGAACAGCATTTCCAGGAGAATTCCTTCAAATAGGGATATGAAGAAGTCTTAAAACTCACTAAAGCCAAGGCAGACCACTCCTCCCAAGAACAAGGCTCCCTTAAGTCCTGTTCCCAGCTGACAAAGAGGGATTTAATTGCCTCCGACTTAGAAAGTTGGGTATCTGAATACAAAGACCTTATTAAATGCTCTGCGTCTTCCCCTCGTTGTACTGAAATAATAACCCTTATCTGCGATGAATCCAAAAAGGATGGCAACGAATCAATAAAGGGGAAAGAAAGTAGATATGATGGAAGCTGGAGAAATCTAAAATAATCAGAGCATGGCTACCCATATAGCATTTGTAGCTGCGCAAAAGAGAGCAAACTTTGAGCATCAAACAACTGATGGTATAATTCTAACCCTTATCTGGCCCAGTTCTGAAAAAAATACGTCTAATGTGTTAGATGGGTTGGCCTCATCCCCTGCCATTGTCATTACCGGCAGTCGCTCCTCTGGATGAAGAGCTCTGACATGGCAACACCATAATTTAATCACTACTGCAGTATATGTATAAAAGAGAGATCCTGGAAACCGAGAGGTAGAGGTTGTAAACAGAATCTGATTTAGATTGTATAGATCATTCAAAGCAAGTTCTATACTTTCCATTGGGCCTTGTAATTAGGATTAGTCCAATAACACAATATTCGCAACTAAGCAGCCTTGGCATACCAATCTAGATTTGGAAGACCCACACCACCTTCAGCTGGGGACAGATATAAAAGAGTTGCTTTTGCTCTACAACACTGTCTATGCCAAATAAACTGAAGAATAGCTCAATGCCAGTCTCATAAATAAGTGTGAGAAGGGACTATCGGAAGAGTCTGATGATAAAAAAATATTTTAGGAAGAACCGTCATCCAAATCACTTCCATAAGCAGGAGAAAAGGCAATGGCAAAGTGGACCATGAATCTAAATCTTGTTTCATTGTTTGGGTAAGAGACTCAAAGTTCAATAGGTCCACATGAGCAGGATACTTTGTTAAACTAATCCCAAGATATTTAATTTCACTCTACCATAAGTAATTCAAGGATATCATCTGGGGAGTAACAATAAGCTATAACCACTGTTTTCAGTTTATTCAGATGAAATCCTGAAAGGGACTGCAACTCTTCCAGAAGTCTAAAGAGGGCATGAAGAGATGAAGTAGGGTTTGTTACAGTTAACAAGATGTCATCTGCATACAATCCAACCCGATAGTCTCTTCCTCCAATTAGAATACCCTCAATGTGCTATGAGATACGAATGTGGGAAGCCAATGGCTCAACATATAGTGCAAATAAAAGAGGAGATAAAGGATTCTTCCGATGAGTTCCCCAACCTAAAGGGAAAGAAAATGAAATATTACCATTAACCTTAACATATGCTATAGAATCATCATAAATATTTTTTAACATATTTATCAAGATCTGGGGAAAGCCAAATGCTTGCAGCATTGACCAAAGAAAAGGCCATGACACTCAATCAAAGGCCTTCTCCCCATCTAGGCTGGCCAGCACCAGGGGAATAGACTATTTGTCTGCATGATCAAGAAGCAAATAAGTATGCCGAACATTATCAAATACTTGCCATTTGCACACAAAACCTACCTGGTCCTGATCAATCAAGGACAGAAGAAGGCCCTCAAGTCTAGTCACATAAATGAACATAAAAATTTTGTAGTCAGCATTTAGCATTGAGATGGGGTGATAGAAATCTGGCTGAAGAGGATCCATGCCCAATTTCTACAATGTTGCGATAGTTGCATACTTTCAGGATGAGGGAGGTAGCTCACCTTCTTGGATCTTCCACGTGGCCTGCAAAAGGACAGGTGTAAGAACCTACTGCAACTCTTTTATTTTATAGAAGTCTGAAGGAAAACCATCTGAAACAGGACTCTTTCCAGATTTAGATCACTTGATGGCAGCAGACAGCTCAGGAAGAGAAACTGGAGATGTCAAAAGAGCCACTTGGTGATCCAGTAACCTGGGAAGCACCACTCATGTCAGAAAAGAGGACATCTTATTAGGAATTGGACTAGAGGGCTCTGCAGAATAAAACTGTTTATAATAATTTACAAAAATACTAAGAATATCCCCAGCACTATGCGTAGGCATCCCCATAACTGAATCAATCAATTTAAGAATGGTTGCTGCTGTATGACATGCCTGAAGATGATGTGCCAGATAGCATGAGCCCTTAGAGCCACCCACATAATAACGTTGTTGGAGATAATAAAGAGCATGCTCAATTTTTTGATCAATAAGGTTTTGCAATTTGGCTTTAGCCTGCAACAGCCTAGGGCAGCTGAATTGTCCCCCTCAGAGATTGCCTGCTTCAAGGTCTTAACTTCTTGATACAAGACAGATATTTTTTTCTCCCTCTCCTTATGTTTAGCCACAGCATATGATATCAATTTCCCCTAAATAATAGCTTTTCAAGCATCCCATAATAAACCCAATGTGACCTCACCCATACCATTAATTTCCAAAAACTCTCTAATTTGTCCCACCAACTCATTGATTAGAGGTTGATCTCTCAAATAAGCTAAATGTAAGCACCAAATGGGATGGCAAACTGGTTTCAAGGGAGCAATGGTGATTAATAACAATGAATGATCAGAATTAAGTATTGGACCCATATCAGCATGAACTAGATCCCCTGCATGTTCAATAGAGGTGAAGAAATAGTCCAGCTTAGCTGAACTACCATATCTAGTTGAATAATGGGAGTAAGGACACTCTTTAGGATGAAGGCAGAGCCATACAGTCATTAGACCAAGATGCTGAAGTGTGCAGGAAATATACTGGACTGGTGGTAAGCTTTGGGTTATGCAGCATCTAGACTAGAATTTAAAGTAATATTTAAATCCCAACCCCACAGTAATCTACCTTTTATCTTAGAGGTTAATAATGAAAAAAAAAGCAGAGAAGACAGCTTTTTTAGTTGCAGCTGGGGAAATATGAATTAGCTAACATAACCTCTTTACCACATAAAAGCCCAGTTACCGTTATGTATCACCCCTCTGGGACAGACACACTTTCATGCACCTCTAAAGGTAAGCCCCATTGACAGAGAAAGAGTACTCTTGATGCCTCCCTGAAGGATTGGAAGCATGAAATATCTTATCAAAGCCCAACTTTAAGAATTTATCATGCTCTACAGAAAGAGAGGTGAGTCTCTTGGAAAAGAATCAAGTCCACCCTTTGCAGATGGCAGTTAGAGATGGGCAAAGTGGCCCCAATTCGCTCCACAAAGTGGAACGCGGAGAGAAAGTGAATTCGCGGAGTGTTCTGCAACATGAAGTGGAGTACTTCATGTTATTAATAAGTAACGCGAAGTCCATTGAAAACAATGACTTCGCGTTACTCCACCTTCCCAAACCATTACTCCACTAATTCTTAAGGCGAAGTGCATTGAAAACAATGTACTTCACCTTACTTCGCCTTGTTTTTAAGCTCCAAATGTGAATTTTGCAGTGATTCATGGGATTTCAGGTCACATGGGCTCTAGATTGTTCTGCACAGCCTCAGTTTGGGGTAGTATGTGTAGGAAGCTGTAGGAGACAATCTGCTCTGAGAGCTCTTTGTGATTCAAGCCTTCTTAAAGTGGTTAAAAAAGCCTTTTTGAGTCATTTTTTTTTTTGCTGAAACTTTAGTTCATCGATTATAGGAAACACTCCTGTGCTCATATCATCAAGCTTTTATTGTTTGTGTGTGTATTTTGAATGTTAATGTACAACATTCAGTCTGTGTACTGAGAGACAGTGGAAGTGTGCTTTGGGGAAGGGGCGTATCTGTGGTGTAGGTAGATTAACTTTGAGAAAAAGACAGTGCTTTCTGTTTTGGTGATATTTCTTGTATAACTGTGTTAATGTACACACAGTAATATTTTCAATAATTCTTGCCATTTTTTTGCTGATTGTTGTGGTGCAGCAGTGCATAATTTTAGTTTGTTTAAAATACGTGGTTATATTACTGAAGTTTTCAATTTGCTATGCATTACTTAGCATGTGTGTGCGTATGTGTGTGTGTGACGCGTGTCATCAAATCAGACACCTTTTATTGTGCCACATAGTTTCAGCAATGCGAACCTGCTATCCACTGCAGCTGTATAATTTTTTGTACTTCATTGTGGTATCTTTACTGGTATTCGTACTAGTGACTCTTACTGCAGCAGTGCAGTACATTGCCCCCCCCGGCCCACCCCAACTGGCAAAGATATTCTTTTCCAGATTTGAATTTCTGATGGTGAGCACTGGTTAGGTGTTGTGTCTTTGCATCTGCATCTCGTCAGTGTGCAGCGCAATCTTAATCTGTCTGTACATTTGCATCTCTTTAGGGCCCAATCTCCATCTCTAACTTAAGTCACAGCTGTTTCTTTGGCTTCCCTTCAGAGTACTGGACAGGTGTGGTGCATAATTTAGCATGAACATTGTACTTATTAATATGCATTTTAAAGTCAGGACCATCATCAGGAGTCACTCGTGATACAAATCATGTTCTTCATCATCACGGTCACAAATGCATTCACAAATTATGATTTATGATCACGTCATAAATCACAACAGTAATTTTTTTTTTACTAGTTACTTGGATGTATTGTAAGCCTGTTTTGTAGTATATCTCCATGCTTCACCACCCCACCATTGTACTCATTAATGAGTGTTTTTAAGTCAGGGAGTTTTGTGTCATGCCTCATCGGGGCCCGGGAAAGTACAGCTGTAGGCATTTGCATTTCTTTATCATCACGGCCACAAATGTAGTCACAAATCACGATTTACGATTACAACACGAATCACAACATTAATATTTTTACTAGTTACTTGGATGTTGCAAGCCTGTTTTGTAGTCTCTCTCCAGGCTTCACCACTCCTCCATTGTACTCATTAATAAGTGTTTTTAAGTCAGGGGAGTTGGACGGTGTCTGCAGTACATATACAGACTGGAAAGAAAACTGCACCCATGCAGTTTAGCACAGTATACTTCCACTGCTCAGAACACATATGGAAGACAACAAAAAATGGCATAATTACATACAAGGGTCGGGGATGGTGGAGGAATACATTTTATAACACAGCAACAAAGGTGTGGGGGGGGGCACATGGTGTGAGGGAAAAAAAAACTAATGTGGAATCCCATGGTGATCCAGCAGCAGTTCCAGCATGGACATAATTTGCAACTGATGTCCTTCTATGTCAGAAAAATAAAATTTACAGAAATAACAAATTAAGTAAAAAAGAGTACAGACAGAAAAGACAAAAAAACATAGCTTTTAAAAAATCTGTTGGGTGTAAATCAAAGTTTAAATCTACTCCTCATTCTGATCTCAAAGTATCAGCAGTCACAAAACACACTCCTCTCTCTCTCTGTCTGCACAGGAGAAAGTAAAAGTGTCTGCTTGTATGATTCACTTTCTTCCTGCCTAGCTAAAAAGCATGTGAATTACAGTACCACAAGCCATGTGATGTGTGTGTGGGGGGGGGGGCTGCCAAATCTGAAACACCAAGTGGATCACTTAGAATTATAATGAGGACTGCAAAGTGCATTAAAAACAATGACTTTGCCTTACTTCACATTGCCATTCCACCCTAACGCGAAGTGGTAATGACAAGACTGAGTGAGCACTTTGCATTGCCCACTCCGTGTAGCGGAGTGGCAACGCGGAGTGCCCACGTCGCGTTCACTTCACCGGCGGAATTTAAATTTGCTGCATCTCTAATGGCAGTAGTGGAGAAGTCTGTATCTTTTCACTGGACTGGCGATTCCATTAACATTATATGATATTATCTTTACATTTTTCACCATCACTCTTATTGTACAGAAAACTTAGTTTAAAACAAGATATAATGCTGTCTAGTAGGGTTCTGCCATAAAAAGATGAGAGAGTCCCCTGATAAAAAAAGAAAAGGGTGGCAGTGAACCAATAAATAATACAGACCCTTTCCAAAACTATAAATACACTGCAGCAGACCAGGTTTAATTGAAAATATCCATCCTGAGAATAAAAACATGCACCCTTTTTACTCAGAGAGTCTCAGGAAAGAACCAAGAAAACACATAGGTATTCCTCTATTTGGGGAGAGTTGTTCCACCAAGTGACCAGTTGTCTAACAGCCATATGTATAAGGAATTCACACCTCTTTAAACTGCTAACCATAGAAGCAGGAAATATTGACTGGCAAAGAATACAAAGTAGTGAACAACAAGCAGAAAACAATAACAGAACCTCCAATAACATCCCTCTATAAGATGCTAATAATAAACGATTTCTGCCAACAGGGCAGTTATTTATATAAACATATAGGCAAACAAGTAAATTCCTAAAATAGATATTACAATCAAACAGACTAAGAATAATAAACTTAAAACAGTTAGGAATTCTAACTGCTACAAAAGTCCATGAAGCTCTCAATTTTATGTTGCTGGAAAAAACACAAATTAATATTAATAAAAATAAAAAAGAATATAAAGTACACTGTAAGTGGAACAATGATAAATAATAAACATGAACCAGAAGCCTCCAAGGGATAAATGTATATATACAGTAGTAAGGACTAACACATAATTTAAGGAAAGCAGTCAACTAGAAATTAAAAAAATATGTACTGAAAAGGTCAGAATAAAGCAGTCAATGCCCCTATCCTTAAACTGCCATGAATGGTCCCATAATACAAAATCCTTCTGACACAACCAATTCCAAAGTAATGACCCAATACTGCCAACAGGGTGGCTAAGAAATAAAATCAAGCAATCCGACAGCAACTCCACCCCCCAAAAACAGCACTTGAAACCTTACTAACAAATGCCCACATTGCATCCAACCCTTTACTTTCAGGAGCAGGGGATAGGTAGCACACGATGATCAAAAGTGAATTATGAAAAGGAAACAAAATATCAGGGGACCAGATACCCATACCCTGTACTCCATGCAAAATTTATAACAGAAAAAAAACAAGGCCCAAAAACAAAGAAAAGAAAAATTAGAAATATATGCCAAACTCTGAATCCGAACCCATCCCACCAAAAAAGCCAGAACCCATATAAGAAAAACTGAATAGGGCTAAAGACAAACAAACTGGTCAGAAGGCTTCCAAGGTAGGGAGCTAAAATCAACTTGTAGCTCCTAGGTAGCACCATACAATTTGTAAGTGCTAAGGGGGGGAGGATGGTTAATATACCCCCAAGGTTAAAAATGAACCAGATAAACATCCCTGACCAAAGAGGATGAAGTGCCCATCACCACTCTGCCTATCCCACCAGTTAATTTTGAGGAGGTAGGAGAGCACAGCAGTTTAAGGCTCTGAGCTGCAAACCTGGAGACATGGGTTTGAATCCCACAGCCCCCACTTGCATACTGTGTGACCCTGAGCAAGTCACTTATCTTCCTTGTGCTCCCAGGTCACACCTGTAAACACATATCAGCTTAATGTGTCTCTCCTGGTTAAATAAAAAAAATTGAACAGATGAAAATAAAGAGTAGGGAAGGTAAAATAGTATTGGCAACAGGTAGCAGTTTTACGGCAATTCTTCTAACCTGCAAATATCAACAGTAGACAGCAAGACCAAGAACAACTTGTTTTCCAAAGCCCCCATCAGAGGTTAAAATGTCAAAAGAAAAAAAAGGACAAAGACAAAAGGCTCCAACTTGTACCTCAGTCGATCACTGCCTAACAGTCCCTCCCAAACTCTGCCCTCGATGGTCCCACTGTACCCTTTAATCCTAGCAATGCCCACTGTCTAAATCGAGCCCACACCTCACTACCAGTAAAATAATAATGTACAAAAAAAACCCACTATTTGTAAGCCCAATTTCAAGCCTCACAAACTCAAGCTGACTCCATCACAGTTGGTGCCAAGCAACGATGCTCACAAAGATCCAGTTAGGCTCTGTCCAATTTACTATAAAAAAATAGTTCAGTTAAAACTAGAGACTATGGGTCTGATTCTCAAAGGGGGCTGCATCCAGTGCACTCTGTGGCAAACAGTAGCTTGCAACAATGCCCCCTGCACCAGGGACCCTGCACCCAATTCAGGTACAGGAGGGGTCCTGGCACCTAAGTCCCCTTATGTGTGGCAGCTCCCCCCATGTGGCAAACACATGATGCATGGAAAGGGTTGCCACAAGCCCTTAGTGGCAATATCTAGCTGGGTTCCCCCATCCTTGATGTCCCTGTCACAGACCAATGACCCACTCAGGGGTAGTCCAGTGCCCCCCACCCCAGCAAGTAGTGTCTCCCATCCCCAGACAGAGCCGGGGACTGACACAGCCCACCTCACACCCCCGGGGCTGGTCTACAACTGAACTGTCAAGAACCATGGACTGAACAATGTGTACATGCCCAAAGATGTGTGTGTACACATTGCAATAAACATTTCTTGATGGTACAGTTGGGGACCAGCCACAGAGGTGAGGGGAGGGCTGTTCTGGTCCCCGGCTCTGTCTGGGGATGGGGGGATACTACCTGCTGGGGTGGGGGGCACCGAACCACCAATGAGAGGGTCATTTGTCTGTGTTGGGGACGACAAGGATCTGGGTGGTGTCCTGGAGAGGCATCATGACCTGTGGGGAACATCAGGGATATGGGCAGGGATGTGTGTGTTATATTATTAACCATAGAAATCATCAGGTGAGGTACATCTGGTACCTGTGAAAGGACATTGTGGGGCTTATCGAGGATCAGGGTCCTGCAGCACTATTGCAAATGGCATCTCCCTCAGGTCAGATATTTCTAACTCACCTTACACCAGCCCTGGCTGGTCTAAGGTAACTTCATTTTTCTCCCTCTGGGCGCTGTCTGAGAATTGCTCTTCTGGGCTGTGGCAGTTTGTGTCTACTGCAGTGCCCCCTTGCACCTTGTCACAGCCCATTACTTGGTGCAAGGGTGGTGCAGGACCTGTTTGGGGCAGGTGGCCTGTGGTTGATGCAGGCCGTCTTTGTCAATTACTTGGAGGGCATTTGTGAACACAAAGTGCACCTTGCACGATATCTGTTTGGTGCAGGCACCTTGCATCAAATACAGGGCTTTGAGAATCAGGCCCTATGATTCCATGACAGGACAGCCCTTCCATCAGTTCAATAGAGAAGCTCCGCCTACTGACCCCTGTGATTTTGAGATCACGAGTAAGAAAGCTCCAGGATACAATATCTAAATAAAATTAAAGTGGAAAAAAGAAAAAAAGGGCATTAGTAAAAAGAGAAACAAGAGCAAAAGGAGGGGGGAGGGGGAAACAAGGAGTGGCTCTATAATAGAAAAACAAAGGAAATAGAAAATATCCAAAATCAGATAGACTTGGAGGAAAAATAGAAACAAAGAACTACAGCAAAGAAATATCAAAAAATAAGGAACCCAAAACCAATGGCAAGTAAAATAATCAGAAAGAAGGAGGAGAAAAGACAAATAAAGCCTACAGAAAAAAGTTCTAGAAAAGATAACTGAGGCATTACTAACAGAAATAATGTTATTGTTTATAAAGTCCCAAAAGTAAGAGCCACAGACAATGTCTCAGCAGGAGGAAAGGGAAGTGTTGTACATTGAAAACTATTAGTCCAGCTGAATAAGTTTAATTCG
Organism: Neoceratodus forsteri; assembly: GCA_016271365.2. NCBI lineage: Eukaryota > Metazoa > Chordata > Ceratodontiformes > Ceratodontidae > Neoceratodus > Neoceratodus forsteri. Next base: position 375,495,128 of record CM057449.1, read on the forward strand.
GGTCGTATCTTCCAGACCATATGCCTGGAGCATAGCCTGTATTTCCCACAGAGAGGCCTCCATTCTTCTTTTCTTACTAGAGGGGGAGGCCCAAGACCAAGTATCCTTCTGTAGTGGTCTTTTATCTCTCACCTCCAATGAGTCCATGGGTTCAGCTAGAGGTAGCACCTGCAGAGCTCTCGAGTCCTGTGCTGCAGTTTTGGGATCATCGAAGGTCTTTGAGCCAACTGAAAAATGTATCCATAGGCGGGCTGGAAACGGGGTGGAAAACTTCAATTTATGAGCCCTAAGAGTTCTGAGAATTGGAGCATAGGTTCTGCATTGAGCCTGCAAAGGCACTGAGTAGTCATTGTCAAAATATATATGGGTCTCCTTATATGTCGGGGGCCACTTCACCAAGCCCTCTGCAACAATTCTTGTTTAACTGCAAAATTATAAAAGTGGAATAAAATGGACTGAGGCTACTGGTTAGAGAAAAGTGGCTTTTATGCTACCGATCCATGGGCTCGCACAATAGGTAATGGGATCAAATCAAAAATGTCCAACATTGATACCAAAAAAGACTGCAGGTAGGCAACCAAGTTCCCTAATCCCTCATCACCTTCAGGCACCTCATATATTCATATGTTATTGCACCATGCCAGATTTTCCAAGTCCTTGAAATGCTCATTAAGAACATGGTATTTCATAACACCTTGCCAAGGACTCTTTCCAGCCAGTCCACTCTTGCATCGGCATTAGAGGCTTGGGTAGTAAGATCAGCAACCTTGGTTTCCAAAGTACCCAAGGATGAATGCAGCTCCATCAGGCATTATGAGCCTCCAGCCTGAAATCTTTCAACTCTTGAAGAATAGCCAATGCATTAGGGTCCAATGAAATTTTCTGAATCTCTAAATCACCGTCTTTAGCCATGATTTCTGACTCAGTCTTTCCTAATGGTGCAGCCATGAAATTCGAGGAAGGGCTGATACTTTTTTGATTTCCCCATAAACAAAAGGAACACCTCCACCTGATTTGCAGTAAAAATGAAATAAAACCAAAGATTTTGTGGAGGTTATCTCAACAGGAAGGCAGAGAAGAATCAAACTATATGGCCATACTCGTCAGGGACCGAACCAGAAGTCTATGTATCTCATTTTAATGGATGTAATCCCAAGGCAAGGCAAAGTTTAGTTTAATTTATTTATTTAATAAAGTGCTCTATTTCACTGCGACTCAAGGCACTGTACAAATGAACAAATTTTTGTCAAAACATATAAATACAGTCCTAAATTGGATTAATTATCTAAATCAACTTAAATCAGCTGGAGAGAAAAATATCTCTAAATAAAAAATATTTTTAGCTCCCTTTTGAAGGCATTTACTGATGGGACTGCTCTGAGAGTGGGAGAGAGTGAATTCCAGAGGGTCGGTGCCACAAATGAAAATGCCTGGACACCTGATGATTTTAAGTGGACCTAGGGAATCAACAGGAGGTCCTCATTGTCACAAACCCACTCAGCAGGTCAGCCCTCTGCTCCCAAAGTGCCAACCTCCGAGCGCAGACTTGTGAACAGTTTAACAGAACAAGGTAACCCTCTTGTATTTTTTTGTGGGTTCAAATCAAACTTTGGTCTCAAGTCTTAGAGGGAGTCAAACTGTGCAGCTCTTGCTAGCATACCCAATGCAAAGGCTCGGATAATCTGTCTTCGGGGGGGGGGGCAGATATCTTTGCCTATGGACACCTAACCAGGTGTACAAAAATTGACCCTTTAAACTTTAATAAAGACCTCAGATTATTCTCACCTTTTTCTGGTTTGGTATCACCATTCAAGCTTATGCTTGGTGTCAGCTATAACCATATATACTCTACTTGTAAAGGAAAGAAATCAAAGACAGACCAAGTAAGCTCTAAAAAGAGTTTTACTAAAATAGATAATATGTAAAACATACAATACAATACAGAACTATTATGTAACAAGACATACAAATCTTTTAAAAGAACAAGGTTTTATACAGTGCAATTCCTACTACTGTAATTAGATTTGTCTCTCTTTCTAAATACCTGTTTAAAGTGCTCACAGATGTTTCTTTGTCAGAGAAAAAAACAGAATAATGTTTAAAAGCTGGTTTTCCCCACCTATTTTGCATGAGGTCATCTAGCTCCTCCTTGTCAGAATATATAAAAACATATATCTATATAAAAACAGGATGTCTTTTCCAAGTATTAAATTCTGCAGCCTCAGCATAACTCATTTTCTTCAAATGACATTACTTTGATCTCATTAGCATCTTTCACTTCTCACACAGACATCAAAGCCTTTATGATTTTGTATCAGTTTGCTAAAACTGGTTTCCTCCCTTAACATCATAAAAGGGATGCTGATTTCCCTTTTAGCAGCTAAAGCAATAATTAACTTAGAAAAGTCTGTAATTAGCTTCTGGCCTGCCATGTAACACCTTGTATCTAAAATCTGTGTGTGTATATGTGTGTGTGTGTGTGTGTGTGTGTGTGTGTGTGTGTGTGTGTGTGTGTGTGTGTGTGATCTTACATGCTGTTTTAGCATTTGTCATGGGAGACAGTCCATACACATTTTTATATACAAAAAATGATAATACAGCACTCAGAACTGGCTGCCCATGTCAAAATCCTCCCCATCTAGACTGAATTTGAGGGCTCTACCCCCTGCATGAGATGAGCTTCCCAAATCAGTTCATTCCAGATAGACCCTAGGCAGCTCATCCGAGTTCTGGTTTTTGGCTCCAGCTCTATGTACGATTGTCAGATCATTCCCTTGCAAAGCAAGATTCCATTTTAGCAATCTACCATTGTTTTTCCCATCTGCGTCAGCCGAACCAGGGGGTTGTGGTCGGTCTGTACCACAAAATGCTGCCCATATAAGTATGGCTCTAATTTCTGTATTGTGTGGCAATCTGTTTGTTGTATGTTGAAAACTTTAATAAACTTTGAATGAAATAAAAAAGTATGGCTCTAATTTCTTTAGGGCCCACACTATGGCAAGACACTCCTTTTCCACCGTGGAGTATGCTTGCTCCCTGGGAAGTAACTTCCTACTTAGGTATACTACAGGGTGATCTGTCCCTTGGCTGGATGTCTGACTCAGTACTGCCCCAATACACACATCTGAGGTGTCAGTCTGAACTATAAAGGTTTTGCTATAGTCAGGACTTGTCAAAACAGGAACACTGCACAGTGCCTCCTTTAGTTTGGTAAAGTCTTCTTCACGGGCTGGACCCCAGGTAATTTGCTTTGGCATCCTTTTCTTTGACAGGTCAGATAGAGAAGCAGCCAGGGCACTGTAATTGGGTACACATTTCCAGTAGTACCCTGCTGTTCCTAGAAAACTCCTGACCTGCTTCTGTGTTTCTGGACTGGGCCATGCCTGGATCACCTCTATCTTTATTTGGTTAGGATGGACCTGTCCCTGGCCTACCACATGCCCGAGGTATGCCACTTCTCCCATGGCCATCTGGCACTTCCCAGCTTTGACAATGAGCCCAGCCCTTTGTATCCTGCCCAGCACTTCCCTAAGGTGGGATAGGTGTTCCTCCCAGCTGGTACTAAAGATGGCAGTGTAATCCAGGTTCGCCACGGCATACTCCTCAGCACCATTTAACACCTGGTTCACCAACCTTTGGAAAGTGGCCAGGGCATTCTTCATTCCAAAAGACATTACTTTAAACTCAAATAAGCCTATTTGAGTGATGAAGGCTGATCTCTCCATAGTTCTGTCTGTCAACTCTACCTGTCAATACCTCTTGTTCAGGTCAATGGTTGTAAGGTAGATCACTCCCCAACTTGTCCAGGAATTCATCCGTCTGGGGCATTGGGTGGGCATCTGACTTCATGACTGCATTCAGTCTATGATAGTCCACACAGAAATGAGTAGAGCCATCTGGCTTAGGCACAAGGACTATGGGTGAGGCCCAGGGGCTGTGGGATCTCTGGATTCCCCCTAAATCCAGGATCTCCACCACTTCCCTCCTAATGTCCTTTTGGACAGCCTCGGACACCTGATATGCTGTCTGCCATATGGGCCTCTGTGTCTCTGTCTCCACATCGTGTGTCGCTAAGGGGGTTAGTCTAGACTTGGCACTAATCAATGGGGCAAAGTCTGCTAAAACCTCCCTTACTTTCTGGATCTGGTCCGGGGCCAGCTGGGGAGACAATTTTACTGTCTCCACAGAGGAACCCCACTTACTTTCTTCCAGCAAATCCAGAAGGGGTCTCCTTCGTCCGTCCCTTCCCCATGACTACACACTGCAAACACCATGTCAGCCCTATTTGCATATGGCTTCATCATGTTGACATGGTACATCCTTTCTGTCTGTCTTCGGTCAGGTAACTCCACAATGTAGTTCACATCATTTACCTTCCTAACCACTTTGTACGGTCCTGCCTATTCAGCTTGCAGCATGTCTTTCTGGACTGGAATAAGGACCATGACTTCCTGACCCACCATGTATGAGTGAGCTCTGGCTCTGCGGTCATACCACACTTTTTGTTCCTGTTGGGCAGCTGTCAGGTTGCTCTGGGCTGTCCCCATAAGCTCCTTCAGCCTTTCCCTAAACCTAAGGACGTGATCCACCATGGGAGTTCCCTGGGTGGTGTGCTTGCCTTCCCAGTCCTCCTGGATCAAGTCTAGGGGCCCATGTACCCGGCATCCATATAAGAGTTCGAAGGGGGAAAACCCTGTTGACTCTTGGGGCACCTCCCTGTATGCAAACAACAGGTGGGGAAGGTATTTCTCCCAGTCCCTCCCATACTGTTCAGCAAACACCTGGAGCATTGACTTTAGGGTACCATTGAATCTTTCCACATGCCCATTGGCTTGAGGGTGATACAGTGTCGTGCATCTCTGCACCGACCCACACTTCTCCCATAAACATTTCATCAGGTCCGACATGAAGGAACCCCCTCAATTGATGATTACCTCCTGCAGAAACCCAACATGGGAAAAAATCCCAAGTAAGGCATCAGCCACTTTGTCTGTCCTCAGTGAGGATAGGGCGACTGCCTCTGGGTACCGGGTGGCATAATCCACCACAGTCAGGATGACTCTCTTCCCTGAGGAGCTGGGAGTATTTAAAGGCCCCACAATATCCATTCCCACCCTCCGGAATAGCTTCTGCACTATGGGCAATGGAATCAGGGCAGCTTGGGTTTTCTTGCCCACCTTCCCTATTTCTTGGCAATCGTGACAAGACCTGTAATACTCCCCTTCACCTGCTGGGTGTTAGGCCAGAGAAATTCTGGGCCAACTGCTGCATTATGCGTGCAATTCCCAGATGACCAGAAAAGGGAATATCATGTGCAATCTTGAGCAACTGCTCACAATACCCCTGGGGAATGACAAGCTGCCTGCCTAGCATCCCTCCCTCTGTCCATACTGCCTGAGTATGCATAAGTCCATTTTCCCAATAAACCTTATGTCTACCATCACCTCCCTGTGCTCTGTCAGAGTCTGCCCAAGCCCTCAGCTTCTTTAAACTAGAGTCATTCCTCTGAGCAGCTGCAAACCCCTCACACAGTCCCAAGGCATGGGATAGGTCCCCTTTAGTTGCTAAACTAGGGTCCCTAGCACTAACGTCAGGGCACTCAGAATCACTTTCAATCCCAACCCTCTGGCAATGGGTCACCCTTCCCTCTTTGTAGTAACCCTCTGTAGCTGTGTGATCACTTGCTACTGGGGAAATTTCTACCCCCTTTTCGTTAGTCTTCCCATCTGGAGACACAGGCTGGGGAACCAGCCTCTCAGTGGTTTCCACAATGGCTTCTGTGGGGTTCAGGGAACTACAATTTTCCCTTGGCACTTGGCTATGGGTAACTGCATATACCATCCCCTGTTTTAGATTGTTGCCCAGGATCACATCCACTGCTAAGGTTTTGGCTATAGCCACCTGTTGCACAGTTCCCCCTGTTTCACGCCAGTCTAAGAGAACATTAGTGAGGTGTAATGTTTTCTCCCCTCCCGCAAAGTCTGCACAGTGACGTATTTATTGGGTATAACTTGACCAGGCTGTACTAGATCCCCCTTTACCAAGGTCAGGGATGCCCCTGTGTCCCTTAATCCCTGCGTCTTTACACCATTCACCATGACTGGGTGCATGTGTTCCCTCATGTTCACTGGCATGCTTCCAGGGACACACAAACAACCTACTTCCTTTCTAGCACCCTGTTGTATATTATTGCTCACCTTTTTGGGACACTGTCTGGCAAGATGCCCAGTTTCTTAACAAAACCAACATTCATTTCTTCTCTCAGAGAAATCCTTTCTCTGAAACCTGGGGTTAACTGGTTTTGGTGGAGGCGGTGAGGGATTTAGCTGCCCTGAAGGCACGCTTTTCCCTTTCTGCACTGCCACACCCACCCCACTCGCTCTCAGAGCATGTCTGCTCTTGGCATAGCGGTCCGAGAGTTCAGCAGCCTCTTGCACTGTTTTGGGATCTCGGTCCTTTAGCCATGTTTTTAGCTCTGCTGGGCAAGCCCAATAAAACTGTTCTAATAAAGTCACATTTTCAATTTTATCAACAGAGTTTTCCTCCATTCCTTCCCACCAACATTTTAAAAACTGACATTGTTTCGTGGCTAGCTCCTCATAGCTCATATCAGGGCTTCTGCTGAGCTTATGGAATTTTACTTTGTATGATTCAGCAGTTAACTAAAACTTTTTTAACAGTGCAGCTTTTAGTTTGCTGTAATTATTACTGTCCTTATTGTCCATTTGACCCAATGCATCCCGAGCTTTCCCAGTAAGTAGTGAGGATAGCTGGAAGCTCCAGGACTCCCTAGGAATTTTAGCCTGAATATAAACTTTTTCTAAATAATTTAAAAAGTCATCCATATCCTCCCCCTCTTTCAATTTGGCTATTAATTTAGAGTTCAATTTATAACCCAGTCCTGCAGTTCCAGTTAAACCCAAGCCACTTACCTGCTCTGGTGCCGCTGGTTGGAGTCATAGCTTCTCCAGTTCGTGTTCCCACTGGTGCTCCTCTCTCTTCTCCACTGCAGCTCACTGGTGCTTATGCTCCTCATGGTTTGCCTCTCGTTGTTCCCACTCTCTCTTCTCCTGGAACTCCAGCTCCATCCTGCACAACTCAATTTGCAGCCTGAGCACCTCTGGATTCAGGATACTGGTGACCTTCCCCTGCTGCTGTGGCCCTTCACTGACCGGGGCCCTGTTGCCATCCTCATCACATCTGGACACTGCACTGGCCACTAGCCCTGCCACACTCAAGGTTTGGTCCTTTCCAGTCACAGTCTGTGACTCGCTACTCTGGGTAACTGCTACCATCAGGGCATCTATGAGGTTCTGCTTTTTTGGCTGTCACCTGGAACAGGACTTCTCTGTCCCTGCACAACTGCTTTAAGTAATCTACAGTGTGCCTGCTGTAGTTGGAAGCCATCTTGTTCCCTGACTACTGCTACCCTGACTTGCACTTTAGGAAAAAAAATAAAATGGGTAGGAACTTGACTGTATGCCAAGTGATATAGTTCTGTTTCCTTTTTTAAAATAAATCACTGCTTTTTTCTTTCTTTGCAAGTGGGCTTACAGTCTCAAGCTGGCACGCTGAACAATAAAAGCTTGTGATACCAAAATTTATGCCACCACTGCAAACCAATCTGTCACAAACCCACTCAGCAGGTCAGCCCTCTACTCCCAAAGTGCCAACTTCCGAGGGCAGACTTGTGAACAGTTTAACAGAACAAGGTAACCCTCTTGTCTGTTTTTGTGAGTTCAAATCAACCTTTGGTCTCAAGTCTTGGAGGGATTCAAACTGTGAACCTCTTGCTAGCATACCCATGGGCACCTAACCAGGTGCACAAAAATGAACCCTTAAACTTTATTAAAGACCTCAGATTATTCTTACCTTTTTTCAGGTTTGGTATCACCATTCAAGCTTATGCCTAGTGTCAGCTATAACCATATATGCTCTACTTGTAAAGGAAAGAAATCAAAGACAAAGCAAGTAAGCTCTAAAAAGAATTTTACTAAAATGGATAATAATATATAAAACATACTATACAGAACTATTATATCACAAGACATACACATCTTTTAAAAGAACAAGGTTTTAAATAGTGCAGTTCCTACTACAGTAATTAGATTTGTCTCTCTTTCTAAATACCTGTTTAAAGTGCTCACAGATATTTCTTTGTCAGAGTTTAGATAAAAGTGTCTCTGAAGAAAAAACAGAATAATGTTTAAAAGCTGGTTTTCCCCACCTATTTTGCATGAGGTCACCTAATTCTTCCCTGTCAGAATATATAAAACATATATCTATATAAAAACAGGATGTTTTTTCCAAGTATTAAATTCTGCAACCTCAGCATTACTCATGTCCTTCAAATGACATTTGTTTGATCTCATGAGCATCTTTCCCTTCTCACACAGACATCAAAGCCTTTATGATTTCGCACCAGTTTGCTAAACCTGGTTTCCTCCCGTAACATCATAAAAGGGATGCTGATTTCCCTTTTAGCAGCTAAAGCAATAATTAACTTAGAAAAGTCTGTAATTAGCTTCTGGCCTGCCATGTAACACCTTGTATCTAAAACCTGTGTGCGTGTGTGTGTATGTGATCTCACATGCTGTTTTAGCATTTCTCATGGGAGACAGTCCATACACATTTTTATATACAAAAAATGATCATACAGCACTCATAACTGGCTGACCCCATCACACTCATCAGCTGACTGGAGAGAACAGATGGGTAGTAGGACTCCAGGAGGTCTTGCAGGTAGCCGGTCCCCAGTCCATGCAGGGCCTTATAAATCAGCAAACTGACCTTGAAGGTGATCCACCACAAACAGGCAACCAGTGCAGTGAGAGCAGCACAGGTGTAATGGGACATGACCTGGTGTTTATTTATAAAGCACCCACTATAAGAAGGCTCTGAGTGCTGTTCAGCGTTCAGAAGTGAAATTCCAAGAAAACAAACTTTTAATTACAAATAAATTAAAATACTGTAATCCAAGGCACAAGTAAATTAACTAGTCAGGAAACACCTATTGAAATACAAAGTATTCAGAAAGGCTTTAAAGGCCCCACCGTGTTGGCCGTATGTACTATGTATAATGAGGGAGTGAATTCCATAAAACTGAAGCAGCCACTCCGAAAACTCTTGTCACCTGATAGTTTTATCCTAGGAAGAGGGACAACAAGCAGGCCCTCATCAGTGGACTGGAGAGTGTGAACTGGGTGGTAGGGAACCAGGAGATCTTTCAAGTAGTCTGTCCCTGAACTGCTTAGTATCTTGTAAGTTAACAAGCAGATCTTAAAGGTGATACACCATCGCAAAGGCAGCCAATGCAACCCATACAAGACTGGTATGATATGGTTACTACATGAAGAGCCCACTATTATCCAGGCTACAGAATTCTGAACCTACTGCAGGTGTCGCATTCAACCTCCAGATAGCCCTGGGTAACGAGCTTCACAATAATCCAACCCAAATCCTAATGGATTTATAATATCAGGTCAGCAGTTTCTCCAGTAGGGAAACCTGGTATAGTTTACAGTTATAATCAGCTGATTATTACCGTGAACACAAATTGCATTCCCCTCAATCCATACATGCACACAGTGCCCCCTCACACACACACTTCAATTAGTGCAGAGTAACTGGACTGACAGTAAGTGTTTTCACAAGCTCCTCCAAACAAATTGCTGTTTAGTTCCTTTATGTCAGGTTTCAGGGCAATCATGCAAAAAGTAAAACAAAAAAGTAAAAGTGAAACCATCCTCCAGCCCATATGGGCTACCAGAACTTTTGCTTTATATGATTGCTGAGCAGTGTTTTCAAGGTGAGAAAATGTTACCCAGAAATTATATAAAGCAAGATATTGGGTAGTGTATAATACTTGAATTTTACACACACCCTCAGTGTTGGATGATTGTACTGTATAAACCCTTTGAGCTTTGCTGTCAAGCTTTATGCAGTTAGACACACTATACCATGTTTTATTCTATATTTAATATGTGCGTAATGTTACATTATGTTTGTAATGGTTTTTCAAAACTGATCAAGCAATAAACAACTGCTATTACTACTACCTGTGTTTTGACTGGCATTTTGTATGATACTGTACCATGTTCAAAGTTTCCTTTACTGTAAAGTTTTAATGTCTCTTGTACTAGGTAAGAATGAAATGAAGTGAAATTGTAAATTTAAAGAATATAATTTAATGATGTGCAAGCACTATATAGTACCTGTTGATATCATTGGTTAGACTTTTATTACTAAATGGCCACTGTGTGACCCTGAACAATTCCATTATCCTCCATGTACTCCATTCCAACAAAGGAAATGGGTGGAAGCAGCATCACATAGGACATGAGATGTTGCATCTCTGCTGGGTTATCCTTGGTAAATGTGTTGTAAAACTGGGTAAAAGTAGGATCCCACTGAAAAGAAGATATTGCAGCTCAGTTGGGCTATCCTGGGTAAATAAATTGCAAATATATTTAGAATAAATGATAGATAAGTGAGGTGTGCAAGGAAATAAACCCATTGAGAGGGCTAACTAGATCATAAGGTCACAAGCCCAAACAGCAATGGGCTTTATGATCTCGTTAGCACCCTCAATGGTTTATTTATGAGTACGCCACACTTACCCATCATTTATTTGATATGAAACAAATGGATGGCAGCTGTTAGTTTTGATTATAATTGCATATATATAGAAGGGGTGCACAGGGAAATAACTGCTAACCAATTCTCTAGGGAAAAGTCCTATCACTGTAATATATATGTTATACTGGCACAGTAGCACAGGTATAGTTAAGGGTGAGCAGGGTCTTTAATGCTAAACTAGAATTTTTGCACCTTAATAACTTTGGGGGCATATTACAAAATTACCCAAAATTTGGAGTGTACTGACTCAGAGGCAAGTTCTCAAGACGGAAGTTCTGTGATGGCAGCTAATGCAGTTTCCAAGACATGGAATTTTGATTTTTAAATAAAAGAAATGTTTTTCTTATACTTATTACACATTTTATTTGCTCTCATTTACAGCATTGAGTATACAGTATTTGTTTCTGAAACTTGTAAGGTAGAAATGGCCTGCACCAATGTAATGCCTTCCAAAGGTTTCATGAAAAAATTTTAATTGGTTCCAGATTTATAAAGATTTTAAAGGTTTTTTTGAACATTCTTAGTAGAGTTTTATGGTAACCTTTTGATATGAAAGATAAATTTACCTTTCACAGACATTTACCTTTCACATAATTATTGATTAATCTTTCTTGGGAAAAAAATTACAATCGCGATAGCCTCCATACTGTTTTTCACTTTGTTAAAACCAACATTGAAAATACATAAAAATGATGATTTTGAAAAAAAAAAAACTTACTATTAACAGGGCCTGTTAAGCAACATGCTGTTGTTTGTTTCTCGCAAAATGAGCCAGAAATACTGTGGGACTTTTTCCCCGCATCCCATTCCCAAATAAAATCACACACACACACCTTATTTGTTGGGTGTCCAGCCAGCAATAACTTTATTATTGACACTATCTTGAATTTACATTATAATTTTCTTTCATCCAAATCATCCACCACAATGATAATATTTCTATTTCTTTTAAATCCTTGATCCCACCTTATATGTCCATCTTGACCCTCAGATGTACACCTGGGGTCATTGTTTTTTTTGGTGCCCATCTTTCCTGTTGGGTACAGATCTACCCCGTACTCCTCCTCCTCTGGAGCCCTCTGAATGTACACCCACAGGTGCCTATCCCCCCAGCCTCAATATACACCAAAAGTTCCAAAGCTGAAGTATGTGATCTGGAGCTAATGGGACGGTACACGCTATTGAGGTGGCCTGCCTCAAAATATGACAATCCAAACAAAGAACAGTGGCACTCGGAATGCTGGTGCAAAACAACAATTAATTCTGCTCAAATGCAAATAAGAATAAACACAGGCACACAGAATTCAGGCTGATATCCTACAAACACACAAGCTATCCCAGCCCTTCGACTCTAAATATGAGTCTTCCTCAGGGTGTGTGGCTTAGAATAAGCACGTGTAATTTATATGTGAATCTCATTAATATTCATGATATTCAAAGTGGAACACCTAAAGCAGACCCAATCAGTGATTAAAAAACAAGTGGTTTAAGTTAATTTCACTTACACATATTATTAATTCTATCATTCAAGTACAAAAAATACAAATATATAGAAGTGCTTTTGTTTCTAATCTACAAGCACACAGGGGACTTTGGGGATGGGGAAGAAACTTGGGAGGGGGGAAGTTTGATTTTTTTTTAAGTCTGCAAAAGTTGCAGCAGAGAAATACCCAAGAACTCTAGGCACTGAATCAGTCCCTCTGTCTTATGCTCCATTAAAGGTACCCCCAGCTGTCTGCACATATCCCAAAGCTGTCTATGCATGCCATCTGGGTCCTCCTTCCCCTAACCAACCAGGAGAAAATCCTCCAGGTAATGGACAACCATCCTATGTCCATAATGATATCCAAATACCCACTGCAGCCATGTGCTGAATGTCTCAACTGTGGTGCATGTTATGTAACAACCCATGGGCATGGCCTTATCAAAATAGAATTGCCCCTCCATTCAGAAACCCAACAATCTCCTTCCAGTTCCCTAATTTGTGGAACTGCCTCCCCTCCTCACTCCAAACACTACCATCCCTATACCTTTTCAAAAGAATCCTCTACCAGTCACCATCTCCTCCCTGCTTATGCCACCAATCTGGCTAATCCTCTAGCCATTCTCCCTGCTTCAAAAGTACCATGCTCATATAGTGAGCTTCTTGATTCCTACAACTTGTGCATGCCCTTATAGTTCTTAGCACTTGCTCATCTGCACAGCACTTTTTTTCGAGCCTTCCAGTAGGTGGTACCTCCCTGTTTGTATAGCTGCACTCTGTATTGCATGAACATACATATGAACATATGAAAATTGCCAGCAGAAAAAGGCCATAATGATCTATCGAGTCTGCTTGAGTCTGCAGCTAGCTCCCTTAATCAGCAGCTGCCCTTCCCCCTTACTCTTCCCTTTGCCAAGTCCCACCCTTTTTTGAAGCATTCCACAGTGTTATAAGTCACCACCTCTGCTGGTAGTGCGTTCCACACTGCTACCACCCTTTCCATGAAGAAATGCCTCCTCATTTCCCTCCTGAATCTACTATCTACCCCCTCCAATCTCATGTCTTGTCCCCTAGTGTCCCTCCCCACCCTCCTCCTGAGTAAACCCACTGTGTCTGTCCTGATTATCCCCTTCATGTATTTGAAGGTCTCAATCATATCCCCCCATTCTTCCTTTCCTCCAGTAAGTACATGTTCAACTCCCTCAGTCTGTCCTCGTATGGCAATTCCCCCAGACCCTGAATCATTTTTGTTGCCCTACGCTGCACCTCCTCTAGCAGTCTAATGTCCTTTGGCAGGTATAGGTGCCAGTACTGTATGCAGTACTCCAGATGGGGTCTAACCATGATCTAAATAAAAGCAAAATCACTTCTCTTCTTCTCAAGGTTATGCCCCTTGCTATGCATCCCAGCATTTTGTTGGCCTTTGCTGCTGCCATCCTACATTGCGTGGAATTGTTCATAGCCCCCGTGATGAGCACCCTCACCCCCCTGTACCATGAACTTGCCTCTTCTCAGGCAAACTTTGTACATTATTCCCTGGCAATGTTGTTATACTGTATGTCTACCTGCACCTTGTAATATGCTTTTGCCTCATACACCAGCATGTCTTGTAATCTTATGTAATCTAATGACTAATGCATTCTTGCCTTTCCCACTGTAACTACCCAATACCATGAATTCTGAAGTCTATGTACCTTGTACCATGTATCTTGTTATTACTGTACCTCCTCTTCCCTTCTCGCATCTGGAAATGAGCTTCGTCTCAGTGTGCCTCTCCTGGTTACCAACATTTTAAATAAATAAATAAGTTCCAGTCCTCAGGCAAAACCAGAAGCAACCAAAAAGCTGCTTTGATGTTGGTCTTGGCCAACCACTCCCCATTAACTGCCCTGATCTTCCTTACCAGCCCCTCCAGAATTGAGTATGTCACCCTACTATCCTCCTCACTAATATAATCATTCACTGACCACCCCTCGGGATATGATAGATGGTGAATCACTTGATATTAACTTGGCTGTTTATTGAGGAAGAGGCCTAATGGGGACACCCTGAAATTGTTGAATGGCAGAGTCATAAATAGTCCCTCTACACTACCTGTTTCAATTTCCTTTCTAATCTTTCTGGCTATGACCTCCTCCTTGCCTTTTATGGGTTCCAAGTTTTTGGCTCTTGTATCTGTCCTGTGCCCCTGGAAATGTAAACTGACACCATTGGAAAAACCTTCTCTCAACACCCTTGTGGCCTCCTTTTCCAAGTAATCTGTCACTCACTGCTGTAATACTTCTAACCTTATAGGTGTCTCTGCCAGCTGACACCTTATCCCCTTGTTCTGGCTGTCCCTCCTATTACCTGCCCCTGACTCCTTGCCTGAAACCTCTCCCTCCCCCCAAATCCTGTCCCATCCCCCAATGTCCCCAACCTGTCCCCCAAAATCTGGATTGGCTGGCCCAAAAGAGCTGACTCCCAAAACTGGGTCCACTGCCTTTTTCCCCATATGACCTGCATCTGGAGGATGGGTGGGATTCAGTGTACTTGGAGCAGACATGTTTGAAACTGCAGCTTGGCCAAGAACACTGTGCTCCATTGTACCCAGAACAACACTTTTGCATGCCCCCTGTTTCTCTGGCCCATTTTCGATCACCCACTCCCTACACCATCATGGTTTCAAACCACAGATCAGAGTGCTGTGTATCCCATTGGACATCGCCATATAAAGCAATCCTCTGCTGAAACATCTTGTCATACTGCAACCAATTTGGTGACCCCCTCATCATATAAACGCTGCACACTATAAGGGAGTAGGTCAGCAGCAGTGTCACTAGTTGTGGCCACTTCTCCTGCATGATGGTGCTATACTAAGTAAAACCACTGACCTTGCATCCCATGTCTTTCCCTGGAGGCCTCTTGTCTCCTCTGTCCTTCCCAATAAAACCAGTGCCACTGCTATGTCCACCTCCCTCAAACCTTCTTTGTCCTCATATTTTCCTACCATTTCTTTGCTTTCCAGAGCGAATATATCAACATACTTATCTTTACAAATCTTCTCCATTGTAGTCAGTGGCACATGATCCCCAATTCTGATCCCAGGGGTGTCTATATCCATCCCCAAAGCCCCCATGTTTCCTGAGCCTCCAGTCTCTGTTCCTTGTTCCCCCACCTTACTCTTCTTGATTTCCCCCAGTATTGTCTTGAATTCCCTAGTTCTGCTGTCTCCCATGGAACCTATAACCTGCTCCACATATTCTTTTATACTACCCTCTGGAGTCACATCTACTGTACCTGGTCCCACTGGTGTCTGTGGTGGCACTGGTATTGGTTGCATTTGCTGGGTTGGTGCCCCGTTGTTCTGAAGTGGAGCTGGCTGAGGTAGATGCGGAGTCACAATGTTGGGTGCCTGTGGTTGTGAAGGGGCTAGCTGTAGCTGGAGTTGTGGTGGAGACAGCAGGAGGGCATCTGAGGCAGTGCAGGCTGGGGCTGCAGCCGGCCCTGCTGGTTCTGGGTTCAGGGTTGTTGGCTTTGATGGTTGCCTCTTGACACCCCTTGCCCCAGTGTACTGCCGCCTCTTCGCTTCCTCCCACTCCCACCAGATTTCGGTGCTGACATGGTGTCCTCCACTGCATCTAGCATCCTCTGAGCCTTTTCTACCAGCTCCATAACTCACCTGACTGCTTGTTCTTGGAATTCATGTGCCATGTCTGTGACATTGTTGTATAATTGTGATAGCTGCAATATAATAAACAGGAAGGTAAGTAGCCAGCAGATAATGGAGGTCCCGCTCATGACCCCCTTTTTTGGCTTAGTAGACCCCTTATCTGTGGGTGCCACCCCCTGTCTTCAAGCTGCTCTGCACTCTTTTTTTTCAATAAATCAATCAAAACTTTATTTAACCAGGCATAACACCATTGAGCAAGATCATTTTCAAAGTGGTCCTAGACAGTAAAGACAAATATAGAATGAGATAGGAGTTAATACACAATCTGATAACTAGATTAACAGCATCAATCTGTAAGGCCATTATTATACAAATATATGGTGCAAATAGGGGTAGATGACAATCAGTTAAATTGATTATATACTGTCACAGAGTGGATCTGTGAGGTTTGAAATTCCAAGGTTAGAAATATGGGGCTAGAGAATTGTTTTTTCTTTTCCTAGCACATATGGGAGTGTCCCCTTTAAGAGAGGAGATTAAATAAAACTTTGAGGCTGGAGAGAGTAATTTTGGGATTTTTAGGGTTTAATTCCTTAGAGTGTACTTTGGGGTTAGTCCTGGAAAAGGGTCTTTGTTGTTGGGGACTCGATGATTTGGGTTTAGGATCAGCGGTTTGACGGTGAAGAACTTATGCGTCGTTGCGATTGTGCGACGCCTGTGCAGTCCAAATTAATATTTCGTTTTCTGGATTTGTCAGTATTAGTTTTATATTGGAGTTTGGAGGATGGATTCATTTCTGAAATTGTAGTTCCGATTGTCTTAAATATTTTGTGGGAGCCAGGCATGCGGTGCTTTGACTGGGAGCCTGGTAAAATAATAAATATAAAAGAAAATATTATTTAGAAATATTGACAGCCTGAGTAGCCTTTCAAACTTTCTATTCATTTGGGAGTGCTGTTTGGATGTTTCTAAGGACAACGTGGATAGCTGTCCAGATGCTGCTGGGGGCACTTCGTTGTCCTGATTATACTGAGTGTGGATAAGAGAAAAGGGAGATCCCCCCCTCTCTGTAGCAAATGCAGTAGCGCTTTTCTACTACATTTAGAGTTATGGTAGAGACTTAAGTGGGAAATTATGTTTGGGGACTAAATGGTTGTAAAAGCTGTTTTTAGGCTAGGTGGGTGTTTTAGCAGCTGTTAGTACTTTGGTTCTGGGCTGCTTTAACAGAGTACATTACGACTATGCGCATGGCTGTGAAGGCATTTAGCCTTCTAATACTGTTTAAATGGAATGGCTTTATTTTAAAATTATGGGGACAGCTCTGAATATCCTCCAGAGTGGAGGTTGCTTAATTTTGAGTATTTCTGAGGGAGTTACGGCATTTTGGGCATTTTGGAGCCCTGAAATTTAATTACTTGCGGTTGCAGCTCACTATTAAGTGAAGGCTGGCCACAAGTGGTATTTTTGGTCATTATTAGGGGAAATAGGTGATTCTGTTACCCTGAGTTAGTGCAATTAGTAATTGCACTGTTGTGAGGACATAAGGCTTATTAGCGCTTTAAAAACTTTAAGCTTTAGACATTTAAAATAAGGAGATTTATTTCTGCTTACCTATTGAAGATGAATTCCCTTTGTTTTGTTTTGGCTTTGAAACGTGGGGTTTTTCGGGCATTTGTGGAGCTTTGGAGTTGTTGTGCTTTCAACTGCCGGCGTCCTTGTTTGTTCTAGGAGCCGGCCGGCCATGCACGCTCTTCTTAAATATTGTTAGAAGGTGGTGCTTCCTGTTTTGGGAAAAGGAGTTTAAAATGTTTAGAACAGAAGTAACTCATTTTTGAGTGAGGGAATAAGTTAGTAAATGAGTTTAAAATACATAAGTTCTTTGGAATAAAATAAAGGATTAGAATATAAGATAAAGTAATTAAAAGATATAAGTGAAGGTGGAGTTTGAAGGTCACCTGACTCTAGTTGGATATAAAAGGGTGAACCTTTGACTCAGTAGTGAAGATTGTCAGCACAGATGGCTAGAGGTGAGATTCGTCAGAGAGGTGTAAACAGGTGAAGACTTAAATTCTGTTGTGGTGAGCCTAGAGGTGTGCTCTAGATGCTGCTGAAAAGTGCTCTATGGAGTTATTTGAAAAACTGTTTTGATTCATGTTCCGAACGGAAGATTCAAAACTGCCAGAATATCCTGTGTGAGGTATATGCTTTTATATTGTCTCACCTTAAGACTTATAAAGAATGAGATGATGCCAGATGCTCTAATGTTTGCTATCGGAATTGAAGTGAAAAATGAGAAAAATACTGTGCCATTCCGATGTTATCCTGATATGAGTGATGTTTGAAAGAAGAATTAATTAAAAATTGAAGAAAATTGCAAGAACTGGTGAGACATTTTTTTTGTGACTGCCCACATAAACCTGTGCCCCACCACATATACATTAAGCTGTAAGGTCATTTTTATACAATAATGAGACAACCGGCCATAACTGGTACCAAACATGCATGGAAATTGAATCTGAGAGCCCTCGATTATGCTTCCATATGTAGGTCAACATCAGCCCACAACAAAAAGTTCATACTCCCCTTATTCAGAAGGAGTGTTTAACAGTGGTGTAGACATATAGGATAGCAAGTAGAGCCACTGAAGGGGGGAAGAGTACAGGAAGCCTCTATCAGGGAGGAGTCGTACAGGAAGGAGTAAATACAAGTAGACAGAAGAGCAGTTAGAGTTAGGGGACACTAAGGTTGTACATGTATGATTACAGTTTGATCACCTGTAGCAGATTTTTGCTTGTTTTTTTTTTGTGACCTTTTCCTCCTTAAGGTATTCTTTTTACATTACAGTATGTTGAAAACCGATTTAGAATTTGAGTAAGAGACAGAAGGCATATGAGGAGGTTGTCTCCAACCTGTTAAACTCTACAGTAGAAGTTGATTTGCTTTTTGGGCCCTATAGATAAATCAAGGCCTGATTAAGTCTGCGGTTATTTCCTGTTATTTTGTACGAGGCTGGTCTCTGTTTTTTTTATTTATTTAATTTTTTTTGTTAAATGTCCCGTTGCAGCCTGTCCCTCTGCTGAACCTATTATCCCACAATCTCTTTCAGTCCCAGATGCTGTACAGGCTCCCAAACCAATATGATTCATGCAATCTCCTCCCCTGGATGGGACAGAAAAGATTAATTTATCCCTCCAGAAACATTCAACCAGCTAGATGGTGTATCCTTTTTTCCTTTTTTCTTGACAAACTTTGCTTATCTGTGGTTGAATAATGGCCACACTTATGACCTCACTCTCCCCTGTAAGATGGTAGCCACCTACGTTTTCCCAGCTGTAATCTGTTCCCTGCCTGTGCGCCCCTTTTTTTTAATAGCAGCCCCCACAAGAAAACAGACAGTAAAACACCCTGTGGTCTCCTCATGTTTCAGGCCCTCTCATTATCAACCCTGCCCATGTCCTCAACCTCCACTTATCTCTGCCTACAAGATGGCTGCCGACCATGCAGTCCTCACTTGTGTCTGCTTTGGCCTTTATCGTTACTGAACCCCCACATGTACTGCAGCCCCTTAATCTGAACAAAAAACCCATATGTGTGTCCCTACAGCTGGTAGGACTCTCCCTCCACCTCCCTCCACTCTGCAGCTAGATAATGCCTCAAAATCTCCTATTTTGGACAAGACCCAGTTCCATTGTACCCCCATCACGTCTTGGGCCCAGAAAGTCCTTCCAAAGCCTGCCATACCATTTTTCTTTTAAAAAAACCTGCCCTATCTCAGCTGAAATGATCGATTTTATTTTCTCTTTTTTTTTGTTAAATTTTTCTTCCTTTTGTCCTGATGGCGGGTCACTCGGCGGGTTAAGTTTTTAAGACTCTCACCTGCCCTATTAGCCCCAAACTCACACATTTCACGTTAACCCATAAACAAACTTATGCCTTATTTCTTTGGAGGGAGCCTTCAATAACTCAGATCTGTTACACTGTGCAGCTTTGAAATAAACCTTAAAACTTTGCAGTTGTTACCGAATAAACAGCAAACAGCCTTGCACTTCAGCCACCCTCTATCAAATCTAAACATTAAAACTTTGCAGTTGCTAACAAATAAAATGTAAACAATCAGGCAATCAGTAGTAAATCTTCCACTTTTTTCTTACACACCTAAATTCATTCCTTCTCCACATTTGTAGAACAAATTAACTTACCCAATTGATAAAAAGTTCTTCGCCGTGATCCAGAAAATACACCAACTGATGTGCTGGCCAGAGAAGAAAAAAATCACAGGCTAGCAAAAAGTGAAGGCTAATGCTCTGTGCAGCCTCTTTTAAACCCCTTCCCTACCATCTCTCTCTCTCCTTGCCCCTTCCTTTCTCCTCCCCTTTTCCTTCCAGTCATTAGTCTCCACTCCTTTTTTCCTTGTTCATCAAGCCCCTCCCACTAACCTAACAACCACCCCTCTTCTCCTCTCCGCTTCCTTCCTCGTTTAACTGCCTGACTGAGCCCATGCTCTTGGGTCTGGTGACCTGGGACAAAGGGGCCTGCCTTTTATCCAGGCAAACCTCCCTGGCTTTCATTTTACTGAAAAGGACCACTGTTTTGTCATGAGCTGAGAATTTACATGGAAACATAGAAGTTGACAGCAGATAAGGGCACTCAGACCCACTGTATCTGCCCTGTTCTGTAGCTATCGTGACCCTGTGATACCCCAAATTAGACTAATGGTCACTGTCTTAGCGATTTCAGGCTTCCTAAGTGCCTGTCCCATGCCTTTTTGAAACCTGTAATCATTTCTGCCCCCACCACCTCAGCTGGTAGACTGTTCCATCTAGCTACCACCCTGTCTGTGTAAAAGTATTTTCTCATGTTTCCTCTGAGTCTGCCCCCCCACTTTCATGTTGTGGGCTCTAGTGTTTGAACAGTTTTTCCTTTAGAAAATGTCATCAGCTTGCACTCTGTTTCTTCCTGTCAGGTATTTATGAGGTTCAGTCATGTTCCCCTTCTCTCTCTCCTCCAATGAATACATATTTCGCATCCTCAACCTGTCTCCATAGGGTTTAATATGTAGGTCTCCCACCATCTTGGTTGCTCTGTTCTGTGCAGCCTCTACTCTGTTTATATCCTTATGTAGATGGGGTCTCAAGAATTGCATGCAATACTCGGGGTGAGGCCTTAGCAGTGATCTACACAATGGGAGTATAACCTCCTGCCTTCTGCTGGTTATGCCCCTGCCTGTGCAACTCAGCATCCATCTAGTTCTTGCTGCTGCCATGTCACACTGTTTGGCCATCTTCAGGTCATCTGAGATGATGACACCCAGATCCCACTCCTGCTTGGAGCTTGAAATGTTCTCACCTCCTAGGATGTACACTGCCCCAAGGTTATTGTTTCCCATATGTGTAATCTTGCATTTTTTAGCATTCAATTCCAGCTGCCACTCCCTAGACTGTCTTCCATTCTTTTCAGGTCCCCTTGCATTTTACCCACCCTCATCTAGAGTATCCGCCTTGTTGCAGATTTTTGTATCTTCTGCAAACAGGCAAACTTTCCCTTCCAACCCCTTAGCAATGTCACTGATAAAGACATTAAACAGAACCAGACCCAACACCCACTGGAACTCCATTGGTCACTCTTCCATCAGCAGAACACATGCCATTAACCTCTACCCTCTGAGTCCTATTGCCTAGCCAGTTCCCCACCCATCTCAGTATCTTGCCCCCTACACCCAGGCTCCCTAGTTTATTTAGCAGCCTTCTATGTGGCACTGTATTGAGGGCTTTACTAAAATCCAGATATGCCATATCCACCGCCCTACTCTGAGCCACCTCCCTGGTTACTCAGTTGAAAAATTCAATAAGATTAGTTTGACATGACTTCCGTTCGATAAAACCATGTTGTCTTAGGTCTTGAAGACCATTTGCTGCCAGGTGGTCCACTATCCTTTCCTTCAGCAGTTTTTCCATTAATTTACATGCCACTGCGGTCAGGCTTATTGGCCTGTAGTTATCTGCCTCCTCCTTACTACCACTTTTATGTAGTGGGACCGCATTCGCTCTCTTCCAGTCCTATGGCACCTCTCCTGTCTCTAAGGATAGATTGAACAAAACTGCCAGTGGTACTGCCATCACCACCTTCAGCTCCCTCAGTACTCTAGGGTGTACTCCATCAGGACCAATTGCATTATCTATTTTTAAATATGTTAGTTCCCTAAGGATCCTTTCCTCTGAGAATGGACCAGTGTCCACCTTCCTTCCCTTTGTGTCCCTCACCTTTAAAGATGGAAATTTCACAGAAACATTCATTCAGTGCTTCTTCCTTGAGCACATCATCTTCCATGCACCCTTCTTCCCCATTTATTCAGTCTGACAATACCCTCTCCAGATTTGTTCCTATCGTTTATGTACCTAAAGAATGTTTTGTTACAGTCTTTTATTGAAATTGACAACTTTTCATCTGTTTGCACTTTGGCCAGCCTAACTGCCTTCCCTGCTTCTCCCTATTTTATCTAGTATCTCTCCTGTCTTCTTCTTAAATGGTCTGCTTATACGTCCTGAAGGCCAACCTCTTAACCCTAACATTTTCAGCCACTTCTCCAGAGAACCGTAGCTGCCTCCTTCTTCTCTCCCCTTTGGTTAGAGTTTTGTTGCAGCCTCAATGACTGCCTTAATCGTCTTCCACTGCTCTACCACTGTTGACATAAATGTAACTCCTTCTTGGGCTTCAATCACAAAATCTCCCATTTTGCCATAGTCCACTCTTCTAAAGTCTAGTATTTTTGTCTGTGGGGTTTGTTTTATACTCAGCTAATACATCAGACCATACTGTCTGGTGATCGCTGTTTCCCAGGTGCTCCCCTACTGTGACCTTTCCCACATTTTCTCTGATTGAAAGCCCCAGGGTCAAGTAAAGTCCCCTCCCTAGTTGGGTCCATGACTAGCTGGTTTAGGAATGCCTCATTAAGGCCTTCAAGGAAATTTCTACTCCTAGCTGTTGCAGGTGTATGTGTAGACTCCAATCTATATCCGGGAGTTTGAAATCTCCAACTATCAACACCTCCCCCTTATGTGTCCTTTTCTGAATTGAATTTAACATTTTCTTATCAATAGATTCATCCTGAGATGGGGGTCTGTAGACCACCCCTGTACAGATATGCTGTACTTTATCTCTTCTGTATTGTGACCCATAGTATTTCTCCATCACCCTGATTACACTGTGTTTCTGTTGCCTTGATTGTGTCTCTCATATACAATGCCACCCACCTCCCTGAAGGAGGCGGTGGTGATACCACTCCTGGATAAAGCTACCAACTTTTCAACGCCTAAAACTTGGACAGTCCATCCAGACCATGACCCCCCCACCATGTCACTTCCTTGGACACCACCGCAGACGACGCTGCACACAATCAATTACATGTTGCTGTTTGCTCTGGCCATGCCAACCCACTGTAACACCAGTAGCAAACATTCAGATTAAAACAATATCATTCTGCAGCAGCAAGTTCCAAATCCATGATATACAAAAAGTTCATTAGAAGCAAACCTGTGTTAAATTGTGATCAGACATTCGAGCTGCATGTATTGCTCCTCCTGACAGTCCCATCCAACCTGCTCACACTCACCTCATTTGCTGAGCAAACTTCACTTCAGTGACTCCCATCACCACACCAGATTGTTTTCACACACTTCCTAGGGCTGATCAAGTTTGGGTACCTTAGTTCCCTGCTACCGTTCTCTTCTCTGTCTGGAGTTCCTCTCAGCTGCTGGCAGGCAGACGTCCACATGTGCTTGTTTGCATTACTACCTAGTCTAATCTAATGGGAAGAAACATGCTTTACTGTGCTCCCACTGATGCTTGCAGTGCAACACAGGTGCAGGGGTTGAAGTTGTAATGTCCAGCCTAAGCAGCACCACAGTGGTGCTGAAATAACTGTCACTCACGGACTAGCAGTCAGCAAAAAAAAGGGGACAAAACTGGGACAAGTAAGTGAAAAAAGGGACAAAAGTGATATTTTGCAAAACTTGTGGGGACACTGGGACATGCTGCCTAAAATAGGGACTGTCCTGGGAAAATAGGGAGTGTTGGTAGCTTTACTCCTGGAGAAAGCTTCTCTGGACCCAGATTGCCTTGCTAACTACAGACCTATCTCTAGCCTTCCCTTTATAGGGAAGGTGATAGAGAAGGTTGTGGCTGTACAGCTGGAGGACCATTTGACCATCCATAACATCTGTGAACATCTCCAGTATGGTTTTCAAAAGAGGCATAGTACTAAGACTGTTGATTCAGGTGCTCAATGATCTCCTGAGGGCGAGAGATCAGAAAAGCTGTTCCATCTTGGTGCTCCTTGATCTCTTTTCAGCATTTGACACTGTGGACCATGGGATGCTGCTTGGGTGATTGAGGCTCATCTGGGGCCTGACTGGTACAGTCCTCAGATGGCTTAAGTCCTTCCTCACTGGCAGACCTCAGAGGGTGGTGTTGGGGATTTATTCCTCCGACCCTCTCTCTCTCTGTCATGTGGGGTCCCTCAGGGCTCAGTGCTGTCCCCCACGTAGTTCGCAGTGTACATGCTGCCCCTCAGAGACATTGTAAGATGGTATGGGCTGAGGTTTCAGTGCTATGCTGATGATACCCAGCTCTACCTGTCTTTTGCATCTGACCAGGATAATGCACTCATGGTCTTTAATAATTGACTCACTGAAATCCAGGATTGGATGAATTCCAGCTGGCTAAAGTTGAACTC
Organism: Neoceratodus forsteri; assembly: GCA_016271365.2. NCBI lineage: Eukaryota > Metazoa > Chordata > Ceratodontiformes > Ceratodontidae > Neoceratodus > Neoceratodus forsteri. Next base: position 375,519,632 of record CM057449.1, read on the forward strand.
ATATAAGACTGAGGTGATGGTTGTGGATACAGGTCCCCATGTAGAGGGATCAGGAGCTGGTCAGCCTATGGGTCTTTTCCTGGGGGGCTCTCAGCTTCTAGCCTCTGAACGGGTGCAAAACCTGGGGGTGCTGCTTGATGATGGGCTCTCACTATGATCTCAGGTGTTGGCCATCATCAAGTCGTCCTTCTACCATCTTAGGAACATCACCTAGATTAAGCACCTAGTTCCACCCGGTGACCTTCCCACGCTGATCCACACCTTTGTGACCTTGCACCTCGATTATTGCAACTCCCTTTACTTAGGGCTATCAGGGGATGATATCTGCCGCCTGCAACTAGTGCAAAACATGGCAGCCCGGTTATTGACGGGGACTCCCTGGATGTGTCATATTACACTGGTGCTGTGTGAACTGCACTGGCTGCCGATTCAATGGTGGATCACCTTGGAAGTCAGATTACTGACTTATAAGGCCCTACACTGTCTTGGCTTTGACTACCTGAAAGAGCTTCTGTCCCCCTACTGCCCCATGCGATCATCCCACTCGGCTGACAGGAGGTTGCTAGAGATTCCAAGGGTATTTCTAAAATCATCCAGGGGCCGTGCATTTATGCATGTGGCCCCTGCCCTTTGGAATTCTCTACCCCACCAGCTTCATGAGTGCACAACCTTGGGGGGCTTTAAACAGGCATTAAAAACAGTTCTGTGGCCTTGGACCTATTCCAGTTGAGAACACTGATTTTATCAATTATCTGTTTTATGCTGTTGTACTATTTGTATCTTGTATTTTACTTTGTAAAGTGCCTTGACAACTGAAAGGTGGTAAATAAATAAAATTATTATTATTATTATTTTTGCCTACTCTATCCTTCCTGAATAGATTATATCCTGGAATAACCTCCTCCCAGCTTTTGTTGTCATTGCACCACATTTCTGTGATGGCCACTATGTCCAGGTTTGCTTCCACCATAGTTGCCTCTAACTCACACTGCTTACTGTATGTGTCACACATTTAAGACCAACACATAAATTTGCAACACATAAATTTATGTGGTATGTTTTAGTGTTGCACTTAAAGGATACCTAAACAAGCAGTTTTTTAAAACTGCAAATTCCAAAATCTGGCTTTATAACGAGGTAAAGTAAAAGCTACTGTTTACATTTATGCTAAAACTGCATTTATGTAAGAAACATAAATGCAATTGCATAGCTTTTGAAAATTGTAAACATCAGCCATTCACTTACAAAAAACAGCCTTGCCTTCTTTCTAAGATGTCTGCCAACTGTGTTAAGTGATGAGTCATGATGACATCATTGGAGCCAGAGCAAGAGACCAATATATATATATTCCTATAGGCCAACTAGTTCTTCTTTCCCTCTTTGTTTTGAATTGTTTTACCAGAATGATCAACACAATGTGTTAACATGTGGATTATTTTGATCAGTACACATGTTAGGCTATGATTTTGTTCATTTTGTTTACTTTAACTTGCTGAAAATGTTTTGCAATCTAGTTGACTTTCTCTTTGGCTAACTGCAGAACAGTACAACACTTCAAATACCTAATGACCTAGTGGTTATGTGATGCACTGAATGTTTTTTTTTTTGTTAACCAGGAGAGACACACTATGCTGAAACCTTGTTTACAGATGTGGCCTGGCAGCACAAGGAAGTTAAGTGACTTACTCAGGGTCACACAGCGAAGTACCAGTGTGGTCCAGTTCTAAAGCTCATGCATTCTTGTTAATCCACAAAAAAAAGCTTCTCTTGTATTCTTTTTGCAAGTGAACCCCCTGACCTAGTCTGGCTTCTGTTGAACACCCCACCAGCCATATCATGTCCATAGTACTGCCTGGGGTTGCATATGAGCTTGCGGTCTCATAATGAGAATTATCACACCTCAGACTGTAATTGTATACCTCAGAGAGTTGTGCATACCTACACCGATATGGATCATCAGCTGGCACTGTTAAAAAATACCTCCCAAATCACACTTAGGTCCACTTTTTCAGTGTTTGACTTCTGCTCCCAACGTAAACATTAAGCGGATCACCACCCTTCATCCCAATGATGGCAGTATGTACAGTTCCCCTGTTGTGTTTTTGTCCCGCCTCATTAACCAACAATTGGGTCTTCATGGCGGGCCAAGCAATAAGCCTCAGGACTCACCAGAAAAACTGCTGGTCATGCCCTCATAAGGACTGTACTTACTATGGATAACAATATTATTAGCAGGAGAGGCATACTAATGCCTTGAGCGAATCCACCCGACTTCCAGTGTCACTCTACTCCTTTACCTGTGATCTTCAGAACCCCGGAGGACAGTTCCCTGCAAATCTTCTCCAGTACTTTTTAGTGCATTACTCCACAATGCAAGCTGGTTTGCTACCACCCTTCTAAATTTTGAATGATCTATACACAGCTCCCTCAGTACTGTCCTAACAAACATCACCCCCCCAACCTGAGAGTAATCTCCCTATACTAAATTCAAGTAATGCTTTAAATGCAGCCCTGTCACTGAGTATTTATCATTACTGGCTGCTCTCATTCACAGTCAGGTAGTGATCATGATGCTGGCAACCCTACATTTCAGATCTCACAATGATCTGCTAAACAGCCCCCTTCCTGTCGTCCCCTAACCTGAATATAGCTGTACCCTGCTGGAATGGCTTCTTCAGTCCCTCTCTGGCATTCATTCTTCTCTTCTGCTCCCCACACCAGAAACGGGTGAGCTCATTACTCTTCTGCATCATGAATGCAGTTAGTACAGTCGCCTGTGTCATTTTTACATATTAATAATAAACATGATCTTCTGGTAAGCCAGGCTGATAGCAGCAGGGCACAAGGGGAAACATAAGCATTCCTACCTATATAAGATCTAATCCACCTATAATTAGGCACTATTAAATGACATGCATAATGATGTGCACACCCATCATTTAATAGTGCCTAATCAAAGGTAGCCTAGATCTTTTAAGGATATGAAAGCCTATAATTCTCATTGTCCCCTGCTGCTATCAGCCTGACTTACTGGAAATATTTGTTTACTGTTGATATATCAAAAAACCTTGGGACTGTACTGCCTACATTCATGATGCACAAGGATGATGAGCTAACCAGTTTTTGATGTGGGGAGAAGTAGTGAGAATGAATACCAGAGGTGGACTGAGAAGGCCACTCCTGCAAGGTACTGCTATATTCAGGGAAGGGGGAAGACAGAAGGGGAGACATTTGAACAGATCACTGTGAGAAATAAGATGTGGGGCTGCCAGCACCATGATCACAACCTGACCCTGTTGTCCTGGCCAACATTCCCCTTCCCCTAAAACCAGTTCATGCAATTGTCCAAGGCTGTGTGCAGGTATTAATGTGTGAACTGGCTGCCCCTACACATTCAGTCACTTCCCTACCAGTCTAGCATTGCTTGTAAAGCACTTTGGAATACAATGTGTATGAAAGCACTATATAAATACTGATCCTTATTATTATTTCCCATGGATAAAGATGAGAAGACAAGACAAGCATATTTTTGATTTCCAAGAAAGTACGAACTCTGGCATTGGACTACAGAAGAACTTTGCTACAAACAAGTGGTGGATCTATGGGGTGATGAAGGGTGCGGCTGTAACCCCCCCATTGTAAAGTACTCAATTGCTGCTGCTGCATTTCATTTTGGTGAAGAAGCCTGATTTATTAATTGTGCAAATGTTTACATTCAAAAATATGGATTACATTTGCAGTTTCAGTCAAACACTTACTAGAAAAACATAATAGCAGAAAATATAAAAGTTTCATAAAACTGTTAAAAAGTGCATATCAAGTATGCACACACTCCCAAACCCCAATTGTAGCATCCTGGATCTGCCATAACCACTAGACCACCAGGTTATTCAAGATGTGTACTGCTCTGTGGTTTGCCAAAGAAAAATTCGGCTGGATTAAAACACAATTTCAGCATGTTAAAGTAAACAAAATGAACAGAACCATAGCCTAAGATGCGTACTGATCTAAATAATGCACATGGTTTTGACCATTTTGGTGAAACAATTATATACAAAGGGAAAAAAGAACTAGTTAGCACTAAAGAGAGCCATATAGCTCTCTGACTTTGGCTCCGAGGATGTCATCACTTAACACATTTGGCGACCATTTTAAGAAGCAGGTAAGGCGTTTTTTTTTAAATTGGAAGGTTGATTTTACATTTTTCAAATGCTTTGGAACCACATTTAGGTAATTTACATAAATGTAGTTTTAGCATTAACGAATTCAGCAGGATTTCCTTTAGTCCTATTTGAGGTCAGATTTTTGAATAGCTTGTTGTCAAAATGTTGTTTAGGTATCCTTTAAATGTGCAACTTTGTGCCTCACATGCTTTTACTCATAATTTGGCTGTTTTACAATATTTTAGTCCCAGATTTTGAATATACAATTTACATGACCCTACCACATGATGGGGGATGGTGAAAATATTCAAGATCTGGTTGAAAGCTGATTTTGCAGTCACTCTGCAAAACTATCTTTTGAGCCAGATTTAACACATTCTAGCAACCATATTCATGACGTAGGGTCAAAATAATTTTTGTGTCACACATTTAAATGTACCAATAAAGTGCAGCAGTAAAATCTGTGACACATACATTTTAGTGTCACATATTTTAGTGTTGTACTTAAATGTACAATACTAAAATTCAATTTTTGTGTCTCACATATTTTTACTCATAACTTGGCCATTGCACAATATTTTAGTCTCAAATTTTGAGTATACTGTTTACATGACCCTACCTCATGAACAAGAGTGGTGGAAATTTTCAAGTGCATTAAGTGCAGCACTAGACTACAACACTTGGATTTGTGACACATTAATTTTAGTTTCTGCATTTTAGTGTCACACCTAAATGGGTGACACTAAAATTACATTTTTGTGTCTCACATACTTTTGATCATAACTTGGCTGTTTTAGAATATTTTACTTCCAAATTTTGAATATACTGTTTATGTGACCCCAACTCATAAACAAAGATTGTGAGAATTTTCAAGTACATTTAAGTGTGGCACTACACTTTTGTACTAATATTTGTGTTACATAAATTTTAGTGTTGCACATTTTAGTGTTACACTTAAATGTGCAACACCAAAATGTGCAACACTAAAATTCCAGTTTTGTGCCTCACATATGTTTACTCATAATGTGCCCATTTTATAATATTTTACTCCCAAATTATAAATATAAGGTTTACATGATCCTACCTCATGAACAATGATGGTGGGAATTTTCAAGAACAGGTTGAAAGATTTTTTAACTGAATAGTCACTTTGCACTCACCTTTTGGACAGAATTTAACACAATTAATGACATGTTCACGACACAGAGTCAAAATAATTTTTATGTTGCACATTTAAGTGCACCACAAAAATTTGCAATATGAAAACTTTCTGTGTGCACCAACATTGAATTTCTTGGGTCACAGTTAAATGCAGATGTAGAAATGAAAGTAAAATAATGACTCTCACTAGGATTTGAACCCAGGACCTCAGCAATCTGTGCTTTAGCTCTTAACCAACTGAGCTATGAGAGTTCAACAAATTAAGGCTCTTGAGTTTTCCCATGTGAATCACACATACATTCATTTCTGGTGTTGCAATGAGCAACCAGGAAGTCCTTTTACAGACTCAAATAACTCCTCCTCAAGCTCTCCCTAGTACAGTGTATTCCACCGTGAGGCAAATTTAGAAATCCAATTGTAGAAATTAAAGGAAAATAGTGACTCCTATTGGGATTTGAACCCAGGAACTCAGTAATCCATGCTTTAGCTCTTAGCCAACTGAGCTATGAGCGTTCAGCCAATCAAGGTCCCCTGAGTTTTCCCATGTGAATCACTCATGCAGTCAAACCTGGTTAATCTGGAACTGTTTGTATCTTGCCCTTTCTTTCTGGATAGTAAATTAATGGACTAAGAAGTAACAATAGGCTTCTATGGGAAATTCCATAAGATGCCATGTCCCAATATGTGGATTCCGGATGGGCTTCCTTCCACATGCAGAGTTCTCTCTTTTGAGAAATAGAGACTTTGGAATGGCCCCACTTGCTCGCCATTATGTCTACCCAGGAAGGCTTAGCAACACTATAACACTACAAAACTAGGTAACACCTGAGCTTTATCATGCATGGCCACATAATTGACTTCTGACAGCTCATTTATTGCCCTCATTTGCATCCCTTTGTGCAAGCTGCAGACTCTGCAGTGGAATGTGCTTAAGTAATTGACACTTACTAAGTACAGTGTCACCGCATCACACATCGCAAGAGAGACTCATTAACACCAATTTGTTGAAACGGATTAAAGAGGCTAAATACCATTGAAATTAACTGTTTTTAATAGACAATAGGAAAACAGAATTGGATGCAGAGACAATCAGATTATAGAGGCATTAAAAGTGGCAGTAAATCAGTTTTTGATAAAAGCAATTCGGATAGTCAGGTTTCCGGACTAATCAGTCACAGATTAACCAGGTTTGACTGTACATTCTGGACACTTCCCTTGACACAGGGCCCAGCACATCTACTTCTGTTTATCCAGGTCCCAAAGGAACCTGCATGAATGAGGACAGGATTCCACTATCTCAACAAGAAAGTAAACTCATTGCAAAAAAGGATAATAATGCACCAGATTAGGGTTCAACTTAACACCACAAATGTAGGGAAATGTGGTGTTAGGGTTTCCAGCCTTAACTCTTAACCATCCCAAGCAGCAAAAGGGCAAGACTACTCAACCAACAACAAACAGTTATTATCCGGTAAGACAAATGACATACAGGCTTTTCCAGACAACACAGATGTTGTAGCACTGATGTGCTACCTTCACAGATTTAGATCTGTGGCTGCAAAAGTACAGGCTCCATAGGGGCCTGTGCTTATGCAGCCAGAAGTGTGCTTGTATAGGTCTTACAGTGTGCATGAGTACCTGTGACTGCAGAAGCACTGGCCCCACAGGGGCATGTTCTTCTGTAGGCAGCAGTAGGGTTGCAGTTTTCGTATCATGGATTTCTTTATGCAGCAGCTAAAGAGCAGGCCTAACAGGGCATATGAACCCTTGTAATTTGGGTGTTGTGGATTTGTATCTGTGGCTACAAAGGATTGTGATTGTGATTTGAGTAGTTTGGATTTCTACCTTTACCCAGAAGTGAGTGAATATGTATTGCTATGTGCATACCACAGATACAAATCCATGAAGTTAGCACATCATTGAAACTGCATTAGTGTCACATGTAAACAGTTGTATGTTGTTTATCTTACCTGATAATGGCTGTCTGTGGTTGCTTGTGTGGTCTTGTCCTTTTGTTATTTGTGATGGGTTGGGTAGGGAGTTAGGGTTGGCAACCATAATGCCACATTTCCCTTCTTTTGTGGCATTAAGTTGAACCCTAACTGGTGCACTAATACATTTTTTTCTAAAGAATATATATAGAAAAATACATATGCTTATATACAGTAGCCAGCATTCATTGGCTCTTTCCAGTCTCCCCTTACCCAAACAGTGGAGACTGATGTGATTTTATGGTTAGAATGTTGTTGAGAACTGGGAGATCACAAATTCAAGCCCCACTACAGTCACATACTCATTGTTTGACCCTGAGCAATTTATGAAATCTCCCAATTCTCCAGTCCATCCACCCACGTACAGAAATGGGTAGAAGCAGGGTCCCAGTAGAAATGAGATGTTACATCTCAGCTGGGCTATCCTGGGGAAATATACTGCCAGAAAATAAACACAAACATTATTTGCAGTTGCTTGCCTTTGCTGGTCCCCCTCCACCCTCCATGGCAGGCAGTGTGGCCTAATGGTTACAGCACTGTTTGGGACTGGAAAATCACAGGTACAATCCCTGATAGCAAAATATATTGACTAAGTAACCCTAAGTAAATCACTTAAAGACATTCCCTTGTGTTTCAAACTCACATTTTTCTGATGCACCTGAAACAGTTTTCAAGGTTGTTTACCGGCACAAGTATTGTCCCATGGGAAAATAATGCCCACAAAACCACAGTGGTCAATGGCAGTGAAGGCAAAACAGTGAAATGGAAAACTGCGAGTGGAAAAACAGTGTTTAGCAAGAACATCGAACCCCCAGATAGGATTCACAGTCCTGGGGGTGAGGGTGAGGGATGGAACTCAGGATGGGAGACACTGTCCTGAACTGGCCACCTCTAATACTACAACTTTGAATGTAGATGTAACCAAAAGAAGCATGGCAACCCCAATATATCCTTCCTTTGCTTTATGCATAGTCATATTTTATGTCTATCAAAAAAGTTAAATTACATTGGACTGAAATGGTTTTATACATAAAGACATACATAATATTTCCCTTGTTTTTGGCAATGTTCAAATGGGTGTCATTGTATTGGTAATTCATGCTTTATTTTTGCATTTGGGGAAAAAATGAAGGAAACATGACAAATAGGGTGTCCTTGTTTCACTTTTGCTTTCATACTCATGTTGATACCTAAAACATTGATGTTATAGATACATGAAACAATTTGACCCCTTATGGATTTTTCCCTAAAGAGGGATTAAGTTTCACCATGTCCCTTAAAAACAAACAGCAACCCTTTTAATTGGGGATTTTAAATGCTTAGATGACCATCATGTACGAGACAAAACATATGAATTTGACATGGAGTTGCTGAAACACCAGAGAATGTCCCTAACCTCCCAGCACTTCAGTCTACCCAGCTGCAATGGGCAAACAATGGGTGCAAAGGTTTCCAACACTAGTGTAATGGCCAGCAGATGCTCCAGCACTTTAAAAAGGTTGATCTTCATCAGGGGGCCCTGGTTGAAGTGCTGGGGCATCTTCCGGCATTACATTGGTGTTGGAGATTTTTTCAATTCTCAAATTACCACTGCACTCACTTTTTACAGCAAATAATATAAGTCTTCTGAGTGCTCCTCTCCTTGTTTGTCCAGTTTGCTGGGGGTGGCTCACTCTGAGGCAGCACCTGATTTCCATGCACCACTGACTACAGACCTTGTCTTGCGTGCCGCCTAGCTACAATCATGGGAAGAAATAGGACCCTTTTGGAAATGGGATGTTCCAGCTCACCTGCACTATTCTGGGTAAAAACATTGTAAAAGTGAGTACAAGCAGGATTACACTGGAAAGGAGATGTTGCATCTCAGCTGAGCCATTCTTGACAAATTGTAAAACAACAAAACCAAAACAGGGCTGGCAGCCAATGGCTTTTCACAGTGCTGAGGCTGTAAGAAGTACCAGTTGAAGCATTGTTGTGAACCAAGATATCGTAGTTATAATTGTGTCTCTGGAGGGTCGGGGTAATTACTGACAGCTGGGGCAGAATTTATCATTTAAGCCCATGCCACCCATGGGCACGAGTGCAGTGGCATGAGCGTCATGAGTGGCATGAGCGCCACTCGGTGAGGAAAAAAGTTTTACTGGGCTTGGGTAAGAAAGTTTTAAGTATTGCAGAAAAACTTTACTTATTTCATGCATTTATTATGTGTTGTAGGGGTTGGGTACTGATGGGAACATGGTTGATCAGACTTCAATTGTTAGATGTTAATTGTAATAATACAAGTAAGGGTGTAGTGTTTATGACTATGGGGGCAAGTACAAGATTATCAACACTTGTTTAGGAGGTGGAACACATTTACAAACTCATTGAAATTACGATTAAGACTTTTAAAAAGTAAAAAAGGAACATTTGATTTGGTGAATTGTAAAACTAAGAGCTTGTTTTGTTCTGTCCTCCTAATACAGTGTGGAGATGTGGAAAAAACCCAGGGCTTAAACAAAAAGTTGGGATAACAATTACCCATGAAAATGTTAGAAGTCTTGTACGTAAAATAGATGAATATAGGGTCTGGGCTACTGGAATGACTCATGACATGTTAGCCATCTCCGAGACTTGGCTCTATTCTGGTATTTCCAATGAGGAGGTAGATTTAGCAGGTTATAGATTGATAAGGCAGGATAGGGGGAAAAAGGGGGATACTGCTTTATTTAAAAAACACTTTAGGTCCATATCAAATATTACTTTCTAAAATGTGGAAGGGATTGACTGTTTGGTCATAGGGTTGCTAACATCAAAACTAATAGTGGGAGTCTTTTATGCTCCTCCAAAGACCAAAATAAGCTCCTTTGATATCTTGGTTGATATTTTATTGGAAACATTGAAAGACCAGAGTGTGCTGCTAACTGGAGATTTTAATGCAGATTGGGGACATAATAGAGGTAATAAACTTAAAACTAGCTTAGAAGTATTGGAACTTCAACGATTAATTCACCAACCAACAAGAAGCCTTAATAACAGTACTACTTGTTCTATATTAGAATTGTTTTTTGTCTCACAAGACTTGAAGGTTGAGGGCTGTAAAGTACTTCCTTTAAATCAGGGGGATCATAATCCAATTCAGTGTATTTTATCCCGACAAAAAAATCTGGGGTAGTGGAAATTACGATATTTGGGTACGTGATTTAAGGCAATTTAATGCGTTATCTTTTAGGGATAGTTTTAAAAACTTTAACTGGTCAAGGGTATTTTTGATTCCTGATTTGAATTTGGCTACTCAAGAATTTACAGATTCTTTTCTGGACATAGTTCAAATTCATGCTCCAAAAATAAAAAAAAGCAATAATACCAATAGTCTACCATGGTTTAGTGAGAAATTGAAAACCCAACTATGCATCAGGAACAGAATATGGAAAAAAGCTAAGAGAACAAAACTAGTGGATGATTGTGATTCTTTTAAACGTTGGCAAAATAAATGTAAACAAATGGTAGCTTTAGCTAAAAAAAGATTTTATCAGAATTCTTTCAGTAATATGCAAGATCCAAATAAATTTTGGAAGAATATTTCTGATTTAAAAAACCTGGTTAAATCTAAAACTCCTATTAACTTAACACTGGGAGAAAATTTGATAGACAACCCTTTAGAGGTAACTGATTTGTTAAATCACTATTATTCTTGACCTACCAGAATTGAAGATACCAAAACTTGGAATTGCTGATTCTAAATATATACATTCTGTTACTTCTATATTCAATAATAAGGAATTTAAACTGAAAAATATTAATGTACAGGATGTAGCCAAAGAATTAAAAAATTTGAAAGTATCAAAGCGAGCGGGAATAGATGGTATTGACCCCAGATTTTTGAAATTAGGTTTTGACATTATAGCCCTAATAAATACATATCTTTATAATTGGAGTATACAATCTTCCTCTGTACCGGAACAATGGAAAATGGGAGAAATTGTCCCCATACATAAGGGTGGTGATTATACAGCTCCCTCCAATTATAGACCTGTTACCTTGCTCCTAATTTTATCAAAGGTATTTGAAAAGCTGATAAAATTATCAGCCTGGACACTATCTTAACCAAGAAGGGTTATTAACCAACTGTCAACATGGGTTTAGAGAGGGGAGGTCCACAAATACCACCCTACTTGACTTTGGTAATTTAGTGGCAACATCAATGAACCAGGGTAGGTATACTGGGGCAGTGTTTGTGCACCTAAGTAAAGCCTTCAATTTGGTTCATCATGAAACCCTTTTGTATAGATTGCAGGATATTGGGATACAACAGGAGTCTTTGCAATGGTTTAGATCTTATTTATCTAATCATAAACAAAGGGTGGTCTGTGGTGCTGCTGTCTCGGGTCTCCTGGATCTACATCGAGGTGTACCTCAGGGCATTATTTTGGGCCCTGTGTTATTTAATCTCTATATAAATAGTCTTGTAACTCATGTAACTAGTACTGATGTTAGACTTTATGTGGATGACATTGTACTAGTTACATCTGCAGATAATCTCGGAGACCTGAGACAGCGGCTCCAAACATATTTTTCCAATATTGAGACTTGGACAAGAGACTCAGGTCTCTTAATGAGCTTTGGGAAGATGCAGAGTATGATCTTTTCTGTGGGACCACATGTAAAAAAGGATCTTACTGATTTTCAGATTAAGTTTCTAGATGGGACTATGGTTCAGATGGCATATACTTATAAATATCTGGGGGTTCTTGTTGATTACCACTTTTCTTTTTCTGAACATATTTTATCACAGATAAAAATGGTGAAACAAAGATTGGGAGCCTTGAGAAGGATGTCAGGGTGCCTGACTACAGAAATTAAGACTAGATTAGTAAAACAAGTGTTGCTGTCTGTACTTGATTACGGATTTCCAATATATATGCACACTTATCAGAAATTTCTGAACAAACTAGATCAGACCTATTATAGATTGGGTAATTACATTCTAAAGAATAAATTCTGGGCCCATCGATGCTTAGTTTCTCAGGAACTTGATTGGTTACATCTGACAGTTCATAGAAAGTATTTATGGTTAGTGACATGTCATGGTTTAATTTACTCTAACAACAAAAAAATACATTCATTAAGTCACTTAATATGTCTGATTTCCAACTTGTCATATTCAGATAGGTTAAGGAAAACAACTAGAAAACTGCCTACAATTCGAATTACTAATCGGATGGGGGACATAATTCTCCAGAATAGTTTAGCAAAGACTTGGAATGAATTGTCTTTTCATATTGCTGACATTTCTGACTTGCACATATTTAAACTTAAATTGCATGAATACTTGAATGTTTGCTGTAATTGTTTTTAGATTGTATGCAATTTTGTATTGTATGTACTTATTTATTACTTTGTTTTTGTTATTGTAACTGTGTTCTACAGGAATTTGTTTTAAATGGGGATTTAATTCTCCAACAAACCAACCTGTATAAAAATAAACTTTTAAACAAACAACAAACAAACAAGGTATAAACCCTGCTATAGCCAAATACTGTGTGACCCCGAGCAAGTTACTAAAAATAGGATAATCAAGATGTTGCATCATAGCTGGGCTTTCCCAGTAAATGCATTGTAAGAAAGAATTTATTTACTCTGTCACTAAGCATGACAACTTCATTTACAACTTTTTCACATTCATTTATCCTCTGTCACCCACTAAACATAACAATTTCTCTTATACAGCATGCAGGTGAATATTTAGGCAATTATCAATCCTTGCCTTTGCTATTAATCTGCCAGTATATAAATTCTAACACAGTGCAGCTGCCCCTTCATTAGAATGCCTGACTAGCATACAGTAGCTACACAGGTGGTATGGAGCTTTTTAATAAACTGCAGTGTCTCCCTAAAAAGACTTGTTAGAGTGCTTCCTGCTCAAATTGCATTCAAACCTAAACACAAGCCACAGCAAAAGCAAATCTGGGTTCACTTTCCAAAACATAGACCTAGTACTTCTATGGTATAAGCCAATGTTCCCAGACTAACCCGTCCTTTTGCCCTGAAACTCCAGGGCAATGTTACTGTGTTTTCCTGTTAATTACATTATTTCCTAAGGAAGTGTAATTGCTGTCTTTTCTCATATATAACCAATGTGAGTCTATGGGACCAATTTCCCTCTAGATGGTGACAATTCTTTGTAAAATATAAGAATCCCTTTAGATCTGGGGGCCTGCAAAACCCCAACCAGTCCGATCACTGACATCAGAACTGAATCATACAGAGTGAATGTAACACTAATGTTTAGTAAATACAGAAAAGAATATAGACTACAAGAGGTATTACAAAGTTACACATGCTGGCCCCTAACAACTACAAGAAGTACTTCATTTTTTTGGTTACCTTTGCACTTGCACAAAGACGAACATATTGCTGTGATACTGGATTTCAAGGATGTGTCACTGTTGGAGCCAATGCTGTTCAAGCTGTAATGGGCTTGACTGTCACTGCCCAATAATCAGAAAGGCTGATCATAACATAGAAACATAGAATTTGATTGCAGATAAGGACTGCTTGGCCAACCTAGTCTTCCCATTTCTCTACCTAATGGATAAAGCTGAAGATCCTAGCTAACCAACAGCCTACTTCTTGCTACCCCCTACTAGAATTGCCTTATGTCTGTCTAATGCATTCTTGAATTCCCCCACTGTTTTTGACTCTACGACCTCCTCAGAAAGGTCATTCCATGCATCTACAACCCTCTCTGTAAAGAAATACTTCCTCATATTACCTCTGAGCCATCCCCCCTCTATCTTCAAATTGTGCCCCCTTGTTCTTGCACATCTCTTTTTCTGAAAGATGCTACCCTCTTGGACTTTGTTGATTTCCTTGAGGTATTTTAAAGTTTCTGTCATGTCACCCCCTCCCTTCCTTCCTCAAGGCTATACATCTTAAGCTCCTTTAGTCTTTGTTCATATGTCTTCTGGTGCAGAACCTGCACCATTTTGGTTGCCATCCTCTGGACAGCCTCCACCCTGTCTATGTCTTTGAGGAGATGGGGTCTCCAGAACTGTACACAGTACTCCAGATGTGTTCTTACCAACTGTCTGTACAGAGGGCCAACAACTTCCTGTTTTCTATTGCTGATGCCTCTCCCTATGCATCCCAATATCCCCCCAGCCCTCCTTACCTGCCTTCTCACATTGCTGCCCACCTTTAGGTCATCTGATATGACTACCCACAGGTCCCTTTCCATTTTTGTTGTTGTCAGTATCTCACCACTCATTGTGTACTCGTCCCCTGAGTTTTTGTTTCCTAGGCGCATTACTTTGCACTTCTTTGCATTGAATCTAAGCTGCTATACATTTGACCATTCCTCCAACCTTGCCAAGTCCCTTTTCATCCTTTCCGCCCCACCTTGTGTATCAACCCTGTTGCAGATCTTTGTGTCATCTGCAAAGAAACATACTTTCCCTTCCAGTCCCTCTGCAATGTCACTTATAAAGACATTAAAAAGGACTGGCCCCAGTACTGAACCCTGCGGTACCCCACTGGTAACCCCCCCTTTCTTCACTGTGAATTCCATTTACTATTATCCACTGTGTCCTGTTGTAAGCCAGTGTTTTACCCAGGCAACCACCCTGGGACCCACTCCCAGGCTGGCTAATTTGTTAATTAATCTTTTGGTGCAGGACTGTGTCAAATGCCTTGCTAAAGTCTAGGTATGCCATGTCCACAGCCCCTTCCTGGTCTACTACTTTGGTTACCCAGTCAAAGAAATCAATTAGATTTGTCTGACATGACCTTCCTGCTATGACCCCATGCTGCCTTGGGTCCTGTGCCCCACTAGCCTCTAGGTACTCAACAGTTCTTTCCTTCAGAAGTGATTCCATCATTTTCCCTACCACAGAGGTCAAACTGACAGGTCTGTAGTTTCCTGCCTCTGTCTTGTTCCCACTTTTGTGAAGGAGAATCACATCTGCCCTCCTCCAGTTCTCAGGTACCACACCATCCTCCCATGATTTATTAAAAAGGGTAGTCAGTGATGTTACTAGTTCTTCCCTTAGTTCTTTTAGAATTCTGGGGTGAATCCCATCAGGCCCCATTGCTTTATCCACCTTCAGTTTTAAGAGTTCTTTCAGAACTCTTTCTTCTCTGAAAGGACTAATATCAACTTCCCTATAAAGAGTGCTTCTATTGACTGGGTTAGGTATATCCCCCTGCTTTTTCACTGTCAATACTGAGCAGAAGTATTCATTCAGTATCCCATCTTTTTCACTGTTGGTCTCTGCCAACCACCTTCCTCTTTCTTCAGCCTCAGTATCCCTGCCTTAGTCTTTCTTTGCTCCCTAAGGTACCTATAAAAGGTTTTATCCCCCTTCTTAACTGAGTTGGCTATCTTTTCCTTGGTTTGGGCTTTTGCTATTCTGACTGCCCTCCCCTGCTTCCTTCTGCTTTAACTGTTACAGTTCTTTCTCCTGCTCCTTCTGTTTCTTTATACTTCCTGAATGCTATCTTTTTCTCCCTAACCTTCCCCACCACTGTTGTGAGAACCATTGTGTTTTTTTCTTTCATTTTGATTTGTTTATTTGCTTCACACAAAGGCTTGTTGCCTCTGTGATGTCAGTTTTGATGTTTCCTCATTGTTGCTTTACCCCACCTTCTTGCTTGTTTGCTAGTGCTTTTCTGAGGCACTCTCCCATTTTGACAAAATCAGCCCTCCTGAAGTCCAGTACCTTTACTTTTGTATGGCTTGACTCCACAGCTAAATTTATCGTGAACCACACTGCTTGGTGGTCGCTTGTTCCCAGATGGCTACCCACTTCGAGATCAGAGATCCTTTCTCCAACCCTTATTTGACAGTACCAGGTCTAAGATTTCTACCTCCTGATTGGGTTCCAAAACTAGCTGTCTGAGGCATGCCCCCTGTAGAGCATCAAGAATGGCTCTGCTCTTGGATATGGCTGCAGCAAAGGTGCTCCAGTTAACATCTGGCATATTCGGGTCCCCCATCAGCAATATCTCACCTTTCTCTGCCATCTCAAGTATGCTTTCTATCATTTCCTTGTCCATTTCCTCCCCTTGAGATGAGGTCTGTATACAACCCCTGTGTGGATTGTGGTGCCATTTCCAGTCTTCAGGGTGACCCACAGTGCCTCCCCCGCTCCCTGTTTACCCTTTAGTTCTATTGCTGGTTGGTTCTAATGCTTCGATCCCTTCCATTACATAGAGAGCTACTTCTCCTCCTCTTCTTCCCTCCCTGTTCCTCCTGTAGATTGTGTACCCTGGTATGTTGACATCCCAGTCATGGTTCTCTATGCACCTTGTTTCTGTGACTGCCACAATATCCAGGCATCCCTCTTCCGTCAAGGCCACCATTTCATAACACTACTCTACCAGTTGATGAGTGGAAATTTCATGGAGTGCCTATCAGACTGCTGCATCCTTTCTACATCTGCATGACACTGCCCACCCACCAACCAGCTGAACAGCATGTCTGCAGATCATGGGAGGGAGCTACTGTTTCTGATGTTCACACTGTTTTGAAAAGGCTGAATCTGATACAGTCACTATTGCTGCTGATAAAGACAGCTTCAATGAGCAGACTGACAGTGAAAACGGTGGCAGTTGTTACTTTATTTCTCTGTCCACTTCCCTCAGATAGCAGCTGGAAATGAGTCTCGGCTAAATTTGCCTGACTGGTCACACATTTTCAAATAAACTACTGAAGAACTGTTTATTGTTGCTGTCAAAAATACAGTGAATATTGTAATAATTTGTAGAGAGTCAGACTCTAACCTGTCATCCTATGATCATATTGATAATTCCATAATGGCAGAGTCAGACACAATGGTACCGATACTGTGATCGCAGACATGTGCGCTGGATACTTCACTACACTCAAACATAAAACAGACACACACTTCAGACTCTGCAAGTAAGATAATATCCTTCATGTTTCTTTTCTATTCTTTGGTAACCAGATAAGGCCCACTAAGCACAAGTGCCTTTTTTCAGGGGCAACTCTGGAGCACTAGGGAGGTTGAATGACTTGCTCAGAGTCACAGAGTATGCAAGTGGAGCTTGTGGGAATTAAACCCTGGTCTGCTGGTTGATAACTAGGTGTGGCATTTTATAATCTGGTCTATCTTGAGTTAATATATAATAAAAATGTGTACAAGCAGGACCATGTACAACAGCAGTGCATGCAGCAAGCATTCCGCATTGATAAATGCTTGTTTAATTTTTGTATGTGTGTAGGGAAAGGATGATAATCAAACAACATTTAAGTAATTTATTTTGTTTTTAATTTTATGAAGTTGTATTTTTAGGGTCTAGTTAAAGGTTTTGAGAGAGCAGAGTTGGCAGCTGTAATGGAGGGTCAGTTCTGGATATGAGGGGATTAATTTGCTAATTGTGTGATGTGGCTACTAAGAAGTAATAGTCCTAAGGTATGCAATCAGGAGTCTGCCCTACAATCAGCTGTGTGAGGCTGCTGGCAGCTGTACATGCTGCTTTACAACATTTCTAGGTCTATTCTTATCTCCCTGTAGAAAAAAGGATATTTGCATTCATTCCAATGTAAGACACAAATGCATCAGTCTCTAACCTCTTGGTCACTGTTCTGCTGCTGCCTAGACATTAGAGTTTAAAGTACTAGTTGCTGAATGCTGCCTAAACCAGCATAAATGCTCTCCAATGCCAATGACTAACTGTTTGGTCACTGTTTCTGCTGCTGTCTAGACGCCCGCGTGTAATGCACTAATTGCCGCCTTAAGACTACTGTCTAGTGTTACTGTACTGAAGTGGTAACAAGAATGTAGCCTTTCGGACTAGATTGCTTGCTGTTTCTTGGCCTGTAGGTTGTATGACAACAATTACTCCCTTTTGCGGTTGTCCATGAAATTATTTGTGGTCACAACCCCTAAATAAATCCTTAGTTTTGTACACTGTTTTCTGAGGTCCTAGCAACTCCCTATCTGGGGTCAGTTAACATCCTATATTCTGGTGCAAAATTCTCTGCCTATATCAAATTGCTCCCTTGAGGACTACAAAACTGACATTATCATAGCTCCTAATCTGGGTGGTTACTAAATTTCAATCTACCCCCCCCCCCAGAACTACTGCTTATCAGTACCTGAAATAAGTCCCTGTCTGTGTGGTCCTTAATTGGATATCAGGGCTACCACCCCATTCTATTGCCCCAATAAGATAAAAAAATATGGTTAGACCATACTTGCTGCCATACCTCAGAGGTCTGCATTGAGAAATATCTAGCAATCAAAATGTTCAAAAGGGTCAGACAACAGCAGTGCTATGAATTCTTCTCTTTGCATGGCTTGATTATTTGTCTGCTAACTTTCTTCCCTGTAACATGAACTAGAGTACCCATGCCCACCCCTCTAACCTAATGTCTGTTTTGTAACATATTCCCCTCTAATGCTGGCTATGTATGGGATACATCATAAAGGGCTCCTATATGCTATTAGACTCCTGCCTGAGTCCACTGTGGTGTCAACTACTTCCTGTCAGCTTCTTGTTTTGCAGAACTTTAGTGGTGTCTCTGTTCCTCTCTTTTGCATAAATTGGGTCCAACCCTGGTTTCCATAAAATCTTTCACTCTGACCCACAAGTCTGGTGTCAAGAGTGAAAAATAGTCCATCTGAATATTAGTAGCCTCAGGCCGAAGTTCCCTGACCTTGAAGTGTGGTTGTCACTCTATGTCCCTGATGTCCTAGCTGTGACTGAAACCTGGCTAGAATCCTGCATCCTCCACTACAAAATAGTCATCCCTGGTTATTCTAACTTCAGGAAGGCGTGTCTCAGTAGCAAAGGAGGTAGTGTTGTTCTGTATGTGAGAGACACCCTGCAGGTAATGGAGGTTCCTATACCCACCCTGTATTAATCTCCTTGCCAATACCTACTAATGAAGCTCTTGCTAGGTGACACAAAACCCTTACTAATAGGTAGTGTCTATAACCCCTCCTCTGTGGCTAGACCTGCCTTTGATGACTTTATCACCTGCCTGGTGCCCTTTAACTTAGAGAGTTAATAATCCCTGGTAATTTTAACCTCGACTAGTGCAGTGTTGGTCCCTGCAGTTGTAAATTCTCCCTACAAGATCTGCAACTCATTAAAATTATTTATCATCACCCCACTCACTTAAATGCTAAGATATGAAATCACTTTCTCCTGGACTGTATCCTACTGAGCAGAAGTAATCGTATTAGAAGATCTGAAATACCTGCTAACTCACTAAGTGACCATTCTCCCATTTATTGTATTTGGAACAATGGCTTTACTAAGCCCCCATCCCAAGATCTATGACTGTTAGTGACTTTTCTTGACTTGATGAGAATGCTTTTCTTAAGGATCTAGCCACTGTTAACCAGGATGAAATTGGAAGGTTTAATAATATCAATATAACTCTTGACTTCCTGATAAACTGCCTCCTCAATGTCATAAACAGGCATGCCCCTATGATTCTGAGATGAGTCAAGGGTCTGTGCTCTAAGTGGTTTACACCCAACCTTTGTAAGCTCATGAAGCAAAGGTACAAAGAATTGTGTACCTTTAGGCCTTTGGATCCTGTAACAAGTGGCATAGCTACCAGGCATTAAGAAACCTTTGCAAGACCAGTCTTAAGACAACAAATGCAACGTATGTAAAGAAGTTGCAGTTCATCAACTTGCAAAACCTCAAACATATTTGGGCACAAATAAGTAGCCTTCTCAAAGACAAAGTGTGTACCCCAACAACATTATGTATGAGGGCCAAATTACTACACTTGTGTCCCTGTCCTCATGGCTGATGCTTTCAGTAGATTATTTATGAATCTTACACAGTTTAAGGAATCCCATGATGGCTCTTTCCCTAATCTTGCCTCCCCCGTCTGACAACCTATCCAGAATTCCACTTCAAATTATTCTTAGGGCAGGAGGTGTTAGTCCAGCTACTCAAGATAAAACCTCTAGGTTCTGCTTGCCATGACAAGCTTAAACCTAGGCTGCTTAAACTAGGTGCCCCTGTACTTGTCGCCCCTGTTGCAACTCTTTTCAATTTGTGTCTTCTGCAGAATGACCTCCTGAAATACATGAAAAGTGGCTTATGTAGTGCCAGTTCACAATGGGAATGCATAGGATCCAGTTGAACAGTACAAACCCATCTCCATTCTTTGTGCCCAGGCCAAAATTCTGAAAGACTGGGTTATAACCGGCTCCAGGCATACATTGAAACAGACTCTTCTATCAGCATGGCTTCAGGAAGAACCATGGAATGGATATGGTCCTAGTTCAGCTCACAGCAGACTTTCTTGATGCTCAGGAGAATGGTCAAGCTACCAGTGCTATCTTCATCAACCTTACTTAGGTGTTTGACTTGGTCAATCATGAGTTGCTCCTGCTTAAACTAAAGGGTGTAGGTCTAAATCAAGTGTCCTAGTCCTAGTTTAGCAACTATCTATCTGGCTAGAAACAACTAGTCAAAATGGGAGAGGAGGGTGTAGCTATTCTAACATGAGGAAGATTATAGGTGGGGCCCCCAGGGCACTTTGTTGTTCTCCCTGTTCATCAATGATCTACCCAAACACTGTGGTGGCTCCAAGTCCCTGCATTATGCAAATGGCACTGTGCTATACATGTGACATTTTTATCCCATGACAATCAAGGCAGGGCTCAAATCTGACTTCTGTATTTTGAAATCCAGGTTCAGAGCCAATAAACTATTGCTAAATACTAAGAAAATTAAATCTGTCCTTTTCGGTTCTTGTCAGTTCGGCCAAGATTGGAGTAAACTACTTAGAATTTGCTCATTCAAGGGTAACCCCCATCTAGACTGTAGAATTAACTAAATACTTGTCAATTTTACTGGATCAAGAACTCTCATTCAAGCTTCATGCTGACCGGGTGACCAAGTTGCTTAACAAGAAACTTGGTCTACTATATTGACTCAACTCAGGCTTCATTACTGAAGCTAGACAATCCATAGACAAAAGTGCTTTTCTCCCTGTCATGCTACAGTATATGATGCCCCAGTCCTACCCTCATTGAAAGACAATGAACTCTCAAACTTAAAGCCCTGTAGTAGAAGGGAGCACCATTGTAAGATCCTCTCCACTTTAAACTGGCCCCCCTCAAGCTGGAAGGCTCCACTACCCTGTAGGGATGGGAGGACTGGTCTAATGTGAATCAGAACCCCCTGGATCTCTCAGTGTCCAGCAGACCTGGGTAAATCAGCACTTGTGCTGAAGGTATACAGGGTCAGCCTCATTATGCTTTCCCACTTTTTCAGATGGGCTTAAAAAAAATCTCCCCTCCCATCCACCAAACCCAGCCACCCCACTGTCCAGGAGGAAACAAAAAAAACTGTTATTTTTTCATCCCCTTTTTGCCTCTTCCAGCTGTCACTTGTGTGTTCTTTCATGCAACTGAAACACTACAAGTGCACATGCTTGCAGTGGTGCTGTAGCATGAGTTAAAGAGATTTTGTTTTTATTTTATAGTCTGGGCATTCTCTGGTATCTATCTAAGCTACTTGAAAGTGACCAGCTTAGATGGAGGTGGTGCATGCTATTCGGGGAGTGACATAACATGTAAGGACTATTGCAGTTAGTTATTTGTAGGATATGGAAACATTTGTGTCATACATTATTTCATACGAACTGCCCTCCTGACAATGATCAGTACTTAGAAAGCTGTTGCTGCAGTTAGATTTTATTACTACAATTTCCATCGTCGTTAGCAGTTTTAAAATGATAGTACTGTATGTTGCCTTAGATGTTTTTGTGGCCATGAATATGAAAGGTGGATGTTGTGTCCCATTATATGTAGATGTGGAGTTTTCTTGGACAAATTGCTGCCATCATTGAAGACTGAGTGTGACAAGATGGCCACGACCATGTGGCTGGGATTCGGGAGACCCAATGGTGTTATATACATAGATCATATTAACCTCTTGAATGGAGCTGGTGTACCCATGACTTGATTCAGCTGAGCTAACTTGTAAGTTTGCTTGTTCTTGTTCAAAGGTCTTGAACATTTTACAAAACAGTATCAGATGATGTGATTGCCTCATTTAAACCAAAAGCAAATACAGTACTTTGAATGCTTACTTCCTTTCATAAAATTGCTTTTTTTTAAATACCTGAAACTACCTTTAATAGTTTATAACTTATAAAAGGTTTTTAATTTCTGTAGTTTGCAATGAGCTCTGGAGGCCTCAGACACATGTACGTTACCTATGGGCATCTCACTGAACTATTTTGTTACTCATGACTCTGAATAAGGTGATGGCTTACAGGGCTTACAGCCCCGAACATTAACTGACTTAGTTATGGTTGTAAGAGACTTTGATTATGATTTATGTGTAATTTGTTTTATTCTTTGGTAACTTCGTAAAGCCTACTAAGCCACATTGCCCATTTACAGGGTGACATGGGAGCACTGGGGAGGTTATATGACTTGCTCAGAGTCACACAGTATGCAAGTAGAGAGGTTGTGAGACTCAAACGCAGGTCTGCTGGATAATCAAGCTCATTCACAGCTCATTACTCTAACCTCTAAGGTAAAGTAATTGCCCTCACTCCATGGGGTATCAAAGGATGATAGGATCATTTTCCTGATGTAAAAAGTACCTATACTATTTATGACAGCAGAGACGACTGACATGTACTTCTCTGATAATTGCAGTAGGTTATTTTTTTCAATGAATAGGGTGTAACTATACAAACCACTAAAGCTTTACAGAATCAACAAAAGTGAAATGGGGAGGGGGACATTTTTTTGGTGAACAAGAGTGGGTGTGTGAGATTATGTTATATCCAATTGCAGGCTGTGCTGCAGCTTTAGGGGTATTGTGGGCATATTCAGTTAGTATAATAGTTTTGTAGTAGGGAAGTGTATAATTTGATATTTCGGATGGCAATCTGCTTTAGAAAAATCCCTTTAGATAAGCAAGTCTAGAATTCTATGCCTTTGTCAAAAGTTGGGAGGCATGACCCGAGCCAAAAATGTTTTTTTACTACTTGCTCTGACAGTTCAGTATGCACTCTGATAGTTCATTGGGTGATCGGGGTACGGGATGAGGAAGGGAGTGGGGTGGTGAGCACTACCTGCTGGGTGGGGGTGGGGTCCCACTAAACCACCTGGAGGGTATGGTGTCTGCTGTTCCATAGTCGGGTATATCAGGCTGGGGGCAGGGACCTTAGTTCACCGGTGACTGACAGAGGTACTGTATATTTTGCATTATGGGCATACTGGGGCTGGGAGGGAGAAAACTAGGGAATGACAGTTATGACATTTGTCTTATATTGTTGCACATTAGGGGCATATTGGAGATCGGGGAGGGGGGCCGCTAGTTCACAAGGGACTGACATTTGTATAATTATTTACATTATGGCATATGGGGGGAGGCACTAGATCACCAGGATAATGGATTTTGGAATGTGTAGGGTACCAGCTGATCAGGGCTGGAGGGAGGGGGGCACAGTAGCCTACAGTTGACAATTCTTCTATAGGATCTCTAAGTCTAACTGTACTTGGAACTTTGTCCTTGGGATTGGTTTTGAAAATCCAAGATTAGGGGACATGGCAGCCTACTTCTCACACAAGCCCTCTAGCACCATGCTGCAGCTCATATTGTGGCCCAAGGCTGGTGCAAGCCTCCTTTGGCACTTTCAGCCTGTGTTTGATACAGGCTTCATTGCAAAATAGCTCCAGGCACATCCTATGACGCAAGGCACCTGTTGGTCAGACGTGTTTGAAGCAGGCATCTTGTATCATTCTCAGGGCTTTGAAAATCCTGCCCAAGCTTACTTCATTGTAAACATTTTTTCCTGAAGTATTTTTTTATCTTACTGATCACAAATCTTAATTTAAAACTTCATGGTACCATCATATATTTAGAATAAATAATAAAATACTGTTTTTGGAATGTTGTTTTATTTTTCTTAAACCAGTTTTAGGTTTTTATGAATAAAAAGCATCTTTTTTCATGTTTTTCAAAGCTTCCGATAATATTCACTTTGTTTTTGGTGTTTTCTTATCTGAATCTTACCATTAATGACATTCTATGTAGCCAGGCTCCTATGCTTCACTATGTACCATGCACCTAATTTATTGTCATTATCCCCCTCCCCCAAGACACACCCTGAGATATGAGCCTGCAGTATCATGATCAGGGCCCCTAATTCTATTCAGCACTAGTCCTGAATTCTGTGGCAGAACTTCAAGGTTTCTATTCTTGCGGCATGATTTACTTTTTTTCTGTGACAGAATGCAGTCCAGCCTTTGGCTCGAATATGATGTGACGTCATTGATGACATCACAATTGAGCATAAAGGGTGGTTTTAGGATAAACAAGGAGAGGAAGGCAGCCAGGCAGTATGGAAAAACTGTGTACTTAAATGAGAATTCTCCAAGAGAAATGAATGCTTTGGCACGACATATATTCTGCGGCTTGATGCAAGTTATGTGGAAAATTCTGTTGCCATGGAATCACAGAATTCCAAGGACCTTGATCATGAGTCATGATGCTGATGACCCAAGTACAGTATGGCAATTTTTATGTTGGCTTGCGTGCACGCGCAAGCAACATTTTGTGGTAGTAGCACATTTCAGAGGTGTGTCAGTGTTGTGGCCAATGCAGGGGATGCTTTAGTGGGTGCTTCCCTCAGCCACCAATCAGTGAGCATGCTGGCGATGACAGAAAACTTCAAAGAGAGCCAAAGAGTTGAAAGAAATCTGCTGCTGCAATCAGGTGCAGTATTGTCATTTGCAGCGGCAGATGACAAGACTCTGGCCATGTGCATTACAGTTCACAGTAATGCGCATGGCCAGAGTTACAAGCAACATGTTTGCTCAGTTTGCTTTTCCTGGTGAAATATTTCAATAAATAATGTAGCCGCAGAGTGATTTTCCACAATGGCGGGTCCTATCGCCCACAACACAGTCCTGCAAAGCTGACATCGGGGGTGCTCAATAACTGTGTCGGCATGTATTCCCCCCCCTCATTAAATGTGGCACACTGGAAGCCCACCCCAGTGTGCCAAAACATGTCGGCTTCTGCTGCTCAAAACACACTCCCAAAAAGCCAACATCAGGGTGCCCAATCCCCATGTCGGCATGTATCAGTCCTCATTATTGTGGCACACTGGGAGCCAACCCCTGTGCGGCAAACTTTTTTTTTTATTATTTTCTTCTGACACCGAGATGCCCACTTCTGGTGTTGGATAGACCCCCTCTTGCCCAAACCCCTCTACATGATTTGCCAACATTGGGGTACCCTATCCCCATTTTGGCATCCCCCCCCACTATTGTGGCACATTGGAAGCACACCCCAGTGTGCCCACATTAATAAAAAATAATGCTTCCTGTGAAAGAAGAAAACTGTCCTTCGCTGTTTCATATTTTGTACCAGTAAAAAGGGAAATGGTCAGCCTGGTGGTGCTGAGGGTTGTGGTGCTGGATGCCACACCTCAAGCCATGCTGGTGACCTGGGTTTGGGAATGGACTCGGGCCGTCGAGAGCTGGCAGGGGAGAGGGAGGATTGAGTGTCCGACGACTGCTCTCCTCTCTCTGGGGTGGGTAGTGGGGCTTGCATCGCCCTGTAGTGGTGACTGGTGGAGGCCAGCCGCACTACAGTGGCATGCAAAACAGTGGGGGGGGGAGAGTGTGGTGGGCATCAGCACTATGTGCTCAGACACCATTGCACGTCCAGCTCTCCATAAGGCAAAAAATGTGGAAAATGCGGAGGGCAATCTTCGCAGCTGATGACCGCGCCTTGCTCCCCTGGAGAGACCTGAGAGGGGAGCGTACCCAGTGGGTGAGAGAGCGATGAAAGGACTGCCCACTGGGGAGTGGGTTTGTGTGGCCCACACGCACGACCGGGTCCAGGGGTGCGGGGCCGGCAGCCGGAGATCGGGAGCCACTCTGCTGAGGAGGTAGAAACAAGAGTATGATAAAAAAAAAGGAAATGGTCCATCATTGTATCGCCGTCCCCCTCCCCCATCCCAACCTTCCCGCTGTGCACCCATCTCCCATCTCCCTGCACCCCCATCACCCCATACTTACCTCTGGAGGTTGGAATCTGTTATCTTCTGTGGACGGGACACTTCTGCACTCTGCAAAGCTGAACTGCAAAATGAAGAATCGAGGTAAGCCACGTATAATGGGAGTCAATAGGTGGGGTCAACTTAGATTTATATCTCAGCCATTTTGGAATCTTGGCCTAATTCTTGACATGGGGTTCTTGGAACCCCACCTTGTGAACACTGGCACTGTCATTTCATTTCTCAGCCCCAAAAGGTGATTTCACGATCACTGCATGGAATCACCTTTCAGGACTGATTAACAAAACAATAGTGCCACTGTTCATGAGGGGAGGTCCCAAAAAGCCCATGTTGCAAATTTGGTGAAAAAATTCCAAACAATGACAGCATTATGAGTGTGTGTTGTGCAGTTTCTACGCACATTCATAACTTCGACAGTTTATAATATTTCCACTCCAACTTGTCAGCATTGCCATTTTTCACACCTTCCTATGAATAGTACAGCTGTCATTTTTCACATTCTTCCCAAAATGTGTTTTCACACCTGTGGCACAGAATTGCATGGTCGCTCTGGGACTTCAACGTTTGTAACAGATTAGCCCAATCACAGTATCACTGTTTATTAGGGGAGGTCCCAAAATGTCCATGTTGAAAATTTGGTAGAAAAATTCAAAAATGATTGCGTTACGGACGTGCATTGCACAGTTTCTATGCAAGTTCTTAACTTCACCTATTTTTTCATATTTTCACTCCAGATTTTTAACATTGCCATTTTTTCACACCTCCTCATGAACAGTACAGCTGTCATTTTTCACATCCTGCCCAAAATGTGTTTTCACGCCTGTGGGACTGAATGGCGCAGTTGCTGTGTGAAATCACCTTTCAGGATTGAGTAATGAAATGATAGTGACGCTGTTCATAAGGCGGGTTCCCAAAAAGCCCATGCTGAAAATTTGGAGTGAAAATATTAACAAATGCCCCTGGCATTTGGGTTTCCAGCCATAACGCCCCACCCTGTAGAGACTGACAGGCATTGAGGGTGTGACTTGGGTTCATCAGCCATAATGCTCATGGCATTCTGCCCCCACCCTGCAGCCATTGACAGGCATAGAGATGTGCCTTGGGGTCTTTGGCCCTAACATTTACCCCATTCTCCTATACTGCATACATCTCAGCTTATTTTCTTAGGGAATGGGGTGAGCAAAAGGGCCAAAGACCCCAAAGCACACCGCGACACCCATTGATGTCTGCAGGGTGGGGTGAGGTAGAATGGCATAAATGATATGGCTGTAGACCCAAAGGCACACCTCCAATGCCTTTCAGTCTCTGCAGGGGTGGTGGGGGTTGGCGTTAGTGCAGTACTTCACTGCCATGCTTATTATGCATCTCCAACTCCTGCACTACCAATGCCAATGCCAGCAAGCCAACATTTGGCACTGACAAATGCTTGTTTCTTATGTGATTGTAACACAGTCTATTGTTAGGGCTGCAGTGGATGGAGTCCTGCAGTCCTTTTGCTTTCAGAAAAAGGACTCCACATTCTTTGCATTTTTTTCGACTGAACAACCTGTTAGACATGCACCAAAGTTGCCTCCACAACTGTGGAGCAGTCTGCCAGCACTGTTTACCACTACAGCCATAAAAAATCCTTATCGTGACACTGGGGAGTGGGGTCACCCCCAGCATCACTCTTATGTTTTTTGGGAGGGCACTGAAGGAGGTTCAGGTGGAGGGATATCTGTAATTCAAAAAGAAGAAACAAACATCAGCCACAGTGGAACATGACACACCCCTCCATTTCCAAGATGGCCACCTCAATCAAATGCACATGAGTGAGGAGTAGCGTATGCATAGTAGAATGCATTGGCCATCTTGGACACAGCAGAATGTGTCATGTTCTGCCATGACCACCACTTGTTTCTTCTTTTTAAATTACAGATATCTCTCCACTTTAACCTCCCTCTCAGTACCCACCAACCAGCACCCTTCCCAGAAATATAGGAGTGACACTGCACTGGGGGTGCCCAACCCCCAATGTCATGATCCAAGCCCCACACCCCCCAAGAAAGATAATAGAGACACTAGGGGTTCCCAGTCCCCCAGTGTTATGATCCACCCCTCAAACATTACAGTGACAATGGGAGTGCCCAGTTCCTCAGTGTCCTGATCTGGAATCCTGGGTCTACTTTTTTTTTTGTCCAATACCTGTAAAAAGAAAAACTTCTATCAATGCCTTCTGTCCTATTTTTTCCCTGCAAAAAGAAAACTGTCCATCAATGTTTTTTTGCTGTTATTATGAACCCCCCAAACCTATTTACCCATGGGGAGATCCAGCACTGTCATCTTCTCAGGACCACTGACACATCTTCACTCTTCAAAGACGAGCCATGAACTGACAAAACAGTTATGCGGTTCAATGTATTTCAATAGGGTTTTGAACTTAGTAACATAACTTGGTCATTTTTGCATATTTTCAATCCAATTTTTTAACATGCCTTCCTTGTTAACCCACATCATGAACAGTTGTACTGTCAGTAGGCAGATCTGTCCCAAAAGGTGATTTTGCAGTCCCTGTGCAAAATCACCTTTCTGGCAGGAGTTGCCCTTGTTCATGACGTGGCATCATAAGAAGGCTATGTTGAAAATTTGGTTAAAAGTATTAAAAAACAACAAAGTTATTAGCCAACATACAATTTTGGGAACACAGTCTCGTAACTTTGGTAATTTTCAATATTTTTCCCCCAAATTCACAACATAGTCATATCTTTACAGCACCTCATGAGTGTGACAGCTGTCATTTTTCAGATCCTGGCCAACATGTTTTTTCCCATCCCGAAAAGTGATTTTGTTGTCCCTGCATGAAATCACCTTTCTGCACAGGAGTTTAAATTTTATGTGCTCTTGTTCATGAGGTAGGATCATAAGAAGGTTATGTTGAGCATTTGGTGTAAGAATATTCAAATCCAACAAAGTTATGCACCTACATTGTATTTTGTGAATGTAGGCTCATAGGTTTGGTAATTATCAATATTTTTATACCAAAATCCCAACATAGCCATATATTTATGGTACCTCATGAGTGTGACAGCTGTCATTTTTCAAATCCTGTCCAAAATGTGTTTTTGCATCCCAAAAGTTGCTTTCACAGTCCCTGTGCGAAATCACCTTTTGGCTAGGAGTTGAAGATTTTCTCTATCCTTCTTCATGAGGCAGTGACATAACAAGACTATGTTGAAAATTTGGTGAAAAAAATATTACAACACAACAGATTTATGAGCCTACGTTACATTTTGCGAATGCAGGCTCCTAACTTTGATAAATTCCAATATTTTTACACTGAATTCTTCACCTGCAGCCCTATCAGCTCTGGCCAGAGTTTGTTTCTTTTACTTGTTACAATGTAAAAAAAACAGTGGATCCAATTCTCAAAGGCTTACACATGGCACAAAGTGACTTGCACCAACAGGAATGATGCAAGTAGCACTTTGTGCCATGAGTTGCGACATGTGGGATTCTGGAAAGCAGCCTGCGACATGACACAGGCTGCTTGCACCGAAGTGGACTTATGCTATGGTTGTACCATAAACACCTGATGTGACATGGAGCAATGGGGTTTATGGCAGCAGCTGCATCCTATTCTGTAAGGGTGGCTGCCACATCCCCTAATTTGAGATTCTAAAACAACCCCCAGAGGACATCCATCAAATTACATTTACACCAGCTATTAGCTGGTGTAGGTGTACTTTGCATCCACCCGGGGTTGCACAAGTGTGCACCCAATGGATACCCCATAGGCCAGGCAGCCCCACCCCCAGCCCTGATCCTTAAAATCATAGAATCATAGAAACTTGGCAGCAGAAAAGGACCCACCAGCCCATCTAGTCTGCCCCTTACCCCCATTACTTGTCTCTCCCCTTCCCCCATCTGGAAGCCCTTCCCCTGCTATACAGCCCCATATGACTGTTCCATGCTCCCTTGATCCCCAATAGTAATGGCAAAGCTCCACATGGCCATGGTACCCCTAAGTCCCAGTCCCCAGTATTGAGAAATGTGAAAGCCCCAAAGGGCTATTGATCCCCCCAACCCAGATCCCAATCCCCGATACCCACACCCCACAAGTGTATCATGTCAGTCTGAAATAAATTAAACACATTCCACAGTCCCATCAAGCCCTGGTAGTCTAGTGGCCCCCACTCCCCCACCCAGCAGTGCCAGACCACTGCACTCAGTGAATGACAACTGTTGTCATTCACTGAGTGTGTATGATTTACAGTAGTATGCACTCATACAGAGCTCAGTCAGTGGCTGGCCATGGTGGTGAGAGGTGGGCTGTACCAGTCGCCAGCTGGGTATGGGTCAGGGGGAGCAGAGTGGTCTAGCACTGACGGTTGGGGGGCCACTAGACTACCATGACTCAATGGAACTATGGAATGTCTTTAATTTTTTTCAGACTGACATGATACATTTGTGAGGTGTGTGGATCGGGATTGGGGTTGGGGCTGGGGGAGTATGATAGCCCTGCAGGGCTGTGATAATCATATCATATTGGGAATGGGTACTTGGGGGGTTGATAACCTTATAGGGCTTTGCATTATTCAATATTGGGGATCTGGATCTGGGGGTCCGATAACCCTGCAGTGCATCTACAAAAACATTTTTGGGGCATGGGGGTGTGGGCAATGGGGGGGCAATAGCCCTGCAATGCTTTTCCATTTTGCACAGTGGGGATTGGGGCATGGGGTTGCAATTAGGCCCTTCAACATGCAATGCCACAGGCTTGTGGCCACCCATATATGCCCTCCATTTGTCATACCAGTAGGGTTGGTGCAAGTCATGGGACTTAGCTGCAGATACCCTGCCTGATACAGAATCAGGCACAGGGTCCTTGGTGCAATGGCATTTGGCGCAAGTCACCTTTGGCACAACTTGCATCAGCCCTTTGAGAATTGTCCCCAATATCTTGATGAGATGAAATATACTTTATCAAAAGTGCAATCCTGTGTGAATCCCAACGATTTTCTATAGTAGATGCTTCTTACTGGCAAAGAAAAACAGTTATGCTCAGTGTTTTTAAGGTTTTGTTTTAAGGTTTCTCATTTAACTAATTACAAATCTAATGTATATAAATTTATGGCAGCATACTGTTTCATAACTGGAATACTGCTTTGTAGAGAGTCTTTTTTCTTTAACCAGTTTGAGTTCATGACTAGAAACCTTTTCTTATACTTTACCAATTGGCACATTCTTTTCCCTTTGTTTTTGTTGTTGTTTCTTTAACTGGCACTTGCATTTACTCACTTTCTGGGTGACCAAGCCTACACCTTTCAGTGCACCATGTACCTACTGCAACTGGGTTAATGTTATGTCCATTCTCTCCCTTCCTGACCCACCATTCAAAACTGGTTTACTTATGCTGATGTGACAACATTGTTGTCGATGTGCAGCATAGAGACATCCTCGATGTCGACAGGTGAAATTTCGCCTGTCAGACATCCGTCTGGTTTCTTTCGGGGGGCTGTGCCCCCAATCCTCCCTGTGCTTCCCGTGCCCCCCCCTTCTTAAGGATTGTTTACTCCAGTCAGAGTTAATGTGAAGGGGGGGCAAAAGTCAGTGAAAGGGTGAAATTTCGCTGGCAGGTCCCCCATAGCAACATTTTTGAATCTTGTCGAAAATGTCACTGTGGGGGATTTAATGAACGGGGTGTCACCCTTCAGTCGGTATGCCATCCAAACCACAGCATCATGAAAGATGTGCATTTGAGGGCCACTCCATCTGTCAATTTTTGCTGGAGATTTACAATATAAGAAAATATTTTCTTTTACTTTTATGACCACTCGTGTATACTGCATAGTCTTTCAAGTTTTGTACGATGCAATACTGCATACATATACAGTATTTCCATCAAAGTAGTGTTACTTCCAAACTTCCAGCTGATGATTTTTTTATCAGTTATAAAAAATCAAATGAAAAACATTATTTATAACACTATTTTTATCTGCTATCAAGCACGATTTTCTTTTCTATACCATTGATAGCTTGATACATCGCAGATCTATTTGACTTAAAAATCTTCAATACATTAATCATTATTTCTAAAATCATCAAGGTTATTGAGCTCTATGCACTGAAGTTCTGGTTATATGCATGAAAGGCGTATATATTGCCCGTGAACCTACACGGCTCCGGATAGGCCCAGGGTGCACAGTATTCATGGCTGAAAGCACTGCTCAGCTGAGTGGGAGTAGATCACGACTGTATGGTTGGGCATCCAATCAGATGCTGGTTGGGGTTCCCGGAGTGGATCCCCTGCTGTGCATGCATGCATGGGGGATCCTGGGATGGTGTGGACCCTGGGATGTGAAGTATGCTGGTTTTCTGGCTGAATTTCTGCCCCAGACCTCCCTGGCAGCCTGGTGGGCTCAGGCAGCAGTGTACAGGGGGTCCTGTTGCCACCATGCCAGGCCACTAACCATTGGGAAGGCATGTAAATAATTGTGTCAGTGTCACCCGACACGTAACATTTTCTGCCCTAGGGTGGCACTCTGTACCTTAGTGAATTGTGCAGAGTACAGGCACGCCCCCTGGTACACCCCTGGACCACCCATGGCACAGAGCTGCTTGTGCAGCTGAGGAATTTGGTGTTTATGGTACTAGTGTACCAGTTGTGAATGTCACCTGGGGGCCCACTGGACTCCACTGCTCAACATTCTCACGTAAGGTTGCCTATGTACTTCAGATATATAGAGCGTAGGCAATCTGCACATTGGTGAATAGATCCCATTGCATTTATGAAACACATAAACTGTTGTGCTCACCAGAAATCTTAAATTATCAATAACAATACAGCATACACACTTATAGAGATTTACACAATTAATCAGAACATTAATGTATAGAATTGTGTAGGGGTACCCATACACAATAAGTCTGTGTTTCTACCGAGGGAATGTGATGACATCATTTATTTTTTTATTTATTCATTCAGGATTCGGAAAGTACCTTTGAGTCATAGACTCATTTACTAAGGTTCCACGTCACATAGATTGGACAATACTGAATTAAGGTTACATACTGTGCAGAGAACAGAACATGCTTGTTACATGGTAATGGTAAAAAAATGAGGCTCAAAATCAGTACCAAACAGATTTAAGGAGTCACAGATAAGCATTTAGTAAAAAGGGAAAGGAAAAAAAGGGGGGGTAAGCCAGCCAGAGGCCATTGTCATAGAGGGGGAAGGAAAAAGTGGCAGGTTCAGTAGCAGTCACAGCTGTTTGAGGACTGGAGATGACCATTAAGGTAGGTTTTGAAGAGGCCTATAGAGTTTTCATTTGTGATGGAGCTAGGTAGGCCCTTCATCCAGGAGGGGGCCTTGTAGCTGAAGGACCTTTGAAATTGGGAGGTTTGATACCAGGGAACTGTGAGAAGGTTCTTACTGGAGCTATGCATTACTTTAGGGGCTGTGGACAGATAGATTAGGGGGTGAGACCCAGAGGGGAGAGACCTTGGGTGATTTTTCTGGCCATAAGACAGGTATGGAATTTGATCCTATTCTCTAGGTCAAGCCAGTTAGTGGAGTTATATAGTGTGCAGGTGTGGTTGAGGTGGTTACAGTCCAGAACAAGGTGACAGATTTTGTTGAGGGAGAGACGGATCCTATTTAGGGCTGAGTTGGAGGCAGCACTATAAATGAGTATACCGCAGTCGAGGAGGGAGAGGATAGAGGATGAGACAGCAAGTCAGAGGGTGTCTTGGGTAAGACAGTGTTAAATGTGGTACAGCAGGCCAATAGGGACATTAAGAGCTGTGGCCTGAAGGTGTATGTGCTGGTGGAAGTTAAGAGCTGGTTCCAGGGAGATGCCTAGATAGCTGAAGGAGTTCACCTGCTCAAGAGGGGTTAGACTAGCAGTAATAATCTGGGGGCAGGGTTTCCACTTAGTGCTCTGGGGGTGGGAAAAAATCATGAACTTGGTCTTCTTGTAGTTCAATATGAGGCGTTATGCAGTGAACCACCATTCGGCCTCGCTAAAGGAGGACTGGAGGGTTTGGTGGAGCTGCAGAGGGTCATGGAGGACAACATCATCCATGTATAGCAGTAGGCTGGTAGAGTAGGAGCAAGGGAGTGAGTTAAGGTAAAGAATGAAAAGAAGGGGACCAACGATGGACCCTTGGGGGACCTCTGAGGGAGCTGGGAGCCTGTTGGATAGGGCAGCGCCAATTCTGACCTGTTGGCACCTGTTTGTTAAGTAGTCAGTGAACCAGAGGATGGCATTCTGTGAGAAGCCAATATTAGGTAACTGGGTAAATGTTAGGTAAATGGGTAGGTAACTGGCTGGGCAGCAGGAGACACAGAGGATGGTGGTAAATGGCTGTCACTCCACAGAGAGAAGAGTGACCAGTGGGGTACCACAGGGATCAGTGCTGGAACTGGTACTATTCAATATCTTCATCAGTGACATTGCACAGGACCTAGAAGGCAGAATTTCACTGTTCGCTGATGACACAAAGCTCTGTAACAGAGTAGACACACCAGAGGGTGTAGACAGAATGAGAAGGGACCTGCAGAAACTTGAAGAATGGTCAGGGGTTTGGCAGTTGAAATTCAATGCAAGGAAGTGCAAGATAATGCATATGGGGCACAAAAACCCTGGCACAATATATCAGTTGGGGGGTGAGGATATAGCATGCACCAAGCAGGAAAGGGATCTTGGAGTTATCATCTCTGATGACCTCAAGGCAGGGAAACAGTATGACAAGGCAGCAGGTAAAGCAAATAGGATGCTGGGATGCATAGGCAGGGGCATCACCAGCAGGAAAAGGGAGGTCATAATTCCACTATACAAGACACTAGTGAGGCCGCACCTGGAGTACACTGTGCAGTTCTGGAGACCTTACCTACGTAAGGACATAGACAGGGTAGAGAAGGTTCAGAGGAGGGCAACAAAGATGGTGCATGGATTGCATCACAAGTCCTATGAGGACAGGTTGAAGGCACTGAACATGTACTCCCTGGAGGAGAGGAGGGAGAGAGGGGATATGATAGAGACATACAAGTATCTTACAGGGAGGAACAGGGTGCAGGAATACACTATTTTTAAGCGAAAAAGATGTTCCAGGACTAGAGGGCATGGGATGAAGTTGGAGGGAGGATGATTTAGAGGAAACGTGAGGAAGAATTTCTTCACAGAACGGGTGGTGGACAAGTGGAACACCCTGCCAGAGGAAGTGGTGGGGGCTGAAACAATCACGGGATTTAAGAATGCATGGGATAGACATAAAGGAATTCTGGAGGTCAGGGGTAAGGGGCAACAGACTTCCTGGAAAACATAAACTGAACTTACAAACTTAAATGGGCAGACTGGGTGGGCCATAGGCCCTTATCTGCCGACACTGTCTATGTATCTATGTATCTATGTTAGAGAGAGTGACTAGCAAGAGGGAGTGATTGATGGTGTTAAATGCCTTGGTAAGGTTGACAAAAACAGCACTAGTGGTGTGGCCTTTTTGTCTAATGCCGAGTGGATTTGTGTGGTGAATTCCAGAAGGACAGTAGTAGTATTGCACCCTTTGTGGAAGCCATGTTGTTGTTTACAGAGAAGATCGTGTTTGTTAAGGTGGTCAGTGAGCTAGCCATAGACAATGCACTTGAGAGCTTCGGATGGGGGGGGATAGAGATGGGTCGGTAGTTATTGTTGTCAGTACGGTCACCACTCTTAAATACGGTGGTAATTGAGGCAGATTTCCAGAGGGAGGGGAATTTGCCTTGGTATAGAGAGCGGTT
Source organism: Neoceratodus forsteri (assembly GCA_016271365.2). Classification (NCBI taxonomy): domain Eukaryota; kingdom Metazoa; phylum Chordata; order Ceratodontiformes; family Ceratodontidae; genus Neoceratodus; species Neoceratodus forsteri. Next base: position 375,555,734 of record CM057449.1, read on the forward strand.
GATAATATGCGTGAGAGGGAAGAGTACATATTGGAGGGTGAGTTGGAGCAGCCTCAGATCCAGGTAGTTGCTGCTATGGTGAGCATGGGCTAGAGCACTTTTAAGATAAGTCTCTGCAGCCTTGAGGTTGATGCACCATAGGTAGAAGGGAAGGAGGTTTGGGCTGGGGGGGCCAGGCAGGGGGTGAGTCAAAGAAGTTTGGTGGGAGGACATGGCTTAGGTTGGTGAAAGCTTGGTTGAAGGCTGAGGCTATGCTGGAGGGGTTGGAAATCAGGGGCCTATCCACCACTATCTGGTTGGGGGGGTGTTAGGATTTTTGCCTCTGATTTCCTTGATGTTATCCCAGAATTTGTGCCCAGTGCCACAGGTAGCGGTGAGGGCAGCTTTATAGTGCTCTGCCTTGGCTTTGCATAGGGACCAAGTACATTTGTTCCAAGCCTCTCTATACCTCTGCCTATTGGCTGGGCGGCCAGTCTCATTAGAAAGGTGCCAAAGAGAGTCACGCATATGCTTCAGGGTAAGGAGGTAGTCAGAGATCCAAGGGATAGGGTTGTCTATGGCCATCCTTTTGGAGAGAGGGGCAAATTGGTTACAGACAGTGTTGAAGGTGTGGGTGAAAAGGTCGAGGGCTAGGTCAGAGTTGAGGGTATTTGTTAAGAAGGACCAGTCCAGTGACCTGAGATGTGATTTTAGGAGAGCGAGTTTTCCTGGGCCTAGTTTGTGGTGGATGATTACCTTTTGGGGTATCTTGGGCATTTTGCATGACCATGTGCAGAGAACAGGGGAGTGGTCGCTAAGTGTATTTGGAAGCACCGTGGTGCTAGTGATTTTATGTGGATGGTTTGTGAAGACCAGGTCCAGTAGGGAGGAGGTTCCAGTGTGGGGATCCAGATGAGTGGGAGGGGAGACTATTTGTGTGAGGTCTTAGGCTGTAGCTGCATCCATAAGCGGGGTGACAGACTTAGCCAGCCAGCCAGTTGGTGTTGAAGTCCTCAAGAGTGATTTGTTTGGGGAGTTTGAGGAGGGGAGAATGAGCACAGGGGACACTGTGGAAGTGGGGGAAAGGATAAAAAGAAGCACAGTGAGGAGGAGGGGGATTGGGAGGGTAGGTGAGAGCCAGCAGTAATGAAGAGAAGAGAGAAGAGAGAGAAAACAGTGTTGAGCTGCATCTAGTGGAGACAGGGAATAGGCTGCAGATGGAAAAGTGGGCTGATTGGCTAAATGCTTCAGCCACGCCTATTTAAGGATGACTATTTAAGGATGAGTTGAGCAAGGGTGGTGGTGGGGGAGGTGGGGAGTTGACGCAATGCATCGGCTGGGCCCAATTTCGGAGCTGCTTGCAGGCAAGCGGTTGGGAGGGCTGAACACCTCACTCTGGTGCTGGTTTGTTTGCCAGAATTACTTTGGTTTTACTCTCAGGAGGTGGGGAGGGCACTTCCACCGTCCCTCACAACCTCTATGGCAGGACCCTCGGCAGATCCGTGAGTTATAGAGACCCCGAGAGTGAAGCGCGAGAGGTTTCTATGATGTCATCACACGTCCAGATACAAACACAGTTTACTCAAGAGGTCTTTATGATGTCATCACATGCCAAGTTGCAAACACAGCCTTAGTTGTGTATATGCAGCCATACACAGTTTTATTTTTTTATTTAGTATACTTTATTAGGATTTTTCAGCAAACATAACAAAACAAGAAAACAAAAACAAACACCTATTACACAACATGGTACAGTGCATACATGAGATGGCTGGAATGAAGCAACACCAAAATTAAAACCCAATCCCTTCCCCCCATTACCACCCCCTCCCCCTCATCTGTGACCCTATTAAACCACAAAACCCTAAAGCTGGATAGGCGCCTTCCAATATCATAAGTGACAAGAGGCCAAAGGGCCTGGGAGGGATCGGGTGGAGTCCTGGGTACCCTAGAGGGACAATAAAGTATAAAGAGACTCCCAGGTGTGGGGGAAAAAAGCTGCGGTCTCTTCTGCATTGATGCTATGTGTTTCTCTAGTTGTAAGGCCATCAGGGTCTCACAGTGCCACTCTAAGAAGGATGGAGGAGCATCATCCTTCTAATGTCGTAACATAACGAACTTGGCCGTGGCAGCCATGAGGGACAGGTAGACTTTCCTATCATTAGGGGTGCTGGGGGAAAAATAGCCAATAAACAACTCCTGGGGTGAAAAGGTCATCCAGTCCCAAAAGAGAATACAGGGCCTACTGAACGGAATTCCAAAAAGGCCGAATCTTAACACACTCCCATAACATGTGATAAAGGGAACCAGGAACCTCCCGGCACCGAGTGCACAAAGATGAGGATAATTTGCCCATCCTCTACAGCTTTAGCTGGGTAAAATACAAATCATGCATGATGTTAAACTGTACTAGTCAGAGCTGATACTACTTTACAGAGCAATATAAATTTATCTAAGAGGCCCTCCAGTAATTCTTATCATCTGGTAATTGAAGCATGTGGACCCAGTAGTAACAAACCCCAGTAGGGAGGTGTGGGTCGATGGATTGAAAATACTTCTAGAGTGTGGACACTGAATGAGGCTGCATGGCTAGGGACATGAGAGAATCCACGACATGTAACTGCATCAGGCACCAAGGCTTGGGACCCAGAAAGACAGTCACTGCACTTCTAATCTGGAGGAACTTAAGCAAATCCTTGCCCCTTAACTGGAACTGAGCCTGCAGGATCTGAAAAGGAGCTTTCCCATCTACATGGGCGATGTTAGCCAGTGTGCAAATACTGAACTGGGGGCAAAAAGAAGTTGGAATGGAATGGCAACCTATTTTAAAATGAGAGTTGTTGAACATGGGCTGGGAGGTTGCTGTAATCCATGAGAGTGACAAACACGATTGTAGTTACGCCCAGGCTTTAAACAATCACTCTATGGGAGTAGTGCTCAGGGGGTGGGGAAGCTGAGAGGAGCTGAGGTAGAGCAGACTGTTAAGAGAACAACTAGCCCTGTTGGCTAGAGCCCTTTCAATGTCCAGCCAGAGAGGAGTATATGAGGGGGGACCAAACTGGATGCACTCTGTACCCCACTGGAAATATTTACTAGCATGCTGGGCACCATAATATAAAAATACAGAGGGAAGAGATAAGCCTCCACACAACATAGGGGCAATGTAGGCTTTCTAGATAACAGAGGACTTCTAGAGGAATAAGTTAAACAGTCACTGCAGGTAGGAAAACCAGACCTTAGGGAGATGAAAGCCTAACATCCTCAGTGGATGTAGCAAGCGGGGCAGGATGTTCATCTCTGGGACACCCCTGAAAAAGGGACCTTCAGGGCCCAGTGGGCTTACCCGGTTAACAAAATTTAATAAATAAATAACCAATATTGAGGATGTTAACTCTCTCCCATAAGGACAAAGGGAGGGCAGACCATCTGTCCAAGTCAGACTCTAACACAGCGAGGAGTCTAGGCAAATTCTCCTTGACCATAGTCAGTCCCGACTGGGTGATTTTAACTCCCAGACAGCTTACCATCCAAGGCTCCCATGAGAGATCCAGGCTCAGAATGTCCTGTTTTCTGACCAGGCTATTGAGGGGAAAGACTTTTGCCTTAGAAACATTAAAGTTGTAGAGGGAAACACTGGAGAAGTTGGAAATCTCATGAAGTAGGTCCGGAATAGATACCAAGAGATCCTCCACATGTAGGAGGAAGTCATCGGCGTATGCCGACAAGACATAGCGCTAGCCAACCACTGGAATCCCTTTGAGATTGCTCGAGCTGCAAAAATGCTGAATGAGCGGTTCCAAATAAATACTGAATAAGAAGGGAGACAGGGGGCACCCTTGCTAAGTGTCACACTTTAAGGGGAAGGAGGCAGAGACATGACCATTGCACCAAATGTGAGCAGACGGAGCAGCATACAGAAGTTGCACCCTCTAAATAAAATCTGAGGGGACCCCAAATCTATGTAGTGTAATGAACAGGTAGTTCCAAGTGACTCAATCGAAGGCCTTTTCCACATCCAGAGAAACCAAAACCATTGGAGACTTGCTCTCTCTTGTTGCGGAAAGCCAGTGCAAAAGTTTCCTGAAGTGATCCCCGGAAAACTGGCCAGACATAAAACCTACTTGCTCATGTCCAATGACGGAGCCCATAACAGAAGCTAGCTGGATGGCCAAAATTTTTGAGAGGATCTTAATGTCTGAATTCAAGAGGGAGATGGGATGATAACTTTCCACCAACAAATGGTCTTTACTGGACTTTGGAATAATAGTAACAAAGGCTTCCAAGAAAGCAGGGTTGCACATCCCATCCCATTCTCAAACCAGAAATTAAAAACCTCTACAAGCAAGGTAGCAACCTCAGAGATACATGCTGTGTAAAAGTTATTAGTTAGCCCATCAGGTCCAGGTGCCTTATCCTGCAGCAGTTGTCAAATGGCACCCTCCACCTCTTCCACAGTAATAGGAGCACTTAGTGAGGATACTGTCAGTGGAGACAGAGTCAGGAGAGGGATAGATTCCAGAATGGCCACAATGGCTTCCAGAGAAGGATCTAGGGCAGGGTCGACTATGTACAACATCATATAATAAGTACAGAAAACACCAGCCATCTCCTCGGGATTAGTGACCACCTGAGCTGCGGAGTGAGGCCATATTCCTGGAATAAACTTAGACATTTCATCTTGGTGCAGCTGAAGGGCAAGACGTTTCCCTGCCTTCTCACCAGTGTCCAAATACTTCATCCTGGTACGGTGGAGCACAAGCTCAGCATTTTGAGCCAGAACTTCAGTATACTGGGCACGAAGGGCATGCAACCTAGTCCAGTCCACTTCAGGTAAAGCACAGGGCAGGGAGCCTTCCAAGTGATAAATGTCACTAAGAAGCCACTCAAGTTTAGCCTTGCCAGCCCAAACCCAGATTGAGGAGAGCTGTATGAACTCCCCCCAAAGCGCACATTTAAGGGTCACCCAAAGAGTGTCCACACACTCAATTGAACCCCTATTGAGGTCCATAAATGTGGATATGAACTGCTGGACATGGGACAAGGTATCGGGTCTGCAATAGTTGGGCATTGAGACACCAGAGGGTATCTTAACACAAGCCTTCAACCAATAAATACTGGACACCAATAGGCAAGTGGTCAGAAAGGACCATAGGGTAAATTTCTGCAGCTAGTATTTCCGGTAAACAAGAAGCGCTAACCAGAAAGTAATTCAGCCTGGAAAAAGTCTTATGGGGTGGTGAATGAAAAGAATACTGCCACGCAGTTGGGTTAAGCACCCACCAGATGTCGACAAGGCTGACCCTGTCCTGGTCACAACTGTCTGTGACCGCACTGTTTATTTTTTAAATAATAAGGGATTAAACCATGACAGAGTATGGGTTTACCGAGCATTAATCCATGTCTGAGGTGTGTTGTGAGGCACAAAGCCTAAGGCCGAGTGACTTCAACAACCCAGGTGTGGATTAATGCTCAGTAAACCCATGCCCTGGAGTGGGTTAATCCTCTTATAACATGGGCAACATTATGTTAGAGGTTTTTGAAATGGAATATGAAAATAAATCTCTTTGAACATGCATTTGTGATAAAATAGTCCTTCTGCCTAATGAATATTGTCTACTGAAGATGCTATAGTTGTCCACTAGGTGGATTTGTTGTCATAAGGATGCAAGTGTTGTTAAAGATGTAAAATTCACCATTCTCAGGTGAAATTCAGCCATTCTCTGGCAAAATTCCACCATTGTCAGTGAAATTTCACTGATCTAGGGCAAATTTTCGCAATTTAGGGCAATATTCTGTCATTCTCAGGCAAAATTCCACCGTTTGAAGGTGAAATTCACCTTATCTTTTAACATGTGTGTGTGGTAGAGTGATTTGACTAAGTCAATTTACATTGCTGTCAATAAGGATTTTGTGGTCCTGTAAGGCAACTGTGGGTATACTGGGGATTAATCAATGAGCAGGTGATTCATTTGGATGAATCAGAATGCAGGATTTTCAGAACCCATGTTATAAGAAAAATAATGAAGGAGCTCAGTTTGGTAACATGGAGCAGTCTATGGCTGTCTGTGTTCAAACTGTCTGAGTCTGCAGCTTGGTACTCACTTAATGTCACTGCCATTTTTATCTGAGTTTTCTAGTTTGAGCCGAATGTTCAACCAATGAGATGGCAGGGCAAGGCTGAAAAGTTGTTATTGTATTTTGTGATATCAGAATGATACTTTAACAATTTTTCTGACCTTTGAGCCCTACCATAACAAGGATATTGGATCCTATGCAAGAAAAGGGCAGAAAGTACAAGTCAGAGGCACGGTCCCCACCTGTGTAGCTCCACACCCATGGACAGTTGTGCACAGGCTGGTATTCACTATTGCCAGGCACCTGTCTGTAGCCCTGCCCCACCCTCCCTCAGCACGCAGAATTGCTGAGGGCGGACTGGGGCAGAGAAGTAGACCCAGGCAGGCAGCCAATCGGATGAACATCCTGGGTCCCAGAGTGGATCCCCTGCTCCACAGAAGCAGGGAAGTGTAAGAAGGTGCAGGTTCAGGTGCATGCATAGCACACTCAGGCACCTGGGGAATGAACTGTTGGATCCCATTGTCTTGTGATTCCTTCCCCTGTCCCATACTTGTCCCCGGGGCACTACATCTTGCCTGATGCACAGATGTACTCTTCCCACATCAGAGCACCCCCTGGTCCTGGATGACAGTTGACACCCCCCCAATCAGAGACCCTGCCCAGTCGACAGTTGAAACTCCCTCCAACACAGAAGAACCCCGGCCCCAGTCAGCAAGTCAGTGAAGTTCCCCACCAACCAGATCCCCATCCTGGTGGCCCCTGTCCAATATTGTACAGCATGACCAAACCCATCCAGGCACCCTTGCCCCCTCATTGGTGGTTAGTGACACCCCTGCAACACTGACAACATCACCCCCATCTCCTGTACCCACATGTTGATGCCACAACTATGGATGGCAAGTGGCACATCCCTCTTCGCTCCACCTTGTCCACCCACTGTTCAACTGATACTGGGAGCACAGTGCCTAGTATTTATATCCCCATAAATAGGCAGCACACTCCCAGCATCAGTTGGATGGTGGGTGGCTGAGGTGGTGTGTAGAGGGATGTACCACTCACCTACCATCACTGTGGCACCAACATACGGGTATGGGGAAGGGGGTGGTGGTGTTGGTGGTACCATGGGGGGCCACTAACCACCAATGAGGGGGCAGGAGGGCTGGGATTGGGAGTTGGGGTGGTCATGCTGTGCAGTACTGGACAGAGGCTGCCAGGATGGGGTTCTGCTTGGGGGATGCCACTGACTATGGACTGGGGCTCAGCTGTGGGGGGTGGAGTGACAACTGTCATCTGGGACTGGGTGGAGGGGAGAGTGACAAATGTAATCCAGGACTGGGTCGGGGGTTCTGTATGTGTGGTGATGGGCAAGGTCCTCAGTTGTGGTAGGGTACTCCCTGTCGTATACAGTGCCCTTCTGCCCCCCCCCCCGTGTGCAGCACTATGTATTTCAATGAATGGCTCATAGTGTGGGCATGCCCCATTTCTAACCCCCGACTACCCTGGTGCATAGCTGCCCATGGGGCCAGGGAATAGGGTGCACATCTGGACTGTGCACTGCTTGTGAATGCTGCGGGACCCACACTGCATGGCATTCACATATACTGTTGCCTACGTGCCTCATAAATGCAGTGCATAGGCAACCCTTTTTTTGTGCATAGACCCCATTACATGTATGGAAATCCATACGCAATAGGGCCTAACCATACAGTATAAAAAATTCAGGTGGCCTTATACACAGTCACAATAATGGGGGCAAAAGTTTGGGTTGAACACCACTCCCTGCACTGCCACCCACCATAACTGCGATCCACAAGCAAGTGCCGCAGTCTGCAGGAGAAGATGGTCCCCTGCAGCATTGACTCTGCATACATTTATGCAAATTGCCATTCCAGATGTGAACTCACACTCAGCTTAAAGGGTTTTCTTTTGATGTAATAAATATACCACTTTGGCATTTCATTACACTTAATATGAAGAGAAGAAGACATTTTCTGTTATGAGAAGCCTCATATTATGGACTCAGTAAGTAATGTTAAGGTGACTATGAGCATGAAAGCAAATGTGGATGAAATACATAAATAAAGACAGTAATAATAGTACATGGTTAACCTCTATTGTAGATGGATTTTGACCTACTGTAAAAAGCTGTTGTGGAACAGTTCAAAGGTCAAAAAAGTTGCAGTATAGTAGCTACGCCACTACTATGCTACAATAACTTTTTGTTCTATATTCTCACATTCAGTGTTTGAGTGTTTGCTGCATGCCAACCTGTCATATTTAAAAAATTCTGTTGCCAGTCCACTGCTCAGACCACATCAATGGCAGCACAACTAGAGAGATGACTGCAATTTTTTTTTTACCCAGAGCTTCCATTCATTTAAAAGTTTTAATTCTCAAAAAGGCAAACACACAACGCAGCCTGCCAAAACATATGTTCTCCACTCTGCTCCTCCCATCCCATCCCCCTAACAGCTTATCTTCACACACAGATATTTGACCCCGACCACCTCTGCTCCTCAAGGACATCTCTTTCACCACAATCAGAACCTCCTCTAAAGGAAATTAATTCAACTGCCACCAAACCAACCTTCCATAAATTCTGGCATCTCGATTAGCCACTACTCACTCAGCCTACCCACTCAAATTTTCCCAGTCCATCCGAACAACTTCTCCAGTCAAACACAAATAACGTTCTCCTTCAGTCTATTTATTTAGAAAACTATATACTGTATATCATGATAGATAAGTAAATGTGCTCAGACAAGGCTGTGTTTCCATCTCATGGCTTTGATGACATCATAGAGACCTCTCAAGCTTCGCACTCAAGATCTGTGATGTAATCAAATCCCCTGGATGGAAATGCAGCTTTGTTGTGCACAGTTACTTATTCATTATTCTAAATATTCCCTCCTACTGTAAGTCTATGTCATAAACATTTATTTTTTATAACCTTATCTTTATTTAAAATCTTAAAGTAAGACTTAATATCTTTAAATAATATTTAATATTTTGTCAGGCTCTTTCAATATTCTCATTCTAAGATTTAATAACTTGTTGTATAAGATACTCATATTCTGAAAATAAGAACAGTATTATTAAAACAAACTTATTAAGATATGTATCTTACCTCATTAACAGATCATTTGACTTGTTTTCAAAATGTATAATTTTTAGACCTTTTTTTGTATTTTAAGAGGGAAATGTTTGCAGTGCTTTAGCAAATCTGGTGATTTCATTTTTCTTACCCATTGTATCAGTCTCAGTAATTTTTTTTTGTATTCAAATATATCACAGGAAATCCCATTGAAATGATTGATGATTTCCTGTAAAATATCCAGATATATCTAAAGATATCAGGGCATAATGTATCTCTGGATATCACTGTAGGCTCCAGGAATAATATTGAGGGTTCTGAAATTTCACACATCCACCCTGACATTGCACATGTCCATCCTGAGTTTGCACAACACCTCTTTACTTAAACTTCTAGGACCCAAGGAAGGGTTACGTTCAATGCCAGCAGCCAGTTACTAAAATTACCCCTTCAAATTCGGTACGCTGACTGTACTGCGAAACCCTGACTGCGAAATTTAAGATTGTCACTGTGAGGGACCCGAGGGCAAAATTTGGCCCTTTTGCCAACTTTTGCCCCCCTTTCTAGTCAACTCCAACTCAGAGTTAATTCTTTTAAGAAGGTTGTGGGGGGGGGCACAGCCCCCCACTTGAAATCACACCAATGTCTGATGGGTGAAATTTTGCCTGTCAGCATCAGGGATCTCGCTATGCCAAATGTTGACAATGATGTTGTCGAGATGGCATAAGTAAACCTTGAAATTCTCTTTTTAGCAATATACTGTACTCCATTTGTCATATTATATGCAAAAAGCATACTCTTTCTTTGCACACTGATTCTCTCCCTTCCTTCAAACAACAGTTGTAGCCAGTGACATGGTCCTGCATATCCAGACATATTGTGCTGCATCACAGCAAAGCCCATAGAAATGAATAGTCATCTCCCCTACTAACAAACACCAGCCATATTATGGACCTTGTCACCAATCTCTGCTCCTCCCTCACTTACACTCACTCACTCACTCACTCACTCACTCACTCACTCACTCACTCCATTCTTAACTTATTGACCTCTTGTTCTGTGACCACTACTTTCTCAGATTTGACTTTCACCTCTCTAAACCTCCCCTCTTTTTCACTGTTACTCTCGGACCCCTTCCAACATCCCACGCTGAGAACATTTGCTCTCTTTTTTGTGTACCATCTCTCCTCACTCTTTAGTATGCGTCTCTTCTGGTTTTACATTAGTCTCTTTAACCATGTCATGTTTGTCTGTAGTGATGTTTTTCTACTTCCTCTAACCTTGTAGTACCTCTGAGTCTTTTTTCTTGGTCCACTTGTCTTTTCTGTCCACCTCCTCCTAAAATTCTAGACAGATGTGAGAAAGTACTTCTTCACTGAAAGAGTGCTAGGTGTCTGGAACCGCCTTCCGGTGGAGGTGCTGGGGCCAAAAACAGTGGTGTGCTTCAAGCATGAAACATGCATAGGATGGGCACAAGGGAATCTTGGTGGGAAGCAAAGGGGGGGAAGGAGCTGAGATCAAGTTTGTTCTGCAGTGACAGTATAGGCAGGGAAAAACATACAAAGACTTAGGCCAGGCAGACCTCATCTGCCATCAAATTCTACATTTTTATGTTTCACTGGACCACTTTGTCTCTGACTCAGTTGTCACATGCATGAAGATTATACTATATATACACTTTCTGGGTTGCCAAGTGCCTTCAACTACAGTATTTAGGAAGTGTAGTCATTACAGCTCAGGCACACAACTTGGAGCATGCTATCATGGCTCTAAAATAGTTTAAAGAAACCAAAGTTCAAAAAGGGAAAAAAAAAGAATGGCTGGTGCAGTTGTGCTGTAATTACCGCAGACTCCACAAAGCACAGTATAGGATTTTTCTGTGACCTATTTTATATATTTCTTTCAAACCCTGCTCTAAACCTGCACTATCCTTCCTCTCCTCCTGGATTGACCAGATTACCTACTGGCTCCATTTCAGTTTTCTTCAACTTATTATAGATCAAGGGAGCACGCATGACCAATCGGAGTTCTCCTTTCCTCGGAGTGTGAGACACTGTTATTCTGTTAAAAGTGTTTCACACACAGCTGTCCATGAAACTGGCATGTTCAGGATATTTCTTTTAACTTTTAATATATTATTGTTCAAGCTTGATCAATAATATATAATATGGCCGCTGAGAGCAGTCTTATTGTATGCCTACCACACGACTTAACCCCAATGGCAAAATCCCTCACAGTGACAATCTCGACAGGTTTCGAGATTGTCGCTGTGAGGGACCTGAGGGCAAAATTTCTCCCTTACACTGTTTGTCACCCCCCTTTCGAGACAACTCTGACTCGGAGTTAGTTATCTATAGAAGGGGTGCACGGGGGGGGCACAGCCCCCTGCATGGGGGGGGTACAGTGGCTGCATTCCCCCGTTAGAAAATACACCAATGTCTGAAAGGCAAAATTTCACCAGTCGACATTGGGGATCTCGCTATGCCGAACTTCAACAATGGTGTCAATTTGGCATAGGTAAACTCAGTATTATGGCTGTAAGTTTAGGCTCATTGACATTCTTAGGTTATCAGAACTGCTCCCCTTTGGTTTGCAGTTCTCATACCCGAAGAATCCACATGAGACTACTCTTACAATCATACTGCATTAGTGGTCTCTGTGGCTATAATAACATACAGTGTTGTTAAAGGCAGGATCCTCATCCTTGCCAAATGGAGTAATTTTCCTTAATTTTAACTCTTTATTACTTTCCTTGACATCACCTCTCAGAAAACTTTGAGCATTCCTTGATCCAGAATTTACTTTTGCCTTCTGTTGGGATAGTGTCTAAATAATTTTGTATGTATGGGGAATTGTATGTATCTACAAATGTACAAGATATTAGCAGCTGTTCACAGAACATTGCAGCAGTGCTATGTACTGTGATATGTGTGCAATATTTTCCACTTAAGGAAAGCTCTGTTAATAAATTTTTTGCAATATATTATTTGCAGCAAGTGAGCTTTTTTGTGACTCCACATAGTGTTTCAGAGGTCCATAGGCAGATTATGGCCCTGCAGACCTACCCCCGAGTGCTTGTCAAAGTAAGATGTTTGAGCTTGCCATACCACTATAGTCTGCACATTTTCCTATTAAACTTTCTGCAATAGTACCTACATTTGCCAGTTTTCAAATCCAACCTGTGCTAAAGCCCTTATTCACTTCTTTATCTCCTCTTGCCTTAGGTACACTAGTGGTTCTAGCAGTGTAGCAAAGAAGCATCCCCCACCCCCTTAGGTTAGCAAACATGAGGGATAAGATCAGCCAGTGCCTCCCCATTGGGTCTTGCAGTGATCAACAGAGGGGCACAAATGCCCAACTGACTTGGTTCACCTTTAGTCAACCGGCAATCATGGATATAGTAAGGATCATCCAGACTTTGCGTCCAACCTACTGTAGTTTGGATCTGGGCCCTACTCACCTACTTGTAGGGTGTGTAGAGGTTGTTGTCCCGATCCTTTCTGGGATAGTGGTAGGATCATTGGAGAGAGGGATCTTTCCAGATCCCTTGAAGGAGGCAGTAGTACGCTCCCTTCTGAAAAAGCCCTCCCTTGATCCAGACTGCCCAGAAAACTACAGACTGGTTTCAAACCTTCCCTTTTTAGGGAAGGTTATTGAGAAGGTGGTCACTTTGCAGCTGGAAGATCATTTAACCAGCCATAGTATCTATGACCCTCTTCAGTCCTGCTTCAGGAAATGACATAGCACTGAGACAGCTCTTGTACGGGTACTAAATGATCTCCTGATGGCAAGAGATTGGAGAACCCATTATATCTTGGTTCTCCTTGATCTCTCAGCAGCATTTGACACCATAGATCATGGGGTACTGCTCGAACGCCTGTGGTTTCTCTGTGGACTAAGGGGGGTGGTCCACAGTTGGTTTCAATCCTTCCTACAGGGTAGGACTCAGAGAGTAGTGTTGGGGACTTACTCCTCGACCTCTCACTGCCTGCACTGTGGGGTGCCACGGGGTTCGATGTTGTCCTCCATGTTATTTGCGGTGTACATGCTTCCATTGGGGGACATTATAAGACGGTATGGGTTGAATTGTTATTGCTATGCTGATGATTCTCAACTCGACATGTCTTTTGTGCCCGGACAGGAGTCTTAGTCAAGTGCATTGTTTAACAGCTGCCTCCAGGAGATACAGAACTGGTTGAGTGCCAACTGGCTGAAGTTGAACCCGGGAAAAACAGAGGTATTGGTGGTGGAACCGGGGGTGAGGATGTCAAGCTCATGGACAGCAGAACCCTCAGGTTTATTTCTGGGGGGACCCCGCTTATGGCTTCTGATCAGGTACGTAACTTTGGTGTTATATTTGATGAGGGCTTGACCCTGAGGGTGCAGGTGTTGGCCATAATCAAATCATCCTTTTTCCATCTAAGGAATATAGCATGGGTGAAACACTTGGTTCCATCAGAGGATCTTCCTACCCTGGTCCACACCTTAGTTGCCAGTCATCTTGATTACTGTAATGCCCTCTATCTAGGGCTGCTGGGAGTGGATATTTGCTGTTTGCAGCTGGTGCAAAATGCGGTGGCTAGGTTGTTGACTGGAAGCCCGAGGTCCAACCATGTAACACCTGTGCTGCGTGAGTTGCACTGGCTGCCTGTACAGTGGCGGATCACTTTCAAGGTCATTGTGATGACCTATAAAGCCCTACATGGTTTGGAACCCCATTACCTGAAATAACTTCTGACTTCTTACTGTCCCTCCCACTCCCAATGATCCTCTGGTGAGGGATTGCTAGAGATTCCCAGGGTAACCTTAAAAACATCTAGTGGAAGAATGTTTGCTTTCATGGATCCTACCCTATGGAATTCTCTACCTTTCCAGATACAAAATAGCCTGACTGTGGAGGGGTTTAAAACAGCTCTTAAAACTTTCCTATTTAATCAAGCTTTTCAGAGATGTAACTTCTGTAGTGAATAAGACGTTATTTATTACTGTGGCTTTAATATTGTATGTAGAATTTTGTAAAGGTGCCCTGAGCTTGGGAAGGGTGCCTTATAGAAATAAAATGTTTACTTTACTTTACTTTACCTTATTTATTTAATCAGAGTTTTTAAAGTGAGTGGATGGACTACGGTGGCTCAGGGAGAGTGAGGGAGGTGGATCAGAGGCACATCCCCCAGCCTGTGTAACTGAATAACTCCTATGCTGTTTTGGAGGAATGGAAGGCCCCACAGGAACACCTGAAGTTGAGATCTTGGAGGATGAGTGGGACCTCCAAAATGGAGTGCCAAAGGTGGGTGGTAGAGGACCCCTGAGAAAGAAGAAGTTACTCCTGGTGGGAGACTCCATAGGCTGGGGAGTGGAGTTGAGAACAGGTAGCAGGGACAAGAGGGAGGTTAAGTGCCTTCCAGGAGGCACAGCTTGCAGAGATGGAAAATGAATCTAGAGGATCACTAGGGTGGTAGTGAGGAGGGGGGAGCTGGATATCATTGTCCATCTGGGGACAAATGACCTGACTGGGGAAGAGGCAGGGAAAAGAAGGGTGCAGGAGGAGTTCAGGGAGCTGGGTAGGGGCCTTGGGAGATAGCAAGCTCCATGACCTTCTTGGAGGTGTTGCCTATCCATGGGAAGGGGGAGGCTAGAAATCTCTGCACCACGGTCTTCAACACTTGGTTGGGAAACTGGTGCAGAGAGAAGTGTTTCAGCTTCATTGGGGACTGGGGACCCACCAGGATGGATATGGACCTGTACAGGGGTGACAGTCTGCATTCTTCCATGGAGGGGACCATTGTCCTTAGTGAATGGCTTAAATGCGGCATTGGCAAGCATTAAAACTAACCAAGGGGGGAGTGGAGGAAGGAAACAGGGAAAAATCATACTGCCCACCCCCGCAGGATAATGTAGTCAGCATGGAGTGTCACAAACTCACTCAGCAGGTCAGGCCTTCTGCTCCCACAGGGTCAACCTCCGAATGCAGTCTTATGAACAGTTAACAGAACAGGATAACCCTCCTGTCTGTTTTGTGGGTTCAAATCAAACTTTGGTCTCAAGTTCTGGAGGGATTCAAACTGTGAACCTCTTGCTAGCATACCGAATGTACAGGATCAGATAATTCTGCTCTTCGGGGGGGGCAGATATCTTTTGCTTATGGGCACCTAACCAGGAGTACAAAATGAACCCTTAAAACTCTATGAAAGACCCAAGAATAAACTCTTACCTTTTCCAGTTTGGTAAACCAGTAAGCTATGCCCAGTGTCAGCTTTAACCATATATGCTTCACTTTGCAAAGAAAAGAATTTCAAAGGCACACCAAGTAGTTTCAAAATTGAGATGTTTACTTAAAAATAGATAAAAATGTAAAATGTAAATACAGAACCATATATCACAAAACATACAAATCACTTAAACAAAACAGGTTTAAAAGTGCAGACAAAATATCCCACCACAGTACACTTAGAATTGTCTTTTCTAATCTTCTTATAGTGCTGTAGATGTTTCTTTTTTCAGAGTCTAAGCATTTGTGTTCTTAGTGAAAAACTGAATACTGTTTAAAAACTGGCTTTGCCCACCTCTTTGCATGAGGTCACCTAGCTCCTCCCTGTCAGAATATAAAAAAAAAATCTATACAAAACAGGATGTCTTATCAAAGTATTAAATTTTTTGACCTCAGCACAACTCATTTTCTCATATGACCATTTGATGTAGAGTGTCTTCCTGTTCTTCACAGACATCAAAGAAACATTTTTGACTTCATGCCAAAATGACATAACTTGTATTCGTTCTCTAAACGTCATAAAAGTTTATGATTCTAGCCTAGCAGCTGGCAAGCTACAACAAAGCTAGATAAACAGGAGATGCTTAATTTTGGCCTCTTCTAGCCTGTAATTATCTCCTGGCCTTCCAGGTAACACCTTGTATCTAAAACCTGGGGAAGGGGTCATTCCACAGGCCGTTTTAGCATGTCTCATGAGAGACACTCAATAACACATTTTTATATAACAAAAATCATAGATTAATCAGAACCAGCTGTCTGAGTGTCACAATTCCTCCCCACCTAGACTGAATTTGGGGGCTCTATCCCCTGCATGGGATGAGCTTCCCAAAACAGTTCACTCCTCATAGACATGAGACAGCCCATCGGAGTTCTGATTTTTGGATCCAGCACTATGTAATATTGTCATATTATGCCCTTGTAAAGCAAGACTCTATCTTAGCAATCTACCATTGATTTTTCCCATCTGCAACAGCCAAACAAGGGGGCTGTGGTCAATCTGTACCATAAAATGTTGCCCATACAAGGATGGCTCTAATTTCTTTAGGGCCCACACTATGGCAAGACACTCCTTTTCCACCGTGGAGTATGCCTGCTCTTGGGAAGTAACTTTTTACTCAGGTATGCTATTGGGTGATCTTTCCCTTGGCTGGATGTCTGACTCAGTACTGCCCCAATACCCACGTCTGAAGCGTCAGTCTGAACTATAAAGGGTCTGCTATAGTCAGGACTTGTCAAAACAGGAGCACTGCACAGTGCCTCCTTCAATCTGGTAAAGGCTTTCTCACAGGCTGGGTCCCAGGTAATTTTCTTTGGCATTCTTTTCTTTATCAGGTCAGATAGGGGAGCAGTCAGTGCACTGTAATTGGGTACAAATTTTCTACAGTACACTGCTGTCCCAGGAAAACTCCTGACCTGCTTCTGCATTTCTGGTCTGGGCCATGCCTGGATTACTTCTATTTTTATTTGGTTAGGACGGAGCTGTCCCTGGCCTACCACATGCCCAAGGTATGCCACTTCTCCCATGGCCACCTGGCACTTCCCGGCTTTGACAGTGAGCCCGGCCCTCTGTATCCTGCCCAGCACTTCCCTAAGGTGGGATAGGTGTTCCTGCCAGCTGGTAATAAAGATGGCAATGTCATCCAGGTATGCCATGGCATACTCCTCAGCACCATTTAACACCTGGTTCACTAACCTTTGGAAAGTGGTTGGGGCGTACTTCATTCCGAAAGGCATTACTTTAAATTCAAATAAGCCTATTGGAGTGATGAAGGCCGACCTCTCCCTAGCTCTGTCCATTAATTCTACCTGCCAATACCCCTTGGTCAGGTCAATAGTAGTAAGGTAGGTCACCCTCCCAACTTGTGCAGGAGTTCATCCATCTGGGGCATTGGATGGGTGTCTGACTTTGTGACTGCATTCAGTCCATGACAGTCCACACAGAAATGAGTTGAGCCATCTGGCTTCGGTACAAGGACTACGGGTGAGGCCCTGAGGCTGTGGGATCTCTGGATTACCCCTAAATCCAGCATCTCCTCCACTTCCCTCCTAATGACCTTTTGGACACCCGATATGCTGTCTGCTGTATGGGCGTCTGTGTCCCTGTCTCCACATCGTGAGTCACTAAGGGGGTTAGTCCAGGCTTGGCACTGAACAATGGGGCAAAGTCTTCTAAAACCTCCCTTACTTCCTGGATCTTGTCCAGGGCCAGCTGGGGAGACAATTTTACTGCCTCCACAGAGGACTCCCTCTTACTTTCTTCCAGCAAGTCCAGAAGGGGGTCTCCTTCGTCCATCCCCTCCCCATGACTACACATTGCAAACACCATGTCAGCCCTATTCGCATATGGCTTCATCATGTTGGCATGGTACATTCTTTCTGTCTGTCCTTCAGTCAGGTAACTCTACAGTATAGTTCACGTCATTTACCTTCCTAACCACTTTGTACGATCCTGCCCACTCAGCCTGCAGCTTGTCTTTCTGGACTGGAATAAGGACCATGACTTCCTGACCCACGATGTACGAGCGAGCTCTGGCTCTGGGGTCATACCACACTTTTGTTTCTGTTGGGCAGCTGCCAGGATGCTCTGGGCTGTCCCCATAAGCTCCTTCAGCCTTTTCCTAAACCTAAGGATGTAATCTACAATGGGAGTTCCCTGGGTGGCATGCTTGCCTTTCCAGTCCTCCCGGATCAGGTCTAGGGGCCTATGTACCCGGCATCCATATAAGAGTTTGAAGGGAGAAAATCCTGTTGATTCTTGGGGTACCTACCTGTATGCAAACAACAGGTGGGGAAGGCATTTCTCCAGGCCCCTATCATGCTGTTCAGAAAATGCCTGGAGCATTGACTTCAGGGTACCATTGAATCTTTCCACAAACCCACTGGCTTGTGGGTGATACAGTGTCATGCATCTCTGCACCACCCCACACTTCTCCCATAAACATTTCATCAGGTCTGACATGAAGGAACTCCCTTGATCGGTGATTACCTCCTCCGGAAACCCAACACGGGATAAAATACCAAGTAAGGCATCTGACACTTTGTCTGTCCTCAGTGAGGATAGGGCAACTGCCTCTGGGTATTGGGTGACATAATCCACCACAGTCAGGATGAATCTCTTCCCTGAGGAGCTGGGGGTATTTTAAGGCCCCACAATATCCATTTCCATGTTCTGGAATGGCTCCTCCACTATGGGCAAAGGAATCAGGGTGGCTTGGGTTTTCTTGCCTACCTTCCCTATTTCTTGGCACCGGTGACAAGACCTGCAATACTCCTTCATCTGCTGGGTGAAGTTAGGCCAATAGAAATTCTGGGCCAACTGCTGCATAGAGTGAGTGATTCCCATATGACAAGACAAGGGACTATCATGTGCAGTCTTGAGCAACTGCTCACGATACCGCTGGGGAACAACAAGCTGCCTGCCTAGCACCCCTCCCTCTGTCTGCACAGCCTGAGTATACATCAGTCCATTTTCCCAATAAACCTTATGTTTGCCGTCACCTCCTTGTACTCCGTCAGAGTCTGCCCAAGCCCTCAGCTTCTCTAAACTAGGGTCACTTCTCTGAGCGGCTGTAAACCCCTCACACATTCCCAAGGCATGGGACAGGTCCCCTTCAGTCGCTAACCTAGGGTCCCTAGCAATAACATCAGGGCACTCAGGATCACTGTCATCCTTAACCCTCTGACAATAGATTACCCCTCCCTCTTTGGAGTAACCCTCTGTAGCTGTGTGGTTAACTGCTACTGGGGATATTTCTATCCCCTTTTCATTCATCTCCCCTTCTGAAGACACAGGCTGGGGAACCAGTCTCTCAATGGTTTCCACAGTGGCTTCTGTAGGGTTCAGGTAACTACAATTTTCCCTTGCCACTTGGCTATGGGTAACTGCACACACCATCTCCTGTTTGAGATTGTTGCCCAGGATCACATCCTCTGCTAAGGTTTAGGCTACAGCCACTTGTTGCACAGTTTCCCCTGTTTCACCCCTGTCTAGGAGAACACTAGCAAGGGGGCAATGTTTTCTCCCCACCAGTAAAGTCTTGTACAGTGATGTATTTATTGGGTATAAGCTGACCAGGCTGTACCAGATCCTCTTTTACCAATGTCAGGGATGCTCCTGTATCCCTTAACCCTTGCGTCTGTACACCATTCACCATGACTGGGTGCATGTGTTCCCTCATGTTCACAAGCATGCTTCCAGGTACACACAAACAACCCACATCATTCCTAGTCCTCTGTTGTGCATTGTTCACCTTTTTTGGGACACTGTCTGGCAGTATGCCCAGTTTCTTTACACAACCAACATTCATTTCTTTTCTCAGAGAAATCTTTTTCTCTGAAACCTGGGGCTATCTTGTTTTGGTGGAGGCAGTGAAGGTTTTAGCTGACCTGAAGGCACACTTTTCCCTTTCTGCACTGCCATGCCCACCCCATTCACTGTCAGAGCAGGTCTGCTATTGGCATAGCAGTCCGAGAGTACAGCAGCCTCTTGCACTGTTTTTGGGATCTCGGTCCTCTAGCCATGTTTTTGCTTCAGTTCCTTCCCACCAACATTTTAAAAACTGACGTTGTTTCATGGCTAGCTCCTCGTAGCTCATGTCAGGGCTTCTCCTGAGCTTATGGAATTTAGCTCTGTATGATTCAGCAGTTAATTCAAATTTCTTTAACAGTGAAGCTTTAAGTTTTCTGTAATCATCACTGTCCCCATTGTCCATTTGATCCAATGCATCCCGAGCTTTCCCAGTAAGTAGCAGGGATAGCTGGAAGCTCCAGGACTCCCTAGGAATTTTAGCCTGCATACAAACTTTTTCAAAAGAATTTAAAAAGTCATCCATATCCTCCCCCGTTTAAATTCGGCTATCAATTTGGAATTCAATTTGTAACCCAGTCCTATAGTCCCAGTTAAACCCAAGCCACTTACCTGCTCTGGTGTTGGTGGTTGGAGTCATAGCTTCTCCAGTTCATGTTGCCTCTGGCACTCACACTCCTTACGGTCCATGTCTTGGCATTCTCACTCCCTCTTCTCCTCTGCAGCTTACTGTTCACACTTCTCTTCTCTCTGAAATTTCAGCTCCATTCTGTGCAACTCAATTTTCAGCCTGAGTACTTCTGGTTCCAGGATACTGGTGATCTTTTCCTGCTGCTGTGGCCCTTCACTGACACTGGCCCTGTTGCTCTCTTCATCAGACCTGGATACTGCACTGGCTGCTAGCCCTGCCACACTCGAGATTTGGTCATTTTCAGTCACTGCCTTTGACCCGATGCTCTGGGTATCTGCTACCATTAGGGCATCCACGAGGTTCTGTTTGTTAACTTTTACCTCAAATGGGACTCCTCTGTCCCTGCGTAACTGCTTTAAGTAGTCTACAGTGTGCTTGCTGTAGTTGGAAGCCATCTTCTTCTTCCCTGACTGGAATGTATATACCAGGTTATACTTTATTGAGGAGAGATAGGGAGGGTAAAAATGGTATCACACGGTCATGAAAAAGGATTCATGATATTAAAATAATATTAAAATAAAAATAATATTGCAAAAAAAACATTTCTAGGGCATGTCTCTAACATTGAAGTGCAGATTGCACCTAATGGGGTCCTAATCAGCCAGCTAGGTGTGGTGGTCTCTCTCTGCAATGTCATTTTTGTGGCTTTTGAAAAAAAATTAAAGAAAAAATGGAAACAAAAAAAGAATTTTCCCATATGAAACAGAATTCCTTTTTCATTTCATACAGCTATCTTTTAGCGCTTACTGAGCATGCTTAGAAAAGATTTCTAAATTTTTTTTAATGCAATAACAGTACCAACAGTTTATTATTTTTTAACCAGACTAGCAAAAAAGCACATCTGTAGGCTAGTTCCTATCAGCCCTGAAAATGTCAGACCAAAATTTAAAATTGTCTGGGCTGTAGACAAGTTCAAAGAAAAATCCTGGCAAAGTCACTGAGTAAAAAAATGCTTTTTTCACCTCTCAGGAACTCAGAAACTGCACATCCAACCAGAATGTAACTTGCCACATCCTGAGATCTTTCCTGGGTGATGGTGCATACTAATCAATTTGCATGCAAATCCATTAACTGGTTACAAAGTTAATAAAGTGCACAAATTTGAGTTTAACATTGAAGTACCTACTCAACCCAAGCTATAGGGAACAACTGCCCCATATATATATATATATATATCTATATATATATACAGTATATATATTGCAAAAAAGCTCTGTTAATGCATCAGTTAGGGTTAATAGTACAGCAACAAAAGTTTTGAAATGTGCTGTTGGGGTTCTAAACCCTAACTCCACATTCCCCCATCCCACACACACACACATGTAAGCAGGGGAAGGGCCAAGGCAACACAACCAATCAGAGCCTACCAGCATCCGGTAACAGAAGTAATGTACAACTCTCTAAATGTACTGCAAGACACGTCCATCATCATGGGTCACCAACTGTATGAGTTCTGCCACCATCATAGTGCCTTGGGGGTAGACACGCATGCTAGGTAACCATGGGTGATGCCCCACAGTAAGCATTTTTGTGTTACATACAACAATAAAAAGATTTAAGCAGGTGTCTATATTTCAATAGTGAAGAAGTGTTGTAACACACAGTATGTTATCCACAGATAGTTTCTTGGAAATGAGAGTTAGTATAAGCCTATAAACAGTCAATGTATGTTTGCATTTATTTTTTCTGATAGATTAAGTCAGTCCTAATAACAAACTGTAGTAATAAAAGTAATTATTTTTAGTATAGTTTACAAGTAACATGTGAAAGCAACAGTTGTAACATCCAAAGCTAACAATGGCATGCTGCTAATGAGTATTTCCA
The DNA here is from genome assembly GCA_016271365.2 of Neoceratodus forsteri. NCBI lineage: Eukaryota > Metazoa > Chordata > Ceratodontiformes > Ceratodontidae > Neoceratodus > Neoceratodus forsteri. The sequence goes on from CM057449.1 coordinate 375,577,971, forward strand.
GGTAACACAGCCATATAACAATATGTAATGGTGCTAGTTTCACACTTGAGTAGTATCTTGAAAGTAGTATGTGTCATCTCTATCTGTCCTGTTACCACATGGCCATGTGGTAGCCTGCAGCAACCCAATTGTTGAATAGTGACACATAAAAGTCAGTATTTTGAAAATGTGTACAGATTAAGTCTCATTGTATGAAGAAGATATGCCAGCAATAATAAGTCATCATACTGTGCTGGCAGTATAGAGTCAATGATACTATATTTGGTTTTTCATTACATAATGTAATAAGTAGTGTTGTGATTATTGTGGTTACAGATGTGATGGAGTGGTGTAGTGTCTTACAATTTTGCATGTGTCTTGCATGTGTGTGTGGGGTGAGGTGGGAAGAATGCAGAGTTAGGGTTTTGAACCCTAACAGAACATTTCCAAACTTTTGTCACTGTACTAGTAACCCTAACTGGTTCATTAATGGAGTTTTTTTTACAATGAATTTCCCTCCTTTTTGAGAAAGTGTAATGTAAGTAGCGTGTGTTAGTGGGAGCGTGGGCCCTCTGGCCCCTGTACTGCCTTCACATTGTCCATTTTTTGGCATAATGGTATGCACATGTGGGACAGCATGCCCTCTGGGCCCTGCACTCTTACTTATACATGACTACAGAGCCAAACAGCAACCCTATAGGGCAAGGAACCCTTGTAAGATTAATTTGCTAATATCTCAGCAACCGTAGCAGCTTGGAAAACAATTCCAGTGCTGGTATAATCATGACAGTGAATACTTCACATGATATAATTGACTGAATCTGTATCTTGCATTGGTTCTGAGATACAGGCACCACAATGCACTGAAAAGGCACCCTTGGAACATGTTTTTGCCAATATCTCTGTAACCGTTGCAAGTAGGAAAAAAATTCCATTGTAGGTGTCATCTATGATTTCCAAACTTGTTTCTGCAGATTTGTAAGCTGCCAGTAATGAAAACTCCATTCTCGCTTCGTTTTTGAGATATGGGCACCGAAAGGTGTCATGGTTGCCACAATGTTACCCTATGGGAAATTTCTCAACTTTGGAATGCGTAACCTTTTACCCCTTGAATGTTTTGCCACCAAACTACCAAAAAGGCACATCTGTGTGACCAGGGCTTGCCACCCTGCAAATTTCATCCCAAAAGACTCAACTGTTTTGTTGCAGGAGGATGGCAAAGATTTGCAGTTCTAAAAAAAAATACTATCACAAATCATGAAAGTTTTGCAAAAAGTAGCAAGAAACATTTGCATTTGTGAAACTATTTCGTCCATTTCTTTCATGATTGGTGAAAGTATTTTTTTTCTGATGTTTAAAAGGGCATTTCTGGGGGGGGGTTACCTCCAAAAAAAGATAGGGTTGGCATCCTCAGGACCCCACTAGGTAAACCCAACAGTCATTGTTTACCTAGATGGTCTCAAATTTAAACGTCAGACATTTTTCTCTCTCACTAACTTGAAAACAAGATGGCTGAATCATGAAAGAAAAAGGGCCATTTCAAAATTAAAAGTGCATTTGCAAAACTTTCATGATGCACATATATTTTTCCCCAGTGACTATAAGGGGAAATTTGTTTTTTGAATAACTTTTGAATGGTTTAATATTTTTACGTCAAATTTTCGAAAGACACATCAGTGACCCGGACTGCATCTTCCATGAAGATGTTGGACCAAACAGACAAATTGTGTGGGCTGTGGGCATGAGCAAAGTCTGACTGTAATGCAACTTGCCAGATCCAGAGATCTATGGTACCAGACTGCGCATGCAAAATTGCTTACTCAACCATAACTATACTGGTGCTACCGCACCAGTATAATATACAAGACAAAGAACCTCTGTGCACAAGCACTGAGGCAATGGCTACCCCAAAGGGCATTTGGCCGGGAAGCCAAGTTTCAAAGAAATACAAAGTCACACATGCCCCCACAATGCACAGCATCATGGGCTGCATATGCAAATCACCACAGAATATTATGCTAGTTCACCACAACATAACCCAGATAGACCATCTTAGGGTAGCTGGTTCATTCCACTTGGGTGTCAACAGATGAAGCATACTGATGAGTCCTGGTAGGATGAAACACGTGCCTATGTCTTCTGTTGGCACCCTTTGCAAACTGTGTGAGAGGCCTTTCGGCACCATGCATTTCTGCTTAAAGTTGAACCAGCATAATATTCTGTGGTGATTTGCATATGCAGCCCATGATGCTTTGCATTGTGGGGGCATGTGTGACTTTGTATTTCTTTGAAACTTGGCTTCCCGGCCAAATGCCCTTTGGGGTAACCATTGCCTCAGTGCTTACGCACTGAGGTTCTTTGTCTTTCAAATTGTTTTTTGTTTTAATTGGGTTCACCACAACATAACCTAGATAGACCATCTTAGCTGGTAGCTGGTTCATTCCACTGGGGTGTCAAACAGACGAGGCATACTGATGAATCCTGGTAGGACGAAACACATGTCTATGTCTTCTGCTGGCAGCCTTTGCAAACTGTGTGAGAGGCCTTTTGGCACCATGCATTTCTGCTTAAAGTTGAACCAGCATAATATTCTGTGGTCTTTTGCATATGCAGCCCATGATACTTTGCATTGTGGGGGCAAGAATAATATAAATATATATATATATATATGTATATATATGGCTTGAAAATTAAAGCATGCTAATTGGCTGAAAACCAATGTTTTTATTTTACAACAATGCCCACTAAATAATGAGTACCAATTTGGGGTGCCCCTTTACTTAGGTAATCCTTGGGCCACCCCAAATTTTGAAACTCACCAGCCACCATTTTTTCCCCCGCTCACTTATGGAGATTGATCTCTGTGGACATAGTGTCACAGCACCCAAATGGCCCCAATAAAAAGCCACATAATGTACCTGGTTATAATGTTGTACGCTTAATAGCTACGACATTATGGCTAACCTGGTACAGCGCTGCACCAGTGAGCGAATGGTGCAATACCGCAATGGTGCAGTACGTGGTACTGCACCATTCTCACTCTCCTAGGCAGAGGATAAGACCTGTGCTGGGAGTAGGTTCTGTTGACCATCTGTTGTGGCTCAACGGACTGAGCCACAGCAACAGGGAACCCAGGTAGTGCTCCTGGGACCGGGTTTGATTCCCAATCTCAGAAGCTTTTATTTTTATTTTAAACTTTGTGTGCTCCCTACTTGAACCACCCCTCCTGGAGTTGAGAATCTATATTGGTAGGGTTCGGGGATGCCGCTCCCCTATAACAGGGGGTTTGTGGGGCAGAGCCCCCAAAGAAAAAAGAGATATGCCACATGGCAAGAAACGTGCTGTATTGGTAGCCTGATTTCACCATGCGGCTTAATGTCCTGTGACATTATGACCCCATGCACAACAGTAAGCAGGCAGTTTAAAAAAAATTAACTCATCTCCAAAATTCTGCCTGGTATCTATCTTTCAGTACATTAAAAAAAAACAAAAAAACAGAACACCACAATTCTACCGGTGGTTCATCTCAGCACTCCACATGCATAGTGGTATGTCCCTGTTCAGCTGTTGCACTAAAAGAGCTTCAAAAACAACAGTAAACTTTTCTCTTCCTATTTTTTTAAATAATTAACTTCCCTTAACTGAACTCGGTCATGCACTGTGTCAACGGAGGAACAGTGGGCTTTTATACTGAGCTGCACACTGGTGCCAAATTTCAGAGCCTGGCAAAAAAGAAAGCTCAGGTACCTGTTTTTAAATTCATATCAGTAGGCTACATTGCCATACATTTCCCCGTTCTGATGGACCACTGATCAAAGAAGCTAAAATAAAGAGCTCTGGTGTGTGTGTGTGTGTGTGCATGTGTGTGTGTGACAAGTCCCTCAGAAACCAAAAAACTGCAGCACCCTCCAGTGTTGATTACAGCAGCATGGGGACTACTTTGCTATAAAAGTTTTTTTGTTTGTTTTTCATTTATTTTTTATATCTAAATTTTTCTTCTTATGTATTTTTTCAAAAGAATGGCACCTATAGCACATTTTCTAAGTGTAATAATACCCTCTGGGGTGGGCATTATGGGATATAATGGACTTTCCAAGGGCTATAAAGCCCTCTGCATGCAGCATCAGGCCTCATTATGCCCCTGGGTGGTCTGTTATATCCCAATAATGCTCACCCTGTTGGATATTATTGCATATATATACATATTATAGTGGCACGGTAGTGCCACTATAGTTAGGGTTGAGGAGCCATTTCTATGTTAAACCCCAAAACTTTGCACCTTAATAACTTTGCAACCATTTGACAGATTTGCCTGAAATTTGGAATACATGATCAAGAACCATAGGCCTTGGATATCTGCCAAGTTTCATACTGGTTGGATATATGGCTGTGGAGTTATTAAGCTTGATCTGTGTGCGCGATTACGCTTTTTCTGGAATTCTACGGTCGTGCCTACAGGTCTTACGGTTTGCACGACCATCCCTAAATCTTCAGGGAATGTGCGGCCGGGGTCCCCAATGTGCCTTTTGAAGATTTCATGAAAAAATATTAAACGGTTCAAAAGTTATTCAAAAAACAATTTCCCATTATAAGTCAATGGGAAAAGTTAACAAAAAGTTCGACAGTGTCGCAAATGCACTTTTTAGTGTCGCAAATGGCCCTGTTACTGTCGCAAATCCACCATCTTGTTTTCAGTTAGTGATCAGAAAAATGCTTGGCATTTAAAATTGAGACCCTCTAGCAACCTAATTCTTTTTGTATTCACCTAGTCGGGCCCTGAGGATGCTAGCCTGTCTTTATTTTGGGGTAAAACACCCCAAAAATATGTTTTTCAAATTTCTGGAAAAGTAGTGTAGCAAAGTAGTGTCGCACTCATGAAAGTATCACAAATTTTTGAAAGCTTTAAATCATGGCACTATTTCTATGGCTAATTATGCCCAAAATAACAGTAATTCTTTGGCACCCTGCTGCAAAAGAATGGTTGGGAGTTTTGGGCTGAAATTTGGAGGAAACACAGATGACATCTCACAGATGTGCCTTTCAGTATTGTTTTGGAAAAATATTACACAGCGGAGAAGTTACGGCACTCCAAAGTTGACATTTTTTCCCATAGGATAACATTACGGCGCCCGACGCTTTACAGAAATCCTTTGGATCCCTGCTGCAAAATAATGGTTTGGTCTTTTTTCCTGAAATTTGAAGGGAAGACAGCCAACAGCCCACATATGTGCTTTTCAGTGGTTTGGTGAAAAAATATTACAGGGAGGCAAAGTTATGGCACTCCGAACTTCTCTTTTTTTTCCCTGTAGGATAACATTCACGAGCGTTAGCGAGCCTTTCAGGGCACGTGTCTCGGAAACGGTGCGAGATACGGACTTTTCGTCGGAAAAATGCTTAGCCCCCATAATAAGTACAAAATTAGCCAGGACAGTTGTAAATCATACGACTTTTAAATTTTTTTTCTACGTCGTACAGTTCCTGAGATATAACGTATTTAGTATTCCAAGTTCTCATTTACTGCTCCGATACTCATTATCATGCATACATTATTTGTACTCACTGTCTTTCTCTATGCAGGTTTTGGAGAAAACCAGCCTGTGCGCTTACATTACTGTTACTGCTGCCCTTTCTGCTTGCGTCCGCACCGCTTCACTTACCGCTGACGCCTGTGCCACCATGTATGCTATCCTTATGCGCTTTCATTTGCGCTATGCTTCTGTTATTTTTGCCATTTCTGTCTACAGTACTGTTTATCTTTCTGTTTCACTTTACGTCACCATGCCCATTGATATTTCTGTTTGCAGGCACCATGTTACTATGTGACAACACATCACGTGGCAGACCGTTCCTGTCTACGCCACCATCTGCATTACCCTTTCTGTTCTCATTCGTGCTTGTGTTACCATGTGTGCCACTGTTAGCATTTCTGTTTGCGTTGCTGTCGGGCCCTGCGCTCCTGCCGCTGCATTACATTCACTATTTCTCATTATCATTCTCAAAAAGAAGGGAAATTAGAGGCAAAAAACTCCATTTAATGCATTAGTTAGGGTTGTTCCACAGCGACAAAAGTGAGGAAATTCACTGTTAGGTTGAAAACCCTTGGACCCCTTGCCACCTCAACTGGCATTGGGGGTGCATTGGGATCATGGTCCAACTTTCACCCCATTCTCCTATACTTCTGTTGCTTTTACTCATGTCATGGGGTGAGAGTTAGGGCTGATGATCCAATGCGCACCCCAATGCCGGTTGGGGGTGGGGGGGGTTTCAACCCAACAGCAAATTTCTCACTTTTGTCGCTGTGGAACAACCCTAACTAATGCATTAAACGGAGTTATATATATATATATATATATATATATAGACATATATGTATATATTATTTGCAAAAAAAAATATGCTAATGCTTCAGTTAGGGTTGATATCAAAACATAAAAAGGAGGGGAATATGACATTAGGGTTTCCAACCCTAACACCCCTCCCCCACCTGGCACATACCAACAGGTGTCAGGGGTGTGCCTTGGGGTCATCAGCCATAATGCTCACCCCATTCCATAAGTAAATAAGCTGAGATGGGTACGTTATAGGAGAATGGAGTGAGCTTTCAGGCCGATGACCCCAAGGCACACCCCTGATGCCTGTTAGTGTGTGCTGGGTGGGGGTGGGGTGTTAGGGTTGGAAACCATAACGTCATATTTCTCTCTTTTTTATGATTTGATGTCAACCCTAACGGATGCATTAATGCAGTTTTTTGCAAATAATTTCCTTAATTTTTGAGATAGTGCAATTGTAGCCTTATTTGCCTGTGAGAGCACAGGGCCCCCACCCATCTATAGTTTTTTAACATAGAGTAATTGTATCCATATTTGCCACTGTGGAAGGGCCCTTCACTTTCTTTTATTTATTTTTATTTTATGACATTTCAATAACCAGGTGAGCCCACTGAGACAAAGGGTCCCTTTTTCAGGGGCAACCAGGAATTAGTTACATACAATGCTAAAAGGCAGTTCATGTCACAGCAAATTACATAATAAAGAAATGAGGACACCGAAGAAGGCATAGGATTACAAATGAGTACACAGGAAAAAAATAATTAGTTACAAGGATTAGTTATATTTTAGCCGTATCTTAACTAGAGTAATGCAGTGAGATAAAGACAATGGATAGTGAGATTCATAGGCTTACAGAGAGTTATAAGTACAGATTTAGCATAAGATAGCAAATACATGGGATAGAAAGGGTTCAGTGATAGTAGCTGCAATGACAATGTTCCAGTATATAAGCCTTTAGCCCAGCCTTGAACTCTTCAATAGAAGTGACATTAGATACATTTTCAGTGTGGGAGTTCCAGTGGTAAGGGGTAGAGTAAGTGAATTACCATTTTCCCAGGTTAGTCTGTACCCTGGGGCTCTCAAGCAAGTTGGAGTTAGATGAGCAGAGGGTATGCCTGAGGGATTTTGGGATCAGTAGACCCAAAAGGTAGGGGGGGCATAAACTTTGATGAGCCTGAAGGTGAAGCAGAGGAGAGAATGACTGAGCCTGTGTTCCAGTGCAGGTCAATTCAGATCAGCGAGTACCTCATAGTGATGCTTCCTGGGTGGTGAACCAGATGCAAAACCACAGATCTTGTTATATAGAATATTCAGTTTGTGGGCTTCTGTTTTCCTGAGGAATTTCAATACAGGAGAACCATAGACCAGGGTGGGGTGCAAAGTACTCATTGTAATGGGACTGTTCGAGTCAACAGTTAGCAAGTTACCTAATCTGTAGAGGAGGCCCAGTTTCTGGTGAACTGTCTTGGTGACATGATCTATATGTGGTTTGAACATCATATCATGATCAAGGTAGACACCGTGGTACTTTACTTTGTCCACCACATCTATCTGAGTCCCCGCAGTAGTGAATAGTGAAAGAAGATTTTGTCTGTCTACTCTCAGACACTTTGGACCAAATAAGATCACTTTTATTTTCTTGTCATTCACAACCAACATATTGGAGGCAAACCAGCATTCAAGTGCATTCAAGCTGTTAGAGAGTTTAGTGGTAACTGTGCAGTTTCAGTGTCACTCCAGTAGACCACAGTGTCATCAGCATATAAAGGCATTTTCCCATCTCCAAAGTGTTGGCCAATGTCATTAATAAACAGTGAGAATAGTAGGGGACCTAATATGGAACCCTGGAGGACTCCATCAATGACTGCAAGGCAGCTGGACTGAGCCCCTTTTCACTTGATGTTTTGCAATCTGTCAGCTAAGTAGTTTGAGAACCAAGACAGTGAGTACTTATCCAGACCTAACTTCTCCAATGTGCCATGGAGTAATCCGTGGTTGACCAGATCAAATGCCTTGGTTAAGTCTATGAATATGGCCATGGTCAGTAGCCCTTTGTCCATTGCACCAATAGCATCGCTTGTAAGTTTAACAATAATATGGTTCATACTATGGATTGTTAGGAACTAGAAGGCATATACCCATTGTTGCTCCTATAGAACTCATCTGAAGTACCTTATTGTCCCTCCTTTTAAAATATAAGTATCTAATCTGTTTTTGAATTCAATCTTAAATTTACTAATTACTACCTCAACTGGCAGACCATTCTATGCATTAACCACCCTTGATGTAAAAAATTACTTCCTAACATTACCCCTAAACTTAATTCCATTAATTTGTAATGGATGCCCTCTGGTCTTCATTATTCCCTCTTTAAATGTGATATTAAAGAGGGAGGCAAGTCAAAAGTATTACATTGCAGAATTAGAGTCAGCCTACTCCCAATAAATCTCATGCTGAAAATTAGGTTTCTGCGTTACTTTGTTTTATAGTTATGAGCTGTTTTGTAACATTGATTTTACTCCCTGTTCAAAAATGCCAGTTTCAGTGAAAAGCCACTGATGGTGTCACAACCAGAACTCACAGGCTAGTCATTCCTATCAGCAATCTTATATGACCTATTTCTTCAAAGTTTTCAAAAGTGTAGCTGTTGTATTTATTTAAAAACCAAAAAATGACATAGGGTTGCCTGCAGTACTTGCATTTCCAGAATGTTCAGATGCCCAGTACTGTACTTTAGAATGCACCAGGAAGTGGTTTTGGAATGCAGTGCTGAACCAAGGCATAGACTGTCAAAGTGGTGCACAATTTTAGAATTTGGGGGAGGCCTGCAATCTCGGCATGTGGCAGAGATGTGCCATTTTGCAGTGGGGTGGAACTCTCAATCTCAAAATGTTGTGTTTCAATGCCACATTCTGAAACTGTCACATCACATTCCAAAATTATGTCATTGCCACATTCTGAAACTGTGCATCACCACCACATTCTGAAACTGCACATCACCACCACATTCCAAAATTGTGCATCACTGCCACATTCAAAAGTCTTGCATTACCACCACATTCCAAAGTCATGCATCACTGCCACATTCTGAAGTTGTGTGTCGCTGCCACATTCCAAAATCGTGTGTCACCACTGCATTCTGAAGTTGTGCATCACCACTGCATTCTGAAGTTGTGTGTCACTGCCGCATTCCAAAGTCATGCATCATTGCTGAATTCTGAAGTCATGCATCACTGCCACATTCCAAAGTCATGCATCACCACTGCATTCCAAAGTCATGCATCACTGCCACATTCTGAAGTCATGTGTCACCACCACATTCTGAAGTTGTGCATCACCGACGCATTCCGAAGTCATGTATCACTGCAACATTCCAAAGTCCCATGGCACTGCCACATTCTGAAGTTGTGTGGCACTGACACATTCTGAAGTCACGCGGCACTGACCACATTCCAAAATTGTGTGGCACCACTACATTCTGAAACTTCACAACTGTGAATCACCACCTCATTCTGAAACTGCGCATCACCGCCACATTCTGAAACTGTGTGTCAGCCACATTCTGAAATTTCATGTCACTGCCACATTCTTAAATTGTACATCATCGCCACATTCTGAATTTGTGTGTCATTGCCACATTCTGAAATTGCGCATCACCATCACATTCTGAAATTTGTGTAAACTTCCATGCTCCAGTATTACCTGTCGTCACATTCTGAAAACATGCATTCCCGCCATATTCTGAAACTGTACATCCCCCCACCACATTCTGAAGATGAGTGTCACTGCCACATTCAAAAATTTCATACTCAAGTTACATTCTAAAATTGTGCATCCCTGCCTCATTTTAAAATACCATGTGGCTATTAGATTCTGAAACAGTGTAACTGCCACGTTCTGAGATTTTGTGTCCACACCACATTCTGAAATTGAATGTTGCCACCACAATCTGAAAGCAAGCATACCAATTACTTTTTGAACTTTTGCATCACTACACCATATGCAAAATTAATCCATCCAAGACACATTATGGAATTACGTATCCCTACCACCTTCCCTAACTACACATCTCCTGCTTTTCAAAATTGTGTATCTCTGCCACATTCTAAAACTATATGACACAGCCACATTAAGAATTTTAGTATCCTTGCCACTTTCCAAAATTGTGTGTACCAATTACTTTCCAAGATTGTGTCATTGCTGCATTCCACAGTTGCAGTCTGGTAACATTTTGAAATCTCATCCCTGCACTGTTATAAAAATTGCACATATTTTTGTCATTCTAAAGCCATATTTGCTGCTGTATTCCAACCCCCCCATCACATTTTTAAGTACTGTACCTTACCTATGCACATTATGGTAATGCATGCCCTGACACCCCATTGTCAGCTTTCCTTTTCCAGATGTTTAATACAACTGCAGTTTTATGTAATGTAGAAGAAATAAGTCTTGTAAGGTAGTTTGCAAGAAGGACTAGGTTATGAGTTCTGGTTGTGACATCATCAGTAGCTGTTTACTGAAACTGGCTTTTTTGAACAAGCAGTAAATTTAGGGTTAAAAAATGACTTGTAACTTTTAAACAAAGTGATTTAGAGATCTCATTTTGGCATGAGGCTGACTTGGGATATGCTAATCCAAATTCTGAATTTACTGTTGCTAGAAATTTTGGCCAGGCTCCTTCTTTAAATTCATTTAACAGTGCAGGATCTTGCATGATATCATAAATGAATAGCATATCACCATGTACGTGCCTTGTAGTCAGTGACATCAGATTTAAAATACTTAGACACCCTCACAAATGCCGTGCCTGTGCTGTGACACTTCCTAAAGCCATGTTGTTGATCAGGAAGAGGGTACTGCTGTGCAAGATAGTTCTGCGACTGGTAGAAGACCAGCCTCTCCTGTATCTAGGCCAAGGGACAGAGGATTGAGATGGGCCTATAATTTTCAATATTGGCTCCTGCTCCTCCCTTGTATAAGGAAGCACCACTGCCACCTTCTATTTAGAAGGGAATGACCCTTCTCTAAGGGACTTGTTGATTAGCATGGTCACTGGGAGAGCAATTACTGGTGCAGAAGCTTTTAATAGTCATGGTTCAAGTTGGTCATGCAGGGACAAGAGTCATGTTTTAGATGCTTAAGTTGGGCTAACACCTTAGAATTCTGGGTCACAGGAAGGTGGAATTGTGGGTGTGAGGTTTCTTTGTCATCTGAGCACTGAACACAGAGAGGTGAGCTTGATGGGTCAGGTTTGTATTCATCCAGATTTGTGAAAAAGCTGTTGAAGGTTTCTGCCTCCATTCATTTATTTTTATTTATTTCAAATAATCAGATTTACAACCTTTGAGTCAGAGACTCATTTACAAAGGTACCTCATTGCAGGAAGGGTGGACAAACAATCATGTGAAGTTTAGACAGTGGTAACAATACAAGTGAGATACAGGCGTAGATAAATAAACACAAGTTGTTTTAGCTATACAAGGCAAAATCATACTCTGCAGTAGAAACCAGTGCTTAGAAGTCTGTGGAATCCCAGGAAACTCTGGGAGGTACTATTTGGGACAGAATACAGCTCCAATTATTGGCAGTTACAGCTTCAATTATCAACAATGTATTTTTGAAGGGCTATTTTGAACTGGCCAATTCTGGGAATGCCTGTGATGTTCACTGGGAGAGAGTTATACCAGACAGGTGCTCTATGGTGAAAGGATCTTTGGCAGAGTGAGGTCCTGGCTCTAGGTACTAGGAAGGTGGCTTTAGTGGAATTATGGGGGTCATTTATGGGTTGACCATTATTCAAGATTGTTCCCTCCAAAGAATTAGAGTTATCCTTTACCAGAAAGTTTAGGTGACTCCCGAACTTTTTTTGATCACGTAGTGCTTGTTTTGGAGACTCTGCAGGTATTGACTTTTTGCCATCTTAGCTTCTTTTTTGCATTTGTTTCTTAGCTCCCTATATTTTTCCTAGCCAATTTGCAGGTTAGTTTCCTTGAAAAGCCCCCAGGCCCTGTCCCTAAGGATCATTAGCTTTTTGAGATTGCTGTTGAGCCACTAATGACACTTGCCCTTCACCCTGATTTTACTAAAGGGGCTTGCAGGTTGACTGAGGATGTAAAGACATTTAGAAAGTAGTCAAGAGCTTCCCCCAAGCTAAGAAGATCCTGGATAGGGTGCCAGTTGATTGCTGTGAGGTCAGCAATGAACAATCCTGTTGAGAAGTTGATGTAATCCCTTGTTGTGAATGTTCTTGGGGGTAACCTAGGTGTTCTGTTTGATCATACACAGAATATAGGTGAATGGTCACTGAGGGCATCAGAGAAGACTCCAGCTACACGTATTCTCAAGGGTTCAGAAACCAAAGCCCAATCGAGCAGGGTATGGTTCCCAGACTTGGTGTTGATCCTTGTAAACTCTGTTATCACTTTTGTGAGATTTGTATCTAGGAGAAAGGCTTGTGCTTGTTATCTGGATGTGATGCACAATTTTTGTTAAAGTCACCAAGTATCACCATTTCCCCAGGTGAGTGTTCTGCCAAGATCTGAGTGAGGGACTTAAGAGAGGAGGCAGCATCTCCTGGAGGCATCTTGATACAGCCCACATACTGTGGTTTAGTGCTGCCAAGCAGCAGTTTGACAAATAGGGACTCATTTACTGAGGAGTCCAGGCGAGGGATATCAACAGGAGTGGCATTCAGTTTATCATTAACATATATAAGGACACCTCCACCCTTTTTACAAGTCCTGTCCTTTCTATAGGTATCGACGCTCAGTAGGTCCACCTCATATGGTAGCACCAGAGGCTTGAGCCATGATTCTGTAATTGCGATCACATCTCGTTTGTACATAACTACCCAACTCTCAAGGTCTTGCATTTTTGGCATCAAACTATTGACATTCATATGTACCAGATTTAGTCCATTGGTTTGAGCCCAGCCAGGGTCAATAGGGAGCCTGATGGTGGAGTTTAGGGGGACAGGACCAGGGTTCAGTTTGATATCCCCTCCTAAGACCAGTTTTAATTTAGCCAGGTACCTTAGGAGTTTGGTCAGGTAGAGTGCATGACACTTTCTCCTTTTGACTATACAGTTATAGAAAAGGTTATAGCAGTTACCCCAATGAGTTAGCACATGAGCTGCCAGAAGCTGGGGGTTATAGGTGTAGCCACCTGTGGAAGGATAATCATAATGAGTAGTTCAGGCAGACCCCTTCCCAGAGTAAGGCAAAATGCACCCCAGTGGTACCGAGTCTATTATTAACACAATTATAATATAGAAGAGTGATACAACAGTGCCATAGCACCCCATCATAGCCTAAGTTGTTAAGATCAGCAGCAGACAGTGAGAAAGAAACAGCTCCACATACCTATGAAATACAAGCCTTATGTGTGAAAAATCCATTAACTATCTAAGAGCATCCCATAACATTTGGGGAATAACTCATTGAGAGGTATACAATCCTACAATCAGACTGCACCTAAGGCATAGATACCACTGCCATTTTAACAGAAAAACACCCTGGCTAAAATTCCATCCACCTACAGACAACATGCCAGCATACTGATGAAGTCAATTATGTCTCAATAACTTAGGGGCAGCTGCTGTCTAGTATACTGCACCTCCCATACAAACTTATGGGTCAGCTCCTCTGGAAGGAGCACAGGAATTGAACATTTAATAATGGGAGGGGGGAAGCATGGCTTGGAGACTGAAGGAAATGGCAGGTTAATCCCTAGTGCTCTATCTACCCTGACAATAATCTGGAATAACTTACTTTCAGACTGCCCCTTAATTTTCATAAACTGCACTGTTGTATTCAACTAGACTTAACTGATTCAGGGAAGGTGACTTTCATTCCTAAGCTCCTTTTGGTGCTGGAGATTCACATTCCTTCTTGTTTCCACAAGGTCAGGCCTAAGGGGAAGACAGACCCGTGACATGGCAGTAATGGCTGTCCAGACTGGGGACTCCAACCTGTTGGAGATAAGAGGCATGTTTACTGAGCTGCTCACCAAAATAAACAAACTGGAGAGGACAGCACAAAGCAATGCGTTAGACATCTTTGACCTGTCCCAATGTACTAGTGTCATGGAGCAGTGCCTAACGGACCATGATAATCTGTTACACCACATGGGTGTAAAGCTCTGTGACCAGGATATAATCCTGCATCTGCTTTGGAACCATGTGGAGGATCTTGAAAACTTCAGTCACCAAAACAATCTCCGTGTGGTCAGTTTTCCAGAAGGCTGTGAGGGTCAGGACTGTATAGCCTTCATTCAGCAGGAGCTCCCTAAAATATAAGGCTGAACGGGGATGGGCCCATTGGAAATTGACTAGGCTCACAGATCTTTGGCCCCGAGGCCTGCAGCAGGGATCAGACTGCACCTGATCTTGGTGCACTTCCTCCTCTTCTGAGACTGGGAAGCCATCCTGATGGGGGCCAGAGCCCGAGGAACTTTATTGTGGAATGGCGAGAATATTAAGATATGTGCAGATTTCTCCCAGGAGTTATTGGCCCACAGGCAAGCTTTCATGCTGTCCAGGAGGGCCTGTGCTGAACTGGGCTTGGAATACTTTCTCTGCTACCTGGCTTCATTGAGGGTCCTGATAAATGGAACCCCAAAACCTTTTGATCCTCCAGAGGCAGCGGAGCAGTTTTTGGCAGCATATGTTCCTAATCTCAGTTGGGGCAAGATGGGCAATCTGCCCAAATGGGCCCACTCACTGAAACAATCCATCTGCATGGACTGTACAGCGCAGGGGGCCTATGTGCCAATGCTGACCCCTAAAACACCATCCATCCCTAGCCAGCACCACAAGTCAGAGGAGCTGTGGGTCCCAGCTCCCAAATCACAATGCCACAACAGGTGAAAGAGGCCTCCCAAAGGCTTGCACCTTGATAAATCAAACAGGATCCAGTCTCCAAGCTGCAGCCAGGACTCTGGAGAGTCCATTGACATCCTGGCTTACCTGACCAGCTCCAATCATTTTCATTCCCTCAGGAACTTACTGTACAAGAGCTTATCAGAGGCAGCACTCCTGAATGTTGAGCTGGAACCTGCAGGTAGCGGAGTTCCAATTCCCATTACTCCCACATCCTGGGAAAAAGCAGCCTTGGGAGAAGATGAGGGTGACAGAGGGCTGTGGCAGAGTTAGGCTACACCCTTGGCTGTGACTGATGGACCACTTTTTTATCTCCTTATTTCCTAGCAATAGTTAATGCTTTTCTTCTCCCACCCACCCTAGGTTGACCACTTAGTGTAGCTCTTTACTGTCCCTACTAAACTTCCTGCTAGTTCTCTTTTTTCATTCTTTTTCCATTTCCATTCTTTCAGTCCCTGGAATGATGTCAAACACCCAGAGAGGTGTTGTGTAAAGTGTATAAGTGCTTTTTGTGTACAGAAAGCATGAAGGCTATTTTAAATAGGAATACATACAGTTAATAAAGCCCTTTTAAATAAAAAAAGGATTCAGAAGCCATATAAAACAATAATTTCATGATTAGTACAATAATAAGAAATCCTTAAGGTATTTGCATAAAGTCACGCTGTAAACCTGTTACTGTATAAGGTTCTATGTATGGGAATGTAGTATGCTGTATAAAAGTACTTAGTCACTCTAGATCAGAGCTATAGAGTCAATATCTGCGGAGATATATAGGTACACTGTACCTTTAACTGCACCAGGAAATCCCCTGAAACAACCCCCCTCCTTGGTTTTGAAACAACATGTTCAGACATGAAACAGCATGTCCAGACCTGTAAATAGAAAGGGTTCAGTCAGGTGACTCCATCAAAAGATATAAAAACTTCTTCACTGAGTTCACTTCAGTTCAGTCCAGTGGGGCTCAGGCCTGAGAGAGAGGAGAGAGGTTCTACTGCAACAGTACTGTAGACAAGCTGTTGAATGCAGATTAAAAGGGTCTTAGGAGCTCTAAGATCCAGGACTATAATATGTGAGAAACTACTGATGTTAAGTAGTGTTTTTCTTTGCAATTTTTTTGTTTTTAGTTATTATTTTTTGAGATTTTGAAAAATAAACATCACACCTTGATGTGTTTTAAATCTGTAAATTTACCTCGTCTGATGTTTATTCCCACATGCTGTGAGAAACTTGGTGTTTGAAGTGGGATAGTACTGGTTGTCCGGAGAAACAAGGGGAGACCAGTACCCAGATACCAGCCCTGGTATCAAGACATTAGGGGCAAAGAGCAGGATGGAATACCTATAGGATCCCATGGAAGACAAGGATCTGTTGAAGGAAGAGGGGCTTACTGGTGTGCATACCAGAGCCCAGGTGAGGAGAACTGGAGAGGAACTATTGCCTGGATTGGAGTTTGATGGAACACAGAGGCGGACCAGTGCCAGAGAGTGGCAGAGCACCACTGCCAGGTTCTGATGGAGGGTTCCCGACCAGAGGATTTTGTGGCCAAAGCAGAGGAGCAGTATCCTTGGGTTCTAGAGGAGGAGGACCCCCTGATGGAATCTTTGTTGCCAGCCACTTTTGAGATCCTGTTGTTGCCCATTTTTATGGGCTGCAGCTGCTTGGAGGATGATGAGATGAAGGCCCCAGGTAAGACTGTTTCAGGATATTTGCATACTGGGTTGAAGACTACAAGCAACAGGAAAGACACCATGGTGGCTGAAGGGACTTTCCCATGTTTTGAACCCCCTGTGATATGGTATGAAATGTATGAAACATGTAATGGTTAAAATGAATATAGCATTAAGGCTGGTGCTGAGGACAGTCAGTTGAGAATACCAGAATGGTGTAAGGGTTGAAAGAAAACCCCTGGTATGTTAAAAATAAGGGTTGAAAGGAAACCCCAAAGGTTTTGGAATTAGGAACTGGCTGGTTGATGTTCAGCATAAGGTTCCTTGTCTGCCAGAAGAAATATGAAAGGGAAATGGATTAATGAGATATATGAAATGATTACAAGAAATGTATAACATAAAAGAAATGTCTATACTGTATGATATAAAATGAGAAACCTACAGTAGGGTCATGGAGGATCTAGGTATGAGGTGGAACCTATGATTGGGATCCTGAGTGGAAATGATGCCAAGTGATGGGTATGGAGGAAGCTCAAAGTCAGCATAAAACTGCTGTGTATTGCTTCCTATTTTCTTTAATGTACTGATGAAGGTACGATAGTTGGTGCACAGGGTTTTGAAATGAAGCCAAGTGATGGGTTCTGAAAAGATGCCAAGTGATGGGTGCTGAAATAATGCCAAGTGATGGATTCTGAAAGAATGCCAAGTGATGGGTGATGAAACGATGCCTATTGATGGATGCCCTACATTACATATGAAATGTCTCAGTTGTAGTAACCAGAGTGAAATAGTTAGGGGCAGACAGTCACTACAGACTGAAGTCCTCTGAGATCATAGATGGGTACTGTGCTGAACTGTATGACAGCCCCAGGGTAATGTTGTGAATGTACTGTCATACTGCAGTAACTTGGTATGGTGGACAACACTAAAAATAGTCAAATTAATGGACCCTGGGATGAAACTTTCATAGTGGGTGAGAGAAAGTTTCAACCAACCCCCATTCTACTGTTTTGGTAGAATATTTATGGCTGAGAGGAGATCCTTGAAAAACAATATAGTTTTGAGAACTGTTTTTTTCTTAAGGAGGGAGGTGTGTGACAGAGTTAGGCTATACTCATGGCTGTGACTGATGGACCATTTTCTATCTCCTTATTTCCTAGCAACAGTTAACACTTTTCTTCTTTCTCTCCCCTACCCTTGGTTGGTCACCTAGTGTAGCTCTTCACTGTCCCTAATAAACATCCTACTAGTTCTCTCTTCTTAATCTTTTTCCATTTCCATCCACCCAGTCCCTTGAATGATGCCAAACACCCAGAGAGGTGTTGTATAATGTGCATAAGTGCATTTTGTGTACAAAAAGCATGAAGACTATTTTAAACAGGATTAAATACAGTTAGTAGAGAGAACAGGTAGAGAAAGCAGGAGGAAGGAGCTGTTGTTATTATAACTAAACTTCTCTACTGGGACTATATTGCCCTCCTTCCTCCCCCACCCCCAACCCTAAACCAGTTCTAGTTTTATAGGCACAAGATTTAACTGACAACAGGAACTTCCTATTTGGGAGCAGGAAGTAAGTGATCACAGAACCACCAAAGACTCACCATCCTAGAAGGAAGAATAGCTCTCCTTTCCCCCTAGCTGCTGGAGGTCTGACTCTGAGCAAGGAAGGAGACTACTGAGAAATATAGAAACTTCTTGTCTCAGAACAGGATGATCAGGAGCTTAAAAGGCACAGAGGGAGTAAGTAAGTAGGGAGAAAAAAGAGGAAAGAGTAAATATTCCATACATCAGTTAAGGGGCCAGAAATAAGACATGATAGGAGTGGTGCAATGCATAGGCTGTGGAACAGCAGTCTTTCAGGAGACATTCTGGAGGATGCGGGGTTGTCCCATCTGAAGGCAACTCTCTGGGCTGAGGAAGGAGGCTTCTCATCTCCAGGCTGAGTTGGGCAGGATTTGTGGGACCTCCTCTCCCACCCAGGGACTACCTGTGCCATTGCCATTGCCTCAGAGGTTGCCAAGGAAGAGGAGCGGTTGGACCACAGTGGGCTCAGGCAGGGGGAGGGTGAGGGTGGTGGAACAAAGGCACATCCCTCCAGTTGTACCTTTCTACAATTCATATGCCTTTCTGGCAAAGTGTGATTCCTCTATGGAGGCACCCACAGTGAAGACCAAGGATGATGCTGGAAACCTCCACAAAGGAGACCCAGAGGAGGGTGGCATGGGACCCCACAGAGGAAGGAAACAACTCCTGTTGGGGGACTTCATTGTTAGGAAGGTAGAACTAGGGGAAGAAGGGGAGAGGGAGGAAAGGTGCCTGCCTGGTGCCATGGCTTGGAGGGACAGGGCGTGAATCCTCAGGATTGCTGGAGCAGCTGCACAGGGAGGGAGCTGGATGTCATTGTCCTCCTAGGGACAAATGACCTGGCTAAGAAAGGGATCAGAGCAGTGTAGGAAAAGAGTTTGTGGAGTTGGGGAGGGGCCTTAGACAAGAAGCATGAATGGTAACCTTCTCGGAGGTGCTGCCTGTCCATGGCATGGGTGATGCTAGGGTGCTCCACACCATGAAATTCAATAAGTGGTTGAAAAACTGGTGTAGAGCTTAGGATTTGGCTTCATTGGGGACTGGGGGTCCACCTGGAGGGATGCGGGCCTATACTGGTGTGATGGTCTGCTTCTGTCCAGGAGGGGAACCAGGATCCTAAGTGATAGGTTTAAATGTTTCATTGGCAAGCATTTAAACTAGCCAAGGGGGGAGGCACTGGAAAGGAGCAGGGAAATCTTAAACCCCCCAAAAGATCAGGGTAGTAAGTGAGGTAAACACCAAGATAGAGATGTCGATAGGGAGAATAGCAGGTGTAAATGGAGAAAATGACAAATAAGGACAGGAATTGGGCAAAAAGGGGTAAGGCCATCAAGAAATGGAGGGTAATGAGTACCAATGCCCATAGTCTGGGCAACAAGCTCCCTGAACTGGTAGCCTTGATGGAAGAGTGATGCCTGGATATTGTAGCAGTCACAGAAACATGGTACACAGAGAACTATGACAGGGATGTTAACATACCAGGGTACACAGTCTACAGGAGAGACAGGCAGGGGAGAAGAGGGGGAGGAGTAGCTCTGTATGAAAGGGAAGGGATGAAAGCAACTGAACAAAAGAGTAAACAGTGAGGAGAGGAGGCACTGTGGGTCACCTTAGAGACTGAAAATGGCACCACACTCCACACAGGGGTTGTATACAGACCCCCATGTCAGGCGGAGGGAATGGACATGGATATGATAGAAGGCATACTTACGATGGCAGAGAAAGGGGAGATACTGTTGATGGGGGACCTGAATATGCCAGATGTTAAATGGAGCACCTTGGATGCAGCCACACCCAAAAGCAGGGCCATTCTCAATGCCCTCCTGGTGGCATGCATCAGACAGCTAGTTTTGGAACCCACTAATGAGGGAGCAATCTTAGACCTCGTACTCTGAAATGGGAATGGTGAGAGGATCTCAGATCTAGAAGTGGGTAGCCATCTGGAAACAAGTGACCACCAAACAGTGTGGTGCATGATAAACTCAGCTACAGAGTCAAGCCATACATAAGTGAGGGTTCTGGACTTCAGGAGGGCTGACTTTGTCAAAATGGGAGAATGCTTTCGAAAAGTACTAGCAAATAGGCTAGAAGGAGGGTTGGTGCAACAATGGGGAAACATCAAAGCTGCCATCACAGAGGCAGAAAGCCTTTGTGTGAAGCAAGTAAACAAATCAAAACAAAAGAAAAAGCCACTATGGTTCTCAAAAGAGGTGGCAGTGAAGGTTAGAGAGAAAAAGATAGCATTTAGGAAGCATAAGGAAACACAGAAAAAGCAGGACATAGAACTGTACCAGTTAAGGCAGACAGAAGTAGGAAGGGTAGTCAGAATAGCAAAGGCCCAAACTGAGGAAAAGATAGCCAACTCGGTTAAGAAGAGGGATAAAACCTTTTATAGGTACATCAGGGAGTGTAGAGAGACAAAGGAAGGAATAGTGATGCTGAACAGAATGGATTGTGAATGGGCAGAGAGGGACAGTGAAAAAGCCGAGATACTGAATGAATACTTCTGCTCAGTATTTACAAAAGAGGAGGAGGGGGAAGTGCCTAATCCAATTAACAGACGCTCTCTGGATGGGGGGGGGTCAATCCCAGTCCTTTCACAGAAGATAAGGTTCTGAAAGAACTCCTAAAACTGAAGGTGGACAAAGCAATGGGGCCTGATGGAATTAACCCCAGAATTTTAAAAGAATTGAGAGTACTAGTGACACCACTGACTACCCTTTTTAACAAATCATGGGAGGATGGTGTGGTACCTGAAGACTGAAGGAAGGCAGATGTGACACCTCTTCACAAAAGTGGGAGCAAGACAGAGGCAGGAAACTACAGACCTGTCAGTTTGACCTCTGTGGTAGGGAAAGTGATGGAATCACTTTTGAAGGAAATAATTATTGAGTACCTAGAGGCCAGTGGGGCACAGGACCCAAGGCAGCATGGGTTCACAGCAGGAAGGTCATGTCAGGCAAATCTAATTGATTTCTTTGACTGGGTGACCAAAGTAGTAGACCATGGATGGGCTGTGGACACGGCCTACCTAGCCTTTAGCAAGACATTTGACACAGTCCCACACAATAGATTAATAGTCAAATTAACCAGCCTGGGAGTGGGTCCCAAGATGGTAGCCTGGGAAAAACACTGGTTGGACCAGGACACAGAAGGTAATTACAAATGGAGTCCACTCAGAAGAAAGAGGGGTTACTAGTGGGGTACCACAGGGTTCAGTATTGGGTCCAGTCCTTTTTAATGTCTTTATAAGTGACATTGCAGAGGGACTGGAAGGAAAAGTGTGCCTCTTTGCAGATAACACAAAGATCTGCAATAGAAACACAAACTCACACATGCTCCTACACTGCAAAGCATCATGGACTGCATATGCAAATCACCACAGAATATTATGCTGGTTCAATTTTAAGCAGGAATGCATGGTGCCGAAAGGCCTCTCACACAGTTTGCAAAGGATGCCAACAGAAGAGCTAGACACGTGTTTCATCCTACCAGGACTCATCAGTATGCCTTGTCTGTTTGACACCCCCAGTGGAATGAACCAGCTACCCTAAGATGGTCTATCTGGGTTATGTTGTGGTGAACCCAATTAAAACAAAATACAATTTAAAAGACAAAGAACCTCTGTGTGCAAGCACTGAGACAATGGTTACCCCAAAGGGCATTTGGCCGGGAAGCCAAGTTTCAAAGAAATACAAAATCATACATGCCCCCACAGTGCAAAGTATCATGGGCTGCATATGGAAATCACCACAGAATATTATGCTGGTTCAAGATCTGCAATAGGGTTGATACACAAGGAGGCGTGAAAAGGATGAAAAGGGACTTGGCAAGGTTGGAGGAGTGGTCAGAAGTATGGCAGCTTAGATTCAACACAAAGAAGTGCAAAATAATGCACCTGGGGAACAAAAACCCGGGGAAGATTGCACAATGGGAGGGAGGTAGTAGCAACAAAAAAAAATGGAAAGGGACCAGGGGATAATCATATCAGATGACCTTAAGGTAAGCAAGCAATGTGAGAAGGCAGTGGGGAGGGCTGGGGGGATACTGGGATGTATAGGGAGAGGCATCACCAGTAGAAAACAGGAAGTTGTTATCCCTCTGTACAGACAGTTGTTGAGACCCCATCTGGAGTACTGTGTCCAGTTCTGGAGACTCCATCTCCACAAGGACATAGACAGGATGGAGGCATTCCAGAGGAGGGCAACTAAAATGGTGCAAGGTCTGCAAGAGAAGCAATTTGAGGAGAGAGACTAAAGGAGCTTAATATGTATACCCTTGAGGAAAGGAGGGAGAGGGGGGACATGATAGAAACTTTTAAGTACCTCAGTGGAATCAACAAAGTCCAAGAGGGTAGCATCTTTTAGAAAAAGAGTTGTGCCAGATCAAGGGGACACAATTTGAAGATTGGGGGGGTGGCTCAGGGGCAATGTGAGGAAGTATTTTTTCACAGAGAGGGTGGTGAATGTGTGGAACAGATTTCCTGAGGAGGTTGTGGGGTCTAAAACTGTGGGAGAATTCAAGAATGCATGGGACAGACATAAGGCCATTTTTGTGGGGGCGGTAGGAAGAAATAGGCTGTTGGTTAAATAGGATCTGCATTTTATCCTGTAGGTAGGGAAATGGGCAGACTAGGTGGGCCAAGCAATCCTTATCTGCCATCAAAGTCTGTGTTTCTATGTTTAATAAAGCCTTTTTAAATAAAAAGGATTCAGAAGCCATATAATCAATAATTTCATGATTAGTACAGTTATAAGAAATCCTTAAGGTATTTTCATAAATTCACACTATAAACCTGTTACTGTATAAGGTTCTATGTGTGGGAATGTGCTATACTGTAGAAATGTGCTTAGTCACTGTAGATCAGAGATATCGAGCCAATATCTGTGGAGATATACACTGTTCCTTTAACTGAACCAGGAAATCCCCTGAAACAACCCTCCTCCCCTTTGGTTTTAAAACAACATGTTCAGATTTGAAACAGCATGTCCAGATCTTTAAATAGAAAAGGACTCAGTCAGGTGACCCCACCAAAAGATATAAAATCCATTCACTGAGTTCACATCAGTTCAGTCCAGTGGGGCTCAGCCCTGAGAGAGAGGAAAAAGGTTCTACTGCTACTGTAGACAAGCTGTTGAATGCAGATTAAAAGGGTCTTAGGAGCTCTAAGATCCAGGACTGTAATATGTGAGAAACTACTGATGTTAGGTAGTGTTTTTCTTTGCAATTTCTTTGTTTTCATTTATTATTTTTCTAACTTTTGAAGAATAAACATCATACCACGGTGTGTTTTAAATATGTAAATTTGCCTCATCTGATGTTTATTCCCACATTCTGTGACAAGGGCCCGATTCACTGGAGGACTGTACCATGCAGGAGCACATGGGGCCTTCTCCCTTGCAGACCACGATGCTGCCCATACTGGATGGCGACTGAATGAAATGGGGCAGATGTCGTTGCCACCTCATAGTGGAACCTGTGTTGTCTCGGACAGTGCTTAATGCAGGTATAGGGTAACAGGGTGGCTGTTTAACATGGTTAGGTCACTTGTTGTAACCCAACCCCCCCATATTGGGATATAGCTGTATAAGGGTGCCGCCATTTTGTGTCATTGGCAAGATCATCAGGGGGTCATCAGTAAAGACCATGCATTTATTAAGGCACACCCTGGCTCTCCTTCTCCTTGTAGCCAGGGACATTGGGCCCCCATAGCTGGCCAACCCCCCGCACCAACTACGCACCTCCCTAAGGGTTTTAAAATTGTCCACCTAAACATATGCAGCATCCTAAACAAAATAGCAGCCCTACAAACCACGGTCCTAGCCCTTCACCCTGATATTGTAATCATCACTGAATCTTAGCTGAAGCCCCATAACCGGGATGAAGAATTCTCAATACCCGGTTACTCCTTAATCCGCCAAGACAGACAGGGTAGAAAGAAGGGAGGCAGCACTGCCATGTATATCTCCTCAAATCTTCAGTTTTCCATAATCACTCTGACGGCACCCATATAAACTATTGATTCCCTTCTAATCAAAATCCCCCTGCCACACTCTATCCCACTATACATATCAGGGTCATACTGTCCACCAGACACACCTCTGGGTAGCATTCTTGACCACCTTGGTAACCTGAGGTCCCTTACGGAAGGCGATGAACTCCATATCCTTGGTGATTTCAATCAGAACTGGCTAGGCAGTGCAACCTCTAAATCACAATGCCAAATAAATGCTCTAAACTTGCACCAGCAAATAGAGGAACCCACTCACCTGAACCACAAATCCAATAAACACACACTACTGGATTGGGCACTTACTACCCACCCTCATCGGATAGTTAAAGCTGGTCTACTACCAGACTCCCTTAGTGACCACCATATGATTTATATGGTGCGTAAAATCTTCCGACCAATGGCCCCCCCCGCATGCTTTACATCAGAATTTATAAATCCCTTGATCTGTCAGCTCTTCTAAACGACCTCACCAGCATTGACTGGTCCTTCATCCCCAGGGCCACCTCCAAGGACGAGGCCCTGAAATACTTCTCTACTAACATCCTTGCCATCTGGGACCTCCATGCTCTGCACAGGAGATCCCGAGTACGAGGATCCCACTTACCATGGGTAACAACTAACCTCATGGAACACCTAAGAGCCAGAGACCGTGCTTGGAAATCCTTCAAGGCCACTGGTGTTCAATCGGCTCAGCAACACTACCGGTCACTAAGAAACACCTGTACAAGACTCATACGTCAGGCCAAATCAAATTACTTTAAAACTACGTTCAACAATAACTTCGCTCACCCAACTCAATTCTGGAAGTCAATCAAATCCCTTCTTTCCCCACTGGCCTAACCCCCCACTCCCACTCTCAGCCTCGAAGGAAGAATCCTTGCTTGGTTGCCATTGAGTTTAATTCATATTTCTCCACCAATACTTCTTCTCTACTCTCCTCCCTTCCCCATCCCCCGCCCTTTGTGCCCCCTAAAGTATCCTCCTTGGCATCCTTCTCACTCCGTCCAGTTTCACCTGGTCAGGTGCTAAAAATACTGCAGCCACTAAACCCATCCAAAGGTAAATGTCCATCGGGCCTTGATTCCAGAATGCTCCTACTCGCAGCACTCATACCCATAGCCCACCCTCTAACCCTGCTCTTTAACCTGTCTTTTAAACTCAGGGCAGTCCCCAAAATATGGAAACAAGCCACGGTCACTCCCCTACCCAAAGGAAGAGACCTCTCCTCCCCATCCAACTACCGGCCCATATCTCTGCTCCCTATACTAGACAAAATTCAAGAGTGCCTAGTACTATCCCAGCTCCACCACTATCTAGATACCATATCATTTTTCACCCCCTACCAAGCCGGCTTCAGACAAACTCACTCCACCACCACCTCCCTCCTTCGCCTCACTAACTCCATCCTTATGGGCATGGACAAAGTGGAAATAACAGCAGCCATATTTATTTACCTGGCGAAAGTCTTCGGCATGGTATCTCATCCCCTGTTGCTGGCTAAACTTGCCCAAGCGGGACTGTCTGTGAACTCAAATAACTGGTTCCACTCATACCTGTCAGGTAGATCCCAATCAGACCGTATTGGCTTGGTTAGATCCACCTCACTTCCTGTCACCAGTGGAGTCCCCCAAGGGTCTGTACTCGGCCTGCTGCTGCTCTCTATCTTTCTCAACGATCTGCCTCCTGCCCGCCCCCAAACAGCTATCCATATGTACGCAGATGATACGGTGCTGTTTGCCTCTGGCCCATCCGCAAGTGCCGTGACAGCCTGTCTACAGAAGGACTTCAACTCCATCCAACGTTGGTTCCTCTCAAACCAACTATTCTTAAACTCAGAAAAAAACAGTCTCCCTCACCTTTGGCTCTCGGGCCAAACTAATCCGGCTTACTGCACCACCCACATTCTAAACCCTGGACAGATCTCCACTTGAGGCCTGCACTTCATATCGTTATCTCGGCATCTGGCTTGACCAGTATCTTGACTTCTCAGTGCATATAGACTCTCTACACAAAAAATTGCATCCCATGCTGGGAGCCCTCTACCGGAACAAGAATTGCATTACTCTACCAACCAGACTAGCAATAGTCCAAAAAATGATCCTCCCGATTATAGATTATGGTGATGTTGTCTACTGTGCGGCCCCCCAGACTTCCTTAGCTAGGCTTGATCCCCTTTACTACTCCTTCTGCCGGTTCTCTTTGGACTGTCCTCCCAATACCCATCATTGCGACCTTTACCAGTCCTTGGACCTCCCCTCACTACATAACCGATGACTGCTTCACTGTGCTAGAACCTCTGCCAAGTTCTGGTTGCAGACACTCCCCTCCTACCTGTCATTCTCACTAACAGCCCTCTCCCCACGTGCCTACGCTCTCAGAAACATAGACTCTTGGCTTCTGCACATTCCACACAGATCCACCCGGTCTGGCCAGGCTGCTTTCAGCTTCAGGCTGCTCAAATTATGAAACTCCCTGGCAGCGGATATCAGACACACCACAAGTACTCCTCAATGGAATGCCCTTCTAAAAATGCACTTCTCTACAAACTGCTCCTGTCCCCCTCCCCGTTGAACCCATCTCAACTCCAACCTACCAGCTGTTATCACTAGTCTGGTTTTGATTTTCAGTCTGCACCTAATGTTAGTAAAATGCTAATGAAAATGTACCTACTCTATTTGTATTATGTCTGCCTCATCCATTGTGTACCAAACACTTTATGTATGTTTTTGTTTCTTCTGCACTACTGTATCAGTGTAAACTCCCTACCCCCAGGGCTCATCTGGAATCGAGCGGTAAGCTGCTCAGCATGCCTTCCTGGTAAATCTCTTACATAAATAAATAAATAAATAGAGATAGCCCTGTGTTCCAGTTTTAAAGTTGACAGATATGAAATTGGTCCAGAGAAGTTGCCCTGATCAGAGTGAGCTCATACAGAGCACAAACAGCTTTGAAACATATGGATATGGAAGGGAAATTAAGGGGGATGGGGAAGGAGGCTGGTATTGTGGCTCACTGGTGATGGTGGTACATAAGCCCACACTTTCCATACTGGTTGGGCACATTCACTCCCACAAGCAGAATAGACTTGTAGCTCCTATCCAGCTTGGCGTATGAGATGGTGGACAAGGTGTGAATGAATCACATTGTAATTTCTGACCATGCACCACTGGAAATATGCCTGAACTGGGGCACCGCATAACCCAAGACTTCATCCTGGAGGCTGGATATTCTGCTATTAGAGGACCCTCAGTTCCAGCAGTGGCTTAAAGCAAAAGTCATAGAATATTGAGATAACAATCATAATGGGAAGGTTTCCGATTCTACCCTCAGGGAGGCCTTTAAAGCCACTATCTGGGGCAGAATTATAGCCTTTGCATCAGCCAGGAGAAAAAAAAAGGCAGGCTGACCAGGCCACCCTAGAGAGCAACTTGGCAGCTCTGGAAACTCAGTACAAGAGTTTTGAGAAAAGGGACCCACCCAAAGCTCTCTTGGTACAACTTACCAGTAAAAGAATACAGTTGGATACACATCTGACTAGACAGACTGAGTTCAACATACAGAGGGTAAATCACACATACTGGGAAGGTGGGAAAAAAGCCAGCAAACTGCTGGCCTACAGCCTGAAAAGTAGGCAGGCAGCCAGAACTATTCTGGCCTTAGTGGACAAGACTGGTACTCCTTCGTACTCACCTGCCGGCATTAACCAAATCATGGCGAGATTCTATGAGAACTTGTATGCTTCCCCCCACCCATCCAATAGTAGGATAGAATTGGATCCTTCCTGGATGACCTCCCAATGCCTCACTTAGGGACCACACTATCGGCCAAGTTGGAAGCACCACTGGCAGAGGCGGAAATATTCTTAGCCATTAAAACCATGAATCCAAGAAAATCCTTGGGCAAAGTGGCTCAGTAGGTAGCACACTCGCCTCTAAGGCCGGGAGATCAGAGGGCTGTGGGTTCAGTTCCCGCATCTGGCACTTGGGTTAATATCCCAGTACTGACACTGTAGTGCAGCATGAGAGGGGTGCTGCACTTCTGAGGTGCCGTCTTTCGGATGAGACGTTAAACCGAGGTCCCATCTGCCTGGATTGGTGGTAGTTCAGGTGGATGTTAAAGATCCCATGGCACTTATCGAAAAGAGTAGGGGAATTTCCCCGGTGTCCTGGCCAAATTTCCCTCATTCACTAAAAATACCACCAACAGCTTAATCTGGTTCAAGGTCAGTTGGCGTTCATCTGTATCCCCCTCTCCCGGGTTGTGCCTGAAAATAGGCAGGATTTGTCTAGTGCACTTACCCGGTCAACAAAAGCTAAATAAATAATAATAAATAAGATGGGCTCCCTTATTAAATTCTACCAAGCTGAAGGACTCAGGGTGGAGAAGTATTTACTCAGAGCCTTCACACACTGCATGACAGTGGGGTCCCTGCTGTCGACGCTCAGGGAGGCTGTGATAACTGTGCTCCCTAAGAAAGAGAAGAATCCACTGGATCCTGGAGACTACAGACCAATTTCTCTCATTAACACTGATGCTAAAATCCTGGCAAAGGTCCTAGCCTGCTGCCTGGATAAGCTACTCCCAGGATTGATGCACCCAGCCCAGGCTGGCTTTGTCAAGGAGCAAGTAGGGTCTGTCTATCATAGAACTCTGGCCACACATGCACCTGACAAAAGACTCTCTATCCCTGTTGCTAGCTCTAGCAATAGACTTTGAGAAAGCTTTTGACAGCGTTGAATGGTCATACCTGATGCTCACACTAGAAAAGATGGGGGTGAGAGGCAATTTTTGGGTGTGGGTGCAGTTGCTGTACAGCTCCCCCACGGCCTCAGTCCTAACAAACAGGACAGTATCCCCTCCATTTAAATTGCACAGAGGCACTCATCAGAGCTGACCCTTATCGCCCTTGCTATTTGTCCTCACCATAGAACCACTGGCTATTGCCATTAAAGAGGCAGAGGGTATACCTGGGTAGTGGACAAGACTTTTAATTCCTTTCTGTATGCTGATGATCTCCTGATCATTAAGTCATATACCCCTCAGGTTCTGCAGGAGATTTTACAGCTCCTCAGAAGATTCAGCTGTCTCAGGCCTCAGGGTTCACCAGACCAAAACAGAGATACTCCCTCTGAACAAAGCAGGCAGTAGTCAGGAGTTTACCTCCTTGGGCCTACGGTGGTCTCCTGAGGGAATCAAATATCTTGGGGTAACCATTCATCCAAATCCCGTGATGCAGAATACGGACAATTTTGGATCCCTGCTTTCCACCATCAGTGGAGACTTAGATCGGTGGAAACATTCTGGCTATCCCTGACAGGGAAGATAGATTCTATCAAGCTTATGTTCACACCCAAGGACCTATACCTTCTAGCCCACACCCCAATGGAAATCCCTGAGAAATGGTTCCAGAAGATAGATTCAATGATATTTGTTCACTGCATAGCAAAATAATCATGGCAATATCCCTCACAGCAACAATCTTGACAGGTTTCAAGATTGTTGCTATGAGGGACCCAAGGGTGAAATTTCACCCTTTCACCATGTTCCCCCCAGCCCCAAAATTAGCTCCAACTTGGAGTTGATAATCTTTAGTAGAGGGGGCGTGGAAAAACACCAATGTTAGACAGGCAAAATTTTGGCTGTGGACATTGGGGATCTTGCTATGCTGAACTTCAACAAAAGTGTTGTCGATTCAGCATAAGTAAACCATTCATTGATAGGGGGGTACCTATGGGAAGGACTCCCTCCCTGCTTCAGTCAGCAGAAACTAAAACAGCACTGGAGCAGACGGGGCTGGGGTCTACTCTGGTTTCAGGGATATCATCTAGCATTTCTCACAGCTCAAACATTAAAATGGTTTACATATTACGCTACTGTTGCACTTCTGTGGGTAGGCTTAGAGTCAATAGTAATTGGGTCTCCCTTACCAGCCACAGTGATTTACACATTCAGAAAGCCATGCTGAAATATCCTCCCCTGATCTTGCAGTCCCCTAAGGACTGGGAAAAAGTCCACACAATTCTGCAACTTCCTCCAACCCCATGGGTGCACCTTTCGCTTTGGGCAAACCCAGCAGTGACCACAGCTAGTTCCATCATCCACAGGAAAAGACTGGAAGGCCAAGGCATATGGTCTGTAGCTGACTTGCTGTTTCCAGGCACTGCATCTGTGGACACCTTTCAAGCCCTTAAAGAGAGATATCACCTCCCCCCACACCATTTCTGGAGATATCTCCAAATTAAACAAGTTAAGAGGCCGACATCAGCAGGGGTGGTAAACAATCCTTGCAGGCCCCTTTCCACACTTACGGCCTGGCTGCAGCTCAGTAAAGGGAGGGCCAGCAGGATCTATCAGGCCATGTGGGACAGCCACCTTGACCCCTCCAAACAGGTAAAAGCCCATTGGGAGCAAGAGCTGGGAGGGCCCATTTCAGATAGTCAGTGGGCGTACTGCTTGTTCAGGATCTACCATGACTGTCAGGATGGCAGAACATATTTAATAATGAATGAAACCCTGCACAGGTGGTATGTTACACTGATCAAACTCAAACAGCTGGGTCTAATACCAGCTCATACCTGTTGGAGATACAGCCTCCCTGGAGCACACTTGCATCACATCCTGTGGTCCTACCCCCAAATCCAGCAGTTCTTGGACCAGGTGGTGGATATGGCACAAGAAATACTACCCCAAACCTGTATTGATTCCCCCGTGCTCATTCTAGGGTGCACCCCTGAAACCAACCACATATCAGTCCCTGTGGTTCTTTGGCTCACTGCAGTGGGAGCTGCAGCCAAGCAGCTACTCCTCAGGAGATGGCACACCCCAGAATGCCCCTCTCTGACAGAACTGCTCAGGTCACTAGGCTGAGTAGCTACATATGGGAGACTATCCAATTTAGCACTGGGGTCTATGGAAAAGCATGACAAAATATGGGGCCCTGTTTTGAAATCTACATATTGTCATAACTTGCTGTGAAGGCTCTGACCTGCTTAATGCCATTCTCCTGGCAGCCCCAGGCTATACATGCCAATGCACCCAAGGAAAGAAACCAATTGTGTATCGATAAAAGTTAATAGTTATCAGCAGTGAACAAAGTACATGCTGTATTGCAACTAAGGTCATGTTGTAGTTTGATGTTTTTTAGTAACTTTCTGTATAAGTAGACCCCATTAGTAGTAGTCAGGCATTTATCTGTATTATATCTGCTGTATCTTGTGTGCACTAAGAAAATCAAACTTTTCAACTTCAATAATGGGAGGAAGCGGGGGAGGGAAGGTGGGATGAAATTCATCACAGCTCCTCCAATCCCTTCTGCAATGTTTTTTCTCTTGCTGTGCGGCAGCAAAAACTGTTCTGTTTGATCAAGGAATGTTGCCGCTTCTGATCCTCAATATTGTGGCACAGAAGTGGAGGACAATCACAGGTCCATTGCAGGGGGAGAGCAGAAGAATGAACACCTGTTCTGCCCTTGGATCCCTGTTGTCCACAAGTTCTGGCAGCTGTATGGCAAGCTAGCAAATTAAGCGTCTGCTTTTAAAGGCAGCCCAGGAAGTTAAAATTAAAATTAAAATCCTGGTTCCTTTTCTATGCACAGCTGTGGTTGGCTGGAACTCAAAATTCAACACAGCTCTTCCGATCCCTCCCACAATGTTTTTCACTCTCGCTGTGCTGCGGCAAAAACTGTTCTGTTCGGTCAAGGATTGCTGCCGCTTCTGATCCCCAATATTATGGCACTGAAGCGGAGGATGAATGATCACAGGTTTGTTGTGGGGAAGGGCAGAAGAATGAATACCTGTTTTGCCCTTGGACCCCTGTTGTCCACAAGTCCCGATGGCTGTATGATGGGACAACAGTGACCAAATTGGCAGCATAGCCATCTTATTACCCCACCTCATGTACCTGGTACAGAATATTTTTGTATTCCCACCAAAATGTAATTCTGCACAACTGCAACACCATTCCATGCCGCAAGTGTGAAAACACATTTTATTTATTTGTTTATTTAGTTATTTATTATTATATTTTGGTGACCAGGATAGCCTATTGAGCCCCAGAGGTACCTTTTTCAGGGGCAACCCGGAAGTTACGTAAGACAAGAGGTACAGTACAGCTTTGGTGCAAGTTACAGGTGTCACAATAATGCAGTTAAGATATCAGAGCAGAAGAATTGCAATACAAAAGGGTGAGTAGGTTGTACAACAGTAATAACACTGAATGATTAGTTAGCAGATCGAGATATTGTTAGGTCAGAGTTGGAGGATAGGAGTCGGGTTAGTCATTTATCTCCTGGTACATGCCAGGAGCCAGTGCAGTGGCAGGCACTGGCAACCACAAGGTGGGCCTTAAGCCTAGTGTGGACATTTTTGATTGTGGGGGCTTCCTGTACCCCAGGCAGAAGCTGGTTCCACAGTGTGGGAGCCATGAAGGCAAATGACAGACTGCCTACTTTGGTTCCAATCCTGGGGACTTCAAGGAGAGTTCAGCCAGATGTGCGTAGGTGTCGGTGATTGGCCTTAAGAGCAATGAGGCCAGAGAGGCTGAGGGCTTGGGCTGACTAACTTGTATGCTAGGCAAAGTAGGGGGTACTGAAGGTGCGCATCCACTGAGGGCCAGTTTAGGAAGGATAGAGAGTCACAGAGGTGGTCCCTGGGATTGGCCTGGGATGCAAAGCGAGCCACCTTGTTGTACAGCACCTGAAGTCTGTGCTTCTCCAGCTTTCTCAGCCCTTGCACTACTGGGGCTGTGTATGTGATTTTCGGGAGGAGGACGCTGGTGGTGATTGAGGTTCTAGCTTCAGGCATGAGCAGGTCTTTCAGTCGATAGAGTATGCCTCGTTTCCCCTGTAAGGCTTTGGTGACTGAGTCCACGTGGTTCTTCAGGATGAGACCCTGGTCCAGGGTTAGGCCGAAGTATTTCAGAGAGGGCACTACTTCTAGGCTTTTACCAGACATAGTGGTGAGTTGAAGGTGCTGCATTCTGTCCTGACCAAGGGATCTAGGGCCAAATAGCATTGCCTTAGTTTTGAACATGTTGAGGACCATTCTGTTCTTAGTGAACCAGTGCTCCAGTGCCTGGAAGTCACCTTGGAGTTCATGGCTAAGGCCTCCCAGGTTGGCGGCGGACTGGTAGATGACTGCATCATCCACGTACTGGATGACAGAGCTCCAGCCACATTGGTTCGGTAGTTCATTAGTGAACGGGAGAAGAGGAGGGGGCCCAATATCGACCCTTGGGGTACCCCCTCTTTTAGTGGGAGTGGCCCTGAGATGGCATCCTTCTACTTTACCCTCTGCATGCGATCGGTTTGAAAAATGACAGCTGTGACATACTGGAGGTGAGGTAATACAAAGTATGTGTTGAAAATGTGGGGCCAAAATATTTAAAAGTTACAAAGTTAGGAGTGTGCATAGTGAAATTGCAATGGCTAGTCATAACTTTGGCATTTTTACATATTTTGACCTGAAATTTTCTACATTGTCTTCTTACGACGCCGCCTCATGAACAATATAACTGTCATTTCACAAATCCTGCCCAAAAGGTGAAATCACCAAGTGACTGGGAAATACCCTTTTGGGCTGGAGTTGCATAATGACAGTCATGTTGTTCATGAGATGGGGTCCACAAAAGGCTATGTTGCAAAATTTGGGGTAAAAATGTTAAAAAAATGGCTGCGTTACTGAAAGTTGAAACCTCCACTGAAGTACATTGAACCACATTTACAGTACCTTAGTTTCTCATATTACAGTCGCCGGTTCCAGCAGAAGACGTATCTTTGATCAGAGAGTGGGTTTCGAACTTGGGACCTGATCAGGTAAGTGAGGGTGTGGGATGTACTAGGGGTGCAGGGTAGGGGTGCTGAGTTGGAGGTGGGGGGACTGATCTGCAAGGGACTGTGTTATCTGTTTAAAAAGAAAAACACATAGAGGATGGTTTTCTTTATTGTAGGTACATGGACAGTGATCAGAGGGTGGGGGGGTACCACTAGACATGAGGGAACATAAAAAAAGAAGAGGCACAGCGATTGGTGGTGGGGTACCACTGAACACCAGGGAATATATTAAAGGGTACCTAAACAAGCAGTTTTTTAAAACTGCAAACTCCAAAATCTGGCTTCATTGTGAGGTAAAGTAAAGGCTGCTGTTTACATTTATACTAAAACTGCATTTATGTAAATAACATGAATGCAGTTTCATAGCTTTTGAAAAATTTAAACATCAGCCTTTCCCTTTCAAAAAACAGCCTTAGTTTCTCCCTAAGATGTCTGCCAGGTGTGTTAAGTGATGAGTCATGATGACATCATCGGAGCCAGAGACAGAGATCCACATATATTTCTATAATGGTAACAAGTTCTTCTTTCCCTGTTTATTTTGAGTTGTTGTACCAGAATGATCAACACCATGTATTAACGCGTGGATTATTTTGATCAGTACACATTCGGCTATGATTTTTTTCATTTTGTTTACTTTAACTTGCAGAAAATGTTTTGCAATCCAGCTGACCTTTTCTTTGGCAAACTGCATTACAGTACAACACTTCAAATACTTGATGATCTAATGATTATATGATGCATTGAATTTTGTTTTGTTTTTTTTTAACCATGAGAGACACACTAAGCTGAAAGCTTGTTTACAGGTGTGGCCTGGGAGCACAAAGAAGTTTAGTGACTTGCTCAGGGTCACACAGCAAAGTACAAGTCTTGTTCAGTTCTAAAGCTCATGCTCGCTTGTTAATCCACAAATAAGGCTTTTTCCATGTGAACCCCCTGCACCTAGCCTGCCTTCTGTTGAACACCCCACCATCCATACCCTGTCCTTAGTACTGCCTGGGGCTGCATATGAGCTTGCAGTCTCATGAAGAGAATTATCACACCTCAGATAGTAAACTTGTACCTCAGAGAGTTGTGCACACCTATACTAATACGCATCATCAGTTGGCACTGTTAAAAAATACCTCCCAAATCACTGTCCAGTCCACATTCTCAGTGTTTGACTTCTGCTTCCACAGTAAACATTGAGTGGATCACCACCCTTCTACACAGTGAAGGTAGTATGCACAGTTCCCTGTTGTGTTTTTTCCCACCTCATTAACCAACAACTAGATCTTGCTGGAGGGCCAAGCAATAAGCATCATGACCCA
Source organism: Neoceratodus forsteri (assembly GCA_016271365.2). NCBI lineage: Eukaryota > Metazoa > Chordata > Ceratodontiformes > Ceratodontidae > Neoceratodus > Neoceratodus forsteri. Next base: position 375,613,560 of record CM057449.1, read on the forward strand.
CCAGAAAAACTGCTGTTCATGTCCTCATAAGGGCTGCACTTACAATGGATAACATTATTATTAGAGGAGAGGCATTCTAATACCGTGAGTGAATCCACCTGACTTCCTGTGTCAGTCTACTCCTTTTCCTATGATCTGCAGAACCCCACAGAACAGTTCCCAGTAATTCTTCACCAGTACTTTTCTGTGCCCTACTCCACAATGTGAGTTGGCAGGCTACCACCATTCCAAATCTTGAATGCGCTACACACAACTCCCTCAATACTGTCCTAACAAACGTCAGCATCCCCCCCACCACCCAAGGATAATCTCCCTATGCTGAATTCAAGTAACAGTTTAAGTGCAGCCCTGCCACTCTGAGAATTTTGTCATTGCTGGCTACTCTCATCCACAGTCAGGTAGTGATCACGATGCTGGCAGTCCCACATTTCAGATCTCACAGTGATATGCTCAGCATCCTCCTTCATGTCTTCAACTAACCTGAATATAGCTGTACCCTGCTGGAATAGCCTCTTCAGTCCCTCTCTGGCATTCATTCTTCTCACCTGCTCCCCACACCAAAAACTGGTGAGTTCACTACCTTTCTGCATCATTAATGTGTTTAGTACAGTTTCCCGTGTTATATTTACATACTAATAATAAACATGATCTTCTGGTAAGCCAGTTTGATAGCAGCATGGCACAAGTGGAAAAATAGGCTTTCCTACCCCTATAAGATCAAAGCCACCTATGATTAGGCACTATTAAATGGCATGCATAATGATGTGCACACCCATCATTTAATAGTGCCTAATCAAAGGTAGCCTTGATCTTTTAAGGATAGGAAAGCCCATCATTCCCCTTGTTCCCTGCTGCTATGAGCCTGACTTACTGGAAAGATATGTTTATATTTGATATGTTAAAATAAAATGGAGACTGTAATACTTGCATTTATAATGAAGAAGGGATATCAGTTCACCAGTTTTCAGTGGGAGGAGGAATAGTGAAGAATGAATACTAGAAGGGGACTGAGAAGGCCACTCTTGCAAGGTATTGCTATATTCAGGGAAGGAGGAAGACAGAAGGAGAGAAATATGAGCAGATTACTGTGAGAAATAAGATGTGGGGCTGCCAGCACCTTGATCACTACCTGATCCCATTGTCCTGGCCAACATTCCCCTTCCCATAAAACCAGTTCATGCAACTGTCCAAGGCTGTATGTGGATAGTAATGTATGAAATGGCTCCCACTACACATTCGGTCAGTTCAATACCAGTCTAGTATTGCTTGTAAAGCATTTTGGGATACAATGTTTATGAAAACCATTATTTAAGTGCTGAATCTTCTTGTTATTATTATTATTATTATTTCCCAAGGAAAAAGAAGACAAGACAAGCATATATTTGAGTTTCAAGAAAGTATGAACTCTAACATTGAACTGCACAAGAAATTTACTATAAAAAAAGTGGTGTCTCTAGGGTGTGGCGAAGGGTGTGGCTACACGCCCCCTCAACATAGTAACGTACTTGCTTGCTGCTGCATTTCACTTTGTTGAAAAAGTCTGATTTATTGATTGTACAAATGTTTACATTCAAACTATGGATTACATTTGTAGGTTCTATCAAAAACATACTAGAAAAGAATAATAGCAGAAAATATAAAGGTTTAATAAAAATGTTAAAAGTGCATATTAAGCATGTATACCACCCCAGCACCCCCATTGTAGTATCCTAGATCCACTGTAACCACTAGATCATCAAGCTATTCAAGATTTGTACTGTACTGTGGTTTGCCACAGAGAAATTCGGTTGGATTAAAACACATTGTCAGCATGTTAAACTAAACAAAATGAACAGAACCAATGCCTAACATGTGTATTGTACAAAATAATGCACATGGTTTTCGATTTGGGTGAAACAATTCTATACAAAGGAAAAAAATAAATAGTTAGCACTATACAGAGCCATATATCTCTTGGACTTTGGCTCCGATAATGTCATCGCATAATACATTTGGTGGCCATTTTAGGAAGCAGGTAAGACAGTTTTTTTTTTAATTGGAAGGCTGATTTTACAATTTTCAAATGCTCTGGGACCACATTTAGGTAAATTATGTAAATGTAGTTTTAGCATTAATGAATACAGCAGCCTTTCCTTTAATCACCTACGGTGTCATGCTTTTGAATAGTTTGTTGTCAAAATGTTGTTTAGGTATCCTTTAAGATACAAGGGGGACAGTGATCAGTGGGAAGGGGGGTATTTCAAAAGTTTCACCAGGCAAGACAAACTGGGCTGATAACAGTTCATTTCCAGGTGTGCCCATCCCATGGGGGCACAAAAGTCCATTCAGTAGCAGAAAAAATAAATAGTATTAACAGCAATACAAAAACAAAAGTCATAGACAGCAATGCAGTATGTCAAAGGAGAATAATTGAAAATAATGTAATGGGGAAGACAATCAGTGGTTGGGGGGGTGCTACTATACAGCAGGAAAATTAAAAGGGAGACAAAGCATGGACATCAGAGGTTAGGAGGCACCACTAGACACCAGTTTAATGAAGGGGTAGGAGTAGTGGAGGGTGGGTGGTGCCCCAAGACATCAGAGAAAAACATTACAGTACTGGGGACAGCAATCAGAAACATAAGGAAAGATTCTGGCATCAAAAAAATGATTCTTTTTCGTGACTTGTGATACACAAAAATATTCTTTTTTTGTATCACACAGTCACGAAAAATGATTCATAAAAGTAAAACAAAACACATTTCCAGGGCATACCTGCAACTGTGAAGTGCAGCTTATACCTAAGGGGGTCCTGATCAGCCAGCTAGGTGTGTTGGACTCTCTCCAGGATGTCATTTTTGTGACTTTTTCATTTTATTTTAAGAAAAAACAGAAACAAGATGGTGGCAAATGAACAGGGAATTTTCACATGGGAAACAGAATTCTTTTTTCATTTCATACAGTTATAGTATCTTTCAGTGTTTACTGAGCAGTGAGCATGCTCAGAAACAATTTTTTCAAATTTTAAAAATGCAATAACTTACAAATGGCTTATTATTTTTATACCAGACAAGCAAATGGTACATCTGTGGGCTAGTCCCTTTCTGCCCTAAAAATTTCAGATCAAGAACCCCAACTTTCTGGGTTATGGGCAAGTTCAAAGAAAAATACCAGCAAAACCAAGGAGTGAAAAAATGCTTTTTTCACCTCTCCAGAACTTGGAAACCACACATCCAACCAGAACACAACTTGCCACATTCAGAAATCTACCTGTGGGGACAGTGCATGTGAATTTGCATGCAAATTTGTTGAACTGTTGCAAAGTTATTACAAAGAAAAAGTTTAACATTAAAGTGCCTACTCTACCTTTGGGGGCACAACTGTACACACACGCACACACACACACACATACATATACACACACATATATATATATATATATATATATATATATATATGTGTGTGTGTATAGAGGCAAAAACTCTGTTTGATGCATCAGTTAGGGTTGTTCCACAGCGACAAGCGTGAGGAAATTCAGTGTTAGGGTTGAAAACCCCCTTGGACCCCCAGCCCACCCCAACTGGCATTGGGAGGCGATTAGGTCATCGGCCCCAACTCTCACCCCATCACATGTGTAAAGCAGCAGAAGCATAGGGAGAATGGGGTGAGAGTTTGGACCGAATATCCCAATTAACACCCCAATGCCAGTTGGGGGGGGGTAGGCTGGGGGTCCAAGGGGGGTTTCTGACCCTAACACCGAATTTCATCACTTTTGTTGCTGTGGAACAACCCTAACTGATGCATTAAGCAGAGTTTTTTGCCTCTAATTTCCCTTTTTTTTTTGAGAATGATAACGAGAAATGGTGAATGTAATGTAGCGGCTCCCGCCACATAATGTCTTGTGACATAGTAACAGGAACAGCAACACAAACAGAAGTGCTAACACTGGCACACATGGTAATGAGAGCGTGAATGAGAACAGAAAGGGGTAACGCACATGGTGGCGCAGATGGAAACGGTCCACCACGTGATGTCTTGTCACATAGAAACATGGTGCCCGCAAACGGAAATGTCAATGGGCATGGTGATGCAAAGCAAAACAGAAAGAGAAACAGTACTGTAGATGCAAATGGCAAAAAATAACAGAATCGCAAGCGGAAATGAAAACGCAAAGGATAACGCACATGGTGGCATAGACGTGAACGGTAAGTGAAATGGCTATGGAACTGCAAGCGGAAAGGGCAACAGTAACAGTAATGTAAGTGCACAGGCTGGTTTTCCCCAAAAGCTACATAGAGAAAGACAGTGAGTACAAAGAATGTATGAAAAATAATGAGTCTTGGAACAGAAAATGAGGACTTGGAATAGTAAATTGCTTCTATCTCAGGAATGGTACGACATAGAAAAAAAATTTAAAAGTCATATGAAGTATCACTTTCCTGGCTAGTTTTGAACTTAGCCCCAAGTAGGGGGCTAAGTATTTTTCTGATGAAAAGAGATACGGGCCATGAAAGACGCAGCGAACGCCATAATGTTATCCAATGGGGAAAAAAGAGAAGGAGGAGGAGGAGGAGTAGCTCTTTACATAAGAGAAGGAATCAAAGCAACAGAACAAGAGTAAACAGGGAGGAGAAGAAGCACTGTGGGTAAATTTGGAGACCGGCAATGGCATCACAATCCACACAGGGGTTGTATACAGACCCCCTTCTCAGGGGGAGGAAATGGACAAGGAAATGATAGAAAGTGTACTTAGAATGGCAGAAAAAGAGGAGATATTGCTGATGGGTGATCTGAATATGCCAGATGTTAACTGGAGTGCAGTTGCAGCAGCCACTTCTAAGAATGGGGTTATTCTAGATGCCCTACAGGGGGCATGCCTTAGACAACTAGTATTGGAGCCCACTCGAGAGGGAACAATCTTAGACCTGGTTCTCTCAAATGGAGATGAAGAGAGGATCACAGATGTAAGTGGGTAGCCATCTGGGAACTAGCGACCATTGAACAGTATGGTTCACAATAAACACAGCAATAGAGTCATGCCATACAAAGACAAAGGTACTGGATTTTAGGAGGGCTGACTTTGTCAAAATGGGTGAGTGCCTAAGGAATGCACTAGCAAATGAGCAGGAAGGAGGGGTGGAAGAACAATGGGGAATAATAAAAACTGCCATCACAGAGGTAACAAGCCTTTGTGTAAAGCAAATAAACAAAATGAAACGAGGTAAGAAACCACTATGGTTCTCAAAGGAAGTGGCAGTGAAGGTTCAAGAGAAAAAGAAAGCATTCAGGAAGTACAAGGAATCACAGATGGAACAGGACAGAGAACTGTATCAGTTAAAGCAAAAGGAAGCTGGGAAGGCAGTCAGAACAACAAAGGCCCAAACCGAGGAAAAGATAGCCAACTCAGTTAAGAAGGGGGATAAAACCTTTTATAGGTACATCATGGAGTGAAGGAAGACCAAGGGAGGGATAGTGAGGCTTAATAAAGTGGAGGGAGGTGGGCGGAGGGTGACTGTGAAAAGGCAGAGATACTAAACAAATATTGTTGCTCAGTATTTACAAAGGAAGAGGGGGAGGTACCTAAAACAAACAGTAGAAACACTCTGGATACAGAAGTTGATACCAGCCCATTTACAGAAGAAAGGGTTCTGAAAGAACTCTTAAAACTGAAGGTGGACAAAGCAATGGGGCCTGATGATTCATCCCAGAATTCTAAAAGAACTAAGGGAAGAACTAGTGACACCACTGACTACCCTCTTTAACAAATCATGGGAGGATGGGGTGGTACCCGAGGACTGGAGGAGGGCAGATGTGATTCCCCTTCACTAAAGTGGGAGCAAGGCAGAAGCAGGAAACTACAGACCTGTTAGTTTAACCTCAGTGGTAGGGAAAATGATGGAATCACTTCTGAAGGAAAGAATTGTTGAGTATCTAGAGGCCAGAGGGGCACAGGACCCAAGACAGCATGGATTCACAGCGGGAAGGTCATGCCAGACAAATTTGATAGATTTCTTTGACTGGGTGACCAAAGTAGTTGATCAGGGAGGGGCTGTGGACATGGCCTACCTAGACTTTAGCAAGGCATTTGACACAGTCCCACACAAAAGATTAATGTACAAGTTAGCCAGCCTGGGAGTGGGTCCCAAGATGACAGCCTGGGTAAAGAATTGGCTGGAGAATAGGACACAGAGAGTAATAGTAAATGGCATCCACTCTGAAAAAAGGGAGGTTAGTAGTGGGGTACCGCAGGGTTCAGTATTAGGACTGGTCCTCTTCAATGTCTTTATAAGCGACATTGCAGAGGGACTGGAAGGAAAAGTATGTCTCTTTGCAGATGACACAAAGATCTGCAACAGAGTTGATGCACAAGGTGGAGTGAAAGGATGAGAAGGACTTGGCAGGTTAGAGGAATGGTCAAATGTAGCTTAGATTCAATGACAAGAAGTGCAAGGTAATGCACCTGGGAAACAAAAACCCAGGGGAAGAGTACACAATGGGGGGTGAGATACTAACAACAGCAAAAATGGAAAGGGACCTGGGGGTAGTCATATCAGATGACCTAAAGGTGGGCAAGCAATGTGAGAGGGCAGCAAGGAGGGCTGGGGGGATACTGGGATGCATAGGGAGAGGCATCACCAGTAGAAAACAGGAAGTTATTATTCCTCTGTACAGACAGCTAGTGAGACCCTATCTGGAGTACTGCATGCAGTTCTGGAGACCCAATCTCCACAAAGACATAGACAAGATGGAAGCTGTCCAGAAGAGGGCAACTAAAATGGTGCAGGGTCTGCACCGAAGACAAATGAAGAGAGACTTAAGGAGCTTAATATGTATAGCCTCGGGAAAGGAGGAGAAGGGGATCATGATAGAAACTTTCAAGTACCTCAAGGGAATCAACAAAGTCCAAGAGGGTAGCATCTTTCAAAAAAAGAGGTGTGCAAGAACAAGGGGGCATGATTTGAAGATAGAAGGGGGTGGCTCAGAGGTAATTTAAGGAAGTATTTTTTCACAGAGAGGGTTGTGGATGTATGGAACGGCCTTCCAGAAGAAGTTGTGGAGTCAAAAACAGTGGTGGAATTCAAGCATGCATGGGACAGTCATAATTCAATTCTAGGGGATGGGGGTAGGAAGAAGTAGGCTGCTGGTTAACTAGGATCTGCAGCTTATCCATCAGGTAGGGAAATGGGCAGACTGGGTGGGCCAAGCGGTCCTTATCTGCCTTCAGATTCTATGTTTCTATGTTCGGAGTGCCATAACTGCCTCCCCGTAATATTTTTTCACCAAGCCACTGAAAGGCACATCAGTGGGCTGTTGGCTGTTTTCCCTCCAAATTTCAGGAAAAAAGACCAAACCGCTATTTTGCAGCAGGGTGCCAAAGGATTCCTGTAACGTGTCGGTCGCCGTAATGTTATCCTATGGGGAAAAAATATCAACTTTGGAGTGCCGTAACTTTTCTGCTGTGTAATATTTCTCAATGGAACAGTGAAAGGCACATCTGTGACATGTTGGCTGCATTCCCTCCAAATTTCAGCCTAAAACACCAAACCATTCTTTTGCAGCACAGTGCCAAAGAATTGCTGTTATTTTCAGACACCCTGGAAAAGTACTGTCGAACTTTGCGAAAGCTTTCGCAAATTTATTCAACAGTCTCGTGAGCACGAAAGTACTTTGTGAAAGTACTTTTTCCAGAAATCTGAAAAACATATTTCTGGGGTGTTTTACCCCAAAATAAAGACATGGCTATCATCCTCAGGGTCCGACTAGTTGAATACAAAAATAATTAGTTTGCTAGATGATCCCAAATTTAAATGGCAAGCATTTTTCTGATCTCTAACTGAAAACCAGATGGCGGACTTGCGAACGTAAGAGGGCCATTTGCGAAATTAAAAATGCATTTGCGACACTGTCTAACTTTTTAACTTTTCCCTTTGACTTATAATGGGAAATTGTTTTTTGAATAACTTTTGAACCGTTTTATATTTTTTGAAGAAATCTTCTAAAGGCACATCGGGGACCCCAGCCACAGGTTCCCTGAAGATTTCAGGCCGGTCACGAAAACCGTGCGACCTGTAGGCGCGACTGTAGAATTCCAGTAAAGCGCAAATGCACGAGCAGATCACGCTTAATAACTCCGCAGCCGTGTATCTGACTGATACAAACCTTGGCAGATCCCAAGGCATATGGGTCTTGATCATGTATTCCAAATTTCAGGCAAATCCGTCAAATGGTTGCAAAGTTATTAAGGTGCAAAATTTTGGGTTTAACATGTAAATGGCTCCTCAACCCTAACTATGGTAGCACTACCGAGCTACCATAATATATATATATATATATATATATATATATACACACACAACATATCTATTGGCTAAGTAGCACCACTATTGTTAGGATTGAGCAGGAGTTTCAATGTTAAACCTCAAACTTTGCACTTTAATAACTTTGCAACAGTTCAATGGATTTGCACAATATCTTGCATACACAGTCTTGTGTGGTAGATCTCTTGACAACCTAGTTTCCTTGTGGTTAGATCTGCAGATTCTGAGCTGCACATAGTGTTAAAACATTAAATATCACTGTATTTTGCACTTCGTTTGTCATCTCACTGCACCCAGATGGTTTGGAAGTTTGATCTGACATCAGATTAGAAAGGGCTTGCCTTAGAGAAGTGCCTTTCACTGGTCTAGAGAAAAAATATCAATCAATTCCAAAGTTATTTGATTTTAAAGTTTTGAGTTCTGAGCATGATCATTTCAGTCTTTTGGATAGCTTCCTAGAATGGCAAAATAATTTGGTCTCATGAAAAAGGATTCTTTGTTGTGAGGGGAAAATCATTTTTTGTGAGAAAAAATCCTTTTTCATGAGATACCATCTTAGTACTTTAACATCTTCACAACTGTGCAACAGATTTGCATGAAATGTTGCATGTACAGTATCATAGGGTAGATCTCTTGAACTGCAAAGTTTCCTTCCAGCCATATGTGTTGAATCCAGATAGCGAAAAATGTTTTAAAACATCTGAATTATTTCCTTTTTTTGTCATCCACTGCCCATATGGTTTGAAATGTGGTCTGTAATTTTCACTGTAGAAAGGTATTGGCCCACAGATGTACCTTTTACTACTTTGGTGAAGAAATATTAATCTGTTGCTAAGTTATAAGGATTTGAAAGTTCAGTTCTGAGCATGCTCAGTAGCTTAAAAACATAGAAACATAGGCGTTGATGGCAGATAAGTACCGCTTGGCCCACCTAGTGTGCCTATTTCCCTACCTAAGGGATAAGCTGCAGATCCTATTTAACCAACAGCCTATTTCTTCCTACCTCCCACAAAAATGGACTTATGTCTGTCCCATGCATTCTTGAATTCTTCCACAGTTTTAGACATCACAACCTCCTCAAGAAGGCTGTTCCATTTGTCAGACACCCTCTCTGTGAAAAAATACTTCCTCACATTACCCCTGAGCCGTCCCCCCTCTATCTTCAAATTGTGTCCACTTGTTCTTTCACATCTCTTTTTCTGAAAGATGCTACCCTCTTGGATTTTGTTGATTCCACTGAGGTACTTAAACGTTTCTATCATGTCCCCCCTCTCCCTCCTTTCCTCAAGGGTATACATATTAAGCTCCTTTAGGCTCTCCTCATATGGCTTCTCTTGCAGACCCTACACCATTTTAGTTGCCCTCCTCTGAACTGCCTCCATCCTGCCTAAGTCCTTGCAAAGATGGGGTCTCCAGAACTGGATACAGTACTCCAGATGGGGGTCCCACCAACTGTCCGTACAGGGGGATAACAACTTCCTGTTTTCTGCTGGTGATGCCTCTCCCTATACAGCCCAATATGCCCCAGCCCTCCTGACCACCTTTTCACATTGCTTGTCAACCTTAAGGTCATCTGATATGATTACCCCCAGGTCCCTTTCCATTTTTGTTGTTGTTACTACCTGCCCCCCATTGTGTAATCTTCCCCTGGGTTTTTGTTTCCCAGGTGCATTGCTTTGCCCTTCTTTGCATTGAATCCAAGCTGCCATACTTCTGACCATTCCTCCAACCTTGCCAAGTCCCTTCTCATCCTTTCCACACCTTCTTGTGTATCAACCCTGTTGCAGATCTTTGTGTCATCTGCAAAGAGGCATACTTCTCCTTCCAGTCCCTCTGCAAAGTCACCTATAAAGACATTAAGAAGGACTTGACCAAGTACTGAACCCTGCGGTACCCCACTAGAAACCCATCTTTCTTCTGAGTGGACTCCATTTACTATTACCTGCTGTGTCCTGTTGTTCAGCCAATGTTTTACCCAGGCTACCACCCTGGGACCCACTCCCAGGCTGGTTAATTTGACTACTAATCTTTTGTGTGGGACTGTGTCAAATGCCTTGCTAAAGTCTAGGTAGGCCATGTCCACAGCCCCTCCCTGGTCTACTACTTTGGTCACCCAGACAAAGAAATCAATTAGATTGGTCTGACATGACCTTCCTGCTGTGAGCCCATGCTGCCTTGGGTCCTGTGCCCCACTGGCCTCTAGGTACTCAACAATTCTTTCCTTCAGAAGTGATTCCATCACTTTCCCTACCACAGAGGTCAAACTGACAGGTCTGTAGTTTCCTGCCTCTGTCTTGGTCCCACTTTTGTGAAGGGGAATCATATCAGCCTTCTTTCAGTCCTCAGGTACCACACCATCCTCCCATGATTTGTTAAAATGGGTAGTCAGTGGTGTCACTAGTTCTCTGCTTAATTCTTTTAGAATTCTGGGGTGAATTCCAGGCAACAGACGCTTGCACTTCCTTTTACTGTTGAAAAGCCGCTGGCTCGGTCACTGCTGCACTCTGTGCAGTCGGAAGCTTTTTTTCCAACTAAATACTTACAAATAAGCATAAAGAAGAGGGTTTTTCAGTTATGGGTCAACATTTGGCTAGATTAATAACGTATGTCAAAATAACGGACTATATGCAAGCAATGGAAACTGTTGTTAGCTCCTCGTACAAAACATTTGGCAATGTGCCAGTCGTCGGTGTGCATAGCGCCCGGCCACGCTACAATTGCAGGTAAAGTGAAAGTGCTCAGAGTGGCAGGATCAACCAGATAAGAATTTAAAAAAAATCACTTTTCACCACAATAATAGCAGGATCAACCAGATATTCTGGTAATTTAAATTGACAGGATCAACCAAATATTTAAAACCCTATGTAATCTGTTATGTTGGGGGGCATGTGGAGCTCTGTTTGGGGAGCATGGCAGGATAAACCAGATAAGACTTTTTTAAAACTAACCATAAATAACAGAATCCACCAGATATTTTTTAAACAATAAATCACATCTGCTGTTTTGACAGCTTTTCTGTAAGTTGGGTTGTATTGCTAGGGCCATCACCTTTATATCACCCATTCATTGAGAGGGGCATGTGGTGAGTTGTAGTGGGGGTTGGGGGCAAAGCATACATTGTATAAACAGAATATGACATGGCCTGACTGAAGATATCATATTTATCTTCACTCGGGGCCAGTGATATCATGATATCTCACTCGTGGCTTCGCCACTCGTGAGTTATCATGATATCACTGGCCTTTAGTGAAGATAAATATGATCTCTTCAGTCAGGCCATGTCATATCCCCTATATATATTACCCAATAATATAATATAACTTGTCCCCAGATTTTAACTATAAAGAGTAAGTAATTAGCTTTAACAACAGTTTCCATTGCTTGCATATAGTCAGTTATTTTGACATATGTTATTAATCCACCCAAATGTTGACCAATTTTTTTAGATTTGTCCAGGGTATTGAACTTGTGTATATCCATTTAATACCATTTTCCTTGTTTCTGTACTATGCCATGTCTCCTGTAACATTATAATGTCATTTTGAGTAAGAAAATCAGTAAATTTGGTATGGACGAATTTTGAAATGATTCCTGGAATATTCCATGGAATGATTGCTAAGTGTTTACTATGTTTTTTTAAGTATTCAGTAGTAGAAGTATTTAGAGGAGGGTCATATACTTGAAGTAGACAAGGGACATTGCTCTCTTCATTAGTAGTATTATCTGTGAGTCAATCTCTCTGTTCCTTCAGTATTTCAAATCTGCTGACTACATCAGCATTATAATGGATGTTGCTTTCCTTAAATGTGCTAGCACAGAGAACAACAGACTCCTGCAGTGCATTCTTATTCACTGGATGAATCCCTATATTGTCAAGTATTATGCTTATTCATAGTATTTTCCCTGCTACTAATGTGTTATTTAGAATTAGATCAATCTGATTACCATCCTCCCAGTTCTTGTAAACTCTACATACATTAACAATGTCATCTTCATAAAACTCTGTTCCCAGCATATTAGCAATCAGTTGAGATACAAGAAGTTTTAACCTTGGTTGAGATTCATAACCAAAGTAATTAAGCCCAAAGATAGATAATGTTATGTCTGGTAAAACTATCAGGCAGCAGAATAGTCTATCCTTAAGTTAACCTTGTTAAGATATATAGAGTTTTGCCATACATAGTTAGCCACTCTTTCATGTTTAAAGAACAGCAGGATTAGATCCATTTCACAGACAATCCTGCACTCTGGAGGCTTTAGTAACATCATCGTCCTCCAGGATATCGAATTGTAACCATTCCTTGCAAATCAACTGGGTCGATATCAATAATACTTGCTCATTCTCATTCTCATTCTCAGCTCTCATAACTCCTCTGAGTAACAAAACAATATGTTCTATTCTCAGCTTTTGATATATTCTTGGCAGGAGATCTAAACATAAGGCTATCAATTAGCAAGTCACAAGCATTTAATTTATTTACTGATGCAGATTATGAAAACAGGATTCATATATTAGATGAGACTCTCATAAATGTAGGGGGAAAACAGGCTAAGGCAGGGATACTGTTAAATTCCCCTGTCTTGGACTTGTATTTTAGATTAATAAAATGGAAGAACAGAGGGTGACATTGAAGGTACATATACTTTCAGTTCATATAATGGGACATCTTTAATTGATTTGTTTTTTATAAATATCAATGCTTCAGGGAAGATAGTAAATTCTACTAGAGGATTTGCTTATCCATATTTAAATTTCTTACAACTGTCTTTACCAAGCAGGACTTTGTTTAATCTTTGCAGATCTCTACAGACTACCTAAAGAAGTTATGTGCTGTAAAATAAAGCAAAGATACAGAGATCAAGCAGTACAGAAAGATTTATCGAAAATTCTTTCCTCAGAAATTCACATTACATATAAAATATTAAAATTAGATGGCTAAAGGGAAAATATTTACCATTATCTATCTTAGATAAAAAGAAGAGAATGTTACTTACTCATTTCAGACCAGAAATTTTCAGATCTAAAATATTGTTATACAAACAAGCAAAAGAAAATATTAAATCTCATTTTTGTAATTGTGGTCTAGGAGAGATGTATGACTTGACACATATCATTTTGTTCTGTCCCATGTATCTTAGACAATAAAGAACATGGTTGAATCAAATGTTAGATAACATCTATAGTACTCCTGAGGCAATATTTTTACTGTGTACAACTACTGATCCAAACAAATTAAACAAACTATTAAAATGTTTTCTGCTCATTGCATTTGACATAAACAGAGATGACTTGAAACATTTTGTTTAAGGACCAATGATCTTATAATAAATATGGCTGCAATGTAATTCCATGATGTACTGATTTAATCTATAACTGTGGTCTGTAGGGAAGTTGCTAGTAAATCAAAGAAAGTCCAAGACTGACAACATTGATAAAAAAACTGTAACTTATAGGTATACTACTGTAGTTTCATCTTTAAGAAAAGTCTTTAAAGGAAGGGAAAACATTCCTTAAATTAATTAGTTAACCTTTGTACTGTAATAGGTCCTTATTACCCTTGAATGTAATGTTTTGATGTAGACTGTAAAGAACACTTAAGAAACAAAAATAACTTTTTTTGATCAATAAATGATCATTATTCTGTTTTGGATATGGAAATATAGGCGACAATATGTCAAATGGGGGTGTAGGTAAACAGACCCAAACCCAGAGGTGTCCTGTTTACATTCTGGCTTACACATCATTTTAGCTACAGTGATTAATTTCTTTAGCTTCTTCTGTTGGTTCATAGAAGATTCTTTAGGTATAACTCCTCATCCTCACAAGGTACTGTTATTAAAAATAGCATCATGTTAACTTTTTAGGTGCAATCATTGAACAATGGTGCAAATAGTGCAATGTATACATGTTGAATGGTTGTATTTTTGTATATATTGAAATATGTATTTTAACTTTGTTGTAATGACATATAATTGCTGATCAATAAACCTTCTGAACTTGAACTAGATAAACCATTGGTCTTTTTCTGCCATCATTGTCTAAGTTTCTATGTTCATTCAGAAACTGAGTTTTCTTGTTATCATGTCATAGCAAAGTGCTAGTTATTAAAAATTATATTTATTTTTATTATTTAATATTTAATTATAGGATGGTTATTTGGGTGTCATGTGATACTGAGACAATTGGACTTAAAAAACCTCCAAAGAGTTTTTTATTTATCTGAATGGACTGATGCCAAGGCATGAGGACAAGATGAATTTTTTTAAATGTTACAAATGTTCCTCCTTAAATAAGAATAGGACCTCATGCAACCAAGCACAGACTGATACAAAAGGTCAGATGTGTGGATTTTAGCAAGGAAACTGGAGACATCTCTATGGCAACCTATTGCAGGGCTGATAAGAGTCCTCCCTTGCTGCTCTGAGAAGGAAATAAACTTACTGATTTTTAATATTGGACATATATTTTTGTGTATTCTTATGAAATGAGCATTACCAGTGATTTTTATCTGTTGAAAACTGAATGCTCACATAGAATCTCCTTATAGAACCGAAGTTAGTTGCAAATATATCCTGCGCTAACTGTTTAAAAATTAAAATGTCCATGCTTGGACTTGTTTGAATTCCCACATCATGCAACATTCAAAACATGGTTTTTATGTGTCTGAATGGTTGCAGAGACAAATGATATTGTTTAGTAGTTCTGCTTTAGAGCCCCCATATTCAAAGGGGATGCATGGCACAAACTGGAGATGAGCTGCACATCCTGGAATGTGGGCCACAGCGTGATATTATAAAGGCAGGGATGCGGCTCATAGGTCAGAATGTGCAGTCATGCATAGACATTGTGTGCGGTTCTGAAACAGGAGGTGGGGTCATGAATGTGCTGCACATCAGAATATACAGAAAGAAAGTGCTGCCCAAAGGCCAGAAATGTCTTGTACATAGATAGGATAGTAAAAACTGGTCTAAATCTGTCAGCCACCCACAGGCAGGCTGTGGAAGTGCAGACAGGTGAACGGCAGCCTGTCAGCCCCAGTAGTCCAGTGGTACTCTCTCCCATGCCTGATCCCCATTCAAATTACAATCCCAACATGTACCCTTTTCCATAGTATAGTGCCCCCTCCCATGTCCGATCCTCATTCAAACTACAGTCCCAACTTGTACCCTTTTCCATAGTGTAATATCCTCCCTCCTATGCCTAATCCCTGTTGAAACTCCAATCCCAACCAGTATCCTTTTCCATAGTGTAATGTCCCCCCATGCCCTAGCCCTATTCAAACTACAATTCTGACCCTTACTCTTTTCCATTGTGTAGTGTCCCCCTCCCATGCCCCAATCCCTGATGTCAAAAGTAATGATATATCCCCATGTATTTCCATAGTGTGGGCCCTCAGCCCATCAGGATGGGACCCCCCACCCTGCCCCCCAATCCCAACCAGTGTTGGTGACTGACCCAGCCCTCTGCATGCCACCATGGCCAGCCACCGAATGAACTGCCACCAAATGGGAGTGTACATAGTATGCACTCATTAAACCAATGAGCACATACTATGTACAGCACCATTCCGTGACAGTTCAGTTGGTAGCAAGCTGTGGTGGTGTGTAGAGGGCTGAGCCAGTCACTGGCAATGGTTGGGTTTGGGGGAGTGGGGTGGGGGGCCACTACACTATGAAAATACAAGGGGACATCTAGAGGAAGAGCATTTGCTTTTATGGCTCTGACCCTGTGGAATTCTCTACTTCATTGGATACAAGATATCCTGAACATAGAGGATTTAAAAATATCTTTGAAAACTCACTAATTCAATCAGGCTTTTTCTGGTCTATGATATAAAGGCCTTTAATTAGGCAGTTGCTTATAAGAATTGTATGTGATGAATTTTATGAATATTTTAAATATGTATGGAGTTGTAAATGTATATATATGTGACTCTATGTTTTTAATTGTAAGGGAGCCCTGAGCTCTGGAAGGGTGCTTTTTAAAAATAAAGTTGATGATGATGATATGTATGTTATGCTTGACATTGGGGATTGGGGCATGGGGGGTGCCACTACACTATGGAAATACATGGGGATATGTATCTTACTCTTGACATCAGGGATCGGGGCATTGGAGGGGGGATACTACACTGAACTGTCACTGAACAGGACTGTAAATAGTACATGCTCATTAAACCAATGAGTATGTACTATGTACAGTACTATTCGGTGACAGTTCAGTCAGCAGCTGACAGTGGTGGTGTGTGGAGGGCTGAGCCAGTTGCCAGCACCAGTTGGGTTTGGGGGGAGTGGGGTGGGGGTCCCATCCTGATGGGGTGGGAGGCCACTATACTATGGAAAGACATTGGGATATATATGTTACTCTTGACATCGAGGATCAGGGATGGGAGGGGAGACATGATACTATGGAACAGAGTACAGGGTGGGATTGTAGTTTGAACAAGGATCAGGCATAGAAAGGGGGCACTACACTATGGAACTGGGTTCAGGAGGTAGTTCTAGATCAATCAGGGTTTAGGGCTGGGTGGGGTATCCACTAGACTACTGGGGCAGGCAGGGGATGTTGCCTTCATTTCCATGGGATTGGAACTGGGAAGGGGCTTGCCTGGCACATACTGCCAGGTGCAGCAATGCTAATGAGCTCATAATGAGCATGCATGGGGCTCAATTGTCATGCATGTCCAATGAGCTCATTAGCATGTTTCAGCTGAATATAGCCCTTGGGGAAAGGCGCTGCCATGTATGTGCCACATAATCCCCCCCACTGGTGGTGTTCAGCCCTGACCCTGAATGCACTGCACCCACCAAGGCAGCTGTCTGCTTTGTTCAGCACATCCAGGGTCCAATATTCATAAAGGATGCGTGATCTGTACCGATCACTCATTCTGTTTGAATATTGCAACAGTGCCGGCCAGCATATCTGTTTTGCATGATGCACTGCTATGAGCTTGCAACCGGTTGGCACTGAATATGTTCCCCTAGTTGTTTAAAAGTTCTAAGTGAGAACAGATTTATACCCTTTCATGGTTTAGAAGTCATCTCAGACAAGGAAACCTCTTCCCAAAAGAGGTTGTGTACCTTCCAACCTATCTTCTAAAGGTTTTTTTGAACAAAAATACCTCATCTTAAAACACAGGGTGTGAGAAGCAAGCAGGTATAATACTTATAAAGATATTTGCTTGGAAACAGTGTTTATGGATTATTTTGAGAACTGTGGGGTTTGGGGACAAGACACTTATATCAAAGTGTTTAGAATGATGTCCTGAATCTAAATACCTGTATATTAATGCACGTTTCTGCTGGCATCCAGGTTTAAGTAGGAGAAGTAACTTTGATCTTTAATGTTTTTTTTTAAAATAAGTGCTGTGCGGAGAGGAGTGGTACCAAGGACAGAAGAATGCCATTCCCCTTAATTTGCAAGATCCAGTTAGAATTGATGAATTAGAATATATGATGTCATAATGATGTAATAATGTGACTGACTTATAAAATCCAGCCATTTTAGAAAGCCTGCAGAACATGTTCAAACTAGATGCTTTGCAAATCCACATTAGTTGAGTCTGTCTTATAAATGATAAGCTTTCCCACCAAGAGCTCAAGCCTGTGTACCAGATACCAGAGGTTTTCCCTGATGCCAATGGTTTAAGGTGCCAACGTGAGAGGAGAAATTACTACAGTGAAGATTCAGCAACCATAGTGACAACCCACAGCAGAGGAAGAAGAATTTGACACTATTTCTTGCATCATGAAGAAAGACCCATATTTTGTAACAACTCCCAGAGTTTGACAGCTCAATTCTCAGAGCTCTCCATATAGCACAAGGGGTTTGCACCACAAAGAATGTAGAAAGTGCCACTTTTGTCAAAAGATGTGCTGGGAGCCATTC
The DNA here is from genome assembly GCA_016271365.2 of Neoceratodus forsteri. NCBI lineage: Eukaryota > Metazoa > Chordata > Ceratodontiformes > Ceratodontidae > Neoceratodus > Neoceratodus forsteri. The sequence continues at coordinate 375,631,746 of CM057449.1, forward strand.
ACAAATGCATCCTTTGTGAAGCACAGGCTGTGCGCACCAAAGGGAACGTGTGCGGTTGATGCACCACAAAATGGGCAATGGCATGGTGCTAGAGGGCAAGCAGCAGATGCAAGCTGACACATCCCATAAATTGAGATTCTCAACACCCTCCCAGATGGCAGAATTCTAAGTACCCTTAGGCCAGCCAGGGTGGCCTAGGAATACTTAGAATTTCATCCTCTGGAAGGGTTTGACCACTTGCACAAGTCTCAGAGCCTTCCCTGACCATGTGCCATAGCCCCCCCCCCCCAGCCTCAATGTGTCCATATCTTAAAATATCTATAAAATCATTCTCTGGTGATCTAACAGACCTCCCATCCCGGTTTCACATATCTTACAATGTCTGTAAAATCATTCTCTGTTGATCTAGCAGTTCCCCAGCCCCATCAATCTACGAATTACATTGATGATATAATCTTTCCCTTGTGATCTAGCGGACTCCCCCCCCCAGCCCTGATCTGCCCATAAATTGCATTGATGATACAGTCTTTCCCTGGTGATCTAGCAGACTCCCCCAGCCATGATCTACCTGTAAATTAAATTAATGATACAATCTTTCCCTGGTAGTCTAGTGAACCCCCACCTTGGCTGGTAGTGCCCAGAACTCCACTCCCCTCTTCTGAACCCTGAGCTGGTGACTGACACAGCCCTCCTATCACCACTATGGCTGGCTGTTGACTGAACTGTCACTGAGTGTTTACTGTATACAGTACACACACACTGATTGACAGTTCTCTGTAGTTTATGGGTGGATTAGGGCTGGGGGTGGTCCGCTAGATCACCAAGGAATGATTTTACATACATTTTGAGATATGGGTATATCAGAGCTGGGGTAGTCTGCTAGACCACCAGGGCCATCTGAGAGCCATGTACAGCAGCCATGTGACTTGCAGCAAATCCTCTGGATATGTTGTCTGTTTGGCACATGGCCATGGTTGCTGAAAGTCACTGAACTTTGCCACCGGTACCTGCCCAATACAGAATCAGGTGCAGGGTCCCTGGCTCACTGGGTTTTGATGTAAGCTGCCTTTTGACACAGCTTTCATCAGTCTAAGGGCCCTTTGAGAATCAAGCCCTGAGTATCACTTTAATATTTATATACATTTTTAGTGTAGCTTAGGAAGGGGGGGGTTATATAAGAGTAGATCTTTTAACCTATATTAAGAAAGGGTATGCAAAGAAATATTTAAACATTTTATACACAAAGCGATATTCAAACATTTTACATATTTTCAAAAGTTTATTAAGACTGCATATTGTCTCTATTTACTTTTATTTGTTGTTTTGAAAGCTTTGTTGCTTTGTTTTCTTTGTGTTATTTTTTGATTTTTGCAATATTTACCAGACTTGATATATCTATGCAATATTTTTTATCAGCTTTATTAGTTTATATTGTACAGGAATAATACAATCTATTTTTATATCACTCTGAGGTTGCCCCTAGAGGTGGGCAAATTCCATAAATGTTGCTATGCGTAGTAGTTCACATATAATCCAAATTTTGCTAAATACTCCACAAAGTGAAGTGAATAACTTTGCATCTTGAAGTAACACAAAGTTCCAATTGTTCACTATGGACTTTGCATTATTTCACCTTTTGGGGGCTCTTTAAGTTGGATTTTTGCAGTGATTCATGGGATGTAAGGTCACATGGGCTCTATATTGTCTTGCACAGAGTCAGTTCAGTGTACAGTATATAATGGAAAACTGGAGACAGTTTGTTCTCAAAGCTCTGAGAATCAAACCATCAAATAAGTTTAAAAAAGCATTTTTGCAATTAATCAATCAATCAAAGTCTTTATTTAACCAGGCGATCACCGTTGAGCAAGCTCATTTTCGAGGTGGACCTGGGCAATAAAATTTTGTGTCAGAATTTAGTAAATTGATTGTAGTAAACCTGTGTGTTTATATCATTGAGCATTTATTGATTTAGTGTGAATATTGAATGTTAATTTAGTACATTTAGTCTCTGTACTGACAGATGCTGTAGAAGTATGCTTCAGAGGAGGGGCAGATCTGTGGTGTAGAAGGGAGAGTCACAATGAGAAAGGCAGTCTTTCCAACTGTTGTTGGCTAGTGTTTTAGTATTTGTGTGTTCAGGTGCACACAGTAATACGTCAAGTACGTTTTTATCACTTTTTGCCACTTGCTGTGCTGCTGTGCATTTTTTCAGTCTGTTTAAAAGACTGTGTTGTAGTTTATTGTACTGTTGAAGCTTCTGTGCATTACCTTTAGTCTGTGTGCATGCCATCAAGTCAGACACATTTTATTGCACCACCATAATAGCAGTACTCTTAATTTCTTAGCCCGGCTGCTGTATTTTTTCCTACTTCTATCTAACTACTACTGTAAATCCCCCTCCTCCCTTGCAAAATAAGGTATTGTTTCACTTTTGGATTTCTGAAGACTGCTTAAGGTCTTGTTGTGCCTGTGCAGCTACATCTCTTTAGTGCTCAGTTTCCATCTGGAAGTCACTGTTGTTGTTTTTTTGGCTTTCCATACACCAAAAACTGAATAAATATAATGTTGCTATTAATTGTCTTGTTCAGTCTGTTGAAATTGTTCTCACTGTACTACTATCGTGTGTTTCCCCATAGTACCATGAATACTGTCTCACATTGCATATTAGAGCATTTAACTGAAAGAAAAAGATGTAATAAAGAAACATACCTATTGCAGTATTTTTGCTATTGCACTGTTTTGTGAATTCTATTGAATTTGTTAGCAACCCACAAAATTAGAAAAATCACTAATAAACAAGTTTCTTTTCTTGGTGACTCTCTGTAAACTAAAAAAAAATGCCCACAAAGACATGGTCAGCAAAGGTGTTTGTGACTGTGACGTATAAGCCACATATGTTAGTGGGGTATAAGTTTTGGTTCTGTGGGCAGGGCATTCTGTCACATCACATGGAAAAAATGAAAAAATAAAAAATCCTTGAAGGGAAAAAGTACTGTGTCAGAGAGGTTAGGCCAGGCAAGGTCCCAGAATCTGTGTGGGCAGCAGCATTGCCTGCAGTATCACCCTTAGCATAGGTGATGTGTGAAATAAATTCTGTGTGTGTGTCTGAAATAAAATCTGCCAGCCAGCCATCAAGTAACAGCAAGTATCCATGTAGGCAAAAGTTGTGAATTAACACCAGTGGTTTACTACAGGTATGGGGAGGATGACTTTGAATATTCCAGGAGTGGTCAGAGTACCAGTGGTGGTGCTCTAAGAAGCCTGCCAGTGCCAATTTCATGACTCACGTCATAGCCAATCACATTATTCATGGTCATCATGATCACGAATCACACCACTTCAACTTTTTTTAATCCAACCCTGTTTTTTTTTATCTTCAATTTCATCATGGAATCAGGAAAACACCCAGTTATCACATCACTCAAGATACTTGGTACAATACGATGTTTCTGTTAGTGTTCACATTCTGTTGGATGCTCTACTAGCAGATGGACTTGAATCTTTGTCCCCACAACAAGCCAGCTCTATTTAATACAGTAGCTATAATCTCAGCACCATCATTGTACCATTTATAATGTTATATGTGTTTTTCTGAGTCAGGCAGTTGAAGGAAGTACAGCCATAGATATTTCAAATTTTCAAGGGCAGCTGTTTGTGGAAACTCAGTTCCATCCAGTTTCTGGTGCTTTGAGAAGTGCTGTCAGTGTCACGTTCATGATTCACGTCATGTCATGACTCACAAGATGAATCATGTTCTTCATCTTCATGATCATGAATCACACCACTTCAACTTTTTTTTGGTGCAACCCTGTATTTTTTTTTTTAATCTTTGGTTTCATCATGAATCAGGACACCTAGTTATCATGTCATGTCACTCAAGAGCCTTGATCCAGTATGATGCTTCTGTTAGTGTTCATGTTCTGTAGGATGCCCTACTAGAAAATGGACTTGAATCTTTGTCTTCCAACAAGCCAGCTCTATTTAATCCAGTAGATATAATCTCAGAGTGAACTTTGTACAGTTCAGGAAAGTACAGCTGTAGGTATTTCTAATTTTCAATGGCAACTGTTTGAAGAAGCTCAATTCCATCCAGTTTCTTGTGCTCTGAGAAGCACTGTCAGTGCCAAGTTCATGACTCATGTCACTAGTCATGAGATGAATCACGTTCTTCATGGTCATCTTCATGATCACGAATCACACCACTTCAACTTTTTTTGGTGCAACCCTGTTTTTTTTTTCATCTTTGGTTTCCACCAGTGTACTAGGGATTAAACTGGTTTAAAATAAACTCTGGAATCTTGAAAAAATAGCATGAAAAGCTGAAAATTCTTTCTTTTACTAGTTTTGAGTAGCACACTAAGCTACACCGCTCCTGCTCTAGCAAAGCAAATGTCAAAGTGAAACTAATTCACTGACTTCCTGCCTGACTTCCTTCCTGCCTGCCCATTATGTGACCTGCAGCATATACCATTGTAACAGCGACTCTGTTACAGCAATGAACACACCACAGTGACACAACCGGTTCAACAGAAAACAAGCATCTGACAATGTTGGATGATCCTCTGGTGTACTGCATTGGCAAAGTGAATGAATGGCCAGCACTGACTTCAGCTGCACTGAAGTACCTGAACTGCCCACCTTCCAGTGTAAGTATGGAGAGGGTATTTAGTTCTGTGGTGGCCATAGTGCATGACTGTTCATGACTGTCATACTAACCTATCTTGTACAAATGTCAGCATGCTGACATTTATTAAAATGAATGAAGATCACATACGAAGTTGGACAATCACATCTATGTTTGTACCCAGTCATGATGACAGTGATGCTGAATAATGTGGGCAAAGTAGACCATCCTGGTGGCAGCATCAAATGGTGTACCACTGAGGTTGCTAATGCAGTCATGGAAAAAGAATTTCCAAGTGGGTATAACTCCGGCATTGAGGATTGTGAGGGTTGCTTTGCTTTTTTTGTTTCCCTTGTTTTCCACAGGTGTAAAGTAAAAGTGGTGACATACAGTCCAGATGATGGCTATGACAAAAGACAGGAACAGCTCCACTGGGTACTGATCCTGAACAGGATATGGGAATGATCTCAGAAAAATTTCTTCTTCATCTGTTTTCAGGTAGCAGTGAGGCACCGTGAACATGTTGTATGTTCCAATCTGAAGATGGACAACAGTTTGGATACACTGAAGACCTGGAAAGAAGACAAAAATATAAATGAAAATTGTTTTCCAGTGATGCAAGCAACCCCCCCAAAAAATACTTACCTTCAATGGCTTGGCATTGTTCGTACAGCAGAAGCCAACAATCAGACACATGTGGAACACGTGTGGTGGCAACACGGTTTCATCACTATGGTCATGAATCTGTGTGCTGTTATCTGAGAATGTAAAAGAAAACAGTAATGAGAAAAGCTGTAATTCACTCACTCACAGCAATACCCCCCCAGAAAAAAATAACATTTTACAGTACCACATTATATGGCGGCACATATGTATGGCATGTGAATGTGACCATGGCCAACACATCAGTGAAGGGGAATCATTCAGTATGTATAATGATGATTCCTTGCAAAGGAACAATATGACAGGCTGCTTATAACAAAAAACAAGATTAAATACAAATTAAATGGCAGTGTCTCAGAAAAAAACATGACAGTGACACATGCAATAACTTATCATTGTTGGTATGAATGCACACACATAGGGCAGCTTATTTCAGTCAGCACAGCAGAATTTTCCAGAACATGAAATTATAGTTCAACCCATTGTCATCTATGGCTATCATCATTTAGCAACACACTGTACATCATCAGCAGCAGAAAACAGTAGGATAACAGCAGCTGCAGCAGCAGGCACCACCAAGCCATTTTCTCATTTGGGATACTTATGCAGTTCTGGCTCTAGGTGCACACTTTAAGCAGTGCATCAAGAAATACTTTTGACTTTTCTGAACAGTTTCTCATGTGATTATTCTTCATTGGGACTTTTCATGATGTTTAAATAGCAGCAGCAGGTACCAGCAAGCCATTTTCTCGCTTGTGACACTTATGCAGTGCTCTGGCTCTACTGTAGGTGCACGCTTTAAGCAGTGCATCAAGAAATACTTGTGACTTTTCTGAACAGTTTCTCATGTGATTATTCTTCATCAGGACTTTTCATGACATTTAAACAGCAGCAGTAGCAGGCGCCAGCAAGCTAATTTTTAACTTGGGACACTTATGCAGTGTTCTGGCTGGAGGTGCATGCTTTAAGCAGCACATCAAGAAATACTTGTGACTTTTTTGAACAGTTTCTCATGTGATTATTCTTCATTGAGACACTAATACTGCATGCTGGATGATGTAGCAAGATAGCAGTATAAGCATGCTACAGTCACATAAGATAGGAATTTTGGGGGGACTGTAATTGAATGTCATGTTAGGGTATATTGATTGTAGTTGTGGGTGTGCTACAAAAACTTAACACAGTCAAGAGTGACAAAAAAAGTAATATAGCATGACAAGTACAGCAGCAGTGCAATAATCAGGTGACTATTTTACCTATACTTTTGTGTTTTAGTTTCAATTGGTACTTATCTACTGACTTGTCTATATGATACCCTTCTTTCCACAATTTATGGCTGCTGCACTCCTTTTATTCACATCTGAAATAATAAACAGAGCTCCCCTTTTAATCTGGCTTGCAGCCAGTTTTCATCAGTATTCTCACCTGTTTTTCCTATTATTTAAAATAATTTCTGTTATAACTAAAATGAACTAGCATGCAGTCCATCAGGCAGTGGTCCATGACCATGGCCTTATGGAGCAGTAGGTGTTTGAAAACAGCTGAGTATACTGATGAAAACCAGCTCTGAACAATATTAAAAGGAGCACTACTTTCATTATTTCATATCTAAAAATAGGGACTAAGTATGCTATAACCCCTGACAGACCATGGGTGTATTGGGGCATTATTGCATGTCCCAGCTGCATTGTGAGGCACAGGGGTTTGCCCAAGTGACTTTAAACAGCTGGGAAGTGCAATAATGCCCTGATACATCCATGGGCTGGGGTGGGTTATTGCACTTATAAAACAGGCTAGCTAACTGTAAAAATCAAAAAATCAAAAGCTTTTTACAATCAACATGCCAGCGCTTGATTTACTGGGGCATTGATGACTGGTCAGGTTACACTTTCTGCCCAATTGCAAGTCATCATTTGACCTTTCATTAATGCCAATTTTATAATGCAGAATCAAATTAATTGTGGAAGGAACGGTTTCAGACAAGTCAGTAAATAAGGGACAATTGAAAATTGAATAAAACAGTATAGGTCAAAATTGTTACCATATTATTGCACTGCTGCTTTAACACAATACAACAGAAAGAAAACATTAATGCCAAAAAAAAACAAAACATTTTTTTCTGTATGTAAAAAGATTATTAAGGAGGAAAAAAAAGAAAAGAACAGGACAAGATATTTTTGTTTTTCCTTTTATAATTTTTTTGGTGTGTATTTAATATTTTTTTGGGGGGGGAGAAAGTGAGGAAAAATAGACAGAACCCACAATGCATGTTAAGAAAGAAAACAAATAGACTACTGGGCCTGGTTCTGACCAATTAGAATTTGGAACATGGAAATGATTTTCAATTGCCAACCTGCCATTTGGTCCAGCTGCTGGCGCATTGTGTCAACAACGTTACCTAGGTGGTTGACCTCACTACACAGAACAGCAAGATCACCATGTGTGGCTGGAATTTCAGAAGGGTCACACTCATGTGCAGCTGCGGGAGCCACCACCTGTTCATCTCTCTCCCTTCTGCTGCACTTTGGATGCCATGCAGGCTGATGCCATGCTGCCACCTCTTGCACTGCATCCTCCACTGCAAGAGTGGTTGCTGCTAGTTTAGCCACCTTGGCTTCCCACTGTGTATGGTGGTGCAGTCAGGTGTGTTCTCTGGCCACCTGTTCCCAATTGGGTATCCTTGCAACCATGATGCACCATCAAGCTTCAGATCTTGTATCTCACCACAATTGGGTCACCTGGTAGTATAGTGAAAATATTCCTCCCTGCCAAGCTATGTGGAGGATCAGGCACAGGCAGTGATTGGGCCCCAGATGTACTAGACTGCTGTATAGTGGGGGGGGGGAGAAGCTGCTGCTGCTGTTGTTGTTCCTGCTGCTGCTGCTGTTGTTGTTGCTCCTTGGCCTGCTGTAGGTGGTCAGTACTAGCCACCAGTGCTGCTTGGCTGGCACAACTAACATCCAAAGTAGCAGTTCCTGCTGTTGATGATTCTGGAACCTCACTTCCACTGCCAGAGGAAACAACATTTTCAGGAAGGGGAACACTGGGTGGGAACAAGTTCCCACAGTTGAGGTGAATAGTTCACCTCACATCACCATGCATCCTTGGGCCATGACTTCAAGCAGGAACCCCACCTCTCACTTTTTGGAAAAAAAAATAATAGAAGTATTAAGAAGTAGACAAAAAGGAAAAACAGAGTAACAGAATCAGATACAAAAATCAAAAAGAGCACTAGGATAAAAGAGGTTTAAAATAAAGTCAGGATGATGACAAAAAAAGGATCAAAAGCACTAAACTTCTTTCAAAATTACTCCTCCTCCACACACACAGATCCTCATCTAGCAAACAGAAGGTCAAAGTTAAGTCTGATCCTCTTCCTCCCTGCATCATGTGACCTTCAGACAGTCAGACATGTGATCTGTGGGCTGTTTCTTACAAACTTTGCCTTCTCAAAAGGTAACATGAAGTTCATTACATGTGAATTTTGACCTTTTAATGGAAACTTCATGTAATTATACACAGATTCGGAGTTATGCACTTCGTGTTAACTTCAAGGTTGTAGTAAAACTTCACTGTATCTCCAGCTAGTTGCCAAATGCCATGTTCATTTATAAATTATAAGAACATTTTATGTAGTAGGTTGTTGAGAAAAAACCTGAGAAAATGTTCCCACTGTTTTGCATGCTCTATAAAGCTAAGGCTTGAGGCTGAGCTAAGTAGTCATAATAAACAACTGATATCCTAGCCTATTGTTCCAGCAAGCTGGTGCCTTATTGTGGGATGTTTGGCTGATGAACAGAACATATGCATTGGATGTGTATAAAAATAGATAAAAGGTTTTTATTGCATTGCATATAAGTAATTTTTCCTGTTTTTGTTTTTCAGTGAGGGTCTAAATTTAACTAATAGAAAAGTGAAAAGCCGATGTGCAAAGGAAAAGTTGAAGCAAGATAGTTTTCCTGACTGCCAGTCTATCATTACAAACAAGTGAAGACCCATGATGCATCCTTAGAAGATATGTATATAAAGTTATACTGAATTGCTATTTTTGTTGTTGTTTAAGGTTTATTGTTGTTGTGAATTATGACTGCCAAAAGAGTAAATTCAGACATTGTTAAATTGGAGGCAGGAATTAATTATCCAGTATTTTCATTGTCCTCTATTAAAAGCAAAGATGAAAGACAGAAGGACTAGAAAGAGTTACCCAGGAGGAGTCATTGCTGGTTGACAGACTGAATGATGATAAAAGAGATGTACATGATAACATCAACTGAAAGTACAACAAGAAGATAAAACAACTGAGTGTAAAAAGTTAATGTGTCAAGTTCAAGTACTAGAGAGGCTGTTATAAGAGAAAAATGAGAACAATGCTGATTTGGAAACTGACCTGTTTGAGGATAAGCAGTTTGAGAAGAGATGTTCAGATCTGTACAAGGATAAGATTGAATTGCTGAGTGCTCCTGAGTGCCTCACAAAAAGTTGGGAGAAACTGTACAAAAAGTATAAGGAATTAAAAGAAAGGCACCATCTGGACACCCCTGTTCTGTCTGATGCTGGAAGTGAACCAGAATTGGAAAATGTACAGGTAGAGAAAAAAGATAAAATACTTAAAGGAACAGGTACACGGGTAAAACTGAAAAGTACATTAAAGAAATCATATATACAAGGAGAGAAGATTGAGGAAAGTATAAAGAGTAAAAGTAAAACTAAGGAAAAAAGTAAACATCTGAAGAATTAGACTCTGATGCTGATTCTGAGATCTCTGGTGTTCCCTCTTCTAAAAAAAGACTGTTCTGATTCAGGGAAGGAATTACATAAGAAACATAAAAGGAAGAATAAGCCTGGACAGAAAAGTGATTCTGATTCACAGGTGAATTGCCTAAGAGATCTAAAAGAAATAAGAAGGTATCAGAAAGAGAAAAACAATATTTAAAGTTACAAACTGTCATGAAAGCCTTACAGTTACTAGAAGCAAGATATAGATCCAAAGTTAATAACGGGAACATTGAAAAGCACATTTGTAAATTGAAAGAATGCTTTGAATCATTAGCCATAACTTATAAGGGAGAACAAAGTTTAATAATTTGTTGGTCTGTGGATGATCTGTATGGGAATTGATTTAGGGTCCCCAAAGAGGATAGAAAAAAAAAAAACAGGCTGTACAAAGTTTTGAAAAAAGGAATTTGGTGAATATTGCAGCAAAGGAGCTGCTTAAAAAATGCAGTGTCATATTGATCAAAGTCCAAGGGATTTTTATTGTAAGCTAAAGGATGTATAATTTGGAGCAAAAGACAGTACTGACAGTGATAGTGATACCTTCCAAGGTGCATGCTACCATGGCTTACTCTCTCCCATTAGAACATAGTTGGCACTGGAGCTTAATAAGAAATATAGAGATGTACATTGGATTGTAGAACAGGCTGAACATATCTGTTGCTCTGGGAGGGGCAATTATGCTCCTCCAGAGAAAAAGGGACATTCTTCTTCCAAGGTTAATATGTCTGATGTCACTACATCTGATACTCTGGTTATATAGGAAGATGAGTTGCCTGCTTCTAAAGTTGAAAGAAAAGGGGAAAGAAGCAGAATAGCAAGAATCCAAATTAAAAACATGTACAGCATTAAAAACCTACAGCAGATCTAGTTGTGGTTCATCAACCTTTCCCTGATCAGCAGTATTATCAAAATTAGCAGCCCTAACAAAATCCCCAGCAATACCAAAACCAGGGTTTCTCTTATGGGGAATACAAACATGATAGGGGATATGGTAAAGGATATGAAAGGGGGTATAATAATAATAGAGGTGGCAGAGGTAATTCCAGAGGGTGCTTATATTATAACAATGATCAATAAGATTATTGGGCACCCCAAAACAGGTCTAGACCTGGTCCTCCAAGTCTAGAAGAATGAAAAAGGAAATACAGGCTGACATGAAAAAGGAAGTGGAGGATCTAAAAGCATTTTTTCAAAGTAATTTGATATGTCCTCCCCAGTTACCTCCTGCTTCTCCTTCTCCGTTGCAAACTTTTTCAGCATCACCTATTACAGGAGAAACCAATAATGCTAAATGACTAATAGACTCTGTTCTCTCTACTGCTGCCTAGGTAAATGAAACTGTAATTGTTGAAAATGGTAAAGAAAATATTGTGAACATTGAAAATGAATGCATGCCAAGTGAAAATGAAAATGCTATCTTTGAGTCTGGCCTCTCTTGGGAGGTGTCCAGAGTTATCATTACAAACAGTGTGCCATGTCACATGGAAACTGCTTTGTTGTCAAGAGCAAAGAAAAACAAATTCTACCTGGGTAACTTAATTCCAAAAGGGAAAGTAGAAAGGTTTTACTTTGACATAAACATTGAGAACAGTTTGAATTGTGAAGCTTTGTTAGATTCAGGGGCAGAAGTGACCCTGATGTCTAAAAGCTTGTTTGACAAATTGACTGATGCCTTAGGTGACTCATAAGTACTGAACATCCTCACTGATGACTTACATATTGTAGATTATGGAGAAGAAGCTCAGAGGCTCTAATATAATAAATCAAGTAGTATGATTGTGGCCTGGACCTTAGTACTCCAGGACCTACCTTTAGAGATCAAATGTGTTAAGAAGAAAATTAATGCTGTAGCTCAAGGGTTGGCAGATCTGCATGATTGTACTGTAGATGGTCATCCAGTACAAGATCCTGAACAACCTTCAGAATAAAATGGAAATAGCACAAAAACAACACAGACACCACAGTTATGATGAAAATATGTGTAGGACTTTCTGTACAGCATATGTTGATGGTTGTGCATTCCACCAAGACAGAAACCTGCATTCTGGTTTAGGAGTGATATGGCATGAAAACATACAATGTTGTCCGATTAAATACCAGCTTGTTCCTAGTCTAATCAAGTTCCATAATTCACAGGCATCCATACAGTCATGCAAACTGCAGTGCAGCATAACTTGCATGACATTGTAATTTGTACTGATTCTAATTATGCTAAACATTGTTTCCTTACACATTTACCATACTGGAAGGTGGATGACATGAACAATTCTAAAAGTAAATTGATACTTGTTACAGATCAGTTATTTATTTATTTATTTGAGTCTTGGAATTACAATCTATGAGCTAGAGTTCATTTACATAGGTTTCACGTCAGTAAGAGACTAGTATACAGAAAATAGCAAGAACTTCTTCTGGCTCATAGCCAGAGAGGCAAACCTTGTGAAGTTACATAATTAGGGTACAAACAGAGCAGACAAAATTACTATAGCATGTACAGGAAAAGTGGTTCGGTCCGGATGAACATTAGCACACAATAACATCTCTAACTATACATTTGAATCCTAGCTATTAAGTCATAGCCATTTCAGGACAGGAAATATGATGTGCATTTTAATGAAATTCTACCCATGACCAGAGCAGTAGCCACTTAAAGTGATGGCATCCATATGTTTTGTATTAAACTTACAGCACAAGTAGAGGAGATGGTAATGCAGGTGGGAAAATGCCATAAACCAAGGCTAGTGGCTTCCATTGTCAGGACATTGGTAGATGAGAGAAGGATGAAATTGTGGATAAGTGGGGAAGGGGATTATCAGAGAGATGGGGGAGTGGAAGGGGTAAGAAAAGGTAGCAGGCGGAAATGGAGTAAGTAGCAAGTTGTGGGTAAGCAGAAGTGCTATATTAAGGGTCAGGGAGACAATTGGCAGTAGGGAAATAGATTATAAGTAACAGGAGCAGGACATATGACTAATAAGTTGAGAGCAGAGTTTGGATTTAAAGGGGCCAATTTTTGGTTCGGTGACTAGGTCAGTAAGTAAGGAGTTTTGCCAGAGTGGAGCCTAGTAACCAAAAGTTATTTGGCCTTGGTTAGTTCAATTGAAAGGGACCTTGAAGAGATACAGTAGGTGTTAGAAGCTCTAGTCAGTCTGATGGTTGCTGCTGGATAGAGCATAGCACATGCTGCAGGTGGCAAAAGGCAGCTTTTTTGGCCAAGAGGCAGACCTGATAGTGAATTCTATTTTCCAAATCTAGCCAGCCCATTTGAGAATAGAGTTGACAAGTGTGAGTTAGATGTGGTGCACCTAGAGCCAGCATTCAGGCCTTGTTCAGGGTTGTGGCTATACATTTGAGAGTTGTGTCATGGGCCGCACTATATATTGCAAGGCCATAGTCTATACAAGAGGATACTGAGCTTGTTATAGCAAGTTGGAGAGCTGAATCAGTGAGACAGTGCCGATGTCTGTATAGCAGCCCAAGTTTGCGATTTTGCAGACCTTGCGACTAAGTCAACATGGGTGGAGTAGGAAAGGGAACTATCCAGGGTGATGCCAAGGTATTTGAAGTTAGAGACCATCTCAAGAGGTTCATTGTGTTTGTTCCTGATGATTAACTTAGATTACTTGTGATGACTATGGTTAGAGGCAAAGAGCATGGTCTTCATTTTTTTGTGATTTAAGAGTAGCCATGCATTGCAGAACCAATCTTCAGCATTTTTGAAGTCACTCTGCAGCCGTTGTTCAGGGGTGTCAGGGTAGGAGTGGCTCATGTATAAGATGGCATTGTCCATGTAAAGGAGGATTTGGTATTGACATGCATGGGAAAGTTGATTAATGAAAAAGCTAAACAACAACAGCCCCAAGATGGATTCCTGGGGGACTCCGGTAATGACGTGTTGGGCATCGGAGAATGTGTTAGCTATTTTGACCTGCTGCATGCACTCAGTTAGGTAACTTCTGAGCCAGTACAGCGAGTCTGGAGATAAATCTGTAGCACCAAACTGGGACAGAAGGAGTTCATGGTTTACTGTGTTGAAGGCCTTGGTGAGGTCTATGAATGTAGCACCCATCAAGTGCCCATGATCAAGGGCATCATGTATGTATCTCATGAACTTAATCAGCACAGTTGTGGTACTATGAAGCTTTCAAAATCCATTTTGCTGTTTGCATTGTAGTTGATATTTGTCAAGATAGTCTACCAAGTGATCATAGATCATTCTCTTGAGAGCTTTAGATATGGGCAGAATAATGGAGACAGGTCAATAGTTTGAGTGGATTGAACTGTCACCACTTTTGAGTACCAGGGTAACTACAGCGGCTTTCCGAAGCTTGGGGAATTTACCAGTGATGAGGGAGAGGTTAAGTATCCTTGTCAGTGGTACCACAATCACATTGAGAGTGAGGGAGATAAGTTTCATATCAAGCCTATCATTGCTAAACCTAGTTTTTCTGATTGCTTTCGAAGGGTACTTCTTGGCCTCAGCTTTTGTGATTACCCTGAGGTAAAACAGAGGGGTTTGGTTGGTGGGTGAGGAACTCATCATGTTCATGGAGTCCACATTGGTTGGAGTGAGATAGTCGGGGGGGAGCACCCCACTGAGGTCTGTGAATGCTTTGTTGAAAGTGTTAGCTATGGCCTTCTGATCCTATGTTATGATACCACCCAGGTTCAGCATATTCGGTACTGATTTGTCTGGTGTGCTGGAGAGGACTTTTATGTTTTGCCAGAATATGTAGCTGTTCCCCCAAGAGAAGTCAAACTCTGATCTAAAGTAGTTCACCTTCACCTGGTAAGTGGCTTGGGTACATTGATTTGAGGTTGTCTTGGAGTTATGGAGGTCAGAAGGTGTTCCCATACTTTTATATCTCTGCCAGGGGTGGTCTCTAGCCCATAGCTGGTAAAGGAGGTGTGGGGTTATCCGGATTTATGGGAACCTTTGACCTTCCTTTTGGTTAAGAAAGCAAAGATTTCGTAGGCAGCATTAAAGATTTTGATAAAGTTCTCCAGTGCCATGTTAACATCCATGGTAGCAAAGAAAGGGGACCAATTCTGATCCACATGGTATTGTTTCAGGGGATCTAGTTGTTCTCTGCCTAGGATATGGGACGTTACTACATTTGCTGGTGGTTGAGCACACGTGTTGGACCATGAGCAGAGGATGGGAGAGTGATCGCTTATGGAATCTGAGAGTACAGTTACATTCGAGATTCACTCAGGGTGATTTGTAAGCAACCAGTCTATTAAGGTGCAGGACCCAGTACGGTAGTTTGTGCGGGCCAAAGAGGTTACTAATTGGTGGAAGTCGATAGATGAGATGGCGTCTTTATAGGGAGCAGTCTTGAGATAGCCGGTTTATATTAAGACCACCCAGTACTAAAACTTAAGAATTAGTGTGGAGGTCTGTAAGGTAGTCATTAAGCACTTTGAAGGCCTCAGATTGTTCCTTGGGGGGATGTAAGCTGAGATGAGGGTTAAACCCTTGCCATGAGATCTGAGGAGTAGCTTCACAGGTAATATTTGGACATCTTTTCCAGTTTTTGGGTGTGGCAGATAACTCCCTTTTAAGTGTTTTTTATATAGATTAAACAACCACCGTCCTTTTTTTCTAGTCTATCAAGCCAGAAGGAGGTGTAGCAAGAGAGTTGAATTTCAATATCAGTGGTCCTTGGCATGAGCCAGGTCTCAACCACTGACAAGACATCGGAGTTCTGTTCTCCAACCAATGCCTGCAGCGAGTCCCACTTAGACAGGATGCTGCATGTATTGATAGATGCTATAGCAATGGCGCCTGACTTCATTGTTTGTTTGGCATCCAGTAATTTAGGACTGGGGTTGGGATGAATGTTACCCAAAAGCAACAACAGTAACCAGATGACCCTTGTAGCCTGCAACGTAATGTGCTTTATGGGTCCATTTGAGAATAGGGGGTGGAATGTGGTTGCTGGTGTCCGAGGGAGCTGGGGTCAGTTTGTATGTGAGCCAACAATGTTGAAAGGGGTGGGGTAGATTTAACATTCAGAGTTCCATCTCTACCAGAAGAGCATGGGACCCTCTCTTTGGAGTTGCTGGAAATATGTGGTGAGGAGGGCAGTAGAAGCAAGAGAAACACCATGTATCAAAACCAGCAAACTGGGGGATGCATGGCTATTTGTGTTAAGCAGGGCTGCCTCAATTGTGAGATTAATGCAGAGGGGTTAGGTTTGCCTTAGTGCTGGGCACTGGATTGATTATGTGCAATGTGCCTTTAATAGTGTTTACCCAAACTACAGCAGTGCCAAATCAAGAGACAGGGGTGGAGTTGCCAGTGAAGGGATGCAAATTTAAATGGTGTTGGGGGAGAGTGGGTGGGCTGAAAAATCAAGGTCAGTAAAAGAGTCGAGAGTCAGAGAGAGCAAATAAGCTGAAAGTCCATGGCTAGCGGAGCTTACAGAGTCTGAGATTCAATGTAGCTATTGTGATTGGTGGGAGTGTCTCAGAAGGAGCCAATCAGAGGGAGTCAGAGGCCAATAGTGCAAAAAGCTGCAAGATGCAGCTGCATTTGAATGCAAGCTGGGGTCCAGGCATCAGTAACAGTACCTTTGAGCAGTATCTGGTCTGGCAGATTTAGGCTGAGGGTGAGAGGTGGACAGCAGCAGCTTAAGGCAGGAGCAGAGCTGCAAACTGCCGAGCTGCAGCACACATCTGGTCAGGGGCCTTGGACCTAAGGGGGGAGAGAGAGATAAGGGGACTATTTAGTAGATGTGGGAATTGGTGGGCATAGCTTGTGCTACACACAACAATAGAGAGATGGACAGCGGGGGGGAGGTGTGTGAGGGTATGGTACCAAGGCCAAATTGGTTGAAGGGGAGAGTAGGCTCAAAATCAAAGCTGTGAGAGCTGGATGGGGGAGTTTCAAGATAGCAGAGAAGAGCAAAGAGTACAGAGAAGTACAGGGGTGTCAGAAAGACAGAGCTGATTTGAGCTGCACTTGGGATAGAGGCAGATTAATAGAGTAGGACAGGCAAGTAGGGCTGTAGGGAAGTAACAATGTAGCACAATATAGCACAGTTCCAATTGGTAAAAGCTAGCATTCAGTTCAGCTGCAGTTAAAAATTAAACAGACCTAGAATCTAGCATTCAGTTCAGCTGCAGCTAGCAGTTAAACAAACCTACTGCTATACAGTACATTAAACTTTGCAATGTAAGTTAGCAAGGAGCAGATGAAAAAATCAAGGTCAGTGAAAGAGCTGAGAGTCAGAGAGAGCAGCAAAAAAGCCATTCATCCATGGCTAGTGGAGCTTACAGAGTCAGAGATTCAATGCAGCTATTGTGATTGGCGGGGAGTGTCTCAGAAGGAACCAATCAGAGGGAGTCAGAGGAACTAGCAGCCAATAGTGCAAAAAGCCGCAAGAGGTGGCCAAGTTTGAATGTAATCCTGGGTCCAGGCATTAGGTTGAGGGTGAGAGGTGGGTGGTAGCTGCTTGAGGCAGGAACAGAGCTATAAACTGCCAGTTAGTTTATGAACATAGTTTGATTGTTTATTTGAAAAGGAAGCACCAAGGGACGTCGACAGTGAAAATGCTGACCTTCTGCATAGCGACGGCACAATACCAACACAGGTATTGTGCCATCGGAACAACGAGTGTTTTCTGTGGGGGGCTGTGCCCCCCACACCCCAGGACTTTAAGATTGTCAGCTCCAGGTCAGAGTTGTTCCGGGTAGGAGGCAGAACGCTGGGGGATGGCTTCACTCAAAATTGGACCATTACAGCAACTGTTGCTGTAATGGTCTTTTTTTCGAGTGTAGCTGTCGTGGTGTCAAGCTGGAGGGGGCACCAATTTGAAGAAAGTAAAAGGACACTTCAAAATTCAGGGACCAGAGGAAGCAAGAAATGACTTAGCAGATGCTCTGGCTAAGGAAGCTGCCTTAACTGGAACATTGTTCCTACTGTCCAAGTCAATATAAATATGGTTTCCCATTAAAAAAAAAAAGATAGTGAAAAGAAAATAAGGTATTATACTTATATAGTGATAAACCTGATTTTGACTTAGTGAAAATGCAACAGGATGACAAAACTGTAGGAAGGTTTTATCATTTCGTTTAGGATTCCATTGTAAACATGATTTCAGAAAGTGACCTATGAATGGACCATGAGCTGAAAGCCATGTATGTCAAAAAAGGTAACTTCCAATTATGGAATGATCTTCTGGTAAGAACTGGTGAAAAATTACAAAGGTCCAGGTGGGTAGTTTGATTTAGGTTATAGGGGGATTATGTTAGAACATACTCACAATGAGCCATCTATAGCACATACAGGGTATAGAAGAACTTATGAGGCATTAAAAGAAGTAGCCTACTGGCCTTACATGTACAGAGGCGTGACAGTTTATGTGCAATGATGTATAACATGTTGCTGATTTCAGCCTTCATTGCCAAAACACAAGCACCACTGCAGATCAAAGGAATTACAGTACAATGCCTTGGTCTGATATCCAAGTTGACTGGATTTGTCCTGTTACAAGGTTTTTGGGGTAACAAATACCTTTTGATAGTTACTCGTTTATTTACAAAATGGGTTGAATGTCTACCTACTCTAAATGATATAGCTGAAATCACAGCTTTATTGTTAATAAATCATGTGTTTAGTCGATGGGGATTTCTAATGAGAGAGGAATCTGATAGAGGTTCCCATTTTACAGAATTAGAGGCATGAGGACAAGCTGAGGTCTTTTTAAGTGCTACAAATGTTCTTCCTTCAGTAAAAAAGGAGCCTCATGATGCCAAATACAGACTGATACAGAGGTATGGATTTTAACGAGCGAAATGGAGACATCTCTATGGCAATCTGCTACTGGACTGATAAGAGTCCACCCTTGCTGCTCCGAAAAGAAAAAAAAACTTACTGATCTTTAATATCAGACATATATATTTGCTTATTCTTGTGAAATTAACATTACTGCAAGCATGAAAATAACAAACTGGAAGCAGAGGTTTTTATCTGTTGAAAACTCAATGCTCACATGGAATCTCCTTATGGAACAGAAGTTATTTGCAAATATGTCTAGTGGCAACAGTTTAAAATTGAAATGCTCATGTTTGGACTTTTTTGACTTCCCACATCATGCCACATTCAGAAATGTGATTTATATGCATCTGAGTGGTTGCAGAGGCAAGTTTTATTGTTTAACAGTCCTGCTTTAGTTGTTTAAAAGTTCCAAGTGACAATAAATTTGATCTTTCATGATTCAGAAGATCAGACAAAGAAACGTCTTTCAAAAATAGATCTTGTACATTCCAACCTATCTTCTAAGGCTCAGATATTCAAACTGCACTCAAAAAGTGCGCAACAGCAGGAGCAAGCGCAAGTCTATTGCGCCCATGTGCAAGAGATGTGATATTCAAAAACAGAGCAGGCCAAACTGCGCCTACAGCCGACGACTGAATATAGCACCACCTGCGCCATAGCGCAACTAGGAAGGGGAAGCTGAGCAGATCTGATGTGCCATAGCGCAACAAGGGATGTTCAGCTGAGCAGTCCAGAGGTGCCATAGTACAACCAGGGATGCCCCTCAGCAACAGAGCAATGCAACTGCACAACCAGGGATGTAGGGACCCACCACCCATGCCACAGATGGGCAGAGGAACACACAGCAGAACAGACATCATCCCCCCCACACCCCATGCACTGCACAACTGGGGGAGGGCTGGAATAACCACTGGCCCATGGAGACAAGTAAACAACCCACAGCCGGACCATGGTGCCCCATCACACCTACCGGCAAGCTGTGACTGGCACACAAGGAGGGCTGACCACCCCGTGCCACACGATCCCCCCCAATGCAGAGCACAACCTGCATCGTGACCCCTGGACACCCCCCCCATGAGCAGTGACCACCACTGCGGGAAACCCCATGCATGCCACCACCCACACTGTGACACTGCAACCCTGTGCACCACAGAACCATGCAAGCCAGCCCCATCATGAGCACCCATCAGCGGGTGGCAGCACATGGCAATGCAACAACGGCAGACACAGTGCCACCATGCACAGTCCCCCCCCGAGGTACTGCTGAGAAACCGACCATGCATCAGCACATGAGGTACCCCACACGGGACAGGGCATGTCCTGGACACCACCACCAGTGGTACAGCACCCTGCACAGTATTCCAATGACACACCTGACCCACCACTGGCCACAACAGCCAGCACAGACACCCACAGTGGTGCATGGAAGCATGCACCACACCGAATGCCACACAGTGTATGGAAAGACACCCATCCATACCCAAGGGCACAACAACACAGGGACACAGTGGTGGGGCAACCAAGCCCCCAGTGTGGACCCATGTAAACTGTGTACACACAACCCACAGTCCTCCATGGCACTGGAGTGCCAGCCACCCTGTGCAGGCACTGTGGACCCATACATCCCCATCATTTGCCCAGAGCACAAGTCACAGACAGTGGGGCACATCCCCTGCAACACACACAAGACACAGCATAGAGGTGGGACAACAACTGTGGAGGCCACAATGCCACCTGAGGCAGACATGCACCACACCAGTGACAGGAGGCAACCCAGCAATGTGACGGGTACAGTGGCTGCCCTGCAGGGACTGCCACCACTGACATGCCAGCGGACCGTGCAGGTCACAGACATGCATGTGTGTCAGCTGCACAGGCCATGGACAGGCTGATTGGTGTGCCATGGACACAGAGCATGCACCATGGACCACTGTACACAGTCATCCAGTGCACAGGGCACAAAACACACACCACAGACACCGACTGATAGCTACCCCCACACCATAGTCACCTCCTCAGGGACACACACACATACCCATGACCGCATCCCCCCTGACACCATGCACACCACTGCAGCTGAGCACCTATAGTCCGCTGCAAATAAGAGATCACCACAGTATTCATATCAAAATAACTGTGTATTGAACAAACATATAAAATTCAACTATTTACAATATTATGTACAAACTATATTCAAGGTTGGGGGGCCACAAACAAGGTGGGGGTAGGTAGGGGTTGGGGTGGACAAATGGGACTGGAAAGGAGGGCTGTGAGGGTGGGTCCAGGGGTAGGGGAATACAGGGACTGATGGATCCCTAGCAGGAGCGCCTCTCCCAACTCTGACTCCTCCGAGCTCTGTGCCTCTGCAGGACCCCGGTGTTGTCTATCCTTCTGAGGATGTCCAGCGAAGCCCTCACCACCTGGGGTATCTCCCACAGTGCCTCCCTTATTTCCCATAGATGGCATGTACCTAGGACAAGGGAGCACAGTCAATAGGTGTGAATGCACAACCCCATACAGCCCGCCCACTGTGCGTGGCATACGGTCATGTGACATACCTCTGTGATGGTGTGTGACCACCCACAGTGATCATGTCCACATGACCTGCCCACCCAAGTGCATATAGCCATGCAGAACACTGCACACACCCACCGGCCAAGTCCCGCACAGCACCACCATGGCCATTTAGTGAAATGGCTATGTGGTGCAAAGGCAGTGGCACAACCATGTACCTGGTGCATGCATGGACCACCATTGATGCACTCCCTGACATGCATTGCCACTGGACAGTGTTGACTGTAACAAGTCGCGTGCATGGCAGTGGTGGTGATGGATGGTGGCCATGCCCCACTGCCCACCCTGTCACACAGCATGCAATAGTAATCATGGAGGTATGGAACTCACCTTCTTCGGGACGGTCCAGTGGATGGTGAGGGCCCTTGCCCCACCTTGCTGCACTCTGCTCCTCCTGCCGCTGCTCTTCACGGGCATGGCGGCATTCCTCCAGGCCTGTGGGGCAAACATGGAGAGAGGAACATCAGTACAATCCTGTAGCAAAGTCCCCCTGCCCCCAGGTGTGTGCCCTCCCACCCAGCCATACCCACCCACCCCACACCCTGTGAACACCACCACAACCAAACCCGGACGGTCCCTCCCCCATGTGCTGGACACATACAACACTGTTACCCATATGGAAGATAAAAGTGTGTTGACGTAATCCCTACCTGGCCGAGGCACCATGCCCCTCCTGGCACGTGCCTGCAGGTGTGATAGTAACTCTGGCTCCCTCCGCCACAGGTCCCCGTACCTGTGGTGGCACTGCTCAGTGCTCCTCCCCCATCCTGTGGACTCCTCAAGTGCAGTGGCCACCTCCTCCCACACCTGGGTCCTGGACCTGTCCAGGGGTGCCTCCCCAAATAGTGGCCCATGGTGTGGCTCCACAATGGCCACTAGGTTGGCCAGCTCTATTGCCGACTACTGAGCTGCCCTCCTGCGTGCCATTCTTGCTGCTCGATTTGGCAATATGGCGCTCTGCAGCGTGGCTCCCCACGTGCAGATGCTGCACGGTACAGCGGTGCCATTCCCTATTGCGCTGTCACTGAACAGCGCGACAGAGGTACACCCATGCCTGACACATGGTGCCTAGGGGCAAAGGTCGGGCACAGGGTCAAGGGTCTCTGGCGCATGGACACGCACAGCTCCATTGGAACCCAATGCGTGTAGTGTGATTGGCTGCCTGTGTGCCACCGCCATTAGCGGCCTACCGCGCAGTTGGCCCAGTGCGCCTATGATGGCCCAGTGCCACAGTGCCATGTAGTGACCTTTGCTATAGTGCCACTGGCATAACGGTAGCCATGCCCTGCATTGCCTACCGTGCACAGCATATCATCAGCGTGGCAGATGCCTGCATCTGCTACCCGGGTATGTGCAGTGAGGTGTGCACTACGCATGTCACAGAACTGTGCCATTGGCTCAGCATGTTCAACACAAGTGCGCAAAGCGCAACAGTGCGATATTCAGCCGTCATATGCAAGTCATCTAATCAGCCATTCAATGGTGCAGCACTGCACTTTACATCCACTTAAAGTTGCGCCTCGCCTCATTTGCATGGGTTGCTGATAAAAGTGCGACATTGGGCTGCAGTGGCCATAGTCAGTTACTGCAGTCTATTGATGAGTTGCATGCTGTTTTGGAGTGTGGACTGTGGATTTAGGGACATGCATGGGACTGCACAGTCACAGGTAACAACTGCCATTCTTACAGGTACATAATGACCGAGCAAGTTGTGGGAGAGGAGGAACACAGTGGTGGGAGGAGGAGGCCTAACTTCATGAAGGCCGAGACCAAAGCTCTGTTTGAGGCCTACCTGGATCAGGAGCCACTTCTCAGTGGACAGCGGGGAACACCCCAAGCTCATGCTGCTGCATGGGAGGAGGTGGCATGTGCTGTGAACCTGCATGGCAGCCACCAGTGCTCCATGCAGGAGTGTAAGAAAAAGATGGGCACGGACAGGAGGAGGATTAAGGAGAAGGTGGCTGCCATCAGGGCACCATGAGCTGCAACAGGTGGTGGACAGCCAGAGGTGGTACAGCTGACCCCACAGGAGGAGAGGCTTGCTGGAAGCATGCAGCATAGTGTCATTGAGGGTGTTCTGGGTGGTGACTTCCAGATGGGTAGTGGCTCATCACTGCATGGTAAGTCATGGTCTGTCTATGGGGGGGCAGGGTAGGTCACATGCAGTATCGCGACTTTGCTTTCCCTTACAGATCCTGAGCATCTGCATGGGTCAGCGGTGGTGGGCCTGTCCACTGAGGACAGTCAGCTGGAGATGGAGGAGGGCCTATCCACCTTCACAGGTATACGTGGATCATTGCGACAGTGGGACCACCTGGCTGTCCACACTGATGCCATTGTAACAGGTGCGGAGGAAGCCCTGCCTGTGTCCCAGTGTGCCAGCATCCATGGATGCCAGCATACTGTGACTGGGGCTGGTGCAGAGTCCGTCACTGATGATGATGTCGCTAACATCATGGGCAGTGACATGTGTGTGCCACGGGATGGCCACACAGCAGGACACATTGCGCCCATGGCTGTGGGTGGTGCTGCCATGGAGGCCTGCGTGTCAGCACAGTCCCAGCCTGTGCCTGTCAGCACCAGTGGGGCAGCACTGGTGTCTGTTCAGGACAGTGGGACTGTTGCAGCCACTGCGGCAGCACCACTGAGCCCTGTGGAGCGGCAGCTGGAGGGGCAGCACCAGCAGTCAGCCAATGAGCTTGGGGGTACAGGGTTCAGTGGCAGCATCTGTGCACCACCTGTGGACATGCCCAGACCTGATCCTGGTGTGCAGCACCCACCCTCAAGGGGTGTTGATCATTAGGGCCAGGCACACCCTGAGGGACAGGATGCTGAGGAGGTAGATGACCTCTTGGACGAGCACACCCGCCTACTGCAAGCATTAGCCAAGGAGCAGATGCGGCTTGTGACGTCAGTGGATACACTGTGTGTGGCTCTGGAGTGGACAGAGGAGCATTGCAGCAGGGACACTGCTCTGATCCTGGCAGGGATGGACCGTTTGTGGAAGGATGTGACCGCTGCCATTGACAGGCATGCACAGGCATTCACTGCTGTCATGGCCACAATGGGCACACAGTCAGATGCCCATGCATCACGGACACCATGCAGTGCACTGTCCACCCCCCATTCCTGGCATCATGCGACTCCCACCCTGTCGACACTGGGTTCAGCTGTGGGCATCCCCAGCACTTCTGGTGCAGGCATGTTCAGTGTGCTGCAGACCCCTGCATGAGCACGGTCGTGTTCACGCAGTGGAACCCCTGGGGGACCATCGGTGCCACCCCATGAGGCCAGTGGTCAGCCTGTCAGTGCTGGCGGGTCTCGGCGGGGCCGCCCATGCATCCATGGTGGCCGGGGCACTGTGTCACGTGACTGACCTGTCTCCCAGTGTGGCTACTGTCTGGTGCTGCCCTGTGTGCATTGTGTGTTTCAGTGGGCAGTGCACGGGTGGGTACCTGGTCCTGCATGCAGACACACTCCACCTGCACACCCTCCTGGCTGCTGTCCGCAGTTGCGTGTGCATGATGATGCCTGCATTGCGCTGTACACCAATGTGCAATGGTGCTCAGCATCTGACACATGCACATGGACAGACAGTGGGCATGGTGGCCTGTGGACATGTGCGTTGCTAGGGTTGGCATTCTGGGTTGGTGTGCCTCCTGCCCTCTGTGCACGTTTGGTGCGTTGGGTGTGTGCGTGTGTGTATGTCCGTCTGCATGACATGTTAATCCTCACCCATCCCTGGTTGTGTGTGTGCTTCTGTGCCCTGCCACTTCCCTTGACAGCATGCACCCCTGGTGTGTGTCCATGTGTGTTTGTGCGTTGTGCCTTAGCCACTGGTGGTTGCACATGGCCCCATGACTTACATGGGTTGGCTAAAGTGCTCCGTCGTGATGGTGTCCCAGTGCAGCTGTGCCAGCTGGATCAATTGGGGGTCCCATCGCCCAAGGGGGGGGCTGCCCATCAACATCATCGCTGGTGTCCTCATCATCCCCATCGCTGCCCCCCCCCTCTTTGACCTGTACAGCTATCCCACATTCATTGGCCATGTTGTGCAGGATGCAACAGGCCAGGAATAGCCCACAGGCCTTTGAGGGGCTGCACTGTAGGGCACCACCGGAGGTCTCCAGGCAACAGAAACATGCCTTCAGCATCCTGAACACCCACTCAATGACATTACGTGTGGTGGTGTGTGCCTCATTGTAGCGTTGCTGTGATGGGGTCGCGGGCTGTCAGTAGTTTGTGAGCAGCCAGGGATGGAGGGGGTATCCACTGTCACCTGTGTGTAGAGGGTGGAGGTTAGTTTGGTGATCAGCATCACCCTGCCCCGAGCCATGTAGGCCACTACCAATGTCACTTCTGGCCATGCCCCCCCAAGCCCTATGATTGTCCATGTGGTTTGCATACTCACCCACTAGGTGGCCAGTGGGGATGTCCCCACTCTCGAATCTGTGGCACAGTGCTGACTGGTGCTAGATGAAGACATCATGTGCTCCCCCAGGGTGTGTGGCACAGACATTGATTATGCACCCCCTGGCATCGCACGCCACCTGGCAGTTGATGCTGGCATAGCCCTTGCGATTGATGTATGCGGCCCCCTCGTGGCCAGGTGGTGTGTGTATGGCCACATGGGTGCAGTCTATTGCCCCTAGCATGCCAGGCATACGTGCTACCCTGTGGAACTCCTGTATGTTTACTGTGCACTCCACCGGTGTGCTGATTAAATGGATGTACTCTGCAGCATGTAGCAGCAGTGTGCTGAGGAATTGGGTGAGGTGATGTGACGTGGCCGATTGGGTTATGCCTGTGGTGTCCCCAGCTGGTCTCTGGAAGGTACCCGTGGTGAGCAAGCACATGCAGGCTGTTTCTTTAGTCTCCACTGACAGGGCATGGCTCCATCATGTGGGTGCCTGCATCACATCATTGCACAGCTCACAGAGCGGCCTCAGAATTGCCCTATTCAGGTGGTACCAGCCCACAAT
Source organism: Neoceratodus forsteri (assembly GCA_016271365.2). Lineage (NCBI taxonomy): Eukaryota > Metazoa > Chordata > Ceratodontiformes > Ceratodontidae > Neoceratodus > Neoceratodus forsteri. The sequence goes on from CM057449.1 coordinate 375,658,147, forward strand.
CTCAGTATCAGTGTACAGCTCAAAGCTGGTGTGGGCTCTGTACTGCCTGTTGGGGGTATACCATCGACGGGCCCTTCCATGGCCATGCCTCCCTGCCGCCCACCTTCTCACCCCCCTCATAACGGCCTCCATCTGGAAGGTGGCGCTGGCCATGTCCCTGGCTTGTGTTCACCCCCCCGGCAGCTGTTACTGTATTCTGCCCCCTGCTGTCCTTCCTGCTACTTCCCCTGCACCGGGAACACCTGCCTGTGGTGGCCTCTGTGCTGTGTGGCACTTCCCCCTTCTGCACTGGCTGTGGCTCCCCACACCTTCTCTGTGCCTGTGTGTTCAGGGTGCCCTTTTCCTGGCCTTCCCTGTGTGTCCCTCCTGCCCTGTCTGTCTGGCTAGAGTTCTGCCTCATGTGGCTTCCCTGCAGCGTTCTTGTGCCTCTCCCTTGCTCCTTTTTATTTTGGCTCATTTCCGCTATGGTGCAACTTCTGCTTGCTCCCCTATTGCACATGGTGCAAGTTGTTGGATATCGCACTGCGTCATTTATGCATGGTTCCTCCCCCTTCAGTTGCACATGCCTTCATTATCATTGCGCTGTTGCTCAGCATGATTCCGGGGGTGCAACTGCCTCCTGCTAAATATCGCAGAATGGCGCAATTTCAGACTTGTGCAGACGCAACCCTATTGCGCATGGCTCAACCCTTTTGAATGTCTGGGCCTAAAGGTTTATTTGGAACAAAATACCTCATCTTAAAGCACAGGACATGAGAAGCAAGCAGATATAATACTTGTACAGATATTTGCTTGGAAACAGTGTTTATAGACTACCTTGTGAACTATGGGCTCTGCAGACAAGAGACTTATGTCGAAGTGTGCAGGATGATGTCCTGAATTTAAATACCTGTATATTAATACAAGTATCTGGTTGCATCCAGGTGTAAGAAGGAGAAGTAACTGATCTTTAATTTATTTTTAAAATAAGTGCTGTGCTGGAAGGGGTGGTAGCAAGGACAGAAGCTTGCCATTCCCCCTAATCTGCAAGATCCAATCAGAATTGGTGAATTAGAATATATGATGTCACAATGATGTCATAATGTGATGGACTTATAAATCCAGCCATTTTAGAAAGCCTGCAGAACATGTTCAGACTAGATGCAGTGCAAATCCACATTGATCAGGTCGGTGTCTTATAAATGATAAGCTTTCCCACCAAGATCCCAGGCCTGCCAGATACCAGAGATTTTCTCTGATGTCAGAGGTTTTGTACTGACTCCCAGAGTCTGAGTATCACTTTAATATTTTCATACATTTTTAGTGCAGCCTTGGAAGAGGGTGGTTATAAAAGGGTAGCTCTTTTAACCTATATTAAGTATGGGTATGCAACAAAATATTTAAACATTTTGTATGTAAAGGAATATTCAGACATTTAACATGTAAGAATAATGTTGTTACTTTGGAAAGTATTTTAAGACTTCACATTGGGCCCTATTCTTCATGGTGCAAAGTGTCTACATGCTGCATATCTGGGGTGCGTAGACACTCTGTGGCCACTATGCCCCTGCACCTGATTCTCCAAGGAGCCATGGGGCTGGCACAAACCCAATCCCAAGTCCAGCCAGTGAGTGCCATAAGGGGGCAGCCTGTGGAGTGATGCAGGGAGCTTGCCCATGCTCCACGCTATTCTTGTAGGTGTGGCATGCCAGGTGATGGGGTGCAGGCTACACATTTCTCAGTCACAGCCTCTGTGCATACCCCCAAATGTATGCTGCCAGCACTTGCAAACCCTGTAGGGCCCCTTGCCAGGCTGCTTCTGCCCAATTGGACCACTGTGATGGCAGAAAGCCACATTCCTTCACTAACTGACCCCTGCACCCATCCCCATGACCACCAGTAACACACGCTCTGGCCAACAGCTGCACCCCTGCCCCATGATACCAAGGCCCCCCGCACACACACATAGGGGCACTGGCCATGTGCCTGCAGACACATCCCAATACCCCATACCCAGTACTGCACCTCCAGCCATGCCCCCCCAACTACTGAGCACAACTCCACTGGCCCACATCAGTGTTTGATGGACCCCCAGCCCTGCATCACTGTCACCCCCTCTCCCCATACCTGCCCGATGGTTACATGGCACCACCAGTAGGTACAGGGGCTGGAAGGGCACTCCTGTACATGGGCATGGATGGGGAACACATATATAACTGGAGCAGTCCACGCTGGTCTGGGTGTCTGTGGTTGGCATTCACACACCCAGAACTGTTCCCACTGTGCATGGGATCCACTGCTGGACCCTGGTTGAGCATGTCTTTGGATGCCTACCTAGGTCTGCTATGCCACCCCCCCTGCCACCCTGTGCAGCTCTGCACATGAGAGGGGTGGGGCCATGGAAGGGTGCTATGCAATGGCTGTGAATATGTCCACTGCACATTGTTCTGCAGGTGTGGGACTCTGCAAGCAGGATACATGCCTCCACCGCTTTATTCCTGCCCCTTTGAGTATCCCTGCCATTGTGTTTAATTTGTTTTATTTGTTGTTTTGAAAGCTTTGGTACTTTGTCTGCATTGTGTTACTTTTGTTTGTGTAATAATTACCGGACTTGATATACTGTATCTATGCAATATTTTTAATAGATTTATTATTTTATATTGTACAGGAATAATAAAATACAATCTGTTTTTGTATCACACTGAGTTGCCACATGCCATGTTCATTTATAAATTATAAGAACCTTTTATGCAGTAGGTTGCAAAGGAAAAATCTGGGCACATTTTCCACTGTTTTGCATGATCTATACATCTGAGGCTTGAGGTTGAGTTAAGTGGTCATACTAGCCTATTGTTCCGAGTATCTTTCTCCTATTCCTGCTATCATGAATCACATTTCCTCATCATGCAGCACTGCAGACTGTGGGTGATGGTAACACAACCTTCTTTCCTGCCTGCATACTACACTAGAAATGTTACATTATGATTGGCTAGTGCCTCAGACAGCCACCAGTGGGCCATGGACATTAACAATTGCATGTCCATCTGGAGACTCTATACATAGTGCTATTTGTTATTATCTTCAAAACTCATCACGTGCTCATTCAGAAACCCTGTTTTCATCATATAAATGAAAAATACATTTAAAGTACTAAAAATAAGTTTATATTACTATCATTTACTCCAATAAACTTATTGTCCATTCAGTCACTGCACTCCTTTGCCAGTACCAGAACAACAAACAGCTCTTTCTCAGGTCCTTCCCATTGTGAATCCACTTGAATTCCACTCATGCCATTATTTATAACCTTTTACAGCAATAAAATATAGCATACTAATATACTATCATACCACTACTTTTTCTTGGTATTTAAATAAAAATAAATAATAATATTACATTAATAAAATTAAAAAGCAGAAATTAACTGTTTCTGCTAAACATAAAACATTCTTTCATCACAAATCATGTTGTCCTCTTATTTAAAAAAATATATAAAATTAAGAAAAAACAGAGTTTTATCATTATATTACTATCATTATCATATTACTATTTATTATCCAATATATAAAACACATAACATAAAAATAATAGAAGAGAGACTGACAGTAATATTTTTACAGTATATATTGCTACTGTACCCTTCCCCCTGGGTCACACCAGAAAAGAAGTATTGACTCAGTCTACCTTTCCTGGTTACCAAGTTTCAAAAACCAACTAACTAAATGAATACATAAATAAATAGATAAACATAAAATAATAACCATACTATAAAAATAATCATTTTAAAATCTATTGAATTTCAAGGGAGAACATTGTACTTGATATGAGGGAAAGCAGAGAGTCAGAGACTACGGGGGGGTTATGCATTGAGGTCAGCTGTGAATAGTGACTATTACTGTCACTCTACTAGGCCATGTCAGTTTTAATGGGTTTTGCAGCCTCTGTCACAACACCACAAACAGTAATCCACAGACGAATTATGCCACCAGAGGCATATCATGTTGAAACAGTGAAATTACTACAGCAAAAGTCATTACAGCGACAATTTCAACATAATTTGAAATTGTCCCTGTAATGTCTCTGCTGGCACAATTTCTTAGTTTCCCTGTGATACCCCCCCACTTCCAAGTCAATTGTGACTCAGAGTTGGATTTCTAGAGATCTGGAGATGCGGGAGGAGAAAAAAAGCAGCCAATATCTGAAAGGCGAAATTTCACCTGTCGACATTGTGACTTTTGCTGTGCCACATTTATACAACTTCATTGCTGATGCAGCTTGGTGGAACCCACCAGAGACTGTCACAAGTCAGCTACAGTTAATTTATATTCATTGCTGACCTCAAGGCTCCTCCACTCACTTGTAGTCTGTTTTACCCTATGACAATTACTGCATTGGGAGCTGAAGTGGTCTGGATGAATTGATAAAGTCAAACGGAATCTTTAGGCCTCAACTTGAAGCCGAAGCAAAGCTGGCTCTGGCCCACTTCTGTCATCCGTATTTCAAAGACAAGTCTATAATTTTTCCAAAGTCCCTTTCCTGCTGTGCCACATCCATTACCATACTGTGTAATGTGTAAGCTCATTTTCTGCTTCTGGCCCCAGGTGCATTATGCTGTACTTCACCAGATTAAACTGCAACCAACATCTGTCTGACTAACTGGTTAGATTATTTAGGTCATGCTGTAATTTCTCACACTCTTCCTCACTTTTGACACCACTTGTTTTTGTAGCCTCATATCATCTGTAAATTAGATTGACTAGCTACTAGTTCACAATTCTAAATCCTTATAAATAATTTAAACAGCAGTGATTCCAGGACTGATCTCTGTATAACTCCATTAGTCACTGCCTTCCAGTCAGCACTTGGCCACCCATCCCCAACCTCCACTGTCTGTCTCTTGTCACTTAAATGATTTCTCAGCAGACTACTACAGTACTTCATCTCCCACTCCCTGCTTGCCAATATTGTGTAATAGCCTCCCATAGGATATCTCGTAAAGACTTTACTAACATCCAACCATATGAGAATTATAGCATTACCCTATCCAACCTTTAGGTTACCTCATAAAAAAACAAAACTAAATAAGTCTGACAATATCTCCTCCCTATAGGCAAGGCAATCTTTATTTATAAAGCACCCAATCAAGCAGGCTCTGTACACTGTACATGGTTTGCATAACAAATTCTAAACAAATGGTAAATCAAAACAACCCTTTAAAATACAATTAAATAAAACTTAGTAATGCAAGGCACAGATTATTTACTAGGAAATGCCTGTTCAAACAAATACATTTTGTGAGAGGTTTTAAAGGCCTCCACTGTGTTGCAAGTATATAGAGGTAAAGCATTGCATAACACTGGAGCAACCACTCCAAATGTTCTACCCTCCAAAATCTCAGCCCAGAATGAGGAACAACAAGCAGTCCTGCATTGGTGGACTACAGAAGTGGACTGGATGGCAGGGAACAAGGAACTCTTTCAAGTAGTCTGGTCCCAAACTGCATAGAGCCTTGTAGCCTTGTAGGTTAACAAGCAAATCTTGAAGGTGATGTGGCACCGTGAATGCAGCCATTGCAGCACATGCAAGACCAGTGTAATATGATCACTCCATGAGGAGCCCACAATCAGTTAGGTTGCAGCATTCTGGACCAACTGCAGATGTTGCATCAATCTTCTAGATAGCCCTAAATAAACACTGTTGCAGTTGTCCAACACAGAGGTGATGAAAGCATGGGCAATCATCACCAGAACTACCTGAGCTAGATATGGCATGATCCTAGTGATATTTCAGAGATGGTAAAAGCCAGACCAGATCACAGACGACACTTGTAGTTCTAACATCAGTCTGCAGTCCAAATTGACCACCTTGTGCTTCACCATATCAGCCAGCTGAGAGGTTGACCACTGACAGAAGGGAAAGCCAAACCTTCCATGGCTGCAAAGCCCCAGCATTCTGGTTCAGTCACCATGACCTCTGTCTTTCCTGAGTTGAGACATAACCAGTTCCAGGCCATCCAGTCATTTAATTCAGCCAGATATTGACTCAAAACAGAAGCCGCAGAATCTTTGCTAGGAGATCAAGACAGGTACAACTGTGTATCATCTGCATAACAGTGAAACTTTACATTGTACCACCTAATGATCTCCCCCAGTGGCAGCATATACACAGAAAACAAAATGAGGGCTAGAAAGGAGCCTTGAGGAACTCCACAGGATAATGTATGGGCCTCAGAGGTAAAATTACCCAGGACTACCTCCTGCATCCTCCTGGTTATGTAGGACTCAAAACAGCAAAGAACTGTGTCAGTGAGGCCCACATACTGTCGTTCTTCAGTTGATCAAAAGGCACCCTATGGTCCACTGTGTTAAATGCCAATGACAGATCCAGGAGCACCAATATAGAATAATGCCCTTGGTCTCTCACTAACAGAAGATAATGAGATACCCTGAAGAGAACAGTCTCCGTGCCGTGACAGGGCTGAAAGCACAATTGGAGAGTTTCATAGATGGAAAAAGACTCCAGATGATCTGTCAGCTGCTCCATCACCTCCATCTCAAGAACCTTCCCTAAAAATGAGAAGTTAAAGATAGGTCTGTAGTTCGCCAGAATGTCAGGATCAAAGGAAAGCTTTTAGGAGGGGTCTGACCACAGCCTTTATAAAACCATACTGGTTAGCTATTATCTCCAATATAATATGTTTATCTCTGAAGTTTTTCAATAAATAAAATAAGCTATCAGCTATTACCTAGTGCTAAGCCATGTGTGCTCTGCTAGCTTTAATATCAAAGGATCAGAGCAACGAATAGTGAACAAGCTTGGTACATCTAGTAGAACTGGATCTGATTCTCACAACCTCCACTCCTATAATGCGCAACCCTAAGAAAATCACTTTACCTCCCTGTTCCTGGGATGCACCTGGAAATGAAATTCCACTCATTGTGTCTTTCCCAGCCAAAAATGGTAAAATACAGTAAATAAACATAAAACTTTCTCCATTACATCTTCATAGCTCAGGCACTTTCTTAGATGTTTTCAACCTATAATTTTAGATTGTAAGACAGTCACAGAACAACCAGGAGAGGAAAGGGCATGAATTTGTCACACCTACAGACTGAAAATGATTCATGCCAGGTTCTGCTGGCTACCGCAATGTTAGTGCTGAGTTATTTATTTTCTGTGTAGCTGGTATGTTGATTTTTTTTTTGTTTTCTTTTTGTGTTTGAGTTTTGTATTCTGACTGCCTGAGTGGTGTCCCAGAAAGTTGCCGGACAAAGCCTACAATATTGATTCTTATCCCTAAACAGTAGATCATGCTGAGAGCCTGAGATTCAAATGGTCTTGACTCAGTTTTTCACTTTAACCATATAACCATCCAGTCCAATAGCCCACACTGAAATTACAGTCCTCTAGCTCCCAGTGTTTTTGCTCTGATCATTAGCACATCATTATCTGGCAGCTGAGACTGAGAACAATATCCAGGCTCACACTGCATTGCTCACACCAGTAAGTGACCTGTATCCCCTATGTCAGGTTAGGTTGGAGTCACATAGGCTACAGTGTATCATTTGCTGAACACCAGCTCCAAAAGGGAAACTCATTTACACTAAATGAAACACTGCAACAGGATGTCTTCTCTTTATAATCTTTCAGAAGGATTCATTAACAGGGCTAGCAGACAGCACTGAAAAGCAGATAGGTGCTGTAAATTGTTGGTAGAAAAAGAAGAAACTGTAGCTATCTACAGTAAGTGCCTTTTCTGGATGTCCTTGCCTTCTATAGTCCTTGCAACAAAATGTGGTATTATTTTTGAACTCTGATGCTCAGAAATGTTGCTGGAAAAATCAATAAGGCCCTTGCTGTGTGCTGTCAATGCACTCAACAATGTACTGTAATTGTAGCTCTCAGCATAAACAGATTTGCGGTGGGACCTGCAGCATGCTGGAAGGCAGTTGCCAGTAATGAAGCCATTCTGGACCTCTACATAACCAGGTCATGACCTTACAGACAATACTAATCAACTTAGGATGCCTCTGTGGACCCCCCACACACACACATGCATGAGAAGTAGATATTAACTTGATACCCAGTTCATAAAAACAATATGAATGTGGAATTGAATTGCTATATGTAGTACAGGTGACACAAGCACAACTAATTTCTACATTTCTGAGGGCAAACATGATCAGGTGATAGAAAGGCATCCAGAGTATGGTCATTATCTGATTCTGTTGTGTTACTAAGAAAAACACATAACTGTATGTCTCTGCCCTACAGGCCATGACTCCAAAGGTCCTATTACTTCAGTGTCTTGTTAGTCAACCTGTCTTAACTCAGACTTCCTGGCCTGTATTTTGAAACATGTGTGATGGATGCATCAGCAAAGTGCATCACTTTTGCTACACCTGTGTTTGCACCCAGATTAGTGATGCAACAATGACAGCCACATTTGCACCACAAATGTGACTGAGTCTTAGTTATGTCACTTTTGTGTCATCATTGCATTATGTTTGTGTCACTAATCTGGATGGAAGAGCAGGTGCGGCACAAGTGATGCAGTTTGTTGTTGCATTTGTCACAACTCTGAATATACAGGACCTTGTATCCAATGCAGCCTGTACTCATTTATTTATTTAAGAGATTAACCAGGCAGGCATACTGAGCAGGGACCGTTCATTTCCAGATGCGACCTGGGGAGTTACAGAGAAAATACAGCAGGACAAGTACATATAGGGATAAAAACAACAAGTCAAAAATAGTTACAAAGCTGGACTCACATTTGATTCATCAGCTGTTACAAGGTTTAGTTCTAAGACTGCAGAGCATAGACAGGCAGAAAACATGCAGGTACACAGTCATTTTGCTGAGAGTTTATACTGGCATGGTACATTTAGATGCCCCTTGGTTGAAGGTCTGGGTAGCTGGCAGCAGTCACATATGTCAGAGAAATGGTCATGGAGGAGCAGTTTAAGGAGCCTTGGGGTGGAGGTGAGCCTGATACCAGCAGGAAGATCATTCCTGAGTCTGGGCAAGCGAAATTTGAAGGTGGATTGGCCCTTCGATGTGGGCATGAATGGGACTTGGAGGAGCCTGGAGTTGGAGCATCTGAGAGAGTAGGCTGGGGAGGGTTGTGTCGATAAGGCGGAGCTGAGGTGGGGGGGAGGTAATTTGTCCAGAATTTAGCTATGACATTTGCACAGTGTATCTGTCATTGAGACTCGAGTGAGTGTAGTGCTAGGGAGCTGTATAGGTCACAGTGATGGGTCGTGGGGGGACATTCCAAGATGAAGTGACAGAAATAGTGAAAAAGGGTGTCCAGGCTGGCCAAGGTGGATGAGGGTGCTGAGCTGTAAACCACGTCATCGTAGTCAAGGATAGGGAGAATCATTTTGTGCACTATTTCCCTCTGGACCACGGTGGGCAAGCACCCTTTATTACGATGAAGTGCACCCAGTTTGGAGTGCAGTTTTTTGTGTAGCGAGTCAATATGGGTGAAGAAATCCAGGTTTTGATCAAGCCATACTCCCAGGTATCTAAAGGAGGTGCAAGACTCCAAGGGGGACCCATCCAGGGTATGGAAGGCGGGGGGAGCAGCTAGGTGGGAGAGTCAAGGTTGCATGCCAAACGTTAGGGAGATGGTTTTCTTTGAATTTAGTATTAGTTGATTGGACCTGAGCCATTTTTGAATGGCATCAAAGTCCTTTTGGAGGACAGCAGACACATCCTCAATGGAGAGGACGGAGGCATACAATACGGTGTCATCTGCATACATTTGTATGGCTGAATTTGAGCAGGTCAGTGGGAGGTCATTTAAGAATGTGGAAAATAGTAAGGGGCCCAGGACAAAGCCTTGGGGGACCCCCATGGTGACTGGGAGTTGGGGGATACTTGTGTGCCAATTTTTACTGACTGTTGTCTGCCAGACAGGTAGGCCTGGAACCAACTAGTGGCAAGGCTGGAGAGGCCTGCATCATTTAGTTTTGCAAGTAGCTTTGGGTGGGAGATGGTGTCAAAGGCCTTGGCCAGATCTATGAAAATGGCTGAGGTGATATGCCCCTTATCCATCCCTGAGGAGATGTCATTTGAGAGTCTTAAGAGCGTGGTGATGGTGGAGTGAGATTTACAAAACCCTGACTGATAAGGGGTGAAGAAGGAAAGAAGGAGGTAGAGTCGAGAAATTGAGTGAGTTGGGTAAGGGCTAGGTGTTCCTGAAGTTTGGCTAGAATTGGGAGAAGGGAGATGGGGTGATAATTTCCAGGTGTAGATGGATCACCTCCCTTCGGTAGATGGATAACAACTACCTGCTTCCAAGCAGCTAGAATTTGAACCATGGAAAATGAGAGGTTTAGGAGGTCGGCTTTAGGGGCAGCAATGGCAGGGGCTGATAGGTGGAGAAGTTTGGTGTCCAGTCCTAAAGGGCAATTGCTTTTGTTGGGGTCTAGAGAACATAGAGCATGGAGTACTTCTGATGCGGAGACTGGGCGTAATGAGAAAGTGGAGATGGGGGGGAGTGCTGGGGTTGAAAGGAGGAGCTGGGTGTGGGTGAGGTGATTGGGTGGTTTGTGAGGAGAGATGAAGCGCAGTTAGTAAAGAATGTGTTGAAAGTGGAGGCAACTTCTCTAGGGTCTGAGACAGTGTTGTCGAGGATGGATAGGGTTGGGGTAGGCAACTGGGCTGGGGGAGTAAGAAGGGTTTTGATGGTTTTACAGAAGTTAGATGGGTGGCTAAGGTTGGAGGAGAGAGCTGACTTCAAATAGTTGTTTTTTGCCTGCCATATAGATTTGGTGCAGGAATTGTGGAAGGTGCGATATCGGTGCAGGGATTCTAGGGAGCAGGTTTGCTTGTGTCTTCTTTCAGCAGGTACTCTACTGACCAGGCTGTTATTACCCCTGTCTGCTCTGCCTGTGCCTTGTCAGTAAGAATGTCCAAATTACCTGGGTCCTGATTCCCCTGCTTAAGTCTGCTTATGCCCCATCAGATTGTCTTGATCTGACTACTCGTACCCCAGTCTGATCAAACTCCTGGTATTTTAGTCAGCACTTTCTTTCCTTGTCCTATTCTGAATCTCACAGACAAGCATAGACTACAATAAGCAACCCCTCACCCAAATTGCACTTAAAAGGAAAGCAGCTGAGATATATATATATATATATATATATATATACACACACACACACAATGGGTGAGTGGTAAATGAGTGAGATAAAACAGTGTATCATCCACTGCAGTGTGATATTTTTATCCTCTGCTCTACTGTGATGATATCAGCCATTTACACACACAGGTCACAAAAGGTCATCACTCTAGGCAGCTTTCCCCTCATCATGCAAGAAACACCTGTGCTATTACAATAGACACAAATGCAGAACTACTTCAGTGGTCTCACTGCTGCCTACAGCTAACTCAGTGAGCATTACAAAATACACCTATCCCCCCAAAAAACTTCCAGCTCATTACTGTGACTGCAGCCAGAATTCTAAACAGCACAGCTTCATAGAACAGTCTAAACTACTGCCTGCAGCTAACTCAACTACCACTGAAACACACTCTCACTTGTTCCTCAAACTCTGATTCTCACCCATTACAATTACTGTGATACTATCAGCTTGACTACAGCCAGAATCCTAAAGAGCACAATTTCACAGAACACTTGGCACTTTGCCTGCAGCTAACTTAATTACCACTGAAAACAGTATCAGCTGTTCTGACACTCTGCCTCTCAGCTCATTACAATTACTGTGATGCACTCAACTTCACTGCAACCAGACTTCTAAACAATACAGCCTCACAAAAGTAGGTTTCTCACTCCTACCTAAAACTAACTCATTTAGCATTGCAGACACACTCATGTGTCTCCCAGAGTTTGTAACACTGCCAGTCCATTCAGAAAAGCTCACACACAGAATGAGCAAACACATAAACAGGAACAGAACACAATAGAGCATAACAAAACTTCTAAAACTATTGGCCCTATTGTATATATCGAATACATGATAGTCAGATCATGTGCCTTTGGCACCCGTGAGATATCCAGAGCTCACTCTGCAGGAGTGACAATATTTGCCATATCACACTCATGCCCATCATGTATCCCATATATATATATATATATATATAAAATTGGATTGTGTTGGCGTGACATTAAATATGGCCATTTTCAGAGGCTTATGTCTTCACTGTTTTAGACCCTAAGACTGTGAAATGTGATATGCACATTCTCAGCCCCAGGGTCTCTTAATTCCCAAAGTTGCATGAGGATCTGTTGTGTACCTTGGAAGATATTAAAGGTCAAAATTACACATTTTGCCTGTCTTGTCATCTAGATGTTTGCCCTCAGATGGCTATAAATGGCTAAGAGCCGAGGTATGAAACTTAATTTTTTGTGGTGTCATATGAGAATAGATCCTTTTGGGAGTTTCATTACAAAAATGTATTTGATTTTAAGTTAATTGTGATTAATTGATCACCCCTGAGCATTAAAAATATTCACGGAGAAAAACAGCTAAAACTATACATTGACTTTTTTCTTGTTAAAGTTCCACACAAACACAAACTTTAAGGTAGGATAAAATTGTAATTTGGTAACAGCTGACTAACTATCTATCTATCTATCTATCTATCTATCTATCTATCTATCTATCTCTATCTATACAATATATACATACATATGTATGAAAACAATGTATATAGCATCCTTGCCATTCAGATAAATTAGGTATTTTGTCAGTAGTCTAACCCAAATGAAAGATAAGCAATGTTTTCACCCAATGGGTAAATAGCACTGTTTTTTTTTTCATTTGCCTACATCACTCTGTCACACAAAATGTCCATCAACTTGATTGACATGTCATTCTATCTAATCCCATAAAGAAGATGTCACCCATTTCCAATCAATAGTATAGAAGGAGGCATGGGCTACAAGGGTCCATGCTGCAAGTGCATATTTTAATTTGTTTTAACTATTGAAGACATCTTTCTGAACAAGAGAGTTCTAACAGACACTGGTGCTTTCTGACACTCATGAGCAATGAGAGGTCTGAAATAAAATGACTACCACATCTACTTGTGGTTGGGGAAGACCTTAGAGTAACCCCAATAGTATTATTGAATGTGTTTTTAAAGGCACTGAAAGTGCCATAGTTGCATTGTGTCTGTCATTGATTACAGCATTGCTATGGAGATGCTGACTTCACTTCCTGGAGGGGCACTAAAAATTGCTCTGCTGTGCAAGCAGAATTGAGGGTGGAGCGGAGGTGATGCAGGCAGAGGCGAGCAGCATCTGCCAGTATCAGTCCTGGAAGTGGGGAATGGGGCTAATAATTCTGGTAGGATTGACCCACTATTTAAGATAAGTTGCTAGTTATTTAAGTTTGTGTTCATGTTTAAAAGTTCATAGAGTCAACCTATCCTTATTCACCAAAATGGACAGAAATATAGTGACATTAAGCAGAGAGGAAATTGGTGTGCAGTATAAAGAATGTTCAGAATTTAGTATGGAAAAGTTTACTGATTTTATTGATAATGCTTGTAAACAATGTATTGAACTTAACATAGAAACAGAAACATAGAAAGTGATAGCAGATGGGAACCAAAGATCCATCTAGTCTGGCCTGCATGGTACCCACCCCCTTAGAATGTATTACAGACAATCCTCTTATGCCTGTCCCAAGTGGATTTTAATTGCCCTACTGTTTTGGAGTCAATGACTTCTGCAGGTAGGCTACTCCATGGAGCCACCACTCTTTCTGTAAAGAAGAACTTATGCGTGTTACCCCAGAACCTTTCTCCCCTTAATTTCATTTCATGACCCTTTGACCTTGTGGAGCTATTTATCTGCAAGAGTTCCTGGGTAGGGACTCTGTTTATACCCTTCAGGAACTTGAATGTCTCTATCTTGTCACCCCTATCTCTGCACAGCTCCAGTTAGTACACATTGAGTTGCCTTAATCTGCTTTCATATGGCAATTGATGGAACCCTTGTACCATTTTTGTTGCCCTCCTCTGTACCGTCTCTAGTCTATCCATATCCTTCATGAGAGAAGGCCTCCAGAACTGTATGCAGTACTCAAGGTGGGGCCTTACCAGGGACTTGTACTGTGGCATGATCACTTACCTCTTTCTACTTGTGATGCCCCTTCCTATGCATCCCAGCATTTTGCTGGCTTTTTGTGCCACTTTTTCACATTGTTTGTCCAGTTTTAAGTCATCAGAAATGATGACTCCATAATCCCACTCCTGTTTGGTTGCTGTTAGCTGCTTCCCTCCCAGATAGTAGACCTTTACTGGGTTGCTCCTGCACAGATGAATCACTTGGCCTTTTTTGCATTAAATGTTAACTGCCACATGTTGGACCAGTTTTCTAGCTTGGGCAAGTCACTTTTCATTTGTTCCACTTCCTGAGCAGTGCCCACTCTGTTGCAGATCTATGTGTTGTCTGCAGACAGACTCACCTTCCTGCCCAGCCCCTCAGTGATGTCACTTATGAAAATATTGAAGAGTAAATAACCCAGGATGGACCCCTGTGGCACCCTGCTGGTCACCTTCCTATCCCCTGATGCTGCCCCATTGACCATCACCAACTGATTCCTCTGACTAAGCCAGCTCCCAACCCATGATACTACTTTCTGTCCCACTCCTGTATGTTTGAGCTTATTTAGCAGCCTTCTGCATTGGACCAAGTCAAAGGCTTTGCTAAAGTCAAGGTAGATAACATCTACGGCTCCCACCTGGTCCACTATCTTAGTAATTGAGTCAAAAAACTCGATCAGATTAGTCTGGGAGGACCTTCCCACCATGAAGCCATGTTGCTTGCTGTCCAGCTGTCCGGCCTCTTCCAGAAAAAGATAAAATGTTTTCCTTTAGCAAGGTTTCCATCATCTTGCCTACCACTGAGATGAAACTGACAGGGTGATAGTTACCCGCCACCTCCCTGCTCCCTTCTTTATGTATGGGAACCACCATTGCCCTTTTCCAGTCTTGTGGAAAAATTCCCTCTCTCAGGGATCTGCTAAAAAGATCTGCTAGAGGTGCTGCCAATTCATCCCTAAGTTCTTTCAGCATGCATGGGTGGGTTCTGCCCATCCCTATGGATTTATCTATCTTTAGGTTATTGAGTTCAGTCCTTACCCCCTCTACAGTGAAAGGGTGTGTGTCTACCCCCCTTATGCAATTATTAACTCCTTTAGTGATGTGCCCATTTCCAGGCTCCTCCTTTGTAAAGACAGAGCAAAAGTACTCACTTAAGACCTCTCTCTTCTCTCTGTCTTCTATCTTCTTCCAATCGCTGCTTATTAATCTAACAATACCCCGTTTTTCCTTTTGTCACTTATGTACCTAAAGAAGTTTTTTTACCTCCTTTTACCCACCGTGCAACTTCCACCTCAGTTTGTGCCTTTGCAACTGTAATCACCCTAGAAGTCTTCCTCAAGCAGCTTTTGTAAGTGTCCCTATCATTGCTGCTATTTGAGCCTTAGTATTTTTTAAATGCTAGCCTCTCTGCTTTTACCACAGCAGCCACCTCTATCGTGAACTAGAGAGGATTTTTCCCTTTCCTTGTCGTACTGACCAGTCTGGAAAATTTGTCAGTGACTTCTGCTATTGCCTCTTTTTTGTTGGTCCAGCATACTTCCACCCCCCCCCCCTTTTTGGTTTACTCATTAGGATATCTCTAAAGCATATTCTCATCTGATCAGAATCCATCCTTCTGAAGTTCAGGTCCCATATCTTAGAGTGATTTGTTTCCTCCTTAGTATTGACCTTGAACTACACTGATTTGTGGTCACTTGTCCCCAGGTGGCACCCCAACTCCACTTCATTGACCTTGCTACTGTTTGTGAGCACCAGGTCTAGGACTGTGTTTCCCTAGTGGGGGCTGTGATGAGTTGATTGAGTCCAGCACCTTGCAGGGTGTCCAGAAAATCTCTCATTTTGGCTGTGGATGCCATGCAGGAGGACCAGTCTACATCTGGGAGGTTAAAGTCCCCCATCAGTTGACTTCTCCTTTTTCAGCCATTTTTATTATGCTTTCCAGCAAAGTTTTGTCTGCCTCTGCCCCTTGTTGGGGGGGCCTATAAATCACTCCCAGTCTGAGGGCTGAGTTTATGCCAAGTTTAAGAGTGATCCATGGAGCCTCAGGATCTCCATGAGTTCTTTGGACTTCCATGACCTTTATGTCTTCCTTTATATACAATGCAACCACCCCGCCATGTCATCCCTCTTTGTCCTTTATGAATAACCTGTAACCCAGGAAAGCAACATCCCACTCATGGATCTCATTTAGCCATGTCTCAGTTACTGTGACCCAGTCCAGTCCTGATTCTGCCATTGTGGCTGAGAGTTCTGGGATTTTGTTAGCTAGACTCCTGGCATCTGTTACCATTGCCTTCCATTCACTGACATCCTTCTTCCTTTGCTCCAATGAGTTTTGTTTCCCTTGAGTAATGTTATTGTGTTCTTTTTGCTTTTGCCTTTGTGGCCTATAGGAGGTGTCCTTGCCTGTCTCAGGGTGGGGTGGGGTTGGTGTCAGGGGTTCTGCTTTCTTGCTTCCATCTGACCACCATCTCCCCACATTCTAGTTTAAACTAGTTGTGAATACATACCATTTTTGTCCAAGTGCCCTTATATCCTCCTTGGTAAGGTGAAGGCAGTCAAATTTAAAGTATGCCCTTTCCCAGAATTTCTTCCAGTCACCAATGAAGGAGTGTCCTTTTTCTGAGCACCACGTGTGGAGCCATGCATTTAGTTCTTTGATTTCAGTGACTCTAACTTGTCTCTGCCCTCTTCCTTTCTCCCATACTGGGAGTACCTCAGAGAAGGCCAGAGTGGATGAAAAAGAGGAGAGTCTATTACTCAGTTGTGAGATTTGCTGCTTGACCTATTCAATAAACTGGCTGGAAAACATCATTCAATGCCTAGGTGTATAACAATGGCCTCGATATCTTCCTCCTTGCAGATGTATTTCTGAAGTTGGCCTGCAACCATTTTTGCTGTGGCCTCGGGGATATATCTGACTGTGATCTCCAAATGGTTAGTCCCATTTAGGTGTGATTTAACCCCCTCAAACCATGGAGTCCCCCAGAATAAGCAGTTTCTTTTTTCCCCTTAAAGAGTTAAAAATTAAACTCTTCAGAGTAGAATTAGAGTTAACATGTTATAAAAATAACATAAGAGAATAGCATAATTTGGAAAATGGCCAGAGCCAAGAAAATGGAGGACCTAACTTAAATGCCCAAATTAAGGAAAGCTTGTGTAAGAGACATAGAGATGCTGATGATGACAATTAAGGTCCAGGTCAGAACAATAGTAATGTGCTGAAGACAAGCAGAAGGGCCATGGAATTTGCAGTACCAGCACAAAATCAGTTATCTCCATTACTAACACTAGAAGCCTTCCCCACAGCCAAACAAGCCAAATGGACCCCCCCCGGACCACGCCGAGGATCCCTTGCCAGGTAGCCGGAGCTTCTTGCAGCTGCCTCTCTGACCAGAGTGGAGCTCTACCACGCCACATATTTAAAATTAGCGCCTTTTTAGTCACAGTACTGCCTGTATTCCAATTACTGGTGTGCATCGAGCGTTTACACAGCTCCCTGCCTCCAAGCTGTTCCTGCCTAATTTTGTGTTTTTAGGGTGAGATAAGTAGTCTGGGCAGAGTTTTGAACTAGGATTTTTGTTTGAAATTGCACTGTAATTGCTCAGCTAGCCCAGGGATAGAATTGCCTCCAAGTGATTACCTGTGCAGTACTCAGGGGAGTTGCAGGAATCTCCACGACCACAGACTGCTGCTATCCAGGGGCTTCCCACGTATTTTATTTTCTTTCCCTGACTGATATCTGTAAATTAAGTCCCCAGGCTGCAATTTGTTTTTTTACTGTGCCATATTCTCCCTCAATACTAATTTGCATCTTTCTTTTGAAAGCACGCTCCATGCAAGCCACTTACCAGTATTAAAGCCTTCTTCTCCTTTCTGAGCGGAGGTCGGGTCGAGGCAGGAGTCCCCAAGCCCTCCCCACAGCCAAACAAGCCAGGATTTGACCCCCACCACGCCGAGGATCCCTTGCCAGGTAGCCAGAGCTTCTTGCAGCTACCTCTCTGACCGGAGTGGAGCTCTGCCATGCCACATATTTAAAATTGGCGCCTTTTTAGTCACAGTACTGCCTGTATTCCAATTACTGGTGTGCATCAAGCGTTTACGCAGCTCCCTGCCTCCAAGCTGTTCCTGCCTAATTTTGTGTTTTTTAGGGTGAGATCAGTAGTCTGGGCAGAGTTTTAAACTTGAATTTTTGTTTGAAATTGCACTGTAATTGCTCAGCTAGTCCAGGGATAAAATTGCCTCCGAGTAATTACCTGTGCAGTACTCAGGGGAGTTGCAGGAATCTCCGTGACCGCAGACTGCTGCTATCCAGGGGCTTCCCACGTATTTTATTTTCTTTCCCTGACTGATATCTGTAAATTAAGTCCCCAGGCTGCAATTTGTTTTATTACCGTGCCATATTCTCCCTCAATACTAATTTGCATCTTTCTTTTGAAAGCACGCTCCGCCTGCAAGCCACTTACCAGTATTAAAAGCCTTCTTCTCCTTTCTGCAGAGCGGAGGTTGGGTCGAGAGGGCAGGAGTCCCCAAGCCCTCCCCACAGCCAAACAAGCCAGATGGATCCCCCCGGACCATGCCGAGGATCCCTTCCTCTACACATAAGGGAACCTACTAAAAAAAAAAAAAATGCAGTTTCTCGCTGCACTTATCACTATGCTTTGCATAACCTCATCCTCCCTCCCTCCCTCCCTCAGTCAATCCTGCCCTACCAGTCCCCTTATCACCTCCCACCCTATCTCCCAAGCCTATACCTCACTCCTCTTCAGCACCAGTTAAACATTACCCACACCAGGAGCAAAACTGGACCCTGGGGGCCTCTGTCCTCCCCTCTTTCCACACCACAACACCTGCCCTTTATCTCCCACTCTTTTCACCCCCAAAGGCAAACCCAACTCCCACATATCAACCCACCAGGAGGGGTGCACCAATAAAAATCATGTGCCTATTAAGACATGCCCTGGTATTCTTACTGCTCATAGCAGGGGACGTAGAGCGGAACCCTGGTCCTCAGTCAACCACTGCTGCCCAACAATCAGCATCACCCACTCACCTTCCCAAAGGTCTCAAAATCATGCACATAAATATATGTAGCATCCTAAATAAGATAGTTGCCCTTCAAGCAACTGCCCTTGCCCTTCACCCTGACATCATGATCATCACCGAGTCATGGCTGAAGCCCCATCACCTGGACAAGGAATTCTCAATACCGACTTCTCTCTAATCCAGCGAGGACAGGCAGGAGTAGGAAGAAGGGTGGCGGCACTGCAATGTATGTTGCCTCAAATCTCCAGTTTTCTGTAATCACCTCGCCAACACCCCTAATAAACATAGATTCCCTCCTGATCAAAATCCTCCTGTCCCACTCTATCCCAGTATACATATCTGTGTCATACTGTCCACCAGACATACCGTTACCCAGCATCCTTGAGCACTTAGGCAACCTGAGGGCCCTTACAGAAGGCGGTGAACTCCACATCCTTGGTGATTTCAATAAGAACTGGCTGGGATGTGCAGCATCAAAGACACGTAGCCATATAAGCGCATTAAACTTACATGCAAATAGAGGAACTTACCCGCCTAAACCATAAATCAAATAAACACACACTACTGGACTGGGCACTCACTACTCACCCACATAGGATAATTAAAGCCGGCCTCCTACCAGACTCCCTTAGCGACCACCATATGATTTCCATAGTGCGCAAAATCTTCCATCCCCCGGCTCTCCCACCCCGGTTCCTGCATTGCAGAGCTTACAACTCACTGGATCTGCCTGCACTCCTAAACACCCTCTCCACCATTGACTGGTCTCCCATCCTCAGCGCCACCACCATGGACAAAGCCCTGAGCTATTTCACTACTAAATTCCTCACAATCTGGGACATATATGCCCTGCTGAGGAGATCCAGGTCAGAGGCTCACTTACCCTGGATAACTTCAAACCTCATGGAAAAACTCAGAGCCAGAGACCGGGCTTGGAAATCGTTCAAGGCCACAGGCTCTCAACCAGCCCACAAAAGTGCAGGTCTCTTGAAATGCCTGCACAAGACTCATCTGACAGTCCAAATCAAACTACATCAAAATGGCTTTTGCAAAAATCACACCCACCTTCCCAATTCTGAAGTCCATAAAATCCCTCCTCACCCCACCAACCCAACCCCCACCCCACTCTCAACCTTGCAGGCAAAATCATAAATGACCCTTGGCTGGTTGCCACTGAGTTTAATGCCTTTTTTCCACCACCACTGCCTCCCTACTCTCCACCCCACCCCCCCACTCACCATCTCTAACGTTCTCCCCAATGTTCCCCTGTTCTCCCAACACACACCCCGGCCTCCTTTTCGCTCCGCCCAGTCACTCTTGACCAGATGCTAAAAATTCTACACTCACTAAACACCTCCAAGGTAAATGTCCATCAGGACTAGATTCTAAAATGCTACAAGTCTCTGCCCCGGCCATAGCTTACCCCCTAACTATGCTCTATAATCTGTCTTTTAAATTAGGGGCTGTCCCCACAAAATGGAAACAGGCCACAGTCATTCCTTTCCCCAAGGGTGGGGACCTCTCCTCCCCATCAAATTATAGGCCTATATCTCTGCTTCTCATCCTAGCCAAAATTCAAGAGCGCCTTGTCCTATCCCAGCTACATACCTATCTAGATACAATCTCCTTTTTCACCCCCTTTCAAGCTGGGTTCAGAAAAAATCACTCCACTACCACATCCCTCCTTCACCTCACCAACTCCATCCTTACAGGCATTGACAAAGGGGAAATAACCGCAGCTATTTTTATAGACCTGGCAAAAGCTTTCGACATGGTCTCACACCCCCTGTTGCTTTCTAAACTGGCCCAAACTGGTCTGTCGACAGCAGCACTCAGCTGGTTCCACTCATACCTAACAGGCAGGTCACAAGCAGTCCGCATCGGTATGGCTCTATCCTCCCCACTCCCTGTCACCAGCGGCATACCTCAAGGGTTGGTACTTGGCCTGCTGCTTTTCTCAATCTTCCTCAATGACTTGCCTGCTGTCTGCACAAATTCTGGCATCCATATGTATGTGGATGACACGGTACTGTTCGCCTCTGGCTCATCTGGAACCGCCGTAGCAGCATGCCTCCAAAAGGATTTCGACTCCGTCCAACACTGGTTCCTTGACAACCAGCTATTCCTAAACTCAAAATAAACTGTCTCCCTCACTTTCGGCTCCCGAGCCAGACTAACCCGGCTTACTGACACACCCACATTCTATACCTTAGATAGAACTCCACTTGAGGCCTGCTCCACATATCGCTATCTCAGCATCTGGCTAGATCAGTACCTTGACTTCACAGCACATGTAGATGCACTGCAGAATAAACTACATCCTGTGCTGGGAGCTCTCTATCGTAACAAGTTTTGCATCCCTCTACCAACCAGGCAAGCAATAGTACAAAAAATGATCCTCCCAATATTGGACTATGGCGATGTCATCTACGATACCGCCCCCCAAACATCCTTAGCCAGGCTCGACCCCATTTTCAACTCTTTTTGCCGGTTCAGCTTTGGACCATCCTCCCAACACCCACCACTGCAACCTTTACCAGTCCCTTGACCTCCCATCACTCCAGAACCAGCGTTTGCTGCACTATGCTAGAATTCCTGCTAAATACTGGACACATACTCTGCCCTCCTACCTATCAACATCCCTAACTGCCATCCCTCCACCTACCTATGATCTCAGGAACACTGACTCCTGGCTCCTTCACATTCCCCACAGATCCACCCGATCAGGTCAGGTAGCTTTCAGCTTCAGACTGCCCAAGCTATGGAACTCACTGGCAGCCGACATCAGACTCACTACAAGTACTCCCCAATGCAATGCCCTTCTCAAAGCGCATTTTGCTACCAACTGCACATGCTTTCCCCATCGCTGAATTCCCTGCACAACTCTTATCAGCTATCCTGGGGCTCCATTTCTTAATCCGTACCATAGACCACTGTACCTTCTACTGTTGCTGTAGATATGCACACCTACCTATACTGTACTCAAATCAATTTTTGTTCACTCTATGTAATTGTTGAAATATTTCTACCATGCTGCTACATCACTGTCTGTAATACTCTTCCTTTTGTACAAACCGTTATGCATCTCAGTTACTGCACCCATCCTACTGGACCACTGTTTGTTATCTGCAAATTATGTATGCACTGTTATGTCTTATTTACTTCACTCTGTAACCCCCCTACCCTAGGACACATCTGGAATTGAGCAGTACTCTGCTCAGTATGCCTTTCTGGTAAATCTCTTAAATAAATAAATAAATAAGATCAAACACAGGATATAATGGATACAGTATACATACCTAGGTATACCTCAGTACTGGGAAACTTTTCTATAACTACCACTGTACTAGTAAATGGAGCAGATGGGGATAACACTGAGGTTGAAAATATCCCAGAGTCAGATGAAAGTCAGGCCCAAAATATAGAGAAGAGTCAATTATCTGAACTCAGTTCAAACC
Organism: Neoceratodus forsteri; assembly: GCA_016271365.2. Classification (NCBI taxonomy): domain Eukaryota; kingdom Metazoa; phylum Chordata; order Ceratodontiformes; family Ceratodontidae; genus Neoceratodus; species Neoceratodus forsteri. The sequence goes on from CM057449.1 coordinate 375,680,715, forward strand.
AATCCCAAAATGTAACAGGACCCGTAAATATAGTAGGGGATTCAATTATCAAGTTCTCGGACTCAAATATTACCAAAAACAACACATACAGTATAGTGAGTATTTTTTCACCAGAGCAGGTGTAACCCCCCCTACAAATGGGGGTTCCCAAAAAGTCTTCCTCAAGCTTACCTAAATGATCACTGCCAGGCTGGTGTCCTGCGTTTTAGCAGTTTAAATGTGATTGGCAGAGAGTGTCTGCATAGCCTCTGTGTACTGTCTCTTTAAGAGCTGCCTGAATTGCAGTCATAAGTAATCTGAGAGGGAGCTCTGTTGAAAGATGTAACTATTTGCTGAAAATCATTTAGAGTGATAATGATAATGTAGTTTGTCTAATCTGCCTTCTTTGCAGCAAGGACTGTTCTGTTTATCTCCACTATCTTGGTCCTGGACTACCGAACTGGACCAATTGGTTCTGGTGAGACCTAAAATGGAGCCGGACTACAGGAGGTGTCTGAAGTTGAAATCTGTAGGAATTGTAGTTTTGGGCTATTTGCACCTTTTAGCACCGAAGGGGGAGCCTTTGTTGTGACTGACAGGAGGATCAGCCAACCGAACCTTTTGGATCTTGGGGAAATTCCCAAGCTGCTTGCTGTTAGAGGCATATCTAAGTTGGGAGCTGAAGAAGCAAGAGCTCAATACAGTCTCTGTGGAAAGGCTTGAGTTTTGGCCTGCATGCCTGATTGTTGCCCCTGAGAGGGAGAAGAGGATCAGTTCAGACTTAATCCGAGTTTGTGAGAATGAAGTAAGCCACTGAGTTGTGACCAGGATCGACCTGAAGAAGACCAAAGATTTTGCTGAATGCGATTGGCCTGTCAGGATTTCCAGCTGCTTTTGAATCCCCGGTTTGTGCAGGGACTTTGCGATCATGACCGGAGAGTGGTTTGCCTGGTACAGTAGAATTTTCTTACATGTAAATGTGCTGTGAGTTGTTAGTGGGTCATGATTTGGTTCCCCACTGTTTGAACTGTGTTCTGCTTCCTGGAAGCTGTATCCAGCCCAAAACAGACTCTATCTGAATTTGTCTCCATTTGTCCTGGGCCATGCCACGCTGGCCCTGCCAGACTACCCAACTGCACGGAGAAATCCACCAATGAGAGACCTTCCTGGGGATCAGCCCCCTGCTCCACACTTGAACAGGAACGAAGCCTTGGCAAATCGTGTTGGCCCTGCTTCTCCTGGCACTCCAGATTAACCACCTGCTGTCTCAATTTTTGTCCAGCCCATGTCCAGTCTTGGGTATCATGAGTAATCATCAGTAGAGATGCAGCAAATTTAAAATCCACTTGCGAAGTGAATGCGAAGTGGCCACTTCACGTTGGCACTTTGCTACGTAAAGTGCCCCATAGGAAAGGCTCACTTCACCTTGTTATTATTACTTCATGTTGTCATTCTGCTTTAAACACGAAGTAAGGTGGAGTGACAACAATATTAGCAGCACCCCACCCACTCAGTCACCAGAATGAATGTGCATCCCCAAAGTGCTACTGTCTTGTGTATAGAAACCTCCCCAGTGCTGACGAAGTGAAATGACATCATAAACAGAAATGCAAAGTCTCCCAGAATTAATGGCACACACAGTCATGCATGCAGTGGTCACACACAGAGTCTCCAGAATTAATGTGCATCCCCAAAATGCTACTGTCTTGTGTCCAGAAAATTCCCCAGTGCTGATGAAATGCTACTGTCTTGTGTCCAGAAAATTCCTCAGTGCTGATGAAGTGAAATGAGAGCGTAACAAGAAATGCAGTCTGCCAGAATTAATGGTGCACTGCAAATGCACAGACAGATTAAGATTACGCTGTGCACTCAAGGATGCATATGAAAGGCACAACACCACCTAACTAGTGCACACAAGTTACAAATCCAAATCTATAAAGGAATACATTTTGCCAGTTGGGGGATTAGTGCACAGCAGTAACAATCCACTACCAGTAAAGATACCACAAAGCAGTATAAATAAATCATACAGGTGCAGTGGATAGCAGGTTCACATTGCTGCAATTACTCTATGGCACAATAAAAGGTGCCTGATTTAATAGCACGCATTGCACACAAACTCACACACACACACTACAAGTAATGCGTAGCAAATTGAAAACCTTTAGCAACATAACCAAATGTTTTAAAAAGACAAATTATACACTGCTGCACCACAACAATCAGTAAAAAAATGTCAAGAATTACTGAAAATATTACTGTGTGTACATTAACACAGTTATACAAGAAAAATATAACCAAAACAGAAAGACTACCTTTTTCTCCTAGTTAATGTACCTACACCACAAATACGCCCCTCCCAAAAAGCACACTTCACAGTACACAGACTGACTGTTCTAAATTAACGTTCAAAATCCACACACAACAATAATCACTCAATGATATGAGCACAGAAGGGTTTCCTACAATCGATGTAGTAAATTTTGAGCAAAACAAATGACTCAAAAAGATATTTTAAACAGCTTTTAGAGGTTTCGAATCGCAGAGCTCTGAGAACAACCTGTCTTCAACTACCACTACACATGCACTACCCAGGCCAGAACTGAGGCTGTGCAGAACAATCTAGAGCCCATGTGACCTGCAATCCCATGAATCACTGCAGAATTTCATTTGGAGCTCAATTACAAGGTGAAGTGAGGCAAATTACATTGATTTCAATGTACTTCACCTTAAAATTGGAGAAGTGGTTTGGGGAAGGCAGAATAATGCAAAGTCATTGGTTTCAGTGGACTTTGCATTCTTCATTATGAAGCAAAGTACTCCACTTCACATTGTGGAGTACTCCACGGGTTCCACGTTACTCCATGAATCACTTCATGGAGCGAATTTGGGCCACTTGGCCCACCACTACTTAGAGTACTGTAACTCACATTCTGTACAGGAAGGAACACGAATGCCTATGACTGTACTTCCTTGATGAGCTGCAGCACAAAACTCCCCGGGACCCAGACTTAAAAACTCATATTATTGAGTACAATGGTGGGGTGGTAAAGCCTGGAGAGATACTACAAAACAGGCTTACAATACATCCAAGTAACTTGAAAAAAAATTAATGTTGTGAATCGTGGTGTGATCATGAATCGTGATTTGTGGCTGCATTTGTGACCATGATAATGAAGAACATGATCCAGTGTCAATGGTGTGAAATAACCTATATGAAACCGCATTTGGAATGCGAATGCCTACGGCTGTACTTCCCCGATGAGCTGTAGCTTAAAACTTCCAGACTTAAAAACACGAATCAATGAGTACAATGGTGGGGTGGTGAAACCTGGAGAGATACTATAAAACAGGCTTACAATACATCCAAGTAACTAGTAAAAATATTAATGTTGTGATTCATGACATGATCGTGAATCATGATTTGTGACTGCATTTGTGACTGTGATGATGAAGAACGTGATTTGTATCACTAGTGACACGTGATGATGGTCCTGACTTAAAAATGCATATTAATGAGTACACTGTTTATGCAGAATTATGCACCACACCTGTCCAGTACTCTGAAGGGAAGCCAAAGAAACAACTGTGATTTAAGTTACAGATGGAGATTGGGCCCTAAAGAGATGCAAATGCAGATTAAGATTGCGCTGCGCACTGAAGAGATGCAGACACAAAGGCACAACACCTAACCAGTGCTCACCATCAGAAATTCAAATCTGGAAAAGAATACCTTTGTTGGTTGGTATGGGCGGGGGCAGTGTGCTGCACTTCTGCAGTAACAGTCACTAGTCCTAGTACCAGTAAAGATACCACAAAGAAGCACAAAAATCACACAGCTGCAGTGGATAGCAGGTTCACATTGCACACACACACACACACACACACACACACACACACACACAAGTAATGCGTAGCAAATTGAAAACTTCAGTAATATAGCCACATATTTTAAACAAACAAAAATTATGCACTGATGCACCACAACAATCAACTAAAAAAAGACAAGAATTATTGAAAATACTGCTGTGTGTACCTTAACACAGTTATAAGAAAAATATCACCAAAACAGAAAGAACTGTCTTTTTCTCCAAGTTAATCTACCTAGACCACAGGTACACCCCTCCCTTAAAGCACACTTCCACTGTCTCTCAGTACACAGACTGAATGTTGTACATTAACATTCAAAATCCACATGCAAACAATAAACAATCAATGATATGAGCACAGGAGGGCTTTCTACAAATGATGAACTAAAGTTTCAGCAAAATAAAGACTCAAAAAGGCTTTTTTAACAGCTTTTAGAAGGTTTGAATTGAGGAGAGCTCTCAGAGCAGACTGTCTCCTACAGCTTCCTATACACAATACCCTGAACTGAGGCTGTGCAGAACAATCTAGAGCCCATGTGACCTGAAATCCCATGAATCACTGCAAAATTCACCTTTGGAGCTTAAAAACAAGGTGAAGTGAGGCAAAGTACATTGTTTTCAATGTACTTTGCCTTAAGAATTGGTGGAGTAGTGGTTTGGAAGGGCGGATTAATGCAAAGTCATTGTTTTCAATAGACTTCACATTACCCATTATAACATGAAGTACTCCATTTCACGTTGTGGAGCACTCCGCGAATTTGCCTTCACTCAAAAAATCACTTCATGAAGTGAATTGGGGCCACTTCGCCCATTTCTAATAATCAAGGTAGCTCCCTGCAACAATAGCCTAATGTAAAAGTGTATCATCTGATTGACTTGTTGTTTTCTTTTCACGAACTGAGCCCTCTGGCTCCGGATTACAAATAGTGTGTGTTGTGCATGTTGTTTTCTTCCATCACAGGGCCCTAACCAGCTTCAATGTTCCTGGCTAGCCAACCATTCTCCATCTGGGTACCCAGAGTGTGTGACTGTTTATGGACCCTGAAGTGCAAGCATAACTGTTTGATTGATAGAGCCTTTAAGTAAATTAACCTGATTACGCCCTTCCCTTGTTCAAGCCCCTTAAATAAATCAGGATCTAACTCTTTTTCACAGTTACCCTGACTGTGGTTCCAGTTTGTGCAAGAGTACTGTACTGCTGTTATTTTCTGTGTATAACCTTGTTTTACAGGGAGGTCCCCTTGGCCAGGCCAGAAGAAAGCCTTGGTGGTAAGTGCAAACAGTGTGGGTACTTGTGTGGTGTATCAGGGGTATTGTGGAAGTGATTATTGTGTATTGTTCTGGCCACTAGTAAGGAAAGAGGGGGGTTACAGTGTCCCAGAGGGCTGTACCCAGGTTAACTTGACCACTACCAACCCTGACCTCCAGGTGGAGGCACCCATTTCAGAACTCAGGCCCCTTAACCTGCTGCTAGCCAAGCAGGCAGGGGTAGTAGCCCTTGGGATTGCACCACCTAGGGGTTACACAGGAATTTCAGAAATACACCAAATTATACCAAAATTGTTGAAACAGATACCAAGTAATCCAGTAGATTTCGTTCATGCTGGTACAAATGATGTCATATATAAGACAGAGGAAGAAATATTCAAAGATCTCCAAGCAATACATAACCTTGTAAAAGAATCTAACTGTGAAATGATATTTTTAGAAACTTTACCAGTTCCCAGGGAAAAATTACAAGACAAACAGGAAAATAGCCAAAATCAATAACTGGTTATGAAGATGGTGTTTATACAAGGAAATATGTTGTGCTGAGTCATGACAGACCTTTTACAATCCGACAAATCTGTTTTGCAGGGATGGAGTGCGCCTCAATAAAAAAGTAAGTAAAGAATTGGTGAATTTATTTACTAATCAAATACACAAAACTTAAAACTTGGAACACAGGGGAGAGGGGGCCCAGATAAGTACAATAATGGAATTCATAGAACATTAAGTTCCATCCTTTGTGGAAAAATCTCAGAATCAGAGAATGATGAAATAAATGTGTTATTAATCAATGCACATAATTTGCATAACAAAATGGATGAATTAAAATACACATTACAAAGGGATGAGATACAGATTGGTGGCATAACAGAAAAAAGGATGACTGGATTGGAGAGGTTATTGGATACAGTCTATTTCACAATGAAAGAACAGGCAAAAGTTGTGGAAGTATTGAACTATAAATATCTATTGCTATTAAAGTTAGAGAGCTGGAGTTATGAGGTGAAGGAGTAGAGCCAGTAGAACAAATTTGGGTCCAACTTCAACTAAACATTATGAAACTTACAATAGGATTATGCTATAGGTCACTTAATTTAAACTCTTCTGAAAACAGCTGTTTTTTGGAGGAAATTGAAAGCATGAATGTTGAAGGTAATTGTCTACTCATGAGTGGTTTTAATTTTCCAAACATTAATTGGGAGACCATGAATGATACTAGGACTTTGGAGAAAAAGTTGATGGAAACTACAGTGAATAAAAGCCTGGAACAAATAGTACAAGAGAATACAAGAAATAACAAAACATTGGATCTGATTTTTAGCAACCTTGAAAATGAAATTAATAATGTCAAAGTATTACATCCATTGGGAGACAATGACAATAACATGGTTAAACTAACTATTACAGGTAAATGGAAAACTGTTTGAGGTAAAACAAAATTGAAATGCTTTGACAAGGCAAACTACTCACAAATAAGAAATGATCTAAGTTCCCAGGACTGGGAAAAGGAGCTAAAAGAACATTCTACAGAATATATTTTGAATGGTTATAAAAAGTAGTCTAGATTATTGTACAGAAACATATGTTCCAGAAATTAATAAATACAATAATTCTGGTAGAATACCTAAATGGTTCAATAGCAATATAAAGAGACAGTTACATAAAACAAAAAACAAAGAGCATATAAAAATATATGAAAGATCAAATACCTAAAAAAAATAAAAAAATACAAGGACCTCAGTAAAAAAATGAAAAAAGAAATTATAACAATGGCAGAGTCTTCAGCTGAATTAAAACTTGTCTCTGAGACAAAAGATAATAAAAACACATTCTTCAGTTACTGTATATAGGAAGCTTAAAAGGAGGTCAAAAACAAACGGAGCCCTTAAAAATAGAATGGAAGTAATTGAGGAGGAAACAGAGATGGCAATAAAATTCTATTGATACTTTTTGAGTGTATTCAAACATGAAGAGGCAGATGAATCTATAGTATATCACAGCAATAACAACACTGATCTTTCATCATTCACTATAAAGGAAAAAGAGTTAATGAATAGCCTAAAATAATGAAAAACTAATAAGGCATCGGGACTGGATGGTATAAATCCCCAGTTTCTGTATGAACTGCTTGATCAATTGGTGGGACCCCTGACTATTTTATTTAATGCTTCATTAAGTGATGGTACTGTTATCAAGGAATGGAAGGAAGCAAACATTACCCCGATATTTGAAAAAGGGAATAGACATTAGATAAACAATTACAGTACCATCCTATTAGCCTAAAATCGATAATAAGCAAGGTTATGGAAGATACAAAATCACACATGCCTACACAATGTAAAGCATCATGGGCTGCATATGCAAATCACCACAGAATGGTGATAGAAGGCTTTGTTAAGGAAAAACTGGAACAGCATATGATACAAAATGGATTATCAAATTTTACTCAACATGGATTTGTATTAGGAAGATCCTGTTTAACTAACTTGCTGAATTTCTTCAAACCTTTTACAAAAGCTGTAGATGTAGGCCTACCAGTGGATGTGGTATACCTGGACTTTTCAACTGCCTTTGATTCAGTCTCTCGCATAAGTAAATAAACTGGTTGAACTACATTTTTATAAATGTCTTATTACTTGGGTTAGATCTTGGCCTAGTGAAAGACATCAAAGAGTTTGTATCAGGGGTTACCACTCAGACTGGGGGAGGGTGTCGAGTGGTGTACCTCATGGATCAACTCTGGGGCCTACTCTCTTTAACATATTTGTTTCCTCTATGAAAAAGTCAGGTGACTCATGGCTATGAAAATATGCAGATGACACCAAAATTGGTGCCATTATAAATAATAAGGAAACAGTCATGAAATACCAGGAAGAGCTATCTCATCTAGAACTTTGTGCAAAACAGCACAAACTGAGTTTTAATGTAAGGAAGTGTAAGGTTATGCACTCTGGACATAACAATATTATGTTTGACTATAAAATAATGAACTGGATACTTGAGTGTACCAATAATGAAAGAGACCTAAGAGTGATAATTGTAATTGATACTTCTTTGAAAGTTGATAAACATACCAGTGAAGCAGTAAAAAAGGGCAACAAAATACTTGGCTGTATTTTCAGACATTTAAAGAGTAGAAATTCTCAGGTGATTATCCCTTTGTACTTATCCTTGGTAAGGCTGATGTTGGAGTACTGTTTTTCTTTCTGTACTCCACAAAATATGGGTAGTATTAGACAATTAGAAAGGGTCCAACATAAGGCAACAAAAGGAATTAAAAATCTAAGAACTAAAACCTATGGGGATAGCCTGACTGATCTGGGCTTTTTATTCCTTGAATTATAGAAGACTAAGCAGTGACAGATGCTTCATACAATATATAAAGCATTCCAAAATAAGGATACTGTATATGGAAATCATCAGGCCTGAACCAAAAGATTTGTAACAGACCTAGTAGATCACAGTTTACGGCTAAGTGGTGAATTATATAAGACTTATGTTAGGGGAAGTGGTTTAATCAGAGAGTAGTGACCATGTGGAATGCATTACCTGAATCTGTAGTGTTGAGTGGAACCATGGAGTCATTCAAAAAATCACTGGATGTCATTACAGGTGACATTATTACCAGACAATAGCACTGATATGTGATGAGTCATAAAAGGGCTCATAAGCCGTTTGACTCATAAACAATCTATGAACCTATAATAACAATTCTCCATTTGGATCTAAACCTCTGCTCCTGCCACCATCATATTTTTCTCACTTATGAGGATTCTTTTTATTGTAAATCTTGCGGCCGTTATTTTTCTTTTATTAAAGATTAAAAACACCTTTGCCTACACTGCTGTGCTATTTCTGACCTTTTATTCTTTTATCCCTCAAATACCAGCATTTTTGGCCCCACTGTTTGCGGTCACTTACCTGCTCTGGGACATTTAACTTCATCAGTTCATGGCTGCTGGCACAAATTGGAACTGCTTGTACACTCCCTTCTGTTGAAATAGCAGCTGAAGAAAACTGCTGCTATTTACTGTATTCAGGACCAAACAGTAAAGAAAAAACACAACCCAAGGTACAAAAACTGTTTGAAAAGGAGGCACACCTTTTGATGAAGATGCCAGACTTTTGCACAAACTAGTAAACCTGCACAGCACTGGCAATGGCAGGGGGTAGAAGCCTGTCATGCAGTGGCACAAACCACATGAAAAAAGTGATTTAAAAAAACTTAACACCGAACATTGTATACACAGAACATACAATGGCCTGTGTTCAAATATGCTATTTATTTCCATTCTTAAGGGGGTGGAACTTTCATTACTCACTCATGGCTTCATCACTCATGAGTTATGGTCTCATCTCACAGTGACACAAGCCACATGAAAAAAGTGATTTAAAAATACTTAACATAGAACATTGTATACACAGAACATACAATGGCCTGTGTTCAAATTTGCTATTTATTTCCATTCTTGAGGAGGTGGGACTTTCATTACTCACTTCTGGCTTCATCACACATGAGTGTGGTCCTGACCCCTCAAGAATGGAAATAAACAGCATATGTGAACACATACATTTGTATATCCCATATCTGTCTCTCTGTCTGTCTGTCTGTCTATCTATCTATCTATCTATCTATCTATCTATCTATCTGTCTCTCTGTCTATCTAAAATTGCTAAAAAAAAACATTGTTAGTACTTCAGTTAGGGTCAAAGTGACAAAAGCTGGGAAATGTAGCATTAGGGCTTCCAACCCTAACCCCCACCCAAACCAGGCAGGAGAGCAGGTATGTGGTGTGCTTTGGGCTTATAAACCCTAACACTCAACCAATTCCATCTGTAGGTAAAGTCAGATGTGTAGACTTTATGAGAATGGGGTGAGCAGCTAACCTTAAAAAAAGTCGATTGACAATCACACCTGCACCCCCACATGATCTCCCACTGTGCTCCCACCAACCTGCACTCTCCTTGACCCCCCCACATATTCTCACTCACCTGAACTGGCTACACAGTGAAGATCCAACCTCCGATTGAGGATGCATCATGCTACTGGAACTGGTGACTGCTGTTTGACAAATAAGGTAACTGCAGTTCAGTTACCTTATTTGTCTACAGTTCCAGCAGCAAGATGTGTCCTCAATCAGAGAGTAGATCTTTACTGTGTAGCCAGTTCAGGCAATGATGGTGTGGGAGGTCAGGAGTACAGATTAGTGGGTCCACAGTGGAGGTCAGGGGGTGTGGGTGTGATTGTCAGTGGATCTTTTAGTAAGGTTAAAAAAATTAAGTCACTAAGGGACTGTGTTCTCCTTTGCAGGTTGATAGTTTCATGGAAGGGTGGGGGATGCCACTGGCCACTAATGGGGATATTATTATAACTGATTCATGGTTTGGAGGATGGGGGTTCCACTAGACACCAGAGATATACATTTGGGAGTACTACTGATTTAATATAGTTACAGGGTGGGGGGCACTAATTGGCAGCAACAAAATATATATTTAAAATGTATAGAAATAGCAGGGTAGGTCATTTCGGTAGGGGTAAAAACTGGAGGATGGGGGGTACCACTGACATCAATGAAAACATTGACATGCCACAGGAAAAACATGAGAAATCCTTTTTTGCCAGAGGGAATCCTTTTCCACAAATCTTTTGCCATGGCTGTGGAAAAGAATTCCATCTCTTGAAAAAGGATTTCAAATTTAGTTGTTTTTTTAATCCTTTTTTGTGAGATGATTCCTTTTTCTCAAACCTTTTTCATGGTCATGGAAAAGGATTCCAGCTCACAAAAAAGGATTTCAGATTCAGTTTTGGTTTTTAACAAATCCTTTTCTGTGAGATGAATTCCTTTTTTGTGAATCCTTTTTCGTTCTCATGAAATATGAATTGACTCACAATAAAGGATTTCAGACTCAGGCTTTTTTTAAATCCTTTTTCATAAGCCAATTTCCTTTTTCATGAGAATGAAAAATGATTCATGAAAAAGGAACTTAGTGAGTCATAAAAAAGATGTAAATAGTGAAAAAAAATGTTCTGGGGCCATGGGAGCTATTAAAAACAATAGAATGCAGCTCATCAACTACCTATGAGCAAGGTACATGTTTGGATGTCGGCAGAAGATGTCACTATGCAGAGATATGACAGTCTGTTGTGTGGAAAAAGTGAAAACAAGATGGCAGCTCACAAAAAAGGAGTTGTTTTCTCATGAGAAAGGACAGAACCCTCAAGAAAAAGAACCCTTTTTTGTGAGACTAAATTCCTTTGTTGTTCTATGAAGCTATCCAAAAGACTGTACTGAGCATGCCCAGAATCTGAAACTTTAAAATTAAATAACTTTGGAAGTGGTTAATATTTTTTTCACCAAACCAGCAAAAGGCCCTTCTCAGGGTCAAGACTTTTGTACCATGAAAATGTAAACCAAAATTCCAAACGATCTGGGCATAGCGTGATGACAAAAAAATGCAAAAAAAGGGTAACCTTTAACATTTTTGAACTATGCGCAGCTTGCAATCTGCAAATCTGACTGAAATGAAAATTGACAGATCAAGAGATCTACCACACAAGACGGTGCATGCAAAATTTCTTGCAAATGTGTTGATTGGTTGCAAAGATATTAAAGTGCAAAATTTGAGGTTTAACATAGAAACCCCAGCTCAACCCCCTATAATATAGGTATATTGTAGGGGCACAGTCATGCCATTATAGTGCTGTTAGGATTAAGTAGCCTGCTTAATATTAAACCTCAAATTCTGCAATTTAATATAACTTGCAACTGTTCAACATATTTGCATAAAATTTGATATGGATGTGTGGATTCTGAGATCCAGATAGTGCAAAAAAGTGGAAAGTCACCAGTTTTTGCAGTTTTTTCCTCATCACCTTGTGCCCAGATGGTGTGGAATTTTGGCATGATTCTTTATGGTAGTAAGAATTTGGGCAACAGAACTGCCATGCTGTGTTTGGTGCAAAAATATTAACCTGTTGCAAAATTATGGCATTTTTATTTTCCCATTATATCCTATGGGAAGTTCATTTTTCAGGATAGAGGTAAAAATTTCCACAAAGGATTTGATCTTGTGAAAAATGATTCATTCTCATGAGATCCATTCCTTTTACGTGAGAAAAAAATCCTGTTTCGCGAGCTGCCATCCTTTTTTTTATCATATAATATTTTATTAGTTTTTAATTTTTTTTTTGTCATACATCAGTACAGATAGACAGCAGATTACACATGCTGCAAGTGTCAATACATGAGTGAGAAAACCATAAAAAGAACAAGGTGTGATAATATCAGTCTATCCAAGTCTGGCTACATTATATAGGACCAGAGCTAACTGATATTACCCCAGTAATGAAGTAGCATAAAACATAAATTATCAGTTCTTTAACCACTGAAGTCCCTTTTCTTTCATTAGGCACCACAAACGAGAGTGACATGAAGGTTTTATCAGCCCAGTAGATTTGAAACAGAAAAAAAAACATTGTCATAGCTGGCAGGGCTGCTCTTGGAATCTATTTCAACAGCCAGGTACAGTACTGCCTGTGTATAATAGGTAGGCATTCTAGAGAGGAGATAGAGGAGACGATAGTAGTAGGAAAGCTACAGACAGGTGAGATAGGGTGAGAGTTCCTTCCCTGAAGGCTCCTGTATAAGGAGCAATAAGGAGTGAGGAGGAAGGATCAGAGTGTGGGAGGATTGTTTGGAGGGGCAGGGGAACTTTGCAGATGTGGGAGTGAGGATAAGAGTCCCATTTCTTGTGGTATTTCACTAGATTACCCTTTGCAGAAGCAGTAATTCTTTCAAACACAGGTAATCTAGCCACATCAGCTCTCCAAGTGGAGAGTGAGGGGGGATGACTGCTGACACTTCATGAGGATGGCTCTTTTGGCCTCTATTACTGTTGCTGGGGTACAGGCTTTTAGAGGGGAGGATAGGGGGTCTAGAGTCACGGTATCACTCAGAAGAAGCATGTCTTGGGAGGGGAGAATCCTTTGCCCCACAATTTGAGAGCAATCATCCAGTACCAGATCCCAGTGTGTTTGGATATTTGGGCAGGTCCAATGGATGTGGAGAAGATGGGCCGGGGAGTTCTGGCATCTCCAGCAACTGTCATGAGGAAGCACATTAAGTTTGAACAACTTGGCTGGCATCCTATATGAATGCAGAAGAATTTTCATCTGTATTAACTGGCTTTTGGCATCAATATATAGGACATGGCTGGCTTTGAGCCAGGATTCCCAAAGCTGCACAGTTATGGGGCTATGGAGTTCCACTTCCCAGGCCAGCCTACATCCATGCATAGTATCTGGCTGAGAATCTCTTAATATTTTGCAAATAATCCCAACCAAGCCTTGGCCTTTCTTGGGTTGGTGGATTGAGGTGAGACAGCTCCATATGGAGTCCTCTGGGTATTTAGCCAAAAGAGGGTGCAGAGGACTCCTTAACTGTAGGTATCTCCGGAAGTCATGAGCTTTTAGTTCAAAGCACCATTGTAGTTGTTCAAAGGCCATCAGAGTTTTGTTATCTGGGAGGAGCAGATCCCCAACTGTGAGGATTCCTTTGCAAGCCCAGTGTTGCCAAGATACCAGCCTGTGATCAATTAGGATGAGTCTATTGTTCCAAAGAGGGACATACTTAATCGGGGGGAGTATGATGATTGTGGGCCATTTGTAAGGTGTATGGCATGACGCCATGCCATACATGTACTCAACATGATTGGGGTGAGATGATGGCCCATATGCTCATCCTTACCAAATTTATCCCCCATGCTGTTTTACTGCCCTTTCTGACTCCCTACTTCCCCTAAAAGTGCCTTCAGCCCACTTCCCTAGCGGTCACCACAAAGCATCTGCGCTATACTTCCCACCCTTGGCTATGCTTTGCTATGTATACACACATTCTAAATCCTGACTTGCGTCCATCAAAGTTCTGATAATACAACTGGCCTACTTCTGTTGCTCCTGCTACTGCTTCCCTTCCTCTTACCTTTTCTAGTTTTCCTACAGCCAAGATATCCCATGATCATATTACTTTGATTGTATATATTTTTCCTTTTCAGTGCCTTGCATGATAATGCCATTTATTGCATGTATACAACTGTATGTGTTTTTATTTGACCCTGTTTGATGCAGGTCCACCTTGTAAATGAGCTTGCTCAACGGTGTTCGCCTGGATAAATAAAGACTTGAATGATTGATTGATTGCTTGATTGACATGCTTTCTATTAGTAAGCAGAAAGAACAGAGTCTTCAGGTACAAGAGCCTTTTCCAGAAGAACCCATTGTGGAGGAGAGGGGAGGTTCAGGTTGAACCAAGTAGTAGCTTGTGCCACTCAGAAGGCCAGCTGGTATCCCAGCCACCAGGGGAGCCCAAGACCTCCCTTGGACCAGTAGGCTCTCAATTTTGACCATGCCCAGAGAGCTGCTCTACCTTCCCATAGGAATGAGAGGAACAGCTTCTTCTAAAGAGACAAAGATCTTGTGTGAAAGGTGGATTGGGAGATTGAGCAGTAAGTAGGAAATTCTTAGGAGGATAAACATACGCACCACTTCTATTTTCACTTTAAGGGAAAGTTGGAGCTTTTTCCATTGCTGAACTTCTGCAGTCAGAGTGGCCATCAAGGGAGATAAATTGGCTTTTTCTAGATCACCCCAAGGGAAGGGGATATAAATACCCAGGTAGAGAAAACGCTTCGGTGCCCAGGTAATATCTGTCCCATCTAGACAGGACCTGGTACATTTAGAATTAAGCAGCGTGGGGATCACGTGATGCAGAGTGCTGAGTAGAAGCTCCTCCACTAAGCTCCTGCCTCCTGAATACAAATTTGTCTTTTATATCGTTAAAACTTATCTAATTCCTCTGCTTGCAATTTCCTCTTGTGTTTAAACATCCTGTGCTCCAGTCTTGGGTATCAGAGCAGTAAATGGAGGCTTATATGAAGAAAGCCCTGCAGAAACATACCCCTGCCACTCCTGAGAAAGCCTCAAAGAAATCCCGAGCCTCGAGTGGCCCAGACAAGCCTAATCCTTCGTGTCAAGCTGGGGATCAAGATCCTTTAACTCTTAACAGGTTCTTGGAAGAATTTAAGCCATTTCGAGAAGAGATGAAAGACATGGCGACTGATTTGAAATCCCTCTCCAGAAAATTGGATGAAGTTTCTATCACGGTCTCGGATAACACTGCCCGAATAGTCTCGATCGAGAGGAAACTGGAAAGCCTGGATCCTGAATTTCTATCAATGAGACAAAAACTATCTCTCTTAGAAGCTAAACTCGAAGATTTGGAAGGCCGTAGCCAAAGAAATAATGTTGTAATACTCAGGCTTCCAGAAGGGGAAGAGGGCCAGAATGCAGTAGTCTTTTTGCAGAAGCTGGTAGACCGGGTTGCTGGTCCCTCTCCCTTTGGCCCAGTGTACACGATAGAGCATGCTCATCGGTCCCTGCGACCAAAACCCCCACCTGATGCTCCCCCCTGTCCCATTATCTGCCGCTTTCTGAATTATCTAGAAAAGCAGCATTTCTTGCAGAAAGTCAAGGCCTTACAAGAAGTCAGATGGGAGAAGGCGAAGTTGAGAATTGCTCAAGACATCCCTGGCTCGGTTCGTCTGAAGCTGAAAGCGTTCCACCCTATTGTATCTAAGAATCTAATGGCAGGGTTAAAATTCAGGATGGGGTACCCAGCTAAGTTACAAGTCTCAGTAAATGGCTCTTGGCTTAATTTTGAAGATCCTGAAGCTGCGCTACTAAGCCTTAAATCAATGCTGCCAGATTTGTTCCGGACGACCTGAGAGTGCCTCAGGAGTATCGGGATTCACTAAGAGCTGCCGAGTGAACTGTTACTCATTTCTTTCATGGAGAAAGCTTTTTCCAATGACCGAGTTCTGCTGTGTTTATTTTCTCAATTGGAACTTGGCTACTAGTATACAGCCTGACTGTTCCCATTTCCATGCCCTGGTGTTAATATTGTTTCAGGGTGAATCCTTTTGGGGGTTCTAATGATGGCTCATTTGAGACTGCATTCTGGAGAATACTACATACTCAGTTTCTGGGGTAGCATACGGGGGTAAGGCTTTTGGTTAATGGCTTCCTGATTAAATCTTATATGTTAGTTTTCCGGGTTTCAGAGCGGTTTCGGGCTTTCATTGCGCTTTTGGCAGGCTGGTTGGACTGGGATATGACCACTAGAGGGCACAGTTTACCCAATTAACATACATCTGGGTGATTCTGAGTCGAGAGGGATCTCTTTCAGTCTCTATGCCATTCCGGTTTCGCAGGGGGCATTTTGGTACTAAGAGTTGGCAACCCCTGGGTAGTCACTCCTAGTTGTTTTCTCATTTCAGGATCTCATTTTGGCTGTCATTTTGTTTCTCGTTTTTTCATGTTCTCAGTTTGAGATTGGGGCTACCCCTTCATACTAGCTTCTCCCCTGGCTCTGGTTTTTGGTGCAGTTTTCTATGGGGGACAGGCAATTTTCAATTCTCATTTTGGTGTCACATGGTTACCTACCATATTCACGTCTCTGATAGCTTGTTTCCCTTTTTTTTTCTAGTTCTATTGGATTCACTATCATATGTCCACAGGCACTGGAAGCCCGAGACTGCTCTTTAGGCATTAAGGGATTGTCAATGTAGTTCATAAACTACTTCTATACCTAGAGATATGTGGGTGTTCATTAGCAGAGGATATTCTGGGGGGGAGGGGGAGGAAATGACCTAGTGCTGTGCTAAGCATTGCTTGTGACAGATTGGGGGTTGGGAGGGTGGGTGCTACGGTTCTTATTGGGGGTGGGGTGTACCAGGGGCTTAAAGTTGGGCTTTTGATGAGGGGTTAGGGTGGTGGGAGGGCCTTACAGCAGCAACGGGTAGGGTCAGATTACACTTACTATATACCCTGAGTGCAGGGCCGAATCTATTAAACCTAGTAGTCTTTAGCAGGTGGCTAAGGAGGTGACTTTTGCAACTTGGAACGTTAAGGGGATCAGGAAAAAATCTAAGCAATATCAGGTTCTTAAACATTTAAGCCTACTATGCTCTCAGATAACTTTCCTACAGGAATTGCATTTATTAGAAATGGAAGCCTCACAAATGAGGAGACAACAGGTGGGGACGGTGTATGAGACTCAAGGCTCCTCCAATACTTGTGGGGTCATGCTTATTATTAACAGGGGCATTCCCTTTGTTTTTACACAAGTCATCAAGGATCCTGCGGGTAGGTTCATTTTAGTTATAGGTACTCTCTGGTCAGTACCATTGTTACTGGGCAGCATATACGGCCCTAATGCAGATGATTCTGGGTACTTCATGAGACTTATAAATATAATCCTGCCTTTCCTTCCTATAATGATTATTCTGGGGGGTGACTTTAATCAAGTCGTAGACTCAAACCTCGACAGGTCTGGTGGTGGATCGGGGGGGTCTCCAGGTCAGAGGGCTTTTAGAGATCTACTGGATCAATGCAGGCTCTGTGATGTCTGGTGTGTCCTATATCCGGATTCCAAGGAGTTTATCTACAGGTCATTGACGCACAGCTCGCAGTCCCGCATTGATTACATTTTCATTTCTCAGACTCTCTTGCCTGGGGTCAGGACCTCATCGATCCAACCTGGTCCTGTCTCCTATCATTCCTTGGTGTTGTGTAAACTGGCATTTCAGGATTTTTCAAAGAGAGAAACAAGACGGAAACTTAATGATCAATTATTAAAGATTCTAAATATTGTAAATTCATAAGGGAACATATTGAGGCCTTTTTTTTGTCCAACCCTTTAAACAGTGCAAAACCGGACATTATATGGGGGGCTTTTAAGGCCTACATGAGAGGCATTCTTATTAGTATGGCAGTGACTAGGAAAAGAGCTAGGGAGAGGGAATTACTATCATTATTATCCCAAATTTGGGTACTTTCCAAGAGTGGTTGCACAAAATCATTGCTAATCTATGAACAGAAAAGGTGATTGAAAGCCTTCATAATAGACTTGCAGCTCATAGTAAAATATGGGATCCCCTCCACTCCTTACTCTCACTGTCTCACTTATGATTATGCCACACCTTAGTCTTTCTCATATGTCCAATGGGAATAATCAATGCACTTAGGGGTTATATGGTCTTGTTGCTGCTGTAAGGGGGGAGGGTGTAAGGGGTGGGCTGGGCAGTTCTTTCTGTGCATGTGGTATGTCACATCTTATTCCACTGAAACTGCCCTTTATAAAGGGAAATGTATCAATAAAGTTTAAATAAAAAAAAAAGAATTAAGCAGCGCTAGGATTGTTTTCTTTTGATTAATCATAAGACCAGAGAGACTAGCAAACTCTTCCGGAATTGGCAGTGTGAGAGGGAGGGAGGGAGTGGCTGGATTGGACAATGTGAGGAGCATATCATCTGCATTGGTGTTGACCAAAAATGATGTACAGTACCATTAATCAGTACCCCTGTGATGCCTGAAGTTTGCAAAAACCTTCCTGACCAGAGGGTCCAGTGCAATAAGATAGAGGAGAGGAGATAGGGTGCACCCCTGTCTGGTACCACTTTGAAGGGGGATAGGAGAGGAGATGTCCTTATTCATGACAATCCAAGCTATAGGGGTGATGATATAGGGTAGAGACCCCGGAGCGGAAGTAGTCTCCAAAACCATAGGTTTATAGGATGGTATGGAGATAATTCCACTCAAGGGAGTGAAATGCTTTTGAGAAATCAATTGCTAGAACAGCCATAGGAGTGGGAGATTGCAATGCAAACCATTTCAAATTAAGAACATGGCACAGACTGTCTGCACCTGACTTGCCTTTTAAAAAACCTGATCGTGCTGGATGGATCAGATGGGAGAGAACTCTTGTGAGCCTAGTGGTCAAAACTTTAGCTAGAAGTTTTGTGTCCATGGATAGCAAAGAAATAGGTCTGAAATTCACACAGTCAAGTGCATCGGATGATTTTTGGTGATCAGAGTAACCAGTGCTTCTTGCATGGTAGGTGGGAGTGTGGATATTTTGCATGCTTCTTCCAAAGCACTAAGGTGGGGGGAATAATGTTTTCAACTAACAGCTGATAAAACTCAACTGTAATCCCATCTGGGCATGGGGATTTACCCTTTGCCATCTGGGAAAGAGCGATTTTGAGTTCAGTGGCCATTATAGGGGTATCTAGTTTGTTGGCTTCCTCTTGGGACAGTTGAGGTATAGATATTCCCTTGCCAAACTCTTACAGGCACTGTGCTTGCACTGAGGTCGGGATCTTAGATTTCATCTCGTATAGAATTTAGTAGAAATCCCTCATAGTTTCATTTATTTCCTTTGGCATAGAGTCTACCTTACCTACTCCATTTCTGAGTGCTAGTATTCTAGAAGAGGAGGACTGTTGCTTACGCAGCTGGTAGGCTAGAAGTTTCCCTCCCTTTTCGCCACCTTTCCATGCTTTATGTTTTATAGTGAAGAAGCTGCCACTGGGATTTGTTACCAAGTAGGGTATTTATCTGGTATTTCAAACCCATAATCTGTGGCAGCAGAGGGGACTTGAGGGGATGAGGTGTTGAGAGTTTAAATTGGTTTTCTAACAGGGTCAGCTCACTTTTTAATTGCTTAATTTGTTCCCCTCTAGCTTTATTCTTCACTGCTGTATAGGCAATGGTTCTCCCTTGGATTACAGCTTTGAATGCCTTCCACCGAGTGGCAGCAGACACTTCGGCCGGCTTGTTAAGGGAGAAGTACGAATGGGTTTCCGCTATAATATAATTTCGGAACTCCTTGTCTTACATCAGAAATGGGTTGCATCTATACCTGGTGGAGGGTGCTCCTAGCCCTGGAGGAGAAAACAGTATGGACACTGGGGCATGATAGGAAATAATAATGCTTCTGATGGTGGCTTCTGACACACCAGGGGAGGCTATATAGTTTTCTAACCAGTAATCTATTCTGCTGTTGGTGTGGTGCACTGCAGAATAAAATGAGTAATCTCTCCCCATAGGGTGAGCTCATCTCCAGGGATCATATAGGTTCCATTCTGAGATAAGTTCCCCCAAGGCAGCCACATCCTTAGGATGTGACTGTGGTGTGGCAGTGGATTTATCAAGGAAAATATCAGTGACCAGATTATGATCCCTTCCGAATAGGATTGGCATGTCAGAGTATCCACTCGCAAGGTCAGTGAGGGCTTGATTGATGGCTGGATAGATTTCTCCTGGGTCAGAATTGTGACCATATATATATTAGCCAGTAACACCCTGCCACCTGGAAATGCAAGTTGGACCACCATCCATCTGCCCCGGGAATCTGTACATTTGTCCTCCATCGTTAGAGAGGAGGCTTTCTGTATTAATATTGCCACTCCTTTAGATTTGCTGGAGGCACAGCTAGCAATGACCTCCACCACCCAGTGCTTTTTAAGCCAAGCCACAGTTTTGTTTGTTACATGTATCTCCTACAGCAGGGCATTGTCTGTACCCATAGAGTTTAAAAATTGAAGCACTTTGGTGCATTTGGCAGGGTGGTTGAGTCCTTTCACGTTCCAGGATGTGCACTTCCATCTGCTGGAGGCTGAGGGGTTGCTCGCCATTATATATCACTATAGACTTAAATCAGAGGGAGGAGTACTCACCCAGAAAGTATAGTTGTCTGTACCTTTAGAGAAGACGGGACAGCCTTCAAGGGTTAGCCAGTAGGTAGGGCCATCAGCTCTTATATAGAGATGAGGAAGGTAGCCAGAAATTAAGCGAAGAATAAGAGAACAACCTTAACTGTCACTACGTAGGAAAAATGTGAAAAACACCTACAGTGAGGAAAGAAAACACAGAACACTCAAAACCTGATAATAATACAGAGAAAAAATTAAACAGTACCTTTATCTAATATAGAATACCAACAAATCGTAAACACGTAACTTTAATGATGCTGAGTTACACGTGCGAGAAGAATCCACTGATCCTTCAGCCACACTAAATCAGACACCAACAGAAGGGAAGGGTCACAAAGTAACAAGAGGTGGCTTGTCCCAACCCAGGCCCCTTATAGTCCACAGTGAAGCTGGGTCTATGGGGTCCAGGTAGTCCTATCAGCTGGGAGGTCAACAGATTTTGTGGTAAAACCTGCACAGCTGTAAAAAAAGAGGGAGGGCTATGCACTGCCCATACATGTGTTGGACCAGCAGGCATGGATATAATGAAAGGACAGGCCCTACCATGGGCCCATACATGATCTTCACCCTGACCTAGCACTTAAATCTGTGAGGACATGGAGGAGGCTCCAGCTTAGTATGAGGGTTACATTATATTCAGGCACAGCCACCTGTCTGGAATAGAAAGCGGGGGAGGGTGTGGGGGGGTTATCCTTCTTTTGAAAAAGACCTGCAGTTCCAGGAGGGTGGGGGAGGGTTGAGAGCCCCCCAAATGACACCGCACAGGTGTATTCGGGGGGGTGCCGGGTTACAGGGCATGGGCATATAAGTGAGGGGACCTTCGTCCCCTTGTCATAAGCACCCATTAAAGCAACATCACTGTATCGCTGGAGGAGAGATCATTCTAAGTTCTTTTTGTACAACTTATGCAACATTCAATTAAGTTCTTAGCCAAAAAAAAAGAAGATGTCTGGATCCTCATCCATTTGTGCCAGAGAATTCGGGGTAAGCCTGCTTCTTGTTGCCTGTTCCGCTGGCTCATGGAGGGGCCGCCAGGGCCTCTGTAAAGGTTTTAGTCCCTGGTTTCATGAGTCCCACTGCCACAGCTTGCTCTGCATCTGCATTCTCCATCATTGTGGCCCAATCTATACGCTCTATGTTGGCAAGGGGGTCATCAGAACCAGGAAGTGCCAGGTCATGGTGCTCAGAATTGATAATAGAGGGTGCATCTGCTCTTAGCAGCTTAGCTGGGGGACAGTTTGTTGACTTTCCAGTGTGGGGACTGCTCCTGCTTCTGGAATGCTGCTGGTGGTGGTAGGGGGCAAGCTGGTTCATCGGGGTGGGGAATCCAGAGGAGTGGCCCTGTGAAGAGTGGCTGCTGTTTGGGTAGCAATTCATGGCTCTGTTTGGCCTTCTAGTAATGTGTTTTGTTGCAGGGATCTGGGGGATGATCTTTTCGCAGTACCAGCCCAGTAGTGTTTAGTACCCCCTTGCATCCCATGCACTTGCATTTCAGTTCCTCTGCCTTTTTTGTCCCCAGGAGCCCAGAGGCATCTGGGAGATGTAGACTTATGGAGGAGGCCTGGCCAGTGATTATGAATCCATATTTCAGCATCCCTGGGGCATTTGGCGAGGAAGGACTTCCCCTCCTTAGAGATGTGCAAAGCTGTAACTTTTTTAAAGTGATATTGAAATGCCTTTGGTTGTAGTAGTGCTTTCAATGGCCTGAAAGCCCTCTTTCTGGCCACTGCCTCCTGGGAGAAGTCTCTATAGATAGAAATGCTAGCTTCCCACCAGATAAGCGCTCCCTTTTCTCTAGCCACTCTCAAAATCTTCTCTTTTATCAAATATCTCAGGATATAAGTGATGATGGTTCTAGGGACATTTGAGCCATCTACTCGAGCACCGACTCTGTGGGCCCTCTCCACCCCAAGCAGATCCTTCCATCTCTCACCAAAAAGTTGTGGGAGCCATTCATTAAGAAAGCATTCCATTTTGGGGCCTTCTGTTTCCTCAGGGACCCCCAGGATCCTGATATTATTTCTGCAGCTCCTGTTCTCATGGTCCTCAGCTCTGTGCCACAACTGTGTGAGTCTGGCCTCATGATCTCTTAATTGCTGAAGCACTGTAATATGTTGCTGCTCCAGCTCCTCAGTGCGTTACTCCAGCACGTTTTGTTTGTCTTCAAGCTTCCTGACATCGGCCACATTTCCTGCCAACGAAGAGCTGATGTTATTGAGTCTAACTAGAAGTGCCTCCAGCATCTGGGTAATATGGGAGAGAGAGCTCCTCCTAATTGGGTTTGTTCTGGGGGAAATTGCAGAGCTTGTAACCTCGATCCATTCTGGTGTACAGAAGGGAACTCCAGCGCTCTCGCCATTGCTGTTCTTTAGTGTAGCAGATACCGGCAGCTTACTCCCAGCCAGTTGGAAAATTCACAGCAAAACAATAATCTCGACCCCGTATGTATCAATCGAGAGTCAGTAACTCGGGGAACGCAGTGCAGCTCGGCCTACAGCTTCAGGATAAGCGGCCTGTGCGGCCCGTTAAGCTTTTTCCCATGGGAGCGGTAACCAGTTGACTCACAGACCAGATGTGCGACTTGTCCCCAGGAAAAAAAAAGTCAGGATTCAAGCGGTACAGGTAGGGGAAGGGTTTCCAGCTGTTTAACTCACATTCAGCCAGGCATAGTTGTAGATTATGTTAGATCATGTGCCAGGCTGAGACAGAACAAAGAACTCAAGCGGCCAGTCCTATTGGGTCCAAGCCATGCCCCAATGTGTCAGATCTTAAGGTGAACAGAAATAAGACCCAGGTACAGTACTCCCATCACTCACGAGCTGCCATCTTGTATTTTTTCATCAACTAAAAAATGTGGAAAATACGTAAAAATGTCATTTTACAAAACAAAAACCAGAACCTAGCTAAATGAGCCCTGTTTAGCTGGATTCTATTGTTTGTTTTGCACAATTAATACCAGAAATACTTTTTCTGGGCACCCAGGTCCACCTCAAAAATAAGCTTGCTCCTTGGTGATCGCCTGGTTAAATAAAGACTTTGATTGATTAATTGAAATCCCGGGTGAACAGCTTAGCAAGAGGAGCCTTCTGCCACATTCTCTGTATGAGAACAGTGGATTGTGTTTAGTTCTGCAGCCAAAGCTGAACTCCTGCAGTTGGCTGCAGTGTCAGTTGTAGCCCCTCCATTTGTCTCTGGTGTCTAGTGACAACCCTCACTCCTCAATCAATGTCCCCATATATTCCCTGGTGTCTAGTGACACCCCCCACCCTCTGATCACCATCCCCTACTCCCTTGCTCATTCATTTAAAATATCTGACACTGGGATGCCCACCCCTGGTATCAGATGCCCCATAACAGCCTGTTGTTTTATATTAATAAACCAATATCAGAGGGTCCGATCACTCTGTCAGCATTTAGAGACCCCCAACAGTGTGGGAAACTGGGGAGCCCACTCCAGTGTCCCAATACATTTATTTACTTTATTCAGATCTGTAGAAAAGAAAACAGTCCTGAATTTTTTTTTATCCTTAAAAAGAAAATGGTCCTTCATCATCTCCCCATCCCCAATACCTGCCCTCCCACTGAGCACCTGCCACTCCACACACACACACCCTTATCCCATGCTTTCCACTGGAGGTCATCGGCTGTCATCTTCTGTAGACTGGATCATGTCTGCACTCTTCAAAGCTGAACCAAGAACTAAGGAATACATTTATACATACATATAATGTATTTCAATAGCATTTTGAACTTATGTTTGTAACTTTTCCATTTTTATGTTTGCTTGCACACATGTGCAAGAAACATAGTGCCATCATCCGAGTTTTCAGAGGTGTGGCAGCCCTCTTCCAATTCAGTCAGTGTGTTTGCAGGCACAGCCACAGTTCTCCAATGGCTGCTGGAGCTGTCTATGACAGCAGTTGAAAATGCAGTGGAGTACAGTTGAAAGGGGGAGCTGCGCTTCGGTGAGCAGCGATAAGATATCACCTTCTCACGCACACACATATGCATGCATACTGAATGCTCACCCCCCCACGCACACACTGTATAGCCAATGGGGGTGCCCAATTCCCCAGTTGGCTGTGCTGCGCCCCCCAAAACAGAGTTCCACATGCCATGCTGGGTGCCCACCCCAGGTGGCTACATGTATAGGCAGCTGACGGGGTGCCTAATCCTGGGCCAGCTCCACTGTCTCCCCTGAGAGTACAGGGTGCTACGCCAGAGCCCACCCCGTATGTCAACAGATGGTATCACTGATGGGGTGCCCAATTCCCCATTGGCTCCATGCCCCACAAACAGCTGTCCTTGTGCCACCTGAGGCCCACCCAGCATAGCAAATGTCGCGTCGTCGTTCTTTTTAAAAAACAACAACCCTGAAACAGAAAAATGGTCCTCGCTGTCTCTGCCCCACCGCACCCACCCACTGTGCACCCTGCCACCCCACACCCCCCTCACCCCATACATACCTCCGGACTCTGGCGCGATGATCTTCAGTGGACCGGGAACATGTCTGCAGTCTTCAAAGCTGACCGCGAACTGAGGAAATGCCGGTAAGCTGTATAATGGGATAGATAGGGTTTTTCCAACTTTGCTGCATATCTCAGGCATTTTTTGGAATTTTTGCACCAAATTTTCAACATGGGGTTTTTGGGACCCATTCTCATGAATGCTCTCACTGTCATGGCATTAATCAGGCCCGAAGGGTGATTTCACAGTCACTGCGCAAAATCACCTTTCAGGACTGAGTAATGAAATACACTGCCACTGTTCATAAGGTGGGCTTTCAAAACCTATGTTGAAAATTTGAAAAATTCTAAACTGATTGTTTTATTTACCTGCATTGTGCAGTTCCTACGCACTCTCGTAAGTTCACCAATTTTCAATATTTTCACTCCAGATTTTCAACATTCCCATTTTACCACACCTCCTTATGAGCAGTATAGCTGTCATTTTTCACATCTTGCCCAAAACGTGTTTCTGCCCATGTAATGCACAATGGCGCAGTCGGTGTGCGAAATCAATGTATGGGACACATTAAGAAAATCACAGTGACACTGTTAATGAGCAGATGTCTTAAAATGGCTATGTTGAATATTTGGTGAAAAAAAATCCTAAAAATGACTGTTTTACAAGCATGCGTTGCGCAGTTCCTACGCTCGCTCGTAAGTTTGTGACTTTTCAATATTTTCACTCCAGATTTTCAACACTGACATTTTATTACACTTCCTTATGAGCAGTACAGCTGTCATTTTTTCACATCTTGCCCAAAACATGTTTCCGCCCATGTAGTGCACAATGGCGCAGTTGGTGTGTGAAATGAATGTATGGGACACATTAAGAAATTCACAGTGACACTGTTCATGAGCAGAGGTCTTAAAATGGCTATGTTGAAAATTTGGTGACAAAAGTCCATAAAATGACTTTGTTACGAGTGAGCATTGAGCAGTATCTACGCACCCTCGTAAGTTCATGACTTTGTATTATTTTCAGTCCAGATTTTCACCAGTGGCATTTTTCCACACTTCCTTATGATCAGTACAGCTGTCATTTTTCACAACATGGCCGAATTGTGTTTTCACAATTTCAGTGCAGAGATGCATGGTCGCTGTGGGAAATCATTGTTCGGGACAGATAAAGAAAATCACAGTGACATTGTTCATGATCAGAGGTCCCAAAATGCCTGTGTTGACAATCTGCTGTAAAAAATCCCCAAACTAATTACATTACGGGTGTGCGTTGCACAGTTTCTATGCACGCTCATGACTTCATCAGTTTTTTTTATATTTTTACAGCAGATTTGCAACGTTGCCATTTTTTACACCTCCCCATGAACAGTACAGCTGTCATTTTTCACATCCTGTTCGGAATGTGTTTTTGCACCTGTGGCGCTAAATGCCATAGTCGCTGTGCATAAGCAGCTTTCAGCTAACAAACTGATATTGCCACTGTTCATGAGGTGGGGGTCACAAAAAAAATGTTGAAAATTTGAAGTGAAAATACCAACGAATGCCTGAGGTGTTAGGGTTTCCAACCATAATGCCCCACCCTGTAGAGAATGACAGGCATCAGGGGTGTGACTTGGGATTCTTGCCTGTAATGCTCATACCATTCCACACCCTGCAGCCAGTGAGAGGCATCGAGGTATGCCTTGGACTCTTCAGCCCCGAAGTTCACTCCATTCTCCTATACCACACCCATTTCACCATATTTTCTGATGGAATGGGGTGCGCATCAGGGCCAAAGACCCCAAGGCACACCATGACACTTGTCAGTGTCTGCAGGGTAGGGTGTGGTGAAATGGCATGGCCATTATGCCTGACGACCAAAGACACACCCCAATGCCTGTCACTCTCTGCAGGGTGGTGGTAGGGTTGGCTTCAGTTCAATACTTCACTGCCATTCCTATTATGCAGCTCTGTAACTTCTACTACCAATGCCAATGCCAGCAAGCAAACATTCGGCATTGACAAATGCTTGTTTGGAATTCTTTCACCAAATGTTCAACATGGCCTTTTTGGGACCCCCCATCTCATGAACACTGCCACTCTCATTTTGTTAATCAGGCCCAGAAGGTGATTTTGTGGTCGCTGCATGAAATCACATTTCTGGACTGAATAATGAAATGTTACCACCAGTGTTCATGAGGTGGGGTCCCTGAAAGGTCATGTTGAAAATGTGGTGAAAACATTCCTAAAAATGGTGGCATTACATGTGTTTATTGACATTTTTCTATGCACATGCATAACTTTGGTAATTTCCAATGTTTTGACTCCAAATTTTCAACATAGACATTTTTTCACACCATCTCGTGAACAGTATAGCTGTCATATTTCACCTCCTGTTTAAAATGCCTTTTTCACTCATGTGGTACAGAATGATGTTTTGGCATGGATTTGACAATTTTCACCTATGGGGTTTATGAGGTGAGGTCATAGGAAGACTATGTTCAAATTTTAGGATTAAAATATGAAAAAATGCTAGTTATGACCATTTATTGCAATTTTGCTATGCCCACTCGTAACTTTGGAAATGTTAAATATTTTTGCCACAGATTTTCAACATAGCCTTCTTATTACCCAACCTCATGTATGTCACAGCTGTTATTTTTCAAATCCTTCCCAAAATATGTTTTCACACATGTGGTACATAATGCTGTGTAGTTGTGTGGAATTACATTTTGGCAGTTATTCAAAACTTTTCTGTACCGGGCACATGAGGTGGGGTAATAAGATGGATATGCTGACAATTTGGTCACTGTTGTCATATAAATAGATGCATTGGGCCTGGAGGGCCCTGTGCTTCCACAACTACATACATATACGCATCTATGGAGGGATGGAAGTGCAGGGTCTGAAGGACGGTGTGCTCCCACAGTAAAATAAGAATACTATTATTCTGTCTCAAAAAGTAAGGAAATAAGTTGCAAAAAAGTTTGTTAATGTTCCAATTAGGGTCAAAGAAACAAAGGTTGGGAAATGAGGCATTAGGGTTTCCAATACTAAAACTCCATGCCCCCAAACCAAGCAGGAGAGCAGATGTGGGGTGTGCTTTGGGCTTCTCAAGCACAACTCTCACCCCATTCTCATAAAGTCTACACATCTGACCTTATATACAGATGTAATGGCTTGAAAAGCCCAAGGAACACCCCACACCTGCTCTCCTGCCAGGTATGAGAGGGTGGGGTGCTAAGACTAGAAACCCTAATGCCTCATTTCCCAGCTTTTGTCACTTTCACCCTAACTTGAGCATTAACAAACTTTTTTTGCAACATATATATAATAACAGATTTACACAAAATTTGGTATGTGCTGTCCTGTAGGGTAGATTTCTTAATGGTGCAAGTTACATTTCAGTTGGATCTGTGGTACAGAGAGGTGAAAAAAACATGTTGTCGCTCATTGATTTTTCTGGGATTTTTCTTTGAACTTGCCTACAGCCAGATGGTTTGGTTTTTTGTTCTGAAATTTTCAGATCAGAAAGGGACTAGCCCACAGATGTGCCTTTTACTAGTCTGGTGAAAAAATAATAAGCCCTTTTTAAGTTATTGCACTTCAGTGTTAGATATATGTCCCAGAAATTAATTTTATTTACTGTTATGAATCCTTTCTTGTCACTGTGTCATATGAAAACAAATCCCTTTTCATATCATGAGTGATGAAAAAGGATCCTTTTTCATCACTTGAGAATACTGTTCCGGGATTTCCCTGGTCTCTAGTGGTCCCCCCACCCTCCAATCCCCATCCATGTTAATGTTTTGTTTCTCTGGTGTCTAGTGGCACACCCCACCCTCAGATCTTCATCCTCTTTCATGTTTTGTTCCCTGGTGTCTAGTGGCACTCCCCCCTCTGATCGCTGTCTGCATTTAAAAATTATTCCCTGTTGTCTAGTTGTACTCTCCACCTTTCTGATCACTGTCCCCCTTTAAAAACCTTTTCCATGGTGTCTAGCAGCACCCCCACCCTCCCATTGCCATGATTTCATTTATTTATATAATTGGACACTGGGATGCCCATTCCCAGTGTCAGACGTCCTCCTCCACAGTCCCTTGAGTTATTGTTTGCTGGCATTTGGGGGGCCCAATCCCTGTGCCAGCAATAGAAGCCCACCCCAGTGGTGTGGGACACTGGGGAACCCACTCCCAGTGTCCCAAAGTATGTATTTCATTATTTTCCAGTAAACAAGAAAACCATTCACCGACATCTTTTTTTACCCTGAAAAAATGAAAATAGTTCCTTCTCTTCTCCACTGTTTCCTTCCCCCATCTGAACCTTCCCACTGAGCACCCACAACCCACACACCTCCTTGACCTATACTTACCAATGGATGTCATCTGCTGTCATCTTCTATGGACCAGGACATGTCTGCACTCTTTGAAGATGAACCACAAACTGGGGTATCAAGGTAAGTGCCATATAGTGTATTTCAATGGTGTTTTGAACTTATGTTGCTATCTTAGCCATATTTTGGTATTTTATCACTAAATTTTCAACATGGGCTTTTTGGGACCCCACCTCATGAACACTGTCACTGTCGTTTCCTTAATCAGGTTCAAAAGGTGATTTTAGGGTCGGTGCACAAAATCACTTTTCAGGACCAATTAACAAAATGACAGTGCTAGTGTTCATGAGGTGGGGTCCCAAAAAGCCCATGTTGAAAATCTGATGAAAAAATTCCTAAAGATGTCTGAGTTATGCACAGTTGTTGAAAATTTCCTACACACGCACCTAACTCTGCTCATTTTTAACATTTTCACTCCAAATGTTCAACATAGCCATTTTTTCACACCACCTTATGAACAGTACAGCTGTCATTTTTCACATCCTTCCCAAAACATGTTTTTGCTCCTGTAGTGCAGAATGGCATTTTGACACAGATTTAAAAATTTTCACCAATGGAATTTATGAGGTGAGATCAAAAGAAGACAATGTTCAGAATGTGGGGTCAGATTATGAAAAAATGCCAAAGTTATAACCATTCTTTGCAATTTCAGTACATCTGCTCGTAAATCTTAAATACTTTGACCCCAGATTTTCAACATAGCCTTCTTATTACCCAACCTCATGTATGTCACAGCTGTCATTTTTCAAATCCTGTCCAAAGTATGTTTTCACACCTGTTGCATGGAATGGCATTGCAGTTGGACATAATTATGTTTTGGTGGGTGCATGTGCTTGGGTAATAAGATGGCTATGCTGATAATTTTGTCACACATCTACGAAGGGATGGGTGCACAAAGTCCATAGGACCCTGCTCTCTCACAGTAAAATAGGGAAAAATCATGGAGTCTTTGGGCCCTGTGCTCCCACTGTGATATAATGATACTTACGGAGGGTGGAACATGCACATAAGAATACTAGTAAACTATCTGAAAAAGTAAGGAAAGTCATTGCAAAAAACATTGTTAATGCATCAGTTAGGGTTGTTAGTAAAGCGACAAAAGTAGGGAAATATGACATTAGGGTTTACAACCAAAACAGTCCACCCCCACCCTGCAGACACTGACAGGCTTCAGGGGGAGGCCCTGGGGTCATCAAGCCTAATTTTCACCACATTCTCCTACACTGTACCCATCTCAGCTTATTTACTTATGGAATGGGGTGAGCATTAGGCCTGATGACCCCAAGATCCCCCCAATGCCTGTTGGTGTCTGTAGGTTGTGGGTAGGGTGTTAGGGTTGGAAACCCTAACACCATATTTCCCAAGTAAGACTCCATCACTGATTCACCAATACTCAATAGACCCAAATTCTAATTTTAATTTTTATTTTCCCATCTTTGTGCCCTTTGGATTCTTGCAACCCTACTGTCTGCATTAATATAGTTTTTGGCAATATATATATATATATATAGCAAAACAAAATGGTTATATTAAATGCACACTGAAAATAGAAAATATGGTTAAAAATCTATGTCTCGACCTTAGGTCTTCTTCAGGAAATATCTAAAAGAGAAAAAAAACAAGTTAGTGTAGTTGTTTTTTTTCTCTTTTTTTTTCTCTTTTAGATATTTCCTGAAGAAGACCTAAGGTCGAAATGTAGATTTTTAACTCTATTTTCTGTTTTAAGCATGCATTTAATATAACCATTTTGTTTTGCTTTTAGACCACATGCTGACGCAGCACCTTGTTTTTGTTTTTTTACAATATATATATATATATATATATATACAGTATATGAATTATAGAGGCATGGTCATACCTCTATAGTTAGGGTTGAGTAGGCAGTCAGATTTACGCATTTCATGCAGTGAATCGTCAAAAAATGCATTTTTCACTAATTTTTGCCAGTTTTTCCAAGTTTTTTTTCCTCATTGCCCTGTGCTAACACCATTTGGAATTTTGTTTTGCAATTTTCAGGGTAGAAAGACATTATCCTCAGGAACAATCCAGCTTTGCTTTGGTGAAAAATATTAATTCCTTCCAAATGTATTCAGTTTTGAAATTGCAGGTTCTGAGCATGCTCAGTTCAGTCTTTGGGATAGATGCATAGTACAAAAAGAGATTTAGGATTCATGAAAAGGGATTTTGACAGTTTATGAACAGCGATTCTGTTCACTTTGTGCATGAATAACTTTGCAGCTTTTCTTGCAATTTGCATGAAATTTTTCATGTGCCCTCACAGATGAATGGTCTCTTGATCTGCTAAGTATCAATTAGATAGGGAGTAAACATCAGGAGATATGCAGTCACAAAACGTGTACATCCACATGTTTTGTCAAATGCTAGCTTCAATTGTTTCATTTTGTGCATTAATAACTTTGCAACGGTTCTAGCAGTTTTCATGAGGTTTGGCATGTGCCCTCACAGGCTAGTGGTTTATTGAGCTCCCAAGTCACAGTTAGCTAAAGCATGCATTTCTGGAGATATGCAGTCCCAAAATGTGTACATCCTCATGTTTTTTCAATTTTTTTCCTTCAATTGTTTCATTTTGTGGACTTACAACTTCACAGCTGTTATTGCAATTGGCATGAGATTTAACATGTTCCATTAGAAACTAATGGTCTCTTGATCTGACAAGATTGCACATCAGGAGATATACAGTGCCAAAATGTGTACATTGGCATGTTTTGTCAAATTCTTGTTTTGATTGTTTCAATTTATGCATTGATAACTTTACAGCTGTCCCTGCAATTTACATGAAGTTTGGAATGTGCTCTCACAGACTGATGATCTCTTAATATGCTAAGCTTCAGTTTGATTGGGACTGCAGTTCTGGAGATATGCAGTCCCAAAATGTGTGTATCACCATTTGTAGTCAAATTCTTTCTTCACTAGATATTTATTGATTGACTTTTATTCTTTACAATGGAAAACACTACATTAATAAATATACATCATTAAAATCATGCACAATGTTTCTCTAAAATCAATAATTACAAAATTTCCAAGAATACTCATCTCCAGGGACTCATAATTATGTAGCTTGGAGAAATCTATACAGTGAGTTTAAGACATTTATGTCAGTTTTATTAAACAAGTAAGTAATTAACTCTTCGGAGGTGAGACCAAGGGTGCACAGTATCGGAGCCAACCATTTTCCTTTTGAGCTCATATTGTGTGCAATGTAATACAATATGCTTCAAATCATCCTTATAACCATTTACACATTTACACTTCAGTCTTGAAACCTCCTCCCTTCTCTGATCATATAAAATATAATTTGCCATATAGAGTTCCATCCTAAACCTTGTTATGGTCCTTCTCTCTTGTGGTTCCGATAGAATTAATAAATACGGTTCTAACTTATGATATGTTTTGATGATTTTAAACCATCTGAAGTGGTGAAGACTATTTAGTTTTTCTTGCTCTTGAGATATTGCTATAGCTCTAACCCCTGATTTTACTTGAGATAGTACTTCTTCTGGGGAAAGGGCAAAAATTTCATACAAAAGATTACCCAAACCATACAGAAATATATTCTCCTTAATTAATCTAATTGTACTCAAAGTGAAATTCCTTTGGTGATATTGGATTTGTTCCTCGTGACACATCCTATGGTATCTGTTATCTGGAAGAAGAAAAAGGTTTAAGGTGAAAATAATCCTTCTCTCTACTGCCATGGTTGCCAATGAAAATTACCACAATTCCTTCCTCAGTATTTCTGTGGCACTGATAGTTGCACCTTCAATATATAATGATGCATTTTATTAATCTCTGTTTCTAATATTTTGATATTTGCAGGGGTCCATATTTCCACCCCATAAAGTATACTCAGCTTTATTTTGGTATTTATTACATTTAGCAATCCTTTAATTGATGTTTGCCCATTTTCAAATTAAACCTTTTGGATGCATTACATGCAGTTTTTAACTTTCAAGCCATTTTTTTAATATGTAATGTCCATGATGTACTATTCGAAAATTTGAGACCTAATTAGTCATAGTAGGAGTTGGTTTTGATCTTCTTTTTATCTAAATAGAGAGACTTAAACTTTTCAACTTTACTACCAAATAAAACTAAATTTGTTTTCTTCAAGTTAATCATCAGTTGGTCTTTTTTACAGAGTTCCCAAAATGTGCAAGCTTCCTTTGAAGATCTAGAAAGTCAGTATAGTAGAAATCAGATTTATATCATTCACATATGTCAGGCATTGGACTTTCTGTGTTAAAATATTTGGTGAATGGAAATCTAGGTTATCCAATTTCTTTAGGATTGTATTTATATATAGGTTAAACAGTAAAGGGACTAACAAGCAGACCTGATGGACTCCTAGATTAGTTTTGGTATTGGATGTTAAATTTCCTTGGTCATATTTGATTTTGAGCCATGTATTGCTATGTAGCTTATCAATACTTCTAAGATGTCAGGATCCACTTTATAACTTTGAAGTTTTTCCCAGAGAATTTTTCTACTAATTGAATCGAATGCTGTTTTCAGATCTTCAAAACAGCAATTGAGCTTTGATTTTTTAATTGTTATGTATTTCCAATTAAGATGTTGTAGCACAAAACAGTGTTGGATAGTAAGCGTTTAGTTTGAAATCCATTTTGACATTCCATTAGAATGTTATTCTGTTCAACCCATAATTGTAACCTATTAAGGGCTATTCTATAAAAGATTTTCTGAGATGCATCTAGTAAACTGATTGGATGATACATGGTAGGGTTTGTTGTATCTTCTTTTTGAAGATTGGACAAACTAAACTTCCCTTCCAGGACTCAGGGAACTTCCCCCACTGGATGCAAAAAGTTTGCAACTTAACTAGGATTGGTAACCACCAGTCCTTAAATGATTAAAAAAAATCTGCTAATATGGCATCTGGACAAGGGGCTTTATTTAATGATATCCCTTCTAATGCAGCCTTAATTTCTTCTTGTATAATATACAATGATTTGGGGAATAATTGAGTCTTGGGCCCAGATATTCAGAAATGCGCCAAAGGCCAACACAAGTCTAGTGCAGCACAAATCCAATGCACCATGGCCCAGCAGGAGCCATATTCAGAGGCTGCACCAGCTGCACTGCATCAATGCAACCCAGCTGAATATGGCACAGTTGCACCATGGCGCAACCAGAGATGCACCATGGTGCAAACACAGTTGCGCCTTGGCACAGTTGGAGATGCCCCAGTGCAACTGTGGGACCAGAGCAGCAGAGCAACAGAGGTGGGCAAGGCACAGAGAAGAGACCCAGGGACAGAGCCTGGGAAGCACAGTGACAGGCCACAGGAGGCCACCACCAGCTGGGCACACCAGGGCATACAGAGGCACCCAGGACCCCCCAACACAACAGTGGCACAGAGAGTAGGCAACCGGAGTTGCCAATGGCCAATGAAGGGCCACCAAGGGAGCCCCCCCGGCTGCAGGCTGTGCCACCCACACACAAAGACCAGAGCAGGCCACACTCAGTAACACGCAGCCAAGCACACACACACACGCACCACACAGGCAGCCTACAGAAGAGGCACGAAGCATGTCAGGAGCCACATTGTGCAGCAGACCACATGGGACAGGCCACACAACACCAAGCAGGGGCCCCAATACAGTGTGCTGCCAATACCCAACCAAAGACCATGACCGTGTGCCAGCACCATGCACACACCCGCCACACACCCTGACAGCCGCCCCATGGGCACCCCAAGGCACAGCCAGTGACTGTGGGGAGGGACACCACCACAGTTGGACACATCACAGCACACAGCAGGAAACCACAGAAGCACAACACACACCTCAACACATGCACACTACATGGACAGGCACTGGGCCACTTCAGCATGGCTCCTCATGCCACCTGCAAAGCAGACACTGACACAGGCAGCTAAGTCAAAATAGAGATATATTCAAAGAACTATGTACAGTAACAAGTCAGTGGGAAAGGGTAGGATAGCGAGGGAAGGGGACAGGGAACAGGGACTGTACAGTAGGATGAGGGACTGTAGGGAGAGTTACAGCAGGGAACACAGGGGGAAAGCTGGGGTCCATCCTTCAGCGGCCACATCCTGCCACCCCTTGGTGCCCTCTCTGCCTCTGCTCATGGAAGAGCATGTGGCACACCTGCAGCACAGCCTCCATGGTGATGGAACATATCAGAATCAGCTGCCAGAGCAGCTGGAAGTACATGGACCTCCGTCATCTCCTCCGGACACCTAAGACAAGGGACAGGAGAGGTGATCAGTGCAATGTCCCAAGGAACCATGCCCACCCACAGTATGCAATGCGCAGGGGGTGGGCCAATGCTGGCCAGCAACATCGCACACCATGACAGTGCATAGTGGTAGTTCCCACCACACAGTGGCCACCCGACTGCGCAATGGCAGTCACATGGCACAGTGCACCAGCAGCACCACAGCAACATCAGTGGCAGCCAGGCACACACCCACCCCACCAACAGCTGGCACATGTGTCCAATGGATGCACCACAGTGGCAGGCACCATGCACAGTGTGACGCACACAGCTGCCATGGCACATGGCACAGGCAGCCATGCCCACACCCACCCCCCTGTCACCCCCATATACAGTGTGAAGGACCATGACAGTGCCTACCTGCCCTCTGTGGCCTGTGAGTGCTGGAGCCACCCCTGTGCCACCTTCCTGGCCCACTGCAGCCTGCTGTCCTGCCACTGCCACCACTTCCGCTGCCACTCTCCTGCAATTTTCAGCCCCATTGAATGGAACATAGACAGGAATACATCAGTAAACAACTATAACAGTTGCCCCCACCCCTGTGCACAGGGTGAGCCCCTGCCTGACATGTCTCACACAGATGCATTGCAATGCAAGAAATGACTGGCAATGCCACCCTATGATGCACATGATGGCAGTGCACCACTCTGCAGGGCATGTCAGGCAGCCTATCCAACACCACAGTACAGCACCAGGGCACACATGCAATATGGGTCTACTCACCTGGCTGTGGCACAGCACCATGGCTGACACATGCCTCTAGCCTCCTCAGGTACTCTGGGTCCCTCCTCACCAGGTCTCCATATCAGTGGTGGCACTGCTCCCCCATCCTGGCCACCTCAGTCCACAGCTGCAGTGTGGCAGCAATGCCCTGCCACACCGTGACCCTGTGCTGCTGCAGGGGCACCTGGCCAAAGGGTTGGAGTGCATGGGGCTGGACACAGGAGACCAGGTTCACCAACTTCACCTGCATCCAGTTTGCTGCCCTTGTTGCCCTTTTGCTGCGCCATGCTGCGGTAGTAGCCAGTGGCAAAATGTCGACAGTAGTATGCAGTAATATGGCATGGCATGCCAGATGTGTGATCCAAGGGAACATGTGCTGTATCCACCCATTGCGCAGTCTCAGAGATGTGTGGCATCGGCGTGGCTAGGTGTGGTCACGGGTGCAGGGTCACCCAGGGGCAGAGGTCATAGCAGGGGTCAGAGGCCACCTGCCTCCACACAGTGTGCACATGCGTGACAGCAGGCCTGGTGCACCATGCGCCATGGCCCCCATCACGCAGTTGGTGCAAAGTGCACGATTGACAACATGATACCGTTCAGCGCATGAGCACTGCAAGCCTGCGCACCGCATATGCGTGCACATTGAGCTGCAACTTGCTTGGGAGCAATCTCATTGCGCACAGAGTAAAATCACCATATTCAGGCACCACATGCAAATGAGCTCATCGGCCAATGTATGGCGCACTTGGGGAAATAGCATGTCATTACCATTGTGCCAAAGCTCATTTGCATGTGATGTGCTATATAAGCACCATGGAACAGCACAGGCCATGGAAAGTATTGCATCCTTTCAGGGTAAGTTGCACATGCTGCTGCAGCTTACTGGGAGCAGCCAGCACAGCAGTGGGGGATAGAACAGGGTAATGCTGCCACTAACACACTCTGCTGTCCATGTCCACCGGAAGCGACATGTCGGAACGTGAGGAGGGTGAGGAGCGTATGACTGCTCACAAGCGCAGGCCCAATTTCACAAAGGTGGAGACAGAGGCCCTGTTCAATGCTTACCTAGACAGGGAGCCCCTGTTGAGTGGTGCCATGGGTACACCACAGGCCAGGGCTGAGGCCTGAGTGGAGATGGCGGCAAGTGTCAACCAACAGGGCAGCAACCAGTGCTCAGTGCAGGAGTGCAGGAAGAAGGTGGGCATGGACTAGAGGTGCATCAAGGAGAAGGTGGCAGCCATCCATGCCTCCTGGAATGCCACTGGAGGGGGCTTGTGGCTGCACCACCACTCATGGCACAGGAGGAGATGGTGACAGCCACCTTGCACTGCAGCACGGTGGAGGGTATTCCTGGTGGCAGATTCCAGATGGGTGGCAGCCCATCAATGCATGGTAAGTAAGTCAGCCATGCACAGCTGGGGGCATGGAGGGTGTGTACATGGCCATGCTGGCATGCATGCAGCCAGCATGCCTGTCATGTGCAAGTGTGCACACCCATGTGCATGCCATGCTGCAGGACACAGGCAGTGGCAGTGTGGGGGGCACATGTGGGCAATGCATCACTAACATGCCTCTCTTTCTCTTGCAGCACCAACACACCTCCATGCAGACAATGGGGCGCTGGCAGTG
Source organism: Neoceratodus forsteri (assembly GCA_016271365.2). Classification (NCBI taxonomy): domain Eukaryota; kingdom Metazoa; phylum Chordata; order Ceratodontiformes; family Ceratodontidae; genus Neoceratodus; species Neoceratodus forsteri. Next base: position 375,718,916 of record CM057449.1, read on the forward strand.
GCAGCAGCCGTGTCCACTGGACTGGTCCCGGAGGACCAGTCTTCCACCTCCATGGGCATCTGAGGGCCTTACAGGCTGCAGCTCACCACCACTGTGTTGGTGGATGTCCTGGATCTGGGGTCAGATGAGGCCCTGGATGTGTTCCTGCAGGATGTCAGCCTTGGGGTCCTGTGCACAGAAACACAGATCAGGGTGGGGTCTAACAACAATGACAATGTAACGCTCATCCTGGACAGCATGGCCACCATTGTGGGGGAGATGCCCCTCCTGGCCACTGACATAGGCAGCAAGCCCAGTGCCCTACCAGTGGCAGAACAGCTGCCTGCCACTACTGCGAGTGCAGCAGTGTGCGCTGCCCAGGCTGTGCTCTGCGGTGGGGGTGGTGTGGCTGCACAGGTGCTGGGTGGCATGCAGCAGCCAGAGGGGCAACAGCAGCATAGAAACATAGAAACATAGAATTTGATGGCAGATAAGGACCACTTGGCCCACCTAGTCTGCCCATTTCCATACCTAATGCATAGGCTGCAGATCCTAGTTAACCATCAGCCTACTTCCTCCTACCCCCCCAGTAAAATTGCCTTAAGTCTGTCCCATGCATTCTTGAATTCCCCCACTGTTTTTGAGACCAGTACCTCCTCATGAAGGCTGTTTCATGTATCCACAACCCTCTCTGTGAAAAAATACTTCCTCACATTACCTTTGAGCCATCTCCCCATCTTCAAATTGTGCCCCCTTGTTCTTGCACATCTCTTTTTCTGAAAAATGCTACCCTCTTGGACTCTGTTGATTCTCTTGATGTACTTGAAAGTTTCTATCATGTCCCCCCCCTCTTCCTCCTCTCCTTGAGTGTATACATATTAAGCTTCTTTAATCTCTCTTCATATGTCTTCTGGTGCAGACCCTGCACCATTTTAGTTGCCCTCCTCTGGACAGCCTCCATCCTGTCTATGTCCTTGTGAAGATGGGGTCTCCAGAACTGGACAAAGAACTCCAGATGGGGTCTCACCAACTGTCTGTAAAGAGGGATAACAACTTCCTCTTTTCTACTGGTGATGCCTCTCCCTATGCATCCTAGTATCCCACCAGCCCTCCTTACTGCCTTCTCACATTGCTTGCCCACCTTAAGGTCATCTGATATGACTACCCCCAGGTCCCTTTCCATTTCTGTTGTTGTTATTATCGCACCCTCCATTGTGTACTCTTCCTCTGCATTTTTGTTTCCCAGGTGTATTACTTTGCACTTCATTGCATTAAATCTAAGCTGCCATACATTTGATCATTCCTCCAGCCTTGCCAAGTCCCTTTGCATTGTCTCAACCCCACATCCTGTATCAACCCTTTTGCAGATCTTTGTGTTATCTGCAAAGAGACATACTTTTCTTTCTAGTCTCTCTCTGCAATGTTACTTATAAAGACATTAAAGAGGACTGGTCCCAGTACTAAACCCTGCGGTACCTCACTAGTAACCTCCCTTTCTTCAGAGTAAACTCCGTTTACTATTACCTTCTGTATCCTGTTGTCCAGACAATTTTTAACCCAGGCTACCACCTTGGGGCCCACTCCAAGGCTGGCTAACTTGTATATTAATATTTTGAATGGGACTGTGTCAAATGCCTTGCAAATGTCTAGGTAGGCCATGACCACTTCCCCTCCCTGTTCCACCACATTGGTCACCCAGTCAAAGAAAGCTATTAGATTCATCTGACATGACTTTCCTGCTGTGAATCCATGCTGCATTGGGTCCTGTGCCCCACTGACCTCTAGGTACTCAATAAGTCTTTCCTTTAGAAGTGATTCCATCATTTTCCCTACCACTGAGGTCAAACTAACAGGTCTGTAATTTCCTGCCTCTGCCATGCTCCCACTTTTGTGAGCGGAATCACCTCTGCCCTCCTCCAGTCCTCTGGTACTACACAATCCTCCCATGATTTGTTAAAAAGGGTAGTCAGTGATGTCACTAATTCTACCCTTAGTTCTTTTAGAATTATTGGTTGAATCCCATCAGGCCCCATTGCTTTGTCCACCTTCAGTTTTAAGAGTTCTTTCAGGACCCTTTCTTCTGTGAATGGACTGGTATCGACCTCCCTATCCAGAGTGCTTCTATTCTTTGATTTTGCTACCCCCTCCTCTTCTTTTGTGAATACTGAGCAGAAGTATTCATTCAGTATCCCTACTTTTTCACTGTCATCTTCTGCTCACTCTCCCTTCCCTTCAGTAAGCATCACTATCCCTTCCTTCATCTTTCTTCACTCCCTAATGTACCTATAAAAGGTTTTGTCCCCCTTCTTAACTGAGTTGGCTATTTTTTCCTCAGTTTGGGCTTATGCTATTCTGACTGCATTACCCACTTCCTTCTGCTTTAACTAGTACAGTTCTCTGTCCTGCTCCTTCTGTGTTTACTTATACTTCCTGAATGCTACGTTTTTCTCCTTAACCTTCCCCGCCACCTCTTTTGAGAACCATAGTTATTTTTTCCTTCATTTTGCTTTGTTGATTTGATTCACACAAAGGCTTGTTGCCTCTGTGATGGCTGTTTTGATTACCCCTATTGTTTCTTCACCCCTCCTTCTTGCTAGTTTGCTAGCACTTTTCTGAGGCACTCTCCCATTTCCCTAAGGTCAGCCCTCCTAAAGTCCAACACTCTTGCTTTTGTATGGCTCGACTCTATGGCTGTGTTTATCGTGAACCACACTGTTTTGTGGTCACGTGTTCCCAGATGGCTACCCACTTCTAAATCTGAGATCCTTTCTCCATCCCCATTTGACAGTACCAGGTCTAAGATTGCTTCCTCCCTAGTGGGTTCCACTACTAGCTGTCTGAGGCATGACTCCTGCATGGCATCAAGGATAAACCTACTTTTTGATGTGGCTGCAGCCAGGGTGCTCCAGCTAACGTCTAGCATATTCAGCAGGTTGCGGGTGCCACCGGGCAGCTGGGCACAGGACCAGCCGCCAGTGCACCTACCATACCCAATACCCCTACAGACTCCACTGTGCAGCATCCACCAGAGAGGGGGCTGTACAGCATGGCCAGTCACCACATGGGGAACGGCATCCAGCTTGGTAGCCCCAGGATGCCAACCCACTGGCTGAGCACACCCGTTTGCTGCAGGAGTCCATTCAGCAACAGGTACAGTTTGCCAGTGAGGTGCATGCACTGCATGCAGAGGTGCACCAGTTAGTCAAGCAGTAGAAGAGGGACACTACGCAGATCTTGGCAGGGATGCAGCACATGCAGGAGACCATGACTGCATCCCTGGATCACATTGCCACTGTGATCTCCAATGGCTTTGGGCTGCTAGCTGTCACAGGGCATGGCTGGGCACAGATGACCCCCCGCAGTGCACTAGCCACCCTGTGTACCCAGTGTCGGGTGACCCCTACGCAGTAGATGCTGGGCTCCGATGTCGGCATCCCAGGCATGCCCAGGGCTGGGCTGTTTGGACACCATGACTCCCCCATGTGGACACGGTCATGGTCCCACAGTTCCACCCCTGGGGGGCTGTTGCACACTGCCCCATGGCTGATGCACAGCCTGTGGATGCCGTTCGGCCCAGGCATGGCCACTCCCATGGCCATGGTGGCCATGGTTCCGTGCAGTGGATGTGATGTGTGGCCCACCCCACCTGCAATCTGCAGCTGCTGCCCAGTGTGCACATGGGTGATGTGTGTGTGCCTGTCGCAGGTGTGGCACCTGTGTGTCATACCACATGCTGCCTGTGTGCATGATTGCCCAGCTGCTGGGCTGTGTGGCATGGGTGTGATGACAGCAGTCCTGCACTGGTTGTGCCTGTGCATTGGTGCAATGCATCTGATCCACACCACATACCCACGTCTGTGTGTGTGGGTGTGTGTGTGTATGTGGTGGGGGGGTTGTGAGGGGTGCTGTGTGTGGTTGTGTGCCCCTGCACCCTTACCCCTGTTTTCTACCTCAGTCAGTGCATACTCATTGCCATGCACACCCCTACATGTGTGCTGTATCTGTTTGTGTGGCCTATGAATGTGTATCGCACCACCTACCTGTGTGCACCATAGTGCTCCCGTGCTATGGTGTCCCTCTGCCATCTTGCCTGCTGGATCAGCCTGGGATCCCCCTGCCCAGGGAGTGGCTGTCCACCTCCTTCTGGCCCATTGCCTCCATCATCCACACTACTGTCACCCTCATCAGCCACAACAACTATCCCACAGTCAATGGCCATGTCATGCAGTATGCAGCATGCCAGGAATAGGCCACAGGCTTTTGAGGGGCTGTACTGTAGGCACCACCTGACCTGTCTAGGTAATGGAACCATTCTTTCAGCATGCCAAAGACTTGCTCGATGATGTGAGTGCTGGTGTGTGCCTCATTGTAGCGTTCCTCTGCTGGGGATGATGGGCGTTGGTAGGGGGTGAGCAGCGAGGGCCACAGTGGATAGGCGCTGTCCCCTGTGTGGATATTGACATGGTTAGCCCTCTGCCATGCTCTGCTGTGCCCCTTACCTGTCCCTGATGCCCATGCCAACATGTACACTCTGCCCTCCCCATGCAAAGGTCTGCTCAGCCCATCACCCCTTGCCTGTGCCATACTCACCCACTAGATGGCCTGTGGAGCTATCCCCATATTTAAACTTGTGGCATAGCACAGAGCTGTGCCAGATGAATGTGCCATGTGCACTTAGAGGGTGTGTGGTGCAGATATTGGATATGCACCTCTTGGCATCGCACACCACCTGGCAGTTGACACTCTGGCTCCCCTTCCTTTCACTGTACGCCACAACCTCAGGGCCAGGTAGCATGTGGATGCCCATGTGGGTGTAGTCAATGGCTCCAATCATGCCAGGAATACGTGCTACACTGTGGATGTCCTGCATGGTTGCTGTACGCTCTGCCTGTGTGCTGAGGAAATGGATATCTTCCAATGTACATGGCAGCAGAGCATTAAGGAACTGTGTGAGGAGGCAGGACGTGTCTGACAGGGTTATGCCTGTGGTGTCCCCTGTTGGTCTCTGGAAGGTACCCGTGGTAAGCAGGCACATGATGGCTGTCATCTTCATCTCCACAGACATGGCGTGGCTCTGTCTGGTGGGTGCCTGGATCTCCTCACTGCACAGCTCACAGAGCTGCCTCAGAATGGTCCTGTTCAGGTGGTACTGGCCCACAATCTTTGTGTCACTGTACTGCTTGAAGGTGATGCGGGCACCCCCCAAACCGGTATTGGGGTGCGTATTGGGGTCATTGGCCCTAACTCTCACCCCATCACATGTGTAAAGCAGCAGAAGTATAGGAGCATGGGGTGAAAGTGAGGACCGATCACCCCAATGCACACCCCAATGCCGGTTGGGGGTGGGCTGGGGGGTCCAAGGCGGGTTTTCAACCCTAACACCGAATTTCCTCACTTTTGGCACTGTGGAACAACCCTAACTGATGCATTTAAAGGATTTTGTTTGCCTCTAATTTCCCTTCTTTTTGAGAATGATAATGAGAAATGGTGAATGTAAAGCTGCAGCGGGAGCGCGGGGCCCAATGCAGTGGTGGGCTCCCTCCACGTGATGTTGTGAGGGAATTTTTATATATGCTTCTTTTATATATCCTAAAGCTATATTTGCTATGCTTGCTTTGAAAGCCATGCTGTAACAAAGTAATAATGAATGTAGTAGAAATTTCTGAGTTCATGTTTTCTTTTAAGGGTAATAGAATTTGTACTGAGGTTACTTGAGGTACATTTGTGAAAACAGAAAGCTAGATAAAACTGAGCAGAACTGGTTGTACCAGCCTGAATAACAGGCTTGGACAAAATATAAAGATAAGAGCATGCCTGGGCAAAATATAAAAAGATAACAGCACGTAGTGGCATTGAAGGCAAGCTGTACGTTGCTATGGTGTGAGTGAAACTCATTGTCTCTCTCAGGTCAGCTTGACCCAGGCATATGTATCAAGCAGTAATGGGAAAGAAATGAATTGCAGTGGAAAAGTACCTCATACATATCAACATTTCTTTTTTTTCTTTTTACATTGCTGAAAACTTGTTATGCTGTTTTATGATTGGCTCATACTGAAATGTTGGTATTTTTTCAAGATAAGAAGTGCAAAATCTAGCTTATAAAAAGCTGCTGTAAACTTTAATCAGGGACGATCTCCTTTGTAGAAGTCCCACATGCATGTGTAAGATTTGATCAAATAAAGCGACGTTAAGACAAAACCCAGTGGTGTGGTTTTTGCCCCGTGACGACGGGAGTGGTTGCTCAGGTAATACTTACAGTGAGAGAATTTGCGATCACAATGTCTTGTGACATAGTAACAGGAACAGCAATGCAAACAGAAGTGCTAACAATGGCACACATGGTAACACAAGCGCGAATGAGAACAGATAGGGTAACGCACACGGTGGTGTAGACGGGGACAGTCTGCCACGTGATGTCTTGTCACATAGTAACATGGTGCCCGCAAACAGAAATGTCAATGGCCATGGTGATGCAAAGCGAAACAGAAAAAGAAACAGTACTGTAGACACAAATGGCAAAAAAATAACAGAAACGCAAGCGCAAATGAAAACGTAAAGGATAACGCACATGGTGGTGTAGATGTAAACAGGAAATGAAACGAGTACGGAACTGCAAGCGGAAAGAGCAACGGTAACAGTAATGTAAGTGCACAGGCTGGTTTTCCCCCAAAACTGCATAGAGAAAGACAGTGAGTACAAAGAATGTATGCATAATAATGGGTCTCGGTGCAGAAAATGAGGAGTTGGAATACTAAATAGCTTATATCTCAGGAACCGTACGACGTAGAGAAAAAATTTAAAAGTCATATGATTTATGACTTTCCTGGCTAGTTTTTAATTAGACCCCATTAGGGGCTAAGTGTTTTTTAATTAAAAGTCTTATCTCACACCGCTTCGATAATGGCCCTGACAGGCGCGGCGACGTGCCGTAATGTTATCCTACGGGAAAAAAAGAGAAGTTCGTAGTGCCATAACTTTGGCTTCCTGTAATATTTTTTCACCAAACCACTAAAAGGCACATCTGTGGGATGTTGGCTGTCTTCCCTCCAAATTTCAGCTCAAAAGACTAAGCCGTTATATTGCAGCACGGCGCCAAAGGATTGCTGCAATGTGTCGGATGCTGTAATGTTATCCTATGGGAAAAAGCGTCAACTTTGGAGTGCTGTAACTTTGCCGACGTCTAATATTTTTTCAACACAACACTGAAAGGCACATCTGTGAGATGTCGGCTTCGTTCCCTCCAAATTTCAGGCCAAAGCACCAAACCGTTCTTTTGCAGAAGGGTGCCAAAGAATGGCTGTCATTTTCCCACAGCCTAGAAAAGTACTGTCACAATTTGCGAAAGCTTTCACAAAAATTTGCTACACTTTCATGAGTGCGACACTACTTTGTGAAAGTACTTTTTCCAGAAATTTGAAAAACATATTTCTGGGGTGTTTTACCCCAAAATAAAGACATGGCTAGCATCCTCAGGGCCCTACTAGGTGAATACAAAAATAATTAGGTTGCTAGAGGGTCCCAATTTTAAATGCCAAGCATTTTTCTGATCACTATCTGAAAACAAAATGGCAGATTTGCGACGGTAAAAGGACCATTTGTGACAGTAAAAAGTGCATTTGCAACACTGTCGAACTTTTTGTTAACTTTTCCCATTGACTTATAATGGGAAATTGGTTTTTGAATAACTTTTGAACCATTTAATATTTTTTCATGAAATCTTCAAAAGGCACATTGGGGACACTGGCTGCACATTCCCTGAAGATTTTGGACCAGTCGTACAAACTGTGCGACCTGTAGGAGCGACCGTAGAATTCCAGAAAAAGCATAAATGCATGCGGAGATCATGCTTAATAACTCCACAGCTGTGTATCCGACTAGTATGAAACTTGGCAAATCCCAAGATGTATGGATCTTGATTATGTATTCCAAATTTCAGGCAAATCCGTCAAATGGTTGCAAAGTTATTAAGGTACAAAATTTTGGGTTTAACATGTAAATGGCTCCTCAACCCTAACTATGGTAGCACTACCGTGCTACCATTATATATATATCTATATATATATTATAAAGTAGAACTGGGAACATATGATTGTGGGTGACTTTAACACTAATTGACTGGCTCAGGACATCTTGACTATCAGAGACCATATTACTAGCATTTACCTGACTCACTTGGTGTCTGAACCAACCAGGGATAACTACTGTACTGGAGCCCCCACCTTGATTGACTGTCTACTCACCACTTACCCTGAGCATGTAGTCAACCTGTCTGTGCTCCCTGATTCCCTAAGTGACCACTTGCCTGTGTGATTCACATGGTCAAACAAGTATCAGTAAAGCCCTCCTCAGCACTCTAGACACCGGTCACTTAAAAAAAGCCAGCTGAATAATTTTAAGCAATTTCTAAAATTGGCAGACTAAATGCCCCTTGATAATATGAGGGATGCTAATTAGGCTCTCGAATACTTTTCTTCTATCTTTAATAATGCTTGTGACATCTTCGCGCCCTTTAAGTCCACTAAAGTGAAAGGAGTCTCTAACCCATGGCTCTCGGGCTCCATCATTGAACAGCTGAACACAGGGACAATCTATGACTCAGGGCAAGGGCTTCTAGAAAGACGATCGACATATGGCCTTCAAAGAGGCAAGGAATAGATGCACTAGTCTAGTAAGGAATGCGAAAGTGAACTATTACAAAGAAGAACTGGGCAGGACCTTTGGGAATGGTAAACATTTCTGGAACAACATAAAAACCATGATCGGTAAGGAATCCAAAGCACATCCTGAACTGATTAATACTGAATCTGGCACACTACCAGAACCAAAGGACATTGAAAATGCCTTCAACATGTCATTGATGGATCTCAGCTTGATTCTACCCCAGGAGTACCTAAGTTACCAACCCCCTAGCAAGTACAAATTTGGTGATTCACATCTAGCCCGTAACAATGGAAAACCTTCATTTTATTTTAAACAAATATCTGAGACAGTCACCTTAAAATACATCAAAAGAGTCCTTATCAAAACCAGGCTCTCATGTGATATGTTGGATTGAAACTCAGTGCCCTCTCCCTTGATGAAATAGTCACTCCCCTCACCAAAATATATAATTTACCTCTGAGAACAGGAGTCTTCCCTGACAAATGGAAAGTGGCACATGTCACCCCAGTACTGAAAAGTGAGGGCAGGACATGCCTGGGTAACTACAGACCAATCTCAATACTCCCTCCTCTCTCGAAGGTCCTTGAAAGAATAGTAGCAGACCAGGTGGTGGAGTACCTAAACAAATATGATCTTCTGTGTACACAACAGCATGGTTTCAGAAAAAAACATAGCACCATCACTGCTTTGGTAGAATACACCAGTCACCTGTATGATGCACTAGACAGTGGCTTGTCTGTAGGGTCTAATTTCATAGACCTTACAAAAGCCTTCAACACTGTGAGCCATCAGACACTCCTTGGAAACCTAGTGTCACAAGGCCTATCTTTTGATACAGTAAATTGGTTTAGTAGTTATCTGACCCACAGGTCACAATGTGTGAAAACTGTGGGGGTAGCATGTGACCCTGGAGATGTGACCCTGGGGGGGTGCCACAAGGGTCCATTCTTGGCATGCTGCTTTTCAGTCTTTCTATGAATTCACTACTCTCTGCCTGCTCATCCAGCATGGTGTTGTACGTGGATGATGCCCTCATTTCTGTACCTGGAGCTGGTGCTACTGAAATATCCGCTGCCCTCCAAGTTTACTTCAATAAGCTAGAATCGTGGTTCGCCCAGAACAAACTGCTATTAAACTATAAAAAAAAACAAAAATGATGCACTTCATTTATGACAAAATGAGGGGAAAGCTGACCTCCTGCTAGTCACTAGCATAAAAGGCGATGTGATTGAACAAGTACACTCATTCAAGTACCTTGGTATTCACCTCAGTTACACTCTCTCCTTCACAGGCCACATAGACCACATGATAAGAGCAGCCAATATCAAACTGGGGATTCTCTACCTGCACTCAGTGACCCCAGAGGCTTTGAACCTGCTATCCAGGAGCTCAATATTTGCCACAATAGATTACAGACTTATCATCTACAGTGCAGCAATGGACACAGCGCTGAAAAGAATCAAGACACTATTGTGAGTGTCCGTGTCAGTGGCTCTGTAGGTAGCACACTCACCTCTGAGGCTGGGAGATCAGAGGGCTGTGGGTTCCATTCCCACATCTGGCACTAGGGTTAATATCTCAATACTGACACTGCAGTGAAGCTAGAGATGAAGTGAATTTAAGATCCACCGGTGAAGTGAACGTGAAGTGGCCACTTCACCTTGGCACTTTACTATGCGGAGTGAACTATAGGAAAGGCTCACTTCACCTTGTTATTATTACTTTACATTGTCATTCTGCCTTAAACGTGAAGTAGGGTGGAGTGACAACAATTTTGGCAGCATCCCACACACCCAGTCACCAGAATGAATGTGCATCCCCAAAGTGCTACTGTCATGTGTCCAGAAAACTCCCCAGTGCTGACGAAGTGAAATGAGTGTGTAACAAGAAATGCAAAGTCTCCCAAAATTAATGGTGCACTCAGTCATGCTCACAATGGTCAGGTCACACACAGAGTCACCAGAATTAATGTGCATCCCCAAAATGCTACTGTCTTGTGTCCAGAAAATTCCCCAGTGTTGACAAAGTGAAAAGGAAGCGTAACATGAAATGCAATCTCTCAGAATTAGTGGTGCCATGCAAATGCACAGACAGACTAAGATTATGCTGCACACTTAAGGGATGCATATGAAAAGGTACAACAACAACACTTAACCAGTGCTTACAAGTCATTAATCCAAATCTGGAAAGGAATTCATTTTGCCAGTTGAGGGATTAGTGTACAGCAGTAACAATCCTCTACCAGTAAAGATACCACAAAGCAGCATAAAAAATTAATGCAGGTGCAGTGGATAGCAGGTTCACACTGCTGCAATTACTCTGTAACACAATAAAAGATGTCTGATTTAATGGCACACATCGCACACACACTCACATGCACACTCAAGTAATGTGTAGCCAATTGAAAACCTTCAATAATATAACCAAATGTTTTAAACAAATTGTACACTGCTGCACCTCAACAATCTGCAAAAAAATGTTAAGAATTACTGAAAATATTACTGTGTGTACATTAACACAGTTATACAATAAAAATATAGCCAAAACAGAAAGACCGCCTTTTTCTCCCAGTTAATCTACCTACACTACAAACACACACCTCCCCCAAAGCACACTTCACGGTACACGGACTGACTGTTCTAAATTAACATTCGCAATCCACACACAGCAATAAACACTCAATGATAGGCGCTCAGAAGGGTTTCCTACAATCGATGTGCTAAATTTTGAGCAACAAATATTACTCAAACAGGCATTTTAAACAGCTTTTAGAGGTTTTGAATTGCAAAGCTCTGACAGCAAACTGTCTCCAGCTACCACTGGACACACACTACCCAGGCCAGAACTGAGGCTAGAGCCCATGTGACCTGCAATCCCGTGAATAACTGCAGAATTTCATTTGGAGCTCAGTTACAGGGCAAAGTGAGGTGAATTACATTGATTTCAATGTAATTCGCCTTAAAATTGGTGAAGAAGTAGTTTGGGGAAGGTGGAATAATGCAAAGTCATTGGTTTAAATGGACTTCATATTCCTCATTATGAAGTGAAGTACTCTGCTTCACATTGTGGAGTTCTCTGTGGATTCCACGTTACTAAGGGAATCACTTCACGGAGCAAATTGGGGCCACTTCGCCGCCACTAATTACAGTACTATAACTCACATACTGTACTTCCCCGATGGTCTGTAGCACAAAACTCCCAGACTTAAAAATGCTTATTAATGAGTACAATGGTGGAGTGGTGAAGCCTGGAGAGATACTACAAAACATGCTTACTATACACCCATGTAGCTAGTAAAAAAATTAGTGTTGTGATTCGTGTCTTGATCATGAATCATGATTTGTGACTGCATTTGTGACTGTGATGATGAAGAATGTGATTCGGCGTCGATGGTGTGAGATAAACAATATGGAACTGTATTGGGAGGGGAACACAAATGCCTACAGCTGTAATTCCCCGATGAGCTGTAGCACAAATTCCCTGACTTAAAAACGTTCATTAATGAGTACAATGGCGGGGTGGTGAAGCCTGGAGAGATACTACAAAACAGGCTTGCAATACATCCAAGTAACTAGAAAAAAAATTAATGTTGTGATTCGTGATGTGATCATGAATAGTGATTTGTGACTGCATTTGTGACCGTGATGATGAAGAACGTGATTTGTATCACGAGTGACTTGTGATGATGTTCCTGACTTAAAAATGCATATTAATGAGTTCAATGTTCATGTAGAATTATGCACCACACCAGTCCAGTACTCTGAAGCAAAGCCAAAGAAACAATTGTGACTTAAGTTACAGATGGAGATTGGGCCCTAAAGAGATACAAATGCACAGACAGATTAAGATTGCGCTGCGCACTGAAGAGATGCAGACACAAAGGCACAACACCTAACCAGTGCTCACCATCAGAAATTCAAATCTGGAAAAGAATACCTTTGCCAGTTGGGGCGGGCTGTGTGGGGGTAGTGTACTGCACTGCTGCAGAAACAGTCACTAGTACTAGTACCAGTAAAGATACCACAAAGAAGTACAAAAATCACACAGCTACAGTGGATAGCAGGTTCACATTACTGAAATTATTATGTAGCACAATAAAAGGTGTCTGATTTGATGACACACATCACACACATACTCACACACACACTAAGTAATGCATAGCAAATTGAAAACTTCAGTAATATAACCACATATTTTAAACAAACTAAAATTATGCACTGCTGCACCACAACAATCAGCGAAAAAATGGCAAGAATTATTGAAAATATTACTGTGTGTACATTAACACAGTCAGTTATACAAGAAAAATATAACCAAAACAGAAAGCACTGTCCTTTTCTCCAAGTTAATCTACCTACACCACAGACAAGCCTATCCCCAAAGCACATTTCCACTGTCTCTCAGTACACATACTGAACATCGTACATTAACATTCAAAATCCACATACAAACAATAAATGCTCGATGATATGAGCACAGAAAGGTTTCCTATAATCGATGAACTAAAGTTTCAGCAAAACAAATGACCCAAAAAGGCTTTTTTAACAGCTTTTAGAAGGTTTGAATCACAGAGAGCTCTCAGATCAGATTGTCTCCTACAGCTTCCTACACACACTACCCCAAACTGAGGATGTGCAGAACAATCTAGAGCCCATGTGACATGAAATCCCATGAATCACTGCAAAATTCTCCTTTGGAGCTTAAAAACAAGGCAAAGTGAGGTGGAGTACATTGTTTTCAATGTACTTAGCCTTAAGAATTGGTGGAATAGTGGTTTGGGAGTAACACAAAGTCATTGTTTTCAATGGACCTCGCGTTACCCATTATAATGTGAAGTACCCCACTTCGCTGTGGACATGGCCAACCTAGACTTTAGCAAGGCATTTGACAGAGTCCCACGCAAAAGACTAATAAACAAATTAGCCAGTCTGGGAGTGGGTCCCAGGGTGATAGCCTGGGTAAAACATTGGCTGGACAGCAGGGCACAGAAGGTAATAGTAAATGCAAATTCACCTTCACTCCGTGAATCACTTTGTGGAGTGAATTGGGGCCACTTCACCTACCACTAAGTGCAGCATGAGGGAGATGCTGCATTTCTGAGGTGCCATCTTTCAGATGAGACATTAAACGAGGTCCCATCTGCTTGAATTGGTGGTAGTTCAGGAGGATGCTAAAGATCCCGTGGCACTTATCGAAAAAGAGTAGGGGAATTTCCCTGGTGTCCTGGCCAAATTTCCCACATTCACTAAAAATACCACCAACAGCTTAATCTGGTTCAATTTCAGTTGCTTACCAGCTGTATCCCACCTCCCCCCCCAGTGTCCCCTGAAAAAGGGACTTCTAGGCCCAGTGGGCTTACTGGGTCAACAAAATTCTATAAATAAATAAATAAAAATAAATACTAAACAAAGCCTTAAAAGACCTGCAGGAGGTTGATCAGTATACCGATACCTGTTACCTTTATGGGAAAACAGTTTGACTTCACTTGGAGCAAAGGATCCAGTATCATACCTGCCTACTAGGGAAGAAAGCAATGCTGGGTTTAACTCCTGCCCCTATAGCCCATATCTTTCAACATACTAAATCCTCCCAAACCACCAGGAGCTCAACTAAGGGTGCGCTACTTGTCCCCTTTAGATGCACTACATTTGCACAGCATGCACTATCCATCAGGGGGCCCAAATGGCTCAATGACCTGCCAATCACTTTAGCTGACTTTGGGAAAATCAGTCCCTTTAAAAAAGAATTACATCTCCTACTAGCACAAGTGAATCCTTGTGTCTACCCCCTTCTATCTGTGCCTCCATGCTGACTACTCAGGTTAGCTCCCCACTGCCCTTATTTATCCCCCTCCTTTTCCTCTCCCAATTTCAACCCCTACCCTCCTTCCACCACCTTCCAGCTCTCCCCAGTCCTTGCCTTTTCCACCAAGATAGTCATCTCCCAGACAAGGCCTAGTAGGCTGATATCTTGTAACTTTACGGCATACCCCTCCCACTCAGGAGGGAGCAATCTTAGATCTGGTACTCTCAAATGGGGATGGAGATAGGATCTCAGATCTAGAAGTAGGTAGCCATCTGGGAACAAGTGACCACCAAACAGTGTGATTCATGATAAACTCAGCTACAGAGTCAAGCCATACAAAAGTGAGGGTACTGGACTTCAGGAGGGCTGACTTTGTCAAAATGGCAGAGTGCCTCAGAAAAGCACTAGCAAACAGGCAAGAAGGAGGGGTGGAGCAACAATGGGGAAACATTAAAACTGCCATCACAGAGGCAACAAACCTTTGTGTGAAGAAAATAAACAAATCAAAATGAAAGAAAAAAACACTATGGTCCTCAAAAGAGGTGGCAGGGAAGGTTAGGGAGAAACAGATAGCATTTAGTGAGTATAAGGAAACACAGAAGGAGTAGAACAGAGAACTGTACCAGTTAAAGCTGAAGGAAGTGGGGAAGGCAGTCAGAATAGCAAAGGCCCAAACTGAGGAAAAGATAGCCAACTCGATTAAGAAGGGGGATAAAGCTTTTTATAGGTACATAAGGGAGCATAGAAAGACAAAGGAAGGGATAGTGAGGCTAAATAAAGGGGAAGGTGGGTGGGCAGAGAGGGACAGTGAAAAAGAAGGGATACTGAACGAATACTTCTGCTTAGTATTCACAAAAGAAGAGGAGAGGGAGGTACCTAATCCAATCAATAGAAACACTCTGGATGGGGGTGGGTCAATCCCAGTCCTTTCACGGAAGAAAGGGTTCTGAAAAAACTCCTAAAACTGAAGGTGAACAAACCGATGGGTCCTGAAGGAATTCACCCCAGAATTCTAAAAGAATTAATGGGAGTACTAGTGACACCACTGACTAGCCTTTTTAACAAATCATGGGAGGATGGTGTGGTACCTGAGGACTGGAGGAAGGCTGATGTGATTCCCCTTCACAAATGTGGGAGCAAGACAGATGCAGAAAACTATAGACCTGTCAGTTTGACCTCCGTGGTAGGAAAAATGATGGAATCACTTCTGAAGGAAAGAACTGTTGAGTACCTGGAAGCCAGTGGGGCACAAGGCCCAAGACAGCATGGACTCCCAGCAGGAAGGTCATGTCAGACGAATTTAATTGATTTCATTGACTGGGTGACCAAAGTAGTAGACCAGGGAGGGGATGTGGACATGGCCTACCTAGACTTTAGCAAGGCATTTGACAGAGTCCCACACAAAAGATTAATAAACAAATTAGCCAGTCTGAGAGTGGGTCCCAGGGTGATAGCCTTGGTAAAACATTGGCTGGACAACAGGGCACAGAAGGTAATAATAAATGGAGTCCACTCTGAAGAATGGGGGGTTACTAGTGGGGTAAAGCAGGGTTCAGTACTGGGTCTGGTCCTTTTTAATGTCTTTATAGGTGACATTGCAGAGGGACTGGAAGGAAAAGTATGCATCCTTGCAGATGACACAAAGATCTGCAACAGGGTTGATATACAAGGGGGTGGAAAGGATGAGAAGGGACTTGGCAAAGTTGGAGGAATGGTCAGAAGTATGGCAACTTGGATTCAGTGCAAAGAAGTACAAAGTACTGAAACCGGGAAGCAAAAACCCTGGGGACAATCATATCAGATGACGTAAAGGTTAGCAAGCAATGTGAGAAGGCAGTAGGGAGGGCTGGGGGGATTCTGGAATGTATAGGGGGAGACATCACCAGCAGAAAACAGGAAGTTGTTATCCCTCTGTACAGACAGTTGGTGAGACCCCATCTGGAGTACTGCATCCAGTTCTGGAGACCCTATCTCTACAAGGACATAGACAGGATGGAGACAGTCCAGAGGAGGGCAACTAAAATGGTGCAGGGTCTGCAACAGAAGCCATATGAGCAAAGACTAAAGGAACTTAATATGTATACCCTTGGGGGGCATGATAGAAATGTTTAAGTATCTTAAGGGAATCAACAAAGTCCAAGATCGTAGCATCTTTCAGAAAAGGAGATGTGCAAGAACAAGGGAACACAATTTGAAGATAGAGGGGGAATGGCTCAGGTGTAATGTGAGGAAATATTTTTTCACAGAGAGGGTGGTGGGCACATGGAATTGCCTTCCTGAGGAGGTTGTAAGGGTCAAAAACAGTGGATGAATTCAAGAATGCATGTGATAGACATAAGGCAGTTCTTGTGTGGGGTAGGAAGAAATAGGCTATTGGTTAACTAGGATCTGAAGCTTATCCAGTAGGTAGAAAAATTGGCAGATTAGGTGGGCCAAGCGGTCCTTATCAGCCATCAAAGTCTATGTTTCGATGTTTCCACCACTTGCCAGCTATCCCTTGTCCCCGTCTTTTCCACCAAGACATGTCATCTCCCAGACAAGGCCTGGCAGGCTGAAGTCTAGTAACTTTACGGCATTGCTGACTTACCCCAGGCAAGCTTTCTTCAGTGCTTCACCCTCCCTTCCCCCACCCTTGGTTGCCTCCACTGGTTTGTTTTCACTATGGCTACTCCCTCCCTCCCTACACCAACCCCCAGCCCTGCCATAACTTCCTTTTTCTCCAGTTAAAATGCTATCTGACTCCCTGATACTAACCTCCTTTGTCACCCATGGCTCCTCCTGCCACTTCCCCTGTCATTATTTTCCTGACAGTGCCTTCACCTGGCGGCTGCTTTCATCTATTGGTTGCAATTTGAAATAAACTGCAAATTCACTCAAAAAATCAGCCAATAATCTCACTGTGAGTTGAGAAACCATTTTAAAGCTTGCAGTCCTGTAACCACAAAACATGTAATCTACATTGGTGTTAATCCTACCTGTTACTCTGTTTCTTGTATTTGTCTCTGTTCCTTGTATTTTGACTTATATTATACTGATTTGTCTGTGTACAACCTTAATGCGGAGCCTTTGTAAAAGAGCTCTTGTGCTCAAAGGTATTAATCCAAGATATGAAATTGTATATATATATATATATATGTACACACACACACACACATATATATATACACACACACACACACACATATGTATATGTACATATATATGTATATACACACACACACATATATATAGATATACACATATATACACACACACACACACACACACACACATATATATATATATATATATATACACACACACACACACATATATAATAGGAGGTACGGTCATGCCCCTATAATTAGGGTTGGGTATGCAATTTAATGTTAAACCCCAAATTTTACATGTTAATAACTTTGCAACACTTCAATGGATTTGCATGAAATTTGGAATGTGCAGCCTTATTTGGTAGTTCTTTTGATTTGCCAAGTTGTGTTTCAATCAGATTTGTGTGGTTTTTCTTTTTTGCAGTGAAGCACCAAAACACAAATTTTTCACTTTTTTCCATGATTTTTGCTGATATTTGCCCATCGTGCTGCAGTATTTGGAATTTTGGTCTGAAATGGTCTGGGTAAAAAGAGGGTTGCTCACAGAATAATCCAGCATTGTTGTGGTGAAAAAATATTAATCCTTTCCAAAGTTATTCAATTTAGAATTTTTGAGTTTTAAGCATTCTCAGTTTAGTCTTAGATTTACAGGTATATTTTGCGAAAGAGGATTGTTCTCGCGATCAAGGATTTTGTCACTTCACAGATGGGGATGTATAAAATCCCCATTCATGAGGAAAAACTCCCCTTTTGCAAGCCACCATCTTGTTTTTATTTTTCTCAATAAACAAAATGCATCTTGCCCCATGGATGTGTTCTGTGGTAATTTAAGCATGGGTTTTGTTCAGGGTGACACCCTCTACAAGCCCATGGCTTTGGTTTGGTTTGTTTTTGTCAAAAAATGGCCACTTTAAATTTAAAAATTCCTTGTTTGTTACTTGCTTCCGATCCTCATTTGTGTAGTCACAAAATTCCCTTTTCACACGCTGACAAAATCCTTAATCGTGATCACTGGACCAGATGACCCTATCTCACAAACAAGGATTGGCTCATGAAGAGGGATTTTGTTAGTTCACGAAATGGGATTTTGACAACTCATTAAAGGGGATTGGTGTTTTGAATCCCCTTTTGCGAGCTGTCAAAATCCCTTTTCGCAAGCTAAACAAAATTCTTTCATGAAGCTGATCCTCTTTCACAAGCTGACAAAATCCTTGATTGTGATTTGTTGACCAGATGGCCCATCTCACCAACAAGAATTGGCTCACAAACAAGCATTTTGTCACCTCATGAAAGGGGATCAACTCACAAAAGGGGATTTTGACAGCTCACAAAAGGGGATTGTTTTTTTAAATCCTCTTTTATGAGGTGAAAAAATTCCCCATTAAGAAGCTGTCAAAATCCCCTTTCGTGAGCTGAAAAAATCCTTGATCATGATTTACAGACCAGGTGGCCAAAGTCTGACAAACAAGAAATTCTCATGAACAGCGATTTTGACAGGTCACGAATGGGGACTGACCTCGCGAATGGGGATTTTTTCACATCACAAACTAGGAATTTTAAAACTTTCCAAGTGCACTGTAAATAATCAGTTTGGTCTTTTGGTTTGAAATTTGCAGGATATAAATGGGGTGACCCAGAGATATGAATTTTGCTGTTTAGGTGCAAACAATTTCATCGGTTCCATAGATATGCCATTACAAATTTCAGATTTTCCCCATAGGATAACATTGCAGCTCCCACGGTGCTTTTGGTGCTCATACCTTGGAAACGATGCAAGATACAGATTTTTTGCTTCGGGCAGCTTATTTCACCTATTGGTGAACTAAGTTTGTGTGGAGGTTTCAAAATCATGATCACAACTGCAGTGGAATTTTTTCATAGCTGCTACGGTTATTGAGATATTGGCAAATTAGTGTTACAAGGGTTCCTTTTCAGCCCTGTAGGGCTGCTGTACGGCTCTGTAGTTATGTGTAAGTGGGGTCACAGGGTCCAGAGGGCCTACGCTCCCACAGATGCATATTGTTATGCAAAAATGGGCAGCTTGAAGACAGCATGAGGCCTGGAGGGCCTGCACTCCCACCAACACATACCACTTACAAGTTACATTACACTTTCTCAAAAAGTAAGGAAATTCATTGCAAAAACTTCATTAATGCATCAGTTAGGGTTGAAGTGACAAAAGTATATAAATGAGATGTTAGGGTTGAGCCTCTAATCCCCCCACCCTACCACCACACCCCTCCATCCTCCACACACCAACAGGCATCATGGTGTGCCATTGGGTCATTAGGCCTAACTCTCGCTGCATTCTCATATGCTGTACCATGTCAGCAGTTTACACATGGAATGGGGTGAGAGCTGGGCCTAATGACCCCATGGCACACCCCAGTGCCTGTTGGTGTGTGGAGGATGGGGATGGGGTGGTAGTGTGGGGGGTTAATGGCTCAACTCTGATGTTTCATTTCCATGCTTTTGTCACTTCAACCCTAACTGATGCATTAATAAAGTTTTTTGCCATGAATATGAATATGTATATGTAGATAGATAGATAGATAGATAGATAGATAGATAGATAGATAGATAGATATAAAATGGTCAAGGACAAAGAATCAATAAAATTGGACAATGACCATCAGGTGACAGTGCGTATATCTGAGCATGATCGCACACCTGCACTTTAACCCCCTCCAAAATAATTTTGACATTATTATGCATACATTATTTCTACACACTGTGTTTCTCTATGCAGCTGTTGGGCAAATACAGGGTGTGCGCTTCCTTTACTGTTACAGTTACCATTCCCACTTGTGTTTCCATACCCGTTTGCATTACCATTCCCGTGTATGCCACTGTGTTCATTACTCTTTGCGTTTCTGTTTGCATACGCACTTGCATTCACATTTCCATTTCTGTTTACTTTGCTGTTATTTCTGCTGTTAACGTTGCCATTTGCGTTTCTAATTACTGTCACCATGTGCATCATGGTTTGCGTTTCCTTACGCGCACTTGCGATTGCGTTTGCATTTCTGTTTTCTTTGGAGTTATTGTTACTGTTACCATTAGCATTTACAATTGCGGTACTGTCACCATGCGCATTATGGTTTGCATTTCTGTACGTGTTTGCATTTGCGTTTCTGTTTCCTTTGATGTTATTGTTGCTGTTACCATTACCATTTGCATTTACAATTGCAGTACCGTGACCGTGAGTGTAATGGATTGCATTTCAGTACGTGCTTGCATTCTCATTTCCGTTTCTGTTTCTTTTGGCATTATTTTACTTGTTAACATTGCCATTTGCATTTCCAATTGCAGTACCATGACCATGTGCATTATGGTTTGCTTTTCCATATCTGTTTCCTTTGGCATTATTTTTGCTGTTACCATTACCATTTGTGTTTGCAATTGCAGTACCATGACCGTACGTGTTACGCTTTGCATTTCCATGCATGCTTGTGTTCGCCTTTCTGTTTCTGTTCCCTTCGGTGTTATTGTTGCTGAAACACTTAACATTTGGATTTTCAATAGTGGTACCATAATCATGTGCATTACCAGTTGCTTTTACATACATGCTTGCATCTCCGTTTGTGTCATTGTTTGCTTTGCAGTCAGTTTGCACTTGCATTTCTATTAACGTTTGCGTTGCCTTTTATGTTTGCATCACCATGTGCATAACCATTAGTGCTTGCATTTGCATTGCAGTTACTGTTACTATGTCACTGCACATCACGTGGTGGGAGTGCAGGGCCCACATTTTGTTCACTATTTATAGTCCTCATTCTCAAAAAGAAGGGAACTTCATGGCAAAAAACTCTGTTTAATGCATCAGTTAAGGTTGTTCCACAGTGACAAAAGCAAGTAAATTCGATGTTAGGGTTGAAAGCCCCCCTTGCAACCCCAGTCCGCCCCCCCAACCAGCATTGGGATGTGCGTTGGGCACGTCGGTCATAACTCTCACCCCATTCTCCTATATCTCAGCTTGTTACACATATGATGGGGTGAGAGTTAGGGTCGATGAGCCCAATGCACACCCCAATGCCAGTTGGGGGTGGGCTGGGGGGTGCAAGGCGCTCTTTCAACCTTAGCACCAAATTTCCTTGCTTTTGTCACTGTGGAACAACCCTAACTGATTCATTAAATGGATTTTTTTTTGCCATGAATATATATATATATATATATATATGTATTATAGTGGCGCGGTCATGCTACTATATTTAGGGTTATGAAGGCACTTATATGGTAAAGTCAGCATTTTGCACATTAATAACTTTGGACCCATTCAATGGATTTGCCTGAAATTTTGTATGTTTGGTGGGGCATGGTAGATCTCATGATCTGCCAAACTTAGTTTTGGTCAGACTGACGGTCTTTGCGCACCAAAATGCTGAAAAATGCTGAAAAATGCAAAATGATCCAGTTTTGGAGGCAGTTTTGGGGATTTTGACCGTGGCCCTGTGCGGCCATCATGTGGTGTTCCAGTCTGTGAGATGGCTCTTCTGAAAGAGCTTCAGTAGTTGAACATGCCATTTTTGTTTGGTGAAAAAATATCAAGGCATTCAAAAGTTATGCCACTTTTAAACTCCCATTATAAGTCAACGGGAAAATTTATATGGTTGTTTTGTGAACAAAGAATGGGGTTTGGGCCATCTCATCCCACCTCTTGGTCAAAGAGTTTGTAGCCTCAGGGTCAAAAAATCTTTGCCCCTGAGAATTCTTTGATCGCGAGGTCCGCCATCTTGTTTTTTAAATTCCATCAGAAAAAATCAAATATCTCGGCTCAGGGGTCACTCCTGATGTAAACCCTGAATAGGTTTTACTCAGGGGGCTTCAATCTATTGACCCATGCCTTTGGTTTCACCTAAAATGGTCAAAAAATAGAGTTATAACATTTTAAATTCTTTGATCACTACTCGCTAATGATCTTTGTTCGCGAGCCTGCAAATTCTTTGTTCACGAGATTCTTTGATTGCGATCTTGCATCACAAGGTAAATACACACTTTTCTCAGCTCAGAAGTGGCCTAGGAACACAAATGAGGGCGAGTGTTGCTCAGGGGGCTTCGTTCTGTTGAGGCATGGCATTGGTTTCATGTAATTCTGCCTAAAACTCAAGTTTCACCATTTTTTCTTCTTTGATCATGAGCCTACAAATTCTTTGATCGTGAGCCTGCAAATTCTTTGATTGTGAGATTCTTTGATTGCAATCTTGCATTGTGAGGGAGGGACAAGATGGCCCTTTGAAAAACTCAAATTTCTCAGCCCAGGGGTGGCCTAGGAACACAAATGAGGGTGGGTTTTGCTCAGGGGGCTTCGTTCTATCGAGGCATGGTGGTGGTTTCATGTAATTCTGCCTAAAACTCAAGTTTCATCTTTTTTATCTTTGATCATGAGCCTGCAAATTCTTTGATTGTGAGCCTGCACATTCTTTGATGGTGAGAGTCTTTGATCATGATCTTGCATCACGAGGGAGGGACAAGATGGCCAGATTTCATAATGGAATAGATAGGCCAATTTTCACAATCTTTAAGTTTAAATATCTCTGAAATGGTTTGGTCTTTTTACCTGAAATTTGGAGGGTGCTGTCGGCAGTCCTGTACATGTGAACTGCAGTGTTTACATGTCAGAGAAAATATTTTTTGCGGAGATATTGAGTGACGCAATTTACATTTTGCTGACAGTGTTTTGCATTGTCGTGGTGCCTTGAAATTGATAGGGTACCTAGCCTTAATGTCATGGATGTACTATTCAGTCATTGTGTCCGTAAAATGTCAACATGTGTGGAATTCTGCAACTCCAACGAATGAAAATCTCAAACTTTAACATGTTATATCTTGGACACGGTTCGGCCTTTTACATTGAAATTTGGATGGTGTTGATGGTAGAGACACGTTTACAAGTTGGTGGGAATGCAGGGCCTGAAGGGCCTGTACTCCCACCAACTTTTGCAAGTTCTTACTTTTGTATTCTTTCTCAAAAAGTAAGGAAATTCTATCCAAAAAATCTGCATTAATGCATCATTTAGGGTTAAAACACATAAAGTCCGGAAATGAAACATTTTTAGGGCTGCCCCTCCCCCCTCGTGGACCCGTCAATCATCCCAATATTGACAGATGATGGGGTGAGTCATTGGGGTTGTGAGGCCTAAATGCTGCCCCATTCTTGTTCACTGTTGCTTCTCAATATGATTACACAAGGAATGGGACAACATTTGGCCTCACAACCCCAATGACACACCCTGTCATCTGTCAGTCTTGGGATGATTGACGGGTCCATGGGGGGAGGGGCAACCCTAAAGATTTTTAATTTCCTGACTTTTTGTGTTTTAACCCTAAATGATGCATTAAAGAAGTTTTTTACATAAAATATATATATATATATATATATATATATATATATATATAGATAGATATATATATATATACATATATATACATATACACTGTATATTCTATCAACAGTAGCCTGTGGGGTACCTTTGGACAAGTTACCCTATATGCCGATGATATGGTGCTTCTTGCTAGTTCACAAAGTATTGATGACATTAACTATGGTCATCAACCTTCAGAAGATGCAGACAATGTTATTCGGCTCCCTTCCCAAGGTGGGAGCATGCCCGACCATGCTCAGAGTCGATGGCATTGACAGCACCCCTGTGAAGGTGGTGGAATCGTTCAAGTACTTGGGGGTGACTCTTGACCCACAAATGGATCTCACCCTGCACATACTTAACTCCTGTAAGGCAACCAACTGCAAACTGGGACTTGCATACAGAGCAAAAAGTTGCCTCACCCCAGCTGCCCAGCTCACCCAGACTTGCCCTGGCAAAAGGGGTCTTCCTTCCCTCACTTTGTTATGGGCTTACCTCCTTCATGAATGCTCCAAAAGCCTGGATCTCCAAATGGGACACCTCGTATAACAACATATGTCGGTTCACCCTATCAGCCCCTCATCTCACCCATCGGTGTCTACTTTACTCTAGACTGGGTTGGCTTTCCCAAAGCAACCATCGCTCATTTGTTATGGGCAACTTTATGGATAACATCATCTGATCATCTACTCCTCCAGCACTTGTTGATCTCCTCCAGCCTGTCCCCTCTGGCTATCAGCTGAGGTCCACTGAATCCCAGGTGCTGATGGTTATGAAGACTCACTCACTTGTAGTGGATAGAGCATTTGCAGCTCTTGCCCCAAAAACCTGGAAACTCCTACCTCCTCACATAACAGCTGCCCCCACCCACAGTTGCTTCAGGTCCTCCCTTTGAGATTACCTAAAACAAGCCTCGAGCTGCCTCTGTCCCCTGTAGTCCTTCCCTCCATGAAGTGCCTGAAATAAAAAAAAATCCTGGCTCTGAGCGTGCACTTATTCCAAAAATAAATAACAAATAAGCAATATTCACAAATATTGTTGCCGCTGACTCTGGCTCTAATTTTCCTAGCTGCCCTCCCTGGGTTGTTCTGCCTCATACTGAACTGCACTAAAATTATTCTCTGCCCATTACCTGACTGTAGTTGATTGCTTATACCTGCCTGTACCATGCCTGACAGTTGGACCCAAGTCTTTGTACTTTGTTTTAGGTGGTCCTTCTTGCTTGTATTCTGACTGTACCTTTGCATAACTTGATGCTGGCATCTGTAATGCTATTGCTTATATCTCTGTAACTCTCCCAGGTCACACCTGAAAATAGGCACTTGACTGTCTAGTGTGCTTACCTGGTAAACAAAAGCTAAATAAATAAATATAAAACATACAATGATAAACTCTCAGATAAATGATTTATCTACACAAGTGCTGTTTGACCTCAGTAACCTCACAAGTGGCTTAAGCCATGAGTGAAGTGTCTGAGGTAAAACAGCACAAGTGTAGATAAATCATTCATCTGACAGCTCACCATTGTATATTTCATTTATGCAATAGGAATGCTTTCTGTTAGTACAGGGACATTTGCTTTTGACTGTCTATCCTTTTTTTAATGATGATTTCTGGGACTTTGTGTTAACTTTCCCAATGTAGATCTGCTTAGTGTAGGGGTTACTATTAAATGAAACACCACCCATTGTGTAGAAAAGTTTGTGCTGAACAAACTTCATGCTCACAGTACCATGCTGCCTATTTTGTTTTAAAGTAATTTGCATTTGTTTGTCAAAAAAGCGAAAAACAAAATTGGCTTTCCTGCTGTTTTTCTGCTAATTATAAAAAAAACTAAAATGTATATATAAATAAAACACCATTTATTTTGTAGATTTTTTTTGCTGAACAACTGTCATGCTCACAGTACCATGCTATAATTTTTTGTTTTAAAGTTATTTACATTTGTTTGTCAAAAACGTGAACAAAAGATAATATTTTCTGCTGTTTTTTGCTTAGTATAAAAAAATCCATAAAGTATCTATAAATGAAACACAACTCATGTAATAGATAATTTTGTGCTGAACAACTTTCATGCTCACAATACCATGCTATCTTTTTCATTTTAAAGTTATTCCCATTTGACTATGGTTAGTACTGCTTCTGAGGCCAAACATTTTAAATGAATTCTGGAGAGATTTGTGACTAAGTAACTGTGTGTATAAATGATAAAACAATGGGGGAAAAGGTGGCACCTGATTGGTTACCTGGCAGGTTTTACAAAGTGTAAATCCTGCTAGTACCCAGTGGGAAAAAGTGCCAGCTCCCCATCCTCCCACTTTAAATATCGCTCCGATGACAAAGATCAAAAGCACTGGCAGCCATTTTTTCTGCCTTTGCTAAACAAACATGGCAAATTTAAAGCCCTAACAATGGACTGCTCTTTCGATGTAATTGATCATCACAAACTTGAAAACATCTTCAAAAACATTCTGAACCCATTACCAGTTGCTGAAACACTTTTGAATTCTCAACAAGACTGCCTCAGCAAATAGTCACAGTGGCTAACCAAGCACCCCCCCCGCTACCACCTCAGAGCCAATACCAGTGCCAGTCAGTGCTCGTCCTATGGCATTACTGGCCCCACCTACCAGAAAAGCCCTCAACACTGCTCCTTCAGTCATAACAGGCCTTCCAGTTCCTGTGGGGGAAAAAAGCAGGCCTACAACAGTAAGTGTAGACAGCAGCTCCAGATAGACTTGCACAATCTAGAAACATGGATGAGAGATTCAGGTCTGCTTTTTAGTGTTAAAAACAACACAGTGTATGATGTTCTCAGGTAGGTCACACAAAGAAAAAGATGCCAAAACTGTAGCTTAAATTCTCGGATGGGAGTCTGGTGCAAAATGTATCAACATATAAATATTTAGGGGTTCATGTGGACTCAAGGTTAACTTTCACTGAAAATATCTTTCTGTAAATAAAATTGTGTACCAGAGGCTGGGAGCAATGAGAAGTATATTTGGCTGGCTTTCTAGAGAAATTAGAGAAAGGTTAGTGAAGTTTACCATGATCTAAATTAGCTCCAACCTGAAGCTCAGAGGGTTTATTTGTGGTCATTAATTTGTTATAAGCTAATTTACCAGAAAGAAAAACATCCACTAGCTTATCTGGTACAACTTGAATCTAGTCATATTCAATAGAATAGGTTACGGAACTCTTTCCTGAAAATACCAATGATCAGATCACTGAATAGGATGGGGGATATTGCATTACAGAATAGTTTGCCTAGAAATTGGAATAATTTGTCACATGAGATAAAATCGATTTCTGATTTGCACAAGTTTAAAGTTATATTGCACAAACATCTGAAAATAAAATGTCAATGTTTTAGATAATGTGATGTAAGTGAATTTTGTTTTATAAACTGTATTGTTAGCAGAATGCTTTTATGTTTGTAACTTTTTAAGACCACAGGACATTGTTGTAAATGGGAACTTATTCTCCAACAATTGATTCCTATATAAAAAAAAATTGTATCACCTCAGATCAAAATCAAATCAATTAATAAATTTTGAAATACAAAAACAAATGAGTCTACAATCTGCAAACAAAGTGGGCAGTCAAAATCGTCTTTGACTGGTGTGCACAAAAAGAAATCTAAATAGATTTACACTCCATTCCTGTCAAATATCTAAATAAGGTATTGACAAGCTTTTATGCCACTGTGAGAAATACAGATGGGGAATAACATGCTTTCACTAGTTTTATTAGCCTAAGATCAGGACTAAAATGCTTTATAAATGAACCACCCATATCTCACAGACTGAACGTAATGGATGACACAGAGTTCACCTCATCAAATAATGTTTTCAGGGGTGATATTAAACAATACCAAAAGCAAGGGAAAGATAAACAAAATCATCACCCACCACTCTCGCAGGCAGAATTGTCATTTTTGCACAACCCACCAGCTCTATCTCCTAACACAGCAAAAACTCTGGTACAAAAAGTGTGGCTGAACATCCAGCTCCACTTCTCCAGGGGAGGAAATGAGGGTGTCTGAAACCTCACTTTAAACTCTTTTGAACTGAAACACACAACTGAAGGCATCAGATACATAACTAAATTGTTTAATGAAGAAACAAAAAAAAAAACATAAAATGGTTCATGAGCCCACATGTCAGACAATGAGAGACTGCATGCTAGAAACTCCACAGAACCCACTGTGCCCAGTAACCAGTTTCTTAAAATATGTGTCTAAACTTCCACCTGACCCTCCAGCTTTTTTTTGTCACCTCAAAAAAATACATCAGGAATTACTAGACAGCCAAGCAATATGGTACAGCCATGAGCTTATGGGAGTAAACTATTTGGGGAAAATGCTCCTTATGATCTGCCAGCAATCTGTACTCTCAACACAGTACACACATCATTCTCTGTGAGCCATGGCTATGACTCTTTTGTTGGATGCTGGCATGGAGGCCAGATAAATAATAAATATCACTGGCCACAAAAACAAAGGTTCCTTGCTTAGGTACTGGTGAACTAATGCAAATGACTACTCTACATGGTCCTCCATAATTTCTGGCAAAAACCCTGAAACTATTAAAAAAAAAAAGAAGACACAAACCCTAAAGAAAAGAGTTACTTCTTTCCAGAACACACTAACGCTCCATCTACAAGCAAAGAATATTTTACTAAAGATGCGAGCAGCACCTCAGTCTGTCCACAGAAACAGCCAGTAACTCCAGTAATCCTCAAGCCAAAACAGACCATACCAACTGAAGACATGCAAAGCTCAACTGTACAAACTGTGATCTACTGCATGCAGACCATCCTGTCTCAAACCTCCACAACTGCACAATGAGCATGCAACAACCTGCTGAGCAAGAACATGCACATTTTCCAGAAGAAAAATTAATCCAGCCAGAAAATGTAGAAGATGAAATCATTCTCCATCTTGCAGAACTGCAGCCACTGTACAAACCACTTCAAACCACTCAAGTCTGCCCATCCAACGACATGCAAACCAACAATAAACAACAAAGGACTCCTGCAAATTCAGAGCTGTCTACATCATGCCCATTGTTTAGTTACTTAATAAACTACTGCACAATCAACTTCTACAGACTTCCAAATCCATAACATACAACCAAAAGGTAACAAAACAGTTAACAACATTTTTTAAAAAAAGAAATAAGCATGAGCAATCATCTAAAAATCTCTTCCATCTCTTTCAGGCACATTACTCATCTGAAGTACTGCAGTACCCTACTACAACAACAGGTCCCAACAACAGCAGGACACAACTTCAAGCCCATCACAACCACATTCCTTCATCTCCACCACAGAATAAATGGACAAGACATTGTTCAGATAAGTGAAAACAAAGACAAAAATGAAAACTGAAGACTATTACTTTACAACAGTGCAAAATATAAAGTACAAAAAACCTAAAAAAATGGACTATTAAATGTAAAAAGCATTTACCTTGTTATAAAAAAAAGTTTCTTGTTTCAAACAATTTCTCCTTCATTAACTAAAAAGCGTGTTCCTATTAAAAACTTTTGTGCACATCCTACATTATTAAACTTGTGTTCCTAAAACATCTATTCTATCAGGGACTTTTTTTTTTTGCTTTAAATCAAGATATCTATATATAATGAAAATTAATCAACCAATAAATTTATACACAGTTACTCAGATAAACGGATTTATCACACTCTGTTTATTTCCACACCTATTGCATCAATATATGTGTGTGTGTATATGTATATATATATATATATATATATGAGGCAAAAAACTCAGTTTAATGCATCAGTTAGGGTTGTTCCACAGCGACAAAAGTAAGGAAATTCGGTGTTAGGCTTGAAACCCCCCATGACACTTCCAACCCACCCCCCCCAGCCAGCATCAGGGTGCACTTTGGGGTCATTAGCCTTAACTCTCACCCCATGACATGTGTAAAGAAGCAGAGTATGGAGAATGAGGCAAGAGTTGGGATGGCACTTCAACACTTTCCCGATGCGGCTGAGGTTGCGGTCTGGAGGTGCCTAGGGGGTTTCAACCCTAACACCAAATTTCCTTACTCTTGTCACTGTGGAACAACCCTAACTGATGCATTAAACAGAGTTTTTTGCCTCTAATTTCCCTTCTTTTTGAGAATGATGACGAGAAATACTGAATGTACTGCGACGGCGGGAGTGCGGGGCCTGATGTCTTGTGACATAGTAACTGGAACAGCAACACAAACACAAGGTGGAAATGCAAATGGTAACAGTGACGAAAACACAAGGGCAAATGACAACACAAAGGGTAACACACACAGTGGCGCACACGGAAACAGTAACAGGTACATAAACACAGGGGGAAACAGTAAGTGTAACAGTAACAGTAGTGCATGCCCTCTTTTTGCTGGAGAACTGCATAGAGAAACACAGTATGTACAAAGAATGTATGCATTGTAATGGCAATGGAAGCTTAAAACGAGCATTGGAAGTACTTAATTGCAAATATCTCAGCAACCGTACGATGTAGAAAAAACATTTTTACTTCACATAAATCATTATTTTCCTGGCTACCATTGTGTATTACATAGCCCATAGGACTATACAACTCGCAATGAAAAATCTGTATCTCGCACCATTTTTGAGATACGAGCCCCGAAAGGCGCGGCATATGCCACCTTGTTAGCCTATGCGAAAAAGCATCAAATTTGGAATACCATAACTTTGGAGCCATATAATACTGTTTCACCAAACCACCAAAAGGCACATCTGAGACATGTTGGCTGCCTTCCCTCCAAATTTCAGGCCAAAAGACCTAACCGTTCTTTTGCAGCAAGGTGGCAAAGGACTCCTGTCATTTTGGCCATAGTGTTGCAAAGTACTTTCATGATTTGCAAAAGCTTTTGCACAGATTTGCGAAACTGTCATGAGCATGAAAGTACTTTGTGAAAGTACTTTTTTCAGAACTTTGAAAAACATATTTCTGGGGTGTTTAATCCCAAAATAAAGACATGGCTAGCATTCTCAGGCTCCGACTAGGTGAACAAAAAATAATTGTGTCCCTAGATGGTCCCAAATTTAAATGGCAAGCATTTTTCTGATAACCAACTGAAAACAAAATGATGGATTTGTGAAAGTACTAGGACCATTTGCGAAAGTAAAAAGTGCATTTGCAAAAGTGTAGAACTTTTTGTTAACTTTTCCATTGACTTATAATGAGAACTTGTTTTTTGAATAACTTTTGAACCATTTAATATTTTTTCACAAAATCTTCGAAAGGCACATTGGGAACCCCGGCTTCAGGTTCTCTGAAGTTTTCGGACCGGTCGCAAAAACCGTGCGACCTGTAGGTGAGAGCAAAGAAATCATAAAAAAGCGTAATTGCGCAATTCATTGTTGCTTAATAACTCTGCAACCATATATCCGACCGGTACAAAACTTGGCAGATCCCAAGATCTATCATGCCCAATTGTCCATGCCAAACATCAGGCAAATCTGTTGAATGGTGGCAAAGTTATTAAGGTGCAAAATTTGACATTTTAACCTTAAAAGTGCTACTCAACTCTAACTATGGTAGTGCTACCATGCTACTATAATATACTGTATTTATAAAATGGTTAGGAAAAAAGAAGCTCATCTAGTAGCTAATCATCATCAGGTGACCATGTATATCAGAGCGTGACTGCACACCTGCACTTTTACCCCCCTTCAAAATAATTTTGCCATTTTATAAGCTAGATAACCCACTCCAGGGTGTGCGGTGGTGCTCTGATATATGCACGCCCTGGGTGGTTGATGCACTTGGCCTGTGGCCTCATGTGTAGCAATGCACACCAAGGCATGTGTATGTCAGAGCTCGGCCGCACACCTTAGAGTGGGTTATCTATTACATATATAAATATATATATATATATATATATATATATATGTGTGTATATATATATATATATATACACATATATATATATTTATACAATAGGGGTTGGAGCTTCTAGAGTGTGATAAATGGAGATATCTTCATTGGAGTGTGATAAATGATGATGACATCAGTACTGTGATGATAAATGCCATTTATCCATACTATGCTGATGTCACTACTCACTCATTACAACCTGCATTCTAAATGAAACTGCTTCAGTTTCTCTTTTTCACCGAGGCCTGCAAGTTACTTAATTACCATAGTAAACAAAACTCACCAGTGTGCCATGGTGTTTCTAAGACTCCCAGCCCATTCAGAGAAACTCACACACACTCACAACACACAGAGAAAGAGCAGAAAGCACACAGAAAAAGGACACAGACAAAAATATTTCAAAAGCTCCCACCCCATTGCATAAATAGCATACATGATGTGCAGATTGTGTGCTATGGAAAATATTCTCACTCCTGCAGAGTGAGCTCTGGATACCCTCACTCATGCCTTCAGCACTCATGAGTATCCAGAGCTCACTCTGCAGGAGTGAGAATATTTTCCATAGCACACTCCTGCCCATCATGTATCATATCTATATATAGATAGATAGATAGATAGATAGATAGATAGATAGATAGATAGATAGATAGATAGATAATACAGGTGCAGTTGCACCTCTATAGTTATGGTTGTTTAGGCAGTTTAATATTAAACCTCACATTTTGCACTTCAATAACTTCGCAACTGTTCAAGAGATTTGCACACAATTTGGTATACACAGACTTGAAGGGTAGGTCTCTTGATTTGCCAAATTGTGTTTAAATCAGATATGTGGATTTCATGCAGTGAATCATCAAAAAATGCATTTTTCACAAATTTCCAATTTTCCCTGTTTTTGTCCTCATAGTGTTGCATCAACAGCATTTGGAATTTCAGCCTGACATTTTCCAGGTTGAGAGAGGTTATCCTAAGGAACAATCCAGTGTTGGTTTGGTGAAAAAATATTATGTCATTCCAAAGTTAGGCAATTTTGAAATATTAGGTTCTGAGAATGCTGAGTTCACTCTTTGGGATAGATACACAGTATGAAAAGGGATTTAGGGCTTACGACAAAGGGATTTTGACAGCTCATGAATGGATTTTTCTCATGAACAAGGATTTTGTTCACTTTGTCAATTAATAACTTTGCAGCTGTTCTTGCAATGTGCATGCTCCATCACAGACTAGTGGTTTCTTGATATGCCAAGTTTTTGGTTGATTGGGAGTGCACATCTGGAGATAGTTTCAAAATGTGTACATCCCAATGTTTTGTTAAAGTTCTTGCTTCGATTGTTTCATTTTTTGCATTATTAACTTCAGAGCTATTCTTGCAGTTTACATGAGATTTTGCAAGTGTCCTTAGAAAATAGTGGTCTTTTGATATGCCAAGTTTGAGTTTGACAGGGATTGCACTTCTGGAGATATGCAGTCCCAAAATGTGTACATCCACATGTTTTGTTAAATTCCTGCTTCAATTGTTTCACTTTGTGCATTAATAACTTTGCAACTGTTGTTGCAACTTACAAGACATTTTGCATGTTCCCTCACAGACAGATGTTCTGTTAATGTGCCAAGCTTCAGTTTGATTGGGAGTGCATTTCTGAAGATATGCAGTCCCAAAATATGTATATCACCATTTGAAGTCAAATTCTTTCTTCACTTTTACGTTAATAGTTTGTGCTTCAATAACTTTGAAAAGTTCACATGATATGCATGGAATTTGCCATGCCCTATCATGAAGCAGACATCTCATGAAGTTGTAAGTTTTGTTTCACTTACATGTGAGGGTGTGGAGATATAGTGTCCCAAAATGTGTAAAACACCTTTTTTTAATTGTCCAAAAGTGTGTAAATCACATTTTTTTAGCTCACTTTCTCACCTGCATGTTATACTGTTTGACCACTAGTGTCACCAAAACACTCCATTTCTCACTTGCTGCTGCCTCCCCTCTATACCATTTGGAACTTTACTCTGAAATTATCAGGGTATAAAGAGCTTTCTCCCCACAGAACAAGCCAGCATTGGTTTGGTGAAAAAATACTAATTTGTTACAAAGTTGTTCAGTTTTTAAATTTCGGGTTCTGAGTATGCTCTATTCAGTTGTTTGGATAGTTCACAGTGGTGAACAAGCATTTGGGCACACAAAAAGGATTGCAAAAAGGGATTTTAAATTCATCTTCATAAGAAAAAAATCCCTTTTCATGAGCTGCCATCTTGTTTTTCATTTTTGCCACAAACAAAATGTTATAACTTGTCTCAAGGATGTCTTCTGTAGACATCCATGCATGGGTTTTGCTCAGGGGGATGTCCTCTGCAATCCCATGCTTTTGGTTTAGTCAGTTTCTTTTCTTGAGCCAGTCCCTTTTCATGAGCTGGCAAAACCCCTTTTCCTGAGGGGAGAATTAAATGACCCTACCTCATGAAAAGGGATCAACTTGCGAAACAGGATTTTGGCAGCTTGCGAGAAGGGATTGGCTAGCAGAAAGGGATTTTGTCACTTTGCGAAAAGGGATTTTAAAAGGTCACTGCTAAGAAATCATTTGATATTTTGGGCTAACATTTTTAGGGTAGACATGGCTCATCTCAATGATGTGACTTTTGCTGGTTTGGTGATTAAAAGTTACATTGCTTCCATAGTTATCAGATTGTGAAGTTTGGAAATGTCCATTTGTTTAACATTGTGGCAGATGTAGTACCTTTTGGAACCTATATCTCAAAAATGGTTTGAGATACGGATTTTTCACTAAATGCAGCTTAATAAACCTTTAGGTGTACTAAACTGACATGTAGGTTTCCAGGGCATGATTACAACTGCAGTGGAATTTTTTCCAGTGTTCCTATGGGTACTGAGATATTGCACCATTTGCATCACAAGGGTTACTTGGATTGTCTGTAGGCCTGTGCTGTACCTCTATACTTATTAGTAAATGGGAGTGAAGGGCCCAGAGGGCCCAGTGTTCCCACATATGGATACTATTAAGCAGCTATGAGTCTGCAGGGCCCATCATTATGTAGCAGTGGGAGTGCAGGGCCCAGAGGGCCCTGCATTCCCACAGGGACATGATAGTTCACTACATTGTCCCTACAGCTATGGATAGATGGCCTTGCACTCCCACAAATAGATACCATTACAGAGGGAGATGCAATCACAACACAATAATCTGACAGTAGCACAGGACCTGGAGGGCCCTGAACTCTCACAAACATATAAGGGCAACATTACACTTTTTCAAAAGGTAAGGAAATTCATTGCAAAAAAAATTCATTAATGCATCAGTTAGGGTTGAAGTAACAAAAGTAAGGAAATGAGGTGTTAGGTTTTCCAACCCAACACCCTACCCCCACTGACACCCAACTCAACCACCCCACCACACCCTCACCCTCACCCTCCACAGACCAACAGGCATTGGGATGTGTCTTGGGGTCATGGGGCCTAACTCTCACCCCATTCCCCTATACCATACCATATCAGTTTCTTTTCAATTGGAATTGGGCGAGCATTATAGCTGATGACCAGAAGGCACACCCTGATGTCTGTTGGTCTGTGGATGGTGGGGTGATCAGTTTGGGTGTCAGTGGGGGTAGGTGTTAAGGTTGGAAACCCTAACACCTCATTTCCTTACTTTTGTTACTTCAACCCTAACTAATGCTTTAACAAAGTTTTTTGCAATGAAGATACAGTATATCTATATAGATTCATTGCAAAAAACTTCATTATTTCATCAGTTAGGGTTGAAGCAACAAAAGCAGGGAAATGAGACATTAGACTTGAGCCCCTGGCTACCCCACCCTACCACCCCATCTCTCATCCTCCACACACCAACAGGCATCAGGGTGTGCCATGGGGTTGTTACACCCAACGCTCACTTCATTCAGTGTCTAAAGAAGCTGACATGGTACAGCATAGGAGAATGGGGTGAGAGTTAGGCCTAATGACCCAATGGCACACCCCAATGCCTGTTGGTGTGTGGAAGATGGGGGTGGGATGGTAGGGTGGGGGGCATAGGAGCTCAACCTTAACATCTCGTTGCCTCACTTTTGTCACTTCAACCATAACTGATGCATTAACAAAGTTTTTTCAATGATTTTCCTTACTTTTTGAGAAAGTGTAATGTAACTGATAAGTGGTATGTGTTGGTGGTAGCGCGGGCCCTCTGAGCCCTGCACTCCCTTCAAGCTGCCCATTTGTGCATAACAATATACATCTGTGGGAGTGCAGGCCCTCCAGTCTCTGAGCTCCTACTTACTCATAACAAAGGAGCCATACAGTAGCCATATAGGGCTGAAAGAAACCCTTGTAACACTAATTTGACAATAACCTACAACTGCTCATACCTTTATGAGCTTTCCCACTAGCACTCTCTTTTATGCTATTAACTCAAAGGTTTTTAATAAAGCTTCCTTGTGCAAAAATATGCCCTATTGTATAAAATCTATGCTTAAAAGTGCAACGTTTAACCTGAAAAAGTTAATTTTTGTGCAACTAATTTTTCTTAATATTTTTCAAAATCCAGAAACCACATAGGCAGTTTTGTTATACCAGTCTCATTAAATACAGCCCAAACCAGGCAAAATGCTACTTCTTTCCATGGCTCTCTGCTCCTTTGAGTCAGTATTCATTTTTCATGGCACAATAGCTTAATACATTATTTGAGGTTGTTTGTTTATAGTTGCAAAAACACCTTTCATGATAGGCCAAACCCTTTTCTGTTGGAGAATAAATGTACTAGCTTATAGCAAACTGAGGGGTATGCTTTTTATTTTATTTCAAAGAACTGTATTGCTTACTTGCCAATTTGAGGACAGAGAAAACTATTGCCAGTCTTAATAATAAACCTGAGAGATACAAAAAGAAATGGGAATCACTACATACACTGTTTTCTCTCTAAGCGGTCCACTGTGTATATTTGTGATTTTGTTTCCTTTACAGAGTAAATGGATTCATGTGTCTGTCTGGTAATGCCGTGTTGTAAGGGGGAAGGGGGAGGTTAGGTGCTTGGGTGGGCTTGTGGGACTGGGGAGGGAGGGTTGGAGAATGGGTCCTGTACATGTTAGCCTTATTTTTATGTTGCGTACAATGATCTATTGGATCCATTCTCATGTGATTGTTTGTTTGTTTGTGTTTGTTTTGTTTGTTGAAGAAAACCAATAAAAATTTTAATGGAAAAAAAAACAAAGAACTGTATTGCACGTTCTGCTTTAGCCATTTTCTCCTTTCCTCTAAGCAGCTTGGTCATCTTCCTTGTCAGGTGGTCCATTCATGTACAACGTGCTGATATTTCAGAGACTGTGATTTCCATTCTCATCAGCTCTGATGTATAACAAGACTCCCTATGGGGTTTTTGGATTTTGAGAAATATTAAGAAAAATGAGTTGCACAAAAATGAACTTTTTCTGATTAAATGTTGCTCTTTTAAGCATATATTTTGCACAATAAGGCATATTTGTGCACAAGGAAAATATTGAAAAAAGAATATAAAATAAAAATAATATAAGACAAGTTGACTCAGGAAGCTTTATTAAAAACCTTTGAGTTAATAGCATAAAAGGGAGTGCTAATGGAAAAGCTCATAAAGTTATGAGCACTTTTTGGTTGATGTCAGTCTCTGCCATTATAACACCTAGTACTCTTTCAGCTCATAAAAAGAGGGTGAGCAGCATCAAGTTTTGTTTTTTCTTTAACTAATTTGCCAATATCTCAGTAACCATACAAGCTATAAAAAAATCCCACTACAGTTGTAATCATGACTTTGAAACTTCCATGTGAGCTTAGTCCACCTAAAGGTGGACTAAGCTGCGAGTAGTGAAAAATCTGTATCTCACATCGTTTCCAAGATACAGGCACTGAAAGTAGCTGTGGGCACTGCAATGTTATCCTATGGGAAAAATCTCAACTTTGTTATGGAATATCTATAGTACTGATTAAATTGTGTACTCCTCAACTGCATAATTCACATCTCTGGGACGCCCCCTTTATGCCCTGCAAATTTCAAGCCAAAAGACCAAACCGTTTATATACAGTGCACTGGCAAAGTTTTTGAATTCCTAGTTTATGAGGTGGCAAAATCCCCATTTGCGAGGTCAATCCCTGTTCGTGAGCTGCCAAAATTGCCATTTACGAGTAATCCTTGATCATCATGTTTTGACCATCTGGTCTGGAAGTCGCTATCAAGGATTTTGTTGCTTGTGGAAGGGGATTGGCTCTCAAAAGGGGATTCTGACTGCTTGTGAATGTGGATTTTGTCAGCTCATGAATGAGGAATTAAACAACTATCCCCTTTCATGAACTAACAAAATCCCCTTTCACAAGTCGATCCTCTTTCACGAGGTGTCAAAATCCTCATTTGTCAGCCAATCCTCATTCGCAAGAAGGGCCATCTCATTGTGAAATGGCAATCAAAGATTTTGTCAGCTTGTGAAAGGGAATCGGCTCATGAAAGGGGATTTTGTCAGCTCATGAAAAGGGATTTTGTCACCACACAAAAGGGGATTCAAAAACCCTATCCTTCATCACGAGGTGACAAAATCCTCATTTGCGAGCTGATCCCCTTTCATGAGCTGACAAAATCTCCTTTCACGGGCCGATCCTCATTCACAAGATAGAGCCATCTTGTTCTTAAGTTGCAATCAAGGATTTTGTTATCTTGCGAAAGGGGATCAGCTCGTGAACAGGGATTTTGTCACCTCGTGAATGAGGATTGGAAGTGAGTGACAAATTAAGAATTTTAAACTTTGAAATGGCCATTGTTTGGCCAAAATGAAGGAAATCAAAGTCATGGGTTTGTAGAGAGCATTACCCTGAACAAAACCCATGTCTTATTGGTAAAACAAGTCACCCATGGGGCAAGCTACAACATTTTGTTTGGGGAAAAAAATGAAAACAAAATGGTGGCTCATGAATGAAGGATTTTTGTTCATGAATGGGGATTTTATAAATTCCCATTCACGAGGTGACAAAATCCTTGATTGTGAATCCAATCCCCTTTCGCAAAACATACACATACTCAGAACCCAATAATTCAAAATTAAATAACTTTGCAACTGATTAATATTTTTTTCACCAAATCAATGCAGCAATGTTCTTTGTCAAAACCCCTTTCTACCCTCAAAATCTCAGACCAAAATACTTAATGGTGTGGCCACAGCATGATGAGCCAAAATCACGCAAAAAGTGCCTAAAAAAAGACAAAAATGCATTTTCAGTGCTTCGCTCACAAAAATCGCAAGTCCAACTGAACAGCAACTTGGCAAATAAAGAGATCTACTATAGGAGACTGCACATTTCAAATTTTGTGTAAATCCATTGAACATTTGCAAAGTTATTAATATGCAAAATTTGGGGTTTTAGATTAAACTGCTTACTCAACTCTAACTATTCTGGTGCAACTGCACCAGTATGTTTTATATATATATTTATACAATGGGGGTGAGAGCTATTCCAGTGCAATAAATTGAGATATTCTCACTGCAGTGAAATAAATGCTCACTGCGGTGAGATAAATGCTGATGACATCAGTGGAGTGAGATATATCCTGCTGCGGTGAGATAAATGCTGATGACATCAGTGGAGTGAGATATATCCTGCTACGGTGAGATAAATGCTGATGACATCAGTGGAGTGAGATATATTCTGCTGATGTGACTCACTCATTCACTCAAGCTAGCATTCCAGATGAAAGTGCTTCAAAAATCAGTTTGTGTGTCTCACTGAAGCCTGCAAATCACTCAGTTAGCATTGCAAAACACTTACCTGTATCCCAAAGTTTCCAACACTCCTATGCCATTTCTGTGCTAATCTCAGCATAAAAGCAACCTGAATTCAAATGAAACATTTACAAAGCAGTTTCTTTCTCACTGCAAGCTGCAACTAACACATATAGCATAGAAAACACACTTACCTGTGTTCCAAACTCCTAACCCATTTCTGTGGTAAACTCAGCTTCAAAACCTAAATTCAAATGAAACTCATTTACAAAGCAGTTTCTTTTCACTGCAAGCTGCAACTAACACATATAGCATTGAAAAACACACTTACCTGTGTTCCAAAGTTTCCAAAACTCCTAACCCATTTCTGTTGTAAACTCAGCTTAAAAACCTAAATTCAAATGAAACTCATTTACAAAGCAGTTTCTTTCTCACTGCAAGCTGCAACTAACACATATAGCATAGAAAAACACACTTACCTGTGTTCCAAAGTTTCCAAACTTCTAACTCATTTCTGTGGTAAACTCAGCTTCAAATGAAACTCATTTACAAAGCAGTTCTTCTCACTGCAAGCTGCAACTAACACAAATAGCATAGCAAACCACACTTACCTGTGTTCCAAAGTGGTCAACACTCTTAGCCCATTTCTGTGTTGCCTTCAACATAAAAGCAACCTGACTTCAAATGAAACTAAAGCAGTTTATTTCTCACTGCAAGCTGCAACTAACACAATTAGCACAGCCAAACACAATCACCTGTGTTCCACAGTGCTTCTAACAATCACAGCCCATTAAGAAACACTCCCACACTCTCAGACCACAGACAAACACTGCTTTCAGTATAACCTAGACCTTGGAGTAATGAGCTCTGATCAAGCTTGATACAGTCAGCAGACCAGACCTAGGTTTGATTCTCACAGCCTCCACTTGCATACTGTGTAAATCTAAACAAATCACTTAACTTCCCAGTACTCCTAAAAACACACCTGCCTACTAAAAATTAGTTACTAAAGACTAAAACTCAAAAAAAAAAGAAAAGCACATAGATACAGGGAAAAAGATACAGCAAAACATGACCCTTCATACGCTCTCACCCCATTTGTATAATAGCACATGATGTGCAGATCGTGAACAGGGAAATATTCTCACTCCTGCAGAGTGAGCTGTGCATTCTCACTGCCTTCGGCACTCGTGAGAATACAGAGTTATTTCTGCAGGAGTGAGAATATTTTCCATATCTCACTCCTGCCCATCATGTATCCCCTATATATCTATATATATATATATATATATATATATATATATATATATATATACATATATATATATATATAGCTATAGATATAGATATCTATATCTCTATATCTATGTGTGTGTGTGTGTACTATATATGTATGTGTATATATATGTTTGTGTATTATATATATATATATAAAATATATACACACACATTATTTAAATTAACAGAAATTAGCTATATTTCATTAAAAATAAAAATGGCTACAAATGAATCTCATGAATTTTATTTTGTTCAGTAAAATCTACATGAAGCACAAATAATTTAAATATGTTTTGAAAATATTTATGGTACATGATAGTTTCCATCCTCTGTGAAGATTTTTAAAGTCTGCATGAGGTCAGGAATTATTTTCTTAAAATATTTACATTTCCTGTTGGTTTTTGTGCTTTGCAATGGTTCTAACTACATGCCAGCTGTTTTTCACAACAAAGAGCAACACAAACAAAAACTTTATGGTCAGATAACTTGTTAATTTGGTAAAAGTTAAGGGTGACAGTAAAGTGTGTGTGGGAGGATTAGTGTGATTTATACAATATATTTGTCTTATAACATTCATTAATAGTACTCACATACGTCTGATTAAAAATTAAAATCTTCACAAAGGAATCCTTCACAAATCATTTTTTTTCTGTAAAATTAGTGTGAAGCACAAAGCCTTCCTGGGATCATGAATTACTTCTTAAAATATTCATGTTTTACAATAGTTTTTGTGATTTGTGACAGTTTTCAGTTTTTAAAATATTCATGTTTCACAATAATTTTTGTACTTTCTAATGGTTTTCTTTTATTAAAATGTTCATATTTCACATTTTTTTGTGTGTGTGTTTTGTGACAGTATTTAATATTCAAGGTGTCAGCATGGCTCAGTTGGTAGCACATCTGCCTCTAGACCAGAAGGTCATGGGTTCTCGTCCCACACCGGGATTGGACTTGCACCTAAAAATCACTGGCATCTGAATGCAGTATTGGGAGGTGCTGTATTGCTGGAGTGTGCCGTCCTTTGGATGAGACATTACACCAAGGTCCCTTCTGCCCATCCTGGTGTTGTCCTGGTGGGTGTCCAGGTGGAAGTAAAAGAACCCAGGGCACTCTTCGGAAATAGTAGGGAACATTCCCGGGTCCTGGCCAACATTCCCCTTCCCATAAACTGGTTCATGCTATTATGCAGGCTGTGTGTGGGTGATGATGTGTGATATGGCCGCCACCACACATTCAGTCACTTCACTACCAATCTAGCATTGCTTGTAAAGCACTTTGGGATACACTGTGTATGAAAAGCACTATATAAATGCTGATTCTTCTTCTTCAATACTTAAATGTTACAGATCAATGGAAACCATGTTACACATTGTTTTAAAAAAGCCTGAATTCAAGTCCCTGTATCATGAGTAGTGTTTCCTGAAAATGTCATGCTATTTGGTTTTGTGGTTTTCTTTAAATCAGCATTTGTTAACTTGTTTTGTACTAACTGGAAACAGCCAGGCTGTTTCTGTCCCTCTGACTGAGCCTTGGAGGGTGATGAGTGGAGAAGCTGATTTCTCAAATGAATACCACTTCAATTCAGCTCTGAAACTCAAATGATCAACTTTTTATAAGGACAGAATGATAGATTTTCAGCTAATTCATATAAACACATACCAGAGACTGAGTTAGTAAAAACCCTGGACAGCAAACAATTAACTATATAGTCCACTCTAATTAGGAAGTTTATAGCTCTTCAGTCAGGCAGGAACTTGCACTGCTGAAGCAGTAGCTTACTCCAGTATGATGCCATCACTCTCCAAGACTCAGTCTGAGGGACAGAAACAGCCTGTTACCAGATAGTGCAGAACAAGTTAACAAATGCTGATTTAAAGAAAACCACAAAATCAAATAACATGACATTTTCAGGAAACACTTCTCAAGACACAGAGACTTGAATTCAGGCTTTTTTAAACAATGTGTAAAATGGTTACCATTGATCTTTTAAGAATTATATTTTACTCTCTGTGATGGAGAGGTTTACATACAGACATGATGGGACCTATGCATAATCGTCTCTGGTATGTGCCACAAAAGGCATGCACTAACACAACAAAATGCATGCCATGCACTCCCTACCAGCTGGACATGAAGGGCTGGAATTCACTATCAGTGGTTGAACTGGTGCATGGTTTTCTACTTCTGCACAATGTGTGATGTCACTTGGGGAGGCTGACCTCAGCTGGACTATTGATTTTCAATTCAAAGAGCAGAGGATTATGATACTCGACATACCATGGAAGAACTGCCTCCCTTTCTCAAGTCCTTCTGGCTTTTTTTTATGGACCAGAAATGGTCCTATGAAAAATATGTTATGAGTTACCTCCTGCTTTGTGTAGGGTTTCAATTGCCATGAATACATTACCTTACTATACACATTTCTTAATAAGTAAGGACATTTATGAGAAAAATGTATGTTAATGCTCATTGGGGTTGCCACCACACAAAACACAAAATACACAAAAGTTGAAAAGAAGGGTAGGGATTTTGGTTGCTATATACCAATTTTAAGATGTTGACCCTCTATGAGGTACCATACTACTGATGTATGTCCCTGAACCTGTAGACATTCCTTGAATCACAAAGTAGGAGGCATCGTAGGGTGGGTGGGAGTTAGACATCAGAACCCTAACAGCACATTTCCAAACATTGTGGGCATTTTGTTTGCAACCCTTATAATTTATTTCTGACCTTTGTGTATTGTTTGTGGTAGCAGCCCTAGTGGACGTTAACATATCTATAATAAATGATGGATAACTGTGGCATACAATGAAATAAACACATTAAAGGGGATAATCACATCATAAAGCCACAAGTCTGCATTATGAGTGGTTTTATGATCTTTTTCTTATTTTTTGATAACCATATAAGGCCTACTGGGTACAAAGCCCATTTACAAGGGTAACCCCAAACATCTGGGGAGCTTACATGACTTGCCAAGAGTCACACAGTATGCAAGGGGAGGCTGTGAGACTCAAACCCATGTCTGTGGGATGTAACAAGCTTGTTCACAGCTAGTTACTCAAATCTGTAGGCTTCACTGCCAGTCCTATGATCTGGTTAGCCCCCTGAATGATTTTATTTCCAGGTATAGCAGCTGTACCCATCTTTTATTTTAATAATACATTTGGATGGTTACTGTTAGTTTTTAATTGCAATTGTGTGTACAGTACAGGAAAAGACATAAAAGAGTATACATGGAAGTAACTGCTGACCACTTCTTTGGGGGGGGGAAGTCCCATTCATGTATTTTATATACAGTATAAATTCTTTGCAAAAAAAAAAAAAACTGCATTAATGCCACATTTAGGGTTCAGGCTAAAGTGAAAAAAGTAGGGAAATGTGACTTTAGGGTTTTCAACCCTAAAACCTGATCTCCACCCCTAAAACAAGTCAGGGGAGCAGTCTTCCTGGGGTTGTCAACCCTAAAGCTCACTCATTAGGTGTGTATGTTTCTGAAGCGTATAGAATGTGGTGAGCTTTAGGGTTGACAACTGCAAGGAAGACTGCATCACTGATTTGTTTTAGTGGTGGGGTGGGGTTTTAGGGTTGGAAACCCTAAAGCTATATTCACCTACTTTTTTCACTTTAACCTGAACCCTAAATATTGCAGTAACACAATTTCTGCACAGAATTTCCTTACTTTTCTAGATCGTATAATCATATCCATATTTGC
The DNA here is from genome assembly GCA_016271365.2 of Neoceratodus forsteri. Classification (NCBI taxonomy): domain Eukaryota; kingdom Metazoa; phylum Chordata; order Ceratodontiformes; family Ceratodontidae; genus Neoceratodus; species Neoceratodus forsteri. The sequence goes on from CM057449.1 coordinate 375,763,456, forward strand.
CTTTGGGAGCACAGAGCCCTCAGGGCCCTGCACTCCCATCCCTTCATAGATGTGTATGTGTATGCTGCTGTAGAGCCCTACATTTCCATTTATAGGACAACAGCAACCAAATTGTCAGCATAGCCTTCTTATTACCCCACCTCATGTACCCAGTACTGAAAATGTTCAGATCCCTGCCAAGATGTGATTCCATGCCACAGCAACATCATTCCATGCCACTTGTGCAAAAAAAAACTGTTTTGGCAGGATTTGAAAAATGAGAGCTGATGCATTCATGACTTGCTGTAAAAATATGGCTATGTTGAACATTTGAGCTCAAAATATTAAAATTTACCGATGTAATGAGCAAGCATAGCAAAATTTCAATGGATGTTCATAACTTTGACATTTTTACATATTCTGACCCCATATTTTCAACATATCCTTCTTATGACCCTACTTCATGAACAACGGTGGTGACATTTTTCAAATCCCACCCAAAAGGTGATTGCACCAACTGACTGCAAAATCACTTTTTTGGCTGGATTTGTGTAATTCCATCACAATTGCTCATGAGGTGGGGTCTCAAAAAGACCATGTTGATAATTTGGTATAAAAATATGCAAAAATGGCAGTTATGCATCAAAGCTGAAAACCCCTATTGAAGTACATTGAAGTGCACTTACCTCAGTTTCTCATTTTGCAGTCAGTGGTTCTAGCTGCAAGATGTGTCATCAGTCTGAGAGTGGATTTCCACCCTGAAATCTGTTCAGGTGAGTGAGGGTGTGTGAAGGGTGTTGGGGTGGGTGCTGAGTAGGAGGTCGGGTGGGGTGGATCAGATCGGTGAGGTACCATTTTCTTTTTTACAGATTTTAAAAAAGATATTGAGGGAACATTTTCTTCAGTGCAAACAGAACTGTGATCAGAGGGTGGGGATGCCACTAGACACCAGGAATAACTTCAATAATTATAGGGACAGTAATCAGAGGGTGGGAAGGTGCCACTAGACACCAGTGAAACATTTAATAATTATTAGGATGGCAATTGGAGGTTGGGGGTGCCACTAGACACAAGTGAAAATAAAATTCACAATGGAAAAGGCAATTAAAAGGTGGGGGTGCCACTAGACACCAAGGATAGACTAAATAATTATGAGGATGGTGATCAGAGGGTGGGAACAGCACTAGACACCAGGGAAACACTAAATAATTATGGGGGTGACAATCAGAGGGTGGGGGTTGCCACTATACACCAGAAATCACTAAAATAATGCAGGAACATTGATCAGAGGGTGGGAGATGCCACCAGACACTAGGGATACATTTCATAATTACCAGGATAAGGATCAGAGGGTTGGGGTGCCACTAGACAGCAGGGGAAAATTAAATAATTAGGGGGACAATGACCGGAGTGTGGGGGTGCCACTAGGCACCATGGAAAAAAAAATTACAGGGAGGGCAATCGGAGGATGAGGAATGCCACTAGACACAGGGACAAATTACAATTTTAAGGCATAATTACGGGGACACCACACAAAATCCTTTTTTTGTTCTCGGGAATCCTTTTCAGTATCAAAAAAAAGGGAATGAAAAATAATTCCTTCAAATAAAAAAGAAAAGCAAAAAATGAAGTCCAAACTCTTTTTCTATATGAAAGATTCTTTTTTGTTTGAACGAAACAGGTCATACAGAAAGTGCGGGGGAAAAAAGCCTGAAATCTTTTTCCATATGAAGGGATCTTTTTTCATTCAAACAAAACAGTACAAACAAAAAAAAAAGAGAAAAAAAAAACCTAGGTCTAAAATCTTTTTCCATATGAAGGAATCCTTTTTTGTTTGAATGAAAAAGCCCATACGGAAAAAGCAGAACCGAGTCACGAACAATGATTAAAAAACATATTTCTGTCAGTTTTTTATCATGAAAATTTTTAACTAGATTTAATTTTTCAGTAACAAATATCTGAAAACTTCATACAACAGGTATAACACAAAAGTGTAAACATACTTATGATGCACCACCAACCAGTGTAAAATGTTACACAATGTATGACTGACCAAAAAGGCAGCTACATATCTGTATCTGTCTTCTAAGTACGGCAGTGAGGCCTAACATCCTCTAAACAGGAAACAATTTACTAGCTAGATTTACTAACAGTATACTAAATATCATTTGGTCTCAGCTGAAAGGGAACTTGGTTTCACCAATGCATTCCTTCCCTATTTAGTTGAAAAGCTAAATGCTAGAACAACATAGGCATCCTTGAAAAGGGGACTGTGCATAGTGGATCAGGGAAGGTGTTAATACAGTCAAGAAGTGGGGTTGCAGGCAGAGTAGGGGGGATGGAACAAAGGTGTGAGTGTAGATAGGCATCCCATTTCTTACCATACTTGGACATCTGATTTAGGTTGAAGTTGGAAAGATGCTCAAAAATTACCAGTCTAGCAAGTGCCGTATGCCAGGTCAGTACTGAAGGTGGGTGTGGTTGCCTCCATTTCATAAGGATTGCTCTTTTGGCTTCCATCAGTGCTGTAGCCACCCAGCTGTGTAATGGACAGGAGAGTGGGCCGAGTGTGGAAGTGTCCCCGAACAGCAACAAAGGGGACCCAGGTGATAGGCTGCAGCCTGCAACTTTAGAGCAGTTCACAAATATAGCCACCCAGAAACTGGCGAGTGCCAGGCAGTGCCAGAGCACATGAAGTAGGTTAGCAGGACTGTGTTTTCATCTCCAGCACTGAGCATGTTGGAGAAGGCCCATAGCCTGTAACCTAGCCAGTGTGCGGTACCAGCAGAGCAATATTTTAAGCTGTATTACCTGACTCCTAGAGTCCCTGTACTCTGTACGAGCATTCCGTAGGAGTCAGCTCTAGTCTTCAAGGGAAATGGATATCTATGTATCTTGCTACCACTTAGTGCTACAGTTTTCTGTGTTGTTAAGTTGAGCATCCTGCAACATGTGGTAAACCTTGCCTGCTAGCCCTTTTAACTTACCTGGAAGATGCAGGCTACTAATCCACTCCCATGACTGGATCCCTTTAAGGGGGGTTAGGAAGGACTAAATAGCCTCACAGATTTGGACATATCTCCAAAATTCCTTCTTCAGAAACAAGAACTTCTCCTGCACCTGCAAGAAGGACATCGGTACCCCCATGGTAGGAACAAGCAAATCATCGAGTAGGTGAATACCTGTGTTTTGCCAGGTGGGACAACATAAAGATTTCTCATCTATCTGAATTAGGGTGTTCCCCCAGAGGGGTGTGAGCTTATATTGGAGTATCCAGAAAGATGTAGGGGCGTGGGTTGAAGACATGCCAGAGCACCAGGAGCTACAGGTATCCCTAAGTATTGGAGTAGCCAGTGCAGCTGCGGGTTTCCCTGATTGTAAGAAGGAACCTAGTCATGTCCCTCCTGACAGATCGGTCTCTAAGGCTACCAAACCAGGGCATTAACAGACTTCAGGAGGAACCACCTAGTGGCCTGGGCAATCCTGTAAGCCAGATAATAGCTATGAAACCAGGGGAGGCCCAGGACACCTCTTGACCCACGTGCTCTCAACTTGGTTCTATTAAAGTGAGGCATTTTGCCCACCCAGAGAAAACTAGATATCACCTTATCCAAACACTGGAATATTTTGGTGGGAAACCATATTGAGAGATAATGGAAATGGTATGAGATCTTTGGAAAGGTGAACATTCTCACCACTTCCACCTTCCCCTTCAAGGATAGTTTTAGTTTTAGCCATCTTTACAGCTCTGCAGTTATAGAGGCCAATAAGGGGGTGTAGTTTGTGTCCACCAAGTCCTTCCACAGAGTTGTTATAGTAATTCCCCGATAGGAGAATCCCTGTGGAGCCCATACTATTGCTGTTCCATGCAAGTAGGCCTTGGTGCAGGATAGGTTTAGAGGGGAGAGTATGGTTTTCTTTTGATTAATTAGCAGCCCTGAGGATGCAAATTTCTGCAGGATCTCGAGAACCGGAAGAGATTGCACAGGGTTGGCAAGGGTCAAAAGCATATCATCAGCATATGCATTGACTAGCTATTGCCTGCCCAGCACTCCTATACCTTGTATGCCCAAGGAAGAGGTGAGTGTCCTCATCAAGGGGTCCAATGCTAACAGAAAGAGCAAGGGTGGGGGGGCAGCCCTGACAGGTGCCTCTCTATAGTGTGAAGGAGGAGGAAAGATCCCTATTAGTCAGTACTCTAGCAGTGGTTGCAGAATATAGTGTGGCGATCCAGGTCCAAAAATAAGTTCCAAAGTCATAACCTCTTGGACATAATGAAGATAATCCCATTCCACTGAGTCAAAGGCTTTGGAGAAATCTATTGCAAGTGCTGCCATTGGAGTGGAGAGTGTAAAGCATGCCACTTCAAGTTCAGCACTATGCAAAGATTATCTGCCCCGCTCTTCCCTTTTCTGAAATCAGCTTGGGATGGGTTTATCAGGGAAGGAAGTACACTCTCAAGTCTGTTGCCAGGACTTTGGACAGCATCTTAGTGTCCACCGAAATCAGGGAAATTGGGTGGAAATCGACACAATCTAGTGGGTCTGAAGACTTTTTAGGGTTAAGGATGACAATGGCTTCATTCAGAGTAGGAGGAAGCTTCCCTTTTCAGTGTGCTGCCTGCAAAGCAGACAGGAGAGGGGGGATATCTCCTCCAATAGGAGTTGGTATACCTTCACTGTCATGCCATTCATTAGTCAGCTGAGGGCCGCTTTGAGCTCCGCAAACAAGATGGGAGCCTCCAGAGACCCAGTTTCTTCTGGTGTGAGGTGTGGGAGAGAGGTACAGCCCAAAAAGTCCTTCATGCCACTATCTCCCTTGGGGTCCCCTCAGATGCCCTGGAGCTGTATAGTTCTTGATACAACAGTCTTATGGTTTCATTAGTAAGACATAGGTAATTTACAGTAGCTCCAGCTTTGTTTCTTGGGGAATGGATCTGTGAAGCAGCTTTCTGTTTTCTCAGATGGTATGCCAGAAGTTTACCTCTCTTGTCACCTGACTCCCAAGATTTATATTTGGCCCTTAGGAGCTGCCATTCCATTTTATGCTATAGCAGGGTGTTAATTCTGTACTTCAGCACAGTTATGGAAGCAACAAGAGTAGGCGGGGCCTGGTGGTACTTTTAAACTGCTCTTCTAGCTTGGATAGGTCCTGTTGCAGGTTATCCAGTTTGGCCCAGTGCTTTTTATTCTGTGAGGTGGTATAGGAAATAATGCATCCCCTCAGGTACATCTTAAATGCTTCCAAAACCGTACTTTCCTCGACCTCCCATGTAGAGTTGGTCTGAGAGAAGGTTCTTGCTTCAGTCCTCATCAGGGTGTAAAAGTCCTTGTCATTAAGCAAGAGTGGGTTACACCTCCATCTAGGAGAAGAGGGGTGACTGCCTGGCGGGAGGTAATATACCGTTATAGGGGCATGATCCAAGATAAGTATATTCTCAATTGAGGGATTATATGCACCCTGAGCTGCTATTTTGTCTGCAAGCCAAAAGTCAATACGACTGCATACCATGAACAGGAGAGAAGAATGTAGGCTGTTGGTTAACTAGGATCTACAGCTTATCCTGTAGGTACAGAAATGGGCAGACTAGGTGGGCCAAGCAGTCCTTATCTGACATCAATGTCTATGTTTCTCTCCCCAAGGGATTGTCCCTGTGCCAGGGGTCAGTCAGTCCCCATTCTTCCTGCATCTGCTGCAGTGCCACCTGGGGCTTAGGGTGTATGTTGGGAGTGGGACGAGACTTGTCTACGAAGATGTCTGCCACCATATTAAAATCTCTCCCTACCGGTATGTCCTCCTCTCCAGCCTTAATGTCTGCAAAGGCCTGGATTACTTGGGGGAAGAAGACTTGGGTATCCTGGTTGGGACCATAAATGTTCTCCACCTCCATGTTTCATACTGGTGAAGGAGAAATGAGCTACTAACCATCTACCTTGTCTGTCTGTTCTTACACTCTCTGCTACCCAGGGACAAGATTTATGGATCAGGATAGCTATGCCTCTTACCTTGGAAGAGGCAGAGCTATGTAGCATCCAGCCTACCCAGTGTTTTTTAAGCCACATAACCATCCTGTCAGTGAGGTGTGCTTCTTGGATCAGAGCCACATCCGTGTGTAGAAATTTCTGGTGTTGTAGCACCTTGGTTCTCTTGAATGGTTGGTGGAGTCAGTTAACGTTCCAGGAAATACTCCTCCACCCCATTGCATGTTGTTGGTCATGTTATCCAATGATCAACACCCAGGTCCACTTATCTCATGTAGACTCCTACCACAAGTCTTGCTTCTTGGGCTATACAGCTGATCATTTCACACCGCAGGTGGGCCAGGGGGAACCTACATCTCAGGTCATGAGTTCACCCCAGGAGCGTCTGGTGTCTTCAAAGTGCAGAAGGGAAAAAAACAAAACAAATCAGAAAGGTAATAGTGTGACCTTGGCTTGCTCACTAAAGGCCCTAAGGGTAATGTGCTGCAGTGAGACTTAGGTTCTGACTAGCAAATATAGTTGATAATAGGTAAAAAATATGATTCAGGTCCAAACAGACTGCAACAATTAGAAATGCTACACAACAGTAGATTAAGAAATGTAACAGTTACTAATAAGTCTGGCTCCGGAAGTATCTCCCCAATAAGCTCAGGGGTATACTACCTTCCAGACTGCTAAGCAACTGATGCCGAGTAGCACAGCATTACAAAACAGTAATAACACCAAGGAAACTAAGAGTATAGTGCTATTGGTAACTGAGGTGTACCCTATGTGTTTCAGCTGCACAACCATAGAACCTAAAGGGGGAATTAAGTACCTTTTTTTTGAAATCAGTACCAGGCCTACCCCAGACCATATCTAAAAAGGCCTGATGTGTCATAAGAAGGCAATGGTTAGAGGGAAGGGGAGACAAACTTCCCCATCACCGTGTATACAAACTGAATGTGGCTTGTTCAAAATCTGCTCTATGTAAGAATCAGTGCTAGCCCATTCCCTGACCACACATGGTTCATCCCCTCCCCTCACCCCCGGATGGGGAGGGGGGATGGAGTATTGCCAGGGAGGTACAGAAGATAGAGTGAAATACAGGGAAAAGAAAGGGAGATTGGAGCCAATTGAGCCTAGAGAAGACCTGCCAACCTCACCTAAAATGCCAAGGGCAAGGGTAGTATGTGTGGGGGGATTGTGACTTGGGGACTTTATGGCTTTCAGTATCTGCCATGTGCCCAATTTGTACTAGAAGGAATGAAAAAAGAAGGGTGGGATGGGAGGAGAGGCCGGAGTGAAAGAGAAGACCTTCCAACCTCTCCTAAAATGCCAAGGGCAAGGGTAGTATGGGTGGGGGGATTGTGACTTGGGGGCCTTCATGGCTTTCAGTATCTGCCATGTGCCCCAATTTGTACCAGAAGGAATAAAAAAGGAAGGATGAGATGGGAGGAGAGGCCATGGTGGAAAGGTGCTGAGTACGCCAAGTGTTCTGGGGGTTCAGAACATCACCCCTGGGAGCAAAGATTCAAAACATACTGAAATTGTGGTGAGCCCATCTAACAATCTTATCTACCAAGTGTGCCTGTATCCTAGCAAGAGGGGAAACATTTGGCTCTCACTCTAGATACCCCTGGTTTCCCTCAATCACCTGTAGAAAAGTAGGTAACAGTATATAAACTTACCGTTATAGTGAAGGGTCACCCGGAATCAGGTGACAAAAAAAGGGGAAGAGGAAACTTCCCAGTGAAGCAACTTTTTTGGTTATCAGGAGGAAACTGGAAGTGGGAGGGGGAGGTAGGAGAGCAGTAACCAGCGGCACTGCAGCACTATAACAGCTGGAATTTGTGGGTAGGGAGAGGGGAAGGGGAAGTGAGTGATGGTTCTGCCAAGTATCCCCGCAAGTGATTAACCTTAACCTTGGGAGAGGAATAGCAATATTCAGCAATACAAAAAAAAACAGAATTCTAGTCATCAGCAGCTAGCAGTAGTTCATTAATCCTGGAATCACACGGGTCCCAATCAACCATCCTCATCTTCCAGAAGCGATGTCTTCTCACAAGTGGACCAAGTGATCACCTCAGCAAAGGAGCAAAGACCAGGGTAAATGGGACCAGTCTGGAGATTTGAACAGTTCACAGCCTCCATATCTTCCACCAAGTCCTCTGAGGCATCAGTCCAGCTGGTCAGAGAAAGGGCTGCTGGTGTCTCTTCTGTGCTTGCAAGTTCAGGAGCTTCATCTTCTTTCTCACTGGATGAGTCATCCCTAGGCATCTTAGCAAGTGGTGGCGATGCTGGAAAAAGTTGGTCACAGCAGTTTCTCCCATTGTGGCTTCTAGAGTAGTGCCATAATCTTTGCTGTCATGGGCTATTTCGTCCCTCCATCCTACCCTCCGTATCTGGCTGGGGAGCAGGCAGCATTGGATGAGGGGTAGAAGTTTGGGGTTCAGATGTCGAAGGGGCTGTAATGTCAGGGTGGGCAGATGTCTGTGTGGGACCAGAGCCTCCACGATCTTTTCCCATCAGATGCTGAGGGCTGGGATTATCGTTCCACCTGTTTCTAGGGGGCCTGCCTGCTAACCAGAGGCTTCTCAAAGATGTAGGCTAAATCTGCAGGTTCAGCCAGCACTTTTTCACCAAACTCATTATGTCTGGAGGAGTGGTGGCCAGCATCTCCTTACCATCCTTAGAGACCAACAGGTTCACCAGTCCTTTGAAATGATATTTACATCCCAGTTCCCTGACTTGAGCTTTAATAGGGCTGAAGGCTTTTCTCTTGGAGACAACCTCATGGTTAAAGTCCCTGTAAAATGAGATATGTGTGCCTCTCCAGTGTATATCCCCCATGTCTCTTGCAGTCCTCAGTACTTGCTGTTTGACAGAGTATCACAGGATATATGCAATTATATGGTTTGGGGGGCTCCTGGGGAAGCTGCATGACCTTTGGTCCTACGGGCCCTCTCCACTTCATCAGACCCCCTCCATCTCTTTCCCCAGGCAACTGGGAATAAAATAATTTAGAAATACCTCCATATTTGCCCCTTCCAGCCCCTTGGGGATGCCCAGAATACAAATGTTATTATGGCATCCCCAGTTTTCCTGATCCTCAGCCTGCTCCCATAAATACTGTATATTTTGGTCCTGCTCATTGAGTCTTTGAAGAATTCTACTCTGTTAGCACTGCTCGGACACATTCATTCAATCCTCCAATTTTCAAACATCCTCCACATTCCTGGTCAGAGCTGCATTCATGCCATCCACCATAGATATGATATAATTAAGAGAGTCCGTGACTGGAGCCACCGCAGCGATGCTCACAGTTGGGTCCATTGTAGAGCGCTGCAGATAAAACAACCAGCCAATGGAAAAGCAGGGTACAACAGAAAGGTACATAGACCAAGTCCTTTAATAATACCCCCATTTTGGAATGGGTTGTGAGGTGGTAGCAACAGGTCCCAGGCTGCTAAAGATCCTTAGCTGCAGTAGTGAATATTGTAAACTCCTCCAGAATGCAGAGCTTGGCAAGTCTGCTACCCCTGGTGCCAAATTGTAGACTTTCAGTCGAGGCTTGGCAGGTCAGCACCTCATGGTCGACCCCAGATCAGTGAGAGTAATCTTGCATCTTTTGAGCAGATTATCAGAGCCACAGCCAGTAGAAAAAGGACTTTTCAGTTGCTAGGGGTGCTCTCATCATTCCTCTATGTCAGACAAGTGTGCTAAAGGTTCTGGACATACCAAATTAAACTGCATGTTGGTTCCAAGCAGTTGGAGTGAAGGATTTATGCAGCCATCTTTCACAGTGGCTTAACCATGCCCCCTCTGTGTCAGTTTTCTGTTAACTGCAGAATCCACCTAATGGAGTCCCGATGAGCAAGATACATGTTTTGACCTCTCTACAGGACATCATTTTTGTTGGTTTTTAATTTTTTTCCAGAGAAAACAGAAAACAAGATGGCAGCAAATGAATACAGATTTTTCCAAATGAGAAAGGATTGGACACAAACAAAAAAGGATCCTTTTTCTTATTAACCAAATTCTTTTTTTGTTCCAAACATCTATCCGAAAGACTGTATTGAGCATGCTCAGAAACTGAAATTTTAAAATTAATAACTTTGCAATGGATAACACTCACCCCATTCCATGGGTAAGCTGAGATGGGTACAGTATATAAGAACAGAGTGAGCATTAGGACTGATAATGGCAAGGCACACCCCACACCTGCTGCTGCACACAGGGTAGGGGTGGGGTCTTAGGACTGGAAACCCTAATGCAACATTTCACTACTTTTGTCACTTTAACCCAAACTAGTGCATTAATGAAGTTTTTTGCAAAGAATTTCCTTAATTTTTGAGAGAGCATGAACATATTCTTATTTGCCTGTGGGAGTGCAGGACCATCTGGGCCCTGCCCATCTAGGCTCTGCACTCCCATTCGTCCATACTTTTTGATATAGTGTAATCCTAGCTTTAATTCCATGTGGGAGTGCAGGGTCCTCTGGGTCCTTCGCTCCCATCACTCCATAATCACAGTCTGTTTTGCGTGGGGGAGCTCAGGGCCCAATACATAATGATATCCTGCACTCCTATCCATTTATCATTTTTCAGATATCCATATTTGTCTATGGGAGCTCAGGGTGAAGGCCCTGCACTCCCATTTGATAATGTACAGTATAAAAAAACACCTCATATTGCATTCTTATCCTATAGAAAACACAGCAAAATTTGAAAGCTGTGTAACTTGACGCAAGAGTACTATATGTTATCAAAACCACCAAAAGACACATTAGGAGCACAAACCCCTTCTACCCTGAAAATTGCAGAGCAAAATTATTGCAAACTGTTTCTTAACATCATGGTGACAAAAAAACGGCTCTGTAAACCTCCCAGTACAAAGATTACCCTAAGGGAAATCAACCAACATTCAAATCTTCAGAACACCAAGCCAAAATAATATATTTTCACCAAACCAGAAAAAGGCACATCTGTGGAGCAAGCTCTTTCTACCTTGAAAATTTCAGTCCAACATTCCAAACTGTTTCTTTGCCATGAAGTGACAAAGAAACAACTGTATAAAATGTATTTTTTTTTGCAAATTGTGAAACTGAATCCTGTTTCCCAAATCCTTTTTTGCAATTTGCGGTGAAAGAAAATCCTTTGTTACAAATTGCAAAAAACAATAAATGTTTTCCGAGATTTGGAAACAAGATTTCCACTGCTAAAAAAACCCACATTTCTCACAAAGTAATAAAAAACTAATGCCAGAATGCGATTCCATGGGCCCGATTAGGTAAACACAACTGTTGGTGTTTATCAAAGCCCTGTATTATTTTTGAAATTTAGATTTGTTTCCCTTGCTAAGGGAAAACAAGACGGTGTCAGCACAAACTAGGATTCAGCATTTGCGATCAAGAATCCTGTTATATGATGAAGAATTGTGTTTTGAGCCTCACATCTAACTTTTTCCATAGGAAATAATGATAAACTTTAAAATTTAAGAACTTTGGGATGGATTAATATTTTTTTCACCAAACCTTCAAAAGGCATCACATTGATCCAAGACCTATGTACCGTAAACATTTCTGACCAAAATTCAACACAGTTTTTGAGCAACATGATGACAAAGGATTTGACAAAACAATGATAATTTACACATTCTTTGAGACTGTATATCTCCACACCCGCACAACCAGACAGAACAAAACTTGTCACATCAAGAGAGTGTTGGTCCCTGATTGCACATGTCAAATTTCATGCAAGTCTTATGAATGACTGCAAAGTTTATAAAGTACAAATTGTGATCAAGAATCCTGTTTCATGGTCAAGAATCCTGTTTCAGACCTGACATCTAACTTTTCCCATAGGAAATAATGGGAAACTTTAAAATTTAATAATTTTGAATGGAGTAATATTTTTTTCACCAAACCATCAAAAGTCACCACTGTGACCCAAGACCTGTATACCTTAAACATTTCAGACCAAAATTCCACACCAATTTTGTGCAATGCAGTGACAAAAAAATTTAGAAAAAATTGTAATTTACACATTTTGTGAGACTCTGTATCCCCACACCTGCACATCCAACTGGAATGAAACTTGCCACATCAAGAACTCCCTGGTCCCTAATGGCGCAGAACAAATTTCATGCAAATTGTTAGAATGGTTTCAAAGTTATTAAAGTGCACAATTTTCAGTTTAACATAGAAGTGAAGATTTCACCCAAACTATATGGTGGCAACCACGTGTGTACATATATATATATATATATATATATATATATATATATATATATATATATATATATATATATTATGGTAATATGGTAGTGCTACCATAGTTAGGGTTGAGGAGCCTTTTTAAGGTTAAAGGGTCAAACTTTGCACCTTAATAACTTTGGCACCGTTTAACAGATTTGCTTGACATTTGGAATGCATGAACAAAAACTATACACCTTGGTATCTGCCAAGTTTTGTACTGGTCAGATATATGGCGGTGGAGTTAGTAAGCATGATCTGCATGCGCGTTTATGCTATTTAGTGAATTCTTTGCCATTACCTACAGGTCACACATTTTGTGCCAGTGGTCCAAAATCTTCAGAGAACATGTGGCAGGGGTGCCCAATGTGTCTTTTGAAGATTTCATGAAAAAATGTTAAACAGTTCAAAGGTTATTCAAAAAACAAGTTCCCATTATAAGTCAATGGGAAAAGTTAAAAAGTTCAACACTTTCGCAAATGCACTTTTTACTTTCGCAAATGCCCCTACTTCTTTCGCAAATCCACCATTTTGTTTTCAGTTGGTGGTCACAGAAATGCTTGACATTTAAAATTGGGACCATCTAGTGACACAATTATTTTTGTGTTCGCCAAGTTGGAACCTGAGGATGCTAGCCATGTCTTTATTTTGGGGTTAAACACCCCAGAATTATATTTTTCAAAGTTCTAGAAAAAATACTTTCACAAAGTACTTTTATGCTCATGAAACATTCACAAATCTGTGTGAAAGCTTTCACAAATCACGAAAGTACTTAGCAAAACTAAGGCCAAAATGACAGGAGTTCTCTGCCACCTTGCTGCAAAAGAACGGTTAGGTCTTTTGGCCTGAAATTTGGAGGGAAGGCAGCCAATATGTCACAGATGTGCCTTTTGGTAGTTTGGTGAAAAAATATTGTATGGCTCCAAAGTTACGGTACTCCGAAGTTGATGTTTTTTCCCATAGACTAACATGGTGGTGTACGCCGTGCCTTCCGGGGCTCATATCTCAAAAATGGTGCGAGATGCAGATTTTTTATTGTGAGTTGCATAGCCATATGGGTTATGTAATACAAAATGATAGCCAGGAAAATAATGATTTCTGTGAAATGTAAATTTTTTTTCTACATCATATGGTTGCTGAAATATTTGCAATTAAGTACTTCCAATGTTCGTTTTAAGCTTCCACTGCCATTACAATGCATACATTCTTTGTACACTCTGTGTTTCTCTATGCAGTTGTCCAGCAAAAACAGGGTATGCACTTCTGTTACTGTTGCAGTTACTGTTTCCCCTTGCATTTATGAACCTGTTAGTGTTACCATTTCTGTGTGTGCCACCGTATGTGTCACCCTTTGAGTTGTCATTTACCCTTGTGTTTTCATTGGTGTTACCATTTGTGTTTCCACCTTGTGTTTACATTGCTGTTCCTGTTACTATGTCACAAGATAGGATGGGAGCATGAATGAAGGTCCCCATGCTCCCGCCACTGCATTACTTTCAGTATTTCTCATTGTCATTCTCAAAAAGAAGGGAAATTAAAGGGCAAAAAACTCCATTTAATGCATCAGTTAGGGTTGTTTCACAGTGACAAAAGTAGGGAAATTCAGTGTTAGGGTTGAAACTCCCCCTGCACACCTCTAGCCCGCCCCCCCAACTGGCATCGGGTTGTGCATTGGGGTCATCGATCCTAACTCTCACCCCATTCTCCTATACCTCTGCTTCTTTACACATGTGATGGGGTGAGAGTTAGGGCCAATGACCCCAATGCGCACCCCAATGCCGGTTGGGGGGGTAGGCTGGAGGTATGCAGGGGGTGTTTCAACCCTAACACTGAATTTCCCTACTTTTTTCACTGTGTAACAACCTAACTGATGCATTAAACTGAGTTTTTTTGCTCATTATATATATATATATATATATATATATATATATATATATGTGTATATATATATTCTTTGTAAAAGCTGTGTTAATGCAACATTTATGGTTCAGGCTAAAGAGACAAATGTAGGGAAATGTGGATTTAGGGTTTACAACCCTAAACCCCCACCCCACTCCTGAAGCAAATCAGAGGTAAGTTTACTCCTGGTACCCCTCACTCACTGATCACTCTCCCCATATATTCCCTGGTGTCTAACAGCACCCCCTACCCTCCAATTGCCATCCCCTAGTCCCTTGTTTATTAATTATATATTCTGACATTGGGATACTCACTCCCAGAGTTGGATACCCCCCAGGTAGCCCCTTGCTTTATTACTTAGCCAACATTGGGATCCCAATCCCCATGTCAGCATTTAGAACCCCCCCCCAACAGTGTGGAACAATGGGGAGCCCACATCCAGTTTCCCAAAATATTTATTTAATTTAAATCTGTAAAAGGAAAAAAGTCCCCTGATGTCTTTTCTTTAAAACCTGAAAAAGAAGAAAACAGTTCCTCTTCATCCCCACCTCCCCCCTCCATCCTGAGCCTCCCACTGAGAAACCACCACCCACACCTCCTTACCCTATAATTACCACCTAAGGTCATAGGCTGCCATCTTCTGTGGACCAAGAGATGTCTGCACTCTTCAAAGATAGTATGCTGACTGAACAGCAACACCTGTAACATGAACAACAGTACAGTGACATGTCACTGTACTGTCACTGTGGAACCCCAAGACTCCTTTCGTGGTGTCTTGCAACCCCTCCCTGAATCAACTCCAACTCAGTTTTTCAGATGGAATTATGCTGCCCACAGTTGCTGTTGACATAAATCCATAACTGTAATGTTGGTTAACAACTTTGTTGTTGAACCAGCATCATGGATCCTTAAAAGCTGAACTATGAACTGAGCAATCAAGGTAAGTGCTGTATAATGTATTTCAATGGTATTTTGAACTTATGTTCATAACTTTTATATTTCTGGGAATTTTTTCACCAAATTTTCAACATAACATTTTTGGGACCCCACCTCATGAACACTGGCACTGTCATTTCATTAATCAGCCAGGAAGGTGATGTCATGGTCACTGCAAGAAATTACCTTTTGGGACTGAAAAATTAGATTTCACCATAGGAGTTCATGATTTGGGGTCCTGAAAAGGCAATGTTGAAAATTTGGTGAAAAAATTCCTAAAAATGGCAGAGTTATGAGCATTCATTGAAAACGTTCTATGCCTGTGCATAACTTTGGTAATTTTCAAGATTGTGACTCCAAATTTTCAATATAGCAATTTTTTTCACACCACATCCTGAACAGTATAGCTGTGTTTTCACACCTGTGGTATGCAATGGCATTTTAACATGGATTTGAACATTTTCACCAATGGGGTTTATTAGGTAAGGTCATAGGAAAAATATGTTGAAAATTTGGGATTAAAATAAGAAAAAATGCCAGAGTTATGACAATTATTTGCAATTTTGCTACAGCAGCTTGTAACTTTTGAAATTTTAAATATTTTGACCACAGATTTTCAACATAGCCTTCTTATTACCCCACCTCATGTATGTTATAGCTGTCATTTTTCAAATCCTTTCCAAATTGCATTTTCAAACCTATGGCACAGAATGGCATTACATTTGTGCAGATTTATGTTTTGGCAGGGATTTGAACATTTTCTGCACTAGGTACATGGCATGGGGTAATACCATGGCTATGCTGACAATGTGATCACTGTTTTCCTATAAATTGAATTGCAGGGGCTGGAGGGCCCTGTGCTTCCACAGCTACATACATATACGCATCTATGGGCCCTGCGCTCCAAGAGGCAAATAGGGATATGATTATACTAGCTCAAAAAGTAAGGAAATAGTTGCAGAAATCTCTGTTAACACATCAGTTAGGGTTAAAGAGACAAAAGTTGAGAAATGTGGTGTTAGGGTTTTCAACCCTAACACCCCACCCCCATCCTCCACACATCAACAGGTGTCAGGTGTGTGCCTTGGAGACATCAGCCCTAATGCTCTCCCAGTACACCTATGCTGTACACATTTTAGCTTATTTGTAGAATGGTGTGAGCACCAGGGCTGATGACCTCCAATGCCTGTTGATGCATGGAGTGTTGGGGTGGAAACCCTAGCACTACATTTCCTGACTTTTGTTGCTTTAACCCTAACTGATGCATTAATGGAGTTTTTTTTTGCAACTGATATATATATATATATATATATATATATATATATATGTATATATATATATATATCTAGATAGATAGACAGACAGACAGGCAGACAGACAGACTGAGACAACTAGATAGACAGATAGATAGATAGATAGATAGATAGATAGATAGATAGACAGACAGACAGACAGACAGACAGATAGATAGATAGATAGATAGATAGATAGATAGATAGATAGATAGATAGATAGATAGATAGATAGATAGATAGATAGATAAATATAGGGGCATGGTTGCACCCCTATAGTTAGGGTTCAATGGTCATTTCTACTTTGCAGCCATTCAAATGATTTGCATGACATTTGCATGCACCATCAGGGAAAATGGATCTCTGGATGTAGCAAATTTTGTTCTGCTCAGTTGTGTGGGTGTGGAGATATGGAGTGTCAAAATATCTGAAAATTATCACTTTTTGTCAAATTCTTTGTCACCGTGTTTCTCAGAAATGGTTTGGACATTTGGTCTGAAATTTTTAGGGTATATAGGTCTTTGGTCACAGATGTGCCCTTTGTAGGTTTGGTGACAAAATATTAATCAGTTCAAAAGTTTTTAAATTTCAAAGTTCTTATTATTTCCTATGGGAAAATTTAGATGTGAGGCTCGAAACAGGATTTTTGATCATGAATCAGGATTGTTGATCACGATTTGCGCTTTAATAACTTGGTAGCTCTTCGTGTGATTTGCATTAAATTTGGCATACAACATCAGGGATGAAAGATCTCTTAATGTGTCAAGCTTTGTTCTGGTTGGCTGTGTGGGTGCAGATATATGGAGTCTTACAAATGTGTAAATTGCAATTTTGTGTCAAATTCTTTCTTCCCTTTTATGTTAAAATGAAAATGTTGCACTTTTATAACTTTACAACCTTTCAATATTGGGCCCTATTCACCAATGGGTGGAGAGACTTGGCACTGTGTATTTAGGGTGCATAGCCACTCCACATCCTATTATAGGATATGGGATATCTATATTGTGCATGGCTAACAATAAACCTGCATGTGGTGCTTGTTGAATGCTTTTGAAAAATCCAGGAAGGCCACATCCACTGCCCTCCCGTTGTCAAGCTCCCTTACCACTTAGTCATAAATTACATCTCCATAGAGCTTAATACGTGTTTATTGGGTCCACTCTTGTTATGAAACACTGTTCACCATTACATAAATAAATTTAAATAACATTAGAAAGCCATCTTGATTTTATAATCTGTAGAGAATCAAATTACATTGTATCTGGTAAATTAGGAATTATAAAATGGGAGTTAAAACAAGGGATCAGAAACAAAAGGAATCAATTAATTCTTTGCAAAATTCCAAGACTCAGAATCATGCTCACTCTGGAATGCATAAAGGGGAAAAAAGAAGGGTCAAAAAAGGGATTAAAATGTCCAGACAGGTATTGTAATTTATCAAAAAAGAAAGCTGAAGCTAATAAGAATCAGTATCAGAATCAATCAAAACCTACAACTAAAATTAATGGGCCCCTCCAATCAAAGCGGATTACAATGTACCACTTTGTTAACACTTCTACTCCCCAATTGGATAAATAACCCAATTATAAAATAATTATTTTCAATGAAAACATAAAACCCCATTTAAAAGGGAACAAAGGAATGCTACTAGATGATTTAGGAACTACAGCACATTCTACCACATATGATCAGCTGCCAGATATTTCAAACAGCCAAGCAAAAAAGGTTAAAGAAAATCAAGTAGAAGTTATTTCATAACATTCATCTGCACAGCACAAACTCAGTAACAAAATTGGATAATGCAGGAGCTAGATTAGATAGCAACCTAGAACAGTCACCTTCCTACAGGATAGAAAAAAACACGCAAAATGAAACCATACAACCACAAACACAAGGAGTTGAAATTAATTCAGATTTACTAACAAATTACCTCATCCCTTTCACCCCTAGATTAATAACTGCATTAAAGGATCCACATGTGGCAAACATTTTATTTTTGGAGCAGTTATACATATTAAGAGATAAAATAATTTCAATAAAGACCACTCTGACATATCATGAAACATTAGTTAAAAATATTTTCAGGGAATTAGTAAAGTTTGAATTGGGGTCAGAGGTGGACTTAATGATTAGGGAGCCAATGGACAGGTCTGATTTGAATCATAGAGAGTTGCATCTACCTAAATGGGGCAATCTGGTTAAGGAAAGAAAAGAAAGAAAAAGGAAAAAGAACAAGGAAACTAAAAAAGAAAACACTGAATCAATTCCTAATTCAAAAACATCTGTGGAAATTGATAAAGGAAATGTAATTAAGAAGCTCAGAAATACATCTATCCAGTTTGAAAGGAAAGAGGGAAAAAGAGGTTCAATTTAAGAAGCAAGCAAAGTCAAAAAAAAGGAAGGAGGCAGAAATATAAATAGGCAAAACCCAAGAAAAACTCAAAAAGAAACAAAACTAAGGAAGCCAAAGGATACACTGAAGTAAACAAATTCTACATAGCAAAAATTAAATAGCAATAAGAAAGAGGAGAAACAGTTAAATGATGTTTAGTTCTCAGGAAATAAAGCTGTATTCATTATAAAAGGTTTATACCAGTGCTATAGGGAAGTAAAGGTCATTTAAAAGCAAGTCTAACTTATTTTTTAGAGAATGAATAAGGGATCTCAAATGGTGGGAATAATCTGATATATGTATTCAGACCAGATTTGAGACAAGACAGATTAATGGACTATTTAAATCAACCAGTGATGGCAATAATATCTGAAATAGAAATTGCCACTTGGATATGGTTACAAAAAATGGTCACAGAAAAAATGGGCTTTGAAAGTAACCAACCAACTCATATATCAGATTTCTTTTCAGGAAAAACAGGATAATTTCAGTGAGGGGGAATTTGTACCTGACACAGAGTGAGATAACAGATTAAAGCTTCTGACTTTTAAAAGTTCTGTTCACGATCCAAGGCAATATATATTAACATTACACAGACTGGAGGAAGCATATAATGAAAAGCAGATTGATCTCATGAAAAATCGGTTATATTATCAAACAAATTTTGGGCATAAAATTGGGCCTTAAAGAGGTACTATGGGTTTGTAGGGAATGAAACATCATTAGCCAGGGCCATGTTTCATTTGCTGTTTGTGACCAAATATTGTATCACTTATGCCTTAACACTTCTAACAAGTTGGATCATATGAGAATACTACTTTGTGACTGGACTGACATAGAACCATCAACCTTCCAGAACAAGTCAAACTCAGAATGGATTATGGAAGGGGATAAACTAAGCAATTCTAGGGAACTTGATGAGTCTTACAATGACCAAACTTCATTAATTCAGTTATCAAATCTATATCAGATATTATCTAATTTGATGCAGAATTGACTCAAAGGAAAAATTAATCAACCAAATATTAGCAGAACACAACATGAATCTGAGAATTATGAAACTCTGTTGTCCTGGAATGTTGCAGGGTTTTCCAAGAATGCAATAAATCCAGAATTTTTAAACGTCATGTCTTCCCATACAATTCTATCATTGCAAGAGACTTGAGCACTTGAGTACTTAAATATACCAGGCTATACTGTTATTACAGTTCAGGGTAGGAAAACCACAAATTTGGTAGACCTGTGGGAGGACTCTCAATTTTCAACAAAGTGCAAAATAATATTCATATCAAAGCAGTACTTAAAAACAACATGACCATGCAAAGCATGCTAAAACAGTGGGGAAGTAATCTGTTTCATTTGGTGAATGTTTATATACTGCCAAAAAAAAAAACTACTTCAAGATACTATAAAGAGGGTTGCCCTCTTAAAGGGCAGGCCCCATTATCCACAGGAACAAGACAAGGTATGGTGTGAGGCTGAAGTAGGAGAAGGAAGGGGGAGGCGGGCTTGGTGAGGTCATGAAATGGGAGAAGCCATGATGACAGGGCTGGGGTGAGATGGGAAGCAAGGTTTGGTGGGGAGAAAGAGAGAGAGGTGAGCAACAGGGGGTACTTAACAACAAACACAGACCCAGGGGACTTAAAATTTTGCTCTGAGAGAATTTTCACACCCACCCTCCCTAGTATAATACAGTGATTGGAACTGGTGGGGTCACTGTGGTAGGTGGCATGCAAGCGACCATTAGAGGACTGCCAAAGGTGGACGGCAGACAAAAAACCAGAGGGCAAGAGAAAAATAGGGGAGGGTGGAAGAGAAGATGGGGGAAGGGGCGGGGGGGACAAAGAAAAAAGGTATAAGAAAAGAGATAAGAAAATCAGCAGGAATTAAGGGGTCAGAGTGTACACTAGTACCCCCTTTGGATGAAGGAGGAGGAGGAAGAGAGAGAAGTCAGCCCCCCATAATGTACATCTGGGGGGGAGAAGAGGACAAGAAAGGGGCAGTAATTGATTATGTGATAAAATGGAGATGGAATGAAGGATGTTGTAAAATGTTTAACTGGAGAGATAAGTATAAGAATAAGTGTAAACAAATGTGAAGCAAGAAAGAATAAGTAAATAGATTGCCAAATTGAGGACCCACACGTATACTTGTCTGTGTATTTATTGATGGGGATCTTGGGACAATATAGAAATTTGGTTTGGCATTGAAACATCACTACAGGATGTAATGATGAATACCCCAAAGGTAGGAATTCTCCTTACAGGAGAATTTAATGCCAGGTTGGGATATAGGTCCATTTTATTAAGTAGCGATATAATGATACAACAAAACAGCCTGAAAGATCAGAAAGTTAATGGCAATGGCAGAAAATGTTTCTGGTTGCTAAAACAATCTTGCCAGCCCAGTGGCACTGAGGGTTAAGGCATTAGACACCTCACCTTGCACCACGCCGGTAACCCGGGTTCGGTAATGAGCCTGGGCCATCAGGGGTCGGCAGGGGAGGGAAGGGATTGAGCATCAAGAGGACAGCTCTCACTTTCTGTGGAGGGAGTAGGGCCTTATGTCACTTCTCAGTGACCTCTGGCAACAGCCAGAGGTAAGCAAGGATCCTGTTTTGCAGCCAGTTGGCAACAGGGGCAGAGCTCAGCAGACACTGGCATTATTGCACGTCTGAGCTCCAATGGAAGGTGGGTTGGGGCGGGAGTATCACTACTAAGGGAAAAAAACTCCATCCCTGATAGGCGACAGCTTCCTACAGGGCCACACCGTCACATGCCTAACACCAGGTCTCCATCTCTGCCCCTTCAGCCACCTCACCGAGCCAGCTGGGCACTCTAAATTGTAGATAGAGCACCAGAAGTGGAAAGGCGGCCCCACCCGAGGGGGCTCAGAGCTGGGGGGAGTATCCAGTTTGGACTCCAGTGAGGGGCAGTAATATATGTGAGAAGCAGAGACCATGGAAGGTGGTAGAATGGACTGGTGAGGTATGTAGCCTGAGAGAGTTTGGGGAAGAAACGGAGGTGATAAAAAGATTGAAAAAAAAATTTCAGGTTATTAGTAGTAAATGGAATGTTTGAGGAAAAAACACATCATGTTATACATATCTTTCCAGCAAAGGTGGAAGAACGATTGATTACATATGTTTTTTCCCCAGGCAGGTGTATTAATATTCAAATTTTGATATAATATTAAGAGAGGAAAGTGATCATTTTCTGTTGATTTTAACAACTAAACATTTGGTCGCAATGGATAAAAATCAAGGAGATTCACAAACTGAAATTAGAAATAACAAAAGAGTGGTTTACTCACAGTATATCGATTAACAGATAACTGTGACTCTCTTAAGTTATCAATCTGAAATAAAAATCAAGGCAATAATGGACCATACTCCTGCCAGGGGAAATGCATAATATTAAACAGCAAATTTCCAAAGAACGTTTGCCAGTCTTGTATCATAAAAGGAAACCAAACAAGGGAACCTGGTTTAATAGAGAGTACATAAGATACAAGAAATGCTGTATGTGGCAAAGTTGATATGTTACCGTACAGAAAAATCATACATCTGAAAACATAAAAATTTTGAACAGAACAAGAAAGGATTACAGAACCTTTCTGGAAACACAGAAATATTTATTTCAGCAAGCACAGTGGAATACAATGTATGAAGTTATATAAACAGGAAATACCCAAAAAGTTTGGCAACTTGTAGCAATAAGTACAGGAAATTATACAACTAACGTAACAGTGAATATTCACCCTTATGATTGGGTTACTTATTATAAAAAAATGTTTTTTTTTTTTTAACAATACAGCAACAAATGACTCAGTTTTAAGTACAACTCAAACTAGAGAATATCATTCATTAAATATAACATCAGAAGATATTAGTGAAGCAATTAAAGCGACAAGACCAAACAAAGCCCCAGGTCCTGACAAACTACCTCCTTTCCTATGTAAAATACCATTAGAATGGTGGTGTAACATATTAGCAATATTATTCAAGAAATGGTACCAGAAAATTATATACCTAATTCATGGAAAGATAATTGCGCTGTTCCGTCTTGGCACTTCTTGACCTCTCTTCAGTGTTTGACACTGTGGACCATGGGGTGCTGCTCGAGTGCCTGAGGGTTATCTGTGGCCTGGCTGGTCCAGTTCTCAGATGATTTCAATCTTTTCTAGCTGGAAAATCTCAGAGGGTGATGTCTGTTTTTTTTTTCTCTGGTTCATTCTTTCTGCTGTGCGGGATCCCTCAGGGCTTGGTGATGTCCCCTATGTTGTTCGCAGTGTACAAGCTGCCCCTTGGAGACATTGTAAGATGATATGGGCTGAGGTTTCACTGCTATGCTGACGATACACAGCTCTATCTGTCTTTCGCACCCAACCAGAAGAGTGTGCTCTCGATGTTTAACCGCTGTCTGGTGGAAATCCATGACTGGATGAATTCCAGCTGGTTGAAATTGAATTCAGGGAAGACTGAGGTGTTGTTGGTGGATCTGGGTCACTGGATAGAGAGGTCAGCAGTGGGTTTACCCTCTGGGCTTTGGTTTGAGGGTGTACAACTACCTACCTCTGAAATGGTGCGCGATCTGGGGGTGGTTCTTGACAATGGGCTGACACTGCATGCACAGGTGTCGGCAGTCATCAAGTCTTCCTTTTATCATCTTAGGAACATCTTCAGAATCAAGTACCTTGTTCTGCCCAGTGATTTGCCTATGTTGATCCATGCCTTTGTGACTTCGTGCCTGGACTACTGCAACGGCTTCTACCTGGGGCTTCTGGGGGTTGATATCCATCGCTTACAGCTGGTGCAGAATGCTGCCACATGATTGTTGACCGGGACCTCTCGTTCTAGTCATATTACTCCCGTGCTGCGTGATCTGCACTGGCTGCCTATGAAGTGGAGGTTCACCTTCGAGGTCGGTCTTCTGACCTATAAAGCCCTGCACGGACTGAGACCAAACTACCTGCAAGAGCTCCTGACTCCCTACAGCCCTGGCTGTCCTCTCTGCTCAACTGACGAGGGGTTATTAGAGGTTCCCTGGGTACGGTTGTAAACGTCTGGGGCCTAGGCTTTTATGTTTGTTGCCCCATCCCTGTGGAACTCTCTACCTCATCAGATTAGGGAGTGCCAGACCATGGAGAGCTTTAAAACAGGCTTGAAAACATATTTGTTTAAGCAGGCATTCAGCACTTCGTATTTTATATGGATTCTGGGATATTTTTATTGAAGTATTTAAATTATTTTGTAAAAGTTTTAATTTTACTGTTTGTTTCATGATGCTTTTAAGTATGTAATGTGCTTTGATTGTTAGAATTGCACTAAATAAAGTATTATTTATTATTGTCCAACACATTCATGTGGGCACAAGAACATGGTGCTTCAATACTTAGAAAATAGGACAATTATTGACAAAAAATGTAGAACACTCACACCTCAAAATATCAGCAAGGGCACTGGTCTTTTATATCACAAAAAATTATTTAAACACTGGCATTATAAAGAGCAACCTGACGTGTTTCAGATGACTTCTCATCCTTTAACAAAGGTTTGATAAAGGATGAGTAGTCATCTGAAATGCGTCAGGTTGCTCTTTATTATGCCATTATTTAAATACATTTTCGGTGATATAAAAGACCGGTGCCCTTACTGATATTTTGAGGTGTGAGTGCTCTACTTTTTTGTCAATTATTATTTATTATAATATAATAATTCCCACACTGAAAAAAGGAGATTCATCTCAACCAAAGAATTATAGGCCAATACACCTACCGGACTGTTTAGGGAAAATATTTGCTAGAATTTTATTAGTTAGAATAAATATATGGTTAGATACCAACCAAATCATGAATCAATATCAAGCTGGATTTTGCAGTGGATACTCAACAGTTGATCAGTGCTTTATACTACAACATATTGTAGAAAAATACTATGTCAGAAAACATCTCCTTGTTTATTTAACATTCATCAATTTTGAGACCACTTTAGACAGAATAAATAGGACACTACTATGGGATAAGTTAAATAAGTTAGGAATGGATCCAACAATTTTATATTTAATTAATCTATACTCGGATAACTGGATCCAGGTGAGATATGATCTAGCTGGTAATTTAACACAACAATTTAAAACAAATACTAGTGTTAAACAAGGGTGGCCTTTTTGGCCTATTATTATTTAATTTATTAATTAATTATCTTCCAAACTTATTCCCTGAATTTTCTAAATATAACCCTGCAGTCTATGGTACACCAATACAAGTACTAATAGTTTATTTATTTATTTTATTTTATGTAAGAAGTAATCAGAATTGCAACTCTTTGAGTCAGGGACTAGTTTACAAAGGTTCCTTGTCAGGAAGGCAAATACATTAATAGCAAGCAACAGAAAACAAAGTAAATGAGCTCAAGTAAAAGCAAACAGTCAGAATTAAGGGCTGGTTACAAAGGCCCCACGTCATGGTAAATTAACAATAATAAACAGACATAAACAATAATGAGGGCTATAATGAGTCAAATGAAGGGTAGCGTCAAAAATAGGCAGACTGAGAGGAGTAAAGGCAGGTAAAACTCAGCCAGGGCAGTCACAGTGGCCAGAGGGGAGGAGGTGGTTCTTGAGAGCAGTTTTAAAAGGCCCCAATCTTGGTAGGGAGGTGATAGCTATAGGCAGGGAATTGTGCCAGGATGGGGTGCTGTAATGGAATGACCTCTGTGCAAGGGATGCCTTAACTCTGGGGACTTGCAGAGGGGAATGGACAGCACTGTGAGTAGAAAGGAAGGGGGTAGATAGGCTTATGATAGAAGACAGGCTGGGGGAGTCAACCCTGTAGTGATTTGTTTGGTCAAGAGGTAAGATTGATAGATAAGCCTTTCCTCCAGATTAAGGAAGTTAGAGAGGGAATACAGTGTGCAAGTATGGGTAAGATGTGGGGAACCTGTGTGCAGCTGGCAGGCCTTATTGAGGACTAGCTTAATTTTGTGTTGAGCAGTGTTGTCAGCGGCACCATAAATAAGCAGACCATAGTCCACGAGGGACAGTTCTGAGGATGAGATGGCCAGCCTTAGTGCTTCAGTGGGGAGACAGTCATGATGGCGATATGGTAGGCCTATCCTAGAGATGATGGCAGAGAAAAGGGAGTGGATGTGGTCATGAAAGGGTAGGGAGGAATCAAAGAGAACGCTGAGATATTTGAAGGAGGAGGTTTCTTCCAGGGGTAAGAGAATACTAGATAAAACCGGAAGTGGATAATCTTTATGTTTACTCTGGTTATGCACAAAAAGAATGGTTTTAGTTTTCTTTAAGTTCAAAATCAGCCTGTGGTCAGAGAACCATTGTTCAACCTGGGTGAAGGAGTCCTGCAGGGAGTTTTGTAGGAGGAGAGGGTCAGCGTGTGAGTCAAACAGGACAGCTTCATCTACATAAAGTAGAAGGTTTCCATTACAAACAGAGGGGAGAGAATTCAGACAGGGCTAAAAAGCAAGGGCCCTAGGATGGAGCCCTGGGGAGCACTGGAATTGACCTGTCAGGGGCAGGAAATGGTAGACCTGATTTTGACACACTGGGTGCGGGAGGAAAGATAGTTGGAGAACCGATTCAACACATCCTGTGAGAGGCCAAGGGGTTGGAGAGACGAGATGAGAAGGGAGTGGTGGACAGTGTTGAAAGCTTTTGACAAGTCAATGAAGACAGAGCCAGCAACATGACCTTCGTCAAGAGCAGTGTAAAGGAAATTAGAGAATTCCATAAGGGCGGTAGTGGTGCTGTGTACACAATGAAAACCATGGTTGTTCATGGCAGAGGAGGTTATAGGTGGAGAGGTAGTCAGAGAGCTGATTGGCCACAATTCTTTCCAGAGCCTTGGAGAGAGAGGGGAGGCTGGAGATTGGGCGATAGTTAATGGGGGAGGTCTGGTCACCAGATTTATGAAGATGGGTGATCACTGCTATTTCCCAGGAAAGGGGGAACTAACTGAGGCAGAGGGAGTGGTTCAGCAATTTGGTAAGGGGTCTGAGGACAGCATCTAGGGACTTTTTAAGCAGTTTGGTGACAAGGGAGTCACTGCTATGACCTGTGCCCTTAAGTGATATGAGCAGGTAGGGCCTTGCTTCATGAGGGGAGAGGATGTTGAAGTAGAATGGGGATGAGCAACTGGATTGGAAGAGGGGGTGGGATTGGTCAAAAAATGTTGAGAAAGGACAGCCAAGAGGTCAGAGAAGGAACTATTTAAGCAGTCAGCAATAGCCACAGGATCAGTAGACAAGGCACAATTAACAAAGAGATGGGCGGGGGGGGGGTCAGAGCCTTGCCATTAAGTTCCTTGATATTGTTCTAGAAATTATGGGATGAGCATCAGGAGGAGGAGGAGGAAAGGGTGGACCACTAGTGTTCAGCCTTGGCTTTACAGATAGCCCAGGTACATTTATTTCTAGCAGTACGGTAAGTGTGCCTGTCCACAGTCTGACCGGATTTAACAGCTCTGTGTCAAAAGGTTGTCTCTGTGGTGCATAAGACCAAGCAGAGATGGAGTGACCCAGGGAGATTCACAGTCCTTGGAGACAACTTTGGAAAGGGGAGTAAAGGTGTAGCAGGCCTTGTTGAAAGCTTGGATAAAATAGAGAAGAGTGGAGTCAATGTCAGGGGGCACAATCAATGGAGAACCAATCACAACCAGCAATGTACTCTTTTAGTTGGGCAAGTTTACCAGGGTGTAAGAGATGATGAGTGGACAGTTTGGGTGGATACTTAGGCCTCATGGATGACCAGAAGAAAGTGATAGGGGAGTGATCACTGAACACATCAGGAAGCACAGCGAGGTTGGAGATCTTGTGGAGTTTGTTGGATAGAACAAGATCCAGTAAGGTAGAGGTACCAGAGGCCAGGTTAGATCTGGTGGGTAGAGTAACAATTTTTCTTTTTTGAACATATTTTTTCCTTCCCTTCTTGAGCCCCGTCAAACTCTCTCCAGTGACTGTCCAGTCCTAGACTCTATCTCCCTGCATGACCCTGACTCATCTCCTCTCCCCATTACATCAGGCATCCCCTGGGTTCACCCTCTGGGGAAGGGCCGCCCCCACCCAGGGCACTCTTTCTTATAGGGTTGAGACCTGGCCAGGGAGGAGACAGGACAAGGAGACAGCCATACCCCACTGCTGGGAGTGTGGTCCTATTTGGGAGGCACCATCACCTATCGGAGGGAGGTATTTACTTAGTTGGATTCCCTGTGAAGCCTGGCTGTCAAGGCAATGTACTGCCATGGCTCCACCCCCCAAGCATACACCAAGATGCTGCATTTGGCTACCTCCAGCCAATGCCAGAGGTCGCTGCTCGAGTGAATGTTACCCTGTCCCCCCCAGGAAGAGAAAGCAGTCCTCCAGATGTTCAATCTCTTCCCTCCCCTGCCATCCCCTGGTGCCCAGGGCTCATTCCAGAACCCAGGTCACTGGTGTGGCATGAGGTGTTGCATCTAGTGCCTCAACCCTCAGCACCACTGGGCCGGCATGGCAGAGTAATAAGTTGAGTAAAGTCTAGAGTGGCAGCTGAATCCCTAGCCTGGGTGGCAGAGTCGGCAAGTCAGTTAATGTTTAGGTCACCAAGTAAGATTTGCTCCATCTTGGGGGGCAAGGAGGTAAGATGATCAAGGAGGGATTGAAAGACAAGGTGTTGGTGTATAGGAGGAATGTAAGATGCAGTAAGATATAAAGGACCTCTAGAGGGGAAAGGGGAACATTTGAGGGAGATGGCTTAGGCTCCATGACTAAGCTGAGGGGTGGGAAGGGCATGCCCTTGGATTGAGTTGTGGAGGTATATGGCACAACCCCCACCACACTTAGAGATCTGGTCCTCCCTAAAAAGTGTATACCCAGGGAGGGCAACAGCAGCATCAGGGTGGCCTTGGTAAGCCAGGTTTCAACAACAACCAAGATATCAGGCAGATGTGGAGCAGTCCAACCCTGTAAGTCAGGAAATTTCTTTAGCAAACTGCACATGTTCATGGATGCAAATCACAGCAAATGGGGCACTGGAGTGTGAGGGGGGGTTAATAGAAGGGGGCCCAGGATTAGGGTGAACATTTCCAGACAGCATGAGGAGGAGAGCAAGGACCCTTAGAGTGGCTAGGTATTGCACGTGGTGGAAAGTGGAGGTGCAAGAGGAAAGGGTTGCCAAGGTAGTGACAGGGATGGGAAGGGAGTGAAGCACAGGGAAGGCAAGGATGGTGGGCACAGGGGACAGTGACAGAGGTGGGGTGGTGGGTGAGATGGCAGGGGTTGGGGAGGCTGGAAGTGGAATAGAGTAGGTGACAGATGGTGGAGAAGGGGGAGAGAGGGATTATGTATGGAGAGGTGTTAGAGGGGAGAGAAGAGTTAGGAAAGAGAAGGAGGGGGTTAGGGCTAGAGAGATTGCTTGGAGGATGAAGGGGGATTAATGAGAGGTGAAGAATATAAGCAGATGATTTCATAATAATATCCATGTCTCCTGTAGAATTAAAACAATATTTAAAATCATCAGAGAACTATTGTACTACTAATAAATTAAATATAAATGTTAAAAAAGCACAAGTGATGGTAATATGTAAAAGGAGATGAAAGCAAAAATGGTTAATAAATAATATTCCAGTAGAGCAAGTGACAATGCACAAATATTTAGGATATAATATAACCTCTAATAATAAATCAACTAAACATATACAATATACACTATAAAAACTACAACAGACAAGTAAAGCTATTATTCGATTTAGTTATAAATATGGTGATTCATGATATTATCACCAGTACGGGCAATGGAGATGAAGTTAAAACCAATAGCACTTTATGCAGTTAAGGTACAGTATGGTACATGGATAAAACTGAAGTATTGGAAAAATCCTTTACACAAATTTATAAAATTCTATTGCAACTTCCTAAAACAATAGCGTCCCAAATAGTGAGAGCTGAACTGGGAAGGGTACAGATAAAATATTTATCCATGGCAACCATGATAGCATACTGGTTGAAATCCATCTCTCTACCAGAGCATAGATTAGTCATAAAATGTATGCTGGAAAAACAACTATGGACTGATAATGGAAGGATAGATGTATGGTTTGGTCAGATAGAAGACACTTTACATAAATTGAAACTAACCAATACATGGGAGGACTCCAGAAAGGGCATTGTAATTTCCAAATCTTACAGCAAACCTATAAAAGAAAGGTTAAAGAAAATATCATATGAAGAGGATCTAAATAAAATAATTACATCAAGGTTACATTCATGGTAAGCAAATAAACTAAATCATAATTTAGAACCATATTTAACACATATAAAAGGGAAACTTGTCTATGTATCTATGGGATTTAAGAATGCATGGGATAGACATAAAGGAATTCTAGAGGTCAGGGGTAAGGGGAAACAGACTTCTAGGAAAACAAACTGAGCTTATAAGCTCAAATGGGCAGACTGGGTGGGCCATATGCCCTTATCTGCCGACACTGTCTATGTATCTATGTATCTATGTATCTATGAAAAAAGGAAATATTTTTACTACAGCGTGTTCAGATTAGAATTATACCCATCAAAATACCTTAGATATCTCTATAATAAAGAAAGAACTCATGTAGATAATTTAAATTGAGATTGCAATATGGATTCACTGGAAACCCTGCCACTTATTATCCTGTATTGCCCAAAATACCAAGAAATGAGAAATAAATACCTGGCACAACATTTACAAACAGAATATTTTGCAAAAGAAGAAATATTGCATATTTTAATCACTCCACAGATACAATTCATCACAAATGACATGCTGCTATTCTTGCAATGAATTTGTAACCTTATGCACTCCAGAGAAAAGAATTTGAACTAATAATATATGTGCTTAGTCACTTTGCATATAGTATACATAGATTAATGTACTGATTAAAAAGACCATTGCTTAAAATATGAATAGAGTAGCAAAATTCCTCTTTACATGCACTGAAACTGCACTTTATTATTATATTTTTTGTGATATCATGTTTTTAACTTCTCTCCTGTCTATAATAGTGTTGTTCAAAACTGGAAAAGTTTGCTCCGCGAAATATTTCACATAATTCATGCATTTCGCCAAATATTTTGCAGGGCGATATGTGAAATGTCAGCCTCTGGAGCAAGCAAAATTTTGCCCACAAACCAGCAAAATTTGCCACTTGCCAGAGAAATTTCACCCTCCCTTAGCAAAATGTCACCACATGCAGGCGTAATTTCACCTCCCATGATGCAGTTTTGCCTCCCGCAGTGATATTTAGTGGCCACTGGCCAAAGTTCTCCCTGGTGTCTAGTGGTCCCCCCTGGCCAATCACCAGCTGTAATTGAATTAAGCACCCTCTCCCCAGTTACCCTGGCCCCCTCATTTCCTTTAATTAAAAAAAAATCAGCCCTCACTGCCTGGTGTCTAGTGGTTCCCCCTGTCTGATCACCAGCCATAATTGAATTAAATATACACCCCCCCAAAGTTACCTTGGCCTCCTAATTTCCTTTTAGATAAAAACAAAATTCAATCCCCACCCCCTGGTGTCTATTGGACCCCCCCATCATCATGAGCTAGCAGCAATGACCCTGCTCCCTCTCAGTACCCTGATTGGGCCACTGGCACAGCCCTCCACTCACCTTCACAGCCGGCAGACCGACTGAGCACGTGCTTGTACAATGGTTGTGTTAAATTACCAGCAATGGCTGTGCTGGTGACCCAGTTGGGGTACTGGATGGGAGCAGGGTTGGTGCTTCTAGCTCATGAAGACAGAGTGGGGATGTGAGGGGTCCAATAGACACCAGGGAGTGGGGGTGGAATTTTGTTTTTATCTAAAAGGAAACAAGGGTGCCAGGGCAACTTTGTGGGGGAAGGGTGCTTAGTTAATTCAATTATGGTTGGTGATCAACCGGGGGGGGCCACTAGACACCAGGGAGTGGGGTTGAATTATTATTTTTTAATTAAAGGAAATGAGGGGGCCTGGGTAACTGGGGGGCCGGGTGCTTAATTCAATGACAGCCGG
The DNA here is from genome assembly GCA_016271365.2 of Neoceratodus forsteri. Taxonomy (NCBI): domain Eukaryota; kingdom Metazoa; phylum Chordata; order Ceratodontiformes; family Ceratodontidae; genus Neoceratodus; species Neoceratodus forsteri. Next base: position 375,795,187 of record CM057449.1, read on the forward strand.
TGATCAGCTGGGGGACCAATAGACACCCGCATTTGCAGTGGCTGGCAGGCGAAACTGTGAAATTTAACCACGATTTTGCAAAATATTTTGCACAGTGAAATTGCCAATTTCGCCACAGTTTCAATGGTGACATTTTATTTTGCTGCATCCCTAGTCATTAACTGTGCGTTCATTTTGTAAAGATGTAAAAATCGAACAAATAAAACTTTTTGAACTTGAACAACCTTTATTGATTGTATTGTGAGGACTTTTGGCAGCATGAAATTCTGCTTAAAGCTTAGCCAGTCCAAATTAATTCATGGGCATTTGCATATCCTTCCCATGATGCTTTGCATTACTGAGGTATGTGCAATTTGTGTTTTCTTTAAAATGTGGCTGTATGGCCAATATCCTCCAGGATAACCCATGCCCCAGTTCATTGACTCTGGGGTTCTTTTGTAGTTCTCTTCTTTCTCTACTCTGGGCTGCCCATGACCCAAAAAATAAGATCCCCTACAGGGTGGCTGGCTCCCTTTCTCTGGGCTGAGATACAGGTATGGCACAGTGATGAGTCTAAATGAGGATGAAACACATGTCTGTGTCTGCTGTTTTCAGCCTTTGCTGATTGTATTGTGACACTTTCTGGCACCATGCAATTCTGCTTAAAGTTGAGCCAGTCCAAATTAATTCATGGGCATTTACATATGATTCCCATGATGCTTTGCATTATTGGGGTATGTGCAATTTGTGTTTAAATAGATAGATAGATAGATACAGTAGTAGCCACAGACATTACCAGCTATTTCCAGATATTTTGTGAAATGTCTAAAGAGTTTCTCTCTGCTGCCCCTACTGTGGAAATGGAGAAAGCATTAGATATGTCTGTAAATATCACAGACAATTCGGGAAATAGCTGACAGTGTCTGTGGCTGCTACTGTAGATAGATAGATAGATAGATAGATAGATAGATAGATTATAGGGGGATGGTTGCACCCCTATAGTTAGGGTTCATTCTTCACTTGTATGTTAAACTCAAGAGTTTTCACTGTCATAATTTCAGTACCATTCAAGCAAGTCACATGAAATTTTACATGTACCATCAGGACTTAATGCTCTCAAAATGAGGACAGTTTTGTTCCAGCTGGATGTGAGGGTGCAGAGATATGGAGTGTCAAAGAAAGTGTAAAATACAATTTTTTGTAAAATTCTTTGTCACATCACTGTGCAAAGATGGTTTGGGATTTTGGTCTGAAATGTTGAGGGTAGAAAGATGTGTTTTTTCAAGCTTTGGTGGAAAAACATTAATCTGTTCAAAAGTTATTACTTGTTAAAGTTTCCCATTATTTTTAATGGGAAAAGTTAGATGTTCACCTCAAAATAAAATTCTACATCACAAATGGGGACTCTTTTGTCACAAATGGATAATCCTTTATTGCAAACAGGAAATCCTTTTTTGTGCTGCCATCGTCTTGTTTTCAGTAAGTGGTGGCAACAAAATGAAATAACTAAAAAAAAATAAAGGGCTTTAGTAAACATCAACAGTTGTGTTTACCTTATAGAGGCCCACAGAGTCTGATTCCAGGCTTAGTTTTTCATAACTTAGTACATTTTCTTAACATGCTGAAATCCTTTTTCACAAATTGCAAGAAAGAAATTGTGAAACAGGATCCTTTTTTCACAATTTGCAAAAAATAATTTGTTCTTCTGCTGCAAACTGCTAAAAAAACAGCAGTGAAAAAGGATTCTGAGCTATGGAGAAGGATTCTTTTTTGCAGATTGTGAAAAAATGACTGCCCAGGTGGTCACTTCCCCCCTTTCCAGGTGTCCTGTCACTGTCCCAGTATAAAAATATACATTTCCCTGGTAGTCTAGTGGTCCCTCCCCCCTCCCCAATTTCCAATCACAGTCCCGATATTAAAAATACATTCATTGCAAAAAATTGCAATAATACATCAGTTAAGGTTCAAGATAAAGTGAAAAAAGCAGGAAAATATAATGTTAGTTTTTTTAACCCTAATGTCCCATCACCATGCTGAAGGCCACAAATCAGGCACGCTGCAGGGTTATCAAACCTAATGCTTACTCCATTCCATCACTAAATAAATGTAGATGTGTACAATGAATGAAAATGGGGTGAATGGTAGGTTTGACAACCCCACATTATGCCTGATTTGCTGCCTCCATGGTGGGGTTGGGGTGTTAGGGTTGAAAATCCTAACATCATATTTCCCTATTTTTTTGCTTTATTCTGAACCCCAACTGATGCATTAACATATTTTTTTGGCAATGAATTACCTTACTTTTTGAGATCTACTAATCATATTCTTATATAGAGTAATCACATCCTTATTTGCCTGTGGGAGCACAGGGCCCTCCAGACCCTGCGCTCCTATCCCTCCTTAGATGTATATATGTATATTGTTGTCAATGTGCAGGGCTTGGAGGGCCCTGTGCTTCCATTTGTAGCACCATAGCAACCAAATTACCATTACAAATTTATTATTACCTCACCTCATATACCCGGTGCTGAAAATTTTCAAATCACCACCAAAACGTAATACCACACCACTGCAATTCAATTCAGTGCCACAGGTATGAAAACAAATTTTGACCAGGACATGAAAAACGACAGGTGTGACATTCAAGAGGTGGGGTAATAAGAAGTCTATGTCAGAAATTTGGTGTCAAAATATCTAAAATTTCTAAAGGTTTGAGCATACATAGCAAAATTGCAATGGTTGGGCACGTTTCCATATTTAAACATTTTGACCCCAGATTTTCAACATAGCCTTCTTTTGACCCCACATCATGAACAAGGGCAGGACAAAGTTTCAAATCCTGTATAAAAGGTGTCTTCGCCAAGCAACCACAAAATCACCTTTCAGGTGGGAGTTGTGTAATGACTGTCATATTGCCCTTGAGTTGGGGTCTCCAAAAGGCCATGTTGAAAATTTGTCATCAAAATGTGAAAAAATGGCTGAGTTATGTATAAAAGTTGAAAAATTCCATTGAAATACATTGAATTGCATTTACCTTAGTTCTTTTCATATTGCAGTCACCAGTTCTAGCAACAAGACGTGTCTTCAATCGGAGAGTGGATCTCAAACCTGGGACCTGTTCAGGTGAGTGAGGGGGTGTGGGGTGTACTGGGGGTATGGAATGGTGGGTGCTGAGTGAGAGTGGGAAGGGGTCAGATTGGTGAGGGATCTTTTTTTTGCAGGTTAAAAAAACACAGAGGACTGTTTTCTTTATTTCAGGAGTGACAGATCAGGGATGGGGTACCACTACACACCAGGGAAACAAAGAATATTACAGGGACAGTGATAGGGAAGGGGGGTGGCTCTAGAAACCAGGGAAACAAATAAGATTATAGGGACAGTGACTGGAGGGAGGGGATGTCGCTAGACATCAGGGAATATTTATTTATTATGGAACAGCGATCAGGGAGTGTGTGTGTTTGTGTGTGGGGGGGTTGACACTGGACATCAGAGAAACAAACTACAGTATATTACGGGCTCAGTGATCAGGGATAGGTGGTGCCACTGGACACCAGGGAATCAAACAACATTATGGGGACAGGGATTGGGGGGTGTTTCTGTATTTTATTTTGCATGCAGTTCTCCTATAATTTAACGAGCAAATGTATGTTTTTGTGGACAGAATCATTTCATGTATTATTGAACTTAACTGTTCAAAGTCTTTTCAGATTGAACAGCAAAGCTGAACTGTTGAAATGTGCGAATAGTTATTTACCATTTGAACTATCCTTACACTAGCGATTGATGGGTGAAATGGTTCTCCCCACAAAAACACACATTTGCCCTGTTCATTTCAACATAATAAGACAACAAATGAACAAAGTATGTATGGGAGACCTAAATACAGGTCTTGCTCATTCACTGCCAAGCAGTAATTATGTGGAAAAGCATTTTTAAAACTGAGAAAAAAACAAAATGACTGACATCACAAACAGTATTTCTCTGAGCACAAACAGTAAATCCTTCAGTGATAATAGTTTGAACAGTTTTCATTTACTTGCCTGTCTAGCTGCTATCACAAAAATTGTTAAAATCTAAAAATGGTGAGATACCTTTTCACCAAGCTATCCAAAGGCACACCCTTGGCACAGACCCCATCATCCCTGAAAATCTCAGGAAAAAAGCTAATTTCGTCTGGGCTGTAGATGACAGCAAAAAATCCTGTGTGAAGTATAGGAAAAAAAGTGGCAACTTTTCATTTTTTACCACTTTATATCTCAAAAACCATGCAAGATGCCATCACAAAACTTTCCACATTTTGAGACACTGGCAGAATGACTGTGCATGCCAAATTTTGAGCTATTTCATTAAAGAATGCCAACGTTATTGAGGCACAGAAACTGGACTTTCACATAGAAGTCCTGTTACAACCATAACAATAGGAGTGCTACTGCAGCCCTATAATAGTTCCCTGGTAGTCTAGGAGTCCCTCCCCCTCCCCCATTCACATGTTTTATCACAGTGGGGGGAGGGACCACTAGACTACCAGGAAAATACATATTTTTATACAGGGATGGAAATCTGACATCGGGGAAGGGACCAGTACAGTACCTGGAAAATACATATTTTTATATGGGGATGGTGATCAGACTTTGGGGTAGGGGAGGGACCACTAGACTACTAGGGAAATATAAATTTTTATATGAGGACAGCAAAGAAGATGGGGAAGGGATCACTAGACTACCAGAGAATTGAAACAGTAAGGTAAATGCAGTTCAGTGTATTTCAATAGGGTTTTCAACTTTGGTGCATAACTTTGTCATTTTTAAGGATTTTGACACCAAATTTTCAACATATCCTTTTTGAGACCCCTCCTCATGAACAATGTCAGTGTCATTTTGCAAATCCTGTCTGAAAGGTGCTTTTGTGGTCAGCTGGGGAATTTGCCTTTCAAGTAGGTTTTCAAAATCTTCACCATACTTACTGTACATATGAGTTGTCGTCATAAGAAGGGTATGTTGAAAATTTGGGGTCAATATATGTAAAAATGGCAAAGTTCTGTGTATCTGTTGAAATTTCACTACTCTCACTCCTAACTTTCATAATTTTCAATATCTTCACCCAAAATTTTCAATATAACCATTTTTTTACATCACATCATGAACATGACAGCTGTCAGTTTTTCAAGGGACGCTGTCAACCTGTTTTTCATCATATTATTTCTAGTTAAAAACTGCATTTTATGATTTCTTATCTTCTCTAAAATGCATTGATGTTGCTGTTTGTTTTGTCTATCTCCTTGTTTAGTAGAACTGAAATGCATGCTAATGTATATTTATAAACAACTTTGTTTTGTTTACAATCCTGGATCTGTTCATACTGCACACTACTGAGCATTAGACACACATCCAAATAGTGCAGTTACTCATTAGGCAGTAGCCTCCTAAAATCCCATTGCATCATGAGGGGCTATACTGTGGAGTGGGTGTTCCTGAGTCCAGGAAAGATGCAGTTTGAACTGATGAAGGAATATAAACAAACCTGTTTCTGTGTGGTAACACCAGTATGGTGGTCAGTTTGTTTTTCACTTTGTTTTAAAGAAAAAAAAGTCAGACTCAAACTACCAGCTACATCAGCAATCTTTACAGAATGTTGACAATCTTAAAATGTGTTTTTTTTTAAACTAGGGACACTTTGAGACCTAAGGGGTTTGACAAGTGTCCCCTTAACTCCTGTCCAAAATGTGTTTTCTCACCTGTGGTGTGGAATCCTGTTGGGGTGGCACAGAATTATGTTTCGGCAGACATTTGAAAATTCTCAGCCCAGCGTCCATGAGGTAGGGTAATAACAAGGCAGTTCTGACAATTTGTTTGCTGTTTTGGCTCAAATGCTTCCACTACAACACACATGTATGCATCTATGAAGGGATAGGAACCGCACTCCCACAAACAAAAAGGATACAATTATTGTTTCTCAAAAAGTAAGGAAATTCTTTGCCAAAAACTTTGTTAATGCATCAGTTGAGGTTTCAGCAACAAAGTTTGGAAATATGGCATTAGAGTTTCCAATCCTAACACCCCACCCCCACCCTACACACACCAACAGGCGTTGGGGCTGTGTCTTGGGATCCTCAGCTCTAAGGCTCACCCCATTCTCCTATACTGTACTCATCTCAGGTTGTTTACTTATGAAATGGGGTGAGCGTTAGAACTGATGACCCCAAGGCACACCCTTACACCTGTTGATGTGTGCAGGGTGGGGGTGGGGTGTTAAGGTTGGAAACCCTAACACCACATTTTCAAACATTTGTCACTGGAACCCTAACTGATGCATTAGCAACGTTTTTTGCAAAAAAACATTTTTTTTAAACTTAATGCCACAAAAGTAGGGAAATGCAGTGTTAGGGTTTCCAACCCTAACTACCACCCCACCCTAAGCAGCAAAAGGAAAAAAAAAACATTAGGACTTTGGGTCTCCAGAGTCCTGGTGAATCAGTGGTAGGGTCTTCCTTGGGAGTGTCAACCCGTATGCCCTCCCCCTTCCATGAGAAAACATGGTCAGATGTGATCTTGTTTCTTAAGGTATAGCAGATTCTGTTAATAACATGTGGCATGACATACCTCTCTTCCTTTCAAGAATGCATCTCTTTGAGGCACCAACTTGGAGCTGTACCTTTTGCTTCAGACAGGTGGCTATGGGCTGGGGATGAGGGGTGAGCATGTGGGTTGACAATCCCAAGGAAGACCTTAGGGGAGTGCTGCAGTTCTTGGTTTGGTCTGCGAAGCAGGGGACAGGCACTCCAGCTGTAGCACCCACTTCCACCACCTTGAGTGTGGTCTGCTTTGCACTGTGGATCTCTGAACTTTGATCCCCTCATTTTAGTTATGGATTTCAGGTAGAGATCATAACATTAAATTATAGCATGTGATTAAGATTAAAATGATGGCATCTGGCTCTACAACTCCGGTGGCATTATTATAGATATCTGTGGTACACCCCCCCACACACTTTTTATCTTTTGAGCGAGATATCAGTTTGGCTCAGTTGGTAGCACATCTGTGTCTGAAGTCTTTGGCTCTAGTCCCACACCAGGACTGGGCTCATACAATAAATGCTGGAACCTGAGTGCAGTCCTGGGGGGGGGGCTGCTGTACTGTTGGGGTGTGCTTTCCTTAGGATGAGATGTTAAACTGAGGTTCCTTCTACTCATCTCTTGTTCAGTTCTGGTGGATTTCTTGGTGGAAGTGAAAGAACTGATGGCACTTTACACAAGAGTAGAGGATTTGCTCTGGTGTCCTGGCTTACATTCCACTTCCCATAAAAGCCAATGCATGCAATTGTCCAAGTCTGTGTGTGGGTGTTGATGTGTGAAATAGGTACTAATATACATACCAGTCTCTCACTACTTATAAAGTGCTTTGGGATACAATGTGCATGAAACACATTATATAAATGCTGATTCTTCTTATTTTTGATCTTTGTATCTGATATTAATACAGACTCTTCAAATATGGCACTGCCTTATTATTTGTCACTGGAATCATATGGTTGGGGAAGTAATATATACGTTTGGCAACTTTTTAAATTGTTAATTACATTGGAAATTACACCACAGACCTCTATACAGCAAGTATGCATTTAACCTTATCACCTTCCACAAGGTTGGAGGGGATATTGAACTTTTTTACAATTCTACATAAATGAAATATTCTGTTTCTCTCCTCTCTAAGTAAATGAGATGTTGTCACTCTGTAACATGATCCTGTTTTCCTGAACTGAAGTAACTTCTGGATTATGGGTCATGTCTCCTTCATATATATTATTTTCTTTTGCAGATTTGAGACTATTCAAAAAATGAACTGCCTTGTTTGAATTTTTTACCTTAATAACCCTTGTACCTTTTCTTGTTCAAAAATGTTGTTCAGTATGTTGCATTGCATATATGCACACAATTGCACACTGTCACTTTATCGAGTATCGATGGGTAAGATAGTGACTGATGCAGCATCCCTGAGGAATAGCATGTGCATAAAACTGGTCAGGCAGGTGTTGCCAGGAACCTGCTCTCTCGAGTGAGCATACTGTCATATGCACTTTTCTTCAACTAAGTGCCTTCTTTTTGTAATAAAATATTTCTGTTTAATCTGAAGGATAGTGCTGGCTTTTGTTCTGCTACTGTGGATTCTGAGTAAGACAGCCAAACCCAGTGAGTGGAGTTGCCTTACCTGTCCTTGCAGGTGTTTGGTGACTACAGGAGTCTCTTTGTTACGATGTAGCATTTCTTCACTGTTTCTACAAATGTTTACCAGTCACATTGTTCTCTCAGGGCTAAATGCAGTCCTCTGAGACTGTACTTAGCTCATGGAGAACAGCGTGACAAGCAAACAAATTATCAGAGTTCTAAAAACTCTTTCATGCCATGCCCTGCTCACTAGAAACAGCAGTGGTTCTGGAGGACTTGATGAGTGCAGATGTAATCCCACTACACAAAAGTGGTAGCTTGGAGGAGGCTAGTAATTGTCTTCTGTTAGCACCCTCTGCAAACTGTGTGAGTGGCCTTTCGGCACCATGCAATTCTGCTTAAAGTTGGACCAGCATAACATTCTGTGGTGATTTGCATATGTAGCCCATGATGCTTTGCATTGCGGGGGCATGTGTGATTTTGTATTTTCTTGAAACTTGGCTTCCCAGCCAAATGCCCTTTGGGGTAACCCTTGCCTCAGTGTTTGCACACAGAGGTTCTTTGTCTTTTAAATAGTTTTTTATTTCATGGGTTCACCACAATATATCCAAGGCACACTACCTTAAGGGTAGCTGGTCCATTCCACTGGGGTGTCAAACAGACGAGGCATACTGATGAGTCCTGGTAGGACGAAACACGTGTCTATGTCTTCTGTTAGCACCCTCTGCAAACTGTGTGAGTGGCCTTTCGGCACCATGCAATTCTGCTTAAAGTTGGACCAGCATAACATTCTGTGGTGATTTGCATATGTAGCCCACGATGCTTCGCATTGTAGGGGCATGTGTGATTTTGTATTTTCTAGTAATTGTAGACTAGTCTGCCTGACATTGTTGGTGTGAAAGTCAATGGAATTACTGTTGAAGGAAAGGACTGTGTAACATCTTGATGTAGTGGACTGTAAGACCTGAGACAACATGGGTTCACAGGGGGGATGTCATGTTAAACAAGTCTGATGGATTTCTTTGATTGGGTAACAAAGAGTTTAGATCAGTGTAGAGCAGTGGACATGACCTACCTAGATTTCAGTAAGGTTTTGAAAACAGTTCTGCATAGCAGAGTAGTACGCAACCTGGGTAGCTTAGGAGTGAGTCCAAAGGTGGTAAACTGAATAAGAAATTGGTTAGTGGATAGGCAACATAGAGTGGTATAAAAAGAGTTCACTTTGAGGAAGGGAGCATGACCAGCAGGGTGCCACAGGGATCAGTCCCATGACCAGTCCTCTTTAATGTCTTTATGAGTGACATGGCAGAGTAGCTAGAAGGGAAGGTCTGTCTCATTTTGGATGACACCAAACTCTGCAGCAGGGTGGAGAATCTGTCAAGTCAAGTCACTTTTATTTATTAGGTGCCCAATCCCAGTGGCTCTGTGTGCTTTACAAATGATACAGAAATAGAATTATAACGATACACATAATTATACAGTAGGGTCAAACTAATTTAACATACTATAAATAATCATAAATTATATACTTAAAGCTTAACTCTCGTCTAGTTAAAATCAATGGACATTAAAAGCTTGATTAAAAAGATGTGTCTTAAGGCCCTGTTTAAAAATTTCTATAGAGTGGCCTCCCTCAAAGACCATGGGAGGGAATTCCACATCACTGGTCCAGCAATTTCAAAAGCATGGTCTCCCGATGTTTTTAGTCATGCCCTCTGGACCACTAGGAAACCCTCCACAGACGACTGTGGTGAGCAAGTGTCAGGAGGTCAGACAGATAGCCTGAACCTGATCCATATAGGGCATAATAGGTGAGCAAGCCCACCTTGAAGGAACTCTTTCACCTGACCAGCAACCAGTGCAGTTCATGCAAAACTGGGCTTATAGTTGATAAAATTACTCCACTATTATTGGTTATTTATAATTGTTGGTTCCAGCTCAGGTTCTCTAAAAACACATTTACTTAGGCTCTTATCACCATTTTGAAAAAAATGGGTAGGGACAAAACTAGTCCAAACAACTACCATCCCATATCCCTACTTAACATCGGTCTGAAAATACTGGTCAAACTTTTGGCCAATAGGCTTCTTCAGCTCTGAAGTGAACTTATTGACCTGGCCCAAGTCAGTTACATGGCTGGACGTTTATCCAGTGATCCCCTTCATAAACTGCACTACCTGGTCTCGGCATCTGGGGAGGGCAAGATCCCTGCGGGTTTGGTCTCCTTAGATGCCGACAAAGCTTTTGAAAGGGTCTTGTGGCCATTCTTGCTTGCCACATTGACTAAATTTGGTTTCCCCACTGAATTCATTAAATGGATACGGGTTCTGTACACTAATCCAATGGTGAGGGTAAAATGTAATGGATTCCTTTCTGATTCTTTTATGCTTCAACAGGGTACCAGACAGGGGTGTCCGCTTTCCCCCTTTCTTTTCAATTTATATTTGGAACCCCTGATTTACCAGCTCCAGCATAACCTAGAGATCAAGGGAATTCAACTGGGCCCAACAAGGTATGTTCTCTTGGCCTATGCCACTGATTTACTTCTTCACCTAGAAGACCCCCTACATTCGATACCCACCACTCTATCTGAAATGAACTCATTTGCTGCTCTTTCTGGCTACAAACTAAATACTCAAAAGACTAAAGTCTTGCCCCTTAACCCCTGGGTAAATAAGCAAGATATTATCTCTACGGGTTGGTTATGGGAAACTCGACATATAGTATACCTAGGAATCTGTTTAGGCCATAACCCCTCAAGTTTAGTGAAAGACAATCTTACTCCTCCTGTAACCACTATACAACAGGCTCTTCATATGTGGGCCTCCCTTCCTCTAACGCTGTGGGGAAAGACAAACGTGATCAAAATTAATGTGCTTCCATGAGTTTTATACCCACTGGGTATGCTGAACACTTATCTTCCAAAAATATGGTCTGCAAGAAACCTGCAGTCTATCATTAACAACATCCTTTGGCAAGGCAAGCCAGCTAAAAGATAATACTTCAAGCTTATGTTGCCTAAGGCTAATGGTGGCCCACAGCTACCAAACTTTTTCCTGTATTACACAGCCCTACATTATAGTAAACTGCTTCAGTGGGTAGTCCAGACATCATATCATTCTCCTGGATACACTCCAATCTGAATAGAAGTAGAGAAATTTTTATGTCAACAACAAGGTATAAACCGTAATAGCATGCCATATATCAAGCCATCCCTCATACCTAGAGCTCTTTGGTGTACACCACTGCATTGGTCACTGAAGGCCATATACCAATTGAATGCATACATGGGATGGAGATGGAAAAGGGCAGTAGATCAACTGATATTAAGTAGCCCCAATATTTTAATTAACAATCTCCCAATCCAAAAATCCTTCAGTTCTTGTCTAGAACAGCTGTCAGTGAAATCCTTTTTAGATGAGGACCAATTAGTCACTTTTGCCTCAGTTTGTTCCTGGATCCATTTTCCTTCTCATATGAGCTTCAGATTTTACCAGTTGATTCAGTCTTTTCGTCACTTTCTAGGTCCTAGGCCATGGACAGTTTTGGTATTGCAAATCCCAGGCTCCCTTTTTTGCTCGGCTCTCAATCTCATGTGGTTTCAAAGAGTTATAAATAATTTCAAGCTTTGGATCCAAACTCTGCACTGGTCATTTGCTTTTACTGGCAGCAGACATTATCTCTTTCACTTGATGCGGCCCAATGGTAAATGGTATGGCGTCAATTTATTTATTATTTATTTATTGATATCTCGGATTACAACCTTTGAGCTAAAAGCTCATTTGTAAAGGTTCTACCTCAGAACTATACATCAATGATGTACAAAATGAGTCATAAACATCAGAAGACATCTTAGGTTATATCATAACATTTCAATAGCTACATTTCGTGAGATTAGGTAAACTGTGAAGTGCAGATACTTAGGAAAGAGTTAATGAGGAAAATTGGAAGGGCACAAGGCAGGGTGACCAAATTCCCTTTGTCAGAAGGTAAATAGGGGGTGTAAGGCACAAGGCAGGAACATAGGAATATCCTAGACTCCCTTTGTCAGGGGGTAAGTGGGGTGGGAGCCAAGAGAAGCAGTGAATATGGGGTTAGGGCATGGGGGGGCAGAGGGTAGAAGAAGGTAGTGTAGGGTACCAGTTTCTTAAGCAAGACATACCTCACATCACACAATTCAGAATTTTGCACATGGACAGTATGCCAGCTAAGCTATTTAAGATGAGAAGGATATTCGCCAATCAGTGCATGTGTTGTGGCCAGGAGAATGCAACTTTGAGACATGTGATGTGGGATCGTCCTGTCATAGTTCCCTTCTGGGATAGTATTAAATGCTCTCTTGACCCTTTGCTGGGACTAGAGAATTTATTTACTCTGGCAATATGTCTTGCAGGTATATACCCACCTGGTCTATTCAAAATTCGTAAAGCTCACATGGCCATGATTAGCATAACTGCTAAACTAATTATACTAAGACACTGGAGGAATACAGTAGTGCCACACTATAAGGAATGGCATCAGGAGATTTTTGTCTGCTCTAATGGTTGAAAAGCAAATTGCCTTCTTAAGACACTGTTTGCATTATTACCATAATACATGGGAGCCTTTTGCCACGTTACTGTCCCTTCCCTCTCAAGGCTCCTCTCCATCTCCCCTTTCCGGATGTTTTATTTATTTATTTATTTTTTTATTTTAGCTTTTGTTGACCGGGTAAGTACACTAGACAAGTATTATGCCAATTTTCAGGAACGACCCGGGAGAATACAACATAGGGATACAGACATTATTTACAGTAGAGAGTAAGTACAGCATGACAACATGTGGGAAATAGTAACATAGTCCAGGGGTATGGACGGTCATAATACAACTTATAACTGTTAAGGTTAATGTACCCCCTGGGTGAGTAGGTCACCTACAGATTACAACAAAAAGCATATACACATTTTTCACATTAGAGACAATTTAGAAAGGCAATGTCCAGGGAACCTTGGCATGGGCAGTGTGCCCTAGGTCGAGTACCCTGGTAAAATGGTAGAGTCAAGAAAAACAGCAGGAGTTATTGGGTAGTATCTGAGGGAGGCAAACTTTGAAACCGGAAGAGCAACCGTATTGAGAAATTCTCTAGGGAGGCTTAGGGCAGTCGCACGCTGAGGCAAGTTAATGTTTATTAACCAAAATAAGTTTCTGAAGTAATTCCACTTCATTGTGTTGTCCAATGATTCAGCAGGCAGACATATATTATTTCTCTTTTTACTTATGTTTACAGAAGGGTAAGGCTGGGCTTTGTGGTGGGGGGATGGTAGTGGGAAGGGGCGGTGGTGTATTTTTTTCTTTTTTGGGGTTCATTGCCTATACCAATGTTTACTTGTCTTTGGATGGATTTTTATGTTTTGAAAATTTTATAAAGTTTACTTGATTAAAAAAACAGGGCTGTATGATCGGACCTCGAAAACCCCATCAACAACCTGACTGTAGTGTTCTGCACCAGCTGCAGCTGGCGGAGGTTGCCCCCACTGACCCTGAAGTATACAGCATTACAGTAATTGAGCCTGGAGATGACAAAAGCATTTACTAGTGATGGCAGGTGGTGGTGGAAAGGATGACCAGAGACCTGAGCAAACTCGAGGAGTGGTCAAGGATATGGAAGCTGGGTTTCAATGCAAACAAAGTGTGAAATAATGCTCTTACAGCACAAAAAAACAGGGGCAGTGTACAAAATTGGTGGAGTGGTACTAGTGGTACTATCAACTACCAAGCAGGAAAGATACCTGGTGTAATCATATTGAATGACTTAAAGGTTGCCAAGCAGTGCAACAAGGCAGTCAGGAGGGCTAGTGGGATGCTGGCATGCATAGGGAGGAGTATGAGTAGTAGAAAGAAGGAGGTGGTGTTGCCGCTGTATAGATGCTGGTAAGACCCCATCTAGAGTACTGTGTCCAGTTCTGGAGATTACATCTCCGCTAGGGCATAGACAGTGGAGGTGGTCCAGAAAGAAGGGCAACTAAAATGGTGCAGGGTCTGTATCAAAAGCCCTATAAGAAGAGACTAAAGGATCTCAATATGTACACCCTAGAAGGGAGGGGATGCTAGAGATCTATAAATATGTCACAGAGGTAACTAAGGTAGAAGAGGGAATTATTTTCTCAGAAGAAAAGGTGCTTAAAAACAAAGAGACATTCTATGAAGCCGGAGGGGAGTAGATTCAGGAGAGATGTGAGGAAGTACATCTTCACTGAAAGAATGGGGTGGTGGGGTAAAAACAGTGTGAAGTTCAAGAATGCATGGGATAGGTGCAAGAGAATCATAGTGAAAGGAATGGGGGAGAAAGGGATGTAGTAGTCTGTTGTAATAATGTTGGCAAGGAAAAATGTGCAGTTTGGGTGAGCTAAGAAGTCCTTATCTACTGCCAAATTCTATGTTTCTATGTTTCTATTAAGGCTATTGAATCTCCCACTGCAGCAGCTCTGCTCTGATGTCAGTTGCAAGGGATTATGTGATTTTTAATATAGCAAATGCCAGCTTGGAAATCAGCAGAATCAGACTGATACACTCTAGTATACTGCAGTAAACAGAAAGTTAAAAAATAATTTACACACCAGTGCAGCTTGGGACTAGTCCTACTGTCCCACACTTGGGTGTGGGGCTCATAGCGCTGACTGTTCCCCTTTAAATCCACAAGACAACCTTAAGGTATTCACTTACATAATGTCCACAAGACTCCAGGGCTATGTGGGTACCCTCTTTCACCTGCACCAGACAGGGTTCATTAATGGATGTCTTATCTATGACAACAATAGATGACTGCTCAATCTGATTTCTTGGCACCATCATTTCAATAACCATCTTTGGCAATTTTACTGGATGTGGAGAAGGGGTTTGACTGGGTAAATTGGGGGTCCCTGCACAGGACCCTGGAGGAGATGGGATTAGCCTGAAGTTTAGGGTGATCAAAGCTTTCTATGCCTCACCTCGGGCCAGGATAAAAATGAATGTTTTTTAGATAGATTTCACCTTATGAGATGCACTAGACAGGGCTGCCCCACCCTCCCCTCTGCTTTTGGCCCTACATATAGAGCCACTTGCTATTGCAGTGGGAGGTAATGGGAAGATCGGAGATATTGTGGCAGGGAACATAGCCCATAAAATATCCCTATAAGCCTCATAACTCATAAAAACTCTCTGTTTAATCTCAACTTGGGGGGTGCTGCACTATTGTGAACATGTATATATGTGTGTTATATATGTGTATATGCATGTACATGCATATGTGTGTATATATGTGTGTATGTATATATAAATATGTATGTGTGTGTGTGTATATATATATATATTTATACAATGGGGTGGCTGATAAACATTGCAGATAAAAATATGTATTCTCACAAGAGTGAGATAAATGTTACTGACGTAGGAACTGTGGTAGATATGCACATTTACACACACAGTTCCTATGTCACCAACTGATTTTCTCACAGTTGCTATGTCACTAAGAGTAAAAAGTGCAGGCAGCTCTGTTTCCTAGCAACTGAAACAAATTAGATTCACCTGTCAGAATAATGAAAGGCTTAGAAAAGTAGAGCGAGTTTTCTGTGCTCCGCATTACACAGCTGCTATTAATTCACACAAGACTGTTAAAAACGTCTAAAAGCCCCGAACTGAAACAGTACACGATACTTATTCAGACACAAAATCTATATACACTACAGCATAGCAGAAAGAATTGAAAGCCATGGATAACTATGTAAAAACCAGTACATTACAATGGGATGCTGAAATATTGAATGCAACGAAAGCAGAAGAAAATGCAGACCATGTAAATGAGCAACATGAAATATTTTTGAGCTGCTTGCAATTCGAGCTGGATACAGAGCCACTGTTAGAGCCAAATGCAGTAGAGAAATGCATAGCGAATGTGTCTGATCCAAAAGCAAGTCGTACTACCGCTTCAAAAGTATTTATAGATACTAATTACATTGATGAGTATATCGAATCAGCCAAAAATGACAATACACGCCGAAAAACGGAATGTGATATTAGCAATCTGCAGAAGTTTCTCAAGGACAATTTCAATATTACAACACCCATTGAATGTCTGCCTGCACATGATTTAAACAACCTTTTGTGTCATTACTTTATTCACTACCAAAAAAAAGACAGCTCTTAATATGAACCATTGAGCCTGAGAGCAAAATTTCAAAGTTTTGAGAGACACTTGAAAAAACACCAGTATCCTGAATCTCTGTTGACTTCCCCTGCATTTATGAAGTGTAGAGATGTTTTGCTCTCTAAACAAAAAAATTAAAGGAGGATGGTAAAGGCAATAGACCATTCACGGCTGACGAACTAACTGACAGCTTAATTCATGATCTTTATGAAAAAGATGTACTGGGATCAAGAACTCCACAGTCACTGTTAAACACTATGTGGCTCAACACAACAATGTTCTTTGGTATCTGGGGAAACTCTGAATGTAGGAATTTGAAGTGGGGAGATATAAAATTATGCTCGGATGACAAAGGAGACAAATACATAGAATATTCCCAAGAGAGACAAACTTAAACAAGGAGTGGCAGTAACCCAAAAGACACTCGAATCTTAAAACCATGGGCATATCCCATTGCTAATAGAAAGAAGTGTCCAGTGGTGAACTTTATGCTTTATATGGAGAAAAAACCTGCCAAATTCAATTTTGATTCGGCCCCCTTTTTTTTTTAGCCGTAAACCACCAATATAAAGTGGCAATTAACAACTCATGGTTCAAACAACAAGCACTAGGTGTAAATACCATCGCTACCATACTAAAAACGATGATACAAACTGTAGGCATCCAAACAGACAGCAGGCTTACCAACCATTGCATAAGAAAACACCTGGTACAGAAACTGGTTGATAGTAATGTACCTCGATGGAATAATACAGATCTCAAGGGCACAAAAAAGTTGCAGTCGCTAATGATTACTCGAAAATAAATGTTGAAAACAGAAAAATATCTCTAATCTACTTAGCAACCACAGTGACTCAGGCCGTCTACCTCTGCCTAATGTAAAACTGCACTGGAAGAGCACAAAAAAGCTGTCCTGCAAAATGAAATGCCAGCTTGTGTTCCACATGCTACGAGTTCTAGAAAAACACAAAGCATACAAGAAACTGGGAAAGAATTTGAGATATACAAGTCATTCTCCACGTGTTTCAGCAGTCCTACAATTTCTGCTACAAACATTACGTTCAATATATATCACAGTAAGCAGTAAAACTTAATAGCACAGTAAACTAGTAAACGAATATTGTAAAAGAACAGTAACAGCTGAATTACTACATATGTTAACAAATATCTTTATTTTTACAGGTCACCCAAAAGAAAGCCCTCCTCACAAGAAAGCTAAGCAGATGTCCTCAGACTCCAAATCGGATTAGAACCTGTTACCTGACAAGCAGCACGCAGTGAAAATCTCCAAAGTCCGAAGGCGTAAATGGGTCCATCCACAAAGTCACAAAACAGTCTCACAGGAACCACATAGAAATATACATAAAGTACAAAAACCTAAACTTAAAGTAAATAAAATTGTTCTCAGCACTGTATACACAGAACTAATCTAAGTACACGCCCACTCACACAAAATAACCCTATCAAAGTAGAAATCACGCTGTCACTCACAAGCAGCAACCAATAATTGCACAACAACAGGAACCAATAAGCTGCATTTCTACTCCACTTCACACACATTAACCAATGACAATTCAGCAAATGCTATAATAGCCAATCACAGAGGACAAACAATATCCATTGATAAAAAACTTCAGTATCCACAACCAAAACAGCCTCATTACAACAGAGCACCACTGATACATAAAATAACACCCATTTTCATCAGTAAAACATGCAATTCAGCAACACCTACCAAACCCACCCTATTGTATAAATCGAACACATGATGGGGCTGAGTGGGATATGTAAAATATTGTCACTCCTGCCTCGTGAGTCATGGATATCTCACTCGTGCCTTCAGCACTCATGAGATATCCATGCCTCACTCTGCAAGAGTGACAATATTTTACATATCCCACTCAGCCCCATCATGTATCCCCTACATATATATATATATATATATATATATATATATTATATATATATATATATATATATATATATATATACATTTATACAACTTATGTGCTGGGATACATTCCAGTATAAAAGTAATATCTGTAGAAGCCAGTGAAGATAACACTGTTATCTTCATGTCCCTATACGTCATCATGATATCCTTACACTCCTGTACGTCATCCTGTTATCTTTTAAATTCCTATACGTAATTTGTAAGACATCTTATTGGCCCCTCAAGAAACTCATCTGTTATAAGGCTCTGCCCCTTAATGACCTGACCCCGTCCACCTACCAACGTGACTCTTATATCTGGTTGACCCTGCCATCAGTTTAAAACCATGTTTGATAAAAAAAAAAACTTATCTGGTTGATCCTGCCATTTCTACCTAGTCTCATCAAAACAGTTTAATTCCCGAAGTCCTTTATTTGTATTGTGACTGAGCGGCTTCAGTAAGTTACTGTGAGTACCTCACACACATCTAAAACAAACCACTGTCTCTTCAAAATGGTACAAATGCAGTCCTTTTTTATTAATTTTCCTGAGCTTGCTAACTAAGAAACAGGCTGCAGTTAAAACCGAGCAGAGAGCAAGCAACTCGGCATGTCGGCAGCTTCAGAGAAGTGAAAGTAAGCGCAAGCAAGTGTTGCTGTAGCAACACTCACTCGCGCTTACTTTCACTTCTCTGAAGCTGCCGACTTGCCGAGTTCCTCGCTCTCTGTTCGGTTTTAACTGCAGCCTACTTTTTACTTTGCAAGCCTGAGAAAATTAATAAAAAAGGACTTCATTTCTATGATTTTAAAGAGACAGTGGTTTGTCTTAGATGGGTGTGAGGTACTCACTGTAACGTACTGAAGCCGCCCGGTCACACTACAAATCAAGGATGTCTGGAATTAAACTGTTTTCGAGACACAGGGGAGAAATGACAGGATCAACCAGATAATGTTTTCAACAACTTAATAAATTTCTAAAAGCCACAGAGCTTTTTGTTAATTTACAAAGAGAGTTTTTTCTTTTAAATGTCTGCCCGCTTCTCACTGAAAACTCTTTTGGTCAAGCTACACATTTATACTACAACTCCTCATTGAGACCAGGGGGGAAATAACAATCAACCAAATAACTGATTTTTAATAATCATATCTTTACTAATTATAACAGGACCAATGCAGGAGAGGGGGGAGGCGCTCCTATTTCTGCCTTATAATTTATTTGCAGTACTGTTGTAAGTGTCCGATGTGGTCAGTTCTGCAGGGAGTGGGGGCAAAACATATCTGGAAGTCATGTTGGGGGACCAGCACATATGTTGTATAAACAGAACATGACATGGCCTGACTGAAGATATCATATTTATCTTCACTCGAGGCCAATGACATCAAGATATCTCACTGTGGTTTCACCACTCATGAGATATCATGATATCATTGGCCTCTAAGATTAATATGATATCTTCAGTCAGGCCATGTCATATCTCTATTACATATATATATATATATATATATATATATATATATATATATTTATTATAGTGGCATGGTAGTACCACTATAGTTAGGGTTGCATAGCCATTTCTATGTTAAACCTCAAATTTTGCACTTTAATAACTTTGCAACCGTTTTTCCGATTTGCCTGAAATTTGGAATGAAGGAATATTGTTGGTAGGTCTCCAGATATGGTTATTTTTATGTCAGTTGGATGTACAGTTGCAGAATCATAGTGCACTGAAAAATGTGAAAAATCTCCAACATTCAGTTTTCTTTAGATATCCACTTTGTACAGAAGACTGCATCTGAGTGGGTTCAAATTGGGTGGCCTACATGGGTCCTTGGTCACAGATGTGCCTTTTGAAGATTTTGTGTAAAAATCTAGCTCCATTCAAAAGTTATAGAGTTTTTAGTCCCCCATTATATCCTATGGGAAAATGTGTATGTGCAGCTCGAAAATTGTCGCAATAGTATTTTTTAGTGTCGAGCTTGCCAAAAATAGTGTTGTGCTGCCACCATCTTGTTTTCAGTTAGCAAGAAAGAAAAAAACAATATAACAAAAAATACTGCACTTTTCAACACACCAAACATTTGGGTTTACCATTTCGGGCCCGAGGAACAGGAATCTGGCATTAGTTTTTCACCAGCTGGTCTCTGAATGTGGTTTTCAGATTGTTTCCACCATTTTGCCATTTTTTGATTGTGACACTATCTCAGAGTGCTGTAGCAATATGCACGACCATAAAAAATACAACCGTGACACTATATTTTACATTTGTGGTTGTATTCCCATTATTAAGATGGGAGTGTCGCGATCACATTTTTAATGACCGCGGTAATACTGCACAACCACATTTTCTGAATGCTGTTTTCTTTGTCACTTGATTGTGGCAAGCTGGATTGTGATATTGGCCCTGAAATTTTCAGACTGGCAAGCCCTAGTGATGCAGATGTGTCTTTCAGTGGTTTGGTTCCAAAATGTTCACCATGTTCCTAGTTATAGTGTTCCAAAGTTATGAATTTTCCCATGGGATAACATTGTGGGAGTCATTTCTTTGTCACTTCATTGTGGCTGCATGCATTGTGGTATTGAGCTGAAATTTTCAGGGTGCAAAGCCCTATGCCTACAGGTGTGCCTTTTGGTGTATTGGTACTGAACCATTGAACATGGCCATACATACAGCATTGTGAAGTTTTGAAATTTCCCCATCGGATAACATTGCGGCGCTGGTTTCTCTTTGTCGCCTCGTTGCTGCACAGTGCATTACGGTATTACCCTGAATGTTTCAGGTTGAAAGGCCATAGTCTCACAGGTGTGCCTTTTGGTGGTTTGCTGTGAAAACATTCAGCAGGGCCAGAGCTACAGCTTTCCAAAGTTCCAAATCTTTCCCATAGGATAACATTACAGTGCCCATGATGTCTTTCGGGGCCTGTTATCTCAAAAATGGTTCGAGATATGGACTTTTTGTTAGAAAATTTTTTAGCTTCCCACTAGGGGGCTAAGTCCAGAACTAGGTTAGAAAGCCTTGAAACCCCTGAAATTTGAATTTTTTTCTAGCATGTACAGTTCCTGAGATATTTGCGAATTACTGTTCTAACTGGTGATTTTCATGTGTCTGGGTCAGTATTATGCCCTCAGATTTAGCACTCACATTGCATTTTGGTGCATGTATCTCAGAAATTATGTGAGATATGGGTTCAGTCATGCATGGTCACAAGAACTGCACACTGTCACGATTACAATGACACTTGAATTCTTTTTCTGCCTCCTATGGTTCCCGAGATACAGGCAAATTACTGTTGCAAAGCCTCCTTACCTTATAGAGCTGCTGTATGGCTCCATGCTTATATATAAGTGGGAGTGCAGGGCATAGAGGGCCACCTCCACATACATTATGCACAAATAGGTGGCTTGGTTGGAGCACCAACCCAGCTGCCCATTTCTATTACTACTTACATTACACCTTTAAAAAAGAAAGCCAATTCTTTGCAAAAACCTTGTTACTGCATCAGTTAGGGTTGTTTCCACACCAACAAAAGTGTGGAAATTCAACATTAGGGTTACCACCCCTACCACCCCACCCCCACCAACAAGCATAGGGGTGTGTGTTGGGGTCGTCGTGCCTAACTCTCACCCCATTCTCCTATACTGCACTACCTCAGCTTCTTTACACATGGAATGGGGTGAGAGTTAGGTTGATGGCCCAACACACCCAGTGCCTGAGGTGATGGGGTGTGGTGGTAGGTGGTAATCTAACGTTGAATTTCCACACTTTATCAGTAGGAAACAACCCTAACTGATGCATTAATGAAGTTTTTGCAAAGAATATGTTTATATATATATATATATATATATATATATATACATAGATAGATATGTATACATAGCTACTGGTGTGCTGAGCTGTAAGGTTCCTTACGACTGCATCAAAGTATCCTAAGTATTTTTCTTTTTTATATAAGATTTACTGTACCCTATTCTGTTCACATGTTATTCTGCTCATATGCTATTATGTATCTATTCTTATGTAATTATGTCATATACATTTTTGTATTTTTCTGCTTGCTTATTATGTTTTGCCTTGTGATTTATCCTGACCCTTCCAGGTCCACCTTGTAAATGAGTTTTTCTCAATGGTGTTTCACCTAGTGAAATAAAGATTTGATTGATTGATTGTTTGATTGATTGATTGATTGAACTCCCTGCACACCTCGGTCCCTGAGCTGTTCAGGGAGCTGGACAGATATGGAGTCCTCTCAGGCTATAAATTAAGTTTGATAAGCCTGAAGCTTTTAAGTTTGGGGGTCTCTGTCCCTGTGCGGTCATAGATAACTTCCCATTTAAATGTGCTCCTAACAATACAGTACTGTACCTGTGAGTCAAGATTTCTCCTAATCTACCCTTCCTGTTCTGGCTTAACTATGATAAGTTCCTTGATGAGATCTAGGCTGATATCTTGAGATGGGAGCTGCTACCCCTTTCCCTGGGGCACAGAACTGCCACCCTAAAGATGAATGCCTTCTCCTGTTTCTTATTCCTATTTCAAGCCTTCCCCATTCTTATCCCAGACTCTTACTGGTGAAAGACACTCAAACTTCTAATGGCCTTTATCTGACCAAGAGGAGGGCAAAGGATTAAGAGAAGGAGGCTGTCACTTCCTAGAGACAGGGGATGTCTTGCTTTGCTGAATCTCTGAGTGTACTACTTTGCCTCTCATTTGGCTCACATCGACACATGGATGAAGCAGAGTAGTGACTCTAGCTGGAGAGAGATCAAGGCCCAACGACTCCACACACTTCCTTTGTTTTGGCCCTCCCACTTATCAGGCTCCGCCTACAGATTTGGAGGGGGATCTCCAATCTGTGGAAGTGACTCTAAAAATTCTTGATCAAGCTCAAATGCTAACACACACTTTCAACACTGTATGGCCTCTCATGGCTATTGTGGGTGACCCACACTTCCACCCTCCCAATTATTGATCTGGGATACACCTGATGGAATAGGCAGTTTCTAACATGCTACCAGACCTTTATCCAGAATTATACTTTTAACCCTTTCTCCACTCTCAAAGATTAGTAGTGCCTTGTCCAGGCAGACTTCCATAGGACTTGCAAGTCCATCATTACCACCATTCTCACAACCTACACAACCTAGTTCCCCATGTTGACCAAGACCTAACTCCCCTAGAGAACTTTCTGTATTGGGCAACAATGCCTTGTGGGAAGAGGGGTGCAGTCTCCCAAGCCTACAGGATGCTGCAAGGTGATGATCCTCCAGAATTCAGTACCTTAAAACTAAACTGAGAAGAGAAGACAGGCCTTCCTTTCATGGACAAGGCCTGGAGACTAGTTTGGGAGAGGGGGTCAAGGGCTATGGCCTTTCCAGGCTGGCAGTAATTTAAATGGAAGTGTCTCTCCAGGTTCTTCCACACTCCCACTATTACAGCACACTTCAAAGCTGGCAGCACTAACTTTTGCTGGAGAGGGTGTGGCCACGTGGGATCCTACTTTCAAATTTTCTGGTCCTGCCCTGGAATCACTGCATTCTGGAAGGGGATCTGTGATGTTCTTAGTGGCATCTGGGAGTTCCCATTCCACTGGACTTCTGATACCTCTTCCTTGAGGTGCTGTTGCTTTTCCTCAGTAACCAGAAGTAGCAGAGCTGCCTGAGGATCCTTTGCCTGACAACAAGGAAGAAAATCATGGTGAATTGGTTGAGGGAATCTACTCTTTTCCTAGATTCTCAGATCCAAAGTGTGGACAATATTAAGATGTCCAAGGAGCTCACTGCTCAGCTGAGACTTATGCTGGAGAGATTTACTGAGATATGGGGCCCATGGGTATCTAGAGAGGCTTTATTGCCCCTGAAACAGATAGCAGTGGAGACTCCCAGGGTAATCCCTTCCCCCTCTAGTGGAGTGTGTTGTTGGCAGACACTGAGCTGAACTCCTTCTCCCCCTTTTGGCTAATCCCCCTTCATGCACAGCACTCTCTAGGTACTTTGCAGAGCAGTGTCTTTAGTTTCACCATGGTTGGCGCTGTTTGTTTCTGTTACCCTGAGTTTGTAGCCAGTTATTTTCACAATAAAAAAATGTTCCAGTGTGAAGCAACTGTTTGTATTATAGTATTTCAGCAAGTATGGGTATGCTTTTTCCAGTCGGCTGATTGAGTTCACTGATTAATGACTGTCCTTAATGACTAATGCTCTGCTCCATCTTCTCACTATGTTACTTTATGAACATATCTGCACTTTGTGAAGCAAAATGTTTTTATCAATAAAGCTGAGTTATAAAAAAATCCTCCACACACTGAAACAAATCAATAGGCAAAGCAAACAAAATGCTTGTGTGCTTTGGAAGGGGAAATAGTAGCAGAAATAGGGAAGTGATAATTCCACTGTTACAGATCATTGGTGTGATCACACCTGCAGTAATGTGTAAGGTTCTGGAGTCTGCACCTTCACAAATACATATAGAGATAGTGGAAGCAGTACAATGTAGGACAGTTAAAATGATCCAGGGAGTGGGGGGATGACATACAAGGAGAGGCTGAGAGACCTCAACATGTACACAACAGAGATTAGAAGGGAGGGAACATGATTAGAACATTCAAATGTCTACATGGGGTTAACAGGTCACATATCAAGGATTTATTTACCTTCAGTAAAAATACATGTACAAGGGGAAACTCGTTGAAATTAAAGGGATGTTCTTTCTGAAGGAACGTCCAAAAGTACTTTTTCACTGACAAAGTGGTGGACAAATGAAACAATCTAGCTGAAGAAGTTGTAAAGTTCCAAAGAAGTTGTTGATTTGCTCTACTTCAATGTCAGCAAGGCTTTTGTTTTGTACTTTATTTTTAATTATTCTTTAAGACAAAAAAGTTCACTTTTCAAAATTAATTACGATCAAAAGATATCATTAAGAAAATAATTCCCCCCTTATTTCTTGTAACTAAATAAGACACAGAAAAGGAATTTTTTTAAATTTTTTTGAAATTCAACATCTTTATTGCTATTATGTCTTAGCACAGAGTATATAACAAGGACAAATGTACCGCACACTGATAACAACCAAAATAGCTTAATGGTGACATGACACCAGAATGTCATTGGATCCAATATAACCCAATAAAATAAATTTAAATGCCCTCCCTCCCTCCCTCCTCCCCTCCCTCCCAATACCTCCCACCTCCTGGTGTGCCTTATTACAAACAGCAAAGCCAATTGATACAAGTGAGCAAATAATAATCCAACAATGACAAGCATCAAAAAGAAGATAAAACAAGTTAAAACAGTCAGAGGCATGTGTTACATAAGTCTACTTCAAATATAAAGCATACAATTTACCCCATTTCTGATTAAAAGAAGCTATACAATTCTGGGAGCTTGCTATTAACCTTTCGGTGTTAAAACAAAGCGACACTTCTTTCAGCCATTCAGCATACGTTATGGCCAGTTGGTCCATCCAGTGCTTAAGAACCAGTCTTTTGACTGCTATGGAGATTAGAGCCATGTGAAATCTATGCTCTCGAGCTCTAATATTGGAGAACACCCTTAGAATACATATTTCCACGGTAAACAAATCACTCAATCCCAGAAGGGGATCTAGATTAGTTTGGATTGTATTCCATAAAGGAGCCACCTTATCACAATGCCAGAAAATGTGTATCAGGTTCCCTTCAGCCGCACCACACAGTGTACAGTTAGCCAGAGGTAATCTGCCTAGTTTGGCCAACTTAATCGGTGTATAGTATAGATTATTTAAGATATGGTACTGTATGAGTCTGTGCCTATCTTGAGTAAGATACCTATGTATGTCCACCCAAATGTGACTCCAAATCAAGGAGGAGTCTGGCAGAAGAGAAGTCCAGATTTTAGAACCTGTAAGGGCATTAGGGTATTTAATATCCAGTAAAAAGGAATAAATCCTGGAAATTCCATGGGCCCTTGTTGCACATTCCTGAATCTGCTCTAAGAAAGGCCTGACTTGGAACAACAAGAATGTGTCCCAAAAAGAGAGACAATAAGATGCCTCAACTGAAATACCTTAAAAATATGTTTCTGAGGAATATTCAGTTTAGCGATTATGTCAGTTGAGAAGAGGAGGGAATCCTGAGAAAACAGGCTTTCCACAAGAATATCTTGTAATTGAGGAAGCCAGTCTGCTGAAAGCGGAGAACCTCCTATTTTGATGTTAGGGTTTAAAGTGAGGGGTTGAGCTGTATCCTTTTTGGATGAGATGTTAAAGAAGTTCCAACACTGGGTCAAAACCTTTATAGCAATCCTCACCGTCAAATTTTGTATGGAAGGGGGTAAAGCCGAAAAAGCGTAATAAAAAACTCTGGGTGAATTAAGATTATGCATATCCAGGAGCCTCTTCTCCAACTGTAGCCAGATAGGAGAATGTTCACCAGGTATGGGCTCAAACCATCTCCCCTTTTTGGAAAGATGACTCGCCCAATAGTAAAAAATAAAATTGGGGAGGCGGAGTCCACCTCTCTCCTTTGGTAAATTAAGTTTAAGGAAGGCCCGTCTAGGGTGTTTACCCTGCCAGATAAATTTAGAAAGAGCAAAGTGGAGCTATTGAAAGTAAGACAAAGGGAGCCAGATATTCAATAAATTTAAAGCATAGAAGAGACGGGGTAGAACATTCATTTTTATAATACTAATACGACCCCATAACGACAAAGGGAGTTTGACCCATCTTTGGAGATCTTGCTGGATATTCAGCACCAAATCATCCAGATTGAGCATCCTGAGAATCTCTGGGTCTCTAGTGAGATGAATGCCTAGATATTTGATTGAGGAAGAGGACCATTTCATACCGAAATGAGAGAAGTTACCTTGGTTCGCGAGAGCATTTAATGGAAATATAACTGATTTGGATAGGTTTACCTTGTAGTTAGCTACTTGTCCAAACTGTTCAACAATTTGTAACGCATGTGTTAATGAGGTTTCTGGGTTGGCCAAATGTAAAAGAATATTGTCTGCATAGACTGATAGGGTCAGAGATTGCTGGTATACTGAACAACTTGTGACCTGAGATGAATTCTTAATACTAATTAAAAGGGGTTCCAAATATAAATTAAACAAAAAAGGAGACAGAGAGCAACCTTACCTAGTGCCTGTAAACAGGGGGAATCGAGAGGAAAAAACCCCATTGCAATAAATTCTAGCCATGGGCGCCTTGTATACTGTCCAAATCCATTGAATGAAGGTTTCCGGAAAACCCATTTTTTTGAGAGTAGCCCAAAGAAAATTCCAGTTTACTCTGTCAAAAGCTTTTTCTGCATCTAATGAGACTAAAGCCATGGGGATCTGGGAGTCTTGGGCAACCTGAAAAATATGTGAGAGGGTTCTCAAGTGGTCAGCAGATCTGCCTTGCACAAACCCCACCTGTTCAGGACTCAGCAGATGAGACCAAACCTATTTAATTCTAAGAGATAGGATTTTAGTTAAGATTTTTATATCATAATTTAGTAATGAAATCAGACGGTAACTGGCCGGCTCATTCTGGAGTTTGTCTGGTTTCAGGATCAGGACTATTGTGGCTTCCAGCAGAGTGGGGTCTAGGGGATCTGAGGTGAACATATAATCAAAAAGTTTCAAGAGAAGGGGAGCTACCTCCTTACAAAAGACTTTATAGAAGTTAGAGGGGAAACCATCGGGACCTGGGGATTTGTCAGATGCTAGCCCCTTGATTGCTTCCTCTACTTCAACCAGAGTAATGGAAGAGGCCAGGATCATGCACTGCTGGGCCTGCAGGGAGGAGAGATTAAAGCCATCCAAAAAATGTTCAATACAAGAATGGGAGGCTGGAGAAATACCCTTACTCTATAGGTCCCTATAAAAGGATTCAAAAACCTGGGAAATAACTCGAGGGGAGATTTTAATAGAACCATCTGGAGAATATAGTGCAGGAATCAGTCTTGAGCGTTCTACTTCCCACAATTGAAGGGCTAACATTCTACCTGGCTTCTCACCTTGGTCTAAATAATGAGCTTTGGTTTTAAGGATGGCATAGTCTGCCTTTTCTCTTAGTAAATTGGCATATTCATTTCTAAGCTTCAATAGGGATTCCAGATCGGATTGGGAAGATGAAGAGGAAAGGCTATTTTCAGCCATCCATATTTGATTCAACAACGAAGTAACTTTAGCCACTCTCTGTTTTCTCCTTTTGGAAGCTAGCTTAATGAATTCTCCCCTAATGTAACATTTAAAGGAACACCTAATCAGGTCCTCCCTACATGTGGAACCCGTATTGAAATCCATATAGTAAGAGATTTGTGACTTAATGTGGGATATTATTAGTTTCTCTTTTAGGAGTTGTGTGTTTAACTTCCACGTGGTGTCCCATTGAAAGTTCAGATCAGGGGAAATTAGAATCCATGCCACGGAATGATCAGATATAACAATTGGTTCAATTCCTATCTGGTGAGTACCAGCCAAAAGAGTGGTGCTTATTAAGATGTAATCAATTCTGGACCACGACCAGTGGACCTGGGAGTAGAAGGAGAAGAGCTGGCTAGAGAGGTTGAACAGACACCATGGGTCACATAGACCCAATAAGTCCATGAAATCCTTCAAGGCAATTTGTGGAGGGGTAAGTGGTCTTAATGGCCTATGAGTTCTGTCTAGGTCTTGTGACAGAGCAATATTCCAGTCTCCCCCTAGAATAAGCAGGGAGGGCAAGAATGCACTCAGTTTGTCAGCCAGACTCATAAGAAAGTCCGCATCCCCTCCAACTAGACCATATATTGTCCCTAATACCACCCTGACATTGTTCAATATACCCTTAACAATAATAAATCTGCCCTCTTGATCTGTTAGACTTTATTCTGCCACAAATGATATGTGTCTTTTAACCAAAATTGCCACCCCTCTACTAGAAGATGACCCACAGGATGTGAAAATTTGAGAAAAACCCTGTCGACGTAGCCCGTTTGTTTCCGAGGCTGTGAGGTGGGTTTTCTGTATCAAAAGAATGTCAATATTTAGGAAGGCACAGTTTTTGAGAACCTGATATCTTTTGGGCAGTTCCCTGATACCTCTGACATTCCACGTTAGAATCTTAATTGGCACCAAGGTCATGTATCTTTTTAATGAAGAAAAAGGAAGCCATTGACTGACCAGGCAATCCCAAAAGGCACACTCCAGTCCCACTCCCTGTCCCCCACAACCCCTGTGGAAAAGAATAAATAAGGAAAAGTTTCCCTTCCAAGGGAAATTCGTAAAATGGTTGAGACATTGAGAGAGTAAAAAATCTTAACCATCCAATAGTGAACTCAGATTATGGAATCAGTAGGGAAGAGATTGAGACAATAACAGAACCCCCCCCAAACCCCTCAACCTATATACAAAAGGTCCCCACCTGTGTACTAGGGAAGATTCCAGAATCCTTGTTACATGTAACGAGAACCAGACCCAATAGGCTGCCCTCCCATGAGAAGGGTACACTACATTCAAGAACCAAATCTGATTTATAGCTCCATGGACTGAGTCCAGAGAAGAAAACTTACTAAATTGAAGTGCTCTCTGAACCCCACATCCCACAGGAAGTGCACTCTTAGCCCCCTTCCTAGGTGCATTATGCATCGCTCCCGAAGTTACCTCCATCCCGAAGCCTCCCCGCTCATCGACCCTCTGGAGAACTGGCCAACGAGAGCCCTGACCAACAATGTAGTACTCTAAAGGGTTACAATTGACATGCCAGAATAATAGTGGGAGTCCTGAAATCCGCCTGTCAATTTGCTCACTCGCAAACCCTACCAGACTATCCCTCTCCCAAGGAGGCACATGTCTCCCACTAGTGCTTCTTGGACCAGACTTACCCAAAGGGCCAACGCTCAGGAGATGGAAGACCCCGGAGTTCCCAGTAAGCTTGCTGGACTGTTTAACTCCCTTGAGGTGAACCCAGCACCGAACAATGCGAGGATATAAGGGGGAAACAAACCAGTGGGACCTACCGGTCCATCCGCAATAACAGCTTACGGAAACACCCCCTGAAACAAAGTTCCCACCTACCCTCACACCAGAGCGCATGAACACTCCACTGAGCCAGATCCAGGTCTACTAGGCCTCACTGCAACCTTGCCCACCTGCCTATCCACTCCCCGAGGAACCAAAGGAAAGGGGACAGGAAAACATCAAACAGGTAAAAAGAGCAAAACACAGCTCCACAGCAAAAAAGAACAATTGTCCTCAGGCAACTGCAGTGAAAAGTTCACCCTGCTTTAAACAAGTTAGGTAGTCTGCTGGGAAGGTCCGTGGCCGCTTGCTCTGGGGAATCATACGCATACCACACTCTGTCAACTGCCACTTGTAGCTTAGCAGGGTAGAGCATCTTAAATCTTATTCCTGCCACGATTAGCTTGTTGACCCTAGGATGAAAGGCAGATCTTCTTTGTCAAGTTTTGTAAGGGAGATCTTGGGTGATCCTCAACCTGGAGCTACCCCACAAAATAACCTGGAGCTCCTTCGCTTTAGAAAGCACATGTTGCTTCTCCAGAAAACTTAGGAATTTCACAATTAAAGGGCTTGCGGATGCATCAGGTGGGGGTTTTGGCCTCAGGGAGTGGTGGGTTCGCTCAATGTGATACTGTGGGTTGAGGGGAGAAGGGCCAACAACCTTAAGGAAGAATTTCTGTAGGAAGGCTATGGTGTCAGAACCTTCCTCCGATTCAGGCAGACCCAGGATCAGCAAATTATTCCTTCTACTTCTCCCCTCTAAATCTTCAGTTTTCAGTTGGAGTTTGCTAATTTGCAGTTTCAGATGTACAATTTCTGCTTCTGATTTCTCTCTCCAATTCTCCAGCGAAGAGGTTCTAGCTTCTGAGTCACCCATTCTTGTAGATAGGGAACTTAGGTCACCACGAATAGATTTCAGCTCTGCCGAGATATCCTCTAAAGTTTCTTTAGACGGGAGCAATTCCTGAAGAAAACTGTCCTTAGTAAGAGGAATCACTGATGTGCCAGAAGTAGCAGACTTGGGAGCATTCCCAGAACTTTGATGTTTCGATTTCTTAGATGATTTTTCTGGTGTGGGTGGTGGGGTATGTCAGATACCAACCTGCTTCATCTCCGCTTCCATTTCAGCTGTAAAGCCAGTTATGTTGTTGCGACTCAGTCAAAACTCTGCCACAGAGATACCAAATGATAAAGAAGCTTAGAATCGATGCCTAGCTTGTACCCTTTGGCAAGTGAAGGGCAAAAAGAGGATTATAAGTGGTCGATAAGTGGTAGCTCCAGAATAGTGCTGCTTTCAGGCGCCCTGCATCCCGTGACCACTTTTTAAATTTTTTTGGGGGGGTTAAAAAGAAATAAAAGAAATCAACAAGCGTATTTACTTTGAGCAACATTAAGAGAAAAAACATAAAAAGAAAGAATAAGTTTGTTTATACTCCAAGCTTTTAACTACCATGTTACAAATATATAGCAAAAAATAAGCATCTATCACCTTAAATCCATTTTAGTTTCAGATTGAAAGTGTAGGCAAATCAAAAGTCTCTCAAAATCTTTAATTTCTGTAACATTTTTGTAAAGACACAGTTCAAGCCTTAAACAGGAAGATACTCAGTCACCTCGGCTGCCTCCTCATCTTCAAAGTCCAAGCCAATATCTTTAGGAATTTCAATGTTGCTTCCAAAAAAGTTCTGGCAGCATAATAATAATAAATAATTTTTACCCTGGAATGGGACTCTTAAATGAGATGGGGCATGTAAGACCACAGTAATTCCAGCTTCCTTGAATTCCGACAATATAGGCAAAAAGCACTTTCTCCTTTGTTGGGTCTGCATACAGAAGTCAGGGTACAAATGAATGTGATGTCCCCCGTAAAATAATTGCTTCTTTTGTCTAGTTAATTGAGGGATTTTATTCCTTTCAGCAAGAGTATGATAGGTGATTATCATGTATCTTGCCCCAGGTTGCTGAGTTAAAGTCAACAGATCTTTAGATTGACGAGAAGCTGGGTGAAAAACAGACTCTAGAGAAAGAGAAGGCTCAATTGAAAATACAGCTGTCAAAGCCTTCTGTACTGCTTCTTTCAATTTGGCATTTGTCACAGTCCCAGGAACCCAATTAGCCTCAAATTTCTCCTGAGCAAGTTATTTTCTAAACATTCTAATCTTGACATTTGGGCCAATTGCTCACGTAGTGCTGGCATTTGTAGCTCCCTCTAAAATAAGGAGCCTAGCCAAAATAGCCTTCATCTCCCCTTCATTATTTTCAATCAGTTTTTTTACTTTCTCCATCTGTGTCTCCACAGCAGTGCAGTGGACAGATATTTCCAAAAGTGAATTCTCAATACGAGAAGTTGACTGCCTCACCTCGGCCTGAAACTCACTCAGGAAAGCTTGTATTGATGCAAGAGTGGGCTTCTGTGATACCTTTAGCTTTGCTCCCACATCTAGATGGGTTACTGCAGTGGGGGAGACCCCTGTCCCGGCTCCTCCAACAGGCCCTTGGGCCAGAACACCTCTCCCAGCAGGTTTTGTGGAAATAAATTTCTCCATATCTGATGATGGAAATTCCATTCAAATAAGTATGAAAAACTCAGGCAAAAAAAATATCCACTTATTTTATGTTTCTTCAGATGTTCCATCTGAAACCACAGAGCTCTTAACAAATGCATCTAGTGCTATTAATGGCTGAATAGTGCCCCTTCAGCAAGGCTTTTGACTCGGTTTCCACATATGCTTGCTGAAGAAGATAGAGGATCTGGGTCTGGCTAAGGTTATAGTAAACTGGGTTGGTAATTGGGTAATAAGGAGGCTGCAGTGGGTTTTGATTAATGGAGTTAAATCAGAAGAGAGGGAGGTCATGGGGGGGGGTAAATGGAGAGACAGCCAACAGGGCCCACACAGGGTAGAAAGGTAGGTTGTCCAGACTCAGTTGACTGCTGTGCTATTTTTTACTGTCAAAAAGTGACTAACAGTGAGTTCAAATACTGTAGAAACCACAGTCTGAGTGTACTACTTTTTTTATTGCCCACTAGAGGTCATTTCTTCATATTGGATAGTTTGCCCTGTTTTACTCCACCACACTTTGTGGCTGAAAATAGAGCCCCCATCTATGCTGTTCGGTCTACCTAAATTTGGTACAGGATATCTTACCTTTCTTCTGTCTTACTAATGACTTGTGAGACTAGCATTGCTATGGGCAGACTAGGTAGGCCAAGCGGTCCTCATCTGCCATCAAAGTCTATGTTTCTCTGTTTCTATGATGTTCACTGGCCCATTCATACCAGTTCTGAAACTGAAGCATACACCCTTACCAATTTGGATTTGTTAGCCATTATAATTGTACTTGTAATCTTTCTGTCTAGCTTCTTTTTCACAGGATGAGGAACAGAGCTCTTTAGATCTGGGAACTGCATTTGGATATGGCATCCTACTGAAATGTATTTGTAAAGGAGTTTTAATTTGCAAACCCTGGCAAACTACAAAAAACTAAAAGTACTTTCTGCACAGTACAAATACTCCTTTATATCTTTATTGATGGACTGAAAAGACATTTATTTACTTTATTTTAAAATATTTGTACAGGCTACAGTAGTAATAAATTCCAGTGAGCTGTGACATCTAATCCACAGTGGCATCCTGCTGAGAAGCAGGCAGCAAAAATCAAATGAGTGCTCCTACTTGAAGAACTGCCTCATGTCTGGGTAGCTATGCTGGCTCTAGTTTTTTTGTACACAGTCTTTCTGTGGTCTCTGGGGTGTGTTTCCCCAGACAGAAAGTGTGTGTTTTATTGTTTCTGTTGGAGATGAGCTAATGCTTGTATCTCATTTCTTAATGGAGCAAGACCATGGGGAACAGAAACATGTGGTCTGCCAGCCTTGCAGCAGGCTCCAGGAATTTTTTTCAGAAAACATCCCTTTGCCAATACAATCAGGGTTCTTCTCCAGGGATTTTGATCAGTTACATGAAGACAGGGGGATTTCCTGGAAGAGACACACAGACAGAAATAGACAAATTGATGCAAGCACTGATGTACAAACAGAAACACGCAGAAGCATACTGTGCAACCACAGACACACACACAGAAAAAAAACACGGCAATCATAAAAGTACACACAGTAAAAACATAATCCCAAGACAGAAGCTCAAACAATAACATAATATCTCAAAAAAAAAAAAATAACACAAACATGCAGTAAATACTGTATAGAAACAAGCATAAACCTACAACGTTGTAGGAACACATACAGTATGTAGAAACATGCAATAATTAAAGCACACTAACTCAATATGCATAAAGTTTGAAGAATGGAATTTGGTTATATGCAGTCTTGAATGCAATGCCTGTCATACAGTACATTCACACTGTATCTGAAAACACTTCACAGTTAGGACTGTGAGAAATAGAGGCAAGAGGGCTGAGACAGTAGGAATTTGAGAAAAAAGTTTTAATGCCACAGTAGCACTTTTTTGTGGTTTTCTGCTACTTTTCACTGTTAGGCTGCAGGTCAGAGGTCAGTACTCTAGCTCAGCCTTGTGAACAACAGCAGGGGGTAAGCATGGCAACAAGTTGTATGTGATGGAAGGTAGCCAATCAGTGCACATCAGGAAGGATGTTCCACGAAATAAATACAGGTCCCCCAAGTATCTCATCGCATAAGCACCCAAGAATGTGACATCTACCTAGTAGCTTCTGTAAGTATTCAGCAGGTAAATCCACAGATCTGCATGGAACTCTGCTCTGTGCAAGTCTATGGGTTAAGTCTAAAAGGGGACAAACAACTGTATTTTGGCCAACTCCCTATCTAGGGTGGGGTGTCTTAGAAAGTAATTCAAAAGGAATTCAGGCAGGTAGTGTCTGGCAGAGTACCTATATAGGGAAGGGCGAGATTGAGCAGCAGCTAGGGGACATAAGGGATCGTGACAAGGCAGAATATAAGCAGTATGTAGAAGTGGAACCCACCCAAACTTTAGGATCTTGGTGGTGGCTATCTGCATCCTGCCCCCTGTGGAGAAAATGCATCACAGAATGCTAGATATGCTAAGCAAGCATCAAATGGCATTCACAATAAGTTAAGTGTGCAGCCTCTGAGGTAGAATGCAATTGTTCTGGACTTTGAGATGATATGTTCAAAGTACCAAGGTGCTTCTTCCTCTGCTGGGTAGCAGAGGGTTACTCTGTAATGGGGTGTTCTGGATTTTGTCAGGGACTTCCTGATCCATGAGAGCCAGCGGGGTAGAGAGTGAGGTGGCTGAACCAAAGCAACTACAGTACCTTAGTGGGAAGTGCCCTTCAGTGTGCTACTTTAAATTGTGTGGTGCATCACAGAGGTCCTGGATTAGCTAGGATTAGTACCTTACTCTAATAATATGCTCATATACCTTTTCTTTAATAAATTGAATGTTTGGACTGTAATCACATTATGGACAGTCCATTATTGATGGGGACTCTTTGTTTGCTAAACCTTCTTGTTATGGTTAGAAACCCTAATGTTCCGGGTGTTTGTTGGTATTTGCACTACAAATTTTCAACATGGCCTTTTTGTGACCCCCCACCTCATGAAAGCATCTGGTACCTCTTCTCATGAACAGTGGCACTGTGATTTTGTCAATGTGTCCTGAACTTTGAGTTCCATAGGGACCATGCCTTTGTGTACCAGATGTATGAAAACACAGATTGGGCATGATGTGAAAAATGACAGCTGCACCATTCATAGGGAGGTGTGAAGAGATGACAATGTTGAAAATCTGTGGTGAAAATGTTAAAAATGCTCAAACTTCCGAGTGCACGTGGAAACTGCACAACGCATGCACATAGCAGTCATTTAGTGTAATTATTTCACCAAATTATCGACATAGGCATTTTGTGACCTTTGCTCATGAACACTGTCTCTATGATTTTCTTAATCTGTCACAAGCATTGATTTCCCACAGCAACCGCACTGTCCTGCGCCAGATGTGTAAATGCATATTTTGGGCAGGATGTGAAAAATAACAGCTGTACTGCTCATAAGGAGGTCTGAAAAAAATGGCAATGTTGAAAATCTGGAGTGAAAGTACTACAAATTTGCAAAGTTATGTGGGTGCGTGGAAACTGAACAATGCACGCTTGTAACGCAGTTTTTTTATGCCCATTTTTCACCAAATTTTCAACATAGACATTTTAGGACTTCTGCTCATGAACAGAGTCACTGTGATTTTACATAAGAACATACATATGAATAAACAAATCTGCCAGCAGAACAGACCAATCAGTCTATCTAAGTCTGCCTGAGTGTGCAGCTAGCACCCTAGATTGCAGCTGCCTCAGCCTCTTCACCCGCTTGTCCCAGCCCCTGCCCCCTGACTCTTCCTCTTGCTTTATCCCACTCCTTCTCAAAGCTATTTACTGTCCTACATGTTACCACCCCCTCTGGCAGTGCATTCCAACTAAACACCACCCTTTCAGTGAAGTAGTGCCTCCTCATTTCTCTCTTGAAATGACCCCTTCCAACCTTAGTCCATGCCGTCTTGTCTCTCTTCCACTCCTCAGTTTAAACACCCCCTTGGTGCTAGGTTTATTTACCCCCCTCAGGTATTTAAATGCTTCAATCATATCCCCCATCCCTTCTCTCCTCCAGTGTGTACATGTTCATCTCCTTCAGCTTAACTTCATATTCCTTTCCTTCCTTCCCCTTTAACATTTTTATTGCCCTCCTTTGCACCCCCTCCAGTAACTTTATACCTCTCCTCAGGTATGGCCTCCAATATTGCACACAGTAATGTAGGTGCAGTCTGATCAATGATCTGAATAGAGAAAGGATCACATCCCTGTGTCTGGATGAGAATCCCCTTGCAATGAACCCCAGCATCCTGTTTACCTTCACTGCTGCTCTCCTGCAATGGGCTGAGTTGTTTATGCTCCCAGTTACCAACACCCCTAGATCCTTCTCCTCCTCTGTGATCCCCAACCTCCCCCCCCCAACCAATAGTCCCTCTTCTGGCTCTTAGCCCTGAAGTGCATCACCTTACACTTCTTTGCATTGAATTCCAGCTGCCACTCTATCAACCATGTCTCTAGTTTGGTTAGGTCCCCCAGAAGTTTTTCCCATCTGTCCTCTTTGTCCAGCACCACCCCCAATTTGGTATCATCTGCGAACAGACTAACCCTGCTCCCAACTCCATGTGCTATACCAGAGATAAAGAGCCCAAATAGTACTGGGCCCAGCATTGACCCCTGCAGCACCCCACTTGTCGCTGCTCTAGGTGCCAAGAGCTCCCCCCACCACCACCACCACCACCCTCTGCACCCTCCCGTGTAACCAGTTCTCTATTCATTTAGTCAGCTTTTTTCCTATCCCCACTGCCATCAGCTTCCCCCCAGTCTCCCATGAGGCACTGTATCAAAGGCCTTACTGAAGTCCAAGTACAGGACATGTACCGCATGGCCCCTGTCCAACTCCCTTGTCACCCGGTCATAATACTCTATTAGGTTGGTTTGACAAGACCTCCCTGAGATAAACCTGTGTTGCAGGCCATCTTGGAGGCCATTATTCTCTAGGAATACCACCAGCCTCTGCTTCAGTATCACCTCCATAAGCTTACCCACTATGGACATAAGACTGCCCGTATGATAATTTCCTGGCTTCTCCCTAGGCCCACTCTTGTGTATGGGCACCACATGGGCTACCCTCCAGTCCTGGTGCACACACCCCATTTCTAGGGAGGTTTTGAACAGATCTGCCAGTGGCTCAGACAACAGCTCTGCCATCTCCCTTAGCATCCTGGGGTGGATGCCATCGGAACCTGGTGCCTTGTCCACCCTTAGTGCCCTCTAGCACCCTACTCCATGTGATCACTTTGTCCATCACCTGCTCCTCCCTTTCCCCACCCCCCAGCCCATGGTGGTAGTAGTAGACCATCCCATCTCCTTAGTGAAAATGGAGCAGAAGTACTCATTTAGAATTTCTGCTTGCTCCTCCCCCTTTTCCACCCAATCCACTCCCCATGTTATCCTCACAATATGTTCCTTGCACTTCCTCTTTTCCCTGACATACCTAAAATTGTCCTTTTCCTCTCCCTTTATGCCCTCTGCTAACCTTAATTCCTTGGAGGCCTTAGCTTTTTTCACACTCATGGCCACCTCCCTTGACCAACTCCCGTAAGCCTCCTTATCCTCTCCCTTCCCTGTTCTCCTGTACTTCCGGTATGCAGCCCTCTTTGCCCTCACCCCTTGCAGCACTTCCTTGTTCAGCCAGCATGGTTTCTTGGCTCTGCCCATCTTACTCCTGGCCCTGATGCAGGCTACTGTGGCCTGTGTTAGCTCAGTCTTTATGACTCCCCACTTTTGTTCTGCATCCATCCCAGGCCTTATATCCTGGAGTCTTCCTCTCGGTAGTGCTCCCATCCTCCCAAAGTCCATCCTACTAAAGTCCACTACCTTAGTGCCCGTGCCTCCTGTCTCCCTGCCCAGTGCAAGAACGAGCCACACTGTTTGGTGGTCGCTACCCACTAGTGGGTCCTCTACCCTTACCTCCCTCACCACTTCCCCATTTGTCAGTACTAGGTCCAGAGTGCTACCAAGACTTATAGGGCCACTTACCAATGTGTCAGAAGGCCGTCCTGGAATGTATGGATGTGAAAAATGGCAGCTGTGCTGTTCATAAGGAGGTGTGAAAAAATGCCAATGTTGACAATCTGTAGTAAAAATACTACAAGGGTGCAAAGTTATGAGGGTGCATGGAAACTACACAATGCACGCTCATAAAACAGTCATTTTATGGATGTATGTCACCAAATTTTCAACATAGGCATTTTAGGACATCTGCTCATGAGCAGAGTCACTGTGATTTTTTAAATCTGTCCCAAACACTTACTTCCCACAGTGACCGTGCTATTCTACGCTGAAAGTACGAAAACACATTTTGGCCAGGATGTTAAAAATTACAGCTATACTATTCATAAGGATGTGTGGAAGAATGCCACAACTGAAAATCTAGAGTGAAAATATTACAAATTTGAGAAGTTACGAGTGTGCGTGGAAACTGCGGAATGCAAGCTCGTAACAGTCATTTTATGGACTTTCATGACCAAATTTTCAACATAGGCATTTTAGGACCTCTGCTCATGAACAGTGTCACTATGATTTTTGTAATGTGTCCTGGAACACTGATTTTCCACAGCGACCACGCTATTCTGCATCTGAAGTGCAAAAACACATTTTGGCCAGGATGTGTAAAATGACCGCTGTACTATTCATAAGGAGGTCTGAAAAAATGCCAATGTTGAAAATCTGGAGTGAAAATATTACAGATTCACGAAGTTACTAGCACGCATGGAAACTGTGCAACACACGCTCATAAAACAGTCATTCTTTGGATTTTTTTCACCAAATTTGCAACATATGCTTTTTGGGAGCCCACCTCATGAACAGTCACACTGTCGTTTCGTTAATCAGTCCGGAAAGGTGATTCCACACAGTGATCATGAATGTATCCTTTAGGACCAAATAACACCATGATAGTGACTGTATTCATGTGGAGGATTCCCAATAACCCCATGTTGAAAATTTGGTGGCAATAATCCAGAAAATGGCTGAAATATCCACATAAGTTAAAAACACCCTATTTATGCCATTAAACAGCTTACCGGCATTTCTTCAGTTCAGTCGGCTTTGAAGAGTGCAGACATGTTCCCAGTCCACCGAAGATTGTTGGGCCAGACTCCAGAGGTAAGTATGGGGTGAGGGGGATGTATGGGTAGGTGGGTGCACAGTGGGTGGGCGCAAGTTGTGGGAAGGGGCACAAAAGACAGCGAGGGACCGTTTTCTTTATTTCAGGGCAAAACATAATAACAAGGACATCGTGGGACTTTTTTTTCAGGCTTCAGTTGTGCACACTAGAGTGGTCTCCCAGTGTGCCTCCTGCATTTTGGGGAAGGGGGGACTTAAGCCAATGGGGATTGGGCCCCCCATCAGCAAATAAAGACTGTTTGGGGGGCATGATGCCGAGGGGAATTGGGCACTATCTCAGCACACAACAAATGAGGGAGGGGGTATATTATGCCAACAGGGAGTGGGTTCCCCTGTTGTCAAATGAACAGGGTTGGGGTCATGACAACAGGGGGATTGGACACCCCCATCAGTTGGCTTTAATGGGGTTCTGAGGAAGCCACCACCCTGTTTAGGGAAATACTGGGAGAAATGGTACACCAGGCAAGGTACTACCCTGCAATGACGGGTCGCTCCCTCATTGCAGCGGAATTGCTGACGCTGCAATGACGAGGTGGCCCCTCATTGCAGCAGCCAAATTGTTTCATGTTGGTGGCACTTCTGTAGAACCAGTGTCATCAGGACCCTGGGCCTGCATTGGGTGCACACCATCAAGCCTACAAATGTAGCACTGGCACTGACGACCACACTGCCGCACCTCCACAACCCGCTTCTCTCCTAAGCTGCCGCATAATGTTTCTTGCACATGCGCGCAAGCAAGCATAGAAAAGGGCACCCATCAGCAGCAGTGCAAACATAGAAGCAGAGAAACATAGACTTCATGGCAGATAAGGACCGCTTAGCCCACCTAATCTGCCCATTTCCCTACCTACTGGATAAGCTGCAGATCCTAGTTAACCAAGAGCCTGTTTCTTCCTACTCCCCACAAGAATTGTCTTATGTCTGTCCCATGCATTCTTGAATTCCCCCACTATTTTTGACCCCACAACCTCCTCAGGAAGGCCATTCCATGCATCCACTACCCTCTCTTTGAAAAAATACTTCCTCACATTGCCCCTGAGCTGTCCCCCCTCTATCATCAAATTATGTCCCCTTGTTCTTGCACATCTCTTTTTCTGAAAGATTCTACCCTCTTGGACTTTGTTGATTCCCTTGAGGCACTTAAAAGTTTCTATCATGTCCCCCCCTCCCTCTTTTCTTCAAGGGTATACATATTAAGCTCCTTTAGTCTCTCCTTTTATGGCTTCTGTTGCAGACCCTGCACAATTTTAGTTGCCCTCCTCTGGACTGTCTCCATTCTGTCTATATCCTTGCAAAGATGGGGTCTCCAGAACTAGATGCAGTACTCCAGATGGGGTCTCACCAACTGTCTGTACAGAGGGATAACAACTTCCTGTTTTCTACTGGTGATGCCTCTCCCTATACATCCCAGTATCCCCCCAGCCATCCCTACTGCCTTCTCACATTGTTTGCTAACCTTTAGGTCATCTGATATGATTACCCCCAGGTCCATTTCCATTTTTGTTGTTCTTACTACCTCCCCCACTGTGTACTCTTCTCCTGAGTTTTTGTTTCCCGGGTGCATTACTTTGCACTTCTTTGCATTGAATCCAAGCTGCCACACTTCTGACCATTCCTCCAACCTTGCCAAGTCCCTTCTCATCCTTTCCACCCCCCCTTGTGTATCAACCCTGTTGCAGATCTTTGTGTCATCTGCAAAGAGGCATACTTTTCCTTCCAGTCCCTCTGCAATGTCACCTATAAAGACATTAGAAAGGACCAGACCCAGACATACTAGTAAACCTCCTTTCTTCAGAGTGGACTCCGTCTACTATTACTTTCTGTGTCCTGTGGTCTAACCAATGTTTTACCCAGGCTACCACCCTGGGACCCACTCCCAGGCTGGCTAATTTGTTTGTAACCCCTAGGTAGTGCTATCCCAGGGGCTACTACCCCTGCCTGTTTGACTACGGACAGGTTAAGGGGTCTAGGTCCTATGGTGGGTGCCTCCACCCAGAGGTCAGGGTTTGTAGTGGTTAGACTAGCTTGGTCACAGCCCCCTGGGACACTGAGACCCCCTTTTATTCCCTCTAGTGGCTCACAGAGTACACTGGAGTTACAGCCCCAATACCCCACCTTTATACACACTGTTCACTCATATAGATACCACTTACCCATGAGACTGATTCTCAGCACGTCTCTGAGGACCCCCTGTAAAGTGAGGTTAAACAACATACACAGCAAAACACAATACTGTTTCCATAAGTACCAACACCACAGACAGTGTATAGTATATCAACAACAAATCTGATTTATTTAGGGGACAGTAACACAGGAGGGGGAAATCAGGTTAATTAGTGGCATTAAATCACAGTACTGTGCACACATACAAGGTCTGAAAAGTCACATTCTGGGTACCCAGGTTGGGGGAGCTAGCCAGGTCCATTGCCCGGGGTTGGCAATCAGGTGCAGATGGATAGGGCTCTGTAGAAGAAAATATATGCACAGCACCCAATTGTAATCTGGAACCAGATGGCTCAGTCCATGAAGCAGTGAAACAACAAGAATTAGATGACACACTTGTGATTGAAAACAGGCTGCAGGGGAATACCCCGATTTGTACTCACAATACCCAAGCTGAGGACCGGATGGTGGATGTTCTTCTGGATTGCCAGAACAACAGGGCATGGAGACAAAGTCCTTGTGACTGGACCTCACTGCAGTTGATAGCAAATGGATTTAGTCCGGGACAAGCTGGGGTTTGCTTCCAGCTTCAACACACAGTACACAGTACAGGGGATTGGAAATAGTGATTCCCCAGAAGCACTACGCACATTCATATGTAAAAGGAAAGTACTATACAAGGCAGGCTGCTCCTCAATCCCAATTGCAATTACTGCAAAATACCCAGGAGCACATACAGCAGCTTCAGTTCCTGACAGACCAAGAGCAATTAAGCAATTTCTTCCATCTTCTACAGGGTGAGCCTGGTTTCCACTCCTCAGACTTCCTTCTGTCTCCTCAAAACTTTGATTCAGTACTAATTGGCACTTGCAACGGCTGCCGGCCGAACCTCAGGGCCTCAGACGCACTTCCCGCGTGAAACTATACACCGCAGAAGCACAGAGCTCCTTCTCTCTTCACTGTTACAACTGATCTCATCTTTCCACTCATAGAGCAGGGCATTTCCTTTTGCTCCACACCATTCTGTTGGCTGGTTCAGCTGTCACTCACTAAGACAATAAGACTCCCTCTGTTGGTGCAAATAGGCGCCAAGGTCAAAACTACATTTCCCAGAGTCACTGCCTATACAATCCCCTTGTGGCTGGCTCAGAATTGAGAGTCCAAGTTCCGATTTGTCCAAGAGTCTCCATTTTAGGGCTCTCTTAACCCAATTGGCCCAGCATAGCAGTTTAGGTCCAAAATGGAGGGGCAACACACACAGAGTCCCAGCTGTAACAAAATCAGGTTAGACAAACTACAATTTTGTTAATGCTTTAAATGATTACCAGCAAACAGTTACAGCTTTCAGATGGGCTCCCTTTTCGCTTCCAGAGACCGCAAACTGGAGCGGTTCCTCCGCAGCTCGGGCAGAATTTGAGCATTAAATACACAATCCCCCCATACAAACTAATTAAGTCTGCAAGCAGACAGCTCTTAAAGAGACAATATGTGGAGGCTCAAATAGCACTCACTTTGCCATTCTAGCAGTTAAATGCCGAATGCCAGCAGGCAGGGGGAACACTTAGGCAAGCTCCTAGGAGGCTTTTTAGGAACCCCCATTTGTAGGGGGGTTACACCCTTCCTGACCTGGAAAAAACTTTGCATCCACTTCAAGTAAGTACCCCCATAAATTTCAATACAACCATATATATTTACATCAATATCACATTAGGCTTCTATATGTAATCATCAGTCAACATATCACCTGACCAGAAACATTTCTGCAACTTTTCAGTACATCACTTTTTACACAGTATTACACACGAATTGTACCGTAATTCAGGTTATTACCTCCTGTACATGAAACCTGAAGAGAGGGGGCCCTTCCCTATCAGCTATCTTGGGTCTGGATGGAGAAGGTGACCATACTTAGAGGGTAACACAATTAATTTGGAGTTAGCACTTGGGCTCAGTTTGGGCAATGAGCTCGGGGACATATACACTCATTTATGGACAACATTGAGAGGCAAGTCCACAGGCCTCCCAGGAGAATCATAGCTGAGGTGCACCACAGGCTTTACAGCTTGACCAGTCTTTCTAGGTGGAGCTTTTACAGTCTCTGCACTCTGAGCCTCATTTTCAGCATTGTCCTCACTTGTCAGGGGAGTCTCCATTGGGGTAGAGAGGCTAGAACTTGGGGCACTTTTAGCTCCAGGAGTTACAATCTCTGAGTCCACAACACTTGGCTCACTTGGAGAGCTTTCAGACACTGGCAGTGGACTGTCAGGGCACTCAAAATACTCTTCTTGTTCTGGTATATCACCAGTCTGCTCCAGTTCATCATTTTCCTCCTCTGAGAGCTCATACAGTTCCACCATGCACAGTGATTCCATGTCATCTGACTTGATACTTTGCACTTCACTTTCTGGGAGCATTGACTCCAAAGACAAAGCTGGGGGCTTAGGCAGTCCAGAACGCCAAGCTTCATCTCCAGGATTGGTTAGGGAATTGCCCAGAAGCAATTGACTCAGTTCATAAGAAGGTAGTACTCAAAGTCACACTCACTTTCCTCTGACATGGACTGACAGTAATGTTCAGCTGGGACTTGTTGTGGGGAACACTTTAACTCAGCATCTGTAGGAGCAGACTTTCTTTGCATTTGCTTAGCAGCAGCTTGGGTCACTGGTCCAGAGGAAGCACTTTCTGGGGGCTCAGACTCAATCAAGATTTGTCCAATGGGCAATAAGTAGGATTTCTGTGCATTGTTTTAACATTTTTTGAATTATTCTCAGGCCTTACTTTGTACACAGGCAGATTATCTAGTTTGCCTACCACAATGTGGGGGAGATGGTGCCACCTATCAACAATCTTGTGTTTG
The DNA here is from genome assembly GCA_016271365.2 of Neoceratodus forsteri. NCBI lineage: Eukaryota > Metazoa > Chordata > Ceratodontiformes > Ceratodontidae > Neoceratodus > Neoceratodus forsteri. The sequence continues at coordinate 375,840,122 of CM057449.1, forward strand.
TCATGCAGTCCCAGATTTCTTAGCAATACATTATCTCCCTCCTGGAGTTAGTGTGCTTTCACATTTTTGTCATACCTTTCTTTGTTGGCTAGATTTCTTTTGGCAGCCATGGTTTGAGCCAGTTGGTACGCATGATTTAGCTGGGCCTTTAAATTTTGCACATACTGGAGATAGTTATCAGCTCAAACCCCATCAGGAGAAACTCTGAAACAAACATCTACTGGTAGTCAGGCCTCACTTCCAAACATCAGGCGGTAGGGGAGAACCCAGTGGCATCACTTTTGGTGCTGTTGTAGGCATGTATCAAGGTGCTGATTTGTTGGCTCCATCTAGGCCTGTCCTTGGGGTGGAGGTTGCCCACCATATCTAACAGAGTGTGGTTGAAACCTTCAGGCTGTGGGTTCCCCTGGGGGTGGTAAGGGGTGGTTCTGGACTTTCGCACTCCCCACAGAGAAAGCATCTCTTTGATCAGATGACTCTCAAAGTTCCTCCCTTGATCAGAATGGATTCTTTGGGGAGCTCCATAGTGAACAAAAAAGTTTTCTACAAGCACTTTGGCCACAGTGGATGCCTTCTGGTCCTTGGTGGGGAAAGCTTGGGCATATCTCGTAAAATGGTCAGTAACCACCAGCACATTACTAATATTTCTTTGGTCTGGCTCCAAACTCAGTAAGCCAATACAGACCAGCTGGTGGTGATGTTAATAACGGGGGCAGCCCTCTGGGGCAAAGCTTTTCTCTCTAAGCAGTGACTACAAGTTCTAATGTGTTGTTCAACATCAGCCCCCATCTTAGGCCAACAGAATCTGGATCTCACCCAGTCAAGTGTTCTGTCTATGCCAAGGTGCCCCATGTGGTTGTGTAGGGATCTCAGCACCAAGTCTCAAAATGCAGTGGGCAAAACTAACTGTTATTTATCTATTTGTCCCCCCTCTGTCTACTGTCTACTGTTTCTCTGTATAACAGTCTATTAATCAGTTTCAACTTAGGACCTTCCTTGTATAACAATGCAGTTCTCAAATCAGTGGAGCGTAACTTGGATACATCTTTCCCTGTGTAGAGGGCTTCTAGAGCTGATTTGATCATGGGATCTCGGGATTGAGCCCGCTGAATACTGTCATTGTCCAGCTGAAGCAGTGCACCAATGTCCTCCTTGCCTGATTCCCATCCCCAAAGGCTTCACAGATTATGGGCAGGTACTGCGCTCCTCTCCGAAAACCCATCCAACTCGGGCGGTGTTATGTAATGCCAGGTCCATTAGGAACAAAATTGCAATTATTGCAGATCTTGTTGCAACATCTGACCTGGCATGTATCACTGAGACCTGGCTGGATGAGAATGCAGGTCCTATATTAGACTCTGCTGCCCTGGCTGGGTTCTCGGTGATGCACGGTCCAAGATTGGATCATAGGGGCGGGGGAGTAGCCATCTTTTTTAGAACAGATCTGAGTCTTGTGGAGGTGCCAGTGGGTAACACCAGATCATTTGAGTGTATCCTGGCAGCAGGTGCAGAGTTTAGGATCTCCCTCATCTACCGCCCACCCAGTGATGGTGAAGAATTCCTGAAGGAGTTCGCTGACTTCATCATATGATATGGAGATTGGAGATGGTTAGATACTGGGTGACTTCAATGCCTTGGTCGGGGATGAACTCACACTTTGGAAAGAACTTCCTCCAACTTATGTCTATGTTGGGCCTGTCACAGGTAGTTACCTCTGCTACCCATATAGGGGTCCTCTTTGACCTGGTGTTCTACTGGATTTGGATGTCATGCATCTGGGGTGGAACCGAATGTGTGGACAGACCGTCACACTATAAGATTCAGCTTTGAAACCCTCATTGAGGCCTGCCTACAGAGATGGTCCAGTATCACCCTTTATGGGAGTTAACCCAGAGGGTTCACTAGTGGTACTGGGCTCCATCGGGTATTTGGTGAGGAGAGCATGGGTCCAGGGACCTCTGGTCTTGCCTATATTAAGGCAGTGAGCAAGGCCTTGGACCAAATTGCTCCTAATTCGTGTTCGCCCACCACTCAGGTGCCCAAAGACTCCATGGTTCGATGGAGTCTTTGAAGGAACTGAGGAGAGTGGGGCTAGGCTAGAGAGGGCTCAAGGAAATCTGCCTGATGTTGACAGACTTAGGTTGATGGATCATTATGGTATCTATCAATTGAAATAACCTGTAAGAAGGCAGAAATTCTGTCCAGGAGATTGCTGCCATGCGGAACCAACCAGATCAACTCTTTCGACTGTCGACAGACTGTGCAATCCACTCTGTCTACAGTCTGGAAGAGATTTTTCACAAATAAAGTGTGATGAGCTTGCTCAGTTTTTCGCAGATAAGATTGCCAGCATTAGGTCGGATATCGGCCAGGCTCACTCTTTAAGGGTTTGCAGTGATCGGCAGGGGGAAACAAACACCTGTGTCACCTGGTTTGACTTTGGTAAGCCAGAATTCATGGATATTGTGAGGATTGTCCAGACTGTACAACCAACCAGCTGTAGTTTGGATCTGGGCCCTACTCCACTATTATTAAGTTGCATAGATACTATCTGTCCAATCATTGCTGAAATTGTTTGGAAATCTCTGGAGCAGGGGATCTTCCCTGATCCCTTAAAGGAGGCAGTCGTTCGACCACTCCTGAAAAAACCTTCACTGAATCCGAACTGTCCAGCTAACTACAGACCTGTCTCTAACCTGTCCTTTCTGGGCAAGGTTATTGAAAAGGTGGTTGCACTGCAACTGGATGACCACCTTACAAATCACAATACCTATGATACTCTTCAGAATTTAGGAAAAGACATAGTACTGAGACTGCCCTTGTCCAGGTTCTAAATGATCTCCTGATAGCGAGAGACGGAAAGGCTCGTACTATTCTAGTCCGTCTTGGTCTCTCTGCAGCATTTGATACTGTGGACCATGGTGTGCTTCTGGAATGCCTGCGGCTCTATTGTGGACTGTCTGGTACAGTTCTGCAATGGTTTTGATCTTTCCTCATGGGGCAGAGACAGAGGGTTATCACCAGAATTTATTCCTCTGATACCGTCCTCCTGCCCTGTGGGGTTCCGCAGGGCTCCATTTTGGCACCCATGTTGTTTGCTGTCTATATGCTGCTATTGGGAGACATTATTAGGCAATACAGCTTGGGTTTTCACTGCTATGCAGATGATACCCAGTTGTATTTGTCCTTTAGTCCCGGACAGGCAGTCTCTATACTTAACAGCTGTCTATCCGAGATCAAGGATTGGATGAGTGCCAGCTGGCTAAGGTTAAGCCTGGATAAGACTGAGGTGTTGGTGGTGGACCCAGGTTGTCTTGAGGTGGGTTGTAGGGCTGGGCTTCCTTCGGGCATATGGATCGATGGTGCCCAGCTCCCAACCTCAGACTAGGTGCGTAACTTGGGCATTATTATTGACGACGGTTTGACCCTGAAATCTCAGGTGTCATCCGCTGTCAAATCCTCCTTTTACCATCTTAGGAATATCGCTTGGGTAAAACACCTAGTTCCTCCGGCTGACCTTCCGACATTGGTCTATGCCTTTGTTACTTCTCACCTTGATTACTGCAATGTCCTGTACCTAGGACTACCGGGGTTGATATCCACTGCTTGCAGCTGGTGCAGAACACAGCAGCCAGGCTTTTGACTGGGACTTCTATAAGAAGTCATATCATGCCTGTGCTGTGTAAACTGCCCTGGCTGCCGGTTCAGTGGCGGATCACCTTCAAGGTCGGGTTACTGACCTATAAAGCCCTACACAAACAGGGACCACCGTATCTTCAAGATCTCCTTATTCTCTACTGTCCCTCTTGCTCACTCCGCTCTGCTGATGAGGGATTGCTAGAGATTCCCAGGGTTCATTTAAAAACATCTGGGGCATGGGAATTTTCTTAAGCTGCCCCCACCCTGTGGAATTCTCTACCTCGTCAGATACGAAGCTGCCTGACCGTCGAGAGTTTTAAGTTAGAATTAAAAACTTATTTATTTTTAAAAGCATATGGAGAGTGATTTTATTGTGATTTTATTGTGATTGTATTGTTATTGTTGTTGTTAATGTTATATGTTTGTATTTTAATTGCCTGCCTATTTGTACAGCGCTTTGGTTTTGAAAAGTGCTTAAAAATAAATTTTTACTTTACTTTACTTTTACTTTACTATTGCAGGAAAGTGGCACTAAGCAGCAGGTATGCAATTCTCAGGGGGTCCCAAACAATCTACCATATAGTCCACTGCGTCCGTGGACATTTGTTCCTCCCTGTCAGACTTCTAGCAGAGTGCTCGAATATCAGGTTCTAACAGTCTGACCCAGTCATTCCGGGGAACAGGCCTCCGTGAGAGAGCATCAGCATCAGCATCTATGTGGTTCAGGCCTGCTCTGTATTCAACAGCACAGTCATATGTAGATAATGCAGAAAGCCACCTATGGCCAGTAGCATCCAACTTAGCTGAAGTCTGCACATAGGTCAAAGGATTATTGTCAGTTTTTACTAGTATCTTAGCCCCATACAAGTACTCATGGAATTGGTCAACAATGGCCCACTACAAAGCTAGGAACTCTAACTTATGTACAGGGTAGTTCTTTTCAGATGGGGCCAGGCTTCTACTGGCAAAGGCCACTGGTCTCAGGCCATTTTCATGCTCCTGGTACAACACAGCCCCCAAACCTTGCAAACTAGCATCAGTGTGTAGGACATAGGGTTTTGCTGGATCTGCATAGGCCAGGACAGGAGCGTGGATAAGTTGATATACAATCTCATTAAAAGCAGCATCACAATCAGGTGTCCATCATGCCCCCAAAACTTCATTTGTACAGAAATACACTCTCTCAGTCTTGAGGGGGAGTTGACCTCTTGTATTTTTTGTGGGTAGGAGGGTAACCTTGAGTAAGATTAAGTAAAGGATGGATCACTCTTGAATGGTCCTTGATGAAATGGCGATAGTAGCCACAGAATACCAGGAATCTTTGCAGTTCTTTTAGATTGTGGGGCTGTAACCAGGTGGTCAAGGCCTCAACTTTACTTGGGTCAGTCTCTATTCCCTCGGTGGAGACTATATACCCCACGTACTTTAGAGAGGTTTGGAAGAACTGACATTTATCGATGGACAGTTTCAGGCCAAAGTCTTCCAGTCAGTCCAACACCTTGAATAATCTGTTCTCATGTTCCTCCAGTGAGCTGCCAAACACAATAACATCATCTAGGTATAGCAGGCACTCTAATAAGTTCATGTCCTCCACTGCACGCTCCATCAGTCATTGAAAGGTGGCTGGGGCACCTGAAATCCCTTGATGCATCCTCATGAACTCATAGAAACAAGTGGGCAGATAAAGGCTGACTTCTCATGGTCTTCCAGGGCCATCGGGATATAGTAGTACCCACTGCGAAGATCCAGCATGGAGAACCACTTGCTACCATTCAGGCAGTCTAAAGTATCCTGGATGCGGGGCATTGTATACTGATCAGGGATAGTCTGCCTGTTCAAGGTGCGATAATCCACACACATTCTTACTGTTCCATTCTTTTTTCTCACTACCACAATAGGTGAAGCATATGGGCTTCTGGATTCTTGTATTACCCCAGCAGCAAGCATCTCTTGCAGATGCCATCTCACATCATCTATGTCAACAGGCGCCAGGTGTTGAGATCTCTCACAAAATGGCCTTTCATCATGCAGCTGGATGTGGTGCTCAGCTCCTTGCACACATCCTACATCCCATTCATTGAAAGAAAACACCTGGTCTCTCTGGGCAAGCTTTCTATTGATTCTCATCTTCCATTTGGCTGGCAACGGGGAGTCACCAAAATCAAACAAGTCGGGTGTCACTCTGTCATTCTCCCCTGAACACTTGTTACTAGACAATACTGCAGTATCCGCAGAATGCACATTAGCCAGGGTGCAACCTCTATTTACTCGAATCTCTCTATCAGACATTATGAACTTGGACCATTACCCGTCTGGCATAAGCATGGGCTCTGGCAGGCAAAATACTTGGCTTCACCAGCAGTCCTTCTGGCAATTTCCCATTGCCTGGTGCATCCAGAATGAGGATTTTATTCTTGATATCCTTTCTGATACGGACCTCTCCCTGTAAGGTACACTGGGCATTTGGCACCAGGATCAGAGACTCAGGATCCTTTTTCCAGACAATTCCAACCGGTTCTTCTGGTTCCACTTTGTCAGCATCTCTCTGGGCATCATAGGCCTTCTTGATCAATGCCAGAATTCTTGAAGCTCTACCAGTCTGTGACCCCTGTTTCTCATAACACAACTGCGCCAATCATCCAGACATATGTGCATTCATCCGAATGAGTAGCGGAACCCCATCATACAGTCCGGTAGGGATACACACTAAGGCCAGGGTCTCTACTTGCTTGGCCACTCCAACCACAGAGGTGGGAAAAGACAGCCAAATTTGGATATATCCAGAGTAGGGGTAGGCCTTCTCACTTAACCCCCAGACATGCAACCCCTATAATGGTTGTAAAGGTACATCAGACAAATGCTTCTGATTCCAATCTTGGAACATAATTGTCACTTGGTAACCACTGTCTAATACAGCTCTTGTAGACACTCCATTCACCTTTACAGTGGTCTCCATGGAGGGACCCACTATTCTGGACTAGTCTGGAGAGGCAGTAGCAGGGTCCTAGGCAACTGACCTTGCCACAAATGGACGTGTGTTAGCATTTTTGAGACCCTCACTGGGATCATTTCGTGCACCTCTTAACCACTGATTCGTACTCCGAAGCTCTCCTTGTAGACTATATACAACTTCGTCTGTGTCTTTTGGGGACCGGCATTCTCTCTTCATGTGCCCATCCTTCCCACAATTATAGCAAAACATACTTTCTGGAGTTTGAGCTGGCTGAGGTGTTACACTGGGAGCCAGGACGGGGGTACTAGTAACTGGACACCTTGGTGCCATCTGTTTGCAGCGTGATAAGCATTTGGAGGCATCTCATCAATTTCCCCACTTCCATGGTCAAGACATTGAGTTTTGAGCTGTTGTCAGCAGGAGATGCCTGGGTGGGTACCCCCACCCCCACAGCAGATGCAATTGGATATAGGTCGGGGCCTGTACTAGCAGGAGTGGCCTTCATAAAGGGACTGTTTTTGAATTCCCTGATATCTCTCAGCAGTTCACCCCATGGTGGCACACCCTAATTGGTCCCAACTTCACAAAGACCTTCAGATGCTGTGATCACTTGGGCTGCACTCACCCCAGAATTAAAATCCCCCTCCTCATCTTCAACCTCCCAAAGTTCTTTTGTTAAGTCACAATAGTCTGGTGGGCTACCTCTTCTGTCTGGGAACCTTAATTGAAGGAGTTGCAATTTAGAATGCTTTGCATGCCGTAGTAGGTGCTTCAACCTTACACGGTTTAAGTCACTGGTGGCTACCCCACCTTTTTGGTAAGCCTTCTGCAGAGCTCTTTCCAGATGAGTGACATATGCAGAAAAACTTTCCACCGGCCACTGTTTTATACCTTGAAATTTCCACATCAATTCTCTCCCCAGACTAAATGCTCCAAAAATTGCCTTCAAGTGCAGATAGGTACTTCTGGGCAGATGCATCAGGATTTGCGGACCTCAAAAATTTAAAGGCCTCTAGAGCAGGACCCCTCAGACTTTCTAGGATTATATTTCATTTCTCAGCCTCCACAGACTGCCATTTAGGTATCAGCAGGGCAGCACAATGTATCCAGGTGTCCCAATCATCCTCCCCTGGGGGTTGGGGATGGTGCCAGAGAAGATCCTCAACCTTCGGTAAGAGTCGTGACTAATGGCAGGTGCAGAATTAGGAGCCTGCAGTGGTTCAGCTACAGAAAGAGGGGCAATAACGGGTGCTGGAGTGGGAGGGGGTGTTGGGGAAGGAACAACCCCAGGTGGCAGAAATAACTTGTTTAAGTCCTCCACAGTTTTGCCTTCCTCCAGCAACAACTTAGCAAATTTCTCCTCAAAAGTTTCAGATAGTGGGGGGGGGCTTTTCCCCCTCAGGTCTTTACTGTCCTTAGTTATCACTCTCCAGGCAGTGAGGGCTCCCTCTGGGGTAATAGTCTGTGGCACTTTTGAGCTATCTATGGGATCCTTACATTCTACTAGGGCCATGAAAGTGTGGGTGAGCAGATTAGCACGTCGACCCACCACCACAGGGTTTTGTAAACCTTCCACCTTAGAAAGTACTCCCTCTACAGTGACCTTACTGGTACCCAGCGGGATATCCAAGATGTGTATAGCATTTAGGGGGGTGATCTCCTGCCCAGAACACCACTCCACCAAGTGGTGTACAGCCACTTCTGTCGGGGTATCCATTTATTTTTAGCAGTGATTCGTAAATGTGGCCACTAGAGGATGTAAATCCCAGCTGTGCCTCCAAGATGTAACCCATAGGTGGCGCTATCCCAAGGGCTACTACCCCTGCCTGTTTGACTATGGACAGGTTGAGGGGCCTAGGTTCTATGGCGGGTGCCTCCACCCAGATGTCAGGGTTTGTAGTGGTTAGACTAGCTTGGTCACAGCCCTCTGGGACACTGAAACCCCCTTTTATTCCCTCTAGTGGCTCACACAGTACACCAGAGTTACAGCCCCAATACCCCACATATACACACTGTTCACTCATATAGATACCACTTACCCTCGAGACTGATTCTGCAGCACGTCTCTGAGGACCCCCTGTAAAGTAAGGTTAAAAACATACACAGCAAAACACAATAATGTTTCCATAAGTACCAACACCACAGACAGTATATAGTATAACAACAACAAATCTGGTTTATTTAGGGGACAGTAACGTTGGAGGGGGAAATCAGGTTAATTAGTGGCATTAAATCACAGTACTGTGCACACATACAGGGTCTGAAAAGTCACACTCTGGGTACCCAGGTTGGGGGGCTAGCTAGGTCAATTGCCCGTGGTTGGCTGGCAGGTGCAGATGGATAGGGCCCTGTAGAAGAAAATATATGCACAACACCCAATTGTAATCCTGAGCCGGATGGCTCAGTCCATGAAGCAGTGAAACAAGAATTAAATGACACGCTTGTGATTGAAAACAGGCTGCAGGGGAATACCCTGATTTGTACTCACAATACCCAAGCTGAGGACCAGATGATGGATGTTCTTCTGAATTGCCAGAACAACAGGGCATGGAGACAAGGTCCTTGCGACTGGACCCCACTGCATTTGATAGCAAACAGATTTAGTCCGAGACAAGCTGGGGTTTGCTTCTAGCTTCAACACACAGTACACAGTACAGGGGATTGGAAATAGCGACTTCCCAGAAGCACTACGCACATTCATATGTAAAAGGAAAGTACTATACCAGGCAGGCTGCTCCTCAGTCCCAATTGCAATTACTGCAAAATACCCAGGAGCACACACAGCAGCTTCAGTTCCTGACAGACCGAGAGCAATTAAGCAATTTCTCCCATCTTCTACAGGGTGAGCCTGGTTTCCACACTTTAGACTTCCTTCTGTCTCCTCACAACTCAGATTCGTTCCAAACTGACACTTGCAATGGCTGCAGGACGAACCTCAGGGCCTCACACGTGCTTCCCATGTAAAACTATACACTGTAGAAGCAGAGAGCTCCTTCTCTCTTCACTGTCTCAACTGATCTCATCTTTCCGGTCACAGAGCAGGGCATCTCCTTTAGCTCCACACCATTATGTTGGCTGGTTTGGCTGTCACTCACAGTTATACTCCCTCTGTTGGTGGAAAAAGGCACCAAGGTCAAAATTACATTTCCCAGAGTCACTGCCCGTACAATCCTCTTGTGGCTGGCTCGGAATTTAGAGTCCAAGTTCTGATTCATCCAAGAGTCTCCATTTTAGGGCTCCCTTAACCCAATTGGCCCAGCATAGCAGTTTAGGTCCAAAATGGAGGGGCAACACACACAGAGTCCCAGCTGTAACAAAATCAGGTTAGACAAATTAAAATTTTGTTAATGCTTTAAATGATTACCAGCAAACAGTTACAGCATTCAGATGAGCTCCCATTTTACTTCCAGTGACTGCAAACTGGAGCAGTTCCTCTGCAGCTCGGGTGGGATTCGAGCATTAAATACACAGTCCCCCCATACAAACTAATTAAGTCTGCAAGCAGACAGCTCTTAAAGAGACAATACGTGGAGGCTCAAATAGCACTCACTTTGCCATTCCAGCAGCTTAAATGCCGAACACCAGCAGGCAGGGGGAACACTTAGGCAAGCTCCTAGGAGGCTTTTTAGGAACCCCCATTTGTAGGGGGGTTATTGGTTATTAATCTTTTGTGTGGGACTGAGTCAAATACCTTGCTAAAGTCTAGGTAGGCCATGTCCACAGCCCATCCCTGGTCTACTACTTTGGTCACCCAGTCAAAAAAAATTGATTAGATTTATCTGACATGACCTTCCCACCGTGAATCAATGCTGCCTGAGTCCTATGCCCCACTGGCCTCTAAGTACTCAACAATTCTTTCCTTCAGAAGTGATTCCATCATTTTCCGTACCACAGAGGTATTTATTTATTAAATTTTGGTGACTGGGTAGGCCCACTGAGCCCCAAAGATCCCTTTTTCAGGGGTGACCTGGAATAACAATACAAGTTATAAGAATGAACATGGACATAAGAAACATTTGAGGCATTGTGAGCTACATCATGAGGTGGTTACAGTAAAGAAATATAGTGGATACAGGCATGGTTGCAGGCATGGTAAAAGAAAAGCAGTGGATACAGGCATGGCTTACAGGCATGGTAAAAGAAAAGCAGTGGATGCAGGCATGGGTACAGGCATGGTTATCATCATGACATGTAAGAAATTGGTAGTACTTTGCATATAGTTTATTCCGGGGTTACACGTGGCCTCTGGCAAGGTCAAACAGACAGGTCTGTAGTTTCCTGCCAATGTCTTACTCCCACTTTTGTGAAGGGGGAATCACATCCGCCCTCCTCCAGTCCTCAGGTACCACACCATCCTCCCTTGATTTGTTAAAAAGGCAAGTCAGTGATGTCATTAGTTCTCCCCTTAATTCTTTTAGAATTCTGGAGTGAATTCCATCAGGCCCCACTGCTTTGTCCACATTCAGTTTTAGGAGTTCTTTCAGAACCCTTTCTTCTGTGAAAGGACTGGGATCAACCCCCCTATCCAGAGTGCTTCTATTGATTGGATCAGGTACCTCCCCCTCCTCTTCTTTTGTGAATTCTGAGCAGAAGTATTCATTCAGTATCCCTGCTTTTTCACTGTCCCTCTCTGCCCACCCATTGTCCCCTTTATTCAGGCTCACTATCCCTCCCTTCATCTTTCTATACTCCCTAATGTACCTGTAAAAGGTTTTATCCCCCTTCTTAACTGAGTTGGCTATCTTTTCCTCAGTTTGGGCCTTTGCTATTCTGACTGCCTTCCCCATTTCCTTCTGCTTTAACTGGTACAGTTCTCTGTCCTGCTTCTTCTGTGTTTCCTTATACTTCCTAAATGCCTAAATGCTATCTTTTTCTCCCTAACCTTTCCTGCCACCTCTTTTGAGAACCATAGTGTTTTTTTCTTTCATTTTAATTTGTTTATTTGCTTCACACAAAGGCTTGTTGCCTCTGTGATGGCAGTTTTGATGTTTCCCCATTGTTGCTCCACCCCTCCTTCTTGCCTGTTTACTAGTGCTTTTCTGAGGCACGCTCCCATTTTGACAAAGTCAGCCCTCCTGAAGTCCAGTACCCTCACTTTTGTATGGCTCGACTCTGCAGCTGAGTTTATCATGAACCACACTGTTTGGTGGTCACTTGTTCCCAGATGACTACCCACTTCTAGATCTGAGTTCCTGTCTCTGTCCCCATTTAAGAGTACTGGGTCTAGACGAATCTATCGTTGGGCTGGTCAGACGAGACCTGGGAAAGAGTCTGGACGGACATATATGCATATATCAAACAAGATAGATTGAGAGGCATTCAGTTCAACATATTGCATAATCTTTACCTTTCTCCAGCTAAACTTTCTCAGATATACAGATCCAGTCTCGGAGTGTAAAGATTGTGGTCACTCATTGGCTACTATTTATCATAAGCTTTGGATTGTCCCAAGGTGGTTAAGCTCTGGGAATCGGTGAGGCAATGGATAGCCCATTGTGATATCTCAGCTTTTTTTAATCCTGAGGTTTGCATACTGGGAAGTTTACTCAAATTCCATCAGTATCTCAAAAGGCCAAATGGCTATGGTTGCTTCAGTGACAAAGTTGCTGATCCTTCCGCATTGGCAGAGTGACAAGGTTCCTTCCTTTAAAGAATGGTGGGATGAGTTTTTGAATGCTCTGAATGCGGAAAGGCCTGAACTACCTTTTTCAAGTCGCTAGGAAGTTTCAGGGATGCTGGGGTAACCTTTTCCAGGGTTTGAAGGACAGATATGGCTACTAGAAGGGTTAGGGTCTTTTTTGCCCTATTTAGATATTTTGTCATGTATCCTTCTCTTTTAATTGCCAAATATAGACCGAGCTTAGACTCTCCATTTTTCTTTTCTTTCCTCCTCCCTCTTATGATTTATCTAACAGCTTAGTTTAGAATAGGTTCAATTTTTAACTGTTTAATTAAGACTGGTTGCCAGACAACCAATATGGAATAGCTGCAGGGGTAAGAGGGAGGGATGGGCTTTCCCCACATTTTTTCTTTTTTTTTTTTTACCTCCCACCTTGCTGTGACTTAATGTAACCTATTTTGTAGTTGTTTCTTGTTATTGGTGGGGGTTGTAATTGCTTATTGTATTTTTGTGTTTGTTATAAAATAAAGTTATTAGCGAAAAAGAGTACTGGGTCTAAGATTGCTTCCTCCTGAGTGGGTTCCAACACTAGCTGTCTGAGGCAAGCCCCATATAGGGCAATGAGAATGGCCCTGCTCTTGGATGTGGCTGCAGCAAAGGTGCTCCAATTAACATCTGGCATATTCAGGTCCCCCATCAACAGTATCTCCCCTTTCTCGGACATCCTAAGGATATCTTCTGTCATTTCCTTCTCCATTTCCTCCCCCTAAGATGGGGGTCTGTATACAAGCCCTGTGCAGATTGTGGTGCCATTTCCAGACTCCAGAGTGACCCACAGTGCCTCCTCTCATCCCTATTTACCCTTTTGTTCTGTTGCTTTGATCCCCTCCCTTACATAGAGAGCTAATCCTCCTCCTCTTTTTCCCTCCCTGTCTCTCCTGTAGATTGTGTACCCTGGTATGTCGACATCCCAGTCATGGTTTTCTGTGTACCATGTTTCTGTGACTGCCATGATATCCAGGCATCCCTCTTCCATCAAGGCCACCAGTTCAGGGAGCTTGTTGCCTAGACCGTGGGCATTGGTACTGATTATTCTCCATTTATTGATGGCCTTACCCCATTTTGCCCAATCCCTGTCCTTACTGCCTTTTCCTTTTTCTCCATTTATACCTGCCCTTCTCCCTATCGATATCTCTACCGTGGTGTTTACCTCACTAACTACCCTGATTTGGGGGGGGCTAGGATTTCCCTGCTCCTTTTTCATGCCTCTCCTCTTGGCTAGTTTAAATGCTTGCCAGTGAAGCATTTAAACATATCACCTAGGATCCTGGTTCCCCTTCTGAACAGATGCAGACCATCGCACCAGTATAGGCCTGCATCCTTCCAGGTGGACCCCAGTCCCCAATGAAGCCAAAACCCTGAGCTCTGCACCAGTTTGTCAACCATTGATTGAATCCCATGGTGTCGAGCACCCTAGCCTCATCCATGCCATAGACAGGCAGCACCTCCAAGAAGGTTTCCATGTGTGCTACTTGTTTAAGGACCCTCCCCAACTCCACAAACTCCTCCTCCTCCACTGTTCTGATCCCTTTCTCAGCCAGGTCATATGTTCCTAAGTGGACAATGCCATCCAGCTCCCTCCCCTGTGCAGCTGCTCCTGTGATCCTGAGGATTCGCTCCCTGTCCCTCCAAGCCATGGCGCCAGGCAGGCACCTTACCTCCCTCTCCCTTCCCCCCAGTTCTACCCTCCTAACAATGGAGTCCCCCACCAGAAGTTGTTAAGTTAAGTACATCTAAGAAACAAGAAAAAGTAAATAAATACATTACCAGAACTCTCAGTGTGTAGATAGTAATAAAAATTAATTAAAAGCAATCTCTAATAAAGGGGGCAGTTATTACTTAATGATTAGCCAATTGAAAGAAATGTAATAATAATTGGTGCTTGTTTTTTCCCATAGGGAAACCAGGTTACAATTTGTCATTATAACCAGCTGGTAATAATGGCAAACATGCATCAGGTTTTCTTCATATTGAGCATGCGTAGCCACCGCTCTTCCACTCCTGGATGCCTTCCACCCTTGGCCACCGTTCCACCACTCACTGCCCTTGGACTCAGTGGGTAAGTTTAATTAAAAAACAAACAAATGAGCAGTTTTTTTAATGCAGCTGACTGAAAAAAAAAGAAAAGAAAAGCTTTTTATCATGGGTCATGGACCGCACTGAAAACCAACAGTTCTGCAGTTCCATAGGGATATCTTTATTTTATATCATTGCTGTGGCAAAAAAAATGATCCCCAGGAATTATATAAAATAAAGGATAGGTAGGGGTGTAATACTTGAATTTTACACACACCGTCAGTGTGGGATGCCTTAATAAAACCCTCAAGCTCAGCTCTCAGGGTTTATGTGCCATCCCACATCTCGACAGGGGACTGTATAATTCTCATTATAACCCCCTACCCAGTCATTATTTTCTATTTTATAAATGCTATGGAAAGTGTCATAATATTACTTTCATTATTTCTTTGACAAAATGTAATACTCCAATCAGAGATGAGTATTCTTTTCAGACATATAACAGAAAAATTAGAAAAGGTAAAGGCTGATTGTTACAGCTGTCCTAATAAGTTTTCTGTACACATAATACTGTTCATTTCATTCAATACAGAAACTTTTTTTGTTGCTACAATAGAGTTTCTAAAACATATGTCCATACTATTCAGCAATTACTAAATAAAAATAGTTATCGATATACAGATTACGCTATCACTATACCGATTACGCTATCAATTGCTTCAGGGATAACATAAAAACAGAAAAACATAGACTTTGACGCCAGATAAGGACCGCTTGGCCCACGCGGTCTGCCCATTTCCCTACCTGGAGGATAAGCTGCAGATCCTATTTAACCAACAGTCTATTTCTTCCTACCCCCACAAAAATTGCCTTATGTCTGTCCCATGCATTCTTGAATTCTCCCACAGTTTTAGACCCCACAACCTCCTCAGGAAGGTTGTTCCATGCATCCACCTGTGAAAAAATACTTTCTCGCATTGCCCATGAGCCGTCCCCCTTCTATCTTCAAATTGTGTCCCCTTGTTCTTGCACATCTCTTTTTCTGAAAGATGCTACCCTCTTGGACTTTGTTGATTCCACTAAGGTACTTAAATGTTTCTATCATGTCCCCCCTCTCCCTCCTTTCCTCAAGGGTATACATATTAAGCTCCTTTAGACTCTCCTCATATGGCTTCTGTTGCAGACCCTGCACCATTTTAGTTGCCCTCCTCTGGACTGCCTCCATCCTGTCTATGTCCTTGCAGAGCTGGCGTCTCCAGAACTGGACGCAGTACTCTAGATGGGGTCTCACCAACTGTCTGTACAGGAGGATAACAACTTCCTGTTTTCTGCTGGTGATGCCTCTCCCTATACATCACAGTATCCCCCCAGCCCTTTCTACCACCTTCTCACATTGCTTACCAACCTAAAGTCATCTGATATGATTACTCCCAGGTCCTTTTCCATTTTTGTTGTTGTTACTACCCCCCATTGTGTAATCTTCCCTGGGTTTTGTTTCCAGGTGCATTATTTGCACTTCTTGCATTGAATCCAAGCTGCCATACTTCTGACCATTACTCCAACCTTGCCAAGTCCCTTCTCATCCTTTTCTGCCTCCTTGTGTATACAACCTGTTGCAGATCTTTGTGTCATCTGCAAAGAGAGCATACTTTCCTTCCAGTCCCTCTGCAATCTCACTTATAAAGACATTAAAAGGACTGGACCCAGTACTGAACCCTGCAGTACCCCACTAGTAACCCCTCTTTCTTCAGTGGACTCCATTTACAATTACTTTCTGTGTCCTGTTGTCCAGCCAATGTTTTACCAGGCTACCACCCTGGGACCCACTCCCAGGCTGGTTAATTTGACAATTAATCTTTTGTGTGGGACTGTGTCAAATGCCTTGCTAAAGCCTAGGTAGGCCATGTCCACAGCCCCTCCCTAGTTTACTATTTTGGTCACCCAGTCAAATAATTCAATTATATTCATCTGACATGACCTTCCCGCTGTGAACCCATCCTGCCTTGGGTCCTGTGCCCCACTGGCCTCTAGGTACTCAACAATTCTTTCCTTCAGAAGTGATTTTCCTACCACAGAGGTCAAACTGACAGGTCTGTAGTTTCCTGCCTCTGTCTTGGTCCCACTTTTGTGAAGGGGAATCACATCTGCCTTCCTTGACAACAGGTTCCAGTGTGTTTAATTTAATGTTTTTTTTTTCTAGAGTTCCTCAGGACTCCATACTGGGCCCTTTACTGTTACTCTCGTTATTGACTCTGTCTTACAAGTACTGAACAGCTACAACTTAATACCCTATGTAGATGATGCAGCATTGGTGTCTCATAATACATCTGTTCAAGAAGTAAATTCTGCACTAAGCACAGAGTTTACTAAAATTCAAAATTGTTTTTCTCAGAACAATCTTGTTCTAAATAAAATAAAAACTAAAGCCATGTTGTTTGGATCTGATGTTAAAATACAAAAACACTCAAGTGACTTTACAGTTTGTTCATAGGGGAAGTCCAATTGAAACTATAAATTCATTTAAATATCTAGGTATTACTTTGGACCCATCACTAAAATTCAATGTTCATATGGACAAAGTGACTTCCAAGATACAAGCAAAGACAGTAACATTATACCGATTATGAAATTTCTCAACAAAAGAAACACATCTTGTTATTGCTCAAAAAAATCTCCTCCCAATATTGAACTATGTATCATTGGTTATTGATACTGCTCCTGCTTGTACTGTATCTAGAAAAGAAACATTACTACAAAAAATTAGAGAGATTTGCACTCTTGGCTCCCTATCGCACACACCACTGACAAATATTTAATCAACTCAGTTGGTTTTCTATACAGAATAATTACAGGTTTACAATGTCCAGTTTTACATTTAAAATAATAAATACTGGAATTCCAGTCACTTTACCAAAGCCACTTACCAAATATTCTTCCATTCATGAATCACAATCATCTACAAAGTCTCAATTGGTCTTGCCCCTTGTACGATCAAACGCAGGCAAAATAACTTTTGCCTACTGTGCTGCTTCTGTCTGGAACACTTTACCTCTCAATGTTAAGCAATCTATATCTGTTAATACCTTCAACATGGCAGCTTTTCATCATTTTAAAAGTCTGAATGAATGTATATGTAAATGAATGCAGTGTATTACTGTTATTTCTGTGTTTTTTATATTGTTAAAATAAGTAAATTTGTATGTTGTACCTTTATTTGACTTCAAGTCATACCTGAAAACCATATCTGGGTGGTGAGGGCAGCTAAGGCAAGGAAGGAGCAGAACCTGGCCAGGGAAATTAGGAAAGAGAGAGAACAAGGGGTTCTTTATGGAGGCAGTATAGCACAGTGGTCTAAGGCTCTGAACTGCAAATTTGGTGACATCCAGCAGACCTGACCTGGGTTTGAATCCCACAGCTTCCACTTGCATACTGTGTGACCCTGAACAAGTCACTTAACCTCCTTGTGCTCCCAGGTTGCTCCTGTAAAAAAGCTTTCAGCTTAGTGTGCTATACCTGGTTAAACAACTAAAAAAAAAAAAAAAATTTAGATACATTGGGAAAAACGAAGGGTGAAGGGGCAGATTAACAGGATTAAAACAGGGGAGGGATAGGCACAAGACCCAGGGGAGCAGGCTGAGGTACTAAATGAGTACTTCACCTCAGTTTTCACCAAGGAAAATGGGGTGGATGCATCATACATGGGAGAAGATGATGAAACTGAGGAGGGGAGACCCTTACCAATCGGTGGGTCTGGGGAGAGGGGGGCACTCACTGGCAGGAGGGGGGAAGGCAAAGTAGGGAGATGAGGTAGTGGAGGTGGAAATCACAGCAGAGAGAGAGAGTGAGGGAAGCCCTCAGGTACCTTAAGACAGAGAAAGCACCGGGGCCAGATAAATTACATCCCAGAGTGCTGAAGGAACTGGCGGATGTCCTGGCAAAACCCCTGGTGGAGCTTTTCAGCATCTCTCTGAGGACAGGGTGGGTGCCCCATGACTGGAAGGTGGCCCATATAGTGCCTATCCACAAAGGGGGATCAAGGGAGGTGGCAGGGAACTACAGACCCATCAGCCTCACATTGGTGGTGGGCAAGGTGATGGAGGGCATTGTCAAGGAGAGGCTGGGGGGGGACCTAGAAAAGTCAGGGTGCCTGGATGATAGACAGCATGGATTCATCTCAGGGAAATTGTGTCAGACAAACCTTGTGGAGTTCTATGACTGAGTGATGAGTGCCTTGGACCTGAGTAGACCGGTGGACGTCCTCTTTCTTACTTCAGCAAGGTGTTTAACTCTGTTCCTCACAGGGGCCTGTTGGATAACCTGGGAGAAATGGGGGTGGGAAGCCAGATGACCAGATGGATAGGAAATTGGCTCCAGGACTGGACCCAGAGAGTTGTGGTTGGCAGGATAGTCTCAACCTCTAGGAGGGTTATTAGTGGGGTCCCTCAGGGATCAGTCCTTGGGCCCCTCCTGTTCAAAGCCTACATCTCTGACATAAGGAAGGATATCAGGAGTGAGATGAGTCTCTTTGTGGATGACTGAAAACTGGGGGCGATAGTGGATGGGGAGGAGGGGAGGGTGGTCCTAAAGGGGTACCTGGAGGCTCTGGAAAGGTGATCTAGAAAGTTGAAGCTGGGGTTCAATGCAGGGAAATGCAAGGTACTGCACCTGGGAGCCATAAACTAGGGCCACATGTACACTCTGGGGGGAAAATGCTACAAGTCTCAATGGCTGAGAGGGACCTGGGGGTGGTGGTGGATGTCAAGATAAACAGCTCTAAGACTTGTAGGAGGGGCAGTGGCCAAGGCCAACAGGATGATAGGATGCATCACTAGGGGGATCACCTCCAGAAGGAGGGAAGTGATACTCCCTCTGTATAACTGCTTGGTGAGGCCGCACCTCGAGTACTGCATGCAGTTTTGGAGGCCACACTTAAAGAGGGACACTGAACTCCTGGAGAGGGTCCAGAGGAGGGCAACCAAAATAATCTGGGGCTTGGGGGGACAGAACCTATGGGGAGATGCTCAAAGAGCTAAATATGTACACATTGGAAGAGAGATGGGACCGGGGGGGACATGATAGAGGTCTTCAGGTACATGAAAGGTAAAAATAGGGCAGGAGCAGTCAGAGTGCTCTGAAGGAAGGAGGGTGGGGCAACTAGAGGACATGGGTGGAAGCTGCGGGGAGGAGTTTCAGGGGGAGAAAGGAGGAGGTGCTACTTCACTAAAAGGGTGGTAGAGCCATGGAATGTGCTGCCTAGGGGTATGGTGGAGACAGAGACGGTGGAGGGGTTCAAGAGTGGGTGTGACAGGTACAAGGGAAGGGTTCTGGAAGTAAAGTACTGTGCAATAAGAATATCCATGACTGGGAAGGGAGAAGCCAGAGAGGGTGAGGAGGGCAGCAAGGTCAGCTCCCAGGGTGGGGGCTGACCAAATGAGCAGACACGAAAGACCATTAGGCCTATTCTGCTGCCATTTTAGTATGTTAGTATGTAAAATGGAATGTAAATTCCAGAGCACTTACCAGCAATTTCAGAATAAATGAAAATGAAAAATGAAATGAGCTATTGCTGTCATCCATCAAGGCTATAAAAGACTGCACAAGACTAGAAGCGATAAAACAACCACACAAAAATGGGGCAAGGTACCAGTCATCATTCAGGCCCTGTGGGCTAGTGCTCACAGAAAACAAATGAATCTGCTTTCCTTCTGTAAGACAATCTCCCCTTTGTATGTGTGTAGGAATGTGGTCAGTTCTCATTACATGCAAGGCTTTCACATTTCCTTGATGACATTGATAGAAACATAGAAACATAGAATCTGATGGCAGATAAGAACCCCTTGACCCACCTAGTCAGGGAAAAAATGAGCAGACTGGGTAGGCTAAGCGGCCCTAATCTGCGATCAGATTCTAGTCTGATCATTTTTCCCTGCTATAGTTATCACCGTAGATCTGACTTTATCTCCATTCCATTTACCTCGCTTCCCTTTCCCTATGATTCTTGTGTGCATATCCCATGATTCGTGAACCCCACCAATATTTCCACCAATACCGCCTGTGCTGGAAGACTGTTCCAGGAATCCAACACTCTTGCTGTGAAGAAGTACTTGCTCACATCTGTCCTGAATCTAACCCTTCCAGCTTTTTATCATGCCCCCTTGTCCTTGAGCACTTTTTTTCTGAAAAATTCTTCCCCCTCTGCCTTATTGGAGTCGAACAGAGCTCGTGATGGGATGGCCTCTGATTCTGCAACTGGCCTTGTGCTAAGAGCTGTGTCATTGATGGCATCCTCAAGGGTACGAAATCTTGGTGTGATCTTTGACAGGAACCTGCCTATGGAGACTCAAATATCCTCTGTGGTTCGTTCCTGTTTTTTCCATCTTAGAAATATCGCCAAGATTAAGCCCCTTGTTCCGGCTCTGGACCTCCCTACTTTGATACATGCCTTAGTCACTTCTAGGCTTTACTACTGTAATGCCCTCTATCTCGGGGTCTCTGGAAGTTCTCTTCACAGACTGCAGCTAGTGCAAAATGCTGCTGCCCGGCTTGTCCGGACAAAGTAAATTTTGTCATATCACTCCAGTATTGCGTGAATTGCACTGGCTGCCTGTCAGGTGGAGAGTACTGTTCAAGGTGGGTTTTCTCACCTATAAGACCCTACACGGGCAGGGCCCTGGTTACCTATCTGATCTTCTGGTACCGTCCACCTCTGTCCGAAATCTCCGCTCCTCCAGTGGTGGCCTCCTTAAAGTTCCGAGAGCAAGATTAAAGTCTGCAGGGGATCGAGCTTTTGGAGTTGCTGCTCCCGCTTTCTGGAACTCGTTGCCATCTGAAGTGAGAGAGGCCCCCACCATAAAGGCCTTTAAGAGTCGTCTAAAGACCTTCTTATTTGTGCAAGCTTTTGGGGATTAAATTTTTTATGTGTATTATATTTTAATGTATAATGTATATGGTATGACATACTGTACAGTTTCTGTGTGGCGCCCAGAGCCTGTGGGATTGGGCGTCTTTTTAAATAAATTTGATTTGATTTGATTTATTTACCCCCATGAGGTATTTAAAAGTCTCTATCATATCTCCCTTCCCTTCTGTCTTCCAGAGCATACATATTTAGGTCCTTAAGTATCTCCTCATAGGGCTTCTGATGCAGACCCTGCATGATTTTAGTTGCCCTCGGCTGGACCACATCCACTCTGTCTATGTCTTTCCAGAATTGTGGTCTTCAGAACTGGACACAGTACCCTAGGTGGGTGGTTTCCTAGCGATCTATAGAAGCAATAGCACCTCACTTTTTCTGCTGGTTGTACCCCTCTCTCTGCACCCCAGTATCTCACAAGCCCTCCCAACTGCCTTGTTGCACCTCCTGGCCACCTATGTTTAACCCAAGGTCTCTTTCCTGCTTAGTGCTCTTCAGTACCACTCCCCCCATTTTGTACTTTGCCCTTGGGTTTCTGTGCCCCAAGTGCATTACTTTGCACTTTTCACATTGAAGCCCAGCTGCCATACCCCTGATCACTCCTCTAGTTTTCTCAGGTCTCTGCTCATCCTTTCCACCCTCCCCCCACCGGAGTGTCCACATATTGTAGATTTTGTTGTCATCTGGAAATAGGCAGACCTTTCCTTCCAGATCCTCGGGAATGTCACTTATAAAGACATTAAAGAGGACTGCTCCCAGTACTGATCCCTGAGGCACCCCACTGGTCACCCTCCCTTCCTCTGAGTGAACTTCAATTACCACCACCCTCTGTCATCTATTCCCTAACACATTTCTTACCCAGATTACCGCCCTTGGACCCACTCCTAAGCTACCCAGCTACCTTACCAGCCCGCTGTGTGGATCGGTGTCGAAAGCCTTACTGAAATCTATGTAGGCCACATCCACTGCTCCAACCTCATCTAATTCCTTGGTCACCCAGTCAAAGAAATCTATCAGATTCATATTACATAACCCCCCCCACCCCCACCGTGAATGCTGTCTTAAGTCTTGTAACTCACTGGATTCAAGATAGTCCATATTTCTTTCCTTCATCAGTGACTCCATTAACTTTCCCACCACTCATGTCAGGCAGACTGGGCTATGACCCATCGCCACACTATATCACCTTCCATGATTTCGCTAATCTGGATCAATCAAGCTTCCTAACAGACTTGTCTGCCATAAACTGGGCCCCTGTCTTCCATGCCCATGATGGTGAGACTGCCCTTCATTGTTTTATTTCAACCTTCCTGTCCCTCCAGGACATACACATGCCTAAACATACTGGGCGAGTTTGGGTTAGGCAGACCAGGTGGTTACACAAGGATCTTCTTTCCTCCTTAAGATCACGTGACAAGAGCTGGAGCCATTTTAAAAACTCAGGTTATCAAGCTGATTATGATACTTATAGAGCACAGCAAAATTTGAGTAAAAAACAAATCCAGCAAGCAAAGAGCTTGTGTTTTAAAGGCCTACTTAACAAAACTGCTGGTGACCCCAATAAATTCTGGGCTCATGGTAAATTCTTTCTGGGAACTAACTAACTCATCATAATAATAGCATGATCCTTGATGGAGTCCACTGCAATGACCCTCAAACTATTGCAAACTCTTTTAATAAACTCTTTGCTGACCTATCAAAATACACAGCCTCCTTCCCATCAAATCTAAGCTCACCACCTTTCTCTGGAACAAATACGCCACAACACCCACCTTTCTATTTTAAGGATATATCCAAGGCTCTAGTCCTAAAACATCTCATCTCAATCTCAGACAACACCAGCATTGGCTCTGATTGCCTTGAGCCCAAACTGCTGAAACTAGCTGCTCCTCTCATTGCTGCTCCCCTAGCCAAAATCTTTACCATGTCTCTCTGTCATGGACATGTCCCATACATCTGGAAAATTGCCAAAGTCACCCCTATTTTCAAGAAGGGGGATAAAAAGGACATTGCCAATTACAGGCCTATAGCCATTTTATCAGTGCTCTATAAAATACCAGAGAAAATAGTGGCCACCCAGGTCATGGAGTATCTCTTGAAACACGATCTGTTATTGTCCACTCAGCATGGTTTCCGAAAAGGTCATGGCACTGCCACTGTGCTGCTAAAACTCACAAATGACATCATGACTGCAATGGATCAAGGACTTATGACTGGGGCAGTGTTCATAGACCTCTCCAAGGCATTTGATCTGGTGGATCACCCTCTCCTGCTTGCCTGCCTTTCGTCTCTTGGTTTCTCTTCACAATCCGTCAAATGGTTCTACAGCTACCTAGCTAACAGAAGCAACAGGTGAAATTCAACTACTGTGCCCTTTCAGGCTTTCGGGTTGTTTCCTCTCAAACAAACTGTATTCTGCAGTTTGGTAAACAGATTAAGGAGAAACTGCCCGACGCTCACCCTCCAAGCAAGGAGACTATTGTGCCCTTTCGGGCTTTTTCCTCTCAAACAAACTGCATTCTCCAGTTTGGTAAGTAGACTAAGGAGAAGCTGCCCAACGCTCACTCTCCAAGCAAGGTATGGCTTGGAACTCTGAATTTTGGCATCCACCCCTGGAGGAATCTCACTTGCCCCTGTTTGCCAGTGTTTCTCACACTATGTGCAGCAATCAGGAAGTCTTCTAGGAACTGCTGCCAAGAAATTAATGCTAGGACTGACCTGTGCTTGACATGTCCTTGATTTCTCACTTTAAGTAATGTTTAGTCTGATGTAAAGATTTCTTAAGAGTTGATTTAAGTTTTGAGAGAGGTTTTAAGGTAGTGTGATTTTGCTATTTGCCCTGAGCCCTGTGCCCCCTCTCTTAGAGCTGTAAGTTTGTGGGCTGCACCCTTGACCTCTGTGTCCCATTGAGGCGGCTGCAGTACCCCCCTCACCAAAACTTGCTTCAGAACCTCCCTGCCTGTTTTTTTTTTTTTAAAGTGCTGACTTTTCCATTAGCAGATTATATCGTTTAGCCACTACAGGGTCCAGTTATAAGCACACTTACCCAATTCAACACAATACAGTTCCTGTCTCATTTCACTTATTGTGTGGTCAGTCTATCACTATTCATCAGTCTTTGCCCCATCCCTCTTCTACTGATTGATACTGATTTTTCCCATTTGCAGCTTATACTCTCTGCCCACTAGAGAGCTTTTCCTCCAACCATGCCAAAGTTGTTCTACATCTCCTTACTCTCTACTACTCATGGACACTCTTCCTTTACCGCTCAGCTGCTATGGGTACCTACACTCCATTACTAAGTCTGCTCTCCATCACCTTCTTGGTACAGACCTCACACCGACCGGAGCACCTTTCCTCCACACTATGCACCTGATCCCTCAGATCCACAGTGTGCCCCCCACCTCGACACACCTGCGGACCCCCAACACCCCCACCTCCTGCCAACACCCTTCACTCTCCACCCTCCAAGGCCTGACCTGGACCCAGCTCTCCCTGCCATTCCCACCCTTCACACTTTATCTATCCCATGCACCCTGATTGTAAAGTCCTCAACTGGGTGTTGACCCAAGGGTCTCCATCTCCACCAGCCACTATCCAGAATAATTACACTGCTATTATTATTATCTGGTAATGTACACTCAAACCCAAGACCTATGGCTTCCGGCCCTTCTAAACCCTGTACTGTAACTGGCCTCCACTTTGCATCCTTAAACATTTGCAGTCTCCTAAAGAAATCTGCTGCCCTCCAGTACTGGGTCATTCAACATCAACCTGACATAATTGCACTGGTAGAGACTTGGCTCTCCAGATCCACCCCTAACTCTGCTATCAACCTCCTTGGATATACCATCTACAGGGAAGACTGAGTGGGCAAATGGGGTGGTGGTTGCACACTACTCATATGGGACTCCCTTATAGGTCAGGCACTCTCAGCTCCTAAACTTGATTTTTGAGTCTAAGCCCTCACCTTAAAAATCACACCTGACCCTGCCCAAGGCTCTCTCTTCCTCACGGTCTCCTGTGTACCCCGAGGAATCAAAACCAAGTGGTCCAATCCCTCATTGACTACCTCACATCTCTCCCTCACAAAGTGGAGCAAGTCATCCTAGGTGATCTCAATGTTAACTGGCTTGCTTCCACTGCCTCCCATATAAGGGACTCCTCTGCTGCCCTGGATATGTCCCAGTTAGTCACCCAGCTCACCAGATTCAACCACTCTACTGGCACCAGCACTCTCCTAGATGTTGTTATATCTAATCGCCCCTACAAAATCTGGGATGTCACTGTCCTCCCGACTCTCTTAGTGAACACTCCCCAGTCCTCTGTCTCTGGTCATCCTCCACTCTGAAGCCAGTGTCCCAGGCCACTCTATGCCATCGTTTACACCTCGGGGCCTCAGAAAATTAAAACAATACCTAGTCCATCTAGACTGATCCCCTATCCAGTGTGCCCCTGACATTGACTCAGCTCTTGACCACTTCATAAATGCCTTCTGTAAGGCTTGTGACCTTTTCATCCCCCTCACCAAGATTTGCTCCAAAAAATGCAATGCCTCATGGATCACCCCACCCCTCCTCCAGAGACTCAAAAACAGAGATAATCTCTGGCACATTGCTGTAGAATCTGGAAAGGCATCGGATAGACAGGCCTATAATGCAGAACGCAATTAGTGCACTTGAGCCATTAGGCGGGCCAAGGCAGAGCACTACCAGACCACCCTCGCTTCCACTTGGGGTTCAGCCCGGACCTTCTGGGAAAGAGCTAAATGGGAAGTTCCACTCCTCCCCACCATCTCAGCTCTCCATCAATGACACCCCCACCACAGATCCACTCCTTATAGCCAATTGCCTTAACACTGCCTTCTCTGACCTACGCTCAGTCCTCCCCAGCAGCTTCTTTGACCCAATCTCCAACTCTCTCCTTCCAGTCCTGCACTGCCCACCATTCTACCTGTGCACCCTATCACCCAAGAAGCCAGGCTGCACCTGCTAAAAACCTTAGGCAGCAATATCCTCAGCTGTGACCCCCTCAACTCCAGGATCCTCCGTATGGTCTTGGACGAAGTTTTAGTCTCCCTGACTGACCTTCTAAACTGGTCTGTATGCCTGGGTCAGTTCCCAAGTGCTTGGAAAACTGCTGAAATCACACCCATACATAAGAGTGAGGACTGGTCCACCCCAAAAAATTACCTGCCAATCTCCATCCTCCCCCAAATCTCTAAAGCCCTTGAAAGAGTGGTGTTGATCCAGCTCTCTGAATACCTAACCAGGTACGACATTATGTGCCCAGAGCTGCACAGTTTCCACCCAGGACACAGTACAACCATGGCTGTCCTAGAATTCTCCCAACACCTGCATGCTGCTCTCGACTCTGGCAGCCTTGCAGGAGCAGTGTTCATTGACCTCTCCAAGGCCTTTGACACTGTCTGTCATCCCTTTCTTCTCGACTTTCTCCACCAACTTGGCTTCTCTGTTGGTCCTATTTCGTGGTTCTCTAGCTACCTCTCTGCTAGATTCCAGCATGTCAAGATCAGCGGCTCCCTCTCCAGCAGTCTTCCCATTCACTCCAGGGTCCCTCAGGGCTCCATCCAGAGTCCAATACTTTTTCGTCTCTACCTCAACACCCTCCCCAGCTCATGTACTGGTAAAATACTCCTCTATACCAATGATGCAGTCCTCGTTGCCTCACATCCCAACCCCACCTCCCTCCAATTATCCCTCCAGCAAGCTTACAACCAAGCCAAAAGGTGGTTCGGCAACCACAGACTGGTCATTAACCTAAAGAAAACCAAATCAATGCTTTTCTCCCACCACCAAAATAAAGCTAAAAATACCCCCCTCTTGATTATTCCCAGCACTCTGCACCCACTAGAACAAGTGACCACATAGAAGTACCTAGGCATCATGTTCGATACTGCCCTCTCCTTCCACACCTACATTAATGCCATGTCAGCCACCATTAACTCACGGATTGGCCTGCTATAGTGGCACAGGGACTGCCTGCCTTAGGTTGCTCTCAGGCTGGCCATCATCTCCTCCATCTTGTCCCTCGTGGACTATGACTTGCCCACCTATGCTGCTGCTGACATCACTGCCCTCTCCAAAATCCAACTCTCCATCAATAAGGCCTGTAGGCTCCTGACCGGTGCCCCCATCCGAACTCATACCTGCCTTCTCTATACTACCACCAATCTGCTCAACTTTGAGGAGTGACTGCTCTACCAGACCTGCCTTCTCGCTAAGAAATCACTGCTAGGACTCTCCCCTCCCGGAGGTCTCCAACTCCCTACAGCAGTCATCATCATCTGTCACCAGCCATAGCTCTGTTAAGGCCACTTTCAAGGTGCCCAGAACCAAGACCTCTCTTGCCCAGAGATCCTTCCTCTACCGAGCCCCCACCTGGTCTAAACTCCTCCCTAGCTGCATCTCCAACTTCAACAAAATTGGCTCCTTCAAAACATCCTTCAAACCATATCTTTATTACCCACCTTTGTAGGTGCAACTAACCCCTGTTGTAACCTGTGGCACTGCCTGCCTTGCCCCGGCTGACGACATCCACTGGACAGCCTCTCTCCCTCTAGACCCACTCCTTCCCTACTAGGTCCAAACAGGGATGTAACCCGCTGTCTTCTCTGAGGACCTACTATATCCATGAGTGTAACTCACAATTTTGTAACATTGTGTAACCTAAGTAACATACAAACTATTGCATTATGTAACCTAAGTGTATCTATGTTAAATGTTCCTTTTACTGCACCTGCAATGTTATTGTCTGTTTTAATCTGCACTGCATTAACAGTCTTGATGTCTGCCCCCCCTGCGATGAGGTGCCTTTGTAAATGAGTCTCTGACTCAAAGGTTTTAAACCTGATTTGTAATGAATAAATGAATAAATAAATGAACTCTGCCATATCTGACCCTGCTCCTATAAATGTTGATGTTCCACAGGGATCCATTTTGAGGGCTCTTCTCTTCTCAGTCTTCATAAACAGTATATCCCACAACTCACCATCATGCCAAAAAATTCTGTGTGCCGATGATCTTGCCCTATATGTCTCATCAGCGGATATACAAGCTATAAACAGTTGTCTTACCACTGCGTTTATCTCCATCCAAGACTGGATCCATAAACACAGGCTTGTACTAAACGTCAACAAAATGCAGGGTATACTCTTTGGATCCTTGGCCAAACTCAACTTAAACAGCAGCCTATATGATGTTTCCTGTGCTGATAGCTCATCCCTCATGATAGTAAGCTCCTTAAGGTATCTAGGTGCCCTGCTTGATGAAGCTCTCAGCTTTGATGAGAACATTATGGCTGCATGAAAGGCAGTAAACATGAAACTTAGCATTGCCTACAAGACCAGTCGAATGCTTACCCCCTCAGCCAGGCTGGCCATTGCTAGGGGCATCCTCCTTCCATCTCTGGTGTATGGTGCAGTTAAAATGGGACACCACATACAATAACATTTGCCATTATGCCTCAGCCTCCCCTGGACTAAAGCATCACTGTTTGCTATACGCTGACCTAAACTGGCCCTCCCCATCAGCCCATAGACATATTGCCTTTGGGTCTCTGCTCGACAATATTATTAGATCCAATCTGCAGTCCTCCATGGCCTCCATAATGGTGTCACAGTCCTCCTATGGCCTTCGTTCAAATGACCTTTCACTTCTTTGCACTCCGAGGTGTAGAACACAGAAAGGAACCCTTGCTTTCTCAAGCTTGGCACCAAAATACTGGAACTCCCTACCAGCTGAAGTACACTCTGCACCCACTCATGCTGCTCTTTGAAAGACTGCATTACACCTGTCTCATCAATCATACCCAATGTACTTGTTTTAACCTCCCTTAGGTCACCCTCTACCCCGCTTACTATTTGCTCTCTTTTAATGTGAAGCTTTATCCACTACCGCACTTATTGTTAGACTGTAAATGTGGAAACTTCACTACCGCCATATGAATTTGCATATTATGCCTATATGTATCTGAAATGACTGTGCTCATTATTGGCTATATGTTTTTTTCTCATCTTTATTACTTTTTCGTGATTTTTTGTGTACATATTTTTTCTTTTGTTACCTGCAATATGTGTTTCCCTGATGCTACTTGCTACTTTGTATTCCCTGATCTGTATGACAAAATGTTTCATTGTTTGTAACCTCCCGGGTCATGCCGGAAAATTGTTGCTTTGTGGCTATGGCACCTACCCGGTTAACAAAAACTAAATAAATAATGATTGCCAGCCTCATCCCTGCTACCCCTTTTGTGAAGTGGGACTAAATCTAACCTCCTCCAGTCCTCCTGAACTACTGCATCTTCAAACAAGCTGTTTAATAGGACTGTGAGGGGTGCAGCCATAACCTCCCTTAACTCTCTCAGTACCTTTGGATGCATCCCATCTTGCTCTATTGCTTTATTCACTTTCAGATCAGTGAGTCCCTTCATGATGCTCTCTTCTGAAAATGAACTAGTGTCCATGTCCCTCTAATGCTTCTGTTATTTTTTTTGTGGCTCTTCCCCTTCTCCTTCCTCTATGTACACTGAACAAAAGCATTTGTTCCACAAGTCTGCCTTTTCATGGTGCCCCCCTGCACAGTCCCCCAATCCTTTTTGTGTTTGCTTGCATGCACAGGCAAGAAACACATTGCGTCAGATTTCTTCAGTAGTGGGTTGTGGAGGCACGGCATCGTTGTGGCAAATGGCAGCAGTCCATTTTGGGTCTGGTCTGTACCATGCCAATAGAGGAGCATGCTGTTGATGACAGCAGTTAATGAGTGTGCCACTATGCTCAAAGAAATTGACTGCTGCAATCAAGGAGCGCCTCATCGCTGAACAATCAGGTGAGTTTGTGGGGCAGTCCTTGACTGCATCAACCAAATTACAGCTGCATTGTCTGGTGTCCCCTTTCAATAAACATGGTGACAGCTTCACCGTCAGCCTCTCACAGTCCTGACGAAGCCAACGGACAGCCACCACCCACCTCTCCCAGTCTCTGTTAAAGGTGATGTGGGTTCCCAATCCCCCTGTCAGCATGCCCCCATCCCAGTTCATTTGCCGATGGGGTAGGCCAGTCTCCATCGGCATGATGCACCCCACATTTGTTGTGTGCCCAATCCCCCTCAGCTCATGCACATTCCCCCCCAGCACACTGTATGGCCAATGAGGGTGCCAAATCCCTATCAGCTCCACTTCCCCCTCAACAAACATCCAGGTGGCATGCCGGGAGCCCACCCCAGTGTGCCAAAAATCCCGCGGTGTCTTTTTGTTTTCAAATTCCTTTAAAAAAAAGAAAAAGGTCCCTCGTTGAGTCTCTTGTCCCCTCCCCAACCCATAGCCACCCTCTGTGCACTCCACCTCCCCACACCCCGCTTCACACCATACTCACCTCCGGAGCCCAGTGTGATGATCTTTGGTGGATCAGGAACATGACTGCACTCTTCAAAGCCGACAGCAAACTGAAAAATTGCCAGCAAGCTGTATAATGGCATAATTTTTTTTTTTTTCAGCTTAAGCTATCTCGGCCGTTTTTTTGACTTTTGGCACCAAATTTTCAACATGGGGTTCTTGGGACCACTTCTCATGAATTCAGTCATTGTCATGGTGTTATTTGGTCCCAACAGGTGATTTTGTGTTTACTGCATGGAATCACCTTTCAGGACTGATTAACCAAATGACAATGTCACTGTTCATGAGGCAGGTTCTTAAAAAGACTATGTTGCAAATTTGGTGAAAAAATTCCAAAAATTGACTATGTTACGAGCATGCGTTGCACAGTTTCCACACACACTCGTAAGTTACCAAATCTGTAATATTTTCACTCCAGATTTTCAACATTTGCATTTTTTCACACCTCCTTATGAATAGTACAGCTGTCATTTTTCACATCCTGGCCGAAATGTGTTTTCGCACTTTCGGTGCAGAACAGTGCGGTTACTGTGGGAAATCAGTGTTCAGGACAGATTAAGAAAATCACAATGATGCTGTTTATGAGCAGAGGTCCTAAAATGCCTATGTTGAAAATTTGGTGACAAAAGTCCATAAAATGACTATGTTACAAGTGTGCATTGCGCAGTTTCCACGCACACTCCTAACTTTAAAAATTTGTAATGTTTCCACTCAAAATTTTCAACATTGCCCATTTTGCACACCTCCTTATGAACAGTACAGCTGTCATTTTTCTCATTTTGCCCGAAATGTGTGTTTGCACATCTGGTGCACAATGGCGCGGCTGCTGTGGGAAATCAATGTTCAGGACAGATTAAGAAAATCATATGACAGTGTTCATGAGTAGAGGTCACAAAATGCCTATGTTGAAAATTTGGTAAAATAATTCCACTAAATGACTGTGTTACAAGCATGTGTTGTGCAATTTCCACGTAAGCTCGGAAGTTCGAGGATTTTTAATGTTTTCACTCCAGATTTTCAACATTGCCATCTCTTCACATTTGCTGGTTTTTGTTGGTTTTTGCACTACAAATTTTCAACATGGCCTTTTTGTGACCCCCACCTCATGAAAGCATTTGGGACCTCTGCTCATGAACAGTGGCACTGTGATTTTGTTAATGTGTCCCAAACTTTGATTTCCCACAGCGACCATGCCATTCTGCGCCAGATGTGTGAAAACACAGATCGGGCAGGATGTGAAGAATGACAGCTGTACCATTCATAGGGAGGTGTGAAACATAGAAACATAGTATTTGACAGCAGATAAGGACCGCTTGGCCCACCCAGTCTGCCCATTTCCCTACCTGATGGATAAGCTGCAGATCCTAGTTAACCAGCAGCCTACTTCTTCCAACCCCCACCCCCTAGAATTGCCTTATGACTGTCCCATGCATGCTTAAATTCCACCATTGTGGAGTCAAAAACAGTGGTGGAATTCAAGCATGCATGGGACAATCATAAGGCACTATGACTATATGGCCCTCCACCTGTGGTGTCGGGCCTCATTATGCCCCTGGGTGAGTGGGTATAGCCCAATACCTCCCACCCTGTTGGGTATTATTGCTTGCATAGAAATCACTGTAAAATAAAATCTTTAGCCATTCTCTTTCACTGACAAAGTACTTCCTCACATTGTACTTGAAATTACCCCCTTCCAGCTTCATTGCATATCCCCTTGTTCATGTGCATATTTTCCTCTGAAAAGTACTTCCCTCCTGTACCTTATTTACCCTGTAAGATATTTATAGGTCTTCATCATATCACCCCTCATGCTTCAGTCTTCCAGGGTATATATATATATATTAATTTTCATCAGTCTCTTCTCATAGGTCTTCTGATGCAGAACCTTCACCATTTTAGTTGCCCTCTTCTGGACTGTTTCCACTCTGTCTATGTCCTTCCTGAGATGTGGTATCCAGACTGAACACAGCACTCCAGGTGAGATCTCACCAGTAGTCTATACAGTGGCAATACCACTTCTCTCCTTCTGGGGCTTATACCCCTCCCTATGCACCCCAACATCCCACTGGTCATACCCACTGCCTTGTCACACTGCATGGCCACCTTTAGGTCATTGGATATGATCACCCCAGAACTCTTTCCTGCTTGGTAGTCATCAGTACCACGCCACCCATTTTGTACACTGCCGCTGGGTTACTGTGCCCTAAGTGCATTATTTTGCAATTTTTTGCATTGAAACCCAGCTTCCATACCCTTGACCACCCCTCAAGTTTTCTCAGGTCTCTGAACATTCTTTCTGCACCCTCTGGAGTGTCATCCTATTGCAAATTTTATTGTCATCTGCAAAGAGGCAGACCTTCCCTTCTATCTGGAACTAGCAGAGCCATTATCAGAACTGTTTAGTAAGTCTCTGAGCACAGGAGATGTCCCAGAAGACTGGAGAAGGGCTCATGTGATCCTGCTCCACAAGAGTGGTAGCAGGGAGGAGGCAGGGAACTATAGACCAGTCAATCTTACCTCAGTAGTGGGCAAGATTATGGAGGCATTCCTTAAGGAAAGGGTAGTGCAACATCTGGAATCCATAGGAGCACAGGATCCAAGACAGCATGGGTTTACAACAGGACAGTCCTGTCAAACTAATCTCATAGATTTCTTTGATTGGGTAACCAGAGTGGTCGACCAAGGGGGTGCAGTTGATGTCGCCTACCTTGACTACAGCAAAGCTTTTGATACTGTTCCACATAGATAATTGATTAATAAACTGGGTAGGCTCAGGGTGGGTCAGAAGTTGGTCAACTGGGTGGCAAACTGGTTGGCGGGCAGAACACAGTAAGTGGTGGTAAATGGTATACAGTCAGAAGAGATGCAAATCACAATTGGGGTACCTCATGTATCAGTTCTGGGGCCAGTCCTCATCAATATCTTCATCAGTGACATTGCAGATGGACTGGAGGGTAAGGTTTGTCTGTTTGCAGATGACACCAAGATCTGCAACAGAGTAGATGATCCAGATGGGGTGGGTAGAATAAGAAGAGATGTGGATAAACTGGCAAAAGGGTTGGAAGAGCGGCAACTGGGGTTTAACGCAATGAAATGCAAGATCAAGTACACAAGGAAGAGAAACCCTGAAGCCACCTATAGGTTGGGAGGGGAGTTGCTGGCAATCACAAGGGAAGAAATAAACTTGGACATCACTATCACAGATGACCTGAAATCATCCAAGCAGACCACTAAAGCAGTAGGTAAGGCTAGGGGGATGTTGGAGTATATTAGTAGGGGCATCACAAGTTGTAAGAGGGAGGTAATAATCCCTCTTTACAAGACACTGGTTAGGTCCCATCTGGAGTACCGCATGCAGTACTGGAGGCCACACCTCCACAAGGACATTAACAAAATGGAGGCAGTCCAGAGAAGGCCAACCAAAATGGTGCAGGGACTGCATCAGAAAACATATGAGGACAGATTAACAGAGCTCAATATGTATACCCTAGAGCAAAGGAGGGAGAGAGGTGATATGATCAAAACATTCAAACATCTTAGGGGCATTAACAAGGTGAAAGAGTCTAACATGTTTCAATACAAGAAAAATAGCAGGACAAGAGGACACAGCATGAGATTAGAGGGAGGCATGGGATAGGCATAAGGGAGCAATACAGATGAGTGTGAATAGATAGGCCATTGACAGATTAAAGGCCTATGGCACACTCATAAGGTAGAAAAAATGGGCAGACTGGATGGGCCTTGCAATCCTTATCTGCCATCAACTTCTATGTTTCTATCTCATCTGCAATGTCACTTATGAGGACATTAAACAGGACTGGTCCCATTATTGAGCCCTGTGGCTCATTTTGGTGTCATCTACAAAGAGGCAGATCTTCCCTTCCTGCTCATCTGCTCATCTGCAATGTCACTTATAAAGACATTAAACAGGACTGGTCCCAGTACTAAGCCCTGTGGCACCCCATGGGTTACCCTCCTTCCCTCCCCTCCCCAGAGCGAGCTCCATTTACCACCACTCTCTGTCACCTATCCCTTAACCAATTTATTACACAGTTTACCACCTTTGGACCTACTCCTAAGCTGACCATTTTCCTTATGAGCCTCCTATGTGAAACAGTGTTGAAAGCTTTACTGAAATCTAAGTAGGCCACATTCACAGCTCCTTCTTGATCTATTTCCCTCACCACACAGTCAAAGAAATCCATTAGATTTGCCTGATATGACTATCCCCCTGTGAATCCATGTTGCCTCAGGTCTTATAATCTGCTGGATTCAAGATACTCTACAGTCCTTTCCTTTAGAAGTGACTCCATTAGCTGGCCAAGTGGCATGGTGAGCTGAGGCGGGGGGGATCACCACCACCTATGCTGGCAACCTCGGTTATGGAATAAAATGGTGACACCAGAGGCTGGCTGGGGAAGGAGGAGTTAGTGACCTACAACATGTCTCCTCCTTTTGGGAGGGGGAACAGTACAATCCACTGTTTGATCACCAACTAGAGGAAACTGGGAGATGTTGCAGCAGTAGCTTTCTACTTGACTGGGTGTAGATCTTTGAGGTGTAATATGTCTTCATGCAGTACATGTGCACCATAGCTGCTGGCCCAGGGAAGAAAAAACACTCTTGGGGGAGAATGATCAGAGCAGCAGGATAATGTCATGTGCTACGCCAGCTTTGCACCACTCACCTAGGCGCCCACTCACCCATGGCAGTACAAAAGGTGAAAAGGTAAGTCTAGGATGAGGGGGAGTGGCAGGGCTGAGGGAAGACAACAGAAGAGGAATGCCCTGATGAAAGCAAATAAACAATGAATGAATAAAAGTGACTCCATTAGCTTCCCCACCACTGAAGTCAGGCTCACTGGCCTATAGTTGCCAGCCTCCCCCCTTGCTACCACTTTTGTGAAGTGGTACACTCCTGTTTCCAGTGAGTTGTTACAAAGGACAATTGGAGATACAGCCAGTACCACCTTGAGGTTCCCTCAGTACCCTTGTATGTAACCTGTCTGGCCCCATAGCTTTGTAAACTTTTAGATTTATGAGTCCCTTCCAGACTCTTTCCTCTGTAAAAGCACTTGTATCTACCTCCCTCTCTCTCCTGTGCCCTGTTGTTTTTATATGGCCCATCTCACTGTCCTTCCTCCATGAAGACTGAACACAAGTCATTTTTCAGGATATCTGCTTTTTTCTGACCCTCAGCACAATCCAAACCTGCTCTTCTTACCTTTATAATTCCTCCCCAGGCTTCCTCTTTTTACTTATGTAATTAAAAATGCCATATCCCCTTTCGCTACCTCTTGTGCTATTCTTTCCTCAGTTTGCACCTTTGCGCTCCTCACCACTTTCCCTACCTCCTTCTGCTTCTCCTGATACACATCCCTGTTCAATTCCGTGTGCATCTCTTAATACTTCCTGAAAGCTACCCATTTATCCTTTACCTTTTCAGCCACTACTGCCAGTGCCATTGGAGTTTCACATTTTTGATCAAAAATGGAGTGGATGTGTTCCTGTGCCAATTCCTTCATAGATCTAATGGCCCAGCCTAAGTACAGAGTTGGATTGTTTCAGCAAATGGCATAGATAACATATTCAGTATGACATGTTATCAGATTTCCAACATAATACTCCATGAAGTTAGTTGGGCTTTTGAATATTTTCCCTTGTGAGATAATAGGGTAACTGTTACATTGGCCACAGTGATGAAAGCCAAGGGGGTATAGCATAAAGCCTAAAGGTGCTTTGTTATCCTTCTGATCACA
Organism: Neoceratodus forsteri; assembly: GCA_016271365.2. NCBI lineage: Eukaryota > Metazoa > Chordata > Ceratodontiformes > Ceratodontidae > Neoceratodus > Neoceratodus forsteri. The sequence goes on from CM057449.1 coordinate 375,876,492, forward strand.
AAATGGCTTTTAACAACCTCATACTTCAAACTCTTTCCTTTTTTGTAAACTACCTATCTTATCCTAAAGATCTGTCTGGTCTGCATTTCCAATGGCAAATAATTTCCTTTAACACACCTACAACCCTAGGAGAAACTGAATAGTACTCCACACTAAAGTTATTTTATGTCGAGCACTTTGTCTTTCTTTGGGTGTTAATAACTCATTTCTGTCACAGGCCAGTGCTCTATCTGAAGAGTTGTCTAATAACTGTGCATCATATCCAATTTCTGGGAAGATTTTTTTTTTTCAAATTACCAGCTTGTTGCTGGATTGAGGTGCCATCTAAGCAATTACTCCACAATCTCAGAAATTGCCTGAATGGGATGTCTCAGATGAGATACCTGGGATGTGAACTACTGGCTCTCAAAAGGGTGTTCCCTGAGGTAGGTTTTTTTATAGTTTTCTGCTTGTATCACCTGATCTAGTTCAATCATTAGTGTTAATTCTAAAAAATGTGTGCTTGAAGGATGCCTCTTATAACACACACCACCAAGTAAATTTAATCCATACGCAGAGGGAACCAGAGCTGCTCAACCTATAAGTTTTTTGCCTCTCTTCCCACCCACAACCATTGATCAGGTACACACAGGAACACCTTGGATTACCTCCCCAATCAGCTGGCTGCAGAACTGTGTGGGAGAGAGAGGTGCTGTAACGGACAGACCCAGGAGATCACAGGAATGTGAGACTCAGAGACAACCTTGAAACAAGACTCTGACACAATTTCCCAAATGAAAATTAAGGTAAAGTTTTCTAAAGTGTTCTGCCAACTTACAGACGCATCATGTGTAAGAAACTGTACCAATCAGCAACAATAGCACATACTATTTGCAAATAACTTTTGAATTGAATAAAACACCTTGAGCATTAATACGCTTCATTTTATATTCCCAGAGGTCTGTACATGCTATCACTGAAGACTGTAGACTATTTCTCCACCCACCAGCCCTCCAGTTACTTAAATCCTGATCCAGCACTAGGTCACACTTTGGACCTCAGTCACTGCACATTCAGATTAATTTCCTTAAGGGGTGTGCAGTGGCTATTACACCTATACCCACCATAGTCAGACCACTTACCTTATTACCAGATACCCTTCCCTGGTATGTATCATAGAAATACTTAACTTTAGATTGCTTATACATTCTATTCACTTATACTCTAAGCATTTCACAACAGCATTCACTTTGTACCACATATCAGTTACTTTATATCATTCACAATATACTTTCTACCCTCAGTCTCTAAAGTCAGTCCTTCAATTGCTGTACCGTAGCCCTGGAAGCAATAAGGATTCCAGAATTCAATATAGCACACGAGTGTCCCTCTTGCACTAGTCCGACAATGAAAGCAACATTACTGTACCACTTTTCTTCAACAGCTGGAAAATGTTGGCATCTTGGACCTTGGAGATGGTAGTGGATCTGGTGCTGTTGATCCTCGAAGATGACTTGGTTGCTTGAAGCAGATGCAATCTTGTCAGATGCAGCTGAAGACACTTTTAGAAAACATAGGTACTCAAAGCAGCAGTCTGACCTATTCTGTCCCTGCTCTCACTTACTGCCCAACAATCTGTAACACTGGGATGCAGGTGATTCCCTATAGTCTGTAACACTTAACTGAGGGTTAGTCCCACAGACTCTAACAACTGGTGTGTAACAGCCTAGATAGACTGTTCCACCAAGAGAATAGTGACTGCCTAATAGTTTTATTATATTTATAAAGCAAAAAGTCAAGGATGCAGGCTCAAGACCCAATGTAGGTCGGCGATGCCAGAGAAATATAGGGTAGCCCCTGCACTAGATTCAGTGTTCATAATTATACCACAGTAAAGATTAACACTTTAAAATAATTTGGTTGTAAAAAACACTGTGAGCATATCATTAATTAGAGATAGTGGAATGCAGCAGAGGGGGAAGTGAAAAAGACTGCTGGCCCTGCCATATTCTCACACACATGCAGTTTTACATGGATTGTTGTGATAGGCATCATTTTTGTGGTAAAATATAGTATTTAATGGTAAAACAGTGAAATTATAAGTTTGGTGGCCAGTGGGCTATTAACTGATCACCCTGGCTAGTTATTCAAGTGTTGCTAGCCAGTGTAGAATTCAGACTGCCTGAATTGCCTGTGGAGATTTTTTATAATTAAAGTAATTACTTCATATGTGCAGTTGTTCCTGAAGTAATAGCTGCTCTGTGGTACAGTTGTAATATGCAGAGTGGTAGCTGTGGGTGCTACAGGCAGCAAAAACATGAATAAGAAGGAGCATGAGTGACCGAGCGTCAGTCCCACAGCGACAGCGCTTGGCACTCAGTAATGGAATCCTTGGGACTGCCTAGGGAAGGTGACTCACTCGAGAGCTTAATGGAAGCTAGGCTTTGCCCTAGACAATTCTCCTGCTATACACAGCAACGAGAAGTAGCAGCATAATGCACTTCTCTCAGGGCAGGATCAACCAGATAAATTATTCCCTTTTTCAGTAGTTGGCAGGTGAAAAGTGCCAGGGAATGATGCTTAGGTACTGGTTCCTATTAAAATAAAACAAATAAAACCAAAGGGGGCACAGTCTTGAAATCAGGGCTCTGGAAGCCCAGACATAGTGAAGAAATGAACACACTGTTCAGAAGCTCACAGGAGGAACCATTTTGTGCATTCAAGGGTGGATTGGGGCACAGGGGCTCTAGGTTTGGAAAACCCAACTAAAATAAATAAATATATAACAAAGGCATATGGGAGCTGGAGGAGTCCTATGCACAACACAAAGTTATTTATAAGTTACAGAAGTGCACAGAAGTAAAAACGAAGCACTTTGAAGCAGACACTAACAGAATATAAAGCCAGTCATGCTGCAACAGTATTGTCATATTCAGAATCTTGTTGCCATGCTGATTTTTGCTAGAAATGAACCAAACTTGGCACACACATTCCTTAGAGTGTCCAAAACAGGGGAAACATTTCAGATGCCTAAGGTATAAAATAGAGGAGTCACTAACCATAACAGGGAGAGTGAGTCCTGAATGAAGTTAATCCATCCAGGCGGTTACACTGGAGGTTGAGGTTGGCATGGGAAAATTAATATTTAATGTCTGAGAGGAAAAACTGTTGAACTAAGCATAACTGAAGATGAATTGACTATTTTGACTGGAAAAAGGATAGAGGCGTGTCCAGAAGTGATTATTTCAGTACATTCATTATAAAAGAACAGTACTCTTAGTAACTCAGCTTTTCTAGGGGCTACTGTGTACAGAAAACAAAAATCAGCAAAAAGCTTGGGAAGTCAGCTGCCCAGCTATTGTATTGAAATAATGCTTAACCCTTTGGAAAATGTTTATTTTTGGTGACAAAGGAAATGTATTTTAAAGTGACCAAAAGTTATAAAAAACAGTGGAAGCCTTAGAATGTTCAGAGGGGCAGTTGAGCTTCAAAACTGAGAATTCCATTGTGGCTTATGCTTCTGTGGGGAGGAATTTCATTGGTGCTGAGCTGCTGGACAGGTCAGTGTCTACTCAGTGACCACAGATTTAAATATGCTAATGAGATTTTGGCTATACCAAGAGCTGCACATCCAGTGGGCAGTCAGTCTGAGCAGGGAGAGTGACTAAGAAGGAAGGTGCCCATGACAAAGGGGTGCCTGTCTGAAGAGGTCTACTGAAGGAGAAAAGCCTGACAGAACCAGTTTAATCTAAATACAGTGTAGGAATAGGGGATCGCCTGTATCTCAGAGTAGGGTCAGATAGGGCAGTAAGTGAGAACGTGGTAAAGAATAGAAAACCTGTTTCTTCAAGTACCTGATGATCCTGTGTAACACATTTTATCACAGAAGAAGAAAGGCTGCAAATCTGAAGAAATGATTGCTTCTCTTCACAACATCTACACCCTACTGAGGCAAAGGGGGCCCTCCAACTACATCAAGCTGCAGCATCTTAACACAGAATTCCTTCAGTAAATCCAAAAGAGTGTGGTATAGTAAAAACCTTGTTGATACAGTCTGGGACTATTTTAAAAACCACAGAGACACTGTTTTTTGAGAATTTACCTCAATCCTTCTGAATTTAAGAGACTATTGTCAAAGTGAAGACTGAACCTGAAGGGACTGGTGGGGGGATTCTCTCACAACTTTTAATGTACCAGTATGCAACATTGTTTAATGACATTGCTCAGTTTAAATGTTTTACAGTTATGATTTTATGAAATGACAAATGATTTTAGAGTATAAGAAGTACAGTATAGTAAATAAGTAATTGGATACCAGGGTGGGTATCTGGCAGAAGAGGTCAGTGGGTTGACTGAGCTAGATAAGGCCTAGTAGTCAGTGTATGCCCTTAAGGCACGTAAATGTGGATACCAGGGTGGTATCTGGCAGAAGGGGTCAGTGCACTGACTGCTCGAAGGCATGGGCCAGTAGTCACTGTATTTCTTAGCTCTATATGAGGTGTATATAGTAACTGGATACCAGGGAGGATATCTGGCAGAAGGGGTCAGTGGACAGACTGCTCAGAGGTGGACCAAGTAGTCATTGGTTTCCTTAGTTCTACAGTAAATAAACCTCAGGGATTAAGGCCTAGGTGGGCACTTATCCTGGGAAAGTGTGATATCTGGCAGGCTCATGGCTGGTGAGTGCCTGCAGTCTCCAGGGGTGATTACAAGGTGATTAGTGTGGTAAAGGTGTCCTGCTAGGATATAGAATGTACAATAATCCTAATTTATGTGTTTGAATTGTTCTTTTTGCCAAAATTTAAACTGTTCTATTAGTGGCTGTAATTACAAAGATTTATTTCATAAGTTCAGTAAACATTTACCTTTTTGTCTAACAACCTAAGTGTCAGACTCCTTGCTTTCAGTACCAGTGTCTCACATTCCTTCAGGTCTCCAGGTCAGTCTGGGGCAGCATTCCCTACTCTTGGCAGTTCTTAGCTGCTCCAGTTGTGGAGGTAAGGTTCTATACTCAGGTAGTACCCAACTGGGAAAGAGTTGTTACAGAGGAAGCAACAGAAAATCCTTGATGTCATCTATCTCTGTGTGGAATGGTCTCATCTGTGACCAAAGGTTAATACAGTAGGTGGCTGAGTAGTCTATCATAAAAGTGGCTCCAAAACATGTGATTGCATTGTGAATATTTTCAATTGCTTTGTGTGAGGTTAACACAATAGTAAGACTGACCAATTTCAGGTTACGTCTAACTGTGGAATATTCTAAATTGCTGTTTGTTTTGAATTTGTCAGAAGACCCTGAAATTTATGCTATACACTAAAGGGGTGTATTTTTTGTGAAATTACCTGTGAGTACAGGGGTTGTAGTGAAGGTGGCGCTACTTTACTAGGCCTTGGCTACTGTACTTTGCTAGGCCTTGGCTACTGTAAGGTTCACTCTGTCATTAGCTTATGAGAAGAAAGTATGGATTCAAGACTCTCTGGAATGGTGGATGAGTGTGAGGGACCTAGAGATTTAGGGGGAGCACACAGTCTAGATCCAGTTTTGGGAGCTGAAGTGAATTTTCCTTCTGTGGAAGCACCAGAATTTAATCCAATAACCAGTGACTCACCTATAGCACAGAGGATGGCAATGCCAATAAGACTTGGTAGGAGTTTTGCTAGAGACGTGCTATGGTAACAAGATAAATTGATGCTGAAGAGGTGGAAAGGAGAATGAGCTGCAAGTTAGAAAGGCGCATGGAGCAGAAGTTGGAAATGTTCATGGACAAGGTCATGAATAGTCTTCAAAATTTGAATGGTACCCCAGAAAGAAGAAAAAGTACACCTAATGCTAGTTCAACCAGAAGACAGGAAGTACCTGAAACTCCAATGAGAAAGAGTGAGGGCCAAGGAACTCTGCAAGGAAGGCTGAATACGTCACAAAGCTATGAGAGAGCTATGATGCCCATAAATCCCATAGTTGCACCATGGATTGGTGGAAATCTTCCAGTGTTCAGTGGGGAAAGAAAGGAGGATGCTTCGGAAGTTCTCAAGAATTTTGAATGTACATTACGCCAAATGCAAGTGCCAGAAGAAATGTGGGTACAACATTTTGAAGGAGCTGTTAGAGGTGTCAAAAGTAAATGGTGGAGCTACAAGCAGGACCAGATACAAGATTGGAAACAATGTAGAGTCCAGTTCCTGGAATATTTTGACAAGGGTCACAGTCAACAGCACCTGAGAAGAGAGTTTGATTGTCCACAGAGGTACGGAGATCAACTAGACATGCTAGTAGTGGTGGGTGAAGTGGGCTCAACTCGCTCTACAAAGTGATTCGCGGAGTGAAGGTGAATTCATGATGTACTTCTCGTCATAATGGGCAATTCGAAGTCCATTTAAACCATGACTTTGCATTACTCCGCTTTCCCCAAACCACTACTCCACCAATTTTAAGGAAAAGTGCATTGAAAACAATGTACTTCGCCTCACTTCACCTTGTTTTTAAGCTCCAAAGGTGAATTTTGCAGTGATTCATGGGATTTCAGGTCACATGGGCTCTAGACTGTTCTGCACAGCCTCAGTTCAGACTAATGTGTGTAGAAAGCTGTAGGAGATAGTCTCCTCTGAGAACTCTCTGTGATTCAAACCTTCTAAAAGCTGTTAAAAAAGCTTTTTTGAGTAATTCTTTTTGCTCAAACTTTAGTTCGTCGATTGTAGGAAACCCTCCTGTGCTCATATCATCGAGTGTTTATTGTTTGTGTGTGGATTTTGAATGTTAATGTACAACATTCAGTCTGTGTACTAAGAGACAGTGAAAGTGTGCTTTGCATGAGGGGCGTATCTGTGGTGTAGGTAGATTTAAGTTGGAGAAACGGAGTTCTTTGTATTTTGGTAATATTTTTGTTGTATAACTGTGTTAATGTACACACAGTAATAGTTTCAGTAATTGTTGAAATTATTTTGCTGATTGTGTGCTGTGGATCTGGTGCAACACTGCATAATTTCAGGTTGTTTAAAATATGTGGTATATTACTGAAGTTTTACATTTGCCACGCATTACTTGTAGAATTATGTGTGTGTGTGAGTGTGTGTGTGTGCGTGACATCAAATAATACACCTTTTATTGTGCCACAGTATAATTGCAGGTGCAGCAGTGTGAACATGTTATCCACTGCAGCTGCATGATTTTGTACTGCCATTGTGTTATCTTTTCTTCTTTTTGCACTGCTGTAATCTGCAGTCAGTGCTCTCCCTCCCCCACCTGCAAAAGGAATTCTTTTCCAGATTGGATTGTTTGTGACTTCAGCATCACTGGTTAGTTAAGGTGCTGTTGAACTTGTTGTGACTTTGCGTCTGTATCTGTTGTTAAAGCCACAGTTTTTTTTTTGGCTTCACACCCATTGTACCCCCCTCCCAACCTCAGCCCCCACCCAGAGTTAATGTTCCAAAATCTAAATTTGTTTAGAATATTCTTGTTGATCCCCCAAAATGCCCACAAACAGACATGCAATCAAAGCTGTTTCTCGCCATTGCACTGCTGCCAGTGGTAAGATTGCCTGTGGGCATGGTAGTACACAATCGCAGAAGTGCATTGGTGATGTGAGGAAAGGTATTTCTCCTTCAATGTTTTTTACAGCGTAATCAGTAGCTTCACTCATAGTTGGAGGAGATGATGTTGTCCCAGCTGGTGACGTTAATGCAATTGCTGGTGGTAGTACGAGTATCGCTGCCTCGGGTTCCACTTCTGACCAGTTTACTGTGCCCAAACATATATAGTGGATTGTGAAGCAGTGCCAGTGAGTGGCAGTGCAGATGATGTTATACTCCCCAATAACATCCCAGTAACTGAACATGAGGATTCTGATCATCATGTCAATGACAGCATTCAATGTGACATTTCTTCCACCATGGTTCAGGTCATGCATTTGCCATGCAGTGATTCACAGTGTGGTGAAAAATATCAGGTGATGGTGGTGTTGATGATGATGAATCTGATGATGATGATGTTGCTGTGGTTGCAACATGCAGTCCATATGCCAACATCCAAGCTGAAGATGTGGATGTGGGTGATGTTGATGAATATGATGATGATGTAAGTGACCCAGCTGGGAACTGGAGAAAGATAAATTCAAGGTGGCTGTGTCTGGGTCTGTTTGCATTAACCCCTCCAGTAAAAAGTTGTGATTTGCCAGTTTCAGTTGATGGTGATGATGATGATGATGATGACCCAGTAATAATGATAGGTAGTCATGGTGGTCAGTTGCTCTCCAAGTGTGTCCTGCCTGAAAAATCATGTAGCACCCCCCCCCACCACTTCATGGCTTAAAAAGAGAAGTCCAATAAGCAGTATCAGGGACATGTTAAAACTAGAGCATCACAATCCCTTGTTTGGGATTTTTTTTTGTGCAAGATGAAAATGATGAGTCAGTTGCAATCTGCCAGGTTTGCCATGCATGTGTGAGTCAAGGTAAAAAGGGGAGCCATCTGGGCACATGGGGACAGCATACGCATCTTAAGAACAGGCACATGGCACTGTGGACCCAGCACAAGATGGCAGCTAATACCACAATGGGGCGTTCACCCTCATCATCAACCATAACAAGCGTGTTATCCACTTCCATGACTGTTAAAATCAAGTAGGAAATTAAATGTGAGCAGTAGCGATGAAATAGCAGCAGAGGATTACTACAGGCATGATGAGGTGGAGGAGTATAATGATTTTGAAATGTTGTCCAGTGGTTTTGAGAGTAGCAGTTTTGGTGGTGGTGGTGAATGAAGTATGTCTAGTGCAAGTGGTACATCAATCCCAGTTGGTAAATCTGGGAAAATAATTGCATTTGTGGGTTTATCATCATCACCTGTGCAACCGTCTTCATCACACGTTCACACTCCACCCCCTGCCATTCACAGAGCAGAACCATTTATCATCACACCCCATGTAAAACATTTAAGTCAGCCCACATTATAGAGTGTTTTTGTGCATAAGCTGAAGTACCCACCCAGCCATACAGTGTCACAAGAACTTAATGCTGCTGTAACTGAAATGCTGGCAATTGATCTTTTGCCCTTCTTTGTGGAGAATTCTGGGTTCTGGCAGTTTACTGCACGTGCCTGTCCAAAATGGAAAGTCCCATCCAGGACATACTTTTCGACCTGTGCTGTCCCCGAGTTGTACCATACTGTGTCCGATTCTGTAAGACATGCGCTTCAACATTCCTCCTCTCCATTTATCCATATAAGTATGGATATGTGGACAAGTGGAAAAGCAACGGGGAGTTCATATTTGTGTATAACTGCACATTGGGCGCAAGTGCTGGGTGCTGTTTGTGCTGTTAGTAGTGTGTATAATCAGTGTAGTAAGGTGGAGTCTCGTGGTAGCAATCTTCCAGGAATTTGACAGCATGCAATGATTGCTATGCACAATGTGACCTCTTCACACACTGGTGAAAACATGTTGAACTTGGTACTGATGGAAATTGACAAGTGGATGAACCCCCTATCCCTGAGAGCTGGGTTCATAGCAAGTAACAATGGGTCAAATGTGGAAAAATTCTTCACGAATGGCGGCTTTGCTTGGGTTCCATGCATAGCCCCACAGTTTAAATCTTGTGTGCTGGAGTTTCTGCAGCACCTTGATATAAAGGAAATACTGACAGTTGCACCCTATATCTGTTCTCACTTTTCAAGCTCTGCAAAGGCCCATGACCAGCTTCGGCAGTTGCAGATCCGAAATAGCCTCCCTCAGCTCTGCTTGAAGCTGGAAGTTGTCACCCAGTGGAACTCCACTTTATACATGGCAGAGGGGTTGTATGAACAATACAAAGCCATCTCAGAATATCTTGTCATGCACACTAGCCGTGACACTTCTGGGGCCTCCATGTCTATGACGTATGAACAGTGGCGCCTCGTGGATTCTGTAATAACAATTTTGAGGCCTTTTGAACATGCCACACAGGCAGTGAGTGGTGAGTCTGCATCCATTAGCCAATCAGTTCCACTGCTGCAGGTGCTGAGGCAGACATTGGTGAATGTACAGCATAGCCTTGATTTTGCCGGAGACAGTGCTAGCAGTATGTTGCTGAAACACATGCTGACAGTATTCGACCAGAATCGTCACATCATGAGAATTCAGCATACTGACAACTTTGCAATAGTAACAATTCTGGACCCACGATACAAATGTGGAATTGCCTCAATACTGGAGGACTGGCCTGAACAGGTAAAAAATTTCAGTGGACAACTGGTGCGCTTTGTTCATGGGTCACAGAAGTCACATGCCAAGGTCAGCAAACCTCAGCAGCATAATTAGGCAGAAGGTGAACCTGGAGGAGTATCAAGCATATCCTGTAAGGGGAAGGGTACTGCAGTTTCAGGTGGTCTGTCATCAAAAGCGATTGGCATTAACCCACTTTGGGAGGCTTTTTCCCAAGTGGGGATTTGTGACATAAATGAGTCTGGAGAACAGGATGATGCATCAACCATTGGACATAGTGCAGCACAGAGAATGTTTGAGTCATATTTGTGTAAAAACAGGCATCTGTCAATAACTGATTATCTTCTTTTATACTGGAGTGGAAAGGTCAGTGAATGACCAGAGCTGACCACAGTGGCAGTAAAGTACCTGACATGCCCACCCTCCAGTGTAAGCGGCAAGAGGATATTCAGCTCAGCAGGTGCAATAGTTTGGGATCATCGTACAAACCTCTTCTGCAAATGTCAGTTTGCTAACATTCATAAAAATGAATGGGAGGCACATACCAGCTCAGACTGCAACATCAGTATTCATACCCCGGCCTAGTCATGGTTTTGCTGATGTAGAAATAGACCATCCTGGTGGTACTGGCAGTGGCAGCTTGAAATGGCCTACCACTGACGTAGATGATGACACAATGGAGAAAGAATTTCCCAGTGGTCAGACTTCAGACATAGATGACTGTGACAGCAGCTTTCTTCGTAAGGATGATGATGAGGTTAATGTCGTCAGGTTTTAACTTAAGTGATTACAAGGCTGTCACATTTGTTGTATGATACATGTTTTTTTTTCATGAAGATGAATGAGTGTCCCACTCAGAGTGACTCAAATTCCATATGTCATGTTACATTTATAACACAGAGCACAATATATCCTGGCCCCTGTACCACCACCATAAGACTGCTGTTAGCCAGTGCCACTATAGGGGAATGTCACTGTGTGCCCCCCTGGACTACCACCATGAAACCGCTGTTAGCCACTGCCACCAGGGGGAATGACATTGTGTGCCCCCCCAGACTACCACCACCATAATGTCACTGCTAGCCACTGCCACCATCATATGGAATGTCACTGTGTGCCCACCTGGACCACCACCATGAAACCACTGTTAGCCAGTGCCACCATGGGGAATGACTTTGTGTGCCCCTCTGGACCACCGCCACCATAATACCACTGTTAGCCACTGTCACCACCACCAGATGCAGGAATATGTGAGAGGGAATGTCATCATGTGCCTCAGCTGTGACCACCACCACCCACAACCACTATTGTGACAATGTTTTCCATTACGTCTTGACCATGCCAAGGCAAAGGGAGTCAAACAGGAGACCACATCCATCAGCCACAGGCACAAGGCTTCTTAATATGAATACTATTAAGTGAGTATGTGTACTAATGGTTTTCATGCCATTCAACATCCTTTAGCTGTGTGTTTTGTTTTCTATAGCTTTTCCGAGCTGCAATGGTCAAACACATACAGTCAAATAATTTTATTTTTTTACAGCTTAACAGCAATGGTCTGTTCTTCACTGAAGGTCTGTATTAATGGTACAGCAGCAGTACTGTTGACAGGAACCTATGGGATATCCATTTCCAATCCATACTGGTAAGTATATCAATTTTATTTCATCTGTTCCTTTTTTTTCATAACAGTGCAAAAAATCTGACTGGTGATTATAAAGAAGGTGACATGTATGTCACAAAAAATATTTCTGCAACATATCATGCACTGTATTCAAAATTTTCAGCTGCAGCCATGACAGTGTTGAAAAAGTTTGACCCAGGTCATGTTACTTGACAAAATGTGGTTTTAAAATGTAACTTGAGTTGAGACACAGGGACACTGACACAGTGTATTTATTACTAGCCTGGTATTTAAATTGTTATCTGATGACTGCAGTGGGACAGCTTGTGATTTGTGTTAATCCAGATACCCATGGTGGAACAGCCACGGCTTAAACATAATGTATTACTGCTGCAATCAAGTTGTAATATGTCCTCATTTCTCTTTTTGGGAAACTTCCAGATGCTTTGTGGTGTCATAGTTGCCTTATCCAATGAACTTCTTCAACATCATGCTCCCCCCCGGGCTGGGGCAGACATGCAACAAAGAGAAGTCATTTGAATCGTTGATGATAAGACCATCATTACCGAACTGAAGAAGAATGCAGATAAAATCTGAGAAGAAGTAACCAAATAGTAAACCATTAAAGATATCTACTTGCAAATATGCCCCCCCAAAAAAATACTTACCTTCATTGGCTTGACAGTATTCCATTTCCAATTCCAACAACAAAAATTTCTTATCAACACGGTAATGTGCACACCAACAGTATGTGACCTGTGATACAAAATAATACAATGCGTACATGTATATATGTGTATATAGTATATATATATATATATATATATATATATATATATATATATATATATATATATATATGTCAACCCCACAAGAAATATATATATATATATATATATATACACACACATACACACACACACACAATGGGAGTGAGACATATTCCAGTGAGATAAAACAAGTTATTTTCACTGCAGTGAAATAAATCCTGATGACATCAGCAGAGTTAAAATAAATGCCATTTATTACACCCTAGAAACCCATGCTAAACCTGCGCAAAGCCACGCAAATTGTATATTTTGCAACAATGAGGCCCCCATTGTATAAATAGGATACATGATGTGCACTCGTGTAATATGTGAAATATGTTCAGTCCTGTAGAGTGACCTCTGAAACCTCACTCATGGATTTGCCACTTGAGTATTCAGAGGTCACTCTAGAGCAACAGTTCTCAAACTTTGTCACAGTGAGCCTCCCCTAAGCCATGAAAAAGATCTTGAGCCTCCCCTAAAATACTGAAATATGTTTGGGCCTCCCCATAGAAAAATAGCCTACTCTTCACAGTACATCAGGAATAAATTGAAACCTCGTGGCATAGCTTGCTTTCATGTTATTAAGCTTATTGTACCCCCACCTCCCAAAAGGACAACCTACTTTCTCCAATATTTTGACTCTCAAACCATTGCTACCCCTTACTGCCATACCTTCATGGGTCAGACTACTTTTTCTGTTTCTCCTCTAACTGGAATAACCTTCCTGCCGACCTCTGCCTCTCCCCCCTCACCCTGCTTTTAAGCAACTTTACAGGGATCATTTTGCTCCCTCCTGCTCTTATTCCTACTACCTGTATGGTTAACTCTTGTATTCGGACAGTTCTGCTGCCAGTCTAATTGATCAATTGTTCCTTGCATTGGTAGTTTATTGTTCGTAATTTGTTTGCACTTTTATTCATTTTGTATTGCTTGAGTATTTTGCAGTTACATTCTGAATTGTATTTTCTCACTACCCTTCCCTGGGTACACCCGAAATAAGCCATGGCTCAGTGTACAGTACTTTCCCTGGTCACAGACTTGTGAATAAATACATACATTCACCTACTATTATCCTCTTTCAGCTTGCCTTATCCCTTCACTCAAACTCTATAAAGTTCAAAATTTAAATACAGTACTTTTTCAAGACTTACTTGAGCCTCCCCTAGAAAAGGTTGGGGCCTCCCAAGGGAGGCTGGCCTCACCATTTGAAAACCCCTGCCTAGAGGAGTGAAAATATTTTCCATATCAAACTTGTGCCCATGATGTATCCCATATATATATATATATATATATATATATATATATATATATATATATATATATATATATATATATATATATATATATACACACACACAACATATACATATATATATATATATATCTCAACTCACCAAGGTTACTATTAGTGTACACACAAAGGGCATCCTTCCATCCGGTAGAGGATTATGCATCGCAGCACACTTTGGACAAGCAACAGTTCTCTCATTGTCATTATTTGTGACAGAACACGACATGGTCATTCATGTCATGGTATCCCTCCTTCACACGGTTTGGCAAGACGCTGTGCATCATGATATCATCATCACAGTAAGGTCAATACACACACAGTAGCATTACATGTAAGTGCAACAGCAGCAGCAGCACTTGTGAATTTTCTGGACCCAAGACAGTTGCATTTTGGGGATGCACAATAATTCTGGGGAATGTGTGTGACTACTGCATGCATGTCTGAGTGCCCCAATAATTCTGGGAGACTTTGCATTTCATGTTACGCTTTCATTTCACTTTGCCAGCAGTTGTGAATTTCTAGACACAAGACAGTTGCATTTTGGGGATGCACAATAATTCTGGGGGCTGTGTGTGAGTACTGCATGCCTGACTGAGTGTGCCATTAATTCTGGGACACTTTGCATTTCATGTTATGCTCTCATTTCACTTCGTCAGCAGCTGTTAATTTCTGTACACAGGACAGTTGCATTTTGGGGATGCACAATAATTCTGGGGACTGTGTGTGAGTACTGTGTGCAAGACTGACTGCGCCATTAATTCTGGGAGACTTTGCAATTCTTGTTACGCTACAATTTCACTTCATCAGCACTGGGGAATTTTCTGAACACAAGACAGTTGCATTTTGGGATTGGGAATTCTGGTGAGTCTGGTAAATATTTTTGGAGCCTCAGTAATGTTTACTTTCTGTTATGCTATCATGAAGTATTTGTCAAAATGCAGGACTGAGCAGTGCAATTATACTGTGCTGAACTACATGTGTGCAGTCTGTCTTCTTTCCTGTGTGTGCAGAAACTGTCCAGCTTCTTGCAAGTTGCAAATATATACATATGCTGATGCTGACTTGTTGAAGTGTTTATGGTACAAAGAATAAAGATAAGAATATATGTTGTGTATTTTATTTGTACCATCAACGGCAGCAGACAAAGTGATATGATATGTTTTCAGAGGTCTTGGGCCAGTGTGCACCTCAATCACTCACACAGACACAATGCACACATGACTTTGCGGAGATAATAGCACAAAAAATCATGCATTTAAACAAACCATACCCAACAGACACAAAATATTGCTGAGGCACCCAAAATATTTTATGGTGTACAGACATGCTCAAGTCAGAATATAGAACAGGTCCTGCAGTTCACTGCCACCACACTGTGCTACCACTGATGCCATGTCGTGCTATGGTGTACTTCAACTTGCTGCAAAACTGACACTGCCAGTGTAAACTAGAAAGACATATTCCAGAACAAATAATGAAATGAAGGAATGTGGTAGTACAATGTGGTGGCAGTGAAGTGGACCTTATATATTTTCTGACTTTATGTCTGTACACCATGAAATATTTTGGGTGCATCAGCAATACTTCATGTCTGTTGGATACAGTTTGTTGAAAAGCAGGATATTTTGTTGCTATGATCTCCTAACAAATAAAATATATGTTATATATTCTTATCTTTATTCTTTATACAATAAACACACAAACAAGTCAGACAGCAATCAGCATATATATGTTTGCAAGAAGCTGGACAGTGTCTGCAGTACATACACACACAGGAAAGAAGACTGACTGCACACATGCAGTTTGGCACAGTATACTTGCACTGCTCAGTCCTGCTTTTCCACAAACACTTCATGACAGAAAGTAAACATTAATGAGGCACCAAAACAGCGTGCACATACACACACACACACACTTAACAGAAGGAAGGGGGTCCAGAATACAAAGTGTCACGCATACAGAAGACAACAAAAACGGGCATAATTACATACAAGGGTCAGAGATGGTGGAGGAATACATTTTATAACACAACAGGGAAGGTGTCTGGGGGCACATGGTGTGAGGAACAAAAAACTAATGTGAGATACCCTGGTGGTCCAGCAGCAGTTCCAGCATGGACATCATTTGTAACTGATGTCCTTCTATGTGATCCAACCACTGCTGGACAGCACTCACCCTCTCATTGTTCTCCTCAACAGCACTCCAGAGAACTGCCAGGTCAGCCTGCTTTACAGGCAGTTCTCTGTGGTCCACATGTTCTACAGGCTCAGCTGCTGGTGGGGGTGGGGATGCTGGTGGAGCAACAGGTGCTGCTCTGGCCCTCCTCTTCTTAGGGCCACCGCCATGCACAGCTGCACCCTCTGCCACAGAGGGCCAGTAGGTGCAGGCCTGGCCCATTCTGTGGCAGCCTGCCACTCCAACTGGTGGTGGTTCAGCATATGGGTGTGCTGACCCCCAGTCCCCAGGTGAGTCCACCGGGGGCTCAGGTGCACCTCCATCTGACATAGGTAGAACCTGACCATGCTGCTGTTCCCCTGACAAAGTCAAAAAACTCCCAAACAATGGAGGTGCGGGAAGGACCAGACACAGGCAGGGGAGGGCTAGATGCACTGGCAGCCAGCTGGTCATGGTGTGCAACAGGAATGGGATCCACATGTGGGCCCAGGAGCACAGGCACATCCTGCTCCAGAGGACCTGGTGCTGGAGCCGGTGTTGGATGTATTGGTGATTCAACTGCCTCAGAGTCAGGAGGAAGTACTAGTTCTGCTTCCGGGGGGGGGACACTCAACATCTTGGATTGGTCCAACAGGAACTGGCAGCCATGCCCTCCACATGTCCACATGTGCACTACCACACTCTCCCAGAACTGCCCCCACCCCAGACATTCCCTCACCCTAGTCCATCACTCCTACTGTGCTCCCTCAGTCTGAGCAGTGACTACTCGACTAGACAGAAAACACTCACACTGTCACACAACACACACACAGTCACACAGACAAACAACCAACTACTTATAAAGGTAAGAAAAAGATGAATTTACAGAAAGAACAAATTAAGTGAAAAAGAGTACAGAAAAGACAAAAAATTTAGCTTTTAAAAAAAACTGTTGGGTCTAATTCAGAATTTAAATCTCCTCGCTTTGATCTCCAAGTCTCAAGCTGTCTCACAGTCACAAAACAACACACTCCTCTCTCTCCATCTGCAGAGGAGAAAGTGAAACTATCTCCTTGGCAAGGAACTTCTTTCCTGCCTGGCTAAAGAGCATGTGACTTACAGTACTGTTAGCCATGTGATGTGTGGGGGAGGGCTACCAAATCTGGAACATGAAGTGGATCACTTAGAATCATAATGAGGAACGTGAAGTCCATTTAAAACGACTTTGCCTTACTTCACATTACCATTCCACCTTAATGTGAAGTGGTAATGACAAGGTGAAGTGAGAATTTTACATTGCCCACTTTACGCTCACTTCACCGGCGTAATTAAAATTTGCTGCATCACTACATGCTAGTCCTAGACAAGTGGGATATGCACAAGAGACCATATCCATGTGCTCACGAGAGAGAGATTGTCGAGTTTATTGATGGAACTCTTCAATCTGAACTTCAAAACTTGTTAGTGTGTGCAATTCCAAGAACTATCAAGGACTTGATCCAAAAAGGGAGGACTTTGCAAGATAATATGAGTAAGACAAAACCTGTAGAAAATCATGGTTATGAGAAGAGATAGAGGTTCCAGAAGAGAGGACCTGAGGCTCAAGCAAATGCAATGCCAGATAGTTCAGTCAAACTGACACAGCAGAGATATTAACCAAGAATGACTAATCCATCAGAACTGAGATGTTGCAGATGTAATAAGCTGGGTCATAAAAGGCCTGATTGTCCAAAGGGAAAGCCAGATATGAATGCTAGCAGAGCAGCAACCACTCTCATTCGGGGCAAAGAGAAGTCAAAGCCTAATCCAATAGAAGTAACTAAAGAAAAGAGTGTTCCACAAATAGTAACGTCAATCACAAGTTTGAATTTTCTGTACTTGCCAGTCAAGTTGGGAGACATGAACACTCAAGGTTTTGTGAATACTGGAGCAACTACTTCAATAATTTTGAGACCTACTGTACATTAATGCAAAGTATCGACTTATGGACATGAGGAAACCAGAGGTGGAGCTCACATTAGCATCAGAAGAGACATATAGTCCATGGGGACAAGGAGAAATTAATCTCAGTGTACTAGACATCCTGTGGAAGGGAAAAGTCATAATTTTCTACACAGCCGTAGCTGAAGTGGTCATTGGAACTGACATCCTTAAAGATTTACATATGGTGATTGATATAGCAAACAAGGCTGTGAAGAGTCCTGAACTCATTGTATGTAAACCACAGGAAGAGACAGTAATGGAAGAAGAAAATTAGATAATAATGAATCTATAGAAGAATGTGTCTGAGGAGCACTGGACTGCAACTGTAATTACAATGGGACCTGAGGATATCCTGCAAGATATCAAGGTGTTTGCAAGTCCATGTCTAGAAGGACTGATGGAACTAGAAGTCAGTCGAGATGAGCAGTTCGAGACACTGCTAGGTGACTATCCAGAGGTAGTTACAGAGAGGATCGATCACACAGATCTGATTCAGTACACCATAAAAACAGGAAATGCACAACCAATAAGAAGCAGGCCATATGCATATTCATCCGCTAAGAGAGATTATTCAGAAACAGATACTAGAGGTGTTGGAAGAAAGGAGTATCAAGCCATCTTTGCCGGCCTGGTCATTGCCAGTAGTGTTGGTGCTTAAGAAAGATGGGCCCACAAGATTCTGTGTTGATTACCAGAAGGTGAATGCTGTGACAAGAGGAGATGCCTAACCTATGAAAAACATGAGCAAAGTGTTCAATACGCTTACAGGAGCACTGATATTCTCGACTACCGATCTCAGGAGTGGATATTGGCAGACACCTGTAGATGCTACAGACTGGTGTAAGACAGCCTTTATCATGCATGAAGGACTGTATGAGTTCAATGTATTGCTGATATGCTAAAGAATTCTACTTTTCAGAGAATGATGGATGAAGTGTTGAGAGAACTTCAATATTGATTCTACTTTACATACATGGATGATGTAATCATAGAAACATAGAAACTGACCGCAGATAAGGACCACTAGGCCCATCCGGTCTGCCCGTATTTCCTACCTTCATCAGTGGCCGCTGACCCTACTTGGTCATCAGCTTTAGCCTCTCCTTCCCACCTCTAGGGTTCCCTTATGCCTAGCCCATGCATGTTTGAATCCCCCCACTGTGCTAGCTCCCACCACCTCCTGGGGTAGGCTATTCAATGCATCCACCACCCTTTCCATGAAGAAAAACATCCTCACATTCCCCTTTATCCTGCCCCCTCCAATCTCACATTGTGCCCCCTTGCCCTTGTACAGCTATACTGTAAGATGTCACCAACTTGCACTTTGTTTATGCCCTTAAGATACCTGAAGGTTTCTATCATATCTCCCCATTCCAACCTCTCTTCCAGTATATACATATTGAGGTATTTTAATCTCTCCTCATATGTCTTCTGCTGCATGCCCTGCACCATTTTAGTTGCACTTCTCTGAACCACATCCACCCTGTCTATGTCCTTATGAAGAATTACACTCCATACTTCAGATGAGGCCTCACCAGTGTTTTGTACAGTGGTATCACTACCTACCTTTTTCTACTAGTGATACCCTTTCCTATGCACCCCAACATGCCACTGGTCCTCCCCACAGCCTTTGTACATTGTTTGGTCACCTTTAGGTCATCCAAGATGATTATCCCTAAATCCCTTTCTTCCCTGGTTACTGTCAGCAACCTCCACTCCAATTCTGTAACTCTTCACAGGGTTTCAGTGCCCCAGGTGCATGATTTTGCACTTCTTTGAATTACATTTTAGTTGCCACACTTTGGACCATTTTTCCAGCTTTCCTAGGTCCCTCCTCATTTTCTCAACCCTATCTGGAGTGTCTACCCTGTTGCACATATCTGCACTGTATTGTTTTATTTTTTTTGTACTATATCACTGTCTGTACTATTTCTTATCTGTCTGTAATACTGCTCCTGTACCTCGGGTCACACCTTAAAAAGAGCCTCAGCTCAGTGGGCCATTCCCGGTCACCAATTTCTAAATAAAAAAATAAAATAAAAAATTCTACTTCATCTGCTCTGGCTACTTATCTGTACCTGACATCATAGTTTGACATCATAATCCTGTGATTGCAACTTTATAACATTTCTTCGGAAATGATTGTGATGTCATCAACAGATGGTACATCTGATAAACCCTGGGTCACATTATGACAAACAGGCCTCTCCAAGTCCTTTGTATGAACTTATGAACCTGCTAGTAGATAAAGACCATATGGTCTATCGAGTCTGCTCGAATGTGCAGCTTGCAGCTCCTATACTACAGCTGCCCCTCCTTCCCCTCCCCCTCCAGTTACCCTCCCCCTTACCCTGTCCCATCCCCTTTTGAAGCAGCTCACTGTATTACAGGATACCTCTTCCTCTGGTAATGCATTCCAACCTGCCACCACCCTCTCCATGAAGAAGTGTTTCCTCATTTCCCTCCTGAACCTACCCCTCTCCAATCTCAAACTGTGCCCATGGGTGTCGCTCCCCTTCCTTACCTGGAAAAGCCCACCCATGTCCATCCTATTTATCCCCTTCATGTATTTGAAGGTCTCAATCATGTTCCCCCATCCCTCCTCTCCTCCAGGGAGTACATGTTCAGCTCCCTCAGCCTACTTTCATACAGCAAGTCCTCTAACCCGTGGATCATTTTTGTTGCCCTGCACTGCACAGCCTCCCATAGCCTAATGTCCTTCCTCATCAATTCAAGAACAATGGAAAAGCACTGGGAGCATTTGAGAGAGGTTTTACAAAGGCTCAAGTGTCATGGACTTACATAAAGAGAGAGAAAAGCAACTTTTTACTGTTAGAGATAAAGTTCTTAGGTCACATAGTAACTAATGGAGGAATACTGCCTGAACCAGCTACTGTACAAGTCATCCAAGATTTTCCAAGCCCAAAGAAAGTAAAAGACATTCAAAGATTTCTAGGACTATGTACTTGGTATGGACCATTCATCCAATAGATGGCAGATATTGCAGAGCTTCTTAATCAGTTGAGAAGGAATAGAACCAAATGGGAATGGATGCCCTCACAAGAAAAGGCATTTCAAACAATCAAAAAAAAAAGATATTGAAAATGGAGAAATTGTATTTTCCAGATTTCAATAAGCCATTCTACTTAGCAACAGATGCAAGGGACTTGGTGCTGTGCTATATCAAGAAAGCAACAGGGAGGAGAAAGTGATCTCATATGCTAGTAGAACTTTAACCGCAACTGAAAGGAAGTATTACACATCCGAGAAAGAATGCTTAGCGATTGTGTGGGCTATTAAAAAGTACAGAGGATACTAAGACAGCAAACCATTCACATTGTACATGGATCATAAGGCTTCGACCTGGTAGTACACCATGAAAGATACAAACGGAAAGTTGGTACATTGGTCATTGCTTTTACATGAGTAAGCATTTAAGATTTAGCATTGTAAAGGGAGTGTGAATGTGACAGCAGAGTTCTAATCATGAAGCACAGACAATGAGGAAGAAGAAGAAGAAGTCAAAACAGATGTTACAGACATGTAGAAAATAATTCCAGACTTATGCTGTAGTTTCACAAGAACAAAAGAGTCCATTGAAGAGGATGAAGAGCAACTGCTACTGTTCAGCTTCTACTGTTCAACCTAAAGGAAGTCTGAAGAGAACAAAGAAGTCATAGTTAAAAAGACTAATCGAGATTATCTAGAAGGGAGAACTCATGGAAAGTTTAACTGCTAAATAGAAAGTGTCAAGTTAAGAGCACCAATATGTGCTGATAGACAACATCCTGATGCTACACCTTTAAAGTCCAGAAGAATGGAAAGTGCTTTTACTGGAGAAATTGCAAGAGAAAACCATGCAACTAATGTAGGATTACACCATATCGGGGCATATGGGTAGAAAGAAAACTCTCGACAGATTGAGAGTACGATTTTACTGGTTAAAAATGTATCAAGGTGTGATACAATATGTACAGTCATGCAGTATGTGCCAAGAGAAAAAGGCAAGCAACCAAAAGGAGATGGGAAAAATAATTGTGACCCATCCCAGTGGACCGTGGACAATTGCCACTGATCTAGTTGGACCATTGCCAAAAACAAATAAGGGGAATGAGTACCTCATGGTAGTTGTTGATCAACTCACCGAGTGGGTGGAAGCTTTTCCTTTACTGAGAACCAATACAGATGTGATAGTGCGAAAAATGGAGATGGGGATATTGTGCAGATGGGGAATTCCACAGCATATTGTAACAGATACGGGGCCACAGTTCAGGTCTGAACAATGGGAACTATTTTGCAGTGCTTGGGGAGTCAAGCTTATTTACACAACACCCTACCATTCGCAAAGTAACTGGACTTGAAAGAACTAATAGAAATATCAAAATCTATTTGTGAGCATATGTGCATGATAATTAGACAAGATGGGATCAGTATTTACTGAGAATGTTAATGGCTTTACCTAGTGCAGTGTAAGACTCGACAGGATATAGTACAGCCTTACTAATGTATGGAAGAGAAGTAATGCTACCCATTGATTGAGAATTGTCAGGTGACCCAGAAGTGGTGGAAGACATATCAGAATATACAAAGACTTTAACAGACAATGGGACCTATTCACGAATGACTACGGTGGCTACACACCACGTAAGTCGGACATGTAGCCACTGTGCAGATGTCTGTGCCCACTACACCCCCTCTGCCCCATTCTCAACAATGATGTGCCCCTCCCTATGCACCCAATCTCCCGGCTGATCGTGGAGCTCTGGTCGGGGGGAGGAGTGTTGAGGGCCGGTGAGTCAGCATTCCACAGCATGCACATCCATGCAGAGTGCTGTGAGTTGGGTTTGCTGGCTGTGCATCTGGGAGGCAGCTGTAAACCACTGGGGCTGGTTACACATCCCCTGGGGAGGATGCTTCCAGACCAGGTGGGGGGGCATCGGCCCCCCCAATGATGCTGATCCTGCCATCAGGGCACATCAGGAGGCTGGGGTCAGGTGGATGGGGTAATCCCACTCTTCAGCATGGTTGGCACACTGCACGCTGGCTGGCAACATGGTGCCATAGTGCGCAAGGGATCCACTGTGGGTCCCTGCCTGCCAGGATCACCTGCTCCACACACACCTGCCCACTGCAGACCTGTGCACTGGGGGGTGAGGCCATGTAAGGCAGCTGGGCAGGGGCCAGTGTTCATAAGTGCCCCTGTGCAGATGTCCCTTGGGTGCGGAGCTGTGCACCCCAATATGCATCTCTTGCACGCGTTTTTGTGAATAGGCCCCAATATAAGACAATGCTGGGATATTGCTAAGCGAAATATGGACAATGCCCAGGAGAATCAGAAACAGTTCTATGACCAAAACAAAAGAGATATAGCTATGGACTATGAAGAGATGGTACTGTCAACTGCAATCGAATAAGGCTAATACGTTTTCAGCAAAACTTGCAAGGAGATAGGAAGGGCCGTATGTGGTTGCCAGAAAATGCTCAGGGTCACATACCTTCTGAGAGACCCATCTACTGGTTTAGACAGGGGGTACACAACATTAGTAACTGTAGGAAGTTCAGAAGTAGAGATAGGACAGACTACACCGGTATGAATTCTGGGGGTGCACCAGATGTGCAAACTTCTTTGGACAAGCCAAAGGAGACCAAATTTCTGAAAGCCATAATGCACAGAGTAATAGTTTTAGGCCTAGGAAGTGTGTGGACTATAGAATCCTATATTCTGTTTGTAATTAATCCTAGTGGGTCAGCTATACTCACTAAGTGCATCAGAAAAATAGTAAAGTCTGAAAAATGTATATAATGTGTATATAGTAAATGTGCTAGTCATTTCGTATGGGTTTAACATAAGATAATGAGGCTTTCTAGATAAGGTAGGCATTGGATAACGTTGTTTCCCTTCTGGGGGTAAGACTGTAATAGCCTAGATAGACTGTTCCACCAAGAGAATAGGGATAGCCTAATAGTTTTACTGTATTTACAAAATAAACTCAAGGAAGCAGGCTCGAGACCCAATGTAGGTAGGAGCTGCCAGAGAAATATAGGGTAGCCCCTACAGTGATAAAAAAAAAAACTAGATTCAGTGTTCATAATTATACCACAGTAGAGATTAATACTTTAAAATAATTTTGGTTCTAAAATACACAGTGAGCATATCATTAATTAGAGACAGTGGGATGCAACATGGGGGGATGTGGAAAGGAGTCCTGGCCCTGTCGTTTTCTCACACACATGCAGTTTTACATAGATTGTTGTGATTGGCATCACTTTTGTGGTAAAATACAGTATTTAATGATAAAATAGTGAAATTATATGTTTGGTGGCCACTGGACTATTTACTGATCACCCTGGCTAGTTATTCAAGTGCTGGCAGACAGTGTAGAATTTGGACTGCCTGAGTTGCCTGTGGAGACTTTTAATAGTTAAAATAATTATTTTATATTTGCAATCACTTCTGAAGTAATAGTTGCTCTGTGGTAAAGTTTTAAGATGCAGAGTGGCAGCTGCGGGTGCTACAGGCACAAAAACGTGAGTGAGAAGGAGAGTAAATAACCATGCATTGGTCCCACAGTGAGAGCACTTGATGCTCAGTAATGGAATCCTTGTGACTACCTAAGGCAGTTCCCTTACTCGACAGCTGTACAGAAGCTAGGCTTTGGCCTAGAGAACTCTCCTGTTACATGCAGCACTGTGAGATAGCAGCACGATGTGCTCCTCTCGAAGCAGGATCAACCAGATAAATTATTCCATTTTTCAGTAGTTGGCAGGTGAAAGCTCAAGGGAATGATAGGGACTGGCTCCTATTAAAATAAAACAAATAAAACAAAAGGGGGGCACCATCCAGAAATCAGGGCTCTGGAAGCTCAGACACAGTAAAGAAATGCACACACTGTTCAGAAGCTTAAAGGAGGAACAATTATGTGAATTCAAGGGTGCGATTGTGGCACAGGGGCTCAAAGTTTTACACACATGAAAAACACATCTAACATAAATATAGAGAATAATAGCTGGGTAGGAAGTTATAATGAGGATTTTACACCCTTGAAGAGTGGGATGCCATATAAACCCCGACAGCAAAGATTGAGGGGTTTGTTAAGGCATCCCACCCCAAGGAGGTGTGTAAAATCTGAGTTTTACACACCTACCCATCCTATATTTTGTATAATTGCAGGGGGTCATTTTTTCACCACAGCAATTACACAAAATAAATGTACATCTCTATGGAGCCGAGCTGTGGACCATTGGGGTTTCAGCATGGTCCACAGTGGCTCGTCTCCTGATATACATCACTGTTTACTTTTTTTTATGTTTTCTTGTGCACACGTAAGCAACATATTGTCGCAGTAGGAGAAATGCAGAGGTGTGTCAATTTTGGTGAATGCAGGGCACGCTTTAAAAGGTGTGTCCCTCATTCGCCAATTAGTGAACATGCTAGAGGTGACACAAGTGTTTTTCAGTGCCACCAACTTGAAACAATTTCATCACTGCAATCAGAGCCAAGCTCATCATGCAGTGGCACCTCAGCCTCTGCTATGTGCCTTGCCTGGTGTGACATAATAATAAACATGGCAGAGGATCCACCGTCTGCCTCTTGCAATCAGTAGCAAGCCGACTTCAAGGGTGTGTAAAGCCCAAGATTGTGTGGCATACTGGGAACCCACCCCAGTGTGCCTCCCTGTATTTGGAAGCCAACCCCATCGGCATTTTCCTGCCTCCGTCCACCTCCATTGTGAGCCACACTGGGAGCCCACCCCAGTGTGGCAAACATCATGCCCCCAAAGTCATGGGGCACAGTGGAAGCCCACCCCAGTGTGCATAACATTGTTTCATACACCTGTAAAGAAAAAAAAAATCTGCATAGTTTTTTTTTGTTTTTTAACCTGAAACAAAGAAAACGGTCCCTCGCTGTCGGCAGGCCCCCTTCCCCCAACCCTCACGCACCCTCTGCGCACCCCACCTCTCCACACACCCACACCATATACTTACCTCCGGAGGCCTGGTGCCGCAATCTTCGGTGGAGCGGGAACACGTCTTCACTCTTCAAAGCCAACCGCGAACTGAAGAACTGAAGAAATGCAGTAAGCTGTATAATGGCATAAATTGGGGGGTTTCAACTTAGGTGGATATCGTGGCCATTTTTTGTGACTTTTGGCTCCAAATTTTCAACATGGGGTTCTTGGGACCCCACCTCATGAACTTAGTCACTGTCATTTGGTTATTCAGTCCTGAAAGGTGATTTTGCTGTCACTATGCGGAATCACGTTTTGGGACTGATTAATGAAATGACAATGCCACTGTTCATGAGGTGGGCTCCCAAAAAGCCTATGTTGCATATTTGATGAAAAATTTCCAAAAAATGACTATGTTACAAGTGTGTGTTGCGCAGTTTCCATGCACACTGTAACTTCGAGAATCGTTCATATTTTCACTGCAGATTTTCAACATTGCCATTTTTTCACACCTTATGAACAGTACAGCTGTCATTTTTCACATCCTGCCCGAAATGTGTTTTCACACATCTGGCGCACAATGGCATGGTCGCTGTGTGAAATCAACTTCTGGGACAGATTAAGAAAATCACAGTGACACTGTTAATGAGTGAAGGTCTCTAAATGTCTATGTTGAAAATTTGGTGACAAAAGGCCACAAAATGACAGTGTTACGAGCGTGCATTGTGCAGTTTCCATGCATGCTCATGACTTTGAGATTTTTTAATTATTTTTACTCCAGATTTTCAACATTGCCATTTCTTTACACCTCCTTATGAGTGGTACAGCTGTCATGTTCCATCAGCGGAGGTCTCAAAATGCCTATGTTGAAAATTTGGTTAAAAAAAATCCCCAAAATAATTGCATTACGGGCATCTGTTGCCCATTTTCTATGCACGCTCATGACTTCACCACGATTCCAGATTTTCACTCTAGATTTTCAACATTACCATTTCTTTACACCTCCTCGTGAACAGTACAGCTGTCATTTTTTACATCCTGCCCGAAATGTGTTTTTTCACCTGTGGTGCCAAATGGCACAGTCGCTGTGCAAAATCACCTTTTCGCTAATGAACTGATAGTGCCACTGTTCATGAGGTGGGGTAACAAAAAGCCAATGTTGAAAATTTGGAGTGAAAATGACCAACAAACACCTGGGGCATTAGGGTTTCCAACTGTAACACCCCACCCTGTAGAGCCTAACAGGTGTCAGGGGTGTGACTTGGGATTTTCAGCTGTAATGCTCAAGCCATTCCACCCCCAGCCTGCACCCACTGACAGACATTGAGGTGTGCGTTGGACTTTTTGGTCCCAAAGTTCACCCTATTCTCCTATAATGCACCCATCTCAGTGTATTTCCTTATGGCATGGGGTGAGTGTAAGGCCCAAAGACTCCAAGGTACACCGTGACACGTGTTGGTGTCTGCAGGATATGGTGAGGTGAAATGGTGTTAGCATTATGACCCTAAGGCACACCCCAGTGCCTGTCAACCTCTGCAGGGTGGGGGTGGGGTTGGCTTCAGTTCAATACTTCACTGCCATTCCTATTATGCATCTCTCTAACTTCTGCAATGTCAATGCCAATGCCAGCAAAACAATATTCATCATTGACAAATGCTTGTTTTATTTATTTCCAACTGAAAAAAAAATCTTTTTATGTGCCCAGCAGTCATATACTTGTTTAAAAAAGAAGAACTTACCGCTGACATCTACGGTTGGCGTCAGCAAACTGCAGAGCATTGAGGAGCTGTACGGCAGGGGAAATGCAGAGTAGAGGTAGACCATAGCTAGCACATGCGCCGAGCTAGGGAAATGGGGCACTTGTTTGTCGTTATAACCAGCTGGTTATAATGATAAAATTACAGCCCGGTTTCCCTATGGGAAAAAACGAGAGACAGTTATTATAAATAAATACATATATGTATAAAAAGGCGTGTGGAAGCTGAAGGAGTCTTGGGCACAACACAAAGTTATTTGTAAGTTACAGAAGTGCACAGATGCAAAAAGGAAGCACTTTGAAGCAGACACTAGCAGAATATAAAGCCAGTCATGCTATAACAGTATTGTCATATTCAGAATTGTGTTGCCATGTCAATTTTTGCTAGAAATGAACCAAACTTGGCAGACTCATTCCTTAGAGTGCCCTACACAAGGGGAAAAAATAGTTTCAGATTTCTAAGGTATAAAATAGAGGAGTTGTTCACCTTAATAGGGAGAGTGGGTCCTGAATGAAGCTAATCCATGCAGGAAGTTAAACTGGAGGTGGGGCTTAGCGTAGGAAAATGAATATTTAATGTCTGAGAGAAAATACTGTTGAACTAAGCACAATAAAATTGGAAACAACTATTCTGACTGGAAAAATGATAGAGAAGTGTTCAGAAGTGACTATTTCAGTACTTTCATGATAAAAGAACAGTAGTGTTAGCGACTCAGCTTTCCTAGGGGCTACTGTGTGCAGAAAAAATTCAACAAGAAGCTTGGGAAGTCATCTGTCCAGTCATTATATTGAATTAGTGCTTAACCCTTGTGAAAATGTTTATTTTTAGTGACAAAGGAAATGTATTTTAAAATGACCAGAAGTTATAAAAAACAGGGTAAGCCTTAGAATGTTCAGGGGGCAGCTGAGCTTCAAAATTGAGAATTCCATTGGAGCTTATGCTGCTGCAGGGAGGAATTTCATTGGTGCTGAGCTGCTGGACCGGTGAGTGTCCACTCAGTGACTACAGATTTAAATATGGTAGTGAGATGTAGGGTATAAAAAGAGCCAACCAACCAGTGTGCAGTCAGTCTGGGCAGGAAGGGTGACCAAGAAGAAAGGTGCCCATGACAAAGGGGTGTCTGTCTGAAGAGGCCTAGTGAAGAAGAAAAGCCTGATAAAACCAGTTTAGTTTAAATACAGTGTAGGAATAGGGGATCACCTGTATCCCAGAGTAGGGTCAGATAGGACAGCAAGTGAGAACAGGGTAAAGAATAGGAAACATGTTGCTTCAAGTGCCTGATGATCCTGTGTAACAAGGTTCCTCACAGAAGAAGAAGAAGAAAAGCTGCAAATCTGAAGAAATCATTGCTTCTCTTCACATCTGCACCCTGCTGACTCAAAGGGGGCCTCCAACTACATCAAGCTGCAACATCTTAACACAGAATTTCTTCAGTAAATCCAAAAGAGTGTGGTATAGTAAGAACATTGTTGTTGCAGTCTGGGACTATTTTAAAAACCACAAAGACACTGTTTTACAGAGAATTTATGTCATTGTTTCTGAATTTGAGAGACTATTGTTAAAGTGAAGGACTGAACCTGAATGGACTGGGGGGGGATTCTCTCACAACTTTTAATGTACCAGTATGCAACATTGTTTAATGACATTGCTCATTTTAAATGTTTTACAGTTATGATTTTATCAAATGACAAATAATTTTAGAGTATAAGAAGCACAGTATAGTAAATAAGTAATTGGATACCAGGGTGGGTATCTGGCAGGAGGGGTCAGTGGGCTGACTGAGCTAGATAAGGTCTAGTAGTCAGTGTACACCCTTAAGCCAGGTAAATTTGGATACCAGGGTGGTATCTCGCAGAAGGGGTCAGTGCACTGACTGCTCAGAGGTATGGCCCAGTAGTCACTGTATTCCTTAGAGCTACATATAGAGTGTATACAGTAATTGGATACCAGGGAAGGTATCTAGCAGAAGGGGTCAGTGCACTGACTGCCTGGAGGTGGACCAAGTAGTCACCAATTTTCTTAGTTCTACAGTAAATAAAGTGTGGGGATTTAGGCCTACAGTAGGTGGGTACTTACCCTGGTAAAGTGAGATATCTGGAGGGCTGGTGGGTGGTGAGTGCCTGCAGTCTCCAGGGGTGATTACAAGGTGATTAGTAGGGTGAAGGTGCCCTGCTGGGATACAGAATATACAGTAATTCTAATTTATGTGTTTGAATTGTTATTTTTGCCTCAATTTAAACTGTGCCATTCGTGGCTATGATTACAAAGATTTCCTTCATTATTTCAGTAAACTTTGATCTTTTTGCTCAACAACCCAAGTGTCAGACTCCTTGCTTGGAGTACCAGTATCTCACACTCCTGCAGGTCTACAGGTCAGTCTGGTGCAGCATTCCCTACACTTGGTAACTCTTAGCTACTCCAGATGGGGAGGTAAGGTACTATACTCAGGTACTGTAATATCCAACTGGGAATGGGTTGTTACAGAGGAAGGAACAAAGAGTCCTTGATGTAATTTATCTCTGCATTGAATGGTCTCATCTGTAGCCAGAGGATAATACAGTATGTGGGTGGTCCATCATAGGTGGACCTCAGTTGACTGGCCCCCTCTGGACAGTTCAGGTCCCCTCAGGTCTGTCTCCCTACTCAAGCTCTCTGAAAATGAGCTGTGCAGCTCATTTTATACCCCCCTGAACATTCCATTCCTCCCAAATCCTGATCACTGAGTGTACAGGACCCTGTTTCAAACCTCAGCACCAGTCAGCTTTAATTCCACTTTGGAATTCTGCAGCAGGATGAGCCGCAATAGAATGTCAGGTTTGATTATTTCAGCTGCCTTTTCTGAAAATTCTGAACCTGCTCTGCTCTGCTAACTTGGATTCATTTTAATTGTACATCACATTAAGCTCAATAAAGTTACCTCAGAATAATTGGATCACTTTCACACAGTATCACGTCATAAGAGTGACCCAAAATGAGTCACTGTAAATATAGTGACTCATTTTGGGCATTTTATGGTGAACTACCTTGCAGAATAGTGAGGGTGTGGGATAGCGACCAGGTAGAAGGGTGAACAAAAGGGAGGAATAGCGAGGGGAAGGGGTGGGACAAGGAAGGGGTTTTCAGGTACTGGTGTACCTGCTGCTGCTGAGCTAGTCATGTGGTGTGGTAGTGTGGGAGGCTAGCTCTGGCAGAGCAGGTACTGGGTTCGAGACTGGGCGCAGCTTACATTTTGCCACAGCTGTGAGCTGCAGCACTTAATTTTTGACAAGATCCAGATTTTTGCCCCCTCCTCAATATGCACCCCTCTGGAGTTGAGAATACTACTTAAGGAGGGTGCGGGGGGCAAAACCCTTGCAAGGGTGGGTGCAGGGGGCATAGACCCCCCACAAAAACACTTTTTTAATTCCAGAAGTCTGGTCATCCTGAAGTGTATATCGCCGATTTGCTTTTCGGCGATATACGCTCGCCATAATAGTAATCACTGTTTTGCGCTCGCTGTTATGACATAGAACCCTTTCACACCCTTCCATGAGAAACCTCACACTTCTAGCTTTCCCCAACATTTTTTATTAAATTATTGGGTTAAGGCATCAAGTCACTGAAGCTTAAAGTTTTCCTCCCTGTGGTAAAACATAGCCTGCTGATTCACTCTCACACTAAACAAGGATGAGGTATCCTTTTAATATAAGCCATTTCATTTTAAATAACTGCTCCTGCAGAGAGCACACACCTTTTCTGGCTCCTCCTTCAGCCTTCCTGCCTGCCAGCATAGTTCCAGTGCTCCAGCTTCTCTTCCCATATTTCTCCAACTTAACAGATCAGCAACCCATCCTTCCTAAACATGTCACCAGGTGGGACTATTTGTACCTGATAGCCTACCTTTTAATCTATAAATCTGCTAAGTTTGGATTTTATCCAACTTTAAATGGCTTGGCAGTGCCTTTTAGAAAAATAAAAGTTGCACATTTTAACCTTTTAAATTATGCTGACTCATTCTCCAGTAACACTTTGCTTTTAACAGCTCTGTTTTGTAAACTAAAGAATTAGGTGATACAAAACATATATGTGTATGAAAATGTGACTGTGATCTAGCCCTCGTTGGCTTTATTTTAATTAATATATCAAGTTTTTTGCCTTTTATAAGTTAACATTTGTGTTGTGGCGTCTCACAAGAGCAGCCTGCTTGCTGCACATTAATATGGCATCTGAAATGCTGAGCTTGTGCTTCGGGAGCTCATCCCCATTTCATAATGTGCCCCCCTTTTTTATTTTATTTAAAATACATGACAGCCAGTCCTTAAATTAATATCATGGCGATTGCTCCCTGCAAAACTAATTGTTTTATTTAAAATATCTGGTCTCCTGCCAATGAGAGGAGCGCACTTCTCTCAGCACTTCCCTCTTGAACTACACCTCACTCTGGCAGGCCTTAGTCTGCTCCGTGACTGCACTTGTGGCACTCACTAGGCCACTCCCTTGGCTCAAACAAGGGGATTCCCCTGAGCACAATAGCGCTAAACAGTATGGAGCCACATCTTGGCTCTCACCACCTCCGCTCCTCACTCTCTGCTCCTCTCCTCAGCGCCACACAGCTGCCTTTCTGCAAAACAACCAACCTAAGCAGCAACTAAGGAAATTGTTTAACCAGGCACAGTATTTATTTAATCAGACATCATTTTCATAAATACATGCTGTTTTAACAGCACAACAATTGCACCAAATACCACTGGACCACCAGGGCTATGTAACTAACAAACAGGCATACAGATAGTAGCCAAGGCATACAGATACTAGCCCTTGGCTATAAAAACTGCTGCACCCACTATTTTTACTTACATATGATGACAGGCATTAATTATTATTGTTGGCAATGCATTTGTGTGCTGTGCATAAGGGGTGTAGGCAATCACTCCTCCCCCTTAGTTTACTCCTACTGGTGCAATTAATAATATGTTCACAGCCTTTTTTATTTTAATTTTTTTACACAGGGTCTAACCTCTCCTCTGGGCAAGATCCCTACAGCTCCAGACCTCCCACCTGGTGACCCTGTAGAAACTAAGGTACCCAAACTACTTGCTAGTGAAAGAGTCATTCCACTACTGTTTCACACTGATTAGTGAACTGTAGGGTCCACTCATTATTGTTGATCATTCCCACAAATTCTTCTGCTTCCTCCTGTGTTCCACCTCAAATACAGGTTATATCAGCAATAAGTCTGCTGCAGTATGCCTTTTTTATCAAGTAACTGTTTAGCAATGGGGTCAGAGATGGCCACCTCTTCCCAACAGCCCATAAATAGGTTGGCATGGGAGGGTGCCATTGTTGACCCCATCGCTGCAGAAAAGATTGTTTCTTGAAAACAAAGCAGATAGAATTTAATATTAAGATCAAAGCTGCTGTAACAAATTTGGAGTCCAGTGTTGAACTGTTTAAAATGTATCTATGAAATATCCAATCACATTAGTTCCCAAATAATGTTAGATGCTATACAATACATATAATACAATATAGTATTCTGTGGCAGAGTGTGCAGATACTGTGGGAAAAGTGTGAGGAGCAGAAATATACTGTTTTTAAACACTGTGTAATTGTTTAATGTTTTCCTACAACAGGAAGTAGGAAGGGAGTAGGTCAGTCCCACTGTTCATGGGCTGTAATACTATAGTGCTTAGCAGCACTTATATTTTAAAATTAAGCTGCAGAACATTGTTTGAGCCCTTGAAACAGCTTTGGGGCTCCTGTGCTGCAAAAAATAAATTTATATATCGCAACTTTTGTTGCGAGTGCTCCCGCGACCCCTACAGGCACTTCCAGGTCTCTGGATTGTTAAAAAATGGCCCTGCAGCGAGCAGGGTGAGTGTGAGCAGGGCTCGTGGAGATGCGTGCCTAGACACACGCGGCGGCACATGTCAGCTGTGTTAGCTGGGACAACTGGGAAGAATACTGTCAGTACGAGTGAGGTAATTAGTAACCATAAAACTATGCATGCGGTGTAACATGTATGAAGAGGGGGAGGGTATGAATGTTGCAAATGTATTATGATAATAACCCTACAAGAAGAATTAGCCCAATTAAGGCTAAGATTACAGGTGCAAGCAGATGTAACAGTATTGGAGCAGTTTATTGATACCATGGCTGATAACATTTCTGGGGAAGCACATGCAGAGTTCCAAGAACCCCTGACCCAATACATAAGGTGGATGTGGGAGATGTAAATACAGATGACTGGTGCCTTGTAAGTAAGGTAGCAAATAAACAAGGCAGGAGGAACATTGGTGGAGCATCAAATATATTGACCCCAAACAGATTCAGTGCACTCTCACCAGATGCATATGCAAACAATCCAGAAACATCCATTACCCCAGTAGGTTCAAACCAGATAGGAGGAAATCAATGTTCATTAGCTGGTACAGATTCCCCTAGAGCATACAATACTAGAAGGTCTAACACACAGATTCCACAGATGTACTATGTATTGGGGATTCAATGTTAAAATAGACTGACCATGTACTATGTAATAATAGGAAAGAGCAGACTACAGTTAGTGCCCTACCAGGGGCTGGAATTAGTAATATTAAGCATTTACCTCCTGGCTTACTAGAAAATAATATAAAACCAGTCACACTCCTTCACATTGAGGTTAATGATGTAGGCAAGAGAAATATCATAGATATCCAGAGGGACTTTGAACAGATGGGACAGGCACTAAAATCCGAGGGATGTGACCTTGTTCTCTCAGGAATCCTACCAGTACCTAAGGCAAGTTCATATTTGAATAAGGAAATATGCAGATTAAATGGATGGTTGAAACGCTGGTGTCAGAGGGAAGGTTTTAAATATGTGGACAATTGACAGGACTTCCAAGGACATCATTTGTTTGCATGTGATGGATTACACCTTAATAGGCAGGGTAAATGCATTTTTTTCCTACAAATTGAAGTGTATAATTAATAACCATTTTAACTATTAAATGGGGTACAGGACACCACTACTACAGGGGAGCAGCATAGGACCTTGCCCTATCAGCCCAAAATAAACTTGGTTTCGCTAAATGTAAAACGTTTAAATAATAAAACAGACAAACTTCATTTTATTCTGCACAATTTGGATATACATATTTGTACTATAACAGAAACATGGTGGAAACCTGAGGATAACTGGGATAAAATCATTCCGGGATATACCCTTTTTAATAAGGATAGGATGCTAATTAGGGGTGGGGAAGTGGCTTTGTATATAGCTGATGGTATAACAGCTGAACGCATGGAAGTGTTGTGGGTCACAATTTCTCTTGCATATGATACAAAGATTAATTTAGGATTCATTTACAGACAACCATCAATTACTTCACTGGAAGATTCTCTTTTAGTTGACTTTATGGAACATTTGGCAGGCTTACAAATCGTTATATTGCTAGGTGATTTTAATCTCCCTGGAATAAATTGGAAAACCCTCCAAGTAAATACTAAAACTGAGTCAGACTATTTATAATTGTTTAACCTGGCTGAATTGAGGCAGTATGTGTCTAGCAACATGAGGGACAATCATATTTTGGACTTGGTTCTAAGCAGTCTGGGTGATTTAATCCAGAACTGCTCTGTGTTGCCACCACTGGGCTCTAATGGCCATTTAATAGTTAAATTCAGTTTCATGGGTCAAATAGGAGATATTAATGGTAAAACATTGATTTATAGAAATGACAGGGCTAATTTTGATGGCATGAGGGAAGACTTGGCAAAGTGTAATTGGGAAAATGAGTTTGAAGACAGAATTCTGCCATGTATGTGGAATAAATTACATTCCAAAATGAAGGGCCTGGTACAGATGTATGTGTTGGTTATAAATAAGTATAGTACAGTTAAAAAAAAACCTCCCCCCCCCGGATGGCATCTTCAATTAAGGGGGCTATCAAGGAAAAAAAAAATAGAACTTTCCGGATGGCTAAATTAAGTGGGGATGAAACTAGTTGGGCAAATTATAAACGATGCTTAAGAACTACCAACATGATTATACATCGAGCAAAAAGAAAGTATGAGCTTAAGCTAGCAATAAAAGTTAAGGATAATTATAAGTTGTTTTACTCTTATATTAATAACAAAAAGGGTACAACTAAAAAGATTGGTCCATTTTTGAGCCAAGAAGGAGAAATTTTAACTGATAACCAGAAAATGGCAGAAATTTGTAATTACTATTTTTCCACAGTGTTCAACCAAGGGTCAGGAACATCTAGGCCCCAGTATAATAAACCTATAATAGATTCCTGCGTTACCTTAGATAGACATGAAGTGGATGAAAAACTAAAATTATTAGATCAGAATAAGGCGCAGGGCCCAGACAATCTTCATCCAAGGGTGATTAAAGAATTAGCTGATCATCTGGCAGGCACTGTAACTTGCCTTTTCCAAAAATCCTTAAATGAAGGTGTGTTGCCAGAGGTTTGGAAGCAGGCAGTGATTGTCCCTATTTATAAAAAAGGGTCCAAGCAGGAGGTCAGTAACTACAGACCTGTAAGCCTAACCTCGATTCTGGGGAAGGTGTTAGAAGGCATTATAAAGGAATACATCATTGAATACCAGTATAAAATGGATAACATTGACCATACACAACACGGTTTCAGGAAGGGAAGGTCATGTCAAACTAACCTCCTGGAATTTTATGGGAAGGTAAGCAAAGCCTTGGATGAAGGGGAAGCTGTGGATGTCATATTTTTGGATTTTGCCAAGGCTTTTGATAAAGTTCCACATATTAAATTGATTGATGCCCTAGCTAAGATGGGTATTCATCATAATATTATATGCTGGATTCAGTCATGGTTAACAAATAGACAACAGAGAGTCTGTACAAAGGGTGAATATTCCAACTGGACTTGGGTGAATAGTGAGGTACCACAGGGCTCGGTATTGGGTCCCTGTTTATTTAATATTTATATCAGATCCATGAGTCCTACACCTGATATATGGTTATCAAAATTTGCCAACGATACCCATATTGGAAAGGTAGTAAGAGTACAAGAAGATGCAGACTCTTTACAAACCACCCTAGCAGAACTGGAAGATTGGGCTTATAAGCAAGGGTCATTCTTTACATCGACGAGTGTAATGTGATGTAGAGTATATGGGTAAAAGCAACAAACTGTATCAGTACAGACTGGGAAATAAACCCCTAAAAGTGATAACTGAAGAAAGAGACCTTGGTATTAAAGTTAGTAATAATCTAAGTTTTAAACCCCATTATAGCCAGACTATTAAAAAAGCTAGTGGCATACAATTATGTATAAATAAACATATTAAATGTAGGAATAAGGAGGTCCTTATCCCACTGTATACCTCTTTGGTACACCGTCATATGAATACTGTGCCCAGTTCTGGTCACCTGAGTGTAAAAGTGATATTAGCTCCTTAGAGAAAGTTCAGAAAAGAGCAACTCGGAGGATTTTAGAGGTACAGGGTCTGGACTATGATCAGAGGTTACAGTCCCTGGGTATGTACTCCCTAGAGTTTCGTAGACTTTGAGGGGACATGTGTATGTTATATAGGGCATTAAATGATCCATCACTGTGGGAACAGTTAAACATAGCCTTAAAAGAACAGTCATACAATACAACAGCTCATCCCCTACAAATAAGAGGGGAAAGGTATAATACTGTCAAAACAAAACAGTGGTTGACAGAAATAGCAGCTAAAATCTGGAATAAACTCCCATTAGAAATTATAGTTAGCAGATCAATGGATGAGTTTAAAACTTAACTAGATCACTATCTGGTACAAAATAAGATCTCAGGTTACACATAAACTACAGGTGAGCATGTGGACCTTTGGTCTTTAAAAAGCTCAGATCAACCTATGAAACTTGTAATGCTAGTACACAATGAGGTCACAGTGACAGTGAGTCATGAATAGCTAGCATTCCACACCAATGTCTGAAAGGCCTCCAGTACTGCCATGATGCCTCTTGAGAATGAAGGTAACTGCTACATCATGGTCTGTAAAAACATGTCTCTAAAAATAGACAAATCTTAAGTCAATGAATCAACTGATGAAACAACAGGCTGTCCAGGCGGTTGCTGGGGGTTCTTGTGGACCTTGGGTAGCATGTAGAAAGTAAAAATTGTAGGGGTGTCCTGCTTCAGATAATCACATTCCTGGTTGTTTGATAAAACCAAAGTTAACAGACATATGTAGGAAGGCAGCAACTCTCTCTTTGAAGTAGGTTGTTGGATTCTCATTAAGTTTCCAGTACTGTTTCATGTTTGACTGAGTCTGTGCCTTTTCCAGGTATTACACAAGTGTCCATTACTACTACCTGTCTGCCATTGTCTGCCAGCTTGATAGTAGGATGTGTGGATCTCTGAAGCTCTTCCAGTACTAGATGTTCCTCTCTTGTTAGATTGTGTTGTATGTAATTATCATCAGATTGGAATATCTTCTCAACTTCTTGATTTAACCAGTTGTTCAAAGGTTAAGAGTACTGGTGATGCTCCTTTGTTAGGACAAAATGCTGATGTTGCTTTGAATTGGTGCCTTCCTCTCGAAAGATTTCTGATCATTTTGGTATCTTCTGCATCCAGTGGATATTCACTTTCAAAACCACTACAAAGCAATTTCTGGATCCCAGTCATTTGGGATATTAAGCTCTTGGTATTGTTGCTGAGATTGCATACTTGCACCTGTATACATTTTTGGAAAATCATTGCCAATTATATTCATTGATCTTCACCTAGTGGTAGTGGTGCCCTCAAGTGTTTTGTTTTCAAATGAAACTTGTGAAAACACTTTTTCCAAGTTTATTGTAATAGCCAGTCTGTCCACTTGTAGCTCTGGAATGAAAGAAAGTCTTTTGGCTAATACTCCAATCTAAGCTTCAGTAAGGGGTGTACTCAAGATGTTTAATACAGCTGCCAGTCCCTTAGGTTGTGCCTGTTTCTCTTTTGTTTATTTTCTGTGTCTGTTGCCACCTCTCCTGCCTCTGCAGATTTTTACAGCTGCAGTAGGCGGAGTCTGCAGACGTTTTGCATGTACAAAAGGAGTGATGTCATATTTTCTGTCCATGTAACTGACTGAAGGTGTAAATAGTCTCTCCCGCCTTACCCTCCTCCAAGAAATGTTTTCTGCCCTCAAATAAATACACTTTCATGTTAGTCAATGGTTGCAGTGCACTATTTTCTTTCTTAAGTGGGAGGTACAAGAACTGGAGCCTGAGCAGTGGGAGGCAGCATTAGCTTTTTGGAGGGAGTAAGATTAACCCCCA
This sequence comes from Neoceratodus forsteri, assembly GCA_016271365.2. Classification (NCBI taxonomy): domain Eukaryota; kingdom Metazoa; phylum Chordata; order Ceratodontiformes; family Ceratodontidae; genus Neoceratodus; species Neoceratodus forsteri. Next base: position 375,915,479 of record CM057449.1, read on the forward strand.
CCTCCACCGAAGAATCTCCTAAAGATTCACCCACCTTTTTTTTGGTTCATGTGGGAGGGAAATGAGGTGGGTCTATCATGCTGGAACAATTGACTGTCAGAGCTGCCTGGGGCATCAGAGCTTAAGCTTCATGAAGGAAAAGCCTGAAACTGCATCCCTATACAGCACTTGTTTAAACAGCATTGGCTTAGCTTATATTCCTCTCCTGGTCACACATTTTCACAAATACATTCCAAGAGATGGAAAGTCCCTCCTGGTGGGTATATGGTGTCATTCAGACCTATCCTCCAACCCTGCCCCCACCACCTCACTCTGTATTTTGCATCAGCTGAGGTATATCAGTATAGCAAGAGGCTCCAGTGTATATTTTTTACTGAGCTTGCAGTTTTAAAGGAGTAGTCCACAGTACACTCAGAATTTGCAAAAACATATGTTATGGAGAGTGTTTTGATTTGTATGTTAAGTCCTAGTGTGTCCCTCTCTCTGTCTGCTAGCCTATTAGCAGATACCTGAGAGCTAGCTAACTGGGGTTTCGGTAAGAAAACCCCTACTAAATTAAGTTCTAATTCACTATTGTTTTCTGTGTGTGTCAGGTCTAGCTTGCAAGAGTGTTTTAATCTTAAAACTTAATTTCATCAAACTACACAACCAGAAAAGCACAGAAATTGCCCAGATCATTAGCACTATAATTAGTTAAGACTCTAGTTGTTTTCTTACAGAAAACCCATTCAGTTAGATTTCAAGTATTTGCTAAACTATAAATGTAGGTACCAGCTTTCTATTAGGTAGAACTAGCATTTAATATGGATTTTGGTCTGTGACATGATTTTCATTTTTTTTTTTTTTTTTTTACAAATGAAGTGTATGGTATGAAGCTGCAGCCTAGGAACTGCAAAATACTTTAAAGTCACTTTTTTTTCCCTGTGTGTGGTATAGCATGAACACAGCAGGATGACAGTGGCTATTTCAGCTACACATTTGATCCCATTTTACAATGGTTCATTGCACTACCCATTTAGTAGCTTACATTCCTCTCCTGGTCACACATTTTCACAAATACATTCAAAGAGATGGAACAGCCCTCCTGGTGGGTATATGGTGTTATTCAGACCTGTCCTGCAACCCTGCCCCCACCACCTTACTCTATATTTTGTATTAGCTGAAGCATGTCAGTACAGCAATAGGCTGCATTTTATAGTTTTACTGGGCTTGCAATTTTAAAGTAGTAGTCCAGTCAGAATTTGCAAAAACATGTTATGCAGAGTGTTTTGATTTGTATGTTAAGTCCTAGTGTGTTCTTCCCTCTGTCTGCTATTAGGAGTTTTTCCTAAATTAGCCTATTAGCAGACACCTGAGAGCTAGCTAACTGGGGATTCTGTAAGATAGATAGATAGATAGATAAAAGAGAAAATAAAACTTTTATTTTTATACAGGAGCAGATAGATTAGGACCAAAGGCCCTGTTTTCAACTAAAGTCCTGTGTTCTTTAAGTACAGATATAAATATAATAAAAACAACAAGTTAACCATACAAAACAACCTTGGTTACAAACTTTAACATACAATATACAGACTACAGGCCTACACATTAATACCATCAGCATACTTAACATATACATTCAGTCTGCAAGTATTCCTTCAATGCATTTTTAAAAAAAGACACATTGTTTATTTTCCTTAAATGTATTGGTAATTTATTCCAATGGCTGGCTATTTTATTTTGCAACTTTGTCTCTCCAAATTTATTATGGTATTTTAACTTTGGAACTTTAACATGCATTTCCCTTGTTGGATATCTCAAATCCTTTGATTGGTGAAACATAAATTTTGCTAGGGAATGATTGTTTTTAGTATTTATGATTTTATAACAAATGATTAACCATATATAACTTCTTTGTGCTTCTGGATTTAGCCAGTGTAACTGATTATAAAATATACAATGATGTGTTCTGTTTTTATCCTTAGTTATAAATTTACCCAGTCTATAGTATACTTGATTTACCTTATTTAATAATTTTTGGGCAGAGTTCTTGTAAAGAGATGCTCCATATTCTGGAACTGGTAACACCATCTGCTTAACAAGCTTCGCTCTGACTTCCATTGAAAATACTCCTGCCACTCTTCTTAGGGCCCCCAACCTTTGATTTACCTTCCTAACCTGGATATTAATATGTTCTTTAAAAGTCATGTGTGAATCCATTTGCACACCCAAGTATCTATATCCATCAATCTCTTTCACTTTATTACCGTTTGATAGTTGAATGTGCAATTGTGATCCACTCTCTTTTCGACTCGAGTAAAAAATTATACACTGAGTTTTTCTAGAATTTAGAAGCAATCCAGAATCACTCATCCAGGTTTCCAGTTGGTACAGATCCCCCTGTAACTTCTGTTCCAATTCCCCCATATTATTAGCTGAGACTAGTAGCACTGTATCGTCCGCATACATCCTAATTTCCCCATATTTAATGGTTTGCACCAGATTGTTAACATAAACATTAAACATCAGAGGGCCCAAAATCAATCCCTGAGGAACCCCCAGTTTACTACCCCAAGGCCCGACATTTCTGCTCCATTGGCCACACATTGCTTACGGCCAGCCAAATAAGATGCAAACTACTGCAATGAGTCTTTCAAACAACATGAAGTCTTGTATTCTGACAATCTGCAGTTAGCTCCAGCCTTTAAACTGCCCGGAGTGTAGAGGGCTAGTTTTCTATGTAGTGCATAGAACGTTGAGCTCAAGCTCAGTTGAGGTCTCTGTCTGCAGCACTTTGAAACCCAACCACCAGATTCTTTACTCTGACTCACTGAACAGTTGCTCCAGAGAATTCTCCTTCTGCTCAGTTCAAAGTCGGTTAAAGTGTCAGTTTTTCCACTTAACTCCCATAGTATTATGGTTCAGGGCTCTGTCTGCGGTACAGTAAGTACTCTAGGTAGTAGTTCTGGGTTGTTTGTGGAAACTGTAAACAACTTTTCTCAATCGGTTAGGCTGAACTGATCCAACATATTTGAATTCTGTGTGTTTTCCTTTAGTGTGTGGTTACCGGTCCTTATCAGTTTTTAAAAAAACGTGTTTTAACGTTTTTTTCCAATACCTGTAACACGGTTAGAAACTGATAAGGAAGTCTTGCCTGGCAGTTGCCAAAAAAACAGTAAGTTTGGTTAGGTTGGCCGTGTCTGAGAAACCCAAGAAAAAAACCAGGCCCACTGGGTTTCAACACTGCAGTGAGTGTGGGGATGTCTTTGATAAGGCCAATCCCCACACCACCTGTGTTTATTGTCTGGGGTTTGACCACCTCAATACAGACTGCCAAATATGTAAAAACTTTCCTAAGTCTACCCTGGAAAACAGATTAGGTAGACTTAAGGAAAAGGCGGCTGAGAAGTCCGCTGACCCAGATGGCCAGCCCGGTTCAGTTCTGACCGAACCAGAAGGAGTGCCCTCTGACCAGGGCGATACTTCTTCGAGCGAGAGGAGAGAAGAGTCGATCCTGAGGGATCAGTTCCTACAAAGAGAAAACGTAAAGAAAATCAGCTGGTTAAGATCTGGAGTTTCATGTTCCGACTGCTGATGAGATTGCCCGAGTGATTCGGATTGTTGAATCGCTTCGCCCGTTTCCGTCTTATCCAGCTCCATTAGCTAGAGGTTCAGTTCGGTCGGGTCTTCTGGTTCAGGATTATGCCCCTGAAGATTTTTATGAACCGAAATTTGAGGAGGAGGGAAATTATGAGCAAGATGATGAGTATGATGGAGCAGAAAGTCTGGATGTGCCCATTGAACTGGGCATCTCCCCAGACAGACTTTCTGGTGTTTCCCTTCCTAGGCTCTCTGAGTCCCCTCCCCACTATCTGTTCTACAGAAAAGTGGCTGAAACCCTCCAGCTCCCTATGGAGGAAGCTACAGAGGATCAAGAGCAGCCTGATTTTGTTGAAATGATGGACATTCCAGAGTCCAGGAGGCTGTCTATTCCCCTACACAAATCTTTTGGGAAACAGACACAAAAAATTTGAAAGTCTCCAAATTCTGTACCGCCTGTTGATAAAAGAATGGGCAAGAGGTATACCTTATCAGGATCAGACACAGAGGTTTTTCTATCAACAGTGCAACCATGTTGGGGTCGTACAGGCTGCTGTCTGTGACAGAGCTAATGTTCCCTTGACTTCACACACCCCAGATAAAGACTCCAGGAGGATGGATGCCTTGGCAAAGAACAGTACATGGCATCCTCTTTGGGACTCAGGCAGGCTAATTATATGGCCTATGCAGCCAGGTACCAGAAGTCCAGGTGGGACACTGTAATGGCACTGGCTAAACAGGCCCCACCCCAGCTGGCCAAGGAGCTGGAGAAGGTGGCTGCTGATGGGATTGAGGCATCTAAGGTACAATTTTATGCTGCTGTGGACTTCAATGATGTGTCATCAAGAGTCATGGCTACATCTGTGGCTCTTCGGAGAATGACTTGGCTCAGATGTAGTAGCCTGTCACAGGACACCCAGGCTGAGGCCATGGATTTCCCTATGGAAGTTAATTCTCTGTTTGGGGAGCAGACAGAGAATTACATGAGAAAGATGGAGGAATATAGGACCACTTATAGGAGTGCACAGGCCAAGGAGAGGCAGGCAACTCCTGAAAGGCAGCAATCTAGGGGCAGGGGCAGGCTTTTTCATAGGTCTTTCTACCAAGCACAGGCCTCTTGTCCCTTTTCACAGAGGGGGTTCTTCAGAGGGAGAGGCAGAAAGGGGATGAACAGGGCTGCATCCACTCCTCAGCCTAAGGCCCCTGCCAAGCAGACACCCTGATGGGTCTGCCCAGGTTGACTCTCCTATCCCTGTAGGGGGCAGGCTGGCTTACTTTGTCCAGGACTGGATGTCTGTTACTTCAGACAAGTGGGTCCTGGAAGTAGTAAGCCAGGGACTGGTTCTCAGCTTCAAAAAATTTCTGAAGATAAGAGCCAGATCTTTTCCACCTGCAAGTCTCTCCGAAACCCTTGTCCTAGAGGCAGAAGTTTCATCTCTTCTGGCCTTATTTTATTTATTTATTTAGGGATTTGGATCATATCTTTGAGCTCAGAGCTCTTTTACAAAGGTTCCACGTCAAACAGTGACAATGACAGTAATAACAAACAGTTTACATACAGTACTTGAATAGTAGGTAGCTAGTATACAATAAGGCTACAATGTCATTCATAGTACCAATGGTGATAGTACAGCATCAAGAGCATTCAATTAGGGTAAAGGACAGTGTTTATATGTAGTGAAGGAGATAACGAGGTGTGACACCTAGTGTGAGAGTCCAAGGAGGAGTCAAGGTGAGTGGGAGGAGAGAATGGGGGGGAGAGTAGACGGCCAAAAGAAGTGGCTTTGTCTAGGAGGTTGGGAGGTAGTGGTATTAGGTTAGTTTTAAGGTTGATCCAGTGGGAGAAAAGGCATGGGGGGAGAGGTAGACAGATGGATAGGGCAAGAAGGAAGAGTGGGGTTTAAAGGAAGGGGAAGGAGAATGTGGATGAGTGGACATTATGGGTGTTAGAGTCCTAATGGCAGTCACAAACTGTCCTAGTAAGAAGGTGTTGCCTTAGGCCATTTTTGAATTGCGAGATGCATTGGGAGTTTAGAATGTGCACTGGGATTTCATTGAGCCATTGGGGGGCCCTATAGCTGAAAGCATGCTGTCCCTGCACAGTTCGATGGAAAGGTGTTGATAGGGCCCCCTTCATCCTGCCTCTGGTGGTATAGCTGGTAGCACTTGGTGTTAGGATGCTAGAAATGCATGGGGCGGTTTTACCCATTAGTGCCTTTTTTCCAAGGAGACAAGTCTGGAATATAATCCTGTTCTTTAGTGGCAGCCAATTGGTCTCCTCGTATAAGGAGCAGGTGTGGGTATTTCGATCTGCAGCCATTGTGAGCCTATATGTCTTGTTGAGGGAAATGTGAATCCTTTTTAGTGCAGTGTCTGTTGCTGCACCGTAGACCATCAATCCATAGTCGATGGTAGAAAAGATGGAGCTGGAGACTGAGAGATGGAGTGCCTCTGGTGTGAGATAGTTTTTATGCCTATATAGTATACCCAGCTTGATGTTCACTGCCTTTACCACTGTGTCGATGTGTTGGGTGAAGGTGAGGCAGTCATCAATGGTGACCCCCAGGTACTTGAAGGTCTGAACTTGTTCCAGTGGCTCACTGACTTTATTGGAGATGGTGAGGGGAGGAAGCTTCTTTTTGTGCTGTGGGCTGGCTGTGAGCATCACCTTGTCTTTTTTGTAGCTTAATAGAAGTTTATGGCTACAGAATCAGTCTTCCAGCTTGTAGAAGGATGCCTGCAGCTCGGAGTGGAGGGCGACTATTGATGAACCGCAGGTGAGAAGCACAGCATCATCTGCGTAAAGTATCAGTTTAGTGTCACAGGCTTCAGGAAGATTATTTAGGAAAAGGCTAAATAGTAAGGGCCCCAGTATTGACCCCTGTGAGACCCCTAAAGATACCTCATTGGAGTGAAATACTGTGTGCCCAATTTTTACACATTGGCTTCTGTGTGTTAGGTAGTCCTTGAACCAGCAGACAGCATTGGTTGCAACCCCCAGGTTCTGTAGTTGAGTCAGGAGGAGAGAGTGACTGATATTGTCAAAGGCTTTGGTGAGGTCTATGAAGACTGACCCCACCAGCTTTCCTTCGTCTAGTGCCTTGTGCGAGTAGTCAGTGTAGTCCAGCAAAGCTGTGGAGGTACTATGATTCTGCCTGAAGCCATATTGGTTGGGACATAACAGGTTGTATTTGTTGAGGTAATATGTGAGTTGGGCAGCCACAATCTTTTCCAGGGCTTTAGATAAGGGAGAGAGGATGGATATCGGCCTATAATTGGCGGTGCATGTCATATCACTGTTCTTGTGCACCGGCATCATGAGAGCTTGTTTTCAGATCCTGGGGAACTGTAAGAGCCAGCGATTTGTTAAGTAGTTTTGTAACTGGTACAATGATGACATCCAGTGTTAGGGATAGGAGTTTCATATCAATTCCATCACTCCCCATTCTGGTCTTGCCTAGTATTTTTTTTATGTATTTGTAAGCCTCCTTCACTGACACTTTTTTGAAGTAGAAGACAGGGATTGAGTCCCCTTGAGGCGTGCAGTTGGTTTGTTCCCCAGCAGGGGGCAGGTAGTCAGGGGTAGCACTCCAGTCAGGTGAGTAAATGCTGTGTTGAGAGAATCCGTGATGTGCCGAGGGTCAGTAATCGTGACGTTGTTAATGTTGAGCGAGTGGGGGATCTTCTTCTCATCCTTCCCAAGAAGGTTTTTGATGTTCTCCCAAAAACTCTTCCCATTGCCCCTAGTTTTTTTAAGCTGCTCCTTGTGGAAGTTGGCCTTTGCTTGGTGGATAAGGTTGGTGCAGTGGTTTCTTGCAGCTCTGTAGCATTAGAAATTGTGTTTGCTGTGAGAGAACCTGACTTTTTCCAAGAGGTTGTCCCTTTCCTTCATGTGGGCAAGGAGATCCCCTGTGATCCAACCATTAACTGGACCCCAAATTTTTCTTTTCCACAGTGGTGCAAAGATATCACAAATCTTGTTGAAGCCCTCTATAAAGAAACTTAGGGCCTGGTCAATATTAGGCACGTGATCGATGGGGGACCAGTCATACTGGGAGATGGCAGAGGAGAGGGCCCCAAGCTTGCCCTTCCCCAAGACCCTACTATTAATTATGATAGGCGGGGGCTTGCTCAATTTGTTTGACCATGTGAAAGTGACTGGGGAGTGATCACTGAAGGTGTCAGGCAGGACCTTAAGTTCAGAGATCAGAGAAGGGTAACTCGAGAGAAGCCAATCGAGGAGGGTGTCTTTTCCTGTTTTGTGGTTCCGCCTTGTTGGGCTGTCTACAGGTTGGGTCAGATTGGAAGTAGCAACCATGTCCTTGAAAGGCATGGATTCCCTGCCCTCCCAGTTGATGTTAAAGTCACCTGTTATGAGAAGCTCTGTGCCCTGAGAAAGGGTAGCCTTAAGAGCCATAGAGAGAGTTCCTCCCCTACACTGGGGCAAAGGTCTGTACTCCAGGTACTTTCTTACCCCAAAAAAGACAGGGGAGTGGCAACCCATCCTAGATCTAAGATACCTGAATGAACATCTTTTAAAACCAAGGTTCAAGATGGTGACTCTGGGAATAATTCTTCCCTCCCTAAGGCCAGGGGACTGGATAGCCTCCCTGGACCTCAAAGATGCCTACTTTCACATCCCCATCAGGTGCTCCCACAGAAAGTACCTCAAGTTGAAGTTGCCCTCAGGCCATTATCAGTGCAAAGCAATGCTCTTCGGTCTAACATCAGCTCCAAGGGTTTTCACAAAGTGCCTGGTAGTAGTAGCTGCATTTCTAAGAAGGCAAAAGATTTCCATTTTTCCATATCTGGACGACTGGCTCATAGTGGGACAGTCTCCAGACCAAGTCAAGTCAGACCTGCAAGTGACTCAGCAAGTGCTCACTTCCCTGGGATTTCTTCTCAACCTCCCCAAGTCAGTTCTCGAACCGGTGCAGCTGCTTACCTTTATAGGGGCAGAGCTAGATACTGTCAAAGCAAGATCCTTTCTTCCCCTGGAAAGGGCAAGAGTTCTTATAGAGCTGGTTTCTTCCTTCAGCCTTCAGGTGTCCTGAACTGCAAGGCACTTCCTTCAGCTCTTGGGCCTAATGGCAGCTTCTACAGTGGTGGTCCAAGGGGCAAGATTCCAGATGAAGGACATTCAGTTCCATCTGAGGGCCTTTTGGTTCTAAAGGAAAGATCCTTTTACCAAACTGATTCCAGTGACTTGGACACTGATACAAGCACTTCAATGGTGACAGGATCAGGACAATTTAAGACAAGGGGTCCCATTTGTTGCTCAGTCTCATTCGGTGGTCCTTACCACGGATGTTTCCCTTTTGGGGTGGAAGCCCATCTGGGGGCTCTCACAGCCCAGGGACTGTGGTTTCCTCAGGAATCCCTTCTTCATATCAATCTCCTGGAACTCAGGGCAGTTTCTCTGGCCCCACAGGCTTTCTCTCAGTCAGTGCAGAACAAGGTGGTTCAGGTCAGAACAGACAACACCACCACCATGTGGTATATCAACAAGTAGGGAGGCACTCGGTCCATGGCTATGTGCACAGAAGCCTTGAAATTGTGGTCCCTGGCTTATTCTCTGCAGACCTCTCTGATAGCAGTCCACCTTCCAGGGAAGGACAATATGCTAGCAGATGCACTGAGCAGGATCTCCCAGGGCCATCGCGAATGGTCCCTGGACCCTCTGGTGTTGAAAGTGATTTTTTCAAGATGGGGCACTCCAGAGATAGATCTCTTTGTAGCCCCAGACAATCACCAACTTTCTGTGTTTTGTTGCAGCCCCCCAGTTTTGGGCTCAGTCCCTCTGGATGCTTTGGCGTCGAACTGGGAATGGAAATTTCTATATGTCTTCCCTCCCTTTCCTCTACTGTTCAAGGTTCTGGTCAAGGTAAGGTCACAACCCTGCAGAGTGATTCTGATTGCTCCAGATTGGGCCAGACAGCCCTGGTACCCCCTCTTACTGTCCCTAGCAGTCCATCTTTCCCTGTCTCTTCCCAGGAATTACAACCTGTTAACCTCCTCTCAGGAGAGGATCTGGTACCCCAATCTTCAGTCTCTCAATCTCAAGGCATGGCTCTTGAAGAGTTAGAGTATGAAGATTTGCATCTGTCCCAAGGGGTTCTGGATATTCTCAAAGCCTTTGGAAAGCCTGCCACCAGAAAGGCTTATAACTCCAAATGGAAAAGATTCAGCATTTGGTGTTCCAAGAAGCATATATCTCCAGACACTGCTGAATTGCCTACAGTTCTGGACTATATGATCCATCTTAATGGCCTAGGTCTCAGACCAGCTACTCTCAGGGTGCACTTGTCAGCTGTCTCTGTTTTTCTGTCAGTGGGAAAGCCTTCCTTACTGTCACCTCAACCTGTATTTTGTAAATTTTTCAAGGGATTGCTTCATACCAATCCTCCCTTTAGGGATCCTACCCCTGCCTGGGACTTAAATGTTTGCATTGCTCAACTTATGCAACCCCCTTTTGAGCCTGTGTCCTCAGCAGAGCTCAAGTACTTGACTTGGAAAACAGTGTTTTTGGTAGCTATTACCTCTGCCAGACGTATCAGTGAATTGCAAGCCCTGTCAGGGAACCTGATTTTATCTCCTTTCATAGAGATAAAGTGGTCCTTAGAACCAATAGGAGGTTCTTGCCCAAAGTACTTTCGGACTTCCCTTTGAATCAGTCTATGTTTCTCCCTGTTCTCTTCACTGATCATTCTTCCTCAGGGGAGAGGAGGCTACACAGTTTAGATGTTAAAAGAGCCCTTAGCTACTACATAGAGCATACCAAGGGTCACAGGTTTGATTCCCTCCAGTTGTTTCTCACTTATGGGGAAGTAGGAAAGGGCAAACCTGCCACCAAGAGAAGTATTGCCAGGTGGGTTGTTTCTTGTATACAATTCTTCTATGAGAAACTGGGAAAAATTCCACTCTCAGGCCTGAGGGCTCATTCCACAAGAGGTACAGCTGTTTCCCTGGATGCTGCCAGGGATATTCCTCTGTTAGAAATTTGTCAAGCAGCCACCTGGAAAACAGTCCATACCATTACCAAGCATTACTCTCTGGATATCCAGGCTAGGAGTGTTGCTCAGTTTGGCAGAGTAGTACTTCCCTATTCCCAAAGTAGGTTCTGTCCCTCCTCTATGGAGGTATTGCTTGGTAGTCTGCAGATTGTCAGAATACAGCAAGACTTCATGTTGTTTGAAGGAAAAATTGCTCACCTTAGTAATTCTATTTCTTCTAATGGAGTCTTGCTGTATTCTGACCACCCTCCCTGCCTCCCCTCTTAAAACCTGTTTTTGGGAAATGGGTGGGCAGGCTCAGTGTTGCACCCCAGGGGTGCTTCAAGCACACCCTCTGCTTTATCTGGGTGCTTTGTATTATAAGCTTTTATTTTGGATAGGTTTCAGTTTTGGGTTTCCTGACTTGAGTCTTCCTTTGGGAATCCAAAACTTTCTGTTGCAATTTGGCTAGTTAAAAATTTTACAATTTCCACATAGTTAGTCAGTGAGTGGTTATGCATAAGAATCTGGCAGTTGGGTTTCAAAGTACTGCAGACAGAGACCTCAACTGAGCTTGAGCTCAACGTTCTATGCATCGCATAGCAAATGAACCATCTACACTCTGGGGCAGTTCAAAGGCTGGAGCTAACTGCAGATTGTCAGAATATAGCAAGACTCCATTAGAAGAAATATAATTACTAAGGGGAGTAATTTTTCCTTTTGTACCCCTACCTACCAAAGCCTTTCTAAAAGCTTCCTGTGCTGTACTAAGTCAAATGCTTTACTAAGGTCCACGAACACTGCCCCAGTGCTTCCCTCCCGGTCCAAAGAATTAACAACCAGGTTATGGAAGTCTATTAGGGTGGTGTTTGTGGATCTATTAGGTCTAAACCCATGCTGGTTATCAAATAATATAGTATGTTCTTCTAAGTGTTGACTTAGTTGAAAATGGATTCTATGTTCCATTATTTTCGAGAGCACAGGAAGTATTGTAATGGGTCTATAGTTAAAAGGTACAGTGCTATCTCCTCCCTTGAAAACAGGTATTACTTTTCCTTTTTTCCAAACTTCAGGAACTGTAGAGCTTTTTATGCTCCAGTTTAACAAATAAGTTATTATGGGTACAAGGGCCTTTGCTCCTATTTTCAAAAATCTTGCCTCATTTTGATCCAGACCACTAGCTTTACCAACATTTAAGTTTTGTAACTCCAACTGCACTTCCTTTAAGGTCAGCAGCCTAATATTAAATTTAATTTCTTGTTGAGTTACTTGTTTTGTTTTTAATTCCTCTATTATTTTATTTATAGACAAGTTAGCTGTACATTCTTTCGGTGGAGGAATATTTAAATCTCCTGACTCAATAAAATAGGAGTTTAGTACAGAAGCCACTTCCTTTGGTTCATCAATCAACATTTCTCCTTGCAATAAACTAATCCGATTTGTAGTTCTATTGGTATGTCTAATTTCAGAAATGTGGTTCCAGAACATTTTTTGTTCATTTACCTTATTTAGTTTGTTTGAATAATACCTTTTCTTAGCATTCCTAACTGTTTTACAGCATTTATTTCCCCATTGTTTAAAACTTCCCCAATCATTTAAAGATGTTGTTTTCCTAGCTTTTTTCCATATCCTGTCTCTAATAGTAAATAATTTCTTAATTTTATCTGTTATCCATGGATCTTCTCTAGATCTCGTAACTCTTTTAACTTTTGGAGCATGTTTTTGGATCATAGATATTAAAGAATCATTAAATTCCTGTACAACTAGGTTAATATCTGGAATCAAAAACAATCTCTCCCATTTAAATTCTCTAAGCGCTTGTCTAAAATTGGCTCTATTAAAAGTCCTGTAGTCTATTACCCAATATTCATTATTTTGCTGTACCAAAGATTTGAGAAGGTTAATAGTGCAGGTTACGGGACTATGGTCCCCAAAATTTATTGGCAGCACTTCTCATGTTTTAATATTCAAGTTCTGGGAAACAAACAAAAGGTCAAGTATAGCTCCCCTACCCCAACCAGCAGTAATTCTAGTTGGCACTTCAATCTTCTGTTCTAATCCCAGTACCTCACAATTATTTCTGAGCCTAAATCCTCTTTCTTGATTCCAATTTGCATTAAAATCTCCAGTAATAACCATACTTCTATCCTGTATTACCTCTGTGAGAAGATCCGTAAGAGTAACAAAACTTTAAAGTTTTGTTTTGGGGGGGGGGCATAAAAGACTCCTACTACTAGTTTTATTTTTAAGTAGTTCAATCACCATGCAATCAATTCCTTCATGAGTAGCAGTTAGTAAGTTCCGGTAAGGGCCTAGATTATCTTTTATTTATTTATTTATTTTATTTAGTTAAACATCAGTTTAGAAACCTTTGAGCCAGAGGCTCATTTACAAAGGTACCTCGTCACAAAGAGGACATCAGAACAGTAGTACAAGGGACACAGTACTTACAAACAAAAAAGTTACAGTTCAATTACAATTTTGTTTCAATAGAATACAATCTCCAACGAAGCAAAAGATAACAAAAGGTGCAAAACTTATGGTCGGGGGAGAGCTGGTGGGAGTAGAAGGAAGGGAGATAGGGGAGGAGGAATTAGTAGGGAAAGGAAGAGGGGTAAGCCGCTCAGTGAGCATTGTCAAACAGAGTATATATATATATATATATATATATATATATATATATTTTTTTTACACTAGGCTAGTGGCAGTATAATAAGTTATATAAGTATATGTAAGAAAAACCCTACTAAATTAAGATCTAATTCACTATTGTTGTTTTCTATGTGTGTCAGGTCTAGCTTGCAGGAATGTTTTAATTTTAAAACTTTTAATTTCATCAAACTATACACAACCATAAAAGCACAGAAATTGCCCAGATCATTAGTGCTATAATTAGTTAAGACTCCATTTGTTGTCTTACAGAAAACCCACACAGTTAGATTTCAAGTATTTGCTAAACTATAAATGTAGGTACCAGTTTTCTATTAGATAGAACTAACATTTAGTTTGGATTTTGGTCTGTGACATGATTTTCATTTTTTTTTACAAATAAAGTATACGGTATGAAGCTGCAGCCCAGAAACTGCAAAATACTTTAAAGTTACTTTTTCTCCTGTGTGTGGTATAGCATGAAAACAGGATGCATGACAGTGACTATTTCAGCTACACATTTGATCCCATTTTACAATGGTTCATTGCACTACATATTTAGTATATCCCAGTTTTTCAAATAATAAAACAAATATTCACCAACCTAAATAACTCGCACACACATATTTTTATACTTTATTAAAAAGATACTTCACATTTGTAACCAAAATAAAAATTGAAAATCATGTCCTAGAGCAAAATAAGCACTAACGGACAGTTGTACCTATTAGAATAGAGGAGGCAGTATAGTGTGGTGGTCTAAGGCTCTGAGCTGCAAACCTGCTGTCCTGGGTTTGAATCCCACAGCCTCCACATGCGTACTGTATGTCCCTGAGCAAATCACTTAACTTTCTTTTGCTTCCAGGTCACACCTGTAAACAAGCTCTAGTGTGTCTCTCCTGCTAAAAAAAAAAAGAATGCTGATACCTACATTTACAGTTTAGCAAATACTTTAGAGCTAACTGAGTAAGTTTTCTGTAAAAAACTGCTATAGTCTTTACTAATTATAGCAGTGATGATCTGGGGCAATTTCTGTGCTTTCTGTTGATCTTCCTGGACATAAAGTCTCCACCACTCATTCACACTAAGGGGATCTGTGCTGGAGGCACTAGGACCCAGAGGGAGCAAATGTTTTTGCTAGAGGGTCGGAGCCAGAGATGGGGGTCACAAGGAGTGGCACTGTGAGCCTCAGCTCGTGTGGTAATGACTATCTCGGCATCTACCCTCCAACTGCCTCAGTTCCTTTTTTCCCTGCCATCGAATGTGCTTCAGTGATGACATTGCTCACCCTTCCGGAGTCAAACTTCAAACTAGCAGCATAGTTTTCAGTTTATTATTTTATAGTATTTTTTTGAGTATAGTACTGCTTACAGTAATTTATTCTTAAAAAGAAGTCTCAGCTACATTGACGGAGTCAACCATGAGTGGGTCAGGTGACGGTAGGGAGACTTTGTGTGAAAGCTGTTCAGTCGGCCGGGCTGGGTTTGGTCCGCCACCTTCTCTGGAAGGGGGGTCTGACAATAGACGGTCCAATGACTGAGGGAAGGGGCAGTTCCTCCATGGAAGCATAAATGAAAACAGTCACATTCTCGGCACCGTTCGGCCTCGAACTCTTCTTCGGCCTGTAGGTCGAGAAAGAGAAGGCATCATTCAAGGTCGCCCTCTGATATGTCTGCGCATCGACGGTTGGTCATTGGGGCCAGTTGCCAGTCTCCTCATTCAGAGTCACCGGTTTCTGGTTTTGGTCGCCAACCTCTTCGACATCGGAGCCCTTCCCCACCTTCTGGTAGGGCTTCTGATGAGCAGTTTCTTCAGTGGGCCGCTCTGATGGAGCAATGGGCTTGGAGGTTGGTCCAGTTGCCTGGCTCGGTCACCCTGGGGCTCTCTGGCTCTTTGGGCAATTGAGCAGGGTGATTGGGCCTCCCTAATCATGCAGTGCCTTCTTCAGTGCCGTCGACTCCACGTTCAGATTTTTTCTCCCCTCACATGGATGCAGTGCAGGGGGCCACACCGATGCCTTGATCTCCTGGTACTCTTCCTCTTTTTCACTCAGATCCTGGTTTTTGGGGTCCTGGGTTGGTTTTGGTGCCATCTGCATCGGTGGGTCGCTTGGTGCCGACCTTGGTGCCATGTGGCCTCTCGGTGCCGTCCTCGTCGCCGTGTGAATTTTCTGTGCTGTTGACTTTCTCAGTGCCATGTAGCCTTTCGGCGCCATCTTCGGCACCGTGCTCTTCTTCAGCGCCGTCTGCTTTCTCAGTGCCGTGCGGCTGTTCGGTGTCGTGTTCTTCGGCGCCGAGGCCTGGCCCTTTGCCTGACAATCCTCAGGGCTTCTCCTCTTAGAATTCTTTTCCTTCCTCTTTTCCTGCTGATTTTCATTCCTTTCCTGTCCATAGAGTCCCTCCTGGACTGTCAGGAGATGATATTGAGCCTGACCCAGATCATAGACTGGGTGATGATGTGGAAGGAGCAGGTTCTAATCCTGCTGCAGAGCCTGTGTTGAGGACCTGTCATTTAAGTCTCTCACTGAAAAATTTGAATTCCACTCTTTCTGTCCAGACTATGGACATCGATCCTGAGAAGCATTTAAGACTCCAATACCTTCATGTTCTGGACATCCCTATGGATTTCACTACCCCGGTACAACACTCCTTTGAGACGCTTTCTCAAATGGTATGGAATAATCCTGCTCTCATTCCTTCTGTGGCTAAGTCCATAGATAGGAAGTATGCTGCTCCCAAGGATTGTCCCATTTTGATCTCCCAAGCCTTTGCAGATCCTATTGTAGTCTTGGCAGAGAATGATAAGGTCGTCCTTCCTCAGACTACTTCAGCTCAACCTATAAACAAAGAATCTCATAAGATAGATACCTTAGGTAAGAGTGTCTTTGCTGCTTCCACCCTAGGTATGCGTATCACCAGTTACCAGGGCCATTTCTCTCAATATGAGTATGTTCTTTGGCATTCGCTCAAACAAATAGTTGAAGCTCTACCGGAGTCAGACACTAATTCAGAGCTTCTTCAAACCATAACCAGGGGTATCGAGTCTAACAACCATGAGGTTAAAGCAGCTATGGACACCTTCGATACTGCCTCCCGAGTGGCGGCAGCGGGCATTTGTAACCGCCGCCATTCCTGGCTGCGCACTTCAGGTTTCACGAATGATGCCCAGCAACAGGTCATGGCATTGCCCTTCAATAGTGTGTATCTCTTTTGCCCTCAAGTAGAACAGGCTCTAGAGGCCACACAAAAGACTAGGTCAGACATTAAATTGGCTCGATCTCCTCCCGCCCCCTCTCGAGGGGGTGTTAACAAACGCCAGTTTCATAACCGTCAGTCCTTTCGGGGCAATGGTAGGGGAGGTTTTAATAAAAATCAAACCCCTCAGCCTCAGAAGAAAACCCAACAGAAGGCATAAGGACCTAAAGTGCCCAGTGCTGCCTTCTGATTTTTTGGCCCAAGTCCCACCTCAGCTGCCTGAGGGGGACTCTTTAGCGGTGAGAGGTCATCTGACTCAATTCAACAACCAATGGAAGTCCATAACCTCAGACAAATGGGTCCTCTGGGTAATCTGCGAGGGATATTCTCTCAGTTTTTCAGAGAACCCTCCGGATTGTCTCCCCAAGCGGCAGCCAAAGCTGTCAATACTTCAGTCAGAACTTCTCACCTCTAAGATACAAGGCCTTCTGAACAACAGGGCAGTGAAAGTAGTTCCGCTGGATCAATAGAACACAGGGTTCTACTCCCATTACTTTCTAGTTCCAAAGAAAACCGGGGGCATGTGCCCCATTTTGGACCTCAGAAAATTGAACAAATTTCTTCCCAAAGAGAAATTCAAAATGATATCGCTAGGAACCCTGTTACCTTTGCTTCATCAACAAGACTGGTTAGCCTCCCTGGACATGCAGGATGCTTACCAGCATATTCCTATTCACCCAAAGCATCAAAAATACCTAAGATTCATGGCTTTGGGACAGCATTATCAGTTCAGAGTCCTGCCCTTTGGGCTATCCTTGGCGCCGCGAGTTTTTACAAAGTGTGCAATTCTCACAGTGCATCTCAGAAAAATCAGAATACAAGTGTTCCCATATCTGGATGATTGGCTTCTAGCATGCCCTTCCAGGTTGGGTACTCTCGACACTGTAGCCACGGCCTCACACTTCCTCATGTCCATGGGAGTCCTGCTAGATCTCAAGAAATCACAGCTGCAGCCCTCCCAGAGGCTCCTTTTCATAGAAACTCTTCTGGGCACCTCCTTTGCAAAAGCATTTCTACCAGAGGACAGAAGGAACGATATCCTACAGATGGCCTGATACATCAGAGAGAACAGCTCGGTTCCAGCTAACTCAATGCAACGGATACTAGGCCTCATAGCATCCTCAGTGTTCACTGTACCCCTAGCATGCCTTCACATGAGAACCACAAGTGGATGCTCAGTACTCAGTGGTCCCCAACCACTCACCCTCAGTCCTTTCTCATCAAGGTGACAAAACCTCTGAAGAAATCACTCACCTGGTTGACACAAGAGGACAATCTTCTGGAAGGGTATCCCTTTACTCCTCTGGATCATCAGATTTCCATTACAATGGACACATCCCTGATGGGGTGGGGAGCTTACTGTCAGACTTTCCACACTCAATGTACGTGGACTCAGAATGAGTCCCAGCTTCACATAAATGTCTTAGAAATGAGAGCCATCCTTTATGCAGTTTGGGCTTTGAAGGACATTCTTTGTCACAAGAACATTCTCCTTCAAATGGACAACAAAGCAGTGATATATTACATCAACAAGCAAGGTGGTGCTCACTCTTACCCCTTATGCACTGAGGCAATGAGAGTGTGGGAATGGTGCTTGGAGCACAAGGCTCTAATTCAAATGGTCTACCTGCCGGAGTGCAGAACGAACTGGCAGACTGTCTCAGCAGAACAGAGACAGATCCTCACACATGGTCTCTTGACTCAACCGTAGTTCAGTCACTATTCGCAGAGTGGGGAACTCCAGACCTGGACCTTTTTGCATCCCCACTCAACACAAAACTGCCTCCCTTCTGCTCCAGAAATCCAGGGCCTGGCATTTTCTGTTAGGATGTGTTCAGGCTGCAGTGGACAAAATGCTTTTTATACGCCTTTCCGCCTCTTCCTCTAATTCAGAGGGTACTTCTCAAGTTCGAGTCCCAGGGGGACAAAATGATCCTCATTGATTTCTTCTGGCCTTGACAGATATGGTTTCCATTACTCAACAGTACGTCGGAAACCCCTCCGAAACCGCTTCCCCTTCAGATGAACCTTCTGACTCAGGGGCCTGTGTTCCATCCCAATCTGAGATCGCTTCACCTTCACGCTTGGCTCCTGAAGAGATAGAAGTGAAAAGGTTCAATGTCTCTCACAGAGTTTCAGATATTCTTCTGGCTGCACGCAAGCCAGCCACCAGGAAAACGTACACAGCCAAATGGAAGCGTTTTTCGCTCTAGTGTGCAAAATCCTCTTTGAATCCTTTTCCTGCCCACCAGATAAAGTTCTAGAGTACCTTTTAGACCTCTCAAATGCAGGTCTGCAATACTCTACTGTCAAAGTTCACCTTTGTGCCATTTCAGCTTATCATGAGCCAGTACTTTCCTTGTCACTGGCTCAGTTACCCATGGGTAAGAGGTTTCTTAAGGGGACTCTGCATACCAGACCTCCTATCAGACATCCAGTCACAGTCTGGGACATTAATCTTGTGCTAGACATGCTCACTCAAAAACCTTTCGAGCCTCTAGCTACCTGTGAGTTGAAATTTCTCACTTGGAAAACAGCCTTCCTAGTGGCCATTACCTCAGCCCACAGGGTCTCTGAGATACATGCCTTGGTCACAGAGAAGTGGAGTACAAATATGCACAGTTTCATAAGTATGTGCTCAGAGTGCAGGCAAATGTGATATGCAAGTTTGTTTTAGAAACAGGTAAAAATAGCAATACATGCAATTGATAGAAAGATAGATAATTACATAGACATGCAGGCCCTGTCCACACTACACTCAAAAAAGCTTTAACGGATTTAAACCGTTACAGTCAGTAAACATTACAGTGTGTCCACATTGCCAGTGAACAATGTGGATAATGGTTTGAAAACATTACAGTCTGTCCACACTGAGTGTGATAGTGTGTGTGGTCTCAACCCTGTAGTAGCAGTGCACATCCCATGGTGCACTCAGTGATGACAGCTGCATTTTGAGATCCTACATGTCCTATGGAGTACTGTGTATATGGCACAGTTCTATTACGTAAATAAACATATTTCACTATTATGAGACACACTTATGTTGTGGAGGTGGCAGAGAGAGGTTCGAGGGAGGGGGAGATCTGATGTTGGAATCGGAGGCTACGTCAGTGAGAGGGAGGGAAGGGGGGAGACATGGCATCAGTTCTGCCAGTATTAGGACACCTGGGCACACCAGACTTTCAAGTACTGCTGCTGTATGGCTGAAGGCAGATTCTCTACTACTGCCTTCAGTGTTCCCCACTGCTCCACTGTACACAGTGCCATGTGTCTATTGGCCACCATAGCAGTGTTCCATGATGCACTCAGGAGCTCCACTAATGTATGTGTTCACTACTGGCACTGCTCTGCAGGTAGTATTGCTGCCACATCACACATGGGCAGGCAGGGTACTCCCAACACTTGGCACAATGAGAAGAGTAATCAAGGACAGTACATGGATACCATCAGGAGGTGGCCCTTGGGGAGGCAAGTGCAGACAGAGAGGTAGGTTAGGTGGGGGCATGAGGATACACCTGGGGGGGTGCATACAGCTGTCAGGTTACTGTGGTATGGAGGCATCCCAGTATTGCAGCCTACACCCATGCTCCACACTGCCAACTGCGTATGTCCTGGTAGCCTCCGATCTCCCTGCATGCAGTGAAACAGTGCTGCAATGCGTGCTGGTATAGTGGGAGACTGGAGGCTACATGGTGGAGTATTTAGACACAATTGCAATTAAAAACTGATAAAGGTGTAAAGCTGTAAATAAGAGTGAAATAACCACGCTGGTATGCATACCACAAAGTGGTTCTTGGAAGGGTACAGATTGGGGATGGCTCAATTAAAGGTGTAGTCCCCCCAGAATTTACAAAAACATATGTTATGCAGAGTGTTTTGATTTGTATGTAAAGTCCTAGTGTGTCCTTTTCTCTGTCTGCTATTAGGATTTTTTCCTAAATTCAACTGCAAGCTTTAGGGTAGTTTTATGACCCCTGGGGATCTCCATCACAAATAGGTTTATTCCTTCTGCCTCCTACAATGCACCCTGTCTCATGTGGCAGTGACATAGCCAGGCCCATAGATTTAGCATATGCATATGCATAGACCTCATACTTTCCTAATAGTCCCATTATCACAAGCATAACTACCTTGCCCTTATCAAAAGCGACCCACTCTGAAAGTTACTGTCACCTTTTCTCTGCTTACAGTCCATCATCATTACACCTGACTTCCTGACATCAGCACATTGCTTAAATCTAACTTACATCACCTCATGGACAAAAACCCTGTTTCTCTAAAAAAAAAACCTGTGTAAATAATCCCAAGGTTGAACATATGCCAGCCGTTACTTTTTCATGTACTGCCACTTTCTGTACCATCATGGGGATCTGCATATGCTTCCCATAATGCTTTGCGTTATTGGGGTATGTGCAATTGTGTGTTCTTTAAAATTTTGCTATCTGGCCAATATCATCTGGGATAACACATACATCAGTGGCATTTGCTCTGGGATTCTTTTGTAAACCTATTCCTTCCATTAACATGTACACCTCCATGTATTTTCCTGATGGACATCCTGCCCTGACCACCTTGGAACACTGTCCCTGAGGCAACAAAGCCTCGGCTACTGGTGGGCTCAACTGCCCTGGACATCCTGCCCTGACCACCGTGGAACACTGACCCTGAGGCAACAAAGCCTCGGCTACTGGTGGGCTCAACTGCCCTGGACATCCTGCCCTGACCACCGTGGAACACTGTCCCTGAGGCAACAAAGCCTCGGCTACTGGTGGGCTCAACTGCCCTGGACATCCTGCCCTGACCACCGTGGAACACTGTCCCTGAGGCAACAAAGCCTCGGCTACTGGTGGGCTCAACTGCCCTGGACATCCTGCCCTGACCACCGTGGAACACTGTCCCTGAGGCAACAAAGCCTCGGCTACTGGTGGGCTCAACTGCCCTGGACATCCTGCCCTGACCACCATGGAACACTGTCCCTGAGACAACACAGCCTCGGCTACTGGTGGGCTCAACTGCCCTGGACATCCTGCCCTGACCACCGTGGAACACTGTCCCTGAGGCAACAAAGCCTCAGCTACTGGTGGGCTCAACTGCCCTGGACATTCTGCCCTGACCACCGTGGAACACTGTCCCTGAGGCAACAAAGCCTCTGCTACTGGTGGGCTCAACTGCCCTGGACATCCTGCCCTGACCACTGTGGAACACTGTCCCTGAGGCAACAAAGGTAATTTCGTCCACCTTTCAGCGCCTCCTTGCTTGTCCCTGCTTTGTTGAGACTTTGAATTTTGGTGCCTTTTACTCGGGACTGCCCGTACCAGTGTTTGAGTCAGGAACTGAGACGGATCCACAGACGTTCCCAATTCTGCACTGTTTAAACCAAGTACAGCAACCGAAAGCTCTACCTGTTGGAAAGAAAGGTCACTGCTTGTACATAGCGGAGCTACATTTAATTTATAGCTGCCCCATTCCTAAGCTGCAGAGCGTCCTAAGCGCCTCAGCATTTGTAACCCTAATACTTTCTCCAGCTTTTTTGCAAAATTCCACGAAGCTGCAGAGTGTCCTAAGCACCTCAGCATTTGAATCCCTCTTTATTTCTCCGGTTTTCCGACATAACCCCCTCAGCTGCAGAGCGCGCCTGTAATTTGCTAGTGCACAGCTGAAATCAGTGGGGCTAGAGTAGCGTGGCTGAAATCTGCTAAAGAAAAAACAAGCAGCTTGTTTGAACTGTGGAGGTAGCCGGTGAAGCCGTGATTGTAACCACGAGTGCACTAGACACGCTCACCAGAACTGCCTGCCCTGTGCAATAACTGCTGTTGAGCTGGGACCAGATCGCAGGAAGGTTTTCTGCCCTGTACTATACGTTAGTTCGAATCCCTACAGGGGACCTCAGTGAAACTGTGTTGAACTGTGTACAAAGTCACCTGTTACTCTAAGTTGTTATTAGTGGCGCTAATTAGATACTCATGCCATTTTGTCGTGTTGAACCTGAACCTGATTGTAAAACCTGAATATTTTGTATGTAACCCTGATTTTGCATTTACTGAAATGCCTTTACAGCATTAAGCTCTGTTCTCTTTGTCTCTGATTGTACCGCCTACTTTCCTCTCTCTCCACCCCCACCCCCCAAACCTTCTTAGTACTAAGCTCTGTGTCCTCCCCTCCTTATAAAATCAGTCTGCTTACTCTTTTCTCTTCCCCTTTAGCCTCGGCTACTGGTGGGCTCAACTGCCCTGGACATCCTGCCCTGACCACCGTGGAACACTGTCCCTGAGGCAACAAAGGTAATTTTGTCCACCTTTCAGTGCCTCCTTGCTTGTCCCTGCTTTGTTCAGACTTTGAATTTTGGCGCCTTTTACTCGGGGCTGCTCGCCCGGCGTTTGAATCAGGAACTGAGATGGATCCACAGACGTTCCCAATTCTGCACTGTTTAAGCCAAGTACAGCAACTGAAAGCTCTACCTATTGGAAAGAAAGGTCACTGCTTGTACATAGCGGAGCTACATTTAATTTATAGCTGCCCCATTCCTAAGCTGCAGAGCGTCCTAAGTGCCTCAGCATTTGTAACCCTAATACTTTCTCTGGCTTTTTTGCAAAATTCCACGAAGCTGCAGAGCATCCTAAGCGCCTCAGCATTTGAATCCCTCTTTATTTCTCCAGTTTTCCGACATAACCCCCTCAGCTGCAGAGTGCGCCTGTAATTTGCTAGTGCACAGCTGTAATCAGTGGGGCTAGAGTAGCGTGGCTGAAATCTGCTAAATAAAAAACAAGCAGCTTGTTTGAACTGGGGAGGTAGCCGGTGAAGCCGTGATTGTAACCATGAGTGCACTTGGCACGCTCACCAGAACTGCCTGCCCTGTGCAATAACTGTTGTTGAGCTGGGACCAGGTCGCTGAAACCCTGCAGTCACCCGTGACTGCTCCCCACCCGCCCCCACCACACCCACCCTTGTCCGGCTTTACTTTTATAGGTTGTAACTCCACCTCAAACATGCCCAGTTGAGAAAATTAACTATCTCCTCTCTTTTCCATTAGCAGCCTATACCTTTTGACTGCTAGGGGGCGCTTGATTGATCTTATATTTTACTAGTGCCCTGACTGTACCTTCACTCTAAACTGCCTGTGGGCACTTGATTTTATCTTTTATCTTTACTAGTGCCTAGACTGCACATTCTTTTATTTCACTCCCACTCATTCCTATAATCCTATCACCACTTATAACTATACCAAAATGGCCATCTCTCCCTGTTTAGTTCTTTTAATAGCCTCTACAGTTCTCTGCCTCATATGGCTCCCTACACTTTACTACTCTATATCCTTTAACTATTACCACTCCTACCCTGACCACTGCAGGTTATTTCTTATGCGAAAAACACTACAACTGCCTCCTGTCACCCTCCCCCTGCTTATTCATCACAAACTCATCTATCACTTATCCTACACTCTGAATAAACCCACGGTACCAAGCATAACCCTATCCATCTCTCACATCTGTCACAAACTCTTACATCTATCTCACCTAACCTTAATGTTAGCTGGGGATATTGAGAAAAACCCTGGACCTCCATGTAACTTATCCTGCAAAGCTACAAACTGGCATGACACCAAGGGCATCCATATTGCCCACCTAAACATTAGGAGTCTGCTTCGCAACAAGGCTGAACTGGAGGCGTGGGTTGCTCAGCACAACCCAGATATCCTCTGTTTATCTGAAACCTGGCTAAAACCCTCCACCCCGATTATCTCAGCTCACTGCCCAACTACAACATCATTCGGCAGGATAGGCCATTAACAAAGCGAGGCGGGGGGGTTGCCATTTTTTTCAAACCTCATATTCTTTTATCCCCCAATGCCCAACCGTCCCTATCTTACTGTGAAGCAATCTATGCTACCATAAAGCTTGGGTCTAAGAAACTTCACTTGGTCTGTGTCTATAACCCTCCGGCTGGTGGCACGGCTGGGCTAGTGGAACTGCTA
The DNA here is from genome assembly GCA_016271365.2 of Neoceratodus forsteri. Classification (NCBI taxonomy): domain Eukaryota; kingdom Metazoa; phylum Chordata; order Ceratodontiformes; family Ceratodontidae; genus Neoceratodus; species Neoceratodus forsteri. The sequence goes on from CM057449.1 coordinate 375,939,925, forward strand.
TCTCAGGTTGATAAGGCTATTGGTCATAATGAAGTCCTCATTCTTGGGGACTTGAACCTAAACTGGACCAATAAATTAAACCAGTCCTCTCACACTATTGTCCAAGAACATAATCTTCATCAACTTACTGCAGACCCTACCAGGGTCATTCCCCCCCCTCGGGCTAGTACTCTTGTAGACTGTGTCCTCACAAACTGCCCGGATAGCATAGCATGTGCAGGGACCCTAGCTGACTCAATCAGTGATCACTCCCCAATCTTCTGCACCTGGCGTGCGTCAAGTAAACCTACTCCACCTCCTAAACTCATCACCTTCCGAAACCTGGCTAACTTTAACCAAGATAATTTCTTACATGATCTCACACTGATCAACTGGTCCCCCATTCACACCTCTAATAATACTCAACTAGCATTAGATCATTTCCTTGCTAAATTTCATCTGCTCCAAGACACCCATGCTCCCTGTGTCACCCGTCGGATCCATGGATCACAGACAAAATGGCTCTCTAAAGACCTACTTGCATTGATTAGGTCCAGGGACAAAGCGTGGTGCCGCTTCAAAACCACTGAGCTACTGGCTGATTATAATAATTACCGAGCCCAGAGAAATATATGCAAAAGGCAAATTTGATTAGCTAAAAGCTCCTTCTGTAAAAATCTGCTAACTAAAACAGCGGGTAACTCGAAAAAATTATGGGCTACAATAAAAACCCTCCTTGGAACAAATCAAATGGCACATACAAATGACATGCTGATTAACGGTATACACTGCAATAATCCTAGTACTATAGCTAACTCTTTTAACCACCATTTCTCGGACCTCACCAGTTACCAGGTTCCATCCCCTAATACGCATGTCTCATCACACAACTACAACGTTAAACCTCAATTCACACATCCCCCCTTCAGGTTCCGGAATATTACAAAATCTGAAGTTCTGAGGCTTATCCTCTCCGCCCCAGATCATACCAGTGTAGGGTCTGATGGGCTGGAACCTAGGCTTCTGAAGACCGCCGCCCCGTTTATAGCCTGTCCCCTTACCAAAATCTTCAATCTATCTCTATGTCACGGCTCAGCCCCCAACATCTGGAAAATAGCCAAAGTCACCCCTATTCCAAAAAGGGTGATCCCAAATTAATCTCGAACTACCACCCTATAGCTATCCTCTCCCACCTCAGTAAAATCCTCGAAAAACTTGTGGCAACCCAAACTCTTGATTACCTGCAGAAGCATAACCTCTTGTCTAGCTCTCAACACGGTTTCCGCAAGGGGCACAGTATGACTACTGCCCTCCTCAAACTCACCAATGATATCTTTTCTGCTATGGACTCTGGCCTCCTGACTGGTGTTATCTTCATTGACTTAATGAAAGCTTTTGACCTGGTAGACCATTCCCTCCTTCTTTCTAAACTTCGCTTCCTCAACTTCTCTACTGATGTAGTAGCCTGGTTTGACAGTTACCTGTCCGATAGACAGCAGACTGTTGTCTTCAATTCTGCCTCTTCTGATCCCTCATCTGTCCAAGTTGGTGTGCCCCAGGGTTCCATACTTGGCCCTTTGCTTTTCTCCATTTTCATTAATGACATCCCGCTGCTTGCTTCAACCTGCTCAACCCTCCTTTATGCAGACGACCTAGTAATTTATCACAGTGTCAGGAACTCACTTGACGTCAACCAACCTCTTAACTCAGACTTCACGTCCATTCAGTCGTGGCTGATAGAGAATAAACTCGTTCTCAAAATTAGTAAGACACATTCCATGCTCTTTGGATTGCTCGCCAAACTCAAAGTAAACCCTGATGCCCTAAAAGTCACCTGTACCGACGGCTCTTCACTTAACAGCACCCAATCTTTTAAATACCTGGGCATCACTCTAGATGAATCCCTTAACTTTGCCCTACACATAACCAACACCTGTAAATCTTTAAATGCTAGATTAGGTGGTGCCTACCACACCAGCTATGCCCTTACCCCTTCGGCTAGACTTGCTGTGTCTCGAGGCTTTTAACTCCCCACCCTGGCTTATGGATCAGCCACATATCTATCTCCCTCTAAATCCTCCCTCCATAAGTGGGACACCACCTATAACAATATCTGCCGGTATGCCTCTGCATCCCCTCGTTTTACACACCATTGCCAGCTTTACTCTGACCTTAACTGGCCTTGTCCTCTGGCCATTGGCTCCAATCCCTTGGGTGTCTTATTGACAATACAGTCTGCACTGGCATTCCATCTTCACTCGCCTGTCTGCTCCACTCACACCCTCTGCCCTACGAGCTCTGATCTGTCGACCTAGCCCCCTATCACATTCCCAGATGTAAAACCAAATTGGGCTTGCGTGCCTTTGCACATATGGCCCCAAAATACTGGAACTCGTTACCTCCAAATATTCGTGGAGCACCTACCCATGCTAGCTTTAAAACTCGCCACCAGGAATATCTACAATCAATCAGCCAATGCACCTGCTTTAATCCACCTTAGACTTCATCATCTCCCCTCTCTCTCACTATATTACTTTACTCTTCTACATCTCTTTCCCCACCTCCCTATCTCCCAATCTCTCCTCCCCTCCACTTTCTCCCCTCAACCCTCACTCTCTCCACCTTTCCCTCTCTCTTATCTCAACCTCAATTTGGCACTTACTGTACTTTGTTTTGTATAAACCTTTCATTGCTAATGCCTGTTTCACTCACTGTGTAACTCTAGTTGTGCATGTCACCTAGATGTATTTCTCCAGTTTTGCCTCTATTACAACACTCCCTCTTGTGAACTACTCTTTGAATTTATTGTTCCAGTTTTATTTAGCTGCCTGCATTCCTCACTGTGTTTCACCAATATCATGTGCTGCGTCACATGTATGCTTCATTTTGTATGTCTTAAACTGTCTTCTCCCAGGTCGTGCCTGAAAATAGGCATTGCTATGCCTAGTGCACTCACCTGGTTACCAAAAGCAAATAAATAAAATAAATGCCTTCCTTTTAACAGAAACTAAAACAAATCTTACTACTTACAAATCATTGTGTTGTTTCTCTATACCTTCTTGACAATTCCACACAATTTCACTAACTTCATTATGCAGCTGTGGTGGATCTGACAAGAATTTGTTTGGTATGTTTTTGATTCTTTTGTACATTTGGGCCCAGATATTCAAACTGCGCTTAAAACGAGCGCAACAGCAGGAGCAAGCACAAACCAGTTGCGCAAATGCACAACAGGTGCGATATTCAAACATGGAGCAGAGCAAATTGCGCAAGCAACCAATGTCTGAATATCGCACATACTGCACCATCGCACAACCAGGAAGGAGAAGCTGAGCCAAAATGTTGCGCTATGGCACAACCAGGGCAGCCCAGCTGAGCAGTCCAGAGCTGCCATAGCGCAAGCACAGCCCCCCTCCAGAGCAATGGAACTGCACATCCAGGGAGGCAGGCTGGGGCCCACCGCCAGCCATGCCACACATGGGCACAGGAACACACTGCAGAACCCACACCACACCTGAACACCCCAAGCACAGCATCACTGGGGGTGGGACGGATGATCTACTTGCCCATGGGGACAAGCCAACAAAGCATAGCAGAGCCATGACACCCCAGCACAACCACTGGCAGGTGGAGAGTGCCACACACGGGGTTGACAACCACAGTGCACATCAGCCCCTCGTACGCACAGCACACCCTGCACTGTGACCCCAAGACACCACCTATGTGCAGTGACTGGCACTGCAGGAAACCATGCATCCCCCCAGCACACGTCAACCCCATGCAGCACAGAAGCCTTCAAGCGAGACACACCCTGTGCACCCAGCAGTGGGTGGCAGCAGATGGCAAGACCAACAGAAAGCCACTGCCATGCTGGAGATACCTCCCCATGCATACACACACACACACACCCAGGACCAGACCACCCCAGATGGCATGTACACACCTGCAACTGAGCACCCATAGCCAGCTGCAAATCAGAGACCAACACAGTACTCATATATCAAAATAGAAATGTATATTGAACATATTAAATAACAACAACAATAGAAACTATTTACAAGGGGGGGATGGGTACAAGGAAGGGGTGTTCAAGGGGGAGGGATTAAAAACTTGGAGAGGGAAGGCAGGGTGATAGGGATGGGAGAAGTGGGAAGGGAAGAAGCTCATTGGCCAGCCGGACGCCCGTCCTCCACCTGCTGTCAGCCAGTTCCATGCCACCTCCTCCGCAGGCCATGGTGGTGTATAGACCTCAGGATGGCCTGGTCATCACTAACCATCTGTCTGAGGGCCCGGACATCCCTGGATATGCGCTGGAGTACCTCGAGACCTAGGAAAATGGGAACACAGTCAATGACTGTGACTGACCACAACCCTGAACACCACCCAACCTGCAAGCCATATAGCCCAATGTCCCGCACCTGTGATGGCATACACCCACCCACAGTGAATATGCACATGGCCATCACAAACAGGCGGCACCAGCTAAGTGCACCACTGCCCACACACACTGCCCACATCCATCACAGTACAAACAAGGCTGGCAAGTGACGTGGCAACGTGGTACGATGCCAGTTACACAGCTATGTGCCCAGTGCATGCATGGGCCACCAGTGACGCATACACAGACGCGTTGTGATACTGCACAGTGATGCATGTCACCCGTGTCGTGCATACAGACATAGATATATAGACAGTGTCAGCAGATAAGGGCCTATGGCCAACCCAGTCTGTGCATTTGAGCTGTAAGTTCACTTTGTTTACCTAGGAGTCTGTTGCCTCTACCCTAACCTCCAGAATTCGTTTTGTCTATCCTGCATTCTGAAATCCCATGATTGTTTCAGCCCCACTACTTCCTCTGGCAGGGTGTTCCACTTGTCCACCACCCGTTCTCTGAAGACAGTCCTTCTCATGTGTCCTCTGAATTGTCCACCTCCAACAGCATCCCATTGCCTGTAGTCCTGGAACATCTTTTTCAACTAAAAATAGTGTTTCTCTGCACCCTGTTCCACCCTGTAAGATACTTGTATGTCTCTATCATATCCCCTCTCTCCCTCCTCCCCTCCAGGGAGTACATGTTCAGTTCCTTCAACCTGTCTCCATAGGACTTGTAATGCAAGCCATGCACCATCTTTGGTGCCCTCCTCTGAACCTTCTCTGCCCACTGTACGTCCTTACTTAGAGATGGTGTCCGGAAATGTACACTGCATTCCAGGTGGGGTCTCACTAGTGTCCTGTATAATGGAATTATGACCTCCCCTTTCCTGCATGGTTGTATTGTGCAGGGCTACTGGTCTCCCCCCCAGCATGCAATAGCATCGATGAAGTCATGATACTCACACTGCTCAAGCAGCTCTGTCTGCCGCCGTTGCTGCCGCTGTTGCTCCCGCTGCTGCTGCTGCTGTAGGGGTGCCACCCCTGCTGGCACCGGGTCCCTGGCCTGCCCCTCATCAGCTGGTGCTCGCCTCCTCAGATCCCAGCCTGTGGGAGACATATGTTGAGACAAACATCAGTGTGACTCAAAAGCAGAGTGCCCCCTGCCCCAGTGAGAGTGCCCGCCCACACAGCCATAACCATCCATCGCACAGCTGCACACACTGACACAGCCAACCGTGTCCGAGCCGTCACCTATGCACAGCCACACCAGCACACACACACCCCTACAGAGAATATAGGTGCATAGATGGTACACTCACCTGGCCTAGGCACCACGCCCCACCTGGCACATTTCCGCAGCCTGACCAACATGTCCGGCTCCCTCCGGCAGAGGTCACTGTACCAGTGCCGGCACTGCTCAGCAGTCCGGCCCTGTCCAGTGACCTCCACCAGGTCAGTGGCCACTTGCTGCCACACTTGCGTCCTCGCCATGGTGAGGGGGGCCTCACCATAGAGTGCCTCACAGTGGGGCTCCACCAGGGCCACCAGGTTGGCCACCTCCAGTGGGCTCCAGCTCACTGCCTCCTCCCAGCCATCTCAGCCAGTTTACAGCAGGCAATATGGCTCTCACTGCACTGTAACCACACGTGGAGATGTTGCGCAATAGACCACCACAGTTTCAATCGCGCTGTCGAACAGCCGTTACCATTAGCGCTGTCACCAGACAGCGTAATAGGGACGGGGACATGGCATGCTAACAGCGCCAGGGGCAAAGGGCATACACAAGGTCACGGCAATGATGCAAGGCTATGCACAGCGCCATCAGACGTATAGGCATGGTCTGAATTGCCTATCGCACCAGCAGGTCTGCAGCGAGATGCGATGCATAAGCTGTCGGCATGCGTAATGCAGTGTAGCACGCAGGCACAAATTCGCGCCATTGGCTCAGCCGCCCTTCCGTGATTTATGATATTCAATGACATATGCAAATCATTCGATCAGCCATTCAAAGGCGCAGTGGCGTGATTAGCATGTCATTAAAGTTGCGCCACTCCTCATTTGCATGTGTTGCGCTATAAAAATGTGACAGTGGGTTGTGCTGGCCAGATTCGGTTACTGCAGGTGAGAGGTGAGTTACATGCTGTGTGATGCTCAGGACAATGCTCATGGGCAAGGGTGCCGGAGGATGATAAAGGCTGAGGGGGCTGAGAATCAAAAGGGCACTTAGAAAGGGACAAAGGGCACCTTTTCTATTAGTATCTGCCATACGGAGAAGAAACGTGGGGGGCTTCCCCGGCCGGCACCTATGATCATGGGGAAATGCTGTAGACTGCACAGTGACAGGTGTCCACTTCCACCCATACAGATCACCATGACTGACCAGAGCCAAGGTGAGGGTGAGGACGGCGGGTGTAGGAGGAGGCCGAACTTCACAGCGGCAGAGATGGAGGCCGTCTTCCAGGCCTACCTGGAGGATGAGCCACTATTGAGTGGACGGAGGGGCACCCCTCAGGAACATGCAGCTGCATGGGAGGGGGTAGCTCGGCCGTCAACCTGCACAGAAGCCACCAGCGCTCTGTGCAGGAATGCAAGAAGAAGATGGGGACTGACCACAGGAGGCTGAAGGAGAAGGTGGCAGCCTTCAGGGCGGCACGTGCTGGCACTGGTGGGGGCCCGCCAGTGGTGTTGCAGCTGACCCCAACAGAGGAGACACTGGTCGTGGCCATGCAGCCAAGTGCCATTGAGGGCGTACCAGGTGGAGGATTCCAGACAGGTGGAAGCCCATCACTGCACGGTATGACATGGTGGTGGTGTTGGGGGGGTGGTTGTTCACATGCACTCACATGTACTCTCTTTCTGTTACAGATCCTGTTCATCTTCAGGAGACGGTGGTGGTGGTGGTGGGTCCAGACAGTGATGCAGACCTGCTGGACGTGGAGGAGGACCATCCACCTCTGCCACCAGCCAGCAGGCACTGCAGCAGCATGCCGCTGGGCCAACAACTCTGGTGTCAATGTCTGGTGCGGGTGCACAGCCTGTGTCTCAGCAGTCTGGATGCAGGTATGCCAGCATGCTGTGCCTATGGCAGTGTGCGTGCCACCATTAATGATAAGCAGGCCTGCAATGGGCAGTGATAGGTGTGTGTCCCATGACGGACACATGGCAGGCCAGCACGTGCCCCTGGGCCTTCCTGGTTCACACCTGTGTACCAGCATGCTGGCACAGTCCCAGGCTGTGCCTGTCAGCACCGTGGGGCAGTACCAGTGGCTGTGCAGGTGTCCGCACTGTTGCCAGCACGGAGGTGGAACAGGTGGACCTGGGGGCTCAGCAGTTGGAGGGGCGGCAGCAGCAGTCACACACCAGGTCTGGGGGTACAGTGTCAAGCAGTGGCACATGTCCACCGCCCTTTGATCCACTCATACCTGGTCCTGGTGAACAGCGCCCACCCTCAAGGGCTGCTGTGCACCGGGACCGTCCACACCCTGGGGGTCACGATGCCATTGGGGCACAGTACCCATTGGACGCACACACCCGCCTGCTGCAGGAATCAGTACAGCTGCAGGGGCGGGTTGCAAGGTCCGTGGAGGCACTGTCTGTGTCCATGGAGCGGCACAGCAGGGAGTGCTCTCGGGACCGAGCCGAGCTGGTCCTTATGCGGACGGATGTGACCGCCGCCATTGACAGGCTGACCCAGGCAGTGGTCTCTGTTGCAGACGCATTGGGCACACTGTCAGGTGCCCCTGTACCGCACACCCCACACAGTGCGCTCTCCACTCCCCATTCCCGGTGTCGTGCGACACCAGGCCTGTCGACGCCGGGTTCTGCTGTGGGCATCCCGAGCACCCCTGGTGCATGTTTGTTTGGCATGATGCTGACCCCTGTGCGGGCATGGTCACGTTCGCGCAGTGGGACCCCTGGTGGTGCAACAGCGCCACCCCATGTGGCCCCTGCTCAGCCTGCCAGTGCTGCTGGGCCACGGTGGGGCTGCCCACGCATCCATGGTGGCCGTGGGACAGTGCTACATGACTGAGCTGTCTCCCAGTGCGGGCCCTGTCTGGTGCTGCCCTGTGTGCAATGTGTGTCATGGTGGGCAGTGCACTGCTGGGTGCTCTGCTCACCACGCTGACACACGGACCACCTGCACACTCTCCCAACTGCTGTCCACAGGTGCATGTGCATGATGATGCCTGCATTGCACTGTACACCAAGGTGCAAGGGTGCCCAGGTCCTGACACACGTACTTGGACGGTACAGGTGGTGGGGCTGGTCGGTGGTGCTGTGTGTTGGCAATGTTGTTTCCGCAGTGCTGTGCTTCTGCCCTTGTATGCTGCCTGGTGTGTGTGTGTGTGTCCATATGAGTGCTCATCCCTCCCTGATGGTGTGTTGGTATGCCTGGAACCTTCAACTCCCCTGATCTTCATGCACAGTGTGTTCCCCTGTGTGCCTGTGGTTTTCGCATGGACAGTGTTGCTTGCACATGTCCCCTTGACTTACTTGTGTTGGGCGTAGTGCTCTTCTACAATGGTGTCCCGGTGCAGCTGGGCCTGCCGGGTCAGTCGGGGGTCCCTCCGTCCTAGGGGTGCTGCTCATCATCAACATCACCGGTGCCACTGGCGTCCCCATCGCTGTCCCCCTCTTTGACCTGTACGGCTATCCCATGGTCTTTGGCCATGTTGTGCAGGATGCAACAGGCCAGGAATATCCCACAGGCCTTTGGAGGCTGTACTGTGAGGCACCGCGGAGGTGTCTAGGCATCAGAAGCGTGCTTGAGGCATCCCAAACACCCGCTCTATGATGTTCGTGTTGCGGCATGTGCCTCACTGAAGCATAGCTGCGCTTGGGGTCGTGGGGCACCGGTACGGTGTGAGCAGCCAGGGACAGAGTGGGTATCCGCAGTCACCTGTGTGGAGATAGTGGAGAGCAGTGTCATGTCAGGTCCATATTGGCCCATATCCTTGTGTGCCACTACCATGGCACCTGTGTCATTCCCACCCTTGCCCAGAGTTTGCATTCCATACATGTGTACTCACCCACTAGATGACCCGTGGGGATGTCCCCACTCTCGAATCGATGGCACAGTGCAGACTGGTGCCATATGAAGGCATCATGTGCTCCGCCAGGGTGTGTGGCATAGACATTGATAATGCTCCCAGTGGCATCACACACCACCTGGCAGTTGACACTGGAAAACCCCTTTTCGGTTCCGATATGCCTGGCCGTCGGGGCCAGGTGGAGTGTGAATGGCCACATGGGTGCAGTCTTTGGCCCCTAGCACACCAGGCATACGTGCTACCCTGTGGAACTCCTGCATGTTTGCTGTACGCTCTGCCGCCGTGCTGGGGAAATAGATGTACTCCGCAGCATGAGGCAGCAGTGTGCTGAGGAATTGGGTGAGGATGCATGACATGGCCGACTGTGTAATACCTGTGGTGTCCCCTGTCGGCCTCTGGAAGGTGCCCGTGGCGAACAGGCACTTGCAGGCTGTCACCTTGGTCTCCACAGACAGAGCATGACTCCGTCGTGAGGGTGCCTGCATCACATCACTGCACAGCTCACAGAGCCGTCTCAGTATTGCCCTGTTCAGGCGGTACCGGCCCACGATCTCGACATCTGTGTACAGCTCGAAGCTGATGCGGGCACGATACCGCCTGTCGGGGGCATACCACCGACGGGCCCCTCCGCGGCCACGTCCCCCTGCAGCATGGTGTCTCACCCCCCTCATTACAGCTTCCATGTGGAAGCTGGCACTGTCCATCTCCCTGGCTTCTGCCCCCCCGGCTGCTGTTCCTGCGTTACCCCCGCTGCCCCCACTGCTGCTTCCACTGCACCAGGCACCCCCGCTGGCCTCTCTGTCCTCCTGGACCCACTGTCCCTGTCTGCCCTTCCAGCTTCTGTCTCTATCTCTCTCTCTGTCTCTGTCTCTCTCCCCCAGTTTGCGGCCTGCTAGGGTTCTTGCGCCGCTTCCTTGAGCCTTTTTATTTTGGCTCAATTCCGCTACTGCGCAACTTCCGGCTGAGCCACTCTTGCGCATTGCGCAAGTGTTTGAATATCGCATTGCGCACTTTATGCATGGACCCGCCCCCTTCAGTTGCGCATGCCTTCATTTCCATTGCGCTGTTGCTCAGCATGTTTTCGGTGGCGCAACTGGCCCCTTCTGAATATCGCAGAATGGCGCATTTTTGGAGGCGCGACGCACAACCCTGTTTCGCATGGCGCAACCATTTTGAATATCTGGGCCTTGGTCTCATCCTCCCCTCCCACCACGTGATTGCTTGCACTCTGCTCAGGCTCCTATGTGTCTTAAAAAAGTGAACATTCATTGATTCTGTGTCTGTTTTTGTCCAGGTAGTCTGTGGTGTCTCTATTAAAGGGCACTGTCAACCTTTTTTGCATCATATTATTTCTAGGTAAAACCCCACATTTTATGATTGCTTACCTTCTCTAAAATTCATCGATGTTGCTGGTTGTTTAATTTATTTATTTATTGAAAATGTTTCACCAGGAAAGGCACACTGAGCAAAAAGATGCTCGTCTCACGGTGAGACCTGGGGGGGGGGGATTACAGAGGGGACAGATATACATACAGTAGTTGAACTTACAGTAGCACAATATGGATAATGCACATAGTTGGGAGGGATTACATTTGAATATGATACATGGCAAAGCAGTACAGCACAGCAAATTCAGGTTGTACAAATTGTGGTTACCCGGCAGGGTAAGAGCAGTACAGAACATGATCGTAGGGTATAGTATACAAAGCATGGGTACACATCGAGGCAACACAAGAAATACCTAAGTGCCAGTTTATAGAACAGAGGTAGTAGTAGCAGAACTTGAGCCAGTGGCGGAAGTTGAGCTACAGGGAGAAGCAATCAAGTAGGAAGAAAGGATTTGGAGAGCAGGAGGGGGGTAGAGTAGGAGAGGGAGGAAGTGTAGATGTATAGGGGAGGGGTTAGGTGAGGATGGAGGGGGCTGGGGAGCTTAGGTAGAGGGGAGAGGGAGAAATTAGGAGTGGGAAGAGTAGGTAATAGAGAGGGAATAGTGCGTAGGGTAGTATATAAGCCAGACAATTAGGCGAAGGCCAGGCCACTGGTCAGGCGAAGGGGGGAAGCAGGGGAGGAGGAGCTAATGGGAGGGTGGTCAGGAGCAGTAGCAATTAGGTGCAAGGAAGTTAGTGAGGGCATAGGAAAGGGAGAGTCTGGATGAAGAGTGATGGATCTGGGTGGCCAGGCCGTTCCAGAGTTTAGGGAAGAGGTAAGAGAATGCAGATTGGCCAGTGGTGGTCCTACAGTGAGGGATGAATAGTAATCTGGGGTCAGCGGACCTGAGGGCATGTAAGGAGGTAGGTGGGGGGGGATAGAGTGGATGTGATATAGGGTGGGAGGGAGCCGAGCCAGAAGTTAGAAGTGAATTTTGCCATATGAATTAGGCAGCGGTTACTCAGAGAAGGTAGGGACAGGGAACGATAAAGCAAGCAGTGATGTGATCATGGGGGGCATCGAGGGCAAAGTGGCAGAAAGCATTGAAGAGGGGGTCTAGTCTGGCTAGGGTGGTCTGTGTGGTGGAGCTGTAAACTACATCACAGTAATCGAAGGAAGGTAGAATCATTTTCTGAACAATTTCACGTCTGACAGGAGGTGGGAGACTAGTGCAGTTTCTATAGAGGGCACCAAGTTTGGGGCGTAATTTGGAAATGATGGCATTGACGTGAGTGGTAAAGGAGAGGTGGTGGTCAAGCCAAACCCCGAGATACCTGAAGGAGGGAACTTCTTTAAGGATGGTGTTATTTAGGGTATGGAATCTCAGAGGGGGGGAGGAGAGTTTGGATAGGCACTGTCTGGTGCCAAAAGTCATTGAGTTGGTTTTCTTAGCATTTAGGGAGAGTTGGTTGCTATTGAACCAGTGTTGGATTTTGCAGAAGTCGGTTTGAAGTTTGGAGGTGACTTCTTCAGAGGTCTGGCCAGAGGTGAAGAGGACTGTGTCGTCTGCATACATGTGGATGGCGGAGGAGAAGCAGGAGTTTGGCAGGTCATTTAGTAGGATGGAGAAGAGGATGGGGCCAAGCACTGAGCCTTGGGGTACACCAGTGGTGATGGGGGGGGAGATGTGGTCAGATATTTTAGTTGATTGGGTTCTATTTAGCAGGTAGGCACTGAACCAGTTTACGGCGGATTCAGCTAAGCCAGCTCCTGAAAGGCAGGATAGTAGGAGAGAATGGGATACAGTGCCGAATGCTTTTGCGAGGTCAATGAAGATAGCAGCAGTGATAAGCCCTTTGTCCATCCCAGTGAGGATGTGGTCTGTGAGTCTGAGCAGGGAGGAGGTAGTGGAGTGGTGTTTTCTGAACCCGGACTGGAAGGGGGTGAAGAAGTTAGTTTCAGCGAGGAAATGGGAGAGTTGGGATAGCACAAGGTGTTCCTGGAGTTTTGCGAGGTTGGGGAGGAGGGAGATGGGGCGGTAGTTGGATGTGGAGGTAATGTCACCGCCTTTAGGGAGGGGTAGAACAGTGGCATGCTTCCATTCAGAGGGGAGTGACTCGGTACTGAAGGAAAGGTTTAGTAGGGCTGCGAGGGGGGTAGTGATGGTGGGAGCAGATAGGAAGAGGAGTTTGTTGTCAAGGCCATCAGAGGATTTGCCTTTGGAGGGGTTTAGGGCGTGAAGGGCATCTAAGGTATCAGTGGGGGAAATGTGTCTGAAGGAGAAGGAGTTAAAGCTGGATGGTTGGGAGTTAGGGGGCTGAGGAGATGGAGTGATAGCAGTTGGGAGGGCTTCAAGGAGGGCCTGGGCACAGGTAGTGAAATAGGAATTAAACTCGGAGGCGACTTCCAGGGGATCAGAAAGGAGAGTCCCATGGGCAAGGAGAAGAGGAAGAGGGTTGGCTGTTTGGGGAGAGAAAAGGGAGTTAATGACTTTCCAGAAGTTGGAAGGTCTTCCAAGGTTTGCATTAAGTGTGTTATTAAAATATTCAGACTTAGCTAGGTGGTGGCCTTAGTGCACCTGTTGCGGAGCATGCGATAGGAGGTATGGTCACCTGGGAGGAGAGAGGATTTGTAGATTCGCCAGGCCTTATCATGGGCTTGTTGGCAAGCAATCAGTTCAGGAGTGATCCAGGGTAGGTGGGAACCACGGACTCTAGTCCGGCATAGGGGGGCGGGCGTGTTTGTCCCAGGCGGAGAGGAATGTGTTGCGAAAGTGCATAAGGGCCGAATCCATATTGGAGCGGCTTGCATTTGGGACCTAGTTAGAGTGGTGAAGATTGTCTAAGAGGGGAGAGAGGTTGAAGGATTTGTAAGAACGCTGGAATATAAATTTGGGGGGGGATTTAATTCTGTGGATTTTGCGGACTAAGTAGATTAGGTGGTGGTCACTAATGGAATCAGGGAGAAGTCCTGAGCTGACGAAACGGTGTGGGTGGGAGGTAAGCGCCCAGTCGAGGAGTGAGTGATTACCAGACTTAGGGTTAGAGCGAGTGGGTTCAGTAATGGTTTGGCTGAGGTTAAGAGCAGTTAACTTGGTTTGGGATTTGTTAAACGTGGGTGCTAGCCAATTATGGTTAAAATCACCCATAGCGTATAATTCGCCCGATTGGGCAAGGGAAGAGAGCTGGCCCAGAAGGTCGGTGATTATTGTGATTGGCGTGCCTGGGCAGCAGTAAATGCCAGCCACAAAGATGGGTAGTGAGGAGGGGAAGGACAGTATTACCATCAGAAGCTCGTATGCTTTGGGTACAGTTTTTGTAATGGAGATAGTGAAGTGAAGGGCAGATTTGATGTAGATAGCCACCTTTCTGCCTCTGGAGGGCCGGTCATGCCGTATGATGTTGAACCCTGGAATAGCGAAGTTATTATGAGGTAGGCTAGGTTTTAGCCAGGTCTCGGAAAGGATGATTATATCTGGAGTGTGGAGCGCGGCTAGAACCTGGAGCTGATCGAGCTTTGGGGCTAAGCTTCGAATATTTAGGTGGAGAAGTCGCAGACCCCGAGGGAGTGAGTGAGGGTGGGAGACGGAGTTAGCTCTGGCTGAGGGGTTTGATATGGGGTGGGCAGGGCCTGGAGTATGGGTTGGAGTAAGCCTTCTTGCTTATTAGAACTGAAATGCATGGGAATGTATAGTTGTAGACAGCCTTGTTTTGCTCCAAAATGTTTACCTAAGCTTATTGCATACTTCACAAACATTAGAAACACCCTCAAACAGTGTGGCCACTCATGATACAATAGTCTCATATACTCCCACTGCATAATGAGTAGCTAGATAGTGTTGGAGGTGTTTCTGAGTCCAGGAAAGATGCAGTTTCAATTGATCAAGAAATGTAAACAAACATATTTTGGTGTATGGTTGACACTCATTTTTTTTTTAAAGGAAAAAGGAGTCTGAATCAAATAACCAGCTACATCAGCAGACTCTATAGAATGAGTACAGTCATAAAATGTGTTTTTTAAACTAGCGACACTTTGAGGCCAAATGGGATTGGTAGTGTCCCTTTAAGTGTGTTTTGTTTTCTGTTAATCATGTCCTTTTCAAAATATGCCAATCATTTCTTTATTTTTTTATTCAAATAATCAAATTCTGAAAGCCCAGTGGCACTGAGGGTTGAGGCACTGGATGCCTTACTTCACGATACATTGGCAACCTGGGTTCAGGAACTACCTCGGGTTGCCATGAAGCCGGCACGGGGGGTTAGGTGGGAACAGGATCGAGCAGGTGCTCTCCTCTCCCGGGATGGGTGGGGTTTTCCATCCATATTCCCACCACCACCGGATGGAGGTCTGGTGGCTGGCAAAGGTGGTTAACAGCGCGACTGGAAGGGAAAGGCATCCTGTAGAGGCATGCGTGTGTGTGCCTCCTCACGCATGCATCGCATTGGGGATGCATGGGAATGGGCCAGGAGAAAACCCATAAAAACCCACAAAATGTATATATATATAAAAATCTACTTCAACTGATCTGTGAGATTGCACTAAATCCTCCTCTATTTCATTCAGTACTTCTTGATGTTTCTTAGTGTCCTGGTCTATAAATAATTTTATAAGGGTTTGGGAGCAGCACAGTATCAAGGGCACTATCCCAGCGTAGTTTATATTCCCCCTTTCAGAAGCCCTCAGAAGGAGTTTTGTCCAATCAAAGTCCTTGAGGTATCCACTGCATGTGTCTTTATTTTTTCATGCTAGTGTAATTCTTGTAAAGACTTGTCTGTGTTTGTTTTAGATTTTTGAGCTTTTGAAACTGTTCTGTGGAACTACTGAACTTTGGGTTGCTCTCATAATTCTCTGAAAAAATGTCACCTACAGTCTGCCTGAGTCTTATGGATGCCAACCTTTTTTTCAA
This sequence comes from Neoceratodus forsteri, assembly GCA_016271365.2. Classification (NCBI taxonomy): domain Eukaryota; kingdom Metazoa; phylum Chordata; order Ceratodontiformes; family Ceratodontidae; genus Neoceratodus; species Neoceratodus forsteri. The sequence goes on from CM057449.1 coordinate 375,955,603, forward strand.
AATCTGTACTAGGGCCTGAGTGTGGCCGTTTTAGTAACTCTGTCACTATCTCCATTTCTGAATCCATTTCTAGTTTAGTGTTCATATTTTACTTTTGTAACAGAAAGTAGCAGGGAAGTCTTGTGCTGCCAAAAATAATGCTCTAGGCCTTGACTGGTGTGGAGCTGAGTGATGGCAGAAGGTGGTGTGAGTAAAACCAGCACAACACTGGAAAAAGAAAGAAGTGGTTCCCCAAACAAGCAATGCTTGTTGCCAGTCAAACAGTAATTCAGCAAGAAGTTCATATTGCTAAACACCCATATTGGCATCTACATGCCGGTAGTAAGCAAATCCCACAAGAGTACCAGCAAACATACAAACAGCAATGCAGCTTTGCACACCAGCCTGGTGCCGCATTTAAATATGTAGAAATGTAGAAACATAGAAACATAGACAATGATGGCAGAAAAAGACAGGAGAAGTCCATCCAGTCTGCCCAGGTTCCCTATAATCCCTTACTACTGTTCCTCCAGGGTACTAACCCTCCCTGTCCACTCCCTATTCTCCTTCCTGGTCCTGTCGCCCCCAGTGACTACTATTCCCTTCATTATGTCCCAGCCCTGCTTGAATCCCGGACTGTTTTTGCACCCACCACTTCAGCTAGCAGACTGTCCCAAGGTTTCACCACCCTGTCCATAAAGTAGTAGTTCCTCTTTCCTAAGAATACATCCTGTTCATTTCCATACATGTCCAAGTGACTGCAAATTGTTATTCAGGCTAAATAGTTCCCTGCAGTTCACTTTGGTAATTCCTTTAAGGAACTTGAAGTTCTCTATCATTTCTCCCCTCTCCCTTCTGGTCTCCAGTGAGTACATATTTAATGCCTTGAGGTGCTCCTCGTAGGATCTGTCCTGCTGGCCCTGAATCATTTTTGTTACTTTGCACTGCACTGTCTCCAACCTATCCTTATCCTTTCTGAGGTGAGAACTCCAGAACTGGGTGCAGTACTCTAGGTGAGGCCTTACCAGGGATCTGTAGCTTGGAAGTATTACCTCTTTTCTTCTACTATCAGTATCCCTCCTGATACATCCCAGCATCCTGTTAGCCTTGCTATAGGCTTGTTGCACTGACTCGATTGCTTAAGTGAGTTGCTAATGATAACTTCTAGATCCTGTTCCTCAGCTGTAGTACTAAGTCTCTCTCCTCCAATCCAATACTCTGTCTTGGGGTTCTTTTTCCCTAGGTGCATTACCTTGCACTTTCTAGGATTGAATGTTAACAGCCAGACCATTGACCACCCATCTAGCTTTTGTAGGTGTCTCTGCATTTCCCTTATTCCCTCATCACTATCCACCCTCTGACATAGTTTTGTGTCATCTGCGAAGAATATAAGAATTAGCTGGCAGGGGACCACATGACCCATCTAGTCTGCCCCCAAATTTTTACTCCCCTTCCCTGTTTTATTACCCCCTTCAGGTGCCTGCATTGCCTGCCCTATTCTAGTTTAAATTCCCATACTGTCTTCAATGCTACCACCTCTGCGGGCAGGCTGTTCCATGGTTATATCACGGTCTCTGTGAAAAAGTATTTCCTTGTATTGGTTCTAAATTTTGCCTCCCACTAGACACAGATTGTGCCTCCCTTTACTTGTTGTTTTGTTTTCCTGGAATAGGTTTTCTGTCTGGGCTGTGTTGATTCCCATTATGCATTTGAATGTTTCTATCATGTCCCCCCTATTTCTTCTTTGCTCTAGAGAGTATAAGTTTAATTCACTGAGTCTCATTTCATACTGTTCTTGATGCAGACCCTGCACCATTTTAGTGGCCCTTTCTGAACCCTTTCTAAGCAATCTATGTCCTTTTTTAGGAGGGGCCTCCAGAAATGCATAAGGTATTCCAGGTGCGGCCTGACCAAGGACCTGTACAACTGGACGATTACCTCGCCCTTCCTGCTCCTACTCCCTCTATCTATGCAGCCAAGGATGCCACTGGCCTTCTATGCTGCTTTTTTACATGGTTTCCCTACTTTTAGATAATCAGTAACAATTATTCTGAGGCCCGTTCCATCTTTGATTCTTCTAATTAATGCCCATTCAGTGTGTACGTCTTTCCTGGAGACACAACCTGCCTTGGTTTCCTTCTCCATTGTCACTAATGAACATGTTGAAGAGGACCATACTCAGGACTGATCCCTGTGGAACCCCACTCATAAACTCCTTCTCCTCTGATTTAACCCCGTTGACCACCACCCTCTGCTGCCTCCTCTCATATACCACAATTGGCTCCCTTTTCAAAGCAGGGGCGGGTGAAGCAGGCAAGGATCTGAAGCAAGTGCTGTTTGTGGCTCATGGTGCTAGTGGCAGTAATACATGATAAAAGTCCCCCTAGTGAAGTGATCCTGTGTCTCTGGGTCCCCAGTGCATGACTCCTGCCTGTGCTGAGGAGGTGAGAGGCAGCTGGCAATTCAACTGCAGTCAGTGGAGGACATGTGGTACTCGGCCACAAAACCAGAGCTGTGATAGCCAAATCAACCAGGCACATATTTAGTACATAGCCAAGAAAGAAGAAGATGCTATGAACTGGCTAAACAAAGCCCATGGAACAGGGTGTGTGATGTGAGGGAAGTAGCAAGTCAGCTGCCATGAGGAGACCCCCTCGAATGAAACAGAAGCTACTTTGGGAACCAGCAGAGCCCAGAAGCATGCAATGGAGGGTAACAGAAAAACAACAGTAGTGGGTAAGACAAAAATAATATATAAAAAACGTAGATTCAGAGCAGTGTGCACAGGTATGGGAGAGAAGGCCTGCAGCCAGATAAAGGGGAAAAATTCAGTCAAAGTGGAGCAGGGCTGCCCTACAGAGACTAACTATGCTGTTCCACTGGCTGTAAGGCCTTTATTTCCTTGTCAGTGTAGTACTACTTGGGGGCAATGAGACAGGAATGAGACTCTGCCCTAAAATGAAGCCAAATGCAAATTAGGGTTTAAGCCCCTGCAACAGATTGTAATTTGTGCTGCATCCTACTATTGGGTGTTGCTGATAAAAAAAACAGACTGTGGCGAGAGAAAGAGAGAGAGGGAGAGAGAGAGAGAGAGAGGAGAGAGAGAGAGGAGAGGGAGGAGAGGAGAGAGAGAGGGAGAGAAAATTGAACTGCAGTATCTGAAAGTAACATTTTGTGCTTTTATAAAGGGCTTTTGAACTGTTACTACCTGTCCCAGGACTTATTTGAACTGCTTCAAGAGCAACTGATGTTAGAGTTAGTGGAAAATAACATCCCTGTGTGTGTTGTAGCTCCCCATTTTATATAAACAATAAAGCTAACAGACTGAGAGAAAGAAAATTGAACTCTGAGTAGTGCTTCCTGAAATAGACAAGTGTGTGTTTTAACAAAGGGCTTTTGAACTGTTACTATCTGCAAAGGGCTTATTTGAAGTATATCGTGAGCAGCTGAATGCACTGGAAGAACTTCAGCGATCCACACATCTTACTTCAGAATCAATTATTGAAGAAGAGTAAGTGAGTTTCCTTGGTGTTTCCCCCGTTAATAAAACAGGCCCATTGAACCCTCCCTGGGCACACCTGAAAATATGCTGGTGCAGCTTAGTGTGTCTTTCCTGGTTAAAATTATAAGTAATTAACTAACCAAATAAACAAACAATCAAACAAACAAATTCTGTCAGAAGAGTAGGAATGCAGTCAACATAAACAATAAGCAGTGTGACTGGCTGTGGACAGACAAAGTTTATATTGTATACTGTACTGAAAATGTACTTGCTCTATGTGAAATGCAGTATTTGGGGATGAAGGAAGGAAGGCATTTGGATTTTATTTACAATAAAACTTTTCATACACATTGCATCCCAACATGCTTCACAATGCAAGAAAGCAAGAAGAGAGAATGTTGTTGCCATTAGGTGAACAGGAGATGCATAGGGAAAGGCATCACCAGTAGAAAACAGGAAGTTATTATCCCTCTGTACAGACAGCTGGTGAGACCCCATCTGGAGTACTGATGCAGTTCTGGAGACCCAATCTCCGCAAAGACATAGACAGGATGGAAGCTGTCCAGAGGAGGGCAACTAAAATGGTGCAGGGTCTGCACCGGAAGACATATGAAGAGAGACTTAAGGAGCTTAATATGTATAGCCTCGAGGAAAGGAGGGAGAGGGGGGACATGATAGAAACTTTCAAGTACCTCAAGGGAATCAACAAAGACCAAGAGGGTAGCATCTTTCAAAAAAGAGGTGTGCAAGAACAAGAGGCACAATTTGAAGATAGAGGCGGCTCAGAGGTAATTTAAGGAAGTATTTTTTTCAGAGAGGGTTGTGGATGCATGGAACGGCCTTCCAGAGGAGGTTGTGGAGTCAAAATCAGTGGTGGAATTCAAGCATGCTTGGGATAGTCATAAAGCAATTCTGGGGGGTGGGGGTAGGAAGAAGTAGGCTGCTGGTTAACTAGGATCTGCAGCTTATCCAGTAGGCAGGAAAATGGGCAGACTGGGTGGGCCAAGCGGTCCTTATCTGCCATCAAATTCTATGTTTCTATGTTTCTATGAGATTCAAACAGCACAGAGAGATATTGTGAAGTACAGAGAAAGATCACAGTGAGATTAAACACATGAATTTAATGGATCTGTGTGGGATTTTCAAATTCTGCTTCCACCCAAAATCTACAGAATTTTGAAAATTCCATCAAATTCTTTGGAATTCCATCAGATGCAGAACTGTGAAATCCTGAAAGTAGAAGTGTTTTTTTTTACACTAGCAGTTCTCGCCTCCTGATCCCATTGCCAGGAGCAGCTGTCCTATCAGTGACAATCGGTGGCTCACCTCTGCTCCCAGCACCACTGCCTGCCCTGCAGTCAGAAGTAACTGTCCCATCAGCCACAACAGGCCACTCTCCTCTCCTGACCCTGCTGCCTGCCCTGGGGTCAGGAGCAATTGTACCATCGGTCACAACTACCAAATACAAGCAGACAAACATTTGGAACTGACAAATGCTTGCTTAATTGGTGAGTGCACCAGTTCCGTCTACTACTTTTCTGTCTAGAATGCAAATTTTTATTTATTTATTTTTTTTTTATTTTGTTTTTGTTGACTGGGTAAGTGCACTAGACAAATCCTGCCTATTTTCAGGCACGACCCGGGGGAGGGGGAAACAGATGAATGCCAACTGACCTTGAACCAGATTAAGCTGTTGGATAGCAGAGTGACTGTGTTTGTGTGGAGCTCCCATAAATAAGTGTTAATTTCTTTACTTTTATTACTTATTATTTCATGCATGGTATTCTAATTTAGTGGTGTGAGAAAGAGAACAAGATTGCCTTCTGAAAGGTATAACATTTGCATGCTAAATATTAGTCAGGGAACATGATGTCACCACATTTGTTCTGTGATGAATCACTTCCTGTATAATATACAGCAGTACCATTTTATTAACAGTATAAATAGAATAAAAGATGAGAGAATGTGTGTTACAAAGGAGTAATACCATTGAGGGGTTCCCATGTCCACAGAACCTCAAGATGGTTTTACTCCTTTATAACACACACTGTCATATCTATTATTTTTTGTGATATATGGATTCAATAGAAAATATAGTGCCTCAGCATTTTTGGGGGGGCTATCCTGTGACAATGGCTGCGCGACTACTGTAGTGTTCCTCTAGAAACATAGAAACATAGAATTTGATGGCAGATAAGGACCGCTTGGCCCACCTAGTCTGCCCATTTTCCTACCTAACAGATAAGCTGCACATCCTAGTTAACCAACAGCTTACTTCCTCCTATTCCCCACTATTACTGCCTTATGTCTGTCCCATGCATTCTTGAAGTCCCCCCACTGTTCTTGACTCCACAACCTCCTCAGGGAGGCTGTTCCATGCATTCACAACCCTCTCTGTGAAAAAATACTTCCTCACATTACCTCTGAGCCGTCCCCCCTCTATCTTCAGATTGTGCCCCCTTGTTCTTGCACATCTCTTTTTCTGAAAGATGCTACCCTCTTGGACTTTGTTGATTCCCTTGAGGTACTTGAAAGTTTCTATCATGTCCCTCTCTCCCTTCTTCTTCCTCAAGGGTATACATATTAAGCTCCTTTTAGTCTTTCTTCATTATGTCTTCTGGTGCAGACACTGCACCATTTGGTTGCCCTCCTCTGGAGCCTCCACTCTGTCTATGTCTTTGCGGAGATGAGAGGTCTCAAGAACTGCACACAGTACTCAAATGGGGTCTCACCAACTGTCTGTACAGAGGGATAACAACTTCCTGTTTTCTACTATTGGTGCCTCTTCCTATGCATTCCAGTATCCCCCCAGCCTTCCTTATTGCCTTCTCACATTGCTTGCCCACCTTTAGGTCATCTGATATAATTACCCCAGGTCCCTTTCTATTTTTACTGTTGTCAGTATCTCACCCCCCATTGTGTACGCTTCCCCTGGGTTTTTGTTTCCCATGTGCATTACCTTGCACTACTTTGCATTGAATCTGAGCTGCCATACATTTGACCATTCCTCCAACCTTGCCAAGTCCCTCCTCATCCTTTCCAATCCATCTTGTGTAACAACCCTGTTGCAGATCTTTGTGTCATCTGCAAAGAAACATACTTTTCCTTCCAGTTCCTCTGCAATGTCCCTTATAAAGACATTAAAAAGGACCAGTCCCAGTACTGAACCCTGCGGTACCCTGCTAGTAACCCTCCTTTCTTCACTGTGTACTCTATTTACTACTACCCTTTGCATCCTGTTGTCTAGCCAAGTTTTTATCCAGGCTACCACCTTGGGACCCACTCCAAGGCTATATGTTTTTGGGGGCTGTCCTGTGACAATGGCCACCCAACTACTGCATTGCACACTCACTTGTTCCAACCACTGTCTGTGAGCTTCTGATTGGACACATCAGCTTCTGTTGGCAGTATTACCTTTTAGTTGGTTTCCTGTAGTGACTGAAGGCAGGATCAACCAGATAATAGTTTAGATGTAAAAGAAAAAAAAACAGCGAGAGCACGATAGTTACAGTTACTCTTGCCAAGCGAGAAATAGCCACCATGTTTTTGAAACTGTTCTGCCCACTCACAGAGAGAAAACAGCCAACCACAAGGCATGCTTCAAAAATCATGATGTTGCATGTGTAAAACTCATTTGGCACCATAGCAACGACCTGTACACCTCGAGAGAGTCCTGCACTTGTGCTGTTCAGTTTATCTGATAATACTATCTTTCAGAGCTCTGAACGACAGTATTACGGGCTCTGAAGGATAGTATTACGGGCTCTGAAGGATAGTATTACGAGCTCTGAATGATAGTATTACGGGCTCTGAAGGATAGCATTACGGGCTCTGAAGGATAGTATTACGGGCTCTGAACGACAGTATTACGGGCTCTGAAGGATAGTATTACGGGCTCTGAAGGATAGTATTACGGGCTTTGAAGGATAGTATTACGGGCTCTGAACGACAGTATTACGGGCTCTGAAGGATAGTATTATGGGCTCTGAAGGATAGTATTACGGGCTCTGAAGGATAGTATTATGGCTCTTCATCAATACTAGTATCACTTTTGCACAGTGGTATTACAACACATTTTTGTACGCCTTACTACCAAATGAAATGGCATATCCATATATTACATATTTTTAAACAGCTTGCGTGTGTGCCTTTTTGTGGAATCTGATTGTGTAAACTTAGCTGACATTCCTAATGTTTTGGGCTGTTGTTTTTTTTCCAGGAAATAAACTGTATCTGATGATAAATGCCTAAAGTGACGATTTTGGGGAATAAACCAAATTTAAACAACCCTCATTTAACCTTTCTCTAATTGCTGTTGTTACCCTTGTTTCTTGGATTTGCTGATCTGCTGCAGTGGCACCCAATGGATGCTGTGATGCTGTGATTTTTGTCTATCACTGTTTGAGGGACTTTCTGGTCTACTAATTTCCAGTTGTTTAAAAACTTTTAAAAATTGCATTTTGTCAGCATTTTCAGTTGCTAAGTAACAAATCTTCAAGTATAGTGTTTTGGTTCTATGAAAAGACATTAGAAGGCATTAAGCTCATTACTAAGGGTAGAGCAGCAGCCTTACTCAAATACTTGCCATGGGCAGGATGTGGGGCCCAAAGGATAAGTGGGGACATTGGGCAAGGAGGAATGTCTGGAGGTGGGACTTAGCCAGCTGCACAGGCTGTAGAGGGAAAGACTCTACTGGTGTGGAGGTTGTCCATTTTGTTGGAGGCTCAGAGCATTGCTCTCTGACTGGTGGCATAATACTGTATGTTCATGTATCCGTTGCAGTGCAGGCTATAGCATAGAAACATAGAAACATAGAGTTTGATGGCAGATAAGGACTGCTTGGCCCACCCAGTCTGCCCATTTCCCTGCCTACTGGATAAGCTGCAGATCCTAGTTAACCAGCAGCCTACTTCTTCCTACCCCCACCCCCTAGAATTGCCTTATGACTGTCCCATGCATCCTTGAATTCCACCACTGTTTTTGACTCCACGACCTCCTCCGGAAGGCCGTTCCATGCATCCACAACCCTCTCTGTGCAAAAATACTTCCTTAAATTACCTCTGAGCCACCCTCCCATCTTCAAATTGTGCCCCCTTGTTCTTGCACACCTCTTTTTTTTTGAAAGATGCTACCCTCTTGGACTTTGTTGATTCCCTTGAGGTACTTAAAGTTTCTATCATGTCCCCCCTCTCCCTCCTTTCCTCAAGGCTATACATATTAAGCTCCTTTAGTCTCTCTTCATATGTCTTCGGTGCAGACCCTGCACCATTTAGTGCCCTCCTCTGGACAGCTTCCATCCTGTCTATGTCTTTGTGAAGACTGGGTCTCCAGAACTGCCTGAGTACTCCAGATGGGGTCTGACCAGCTGTCTGTACAGAGGGATAATAACTTCCTTTTTTCTTCTGGTGATGACTCTCCTTATGCATCCCAATATCCCCCCAGCCCTCATTGCTGCCCTCTCACAGTGAATGCCCACCTTTAGGTCATCTGATATGACTATCCCCAGGTCCCTTTCCATTTTTGTTGTTGTTAGTATCGCACACCCCATTGTGTACTCTTCCCCTGGGTTTTTGTTTCCCAGGTGCATTACCTTGCACTTCTTAGCATTGAATCTAAGCTGCCATACATTTGACCATTCCTCTAACCTTGCCAAGTCTCTTTTCATCCTTTCCACCCCACCTTGTGCATCAACTCTGTTGCAGATCTTTGTGTCATCTGCAAAGAGACATACTTTTCCTTCCAGTCCCTCTGCAATGTCACTTATAAAGACATTGAGAGGACTGAGTCTAAACTCTGAACCCTCACGGTACCCACTAGTAACCCCCTTTCATCAGAGTGGACTCCATTTACTATTACTCTCTGTCTCCTATTTTCCAGCCAATTTTTTACCCAGGCTGTCATCTTGGGACCCACTCCCAGGCTGGCTAACTTGTATATTAATCTTTTGTGTGGGACTGAGTCAAATGCCTTGCTAAAGTCTAGGTAGGCCATGTCCACAGCCCCTCCTTGATCTACTACTTTGGTCACCCAGTTAAAGAAATCTATCAGATTTGTCTGGCATGACCTTCCTGCTGTGAATCCATGCTGCCTTGGGTCCTGTGCCCCTCTGGCCTCTAGATACTCAACAATTATTTCCTTCAGAGTGATTCCATCATTTCCCTACCACTGAGGTTAAACTAACAGGTCTGTAGTTTCTGCTTCTGCCTTGCTCCCACTTTGTGAAGGGGAATCACATCTGCCCTCCTCCAGTCCTTGGGTACCACCCCATCTTCCCATGATTTGTTAAACAGGGTAGTCAGTGGTGTCACTAATTCTACCCTTAGTTATTTTAGAATTCTGGGATGAATCCCATCAGCCCCATTGCTTTGTCCACCTTCAGTTTAAGAGTTCTTTCAGAACCCTTTCTTCTGTAAATGGGCTGGTATCAACTTCTGTATCCAGTGTGTTTCTACTGTATGTTCTAGGTACCCCCCTCTTCCTTTGTAAATACTGAGCAAAATATTTGTTTAGTATCTCTGCCTTTTCACAGTCTCCGCTGCCCCCCATTAAGCCTCCTATCCCTCCTTGGTCTTCCTTCCTCCCTGATGTACCTATAAAGGTTTTATCCCCTTCTTAATTGAGGTTGGCTATCTTTTCCTCGGTTTGGGCCTTTGCTGTTCTGACTGCCTTCCCAGCTTCCTTTTGCTTAACTGATACAGTTCTCTGTCCTGCTCCTTCTGTGATTCCTTGTACTTCCTGAAAGCTTTCTTTTTCTCTTGAACCTTCACTGCCACTTCCTTTGAGAACCATAGTGGTTTCTTACATCGTTTAGTTTTGTTTATTTGCTTCACACAAAGGCTTGTTGCCTCTGTGATGGCAGTTTTTATTATTCCCCACTGTTCTTCCACCCCTCCTTCCTGCCCATTTGCTAGTGCATTCCTTAGGCTCTTACCCATTTTGGCAAAGTCAGCCCTCCTAAAGTCCATTACCTTTGCCTTTGTATGGCTTGACTCTATTGCTGTGTTTATTGTGAACCATACTGTTCGATGGTCGCTAGTTCCCAGATGGCTACACACTTCTACATCTGTGATCCTCTCTTCATCTCCATTTTAGAGAACCAGGTATAAGATTGCTCCCTCTCAAGTGGGCTCCAATACTAGTTGTCTAAGGCATGCCCCCTGTAGGGCATCTAGAATAACCCCACTCTTTGAAGTGGCTGTGGCAACTGCACTCCAGTTAACATCTGGCATATTCAGATCACCCATCAGCAACATCTCCCCTTTTTTTGCCATACTAAGCATACTTTCTATCATTTCCTTGTCCATTTCCTCCCCCTGAGAAGGGGGTTTGTATAAAACCCCTGTGTGGATTGCGGTGCCATTGCTGGTCTCCAAATTTACCCACAGTGCTGCTTCTCCTCCCTGTTTTCTCTTTTGTTCTGTTACTTTGATTCCTTCCCTTATGTAAAGAGCTACTCCTCCTCTTTTACCCTCCCTGTTTCTCCTGTAGATAGTGTATCCTGGTATGTTTACGTCCCAGCCATGGTTTTGTGCGAACCATGTTTCTGTGACTGCCACGATATCCAGATGTTCCTCCTCCATCAAGGCCACTAATTCAGGAAGCTTGTTACTCAGACTACAGGCCCAGTGAGCCCCATGGCCACCCCCTACCCCAGGGTCCACTGAGAATTCAGGATGGGTTTAAAAGAGGGTAGGTAAGGAGGGTTCCCAAGCATGGGATATCTACGCAGTGGATTGAAGCTCTGGCACTGCAGTGTGTAAACAATTCTCCTCACTGAGAAATTGGGCATGGCTTCTCCCCAATCTGAGGGGAGGTACCACATTGCCCCAAGGACCCAGACATAGAAGAAAAACCTAGGGGAAGGAAACGGGGCTAAACAAAGATGATGCTAAGAGAGTGTTTATGGTTGGAGGGACTACACTGTGAGGGTGGCATAGCTCATGCTCTGTGCCAGAGGCTAGAAGGGGAGGGTTAACCACTGTTTCCCAGAGATGACTGCAGAAAGTAGTCAAAATAGCATAGGGTGGGTGATCAGGGACATGGAGGGAATCCAGACATCACTGCTAATCTGGGGATGAACCAGTTGGCTGGGAGAGCTCTTGAAGGAGTCAAATGTATCTTTAAGACAATAGGAACCAGGCTCTGGAGAAAGCAATTACTGTGACCCTCTCTGAAGTAATGATGTTGAACAGGAACAGGGATGAAAGGAAGCTCAAAATATGAACATTCAACAGTTGGCTTAAAGGCTGGTGTGCAGCAGAAGGGCTCACTTCCCAGGGAATCGTACAAGTTTTTTGGGGTTATGGGAGGCTGTCCAAGACAGATGATACAAAAAGAAATTTGAATTGCAACTCCAGGACTTTAGGTGGACATTTCAATTATATTGAAATAAAAAGCAGTTATGGAAGCAGCACAAAACAAAGCATCAAAGACAAAAATTGCGTACTGTACAAATATTTTATTTCTTAAAGAACAGCCACCAAAGAAGCAATGAGAGGTTTAAAACACTAACATGCAGCAGGAGATAGCAGCAAAGGTATTAAAAAACTGGCCAAACCAATCACCTCTAAGATTTGCCTCTAAAGGCTTCAACAGGGGGGCAACAGTGGTCAGCACCTTTGTTTCTTTTATAGCATCTAAAACATTGTTAGAGGCTCAATCAACACAATCGGCCTGCTACACATGGAACTCGTGAAGTTACTCTAGTACACCATAATTCACAATATAGTGCAGATGCAAATTACTTAATTATAATAGTGCCAAAGTGGTGAATAGTGATTTGGAAACATTAATTTTAATGACAAAATCTATTTAAAGGGGTAGCTATAAATGTTAGCTAGTATCATAAAATCACAGTTCATGTATGTACGTATGCATGTATGTATTCATTTGTTTGCTTAGTTACTTATTTCAAAGGTTTTACCAGGAAAGACATACTGATCCAGTAACAACTCATTTCCAGATGCATCCTGGAGGAAGGGAAAGAGGGGAAAAGATAACATACAAAAATACAGAATATAAAATACATAGAATGGAATAAGTGTAACAAAAGTAAACAGGACAATTATGCTTAAGAACAAATTGTCTTGGGGATATGTTTGATAACGGAAAACCTTTCTAATTTCATAGAACACCATCTTAAGAAACATAGAAACAGGGGTCACGTGATGGCTGCCTGAGTGAGAGCATCTGCCTTCCCTCACTCCCCGACATAACGTACCGTTTCTAGCAATTAACGGCTTTTCTCAGCAATTGTAAGAGCCGGCTTTTGTTTCAACTACTGCTACTAAGTGTTGGTAATGATTGGGAGAAGGCAAATGGAGGCTGAGATGCGGAAAGCACTGCCACGCCACACACCTCCATCAACCCCAGAGAAGGATAAGGCCCCCAAGAGGCCCAAATCACAAACCGCGATGTCGAGTAGCTCCCCAGTGCCCGCCGTAGGGCTCACAGAGAAGCGTTTCTTGGAAGTGATGCAGCCACTACAAAACACCATCGCATGTATCTCAGAGGAGGTCCACACTGTCAAAAATAACTTGGATGCACTTAACTTGTGGATAGGAGATGTCGAAGTTCGCATCACTTCTTTGGAGAAAGGGAGAGACAAAATCAACCTGGAGAATGCAACTCTGAGGCAAAGAATCCGGAAGGTGGAGGACAAAATTGAGGACCTGGAGGGACGCAGTCGGCACAATAATTTAATAATGTTTGGGCTACCGGAGACGGAAGAAGGCAGCAATCCTATAGCTTTTGTGCAAAAGCTCTATGAGTGAGTAGCCGGCCCCTCCCCAAATGGCACCAGCTATGTGGTAGAAAGAGCACATCGGTCCCTGCGCCCCCCTCCCCAGCCAGGCTCTCCCCCTCGGCCTTTAGTGTTTAAACTCCTTAATTACCTGGATAAACAGCACATCTTGGTTAAAGTCAAGGAAGTCGAAACAATACAATGGGCCGAAAGCTACGAATATCGCAGGACCTACCCCAGTCTGTTCGTCTGAAAGGGCGAGAATTTCATCCGAGTGTGTCTAAAATTATCGCAGCTGGCAAGGCATTTCGAATGCGCTATCCCACAATTCTACATGTGAAACATAATGAGAAATGGCTTAGTTTTGAAACCCCAACAAAAGCCACAGAGGAACTAAGCAATCTTCTTCCTGATCTTTTTGAATGAGCTAGGGCTTAGAGGTGGATAGAAGTGAAACACCTGTTTGCGATGTTGCGATAATGCAGTATAATTTAAAGTGTGTCAGCATCAATACTTCACTCTGGAATAAAATGTGATCTTCCTCCATTTTCCTTTTCTACAACTCAGTAAACCATTTACCCTGAGGAACACTTTGCCGTCTAGCTCAAGCGCAATTCATTCTCTTATTTGTGGGAGAGCAAATTTAATTTATACGCTCAGGACTCTGAGCAGCAGAACACTGGAAAGCAGTATATGAACTGTGTCCCACCCTGGATTTTTTTTTTCTTTTTTAGATAGCCTGTAGAAAAAGAAAAGCAGTTTGCGGAAGGAAAAGGCAAACATTTTCCTTTTTACTTCTTTGTTATAGCTTATTTTCTCTGGGGTCCTAAATGCACACGGAGATATAACGAGTGCTTCTTTGATTATTGTTCAGTGGCATCTATGAAGGGGCAACGTTTCAAGCTTACACTATACTGGGGACAGATATAATTGTGTTTCAGTTTTCTTAATAGCTTTTTATGACATAATACAATGTGGTTTAAATCAGGGGTATTAAAAGTCCTTTTTCCTGGTCGGGGAGGAGGGAGGGTGGGCCCCCAAATGGTAGTCAGAGGAAGGGTGTCCCCCAAATGGTAGTCAGAGGGAGGGTGGGCCCCCAAATGGTAGTCAGAAGGAGGTTTCACGTGCCCTTATATATCTTAGGAGGTCGGTTATTAAAAACGGGTTAGGTAAGATTTGTAAATAGTTGAATTGTAGGTTAAAATGAGAAGTTGTGTGTCTTGGGATAGGATTGGATGTTTTTTTTTTTTTTGAAGAGTGGGCTGTTCTGTGTAGGGGTCTTGTCATATGGTCTCAACTTTAAACTGGCCCCTTGGATGGGTTTGGGGGGTGGGTGGAATCTGCACTACTTATGGGAACTCAGTTTGACTCTGAACAATAGAAAGCAGTATAAGCAGATGAACAGTTGTTCCAATAGTTTTTCTTTGTCTTATAATGTAACTTTGTTAAGATAGGAATGGCTCCTATAACTTCACTAGCTGGAATATTAAGGGGGCTCAAAGCAAAAATAAACAAATTATGATTCTAAGGCACCTATCCCTGCTTCATGTGGGAATTGCCTGTTTACAGGAGACACATCTTTTAAGAGATAAAATCACACTGTTCAAAAAAACTGGGTAGGGCAAGTTTTTGGAGCTGTCAACTCCACCAAACGTAGTGGTACCATTATTTTAATAGCTAAAACAGTGCCTTTTGTCATGGGCAGGGAATGATGGGACCTGGAGGGGCGATATATCATAGTACAAGGTCGTTTGGGTGCATCTCCAATAATGCTGGCCTTGATATATGGTCCTAACACAGAATCTCCCTCATTTTTTATCCGATTACTGCCACTGCTAGTCTCTAACCCCCCCCAACGTTTTTTGGTGGGGACTGGAATTTAGTCCCTAATCCAGAGATAGATCGCACTGGTAGTAGGAGGGTGGGGCTATCACCAGCACAGAGAGCCTTGAGTGATATCCTTTCCGATGTGGGGGTGGTGGATGTATGGAGGGTTCTCAATCCGTTGGAGAGGCAATATACCTATTATTCCCCTCCACATGCCACCTCCTCCCAGTTTGATTTTTGGCTATTAAATTCATTTGCACTCCCGGGAGTGATGGAGGCATCTATCCTCCCAAGGGTACTCTCGGCCAACTCCCCCGTGCAGGTGACCTATATATTATATGCAAAAGATAGGGAGGGATATAGGTGGTGCCTCAATACCCGATTATTAAAATGTCCCAAGACATCAAAACATATTCAAGATTTTATAGTTAATTTCCTTAAATGGAATTTAGGAACAGTTGAAAGAATAGACACAGTTTGGGCCACCCTGAAGTGTGCAGTACGAGGTGAATTCATACGCATATCGGCCACACGAGCCCGAGCGGACAGGCTTGCCTTAGACTCGTTAATAAAAGAAATTCAACAATTAGAAGGCCAATTAAACCGTAAATCCTCAATGCAGGAATGGGTAAAGCTTCAGCAACTGCAGTCCAATTATTATGATTTAATGGCACAAAAAGCTGAGCTAGCTATTCAACGCACTAAATTGAAATACCTAGAAGCAGGGGAGAAAGCAGGGAAGCTCCTTGCTTTAAGACTGAAACAGGCAGAAATGTCCAAATTTATTCCCGTGTTGAAATCACCCATAACGGGAGACCCGGTCTCTCACCCCAAAGAAATTGTTGGAATCCTCGGTGGGTATTATGAGTCCCTTTACTCTATAATGGACTCAGGGGTAGCGACAAAGCAAGAAATCGCAGACTATTTGGCTACAGTTGATCTCCCGAGGATCACTCCCCAAGAGGCAGAGAATCTAGGGGCATTGGTCACATTAACAGAGGCAGAGCAGGTTATTAGTCAGCTACCCTTGGATAAAGCTCCGTGGCCAGATGGGTTGCCCAATAATTTTTATAAGATTTGCCTCCCTCAACTAGCTTCCCTCTTAAAAGATGTTTTTAATTTTTGGTTCCAAGAAGGAATAAAAGATCCATATTTCTTAATGACATGGATCACTTTGATCCTGAAGCCGGATAGGGATTTATCCTGTCCTGGAAATTACCGACCTATATTGCTGATTAACTCTGATGTTAAAATCCTGGCCAAAATCCTGGCAACCCATCTGGCTTCAGTACTTGGAAAGATTATTGGATGGGAGCAGGTTGGCTTTATGCAAGGGCGATTTTCAGCAGATCATATGAGAAAGATAATGTACTTAATAGAGGTATCGAAGGGTGCTAAGGCCCCGGCAGCCTTAGTATCCCTTGATGCGGAAAAAGCCTTTGACCGGGTGTCCTGGCGTTTTTTGTTCACATCCCTTCGTGAGTTTGGACTACCTGACAGTTTTATACAATGGGTTAGAATACTCTACTCTGCTCCCAGAGCTAGAGTGCAGGGTAACGGATACCTTTCAGATCCATTCACCTTACAGAGAGGGGCACCCATCAGGGTTGCCCGCTCTCCCCGCTTCTTTTCAATTGTTATTTGAGCCTTTAATACGAAGGTTAGTCTAGTCCCCATTAATAAGAGGAGTCCAGATTCAAGAAGAGAGGTATCTAGTTTCAGCATACACTGATGACCTCATAAAACACACTGAGAATCCTATGGATTCGATCACAGCTTTATTGGAGGAAATAAATCAATTTTTCTGTAGTATCAGGGTATAAACTAAACCTTGCTAAAACAAAAGTCTTTCCACTAAACCATCTCTGTGACAAAAGTATGTGTTCCACTGCGGGCCTTACATGGGAACCTAAGGTTCTATCTTATCTTGGGATTAAAATTTCTAGAAGTGTTCCATCAATGGTCAATCTCAACCAAACAAACCTTATACAAGTAATGAAGACTGATCTGGAGAGATGGAATGCCCTTCCATTATCACTCTGGGGCAGAGTCAATATACTGAAAATGAATATATTACCAAGGCTATTATACCCCTTGAACATGCTGGGTATTGTTCTCCCAAAATCCTGGTTTTTGCATATCCAGAGAATGTGTAATGGATTTTTGTGGCGGGGCAAGGCTGTGAGAAGAGCCTACCTTAAATTAACAGCACCAAGATTTGTAGGTGGCCTTGCATTACCATCCTTGTTCTTGTACTATGGGCCCAACACTTAAGTAGGATTGTTTATTGGCTAATAGAGGAAAACCCACGGGCAGATCTGCCCTATACGTCAATATGGCTTGATACTGAGCTCAATTTAGTCCGGAGTGTGTCAATCACTCTCCATGCTCTGGCATTTATGAAGCCCTCTTGTCTCCCCAGTCAACTTAAAATGTTCCCAATGGCCTGGTCACTTAAAGCTTTCAAGCAAATGCAAACACAGTTTTCAGAAAAATGGTACGTATCCAGGGCTCAACCACTATCTAATAACTGGCACTTTCAAGTTAGGAAGAGGCCTATCTTACCTTCCTTTCTTCCGCAACTTGGATACCGTAAACTGGATGATCTTCTCCAGGGTGCAGATCCGGCCTCATTTAATATACTACAGTGTAGATATCAGTTAAAACCTCAAGATTTCCTCAAATATCTACAAATCAAAATGGCAATTCGGGCATTTATAGGAAGGCAAGAATGGGCGCCACAGCTGTCTGATGGCCTTTTAAAGGCTCTCCAGGGAGCAGGGCAACCTCATTCGGTCTCTAGAATTTATAAGCACCTCCAGGTTTTAGATACTTCTCTCCCTAGAGGTGTGTGTTATTACTGGGTACAGGTGCTGTCCTCCCAGAAGATCCTGCCTATTGGGAAAAAGTATGGAAGGGAATCTATAAATACATCAAGCAGAACAAACTTAGATTGATTCAATTTAATATCTTACATAATATTTATTATACCCCGGAAAGGCTTTCTAGGACAGGTCTGGTATCCTCCCCGCTATGTCCTCGAGGTTGCCAGGCCCCAGGGTCTTTATGCCACATGCTATGGCAATGTCCACTAATACAGAAATTTTGGGAGGCTATACGATGGGTCTTGGACCCAATTCTGGGATTGGATGCCCTGTTTACCCCAGAAAGTTGTGTGTTGGCAATATTTCCCCTGGGGACTTCCCAGACACGTATAGTACATATATCACTGATCTCAACCACAGCGAAGCTGGTCATATTAAGACATTGGAAGGAGAAGTCCCCTCCTGCCGCTATGGAATGGTATTGAGAAATCTTACTGGCAATTCAAGTGGAGAGGCACATATCGAATCTGTGACATACTTATCACAGATTCGTAAGGGTTTGGGAGCCATTCTTATCCTTGCTAACGTTAGTGAAATTCTAAACATAGGTATAGACATTGTCAAATGTAGCTGCTCGTATCAATAATTTTTACGTTGTATTTTGTGAGTAGTCATATATTCTTAGTGATTATTATATCTTGATGATTGCAGTTTGGGGAGGGGGGTTATTTTAACTGTGTTCAATCATCTGGTCTGTACATCACCTAATGTATGATTAAAATTTTAATAAAGCATACTGAATTAAAAAAACAACAACATAGAAACAGAATTTGTCAGGAAATAAGAACCGCTTGGCCCAACCAGTCAGCCCATTTTACCCTAACTACAGTACTACCCAGACCTAACTGGATTCTCCCTTCCCCTATTGCATTCCACTAAGGTTCTCATATGTCTGTCGCATGCATTCATGAGTCCCACCACTGTTTTTGGCCCCCACAACCTTTGCAGGAAGGCTGTTCCAGGAATCCTCAACTCTTTCTGTGAAGAAGTACTTCCCAACATATCTTCTGAATCTACCAGTCTCCAACTTCATGCCATGCCCCCTTGTTCAAGAGCATCTTTTTTTCTGAAAAATACCTTCCTCCTGTACAGTACCTTTCTTACTTACTCCTGTGACGTATTTACATGTCCCTATCATATCCCACCTCTCCATCTTTTCTTCCAGGGTTTACATATTGAGCTCCTTTAGTCTCTCCTTATAAGGCTTTTGATGCAGACCCCACACCATTTTAGTTGCCCTCCTCTGGACTGTCTTCACTCTGTCTTTATCCTTCTGGAGATGTGACCTCCAGACCTTTACACAGCATTCTAGGTGAGGGCTTACCAATGATCTATACAGAGGCAGGACCACCTCCCTTCTGCTGGTGATACTTCTCCCTATGCACCCCAGCATCCCACTAGCCTTCCCAACTGCTTTGCTGCACTGCCTAGCCATGTTTAGGTCATCAGAGATGATTACTCCTAGATCTGGATCCTGTTTAGTGGCCTTCAATAACACTTCCCCCATTTTGTACTCTGCTCCTGGGTTTCTATGTCCCAAGTGCATGGTTTTTCACTTTTTCACATTGAAACCCAGCTGCCGTACCCTAGACCACTCAAGTTTTCTCAGGTCTCTGTTCATCCTATCCACCACCCCCGAGTATCCACCATATTGCTGATTTTGTTGTCATCCACAAAGAGGCAAACCTTCTCCTCCAGCTCCTATGCAACATCACTTATAAAGGCATTAAAGAGGACCAGTCCCAGCACTAATCACTGAGGCAGCCCACCGGTCACCCTACCCTCCTCCAAGTAAGCTCTGTTTGCCACCACCTTCTGTCCCCCATTCCCTAACCAATTTCTTACCCAGTTCACTACCTCAGGACCCACTCCTAAGCTACCCAGCTTGATTAATAGTCTCCTATATGGAACAGTGTTGAATGCCTTACTGAAATCTAGGTAGGCCTCATCTACAGCTCCACCCTGATCTAATTCCTTAGTCTTCCAATCAAAAAAATGTATCAGATTTGTTTGACGTGACCTCCCACCCGTGAATCCATGCTGTCTCTGGTCTTGTAACCTGTTAGATTCAAGATATTCCATTATTCTCTCCTTTAGTAGTGATTCCATAAACTTTTCTACCACTGATGTGAGGCTGACTGGCCTATAATTGCCACCCTCCTCTCTACTACCACTTTTGTGAAGTGGGACTACATCTGCCCTCTTCTAGTCCTTCAGAATCACTCTCGTTTCCAGTGAGCTGTTAAATAGGACTGTCAGAAGTGCAGACAGTACTTCTCTGAGCTTCTTCAATACCCTAAGATGTACACTGTCTGGTCCCATTGTTTGTTCGCTTTCAGATTGTTGAGTCTCTTTAGGACTCTTTCCTCTGGAAAAGTACTGGCGTCCATCTCCCTCCCTCCCTTCAAAACTACTGTTACTTTTATGTGGCCCCTCCTCTTCTACTTCCACTGTGAACATTGAACAAAATTATTTGTTCAAGGTGTCTGCCTGTTCCTGGTCCCCTTCTGCATAGTCCCCACCCTCTTCTTTTTAACCTTACAATCCCTTCTCAATCTTTCTCTTTTCACTTACATACCTACAAATGTCTTGTCCCCTGGAACAGCCTGCCTAATGATTTGAGAACATTGGATTAATCTGCTAATGCTTTTAGAACCAAGGTTAAGCAGGATTTTGTACACACCTGCACTTATTAGATTATTTTTACCCTGTGTTTTTGCTGTTCTATTTATGAAACTGTGTGTTTTCAAATGTGCCTATATATTGTTTGGATATATATTGTTAGCAACATGCATTTTAGTAACAACCACAGGATCACCTTGAAAACAGGGCTTTATAGTCCTATGGTGAAATTTGCTTGTCAAATTAATGCTTGTACAAATAAAAATGTTTTACTATTACTACTACTTCTGTTACCACTTGGGCTATTCTTTCCTCAGTTTTTGCCTTTGCACACCTTACTGCTTTCCCTCCTTCTCTCTGTTTCTCCTACTACTACTCCATATCCTCCTACTCCCTCTGCATCTCCTTATATCTTCTGAATGCTGCCCTTTCAGCCTTTACTTTTTTGGCCACCTCTTTAAGAACCATAGCGGTTTCAATTCCTCTTACTTTTACTCAGTTGCTTGACACAGAGATTTGTTGCTTTCACTATGCTCCTTTTTATCTTTGCCCACTGTTCTATACCCCACCCACTGTAAAGTGATCACTGGTCACCAGGCACCTCCCACCCTGATGCCTGCAACAGTGTCTCTGTTAGTGAGTACCAGATCCAGTATTGCCCTGTCCTGAGTGGATTCACTGACTAGATTCCAGTCATGTTTTTTGTGCACCATGACTCAGTGAAGGCCGCAATATGCAAATTAGCCCCTGTCATGATGGCTTGTAAGTCCAGAATCTTATTTCCTAGACTTTTAGCACTCACACACATGGCCTTCAAGGTTTTGTTACTAATTGGAGTATGACCTCTCTTTTTTCCTTTTTACCCTCCCTCACCCCTCTTTTTTTCTGTACTCCCACTTCCATTTCTCCCTTCTCCCACCCTACTTCCTGAATTACTTTGCACCTTGAGGTACTTCTCTTTCTGTAGGTTCTCCTTACTTCCTATTTTAGCCAGTGGGGATCAGTTACAGCCTTCCCAATTTCTTCCACCAAAACCCTCGGCTAGTTTAAATGTTCATCAAAGTAACAGTGAAACCATCAACTGAGGACTGCAGTTCCCCTCCTGGATGGATGGAGGTCATAATCCTGGTAAAGACTCTTACCCCTTGGACCCCAGTCACCAATGTAGCTGAATTCCTCCTCTCTGCACCATTCCTTCAACCATGCCTCTGACCCACACCCCAATCCTTCCAGAGCCAACCATAGTCCAGCCACTCCTCCTCCTCCTAGACACTCCCTGAGGCAATGGTGTCAAACATGGTGGCCCCTGGGTGGGGGAATCAGTTGTCTGCAACCTAGCCAACTCAGCCTGGAGTCTAGCAACCTCCCTCATCCACCATGAGAAGTGCATGTAGATGGGGCAGTACTGCAGTCTCCAGAAGGTCTCCCTGAAAACTGTGGCCCCACAGCCCCACTCCCTGCGTTCTCAATTCCTACAGTTCCCTTTTATATTTGGAAATTCTTATGTATCATTGCCCCGATAGGGTGTTACTAGTTTTTTTCCCTTTTTTGTCTGTTATGCCCCTTGTACACTTTCCCTAGCTAGAGTGTTTTCCTTTTCCCAGATTTGGCCTACCTTTTGCCTTCCACTCATCCCTTGTGTACCTTTATCCCCAATAGGGTGTTTCTAGTTTTTACAGCAGTAAGCTCGAATTCCAACAGCAAATCTGTGCCAGGATTAGCATAGCAATTTCCAGCAGGCAAAAAGTGGCACCAGATGAACAGAGTGAAAAACAGATTTATTCAGTGAACTGCAAAAGCACCATCAACACAGGTACAAACAAAACCTTGACCGGTTTAGCTTAACGTCATCGGGGTATCTGACACGTCAATAAACAGACAGCATTTAAAAGTGCTGAATTTAAGGTGACAGTGTTCTTAAAAATAAAATGAATAATTACATACATACATATACCATATAATATCTATCTACATGGTCATTATAATAATTAAATTATTAATGTCCCTATCAATCCATAATTGTAACAATTAAAACATAATTTTATATATATCTATTTATATATATATATATGTATATATATATATACACACACAATGGCCCAGATATTCAAACTGCACCCAAAAAGTGCGCAACAGCAGGAACAAGCGCAAGTCCACTGTGCCCATGCGCAAGAAGCGCGATATTCAAAAACTGTGCAGGCCAAGATGTGCCTACGGCCGACGACTGAATATCGCACCACCTGCACCATAGTGCCACTAGGGATGTTAAGCTGAGCATATCTGATGCACCATAGCACAACAAGGGATGCTCAGCAGAGCAGTCCAGATGCGTCATAGCGCAACCAGGGATGCCCCCTGCAGCAGGGCAGCAATGCAACAGCACAACCAGGGATACAGGGGACCACCACCCATGCCACAGATGGGCAAAGGAACACACAGCAGAACAGACATCGTTCCCCACACCCCATGCACTGCACAACTGGAGGAGAGCCAGATTAACCACTGGCCCATGGATACCAGCAACCAACCCACAGCCGGGCCATGGTACCCCAGCACACACCCTGGCTAGCTGTGACCAGCACACAAGGAGGGCTGACCACCCCATACCACACCATCCCACCAATGCAGAGCACACCCTGCACCATGATCCATAAACCCTGCCCAGGAGTAGCGCCCAACAGTGTAGGACACCCCATGCATGCCACCACCCCCACTGTGACAATGCAACCCTGTTCACTATGGAGCCATGCTCATGACAGACTCGCCCATACCTGTGATCTGTATACACTGACTGGTTGGCTTAACTTCCAACAAAGACTCAAATACCACACCTGCATTCTAGCAAAAAAAAGATCCACCTCCAGCTCGCACCCGCCGGTCTACTCCCCATCATCAGTCCAGCCCCCATCAAGCATAATACAAGATTCTCAGCTACATCATCTTTCATGGTTCCCCCCTGTCGTACATCCCCTGGGCAGAGATCCTTCTTCTACTGTGCCCCCCTATGGCTCAACACACTTCCCCCCTACTCTCTCCCAGTCCCATAGCATCACACTCTTCAAATCAGGTCTTAAAACCAACTCATGGAAATCGCTAAATGTGAATGCAAATAGACCAGCCCACCCTCCTCTCCCACCTCCTCTCCTGACACAGGGGCTCCCTAGACCCTACGAAATGGCATCCTTCAAAGCTCTGTCTATGGATCGCAGGCATGCCTCCTAATTTTCTAACCCAATAAATAAGCTTCTCGATTACCATGTCAGTACTGCAACTGTAAATAATGCATGTCAAAATTTGTCATATACTGTCTTGTTTCCCTCCACCCCCTGTAACCAACGTGGAGCCTTTGTATAAAAGATTGTCTGTACTGAAATCTGTATATAATTACCTGTTCTGTCTGTCATCTTTGTACTTTGTCTTCCCTCCACCCGCTGTAACCTGACGTGGAGCCTTTGCAAAAGAGTCTGTGACTCAAAGGATTGTAATTCCGATTATACACAATAAATAAATAAATAAATAAATAAATAAAATGCAAGGCAGCCCCACAATGAGCATCCTGCAGTGGGCGGCAGCAGACAGCAATGCAACAGATGCCTACACAGTGCTGCCCTGCATGTCCCCCCACCGAGGTACAGCTGAGAGACCGGCCATGCGTCAGCACAAGAAGTACCGCACATGCGACAGGCCATGCCCGGGACCCCACCTCCAGCGGTACAGCACCCTGCACACCCTCCCAAGGACACATCCCGTCCCAGCACTGGCCACAACAGCCAGCACAGAGATGCACAGTGTAGCATGGAGGCATGTACCACACAGAATGCAACACAGTGCATGGACAAACACCCACCCATACCCAAGGTCACACCAACACAGGGACACAGTAACGGGTCAACCAAGCCACTGGCGTGTGGCCACAGCTGATGAGTACACACAGTCAGCACCCCTACATTGTACAGGTGTGCCAGCCACCCTGTGCAGGTACCATGAAGCTTTATGCCACCAGCATGCTGCCGGAGCACAAGAGACAGACACTGGAGCACATCCCCTGCAACAGACACAAGTGACAGCATGGAGGAGGAACAACAACAACGGAAGCCACAGTGCCACCGGAGGCAGACGTGCATCACAGTGGTGATGGCAGGCAACCTGGCACTGTGCCGGGTACAGTTGTTATCCAGCATGGACAGCCACCACTGACATGCCAGCAGACGGTGCATATCACAGACCTGCAAGGGTGTCAGCTGCACAGGCCATGGATGGTCTGACAGGGGTGCCACGCACACAATCCAGGCCCCGTGGGGCACTGCACACAGGCATCCAGTGCACAGAGTACAACACACAAACCACAGACAGTAACTGATCCCCCTGCCCACACCATAGGCAGTTAGCCTCTGCACACACACACACACCACCCCTGACACCATGCACACCACTGCAGCTGAGCACCTGTAGCCCACTGCAAATCAGAGACCACCACAGTTGTCATAACAAAATGCATATATTTAAAAGATGTAACAAAAAACTATATACAATTATTTACAAGCGGGGTGAAGGGCCACATAACAGGTGGGGGTGGGTAAGGGGCAGGGGTGAACATATGGGAGAGGGAAGAATGGGTGTGAGGGTGAGTCAAAGGGGGGAAGGTGGTAGTCGGGGCATGGGGACATCAACGGGTGCCCTGATCCTCCTCTTCATGGTGCTGATGTGTGCTCATCCGTCTCCTTCTCACCCTGTGTCGGTGGATCCTCTGAAGGAGCTGCAAGGTCTCCCTTGCCACCTGGAGCAGCTCGTGTAGACTCCACTGGATTTCCTGGAGTCGCTGTCCACCTAGGACGAGGGAGCATAGTCAATAGGTGTGACTGTCCAGCCCCCTGCAGCCCACCCATTGTGCATGGCATACAGTCATGTGCCACACTTCTGTGATGGTGTGTGACCACCCACAGTGACCATGTCCACAAGACCTGCCCACCCAGGCAGCCAGAGCCATGTGGACCACTGCACATACCCACCACCCATGTCCTGCACAGCACCACCATGGCCATACAGTGACTTGGCTATGCGGTGTGAAGGCAGTGCCACAGCCATGTGCCCAGTGCATGCATGGACCACCATTGACGCACTCCCAGACATGCAGTGCCACTGGACAGTGCTGACTGTAACAAGTTGCATGCATGGCAGTGGTGTCAATGGATGGTGGCCATGCCCCACTGCCCGCCCAGTTATACGGCATGCAATAGTAATCATGGATGTAAGGCACTCACCATCATCAGGCTGGTCCTTGCGCCGCGGACCACCATCATCCCTCCTGTCCCGCTGCTCCTCCATGTGGCGCCTCCAGTCCCGTTCTACCGGCATTCTTCTGGCCCTAAGGTGCAAACACGGAGAGAGGAACATCAGTACAATCCGGTAGCAAAGTCCCCCAACCCCCATGTGTGTGCAATCCCACACAGCCATACCCATCCACCTCACACCCCGATACTACCACCACCACGGCCAAAACCGGACGGCCCCCCCATGTGCCGGATACATGCAACTGTGATATTCGTATGGACAATAATAGTGTATGGATGTTGCAACTACCTGGCCATGGCACTGTGCCCCTCCTGGCACATGCCCGCAGGTGGGCAAGCAGGTCCAGGTCCCTGCAATTCAGGTCTCCATAAAGGTGGTGGCACTGCTCTGCCATTCACCCCATTCTGGTGGCCTCCTCCAGGGCATCGAACACCTCCTGCCAGACTGCACTCCTGGACCTATTCAGGGGTGCCTCTCCATACAAAGCCCCAGCATGGGGCTCAACTATAGCCACCAGGTTGGCAAGCTCAACCTGGCTGCAAATGACTGCATGCCTCCGCGCCATCTCTGCTGTCTGGTTGAATCAAAATGGCACTCAGCAGCATGGTCCTGCCACGTGTATATGCTGCATGGTACAGCACTGCCATTCCCTATTGTGCTGTCACCAAACAGTGCAATAGTGGTGCACCCATGCCTGACGCATGGTGCCTAGGGGGCAAAGGTCAGGCACAGGGTCAAGGGTCTCTGGTGCACAGACAGCCACAGCGCGATTGGAACCCAATGCATGTAGCACGATTGGGTGCCTGTGCCACCTCCTGTAGTGGCCTACAGTGCTGTTGCCCCAGTGCACCTACGACGTCCCAGTGCCACAGCGCCACATATGTGAACAGCGCTGTAGCGCCACTGGCACAATGGTGGTCGTGCTCTGCATTGCCTCCCATGCACAGCACATCAGCAGCATGGCAGGAGCCTGCGTCATCAACCCGGGCATGCGCAGTTAGGTGTATACTGCGCATGTCACAGAACTGCGCCCTTGGCTCAGCACTTTCAACACAAATGCACAAAGAGCAACAGTGCAATATTCAGCCGGCACATGCAACTCATCTAATCAGCCATTCAATGGTGCAGTCACTGCATTTGCATCCACTTAAAGATGTGCCTCACCTCATTTGCATGGGTTGCGCTATAAAAATGCGATATTGGGCTGCACTGGCCATAGTCGGATACTGCAGTCTATAGCGGTGAGTTGTATGCAGTTTGGGAGTGTGGACTGTGGTGTTTGTGACATGCATGGGACTGCACAGTCACAGGTAACACCTGTCATTCTCACAGGATGAATCATGACCGATCGTGTGGTGGAGGAAGAGGAACAGAGTCATGGGAGGAAGAGGAGGCCAAACTTTACAAAGGCAGAGACAGATGCCCTGTTTGAGGCCTACCTCGACCAGGAGCTGCTTCTCAGTGGATGCCAAGGAACACCACAGGCCCATGCTCCTGCATGGGAGGAGGTGGCATGTGCTGTCAACCTGCATGGCAGCCACCATCACTCCATGCAGGAGTGCAAGAAGAAGATGGGCACAGACAGGTGGAGGATTACGGAGAAGGTGGCTGCCATCAGGGCAGCATGGTCTGCGACTGGTGGGGGGACAGCCGGAGGTGCAATGCCTGACCCCACAGGAAGAGCGGGTTGCTGGCAGCATGCAGCGTTGCGCCATTGAGGGTGTTCCGGGTGGTGGATTCCAGATGGGTGGTAGCCCGTCACTGCATGGTAGGTCATGGTCTGTCTATTGGGGAGGGCAGGGTAGGTCACATGCAGTAATGCTACTTTTTTTTTCCCTTACAGCTCCTGAGCATCTACATGGGTCAGCGGTGGTGGGCTTCTCCATTGAGGCCAGTAACATGGAGATGGAGGAGGACCTGTCCACCTCCACAGGAATACGGGGGTCAGGGTGACAGTGGGCCTGCTTGGACGTCCAGACTGATGTTGGTGGAGCAGGTGCGGAGGAGGAGGCCCTGCCTGTGTCTCAGTGTGCCGGAGTCCATGGATGCCAGCATGCTGAGACTCGGGCCGGTGCCCGGATCCATCACCGATGATGATGGAGCTAACGTCATGGGCAGTGACACGTGTGGGCCACAGGATGGCCACACAGCAGATGACATCGCAGCTATGGCTGTGGGTGGTGCCACCGTGGAGGCCTGCGTGTCATCACAGCCCAACCTGTGCCTGTCTGCACCAGTGGGGCAGCACTGGTGTGTGTCCAGGACAGTGGGACTGTTGCAGCCACTGCGGTGGCACCATTGAGCCCTGGAGAGCGGCAGCCAGAGGGGCAGCATCAGCAGTAGGCCAATGGGCATGTGGATACAGTGTCAGGGGGTGGTGTCAGTGCACTGCCTGTGGACATGTCCAGGCCTGACCCTGGTGTGCAGCGCCCACCCTCAAGGGGTGATGAGCATCAGGGCCACGAACACCCTGAGGGACAGCATGCCGATCAGGCAGATGACCTCTTAGATAAGCACACCCTCATACTGCAAGCATCAGTCAATCAGCAGATACGGCTTGTCACAGTGGTGGATGCACTGAGTGTGGCTCTGTGCCAGGCAGAAGAGCGTCACAGCAGAGACACCACTCTGCTCCTGGCAAGGATGGACCAGTTGTGGGAGGATGTGACCGCTGCCATTGACAGGCAGACACAGGCATTCACAGCTGTCATGGCCCCAATGGGCACACAGTTATTTGCCCATGCGTTGCAGACACCATGCAGTGCAATGCCCACCCCCTGTTCCCAGCATCATACAACACCATCCTTGTCGACACTGGGTTCAGCTGTGGGCATCCTGAGCATGCCTGGTGCAGGCATATTCGGTGTGCTGCAGACCCCTGCGTGAGCACGGTCGTGTTCATGCAGTGGAACCCCTTGGGGACCGCCAGTGCCACCCCATGAGGCCAGTGGTCAGCCTGTCACTGCTGGCGGGTCCCGGCAGGGCTGCCCACACATCCATGGCAGCTGTGGCACTATGGAGCATGACTGACCTGTCTCCCAGCACGGCTACTGTCTGATGACGCCCTGTGTGCATTATGTCGTTCAGCGGCCAATGCATGGGTCGGGTACCCGGCCCTGCACGCACACACATGTTCCATCTGCACACCCTCCTGGCTGCTGTCTGCTGTGGTGTGTGCATGATGATGCCTGTATTGCGCTGTATGCCACTATGCAATGGTGTCCAGCATCTGACACACACACAATGACAGGCAGTGGGCGTTGTGGTCTGTGGACGTGTGTGTGGCTAGGGGTGGCAGTCTGGGTCAGGGTGCCTCCTACCCTTTGTGCATATCTTGTGAGGTGTGTGTGTGTGTGTGTGTGTGTGTGTGTGACCGCGTGCCATGTTAGACCTCATCCATCCCTGGCGGTGTGTGCGGTTCCATGCTCGGCCACTTCCCTTGACAGCATGCACCCCTGGTGTGTGTCCATGCATGTTTGTGGGTTCTGCCTTTGCCACTGGTGGTTGCACATGGCCCCATGACTTACCTGGGTTGGCTGAAGTGCTCCTCTGTGATGGTGTCCCAGTGCAGCTGTGCCAGCTGGAGCAGTCGGGGGTCCCATCACCCAAGGGGGGGGCTGCCCATCAGCATCGTCACCAGCGTCCATATCATCCCCATCGCTGTCCCTCTCTTCTACCTGTATGGCTATCCCACAGTCATTGGCCATGTTGTGCAGGATGCAACAGGCCAGGAATAGCCCGCAGGCCTTTGAGGGGCTATACTGTAGGGCACCGCCGGAGGTGTCCAGGCAATGGAAACATGCCTTCAGCATCCTGAACACCTGCTCGATGACATTGCGTGTGGTGGCATGTGTCTCTTTGTAGCGTTGCTGCGATGGGGTCGGAGCCCCCGGTATGGTGTGAGCAAGGCCCCGATTTTTCTGCAGCACATCAGAGCAAAGTTCTGCGGCAGGGTTCTCATTTGCCGCAGAACTTCTGCGGCACTCAGCACCAATTTCTGCGGCAATTCTGTGGCACATTTCTACCCTTAATTTTTTTCCTTTTTTGCCAAATCTGACACAATGCACGCTTGTAACACAATCATTTTAAGGGCGTTTGTCACACCACCTTCACATCTCTTTAGGTGGTGAATGGGTAATGCATGCCATGTAATAAATAATAGAGAATAATGGATAGGTAAAAGTGTGTGTTATGGATTTTTTTCACACAGCTGAGGTGTGTGATGACCCAGCCATAAACCTCTTGAGTGAAGCTGAGCTCAGACTGGGGTCCCAGCCGGGGATTTACTGTTGCCAGGTACCAGCCAGGACAGGGACACAAGAAATCTTCACACTGTCTGTATAACCAAATGTAATTCAGGAACCACAAGTTTTTGAAAACTCACAAAGGAGTTTATATTAGTTGAAAACTGTATGAGGACATGAAAGGGTTTCCATCACTTCTACAGCTCTGAGTTATATTATAAACTCTGTTAAGATTTTAAAAACTTTGCTTTTTGAAGTCATTTTGGTTACACAGACAGTGTGCAGATTTCTTGTGCCCCTGACCTGGCAGGCACTGACCAGAGTAAACTGCACCCCATGCTGGACACTGTGCTGAGCTGAGTTCTGCTGCATACCTGAGGAAAATGACTTACGTGTTTTATAAGTATAATTATTTAATACTAATTCACTCCTGGGCTGAATAATTTTAAAAATACTAATGCCCTCCTGGCCAAAGACACCCTACAATTGGGAATTACTAACTTAGTGTAAGCCTTCCGTGGCTCCCCAAGGTCTAAGCATGGGGGAGCAGAGTAGGTCTTATTATTATTGGCATTTATTATATTTAATGCATCAAAGCTGGGCTCATTATTAATAATGAAATATGTGAGGATTACATAGGGTGTGTGTGTGGGGCCGGGGGTAATGCCTTAAAAGGGCTAACTAGAATTGTTAAGGAGCAGCAGTGGGACAGCACTTCAATTCACACTATAATGCCTGCATATTTATTTTAGCTTTTTAGAACATCAGACTGTAATTCTGTCAGATGTGCTCCTCTAGTCTCAGATTAACTTATATGTCTAATTTGGTATGAACCCTTCAATAAGATGTGTCCCACATATAAACGGTCTGGTGCTATTTCTAAACCCCCTAAATATGCCAAGCTTACTGCATTACGTCTTTGCAAAAGGTGGGGAGCCTGAAAAAGGATATTTGTGTCTAAAATTCTCCCATGCAGTGTTTGATTGGTTAGTAAAGTCAGGTTTGTTACAGGGGGTGTGTCCATCATCAATGTTGTCTCCCCACTCTGCAGGCTTAGCAGCAGAATCCTCAGAATCCTCTGAATCTGAGGAAGACACCGTGTAGTGATGTAGTTCTTTCTTCAATATAATGTGTGCTTCATTATTACTATCCACTTGCCTCTCAAGTCCTGTACCCTCCTTAGTTTGATCAGTCACACCAGTACACTTAACATTGTCCATTGGAGGAGAGTGTCCTGGTATTGGACTGTGGTCTGCATCAGGAATCCGGATGCCTGCTTCTCCCTTTTCCACCCTGCATTCAACAAGGAACGCCTAGAGAGGTCGGGGAGTTCTCACGTGAGCAGAGAAGTATTGCTTTCGCTGCTCTGCCCTTTCGTAAACCAAGCCCTGTTATTTGGAATCAGTCACCTTGGTACAGTTTTAATGTAATACTCACAGGCTCTCGGTCTCTTTCAGTGCAGGCAACATTGTTTCTGGCCTAGTTACAGCTGTCAGTATCTCCTCCGCCGACTCTGACTCAGGCCAGAGGAATTTCTTTGATGCTAATGCATCACAGGGCTGAGTCACCCGACTCTCAGCCAAATGTTTACCGGTGTTCTCAGCAGCTATCGCATCCTGTAATACCTTTACAGCTTCTTTCATGCTGAGAGGGCACTGTGAATTAATCAACCGGGGCAAAAAGTGCTGGGCGATGCAATGCACTGAAGTGGATTGTAAGTTCCGCGGTCTGAAACTGAAAATTCTGCAATCGCCTAAAATTCGCGGGTGGCCACTAATTCCGCGGGCGGACACAAATTCCTCGGTTAATTCTGCGGATGACCGCACTGCGGAATCGCGGAAAACTCGGGTCCTTGGGTGTGAGCAGCCAGGAATGGAGTGGGTATCCACTGTCACCTGTGTGTAGAGGGTGGAGGTTAGTTTGGTGATCAGTGTCACCCTGCCTTGGGCCATGTTGGCTACTACCCATGTCACCTCTGACCATGCACCTCCCAAGCTCTATGTTTTTCCACGTGGTTTGCATACGCACCCACCAAGTGGCCAATGGGGATGTCCCCACTCTTGAATCTGTGGCACAGTGCCGACTGGTGCCAGATGAAGGCATCATGTGCTACCCAGGGTGCATGGCACAGACATTGATTATGTGCCCCCCTGGCATCGCACACCACCTGGCAGATGATGCTTGTGTAGCCCTTCCGATTGATTTATGCGGCCCCCACAGGGCCAGGTGGTGTGCGGATGGCCACATGGGTGCAGTCTATTGCCCCAGCATGCCAGGCATACGTGCTATCCTGTGGAACTCCTGTATGTTTGCAGTGCACTCTGCCAGTGTTCTGGGGAAATGGATGTGCTCCGCAGCATGTGGCAGCAGTGCGCTGAGGAATTGGGTGAGGTGTCTTGACACAGCTGACTGGGTTATGCCTGTGGTGTCCCCTGTTGGTCTTTGGAAGGTACCCGTGGTGAGCAAGCACATGCAAGCTGTCACTTTAATCTCCACTGACAGAGCATGGCTCCATCATGTGGGTGCCTGCATCACATCACTGCACAGCTCACAGAGCTGCCTCAGAATTGCCCGATTCAGGCGGTACCGGCCCACGATCTCAGTATCACTGTACAGCTCAAAGCTGGTGCAGGCTTGGTACTGCCTGTTGGGGGCATACCACCGATGGGTCCATCCATGGCCACGCCCCCTGCTGCCTGCCTTCTCACCCCCCTCATTACTGCCTCCATCTGGATGGTGGTACTGGCCATGTCCCTGGCTTGTGTTTCCCCCCAGCAGCTGTTTCTGTGTCCCCCCCCCGCTGTCCAGGCTTCTACTTCCCCTGCACCAGGAACACCTTCCTGTGGTGGCCTCAGTGCTGTGTGGCACTTCCCCCTTCTGCACTGGCTGTGGCTGTGGCTCCCCACACCTTCCCTGTGCCTATGGGTTGAGGGTGCCCTTTCCCTGTCCTGCCCTGTGTGTCCCTCCTGCCCTGTGTGTCTTCCTATCAGTCAGCCACATGTGCCTTCCCTGTAGTGTTCTTGCACCTCTCCCTTGTTCCTTTTTATTTTGGCTCATTTCCGCTATCGCGCAACTTCCGCTTGCTCCCCTATTGCGCATGGCGCATGTTGATGAATATCACACTGCGCCATTTATGCATGGTTCCTCCCCCTTAGTTGCACCTGCATTCATTATACGAACATACGAAATTTGCCAGCAGATAAAGGCCTAGAGGTCTATCAAGTCTGCTCGAATGTGCAGCTAGCACCCTTATCTCTGCAGCTGCCCCTCCCTTCCACCCTTCCCTTCATTAACCCTCCCTTGTCCTGTCCCATCCTCGCTTGAAGCAGTCCACTGTTCTACTGCATACCACTTCTGCAGGTAACGTATTCCACCCAGCCACCACCTCTCTGATAAAAGTGTCTCCTCATCTCCCTCCTGAACCTTCCTCGCCTCCAGTCTCATATCATGGCCCTGGTGGCCCTCCTCCCTTACTTTGAACAGCCCTCTGTACCTGTCTTGTTTATTCCTTTCATGTATTTAAAGGTTTCAATCATGTCCCCTGTCTCTCCTCTCCTCCAGTGAGTACATGTTCAACTCCTTCAACCTCCTCTCATATGATAAGTCCCCAGACCCTTGATCATCTTTTGCCCTCGCTGCACTCCCTCCAGTAACTTAATGTCCCTTTTCAGATACGTGACGCCAGAACTGCACGCAGTACTCCAGGTGTGGCTCAACTAATGACCCATACAGTGGCAGAATTCTCCCTCCTTGAGGATATACCCTTGCAATACAACCCAGCATTTTGTTGGCCTTTGCAACTGCCTTCCTACACTGTGCCGAGTTGTTCATTGATCCTGTGATGAGCACCCCAGATCCTTCTCCTCCTCTGTCTGGGCTAGCTGCTCCCCTAGCTGGTAAGTCCTCCTTGGGTTCTTCATCCCAAAATGCATCACCTTGCACTTTTGGCATTAAAGCCCAGTTGCCAGGTGTCTGACCAGGTTTCAAGCTTTGCCAGATCATCCTGCAACCCTGCCATCCCCTAGGTCATCCACCACCGCCAACCTTGGTATCATCAGCAAACAGACTGATCTTGCTCTTGATGTCCCATGATATGTCTGCAATGAATATCCCAAACAACACTGGTCCCAACACCGAGCCCTGTGGGACACCACTCGTCACTGCCCTTGGGTGTGAGAGCTCCCCACCCACCACCACCCTCTGTTGCCTTCCCTGCAGCCAGTTTCCTACCCATCTCACCAGCATTGCACCAGCCCCTGTGCCTACTAACTTCCTTCCCAGCCTTCCATGTGGCACTGAGTCGAATGCCTTACTGAAGTCCAGATACAGGACATCCACTGCATGTCCCCTGTCCAGTTGCCTAGTTACCCAGTCATAGAACCCGACCAGGTTGGTTTGGCAGGATCGCCACGAGCAGCCATGCTGTCTGCTGTCCTGTAGTCCTTGGCCTCTAAGAGGGCCACCAGCCTCCTTCAGGATAGTCTCCATTAGCTTACCCACGATGGATGTAAGGCTCACTGGTCTGTAGTTTCCCGGTTCATCCTTGGGGCCACTCTTGTGGAGGGCACCACATGAGCCATCCTCCAGTCCTGAGGTACACACCTAATGTAGTGAGGCATTAAATAGGTCTGCCAAAGGTCCTGCAAGGACCTCTGCCAGCTCCTTCAGTACCCTGGGGTGGATGCCATCTGGGCCTGGTGCCTTGTCCACCCTCAGTGCCTTCAAACCCTCTCGAACTCTGTCCTCCATGATTTCCCATCTGTCACCACTTCCCCCTCGTCTGCCATTTCACCCATCTTGGGTGTCACCCTCTTCTCTTTAGTAAATACTGAGCAGAAGTACTCATTTAGTGCTTCCGCCTATCATACCCTGCTTCCACCCAACCCCCCTCCTTCCTAATCCTTACTATGTGGTCCTTACAGCTCCTTTTCTCCCTGATGTACTTAAAGAAGTCCTTCTCCCCCTTCTTAATGCCTTGTGCCAGCCTGAGTTCCGTAGATGCTTTGGCTCCCCTTACTGCCCTTGTCACCTCCTTCGATTCTGTCAAGTACTCCTCTCTGTCCTCCCCCCTCCCTGTTTTCTTGTATTTCCTAAAGGCAGCTCTTTTTCTTCTTACCTTTTCCATGACCTCCTTGCTCAACCAGCTCGGTTTCTTAGCCCTAGCCTTCTTGCTCTGGGCTTTGCAGCAGGTTTTGGTTGCCTCCACTATCCCCAACTTTATGAGCTCCCATCTCTGGTTAGTATCCATACTAGATTGAATTCTGGCCAGGTACCCTTTTACCACTTCCCCCATCCTCCCAAAGTCAGCCCTCCTGAAGTCCAGCACTCTTGTGCCAGATTCCACTCCTTCCTTGCCCATATCCAATGTGAGCCATACTGAGTGGTGGTCACTCCCTGACCCTCATTGCGCTCTTGCTCAGTGTAATTTGGGGAGCACATCTGCCTCCCACTGAATATCGCAGAATGGTGCATTTTCAGACTTGTGCTGGAGCAACCCTATTGCGCATGGCGCAACCCTTTTGAATATCTGGGCCAATGTGTGTTTTGGGATAAGTGCCTGCAGAAAAAGTGATATGTCAGTTGCCCAGTGAAGATATCATTGATATCTCAATGTTCCTATACATCATACGTATATCTTCACATTCCTATACGTCATACCTAAGACAATTAGTATAATTACAGCACCCTCCTCCTCGTCTGAACACATTGCTTCATCACTTTCACTTTTAAATCGCACTCATGCTCCAGCTAAATGTCTCATCAAAGTAAAAATCTCATCAAGAAACACACATTTACATGCGGCCAAACTAAAAAGAAAGTACCATTTTGTTTACTGCCTCCCCGGACTACCTCCATGCTGTCCCCAAACAAAATTCATCCCATTTTCAATAACATCACAGAAACCAAATGGCTAAAAAAATTCACAGTACTCACAGTAATTCACTTACTCTCACATCTGACAACAACTTCTCAAAATATACCCTAATGATTTCGGAGAGGCTTCCTGATAACAAATCAACAGACACACTTTTCTATCATACCCAAACACTTCCTTCCACTCCGAATGACCTTCCCCCCACTGTGACACTCCTCACACATTTACTAACCCTTGTCCGATCTTCAGTCTCTCCCTCTGACAATCCACAAAACTTCCACATACAGTAGCATCAGTTTTTCACCACATTAATACATTTTCCGATGTCTAATAAAACAAAAAAGCAGCATAGCAAAATCATGTACTGTCTTGATTATTCGCAATGTTTCACCTCATGATCATGCGCACATCTCGGCATAGAAACAGTTGCTAAGGCAACAAGTACCTCTTTCTTCCTTCCACAGTTCCCCATCACTCAGTCAATGTACTGAGACACTTCTCAAATATAGCAGCACAGAATATCTTTTGCAAAATACACAGCTAATTCCTCTGCTTCTCTCCCAAAATACTACTTAGATGGCTACAGTGGAAACCACTCGCTCCCTCTAATTTGCACACGGCAAGCGACTCCAAACAGCTTCTCAGCAATAAATAAAACATTTACCATGAAAAAGCAATTAAACAAGCTTGCTATTTTCTTTATTATAAAACAGTTAACCTCGCATACTTTTATATCTATCAACTTTCTACAATAAAAATCACTTTTACAAACCAAACCCTATCTCATTCTACTTTTCTTTACATTATACTCACTGCTATAACTATAATGCTAAAATTTGTAAACTACAAATAATCCCAAATCACACAAAGTATAAACAGAACATGACATGGCCTGACTGAAGATATCATATTTATCTTCACTCGAGGCCAATGAAATCATGATATCTGACTTGTGGCTTCGCCACTCGTGAGATATTATGATATCACTGACCTCTCATGAAGATAAATATATCTTCAGTCAGG
This sequence comes from Neoceratodus forsteri, assembly GCA_016271365.2. NCBI lineage: Eukaryota > Metazoa > Chordata > Ceratodontiformes > Ceratodontidae > Neoceratodus > Neoceratodus forsteri. The sequence goes on from CM057449.1 coordinate 375,992,594, forward strand.
CCATGTCATATCCCCTATACATATATATATAAATATAAATAGTAATAGATAACCCACTCTTAGGTATGCGGTCACGCTCTGATATACGCTCGCCTTGGTGTGTCAACCACCCAAGGCGTGCGTATATCAGAGTGTGACCGCACATCCTAGAGTGGGTTATCTATCTTATAAAATGGTAAAATTGTTTTTTAGGGGAGGTAAAAGTACAAGTGTGTGGTCACGCTCTGATATACGCACAGTCATATGATGTGTTTTATACAGTCACTACACTGGATTTGGGTGAAGATGCCCTCCATTTTATAAATATATTTATACAATATGGCCCAGATATTCAAACTGCGCCAGTCTGAGGTGCAAGCCCTTGCGCTGCTCAAAATAGTTGCGCAGAGGTGTGGCCGGGGTGATATTCAAAGGAGTTGCGCTGTTGAGCAACTCCTTTGAATATCGCCTCGGACATTAGAATTCTGGCAAGATGGCGTAGTGAACTTGCGCTACCGCAAGTTGCCAGAGTTGAGCATTAAACTTGCGGTGGCGCAAGCACCATTGCGCCATGCGCAAATTTCCGATATTCAAAAGGTGACATGCAAATGGGGCCATAATTTATGCAAGGCGCAGGGGGGGCCATTTGCATCTCTTTATGGCCCCATTTGCATGCCATTTGCATGTAGGTGCGCCGATCCCCGAGGACTTGCTCCTGGCTACCCTGCCAGGCAGCAGCCGTCGGGGACCGACGCACAATGCAGCCCGATCGCGGGCATCACAGTTACATGACCCCCACACATCACCCATAGCCCGATCGCGGGCAGAACCCGTACATGTCGCCCCCCCACACACATCACCCATAGCCCGATCGCGGGCAGAACCCGTACATGCGCCCACACATCACCCATAGCCCGATGGCGGGCAGAATCCGTATGTGGCCCCCAGTGCCCGATCGCGGGCAGAACCTGCATAAACCCCCAGTGCCCGATGCGGGCAGAACCTGCATAAACCCCCAGTGCCCGATCGTGGGCAGAACCGCCATAAACCCCCAGTGCCCGATCGTGGGCAGAATGTAACCCTCCCCAGCGAATAACTCCCTGGTGGTCCAGTGGACGTAAAGCCCGATCGGCGGGCAGAATGTCACAGCACAACCCCCCCAAACATCTCCCCGGTGTCTAGTGTCCCCCCACCCACCCACGAAGCCCCTCCACCCCGCTCCCCCTGCAGCCGGCGGGCGACAGCATCCCACCCGCCTGCCGCCCCGCCGCCCGCCGACTGACTGTCCGGTAGGGCTGCACGCCCATTGGTGCAGAGCTACAGCCAATGGGCGTAGCCCATACCGCATATGACAGTCCAGATTTGTGAATGGGGCAGCAGGCGGGTGGATGTGCTGTCGCCCGCCGGGCTGGGGGGAGCGGGTGGAGGGGCTGTGGGTGGGTGGGGGGACACGTGACACCAGGGAGATGTTTGGGGGTTCTGCTAGGACATTCTTGCCCGCGATCGGGCTTTACGGTCCACTGGACCACCAGGAGTTATTCGGTTGGGGGAGGGTTACATTCTGCCCGCGATCGGGCACTGGGGGATTTATGCAGGTTCTGCCCGCCGACCGGGCACTGGGGGTTATGCAGGTTCGCCGCACCGGGCACTGGGGGTTTATGCAGGTTCTGCCGCGACCGGGCTGTGGGAGGTGTGGGGGACATGTACCTGTACTGCCCGGCGATCGGGCTGGTGGGGGGCACAGGGGTGAGTTGGGGGCCAGCCAGGGGTGGCAGCTGCTGTGTTCGCCCTGCAATGCAGCGAAGCTCACCTGTGGGTGGCCCTCGACTTAAGCCTTTTTTGGCTCAAGCTTGTGTGGGCGCAGGTTGGGGTTGCGATGCACAACTCTGCGCAACCCGACTGATATCGGGCTTATTGCTGCGATGATCCTCCCTCCTGTTGAGCATGCATTCATTTGCATTGCTCTCTAGCGCAACCTGGTGCCAGTGGCGTAACTGCCTCTTGCTGAATATCGCAGAATGGCGCATTTTGGACTTGCGCATGGCGCAACCCTGTTGCGCATGGCGCAACCCTTTTGAATATCTGGGCCCATATGTTTTGGGATAAATATACAGATAAAAACTGGTATCACAGGCACCCAGTGAAGATATCATTGCTATCTCCATGTTCCTATACGTCATAGTGATATCTCCATGTTCCTATACATCATGGTGATATCTTTATGTTCCTATAAGTCATCCAAACAAAACTGAAACCAAACTTTTCATTGTAGTCCTACCTATCTAGAGCCTAGCGCCGTTTCCCCAACACATGCGCACACACCCCTAACATCTAGTTGATCCTCCAATTATTTTTAAATACATAACAATGTAAAGCCTATCTGGTTGATCCTGCCACTCTGTGCTTCACTAATTGTAAATAATATGTTCACTTTCCCTCTCGAAATGTAGCATGACCGAGTGTATAAACTAAGACATAGAATGAACTCCCAAACATTTACAATGTAGCAGGCAGTCTTTTAATAGTACTTTAAACTGTTTTTTGTCCCCAAAACCTATCTTCATTTTTTTCTGAAAAGCTGCTGACAATACTGAAAGCCAGGAGATTGACCGTGTGATCAGTTTCAGAACAGCCGAAGGAAATTTCAGCGAACATTACTATAGCAACCCACTGTCTAAACCTAAGACAGAATGAACTCCCAGTGATTTACTGTGCAACAATCAGTTTTTCAAATGTACTGTAAACTGTTTTTTGCCCTAACATTTCCTTCATTCTTATGGAAGAAGCTGCCGACAGTACTGTAAAATTTTAAAGCATATCTGGTTGATCCTGCCACTCTGTGTTTTGGTAATTATAAGTAGTACTTTCACTTTCCTCATTGAAATGTAGCGTGACCGAACATATAAACTAAGATAGAGAATGAACTCAGAGTGATTTACGCTGCAGCAGTCAGTCTTTCAAACGAACTGTAAACTGTTTTTTGCCCTAACATTTCCTTCATTCTTATGGAAGAAGCCACCGACAGTACTGTGAGTGAGGAGAGTGAGCGAGTCGGCAGTTTCAAAACAGCCGAAGGATATGAGAGCGGGCATTACTATAGCAATGCTCGCTCCCGTTTCTTTCTGCTGTTCTGAATCTGAAGAAAGTACTACTTATAATTACCAAAACACAGAGTGGCAGGATCAACCAGATATGCTTTAAAATTTTTATTTATTTAAAAATAATGGCAAGATCAACAACATAACAATAAAGATGTATACAAAACTTTAAACTGACAGGATCGACTACATATTTGTTTTTCAAGTAACAGCTCATCTGTTAGGCATATATATAGGACACTGTATTATGTGTTGCCCCAAATATATGTTTGTATAAACAGAACATGACATGACCTGAATGAAGATATAATATTTATCTTCACTCGAGGCCAATGATATCATGATATCTCACGATATGCCCACCCTTCCTTCACCACTTCTCCACCTTCTAATTCTTTTATCAATTTTGTTGACCTCAGCTCCACACTCTCCTCAGTCCAACACACATTTCTTACCTTTCCCCTCCTCTTTCCTAGCCCCTACCTTTCTCCTTGCCATAACTCCTACTCCCCCTCAAACACTCTGGTTTCACTTCCCTCACCACCCCCCTGCTACTCTATTCTCAGTCCCTAGCCACTCAATTTTCCTACGCCACCTTATCTTCACCTCACCTAGCTAACCTCCCTCCCCCAAACAGCGCCAAAATCCTCGGCCCATCACAAATGCCCTAAACTCCACTCCCCTACAATAGCCCTCCTTTTACTTGCATCAGGAAAGGTTCATCCCAGTCCTGGCCCCAAAAGATCCACCTCTGCCAGTTGCAATCCGTCCGCTAATGTACCAACTTCCCCAACCCCTTCTGCCCTCCCCAAGGGCCTGAAAATCCTTCACTTAAACATCTGCAGTCTTACCTCAAAAATTGGTCTTTTACATCCTATGGTAATCTCCCTCACACCTGACATTCTAATTTTAATGGAAACTTGGTTAAATGCTAAAATACTTGATCTTGCCATTAATATCCCAGGTTATTCCATAAACAGGCAGGATAGGACTGTCAGGGGTGGCAGAGTAGCCATGTATGTCCTGTCCTCACTTCAATTCACAACCATTCTATCATCCTCGTTACCCTCTGCCTATGAAGCACTTGTAGTAAACATTGCTTTGACTTTTTCTTCCCCTGTCTTCATAGCTGGCATCCACTGTTGACCTGGTTCCAAGGCATCCCATACTTTGGCTCTCATTACCTCTGTAACCTCCCTCTCACATAAAGACGAGCTATACATAATGGGTGATGCAAACCTAAACTGGCTATCACCGACAACTGCCAAGACACATAATGACATCATAGCCCTCAGTCTCTCCCAACTCATCCTGGAACCTACCCATCTAAATCAAAACCCTTAACCACTCCCTGATAGACTGGGCTCTCACCTCTCACCCCCACTGAGTCATTAAATCAGGCATCCTCCAGGATGCCCTCAGTGATCATCACCCAATCTTCATAGTCAGGAAAGTCCATAGACCAAAACAGCCACACAAAGTTCTACAACTCCACTCCTTCAGCTCCTCAAACCTTAATTCCCTTCTTAATGAACTGGCCAGCTCTGACTGGTCCTCTATTGCCTTTGCCCCTTCCATTGACCAAACCCTCACTTATTTAAAGATAAATTTCTAACTACTTGTAACACCTACGCTCCATTCAAATGCACTAGAGTTCATGGCAATCATCATCCCTGGGTCTCCCTGAGTTACTGACCTGTCTCAGGGAGCAAGACAAAGCTTGGAGGAAACATAAGGCCTCCCAGCTTCCCCCACACTATGCCAGGTATCGTATGTTAAGAAATGCCTCCACAAAAGCTACCAGACTTGTCAAGTCTGAATATTTTAAATCGTCTTTTCTCAAAAACATCTATTCCCCCTCCAAATTCTGGAAAGTGGTCCACACCCTATTCTGCCCCCAACATCCACCTCTCCCTGTGCTTAAAATAAACAACTCATTGGTCTTTGAACCATGCACAGTGGCTCAAGAGTTTAACTCCTATTATACCTCCTGCGCCACAGCACTTCTAAAGTCCCTCCCTTCTAACCTTCCCCTCCACATTCTCCCACATCCAGCACTCAATCCCTCCACACCCACCCTGCCATTTCCTTTTCTGCTGTCTCCCCAGAAGAAACACTAATGGCTCTTCTCTCTCTTAATCCTTCCAAAGGTTCATCACCATATGACCTTGACACTAAACTCCTCTACCTTTCAGCTTCTGCTATAGCTTACCCTCTCTCCTTAATCCTAAATCTTTCTTTCTCGTCCTCATCTGTCCCTTCATCCTGGAAACATGCAGTGGTCCTCTCACTCCCAAAGGGTGGTGACCCCTCCTCCCCTGAAAATTTTCACCCAATCTCCCTCCTCTCTGCCCTTGCTAAACTCCAAGAACACCTGATCTTCTCTCAACTAACCTCCTTCCTCGATGACTCTTCCTTTTTCACCCCATTCCAATCTGGTTTTGGGAAGAACCACTCCACTACCACCGCCCTACTCAGGCTCATTGACTCCATCCTCACTGGGATGGCTAATGGCCTCATTACTTCTGCCATCTTTGTCGACATTGCCAAGACTTTTGACACAGTCTCCCATGCCCTGCTTCTTGAGTCCCTTGTGGCTGCTGGGTTGTCTGCTTCTGCCCAAAACTAGTTTAGATCTTACCTCAGGCAGAACACAATCAGTCAAGATCCTGGATATAGTCTCTCCCCTCCCTGTTTCCACAGGAGTCCCACAGAGCTCGGTGCTTGGACCCATTCTCTTCTCCATCTTCCTAAATGACTTGCCCCCAGTATGCTCCCCCTCCCCCTCCTCTTCTATCTAAATGTATGTCAATCACATCATCCTGTTCTCCTCCGGCAAATGCCCCACCAATGTAGCAACCACACTTCAGCATAACTTCCACCAGGTTCAGCTATGGTTTGCCTCACATCAACTATTCCTAAATGCACAGAAGACTGTCTCCATGACCTTTGGCACTAGGCAGAGCCTCTGTAGACTCCACCTGTTACCATCTTTCTATACCCTTGATGGGACTATCCTAGAGGACATCTCCTCATTCAGATACTTTTTGGTTTGTATTGGCCAACACCTCAACTTCTCTGGCCACATTGATGCCATCCTGAACAAGCTGTGCCCCAAGCTTGGTGCCTTATTCAGGAACCATAATTGCATCCCTCCTATGGTGCGACATGAACTAGTCCTGAAGATGATCCTCCCCATGTTCCACTACTGTGATGTAGGCTATGGTCCACTCCAATATCCTCCCTAACCAGATTGGACATTCTCTTTAACTCTGTCGTTTTGCCCTTGATGCTCCATCACACACTCATCACTGTGACCTCTACCATGCCCTATCCCTTTCCCCGCTTGCCAACAGGCACCTCACTCATTGTGCCAACTTCACTTCTAAATGTTGGTTACGAGAACTTCCGTCCTACCACTCATGCTCATTTTCTTCCCCCCTCCCCTCCCACTCCCTCAGATCTTCTGACACTCACACTTTGTTGGTCCCCTGTCAAACCACTCTCATCAGTCAGTCAGGCTTTATCCATCATTTTCTGCAAATCTGGAACTCCTCCCCCCAAATATGGCACTCCTCCTCCTCCTTCTCCCTGACCTCTGTCTTACATAAGTTTCTCTCATCTAAGTGCTCCTGCTTTAACCCTCCTTAACCATCCTCCCCTACCTCTGCTCCTCTCTATGACTCACATCCCCTATTAAACCTTCCTCCCCTCTGAGCCTGCTTCTTAGCACTCTCTCCTCTCCCTTCACCGCTTATCCTCTCACTCCTACCCCTAACTTATTTCCATTACTAACTTGCCCCTGCTTAGTTTTGACCTCTGGCAGGGTTCTCAGCATTCTGGAGGGGTCTAGTATGGGGCAAGCCTCCTTTTTCCCTCCCTTCCCCCTCTCTCCTTTCTGACCTCTGTCGGAATTCTTAGCACCCTGGTGATGTCTACTCTCAGGTAAGTTTCTTCCCTTCCTCCTTCTTTTTTACTTTCCTCTTCTATCCCCCCATTCCCTCTGACCAACTTGTTCTCACCTAATTCTATCCCCTGGCAGGGTTCTTTGCATCCTGGAGGGGCTCAGCGTTGGACAATTACTCTTCCTTCACTCCCCCTCCCCCTTTATCCTTTCTACCCAACTAGTCCTCACCTGATTCTGTGCTCTGGCAGGGTTCTTAGCATCCTGGAATGGCCTAGTCTTAGGCAAGCCTCTGTTTCCCCTCCTCTTCCCTCCTTTCCTTTCATCCTTTCTTTTCTCATTTCCCAATTTGTCCTCAACTAGTTCTGCCCCCAGGCAAGGTTTTCAGCATCCTGGAGGGGTCCAGCACTGGGAAATAATTTTTCCTTCCCTCCCCTTTCCCCTCCATCCTCTCTACCTAACTCGTCCTCACCTGACTCTACTCTCTGGCACCCTGAAGAGGCCTAGTCTTAGGCAACTTTCCCCAACCCCTCCTCCTCCTTTCCTTACTATCCCCTCTCTGTCTCTACCCAACTTGTCCTTGCCTACTCCTGCACCTTATTCTAAGTCCTCACCTCATTCTGCCACTGGCAGCTACTCCACACTCTGAAAGGGCCAGTTCCAGGTATGACTCGTCCTTCCCTACACTATCCCTTAACCCCACCTCTCTCCTGCCCCCTCTCTACCCCCTGCACTTAATCAAAGGAATTAGTTCACTTGAGCTAATAATTTGCACTTTTTGTTCTGTCTGAGGTGCTCCCAGATTACACTAGCCCTGTGTTAACTTGTCCCTCACAACTGATTTTTTTTTCTCACTTTTCTACATGAAATCTTCCCCCCAGTTTTATCCTCTCCTTCTCTCAGCTGGTTTACCCTATCTACCCATCTGCCTTCCTTGATGTCCCCCCACTGCATCTCATTCATTTAATAATTGCTAAATAATCTGCCTCTCAGCTGTGATCCATTCCTGTAAGGAGCTGATTCCAAGGCTACATTAAATTTCTGTACTATGTTCCTCAGATATGCCACTTGTATTAAATGCATATTCCACAGGTATTATATATTTAACTGTATGTTATATTACAAATGCGATTGTATGATTATTTATGATGTTTTTAACTGCATGTCTTGTTACAAATGTAATTGAATGTTTAATTTCTTGAATATGTTAAATGTTAAATTGTATGTCTAATTCTTCATCCAGTTGTACCCTTCCCCTCCAGGTCACACCGGGAGACAAGCAACTTGTTGTTCAGTGTGCCTTCCCGGTGTAACATTTCAATAAATAAACAAAAAAAAAAAAAATATGTATATATATGCCTTATGCAGATTTGCCTCAAACTCTCACCATCTGACTCACCACTGTGACCTCTCTCTACTCCTCCTTTTTCCCTCCAGTCCCTCCCCCAGAGATGCTTATCCCATTGTGTCACCTTTATTTCTAAATTCTGGTTTGGGACTCTACCATCATACCTTGCCTCTCTCCTCAAACCTGCCATCCCCTCACCATATAACTCATGATCAGTCAGTGCCCATTCCTTTGCCCTCCTGCGTGTTTGCACCTCAACTGGAAAATTGGCTATCTCCTTTAGGTTTTCTTCACTCTGGAACAGCATAACCCCCAAACCCGTCTTTCCCCTCCTTTCCTGCCCTCACATGTTTACTGAGGCCTACCTCTTCCATATCCTGCACCTGTCCAAGCCTTTGACCTGCTTCTCCCTATCTGCTCCTGCTGGCCCTCTTTATCTTCTTTATCTAAATCTTTATCTTATTCTTTTGTACACCGACTACCTGCAGTCTTTTATACCTTATTCATCCTAAACTTGTGTATATATAAATAATATTTAAATACTTATTTCACTGTATATTATGTAAATATCCACTGCTCAATACATGTTACCTGTTTGTGAGCAATGTTTTATTGTTTGCTGCCATTGTACCCCTTCCCCTGGGTCGCACCTAGAAACGAGCTTTGGCTCATGGTGCCTTTCCTGGTTATCACATTTTACATATATATATATATATATATATATATATGATAACCTACTCTTAGTTGTGTGGTCACACTCTGATATATGCACACCTTGGTGTGTGTTGTACGCACGAGGCCATAGGCCAAGTGCATCAACCACCCAAGGTGTGCATATATCACAGTACGACCACACACCATAGAGTGGGTTATCTATCTTATAAAATGGCAAAATTGTTTTTAAGGGGGGGTAAAAGTGTAGGTGTGTGGTCACGCTCTGATATACACACTGTCATGTGATGTGTTTCAACCAACCACTTGAGATTTGTTTTCTTTCCCATTTTATAAATATATATATATATATATATATATATATATATAGATACAGGTGTAACTTCCTTACAAATGGGGGTTCATGAAAAGTCTTCCTTGAGCTTGCCTAAATGCTCACTGCTAGGCTGGTGTTCTGCATTTTAGCAGTTTAAATGTATTGCCAGAGAGTTCCTGTATAGCCTCTGTGTACTGTCTCGTTAAGAACTGCCTAGATTGCAGCTATAATTAATCTGAGAGGGATCTGTTAGAAGATGTACTTGTTTGTTGATCATTTGTTAGAGCAGAAATAATATTGCAGTTTGTTCTAACCTGCCAGCATGGACAGTTCTGTTTGCTTCCATCATCCTGGTCCTGGACTGCAGAATGGCCAATCAGTACATTTGGGATTCTAAAATGGAGCCTGCCTACAGGGGCTTGGTGGGGCCAAAACTTGTAGGAATTGTAGTTTTGGGCTTTTGGTGCCTAAAATAACTTGGAGGGGGAGCCCTTGTTGTGACTGACAGACAGATCAGCCAACCAAACCTTTTGGATCTTGGGGAAAGTCCTACACTGCTTGCAGTTTCAGTTAGATCTGAGTTGGGGAAGTGAAGAAGTAACAGCTCGAGATAGTTCGAGCAGCAATCCATAGTGGATTCGCATGGGAGAACTGTGGAAAGACCTGAGTTTAGCCGGCATGCCTGCCTGCTGTTCCTGAGAGGGAACTTGTGCTTTTTTCGGACTGAATACGAATTTGGAGAGCGAATAAAGCCACTGAATTGTGACCAGGCTTTAACCTGAAGAAGACCGAAGATTTGCTGAATGCGATTGACATGTCAGGACTTCCAGCTACCTCTGAACTCCTGGATTGTGCAGAGACTCTGTAATTACGACCGGAAAGCCATTTGCCTGGTACAGTGGAATTTCCCTACATGTGAATGTGTTGTGTGCTTATAATGGGTCATGATTCGGTTCCCCACTGTGTGTTTGAACTGTGTTTTGCTTGCTGGAGGCTGTATCCAGCTCCACAGACTGAATCCATATCCATTTCCATTTGTCTGGGCCCTGCTAAACTGGCCCAGACAGAATACCTGCTGTGCAGAGAAAGTCATCGATGAGAAACCAGCCAGGGATCAGCCCCTGCTCAACGCCTTGAACAGGAACGATGCCTCAGTGATTCATGTGGGCCCTGCTTCTCTGGGCACTCCAGCTCAACAGCCTGCAGTCTCGATGTCATCCTGCCTCTGTCCAGTATTGGGTATTGTGAGTAAACATCAAGGTAGTTCCCTGCAACAGCAGCTAAATCTAAAAGTGTTGTCATCTGATTGTCTTGTTGTCTTTTCTTTCACGAACTGAACCCTCTGGCTCTGGATTACAAATAGTGTGTGTTGTGCATGTTCCTTTCTTCCATCACAGGGCCCCAACCAGCTGCAATGTTCCTGGCTAGCCCACCATTTTCCTACCTGGGTACCCAGAGTGTGTGACTGTGTAGGGACTCTGAACTCATAACTGTCTGATTAATATAGCTTTTAAGCAAATCAACCTGATTATGCCAAGAGTATTGTACTGTTGTTATTTGCTGTACTTAACCTTGTTTTACAGTGGGTCCCTAGGGGCAAGCTAGAGGAACCAGCCCTGGTGGTAAGTGAAAACAGTGTGGGTAATTGCCTGGTGAATAAGGGTAATTGTGAAAGTAATTATTGTATATTGTTCAGGCAACTAGAAGGGAAAGAGGGGAATTACCAGTGTCCTGGAGGGCTGTGCCCAGGTTAGCTTGACCACTAACAACATTGACCTCTGGGTGGAGGCACCCGTTTCATTACCCAGGCCCCTTAACTTGCTACTAGCCAAGCAGACAAGGGTAGTAGCCCTTGAGATAGCACCACCTTGGGGTTACACACACACATGTGACCTAATGTCTAATTGTCTGTAATGTTACAGAAAGCAGCAGGAGAATACACCAAGGTAAAAGTTTTGATTTCTCCAGTAACAATATGGATGAAATCCAAAAGAGCCTCCACAGAGCTTCATGATCCTAAAAAAGAAGGTAAAAAATCATCATTATAATGTCTTGACCAATGATATGTACAATTCATTTTCAATTTAAATATTGCCAGCGTAATAACGCTTCTATGGTACCAAACAGCATAAGATCACTGAGAAGCTATTTCTTTTTCTTGTCCTTTTTGATCAGAGGCATGATGTCAATTTTATCATTGAGTCCTGGTAATTTAAGTCCCCCCAAAGTGTAAATCCAAAAAGCCTCCCTCTTGAGAAGTTTGGCATCAATATCTCCCCCTGGCGCTAAGTTTCACATGTTCCACACCGCAGAACCTAAAATTGTGTGTTAAGGTGGTTCCTTCCCCTCTCACCTATGCTTCATTTTCTGGCGGGCAATATTTTTGAGGCAGTGTATGGCTTAGGCATTAGTGCTATCTCCTCCCTGAATACTCCTCAAATGTTCCCCAATCCTTTGTTTGAAGGGTCTGGAAGTTTTTCCAATGTAGAATGCCCCACACACACAAGTGACAAGATAAACAACATTGTCTGTCACAAAACTAAAGAAATCTACCATAATATAGGTTTTATGGGCATTGTGGTTGTAAAGATGTGGCTTTTAGAACAGAGCTACAAAACTACCAGTTTCCACAAGGAAAAGTGCCACTGGCATGGGATGGGATCCAAGTGTTGTCCCTTGGTACATCTGGCCTATGGAGACTATGGATCACTCTGTCCTTCAGGTTGGCACCTTTCCTGTATGTCATATGTGGGGGCAGAATAGTGCTGTCTATTAACAGCAGATACAATCCCAAAATGTCCCAATTGGCCCTCACAATACCCTCTATAGCACTTGACTCTCTGCAATAGGTAGTGACCAGATTTAATCGTTTGGGTCCCTCTTGTCTGGATTGTTGTGGTGTCAATAGATCTTCCCTTTGTGTTTCAAGGACCTGATCAAACACTCCTTTGACAGATTTTATGTCATAACGATGATTGCGGAATAGCGATCACAGTTTGGGCGATTGTATATTGCCAAAAATGAATTACCTGTGATGTACACTCGCAGTGATTAGAAAACCAGTGACTGGTTTTCTATGTTACACAGGGAGGGTTGTGACCCCTCACACCTCCCTACTTAAGGATTCACAACTCCAGGGGGGTGCATCTTGGGGGGGTGTAAAACTTAAAAAAGAATAAAAAACCCTGACCTGACACAAAAAAATGATTGCACATAGAATTGAACCCGGCACCCTCCCAATTCCACTCCACCACCTACCCACCATGCCACATGGCCAGCTTGGAAGCTGACAACCACACTACACCGCACATACCCTACCTCCCCCCTTCTGTCCATTGCACGATGTGCCCCCCCGTATGCGAGTGTATATACAGTAACATTCCATCACTCTACTCGCCTACCCCCAGTATTAGATCGCTACCCTGCCAGGTAACCCTGTACACAGGCACCATGATTGTGTTATCCTTTTTGAAAGTGCTGAATCACGGTCGCCTTGTACATGGTATACCCCTTTAACAGTGCCGTGTCCATATCCACTAGATATAAACCTATTACACATCTCAGAACCTTGTGCAATGAAACCAGCATCGCTACTACAGTTCCTTCTAGCCATCAATAGCTGGATCAGGGTATATTTTCCACTAGGTGGCGTGGGTGACAGCTGGAGGCTACTAACAGGGAATTTCTGTCCATTTCTTTACAGAAAAGAATGTTTTCTGCACTGCCATCCACCTTTTTAGTACCCTAGATAGGATGTTGCTCCTACTCTGTTTTAGGCTATCTTTTACCTTTTGCCTTTATGATTTTAATACTAGTAACACTTGAAACTAAAATGTAATGTGGTCAGGGGTGGCACACTAGGGATGGTAAGATAACAATAAGAATACTATCTGTACTATTCCAGCCCATCTCCAAGGCACAATGAACACCCTGAATCATTTTGAGAATTATAAGTGGAATGCAGATTATTTATGGCTATCTATTGATATAAACTTGTTATACACTTCAACAGTATAGTGCATGCTGTGGGGCTGAATTTCATTAGATTCTGATTACAGCACATGTGCATTAATGTAGCAATGCCTTCTGACGAGAACATGGAAGGACTCAAATTTATACTGAACCATAGTAATTTTTTCTTTGAGGGTCCTCCTTCCACCAGCTCAGGGGCATAGCAATGGGGACCACTATGGCTGCCTCACATGCAGATTTGTTTCTGGTCTGCTGGGAGAGGAAGTTTGGGTTGAATTCTGATGTTAATCCTTTCCTACCTTTCCTTGGAACATCAGGAGGCATCACTACATCAACAACATTATCTGCGTGTGACCTAGAACTAAGGGGAAAATAGAGCTTTTCCTGAGGTTGCTTCATAAAAAATAATTTGAAGAAATGGCTATAGCCACCCAGAGCACCCAGGCTACAGACAGCTCCCCAAAGGCCAGATCAAGCAAATCAAGGGGGCAGTGGACCCGTAATGAACACGGAGAAGAATTTTATGTGATCAGTTTGTGTTGAACACTTCTTTATTAGACTCTACAAGCCTGTTGACATCATTATGTGATATTTCTGTCAGAGGCAGAGGCTGTTCTGGGCGAGTGGGTGAATAAAGTACAAAAAAACACAAGCAAACAAAAAGAAAATGAAACTAATTGCAGGACATAATTTATTTACAGTTATTAGGGTAAGTTCACAGTTCAAATTTCCAAGTTAAGAGGCCAGCACCATGCCACTGTTTATTTTCTTTTGACTGTTCATCCTGTTTTTGCAGGGGGTAGGCAGATGATATGATGGAAACCTTTTTTTTTTAATTCTGGGAGGGGGACATTAAAATTTCTTATTTGGGTGGCAGCATGACTTGACATGGTGGGGAGCTGTGGTGGGCCTAGGTGTACTTGCCTGATGTGCCATTTTTGGTGGGAAGGTGATGTCTGAGCCTTGCAGGTAGATGCAGTCCTGTTTATATACATCATTATGGTGTGGGTTTGGTGGGTGCCCTTCAGACAGACCAGGACCTCGGAACACAGTGGAGAGCTCATAGCATAATTTCAGTCAACTGATAGCAGCCCACTTTGACAGGCACTAAGAGGCAGCAGTTGAGAGATGCTGTGTAGGTGGGTGGACTCCTTCTGGCAAGCACTAGACCTCAGTTTGACTTGGCAGTGTATTATGACTGAAACACAAGCAGAAGTTCAGTCTCAGGCTTAATTACAAATATTTATTTATTTATTTGCTTTTGGTTACCGGGTAAGTGTGCTAGTCATAGAAAATGCTTATTTTCAGTCAAGACCAGGGAGAGTACAAACAAAAAACAGTTACAGTCAAGTACAGGGTAGTAAAAGTATATAAAATACAAAATCAATGAGCAGTTCAAGGAGAAACAAACATTCATCATAATCTGCAAAGACACACCAGCAATGTACAAACATGTCAGAACTGAGTATAGCAAACAGTACGGTACAATAATGATTGAGAAAAAGGTACAATAATCAGTGATAGTAAATACATAAATCACATATTAAAATGAAATGCAATGTAATAGGTGAAACCTATATATTCTGATGGTTCAGGTGGATGCAGTTGGAACCAGGCCACGGCTTCCATCAGGACATCTCAGAGCCTCTTGCCTTTCAGTGATTAGGTGGGTAAATTCCCTGGATGATCATTTTCACACGCAGCCGAGCTCAGACATGAGGGAGACACTTTCTTGGACTTGTGAGTGGTATAGGAAGGATCCCTGAGTTGGTTTGGGTATGTCTCCACCCTTCTGATTTCAAGCATGGATCGCAACTTTTTCATTTTGCCTTTCTAGATCCATCTCCTAGTGCGCTCTGTGAGGTTTGAGGGGCCAGTTGTAGGAGGGATGTCCCATGAACCAATAAAATTGACTATAAGGGGATAAAGGGAAATGAGTAGAAGGGACTGTGGATGCTTAAAGTCTCCTTTCATGTTACGGGGCAATTGTGGCATTACCGCAGGACTCATAGATCATTTTTGAGGCTGCATGAGTAAGCCCCCAGGGCAATTTCTGCCCATAGTCTTGGGCCGCAGACCCCAGCCTGCCAGATCATAAGGTGGGGGAGTGGGGAATTACCATGTTGGTGGGTTTGTGCCTGATTACCATGAGAGGGAGCTGTACACAATGAGCCACTAAGAGGTGTAGAGTTGGTGGGTTGCTCCTCAAGTGTCAGCAGTATACACAGAGGCTATGAACCAGATCCACCAGGCAGCTCTTATAACACTTCTACAGCTAATTGGGTGGTATGATGACCCTTTAAAAGCTAAGATTTCAGTTGGAGGATTTCTGTTTGTATATAGTTTTTATAGCTGGCTTTGCAGTTTGTCCTGAGTGTTGTTCAAGCTTGGTCCTTTGGGGGCCATCCTCATGGCATAGCCCATGTTCCAGTGTAAAGCCATGGTTGAGGGTGTTTAGTGTTTATAATGTCTTACAACGTGTGGGCCTTTTTATGGAATACTACATCTTCATAACTTGTACATTTTATTTGTTTGCATGTCACCAGACACTCTTGTCATGTAGCTGTTGGGAATATATGTGTTTGCTTTAGTTTGTTTTCACTGTTCATACTAGTTCCCCTGTAATTACCCTTGGGTATTCATGTTATGGTTGCTGAAATCTCATTGTCCATGAAAGCTGCATTAGTGTATGAGATAACAATGTCACAGTACTCATGTATACCATGTATCTCTATGCTGAAAGTACAAATATCATGAAAAGAAACTCCAGAAACACATAAACTGAATGCAGTTCAAAAGGGGGAAAAAAGCTGCATTACAACTCAAATAGCTTGCAAAGCAAACTGAAGGTAAATGTGGTATTTCACACCTTGCTGCAACTTCTTTTGTTGAACTCTAATTAAGGAGACAGTCATTCTGTGGAATCTAAAGGGTGCTGACATATGTTCTCTGTGCTAATACAGCTCTCAGGGACAATGAGATTTCAACAACCAGAAAATGGAGTTCCCTAATATAGTTAGAGGGGACTAGTAAATAAACTAAAGACAACCCATATATCCACAACAGCTGCAGCAAAAGAGTTGTTTATTGACAAGGAAACAAGATTTACAAGATATAATGGTGTAGCACTCAATAGCCCTGTGAAGCATACCAGGGTCCTTCAGGCCCTGTGACACTTGGTATGGTGGCCTTTTTGCAAGAGACTACTTGACTCAGAATAAACATGCTAATTGAAAAGGGGGCTGGTCAGTGAAGTTTATTTATCCTTGTACCCTGAGCATCCCTACAGCAGGGGAGTTGCAATAATGGTGCACAGGTCCAGTCCACTGGAGGTCAAGGAGGTGATCCAGAACCCTGATGGTCACTATATATGTGTCAAAGGCATCCTTTGGAAAGTCCCTTGTACTTTGGTGGACCTTTTACACCCTAAACCAAGAGAAGGACAGCATTCTGTTTCTTAAGAGGTTTTTTGCATCTATGGCTCTAGACCCAGGGGATTTGTTCTTAGTGGGAGGTGAATTTAAGGAGGTGCTTCAGTTGCAGATGGACAGATCAGGCATAGTGGGTTCCCTTCTACCAGAATGAGGGTTCTGCCTCAGATGCATAATGCAGGAATTAGACTTGGTATAAATCTTATGTTTTTAACACACCACGGTGCACAATTATACTTGTTGGTCTCCCCCTCCCCAACACACAATGCCTATTCCTGCATAGATTTTTTTATGATATCCTCAATGTGTGTTCATGTGGCTGAATCCTGTATTAACAAGAGCACAATGCTGTTGGACCATGCTCTGGTCTTGCTGGATTTAATTGTTGCTCCTCAAATAAAGACCCTTAGCTATAGGTTGACAGTCTCCACGCTGAAGAACTTGGATTTAATTTTTGCTCCTAAAATAAAGAACCCTAATCATAGGTTGGCTGTCTCCATGCTGAACAACCTGGAGTATCGTGCCATGGTCGAGGCTTTCCTCGAAGAATACATAGCCCTTAAACCAAAAATAGACACCTCAGTGGCGATGTGGTAGGATGGTTTTAAAACAGTGGTTTACAAGGTATACCATTAGTTTTGACTCCTAGCTTAAATGGAAGGTACCCCTCAGCCTTTTATTCTGTTTAGCTATGTAGTCTGTCAGCCTAAACAATGATTGCCTCTATTGCACCCTCCTAATTTCAGCAGGATTTAAACGAAAATGAAGGTACTTAAATTTGTTGTGAAAATCTGCCTGATTCCATTGCAAGGGTCATGACCTGACTCATGTAAGGCATCCTGGAATTTTATGATGTTCGGTGCTAAAGCCTGTAGTAGTTATACTTTATAAAATGGATTTTAAAATAGGAGTAACATGATTGGACAACAGAAGTCAAATGACCATGCAGCATTATTCCTCGCTGCATGGTTGACTCTATTTACACAATGACATCATCCCAGGAACCCCATGACATCAGCACTGTATCCCTCCACACTTCACTGTCAAACACAAACTACAAGGCAGAAATATTGACAGCTGACTAGGCAGAACACTAACAGATAGCCTGAAATGTCCTCACTTCCTGAAGTAAATTTTGAAATACTCACCAGAGAAGACTTCATTTCAGATGTTAAATGGATGTTTTAGCAGGAACAGAAGGTCAGAGAACCACCTTTAAAGAAAGAAAAAACAGAAAGCTCAAAAAAGTGAGTAGACACCTCAGATTATTAACAGATCGAGTAAATGAGATAGAAGAAAATGTACACAAAGTGAATACCAAAAAAAGTACAGTGTGGGCTATGAAAATATTTTTTGACTGGCTACAGGAAAGAAACCAGGAAATTGACTTAAAAACAATAACTGAAAATGACCCATCAGAAGTTCTATGACCGTTTTATGCCTCAGTCAGCAATGCTAAGGGGGAAAGAGTACATGGTGTCAAGTTTCATTTCCCTCAGAACAGGCATCAACAGTCACTTGAATAGCCCGACAGTAGGCAGAACTTTTAGTATTGTAACAGGGACTACCTTTAAACAATCAAACAACATTTTCAACAGTATTGTGAAAAGGTACAGAAAAGCTGGGAAAGACAGGGCCACACATTACCCACGAATCACTGGCCCTGATTTAGAACTCCTCCGTACCTCACATAGTCACCAGACACACCCAGAGGACTTGTTCGTAAAGTGTGGGTTGATATTCAATTACATTTGGCCCAAAGAGGAAAGGAGGGATTATAGCAACTAAAGAAAGAATCTTTCACTATACAAACAGATGAAAATGGAGCTGAGTATGTGTTGTTCTCCTTCAGTGAAGAGACCAAAAACCATAAAGATGCTAGAAACCCAAACAGAGATATGCACAGAGGTTTCATGTTTGCCCGCCCCACAGATTCTCTGTGCCTTGTAGTGTCTCTTAAAAAATACATTTCAAAATGTCCACCTGATGCAAATGCCTTTTATCTCTACCCCAAGAGAATTCCAGCACCTCTGCAAGCACAAGAAAAGCTATGGTACAGCAACTCCCCTGTGGGATTAAACAACTTAGGTGAAATGATGCCAAGACTTTCAAAGGAAGCAAAACTTTCAAAGTATATACAAATCATTCCATAAGATCAACTGCTGTCCACTTCCTTACTAAAGCCGGCTTAGAAAGCCACAAAATCATGTCCCTGACTGGACACCGAGCAGAGAGTAACCTTAAAAATTACTGGGCCCCTGCCTTAGCTGCCCACCAGCAATGGAGTGAAATTCTTGACAGCATTTGTAAAAGTATTATGTGCAGCCAAGCTGCACAACAAAACAGTAGCTGCCCAGCAAACCTACTGGCACAAAGTTCAAGCATAGCACAGCAGCAGAAAGATCCACATAGCATGGAAATACTCACAAAAGAAAACGAATAATGCACCATCCCTGGCAATGCAGCCGATTATCCATCAAGCAAAGTGTGCACTGGCTCCTGTTAAGTGTGCACTGGCTCCCGTTTGTCAAATACTACACCCTTCCTGGCAATGCAGCGGATCATCCATGAACAAAGTGTGCACTGGCTCCCGTTTGTCAAATACTACACCCTTCCTGGCAGTGCAGCCGATCATCCATGAGCAAAGTGTGCACTGGCTCCCGTTTGTCAAATACTACACCCTTCCTGGCAGTGCAGCCGATCATCCATGAGCAAAGTGTGCACTGGCTCCCGTTTGTCAAATACTACACCCTTCCTGGCAATGCAGCGGATCATCCATGAACAAAGTGTGCACTGGCTCCTGTTTGTCAAATACTACACCCTTCCTGGCAATGCAGCGGATCATCCATGAGCAAAGTGTGCACTGGCTCCCGTTTGTCAAATACTACACCCTTCCTGGCAGTGCAGCCGATCATCCATGAGCAAAGTGTGCACTGGCTCCCGTTTGTCAAATACTACACCCTTCCTGGCAGTGCAGCCATCATCCATGAGCAAAGTGTGCACTGGCTCCCGTTTGTCAAATACTACACCCTTCCTGGCAATGCAGCCAATCATCCATGAGCAAAGTGTGCACTGGCTCCCGTTTGTCAAATACTACACCCTTCCTGGCAATGCAGCGGATCATCCATGAGCAAAGTGTGCACTGGCTCCCGTTTGTCAAATACTACACCCTTCCTGGCAATGCAGCCAATCATCCATGAACAAAGTGTGCACTGGCTCCTGTTAAGTGTGCACTGGCTCCTGTTTGTCAAATACTACACCCTTCCTGGCAATGTAGCCAAACATCCAGGAGACCCTCCGAAGACAACAGGATCAGACATCGCCACATCACAGCTCAGTGAAAGAAACCCAGCAGCACCAACGGCCATTCCAGCAACAATTCAGCAAGAGCAGCCGACAGCACACAGTGAACCTTTCTTCCTACAAAACTTTACAGACCTAGGGACAGTGCAATTTATTAAATATGCACCGAAGTAAGAAAATGGAAATTCTCAGCCGAAGTGCTCCACAGTGCTGTTGCTGTCAATCAGCCTCACATCAGCCTGACATTCCATTACACATGAAACCACAGTAATTGTTAACCACATAGTATTATACGTTTGCCAAGTGTTCTATTTCCTTATACAGTTCGTTTTCTCAATATTTAAAAATAAAAAATATATAATATAAGTTACCAAGATGTAATGGGTTAAAAGTAAATATTTCAACTAAACGATCCTTTACTCATTTCACCGTGCCTGTTATGACAAAAAAAGTAGATGTTTTAAAGATTTCACTTTCCATTTCTGTTATTAAAAAGTTACCATTTCTTGTTTATGATGGCAGATACAGTAAATGTTTTTTTTGAAGTACTATTATATACCTTGTGTAAGCAGATGCATTAACATTTTAAAAAGAAAAAGGGTACTATTTTATGTCTTATGAAAGGATTTCCAATAAAATCTAACCTGTTTTCCTTCAAAAAAGTTTTCATGTTCTTTATTAAGCATTTTTAAGTGCAATAACACTCAGGGCCTGCAGCCTCATACTATAGCATAAAGGTGTCGAGCAATCTAACTGCGCACACCCTGTCGGTGTGTTATTACTAGCGTTTGGTCAGTGCTGTTGCTGTTTTATGGAGTCTCCATCTTGTTGTCTTATGCTGACCATGAAAGTTTTCGAGACGCAGTAGGTGTCCTGCTGTTTTTGTGGTTTAAAGTGTATCTGAGTTAGACAAAAAATGCTTTTAGAGAATAGTGGGACTTCACAAGACATGCAACAGAACTGAATGAGAGTGTAACTCCTGCTGGCTTGTGCACATATGCATTATTTCCAGTGATACCTTGCATGAGTGGGGTCATGACCTTTGCAATGGCGGTAAACCTGTTTTCACACCAGGGCAAAACGGAGTGAAGCAACTTCATTTATATTTAAGTTAGGATCAAATTAGGGGGATGCAAGAGAGGGAATCATTGTTCATGCCTACAAACTACACAGGTATACAGAAAATAGGTTGAGGGGACTTTCCCTTTAAGAAAGAGTCAGAAAGAGCAGTTGTATCTCAAGAGGTGAATGTTCTATTTCACGGCTGAATGTAAAATTATACTGAATAAGGAAATCAAAGCTCGACAAGTTAATACCTACGAGACCTGAACAGGTTCCTGTAGGCTTGGGTTGAGGGCAGGGCAAGGCAAGGCAAGGCAAATTTTATTTAAAAAGATGCACACCCCAGAGGGGGGCACAGTAATCATCCCACCAGTGTTTTTATGAATCCAGTAACAGAGCTGGTATGTTCTTGGCTTAGCAGCTGTGCCATGAGGTCACAGGTCAAGCAGTACTGAGATTACAGAAGCCTAAGGCTGCACAGTAGTGTGAGACAGACCAAGTAAATACTGCTTAAAAGTTTGGGATTTTTTATTTATTTATTTATTTATTTGAACGTCTGTGACTGGGAGAGGCACATTAAGTCATGGCTTGTTTCCAGGTGTGACCCGGGGGAAAGGGAAGGGGAATATGTGTACACATGTAGACTGATTTACAGAACCAGGTTAAGCTGTTGGTGGTAATTTAGTATTTAAGCAACTCTATACACAGGAAGGTAGAGAATCCTATACTGACAGTTGGGGCCTTTTCCAAAGGTGAAGGTCCAGCAACTTTGTCAGGAAGCCAGATAGGCACTTGATGCTCTGATCTCTATGGAGGCAGTCCAGTCCATGGTGGGTAACCTCAAGTTGGGCAAGTCTCCAGGCCCTGACTGGATAGCACCAGAGTTTTTCAAGACTTCTGCGGAGTTCCTGCTACTCAGTTATGTGAGGTGTGTAGAGTGGTGCATGGGGGAGTGGGGGCATCCACCTGCTTGGCAATATACCCAGATCTCTGTTATTTCAATGCCTAGGAAAGATGTGACAATGTTTATCTCCTACCACCCCATCTCTCTCTCTCTCTCCTGAATATAGACCTAAACGTTTTTTCCTCAATCTTGGCTAACAGGATGTAGCAATGAGAGTATCCCTGGTTCTCATGTTTCCTTAATGTTTCATCATGACATGATCCTCAATGTGGGTTCATATGACTGAATCCTGTACTAAAAAGAGCATATTAATAATATGAGCACTGATCTGGCCTTCTGATGACAGAATAGGCAGCAATGATCATGACAGTTTTCATTAATGGACAGCTGATCCATGACAGCATACAACCCCTGCTCAGTATTACAGAGTGGCAGCACCAGATGTCCTGAGTTGGTGCTTATGGATGCCAAGAAAACATTTGACTGGATGAACTGGGGTTTCCTCCAGTGCACGTTGGAATACATGGAAGTGGGCTACTCATTCTGTACCGATGTTCAGACTTTATATACCTCCCCCCAGGTGATGGATAAGGTCAATGGCATTCAGTCTGATCATTTTATCCTCACCAGACAAACCAGGCAGGGGTGACCCCTCCTACAACTGTTATTTGCTCTCTGGATATAACCATTGGCAGGGGCAGTGTGCCATAATCCAGATAACCAGGGGGCCAGAGTGTGAGGTCAGGAACATGAACTTTCACTTTATGCAGATGACTCCCTGTTCTTTCTCACCTCTCTAGAGACATTCATCCTGGCCTTGCTGTCTGAATTGCAGGATAACAGTGAGCTAACCTAATTTCTGCTTGCCCTGTGCCAGGTCACCAGCATGGAGCCTGCGGGGGGTTGGGCAACATCCTGCGGCTGGGAGATTTTCCACTTTTTTTTTCCCCAGGCCCCACTGCATGTGCCATGGATGCAATTAACATACTCCACCTCCACAGAGCCACCTGTCCAGCACGTAGGGTCCCCCTCCTTGTGTGACACCATTGTGCTGCTACCCAAATTCCTCTAGGCAGCAGATGAGCAGCAAATGCTCTCACCCCCCCTCCCCAAGGAAGGAGAGGTATCCTGGAGATACCCAATCCTCCCTCTCCCAGCCAGCCTCTGAGTGACCCTCATCAGTTTCTGAACCTGAGTCACTGGCATGGTAGGAAGTGATGTGCTAAACACAACAGCCCTCCATGCTACTGGGCTGGCTGCAATAACATTAATTTTGCTAAGTCAGAGGCATTTTGGCTGTGGGGTTCCTGTCCAGTGGATTTCTGGGCTTTGCACCTTTTTAAATGGGCCCCCAACAATGTGAACAGGTATCTGGGAATGTTGGTTAACCCAAACTTGCACACTTTATTTGTCCTGAATTATGAAAAGCAGCTTGGAGAACTACGGGCTTATATTGCTCAAGGGGATCTTCTTCCCTTGAAGTTTGGTGGC
The DNA here is from genome assembly GCA_016271365.2 of Neoceratodus forsteri. Classification (NCBI taxonomy): domain Eukaryota; kingdom Metazoa; phylum Chordata; order Ceratodontiformes; family Ceratodontidae; genus Neoceratodus; species Neoceratodus forsteri. The sequence goes on from CM057449.1 coordinate 376,016,074, forward strand.
CATATAGCTACCCTCAAAATGAATGTAGTGGATTTTATTTTTCATTCAGGCTTTGCCTATTTGGATCTCTGAGGACTACTGGGAGTGCCGCCAAAAAATGACCATGTCATTTGTCTGGGCCACTGGGAGGCACAAGATTAATCTGTGACTTTTTTGTGTGCCAGGGACAGAGGTGGCCTAGCTTTGCCAGAGTTTCATTTATATTACCTGTCAGCACAACTGACACCCTGGACTAAACAGAGGGGAAGCACTGGCTGGGTAGAAACTGAAATGGACCAGGCCCTCCCAGTGCCACTGTATGTCATCCTTTATATTTATCTCAGCAGGTCTAGGCTGATATTGTGAATCCTTGGATGAAGCACATCCTGCGTATGGGCCTAAAAGCTAAGCTCCTCACTGGCACCCTCAATGGAGTAGGCCCTCCTTCAATCTCAATTGGAGACCCTGGCTTTCTCCCATCCTGCACTGATCTGGGCTTCTGATGATGGAATAGGCAAACCCTCACAAGGTTTCAATGTCTGGTACAGAGTGGAAGTTGCATCTCCTTCCAAAAACTGCAGCAGAAATATGGGTTGCTCAGACAAGATAATTTTAGATACCGGTACTTGCAAGTGAGGCATTATTTGACATCTAAAAAACTTAACTCAGTAAGAAGGTTGCAAATTAACCTCCCTGTAAGACATTCTGTGGTGAGCTGCCATGCTGTCCAGGAGAGGGGGCACTTGGTATCAAGGGCACACAAAATTTTCTTATGGGGTGATCCGCCTTAATCTGAACAACTTGAAAAGGGATGTACAGATCACTATCACCCCTGCAGACTGGAAAAAATGGTGGGAGATAGGTTGGAAAGTCAATGTTTTGCTGGAGTGGTAAGAATTCGGGTGGACATGCCTGGTGTGCTTTTTTTCATTTAACAACCATCACCAAACATTTCCGGGGGAAATTCATCAAACTTGTGTTTGAGGCAATGTGGTGGCATCGGGTCACTCTTTCATAGCTTTTGGGGTTGTTCCATCATCCTACCTTATTGGACTCAAATTCATAATGAACTGGAGGAGCTCCATTGGCTTCAAATCCCATTCACCTTTGAGCGCATAGTGCCAGAAGCATAGATGATAGGGATGGGGAACAGAGCACAGCATGGGCTGCTTCGCACACCTTGCATGGTAGCCTTAAATTATATCCCTTCTAGCTGGCTGCAAGTCAGCTCCCCACCCTGGCTTTCCAGGGGGCAGAAGGTTAGAGAACTGCTTAAAATGGAGAGGACCATGGCAGCCTTTAGACTCACTGTAGAAAAATACATGTAGTAGTGGTCCTGATGGGGGTCCCAGGGACAAAGGCCATGACAGCAGTTAGAGAGTGCTTGGAAGGGGAGACTGGAGGAGCTGGGACTGACTTGAGGGATCCACAAGTAGCCTCGAGGAATGGGGGCGGCATACGCCTTCCTCCAGGGCCAAGAAAGTAATAGTGTAGATATATTTCACTTAGGAACTACAAGTTGCTGTTATTCCTCATAGAAGGGAGTTTGAATTTCAATGGTTCCTTGTTTGTGACTTTTTTACCTAGTGTTGTAAATGGTTTTAACAGTGCAGATCAGATCTATTTCTGTTATCCCAGGAAGCTACAGATGAACTGAAGCTGTTACATAGCAAAACTGTAAAATGGTGGATATCTGTGATAATATTTGTTTATCCTACCTGTATTATTTGTTTCTGCTTGTATGCTTTTACTGTCAATAAAATTAAGTTTAAAAAAATAATTTGAATCTATGTTTTTTATATAAATATGAGCAACACTCAAATGAGTGCCAGGATAGTGCATTAAATATAGATGGGGATTTAAATATCCAAACTGAAACATTTATAAAACCCACTCCACTAATGTGATTCCTCGAGTTGACAGTAATCACCCAAGTCACCTTACCAGAGCATACTGCATGGACATTTCATCACATTGTGACATCATTGCTCTAAATAGCACAAGATCTTTTTGTTAGGTTTAAGGAGAGAGTGTAGTATGCCTTGACTGTGTGAATGAGGCTTATTTAAAGGCAAAAACATTAACAGGTACCATACCCTCGCCTCTAGATCTAAAATCTAAAAATCACACAAATTAGAATAACTCTTGGCACCAAATACATCCCCATGTCAATAAAAATCAAAGACATCCTGTAGGGCTGGATTTTCAAAGGCCTTTGCAGGACTTGGATCATTATGTTTGCTTGCACGCATGTGCAAGAAACATAGTGCCATCATCTGAGTTTTTGGAGGTGTAGCAGCCGTCTTCCAATTCAGTCAGTGTGTTTGCAGGCACGGCTGCAGTTCTCCAATGAACACTGCAGCTGTCTATGACAGCAGTTGAAAATGCAGTGGCCATACAGTTGAAAGGGAGAGCTATGCTTCAGTAAGCAGCGATAAGATATCGCGTGCTCATGCGTGCTCCCCCCACACACACACGCAGGCATACTGCATGCTCGTGCCCCCCCCGACGCATACACTGTATAGCCGACGGGGGTGCCCAATCCCCCATTGGCTGTGCTGTGCTCCCCCCAACAGAGTTCCAGATGCCATGCTGGGAGCCCACACTAGCATGGCAATGGATCGTATGACTGATGGGGGTGCCCAATCCCCCTTCGGCTCCACTGCCCCCCCCAAGAGACTACAGGGTGCCACGCTGGGAGCCCACCCCAGCATGGCAACAGATCATAGGTCGACGGGGTGCCCTATCCCCATCAGCTCCATGCCCCCAACAGTTTTCCAGCTGCCACGCTGGGAGCCCACCCCAGCATGGCACAAGTCCCACATCGTTTAGTTAAAAAAAGAAACCTGAAAGAAAAAAACCTCCCTCGTTGACTGTCCTGATCCAATCTCCCCACCCAAGCCCACCTTCTGCGCACCCTGCCTCCCCACGCCTTCCTCACCCCATACTTGGCTTCACGGAGCTCGGTGCGATGATCTTTGGATCAGGAACACATCTGCACTCTTCAAAGCCGCACGTGAACTGAGGAAATGCCGAAGCTGTATAATGTAATAAATAGGGTTTTTCAACTTTTATGCATATCTCGGCATTTTGGGAATTCTTTCTCAAATTTTCAACATGGAGTTTTTGGGACCCCACCTCATGAATTCTGCCACTGTCATGGGCGTTAATCGGCCCCGAAAGGTGATTTCTTGGTCACTGCGCGGAACCACCTATTGGGACCGATTTATGAAACAACAGTGTCAGAGTTCATGAGGTAGGCCCCCAAAAACCCTATGTTGAAAATTTAGTGAAAAAATTCCCAAGGATGACTGTTTTACAAGCATGTGTTGCACTGTTCCTACACATGCTCATAAGTTCGCAAATTTTCAATATGTTCACTCCAGTTTTTCAACATTGCCATTCTACCATACCTCCTTATGAGCAGTACAGCTGTCATTTCTCACATCTCACCCAAAATGTGTTTCCACGCATGTAGCGCACAATGGCGCAGTCGGTGTGCGAAATCAATGTTCGGGACAGATTAAGAAAATCACAGTGACACTGTTCATGAGCAAAGGTGTTAAAATGGCTATGTTAAAAATTTGGTGAAAAAATTTCCCAAAATTACTGTTTTACGAGCATGCATTGCACTGTTCCTACGCACACTCATAAGTTCGCAAATTTTCAATATTTTCACTCCAGATTTTCAACATTGCCATTTTACCACACCTCCTTATGAGTAGTATAGCTGTCATTTTTCACATCTTGGCCAAAACGTGTTTCCACCCATGTAGCGTACAATGGCGCAGTCGGTGTGCGAAATCAATGTTTGGGACAGATTAAGAAAATCACAGTGACACTGTTTATGAGCAGAGGTGTTAAAATGGCTATGTTAAAAATTTGGTGAAATACATCCATAAAATGACTGCTTTACGAGCGACCATTGTGCAGTTTCCACGCACCCTCGTAACTTCATGGATTTCTAATATTTTCAGTCCAGATTTTCACCACTGGCATTTTTCCACACTTCCTTATGAACAGTACAGCTGTCATTTTTCACACCATGGCTGAAATGTGTTTTTGCACTTCCAGGGCAGAAATGCGTTGTCGCTGTAGGAAATCACTGTTCGGGACAGATTAAGAAAATCACAGTGACACTGTTCATGAGCGGAGGTTACAAAATCCCTGTGTTGACAATCTACCATAAACAAATCTCCAAACTAATTGCATTACAGGTGTGCGTTGCGCATTTTCTATGCACGCTCGTGACTTCACCAGTTTTTTTTATATTTTCACTGCAGAATTTCGACATTGCCATTTTTTGCACCTCCCCATGAACATAACAGCTGTCATTTTTCACATCCTGTTCAAATTGTGTTTTCGCACCAGTGGTGCCAAATGGCTTAGTCGCTGTGCGAAATCAGCTTTCAGCTAACAAACTGATATTGCCACTGTTCATAAGGTGAGGGTCACAAAAAAACCATGTTGAAAATTTGGAGTGAAAATGTCAATGAACGCCTGAGGTGTTAGGGTTTCCGACCATAACGCCTCAGCCTGTAGAGATTGAGAGGCATCAGGGGTGTGACTTGGGATTCTCACCTGTAATGCTCATACCATTCCACACCCTGCAGCCAGTGAGAGGCATCGAGGTGTGCCTTGGACTCTTCGGCCCCAAAGTTCACCCCATTCTCCTATGTGGCACCCATCTCACTGTATTTCCTAATGAAATGGGGTGCGCATAAGGGCCAAAGACCCCAAGGCACACCGTGACACTTGTCAGTGTCTGCAGGGTAGGGTGTGGTGAAATGGCGTGGCCGTTATGCCTGACAACCCAAAGGCACATCCCAATGCCTGTCAGTCTCTGCAGGGTGGTGGTGGGGTTGGCTTCAGTTCAATACTTCACTACCATTCCTATTATGGAGCTCTCTAACTCCTACACTACCAATGCCAATGCCAGCAATTAAACATGCGGCATTGACAAATGCTTGTTTTTCTACTGCATCACTACAAATGTGTCCAAATGTCTACCTGTGATTTTCAAACATTCTGATGCATTTACAACACTTTTCACTCTTTATGGCAAATAGATAATGCATGTGTCATTATTCTGATATATGTAACATTTTTGGTGTGCAATTTGTAGTAAGTGTGACATAATGTTACATCACCTCTTTTGTGGTCTAACAGTTACAGTATGTGTCAATTAATGCAATTGCAGCTAAATAATGAAACAGATTCTCTTTTTATAAGTGAGCCTTCCATTTCATCATGCTTCAGCTCTAAGCCAATGACAAGTTTCAACAGAGCAAATGATTTCTGAGATTAAGTACTATAGTGTCAATATTGTAATAGTGGCTTAAAAAACTTCCTGGATGTTTCACGTCAGAACTGTGTACATTAATGATGATTGGTAAGCAAATAGAAACTCCAGGTGTGAATAAACCAGACACACTTAACCATTTTGTAATACAGTATGTAATACAATGTTTGTTGTGTATGACGCACCAATCAACATGAAGTTAAGACCACAAGTGCACATAAGAACATAAGAATTTGCCAGCAGAAGGAGACCATATGGTCCATATAATCTGCCCACGTTTTCTACCTCCCTCTATCAATTTGTCTTGCTAAGGTGACTATACTGTCTATCCCATGCCTGTTTGAATTCACTGACCATCTTGGCTGCCACTTCCTCCGGTGGCAGACTGTTCCAAGGGTCCACCACCCTCACCATGAAAAAGTACTTCCTAACATTTGTTTTGAATTTAACTCCCACCAGATGCATGTTGTGTCCTCTAGTACGTGCAGACCTGTTTTCCCAGAAGAGGTTCCTGGTTTGTACTGTGTTGATCCCGTTAACAAATTTAAATATCTCGATCATGTCTCCTCTGTTCCTCCTCTGCTAGAGGTAGAATAAATTTAGGTGACTGAGCGTAGCTTCATACATTTCATGGTGCAGACCCTGCACCATTTTGGTGGTACATCTCTGCACATTTTCCAGATGGTCTATGTCCTTTTTTAGGTGAGGTCTCCAGAACAGCATACAGTCCTCCAAATGAGGTCTCACCAGTGACCTATACAGTGGGAGGATTACATCACACTTCCTAGTGGTAATACCCCTAACAATACTTCAGAGGATGCTGCTTGCTTTTAGTGCCACTTTTTCGCAATGCTTCCCTACCTTTAAATCATTTGAGATCATGACACCAAGATCCTGATCCAGCTTTGTTTCTTCTAGTAGCTGCTCCACCAGTACCCACTTCATGCATGGGTTCCTTCTACCCAAGTGTGAAACATTAGGCAGGGTTTGTGTGACTGCATGAGGTTTAAGTAGGGAGGTGGAGGAGTCTGCCAGACTCCCATCAAACCATAGGTTTAATCTTTCAATTAAAGGCAAAGTTCAATGCTTTTCCTGAGTAATTGTTCTTGTATATCTTTGCTGAGTTATTTTCATTGTATGTACTTGTTGCTTAAACATCTTTACTGTGTTATCATTATTGCATATACTGTGCTTTTTACTTTGTACAGTTTTGCTGTAATATATTGTACAACTTGCTACTGTCTCATTCCTAGTGGAAGCACAATGGTGTTGTGTCCCAGGTAATCCTTGTAAACGGGTTTGTTCCCAGTGGGCCTTACCCATTAAAAAATACTTAAATAATGGTCCACTGCCCCTCTTTACCAGCCCCAAGGGCTGGGAGGATCTGGCAAAGGATCTCTGTGGATACTGTTCCCTACAGGAACATCCCTAGTACCATAAATGACCTCCTTATCATGTAACATCACAGCCACACCTTGGACTTGGTGTTCTCACTGGATCTTGAGGTTACTGACCTCAGGATTGATCAGGTTGCTTGGTCAGATCATTATATGGTGAAATTCTCATTTGGGGCTCTCCTTGATGGTCTGTCCCCTGTTGAGATGATCAGCTACCACCCTTTAAGCAGATTGTCCCCAGAAGGACTAATGGCGGCAATTGATTTTTCCAGTGTTAATGCTGTTAGTGCAGTTGGCTTGGGTGAAGCAGTGACAGCCTATAATAGGGCTATCTCTGGGGCACTCAATGCCGTTGCACGAGTCCATATATGACCCAGATCCTCTTGTCTGAGCCCCTGATGGTTTGATGGAGCTCTCAAGGTGATGGAGACCATCAGTCGGAGGTTGGAGTGTTGCTCCCATAGGACTTGATCAGAGGAGGATAGATTGGCTTTGAGGAATCATGCTGATTATCAATGGGCAATTGACTGTAAGAAGGCAGAAAACCCATCCAGGAAGATTGCTGTAGGGAAGAATAGACCAGCTCAGCTCTTTTAGACTGTAGACAGGCTTCTCCATCCTGTTTGTCTGCAGCTGAAAAGAACTTTTCAGTTGCATTTTGCAGAGTTTGCTCTGTTATTCTCTGACAGGTTATCCTCTATTAAAGTGGGTATCTTGCCAGTGGAACTGGATCAGTCCTGCAGGGTGGGGTCTGGGTGGAGCAGATGTGCTTCTATTGTATGGGCAAAGTTTCAGCCAGTGGAGGTGGACAAGACCTCCAACATGATTCTGAAGCTGTGGACCACTTATTCTGAATTGGACCCTGGCCTGACACATCTCCTAGTGGTCTGCTTCAAGACTATCAGTCAAGTGTTCACCAAGATTGCCAGGTGCTCACTTTCAGAGGGGGGTCTTCCCCCAATGCCTTGAATGAGGCACTAGAGAGGCCCCTTCTGAAAAAAACATCTCTCGACCCTGACGTCCTAGCGAATTATAGACCTATCTCCAACCTCCCATTCTTAGGAAAGGTTGTTGAGAAGATAGTGGCTCTGCAGCTGGAGGAATACCTGGAGACCTTTGACATCTATGAGCCATTCTAGGTCAAGGCACAGAGATTCATCATGATCGGTTGATGATTTCGTTGTTGACTGATGTTACAGCGACTCCTTTATGTAGTATGCAATTGTGGTCGGTATAAAGAGGTTCACTGTAGACATTGTTTTCTTTGGGGGGGCTTTGCCTCCCAAACCCACCATGTGGGGAGCTCTGCCCCCCACCCATATAACTATAATCAACTCTGAGTCAGAGTTGATTTGGGGAGGGGGTGCAAGACCCACAGAAAGCAGTGCTGGAGTCCTGCACCAACATTACAGCAACCTGGCACTGTTGTCGCTGTAATGTCAGGCATGGTAAAAGTAGTGGTGGGTGAAGTGGGATCAATCTACTCCGCTAAGTGATTTGGGAGCAAAGGCGGATTCACGGAGTGCTCCGCAATGCAAAGCGGAGTACTTCGCATTATAATCAGGAACACGTAGTCCATTGAAACCAATGACTTCATGTTACTCTGCCTCTCCAGACCACTACTCTGCTAAATTTAAGGCAAAGTGCATTGCAGGCAGGTGTGACTTCTGCCTCATTGCCTTGTTTTTGAGCTCCAAAGGTGAATTTTGCAGTGATTCATGGGATTTCAGGTCACATGGGCTCTATATTGATCTGCACAGCCTCAGTTCAGGGTAGTATGAGTAGGAAGGAGTAAGAGACAGTGTGCTCTGAAAGCTGTCTGTGATAGGAATCTTGTAAAATCTGTTCAAAAAACATTTTTGTGTTTTGTTTTGGGATCCAACTTTAGTTCATTGATTGTAGGAAATCATGTGCTGATATCATAGAGTGCTTTTGTTTTTGTGCGGATTTTGAATGTTAATTTACAACATTGAGTGTGTGAGGTGAAAGACAGTGAACGTGTGCTTTGGGGAAGGGGCATATCTGTAGTGTAGGTAGATTTAAGTTGGAGAAATAGTGATTTCTTTGTTTTTTGGTAATATTTTTGTTATATAACTGACTGTGTTAATGTACACACAATAATATTGTCAGTAATAGTAGAAATGTTCTTGCTGTTTGTTGTGTGGTTGTAGTGCAGCAGTTCATAAGTTCAGGTTGTTTACATTACAAATTTAGAATATGTAACATGGCATAGTACTGAACTTTTGCATTTGCTACGCATTCCTCATTCAGCATTGTACACAAACTGTTCTGTGTGTGAGTGTGTGTGCAGTGTTGCATGTATCAAATAATACACCTTTTATTGTGCCACAGACTAGTGTAATTGCAGGTGCAGCAGTGTGAACCAGCTTTCCACTGCAGCTGCCTGTTTTTGTACTGCGATCGTGGTATCTTTTCTTAGTTTTGCTGCTTGTAGTGCCGTAAAAATCTGCACTGTCCGCATTCAGTGCTCCCCCCTACCCCCACGTTCAAAAGGTATTTTTTACCAGATTGGATTGTTTTTGTGACCTCATCAGCACCACTAGTTACTGACTGAAGTTGTTTTAATTCTGTGACAGTCTCAGAGTAGTCTCTTTTCTGTTGCTGAAGCCACAGTTGTTTATTTGGCTTCACATCCAGTGTCCCTCCAATCAGAGAGTGAACGTATCAAAATCTGAATTTGGTTATAATATTGTGGTTGATCCCCCAAAATGCCTGCAAAGAGATGTGCAAGCAAAGCTGTTTCTCATCATTGTAATGTTGGCAGTAAGATGGTCTGTGGGCGTGATAGTAGTACACAGACGCAGAAGTGTATTGCTGATGTGAGGAAAGGTATTTCTCCTGCAATGTTTTTTACAGCCCAATCAGTAGCTTCACTCATAGTTGGAGGAGATGATGTTTTCCCAGCCAGTGGTGTTAGTATTACTGGTGTTAGTGGTGGTGGAGGTAATATTAGTATTGTTGCGTCAAGTTCTAATTTCGACCAGTGTACCATATCCAAACATATCGAGTGTGAAGCAGTGCAAGTGAGTGGCAGCGTAGATGATGTCATACTTCCCAGTAACATCTGAACCTGAGGATTCTGATAATCATGTCAATGATAGCATACAATGTGATATTCCATCCACCGTGGCACTTAACGTCATGCATTTTCCATGTAGTGATTCACAGTGTGGTGAAAAAATATCAGGTGATGGTGGTGTAGATGCTGATGATGATGATGATGATGATGTTGCTGTTGTTGCAACATGTGGTCCACATGCTAGCATCCAAGCAGAAGATGTGGATGTGTGTGACGTTGATGAATATGTTGTTGATGTAATTGACTCCAGTTGGGAACCGGAGAAAAAAAAATTAAAAATGGCTGTGTCTGAGTCTGTTTGCAGGAATCCCCAATAAAAACTTGTGATCTACCAGTTTTAGTTGATGATGATGATGACCCAGTAATCAATATGATAGGTAGTCATGGTGGTCAGTTGCAGTCCAGGTGTGCAGTGCCTGAAACATCACGTGCCCCCTCTCTCCACTTCAGTGCTTAAAATAACAGACTTAAATAAGCCACATCATGGACATGTTAAAAGCAAAGCATCACAATCCCTTGTTTGGGATTTTTTTGTTCAAGATGCAAATGATGATTCAGTTGTAATCTGCCAGGTTTGCCATGTGCGTGTGAGTCGAGGTAAAAAGGGTAGCCATCTGGGCACAGGAGGACAGCATACGCATCTTGAGAATAGGCACTTGGCACTGTGGACCCAGCACAAGATGGCAGCTAATACCACAGTGGGGCATTCACCAGCATCACCGGCAACCATAGCCAGCATGTTATCTCCTTCCATGACTGTTAAGCCCAGTAGGAAATTAAACGTGTGCAGTAGTGCAGCAATAAGAGCAGAGGATTACTACAGGCATGATGAGGTGGAAGACCATAATGACTTTGAAATGTTGTCCAGTGCTGGTGAGAGTAGCAGTTTTTGTGGTGGTGGTGATGGTGGTGGTGAATGCAGTATGTCTAATGCAAGTGGTACTTCAACCCCGGTTGGCTAATCTGGCAAAATAACAGCATTTCTGGGTTTGTCATCATCACCCATGCAACTGTCTTCATCAAATGTCCACTCTCCACCCTCTGCCAATGCCATTCATCACAGAGCACAACCATTTGTGATCAACACACCCTGTGTAAAATGTTTAAGTCAGCCCACGTTACAGAGTGTTTTTGCGCATAAGCAGAAGTACCCCCCAAGTCATACAGTGTCATGTGAACTTAATGCTGTTGTAGCTGAAATGCTGGCAATTGATCTTTTGCTCTTCTCTTTTGTGGAGAATTCTGGGTTCCGGCAGGTTGCTGCACATGCCTGTCCAAAATGGAAATTCCCATCCAGGACATACTTTTCTACCAGTGCTGTCCCCGAGTTGTTCTGCACTGTGTCCGATTCAGTAAGACATACCCTTCAACATTCCTCCTCTCCATTCATCCATTTCAGTATGGATATGTGGACAAGTGGCAAAATAGTGGGGATTTCATATTTGTGTATAACTGCACATTGGGCGCAGGTGCCGGGGGTTGTTTGTGATGTTGGTAGTGTGAATAATCAGTGCAGTAAGGTGGATTGCCACAGTAACAATCTTCCAGGAATTCGACAGCATGCAACGATTGCTATGTGCAATGTGACTTGTTCACACACTGGTGAGAACATGTTGAACGTGGTACTGACTAAAATTGACAGATGGCTAAACCCTCTGTCCCTGAGAGCTGGGTTCATATTACGTGACAATGGGTCAAATGTGGTGAAAAGCATCACGAATGGTGTTTTTTTTCGTGTTCCATGCATGGCCCACTGTTTAAATCTTGTGGTGCAGGAGTTTCTGCAGCACCCTGATGTAAAGGAAATGCTGACCATTCAAGATCTGGAAAATGCCCTTGACCAACTGTGGCAGTTGCAGATACAAAACAGCCTGCCTCAGCACCGCTTGAAGCTGGAAGTTGTCACCTGTAGGAACTCCACTTTATACATGGCAGAGAGGTTGTATGAACAATACAAAGCCATCTCAGAATATCTTGTTATGCACACTAGCCGTGACAGTTCTGGTGCCTCCATGTCTATGACGACTGAACAGTGGCGCCTCATGGACTCTGTAATAACAATTTTGAGGCCTTTTGAACATGCCATACAGGCAGTGAGTGGCGAGTCTGCCTCCATTAGCCAATCAGTTCCACTGCTGTGGGTGCTGAGGCAGACAATGGTGAATGTACAGCATAGCCTTGATGTTGCCTGAGTCGGTGGTAGCAGTATGTTGCTGCAACACATGCTGACAGTATTTGACCAGAATCGTCACGTTGTGAGCATTCAGCGTAGTGACAACTTTGCCATAGCAACAATGCTGGACCCACGATACAAACATGGTATTGCATCAGTACTGGAAGGAGGGCCTAGACAGGTAAAAAAAATTAGTGGTCAACTGGTGTGCTTGGTTCATGGGAGACAGAAGTCACATGCCAAGGTCAGCAAACCTCAGCAGTATAATCCATCTGAAGGTGTACCTGGAGGACCATCAAGCATATCCTGCAAGGGGAAGGGGACTGCAGTTCCAGGTGGTCTGTCATTCAAAGTGGCTGGCGTCAACCCGCTTTGGGAGGCTTTGTCTCAAGTGGGTATTTGTGAAATAAATGATTCGGGAGAACAGGATGATGCATCAACAACAGGACTTAGTGCGGCACAGAGAATGGTTGAGTCATATTTGTCTGAAAACAGGCATCTCACAATAACTGAAGATCCTGTTTTGTACTGGAGTGGAAAGGTCAGTGAATGGCTAGAGCTGACTGCAGTGGCACTGAAGTACCTCACATGTCCACCCTCCAGTGTAAGTGTTGAGAGGGTATTCAGCTCAGCAGGTACCATAGTCAGGGATCGTCGGACAAACCTGTCTTCTGCAAATGTTAGTTTGCTAACATTCATTAAAATGAATGAGAGGCACATAACAGCAGAGACTGCAACCTCGGTATTCGTACCCTGGCCTAGTCATGGTGGTCTTGCTGATGTGGAAATGAAGCATCCTAGTGGCACTGGCAGTGGCTGCCTGAAACGGCCCACCACTGATGTAGATGATGACACAATGGAGAAAGAATTTCCCAGTGGTCATACTTCAGACATCGATAACTGTGAGGGCAGCTTTCTTTATGAGGCTGATGATGTGGTTAACGTTGGCAGGTTTTAGCTGATGTTTTTAAAAGGCTGTGTGCCCCCCAGACCACCACCACCACCGGGACTGATGTTAGCCACTGCCACCATGAGTCTGTCTGCCCCCTGGACCACTACCACCGGGACTGATGTTAGCCACTGCCAGCATGAGTCTGTCTGCCCCCAGACCACTACCACCAGGACTGATGTTAGCCACTGCCACCATGAGTCTTTCTGCCCCCCCCAGACCACTACCACCAGGTCTGATGTTAGCCACTGCTACCATGAGTCTGTCTGCCCCCGGACCACCACCACCGGGACTGATGTTAGCCACTGCCTCCATGAGTCTGTCTGCCCCTTGGACCACCACCAACGCGACTGATGTTAGCCATTGCTACCATGAGTCTGTCTGCCCCCGGACCACCACCACCACTGGGACTGATGTTAGCCACTGCCACCATGAGTCTGTCTGCCCCCTGGACCACCACCACCACCGGGACTGATGTTAGCCACTGCCACCACCGAGCCTGAGTCTGTCTGGACCACCACATTCATCAGCCAAAGACACAAAGCTTCTTAATATTTAAACCATAAAGTGAGTACTTGTACTCATGTTTGTTATACTGCTTCACTTCCTTTAGTTGTATGTTTTGTTTTCTGTAGCTTTTCAGAGCCACAATGGTAAAACACATACGGTACACTTCTTTTGTTTCTTTTACAGGGCAACAAAAAAAAGCTTCATTGCTAAAAATCGTTGGGAATGGTACTGTAGCTGTACCACACAGAGAGGAAGCAATGTAATATCCATGTGATATCCATTCTGGTAAGTATGAAGATTTTATTTCATCCGTTTCATTGTTTTGGAAAGATTGCAGCAAATATTGCACAGAAGTTGTCTTAGTTGACAAGATGTGGGTTTGAAATGTAACTTGACTTTAGATTGAGATTTGAGAACCAGGGAGGGACATTTAACAATTAAGTTGTAAGAAGTCATTCATTTCTTTTTATAGGACACTTTCAGATGCTTTGCTGTTCTGTCAAAGTGGCCTTATCCAAAAAAGTTCTTCAACATCAGGCACCCCCCTCCCCCGAACTTGGGCACCTATGCAACATGCAGAAGTCATTTCATTACATGACCATAACCATCCTAACAACTGGTCTCCAGAAGGATGCTGATGAAATCCGTGAAGAAGTAACAAAATAAGAAACCATTATAGACAAACCTGCAAATATGATTCCCCACTCCCCCAAAAAAAATACTTATCTTCATGTGCTTGAGAGTTATCCATTTCCAATTTCAGCACAAAAAATTCTCATTGAGCACTGGAATGTGCACACCAACAACTCTCTGTGTGACCTGTGATGCAAAACAATACCATGAGTACATGTCCATGTTAACCCCCACCTACAAAACACATGACTATATATATATATATATATATATATATATCTACTCACCAAGGCTACTATTAGTGTACAGCCAAAGGCACCCTTCAATCCAGTTGAGATGATCACATGGCAATTGCTCGAATCGCCTGGCAGAATACATTGGACCAGCAACAGGATGCTCACGGTCATCATTTTATACTGGGGTATGTGCTGAAACACTCACATTTCACTGTGTTACCACTTGTCAATTTTCTGCACACAAGGAGGATGCATTTTGGGCCTACAGGAAAAATCTAGGACTCTGTGCCACCACTGCGCGCATAGCTGAGTGTGCCATTAATTCTGGGGGACTTTGTATGTGCTGAAACACTCTCATTTCACTGTGTTACCACTTGTCAATTTCTGCACACAAGGAGGCTGCATTTTGGGCATGCAGAAAAAATCTGGGACTCTGTGCCACTTACATGTGCTTGACTGAGTGCGCCATTAATTCTGGGGGACTTTGTATGTGCCGAAACACTCTAATTTCACGTGTTACCACTTGTCAATTTTCTGCACACAAGACAGATGTAATTTGGGCATGCAGAAAAAATATGGGGACTCTGTGTGAGTGACCACTGCATGCATAACTGAGTGTGCCATTAATTCTGGGGGACTTTGTATGTGCTGTAACGCTCGCATTTCAATTTGTTACTACTTGTCAATTTTCTGGACACAAGGCAGATGCCTTTTGCGGATGCAGAAAAGTGAGGCACCAAAACAACACACACACACACACACACACACACACTCTCTCACACAGACATTTAACAGAAGGAAGGGGGCCCAGAATACAAAGTGTCATGCATACGGAAGACAACAAAAGAAGGGCATAATTACATACAAGGGTCAGGGATGGTGGAGAAATACATTTTATGACACAGCAAGGAAGGTGTGGGGGGCACATGGTGTGAGGAAACACAACTAATGTGGGATCCCATGGTGATCCAGCAGCAGTTCCAGCATGGACGTACTTTGCAGCTGATGTCCCTCTATGTGATCCATCCGCTGCTCCACAGCACTCATCCTCTCGCTGTTCTCCTCAACAGCACTCCAGAGAACTGCCAAGTCAGCTTGTGTTACACACAGTTCTCTGGAGTCCACACGTTCTACAGGCTGACCTGCTGGTGGTGGTGGTGGTGGGGGGGGTGCTGGTGGAGCAACAGGTGCTGCTGTAGCCCTCCTCTTCTTAGGGATGCCATGCCCTCTATGCACAGCTGCACCCTCTGCCATGGACAGGCCAGCAGGTGCAGACATGGTCCGTTGTTTGGCAGCCTGCCACTCCAACTGGTGGTGATTAAGCATATGGGTGCGCTGGCCTCCAGTCCCCAGGTGACTCCCTCAGGGGCCACAGCGCACCTCCACCTCACATAAGCGACACTTGACCACACTGCTGTCCCCCCGACACAGTCAAAAAACTGCCAAACAATGGAGGTGCGGGAAGGACCAGGCACAGGCAGGAGAGGGCCAGATGAACTGGCAACCGGCTGGTCACACTGCTGAACACAGATGGCATCCACACCTGGGCCTGGAGAAACAGGCACATCCTGCTCCTGAGGACCTTGTGTTGGACTTGGTGGTGGTGGTGGTGGTGATAGTGGTGGTTGAACTGCCTCAGAGTCAGGAGGTGGAGCTATTCCTCACAAGTTTCAAGCAGTCCAACAGGAATGGGTGCCCATGCCCCCCACGCATGCGCACGGTACGATGTGTACTACCACACTCTCCCAGAGCTGCACCCACCCCAGACATTCCCTCACCCTGCTCCATCTCTCCTACTGTGCTCCCTCAGTCCGAGCAATCACTGTCACACAAGCACAGCGCACACACAGTCACACAGACACAGACAAACAACTAAGTTATAAAGGTAAGAAAAATACAATTTACAGAAAGAACAAATTAAGTAAAAAAGAGTACAGAAAAGACAAAAAAATGTAGCTTTTAAAAAAGCTGTTGGGTTACAATCAAAGTTTAACTCTCCTCCTCACTCTGATCTCAAAGTATCAGTCAACACACTCCTCTCTCTCCACACTCCTCTCTCTCAGTCTGCACAGGAGAAAGTGAAACTGTCTGCTTGTATGACTCACTTCCTTTCTGCTTGGCTAAAGAGCATGTGACTTACAGTACTGTAAGCCATGTGATGTGGGGGGGGGCTGCCAAATCTGAAACACCAAGTGGATCACTTAGAATCATAATGAGGAACTCAAAGTCCATTAAAACAATGACATCGCCTTACTTCGCCTTGCCATTGTGAAGTGGTAATGACAAGGTGGAGTGAGCACTTTGCATTGCCCACTCCACATAGTGGAGTGGCAATACGAAGTGCCCACTTCATGTTCACTTCACCAGCAGAATTTAAATTTGCTGCATCTTTAGGTACAAGTGTCAACCTAGAGATGGTATACCAAGGCACAGCACAGAGACAGCACTAGTCTGGGTACATAATGACCTCCTCAGGGCAAAAGATCAAGGGGAATGGTCAGTTCTCATTCTTCTTGATCTGTTATCAACATTTGATACGGTGGATCACATTGTGTTGCTGGATCACCTTAGAGAGTATTGTGGACTCACTGGTACTGTTATCAATTGGTTTGAGTCCTTTCTTTCAGGCAGGAGGCAGGGGGCAGTGATGGGGAATTTCTCCTCCTCCCTGATACACCTGACCTGTGGGGTTCCTCAAGGCTCAATTCTGTCACCAATGCTGTTCGCAGTATACATGCTGCCCCTGGGGAGGCTGATCAGGCAGTACAGTTTGGGGTTTCACTGCTATGCAGATGATAATCAACTGTGCATGTCTTTTGTACCAAGGACAAATGGTGCTGTTGAAGTGCTGAATAAATGCCTTGCCAAGATCCAGGACTAGATTTATTTATTTTAATTTATTTATTTATTAAAGAATCGGAATTACAAACCTTTGAGCTAAGAGTTCATTTACAGAGGGTCCTCGTCAATCAAAGGAGGGGAACAATTATATGAGTTGGGAACAGCAAATGCAGCTAACAGGCATTGTCATAAACATATTAGTAACACTTTAACAAACTAATATAATACAAGAAATTGAGTATTAAAGACAGAGGCAAATTGTAAAGTACAGTCTTAATACAGAGTACATAAGGAACAAAACATCGGCAGTATGAATAAGGTGCTAACAGTTCAGTTAGGTACTCACAAATAACAGCTAAGAAGTCTTGTTGTAGGCAAAGAAAACATCTCAGTGAATATGTAGCAGGCAATAGGTAAGAGAGTGGGGAGGTCGATTCAGCAGAGTATGTATGGATATAGTTTAGTAGGGTACGCAGGTAATGCCCTGGGGGTTAGGTAGAGCAGTAGCAGTGTGTAGGTGGGGCGATGGAATTCTGAAGTTCGGATTTGAGATGACTAATTCTGGCGAGGCTTGTGATGGCTTGAGGGAGCTCATTTAACCAGGTGGTTGTCCTAATGGCAAAGGCACGACTCCCTAGGGCAGTTCTTCTGAATGGCACTTCCAGCATGTGTTTTGTAACACTTCTCATAACATGTTTAGAAGGGGGCAGGGCAGAATAAAGCCTGTAAACTAGGTAGTGCAAGTCCAAGCAGAGCTTTCATCCCCAGGAGGCAGGAGTGGAGTTGGATCCGGTGCTTGAGAGGAAGCCATTTTGTTCTAATGTACAGATCGCAAGTGTGCATAAGGCAATCGGCATCTAAGACAAGTCTGCAGGCTTTGTTTAGGGTGGTGTGGACTCTGTGTAGGCTGGTGTTGGAAGCTGAACCATTGACCACAATTCCATAGTCTAGGAATGGAAGGACTGTACCTCTGACCGCCTGATACCTGGCCTCTGGAGTGAGGCAGGACCGAAGCCTTTAGAAGGCCCCTAACTTCCTTTTAGCAGTGGTGGTAATAGTACAGATATGTTCATTGAAGGCCAGGGACTCATCAATAGTGATCTCCAGGTACCTGAAGGAGGACACTTGCTCGAGGGCAGAGTGAGAGCTGTCAGTTATGATGAAGGGTGCAGTAGTTCTTCTCTTTTGACACCCAGAAAAGAGCATTGACTTTGTTTTTTGCTGTTGAGAACCAATAGGCTGTCCTTAAACCAGTTCTGCAGCATGTCAGAGTTGTGCTGCAGGTGTCTGGTGAGAGTCTCCTGGCACGAATCCCACAGAAAGACAACTGTGTCGTCTGCATAGAGCAGGATCCTAGCTGAAGGGCATGCCTCTGAGAGATTGTTTACAAAGAGGCTGAACAAGAGTGAGCCCAGTATAGAGCCCTGGGGACCCCTATGGTGACTTCACAAGCCTGAGAGAAAGCTCTCTTTTAATTTTTACCCTCTGGAAGTGTCCAGTTAGGTAGTTAGCGAACCACTCAACTGTGCCAGAGGACAGCCCCAGACAACCTAACCTATGTAACAGCAGCTGAAGATCCACAAGGTTGAAAGCCTTGGTAAGGTCTATAGAGGCAGCTCCAACTATCTGGCCTTGGTCAAGTGCTTCATGCACATAGCCTGTGAAATCAACTAAGGCAGTATTCGTGTTATGCATCTTGCGGAAGCCATGTTGCTGTCGGCAAAGGAGGTTGTATTTGTGCAGATGGTCCATGAGTTGGTCAACTATAATTCTCTCTAGTGCTTTGGAGAATGGGGACAGTGTGGAGATAGGTCTGTAATTAGACACAGTTACCCTATCACCTTCTTTTAGCACTGTGGTTACAAAAGTGGATTTCCAGGTAGAAGGGAAAGCAGACAAGTGGAGAGACATATTAAACAGCTTTGTTATTGGCATGACAACCTCAGGTAGAGCAATGGCTACCAGTTTCATATCAACACCATCGCTGCCCATCCTGGTTTTGTCCAGCACTCTAGTTAGGTATATTTTTGTTTCCTGAGCAGTTACATGTTTGAAATAGAAGTTAGGGCTTGTACTGGCGTCGGGTCTGGAATTAGGAAAGAGGTAGCTGGTACTCTAGTGGGATACATAGCCGGTCTGGGGCTGGGAGGACTGAGCTGTAATCTAAGAATGCCGTGTTAAAGATATTGGCCATGGTATCATCAACTAGTATTATCTCACTGTTATGCTGAAGCATGGAGGGTGGGACCTGTCATCTGACCCTAGGAGGTTCTTTATCAAAGTCCAGAACTTCTTCCCATCACCCCAGCATTGAGTCTGCTGGATTTTGTGCTATGTGGCCTTGACCTGCCGGATTTCCTACGTACACCTGTTACAGACCAGTTTGTACCTTTGTATATCTGCAGTTGCCCCTGTCTCCCTGGCACAGTGCCAGAGCATGTCTTGCTGCCGCATCATACTGAGCAGTTGAGGGGTGAGCCAATCCATATTACCTCCCTTTATCATTTTCTTGCAATAAGGAATTAATTTGTACACAGCTGTTTTGAAGTGTGAGATGAATAGCTGGAGTGCTGTGTCAACAGAGGGGCATTTATCAATGAAGCTCCAGTCTGTGCCTGTGAGGTAGTTCTTGAAGTGAGTCATGGCATGTTTTTTTATAACCCTATTCCTCACCAATCTTGAGGGAGGAGGCCTGGCCTGTTTGGCTGACCACTCGCATTGGACCGGCGAATGATCACTCATGGTGTCAGGGAGAACCTTGACATTAGATAGTCTTTCTGCATTTGCTGTCAGGACTCAATTGATAAGGGTGCGTGTACCTGTGTAGTTAGTCCTAGTGCTGCTTGAGACCATCTGTATTAGGTATAGTCCAGGGACCAGATCCCTGTGCGTGGCACTGGATCTGGCAAGCCAGGTGGAGTTAAAATCCCCCAGGATGACATTCTCCTTCTTCTTGTTAACTTGGGAGTAGTAATTAGCAAAGGCTTCAAGCCCTGCTTTCTGGTGCCCAGGAAGGATGTAGGTGACCATAGCATTCAGACACTTTCGCTCTTTGCCAGGTACGATTTTTACTGTTAAACATTTACACTCGTTGCTGGCCAGAGCCAATGGGACTTTGTGGCATTGCAGATGGCTGCGAGTGTAGATTATGCAGCTGCCCCCACCTTTACTGGTGAGGTCTAGCCTGTGCATGTTGTGGCCAGGAAGGGAGACTATCGACTCCACTTTACGTGGGGAGAGCCAGGTCTCTGTTAGAGTAATGATATCTGGCTGGGTGTATTCCACCCAAGCTTCAAGCTGAGTTAGCTTAGCTGAGAGACTACAGATGTTCAAGGCAACAATCTTTAGTCACCCTTTTGTAGCTGTGACCTGTGGGTCAGTAGGCAGTGGTCCGGGGTTAGGGTGGCTCTTACCTGAGATCGGCAACAGGATTAGGATATGTTTTCTGCAAAACTTCTGGTAGATGAGTTTTACTTGTGGCCTCAGTGGATTCTGGGAGGTGTATTTGGCAGGTGGGCTTAGTACTAGGTGAAGGCTGGGGAATAGACTTAAGACCGAAATAGGGCTCATCCTTAGAGTAGAGACCCATATGTGCAGTAGCAATGAGTGCGTAGGAGAAGGTGGAGTACTGTGGGTCTCCCATTGAGCCAGTTTGCTGCACTGGAAGATGTATTCCTGGTGGCTGTTGGTGCTGGTTGTTGCTGTAGCAGGGTATCTGGGATATATGGCAAGCACCAGGGTTAGGATCAACTGCAAGGGAATACCTCCTAGTGTAATGTGCCTGCTAATTTTGGCATCCATTTTGAATAGAATAATATGCTAGGTGGGAGAAATAATATGTTAGGTGAAGGGGCCAGCTCATCCACCATCTATACTTTGGGTCTGCCAACCTGGTGTTAGGTCTGACCTCGAGAGATGCAGGATAGCCTGCTGACAGTAAGACGTAAAGATTTAGGACTGTCACTTTAAGGTGTGTCTGCTAATAAGATAGTGTACTTCTGTAGGCGATCCCTGAGGGGGTAGGAAGTCTATTTAGTAAAGGCCGAGGGTGGGGGAGGGTGGGTAGGCCAAAAATTCACCCCAGAATATCACTTAATCAGAAAAGCGCTGTAATCACTTACTGTAGTTATAAAGCACTGTAAAAACACAGTCAGAGCAGCACTGTTTTACTGCTTAGGACAGTGCATTATCAAGCACTTTTGAAACGCTGAGTACTGCCAGTTTCTAGCGCTAATTTAAACAGAAGTGCTGCTTTTCAGTGGTAAAATAAAGTTGGACTGGCAGCTTTTAAAGCAGTTTTACAGTTTGGAAGTCTCCGTGGATAGAGCTTTCAAAAAAATTGGCTCCACACGGAGAGGCAGTCCAGTGAGCCAATGAGGAGCCAGTAAAGTCATGTGCAGCCCTATGAAATGTGTGGCTTTCAAGCCGTGCTTGTACAAAGGCAGAGGCTGTACCTGGGTCTATGTGGGCTGGCAGGAGGGATTGCACTGCCAGCCTGCGCATGGGCCTGGGCTGCCAATCAGCAGCAGCATGTTCTGGGCAGCGGTAAGTCCTGGGTCTGTGTGGGCTAGCACGAGGGATAGCATGGCCGGCCTGAACATGGGCCTGGGCTGCCTGTCAGCAGGAGCCCATTCTGGGAAAGTGCAAGTCCTGGAAAAAAAACAAAAAACTAAGACTTAGTCCAGACAAACGGAGGTACTGGTGATTGAGCCAGGTTGTGGGAGTGATGGGGATGCTTCCAGGACAGCAACAGGTTTGGTCCCGCGGGGGTAATCCTGTTGATGGCATCCTCTAGGGTAAGAAATCTGAGTGTTGCCCTAGAGGACAAGCTGACATTTGAAGCTCAGGTGTCAGCTGTCATCAAACATGGTTTTTACCATCTGAGGAACATTGACTGGATTAAACCCCTAATTCCACCCAAAGACCTGCCATCACTGGTGTATGCTTTTATAACATCCAGACTCGACTACCGTAATGCTCGTTACCTCGGGGTCAGTGGAGGAAGCCTCCACTAGCTGCAGCTAGTGTAGCATGCAGTGGTCAGGCTGCTGACAGAGCTGTCAAGGTCCTGTCAAGTGACCTCGGTCCTGTGGGGTCTGCACTGGCTGACGTTCAGGTGGAGGATTCTCTTCAAGGTGGGCTTGCTCACCTATAGAAGCAAAGTGTGCTGCACTCATAGGAGTAAAACCAGAGGACAAGGTAGTCACTTGAAAAATTTAATCCAAGTGAAAGAACGTTGGAAACAGCTCAGCGTTCATTCATCTGAATTACATTTTTCAAGCATCTACCTTGTCCTCTGGTTTTGTTCCTACAAGTGTGGCAAATTTTACTTCTACAGTTTGCCCAAGGGTTTGCTACCTTGTACCACACCACCAAAACCAGAGTCCTGGGCGCACCTTCCATTTGTTAGTTGTTGGGGCTTGCTCACCTACAAGGCCCTATATGGACTGGGTCCTGGCTACCTGTCAGACCTCCTTACTCCTGCTATTCCACACTGCTCCCTTCATTTCTCCACTGAGGGCCTCCTGGCAGTGCCGAGGACCAGGCTGCAAACCTTGGGAGATTGCTCATTCGGAGTGGCCGGCCCGGTCCTCTGGAACTTGCTGCCAAGATCTTTGAGGGATGTCTCTATGGTGGAGGCATTTAGGAGGGGCCTAAAGACTCAACTTTTTAGTCTGGCTTTCCCTACTGATACTTTTTAAGATAAAATATTTTTAATTATTTTAATTTGCGATTGATTATTTATGTAACTCTGAATATTTTATCACTCTGTCAAATTGTTGTACTGTATGGTGCCTAGAGTCTCAGGGATTGGTCACCTGATGAATAATTAATTACTTACTTACTTATGTCATCAGAACTTGAGCTTCATATGTTGTTTATGCTACCATGGGTGATGACTGTGTGCTTCTTCCAAAGATGTGTTGCTTGGCCCTGACTAGCTCTCACACAATCTACTCCAAGAAGGCAAAACACTTCAACCAAGCTACCATCCTGTCCAGCAATGCCCCCTTCTCCTCACCCACTTCCCTAACAGTGGAATCCCAAATTACCACTAGTTTCCTTTCTCCTACTTGATAATTTGGTGTTCTGGTACCAGGTTTGCTCCCATCAGCCCAAAGTGTCTGTTGATGACCCCCTCAGCATAGCAAGCTAGAAGCTGATACCTGTAGGTGGTGTCCACTGGAATGGTGCACCTTATGATCATGTCTGCTGGTTCTATTCTCCCTCTCATATCCCTTCCAACAGAGATCACAGTCCCTGCCCTCTTCTTTCCTCCCCTATCTGTCCCTGCCAACCACTTCCGCAGGCCTTTTGCTCAAATCCTTAGTCTCCTCCGCCCCATCATCTTAAGCTGACTGTTCACCTCCCTGCATCCCTATGGTGTCTCCAACTGCCACTCCAGATTGTCAAATTACTGTACTTTTCAAATGCATCAGCTACCCCTCAGTGACTTAAATGGTATTCCCACTGCTCTCAGTAAGCAGGATGGTGTTCATCGCAAAGCCTTTACAGCGCACTAGATATGCATCCCTTCCAGTGTCCTGAAGGCTAATCAAAGTCCCCTTCCCCAGAGTTCCCCACAGATGCAGAAAAGTATGATTCAGCTGTAAATAGTTTACTTGTCTATGATAGACTTCTGCAGCTGTGCTTGCAACCATTATTCCATGATCTCCCCTCATAGCTCAAGATGCTCCCATAGAGTTGTGCAGTTTATCATAAATATTCCACCTTGTAAAATATTCCTTAGGGAAACCAAACAAGCTCCCCAAATTCACCTAAGCTTCCTTCCTTTCTCTTTTTACTTTTCTGCCATGGTGTGATATTAAAAAAACAGGAATTCTTAAAATTGGGGTTGGGGTAACACTATTCTATAAACTCAGTTTGTAATTTTTGTTTAAACTATCAGCTATATGTACAGTAAACTCTGTAGATTAATGTGGTGTACCACAGGGTAATGCCACTTACACATAGTCACCTCACTGGAACACAGTGTTGTGATGATAAAAAGGACTTAGGGTCCATCTTGCCTGCTCACCAGTCACACAACAATGACTGTATCACATTTGACTAGTGGCGTTTATCCAAACTTCTCAGGCATAATGCCACTCCTAAACTTCATATGTGGCTTCAAAAGGGTGTTGAATTTTGAGTATTGTGTCTTATAGCCTTAGAGAATGGAAGGAAAGCCACAGATGTGAAGTTTGAACGTAGCTCCACCATTTCAATGTGAAGTTCTGCTTTCTCTTACAAACTAACATTGATCTCCTCATTCTTATCTGGAAAGCAATTACAGTATATGGTTAGGGCTTACTGTGTATGGAAATCAGTGGCTACTCAAAAGTTGTTGTGCATGTTCTAAAAGTTGTTGTGCATGTTCTACTATCAGTGCACCTGTGTACCTACTCACACTGACTCCCGCCTGGCACCCACTTTCATTTTCACTTAGCATGACTTGCCCAAGCCATAGACTGCCTTTGTGACTGCACTATTGGATTGCAATGCCTGCCGTCAGGATGTGAGAGGGGATTCCCTTCAGAGTGTGGCAGCGCTTACTTCGCTCTCGAGGTCCATATGCCATTATTTCAACCCCTTGATGGAAACACAGGATTGTGTGTGGTCACCCATACATTGTTCCTTATATCTTTACCCCGGACAACACTTCTGGTGAAATATTGAGCCTATCTATTTCCATGTTTAATTACAAAAAACATTTTGACAGGTCTATGACTGTCCTCCTAATGAGAAAACAAACCTCAGAGGAATCATAAATGATAAAAGCTTTAATTATGCTGGTAGGTATCATCTGTGGTCGTAGGTCCTCAGTTACACACTGTATAAACCATAAAAAAACACAAGATTTAAAAATTAGTGTTTCAGCATTTCAGCATAGGCCATCATTAGTGGAGCCGAGTGTAATTAAGGAATGACCCCAATTCAAACGCTCGCCGTTAAAATGCTAGTCAATTAAAATAACAAAATAATGGTAAAATATCTTGACTGAAACTTTAATTCTGGACCCCTGTAACCTGAAGTGTGAAATCAACTGCCTTTTACATCATTAAGGGTGTTATGAAAGACAGACTGCAGGAGTGCTATGTAATGGCAGTTAAATTACAGAGAAATTTCCGTTGGAAAAACAGTAACATAATATTGTAGTTTTGTGGTGACAGAAAGAATTTTGGGTCTATCTTGTCTGCTCCTTCTACTGCTCAGCATTAAGCGACTACTGTGATTTGAGTAGTGACACACACATAATTTTAACAGATAGATAATTCTACCCCAGGAATTTGGGCAGTCCTTCTTTTATTTATTTTGTTTATTTATCAAGTTTTGAGCAGAAGACAAACACTTAGCTATCACATCTTGTTTCCAGGTGCATGCTGGGGAATGGGTTGCATGGACCACCACTCTTTTGTGAAGTAATTTACCTTTCCTAAGGTGTTACCTTAATCCTAACACAAACACACAATTCAAGTACATGCCTATAGGTCTGCTTTCACTCACCAACTCAAACAGCGGTGTATAAATTCATCTTGCCAATCTGCTTAGTTATTGGAATATGGTTATCATGCTCCTTCAGCCTTCTCTGGTCTGATTATTTTTTTCAAAACATCCAGTCTTTTCTCCTACTGTAGCTTCTGCCCCCTAATCCACTAATTAGCTTAGTGGCGCTGTTCTGGACTTAACCTATCAATAAACAGGATAGCTGGGTTTGATTCTCAAAGGGTTTGCAGCACACAGAGTGTCATTTTCTCAGAGGAACATATTGTGCTGTTTGAAGAATTTTCACCCTTTCAGTACTGGTGTTAGTTTAATTAAACAGCCTCCTGCACACTTGAGCACTAAATAGACCAAAAGGCCTGTATCTGCTGGCAGTTTCATATTTTCATATATTTTGCCCACTACAATGTAATTGAGTACCATTTTTATGCAGCCTGCACTGGAATGATTAATAAGGGATTTATTGCCCGTGAAATGTTTCCCTCAAGTGCATTTTGCAGAGCTGTTAAGGCTTATTTTCAAAGCAACATAGCATGCAAATGAGACCACTTATGCACCAAAAGAGTAGACAAGATTCAGCCCCTTCAAATTAAACATGTTCTGTCTCTAACAGAACTGGGGCTTGATCCACAATTGCAGTCAGTGCATCAAGGCAATTTGTTTTTGTTTGTTTGCTTTTTTGGGGGAGGGGGATTTTATGACAGTACTGTTGCAGAGCCACCCAAAACTAAAAGATGTGATTCACAAGGTACAGTATGCCACACTTTATGTGGGGAGAATTCCCCCCTCTCTGTAAGCATGGTATAATATAAATCTCCAGCCCATATATTGGCTAGCACAAATGGGGTTTGCCCTGCCCAAAACATAGGAATGCAGGAAGGTATGGCTGAAAAATATGTAAAAAAAAGCTCTTTTGAGTTTATCTGTTGCCACGTAGTGGGGGTATTCATCAAGTTCCTTACAGTCAGTATACCTATCCAACTTTGTCTTAAACTGACAGCCTTATGATTTATCACACTAGGTGGCAAGCTCTTCCAGATTTAAACCACTCTCTTGATAAGCAACCCACATGAATTGCCTGTGAATGTAGCATGACATGTGCAGTGCTTCAAGGCCAAAATCTGGATCACAGTTGTGGTGCTAGGCTGTTACAAACGCACTCATCAGGTCAGGCACTCTGCTCTCACACTGCCAACCTCAGAGTGCAATAGTGTGAACAGGTAACAGACAGGGTAACCCTCCTGTCTGCTTTTGGGTCTGAATCACCTTTAGTCTCAAGTTCTGGGGGGATTCAAACTGTGAACCTTATGCTAGTGTACCCAAGGTACAGGTTCAGATATACACCCTCTTTGGGGATTGTGGTACAATCGTTTGCCAGGGGCACCAAACCAGGCTTCCAAAATGAACCTTTAAAACTCTATAACAGACCTTAGGTATATTCTTACTTTTTCCCAGTTTAGTAACACCATCAAGCACTTGAACAGTTGTCAGACTTAAAAATAGAAGCACTCCACATGCAAAAAAATGATGGATGAAACCCAGGCAGAATTTTAAAGAATATGTTAACTAAAAATGGATAAAAACAGTAAGATAAAATACAGAACAAATATCAAAGTGCATCACAATCACATAAAAAAAAAACATGGAAAACTATGGAGCAAACTCCAACCAAAATACATTTCAATATTTTCTATCGAATGTATTACCTCTGCAAGTGCAGTTAAATTAGAGAACTGTGTCTCTCTAGAGTCCCAAAATGATATGACATTCATTTCAGACACAAGTATCAGTTTAAACTGTATCTCCACACCTCTTCTGTGAGTCATCTAGCTCCTCCTTTTAGAATAAAAAAAATACAAACATGATGTCCTATCAGGAGGTATATTAAATAATGTGACATCAGCAAAAACTCATTTCTCAATGATGAGACTTTGATCAAGTCTTTTCTTTGAGCTGGTAGCTGGTTCCTGTCTTCCAAAGGAGATCAGATGTTTTTTATGACATTTTAACACATGTTGGTATCAATGGCCTGTTCCTCTTTAAATGTCATAAAAGTTTATTAGGCTCATCCTCTGGCAAATTGATAAAGTTACAGTTGGTTTTCAACTTCAAAGCAGCAACAGGCTGTAAAAGATAATAAAATGCCATCTGGAAGGAAGGTAAATAATTAACTGGTTCCTGGTCAGTTTACATATCCTGTAGCTTCACTGAACCTGGGGTTGGGGGGGGGCACCCATGGAAGCACAGGTTGTCTTATGTGAGACAATCACATATTGTATTTTTATTTTACAAATATCATATAATAATCATAACCAGCTGGCCAAGCATCACACTAGGCACATGGCAGTTCAGCTAGATTTTTCCCTTTCACCCTACAAAACATGTATTTAGTTTCCTTGTAGTCCAGATGTTCACTTCTCCATAGAACCACGTATTTTAACTCTCTGGTGGCCTAGTAGGCCCAGAGCAATCATTCTCACAGGTGGTCTGACAGATTCACCCTCACATCCCTGCCTCTGCATGGTATTCTGATTTTCCCTACTCCCCAACAAGTCCCGACTGTGGAGAGCGGCCAGTGGCCCAGATATTCAGAAAGGTTGCACATGGCGCAACACTGTTGCACCATGTGCAACCCACTGATGCACC
The DNA here is from genome assembly GCA_016271365.2 of Neoceratodus forsteri. Taxonomy (NCBI): domain Eukaryota; kingdom Metazoa; phylum Chordata; order Ceratodontiformes; family Ceratodontidae; genus Neoceratodus; species Neoceratodus forsteri. The sequence continues at coordinate 376,044,345 of CM057449.1, forward strand.
CCAGTGCAATATTCAAATGGGGATTGTGCCTGGCACAAATCCCGATGCCCCGGAGTGCATCAGTAATGTATGCGGTGCAGGTGGGGGGTGCCCATGCATACTCCGCACATCTTGATATTCAGCCCTGGATGTCCTGAGCCCATGCATGCGCAACCCCTACTTGCGCCGCATACAGGTGAGCCAAAAAAAAAAGGAACAATGGCTGGCCACCCACAGGTGAGCTGCCATATTGCAGGGCGCAACACGGCAGCTGCCACCTGTGGGTGGCCTCCCAAGCTCCGGCTGCACCTGGTGGTGCCCCCCATGCCCGATCGCAGGCATACATAGAACAAGGATCCTCCTAAATCCCTGGTGGTCCAGTGGACCGCTCGCAGCCCGATCACGGGCATATGTTTTCAAAAATAGAGGTCCAATATCCCTGGTGGTCCAGTGGACCGCTCGCAGCCCGCTCGTGGGCATAAGTTAAAATAAAGGAAGTCCAATATCCCTGGTGGTCCAGTGGACCACTTGCAGCCTGATCGCAGGCATAAGTTGTAAACAGTACATGTCCAATATCCCTGGTGGTCCAGTGGACCGCTCGCAGCCCGATCAAGGGCATATGTTGTAAAAAGTAGTGGTCCAATAACCTTGTTGGTCCAGTGGTACCCCCCTCCCCGCCTGCCTACTGAGCCCCACCACCCCGCTCCCCCCAGGTCAGAGGCGGGTGGCAGCACCTCACCTGCCTGCCACCCTGCTGCCCGCCGACTGTCACCATACGGAAGGGTTAGCAGCCCATTGGTCCACAGTGAGCCAATGGCTGCAGCTCCTGTTTCATATTATTAGTCCAGATATGTGAATGGATCCATTCACATATCTGACTGTGTAGTATGGTATGAGCTGCATGCCTATTGGATCACGCTTGGACCAATGGGTGTACAGCCCTTCTGTAAGGTGTCAGTTGACAGGCAGTGGGTGGCTGGCGGTGGTGCGCTGCCCGCTGCTGACTGGGGGCAGGGGCTCAGAGGGCGGTGGGGAGGGGGTACTGCTGGACCACCAGGGTGATTGGACCTCTACTTTTACAACATATGCCTGCGATTGAGCTGCGAGTGGTCCACTGGACCACCTGGGATATTGGACTTCTTTTATTTTCACTTATGCCCACAATCGTGCTGGGAGCGGTCCACTGGACCACAAGGGATATTGGACGAATATCTAATTCTACATATGTCTGCGATCAGGCAGTGGGGCACATTGCCGAGCTGTGCAGGGGGGGTCGGTCCTCAACGGCTGCAGCCTGGCAGGGTGCCAGGTGCAAGTCGCCGGGGATCGGTGCACCTGCATGCAAATGGGGCCATAACGACATGCAAATGGCCCCATTTGCACCTTGCATGCATTATGGCCCCATTTGCATGTGCACTTTTGAATATCGCGGTTGTTGTGCCTAGCGCAATGGAATTTGTGCTAGCGCATCCCACTGCTCCACTCTGGCCACTTGTCTTGGCGCAGTGCCACTGAACCATGCGCACTGTGCATGACCAGGGTGTGATATTCAATGCTGCTGTGCCATGGCACAGCTCCGTTGAATATCACCCTGTCAACGCCTCTGTGCAGCCCATTTGCACTGCGCCCAGGCTTGCGCCACAGCCTGGTGCAGTCTGAATACCTGGGCCACTGTACCCACTTACAATCCTGTGACTCTGTTACCACCTGCTGTTAGCAGTGGGTAAATAGAGAAGAGCTCTGTGGTACACATGGCTCTGTGAGGGCTACAGTGTGCTAGTGAATGACCCTGCAGGCTATTCAATGTATTTGTTTCTGTTGACCACTATTATTGTTTTTGTGGGTGCTTCATTGCTCTGAGTGAGTGCACCATTCTTTATTTCTTACATGAGTTTGTTGTGTGATGCACCACACCTCCCAGTAGTGGCTTTCTACATGGTTTGTGAAGTATATGACAATTTTGGAAAGGCTTGCTGCAGGTTAGGGTGGGGAACAGTTCTTGCAATGTGGAGTTATTACTCTCCTACTAAGTCATGGATTGAGATTATATTGAAAAATTAAATTTTGGGACCAGTGGAGGAGTAGGATGGGAGGATAGCATTATAGCATGCACTTGGCTTCTGGGAGGATGCCAGGGGACCAGTATGTTTGTTTTTATAAATCTGTGTATGGGGGAAGGGGGGTCCAAGGTTGGAAATGATTGGAGAGAGAGGGTTGCCACACAACTAGTCCTTGACACCTGGAAGGGAGAGGTTTTTTTTTTCATTTTCCCTCCAAGGTTGAGTTACTCAGTAATAAAATAAATATTCACTATCAAGTACCATATTATTCTAAGTATTTGTGAATTAACATTTAAAAGTCACAAAGCTCTAGTTTTGTCTTAACTCACTTCAGCTCAATTTCTGAAGGATTGCAATCGTCCTTCATATTCAAGGAGGCAGTATAGCGCAGTGATTTAAGGCTCTGAGCTGCAAACCTGAAGATCTAGGTTTGAATCCCACAGCCCCCACTTGCATATTGTGTGACCCTGAGCAAGTCACTTAACTTCCTTGTGCTCCCAGGTCTCACCTGTAAGCATGCTTCAGCTTACTGTGTCTCTCCTGGTTAAAAAAAAAATATATATATATATATATGTATCAAAAAAGTGCCCTTACCTGCAACTGTTCTTGCTCCGCACCCTTCTTGATTCCAACCTATCCTTTGCCTCCAGTATCTGAAACCTTAGTTATTAATTTATTTGAAATTACTCCTAATGGGATAACCTACGAAATGCAGCAGTAACCTATAAATCTGCCTACTATCCCCTTCACAGAATTGCTGACATTTACCATTATCTCAGTTTCTAGTTAGCTGAAGCCATCATTCACAGACTCATCACCTTCCAACTTGATTACTAGTGCAACTCCCTTCTGTATGGTCTCCCCTAAGCCTCTCTTCATGAAGCTCCAGACCATCCAAAATGCTGCTGAATGTCTCCTTCCATTCTTGAAAACAGGACCAGAATTCTACCTAGATGGCAATATTGCCACATAGTACTGCCCAGACAGGAAATGAGTCTACAGTTTTCTAGAGAAGTTAGTTGGTCTGCAGACAGGGAAGCAGTAATGAAGACAAACTGCAGAGCTGCAGGCATTTGGTAAATCTGGGGCCTGGTTTTCCACAGAGAGAGACACTTCAGCCAGTGATACAGTAAGAGATCAAGTGTCAGACAGCACTAGTCCAGTGCCCCAGTTGAGGGGGCAGGCAGCATTCTAACTAAAGGTAGTGTGAATGGGACTCGGATAACAGGATACAATAAGTCAGGCAAACCAATAGCTTTTAGGCATAAAAAGCGCCGCTCTGGCACTTGTCATTTCATTTTCTTCTTTAAATGAAATGCTTTTTTACAGATATAAAAGTCTGGTATTAGTTCATACACTTCCAAAAAAATGAATGGAATGGCCTCTGAAGGGCCAACATGCTGGCCAGCAGTGGCAATCTTTTGTTTTCAGTCTTTTCACACAGATCTGTGAGCTCCCAATGTCTTTCACCTCTCACAGTCAGCGAAACACTGACTCCCCTATCTAAATTCTGCTCCTAGTGGTAGGTTTATATACACTGTTTCTGGTGACTTCATTTCCTTGGGGTACACCCACATTGTATCACCTAACAAAAAACATCCCTGTGAGGCTCATATCACAGCCTATACAAAAGAAAAGGGATATTTCTGAGCTTTGGTTCAAAATACATTACTTTCCTCAAACATCACACAAATCTCGCAGCCCTGACCAATTTTATCTATACTTATAAACACAAGGATCCTGATTAATATTAGATCATCCCACCAGACAGCCTATAATGGAAACCATTTCATTATAAATAAAGACCACTAGGGGCCACTGTCCCGCTAAAGGACCCAGCCTATAGGAGTTCTCTTACAAACAGGTCAGGACATTTTTCTCTTGTACTTCCTTGTATCTCAAATCATGTACTACAACCTTACAATAATGTTATATGCCCACAACTTCCTTAAAAAGAATGTTTGTGCACTCCCAAGAGTGCATAGGAGTATCTGGTTTGAAACACAGGTATTTACATGTAGTCCAACAGCTGAAATTGCAGCCCATCAGTCTGACTTTCATTTTGGCCCTGTTTTTGCACCAGGTCTTCAGGGCACAGTTGTGCTTATGAGGCAGCTTCCCTGTTTTCTTTTATATCGCCCTCTATTTTAAACATTCCTCTGTCTCTTTAATAAGAACATAGTACAGCAGAGCAACATGTTTACAGAGTCATTATCTAACTGATTCTGCTGCAAGTACCCTAGCCCTCCATTTTCTCTCACGGTGGCCATGTGTTTTGCCAAAATGCTAGCTCAGTGCTTAGCCTACAAGCACTGTCCCAGAGTGCATAACTTTTTAACTTTTAGCTTTATCTTTTAATGAGAGGGGGTAAAAGTAATAAGCAGGGCGGCTAAACAGCAACAGGAAATGTTGCCCTGCTCCAACTTCATTACCACTCACTGCATTACACTGGGTTATGGAGTATGCCATTCCTCCAAACACAACCCTCTGTCCCTTTCTTTTGTTTTCAATTATACTGCAACATGCGGCATACCCTGTAGCCTTGGAGCATAACTATGATCAGAAACAAGCACAGAGCTAAGCTTGCTCTGATTAAAGGAGTTGGTGCTGCATTGAGTGCAATGGACACCTTTAGGGCTAAACACTTCTTTTTTTGTTTCAAATTTCCCTCTCTCTTTGGCAGGAAAAATTACTTTCTTTTCTCAGATGGGCTGCTGAAATCTACCCAAACCCATTCGCAGCCGCCCGCTTAGATGGCTGAAATTTGTAGTAAGAGAGAGCTCGAGAAGGGAGCGCACTCCTGATTTAAAACTATTTTTTCCTCTCTCCAAACATGTGGGGCACCAGGTTTACTATTATACAAGTGTGACATGCGCTATTTTGTTTTTTTACACCTGCCCTAAATGCTTGCTTATAGCATGCCATGTGCTTTATACATAATCAGGGGCATAATTTACTTTTACAAAATCAAAGTGCCAAAATCACCTATTCCAATTACCTTCCTTTTGTACAAAGACCTACAGGGAACAACGGGGGACAAAAATAAAAGGGGTTGCTGTTCCTGTCTTGCATTATCTTTATTTTTTTTCAAACCTTTTATCCTAGGTCTAATTGTCTAATTTCATAATTTTTGCATGTAATTTTTCTTCACCATGGTTCTAAAACCATAGCAAGTGGCAGGTACGGCAGGTGGTGACAGCTGGTATAAACAGCATAATTCTCATTTTTAGGGCTGTAGTGGGCATAGCCCTGCAAACTTCTTGCTATCAGAAAAGGACTCCGCGCATTCCTTCTGACTGAACAACATGTTGGAGTTGCAACACAGTCACCTCCATATCTGTGAAGCACTCCTCTTGTCGTCTCTGGTGGAAGTCGCACTGCACTATTTTTTGCTGTCTGCAGTCATGACAGAACATGGCACACTCCACCATGTCCATGGTTGCTGCCAAACTGTAGTGCACAAGCGCGACTACTAGCGCATGCACAGTAGAGAGTGCCAGCCAACTTGGACATGGAAGAGTGTGTCCTGCTCCGCCATGTGGGCCACTTTTTAATTTTTTAAAACTTATGAATATCCCCCACCTGACCCTCCCTCTAAGCACTCACCGTCCCACCCTCTTCCCCCAGAAACTTAACAATGACACTGGGGGTGCCCAATTCCCCAGTGCCCTGAACATGTTCCACTGTGACCTTTTTTACTTAAATATATATTTTTTTCTCTCCCCACCTGACCCTCACTCTCAGCCCCCCTCCAGAAACATATCTCTGACACTGGGGGGGGGGTTCCCAATCCCCCAGTGTTACTATTGGGAATCCTTGATCCATTTTTTCCCCTTTAAACCTGAAAAAAGAAAACCGTACATCAATGTCTTTGTGGCCATTAGTGACCCTCCATCCAACCCTCCTACTCAGCACCCACCACCACCCCTCCAATCCCTTACTTACCCACTGGGGGGGGCCAATGCTGTAATATTCTGTGGACTGCAGACATGTCTTCACTCTTCAAAGGCGACCCATAAACTGAGGAAACAGATATGAGGTTCAATGTACTGTATTTCAATGGGGTTTTGTACTTAGTGCCATAACTTGGCCATTTTTTCATATTTTTGCCCCAAATTTTCAGCATGCCTTCATTGGGACACCACTCTCATGAACAATTGCACGGTCACCCCGAAAGGTGATTTCATAGTACCTGCGTGAAATCACCTTTTGGCCAATCGAGAATCCTTGGTCCATTTTTTTTTTCTTTAACCTGAATAAAGAAAACCATCCATCAATGTCTTTTGCAGCCATTAGTGACCCCTATCCAACCCTCCAACTCAGTACCCACCATCTCCTTCCAAGCCCTTACTTACCCACTGGGGGGAGGTCCAGTACTGTAATCTTCTGTGGACTGCAGACACATTTTCACTCTTCAAAGCTGGACCACGAACTATGGAAACAGATATGTGGTTCAATGTATTTCAATGGAGTTTTGTACTTTGTGCCATAACTTGGCCATTTTTTCATATTTTTGCCCCAAATTTTCAACATGCCTTCAGTGGGATGCCACCCTCATGAACAATGGCACTGTCATCCTGAAAGGTGATTTCATGGTCCCTGTATGAAATCACCTTTTGGGCAATCAAGAATCCTTGGTTCATATTTTTTTCTTAAACCTGAAAAAGGAAAACCATCCATCAATGTCTTTTGCAGCCATTAGTGATCCCCACCCAACCCTCTCACTCAGCACCCACCACCTCACTCCAAGTCCTTACTAAGCAACTGGGGGGAGGTCCAGTGCTGTAATCTTCTGTGGACTGCAGACACGTCTTCACTCTTCAGAGCTGCCCCACAAACTGAGGAAACAGATATGTGGTTCAATGTACTGTATTTCTATGGGGTTTTGTACACTGATCCCTCTTTATAAGGACCACCTCTGGAGCCATCCAATTTGTTCACTATAGCTATTGTTCACAATAGTGAGGTGTTAATATGCTTATTTAGGTAACAATGGGAGCCATCATAGGTGTACACTGTAACAGAAATTCCTTATAGAAGGGTTCACTATAGCGAGGGAGCACTGTACTTAGTGCCATAACTTGGCCAATTTTTCATATTTTTGCCCCACATTTTCAACAAGCCTTCATTGGCATGCCACCCTCATGAACAACTGCACTGTTATCCCAAAAGGTCATTTTGTGGTCCCTGTGTGAAATCACCTTTTGGGCAAAAGAGAATCCTTGGTCCATTTTTTTTTTCTTAAACCTGAAGAAAGAAAATCATTCATCAATGTCTTTACAGCAGTTAGTGACCCCACCCAACCCTCCCACTTAGTACCCACCACCTCCTCCAAGCCCTTACTTACCCACTGAGGGGAGGATCAAGTGCTGTAATTTTCTGTGGACTGCAGACATGTCTTCACTCTTCAAAACTGGACCAAGAACTGAGGAAACAGATATGCGGTTCAATGTATTTCAGTGGGGTTTTGAACTTAGTGCCAGAACTTGGTCATTTCTTCATTTTTTTACCCAAAATTTTCAACATGCCTTCTTTGGGACGTCACCTCATGATCAATTGCACTGTCATCTCAAAAGGTGATTTGTGGTCCCTGCACAAAATCACCTTTTGGGCAGGAGTTGAAAATTTTCTTTGTTATTTTTCAAATCCTGGTTAAAATGTTTTTTTTGTTTTTTTTACATCCTGAAAGGTGATTTCATGGTCCCTGTGGGAAATCAACTTTTGGGCAGGAGTTGAAAACTTTCCCTGCCCTTGTTCATGAGGTGGGGTCATCAGAAAGCTGTGTTGAAAATTTGGTGTAAAAATATTAAAAAAAACAATAAAGTTATGAGCTTACATTGAATTTTGTGAACGCAGATAGTTTTCAATATTTTTACCACAAATTTACAACATAGCTATATCATTACAGCACCTCATGAATGTGACAGCTTTCATTTATCAAATGCTGGCCAAAATGTTTTTTTTTACATCCCAAAAAGTGATTTTGTGGTCCCTGCATTAAATCACCATTCAAACAGGAGTTGCAAATTTTCTCTGCTCTTATTCATGAAGCAGGGTCATGGGAAGGCTATGATTTAAATTTAGCATAAAAATATAAAAAAAAAGTTAAGAGGCTATGTTAATTTTTGCAAAGCAGGCTCATAACTTTGATAATATTCAACATTTGTACCCCAAATTTTCAACGTAGCCATTTGTTTACAGCACCTTATGAATCTGACAGCTGTCATTTTTCAACTCCTGCCCAAACTGTGTTTTTTTGCATCCTGAACGTTAATTTCACAGTCCCGGTGCAAAATTACCTTTAGGCCAGGAGTGGAACATTTTCTCTGCCCTTCTTCTTTCTCTGCCCGTCCTTCAGATGAGACATTAAACCGAGGTCCCTTCTGCTCATCCTGGTGTTGTCCTGGTGGGTGTCCAGGTGGAAGTAAAAGAACCCAGGGCGCTCTTCGCAAAGAGTAGGGAACATTCCTGGTGTCCTGGCCAATATTCCCCTTCCCATAAACCGTTTCATGCAATTATCCAGGCTGTGTGTGGGTGATAATGTGCGATATGGCTGCCACCACACATTCAGTCACTTCACTACCAGTCTAGCATTGCTTGTAAAGCACTTTGGATGTATGAAAAGTGCTATATAAATGCTGATTCTTCTTCTTCTTCTTCATGAGGCAGGGTCATAACAAGGCTGGTTCTGGGTGGTCAGGGTGCTGGCAATCAGAGCACCAACAAGAGAGCACAGACAGGAAGGGCACCCCTGCAAGCAGGGTACCTGTGCAACAGGGCTCCCTGCACTCTGGAGTACACTGCATACCCTGCGAGTAGAGTGCCATGTTACGGCAGTGCCTGCACCACTATGCTCATAACACTCCAAACCCTGCACTCTGCATATTGGACAACACTGCTGTCCAGCAGGATCATGGACTTCTGCAAAGGAAGCCCCCTGGGCTTCAGACAGTCTGGCAGTGATGCAGGGTAGTATCCAGACCTTCTACGTGCAGATAGTGCCGAGATACCAGTAGATGAGGTGATTGTCAACAGAGGTGTACAATGACTGGGCTATGAGCTGCTCTGAGGCCATCCAGTGTATGTCCAGCTGTTCAGTTATGGATCATAGAGCCCATCACTATTCAGCATGGGAGATAGCACAGTATGAAAATGGAGCTAGTGAGTGATAATGCCAATGAGAGAGCACTGTCATTTGTGTGTTGTACAGTTGTTGGCCGTATTAGTCAGTAGTATATGGATGTGTCATGAGCAGAGGCATGTTCTCTATGAGACGTTTGACCTAGTTGTTTATTTGGTTACAAAGCCTTTGCAGTCCATGCCTGCACAGTTACTCACCATGCACCTCCTGTGGCCCCCGTAGGCTTTTGGTGGGTGTGTCTGCAGGTGTGCAGTGTGTGACACTGCCCTGCTGTGCTGTGTTGGTTGGCACCCCCCCAGTCCCCTGCAGTTATGTGGTCTGGTACTGTGTCTACCAGTGACCTCCCACTGGCACTCTGATTGCTGGTGCCACGATACCGGAGTTCTGACCACCTGGAACCAACAAGGCTATGTTAAAAATTTGGTGTCAAAATATTAAAAAACTAATTTTCAATATTTGTTCCCCAAATTCCTCAACTGCAGCCCTATCAGCTCTGGTCAGAACTTGTTTAGGAAGGGGTGGCAGCAGGGGACAATGTAGGCCCCCATACAGGAAAGGGAATGGTACCAGAGGATACCCCAGTTGGGAGGAGGATCTGGAAGATGGGGTATCAGGTGTAGCAGGAGGCACTATAGGTGGAGAAACAGATGCAGAGAAAGAAAGAGACCCAGGGACCATAGACAGGGGGAAGAAATATCTTAAGTAGAAAGGGGAATAAATAAACAGGACATCAAAGAGACAACAGAACAGATAACAAATGTAGTGTTTAATCTGTCAAAGAGAGAGAAATTACATCTGTGGAACTAAGTATTCTGTCTAGAAACCTTTCTTTCATTTCTCACATGAAATTGAATAGCTTTGGTTTAAAATTAGACCTACAAAGCTCTTTCAGAAATATAAGGTTGTGATACTTTTTTGATGCAAAACCTACTAAAGAGGAAGCGGCAGTATGTAAAAAATGGATGGAATAATGTCAATAGGAGTAAAAGCTTACTTTTGTTACCACCAGGCACAGTACCAGCAGGTACACAAACATATTGTGACTTGGCACAGAGGGATATTGAGGGGATAATTAGGACAGAAAGAAAAGCAGGGAGATATATGCAGTAAGACACAACAGGGTGTGAGTTTCTTTTCCTGAAATGCACACCCAATGTTTTGTGAGGCAGGAGGCTCTTGCACAGAGTGCCTTCAACCACCTTGAAGTGTGGTTCTGGAAAAGAAACCTACACCCTGGAGTGTCTTACTTTGCCTAAAAAAAATGTGTTCCATGCAAAAGTATATTTTATATATATATATATATATATATATATATATATATATATATATAAAACAAAATAAAAATACAGTTTAAAAGGCTTTTTGTTAAGAAAAGTAGTTGTTCTTTCTGTATATGTAAACTGGTATTTCACATCCATGCCACTAGATGATTCTATGAGCTGTCATTGTAGCACTGCACCATATAATTAATTGGATGCATGATGGGACAATACTTGTCATGGCCATGGTCCTCCCCCACACCCATGTCACCTCTTTTTTTTTTACCTTTAGTAAGTTTTTTTTTAGTTTCTATTTTTCTCCTCCTAGGAGTCCTCTGCCACCCTCTGACATCCCCTACCCCACACGGCTCCAGGTATGAGGCCCCCTCCCATGAACACCATGACTTACTCTTTGTGGCAGGGGTTGGGGAGCGACTTGACCCACCAGAACGGATATGCATTCGGGAGGTGCCTTCCCAGACCGCTGCGTTGGGGGACCATCGTCATCCTGCAGAGGGCCCCTATTTTTTCCATTTTCTCCCCTTGAGGTTGCAGCGTGCAATGGCACCAGCGGGGGTGGCACGCATGCTCCCATGCACATTCCGCCAAGCGCCTGCCGCAACTCTCGCCCTAAGCTCCAGTGCTGATGTGCCACCCCCCAGCCTCCACTAGGTGGCAGGCAATTGACGAGCACTGCAATCCCCCCTCCCCAGGAAGGAGAGCAGTCCTGTGGATGTTCGATCCTTCTCCTCCCTGCCAACCTCCGGTGTCCCATGTCTGTTCCCAAACACGGGTCACCGGTGCGGCATGAGGTAAGATGTCCAGCGCCTCAGCCCTCAGTGCCACCGTGCCGGCTCTACCTTTTGTAAGTTCAGCCCTATGTGTTTATTGTTCATGTACTGAAATTGGTATGATGGCATTTATTGTTTATCATGAGATCTGAGGCAAGAGACCAAGAAACCATGCAACTTGTTGTATCATAGCTGTTGGCAATTTAGTGCAGTGAGCAATGCTCATGATCAGGAGCACAGTGAGTCATAGCTGAGCTGCAGGGATTGGGTGCTTGATGTTCGTGTACTGGACTCTTGAGACCAACAAACCACATGGCTTGTTGTGTTGTGACTTTTGGCAGTTTAGCATGATTGACAATGCTCAAAGTCTGGAGCAGAGCAAGTCCCAGTAGAGCAGCAGGGATCAGGGGTTTATGAGAAGACAGTCTGTCAGAAGGAACACTTTGTAAAGAAACTGTGTGTGACTTATGGGAAGGGGGTTAAACAATTTATTAAAATGAGTAAACTAAAAAGGCAATGGTGTTTGAATCAGGGGCTACCATGTTGTAAAGTAAAGTAATCACAACAACAGGACTTAGGCCTTAAGCAAATAAAAGCAAAGGGCAAAATAAAAATGATACCATACTTAGAAATATTGTTTAAAATGTTGAGAGGTGAGAATTCTATGTGAGGAGTGAGTTTTCTGAGTAGGTGTGATGAGAAAATGTTTTTTCTCTGGGTTATGGCAAAATGGGAGTGGTAACTGTGTGTACAGTGTCAACATGACTGCCAGAATTTTTTTTAAAGTTTTCTGATAGGCAGTGATACCAGAATGCATTGCGTATTGGTTGCCAGAAGTGCGAAGCCATGGGTTTCTTTACCTGAACCACATGGCTTCAAGATCTTCTTGGCCACTCAGCATGCAGGAAATTCCCTACCTGTTTTATAAGAGAAAATGTAATCTGACAGCATCAGAATTTGCAAGTTTACGGAAGCTGGAAAATGACCCTTCAATAATCATAAAGAGTGACGACAAAGAGGGCACCATAATGGTGCAAGAATACATATACTATAAAAAAGACTGTAATAGAGGATTAATAAATAGGGAGAATAACATGTCACTATAGGTAGAGATGGCCAAAGCTGGCAAACTCCACTCCATGAAAAATGTTGTGAATTTTGCACATTTCATGAAATTTTTCACAGATGTGAAATTCCTGCCCCAAGATGCAGAATTTCACCCACGGATGGTGGAATTTCCCCTGTGAATAGTGGAATTTCACGACTCCTGGGTGAAATTCCTCTGTTCATGAGTGAAATTCTGCACTTCACAAGTAAAATACCACATTTCATGGGCAGAATTTCACAATTTTGCGTTAGCAAAATATTTTGCGGATCACTCAAGTTTCATGAAATATTTCATGCGGTGAAATTGCTGATTTTGCGGGAACTTCACCTGCGAAATTAAACTTTGGCCCATCTCTAACTATAGAGAAACTCCTCGGAGGATTTAAGCAATGAAATAAAGATTTCTTAGATCTTGGATTGGATATGGGATGGTTAACCAAATGGGAGCATAATGTATTTATTTATTTGAAAAAATTTACCAGGGAAAACATACTGAGCTGCAGTATCTCATTTCTAAATGCATACTTGGGGAAAGGGGAAAATGGGATACATTCAGAATATAAAATAAGAAAAACAAAGTTAAAATAAACATGAAAATCAAACATAAGACGAACATTTAAACATGAAGGGCAATAAACAAAATCAAATTTCAGCTAATAAACAATTACTATGACATACACTGACAGTCAGTAATGGTAAGGACAAAATATATATACACTGCATGATAAAGGACAGAAATTTTGATTCTCGGGGCAGAACCACACAATTGAGTAAACAACACGTCATGAGCCATTTTACAACAGGAATCTGAAGACTTCAATTTTCTACACATTAGCCAAGGTACACAAAAGTTTAGAGAATCCATTAGGAAGGTGCATAGTGGCAGGGATAGGTCTACCCCTTGTCCATATTTGTGAATCCTTACATTAAACCTACAATGGAGACAACCAGGGCATATTTACAAGACATGCGGGCAAAGATAAGGATAATAAACTCAAGGATTTTGGATGTTAATGGTTGTAAACTGATAAAGTGGGATCTTAAAGACCTGCATACATCCACTCTTGCAGGGATGATATTCTGGTACTGAGGAAAGCACTAGAAAGATACATACAGAGACAAAACCTCCCAATTTGTATCTGACTGGCATGGCAGAATTCATTCTATGCAAGAACTTTTTCAGGTTCAAAAGAGAATACTTTTTGCAAATCAAGGAGGTGGCCATGGTGTCCACAATGGGCCCTTCATATGTACAATTTGTATTGCTTTTCAACTGATCTGTGAGTGCCTTTCATTTCCTTTTGTATTAGCTGCTACTGTTTGAAATGGCACCACTGCTGCATGTTGCAGCCTACAACTGCCTTTTTTATGGACAATGTTGACATTCAGGTTGTGTTCCCCGAGGAAACTAATCCATTTATAAATCATATAGTGTCATACAAACAGTTTATAGATGATATTATTATTATTATTTGGAGAGGTTCAGAAACAGAACTGTTGGGTTTTCATGAGTATCAAAAAGAAGGAGGTATTTTCTATCATATGTGGTTAACTACAGAAAGGATTGTGTTAACTTTTTGGATGTGGAAATATTTAAGGAAGATGGAAAACTATGCGCTAGACTGTTCTGAAAACCTATGGACAGGAATTTCATCCTCTGTGCCAACCGCTTCCAGCTCCAGAGACTTCTGGACAGCATACAATATGAACAATTACTCAGGGGAAAATGGAACATTTCCACTGAAAGTGACTACATGAGAGCAGTAGAGGATAGTTGGTACAGATTTTTGCATAGGAATTATCATCATGAGATGGTATCTGAAGTGAGGAGAAAGGCTGATCAAAAGGACAGAGAAGAAATATTAACATCTACTAGAGACTTACAGACAAAGGAGAAGAAGAAACTAAAAGGACTGTACTGCAATGACACACTGTATTCAGAAACTATAGGAAATATAAGCTGTATGGTTAACAAGCTATTGGAACAAAATACTTTTCCAGAGCCTCAATTAGCAGTGGTGAAAACAACAGAAACCTTGAAGGACCATGTAGTCCACACTGACCACCCAATACCAAAGATGGGGAGCGACATTTCTTGATTAATTTGAACATCAAGGGCAATTTTCCTTGTGGCAGGTGTTTAAATTGCTCCAACATATACAGATTAAAAGAAATTCAAAACACAGCAAATGGACAAATGCATTACATTAATGAATGTGTTAATTGTGAGGCAGCGGGTGTGATATACAGTAAATGCTAAAATGCCCCTGCAACCCTATGTATGTGGGCAAGAGAAGACAACTCAGATTCAGAATACAGAAGCGTACAAGGGACATTAGAGGAAGAAAACTGGACTTCCCAATACTGAGGCATTTTAAAGAACAAAAGCACATCATCATACTAAACCTGAAGTTCTTTGGTATAGAGCTGGTCGGTATTGGCAGATGGGGAGAAGATCTGGATTGGAAATTATTACCAGGGATGTGCACTACATCCTACATCAACTACATCAGTTGGTTTAAAGCAACCAACAAATAGTGGAACTGAATGATTTAATTTATTTGGTTGCCAATTATGTAATGTGATTTATTTTTTATTAATGTATTCAGTCAAGTACTCTGTCTGTTTATAGAGATCTGGCTGGTATATGGACAGCCATCCTCTATCTGTTTGCCATCTCTCACCTTGACTTATTGAAGAAATGGATGAATAATAGTTTTATTGAGCTATTCCATATGCATATGTTCTACAGTGAGTAATCACACACAGTTCAGTTCAGTTTATTGGCAGGAAAATACTCCATTGAGCAGGCTCATTTACAAGTAGGTCCTGAACAGACAATTGTATACATAAAGCATATACAAATATACAACACATAATATGTAAAACACTCATATCCTATAAATGACAAGGAAATGTATAAACAAGTAATATTGTTAATAAAATAGTTCAATGAGGTAAAAAGATATTTAAATACTGGGCAGCTAGATAGTACAGTTTGTATTGTACATGATTACATTATGGAGCAACAGAGGGAATTTGATAGGTTATCTAATTTCAGTCTGAGAAGGCATTAGGCAGGAAGGGGAGAGGAAAGTAAGTTGAACTGGTGGGAGGTAGGCGAGGGCAAGATAGTTGAGGATGATGCAGGTGGAGATGATTGAAGTGGGGAAAGGGTAGGTAGGTAATGTAGATAGTAATGGGAAGGAAAACTAGAGAAGGGAGTATTTGTTATTTAATCCAGTAGCATGGGGTGAAGTAGTGAATTCTGGTTCGGTACTCCGTGTGGGGTTGCGGGTTGGGGTTGTCTCCCAGTATTGCTTCTCTGTTTACCGTGTGTGGTGGTGGTGGGCTTCTGCTTGGCCCTGCCACCCTTTTCCTGTGCTCCCCTCCTGCGCCTCCTCTTCCCCTTACTCCCCCAGGTGCCCGAGGCCTTCACCAGCCTGTGCCTCTGCTGCCCAGCCCCACCTTCCCTGTTGTAGCCTTCCTGTCTGCACCTTTCCCTGGCAGGCTGTTGGCAGTTCTTGCCTCCTGTGTGCGTGGCCAGCTGGTGCTCGCATTCATGACTGTAGCCAGTGTGGAGAGCACCTTTGCTGGGCTGCATCTACAGTCACTGTTCCACTGCCGTTCTGCTTTATTTGGCGGTCGCTCTTTGTGTGGCTGCTCTTCCAGCATCACCCACTGTTCCAGCACCTATACGGTTGCACTCTACATGTCTGCTACCTCTCAGTATGTATTCCCCGGAGGAGTGGGGTATGACAGAGACTTTCAAATGCCTCAAGGGTGTAAATAAGGTGCAAAAGGGTAGCATCTTTTAAAACAAAAAGACATTCAAGAACAAGGGGCCATGATATGAAAATAGAGGAGTAATGTTAGAAAGTATTTTTTCACAGAAAGGGTGGTGGGTCCAAGGAACAGCCTCCCAGCACAGGTTGTTGGGGCAAAAACAATAGGGGAATTCAAAAACATACCGGACAGACATAAAGGAACACTAGCGATAGGAAAGAGAGGGTAAGCCATAAATCATTAGAATCTGCTGTATATGAAACAGGTAAGGAAAATGGGAAGACTAGCTGGGCCAAGTGATCCTTATCTGCCATTAAATTCTATGTTTATACCTTTCTGTTAGCTTTTCTCTTGATACCTCCATGACTGATCCTTAATTGGTCCGGGTTATTGTTCCTGATACTATTTATTGTTGTCACATTTTCATACACTGCTATGTGCTTTCTGCACTTTATATTACCTGTACATGCAATTTTGTTTAATATTTATTTTAATTTTTGTGTCTAATTGTACCTTATGTTTGATCAGATGTTTTGATATTTTGTATTGCCTGCTACTTGTTCCACCTTGTCCTCCCCCCGGGTCACAGCTGGACATGAGTCTTAGCTCAGTGTACCTCTCCTGGTTACCAATTTGTCAGTGGTGGTGACAGTGGCTGAGAAGCTAGTACACTCACCTCTGAGGCCAGAAGATCAGAAGGTGGTGGGTTCTAGCCCCACACTGGGAACATAGGATAAATCCCAATACTGACACTGTAGTGCAACAAGAGGGGATTGCTACACTTCTGAGGTGCCAACCTTTGGATGAGACGTTAAAACCGAGGTCCCGTCTGCCTGTTTTGGTGGTTGTGCAGATGGACATTAAAGATCCCATGGCATGTCTTGATAAGAGTAGGGGCATTTTTTTATTTATGAAAAACAACATTCAAATATTGCAATGTAACAATCACATATTCCATAAAAGAAACAAAAGTAAGCATTTGAATCATGTTAATATCACATCAATTACATAATGAACAGAAAATTAATCCAAGTATTCCCTATAAGGGAAAAAAAAAAGTGAAAAAGTGAAATTTTTAAACCAAACAAAATGTTTCCATAAAGCCCTTGCATGAAAAGTATTTGCGGAAAGTTCTGCTTCATAAATTATTCTCAGGCTTTGTACCACTTGAAACAGAATCTGAGCTATCCCATATTCATGTTGCTGCAGTAGGAGAGCACACCTTGCTTACCACAAATAATATTTACAAAGTGAGAAAAATAACCTGAGTGTACTAGGGTGATATTTTCTCAAAATTGGGGGGAATAAACCTAATATCAGGATTTCCTGAGTGATGCTGAGAATCTGCTTTTCACCCCAGGATCTGTAAACTAAATCCTCAAATTTCTGAGCAAAGGAGCATAATAAATAAAAGTGTTCTTGTGACTCTACTACCCCTGGGCATGTGGACCAGTAACACATTCGTTTTTCTAGAACCTTGTGTTTGTGCGTGCTTCTAACCACCAGTCTATCACAGAATAATAGCTACACGATGTCCCAACCATTTTGAGGAATTAACTGGGTAAAAATATCTGGAAGTTGATTCTCATATTGTGCCAAAACCTGGGAAACTTTGTAGAATTTTATATTCAAACTAAAAGCGTGAAAGGATTTCATAGAGTTACCCAACAGAATCTGTGGGTGACCTGCCATGATTTCAGTTTGGCACATGCTGCAGATAGGTATGAAGAAATTTGAAACTGTTTTAGATTTCGGGGAAGGGAAGAGGGGTTAGCAAACCATGCCTGCAGAAATTTATGTAATACAAATTGGATATATGTATATCCACTTGGAATGGGGTTTGATAATAAGGGTAAAAAAATTTGGTAAAATTTGGTAAAAGAAAATACTATAAAAAATATAGGACAGAATGGACCATATGTACCCCTCCTAGCCTATAATCATGATAGGTGTGAATCCTCTTCATGGGGTTTAGTCTGCTAGCCCAAAATCCATGGAAATAAAAATTCATAATGCTGGTTTCCAGTGTAAGGGATAGGGCAAAGACATGAGCTACATGTAGAAATAAAGGAATGACTAGTGTATAAAGTAAAGAAACTCTCTTTTTCATTGAAATAGTTTTGTGTTTCCAGGTAGACACTGTTTGTTCTCCCCTTTGTACTGCCCGAGACCAGTTTAGGGTCACATCATTTAGACCCCCAAAGCGTAAACCCAGAATTTTCAAGGGATGAGATGATGTTTTTATCCCTGTGAAGGACTTTATGATCTCTATATCTGATGAAACCAGAAGAACTAACACCTGACTCTTATAATTCAGTCTTGAGTCAGAAATCTGCTCAAATTCTAAAATGTTCTGAGAGAAAGCATCTGCCTTCATATCTGTGAAAGTACAAATACATAAATCATCTGCATAGGCACTAATTGTGAGTGCAAGGGGTTTTGTTGGGTAGAATTATATTTTCCTGAGCAAGGGATCCATCTTAAAGGGGTGTAACAAAGGACAGTCTGGGTAACCTTGCTGCACTCCCTTTTCCCTGAAAAAGTAGTTTCTGGGGAGCCATTAATTTAAGGGATAATAGATGCCGAAGCAAATAATAAAGAAATCCATCTTATAAATGTTCAGGTACGTTATAAGCCTGTAATACTGGGAAAAATATAGCTATGGTCTTCTGGATCTAAAGCCTTCTCCTTGCCTAAGGCCAGGATCAGGCAATTCAAACTGAATTCTTGTGAATGTGACGTAATAGCTCTCATAAAAAGTACGTTTTTGAAAATTTACCTTTTGGGAACAGCACTTGTCTGCATAGTGCTAATTACAGTTTCTGCCATTATGGAAAGATGTGCTAGAAGTAGTGATGCCAAGATTTTATAATCTACATTTAGAAGGCTTATAGGCCTCCAATTCTTCAAATCCCTCCTGTCCCCTTTTTGTATAGTAAAATTACTAATGATTGAGACATGACTACTGGGTATTGTTCATGGGTGAGGATGTGGGAAAAAATGTCAGCCAAAACTTGACAGAAGTATGCTGAAAATTTAGTATATAACTCCACAGTTAAACCATCCAAACTGGGTGCAGAGTTCTTCCTCAGTTTGCTCAGAGCAGCGGAAATCTCTGTAGGGGTTATGGGGGAGTTCAGTGTGGAGAGGCTCTCAGGGTCAGTGGGAGGGACACTTACATTCTTTAAGTAGTTTGGATCCCCATTGGTGATAGAGAGGGAGCCAAACAAATCTTGCAAATATGTTTGGGCTATGTTTTGAATTTGATCAGGATCTGAATGGGTGCTCTGGGTACAAGGGTCCAGGACATTGTCTAGTGTTATATGTTGGACCCTGTTCTGGCAACTTTTATAGATGTCCAAAGAGGGTTTCAACCCCTGGGTTCCAAATTGAGCTTCTAGTTTTAAAGTTTCTGCTCTATTATATTGAATATGAAACATTTCCTTCTTAATTTGTTTAATTTCTTTTCCTAAATCAAGCTTGAATTCATATGCCCTTGATATTGTGTGAGCTAATTTGTCTCTAAGTTTTAAATACTGTAAATAAGTGGAGTTTGCTTGTTGTACTGCCTGCTTCATAAAAAAAGATGTAATCTCTTTCTTAGTGTCTATCCACCAGTCAGTAATTGAGTCAAAGGCTTCAATAACTGAGTATCTAGCCAATAAAAGGTCAGATATTTCTCTTCTATACCTGATTGTGAAAGGAAGGAGTTGTTTTATTTCCATCTGGAACCCTGTTGGGAGAAAGAACATGTATGATGTACTGCAGAACTCTCAGAAGGGGTTTCATCCATAGTCTTCTCAGGGATCCCTTCTAGAGAAAGGCACGGGGTCATAATGTCGAAACGACAGTATGCCACATGGCAAAATCGCACTGCCAATACAGCATGATTCTTGCCTTGCGTCATATCTCTTTTTTCTGTAGTGGGCCCACACCCCCTCTTATGGGGGACTGTGTACCTCAAATTCCCCCCCCCACTATAGATTCTCAATTCTGGGGAGGGGGTTCAAGTTGGGGAGTGCACAAAGTTTAAAAAAAAAAGTTTCTGGGACCAGGAATCAAACACCATCCCAGAAGTACTATCTGGGTTCCCTGCTGCTGTGGCTCAGTCAGTTGAGCCACAGCACCTGGTCAGCAGAACTCACTCCCAGCAGAGGTCTTATCCTCTTCCTGGGAGAGTGAGAATGGTGCAATACCGCGTACAGTAGTATACATGGTATTGCACCATTTGCTCACTGGTGCAACACTGTACCTGGTTAGCCATAATGTCATATGTTATTAAGCATGCACCATTATGACCCAGTACGTAGAAAAATGAGTTCACTCTCATGGATTGGAGATGTCACCAAAACTGTCTGTTTCTTCTGAGCCTGAACCTGCCATTTTTTTATTAGCTGCACTGGGACTTTTTGGGCCCTGTCTAGCCTGTTTTTCTCTGCCCAAGGACAGGATTTATAAAAGTGACCTCTTTCATCACAAAGGTTGCGCTTTAAAGGATTTTGGCAACCCAAGCTGATGTGGCCATATTTTAAACAGAGATTGCATTTTGGCTTATCACACACAGAACTCATGTGTGTCCATGCCCCACATTTATGGCATGCTTTAGGTTACCCAGGATAGAAACATAAGCCCCTGTCCCTACCTACATAGAAGCTGCCTGGAAGGTGTAGAATGCCAGTGTCTACTTGCTTGACCTGCACTTTTACTTTCCAATTTCCCATCCATACTAAATCTTCATCTAGTATTGGGGAAGGGGCTTCCAGAATAGTACCTCTTTGTCTCAGCCAGTACTGAACATTGGCTATGTTTACCCCCTCATTTCTAAATAGGAGGGTGATTGTTTTAATGGTGGACTTGGTTAGGGGGATAGGAAAAAATGGTTGCCATAAGGGGGTGTTCTGTACTTGGGAATTTTTGGCCCAAAACCTTTCCAAAGGAAAAACTGTTTTTAAAACTAACATCATAAATAACTTCACGTTTTTCATATATCGCAGCAAACAATTCAGATGGGTTAATACCCATTAGTTCTTTTAACATTTTGTGCAAAACAGTCCTTCAATCAGGAGATGTTGCAGGCTCCCCATTATATTTCAAGTGGACAGCGTTCCTTTGCTGAGCCGGTTCATCCATGTTTTTAAACAAGTCTGACATATGGAATTGTCTAGGTTGCTCATTGTCAGTATTTTGGTTTTCTTGTACTGCACCTTCAATTTTCCCCAGAACAGAGTTCTCATCATTTTCAGCCTACGAGGTGGTATCTGTATGCAAGGATCATTCCTTGAAGACCTGAATGGTTGCTATATCGTTATCAGTTTGCAAAACCGTTTTGGAAACAGAATCACAATTTTGATTATTCTGAATGTCGGGTGCCTGTTGAAGTGTATTACCCTCCTGGATAATAGTAGCTGAGCTGACCGGGCCTGATGAAGACCAAGTGTTAGAATTTGAGTCCCTTTTCCATTCTGCCACTTTCAAGGTGGCATCAGGAGACCAAGCGCCTGAATGAGGGTCATTTTCTCCATCTTGTCCTTTTCTCAAAGGAAGCTGATGAGCGGGCGGAACATCCATAACATGTGGAGGAGCATCCTCCTCGAAGAAAGCAACTGGAGTAAGTTGTTATGGAATTATAATTGGGCTGTCAGGTAAAGCAGAAGAACCTGAGGCACTAGTGATATTTTCCCACAAGTCTTCTTCTTGTAGTGATTTAACAATAAATTGCTTATGTGTTTTCAAGGCAGTTCATAGTAAGTCTTCTTGTGAGATGACAGTTGGTACCTGTTCACAAGAATTAGAGACCTTATCCATTGTTCTAGTTACAAAGGCACATCTTGTTGTGGAATGTTAGAATCAATTGGAATGTTCATAGATTCCTGGATTTCTTCCATGACATTTTCAGTGTTTTTATCAGTCTGTTGTTCATCTATTACAAGTTTGCTTGTTCCTTCATTTGCAGAATTAGCGGTCTCCGTAGGCCTTAACCCAGCCTTTCCTCCTCCTCCTGTAAACTGGCTGTCTGCCATGTTGGAATGGCAGATAAGGGTTCCCCCTACTGTCAGATATGGAGAATTTTTATTTTTCAACTTCAAAAATGTATACAGGTACAAACCATCAATAAGATGATAAGCACAAAAGAGAGCTTAATACATAACATACAAAATGGACTAACAATATTCACTTCATATTTGTGTCTCTTTTTTTTAAACAATAAAATAAAATAAGGAAAATCAAAGAGAAAATAAACAGTTCACAAGTATCTGATTAATCATCAAAAGCAATATTAACCATAAATAAAATGCAATTAGATATCTCAGGTCCTATCACACAATTTCCATACATTAAAACCTTGTATATAACCTCTAGTTTTGTATTTCCTTTCCTCAAAATTGTTTAAATCATAAACCACAAACTTGATTGTAACTCATATTCTAATTTCAGACCAGTAAATCATGTTACTTATTCTGTAAGCTTCTCATAGGTAGGGTGTTAAATCCTGGAAAGGTTTTAATATAACAACATTATACCATGGGGAAGTCTTTCCATAAATATACAAATCTAACATGTGGAGTATTTTTCAGTTCATACTTAATATGTTTACCTAACTTTTCTTTTATAATATTAAATAGTTGCTCTTGTGTAACAACCTGTTGTATAGAGAATCGGCATCTGCTTTGCCAGATCCAATATTTCATGATTGCAAATAGGGTGAGTATGCTTCCTGTATTTAGTTTTTTCCAATGATCTGAAATGATATCCAGAACAAAAGAATCATAATACAAGTATGTGAAAGGTAGTGTGCTCCAATGTGATGCCACTAACTTTCAAAACTCTATAATGTATGGACAATCAAAAAATAAATGTGGTATCATTTCTAATACAGTTGTGCAACATATTCTGGGGCAATATATTTTTCTGCTATTTCTTTATGCTTTAAAAATGTTTTTGATGTTCAATTTGTCATGAGCTCCTAACCATACTATATCCAATAGTTTAGGTGGGATTCATTTATCCATTATCATGTGGCATATTTTTAATTTTTCAGATTCATTTCTTCCCTCAAAAGGTTCAGATATAAAAAATCTATCAACGACTTTGTAGAAAAAATGTGTCTTGTACAAGGAAAAAAAGTTTGTTTATTGATTCGTATGTTCGTATGATTTGCCATTGTTTAATTTTATCGATCCCATATTTTAGATGTTGGGGGAATTTATGGGTTTTTAGTGTCCTAGGGAGTGTGGCATCATCTGTCACTTATCTAACAGAGGCTAAAGTTTTGTCTGTAGACAATAGACCCACATAGTGTTTACCAATTTTAAGACAGGGACCAAATTCATAAAAAAGTAAATGCTAAGGAAAAATACAATGGGGTTAGTCATACCTAGACCTCCTTTTTTCTCATCCAAATAAGTAATACCCCATTTAACGGGGTTTAAACAATTCCCCCCAAATGCATGCTAAAAAGAGCCCAAGAATTTTAGTTTCTTTTTGTTTTGGAATTGGGAATACATGGCTAGGATATAAGAAAATTGGAATTAAATACGATTTGATGATGTAGATGCATTTCAATTTTCCCTTGTTCCATTTATTACACTGTATGACTCTTTTCTCAGCTATTTCTATTTTATTATTCCAGTTTAATTCAGCCATGTCACCGGGTCCAAAAAGGATCCCTAAAATTCTTTGGGGTTCATACACCACTGGGATCCCCTGGAGCAATGTTTCAGTTTGATCCTCAGTGCCTGCTACTAAGTGCCTGCTACTAAAACGTTTATTTAAATTTACTTCCACCCCGGTGACCTTGGAAAAGTCTGATAGAAGTTTCATAGCTTCTGCTCCTGAGGCTTGGTCTAGAACAGTTAAAACCACATTGTCCGCATATGCACAAAGCTTTATTGGTGGTATTTTGTTGATCTGCATGCCTTTAATTATAGGGAACATATTAATCTGTCTAATAATAGGGTCGATAGTTAAAATGTAAAGAATAGGGCTGAGAAGGCACCCTTGCCTTACCCCTCTGTTCACCTTCCTGTTAACTAAAAAAAAAAAACATGTAGTAGTGGGGAGATAGTAGCTGTCATATAATACATTCTTAACCAGGTTATAAATTAAGAGGGTATACCATAATTCTCTAAACACAACCATACATATTCATGAGATATTTTTCAAAAGCCTGTGTCTGATCCAAACTTGTAATATAAGTTTTACAGTTGTTTTGTTGACTATGTTCTATAATTTCCCTTAATTGGATTAAGTTATCCGTTATTTTTCTTTTTGAGATCATACAGGTTTGAGAAGAATGCATAATCTTTTTTAAAACCGATAATAATCTGTTGCTTAAGAGTTTTGCTAAGATCTTTAAATACATGTTTAAAAGGGTGATAGGCCTCCAGTTATTTAGCATTTTTCTATCACCTTTTTTTAAAAAGGAGGAACAGCATACCTTGATTTAACTCAGGGAGAATGTCATTATTTTGCAGTAGGGCATTAAAAATGTACACTAACTCTTCTGGG
Organism: Neoceratodus forsteri; assembly: GCA_016271365.2. NCBI lineage: Eukaryota > Metazoa > Chordata > Ceratodontiformes > Ceratodontidae > Neoceratodus > Neoceratodus forsteri. The sequence goes on from CM057449.1 coordinate 376,068,976, forward strand.
TTTTGACCCTACAACCCGATGCAAAATTCAGTGGTTAAACCATCTATGCCAGGTGGAGTATTTGTTTTTAGAAATGTTATTATAATAGCTACTTCCTGGCGGGACACAGGTGCATTGAATTTATCTTTTTGATTTTTAGTAATATGTGGTAAGTATCATGATTTTATCCAAGTTTCAGCCATTTTGTTTATTTTAAAGGGTTCACTGAATTTGTGAAAGTATCAATTTCATGAACAAGTTCTTGTTTCTTTGTTATTGTCCATCCTGCATTGTTCAGTAACTGAGTATTGGTTTTATTTTGTACTCTGTATTTGCAGTTCTCATAAGGATTCACAATATGGGATTTCCCTTGGGTCCCAAATTTTTGTTCTGCTTCTAATGAAGAGAATCTATCAGATTGTATAGTTTTATTTCTTCTTTAATTCTGGTTATTTGTTGTGTACTATTCCTAACTGTTTGTACATTTTCTTGTAAAAACTGTAATTGCTGTTATAATATTTTGTGTTTTTGTTGTTTATCATAATGTATATTCCTGGATGCTTGTTTAAGGAAAGAAATAAAATCTTTTTGGAATCCTGCCATTATGTCACCATGTTGTTATATAAACAAGCCACTGGCTTCCTATCTGATATAAGGTCACACAGTGAACTTTGTATTTCAGGAATTTTTGAAAGTGGGGAATTAAATTTCCATGTTCCTTTTCCATATGTGACTTCAGCTAATTCAGTTAGACATATACTGATAAGGCAGTGGTCTGAAGTAAATACAAAAATCACACATGCCCCCACAATGCAAAGCATCATGGGCTGCATATGCAAATCACCACAGAATGTTATGCTGGTCCAACTTTAAGCAGAATTGCATGGTGCCGAAAGGCCTCTCACACAGTTTGCAAAGGGTGCTAACAGAAGACATAGACACATGTTTCGTCCTACCAGGACTCATCAGTATGCCTCGTCTGTTTGACACCCCAGTGGAATGGACCAGCTACCCATACGGCAGTGTGCCTGGGATATATTGTGGTGAACCCATTAAAATAAAAAACTATTTAAAAGACAAAGAACCTCTGTGCATAGAGACTGAGGCAAGGGTTACCCCAAAGGGCATTTGGCTGGGAAGCCAAGTTTCAAGAAAATACAAAATCACACATGCCCCCACAATGCAAAGCATCATGGGCTGCATATGCAAATCACCATAGAATGTTATGCTGGTCCAACTTTAAGCAGAATTGCATGGTGCCGAAAGGCCTCTCACACAGTTTGCAATGGGTGCTAACAGAAGACATAGACACGTGTTTCGTCCTACCAGGACTCATCAGTATGCCTCGTCTGTTTGACACCCCAGTGGAATGGACCAGCTACCCCACTTCAGTGGTCTGAAGTGGCTACTACCAGAGCATGAACATTCCTAACTGGGACTGTGTCTGAAATGAAAAAATAATTAATACGGGATGATAATTTACCCTTGTGGAAAGTGTGAGCTGACCTTTGGCAAATAAAAGCAAAGGCAACTTTAAGTTTAGATTGGTTGAGTAAGTTTTTCAATGCTTTCACATCACAGAAAATGTTATCTGTCTGTATCCCTCTATCAGATCGTAATAATCCACAACTGAAATCTCCACCAAGCACAACTATTTTGGAAGAAAATAGAAAGGGCTGAATTTCTTTTAATAGATCCACTTGACCCACCTTAGTTTGGGGTGCATAGCAATTAATAAAACCAAAAACAGTTCCCTTAAAAAACACATCCATCACATGCCCTACCCTGTTGAATTTCTACAATTTTGTGTATTTTTTCATCTTGCTGAAAAAAAACAAAACAAATACCCAGACCACTACATGTCTTCATGCCCAAGGACCAAAAGCTGGATTCCCATTTCCAATCAGGTGCCACCCTTAAAACCTCAGATTGTTCATGTATTTGGGTATCTTGAAAAAAATACCACATCAAAAGAAAATGTTTTGAAACCAGCAAAAGTAGCTTTTCTCTTTTTTCATTCGTTATACTATTTGTATTAAGGGAGGCAGCTGATAATTGTATTTGGTGCATTTATGAGGTTACTAATGATCAAGACAATGGTATTTCTTTAGCTTTTGATCTGGTGCCCCACCGTTTTTTCTTCACCTTAGGTTTAGTTTTTGAAGAATCTTTGTTACCTGATGATTGTTCTTTAATCAAGGAGGTGTCAGACAAGTCCCACATTTCTGTATCACCCCATTGTAACATGTCATACACACTGTGCAGCTGTACAGGGGTTGGAGTTTGTCTGTTTTGTTCTTCCCTTTCCCTTGTGTTACCAGCTGAAAAGCTGTTAAGTCCTGGGTGGGGGCATATTAGAAGCATCAACAAAGAGGGGGAGTTCTTCATCGGGGGGAGGTCAGGTTTAGTACTTGTACTGGGTGTTTTGTCCTGAATGTTTCTCCTGAGGGGGACCTGTAATACTTGGGTTAGGAGTATCTGGCTGGTCAGTAGGTATGGTTGTTGGTGTTGGTGTATGAGTCTGTCTTGTTTGCGGAGGGGGTGCTCTGAAATAAATGGGAGATTTAGGACTTCGATTATTTTTAATACTGGCAGAATTCACACAAAAAGCGTGTTCTGCAAAGTCAGCGTCTGAGGTGTTGTGAGATGCCCTGGGGCAGTTTGTGAATATATGCACTTCTGTATCACAAAGGCTGCATTTACGGGTGAAAGTATAGTGTACTCCTGGATGACCCAACATTCCACACATTGAACATCTAATTTTCTCACACCCATTACTCGCATGTCTTGGTGACTCACACTTGTAACATGTTCTAGGCTGGCCTGGGTAAAACAACATTACTCGATCCCTCCTGAAAAAGAAAATACTCAGGAGGTGCTGAATCCTTGAATCTCAAAGGTGCAGCTGGATTTTATAACACCACCCTCCAGTCCAGAACCCCTCACCATTAATAATGGGGTCAGGTAACCCTTGTACTTTCACATCGCTGGTCTAATCAGTAAAGAATATCTTTAACATCCACCCACTCATTTCTAAAGAGTACAGTGATAACTTTCAGTGTAGGCTTCGATAAGGTGATTGCAAAGAAAGAGTCCTATATTTCAACCTCTTTTACCTTTGAATATTGTTGCCAGAACCTATCTAGTAAAGAGGCAGAATGAAAACTTGTATCAAAACTTTGCTCCCCTGGTGCGTGAATAAATGCAAATATTTCAGATGGGGAAAACTGTAAAGATGGTTTTATCAAAATTTCCAACATAAGTCCTGTCCGGAGGTTCATCAAGGCCTCCTTTGTAATGAATTCTAACAGCATGTCTCATTTTGCCATTTTCAGGGGGCCGGTGGAATAGGCTAGTGAAACTGGATTTTGGACCTGAATTAGTGTTCTGAAAGTTATTTGAGGAAGTCTGTTCTGGCGAGTCTACAGCCAATAGCTGATTGTCTGATATTTTGTTAGTTTTTTTCAGCAGGTATCTCAATATTAGCAGCCACTTCATTTATACATGCAGGAGTGTTCTGATGTGTAGAAGTAGACTCTGTTCCAGTTGGTGGTAGCTGATCTGGGTCCTCAGTATCAGGTCCATTTTGAAATTCACGTGTTTGTTTGTAATCCATATAGTTTGTCATGTTGCTCGAATTACTCGTTCCAGGGATGGGAATTGCAGGATCAGGAACACAAATGTCTGAGTCTGCTTGTACCATCCAGCTCGCTGTAGGGCATCTCCTGGAGTCCACATACCTTCTGGTGCACTATTGGAGGATTCTGTAGCTATCTCAGATGTCAGGTGTAGCACTCTGAAATGAAATACAGCAGCAGGTAGTTTTTTGCACATAGTATTGTCAGGACTGAACAAAAGTCTCTTTTGTTTTTTCTCCTCTTCAAATAAGGATTTCTTTTCATTATATTGCTGTTCTGCAGTATGTAACAGTTCTGCTGGATGTTTTTTTTCCAGTGGTCAAATTATCCTGAAGGTTCTGTTCAGCCACATCAAATTCATACTTTGTATATCATCTTCTGAATTTTGTTCTACAATTTCTGCCGAATTTCCTCTTGTGATCTCCAGAGCTGGACCTGCAGGAATGGAGATCAGACCCCCTGCAGGTACACCAGCCGAGTCCTCAGACTGACTGTCCGCCATTGCAGACAAAGGATCCCCTACAGGAAGAGTAGGGAATTTTATTGAAAATTGGATTTCATTACAGTATATTCATAATTCAAATTCAAAAGAAAAGTACACAAATAATAACATTTAAAATAAACAAGATAGAATTCCTATATATACAAACTCGAGAAGCAGTGTTGAAAAAAAAGAAAGAAAACCTGATAATGTATCTTATTAATATGCATAGTCACACCATTCCATAAAATTTGCCCACAGATGTTTTACTTTTTCAGGTGGAAATCTATTCATATCATATTGCATGGTTCTCCTGAGAGCATTTATAATATTCTGTAGCATTTCCGCATGTGATATCTTTTTTTTGCTGTAAAATCCATAAGCACTGTGATTGCTAGATGAAATATTTGATAAGTACAAATAGAAAGTAAATAGTATCTGCATGGTATCTACTAAATTAGTTATCTGATGGGCTACAGACTATAGTGGGATAATCTAAAGATGAAAACTTCAGTTCTTTTAAATGTACTGCTAACGCTCTACAAAAAGGTTTTCTATATGGGCAGGTTAGAAACTAATGTTCCTGAGTTTCTGTCACCTTATAGCATAATTCTCTTGGGAAGTTCCTTTCTGCCATCTGCTTATGCTTACTATTTTCTTTCACACTCAATCTTCCAAAATTACACAGCCAGGTACAGTCCCATGCATAAGGTGGGATTCTAATATTTGCTAACTGTTGTCCATGGCATGGAGGGATGGAAGGAAGATCCTGGGGATCACTGGGAAGGCACGACGAGAGGGTGAGCTGGATGCCATTATCCACCTAGGTACTAATGACCTGGTAAATGGGGAGCCAAAGGAAGTTCAGGAAGAGTTTAGGAAATTGGGGAGGGGTCTCAAGCAAGCAGCTACTTCTGTCACTTTCTCAGAAGTACTACCTGTGAGAGACAAGGGAGAGCATAGGGGTATATGCACCAGGAACTTCAACTTATGGTTGAAGAACTGGTCCCTGTGAGAAGGGTTTGGATTCATTGGTGACTGGGGACCCACCTGGAGGGATGGAGGTTTGTTCAAGCCTGATGGCCTGCATCCATCCTGGAGGGGAATCCAAGCACTCAATGATAAGTTTAAATGCTACATTGACAAGCATTTAAACTAGCAAAAGGGGGTGGCAGGCCAACAAGGAGGGTACATACTTGCTCACCCCCCACAGCTAGCAGAGTAATCAGTGAACCAGAGGAGTGGCTATGTCTACAAAGCAGTGTGCAAAAGATGGAGATTAGCACCCAAGAAGTGGATAGGCAGAAAAGGGGCAAAATTCAGCAGAAGGGTGGACAGCAAGGAGAACCAGGGATAAAGGACAACCAAGGAAGGGGCTGGAGTAGAACAGCAAAACAGTCTAGGGAGGTCAAATCATGGAAAGCCATGTGTGCAAATGTCAGGAGCCTTAGCAACAAGATGGAAGATCTGGAGGCTGCCATGGTGCAGTCAGACCTGGACATTGTGGCCATCACTGAAACCTGGTATAATGATAACCACGACTGGGAGATGGCCATACCTGGCTACAACATATTCAGAGGAGACAGGGCAGGCAGGCAGGAAAGGAGGAGGAGTGGCACTGTATGTGAAAAATGACATAAGGGCCACAGAGATCCAGGAGGAACAAAATGGGGAGAGATACTGTGGGTTAAGCTGGAAAGAAAACTGGGGCCAGCCACCCACACAGATGTGGTCTATAGACCACCAGCCCAGGAGGAAGAAACAGATAGGGAGCTGATGCTAGTCATCCAAAGGATGTCAGACAAGGGTGAGGTAGGACTGGTTGGAGACTTCAATATTCCAGACGTGGACAGGAGCATCCCAGCAGCAGCATCAACTAGGAGCAGATTTATCCTGGACTCCCTTCAGGGTGCCTTCCTCAAGCAACTGGTCATGGAACCAACTCAGCAGAAGGCAATACTGGACCATGTGCTCACAAGCAGGGACAGTGTGATGGGGGTAACAGTGGGGGAGCACCTGGGAAACAGTGACCACCAATCATTGTGGTTTGAAATCACAGAAAGAGCAGAACCAAACCACACAAAAACACGTATCCTGGATTTTAGGGGGCAGACTTTGGGAAAATGGGGAGATACTTGAAAGAGGCATTAAGGGGAATGGGGCAAGAATCAGGGGTTGAGGAACAGTGGGCAGTATTTAAAATGGGGATTACAAGAGCAACATAATTATGCATTAAGCAGGTTAGCAAGAGGAAAAGGAAGAGGAGACCATTATGGTTTTCCAAAGAGGTAGCAAAAGAAAGTGAAAGCCAAAAGATTGCATTCAGGCAATACAAAAGACACAGGCAGAAGGGGATAGGGAGAAGTACCAGGAGAAGCAAAGGGAGGCAGGGAGGTCAGTAAGGAAGCCAAGCTCAGACAGAAGAACACATTGCAAAATCAGTGGGTAGAGGGGACAAAACCTTTTACAGGTACATAAGTGAAAAAAGAAAGGCAAAGGGGGTCGCATGGAGGATGACAACAGTAAAGCTGACATATTGAACATGTATTTCTGCTCAGTCTTTACTGAGGAAGAGGATGGTAATGGGTCTGAAGGTGGTACAAGGGGTGAGAATGGTGCAGAAATTGACACAAGTCCCTATACATGAAAAAGGGTCCTGAAGGAACTGGAAGTAATAAGAGTTGCTAAAGCAATGGGGCCAGATGGGGTGCACCCCAGGGTCCTTAAAGAACTAAGAAAGGTGGTGGCTGAACCTCTGGCTATCCTGTTTAGCTGATCACTGGAAACAGGGGAGGTACCTAAAAACTGGAGGATAGCAGATGTAGTCCCCTTATACAAAAGTGGGAACAAAGAAGTGGGAACTACAGACCAGTCAGCCTCACCTTGGTAGTGGGGAAGATCATGGAAGCACTACTGAAGGAGAGATTGGTGGAACATCTGGTTGTCAATGGACTACAGGACCCAAGGCAGCATGGTTTCACCAGGGGAGGTCATGTCAGACCAACCTCATTGAATTTTGACTGGGTGACTAGGGAGGTGGATCGGGGAGGGCAGTGGACATGGCCTATGTGGACTTCAGCAAGGTCTTTGACACTGTGCCACATAGAAGACTATTACACAAACTGGGGGAATATGGGTGTGGGCATGACAGTAGTGTGGTGGGTAGGTAACTGGCTGGGCAGCAGGACACAGAGGGTGGTGGTAAATGGCTGTCACTCCACAGAGGGTAGATGAACCAGTGGGGTACCACAGGGATCAGTGCTGAGACCGGTCCTATTCAACATCTTCATCTGTGACATTGTGCAGGACCTAGAAGGCAGAATTTCACTGTTCGCTGATGACACAAAGCTCTGTAACAGAGTAGACACACCAGAGGGTGTAGACAGAATGAGAAGGGACCTGCAGAAACTTGAAGAATGGTCAGGGGGTTAGCAGTTGAAATTCAATGCAAAGAAGTGGAAGATAATGCATATGGGGCACAAAAACCCTGGCACAATATAGCAGTTGGGGGGTGAGGATATAGCATGCACCAAGCAGGAAAGAGATCTTGGTGTTATCATCTCTGATGACCTCAAGGTAAGGAAACAGTGTGACAAGGCAGCAGGTAAAGCAAATAGGATGCTGGCATGCATAGGCAGGGGCATCACCAGCAGGATAAGGGAGGTCATAATTTCCACTATACAAGACACTAGTGAGGCACCACCTGGAGTACAGTGTACAGTGTACAGTTCTGGAGACCTTACCTATGTAAGGACATAGACAGGGTAGAGAAGGTTCAGAGGACGGCAACAAAGATGGTGCATGGATTGCATCACAAGTCCTATGAGGACAGGTTGAAGGAACTGAACATGTACTCCCTGGAGGAGAGGAGGAGAGAGGGATATGATAGAGACATACAGGTATCTTACAGGAGGAACAGGGTGCAGGAATACACTATTTTTAAGTGAAAAAGATGTTCCAGGACTAGAGGGCATGGGATGAAGTTGGAGGAAGGATGATTCAGAGGAAACATGAGGAAGAATTTCTTCACAGAACAGGTGGTGGACAAGTGGAACACCCTACCAGAGGAAGTGGTGGGGGCCGAAACAATCACGGGATTTAAGAATGCATGGGATAGACATAAAGGAATTCTGGAGGTCAGGGGTAAGGGGCAACAAACTTCTAGGAAAACTTAAACTGAACTTACAAGCTCAAATGGGCAGACTGGGTGGGCCATAGGCCCTTATCTGCTGACACTGTCTATGTATCTATGTATACTACTTTACTTAATTGTGAAGCAGGACAGTTGGGGAAAATAATCTTTGATTTACTCTCAGCTTGTAGTAACAAGTTGTAAATTGCTTTCCTATCATTTACTAATACTTGCTTTGGGGAAATTCTCCATTTTAGAAGACTCCTGATAATTTCCAAACCATACTGAGGGGCTTCTAGTCTATTTAGGCCTCTCATCTGATTATTTTCCCACAGGGGAAGACAAGACCTGAGCCAGGATTCTATTAATACTTTCCATGAGAGTGATCCAGGTTTCATGGCCTCGCTAAAATTGTAAGAAACAAAAAGACCTATGTAAAAAGCAACAGGGTTTACCATCCCAACCCCTCCTTTATTGGCTGGGAGGTATGTGAATTCCCTCTTAATGGGATTTAGGCGTGACCCTTAGGATGCATGAAAAAAGATACTAAGTAAACTTGTGAACCTGCTCTGTGGGGGTGGATAAATGTAGCTGAGGTATACAAATACCAGGAGCAACAAGGTTTTAATGCGCATAATCCTTCTGTTTTTTTGACAACTGCTGCCCTTTCCAAGTGCTAAATAACTGTGTGGCTCTAACTAAATTTTTATCCCAATTATGCACTGACATATCTCCTGGACCAAAATCTACTCCCAATACCGGAACTGATTGTGTTGACAAAGTGATCCCTAATAATTGTCCTGTGGGTGGTATAGGAGCATCCCCAATTGTTACCCTTTTACTTTTCTCTAGATTGATATGGGACACAGAAATCTTGGAATAAGTTACTAGTGTCTTGGATAGTTCGACTTCAGATACAGTGGGAGGAACAACAAGCACCATGTCATCTGCATAAGATAAGGTTGTTACTATAGGATACTGAGGAGTGACTACTAACTCAACTATACTGATGTTATTCTCTATTTGCCTAATCAAAATGCCAATTGCAAAAACATATAATAGAGGACTTAGTGGGCATACCCGTCTAACACCTTTTTTGATTGGAATTTTGTTTCCTAGCCACCCATTTACATTTGGTACAATAAAGTCTGCTTTTTACATTTGCCTTATCTGGGTAACAAATGTTTAGGGAATTCCAAAGGATTTTAAAACCAAAAATAGAAATTCATGATATAGCCTGTCAAATGCTTTTCCCTGGTCTAATGCAAAAAAAAACCTTTCAAAGTACCTGCTTCCCCTTTATTAAAAGTTTCCCTTAGGATTATCAGATTGTCCTGTTGTTTTCTTCCAGGAACTGTGAAAGTCTGTCTAGGACTTACTAAGTAATTTGACACCTTCAATAGTCTCTCTAAAAGGATTTTACTAAGGATTTTCAGGTCTGTGTTTAATAAACTTAGTGGGCTCCAATTACATATATTATTTTTTTCTTCTTTCTTATATAGCAAGATCATGATTGCTTCCTGCATAAAGGCACCATATTTGGATGTTTTCAAAATAGTATACCAGTATGTGAGCCAAATCAGTGCAAAAGGTCCTGTAAAACCCAGTTCCTATTCCATCGTCCCTGGTGCTGTATTAGGGGCTAGGTTTCAGATTGCCTTTTTGACTTCCTCTAATGTTATTTCAGTAATCAGTAGTTCTGCATCTATCTGTTTAACCTGTGGTAAGTCTAGGGAGTGCAAAAAAGTTTGTGCATTCTTGACAACCCGAGGGTTTCCAAACTGTTCAGCTGCATAGGACTCAACTGTATGAAGAAGATCTTTAGAGAAAGAAACCAAAGTTCCATCTGGAGAAATGAGTTCTAAAATAATTTTGTTCTCTATTCATTTCTGGCATTCTTTATATGGCTCTAATGAGCCTTTTGACATGCTAGTTCCAAATTCCATCTCTTGATTCAGAGACTGGGCTCTGTCATACTGTACTGCTGCCATTTTTTGTTCAGTCATCATTATTTGTGCACTAAAGTCCTGATTAGACTGTTAAGCTTGTGAAATTAGATGCTGCAAATGGTGTCTTAACTGTAAATGAGATATGTAGTTCTTTTGAGCTACATATTGAGCTCTTTTTTGAAAAAACTCCTGCCAACTCTTTTTTATGTCCTCCCACCAGTCTATAATGTTTTAAAATACATCTAGCACAAAGAGATGAGCTGACCATTCCCTTTTCCATTTTTTGTAGGTATGGATCATCTACTGTAATAGTGACTCATTAAGCCTCCATTGGTTCTTTTTACATCTGGGAGTATTATCCCATGTGATATGTGCCATTACTAAAACATGGTCTGACAATGCAGTGGGTTGGATTTTTGCTTGACTGATTCCTAGAGAGCAGGAAGCAAAAATTAAGTCTATCCGAGTTTTTAATGCACCTTTATGATATGTATAACCTTTATCGGAGCAGGAAACTCTGTAAACATCTTTTAAATTAGCAGTTTGGGGCATTTGCTTCAACGTTTGTGTATCGCAGAATGGCTTATTTGTACTTAAACCTCTATCTTGAATGGACAGCCCACAATTAAAATCACCCACCCAATGCAGTATTCTAGATGTATGTAAAAAGGGCTAAGTTTCTTTAAATAAGGCTACTCATTGGGCTTTTATCTGGTGGGAATAAAGAACAATTAAATAAAATATTTCTGAAAAATTGGAAATATCCAATAGTAGTGCATGGCCAGGATGAATTTCTATTAACCTAGAAACCTTGAGAAAGGGATTAGAAAAGAGTATACCCACCCCATCACATGTGTCCAGCCCTGTAGATCAAAATGAGGGACCAAGAGTCCAGGCTCGTGAAGCTTGCTGGAGCTCAAAATGTGTTTTTAATCTAGTATCTTGCAAGCATAATATATTATATTGATTCTCTTGTAAAGAGAATAATGCTCCTATGCGCTTCCTATCGCTTTTGATACTGTTTATGTTCAAAGCTGCAATAGTGATGGAGTGCATAGTTGTAGGTTGTTATTGTAAAGGGCTACCATTTCTCATAAGTTTTCAGATATTTTTTAACTTTTTCCTTTGTCTGGTTCTTTTTACTATAGGATTTTTCCCTCCCCCTTCCATGTCTGTAGTGGAAGCCACTGAGGAAGAATCAGTTCCTTCCCCTTCAGAATCACCATCCGTACCTTCTGAAACTAAAATTGTGAATTTATTGCTAATTGGGATGGGTCCTGCTGCTGAATCAATTGTAGGAACAGTTTTCCACTTCCTATTTCTCTTCTTTTGGGGTACTTTTTTGAAAGGCAGATCCTTGCCTCCTGGCGGGGGAGGGGGCATACCTGTGTCCATAGATTCTGATGCAGAAGTTTGGTCAGACACAACTGAGGCCTCAACTATTTAGGGTTCTGAAACTGTTTCTACCTCTTCAGATCTATCAGGCTGTCAATCTGGGCATTCCTGGGGAGGTATTGGGGCCTGGTTGTCCATATCTCTAGTGTCTCTTTCAGAAACCTTTTTTGCCTGCTGGTGCTGTGCTATATTGATCAAACCTTCATGAGAAGGCCAGTCACCTCTCTTGTGGGAGGCCCATGGGCATCTCCCATAAGTGTGGCCTGTTTGCTCGTATAGGTTATATTTAAACAAATTAAGACATGCTGATGCTTTATGCCCAAAATCTAGACAGTGATTACATCTTGAAGAATCACAAGCTGAACTTCGGTGAGATCTTGACCCACATTTAAAACATGATTTAGGTTGCTCTATATAAAAAATAGCACCCCGGTCTTTTCCTAGATAGAATGAGCTTGGAAGATGCACTGGCCCTGTATTTGTGGTGAACAACTTTACCTTAGTCTGTCAACTCCCATCCCAGATCTGCTCACTATCTAAGTTAGGAAAGGGTTTCCCCATAATTTCACACCATTGTCATAACCAAAGCATGATGTCCTCTCTATGTACCCCTTCATTTTTGAAGAGGACTGTGATGATTTTAATCAGGGGTTTGGTTAATGGGATTACATGACAGGATATCCATTCTGGCTTGTTTTTGAGAGTCTGGTATTGGGTCCAGAATCGGTCAAGACTGGACACAGCTTTAAAACTAATATCATAGTTCCCATTGTCTAGCCCAATTAATGCAAAGATTTCGGAAGAAAAAACCTCATAGATGCTTTCAGAAAAGTTCTGGCTACGTAGAGCCTATCTGGTGGGTTTTCTAATCTACCTTCATACAATAAATAAACCGCATTGCTTCTAGGGGTGGGCTCACCCTTATTTGCAAATAGGTCAGAGAGTTTAAACATTAGCGCCAGAGAGGGCCCTGCTGGGTGGTCATTTAAAACATTTTCACTAGGCCCTAAATGCATAGAATCTGCCCCATCTCCATCTGCCACATTATCAACAGTATTAATATTTGCAACTTCACATGTCACTGGAATATATTTAACAACAGTTATATTTTTAGAAATGTCAATGTTATTACCCCGGGGTGAGTTGGAGCTTGGTGGAGTATTCTCATTGTTAGCTACTGCTGTTGAGGAAGAGCAAGGTAGGGTCCGAGAAATGGGGACCCGTGGGTCTGGGATCCACTGACCTGTAAGTGCCTTCATCTAGCCAGCTTGGTCTAATGCATGTTCAGGTGTCCAAGAATCAAAGTCAATATTAGAGTCCAAATCCATTCTGGTGCCCCAATCTTTATTTGCTTGTCTCTCCATGAAAGAAAAGGTTTTTTCTCCAGTTCCAGGCATTGCAACAGTGTCGTTTGCTTTCACAACCCCAAAACAATGTTTAGTTGGTCTATCTTTCAGCTTCTCTGTGCCTCAGCATGTGTGCAAAGTTTCTGGTGGCTTTCGGCATGGGTGTGGAATTACCATCTCACTGCCAGCCACTGCAGAGGCTGTTTCTGAACTTTTGACAGGCTCCCTGGAAACTTTTGGCCACCGTTTTACCTCTGGATGACTCATCAACTGTTTGACAGCTGTCTGCAAGTTTCTGACAGCTTCTCCTCTTTCAAGCTGCTGCAATTCTCTGTTCAGTTTCAATGCCTGAGCCAGCAGCTTCTCTCTTTGCAACAAGATAATTTTTACATCAGTACCTGATTTTGAGATTGTCTGACCAGAGGCTTTGACATTTTCCAAATGGTAACTTTTTTTCTTGCAAAATCCCTGTCTCACTGATCTAACTGATGTTCAGATCTTCAGATTCAAAGGAGTCCAAAACTAGCTCAGCATCTGTGAGTTCCTGAGATGACAAAGCAGGCCTAGAATCAGGGCCTTCAGCTTGCAGCACATCCTGCTCCTCTGCTGGCTTCTTCATTCTGGCTAGCTAGGGAAAGTCAGCCAAGGGGTCCCCCTACTGGAGAGTATGGGAATTTCCCTGGTGTCCTGGCCAAATTCCCCCCATTCACTTAAACACCACCAACAGCTTAGTCTGGTTCTGTAAGTCAGTTTACATCTGTACGCATATTCCCCTTCTCTTGCCCCCAGATCACACCTGAAATGAGCCATGGCTCAGTGTGCCTTTCCCGGTCACAAACTTTAAAATAAATAAAAAATGTTCAAATAAATAAACTGCTTATTTACTATACTCTACTGGAGCCTATCTACCCCATTTATATATAAAAGTGAACAATTTTTTAAGATCTGGCAACCCTGCAGTGCCTATGCAGAAGATCAGGAGCATGTCAGGGATCCACCCCATCACTCTCATCAGATGTCCACTGATGTCATCACACAATGATGTCATAATGCTGATGGCACTCCTGATGCCAGTTGTAGGAAATTTGCACTTTTTGAACTCGTCTCCACCACTAATGTTTAGGGGGGAAGGGAAAGAGGAACTTGTTTAACCAGGAAAGGCACACTTAACTGAATCTTGTTTCCAGGTGTGACCTGGGAGCACAAGGAACTTAAGTGACTTGCTCAGGGTCACACAGTATGCAAGTGGGGGCTGTGGGATTCAAACAAGGTCTCCAGGTTTGCAACTTGGTGTTCTTAACCACAACACTATACTGCCTCCTATACTGCTACAGTACACTGCCTGTTTAAATGGCATTCATTTAAAAATTCTTTACAATGAAAGAAGCCATCTGCCAAGGACACATGGCTATATAATGCCTTAAATGAGGAAGAGGAACAAAGCAGGGTTCCAACCCTGTCAATAATGTCAGATGTCCACTGATGTCATCATGCAATGATATTGTACCACTGATGGTGCTTCTGATGCCGGCTTCAGGGATGACAGCTTTAAGAATCTGCTCTGTGGTTGCTTTGCTTGCAGTAAGGTAGCAGACAATAGGAAGGACAAAGAAAAAATGACATGCGGTGAGTAATGCAAAGCCCCATAAATTATAAATCTCATGGGGGTTTAAATTGACAGCGTCCCTAAAAAGGAGCTTATTGCTTATCTTCACAACTAAAATGGGGACATTTCTAAAACTGGCCTAAAAGTAAATAATTCTATGAGAGGTGCCCAGACAGCACAAGGTTTAAAAGTCAATTGTTTTGGACATTCTGAAATTGTATTTGTATACATTCTTTACAGAACTGAAAGAATGGCTGGCTTGGTTGTGCTGAGGTTGAGGCGCTGGATGCCATACCTTGTGCCACGATAGTGACCCAGGTTCAGGAGTGAATCTGGGTCCTGGGGTCAGTAGGGGAGGGACATGATTAAATGTTCAAAGGAATGCTCTTCTGGGGAGGGGGGTTGCTGTACTGCATCTAAACTGCCCCACATTGAAGCATGGTGGGAAGGCAACAGCTGTGACAATGTTTTGAGATGGCCAGTGGCATGCAAGCCTCCACACACATGTACACTGGCACTAATTGCATTCTATCTGGTTGGGGGGCAGAAAACAGGAAAAACACACCAGAGCATGATGCCAAGGCTTGTTCCATGCCCGTGACACTGCCCTTGGACTTCCTGCAACTCTGGATCTGTATCCAGGGGGAGGACAGCTCTCCCTTTCCTAGCTCCACTGGGGGGGGGATCCATGAAGGAATAATGCAGATAAGTTCCAGAAGAGGTGATAGACAGCAAGGGTGGGCTGGGGCAAAGAAGGCACTGATTAGCTATGGCAGAAAAATCTTTGCAGAAAAAAATAACTGAAAAAAGGATCACATACAGTTCCTCTGACAAAACACTATTAAAGAGCAACTGACACAACTTCTGCTACATTGCAGATTTAGACTAAGCATACCCCAAGGAAATCTCATACCAAAAACTAGATTTTTACTTTACTTCATTTTAAAGGTATGAAATATTTTGTAACCCTGATTTCTCTTCCTGTTTAAAAAATGCCTGCGTCAGTGAAGAGCTGCTGCTGATGTCATCTCAGGAACTCACAGTCTAGTACTCCCTGTCAGCAAGTTTATAGGACCTGTGTCTCCAAAGTTGTAAAGATCATGTGCAATGGTTTTTATAAGTAAAACAGGCAGCACCATTCAATAAACATTACTTTTAAAACTATGTGCTAAACTATGTAACAAACAAATTAGAAAGGTAAAAGCCCAGACAGAGTAAAAGATAGCAGAAAGGGCAAAGAGAGGAGACAAATCATTTTTCTGATACATTAGGGAATGTAGGAAGGTAAAAGGGGGGATAGTAAAGATTGCTACTGAAGAAGGGAAATGCACCAAACATGACCCAGAGAACGCTGAAATCCTCAACAAATACTTCTGGTCTGTGTTTACCAAAGAGGACCCAGAGGATGGGCCAGCCCTGAGAAAACATAACACCCCTGGACCAGGGATAGACATGAGTCCCTTTACAGAAGCCAAAGTACAGAAGGTGCTAAATAAACTAAAAGCAGACAATGCTAGGGGACCAAATGAGATGCACCTCAAAATCCTTAAGGAACTTGGGGAAGAATTAACAGCCCCTCTGGCACTTCTATTTACAAAATCCTTGAAAAGCAGTGTGGTACCTGAAGGCTGGAAAAAGGCAACAGTGGTTCCACTTCACAAATCAGGCAGTAGCGAAGAGGCTAGCAATTATAGACCGGTGAGCGTCATATCTATAGTAGGGAAACTAATGGAGACAAATGTCTATAGTAGGGAAACTAATGGAGACATTTCTCAAACAGAGGATCATAGCATTCCTCAAAACTAGCAGCCAACAAGACCCTAAACTGCACAGTTTCACAGCAGGTAGGTCATGCCAGACAAATCTGCTCAAGTTTTTTGACAATGCTACAAAAATAGTGGATGATGGTGGGGCAGTAGATGTGGTCTACCTAGACTATAGTAAGGCCTTCAACTCGGTTCCACACAGAAGGCTGGTAAAGAAGCTTGACCACACAGGTGTTGGTCCAGAAGCAGTCAGATGGGTACAAAACTGGTTACAAGGCAGAACTC
The DNA here is from genome assembly GCA_016271365.2 of Neoceratodus forsteri. Classification (NCBI taxonomy): domain Eukaryota; kingdom Metazoa; phylum Chordata; order Ceratodontiformes; family Ceratodontidae; genus Neoceratodus; species Neoceratodus forsteri. The sequence continues at coordinate 376,085,553 of CM057449.1, forward strand.
AGTGGGTACAGGTTAATGAAATGCAATCGATTGAAGGCAGTGTGACCAGCGGAGTGCCCCAGGGCTCAGTGCTGGGGCTTCTGCTCTTCAATGTTTTTATAGTAGACATCACTGATGGAGTGGAATGGAAGGTGTGTCTGTTAGCAGATGGCACCAAGATATGTAACAGGGTGGACACCTCAGAAGGAGTCAGCAAGATAGAAGCTGTCCTCAAGAAAGTAGAAGAATGGTCTGGAATGTGGCAGCTGAGATTTAATGCCAAAAAGTGCAAGGTCATGCATGTAGGAAAGAAAAATCCAAGAAAGGAGTATTACCTAGGAGACGAAAGACTGGCGGCCCTAAACCGGGAATGAGATTTGGGAATCATAATCTCAGATGACTTGAAGGTTAGTAAGCAGTGTGAGAAGGCAATATTGAAGTCCAACAGAATGCTGGGCTGCAGTAGGAGGGGAATCACGAGCAGGAGGAGTCAGGTGGTACTACCACTATATGGATCGCTGATGAGGTCTCACCTGGAATACAGAGTCCATTTCTGGAGGCCTCACCTCAGAAAGGACATTTACTGGGTGGAAACAGTACAGAGAAAGGTGACAAAAATGATTCAGGGTCTGCAGTACATATCCTACGGGGAAAGACTTAGGGAAATTAATATGTATTCCCTGGAGCAGAGAAGAGTGAATGGGGACATGATTGAAACATTCAAGTACATAAAAGGCATTAACAAGTTATTGGTGTAACCCATAGGTGGTGCTATCCCAAGGGCTACTACCCCTGCCTGCATGGCTAGTTGCAGGTTAAGGGGCCTGGGCAGTGAAACGGGTGCCTCCACCCAGAGGTCAGGGTTGTTAGTGGTCACGCTAACCTGGGTACAGCCCTCCGGGACACTGTAACCCCCCAGTTCCCTTCTAGTGGCCTGAACAATGCACAATAATCACTTTCACAATGACCTTATTCTCCAGGCAATTACCCACACTGTTTGCACTTACTACCAGGGCTGGTTCCTCTAGCTCAATCCTGGGGACCCCGTGTAAACAAGGTTAGGCATAGCAACAGTACAGTACTTTTGACACAAACTGGAACCACAGTCAGGTTAAATGCAAAGAGTTAGATCTGATTTATTCAAAGGACTTGAACAAGGGGGGGCGTAATTAGGTTGATTTGCTTAAAGGCTACATCAATCAGATAGTTATGCATGCACTTCAGAGTCCCTACGCAGTCACACACTCTGGGTACCCAGATAGGAAAATGATGGGCTAGCCAGGAACGTTGCTCAGAGTAGGCCAGCATTGCAGCTGGTAAGGGCCCTGTGCTGGAAGAAAGCAACATGCACAACACACTATTTGTAATCCAGAGCCGGAGGGCTCAGTTCATGACAAAAAAGACAACAAAGCAATCAGATGACAACACTTTAGATTTAGCTGTTGCTGCAGGAAGCAACCCTTATGTTATCTCACGACACCCAGTACAGGACATAGGCAGAACGAAATTGAGACTGCAGGTTGTTGAGCTGGAAAGCCAGGAGAAGCAGGGCCCACACAAATCACAGAGGCATTGTTCCTGTTCAAGGTGTTGAGCAGGGGGCTTATCCACAGGCAGGTCTCTCATTGATAACTTTCTCTGTGTAGTGGGTATTCTGGCTGGGCCAGTGTGGCAAGGCCCAAGCCAAATGGAGATGAATGCGGATTCAGTCCGTGGGAGCTGGATGCAGCCTCCAGCAAGCAGAACACAGTTCAGCACACAGTGGGGAACCAAATCATGACCCACTAACAGCATACAGCACATTTACATGCAAGAAATTCTACTGTACCAGGCAGATTGCTATCTGGTCACAATTACAGAGTCGCTGCACAAACCAGGAGTTCAGAAGTAGCTGGAAATCCTGACAGGCTGATGGCATTTAGCAAATTTTCAGTCTTCTTCAGGTTAAAGCCTGGTCACAGCCCAGTGGCTTAAATCATTCTCACAACTTGGATTCAGTCCAAAAAAGACACATGTTCCCTCTCAGGGACAGCAGGCAGGCATGCAGGCCAAAACTCAGGCCTTTCCACAGTTTTCCCGCGTGAACCCATGCAAGACTTGCTGCTCGACTATCTCGAGCTGTTACTCTTTCACTTCCTAACTCAGATCTGAAGCTAGCTGCAAGCAGCCTGGGATTTTCCCCAAGATCCAAAAGGTTTGGTTGGTTGACTCCTCTGTCAGTTACAACAAGATCTCCCTCTCCAGGTTCATTTAGGTGCCAAATGTCCAAAACTACAATTCCTGCAGAATTTTGCTCCCACAAAGCTCCTGGGGACAGACCCCATTTCAAAAGTCCCCAAAGATACTGATTGGCCCATTTCAGCAGTCCAGGACCAAGATGGTGGAGATAAACAGAAATGTCCATGCTGCAAAGAAGGCAGATTAGACAAACTGCAAAATTATTACTATTCTAATAAATAATCAGCAAACAAGTACATCTTCTAACAGAGCTCCCTCTGCGCTAATAGCGATGGCAGAAACGGAGCGATTATCTGGCAGCCCGGGTGGGACTTGAGCATAGAAACACTCAGCCCCCTCCCAGATTAATTATAACTGCAATCTAGGCAGCTCTTAAAGAAACAGTACACAGAGGCTATGCAGGCACTCTCTGGCAATAATGTTTAAACTGTTAAAACACAGGACACCAGCCTGGCAGTGAGCATTTAGGCAAGCTCAAGGAAGACTTTTCAGGAACCCCCATTTGTAGGAGGCGTTACATAGGCACAGTAACTTTTTCACTTCAAGAAGGGCTCCAGGACCAATGGACCTCAGGCTGCAAAGAGGGAGGTTCTCTACCAAAACCAGGAAATTTTTCTTCACAGAAAGAGTGATGGATGCCTGAAACAGCCTGCCTCAAGACGTCATGGGCATCAACACTGTGGTGGGATTCAAGAATGCATGGGAAATACAGAAAGGAGCCCTGAGTACAAAGGGCAACTAGAGTGTCAAAATAGGTCTAAATCAAAGGGGCAGACTAGATGGACATAGCAGTCTCCTTCTACTATCAACTTCTATGTTTCTATGTTATGTGTATTTCAAGTTTTGTAACAAAGCTGACAATATTTTTGGGGTGCCTTTTGTTGAGATCCTTTTTCTAAGGATTGCTGGATGCTGGGTCATAGCACACTGTTGTGAGGTTTGCAGACTGAATACATTTCTGAAGGGATGAAAGGCTGAGATCATTCACACCTATCTTTCAATTGAGGTGATTTCTAAGGATGGCACTTTGCAACAATTATTCCATCCCCTTGTCAATGGAGGTGGGAGAGGCAATGCTCTTTTGAAACCTTACTAGGGGTTTCTAATTTAGCCAGCCCAATGTGTTCTTCCTGTCAGGCTGTTTTGACCAACATTCAGGCTCATCTATTAGCCTTTTTACACACAGTATTCTGTGTCGACACAAATGGCTCTGAGCGAGTGTGCTGGAATATTACTTTGCATATAAACACACTGTGTTCCAACTCAGGATACACTATTCACACAAAATATGGTCCCAGGTTCCTGTGGTTTGTCCTTATGTGTGCCATTTCAAATGTGCATGTAAAAGCTACCAACCAGTCCGAGCGCTACACATTGACTCTTGCATGTAATTCTCCCAGCTCTGTGTGCCAAAACATAATAGGCTTGTAGGAACACAAACTGCACATTCAGTGAAACACATGCAGAGAGTGAACAAATGTAGTGAGTACAGCAAGATGAAATGGAGAATCCAAAACTACCAGCGCACCCCCTCCACACACACACACAACGTAGCATATTTAAACTTTCCACTGCCAAAATTGGCTATATTTACTTTTAGCTTAATTTGAGGAGTGGATCCTCTTAGTTTCAGACTGGAAATCCAATTTGAGTAAGCTAAATAACCAACATCAAGGTGCGACCCTTGATTTAGTTCCTAACTTTCTAATGCCTCAGTGGCTAATGTGTTCAATTGGCTCCTTTTATACACTGTGCTCCCATCAAGGATTTTACACAGGTGTTCAAAGGGAGCACGCTAAAAAGGAGCACCACAAACTCCTAAAACTCAAACAAATCCAAAATAGCATGCTCAAACCTTTTAAGTTGCTTCACACATTATAATTCACATTTCTTCTAAGGAGTTCTGCTGGGTAGTGGCAAAGAACAAACAATCCAAAAGTACCATATTTAAACTTTGCACTGCCAAAATCAGCTATATTTACTTTTAGCTCCATGTGAGGAGTGGGTCCTCATAGTTTCAGACCAGAATTCCAACTTGAGTAAGCTAAATCGCCAACATCAAAGTGGGACCCTTGATTTAGCCCCTAACTTTGCAATGCCTCAATGGCTAATGTGTCTAATTGGCTCCTTTTATACACTGTGCTCCCATCAAGGACTCCAACAACCCTAGTATCAGTACCTGAAATAAAGAAAACCCTCCCTCGTAGTCTTTTGAAAATCAGAAGGACAATTTTGTACTGTATAAGAAAACTACCTTTTGAAGCAGAGGTATGAGACTTCCAGTTAGGTGTGCTTATGAAAAGCAGGCTGGGCTGGTGAAAGATCATGCCCATCCACTCTTGCCTGAATAAGAGATGTGTGCCCCAAATGGGAGGGACAGAGTTAAAAAAAACTGTAGGAAAATGTAACAGGATTATCCATCAACTTGGAGTGTTACCCTTCACCATATAAGATGGCTTAGGCAATTCTTTTGTAATCCTCCTTTTCCTAAATAAATGCTGAGCACTCAGTATACTTTATTGAGATAGCCTCATGTCAGCTGTCCCAGTGTTTGTGGGGGGTCTGTTGAGGGGGACAACTACAGTTACATCAGGATACTATGTACAGGTTGGAGCATGAAGTAGGCAGTGTTTCCTTGGGCAGGATAGGAGACTGTAGAAATGGAGTGCAGGCTGAGTCAAGGCATGCAAGATCATAATCCGATTAAAGAAATAGTATGTCTTTAAAAAAAAAAGTTGCCCTATATTATTAAGGTGACACTTGTACCAGTGAATCAGCCATACTTTTTATGATAAAATGGTACAGCCAGCAAAGAAGAGAAAACTAGTAGATGAGAACATAACTTTTCTGGAAGCCAGGATTGCATTTTGGTTTCAGGAGCAGAGATGGAGTTATGTTTCATATGGTGTGTAGGGAAAGACTGTGCAAGAAATAAAAAATCTAATTCCAGGGGTCTGCACAAATCAAACATTCTACATATGCCAACAAACATGAAACAGAGACACGGGAAAACCTTTTCTGCACAGAGAAATAAACTGGGTGAACAGAACATTGCTTTGGTTTGGGGTAGGGTTAGGGAAGGGACAGGGCTATGTTCTATCATGTGCATGATAAAACCATGGATAATAAGGATAATGTACGGCACAGCTGGCATTTGTGGCCCATTCTATTGTATGTAATAGGAATTAAGTCTGTGTTACTAGCCATGAACCACTGCAGCTATAGAATCAGGGGTAAAATGTCTTCAGTTCTCTCTGAGAGGATTTGAAAAAGGAGAATCTTTTTGGTGGGTACACTTGTTAACGTCTACACAGACTGCACACTCAGCATGATATTCCATACCAAGTAAGACAGAAGTTTGGGCCTTATAGAGCAATCTGATGGGGTACATTATAATTGTACTATTGTATACCCTGCTACTTGAAACTGTTGCTAATTTGTATACAATAAAAAATGCAAAACTGTGGTTGAAAGCAATAAGTTACACTTTTTTTAGTGTTTTTGTTTGTGCCATGTCCCAAGTAATTAACATACAATTTAACCAAGCAGCATTTTGGCATGTATTTAAGTAAAATGATGCATTACAAAGGACATTTGCCATGCAAACACTCATGATTCTGTAGTGATTATAAGACCTGTCATGGCAGGTGGACATGTGGTTCCCTGTCCTAAGAAGGTGGCAGGCCCCTGGTCTAAGTAGACTAGTCTTAGAAAAGCTTAGACATTTTTAGAGTATTGTCATCCTTGGCCTCTTTGTTTTCCTCAGCGTTTCTGAAAGTTGGCTATACAAGAGCAAATATGTTCTTTGGAAATGTTTGGACTTTTAAGCCCTGTCCAGACTCGTGATTGCGGGAGTGTAAAGGTTTCTGAACTGGTTCAGCGCTTACCATTATAACCGGTCCACACTACCCTAAAACTGTTTCCAAAAGGAGTGCTCCCGCTTGTCTCACATCCACATTCTACCACTCCAGTGTGTTTGGTGATGGCAACCATGATCCAAATCCAGTGAAATGACGCACACAATCCCAGCATGATGTGCGTCACTTCCCAGTGTATCCCAGCATGCCGTTTCCATGGACACAGTAAACGGAAACAAGTATGGTGGCAGATTTTACATTTCCACATATAGCCACTGATGTTTTTTAAGTAACCATTATTGGCTTGCGGGCAACTTAATTTGTTTTACAGTCCTTCCGGGTTCATGATGCGCTCTTGCCGGGCTCCCTCATGGAACACCTGGTGGGGCCATAGAGGACCAGTAGTTACTGAATGGAGTGCTCTCTCATCTGCACTGGTGAGTTAACAGTTTTGGCCACAGTTTTAACATCTAATCATTTCTGCTACTGATCTCAAGACTACCTTCCAACAGGTCTCAAGATTGGTAGCAAAAACAGATCAGGTACCATTACCAGTGCGGATGGGAACCGTTTTTAGCATGTTCCATAATGGCTGCGACCCGCGATAATGGTACTCACAGGCGAGTGTGGGCAGGGCCTTAGTGTGAGACTACTGGAAAGGAAAATTAGAAAGGACATGTTTGGACTAAATCTTTTACACTCCAGCAGTAGTGAGAAATGTATTGCACAGCGCTGACATCTGAAAAGACTACAGAAATAAAATAGATTCACTGAGTTCACAGGCAATGAGACTAAAGCATAGATGTTAGGTATTACATTAAGGACATACTTCCTGTAACACTGAATACTGGTATGAGGCTCAGGGTACAGCATTACACATTCATTACAATTTTTTCTGTTTTTTAACTGGTCTTTTAAGTACTTTAAAGGAAAACTGCATGTTAAAATCAGAAAAAGATATGTAGTAGTCTTATTTTCTGTGCTCTAACCAGTTCCCAGTGTTTTCTTTTCCTCTGGCTGTGAGATATGTTTTTTTTAACTTTCCCTAAGTGTGTTATTGTCATTGGAGGTTGCCATTCTGGTTTCTTTTATGGCCTCTTCTCCCAGATAGTCTTCCCAGAGTGCCCTTTGGTGTGATGTCTAATTACCCCTGCAGGAAGCCAGTGTCTTGTTACAGAGTCTGTCACAGCTCAGCCACAGAGAAAATATTTCTTCCAGAGAAGACACACTGCTAGATTTTGGGTGAGTGTAATCATTATTATTTGTTGATATCAGTACCTTGTCCTCCTATGTTCTGCTGTATATGTGTGTGTGTGTGTGTGTGTGTGTGTGTGTGTGTGTGTGAATCATGTCACTGTTTACTCTATTCCTCTCAGTCACTTTCAGTTTTTGTACCAGTACTAAGTAGCAAAAATTGAACATCACTTTATAGGTTGTAACATAGCAGGACAAGGTACTAATATCAAAAAATTCTAATGATTACACTCACCCTAAATCTAGCAGTGTGACTTCTCTAAAAGAAGTATTATCTTTGTGGCTGAGCTATAACAGACCTTGCTAAATCTCAGGGCATAGCTACATCACTGTCACATGAGCCAGGGTGCATTGTAGGAGAAAGAAAGCCAATAAACCTATTTGTGATGGAGTTCCCAAGGGGTCATAAAACTACCATACAGCTAGCAGGCTAATTTAGGAAAAACTCATAATAGCAGACAGAGGGAAGGAGAAACTAGGACTTAACACACACATCAAAACACTCCACATAACATATGTTTTTGCACATTCTGGGTGGACTTCTCCTTTAATATAAATAATAAGCCTTGATAACTTGTTGCAAGTACAGTAGTATAGGACCACTGACTCAGTGGAGAATAGGTCTGCCAAAAATATATGGAATATTTTTACAGTAAGTTGGGGGTTTTGTGATTTTTGTCATGTGCAGTTAGAAATTCATTTTGCAGTCTATACCATGTAGATCAGAACTGTTTTATTAACTTTTGTATCACTGATTTTCTACTTCACACACAAAAAAACATTCCAGTGTTCATCCTTTTGAATCTGCATTATAGAACTTCGGTTGTAATGCACTGGAGGTCTAGAGCCGCTGATGGTTCAATAATCCAGACAAAACCATCACAGAAGAGCTGATAATGCACATGGGGAAAGTGGGGAAAAGCTGGGATAAACAGCAGAAGCATGTATTGTAGGTCATTCCATCAAGCTGTGTAGTTGGGCATCCCAGTAAGCGACCAAAAGAAATGACCTGTAAGCTAGGTCCCAATTAAAACCATTTATTGTAACATATAAAAAATGGTAAAAAAGCAGCTAGCACTCATACAACGATATGCAGACATATGTTTCACATCAGAGAGATGCTTTTTCAATGTGCATTGAAAAAGCGTCTCTCTGACATGAAACTTGAATCTGCATGTCGTTGTATGATTGCTATAACTTTTACTTTTTGTATGTTACAATAACGATTTTAATCAGGACCTAGCTATAGGTCATTTCCTTTGGTCACTTACTGGGATGCCCAACTACACAGCTTGATGGTTTGTCCTCCTTGTTGAGGCTCCAGTGTTGTTCGCCGGTAACCGCCTTGTGCTTTGTGTTTATTGAAGTTCATTGCTACAGTATGTTGTGATAAACAGCTATAGTCAAAAGGTACAGAGGGTTAAAGGGAAGGTCCTCTCAGCGTCTTGTTCTATTTAGCTGTGTGGCTTGTAGGCGTGAACAATGATTGCCTCTTTTGCACCCTCCTAATTTCATCAGGATTTAAATGTAAATGAAGGTACTTAAGATTCTAATTTTCTGATGTTCTTCAGGTTCTCAAGTTTATCCTTCTTCTTAGTCATTCCCAAATTAAAGATACTAGTATATAGACAATACTGGCAAATAAAGCTAGTTATTCTAGCCATGCATGGTAGCTTGCCAAGCGTTTTACACTGTATACATTGGGTATAATTCACACTAATGCTAATAGTTAAATTTCCATCCACAACAGCTTCAGAAACTAATGTTAGTAAGGAAGGCCCACCAAGGATTCTTATTAGTCAGTACTTGTTACTGCACTTTGTTCCCCCAAATCATCCCCCTTCTTTATCCATACTATATTGAGTCAAGAAAGAAAGGTGGATTAATAATGCCATAATTTCTCAAAAGAGGCAAGTTGCCATTTACCTATCTAAATGGTGTAGGGGTTGTGGCCTGCTGCCTGTCTGTCCTGGCTGCTCGTGCTCAGTGGTGCTTGCATGAGGGCACTTTTGAAGGGCGAATACACCTGGAAGTGCTCCATTTGAGGTTAAGGTGAGCATGTTTGAATTAAAATTAAAAACTGTCCCAAATTCATAAAAAAACAGGCAGCCTAGTATATTATAGGTAGTATCACTGTGCATTTAAGCCTATTAAACTATTGTACTACTTCCCAGTAGTACTATCTGTTTTAATAGTCCTTGCCAGCTATTGGGAACTGCATTACCATTGATTCCTTGCCCAGACCTTCCTCAGCCAACACTAAATAGAGTTTCATATGTGAAATACCCAGGTCAAACATATAAAAAGGACATGTGGCCTGGTGCTTCCCCACCTGGTTAACAAAATTTCAAATAAAAATAAATAAAAAGGACAGAGAGAGGGTTAGAACTTTTTTTATGGTTTGTTTTCTCTTAGATAGGGTAGAGATAAAAGTTCAGAGACTTGCTTTCACAATTTCAGGGAATTGGACAAGGGTCATGCGGTGGATGTCAAATACTTGAACTTCAGTAAGGCCTTCTATTCAGTGCCGCATGGAATGTTGGGAGAGAAGTTGAGATATGTGGGGTGGGGACTAATATGGTTAAATGGATTGAGAATTGGCTGAAGGGGAGACAGCAGAGAGTAGTGGTGGGGGGATCTTTCATCTCCAAGGGCTGTGACGAGTGGGGTGCTGCCGGGATGGTATGCTGATGGAAGGGTGAAACCCCATCGGTGAAATCCCCCACAGTGACATTTTGGACAAGTTTCAAAAATGTTGCTGTGGGGGACCCGCTTGTAAAATTTTGCCCTTTCACCAAGTTTCACCCCCTTCATGTTAACTCTGAATCAGAGTTAACAATCCATCAGAGGGCAGCCCCGATAGTAACATGGACTGATGTCTGACAGGCAAAATTTCACCTGTCAATATTGGGGATGTCTCTATGCCGAAAGCTGACAGCAGTGTTGTCGCATCAGCATAGGTAAACCCACAGGGATCAGTACTGGGGCCAGTGCTGTTTGGAATATTCATAGCGGACATCTTGTATGGTGTCAGGAATAAGATCAGTCTATTCACTGATGATACCAAATTGGGGGTGGTGGTGGACGATATAGCAGGTTAGCAGGGTCTGCAGGACAACCTGACCAAATTGGTGGAGTGGTCAGAAGCATGGCAGTTGGGGTTCAATGTGAAAATGTGCAAAGTCCTGCACTTTGGAGTAAAGAACACAGGGAGGGGTTACCAGCTGGAAGGGGTACAGCTAGGTTACACTGAGAAGGAGAAGAATCTAGGGGTGGTTGTAATGGGGAAGATTAACAATACAGAGTAGTGTAGGAGGGAGGCAGTGAAAGCCAACAGGATGCTGGGTTGTATCGTGAGAAGAATCTCCATCAGGAGCAGGGAGGTGATCCTGCCTCTCTACAGGGCACTGGTCAAGCCGCACCTGGAGTATTGTGTTCAATTCTGGCACCAATATCTGAAGAAGAATGTGAAATTACTGGAAGGGGCACATTGCAGGGCAACAAGGATGATCCAGAGATTGGAAGACAGACCATATGAGGAGAGGCTGAGAGAGCTGAACATGTACTCCTTGGAGGAGAGAAGGGACAGGGGGGATATGATTGAGACCTTTAAGTATGTAATGGGGATAAACAAGGCAGGCACTGCAGGGATACTCAGGTTGAGGAGGGGGAAGGACATGAAAGAGCATGGCCTTAGATTGGAGGGGAGAAGATTTAGGATGGAAATAAGGAGACACTTTTTCACGGAGAGGGTCATGGCAGGATGGAATGCTCTACTGGTGGAGGTGGTAGCCTGTAAGTGGTAGGGTAGTTTCAAAAGCAGATGGGACAAGGTGGGGGTGGTGGAAGGGAGGGGGTGGGGCAGCTGCAGGATTAGAGGTGCTAGCTGCACACTTGAGCCGAATTGATAGACCAGGTGGCCTATTTCTGCTGGCAAATTCATATGTTCGTATGTTCTATTTCACACAGTGCTGTCCTGTGTCAGCCTCCACTCATGCTTGATGGATCTTCCTCTACTCCTCTTCTCTAGGTGTCCTCCATCCCCTCCATTCCCCCATTCTCCTACTCTCTTCACTCATCTGCCTCTTGTTCTTTCTGTATCCCTCACTTAAAAACATCTGCTGGTCAATCAGCTGTCTCATCCCTCCTTCTGGAGCAATCTCTCTCTCCCCCCCCCTTAACTCTCTCTCAGACTGTTCCTAAAGGCTCACTTTGCTCCTCCTGTTCCAGAACCTAATTCTACTCTATCCTCACTTTCACTCCTTTCCCCAACTCCTCCCCTTGCTGCAGCCTAATGCTCTGGCTCTGCTCTACAGTCATTGGTTACTCATCTCACATTATTTTGCTTGGTGTGGTGCTCTTCAAATATTTTTTTTTCCTGAATTGTTCTGTGCTAGTTTTTGTATAACCTTATATTTCATTGTTCTTTTTGATCTTACCAGTTGCTGGCACTGATCCTACTTTCAATGAACCATATCGTTTTCCCTGCTGATATATTTTTCTCCTTTGTATTCCTTCTCATGGTCATATCTAAAAATAAGTCTTTGGCTCAGTGTGCTTTCCCAGTCATCAATTTTTAAGTCAATTTATAACCATTCTCTGTATGTTCTAAGCATTGATATACCATCCTTAAAGACAAGTTTATGTTAACTCTTCTGGACACCTACACCTACTGTACTAAATCACTTTTTTCCATCTTGTCTGTTCTCTCACTGCTGTCTAAAAATTTTGTTGGGACATCTGTTCAGGGAGCACAAAGCTCCCCTGTGCCAGCCCTTTCATCAGTAGGCCACTGGAGACCCCTGGGGGGGGGGGGAGACTGGTTGGTAGCTGTAGTTCTGTTTTTTTTAGGTTTTCCCTTTTTCTCCAGAGGGCCCCCCAGTACCCCACATTGTGCTGTGCAATGCCACTAGTGACCTCAAAAGCACACTAAGAACCCCTGTGGAGAACTGAACTCCTTGGATCAAGGCAGGGGTCATTGTGGCTGGGGAACATGGTGCCACCCCCCATGCTCAGAGCACTGTCCCATAGGAGCACCCCCAACCTCTCTGGCTGCCCAAGTCAGCAGCCAAGTCTACTCCTAAACTACCTTTTCAGATACTGGTTGATCAAAAAAAAAAATTTTGCTCTTAAACTACTACTGCTAAATGGAACTATCAATTTTCCTTTTAAATTGCTGCTGCTGAGCTGCTGCTAAATGGCTAATTGTTGACCAACAATTGTGAATTACTAAACTGCACGTTTCCCTCTGTCAAGTGGCACATGTACTGTCAGAGGCATCACTGGCATTTTAGTCTAATTCTTTGTTCATATGTGTGTCTAATTGCTACTGTAACTGTTCATGGCTTCTGACATGCTTTAGGATATAGTGTGTATGAGAAGTACTGTATTAAACCAAATATATGTTCTTTTCTTTCCTAAAGAGCAAGCATCTACTTTAGTATGTGCATACATAAATATAATGATTCAGCTCTGACATCTGACCACACTGTCCACACATTACATTTTTTTCAGTTTCTGATTTCCGTTTTAGGGTTTACAGCACATCTTAATAGCCTACCCAGCATGTCTATATAAAAACATTTGGCTACCTCAAACTGACTTCATAGAACTTGATTATGACAGCATACTGCTTACCTTGGCAACAGTATGAGTTATCACATACAGCCGCTGTGAGGTCAGATAGGGAGAGGCAGCTTCTTTTTGAAAGGCACTGTGAAAAAATATGTGCTACATTATGAAACATACTGTATTTAGAAGATCAATAACAGTAGAAAGTAACAAAACCTGTAAATCATTAAACCTAAACATAATTGTGGTAAATAGAACAAATTGAAGCCTTGTTTATTTTACTAGATACTTAGAGCTGGATTTTCAAACAATTGTGGCATGATTTTGTGGCATTTATCCTACTAGCAACATGACTGCTAGACCACATGAAATGCGGTCCAAAAAAGAAGATAACAATATAATTGCAAATTTAAGAATGTGTGGTGTCTGTTTTAATACCTGTTTTAATACAACCAGTGTACCGCTTTGTATGTGTTTGTTTTAAGATTGCCCTATTTTTCTATATTTAGGGTCAATTGTTAATGCTGCCTTTTTACTACCCCAATATTAATTTTTTTAATTACTTATCAGTTCTGCACCCTGTGACATCATGGCCTGTGCTCAACTATTGTCACTGGGTTCTGGAACTGCTAAGTAATTGACAAATGAATATCTGACGGAAAAAGAGCTGCATTAACAAGGGACCCTAAGAAGCAAGAAATAGGACTATTTCCAAATAAACACACCAAACCATACACTGGAGTTGTTAAACAGACTTCACACATGCTCAAAATAAAAACTATAGTATAAGGTTTTAAGCAACAAGGCTTGTGTTACCATTAAATATTGTTACCATTAAATAAACACAAACTTCCTGCAGAAGGGACATTAAAGCAGCAGTGCAATAAAATTGGGGAAAAATTGACCTAGTTTTTGTTTTCAGTATATAAAAGATTCCAGGTATCTCCAAGTTTTATATGGTGGAAAAATTGTGTAGTTCTATAAAAATATGAATATTTCATTAATGTTTTAATTGAGATTTTGTTTCAAGAAAAAAGATGGCCACCACAGTTGGCTTAGAAACTCTGCACCATTGTAGAACTGGTTGGGGTTAGGATCAAGAAAATTACAAAAACTCAAGGTGCACAGCATTGAGAGTACCTAAAAAGTGTATTTGACAGGTATGCTAACTATTGTTTTTAACTGTAGCTAAAACTAGGTTTTTGTAAAAACATTTTTTGCTGCACTGCTGCTTTAATTTAATGCTCCTCTAATGCTGCAGTACAGCACGGGGTAGTAACAAAAATTCTTATTGAGGGTTAAAATGTTTAAAACCCCTTGAGATGATGCCATCTTATTTTCAAAGGTTCTTGATGCAATTTGATGATTCTTTGGTGGAAAAGGTTTGACTCACTGTTAATTCTGAGACAAAACCTAACTGGCAAACATTTACTATGAAATATTTGCAAACATTCCAAAATGTTAGACAAAATGTTCCTATCTTATAAAACCTACTTTACATTAGCTTCTGTCAACTGCTGACTTTTATCAGTTCCAATATTTTTGAATCAGCACTAATTGCCACCCATTGACAGCCTCAGCTCACAGAAAGATATAAGGATAGTGAAGACTTTTATAACTCTCCTATGAAAACAGCTCTATCTTTTGAGAGTTAGATAAGCCTTCTGAAGCAACCAGAAATTAGATGTGACCTCTCTTGAAAAGGTGCTTGAATGCTCAGTTTTAATTTCCTTGTGAGGAAGTATTCTTGCATCTCATGTTTTAGATAATTTCTCTCAGGCCCATCTCTATATTCAGCAGGGCATGCAACATTGTTAATTCTACTTTCATCTTGCAAGAAAATAAAAAGGTTCAAATTTATTTTGTCTAGCAGACATCATGCCACATTATAAAATAACCATTGTCCCCCGAACCCCTCCCAGGAATGATGGACACTACACTTATTTTCACTTTTTGGTTGCTCATTGGCAATATTTATTTGGCACAAAGAATATTTACATCATCACTGTTATATTTCAATTTCTACACCATAACAATTCATTCAGAGTTTTCTTGGTTCAGGCCTCTCCTTCCTCTGGTTGTTCATCCATCTTGACTTTTCAGGGTCTGGAGACTGAATCCAGCCCCCTCCTCTACACCAGAACCAGGCCGGTTCTACCTACCCGTGCCTTTGCCCTCCAGGCACGGACACTTCTGAATCCAGCACCTGGACCTATCTCCCCTCCCCACTTTAACAACACATCTGGGTTCCTTGTCCCCAGCCCATGTAGCCTACCCCTCCCCCCTTTCCTTCCCCCACTGCTCCTCCTTTACTTCTTCTGCAACCTTTCCCACTTGCCTTTGGGCATTGCTGTCCCTCAGGGGGCTATAACCCAGCCCCACTGGGCCTGTAGCTGCCTACCCACAGCCAACCAAACACTGGCCCCCTGTACACACACTCTGCCTGTACCACCTTTCTCTGTGTGAACCTTGTCCCCAGCGCCTTCTTTAATAAGGGTGGGTGGTTGGGAAAATTCCCAGCAAAAAGAGGTCATCCTGAAGGTGTCTTGGCCTGATATACTCCCAGAGGACCCCTGATCAAGACCCCTGATGCTCCGCCCCCAAGCCAATCCCTGGGGCTCCAGCATTGCCTTGCAATATGACCCTCTGTCTGGCTTTGTGAAGTCACTAGCCCATCCCCCTTCTACCTGCTCTTTCCCTCCCCCCTCCCCCACCCTTCCCCTTTTCTGTTCTTTCCTGCCAGGGGTCATCAGACAACCTGGCCTACCTTTTAATGGCAAGCCTTATTGTCCCCTGAACCCCTCCTAGGAATGAAGGATACTACACTTATTTTCACTTTTTGGTTGCTCATTGGCAATATTTATTTGGCACAAAGAATATTTACATCATCACTGTTATATTTCAATCTCCACACCATAACAATTCATTCAAAGTTTTCTTGGTGCAGGCCTCTTCCTTCCCCTGGTTGTTCATCCATCTTGAATTTTCAGGGTCTGGACACTGTGAATCCAGCCCTCTCCTCTACACCAGAACCAGGCCGGTTCTACCTACCCAGGCCTTTGCCCTCCAGGCCTGGACACTTCTGAATCCAGCACCTGGACCTATCTTCCCTCCCCACTTTAACAACACATCTGGGCTCCTTGTCCCCAGCCCATGTAGCCTACCCCTCTCCCTTTACCTCCCCCACTGCTCCTCCTTTCCTTCTTCTGCAACCTCTCCCACTTGCCTTCGGGCATTGCTGCCCCCAGGGGACTATAACCCAACCCCACTGGGCCTGTAGCTGCCTACCCACAGCCAACCAAACACTGGCCCCCTGCCCAGGGTCCCCTGTACACACACTCTGCCTGTACCACCTGTCTCTGTGCCAACCTTGTCCCCAGTGCTTTCTTAAATAAGGGTGGGTGGGTGGGAAAATTCCAGCAAAAAGAGGTCGTCCTGAGGGTGTCTTGGCCTGATATACACTCCTCAGGACTCTGATCAGGACCCCTGAGGCTCTGCCCCCAAGCCAATCCCAGGGGCTCTGGCATTGCCTTGCAATATGACCCTTTGTCTGGCTTTGTGAAGTCACTAGCCCATCCATCTTCTGCCTGCTCTTTCCCTCCCCTTTCTATGTTCTGTTCTTTCCTGGCAGGGGTCATCAGACAACCTGGCCTGCCTTTTAATGGCAAGCCTAATTCTCCACTGAACCCCTTCCAGGAATGATAGATTTTCACTTTTTGGTTGCTCGTTGGCAATATTTATTTGGCACAAAGAATATTTACATTATCACTGTTATATTTCAGTCTCCACACCATAACAATTCATTCAAAGTTTTCTTGGTTCTGGCCTCTCCTTCCTCTGATTGTTCATCCAGCTTGACTTCTCAGGGTTCAGATGCTATGAATCCAGCTCCCTCCTCCACACCAGAATCAGGCTGGTTCCATCTACCCGGACCATCGCCCTCCAGGCCCGGACACTTCTGAATCTGGTGTCTGGACCTATTCCCCTTCCCCGCTTTAACATCATGTCTGGGTTCCTTGTCCCCTCAGCCCATGTAGCCTACCCTCTCCCCCCTTTCCCTCCCCCACACTCCTCCTTTTCTTCTTCCACTGCCCCACCTCCAGCTTACAATGGACGGAGGGGCTTCCCCCTAGTGGGTTAGTATCTCAAACCCTTTTTGGCTACTTCTCCCACTAGTTCCCCAATTGGCCTCAGGAATAGGCACATACCAAATTCTGACAAATGCACCCTGTCAGACCTGTACACCACAGCCTGGTCAAAAGAAATGTCATTGAGCTGCAGGTGCACGGCCCACATTTCAATTACCAGCCTTGCTACTCTCTTATTCAGATGCTTCCTGACTTTCTCAATCAGCCTGACATCCTTGACCATCCTCCAAACCTACCAGGAGGTGATGTCAGACCAGCCGGTTGTCATCCTTGGCCACCACCCTTTCATCTTTTCCAAATCCCCCAGGGTATTCCACCCCAGTTGTCCCCATGGGAGGCCCCCTAAGTGTATGATAATGCAGTCTGGTGTACCACATTGCACCCTTAATTCATCCAATGGGGCAGAAGTTGTGCCCACCTTATGTCCCTAATGCCTTTCCATACCACCTTGGTGTGCTCTGTATTGTATTATAATTTTGCTCCTCTGGAAGTGGGACCACAAACCTTTCTGACCAATAGATTAAGGAGTGCCCCACTATCCAGACTCTCCTCTTGGAACCTGCCATAGAGACAAGATAAATAGTGTGAGTTGCTGTTATAAACACCTGACATACTTCTTGTAGCAGCTGGACTTCCAGCTCCAAATCTTCTTTACCTCTTCCACTGCGGCCCTTTTTTCTGCTGCCTCTGTTGCTCCCTAGTCTGAAAAGAATGCAGGGCAAATTCACCTGGATCTTCCCCAATGAAAGCCAGGGCCCTCCTGAGTACTGCCCCACCTAAAACTAGGTGTCCGAGAGCCATCCCTATGTTGGAACAATGCCCCCCACCTCCCTCGGGTTTCTTGTATGCTTCCAGTGCCCCTATATGCAGCTAGTGGACTGTGGTTGCCTCACCAGTGACACCGTGGCCCCTCTCCCCCTTTGGTCTGTTTTGGACCTGACCAGGTTAATGACCACTCTGTCCTGCCCCCATAACACATTCATGTGCTGCAAAGCCTGTGCAGCAGCTGTTTTTCATGGGGCCGCCACTTCCCACACCCGAAAGGCCCCTGCTGTCATGACCGCAAAAATGGCCCTGAAGAGGAGCACCTCCTGGGCCGAGGTGCACACCTGCTCTGTTGCCCCTAGTACTTTGGGCAGAAGTTGCCCTCTTATGGGGTGCCTAGCATCCCCCTCTGCCAGCCTATGACCATCCTTTTTATTGTCCTGCTGGCAGCTATGTCGGGCCAACCCCTGTCCTGGCATACCCAGCTGATGCCAGCCAGGTGAACCACCACTGTGGTGTGGGCCAGCCCCCTCCTCCCACTTCTCCACTGCGAACCTCCTTACCTGTTCATCCTGGGCTGGTTCGTCCCTGCCCCACTTGTGCTTCCCTCTGAATTCCTGAAATCTTGCCCACCCTGCTACGTAAGCCCTCAATGTGTTGGCTGAGCAGGAACTCAGGTACAGTGCCCTGGCTGTGTCCCTCCAGCCTCCCATAACCGGTCCAGGATCCTGGTCCTGTGTGTCGCTGCCTGCGGCCTCAGCTCCTGAAACCTTCTGAGCTGCAAACGGGAAAGGCTGTCAGCCACTTCATTCTTCAACCCTTCAATATGCTGTGCTTTAAAAGACAGGTTGAGCTGCAGTCCCAACAAAGTCATGCACCTAAGCATCCTGCCTACTGTCTCTTTCTTTTCTCTTGTTTATTAATAACCTCCACCACCCCTTTGTTGTCGCACCAGAACAGGATGCGCTTTCCCCTCACCCTGGTGCCCCACACCTCCAGAGCTACTCATACCGGGACTATCTCCAAAAATGTGATGTAATTCAATACTCCACACTCCTTCCACTGTTCTGGCCAAGCCTCTGACATCCAGTCCCCTGGAAGTATGCCCCCATCCCCAAGGTGTCTGAGGTGTCTGTGAACAACTCCAAGTCAGTATTCTGTTACCACTCATTTTGCCAAAATGTCACACGTTGTAGCTGTCAAGAACTCCTCCCATGCCGGTCCTCCACACCCTTTGACACATCTACCCAGTGGTGTGACAGCTTAGCCTTCCCCGTGGCCCTACCCAGCCTCCTTGTAATTGCCCTGCCTGGGCTGATGGCCTTACAGACAACATTAAGGAGCCCCAGCAGTTGTTGCACTCGTACCAGCGGCACCCTCCTCCTCCCCATCACCTGCACCAACAGGCCCTTAAGCTGTGCCACTTTGACCTCCAGAAGCCTGAAACAGCCCCCCTCCATGTCCACCTCTATGCTCAAGAACTCTAATCTACGGGCAGGGCCATCCATCTTACCCTGTGCCAGTGGTATCCCTATATGCTGGCACATCTCTTTGAAATCCCGCAACATCATCCCCCCCCCCTCGATTCCCCAATGAAGAGGAAATTATCCAGGTAGTGTACTACCCTCCTGTGCCCATACCTGGCCCCAAATATCCACTGCACCCAGGTGGTGAATGCTTCAAAAGTAGAACAAGCCAATGAGCACCCCATTGCCATGGCTTTGTCAAAATAGAGGTTCCTCTGGAATTGGAAACCCCAAAAGTCCCAATCTGCCAGACTGATGGGCAAGAGTTGAAATGCCGACTCTGGCCCAGATATTCAAACTGCGCCCTTCTGAGGCGCAAGCCCCTGCGCTGCTCAAAATAGTTGCGCGAGGGTGTGGCGAGTGATATTCAAAGGAGTTGCGCTGTTAGCGCTCCTTTGAATATCACCCATCCCCAACACTTGCGCGTAGGCGCAGTGGAACTGCGCCACCGCAAGTTGCCAGAGTTGAGCATTAAACTTGCAGTGGCGCCAGTACCATTGCGCCATGCTCAAATTTCCGATATTCAAAGGTGACATGCAAATGGGGCCATAATTTATGCAAGGCACAGGGGGGCCATTTGCATCTATTTATGGCCCCATTTGCATGCCATTAGCATGTAGGTGCGCTGATCCCCGAGGACTTGCGCCTGGCCGCCCTGCCAGGCAGCAGCCGTCGGGGACGGACGCACCCTGCAGCCCGATCGTGGGCAGTATCTCTGTAAGTCTACATTCCTTCCCCCACACACACATCTCCCGAAGCCCAATCGTGGGCAATACAGTTACATAGACCCCCTGCCACACATCTCCCACAGCCAGTCGCGGGCAATACAGTTACATGAACCCCCCTGCCCACATCTCCCACAGCCCGATCGCGGGCAATACAGTTCATGAACCCCCGCCCACATCTCCCACAGCCCGATCGCGGGCAGAGCGTGTATCAACCCCCAGTGCCCGATCGCGGGCAGAATGTAACTCCCAACCCGAATATCTCCTGGTGGTCCAGTGGACCGTAAAGCCTGATCGCGGGCAGAATGTCAGGTTACAACCCCCAAACATCTCCTGGTGTCTAGTGTCCCCCACCCACCCAGGCCTCCACCCGCTCCCTCCGCGGCCAGCGGGCGGCAGCATCCCACCCGCCTGCCGCCCCGGCCCTAACTGTCGGTAGGGCTGCCGCCCATTGGTGCAGAGCTACAGCCAATGGCGTGCAGCCCATACCGTACATGACAGTCCAGATTTGTGAATGATGTTCATTCACAAATCGACTATCATGCTCTGTGTAGGCTGCATGCCCATTGGCTGTAGCTCTGCACCAATGAGCGTGCAGCCTACAGACAATCGGTCGATGGTGCGAGCGGCGAGCAGTGGGATGCTGCGACCGCCGGCTGTGGGGGGAGCGAGTGGAGGGGCTTCGTGGGTGGGTGGGGGACACTAGACACCAGGGAGATGTTTGGGGGTTGTAACTGACATTCTGCCGCGATTGGGCTTTACGGTCCACTGGACCACCAGGGAGATATTCGGGTTGGGGGTTACATTCTGCCAGCGATCGGGCACTGGGGAGGTTGATGCATGTTCTGCCCGCGATCGGGCTGTGGGAGATGTGTGGGGCGGGGGGTTCATGACTGTATTGCCAGCGATCGGCTGTGGGAGATGTGTGGGGGAGTTCATTAACTGTATTGCCGCGATCGGGCTGGTGGGGGGCACAGAGACCAGTTGCAGCCAGGGGTGGCAGCTGCTGTGTTGCGCCTGCAACAGCAGCTCACCTGTGGGTGGCCCTCAACTTGATCCTTTTTGCAGCTCAAAGTTGTGCAGGCGCAGGTTGGGGTTGTGCACAACTCTGCACAACCCGACTGAATATCGGGTTGTGCAGTTTATGCATGGTTCCTCCCCTTCCTGTTGAGCATGCATTCATTTGCATTGCTCTTTTGCACAACCTGTTGTCAGTGGCACAACTGCCTCCTGCTGAATATCGCAGAATGGCGCAATGTAGGACTTGCGCATGCGCAACCCTGTTGCACATGGAGCAACCCTTTTGAATATCTGGGCCTCTGTGTCCATCTTCACTAACCACGCCTCCTTGATTGCCCTGATCAGTATTATGGCCTATTCCAGCGAGGTGTACAACTCTGTCCTGAGGTGGTCTGGTATGCCATGGGTTGAACAAATTAGGTCACACAGGAATCAACAAATTTGGTACAACATACCTAAATGGTATGATTTTTATTAAACAAACAAACAAACAAAAAAAAATAACAGCTTGCAGCAGCGAACTTACGATAATAAACAAACAAAATAAAACTTGAAAAACAGCACAGCTTCCCTGCCAAGGGTCTAGCAGTGGAACATAATCTTGTGCAGTATAATAGAGAGCAGGCGGTCCCCACGTGAACTCTCCCTAACAGCATCTCACCAGAGAATCTAGGCTGGCTTCTTTTAAAGAGTGGAGCTCCACCCCTTAGCTCAAAGCCCCACCTAATTATTAAGCTATTTACAGGAAATCTTCTTATTTCTTTGTACAGTCAATTACTTAGAATACACATAAATGAAAGGCATAACAAATAATCCATTATTATGACATCAACATAAACACCCTAATGCTCTATCAGATATGATTGCACATTTCTTGCAGAGTGGGCTGCATTATAGACAACTCCTCCCCTTTTCTAAAGGTAACCTAGGAGCTGCAGCATATAAAAGAAGGGGAGAAAGGTGCTGCTGACTTTCTATAGGAGACAGCACCTTGCAAGGACACCAGCACTGATTGGAGACATGATACTCCTGGGAGCTGTGTAGGTAAACCACATTTTAGTTCTTCTCTATTGTCCTGTATTTTAGTTAATTTGCTAACTGTTTAACCTTTTCAAGAACAGGATATTCCAATCTGCACCTGTACATATCCAAAAGAAAAACATTTAAACTGGCATTGATAATTTCTTAAATTTGACTATCAATCCCAGCTTGCTTTTTACATTGTGAAAAAAACGTTGCCTACCAAGTCTGTTTGCAGACCTTTAGTTACTTTCATTCTGTAAGTCTGCACATTTAAGGGCAGTACAGGGAAAAAGTGCTTATATATAACTGGACCATGACGTAGAGGAGCAGAAATAGGAAGGGGATGAAAAATAGTTTCAATTGTAATACACAGCACCAGATGGCCAGTCTGACTGCAGCATATTCTGAATGTTTTACACAGAAGGGGGATTAGAAAAGAGACAGGAAGACACAAAATGAAGGAATAAAGTGCTGTTGCGCAACAGTCTTTGGAACAGATGTAGGAGAGAAGAAGAAAACGTCAGGTTCAGCTAAGCACTATTCACATGGGGGGGGGGTTCAACTACCACACTCTTGTTCACTGACGAGCCCTCGGAGTAGGACAAATGGTGACTCAGGCAGAATTCCCCTTCTGCCTTCTTGGGCACAATGCCCAGTGGGGATACTCAGAAATTTGCACATGGGGGGACCCTTGTGGCCCCTCCACCCAACCCACCTTGAGTTCCTTTTCAATCTTGGCCCATTCTACCCCCTCCTTCTTCTTCACTGACTCAAGATTCTTAGCCCTCATCCCTGCCCTCCCCCCCTTGAAAACCCAGTGGGGAAACCTGACCAGAAACCTTCCCTGAGCAATGCTGCTTCCCCCTTTTTCGGGTAGTCTGCGGTCCCTTCCTCCACTACTACCAGAGAAATGGGTGTACACGCCAATGCATAGCCCCACTGCCCTCCCCCTTGCTCTTCTCTAATGCCAGCCTTTGGAGGTGTAATGCTTCCCTCTGTGGCTGCCCTCTCACCCGCTGCCCTGCCCCCCTGGGGCACCTCAAAAGGACTGCTTGTAGTACTGCCCCTTGTTCAGTCCCCCTTTTTCACCCCTTGCTGACAGCTGGAGACCGGGTGCGACCCTCCGCATTTTGAACAGGCATGCCTGAACTTACAGCTGCTCCAGATGAAGGTGGCCTTGTTAAAGCCCCAACAGGTCTTGGCCCTTGCAGCATGAGGGTTCTTCTTCATCTGCTCGCCCCACAGCCCCATTGCACTCCCCAGAAAGGGTTCTTACCCACAACTCCAAGTGGGTACAATCCCACCTCAGATCCCCCTTTGCTGCCATTCTCTTCTGAAAAGCCTCATCATACTTGAGCCACTCATACCCCAGTTTTGTCTTGTAAGCATTCCTGATGATGGACATGTGTGTCAGCAAGGGAATGTCTAGCTCTGGTTGCCTCTCCAGCACCAGCATGCTGTAGATGATAAACCCCCCTTGTCAATTCTAAATGGTTTTCCCCTTGTACTTAGCCTCCTTGGCCTTGTGTTCTACAACTGCCAGAGCCGCTGCAATCTCTAACTTCCCTACCAACTGCTTCTGTTTGTATTTTGTAGCTGTATCCTCATCCACCAGTCCAAAGATGTCAACATATTCTCCTTTCCAAATTTTCTCTTTTATTGATGCCAGGACATAGTCCCCAACTGAGCAGCCCGGGGACCCTTCATATAGGTTCTTGCCTATCGTCTTAGCCCCTGCCCCTGCCCTTGCCCCTCCGTTCCCTTTCCTTTTAAGGCCTGCACGGCCTGATCCATATTTCTGATCCCAGCATCCCCCATGTCACCCAATAGCACTTCCAAATATTCCTTCAAACCGTTTTCATCAGTGAGGTCCACGTCATTCTTACCCCCATCTGGGTTCTCCCCATCTGGTTCCAGTGCAGGCAGAGGTGCTGGGATGGGTGCGGGGTGTGGCACTTCCCACCTGGTCCTCTTCCCCATCTTTCCCTTGTTCGAGCGCTCCTCTTGCTCCTTCCGCTTTTTCTGCACCTCTTTCTCTAACTCTCTCTGCTTGGCCTCTGCCATCAGCTCTGACAACTGCCCCATCAGTTTTGCTGCTTCCTGCATCATCTTTTTGCTGGACATTGGGTTTCATTTGGGTGCCATTACTGCCTCTCCATCACTGCATGCAGATGGGCAAAAATATATGCTCAAATCTTATGACAAGTCCTCCTGTAGGCCCAAGGTTGCTGGGACTTCAAACCCCTCCTGCTAGCTTCCCCAAGGGAGCCTGCTCGGAACGAAGGACTGCTCAGCAACTGCCCATTTCAATTTTCCTGTTTTTTTTTCTTATACCCCAAAGCCTGTTGCCCCCTGCTCCTGGGGCTTATAGGTTATATTGCCTCCCCATCCTCGCATGTCTTGCAGGCGCCTGCCCATTCCAGGTGCTGACGCCCCCCCTCAGCCTGCCGACTGGGCCTTACCCCTCCCACACTACCGGCTATTTCTGAGAGGTCCATTCCCTAATTCTTTCCTCTCCCCACCCCCCTTGGAATGGCCTGCTGCCCCTTTTTTTTTTTTTGAAAGCCCTTTCTCTTCTGAGGTGCCTCGTTTGCCCCTCCTTCACCATAAAGGGGGTTCTGCTGTTGCCCTCCCATTTGCTCCACGTATGTGTGCCCCCATACTCAGCCCCACAATTCACCTAGCCTGCCCCACACACACACACAAAAAAAGGGGGAGATAGTGGGAGGTGGGGAGCACATCCCCCTCGAGGCCTGCCCCGTCCTCTATTCCTCCTTGACTCCCTGCAAGAGGAAAGCCCCTTGACTTCTTTGTTTCTCTTTTGTTTTTTATGAGTCACCCAAGCACATTGTGCTTGTCGAAGCACCAGGCCCAAACATGCCTCCATGCCCAAGCAGCCCCAGATGAAACCCCGGCCACGTGCTTCATCAGGCCAACTCATGTGCATGCCTGGTCCTGGCCTGCCCTACCAGCAGGCTGCTCATCTCCCACATGGGCAAAGAAACCAATTCCGGGTCCCTGGGTCTCACCCTTCTTCTACCTGCTGTAGTGGGTGCCCTCTGTTGCCTCAGTGGACTGCTGCCGCTCCTCCCATTGCATTCCTTGCCAAAAACAACAGCTATCACCTGCCTATGGGACTACATCCTTTTGACTCTTCCACTGGCATAGCACCACATAGGCCAGCCAGTAACCCACTCCTGTCCCTCGGCCCCTTCCTCATGCTTGTGCTATTCCTGAGCACCAGTGCCTGGCCTCGCCTTGCTCATCAGGCCATTACTTTATTCCACCATTGTGCATGCCACCTCAATGCCCACACAGGCACATTGTGACTCCTGACCTGCCCGGACCTGCCTGCATGCTCCCTTCCCACTTTCTAAGGCCTCTGTGCCTGGTGACATTAACCAGTCCCCCACCTCGTTATTGCCCTCCTTGGGCCCACATTTTCTTTTTTTTTTTTTTTTTAAACAGCAAGCTGCACTACACATGCACACACAGCCTGGCTGCACCACAAGGCGACAGAGAGCTGTGTACATTCCTCGACTGCTAGCCTTACTCTAGCAGGCCCCAAACACACCTACCGCTACTTAATGACTTTAAAGCCATTCAATTCAGCCACCATTCCCGTTGCGCTGCCATTATACATCCAAAATCAGCCTGGCTGCCAGACCACGACGTGTTTTACCCCTACCACTGGCCTCACTCGCTGAAGGCCCCCAAAACACCAACCTGGCTCTGCATTCACCACCAAACAAAGCAATAAAACAAGAAAAGCACCAGAAAACAAAAGTACAATGTGTTTGAGAAATTCATTTCTCTTACATAAGCTCTTGTTTTGCATTAAAACCCATACAATCCAACCACAAGCTAGACCACACTGGACCACATGGCCTACAAAGCCTAGCTGCCCCCATGTGCCTTACCTGATTCTCACCAATGATGTGCTGAGTTCCAGTTCAGAAAATTACCAGCAAAAAGAGGTCATCCTGAGGGTGTCCTGGCCTGATATACTCCCTCAAGACCCCTGTTCAGGACCCCTGAGGCTCTACCCCCCAAGCCAATCCCTGGGGCTCTGGCATTGCCTTGTCATATGACCCTCTGTCTGGCTTTGTGATGTCACTAGCCCCTCCCCTTCTACCTGCTCTTCCCTCCCCCACCCCTCCCTTTTTCTGTTCTTTCCTGGTAGGGGTCATCAGATAACCTGGCCTGCTTTTTAATGGCAAGCCTAATTGTATGTGGAAGTAAATGAATTAGGTTTTGCATGACATATTCTGTGCTGCACACTACTAACCTGCTAACTCATTTGCTTGCCTTTTAGTTTTAGATCTGAGTGCCTCACTTGGATCCCTGTTCTGCCTGCAACACTTAAATCTGTGCGTTATTCCAGCTACACACTGACCTGCAGGATGCCTACCAGGATCATTGTCTGCAGGCTCCCCACTGCCTGCCTCCAAGGCTCTACAAACGTGCCCCTGCATGACTCTGGCACTCTGATCTGGTGGTCACAACCCAGCAGTCACTGACCTGTAGGACTCTCTCCCCTACTGGGATTGTAACAGCTGCCCTAACCAGAAGGACTCATGCGATCTTCTCCTCCATCCAGTATTACTTTCAACCACGATCTATAAATCACCTTTTTTGTTTTCTGATGGAAGTTACTTCCAGCTTATTGAATCATTTGTATTTGAAAATGAGTATCACCAGCCTACTCAAACTGGTTTGCATTAATAACATTCCCTGTATAATGTTACTGCTGCATTGCATCTGCCTAGTTAGCCTTTCCTAATCTTGGTATTGCTTAACTAGCCCAGTCTTGCCTGCTTAGTTTAATTGTATTTTCCCTTGTACTGTTATAACTTTGTTAGCCCCTGTTTTTTTAATGAAATGTTTTGTTACTTGATTCTGATTGATTAATTATCTGGTGCTGACTACTATACTTGTTTGTACAGGCTGAATGTGCAGTCATATCTTCTCTAGTAATGAATTTTATTAATAGCCCAACTTGCTTTTTGCATCTGTATTTAAATAAGTACTACTTGTGGTGATGGCTAAACTATTGTAACAAGGGTTTCCCTACCACCCTTGTGGACTAGCCGCAATAACTTGCACTCTGCACTAGTCCTCACCAGCTGGTACTGACTATGCTTCAGTCCCCTTTTCCTTTGCATTTTGCCCCTTCTGTCCTTTTTACTCCTTCTCTTCCTCACCCCCTCACCATTCCCTCTATATTACTCCCCATCACCTCCTATATCCCCTTTTCTGCCTACCCCACCTTTCATACCCCCTTCCCTTTCCTCATTCATCCTGATCTCCTCTCCTCTACTTCCCCTATACCAATCATGGTGTTCTCTTGTATTCTTTCCCTCAAACCCCACTCCACCTAGGACTAAAAAGAGTTGCACGTTCTGCTACAGCTACAGCTGGGCAGAAATTGCAGATTCTGCTTTAGTGGAACTTTCACAAAATTTCAAAAATTTCACACAATTTTCTGAACTTCTGTCACTGGCAAGATCACAATCTTCTAAATGTGTTTCGTGAATTTTCACCCTGTTCCACAGAATTTTCTGGCTGAACTGCAGAATAATTCACATGAACCATGGAATGACAGTTTATGAGGAATTTTATTCTACAATTTCATGATTATTCTGCAAGACATGTAATTCTTCAATAGCTCAATGATCAATTCTGTGGAATTTCTTTCTACAGTGTAATTCATTAATCCATGATTCAAACATTTAGTCCACAGTTCAGTGAATCACTGAACTATGGAATGAACGTATGAATTGTGGATTAATGTATTAAAGGAGAACTACTGTGGATTTAGCTACAGTGTATAAAGCAAACATGAAAAATGTTATCAATTAACTATATAGGGTTAAAAACATGCCAGTCTAGTTTTTTTTATTTAGATCTGAGAATGTTCATCAGCCCATGCTACAGATATTCACACTTGATTTTTTTTAACATAGTCAGTGACATGCATTATGTCCCAGAGTTAATGATCAAGTCTCGGAAAGGCTAGTGTATGTATGGTAGATTAAATGTGTTGTTGTTTTTTGTTGTAGGAAAGTTTTTTATGTTATTAGACATATCTCCTATAGCGTAGATATGTGTTCAACCACTGACTCAAGTTCTCGGTTGCAGCCTGTAGAAAAAAGCTACAGACACAATTTGAAACTGACATGTGAATAGCCTTTTTATTCATTTATCATGTAATTTTCCATTGAGGTTTCATCCTCATATGAAATTTTCATATATCCTATCAAAACCATAACCCTGTTTTTCATTAGCATAACAGTATGTAAGCATGCAAATATAGAGAAAATGTATGCAGTACAAATTTCTCAAGCAGTGTGTCTAAGAACTAGGGGCACTAAATTGTCAAAAGTGCTGTATGTTAAGCATGCATTTTTTGGGGGGAGGGTGGACATGCAGTGCTAATTCCTATCACTCAAAACTGCAACTGTTTGTTTACATTGCTGATACCGAGTATTTTTATTTTAAAATTAGACCTACCATATGTTGTTAGTGGTGGCAATGATTAGAGTTCAGCATTGTAATAGACCAAGATCTTTTTTTCAAGGTTCAATCTTTTGTATTTTCTAGAATATAGAGTAGCACAAAACAAAATGGGCATGCAATGCTTTCAAAGGCAGAGTACAGTATGTGAAAAAGTGAAGGAGCAGCCCTAGTTCAATTTATGTTCAGTCTTAGTAAAGTGTCAGTAGTAGTGCCTGTTATTCCCATTCAGAGACAGAGGCTGGAAGTAAAATATACAAAAGTTGCTGCCAGAACATGTCCTAAAAGAGGTAAATATGTTGTAAGGTTTTCACATCTTCTTTATTTGCATGTCAAATTGAATGCTGAACACCTTTGGATCTGAAGTGATGCTGATTCTGATTTGTTTAAAGTCACTGCATGAGCATATAGAAAGTTATCCCCATCAATGCAATCACATTGTCCATTTTGCAATGTTGTCACTGTATACACTTAATACATACAATGAATTTTGTCACACTTATTTTAAAATGAGCATCTTATTGCAGAAAGAAAGGTTTGGTTGAAACCCTGACTGTTAATGCTTACATTATTATATACAAGCATGTGATACTGCTTATCTAAATGTATGATCTCACAAGTATGGTGACCATAACCATTATATAAAATACAAAAAGTTGGTGTTTTAATTCATCTATACACAACACATTTGGCACAGAAATTAAGCAGAGTCTGGAAGCAAGCACTGCAATATTAGCTGTTAAGGCAATGCACAAAAATAAAGACAACTACAAGTCATTTTTTTTTGTTTTTTTTTGCTTTTATGTGCTTTCTACTGAATGTGGAAATCATCTATTCCTATATATCATACAGAGTCTGGAAGTTAGCTGTGCAATACTGACTGTTATTGAAAGGTTAAAAAAATAAGCTCACAACAGCTGGCTTATCAACGCTTTCAACTGGACGTGGAATACATGCAGAAATGAAATTCTGCAGGTATTAATATGCAGCCATACTGTTGTCCTCCCGTTAGCCTTCACCAGCCCACAAACAACACCACCACTAAATCATAATGTAATTTGTCAGAAATTCTCTTTTTATAATGGGTATTTCACAGCTCATTGTGGTATGATTCAGGCTACTGTAAGATATATATTACTTCATACAAATTGCATCCCAGAAAAAACGTTTGTGTTCACTTATGTGTTACGATTGAGCTAATCTACTTTCAGCTATCTATTCATAATAGGATTGTTGTTGGTGGTGGTTGTGGGTGGGTGTCATTTGCTCCCTGTCTTCCCGTTTTTTTCTGATTCAACTTATATGAAATCTCTATGTGAATTATCAAATTAATTTGGATAAAACATTGATCTAAGGAAATCTGCCAATCAGTTTACTCAGTATGGAATTGAACAGCACATCTTATGTATAAGGTTACCTCTGTATTGCTAGATCATACCACATACAAATCTGTATGCTGTTGAGAGACAGAGAGAAAATGACACCACCAACAATCCAATTATGAATACAGAACTGAAAGTATAGCAGTTCAATTGTACAACACAGGAGAAGTCAGTAGTTTTTTTTTGTTTGTTTTTATTTTATTTAATATAGTTTATTATATTTCAAGTAATCAGAAATTACAAGGTAGGAATGTGACTCAAGTTGTACAGACTGTAGTTTACATTAGTAAATCAACTGACAAAAATAGTAACATCACAAATCTTACATAAAACACTAATACTGTCGCCCACCCTTCCTCCCCTCACCACCCTCAACCATCCCCTGCCAACTGTTATCCTCTGAAAGGGGGAGCTAAAACTGCCAGTCCCTTAGGAAGTCTGTAAAGAGGAGTTAGGGTTTCCATATGGACAGCAACATCTCAAAGGGGCCCCATTTGCTCTGGAAGAATTTAATTCTGTTAAGCATGGATGCAATATGCCTCTCCAATTGCAGTGCCAGGAGCACTTCTTTGTACCATTCTAGAACTGGTGGCAGTGTATTTGCCTTCCAATGTCTCATAATTATCAGCTTGGTAGCTGAGGCAATCAGAGACAGATGTACCTTCCTAATTCTAGGGGTGTTTTTTTTTATGGGATACAATTTGTATTCAGGAATGTATATATTGTAGTAGCTTGAAAAATACCATAATATGCTGTGAAATACCAGTTACAAAGAGAGATAATTTCTGCCAAATGACATCACGGGGGAGGGGGTGCAAAGGAGGGATGAAGGGAAAGGGAAATTGTTCAACCAGAAAAGGCACACTAAGCTGAAGCTTGTTTCTAGATGTGACCTGGGAGCACAAGGAAGTTAAGTGACTTGCTCAGGGTCGCACGGTTTGCAAGTGGGGGCTATGGAATTCAAACCCAGATCTCCAGGTTTGCAGCTCAGAGCCCTAAACCTCTGCACTATACTGCCGCCTTAATAAAACAACATTATGGTTACATATGAAGAGACATTAAAAATTTGAATACCTACAGCATTTAATTTTGGAATGTGTTCCACATTAAGTAAAAAGCTCTGAAAAGCAAACATTTTTTAACTGATTTTTTTTTTTGCCACTCTCCTTGGCAATAGCTAATGCAGAGCTAACTTTCCTATCTCTTTGCAGCATGTGGATGAATAAACAACTAAAAGATTAAATTGATTGTATATCCTTAAATAGAGTATTGTCAGAACTTAAAATTTGTTACCTCAAAATATTGAATGACAGCATGGCATAGGCATCTTGTGAGTCATACAAACCACATAAACATCAGTCTTAAGATTTGACTGTTATGTTAACATGTAGCTCATGTCCAACATAGAACAAGAAAATTAATACACTATTTTTTTAACAATGAATAAAAACAGTGTTTGACCCTCATACATCTCAATTGTTTACAGAGGTAGAAGATCTAAATAACTCATCATCTTGTTAAAAAAGGAAATTCTGTCAGGTAGAACAAATGGCAAACAAATGAATTAATCTCCTCATTTCTCAACAAAAACTAGTCATTTGTTGACTAAAATAAAGCAAATGACACATTTCTAAATTAATATATATGGGTAATTGTCATAGGAATAGACATTTATTTCATCCATTTTAAAACATATTGTTACTGAGACCATTTTTTATCTTTCTGAAACCTGACTGACAGTCCACCATTTTCTGTACGTTGCTGACTGGGGGAATCAATAAGCACTTGCATTTGCTGTTCTGCATTACCAAGTTAACCAATGTTATCTATGGACCAGCACCCCTGATTGGCACCCCCACCTCACAGACAGTTCTACATATATGTATATGTATATGTACTAACTGTAGGGCATAGGCACTTATCGTATAAGCATAAGTGTCAGGATCTGAGTTCTACTGTACTTTTATATATTTTTACTGAGAATTATAATGCTTTTGCTATTATTCTGATTATAACACTTGGGAGATACTTCTGTTTACACCACTGTATAATGAATAGTTAGGCAACACTTCCATCTTTAGTGCTAGTGCAGAACTGCAACTGCATATGTAACCGCAAGTGTCCTTCACATATACAAGATCCATTGTTCAGCTGTCTTGTCTTTCTGCCAGCTCAGCATGCTTTCTTAGACTTGTGAGAAGTCTGACTATTTGTCACTGACCAATTATAGTGTTTTTATATATCTTTTTAGCTGTTGTCATGGTTATTATCAGGGGTATAAGACCCTTTGCATAGCACCTGCTCTCTGAGAAGAGATATACTGCTACCTATAGGTAAGAAAGACTGGAGATATTCTCCCAATGATCACATTGTTTGGTTGTAAGCCTGCTTTATATACCAGGAATAAATCACCTTTTGTGCTGGACACCACTTGTCTGTTGTTTCTTCACTTTAGTGCAGTTCCAACATTAATAATAATCTTTATTTTTAATTCACCTTTCAAATGTCAAGGTACAGTACAAATTAAAACAATGCTACAACCACAATAATAAATATAAAATACAATTTAAATTCAGTCTTCCTAATCACAATAAGCCCTGCTCCATAAATATGTCTTTAATGCCTGTTTAAAACCCCCCCACAGTCACGAACTCCTGAATCCAGCGCAGTAGAGAATTCCAGAAGGTTGGGACACATAAGTAAATGCCCAGGCCCCTGAAGATTTTAAAGAAACCCTTGGGATCTCTAGCAACCCCTCGTCAACTGAGCAGAGCAGTTGCTCGGGGTGGTAAGGAACCAGAAGCTCTTTCAGGTAGTCAGGACCCAGTCCACGTAAGGATTTGTAAATGAGTAATCCAACTTTGAAGGTGATCCACCATTGAACTGGCAGCCAGTGCAGTTCACACAGCACTGGTGTGATGTGGGAAGACCAAGGAGCCCCCATCAACAACCGAGCTTCAGAATTATACACCAGCTGCAGGCGGCGGATATCAACCCCCGGCAACCCAAAGTAAAAGGAGTTGCAATAATCCAGTCATGAGGTCACAAAGGCGTGGATCAATGTAGGAAGATCACCAGACAGAACAAGGTGCTAGATCCTAGCTATGTTCCTCAGATGATAAAAGGATAACTTAACGACAGCCAACACCTGAGATCGAAGTGTCAGCCCTTCATCAAGTATCACCCCTAGGTCTTGCACCCATTCAGAGGTTGGGAGCTCAGAATCCCACAGGAAAAGTCCCATGGGTTGACCTGCCCCTAACCCCCCTATCCGGTGACCTGAATCCACTACCATCACCTCAGTATTCCCTGGGTTCAACTTCAGCCAGCTGGACTTCATCCAATCCAGGAATTCAGTGAGGCAGTTGTTAAATACCGAGAGTACTCCATCCTGTTCGGGCGCAAAAGACAGGTAGAGCTGAATATCATCAGCATAGCAGTGAAACTTCAGCCCATACTGTCTTACAATGTCTCTGAGGGCCCAGCATATACACCACAAACAACATGGGGGACAGCACTGAGCCCTGAGGAATGCCACATGACAGAGAGATAGGCTCAGAGGAAAAAAAACCTGACACCACCCTCTGAGTTCTGCCAGTGAGAAAAGATGTAAACCATCTGTGGACTGAACCAGATAGACCACAGATGAATCTCAGGTGTTCGAGCAGTACCCATGGTCCACGGTGTCAAAAACTGATGACAGATCAAGAAGTACCAAAATGGACCATTTTTTTCTGATCTCTCACCATCAGGAGATCATTGAGCACCCGAACTAGTGCAGTCTCGGTACTGTGCCTCCTTTGAAAACTGGACTGGAGAAGTTTGTAGATGCTATGGATGGTCAAATGTTTCTTGAGCTATACAGCCACTACTTTCTCAATCACCTTCCCCACAAAGGGAAGGTTAGAGATAGGTCTGTAGTTTGTTAGAGAGTCTGGGTCCAAAGAAGCTTTCTTCAACAAAGGTGTCTCCACTGCCTCCTTCAGGGAACAGGGGTACTCACCTGAGTCAAGGGAGCACCAGACTATCTGCACCAGAATCAAGCTGATAATATCACAACAACCCATAATCAGGGCTGTTGGGCCTGGATCTAAACTACAGCATGTAGAGTGCATACCCTGAACAATCTGCATAACATCCATGATTTCCAGCCAGTCAAAGGAACTCCAGGAGAAAGGAGGGATAGTGGCCAAGCATCAATCATCAACAACTCCCATAGAGTGTGCTGGACAGGTCTCCAACCTGATGTTGGCCACCTTATCAGCAAAGAACTGAGCAAGCTCATCACACTGTAATTGTGAAAATGCTCTTCAAACATGCAGACAGGCTGGGTTGCATAGCCTGTCCACAGTTTGAAAGAGCTGAGCTGGTCAGTTCTGAGCAGCAGCAATCTCCCTGTGTAGGAACTCTGCCTTCTTATGGGAGATTGCTGACTGATAGAGCTGATAATGCTCTAGCAGTCTAAGATGGCTGGCTTCTAAGTTGGATTTCTACCAGCAATGCTCTAACCTTTGTCCTAATCACCGCAACTCCATCAAGATCCCATCAAACCGCGGAGGGCAAAGGGAGAGAGGATGAATGTGGCCTGGAGCAATGGAATCCAGAGCTGAGGTAATGGCCTCATTATAGGCCAAAACCTCTGGATCCATATTTGCCATAGGAAATTCTGATGGATCAAATACTGCTGCTAGGCCATCAGGAGTCACATTCTGTAAAGGACGGTACTTGACCATCTCCACAGGGGTTGGCCTACGTGGTTGGGTGCAAAAATTGAATTGCACAGTGTAGTGATTAGACCATCCAGTGGATTCCATCCCCAAGTTTAAGGCCTCGATCCCCAGGAGGAAGACTAGATCAAGAGAGTGGCCATGTTTATGAGTAGCAGAGGTAACAACTGGTGTGAGGTCCAGTGAAATCAACTGGAGGAAGTGTCCAAATTGCGAGAGTTCGTCATTGATCCAGGCATTGAAGTCACCCAGGACCATCAGCCTAGGTGACTCAAATGCCAGGTCAACCATGAAGTCCACCACTTCCTGAAGGAATAGATTCTCATCCCTGGGCGTACGGTAGATGAGAGCCATCCTATAACCCACACATGCTACTATGGCACGATCAAAAGACCTGGCCTCCTCAACTGGTACACTTGAGAGATCCAATTCGGTCTTGAAACAGACCGCACCCCCCCCCCTCCTGCAGTTCAATCTTGAGCAGTGTATCACTGAATACCTGGCTGGAATTTCAGCCTCAAGTATGGTGCCCACATTTCCATCCAGCCAGGTTTTGGCGATGCACGCCAGATCTGTTGTCCCGACAAGATCTACAATAATTTCAGTCTTGTTCTTAATAGATCTGGCATTACATAACACCGCTCGAGTTGGACAGGACTCCTGGGCTGCCCTGACCTCCTGCCCACCAAAATGGTGGTGCCCTTGGGTATGGGGACCAGACAAGGAGACCCACATTCTAGATTCCATTTCACCCTAGGGTGTCTTCTGGACTTAACAACCCCGATGTGAGTGCCCCGTTCTTCCAGCCTCCACTGTTCGCACCCCCCACCCCACCCCACTGTACACAATACCCAAAGCTCTACAATGCTGATAGGTGGAAAAAAGCAGTGGGGGGGAGGGGCAGAGGGTGTGAAATGTGGAGGCTGAATAGCACATGACCTGGGGGGGGGTAGAATGATGACATATGTACCAGGCCCAAGACATGGAGCAGGGGAAAATCTAAAATTCAGATATAGATAATATACACAAATCCACACCAGATATAAATAATACATACTACCCATCAATTCTTACCCCTTTTCCTAGAATTCCTCACTCACTTTCCCCAAAAAGAGGAAAGATCCAAAAAGGAAATAAAACAGATTAATCAAAAATTCCCCACCCAGTCCTATAATAACAACTAATTTACCTCACTAATTTAACTAACTAAATACATGAAACATTTGTTAAGCACACAGGTCCTCTCACTACCTGGTGCTCTACATAATCTAAACTAACTAATTTAACTAACTAAATACACAAAACATTTGTTAAGCACACAGGTCCTCTCATGACCTAGAGCCCTACATATTCTAAGCACTCTCACTGCTCAGCACAAAACAATACATACACATTAATAAAATAAATAATAAAACTAAACCACCTAAAACTAAGAGGGGGCTTTAAGGTAAATGTTGTGGAAAAACTGCTCTCCAAACAATATCTCTCACATATATCTGAATTTAACAGAACCTCAGCTGTTAAAAGGCACTCTCACTGCCAACAAGATTTCCAAAAAGTTGCAATGAAGTCACAAAATACTTGCAGTTAGGAGAAATCCATCCCAAAGCTTTTACACATGAAAAGTCAAACCATAAGCACATCAGACAGGCAACCTTTATCAAACTTCCATTTGAAACTCCAAAACTCCAGCCCAAATATCAGACAGCATCCAGCAGGTCACAGGTTCCATACAGACTTCCAGTCTCAGAATTCCAACCCAGGTCCCAGGAAAGCCATCCACCAGGCCACAGGCTTCTGCTGGAATTTCAAGAGGTGACTACCCTAGACTATACCAGTGGCCCACTACCTCGACTCTAAGTCAAATCAGCCCCCCAGCTGACTGTACCCAGAGTCTAGGGGAATAGGATTGCTGGGACAGTCCTCCAGCAGGCCCCACTTCCAACCCCTGTGTGGATCACTAACCCCAAAACACTCACGAACCTAGCAGGTCCCAACTATTCAAATCCAGGTCCCAATTACAGGAGGATCAACAGTGCACAGCTTTCAGCAAAACATTCCGGGAAATCAAAGAATGCAGATTCCTCTCCCAATTCTCTACAGTCTTATTCATACCCGAGAGACAGCAGATCCAAACTCCTCATTTCTCAACTCCTTAACAAACTTTATCCATGACAAACCACTGCTCATATTCCCAATTCCATTTGAGGAATAGACTGGTCCTTATTCAATGCTGGCAGAAATTGAACTCAGGGGATACAAACACCCATCCAATCCTGGCACGGAGTGACTACCACCAAACCACAGGGCTGCCAGATTTCTCAAAAATAGTCAAAGCAATGCTGAACAAGGCATTGAACAGTGCAGGAGTCAATAACCAAAAGAGTCAGTAAATGGCAGTACCGGAATCAAAAACCAGCACAACACATGAAAGACAGGACACCGTAGGACTTTAAAACTTTAAAAATGCCCACACACTGAACACCAGCAGGTGAGCACACTCAGCAAAAATGGCAAAATGAGAGAGTAAAAGCGATGGCAAAACAACAGCACAACAGAAACTGCAGTGCTACAGCTAGCCCAGCATGGCAGTCATCCTCCTTTCAAGTTGACTTTAAATGTACTGCTTCTGTAGGACTGACCCACATCTCTTCTGCACCTGCACCCATGTCCTGCTGCTGCCCAGGTATAAGAATGTGAGAAGGTGATGGTTTTACCATCCTGTTACATCACTATGCCTTGGTCCAAACCTGTATGGGATGTTTACTACTCTGTGTCCTCTGATTTCATCTAGGTTAATGGACAAAACAGCTGTAATATATATATTATAGTGACACAGTAGTGCCACTATAGTTAGGGTTGAGGGGCCATTTACATGTTAAACCCAAAATTTTACAACTTAATAACTTTGCAACTGTTTGATGGATTTGCCTGAAATTTGGAATAAATGATCAAGACCCATACGCCATGGGATCCGCCAAGTTTCGTACCAGTCAGATTTACGGCCGTGGAGTTATTAAGAGTGATCTGCGCGTGCATTTATGCTTTTTCTGGAATTCTACGGTCGCACCTACAGGTCGCGCGGTTTGCGTGACCACCCTGAAATCTTCAGGGAATGTGTGGCCGGGGTCTCCGATGTGCCTTTTGAAGATTTCATGAAAAAATATTAAATGGTTCAAAAGTTATTCAAAAAACAATTTCCCATTATAAGTAAATGGGAAAAGTTAACAAAAAGTTCAACAGTGTCGCAAATGCACTTTTTACTGTCTCAAATGGCCCTTTTACTGGCACAAATCCACCATTTTGTTTTCAGTTAGTGATCAGGAAAATGCTTGGCATTTAAAATTGAGACCCTCTAGCAACCTAATTCTTTTTGTATTCACCTAGTAGGGCCCTGAGGATGCTAGCCATGTCTTTATTTGGGGTAAACACCCCAGAAATATGTTTTTCAGATTTCTGGAAAAATACTTCGCAAAGTAGTTCGTCACTCATGAAAGTGTCGCCAAATTTTCTTGACTTTTACTAAATCACGACACTACTTTGCGACACTATGCCCAAAATAACAGTAATTCTTTGGCGCCCCTCTGCAAAAAAAGGGTTTAGAATTTGGGGCTGAAATTTAGAGGGAATGCAACTGACATCTCACAGATCTGCCTTTCAGTGTTTCGTTGAAAAAATATTACATGGCAGCAAAGTTACAGTACTCCAAAGGTGACGCTTTTTCCCATAGGATAACATTACGGCGTACGACGCATCGGAGCAATCATTTGGTGCCTTGCTGCAAAATAACGATTTGGTCTTTTGGGCTGAAATTTCCAGGGAACACAGCCAACATCCCACAGATGTGCCTTTCAATGGTTTGGTGAAAAAATATTACAGGGAGGCAAAGTTATGGCAGTCTGAACTTCTGTTTTTCTCCCATAGGATAACATTACGGTGTTCACTGCGCCTTTCAGGGCCCGTATCTTGAAAACGGTGCGAGATACTGACTTTTTGTCAAAAATTTCTTAGCCCCCTAGTTGGGGCTAAGTACAAACCTAGCCAGGAAAGTGATAATTCATATGACTTTTACATTTTTTTTCTATGTCGTATGGTTACTGAGATATAAGCTATTTACTATTCCAAGTCCTCATTTTTGTGTTCCGAGAGTCATGATTTTGCATACATTCTTTGTACTCACTGTCTTTCTCTATACAGCTTTTGGGGAAAACCAGCCTGTACGCTTACATTACTGTTACCATTACCGTTTCTGCTTGTGGTTCCATACCCCTTTCACTTACTGTTCACGTTTACGCCACCATGTGCGTTACCCTTTGCATTTTCATTTGCGGTTGCGTTTGCGTTGTTTTTAACATTTCTGTCTACAGTACTGTTTCTCTTTCTGTTTCACTTTGCATCACTATGCGCATTATGATTTGTGTTTGCAAGCACAATGTTACTATGTGACAAGACATCACGTGGCAGGAGCGTGGGGCCCCCTGCCTCATTACATTCACTATTTCTCATTATCATTATCAAAAGGAAGGGAAATTAGAGGCAAAAAAACTCTGTTTAATGCATCAGTTAGGGTTGTTCCACAGCAACAAAAGTGAGGAAATTCGATGTTAAGATTGAAACCCCCTTTGCGCCCCTCCAGCCCACGCCCCCAACTGGAATCAGGGTGCACATTTGGGTCATCGGTCCTAACTGTCACCCATTCTCCTATTCCTCAGCTTCTTTCCACATGTGATGGGGTGACAGTTAGGGCCAATGACCCCAATGCACACCCTGATTCCAGTTGGGGGGGTAGGCTGGAGGGGTGCAAAGGGGGTTTCAAATTTAACATCGAATTTCCTCACTTTTGTCACTGTGGAACAACCCTAACTGATGCATTAAACTGAGTTTTTTGCCTCTAATATATACATATATATATTATAGTGGTGTAGTTGTGCCACTATGGTTAGGGTTCAGATGTCACTTTTATGTTAAAGTCAAGATTTTGCACATTAATAACTTTGAACCTGTTCAACTGATTTACCTGAGATATGGTACTTGTGGTGGGGCATGATAGATCTCTTGATTTGCCAAATTTTGTTTAGTCAGTCAAACAGTCAGACTTACGGTCTTTGTGTACAAAAACACTGAAAAATGCAAAGTTATCCATTTTTGGAGGAAGCTTTTGGGATTTTGGACATGGCCCTGCATGGCCATTGTGTAGTGTGCCACTCTGCAAGATGACTTGTTTGAAAGAGCTTTGATGGCCGAACATGCTGCTTTTCATTTGATGAAAAAATATTAAGGCATTTGAAAGTTATGCCACTAAGAAGTTCCCATTATGAATCAATGGGGATATTTATATAAGTCTTGTGAATTAAGAATTGGGTTCTGGCCATCTCGTCCCACCTGGCAATCAAAGAATTTGTAGCTTCGCAGTTCAAGAATCTTTGTCCCCAATAATTCTTTGATCACGAGGTCCGACATCTTGTTTTTAGTTTTCCAATTGGAAAAGCACAAATATCTCGGCTCAGGGGTCACTCCTGAAGTAAAACATGGATGGGTTTTACTCAGAGGGCTCCAGTCTATCAAGACATGCCTTTGGTTTCATCCAAATCAGTCAAAAAATAGAATTATAAGCTTTTAAAATCTTTGATCATGGCTTGCTAACGATCTTTGATCATGAGCCTGTAAATTCTTATGTTGCAAGACTCTTAGATCGCAATCATACATACTAACATACTAAAATGCCAGCAGAATAAGCCTAACAGTCTTTTGTGTCTGCTCGTTTGGTCAGCCCCCACCCTGGGTGCTGACCTTGCTGTCCCCCTCGCCTTCTCTGGCTTCTCCCTTCCCAGTTCCAGATATTCTTGCTGCATTGGATTTTGCTTCCAGAACCCTTCCCCTGTACCTGTCCCACCCCTCTTGAACCCCTCCACTGTCTCTGCCTCCACCAGCCCCCTAGGCAGTGCATTCCATGGCTCCACCACCCTCTCAGTGAAGTAGCACCTCCTCTTTTTTCCCCTGAATCTTCCCCCCTCCAGCTTCCACCCATGCCCTCTAGTGGCCCTCTCCTCTTTCTTTCGAAGCACCCTGTCTGTTCCTCCCCTATTTACCCTCTTCATGTACCTGAAGACCTCTATCATGTCCCCCCGGTCCCTTCTCTCTTCCAATGTGTACATATTTAGCTCTTCGAGCCTCTCCTCACAGGTCCTGTCCCCCAAGTCCCAAATCATTTTGGTTGCCCTCCTCTGGACCCTCTCCAGGAGGTTAATGTCCCTCTTTAAGTGTGGCCTCCAAAACTGCACGCAGTACTCAGGTGCGGCCTCACCAAGCATTTCTACAGAGGGAGTATCACTTCCCTCCTTCTGGAGGTGATCCCCTAGCGATGCATCCCAGCATCCTGTTGGCCTTGGCTGCTGCCCTCCTACAAGTCTCAGGTTGTTCATCTTGACATCCACCACCACCCCCAGGTTCCTCTCAGCCATCGAGACTTAGCATTTCCCCAGGGTGTACACTTGGCCCTGGTTTCTGCCCCCAGGTGGAGTACCTTGCATTTCCTGCATTGAACCTCAGCTTCCACTTTCTAGACCATCTTCCAGAGCCTCAGGTCCCCTGTAGGGTCATCCTCCCTCCTCCCCATCCACCACCGCCCCCAGTTTCGAGTCATCTGCAAGAGACTCATCTCACTCCTGATTCCTGTCCTTATGTCAGAGACGTAGGCATTGAACAGAAGGGGCCCATGGACTGATCCCTGTGGGACCCCACTAATGACCCTCCTTGGGGATGAGACTATCCCGCCAACTATGACCCCCTGGGTCTGGTCCTGGAGCCAATTGCCTATCCATCTGATCATCTGGTTCCCCATCCCCATTTCTCCCAGCGTATCCAACAGGCCCACGTGAGGAACAGAGTCAAATGCCTTCTGAAGTCTAGAAAGAGGATGTCCACTGGTCTACCCAGGTCCAAGGCACTAGTCACCCAGTCATAGAAGTCCACCAGGTTTGTCTGACATGATTTCCCCGGGATGAATCCATGCTGTCTATCATCCAGGCACCCTGACTTATCCAGGTCCCCACCAGCCTCTCCTTGATAATGCCCTCCATCACCTTGCCCACCACCGATGTCAGACTGACAGGCCTGTAGTTCCCTGCCACCTCCCTTGATCCCCCTTGTAGATAGGCACTATGCGCCACCTTCCAGTCTTGGGGCACCCACCCTGTCCTCAGAGATGGTGAAAGCTCCACCAGGGGTTTCGCCAGGACATCCATAAGTTCCTTCAGCACTCTGGGATGTAATTTTCCGACCCTGGTGCTTTCTCAGTCTTAAAGGGGCTGGGGCTTCCCTCACTCTCTGCTGTGATTTCCACTTCCGTACCTCTTCTTCCTGCTAGCCTCCCCACCTGCCAGTGATGCCTCCCCTCTCCCCAGACCTGCCAATCAGTAAGGGTCCCCCCCTCCTCAGTATCTCTGTCTCCTTCCATGTATGATGCAGCACCCCCATTTTCCTTGGTGAAAACTGAGGTGAAGTACTCATTTAGTACCTCAGCCTGCTCCCTCGGGTCTTGTGCCCATCTCTCCCCTGATTTAATCCTGCTAATCTGCCCTTCACCCTTCATTTTTCCCCAATGTATCTAAAGAACCCCTTGTTCCCTCTCCTAATTTCCTTGGCCAGGTTCTGCTCCTTCCTTGCCTTAGCCACCCTCACCACCCTAGCGGCCCTTCTAGCCATCAGCCTGCATTCCCCATCCCTTTCACGCCTTGGAGCACTTGAATTGCTTATAGGCTGCCTTCTTTCTCCGCACCACCTCCTGGACCTCCCTGGTCCACCAGCAGGGTTTTTGGGCCCTACCGCATTTGCGTCTTACTCTTGCACAGGTGCTGGTAGCATCCTGCACCCCTCTCCTGATGATTTTCCACCTACTATCAGCGTCCATGTCTGACGCAATACCATCCAAATGCTCCTTAAGGATCCTTCCCATTTCCTTAAAATCCGCCCCCTTGAAGTCGGTTACTTCCGTCTTTGTGCAGCCTTCTACCCCTCCTAGGTCCAGGCAGAACCAGACTGTGGCATGGTCACTCCCCGCCAATGGGTCCCTTACCTCCAGGCCCCCAATCTGGTCACTGTCTGCCAGGACCACATCCAGTACCTGCGCCTCCCTGGTCGGTTCCCTCACCTGCTGAGTTAGGAACACGTCTTGAAAGACATCCAACAACCTCTGTTCCCTGGTCACAGTGGATGTCATAGTCTCCCAGTCTGTTTCTGGCACGTTTAAGTCCCCCAACACCACCACCATTCCTCTGCCTAGTCTGCAGTGTCTCCCAACATCTGCCACCAGACTGTCCTCCAGCTCCTCCGCCAGGGCAGGGGTCTATACGCCACTCCTATTTTTACTCTCTTACCCCCCCCTTGTTATCAAGGTGACCCAAATTGCCTCCACGGTTCCCTCCGCCTCCTCTACTCCCCCTATGTCAATGCAGTTTTTGACTATCATTGCTACCCCTCTTCTCTTTCCCTCCCCCCATTCTTCCTGAACATAGTGTAACCCTCCAGGTTCAGGTCCCAGTTATGTCCTGCAGTGGCCCAAGTCTCAGTGACCGCTGCCATATCCACTGCTCCCTCAGTTAGTATTGCCTGGAGCTCAGGCATTTTATTGCCCAAGCTCCTGGCATTTAGCAGGACTACCTTCCACCCTTTCCCTATAGTTCCATTTCCCTTCTTGTTCCCAAGGGGATTCTGTTTTCCCCTGGTCTGCACTTTGCCAGTCGGCCTTTTCCTGCAATCCTCCTGGTCCCCAGGGGGGTGGAGACAGAGTCCCTCCTTTATCGGCACCCCCTTGACAGCCTTTTCTCCCATCCTGCCCCCCTTCACAAGTTTAAACCCCACTTTTCACCAATGAACCCCTCTATTTTCAACTTAAGGATTCCCTTCCCCTCCAAATTGAGATGGAGTCTATCTCTAGCATACAGCTCCTTATCCTCCCAGGTCTCCCCCCAATCCCCCATCAACCCATACCCTCTGGCCTCACACCACTCCCTGAGCCACTGGTTTATCTCCCTAATCTTCCTTTTGTGTTCCCCACTAGCCCTTGGCACTGGCAGGATTTCTGAGAAGGAAACTGTGCATCCTATGTCATGACAGACCCTGGCGAGCTCCCTGAATCTTGCCTGTATCTCTAGCTCGTTATTTCCCTCAATGTCATTTTTACCCAGGTGGACCAGTATGTCTGGAGAACCCCCACAATCCTTTGCCAGCTGATATACTTCATGCTTAGCCCTGTGCACCGTTAGTCCAGGGAAGCATCTTGTTCTAACTGGCCAGGATTCTCCTCCCTATCCCATTTGATACCCCTGATCATAGAATCCCCAACAGGAGCACTCTGACCACCCTTTCCTCCATTTCCCCCTTCCATGTCTCTCATCCTTTCTACCACTCCTCCACCCAGCGGATCCTTGTTCCTCTCTATCTGGTGCCACATGCCACCCTCCTATTTACCATGGCCACCCTCCCTCCAATCCTATGCCTCTCCTCCTGAGAATCCTTCTGTACCTTACACCCCCCTCACTGCTTGCGACTGGTCCTTCTCCCCCATCTGCAAACTAGCCTGGCTCATCCTCCCTTCCTTCCTGTCTCCATTTAGTTCCTCCTTGCTCGTCATGCTCCCTGGCCTAAACCCTCAG
The DNA here is from genome assembly GCA_016271365.2 of Neoceratodus forsteri. Lineage (NCBI taxonomy): Eukaryota > Metazoa > Chordata > Ceratodontiformes > Ceratodontidae > Neoceratodus > Neoceratodus forsteri. The sequence goes on from CM057449.1 coordinate 376,129,937, forward strand.
CTCCTTTGTTGAATCCTCCTTGTACTTCTGGTCCTTCTCCTTTACCTTTCCTCCCAACTGGTCCTTCTCCTTGCATTTTCCTCCCTCTCCCCTGCCCCTCCTGCTCTGATTCACTGCTCCCCATTTTCCTGCATTCCAGGTCCCCTGTTCTTCCTGTTATCTGGCCCCTGCCTCCTGCCCCCACTCCTTTCCGTCTCTAACCACCCTGTCGTGGCTACATCACCCCTCATCCTCAAGCAGAAGAAGAGAATTGAAGCGGTTATTGAGTGTAAGGTCTGATCCACCTCCCTGCCTTGCTTCCTTCTGTCCAGCCCTGGCCATCTGCCTACTTCCGAGAATGTTGTCCTCCATCCCTCCTTTGTGAGGGTCCCCACCTGCCTGCTTCCTTGGTAGTGTCCTTTTGGACCCCCTCTGCCAGGGTCCCTATGTGACCCCTGATTATTCTCCTGCATTCCTTTCCCTATGCCCCCACCCCCAGTGCTTGGTGCAACCCCGTGGGAGATTCACAGCCCCCTTCCCCAACCATACCACCCCCCCTTCCCCCAGCTTTCTCCTAATCCCCGCAACCTCCTCCCTAAGCTGTGCCAGCTGGTAGCACACTGGGCAACCACTGAACTTCCAAGCCCAGTCCAGTATCATGGCTGCTCCACACCCTGTGCACCCCACCACCCTCCCAAAGATGCCGGCCCTAATGATGTGTGGTTCCATCCCCTTCCAAATAGGTTCCCTTGGGTGAGCCACCAGGTTCCCCCCAGTCCAAGATACACCCTACTGCCTAATCAGGTCACCCACTAATCTTAGAGACAGTCCCACTGTACACCAGTAACCCTGTTACTAGGTGCAGTACAACACATTAAACTTATAAGGGAAATGAACAACTCCCTAAGCTCCTCTCTCCCAGCCCTTAAATCCAACCCCCAGTGGCTAGAACTACCTGAGCTGCACCTGCAGCCTTTTCCTCCAATTGCAGGGCAGGTGTTCCCTATAAATTAGCAGAATTCTGGGGAGGGAGGGTGGGGAGGGCGGGTCTTGGGCAGACACCTGACTCGAGAGACTGAGTGTATCAGCCCTGCATCTCCCCACCAAGCCCAGCAGCCAAAGAACCAGGCCCAAGCAAATCCCACCAAATAGGTTTTAAATCAGAAGAAATAGGCCTCTACCAGCGCAGCCTGTTACACAGTGAAACATCCACAAAATGAGCCCACTTACAGCCACCAAATCAGTTTTCAAACTTCCAGCATCCCCCAAAACAACACCCTGCTAGCCCCTTAGAAGTAAGAAAGAGAAGAACTAACCTTCTACCAAGTAAAATCCACAAGAACCCTGTGAAAACAACAAGCAGCAGCTACTGTCCTGGAACACAACTGATCCTGTCCCCTTCCAGTTCTTTCTGAGAAGACAAAGCAGCTAACACCTCAAACCTGATTCAGCTCTGCCGCCAGTCAATTAGCTGAGTGAGACCTGGCCAGACCATTAACACCCTTCCCCCACTATGCAGTAATCTTTGCAGCTACTGAAGTCAGCAACAAGGAATCAAAATTCAACTCAAAGCCCCCAAAATATGTTTGCTGCCAAAGGAACCAGGTCTCCAATTTAATCAGCTTCACTAACAACACATCAAAATAGGCTTGAAATTAACAGACATAGGTCTCCAATTCAAATGACCATCTCCAAGCAAATCCCACCAAATAGGTTTTAAATCAGAAGAAATAGGCTCCACCAGCGCAGCATGTTACACAGTGAAACATCCACAAAATGAGCCCACTTACAGCCACCAAACCAGTTTTCAAACTTCCAGCAGCCCCCAAAACAATACCCTGCTAGCCCCTTAGAAGTAAGAAAGAAAAGAACTAACCTTCTACCAAGTAAAATCCACAAGAACCCTGTGAAAACAACAAGCAGCAGCTACTGTCCTGGAACACAACTGACCCTGTCCCCTTCCAGTTCAATCTTGCATCGTGACCTAAATACACAAATATCCCAACTCATGGGTGGGCTAGAGACACAAATGAGGGTAGGTTTTGATCAAGGGGCATCGTTTTATTGAGACATGCCATTGGTGCAGTTCAAATCGGTGAAAAAGTTGCGTCTCAGCATTTTAAAGTCTTTGGTCATGAGTGTGCAATTTCTTTGATCGTGAGCCTGCAAATTCTTTGATCATGAGACTCTTTGATCCCGATCATGCATTGTGAGCAAGGAATGAGATGGCTGGATTAAAAATTAACATTTTTCAGCCCAGGGGTGTCCTAGCAAGACAAATGAGGATGGGGTTTGCTCAGGGGGCTTCATTCTGATTAAACATGACAGTGGTTTTACATCAATTCATTATATTTTTTTATTTACACTACTTTTTATTCTTTGATCGTGAGCCTGCAAATTCTTTGATCACGAGCCTGCAAAAATTATTTGATCGCGAGATTCTTTGATTGCAATCATCCATTGTGAATGAAGACGACTTGGCCAGATTAAAAAATCAATTATCTCAGCCCAGGGGTGCCCTAGGAAGTCAAATGAGAGTGGGTTTTGCTCAGGGGACCTTGTTCTGTTGAACCATGGTGGTGGAGTACAGCAGTTCCTTACATTTTTTTATTAATATCATTTTGTATTCTTTGTTCATGAGCCTGCAAATTCTTTGATCGTGAGATTCTTTGATCGTGATCTTTAATCTCAAAATAGGGACACAATGGCCAGATTTTTTGTAATGAAATAGATAGGGAAATTTGACCAATCTTTAACATTGAATATCTCGGAAACATTTCTGTCTTTTTATTTGAAATTTGGAGGGTGTTGATGGCATGTCCTGTAGATGTGAATTGCAGTGTTTGCATGTCAGACAATATATTTTTTGTGGAGATATTGAGTGGCACAGTTTATGTTTTGTGGACAGCATTTTCTATTGTTCTACTAGATTAACATTTGTTTGGTGGCTGGCTGTGCTGTTGTCAATGTACTTTTTAGTCATTAGGTGTGTAATGTGGCCTGACACTTTACAAGTTGGTGGGAACTGAAGGGCCCAAAGGTCCCCGCACTCCCCACCAGTAACTTCTACTTTCTATTCTTTCTAAAAGTATAGAGTTCTACAAAACTTTGTTATCGCATCAGTTAGGGGTATTTCTACAGTGACAAAAGTGGGAAATTCGATGTTTTGGATTACCACCTTGCACCCAACCCCATCCCACCAACAGGTATCCGGGTGTGCGTTGGGGTTGTTGGCCCTAACTCTCACCCAGTCTCCTACACTGCACCACCTCAGCTTGTTTACACAAGGGATAAGGTGAGAGTTAGTGCCAATGACCCCCAATGCACAGCCCAATGCCTGTTGGTGGGGGCAAGGTTGGGATAGGGTGCAAGGAGTGGCAACTCTAATATCAAATTTCCTTGCTTTTGTAACTGTAGGACAACCCTAACTGATGCACTAATGAAGTTTTTTGCATATATATATGGCTCTATATAAAACCCATGTTAGACCCTATTTAGATCATGGTTCACCATTGTGGAGTCCCTATCTGGCCAAGGACGTTTCAAGAATGGAGAAAGTCCAAAAGAGGGCCACTAAGATCATACCTCGTCTCTCTCGTTATAACTACGAAACTAGACTGCATAAAACAAAGTTATATTCGCTAGAATTTAGAAGACTAAGGGGAGATCTCCTTCAGCTGTTTAAAATGGCTTATCCTTTGCATCTAGAAAAATGGTACCCAGAATACATAACAAACAAATAGAAATCCAGACAACAAGAACAAGCAAAAGACAACAGTTCTTTACTGTTAGAGCTCCAAAGATATGGAATTCATTACCTCAGGAAATTGTGGACTGCACGAATATTAATACGTTTAAAATTAAAATTGATAATTGGCTTCTTGAGAGAACATAATCTACTAATGATCCACACTGTGTGGAGGACATCCTCGATGGGCTTCGGCCTTCTTTTGTCCTAACTACCAAGTACCAAGTACCAATATAATATACACACACATGTGTGTGTGTGTACGTGTATATATATATATATATGTATATATATATATATATATATATATATGTCCCAGTGGTTGTGATGCAGCATATGTGTGTGTGTGTGTATATGTGTGTGTATATATATATATATATATATATATATATATATATATATATACACACACACATATATATATACACACACATACATATACAGTATACATGCATGCTGCAGCTCCACTGCTGGGACATAAGAAACATCACTTCCATTCTGATCCCTGAGAACATGGATTATTTAAGAGGAGGCATGAGGACTCGGCAACAGAGACTTAGGTAAAAAAAATTTATTGATCCCATAAAATGATGAGAAATGCACAGGCAGGTGACTGTAAATCTTTCATTACTTTGAGAATGGATGCAGACTCATTAGATTCACAGCAATTCTCCTTTAAACTGCAGAAAAAAATTCAGCAGAACTTACCACTAACAATGATCAGTTCTGTGGAATTTTTCTCTGAAGTTTAAGGCAATAATCCACAATTTCATATATTTATTCTACTGTTCTATGTTGAAATTTCTGCGAAAGTTTTCAAAGTGCATTCCAACATTTCACAAATGCGAAATTCTGACTTTCGCCAAAAATTCTACTGGCAGAACATTAATTTTGCACAGCCCTAGCTACAGCTGTTGGGTGATGTGGAACTTAATCCTGCCTCTCTCACCTTCCCATCCCTCACCCTTCTCAAAGGGCTAAGTGCTTTTCTTATAAACATCAGGAGTCTACTGCCTGAGCTTAGGCAGCTAAACCTGTGGGATGTGCACCACAAGCTTGATTTCCTGATCATTGCTGAAACCTGGTTGTCAGGCTGAATCTGTGATGTAGAAGATGGATGTTCTGGTTACATTGTTCACAGATTTCAGAAGACTACTGGGAACACCAGTATCTTTATTCAGTTTCTCAGTGGGAGTTGGGCAGGGCTGATGTCTGCAAATTCCCAAAGTAAATTTGGAAAATCAGCGCCATAACACAACTGTAAGTCTTCATTCAATTTATTCTTTCCCAGTTCCACCATTGTAGCACCCGTCATTTCATATACAATGATATTGTTAAATCTTTACATACTGGAGTACCAGTTTGTCCTTTTGACACATATACCAACCCCCTGCTCTCACTTATGCTTGTGATATTTTCCTGCCCAGTGCCTGCCATTTTATTCCATTCCCCATTAGTGTTCTCCTATAATAGTGATGAAATGCATTCATCCCTTTCTCAATTTTCTTTTTCATCTCCCTGATAAACACCCATGCAGTGCCCTGAAAAACCCTGTTCTGTCCTTGTCCTGGCTCCAAATCTGCCCGAATCCCCCTCACTCCCTCATATGAGTATCTTAGGGATATTATACCACACATTACATGTCCCTTCCATCTGCCTCCATTGGTTTTATCAGTGCCTGGGGCCTGACTACAGTGTGGTTTGCCACAGCATGGTTGTCAGTGATATCACAGGCTTCTAAAAATGGTGGCAATGGATTACCACTTTAGGGCACACATAGTTATCAATATCTGTCAACGGTGTGACGACTGAACATTGAAACTGTTACGTCGAAATCCCTCTCAATGACAATTATGACAGCTTTCTAAATTGTCGCTGTGAGGGACCTGAGGGTGAAATTTCACAATTTCACTGTGTGTCACCCCCCCATCAAATCAACTCTGGCTCCGAGTTGATAATCTTTAGAAGGGGCGCAGCCCCCTGCATGGGGGGTTTGAGGGTACAGCCCTCTGAGAGAAACACTCCAATGTAGGACAGGCAAAATTTCACCTGTCGACATTTGGGATCTTATTATGCTGAACTTCAGCAACGGTGTTGTTGGTTCAGCATAGGTAAACCTCTGTTGACTGCTGCCAGCTACAGGTAAGCCGACTACTTCATTTAAAAAAGCTTTTCATGGGCTTTCAAACTATAATTGACATAGCTGACCAATGCTCACTTTCAATATAGAATGAGGAAGGCTAGGAAAAGTACAAGGAGAGTAAGAATTCAGGGGTGTTAGGAAAAACACAGGAAGATTACATGAGAATGAGGGATGTTAGGGAACACTCAAGAAGGTTACATGATATTGAGGGATGTTAGAGAACGCTCAGGCTGCAAGGTGAAAGAGAGAGGGGCAGGGTTATGCACAGGGAGGAAAAGGTGACTTTTTCATGGCTATACAGTGAAAAAATAAGAGAGGCATGATTTAAATGGTTCTACCATGCTGAATTGACAACAGTGTTATCGAAGTTCATCACAGCGAGATCCCCACTGTTGACATGTGAAATTTCAGCTGTCAGACATTGTGTGTGCTCTATCGGGGGGCTGTGCCCCGCAACTCCCCCATCCCCTTCTATAGATTACTAACTCCAACTTGGAGTTGTTTTGAAGGGGAGGCAAAAGATGGCGAAAGTGCAAAATTTCACCCTCAGGTCCCTCACAGCGACAATCTCAAAACCTGTTGAGATTGTTGCTGTGAGGGATTTCACTGTTAAAGTTTCGCTGTTCGGTCAGCATACCAATTTAAACATGGGTCTCTAGGTTCCATGCTGTAACCACTAGGCTATGCTGCCTCCTTTAAAATTATGGCCATTTAGAATCCAGACATCTGACTTTCTGATCAGTGTTCAGACCAAGCAGCAAAAAGCCAAACTACTTTCAGCACCAGGAAAACATTTTCTGAGTAAATTTGCACATTATGGGACCAATCCTCAGAAGATCTGGGAGCCTGTGTAGTGAAAGTGCTTAAGCACTTAATTACTAAAGTCATGGAAGTTGGTCAGAACCCTAACCAGCAAACACATCACATATCTTGTAGAAGAAAAGTGCAGAGACATTTGCATATATTGCATGTGCACCTTTGTATGTTAAGAAAAACAAACTAAAAAACTCAGACTTCACCTGCTACAATTTAAAAATGTATTAAGCAAGAAGAGCCATAGCAGTGATGCAGAGTGACTGTGCATCACTGTTATGATTTTCCTTGCTTAATAAATTTTTTAATCATAGCTAGTGAGTGTTGCATCTTTTTTGTTTTTTGTTGTTAAAGTCGGGGACGACTCGTATGTGCAAGCACTTTTAGAGGCGGGAGTCCACCAAATGCTGTCATTTATTTCATACCTTTGTATGTGGTTTTGGACTGCGTATATGAATGTTTGGCTTCTGCCAAAACTTAGCCACAGTGTGAAATCGGCATATTCACATATAGAACAGATGGCATGACACTATGCATCCTGAGGGACTGCTATAACGTTATGAAGAACAGAACCCAAATTTGAGCAACATATATACAGACCAATACTAGTACACCCTACATAGGTAGTAGCATTGATTCCAGAAGCCTCACACATGCCACAACCCATTGCTGTGTTGCCAGTTGATCAAACATCTTGTTAAGGTTTCCAAAGCATATGTCATAAAGTCATATACTGTGACATTACTACTTAGAATTACGGTCTAGGCATGGTTTCCCTTGTCTCTGGGACACATCACACTAGGGCATTGTCAAACAGGCATGCAAGCATAATTATGCCACCTATGGTGTTAGCCCTGAAGACCAGGATGATGCACACCATAAGCTCATACCCCTGACACAACATGAACTGTCAGCTGTTCAAACAACAAGGCCTTCAGCACCCACACCTAGTGGTACTCCTGGTGTCAGAACTGTGGGCCTATCCTCTTGACCCACCAGTCATCTGGTCCTGGGCAGTCTTTGCATCCCTGTCCAGGCTGGGTCATAATCATCTCACTGCAATTTGGATGCTTCCTTAATGGCAAACAATACCCACCCACTCTAAAGCATCATGTTGTCAGCCACCCATAATTCATCCTGTGGTGGCAGCCATTACACGGGTGACACATACATGTGATCAGAGAGAATGCATGGCAAAACAACATGTACTCACCAATGGTGGGTTAAGAACCCTCCAGTAGGCCCACCCTGGTCCCTGTACCTATCCCCATCATAGGTGAGGGTGGTCTTTGGACAGAGACTGTAGGGCACTAGCCACAGCTTTATCACTTTTGTCTTCCCCATCTTGCAGGTCAATGACTGCACTGGATGGTGTACACAAAACCCCCAGTAGAACACACCCAAAATCCAAGCACCCAATTGTACAAGGATGGGACCAGTATGTTCTGCTCTTAAATAGATCAGATTATTCAGGAGTGGCATACACTGACCTCATGAAGATGGCCAACTGACTACAGTACAAAGTCTGTGACCTCATGGACATATATGTCTGCATCAGTGGAACAGTGCTAGTACACCAATGCAAAGTTGACAACAGCAGCTGCAAACAGTATAACTCCCCCATACTAGCTAATTATGGTCTACTACGGGCTAAAGGGCGCTTGGTTGTAACTGGCCCCCACAACTGGAGGATTGAATATACTATAATAGGTACTATATGGCATGTTATGATATATGTTCAGTATATTGCATAGCTTTCTTTGCCCATATAACATTAACTGTCTCTCATTGCTAACAGGGGATGGACGGTGAGACCCAAGACACCTTTTAAGAGATACTACATGCTGTCTTGGACCTCACAGAACATTTCTGACTCACCATAGAGAAAGGCATCATGCTGCTCCCTCATTTCATCCTATGCAGCGATGGGACAAGGTACCGATATGCCTTTTACCATATGTGGACTCTCATGGGCCTTCAGGCAAATGTCTCTTTTTCCATGTGCTGCACATTAATTCAAGTGGGTAGGGGTTGTGTGTGCAGCAGGTCGTATTGCAATGGACTCTGAAACCTGCACGTTATGTTTTCCTGCTGGACAACAACAGCTGATGTGTTTGGACCCTGTTGAACCCTGTTGCTGCTGGGGGAAGAATGAGACCACCCTAAGAACATCCATCAGACATCCATCAGAACCAGTGGCACCCCCCCATCTGCTAATACTATAAACATTAAATAGAGAATAATGCCTGTGCAGGTGTGTGTTATGAGGATTTTTCACCCCCCCAAGGTGTGAGAAAAATCCTCATAAAACAAGCTTTGCACAGGCATTATTATGAGCAAGTGTGTCCCTGAGCAGCCGCCCTACTCACACAAATACAGTGAAGTGAGAGCACAAGGAGGAAAACACCATTATAACCCACTACTGACTTACTACAGAATTCAGCAGGTTATTACGGCATTTTATCAGGACTGGAAATACAGTCATTATATGGGGTCACCAGTTATTATAGTATGTTTCTGTTACAACAGCTTCATCTGCAGAGTTCCATTGGTGTCGGCAATGGGCATGGGACTGTGTGCTGAGCTGTTGCCTGTGTGTGTGTGTGTGTGTGTGTGTGTGTGTGTGTGTGTGTGTGTGTGTGGTCCATGGTATTCTAGGTCCTGCATGTCTGCTGAGTAGTGAGTGTTATGGGTCATGTTGGCTGGATGATGTTCATTACATGGTGTGCTCTAGATGAACTATGTGCCCTGCTGTTTTTACCTCATCCATACAGTGACCTTTGATTAGTGTTGTGCAAAACTGATAAATTTTGTTACACAAAATATTTATCAGGTGTGAAACATGGAATTTAGCCAGAAAAGTGCAAACTTTTGCCCGGAAATTGTGACATTTCGCTTCCCAAAAATGGCAAACTTTCACCCGAAAATGGCAAAACTTCATAGCAAAATATGAAATTTCATCCAAAAATGGCAACATTTTGTCACAAGTTCACACCTTGTGGAATATTTTACGGAACAGTAGAATTTTATGAAATATTTCAAGTGTTGAAATTGCCGATTCTGTGGCAATTTCACCGGCAAAATTTTATTTTGCTACATTTCCACCTTTGATATCTGTCTTATTTTTTTCTTGAGTGAGGTACCAACTGTGGCTCACTTGTGAGGCCTCTGTTTGTTTGCCTGATGGCAGCAGAAGGACAACCACAGTTGAACAATGACACAACAATTTTCCCTCTGTGATATGAGTCCAGATGACTCTATGTACAGTTTTGACTTACACTAGTACTAGATGGCTGTTTTTTTTACCCTAAGAAATGTTTACAGTGTTGCCTACTTTATGTGAAGAAGCCAGAAGGGGAAGGAAGGAAACATATTCAATTCAGTGCTTTAGAGTAACTGGTAATTGCTATTTTTCTTTTAAACTTAGAATGTGGGCGTTTAGTGACACTATACTTTCTTTGTTGTCTTTACTTATAATTGTTTTTGGGCTGTTGAAAATTTAAAACATAGTGGTGGTGTAATTCTGTGCTGTCTTTAATTGCTGCAAATTTTCGCCCCCCCACCTCCCCTTCCCCCAACTCTTAACTATATGCCCTGATAAATCTGATTGGCAGGAGCTAAACACAGGGAATAGTAAGGGGTGTGAAGTAGGAGGGGCATAAGGGGGAAGAAGCCCACCCTCAGCACAAGTGTTTTGACTCATTTATTTATTTATTGGTTTCTTTTCCTTTAAAAAAAAATATCTGAGGATTAGTGACAGGATTTTTAGTACAGTAAATTAATAAAAAGAGAACTAGGAGAGCTTCAGTAGCAGACAAGTAGTGGAATTGCAGTATAATGTGGGGAGTGGTGCAATGCAGTGGCTGTGGGGCAGCCATATTCAGGCAGACCTTCTGGACACTGAGGTGCTGCCCTATCTGCATGCATCTCTCTGGACTGTGGGATGAGGTAGCCAGATTCAGAGGGGAAGTAAACTGGGTCAGGAGTACCATCACCCCTATCCGGGGACCACCCAGTCCAATGCAGCTGCCTCAAAGGATGCCAAGAATGAGGAGCACTTGGATGACAGTGAGCTCAGGGAGGGTTAGAGCAGTCAGGCAGAGGTACATCCCAGATCCTATTCCACTCAAGAACTCATATGCCACACTGGCAAATGAGGACAACCAAATAGAGGTACCTAGAGAAGTGGAAGGAAAGGATGTGGAGGTTAGCCAAGGAGGTGACCTCAGCAGGAAAGCAGTGGACCCCAGAGGAGGAGGACGAATCCTGGTGGGGACTCCATCGATAGAGGGATCTAGCTAGGAACACAGGAGGGGAGGGACAGGAGGCGAGGTGCCTACCAGGTGCTACGCATGGAGGGATGGAAGGAAGATCCTGGGGATCACTGGGAAGGCAAGACGGAGGGTGAGCTGGATGTCATTATCCACCTAGGTACTAATGACCTGGCAAATGGGGAACAAAGGAAGTTCAGGAAGAGTTTAGGAAACTGGGGAGGGTCTCAAGCAAGTAGCTACTTCTGTCACTTTCAGAAGTACTACCTGTGAGAGGCAAGGAGATATAGGAGTACATGCACCAGGAACTTTAACTCATGGTTGAAGAACTGGTGCTGTAAGGGTTTGGATTCACTGGTGACTGGGGACCCACCTGGAGGGATGGAGGTTTGTTCAAGCCTGACGGCCTGCATCCATCCTGGAGGGGAATCCAAGCACTCAATGATAAGTTTAAATGCTACATTGACAAGCATTTAAACTAGCAAAGGGGGGTGGCAGGCCAGCAAGGAGGGTACCTACTTGCTCACCCCCCACAGCTAGCAGTGGAACCAGAGGAGTGGCTATCTCTGCAAAGCAGTGTGCAAAAGATGGAGATTAGTGCCCAAGAGGTGGATAAGCAGAAAGGGCAAAATTCAGCAGAAGGACAGACAGCAAGGAGAACCACGGATAAATGACAACCAAGGAAGGGGCTGAGTAGAACAGTGAAGCAGTCTAGGAGGTCAAATCATGGAAAGCCATGTGTGCAAATGCCAGGAGCCTTAGCAACAAGATGGAAGATCTGGAGGCTGTCATGGTACAGTCAGACCTGGACATTGTGGCCATCACTGAAACCTGGTGTAATGATAACCATGACTGGGAGATGGCCATACCTGGCTACAACATATTCAGAAGAGACAGAGCAGGCAGGAAGGGAGGAGGAGTGGCACTGTATGAAAAATGACATAAGGGCCACAGAGATCCAGGAGGAACAAAATGGGGAGAGATACTGTGGGTTAAGCTGGAAAGGAAAATGGGACAGCCATCTGCACAGGTGTGGTCTATAGACCACCAGCCCAGGAGGAAGAAACAGATAGGAGTTGATGCTAGCCATCCAAAGGATGGCAGACAAGGGTGAGGTAGTACTGGTTGGAGACTTTAATATTCCAGATGTGGACTGGAGCATCCCAGCAGCAGCATCAACTAGGGCGGATTTATCCTGGACTCCTTCAGGGTGCCTTCCTCAAGCAACTGGTCATGGAACCAACTCGGCAGAAGGCAATACTGGACCTTGTGCTCACAAACAGGGACAGTGTGATGGGGTAACAGTGACCACCAGTCATTGTGGTTTGAAATCACAGAAAGAGCAGAACCAAACCACACAAAACATGTATCCTGGATTTTAGGGGGCAGACTTTGGGAAAATGGGGAGATACTTGAAAGAGGCATTAAGGAGAATGGGACAGGAATCAGGGGTTGAGGAACAGTGGGCAGTATTTAAAATGGGATTACAAGAACAACAGAATTATGCATTAAGCAGGTTAGCAAGAGGAAAAGGAAGAGGAGACCATTATGGTTTTCCAAAGAGGTAGCAAAGAAAGTGAAAGCCAAAAATATTGCATTCAGGTAATACAAAAAGACACAGGCAGAAGGGGATAGGGAGAAGTACCAGGAGAAGCAAAGGGAGGCAGGGAGGTCAGTAAGGGAAGCCAAAGCTCAGACAGAAGAACACATTGCAAAATCAGTGGGTAGAGGGGACAAAACCTTTTACAGGTACATAAGTGAAAAAAGAAAGACAAAGGGAGGGATAGTGAGACTGAAGGGGGAGGATGGGAGCCACGTGGAGGATGACAACAGTAAAGCTGACATATTGAACAGGTATTTCTGCTCAGTCTTTACTGAGAAAGAGGGGTAATGGTTCTGAAGGAGTACAAGGGGTGAGAGGTGCAGAATGGACACAAGTCCCTTTACACGAAAGGGTCCTGAAGGAACTGGAAGTAATAAGAGTTGATAAAGCAATGGGGCCAGACGGGTGCACCCCAGGGTCCTTAAAGAACTAAGAGAGGTGGTGGCTGAACCTCTGGCTATCCTGTTTAGCCGATCACTGGAAACAGGGAGGTACCAAAGACTGGAGGACAGCAGATGTAGTCCCTTATACAAAATGGGAACAAAGAGGAAGCAGGGAACTACAGACCAGTCAGCCTCACCGGTAGTGGGGAAGATCATGGAAGCACTACTGAAGGAGAGTTGTGAACATCTGGTTGTCAATGGACTACAGGACCCAAGGCAGCATGGTTTCACCAGGGGAGGTCATGTCAGACCAACCTCGTTGAATTTTTGACTGGGTGACTAGGGAGGTGAATCGGGAGGGCAGTGGACATGGCCTATCTGGACTTCAGCAAGGCCTCTGACACTGTGCCACATAGAAGACTATTACACAAACTGGGGAATATGGGTGTGGGCAGGACAGTAGTGTGGTGGGTAGGCAACTGGCTGGGTGGCAGGACACAGAAGGTGGTGGTAAATGGCTGTCACTCCACAGAGGGAAGAGTGACCAGTGGGGTACCCAAGGGATCAGTGCTGGGACCGGTCCTATTCAACATTTTCATCAGTGACATTAGCCAGGATCTAGAAGGCAGAATTTCACTGTTGCTGATGACACAAGCTCTGTAACAGAGTAGACACACCAGAGGGGTAGACAGAATGAGAAGCGACCTGCAGAAACTTGAAGAATGGTCAAGGGTTTGGCAGTTGAAATTCAATGCAAAGAAGTGCAAGATAATGCATATGGGGCACAAAAACCCTGGCACAATATATCAGTTAGGGGGTGAAGATATAGCATACACCAAGCAGGAAAGGGATCTTGGGGTTGTCATCTCTGATGACCTCAAGGTACGGAAACAGTGTGACAAGGCAGCAGGTAAAGCAAATAGGATGCTGGGATGTATAGGCAGGGACATCACCAGCAGGAAAAGGGAGGTCATAATTCCGCTATACAAGACACTAGTGAGGCCCCACCTGGAGTACAGTGTACAGTTCTGGAGACCATACCTACATAAGGACATAGACAGGGTAGAGAGGGTTCAGAGGAGGGCAACAAAGATGGTGCATGGATTGCATCACAAGTCCTATGAAGACAGGTTGAAGGAACTGAACATGTACTCCCTGGAGGAGGAGGAGAGAGAGGATATGATAGAGACATAAGTATCTTACAGGAGGAACAGGGTGCAGGAAAACACTATTTTAAGTGAAAAGATATTCCAGGACTAGAGGGCATGGGATGAAGTTGAGGGAGGACGATTCAGAGGAAACATGAGAAAGAATTTCTTCACAGAACGGATGGTGGACAAGGGAACACCCTGCCAGAGGAAGTGGTGGGGGCTGAAACAATCACGGGATTTAAGAATGCATGGGATAGACATAAAGGAATTCTAGAGGTCAGGGGTAAGGGGCAACAGACTTCTAGGAAAACAAACTGAACTTACAAGCTCAAATGGGCAGACTGGGTGGGCCATATGCCCATATCTGCTGACACTGTCTATGTATCTATGTATCTATGTGTGTACAGTATGCAACATATAACTTCGTCAGGTAGTGCAGACCAGACCTTTACATACTCCCATTTGCTTAGGTTGACAACAATGTTCACCAGGTATGGACCCTGAGTCCGCAGTTGCGGGTGGTAGAATCTAGAGGGGGGGGGAGTGTCCTTGCCTATTGTTGCCCCATGCCATCCTTCTTTCATCCCTTTCACTGCTGATCCTTATCACAGTTGACACCTGTGCCACCCTTGCAATAAATCATGTTTTTCTAAATTTGAAAGTCCTGCTTAGGGGTTGAACTAATGTAGTGTACCACCTTTACGGGGCTGTACTGTGTGTCCAGCCCATGGTTCTGTCAGTTGGTGCTAGTGGTTTCTCCTTTCCTGTCATGTGGAATGTACAAGCTCTGTGTATGTGTTGGTGTCTTGTCATTTGTGTTGGGAGATCAATAGATCAGCTGTACAGATATGTCATGGCAGTCACAACATAACATCCAAAGCTGTGTGAGAACCATTAGTCAACTACTGCTGCATGATACACCATCGTTACTTGTCCAGCTGATGATGTAGCACAGGCTGCCTCTTGTCCTGCATGTCTGGATGACATCTGTTAATGGGTAAACACCAGACTGCAGGTGGAGATGCTACTATTTAATTGCAACTTTGCCATCTGCAGTGCTGGCAAGTTAACTGTCCCAGCATCCTGAATAGTATTGTTACCACACATCATTAAGGCCACACCAACACACAGTTTGGGACCAGTGGCTGTTACAATAGGTGCTCAAACATTCCAGCTGACACTGTAGATCCCAGTCTCTGGCACTCAGAAACATTTCCAGTTCTGACAGCACTTTGGTTTTGGTCACATTATGGTTATTGCCTAGCAGGGGTTTCTTTAGCCACAGTGCTCATGGGTACAGGACTTTGTACAGTGCATACATTTTCATATATAGTGGGCCCATGGAGCATTTCATGGGCATTAACATGTTTCTGTGGAGATGGCTCCTGCTTGCTTCATGCCTCTTCACAAACCCTTGCACACATGTTCCCTACAACTGGTATTTAGATTGCACATGATGAATAGCAGTAATGCAGTGCAGTGCTTTAAATCAAATTATATATATTTTTTGCAGACCTCCAGACATTTGTGACTCAGGTCCTAAGTGTAACATACGAAATGCTTTTAACAAAATAGAAAATATTTTTATATGCAGAAAGTCATGGCAATGGTCCAGATTTTCCAGCTGGTGGTGTGCCACACCCTTTGCCACAACTACACCTGATTTCACACTCTCAGGCACTGTTGTGACAGTTTCCAAAGACTGCTGCATCTTGGACCAAATATCTGCCACAAGCTTCGTAATAATGGTCCCATAAAGTTCAGTCCTTGGACTAATTCTATTCTCCATCTGTCTTAATGATCTCCCCCTCAGTCTGTTCATCTGCCTTCATACACATGTATGCGGATGACACCATCCTGTATGCATCTGGTCCTTCCATTCACTTGGTGGCATCTACTCTTCAGAAGGACTTCAATAAAGTCCAGCAGTTGCTAAGCTCCAAACAACTGTTTCTAAATGCTAAGAAGACAGTCTCCATGACCTTTTGCACAAGGCAGAGACTCTCTAAGCTCCCTTCTCTCCCCCCACTTCACTCTAGATAGGACCATGTTTGAAGACACTGCCTCATTCAGGTATCTTGGGGTTTGGCTCAATAAACACCCTGACTTCTCAGGTCACATGGATGCTATTGACAAAAACTACTCCTCAAACTGAGCACCTTATACCAGAATTATGAATGCTTCCCATTGCCAGCTCACTGAGAGATTCTTATGAGAATGATCCTTCCAATATTTGGCTATGGTGATGTGTTCTATGGTACCACTCCAAAACTACCCTAACCAGACTTGACACCCTCTTCCACTCCTTCAGCCGCTTTTTCCTTGACTGCCCTCCTCGCATTCACAACTGCTCCCTATATCAATCGCTGGCATTCCTTTCCCTCAAAGATCAGTGCCTAGCTCATTGTGCTAGCTTCCTCAGCAGAGTCTGGTTCAGAGTGCTCCCCTCATACCTCATCCTCCCTTTCACCCCCTCCATCCTCTCTCTCTCTCTCTCTCTCTCTCTCTCTCTCTCTCAGATAGTGATGCTCGTACCCTCGCCATCCCCTTCAGGTCCTCATTTGCAGGCCTGGTGTCCTTCTCCCACCACTTCCCCAAGCTATGAAACTCACTCCCAGCTTCCATTTGAAATACCCCCTCTCCCACACCTTCTTCTGCCTGGTGTGAACTTTCACCTCCCCACCTGCAACTGTACATAACCTCCATCTTCCCTTCAACTCCCTCCTGCCCTACTCCCCTACCCTACCTGCTTAAATCTCACTTTACTCAGCTACCCTACACCCTTATAAATCCCATGTAGACTCAGCTCCTTGCCTTGCTCTGAGAGTCCAAATATTACCTGTTACTAAGTAACAATTGTCATTCACTACTGTAATTACTGTACCTAAACTTGCATTTCTACAATATCGTCTTCAATGTATCTTATGCTTATTTCATTTTATGCTGATTTTATTTTATATACTTATATTGTGATTTGCCTATTAACATCCTGTATTCTCTCTGTATCTTGCCCTTATTTCCCCTGTCCCCCCAGGATGTATCTGGGAATGAGCATTGTTGCTCAGTATCTTTCTGGTGAATCTCTTAAATAAATAAATAAATTATGCTACCTGACTCAAAATCTTTCCTGTGATTCCTATGATTCCTATGCACACTGAAGTCAAGAACCCCATGATGGAATACAGCCTGGGAGAAGTCCAGATATCTGCTATCAGAGGAGGAGGAGAAAGATCACGGAGTGATGATCGCTAGTGACCTGAAGCACTTCACACAACTTAGGAAGGCAGCAGCAAAGAGAAATAAAATGTTGGGCTGCATTGCCAGTGGGGCTATGCATGGGCTGAATGGTATTTTCTGAATACCATGAATAGTAGGCTTCCTGAATATTCAGATGCATTTCCCAAATAGTTCACTATTTGTACACTATTCGGGAACTACTATTCAGTGAGATTTTCAAGTCTCACAGAGCTTTGTTGGCCAATCGAAAGGCATTTCTGGAGCTCAAAGGCAAGAACACCATGTGACTTCCTCACTCTGAGCTGGAAGAAGACAGGAGACAGTGGTTTCTGAGATTTAGCTCTGCAGTACTTCTGAGACCTTAAACTTGCTAAAAAAGAAATAGCTTTTTGTTCCATAGGCTTTTTTTGGATTAGTATAATTTTTTTGACCAGTGTCAGAAAAGCTATGTTTGGCTTTTTGGCAGGCATTTTTGTCCTTATCGCTGTTTTTAGTTAAAGGGACTAGGAGGGCTGTGTGCTTACACCCATTCTCTGCTGCTCTCTGACACAGCTCCAGTGTGATTTTTTTTGGGTGAAGCACATTTTATTTTTGTGTTTTGTTTTTTTGCTGTTATCTGGTTCCAGGTTTGGTTCCCTGCATGACTGATGAGGGTGTCTGCTAATTCCGCCTCCTGTAGGTCACTGCTCATGATTTTCCTATATGTGAGACAATATTTGATTTTGTGAGGCATTGTCCTGCATGTGCATGCTTAATATATTTTTTCATGAGGCTGGGCCCCCCATGTGCACAGCTGTGTGCACAGTTTTTGAAATAAACTTTTTCAGTTCTAAATCTGTCAGGCTTGACTCACTGAATTATTATTGTTAGTCCTCTGGTTCCAGGCTTGGTTCCCTGGATTGACTCCATCATGCCAGCTCATGTATGACCAGGATATTCTCACCCGAGGTCTCCTTGGTTTCATGGGGAGCTCAAGGCAATGAAGATCGTTGGTCAGAGGCTGGAGTGCTGCTGGTGGAAGTCTTGCCTGGATGCAGATAGACTGACCCTGCACGCACATTATAGTGAGTATCAAGGGGCAATCACTCATAAGAAGGCAGAGTTCCCATCCAGAGAGATTGCTGCAGGGAAGAATCATCCGAATGTGCTTTTTTGGTCTGTGGACAGGCTCCTAAATCCAGCCTGTCTCCAACCAAAAAAGACTTTTTCTGACACCTTGTGTGAAGAGTTTGCTCATTTCTTCTTGGACAGGGTGTCCGCCATCCGGCAGGGCATTCCACCAGTGAGCCTTACAATGGCCTACAGTGATCATCTGGACCACCCAGAGAGCGCTCCGCCTAGTTGGGGGGAGTTTAAACCAGTGGAAGTGTCAGAGATCATTGAGGTTGCCTCCAGGTTGAAGCACACATACTGTGAACTAGACCCTGTAACAACGTGTTTCTTGAAGAGATGTGTTGACACTGTCGGACCAGTGTTCACCTTGATTGTCCAGTGCTCTTTGATTGAGGGGATTTTTCCTAGATGCCTTGAAGGAGGCGGTGGTTTGTCCCCTCCTGAAAAAAAACATCACTAGACCCTGATGTCAAGGCAAATTACAGTCCAACCTCCCATTTTTGGGAAAAGTTGTTGAGAAGGTTGTGGTACAGCAACTTGAAGAGCAACTCATGACCTTTGATCTCTATGAGCCATTCCAGTCTGGTTTCCATGTGAGGTATAGTACAGAAACTGCATTACTTCAGGTGCATAATGACCTCCTCAGTGCTAGAGATCGGGGGCAGAGACAATTCTAATCCTCCTCAATCTCTCTTCACTCTTTGACGCGGTATACCATTGTGTGTTGCTTGACCACCTGAGGGAATTCTGTGGGCTTACTGGCTCTGTCACCTGCTGGTTTCAGTCATACCTCACAAACAGAAGGTAATGAGTAGTGATAGGGAATTTCTCCTCCTCCTCTTCTAGCCTCTTGTTGTGCGGAGTACCTCAGGGATCGGTCTTGTCACCAATGTTGTTTGCTGTGTTCTTGGTGCCCCTGGGTGAGCTCATTAGGAAATATAGCTTGGGTTTTCATTGTTATGCTGATGATACCCAGCTGTATTTTTCCTTTGCCCCGGGAACATCTAGTATGGTGAAAGTACTCAACAGCCTCCTTGCTGAGATAAATGACTGGATGGCCTCCAGCTGATTGCGACTGAACCCTAATAAGATGGAGGTACTGGTGGTGGTGTCGAACAGAAGACAGAACAGGTTGCCCTTTGGCACTGAAACCAGTTTATTCCTGGGATCTGTGCCACTGAGGACCTCTTCTAGGATGCCAAACTTTGGCCTGACCTTTGACAGAGGATTGTCATTTGATTTTCAGGTGTCATCCATTGTCCAGACCAGCTTCTACCACCTAAGGAATATCGCCAGGGTTAAGGCCCTCATTCCATCTATGGATCTCCCCACCTTAGCTCATGCCTTCATGGTGTCCAGACTTGATTACTGTAATGCACTCTACCTCAGGTTCTCAAGGGGGAAACTCCACCAGCTGCAGTTTGTGCAGAACACGGCTGCTAGGCTGCAGACTGGGCAGCCTAAATATTGTCGTGTCACCTCGGTTCTGTGTGATCTACACTGGCTGCCAGTGAAGTGGAGGATCCTCTTTAAGGTGGGCTTGCTCACCTTTATGGCCCTACATGGGCACAGTCCTGGCTATCTGTCAGATCTTCTTACACCTGCTGTCTCAGTCTGCTCCCTCCAGTCCTCCTCTAGGGACTTCCTGGTGATTCCCAGGACAAGGCTGAAAACTGCCAGCAACAGAGCATTTAGTGTCACTGGCCCCATCCTGGGAATTCGCTTTCTCTATCAACTCAGGAGGCCCCTTCTGTTGAGGTTTTTAAGGCCTGCCTCAAAGCCTTCCTGTTTAATCAGGCCTTCCAAGACCTCATGTATTAGTCCTCTCTTGGTACCATGTTTCTTCTTTTTTGAGTTTCAGTTTTAATAGAGATATTTATTAATTATATTTGTTTATGCTGGTATTTTATTGCTTTTATACTGACTTGTATTATTGTACTGATAGTGTGGAGGAAGTATAGTGGTTTAAGGCTCTGAGCTGCAAACCTAGAGACCTGGGTTTGAATCCCAGAGCCCCCACTTGCATACTGTGTGACCCTGAGCAAGTCACTTAACTTCCTTGTGCTCCCAGGTCACACCTAGAAATAAGCTTTGGCTTAGTGTGTCTTTCCTGGTTAAACAACTCCCCCTTCACTTTTACTGTACAGCACCCACATCCTCCGGGATTGGGCTCCAGAAAAATAAAATTTGCTTGCCTTGCCTGTACAAATGAGTAGTGTGTTGGCTGAATCCCCCCCACACTTCCACAGCCCACTGCACACAATTAACCTGTGCATGTGAAATATACAGTACCACCCCTAGAGTCTGTACCTTGTGTGTGCACATGCGTTTTTGTTGTTGTTGTTTTGTTAATTAAATCATTGCACTAAGTGGGGCAGGCTTGTCTCACTGAGTTGACTGTATGTCATCTGTCAGTTCCTTGCTTGTTTCCATGTTTGACTAAAAATGTTCCCCTCATCTTCCCCCTTAGTAGCAGTGTTTTTTATTTGCAGCTGCTTTTTTGTGGTACAGTATAACTGCTAAGGTCAGCATGAGATATTACTTTAGTTCCACAAGCACTAAATAAAGAATCACCTTGTTACTTAGGGTTAGAGAGCTTAATATAGGTCCTTCTAACCGATTTACCATTCCATAAAAAAATTAATAATTGTTTGTAGTTGAAGAAGCCAAGATTTCGATAGTGTTGTATTTAGCATCCCTTTCTGATATAAAATTTGAGGTTGAAGGTTCATTTTAATCACATTTAGCGAGGGGTAAAGATGCTCACCTTTGTAAGATTTGTTGGAGGGTCCGAATAAGTGGGTCTAAATTTTTGTCTTCTTAGGTCAGTTAAATGTCAAGATATTATGATCCCAGGTATGGCAAAGCCTTATATTCACACTGAAGTCCTAAATCAACCACCTCCTGTTTAATAACATTGGTGCTAAGGGGCATGACACATGTTTTCCCAAATTTAATTTATATGCTACTACCAAACTAAATTTTTCAATTTCAGCTATGGCAGTGGAAGCCCCACCCTAATACATCTACAGTATAAATTTTGCATGTGCATTCAACAGGTAACCACAGCAGAAGAGATGTTTTAAACTTGTGAATCATCACTCGCATAGCTGTTACTCCTCAGAAAAAATGCTCACATCTTGTTAGATGATCCTAAGTTCTGTACCCCCTTCGGTAGAGCAGCAATTAGCTACACTATTCTGGCCACTTGGAACAAGCTGCAATCCACCCTTAGACTCGCAGAATTAGTCACCATCAACTTTTTCAAACCCCTGACGAGCAAGGCCCTTAAGGAAATATGCCAACATCATGCTGGCTAGCACACCTCTAGCTATGGCATTCTACTAACCAACTTGCACTTATTCTCCCTCATCTACTTACCTTACATACTTCCCTGGAACTTGTTACAACATGTTTGATTATTAAAACTGCTATGTACATGTCACTGCATTACCCTGTGTTACCCTTGTAAACAACTGGAACTAACTGTAATCTTTGTATCTTGCATTTTGGTCTGAATCTTGTGTAGTTTTTGGATCATTGTATTGTAAGTGCTGTTTAACACCATCCTTGACAGGACCTCCTTGTAAATGAACTTGCTCAATGGAGCTTTCCAGTGAATAAAACATGAACTATAAAAACCTGTTTTAGCAATACGTGAGAAAATTGAAAATATACTATGCATGAATCTTAGGACGTCAGGAATTTATTTTTGCTAAAATAAAAAATCAATATATATGATGATTTTTTTTTTCCAGTTAACAAATACTGATGCTTTAGGATTTGAAGAACAGTGTTTGGTAACTGTAATTTTTTGGTGAAGCACTTGCATAATTCAGCTCAAATTCATACACTGATACAGATACACATTATGAAATAATGATAAAAGAGTTTATGTAGTCTAGGCAGAGACAGCTTTTCCACCCAGAATATTCGAAGAATAGCAATAGTAATCCCATGAATTTAATAGCTAAACTAAGTGTACAATGTATGCACATTTCTGTTTATAATATGGTGTTTGATCAGTCTTTTTAATGTAAGTTTTGACTTTTTATCACTTATTACAACAAGTTTGTTTAAGCACTTTTGATGTCACTTCATGGTTTAGCACTGATAAAACTTGTTTCATATTGTTCAACTATAGTACTGACCCTTTAAGAGGACAGTATTTAGGAGCTCCCTGCTGCAAACATGGCAACCCCTTGAGAAAATGGGCAAGAGCAAAACACTGAGGTGCGTTAGCCTGAACTTGTGAACCTGCATTGTTGCTGTATCTGATATGCACTGTTAAACTAAACACAACCAGCTTTTTTTGTGTTTGGGTAAATCTTTACCAAAGCATCAGTTCTCCTTGACTTTGTTATACCACTGGCACCACAACTCCAGTGAGATCAGCTCTCAGTTTTACAATTATTGGCATTCACCAATGCTTGTTACAGTATGTGTCTGTCCACAGGGAGGGGAGATATGCAACATATGGTACCATGTCTCTAGCACAGTCGTGTTGGCTCACAAAAAGCAGCCAGTAGATTAAGGGATATAGTTTTTTTAATAACACACTATTGTACCATTTTCCAAACAGATGGAGTCAGGACCATGGGGATCTATTGCCAGTTAGCTTCCAGTGTAATGTTATCAGTAAACATGCCCAGGATTTGTGAGAAAATCTGACTGGCAAGGAGATATCAGAATGCAATCCATGGAGGCAGATAGAAACAGAAAAGAAGGTTAGAATAAAATTCTCCCCATAGATGATTTTCACACCTCACCTCCAGAAGCTGCTTTACAATGACAGGCTCACCTACATAGAGAAAGAGTGTGTGTGTGTGTGTGTGTGTGTGTGTGTGTGTTCTAAATTTAGAAGCAGTAGGCAAAGGACTAAAGCCCTCTACTGGTTTTTACATGTCAAAAAGTACAGTGTTTATTATAGGCTTCTGCATTGTTACTGGGGACCTCTGTAAATATTCATTAAAGAGATATTTATTTCCTTTATTACATGTGTTGACTGATGTTCATACATATGGCAAGATAATTGTCTTTGAAGATGTGACTACTCCTACCAGTCTGGTACAGTATGTACAGTGGAGAGAATGTGTGGGACAGCATTGGGTAGTCTCAAAATAGGTCATCTCTAATGAGGCTGGTGTGCACGATTGAAGCATTCTGGGTAACTGTTCAGAGTGCAAAGCCCTTTGATGCCTGCTCCTTGGTTAAGATACCATTAGTGGCACTAATGAAAGCATGAAAAGGACTTTTCAGTGACTGCAAACATCACAGATGTAGACAATTTATGTGCTGCATGCAAGACATTAAGAGTTATAAACCTTTTGTCAGAATCATCTGGTAAAAGCTGTGTGGTCAATGGCCCAGAAAACATGCATTATTGGCTAATAAAAACCCAGAGAATGCTCAGATAAACATCATTATATCCATTGTTGTGGTCACTAAAGAGGACATAGCATCATCCAGAATAGTTCTAACCATTTAGATAACTTGAAGAACTGCTGTGAACCTATAAGTCACGTTTGTCTATAGAAGCTGATTTTTTATGTTGGCTTGCGCGTATACACAAGCAAGATCTTGTGCTAGTAGCACATTTCAGAGGTGTGTCAGTGTTGGTGAATGCAAGGCACACTTTAGTAGGTATGTCCCTCATTCCCCAGTAAGCCAGCATGCTAGTGCTGACACAAGCATTATGCAAAGTGGACACAACTTGTACGTACGAAAAGTGCCCCCTGCAATTAGAGACAAGCTCTTCATGCAGTGGCACAGATGACATGCCTCCTGACATGCCTTCCTTGGCAAAACATTTCAATAAGCATGGCAGTGGATCTGCCACCACACAATCCTGATGGAAGCCGACATCAGGGGTGCAATCTCTGTGTTGGCATGTCCAGCCTCCCTCCCCATTGTGTGGCACGCTGGGAGTCCACCCTAGTGTGCTGCCACTTACAGTAAGCCGAATGTGTCGGCATGTTCTGGGCCCTGCCCCACCCCCATTGTGTGGCACACTAGGAGCCCACCCCAGTGTGCCCAATATTTGTTTTCACCTGTAAAGAAAGAAAACTGTCCCATGGCACAGTGTCCTTATTTTTTGTACCTGAAAAAAAGAAAATGGTCCATTGTCCGTGGCACCCCCCCAAACCTGCACCCACCCTTTGCACTTCCCACCTCCCCAAATCCCCCTCACTCCATACTTACTTCTGGAGGTCCGGCACTGCAATCTTCAGTGGCGCGGGAACATGTCTGGACTCTTCAAAGCCAATCACTCACTAAAGAAATGCCGGTAAGCTATATAATGGCATAAATGGGGGTGGGGGTTCAACTTAGGTGGATATCTCAGACATTTTTTTGAATTTTGGCTCCAAAGTTTCAACATGGGGTCCTTGGGACCACACCTCATGAACACATGCACTGTCATCTTGTTATTCTGTCCTGAAAGGTAATTTTGCAGTCACTGCATGGAATCACCTTTCAGGACCTAGTAATGAAATAACAGTGACACTGTTCATGAGGTGGGGTCCCAACACGCCTATCTTGCAATTTGATGAAACAATTCCAAAAAATGACTGTGTTATGTGCATGTGTTGTGCACTTTCCATGCATGTTCGTAACTTCAACAATTTTTAATATTTTCACTCCAGATTTTCAACATTGCCATTTTTACATACCTCCTTATGAACAGTACCACTGTCATTTTTTGCATCCTGCCCAAAATGTGTTTTCGCACATGTGGCTCACAATGGCATGGTCGCTGTGGGAAATCAATATTTAGGACAGACTGACAAAATCACAGTGACACTGTTCATGAGCGGAGGTCCCAAAATGCCAATGTTGAAAATCTGGTTAAAAAAATCCCCAAAATAATTGCATGACGGGCGTGCATTGTGCAGTTTCTATGCACGCTTGTGACTTCACCAATTTTTCATATTTTCACTCCAGATTTTCAACATTACCATTTTTCACACCTCCTTGTGAACAGTGCAGCTGTAATTTTTCACATCCTGTCCAAAATGCATTTCGCACATCTGGCGCTCAATGACATGGTCGCTGTAGGAAATCAACCTTCAGGACTGATTAACAAAATCATAGTGCCACTGTTCATGAGCAAAGGTCCCAAAATGCCTATGTTGAACATCTGGTTAAAAAAATCCTCAAAATAATTGCGTTATGGGCATGCGTTGCTCAGTTTCTATGCACACTCGTGACTTCACCAATTTTTCATAATTTCACTCCAGATTTTCTACATTGCCATTTTTTTACTCCTTCTCATGAACAGTATAGCTGTCCTTTTTAACAACCTGAGAAGGAACTAAAAGGGGGGACAGGATCAGATCTACAGTACAGTAGCTTCTTGGTTTTTTTTTACATTGTTTCTTGGGGATTCTACTTGGTAGAATGTTATTTCTTTCCTTTCTTACTACTAAGGGGCTAGCAGGGTATTGTTTGGGGCTGCTGGAAATTTGAAACCTGTTTTGGTAGCTATAAGTGGGCTCATTTGTTTGATGATTCACTGTGTGGCAGGCTGTATTTGTGAAGACCTATTTCTTCTGTTTTAAAATATAATTGGTGTGATTTAACTGGATCTGTTTCTTTGAATTGGAGACCTATATCTTCTAATTCCAAGCCTATTTTGATATGTTGTTGATGAAGCTGTTTGAATTGGAGTCCTGTTTCTTTGAATAGCAAACCTATTTGGGGGGCTTTGAGTAGAATTATGATTCATTGTTACTGGCTTCACTGGCTGCAAAGTTTTAGTGCAGAGTGGGAGAAGGGTGCTAATGGTCTGACCAGAGGCCTCAGCTACCTGATTGTTTCTGGAAGACTTGGGCTGGTCCCACCCACCCCTGGTCCATGATTTCCTTTATACCAGGGGTTCTGACATCACTTCCTCAAACAGGCAAAGGATATGCACCTGTCATAGCAGAAGCAGACATCCAGGAAAGGAACAGCAGCAATGGAAGGGGTGACTGCTATCTCATTCGAAGGGAAGTAAATACAAATCTAGGAGCTTTCATTACTTCTTCACACTGCTATTGCATTGGGGAAAGGAGGAGTAGGAGTCTGAAGAAGGTTGTGCAATGGCTGCTTAAAGTCTCTTTTTCATGTGGATAGGAAGGATAGGAATATAAAAGCAGTTGCTCAATATATCTAAGCGTGTACAACAAAGAGTAAGGAAATAAAGAAAATGTTTTGCACTGATAGAGGGGAGAGGGAGACTTGAGGAGTGTTTGGTATCCTGCATCTGAAGGGTGGGGGGTCGTTGGTGGGCAACAACAGCAATGGGTAGGGTGGTAGGCTGCAACAACTACAGTGCACCAATCTTTCTAAAAATTGCCTGGAGTGTGGGAGGATGTTTAGTGTGCAACCACATAGAAAAACTTAGAAAGGAGATTGAGGGTCTGCAGGAGGTACTAAGACAGGCAAGGCAGATTGGGGGTGGGCTTAGCCCAATACTGGAGGGACAAAGAAGGGGAGATGAGGGAGGGAGATTTAAGCCAACAGTGGTGAGGAGAGGGTCAGAAGATGGGAAGCAGAGACAAAAGGGCCCAGGTCATTGGTGGGCAACGACAGCAATGGGTAGGGTGGTAGGCTACAACAACTGCGGTGCACCAATCTTTCTAAAAATTGCCTGGAGTGTGGAAGGATGTTTAGTGTGCAACCACATAGAAAAACTTAGAAAGGAGATTGAGGGTCTGCAGGAGGTACTAAGACAGGCAAGGCAGATTGGGGGTGGGCTTAGCCCAATACTGGAGGGATGAAGAAGGGGAGATGAGGAAGGGAGATTTAAGCCAACAGTGGTGAGGAGAGGGTCAGAAGAAGGGAAGCAGAGACAAAAGGGCCCAGGCCAGGAAGAATGATTGCCGGGGAAACCAGGTCAGGAGACAAAAGACAAATGTAAGGAGGAGATAGGGACTTGTGAGGGGAGGCGAAGAAGTGGCAAAAGTCATTGAGTGGAAAGGGAGAGAACAGGTTACTATGAAAAGAGAGGGAGGGCATTTGAGAAGGTCTTCAGAAAATAGTTTTGCACTGCTAGAGAGGAAGAAGGTGGAGGAAAATGATGAAATTAGAGAGTAATTGATAAATGCCTGGACCAAATTGGAGCAGGGAAATTCTGCTCAGAGAATTGCAACAGGGTAAAGGGGAAATAATGTGCAGGAGGAAGAAGAGCTGGAAATGAGAGAGGGAGATGAATGGAAGCAAACAGGGAGTAAGAGGGGTAGAATCTTAGTGCTGGGGAACTCAATACTAAGAGGAGTCAGGTGGGTAGCAAGGGGGAGAGGCATAGTCGCATTTGGGTGGAGGCCATGCCAGGAATGACAGCGGAAAGGGTGGGACAATCTGTTCTGAAATATGCTAGAAGGGGTAGGGACAAGTCTCATTTAATTATACATCTTGGGACAAATGACCTGGCTGACAAGACAGTAGATCTAGTCCAGAGGAGGTTTGGGGAACTAGCACAATTATGTGAGGGGGCAGGAAGATCAGTAACTTTTTCAGAGATATTTCCGGTGCCAAAGGCAAGCACAACAAGAAAGCTGAGAATAGAGATTTAATGGATGTCTAAGAACCTGGTGTTGTGCTAAAGGTATGGGCTGTTGGGGGTTGGGAGGGACCTGGGAGGACAGTAGTCTCATGCCAAGGACAGACTACACTTGAGTGAGAGGGAAAGAAAGTGTTGAAACAGAGGATGGAAGAGTACATAGAGGAAGTTGGGAATTTAAACTAGGAGTGGGGTGGCAATTGGGGAAGAGATATGCAGAGACCACAGGTTGGGAAACATATGATCTTACCCCATAACAGTGACAAAGGACAAATGGCAAGTACTATTAGTGATGCTAGGAAAGGGGGCAGGATGGAGGGAGGAAAAGGGTGGAAGGTGGTTACCCTTAATGCTAGGAGCCTTGGGAGGAAAACTACAGAGTTACAGGTTCTCATGGCAGAGGGAGAGGTGGACATTGCAGCCATCACAGAAACATGGGCCACCAATACAATGACTGGGATCTGTCTGTACCAGGGTACAGGTTATTTCATAGGGACAGGGTGATTGGGAAAGGAGGTGGGTGGCACTATATGTAAGGAAGGACTGAAGTGTGTAAGGGACGAAGGGAGGAGGTAATCTGAGTCACTTTGGATGCAAATCCAGGATTCCAAGAATAGGATTCTTAGAATGGGAGTGGTGTACGCCACCATCTCAGACAGAGAAGTTAGACAGGGAACTAGCGGGACAGATCAGGAGGACCTGTGAGAAGGGTAGTGTGGTGATTGTGGGGGATTTCAACATGCCAGGAGTGGACTGGAGTACCCCAACAACCAGGAACAGAAGGGAGCAGGTACTGCTGGATGCCTTCCAGAACAGCTTTCTGCTGAAAATGGTCAGTGAACCAACCAGGTTAGGGAATATTCTTGACCTTGTGCTGGCAAATGGGGACTTTGTGAGAGAACTTACAGTGGAGGAACCGCTGTCAGGGAGTGACCACTACTCAGTATGGCTCACATTGGATATGGGCAAGGAAGGAGTGGAATCTGGCACAAGAGTGCTTGACTTCAGGAGGGCCAACTTTGGGAGGATGGGGGAAGTGGTAAAAGGGTATCTGGCCAGAATTCAATCTAGTATGGACACTAATCAGAGGTGGGAGCTCATAAAGCTGGGATAGTGGAGGCAACAAAACCTGCTGCAAAGCCCAGAGAAAGAAGGCTAGGGCTAAGAAACTGAGCTGGTTGAGCAAGGAGGTCTGGAAAGGTAAGGAAGAAGAGCTGCCTTTAGGAAGTACAAGAAAACGGGGGGAGGACAGGGAGGATTACTTGACAGACTCGAAGGAGGTGACAAGGTCAGTAAGGGGAGCCAAAGCATCTACGGAACTAAGGCTGACACAAGGCATTAAGAAGGGGGAGAAGGACTTCTTTAAGTACACCAGGGAGAAAAGGAGCTGTAAGGACCACATAGTAAGGATTAGGAAGGAGGGGGGTTGGGTGGAAGCAGGGTGCGATAAGGCAGAAGCACTAAATGAGTACTTCTGCTCAGTATTTACTAAAGAGAAGAGGGGTGACACCCAAGGTGGGAGAAATGGCAGAAATGGGGGGAAGGGTGACAGATGGAAATCATGGAGGCAGAGTTCGAGAGGGTTTGAAGGCACTGAGGGTGGACAAGGTGCCAGGCCCAGATGGCATCCACCCCAGGGTACTGAAGGAGCTGGCAGAGGTCCTTGCAAGACCTTTGGCAGACCTATTAATGCCTCACTACATGGGTGTGTACCTCAGGACTAGAGGATGGCTCATGTGGTGCCCCTCCACAAGAGTGGCCCCAAGGATGAACCGGGAAACTACAGACCAGTGAGCCTCACATCCATCGTGGGTAAGCTAATGGAGACTATCCTGAAGGAGAGGCTGGTGGCCCTCCTAGAGACCAAAGGACTACAGGACAGCAGACAGCATGGCTTCATATGGGGCAGATCCTGCCAAACCAACCTGGTCGAGTTCTATGACTGGGTAACTAGGCAACTGGACAGGGGCCATGCAGTGGATGTTCTGTATCTGGACTTCAGTAAGGCATTCAACTCTGTGCTGCATGGAAGGCTGGGAAGGAAGTTAGTAGGTACAGGGGCGGGTGCAAAGCTGGTGAGATGGGTAGGAAACTGGCTTCAGGGAAGGCAAAAGAGGGTGGTGGTGGGTGGGGAGCTCACACCCAAGAGCAGTGATGAGCTGTAGTTCCACAGGGCCGGTGTTGGGACCAGTGTTGTTTGGGATATTCATTGCAGACATATCATGGGGCATCAAGAGCAAGATCAGACTGCTGACGATACCAAGGTAGGCATGGTGGTGGATGACCTAGGGGGATGGCAGGGGTTGCAGGATGATCTGGCAAAGCTTGAAACCTGGTCAGACACCTGCAACTGGGCTTTAATGCCAAAAAGTGCAAGGTGCTGCATTTTGGGATGAAGAACCCAAGGAGCAGTTACCAGCTGGGGGGAGTGCAGCTAGCCCAGACAGAGGAGGAGAAGGATCTAGGTGTGCTCATTACAGGGTCAATGAACAACTCGGCACAATGTAGGAAGGCAGCTGCAAAGGCCAACAAAATGCTGGGTTGTATTGCAAGGGGTATATCCTCGAGGAGGGAGGAGGTGATTCTACCACTGTATAGGTCATTAGTTAGACCACACCTGGAGTACTGCTTGCAGTACTGGTGCCCGTATCTGAAAAGGGACATTAAGTTACTGGAGGGGGTGCAGCGCAGGGCAATAAAGATGATCACGGGGCTGGGGGACTTACCATACGAGAGGAAGTTGAAGGAGTTGAACTCACTGGAGGAGAGAAGGGACAGGGTTGACATGATTGAAACCTTTAAATATATGAAAGGAATAAACAAGACTGGTACAGAGGGGCTGTTCAAAGTAAGGGAGGGGAGGGTCACCAGGGGCCATGATATGAGACTGAAGGGAGGAAGATTCAGGTGGGAGATGAGGAGACACTTTTTTACAGAAAGGGTGGTGGCTGGGTGGAATGTGTTACCTGCAGAAGTGGTATCCAGTAGAACAGTGGACTGCTTCAAAGGGATGGACTGGACAAGGGGAGGGTTAATGAAGGGGAAGGGTGGAAGGGAGGGGCAGCTGCAGAATAAGGGGTGCTAGCTGCACATTCGAGCAGACTTGATAGACCTCTAGGCCTTTATCTGTTGGCAAATTTCATATGTTCATATGTTCGTAACCTTCCCGAAATGTGTTTTCACACCTGTGGTGCCAAATGGAGCACTCGCTGTGCAAAATCACCTTTCGGCTAACAAACTGATAGTGCCACTGTTCATGAGGTGGGAGCACAAAAAGCCCATGTTGAAAATTTGGAGTGAAAATACCAACAAGAGCCTGGGGTGTTAGGGTTTTCAACCATAATGCCCCACCCTGTAGAGACTGACAGGTGTCAGGGGTGTGACTTGGGATTATCGGCTGTAATGCTCAAGCCGTACTGCACCTATCTCAATGTATTTATTTATGGAATGGGGTGAGGGTAAGGCCTGAAGACCCCAAGTCACACTGTGACACTTGTCAGTGTCTACAGGTTAGGGTGAGGTGAAATAGCGTGAGAGTTATGGCCGATGACACAAAGGCACACCTCAATGCCGGGTCAGTCTCTGCAGAGTGGGGGTGGGGTTGGCATGAGTTCACTACTTCACTGCCATTCCTATTTATGCATCTTTCTAACTCCTGCACTACCAATGCCAATGCTAGCAAGACAACATACGGCATTGACAAATGCTTGTTAAATACTGGTTCCAGTTTTGTTATTCTTCCATCTCTTTGGCCTTTTAATTATCCATGTGGGTGTTTCTGATTTACATACAGACAGTAAGTAACACTTTAGAACTATACGCTGTAGTTTATATCCTTGCTCAGCTCTTTCATTGTTGGTATAATGCACCCATGTTCTATTATAGAACTCTGTAGTTGTGGGGGGCATAAACTATGTCATACAGTTCTAAAATGGCACTTCACAGCTGAGGTTACTAATAGGCCAGTGCAGATGGAATATTAACAGAGGTGAAACCAGTATTTAAAAAACAGTTGCATCTGGGAAAAATGACTTTCAGGTTCAGCGCAGTTCTCCGTTAAAAAATAAATCTGTGGTTTATAATAGCAATAAGGCCCTTACTCTCTAAAAGGATATTGCCCATTGTAAGGTTTAATTTCCTCCAGCTTTACTTCTGGACTTAACTTCTCCAACTAGATATTATCCTCCTAAGGTCATTGAATGTCAGCTTTATTTCACAAATGAGTATCAGGTAGGAATGTTAGATGCACAAAGCATAAAGAATTTTCTGTAATTTCCCTAGAATTGGTTGACTTTTTTTGTAATGAGGTAGTCAGTAAGTACTGTAAGTAAGTAAACTTTATTTATAGAGTGCCCATTCCCTGTGGCTCATGGTGCTGTAAAAAGATCAGGACAACTCATAATTAAGACAATAATCAACACTAAAATGCAGGTTTGAAATAAAATAAATTTAAATTAATCAAATAAATATTAATAAAATACATTCTGAAAATATCCAATGAATTAGGTACCTAACCTATAGTCCAAAGGCCTCCCTAAATAGGTATGACTTCAGACCATTTTTAAAAGCCTCCAATGAATGCTGACTCACTGCCGTAGTGGTAGCGCCACCACTTGTGATGCTGGTGACCCAGGTTCATGAATGAGCCCAGAGCATCAGAGACCTGGCCTGGGGAAGGTTGGATGAGCAACCCAGGGACAGCTCTCCATTGGTGGGGGAGAGGGTTGGTGGCACCAGGTGCTTGGGTGACACCCAGTGGAAACCGGGAGTACATCAAGCCGGAATCACACAGCAGAGGGAAGGCAGTGGTGGACATCTGTGTGGCATGCATGGGAGTGTGCATGCCTGCATGCTGATTTCATTGCGTGTCCACACCTTGGGGGACTGAGACAAGGGAAAAACCACGTGAGGTAGTGTAGCATGAAGGCCTCTGACACTGTGCTGAATGACACCATAGCCAGCCCCGGGACTGAAATTTGTTGATATCAGCTCATGGGGGTCAAGTCATGGGCCTTGGTTTCCGGGCCACTGTTGGGGAATGCTGGTATCAGACGTAGAGGCACTGAGTTGGGAATATACCCACCTGAAGCACAGAGATAAATAGAATTGGAACAAAAATAAATAAAAGCCTTCAACGAGGGGGTATCCCTCAAGGATCTTGGAAGGAAATTCCACAGGGCTGGGCCAGCTACCTCAAACTCCCTATCACCAAATGATTTAAGCTGTGCCCTGTAAATCACTAGGAGACTCATCTCGGAGGAGCAGAGAGAGTGGTGGATATGATGGTGGGTGGAATCAGGAGGTTACACAGATAGCTAGGTCCTAGTCCATATTAAGCTTTATAAGGCAGTAAACTGACCTTGAATGTAATTTGCCACCTCACAGGCAGCAAATGCAAATCACGGAAGATCAGGGTGACATGACAAAATCTTGGAAGGCCTGTCAGCAACCTGGCCCCTGCATTCTGCACCAGTTGCAGATGACGTAAAATGCTTCCATTTACCCTGAGGTATAGTGTTCGGTAGTCAAGTCTGGAAGTCACAAAAGTGTACACTATTGAGGGAAAATCATCAGGCAGGATAAAGGTTTTAATCAGGGTGTTATTCCTGAGGTGGTAAAAGCCACTCTGGACAACAGGTGACACCTGAGCCTCAAGTGTTAACCCATTATCCAGAATGAACCCCAGATTCTTCATCATGGTGCAGGCAGTAAGGGGAGAGGGCCAAGCACTGTGTCAGTCACCTCTTCTGACACTTCTACACTCTGCCAAGGATCAGGCTTAATCACCAGAACATCTTTTTTGTCTGGGTTAAGCCTCAGCCAGCTAGAGGAGATCCAGTTTTGGTTCTCGGCCAGGCACGAATTCAGTACTTCAACCACATCCTGTGTCCTGGACACAAATGACAAATACAGCTGGGTATCATCTGCATAGCAGTGAAATCCTACGCTGTAACATATAATTTATTTATTTAAAATAGATGACCGGGAAAGGCACACTGAGCCAAAGCATGTTTCCAGGTGTGATCCGGGTACAGAGTGTACAGGGAAGTGAAAAGAGTTACAAAAAGTGTAGACTGCAAATAGTAAGCACAAACATTTTTCAAACAGTACAATATATTTTACATGCAATACAATATATACAACGTACAAGGTAAATGTACAGTAATGAGGCAAGATTTATGTTGGCAGGCTAGGGTATATAAGTAGAGACTGTATGAGGCCTCTGCTGTGAGGGTTAGGCTCGAGTAGGGGTGGGTTTGAGGCTGGAAGGGAGGCTAGCGAAGGTAGGTTTGTGTGGAGAAACACAGAGCGGTGACCGGGGAAGAGGAGATTGCGTGGAAGTCCCCCAAGAGCAGCACATACACAACAAATGACATGGGTGAGAGGATCAAGCCCTGAGGAATTCCACAAGACAAGGTCTTCAGGAGAGAAGAAAAAATCTCCATGAGCACCCTCTGTGACCTGTCTGTGAGAATGGACACAAACCAGCTGATCATGGTGCCAACACGTCCACAGAGCTCCCTAAGGTGATCCAACACACCATGGTCAACAGTGTCAAAGGCTAATGAGAGGTTGAGTAGAACAAGAATTGATTGTTCCACTCTATCTCTATCCCTGAGGAGATCATTTTGCACCTGACTAATGCAGTCTCCATACTGTGCCTGGACCTGAATCCCAACTGGAGAGGCACATAGATGTCAAAGGCAGGGAGATGTGCTTCAAGCTACAGTGCCACTATCTTCTCAATAACCTTTCCCAAAAAGGGAAAGTTAGAGACCGATCTATAATTTGCTGAGCAGTCCGGGTCCAAAGAAGGTTTCTTCAGAAGGGGGCTTCACCTGCCCCTCTTTCAAGGCACTAGGGAAAGACCTATTTGAAAGTGAACACTGGACAATCTCAGTAAACACTGGACCTATGGACTCCACACAGCCCACTAACTGATGCATCAGGCCTGGGTCCAATTCACAACAAGTGAGCTGCAGCTATCTCACTAACGTCTTTCACCCCTATGGACCTAAACTCACTCAGGACCGGAGGAGTGCTCTTAGTGATGACCACCTCTCCACTGGGGCAATCCTGAAACCAACAGAGAACACTCTGTCAGAGAAAAACAACAAACTATTCACATCTGGTGGCTGAAACTGATCTTATCAACTGAAGACAGGCAAGAGAAGCAGTTTTATCATGCCACCACGACATCTCCCACGGAGGCCTCCCAGACAGGGACAGCCGCAGTGCCGAGTGTCGGCAATGCAGTGTCAGGGGTGCCTCCAGTTTTCTATTGGGGGGCTGTGCCCTCCTACCCCCTGTCAGGGGCTCCACCCCCTCGTACCCTCCAGTCTCTAGGATTCTAACTCCAAGTCGGAGTTGGACCAGGGGAAGGGTGATACACCCTGCGAAGCACTCTTGGGACTTGCAGAGACCATGCGGATTTTGCCTGAATCCTGTCACTGTGATGGTCTTCATGTTGGGAGAGTCACTGCTGCCTCAGCATACCAAGAGAAGCAGCCTGTCCACAATCTGAAAGAGATTAGCCAGTCTGTTACTCCCTGTAGCAATCCCCTGGACAGGAATTCTGGCTTATTATTGGAGATTGCTGTTTGATACTCACCATAATGAGTTCTTAAAGTTATTCTGCCCTCCTCAGCCCCAAACCTTCTCCAACAATACTTCACTCTCTGATCCCTGATCTTCATCTCCCTGAGCTCCCCATTACACCATGGGGATCTCAAGTGAGAAGACCTGGGTCATATATGTACTGACACAACGGATTCAAGAGCCAAGGCAACCATGCTGCTATAAGCCATCACTACCTCTCCTGAACCTGCCCCAC
This sequence comes from Neoceratodus forsteri, assembly GCA_016271365.2. Classification (NCBI taxonomy): domain Eukaryota; kingdom Metazoa; phylum Chordata; order Ceratodontiformes; family Ceratodontidae; genus Neoceratodus; species Neoceratodus forsteri. The sequence continues at coordinate 376,165,756 of CM057449.1, forward strand.
AAGCAAGCATCACACCTAAGATATCCACCACCACCTGGAGTCTTGCTGGGGACAACCCCTTTAGAAGGCAGTAGTGGGCCATCTCCATAGAAGCAGCACTACCGGGGGAGGGGTCCCAAGTAAGAACTTTACCATGCAGTGATTTGACCACATGACCAGATCGATATCAAGGTTATCTACCTCAAGTTTCAGTGAGAATAAAAAAGTCCAAGGCATGACAGTGTCTGTGGCTCATAGTAGTAACAACGTGGGTGACGCCCAGTGATTCCATTATCTGGTGGAAGTCTTTTTGAAACTGCAAGATGTCATCATCAATCCAAGCATTGAAGTCACCCAGAACCAACCATCTGGGTGATTCCAATACTCTCTCAGTGATGAAGTCCACCACCTCCTGCAGATATTCACCAGAAGCATTCTGCAACTTGCACCTGGACCCCCATGTGTGGCCACACATTCAAATGATGAAGCAGACTCCATTGGGGACACTGAAAAGTTCAGGTGGGATCTAAAATAGATGGCCACACCCACAACCCTGTGATCCATCCTTGGGAAGTGCACCACAGAGAATACTGCCAGGACAGATGGCTTCAAATCTGGGCCAGCATCATCACTCAGCCAGGTCTCTGTGATGCAAGCCAGACTGACTTAGGAAATCAGATCTGCTACAATTGCGGTCTTGTTCCTGATAGACCAGGCATTGCAAAGCACTGCCTGAAGGGGATAGTCAGATGTTCCCAGCCTAGTAGCTACCTGCCCACTCAGTCCATGGTGAGCCCTGTGTTAGGGAACCAAACATGTTTGCCCTCTTCCTAGGTTCCATTTCACCTCAGGTAGTCTCCTGCTCCTCACCACCCTAATACTGCTCTCCCAATAAACAATCACCATACCCTGCCTTCTACCATCCCACTTCCTCATAATGCCCATTGCTCTACAGTCCCTATATGCTGACAGCCTGCCACTGGCAACAGGAAGTTATTGAAGGAGTGGCACTCTAGCAGCTGGGATGGGGAATAGCTAAGCCTAAGGGTCCTGAAACCCACACAGTCACATAGCTACATAGGCTGATTCAAACACCCCAAAACAATATCTCACTTCATCCACAAATACAGTCCTAAACTTAAAACCACCACACTTTCCCACCACTCACCTATGCCCTGTATACACAATCAGACATTCACTCCATTCTAAAACAATAAAATAATATTTCACACACACTAACCATCCAACCTCTAACCTAACATACCCTCACTAGCCCTTAACCCCACCTCCCAACCTCCCCCATTAAAACCACAATAATAAATAAAAGCAATAAAATAACATAAAACCAAATAGGAGAATCCAGATATTGTGGTACCAGAGGAGAAAATTATTGTACAAATAAGTATTGTGGCCTGGATATTCAGACTGCATCAGGCTGTGGTGCAAGCCTGGGTGCAGCACAACTTAGCTCTTGCCAGGCATTGACTTCAGCGATATTCAAGCAGGCTACCATGGCACAGCATCATTGAATATCACATCCTGGCCACCTGCAGTGCACATGGCACACTGGCACTGTGCCAGCTCAAGTGGCCAGAGTGGAACAGGGGGATGCACTAGTGCAAGTTCTGTTGCACTATGCGCAACAACCGCGATATTCAAAAGTGCACATGCAAATGGGTCCATAATGTATGCAAGGCACAAATGGGGCCATTTGCATGTCATTATGGCCCTATTTGCATGCAGGTGCACTGATCCCCGACGACTTGCACCTGGCGCCCTGCCAGGCAGCAGCCGTCGGGGACCGACACCTCCTGCACAGCACGGCACTGTGCCCCACAGCCCAATAGCGGGCTTAAGTAAACATAAATTCACATCCTGTATCCCTGGTGGTCCAGTAGACCGCTGTCAACCTGATCGCGGGCTTAAGTAAGCATAAATCACGTCCTATATCCCTGGTGGTCCAATGGACCGCTGTCAGCCTGATTGTGAGCTTAAGTATAAACAAATAAAGTTCTATATCCCTGGTGGTCCAGTGGACTGCTCGCAGCCTGATCATGGGTTTAGGTTTAAACAAATAATGTCCTATATCTCTGGTAGTCCAGTGGACCACTGTCAGCCTGATTGCGGGCATTTATAACAAGAAAATAAAGTTCAATATCTCTGGTGGTCCAGTGGACTGCTCGCAGCCCGATTCCATATCTGGACTGTGTAGTACGGTACAGGCTGCATGCCTATTGGCTCATGCTGTGGACCAATGGGCGTACAGCCCTACCTACGGTGTCAGTCAGCAGGTGGCGGGGTGACAGGCGGGTGGGGTGCTGATACCCGCCACTGACCTGGGGGGAGCGGGATGGTGGGGCTCAGTGGGAGGGTGGAGAGGGGGCTACCACTGGACCATCAGGGATATTGGACTTTATTTTCTTATTACAAATGCCCACAATCAGGCTGACAGCAGTCCACTGGACCACCAGGGATATAGGACGTTGTTTGTTTAAACCTAAGCCCGTGATTGGGCTGTGAGTGGTCCACTGGACTACCAGGGATATTGGACTTTATTTTCTTATTACAAATGCCCGCGATCAGGCTGACAGTGGTCCACTGGACCACCAGGGAGATAGGACGTTATTATTATAAACAGATACCCGTGATCGGAAGGGTGCCGCCACAGAGGTGCAGCCAATGCTTGGGTGGTCACCCACAGGTGGCAGCTGCTGTGTTGCACCCTGCAATACGGCAGCTCACCTGTGGGTAGGCCAGCTGTTGTTCCTTTTTTGGGGGGCTCACTTGTGTGCGGCACAAGTAGGGGTTGCACATGCATGGACTCAGCACATCCCGGGCTGATTATCGGGATGGGCGGAGTATGCATGGGCACGCCCCCCCTACCTGCGCCCCATACATTACTGATGCGCTCTGGCGCATTGGGATTTGTGCCAGGCACAATCCCCATTTGAATATCGTGCTGGGGCACATCAGTGAGTTGCACATGGCACAACACTATTACACCATGAACAACCCTTTTGAATATCTGGGCCTCAGTCTCAGTCAATGACTATAAGTTAGCCCTACTGCCACCAGAGCATGTTCAAATATATTATTAAAAGATGCCCCCCCAGCAGTACTCTCACCACCACTTAGGGAATTTACAAGGCAAATGGAAGAAGGGAAGACAGTCTGCAGTTTATCAAGTGTCTTAGCTCGATTTTACCCTAGTTTCAGTGGGACTTCAGATATTAGATTGAGCTTGTTTTCAGGCTTTCAGATTGTCAGGTGCACAGATCACCAACAGGACTTGCCAACACCATGAACACTAAGCCACCATTGGACAAGTCTTGCAAACAAGGTCTTTGTCCTGAAATCGTAGGATCTAGGGAGTATGTAGGCACTCCAATTGCTCCTCGTCCATCTCCAAACATGGGTTCCAGACCTTTCCTGGACAGGCTGTAGCACACCAAATACTGCCTACAATCAGTTCTCCTCACACTCAGCTTTGAGTTTTCAGTCCGAAAACTATGGCCATTACACTCTGCTACATACTGGGTCCTCCTTCACTCAGCTGCCACAGTCCAACACTGCTGATGCAATGGTAAGTCCAGAATTAATGTATGACTCCAGGAAAATGCCAGATAAAAATTGTGGATGTAGATTCTGTCACAACCCCACTCAGCAGGTCAGGTCCTCTGTTCCCACAGTGCCAACCTCTGAGCTCAGTATTATGAACAGTTAACAGAACAGGGTAACCCTCCTGTCTGTTTTGTGGCTTCGAATCAAACTTTGGTCTCAGGTTCTGGAGGGATTCAAACTGTGAACCTCTTGCTAGTGTACCCAATGTACAGGCTCAGATAATTCTGCTCTTTGGGGGGCCAGATATCTTTCCCCTACATGCACCTAACCAGGTGCACAGAATGAACCCTTAAAAACTCTATGAAGGACCTCAGAATAAACTCTTACCTTTTCCCAGTTTGGTAAAACCAGTAAGCTTTGTACAGTGTCAGCTTTAATCATATATGCTTCCCTTGTCAAAGAAAGAATTTTAAAGGCACACCAGGCAGTCTCTAAAATAGAGATTTACTTAAAATAGATAAAAATGTAAAATGTAAAACACAGAACCATATATCACAAAACTTGTAATCTTTTAAAACAATAAGGTTTAAAAAGTGCAAATTCCTACCAATAATACACTTAGACTGGTCTACCTAATGTATTCTTATCTTCTTAAAGTGCTGTAAATGTTTCTTTTTTCAGAGTCCAAACATGCATGTTTTTAAAGGTCTGTTACAGCATAATTAAAACACTGTCTTGACCCTGCCTTCTCCATGCTGTCACCAGGCTCCTCATCTGTTTATTAAAAATTATACAATCAGGATGCCTTGTGTCAGGAGGTAAATTAATAGATGACATCAGCAAAAAAAAAAATTGTCTCCCTATATGACTTCCCAATTAAGGCTGTAATTTTCCAAGTCCTTTCTTTCATCCATGAGCAGCATCCTCTCTCAAGGACATCAAAGGACCTTTTATGACTTCGCACCACAGTGACATAACCTGTATCCTTCCTCTAAATGCCATAAAAGTTTATGATTTCTAGGCTAGCAGCTGGCAAATACAATTAAGCTAGATAAACAGGAGATCTTTAATTTAGGTCTCTTCAAGCATGTAATTATCTCCTGGCTTTTATCTTTTAGCTGAAACAGCATGTATCATGAGAGATACTCAATACCACATTTTTACATTACAAAAATCATAGTGTAATCAGAACCAGCTGTCCAAATGTCGCAGACTCTTCTCAGGACAGCAAACTATAAGGATCTAATTAAAAAAAATAAAAAAAAATAATATCCTAATGCTATCTCACTTCCCTGACCCTATCTGCTCTTGAGCCATAATCTTCTGGCCTAATTATTTTCTGCCAACAAACCTGGTAGTATGCAGGCTGAGAAAGATTTAATAGCACTTATTGTAGATATGGGACTTGAACAAATTATTACTGAACCTACACGAGGAGTCAATATATTGGACTTAGTTATTACTAACATAGGGAGCTTAATAGCTAAGGTTCTAGTTGGCACCCCATTAGGATCCAGTGATCATTATTCAATTTCCTTTCCTTTGTTATTTTGTCAATATATCTCCAACTTTTCAGAATTCAAGAATTATAATAGTGCTAACTTTAGCACTATTAATGATCAAATAAATTCAATTTCTTGGGATGCAACTCTATCTCCTCTTTCCCTGGAGGAATCCTGGGAATATTTTAAATCTTCTATTTACTATTTAGAAGATTTACATGTCCCTATCACAAAAAAAATAATAAAAATGGGAAAATACCCCTGTGGTTTAACAAAACTATCAAAGCATTAATTAAGGATAAACAAAGGCTTTTTTTCATGTGTAAAGAATAGTGAGGGAGATGCCAAAGAATTATTAATTATTAAATATAGGAAAACCTTAAAACTTTTAAAGCAAGCAATTTCACAATCCAAAAAGAAACTTGAGTTTCATTTGGCCCATACAAAAGACAACTATAAATCATTATTCTCCTATCTCAATAATAAAAAAATGAATAATAGATATGTGGGGCCCTTATGTGTAAATAACTCTATTATAGCCACTGATAGGGACATAGCTGACACATTCAATAAACAGTTTTGTTCAGTTTTAACAAAGAAAGAAGTTCCTAAACTTTTTAGGCAAACAGTTAACTACATTCCCTCCTATACTATTACTAAAGATGATACCCTAGAAGCTATTTTGTCTTTAAAACCTAACTCTAGTCCTGGACCAGATAACATCAATCCCAGATTCTTACTTGAGACAGCTGTTGCTATCACTGAACCCCTATCAATCATCTTTAATAAATCCTTACTTGAAGGGGTCATCCCTCACGATTGGACAATAGCCACAGTTATTCCAATCTTTAAAAAAGGTAACCATTCCAAGCCAGAAAACTATCATCTGATAAGTTTAACATCGGTCATAAGTAAACTTATGGAGAAAATTATTAAGAAAATGTTAGATTATGAATCCACTTTGAATAATATAATTGATGATACTCAGCATGGATATTCTTGTACCACTAACCTGGTATCCTTCTATAACCATATTAGTATGGGTTTGGATATTGGTATCCCCATGGATGTAATCCTTCTTGATTATAGTAGAGCATTTGACAAAGTCCCCCATGATATTTTGCTTGACAAAATGGAAAAAATGGGATTTTCTCACTATATAGTCAAATGGGTTTCAGGATGGTTGAATAACAGACAACAGCAAGTCAGAATAAATGGCACACTTTCTCAGGCTCTGAGTGTGACCAGTGGGGTTCCACAGGGTTCTGCGCTTGGACCAACCTTATTTAATATCTTAATTAGTGACTTGCAGGTTGGCCTGACAATGTTCTCTCTCGAATTTGCTGATGACACCAAGTTAGAGGGTCTGTTCATACATTATTAAATAGAGAATCTATGAGAAATAATTTAAAATCTGTTGAAGAATGGGAGACTTAAACAAGATGACACTTAATCTAGACAAATGCCATGTTTTACATTTTGGTAAGAATAACCCCAAGCAAATTTATTCATTAAATAATATTCCCCTACATGTGTCACTGATAGAGCGAGGTCTTGGGATTATTATTAATAATAAACTATCTTCAACTGATCACTGTACTATGATAGCTAGAAAATCCAATGCAATGCTTACTCGGATTCAACGTTCTTTTGTGTCAAGGACTCAGGAATGTATTATTCCTCTGTCTAGAACATATGTAAGGCCACATTTGGACTATGGGTCTCCCTTCTGGAATCCATACTTGAAGCAGGATATGGATAGAATGGAGAAGGTCCAGAGGAGAGCTACAAAAATGGTCCCATATCTATCCAAATTGGATTATAGGGGAAGACTACAAGTAACCGGGTTTCATTCGCTTCATACAAGACGCACTAGAGGAGATCTCCTATTATATAAAATTCAGAACTCCCAGGAGCTTATGCACCATTGTGGTTTAAACTTTTCTATTAGACGGACCACTCCCCGGTCCCATAATAAACAAATCATTGTTTCAAAATCTAAAACAGCTAAAAGGTTAAATTATTTTATGGTAAGAACACCCAGAATTTGGAATCTGCTTCCTCAACAATTAGTGGACAGTAGTTCTATTACAGCCTTTAAAAAAAGGTTGGATTGTTGAATGGAGTGTAATAATCCTAGGGTATAATTGTCCCACCATGGTGGTGGGGGACAATCTCAATGGGCAGTAGCCTCCTTTTGTCCTCTGAAACCAAGTAAACCAACTTATTAATTAAAAAAATATATTTTTACATGAAAAGCTTCACTCCTGCTTTCAATGTAATCATTATGTAATTATCATTATGTAATGAAACTGTAGCCTTTTCAAACCAAAAAGTTAGACAAGGTGTAGCCATCAGATAACCATGGTAGCCTGCAAGCTTTTCTAGAACATCTGGAATATTACTAGCATACCAGATGCTGGTGTATGGGTAATGTGATCCATTTTGACCACCTGGTAATGTCTGCTGCAGAAATCCCATGTTTTAAAATATAATAATGTTGTGTATCAATATCAAGATATTGAGCTTGAGAAGTCAAAAGGAAGCAAATAAAATTGATCAATGTAGATCCCCAAATACCAGAATTTACTTACCTTATTGCAGCTGACTGATAAAACAGTAGTGTTTTACTCTCATCTCTGCTCATTTTTTATGTTTGCCATGTGCACTAGTGCAAGTCGAACATTTTGCTATGTATAGGGTTTTAAGAGGTGTGTCATGGTGATCCATTGCAGGAGACTCTACAAGGGGCTTGACCAATAATCAGCAAACCTGATCATGATACTGCTCAGGCATCAAAGTGAATGGAGTTCAAAACAATGTGCCGACAGACACATTCATAAATCAGCTCTTTCAGCAAGCACAGCTGATCTCATCATGTGCTCTTAGCCTGCCTTCTCCCTTCCTCCTCAACATTACAGCAATGGAAACTGAAACAGCCTGTTAAATATTGGTTGCATATTAAACTGGAGATTAGTTTGCCCCCTTCAATATGCAACAACTTTCACATTTAAATATGTATTTATTTATTTCAAAAGTTTCACTAGGAGAGACATACTGAGCCTTAAACAACTTGTTTCCAGAAGCGTCCTGGGGGAGAAGGTAGAGGGAGAAATACATATACGTACAGCGTACAAATATTTATAGATAATGTACACACATATTAAGGCACACTATTATACAATGTATCATATATTAACAATAAGTAATATACATTAAGGGCCAAATATTCAAACTGCACCATTCTGTGGTGCAAGCCCTTGCACTGCTCAAAAAAGTTGTGCAGGGGTGTGGCCAGGGCAATATTCAATGGAGTTGTGCTATTGAGCAACTCCTTTGAATATCGCCTCCCAGCCACAGCCACTGTGCATGGTGCAGTGGAACTTGCACCACCGCAAGTGGTCAGAGTAGAGCATTCAGATGTGGTGGCACAAGTTCCATTGCGCCATGCACAAATCTGCGATATTCAAAAGGTGACATGCAAATGGGACCATAATTTATGCAAGGCGCACGGGGGGCCATTTGCATCTAATTATGGCTCCATTTGCATGCCATTAGCATGTAGGTGCACAGATCCCCGACGACTCTGCGCCTGGCACCTGCCAGGCAGCAGCCATCGGGGACCGACGCCCTGCAGCCCGATTGCCGCATAACATAGTCCAACCTCGACTAGTCTGATCATGGGCATAACAATTTAAACTCTATCTAGCCTTTTATCGGGCACAATGTATTTAGTCTTCATCTGAGCCCAATCACGGCATAATGTAGTTCAACTCCCCATTATCCTGGTGGTCCAGTGGACAAGCCCGACCGTGGGCATAAGGTCAAACCACTTCAAAGTCCAATATCCCGGTGATCTAGTGGTTTCAACCCCACCCACTCCACAGAGCCCTACCCACCCCGCCTCCCCCGCCAGCTGAGATGGGCGCAGCACCCCACCTGCCTGCCGCCTCTGCTGCTGATTCGATTAGTTTGTAGAGTTGCACGCCTAGGTTAGCAAGAGCTACGGCATGCAGTCTACATAAGCAGGCAGTCTGTGATATGTGGAACGAATCTATCCACATATCTGGACTGCCTTATATGGTATGAGCTGCATGCCCATTGGCTCTTGCTCTGAACTCACGGGTGCAGCCCTACTGAGCTGTCAGTTGGCAGGCAGTGGGGTGGCAGGTGGTGGGGTGCTGCCACCCGCTGGCTAATGGGGGAGGGGGTGGTGGGACTCCATGGGTGGGTGGAGTGGGGGCCACTAGATCACCAGGATATTGGACTTTGGGGGTGGGTTTGACCTGCGCCCATGATCAGGGCTCGCAGTCCACTGGACCACCAGGGATATTGGCCTTGTAGCGAGGCCCATGATCGGGCTAGTCGGGGAGGTAGTATTACATTATGCCCATGATCGGCTAGTCGGGAGGGTTGTATTACATTATGCCCACGATTGGGCTTGGTGGGGTAAATTCCTTTATGCCCACAATCGGGCTGCCGCGGGAATACTCTGCTGCCCGTGATCGGGCTATGGGGGTACTATTATGCCCATGATCGGGCTGCAGGGGGGGCACCAGGAACAAGTGGAGGGCCACCCACAGGTGGCAGCTGCTGTGTTGTTCCCTGCAATGTGGCAGCTCACCTGTGGGTGGCCCTCAACTGATACTTTTTTTTTTGGCTTAAAGTTGTGCAGGTGCAGGTAAGGGGTTGCGCCTGCATAACTCTGCATGGCCCGGCTGAATATCGGGCTGTGCATTTTATGCATGGTTCCTCCCCCTTCGTTGAGCATGCCTTCATTAGCATTGCACTGTTGCTCAGCATGATCTGGGGGCGCAACTGCCTCCTGCTGAATATCGCAGAATGGCGCAATTTCGGACTTGTGCAGGTGCAACCCTATTGCGCATGGCTCAGCTCTTTTGAATATCTGGGCCTAAATGTACAAAAGCGTATACATAGGGATTATTTTACAGAAAATGCAGCAACAGCAGTAAGTAACATTTGCCTACAAGAATAGGGGATGAACCAGGTTAGAGCAAGTGGCTAAGGGTAGAGTAAACAGTAGAGAGGGGGAGAAAAGAGAAGGTAGATCATAAGAGGGAGCAAAGGGAGATCCAGAATTAGGTGGGTAGGTAGAGGAGAAAAAGAAATGGAGGGGAGGGAGGAGGTGGGGGTATGTAGTAAGAAAGACATGGGGTGGGGGAGAGAAGGGGGTGGAGAGCCAGGAAGAGGAAGGTTTGAGGGTAATAACGGGGGGTGGAGTCGGGGCAGTTACAAGAGGGTGTGTGTTGAAAGTGGCCAATGGCCAAAGTTTAGTGACCAGTGGTCAAGGTTTTAGTGACCAGTGACAAAACTTTTATCAACAGTATATAATTGGCTAACCAAAAGGTTGAGGAGATAGAAAGGTGTAAAATGGCTAGTGTAGATTGATAAAGGGCTAGTAAAAGGTGAAGGTGGCTAGTACATGACTACATGATACCAACATGTAGATTGATGTGCCTTGTAAGTGCAGAGGTTTGGAGAGTAATTGTTGAAATCATGCAAATAATGATACCACTGTGCAAATTGATGTCTGTGTAGATGCTCAGGTTCAAAAGGTGTTGGGGCCCTTTAAATAACTGTAGAAAATAAGTGTTTTAAAGAAAATTAGCTTTGCTTTGCTCAGCTGAGATATTTTGTACAAAACCTTCCTTCAACCCAAGGTCATAGCCAAAGATAAGGTTCAGCTGCTTCAAACCACTGCAGCTTAGGTACAGTTCCTCATTTTATAATTTCTTGTGTTTAAAAAGAATGTGTAACGTAGAGTTGATAGGAAATGGTTATGTCCTTGTTTTGGACACTGTCTAGTCAGCAAGTTATTTAAAGTGAATGTGAAGGCCGGCCCGCCGACGCAGCGGTGGGATTTTTGCGTGACGCCAGTGACCGGTTCGAACGGACCCGGATCGTCGGAGGGCCAGCCGGGGGGAGAAGGATTGAGCGTCCGATGGGCAGCTCTCCTTCTCCGGGGGGTGTGGGTAACATTCAGAGCGCTGGGGACTCCTGGCGGAGGCCGGGAGAACTCACGCTGCCGACGTTCAAACGGGGGGGAGAGGGAGGCGGGGCAGATGCTGGCATCATTGCACGTCCCCACCTCCTCGGGAGAGGAAAATGGGAGGGAACAAAATCCCACGCCTTGCGTCTCAGTGACGCTCTGCCCCAGGAAAGCCCTGATTGGCCACTGGAGCTGTTCCCCCAACCAGTTACAGTTCCGCGGTCCGATATAGGGGGTCGGTACTGCGGCCCCACTCTCTGGGGGGTAAGCCAGGGATGACCGGGGGAGACGGCAGTATCCAGTGGCCAGGGCTCCAGGGGTCCGTGACCAGAGTGGATGGTCGATGAAAGGCGTGGGGAAAAAATAGGAAAATATAAAAAAAAAAGTGAATGTGAAGTCCCCTTGTATGTTTTCTGTATCCTAAAGAGAGTTATTTTTGATAAATGTAAAACCCCTGATTACTTGTTTTTCCATTTAAGAATGACCGCATGTCTCAGCAAAGTATCTTGTGACCAAGGTATCTTTTGGCCAATGTATTTTTGAACCCAAGTCTTATGATTTGCAGAATGACATATTATCTGTGTTTAAAACTGCTGAGGTAGTTTTTGGGAAATTCCAGTCTTGCATTTTTTTCTAAGCTTGCTACACATAAATATGGGACCTATGGTTATGTCCAGCATCCCTTTGAGAATACATAGTCTCAGACAAGATGCAGTCTGAGACTATCCATAGATTGATCGGGGATCCAGAGATATATGGCTTCATGTGTCTCTGAAATGCTGTAGCCCTGTGATGCAAATATTACTAGCTGTCTAGATTGCATGTTAGAAACACCCCATTGGGATTGCCCTTTGACTGTTTTACAACTAAATTGTAACAGGAACACCTAGGTAGTGGTGGGCTACTTGATGTTTAAAAATAATGTTAGCATGTATTCCCTTTTGTAAACTAGCACAATAGGATTTTTCTGGCTAATCTCATTAATACTTTCATAATAAAGTACCACTAATTTGGCAAAGAAATGGCATGTTGGCTTTATTGAATTACTGAGAATTACCAACCAGGAACCTGTATTTACTGTATAATTGCCCCCAGTTAACAAAATGGCGAGCCAGCCAGGAGCTGGTTTGGGCTTAATTTTAGTAATTTGGTAAAGTTTTTTTTTTGTAATCTAGACAGAGTCCGCTCAGGTAAGTGTCATATTCTAACTGTGGGGCTGGGAAAAAGAGTCTAATAGAATCCTGAGTGTTCGAGTGTACTTGAACCTACACCAAAAAGGTCTATGGACAGCTATAAGCTCGGTAAGGGTAATGTATATTTATGTGGGGGTCTGAGGGCCCCAGGTTTAAGGATATTTATGTGGGGGTTTGATGACCCCAGGTTTAAGAATATGTGGAGAGATGGATTAAGGAAAAGCCTCTCAAACAAGCAAGGGCAACTGCCCTTGTAATTTGTGCTTTCTGGAAGTATATACTGTTAGAGCCGATGATGGCTTTCACAGTTCAGGCTGCTTTTAGTAGAAAAGCAGTGGCTGATTAAGTAACATTAGATAAGCAACAGTTAGAGAAAGAGGAACAAACCACTGTGGATGCATTCACAGTGGATGTGACTACAGACGGGTTGATTTGAAAATCCTCCCCCCTCCATGTTCCCTATCTGTGTAGTTTCAAGTTGTTTTTTTTGTTATATCAATTTTAAGTTCCCTTGCCTCCTATAGAGGCTGAAACATTTGATCCCAAACCCAGGTACTGGGGATCCCCACCAGTTGGATCTCAACCTAGTACCTAGTACTGCTACAGATTTTTAAACTGCAAACTAGAGCTCTGGGAAAAGACTTGGTTTGGCAGGTTACTGAAATGGCCAAAAGAAAACCTTTGAAAGGGTTAATAGCTGCAGTGTTTGAAGATTATCATGAAGATCCTGCAGTCGGTTTTCTCAATCGGACCAGTGTATCAGAAAAGGAAAATACCTTGGCACCGGGTAAGTCTGATTTTTTTTTTATTTAAAGTTTTTTTTTGTCTGTCTGTTTATTTCTGTGATATATATATACTAAACAAGGTAATGCTCCATCACTTTCTAGCATATTTTCCAGCTTATATCTGTGTTCTGTAATTATGTTCTGTTGTCAAAGTTGCAAGATAGCATTGACTGCCTTTGGTGCAGAACATGTTACAGTAAAAAAAGAAGAGGCTTCTTTGCCTCATATCTGACTGTTTTAATTAGTTTTATTTTTAATGGAACACTTGTGCTGCCTAGATAGGGTCAGTAAAGAATTTTTGTGTGTAGTTGTTGGTTGGAGCAGGTAGTGTTGATGGTGAAGAGATATGACGTCATAGATTGCAATGTGCAGAAAGATTTGTAGTTTGCAGGCAACGTGCCAAGCCAGTGCTAGGTGAAAATGTAATGTGTTAACAGCTATAAATGGCTTTATCATACTTCTAGTTAAAACCAGAAACTTTTTGCAAAATGGCAGAGTGCCATATTTTGGCTATGTGCCAAAAGGTGTAACATGTTATACTAGATGTGTCCACTTACAGATGGTATGTTGTGCTGTATTTAAAAGGAGTTGGAGGGTGTTTAAAAAAATGTTTTGCTCTGAAAAGATTTGGCATGCAGATATGTATAAATTTGTTGGTTTAAAAAGGTTGTCAGTGTTACAAGACAGGCAGGAGACAGCACATATATTTAAAACACATATAGTTTTCTAATAAAACTATGGGCATTACCTCAGCAAATCGGTGTCAAATGATGTCAGTCTTATTTTGTGTTAAGCATTTCGTTTTGTGTATGTGTATGCGTGTGTACTGTCATGGCCAGCAGTTTTATATTGTGCTCTATTATTATTTAAAGATATGTTAATATCAGTAGTGTTCAAGGACACTACAAAAACAGCTGGGGTTGAGCGACCCTTGCCTGCACACTGTGTAACCTTTTGCACATTATTTGACCTTCTTGTGTTTCAGCATTTTATGTTACTAACAGTTCAAACTTGATGTGTATTCCCTACCTAAAGCACGTTTTGCACAAAATGTATGTTTTTATGAAAGCACACCAAGAGTGAACCATGCAATTTAACTTTTTATTACATAACTAGCATTCTAAGTAAAAAGGAACAAACTTTTTTTTCTCTTCTCCTTTCTTCTGGGCTTGCAGCCAACACAGGCAATGAACATTTGGTTGTAAGCACAACTTCTTTGTTCCTGAATAATATCACGTGATTCCCATACTATGCAAGGCAGTCCAGCTGGAAGGGGAGAATTATTTATCACCTCCCCGCACTTTTTTTTTTAACTTTATATATATATAGTACACTTTAAAAAAGGAATATTACAGCTGTTTTTGAGAGTTTACCATCTACAGTTAAAAAAAAAAAAAAAATGGCCTTTATTTTTATGTGTAACCATGGTGTAATCATTTTTTTTTCTTTTCTCTTTTTAAAATGCATTCTAAGAAATACGTTCATACGGTATTACCATCAATCCGGATCTTTTATAAACTCAGCTGACATTTTGTCATGCTTAGGATAGGGGAACCCAGGGACGCTTGGCTTCTTTTATCCTATGAAAATAATCTTGTTTTATTTTTAGACTTGTGTGTTTGTTTTTGTTGTTTGTCTGTGTGTTTCTTCTCTTTCTTCTAGAGAAAAAGAAGTTCCCAATCTTTATAGTAAGGTATGAAACTTACTAAACTAATTGTAATATTATCTTGTTATAATTCAAAGTGTGGTAGGTGGGGACTGCAATGGGGCCACCCCATTACCTTTTATCCAGTGTGCATTATTATTATTTTTTTTAAGGTACTGCATGACTGGCTACTAATATTGGCAGAACATTTCTGGGTTAATATCCATGTCACCATCCACAGCTAACCTTTTTCTTGCTACAGTAGTCAAGCTGTCTCTTCCACCACTGTAGGAGCTTGGGGGGGGGTAAGCTACCCTTCCTTCCAGTGCAATACCCACAAAGGTTGCAAGGTTCCTCACTGTCTCCCCAAAGGGGTAAATAAATAAAATGTGTATTTGCTAATAATTGTTTTTATTTACAGGGCTTGAAAAGACCCAAGGTATTTTTAACAGTATAATCCAGCTCAGTTATTCTGCTTTTTCTAGTGCAAACAGTTAAATCTCACACCTATTATTAGTACAAGGGCTTCTGCCCTCAGCAAGTAATCAGTTAAGCTGGAGGGAAAATTGTGTATGTATTTTCACACATATTAATTCTTTTGATTGTCTTTTCAGCTTTCTTATCCTGTCAGACAAATATAAAACAACTTTCCATAGCCTTACAGCAATGGATGCATTTTTACCAAGGACTGCAACTTATAAGCTTGAACTGTTCCACACACCCTCTGCAACTTATTCCATGGTTATGTTCAACCAGTAAATTCACAGTACTCTAACATTCCTGGACTCTGAACCAAGCTTACAGGCTATATTTGTTCTGTGTTTAAAATGTATTTTATGCATTATGCTCAATAATGAAATTGTTCTATTGCAGAAATTATGTTTCAATGTTCTGATATACAGCTTGCTACACTATATTATGTGTGTATTCAGAAAAAGTGCTCCACATGTATAAATGTTTTTAATGCTCATAACCAAACCTAAATACTGGAGCCAGCATTGCTGACCCATCCCTACAATATGTTCCAAAGCAAAACATCAGACAAATCAATACTCTGTTTGTCTCATTACTCACAGGTACCCCTGAAGAATGAGTGCACTCTATGCAGGTTTTGTCATTTTAAATCTTAACAATTATAATAAGCAGAATTTAGATTGTGCTCCAAACCTATGTTGTCAAGCCTTACCTCACTCAGTACTTTGGAGTATTTCACCATACAGGGTAAAGAAGGTAGACTCTTTTACTTGTCACAGGTGCAACATGCACTATTATTAAGTTGGCATAGGCCAACAGAATATGTATTTGTGCCACTATTGCATAGTGTAACAGGCATATTGCTATGAACTATATGTTTGAACCGTGTTGTTGTAACATTACAAGATTTTATAACTCAGATCTCAGTTAAAAGAGGGAAATTATGTTCATCACTGTATAGCTGCTTCTGTAATTTGAAAGCAGGGTGTAACCATTACATTGTCATGGATTTATAGATGGTCAAATGGTATATTGGACCTCGGCCTGCACCCCCAGGTGTCTGGTTAATGTCCCATTTTTATTTTTCTCTTTCCAATTGCCAGAATTTAGGCTCTGTCACACCACTCTTTACAAAACAAAAAGTAATTGGTTTAAAAAATTGTTATTTATGTGTTTTTAACTCAGTTTCTAACACACTTTATAAGTTTGCAGGTTTCCACGGTGTGGCACACATAAGATCTCCATGTTCCACAGCAGTAATACTTTCATCTAAGTTGCCAAAGACCTTCATCTTTTTCCTGAAAAGAAAACAACTGCCACAGCTTTGATGTCATCACTATCTTTGTGCCTGATTGGTTCTACATAATAACTATTGCATGAATCAAGTTATTATTACCTCTGCAAGTATGATGTTTTCAGCAAAATTACACCTATTTGTAGAACTTTAAATTAACTAAAAAAGTTCCAGTTCATTCAGACTCTGCAATCAAGCTTATTGTTTCTGTTTACTATGAAGTTAAGTCTGGGGTAGGTGCAATCCCCTAACTTCAGCAAGAAGATTTTTCTTCAATTGATCTTCAAGCAAGACATCCATTTTCTTCATTGCTGCTTGTTTCAAACATGGCTGGTACTTTATACAAACCTATTGCTCTATTGTGAACTGTGTTCTTAATGGTTTATTGTCAACTGTTACCTTTTTATGGACTGTTAATCATTGTGCCGGGATGTAATCAACTACCACAAAACAAATGCCATGCCAGTGTGCATTTGGCTACTCCATTGAAAAGACTCAATGCACCCCTGGCCAGTGTGTCTGCCAATCAGCCATCCAACAGCCAGCAACATGAACACTGACATTTCTACTATGCTGGTGTTTTGTTTTTAAATTACTGTCTGCATTGCTCCATGTGCCTTGTATGGTTACCACCGTTCTGCAAATGACATTTCACCTGTACTGTAATTACACCAACCTGTGGTTACTTATATGAACTTATAAACTGTTAATTTCATGGACTGTTATATTTTATAAGGACTTATCTGTCAAGAGACATTATCAACAGATTCTTCAATCAAGCTCCAAGGGTGTGCCACAACTCAACACAAGGTAGCATCTACCTTATCCACTCTCAAAGTGGATTCTATGAACTCTTCTTCATCAACAAATATTATTATGTCATATTGTGTTATATGTGGTATCACATGTTAGCATCTTTTCACATATTTCAATTGTGGTGTTGACAACCCTGAGTTCTGCACTTTGTTTTACAAACTCACCATTTGTTTTCCATCTGTAACCACCCCTGTACCAACTCCAGAACATGATGCTTTTTATAAATGCCTTAACTATCTGTATGCTGGCAACCAGTTTTAAATCATATACCTATTCACCTAGACTAACAGTTTAAGAGTAAAAATGTTTATTTAGTTTTTTTTAACCTTCAGTTAATAACTAATCTTTACATTCATGTTCAATTTTTGCAAAGGTTCGAGTCTCTCAGGGGCCTCTTTACCTTCGAGGTGGGAACTGTTGAAAGTGGCCAATGGCCAAAATTTAGTGACCAGTGGTCAAGGTTTTAGTGACCAGTGACAAAACTTTTTTCAACAGTATATAATTGGCTAACCAAAAAGTTGAGGAGATAGAAAGGTGTAAAATGGCTAGTGTAGATTGATAAAGGGCTAGTAAAGGGTGAAGGTAGCTAGTAGATGACTACATGATACCAACATGTAGATTGATGTGCCTTGTAAGTGCAGAGGTGTTTGGAGAGTAATTGTTGAAACCATGCAAATAATGATACCACTGTGCAAATTAATGTCTGTGTAGATGCTCAGGTTCAAAAGGTGTTGGGGCCCTTTAAATAACTGTAGAAAATAAGTGTTTTAAGAAAATTAGCTTTGCTTTGCTCAGCAGAGATATTTTGTACAAAACCTTCCTTCAACCCAAGGTCACAGCCAAAGATAAGGTTCAGCTGCTTCAAACCACTGCAGCTTAGGTAGAGTTCCTCATTTTATCATTTCTTGCATTTGAAAAGAATGTGTAACAGAGAGTTGATAGGAAATGGTTATGTCCTTGTTTTGGCCACGGTCTGTCAGCAAGTTATTTAAAGTGAATGTGAAGTCCCCTCGTATGTTTTCTGTATCCAAAAGAGAGTTATTTTTGATAAATGTAAAACCCCTGATTACTTGTTTTTCCATTTAAGAATGACCACATGTCTCAGAAAAGTATCTTGTGACCAAGATATCTTTTGGCCAATGTATTTTTGAACCCAAGTCTTATGATTTGCAGAATGACATATTGTCTGTGTTTAGAACTGCTGAGGTAGTTTTTGGGAAATTCCACCCTTGCATTTTTTTCTAAGCTTGCTACACATAAATATGGGACATATGGTTATGTCCAGCATCCCTTTGAGAATACATAGTCTCAGACAAGATGCAGTCTGAGACTATTCATAGATTGATCGGGGATCCAGAGATATATGGCTTCATGTGTCTCTGAAATGCTGTAGTCCTGTAATGCAAATATTACTAGCTGTCTAGATTGCATGTTAGAAACACCCCATTGGGATTGCTCTTTGGCTGTTTTACAACTAAATTGTAACAGGAACACCTAGGTAGTGGAGGGCTACCTGATGTTTAAAAATAATGTTAGCATGTATTCCCTTTTGTAAACTAGCACAATAGGATTTTTCTGGCTAATCTTATTAATACTATTATAATAAAGTACCACTAATTTGGCAAATAAATAGCGTGTTGGCTTTATTGAATTACTGAGAATTACCAACCAGGAACCTGTATAAACTGTATAATTGCCCCCAGTTAACAGGTGGAGTAATCACATATAAGATTGGAGAAGAAGTGGAAGGAGGTAGCAGAATGAATAGGGCCAGGGAGGGAGTTCCAGAGTTTGGAAAGGCAGAAAGAGAAAGCAGCTTGCCCAGCCAAGGTCTGCCTGGACGGGAGAGTTAAAAAGTGGAAGTTAGAGCTATGGAGAGAGTAGGAGGGGATTGAAGGGGATGAGAGAAGAGACACAAGGTAGGATGGGAGGGAGCCCAGCCAGTACTCAGCAATAAGGGAGGAGCAATGAACAAGTCATCTGGCTTCAAAGGAGGGAAAGGAGAGAGAGAGGCATAGAGGTGGCAGTGGTGGATCCAGGGGGGCAATCCAGGGTGAACCTACAGAAGGATTGGAAGAATGGATCCAGTCTGGCTAGGGTAGAGTTGGAAGCACTAGCATAGATAGTGTCACTGTAGTCAAAGAGGGGAAGAATTGTTCTCTGCACAGTGGCTTGCGGGCCAGCAAAAGGATACACCCTCGGTTCCTATACAGTGGACCAAGTTTAGAGTGAAGCTTAGGGTGAAGGTTAAGGTGAAAATACTTAGCATTAAAACATTTTCTTGCTACTATCTTCAGTTGGGCAGGTACTCTCTATCAAGAAAGATTCATACCTCATAAATGTCATCCTTTCCCAGCAAGGAATCTCCTAAAAAGATTTACACTGTTTTTTTAACCTTTTAAGATACTATTTGATAAGCATTGTCTCAGACATAGTTTCCTATAGCAGAAGACATCTGTAAAGAACTATCTTTTGTTACTAATTTTACTATGCTTTTTGAAAAAAAAATACTTATATTGGGCTTTATACAGCAAACACATTATGAAACTTTTAGCCCTGAAAAATGCCACCTTTTCTGGTTTCAAATCTAAGTACATAGCACAACCAGCATTATCTAGAATGCATGTTAGTATAGCAGAAGATAGCTGCTACTTTAACCCCTAAGACAAGTAAGGAATGGTATCATGTGTTGCTTCTTTTATAATGCCTTTTGGGGAAAAATATTTATTTTGAGCTACAGCAAACACACACATACTATACACACCATCCTCATGGCCACAACATTCAAAATAAATACTGCCATCTAATATGTTATAAAACAATAAAGAAACTGTTTATGTCATTCTTGGTTATATGGAACACAGTGAAGTTCAGTTTACAGTAGATTTCCATGTTTCTTATCCTATATTTTGTATCCTGGTTAGCACAGGGGAGATTTTCATAATGATCTTCACTTTACTTATTTTTGCACTGTATTTACTCAGAATGTCCCAGATTAGATGCAATATCTTGTTTTCAGTGGGGTCATGATTTTACCATTTTTATAATGTATTTATTCAGGGTAGTCTACTCCAGATGTAAAATATTGTTTTCAGTGTGTTCTGATTTAAGCAATGCAGCATAATATTGTGTAGCTGTAGAGTCCCACTGAAAATAAGATGCCACATATTCTGTAAACTATACAGGCTAAATATATAGCAATCAGCAGGCATATTCTAGGACAACACATTGTACAAAATGTGTAAAAGGAAGACCACAATGAAACTGGCTCTCAGCAGATCTGCATTGTGCAAATTCATTAGAAATAATGGGTAAAAGCATAACCACACTGTAAGTGCTATTTTACAGGATATGCCGCTTGAGATTCAGTATATCATATATTGAATCTTAACTGGCATATCCTGTAAAAATTCAATATTTAAAATGGTTTAAATGCTTTACCCAAATGAAATAAATATTTTAAATATCGACTTGGCTAGTCTTTCCATACAGGTCTTATCCCATATGCCCTGCACCATTGAAGTTGCACTTCACTGCACCTCCTCCACTTTGTCTACGTTTTTTTCTCAGATGGGGCCTTCAGAACTGGATACAGTATTCCAGGTGCAATCTCATAAGTGCCTTAAACAGGGGCAAGATGATCTTCCCCTATATACTCCTGATACCCAACCCTGTGCATCCAAGCATATGCTTAGCCTTTCCAGCAGCCTTATCACTACTTAGTTTCTCTTAGGTCCTGCTAGATGGTAACTCCCAAGTCCCTTTCCTACTTTGTGACTGTCAGTACCTCCCCACATAGTTTGTACTTTGCCCCTGGGTTCTTTCACCCTATCTGTATGGTCCTGCACTTCTTTGTATTGAATCCCAGCTGCCATTCTTCAGACCATTTCTTCAGTTTTTTTTATTGTGTTTATGCCCCTGTTTTTTCCCCATTTTCACCTGACTCCCCGTGCCATTCCCATGCATGTGCCAGTGGAGGCACACAAATGCTGTGGTTCCACAGTGCCCTCCCTCTGCTTGCCACCTGCCTGCCTGTGCTACCCTCAGGCCTCTACCTGGGAGCAGTTGGACTGTGGGCAGGGGGCAACAGGGTACCTTCCCAGGAGAGGAGAGCTGCCTTGTGGCTGCTGAATCCTGCTCCCTCCCTCTCCCCAAGGCAACCTTCAATGACCCGGGCTCAAGCCTGAACCCGAGTCGCCAGCGTAGCATGAGGTGTGGCATACAGCGGTTCAGCACTCAGCATCACTGGGCCAGCTCTCCAGTTTTTTAAGATCTTCCATCATTCTTTTAACACCCCCTGGCATGTCCACCCTATTGCATACCTTTGTTTCTTCTGTGAAGAGAAATGCCTTCCCCTCCAGTCCCTCTGCAATGTTCCCAACAAAGACATTGAAGAGGACCGACCCTAACACCAGTCCCTGTGGCACCCTGATCATCATCTCTCCCTCTCTGGAGTACTCCCTGTTTACCACAACCCTCTGACTCCTGCCATTCAGCCAGTTCTCCACCCATAGAACTACTTTAGGTTCCACCCCTAGGCTGTGCAGTTTGTTAATCAGCCTTCTATGTGGGATGGTGTCAAAGGCCTTTCTGAAGTCCAGATAGGCCACATCCACTGCACCTCCCTGGTTCTACCTTAATTATCCAGTCATGCAGTAGATTAGTACAATAAGTTAGTGCAAAACACAGTGCTTATCCAAAATACAGTAAAAGTTAGGCTTAGATGTATAAGTAAATAAATGCCGTATAATGGCTCTACCAAGTCACATCAACGGAAATTTTGCCACAATCCTTCACATCAATGCAATCCCACTGACATCGCTGACATGTCCCAACAATGACCGGCAACACACCGATACCAACTGCCACACTTAACTGTATTAATGTGGGGGGCCTGTACAACTACCCATGAGGGGCGCTGTGCCCTCGTATCCCCCTACTTTAAATATCTTACTCCATGTCACACAGACAGTGGAGTTAGGTGCTAACCCCATTGAGAAAAAATCTCCTCATTGACACAAAGTCCATCGATGTCGGTGTTTTGATGTCGGGGAGTCGATGTCGAAACTTCGATGTTCGAATGGTATACCCCATATAAGGCAATGTGTGTGTGTGTGTGTGTGTGTGTGTGTATGCTCCATACGTGCAGACAATGCACTACTATGTTATACTGTAATATATATATATATGCATATGTGAGTATTTGTACTTATATTAGCATGCGTGTATCATAACAGTTAGAAAGTACAGTTAGGTGGCTCATTAGTTAGTGAAAAAAGTGCTAGTCTACATTTTCCTGTTATCTAGATCAGTTCCAGCCTTATGCATGTCATTGCTTATTTAACTGAGGTGTCTAGAGGCAACTCCCCACCCTCTAATGCTCCTCAGAGACTGAACAGAAGAAAACAGTCCCTTGATGTCTTTTCTTTTAATCTGTAAACATGTGTGTAGATGGTGCACTGCTATGTTATACTCGCTTGAATATGTATGCGTATATGTGGATATGTATTAGTCAGCATGTGTGGATCACAGCAATTAGAAAGTGAAGTTAAGTTACTCAGTGGTTAGTGCAAAAATTGCTAGTCTACATTCCCTCGCTATCTAGATCAGTTTCAGCCTTATGCATGTCATTTCTGATTTAAATGAGAGTCTGTTGCTTCCCCGCTGAATCTGTCCCCCCCATTCCTAGCCCATCCCAAGCCCAGCCCATATTATTCTTCTGGCATGGGGATCTGCTCCTAGAGCTAGTACAACATCAATACCAGTGGTGAACACCTGGCATCGACAAATGCTTGTTTGACACTGTTGCTCTGACTCACTCATGAATATGGACTGTACATCTCATTGGAACTATCCAGACATACATAGAAACATAGAAGTTGATGGCAGATAAGGACCACAAGGCCCATCCAGTCTGCCTATTTCTTTTTTCTACCTTATAAATGTGCCATCGGCCTTTACTCTGTCAATGGCCTAGCTATTCATACTCATCTGTATTGCTTCCTTATGCCTATCCCATGCTTTTTTGAAGCCCTGCACTGTATTCATATCCCCCACTTCCTGAGGTAGGCCTTTCCATGCAT
This sequence comes from Neoceratodus forsteri, assembly GCA_016271365.2. Taxonomy (NCBI): domain Eukaryota; kingdom Metazoa; phylum Chordata; order Ceratodontiformes; family Ceratodontidae; genus Neoceratodus; species Neoceratodus forsteri. The sequence continues at coordinate 376,189,098 of CM057449.1, forward strand.
CCATCACCCTTTCTGTGAAAAAGAACTTCCTCACATTACCCCTTAATTGGCCTTCCTCTAATCTCATGCTGTGTCCTCTTGTCCTGCTATTTTTCTTATACTGAAACATGTTAGTCTCTTTCACCTTGTTAATGCCCTTAAGATGATTGAATGTTTCAATCATATCACCTCTATACCTCCTTTGCTCTAGGGTATACATATTGAGCTCCGTTAATCTGTCCACATATATTTTTTGATACTGTCCCTGCATCATTTTGGTTGCCTTTCTCTGAACTGCCTCAGTTTGGTTAATGTCCTTGTGAAGGTCCGGCCTCCAGTACTGCATGCAGTACTCCTTATGGGGCCTGACCAGTGTCTTATAAAGAGGGATTATTACCTCCCTCTTCTCACTTGTGATACCCCTACTAATACACCCTAACATCCCCCTAGCCTTATCTACTGCTTTAGTGGTCTGCTTGGATGATTTCAGGTAATCTGTGATGATGATGCCTAAGTCTCTTTCTTCCCTTGTGACTGCCAGCAACTCCACTCCCAGCCTATAGGTGGCTTCAGGATTTCTCTTCCCTATGTGCATGATCTTGCACTCCTTTGTATTAAACCCCAGTTGCCACTCTTCTGACCATTTTGCTAGTTTATCCAGATCTCTTCTCATTCTGTCCATCCCATCTGGATCATCTACTCTGTTGCAGTCCTTGGTGTCATCTGCAAACAGACAAACCTTACCCTCCAGCCCATCTGCAATGTCACTGATGAAGATATTGAAGAGGACTGGCACCTGGACTGATCCCCGAGGTACCCCATTTGTGACTTGCATCTCTTCTCACTGTATACTGTTTACCACCACTCTCTGTTTTCTGCCTGTCAACCAGTTTGCCACCCAGTTGACCAACTTCTGACCCCCCCAAGCCTATACAGCTTATTAATCAATCTTCTATGTGGAACAGTATTGAAAGCTTTGCTGAAGTCAAAGCAGGTGACATCAACTGCTCCCCCTTGGTCCACCACTCTGGTTTCCCAGTCAAAGAAATCTATAAGATTAGTTTGACAGGACCATCCTTTTGTAAACCCATGTGGTCTTGGATCCTGTGCTCCTGTGGATTTCAGGTGTTGCACTATCCTTTCCTTAAGGAGTGCCTCCATAATCGTGCCCAATACTGAGGTAAGACTGACTAGTCTGTAGTTCCCAGCCTCCTCCCTGCTACCACTCCTGTGGAGCGGGATCACATGAGCCCATCTCGTCTTCTGGGACTACTTCTGTGCTCAGAGACTCACTAAACAGCTCTGAGAATGGCTCTGCTAGTTCCACCCTTAGCTCCTTTAGTACCTTGGGATGTATGCCATCAGGTCCCATTGCCTTGTCCACCCTTAGATTATCGAGCTCTTGTAGGACCCTTTCTATTGTGAAGGGACTAGTGCTCACCTCCCTCCTCCCTGTGTCCATGGTGCTGAGCTGTGGGCCCTGCCCTACCTTCTCTTCGGTAAATACTGAGCAGAAGTATCTATTTAGGATAGATGCTTTTACATGGTCCTCCTCCTCACATGCCCCCTTATCTCCTTTGATCTTAGCAAAACCCCCTCTGGACTTTCTCCTTTCACTAATGTATCTATAGAAAGTCTTGTCATTTCTTTTACTGTTTGAGCTAGTGTTTCCTCAGTTTGGGCCTTTGCCTGCCTTACTACCTTCCCTGCTTCCCTTAGAGAAGTTAGGTATGCCTCCCTATCTTCATCCTGCTGCATTCCCTTATATTTCCTGAAGGCCAGCCTTTTGGCTCTGACCTTTTCTGCTACTGTTTTTGAGAACCAAAGTGGTTTCCTTCTTCATTTGCACTTCCTTTTCTCTTTAACACAAAGGGATGTTGCTTCAAGTGTTGCATCCTTAATGCTTGCCCACTTTGCCTGCACTCCCTCACCTGTATTTCTTTTTGCCAGGGCTAGCTTAACTCTGTTGGCCATCTTATCAAAGTCAGCTCCTCTGAAGTCCCACATTTTTGCTTTGGAATGGGATGATTTAGTTGTAGTGGCCAAATTGAACCATACCATGTGTTGGTCGCTGGCCCCCAGGTTACCTTCTACCTGGAGATCTGTGATCCTTTCCCTGTTAGTCAGTACTAGATCTAGGATAGCTCTGTCTCTTGTGGGTTGTTGTACCAGTTGTTTGAGGCCCTCTCCCTGCAGGGAATCCACCATGTGTCTAGTTCTGGCAGATGTTCCTTCTGGTATTGACCAATCTGTATCTGGCATGTTGAAGTCAAAACCTCCCCTATAGCTGTAAATAAATAGAGTAATTAGCATATGAAGAATACTTGTAGCATTGTTACTATTAATATTACTATTGGCAAGTACTATTGGTGATGCTAGGAAAGGAGGGCAGGATGGGAGGAGGGGGAAAGGGTGGAAGGTGGTTACCCTTAATGCTAGGAGCCTTGGTAGAAAAACTGCAGAGTTGCAGGTTCTCATGGCAGAGGGAGAGGTGGACATTGCAGCCATCATGGAAACATGGGCCACCCAATATAATGACTGGGACCTGTCTGTACCAGGGTACAGGTTATTTCATAGGGACAGGGTAACTGGAAAAGGAGGGGTGGTGGCACTATATGTGAAGGAAGGACTGAAGTGTGTAAGGGAGGAAGGGGAGGAGGGTAGTACAGAGTCACTTTGGGTGCAAATCCAGGATTCCAAGAATAGGAGTCTTAGAATGGGAGTGGTGTACAGGCCACCATCTCAGATGGAGGAGTTAGACAGGGAACTAGCGGGACAGATCAGGAGGACCTGAGAAGGGTAGTGTGGTGATTGTGGGGGACTTCAACATGCCAGGAGTGGACTGGAGCACCCCAACAGCCAGGAACAGAAGGGAGCAGGTACTGCTGGATGCCTTCCAGGACAGCTTCCTGCTGCAAATGGTCAGTGAACCAACCAGGTTAGGGAATACCCTTGACCTTGTGCTGGCAAATGGGGACTTTGTGAGAGAACTTACAGTGGAGGAACTGCTGTCATGGAGTGACCACCACTCAGTATGGCTCACATTGGATATGGGCAAGGAAGGAGTGGAATCTGGCACAAGAGTGCTGGACTTCAGGAGGGCTGACTTTGGGAGGATGGGGGAAGTGGTAAAAGGGTACCTGGCCAGAATTCAATCTAGTATGGATACTAACCAGAGATGGGAGCTCATAAAGCTGGGGATAGTGGAGGCAACCAAAACCTGCTGCAAAGTCCAGAGCAAGAAGGCTAGGGCTAAGAAACCGAGCTGGTTGAGCAAGGAGGTCAGTGAAAAGGTAAGGAGGAAAAGAGCTGCCTTTAGGAAATACAAGAAAACAGGGAGGGGAGGACAGAGAGGGTACTTGACAGAATCGAAGGAGGTGACAAGGGCAGTAAGGGCCAAAGCATCTACGGAACTCAGGCTGGCACAAGGCATTAGAAGGGAGAAGGACCTTTAAGTACATCAGGGATAAAAGGAACTGTAAGGACCACATAGTAAGGATTAGGAAGGAGGGGGTTGGGTGGAAGATTTATAAGGCGGAAGCACTAAATGAGTACTTCTGCTCAGTATTTACTAAAGAGAAGAGGGGGTGACACCCAAGATGGGTGAAATGGCAGACGCGGGGGAAGTGGTGACAGATGGGAAATCATGGAGGGAGAGTTCGAGAGGGTTTGAAGGCACTGAGGGTGGACAAGGCACCAGGCCCAGATGGCATCCACCCCAGGGTACTGAAGGAGCTGGCAGAGGTCCTTGCAGGACCTTGGCAGACCTATTTAATGCCTCACTACATTGGGTGTGTACCTCAGGACTGGAGGATGGCTCATGTGGTGCCCTCCACAAGAGTGGCCCCAAGGATGAACCGAAACTACAGACCAGTGAGCCTCATATCCATCGTGGGTAAGCTAATGGAGACTATCCTGAAGGAGAGGCTGGTGGCCCTCTTAGAGGCCAAGGACTACAGGACAGCAGACAGCATGGCTTCATACGTGGCTGATCCTGCCAAACCAACCTGGTCGGGTTCTAGGACTGGGTAACTAGGCAACTGGACAGGGGACATGCAGTGGATGTCCTGTATCTGGACTTCAGTAAGGCATTCGACTCAGTGCCACATGGAAGGCTGGGAAGGAAGTTAGTAGGCACAGGGGCAGGTGCAATGCTGGTGAGATGGGTAGGAAACTGGCTGCAGGGAAGGCAACAGAGGGTGGTGGTGGGTGGAGAGCTCTCACACCCAAAGGCAGTGACGAGCGGTGTCCCACAGGGCTCGGTGTTGGGACCAGTGTTGTTTGGGATATTCATTGCAGACATCATGGGACATCAAGAGCAAGATCAGTCTGTTTGCTGATGATACCAAGGTTGGCGCAGTGGTGGATGACCTAGGGGGATGGCAAGGGTTGCAGGATGATCTGGCAAAGCTTGAAACCTGGTTAGACACCTGGCAACTGGGCTTTAATGCCAAAAGTGCAAGGTGATGCATTTTGGGATGAAGAACCCAAGGAGGACTTACCAGCTAGGGGAGTGCAGCTAGCCCAGACAGAGGAGGAGAAGGATCTGGTGTGCTCATCACAGGGTCAATGAACAACTCGGCACAGTGTAGGAAGGCAGCTGCAAAGGCCAACAAAATGCTGGGTTGTATTGCAAGGGTATATCCTCAAGGAGGGAGGAGGTGATTCTGCCACTGTATAGGTCATTAGTTAGACCACACCTGGAGTACTGCGTGCAGTTCTGGCGTCCGTATCTGAAGAGGGACATTAAGTTACTGGAGGGAGTGCAGCGCAGGCGACAAAGATGATCAAGGGTCTGGGGACTTACCATATGAGAGGAGGTTGAAGGAGTTGAACATGTACTCACTGGAGGGAGGAGAGACAGGGGGACATGATTGAAACCTTTAAATACATGAAAGGAATAAACAAGACAGGTACAGAGGGCTGTTCAAAGTAAGGAGGGAGGGCCACCAGGGGCCATGATATGAGACTGGAGCGAAGGTTCAGGAGGAGATGAGGAGACACTTTTTACAGAGAGGGTGGTGGCTGGGTGAAATGCGTCACCTGCAGAAGTGGTATGCAGTAGAACAGTGGACTGCTTCAAATGAGGATGGGACAGGACAAGGGGGAGGGTTAATGAAGGGGAAGGGTGGAAGGGAGGGGCAGCTGCAGAATAAGGGGTGCTAGCTGCACATTCGAGCAGACTTGATAGACCTCTAGGCCTTTATCTGCTGGCAAATTTTAGTATGTTCGTATGTTCGTAATATTCTTTACTAAAAACTGCATTAATGCACCAGTTAGGGTTCAGATTAAAGCAAGAAAAGTAGGAAAATGTAGTGTTAGGGTTTTCAGCCCTCACACCCCACCTCCACCTGCAAGCAGCAAAAGGAAAAAAAGCATTATGGTTTTGGCTGTATTGAGTCTTGGCAAATCAGGCCTGGGGTCTTCCTCATGGTTATCAACCCTAACATTCCCCACATTTCATTTGCAAATAAGCTCAGATGTGCAGGATATATGAGAATGGAGTGAGTGTTAGGGACTTGCATGAATGCATTCATCTGCCTAGGGAAGTGCAGGGCACTCTAGGCCCTGCACTTCCATGCCTGCAGAATAACAGTTTATGTGCTTGGTTGTAATTGTTCTTTGTTGGGCTCACTTCAAAGGGAAAAATGTATTAATTGTCCCTCTTAACTGCCAGTACTTAATTGTATGTGACAAAAAAAGTTTGTTTTTTTGTGGGTTTTTTACCCATACATTAGTAAAGTTTTGTCGGTTTGCTCTGAAATTTGCTATGGCTGTAGTGGAAGAGTAGATACACCTGTGGTGCATTTTTGATGATGATCAGACTCTCACTGTGGATTTGGCACCATGATGAAGAATGGAGGTAATTTATGAGTGCATTGCATACCCCATGAATATTTGGTGGGTATGTCTTAGTGTTGTAGTACTCACTGACACTTTTTTATATACAAATACATTGTCCCTTAACTCCAATTATTGACAGACTTTTGGCTTGTTAAAGTTGCAATGTTATACTATGGGAAGTTCCATTTTTAATGTTTATGTATTTTTATATGGCTTCTATTTTTGGGGAGGGAGTGTTATGTTTTAGTGTTATAGTACTGATTAAGACCTTCCTTGTGATATACAGATTGTCCCATAACTGCAAATATTGACAGAGTTATGGCTTGTTAAATTTGAAATGTAGGAAAAAACTAAGTTCAAATTCTTTTTTCATGTGAAGGAATCTTTTTATGTGAGAATGACACAATCTCACGAAAAAAAGATTCCTTTATACGAAAAAAGGAATGTGAAAAAAAAACTAAGCCCAAATATTTTTTTCATATGAAGGAATCTTTTTTGTCTGAGATTGTGTCGTACTCATGAAAAAATATTCCTTCATACGAAAAAAAAAATGTCAAAAAAACCCTAAGTCCAAATTATTTTTTCGTATGAAGGCAATCTTGTTTTTTATATGGCCAGTTCCTGTTTCATTTGGCCATACGAAAAAAGAAAATTGTGTCATGAAAAAAGATTTTTAATATGTGTTAAAAACACATTTCTGAGCCATGTCTTCAAAAGGTAACTGCAGAATTCATTGAATGGGGACAGATTAATAAGATAAATATGCTGTTGTGTTTCCATTACATGATTTTCTTGGATTTTCAAATTTTTCTTTTGAAAAAAAAAAAAAGAAATATTATTTCTTGGCAGATATACAAAAAATAAATTTTTCATGAGAAAAGATTACCCCCTAAGCAGAATCCATTTTCATATGGGCCAAATTCTGCTATGAAAGAACATACTGAGCATACTCAGAACTGAAATTTCAAATTCTCATAATGTTGGACAGATACCTGTTTTTTCACCAAACCAACAAAAGACACCAACCTGGGCCAATTCCATTCACCCTGAAAGTCTTGGGCCAAAATTCCAAACCATCTGGGTTATAGGCTATGACAAAAACACAACAAAAAATCTAAATTTTATTCACTTTTTTACTATCCGTATCTCAGAATCTGCATATCCAATGGAATAAAACTTGGCTTACCAAGAGATTTTGCCCTCAACACTGTGCATGCAAAATTTAGTGCAAATCCATTGAATGGTGGCAAAGCTATTAAAGTGTAAAATTAGGGATTTCACATTAAACAGACTACTCAGCCCTAACTATAGTGGTGCTATTGTGCCACTATAATACTACAATTATCTCAGAACTGGAAAGTTGTTAAGGTTCTGCCTCTGCACAGAGTGGGTGACCCCTCCTCCCCAGGCAACAACAGGTCAATTTCACTTCTCCCTGTCTTGCTAAGCTTCATGGGACCATTATGTACTCTAGGATTGCTGACTTTCTTAACTCCTCAACTTTTCTCTCAACTTACCAGTTTGGTTTTAGGAAGAACTACTCTGTCTCTTTTCTGCTGCATGTAACTGATTCTATCCTCACTGGAATGGATCAGGGACCTATCATTGCAGATATATTCATTGATGTAAACAAAGCTTTTGCTTCAGTGTCCCACCCACTCCTCCTGGACATGCTGAACTCTGTTGCCTTTCAGCATCTACTGTGGACTGGTTCCATTCATACCTTAGAGGTTATCAACAGTCAGTTCAGGTGGGTGGTCTCCTGTTTACCCCAATCCTAGCAGGGGTCCCAGAGGGCTCCATCCTGGGTCCCGTCATGTTCTCAGTTTTCCTAAATGACCTTCCCTCTGTCTGTGTCTCTTTGCATATCCACATGCATACAGACAGGCAAGACAGTGTCAGCACCAGGGAAATGCTATGGTGTTATCAGAAAACATGGCAAACTCAAGGAAGTAATGTCCAAAACACCCATAGAAATAACTCCACACACCAAATGGATATATAAAATGCTCACTATTTAATGACAAAAAAATGCAGCACTCCATTCACCACTAACAGTGAGTGGAAAACAACCTGTTGATGCATACCAGTGTTGTCATGGCAACCCCACTGAAATGGATGTTTTGCTCGGACTTACCCAATCTTCCTCAGAGTTATTTCCAATACACAAGAGTGTCCTTTATTTATTCCCAACATTTTGGGGAATCTGTGCATGTATATATTAATAAAATGGGCATGGCTTAGTAGCAGTGAATGTGTGGGGAATTATATGACAGTCTGTCAAGCACCAAGTTTGCTTTTAACATTGCACTTTGTAGTGGCACTTATTTAATGATTAGCATGTTTGGGAGTATATAAAGGGCACTGTTGGGTATTGGAAATAACTCTAAGGAAGCTTGGGTAAGCCTGAGCAAAACATCAGTTCTCAGTGGCGTTGCCGTGACATCACTGGAAAGCATCAATGGATTTATTCTACTCACTGTTAGTGGTAGATGATGTGCTGCACTTTTTTTTATCAATAAACAGTAAGCATATCATATATCCATTTGGTGTGTGGAGTTATTGCTATGAGTGCTTTGGACATGATTTGCCTGAGATACCCACATGCATGCAGGTGACATGGTCATCTACACTTCTGGCCCTTCAACCACAGCTGGGAGGTCCAGCTCCAGCACAACTTCTGCAATGTGCTGTGTTGATTCCATACCAACCAGCTCAGGATCAACATCAAGAAGACTGTGCTCATGAGCTTCAGCACCAGCCAATAACTGGTAAGGCTCTTGTCTTCCCATGTCTTCTCCACCTTAGATGGCACTTACCTGGAGGTTGTCCCTTCCTTCAAGTACCTTGGTACATGGCTAGATAGTAAGTTTGACTTCTCTGCCCAGACCAAAGCCATCCATGCCTAATCTCGCCTCAAGTTTGGTGCCTTGTACCACAGCAAGGACTGCCTCTCCCTCCAGGTCTACCAGTAGCTGGTAAACAAAATGATCCTCCTGATTCGTGACTATGTGGATGTGGTCTATGGCACCACTCCCTCTTCTTTCCTTGCCAGATTGGACACCCTTTATAGTGCCTTCTGTCACTTTGCTACCAACTCTCAACTCCACACTCATCTTTGTTCTCTTTATTCCCACTGTACTGCCTTCATTGCCAAATACTGGCTTGGGTCCCTTCCCTCTGACTCTCCTCTTCTTACACTCTATGCTCCAGGGATTCCTGTACCATATCAATTTCCCATCCTCACTCATGTACTGGGCAATCTGCTTTCTCCTACTGTCTCCCTTCCCTCTTGAACCTACTCCCCTCTTCCCTTCACCTCTCTCCATACCTTTAGACACCTGCAAAGGCATATTCCTGCCCCCATACCTATCTCTCAACCTCTTGAACCTTTCGACCTTTTTCTCATAGTTTCTCCTTTTCCCCCTGCCTATGACTTCCTAAATCTGGACTAACTGTGCTCCTGGCCTTCAGTCTGATCTCTATTCAGTGCAGTGCATACAGTACCTTATGCACTCCAGCATGCATTGTTCAGTGTGTCTATGTATGAATCCATGTGCTGTTCATTTTATGCAGTGTAAGATTTCCATACTGCTGTTAATTCATGTGTGACTTCTACTTAATCTCCTCAATTGGACTGTGTATGTATTTTTATTTTATATATTTGTACCTCAAATGTTTGTAATATTTATATGTCAGGATACCTCCCCGTTTACACCTGGAAACATGCCTTGGCTCAATGTGCCTTTTTCAGTCACTAAAATGTTAAATAAATAACTGTGAAGACAATTAGCAGTGTTTAGTTACTTCAGCTCTTCTGCTTTTGACTACTAAAAACATAGCAGCATTGTTACTTGATACTGACAATCAATTGACTGTTTTTTTTTTTATTTAGTTGTTTAACCAGGTATAGCACACTAAGCTGAAAGCTTTTTTACAGGAGCGACCTGGGAGCACAAGGAGGTTAAGTGACTTGCTCAGAGTCAAAAATTGACTATTTAAGACTGCTAAGATGACTGGCAGTATAGCTTAGAGGTTAGAGTAATGAGCTTTGAACAAGCTTGGTACATCCAGCAGGCCAGACCTGGGTTTGATTCTCACAACCTCAATTGTATACTGTGTAACTCTGAGCAAGTCACTTAACAGCCCAGTGTTCCCAGGTCACCCCTGAAAACAAGCACTTGTGCCTAGTGGGCTTTACCCGGTTACCAAAGACTAAAATATAATAAAATGGCAGGCTGCTATTCAGCTTGTGAAGTATACACTTGTACACTTATATTATCATCCAAATTCTAAAAGAGGGATTTCATAAGAGTTCATTTTTGTATGGGTGCCTGGTTATACGACTTGGAACAAAAAAAGCCTTTTCCTTTTCTAAATGATTCTATGCCACAATGGGAAATGGGATTCTGTAAACTTTATATGCAGTGCTTAGGCATTTGCTGGATGAAATACATTTCAATAAGTCAATCAGACATTAAATAAATATACAGTTCCAGCAGTTTGAAAAGCACATTATAAAACTGGGTTAAGAATGCAACCTTCTGATGGGATGGAATCTATGTGAGTGCCACACTGTATCCATATGGGTGGTGTATACCCTGTTGTTTCCTGATTAAGTGGTGCTCACACACAACCAGCGGTAATGTATGTTACATTTATATTTTTAAACTTTAAAATCTTGAAAGGATATCTTACTGCATTTCATAATAGCAGTATGATGACTCAAGGGGGTGAGTTATGACTGATAATCCCACCCCCGTGGTGAATAATGCTCACCTTTGGCTCATGTGGTGTTATATGTGGTTGGATTACTGAACCTAACAGTAACACATATCCTGCTGTGTTTTACACTTAATTAGTAATTCATATGCAGTTAACATGGGAAGATACTAGGCTTGAAAACACAATTGAAAACAAAAACATTTAAGGGCTTTGAAGGTTTTAATTAGAACCAGAAAAAGTTCCACCATCACTAATAAACATGATAACCCGGATATTCAAAAGGGTTGCGCCATGCGCAATAGGGTTGTGCCAGCGCAAGTCCGAAAATGCGCCATTCCGTGATATTCAGCGGGAGGCAGTTGCACCACTGAAAACATGCTGAGCAATAGCGCAATGCAGATGAAGGCATGCGCAACCGAAGAGGGGGTGGATCCATGCATAAAGAGCGCAATGCGATATTCAAAGGCTTGCGCAATGCGCAACAGTGGACTAGCCGGAAGTTGCGCCACAGCGGAAATGAGCCAAAATAAAAAGGCTCAAGGATGAGGCGCATGAACCCAACAGGGAATGCTCATGAGGCAGCAACAGACAGCAGGCCACAGCAGCAACTAGTGCAGGCCAGGGATTAGGCAGGACAGAATAGTGGCAGCTGAAGGCATGTGGAGCCACAGAGTTTGGAGGCCAGTAGGTGTACCCAGTGCAGTGGAGGAAGTAGTCAGGGCAGCGGGGGGAACAGAAGAACAACGGCTGGGGGGGGACACAAGCCAGGGAGATGGACAGTGCCACCTTCCACATGGAAGCTGTAGTGAGGGGGGTGAGAAGGCATGCTGCAGGGGAATGTGGCCGTGGAAGGGCCCGTCGGCGGTACGCCCCCAACAGGCAGTACCATGCCCGCATCAGCTTTGAGCTGTATTCGGATGTCGAGATTGTGGACCGGGTACCGCCTGAACAGGAAAATACTGAGGCGGCTCTGCGAGCTGTGCAGTGATGTGATGCAGGCACCCTCACGATGAAGTCAGGCTCTGTCAGTGGAGACAAAGGTAACAGCCTGCATGTGCTTGCTCGCCACGGGTACCTTCCAGAGGCCAACAGGGAACACCACAGGCATAACACAGTCGGCCACATCATGCATCTTCACCCAATTCCTCAGCGCACTGCTACCACATGCTGCGGAGTACATCCATTTCCCCAGCACCGCGGCAGAGCGTACAGCAAACATACCATACAGGAGTTCCACAGGGTAGCACATATGCCTGGTGTGCTAGGGATGATAGACTGCACCCATGTGGCTATTCTCACGCCACCTGGCCCTAATGGGGCCGCATATCACAACCGGAAGGGGTACTCCAGTGTCAACTGCCAGGTGGTGTGTGATGCCAGTGGGCGCATCATCAATGTCTGTGCCACGCACCCTGGCGGAGCACATGATTCATTCATATGGTACCAGTCTGCACTGTGCCATCGATTTGAGAGTGGGGACATCCTCGCAGAACACCTAGTGGGTGAGTATGCATGTAGGAGCGGCAAAGTTGGGGGATGGGTGGGCAAGCCACAGGTGCCATGGGAGTGGCACACAGGGCTAGGGACAATATGGACCTGAACATGACACTAACCTCCACTATATCCACACAGGTGACAGTGGATACCCACTCCATCCCTGGCTGTTCACACCCTACCGGCGCCCCATGACCCCATCGCAGCAACGCTTCAATAAGGCACATGCTGACACATGCAACATCATCGAGCGGGTGTTTGGGATGCTGAAGGCACGATTCCGATGCCTAGACACCTCCGGCGGTGCCCTACAGTACAGCCCCCTCAAAGGCCTGTGGGATATTCCTGGCCTGTTGTATCCTGCACAACATGGCCAAAGACTGTGGGATAGCCGTACAGGTTGAGGAGGGGGACAGCAATGGGAATGCCGGTGATGATGGGGATAAGCAGCCCCCCCCTTGGACAGTGTGATCCCCAACTGATCCGGCTGGCCCAGCTGCACCGGGACACCATCACAGAGGAGCACTTTGCACAATACAGGTAAATCATGGGGCCATGTGCAACCAACACTGTCTAGGTGCAACCCACATACACACAGGGTAACACACCAGGGGTGCATGACGGCAAGGGGAGTGGAAGGGTACAGGCACACAAACACACCACCAGGGAGGGGTGAATAGTTACACGCTACATGGACACACACACACACACACATACCAGGCACACAGTGCACAGGGACAGTTGCACAGCAGAGCAGGAACAGACATGTCAAACACACAGATCCACAGACCACCCCCACCACCTGTACTGTCCATGTACGTGTGTCAGATGCTGGGCACCCTTGCACCTTGGTGTACAGTACAATGCAGGCATCATCATGCACACGCACCTGTGGACAGCAGTCGGGTGGGTGTGCAGGTGGTCCGTGTGTTGGCGTGTTGGGCAGGGCACCCACTGGTGCACTGCCCACCAAGATGCACATTGCACACAGGGCAGCACCAGACAGGGCCTGCACTGAGAGACAGGTCAGTCAGGTGGCACTGAGCCACGGCCACCATGGATGCATGGGCGGCCCCGCCGAGGCCCAGCCACACTGGCAGGCTGAGCATGGGCCACATGGGGTGGCACCGATGGACCACCAGGTATCCCACTGCGCGAGCGTGACCTTGTCCACACAGGGCTCTACAGCATGCCAAACATACCTGCACCAGGGGTGCTTGGGATGCCCACAGCAGAACCTGGCATCGACAGGCTGGGTGTTGCATGACCCCGGGAATGTGGAGTGGAGAGCATACTGCATGGGATGTGTGGTACAGGGGCACCTGACTGTGTGCCCAATGCAGCCACAACAGCGACCAATGCCTGGGTCAGCCTGTCAATGGCTGCAGTCACATCCATCCGCATTTGGACCATCTCTGCCAGGATCATTGCATTGTCCCTGCTGTGCTGCTCCACAGCCACACACAGTGCCTCCACGGACATTGCAACCCGCATCTGCTGCTGTACTGATGCCCACAGCAGGGGGGTGTGCTCATCAAACGGGTCGTATGCCAAATCGGCAACCTGTCCCCCAGGGTATGGAAGGGCCTGATGCTCAACACCCTTTGAGGGTGGGTGCTGTTCACCAGGACCAGGTATGGGCAAGTCAAAAGGCAGTGTGCATACGCCACTGCTGAACCCTGTACCCCCAGACCCGGTGGGTGACTGCTGCTGCTGCCCCTCCACCTGCTGTGCCCAAGGGACCAGTCGTTCCAATGCTGTGTCCACAACAGTGCCAGGGACCTGCACAGCCACCGGTGCTGCCCCACTGGTGCTGACAGGCACAGCCTGAGACTGTGCTGATGTGCTGGCACACACATTGGAACCATCTAGGTCCATGGGCATGGGCTGTCCTGCTGTGTGTCCATTATGTGACACACACGTTTCACTGCCCATAGCGGCCGTTGCATCACCAATGGTGTAGGTTCATGCCACAGCCTCAGCCACAGTGTGCTGGCATGCTTGCATGCCAGACTGCTGGGACACAGGAAGGGCACCTCCACACCTGACTCACCGACATCGGAGATGGCGGCCAGGCATGCACACTGGTGCAATGCATGCCGGCTACCAGCAGAGTTGGATGGACCCTCCTCCATCTCTGGCTGCATGTCCACAGTGCACAGGCCCACCACCACTGTCCCCTGCAGGCGCACAGGATCTGTAACAGAAAGTGAGAACATGTTAGTGCATGGGATCAACCTTCCCCCCCCCACCATGTCATACCATGCAGTGATGAGTTTCCACCTGTCTGGAAGCCACCTCCTGGAACACCCTCAATGGCACTGCGCTGCATGGATGCAGCAAGACAGTCCTCCGCCGGGGTCAGCTGTGCCACCTCTGGCTGGCCCCCGCCTGTGGCAGCGCCTGCCGCCCTGAGTGCTGCTACCTTCTCCTTAACCCGTCTCCTGTCAGTCCCCACCTTCTTCTTACATTCCTGCACGGAGCGCTGGTGGCTTCCATGCAGGTTTATGGCATGAGTTACCCCTTCCCATGCAGCAGCACAGGCCTGAGGGGTGCTCCGCCGCCCACTGAGTAGTGGCTCCTCATTCAGGTAGGCCTCGTAGAGTGCCTCTGTTTCAGCCTTTGTGAAGTTGGGCCTCCTCTTCCACCCACCATCATCCTCCTCACCCAGTCCTTTCTCAGCCATGTCACAGTCTGTATTGGTGGAATTGGACACCTGTGACTGTGCAGTTTACAGTATTATCCCATGACCATAGTCCATAACATCACACAGCATGCAACCCACCTATCACCTGCAGTAACCGAATATGGCCACTGCAGATCACTGTCGCACATTTATAGTGCAATGCATGCAAATTAGGAATGGAGCAACTTTAATGGGATGCAAATCACGCCGCTGCGCCTTTGAATGGCTGATCAGCTGATTTGCATATGACGGCTGAATATCACGCTGTTGCGCTTTGCGCAAGACGGTTGAGCCGGCTGAGCCAATGGCGCAGTTCTGTGACTGCGTAGTACACTGCACCGTGCATGCCAGGAACCTTACGCAGGCGTCTACCGCACTGATTATGTGCTGTGCGCGGTCAGCTATTCAGGACACAGCCACCATTGTGCCAGTGGCGCTACAGCGCTGGTCACCACATGGCGCTGTGGCACAACTGTGCAATAGTCCACTGTGGCACTGGCTCACGCTGGATGTGTAGATGTCCGATGGCGCTGTGCGTGGCCTTGCGCCAGAGACATGACCTTGTGCCCGACCTTTGCCCCTTTGGCGCTGTACGTCTGGCATGTGTGCAGCTGTATCGCACTGTTTGGTAACAGCACGATAGGGACCGACGGCGCTGCCTGAACAGCACAATAGAGACAGACGGGGTTGTATTGTGCAACATTTCCATGTGGGGTTGCCGTGCTGCGGAGCGCCATATTGCCTACTATCAAGTTGATGACATGGCATGCAGGAGAGCTCCCCAGTGGAGTGGCTTGGAGGTGGCCAACCTAGTGGCTGTGGTGGAGCCTCACTATGGGCCACTGTTTGGGGGGGAACCCCTAGACATGGCCCACACCCAAGTGTGGCAGCAGGTGGCCACTGCACTGGAGCAGGTCACAGGGCAGTGCAGAACAGCGGAGCAGTGCAGGCACTGCTACAGTGACCTGCGCAGGAGGGAGCAGGCACTCCTGGCATGCCTCAGGTCCCATGCCAGGAGGGGCATTGTGCCTAGGCCAGGTGGGTGTGCCATCTATGCACCTGTATTGTCCACAGGGGTATAACTGTGTATTGGGGCCAGAGCATGGGGGAGGGTTGTACCATGGTTGGCTGTGTCAGTGTTTGCAGGTGTGTGATGCATGGGTCTGGCTGTGTGGGCAGGCAGACTCATTGGGGCAGGGGGCTGTCTGCATTTGGATCTCACTAATGTGTTTCTCAACATTTGTTTCCCACAGGCGTGAAGGAGCGGAGGAGTGCCCAGGCTGAGGCGCACAGGGGTGCTGCAGAGGTGGCCGGCAGAGGAGGCGGCAGTATGGGCCCGCAACAGTGGCAGCAGCATCAGCAGCAGCCACCACAGCAGCAGCAGCAGCAGCTGGATGAGGGTGAGTGTCATTACATCATGGATGCTATTGCGTGCAATGGGGGGGATAGGGCATGGCCACCATCCATGGACGACACTGCCATGCAGGCAACGTGTGACAGTCAGCACTGTCCAGTGGCACTGCATGTCTATGAGTGCATCACTGGTGGTCCATGCATGCACTGGGCACATGGCTGTGACACTACCTTCTCACCATGTAGCCATGTCACTGTACTGCCTTGGTTGTGCTGTGCTGGGCATGGGTGTGGTGTGTGTGTAGTGGAACACATGGCTGTTGCTGCCTGGTTGGGCTTGGCCTGTGCACGGTCACTGTGAGTGTGTGCAGTCCATCACAGGGATGGGGCACTTGGCTGTATGCCATGCATACTGGGTGGGCTTCAGGGTTGTGTATAGTCCTAGCCATTGATTCTGTTCCCTTGCCCTAGGTGTCCGGGTCCTGCGCAGGATAGAGCAGGCCATCCGCCGCCTGATGGAGATGTCACAGGAATCGCTCAGCATCCTCAGGGAGATGAATCAGAGGGGTGTGCGACGCCGGAGGGGGACACGGGGTCCGAGCCGGCCTGCAGATCTGCAGCCTGAGGGGCAGTAGCTGCCCCACAACTACACCCTTTACCCTTCCCTCACACCCTGCCTTCCCTCACCAAGTTCTTCACCCCTACCACACACCCACCCCTACCTTGTACCTGTACCCCAACCCCTATATTGTATATATTTGTAAATAGCGTTATTGTTGTTCCTGTTGTTGTTGTTGTTCTGTTTTTCATTGAATATATATATCTGTTTTGTTATGAATACTGTGGTGGTCTCTGCTTTGCAGCTGGCTATAGGTGCTCAGTTGCAGTGGTGTGCATGGCATCTGGTGTGGTGTGGTCCTGGGATTGTGTGTGTGTCTGCGTGGGGGGTTGTCCCTGGTGTGGTGGTGGCTGTCAGCTGGTCTGGCCGTGTGCTGCCACACACCACTGTGGGCTCCTGGTGGGTCTGGCTTGTATGGTTCTGTGGTACACATGGTTGCATTGTGGCAGGTGGGGGGGCATGGTGGTTCCAGCAGTGCCAGTTACAGTCACTGCTCATGGGTGGTGTCTTGGGGTTCCAGAGCAAGGTGTGCTGTGCACAGTGGGGGCTGTGGTACACCTGGGTTGTCCGGCCCCTCTGTGTGGCAGTATTTGCTTGTCAGTGGGTGTGCTGGGGCACTGGGGCCCAGCTGTGCTTTTTAGGCTTGTCCCCATGGGCCAGTGGATATTCTGTCCCTCCACCAGTGATGCTGTGCTTCAGGTGTGGGGGTGTGTTGTTAGTTCTACAGTGTGTTCCTGTGCCCATCTGTGGCATGGGTGTTGAGCCCCTGCCTACCTCCCTGGTTGTGCAGTTCCATTGCTCTGCTGCTGGGGGGCTCCCTGCTTGCGCTATGGCACATCTCGACTGCTCAGCTGGGCTGGCCTTGTTGCTCTATGGCACTACATATGTGCTCAGCTTCCCCTACCTGGTTGCACTATGGTGCAGGTTGTGCAATTTTCAGACGTTGGCTGGTTGCGCGATTTGATTTGCTCCACATTTGAATATCGCGTCTGTTGCGCATGTGCGCAATTGACTTGTGCTTGCTCCTGCTATTGTGCACATTTTGGGCACAGTTTGAATATCTGGGCCAATATATTTACTGGTTAGTGCCAATTAACAACTGCTGGCACAACCTCACAAACTCTGTAATTCACACATGTGAATTACAGAGTTCCGTAAACCACCATTCCAAAAGTAGCCATGAGTGCACCTGAGCACATGTGTGACAAACTGTCCTCATGCTGGCTGTTTGCTCATGCTGTTTACAGAAAACTGCCAGCACAAAAGACAGCCTTCTCACAGAAGAAACAAAAATGAAAACCAGATGCACTGTTTAAGTAAAACTCTGATGGAAATGTATTTTTAAATGCCAACCTCTTCCCATTTCATGCCTCTGAAGAGGGACAGATGTGAGACTGGTCTCCTCTCTCAGTCTCTCTCTCTCTCTCTCTCTGTTCCCCTCGTTGTGGCACTCATGATCAGCTGCATCGCAGTAAAAGAGAGAGTCTCGGTCTTTAGGTATCCCTCACTGCCGCGATCTCTTGGAGAGATGTGAGATACTCACTCTGTGGATCCCCTCATACCAGTAAATATAAAAAATAAAACATGGTGAAGTGTGTACAAACTAGAATTTTATGCACACCCTTGGTGTGCATAAAATCCTCATTAACCAGTAACCACACTTCCCCCATGTATTATTTTGTATTTCATACAATGCCAGGAATTATGTTGCAAAATAAAGATCATTCTATTTTTTAATAATTTTGTTGATAGTGCGTAAAAAGAGAATTTTGAATCTGTATGTTTTTTTCTACACAGTAGAAGCTGTTTTTATGTTCACTTGCAAAGCATGCAAGTATGATGGTATCAATCCTCCACCTATCACAGCTCCAAAATACCGAATCTCCTCTCTAATCCCCGCTCTCTGCTTTTCTCCTTCTTTTCCATTCAAAGTTCCTGCCCAGTCACAAGGTTGGAAAATGCAAGGTAGAGGGTTTTCTTGTGCAATTCCTAATTCCTGCTTGAAATTGTATCTGTTTTTGTTCCTCATATGCTGCTGTTCAATACTTTCATAACTGTTACTGTTTAGAACTTTCTTTTTTTTTCAGGGAATGGCAGAGATGTGCATAACCCACACAATTTACATACACATTGTGCAGTGCTTGCAACTCATGGAATTCATGTATTCTCTTACACGGTGAAAAAAAAAAGTAAAACAGATCTTCTAGCATGTTCCTACACAACCTGATCACTTAATGTAAGAAGCTGTGTTTCTTTGATTACCTGTATTTTGAACACTAAAAATTAAAGTATTTTGGTAATTACAACATAAACAAGGCTTAACAGATATACTCCAGGATGAAACTAAACTAGTTATGTAGATTTGTAAAGCATATGAATAAGTTGGTATTATTCTGAACTCTATGAGGGCTTTTGAGGCTGTGCCCCTCTTTTTCACCTAGCACATCATCATTGAATTTCCTCCTTAATTCTTCCCACTCTCTACCTTTGTCCTCCTTTTTGCTTTGAAGTCCTTGCCCAATCAACAAGGTGCATAAGCCATAATAAAAGAAAACAACATCATACAGTGGTTCTGGCCAAGAAGCAATGCAAAACTGTAGCATACTATAGTACAGTTACTGCAGTGAACAAAGCAATTTCAATGGCAGTTAATTCCTTTTGTCATGTAGTGTCAAAGGATACTGCCTTGCATTTTGTCTGGCGCCACTCTATGTGAATCTCTACATTTCGAAATCATGACAATTTCATTATTATAACTTGTGTTATTATTTCTTAACTGCTGCATTATCTACTGTATGCCCAACAGCTACACAATACATACAGCCAAGCAATCATTTGGCATTGGCCAATGCTTGTTTAAGTACCAGATCCCATTTTATTTTTGCTTATTAGACTTTTACTTAACTTTAGTGCGTGTTTATGGTTTGCACTTTTGTGGTAAGTGCCATTTTTTAACTGCATGATCTATGTATAATCCTTTCAGCTGCAGAGTTCTGTGATTGAAAATGGATGCATTGTGGCAGCCAACAACCACATCAACAATATTTATTATAATGCAAGAATTATTCTCCATCTCTGATTGGTTGTCAGAGTTCTAGCAGGGTTATATTAACCCATGTTACCTGACTATGTAGAGCCTGATAATGGTGGATGTTTTTAAAAATAGTAGTGGAAGAAGTTTCAGTAATTGTTTGACTCTAAATTAAAAAATAAAATGGCTGCTCCTGGCATCCACTGTATATTTTACACAATATACATAAAATGATTTTATATATAGGCTGATCACCCTTGATTGTATGAAACTCTGTTTTTTGTTAGAGTGAGACTTGCTTATAATGTATATGACTAACGAAGTGAACGCTAGTGGCAGTTCAGCTGATAGTTATTTGGTGAGATCCAATTTTTTTGTTATTTCCGTTTAGTATCCAGCATGTAAGGAAATGGTGCTCTGTGTCACAGCATCAATGTGTTTGTTAAAAACAAGTGCTAGAAGTCATATATTTGATAGTGTTTAATTCAGCACTCTGACAATGCACGTTATTACCATCTGCTAACCTGCTTACCTGAGTGTAATGCATATGTTCAGTTCCAAACTGCTGATTTCAAAACAGCAAGAAATAACATCTGCACTGCTCATTATGTTAAAAAATAGCATTCTATTGTGATAACACACCATCTGCTTTAGGAATACGGTTAAGGTAGCTACAACTTGAAAAAATTGGTCTCAACAAAAGCACGAGTTAACTACTGACAGCAGCATCCTTGTACCCCCTACCCACTGTTGTGAAAGTTTCAGTTGCCTGTACAGTGAGCTACTGAATGGGGAAAGGACAGTGAGCCAGCAGGTTGACCGACTCTGTTCAGTTTGCATCATCTGGTAACCAAAAGAAGTAAGAACCAGGCAACTAGAACTATTAGAGAGAGCAGCAGGTATGGGGTTGGGGTGGGACTGTCATAGAGTATTATATGTGAATGTGCTTAAAGCCAGGCAACTGGAACTCTTTGATAGAGCAACAAGTGGTGGGGAATGACAATGAAGCAAGATATGTGAACACGCTTCAGCTGACAGTTTTGATTTGGTGAGACTCGATTTGTTTCAAGCTTCATATATTAATACCGTTTGCTAAAGATGATGATGTGTTAGCACACAGAAATGTTCTATTTTAAAAATGAGTAGCGCAAATGCAATTTCTAGCTGTTCTGAAATTGAGACTTTAGGAATGAGACTGTACATTACAGTTGGCCACGCAGGTTTGTTGATAGTAACACATATGTCCATTGTCAGAGTATTGAATGAAAAACTAGATTTGTAGCTCTTATTTACAAAAAAAAGAACATGCTGTGGGACATAATACTATCATCTCTCATGCTGTATACTACATAGATACAGCATGGAAAAATTAGTTACATAAAAGGTTATTAAAAAGTGACATGGGGAAATAGTGGAACAGAAAACTCATATGCAGAGTTTTATGAAATTTAGTAAGACAGATGTTTCTACAGTAACTTCATTTTTCAGTTTGAATGTATGCAGGTTCTTATAGAAATACCACAAAAGCTTCTAAATGTCTGACACTAAACAATTTTTTTTTTTGCCAGCAAGTCTACACATTACAAGGTGTAGGGACTACTAAACATCAAAATGGGCATTGCTTGATAAATTATGCCACAAAAATGAAATAATTAGTTACTTTTTTCAGCTTATAATAAGTGCAATAAGGTATGTACATGGGTTAGATTAACAGTTAATCACCCCCTTTGAGTAATATGGCAATTATACTCAAAGGGGGTGATTAACAGACTATTAATCTGACCCCTGTATATACCTTATTGTTTAATAAACAGTTCTGAAATTGTCCTTACCAGAAGTGTGTAAATTAAAACCACAAACTGCATTTACTATAGGATCAGTGAACAAGAATGAAATGTGAACCATTATTTGGAAACAACTTCTACAAGACATATAGGCTCATAGGTTACATGGGGCTCTCCCTTAGTCATGCTGTACAATGTGTTTGTATGATACTCATTTTTAAAAATGCTTTCTGTCCTCCATATCATTCTCCTAAATCCTTTCTATCCCCCTTTGCTTCCTCCTGGTCTCTCCCTACACTCTATCCTGATGATAGGTGTTGCCATGGTTGTGCCTTTCCTCTAGTTCAAAGGGCAGACAAGCTTCGGCCTTCACATTTGACACCATTGCATCCATTACATTAGTTAGCATATGGTGTGAGGTTGTTGGACAGCTCATGCTCTCACAAGGGGGTGAGCACCTTACCACTATGATGGACCTGGCCTCCAGCAATCCTGCGTTTGGGATTCCAGGGCTCACACAAGAATCCTGCCTGCCATTTCACTGGGGCAGACCTAGTAATGGTTTTCCATTTACGTAACACATGCAATAACCATTCACCCCTGCTCTCTGGTTACAAACTCCCAATTTAAACCAATCTATCGGATTGCACTCAGCGCTGTCTCTACTTCCAATTGCCCCTCCCCCCAATATCTCTGGTTGGTTTTAACCAATCCTTCAGGGTTTTTTTTGTCCTCCTTCTTGTGCTTGTGGCATTGCATTGTTATTGTATATTCTGTAAGCTGTGCACATTGTCAACATTTATTGTTTGATTTCACTCGCAACCTCACGAACAATTGTATCACATACTGTAACTTTTCTTGTTATTGGCTTGCATCTTTTGTATTCATTGCCTGGGTCAAACAGTTATATTTTGTTATTCTAATGTTTCCCAATGTGTGTGTGCTTCTACTTTTAACTACTATGTCCCACCTTAATGGCCCGGATTATGCCTGAAAATGTTCCCTGTAAACAGTACACCCACCCTGTTAACAAATACATAAATACACCTCTTTAATGATCAAATTAATGTGATAATCCAATGGTGTGAAACAAACAAATACTAAGAGACATTCTACGTGTTTATTAAATCTCTCATTGTGTTTTTGAATTAACCCCTAGAACATCTAGTCACTGACTGATCAGAGCCACCAAGCAAGAAGAAACCGAAAGATGTCATAGATTAATACTGAACATTTGAAGGAAATGTCTTAAATCAAGTTTCTTCTTTTAAGACTACACTTAGTTTTAGGTTATAGATCTGAAATGCCTGTCTTCACAGAGGCAAACTATCCAGATCACACGCACTTTCATTGCTTTTATAAACATTGTTGTTTCTGTAAATGGTATACCGACGTCATGGCAAAACTACATCTGAGAAGACCATTACTATGACAAAATTGGCAGTTGGCTGTGATGGTCATGCAGGACAGCTACATGGCTTCACTTGGACTTGTACCCTCTCCCCAAAACAACTCTGACCTGGAGTTGATTATTTTAAAGGCTGGGTGGTGCGAAGGGCTGTGCTCCCCCCTGCAAAAACACATTGTTTACCTGATGGCACAATGTTGACTGTTGGCATTGTGCCATTGCTGTAGAGGTGGTCCACAAGATTCCTGTTGAAATGCTGATGTGGAACCCCTATAAATCACATGAAGGCCACCATATGAGACAGGTAATTGGAAGTGTCTAGAAAGTGAGGGATTTTCCTCAGTTCTTGGAATTGCACTTTTATGCTCAGAAATGCATGCTTTTGTTGATCTGTTTGTTCTTTCTACATAAATCAAGCCTGGGGGCACTATAGTAAATAAATCACATTTGCTGTGACACACTTCACCCTGCCCTTTGCTTCTGAATGCTTTATCAACGTGTGTAGTCATAAAAATAAAAAATGTACTTGGCTTGAAGTAATTGCTGTACTGGCTATGCGAAAGACAATGAACATTAGTTTCTACCAAATGGAATTATGCTGATCATTATCTTATTTAGTTTATTTAGAGTTGTTCGCATAAAGGTAGCCTCATATATGAAGCCGGTGAAACATCTATTTTGCAAGAGGGTCCTGGGAAACTGATACAACAGCAGAGTCAATACTTTTTCTAAAAGCAACTGACAACATGCAAAAGGAACTAGACAAGCTTATCCAGTGTACAGAACAAGCCAAAATTAATTTCATTTTAGTAGTAATAGTTTTATTAGATACAGTAAGTGTACAGTAATTCACTTTGGTCATGGAAATAAGATAATATATATGGTATAGCACTGTGGACGTTAGATAAGCAATGTTATCTGGAAGTCATCATATTCAGTAACTTTAAACAAGGATCTCAGCATGTAAGCATGATCAAAAATATAACCAAATACTAGGCTGTATGAGAAAGAACTTCTTCAGGAGGGATATGGGTGTGGTAATGCCACTGTAAAGATCATTGAAACCCCATTTGGAGTATTGTGCACAGTTTTGGTCAACTCAAAACTGGACACCTACAATATAGAAAGACTCCTAGGTGAAGAGAAAAGAGTGGTTATAATGACAAGTGTGGTATAGGATAAAGCCTGGAATCAAAGGCATTCAGAGTTGGGTTTTGAAAAGTTTAAAATGAGAGGGATGAGAGAGGACCAAATATTGGTTTACAAGACATCAAGGGATCCAAGTTTAAAGGAATGTTTAAAGCTTGCAACCAGAGAGCATAGCTTTATTATAAACAAACTAGCCTAGCAATTAAAAGGGTAAAATGTCAAGACCCAAAATAGAAAGAACTGATTTATGTGGGGGGGAGGGGGGAGGTACAGAAATAGTTGACAGTGATACAGTAGATGAGTTTAAAAATAATTTGGAATTGCATATGTATAGCATGATAATTACTATGTGCTACCGATGAGAAGCAGCAGACAAACTTGAAGAGTTATTGCATTGTTTTTTTCTGTCCTTATGTTCCTAACTTTACAGTTACATAGTTACAGAGGACAGGAATTTCCAGCATGGGTAACAAAAAAAAAGAATTGTGCAGAATTTTTGAATACTGGCAGAATGGAATGCTGTGCAGTTTTTGAAAAGTTCAGATGCTTCTGCAGAATTCGGTTGTAAGCAGAAAGCTTTAACTATGAAAATTTCATGTTAATTCAATGGTACTAAGTTATTTAATTTCATTAGAAATTTACCCATTTTTATACATGTGTATCACGGATATATGAGGAAAGACCGAAAGTCGGTTTGCTGACATTTGAAATGCCGATGCCACAAGCCCTACACTGAAAATACAAACAGTGGGGTTTTGTTTGTTATTGTATGTTTTGGGGGAGGGCTTCATCCCCACACCCCCTTAATTATTATAACAAACTTCACGGGGAGGTGCGAAATTCCACTGTCAGGATTTCCAGTGTCAGGCTTATGGCATCGGTATTTCAACTGTCGGCAAACCAACTTTTAGTCTTTTAAGGTGATACCTGTATCACAGCACACTGGGCACAATTTAACCAATCAGATAGTTTCCACTCTTCCCTGCTCTTTCTTTTATTATCTGAATCTGAAGATAAGAGGGAAGTGTACCTGATAAGCATGAGAGAGACTAACAAGACAGGGAGAAAAGCAAAATCAGATATTTCACTCAGAATAGTTGAAGGAATATTAAAAGGGGGTAATACTTTTTCGATATATTACGCAGAAAACAACAAAAAAACATATTGCAAGACTAAAGACAGGTAACAGATGGGAAGAGAGGGATGAGGTAAGGGAAAATATCCTAAATCAATATTTCTGCTAGGAATTTATGGTGTAGAAAAGGGTCAATTACCAGATTGTAAATTGCAGGTAAAAAAGGAGAGAGAGTTGTGTGATCAGTGTGGGAAAGTAACTATAAAAATAGTTTTAAAGGGTCTTAGAATTTAAAGGTGAATAAAGCCATGGGTCTTGACAACATACAGCCAAGATAATTAAAAGAACTGAGTCTGGTACTAGCTGCACAACTGACTTATCTCTTTAATTGGTCATTAGAGACAGGTGTAGTTCCAGTGGCTTGGAGAACAGCAAATGTTGTGAGAGTGGGAATAAGGATGAGACAGGAAACTATGGGCCGGTAAGCCTGATGTCTATGACATGTAAGATGCTGGAGTCAATTATAAAAGAAAGATTAGAAGATTTTTTAGAATCTAATTGGCTACAGGATGGGAAACAACATAACTTCACAAGGGGAAAGTCATATCAAACAAACCTAATCAACTTTTTAAATCTGGTTACAAAGTCATTAGCTAGAGGTCATGCAGTGGATGTACTGTATTTGGATTTTAGTAAGGCCTTTGACTAGGTGCCCCATGAGAGATTAACTGAAGGTCTTGGGGGTTGAGGAAAATATTATTAGATGCATTAGAAACTGGTTATGTGGAAGAACTCGGAGAGTTAGTTTTAATGGAGACATCTCAGACACAAGGGATGTGACTAGTGGGGTTCCCCAGGGATCAGTTTTAGGCCCAGCACTTTTTAATATGTTTATATGTGATATAGGTGAGGCTATAAATACAACGATTAGACTCTTTGCAGATGATACAAAGATCTGTGACAGAGTAGATAATGTTGAGTACATAAAATTACTTGCAAGGGATGTAGAAAACTTAAGATGTGGTCTAGGTTTTGGCAACTGAAATTCAGTGCAGGAGATATTAGCTTATGCATACTGGAACAAAATATCCAAGAGTAACCTACATGATGAATGCATAAAAATCAATGAAATTGATGAAGAAAGACACTTAAGAGTGCTAATAAATGAGAGCTTAAAGCAATCATCACAATGTAATAAGGCTGTGGGAAAGGCAAATAAAATGCTGGGTTGTATTGATACAGGAATCAGTAGTTGAAGAAAGCAAAAGAAAGGAGGTAGTATTATCCTTATACAAATCCCTTGTGAGGGCACACTTGAAGTATAGTATGCAGTTCCAGAATTCACACTTGGAAAAAAGATAGAGAGAGGGTTTAGGCAGTGCAGAGGAGAGCAACAAAAATGATACAAGGGCAACAGGGCATGTTGCACTAGGAAAGATTATTAAACCTGAATCTATACACATTGGGATGCAGAAGGGAAGGGGGAGACATAACAGAGACATTTACATTTTAAAATGGAATAAACAAATTGGAATGCAATGAGTTATTTACAATTAAAGCAGACACTAGCACAAGGGGGAAACTCTATGAAGTTGGTAGGAGGATGTTAAAAAAATATTTCAGGAAGTATTATTTCACTGAGAGGGTGGTGGAAAATTAGAACAGGCTTCCAAAGAAAGCAGAGTGTTCTAATACTGCAAATGAATTTAAGCAGATATAGGATAGACATGTGGGTATTGTGAAAAGGAGCTGGGTGTTAAACACAGGAAATGAGTCAATGTCCTATATGGTACAATTCACAAATTAGATAGAATTTGGCATACTCGATGTAACTGTACAACTGTGAATCTCCTTATTTGATCTTAATCCACTGATCATCCCTCTTCTGTTCCTTGAAAGATTATTTTTAGTCATCCGTACACAAACTCCGATCTTCAGTCTTTAGTCTCTCCTAGTCTCCATTAAACCTGACATAACATAGGAAAAATGAAGAAAATATGTCCAACCTTAAGAAGATCTGTGCAAGCTTGAGGCAGCATCTGGACCACACAGCTGGCCATTTTAAATTCTGTGGAAAGTTTACATTATTATGTTGAGAAATGCAATCAACCACCATGGTGTTTGATTTTATTTTTTATTTATTTTAGTCTTTGGTAACCAGGTAAGGCCCACTAGGCACAAGTGCCTGTTTTCAGGGGGTGACCTGGGAGCACTGGGTGGTTAAGTGACTTGCTCAGAGTCACACAGTATGCAAGTGGAGGTTGGGAGAATCAAACCCAGGTCTGGTCTGCTGGATGTACAGTACCAAGCTTGTTCATACCTTGTTACTCTAACCTCTAGGCTATACTGCCCAGCCCATTTGCTCATTGTATCCTGGCCAAAATCTGTAACTTTAATAGCTTTATTAACAATGAACAAAAACAGGTCATAACTCAACTGTATGGTTGTACAGAACAAATAACAACAGACTTATAGTTCCATGAATATACCATGAATATTCATATTGGGATCAAATCTCACTTGTATAATTAACATCTAGTAAAACATATCATGTAATATTCTTAAGAGAACAAAGCTCTTGAGTATGGCATAATTGAAATCACTGTAGCAAAAAAAAAAAGATTATGGTAAACCAGATAGAACTTATTTCTGTGTCACTCTAAGTTGTCTATGGGTAACTACTAATAATTACAAATGAATTCTATGAAACAGTATTATGACTATAATGTGAGGGAGAGAATACTTATTATATAAATACCTAGTGGAAGCAAGCCTCCCAGATGCACCTCCAGATCATGTTCTGTAGAACTCTATGATCAAACAAATGGACTTCCATAAAACAAATACCTAGCAAGGAAACAGGGGGCACAGTGGAACAGAAGTGAAAAGCCCTGAAAGAAGATTTACTCATGGTAACTGCCCAGTGCACAAAGCAGATCTCTAAGTCAAGAAAAAGGAGGAAACCACTATGGTATACCAAGTGTGTAGCAACAAAAATAAAGGATAAAAGGAAAGCATTCAAGAGATTCAAGGATACTAACAATGAGGCAGGTATGGAAGTTTACAAAACAAAGCTAAAAGAAGCAGGGAAGGCAGTAATTGCAGCCAAAACCTAGACAGAAGACAGAATCACATGAGACGTGAAGAAGGGCGACACAAACTTTTTATAGATACATCAGTGAAAAAAGGAAAACAAAAGGAGGCATCATAAGAATAGCAACAAAGGATGGCAAACAGGCAGAAAATGATAATGAGAAACAGTTTCTTCTGCTCTGTCTTCACAAAACAAAATGATGGCAATGGACCCAAAATGCAGAACACAGGTGGACTCACCATAGAAGCAGATGTTGGACCATTTACAAGAGACCATGTCCTAAAAGAGTTTCTCAAATTAAAAGCAAATAGAGCAATGGGCCCAGATGAAATCCACCCTAGAATTCTGAAGCAGCTGGCACATGAAATTGCAGTCCCACTGGCAGAATTATTCACACAGTCTCTAGAGAGAGGGGAAATACCTCAGGACTGGAGAAGGGCCACAGTAGTATCATTGCACAAAAGAGGAAGCAGGGAGGAGGGCAGAAACTAATGACCAGTGAGCTTGACCTTGGTAGTGGGGAAGTTTATGGAGTCCCTACTTAAGGAAAGAATAGTGAAGTTCCTTATGAAAAAAGGGCAGCTAAACACTAAACATCATGGATTTACAGCAGAATGGTCGTCTCAAGTGACTATGATTGAATTCTTTGACTGGGTCTCCAAAATAATTGGCCAGGGAGAGGTGGCAGACATAGTCTATCTAGATTTCAGCAAGGCATTTGACTCTTCAATATATTCATCAGCGACAATGCTGACGGCCTGTAGGGTAAGGTATGCCTGTTTGCAGATGGCACAAAGCTCTGCAACAGGGTAGATAGAATTGAAGGAATGGCACCCATGGAAGAAGATCTAAAGGGCCTAGAAGCATGGTCTAGGGACTGGCAGTTGAATTCAATGCTACAAAAAGGGCAAGGCCATGCACCTAAGTAAAGGAAACTGAAGGAAAACATATACACTTGATGGTGAACAATTAACAGAAACAAAACTCGAAGAGGACCTCAGAGTGCTTATTTCTGATTATTTAAAGGTGGGTAGATAATGTGAAAAGGCAGTGCAGAAAGCTAGTAGCATCCTCAGTTGTATTGGCAGGGGCATTACAAGTAGTAAGCGAGAGGTCATATTCCCTCTATAGAGATCCTTGGTGAAGCCACATCTTGAGTACTGCATATAGGTCTGGAGGCCACGTATGAAAAAAGACATAGACCACTTGGAGGCTGTACAGAGGAGAGCTGCTAAAATGGTACAGAAAACTGCAACATGAATCTAGACTACAGTAACTGCAAATGTACTCCCTCAAACAAAGGAGAAACAGGGGGGATAAGATAGACACTTTCAAATACAAAAAGGAAATAAATAAGGTTCAAGCAGAAAATCCCTTTCACAGAAACAAAACTATGCGGATGACGGGGCACAGTTTGAGACTAAGAATAAAACCAACACTCATAAGTTCTACTTCACAGAGAGGGTGATGGTGGACCCTTGGAATAGCTTATCACTAGAGGTTGAGTAGGCCAAAACAGTATTTAAGCTAGTGTGGGACAAGTAATGCGGTAATCTAGGAAGAAGAACAGAATAGGGGGTAAGCAATCTGGGCAGACTAGATGGATCATATGATCTCCTTCTGCCAACACGCTCTTATGTACTTCAGCTTGCCTTAGCACACAGAGACAACAGTGCTTGAAGAATGAAACACAAGAAGGACAAACACCATCTTACCCAACTCCAGTACTGAACAGGCTGCGTTTTAGTTCTGAATGCAGCCTGCAGGAAAAAGCACAATGACAGCTAGAGTCTTCTGCCTAACTGCAACATAAGCCTATTTTATATTTAAAAATGTCTTTCACAGCCAAGAAAGTTTAGGAAATTCTTTGTTTGAATGAAAGAAAACAGTTATAGCATTAGTTTTCTTAGAATCTGGATGAGTGTTAACAACAGAGAGAGAGGCACTCATCTAGTATGCCTGAAAATACCACAAACAGCTCTTAAGGGAAAGACTGCTTAAGAAACTGTTCCTTTTTAAAACAATAGAAAGGTCTGTTCCCTTGCCTAAGGGATAGTCTCTTACCTTCATGAATATGTCACTGTTGGATCCAGTTTCTCCACACAAAATCTGAAGGTGCCCTTTGTGGAGCTGAGGAGCTAGTTGGACTTGGTAGACTTACATAAAGGTTGGCTATTGCGCCTTGTGCCTTATCATATAGAACAAGCATTTGTCAATGCCGAATGTTGCTTGCTTGTATGTGCTGTATAGGTATTTGGAAGTGACAGTTTCATGCCTTCCTCCCAAGACATCCACTGTGTCTTTCCGCTCAATATTCACAGAAGAGTGGGAGGGGCAAGGGCCACAGCAGTACAGCAGTTGCCAAGGGGGTGAAGAGGTGGACAAAAGAGTCCTGCAGGAGCTCACTAAATTGAAGGTAGACAAAGCAATGGAACCAGATGGCATACGCCCAAGGATATTAACAGAATCCTGAAGGGAGATAGCAGTACCTCTGGCAGCCATGTTCACTGAGTCATTCAACATGAGTGAATTGGAGGAGGGCACATGTGGTCTCTACACAAGTCCGGCAGCAGGAGGAGGCAGGGAACAATAGGCCATTCAGCCTCACCTCAGTAGTGGGAAGATCATGGAGACATTGCTAAAGAAAGGATAGTGGGGCATCTAGATGCCATTGGAACCCAGGACCATAGACAACATGGATTCACAGTGGGGACATCATGTCAGATAAATCTGGTTGATTTATTTGACTGGGTGACAAAGGAAGTGAATCAGGAGGGCAGCGGACAACGCACCTTGATTTCAGCAAAGCCTTTGACACCATCCCATATAGGAGGCTGACAAACTAGCTGTAGGCTGGACATGGGGAAAGGGTGGTAAACTGGGTTAGAAACTGGCTAACAGACAGGAGGCAGAGAGTGGTGGTAAATGGTATGCAGTCTAGGGAGGGGCGACCAGTGGGTGCTGCAGGGATCAGTCCTGGGGCCAGTTCTGTTCAATGTCTTCATTAGTAATATTGCTATACATCTGAAGGGAATTTTTACCAAATTTTCAACATAGCCATTTTAAGACCTCTGCTCATGAACAGTGTCACTGTGATTTTCTTAATTTTTCCTTACATTGATTTCGTGACACCGACTGCGCCATTGTGCGCCACATGATGGAAACACATTTTGGGTGAGATGTGAAAATGACAGCTATACTACTCATAAGAAGGTGTGGTAAAATGGCAATGTTGAAAATCTGGTGAAAATATTGAGAAAGGTCGCTTGAACTTACGGCGTCTTGTGGGAACTGTAGCATGGCTAAGTAAAACAGTCATTTTGGAATTTTTCACCAAATTTTCAACATAGTAATTTTAAGACCTTTGCTCATGAACACTGTCACTGTGATTTTCTTAATTTATCCCATACATTGATTTCACACACCGACTGCGCCATTGTGCGCTACATGGGTGGAAACACGTTTTGGGTGAGATGTGGAAAATGGCAGCTGTACTACTCATAAGAAGGTGTGATAAAATGGCAATATTGGAAATCTGGAGTGAAAATATTTAAAATTTGCGAACTTACGAGCATGCATAGGAACTGTACAACGCACGCTCATAAAACAGTCATTTTTTGAAATTTTTTCACCAAATTTTCAACATAGCCATTTTAACACCTGAGCTCATGAACAGTGTCACTGTGATTTTCTTAATTTGTCCCGTACATTGATCTCGCACACCGACTGCGCCATTGTGTGCTACATGGGCAGAAACACATTTTGGGTGAGATGTGAAAAATGGCAGCTGTACTACTCATAAGAAGGTGTGATAAAATGGCAATGTTGAAATCTGGAGTGAAAATATTGAAAATTCACGACCTTACGAGAGTGCGTAGGAACTGCGCAATGCACCTTCGTAAAACAGTCATTTTTAGGAATTTTTTCACCAAATTTTCAACATAGCCATTTTAACACCTGAGCTCATGAACAGTGTCACTGTGATTTTCTTTAATTTGTCCCGTGACATTGATCTCAAGACACCACTGCGCCATTCTCCTGTGCTACATGGCGGAAACACATTTTGGGTGAGATGTGAAAAATGACAGCTATACTATTTATAAGAAGGTGTGGCAAAATGGCAATATTGGAAATCTGGGTAGAAAATATTGAAAATTGCGAACTTACAGCTGCAGTATAGGAACTGTACAACACACGCTGTGAAACAGTCATTTTTTGGAATTTTTGCACCAAATTTTCAACATGGAGTTTTTGGGACCCCTTCTCATGAATGATGTCACTGTCATGGTGGTATTCAGGCCTGAAAGGTGATTTCGCAGTCACTGTGCAGTCACTGCGCAAAATCACCCTTCGGCCCAAATAACGCCATGACAGTGACATCATTCATGAGAAGGGGTCCTAAAAACCCCATGTTGAAAATTTGGTGCAAAAATTCCCCAAAATGCCTGAGATATGCAACAAAGTTGAAACCCCCCTATCTAGCCCATTATACAGCTTACCGGCATTTCCTCAGTTCGCGGTCGGCTTTGAAGAGTGCAGACGTGTTCCCGGTCCACCGAAGATCGCCGTGCGAGTCGGAGAGGCATGGGGTGAGGGGGTGTGGGAGGCTGGTGCACAGTGGGTGGGCGCGGTTGTGGAGGGGGTCGGGAGATGCGCTGCAGGACTGTTTTTGTTTTACAGGTTTAAAAAAAAGACATTGGGACATTTGCCACGCTGGGGTGGGCTCCAGCATGGCACAAGGACGGGGGCATTCAGCCGATGGGGGATTGGGCACCCGTCGGCCAAATGACTTATTGCCATGCTGGGGTGGGCTCCCAGCGTGGCACCTACTACTGGGGGGGGGACGCAGCTCAGCCAATGGGGATTGGGCACCCTGCTCAGCTATACAGTGCGTCCGGGGGTGCGCATCGCCTGCGTGTGGGGGACTACGCTGCTTATGGCTGCTCACTGAAGCGTAGCTCCCCCTTTCAACTGTATGCCACTGCATTTTGGAGCGTGTCATAGACAGCTCCAAAATGCATTGGCTTACAGGGGCCGCGCCTGCCAGCTCACTGACTGAATTGGAGGAGGAGGTGACACACCTCCGAAATCTCCGATGATGGTACTATGTTTCTTGCACATGCGTTCAAGCAACATAAAAATTGCCTGAAAAAGGCTTAGTTACAGTTTGACAAAGAATCCTAGACCCATGATGTCCAAATCCACCTGTAACAAAAAACGTATTCCTTAAATTCTTCCAAATGGTTGAGCAATCTCTCCTCTAACCTCAAAATCTTGATTACTGGTCTGAACCCCTTGCACATTACTACAGTTTTAGGTTTTGCTACTCTAATTGGTATGACTGTATCTATCTGCCTGTGTAGTATCTCATTAATATGTTCTCTGTGATTTGTAACTCTGTACCTGTCTTGTATACCAGATATGGAACCTTTGTAAATGGGCATCTTGCTCAAATGCTGTTGCCGAAAATATTAAATAAATAAATAAAAGAAAAGAAGAGTGCTGCCTCCTCTAGACAAGCAATTTTATTTATTTTTATGTTTACTTGCGCGCAACACACAATAAACATATTGAGATAGTAGAGCATTGCAGAGGTGTGGCAGTGCTGTGGCCAATGCAATGCAGGGTCGGACTGGCCCACCTGGATACCTGGAAATTTCCAGGTGGGCCCCCCCTTAGTTGGATAAGTGTTTACCTTCTAAACTCTGAAAACCTTTGCATTTATCTTCTTTTTTTCTAATTAAATGGGGTATCTGGGACACTGCTGATAAATGTAAGATGCAAACACAGAGCAAGTGTATCAGGTTGAAGTGGAATATTGATATGAGTGTGTCAACCTGGGCCCTCCTCTATTGATTTTTCCAGGTGGGCCCTTGTATCTTCTTTCCAGGTGGGCCCTCTGTACTCCAGTCCGACCCTGATGCAATGGATGCTTTAGTGGGTGCATCCCTCAACCACCAATTAATGCTGAAACTGCCAATGATATCAGTTTCACAGTGAGTGCCGCACTTGAAAGAAATCTGCCACTGCAATCGGAGGCAGTTTCATCATTGCAGCGGCATTCCCCCTCCCTCCCAACCAGGCACACAGCAGGACAACAAATTTAAATGTTAGCTCCCTCCCACTGCTGCTGCCCACCCTGCACCCTCTGTTCTCTGTCCCCAGCCAACATCAGGGTGTTCAATCCCCGTGTCAGCATGTATCCCCTTCCCCCCATTAATGTGGCACAATGAGAGCCCACCTCAGTGTGCCAAAAAATACTTCTTTGATATTTCTGACACCGGGATGCCCACTCCCGGTGTTAGATGAACCGCCCCCATGCCCCTATGTTCTCAGCTGACCTTGGGATGCCCAATTCCCTGGTCAGTATTGATTTCCCCCCTCCAGTACTCTGGCACACTGTGAGCCTTCCCCAGTGTGCTAAAATTAATTTTGTTAATATTTCACCTGTAAAAAAGAAAACAGTCCCACGGTGTCTTTTTTGTTTTAAACCTGAAAAAAAAGAAAATGGTCCCTCGTCATTCCCACCGGACCCCCTCCCCCAACCTGCACCCTTCCTCTGCACATCACACCTTCCTGCACCACCCCTCATCCATACTTACCTACAGAGGTTGGGAGCAGCGATCTTTTGTGGACTGGGAACACGTCTGCATTTTTTAAAGAAGAACTGGGCACTGAAGAAATGATGGTAAGCCCTATAGTGGTAGTCAATGGGGGGTTTTCAATATAGGTTGATATCTCAGCCAATTTTTGGAGTTTTAATCCCAGATTTTCAACATTAGGTTCTTGGGACCCCACCTCGTGATCACTGTCATTTCGTTTCTCGGTCCTGAAAGGTGATTTCATGGTCGTTGCATGGAATCGCCTTTCAGGACCAATTATGAAATGACAGTGCCACTGTTCAAGTGATGGGTCCCAAAAAGCCCTTGTTGCAAATTTGGTGAAAAACCAAAAAAATGGCAGCGTTATGAGTGTCCATTGCACAGTTTCTATGCAAGCTCATAACTTCATCAATTTTTAATATTTTCACTCCAAATTTCCAACATTGATACTTTTGCACACCCCCTTATGAATGGTACAGCTGTAATTTTTTGCATCCTTCCCAAAATATATTTTTGCACCTGTGGCTCAGAATGGCGGCGTCACTGTGTGAAATCAACTTTCAGGATAGATTAATAAATTGCAGTGCTCCTGTTCATGAGGGGAAGTATCAAAAAGGCCATGTTGAGAATTTGGTGAAAACATTCCAAAACATTACTGCGTTACAAGCGTACATTGCACAGTTTCTATGTACACTCGTAACTTCGCCACTTTTTCATATTTTCACTCCAGAATTTCAACATTGCCATTTCTTCACACCTTCTCATGAACAGTACAGCTGTCATTTTCACATCCTGCTTGATATGTGTTTTTGCAGCTGTGGTGCTAAATGACACACTCGCTGTGTGAGATCACCTTTTGGGATTGACTAACAAAATGATACTGCAACTGCTCATGAGGTGGGGTCCCAAAAAGCCCATGTTGAAAATCTGGAGCAAAAATACCACAAACACCTGGGGCATTAGGGTTTCCAACCATAACGTCCACCCTGTACAGACTGACAGGCATCGGGGGTGTGACTTGGGGTCATTGGCAGTAATGCTCATGACATTCCAACCCCAACCTGCAGCCACTGACAGGCACCGAGGTGTGCCTTGGGGTCTTTGGCCCTAACGTTCACCCCATTCTCCTATACTGCACCCATTTCAGCTTATTTCCTTATAGAAAGTGGTGAGCATAAGGGCCAAAGACCTCAAAGCACACTGCAACACCTGTCAGTGTCTTATGGTGGGGTGAGGTGGAATGGCGTGATTGTTATGGCCAACAACCCAAAGGCAAACCCCCAATGCCTATCAGTATCTGCAGGATGGGGTGGGGGTTGGGGTTACTTTAATATTTCACTGCCACTCCTATTATGCAGCTCTTTTTTAACTCCTGCACTACCAATGCCAATACCAACAAGCAAACATTCCACATTGACAAATGCTTGTTTGTTCTTATTCTTGCTTCTATTAGTAGGGGAACCTTGCTGTCCTGTAGTAACAAGTAGTCCACCTTTCTTTTCATTATTCATTTTCAATATGACCTCCAACTAAGGGCCATATCACCTATAAAAGGCATGCCAAACAAATACATTTTAGAAGCCTGAGTGGCTGACCAGTGCCTTAATTACAGTTACTGTTGAGTTGTGTTCTGTTAGATTTTAAAGGAAAACTACACCCAAAACTTGAAAAAATATATGTTGTGCAGAGTGTTTTAATCTGTATGTGAAGTTCTAGTGTTTCCTTCCCTCTGACTGGTATTAAGTGTTTTTCCCAAATTAGCCTGCTAGCTTTATGCTAGTTTTACGACCCTTGGGGATCTTCATACCTGATAGCGTAATTGTATTTCTTGTTCCCACAGTGCATCTTGTCTCATGTGACTGTGATGTAAGACAGACCCAACATTCAGCACACGCATGCCAAACAAACTAAATATCTTGGAAGTTTTACAAGCTGCACAAAAATTACCAGCAGCAAAGTTTTTCAGGACAGTAAAACCTTTAGGATGAGGGTGGTCACCAAGCTGAACTCTACAGATTTTGAAATATAGCCATCTCTATTGTTGTGAACTGATTGTAATGCAATGCTTTCTGCTGGATTTATGGGCTCTGCTACATCACCATTACATGAAACAAGGTGCATTGTAGGACAAAGAAATGCAATAAAACTATTTGATATGGAGATCTCCAAGGGTCATAAAACTACTCTAAAGCTAGCAGGCTAATTTAGGAAAAACTCCTAATACCAGTCAGAGAGGAGGTATCACTAGAACTTCACATATAAATTAAAACACTCTGCACAGCATATATTTTTTCAAGTTTTGGGTGTAGTTTTCCTTTAATTGTCAACCACAGCTTCTCAAAAAAGAGGAAGCCAGATTAATCAAAGGAAGAAGCTTTGATGGTGCCAAATCCCATGGGATCTCATCTGTGTCCAAAGGAATCTCCCATTTCTTTCTTTAAGAATCATGAAAAAGATATAATTTAGGCTTGGATATTGGAAAATGTTTCTGTTTTTCAGTATCCATCCATTCTTGGTCAACAATTGGATCACAATGCTTAACAGCAATTGACCTCAATGGACCTACAAAAGTTGCCATTTTTAAATTAAAAGGAGATTACTGTAAAAATCTTCCCAAGAGAATAAAAGAAACGCCTTAGATTAGTGTGAAAATTATCTGACTGGTAAAAACAGTCACTCGGGAAGGAACAACCAGGCTAAAATCCCTTCACAAAAAGATAAAAACTAAAGCTTGGTGGGGCAACTGTAATTAAATCCAGTAAAGAGAACACAATACACAGTACTTCCTATCAAATTCACCAAGTCTGGGAAAAAAGCACTGAAGTGCAGCTCAACACAGGAAGGGAAAGCAAGCACTTGTCAATGCCAAACGTTCGCTTGCAGTATTTGCAGAGGTGTTTGGCACTCGGACATGGCTTAAAAAATCAGTGACAAAGGAGTAAAATGAGGGACACAGTTTAACAATTGGTTCTATCCCCTGAAGCAGACAGCATAGGAGCATTTGTATAAAATATTTTGTCTGCAGAACAGCAAGCCTGTAACTCTGTTTTACAACATTGTGAGCATGCACTATACCCACTGTTCAGTCACAGAAACACACATTTTAGGAGGGACAGGAACATTTTGAGGCAAAACAAGAGACATCCCTGAAAATCAGGGAAAGTTGAGAGCTATGGTCCCTCTTTCCCTGTCTCTCTCTCTTCCCCTCATTGTCTCTCTCTCTCTCTCTCTCTCTCACTCTCCCTATTCTCTTTCTTTCTCTCACTCTGCCATTCTCTTTCTCCCTGTCTCTCTCTCTTAGCCCCCTCTGTCTCTCTCTCTTCTCTCTCTCTTCTTCTCTCTCTCTTCTCCCCCTCTTCTCTCCCTCTTCCCCCCTCTGTCTCTCTCAGCAAACAAGCATTTGTCAATGCTGAATGTTGTCTTTCTGGCATTGGCGTTGATAGTGCAGGAGTTAGAGAGATGCATAATAGGATTGGCAGCGAAGTAGTGAACTGATGCTGACCCCAGGCCCACCCTGCAGAGAGTGACAGGCATTGGGGTGTGCCTTTGGGTGTCAGCCATAATGCTCATGCCATTTAACTTCACTCTACCCTGTAGACACTGAGAAGTGTTGCAGTGTGCCTTGGGGTCTTCAGGCCTTATGCTCACCCCATTCCATAAGGAAATACACTGAGATGGGTGCAGTATAGGAGAATGGGGTGAACTTTGGGGCTGAAGAGTCCAAGGCACACCTCGATGCCTGTCACTGGCTGCAGGGTGGGTTGGGGGTGGAATGGCATGAGCATTATAGCCAACAATGGCAATTCACACCCCTGATGCCTGTCAGTCTCTACAGGGTGGGGTGTTAAGGTTGGAAACTGTAATGCCCTGGGCATGTGTTGGTATTTTCACCCCAAATTTTCAACATGGGCAGTTTGTGACCCCACCTCATGAACAGTGGCACTATGAGTTCATTAGCTGAAAGATGATTTTGTGCAGCGACTGTGCCATTTGGTGCCACAGGTGTGAAAACACATTTTGGGCAGGATGTGAAAAATGACAGCTGTACTGTTAATGAAGAGGTGTTAAAAAATGGCATTGAAGAAAATCTGGAGTGAAAATATGAAAAATTGGTGAAGTCAGGAGCATGTGTAGAAACTGCCCAATGCATGCCTGTAATGCAATTATTTTGGGGATTTTTTAACCAGATTTTCAACATAGGCATTTTAGGAACTCCAGTCATGAACAGTGTCATTGTGATTTTGTTAATCTGTCCCGGACATTGATTTCCCACAGCAACCACGCCATTGTGTGCCACATGTGTAAAAACACATTTTGTGCAGGATGTGAAAAATGACAACTGTACTGATCTTAAGGAGCTGTATAAAAATTGCAATATTGAAAATATGGAGTGAAAATATGCAAAATTGGTGAGGTCACGAGCGTGCATAGAAACTGCGCAATGCACACCCATAACAACATTCTTTTGAGGATTTTTTTAGTCAGATTTTCAACATAGGCATTTTGGGACCTCTGCTCATAAACAGTGTCACTGTGATTTTGTTACTGTGTCCTGAACATTGATCTCACACAGCAAACATGCCATTGTATGCCAGATGTACGAAAATACATTTCGTGCAGGATGTGAAAAATGGCAGCTGTATTCTTCATAAGGAGGTGTGAGAAAATGGCAATGCTGAAAATCTAGAGTGACAATATTAAGTATTGTTGAAGTTACAAGCGTGCATTGAAACTGCACAACACACTCTCGTAACACAGTCATTTTTTGGAATTATTCCACCAGATGTGCAAGATAGGCTTTTTGGGACCCCACCTCATTAACAGTGGCACTGCTGTTTTGTTAATCAGTCCTGAAAGGTGATTCCATGCCATGACTGTGAAATGACCTTTTGGGACCGAGTAATGAAATGACAGTGCATGTGTTTGAGGTAGGGTCCCAGGCACTTCATGCTGAACATTTGGAGGCAAAATTCAAAAAAATTACTGAGCTAGCCACCTAAATTGAAACTCCCCCATATATGCCATTATAAAGCTTACCAGCGTTTCTTCAGTCCGTGATCGGCTTTGAAGAGTGCAGAA
Source organism: Neoceratodus forsteri (assembly GCA_016271365.2). Taxonomy (NCBI): domain Eukaryota; kingdom Metazoa; phylum Chordata; order Ceratodontiformes; family Ceratodontidae; genus Neoceratodus; species Neoceratodus forsteri. Next base: position 376,229,020 of record CM057449.1, read on the forward strand.
GTGTTCCCGCTCCACCTAAGATCATGGTGCTGACCTCCAGAGGTAAGCATGGGGTGAGGGGGGTGTGGGGAGGTGGGGTGCACAGAGGGTGGGTGCAGGTTGGGGGAGGGGACCCAAAAGTGAGGGGCCATTTTCTTTGTTTCAGGAAATTAAAACAAAAAAACTAACACAGAGGATGGTTTCCTTTCTTTACAGGTGTAAGAAAAATGTTGAGCAGACTGGGGTGGGCTCCTAATGTGCCCCGTGACTTTGGGTGGTGGGGTGATGTTGGCCACACTGAGGTGGGCTCCCAGTGTGGTACACAATGGGGGTGGGGCGGGGGCAGATACATGCTGATGGCGATCGTATATTTTAAGCCCTGTCTCTCCAATGTTGAAGAGAGATGTATTCCAGTTTCATTTGACTTTTGATGAATGGTTAAAGCTCAGTAGCTTTTTGGAGCCACAATGGATGAATTGCTATGCTTAAAATTTCCAAGTAATCCCTCAACTAATGACTAATGTTGCAAGCTCCGTGCCCACCTTCCCTAGTATTTGTGCAATCCCCTCTGTAAGCACCCCTGGACCATGTGAAATACATATTGCATTTGCAGAATTACTGTGTACAATGCTATGCATTATAGCAGTCTTTGGCCTCCATAGCATTACATGAGGTCAAGTCACATCACCTGACATTTAATTCTTTTAGTCATTAGTGGATGGTATCGGGGAATTGTGTGGCTCTACTCAATTTCTTTTTCTTTTGAAGATGTGCTAAAACATCTACATGCTCCCAGCCACGACTATATACACATTTGTAGTTGAAGAAAGGGGTACATTATATAAAGCAGATAATCAGCTAACAGAATGAACAGTCTTTTAGATAAAACTCCCGTTTACCCTTTGTGAATACGCCAACTGCAATTTTTACAGCTCATATTTTAAAATGATTCAGTACGTTGGAATCTCAATGTTTCAATGTTCAGTTGTGTGGTGTACTTTTATTCATAGCAACTGGGTCTGCCTGCAATTTACTGAAAAAAAACCCAACATACTGGAGATAACACTAGACATCAATACAGAAATGTTAACGGCTAAGCACGCGGAAAGTAGATGGTGTCAAATATTCAAACAAAGACATCATAACTTTTCAGGCATGCTCACATTGAGGAGCTGTGATTGGGGAAAAGAGTTGAACAGGCATCGCAATGGACATATTTAGACACATCAGTAAGCTCATGGGTAAAAAAAATGAAAAAATGAACAATACCTTAATACCAGCATAAAGACAAAGCTAAGACTGCCTAAACAAGTATAAAAATAAATAGATATTTCCTATAACCATAGTAAATTTCTTATCCTCTTTAAATGCTTCACCAGGAAACGCTTGTCGGGAGGCGTGAAATTGGTTCTGCTGCATGACAAGCTTGTCTCTGATTGCAACGCACTTTTCTTAGAAGTTGTATCCACTTTGCATAATGCTGGTGTCACCGCTAGCATGCTGGCTTATTGGGGAATGAGGGGCACACCTACTAAAGCGTGCCATGCATTCGCAAACACAGACACACTCTGAAATGTGCTACTAGCACAATACATTCCTTGTGCAAGCGAACGCAAAAAAAGTAAATTGTAAAATATTCAACAACAATTCACATACCTTAGGTGCTAGGCATAATTTAAAAGTTCAGATTGAATACAACATAAGCCTAAACAACAGACACACATCACCATAAAACACAATCTTGGCAGAGCAGCACACTCATCAGGATGGACCTTCAGAGAGAAGCTATAAATGAGATTAGCAGGCTAGTTAATCGAATATTTTTATACAGCTGCAAATCTGGTGACATCCAGCAGACCAGACCTGGGTTTGAATCCCACAGCTTCCACTTGCATACTGTGTGATCCTGAGCAAGTCACTTAACTTCCCTGTGCTCCCATGTAGCTCCTGTAAAAATGTTTTCAGCTTACTGTGCTACTCCTGGTTAAACAACTAAAAAAAAAAAATAATAATAATTTAGAAGTCTGTCTGTAGACCAAACAGTCCCTGCTTACTACAGTTACTGAAATAGGAGGAAACAGATTAAGATTACATAAAGTTCAGAGGAGCCTATGAAAAGAGCTACCAGATCATTCACACTGGCACATTGAAGTGACAGTTGGAAAGCCACTTGAAATGATCATGCTGAAACATTCTGAGCTACATAGCTACATAGATACAGAGATGCATAGATACATAGACACTTTGAGCTTGTAAGTTCCCTTTACGTTTTTCTGGAAGCATGTTTCCCCTTATCCCTGACCTTCAAAATTACCTTATGTCCATTCCATGATGGCTGATGGTAACAAATGATATTTGCCCACTAATAATGTGTAGAAAGAAAGAAAGGAAGAAAGAAAGAAAGAAAGAAACTGTTAACAGCTTAAGACTGAAAGTGATGGACAGCCAAGTTACTTTAAAGCCCACTCCAAACAAGAACTTTAGATAATCAAATGTAGTTCCTGCTAATTGGAATGTGCATTTGTAAAAACATGAAGCAGAATTTCAAAGTCTGTATTCACTAGAACATTAACGAAAAAGACAATTGTTCAGGTGGAAACTACAATGAGTTCCATTTTAAATACAAAATACCTTCCAGATAAATATTACATTACCTATAGTAATATAAGGTGCAGGATTTTAATTAGAGATGTTGCACAGTTTTACTATCCTAGTGAAGATGATGCAAACTTTGCACTTTGTGAAGTTTTGCGAAGTCCTAATACCCACTTTGCTAGACCATTGCAAAATGAGACATTTTTTTAAACATCTAGTAACCCCACCTACCCACTGTGCTATAAGCAACATCCTCCTACACTCCCCAGACTTTTTACATTTACTTACGTCTACCGTGTCACACTCTGCACCGCAAACCCCCCTCTTACCCCATTCTGGTGAGGGTCACTGCCAATTGCAGATTTATTATTTCAGTGATCCTTCCCCCTCACCTACATGCAAAAACATATTGAGTCTCAGCCATTTAGGCTTTTCAATAGGCAGTGACATCACCATGCATTCATGCCATTAGGGATACTTACATTTAACAGGGCAGATGTCTCTGCGCTAGGGAACTTTTTTTTTCCTTTTACAGGTAACCAAACCAGGAATTTGGGGCTCTGGAACACGGTAGCCAAGGGGGTATGGGTGCGGAATTCTGATTGATGTTCATGGTCTGATTGGATCGGGGAAGGCAGTCGTTTTTGGCACACTGGTGGGGGAAGTAAACAATTGAAATAAAGATAAGTCTGCTATTGGTGACAATGTTTATGGGGTCATGGGGGGGTGCAATGCACTGGGTGGTGGGGGTTCTGACAATGACTTCAGATGAAAAATTCAGTATGTCTCCCTTTGCAGCACTTTGTTTTCTAACTTAGCTCTAAGAGAGAGTCTGGCAATATATTCTGTTTCAAAGAATGTGAGTCTATTAACATCATTGTTATGACATTTATTGAAATGGGTTGCTTCTGAGTTCTCTATGTTATTTTTTCAAAATGTCTCTATCATGTTCTTGTATGTGAATTTTATGTTTCTACTGAGGCAGGTAGCCTTACAGAGTAGCAGCAATAAAGGAAGTGCCTTACTAACTGTGTCAGTCACGGAAGGGAAGGGAAGGGGAAGGGGAAGGGGAAAGTGTTTAACCAGGAAAGGCACACTGAGCCAAAGCTTGTTTCCAGGTACAGCTGAGGAGCACAAGGAAGTTAAGTGACTTGTTCAGGGTCGCGCAGTATGCAAGTGGGAGCTGTGGGATTCAAACCCAGGTCTCCTGCTCAGTGCCTTAAACCGCAGTGCTATACTTCTTCCATAGAAGGGAAGTATACTAACGGAAACATTCTACAGTGTATCCAATTACTGCTAATCATCTGGATATATCCTCACAATCTGAAGGTGGGTATCATTGTGATGGACAGTGGCAGTAACATGCTAAAGGCAATGAATGATGAGGATTTTGCTTATGCACCTTGTTTTGCACTCATAATAAATCTGATTGGGATTCATGGGCTTGACAAACATGCACATTTAAAACAAACACTTGATACTGTACAGCATATCACAAGATATTTCCATCATACCCAGAATGTGCTGAGCTCCTGTTCTTCCCAACACAAGCACAGTTTCCCTCCATGTTGTTTAATTAAAGATGTTTCCACACAGTGGAACATCATCTTTTATATGGTGGAGAGAGTCATTGGACAGAAACCTGTATTCCATACCATGGAATTCAAGAATGTGGTCTGTGGGGGATATCAAAAATTAGACCTCCTGCGAGCCATGGTTGCTGCCCTGAAACCAAACATTCTAATTGTAACAGAAACATGACTAAAGAGCATGGTTCCTGACCACTGGGTCTCCATCTATGTTCCCCCTAAGGTGTGCACACGTGCGCCCGCACAGCAGTCAGAAATAACCCGCACATGGCTTCAGTAGTAGCGCACAAAGCAGCTGACAGGGATCCTCATGTTCATGAAGTAGTGACTACAGTCATCACTCAGATTTAAGACTCAGACAGCAGGAAATGGAAGTGAATGGGAAAGAAACATTGTATGCCCCCCCTGAGGCCACAACCCATTAACTTTAACAAGCCAGACATCTCGCTCTTGTTCCACTTATTGAACAATGGAACCGATCGGCAAAATTCCAGCCAATCGGCACTGCAGTTACAGCAATGTTTTTGGCTTGACACCTTTTCAGTAAGACAGTACTTGATAATAAACAGTATTCCCCTGCTGTTCACAGAAACGGCATGATTTATTTGTTTGGTAGATTCCCCCCAACAAAGCAATGCGAGAGATTCTCTGACATAGGGTGTATATTATATTATTTCAGTTTTAAAGTTGTAGAACTTCAGTGTAATCTGCCTGCTCCCTAAGCAGTGTCTCACATACAAAATGTGTTTATAATGGATTTGAAGCCTCACCGCTGAAAGCGTGTTCATTTTTTTCAGTACAAGAAAATGGGAAAACTATAGTTTTTGTTTGCAATAAAAGCATCAATGCAACCTACTGTCTGTTTGTGTCATTTTTTTTATGTATTTGTTGGGGGCCAGGATGGGTATAACCTTCTCAATTAGCAGGCTGAGACACTGACTGTACATATGTCTAGAGAGATGAGATTGTGCTTCTCTTTAAAACACGGTCTCACATTGTATACACATTTGAGATTCAATGAATCAGTCCCTGTAAAAGGTTGCCTATATTCGCTACATGGGGATAGTAATTCTAAAATGTACAACAAGAAATAGCACAGAAAATGTCCTTTTTATTTAATTTCATAAATTCAGACAGCACTTAGTATGGAGCTGGAATGGAAGAGAAATACATTCCAAGCTAAACATGAAGCTATCATGTATAGAGGCTCCTACACAGTCTTATCCTTCCCCAGAAAAGATTATCCATAGGGAGGTGCAGAGTGAGAAGGCTACGATAGCACAGACAAAATTCTTGGGAGTGATAGAGGATTATGTACTGAAGCAGAGAGAAGTATGGCTGAGTAGGACCATAACTATCTTTGGGTGGAAGGTTTCACTCAAGGATTCTCATAGAAAAGTTAGGGAAGATTTGTTGCTGCTCTTAGAAAGAGCATTAGGATTTTATATCTCCAGAATCTCCTAAATGCATCCTCTCTCATATCACACTGAATTAGTCACTACATTGCAAAAATACATTTTAAAACCCCACTGAGCTTGACAATACCCAGCATAGTCATTGTAAACCATACCTAGGGTAAATGACAACACATACAATTATGCATGCATCCATCAAAAATCCCATTGCTAAGTACTGCTTTAAGAAGCTGTCCAACCCTGAATACCACATTACCATAACAGTATTGAATGATATACTTTTGGAGTTGGCAGAGTTGTCTAAGATGTTCCAGAAAGCGGTCTAACAACAGTTGAAGCTGTACAGATTGCTAGGGCAAAATTAAAAAAAGACCAGAAGCCAGTACCTGGGTGAAACTGTCTACTGGAGCCAACCAGTAAAACTGCTTTTAGATAATTGCACAGCTGAACTAAGCACAACAGCAATTTTGCAATTCATTGGCCTGTTATGTGACCATCTGGACAGCTGATTTCCTGCACATGAACTTTCTGACTGATCTGCCTTTGATTTTGCAGCAATGCCACATTGCAGCTTTGAGTTTGGCTTATCAAATATTGAGAGACTGTACAGCAAATATCAGGACTATTTATTTTCATCAGTGGACCAGGCAGAAATTGTTAGCCAGTACAATAACTTCAGATTTATAGTTGCTGAAAAAATAAAGGAAGGCTCATTAAAATCCTTTACTGACATGATCCACTCTGCTTTGACTAACAGGCAGTACAGCATGGTGGCTAAACTTGTTGATGTATGTGCTACATTCCAAACTAAACATGAAGCTATCATGTATAGAGGCTCCTACACAGTCTTATCCTTCCCCAGAAAAGATTATCTATAGGGAGGTGCAGAGTGAGAAGGCAACGATAGCACAGAGAAAAATCTTGGGAGTGATAGATGATCATGTACTGAAGCAGAGAGAAGTATGGCTGAGTAGGACCATAATTATCTTTTGGTGGAAGGTTTCCCTCAAGGATTCTCATAGGAAAGTTAGAGAAGATTTGTTGCTGCTCTTAGAAAGAGCATTAGGATTTTATATCTCCAGAAACATGATGGAGTCCATAAAGTTATATGGAGATCCTGAGCCTGCAACACAGATTGATATTACATTTAAAAATCCTCATACAGCTAGCAGCTTGCTTTCTCTGGCCAGCAAGCTGGATTGTTTGGGAATACATTTAGTGAACACGTTAGACTTGTGTGAAGTCTTTTCATGGTTTAAACAGACTAAGGATAGTCCAGAATCAATCTTAGAGGCAGATAACCCCCTCTGATCGACTTTGGAAACCTAATTAACCCCAATACCTACTCGCAGCTGACAGTTATTGATTAAGTCTGACAAATGCAGCCTGTAGATAATATCAGACAAATGAACTCTGAATGCCAGCTGGATTTGGATAAGGGAACTGGGGATTGAGATGTGGGTGCCCTTTCTATACTTTCATGGAATATTGAAGGCATCCATCTTAAAATAATTGATCATGAAGTAAAGTAGTAAGAATTCTGGATAATTTTGATATTATTGGATTGCAAGAAACTTGGTATACAGAAAATGTAACTTCCAAATTGGCTGGATACTCTATCTTTAGTCTGCCAGCAACTAAAGATACAAAGTTTGGAAGATTTAAAAGGGGGTATTTCCTTTTTTATCAAAACTTTGCTAAATTTTCAGATCACTAACATTTCTACTAAGTCAGAGGGTATTTTGGCTCTAATGATTAGCAAGGGACAAGAGAAGATCATTCTCTGCAATATATACTTCCCCCCCCCCTCGCAATAGAGCTACTGATCCTGCTGACCTTTTCATACAGGATCTGAAAATGGCACTTGAATTGTCAGATAAGAGTATACCTTGTCCTTTAATTATGTTGGGAGACTTTAATGCCAGAATTCCTTCTCATTTCTTGGAGGATGTATATTGAGATATGGGACATACAATATATATATATATATATAATTAAACCAAATATCTCATATATTAGGACTGCTCAGGATCTAAAATCTAACCTCAGAGGTAGGGAATTGCTAGTGGGCTTGGCCAGTAGCAATTTCTGTATTTTAAATGGGATAACTCAGGGAGATCTAGTTGGATCCTTAACGTATAGAGGACCTACTGGTTTTTAACCCCTGATCAGGTTTGGACTAATTTGGAAGCAGTAAAGCTGATCCAAAAGTTAGAGGTCATGGATAGATTGGAATCAGACACTGTGCTATTCTAATTAACATCAAATGCCCTTTTGGAACTTTAGGAGTGAGGCACAACAGGAAGAGAGTCTGAAGTCATAAACAAGAGAAGGAGTGGATGGGAGCCGATTCATCAAGCTAGTTTCAAAGAAATTCTTAGTACAGGAGTCTTAGGTGATATTCACGAGTTGGTCCTGGTAAAAGTAAGGCCTTTAATATTTTGGAGAATTGCGAAACTATTCATTCTTAATTGGACCTAGATGTAAAACAAAGTACCATCCTAGGTCCCTTTATAAAAGTGTTAGTTTAATTTGGTATGCCTAGAAGCAAAGTAAGAGTCTGGTGGAAAACTAAGACAGCATAAGAAGAAAAGAAATAAGTCTGCAGCAGATTTTAAATTGTTAAAGACTGAAAGAGAAAAATATAGGAACATTCTCAAATGGGAGAGACATAAACATACTCAGGGACTTTGGGAAAAACTGAGGCAGGCTGTTTTGGATAGGGATGGAAGGTGATGTTGGAACGTTGTTGCCCAGGGATATAATAGATATGCTAATAGGATTGAAACCTATATTACACCTGAAGTTTGGGCATCTCATTTCTCCAAGCTCTATTATTCTCATGAAGAGCAGGAGACACCTGATGCTTTCAAAATACAGGAGGATGAAATTTTTCTAAGACCTATCTTGATCACAGAGGATGAAATCTGGATGGCACTGATTGGCCTTAAGGCAAATAAAGCATCAGTGCTCATGGATGATCTCTATAAGGTTTTTACCAGCTGATGGCTTCCTTTTCTTCTTTTGCTGTTTAATGGCCTGGTTCAGGGGTACTCTTACCCTGCCAGTTGGGCAGGTAGTGTTATCTTCCCAATTTTTAAAAAATAGGATCTGAATGACCCAAGGATGTATAGGTCTATTAGTTTGATAGATGTTTCACAGAAGATTTCTCTAGGATATTTTAGGCAGATTGCTGTCGTGGGTCTAGGAGAACTCAGTATTGAATGAGGCACAGAACGGTTTCTAGAAGGATTGTTCTGCAGTACAACATTATTATGTGCTTCAGCACCTGATCTGGAAGTATACTAGAGTGAGAAAAACAGATTATATTGCTGTTTTGTGGACTTCTCCTTGGCCTTTGAACAGCATTAGTAGAAAAACTTTGGGCTACATTAAGGATCTGAAGTTGGAGGCCTCACTTCGATGTTATTAATAGACTCTATGAAAATATGGGCAAGAGTCCAGTATAATCAATATGGTCATCTAACTGATAGATTTGAGACAAATGTGGGGGGGAGACAGGGGTGTATTTTGTCCCCCACTCTATTTAACATCTACATTAATGCAGTCTTGGATCAGCTAGGTAACCCAGATTTTCATACTCCTTAAATTAATGATCAAAGGAGTGAATGTTTATCATATGCAGGCGATTTAGTCTTGCTCTCTACTTCAGTCCTGGATCTTAAAAGAAAATTGGCTCACATTGAATCTCTCTGTTCTCAAAAGAAACTAAAAGTTAATCTCAGCAAGACCAACATTGTAGTTTTTGGCTCACAAACCAAGAATACGGTAGGCTTTAGGCTAAACAGTAACCATATAGACACTGTTAAGTGTTATGACTATTTAGGTGCCTGTTTTGACTATAGCCTAACTTGGACAAAACATTTGGATGCTATTCAATTTAAAATGGGATCTTCTGTAAATGCCCTAAAAATATTTAACAGCAAGATGGGGAAGTCATCGGTGAGTGGGGTATTAAGAATTGTTAATGGCAAAATAAGAATGAACATGTTATATGCCTCTGAAATCTGGGGTTATACTAAGGTTAGCGAATTAGAAATAATTTTGAATAAACTCTATAGATACATCTTAATATTTTTAAATGGAACTCCAAGCTGTATTCTTGCCTTGGAGGTAGGACAACGTTCCTTGACTTCTCTCGTCTGTGAATGACAGATTTGCTTTCTGTTGAAACTTTTTCTTTTGCCCCAACAAAGATATCCCAGAATGTGTGTAGAGGAAGCCATCAAATTGGCCAGCATGGGATAGGTACATCCCTTTATTCAACTTATTAAGGAAACAATAATGCCAGCCGGATTGGGCCACCTCTTATATAAAATTTACACAAGACCATTTGAGGAGATTAGGCAGGATGTCAAATTGAGGCTGATTGACTTAAGACATAAATTCTGTGTTCAACTCTCCAAGCTTAAGCTATATGGATTTTATAAAAAAAGTAAAGATTTCATGGGGATATGAGCCATATCTCTCTTTTTTAACCTGTCCTAAACAAAGAAGAATCTATACAAGATTCGGAACTGAAAACTATAATACTCAGTGCATTCATTTCAGGCAAAAGAGAGGTGGTACTTTCTCCATATTGTAAATGTGGAGTGGGGACGATATATGATCTCAAACATGTGGTACTCTTGTGTCCTAGGTACGAATTGACTAGGAAGAAAATGCTGGGTGGATTGTTAGGGGATCTCAGCCTCCCCTGGAGGATCTTTTGGAATATTTGTTTACTATGAAAGAGAAAAACATGGTAGAGATCTTTACAAGATTTTTAATCTCAACTCATTTGCAAAGTTTATTAGGGGGACTTGAAGTCCTGTGGAGGTTTTTTATGTGAAAAGGTACTCTGTTAAATTGAATTGCACTGTAAAGATATTTAAGTTACTTGTTGATTTATTTATTGTCTATTTATATTTACTATGTATTTTGTCCTGATTTTTGTGTATTGTAACTGTCTTATGCTGAACAATAAATTGTACTACTACTACTACTACTACATTCCAAACTTCTAGTGCTGACTGTGAAAGAGGCTTCTGCCTCATGAACTGCATTAAGAGCAAACAAAGAAACCGCTTGGAAGAAAGCCATTTAGATATGCTGATGCGAACAAAATTGTTTTCAGCATCTGGTGGAAAAATGGGTGTTAATAAAGTATAAGTCCACTGGAAGAATGGGAAAGACAGGAGAGAAAAACAGTAAATGTTGATTTCTTAGCAATGCATCATCAGCAGCACCACTTTTAGATGCATACAAGACTCTTTAAAATGTATATAGTTTACACATGTTTCCAGTTCATACTGTTATAGCGCACAATGCACATCCAAGCTTCGGACTGTGTCAGAATGTATATTTATACTTTGCACTGACTATTTGAGTGTTTGGTTATGTTTTCTACTGTTTACTGGCAATACAATATATCACTTGTTTGGGCCATCCAATTTGAGCACATGAATAAATTTTTTTGCACAAAGTGCCACACACACATATCAGTTGCCCACCCACAGAGACTAAAAATTAGAGGGAACATTGGTCTCCATCCCTGGTTACTCCATCCTAAGGCTAGACAGAGCAGGCAGGGGTGGTGGAGTGGCCATGTATATTTGCGTTTCCCTCCAATACTTCCCAGTCTTTTCCTCCTCCAACCCAGCAACCCATGACACTGCACCCATCAATGTATCCCTCCCTTTCTCACTCCCTATCTTTGTAGCTGGTATCTATTGCCGTCCAAATGTCCAGCCCGCTCTCTCCCTTGACCTCCTAACTTCCATTACTTCCCTCTCGCAATCTGGCAAGCTTTACATCCTTGGTGACCTCAATTTAAATTGGTTGTCTCCAACAACATCTGCCACAAGAAATGCTATCAGTGCCCTCAACCTCACACAACTAATTACAGATCCCACCTGTCCTAATGACAAGACCCAAAACCACTCCCTACTTGATTGGGCCCTAACTTCCCACCCCATAGAATCATTGCCTCCGGCATCCTTCCAGATACTCTTAATGACCCCAACCTGGTTTTCCTCATCAAAAAAGTTCACAGCCACAAATCCCCACATAAAACCCTACAAATACAGACCTATAAATCCATAGAACTGGAACCTCTTCTATATAGCTTTGCCCTCTCGGACTGTTCCCCTCTAGCAAGCACCTCCTCAGTTGATAAAGCCCTAATCTATTTTAACAACATCTTCTTAGCAAATTGAAATTCCTTCACACCCCTAAAACAAACAAGGGTTAGAGGTCATCACCTGCCCTGGATTACCCCTGAATTACTAGCCTGCCACCGAGCCAGAGATCGGGCCTAGAAATGGCACAAAGTCTACCAGCTTCCAAATGACGTTCTTATTTACTGAAAACTCTGTAATGCCTGCACCCGGGCTACGAGGCTAGCCAAAACAGACTACTTCAAATCTACCTTCGTGACAAACATCAACTCCCCTCCATGTTCTGGAGAGTGGTCCACACCCTCTTTAACCCCCCATCCTGGCCACCCACCCTTATTCTTAAGAAAAACGCCACCCTCATTGTCAATTCAGTTGCTGTAGCTGTAGAATTCAACTCTTATTACACCACTTGTGCTGATGAGCTACTCCAATCCCTCCCTAACTATTCACCACCCTCTCCCCTTCCTAGTGCCTACAAATGCCCCCCCCTCTGATTTCCCCTTCTCCTTCATTATTGTCTCCCCAAATGACACCGTAAATGCCCTGCTAGCGATCAATCATTCAAAAGGATCCTGCCCGGATGGCCTTGACCCTAAACTATTATCCCTCTCAGCCCCAGCCATTGCCTACCCACTCTTTATTATCCTAAACCTCTCTTTCTCAACTGCCTCAGTACCTTCCTCCTGTAAACATGCAGTGGTCCTTCCCCTCCCCAAAGGCAGAGACCCCACCTCCCTTGGCAACTGCCACCCTGTTTCTCTTCTCCCTACCCTTGCCAAACTTCAGGAACACCTAGCCCTCTCCCAGCTCACTACTTACCTCAATGACTCCTCCTTCTTCACCCCTTATAATCTGGCTTCAGGAGAAATCACTCTATCACCACCTCCCTTCTTCGACTCACTGATTCTATCCTCACAGGAATGGACAATGGCCAAATCACCTCAGCCTTTTTGTCGATCTGGCCAAAGCCTTTGACACAGTCTCCCACTCCCTTCTCCTTGACACCATATCAACAGCTGGTCTACCCCCCCCTTAGCCACAGACTAGTTCAAGGCATACTTCTCTGGCAGAACCCAATTAGTCAAAATCTCTGACTCAATTTCCCCACCCTTCCCGATAAGAACTGGCATCCCCCAGGGATCAATGTTAGGCCCTATCTTATTCTCTAGTTTTCTAAATGATCTCCCATCCACCTGCTCTCCATTCCTCTCAATTCACATGTACACTGATATAGTCTTGTATGCATATGGCTCTTTCCCCCTCCAAGGTTGCATCCAACTTGCAGCACGACTTCGACAAAGTTCAGTGTTGGTTTGCTAAACACCAACTATCTCTCAATGCAAAAAAAAAAAAACAGTCTCCATGACCTTTGGCACCAGGCAGAGACTCACCAGGTTTCCCTCTCTACCCTCCTTCCACACTCTTGATGGGACTTTACTTGAGGACACATCCTCCTTTAGGTATTTAGGTGTCTGGCTGGACCAACACCTGAACTTCTCTGGTCATATCGATGCCATTCAGAAAAAATTGCATCCCAAGCTTGGTGTCTTATTCAGGAACCGTGCCTGCATCCCACCCATGGCTAGGCATGAGATTGTCCAGAAGATGATCCTACCTGTCTTCGACTACTATGACATAGCCTATGATGCTGTCCCTAAGTCCTCCCTGGCCAGACTAGATACCCTCTTCAACTCCTTTTGCCATTTTTCCCTCAGTGCCCCCCATCTGCACTCATCATTGTGATCTCTACAATGCGCTATCCTTCCCTTCCCTTCCCTGACAAACCAACGTCTTTCTCACTGTGCAAAATTCACCTCCAAGCACTGGCTGAGTGAACTTCCCTCCTATCTCTCCCCTGCCTTTACAACCACCCCTCTTCCTTCCCACTCCCTATGATCTACCAACTCACGAACCCTTGTGGTCCAACGCGACTCCACCCTTATTGGCCAATCGGGTTATCTTTATCGCTTCCCAAAAATTGGGAATTCACTTCCCCCTCAAACTCGCCACTCATCCTCTTGCTACTCCATTAACTCTTCTCTCAAGAACTTCCTTGCCCCTTCCTGTGCCTGCCATGACCCTCCCTAATCCCCCTGCCATCTCCCGTAAGCCCAATTACCATATGCCTACTCACCACCACTCCTATTTCCCTCTGATCATGCTCCTCTGTGTTCCCTACTCTCCCTCCTCCTAAAGTGTTCCCCCTCTTTTTTCTCAACCCTTAATCTAGCACCCTCTGGTGAGCTCAATCACTACCTTGTGCAGGCAGTATCCATAGCACACACAGTGGGCAACACCTTAACCCCCTTTCCCCTATTTCTCCTTTTACTGCACCCCCTCAGTCACTGCTAGATCACTGCCTTGTGCAGGCAGGGTCACCCAGCACACTGGTGGGGTACTACCCCCCATTATAGTTGACCTCTGCTCAGGCTCATATGCCTACTCCCCACCACTCCTATTTGCCTCTGATCATGCCCCTTCTTGTCCCTTACTGTCCCTCCTCCTAAAGTGTTTCTCCCCCCTTCTTTCTCTAATCTTAATCTATCTCCTCCTGTGAGCTCAATCACTGCCTTGTGCAGGCAGGATCCATAGTGCACAGTGGGCAACAACTTCCCCTTTTCCCCCATTTCTCCTTTTACTGCACCCCCTCAGTCAGTGCTAGATCACTGCCTTGTGCAGGAAGGGTCACCAAGCACTCTGGTGGGGTACTACCCCCTACTATAGTTGACCTCTGATACCCCACAACATCCCTCCTCCAACACCCCCTCTCACATCACTATATATAAATAACTCTCATCACCTATACCAGTGTCCTACCAGTAGGGCTGTCCACTGCCCTGCCCAGATAGGAATAACAGGACACTGTTGAATTCTCATCTCCCCTTCCCTTGGATACCCCCCACCTACAATACCTCTCTCTCATCACCCTACCACACTCTACCTCTCCTCTCCCCCTTCCAGTTAGCATAGCCTAACACTGACCTACCCCTACACTCAATTAAGCACTTATAACCTACCCCTCTTATATGCACTTTAGTCTACTCTGTCATCTCTGTTTGCCTCGAAAATCGTCTCTCTGTAAATTTCCTTTCCCTTCTTCCATTCTACCCTCCACAGTTTTTTCATTCCCTCCTTCCATTCTTCCTCTCTTTACTCCAGCCACTGTAAATCTTGAATATCTATGTTACACTAATGGCTACCAGTTACCATTGGGTCATCTTACCATCTAGTGCTACATACTGTTGCCAAGTTAATATATGTGTTCCAGTGTTACCAACTGTCACCAACTGTTGCCAGTTTGCTATATGTGTCTTCATATCTACTATACTTAACTGTTGCATTGTTAGCCAATGTTATCCACCTGAACTCTCTCTTACTCTTATTGTATGCAAGTAAGCAAATTGTATTCGAACATTGTAATATTTCTCTGTATTCTATCCATTGTTCCCTACCCCCCAGGTCACACCAGAAAATGAGCAACTTGTTGCTCACCATGCCTTCCTGGTGAAACATTTCAATAAATAAATAAAAATCTGTCATGGGTGCAGTGGTGTGTAATGCAAACATTTGCTCTGCATCTGTGACCATATGCACAGGCCACCAAAGATTTGATTACAAACATCATAAACCTTTAATGTGGACCTTGCCAAAGTAAGTTTAACTGAATGCCACACACAATGTTATTTCCAGTCTACAGCAACCCAATGAAACAAGGCTGGTGGTGCTGCTAGCCATGGTGGCAGAGGTGGTGGTGCTGATGATGACCACGATGATGGCGGTGTAGGAGAGGTGATGCCACTCATTCATTTGAGTCACCGCAGCAGAACCAGGACACAGAACTCATTAAGACTCACCCTTTACCACCGGGCTTTAAGATTTATCTTAAATCTACCCCGTAGTACACATCACTGTCGTCTATACCAGGTTTCGGGATGGACCTCACTCTCAACTAGAAGAAAAAGGAATGCTCTCCTCTGGTTTTTTAGAGCATTATCTGATAAGCTCCCTGCATACATCTCGAACATCTTCAAATGGGCTAAAGGTTCCTTTGGCCTGAGATGCTTCTCCTTAATCTGCTTCCAGATTCCTAGAGTGAAAACTACCCTTGGTTCAGCAGCAATCAACTTCTCACTTCCATCACTTTGGAACACTATGCAAGACTCATTAAAATTATCCTCACTTCCAAGCATTTTCACATTCAAAGCTAATGGATTATCTGAAGGAATCATGCAACTGTTTCAGATGCAGATGACCCCTAAGCCTCGGGTGCCACTCTCAAATCCTACGCCTAAGTATCTTATCCACCCCACATTCCTAATAACAGAAACCTAGAACCTACAAGCCTAGTTCCCTTAATCCAAGATGACCCTGCCTATTCTCTACCTTTTACCTATTCTGGCCTCCCTTTTGGCTGCCTACTTTTTCACCCCAATTTCTACCCTATTCCTTAATAATAATGCTGACATATTGCTGTAATAGGGGACTGCAAACTATTTAACAGGACAATGAGAGTGTGGTTCTCCATTTAGTAATTTGGATGGCTGATAACTCGTATTACTCCTCTGTTCCCTCCATTTACCACAGTGTGGTGTGTGTGTGTGTGTCTGCAAACCTGCCTGCAATATATAGCACTGTTTCTAGAGACACTTAAATAATTGTGCCTGTTAAAAGAGCTTAAGGCAGTAATGGCTGTAATTTCTATTGAAACGCATTCATCATTTTAAGGGCATGTAAGATAAGTAGCTATGGAATAGCTAACTTCATAAACAATGAAAATATTATTTATTTTCAATGGCACTTCTTTTCCTGAACTCTAGTGCTGCATTCCATTTTACAATTCCAGTCTGCTTCAGCTTGATTTACCATTACAAGATGTTGCCTTTAATGTGTTTGCTCCTATTATATGCTTATACTTTTTTTATTGCTGCATATTTATCTGATTCTGTGGTATATTTGTTGATTTCCTGCAAAATGTGTCTTTAAAACAAAGATATTTATAATAATTATATAGTTAATGAAGTTGTGCGCCTTTTCTGGTATTTTAACGGTTTCAGCTCCCCGTATTCTCAGATTACCTTGCACCACATTTGAGTCTTAACCTTTAATTATGCTGGTTGTTAATCTTTGGCCTTCTTGTGTGTTCTTAAATACATAAAAGTTGACATTTTATTTTCTTGTTCAGTCCCATAAAGGCATTATGTTTTTGCAGAGTTTTTTTTTAAATTCCTGACCTCTTTCATTTAATTTTTCCATCCAGTGTCCACCTCCACATTTACATTTTTTATTTCTATTTGATCAAGTTTCAGAGCATGTAAGGCTAGCAACAGTGGCAACTCCAGCTTCTGTTGCTTACCAAGGCACTGGCTGGACACTACAGGTGGAAGCCAGGGCACCAATTGAAACTGGAATGGAAAGCACATGTGTATATTCATGCATGCCTGCTTCTTGGAGTATTTGAACTAATGATGAATGTTATGTTCTAAAAATAAAAATGCAAATTACATTTTCTTTTTTATAGGGGATGGGGGTACGGATAGCCTGGCTTGTCTTGGCTTGGGATGGATGGCTCTGCTTTTCCTGGCCCAGGGAGGAGGGAATGGCACTGCTCCCTGCTTTCTGTAGCAGGAGAAGTAGGGCCACATGATCCAGAAGATAGGGCCACCCTCCAAGCGAGGAAAAGCAGGGTCACCGCACAAGCAGGAAAACCAGGGAGACGCCTTTCCCCAAGCCAAAAGAAGAAGGGCCATCCTCACCCCTCCTTAAGCCAGGAGAAGCAGGGCTTCCCCTCCACCAGGAGAAGCAAAGCTATCCCCCTGGAGGCAGGAGAAGTAAAGCCTTCCCCATCACCTGAATAAGAAGAAATTGCCAACTCAACCCTTTATAGCAGGTATCCACCTACCAAAATGGTCCTCAATAGATTGGTCACCCACAGTGGCAGGCCAGGAGATTGAGGGCCATGCAGTCTCTCTTTTGAGTCTCTCACTTCTCACAGTACTCAGACATTTTCTAATAAATCCAGCCACTTACCTCAATGAAAAGGCACAAGCAGTCAGAACCGTGTCTCTCTGGTTCTGCAGGCAGTTTCTTTCTTGGCTGTTTTTGCTGCTGGCAGGACTTTTACTTGAGGATCAGACTCTGTGCTGCAGCTACTGGCAGTGCAGGATGGCTAGCTGGTGCTGCACTCTCTTTTTACTGACCAGACTGTGCTCTTGTATTTTAGGAAAAAAGCACAACATAGTACAGCTCTTTTAAGGTTAGCTGTACTGCTAGGTTGGGGGGAGGGCTTCTGTGCTGTAGCTTACAAGCAATGGCAATGCAGTTCTGGTTTGGTGGGCACAGCTGGCTGGGTGACTCCTGACTCAGGCTGCTAGGCAGTCACCAGGAGTCAAACTGCAATGCCACTCCCTTCCCCCAACACTGAGTGCCCAATTATGGGGTTAGATGGTAAACTAAAATGAAAGCAAGTAGCCACTTGCTGCTCAGTCCTGTTTCCAGCAAACTTCCCCAGTTCTGACACATATAAAATTATGTTTAATGTTTGCACCTTGGCAAAAACAATACCATAGCTGGTTACACATTGAACAATACTCAGTTACAGGTTGTGACATCTGAAAGAGACCTAGATGTTATCATCATAAGTAATTTGAAATTCGGTACTCACATCAACAAGACTGTAAAAAAGTGCCATGGCATAATCGGAGGTATTCTTAAACATGTTAAGAGCAGGAAACCCAAGGTTATCATTCCACTATACACCAGCCTAGTGAGATCACATATTGATTACTGTGCCCCCTTCTGTGCACCAACCTCTATAGGGGGGAAAGCCGTTGTAGAGAAAGTTCAGAGGAAAATTACTAGGAATATCAATAGTCTGACTAACATGGATTATAAGGACAGATTTAAGACACTGGGACTATACTCCCTCAAATATAGAGCACTAAGGGGTGATCTATGATTGGTATATAGGGCCTTTCAAGATCCATCCTTGTTTGAAACTGTCTGCCTCATGAAGAACGAATCAGCAAATAATACAAGATCGTACAAACTAAAACTTTGTCAGTCTTAAAACAGTTAAAAGAAGTAATTACATCACTCAGAGATTGCCGCCAATATGGAATTCCCTACCTTTGTCAATTGTATCAAGTGAGAATATTGAACAATTCAAAATTAGACTGGATCAGTATATGGGTGACAAAAAATTCTTCTTCCACCATTAAAGTATATAATGCTAGCAAGTTCACAATGGGCTATGTCTTCAAACTTATATACACATATGAACCTATAAGTGCCTAAACCTAGAGTCAGACAGTAAATTAAACAAAAAAAAAGAAAAACAATGACAGTCAAACCCCGGTGCTACCAACCCTCCATTCTAACACTAGGTGCCCAGCCCCCTGGTCCAACAGTCAATGGAAAAAAGTCAACTGACAATGGGAACCCATCTTCAGTGATGTTTTAGAAAGAAACATTAGTTGTTTTCTGCATTAATCTATTGTAGCATTGCTCCCTGCCATTCATTGTACTATTGCACATTTGTGTACTTGCCACTTGTACATCGAATAAAACACAGTGTTATTCCATAGACAGCAGTGACACTTTAACCTGCTTAATAGAAAAGCATATGGGAATTCAAAGGATGAATGCTAAAAACAACAAAAGTGCAGTAGTGCAATGAATATCAGGGAGCAATGCTATGCCATATTTGGGCAAAAACAACTATCATTTCACTCCAGAAGCAGAGTTTTATCAGCGTTAGTAACTTCATGCAGAAATGCCCTTATATTATCTAGCATTAGGTCTGAATAGCACATGTATGAACAGCACTGTCAATAACAACACCTTCCATACAGCACTATGCAGAACAGTGGCAGGAACAAATGCTGCAAGAAAAGGCAGTGCCACTGATAGCAGTAAAAAAGCACACTGATGACTGCTACCAGTCCAAACACTTATTTTAATGGGGGCTATGCCCCACCACACCCCCCCCTTAATTAGAATAATCAACTCCAAGTTATTTAGATATTGTACTGTGTTTGGCTCTGAAGCCGGACTGAGCCGGGTTTAGCAACTATTGTGAATCCAAATGTTCTCTAAGTTGGATGTTGACAATTTTTTCAAGTAATTTAGAGAGGACGGATAGTATAGAAATAGGCTGGTAATTGTTCAGATCACTCGGATCCCCAGTCTTGAATAATGGTAAGATGTGGGCAGTTTTCCACAAGACAGGTAGCTCACCTTGAATCAGAGAGGTGTTGAATAAGTGTGTAATGGGGGCGGTCAGATAGGTATGGCCAAGATTTAGGAAGTAAGGTTCAATATTATCTGCATCCACACTCTTTTTTGTATCCAGAGAAAGGAGGAGGTCCTCCACTTGCTTGAACGTAATTGTGAGGAAGCTGAAGGGGGTGGGATGCGGTTGGTTATGGTTGTGATTATCAGTGAAGCCAACAGTGTAGTCTCTTGCCAGGCTAAGTTTGCTGATAAGTGAGGTGTCAAAGGCAAGCCCTGCAGTGGCAAAGTGATCATTAAGCTGTTCTAGTATATCAGCTTTGTCTGTATAGGTGGTACCATCAGACACAATTTTGTTTGGAAGGGGTGTTGCAGTGGACTGACCTTCGACTTCTTTGAGGACGTTCCAAAATTTGGCAGAGTTATTTTTGTTGTCTTCTAGTTCTTTTTGGAAGTACCTAGCTTTTCTGACCTAATTAGCTTGGTACAAGCATTCCTAGTGGTACGGAATGCTAAACAATCAGCCTTCAGGTGGGATTTCCTCGCTTTTTTCCACCAGTAGTCCCTATCCCTAAGTGCTTTCTTCCGGATGGGAGAGAGCCAACCAGGTTTTATTTTTTGATTTGATCAGTCTTAGTGGAGCGTGTTTGCCTATTAGCTCCAGTAAGAGGTGGTGAAAGATGTTAAATGCCTCGTTAAAGGTGGGGGCTAGGTTGAAATCCTGCAAACGAATGTTGCTTTGATCTTTCAGGAAAGTGTACTGGCAGAACTTTTTCAGGCATCTTTTCAGTTTGAATTTGGAGGCTGTTTTTATTTGGGAAGGATGTCTGATGCAGGCAGTAGTGCAATGGTCGCTTATATCATTGAACAATACTCCAGTATGCGAGATAGTGTGCGGTTTGTTTACTAGGATAAGGTCCAGGAGGGTGCTTCGCTCAGGGTTTTTTCTGTTAGGTCTGGTTATAGCAGTTACCATTTGTAACAGACCATTAACATCGCATAGATCCTTCAATTTCTTAGAGCTGTCATCATTCCAATTTAGATTGAAATCCCACATTAGAATACACTCAGTATCAGCAGAGTCAAGAAGGTTTTGAAGGTGTGGCAGAAGTGCCCAGCCACCAGACGGTGGTCAGTAGCATGCTGCCATAAGGAGTGATTTCTCGCTGGAAAGTGATAATTTTAGAGCAAAGCATTCAAATTCCTTAGCCTTTGAGGTACAGTCAAAGACTGTGACTGTGAATTTGCTTTTGACATATATTGCAACCCCTCCCCCCCCTCTAGTCGGTCTATCACAGCGGTAGATGATATATCCGGGTACGTTGATAGATTTGTCCAGGGCCGAAGGTGTGAGCCAGGATTCAGTTATCATGAAGAAATTAGGAGATGCATGTAGAGCCCAGGTCTGTATAGAGTCAATCTTCTTTAGCAAACTACAGACAAGACAAATACAGTCACAAATCACTATTCACGATCGTTTTTAAGTGAGGGAGTTTGTGCTACAGCTCATCATGGAAGTACAGCTGTAGGCATTTGTGTTCCCAATACAGTTCCATATTGTTTATCTCACACTGTCGACACCGCATCACGTTCTTCATCATCACGGTCACAAATGTAGTCAAAAATTACAATTCACGATCATGTCACGAATCACAACACTAATTTTTTGACTAGTTACTTGGATGTGTTGTAAGCATGTTTTGTTGTATCTCTCCAGGCTTCACCACCCTGCCATTGTACTCATTAATGAACATTTTTAAGTCGGGGAGTTTGTGCTACAGCTCATCGGGAAAGTACAGCTGTAGGCATTCACATTCCCAATACAGTTCCATATTGGTTATCTCACACCGTTGACACTGAATCACATTCTTCATCATCATCACGGTCACAATTGCAGTCACAAATCACAATTTAGGATCAAGTCACGAATCACAACATTAATTTTTTTACTAGTTATTTGGATGTATTGTAAGCATGTTTTGTAGTATCTCTCCAGGCTTCACAACTCCACCATTGTACTCATTAATAAGTGTTTTTAAGTCAAAGAGTTTTATGCTACAGCTCATCAGGGAAGTACAGCCATAGGCATTCGTGTTCCTTCCTGTACAGCATGTGAGTTACAATACTGTAAGTAGTGGTGGGCGAAGTGGCCCCAATTTGCTCCCTGAAGTGATTCACTGAGAAACGTGGAATTCATGGAGAACTCCACAATGTGAAGCAGAGTACTTCGCTTCATAATGAGGAATGCGAAATCCATTGAAACTAATGACTTTGTGTTATTCCGCCTTCCCCAAGTCACTTCTCCACCAATTTTAAGGCGGAGTACATTGAAATCAATGGAATTCTCCTCACTTCGCCCTGTAATTGAGCTCCAAATGAAATTCTACAGTTATTCATGGGATTGCAGGTCACATGGGCTCTAGATTGTTCAGCACAGCCTCAGTTCTGGTCTGGGTAGGGTGTGTGCAGTGGTAGCTGGAGACAGTTTGCTCTCAGAGCTCTGCGATTCAAAACCTCTAAAAGCTGTTTAAAATGTCTTTTTTTTAGTAATATTTTTTGCTCAAAATTTAGTACATCGAATGTAGGAATCCCATCTGTGCTCATATCATCGAGTGTTTATTGTTGTGTGTGGATTTTGAATGTTAATTTAGAACAGTCAGTCTGTGTACTGTGAAGTGTGTTTTGGGGGAGGGGCGTATTTGTGGTGTAGGTAGATTAACGGGAGAAAAAGTCAGTCTTTCTGTTTTGGTTATAGTTTTCTTGTATAACTGTGTTAATGTACACACAGTAATATTTTCAGTAATTCTTGACATTTTTTTGCTGATTGTTGTGGTACAGCACAGTGGCGGAGAAAGAGAAAGATGGGCCCCAGTGCAGGTTGTAATTTTGGACCCCCACCCCAGCACCCCCCGCACCACAAGGCAAAACACAGGCTGACCTAGCAGGTGGAGTCATGGAGATACAGTCAAAGTCACTCACAGTCAGAGTCAGGTGGCACCATGGCAGGCAGGCTCACGGAATTATTACCTACATACTTACTGCTGTTGTGCAAGGCAAACCCACTACAGACTCACTGTCACTCATTGATTACTCTTACTGTAGAGTAGATAGACAGACAGACAGACGGAGAGAGAGTTGTCAGACAGTCAGTGACTATAACTTTACTGGGCTCGCTGTGCCCCTGGGCCGGCCCCCTGGCCAGGCAAGTAGCAGCACACACAGTATTTTGTTTTCTATTATTCTGTTACTTGCTTGCTCACTCTCACACTGAGTGAGAAGTGAGTGACCCCCCCAGGGACTCTGACCCTCTGAGAATCCCACCCCCTCATACACCACAAAAAAGGTTGGAAATGGAGACATTTATTGAACAATCAAGGATGCAGACTGAATGTCCATGATTGTATGACTGTAACACCATGACTGCAGGCTGTCATTCCCAGCCTAATCCAACACAGGGGATTTATTTGTGTATTGTGACATGTACTACTATAATTATGTATATGTCATTAGTGTGCAAACCAGAATTTGGCAGAACTAAACAGGTTGGTCAGTGCCACGAAACATAGCTGACACCAAGATAATTGAACCAGTAGAACTCTTCACCTGTCTTAGTCAAGTTATTGTTCTGGTATGATGAATCCCTATTTGTGCTTGTGACCAAAAGGAAGCTCAGTTCTAGTAGCTGTACAGCTGGGATGAGTTGTAAGCTACACTAACAGGGACAGCCCTGGGATCTACTGTACAGAGTTATTTCAAGTTCAAGGTGTTCTGAAAGCCAGCTGAGTATTTGCAAATGTTATACACATTTCATACTCAACATTGTACATCCCAGCATGGCTGGTTCATGATCAAACAAGCAAAAGTATTTATTTATTCATTTTTTTTTTTAGACATTTTTCATAGGCACTCCCAAATGCAATTAAATTTACCAGCAAAACAAAGCCCAAGAAGATTACTGCATCATAACCACACTGACCCTCGGGGTCACACCATCCCTTTAAGCTGCAAGTCTACTACAGGCATTCAATTGTCCCACAAACAACCTGATTAAGCCTGCTGTCCCTCAGCTCTGATAGCTACATTTACAGTGTGTGTACACAAACTGTGGTAAATGTAGTTGTAGTCCAGTCCAGTCCGTTCCACGCTGTACATTCTTCAAGCAATATATATATATATATGCCCAGAAGCCTGTAGTGTATGTATTATTCATAATATAAATAATACATACACTACAGGCTGAAGTTCTGGGCAGCACTCTTCCAAATTCTTTGAGCAGATTACTCTAGACATTGGACCCAACACCCGACCCATCTTTTTAAAGATTGCTGGCAAGGCAATCTACTGCAGTGCAGCACAATCCCAAGTCAAAGATCCGACCACAGCCCTAGTGTAACCCAGGCAGAAACAACAACAACAAAAAAATTGGGCCAAGAAAGAACTGCAAGTCGAAGTCCACTGCAGCTTGTGCCATCCATCCACATCCAGGCCAAAAAGATAAAGAAAGCAAGCTTAGCCAGCCAGACTAAATTCAAAGTCCACTAGCAGCAGCTGAGTCATCATATTTGCTCAGTCAGATAGTGCCAGGCCCAGTAGCTGACGTCTCACAGGTCACAGCAGTCCAAATTAATTTTCTTGTTCCTACCTTCAAGTTGTAGTATTCTAATTCCAGCACCATCTCTGAGCAAACCAGGAGTTTGTTTTGTGGAGGTCACCAGGTCTAAATCAATCACCGTAAAGTATGGCGGCGGAATGCAGGCTGGCGGCAGCAGCAAGTAAATCAATTTGCTCTCTCGAATGGCACCAGTTTACATGCAAAGCCCACGTGTATAGATGTAGAGCAGCACAGACAGCTTGAAAAAATGCAGAGAATGTGGAATCACAACCTCCTGGTCATATTGCTCTTCCTTGTACGCTGTCTGTCGGGTCTGCCTTTTTCCTGGGTTTTCTCGTGTTTTACATAACACATGATTCCTCCAGAGATACTGCATACAGTACTACTGTGCATTAAGTGGCACACTGATGTGAGAACAGGCCACTAGGAGACATTAATATTGCACAGAAATGCACAAACCCACAGGGTGGAGGATCTAGGAAAAGTGTCAGTCAGAAGCAGATATGCAGAATAAAATGGTGCATCCAAATTTGCTAAAAGCTAGATGGTGTCAACTAGGGCATATAGAAGACTGCTTACCGGGTTCAAACAATGATTCTCTTTCTCTGGTGTTGCTTTTCTTGGAGTCGTGCACTGCAGTAACTCCTCTGCAAGCTGTAAAAGATGCAACTACTGTCAAAATAGAACTGTAAAATAACATCACCAGAGGCAACCGTCACGGAAAGTATGATTGTTTTACATACCCTTTTCCAGTCCTGGCGAGCTATGCGATGCAATGAAGATTGTCGTTCACTGTGGTTCGAGGTCACAAAAATGGAAGGCACAGCTTCTGGTCTGAGACGGCAGTTGAATTGTCTAGGGTAAAATTCTGGTGGTAACAGCTGAAGTTGGAAGTCGTGTTCCAACATGCTGTCTTCAAAGTGAAGAGAGCAAATACTGAACTTCTTGCTGTGTTTTTTCAACTGCTTGCTGACAAAGGTTTTTATGTTGCCCACCTCAGCACAACTTCTCACCCAAATTTCTGTCAACTTTGTATCTTTAGGGAAAAGATACCCAGACACTCCTTTCGGTAGTCTCCCAGTGTGTGTCCCACAACCAAATGCAAGACAGTGTGGCATGCTGAAGGACGACCCAGTGATTCTGTGTAGTTCATAGAAGCACATTACAAGTCGGCATGTCAACAGAGACACAGAAACCAAACATTAACCAGTCATCAAGAAGAAAAAGTACAATGCATGTCGTATACCACAGCCACTCACACAAGCAATGGACAGACATGGTATCTCATATCCCATGTTGAGAAAACCATGTTAAAAATACAGAATATCTTACACTTTTTTAACCTAGGGAACTCAACTTGAAAGTGGGCACTGTAGTGTGTTGCAGGGTTCCTGCAGAACAGTTGGGTACCATTAGGTACCAGTGCAACACTCTGCTGACACCACATTATCAGTAACCAAGGATTAATTTGTGCACAAGGTGCAACCACTGAGGGATGAGGCAGAAATAGTATGGCAAGTAAGAAAAGGCAACAGTCAGAAAAGAGGTGGAGTATTGAACAAAGGTTGGCACAGGGACAGTCGCAGAGTCTATTTTTGGGCACGTGGCACATGTTTAGTTGGGGAGTTGGGGAGGGACCTAAGACAAGTAGCACACACAGTATCCTTCTCAGAGGTGCTGCCTGTCAAAGGCATGGGGGAGGTGAGGGTAATTGGCACCATGCAGTTGAATGAATGGTTGAAAAAATGGTGCGGAGCACAGGGGTTTGGCTTCATTGGGGACTGAGGTTCCACCTGGAGGGACACCAGCCTATACTGGCAGGATGGTCTGCATCTGTCCAGGAAGGGAACAAGTCTTTTGAGCAATCGGTTTAAATGCTTCATTTGCAAGCTTTTAAACTAGTCAGAGGAGAGGCACTGACAAGCAGCAGAAAATCCCAGACTCTCCTACAAAACAGGGTACTTAATGAGAAAAAGACCGAGGTAGAACGGTCAGTGGGGATGCTGCAACAGAAGGTAAGCCATCAAAAATGGAGAGCAATGAGTACCAATGCTCGTAGTCTGGGTAACAAGCTTCCTGAATTAGTGGCCTTGATGGAGGAGGAACATCTGATATCGTGGCAGTCACAGAAACATGGTACACACAAAACCATGACTGGGACATAAACATACTAGGATCACTGTCTACAGGAGGGACAGGGAGGGTAAAAGAGGAGGAGGAGGAGGTTCTTTACATAAGGGAAGGAATAAAAGCAACAGAACAAAGGGTAAACAGGAGAAGAAGCACTGTGGGTAAATTTGAGACAAACAATGGCACCACAATACGCACAGGGTTGTATCCTGACCTCCTTCTCGGGAGAAAGGGACAGGAAATGATAGAAATTATACTTAGAATGGCAGAAAAAGGGAAGATATTGCTGATGGGTGATCTGAATATGCAGATGTTAACTGGAGTGCAGTTGCAGCTGCCACTTGAAGAGTGCAGTTATTCTAGATGCCCTACAGGGGCATGCCTTTAGACAACTATTACTGGAGCCCACTCAAGAGGGAGCAATATTAGACTTGATTCTCCAATGGAGATGGAGAGGATCACAGATGTAGAAGTGGGTAGACATCTGGGAACTAGCGCACCATCGAACAGTATGGTTCACAATAAACACAGCAATAGAGTCAAGCCACACAAAGACAAAAGTACTGGACTTTAGGAGGGCTGACTTGGCCAAAATGGGTGAGTGCCTAAGGAATGCACTAGCAAATGGGCAGGAAGGAGGTATGGAAGAACAATGGGGAATAATAAAAACTGCCATCACAGAGGTAACGAGCCTTTGTGTGAAGCAAATAAACAAAACAAGATGATGTAAGAAACCACTATGGTTCTCAAAGGAAGTGGCAGTGAAGGTTCAAGAGAAAAAGAAAGCATTCAGGAAGTACAAGGAATCACAGAAGGAGCAGGACAGAGAACTGTATCAGTTAAAGCAAAAGAAGGCTGGGCAGGCAGTCAGAACAGTAAAGGTCCAAACTGAGGAAAAGATAGCCAACTCAGTTAAGAAGGGGGATAAAACCTTTTATAGGTGCATCAGGGAGCAAAGGAAGACCAAGGGAGGGATAGTGGGGCTTAATAAAGGGGAGGAGGGTGGGCAGAGGAGACTGTGAAAAGGCAGAGATACTAAACAAATATTTTGCTCACTATTTACAAATGAAGAGGGGAGGTACATAAAACAAACAGTAGTAACACTCTGGATACGAAGTTGATACCAGCCCATTTACAGAAGAAAGGGTTCTGAAAGAACTCCTTAAAACTGAAGGTGGACAAAGCAATGGGGCCTGATGGATTCATCCCAGAATTCTAAAAGAGCTAAGGGTAGAACTAGTGACACCACTGACTACCCTTTTAACAAATCATGGGAGGATGGGGTGGTACCTGAGGACTGAGGAGGGCAGATGTGATTCCCTTCACAAAAGTGGGAGCAAGGCAGAAGCAGAAACTACAGACCTGTTAGTTTAACCTCAGTGATAGGGAAATGATGGAATCACTTCTGAAGGAAAGAATTGTCGAGTATCTAGAGGCCAGAGGGCACAAGACCCTAGGCAGCATGGATTCACAGCGGGAAGGTCATGCCAGACAAATCTGATAGATTTCTTTGACTGGGTGACCAAAGTAGTAGATCAGGGAGGGCTGTGGACATGGCCTACCTAGACTTTAGCAAGGCATTTGACACAGTCCCACACAAAAGATTAATATACAAGTTAGCCAGCCTGGGAGGGTCCCAAGATGACAGCCTGGGTAAAGATTGGCTGAGAATATGACACAGAGAGTAATAGTAAATGGAGTCCACTCAGAAGAAAGGAGGGTTACTAGTGGGGTACCACAAGGTTCCAGTATTAGGACGGTCCTCTTCAATGTCTTTATAAGCGACATTGCGGAAGGACTGGAAGGAAAAGTATGTCTCTTTGCAGATGACACTAAGATCTGCAACAGAGTTGATGCACAGGGTGGGGTGGAAAGGATGAGAAGGACTTGGCAAGTTAGAGGAATGGTCAAATGTATGGCAGCTTAGATTCAATGCTAAGAAGTGCAAGGTAATGCACCTCGGGAAGCAAAAACCAGGGAAGAGTACACAATGGGGGTGAGATACTAACAACAACAAAATGGAAAGGGACCTGGGGTAGTCATATCAGATGATCTAAAGGTGGGCAAGCAATGTGAGAGGGCAGCAAGGAGGCTGGGGGATACTGGGATGCATAGGGAGAGGCATCACCAGTAGAAAACAGGAAGTTATTATCCCTCTGTACAGACAGCTGGTGAGACCCCATCTGGAGTACTGTGTGCAGTTCTGGAGACCCAATCTCTGCAAAGACATAGACAGGATGGAAGCTGTCAGAGGAGGGCAACTAAAATGGTGCAGGGTCTGCACCGGAAGACACATGAAGAGAGACTTAAGGAGCTTAATATGTATAGCCTCGAGGAAAGGAGGGAGAGGGGGGACATGATGCAAACTTTCAAGTACCTCAAGGGAATCAGCAAAGTCCAAGAGGGTAGCATCTTTCAAAAAAAGAGGTGTGCAAGAACAAGAGGGCACAATTTGAAGATAGAGGGGGAGCAGCTCAGAGGTAATTTAAGGAAGTATTTTTTCACAGACAGGGTTGTGGATGCATGGAATGGCCTTCCGGAGGAGGTTGTGGAGTCAAAATCAGTGGTGGAATTCAAGCATGCATGGGACAGTCATAAGGCAATTCTGGGGGGTGGGGGTAAGAAGAAGTAGGCTGCTGGTTAACTAGAATCTGCAGCTTATCCAGTAGGTAGGGAAATGGGCAGACTGGGTGGGCCAAGCGGTCCTTATCTGCAGTCAAATTCTATGTTTCTATGTTTCTATGTTTAGTTGATCATCACAGTCTAACATATCAGGTTGCAAATGGTGTTCATAGGACATTGAATTGACACCTGTGGGACAGGCAAGCTGATTTCAAACATAGAAGCTGTCATACCACTAAAGTAGTTATGACATTAAAATAACACATGCTACAAGATGAGTAAGTGACATACTGGACTCTGGCCTATTTTCTACAGGACAGAGTCCAGATCCTACTGGCTTAGCCAAGAGGTGTGACACTCAGGCTGAAGGGTGGTGGGGCATTAGCCATTCACACAAACTGGCAGGGCACTGGCAGACAGCACACCACCACTACCACATAAGACATCAATAAATAGTATGCCACAGTCTGCAATATACATAAATGTCTAGCATATGCCATTCCCTGGTATCCTATTACTGGACAGCCCACCCAGTAATCACCATCTTAAGAGTGCAGCACAATATACTAGTTTGTCACAGTAACCTAAGGTCCCATACACATGCCCATTATGTACAAATAAGCTCTGAAGACACCAGCACTGCCTGGTATAGTGGCACCCCAACACTAGGCAGGTAGTTGATATTACCCTTGTTAACCCACAGTCCCATGAACAGATGGTGTTAATGGCACGGCACTCATGTAACTCCCATAGCAAGACGCACAATGGAACTGTCACCATGCAAAATATATACAGTACGTTATCTTGGTGGTTTGCCTTGTTGGTGTGAGGAGGGATGTGCCAGTAAATCTTGGTACAGGACTGGGGGGAAATAGGGTGGTGGTCACTAAATGCCAGTTGGTGGTGATGGGCCACTAGATGCCCAGGGTTTTATGGTGTCACCAGTGCTTATTTGGGCATAGGGGGGCCGGGTATATTGCATAGTACGCAGTAAGGGTTATTGCTGTGTGGCGAATGATACAAAGGGAAGACCTATATTTCATGTACTGTACTGAAGCATGTTCTGCCATGACTGGTCATGGGTGGGGGTGCTTCACTGTTGAACTGTTGCATAATAGTGCCATCATAGCATGTGGGTGGGGGTAAGAAGATGTCAAGGGAATTGAGGTGGAGCCATGGTGGGTACAAACTCAGTGGGACAGGACCGTACACATTGCTTACAGTTGCCAAAGGTCCGTGTACCTCGAAGTCACATTAGCCCATGTTTTGGCAGTTCTAAATGTATGCAGTATGATTAATTGAGTGGTGTGCTACCTATGCATACAATCATTGTGAACCAGACACACACAAATGTAAGAAATGCAGTACAGCGGTTTGACTGCAGCTTATTTAGCAGGTGTTGGGGATATAGGAGTGTGTGTGTGTGTGTGTGTGTTTATTGTTTAGAGGGGAGGCCAAACAGACTTCTCAGCCTGTCTCATAGCATTCCAGTCCTCAACATCTGGATCCTGTACAATATAACATGACATGGCATGAAATAGCAAAGGCTAGAATCCAGTTTAGGAGACCTAAATAAAATCACAAAATACTGAGGACTGGACCGGCAGGGGAATGCAACAGCTGTGCAGTGTCTCAAACCAGTTGACTGAAAATCTCACACAGGTTGTCTACAGATCAACCAAACACCTGTTATCCCCTCCACCACCACACACCAACACAAGTAGAAACCATGCAGCATCTGGCAGCACTTGCACTAATGGGAAGAAGATGCCACTAGCAAGCAAGCTGCTCTTTAAATATTTAAAGTTGAAGGCAATGCTACGAGCTGGTGTTAATAACAAAACAGGACGAAATCATGCAGAGGGCTTCTGGTGCAGATCACATGAACACAAAAATACTGAAGGCTGCTTAGCCAGAGGATGACAACTGCTTTAAAATGATTACATTGGTCTACAAGCATAAATCTTCTACACAGGACACAAACAACTGAATCAAAAGTACAGAATATGTCGAATAAAAGGGGGAGGGAGAGCACGAGTGTAAGCAAAGTAGCAGTTTATATACAGGTTGCACGCAGCGGTCAGTGCTGCTGATATAAACTCTCTCCTCTGCTATGCCCTGGGGAGGGGGGGGATTAAATTAGTATTGTTGGAGCAGACAGACTTGTTAGTTGTGCTCCATGATGTTTGCAAACCATAGAAACCATTCCAATGCTCCATATATTCTTTCATCTTGTGGCTACTATAAACAATAATAAGGTGCTGTTCCATTTCTGCTACTTCCTACTGGTGCAAAACCAGAAAGGGACTAAGATAGCAAATCAGTGCAGACAAGTATTTCTAAAAAGGGAACACCTTGTATATACACACACACACACACACACACACATATATCTATCAATCTCTCTCTCTCTCTCTCTCTCGCTCCACCAAGCAGAAAACAGCTGGATAAGATACTAATATTTAGGAAACGTGTACTTACTCAATGACAAGTGGTGTGAATCTTGGCTGTGGTGTTGCTTCTGTGCTGTGACTGAGAGACACTGTAACAAGACACTGGTCAGATGCATGGGCTATTAGACCTCAGAGCAGAGGGCACTCTGGGAAGACTATATGGGACAAGAAGCAATAAAAGAAAGGTAAATGGCAGCCCCCAAGGGCCATAACATAGCAAGAGAAAGTTAGAAAAAACACCTCACACAGCCTGAACTGAAAAATAACAATGGGATGAACTAAGAACACACACTGGATGGTAAAAAATATATTTTCCTGATTTTAACATACAGTTTTCCTTTAATATGCTCTTGTACTTACTCCACAACTCTTGAGTGCTTCCTCAGTGCCTTCCTATAATATTTATTTTTCCTGTTAATTAATGCAGTAACCTTCCTGTTAAACCATGGAGGCATTCTCCCTGATCCATTTTATTTACATTTTTCTGGGACAAATTCCCTAACTAGGTGCTGCATTTTCCTCAGCAGGATATTCCACATTTCAGTCAGTGTTTTACCCTCAAAATCCTTACTCCAGTTCCAGATTCTTAAGTGGTTCCTCATATTAACAAAATCTGCTTGGGCAAAACACTATATTTTAGTTTCTCCTTGAATTTTAACACTGACATCCCTGATGGTTAATGTGATAATCTCATGGGCACTACCCCCCAGTGGAAAGTGGAAGTGCACTTTAAGATATTTTCCCCCTGTTACATAGGACTAAGTCTAGTATGTTTTTGCCTCTAGTTAGTTTTGTAACATACTGTTCCAAATCCAATTCAGCTACAAGTTCTAGAACCTCATTTTCCATTCTCCCAGTTCCAGTTTCCCAGTCGATACTGGGCATATTGAAATCCCCCCAAATGTTTATATTTTCCTCAGGGTTCAATGTGTGTAATGCTTCCATCATCTGCTTATTTTTCCATTTCCTATGATGGCAGCCTATAGATAAGGCCCATAATAATCTTTTTACCAACACTCGGAATCAATTTCACCCACACATTTTCCAAGATCTCATGCTTATCTACATCATTTAATAATTCTACAGTAATGTCTTCTGAAATATAAATCGCCATACCCCCTCCACTCCAGTCAGTCCTTACTTTACTAAAGAGATTATAACTTGTAATATTTCTACCCCAGTCATTATCTGTGTGCCATCAAGTTTCAGTGATAACACAAATATATATATGTTCCTGTTTCAGAAGTATTTCTAGCTCTTCCTTTGTTCACTATACTTCTAGCATTGACCAACATGCACTTTCATCAGTTCACTATATCACACTTCTTGCTTCTGCTCACTGATGCTTTTTGGGTGCTCAGAAATGTTCATACCCATTTCTTGCCCCCATCCCCTGTATCCTAGTTTAAATTATTCTCAGTTGATTTATTTATTCTATTTTCCAGCAGGCTTGAGTCATTCCTATTAAGGTACAGACCCATCTCTACAAATCAAGTTATGGTCACTAAATCTTTCCCAATTTCTTTGAAAAGTAAATCCCTCTGTCATACGCAAGGGTCTCAACCATACATTCATTATTGTAATCTCACATGTTCTATCCCTGCTAGCCCTTGGTACTGGAATTATATCTCAGACAATGACACTACAGCCTTTATTCACTAAGATCCTCCCTACCTCCTTAAAATTCCTCTGCATATCCACTTGTCTCCTCCTAAATATGTCATTATTCTAATGTGGAGTACCATGACTGGGTTAGAAGTCTCTCTTAAATGACCATCAATATTTTCTTTTATATTGTGATTCTTTGCCCCTGACAATGAGGCTACCACTGATGTCTCTTTTCTCCCCTTACAGATTACTTAATCCGTATATTTGAGTATGCAATAATGACCAGTATATCTCTATTTGTTGATTCTAAATCCATTATACTTTCCTCTTTGTTCTCACTGGAGTTTCCTGCCTGTGAAAACTGATTTTCGGGTACTGTTCCCCTCTGAGCCCGTGTTGGTGTTATCATGGTTATTTACTTTGCCTATTACTAGAAGTGGTTCATATCTATTTTGCAGCTCTATCAAGTCTCTTTCCATTTCATATCTCCTTTTGCTCCTTGTATTTCCCTGAACCAATGCCCAGCTATCCTCACGTGTAACTTCCTCCTCCTCTACAGAATCTGCTGTAACTCTCTTTTGTCTCCTATTGTCCTTGTTTTGTCACTTTGGGATTCTGTCTCTATAAGCTGCTGTAGTATTTGAGCTGGGAAAGCTCTATTATTTGCATTCTCAACAGATAAACCTGTTTTTGTTTAGTAACTTCTCCCCCATACTGCTGAATGGATTCATCTATAAATTTCTCTTAGGAAGTAATCTCCCCCGAGTCTCCAATTGTTTGTTCAGTTTCCCTATCTCTCTCTGCAAATCCTCTATAATATTACACTTACTGCACATGAAGTCTGGAGAATGCCTACCCCTAGTAAATATATAACAGGATATGCACATTGTTAGTTTAGCCTCCATTTTGATAAACATAACTGAATGCCTTACAATTGTGTTCTGCAGTATGTGCAATGAAATTACCTACAGATGTCACAAATGTATCCTGTGAGCACTGATCAAAGAATTTGCTCCGTCCTCTCCTTCCTCAGTGAATGCAAACAGATCCAGCTTGCCTCTACCTCACATCACCTCCACTGTGCACTCATTGCCACTCATGAGTGAGCCCATTTATGTAGTCTTGGATGCAGAAGCTGGTTCTGTAACCACTTCCAGTACCAATGGGACTCTTCAGCCCTTTAAAAATCAAAATAATAAGGTAAAATAGTAAAAACAATGTCTTGTCCATGAGACAGAGCTTGTTCCCTGCTTTCCATACAACTGACCACAACTCCAGTCACTATGACACTTGGCTTAATTCTGTACCGGACACAGGGAGTGGTTGCCTAGCAATGAACCACAACCATGTAGTCCACATTCCCAGAACAGGCACCTGCTGTTCCAACAAAGTATTTCTCTCTCAAAACGCAGTTCATTGACTCTCCTTTGGCACCTGAGGCCAACCTGCTCAGACAAATATCTCACACATTAATCTTTTATAGTAGTAATGTTAATTGCATAATTTTGTGATATATTATTTTATGTATGCTATTAATTATGGCCTAGATCATCCTTGAAAAAGGGATACCAGTCCCAAAGGAGTTTCATTAGAAAGAGAGAAAAAGAAAGAAAGAAAGAAAGAAAGAAAGAAAGAAAGAAAGAAAGAAAGAAAGAAAGAAAGAAAGAAAGAAAGAAATAGAAAGAAAATTGTTTAACCAGGAAATGCACACTAAGCTGAAGCTTGTTTCTAAGTGCAATCTGGGAGCACAAGGAAGTTAAGTGACTTGCTCAGGGTTACACAGTATGCAAATGGGGGCTGTGGGATTCAAATGCAGGTCATCAGGTTTGCAGCTCAGAGCCATAAACAACAGTGTATACTGCCTCCAAGGAAGGACAGAAGGATGGAAGGAAGGAAGGAGGGAAGGGAGAAAGGGTAAGAAGGAAGGGAGAAAGGGAGAAAAGGAGAAAGAAAGATGGATGCCACTGGAGTGCCTGTACAAAATAGATACGTAGTACTCAAATCTCAGGAGGAAGATATGAAGGCTAGCAAGGATGGAGGCACAGGGAAAAAAGACAGCAGAGAGGATCAGAAAGACCATGAGGTTAGACCTTAAGTGAGACAGAAAGTGGGTGCTGGGGGAAGATAAGGAGCTGCATCAGGAGGTGGCTTAAGGGGTGCAAAAATGGTGAGAAGCCAGCAGGAAGAAACCTCAAAATAGTAAAGGGAAGATAGCAAATGGGTGGGGAGGGAATTGAGTGCAAGAAAGTTAGTACAGGGAGCAGGGAACAGCAGGGGCAGTGACTGAGTAGGGAAAGATGTGATGGCAAATGGTGGACCAGGAAGAATGAATTGGAGTACATAGGGGGAAAAGGCTACAAAGACAAGGGTATCCAGAGGGGGTGCACAAAAAAACAAGGGAAAGTTGCAGAGTCCTGGTAGTAGGGGGCTCAACTTTGAAGGAAGATAGATGGCAACAGGGAAGGAAGACAACACAGAAGGAGTGTGGTGTGCCTCCTAAGATATGACAGTCAAGAGAATCATGTCTATGGTGCACATGCTTGTGCAGGGAGGAAGGCAGATACCTGATGTGATCCTACACAAGGGTACAAATGACCTGGCAGGGTGTGAGGTAGAGGAGGTACAGAATAGGCTTAGGGAGCTTGGGAGGAAAGTTAGGGAGGTGTCAAAGTCACTGGCATTTTCAGAGGTGCTACCAGCAAGGGCCAGCTTGGCTAGGAAGTCCCAGCTCTTTGAGTTCAAACAGTGGCTAATGGACTGATGTAAGGAGGAGGACTTTGGTTGTATGGAGGACTGGGGAAGAGTGTGGGATGAGAAATCCCTGCACTCATTAGATAGGCTACACCTCAGCAGGAGGGGATCAAGGTTCCTATTTGAGAGGTTAGGGGAATACATCTAGGGCAGCCTGAATTTGAAATGAGTGGTGCTGAGGACTACCTGGAAGTGTAGAATCCAGGGTTCACAACAGGTGGAGTCAGGAAGGCCTTTCCTCCAAGTGGAAGGGACAATAAGTAAAAAGAAAAAGGGTGAGGGGAAGGGCGAACACAGTGGGGGAGGAACAGGAGGAAAGAGGGAGAAAAAAGACAAGAATGGGGCAAGCTGGTAGGGCAACTATAGGAAGGAAGGGGGAACAAGGAATGGATGGGGGTGGGAAACATGGTATGTGGAGAGTGGTATCAATAAATGCCAAGAATCTGTGGAACAAAATAAGTAACCTCCAGGCAATGGTGACATAGGGCTGAGCAGCTCTTGTGGTGGCCACTGAGTCCTGGGCAACCTGAACCATGACTGGGATCTGCCTTTTCCTGGACCCACCCTATATAGGAAGGGCAGAACAAATGACAGGAGTGGAGGGGTGATAATTTATGTTAGGAAGGAGATAAAGGTCATGAGAGAGGATAATTTATGTTAGGAAGGAGATAACGGTCATGAGAGAGGACATGGGGGAGGGTACAGAGACAGTTTGGTTACAGCTGCAGTCAGGGTAGAGAGAAAACAGGGTAGTAGTATACCAACAGCCAAATGAGGATGAAACCACAGACGGGGAGCTGGGGGATGAGATAAAAAAAGCTGCAGATGGGGAAGAAGTGATACTAGTGGGAGATTTTAACATGCCCAATGTAGGTTGGACCACAGGCTTGCCGCAACTGCAGTCACCCAATCCTAGATGCATTCCAAGATGGTTTTCTGACACAGGGGATGATGGAGCTGACAAGGGATCAGGACATCCTGGACCGAGTTCTGATGAATAGCAATTACATTAAAAGCTTCAGGGTCACTGAGCCCAGGGTGGGAGTGACCACCAATCTATGTGGTTTCAGGTGGACATGGAACATGAAGTGCTGAGCATGAAAACACATGTTCTTGAATTCAAAAAGGCAGATTTTGTGTGTATGGGGACAGTGCTAAGGGAAAGACTGAAAGAAATAAGGGAGGACATGGGTGTGGAGGATAGATGGGCAGTAATTAGGTAGGGATCCAGGCATTCACTACAACCTGCCTTAAGCAGAAGGACAAAAGAAGCAAGAGAAGGAAGCCACTGTGCTTTAGAGAGGAAGTGGGCATAGCAGTGAGGGAGAAAAATACTTTTTTGTAGGAAATACATGAAGACAGAAGAAACGGGACATGGCAGAATATGCAGGGCAGCTGAAATCAAATTGCAGGGTGGTAGTACTGCAAGCCAAGGTGGAGATCAAACTAGGAATACTTAAAGAGGTCAGAGAAGGTGACAAGACCTTCTTCTGATACATCAGGGAGAACAACAAAAGAGAAAATAGTGAAGCTGAGAATTGGGACTGAGTGGGTGGAGGAAAACGATGAGAAGGCAGAGTTACTGAATGAATACTTCTGCTTAGTTTTCACTAAGCGGAGGATGAACCACTACCACTGAGTAACATAGGAATGGGGGCAGTGGGAGAAGGGAGGAAACAATAACAGAGGCCAATGTCCTCAGAGGGCACAAGGCCCTCAGGTGGACAAGTACCAGGGCCAGATGGCATGCACCTGAAGATGCTGAGAGAGCTGGCAGCAGTCTTTGCAGCACCCCTGGCTGGCTTGCATAACTGCTTGCTGGACGCAGGGTTGGCTCAGCATGAGTGGGCAGTCACTGTGGTGCCCCTGCACATGAGTGAACCTAGAGTCAAACCAGGGAATTATAGACCAGTCAGGCTGACATCAATTGTTGGCAAGCTGATGGAAACATCCTAAAGGAAAAGTTAGTTCCCTTCTTTGAAGCAAATGGGCTCCAGGATAGCAAGCAGCATGGGTTCATAACAGGGAGGTCATGCCAAACAAATCTGATCAGCTTCTTCAGTTGGGTCACTAAGGCAGTGTTCACTCAGGGGACAAGCAGTGAACATACTATACTTGGACTTCAACAAGGCCTTTGACTCAGTCTCCCACAAGAGGTTGATCAAAAAAACTGGCAGATATGGGGACAGATAAGAAAATAACCGGGAGGGTGACAAACTAGCTAGGGGATAGAATACAGAGGATGGTGGTGGTGGATGGGTGCACTCCAGAATGAGAGAAGTTATCAGTGGGGTCCCACAGGGATCAGTGCTGGGTCCAGTCCTGCTCAATGTGTTCATTAATGACATTGTAGATAGTATCAAAGGCAAGGTATATATTTTTGCAGACAATACCAAGCTCTGCAGAGGGTGAACACTGAGGAGTATGGATGGGATCTAATGGATCTGTAGATTTCTATGATTTTTATATCAAACCCTTATTGTGGATTTGTACTCTCTCTAGAGTTTCTTAGTGGATAATGACATCACAGAGAAACACAGTTACAGCTCATAAAACATTTATTAGCAGCTATGCCAAATTACAAGAAAAATATACCATATATACCAATCCTGGGAGTAAAGGCAGTGACCCACAATCTTCAGTATCAAGCTGTACTCAGCAGGAACTCCTAACACTCCCTCTTTTATACAATCATCATGACTAGAGCCATTGTTTCCCATAAAAATTTGTAATTAGTTTATAGTTTAACACAAGGACATTTATAGATATGTGTAATAATGACAGACAAAAGGTACATGTACTGTAAATAGTAAAATCCAAATAAATCCAAGAGCAAAGTTAGTAACACTGATTCAGCATAATATAAACTAGAAAACAACAACAATAAAAAAAAAACATTAGATTGATGTAGGATAGTAGAAGGCATCAGATAGAGAATTCCAAGTAGGGATAAGAGAGAAAACAGAATATCTCCATGAGTAGATAAGCTAGATCCATAAATTCTCGGAGAATCCTAAGTGAAAATTGAATGCAGTGTGACATAGCCACAGTGACAGAAAGGAAGTGTGAGTAATCTAGTAAAGTGGGGGGAAGACTAGTATAGGTAACAGACCACTGTAAAATATGTAGAAGTTAGATATTCATTTGGAGGGGAGAGGGAGCAGTGAGAGGAAATGGAGGAGAAATAATGTAAAGAGAGGGGAGAAAGGCCGCAACAGGCACACAGGTGCATTGTAGGTACTGTAGCAAGAGGAGGGAGAACTCACTCATAGGTTAAAATACAGACTAGTCAGGAGAGTAGAGGGCAAGGGTGGAGACTCTGACTACCTCACCCACGAGGTACAAGAGTGGAGGGGGTTGTCAGTCTTCCAGTGGAGGAAGGGGCCCCAAATTGTGTCATAATGGAGTAGTAAGTGTCTTATGGCACTGTGTGCTACCTTGAGATAAAAGGTTAAACCACTATGTGTAGGTAGATGGTGTCAGATTTCTTCAGTGGCACAGAATGACCCATTTAGCAGCATCCAGGGCACTTATAGCTCAAAGTTCCTGCATGCGGGTCAAAGAAATGCCAGTAGGGAGAGTACTTAAAAGGGAACAGCAGGGGTCTGTCAGCACAGGAAGGGGGATAATATTTCTGTAAAATATCAATACCTAGTCCCAGTAGGTGTCTAACATGGGGCAGTACAACAGAATGTGGGACAAAGATGCCTGTGGGGAGGAGCATCTCCAGAAAAGTCACTGTGGGGTAGTATTCCAGCTTTGTATAGCCACAGCTGATTATGATAGGCTCTATGCATGATCTTTTATGAAATAGTCTTGGCCTGAATCTCTTTTGAAGCTTTATATATAAGAGGCCAAATCTGGTCCCATGCCAGTTGTGTAATGAGGATATCTAGTTCACGTTCCCAGGATTCACGTGGACCAGCTGAGGGTGTGGTAGTCATTAGAGAAGCCTGAAGGGAAGTGAATTTGTGAGACAGATGTTTCAAGGAGGTGAGGGTAGTAAGCCATTGTTCTAGATGACTGGTGGTTGATAAAAGATGTTCCTTGGAAATTTTCATTTTGAGGAGATCCTGGAGTTGTTAATATTTCCAGAACTAAGTACAAGGAATGTCGTATTTGTCAGAAAGATCTGTGAAGTAATACGGCTCTCCCCTAAGGGGACGTATAGGTCCCCCAGTGAGGTAACACCTTGGTGCATCCAATTACCCCATGCTAGAGGTTGGTTGGCAATACAGAGGGTAGGGTTATGCCAGAGGAGGTGGCTGTAAGCTGTTCAAGGAGACCAGTCCCAGGTAGCAGACAGACAGATCCAAATAAGACTAGTAAATTTAATACTTGGAGGTGTGTCCCGAAGTAGTTTCCAGTCAGGGAAAAGAAGGGCAGGAAATAGGGAAGGACTCTTTTGTGCCAGCTCTAGAGAGAGCCATTGTGGAGGTAGTGGGGTAAGTTCTGGTCTTAAACAAGTAATGACTTCATGAAACACCACAATGTCATATTGTTTCTTGAGACTGGGCAAACCAAGCCCACCTTCTCTCCAGAGTCACATCATTGTTTGTAATTAAGCTCTCCCATTCCAAATAAAGACTGACATTTTAGACATAAGTGTTTCGAAAAAGTAGAGGGAAGTGGTACTGGAAGGTTGCCTGAAATATATTGGATCTTAGGAATGGTAATTATTTTGAGAACACTGACTCTGCCCCAAGTGGAGAGAAGAACAGATTTCCTGTTGTTCAAGTTAGTCAATAATTTTTTCAGAACAATGGTGGTGTTAGCTTCAACAGTGGCAGCTAGAGTTGGTTTGAGTTGCACCCCTAGGCAGGTTACTCCAGCAAGCGATCACTGGAAGTGATATGAGGAGAATAAAGCTGTGGTACAAGAGGGATTGAGGGGGAGAAACTGTGACATAGCTGCATTCAGTTTGTAACCAGCAAAGTGAAAATAGTCATGGATAATCTTCTGAAGTGTACAGAGGGAAGAAGGAATATCAGTAAGAAACAGGGTAATATCATCCACAAATAGTGGAATTTTATGAGGTGCACCTGCCACAGGAACTCCCCAAAAAAGAGTGGCAGTCCTGATTTTGAGTGCCAGGGGCTCAACTACCAGGAGAAAAAGAAATGGGAACAGGGAGCACCCCATCTAGTCCCCCGGTGCAGGGGAAAAGAGGGCGAGACCACAGAGTTGTTAAGGACAGTGGCAGATGGACTAGTGTAGATAAGACAGACCATGTCTACAGATCTCGAGGGGAAAATCAAAATTGAGAAGTGAGTCAAACAGGTATGGCCACTGCACCCTGTCAAAGGCTTTTTCAGTATCCAAGGGGTGGCAGTGGGTTCAGGGGTGCCACAGTAGGTCAAGTGTGCATCTAATATGGTCTGATCAGAGACAGCCAGGGACAAAACACACTCGGTTTAGGTGTATCAGGGAACTGATAACTGGTTCTAGGCAGTGAATACCTTTGCAAAGATCTTAGCATCTACTTTAATCAGGGAAATGGGGCGGAACTGGGAGCATAAGACACTGTCCTTCCCTATCTTGATAAGTAAAACAATAAGAACCTGCATGAAGGAGGGAGGTAGTGCTCCTTGGGTATGGGACTCTTTAAAAACCCAAGTTAGATGAGATGCCAGGAGCTTTGTAAAGGCATGGTAAAAGTCCATAGTGAAGCCATCAGGCAATTACGATTTCCCCAAAGAAAGTGATCTGATTGCCTGAGACAGTTTCTGAGGTGAGATGGGGCAGCAAGAGACTGAATGGAGTCAGAAGCCACCTGGGGAAGGGGTATATTGCTATAGAACTGATCAAAGGCTGCA
The DNA here is from genome assembly GCA_016271365.2 of Neoceratodus forsteri. NCBI lineage: Eukaryota > Metazoa > Chordata > Ceratodontiformes > Ceratodontidae > Neoceratodus > Neoceratodus forsteri. The sequence goes on from CM057449.1 coordinate 376,270,998, forward strand.
GGAGAAGAGTCTGTCTCTGAGGAATACAGGGTGCTATAAAACTCCAATCTGAGGATGCAGAATGTCCCATCTCTCCAGGTGGAGGGAAAATTCTTGTTCCAGACTCTTTAATGTGGCTTCCCATTGTCTGTTTAGTTGATCTTGCTCTTTATGAAGTTTAAAGAAGTAGGCAATAAGTGTCTTCATGGCTTCCCATTATACAGCAGTGGAGGTGTCAGGGGTCTCATTGAGAAGGAAATATTCCTGGAGTTCCTGTCTCACCCACTCTTTAAAGTTAGGTAGCTGAAGCAAAGTGGAATTAAATTACCACTTGTTTCAGGGGGAGGACTGGTGTCCCCAGGTAATTGGCAGGGTCACTGAGGCATGATCTGAAACAAGAATGTTACCTAGGGATGTGTGCCAGCTGAGAGGGAGTATATCAGTGGAGACAAAAAAATGACATCCAAACAGCTGTAGGAGTGGTGGACTACTGGAAAATATATGAAATCTTGGGAAGTGGGGTGGAGAAATCTCCAAATTCCTTGGAGACCTGCGTCTCAGAAGCTAGAGTTGACATGACAAGCAGTAAGGATCTCAGTCCTGGTCTGGGGTCCCATTCTATCTAAGCTGGGATTAAGAGATCGATTTAAATCACTGCCCAAAATTATGCTAGCAGGGCCTGCAGGGAGTGACCAGATGATTGTGTCAAAGAAAGCAGAATCTGGGCTGACATGGTGGCACTGAGGGCTGAGGTGCTAGACACTACATCTCGTGCTATGCTGGTGACCTGGGTTTGGGAATGGATTAGGGTTGGAGTGGGGGGAGGAGAACTGAGCATCTGAACGGATGCTCTCCTCCTCCTCCAGCTGGGGTGGGTTACTTGCTAGCACAAGCACCCATCGCTCTTCTGCCCATGGAAGCATGGGTAGTAGGAACACATGGCTCTATGGTGTCAGGGAGGAAGGACGCTGTCGGGCACTTGACAATGACATGCGTCAGCACGCCATTCATCTGGAAAAAATGTCCCCTGTGCCAGCGCACTCTGGGGATAAGGAGAAATTGGGGGGAAAATGCATACACCCCTGGCCGCAAAGAGCACAATGAAACCAGGGGATCCTCATAGCAGGACCTGGTGGATGGAGTAGGAGGGGGTATGAGGCCCCTACCGAAGAAAAGGTGCTGGGCAAGTAACAAAAAAGAAAAAGAAAAAGAAAGCAGGATCTGGGGAGTTAAGGGCATAAATGCTGCAGAGCATAATGCTTTCCCCATGACAGGTACCTGTATCACAATAAACCGGTCTTCTGTATCAGGGGTTTGCTGGTGGATGCCCAATTGGAGACCTTTTCTGCAGAGGATAGCCACCCCGCAGCTGTGAGTTAAGAGGGAGTTATGATAAACAGTCCCTACCCAAGAACAGCAGAGATGGTAGGCATATCCTCAGCAACAAGATGAGTCTCCTGGGGAAGGGTAGTGTCACACCACATATCTCAAAGTTTTAATAAGACTTTACATCTCTTAAGAGGATGATTAAGACCCCAGTATTCCAGGAGATAATGCTCAGATTGTCAAAGGCAGCCATAGTAAGAGCAGTCATTGAAGACAGTTGCACAGAAAATGCGGGTACTGAAGGTACCCTCCCTCTTTCCCTTCCCTTCCCAGGCTCCCCACCTCCCACATCCCTACAGCACTGCATCCAAAATATATATCAATAGCACTGAGAAATTACAAAAGTAGGGGGAGAACTTCCAAGGTCTCCCACCTAATGGGGAGAGAGGCAAGTTACCAAGTAAGTGTAAGTGAAAGATCTCCCTAGCTACAGTAAATAGAACAGAACTTAAATACAAATTATTCAAGCAAGTCCCACTGGTGGAGGCACACCAGATGTCACTACTAGCTAGGAACAAGGAAGGCACTTACACACTAGCTTACATGCAAACTGTTTTTGACCCACGGGATATCCAGGCTGCCCCCAGACCATACCAGAAGGGGGAAAGTATGGAGGAGAAGGCAGCAGTGATGGCCCGGGGAACAGTAGCAAGAAAGGGAAGCTCAATAGATAATAGAAAAGGGAAACGTCCCACCAAGAGAAAAATAGAGGATTGGGGGATACAGGACTGATAAGCCGTAAAAGTCAAAAGGGGACTGGTTCTATGAAGGCATGAAAACAGTCAAGGTGAACTTTTCAGGATCTAGAATATAAGGAAAGCTACAATAACTGCATATAAATAGATGGAAGGGGGGAGAAAAGAGGAAAAGGAAGAAAGGAGAAGAAAAAAGTGGAGGGAGGGAGGGCAGCCACTCTACGTTATGCTGGGGAAAGGGAGCAAAACTGAAAACTGTCCCAGATTCCCATTAGTACAGCAGAAAAACCCACTTTCAAATAGTAGCATGTTAAAATAGTGAACCAAATTGAGCGACTCGAATATGAGTGACTCAATTTGGGCATCTACAGGAGTAGCGACAGTGAGTATATAGCGAGGGTTGGGGAATAGCAACAGAGGAGGGAAAGAACAGGGACTGGTAATGATGGGAATTATTGGTGAAATACAGGGTGCATCTTGCTGCTGCAGAGCTGGCCGCTTGGCATTGTGGGTAGGGATGCTGCCTATTGAGATGATGGTCCTGGGTTTGGGACTGCCTGCAGGTTTTGTACTTTTACTGGTGTTGGAGGTTTTTTTACTTGTTGCAATTGTCTGGTTCTGGGACCGCAGTAGTCTCCTGTCCCCTAGTGTCTTCCCCCCTGGAGCTGGTTACTGTAGTTTGGTGGGGTACAGGGGGCATAGCCCCCCCTGTAAAAACATTAATTTTACTCTGCACCGAATTTGTGTCTGCTCTGGTGTGTGTTATGTCGATCAGGTATTTGGCAAGATGTACTCAATCTTTTGCAAGTCGCGGCAAACTTTTTGCTGTTATGACATGGAACCCTTTCAAATCTAAGGAGGGTATAGGCTGCATACATGTTAACTTTAAGCAGGACACAATAACAGCACTGTGTCAGGGAAACATATTTAGCAGAACAGATTTAAGTAATGAATCATTAGTGCTGTCTAAAAATCCACTCTCAAGCGAGGGAGGATATATTCTGTATACACACAAGGTCTTAACAGGGCATAGTAACTGTAACACATCAAGGAAATGTATGCAGCAAAACAGAGTCTAATGATAAAATTCTGTCAGCCTGGGCAACCTGTTGAATCCACAGGGTCCTGTTTCAGTGTCCATCTCTGAGCTGAAATTATGAGGCTGGAGTTAGAGTATCGGTTGGGGGGCAGACTCTGGTGACCAGCAATAAAAGTAGGGGAAGCAAGAAGTGGCTTTGCAATGGATTGAGGTATACATAACAAATGAACTGCACAACAGTCACTGGTCTGCCAAAGAAAGGGCACAGAGCAGACAAAATGGGGGCAGGCTGGTAGAAAAACAAAGTATGCACTTCCAATCACATATCAGGCCCCAGTGAGGATACCAGGAAACAAAGAACAGTGAGTGGTAGTGACGGAACCATCCTCCCCATCCCACAGCTCCACACTGTTCCCAAAGTACTTGTTCCTCCAACCTCTGGCCAATATAGGGGAAATAGAAAAGGGGAGCCCAGAAGAAAACAGTTAATGTAGATGGAAAGTGCATCACAGGGAAGAGATCTCCATATTTTTCAGGCTCAAAGCAAGTTTCCCCAGCTCTAGGATCTGGAAGTCAGCCTTCAAAGTCACAGGTAACAACCATGTGAAAAGAGCAATTCAGCCAGAAGTAACCCACAGGGTTACAGGTACCTGCTTTTGTGTCCTCCACTAAGTAAGTCAAAAGGAGGGCATAAGGGTAGCTTATGGAAGCCTGTGCAGGTATTCTGCACCCATTATAGGACAGCTCAAGAGCAGACCATAAATTCAATCATTGTAAATGCCGCAAAGGAATGCACAACAGGTGTTTGTCAGCCCATTCAAAAGCACATTGTTGAGCAAAATGGAGGTAACTCACTAAGTAATAAAATATGGAGTCCTAAGCAAACAGACCCTCTGGGAGTCACAACAGAATGCAAAATCAGTCTTCGGGCGGTGATAGATAGCCTACCCATCCCATGTCCTTGGTATTTCACACAGCTAATATTCACAGTTGCTGCAGTCAACCACTCAATTTGGGGGGAACCACCAAGGCTTCCATGGGCTGAGACATAGGGGATGCAAGCAACAGATGGGATCTTTGGGGGCTGAGGTGATCCTGAAAGAAAACGTCTGCTTCCTCTGGGGTTCTGAATTAAATCCTCTGTCCATGGAAACTGACTGCAAGGACCGTGGGATACAGTAGGGAATAGGTCAGTCTCCTGCTGCAGAGGCCCTGTTTGATTTTTATTAAAGGCCTGGCATCTCTGCAGCACCATCAGAGTATAGTACGACTAAAAGGAGATACGATGACCATTGGAAACCTACTGTACCTGAGCTCAAGAGCAGCCTTCAGAATGAGCTCCTTGTCCTGGAAACGTAGGAGCTTGAATATTATCAGGAGAGGTCTGGCAGAGGTTGAAGCTTTGTTAGAGCGCTCGATTTGGTAGGCCTGTTCAAATTAAAAATCATACATTGCTGGGTCTAGTTTGAGCCCTATTGGCCGGTTGGTGCAGAGAAAGTTAAGCAGATCACTGCCCTCAGAGGCCTCTTTCAGTCCCAGGATGCATAAATTATTTTGGTGCCCATGGCCTTCTAAATCTTCTAGTTTTGCCCTGATCCAGGCTATGTGGGCATCTGTAGCTTGAATTCCAGCAGCATGTTCACCCTGGATGGCCATGAGAGAGACAAGCTGTGTCTCCATGTGAGTGACTCTGGCAGCAAGATTGTGAAGCTTCCCATTAGTGTCAGTGACAGTCTGTTTAATTTGTTCAGCACTGACTGCAATCTGTTACAAGAGCATGGCTGGTAAGAGGTGCTGCTGGTCTGGAGTAGGAAAGATGGGTTCCAGCATCAAAGCCACCATCTTGCATTGTAGGGAGACTGCTCTTGAAGGGGGAACTCTCAAAGATGATTTTTAGTTTCGTAGAAGGCAATGGCTGTTCAAAAGTAGCAGAATTGGTCAACATGGTCTTCTCCTCCACAGCCAGTGAGTCAAACTAATCTCCAGTGTGGAAATAATCAGTGGATGACTGATGATCTTACAGGGGCAGCTCAGAGGAAAAAGATTAGGTGGCCATCTTAGGAAGGCGTACACGTGACTTTCCCCAGGAATAGAGCTATTCTCTCAGTTTCCCTTATCTATACATAGAATAAGCAGTTTCTGCTCAGTAGCTGTTAGACGTCACTGTACCTAACCTTGAGCATCCTCAGCACTTGGAGCAAAACAACTGCCTCAACAATTGGAATTACAAGCAAAAGTAGCAGACCTATAGTTGGTAAATTTTCATGACTTTTTCCCGAATAACTAACTACAGCAGCATGTACTGTACATAGAGCGTCACTCAACAGTTATATATTGTAAGGATAGCTAAAAAATCACTTAGCACTAGTAAACTAGCAAATTATTACTAACACTAGTACATAACACATCTATTCCTATCAGTAATAGTTATTCATGAAAGAAATGCATATATGAATGTGTAAAGTAGACAGATCCCAAATGTATGCTAACAGAACGGGCAACCTAGTGCAGTTGAAATGGTGGCATAGAATCTGGCAATTGGGGTTCATTGCTAAAAAGTGCATAGTAATGCACATATACTGTAAGAAACCCAGAGCAGAACACAGTCTCAGGACAGGGTCAGAGTAGTCTAGAAGTAGGAGAAAGACCTGGGGACAGCGATTACAAGTGGCCCAAAACCTTCAATGGAGTGTAAAAAGGCATCAGAGGAGGTGAACAGGATGCTGAGTTGCATATCAAGGGGGTTCACCAGGAGGACGAAAGAGGTAATTCTGCCCTGTACAGGTCCACGGTGCATCTGCTTCTGGAATACCACATGCAGTACTGGAGCCCCTACCTTAAGAATTACATAAGCCAGATGGAGGCAGTACAGAAGAGGGCTAACAAGATGATTAAGGGGCATCAGGATATGAACAGAAGCTGGTGAACATGAACATGTACTTATGTGAGGAGAGCACCTTAAAGGCAATAGCAAGGTCAATATAGGAGATCTTTTTGGCAAAATGAGAACGAAACAGCAGAAGGCACAACTACAAATTAGTAGGGGGAAGTGCAGTACAGGAAGGAGGCCAGGAGGCACTTATTCACTGAAAAGGTAGTGGCAGTATGGAATACACTACCAGAGGGGGTAGTAAATCACAGTACAGTTCGGGAGTTTCAAAGATGGTGGGATAGACTCATAGGGAAGGTTAGGGGGACAGGGGATGGGGCAAAGCAGCATGTATCATATAACCATGAGCTTTGCATTGAGCAGATTTCATAGACATTTGGGCCTTCTTCTGCTGGCCTTTTTAATGTTCATATGTAATATAGAAACAGAAGTCTGAAAATTTAGCATGCTTGGTTTGTTTACTTTTGTTAAAGCTAATGAAACCATTTTAAAATCCCCCAAAATAGTATATAGTGGCTGGGATCTTTCCTTATTGTAACCCTCCTAAGTCCTATTAATTTATCTTTTTGTTGTGACAATTTGTGGGGTTGAAGTATAAGCCCTGTTTTACCTTTCTTTTACATTTAAATGTTTAAATGTGGGCATGTTTGTAACCTCCTTTCTCTACTAGGCTTTTTGATTTGTTTGCTTTGACATATGAACATACGAAGATACCAGCAGAAGCAGGTCTTACAGTCTATCGAGTCTGCTCAATTGTGCAGCTAGCCCCTCAACTTGCAGCTGCCCCACCCTCCATAAACTTGTTTTTCCCTGTTTTCAGACTCCCATGTTGTTGATACCTTTTACTTATTTGATATTCATTTTCATAATTCCTGACCAGTTTCAGAACCCACTGACATCAGTTAAGTGAAAGCTAACTGAATAGTCAGAAAAGTATGGCAGCTTGGATTCAATGCAAAGAAGTGCAAAATAATGCACCTGGGAAACAAAAACCCAGTGGAAGATTTCACAATGGGGGTAACAATAACAAAAATGGAAAGGGACCTGGGGGTAATCATATCAGATGATCTTAAAGATCATGTGCAAAGCCATTTTTGCTCTGTCGATGAAAATTGTCAATGAAGACATGTTCTGTTCCAGCCTGTGTTTGTGTCTTGTTCTGTGCCATACATTTGTGTTACATTTTGCAGATTTTTAATATTTTTAATTTTATCTAGTTGCATGCTCCACCCCCGACGCCTTTGGTCTGTTAATAGCCACAGGCACATCCTCCCCTACCGCCGCTTCATTGTGGATGGGCGGGGAATTTAAAGAGCTGGTATTTCTGACTGTCGCCGTCAAGAGGCACACATTCCAAGCAGCTCTAGGATGTCTTCTGAAAGCAACAGCGATATAGAACTTTTGTCAGCATCTGGGGGAGTTCAGCCCTATTTGTACGAACCTATTGTGAGCCAGGTACACATGGTGGTGGAGGAGGATCAATCAGCAAACTCTGATAGCAGTGATGAGGAACCCGGGACGAACTTGGCTCTGCATGAATGGTAAATATTTTGGTTTCGTCATGTAGTGTCTAGCCCTCCATATTCAACACTCCTCATTCCATATGCTTCCTCACGTAAATAATTCCTGCTGCCTCACATTACCTTACACACATTGTGGTTTCTATACTGCCTAAGTGTTCAAACCTGCCATATCTATTCAAGACAACCCCCAAAACTGACCGCAACCATCGTTGCCTCCTCCGCCCCACACTACAGCCCCAAAACACAAGCCCCACGTTCTGGGTACCTTCAACTATGTCGACTGGAAGTCACATTGGCTGTGGGCTCCCAAGATGCATGTCTGGGACTATTGACTCCACTTACAGTGACTCCTTCTGTAATAGCATTTCATACTCTGTCTGTCCCTACCGTAATCTAGTCGTGCAGGTGTATTAGTGTGGTTATGGCACTGCAAAAAAGAATAACTGCATTGTGCTAGCTAATCTAGTTATCTGTTGTCAAGATTATAATGTTTTGCTCTCCTTGAAGTCAACCCCATTTGTATTATGATGTGCTGTCCTCAGAAATGTTTGGTTTTGCTCACACAGCTCCCCCCTGGCAAAAAAAAAGCTTCACAATTTTTAGACATAATCTGACAGAGGAATACCTGCCTTTATTATTGCAGCCAGTGTAAGCATCAGTTCGATCCAAAAGTCCGATGCTCTATGGACTGCCCTAGACTGCTGATGCTTCTTCTTGATGGCGCCATGCCCATCTCCCTGGATGTCCCCTGACTTTGCGGTTTGCTGGAGCAATCCCCCTAAGATGCAACCACCCCACACAATCCAGTGATGATTTTGACTATTTACTTCCACCCACAACCCCCCAGTTTCTCTATACATGCAGTTCATCGGTTCCTTCGGCAACTGCACAGGTTGTGCATTTCTGCTGTCTATTCAAAATGCAGGATATCATCCCAATACCTGATCATGCCCTGAGTGAGTAATGGCAAACACAAGTAGCACAAGCGTGCGGGCCTTATTTTATCTAAGTATCAGATAAATCATTCATCAGTGTGTGGTGGCGTAAGCAAATCTAATCTATATGAGTGACATCCATCTGGTTTGTCAGACCACGAGAGCATGCCAGTAATTCAGCGAGGGTGTGCATTTGCAGGAACAGCCATCAGAGCACCAAATGTCTGCAGCATGTTTGTGTGCCCGAAGTTGCATTTTTCTTAGTGCTGTGCCTGTAACATTCCCTATCCACCCACCCCCAAAACAATGTATATTTTAGGTATTGCCCTTCCATGGTCTTTGACACTCTGCTTGTTTCACTTTACCTGCTGTTCCACATGTTTGAAAATCACTGCCTGTGTATCAACCGCTTCCTCCCCTTTTCTTATTGCAGCCAGTGTAAGCAGCACTTTGGTCCAAAAGACCAATGCTCTATGGACTGCCCATGAGTATCATAGAAGGTATCATTCACTAGTGTTCTGTTGCAGAAGCAAACCTAATCTATGTCAGACATGCATCTGCTTTGGCGGACCACATCGAGATTATGACCGTTTTCCCACTAGGGTGTTCATTTGCAGGTATAGACAGTGGATCATCATTTTTGTGTGTCCCAAGTTTCATTTTCCTAATGCCATGCCTGTAACATCACCACCCACCCTCCAAACAATGTATATGTCCAGTAGTGCTCTTCCACAGTGTTTGACACTCTGTCTGTTTCACTCTACCAATAGCCACTTTTTCAACACGCTGGTGCACATCATCCCAGATATTCACTGCTCTGCTGATGAAAGAGTAAAGCATCCATTACGCAGTCACAGTACTAAAATTGATCATCCTTGCTTGTTCACTTCAGCAGTGCCCACAATAAAATGCAATGCTTCTCAGGCAATGTGCTACTTGCACACCTTGTGGTCTTGAAGATGCGCCTAACTTTCTTTGATTTTGCACTATGACTTATATAAACAGGAGAATTTGCCAGCAGAAACAGACCACCTGGCCTATCTATGTCTGCTCGAGTGTGCAGCTAGCACCCTAGCCTGCAGCTCGCCCAACCCCCCCCTCCACCTCCATTCCACCCTTGCCTACCTCTGCCTTCGGCACCCTTCTCCTCCCCCTTACCTTTGTCCATCCCTGCTTGAAACATCTCCCTGTGTTACATGAAATCACCCCCTCCTGTACAGCATCACCTTTAGTCACCAGTCTCTCATGGAAATATTGCCTCCTCATCTCCCTTTCTTTTGTGATCCTCCCTCCCCCCTTGTACCGTTGGTGAATTATAATCCACCCTTCCTTTTGCTGTTGTTACTATTCAGATTCTTTCTTCAGTGCTGCATAAGCCTTTTCGTGGTGTCAAAATTAGACTTAATGCATTGTTGCATTACACCTGTGATTTTGCTCCCACTAATAACATCGTTAGTGTTTATCACACCACCAATGCCACTGCTAAAGACCTTCCTCATGTTACCCCCCACTGCGCCCCTACTTTCATGTGTGTGCATGTGGGTTATTGTGTGTGTGTGTGTGTGTGTGTGTGTGTGTGTGTGCGCATGTCTGACCCTGTGTGTGTCCTTCTTTGTTTGTGATTTGTTAGCCATGGGTGTTGGTGGTGTGTTTTTGAGTGGGTGGGTGGGTGCTGTGCACATGCACGTGTGTGTGTGTGTCTGTGTGTATATATGGCCCAGTGCATACATGCTTTGGGTGGCATGTGTGTGTGTTTGAATGCTTGGGTTTCCCCATGCGTGTGCTTATGCGTATGCGTCTCTGTGTGTGTGGTCTACTGATCGTACAATAAGGTGCGACCATGTCACCTGTTGTTTCACAGGTCACACCATTGCTTGATGGTGTGCTGCTGAGGTCTACTCATGTCAACACTGACCACCACGCACTTACACTTGGTATCCACATGTGTCTATAATCACATTCAGCAATTGTGCTTTCCTTGTCTCAACAGGTGTGAATGTGGAGAGTGTGAGAACATGAAGACGGCAAGGAAAAACCGATGTGTATATTATCATGCTATAACAACAGAGATGGAGGACTTCCCTACACTACAGTGCATAACGCAGCATCCAGGTTTTCAATCTATGTCAACTGATATCTATGTATTGTGATCCAGCCTTGCAGAATTCATACAAAGTGAGGGACCAGTTGGTGATGAAATGCCGGAAGCCAAGTATGTGCATGCTTTTTGTTGTCTAGTTTTTGGAATAAGTCTGCAGCTCAACATGCCATGGTGTGCTTTACTGAATTCTAATGTGTGGCTTGGATCCATTGCACAACACGAGGCAGGAGTCCTACTACATCCACTCCCATAGCCATTTGTTTGCACGTCCTGGGTGTGGCTCCTTGCACTAATACAATGGCTCTGTGTATCCTAAGTGTATCTTCTTGACTGAGCAGTGCATTAGACACTTGTACTGCACTGCTCACAGCAACATATGTCACTTGCAGTACTTCAGATTTATTTTCATAAGCAATAAGACACAATTAGTGTGCCCTAGACAGTCATAACACATGGCCAAAGGGCATATTGAGTAATGAGTCCACATGCCATGTTCATTCAGCCTCAGAGGCCATGTATTATAACAGTATAATAACTGGATTAGTCTTTTTCCCATATGGAAACCGTGGCTTAATTTTCCGTTATAAAGGAGCGTCCAGTTACACTGCAGTGTTGTATCACCCTATCCCCTATGCAAATTGCAGCAATGTATGCCTTGTTGCCTGTTCTGCATGTTGATTGTCACCGTTCCCCACACCCACCTACAAGTCCATGCTGGCACCACCACTAAATCTCTCTTCAAGCTGACACAGCATATCCTGGACTATCCTCTTCCTCCTATTTTTTTTTTTTTTTTGTACTTTCTCTTTATATTCCCCACAGCCTGGGGCACTAAGATATTCGTGAGTTGCTTACTGCCTGCAGTACCCACTCTTCTACCTGTTCCAGGAGTGGCTCATCCGCCCACTGAGCCTTGCTTCTACCACCCCGGCTTGTCAAGGAGGCTGCCCGTACACCTCCTATTCATAGTTTTTCCCAAATTTCATTTCTTGGGCATGCATGAGGCATTGGGGATAGTGGCTTGATGCTCCATTCACCGAAGGCTTTCCTGACCATTTTCTCATATTTCACCATGTGTTTTTCACCCTGACATCAAGGCAATGAGTGCTTATGTCTAACACATGACTCCCTTGCTACTTGCTATGCTTGTCATACCTCGGGTACCCGCCCTGGAACAGTCAAGCACTGATCCTTGTCTGTGTCTACCCCCCCAGAAAAGCCAATCAGTCCCTGTGATGCTCAAGCCCCCGGCCCCCTGGCCAGCCCTCCAGCTTACCATGCTCATTTCCAAACAATGACACAGTCAGCAATATCAACCAACATAGTTTTGTCATTTATCAACAGTTTCTGTCTCCTCTTTCGTATTCAACTTTTTTGTGCAAAATTTTCCTTTGCCCTGGTCTTTCGCCATGTGTATTGCTAATAAATATGCTGTGTACTGTGACTGTGTACTCTCTGGAGCAATTTTTTTTCCATACACATTTGTTTACCATTTACTGTGGTTTTCCCTGCTGCCACTATGGGGTACACATGTGTGAATGCATGTGAAGTCTCATGCCTACACCAGGACCCTTCTGGCCCACCCTTGACTTTACATCACTGCTACTGCTGCCTACGTGTCTCACCAGGCCTACACCCAATGGAAGCGGGACTATGGAGTAGCAGGCATCCACACCTGTAGGTGAGAACAGAGGCTCATTCCGGCTCCCCCACCTCCCCCCCCCACGATCCATGACTACCCAAGGTATTTCCCCAGTCCTTTGTGGCCGTCATGGTGCACGATAAGGTGCCAGGGGCTGAGCACTCAGTGCCATGTGTCTGGCTTTGGGCCCAATCTTGGAATATCATGCACATAGGGAAGAGAAATCCTGAAGCTACCTATAGGCTGGGTGGGTAGTTGCTGGCAGTCACAAGGGAAGAAAGAGACTTGGGCATCATCATCACCAATACCTGAAATCATCCAAGCAGACCACTAAAGCAGTAGGTAAGGCTAGGGGGATGTTGGGGTGTACTAGTAGGGGTATCACAAGTTGTAAGAGGGCAATAATAATCTCTCTTTACAAGACACTGGTTAGGCCCCATCTTGAGTACTGTGTGCAGTACTGGAGGTCACACCTTCACAAGTACCAAACTGAGGCAGTCCAGAGAAGGGCAATCTAAATGGTGCGGGGACTGCATCAGAAAAGATATGAGGACAGATTAACGGAGCTCAACATGTATACCCTAGAGCAAAGGAGGGTGAGAGGTGATATGATCGAAACATTCAAACATCTTAAGGGCATTAACAAGGTAAAGGAGTCTAACCTGTTTCAATATAAGAAAAATAGCAGGACAAGAGGACACAGCATGAGATTAGAGGGAGGTCGATTAAGGAGTAATGTGAGGAAGTTCTTTTTCACAGAAAGGGTTGTGGATGCATGGAATGGTCTAACTCAGGAAGTGGTGGATATGAATAAAGCGCAGGGCTTCAAACAGGCTTCTGATAGGAATAAGGGAGCAATACAGATGAGTATGAATAGATGGGGCATTGACAGAGCAAAGGCCAATGGCACATTCATGAGGTAGAAAAAGAAATGGGCAGACAGAATGGGCTTTGTGGTCCTTATCTGCTGTTAACTTCAATGTTTATGTTTCCTTGTAAAGTAAAAGGTACCTGCCAATAAAAAGATGTCGCAACACAGACAATGTTGCTGGATATGTGGCTGGATAAGTACTACTGCCGTTATCACGCAGTTTTCTTGTAGTACTACCAATAAGCACAACCTTGGTACATGCAGCAAAGAGTTTGCTGCCTTCAGTGGCAATGAGGTCACTTGCAGACTGCATTACTCTGATCAGTACTCTTCATCTGTCATGTACCCCCATGTCTTTGGTGACACTTTGCATTGACATAGCAAAAACGGCTTTGACCAGTGTGAATTTCCTTGTCACCAGTAACAACCATGTAATTTCTCACAGCTTTCAAAAGTAACGTTTTGCTGAGTGTGATGTTTTCACTGTCACTGGAGTCTTTTCTGGACAGATGTGAATAGTTATCACTGTTCAAATGTGTACAGTTTTGCACTGTTCCTGTTTAACATAACTTTTTATTGTTTTTGCACAGAATGTACAGACAAATGGCATACAGACGATTCATATACTGGATATTTCAGTAATTGGGACGTAGGAATCGAAAATTCTTCCATCCTGTGTAGTGATGAAGATAAGGGCTAAATTCCCATCAGTGGACTACACCGGGCATAAGGACGCTGCGTACAGACAAATTTGTGTTTCCCAGGGATGGATGATTGAATGCAGATTTTGTGCAGTGACACTTACAAGGCTTTTTTTATGCCTCACTTTATTTTAATACATTTGATACTGTCCAACATTTTAATAAAACAAACTAAAATTGTGTCTCGTCATACATCTAGCAGTTGCATTGAAACATAGTGATAACTACCAAGCATTTCATTACTTAGGCAATGACAGCTTACAGAATAGTAGCACTTATTACCAACAAAATAAGAGTCAACATTCACAGTGTAAGGTAGGTGGCATTGCTCACTTTTGCAGATGTCTGAAACATGGAATACACGGTTGCAGCTGGTTTGTTAACTAGTGGGTTGTCTAACCAATGCTGCTCAAGAGGTAGGAGGAAAAAAACAGCATTATGCAATGTAGCATCCTCAGCACACAACAATGCAGTATGCCCCCATTGCAGTGAAAGCAACACAGCAAAATACACATCTGTCACCAAACTTGCAACTTTGCTAGCAGGTCATTGTGTTGGTGTTGCCGACACCCCTTCCCCCAATCAACACTGACTGGAGTTGAGAATTGAAACGATGGGGGGGGGGGGGCGGAGTCCCACGCATGTGGAGTTCGGGGCTCGAAGCCCCACAATGAAAAATACAGGACTGGGAGACATACAGGAATAATAATAATAATAATCTTTATTTATATTACACCTTTCAAGTACCAAGGCACATTCCAAGAAGATTGAGTACAAACAGAATATACAAACAATAATATAAAACTGCAAAAACAGTTAAAAACGAATACAGACATCAGTCAGAGACACCGTAGGCCCTATTCCATAAAAAGGATTTGAGAGCCTGTTTGAAGCTCCCCACGGTCATACACTCCCTTATCCGACGGGATAGAGAATTCCAAAGGGATGGGGCCCCAAACATAAAAGCCAGGGCCTCAGCTGATTTCAATGTAACCCTAGGAATCTCTAGCAACCCCTTGTCGGCTGAGCGAAGCGACCTCAAAGGGAGATAAGGAATCAGGAGATCTTTCAGGTAATCAGGGCCCAGATCATGTAGTGCTTTAAAAGTCAGTAATCTGACTTTGAAGGTGATCCGCCATTGAACTGGTAGCCAGTGCAGACTCCGCAGCACCAGAGTAATATGAGATGATCTAGGAGTACCTGTAAGTACTCGAGCTGTGGAGTTCTGCATCAGCTGGAGGTGGTGGATATCAACCCCAGAAGCCCAAGGTAAAGTGAGTTGCAATAGTCCAGGCATGAGGTCACAAAGGCATGGATCAGATTTGGCAGGTCACCGGACGGAACGAGGTGCTTGATTCTGGCGATGTTTCTCAGATGATAAAAAGAATATTTTACCACTGCTGACACTTGTGATCGTAAGGTCAGCCCAGCATCTAAGATCACCCCCAGATCTCCCACCTGTTCAGAGACCGGTAACTCGACATCCCCACAAAGCACCCCAGAGGGGGAGCCGGCCACAGGTCCCCCTATCTGGCGATCTGGATCCAAAACCAACCCCTCGTCATGTAGAGTGCAACTTGCGGTCGACATGATTCCTTTTGGCAAAATGCAAATCGACATAAACAATGTCGAACCAGCATGGTAGAGCACAACAAAGTGATGAGGTGCATGCAGAGAACTATTGACAGTGGATAGAGGTCGGTGAGGCAGCTATGGTGTGACTCTGTGGCAACACCAGCTTGCTTATGGTGTTTATAGATGCTTCACACAACATCAAACTACCATGGATGGATGTAAATCATCCACATAAAGGAATGGAGCACATGAAACTCTATGTCCACATAGCAAGATACTTTGGGCACCTGGAATAGCACTTGGAATAGCATAACATGGCATGTTCATAAACAGTCCTGTAAAGGGGTATATAATGAAAGTATATTCATAGGCACAAACTCCCACTATGTGTGCATGACCAATAGCAGAAGGTGTCAGTTATGTATTGCATTGCTATGTGCTACTGTCTTTGCATTTACCGATATGTTTCTAAGAAATGCAAGTAATCACTTGGTCAACCCATCTGTTGTAAGGCAGGCGCACAGTCTGCTCCATTCATAATTTCATTTTGCAGACTATCCTGCATCATGGTTGCAACTGAAAGTTCATGGATCCGTGCAATGAATTTATTGCACTGGTAAAATCACACCAGTTCCAAACTTCCACCCACACGAGGGCTGCTATATTGACCAACCACACACAGCATCCTCCTTCCATGTGTTGCACCACCCCAAAAACTCTGCATAAGCAACAAAAGTATGCACTAGTAGTGTAGTGTCCCACATTCCTTGTCTGTCATGACCGTGTTATGTGGGTGCACTAGACTACCATTATTTTTAGGGAACAGATTTACTGGTGTGGAAAGAGGGTAACACTTGACTACCATATGTAATAAATGTAGTTATTCAAAGGGAATTGGCTGTCGTGTGGGATGGTGGGACCACTGGACAATCTTGGATAGTTACTTTAATTATTCACAGTTAATTAATGGGCTTGCAGTGAGGGTTGAGACACTCGATTGGATCAGGAGATGTGTGAGGTGTGGCTTCCTGGCTAAGACTAACAGCCACACATGCGGAAAATACCATGCACTTTGTTGCATTACACTACCCATCACTGCACAACACATGCAATCCATCTGATGGCAAATGGTTTGGGTAGTACATTTTTTTTTTGATGCATGATATGATGACAAAGCAAAGGTATCAAGCTTATGAATTGACCACAAGAGGCACATCTCATATGGTTATTGGTTGAACAGCAATTATTGCTATGATGTGTTGAGTTTGATATGGCTGCCCTGTCATCATTTTCTAACTGAAGGTGGACAAAGCAATGGGGCCTCATGGGATTCATCCCTGGAATTCTAAAAGAACTAAGGGGAGAGCCAGTAACACCATTGACTGCCCTTTTTAACAAATCATTTGAGGATGGTGTGGTACCTGCAGATTGGAAGAGGGCAGATGAGATTCCCCTTTTCAAATATGAGAGCAAGACAGAGGTAGGAAAGTGCAGACCTGTCAGTTCACCCTTAGAGATAGGGAAAATGATGAGATAACTTCGGACGGAAAGAATGGCTCAGCACCTAGAAGCCAGTGGGACACAGGCCCCAAGGCAGCATGGATTCACAGCAAGAAGGTCATGTCAGATGAATCTAATAGATTATTTCACTGAGTGACCAAAGTAGTAGACCAGGATGGGGCTGTGGACATGGGCTACCTAGACCTCAGAAAGGCATTTGTCACATTCATGCACAAAAGACTAATAAACACATTAAGCAGCCTGGGAGTTGGTCGCAGGGTGGTAGTTTGGTTCAAACATTAGCTGGACAACTGGACGCAGAGGGTAATAATACATGGAGTCCACAGTAAAGAAAGGGGGGTTACTAGTGGGGTTCCGCAGGGTTTAGTACTGGGTCTGGTCCTTTTTAATGCCTGTATAAGTGACATTGCAGAGGGTCTGGAAGGAGAAGTATGTATCTTTGCACACAACACAAAACTCTGCAACAGGGTTGATACACAATGTGGGGTTGAAAGGATGAGAATGGACTTGACGAGGTTGGAGGAAGGGTCAAATGTATGGCAGCTTAGATTCAATGCAAAGAAGTGCAAAGTAATGCACCTAGGAAACAAAACCCCAATGGAAATGTACACCATGTGGGGGAGGAGATACTGATAACAACAGAATTGGCAAGAGACCTGGAGGTAGTTATATCAGAAGACCTAAAGGTGGGAAAGCAATATAAGAAGGCAGAAAGGAGGGCTGGGTGGATACTGAATTGCATAGGGAAAAGGCATCACCAGCAGAAAACAGAAAGTTGTTATCACTCTGTACAGACAGTTGGTGAGATCCCCGTAGTACTGTGTGCAGTTCAGTAGACCCATCTCCACAAAGACATAGACAGGGTAGAAGCTGTCCAGAGGAGGGCAACCAAAATTGAGCAGGGTCTGCACCACCATACATATCAAGAGTGACTAAAGGAGCTTAATATGTAGACACTCAAGGAAAGAAGGAGGGGGATGTGATAGAAACTTACAAGTACCTAAAGGGAATCAACAAATTCCCAGAGGGGAGCATCTTTCAGAAAAATAGATGTGCAAGTGCTAGGGTGCACAATTTTAAGACAGATGGGGGGGGCGGGTGCCTCAGCGGTAATGTGAGGAAGTATTTTTTTACAGAGAGGGTTGTGGATGTATGGAGTAGCCTTCATGAGGAGGTTGTGGAGTCAAAAACAGTGGGTGAATTCAAGAATACATGTGATAGACATAAGGGAATAGCAGTGGTGGTAGGAGGAAATATGCTGTTGGTTAACTAAGATCTGCAGCTTATCCATTGGGTAGGAAATTGGGCAGTGTGTTCCATGTGTCTTAATCAGAAAATGACAAGTGGCAGTACAGAAACATTGACATTGATGGCAGACAATGAGATGTGGGATGGGGGTGCCAGCTGAGGTTGGTGAGGATGTGATGGTTGAGGGTCCCGCATTTGGGTGTATGTCTCCCGCTATAAGAAGGAGGAGGGTGAAGGATAGGTGTTGAGATAGTATAGCTTGGAACAGAAAAGCCCCGCTATGAGTGGGGGCATGGATAGACATTTGTATGGGTAACGGGTGGAGCGAGAGGCAAGTAGGTGCAGGAGCGTCCAGGAGGTGGAGGGCCTAATTAGGAAGGGGGGGGACGTATAGTGGAATGTGCCCAGGTAGGAGTCTGTAGGAGAGAGAGCGAGAGAGCACAGGGTTGGAGGGGCAAGGAGGAGTTACACTATGTGCCAGGTATGGGGAGGGGGGCATGGGAAATATAGGCGGCATGGTGGAGAGGAGGGTTGGAGGCAGGAGAATAGACAACTGAGTAGAGGTAAAATGCTAGCCACAGTGGACATGGTGCAGGGATTTTGTAGCAGCTTCTTAGACAAGGAGATAATTACGAGGAGAAAGGAGCCTGAGATTGGCTGGGACAAATGTGTTGGTTGGCCCCCTAGGAGGGTGAATGGCCAACAGGCCTTGTAGGTGAAACAGAGAGAAAGGGAATTCTAGAGTAGAGGGGAGCCATTGGAAGGCGGCAGGAGGCTGGTGGTGATGTGGTCGAAGAAGAGGGTGGGAAGAGGGAGTATTTAATCAGTGGAGGGGTGGGGGAGGGAGGTGGGGCAGGTTGGGGGGTCAAAAATTTAGAAGACAGTAAGAGGCCTGGGGTTTGTGGAGATTTAGCAGAACAATATCCCTGGAGAAATTGGGCACCAAAGAGAGCTGGCTCGGTGGAGTGGGGTGGGGAGGCGTGGGGTTTCACAGATTCAGAAAGGAGCTGCAAACACTTAGCACTCTAACTTCAAACAGAGATTTATATTTTTTTCCTTACTTTACTCAGGCAGGTTTCAGTTTAAACAGTAAAAATACATATAAATTCACAGTCGGAGCCCTGTCGGCAGAGAGAGATAGGGGAGCCAATCAGCTGTGAATGCCAGGTGGCACCTGCAATACAATAGGGTGCTCTTTCACTGTACCTTGAGCCTCATTTTGTCTGGGGTCCTGGTCTCAGTCAGTGGCTGGAGAGGAGTCTGCCGACCGCTGGGAGCAGTAGCAGCCCTGGTCAGCGGGAAAGAAGCTTGAGCCTGATTTTGTCCGGTGTCCTGGTCTCGGTCGGCAGCTGGAGAGGAGCCTGCCAACCGCCGGGAGCTGTAGCATCCCTGCTCAGAGGGCATCACATCAGTTGACTTCCTATGACCTCTCCCACCAGAATGGCCTTATTTCTGTACTATGCATTCATGAAGTCCCCTACTGTGTATGACTCCAGTTTGTCCTCAGGAAGGGCATTTCACGTGTCCACCAGTGCTCTGTTAAAAAGTATTAATTCAGGTGCAAACCGCACACAATTGCTGTTGCTTCCACAGGGTGGCCTCCATCCTGCTTATGTCGTTGTGGAGTTTAGCTTTATAGAAATGCACCCAGTACTCTGGATAGGGCCCCACTAATAGTCTGTACAAATGGATAACAACTTGTCACTTTCCACTGGTGATGATGCTCCTTATTTTTTTTTTCTTTTTATCTTTTGTTCTTGACTGTGATTCAATCCTCATCCACCCTGTTATGGAGTTTAGCAACCCTGGCAGCTGCCATACTCCAGCGAGATCACCCGAGCCATGAGTACCCTGGTCTGCCCCCACACCCCCCACGATGGAACACTCCCCTGGAAGGCCCATGGGAAGGGAGACCACATCATCAATAAAATCCTGCCCAGAGGTCTGGCTTTGTTTAGTGATGCTTGATGGACAACATGGTGGTTGTCTGCCTGTTAGCAGCAGGGGCTTATTGGCTGTGTGCAGGGTCAAGTCACTGTAGGGATGCAGATGTGCAATGACATGAACAAGGCTAGTGCCAACAGGTGCTTCGTCCCACCCATAAGAATGGAGGACACACCTGCACAAGGACATTAACAAAATGGAGGAAGTCCAGAGAAGGTCATCCAAAATGGTACAGGGACTGCATCAGAAAAAATATGAGGACAGATAAACAGAGCTCAATATGTATACTGTAGAACAAAGGAGGGAGAGGGGAGATATGATCGAAACATTCAGATAAGGGCATTAATTGATGAAAGAGTCTAACATGTTTCAATGTAAGAAAAACAGCAGCACAAGAGGACACAGCATGAGATTAGTGTGAGGCTTATTTATTGGGTAATGTGAGGAAGTTTTTTTTTCACAGAAAGGGTGGTGGATGCATGGAATGGCCTACCTCCAGAAGTAATGGATATGAATAAAGTGCTGGGCAGGGCTTCAAACAGGCATTGGATAGGCACAAGTGAGCAATACAGATGAGTATGAATAGATAGGCCACTGCCAGAGTAAGGGCCTATGGCACATTAATAAGACTGAACAAATGGGCAGACTGGATGTGCCTTGTGGTCCTTATGCGCCATTGACTTTTATGTTTCTATGTTTTGTTCCACAGCAACTAATTACTTTTTGTTTAGTATATAAAATTAGCAATCTCAACATACACAGACTTTGTAGAACAACAACATAATTGGTTTAGGTGCAAAGGCTAAATGGCAACTGTTGTTCGATGGGGGAACCAGTTGAAAAAGACAGGATAACAAAAGATAAAAGGGAACAGAAATTGTCATTGATTGCAGTGCATTGATGGGCCAGTAGAAAGGTGAAAAGAGGAACACATAAGAGAAGACACTATGTCTCAAGCATGAATAACATAAAGAAAGACGAGATAGAAAATAGCAAAGGGGTGGTTTTTGAGAGAACAAAAGGCTACATTTGTGAAAAAGGTGAGAAAAGTCCATGGATCAAAAGACAGTATAACAACAGACATCAAGGAAGGAAGGGAATAATAATTGATGGCAGTGCATTTACTGGACTATGGGGAGGTGATAACAGCAGCAGTTTACCAGACAGGCTGAGTCTCACCGATGCTGCAGCAGAGAACAAAACATAACTGAACATAGTTTAGGGACAGTGATATACAGCACAGCAATATAAAGGCAAGCCATTGTGTGAGATAACAACTGCAAATGGTTCACACTTCAACAGAAAACTACTCACAACAGATGAAAGAAATGGAATTGTTCAGTAAGCACACTCTCAATCTGTCCTGGCACTGCTTCAACATGGAAAACTGAGGCCAGCAGTGTCCTTCAAGGTGCATGTTCTGTATTGGCCAAGATTACACAATATTACTGCACAAGGCAATACGACACTAGTAGTTTTTGTTTCTGACTGTGTGCAATGATGGAAACACTAAATGCAACTTTATGGCATGGAAGATAGGGCAGCATAATCTGGCAATACTAAAGCCACATCAGTGGTCTGTACATTCCATTGGTGTGTTATGCAGTAACTAAGATATTTACTTGCAGTATTGACTGCTGACCCTCTTGGTCAAGATTCTCGGAGCAATAGGCATGCTTACTTGACTGGCGAAATAAAAAAGTGATGCCACATTTGTGATTCTGCATGGCAGCCTGTTTGCAACAAATGTGGACTTACAGCAATAGTTAGGCGATTACCACCCTGAGACATGGTGCTAATGGGGTTTACAGCAACTGTCAAGCCCTATTATGGAAGGGCAAAAAAAATTAAACAATATCAATTTTCGTTATTCGACAACAACCGCCCAGTGTACATCCATCTCTGTTTCGGTGGTGTAACTTGCATCCAATGGGGATTGTGCCTGAATATGTTCCTCCTGCCAGAACCACACGTCTGTGCCTTCCCCCACCAAAACACAAGCCCAGCACCAGCAGAATAACCATCATATGGCTGGAGGTCAACCACCTATGCCCCAATCTCCAAGACAGGAGTAAAAGCACCATAGGTCTGAGGGACCCACCCACCAGCCACGATCCTACAGACATTACAATTGTGCATGTGGATGGAGGCACCATGAGCTGCCCCAAGGGGAATCATTTTGGCTGATCAGGAATCAGTGGTTGAGGTGCATTATGGCCCCTACAGGGAATATTATACACAGATAGGGGATGGAGTAGGAGGGGCATTTGTAGCTCAGCAGTGCATTGAGTTACATGTATCTGGGATTGTGTGTGGTGTGCACTTGTGCACTATGTTGTAATGTCCTGCAACTTGAGACAATCTGTTCATGAACACCCTTTCTTTGGCATACTGTTTAGATCATGGCAAGTCACCAGACTAAGTCTAAGGGTACCTGCCCCTTACAGACTCATGCGTAGAGTCTGTGAAGCAACTCAACACATTGCATGGTGCAACTTGGGACATGCATGGGGTGCTTATAGAAACATTCCATTCACATGTACATAGCCACTGAAACTGGAGTACAATTGTACATGATAAGTGGGACACTACCAATAGAACTGAAGTGGGTTGTAATAGTCACACAACGTTGCATGCTGAATGTCAATCTGAAATAGCATATTGTCCTGTCTATCATGGTGTGCATACCACAATCACACCCTTGCTACTCCCTATTCATATGCCTTTCTGATGCATCACATGAGTAGTACCCATCAAAGTACTGCACACCGGCAGACCACTGAGATCAACTATTGCTGGTGACTCATAATTGCAAATGTGCGGTGTTGACAAACAGCTTGTGTCACTGTGCCAGATACTGAGTTTTCACCCACTTTACCAGCTTGAAATGCTGGCTAAAAGTCAACATTGCCACACTGTGTATCACAAGATGTGCAGTGCAGTATCTCTAGAAACACACCACAACGCAGAGATGCATGATAACTATGCACACCAATGGTGTCCATGACACATGGTGTTATGTAGAACACAGGGGGTAGGAGTGGCTGGTAAAAGCAAATAAGTAAAACCAGCTAAGTCCAGAAAGGTAAGTCGAATACAGCAAGCACAATTTGCCATCCTCACCAAGGTGTGCCCCTCTGTAGTTGGCACATATATGAAGGGTGGAGGGTGGTCTAAGCACCAAAAAGCAATGGTGCGTGTTGTACTTACCATCACAAATAGAAAGCTTGCTGTATTTGAACAAGCTGTTTTGTATTGGATTTTTATAGTGGTCAATGTTTTTAATCAGCTATTTTCAAATGGTGGCAAAAAAGAATACTCGCATGTGATGGTGTATAGGATGCCACACTTGCCAGCCCAATTTTTGCATCCTAAATCACAATGATGCTTTCATGAGTTAGCACCACATGTGCAGGCCTCAGTCATCCAGGAAAGATTGTGATTACAGTTACCCATGGAACATGAGTTTCAGTGGTGCTCTCAGTACATCTAATCTGTGAAAATAACCCATTTTCATTCTGTGGCAATATCAGTGACACATCCCTACTTCACACCCCATCATTCCATCACTTTCTGGGTACTGCAATGGCACACAAGAGTGCATTAATGTGTGATGATACAGACTGACAGTGTGGCACTGATAGACAGCCTGGTGGCAATGAGGACTGAGGTGCTGGACACCTTACCTCGCAGCATGCCGGCAACCTGGGTTCAGGAACAAGCCAGGGCCGTTGGAGGTCTGCAATGGGTGGTGAAAGGTGGAGCTGGACGGAGCTACTGACAGGAAAGTTCTCCTCTACAGGCAGGTGTAAGGGCTTCCTCAAGCTAATGGCTGCCACTTGGTGTAGGCTGGGTACAGTACGGGCCAGGAGGAGCCAGGCACAAATCCTGGGGTGGGAGGAAAGGGGCCATCACAGGGGCTTTGGGACTAATGCATGCCTCCACATGCATGCATACCCACTCCTGGGGTCCCTGGGAGTAAACAGAGAGAAAATCACCGGCGGTAGGATGGCAACTGACTCCCCGCAAGTGCCGCTCCAGGTCAGGTGTGAGGTAAGGCCCAGTAATTCTGTTTGATGGTGTCTGGGAGAGTTGGTTGGATGAGGGCTATAGGGGGATTACAATAAAGTGCAGCACTGACTGGGGCACAATTGTATATCTCAGCAAGTGCAGTAACAGCATCAGCCATACATGGCTTTGGCAGCCACTGTGTTCCTAAGCAGTAGGACACTAGATTGTAAATTGTGTCCTATATGGGTTCATCCACACAATGTATGGTCTGGTGCCATGTACATTACACTTTGTAAAAATTATGACACACAGTGAGACTAAGACAGGAGTCCATGCCTGGATGCACCAAATACCACACCAAAACCAACACTGGTACATGCTGCAAAGAGCAATGGTAAATGCTGCTAAAAGCACCTCAAGCATAAAGATTGGATTAGTAGTGGGATGCAAATGACTATGAAAATGCTCTTTCTATGCACACTGTGCAGATGAGCGACAATAACCAAGGCTCTGCTGTCACTTGCACCACAGACATCACAGTCTTGTAAATGGTATAGAACAATGGATGGTCTGACCAGAGTCATGGACTGGGTGGGCAATGGGAATGCCACATACTTTGGGGGTGGGACCTCAGTAATGCCACAGTCCCAAGCACAGAACAGGAAACTGGTTGTTGTGTTTGCAATGGCATTAGACTGGACAGTTAGGGGGTTGCAATAATTGAGCATCTATGACTAAAAGTAAAAGGCAAAATAAAAGTGGAAGGGAAGATATGTGAACTTACTGTGCTGTCTGTCTGCGTTGATGAGGTGTGCTTCACTTCATGACCCACGTTGCTGTGTTCACTGTTGTCAGTGCCAGTATCGATTGAATTGGCCAAGTTAGGGGTTGCCAAGTCTTGATCTGCATTGTCAGTGCTACATGCTTCTCTTGGGCCATCCATGATCACAAGCTCTTTGAGAACCTTGGAGGTAAACAAAGCGGAAATGTTAGTAATGAAAGCAGTGCATGCTAAAACCATACGAGCACACAAAAAATACGGTGACAGGAAAGTATTGATGTACTCTACCTCAATGTGCTGTCGCTTTGCAGGTACCATGCTGGTTCTTCTTGCGGTCTCCTTACGGTGACAGGAGAGTGTTGGTACAGCATCTTTTTTCAACCGACGCTGACCAAAGCGAAAGCTAACGCTTTGTAAAACACTGGGGTGTATGTCGAACTGATCTGCTTCAAAGTGATCAGAACAAAGAACACTGTGACTGACTGGTGTCCAATGTTTCTGCTTAATGGCTGCAATCCATTGCTGCCTCCGTGCTTTGTCCAGAGGAAAACGATGAAAGCTGCGGCCACTAGAAACATCATTTTTGCAACCAAAGGCAGCGCAGTATGGCAAATGTAAGTGTTATGGATACAATTTTGTCTGATTAGAGTGTTTTTCATATTACTGGACTTTAGGACTTAACTTAATATTTGTTATTTGTGTGTCGTGGTATAAGATAGTATGTGACTTTGCAATGATGTTATTTATATTGTATATTATGTTATCTTGTTGAATGTTGTCATTTGTAAATTTTATGTTTAAGAAACAATATTTTAAATAACAGGACCATCTTGAAAATAGGACTAGTCCTAATGTGATGGTAAAATTGACCATTTACTATCCTGTATAAAAATAAAGGTTTTACTACTGCTACTACTACTACTACTACTACTACATTGATAGAGGTGTGAACACAATCTAGAAATCAGAAATAGTACAGAGATGCAAAGATAGAGCAGACAGTTGTGATGTACAGTACTTGTTAGTGTTCCTAATTCAGTGACAGACATGAAGTGGAACAAAGATAACTTACAACAGGAAACTAAATACACAGCAGGACAAAGAGAAGAAAAGAAAGAAAGAGCCTCACTGGCAAACATTTGCAAAAAAATTAATTGTGTTCGGGTAGAACAATGGAAGTATCCACTGTGGTAGGCCAGTGGTATACAGTCCAATGTGATAAAGCAATGTATTTGACACTGGAGAAATATTAATAAAATAACATACAGTTTCAGAGAACAGTACGACAACAAAAAAGGCAACAACAACACTACATTGTAATGAAGAAGGTGTGTAAAGATGACAATAAGTGATGTAGTCTACACGCTATATGTTCTGGCCACAAATGGTGAAAAATGAATAAGAAGACAAAGCGAGTTGTTGCTGTGTCCACCACCAAAAAAGAATTTCTGCCACAGAAACACTGTACCACAACTGTGCTTACAAATCCTTTAAGGGACTGTGTATGGTAGTTTTTTTTCTCTAAACTGGCATGATAAACACAGCTGTCAGTAGCATGCCAAAAACAGAGATGAAAGGGAATCAGATATACAACATCCAAATAATCACAACCCAAACTTAAGCTATAACATTATGCTAGTGTTGCACAACAAGATCACAGTACAAGGACTGCCAGTGCCAGTAACAGCACCAGTGGAAAAATGCTAGGAGACAGTAATGGAAGACAGAGGAGAAAAAGTTGAAACAAACTCAGAAGTGCCAGCAACAAATGATGCTCATACCATTGCCACCGATAGTAAATGATTGATCCAGTTATGCTCCCAGTCTAAAATGGTATTGTTAGCCATGGAACTGTACACACATAAACGTTATCGCTTTAGCTGGAGTAGTGAGTTGACAGTCTGATGCCTCAGTTTATATCCTTTGTAAAAACAGAAAAGGTGTGAAAAAGGTTGGACCAGTCTGTGACAAGTAATGACAGAAAATTGAAAGCATAGATTGGGTTGGGGAAAGGGGGATGGGGGGAATCGATTGTGAGATAAGAGGCAGCAACACTGGTAAGCTGGCCCCAGTGGTAAGGCAAGCACGGAATCACAAAGGAATGCCGACAGGCATTTCAATTACAAGGGTTCACAAAAAAGGTACCTAGCAGTGTCAAGTAGTATTGTGTTATGCAACAGATGATGAAAGTCTGCATTTTTGCCAAAAAAAAAATGAAAGCCTGTTTAATAGTCTGCCCCTGTAGTGTGTGTGTGTGTGTGTGGGGGATGTGCACTTTCCATACACAGGTGCCCTGAACTTACAATCCAGCGCAAAGTGTGGTCGTGCATAAAAGACACTCATTGGGGTGTGCTAATTTAGAACAGAGGTAAATAATTTGCTTTTGGTTTGTGATAACATATTACATTACTGAGAACAACAAAGGAAAAGTCACTGTGGATGAGATGGGGAAGGCAGGAATCCAGAAATTAGTAGCTTTGGTAGTGGTACCTGGCTCTCTGAGCCTTGGCACTTCCCATGCCCCAGAACCAGACATAATACTGTGGGATGGTGCTGTTAGGCAGGATCGGGCTGTAATGGATAGATCGCTGACACAACAAGATCAGGGAAGTGACAATTGGGCACGTTGTACAGCTTTGCCACTTGCGGTCATGCTTGTTATGTGGACAACACAGCCACAGGTTTCAATGTGTCTATTTGACAGTGCCTTGACAGTGCTTCGGCCTGATGATGTGTTGGAATGTAGTCCGACATAAAATAGAAATGTAGTAAATATTCAGCAGCCCATTTCTGAATGGGCATATGCAGTAAAGTGACCATGGCATACGACTAGATGCTCAGTACACAAAGCAGGCAGCATCTGTCCCTAACAACACTCTGGGTTATGTGCAAGTGGTGACTGGGACAGTGGATGCCATTGGATAGATGGGCATTGAGGCATGTAGCCGGGTGATGCGACTATTTATTTAGCGAGGAGTCAGATATAAGTTTGTGCACAGGTGATAGATTTGTTACATGCTCCTCAAAGTGCCAGTGTGCAGGCTATCAGAATGGCTTGCCAGAGTTAGAGGTGGTACTCGGTGAATTTGCAACAGAGAAATAAAAAAGGGGATGGGGGTAAGGAAAAGATCAGCAAGGAACCAAAAAAAATGCACTGAGCATAGAATTCATCTGTTCTAGTGCACACCTCCACCAGAGTACAGACAAAGAGTCAATAACTTGCTTTTGTCTGACATCGCATTTGTTTGACTCCAGCACACTGCTCCCGGGTGAGGTTTGCTGCTCATATTCATTCTGTACATTTTCGAGCACATGTAATCCAATAGCAACATACACATAGAGCAGCGAAGAGGGGGCCAGACATACGAGATTGGTAGCTAGTCTTTTAGTTCCACACAGGTTTAGGGATCCCTGAGAAAGGCTGCAACACCAGCTGATAACTGCTTATGTACACTGCTTATGAACACTCAGGAAATTTGTTTTGTTGCTTGACAAAACTTTTCAGCAGGATTGGGCAATTATTGGAGAGCCAAAAACAAAGTAAGAACCAGCGTGTTGTGAGCGCAGGTATGATAACTTTTCAATGAGACCATGGCACTCCAACAATATGTCACCGGTGGCCACACCCCCTCTTGCAGTCACAGTGACAGTGTGCTGATTTTGAGCTAATACCGGTAATCAGAAAATTATGAAATTAGAGAAAAAAAATGGTGTCTAGGTAAATGAAAGTGGGCAATTAACATATGGTTAGCAATGTCAGTACTATGCAGCACAATATCTTTTAAAAATAGTCCATTGCACATGATCTTTAAGGTTGGCAAGCAATGTGAGAAGGTATTAGGGAGGGCTAGGGGGATACTGGGATGTATAGGGAGAGGCATTACCAGCAGAAAACAGGAAGTTGTTATCCCTCTGTACAGACAGTTGGTGAGACCCCATCTGGAGTACTGCATCCAGTTCTGGAGACCCCATCTCCACAAGGACATAGACATGATGGAGGCAGTCTAGAGGAGGGCAACTAAAATGGTGCAGGGTCTGCAAGAGAAGCCATATGAGGAGAGACTAAAGGTGCTTGATATGTATACCCTTAAGGAAAGGAGGAGGAGGGGCGGATAGAAAACTTTAAGCACTCCCAGTGGAATCCAACAAAGTACAAGAGGGTAGCATGTTTCAGAAAAGAGATGTGCAAGAACAAGGGACACAATTTGAAGATAGAGGATGGCTCAGGAAATGTGAGGGTATGTTTTCACAGAGATGGTGGTGGATGCATGGAACAGCCTTCCGAGGAGGTTGTGGGGTCTAAAACTGTGGGAGAATTCAAGAATGCATGGGACAGACATAAGGCAATACTAGTGGGGGGGTGGGTAGGAGGAAGTAGGCTGTTGGTTTACTAGGATCTGCAGCTTATCCTGTAGACAAGGAAATGGGCCAAGCGGTCCTTATCTGCCATCAAAGTCTATGTTTCTATGTTTCTATGTTTCTAACAGTACTATTTTCAATGTGAGACATCCCTTCAACTGATGTCACCATGTTCCAAAACTGATCAGTAATTATAGTAAAGAAATCAGATGGGAAATGGCAGCATCACGATGACACACTTTAAAATAAAATAAAAAAGGGTTTTCGAAGGGAAAAAAGTGTATGTTTATTTTATTTTATTTATTTATTCTAGGATTACAAGTACCTTTGAGCCAAGGCTCTTTTACAAAGGTTCCACATCAGAAATAACAAACAACAAGGACACAACAGTGAAATAACAGTAAACAATTCATGTACAACAGTGCAATTGAAAGGGGTCGATTATAGGAAGAGTAAGGTGTAGAGAAGGAGGAGGAAAAGTGTAAGTAGTTAACAGAGGCAGCTATAGTAAAATGGTGAACACAGCTAGGACACATGTGCCCTCAAGGAATGGGTAGGGTCAGGTGCCCGGGGTGGCAGAGAAACAGGGATGAGAGGAGAGGGTGAGGATGAAGATGCAGTCAGAGGCATTTGTTGAAAAATAAATGGAAGGAGTGATAGAAGAGAAAAGGGGCAGGTGAGGGGGAAATAAGTGCTGTAATGGGGCAAGGAGATACTAATGAGGTGGTATGAAGATCTGAGATTTGAAGTGGTGCCTCAGGAGCTGGGGGAGGGGACTGGGGGCCTGGGGTTAAGCAGTATATAAGTTAGGATTAAAGTTGTGTATGTCATCATCTAGGAGAGGCAGTCACGGGAGCTAGAGGCAATGAGATGGGCCCGGATCCTGGTTTTGAACAGACATAGTGTTGAGGCAGAGGAGATGGTGTGGCTGAGACCATTCATCCATAGAGGAGCCCTACAGGTGAAGGAACATTGGCCCTGCATAGTTCAACAGCGAGGAATTTGTAGAATCTGGGTTGTCGAGCTCCTGGTTTTCTGTCAGTTGGTGTTTTGATGTAACAAGGCAGTAACACCGGGGGGTGTGAGGCCAAGGTTGATTTTTCTCACCATAGCACATGTGAGATACTTTATACGGTTGGAGAGTTGGAGCACAGTTGTGGGTGAGGCAGTGGACACCAGTTGTGAGTCGGCATGCGTTGTTAAGTGCAGTTGTTATATGTTGGAGGGCGGACATCATGGCAGAGCCATAGATAATGAGACCATAATCAATAATTGACACCACAGAGCTCTGGACGGCAATCTTCAGGGTCTCTGGGGTGAGGTGCTGCCTGTGCTTGTAGAGTAATCCAAGGTGTGTGCTGGCAGCTTTAGCCATGCTGTCAATTCACTAGAAATACCACCAACAGCTTAATTTGGTTCAAGGTCAGTTGGCATTCATCTGTATCCCTCTCCCCCGAGTCTTGCCTGAAAATAGGCAGGATTTGTCTAGTGCACTTACCCGGTCAACAAAAACTAAATAAAAAAAAAAATTGTGAGCCGTATAGGAGAGATTGGGGTCAAGCAGAATCCCTAGGTATTTGAAAGAGTAAACTTGTTCGAGGACAGTCCCCTGCTTGGTGGAGATGGCAAGGGGGTGTTGCTTGTAACAGTTATGTGAACTGCAGAATAGCAATGACTTGGTTTTCTTGTGATTGAGGACTAGTTTATGATTGGAGAACCATTTTTCAACAGTACTGAATCCGAGTTGGAGGCTGTGTTGTGGTGGTGAAAGGTACTTGTGCATAGAAAAGACAACAGCATCATCCACATACAGGATGATTTGTTCCAAGCAGGATTGTGGTAGGGAGTTTAAAAAGAGGCTGAAAAGGAGAGGGCCCAGTATGGATCCCTGAGGTACTCCACAGTGGACAGGCAAGGTGTCTGAGATAGTGTTGGAAATTTTTACTCTTTGAGAGCAGTTGTCAAGGTAGCTTCTGAATCAGTGGGCTGAGTCTGGTGTGAGGCCAGCCAGGAATAGTTGGTCATACAGCAGCCAATGATGGACCATGTCAAATGCCTTTGAGAGGTTGATGAAGACAGCCCCAGTAAGAAGTCCTTTATCAAGGGAACTATGCACTGCACCAGTAAATTCAAGCAGGGCAGTGGTGGTACTATGCCCTTTTCTGAAACCGTGTGGTTGTGTGCACAGAATATTATATTTGTCCAAATAATCAGTGAGCTGGTCCGCAACAATACACTCTAGAGCCTTGGATAGTGGTGGCAATATGGAGATCGGGCGGTAGTTAGAGTGGCAGGTCTTATCCCCAGTTTTGTGGACCGGGATCACAGTGTCAGTTTTCCATATTTCAGGGAATGTACTGGTGTGGAGAGAGAGGTTAAGAATTTTAGTTAAGGGACTGAGGACCTCATCAAGTATAAGTGATAGCAGCTTAAGGTCCAGGGTGTCACTGATGATTCTGTAAGTAGAGATGGCTGAGGCGATGTGGCGGCGAGCTTCATTCATCTTACTCTCCCTGAAGTAAAAATGAGGGTGGTTTGACAGAGTGCAGGGTGTGTTAGAGGGGATGTGACTGACTGTGAAGAAATCAGGTGGTAGAACAGTACTGAGGTCAGTAAAAGCCGTGTTAAAGGTATTTGCAATGACCATGAGATCAAGGGTAGTGGACCCTTCAACAATTAATATGGCTGAAGGGGACTTTGATTGTTTCCCAGTTATGTCTTTGATATTGTCCCAGAAAGCATGACAATTTCCCCAGGTGTTGGTAAGGACATCCTTATAATATGAGCTTTTCATGAGACGAATGGATTTTGTGCAGGTATGACGGGCATGTTTGTATTTTTGGATGTCAGATCATTTGCCTGTGGCTTTAGCCACTGCCCACAGGTGGTCCCTAAATTTCAGCTGGGATAGGAGCTCTGCAGTTATCCAAGGGTTACAGAGGGCTTTTGTTTTCCATTTTTTTGAAGGAGCGAAGAGGTCACAGGCCTTATTGCAGGTGGTGATGAAGTAACCGAGGGCTAGGTTAACATCCGTCGCCTTGTAGATGGGCAGCCAGTCTTGCAAGGATAGGTACTGTTTGAGATGGGTAAGTTGACCATGGAGGAGGACTCTGCTGGTAATGATTATAGGGGGTGGCTTTAGAAGTTTATTAGATCATTCACATATAACTGGGGAGTGGTCACTGAGACAGTTTGGGAGAACGGAGGTACGAGAGATCCTGGTAGGGTGATTGGTGAGAACCCAGTCCAGAAGAGTACTGGTGCCAGTTTTATAATTTATCTGAGTTGGTTTGGTGACCAATTGCAAGAGGTTGGCAGCTGCAAGGGCATCCTTATGAGTGTAGACATCAGATGCAAGCCAGTTTATATTGAAATCACCAAGCAGAATGTGTTCAGAGCCAGGAGGTTGGGAGCCAATGAAGTTAAGAACTTCTTTGGTGCCAAGATCTTGTTCTCGAGGAGGAATATTTACAGAGATGATGGTGAGGGCTTTTTGATTGGGACCTAGAAGAATTTTAATGGGTAGAAGCTGGGCCAAGGAGGCAGGGATGGGGGTTGGAACAAGGTGCCCCAGGAGATTATCCTTAATGTAGATGGCACAGCCCCTTCCCCTTTCAGAGACACAGTCCAGTCTGAAAACATTGTAGCCCTGTAAGGTAATTGCCAGATCAGGAAATTTTGGTGTCAGCCATGTTTCAACTACAGAAAGGATGTCAGGATTATGTTGACTGATAAAGGCTTGGAGTGCATCAAGCTTTGTTAACAGGCTGCAGATGTTAATGGTTGCGATGGTGAGGGCTACTGCCTTTTTCACAAGGCTTGAACAGCTCGGGCCAGGGTTTGTATGGATGTTGCCTGAGATCAGTAGGAGAAGTAGGATGAGCTTCATTGAACAGAAGAGCAGGTCCAGTAGTGATAATTTGTGTTTCCTTTTAGCGTATGGGCAGTAGGTAGAGTCCATATGACAGCCCCAATGATATGCAATATGGTACAGTAGGGATAGGCTGGCATTAAGGCCAATCTTAGTGGTGTTAAGAAGCAGCTAGATATTTCCAAGTGGAGGCCCATGGGGAGGACTGGTAGAGAAGTGCAGCTTTCCCAAGGTGCTGCTGGTATTGATTAAGTAGATAGTGGGTACGGGGGGGGGTGGCAGGGGTCTGGGACAGAGAACAAGGGAGGAAGGACAAGGAGGGAGAGAAGGGGAAGGAGCAGGTGGGGAAGGGAACTCATAGCTGGTGTAGGGCAAAAGAAAGGAAAAAAAGAAACAGGCAGGGAGAAGTAGTGAAAGAACATTTTGGCAAAATAGGATTTAGTATGGAGGCAGTACAAGGAAGGTATATAGCAAGTAAAGCAACTGTAACTTTAAGAGGGAAGACTTTTTTAAATGAAAGAACAAGATCCCTCTAGTGGCAGATCTGCATAACCTACTGATGGAAAACTAGGCAAAAAACACAGAAAACAGTCATTTTAAGTATAAGGAGCAATTGTGGCAACAGGAAGAATTAGCCAGGGAAAAAGCCACTTGAGATACAGCAACAGAGGGCAGTATCCAAATTAGGATGTGTCTGTGGAACATGCCAAAAATTGAACCTGATGGCTGAGTCCTGTCGTACCTTTACAGGGTAGAGGAGCTTTCTTCCAGGCAGCCCAGCTGAGCAGTGCAAGTGGAGGCTTAGTTGGAGCCGACCAACCGGGCAAGGCTTCGGGAGGCAGCAGAGATAGTATTCGTACTGGAGGCAGCACTCAATTTGGACCTACACTGAGGGGGAAAGAGACAAGCAAGAAGTTAAATAGGAGCTAGGGAACTCTGGGTAAGGGTATGACATAACAGCAGAGATAGAAGAACAACAGGAGGCAAGAGATGTATGGCTTACAGATTAACTTAACAAAGGGGTATAAATGGCCAAGGGATAAGGAATTTAAAATGCATTTGCTGCTGAAAAGGTGGTCTTGTTGCCACTGAGTCCAGGAGGGGGCTGCAAGGCTATACAGAAGTTGATGCTAAAACTATGTAACAGCTTTAAAATTATACTATATGAAATGCCAAATGTTTTAAAACCTTTAGGAAAACAAATAAATTAATCAGTAATTTAGCAGCATTGGCCTAAATGTAGTAACATCACTAAGATCAGGAACTTAACAGCCTCTTAAAAAAAAAACACAGAAAACAGTCATGTATGTAAGTTAAATATAGAGGTTACACATATACTCAAATTTCCAATTATATAAAAAGTTAAAAAAAAGGTTTACGTTCCCTTTAAATAAAGGAAGGAATGGGTTAGTCTTGATGTTTTAGTTAGTTTTAAATCTGCATTAATTATCTTTTCGACTGCTTGCATTCTGTACAGCACCATGAGCCTCAGGGAATGGCACTTTTTAAATGAAACCTTGCTTGCTGGTTTATTGATTGAGTGATTGATTCATTCATTGGTTGATTGATTTATTGATCAACTAATCAATCAGGGAATCAGCTCATTATATCTACCACTCCTTAGCTGTGGTTCATAATATTTGTTGACTAACAGGCATTAGCTGCCCTGCTGTTGAATTTTAAAGTCATCTCACCAAGGACTCTATTGTTGGGAGTTGCTCCCCTGCCATTGTTTGATTTAGTCAAATGCTCCAGATATCAACAAACAACAATAATGAATGTGAAGCTCTGTGGTATCAAATGGATGCACACTATGAACCTGGCCACAAAAGAGTGTTGCCATAGGAACAGAGCTAGATAAATCATCTTGGACAGGACCCTAAAGGTACTGTACTCTCCATGTATAAGGAGAGTTTTCAGATTACTGGAGCTGTGTCTTTTAATATCATATGAGTTTCTTATGATGTTCACTAGGGAATGTAATAGCTAGAGCAAAAAGCAAAGATGATAGAGAACACCCTGGTTAAATGCCCTGCTGAATATTGAATAGCTGTGAGGTTGCATCATTAGTGCAGATTCCGGCTTTATGAGTATTGTATATTAAACAAATCCAGCTAATAAATATCTAACCAAGTCCCACTTTTGTTATCACTCAAGAAATAGCCATTTGAAATGTTCAAAAGCATTTTCAGAGTACAGGGACGCCACCATAGCATAATCATTATGACATTGTGTATCATATACAATGCTTTCTTAATACTGGATTTCCCTTTCTTCCCTTGACAAAGTCTGTCTTGTCTGTTTTAACAGTATCTTAAGGTATTTTCCAAGTGGAAAGCAAACATTTAAAAAAAAATGTATGACATGGGTCTTTAAGATACATATTTTGTCAGATCGTTGCCTTATTTGGGAATTGCCAGTATAAGTACATCAAAGGAAGAAGGGAGAGCATTTTGAGATTGGAAAGTGTTAGACAGGACCTACAGTAGATGCATCCAGGATGCAACACAATAGTGCAACATACTGTAATAGAGTTGCTGCAATTTCAATGGCAGTTAATTGCTTTTGTAATGCAATAACTCAAGACACTGTGTTGTGTCCTATCCTTCTCCACTGTAGGTATTGAGTCAGACTAGTGATAAATGTTTTTATAGAAATCAGTTGAGAAGCCATCTGGACCTAGGACATTCCCTGAATTGAGTTACTTGATTGCTTAAATAATTTCATGGTCAGAGAGCCTCTGATCAAATGAATTTCTATTGTAAAGTTTACTGTAACAATTGTAGAAGGCTCAATTAGTTTCCAAAGGCTCAGATGTATTTTAATTAGTTACATCTAACCAAATTTAGAGTACTGTCCACTCTGCTTTTCTTTTTGTAATAAATATGACAAAATCTTCCCAACTTATCAGTCTGGGGATAATATTTTGATTTGTTAAACAGTATAAAACACTTCGTTTTAATATATCTTAATGAGCTTTAGTCATTCTTTAAATTTTTAAATGCTTTAAACAAAGATACTTTAGAAACCTATTTGATGATGCCTAATTTGGACTTCTTTTATCTTTTTTCAATGAGATGCATTGCTTTGGATTTTTTTAACACAGAAACTGAGATCTAAAGACCTCTGATGAAAGCTTTATAGGATTTCCAGATTTTGTTTTGATTTACATTGGTGTTATCATTAGTTTCAAAGAAGAATTTTGATTATTTTTTTGATAAGATTAATTAAAGCTTCGTTTTTCAGCATAATAGAGTCAAGTTTCCAAGAGGATTTCGTTTTGATGATGTCCCTAGGTGCCAAAATCAACCCCAAAGGGATATGATTGGACACTGTATGACATCATATTGAAATTTTTCTACTTCTCTGATCAATATTTTAGGCACTACATGCATGTCAGTTCTTGAATATGTAGATAGTCTATGAGAAAATAATGTGAGTATTCTTTCCCAAGTGTTTTTGATATTTAAGGCTCAGGTAACAGTGTAGTCTGGAGTGGCTTTTACCATCTTCAAAACATGATCTGGATTAAAGTCTTGATTCCACCTGTTAGACTTTTCCTCATTGGTTTATGCATTTGTAATGTCCAGGTGCAAATGTTGTGATGCTTCATACCTCAAGCTGAGTGGAGGTGTGCTACAGCACCTGCAGCTGGTGCAGAATGCTGTGGTTAGGTTGGTGATGGGCCTTCCCTGGTCATGCCATATTGTCCCAGTTCTGCTCAAAATGTACATGCTACTGGTGAAGTGATGTATCACCTTCAGGACTTGTTTGCTGACCTACATGGACTGAGTCCTAGTTACCTGAGTGACCCTCTGACCCCTTATCAAACGTCCTGCCCCATCCTTTACTTC
The DNA here is from genome assembly GCA_016271365.2 of Neoceratodus forsteri. Taxonomy (NCBI): domain Eukaryota; kingdom Metazoa; phylum Chordata; order Ceratodontiformes; family Ceratodontidae; genus Neoceratodus; species Neoceratodus forsteri. The sequence continues at coordinate 376,307,924 of CM057449.1, forward strand.
AAGGTGGGCCTCCTTGCCATTTCCATGGCTAGGCTTAAACTTTCTGGTGATTGAATGTTTCTGGAACCCACCTGTGGCGCAGGCATCCTTGATCTCTTTGGGAGACCCCATCAGTGGAGGCCTTCAATAGGATCTTAAAGTTTTTCCCATTAAAGAAGCTTTTGGCCCCCTTTAGTAAGCTCATGTGTTGATGTCACCAAATGTTTTGTCACATTTAATTATTTTAACTGCATATTTTGTATTATTTATGACTGGAATGGTTTATTTATATTTTGCTGTTTATTTGTACACTTTTATATTTTATTGTATGGTGCTCTGAGCTCCTTGGAATGGTAGCTTCGCTAGTAAATGCTTACTTACTTATTTACTTTTTAATGTGCTATATATCCACAATGGCCAAAACATACATTTTAATTTTTTAGTAATATTTGCGTCATTATATACATTCTGGTTAAGAGATGATTAATTGAAGTCAGAATCTAGAGTACAATTAAAATATATGGAAGCTATGTAAAATTGTGAGACCGGAGCTACAGTAACTGCAAGAACAATAAATCGGGTTCATGACTATTTGGTGTGTACATTGTGGCCAGAGTAATAACTGAGTTATTGTTCATACCTGATATTATAATAAACCTGCCATTTTGATGAGAAATTGTTTGTGGATTTTTTTATTACAGTCTGTTTCCTAATAAACTGGAAACATCTCTTGACTCAGAATTATAGCACGAATAGAGTCACTGCCCACTCACAAATGTTATTTTTATTTCTCCACTTCCTTTAAGAGGAAGAAAAAGACAATGGGTCTTTTTCTTCCAAGCATCTTTAATAATGTTTTAATGGAGTTTGAAAGATATAATAATAAACCTGCCATTTGAATCAGAAATTGTTTGTGGATTTTTTTTATTACATCCTATTTTCTAAGGAAACTGGAAACATCTCTAAGCTTAGAATTACAGCATGAATGAGGCCCTGCTCCCTCCCAGATTTTAATTTATTTCTCCACTTCCTTAAAGAAGAAAAAGAGAATAGTTTTCCTCGAAGCATGTTTAATCATTCTTTTTTGTTTAAAAGGGATATGAATCCTATTGATGTTCCAGGTCAACATACCGGGCACAATTCTCAAAGCAACCGGTGCAGGGCAAGGGGCTTTCGCCATAAGGAATGGTGCAAAGTGCGTCTTGTGCCAAAAGATACACCGGGAGCAATTCACAAAGGCAGTCTGCATTGTCGGCAAGCTGCCTGCGCCAAATGGGGCTTGTGCTGCCTGAGTGGCACAAAACGGGCTGCAGCAAGGTTCTAGAGGCTTGCAGCAGATGCAGTCTGCCAAAGCTCCTTAATCAGGATTCTTAAAACTCACACAGAGGGCAAATTTGTAAGTACTGTTAGACCAGTCAGGGCTGGTCTAAGGGTACTTCGAAATTCACCCTCTGGGTGAGTTAAGCACATTGTGGCAATGTGCCATGGTCCCCCACCTCAGTCCCAATCTCCTGTTAATATTTAATATAATCCCTGGTAGTCTAGTGGCCCCACAAACCCTGATTCAGTGATTGCCTGTAATAATTAGTAAAATATCCCCAGTAGTCTAGTGCCCCCCCCAAACCTTGATCACGCATAATAATTAGTAAAATATCCCTTGTAGTCTAATGTCCCCTGAACCCTGATCACCCATAACAAGTAGTAAAATATCATTGGTAGTTTAGTGCCCCCCCAAACCCTGATTGCCTGTAATAAGTAGTAACATATCCCTGGTAGTCTAGTGCCCTCCTGCAAGCCCCAATCTCCCAGCATAAGAACTAAATTATCCCTGGTTGTCTAGTGGATAGCTCCAGCCCTGATCCCCTGTTAAGTGAAATATCAACATACCTGGTGGTCTAGTGGACCCCCCACTCCACAGTGCCCTGCCACTCTGCTCCACCATCCCATAACCAAGCCAGCAACTGGCACAGTCCACTGCTTGCCACAGCAGCCAGCCGCCAACTGAGCTCTGAATGTGTGTGCACTGTATATAGTACACACTCAGTGACTGACAGCTGCTGTCAAACACTGAGCATGTACTGTGTGCAGTATGTGCTCATTCAGAGCTCAGTCAGCAATTGTCTGTGGTTGTGAGCGATGAGCTGTACCAGTTACTGGCTTGGTTACAGAATGAAGGGGAGCGGGGTAGTAGGTCACTGTGGAGTGGTAGGCGGGGGTTCACTAGACCACCAGATATGTTTGTATTTCACTTAATGGGATCAGGGATGAAGCAGTCCACTAGACCACCAGGGATAATTTAGTTCTTATACCAGGAGATTGGGGTTGGGGTGCCACTAGACTACCAGGGATATTTTACTTATTACAGGCCATTGGGTTGGGGAGGAACTAGACTACCTATTTTACTAATTAATATGGATGACGATAGGGGTGCCACTAAACTACCCAGGAAATCTTGGGGACATTGGCACATGGCTGCACATGGTTTGCAGCAACCTGTGCAGGTGTGCCCTCTGTTTGGCGCACTGCTATGGTAGCTCCAAGTCATGGGACTTTTTCACCAGGACTCATCCAAATAAAGAATAAAGGCTCAGGGTCTGTGGTGCATTGGTGAGCAGAGCAAGCCACCTTTGTCATGGCTTGTGACAAGTTTTGAGAATGGGCCCTCTTATTTAATTTAATACAGGCCATTATAGATAGAGATCAACAAATGAAACAAAACATGAGTATCATGTACAAGGTATGTTCTACAAGTTTATTTACTGATTTGTGATTGGCAAATATACCATTAAACAAACTGTCATCTCTTTTTCTTTTTTTTTCAAACCTATGCCCTACCCTAGCTCCACACTGGCCCACAACCAAAAGAGTGTAACCATAGCCTACCCCCAATCCCCAAACCCAAATCACCAAACACCAAAACTCAGGTAAACTTCACAAATGGTAACCTGTGGGAAAATTAGATTGACAGAACATATTTCATTAATAAACCAGGGCTGACACTCTGAGTTTTATTATTTTATTTAACTATTACTTATCCTTGCATAACAAACAAATCATAATGAAAGAATCCCTGTGTCAACTGACAAATTGCAAAATGACTTGAGCAAACTATTTTTGCACAGTGACTACTAAGCTGGAAAAGAATATGGAACTCAGCATGAAGTCATGACAGGGTTGTTTGAATGTTAACAAGAGGTTAAAATCATCTCACAAAAGGAATGTCTTAAAAATGCAAAGAGCAATGACCAGATACTGGACAGAAAAAATACAGGCTGCTACTGGTAACAGTCTTTGCTTAGCTCAATAAGCTAATGGGCCAGATTTTCAAAGGCCCGACACAAGCTGCGACAATGGTGGTGCGCCCGGGAACCTGCGCCTGAATTTCTATTTTACAAGGTCCTGGTGCCTAGGTCCAGTGGCTTGTGGCAAAGGGGTTGCTGCACCTGACTTATATCATGCCCACCTGGCTGTGGGGAGTCCGCAGCACCATGGAAAGGGGCTGGCAACTGGGCACTGCCCCCCAACACCACCGCATCACTAGCACTGGAGCCGCAACACTCTCCATTACTATGGTGGGCTAGTGCTCACCTTTGGTACCCATTGCAGCACTCCCACCCCCTCCTATACCCTGATCCAGTGACCAGCACAGCCCTCCACATGCCACCACGGCTGGCCACCGAATGGGCAGTCCATGCGCGTACTGTATACTGAATACAGTACACACATTGATGACTCATTTGGTGGCTGGCCAGTGCTGAGATGGGTATGGGGGGTTGGCAGGATGCACAGACGTGGATGACGGGGACTGTGATGGGGGTGAAGGGGGACCACCGGACCTCCAGGGATCGCCCACCGGGGATGGATCGGGGCGGGCCACAGAGTTGCACATACAGGATGATCCCTCAGGAGCCATCTAAGTGCCCTTAGACCAGCCCCTTGCTGGCCTAAGCATACTTGGCACTTTGTTCCTGGGGGGGTCTTTCAAATTCTGGATCTGAGGGCTGCGATCGTCTGGGTCTGCCACAAGCCCACAGTGCCATGCCACAGCCACTTTCATGGTGCAAGGCTGGCGCTAGCACACTGTTGTGCAGACAGCCTGCTGGGTGATGCAGGCTGCCTTTCAAATTCACACTTGGTCCAGCCCTTGGTGCAAGGTGCCCTTGCATCAGACCTGTTCGACACAAGCACCTTGTGTCAATCTAAGGCCTTTGAAAATCCAGCCCAATGATTATAAATTTTGTGAGCCCCCCCATATCACTTAAGAATGTCTGTTTGTTCAAAGCAACTCAAAAAGGCTATTTTTTTCTTGGACACCTAAAAGCAGAAAAAATTTCTCTTTCCTGCTCTGGAGACTCAATATGAGAATGCCAGGGAGCAGAAACCGACTGTTGCTAGCTTTTTCACACTGTCGGGAAAGCAAGATCTCCTCAAATGTCAGCAGTAATAGAACCAATCTAGAGATTAGCTAAGCTACTGCTACTGGGATGCTAAATGCTTTCTAAGTAATCCTGAAATGTTGTTCCTGACTGAGATGTCACAGTCAGCTAACAGATCATGCTTCATGGAAGGTGGCTCCAGAACTGAGCCTGTGGCTCAGAGGTCCACAAGCTAAATACACCCTACCTCCCTAATAGCTTTTGGGGATGAGTGTATTGTTTAAATGCAGTTCAGTGGCTATACACATTGGCCAGGATACTCAAAGGGGTTGTGCATGGCACACCATTGTTGTGCCATGCACAACCCACTGATGCACCCCAGTGTGATATTCAAAAGGGGATGTTGCACCGTGCAGATCCCGATGCACTGGGGTGCACCAGTAATGTATTCGGCGCAAGTGTGGGGGGCGTGCCCATGCATATTCCGCACATCCGGATATTCAGCCTGGGATGTGCGCTGCATATACTGGTGCAACCCCTACTTGTGCCACACACTGGTGCTCAAAGTTGAGCCAAAAAGAAATAGGAGCAAGGGCTGGCCACTCACAGGTAAGCTGCAGTATTTCAGGGTGCAGCACAGCAACTGCCAGCTGTGGGTGGCCACCGAGCTCCGGGTCCAGGGTCAGTCAGCGTCACACTCCCCACGCCTGATCACAGACATTGTAATAGGAATGATATTCTGGTGGTCCAGTGGACGGCTTCCAGCCCGATCACGGACATAAGTATAATAAAAACATTTTACATTATCCCTGGTGGTCCAGCGGTGCCCCCTCCCCACCCGCCCACTGATCCCCACCACCCTGCTCCCCGATCAGCGGCGGGTGGCGGCTCCCACCACAAGCTGCCCAGCTGCCTGCCAGCTGACGGCATACGGTACAGCTGTACGCCCATTGGTCCTAGCGTGGGCCAGTAAATGTGCAGACTATACGTACTACACAGTCCGATATGTGAATGGATCCATTCACATATCTGGACAATAATACTGCACTCGATCTGGATGCCCATTGACCCATGCTGTGGACCATGGGTGTACAGCCGCATTGCATGCTGTCAGTCGGCGGGTGGCCAGGCAGCTTGCGGTTGGGGAGCTGCTGCCTGCCACTGACCGGGGGGGGAGCCGGGTGGCAGGGCTCAGTGGGCAGGTGGGGAGGGGGCTACCGCTGGACCACCAAGGATAATGTAAAATGTTTTTTATTATACTCATGCCCGCGATTGGACTGGAAGCGGTCCAATGGACCACAAGGAATATGGGACATGCTTATTATTATAATCATGCCTGCGATTGGGTATTGGGGCACTTTGCGGTGATGTGCAGGGGGCTTCGGTCCCCGATGGCTGCAGTCTGGCAGGGTGCCAGGCACGAGTCACCGGGGATCAGTGCACCTGCATGCAAATGGGGCCACAATGACATGCTAATGGTCCCAGTTGTGCCTTGCATGCATTATGGCCCCATTTGAATATTCACCTCTGAATATCACTCCTGCTGCACCTAGCGCAGCTGCATTTGCACTGACACAGCCCCCTGCTCCTCAATCGCCACATGTGCTGGCTCAGTGCCACTGCACCTGGTACAGTGCCACTGCACTTTGTGCAATGCAGGCAGCCATGATGCCATATTCAACAGTGTTGAGCCATGGCACAGCTCTGTTGAATATCACCCAGTCTACGCACTGGCGCTTCCCAGTTGCGCTGTGCCCAGCTTGCACCCCTGCCTGGTGCATTTCTAAATATCCCACCCATTGTATACAAACCTGTCAATGCCTGTCAAGAGAGAAATCATAGCATTATCTGAAAATAAATGTTTTTTTTGGTTACAACCTTGATAAGTGATAATGACCTGCAGTATGCTAAATACAAAATGATGTCCACTGTCTGCAATGCAATACATGTATGTGAAACCAAATGCATTCTTAGAGCTTCTGCAGAGTGTAGCTTAGTTAATTCATAAATGCATTGCATTTACAGCAAAGCTTGCTTTAATCTATTTTGAGTGACTAAAGTATGACTTCATACATATCAAAGAACTTTATTAAAACTTTAGCTGTGAACATACCTAGTACAAGCCATAATAATAATAAAAATGATTTACTGCCAGTCAAACCGGAAATATTTTTGATTGAAAATTCCAGCCCAGAGTTAAAAGAAGACAGCCCAACACTCCAAAACTGTACTGAGGATCTGGACAACCCAGCACCTCTGAGTGTTTGTATTTTCGGAAACCCCAAACCCAGCACAGTATAGACCTTTGCATTTGCAGCACCAGACACCTGGAGCAAACTCCTTCTAAAAACAAGCATTTGTCAATGCCAAAAGTTCACCATTGGTATTGCTATTGTACCAGGTGGGGCAAGACTACAGTTCCCAGCAGCATTGGCTTCTGGCTTTTTTACATGCACTTTTTAGCACTTTTGAAAAAACTAATTTTGTGGCCTCAGGTCCTCCTCCTCATGTCTCCAGACCTCGATTAGGTGATTTGGGTGCCCAGGAGCATGGGGGAACCTCTGTGTTGCCATAGGTGCAGCTTTAAAACAAACATGTGCATCCCTGCACCCCCATAGAAACATAGAAACATAGAATGTGACACAGATAAGGACCGCTTGGCCCACCTAGTCTGCCCATTTTCCTACCTAATGGATAAGCTGCAGATCCTAGTTAACCAACAGCTTACTTCCTCCTACCCCCCACTAGGACTGCCTTATGCCTGTCCCATGTATTCTTGAATTCCCCCACTGTTCTTGACTCCACGCCCTCCTCAGGGAGGCTGTTCCATGCATCCACAACCTCTCTATGAAAAATACTTCCTCACATTACCTCTGAGCCATCCCCTTCTATCTTGAAATTGTGCCCCTTGTTCTTGCACATCTCTTTTCTGAAGATGCTGCCCTCTTGGACTTTGTTGATTCCTTGAGGTACTTGAAAGTTTCTATCATGTCCCTCTCCCCTTCTTTCCTCAAGGGTATACATATTAAGCTCCTTTAGTCTTTCTTCATGTCTTCTGGTGCAGACCCTGCACCATTTTGGTCCCTCCTCTGGACAGCCTCCACTCTATGTCTTTGCAGAGATGGGGTCTCCAGAACTGCACACAGTACTCCAGATGGGGTCTCACCAACTGTCTGTACAGATGGATAACAACTTCCTGTTTTCTACTATTGATGCCTCTCCCTATGCATCCCAGTATCCCCCAGCCTTCCTTATTGCCATCTCACATTGCTTGCCCACCTTTAGGTCATCTGATATAATTACCCCCAGGTCCCTTTCCATTTTTACTATTGTCAGTATCTCACCCCCACATTGTGTACTCTTCCCAGGGGTTTTTGTTTCCCAGGCGCATTACCTTGCACTTCTTTGCATTGAATCTGAGCTGCCATGCAACTGACCATTCCTCCAACCTTGCCAAGTCCCTTGTCATCCTTTCCACTCCATCTTGTGTATCAACCCTGTTGCAGATCTTTGTGTAGTCTGCAAAGAGACATACTTTTCCCTCTAGTTCCTCTGTAATGTCACTTATAAAGACATTAAAAAGGACCGGTCCTAGTAATGAACCCTACGGTACCCTGCTAGTAACCCTCCTTTCTTCACTGTGGACTCTGTTTACTACTACACTTCGCATCCTGTTGTCTAGCCAATCTTTTATCCAGGCTACCACCTTGGGACCCACTCCAAGGCTGGCTAACTTGTGTATTAATTTTTTGTATGGGACTGTGTCAAATGCCTTGCTACAATCTAGGTAGGCCAGGTCCACAGCCCCTCCCTGGTCTATTACTTTGGTCACTCAGTCAAAGAAATCTATCAGATTCATCTGACACTACCTTCCCATCGTGAATCCATGCTGCCTTGGGTCCTGTGCCCCACTGGCCTCTAGGTACTCAACAATTCTTTTCTTTCAAAAGTGATTCCATCATTTTCCCTACCACTGAGGTCAAACTAACTGGTCTGTAGTTTCCTGCCTCTGTCCTATTCCCACTTTTGTGAAGAGGAATCACATCTGCCCTCCTCCAGTCCTCAGGTACCACCCCATCCTCTCATGATTTGTTAAAGAGAGTAGACAGCGGCGTCACTATTTCTACCCTTAGTTCCTTTAGAATTCTTGGGTGAGTCCCATCAGGCCCCATTGCTTTTTTCACCTTCAATTTTATTAGTTCTTTCAGAACCCTTTCTTCTGTAAATGGACTGGTATCGACCCCCGTCTTCAGAGTGTCTCTCTTGTTTGGTTTAGGTACCTCCCCCTCCTCCTCCTTTGTGAATACTTAGCAGAAATATTCATTCAGTATCTGTGCTTTTTCACTGTCACCCTCTACCCACATTCCCTCCCCTTTATTAAGCCTCAGTATCCCTCCTTTGGTCTTTCTTCACTCCCTAATGTACCTATAAAAGTTCTTATCCCCCTTCTTAACAGAGTTGGCTATCCTTTCCTCGGTTTGGGCCTTTGCTATTCTGACTGCCTTCCCAGCCTCTTTCTGCTTTAACTGATAAAGTTCTCTGTCCTGCTCCTTTTGTGTTTCCTTATATTTCCTGAATGCTATCCTTTTCTCCTTAACCTTCCCTGCCACCTCTTTTGAGAACCACAGCAGTTTTTTCCTTCGTTGTGTTTTGTTGATTTGCTTTACACAAAGGCTTGTTACCTCTGTGGTGGCTGTTTTGATTACTCCCCATTGTTCCCTCACCCCTCTTTCTTGCCTGTTTGCTAGTGCTTTTCTGAGGCACCATCCCAATTTCCCAAAGTCAGCCCTCCTAAAGTCCAATACTCTTGCTTTTGTATGGCTTGATTGTATGGCTGTGTTTATCGTGAACTGCACTGTTAGGTGGTCGTTTGTTCCCAGATGGCTACCCACTTCTAAATCTGAGATTCTTTCTCCATCCCCATTTGAGAGTACCAGGTCTAAGATTGCTCCATTCCAAGTGGGTTCCAATACTAGCTATCTGAGGCATGCCCCCTGTAGTGCATCAAGAATGACCATGCTCTTGGATGTGCCTGCAGCAAAGGTGCTCCAGTTAACATCTGGCATATTCAGGTCCCCCATCAACAATATCTCCCCTTTTTCTGCCATTCTAAGGAAGCCTTCTAACATTTCCTTGTCCATTCCCTCCCCTCCCCCTGAGATGGGGGGTCTGTATGCAACCCCCATGTGGATTGTGGTGCCATTTTCTGTCTTCAGGGTGACCCAGAGTGACTCATTTGCTCCCTGTTTACTCTTTAGTTCTGTTGCTTTGATCCCTTCCTTTACATAGAGAGCTACTCATCCTCCTCTTTTACCCTCCCTGTCCCTCCTGTAGATTGTGTATCCTGGTATGCTGACATCCCAGTAATGGTTCTCTGTGTACCATGTTTCTGTGACTGCTACAATATCCAGACAACCCTCTTCCATCAAGGTCATTAGTTCAGGGAGCTTGTTACACAGACTACGGGCATTGGTACTCATCACCCTCCACTTTTTGATGGCCTTACCCCTTTTAGCCCCATTCCTATCCTTACTGCCTTTGCCTTTTTTTGCATTTACCTCTGTCTTTCTCCAAATGACTTCTCTACCTTGGTGTTTACCTCACTAATTACCGTGTTTTTGTGGGGGAGGCTGGGATTTCCCTGCTCCTTTTCAGTGCCTCCCCCCTTGGCTAGTTTAAATGCTTGCCAATGAAGCATTTAAACCTCTCACCTAGGATCCTGGTTCCCTCCCTGGACAGATGCAGACCATCGCACCAGTATAGGTCTGCATCCCTCCAGGTGGCTTCCCAGTCCCCAATGAAGCCAAAACACTGAGCTCCACACCAGCTTTTCAACCATATATTGAATTCCCTGTTGAGGAGTACCCTAGCATCATTGCCTTATAGACAGGCAGCACCTCCGAGAAGGTTACCGTATGCTACTTGTCTAAGGCCCCGCCCCCAGCTCTGCAAACCTCTTGCACTGCTCTGATCCCATTCCTAGCCAGGTCATTTGTTTCTAGGTGGACAATGACATCCAGCTCCCTCCCTCGTGCAGCTGCTCCCACAATCCTGAGAATTCGCTTCCTGTCCCTCCAAGCCATGGCACCAGGCAGGCACCCTACCTCCCTCTCCCCTTCCTCCCCAATTTCTCCCCCCAATGATTGAGTCCCCCACCAGGAGTTGTTTCCTTCCCCTGTGGGGTCCCATGCCACCCTCCTGTGGGTCTTCTTTGTGAAGGTTCCCAGCATCCTCCTTGGTCTCCACTGCAGGTGCCTCCATAGAGGAACCACCATCCACCAGAAGAGTGAATGAATTGTGGAGAGGTACAGCTGGAAGGATGAAACTCTATTCCACCACCCTTTTCCTCCCTGAGCCCACACTGGTGCAGCCTCTCCTCTTTCTTGGCAACCTCTGAGGTAGTGGCATTGGTCCTGGTGGTCCCTGGGTGGGGGAGGAGGTTTCACAAATCCTAGTCAGGTCAGCCTGGAGATGTGCAACCTCCTCCCTCAGACCAGAGAGGTGCTTGCAAATAGGGCAGCATTGCAGCCTCCAGAATGTCTCCTGGAACACTGCTGCCCCACAGCCATTGCACTGCACTACTCCTATCATGTCTTATTTTGTGTCCCCTCTCCTGTTTCTCTGTATGCTTACTCTCTCCTCTCCTCTCCTTACAACTCTCACCCTTCCTGTTCTGGGACAGCAACTTCCTATATTTTTCAGTAGCCTCCTTCTTCTTTGCTCAGTGTCAGACCACCACCAGCTGGGGGAGACTGAGCTACTTTTTTCCTTTAGAGTTGACAAAACCAATGCTTCTCTATGATCCTTCCCTTCCTACTGCCAAACAGGAAGTTCCTATTGACAGTCAAATCCAGTGGCTGTAAAAGTAGAACTGGTTTAGGGTGGGTGGGATGGAGGGCAATTAGTAAGAAAAAGGCTAGCTAAGCTCTCTCTCTCTCTCTCTCTCTCCTCCTACTGGTTTAGCAAAGTAAGTTGATACAGTACCCTTCACAGCTCAGAACACACACTGACTTTCTTTCTTTTCTTTCTTTTTTTAACCCTAACTAAGACCCCTTCTACTTCTAATAAAGTATCTATCTTGCTTAATCTCAACAAACACTGACTCCTGCTGAGATATGTGTTAAATTAATAAGAAAATGTAGCTTCTTTTAGTTAGCTACTTTCTGCTCAACAAGCAAGGCTAGCAACAGGCAGTTGTAATTTGAGTCACCTGCTTTTATAGTGTTTAAGCCACACCCCCAATTAAGCTGTCTCTCCTCCTACTGGTTTAGCAAAGTATGTTGATACAGTACCCTTCACTGCACAGAACACACACTGACTTTCTTTCTTTTCTTTCTTTTTTTAATCCTAAATAAGACCCCTTCTACTTCTAATAATACCCCTCCATAGATGCATGTGTATTTATTATTTACTTATTTATGATTCAGATTAACACCTTTGAGCTGGTGAGCTCCTTTACAAAGGTTTCAAGTTGGTAAATGTATGTGTACGGAATGTAGCTCTGGGAACACAGGGCCCTATAGAACAACAGCGACCAAACTGTCAGCATAGACACCTTATAAACCTACATCATGTACCCCATACAGAAAATGTTCAAATCATCATCAAAATGCAATTCTGTGCAACTGCAATGCCATTCAATGCACAGGTGCAGAAACACATTTTGGCCAGGATTTGAAAAATAGCAGCTGTGACATACATGAGGTGGAGTAATACGAAGGCTACTTTGAAATTCTGGGGCCAAATTATTCAACATTTCTGAAGTTATGAGTGTGCATAGTGAAATTGCAACAAATGGTCATACCTTTGGTATTTTTACATATTTTGACCCACATTTTCAACATAGTGTTTTTATGACTCCACCTCATAAACCCTGTAGGTGAAAGGTTTCAATTCCATGCCAAAATGCCATTCCATGCCACAGGTTCAAAAACACATTTCAGAGAGGATGTGAAAAATTACAGCTATACTGTTCATGAGGTGGTGTGAAAAAATGCCTTCGTTGAAAATTTGAAGTCAAAATATTTAAAATTATCAACGTTATGCACCTGCATAGAAACATTTAAACAAATGTGTGTAACTCAGCCATTTTTTATCTTTTATACCAAATTTTCAACATGGGCTTTTTGGGACCCCACCTCATGAACGCTGTTGGTAAAATTGTAACTGTGAAATTACCTTCCGAGCCCTATTAATGAAACCATAGTCATAGTGTTCATGAGGTAGTGTCCCAAAAAGGCTATGTTGAAAATTTGGTGAAAAAGTTCAAAAAAATGACAAAGATATCAACATAAGTTAAAAACACCATTGAAATACTTTATACGTGACTTACCTTTATTCCTAAGTTTGCGGTTCAGCTTTGAAGAATGCAGACATGTCCCGATTCGCAAAAGATGACATCCTACAACATCCACTGGCAAGTATAGGGTAAGGTGGAGTGAGGGATGCTTGGTGCTCAGTGAGAGGGTTGGGAAGGGGAGAGGAACAGCGGTGATGATGAGGGATCATGTTCATTTTTAGGTAAACAAACAAAAAAGGACATCAGGGTACTGTTTTCTTTTTTCACAGGATAAATACTTAAAATAAATATTTCAGGACACTGGGGGTGGGCTTCCCAGTATTCCACATTACTGGGGGTAGGCTTGTAACGCTAACACAGGGATTGAGCACTCCAATGTCAGCAGCATAAAATAAACAATTGGCTGCTGGGCTGGGGGTGGAGGATGAAGGCTGGCTGGTGATCGGAGGGTAGGGGTGCCACAATACACCATGGACAATGATCGGATGGTGGCGGTGCCTCATTGGCAGCTGAAGTCAGAAGACTGTCAGTGGCCATACTGTCAGCAGCATCACCACTGAAACTGAATGTAACTATATTCGAATATTCGAAAAAAGATATTCGCACAGTCCTAATAAAAACTCATCTGATTTGTTATGCATGACCTGTTCTGTCTAAATCCATATTGTGTACTGTCACAAAAATTAATAGATATTAAATTCTCCTCTTGTTTATTTTTTAGAAAGGTTTCAGCTAATTTACAAATAGTTGAGGTCAGATTGATTGGTCTGTAATTCGAATACACTGATTTACTTCCCTTAGAATTACTGTAGCATTTCTCCAATCCTCTGGCACTTGACCAGTTTTGAAGGATAAATTAAGCAAGTAGGTCAAATGTTCTACAGTAGTGCTCATTGTCCCTTTTGATAGTCTTGGATGCCTCAAATCAGGCCCAATTGCTTCATCTTTTATTTTATTAATCAGCTCTACCACTTCTTTAGAACTCATCTCTAAGTCTAATACTACTCTATCCTTTATTGCTGACTTAATTGAGACATATATTTTATTGGAGAACACAGCAAAAATAGTCATGAAAAATATTGGCCTTGTCTATGGGGTAAGTTACATCCTGCCCTTCATGTGTCAATGGGCCTACATTAGTATTGACTTTGTTATGGCTATTGATGTAAGCATAAAAATTATGTCCCCCATCTTTTCTATGCGCAATATTAAACTCAGTTCTAACCCATTCTTTTCTAATTATTTTCTTTATTTTTTTAACCTCTAATTTGTACTTGTCTATTGCTGCAGAAGTTTGATTCCTTTTCATTATTTATTTATTTATTTCTAAGAATCAGTTTACAACCTTTGAGCCAGAGGCTCGTTTCCAAAGGTACTTCGTCACATAAAGACATACATTGTGTTTTTGGTTACATAGCATAGATTTGCAAAACAATAGGCATTCAACAGAGGTGCCACGTCACACTGTGGTCAGACAAATACAATTAGGTTACAGGGTACATGTAATTGATAACAGGTGTTACACAAGTTGGTATCAAGTGAGCAATCTAGTTGGTAAACACCTAAACAGCTGGCACTGGCCAGGTTAAACATAGGCACGGTGTACAGGGAAGTGGTGGCGGGGATGGCTAGGTGGAGAGCTGCCCGGGAGGCGTTGTCAAGAGAAGCAGAGGTGGAGGCTATGTTCAGAGACAGGAGCAGTTACGAGTGCTGATGATGTGGTTCTGAAGGGTGGTTTAATACAAAGGCCTTTTCTTCTTACTAATCTGTTTTAAGACATTCCTCATACACCATGAGGGCAGTTTTCCCCTTTTATTATATAACTTTTTATTAGGAACATATTTGTATTCTATCTCCTTTAACTTACTTTTGAATATATGCCATACTTCACTAGTATTATTTTTCTGGAAATCATATTTCCATTTCCAAGTTTTTAATTTGTTGTTCATTTTTTTTTGTTAACTCTAAAGTAATTCTTTATAATTGTCCTTCCCTCTATTTTTTCAATTTCCTGTATATATAGGGGATATGCGATGAGGGACTATGAATAAAGTAGTTATTTTCTACCGGGTGACCTCGGGTAACCTCACGAGTGGCGAGGAGCATAGCGGAGCCACGGTGATTTACCCAAGGTCACCGGGACGGTGAAAATAACTACTTTATTCCATGGTCCACCATCGCATGTGCGATTTATGCAATGGGTTTTGTGGTGATGTTTATCGTTAAACTGTGTGTGGTATGTAATTTTTTTGATGGAGGACTATTTGGTTTTTATGGTGGAAGGGTTTTTTTTTATTGCTGTGTGAATGGGTGTGTGGTTGTAGGATTTGATTGGTTGTGGTGGCTGGAGAGTGCTTGGTGTGATGTGATTGGCTGACATAACGTGGGAAAGTAGTTTTGATTGGCTGGAGGGGTGTGTCTTACAGTGGGAGGGTTGGAGTGATTGATGTGCATGTGAATTGCTGTGATTGGGTGTGCGTGTGGTGAGCGTGCTTTGTGATTGGTTGGTGGGAGTGGCTGAGATTTGTGGCGCAGTTTCGGGAGAAAGGAGTTCGAGGAGGATGTGCTGTTGGATTGCTCGAGGTGGCGGCCTTTTGGAGAGCGGGACTTCGTGTTTGGTGTTGCCGGAGAGCATTGCATTGTTGTGGGCGTCATGTACTACAGCGCGCCGGTCGGTGGATGTATGGAAGAGTTTGAGGAGGACACTGTGGATTTTAGTCGTGGCGTGTTTTCTTCACGATCGACCGTGGAGGAAGATTTCGTGAAGATCTGAAGAATTTGGAGTGGTATCCTGTTTGGGTGTTTTATTTTTGTTCGAGATTGATGTATTGGGGCTTTTTATTATTTTTTTTTTTTTTTGGTATGTCGGAGTTTGGCTTGGTGGATTGGAAGGAACAAGACTGAGAAGGTAAGTTTTTGCAAAATTTATTGAACAGAAAAAGAAACAGCAGCATTTATTTTTGTTGTACAGAGCAGAATTTTCATAGTTTAGAACACTGTATGGGTTTCTATGATTTTTGCAACTTGCAGTAAAGAGTTCATTTTCAAAAAGAAGAGTGTTTTAGAAGATTTGGGTATGGGTTGAGGTGGGGTAAGGGTAGGGGGAGGGTTAAGTTTATTTTTGTGTTGTAGTCCATAGGGTTTGATAGAGTATTTTACTGTGTAGAATTTGTATTTATTTTCCTTTTTCGTTAATTCAGATTGTCTTTCCGCTAGTAGTTGGTCTGTATTCCAAAGATGGTGAATATCCAGGATGTGTTTTGAAGAAAGGAAAGTCCAGTTTTTGTTAGAAATTTGTTCTAGTTTACGAGCCTCCATTTGACTTTTTTTGCTTGTAGGTTCAGCTTATTAAGAGGTTTTTTTCTTATTGTCACAGTATTTCAGGAACGAATGTTTAGGTCTGCACAGATCTTCTTTCTGGCTTGAGAGTATTTTTTGTAGGAAGGTGAATTATTGTTGATGTCTTTTTCTTTGCTGTATTCAGATCTTGTCTTCATTTCTAGAGGTTTTTGATATTTTTTCATCGAGAATATATGGTCGTTTGCAACTTTATTCAGAGTCACTGTCACTATCTAAAACCATCGGTCTTTTCTTGGCGTAGGTGTCATACTTGTTACCTGCATGGGGGGAGAGAAAAAAGAGCATTATGTGTTTGGTTTGTAATGTGGAGTGGTGTTTGGAAGGGTGGAAGTGGTGGTGATGGGTGGGTATTGGGTGGGAGGAGGGGTTTTATGTAGTAGTTTTGTGAATTTGTTGGTAGTGTAATTATGCTTACCTTGAATTATATTGAAGGTGACTTGCTTTGCATGTATGGTGGGTTTGCTGATGCAGGTTCCAAGTAGGTCTTTGTAGTTGGTAGGAATAGTGGTCAGTTGTTGTTGTTGACAGGAAGGTTTGGATTGTGGAGTCTGATCGCCACTTAGTAAAGTGCTTATTTCTTGTTGTTTGGAGTCACTGAGCTTTGAATATTCGTTGAGGCTTTGGAGCTGTTTGTGGCCTGAAATTTGTATGATTCGGTTGGTGGTATTCCACTGTCCACTAATTTTTTGTACCAGATGCTTTCGTACAGAATGGTTAGTTAAGCGTTTATCAGTTTGTATGCCTGCATTTGTAACCATGTTTTTGACAATAGTGGAGAGCTTATTAATACCCACAGGCTAATTTTTAAACCATTTGTGTACTTTTGAGGGTTTTATGTTGTTGTTGATAGCTAAGAAAACGGTGCTTCAGGGTGGTTACTTTGGCTGGGTCTGTGGGTACTGTAGAGTTTGTAATTGGTGACTGGGCATCTAGTAGGATTTTGTTGTACTTGTATGCTGTGGCTTTAGTTTTCTGCATTCTTTTGGTTTGGAGCCTTGTCTAGTTTTGTTTTGGCGTTCACTGGTATACTGGAGGTAGCACAGTCCGTTTTCATCTTTTTGCATGATGATGTCTCCCCATTTGACTGCTCTCATTTCCGTTATGCCTCTGACACCAAAGTATAGGCTAACTATTAACCACATGGTGTTAAGCAAGGCATCAGGGCTGTGTGGGCCTAGTTGTTGAGTCTTGTATAGTTTGTTGATAAGGGAATCTGTGAGCTCATCTGCTGCTTTTGGTTTGTTACCCTTGCCATAACTTTTGAGGCGTTTTTGTTTGCACTGCAGAATTTCTCTGGTTGTGAGGAAAGCAGTTGATGTTGATAGAGATTCTGGATAGCGTTTTTGTTTTAAATATCTTTCAACACTCTGGAATGCGGCACGTAGTGTTAAGGGCTCGTAGGGAGTTCCGTCTTTTCTGATGGAGTGCATGAAAAAGGTAGCAAGTAATTTATCCAGGTTTACTGGTGTAATGGTTTCAAGCGGAGTTTCTATATTGTGCTTTTCTTTGAGGTATTTTGAACGGTCAAGACATCACTGTGAGTCTTTTCATCGTGTTGGTGTTTTTGCCTGCTTGGATATATTTTTGTATGGCATCTTCCTATGTTCATCATGTGCTAGTGCTGGGTTTTGGTTCTTCTGGTATGTCTGTGTTTTGTGAGTTATTTTGTTGCTGGGGTTCCAGTAGAGGTTCAGTGTCTTCTTCAAATTGTGTTAGTATTTGGGTTAGTTCCATTTGAAAGTTTACAGCAGTTTCCTGTGTTGCCATTTTGTATGCAGTAACAGTCATTTTTCTGTAATACTTGGCCTGGAAAAGGTATCGGAACCAGAGTCACGAAGTTGTTGGTGCTATTTATAGTTTTTTTATGGAAACAGCGTCTTTTCTGTATCGAAAATGGTTGTGCTGTTTACGATAGTAATGTAGTATGGTGAAATGTCGTTTGCCTGCAGTTTTCTTGTTGAGTGCACGAGGGGTTCTGCAGGTGGATGATTTACTGGTTGTGCCAGTGTTGATTGCGTTTATGTGTGCCAGCTGTGTGGGTGGCAGAATGTAGGTCCGGCACAGTGTTTGTGATTGACAGTTTTCATTTATTCCACATATGTGGGATAAATCTCGGTTGGTTAGATTTATTCCACATATGTAGAAATAAATGGATTTATTCAATGGCTTTTGGTGTCACACCCATTGCATAAATATATATATTCTACTCTCTTATGATCACATCCCCCCAGGATAGTCCCTTAAATTGATATTGCTCACTCTGCCCATAGTATTTGTAATTAGAAGATCTAGTATATTGCTACCTCTTGTTAGCTTATTGATTTATTGTTGTAACCCAGCAGTAGACAAGGCATCTAAGAAGAGATTCTCGGCCCCACCATGAGATGTAACATTGAACCAATCAATGTTTGGGTAGTTGAAATCACCCATAATTACAATGTCCCCCTTTTCCGACATGTCCACTATCTGTTGATTTATTGCATCTGATATTTTATTGTTTGTGTTAGGGGCCCTGTAAAAATGTCCTAAATATTATTTGTTTGCATTTTTTGTTTCAACTGTTACCCATTGAGATTCAATGTTCAGGTTTGATGTATTACATCTAACACTATGTAGTGTGTCTTTAATGTAAACGGCTACACTGCCACCTTTTTTACTCAGTCTATCATTGGTGTACAACCTGAACCCCTCTATATTTTTATTTCGATTAACATTGCTGTCCCAATAGGTCTCTGAAATCATGCATGCATCTATACCTTATTTTACTAATAGTATATCTAAGTCTGCTTTCTTCTGACAATTCAAACTATGCACATTCGTTGCCCACATTTTCAATGCTCTTTTACTTGTTGTCCACTCCATCCTGCTATTGGGGGCTTGCATAACCCCATTCAGTAGTACACCATCACCCACAGATCTCCCCTTACTTTTAAGTTTAAACAGTTGCTCACCACAAATTTTAGCCCTGCACCAAGTTTTCTACTGCCATTTTTATTTACGTGTAAACCACCCATACTATAATAGTGCCCATTATTTACAAATTCCTCCCAGTGTGTAATACATCCCACTCCCGCCTGCAATGCCCAAAGTCTCCAGCCAATTATTTATCAATTTAATTTTGGCAGTTCTTATCTCATTTGCCCTGGGGACTGGTAAAATGTCAGAGATGAATAACTTGCAATTTAATCTGTAGGCTTTGTCTTTAATTGCCTTAAATTCCTCCATAATTTCAGCAAGACTTTGATTGGGGATGTTATTTGTACCCAGATGTAAAATTATTGCTGATGACTGATCTCTTTCTTTAATTATGTCTGTCAGGATTGGTGCAATGTCACCTATTTTGGCTCAAGAAAAATAGCTAGTAGTAACAACCTCCTTATAACCCTTTGCAGTGTTCCTGTCAGTATACTTAAGTATAGAATCCTCCAGAATATACATCTGCTTTATCTTATCTGTTTGACTTCTATCAACAATGGGTTCTTCTGGTGGTCCATCCATTAACATTTCCTCTTGATTATGCACTTGTTCTGTCCCCTGTGTGGTTTCCACTTCCAATATTCCAGAGCCAATGTTACACAACTCAGCAGTAACAGGATTCATAGCATAGGGTGCCTTTGATGACTGTTCAACTGGATGTTCCCCATTATCTCCTTCCTTTTCTAATGCAACAACTTTTACTGACATATCTTTAGCTCTATTCTCATTCTGACCATTCTGCTTTACTTTCCACTTAATCTTCTGTACGTTACTATTTGGTGTTTTCTCTAATATTGCTTGATCTGGTCTTAATGCTACTTTATCCAGACTATCATCCTCTAAATCAATTAGTGGTGTAAAGCTACTATTCGCACAATGTTAATTAAAGCAAAAAATTATGCAGTATAAGAGGAAATTCATACCTTATTTTGAATTATATTTTCTCCCCAGGTAAAAATCGGTATTCGGTTTCTCAGAGATTCTTCATATTAAGACAGAGGAAGAGATTTGGTACACAATAAAAAAAGGGAAGAAAGAATCCAGAAAAAAGAGAGAAAGAGGCATATTTGATTGCTTAGTATTAGCTTCAGTATCATATTTTCAAAATTGTCCTGTTATTCATGAATTGTAGTAACTATTCCTACAGGACTATATTAACCAATTGATTGCTGATGTCCACCCTGGGACACCCCTGAAAACAAGATGCTGCATCTCATGGGGATATCCTGGTGGAAGTAATTTCAAATAAATAAATGAATAAGGACATGCATACATACAAACACATCAATGAATACATATTATATACTGCCTTGCTATAGCTCTTACAAAGAAATTGAAAATGAACAACAAAACTGAAAAGAATGTGGCTCACTGTTTTCCCCAGAGACTTGACCTCCATCCATCCACAACAAAAACTATAGGAGCATGATGGTGAGTCTCATAATATGATGAGTAAATTGAATAATTTCATTTCATTTCATTTCAATCTTCCAAAACTTTTTTGTGAAAAATGAAATGAGTAGATTTGTCAAGGTCCTTGCTAAATAGGCTGAGAGTGTAAACCACCTGAGAGAATAACCACTAATCATGTCTAATAATATCTGTAACAACATATAATCCTTCAGTCAATTGATGCCTAACAGAAAATACTGTATACTGAAAAAAATGATCTGAGAATAAATGAGAATAGAACACTGAAGTGATACATTATGTGTCAGAAAATCAGAAAAGAGAAAAGTCATAAACATCTGGTGAATAACGCAAGAAGGTCTGCTGGTGAGATAGTCTAGTAATAAGTCTGTTTAAGAGGGTAAATTAAAACAGAAGCAGATGAGGTCAGCATAATCTTGGATGCTCTGCAAAAAACACCTTTCCAACTGGACTCCCCATATTGATGTCTCTCAGAATGTTTTTTCCTAGTAGTTAAGTGCTCAGCCAGGAGGGTTATCAAGTTACTGTACAGGCACTCGTGCCAACAACTATTTCTGGTGTTTCACAATGATGGAATATCCTTATGAACAGTCCTCTCATTTATACCAAAAATCATATCCCCCTTCCACATGGATCAGGAAATTCATGTGCCTATACCGTACTCTGAGATGCAAGGTCTGAGCATGGACACACACCCATTCAATGTGGCTACTCTGTTAAAGGCTTACCTGCATATGACCCAACAGATCTGAAAGAATGTCAGACTATTTGTGAGGATAACTGGTACAAATGCTGGAAAGGCCACATCAAAAGACACTATAACCACATGGTTCAGGACCACCAACACAGCTTCTTACTGAGTGAAGTGACTCCAACCACCACCAGGTAAAAAGGCTCAATCCACTAGAGTCATGGCCACCTCATGGGCAGAAAAGAGTGGGACTTCTGTTCAGGACATTTGCTCAGCTACTACCTGGTCTTCCATCTACACTTTAGCTAAACATTACAGATTGGATACAACCTCAGCTGAAAAAGATAGCTTGGTAGAGCAGTGCTTCAAGGAGTAATACGGTCAAAATTTGCAAAAAATATATATTGTCCAAGGCTGCCTGAAAGGTGTAGTATAGTCAGAAATTGTAAAAACATGTTGTGCAGAGTGTTTTGATTTCTAGGTATAGTCCTGGGGTGTCCTTCCCTTTGTTTGCTGTTAGGAGTTTTTTTTTCTGAATTAGCCTGCTAGTTATATAGTAGTTTTATGGCCCCTGTGGATCTCCATCTCAGCAACATTTATTGCTCTTCTTTTTCCTATAATACTTCCTGTCCCATGTGACAGTGATGCATCCACAACCACTGATTCAGAAAGTACTAAAAAGAGGAGCCTGATGTTCTGATCTTGCATGAATAGCTCTAATTCACTATTTTCATTTTCCATATATGTGGCAGGTGTAGTCAGCAGGAGTAAATGTTTTGCTTTTGAAACTTTTCATATCATCAATTACACACAGCCATAAAAAGCACACAAATCACCCCAGATCATCAATGCTAGAATTAGTAAAGACTATAGCTGTTTCCTTGAAGAATAATCCACTCAGCCCTTAAGTATTTGCTAAATTGTAAATGTAGCAATTAGTGCTCACTAGAAAAGGAAAGTTACCCAGCTCTGCAGTTGTAAACTGACTCTAAATCAGTGCTTGCCAAATCCATGGTCCTGGATACATCACAATCACATGGGACAGGAGGATTTATAGGAACAAGAAGAGCAATCAATCTTGCTGAGATGGAGATCCCAAGGGGCCACAAAACTACTGTAAAACTAGCAGGTTAATTTAGAAAAAGCTCACTGGATAAGGAAAGCTACTTAATATCATAGTTCGGCTACAGTAAATTAACTCTAAACCAGTGCTTGCTGAATCCACGGTCCCAGATACATCACTGTCACATGGGACTGGAGGCATTGTAGGAACAAGAACAGAAATAAACCTTGCTGAGATGCCAAGGAGCTATAAAACTACTGTAAAACTAGAAGGCTGATTTAGAAAAAACTTCTAACATTAGACACAGAGAAGGACACACTAGGACTAGACATACAAATTACAGCACTCTGCACAACATAGGTTTATGCAAATTCTGACTGTACTACTCCTTTCAGGCAGCCTTGGACAATGCTTGAATGAATTTCCCACCCTATTTAGACTCACTGCTACTCAAGTCCTATTGGTGAGCAACGTTTGAGTACTATAAGGTTGCTGGTTATAATGGTATTTCTCACCTGGTAAAGGTGATTAACTGGGGTCAATACATGCTACAGGTCTTACAGCTACATTAGCTCTGAGGCGACCAGGGCAATTGTACCAAATCCCAGGTTTTCAACCAATACATGCCACTTTCCATTAACATGTATGATATAATTGATAATATATTTTTTAATTTTGTGTGGGAAAGTTTTGTCATTAGTACACAGTGAATATCGTGCACTAGTATGAACATAGCAGAACAGTAAAATACTGTCATTTTCAAATTTAATTATTCAGTAGTACATTTTATCATTCATTTGGGGATATGTGGTTGTTTTCTTGGGTATGTTTTTTTTTCTGTGCTCTTAATTTTCTCTGGTATGGAAGTATCTCACTGGAGCTGTCTGGGCTGGGCTGGGGGATGGCCCATGGGCCAACTCAAATTTGACTGGGTTGTGCATCAACCTATATGATGAATGAATGATAACCAATTGATGAGCAATGTCTGAGCACTATAAAGGTTGTAGGTATTATCACCTTTTCCAGGTGAGTAAATAACATTATGATAAAGCAGAAATAAGATGTCACAAACATTCTCTATTCCACTCAGAAATTAAACCACACAAAAGCAGGTCACTTGCTGAGCAAAGTTTGCTTGTTAGCAGGAGACAAGCATAATGACATCAATGGGACTGCAAGTTCAGAAAGCAAGCAAATAGAGCTCCTAGCACTTCATCCAGTTACTCAGTAGAATAACAAAATGTCACAAACACCAGCATCCTTCCAACTGCATTTTTTCCAACTCAGACAGACTTTAAACAACAGAAAACAATAAATTTACCTTGAAAAGTTTGATGATCAGAACAAGACAAGAACATGGTTCAGAAGACGTTAAACAGAACTGACTGACAGTAGCACTTCAACTGACTTGTGCATTTATGCATCATCAATTACCCTGATGCCTTGAATGAGCCATGTCATGACCTTTGCAATGGAGTCAAACAGGTTTTTACACCAGGACAGAACAGAGAGAAGATACTTCATTTAAATTCAAATTAGGATGAAATTAGTGTGGTGTAGAAGACAGAACCATTGTTCATGCCTACGAACCACACAGGGATACAGAAGAAAAGATTGATGGAACTTTCCCTTTAAAGGCTCTCTTCCCCTCCTTCCAGCAATTATATGCCCCCCCGCCCGGCTGTTCGGGCTCTACTCTTCCCCTGGCAGCTAAAGGTTTCTCTGGTAGCTACAGGCTCTACATGACAGCTACAGACTTCTTCCATCCCCTTATCCTCTAACTACAGGCTCCCTCTGCCTCTGTTCTACAGTTACAGGTGCACTTTGCTCCCCCTCCCACAGCTACAGGTTCCCTCCATCCCCTCTTCCACAGCTACAGACTCCCTTTGCCCACCCAAAGCTACAGGCTTCTTCTGCCTCCTTCTCCTCCCACAGCTACAGGCTCCCTCCATCCCCTCTTCCACAGCTACAGGCTGCCTTTGCCCACTCAAAGCTACAGGCTTCTTCTGCCTCCTTCTTCTGCCACAGCTATAGGCTCCCTCTGCCTCCCTCCAGCTATAGGAACCCTCTGCCCTTCACCCCACATCCCATAAACACTGTAATAATTTTCCTAAGTCTAATCAGTCCTGCACACCCAGACTCCCCCAGTACAATACAGGTTCCCTTATCCCCAAGCCCAGGCAATAATCACACTCCCACCAAATCCCAGATCAACATACTCCCACCAAATCCCAGATCTGTGATCTGCAGTACCCCTCCACTGACTCCAAGCCCATAGTAGCTGGGCAGGTTGCTATGCATTTCTCAATTCACCAACTCCAGGGATGAACACACTGTCTCTGGTCAAAGGACAGACCATAAGCACACCATAGTGCACTAAAACAGCAAAAATAATCTCAGAAGAAATTGAAAAACTGAAGTACTTGCCTTTATTTCCATTTCTTCTGTGTTTATTTAGAAACATAGAAACACAGAAGTTGATGACAGATAAGGTCCACTTAGCCCACCTAGTCTGCTCATTTTTCAGTGCCTATCCTGTTATATCACAACAGACTCTACTTGATCTCTGCCTCCCTTCCCAACTAAAATTCCCTTGTGACTATACCATGCATGCTTGAAGCCAATCACTGTTTTTGTCCCCACCACCTCAGCTTTAAGACTGTTCCAGGCGTTCACCACTCTGTGTGAAGAACTACACACTGTACATCCTTTCTTCCCCAGGCTTGTTTCTAGCCCCTACCAGGCTCCAAGGCTCATCCAGTGGCTCCCAGGGCCTGCCACCTGCCTGCCCAGCTGCCCATCCCTGAAGCCCTGAAGGCTTGTCTCCATCTCCCTACTGGGCTCTAAGTCATGTCCAGTGGCTCCCAATGCCTGCCACCTACCTGCCCAGCTGCCCATCTCTGAATCCCTGAAGGCTTGTCTCCAGTCCCCTGCCAAGCTCCAAGCCTCATCCGGTGGCTCCCAGTGCCTGCCACCTGCCTGCCCAGATGTTAATCCCTGAAGCCCCAAAGGCTTGTCTCCAGCCCCCTACCAGGCTTAAAGTTTCATCCAGTGGCTCACAATGCCTGCCACCTGCCTACCTGGCTGCCCATCCCTAAAGCCCAGAAGGCTTGTCTCCAGCCCCCTACTGGGCTGCAAGCCTCATCCGGTGGTTCCAGGTGCCTGCCACCTGCCTTCCCAGATGCTCATTCCTGAAGCCCAGAAGGCTTGTCTCCAGCCCCCTACCAGGCTCCAAGTCTTGTCTGGTAGCTCCCAGTGCCTGCCACCTGCCTTTCCAGCTGCCCGTCCCTGAAGCCCCAAAGTTATGGCTTTTAGTGTGAGGATTATTATCAAATCTGGCACCTTTTTAATTTACAGAGTACAAATCCTCTCCCTTCACTCTGAGCTGCCCCTGAATTTCTCACTCTCTTCCTGAGCTGATTTTCACTGTGCTTAATGTTACTGGTTTGACTGGCTGCTTTTCCCCCCATTTGCAAGTTATACTACTTGGCCGCTAGAGGCTCCACAACATTACCCCTAATCCTTTGACTACTTGATAAATTCCAGTCACTCTTCTGCATCCACAAGTGCATTTTTAGGAGTCTGCCCACATATCAGGCCCACTTCTTTCCATAGACCACTGCATCTTCCACCAAAACACACAGCCACCAATGTACTTGTTCCACTAATAGCTGTGTTTCTTCATGCAACCCTATATCGTGTCATACTCAGACCCTCTGTCATGAGCAGCACACCTTCTGATACAACCTAATATCTACCAGTATCCCTCTTGGGACAAGTCTAATACCTACCAGTACCTCAACCCTCATGCCACTCAGGACGTGTTATCTGTTTCATTAACATACTAATGACCAAAAAAACTACTGTCAGGGCCTTATAAATCTGCTCTGCAATAGCCCAGTTTTGTAAACACACAGTACTCAAGCAGCCTGCCCAAGTAGTGCCCCTATTCAAAACTCCTAAAAAGAAAGAGCTTATAATTATACAACATTGGCTAAAAAATTCCCTAACTTTCCTACTTCTATGTTCAAGGAACGTCAAATTAAATCCAGGCCCTACCTCCCCTATCACTTCCCCTGCAGTATTTGCATCAGGGCCAGGCCTAAAAATGGTGCTGATCAATGTCTGTAGTCTCCTGAACAAAATAGACTTGGTAAAGATTTGGGCTGCACACACAAACCCTGACATCTTAGTAGTAACAGAAACCTGGCTCAAGAGCAGCATTTCTGACCAACAAATAGCATTGCCATCCTACAGCATCTTTAGGCTGGATAGGCAGACAAGGAGTGGAGGAGTAATTATATATGTAAACTCCAAACTCATCGCCACTGAAATCCTTGCTATTACCAGACCGAAAGAGTTCTAATGCTTGGTCATCAGACTCTCCCTTCACCCATCTGAAGTCATCAATATCATTGGTCACTACAGACCACCAGCAGGGAGTACAGAACTACTGACAACACTTAGAAACATTTTTGAAGCTAATACCAATGAATCCATCATTCTTGGTGATCTAAATTTGGATTGGTTGTCCCCCAAAGCAAATACACTAAAGGACTTGTGTGATGTGTTGGGTATCATGCAGCTAATCTCTGAACCAACAAGACTCAATGCCAAAATGAGTGCTAAAAGCTCCATTTTTAGATCTAATATTCACTAACAAACTGCATAAAGTTGTATATACAGCCGTCTTCCACAATGGTCTTAGTGACCACAGCATTGTTATCTGTGTGAGACGCCTAGAAAAATGACCGTCCCACTCAAGCGAAGCTTCTGTAAATTCAAACTTGAAAGTTGCCCTCTGTAGCAGACCTACGAGATACAAACTGGCAACATTTCTACCTGGCTACTTAAATATAGTGTTGTGCGAAATTGCAGAATTTCATTCTGTGAAACATTTTATGAAAATTCGAGCATTTTGTGAAATATTTTAAGACTGCGAAATTCCACTGGTGAAATGTGGAATTTTGCCAGGGAAATGCTAAATTTCACCCACAAATTGTGGAATTTTGCCACTCGCAGGTGAAATTTCACCCTTTGCAGGTGAAATTCCACATTTTGCACCAGTGAAATACTTTGCAGAATGCACGGAATTTCACAAAATATTTCACACAGCTAAATTTTCGATTTTACCAGAATTTCGCTGGCAAAATAAAATTTCACTGCATCTCTTCTTCAGTAGATGAGGCTGTCAATATTATTAACACTAAATTAACAAATATAGCAAACAAGCATGTCCCATTTGTCAAATGTAGAGTGAAAAAGGCCTCATATGTATTTATTTATTGAAATGTTTCACCAGGAAGGGCACACTGAGCAACACGATTCTTGTCTCACAGTGTATCGGGGAGGGGCAGGGTAACAGAGGAAAAAGCATAACATACAATCAAAATAATAGTACATTGATACAGTAACAGCATAGCAGTATAACAGAGTTGAAGGTTACAAAAAATATTAAAAAATAAGTGCAGCCTGTGAAATTTAACAGTGAAAATTCAAAGAAACTAGCAAGTGCAAATTCTAGAGTGCCGGGATAGGCCCAGTTAAGTCATGGTCAAAATCAAGGGGAGAGACAGAGAGAAAAATAGTGTGACAAAGAGGGCAGTTAGGGCAAAAGTAATGAAAGGAGTAAGGGCAAGAGGGGTGGGGACAGATGCAGCTAGAAAAAAATAAAGGAAGGGTAATTGATTAATTAGTGGAAGACTTGGAGAGAGCTACGTGGTGCATATAACATTCCTATGTGGAGTCGAGCAAGGAACAGGGGGGATTAGCCACAGGTACAGTTGACTGATAGGAAATTATAAAGGGCAGAAGAGATGGAGTAAAAGGATGATGAGTGGCAGATTTGGTGAGGAAGTGCATTCCATAATTTGGGGAAGTGGTACAAAAAGGCTGACTGGCATGTAGAGGTTGTCCAATGAGGGATTACCATTAAGCGTGAGTCATACGATCTAACGGAATGGGCAGGAGGAGGGAGGATATGAAGTGAGGAAGTAAGATAGGAAGGGCATGTACCAAGCCAAAGTCTGGACACAAATTTCCTTGGTTCCTTGGTTCATGCCTGATTTGAAAGCAGCCCTAACCCAAAGGGATAAGTTGTGGGCTAAAGCGAGGCGGTCTAAGGCCCAGGTGGACTTGCTGGCCTTTAGAACCATGAGAAATGCTTATATCAAACTGGTCAAAGCAGCAAAATCATCCTACTATTTGGAAGCTTTTGATTGTGCCAAGGGCACCTCAGCCAGAATTTGGAAAATCATCAAAGTTGTTGAAGGACAGAGAACCCTGCCTGCAATCCCCACCAAAATTACAACACAAGGAGCCATGATCTCAGACCAGGGCATCATTCTAGAAAAACTAATGAGCACTTCGCAATGGGAGGCCTAGCATTCGACTCCTCCCCAGCTGCTGGACTTAGCACCCCCCCATCCATTGATGACTCCTCAGAACCAGAACTCCTTCCATTTCTCACCAGTGTCCTTCAAGCAAGTCAAGGACCTACTTCTAAAACTGGACACAAAAAAAGGTGCAGGTGCTGATGAACAAGAGTCCTTCTTTCTAAAACTAGGGTACCACTTTCTTACTGCTCCCATAGCACACATCATTAACCTATCAATCGCAACTGGTACTGTCCCTTCCTGCTGGAAAAGAGCATTTGTACTACCCTTGTTTAAATCAGAAAACCCTAGTGATTTACATAATTACAGACTGATCTCCATTTTCTGCGGCCTATCCTAGCTCCTAGAAAAATTTGTCAATAACCAGATAAAGGAACACCTAGAATAATCATATTTATTTAATCCCCTCCAATCCAGCTTTTGGCAAAACCATAGTACGGTGTCAGCCCTAGCCAAAGTAACTGATGATTGGTTCACTGCACTGGACAACAAATACTTTACTGGAGCTGTCTTCTTAGACCTCAGCAAGGCCTTCGACACAGTGGACCACAACATTCTGTTAATCACACTCAAAGATCTTGGTCTAAACAACTGTCAACAAAACTGGTTTACTAGCTACCTTTCTGGTAGGCTGCAGTGCATCAGAGCTAATGGACTCCTTTCTTCACACACTCTGATAACTAGAGGCATACCCCAGGAAACTATCTTTGGACCCCTGTTGTTTACAATATATATATATATATATATATATATATATATATATATATATACATACTCACATATATATATACTCACACACACATATATATATTATATATACATATATATACACACACATATATATACACACACATATATATATATATAAATACATATATATATATATATACATTTATATATATATATATATATATATATATATATATATATATATATATATATATATATTATGTGACGTAACCCCATTTAATGTTAGATGGTGAAACTTTGCACCTTAATACCTTTACCACCATTCAACTTATCTGCCTGAAGTTTGACAGGCATGGGGTGTAACCATAGATTTTGGGATCTGCCAACTTTTGTACTGGTCGGATATACGACTGCGGATTTATTAAGTGACATTCTGGGGCACATGCATGGTTTTTTGCACATTTTTTGCTCATGCCTACAAGTTGCACGGTTAGTGCGACTGGTCCAGAAACTTCAGGAAACATGCAGCCAGGGTCCTCGATGTACCTTTTGAAGATTTCATGAAAAAATATTAAACAGTTCAAAAGTTATTCAAAAAACAATTTCCCCATTATAGTCAAAGGGAAAAGTTAACAAAAAGTTCGACAGTGTCACAAATGCAGTTTTTAGTGTTGCAAATTACCCCTGTAGTGTAGTGAGTCAGCCATTTTTTTTTTCAGTTAGTGATCACAGAAATGCTTGGCATATAAAAGTGGGACACTCTAGGAACATAATTCTTTTTGTGTTCACCTAGTTGAACCCTGAGGATGCTAACCATTTCTTTATTTTGGGGTTAAACACCCCAGAAATATGTTTTTCACATTTTTGGGAAAAGGAGTGTCTCAAAGTAGTGTTGCACCTGCGACACTTTCATGATTTTATTTGCGAAAGTGTCGTGATTTGCGACACTAAAATGCAACACTATGGGGAAAATGACACCACTTCTGTGCCACACTGCTGCAAACTAACGGCTTGGTCTTTTCACTGAAATTTGGAGGGAAGAAAGTCAACATCCAACAGATGCACCTTTTGGTGGTTTGGTCAAAAAATATTACAGGGTGGCAAAGTTATGGCACTCCAAAGTTGATGCTTTTTCCCATAGGATAACATTACGGCATCCACTGCATTACAGGAATGCTTTGCCGCCCTGCTGCAAAATAACTTTTTGGTCTTTTGGGCTGAAATTGGGAGGGAAGAAAGCCAACATCCTACAGATGTGCCCTTTCATGGTTTGGTGAAAAAATATTACAGGGCAGCAAAGTGACGGCACTCTGAAGTTTACACTTTTTCCCATTGGATAACATTACGGCATCTGTCGCACCTTCCGGGGCCTGTATCTTGGAAACAGTGTGAGATACAGACTTTTTGTCACAAAAATGCTTAGCCCGCCCACAATGGGGCTAAGTACAAAACTAGCCAGGAAAGTCATAATTCATATGAAGTTTAAATTTTTTTTCTACATTGTACGGTTCCTGAGATATAAGCAATTTAGTATTACTAGTCCTAATTTTCTGCTCCAAGGTCCATTATTATGCATACATTCTTTGTTTTCACTGTGTTTTTCAATGCAGTTTTTGGGGAAAAGAAGGGTATGCCCTTTGTTTCTGTGCCAGTTAGTGTTTCCAGTTGTGTTTCCGTTAGTGTTCATGTCACCGTTCCCATCTACACCACAGTGTGTGTTACAGTTTGCGTTTTCGTTTGTGCTTGCGTTTGTGTTTCTGTTTCATTTGGCATTATTGTTGCTGTTACTATTACCATTTGCATTTGCAATTGCGGTACCGTGCCCGTGTGCGTTACGGTTTGTGTTTCCATATGCGCTTGCATTTGTGTTTGCGTTTCTGTTTCCTTTAGCATTATTGTAGCTGTTACTATTACCATTTGCATTTACAATTGTGGTGCCATGACCATGCATGTAACGGTTTGCGTTTCTGTACGCGCTTGTATTTTTGTTTGCATTTCTCTTTGCATTGGCGTTATTGTTGCTGTTACCATTAGTATTTGCATTTACAGTTGTGGTACTGTGACCGTGCGTGTTATGGTTTGTGTTTCCGTATGTGCTTGCATTTGTGTTTCTGTTTCCTTTGGTGTTATTCTTGCTATTACCATTACCATTTGTGTTTCCAATTGTGGTACCATGACCGTGTGCATTACGGTTTGCATTTCCGTAAGCACTTGCATTTGCATCTCTGTCTCCTTTGGCATTATTGTTGCTGTTACCATTAGCATTTGCACTTCCAATTGTGGTACCATGAATGTGCGCGTTATCAGTTGCATTCTGTATGCGTTTCCATTTGCGTCTCCGTTTCCGTCATTGTTCGCTTTGGCATCACTTTGCGCTTGCATTTCTATTATTGATTGCGTTACCATTTACGTTTGCATCATCATGTGCATAACTGTTTGTGCTTGCATTTGAGTTGCACTTACTGTTAATATGTCAAACAAAATCACGTGGTGGGAGTGCAGGGCCGGAAGGTCCCGTGCTACCACGACTGCATTCCATTCACTATTTATAGTCCTCATTCTCAAAAATGGAAATTCATTGCAAAAAATCCATTTAATGCATCAGTTAGGGTTGTTCCACAGTGACAAAAGTGAGAAAATTCGATGTTAGGGTTGAAAGCCCCCCCTTGCACCCACCCAGCCCTCCAACTGGCAGGCGGTGGGAACGGGGTCGTCGGTCCACTCTCACCCCATTCTCCTACACTTCACCACCTCAGCTTGTTTACTACATGGAATAGGGTGAGAGTTTGGGCCAATGACCCCAACACACACCTGGCGCCGGTTTGGGGGGCGGTTGGGGTAAGGGGGTCTTTCAACCCTAACATCAAATTTCTACTTTTTCACTGTGGAACAACCCTAACTGGATGCATTTAATGGAGTTTTTGCCATGAATATATATATATATATATATAGATATAGATATTTATATCTATCTATCTATCTATCTATCTATCTATCTATCTATCTATCTATCTATCTATCTATATTCATGGCAAAACACTCAGTTTAATGTATCAGGGTTGTTCCACAGTGATTAAAATGAGGAAATTCGGTGTTAGGGTTAAAAACCCTAACTCCGCATTCACCCCCCCAGCACCACACACACACAAACCCAAACACACACACACACACACACATGCAAGTAGGTGGGAGGACCAAGGCAACACCACCAATCACAGACAACCATCAGCAGGTGACAGAAATAAAATTCAACTGTCTAAATATACTACAAGACATCCCCACACACCCAACGAGGTACTGCATGCTCAGTTGAGATCCACAGCAAAACTGAGGCCATGTACACCAAATGTACACATCCCTGATTGCAGGTGCACACAACGTACCACACTTAGGAGTTGCATGGCCTTACCTAGTGATACCACACACCCCACCACACCCGCCACTGCACCATGACTGTACATAAGAATGAAACTTCGTGATTGCAGGTTTATAGATGTTACTACACTTATAAGTAGAGAAAAATAAAATACAAGTGTCTAAATCAACTACAAGACACATGCATCATCATCATAAGACAACAACTGTAGCATTTGAGCATGTGTTGTTCTTAGCTGTGCGTTTTCTGTCTCTGTCTACTCAGAATGCAGAATCTGATCTGGAGGCTTGGCAAGCCATTGCCTGTATAAGGGTCTGTAAGTCCTAATGCTGCTAACAGGTGTGCCGCTTCAGTGATGGAGGTGTAGCATTGATGTCCATTGACTCACTTTTGATGTGGTTGTACACTCAGAATGCAGTAACTACTCTGTGTGATGGGGGACTACATGGCTGAGAACATACAACTCCTAAGCTTGCAAATATGACTATAGTTGAAATACCATAGGTGTACTATGGATGCCCATAGACTTAGTTTAGTGGTAGCTCTATACTTAGGATGCAGTACCTGACTAGGACAATGGCATTGCCTGTGTGAGGCCATGCAAATCCTAGCTGTATTAAATTGAATATCCTTGCAATGACTGAGGTATACCATTGATCTCTATGCCCTCAGTTATGCTGTAGGTCCCCACTCAGGATGCAGCATCTGGTCTAGCAGTTTGGAGGGAGCATTCCCTGAATGAGGGCATGAAACTGACAACTGTGGTAACTGGAGTATTGCTGCAATCAGAAAGGTGTACAGTTCATGTCCATGGCCTTTGTTTTCCTGTAGCTTAGCAGTCAGGATGCAAAAAATGGTGGGGGTGGGCAGTGTGTGCCCGAGACTGTGCAACTTCTAAGTGTACAACCTCTGTATGGCTGCAATGAGGGAATTGCACTGTTAATGTCCATGGTCTTATTTGTGCTGCAGCTGTTCAGTCAGTGTACAGTGCCTTGTCTTGGGGGCTGGGGCATTGCCTGCTACAGCGCCTAACTTTGTAAAGTTGTGCATACCTGAAATTAGGTAGATATACGATGCATGTCCAAGCCCTTAGTTTTGCTGTACCTCTCCAGTTATGGTGCAGTATCGGGTGTGGTGAGGTGTGTGGCATCACTAGGTAAGGCCATGCAACTCCTAAGTGTGGTACATTGTGTGCACCTGCAATCAGGGATGTGTACATTTGGTGTGCACAGCCTCAGTTTTGCTGTGGATCTCAACTGAGCACATATTACCTGGTCAGGTGGGTGGGGATGTCTTGTAGTACATTTAGACAGTTGTATTTTATTTCTGTCACCTGCTGCTGGTTGTCGGTGATTGGTCGTGTTGCCTTGGTCCTCCTACCTACTTGCATGTGTGTGTGTGTCTGTGTGTGTGGTGCTGGGGGTGGTGGGGGGTGAATGAGAAGTTAGGGTTTTCAACCCTAACACAGAATTTCCTCACTTTTGTCGTTGTGGAACAACCCCAACTGATGCATCAAACTGAGTGTTTTGCCATGAATTTCCTGTCTTTTTGAGAAATAATGCTGCCATATTATTTTGCATATCTTATTAAGAACATAGCTTTGTTTTCAGAACAGAGGCTAAATAACATATTGATACATTTGGCTGAATAAGAAGTTATCTGATACAGTTCACACAAATATTGTTCATGTGCAGCAGCAGCTTAGATGTGATTATAAAATGATTTACCTACAAAATAGAAGCTGTATATCTTCACCACATTGAACAATACCACTTTAATTGTGATAAATAGAAAGAATGTACCAATGAACATCATGCACAATGTTTGGATGCAGCACTACACCAACATCATCATACATAGTGTCACTGTTACATAATGGTAAGAGAAATACACAACACAGGTACATAAGGTGTAAAAAGATTTATTGCCCAATTAATAATTGTAAAAAGGCCGAATTGAGAATCAGATTGGTGCACAAAATCAGTCTCATGAAACAATCACATACATCTTTTTCACTGTTGCTTGAAATACATGTAAAGCAGTATCGCAAATGGTAAATGGGTGACATGTGAGAGAATAAAATTTGGGAAAAATTCCCTCCCGACCCCTCAATAAAGGTGATCAGAAAATATTATCAGGAACAAAAAAATGCTCAATTGTTATCAGTGAAAGTGTCCGATGTACAATTTTCAACTATCGCTAACATACATTAACGTAACATAAAACACAAACATTTCTGACACTGTATGGTAACAGTAGTATATCCATCACTTTAAATGTTTAAATGAATAGTTACATAACTACAGAACTACTTAACCACCTAAATGTGTTACATCTTTTACTTACATGAAAGTAATTGTTTTACCAAACACTGAATATAACATCTAACAATATCATAAGCTAAACGTTAGCGCAGTAAATGATACAGATATCTGTAATGGAACACTGTGACTTGTTATTAATGATGGCATACCAAATATCAGAACACTACATATGTGCAACTGGATAATATGTCATGCTAATAAATATAAGTATACAACTTCTTACTCTTCATGAATTTACAAGTTTTTAAGAGAAAAAAATCATAATTATTATTATGCTATCAATGGACATCTATGTCAATTTCTGCTACTACTTTTTACATCATACTACAAACTGTTGCCAGGAAAAACATTAAACATCATGGACCGGATATTCAAACTGCGCCAGGTTGTGGCACAAGCCTGGGCACAGCTCAACTTTGTTGCACAGGGATGTGGCCTGGGCGATATTCAATGGAGCTGTGCTATGGTGCAGCAGCTTTGAATATCGCACCCTCTGTGCATTGCATAGTGGCACTGCACCAGCGCAAGTGGCCAGAGTGGAGCATGGAGATGCACTAGCGCAAGTGCCATTGCGCCATGCACAGCACCTGTGATATTCAAAAGGGGACATGCAAATGGGGCCATAATTGATGCAAGGTGCACATGGGGTCATTTGCATGTCATTATGGCCCCATTTGCATTCTATTAGCATGCAGGTATGCCAATCCCCGATGGCTTGCACCTGGCGCCCTGCCAGGCAGCAGCCATCGGGGACCGATGCCCCCTGCAGCCCGATCGCGGGCATTTGTCAAAAAAAATCCTCATCTAATATCCCTGGTGGTCCAGTGGACCACTATGTGCTCAATCACAGGCATCAGTATAATAAACCCCCATCCAATATCCCTGCTGGTCCAGTGGACCACCTCTGCTAATCGTGGGCATCTGTAAAACATAAAATAGTCCTATTACCCTGGTGGTCTGGTGTACCCCACCCACCCACTGAGCCCCACTGCCCTGCTCCCCTCGGTCGGCTGGTGGGCAGCAGCACCTCACCTGCCTGCCGCCCAGCCGACTGACAGCTCAGTAGGGCTGCGCGCCCATTGGTTCACAGTGTGAGCCAATGGGCATGCACCATACCGTACACATTCCAAATATGTGAATGAATCATTCACATATTTGGACTGTGCTGGCTCTGTATCAACTACATGCCCATTAGGTCACGCTGTGACAATAGGGCGTGCGACAAGCTGTCAGTCAGCTGGGCGGTAGCAGCAGGTGGGTGGGTGCTGCCCGTTGGCTGACTGGGGGGAGCGGGGCCATGGGGCTCAGTGGGCAGTTGGGGGCATACACTAGACCACCAGGGTAATAGGACTATTTTATGTTTTACAGATGCCCGCTATCGGGCAGAGTGCAGTCCACTGGACCACCGGGGATATTGGACAGAGGCTGTGATTTAAACAGATGCCCATGATCGGTCCACTGGACCATCAGGGATATTGGATGGGGGGGTTTATTATACTGATGCCCATGATCGGGCACATAGCGGTCCACTGGACCACCAGGGGTATATATTAGATGAGGATTCTTTTTGACAAATGCCTGTGATCAGGCACATAGCGGTCCACTGGACCACCAGGGATATTGGAGGGGGGGTTTAGTTACACAGATGCCCACGATGGGGCAGGGGGGTGCTGCCAGGTGCGTCAGGAACTTGGGTGGCCACCCACAGGTGGCAGCTGCCGTGTTGCACCCTGCAATGTGGCAGCTCACCTGTGGGTGGCCATCATTTGTTCCTTTTTTTTTGGCTTAACTTTGTGCAGGTGCAAGTAGGTGTTGCGCATGCATGGTTCTGCACATTCCGGGCTGAATATTGGGCTGTGCAGGTTATGCATGGGCACGCCCCCCCACCTGTGACTGCATACATTACTGATGCGCTCTGGCACCTTGGGATTTGTGTGGTGCACTTTTCCCTTTTGAATATCGCACCAGGGCGCATCAGTGGGTTGTGCATGGCGTAACACTGTTTCACCATGAGCAACCCTTTTGAATATCTGGGCCCATATGTATGTAAATATACAATGTAGATACATGTCAATAAAACAGTCATAGTAATACACTGTTGCAATAAACAGTTAAGATATTTATTCAAGACTCAAGCATAAAAGGAAGGAAATGAATACTGAGCACATATCATAGTACTGAACACATGCCAGAGTGATGTTAATTTTTAGTAAAATATATGATACACAGTGATGTAAATGCACATGGACAAGTATTGTACCTTAGTACAGTCACACATCTAACAAATGTGTCAAGTGTGATGTCTTATGCCTGCATATAACATTCTCACAAGAAAAGACAATGAAAGAAGAGTTTTACCAGATAGGCATATCTCTTTTGACATCTACAAATCTTTCTTAAACATATAAGTGTGGTTTCTCTAGTGACTGTGAAGACAGCTGGCACTGATGAAAGACCACTGCAACTATTTTCACTATATCACTGATAAACGCAACAATCTTATACATCACATTGAGTTGAGCTATGCAAGGAAACCATGCCATACATTTACTGTGATATCACAATTGTACACTTGTTAGCAACAATATGATACTGTGCCAGAAGTCACTGTAACAAAAATGGAGAGCAAAGTAAAAGAATGTCACATGTCGTGTGACTATTCCTCTGACACATGAAGATTTTCATAATTCTTCAGTATCAGAACATATGCATCTTTTAAGTGTCATGGCAGTCTCTGTTTGAAAGAGCTTGTTGAATTGTTGCACTCTACCCATCCAGTTCTGTACCTCAACAAATAAGTTTAATGTCCAGAATGTACAGACTGGCCATAGTGGTAGATCACAGCATGAGCGTCAAACACTGCTTGGTTAAATACTATTCTACCAGCTGTGAAATTAGTGATAGGTGTCAACTCTGAGCCCAATGGAGTCAAATCTATGCAATACTAGCATAAGATATCGAGATAAAGTTCTGAGACATGTGGACTGAGTACATGGAGCTCCGCACCTCACACTCAGGTGACCACTTTCAGCATTAGTAAACAGCTGCTGGAACTTAACACTTTTACTCTGAGGCACAGAGAAACCCAAAGCATGTCTTCTGTGGTTTCTCATTCTGAATGACCACATAACAGACATACATACTTGGTAACATAAGACACAGTGAAATAGGGACGCATTGAAGTTCCCTCTTCATCCAAGCTGTTTATGATAGCCATCATAAACTCACTAGTGTCCTGCTACATGTTTGCAGCAAATGTACTACATCCATCATATGTACCCAGGACCTGCCGTAGAGGTGTAAGTGACTGCACAATGTTAAACTGATCAGAAGCCATGCTGACAATCTGCTTCAATTCCTTTGATAGAGGAGTCTCTTGTGAAGCAGATATTGCCTCCTCAAAATGTGAAATGTGAAGAAAGACTTGCATGGTTGATACAGCGTAACAATTAACTCTAGCACAGTTGTCAAACACTGGCCCAACAGCCATACCTACTGACTTCTGACCAACAGCTGGTTCTGCATCTGTATTTGACATTGTGACCTTCTTAGAACTCTGAACAGTTGAATCAGTTGTGGAAGCTCATTTTCATTTGTTGTCAGCTGTAGATGTGACTGAAGGATGTGACACAACCACATACATAGGTAGTGGTATTAAAGACATCTGTGGCTGGTATAGAGTACATAATCGGTTGTACTCAACTATACAGTGCTTGTCAGTGCGTATCTTCTGAGGTGCGACTGTTATGATGTGCAACCCAGAAAGACTACGTACGCGTGAAAGGTCAATGTAGCTCATGCCATTATTGAAAATGTCTGTCCCTATGTTCACCATTGCTGAATCCAAACTCAAGCCTTGAGACTTGTGAATGGAGACAGCATATGCAACATATATTGGGAACTGTTTCCTGCTCACATAGATATCCTTCAATACCTGGAACTTAACACAGGTACAATCAATCTGGACAGAGTGTTCCATGTTGTCAAAGTGGACAACAAGTGTCTTGATAAATGTCTTTTGAACATTGTAAACAAAGTCTGTGATGTTACCCATGGCACAATTTACCATATCACGCTCCACATCAAGACTGTGGTGTAGCATGATACGTGCATTCTTACAAACTGTAAGAGCAGCTTCTAGACTAGCTGTGCGTGAAACATCTAACTTCAATTCAGACAGTCTTTCAGTCATCTAAGCTACCAGCTTATGACTTAAAATGACACCATCAACTGTATCAACAGCATGCAGTGTGAGAATTTCTTGATTTTCTTTCTGCAACATGATGCTGTTGAACTCAGCACATTTCTTTAGTCCCGACATAAGACACACAATGCTTGTGCTCCTGGAACACACATCACTGAAAACATCACATGTAATTTCTTTGGATGTAGTGCCCATTCTGATTCTTCACCCATTTAACATTGCAACATGTTCTGGTGACAGAGACCTGTACAAGCTTGATCCAACAGTGCCTTGTAAGTCATGTTAGCACTTTGTCGCATGTTCTGATACAGCTCGACATAGGTAAATAACTCCCACAGGTTACAACCTCCAATGCAGCCTAGCGTATTCTTAGCCTGCTTCACAGTCAGAGCTGCAAAGACATATTCTGCATTCACAAGTGCAAACTGTAAAAGGTCTCCAAATACAACACTGCTTTTCCCACAAATGCATCTCCATAGTCAGTCCCCAAGATCTCCTGTAGACGTAGATGTATACAGGCAAGCATCAAATTGGACCCCATACTAATCTCATCAATGATGAGTAACTTCATCTTAGTAAATATTGGACAAAGCTGAGATGCAACATCAAATGACAGTTTCTGATACTCTTCTGCTTTGCCATGCTCCACTGGCAACATAAACAGATGGTGTAATATCACCTCTCCAATGTTGTATGCAGCCAGTCCGGTGGGAGCACTAACAGCAACAGACATTGATGACCCTGTCAGGCTCCGTATTTCAGCCATGATAGCCTCAATAAGGAAACTCTTCCCTGTACCAGCTGACCCACTAACAAACAACAGTAGTGGTTTGTAGTCAAGACAGTCAAATTTTTTCTCTTCATGCAGCATCCCATGTTGGACAGCATCAGTTACCTCAGAGTGAACCACATGCTGCTTCTCATTGAGCCTCTCTCTCAACTCAGCTGGGTCAGCACCACAGTGTGTGCCATGTTCCATGGCACTCTCCATTTCTGACATGAGTACTTCTGGGGCATTCAGAGGCAGAGGTTCCCCAAGAATACCTTGTCCTTCTGGAACAAGATTATCCTGTCAGCTAACAGGAGTATCCTCCTCAAGTAGCTTCTGTGCTTTTTCAAGCTGCTCCTTCTCAGTGTCTAGTCTCTGTATGTATATCTCTGAGTATTGACTTTTGAATGTCTTGTAACTGTGATTAAACTCTTCCTTGAATGTTTTACAGTCACCTTTCAATTCAGCCTCATTCCTCCAGGGTCTAAATAATAATAGCAGAGCAACGTAGTAATGCTGTCTGCTCTCAGATGTGCCTAGATGTAACTCACAGTGGTCAATGAGCCAAGGCTTACGTCTCTTTACAAGACAGCCATCCACTCCTCTGACCTTGTAAATGTCACGTGTACAATCAGGTGAGACATCTGTATTATAGTCATACCACTTAGCCACCTGAAATAGACACATATCATCCATATCTTCGTGTCTACGGGGGTAG
Organism: Neoceratodus forsteri; assembly: GCA_016271365.2. NCBI lineage: Eukaryota > Metazoa > Chordata > Ceratodontiformes > Ceratodontidae > Neoceratodus > Neoceratodus forsteri. The sequence goes on from CM057449.1 coordinate 376,348,575, forward strand.
TATGTGTCAATGAGGTTGTTCTTCAAGATCTGTCTTGAAGAGGGTCAATTGACAGCCAGTTCCTCAATGTCAGCATGAGGAATAACTATACATTTTTACTTCTCTTTGTAGTTCACACTGAGAAAGTGGACAGCATCAGACTTGCCGTACAGACGTGTACCAATCAAGCAATCACCAGCCTTGTAAGCTCTACATTCTCTGTGTGAGAGGCTCTTCAAGCCCAGTGACCACAACTGAGATGTCAGACTCTTGCTCAAACTAGCAATATCTTCCCAAAGATCTTGCAAGCTAGTCTGCACATGTTTAGTTATATACGAAGTGACGTACCGAACTAGAGCCAATGAGTTGTCAGCCACAAACTGAACATCTATGTTTGCTTGTCACATTTGGAGAGAGTAGGGTTGTAGTCATTGATGTACACCTCTTTCTTATCTCTGGGTAATTCATATACCCTCTTGGTTGATTTTGCCTTCAAGTGGTGTCGCATTGCTGAAAACAGATAATTCATGCAACCATCCTGACAGACACGTCTAGAAAATCCAAAATGAGATCTTGTGTACCAATCAGATTTGTTCTTCACTACCTGGCAGCAGTATTTTGCACAAATATGGTGCTGGAACTTTAGCACCAACTTCCACAGTGTAGGACTGTTGTACGTGTCCGGAATGTGGCAAGTGATGTATTTCTTGATAAATGCTAGCACTTCTGCTGCTTCATGCTCACCTATACGTGGGGCATCCTTGATCCACAGCAACATATGAATATGAGGAGCACCACGTACCTGATTCTCTGTCTTCCAAAAGTAATCAATCAATCAATCAATCAATGATGTTATTTAACCAGGCATAAACACCATTGAGCAAGCTCATTTTCAAGGTGGTCCTGGGCATAAATACAATACAGTACACTTCATAAGATTACAATTACGGTGGACAATGGTGCAAAAAAAAAAAAAAAACATTGTGAAGGTGCCGGTCAATATGGGCCTATACATACCGGTCAACATAATTAACATGCAAAGGTACATAATGATAAGCTTTACTGAAATGAGAAGAGACAACAATCCCATATAGTCTCTACTGAGTAAGAGCTCATACCTAAATGATAAAAAATAAGGAGGTATTAAGGAATAGGGTAGATATTGAGGTGAAAGAGTAGGCAGCCAAAAGGGAGGCCAGAATAGGTAAAGAATAGGCAGGGTCATCTTGGATTAAGGAAAGTAGGCTTGTAGGTACTAGGTTTCTGTTGTTAGGAATGTGGGGTGGATGAGATACTTAGGCATAGGATTTGAGAGTGGCACCCGAGGCTTAGGTGTCATCGGCATCTGAAACAGTTGCATGATTCCTTCAGATAATCCATTAATAGAGTTTTGAATGTGAAAATGCTTGGAAGTGAGGACAATTTAAATGAGTCTTGCACAGTGTTCCAAAGTGATGGAAGTGAGAAGTTGATTGCTGCCGAGCCAAGGGTAGTTTTTACTCTAGGAATCTGGAAGCAGATTAAGGAGAAGCATCTCAAGTGATAGGAACCTTTAGCCTGCTTGAAGATGTTCGAGATGTATGCAGGGAGGTTATCAGATGATGCTCTAAAAAACCAGAGGAGAGCATTCCTTTTTCTTCTAGTTGAGAATGAGGTCCATCCTGAAACCTGGTATAGACAACAGTGATGTGTGCTACAGGGTAGATTTAAGATAAGTCTTAAAGCCCGGTGGTAAAGGGTGTCCAGTTTGTTTAGCATCGTTGATGGGCAATGACTGTAAAGGAAGTCAGCGTAGTCCAGTATAGGTAGAAATGTAGTTTGTACTAGTTTCATTCTGGCTTCTAATGTGAGTAGGTGTTTAATGCGATAGAATAAAACTAATTGCTGTCTTAGTTTCTTCAAGGTTTTATTTAAGTGGCACAGAAAGCTGAGCTTGTTATCCAGCCAGAACCCTAGGTATTTAAAGGTATCAACTGCTTCAGGGGGTTCATCTTAATGTTCCACAATACCAAGAGGTGGATTTTCCTTTGACAGAATGAAAGTCAGAATATCATGGAACCACTTGTGGAAATACCTTGTGACAGAGGTAGGGTCAAGTGAGCACATTTCTCCAAGAGTCATTGATGAAATACCCTCGACATCAGGATTCATCCACTTCAACAGCTCTATGACCTCATCCCAGGCATACTCAGCACAACTCAGTGTGGCAAACCATGTAACTGCACCATGCTCTTGCAGCATTGACATCACCTCAGAGTGTCTGCGGTACCAATATTCTTTGGTGCCTCGTAGACTTGACAGAATAGAAGACAAATTCACTTGCACATTTTCATCTTTCTGCTTTAATTTCTCAAGAAACTGTGCAGCTGTAGTTCCATCAAGTGAAGTAGTCAGATGAATAGTATGTGCAATAGATGCAAATAATATGCGAAGTTCCCTCTCCCACAGGAGATGAAACAGGTACTGTATGTTGCATCTGAATTTGCCATCTTTACTGAGCACATGGCTTGTTCAGTACTCAGCACCCTGTACGTGCTCTTCTCTTTCATCTAGATGACTGCCTAACCCTTTAGGGAACAAGTCTGGGAAACAGCGTGCTTCCAGTGTTGCCTCCCAAATGCTGACAGGCTCACCTGTTTCATTTGATAGAGATCAATGTTGTCCCCTACCAGATCTCTGCCATGTAGTGGGTGAATTGTGTACTGTTCATACACATTGTCATTTGTTTCCACATTGACCTTCTCAATCATTGGCTTTGTGCTTTCCAACTCATCATGATCAAGAGACACACTAGTCATGCGATCAATATTAAGGCCTGCATAAAAAGGATTGTTGTTCTTTAAATGAGTAAGGGCAAGCTTCACCTTCTCAGCATTAACAACATCCTGCCAAATTACCTTAGACTTTGTTGGCACACCATTTACAAGAATAACCAAAGTGTTTTCAATGGAGATAACCTCCACATTTTCCTGCAGAGGAAGTGGAAAATACATGACGGAATCGTTAAGAGATCTGATGAGTTCTTTTTGAGGAATATTCCGTGTCTTTGTGTTCATACGTAGAATTGTTTGAAATGGTTTCATTGTCTGAATAAGAATCCTTTCAAACAAATTCAATGTGGCAATCTCAGTTGGTGTCACATGTGTCTCCATGTTGTTCAAGACTGACCTTGGTGGCAGTATGTTACACTTCACTTTGGAAAAAAAACAGTGCTTGCACATTATAATGATTGGATCTAACTGAAAGTCACACTTTAACAGCAGAAAGGCTGAAAGTCAAAACCACATGTCATTGTATGGTGACAAGGTTTCCAGGTTCACTGTGACCATTTGTTTCTCGTAACAAAGGTGATCACATGAGACACATACAGAGTCAAACTTCTGTCTCTTTGTCCACTCAAATTTGGCAATTGATTTCCCAAACTGTTTGAGAATATCGAGGACAGAGACACAATTCCCCATCAGCAATCAATGACTGAGTAGTCACAGTATCATTCACAGTGCTTACAAGTTGCAGCTGTGTCAAAAATTGAATGGCACCATGCATGTCACCAGACAACAGTAACTCATTCAGATGAGTATACTGAGCAACAACTCAACGAACTTCATATACCCTGTACACAAAGTTCCTCATCCCTGATCGATGTACTCCCAGATTGCACATATGGTGAAAGACATTGTCACAAGCACCACTATCTATGCATGCAAGGGAGTGACCCATAAGTCCAGTGTGTGGATGGATCTCTCAAAGGTCTATGCTCTCAAACAGTTTATATTTGTCTTTACGATCAGTAATGACCAACAGGTTGATAAAGTGCTCAACTTTGTCAAACAATGATTGCCTACAGTTGCAAGTGTCACCGCATGTCCATGAGAGACAGTGACGATTACGAGGCTGAATAGTTGTCTCATATTCATCATCTGACTCCATCGTAGTATCATCACACACGCTGAGCACATTATACACTTTGCCAGACTCATCAATGCACAACTTGCTGTCCTTTTTCTGAGAGTAATATGACTCCTCCCAGAAATATGTCTCTGAGTGCTGTGTGCGCAGCCACTGTCCTGTGAAAACCTCACAGAAATTGTGCAGGTTCAAGCTAGGATATTGTTGTATCCTCATCTTTATATTATACACAATTTTCCTAAACTGCTCAAGTACATGAAACATCTTATGCCACAAACTTTGAAGAGCAAAAACTGCTCTATTAACAAACGTTCATACTTTCAGGTGTAATTTCATGAAGCTGAGATGACTCTATTTTTCTGCACTCACGTCTCATCACAGCAGCAATAAGTCTTTCAATCTTGGCTTTACAAGCTAGAGATCGAAAATACTTCTGCTTTCTCGGAGAAGCATCAGCAGCAATACATTTTCAATGCTGCTTAGTACGTGTGTTTATGTGTGTCTTTGCAACAGTAGCTTTTCTGCTCACAGATCTGCACAACTGTTGCTTAGCTACACATTTTTTCCTTGCTGTTGAGCAAGCACGTCCTCCCCCAACAGAGTAATAAAGCTCTGAATTTACATTTTCAGAGGATTGCTGAATATTTTTGTGTCTTGAATTACCATCGCTGTTTTTTGCATGACTCTTAAGCAACAGTGACATACTATTGTACCTGTTTCATCTCTGCATAGACATCTGTCTTTGTTTAGAAGGCATCTTCCCTGATTTACAATTCACACTTGAGTACAGCACTGTTACAGAAGAACCAGACACCTGTATGGGAAATACAGAAAAGAAAAAAATTAGACTTCATGGCCTGGATATTCAAACTGCGCCAGGCTGTGGCGCAAGCCTGGGCGCAGCTCAACTTTGTTGCGCAGGGGTGTGGCCCGGGCGATATTCAATGGAGCTGTGCTATGGTGCAGCAGCTTTGAATATCACACCTTGGCCACCCCCACTATGCATGGCGCAGTGGCACTGCACCAGCGCAAGTGGACAGAGTGGAGCATGGAGATGCACTAGCGCAAGTGCCATTCGCCATGCACAGCACCTCACGATATTCAAAAGGGGACATGCAAATGGAGCCATAATTTATGCAAAGGTACACAGGGGCCATTTGCATCTTATTATGAGCCATTTGCATACCATAGCATGCAGGTGCGCTGATCCCCGACGACTTGTGCCAGGCGCCCTGCCAGGCAGCAGCCGTCGGGGACCGAGGCCCCCTGCAGCCCGATCGCAGGCATTCATGTAAAAGAAAACCCCCCATCCAATATCCCTGGTGGTCCAGTGGACCTCTATGTGCCCGATCGCGGGCATCGGTATAGTACCCCCCATGTCCAATATCCCTGGTGGTCCAGTGGACCGATCACCGCCCAATCACAGGCATCTGTAATACATAAAATACCCCTACTACCCTGATGGTCTAGTGTACCCCCTCCCACCCACCCACCCACTGAGCCCCCTGCCTCCCCGTCCAGCGGTGGGCGGCAGCACCCACCCACCTGCTGCCTGCCAACCGCCAACTGACTCGGTAGGGCTGCATGCCCATTGGTTCACAGCATGAGCCAATGGGCCATGCAACCTATACCGTACCTACTCAATCCTGATATGTGAATGAATCATTCACATATCTGGACTAATGTTATATTATGAGCTGCATACATTAGCTCATACTGTGAACCAGCGTGCAGCCCTACCGAGCTGTCAGTCAGTGGGTGGCGGGGTGGCAGGCAGGTGGGATGCTGCCACCCACCAGATGATGGGGGCAGGGCAGTGGGGCTCAGTGGGCAGGTGGGGAGGGGGTACACTAGACCACCAGGGTAGTAAGGGTATTTTATGTGTTACAGATGCCCGTGATTGGGCAGTGATTGGTCCACTGGACCACCAGGAATATTGGACATGGGGGGTACTATACCAATGCCTGTGATCAGACACATAGAGGTCCACTGGACCACCAGGGATATAGGAGGGGGGCTTATTCTCTACACAAATGCCCACGATCGTGCACATAGAGGCCCACTGGACCACCAGGGATATAGGAGGGGGGTTTCACTACAGGGATGCCCACAATGGGGCATTGGGGGTGCCACCAGGTGTGGCAGAAACTAGGGTGGCCATCCACAGGTGGCAGCTGCCATGTTGTGCCCTGCAATGCGGCAGCTCACCTGTGGTTGGCCATCACTCGTCCCTTTTTTGGGGCTTAACTTTGTGCAGGTACAGGTAGGGGTTGCACAAGCATGACTCTGCACATCCCGGGCTGAATATCGGGCTGTGCAGGTTATGCATGGGCATGCCCCCCTACCTGTGCCTGCTTACATTACTGATGTGCTCCGGCTCATCGGGATTCGTGCAGCGCACTTTTCCCTTTTGAATATCATGCCAGGGTGCATCAGTAGGTTGTTCATGGTGCAAAACTGTTGTGCCATGCACAACCCTTTTGAATATCTGGGCCCATGTATAGTGTTTGCTTCTAACATTACATACTATCATGGGCCAGCCATATGTCATATAAGAACAACACATAGTCTTTTCAAATTGTGGCAGACATAACTTCAATAATAACCTAAGAATAATAATCTAGGTATGTAAAAACAAAACAATAACACAATATTAACATACACAGTACTGTTTTACCTGATAATTACTATTTCAGCAAACAAATTTTAAAAGTAATGTGATGCGAGCAACACTTTCACAAAAAACAGTATCGTGCATGTGACAGTTTCACAAAATATGATGTCGTGCATGCAACACTTTTGAATATAGTGTCACAAAATGGTGTCGAACTCACGAAAGTGTCTCAAATTAGTGTTGTGTGCATGAAACTTTCGCAAACCAAGATTCCTAGACACCCCCTTTCACACTCAACCAATCACAGTCTGGTTCCTGTTTGAGTGGCAGACATTGTAGCCAATCTATCATCACATTTATCAGGCTATATCAATTGACCAATCAGAAGCACAGAACAATGAAGAAGAAGGACATAGCAGCTATCTTAGACAAAACAACAGACACACTGCTTGTGACTGTGTAAGTACATCACATTTTCTAAGATAATTTTCTACCATCATAAAAACAATTATCTGAACAAAAGTAGCAGTAAACAAAACATTTTTCTATTCTGTATTTGACTATGTGAATATTAATCACCTACCACACTGTGGGAAAAAGTTATAACAGTTTAAAGTCTGAGTGTCAATGAATACTTACTAGCTCAGATAGAGCTGCAAATGGAGGCAGAAGCAAGCAGCACGTGTATCATAACAAGAGAAACAGCCAATCACATTCCTCTGTTGAGCTGTAATTGTTTGAACTTGCCAATATCTACATTGCATTTTACCACTAAAAAATATTTCCTGCATTTGTGTTTGACATCAAGAACACCTATTCAGCATAGCAATAGTAAGTGCATGCACTGTATTGGTGAGCCAAGGAAAATCAGCAACCAATAACATGCCAAGTGACAGTGTTTTAGAACAGCCCACAAAAGCAGTGTTGAAGCTGAGAGTGAAATCTTACTTTGTCATTCACTTGTGCTTAGCCACTGCAGTACAAACAGTGATATTATTTTGGTAGCTCTCTGTCCACTTCTCAGTTTAAAAGCTAAGAATGGCCGAAAATAGCAAATGTACCTTGTGGATAGTGGGCAGCAGCATAGTGAGGCATGCTTCAGAGTATGCTCGGGGGAGTGGTTTTGGGAAGAGACCGGCAGCTTCCAAATTGCTTTGTAAAGTGGTTTGGCAGAGGTGGCATGAGGTGGGAGCATCTCATGCCAACAATGCACAGACTTCTGACTACTCAAGCTCAGCCAGACATACTGCTGATCCTTCTTGGAGGAAATGATTTGGGCACCAAAAGATGGGTAGATTTAGTCTCAGAAGCAAAATTGGACTTTACTTCCATTATGCACATGTTGCCTGCCTGTAAGATCATTTTTTCTGACATTACAGAGTGAAGAGTCTGGCAAGCAGAACAGCACATGTACCTGCTTGACAGAGCTCACAGAAAGGCTAACATTTAAATATCTGGATACCTCCGCATGGCTGGGATGCACACCATACGTCATCCTGAAATTACATTTTGTAATAATTGGCTCTACTTACCAGATGGTGTGCACTTCTCAGATGCTGGCAATTGCCTTTTCTTAGGTGACCTTCAAGATGGGATCCTCACAGTACTCTGAAAAATATCATGCTGTAACAGCACATCTTATTGTTACCAAAACAGCTCTTTTAAGAGCCCACAGACTTGGTCAAAAAATGAACAGCTGCACTGGTTACAGACACAAATTTACACTGTCTCACTGTCACTGTGCATCATACATTCTGAGGCATGCAAATGTTCAGTGCTTTTACATACATAGACATATGGAATGGAATAGTGGATGGGTGAACATCCACAACAAGGCTGTGTTTCCATCGAGGGAGTTGATGACATCACAGAGACTGTGAGACCGAAGCTTGAGAGGTCTCGCTGATGTCATCAACTGTCCAAGATGGGAATGCAGACTTAGTTGTGGATGTTCATCCATCCACTGTTTTATAGTATATGTTTTTTTGTTTTGTTTTACTTTTTTTTTTTGTTACTTGCTGTAGACGTGCACTGCTCCCATTCTGTCTGGTGCTCCTGCTCACTCCCGTTCCCACTTATGCTCCATCCAGCTTGTCAGTTTCTCCTCTGCACATCGCTTAGTTTTAAAATCAGGGAGGAAAACAAAATAAATAGTGTGTTCAGAAAGACAGCCATGTATGGCTCTCCATGTGCCGACTCCTGACTCCCGACTTCAAAGTCAGTGGCTCCACTGCCTGGCGCTCGCTAAACAGTGCAGCCATGTTTGTTTGTTTTTTCTAGAGAGTCAAGTCTGAGCCAGTCAGGTGGCAGGTCAAGGGTCAAAAGTTGGTGTACTATCGCTGTAACATCGGAACGAAAGTACAACCACTTTTTGACCTTTGAAGTGTACTACATCAAGATTTCAGCAGTTGCTGAAATCAATGCACAATAGGCAGTACCCATATACTATATATAGTTTAAAAGCTATATAATTATTTATTAACTATGCTGTTTCAGAATACATGTAGGAAAGACTGAAACATGAAATCACAAAGAGACAACACTTCCATGAGTATCATATTCTGTAATGTTTTCTCACATCAGAACACTTTGCAGGTGGGATTAACCCCACCAGGTGCCAGCATAGTGTTATTGCAGTCAACAATAGAAAGAGCAATCTGTCCACTCAGAAGTAACCATAGCATACCATATCTAGTGTCAATTGTGAAAAAGTGTACCCCTAACAGTGATACAGTTCTGCTCCCAACATAATAAAATTTTACCTGACCACCCTCACAGTAACAAGATGTCATTGATGTCACATCGCACAACAGACATGTAGACAGTTCTTCTCATGTGCCTTAACACGACCACCCACATACACCACAGGACAGTTGAAGTGTCACTGACAGTCTCAATCCAGCAGCATACAATGAACATAGGTTCTGCCAAAGAGAGCATTGTAGAACCTGTCTAATGTGAGGAGGGTGGATGTTCACTGCGCTGCTGATATATGGCTGCAGATTTGTTAAGCAACATCCATGTGCACAATAATGTTCTCTGTGCACATTCTTTGCTTACACCTACAGGTCGCACAGTTTCTGCATCCAGTCCTAACTACAAAGCACAGTTCTTCACTTAATTGTTGTACTGTGCTACAAAGAGAATAGGATTAGAATACATGTAACTGTGTCATAATCTGTGATATTGGCTGTACAACAGAGGGCAGAAAAAGGCAGATCTCACAAAACACTGTTTTAATATACAATTTTTTTCTTTAATTCTTACAGCATGTACAAAACAACTGTGAATCACTGTGATGAGACTGTGAAGCATAAAAGAGGTTTCCTGCCTGGTCCAGGCAGCACAGTCAAGGGGGAACCCACCATTCCTCATGAGGAGCACAAATATGAAGCTGGAGAAGATGTGGTGGTGCATCCACGAGTATATGAGAATTGTACTCAAGATACACAACAAAAATGCACCGATGTGCAAGCGTAAGTGGAAGCTGTTGCGCCAGTGGTTTTATACACTCAAAACATGAGAGGAGATGCCAGACAATGATGTGGGCTGGTACTACATTGCATTTGAGATGTGGTAGGTAGCTGGAAAGCCAGATGCTGGGGAGCACGTATCTCAACGTAAGTAAAGCAACAATCTGTTATTAAACAGCACGTTTTCTTTTGCAGAAATAAAAAAGACAGCTAACTGATGTGCAAAGTATTAAAGAAATGTAACAAAAACAGTTTTAACACTGTATTCAGAAATTCTATAAGTCTAATATTTCTCAGTTGTATATTAAACCATTTAACAGGTGAGACATTGCAAGCTAATGTGTTACAGTGTTGACAGACATTTGTCATAGTCATACAACAGAGCCATGCAGTATTTAAAACTATTATGTTACCCAGTATTGGTTTCATGTAGCACTCACACACACATCATGTGGCAGTACAGTGCTAGAATATGACTTACACAGCATGAGCACATGCCTTGTTTATGATTTTTTATTGTGTAACATGATACCTTATGCACAGACAATAATGTATGGACAACCATGCACAACAACTATGTGTCTCCATTGAGGGATTGAAATTACACCATATCAACCTCGACAGCAAAGCTCAACAGGTCCATACTGCCATCTCAACTCTGAGATGGGAACACATGACGACTTGCGTGTGGCTGTAAATATTTAATTTTCAATAGTACATGGTTCTTTACAATATAGTGACACACCCCCATTGAAGTGTTCCAGCTACTTATTTAAATGGAATTTACAGCATCTTGAAAGGTGAAAGGTATAACTTTGGGCACTGGGTAAGTTAGTAAGTAGATATCTATACAATAAATGAAAAAGGTACAATTCCATGGAATATGAACTGTGTATGAAAACTGTTTGGACTGTGTATAATATTATTTTACAATGTGCATACCGGTTTATTATGTGGTTGACAAGGATCTTCAGCAGGCCTATCTTTATAAATAAGAAAGGTTAACCATGTATTATAGCATATTTGCATAATGATAATAAGTTTGTGGTCTCATAGTATTGATGTACCTCTTACATCACTATTGGTAGATCCCTTTTCACTGTGATAATAATCTAAGGATACAAAATCCTTTGTATACAGGCGATTGTAATTGCATACCATACATAGCATCTCAGTGCTATCACCCTATTGTGAAATATTTATGGATGGATAGATATTTTTAGTTCTCATTAACTATACAGCTACTGAACTAGTTGTAACTCAACTGTCATACTAGACTGTACATGTTCAAATGTATATTTTTTTAGAAATATGACCACACAAATACCACATTCAACAAATATCTTTACTATCTCTAATTAATAGTTCATCAGAGGTGCTCCCCACCAAGAAGCAATGTAGTACTAGCTGAACCACAGGCTGTGCAAGCTGAACAATCAGACTCAGACAGTGTCATCCTTGTTGAATCATAAGGTAAGAAAACCATACAACAAACCATTAATACTACTTACTGACAAGAACTGATGTACATCACAGTCCTGAACTTGTGTTGCCATTGTTCTGCTGTGAACATTGTTATATGCTGTACTAGTATGATCAGACTGTGCAGTTGAAAACAGACATTATTACAGTATCACATAAGCAATAAGAGGCAATTGCCTGTGCATAATACAGATCAAATGTACATCTGGTGCCACATAGTCTTACACGAAACCACAGGCCGAGCGCGTCTCTATTCCCTACCCATACATTAGAACTGCCTTATACACAGCCCCAGAGAGGCATATCATTCCTATGAAGATAGTCTAGTGTATAATAAATGTGGTTCCTACTTTTATATGTTCATTAGACACTCTTAATGCACAGTTAAAAAAATATTGTTTGAAAATAGAGTCCATTTTATTACACAGCACACAACTTTGCTAACTACATAAAAGTATTGATTGTACAAGTCTATGTTACGTCATAATGAGCACGCTGTTATATTACTGTAAGTATAAACAGTTATTCTATACTTCTTCACTTAACACAGACATAGAGAATTAAGCAATAAGGCACAACAGGGTGTAGGTTATTGGGGATTTAACCACAACTTTTGTGGTGTGTCACAAGGTGCAGCTGAGTGACTTCATCACAGAAGAAATGGGTAAATCACTCAAGAACTAACATCTTGGAGTGCTTTATTGCAATTATACAATGGACCCATGTGTAAAACAAACAAAAACAATGTTTAATTATATTTTTTATAAATACCATTCCTTAGCCATTGGGTTATTCAGCATTTACCAACAGCCATGTGACATGTTTTTGACCAATGAGGTGACAAGATTTTCACACACCACTGTACAATACTGAATCGACAAGTATACACAAGCAATGTGTTCTGCCACAGAGGTATTCTTATCACCTCTGACCTCAAGAGCAAACCTGAAAATGTCTATAGCAATCAGAAAACTGTAGTAGCAAAACACAGTAATTGTGTATTGAGTAGCTCATCCTGTATTTTCAATGGTGCATAATGGTGCGTGGTAAATGTCCTGTGTAAGTCTGTTTGCTTTCTAGATGAAACTAGTCATGCAATCTCTAGGGGTTCTAGGATGCTAACCTACCAGAGTATGGTAGAACAGCATTCCATCACCTTGATGCTGTGGTATAACAGCATCTTGAAAGAGCTGTAAGCCTATACAGGAAAGCAGTCAACTATACACCATTATACACCAACCGCATAACTAATAATGAATACCTGACACAGAACTACTTACCTAGGGAGAATACAGCACAGAACAACTAGCAAACATTTTACTAAAGACACCTTTAGTTGTGCAATAGTAAACAGACAAGTACTTAGTTGAGGTATAACACATTCAATTTGTCACCATGATAAATATGTAAGTCATACAGATGTGGAAAGAATACAAACATCAGTACAAGAAAATGGTTGGAAAAAGATGAAGTTCTACGTGAGAACAAAATATATAAAATAACAGCAAGAGTAGCTAAACGAATTGCACTGACTCTATTAAACAATCTCTATGTCTGTCTTACAGTGGCTGGGGAGACTGCTGAAACATCTCACACACAGGTGAAGCAAGAGCCTGGCAGCAGTCCTGAACGTAAGTGTGTAATATATACAATAATGGATAGGGAAGTGTGCTTAATGAGAAATTAATGGTTGCCCGAGGTGTGGGATGCTACATAAACCCCAAGGGTGAAGCTCAAGGGGTTTATTAAAGCACCCCACACTGAGGGCAACCATTAATTTCTAATTTAAGCACACTTCCCCATCTTTTATTATTTATAATTGCTGGGCAGCAATTTTTTCCAACCCTGAGTCTGAGACACACACACACACACACACACACACACACACACACACACACACACATTCTGTCTCCCCATTCATCTTTTTTTTTAATTAATTTAATTATTGTTACAGTTTTTTTTTTTTAGGTTTGGGATGTTTCAGCAGATTTGTGTACTGAGATCGCAATCGCGAGCTTCTTACCTGAAGAGGCAAGGTCGGAGCTGTTCTTGGCAGAGCGCTTACGAGGCATTCCCAGCAGCTTTTATGTAGTGGGGCTCTGAAATGCCCATGTAAGTTGTGAACGGCAGGATCAGCTAGATACAAATAGTTTAAAATAGAAAATAAAACAGTATTCACGGCATCACGCGCATGGTGTGGCGGCTCCTCGCTAAGCGGGACAAAGGAGTCACCATGTTTCTGATGGTATTTAGCCCACCCATTAGAAGCGTGGAGCCAATCAGAATGCGGCTCTTCATTTACTGATGTGGCGCGTATTTGCATAATGGCAAATTATAACTGGCTCAGCCTATTGAAAAATTGCTGGCCAGTTATTATATGTGCTGATAATTCTGTTAAGTAATTAGTCAAAAAGACACAACATGTAAGATGGTATATGATGCAGTAAGGCACTTCAGGTAATGAGATATAACACTATATACCCCTCCAAGGTGTGGGCATGGTGGTGGAGTTGCCACAAACATTGTCTCTTTATCACTACTCGCATCCGAGTGACCAAACCATACCACTTGTATTAAGTTCTGCACCACACTGACACCCTGAAGGTATAAATTAGTAAAACACAATGGTAAACATTGTTTCTGATATGGTTTTAGAAAAATTTTAACTCACTGACAGCGACAGTTTGAAGGAGGATGTCATCATGCATGTTTATTAACTGCCATGTGTTACAAGCAACAACAGGACAAATGGCAGTGGGCTCCTTTCAAATGGAACAGCACTATTGATAGACCAACTGCCATGACATAAAGCTATTCCTTGTGACACAGCATACAAACCATGTTCAAATCCACCCAACAACCTACACTCTGAAGTGGCTTAGTGCTGAAACAAAAAAAAAAATACAGTAATGTTACGTTATGCTGTAGCAGTATCACAACATGCCACAATCACACATGAACAGTGCATATGAGCCTCCCCTGTTACAGCTCACCTAACAGCATTGCTTAGCTGACAACATGCAATAAGTAACAATGGCAACTTGAATGTAAATGGAACAATTTACCTGTGCTATTTATATCTATCGACTTTTTCTTTTATCTAACGCTCCACTGCGATTTCAATAATTACTTATTTTCTTGGTGGGGGGGGGGATACCCACAAAATGACAGCACAAAAGTTACAGCTTCCCAGTTCAATATATTCCTACAAACAGAGGCCTGCAAAATACATGACTTCCTAGCTTGTTTTCTTCTCACTCAACAAAGAACAATCACAATAGCATGGGATACCTCTCAACCTTTTTGTACCCCCAATATGTGGCGAATTAACAGCCAACTTTAAATGGCAGTAGAACAAAATGTGTAACTCATTATCAATAACAATACCATATGTCATTTAAGTAATAACTGTCCCAACTACTGTGGAAACTTAAATTGAAGCTGTGACATGTATAGCACCAAACCTTTCCCATAAAGTAACATTCTGAGAAAAAAGAGCTACAGAGACACATAACTATTTTTCACATTCGCACATAGTAAATCTTTTATGTGTTTTTTCTCTTCACAGATCAGCCTCCTAGAAAGTGACACAGTCTGTACTGCCATAGTGTTCGTAGGCTCAAGCACAAGGTTGACAACCTCACCAAACAAATACAGGAAATGAAAAAGGAGCACACTAACGAAATAAAACAAATTCGGCAGCAACAAGAAAAAAATAATAGAATTACTCACTGCACAACAGGCAACAGTCAACCTTGTGCTCGAGCCTGTGGACACAGCGTCATGTGTCAGCACAGACAGCAGCGCTGCGCCACCTGTGGTGTGAACAATTCTCCCTGGCCACTGATGGACAGCCTCCACAGCCTGACACTGGCATCTCCTCTCAAGCTGGTGCAACAGCTTCCACTCCAGCTGCACCTCCACACTTTTCCAGCTTCCTGCCTGGGCTGCTTGGACCACCCAGCAGTAGACTTCATTATTTGTTAATCATTTTGTTTGTTGTTGAAATTTCAAATTTTTAAAAAATCGGACTTTTTTTTTATAAAAGAAATAAATATTTTTGTACAAAAATTATTTTTTTTGTAAAGCTGAACAGAGAACATCAGTATTATTTGTATATATTTTAATAAAAACATCTTTATGCTAAATAAATATTTATTTGATAAAAAAAACTGAGTTTCATAGTCCAAGTTAAAAAACTGTTCATGTAACTGTCAGGACGAGTGGAACAAGGTTCATTTAGTAGCTGAACGACCAGCAGCAGACATTGTATACATGGTACCATAGATCAGTACTAAAGAAATAGTTTAGCTGTAGGGGTACTGGGGGCCTGTGATTAAACCATACCATAGCACAACTAACAATAACAAGGTCAGTGCAATCAAATCATAAACTTGTCAAAAGAATATGGATAACTTGTCTTCCCCCAAAGGTTCTCACCCATAATTGAATACCTGAGTATGTTAACCACAAAACGTACTGACACTGCATAGACTTGCACCATTTTTATCCACAGCATCAGTTTTGTTGTGTCTGTCCACTCAGAAAACAGTATCTGATTAGTGGTGTGGGTGTAGCATCATACAGCTGAGGCCATGCAGGTAATAAGTGTTCTAACTAGACCATACCTGTAATCAGGCAGTTGTAACATTGATGTCCACAACTTTTGTTGTACTATGGTTCTACAGTGTGGGTGGGGGGAGAATCCCAGGCTGAGAGTACACAGCACCCAACTGTCAAATTGTTTTGTACAGATGCAATCAGGGACATGCAGCATACATGTCCATGTCCTTATTTCTGCCGTGGCAAAACACTCATTATGCATTCCCTAGTCTATGATGAGTGGGTGGCATAACATCACTGAATCAAGCAATTTCTAACTGTGTTAGCCTTAGTGTACTTGCAGTTGTCTAGCTGTACCATTCATATACACACCCTCAGTATTTGTTGTATCTCTCCACTCAAGGCACAGTACCTGACCTGCAGTGTGGGGTGAGCATTGCATGTATGAGTCCGCGTAAGTCATGACTGTGTTAGATGGAGTGTACTTGCAATCACAGAGGTGAACCATTGATTTCCATTGACTTTGTTCTCCTGTGGCTCTCCACTCAGGGCTGCAGTAATTGGCCTAGTTGGGGGAGGGGCAATTCTGGCTGAGACTGTACAACTCCTAACTATGCAAAGCTGTGTACATGTGCAATCAGGGAGTTGCACCATCGACGTCCATGGGTTTGTTTGTGATGTCACTCCACACTCACAATGCAGTACCTCATCTGTGAGAGGAGGGTTGCATTGCCAGTCTGAGTCATGCAATTCCCAACTGTGGTAACTCAACTGAACTTCCAATTAAGTAAAAACAACATTGCTGTCCACAGACTGTGTTTTACTCTATAGCTCCACTCAGCATACATTACCTGATCTGTAGTGTGGGAGGGGAGCATTTAATGAGTGAGGGCACATAAGCCATAACTGCGCTAACTGTAGTGTTCATGCAATCAGGGAGGTGTACGTAGATATCCATGTTTCTTGTTTCATGTGATTCTCCATTCACAATCCAGTGACTGATCTAGTTGAGGGGGTAGGAGGAGTTCAGGTTCAGACTGTGCTACTGCTAACTGTGCAAAGTTGAATACAGCTCCAATGAGGGAGGTGCACCATTTATAACCATTATTTTTAATTTCCCCATGCCTCATCCAGTGCCTGCTCTAGTTAGGGGGGGAGGGTATTCCAGATTGAGACTGTGCCACTGCTAACTGTACAAAGTAGCATACAGCTCCAATGAGGGAGGTGC
Source organism: Neoceratodus forsteri (assembly GCA_016271365.2). Lineage (NCBI taxonomy): Eukaryota > Metazoa > Chordata > Ceratodontiformes > Ceratodontidae > Neoceratodus > Neoceratodus forsteri. The sequence goes on from CM057449.1 coordinate 376,365,823, forward strand.
ACCATTCATAACCATTATTTTTAAATTTCCCATGGCTCATCCAGTGCCTGCTCTAGTTGGGGGTGGGAGGCAGATTGAGACTGTGCCACCACTAACTTTGAAAATTGCGTACAGCTGCAATGAGGCAGGTGCACCATTCATAACCATGATTGTAATTTTTCCATGGCTCTACACTCACTATACAGTAACTGGTTTAAGTGGTGAGAGATGGGGGGGTGCATAGCCTGACTGACACCATGCAACTCCTAAGTGTGCTAACTCAACTTTACTTCCAATTGTGGAGCTATACCACTGATGTCCACAGCCTCAATTTTCCTATCTCTCTACACTCAAAAAACAGTACCAATTCTGTACTGTGGGCAGTAGCATTACATGACTGACGCCACGCAACTCATAACTGTAGTAAGTGAAGTGTACCTGCAGTCAAGAAGGTGTGCCATTGATGTCCATGATCTTTGTTTTTCCTGTGGCTCTCCACTCAAGATGCAGAACCTGTTCTATATAAGGAGACCTTACCTCGGAAAGAACATCAAGTACTAACTGTGCTAACTTGTGTGCAGTCACAAGCAGTGAAGTGCACACTTCATATCCATAGCATAACTATTCCTGTGATTCTCCACTCAGCATAAACTAGTTGTACTGTGCAACGGGGGGGATTGCATGGCAGAGGTCATCCAACTATTAACTGTGCTAAATTGTCTGTACCCAAAATGTTAACCATAGCACACACACTCACATTACCACAGTAAGGAGTAACACAAACATTGACGTTCAGCCAGTTTTGTCCCAACAGCAGCATACACAAACACAGTCTGTACAAAAAATTCCAATTAAGTAAAAACAACATTGCTGTCCACAGACTGTGTTTTGCTGTATTGCCCCACTCAGCATACACTACCTGATCTGTAGTGTGGGAGGAGAGCATTCAATGAGTGAGGGCACATGAGCCAGAATTGTGCTAACTGTAGTGTTCATGCATCAGGGAGGTGTACGCTGATATCCATGTTTCTTGGTTTCATGTGATTCTCCACTCACAATCCAGTGACTGATCTAGTTGAGGGGGTAGGAGGAGTTCAGGTACAGACTGTGCTACTGCTAACTGTGCAAAGTTGCATACAGCTCCAATGAGGGAGGTGCACCATTCATAACCATTATTTTCAATTTCCCCATGCCTCATCCACTGCCTGCACTACTTGGGGGAAGAGGGCATTCCAGATTGAGACTGTGCTACTGCTAACTGTGCAAAGTGACATACTACACCATTCATAACCATTATTTTTACTTTCCTCATGGCTCATCCAGTGGCACGATGGGGTGGTCGGCCCTAACTCTCACCCTATCACATGTGTAAAGAAGCTGACATATAGGAGAATGGGGTGAAAACTAGGACCGATGACCCCATTGTGCACCCTGATGCCAGTTGGGGGGGTGGACTGGGGGGTCCAAGGGGGCTTTCAAACCTAACACTGAATTTCCTTACTTTTGTCATTGTGGAACAACCCTAACTGATGCAGTAAATGGATTTTTTTACCTCTAATTTCCCTTCTTTTTGAGAATGATGATGAGAAATAGTGAATGTGATATGGTGGCAGGAGCCACGCGCTCCCTCCACATAATGTCTTGTGACAAAGTAACAGAAATAGCAACACAAACAGAAGCACCAACACTGGTGGACATGATAACGAAAACATAAATGGGAAAGGAAATGTTAATAGAAACGCAAACGCAAAGTGACGCCGAAGCAAACAGTGATGCAAATGGACATTGAAATGCATATGAAAATGCAACTGGCAATGCAAACAGTGATGGCGGTGGTATTTTAAATGGAAATGTTAATTGTCACAGCAAAAAGAATGCGAAAGGGAATAAAAATGGAAACACAAACCCAAGAGCACACGTAAACGCAGGTCGTTACACACACAGGCATGGTACTGTAATTGTAAATGCAAATGGTAAAGTTAACATGAAGAATAATGCCAAAGAAAACAGAAATGGAAATGGGAACAGAAGCGCGTACGGAAACGCAAAGCAAAACGCGCTCAGGCACAGTACCGCAATTGTAAATGCAGATGGTAATGGTAACAGCAACAATAACAGCAAAGAAAACAGAAACGCAAAAGGAAACACAAGTGCAAATGGAAACACAAACTGTAATGTACACAGGCACAGTAACGCAATTGCAAACGCAAATGGTAACAGTAACAACAAGGAAAATGCAAAACGAATGAGAAACAGAAATGCAAACGAAAGAGCTGCCGGAAACACAAATGGCTAGCGCATGGTGATGCAAAGAAAAATGCAAACAGAAAGAGTAGTGGAAATGTAAATGGTAACAGTAGTGAAAATGCAAGCTCAAATGACAACCCGAAGGGTAACGCACATGGAGGCATACATGGGAGCAGTAACGCAAATGGGGACATAAACGCAAGTGGAAACAGTAACTGTAACAGTAACGGAAGCGCACACCCTGTTTTTGCCAAACAGGTGCATAGAGAAACACAGTGTGTACAAAGAATGTATGCATTGTAATGGGCATCGGAGCTGAAAACGAGCATTGAAAGTACTTAATTACTAATATTTCAGCAACCGTATGACGTAGAAAAAAAATTAAAAATTTCACAAAATCATGATTTTACTGGCTAGATTTTTCTATTGCATAGCCCACAGGGCTATTCAATTTGCAATAAAAAAATCATCTGTATCTCGCATTGTTTTCGAGATACGAGCCCCAAAAGGCGCGGCTGATGCCACCATGTTAGTCAATGGGAAAAAATGCCAACTTCTGAGTACTGTAACTTTGCAGCCATGCAATATTTTTTCACCAAACCACCAAAAGGCATAAGATGTTGGCTGCCTTCCCTCCAAACTGTTTGTTTGCAGCAGGGTGGCAAAGAATTCCTGTCATTTTGGCCATAGCCTGAAAAGTAGTGTCACAATTTGCCGACATTTTTCACAAAAATTTGTGACAGTGTCATGCGTTCGACACTGCTGTTTCCAGAAATTTGAAAATCATATTTCTGGGGTGTTTTACCCCAAAATAAAGACATGGCTAGCATCCTCAGGGTTCGACTATTTATATATTTAATTTATTTGCTTTTGTTAACCAGGTAAGCACACTAGACAACCAGGTGCCTATTTTCAAGTGCGACCCGGGAGTTACAGAGCATACAAAAAACATGATACAGAGTCAAGGTAACATACAGGAGCCGCAGGCTCCGACAAGTGGGTGGTACAACTCAGGCTCAAACATGGTGAGGTAAGTAGTCTAGCAACAAGTTACATAACAGCATAGGGTGGTAGAATACTAACTAATAACTAATCACAGCTCGAAATGAGCATTAGAGAACTGCACGAAAAGAAAAAAAACATCAAGAAAGTTTACAGAGCATACAAAAAACATGATACAGAGCCAAAGTAACATACAGGAGCCACAGGCACCAACAATTGGGTGGTACAACTCAGGCTCAAACATGGTGAGGTAAGTAGTCTAGCAACAAGTTACATAACAGCTTAGGGTGGTAGAACACTAACTAATAACAGCTCGAAATGAGCATTAGGGAAACAGCATGAAAAGAATAAAACATCAAGAAATTTTAGAGCATACAAGTTAGAAATTACCTTAAAATAATCACCTAACAAGAGAGAAAGCTAGAAAACTGTACAGAAGGGAGGCGGGTACTGATAAGATAGGATTGCCATTCAAGAGGGGGATGGTAAGAGCCATTTTCAGGTTTACAGCAGAGGTACAAGAGCAGCCGTAGAAACTGCTCACCGGGCTGCTCGTTTAGAGAATCAGGGGAGGGAGAGAGTATGTAGGGTCTATGTGGAACATAGACAGGCCACAGCAGTTTTGAGGAAGCTCCATAGAGATGTTTTGAAGCAGGGGTGGGAGGGAGAGGCACGAACTCGGGCGGGAAGGGAGTTCCACATTATAGGCGTGTGGATGGAGAAGGCCCAGTCACCTGTGATGGTGCAGGTCTTGGGAACCAGTTGGGCCTGCGCAGCACTAGATCTTAATTGGTAGGCAGGGGTGGCATGTTTCAGGGGAAGGGCGAGTGCCGAGGGAGTGGCTGTTCTGACTATGTTATCTATGAAGTTGCCAAGGACAAAAGCACAGTGCTTTTCAGGGGGGAGCCACTCCAGCCATAAGTAGAGCTCACAGCGGTGCATAAGGCAAGGGGCAGAGAGTGCGAAGTGGCATATATTGTTGTAAGCAGTGTCCCATTTTGCAAGGCTAGAGTTTAGGACAGAAGCGAAGGCAACGAGCCCGTAGCAAAGTGTGGGAAAGAGTATCCCCCTGGATATGGTGAGCCGAGCAGCTGGGGTGTGGCAGTCCTTGGCTCTGTAGGCAAGGCCGAGCTTGCCATTCGAGGCTTTACATACATTCCGTATATGCGTGGCGAGGTTAAGTTGTGGATCGAGGGTAACCCCTAGATACTTGACAGAGTCAATGACTGGCAGGAGGGAGCCATTTGCTCCATAGATTTTTAGCGATGCCGGGCAGGCAGAAGTTTTAGCCACAGACCCAAAAAGCATGGCCTTGGTCTTCTTCAGGTTGATGATAAGCTCGTGGCCCTCAAGCCAGTTCTGTATATGAATGAAATCAGAGTTTAGCCGAGAGTTGATGATATTAATATCGTGGGAGCTGGCCAGGACGACAAGGTCTTCTGTGTATAGAGTTGGGAGCCCATGGGTAGTGGCTGAGGGCAGTTCATTAATGTACAGGGAAAACAGAATGGGTCCAAGGATGAATCCCTGAGGGACCCCGCAGTGAACTGGGGAGAGGGCTGAGAGGGTTTGATTGAAGCAGTCATATTGCTGCCTACCACCAAGGTGGTTGGAGAACCAGTCGAGGGCTCAATGGGAGAATCCAAGAGACTGAGGAGCGGAGTGGAGGAGAGAATGGTCAACCCAATTGGAGGCCTTAGAAAGATCGATGAATATGGCCCCAGTTATTTTGCCTTGGTCAGTCGCGGACCTGATCTCAGAGGTAACCACGCTAAGAGCGGTCGATGTACTGTGTCCTTTTCTGAATCTGTGCTGGGCAGGGGATAGAACATCATAACCCTGGAGGTAGTGGGAGAGTTGGGAAGCAACAGCCTTTTCAAGGAGTTTGCAGGTGGCAGACAGTATTGCAATGTGTCGATAATTATTGGTATCTTTGGGGTCCCCTTGTTTGTAAACAGGGGCAACCTTGGCAATCTTCCAAACTTCAGGTATGATCCCCCAGATGGGGGAAGAGTTAAAGATATGGGCGACTGGTCAGGCATGGAGGGGAGCTCCCAGGCTAAGTTGTTTAGGTTTGAGGCAGTCATATCCAGCCCCCGTGTGGTGGGAGAGTCCTGCCAGGAGATCCTGGGTCTCACCCACTGAGATCCATTTGAGGTAGAAGGGCAGACGAGGGGGGGTGCCCACTCACTGGTACAGGGGCAGAGAGTTGGGAGGGGGGAGAGCAGGCAGGTCAGAGAACATGCGATTTAAAGCAGTGGTGATGGTTTGGGGGTTATTACAGTTGGTCCCCCCCGATATGCATGTCAGTGACCTGTTCCTTGGCAGACCCTCCAACAAGGTTCTTGACGTTCTTCCAGAAGTGCCGGGGGTTGTTGGCCGAGGCAAGCAGGGCAGATTTGCAATACTCACTTTTGGTGGCCCTTATAGCTCTCTTACAGGCATTTCTGAGTTGCCGATATTCTAGGAGGGTGTTTTCGTTGCGGAAGATCTTATGTTTTACCCAGCTTTTGTCTCTCTGCTTCATGAGGGAGAAGAGACCTCCATGGAGCCACTTCGTGACTGTGCCACACACCCTTCTTTTAGTGTGGGGTGAATGCCTGTTTTGCAAGGGGATGAACACGGTGAGGAATTGATCAAGGGCTGCTACAGGGTCATTTGTGGCAGTGACCCCAGACCAGTCTACTCGTCATAGGTCCTCGAGGTAGTCGCTGAGTATAAGTTTGGAATAGTCCCTCATCAGGATCCTCGGCTGGGAACTTTGGGTGAGTTGAATCCCCAGATGCAGTAGGTTGGGGAGTGATCCGAGATGGCATCAGGGAGTGTCCCAGAGTGAACAATTTCATCCAATCTATTGCACATGACCCAGTCAATGAGAGACCCTTTGTCCCCCTCCCACAGGAGGAGGTCCTTGTGGGTTCTGTGATGATCTGACTGAGTGCAAGGCCTGAGAGAAGAGGCTCGAACTGCTTGGCATTGGGCCCCAGCCAATTTCGGTTAAGGTCCCCCAGGATGAGCAGCTTGTTTGAACCAACCTTGTCCCTAAGTTGGTCCAGAAGTGAGGAGAGCCCTCAAGTGCCCCCTTTTGGAGGGTTGTAGGAGCAGACAAGATGCACCTTTTTAGTGTTCCCAAGCAGGAGGAGGGTGTGAAGGAACTCACAGGCTGGGGCAGGAAGGGTTGAATGAGCAACTATCGACACATTTAGGTGCACCTTATAATATAGGAGCACTCCTCCCCCGTGCTTACCACCTGCCCTGTGTTGCCGGACAAGGCTGTAGCCCAGGAAGGCACAAGTGGTGTTAAAGGTGCGGGGCTTAAGCCAGGTTTCTGAGATGCCCAAAATGTCAGGCTGGTAATGGGCCTCCCAAGCCATTAGTTCAGCCAGGTTTTGGAGGACGCTGCGGATGTTGAGGTGTGCTATCTTTAAACCTTTGGCAGTTAGCCAGGTTGGGGTGGGCTTGAGAGCAGTCAGGGAGGGTGGGGCACCTTGGCAGCTGCCTAGGCTTCCTATCTGTGTGTGAGGGGCCATGGCCCTAGCTCTTGAAGCCAGCCGGTGAGCTTAATTGAATCCAGTGGGGAAGGATCACTTGAACCCTGCGGGGAAGGAATCCCTTTAGAAAGGAAAAAATATGCAACAGTCAGCAGTTTATGGCAACAGTGTGGGTGTCTTTCGGGTACTGAATAGCAGGAGTGCCTGAGAATTTACTTTGGCGAGTGTGAGGTCTCACCCTGGCAGCAGGGCAGGGGTGGAGTAACTTAGAGCTCCCAGTTAATGGGATGCAGGAGCGTGCCCTCAGGGTAGGAAGTTGGGAGTCTCAAGAGAGCTAGGGAAGGAAAAGAGGGGGGCACAACTTTTAGAGGAGTGAAGGCAGGCTTTGGTGCCAAAAAGGTAGCTTCATTTAGGGGACTGACTAATAAGAAGGCTGGGCGAGGGGGGGGCAATCAACAGTAGATCAGTACTTTTAGGGAATACTGACTCAGAATTGTACTGAAAAGGCAGTATCAATGAGGATGCCCCTAGTGGAGAAACATAGAAACATAGAATTTGACGGGAGATAAGGACCGCTTGGCCCAACCAGTCTGCCCATTTCCCTACCTAATGGATAAGCTGCAGATCCTAGTTAACCAGCAGCCTACTTCTTCCTACCCCACCCCCTAGAATTGCCTTATGACTGCCCCATGCATGCTTGAATTCCACCACTGTTTTTGACTCCACAGCCTCCTCTGGAGGGCCGTTCCATGCATCCACAACCCTCTCTGTGAAAAAATACTTCCTTAAATTACCTCTGAGCTGCCCCCCCATCTTCAAATTGTGCCCTTTGTTCTTGCACACCTCTTTTTTTGAAAGATGCTACCTTCTTGCAGTATAGCCTGCAGATGGCAAAGTGGGCTGATAGGTTTTCGCTCGTCACGTGATCAGATCTTGCGTATATATTGCAGTGACGACCAAGGGTGGTGGTGGGGGCAGTGGGGTAGCCGGTGAAGCTGGCAGGGTCAAACCTCCATGCAGCACCAGCTCAGAGGAGCAACCAGCATGGTGGACAAGCAGCCTGGTAATTGCTGGTACGTACTGCTCTGTTGCAGGCTCTATTTCTTTTGTCCGAGTGTTAAAAAAAAACAGCCTTATTTGGCCTTATTTTAGAGATGCTACGATGCCTTCCAAGGAGTAATTACCTTCAGTGTTTGCAAGCTTCATGGGGTGGGGTGGGGAGGGCAGGAACAGCCGCCCTCACGACCTCCGTGGTGGGACCCTGGTGGGATCTGTTGCACCTTCAGTGTTTGAGAGCTTCAGGGGTGGGGTGGGGCGGGCAGGAACAGCTACCCTCATGACCTCTGTGGTGGGACTCTGGTGGGATCTGTTGCACTTTAAGTGTTTACGGCTTCGGGGTGGGGGTGGGGAGGGCAGGAACAGCAGCCCTCACAACCTCCGTGACGGGACCCTGGTGGGATCTGTTGCACCTTCAGTGTTTGTGAGCTTGGGGTGGGGTGGGGAGGGCTGGAACAGCAGCCACCACTACCTCTGTGGTGGGACCCTGGTGGGATCTGTTGCACCTTCAGTGTTTGCGATTTTCGGGGGGAGGGGGTGGGGGAGGACAGGAACAGCTGCTCTCACGACCTCCGTGGCGGGACCGTGGTGGGATCTGGTGAACATAGAAAGAATTGTGTCCCTGGAGGGTCCCAATTTTAAATGGCAAGCATTTTTGTGATCACCAACTTAAAACAAAATGGCAGATTTGCGACACTACTAGGGTCATTTGTGACACTAAAAAGTGCATTTACGAAAGTGTCTAACTTTTTGTTAACTTTTCCCATTGACTTATAATGGGAACTTTTTTTTTGAATAATTTTTGAACTGTTTAATATTTTTCAAAAAATCTTCAAAAGACACATCGGGAATCCCGGCTGCATGATCCCTGAAGTTTTTGCACCAGTTGCACAAACCGGACGACCTGTAGGCGAGAGCAAAGAAATTGCAAAAAAAGCATAATTACGCAATTTGTTGTTGCTTAATAACTCTGAAACCGTATATCTGACCAGTACGAAACTTGGAAGATCCCAAGATCTACCATGCCCAATCATGTATACTAAATTTCAGGCAAATCCATTGAATGCTGGCAAAGTTATTAAGGTGCAAAATTTGACCCTTTGACCTTAAAAGTGTTACTCAACCCTAACTATGGTAGCACTACCGTGCTACCATAATATATATATATATAAAATCCCTTAGTGACGACATCCAGACTCCACTTTTTGCAGTTGATACCATTCTGTATACTTCCAAACCCTCTCTGGCCGATGTCATAACTGAACTCCAAACAGACTTTAAGCAGTTGAAGTGCGACCAGATGAGATCCAAATTACTGATAAACACCCCAAAAAAGTAAAATGATGTATTTTTCACCTCGGCATCTCCCATCTTCTCATTTACAGGCCACACCGGCACCTATCATAACCTTATTAGGAGACTCAAAAGAGCCAGTTGACCAGTTCAAATACTTTGTGGTATCATTAGATAGCAAATCATCCCTCTCATGTTACATCGAATCCGTCACTAAGAAGCTGAAAACACATCTTGACTTTTTCTACAGAAGCAAATCCCTTTTTCCATTACACATTAACAAAAGACTCGTCCAAGGCACCTTTTTCCCTCTACTTGACTACATGAATATCATTTACAATAGCAGCATAGCAACAAACCTTCAAAAGCTGGACACTGTTTCACCATGCAGTCTGCAATCTGGTTCATAACCAATGCAACCTATAGAACCAATCTCTGTGCCCTCTACTCGGTGGTAGGTTGGACATCCCTGACTGCATTAAGGACACTCCACACTTGTATCTGGGCTCTTGAAGCACTCCAGAACAAAGTTCAGTCCTGTATCACCTCCCTATTACACCTTTACAACTGCACCTACACTCTTAGAAAAAATGCATACATTTTATTTGAAGTACCGAAATTACGTACACTTTATGGCAAAGCTGAGCTCAGTTATATTATCCTGTCCACTTGGAATAAACTTCAAGCAATACTTAAACTTCCTGAACTGATTTCCTTGAACACATTCAAACCTATGGTCAACAAAGCATTTGCTGAAAGTTGCCATTGCCAAAATAGCAAGCAATCCTCCTAGTGGAGAGCCCCTACAACCCTTAAAGCACTTGACTGTAAACTCTGTTTATGTCCCCTCATTTCTACCTTCCTGCCTGCTAGCCCAGATCCCCTTTTTCTCCCTTCTTGCCTATTAACTCTGCTTCTTTAACTCTGCATAAAAGTTAATTTATCTCAACTCTTACTGTACATTGTTTACATGTGTCAAAACTAAACAGAATTCATATACCACAGCTGTGTTGTACTGTACTATATGCTACTGTATTATTGTAACACTTTTGTATACTGTACCAAGATGTCCAACCAGGACTTCTTGTTTTCCTGCAAATAAATTTGAAACTTGAACATATCTCCTACATTTCCCCCACTTTCAGGTTCATTACATGTCCCCTTGTTCTCATGCATCTTTTTTCCCTGAAAAATCCTCCCCTCTTGAACCTTATTTAATTCTATGAGGTATTTGTAGGTCTCTATCATCTCCTCCTCTACCTTCTTTCTTACAGTGTGTACATATTGAGGCCCTTCTGTCTCTCTTCATGGGGTTTCTTTTTTTTTTCTAAAAAGCGTTTTCTCCATGTGTGGCTCCAGGTTGGCTTCTCAGCTCTATCCCCCACCCACATGAACCAGCATCTGCTTCTCCCATGGCCAATGTGGTCGGTCACCCCCATAGAGTTCCTCCCCCCATGGTGGGATCAGAGGAAGGAGGGCTGTCCTCTCCCCCATCTGAGAATATGATCCTGTTCGGGCCACCAGACTCCAGGCAGCAGCATGGGTTCACAGATGGGTGTGCAGGGCTTTGCAAACCCCTGATCCCTTTTCTACTGTTCTCCCTTTTCCCCACCCTCTTGTGGTCAATTGGAGCAGCAAGTGGAGGCACGCACTACTCATCAGGCCACAGACCTCCCTTCTGTGGCACCTGAGCTTGCAGTACCACAGGCCTCCTCCTGGTGGCACTCAGCAGTCGGGCTGACAAGCCCCTCACCCCATGAGATGATCACCTGCCTCCCCGGCTGTTCCCCAACAACTGAAGTTTGTTCCAAAACCTGGGTCATTAATGTGGCATGAAGTCTGATGTCCAGCACCTCAACCCTCAGTGCCACCAGACCAGCTTCCTCATAGGGCTTCTGATGCAGACCCTAACATTTTAGTTGCTCCCTCTCGATAGCCTCCATTCTGTTAGGAGGACAGATATAAATTATGCCCGACTACTTGGGAGCTACAGGAGGGGGTGAATAACTACCTGTAGCTGAAGAAAAAGCTAATCACTCAGCTTAGACTGTCTGAAGAAGACAAATAATCACTGAGGGGTGTGATGGCATGACAATGGAGTAGCTGTCACACAAAGTCTAATACAAAGAGAAAGAGGGGCAGTTACCCTGGACTGTCTGGAGTGGGTAAATATCCCATACCACCTGTGGAGACAAAGTAATTATCCCAGACTGCCTGATGGGGGATTTTCATAGATGGGCCAAGATGGGCAATTGCACTAGGCTGTCTGTGGTTAGGAATAATGGCACCCAAAGATGCAGTAGTTATATGCCCCATATCTTGGGTAGAGAAGGGTTTACCCCTCCACCATTACATCCCAGACCATGACACAGCTCCCACAAGTGGAAAGGGGTTCAATCTTCTTTGATTCCTTGCCCCATTCCCTATGATATGTTCCTATTTTTGGTCCCACAATCCCAGTCTCTGGTTTCCCAACTTATGTACTCTTTATTTTGTCAGCTCTACAGTCCCCTATGCTATCTCAGTCAGTGAAATTCCTCAATAGCCCCACTGCTTTCTTGGTCATTGGGGTCCATTGACACCACCCCTCTCCCAATGTTCCTCGACCCCCAGCACCACCACTTTCACTGTAATGTTTTTCTGCAGTACTCTGAACCCTTCTACTTCCTACTCTTTACCTGTCCCATTATCAGATACTCCTATGGCCATCCGCACTATAACCACCATGCATTATCTGTACTGGTACTGTCTCCTCCCCAGAAAACAGTACTTAATAACAGGCTCTGTCTCTGATACACTTATTACCATACTGCATTCCAGACATGACTTATTCCTGTCTCTGCATCTACTCCAGCTCTCCTTACCTGCCCCAGCACTTCTGCTCCCCTGTTCCCAATGCCAATTACCTGTCCCAGTCTTTGACAGCTCCTGTCCGCCCACACACACGCCAGTACTCTTTACCTGTCCTGGTGTTGTGACATAGCTGAACTAGTAGACCTACTCCACCATGCAGCTCACTAGGCCACTGTGCAGCTGGTTAATCTCAGTCTTGTGGGAGGCGGTGGAGTGACTATAGGCTGGAAGGACCCCACATTTAGCAGTACCTTTGTAAGGATCATGATCCTGAGGTGGGGGAGTGAAGAGAACTGAGACTCTGAGCATGGAGCTACTAATGAGCAGAGCATTATCGCTGCAGCCTCCTTCTGCTTGGAACAATGTATCCATTTCACACCAAGTGAACCCCTCTGTCAAGGAGTCTGCTGCTGAAGTGCATTGTGTTAGGCTCCATCTGAATTTTCATTGTTGGTGCATTCATAGTGCTTTAGCAAGGGAGTTGCAGCCCTTTACCAAGCACATGTTTACTCTGCATCAGTGCTACTGGGGTGCTGGATGGGGCTCAGTCCTCCATGGCCAAAGCCTACATGTAAGACTGAGTGTGCTGACTAGTTTTGGGCACTGCAACGGTGGGGCTTCATTTCTTCCCTGCCCCATCCCTTACTGGAGCCTTTCTGTCTCAACTGGCATACTAAACCCACAGCAAGTCATACCCCATACAAATGCCATCTTCCCCAAAATTTGCGATTCCCGAATACTTTCAAATTTTACCTCACTCTGAGTCTTGTAAAAAGCATGCACATAACTAGAAGGAAAGTCTTTTCTATTTGAGTTCTGTGAGAGCATGGCTACTGGTATGAGCCGGCAACATGCACTGTGATGATGGTGCCTGTTTTGTAACAGGTAGTGCCACTGTTGGATTTACACTTTATGAGCTTTTGGAGCTGGGGGAGCCATAATGCCACTATCTTTAAATTAATTTTTCATTTCATTTCATTTTTATTTCACATAAAACTGTTTAGGCAGAGCCTATTTTCAAATGATTTAGTGTTGAGGATACAGCAAAAAGAGTATCAGAGATAGTACATAACGGGTGCAACAGAGATAAGAGTAGTGCAATTTCCAAGATAACAACAGACAGTAATCTGAGCACTTCTTCATTACAATTTTAGGCTGGTGCATCCACTCCAGTACTCTTTACCTGAGCTCCCTTCCCAATGTAAGACAATAGCAGTGATGCATGAGCTACCACGGCTCACTTCAGAGCTAGGGGGGCTGAGCCCTGGCAAGCCCCCTTGTATTTCCAACACTGGTTAATGCACAAAACTAAATGCGAGATGTTAGCTGTGTCCTCTTACATCAGGGCACACAGTATCATGGCAGGAGAGTGGGGCACAACACTGGATATAGCACTCCTGAGTACTAGTTTGGTTTGTTTAGCAAATTATGTTTGTGTACCCTTCACTTGCAGAATATATTTGTTGAAACTAGGGAAGTGGTGCACGGAGGGGATGAGGGTGGGGGGATGACCTGAGATTGATACAGGGGTCGGGGGGGTCGTCTACTGAGGTCATTTTTGGACTGTTACAAATTAGAAAATGGGTTGGCAAAACCTTGCTTCCTGATTGAATAATAGCACTCAGGACCGGGGCAGGTACCAGACAACAGAAACTACTAAATAACTAATCCTTGTACCTGCCTGCATTTATCAAATAAATCAGTGAACTGAAATACAATGCTGAAATTCGAAATGGCAACAATTTATTTTTCTTGTTTTGCAAGTAAGCAAGACTGTGAGTGTGCCCCCACCCAAACTCTAGTGTTATTAGCTGTATTTTTCAATTAAAAAAAGAAAATACTTCATTGTTGTTGTCTCCCTTCAATGTCACTTTGGGTCTCGTCTCATCCTTCCTCTACTACTGCAGTCGCTGCTGCCTCCTGAGTGACTGCACTTGCTATATATTATCACATAAATCAAAATGAAAGTATATGCTTTATAAAGACTCCATTTTAAGGGTCATCCATCACATGCAGTTTAGGAAAAGACATGTACTATAACTTATGACTTTTATTGTGAATAAAACAACACCCACCATGGTGTTTTTCTTTAATAGCAAACACTCAAGTGTCATCTTTTTTAAGCCACATACTTATATGACGGTGTGGGGCAGGGGCTGAATAAAACTGATCAACAGCATCTGAACTTTGAACCCATAGCAGTAAACTTGCTAGCATGATTTGCTGACCCCTGCTGTGGTAAGGTGTAGAGAACAACAACAGTCCCTACATGACTGGAGGTCGCTAAGAGGAAAAAACAGACCCCCATGGTGGCCACCCAGGTTCAGAAGTGACTTAGGCAGCTGAGCCACTGTGACTGGGGAACAATGATGCTGATGTCAGTGCTTCCAAGCAGGGGGAGGGAGAGGGTGCCTGTCTGGCACTGAAGCAGTTCTTGTGGTGGGCCGGGAGAAAACTTGCTTTAACATAGGCTGTTTGTGGAGGCATCCAAGTTGCATCATAAAGCCTGGAGGACCCTCAAATTGGTGGGGGGAGGGAGGGAAGGATAAAAACAGGAAAAAAACACAAAGCTAAGCTAAGCCAGGATAAAGACCAGCTCTTGACAAACCTTATATTGATGACCAAGGTACACTCAAGTGAAAAAAATCAGTTTGTGATCAGGTGGACGGTTTAGCAACTAGTTTTCAAAATCTGGTAGCCACATTAATATTTCGGTGGCCATCAATTTTAAGACCTCCAAGATCACTTTGTAGGTAGGTAGCCACTTGGCCAGTAACTTTCAAAATCTGATAACCAAAACAATTTTTCTAGTAGCCATTGATCTGTTGGCCACCTGTTCTGTTGCACCCACACGTGGGCCAAGGGATCCAGAACCTAAACAAAAAATTCTGGGAAACCCTTGCTGGTGGGCAGGCATTATATCCTCACAGATGTGGTAATGGAGTATGTCCTGGAGAAGGTGAATGCTGGGACTGTGAGGCCTTTGGGCAAAGGGGGCAGGCCAGCCAATGATAGAAATCTCTATGGAAAAAAAATGTGAAAGATCCCATCCCCAAAAGTGGGCTATGAGGTATGGAACATTATGCTGGGACTGTTCAGAGTGGATAAAAGCACAAGAGCACTTTTTGTACACAAGAACTATATACTGTAAAACTATTTATAACCAAGTAAAGTTTATATCGCGGATCCGTCCTCGGTTTCAGAACCGCGCCAAACTTCAGTTGCGCTCCACTAATACTGGTGTGTCACTGACAGCTCTGTTTAGTTTGTGGCTGTTCTATGAAGAACAATGTCGTTGGTGCAGTGGCTCAACACAGCACCTAAAAAGCTGGTGAAGCGTGACTTTGCAGCACTTCGAGCGGAGGATATTATTGCAGAAGTGCTTGCTGTCACCGCTGGTGTTTCCCTGTTAATGGCTGAAAATGTGACAGACCAGCTTAAAACTGCTTCTCCACCTACCAAAAAAAGACGGGTAACACATACAGTTTATACACCTGAGGTGCGATTTGAAATAGAGGAATATTCTTGCCAACATGGTGTTATGAACGCTGTTTGTAAAGGAACGAAGGCTGCTTGCAAAACCCCTGTTGATTTTCCTGATTTAAAGCAGCAGTTCCTAAATCGCATATAAGTTGCTGCAATGCAGGAACTGGTCCCTCCAGAACTAGTGCTAAACCTTGATGAGACAGGAGTCAACCTTATTCCCTGCTCTGCGTGGATGATGGACACTGTTGGAAAGAGACAGATTGAGGTCTCAGGGCTGGGAGACAAAATGCAAGTGACTGTTGTTTTGTCCTGCTCATTATCAGGTCATTACCTCCCACCTCAGGTTATTTACCAGGGCAAGACAGGGCAGTGTCATCCTTCTTTTGCTTTTCCTGCAGACTGGAGTGTAACCCACACAGAAAACCATTGGGCCAACTCAATCACCACCATTGAGCACACTAACAGTGTTATTGTCCCTTACATTATGAAAATGAAGCACACTTTGAGCCTCCCAGATCTCCAGCATACCATCCTAATCCTCGATTTATTCATGGGCCACACTACATCAGATGCACTAGCAGAGTTTGAGAGGAACAACATCATTGCTATATTTGAGCCTGCCTTGTGTACTGATTTGCTCCAACCCCTGCATATTTCTATAAATAAAATTTTTAAGGATGAACTGAAAACTCAGTTCACTGATTGGTAAGCAAAGTAGATCTCAGATCAGCTTCATGGTGGCAGCCAAAGCTCTGACATAAAAGTGGACTTGAGATCAGCAGCCATTAAAGTTCAGCATGCTAAATGGCTTGTCAACTCCTTTGCGAAGCTGTGTACAAGGTTCGCAGAGTGCATACAGGGGTTCCATCAAGCAGGAATACTGGACACCCACACGCACTGCCTGGATGGTAATTATACTGTAAAATGCAGTTCCCACGACATTTACATAACTTTTTTTGTGTGTCACCCCACTCACCGACCCTTTCCCCAACAGGCCCCATTGTTGAGAACAATGAGACCAGGAAGGATCAAGAGGATCAAGCGCCAGTTACCAGCTACCAGCTACCACCATGAAGAATTTACTTGCTAATGGTAAACAGTGGTAAACAGTTTCTCGGCACCAAGTGCTTTGCTTCCTTTTTCAAGTTAACGTTAAAAAAGTCCTTACAAGCTTTTAAAAAGTTTAATTTCTGTTTTCTTTCAGACCTTCATACCTGTTTCCGACTATAAACATCTACAGATCAAAGGACGACTGAGCATTTGCGCTTTGAATGAATCAAAAACTTTTCACAGGTTATATGAGGATTTTTTGGGTGCTGCAGTTAAAAAATAAATATAAAAATACTAAAAATAAACAGTGGCACCATGTTTTTCTTTACAGTGATTCAAATGCTGGTTGCCGAGTTACGGAGTTACGGAAGCCCCACGTGGTTGTAGCATGGAATCTATGAATGAATGCTGACAAAGTAATATTGCGCCTTAAATGCACAGCGCGATTATAGCAATATTATTTTTACATCAATACATTCTAGTTCTACAGTATATAAATATATATATATATTATATATATATCTATATATATTGCAGTTAATTGTTTTTACTGAAATATTTTTAATAATAACAACAGATACATTTGAAAAAATCATACATATATTTTTCCATCTAGTGTTTATCTCTGCAGTGGGCTGGCGACTTGTGTCAGCCAATCATACTGGACTTCCACGGTCTTTCTAAGCCTTTCTCCATTCCCACCTTGGTGGACAACCGGAGCCAGCCTGGAGGTGTCATCCAGCCGCAGCCCCCGATTTTCATCTGTTCTCTGTCATTACTCGAGGCCATAGAACATGGATACTCATGCCCGTGGAGGCACGCATGCACACCGTGGCTCCAGCACTGGCCCTTTCTGCCCTCCCGGCATATTGCCAAGTTCCCCAAGGCAGGTGCTATCATCTAGCCTCCAGAGGTCACAGCCAAGTGACAGGAAAACCCCACATCCCTCCCTGGAGAGGAGAGCTACCTACCGGCTGCTCAGTTCAGCTCCTCCACACCCACAATCGATCCCTGGTGGCCTAAGTTTGCTCCTGAACCTCGGTTGATGGCATAGTGTGAGGTATATTGTCTGGTACCTCAACCATCAGTGCCATGGGGTCAGTGAAAAAATCATATTAATAACAAACTGAAACAATCTGAAACAAATTGAAACAATTTTTAAATTCACACTTAAACAGATAAGCACAAATCGTCAGTCTAAAGTAATTGTTTACTGTAATTTTTTCCAACTGAGCTGGTGCACACATATCCAACATGCTGCATGTGAACCTGATAAGCTTTTTAGATAAGGCTCACTTATGTTCATTTGGTGTATGTGAAACACTTGTAAACACTGAACAATTAAGTGTGTGGCATACGTTCTTCACATACATTGCACACGTTTATTTCTGTAGGGGATCTGAAGCCATCTAGTGTGATAAGCAGAGATGTGACTGGGAGGTCAGTTCTTTGTTCCAAACCAAATTCTAAAATGTTTCGTCACTTTAAAAAAGGAGATGATTTAGATGCATTCCACAGAATATAAGAAATAATTTGCACACAGTACACATTGGACAAGGGAACATGGGTCCTCAGTCTCACTCCTTTATTGTCTGAAAAGGCCCTTGATATTTTCTCCAAAATTCATGAACAGGGCAGTTGTTACTAATATAAAATTAAATATGTGTTATGAAGTCAATGCTGATGCATACAGACTGAAATGTCATAGATCTAAAAATAAGTCATGAAGAGAGTTTCATAGAAATGTGGGTGCAACTAATCAGTTTGCTCAGTAGGTGGTTAGATAGAACATAGAAACATAGAATGTGTCAGCAGAAAAGTACTGGTAGGCTCATCTAGTCTGCCTTATTTTCCCAGCCTAACACTATATCATGTGCTTATCCCATGCATGTTTGAAGCTCCCAATTGTCTTCACCCCCAGCACCTCTTCTGGCATGCTGTTCCAGGTGTCCACCAACCTTTCTGTGAAGAAGTATTTCCTCACATCCCTCTGAAACTCTTCTCCCACCCAACTTCATAGCATGCCCTGTGTTCTGGCAGTCCTTCTCCTATGAAAGAGATTCCCCTTCTGCACTTTGTTTATCTTCATGAAATACTTACTGGTCTCAGTCATGTTGTCCCCTCTCACTTTCCTCTCCTGTAGGCATTATATGTTGAACTCCCTCAGTCTCTTCTCATATGACATCTTGTGAAACAGCTGCACTTTTTCAGTAGTTCTCCTCTGGACTGCCTCTACCCTGTCAATGTTCTTGCTGAGGTGCAGTCTCCAGAACTGGATAAAATACTCCAGTTAAGGTCTCATAAGTGAGTGATAAAGAGGTAACACCACAGCCTTTCTCCTGCTAGAGAGTCCCTTCCCTATGCACCCCAGCATCTAGTTAACTTTACCTACAGCCCTGGATCACAGCCCTGCCATGCTGAGGTCTTAGATACTCAGGATAGTCACATCATGCATATTTTTTTTTTTTTCAGTTGTTTGACCAGGTGAGACACACTAAACTGAAAGCTTGTTTACAGGTGCAACCTGGGAGCACAGGGAAGTTAAGTGACTTGCTCAGGGTCACACAGTATGCAAGTGGGGGCTGTGGGATTCAAACCCAGGTCTCCAGATTTGCATCTCAGAGCCTTAAACTACTGCGCTATACTGCCTCCCTGAACTAGCAGTGTAGTAGCAGGAAAAAGCCTCTGCCAGCCCGTGCTTGAAAAATATGAAATTTCACTGCATTTCTTGCTAATTCCTCAACTCTGTAATGCCTTAATACTGAACATAACTCTGGATCCTACTGTTTTGGCAGAAATGTCAGCAGATCCAAAGATGGATACAGCCCCTTCACTACCTCAAGCAGAAGTCAGGGTCTACGTGACCACATACTAAACTCTGACCCAACTCTCCTACACCTGAGCTTCTTACATTAGACCATATTATTTTGGAATGTGCCAGTTTAAAAGACTATAGTAGACATCGCCACTGAGGTACGATCAACGAAACCAGCTATTGAAGATTTACATCACAGAGTGAGTGATGCTGCGGAAAGAACCAGCTCAGTTAATGACTGACAGGCCCATGTGGATCCTGAGTTAGTGGCCTTATGCAGGAAAGTAGTGAAGAGAGATTACAGGATCAAGAGCAGCAAAGTCATAGAAATAACCTCATTATCGTCAGTGCCCCAGAACACACAGAAGGTCCTAACATGCTGCTGTTTGTACAAAATCTTCTTCAGAAGATGGCTGACCCCTCACCACATGGCCCTAACTACATTATTGAACAGGGACATCATTCTTTATGGCCATGTCCAGCAGATAGAGAGAGAGAGGCCATGACTGATCATCTTAAGACTCTTAAATTACAATGGGAAACAACATATTTTAGCTCAACTGTGATCCCTGAAAGAGCTTCTATGGGAAGGGCACAAGATCTATGTTTTCCAGAATTTGAACAGGCATGTTTAACAGAAATGATGGGAATATAAGGATGTCCTTTCTGAGAAAAAGGTGGACCATAATCGTTACTGCATGTTGTATCCTGCCAAATTGCTGGTTACTTTCAAAGATAGCCAGACACAATTTTCTTTCTGCAGAGCAGGCAAAAAATGAGCTCAGCACCTTGCATCAAGATTTATTCCCAACAGCATGTCAAGAAGGCAGACCAGCAACTTCACCTCTGTAAGCAGCAGTATCAGAACAAAGTCTCTTCAGGTCTTAGCAGCAGCTAACTAAGGGCATTACATTGTCTCACGTTTTTGGAGACTGAATGTTTCATAACTATATCTTTCATGATTGTTTTGGCTGTGAATCATGTTTAGTTGGTAAACTCAGTTGTTGTAAGTATTGTTTAGTAAGTTGCCATATACAGCAGTGACATCTTGTTTGTCTATATGAACATCTGCAGGAAAAGACATCACTCTTTTGTACTGTGTGTCTCACTGTTTCAGGACAATAATTTGCATAATATACTTCATTCTGTATTTTAATTGTTTAATGTTTTGCACTGTTGTTCTGATTTAATATTCATAGTACATTGGGCAAATGGAATGTGCTACTAATGGTCACAGTGGGTGATGATGTGGGGGCTTTTTTTAGACAAATTGAGGGAGATGGGGAGGTCGGGATGCGTGGCAGATTTGTGACAGTGATCTTCTAGACTGAAGTTTGGCTTTAATTGAGTGGTCTGGTAGTAGGCCGGTCTAATTTTCTCTTAAATGTCCTCTGGCATTCATCGACTTGGAGGTATCCATGTTCTTCCAGGGGCCCTGAATGAGGAGCTACAGGAAGTTACTTTGATTTTTCACCCCTACTGCTCACCCCATTTGGTGTCAGTGACTTTGCTAGCTGGGTACTGGTGATTTTACATCATCAGTGTTAGCCCTGGCTCTTTACCATCTTATGGTTACCTAGCAATCTGTTTTTTGGCCCTGTGTGGGCAACTCTTAATGCTATCCATGTGCCTCTGCATCCGGGAATCATTCTCTGTTCTAGCTACTAGTTGCAATGGGAGATGACTTTTCTATCTGCCGAGAAGTATGCCCACTTGCTGGATTCCTGCCCCCTCTCTGTTATGGGTCTTCAATGCAGTCACCCATCTTATGCATGGATTTAGCATACTTAATTTGGTTATTGGTGCTGACTGTACTGGAATGTTTCCCTCTGGCCTCACCTTGATGTCTCCCCTGACACATGTATAGGGCTCATATGGTTGCCCTAGATCTGCACAAGTACCAAGGAGTCTGAATGAGTCATCTCTAGGAGATGTGGTAGCGATTGCAGCTGGGATTGCTATAGCCATTTATAAATACCATGGCTCTGATAACCGATGGTGTGGCCCTAAATCAACAAGTTCTTTTGAATGGGCTGCCTTGCTGGCAGGTTGGTCAATTCTCTAGAGTTGAGCAATGAGGACACTCTCCTCTTTCATGGCCCTCCTGGTCTTCTTACTTCCTAGCAGCATGAGAGGGCCATGGTTGCCTCCTGTTATCCCCCTTCCATTTGCCCCCTCCACTAGGTTTTTCTAACTCATGGGTCTATCCCTCTATTTTGGGGGAGGCAGTCATTTTATATACAATACTGTGGTGGGGAAGGGGGAAGAATGTAATTTGTTATGCTATATGTGGGTTTTGTTTGAGGTGCATGATGGACAGACCACATTATTCTTGTAGTTATATAGGTGGGTATCAGACTTGGGCATGTACATTGTTGTTAGGCTTGACTCCTGGGACTGTTTTCTCCCACGGGCAGTCCTTTTGCCCTTGGTTTGCATTTGGGGGTTCTACAGTTCTTATAAGTAGGTTGTTGTCATATGTTATAGTGTGAGGAATACTTGTTACACTCACCAGTTTGATTAGATGAAGTACTAGTTCAATGCTGCAGCAGGTCAGTCACTGATCGGTAACTTTGATGAGTGGTCAGTCGGACCAGGGTAGAGTATTGTAGTTCTCTTGTTTACTGTGTATTGGATGTTTTTTTTTGTTTTATTTGTTTTATTTCACTACTTGTTTACCTGTTGTATGCGGTTGGTTTGGGGGGAATGGAAGGGGGACCAGCATGTGTTTTTGCTATATTGGGTTTGGGAAGCCCAGTGTCAGTTATTCAGGAAGTTCCTCCTTTTACATGAGGAGCTCGATTAAATTAGTATCTTGGAATATCAAGGAGAGTCAGGCACAGGAAAAAGTGTCTTGAAACATTTAAAACAACTGGTGTACATATTGCATGTTCACAGGAGACTCTTTTACCGAAAGAGCACACTCACAGGGTTGGAATAGAGTGGGTGGGACAAATATACCAGGGAGGTAATAGTTCTAGGCAGAGAATGGTTGCTGTCTTACTTGCTAAATAGGTACCTTTTGTTGCACTCCAAGAGATTTCTGACCCATAAGAGAGATTCTTGTTCCTCCATGGGAGTCTAGGGCAGGTGAAGATCATATCAGGGTTCATATAGGACCCAAATATGGACTCGCCAGCTTTTTTTACGCACTTAGTGACTTTTTGGCCCTATTTCCATCTCTACCACTGGTCTGAGGAAGAGAATGGAATTTAATCAAGAGCTTGGATATTGATAAATTAGGCAGCTGTATGCAAGGCATCTTACCTGTGCAACAGGCTCTATGAGAAGTTATGGACTCCTTTGATATGTGTAGATCCTTGGAGAGTATTACATCTGACTGAGAGGGCATTTTCTTTTCATTCTAGACCACAAAACACTTTCTCCAGATAAGACTATTTTCTACTCCACAAGAAGTCCTTATCAGGGATGCAAAGCTGTAAAATTGAAGTCATGGTCTTGTCAGATCATCATCCGATATCCCTTCAGCTGGATTTTTACAGGGAGGCAGAATCTGATAAAACCTGGAAACTTAATGCCCAGTTGCTAAATGACTCCTTTATAGCGGATAAAATCTTGGACACTATACAGCAATATTTTGCAATTAATGGGGGATCCGTACAGAGGGTAGACACCCTTTGGTTTGCGGCCCAATCAATACTATGAGGGGAAATTATTCAGCTTGCCACTAAACATAAAGATCTCAAAGAGGCCAAAGTTAGAGCTCTCCTTATGGAGATCAGAAAAATGGATATAACCCTCTCCCGAGCAACTCCTGAGACCACTTGGTGTCACTTAAACAATATTAGATCCCAGTATGCAGAACTATTGAATGAGAAGGCTGAACAAGCCATCTTTGGTTCTAAAGTAAAGCATATAGAGCAGGCTGACTAACAAAGAAGAGATCACAGATCTCCAGGTAGAAGGTCACCTGGGGGCCAGTGACCATTACATGGTATGGTTCAATTTGGCTACTACATCTAAATCATCCCATTCCAAGGCAAAAATATGGGACTTCAGAGGAGCTGACTTTGATAAGATGGCCAACAGAGTTAAGCTAGCCCTGGCAAAAAGAAACACAGGTGAGGAGGTACAGGCAAAGGTGGGCAAGCATTAAGGATGCAATACTTGAAGCAACATCCCATTGTGTTAGACAGAAAAGGAAGTACAAAGAAGAAGGAAACCACTTTGGTTCTCAAATACAGTAGCAGAAAAGGTCAGAGCCAAAAGGCTGGCCTTCAGGAAATATAAGGAACACAGGGATGAAGATAGGGAGGCATACCAAACTGCCCTAAGGGAAGCAGGTAAGGCAGTAAGGCAGGCAAAGTCCCAAACTGAGGAAACACTAGCACTAACAAAAGAAGGTGACAAGACTTTCTATAGATACATTAGTGAAAGGAGAAAGTCCAGAGGGGTATGCTAAGCTTAATGGAGAAAAGGGAGCAAGTGAGGAGGAGGACCTGTAAAGGCATCTATCCTAAATAGATACTTTGCTCAGTATTTACTGAAGAGAAGGTAGGCAGGGCCCACAGCTCAACATCATGGACACAGGGGGAGGGAGGTGAGCACTACTCCCTTCACAAAAGAAAGGGTCCTACAAGAGCTTGCTAAGCCCAGGGTGGATAAGGCAATGGGACCTGATGGCATACATCCCAGGGTACTTAAGGAGCTAAAGGAGGAACTAGCAGAGCCATTAGCAGAATTGTTTAGTGAGTCTCTGAGCACAGGAGAGGTCCCAGAAGACTGGAGAAGGGTTCATGTGATCCCGCTCCACAAGAGTGGTAGCAGGGAAGAGGCGGGAACTACAGACCGTCAGTCTTACCTCAGTAGTGGGCAAGATTATGGAGGCACCTTAAGGAAAGGATAGTGCAACACCTGGAATCCATAGGGGCACAGGATCCAAGACAGCATGGGTTTACAAAGGAGGAAGGTCCTGTCAAACTAATCTCATAGATTTCTTTGACTGGGTAACCAGAGTGGTGGACCAAGGGGGAGCAGTTGATGTCGCCTACCTTGACTTCAGCAAAGCTTTTGACACTGTTCCACATAGAAGATTGATAAATAAGCTAGGTAGGCTCGGGGTGGGTCAGAAGTTGGTCAACTGGGTGGCAAATTGGTTGACTGGCAGAAAACAGAGAGTGGTGGTAAATGGTATACAGTCAGAAGAGATGCAAGTCACAAGTGGGGTACCTCAGGGATCAGTCCTGGGGCCAGTCCTATTCAACATCTTCATTAGTGACCTCGCAGATGGACTAGAGGGTAAGGCTTGTCTGTTTGCAGATGACACCAAGATCTGCAACAGAGTAGATGATCCAGATGGGGTGGGCAGAATGAGAAGAGATCTGGATAAACTAGCAGAATGGTCAGAAGAGTGGCAACTGGGATTTAATGCAAAGAAGCGCAAAATCATGCACATAGGGAAGAGAAACACTGAAGCCACTTATAGGCTGGGAGGGAAGGGGAGTTGCTAGCAGTCACAAAGGAAGAAAGAGACTTGGGCATCATCATCACTGATGACCTGAAATCATCCAAGCAGACCTCTAAAGCAGTAGGTAAGGCTAGGGGGGTGTTGGGGTGTATTAGTAGGGGTATCACAAGTCGTAAGAGGGAGGTAATAATCCCTCTGTACAAGACATTGGTTAGGCCCCATCTGGAGTGCTGCATACAGTATTGGAGGCCACACCTTCAAAAAGGACATTAATCCAAATTGAGGCAGTCCAGAGAAGGGCAACCAAAATGGTGCAGGGACTGCATCAGAAGACATATGAGGACAGATTAACGGAGCTCAATATGTATACCCTTGAGCAAAGGAGGGAGAGAGGTGATATGATCGAGGCATTCAAACACCTTAAGGGCATAAACAAGGTGAAAGAGTCTAACATGTTTAAATATAAGAAAAATATCAGGACAAGAGGACACAGCATGAGATTAGAGGGAGGCCGATTAAGGGGGAATGTGAGGAAATTCTTTTTCACAGAAAGGGTGGTAGATGCATGGAATGGCTTACCACAAGAAGTGGTGGCTATGAATACAGTGCAGGGCTTCAAACAGGCATGGGATAGGCATAAGGGAGCAATACAAATGACTATGAATAGATAGGTCACTGACAGAGCAAAGGCCAATGGCGCATTTATAAGGTAGAAAAAGAAATGGGCAGACTGGATGGGCCTTGCGGTCCTTATCTGCCGTCAACTTCTATGTTTCTATGTTTCTATGTTTCTAGGGAGATGAAGCTGGCAAACTCATGGCTTTATGACTGTCAACAAGAAGTGAGACTTACAATTTGTTGGATCAAGAAAGCAGATGATGCTATACTTAAAACTAAGGTGTAGGAGATTGCTTAGGAATTCAGAGTGTTTTATCAGGATCCCTACACCATGACTCTGGCGGAAGTTGATGCCAAGAAGGCCCTAAACAATTGTTTTGGCCCCTTGCTACTTCCACATCTGACCCCCAAGTCAACAGGCATGTCTAGAGGGCCCTAGTAGTGTCACTGATCTAACAGAGGTGATTAAGGACCTAACATTAGACAGTGCCCTGGGACTAGATGGGTTTTACTCTAATTTTTACAAAAAAATTATCTTGTGAACTGGCACCACTTCTGGTCCACTTTTTATGCCATTTTTTGCTAAGCGGATCACAAATGGCACATTTTTAGAAGCCAGGATCTCCTTTATCCCAAAACTTGGTAGAGACCCAACTTTTGTTGAGAACTACTGCCCTATTTCCCTTATTAATGTAGATATGAATACATTGGCCAAGATCTTGGTGCAGAGGCTGGAAGCAATTTGGCAGGTACTGGTTGGACTGCAGCAGGTGGGTTTCATAGCTAGACAACTCTCTAGCAATCATCTTAGGAAAGTGCATAATTTTATCTCTGCATCCAGGGAGACAGACCGTCTAGCTTCCCAGGTTTCCATGGACACATAGTAATAATTTGATTGTGTAGACTTGAACTACCTCTTTGCGGTTATGAAGAAATGCAATATTCCAGACTCCTTTATCAAATGGGTCCAACTGCTTTATCAGTCCCCAACGGCCTGTGTGTTCTTTAATGGGATACTATCCTGACATGGAACCTTTGTAAAAGAGTCTCTGGCTCAAAGGTATTGTAATCTGACAAATAAATAAATAAATAAACAAATTATCAGATGTGATTCATCTATCCAGAGGTACCCAACAGGGTTGTCCTCTGTTCCCCCTTATTTTTCAGTTTATATCTTGAACCACTTGCCCTCAAACTCAAACATTCAGACACCATCAGAGGCATTGCTATCAGCCAGTAGAAGTATAAACTCTCTATTTATGCTGATGAAATTTTGCTACAAATAATGCAGCCTGAAATCTCCATCCTGAATGCCCTCTCAGTCATAGCTGATGTCAGCCATTTTGCATCTTATAAACTCAACATTCACCAAACTAGTGTTTTCCCACTTAACAATTATGTTGATAAGTCAGCTATTTTAGCTTTTGGACTTCAGTGGGAACCCAAATGCTTAAGCTATCTGTGTATTAAATTAATGAGGAGATTATTTGACTTGTCTCCCCAAAATCTGGACCTACTCTTCAAGCACATAGATCAAGATCTTACTCTCTGGGCATCTCTTCCTCTCTCCATCCTGGCTCATATCAGTATCATTAAAATTAAGGTTTTACCCCAAATGGTGTACCATCTTGGCATGCTTAACCCGGTTCTAACATTAAAATGGTTTGACATGTTACATGCTAAAATAGCAAAATTTCTCTGACAGTGTAAGAGGACAATATGCCCATACAGAACTCTGGCAGTGTCTAAGAAGAAGGGAGGGCTGCGTCTTCCCAATTTTCTGCACTATTATTTTGCACGCACAGCAGCGAGTACCTCCTATGGCAACCATACAGTGCACAAGGGGAACCTGGTAGTTACAAACCATAACAGCTGTCTATAGAAGCTGCTTTAGCATGGGAATGTGGGAGTCAGCTCTATCACTCTTGTTTACGTCTCCAGCTCATGTACCCCAACAGCTGCACACACTCCTATCCTGTGTTCAGTAACAGCCTATGCACAAATGTGCAGGCAGTTGGGACTGCAGAAAGTTGCAGTGCAGAAAGACCTCTCTCAACCATTGGTTCAAAACTGAATTTTTTTTTATTTCAACTTTATTGATACATTTCCCTTTATAAAGGGCAGTTACAGCGGAACAAGATGTGACATACCACATGTACAGAAAGAACTGCCCAGCCCACCCCTCTCCGCCCATCCCCCCCTTACAGCAGCAGCAAGACAATATAACCCGTAAGTGCAGTGATTATTCCCATTGGGCACATGGGAAAGACTAAGGTGTGGCATAATCATAAGTGAGACAGTGAGAGTAAGGAGTGGAGGGGATCCCATATTGTACTATGAGCTGCAAGTCTATTATGAAGGCTTGCAATCGCCTTTTCTATTCGGAGATCAGCAATGATTTCATGCAACCACTTGGAAAGATGGGGTGGATTTGTCTTTCCAATGGCATAAAATGAGTTTCTTAACAGATAGAGCAATCATGGAAATATGAAATTTCCTGATTCTGACCATGACAAGGGGCATGTCCCCTAAGAGACATATCTCAGGAATAAAGTACTCCTGAAGGCCCAGAAGGGGATCCAGAGACATCTTGATTGAATTCCATAGAGTGGAAACTTTGGGACAGGACCAAAACATATGAAGGAGCATTCCTTCTTCCTGCATGCACTTAATACATGTACTAGAATTTGAGAAACCCCATTTCTTTAGTTTAACAGGGGTACAATACATATTATGTAATATATGGTATTGCATGAGACGCAATCTGTCCTGGGAAACATATTTATGACAGGATCTCCATAGGGATTGCCAATCCAACTGGTATTGAGGAAGGAGTGAGTTCCAGAATCTAGTAAGTCCAAAGGAGTCCCCATATTTTTTATGATACAACACTCTGTATAATTTAGATACAGTGCCTGAAGATACAGACAGTAGGGAGATTTCCGGTATCAAGGATGACACCTTCTGGGAAGGGGGAGTATTCCCCAGGACTACTGTGAGTAGGTGTCTTAACTGCATAACCTTAAAGTGAGATGAAACCGGAATGAGAAATTTTTCAATAATTCCACCTGGGGACAACCAGTGTCCCTCCCCATCCACCAAAGAAAGCAGCTTTCCATCACCTTATTGGGGCAACCACTTACTGGGAATCTGCTTCCTGTTAATAGTAAAAGATGGGGAGTTCCAAATGGACTGAGCTAAGTCAGTCTGGGTGGAGTAATGAAGAAAGAAACATAACTGTGCAAAAACTCTTAAAGAGATACCTACTGTAGGACAGTTAACTGTCTTTACCTGTGACAATTTGAGGTAAAATAGGGTTAAGGGGTCCAGGTATTTAGCTTTAATTACATCTAATTCAATCTTAAGCCATACTGGTTGTTCCATTTCAAGGCCCGGGGATATCCATCTCATGCATTTTACTAGGTGACTGGCCCAGTAGTATAATGCCATATGGGGAATCCACAGCCCTCCCTCAAATTTTGGGGCAGCTAGTTTATAATAAGCCAAACAGGGGTATTTATCAGCCCAAATAAATCTAGTAAATATGCCATGCAATTTTTTAAACCAGCGCATAGGGATAAAAGTATTGAGAAGGGATAGGGGGTAGAAAATTCTAGGAAAGACATTAATTTTAATTATGTTAATTCTGCCCCATAATGATATGGGAAGTTTAGACCATCTGTCAAGGTCATGAATAATAACCTGTGAGAGAGAATCCAGGTTATCCTTAAACCATGTTGAGGGGTTACGGGATAACTTAATGCCCAAATACCTAAATGCTCTAGGATTCCAGCATAAGCCTAGGGGACTAGTATCATTCTTGAATACCTTGTGGTTTAATGGAAAAAATAAGGATTTACTGGCATTCAGCTTGTAATTAGATAGCTCACTAAATCTGACTATTTCATTCAGTAGGGGCGGTATTGATGATACCGGATGGGAGAGGTGTATCAACAAATCATCTGCATATGCGCGACTTTAATTTCATGGCGCCCAACCCAAATACCTTGTATAGAGATATTTTTGAGAATGTTTTGAATGAGGGGTTCCAAGTATAGATTAAATAACAGAGGCGATAGGGGGCAGCCCTGCCTAGTCCCTGAATGGAGTGAGAAGGAGTTAGAGAAAGCCCCATTTGCTGAGATTCTTGCTGTAAGGGATTAATATAGTGCAGCAACTCAGGATATAAATAGCGGAGGGAATTTGAAAGCACTTAATACCTTGAACAAAAAACTCCAATTTACCCGATCGAACGCCTTCTTGGAATACAGAGAGACCAGGCCTGCGGGGAACTTGGCGTCTCTGGTAGCCGAGAAGTTGTGAGATAACGTACTCAAGTGGTCCACCGATGGGCATCCTTTCATAAATCCTACCTGATTCATGCCTATTAACTCAGGGAGTAACATGGATAGCCTATTGGCTAAAATCTTTGAGAGAATGTTAGGGAACTGGAAAGGAGTTTGGGAGGATAAGGTACTGTATGCCAAGGACAGGCTTCATCTTGCCCCATTAGGGAAGGAAGTCCTTAAACAGGGGATGGCTGACTACATTCAAAAAAGGTGGGGTTTAAACTTGCGGGGGGAGGGATAAGGGAGGGGCTGCCCAGAAGCCCTCTCCTCCAGATGAGGGAGTAGCCTTCAAACCCAAGGGGAGGGGAACAGACTAGGGTGGAGGTTTCAGGAGGAGCAGAGGGAGGATGGAAGTTCAAGGAACCTGGATGGGGTTCAACAAAGGGGATCAGGGATAAGGGTTGGGGGTTGGTGTTAGTAAATGCCAGGAGCTTGGGAAACAATTTGCCAGAGTTCCAGGCCATGCTGTTCGGGGGGGTGGATGTGGTGGTGGTCACGGAGATGTGGGCCAACAAAAATGATTGGGACCTAAATGTGCAGGGGTACACTATGCTTAGGAAGGATAGAAAGGAGGGCAGAGGGGGTGGAATGGCTATGTTCATTAGAGATGACATAGAAATTGCTAGGGTAGAAGAGGCAGAGGGAAACGTGGAGGCCTTATGGGTCACCCTACGATCCCCAGCAGGAGATAAGGTCAAGTTGGGTGTAGTATATAGGCCCCCCGGGATGAGTGATGTTCTAGAGGATGGTTTGCTGGACAACATCATTGCCCAGTGTGGACCAAAAGCGGAAGGAGTGGTGTTGATGGAGAACCTTAATATGCCAGGTACAAACTGGGGAACCATGTCCTCTAAGGTGGCCAAGGAGCAGAGGCTGCTGGATGGCTTCCAGGATGTTTTCTTAACGCAGCATGTGATGGAGCCCACAAGGGAGGAGCATGTCCTGGACATGGTTCTGGCAGAAGGGAATCTGGTAAGGGACCTGGTTGTAGAGGACCCCCTGACTGGAAGCGACTGTAATACTGTCTGGTTTCAAATAAGCATGGGGGAAGGGGGGGAGATCTAGGACACTGGCAGTGGACTTCAGGGGGGCAGACTTTATGGGCATGGGAAATATTCTCAAGGATCACTTGAAGGGGATTACATCAATGACAAGTGTGGAAAGGAGATGGGAGGTCATAAAACAGGGACTTCATGAGGCAGTCAGGATCTGCGCTAAGATGAAATGAAAGGGAGCAAGGTCACATAAACCATGCTGGTTGTCCAGAGAGGTACAGGTAGCGGTCAGAGAAATGAAGGCGGCCTACAAAAAATATAAAATAACAAGAGGGGATAGGGATAAGGAAATGTACCATCTTGCATCTAGAAAAGTCACCCGGATGGTGAGGGGAGCAAAGTCCAGTAAAGAGCAATGACTGGCACAGGGGATACACATGGAGGGAAAAGGGTTCTTCCGTGCATTGGGGAGTGGAAAAACTAAGGCCATCTCAGCAGATTGAGATCAGAAGGAGGGTGGGTGGAAGAGCTGAGGGACCAGGCAGAGGTATTTAATGAGTATTTTGCCTCTGTGTTCACTAGGGAGGGGGATGGGATATCTACAAAGCAAGGCATGATGGGGATAGAAGCGGCAGTGAGTGGGATCAGGGGAGCAACAGAAATGGAGCAAGAGGGAGGGAAAGGTTCCCCCAGGAGTGTCACATCTGGATAAGGATAAAAAGGCCAGTAAGGTGGAGGGGATGGATGATGCTATCTCCGCCAAAAGGGTGTGGTTATCCCTCAAGGTCCTAAAGAAAGATAAATCTCCTGGGCCGGATGGCATTCATCCAAGAGTACTATGGGAATTGGCGGACATACTGGCTGCACCCCTGGCGGAGCTCTTTAACAGGTCACTTGAGACAGGGAGGGTACCTAGGGATTGGCAAGAGGCACATGTGGTGCCAATCCATAAAGGGGGGTCGAGGGAAGTACCAGGTAACTATAGACCCATCAGTTTGACCTCAGTGGTGGGAAAATTAATGGAGGGTATACTAAAGGAACGATTGGGGGCTGTACTTGGAGGAGGTTGGAGGTCTGGATAGTTGGCAACATGGGTTTGTGCCAGGTAGATCATGTCAAACCAATCTTGTGGAGTTCTACGAATGGGTAACATCAGAACTGGACACAGGAAAGCCTGTGGATGTATTATTCTTGGACTTCAGCAAGGCTTTTGACTCTGTACCCCACAATGGTCTGGTGGAGAAACTGATGGGGTTAGGAGTAGGCCCTTTGATGGTCAGATGGATTGAAAACCGGCTAGCTGGACGCACCCAGAGAGTAGTGGTCTGTGGGGAGCTCTCAAACCCTAGAGAGGTTGGTAGTGGGGTACCACAGGGCTTGGTCCTGGGTCCGATCCTGTTTAATGCATACATATCGGACATCAGGGAGGGAATAGGGTGTGAAATGAGTCTCTTCACTGATGACTCCAAGATGGGAGCTGTAGTTGAGGGAGAAGAGGGGAGGTTGGCCCTGCAAGGGGACCTGGACACCCTGGAAAGCTGGGCTCACACACGGAAATTAAATTTCAATATCACCAAGTGCAAGGTGTTGCATCTTGTGTGGGGAAACCCTAAACACACATACACCTTGGGAGGGGAGGCACTGGAGGCCTCAATAGGGGAAATAGACCTAGGGGTCATGGTGGATGCATGTTTGAATAACTCTGAGCAGTGCAGGAGAGCGGCTAGCAAGGCAAACAGGATGTTGGGATGCATCATAAGGGGGGATCACCTCTAGGAGCAAGGAAGTGATTCTGCCGCTGTACAATGGACTGGTTAGACCACACCTTGAGTACTGTGTACAGTACTGGAGACCACACTTGAAGAGGGACATACAGCTCCTGGAGAGAGTACAGAGGACGGCAACTAAGATGATACGAGGGCTAGGGGATTTGACGTATGAGGACAGACTTGAGGAGGTCTGCCTGTTTTCATTGGAGGAGAGGAGAGGAGAGACAGGGAGGACATGGTTGAGGTCTTCAAGTACCTCAAGGGAATAAATAGGGTAAACATGGAGGGGGATCTTTAGACTAAAGCAGGGAGATATCACCAGAGGGCATGGTTTGAAGTTGGAAGGTGGAAGGGTGAGGTGGGGAAGAGGAGGAGGTTTTTCACTGAGAGGGTGGCGGACCCTTGGAATGCACTGCCTGGCGAGCTGGTTCAGAGATCTACAGTGGAGGGCTTCAAGAGAGGGTGGGATAGACACAGAAAGTGGATGTATCAGATGATGGCCTGGCCCAGGGGGGGTGGGAATGGATGATAGGGGTTTCTGGAACACAAGGGGGGGGCTCGGCACCCAACTAGGGATCTGAGGTTCGAGCAGACTCAATAGACCGTAAGGCCTAATCCGCTGGCAAATAGTATGCTAGTATGTTAATTTTAATGTCTTGATTTAGGAGAGATATAGGCCTATAACTTTGGACAAGCTCTGGGTCTTTGTCTGGTTTGGGGAGAAGTACTATCAAGGCTTCAAAGAGGTGACAATCAACCTCCGTCCTGGATAGAATATGTTGAAATAATCTATTAAGTATTGGTAGTAAGAGATCTTGAAACGTCTTATAGAAAAGGGAAGAAAATCCGTCAGGACCAGGAGCTTTATCTGAAGGTAAACCATTGATAACCTCAGCAATTTCTTCCTGTGATATAAAGGAGACTAGAGAGTCTTTGTGATGTGCTGGGAGGAAGGGCAGGTGGGAGTCTATCAGATACTTCTCCACTCTTACAGGGCTTGGGGGGTGCTCCATGTCCCGTGCAGTGTTTTGTAGTATACTGCAAATTCTTGAACTATCTCGGTAGGAGATGTTTTCAGAGACCCATCAGCTGATGCCCTGATAGAAGGGATGAATCTCACAGATTCTTGTTGCTTGATACGGAGTGCCAATAGGTGCCCCGCCTTCTCTCCCTGATCAGTGTAACTAGCTCTAGTACATATGATAGCTAACTCTGCCTTTTCCCGGAGTAACTCTAAATATCTATCTCTCAACAATAGGAGCTTCATCCTATCTTCTTCTGGAGTATTGCCCGAAGCTTTAATTTCAAGTACCCGAATTTGGGATAATAATGATAATAATTCCCTCTCCCTAGCTCTTTTCCTAGTCACCGCCATACTAATAAGAATGCCTCTCATGTAGGCCTTAAAAGCCCCCCATATAATGTCCGGTTTAAAGGGTTGGACAAAAAAAAGGCCTCAATATGTTCCCTTATGAGTTTACAATATTTAGAATCTTTAAGCAATTGATCATTAAGTTTCCATCTTGCTTCTCTCTTTGAAACATCCTGAAATGCCAGTTTACACAACACCAAGGAATGATCGGAGACAGGACTAGGTTGGATCAGCGAGGTCCTGGCCCCAGGCAAGAGAGTCTGAGAAATGAAAATGTAATCAATGCGGGACTGCCAGCCGTGTGCCAATGACCTGTAGGTAAACTCCTTGGAATCCGGATATAGGACATGCCAGACGTCACAGAGCCCTCATTGATCCAGAAGGGTCTCTAAAAGCCCTCTGACCTGGAGAAACCCCCCACGATCCACCACCTGACCTGTCAAGGTTTGAGTCTACGACTTGATTAAAGTCACCACCCAGCATAATCCTTATAGGAAGCAAAGGCAGGATTATATTTATAAGTCTCATGAAGTACCCAGGATCATCTGCATTAGGGCCGTATATGCTGCCCAGTAACAATGGTACTGACTAGAGAGTACCTATAACCAAGACAAACCTAACCTCAGGATCCTTAATGACTTGTGTAGAAACAAAGGAATGCCCCTGTTAATAATAAGCATGACCCCACAACTATTGGAGGAGCCTTGAGCCTCATACACCGTCCCCACCTGTTGTCTCCTCACTTGTGAGGCTTCCGTTTCTAATAAATGCGATTCCTGTAGGAAAGTTATCTGAGAGCATAGTAGGCTTAAATGTTTAAGAACCTGATATTGCTTAGATTTTTTCCTGAACCCCTTAACGTTCCACATTGCAAAAGTCACCTCCTTGGCCACCTGCTAAAGACTACTAGGTTTAATAGATTTGGCCCCGCGCTCAGGGTATAGAGCACGTGTAATCTGACCCTACCCGTTGTTGCTGTAAGGCCCTCCCACCACCCTAACCCCCCCATCAAAGTCCAACTTAAGCCCCCAAGTACACCCCACCTCCCTAACAAGAACCCTGTAGCACCCACCCTCCCAACCCCCAATCTGTCACAAGCAACGCTTAGCACAGCACCAGGTCATTTCCTCCCTCCTGCCCCCGAGAATATCCTCTGCTAATGAACACCCACATATCTCTAGGTATAAAGTAGTTTATGAATTACATTGACAAGCCCTTAATGCCTAAAGAGTGGTCTCTGGCTTCTGGATCCTGTGGACATACGATAGTGAATCCAATAGAACTAGAAAAAAAAATGAAACCAGCTATCAGATACATGAATATGGCAGGTAACCACGTGACACCAAAATGAGTATTGAAAATTGCCTGTCCCCCATAGAAAACTGCACCAAAAACCAGAGCCAGGGGAGAAGCTTAGTACGGACGGGTAGCCCCAATCTCAAACTGAGAACATGAAAAATGAGAAACAAGATGACAGCCAAAGCAGATCCTGAAATAAGAAAACAACTAGGGTGACTAACCAGGTTACTAACCTAGTTCAAAATACCCCTGTGAAACTGGAATGGCATAGGGACTGAAAAGTCCCTCAGGCACAAAATCACGGGCGTAGTATTGGTGGGCAAACTGCACCCTCTTGTGGTCATATCCCAGTCCAACCAGTCTGCCAAAAGTGCAATGAAAGCCGAAACCACTCTGAAACCTGAAAAACTAACATATAAGATCTAATCAGGAAGCCATTAACCAAAGCCTTCCTCGTAAGCTACCCCAGAAACTGTGTATGTAGTATTCTCCAGAATGCAGTCCCAAATGAGCCATCACCAGAACCCCCAAAAGGTTTCGCCCTGAAACAATATTAACACCAAAAAGCCGGGGCATGGAAATGGTAACAGTTAGGCCGTATACTAGTAGCCCAGTTCCAATTGAGAAAATAAACACAGCAGAACTCGGTCATTGGAAAAAGCTTTCTCCATGAAAGAAACGAGTACAGTTCACTCAGCAGCTCTCAGTGAATCCCGATACTCCAGAGGCACTCTCAGGTCATCCGGAACAAATCTGGAACCATTGATTTAAGGCCTAGTAGCACAGCTTTAGGATCTTCAAAATTAAGCCAAGAGCCATTTACTGAGACTTGTAACTTAGCTGGGTACCCTATCCTGAATTTTAACCCTGCCACTATAATCTTAGATACCTTGGGGTGGAACGCTTTCCGCTTCAGACGAACCGAGCCAGGGATGTCTTGAGCAATTCTCAACTTCGCCTTCTCCCATCTGACTTCTTGTAAGGCCTTGACTTTCTGTAAGAAATGCTGCTTTCCAGATAATTCAGAAAGTGGCAGATAATGGGACGGGGGTAGCATCAGGTGAGGGTTTTGGTCGAGGGACGATGAGCATGCTCTATCGTGTACACTGGGCCAAAGGAAGGACCAGCTTCTGCTACAAAAAGACTACTGCATTCTGGCCCTCTTCCCCTTCTGGAGCCCAAGTATTACAACATTATTTCTTGACTATGGCCTTCAAATCTTGAGTTTAGCTTCTAAGCGAGATGATTTTTTTTGATTGATAGAAATTCAGGATCCAGGCTTTCCAGTTTTCTTCTCGAGTGAGACTATTCGGCAGTATTATCCGAGACCGTGATAGAAACTTCATCCAATTTTCTGGAGAGGGATTTCAAGTCAGTCGCCATGTCTTTCATCTCTTCTCGAAATGGCTTAAATTCTTCCAAGAACCTGTTAAGAGTTAAAGGCTCTTGATCCCAGCTTGACACGAAGGATCAGGCTTGTCTGGGCCACTGAGGCCTCGGGATTTCTTTGAGGCATTCTCAGGAGTGGGGGGGGGTATGTTTCTGCGGGGCTTTCTTCATATAAGCCTCCATTTACCGCTCTGATACCCAAAACTGGAGCACATGATGTTTAAACACAAGAGAAAATCATAAGCAGAGGAATTAGATAGGTTTTAATGATATAAAAGACAAATTTGTATTCGGGAGACAGGAGCTTAGTGGAGGAGCTTGTACTCAGCACTCTGCATCACGTGATTTCCCCCAAAACTGAAATTTTAAAATTGAGGGAAAGGTTCTCACTCCTCATTTATGGCACCCACTTACTATCCCTAACATTGTTTTTTTGGGGGGGGTCTCCAATAACTCTTTTCTTCCCTTTCATTCCTTTATGGCTCAAGCAAGGATAGCATCAGACTTTGTTTTAAATTCTATCAGTAGAGGCACTGTGTTCTGGCTTTTCTGGCCCCACATGGTCTCAGGTGGGTGGAGTTACATTATATCATTTAGTGGATAGCAGTTCTCAACCACACTCAATTTCATACCCATATCTCATTTATCAAGACTTAGACCCCCTAAAGCCAACTGGGAGATGTCCTTATTGGATTAGAGAGTTGGGGCTAACAATTAATGACTTAGACTGGCGAAAGCTATGGGCCATACATTTACATTTATAACTCAATATAGGTTTTGACGGCAACAGTTTAAAATTCTAAATAATATATAGTGTACGCCCAAAAAATTGCTCAGAATGCGTAAATTAGAATAAGATACATGCATGCATTGTAAGTCAGGTGTTGGCACACTGTACCACATCTTGTGCACATGTGATAAGGTCCAACCTTTTTAGACTCAGATTCAGTCAAATTTGGATCTGCTGTTGGGGCTTCAATGGGTCTTTACCTCAGAAACCTGCATCCTAGGTTTATACAATGACCAGATCTTTTGGCCCCACAAATAATAGGTGGCGTTTATAGCCTCTGTGGCAAATTTAACTATCCTTCACCACTGGAGGGGCATGGGTGTCCCCACATATATGGAATGGCACAGATAATGTTATTCACTCTGAACGTAGAGTGGTCCATTGCCAAAGTTACTCACTGTTACCAAACTTTCTGCAAGAGGTGGGAATACACTGCAAACCCTAATCATGGAGGAATAGGATATCTTGTGTATGCTTGTACAGAAATATATATTGGCCCAATTATGACTCATTTGTTGATACCGTGGTTGGCACCTGTATCACATTTTTGTGTGGATTCTTTGTGGATGATGACTGAACAAAGTTCTTACTGCTTTGTGTTATACAGATGTGGGCCTGGGGAGGTGGGAGAGTTCATTTTCCTTTTTTAGTCTTAGTTTATGCATTTTGTTATTTTTTGATTTTGTGTTATGCTCTATGTTTGTGAAAATTTCAATAAAATTTAGTTAATTAAAAAAAAAAAGATGTGATCACCCCAAGGTCCCTCTCCTGCTTGGTAAATGTAAGTACTTTCCTCTCATCTTGTGCACGGCCCCCAGGCCACCCCACCCCAGGTGCATGACTTTGCACGTTCTTGCAATAAAACCAAGCTGCTACTCCCTGGACCACTCCTCTAGTTTCCCCATGCCTCGTTGAATTCTCTCCACTTCCTCCTGGGTGTCTACCCTGATTCTTGTGTCATCGTCAGAGAAACACACTTTCTCCTCCAGTTCCTCAGCATTGTCGCTTATGAAGATATTGAAGAGGACAGGGACCAGTTTCAATCCCTGTTGTGCATCACTGGTCACTCTTCTGTTCTCCGAGTGACTTATAGAATTTGACGGCAGATAAGGACCGCTTGGCCCACCCAGTCTGCCCATTTCCCTACCTACTGGATAAGCTGCAGATCCTAGTTAACCAGCAGCCTACTTCTTCCTACCCCAACCCCCCAGAATTGCCTTATGACTATCCCATGCATGCTTGAATTCCACCACTGATTTTGACTCCACAACCTCCTCCGGAAGGCCGTTCCATGCAGACTGCTGTTTACTACCTCCTTAAGCCTTCTATCTTTCAACCAGTTTGATACCAAGTTAACCACCTTCTTCCCCTCCCAAGGCTGTTAAATTTTCTTTATCAGCCTCCTGTATGGTACCATGCGGTACACAAACATCCTTGACTCGTCAAATTATAGAAGTGGTGTTATTAAAACAGTTTCTCAGGTACTGTACTTACGATTTAGGGATGTAGTTGGCAGACAGAGACCACATTTCAGCCAGGCAAACATCTGAGATAGCAAATAGTTATAAGGCCAACAGGCTTTTTGTCAACTATAAAAAATGTGGGGCAGGGGATAACCAAGTTCAAAACCAGTAGGGCAATTTAAAGGGTACTCAGTTAGTTCAGTGCCCATCCTCTGTACCTAAAAAGGAACAGGGTTAATGGAATTGGCTTGTGAGTCAGCAAGTGAGGCATCTCTCTTATGACTTCTCAGCATGGAAGGCACAGGGAACAGGGATAGCGGTGGAAACCTAGT
The DNA here is from genome assembly GCA_016271365.2 of Neoceratodus forsteri. Lineage (NCBI taxonomy): Eukaryota > Metazoa > Chordata > Ceratodontiformes > Ceratodontidae > Neoceratodus > Neoceratodus forsteri. The sequence goes on from CM057449.1 coordinate 376,404,899, forward strand.
ACCTCAAGCTCTCCCTTTGTATACTTTGAACTATATCTTGTAAATAAACATCATCTGCTAATATGTGTGACTGGTGGTGCACTGTGAGAAGGATATTCTTGCAGATCTCCCGGTTATCTGTCCTTATTAAAAAGACACACTCTCATAGCTAATCTGAGATTTGTAACACTTCGTAATGCTGAGAAACGACATGGGAAAGAATGGGAAATAAGATTGCACTCTACCTGAGTTTCAGTCAGTTCGCCTTGGCTTGATGTAACGGAACTGGTAACTTCAGTAATGGGTTCAAGTGTCAGGGCCATGCCAAATACACAGATGAGTGACTTAGGGTTCAAGACACAGAATGAGGTGAAGTATTATGGAGGTCTGTGGCAAGTTGGTGCACAAGAAGCACTGACAGAGCTGCAAAGACTGGCTCTGACAGTCACCCTGTAACAAATTAAGAGCCCCATATTCAAAAGGTTTGCAATTGGGGCTAATGGATTGCACTGGTGCTGTCTGAATTTTGCACTGGATTGCTATATTCAGCCATTCGCACTGCATCGGTTAGTAATGCAAGCACCAGACCGTAAAATTAATGTATGCAGCACTGGAAAAGGTGGGGGGGTGATGTGCATATTCAATGCAGTGCTATATTCAACAGTTTAGTGCTGGACTAGTGGCATTTTGCATGATATAGTGCAGCACAAATTAAGAACTATAAAAAGCAGGCTTTTAACCCAAGGTAAACCCCAGAGGCTAGCAAGTCACAAGTAGGGTACCTCAGGGATCAATCCTGGGGCCAGTCCTCTTCAATATCTTCATTAGTGACATTGCAGATGGACTGAAGGGTAAGGTTTGTCTGTTTGCAGATGACACCAAGATCTGCAACAGAGTAGATGATCCAGATGGGGTGGGCAGAATGAGAAGAGATCTGGATAAAGTGGCAAAATGGTCAGAAGAGTGGCAACTGGGGTTTAAAGAAGTGCAAGATCATGCACATAGGGAAGAGAAACCTTGAAGCTACCTATAGCTTGGGATGGGAGTTGCTGGCAATCACAGGGCAAGAAAGAGACTTCGGCATCATCATCACAGATGACCTGAAATCATACATAGATACATAGACAGTGTCGGCAGATACGGGCCTATGGCCCACCCAGTCTGCCCATTTGAGCTTGTAAGTTCAGTTTGTTTTCCTAGAAGTCTGTTGCCCCTTACCCCTGACCTCTAGAATTCCTTTATGTCTATCCCATGCATTCTTAAATCCCGTGATTGTTTCAGCCTCCACCACTTCCTCTGGCAGGGTGTTCCACTTGTCCACCACCCGTTCTGTGAAGAAATTCTTTCTCTTGTTTCCTCTGAATCGTCCTCCCTCCAACTTCATCCCATGCTCTCTAGTCCTGGAACATCTTTTTCGCTTAAAAATAGTGTTTTCCTGCACCCTGTTCCTCCCTGTAAGATACTTGTATGTCTCTATCATATCCCCTCTCTCCCTCCTCTCCTCCAGGGAGTACATGTTCAGTTCCTTCAACCTGTCTTCATAGGCCTTGTGATGCAATCCATGCACCATCTTTGTTGCCCTCCTCTGAACCTTCTCTACCCTGTCTATGTCCTTAGGTATGGTCTCCAGAACTGTACACTGTACTCCAGGTGGGGCCTCACTAGTGTCTTGTATAGCGAATTATGACCTCCCTTATCCTGCTGATGATGCCCTGCCTATACATCCCAGCATCCTATTTGCTTTACCTGATGCCTTGTCACACTGTTTCCTACCTTGAGGTCATCATGAGATGACAACCCCAAGATCCCTTTCCTGCTTGGTGCATGCTATATCCTCACCCCCAACTGATATATTGTGCCAGGGTTTTGTGCCCTATATGCATTATCTTGCACTTCTTTGCATTGAATTTCAACTGCCAAACCCTTGACCATTCTTCAAGTTTCTGCATGTCGCTTCTCATTCTGTCTACACCCTCTGGTGTGTCTACTCTGTTACAGAGCTTTGTGTCATCAGCGAACAGTGAAATTCTGCCTTCTAGATCCCGCGATGTCACTGATGAAGATGTTGAATAGGACCGGTCCCAGCACTGATCCCTGTGGTATCCCACTGGTCACTCTTCCTCTGTGAAGTGACAGCCATTTACCACCACCTCTGTGTCCTGCCACCCAGCCAGTTACCTACCCACCGTACTACTGTCCTGCCCACACCCATATTTCCTAGTTTGTGTAATAGTCTTCTATGTGGCACAGTGTCAAAGGCCTTGCTGAAGTCCAGATAGGCCATGTCAACTGCCCTCCCTGATCCACCTCCTAGTCACCCAGTCAAAAATTCAACGAGGTTGGTCTGACATGACCTCCCCTGGGGAAACCATGCTGCCTTGGGTCCTGTAGTCCATTGACAACCAGATGTTCCACAAATCTCTCCTTCAGTAGTGCTTCCATGATCTTCCACTACCGAGGTGAGGCTGACTCATCTGTAGTTCCCTGCTTCCTCTTTGTTCCCACTTTTGTATAAGGGGGACCATCTGCTGTCCTCCAGTCTTGTGGTACCTCCTGTTTCCAGTGATCGGCTAAACAGGATAGCCAGAGGTTCAGCCACCACCTCTCTTAGTTCTTTAAGGACCCTGGGGTGCACCCATCTGGCCCCATTGCTTTATCAACTCTTTATTGCAGTTCCTTCAGGACCCTTTCTCATGTAAGGGACTTGTGTCCATTTCTGCACTATTCTCACCCTTGTACTCCTTCAGACCCATTACCCCTCTTCCTCAGTAAAGACTGAGCAGAAATACCTGTTCAATATGTCAGCTTTACTGTTTCATCCTCCACGCGCTCCCATCCTCCCCTTCAGTCTCACTATCCCTCCTCTGTCTTTCTTTTTCCTTATGTACCTGTAAAAGGTTTTGTCCTCTACCCACTGATTTTGCAATGTGTTCTTCTGTCTGAGCTTTGGCTTCCCTTACTGACCTCCCTGCTCCCTTTGCTTCTCCTGGTACTTCTCCCTATCCCCTTCTGCCTGTGTATTTTGTATTACTTGAATGCAATCTTTTGGCTTTCACTTTCTTTGCTACCTTTTGGAAAACCATAATGGTCTCCTCTTCCTTTTCCTCTTGCTAACCTGCTTAATGCATAATTCTGTTGTTCTTGTAATCCCCATTTTAATACTGCCCACTGTTCCTCAACCCCTGATTCCTGTCCCATTCCCTTAATGCCTCTTTCAAGTATCTCCCATTTTCCCAAAGTCTGCCCCCTAAAATCCAGGATACGTGTTTTGTGTGGTTTGGTTTTGCTCTTTCTGTGATTTCAAACCACAATGACTGGTGGTCACTGTTACCCAGGTGCTCCCCACTGTTACCCCCCATCACACTGTCCCTGTTTGTGAGCACAAGGTCCAATATTGCCTTCTGCCGAGTTGGTTCCATGACCAGTTGCTTGAGGAAGGCACCTGAAGGGAGTCAGGATAATCTGCTCCTAGTTGATGCTGCTGCTGGGATGCTCCAGTCCATGTCTGGAATATTGAAGTCTCCAACCAGTACTACCTCACTCTTGTCTGCCATCCTTTGGATGGCTAGCATCAACTCCTATCTGTTTCTTCCTCCTGGGCTGGTGGTCTATAGACCACACCTGTGTGGATGGCTGTCCCCATTTTCCTTTCCAGCTTAACCCACAGTATCTCTCCCATTTGTTCCTCCTGGATCTCTGTGGCCCTTATGTCATTTTTACATACAGTGCCACCTCCTCCCTTCCTGCCTGCTCTGTCTCTTCTGAATATGTTGTAGCCAGGTATGGCCATCTCCCAGTCATGGTTATCATTACACCAGGTTTCAGTGATGGCCACAATGTCCAGGTCTGACTGTACCATGACAGCCTCCAGATCTTCCATCTTGTTGCTAAGGCTCCTGGCATTTGCACACATGGCTTTCCATGATTTGACCTCCCTAGCCTGCTTCACTGTTCTACTCAGCCCCTTCCTTGGTTGTCATTTATCCCTGGTTCTCCTTGCTGTCTGCCCTTCTGCTGAATTTTGCCCTTTTCTGCTTATCCACCTCTTGGGCACTAATCTCCATCTTTTGCACACTGCTTTGCAGAGATAGCCACTCCTCTGGTTCACTGGTTCCACTGCTAGCTGTGGGGTGCAAGGTACCCTCCTTGCTGGCCTGCCACCCCCTTGCTAGTTTAAATGCTTGTCAATGTAGCGTTTAAACTTGTCATTGAGTGCTTGATTCCTCAGGATGGATGCAGGCCGTCCAGGCTGAACAAACCTCCATCCTCCAGGTGGGTCCCCAGTCACAATGAATCAAACCCTTCCTCACAGCACCAGTTCTTCAACCATGAGTTAAAGTTCCTGGTGCATGCACTCCTATGCTCTCCCTTGCCTCTCACAGGTAGTACTCTGAGAAAGTGACAGAAGTAGCTACTTGCTTGAGACCCCTCCCAGTTCCTAAACTCTTCCTGAACTTCCTTTGGCTCCCCATTTGCCAGGTCATTGTACCTAGGTGGATAATGACATCCAGCTCACCCTCCGCTCTTGCCTTCCCAGTGATCCCCAGGATCTTCCTTCCATCCTCCATGCCGTGGCACCTGGTAGGCACCTCACCTTCCTGTCCTCCCCTCATGTGTTCCTAGCTGGATCCTCTTATGATGGAGTCCCCACCAGGATTCAGCCCTCCTCCTCTGGGGTCCACTGTTTTCCGCTGAGGTCACCTCCTTGGCTAACCTCCACATCCTTTCCTTCCACTTCTCTGGGTACCTCTATTTGGTTGTCCTTGTTTGCCAGTGTGGCATATGAGTTCTTGAGTGGAATAGGATCTGGGATGTGCTTCTGCCTGACTGCTCTAACCCTCCTGAGCCCACTGTCATCCAAGTGCTCCTCGTTCTCGGCATTCTTTGAGGCAGCTGCATTGGACTGGGTGGTCCCTGGATAGGGTGATGGTACTCTGACCCAGTTTACTTCCGCCTGAGTCTGGCTACCTCATCCCACAGTCCAGAGAGATGCATGCAGATAGGGCAGCACCTCAGTGTCCAGAAGGTCTGCCTGAATATGGCTGCCCCACAGCCACTGAATTGCACCACTCCCCACATTATACTGCAATTCCACTACGTGTCTGCTACTGAAGCTCTCCTAGTTCTCTTTTTATAAATTTACTGTACTACAAATCCTGTCACTAATCCTGAGATATTTTTTTTTGTAAAGGAAAAAGAAACCAATAAATAAATAAATGAGTCAAAACACTTGTTGTGCTGAGGGTGGGCTTCTTCCCCCTTATGCCCCTCCTACTTCACACCCCTTACTATACCCTGTGTTTAGCTCCTGTCAATCAGATTTATCAGGGCATATAATTAAGAGTTGGGGAAGGAGGGAGGAAATTGCAGCAATTAAAGACAGCACAGAATTACACCACCACTATGTTTTAAATTTTCAACAGCCCAAAAACAATTATAAGTAAAGACAACAAAGAAAGTATAGTGTCACTAAACGCCCACAATCTAAGTTTAAAAGAAAAATAGCAATTACCAGTTACTCTAAAGCACTGAATTGAATATGTTTCCTTCCTTCCTTCCTTCTGGCTTCTTCTGAGAAAATAAACCTCTGCTTGCTACTTTAACTCTGACTAAGCCCCACCTCCAGTTATCACGTAGCTGAGGTCAGAGGCCAGACAATTAACACCCTTCACCCAACTACAGGGCAGTCAGACAAGCCAAGATAAAATTTGCAGCAATTAAAGACAGCACAGAATTACACCACGCTATGTTTTAAATTTTCAACAGCCCAAAAACAATTATAAGTAAAGACAACAAAGAAAGTATAGTGTCACTAAATGCCCACAATCTAAGTTTAAAAGAAAAAATAGCAATTACCAGTTACTCTAAAGCACTGAATTGAATATGTTTCCTTCCTTCCCCTTCTGGCTTCTTCATTTCTTCATCATCCATGCAGACCAGTAAAGCAGTAGGTAAGGCTAGAGGGATATTGGTGTGTATTAGTTGGGGTATCACAAGTCGTAAGAGGGAGGTAATAATCCCTCCTTACAAGACACTGGGTAGGCCCCATCTGGAGTACTGCGTGTAGTACTGGAGGTTGCACCTGCACAAGGACATTAACAAAATAGAGGCAGTCCAGAGTAGGGTAACCAAAATGGTGCAGGGACTGCATCAGAATACATATAGAAACATAGAATCTGATGACAGATAAGGATCGCTTGGCCCATCTAGTCTGCCCATTTCCCTGCCTAATGGGTAAGCTGCAAATCCTAGTTAACCAACAGCCTATGTCCTCCTACACTCCACTAGAATTGTCTTATGTCTGTCCCATGTATTCTTGAATTGCCCCACTGTTTTTTAACTCCACAACCTCCTCAGGAAGGCTGTTCCATGTATTCACAACCCTCTTCCTGAAAAAATACTTCCTCACATTACCTCTGAGCCATCCCCCCTCTATCTTCAAATTGTGCCCATTGTTCTTGCACATCTCATTTTCTGAAAGATGCTACCCTCTTGGACTTTGTTGATTCCCTTGAAGTACTTGAAAGTTTCTATTATTCCCCCTTCCCTCCTTTGCTTAAGGGGGTATATATATATATATATTACGCTCCTTTAGTCTCTCTTCATATGTCTTCTGGTGCAGACCCCGCACCATTTTGATTGCCCTTCTCTGGACAGCCTCCACCCTGTCTATGTTTTTATGGAGATGGAGTCTGCAGAACTGCATGCAGTACTCCCGATTGGATCTCACCAACTGTCTGTACAGAGGGATAACAACTTCCTGTTTTCTACTGGTGATGCCACTCCTTATGCATCCCACTATCCCCTCAGCCCTTCTTACTGCCTTCTCACATTGCTTGCCCACCTTTAGGTCATCTGATGTAACTACCCCCAGGTCCCTTTCCATTTTTGTTGTTCTCAGTATCTCACCCTCCATTGTGTACTCTTCCACTGGGTTTTTGTTTCCCAGGTGCATTAGTTTGCATTTGTTTGCACTGAATCTAAGATGCTGTACATTTGACCATTCTTCCAACCTTGCCAAGTCCCTTCTCATCCTTTCCACCCCACCTTGTGTATCGACCCTGTTGTAGATCTCTATGTCATCTGCAAAAAGACATACTTTTCCTTCCAGTCCCTCTGTAATGTCACTCATAAAGACATTAAAAAGGACTGGATATAGTATTGAACCCTGCAGTACCCCACTAGTAACCCCCTTTTTTTCTCTGCGGACTCCGTTTACTATTAACCTCTGTGTCCTGTTGTCCAGCCAATGTTTTACCCAGGCTACCACCCTGGGACCAACTCCCAGGCTGGTTAATTTGTTTATTAATCTTTTGTGCAGGACTGTGTCAAATGCCTTGCTAAAGTCTAGGTAGGCCATGTCCACAGTCCCTCCCTGGTCTACTACTTTGGTCACCCAATCAAAGAAATCAATTAGATTTGTCTGACAAGACCTTCCCACTGTGAATCCATCCTGCCTTGGGTCCTGTGCTCCACTGGCCTCTAGGTAGTTAACAATTCTTTCCTTCAGAAATGATTCCATCATTTTCCCTACCACTGAGATCAAACTTACAGGTCTGTAGTTTCCTGCCTCTGTCTTGCTCCCACTTTTGTGAAGGAGAATCTCATCTACCCTCCTCCAATCCTCACGTACCACGCCATCCTCCCATGATTTGTTAAAAAGGGTAATCAGTGATGTTACTTGTTCTCCCCTTAGTTCTTTTAGAATTCTGGGGTGAATCCCATCAGGCCCCATTGCTTTGTCCACCTTCAGTTTTAGGAGTTCTTTCAGAACCCTTTCTTCTGGGAAAGGATTGATATCAACTCCCTTATCCAGAGTGCTTCTATTGACTGGATTAGGTACCTCCCCTGCCTCTTTCTTTGTGAATACTGAGCAGAAATATTCATTTAGTATCCCTGCTTTTTTACTGTCCCTCTCTGCCCACCCACCCACTCACCCACCCAATAAAGAAAGGGCAGGGAGGTAAAGTGACTAATACAAAGGCATACATAAAGTGTTGCTTGCAGGATTCAAACCTTGATCTACTGGGTCTTCAGAGTCACAGCTCTGTTCTCTAACCACTAGGCTTCATTTCCTCTGAGACAGGAACAGATTAACAGAGCTCAATATGCATACCCTAGAGCAAAGGAGGGAGAGAGGTGATATGATCGAAACATTCAAACAACTTAAGGCGAAAGAGTCTAACATGTTTCAATATAAGTAAAACAGCAGGACAAGAGGACACATCATGAGATTAGAGGGAGGCCAATTAAGGGGTAAAGTGAGGAAGTTCTTTTTCACAGACAGGGTGGTGGATGCATGGAATGGCCTACCTCAGGAAGTGATGGATATGAATGCAGTGCAGGGCTTTAAACAGGAATGGGATAGGCATAAGGGAGCAGTGCAGATGAGTATGAATAGATAGGCCATTGACAGAGTAAAGGCCTATGGCACATTCATAAGGTAGAGGAAAGGGCAGACTGGATGGGCCTTATGGCCCTTTTCTGCCGTCAACTTCTATGTCTCTATGTTTCTTTGAGGTGGAGGGAGGCACTGCAGCATGTATACACCTGAAAAAAAACAGCAAACATCATGTGCTTGATGCAGGCAGTCATGGATGATGAGGATCAGGCCAATCCCCCCACGGGGCACCATGGCAGGCCACAAGGCACTGTACTGTAAACAAACAGTACTGTCCACGAGTTACATTTAAATTTCTCCGTGACAAAAAAAAGTCATGGGTCAGTACTGGCTCAGAAGGCCCACGCTCATACAACTGTGTGAGCTGCTGCATGACCAGCTCTGACAGATAGCCACTGCATCCATATAATGCCCAGAGAGCTCACAGTGACAGCAGCGCTGTGTTTTCTGGCCACCAGAACATTCCAGATACCAGTGGATGACACCACTGATATCACACAGTCTTCCACCTCATGCCTGTTGGGACAGTTCCTAGATGCCCTGCTGGTCTATGCTGGGGAATTCATTGTATTCCCCACCACATCAGCAGAGCCATCAGTAGCCATGCAGCAATTTTATCAAGTTGTGCACCTAGCAGCCATAGTGGGTGCAACTGACTGCACCCATGTTGCCACCCATGCACCCACAGGGGATGGCGTGGAGACCTATGTGAATAGAAAGGGATTCCACTGCATCAACTGCCAGGTTATGTACAATGCAGCAGGGTGCATCATCAGTGTCTTGACATGCTACCCTGGCAGTGCCCATTGTACTTTCATCTGGCACAATTCCATCCTGTGAGAGAGGTTTGAAGGCAGGGATATACTTAGTGGGTGCCTTGTTAGAGAGTATACCCCAAAGGCCATTCTTCCCCTGCTGCCAATGATATCAGTAAACAATACCCTTTAACGATACAGGGGGCAGTGCATATCCCCTGCATCCCTTGCTCCTAACACCTGCCCTATCCCCCGTATCTGTTTTTAGAGAACTGGTACAATGTGGCACCCACTGTCAAATGCAGTGTCACTGAGCTGGTCAAGATGTGGTTCAGGTGCCTTGACTGTTCCTGTGGTGCCCTACAATATACCCCTCAGAAGGCCTGTGCCATATTCCTTGCCTATTGCATACTTCACAACATGGCACTCAACCATGGAATATGCTTGGCAGCCATGATGGAAACACTGAAACAGATACACAGCCAGCAGATGAGGGGCAGCTTGATAGGTGTGACCTCAGATTGGCCAGGAGGACACAGGACTATAGATCCAGTTTCACCACAGATTACTTCAGACCCAGATGGTGAGTACAGAGCACAAAGGAGACTGAAATGTTTTAAAAAATTTATTAAAAAATAATAATGCTTAAAAAATATTAGGGTAAACAGAAATAACAAGCCATCCAGGTGGAGGACATCAAGAGGATTTAAAGTAAGTAACATGTCATCCATATGGGGGACAGAAAAGGGGCAGAAAGTAAATAATATGCCATCCAGGTGGGGGTTATAAAGGGGGATGAAAACAAATAGCAAGTCATCCAGGCAAGGGGGGGGGGGAATGAAGAGGGATTAAAGTGAATAATATGCAACCCTGGCAGTGGGTTCACAAGGAGGGATGAAAAGAACTAGCAGGCTATCCTGGCAGAAGGAGAATAAGTGAGATTAAAATAAATAAAATGCCAGTCAAATGGGGAACTTACAAGAGGGGATGAACAAATTAATAGGCCATCAAGACAGGCAGGGAATATGCATATTGTGAGGGGGGCATGAGGTGGCACATTTGGGTTAGGACTTGGGGGACTAGACACCCTAGATGTGAACTGTACCACCACCATGGACACGGACATTGCACAAGCACTGTAACCAGGAGAGTAGCTGAGGGGGGAGTCATCCCCCACTCAATGAGAGATGGGTGTGAGGATGATATTAGCTACCCATGGCCAAAGACCTATGCGGTACCGACTCCTCTGAGGAGCAGACCATGGTCAGGGATGGGAAGCACTGTGCCACCATGTGCCAGCAAGCAAGGTGTCCTGGGTGTGTTCAGCATCCAGCTGCCTGCACTGTGGGGGTGGCCTGATGTTAAGGAGTCTGCCACAAGGTGACACTCACCCCACTGAAATGGTCAGTTCTGCAGCTGGCACCCACGGTGGAGACCATTGCTGCAGCCTCTAACATGGTGGTGGACAACCCAGCCAAGCCAGCCACAAGGGAGTTCTCCAGTCTCCTGAAGCTGGTATCCATGCTGGCAGACAAGGACCACTGTATTCCACTCAAGGCCACCATGTGCTCTACCTGGTGAGCCTCTGCACACTGCTTCTGGTTCTGCAGCATAAGGCATATGCAGCTCATTTTGGCCTGCACATCCTCCTGTGCTCCTAAAGCAGATTGTAGCAGCTGTCTGTTGGTATCCTTATGCTGCCAGCATGAACTGACTCAGAGACTTGATCAGGCTGCACCTTGGTCTGTTGTGTGGGCTGGAGTTGCACCATCTTTGGTGCTGCACATGGCTTCTGAGTCCTGGGCAGCCCAGCAGTGGCTAGGCTGGTGGTCTGTGGAGGCAGGAGTGGTGGCTGTGCCAGGGGTGGTGTCCTGGGGCAGCAGGATAGTGTCCATGCCAGGGGCAGGGTCCTGAGGTGGCACAATGATAGCTGTGCCACAGGCAGTGACTGGGGTTGGTATGGTGATGGCCATGCTGTGGGGGGGCAGCTAGGTCTTATTGGTTTAGGGGACAGCAGGGACGAGCAACCCCTTCTGGTCTGAGCTGGACCCCTCTCACATCCACTACTCTATAATTGTCTCATCCAGGTCTTCATCACTGTCTTCCTTTCTGGCTGCTGGAGTCTGTGTCGGACCCAGCATGGGTAGGCCTCAGTGGCAACTGCCAGTGAGGTGGGCCGGGGTCATCCATCCTCTGGAACATTGTCCACAACCATGGACTGGGCTGTCAACAAGAGATAAGAGAGCAATATATATCTGTGTGCTGACCATGGCAGCATGCAGGCCCAGTGTAGTGTGTATCATCATTGATGCCGCCAATGCAGTGCAGTGCCCATACATCCCCAGTGCTATACACATCACACACATCTCATTAAAGGTAATCACACGGTAGATGACATGCATGTGGCACAGGAAGTGATTACCCCACAGGCAGTGCCCCCATCAGTATACCTGGATACAACCATGTGGCCTGCACCCACTGTGTAACACATCCAAAAGTCAAGGTCAGGTGGGGTACTGGGGGCCCACTTGCAAAATCGATACTGTAGCCAGCCTGGGAAATCAACAGGGAAGGGCCCAGGGTGACACATGCATGTGAATATTCTATGTAAATGTGACACACTAGCTCTGTATGTGTATCCTACATATACCTGCAGTGCCATAAATACTCTGTTCAAATAGATGATAGATGCAAGGAGCTGTAGAGGATAGATGGTGACATGAAACCCAATTGGGAGAACACACGTAAATATCAAGTACACCATTACACTGATGGCATGCAGCAGTGATTTCCCATGTGCATGGTATCCCATGTACCATGCAGTATCCCATGATAATGGCAAAATAATAATCGCGAGGCCAAGAAAGGCGAACACAAAACAGTGACAGGCACATGACAGTGATCACCAAGATAGTGACCTCTGGCTTTTCCCTTCCCTGAGTGGCATCCTCCCTCCCCTGAGTTGGTTATTTTTAGTTAGGGGGTGTTGGGGGAAGGCAAAGCCCCCTGAAAAAAGCCACTGTGCACTTTGTTGTCTTTCAGCGATCGCTGTCATGTGCCAGTCATCATATGTGGTCATGCTGTTTTGCATTCACCTTTCTTGGTCTTATTGTTTCACTGTTATCATATAGAACAAGACCATGCAGGATGCATGTATAGAGATATGATATGACATGTACACAGCCAAATGATGTGTGCAGTATATCTTGTGCCTGCACACTTTGCTTGTCTGACAATTGCTCATGTTATTCCCCCCAACACGCATGCAAACCCCAACACTGCTGATGTATGTACAAACAAGCCCATGGTGATGGGGCTAACACGGTCACCCACATGTCTGTGCCAGTCCAACCTGGCTCTCAGACCCACCTCCCAGGACACCAGTCACATCTTTCTGGTGCGAGGTGGAAGCCATCACCTCCTCAGCAGGGGCTAACAGCACCACACTGCTGGTGCCACTGCCTGTGGCCTGGAGGTTTGCCTGGGTCTGGGCTATTACATCTTTGGTCTGTCTTTTGAGGTCAGTTAGCCTCTTCACCTCCTCTACTGACCAACCTCTTCCACCAACCACATTTATGGTCTCATTATCTTAGTCCAGGCAGTTTTTATCTTGTTCCTTGTCCTCCTCCTTTTGTTGATGTGGCTCTTTCACGGTATGTAGGCCTGGGCCAGAGCCAGTACCTCCTCCCCTGAGAGTATGCTTTTCTGTTGCCTTTCTATGTCATTCATGATACTGTAGGAAATGTGGAGGACAGTCAGGCATTGAGCAATGTATACACACATTTGAGCACAGAGCAAAGGTATAATGGTGTGGAGGCCCCAGTAGACCTTGTCTGAGATGTGTATGTGTTCCTGCAGTGCCGGGCTCAACACACAGCTAGCTGCCTGCTTAACACACCCCTTGACCATGTGCAATTAAATCACTAGTCTTGTCCTGATACAGCATAAACACAGTGCTAAGAGCACTCATGTCTGGAGATGGGTGAAATCAGCAAATTTTGTTATGCAAAATATTTCTCAAAATTCACGCATTTCGCGAAATATTTTGCTGGTGTGAAATGAGAAATTCTGCAGGCAGAATGTGGACTTTCACCACGAATGGCAGAATTTCGCCACTCACGGGAGAAATTCCACCATTCGCAGGTGAAATTGCAAATCTCACCAGCACAGTTCTGCATTTTGCGGGCAAAATTCTGCATTTCACATTCACGAAATATTTAGCAGAATGCACAAATTTCACAAAATATTTTGCACGTCAAAATTCATGATTTCGCTGGAATTTCACTGGAGAAACTAATTTTCTTTGCATCTCTACCCATGTCTCTGTTGTAGGCTATTCCATAATATACTTACCTCTAGCCATCTGCAGTACCTCTGTGGAATCTGTGTGGTGCCCTTTGATCATTTTATATGCTCCAGGCACAATTAGGCATGCATATGAATGAATGCATTCCACTAATGACATGCAAATGCAGATTTTTCCCTCCATCTGTGAAAGTTGCTCATTTGCATACACTGTTTGAACATTGCAGGTTTGATCCAAATGCTAATGTAATAGTGCTAGCGCTTATCCTTCATGAGGCACAGACATGTCATTACACATTATTGACATCATGATTCTGCAATGAAATGCACACTTTAATGTTATGCTATGGCATGGCATATGTGTATTGCAATACAATACATGCATACTATGCACATGTGTGACTGTTCCTGTCACATGAGGCCATCCCTTCTCTCTATCACAGGCATAACACTGTGTTAATCAATTTTGTGCAGTGTTAATGCTGAAACATATTGCACAAATAGCAGGTCACACCCATAAAGTCAGTGGGCAAGATTTTGGCAACCTGGCGCAGGACGTGCATCCAGCCCTGCACCACTACTCTTAGGTTCTGGCCATGTGCTTAACCCTTCGCCGCAGCTGCACCTGATTTTCTAACTTCGGGTGCAGCTGCAACAATTTCCATGAGTTATGGCAGCTTTCACCAAATCCATAGCAAGGGCCCCCAGGACTGCAGCAAGGTAGACCAGAGAAAGTTGGTCTACCCTGCAGCAATTACCACATGGGACAAAAAAATCCCATTCCATCACCCCAATCCCCATGCGCCATATCATCGCTGCACTGGGGCTTGTTGCAATCTAAGAGTTCCAAAAGTCCTGCCCAGGGACTTTTCACTAGCTGGCAAAAGCTGGTTCTAGGCTATTATCCACAATGGCTAACAGAAGATTCAGTGCTGTGCATGTGCTTTGCGATGTGCCTGTGCTATGCTCCGCTGCACCAGTGCTATGCATTTGCACTGTACGTGTACACTGTGCTGAATCCTATTATTCAAATGTGTAAGCACCATAGCAGTTCATCTGAATATCCCATTGGCAGAGTACTGGAGCTAGTGCAAGCACAGTGCATGCACAGCACAGGCACTGCTGGCTGAATATGGGGCTCTATGTTCTGTATCTTATTTCCTTGTAAACTGTATTTCTACCTTATGTTTCTGTATTGTATGGAACTACTTTTCTGCTGCATTGAGTTATACTGCTGCTTGTTGCTGTCGTCCCCGAGACCCATTGGAAATGAGGTTCACCATCTCATGGGGTTATCTCAGTTGGAAAAATTTCAGGTAAACAAACTAAAGGTGTAACAGGATTTGTTGGAGATTACAATACTTTTTACTGGACTGACAGAAGTGCTGAATGGACATTAATGGACTTTCTGCAGCACAGAATGATGAACATTAATAAGCAATCTCTTTTTAATCTTCACAAAATTCATTAGTACTTTGTACAGTGGATGAATTTATTTGCCTGGCCTTGAGAGAATAATTGTCATCCCTTGTGCTGGCATGGACCAGGGGCTGGTCACTTCCACTGTCTTTGTTGACCTGGCCAGAGCCTTTGACATTTTTGCCCACACCATCCTCCTGACTAAACGAAAAGTAACTGGTCTCTCCTCTTCCTCTGTTGAGTGGTTTTGCTCATACCCAGAGGGTGGGACCCAAGTTGTCCATATTGGTGACACCATCTCCTTTCTCTCCTGATCTGCATAGGAGTACCCCAAGGATCTGTCTTTGGCCTCATTTCATTTTTCATTTCATTTCATTCTTTATTTTTAAAAGGTGCTTTTCTCATAACCAAAGCTCCTGTACAGTTTCATAAAACAATGAATAAACCAAATTTAAAACTAACATAAGTCATTAAAAGCTATACTAAAAAGACGTGTCTTCAAAGCTCCTTTAAAGCTTAGGACAGTCAGGCAATTTCACACCTGACGAGGTAGAGAATTCCACAGGGTTGGAGCCATAAAACTAAATGAATCTAGCCCCTGAAGTTTTTAAGGTAACTCCTGGGAATCTCTAGCAATCCTTCATCAGTGGATTGAGGGGCGGGAGGACAGTAGGGGCACAGGAGTTCTTTCACGTAAGTAGGTCCCTGATCATGTAGGGCTTTATAGGTCAGCAAACCGACCTTGAGGGTGATTCGCCAGAACACTGGCAGCCAGTGCAGTCCGTGGAGCACAGGCATTATATGGCTGGATCTAGAAGATCCAGTCAACAACCTGGCTGCCGCATTCTGCACTAGCTGCAGACGGTGAAGTTCAACCCCTGATAGCCCTAGGTAAAGCGAGTTGCAATAGTCAAGGCAGGACGTAACGAAAGTGTGGATCAACGTTGGAAGATCCTCTGGAGGAACCAGGTGCTTCATCCTGGCGATGTTCCTCAGATGGAAAAAGGAAGTTTTGACCACCGCTGACACCTGAGATTTAAACATCAAGTGGTCGTCAAATATTACGCCCAGATTCCACACTTGGTCTGAGGTCGTCAGCTGAATGCCCCCAAGCCATAAGCCTGAGGGCAATCCATCTGGCAAACCCGCCTCACAGCGACCCTTGTCCACGACCAACACCTCAGTTTTCTCTGGGTTTAACCTCAGCCAGCTCCCATTCATCCAGTCTTGGATCTCGGCAAGGCAGTTATTAAATACCGAAAAGGCAGCATCCTGACCAGGCACAAAAGACATATACAGATGGGTATCATCTGCATACCTGTGAAAACCCAAACCGTATTATCTAATAATCACTCCTAATGGCAGCATATACACCGCAAACAACATGGGCTCTAGAATAGAACCCTGCAGTACCCCACAGTATAGGGGAGACTGATGCCGAGGAAGAAATTCCCGACACCACCCTCTGAGTCCTACCCTCGAGGTAAGATCGAAATCACCTGAGGACCGTATCAGACAATCCACAGATGGACTGCAGCCACTCTAACAGCACACCATGATCAACAGTGTCAAATGCTGCAGAGAGATCGAGAAGTACCAAGATAGAACAGGTCCTACGATCTCTCGCTATTAGGAGGTCATTTAGTACCCTACCAAGTGCTGTCTCGGTACTATGCCTTTTCCTAAATCCGGACTGGAGAGAATCGTAGACATTGTTGTTGGTCAAATGACCATCCAACTGCACTGCAACCACCTTCTCAATAACTTTACCCACAAAGGGTAAGTTAGAGACGGGTCTGTAATTTGCTAGACAATCTTAGTCTAAGGAGGGCTTCTTCAATAAAGGCTTAACTATAGCCTCCTTAAGAGGATCTGGAAAGATCCCCCTCTCCAAAGACCTCCAGACTATCGAAGCCAGGACTAGGCTGATTTTATCCACACAATCCACTAAGAGACATGTGGGGCCAGGGTCCAAATCACAGTTGGTCGGTCGCAACGCTCGGATGATCATCACAATGTCATCGATTGTGGGGAGGCTGGAGTCAGACCATGCAAATTGGGTGTTCGACATCTCCTGCTGACCATCACCGCTCCCATTGAGGAAGGAAGAACAGATGTCCGATCTGATTTTAGCAACCTTATCTGCAAAGAAGAGAGCAAACTCCTCACACCGTTCTGGAGAAAAGGCTCTTCTGGGCTGAAGACAGACTGGATTGCACAGTCTGTCCACAGTCCGAAAGAGCTGAGCTGGTCTATTCTATGCAGCCGCAATCTCTCTGGACAGGAATTCTGCCTTCTTATGAGAGATTGCGGATTGATAGGCCATATAATGGTCCATCAAACTAAGTTTGTCATCATCCAAACCGGACTTCTGCCAATGCCTCTCCGGCCTTCGTCCAACCCTCCTCAACTCCCTCACAGTCTCATCGAACCAAGGAGACCTGGGACGAAGAGTGAGAGGACGAACACAAACAGGTGCAATGGAATCCAGGGCCCCTGTCACCGCCTTATTATAAGCATGTACCAGGTCCTCTGGATCCAAGCAATCTATTAGTAGGCCCGATAGGTCCAGCACTGCCATCAGGTCATCTGGGGACACACCCCTTAAAGGGCAGTACCGGACCATCTCCAAAGGGGCTGACCTAATAGGGGTGGCCTCAAAACTGAACCTAATTGAGTGATGGTCGGACCATCCGACCGGTTCCACCACCAAGTCAGATATCCCCATTCTCAGAAGGAACACCAGGTCCAATTAATGTCCACCAATATGGGTCGAGGAGGAAACAACCTGTGTGAAGCTCAGTGATATCATTAACTGGAGGAAGTCTTGACTGAAACGTGAGAGTACATCGTCAACCCAGGCATTGAAGTCCCCCAGAACCAACCATCTTCCTGCAGGAAAACATTCTCGTCACCTGGTGGACGGTATACGAGAAGTATCCTGCACCCCACACCCTCACCCGATATACATTCAAAGGATCTGGTGACTCCCTGGTGACTCATCCTAGTCTCCATTTTCCTAAATGACCTTCCCATCACCTGCTCCTCTGCATACATTCATATGTAGGCAGATACCATGGTTCTCTATGCCTCTGATCTCATGACCTGTCTCCAGCTGGATTTCAACAACATACAGCACTGGTTTTGGAACAACCACTGTTCACAGTATTCCTCCATCTCCTTGCCCTCCCTTAATGCTGTGTGCCTAGTTCATTGTGTCACCTTTGTCTCCAAGTTCTGACTGTGCTCCATCTTCCCCACTTTTCCTCCCTTCCCTCCTCCCCTCATTCCACCTCCTACTTCCTTCACAGATGTGACACCCACTCTCTCACTCTGCCTGTAAAATCCTCTGATGGTCAAGCTACTTTTTGGGTTTGCTTCCCCAAACCTCCAAACTTCAGAGCTCCCTCCTCATTGCTATTCACGCTATTCACAATGCTCCCTCTTCACTGTCATTAAAATCCCTGCTCTGTGTCTTCACCACTCATTCCTGCAGTTACTGCTGCTGCTAGGCCAATCCCATTGCTTCTCCCTCCATACTTCTCCTTCCCACTACTGCCTTGATTTATTGGTCCACTTCTCCCTCAAAGTAGTCCCCTGTGGTACTCGCAATCTCACTTCCCTCCCTCATTTTGCTGCCAGTTGCACTTTGCTAAACTGTTGCTATTGATATGTTATGCTTTGTACTATTTACTTTGTGCTTCCTCTCAATTGTCTACTACATACTTTTTACCTTTTATAATTATTATTATTATTTTGTAACTGTAAAATTACTGATGTGATTTATTACTGCACTTTTCATGTCCCCTTCCCCTCAGTCAGGACACATCTGCAAATGAGCTGTTAGCTCAGAATGTTTTTTCTCATTGATACTCTTGAAATAAATACAAAAATAATTTAATTGTTCAATGAAATTATTAATTAATTGATTCCTCCATGCACCTTGCAACTCATTTTAAAAAAAGTAATTGTTCCGTATTCCTGGTTGGAATTATGGGAAAATGAGTTAGGAATTTATTTAAATAAAATGTCATTGCACAACTTCATAGTTCAGTTGACCTCCTCACAGCCCCACCACCAAACTGCTTGAGTGTCACTCATGTTTTCTTCTTGAGCAGTGTATCAGGTTACAAGTTTTCAATAGAAAGCAGTTTGCCAGGCATTTCCAAGAGTGCCTTATTGATTGAGAACAGATGTTGATTCTCTCAATGCACACAAACCAAAAATTCGGAGGCCGTAATTTAGCACTTCACACTTGTACATGCTTTAATTTTTAAAATATATACAGGACGTTTCTCAAAGTTCAAATTCAAACACACATGGACATAGGGTGTTTGCATCCCATAGGGGATTTTTGGTACACTCTACACTCTGGGTAAAGCATCTCATTAAAAGCTTGTTTCTGAGGAAGGCACATACTAACATACTAAAATGCCAGCAGAATAGGTCTAACTGTCTTTCGCGTCTGCTCGTTTGATCAGCCCCCACCCTGGGATCTGACCTTGCTGCCCCACTCACCTTCTCTGGCTTCTCCCTTCCCAGTTCCGGATATTCTCGCTGCATTGGATTTTGCTTCTAGAACCCTCCCTGTACCTGTCCCACCCCCTCTTGAACCCCTCCACCGTCTCTGCCTCCACCAGCTCCCTAGGTAGCACATTCCATGGCTCCACCACCCTCTCAGTGAAGTAGCACCTCCTCCTTTCTCCCCTGAATCTTCCTCCCTGCAGCTTCCACCCATGCCCTCTAGTGGCCCCCTCCTCCTTCCTTTGAAGCACCCTGACTGTTCCTCCCCTATTTACCCCCTTCATGTACCTGAAGACCTCTATCACAACTGTAGTAATTCTTGTACTTGCTCACAATTTGGTGCTTTGGAGAAGCTGGACAGTAGATGACTTCTGCATCATGCACACTGCTTTCTGGTATTTTGTGGGGCAGTCAGACTCCATCCAAAATATAACTGGTTGAATCATTGTGATTTACAAGATTCTGTTGTAGTCCTCTCCATATGGGAAAATTTGCATGCAGAAAATACCTACAAAATGGCTTCATTTAGCATGAGCTACAGATTTTGAAGTGGCCCTGGAGTAGAGTCCAATCTGATAAAAACAAAAGAATTGTGTAAAAACAGCCAAGTAAAAAAAAAAAAATTATTAGCTGGTACAAACAAGGGTGTGCTGAAATGGGGGAGGCTGATGTTTGACAAGGTACCTACAACTTATATTGGCAGCATTAACCCTGAAGGAGCAGATAAAGTTTGAAAGGATTAAATAGCAAAGCAGAATGTAAATGGTGCTGGACCAAACCATGTCATTTGAATCACATGTGGATTCCTTAGTTAAAACCTTAAATCAAAAAATTGGTCTAGTTTATTGGCTTTCTCCCTACCTCTCACGGAAGGCTCACCTAGCTATCTCCTGGGCCTCTCTTCTGCCCCTGCACATGTATGGTGCCCCTGTGGTTCAGGTTACTCATGGCCCTACACTTTTGAGCCTAAGAATGATATACCATAGGACTTGATGCTCTGCAGCTGGTGCCCATTCTAGAGCCCATCATTGTGGAGTATTAACTTCCTTGGACTGGCTTTCATTCGAAAATAGGATGCAATATCCTGTACTCTGTCTACTTAAAAGTTACTTCAACCCCTGTCTCTGCCCAGCCTAATTGATATTATTCATCGAAGGCAGTTTACTCGCCCTTACAATCTGTAGCGCTCCCATTGCCTGTTATATTTAAAGTAGAGAATGCATCTGGGAAAAGGTTGTTTTTCTTATGTTGCCCCATATTTGTGGAATACCTAACCCTCTGAGGTGCTCAAAAGCCCCGCATGCAAACTCTTTAAGAAATGACTAAAATCCCTTCTCTGATCCACACCTCCTTGTACATGTTAGTGCTGTATTGCAGTCTTGGAGTAAATAGCAACCATTGTTTCCCCTGTCCTAATTTTTCCTTTACTCTTGTTCTGCAGCAGCTGGCATTAACATTTTTTATGATGTGTGCATGTAATGTTTGTGGTATGTGCTCAATAACTTTTTGTAACTAATAATGGTGTTAGTATGGTTTCTCTCATGATATGGCTTTCTGTATATGGTTGTGTAGTTTTCACTTTAGCCAGTTTCAATTGTTCATCTTGCTTGTTCCAATATTGCTTGTTCATGCCACCTAATGTGTGCACTTACTGTATGGAATATTGTATGTGTAACTAATCCCGGGTCACCTCTGAAAAAGGGTTCTATGTTTTCCATGGGCTTACCCAGTCATTAAAATGTAAAATCAATAAAATTAAAAATAGTGTGGTGGGGAGGGGGCTCGTGCTCCCCATCCCTATGGTTCTTACTCACATCCATTCAAAGGCATTATACATATAAATGAGGAAAAGAACCAAGTTACATGAAATGATCATTCACGGAAATGTCTGATATCTTAATAGGAACATAGTGTAGACAGTATTTTATATAGCAGAAGCTTGGACAGTCCAAAGTCAGTGTCCAATTTCTCTGCATGAGTGAGAGAAATAAAGTTGTAGAGCATATTCAAGTTACAAAGGATAACTTGCCCCAGAAGTGTGTGTGTAAAAAAGAATGGGGTTGGGGGGAGTAATTGTGTGTCTTGCATAACTTGATAAATTATCATTTGTATTTGTAGCAATGTATGGTAAAAATTATCTGTCCAATCAAACATGTTACTCAGGTATTTAAACTCACAACTGTTAAAATATGTTATTTTCAAAGCTGATACATCACTGGCATGCTATATTTGCAGGCTTTGACATAGTGGGAAACAGTGTATAAAAAGGATACTTCATAGGCTGTCTATAAATATTGGGTCATGTGCACGATTGTGTGGAGTGGCTACATGCCACATATCTGTCATGCATAGCCACTCCACAGCCATTGTGCTTCCCATGCAGGATGCACAATAAGGGGCATGCCTCTGGTATGCACCTGGTCCCCCAGCCGCGTGGACAACAATGTGCCGGGGCAGGCAGGAGGTGTGCCAAGGGCATGCTGGCACTAAGCGCCATGCACTAAGTGGCATAGTGGCACACACCGGGGAGGTGTAGGAGGGTGCCATTTATGCCAGGGGAGACCCTGCCATAAGTGCCCTATGTGCTCAGCCCCACACACAATTGAAACACAAACATTCCCCATGGTGAGGTTGGGACCCCCTAACACAACTGGCCACTTGCCCAGGCCAGATACCAGCCCCCCTAATGCATGCCAGCACTGCATCGTTCTTGTGGCAGACACTCCCCACCCCACCTCAAGGTGGCATGACCGTATGCATGGCCCAAACCCCCCAGCCCCCAGCATGTGGCTGCCAAGTCCCCAGTTAAGTTGCCTACAGCCCCCCTGATGGATGGATGTCCATGCCCCATAGTAGTGCCATACAATCTCCACACACACACACACACACACACACAGGTGCCCCAGCTGCAACAACCCCAGACCTGACTCCGTTACCTCCACCCCTATAATGGTGGTCAGTGGTCCCCCCACCCACAGCGGCACTGACAATCCACCCCCCCAGCCTCTGTACCTTCACATTGGTGCTGCAGCTAGGAACGGCCTGTGGTACAACCCTCCTCACATCACCATGGGCTCTGGCTATCCAACAGCTGCTGGGAACATGCCCCTATAAATATGCAGTGCACTCCCAGCAGCAGTCAGATGGCCAGCAACCATGGAGGTGTGAGGAGGGCAGTGCCGCTGGCTGGTTCTAGCCATGTCATCGATGGGATGGTACAGGGGCTGGCGGTGTGCTTTTCAGTGCTATGGGGTAGTGGGGGGACCACCAACCTCCAGTGCTGGGGTAGGGCATTTGGGATCAAGCCAGGGGGGTGGGTAGGGAGTGCAGTATGGGGCAGTGTCCCAGGGATGGATGCCCAGCTGTGGAGGGAGAGTTCACTACAGCTGGGGTAGGGGATAGGTAGGTTGGGGGGTTCCTGCACACTGTCAGGATAGGGCTGTCATGTGTTGGCAGGCTTGTTAGGACTGGGAATGGTGCGGCACAGTGTTTGGATGGGGTGGTGCCCCTGGACATTCGGGGATTGGGTTGCAGTGTGTTGGGCGGGGTTCTACGATGTCGGTTCAACAACTATGTTGTCGACTGACATCACAGTTATGGAATTACATCAACTGCAACTTACGGTTGACATAAATCTGGCAGGAGACCCCGGTTGTTTTTCTGTCATGGTGCTTCACCCCCAAGCCCCTCCATGAGGGGGTTCTACCCCCAGCACCCCCCAAACTTTAGGATTATCAACTCAGAGTGACAGTTGATTCAGGGAGGGGGTGCAGGACTTGGGGACAGAGTGCCAGGGTCTCAGGCAGACCATTACAGTGAACTGTCAATGTTGTCGGCATCAACATGTTCGCTGTAATGGTGTCACCCTACAGGGGGCATACCATTGGGCAGCAAGGGCCATGGTACCCATAGGACTTGGCAAGAGGGACCATGGTGAATGCGGCCACATGAGTCCAGGTATCCACTGGTGCTATTCTTGCACCTGGGTCTGTACTCTGCCATGCAAGTGATCCACTCGGGACCCAGAATGGGCATCAGATTGGATGCCTGACAGGGTCTGCTACTCTGCCCTCCGCTGTCCTGCGCAGGCGTGTGCATCGGGGGTGGGGCCATGGACAGATGGTTTCCATTAGTGAATACCGCCCCGTGTACACGTGTCTGCGAGTGTGGAGCTATGCAAGTGGGCTATGCGCCTTAGGCATGTATTTCCCACCCATTATTGAATAGGGGCCATTGAATTTATTTGTTTTGGATAGAGGACCTCATGAAGTCCTAAGAACTGTGGCTGCTCTAAACATGTTGCTAGGGATAAATGAGGCCTGTATTGAACAGACAACAAAATCCACATTTACAGACAGCCTGTGGAACATGTTCTCCCCTTCCCTATATATCTATGTATCTATATATCTGTAATAGATAATATACTACAGGGCATGTGTTCAGCTCTGACATATGCATGCCTTGGTGGGTGTTGTGACACACAAGGTCACAGGCCTGGTGCCTTCAACCACCCAAGGCATATGTATATCAGAGTATGACCGCATGCCTGTAGTAGGTTATCTATCTTATAAAATGGCTAGAAATTTTTTTGGGGGGGCAAAAAGTGGTCTTTGCCTAGCAGAAATTACAGTTTTATTTAGGTGATCTGGTTGCTCCTGGTAGTCTTTGTCTGACAGAAATTAAAATTTTATTTAGGTGATCTGGTTGATCCTGCCATTTTTACACTGTTTGAGGTGTAGTGGTTTTGACTTCATCTTCCAGTGTAACATGACTGAGTGGTGTTCACTATGGTAAAAAAATGCTGCCAAAGGTTTACAATGAGGAAGATTTTGTTCAAGAGCATGTAAGGTGCATGGTTTTAAGCTGAGTTTAGTTACTTTTGTGTAAAAGCAGCTGCTGAGTGTACAGTGAGGAAAGTGGGTGAGTTGGCAGCTTCAGAAGAGTAGCTGCCCAAGTGAGTGAGTATTGCTATAGCAGCACTCATTCAGGCTTGCATCTGCACTTGGGGCTTCAAGAACTGCACAGGCCACTGTGGTCATCTAACAGCCTTAAAACACAGGAAAACGGAGTCTGCCAATTATCCTCTTACTACAGTATGTAGGCCTTCAGGTACCAGTATCCCACATAGATAACACATCAGGTTTTTGTAAGGTCAAGGTATTCCTCTAACAGATAGCACATATATGCCAATAACAGCAAAGCAGTGTATCTAGCAGAAGTTAATATCAAAACTTCAATAAGAGACAGCTAACATGACTCATTTGCCTCTTACTGTATTTGGCTGCTGTACCCTGGTATCATCAAACAAATATCATATACTCCCAAACCCCTAACATACCCTCAACCATAACTAAAAATAATAAATTGTGATTTTACCTGCCCAACAGTGGGAGGAACAGGATAGATCAGAAGAGCCATATGATGCAGCTCGAAGGGGTATAGTCTAGGATCACCATGTGGTCAGGTCAGACGCTACAGTAATTATTGCAGAATGCATTATGTCCTTTCAAGAGCCCATAGGAACTGAAAAAATAGCACCATATAACTCAGATACTCCCTAACTAAACAGGCATATAATAACTAATAATATAAGGCCCTATAAATTAAAAATCATTCCTGGGAGCAAATGCCTAAATTACTTTCAGAAGTAGTCTTCCTTTGGGCCATAATCATTTCAGTTTTTGAGGGGGCAGTAAACCCATTACTTTAAGGTCACTTATTTTGCAATTCCAGTCCCCCACCACACAATTAACAGATTATATCATAACATTAACTAGTAAGAAACCCCAGTTAGTCCAAAGATATGGTACATACATATTCCTTATTTAGTCTGTGTCTGGGGAAGGGTTACTGATGAGGTGTGGTGGTGAGTACTCAGTGAAGCAAAACACATGAAACACAATTTGTAGTCCTAGTCCTAGTCCTCATCAGACTCTGCATCTCTCTCACCCTCTATCCCAGTCAGTTCCTATTCCATTTTCTGCATGAGTTTAGTGGAATTAGCTGGGTCATTATAAAGGTACTTATGTCCATTTCAAGTCACTTTCAGTTTAGCAGGGGCTAGTAATTGATGTACTTTGTGAGACCCCCAAATCTGATTGGCTGCCTTGTGGTATAGTTTTGTGCTGTAGGACAGGTCTGGGAAATAAGATAAAGAAGCCTCAAGGTAACAGATATTATGAGCCCTTCTTGCTAATCCAGAGTTCTGTCCTGCTCCCCCCCAACACCAGTTAGGACGATTAGAAAGGCCCTTCATACTGTGGAGTCTGCAGCAGTGTATCTCAGGAGTGATCCAAAACACCTTTTCAATTCTGAAGGCCAGGTCCAATTCCGACAGTCCTGAAGTTTGTCTTAGGAGCACTCTGGTGAAGTCCACTAGGCCTTCCCCTTCTGCTGCTTCAGGTGGACTGACAGCCTATACGTTATGCTCCCTTGCTTGTTTTTCAAGCATCTGCCTTCTTTGGCTAAGTACTTTGTCCTCTTTCACCAAGCTGCATGTGGGTTCCACTATTTTTAATGGAGAATCCCTCACCCATTGCACAAACCCCAGAATCTAACTAAATAGGTACCATGTATGTAGGGTCAGTGGTTGGTTTCTGAAAAAGCTTTTCCACTTTTTTTTCCCAAATCAAAAACAAGATAGGGGGTCTCATGACCAAAAATGTTTTTCTTACATCTGAAATATTTTTAGGTCTCAAGAAATAGCTATGGATAGATATGTTAAACTGGTAGCTATCTGGTACCAAAATCCTACAAGCTCTAGTCCTTAAAGCATTTCAGGATCAGAATCTCAGGGCTATCATATTATATGACTAACAGTGTGCTTCAAAGTTCGGTACTGGGACTGGTGCTCTTCAATATCTTTTTCTTAGTGACATTACAGAGGGGCTGGTAGGAAAGTTATGCCTTTTCGCAGATGACACAAAAATATGCAATGAGGGAGGGGGGAGCGGGTGGAAAAAATGAAGGAAGATCTGAAAAGCTGGATCACTAGTCAAGAGTTTGGCAACTGGGCTTTAACACCAAAAAGTGAAAAATTATGCACATAGGGTACAGAAACCCTAGGGCAACATATCATTTGGGGGGGGATTACCAACCACAAAACAGGAAGGGGACCTGAGGGTCATCATATCTGATGACCTGAAGGCAGTGAAGCAGTATGATAAAGCAGTGAGAAAGGCTTGTAAAATATGGGGATGCATTGGGAGGGGTATTACCAGTAGAAAAAAGGAGGTAGTGATACCCCTATATAGATCAATGGTGAGTACTGGAGTACTGTTCAGTTCTGGAGGCCCCATCTCAGGAAAGATATAGACTGGGTTGAAGCAGTGCAGAGAAGGGCAACCAAAATGTGCTGTCACACAGCCACTGCCCAGTGGCAGGAAAGCAGCATGCCACAGTAACCCCCCCCCCAGGAAGGAGAGCTGTCCTGGGATGCTCAATCCTTCTTCTCCCCACAAGCCCCTGAGCAACCTGAGTCCATTCCTAACCCTGGGACACCAGTGTGGCAGGAGGTAAGGCACCCAGCACCTTGTCCCTCCATGCCACCAGGCTGGCTTCTATTTGACCATTCTGAAAGTTGCCACTTGGATGGCTGTGAGGGAGTAGTAATTAGCCCTTGTTTAAAACTGGGCTACAGAATGATAGAAATTGTGTACATTATGGGTGATAGAACAAAAAAGTGAAGAATTATGGGTGATTGAACAGAAAAGATAAAAAAAAAAAAAAATAAGTCCCATTGC
The DNA here is from genome assembly GCA_016271365.2 of Neoceratodus forsteri. Classification (NCBI taxonomy): domain Eukaryota; kingdom Metazoa; phylum Chordata; order Ceratodontiformes; family Ceratodontidae; genus Neoceratodus; species Neoceratodus forsteri. The sequence continues at coordinate 376,432,024 of CM057449.1, forward strand.
ATGCATGTTATTTTGGGGGGACTTCAGTTTTTTTAGGTGATTTTTTTTAATCAACCATAATTTTTTTTTAATTTAAACATTTTTTTAACAAATTTGATGGGCAGGATTTTTACCACCCTGCACTCTCTTGACCTTTTAATGTTGGCATTTTAATGTGACCCTGAAATACATTTTGGGGACAACAAATTAAATATAAGACCCTGCACAAGTGCCCTGGAGTATTATTGGAACTCAGTTTTTCAACCACTTTTTGGTTAGTCAGCTGAGTATAATGGAGCTGAAAACAGTGGCTGGCCAAGCTCGAGGGCATGCTGTGCAAACTGGCCACCGTGGGACCAGTAACTGATTAGGTAGGTGTGGGGGGGGGTGAGAGTGGCATGAGTGCAGAAGGTGGGGAGGGTAGATGATATTTTTATGTATTGGACTGGGTTGGAGGGCCATATTGATATAGTTGGAGGGGAAAGGTTCTTTTCATTTTAAGCCTGGATCTGGTTTTGGGGTCTGCGTGATAGGGGGAGGGTCTGACTCTGAAATAGGCAGCTGGTGTCAGAAAGGGGGGGTGTTGCAGTAAGCCACTGGGTTAGGCACCTGGTTGCTGTTTAACTTACTTTTTTACATGAAAAAACATCTAATTCTGTTGTTAGCCACCTGGTATTGGGAAGGGGCTGATCCAACACCAGGACTGGGCACCCAGTGTTGGATAATTTGGGGTGGGGTCCAGCTGCTCAGTAAAAGCACAAGCATTTTCTTCATTTCAGACTGACTTTAATCACAAATAAAAAATAGGGCTTGTTTTTTTTTAATAGAGAAGCACCTATTGCATGCACTCATGGACACAAACTGGTGCCTTGAACTCCAAAACCAGACAAAACCAATAGCACTAAAGAGTACACTGTTAGGGATTATGAAAAATTAAAATAATACCAAATATGCTTCAAAGTAGTATTTAATTGATAATTAATACAAATGAGAGTGGAACACAAAGACCCCGGCACTTTGTATTTCAAGCATGATGCATCATCGGGGAGTGGGACCTAAGTATATATGCACTTCGATTGACAGGTATGACAATTACATTAGGCCACATCAGAGCTCTGTCAATGACTACAGGAAGTGAGAAACCTAAAGGTAAATACAAAAAAAAATTACCCCAAATGCAAAATATGTGATACATTTATATATAAAAAGAAAGTTATGCAGCAAAGAAATTAATAGTGAATAGGTTATCTTAAAGATAAAGAAAGGAGAACAAAAAGTATTATCAGTAGACAGGGGAGCCAGATCACCAAACCAAGAAAATAAGGCTGCAGTAACAGTGCAAATAGCTAGATACTAGTATTTGTATGATACATGCATTTTACAGCATATTTGATATTGTTTCAGGTTTTCGTTACCTCCAAGAGTGCTTTTGGTTGTATTTTTTATATACTATATTTTTTGTTAGAGTATACACCCATTTGGTCATCAAAAATATAAGCAACTTTTTAATTTGGCCTTTTCTCATCTCAGAAGCAATGAAAAGGCCTATTGTGGCACAATATCTAATGAATCAGAAGGTTTTACACTTTAAATTTGTGTATTTGTTTCATTATTTGTGCTTAATAATGCTGAAACTACTGGAAATTTTAAAACTGGCACCCAATTGGTCTCTGGGACTTAGAGGGTGCATGCCAATATTCAAAAGCCTAGATTCTAGGAAAGGTGAGTTGTAAGCTGTCAAAACAGGGGTTTTGATGTGAGCACTAACTCACTAACTCAGCCCTAACTAAAGTGGTGTGGTGTATAAAATAGTTCTAACTTTAGATTTCTGATATGGAGTGTCAATACTACTGAGTTTGAGAAATCTTGGAAAGAGTTGGGAAGTACAGAGGGCTGGGATACAATATGTCAAGGTGGAAGACACTGTAAAGACTGGGAGTGGACCAACTGGTGACCCAACAGTAGCAAATCACCATGTCAGTTAGGGGACTGGGGTTCAGGAGTGGACCCTTGTGGCTAGGGAGGTATGAACAAGGCTTGGGAAGCATTGCCTATGGCAATGAGTTCAGGCATGGTGAGAGACAGCACCACATTTTGCCACTGCAGCAGTGATCCCCATGTGGCAGGCCATGGAACTTGCTCTCACATGCATCTGCATGTATGCAAGCCCATTATAGAGTGTGGGTGCAGTGCCAAGGGAAGTGGAGGGTATGGGTGAGGAGTCAGAAATTTCAGAGGAAAATGGTGGCCACCAAAATGACAGTGCTGGCAAGATCAGACACCATGGTCCCTTCATGTCTGTGTGTGAGATTCTGATCTGAAGTGGAGGGCTGCCTCTCTTACATTCCTGCCATTGGGGGAAGCTGCAGAGATCCTTTGAAACCAAGTAGGGATGTCAAATTTGGGAGGTAGCCAGAAGCCAGGAAGGGCTATCTGGCTTGAGGATAAAACTTGTATAGGAAGAAAAATGTTGGAAGATAAAGCAGGGCTGGAATACAAAGTGTCAGCATGCAGTGCTTTTATTGTTCCTGTACATGCATGTGGTGCTGTGACTATTTTTATTATTGCTGTATCACTCCTTGCTATATCCCCTCCCCAAGGCTGTATCTGGAAATGAGCTCAGACCCAGTGTGCCTGTCCCGGTCATCAAATTTTAAATAAATGCACACTGTGAGGTTCGTCACTGCTGAATTACTACATTCATTGCAGTCTTTCTCTAGGAGTCTGTCTCATTGCTTGTAAAGTACTTTGTGATGCAATGTATATGAAAAGAACTGTAGAAATGCAGATCTTTTCTTCTGCTTACCGTGCACAAAGGTGTAGTTCACCTTAAATAAAGATAAAATTGTGTATGACACAGCCTCGCAAATCTATCCACAGATAGCAAGAATGACCATTCTCAGTGAAAGCAGAGTAGCTGATAAAAGTGAAACATGAAACCCCAGCAGAAAAAGCAGATGGTGCCAAAGATCCTTGCTGTCATAACATGCATTGGTTACTAAAGAGAAGCTCTCAGAAGGCTAGAGGTTACTTAGCGGGTCTGTGATAACATGGGATGTGACCTGATGTTACTTTCCAGGTTTGACTGGGAAAAGTGTCTGGCTCGGGCCGTAAACAGTTGTTCATCTGTGAGCTGAGATTTACTGCACGTCTGTCTCACCAGGCAGCCCTCAGGCTCCTGCTGCCTGCCCTGTAATCACACAGCTAACTGATATGCTTGAGTACCAGATGATGGGCCTAGAGGGGCTGTAACTGATCCTGATGCTGATTCACAGAAGCCTGCCGGAAATAGCTTCTGTCTGTGTGCCCTTCAAGTTCCACTTCACTGAGCTGCAGTACCAAATTTGCTTATTTTTAGCATTCTGCATCTGCAAAGCCTGCCTGCTAATCATATTTTTGCTTTTTTTTTTTTTTAATAAACTGAGCACATAGGAAAGACAAGGAATTGGCATTGCAGCAAGCTGAAGGCTGTTCATTCACACAATAGACAGAATGGGTAGGTATATCAAACTCCCTCCCATACAAAAACACACACACTGTGGGATGAATTTGGAGATTAAATCAAGGGACTGACACAACTGAAGACCATAGCCATCTGAGACTGTTTGCTATTGTACCTTTCTGCAATGTACAGTTTATTGTGGGGTTTTGTACTGTATAACATGGATGAGTTAGTATAAATGAACGTTGACTGACAGCACTGAAACTGAGGCTAGGTATATGTAAGATTAAGTGAACCCACTGAATCCAGTGTCTGGTCCAGTGTTTGGTGCAGGTACCAGTTGTCAGGACCTTTACCATGTGTCCAGCATGGACTGGGACTACCTTTATCATTTAATAATCAGCTTCTCTCACCTGGACTCATCCAGTCCAGTGGTGCAGGGGCTGCATGTTCTACTACCATGTGAAAACTCGGAGTCATGCCATGATTCTAACTCCCATTCCCAGGTTGGAGAAGTCTGCCCTTTCCTACTATAGGTTAAGATATTCTGTGGGCGGTCTACCACATATCGGGAAGGGGGATGCCTGGGTTCTGATAGCGCAATGAAATCTCTGGTTGGCTACATGCAAGATAATGCTGACACCCTTCATATCCTGCATGCTGTTGGCCTGCTCAGTGCTTCTGTGTGTGTCTCTGAGTGTTGGGAGATGTGGTGGGAGTATGTAGTCAAAATGTTACTAGTGATAGGTGGGATGGGGGCTAGAGATAACTGTTTTAAAAAAAATAGCAGAACACTGGATCATTCTAAGTGGAGTGGGATGTGATGTCCAATTTTGTGGATGATGGCTGGGGGCAGAATAACGTGGGTCCCACTTTCAGTTGCAGCAGAGATTGTGCAGAATACATTTTTTGTGCCCATACTATCATTAGAGATGTTACAAAGAAAAACTATGCTCATGAAGTGTCAGCAAAGCAGGAATTTGGCACTTCAAGTACTTTTTATGAAATAAATATCTCACAGGGGGAAAAAGGAATACAGTATATGGATTTCCACAAAGTTCTACACATGGCAGTTTATTTCCTGCAAAGTGCACACTTCGAATAATTTTTCTGCAAAGTGTTCTCCTTGAAGTATGCACTTTGAGAAGTATAAAAATCTGCAAAGCATGGAACTTCATGGCAAAAAATGCTCACCACCATCTGCCACTCAAAATTGTTATACACAAATCTTGGTGTGCACATTGCAGTGGGGGGAGTCCCTACTAAATGTACAGTGTAGCGGCGGCCTCAAGTGGCACACTGGATGTGTCTTGGCTTTACAAGCAAATGGTCAGATGTTTGATTCCAGGTGAAAACACATAGTTGCTGGCTTGCCAGAGGGCATATGCTGAAACTAGAGTGGGAGGAGATTAAGAGTGATATGAAGAAGTACTACTTCACTGAAAGTGTGGTAGATGCCTAAAATGGTCTGTCAGTATAAGCGGTGGAGGCAAAAACAGTAGGGGGCTTTAAGCATGCATTAGATAGATATAAGAGAATATTAGTAAACAGGCAGGAATGAGGGGGGGTTGCTGGAGATCTGTTACGATCTGCAGAGATGGACTTGGCAGGGAACATCTGGGCAAATTGAATAAGCCAAGCGGTTCTTTTCTGCCAAAAATTTCCATGTGTGATGAAGATCTGCTCACCAGGAATTTCAAGTTCACTGCTACCACTGTGTTTTTTTTACCAACAGGAACCAGGAAACCTGTTTCTTACCTTCTCCTTGCTCAAGTTCAGGAAGGTTAAACACAATATCTATGGGTAGAGTGCCCTTCAGAAACAGACTGTAAACAGAGTCCAGTAGAAATAGTAGAATTTCCCATTTAAATAAAACAAGCAGTCACTTATTCTATAAAAATGGATTATTTACTAGTGACTACAAGTATTTACAAGCAGGGTGTATTTACAGGAAAACAAAAGGGTTGCACATTTACTGAGAAGGAGAACACAGAACAAGTTGAGCAGACAGTTGATGTACAGCAACATTTTGAGCTATTTTTACCTCAAATTCTTCACCTGCCCTAGCTACAGAAAAGCACTGTCCCTGACTGTGCTATCTTACTAGGCAGTTAGTCTTTGTATGGCAGGGCCTCCGGTCTTCAGATGTTCCAAGTCCAAATGGAAGTGCTGGCTTTCAGCACCTCAATTTATTCATTTACTCACTGTGGGGAGGGGGTCTCAGGGGATCTCAAGCCCTTTGAGTGACAGTCCTCAACTTTCATGCGTGTGTGTGTGTGTGTGTGTGTATGGATGGATGACATCATCCAGACCAGTTGGCTCTCCCCACACCCACCCCTGCTCTGTCCACTTTTATGATTCTTTTTTTGCAGGATGCCCAAGATGTGTAACCCCATGCTTCTGATTTTTAAGCTGACTGAGGCTTTCAAACTGGCACTTTCCCATCTACCTTACAGAATCTGTGGCTGAATGTTCCCAAGGGAACATTCCCCTGAGCAACTTTGGTCAATGTTTCCCATAAGACCTGTTTGGTTTTTAATAATTGTTGCATGTAGTTTTCTTTCAACATCCCAGTCTGCACCTGCTTTTTGGGTGCTGGGTACTCAGGTGTCCTACCAGATGATGTTCCCCATAACCATCCTGATCAAGAGCTCTCAAGTGGTCCAATTGTTCTTACCTCCCTGTTCTCTTGTTTATGTGATCCCTGGTGGTCACTCTCCTAATTATACTCTGACTGACTGACTCACTGATTGCATGGCCAGATGGCCACCATTTGATCCATTTGAACAACTTTGATTACAAGCAAACAACAAACTAGGGAGGTTACTGTGGTATGTGAGTGGGCCTGTGAGGCACACAGTGTGCTGAGAAAGACTGCAGACCATTAGAAGAACAATAAGGATTAGAGATGTTCTGAAGTTTAACTTAGCTGTTGAAGTTCCAATGAAGCTGAGAAACTCCCCTTCGAGAACAACTTTGAAAATTACCCACCTCACCGGGTTTTCCTGAAGAAGTGGCACTTTTCAGGTGAAGTCAGGCAAAGATATGGTTAAGTTGTAACTTCTCTGACAAATTTGCAAGATTGCTTGAAAACATGCCACTTTGCCTGCCAAAAACTTTACGAAGTTGGCACTTACTGAATTTTGCAAACATCAGAAATTACTGTGAAGTTTGCCAACTCCACACAGAGTGTTAGGGGAACCCAGTCAGTGCCCTCTACTGACTTTCCATTTTTATTTTTTTTTCTAATTTTTGTACTATCAGCTTTACAACCTTTGAGCAAGAGGCTCGTTTACAAAGGTACCTCATCACAGAGAGGACATACAGTGTAACATAATTACAGAATACCATAGAACAGTGAAACATAGAATAACACAGTAGTTTCCATACAATTAGCTGCTTAGAACATTTCTAGGTTGCACATTGAGCACATGTTGTTACAAGTGGGGGGGTGGGCAAGGGGGTAGTGGGGGAGAGTGAAGTGGGAGTTCGGCCCAGCGGGCTTTGTCTATAAGTGATAGTAGCTGAGGCCTGTTAGAGACAGGTGCAGCTACGGGAGCTGAACAGTTGATTCTGAAGGGCAGTTTTGAAGGTGGCAATTTTGGGAGCAATGGAGATGGATGCAGGGAAAGAGTTAAACCAAGATGGGGCTCTGTAACAGAAGGACCTTTGAGCCCGAGTGATCCTGGTTGTGGGGACCAGAAGGGCAGTCTTGTCAGCAGTTCGGGTTGAGATAGTGGACAGGTAGGTTGGATGGAGGCAGACACCCCAGGTGGGATGAGCCAAGCAGACCCTTCTTAGTTAGAAGGCAGGTTTGGTAGCGGAGTCATTCATCAAGGGTAAGGAGATTGGCCATGTCATAGAGTTGACATGTGTGGGTGAGCCTGGGGGCACCGGTCATTAGCCTGCAGGCCTTGTTTAGGGTGAGGTGAATCTTGTTGAGGGCAGTGGTGTCAGCAGCACCATAAACTGGTAGGCCATAATCCACAAGGGACAGTACTGAAGACATAATGGCAAGACAGAGGGCATCGGGGGAGGCAGTCCTTGTGGTGGTAGAAGATCCAATTTGGGTGTTGGTGGCGGATGCATGGGCATTAATGTGGGTGTGAAAGGTGAGGGCTGAGTCAAAAGTGACTCCAAGGTATTTGTAGGAGTAGACTTGTTCAAGCGGTTGTAGGATGCTGGGGAGGATGATGAGTGAGTTGTTGCAAGCTTTGTTTTGTGGGTGAGCGAAGAGCATTGACTTCATAGGGTTTCATAGGTGAATACTGAGCTATGTAGACAATAGTCCTTTTGCTCGCCAATTTATCAATACCCCTGAATCTTATGTTTAATAAGGAAACTATCCAATCTGTACTTAAAGATATTCATAGTGTCACTAGCTACTACCTCTAATGGTAGTTTATTCCAGATGTTGGTTACTCTTAAGGTGAGCCAGGATTTTCTTTTATTTGTTTTGGGACAATCCACTAACAGTTGTAGAGGGTGTGCCCTAGTATTGCACAATGATTCCCTGAATCTCAATCCCAAAAGCTCCCATAAACCTGGATCAATAAGTGATTTATAAATCAAGCACTTGTCCCCTCTTAACTGCCTAAACTCCAAGGAGTATAAGCCCAAGGTATTCAACCTCCTTTGATAATCTTGTCCTTTTGCCTCCTGTATGTGGTGGGTAGCTCTCCGCTGGACTTTTTCCAGTGCAGCTATCTTGGCTCTTCCACTTGGTGACCAAAACTGTGCACAGTAATCCAAGAGTGGCCTCATTAAGGATGTGTAAAGAGGTAGCAGGACTTCCTTGCTTCTAGATGTAATGTGCTTATTAATGCAATGTAATATACTACTTGCTTTCTTAATAACCGAGTTACAATGTGTTTTGAATGACAAGTCACTAGTAACCATAATCCCCAGGTTGCTTTGTTGCTCCACAATACTCAGTATTTGTCCCCCAAGTGTATAAGACCAATGTTTGTTTAATCTTCCGAAATACATAACACAGCATTTATCCACATTGAATAACAATTTTTTTATCCAATGCCCAGGTTTCCAATGCATTTAATGCTTCCTGAAGTCTTGTGGCATCATCCTGGTTATTCACGGGGTGCCCTACCCTGGTGTCATCAGCAAACTTAGATACCCAAAATCCATTGTTGACACACATTGAGGCAATATATATATATAAATTAAACAAACAAGGCCCCAACACAGAGCCCCTGGGGCACCCCACTAGTCACTTCGGCCCAAGCAGCGTTAGTCCCATTAACACTAATAGATTGTGTTCTGAAATTGAGCCATGCTTCTATCCATTTTGTTATTTTCCCATCCAAACCATGTACTATTAATGCATCAGAAAGTTCCTCATGTGGTACCTTATCGAAGGCCTTTGAAAAGTCCAGATACACCGCGTCCACAGACTAGCCTTCCCCCATGGCCTTACTAACCCTTCCATAGAACTCCAGTAAATTAGTCTGACAAGGTCTTCCAGCAGTAAATCCATGCTGTACTGGATCCATCATGTCCATTTTCTGGACGTGCTCCATAATATAATCTTTTAAGATAACCTCAAAGATTTTCTCCACGACCGATGTCAGACTAATCGGTCAGTAGTTTGACACATCATGTCTGCTCCCCTTCTTTTAGATATTAACCACCATGTCTTGTTTCCATGCCTCCAGGACATGCCCTTTATTTAATGATTTTTGAAAGATCAATGCCAAAGATCCAACCAAGAAATCCACCATTTCCTTAACTATTCTTAGATGTACTCCATATGGGCCCTGGGATTTATTTTGATCTATTTTTTACAACCTTTTAAGTATCCCTTCTCTAGTAATCAGTGATCTAATATCTAATACAGTTTCTAAATGATCTAGTTTAGGAGAAGATTTATTATTAGAAACTGATATAAAGAAGTCATTATACATTTGGGCTAAATGGGACTGGTCAGTGACCATACTACCATCCATTGCATGTAGTGGGCATATAGCATGACAAACTCCATTCTTGTCACTAATATATGCATAAAAGGACTTATAATTATCTTGAACTCTAATTACAAGACTCAACTCGTATTTTATTTTGGCGTCCTTAATACATTTTTTGGACTTTTTTAAAAGATCCTTATAGATGTCCCAACTTATGCTACTGCCAGATCTTTTAGCCCTAGAAAAAGCCCTATTTTTTTTCTTAATCAGTTGCCGTACAGATTTTGACATCCATTTAGGTAGGATCTTAGTATTGCCATCTGATCGCTTTATTAGAGGAGTAAAAGCTTTAGTTACTGAGGTTATTTTATCTACCCAGAGATCCCACATGGAGTCAAGGGTTTTATTTTGGAAATCTTCAACCCAGTTCCAGTTGTTTAAATGTGATTTCATACTATCAAAATCTGCCTTGTTATAATTATATTTACTAATCATGCTTTTACTAGTATCTGCTAATATGCCTATGGATAAACAGATCATAGAATGGTCACTTGATCCAAGGGGGGGGAGAACCTTACAAGATGTTATGTTGTCAACTAAATTACTTAGAACAAGATCTAATGTATGATTTTCTCTAGTGTTGGAGGTGACACACTGATTCATCCCTGCTAGCAAACATGTTTCTAGGTAACATAATTCCATAGTGGTATTTGTCTGTAATTTTGCTCAATTTATGCCAGGTAAATTTAAGTCACCAAGTACCACATTGCTTTTAGTGGTACCAATTGTATTCAACAAATCCGGTATTTGTTCATCCTGTTCCGGTGTGGCAGACGGTGGTCTATATATCACACCAATATTAATAATATCTGAATGGTGGGGAGATATCTTAACCCATAACACCTCGATTTTATCCCATTTGGATGTGTCTATTGTCTCAGAATTAATTTTATTAGAGATATATAGAGCTACTCCCCCACCTCGTTTGTCTTTTCTATCTTTATGAAACAAGTCGTAACCATGGATCTGATTTTCCCAAGAATCATTTGAACTCCGCCAAGTCTCCGTAACAGCACAAATACTATTATTCAAATGTTCAATAGATAATTTTAACTCTCCAAACTTATTATTCAAACTCCTAGCATTTAATGAGAGGAAGTTCTGTGTAATATGATCTTTTTTGTGCCCTTTTAAAAAAAGACTGGTAGGCCTGCCTCCCCCCTTCCTGCTAAGTTTAAACTTTCCTCAATTGCCTGTCTAAGTTGGTAAGCAAAAATTAGTTTGCCCCTTCTATTTAAGTGGAGGCCATCCTGTGCATATAGCACCGCGTTCCTAAACTTCACACCTTGTTCCAGAAAGATGTAACCCTTCCTGAAGCACCATCTTTTCAACCATCCATTTAGGTGTGATATAACGTAATTATCTTCATGAGACGCCCTGAGCACAGGTAATAAACCAGAAATGATAAGGTCACAGCCAGCTTCTGTAAGAATCCTCCCTACCTCCTCATAATCTCTTTGTATTTCTATGAGCCTTCTTTTTCCCACATCATTTATTCCTACATGTATTAAAACTAATGGTTTAAGAGTATTTTCTCTTAAACCAGGGAGTAGATATTTAATATCTTTTATGCCAGCTCCTGAAGTGTACTAACTGTGGTTGTTGAGTTACGGTTTTTACAGATAATATAATTCATATATCTCAGCACAGAATCACCTATAACCAGAACATCTCCAATATTAGCCTCCTCTTCCACTTCTAAGTTATTAATATTACTAGTAGTTTGATTGACCTCCCCTAACAAAGGAAGAAAGAGACTTGGGCATCATCATCACTGATGACCTAAAATCATCCAAGCAGACCTCTAAAGCAGTAGGTAAGGCTAGGGGGGTGTTAGGGTGTATTAGTAGGGGTATCACAAGTCGTAAGAGGGAGGTAATAATACCTCTGTACAAGACATTGGTTAGGCCCCATCTGGAGTACTGCGTGCAGTATTGGAGGCCACACTTCACAAGGACATTAACCAAATTGAGGCAGTCCAGAGAAGGGCAACCAAAATGGTGCAGGGACTGCATCAGAAGACATATGAGGACAGATTAACGGAGCTCAATATGTATACCCTTGAGCAAAGGAGGGAGAGAGGTGATATGATCGAGACATTTAAACACCTTAAGGGCATAAACAAGGTGAAAGAGTCTAACATGTTTAAATATAAAAAAATAGCAGGACAAGAGGACACAGCATGAGATTAGGGGAGGCCGATTAAGGGGGAATGTGAGGAAATTCTTTTTCACAGAAAGGGTGGTAGATGCATGGAATGGCTTACCACAAGAAGTGGTGGCTATGAATACATTGCAGGGCTTCAAACAGGCATGGGATAGGCATAAGGGAGCAATACAAATGACTATGAATAGATAGGTCACTGACAGAGCAAAGGCCGATGGCACATTTATAAGGTAGAAAAAGAAATGGGCAGACTGGATGGGCCTTGCGGTCCTTATCTGCCGTCAACTTCTATGTTTCTATGTTTATGTTTCTATGTAATGGTGTGGTCTGTTTTAAATTTTTAATCTGCTGCTTAGTAGATGGGGAGGGAGAGTGTGCAATATATTTTTCATTTGGAGAGGGGATATCTTGTTTTACAGTTAATGTAAGATCAGCAGAAATTGGGGGGAGGGGGGAATTGTGATCTTGTGTGGAAATGTTGCGTACAGTATCTTGGTTTAAAACTGACTTTTTTTGTGATTAATGATGAGTCTGCATTCCTTAAACCAGGTTTCGGCTTCCTGGAAGGAGTATTGGAGATTTTCCTGGAGGGAGGTAGGATTTTGGTGGGTGGTAAAAATGATGGCATCATCGGCATACATGAGGATGTTGCTGGAGCAGGCACTGGGCAGGGTGTTTAGATATAGGCTAAACAGTAGAGGACCCAGGATGGACCCCTGGGGTACCCCAGAGCAGATGGGGTGGGTTTCTGAGAGTGCCCCATTGATTTTGACACACTGGGAATGAGCTGTTAGGTAGCTTGAACATCAGTTGAGAGGGGAATCTGAGAAACCAATGAGGTAGAGGGCATCTAGTAGCAGAGGGTGAGAGACAGTGTCGAAGGACTTAGTGAGGTCAACATACTCTGAACCAGCGAGGGAGCCAGAGTCCAGGGAGGAGTGCAGGAAGTTGGAAAACTCCACTAATGCTGTGTCAGTGCTGTGTTCAACAAGGAATCCATCCTGCTCCAGGCACAAGATGTCGTGTTTAGCCAGGTATTCATTGAGTTGATTAGCCAACACTTTTTCTAGGGCTTTGGGGGGGGGGAGATGGAGATTGCTCGGTAGTCGTTGGGGGTGGACCTGTCACCCCCTTTGTGAATAGGCGTGACTAAGGCTTTCTTCCACACAGAGGGGAATTGCCCCAGGCAGAGAGACCGGTTAAGTAGACCGGTGAGTGGGACAAGGATGTCATCCTGGACCAGCCAGAGTATTTTGGGGTCCAGGGAGTCACTGCTAGGACTTTTGCTTTTTAAGGCTTTAAGTGGGAGAGGTTTGGCTTCCTGGGCAGATACTTTGTGGAGGTAGAACCAGGGGCGCTGAAGGACTGGGCGTGGTAGGTCAGGGGTAGTATCAAAGAAGTTACTAGGAAGGACGGAGCTAAGGTCAGTAAAGGAGGAGGTGAGGCAGTTAGCAATGCAAGCTGAGTCGGTAGTGGTAGAGCCGTCAGTAGTGAGCTGGGATGGGGGGAGTGGGACTTCCCGTTTAACTCTTTAATGTTGTCCCAGAATGTCCAGGCACACCCCCAAGAGGAGGAGAGTGTGATTTGCTGATGATATGTTCAATTTAAAATAAGGTGAATCATTTCTTTATTGGTGTCCTGGATGGTGCCATTTTTATGTGCTTGTTCAGTTGGAATGATGATCTCTGGCTTCTCTATCAAGCACCAGAAAATGGCCTTTATGAGTGCAAGAGAGAGAGGTGCAGGACCCCAACTGATCAAGGCTAAACAGGGTTGCAAAAGTGTAACTGGCAAAAAGTGACTGAGAATGGGACCCAATATCTTTGTCTCTCTCTGTGTCTTTCTCTAGAAGTATTCAGGGACTAGTGTTTTATTCTGCTACAATTTATAGAATCAACCAAATGGCAAATGCAAAATGTTTTGGATGTTTGATATTTTAGTATTTACAAAAATATGGTCTTTTGATAGACCACCATTTTACCTGAGTGGCACTGTAACTCACTCTGTACTCATCCAGCCTAGCATCTGGATGCCTTTCTGTGCTTGATGGTGGTAGTGGCATCATGTTCCATTGGCATGATGGCCAGTGCCTTTTTTCTCAAGCATCAGAAATTGGCCTTGATGAGGGCAAGAGAGAGGTGTAGGACCCCATGGAGCAAGGCTAAACAGGATTGCAAAAGTTAAATTGGCAACAAGCTGATTGAGAATGGGGCTCAATCTTTGTCCTCCCCCCAGAAGTATCTGGCACTGGGTCAATATACCTAAAACAAAGATACTGAAGACAGTAAACATGAATTAAACACAGTCTCAGCAAACATAGCTACCGGGTCAAATGATGACATGTAAAAATCTTGCAAACCGCACCAAAAAAAACCCACAAAAAGCCCACCTAAATCCGAATTTATTATATGAAATCAAACCACAAAAAAGTAACCAAATCAAACCTGCAAACACCTGCACCACACACCTACCAATCACAATAACCACACACAGCTCAGCTTCAGAAACCTGTAATTGACACTCGATACAAAGACACAAAAAGTAACATAACATTAATAACCCAACCAGTAACATGCAACCCCAACCATAGCCACACACTACAATGATACCAGAACAGGACATCCAGACATCCCAGATGGGACTCAAACCACTAACCCCTACACTAACACATCTACACACCCTACCCACAGCACACCTTACCCACTATGCCAAGTAGCCAGCACAGTCCCTGACTGGAAAACTCCAAACTTCACACCAGACACAGATGTCTGAACATGCTTATGCAGGGGGCTTTGCCCTCTGCACCCACCAATGAGGGGGTCCCTGCCCCCTGCACCCCCGTACTATCATACTACAATATACCAACTCCAGATTGCACTACAGCTGAGCACAGTACAAACACCATACTGCAGTACAGCTTAGCTATGGCAAAAAGCAGTGGCATGATTGACAGTGTATTGATTTTTCCATGTGCTATTATTGACACACTATTATGCAGTCACTCACATTTCTTAGACATATTCATCGGGTATTGAAGTATCCAGTGGCTAGTGTTTTATGCTAAAATTTACAGTATCAATGAAATAACACATGCAAAATGTTTTGGGTGTTTTGTCTCCAAATCTATTCAAAAATATGGCCTTTTGAAGGAGTACCATTTTACCTGACACTGTAACTCACTCTGTACTCATCCGTTCCAACATCTGGATGACTTCTAGTACTTGATGGTGGTGGTGGCATTGTATTAGCTGATGTTGAACTAGAACATCCAGCTCAATCACAGTAGTAACATTTTGGTTTATTCAATGATTAATCCTTAAATAAAATCAAACAAAACAATGTTGTGCCTCATCAGGTAGCAGGGTGGTCAGACACTGCTGGCTTTTATCTGACTGATTATCTGGTGTTTTGTCAGCATGTCTCCTTTTTGCTCATTGTTTCTTTCAGGTACATGGGATATGTTGTTTGTTACATTGTAGACATATTCAAACATTTTGCAGCAGTTTTTGTATTTTTTAAAGACAAAGCTAGTTTTTCCATTTACATTTGTTGCTTAAAGCAGCAGTGCAACCAAAATGGGCAAAACATTTTGGTCCTGCATTTTTTCACTATAATATATTCCAGATAACTTCTAGTTTTATTTGGTAGTAATATTTTCTATTTCCACCAAAATGTGAGTATTTTATAAAAATTTTAATTTATTTTTTTCTCAAGAGGAAAAGATGTCCACCACATTTGGTTTAAAAGTACCATTGTAAACCTTGTTAAAGTTAAGATTTAAAACACTGAAAAATACTTATGGTACACAGCATATGAGGTACCTAGAAAAGTAGATTTGACAATTCTGCTAATACTTTTTTTTTGTAATTGTAGCTGAAAATAGCCATTTTGGAAAAACATTTTTGTCACACTGCTGCTTTAATTTCAGGCAGGTCATCCCTGGAGAAGCATTGGGTCAGCTTTGTATTTTCCTTTTATTCAAACGTTCCAGCTTAATAAAGTTTTCTTCAAAGCCTGGTAGTGAAATAGGGTTTCTTTTCATTCTAATTTATTTATTTAAAGTTTCGGATTGCAACCTTTGAGCCAAAAGGCTCTTTTACAAAGGCTCCAAGTCAAAAAATACATGACAGGACACATGAGATACAGTACATTGGACAACAAGATAGAGCAGTGCTGTATACATAAAAGGACAACAGCTGATGAAAGACAATCTAGAGACAGTGACTACTACTAAATCAGTATAACATTTCAGGTTACAGTTTCCAAGTGCTGACTGGAGTAAATAGTGGCACTAGAGTAGTGCGGTTCAACAGTTTAGCAAGATAGTCAAGTGCACTTAAGTTACAGGGGCAAGAGATGTTAGCTAGGATTGGGGGAGTGGAATTATACACAGCCAAAGGATGCATTGTCAGTAGAGCATCGATGGTGGATAGCTGGTAAGGTGAGCTGAGGTAGTGATAAGGTGTCGGGGTGATGTAGTGCAGGGGGAGATAAAACTCTAGGAATATGGGGAAGCCAGAGCAGGCTAGTGTGAATTACAGATGTGATCTAGGGTTGATGTGAGCAGTCACAGTTGTTATTGAGTGAAAGACAGGAGTGGAGAGCCTTTTTAAATGGACCCAGTTTGCTAATTTCAAGGAGGGGTGCCAGGAGGTCATTTAGCCACTTGGGACTGCGGAATCCTAAAGATCTTTGCGCAAATGTGGTATGCATATGAGGCACCTGTAGCTCTCCCTTAGCCACTCTCCTGATGTTCTTGGTTGTTGCACAGGTTTAAAGAGCACACTGGTGGAGTCAGGCATATGGCCAAGAAGTGTTTTCTTCCCTAACAGACAGGTCTGATATTTTATTCTTTGCTGAAGTGGGAGCCACCCAGTTTCCTTGTAGAGTGAGCACATATGGGTTATGTAGTTTACCCCAAGAGCCAGTCTGCAGGCCTTGTTAATGAGGGTTTTTATCCTCTTCAAAGCAGTTTCCATGCCTACCCCATAAATCACCAACCCTATAATCTGTAGTGGATAGTATAGAGCTACAGGTGACAAGTTTCAGAGCTTCGGGTGACATTGCCTGTCCATGGCAATAGAGTACTCCTAATTTGGTGTTTGTAGTTTTTATGACATGCTTGATATGCGAGTTGAAAGTCAGGGTATCATCGATGTGTATTCCCAGATACTTGAAGGTAGATACCTGTTCAATTGTTTCTCATTTGTGACTTTTGATTATCAAAAGCCCACATTTTTTCTTATTGTGGGAAAGTGTGAATAGCATGTCCTTAATTTTTTTATAGTTAAGCAGGAGCCTGTTCTGCTCGAACCTTGATTCCAGCCTTTGTAAGTTGTGCTGGAGATCAGAGATAATTTTTGTCAGTTCCTTACCAGGTACCGAGATTATGATATCGTCGGTGTAGAGTACCATGTGAGCCAGAAAGGCAGAGGGAAGGGAGTTTATAAACAGGCTAAATAGTAAAGGACTGAGTATGGATCCCTGGGGTACACTGACAGTAACTTCCTTTGGTTCTGAGAGTTGACCGCATATCCTCATGCATTGTGTTCTGCCCGAGATATAGCTTGCGAACCATGTAACCGTGTCTAGAGATAGGCCAATGGAGAGCAAGTAGTGGAGGAAGAGTCGATGGTTGATGGTATTGAATGCCTTTGTGAGATCTATAAAGCTAGATCCCACTGCCACTCCTGCATCCATTGTATCGCAGAGTAGACTGGTGTAGTCAACAAGCGTAGTTAGCATACTATGCTTTTTACTGAAGCCGTGTTGCTGCGGACAAAGTAAATTGTGTTTATCAAGATACTCAGTTCATTGGTCCAAGACAATCCTCTCCAGTGCTTTTGATAGGGGTGGTAGGATGGATATCAGTCTGTAATTAGATAGACTAGTTCTATCACCATTTTTGAATACTGGAGTCACGAGTGCTGATTTCCATTTTTAAGGGAAGATTCCAGTACATGGTGATTTGTTAAAGATCATTGTAAGTGTTAGAAAAATCTCATCCAGTGTAAGGGCTAGCATTCTTCATATCTATTTGATAGCTTCCCATCCTTGTCTTTCCTAGTACCCTCTTAACATACTTAATTGTGTCAATTCTGGTGATATGTCTAAAATAGAAAGGTGGTGTGTCGTTAACTGTATCGGTGGGCTGGCTTAGGTTGGGTGTTTGTTAAGGTGACGGGGAAGTTAGGTAGCTGCTTGGCAGTACCAAGCTAAGGTCTGTGAACATCGAGTTGAAGGCATTGGTGATGTCTCTGGGCTCATGCAGTATACCTGATGTAGTAATTATCAGGTCCAGTGGAGATTCTGAATCCTTTATTGTGAGGGATTTCACTGCATTCCAGAAGTCCCTGCCATTATTCCATCTATTGCCTAGTAGTTCTTTGTAGAATTCTGCTTTGGCCTTTCTGATAAGTTTTGTGCATCAGTTCATGGCAACCTTGTAGGCTGTGAGATCAGTTTGTTTCCCAGTGGCTTTAACTATATGCCGTAGATTGTCTCCATTGTTCATAAGCTCAAGGAGGGAACCACTGAGACATGGAGTTGAGCTTCCTTTAATTTTCTTGGTTTTGATAGGGGCGAATATGTCACACACACTAGTGAAAAAGGAGTAGAAATGTTCCAAGGCTTAGTTTACATCCTGGGCCATATCTAACATGGACCAGCTGAACATCCTAAGGTATTGCTTGAATTACTTCAACTGACCCTTTCTAAGATAGGGATTTTTTGTGAACAGCAGTGCAGGCTTAGTGAACCTGTTTGACCAGGTGAACATCCCCGGGGAATGATTGCTGAGGGAGTCCAAGAGGACTGACACCTCAGTGATGTGCTCTGGGCAGTTGGTGAGCAGCCAGTCAATGAGTGTGCTCATGCCTGTTCTGTAGTTTTGTCTTGTGGCTTGTGTTACCATTTGAGTCAGGTATAGGATTTGATCTTTAGAGGTGGCTGTGTCATTAGATAACCAGCTTGTGTTGAAATCTCCGACTACAATTTGTTCCCAGTTCTGATTGGGCTTCCTATGCTGTCACTGACATGTGCTAACCCAGCGGTTTGCTTGCCTTGCGGGATGTAAACCATGGGGGAACCCTAGCATCTTGTTTTGCAGTCCAACAGTGAGCTTAATGGTGAGCATCTGCATATCACTAGATCATAGGCTATTAGGTAGGACTGTCCCTTGATGATGTCATGGAGTAGACTAGACAGCCTTTGAAGAAGGCTTTTAAGAATAATCAATAACCATCTAATAAATCAAGCTGTTAATATAGTATGTTTGTTATATTTATTTTTAATTAAGGGGTGCTAGGTGTCAATACACTGTTAACTAGAGCCTGGATATTTTTGGAGAGAAATATATGAAACCATTCGTAGCCACTTTTTGTTTATTCACTACCAACATACAAGTTATAACACTCTCCAGAGTAAGTCCTAAGGGAACAATACATGTCTTGGGTGGTTGTTAGGTACAATGCATAGCCAGATTTTGCAACCACCTGAGAAGTGTATTATTCTCTTATGATAGCACACACTGAAGTATGTTAGCCAACTCTTAAAATGGGCTTTTGCTTTGATTTTATTTGATCATATTCATATTCAATATAGCTTTTTTGTAAACTCCAAATTTTATATAATCAGTCCTTACAAGAAGCAAGTGAAATATATGAACAAACAGTGTTTTGCAGCTCAGCATGCATTAGCTGAATGTCCCTAGATAAATATCTCCTCTCTGCTGTCAACAGCTTTCCCTCTCTTAGTTGGCACTAATTCTGCAGTGTAAGGTGCACCAAGCAAATAGATCTGTGCAGATTTGTTAATAATGTATCAAGGGCAGGAGAGTTTTGGAAGAAATGGTGAAAGAGGAGCATGCCTCTGACCACAGACTCAGCTAAAATGACTTTTCCTTCACCTGATTTAGCCTTGTGCATTTTCCTTGGATAGTGCAATGAAGTCAAACCCAGAAACAGTTCACACAACTTAACATCAGACTTTATTCTGCTACCAATACACAAGGGATAACACACTCTCATCAGATCCCATTCTTAGCCACTTTTTTATTCTGCTACCAATGTCAAAGGACAACCCACTCCAGGTTGAACAGTCCTAAGGGGATGGTACATGCTTCAGGTGATTGATAGGCACAAGACATAGCCCAGTGTTGCAACCTCCTGAGAAGTGCATTATTCCTTATGACAGCACACTCTGGAGTATTATATCCCAATTTTAAAATGGGCTTTTGCTTTGTAAAAACACATATTTAGTTAAAGTAAGGTGAGCAGTTGTGGAAGCAATAATACCTGACAGGGTGGGCATTATTGGGAAATACTGGACCGCCTAGGGGAGTAGTGAGGCCCAATGCCACAGGCAGAGGACTTTATAGCCCCTGGAAGGTTTGGTGTTTCCTAATAATGCCCACCCTGGAGAGTATTATTGCACTTAGAAAATGGCACATCTGAGAATGTTACTCTGTGAAGAGGAACTTGGACTGGGTCTTATTTTTAGCTGGGCATCTATTGAAAAATAAATGCCCAGCTTGGAGCCTGTCTGAGCCAATCAGGTTTAAGAATTGATTGTTGCCATTTTCTAAAAGAGAATAATCATTGGTCATGTGATGGTTTTCAGTCTGTAATGTTAAAAGACTACCACGGCTGATTTTACAAAATCACCAAATCCAAGTAACCTATACCTTCACCTGTAATATTGGACATAACTGTTGGCATCTAGCTTGCAGTTCTCAAGTGCCTTGATTTCCTGTGATATATTCTATGTATCCACTATCCACATTTCTGAAATGTTGCATTTTGCAGTGAATGTTTTTTTCTGCTAGGAATGTTTTTCTGAGCATGCATGGTGACAGTTTTATAATATTGCAGACTCACATCCTCTGTTGATTCACATCACAGGTAAGGTATGGCCTGCAGATGACCATAGTGCAAGCTTTCCCACTCTATCCCACCAATGTACCTCAAACCTGTCATGGATTCGCCGTCTTTAGTGGATAGTTCAGATTTCATGCTACATTTTGTCATTCAAGACTACTAACAAAAAACGTCAATTCATGCAAGAAGTGGTGGTATTGTGACAAGAACGTCTGTACGCTAATTAGACTTGTAGTGCCACATCTCATTTCATATGGATCACCAAATAGCCATTAGATGATCACCACTACCATACTGGGCTGTATTCAAACCAGTGATCTAGAGGAGAAATCTCCATAACTCACTATCAATCCACTGAGTGAACCAGTCCCCAGGAATAGTATTTCAAATTTATTTTATTTTTCTCTCCAGAAGAATACATAGAAGTCAGCAAACTATTTTAACAATGATCTATAGAGCTCAGCCAAACAGTTGATTCTTGAAACAGTTGGACAGCCTGGTGATCATGCTAAAGACTTGTGGACCTTTGGTATAGACAATGGGAAACACAGGCTGCTCTCTGTTGTGGAACTTCCCTGTCACATCACTAATCCAGTTAAATAATAGAGCATTGCCAATCAAGTTTTCAGTTTCTAATTTGAAGGTTGCTGTGGGGTAATATGTCAGTGATATATAACATTCACCAACCAACAATTTATTTTACTTATTTTAATCATTCATTTGCCAGGTAAGTATATTGCTCCAATGCCCTTTTTCTGATAAATCTTGATTATAATGTCAACCCATCTGATAAGAGTGGAAATGTGGTGATGAATAATTCTGATTATGAAACAATTGTTGGATAGTGCATGCTGTGTACTAGTCATACATAAACCTACTACATTCAAATTAAAAATATTTGGTTGAAAAATCTGTAATTAGTGCCATGATGTGAAAGTTCCACATGCAGATCACCCTGTGTGTCTCACTTTTTATATCCTACTGAAGGTCTACAAGTATTTGGCAAAACCACTAGGCTGGCAGACTGTTTCTGACATTTGCTCTTTAACAGAAAACTTTTCTAGACCTGTGATCTTTCATCTGAGAAAGAATGTTACTGGTGTCCTTTCATATGTTGGGGACATCATGCATTTTATTAATCATTTGAGGGGGTGCCCCAGATTTCTGATTGGTAATGGGAGCTAACATCAAACAATGTGAACAATACAAACCGTTGCTGGCTAGTCTTGATCTCTCTCAACTTAGAAAGGAACCTACTAGGCTTTCTTCATCTGAGGGCACAAATTCCCTCCTTGACTGGGTTCTGGCAAATAGGCCTGAGAGGATTGCCTCAGTTGGAACCTTCCCAGATTCTATCATGCCCTCACATACTGTGTCTAGAAAGTCCTTTCCCCTAGAGATTTCTCTACATTTAGCCTAGAATCCTTTCATGCAGACCTGACTCTCTTAAACTGGTCCACTGTACTAGCTGCTAATGATGCTACCATTACACTTAACAACTTCCTTAGCATCTTCTACCCCTTGCAAGGTAAACATGCTGCTACTGAAAATCCACCAAGTATAGATATAAGTTGAAAGTCTCTTACCTGAGTACTAAGGAGCCAGAGGCAGGAGTATTTAAGAGATGATGTCCATGGGTCAGAGTGCTGGGGCGTACCTCCTTGAAATTAATGGAGTTATTTTTATTACTATTTTATACATTATGATGGTGAGTTGTAGAATAATGAAGGCCACTGTTCTACTAACAAGGCCCCTGTTCATTGAGCGATGGCCTTCATTAATCTCCCACTCACCATCATAATGTATAAAATATTAAAAAAAGAATTCCCCCATTCATTTCCATGGAGCACACCCCTGCACTCTCCCTTGCCCTATGTCATAATGTGCCTGAGCATGGGGATGTGAAGGTCAGTTTCTTTGGAGGGGCATAAGTCTGACTAAAGTGGAGCTCCAATAGTCCATGCATACCATACTGCACAACTGTCCCTGAATGCAAGGGACTAGGGCTGCAGGTTCAGTTTGTCCATTCAGCCTGAATGGTTGAACCCCCGTTGTTCATGCTAGTCTTCCCATGTGCGAACATATGGAAGAAATATGCAAACTTTGGCTCACCCCATTCGATCCTGCAATACTCATACATTTGAAATTTACTGGTATTGCAGGGGTGAACTGGTTGAACTAAAGTTCGGATATTTCATGTACTTATAGTGCCTCACTCAACATGTGATGTAAGTTACTGTCCTCACGTGATGACTCCAAGTGGGATGATTGACAGCCCAGTCAGCAGCCAACCCCACAACCCCTCCTGGAACTTATATAAACATGTGAGTGATTGGCTGTCAAAGGACTGTCTGTTAGAGAGACCAGTCCATGTTTACCAGCACAAAAAAGAGTCATGTGGGTAGGCTGGCTAACTCTTGTCGCAGCACCAGTTTTGTGGCAGTTGGTGTCTGACTTGAGTCAATGCTGTGGTTGCCGCTGTACTAATTTGAGACAGTGTCGTCTCGGTCTCCTCTAGTGGTCTCTCTCACAAACTACGTCTGACTACATTGGTCCACTTTACTCTGTGTGAGGGCAGGAAATAAAAAAAACAAGCTTTGTTTTTTTTTTTTTTAATATAACTGGACAGATAGAGGAGCAACTAGCGAGGGCATTTATTTGATTGAGAGTCAGGGCAGGGAAGGGGAAAACTCCTGCAGGAGTGTGTGGTGGGTGGCGGCCCTATGGATGCCCAGTCTGACTCTCACAGCCAGTCTCACTCTAGTAATCTCTCTCATCTCAACTATGACATATTCATTGTCTTCTCCAATTAAAAAAGCAAAGTAGTCATCAAAGTAAACTCCATGCTTCAAACTAAAGAATTAATTTAATAATAACACTCAGCCAAGGCGGCATAGCACAATGCAGTTTGTGTGTGGGGGAGAGGTAACAGTCACAGACACAGTCTGCCTCAGACAGATCCTCCACTCCGTTGTTGCTTGTTGTCTGTTGCCAGTTTGCCACGCACAGATTAATTTTTTTTATTATGCAGGCAGCATCATCTTATTCTTTCTTGGGACAAAACAATAATAAAAAATAAACTTTTAATTTCAACAGTGTTTTCTGTCTGGGAGGGAGAGCTCTAGGCAACCAGTGCAAGAAAAGCCAAGAACTGAACCAACCTAGGCAAAGTCAAGGCTATCTTTTTTTTTTTGGGGTGGGTGTTGTCTGACTGAGTCTGATTTATTAACTTACATTAACAACCTATAATAAATAAATACATAAATCCCAAGTAAGTTAGTACACAACAATGTTACTGTCCCACCTACTAGTGCTTTACTGACCTATTTGGTATTTTTGGATAATTTTGCTGTATTCTTCTTAGCTACTCGATGAAGTCATCAGTGCTATACTGAGTGACCTATTAGGGAAAGAAATATCCCTGTGTGTTATTATTATTTAAAGTACTTGACTCGATGCAGCCAGCAGTGCTATATTTACCTGCTAGGGAACAAATATCCCTGTGTTTTTCTGCTTAAAGTACTTGACTCAGTGCAGCCATGAGTGGTAAAAAGAACAGCAGCACTTCTCAAGCAATCCAGGCAACAGTGATAACAGTACAGAAAATTCAGGACATTGCAGGAGTAACCCGTAGTGGTACTCAGAGGATGTGCACAAGGGCCATCATAATGTGGTAGCTAGCCTTAGTAAGCAAAGTGATGGATGAGGATGAGGAGAAGACAGATGAAATTGAGGGGAGAAATCAGTGAAACAGAGCCTGAGTTTATAGCATTTATTTATTTTCTTTATTTCAATCTAGGATTACAAGTACCTTTGAGCCAAGACTCTTTTACAAAGGTTCCATGTCGGTTGAGGTACAATTCAAACAAAACATTGAATAACAGTATAACAGTGGGTTACAGGCAGTTACATACAGTTTTATACATTCTATAGAGTGGCAAAAATGCCAGAAGAAGGTCTTGTAACAGGGTTGACATGGTATGGAGGAGACACATACTAATGGGGGCGGCCATAGGCACTTGTCAAATATCAAAGTGCTACGGGGGGTAGGGAAGGTGGGTGGGAGGAGGGGAGGATGAATAGGTGTATGGGAGAGGGAGTTGAGGAGGTAGAGGGTTAAGGGCTAGGTGGAAAGAGCAAAGAGGAGAGGGGGGAGAACAATTAGGAAGGACAGTCACAGGAGCTAGATGCAGACAGGATGTGATGGAGACTGGATTTAAATGGAGCAAGCTTTGGCATCGAGGCTATGTCAATGTTGAGACCATTGAACCAGATGGGAGCTCTGTGTGGAAACAATCTTTGCCCTCGTGTGGTGCGGAAATGCGGGATACGCAGAAGCTGGGATTCAGAGCCCCTGGTGATGTAAATAGTCTGTGCTGGGCAGTGGAGAGCTTGGACACCTGGGGGAGCAAGGACTAGCGTTATTTTCTTTGTCATAAGGCAGGTTTGGTACTTGATCCAGTTTGAAAGTTGAAGCCACCCAGTCTGTGCGTAGAGATCACATATGTGGGTGAGGCGATGGGCGCCGGCTATGAGATGACAAGCTTTGTTTAGTGCAATGGATATGCACGTGAGGGTGGTGGCAGAGGCAGAGCCATAGATGATCATGCCATAATCAATTATTGCGATTCCTGAGCTCTGTACTACAATCCTTAAGACATCTGAGATAAGGCATTGCCTATGCCTGAAGAGTAGGCCAATGTGAGTGTTGGCAGCCTTGGCAATGTTAGAAACATAGAAACATAGGCTTTGATGGCAGATAAGGACCGCTTGGCCCACCTAGTTTGCCCATTTCCCTACCTACAGGATAAGCTGCAGATTCTAGTTAACCAACAGCCTATTTCTTCCTACCCTCCACAAGAATTGCCTTATGTCTGTCCCATGCATTCTTGAATTCTCAAACAGTTTTAGACCCCACAACCTCCTCAGGAAGGCCGTTCCATGCATCTACCACCCTCTCTGTGAAAAATTACTTCCTCGCATTGCCCCGAGCTGTCCCCCCTCTATCTTCAAGTCATGTCCCCTTGTTCTTGCACATCTCTTTTTCTGAAAGATGCTACCCTATTGTACTTTATTGATTCCACTGATGCACTTAAAAGTTTCTATTATGTCTCCCCCTCTCCCTCCTTTCCTCAAGGGTATACATATTAAGCTCCTTTAGTCTCTCCTCATAAGGCTTCTCTTGCAGACCCTGCACCATTTTAGTTGCCCTCCTTTGGATGCCTCCATTCTATGTCCTTGCGGAGATGGGGTCTCCAGAACTGGATGCAGTACTTCAGATGGGGTCTCACCAACTGTCTGTACAGAGGGATAACAACTTCCTGTTTTCTGCTGGTGATGTCTTTCACTATACACCCCAGTAACCCCACAGCCCTCCCTGCTGCCCTCTCATATTGCTTGCTAACCTTAAGGTCATCTGATATGATTACCCCCAGGTCCTTTTCATTTTTGTTGTTGTTACTACTGCCCCCCCCCATTGTGTAATCTCCCCCTGGGTTTTGGTTTTCCAGGTGCATTATTTTGCACTTCTTTGCATTGAATCCAAGCTGCCATACTTCTGACCATTCCTCCAACCTTGTCAAGTCCCTTCTCATCCTTTCCACGCCTCCTTATGTATCAACCCTGTTGCAGATCTTTGTGTCATCTACAAAGAGGCATACTTTTCCTTCCAGTCCCTCTGCAATGTCACTTATAAAGACATTAAAAAGGACTGGAATCAGTACTGAACCCTACAGTACTCCACTAGTAACCCCTCTTTCTTCATAGTAGACTCCATTTACAATTACCTTCTGTGTTCTGCTATCCAGCCAAAGTTTTACCCAGGCTACCACCCTGGGACCCCCTCCCAGGCTGGTTAATTTGATTATTAATCTTTTGTGTGGGACTGTGTCAAATGTCTTGCTAAAGTCTAGGTAGGCCATGTCCACTGCCCCTCCCTGGTCTACTACTTTGGTCACCCAGTCAAAGAAATCAATCAGATTTGACTGACATGACCTTCCCACTGTGAACCCATGCTGTCATGGATCCTGTGACTCACTGGCCTCTAGGGAGTCAACAGTCCTTTCCTTCAGAAGTGATTCCATCACTTTCCCTACTACAGAAGTCAAACTGACAGGTCTGTTGTTTCCTGCCTCTGTCTTGCTCCCACTTTTGTGAAGGGGCATCACATCTGCCTTCATCCAGTCCTCAGGTACTACAGCATCCTCCCATGATTTGTTAAAAAGGGTAGTCATTGGTGTTACTTGTTCTTCCCTTAATTGTTTTGGAATTCTGGGGTGAATTCCATCAGGCCCCATTGCTTTGTCCACCTTCAGTTTTAGGAGTTCTTTCAGAACCCTTTCTTCTGTGAAAGGATTGGAATCAACCCCCCTATCCAGAGTGCTTCTGTTAATTGGATTAGGCATCTCCCCCTCCTCCTCTTTTGTGAATACTGAGCAGAAGTATTCATTCAGTATCCCTGCTTTTTCACTGTCCCTCTCTGCCCACCCACTGTCCTTTCTATTCAGCCTCACTAGCCCTCCCTTTGTCTTTCTACGCTCCCTGATGTACCAATAAAAGGTTTTATTCCCTTTCTTAACCGAGTTGGATATCTTTTCTTCAGTTTGGGCCTTTCCTATTCAGACTTCCCTCACTGCCTCCTTCTTCCTTACCTGTTACAGTTCTCTATCCTGCTCCTTCTGTGTTTCCTTATAGTTTCTAAATGCTATCTTTTTCTCCCTAACCTTCCCTGTCACCTCTTTTGAGCACCATAGTGGCTTTTTCTTTCATTTTGATTTGTTTATTTGCTTCACAGAAAGGCTTTTTGCCTCTTTGATGGCAGTTTTGATGTTTCCCCATTGTTGCTCCACCCCTCCTTCTAGCCTGTTTACTAGTGCTTTTCTAAGGCACTCTCCCGTCTTGCCAAAGTCAGCCCTCCTGAAGTCCAGTACCCTCACTTTTGTATGGCTTGACTCTGTAGCTGATTTTATCATGAACCACACTGTTTGGTGATCACTTGTTCCTAGATGGCTCACCACTTCTAGAGCTGAGATCCTCTCACTGTCCCCATTTGAGAGTACGAGGTCTAAGATTGCTCCCTCATGAGTGGGCTGCAAAACTAACTGTCTGAGGAATGCCACCTGTAGGACATCGATAATGGCCGTGCTCTTGGATGTGGCTGCAGCAAAGGTGCTCTAGTTAACAACTGGCATATTCAGGTCCCCCATCAACAGTGTCTCCCCTTTCTCTGCCATCCTAAATATGCCTTCTATCATATCCTTGTCCATTTCCTCCACCTGACATGGGGGTCTGTATACAGCCCCTGTGCAGACCGTGGTGCCATTTCTGTCTCTAAGGTGACCCACAGTGCCTCCTCTCCTCCCTGTTTACTCTTTTGTTCTGTTGCTTTTATCCCTTCCCTTACATAGAGAGCTACTCCTCCCCCTCTTCTACCCTCCCTGTCTCTCCTGTAGGTTGTGTACCCTGGTATGTTAACATCCCAGTCATGGTTCTCTGTGTACCATGTTTCTGTGACTGCTACAATATCCAGGCATACCTCTTCCATCAAGGCCACCAGCTCAGGGAGCTTGTTGCCCAAACTACGGGCATTGGTACTCATTAACCTCCATTTCTTGATGGCCTTATCCCTTTTTGCCCCATCCCTGTCCTTATTACCTTTGTCATTTTCTCCATTTACCCCCGCCCTTCTCCCTATCGACATCTCTATCTTGGTGTTTACCTCACTTACTGCCGTGATTTTTTTGGATGGGGGCTAGGATTTCCTTGCTTATTTCCAGTGCCTCCCCCCTTGGTTAGTTTAAATGCTTGCCAGTGAAGCATTTAAACCAATCAATTAGGATTCTGGTTCCCCTCCTGGACAGATGCAGACCATCACGCCAGTATAGGCCTGCATCACTCCAAGTGGACCCCCCAGTCCCCAATGAAGCCAAATCCCTGAATTCTGCACCAGTTTTTCAACCACTGATTGGATCCCATGGTGTGGAACACCCTAGCCTCATCCATGCCATAGACAGGCAGCACCTCCGGGAAGGTTACCATGCAGGCTACTTGTCTAAGGCCCCCTCCCCAACTCCACAAACTCTTTCTGCACTGCTCTGATCCCTTTCTCAGCCAGGTCATTTGTCCCTAAGTGGACAATGACATCCAGGTCCCTCCCCCATGCAGCTGCTCCAACGATCCTGAGGATTCACTACCTGCTCTTCCAAGTCTTGGCACCAGGCAGGCACCTTACCTCCCTCTCCCCTTCCTCCCCCAGTTCTACTCCCCTAACAATGGAGTCCCCACCAGGAGCTATTTCCTTCCCCTCTGGGATTGAGTCTGTGTTTGTTGTTTGGGCTGCAGAAGAGCATGAGCTTGGCTTTTTTGTAGTTGAAAACCAATTTATGTGCACTAAACCAAGTTTCAGTAGAGGTAGAGGCATGCTGTACATTCTTTTGAAGGTGGCCCAGATCCTTGTGAGTGGAGAGGATGATGGCGTCATCAGCAAAGAGGAGGATTTGTTCTGGACATGATTGTAGAAGATCATTCAGAAAGAGGCTAAAAAGAAGTTGCCCAAGAATGGAGCCTTGAGGAACTCCTGAGTGTACAGGATGTTCATCTGACAGAACATCAGCTATTTTCACTCTTTGGGAGTGGTTCTCCAAGTTTCTCTTAAACCAGGTAGTGGACTCAGGTTGAGCCCAGCAGAATGTGGCTGTGTGATTAATAGTTTATGATGTACAGTGTCAAAAGCCTTGGTCAGGTCAATGAAGACCGAGCCGGTTAGGAGGCTGTTGTCCAATGAGCTGTGGATAGCACCAGTGAATTCAAGGAAGGCTGATGTAGTACTGTGACCTGTAAGGAAACCATGTTGCTGGGGGCAGAGGATGTTGTGTTTGTCTAGGTATTCCATTAGCTGATGAGATACCATATGTTCAATGACCTTAGAGACGGGGGTAAGTATGATGATAGCCCTGCAGTTCACATGCAGATCCTTGTCCCCACTTTTGTGGACTGGGGTTACTGTGGCTGATTTCCATCTGTCGGGAAACAGGCTGAGGGTGAGGGAGAGGTTGAAAATTTTTGTTAGTGGAAGTAACACTTCATCAAGGGTGAGGGACAGCAGCTTGAGGTTGAGTGAGTCCCCACTAGTTCTGGATTTGGAGATTGCATTAGAGATGTATTTACAAACCTCATGCACCCTGACTTCCTTAAACTAGAATGGTGAGTGGCTGGAGGGAGGGGGTTGTGGTCTGGGGTAGGAGAAGGAGGGTGGTCATCATTGAAGAAGTCCAAAGGGAGAACACTACTGAGGTCAGAGAATGCAGTATTGAAAATATCTGCAATTGTGGTAGGGTTGAGAGTTATGCCACCATCAATGATCAACATAGTAGGTGAGGTTTTTGTCTGCTTCCCAGTTACTTCTTAAAGATTGTCCCAGAAGGAGTTTCCCTTACCCCAGGTGTTCATGAGGGTATCTCTGTAGTATGCATTTTTCTTCTGCCGGATTGATTTAGTGCAGTTGTTTCATGCCCATTTGTAGTTCCGAATATTGTCTTGATTGCCAGTGGACCATGCCTGAAGCCAGAGGAGGTGTCTTGCTTTCAGATCCTTAAGTAGTTCAGCAGAGAGCCAAGGATTGCAAAGACCTTTGATTTTATGCCTTTTGAAAGGTGCATAGGTGTTACAAGCAGCATTGAAGGAGTTAATGAAAAAATCCAAGGCTGAGTTGACATCAGAAGCACTGAATATAGGAGACCAGTTAAGCTGTCAGAGGTAGGATTTGAGGTGTTTTAACTGACCACGTGGGAGGATTCTACTATTGATTAATGTGGAAGGGGGCTTGCAGAATTTATTTGACTATTCGCAGATGACTGAGGAATGGTCACTTAGTGTATCTGGAAGGACAGAAACATCTGAGATGTGGGAGGGATGGCTGGTCAGTAGATAAAGTAGCAGTCTGTCTGTCAAGTAGCAGCAGTTCTGGGGAATGGAATGAGGAGGAGGACTACAGGGCTAGAAAAAGAGCAAAAAAGAGTTCTAGGAAGGATGATGGTGTTAAGAAAAAAATAATGGGGCATAATGAAACAACCACACCTGTGGTGGAGAAACAGAGAATAGAAGATTGACAGGGTTCTAGAGAAGTAGAAACAGAAGCAGTTGAGGCAGAAAGAGTTGATGTGCAGCAACATTCATTGATTGGTATAGAGATGGAAAGACCTCAAAGAGATACTGACAGCAGTAGTGGCTGTGGTGGTGGCAGGGGCAGTGGCGATCATATCTTCCCCATAAGCAGCAGTGCAATGAAATCTGTAGTGTGGGATTTTTTTTTACGCAAGACAAATCACCCTACAGTCATGTGGTCTGCAAATTATACAAAACAAAATTAAGTCATGGAAAAGTGGGCACCAGGATGGGAATATCAACAATGATAAGACATATGAACAAGTCTCACATTTATCAGTATCAAAAAGCACAAAAGAAGCACACACAAGTTGTTGCAGTGTTGCACTCTGCTGAGGATGATGATGACATGGATGTTTACCGAGGTCACAGTGATGACGTAATTGATGTAGAGTTGAAGGATGATGAAAGTCTGACTTCCAGTCAAATCACAACATCTTCAATGTCATATTTCTTTACCCTTCTGAGCCCACCACCACAGCCTGCCAGGAGTCATACACCATCCATGTCCACAACATCCAGAAAGTTGTTGCAGCAGATTCAAATAGAAAACAGCTTCCCTCTCCATCAGATGATCTAGGAAGTTCCAACCAGGTGGAATTCCACCTACTATATGATGCAGAGAATGCCTGAGCAACAGAAAGCCATCCATCAATATGCAGCCCAACATGGCATTGGGAAAGAAGATGTGATTATCAGCCCCAATCAGTGTTGTCTGATGGAGAATCTTACTTGCATTCTTAAACCCTTTGAGGAGGCTACATAAGTGGTAAGCTACGATGGTGCTGGGCTAAGCCAGATATTACCCTTAATCTCACTCATCAGAATGAGACTGGAACGTCTCGAGTAACAGTTTCTTGACACTGATGACATCAATGCTGCATCCCTTGTGGGAAAAATGTTGGAAACCTTCCTGGCTGAAGAGCGCACTGTAAATATGTGCAAAGCAGAACATTACATTTTGGCCACATTTCTCGATCCTTGGTTTAAGGATACAATTGAGACATTCTTCAAACCACATGACTTTAAAGACATGAAATACTATCGCAAACTGTTAATTGAGAAAGTGTCAGCACGTACAGTTGAGAAAAGTAGTACATCATTGGTACCCTTGTGGCAACATTCAGATTCCGATCAAGATCCGGTGGTGATGGAACAAGCACAATCTGCCATTGCTGCTGCTGCTTCTGGTGGTACCACCAATACTGATGTTTTTTTGTTGTCAAACACCAACCAGAACTGCTGCAACACCACAAGAGGACAAATCACTGTGGGACATTTTGTCAGACTTTGCTCTAATAAAGACAGCTGGAAAGGCTCAGCTGCCTATTGTGCCACCAGAAGTCTCTGCTGCAAAAATGGTGAAAGATTATATGGAGGAGACTGTACATCTCACCACAGGTGATGAACCACTGATATATTGACAACAGAAAAAAAAATCTACGTGACCTTCTTTAACTGAGATCACAATTGAATACCTCAGTTGCCCACCCGCAAGCGCATATTCTGAGAGAAATTTCAGTGCTGCTGGGGCAATAGTGAATGACAAAAGAACATGTCTTTACACAAAAAATGTAGAAAGGCTCACTTTTCTTAAAATGAACCTGCTACAGTTTAAAAACATATACTGTCCAAAATGTGTGCAGGCTGACAGCATCCGGACGACATGCCATGCTGCTGCTGCTGATGATGATGGTGAGGGATTCAGTTGCCACTAGTAGCCACTAGCCTTTCCACCTGTCTGTCCCCCACTGGTGGGTCTTCCTGTTTTGTCCTCATTCTGTTCCTTAACTTCCATTAATTTCAGAAACAAACATCCACTGCTGGTCCTCATGTGCCACTGAAACCCAGTCTGGCTAGCACCAGAAATTGAAGGACTACCACATACTGCGGTTCAGCTAAAACAACCAGAAATGACTATACACTGTCACACAGCTCTTTATCTATTTGTTTTTATTGGATTTTTATAACAAAATACACACTCAGTAAATACTTATTAGGTTGTTAACAAACAAAAACATTAATAAAATAAATAATAAATAACTTCTTCTGGTTCAGCTCCAGATGAGGATTTAATTTTAATTAATTTTTTTTGCAGTACGATGTCAACTTTACAGTACAATACATTCCCAGTTTCAATGCTGCACCCAATGACACATTCAAAGTTTTGATCTGAAGAGCCATCCACAAGATAGAAACTGCTTTCATCATAACCTGTAAAATGAAAATGAAAGAATATGTTTTAAAAAATGCTGTTCCCACATACTGCACTAATTGATCATCTTGACAATAAAAAAAACCCTGATCTTACTTTGGCCCCCTCCCCAACTCCAAGTCCAACCCCCCAGGGCACTCCAAACCACACACCTGGCATCATAAAGACAATTTGCAGATGATATACTGTTATGGGTTTTTCAATTATTCTGAGTAAAGATGAGAAAGGGGTGGATGTTTGGAAGGGTGGGACAAATGAAGTAATATTGACATAGTTACCTATGGAAGGTATAAGGGTCAGGGCAGGAGAGTGTACTGGGGAGAAGGAGAAAACGAGAGTGGGTAATATATTATTAATATTGACAGTTACTCAGAATAACAGAACACCCCAAACCGATACTAGATGCCTAACACTCCTGTATTTCTTTATGGCTCATGGCCACAGTCATTGGACTCTATTAGTAGTTCAGTACGTGGTTACTACTTGTGCCAAACTTCAAGCAGGAGCTGCTCAGTCAGAATGGGGACCACCCTCAGATTCTGAAAAGTTCAACATGACTGGCACTTCTGGTACCTACAGCCTCAGCTGCTGTAGTACTAAATGAAAACCACACAGACAAAAATTTAAAGTAGAAAAAGAATTTAACCCACACATTACTGTAAAGAATAAAGACATTGCCCTTAGTGCTCGCACCTTGTCTGCCTTTGGGAAGGGGCACTGAGGAAGGCAAGGTGCAGAAGCGCTGGGGCAGTGTGGCATTTTGCTTTATAAAATGGATAAGAAATATCCTGTATTCTGATTGGCTGAAAGGGTTTGGAATCCAATGGTATGAGGAGTAACAACCACTGGGTTGGGAACCTTTTCAGGCAGCAGTGCACCGTCTACCTTGAAATAAATGCCTTTTCTACATTCTGATGTGGAATGTTCGACCTCCATGTTAGTAAAGCATCTGACTTAGGCAAACTGGCAAGTGGCAGCACCATAAAAAAAAGAAACATGAGCCCATAACACAAATGAATAAAAAATGGCGATATAAAGCAATCATATCTCAGTGTCCAATGTTTGCTTAACTACTGTCCTTTTATAAATCCACCTGAAGTGTTTGCCTTAGTAGGCCACACATCCAGCTGTTTGCAGTAGGTGTAGAACCAGAGTATTTGATCTCAGCATCGGTCAATCTTCCTACTAGCTGACTGTATGCTCACTCACCCTTCTCCCCAAAAAGCTGGCAAATCATTGCTGCCGCATCCCTCTCTCAGCCACCAAATACTTTCCCCATCAGCAGAAATATAAGAAATATCAGAGTGGGGAAAAAAATGAATAGATTGCAGCACATGAATGTAGTACAGCCCCTTCTCTATTTCTCTGACAGCGCATCACTGGCCGCATGCCTTCAGTGCCAGACACACATCACAGTAGCAGCATAACTGGAGAGGTGAATCGGCGTCAGAAAATTCCCACAATAAAAAAAACATGCTTGATCAAGCCACAGATCCATCATGTGTTAGTCGCATTGGATCCAAGAAATCACTTGGTGACACAGAACATTTCATAAGGCACTGCATGACCGCTTAACCTCCACCCCCGATGACAGGTTGTGTAGTGTTAGCCAGAATCAGAAAAAGCAGAACACTAGTGCAGCAACAGGCATTAAAAAGTTGTAAGGCAACAACATAGTGCATTCAATAGTAAACTGTCATGGAAAATTCAGCCCAGAGCCAAAAAGTAAAAGCAGGTCCGATTCTAAGATGGCAGTGCATGTTTCATGCTGGTAGGCACCAAAAATTAAAGCAACAGTGAGAGCTCTGAATAGGGAGGTAATTTAAACTCTGCAACAGTACTCATAAATCCCACACGACAGCTAACCTTGAAGAGCAACCACGTATGTGCCATGTAGAAGGGAGGCACAACAAGTAGACTGTTGCTTTCTAATGTTGTTAGTTGCTATTTTTGACCATTCAAAAAGTTTACCAAGGGACTATTTTTTCTCAATGTTTCAATTAATTCTCTATTCTGTTTTTAAATAAATGTTAAAAAGTTTTAAAAATGTAAACACCTTGCCAGTGTCCTTTTTTTCCATAGTTATTGCCCATTTTATAAGCACAATAAGACACTCCAGGGTGGTGGTTATTATGTGATAACCGCACACCTAGGTGTGGAAGGACACTCAGCCTTCGGTCTCATGCCTCACCATGCACCTAGGTGTGCAGTTATCACTTAATAACCACCACCCTATCATGTCTATTGCTTACTCACCACATTGTGTGGATTAAATTGTCTACTTAAAAATTTTGTTCATGTACTTATTTGGTACTATAGCAGATGCAGCTGAGGCTACAGGTACCAGAAACCCCAATCATTTTGAACTGGGCTCTATTAGTACCTGGGTCTAACAGTGGGGGAAGATTTAAAATTATTGTAACAGGGTGTAGCTCAGGGGATTAACCCTTTGGGCTGCTTGCAACCGGATTTAAAAAGCTAAAGTTGTCAGGGATGATATATGAGTCATTTTTCATCCCTGATCTTTATCGCTTGCTAAATCTGTTTCAACACTATTTTACAGCATCTACTGGTAACCAGGTGGTTCTACTCAGTATATAACCACATTCTACCTGATTCTGTTCCAGGCCTCCTCTTCAAA
This sequence comes from Neoceratodus forsteri, assembly GCA_016271365.2. Classification (NCBI taxonomy): domain Eukaryota; kingdom Metazoa; phylum Chordata; order Ceratodontiformes; family Ceratodontidae; genus Neoceratodus; species Neoceratodus forsteri. The sequence goes on from CM057449.1 coordinate 376,467,485, forward strand.
GTACCTGTGACCAGGGTCAGAGCAAGATGGCGGCTGTGCTGAGCTGCTGTATTTAAGAGTTTTCTGCGGCTCTGGAAGTTTTTATTTTTTAGTATTCTATCCTCTTGTAGTAGCATAGTGCAACTGGGTTTTTTAGTTACTTTAATTTTGTGGTGTCCGAGTTCATTTTATTTTCTCTCATTGTACATCTGATTTCGGTCTGTCCCGGGCAGTGGAGAGTCTGTCTAATGCCGTTTCATGCCGTAGCATTTTATTTGGCATCTGGTTCTTAACATTACCTTTAAGCTTAGGCATTTATCTATGACAGTGGTGGTCCCATTTGGTCTAGAGAGGACTGGCTTCTGGAGTTGGTGCTGGAGTTTTTTTAATGTTGTGTTGTGGCACAGTGCAGTGGAGTGGAGGAGTGCAGTCATAGGAGTGCCATGGAACTGTTCATTCTGAGGTCTCGGTGCCGTCCCGGATTCTTTTGCTTGTGAGCGGGGAACTGAACTGACGGGGAGCTGATACGCGCTTAGTTCCCTTTCTGTGGAGAGTTGGAGAGTATGGCGGAGTAAGGACTGAGACTTTTCCAGGGTATTCCTATCTGTGGCCGGTGGGCTTTACTTCGGGCATCTGTCCTCTTGTAGGTGGTGGGTCGGGAGGCTGCTGCTATTTGGCGGCAGGCCCCCTGGCACTTCTGATCTGCACTGTGACAGCTGGAGAGCTGTCCTGGTTGTGGTAAGGTCCGAGGTGAGGCAGGTGTTCCTGGGGTGAGTTCCTGGTGCAGGTGCTGGATCCCCTGGCTTGAATCCACTTTTCTACCTATCTTTGGATGACTACACTAAAGTAAGGCCTCTGCTTTTATTAAAATCATTTATGCTGCTTGTTGCCTAACCTGTCTGGTGGTGGAGATGTTCCCGGTGGGGTTTTTTGAAGGGTACCATTTAGTGTGTGATTCTTTCGTGATGGTGAGAGCCCATGAAGGATTATGAACCTTGGTACTGTGTCTTTATCAAACTGTACCTGGATCTACCTACTACAGTCCATCATTTTGTTTTGGAGGGTCACCTGCCTGTATTTACTCCACCAAGGTGGTGAGAACCCTTGAGAGGTTTGAATTGGTAGAGCGCCTCTGTAAACTTTGACTTAATTTTAAACTGTGTCTTTTCAGTTGCCGGACCCTAGGAGTGAGAGACCGTGGGTCTATATATGGACATTTTGGCCATGGAAGGTGGGAGCTCCACGGTCCTAAAAAAATTTTCCAAACTCATATGGATTGGATGTGGTTATTAATCAGTTATTGTTTTTATTTTTTGTTCATTTAGGTTTTTTGATTTTTGAAGTTTAATTTATGTTAAGTAGATCCGTGCTAGTCGAGTTTTGTTTTATTTATGGTTTAGTTTCTTTTTCTGAGCTATTTTAATTTATTTTTTAGGTTTGTGTTGTGTTTTGAATTTATTTTTACTACAGGGAAATTAGATATTAGTGTCATTGGCCCCCCCGGTCGTGCACTATTCATCCTCCACTCTTCATGCCCTCCGCCCTTTCTTTTCCCTCCCATTGCTTTTCTCTGTTTACCAATGCTGTAGGGCTTTGGGGATTGCTCGTAGGAGGTTGTGGAGGAGTGGGGGATATGAACAACAGAGGATGGATGAGGGGGGTGCTCGCATTGGAGTGGTTAAGTCTAGAAGATGTCCTGGAGCGAAATGGAGTGCTGAATGTGGGCCTTCCTGTTTGGTCTCCATACCCAAGGGCACCACCTCTGTAAATGTTGGGCAGGTGGTTGGAGCATCCCAGGAGTTCTATCCAACCTGGGCAGTGTTATGCAACACCAGGTCCATTGTGAACAAGACTGCCATTGTAGCAGACTTGGTGGGTACAGCGGACCTGACTTGCATCACTGAAACCTGGCTGGTTAGCAATGCTGGCCCCATACTTGAGGCAGCAGTTCCAGCTGGGTACTCGGTGATACACCGCCCGAGATTGGATTGCAGGGGTGGGGGGGGGTTACAGTCTGTTTCAAGACTGAATTGGACCTCACTAGTGTCCCAGTTGAGGAGACCAGATCTTTTGAATGTGTCATAGTGGCAGGTGGGGGCTATAGGATGGTGCTCGTTTATCGTCCACCTGGTGACGAGAAGCTATTCCTTAAGGAAGTGGTGGACTTCATCGTTGACCTGGTATTTGAGTCACCCAGATTGATGGTGCTGAGTGACTTTAATGCCTGGATCGACGTCGAACTCTCACAATTTGGACAACACTTCCTCCAATTGATGTGTTCATTGGGCCTCTCACAGGTGGTTACCTCTGCCACTTATAAACACGGCCATTCCCTGGATCTGGTCTTCCTCCTGGGGATGGAGGCCTCCAATGTGAGTGTGGTACCTGTCGGATGGTCTGACCATCACACTGTGAGATTCAATTTCCGCACCCCTCTGCGTAGGCCAACCCCTGTGGAGATGGTCAAGTACCGCCCTTTACGGGATGTAACTCCCGATGGCCTAACTGCGGTACTTGATCTATCAGAATTTCCTGGGATGAGCTCAAATCCTAAAGTTTTGGTTCTGGCCTATAATAAGGCCATTACTACTGCATTGGATTCTATTGCTCCCACCCGTGTGCGTCCTCTTGCCCTTCGCCCTCAGTCCCCATGGTTTGATGGGGTTCTGAGGAGATGCGGTGACTAGGACGCAGGTTGGAGAGGTGCTGGCAGAAATCCAGCTTAGATGCCAACCATCTTAGACTCCTAGAGCATTATAAACTCTATCAGTCAGCAATTACTCATAAGAAGGCAGTATTCCTGTTCGGAGAAATTGCTGCTGCACTGAACTGACCAGCCCAGCTCTTTTGAACTGTAGATAGGCTGTGCAACCCAGCTTGTCTACAGGTTCATCGAGCCTTTTCACAAATGCAGTGTGAGGAGCTTGCTCAGTTCTTTGCAGATAAGGTGGCTGACATCAGGGCTGAGACCCGCACCGCACTCTCTATGGGAGTTGCAGTGGACCAGTCTGCGATTACAAGCCCCCTGTTTTCCTGGAGTTCCTTCGAAAGGCTAAAAATTGAAGATGTTATGAGGATTGTCCAGGGTATGCACACCACATACTGTAGTTTAGATCCAGGCCCCACTGCCCTGATTATGGACTGTGGGGAGGTTATCATCCCAGTTCTAGCTAGGATAGTCTGGTGCTCCTTAGACTCCGGTGAATATCCCTGCTCCCTGAAGGAAGTGGTGGTGACACCAGTGTTGAAAAAGGCTTCTCTGGACCCAGACTCCCTAGCCAACTACAGACCTATCTCAAACCTTCCCTTTGTGGGGAAGGTAATTAAGAAAGTGGTGGCAGCCCAGTTAGACAACAATCTGTCCATCCATAACATCTACGACCCTCTTCAATCAGGTTTTTGAAAGAGGCATAGCACTGAGACTGTGCTGATTCGGGTGCTCAATGATCTCCTGATGGTGAGAGACCAGAAAAAAACGGTCCATTTTGGTCCTATTGGATTTGTCAGCAGCATTTGACACCATAGACCATGGGGTGTTGCTTGAGTGCCTGAGATGCATCTGTGGGCTGACGGGTTTGGTTCACAGATAGTTTACCTCCTTCCTCACAGGTAGAAATCAGAGGGTGGTATCGGGGGTATTCTCCTCCGATCCTACTTCTCTGTCCTGTGGGGTGCCTCAGGGCTCTGTGCTGTCCCCCATGCTGTTTGCGGTATACATGCTTCCCCTCGGAGACATTGTAAGACGATATGGGCTGGAATTTCATTGCTATGCCGATGATACCCAGCTCTATCTGTCTTTTACACCTGACAAGAATAGAGCACTCTCAGTGTTTAACAACTGCCTCGGTGAGATTCAGGGTTGGATGAGGTCCAGCTGGTTGAAGTTGAATTCTGGGAAGATGGAGGTGATGGTTGTGGATCCTGGCCACCAGATTGAGGGGTGGGGAGCAAACCAAACCTCAGGTTTATTCTTGGGGGATGTTGAGCTCCCTACCTCCGAACAGGTGCATGACCTAGGGGTGATCCTTGACGATCAGCTGACATTGCATGCACAGGTGTTGGCGGTTGTTAAGGCATCCTTTTACCATCTGAGGAACATCACTAGGATCAAGCTCCTTGTTCCGTCTAGTGACCTGCCCACGCTGATCCACGACTTTGTGACCTCATGTTTGGACTACTGTAACTCCCTTTACTTTGGGCTTCCTGGGGTTGATATCCACTGCTTGCAGCTAGTGCAGAACTCAGTGGCCCAGTTGTTAATGGGGACTCCTTGTTCCTCCCATATTACACCGGTGCTGCGGGATCTGCACTGGCTGCCGGTTCAGTGGCGGATTACCTTTAAAGTCGGATTACTGACATATAAAGCCCTACATGGTCTGGGCCCCAACTACCTGAAAGATCTTCTGGTTTCTTACCTTCCGGAGCGACCGGTCCACTCAGCCAATGTGGGGTTGCTAGAGATTCCGAGGGTAGTTTTAAAATCCTCCGGTGCCCTAGCTTTTATGTTCGCGGCGCCGACCCTCTGGAATTCTCTACCCCATTGGATTAGAGAGTGCATGATGGTGGGGGGTTTTAAACGAGGATTAAAATTCTTTCTATGGAAAAAGGCTTTTGGAGATGATATTGACAAGAACTGATGCTGTGTATTTCAATCTTGATTTTAATGTCTGTATGATGTTTTAATATGATGTTATTTTATTGTAATGCGCCTTGATTTTAGAAAGGCTCAATATAAATAAAGATTATTATTATTATTCTACTTAACTATTAAACAATCCACATATTTTATTTTGCATGTTTGGGAATATACATCTAGTACTAAGATTCTAACTTTAAGAATGGTAAGTTTTGCAAAGCTTTCCGAGCACTGAGACAGAATCTTATGCACCAAAGCATTGCAGTACTTAACTCTACATACCATTCTTAGTACTACATGTACTTTCCCAAACAAAAAACAGTACTTCTGTGGATTTCTTAATTAAGTAGCACCAGGTATTTTTTTTTTTGCGTTATGTATCATAGAACCTTGTTATACCATGTAGAACCTGGTTTTACTTAGTAGAATCTGTTTATTTTACTGAGTAGACCCTAGTTTTATTTGGTATAACCTGGTTCTACTTGTTTTTTTTTCAGAACCCCTCCCCCCAAAAAAGTCCTGATTTCTTTCCCCTGACTCCATTCCATTTAATACCCATCTTATAAGGGTTCTGAAGCTGCCCAAAGGCACAGAAACATAAACAATACATCAATATTTCAACAGCTTAATCTGGTTCAAGGTCAGTTGCCATTCATCTGTACCCCCCTCCCCCCGGGTCGTGCCTGAAAATAGGCAGGATTTGTCTAGTGCACTTACCCGGTCAACAAAAGCTAAATAAAATAAATAAATAAATAATTTCAGTCCTCCCTTCTCCCCCAATCCCCCTGTAAAAAAAATGTTTTTACTTTTATGTACAAGGCCATCTGGCCAGAACCTGCATCCTGGCCCAATGGCCACCATCCCAGTTTTCAGTCCACTCCTCCTACATCCTTCTGCCAGAAGCTGGATGCTAGAACTGACCAGCCCAGGTTCCCAACGTGGTCCATGACCAACTGAACCCACTCAACCAGTGTTGCTTGCTTCTTGCTTGGCTGCTGCCACACTGCACTGATCGTGGCCTGTGAAGGCTGCCCACACTCCTGTCACTGCTGCTGCTAGGCCTGGCTTGCTGCCACGGGGGGCCCGTTCTGTTTTTTTTTTTTTTTACAAGGCGAGTCTAGAAGAGTAAGTAGATAGCCTAGTCTCAAGTTAGCTTCTAGTTCACCCCCTGCCCCTTCAACCACTAGGGGACACAGATACTCACTAAGAGCAGATCAACAAAAATATACCACCTCATCACTGCTATTAAGTGTTCAGTGCTCACTGACTCCTCCAAGCTGTAGTGTGCAGCCTGTCTACTCTGTGGTGGGAAAGACAGTGTCACACTCACATGACTCATGCTTTTGCTTGGCTGGAGCTCCTCTACATCACATGTGATGGCACCACCACTAATAGGTGGAGAGAGTGCATAACACAATACAGACACAGTCAAGTCAGGAGTGCACCTGCAGAGTGAGCGCACACAGGTCAGGGGGGCACTTATTGTGCAAAAGATTAAATTAAAATTTAATGCCATTATTGCCACACCATAAGAACAACCTAGATACAAATGATGGGGGGGGGGAACTGCCCCCTTCTGCCATAAATGGCACCCCTGCTTTATGGTAGAAATTCATTCTCAGGTGCTAATATCGGTACAAGTAAATACAATGGTTTCCGCTGTGTTCTGAGGTTCTGCATATCCATGTTTTGGGATGTGTCCTGATCATCATGAGGGTTTGTGTCCCTCAATGTCTTTCATTTTGAGGGTCCCTGTGCCTCATTTCAGTGACAAAATGTGAGGTATGGTGCATGCTTCTAAGACCCTACTCAGCACAAAGAGTGCTGTGCATGGCCATAGTGTATATGCTCCATAAAGAATGACAAAGGGAAAATAAATGAGCCAAAACAGTCATGGAGAAACACATTTGTAACACTAAATATGCATAAGGGGATTTGCATGGCCCAAAACAAAAAGGTCAAGCTTCACAACACAGAGGCCCCTCTTCGCACATCTGGAATGGAGGATGTTGACTGACTATACCATTGGTATTTAATGCAGTAAGCAAACAATACTTTACTAATTAATGGCAATTTAATGACAAAAATCAAAAGCCATTAAACAATTTGCAGAAGGATCAGAATTAATGAGTCTTACCTAATTTTAATGATAAATCAATGAAAAGGGTATGTTAATGGATCTAATTGCTAGCAATAGTATGAGAAATAGAAACTGATGTGTTTTTTAGATGAGATTTGCACCAGCTTAATTGCTGCACACATGGCAAGTGTGCAACTTGTGAACCTGATGTGATTTTTAAATGATGTTCATACTAGCTTAATTGCTGCACTCATGTCAAGCGTGCAACACACGAACCTGATGTAATTTTTAGAAGATGTTCAAACCAGCTTACCTGCTGCACACATGTCAAGCTTGCAGCATGCAAACCTGATTACCTTTTTAGACCTGGTTCGCTTAGGTTTACTTTGTGTATGTGAATCGCATACAAACAATGCACAGTTAAGCATGTGGCATGCATTCTGCATGTACACAGCACACATATTTCTGTAAGAGCTGCTAAGATTGAATTTTATAAATCCATTCTGCTGACCTCTGATAGAGACCCTAGGAGTTTCTGGCAAAATATTAAAAATATACTTTGTGGCCCCAAAAAGGATCACTCTACTGATATGCTAATTGGTGATGTAAATTGCAATAATGCCTCAACCATTGTGAACGCCTTTAATGCCTAGTTCTCTGAACTGTCTGCCTTAACCTCCCTTTTTTCTCCTCAGAGTCACATGTTCAGTCTGACAATTCCCATTCTAGGTTTGTCCACCAACCACCATTATATCTTAAAACCATGTCTATAAATGAGATGCACAGACTCCTCCCTAGCCTATCCCCCTTTGCTAGTGCTGGATATGACAATTTGGAGTCCAAACTCATGAAGTTGGGTGCTCCTTTCCTTGCCCTACAAATTACCTACATCTTCAACACATCCCTTGCCACTGGATATATCCCTGGCCTTTAGAAGGTTGCTTGGGTTGTGCATGTATTTAAACAAAGTGATCCAAAACTCCTTGAAAATTGCCAGCCAATTGCCATTCTATTGGCTATCAGCAAGTTATTAGAAAAGGTGATTGCATCCCAAGTTTCTGATTATATTCAGAATCGTGGCCTTCTATCCCGGGCACAGCCTGGCTTTTGAAAGGGTCACAGTACCTCCTCTGCCTTTGCCAACGTCACATCGGAGATATGGGAAGCTGCAGATCAGGGTAAACTGATGGGAGCCATCTTCATAGACTTCTCAAAGGCCTATGATCTGTCTGACCATACTCTCCTGTGCTACAAACTTCATACTTTGGCTTGTCTGCCCATGGCCTAGCTTGGTATACAAACTACCTCAGGGGAAGGCAGCACTTGTCAGATTTAATAAAGTTTTCTCCTAGCCCACTGCTGTCAAAACTGGAGTCCCTCAGGGGTCCATCCTGGGACTTATCCTTTTCTCCCTGTTTGTCAATGATTTACCCTTGGTTCCAGTTCTTGGCAAAGCAACCCTTTATGCAGATGACCTAGTGTTCCTAACTAATTCACTGGACATTAGTGTCATAAAACCTCACCTTCAGACTGACTTTGAAAGAATTCAAAACTGGCTCCTGGCCAATAAGTTAGTCTTAAACCTCAAGAAAATTCAGGCTATGTTATTTGGATCCTGGACAAAAATTAAAGCATGCTCTATGCCATTGACTGTTAATAGTAAGGATGGGTCTCCCTAAAGGGTTGTTGACTCCCTAAAATACCTGTGAGTCTCACTCAATCCTCAACTTGATTTCTCCCTCCACATTAGAAATGTGAGTAAGGCATCTAATAGTAAACTGGGCCTGGCCTATAGAACTAAACTGTCTCACATTCACAGCACGTCATGCCCTGGCTAAAGGTATACTTCTCTGTATGGTTTGTTATGGACTCATAACCTTCACTCGCCTCAAAAAAACAGTCTGTCAAAATGGGATGTTGCTTACAATAATATTTGTCATTTTGCCCTCTCTGCTCCCTGACTTACTCATCACTGTGAGTTATATGACAAACTGGAGTGGCTGTCCCCGGGGAACCATCAAATGTTTGCCCTGGGCTGCCTCACTGACAATATTGTCAGAACTGCCACCTCTCCAGTCCTACCAATTTAAGCCTGCTAACTCAGCTTACCTTCTCAGGTAAAATGACTCATCTCCCTTCCTTGTCCCTAAAACAAGAACCCTCATGGGTGATCGGGCCTTTGCTGCATGTGCACCTCAATCGGGAATTCTCTTCCTGTGCGTGTTCACAGAGCCACCTCTAACAATAGCCTTAAAAACATCCTTTGGAATCATATAAGGCTCATCGTAGCCTGTAACTGCATGTAAGCAATGCACCCCTCCATTTTTATCTATGATAGCACTTACTGCTCCTGTATGCTTGCTGGCTGAGGCTGGCTTGAGTTTCAGCTTGAACATAAACTCTGAATTTGACTGCTACTTTATTATGTTGAGGCAATCTGTAATACTGTTTTACTTTATGGTTTTCAACACCCCTTTCTACTACCCCTTTCTACCGCACTAAGCAAGCTCAGAACTCGATCACCTATAAGGGCGCTAAGCTGTAAAACCAACTGCCCCCCAATATCCAAGCCTGTAGATCCACCCACACCTTCAATTCCTTCCTTCCTCAAAGTCCACATACTCAATTCTTCCATCTGCAACTTCCCCAGCTGGCCCTCCAGCTAAACCTGGTCACTCTCCACCTTGCTTATATCTAGTCCTCCTTGCTTTACTCTAGACCCTGTTACCCCCTCCCCCCTCCTCCCCCACACCCTTACCCCTCCCCTTTGCTCCCCCAACTTAGTTTTCACTCCTACCACCCACTCCTAGCCTAGGTTTCTTCATATTTCAGTCATGGACCCTATTGCAACCAACTACAAAAGACTTTCACTTTCCCCACCTCTAGCACTTAGGTTAGTGACCCCTCTATGCCCCTTACCTTCTCTTTCCTGCTCTCCATATGTTATACATGTAAATGTTAGGGAGGCAGTATAGTGCAGTGGTTTAAGGCTCTGAGCTGCAAATCTGGAGACCTGGGTTTGAATCCCACAGCCCCCTAGGTGCATACTGTGTGACCCTGAGCAAGTCACTTAACTTCCTTGTGCTCCCAGGTTGCACCTGCAATTAAGCTTTCAGCTTAGTGTGTCTCACCTGGTAAAATAATTGGTTGGTTTAAAATAAATAAAAACACAACAGAGGGACAGCAAAGCATGGAAGCTGACCTCTGAAAACTGGAGGAGTGGTCCAAGACCTGGCAATTGAAATTCAGTGCCAAAAAATGCAAGGTCATGCACCTGGGAAAGTGTAACCCAGGGAACTGTACTCAATGGGAGGGGAGCACCTGGTGGCTACCAGGCAGGAGCAAGACCTAGGGGTGATCATATCAGATGACCTCAAGGTCAGTAGACAATCTAAAAAGGCAGCACCATAGGCTAGTGGTATCCTGGGGTGCATAGGGAGGGGCATCACTAGCAGAAGGCATGAAGTAATCATGCCTCTGTATTGGTCCCTGGTCAGGCCTCACCTGGAGTACTATGTCCAATTCTGGAGGTCACAACTCAGAAAGGACATAGATATGCTGGAGACAGTACAGAGAAGGGTAACAAAGATGGTGCAGGACTTGCATCAGAAATTGTAAGAGGCAAGACTGGATGACCTGATTGATGAACGCAGGAATCATGGGGACATGATAGAAACATTCAGATACGTTAAAGAAAACAACAGGTGCATGTGCAGAACCTCTTTCAGGTAAAGGACTACAGCAGGACTAGTGAGCACAACCTTTGACTTAAAGAGGACAGGAAATTATTTCTAAATGGTAGTTGTTTATAATATCCCCATTTACAGAAATGACATCCATAAGTCTAAATGATCCATATGTAACTGTACCTGAATAAAAAGTGATGTGAAAAACTGCAGTTTGCATTGTTATGTTTTTGTGGACAGTATTCTGTTAGAGTTCCTTTCATGGAGCCAGAAATTTGGAGTTTTGACTACGTTATGGTTTTTGCACAGAACTCTAAGCACGATTCTGATAGGACAATAGCTCATGTTTAGCATTCTGTACAGAAGCCATGACATAGTCAAAACTCCAAATTACTAGTTCCATTAAGAGAACTGTGCAGAATGTTGTCCATAAAAAGAAAACAATTGAAAGCATGGTTTTTCACATCAGTGTTTATTCAGGTGTAATAGATATATTGCTTGTTTAGAGGCAAGTCTTTCATTTTTCTTACTATGAACATTAGTAACTGCTGCCAAGTTACACAAATTTCCTGAACCCTTTAAGGGAGGAAAGTTCAGAAGCAATACAAGGAAATTCTTCTTCACAGAGTGCATGGAATAGCCTGCCGGGGGGGTGGTGGGAGCCAAGACAGTGGGGGAATCAAGTGGTCATGGGACAGACACTGTGGGATACACAAGCAGGCAGCTAAGTAGGGGGGTAGGAAGCCAAGGGCAGACTTGATGGCTCATACAGTCCCCATCTGCTGACAACTTCTATGTTTCTATTTTTCTGTTTATTCTGTTTTATATTGCCCCTTATTTCCTGTCTTGCAATCTACCATTTATTCCCCATTGTGAGTTTGCCTTTGTACATTTATCTACATTTGAAATAATACATGAAACACTTCTTTAAATATGGCTATCCCTAATTTTCATTATTATTTTCAGGTGTTTTTGAACACTCATTTGTCTGATAAATTTAAGGGGCAGTTACTGCTGCATGCCAGTTCATGTCAGTCAAAAGGTAAGTGGGAATAAATAACAGGTGTGCAAAAACAGAAAATACTGATGAAAACCTGGCTAAAGCTACCTGTATATTCAAAAGACCATTCTTTCTATTATTTCAAATGTAAACAAAAAGTGGTAAAACAGACTAAAAGGGGTAAAGGGATATCTAACAAGACAAGATATAAGGGTCATCTCAACAAAAATAAAAAGTATGGGACAAAATGTTCACAATAACATGAGCTGCTGCTTGAAATGCATAGTCATCAACTTTGTGAAATCCAAGGAGAAAGATGGTGAGGATAAGGTCACTGTTCTACAGAAAAACTAAGAGGATCAGAAAACTTTGTTCTGTGCTCCCTAGGAGCCTAACTGAATGTGGTCTTTGTACCATTTCTACCATAATCTTGCCATACTGTGTACAGTTAGTATTTTTTTTTATTTTGAGTAGTTTAAACAATTTATAGGCATCCTTATCTTTATGATCATTGGTTCCTCCTCCTCCCTCTTTTTCTAGGGGTCCTTTTTTCATTCTAGAGAACAGCCTACTGTTAAGACATGTTTCTAATTGCCTCATTACTATTTCAATATCCTAATTTACTTTGGTCATTTCTGTGATTCCCTGTGAATACATTTACATAGCCTGAGACTATTAACATTTGAAGTAATAACCATATATTTGCAATGGTTACTCTGTTCTGATTATTGAATTTGTTAGCAAATTGTTGTTTGTGTATTACACATGCAAATTCTTTTACTTCTTGGACATCTCCATTAATACTGGGGTGTTTTTGTTTTGATTCTTGTTTTGGTTTAGTTCTCTGTATTACTTCTAGGCAACTGCATTTAATTTTTCTTTTTAGCTCTCTGTATTATCTCTAGGCATTTAGATTTTCTGCATTTTTTGTACATTATTGTATGTGTCTCCCTGATGTGATCTCCCAGGTCATGCCTGAAAATAGGCAAATGTTTGACTAGTGCACCTACCTGGTAGATAGAAACTAACTAGATAAAATTATTAGGTGTTTACACTAACTTGACCCTTGATCTGTCTTTTTTGTACATCTCCAACTTCTCTATTATTATTTAGCAACAGCCGAAGTACATTTTATATTGAGTGATGTTTAATGGTTTTGTGCAGTATTTTGTAACTGATTATGGAGCTTGTGTCTTTACAGTAATGATAAGCTTGTGAAATGTAATTTGAATGTGCACTGTCACTGTAACTATCTTTCTATGATGAGGGAGATCTGTGTGAGTAGACTCCACTCATTTAAGAAGTCACTGAACACTGGTCAAACATTTTATATGTGTGTGTGTGGGGGGGGGACTTGACTTGGCTATGGCTAAGCTTAGCACCTTGCATTAATTAAATTGCACATGTTTGGAAACCCTTTTGTGTGGGCTATTCTTCCCTTTTGCTTGTGCCTGAAATCAGCTGCTGTATGGACACTGTACAGTGACACCTTCACCAACCTAAGTGAGTGTTATTTAGTTTTCTGTTCAAGTCAGTTACCAGAGCTGGGATGATCTCTGCCAACTGCATTGTTGCAGCCTCTGATGCCATAGGTCCTCCCAGTGACCACCCTGCCCACCACTGGGTCTACCTGATGAACACTGAAACAAAGTATCCATTCAGTATCACAACCATCCACCTTGGCTCTCTCAAAGCAGTGCCTTACAAGAAACATTATTCTTATTGCTCGACATATAATTTATTGGCCCATCAACAGTCTGAGTTTAGACCAAAGCATACCCCTAATATAGCCTTGTTAGATTTAGCTGACACTGTAGCTCAGCCCTTGAGGACAAATGGTGTATGATGGCAATGTACAGTACACATAGCACATAAAGGCTTTTGATCTAGTACATCATCCCTTTCTGTTACAGAAATAAGAGGGTCCGTGAGTCAGTTTGGAAGCTTGCAGGTTGGTCGTTTCATATTTAGGTAGGAAAAAGCAAATGGCATGTGCAAATAAGGTCAACTCAGATATTAAGGAAGAAACAAGGGTTTTCCACAGGGTCCATTCTGGGCACCTTTGTTTTTGTACTTTTTTAAATCAGCTCCTTTTAGTAGCTATCTTTTCAAATACTGTATGAAATTGTATGCTGATGATACTGTTCTCCTAGCTTAGGCCATCACCTCTCCCCTGAGCCTATTAAGCAGCTTCAATATTCTTTTTTTGTTTTAATTTTCAAAATTGGTTCATTAAGAATAAATTAGTCATTAATACAGTAGTAAAAAAACAAATTCAAACAAGTGTAAACATTCTAACTGGTTGATTTTCAATAATTGGAACTTGCAGGTGTTAAAACTGATCATGTGGAAAATTATAAACACTTTGAGATGGATCTATCCATACTTGAAGTTTTATTTTCATAATGATCACGTATGCAGTAAAGTTTTACAAAGATTGGGAGCTTTCTTAATCTTTGTTCAGACACAAAGCAGAAAAGCATAAAACAAATCCTGCTTTATTGCATTTTTTTAATTATTCTTGATAAGTGGGCACGGTCCACTAGGCATAATGCCTGTTCTCAGAAGTGAAATGGGAGCACTAGGGAGGTTAGGTGAATTGCTTAGAGTCAGACAGTATGCAAGTGGAGGTTGTAGGAATCAAACCCACCTCTGCTGGATATACCAAGCTCATTCACAATTTGTTACTCTAACCTCTAGGCTGTACCTCCAGGTATGGAATCAAACCTAGTTCTGCAGAGATATTTGCAAACTGTAGCAGACTATATCGATCACAAGGCCTTCTTCTGCTGTCTATTGTTATATGTCCATATGGAAGTTTAATCTGTTGTAAGGCTAATATCCTGGACCGTTTAAGATCAGATAGAACTTATTTTAAAACTGCAAGGTTTGCTTTATGCCCAGGCTGTGGTGCAACCACCCTTGCATGCATGGGCACTTTTGTTACAAGGGTGGTGCATGGGGGCTTTGTTACATTGGAATCCTGATTTTGCCATAGCGTGCATTTGAAAATTAGGATTGCTGCAAACTATGACACATGGTGCCATTTGCATCATACACCTTTGATGCAGTCACCTTGCATTGTAGTTCTCTGAAAAGTGAGCCCAAGGTATGCACTTGACTGGAGGTAGGCCAACAAAATCCCTAAATCATTTCTAAGAATCAGGGAATTATAAGCCAATCATACCTGTAAAAGTTGTTTTCTTCTTTTCTTTGCACAGTACTGTCTGTATATTGTTTTAACACAAGGCAAAATGCCTGGAGTACAGCTGTGACTACCGTGTCAAGAATATTGATGATAGCAATATCAGAGAATATTGATCAGAACACAACTTAGATATGACAGCTTGGTAGGAATCATGACAATCACATTCCAGATAATTTTTTAAGGAAGTCACAAAAGTATTGTATTTATTTGTTATTGTTCACCAGGTAAGTATGCTAGGCATAATAATGCTTTTTTTCAGACATGACCTGATTGTTAGGCAGTATAGCGCAGTGGTTTAAGGCACTGAGCTACAACTCTGGTGATATTCAACAAACCAGACCTGGGTTTGAATCCCACAGCTTCCACTTGCACACTGTGTGACCCTGAGAAAATCACTTAACTTCCCTGTGCTCCTGTAAAAAAGCTTTTAGCTTAGTGTGCTACTCCTGGTTAAACAACTTAAAAAAAAAAATTGTTAGGCATAACCTGATGAAAGGAAACCTATACATACCTGTATTGTATATCTACACAATAGCAACAATTTAACATGTGTCTACAAATATGGATAGTAATATAGATCAAGTGGTTAATTCATAACATGAATGGGAAGGGAACTATGATAAATATACTACAGTGGATTATTAATTGGTTGGACAGTAGAAGAACAAACGTAGTAATGAATGGTTACCTTTCTGCATGCATCAAGGTATGAGTGAAGTCATAAAGATCAGTTTTGTGACACACTCTTTTTAATATATTCACAAGTGACCTAGCGGTAGAGAAGAATATTTTTTAGGTATTAATTATGATTTATTATATATAATATTAACTATATATAATAATTGGCTAGTACTTTTTCCCATAGGGAAAGCAGGTTGCAATTTTGCCATTATAACCAGCTGGTTATAATGGCAAACACGCGCTGGCTTCCACTGTTGGAAAGTGCAAGACACTGCTCCCTCATGAACATCAGTTTAAAACAGCACTTTGTCCCTTGAGCATATCTGGCATAGTCACACTTGACTCTCCCTACAGGCATAGCAAGAACAGCAAGAAAGACCAGTCTCCATAGAAACAGATGATCTCTGAAATAAAAGTTATAAAGAAAGGAAAAAAAATATTACATTTTTAGAGACTCTAATAAAATAAAACCTAATGTTTTTCATTTGTTGCTGTTGCTCATTTGTGTCCTTAACCCAATGTTCCAAGTTGCAAATCAGATCGCAACTATGGTAACGTAAGTTGTATTTTTGAAAAATGATTGCTGCAAGTTAAAACTGTGTTAACTGTTAAAAGAAAGTTGCCTGTTGTAAATTACTAGTCTTAAACTGTAAGTGAATAAACAATACAGATGCTGATCAGACCTTCCGCTCTACTTGCATTCTTGCTCTCCCTCTTATGTAGTCTCACTAAGCAGCCCTTATCAACAGTTTCTCTTACTGGTGAAAAAATGCCAGACAGCAATTACATAAAATAAAGGCTGGTATGGTGGTTAAAACTCAGACTTTACACACAAGTGGTGTGTGATGCCATTATAAATTGGAATCACGCAATTCTGGTGTGTGTAAAATCCTTGTTATAACCACCATTCTAGCCATTATTCTCTATATTATTTATTAATTTATTGTATTACAAAGATAGGGACAGGACAAGACAGCATAAACCATTCCAAGCAGTTTCCAATCACATCTTTATTTTATTCAATATTCCAGTTAGATCTTTATTTTATTCAGTATACTGTATACTGTATTACTGGCCATCTGTTATGTTGCCAATATTTCAGTTAAGGCCCATTTTCACAAGGACAGTGTTCCAAAATACTAAGTACTGTTTACTGTCTTCTAAAAGGCTGTTATGCATTTCTTACTTCTGGATCTGCTTTCAGACGGAGGCAGCTGAAGCAAGGCACACGTCTGTATGTCTGCGTGTTGGTATGTAAGTACTTTTATATTATGTGTACTGTGTGTGTGTGTGTGTGTGTGTGTGTGTGTGTGTGTGTGTGTGTGTGTGTGTGTGTGTGTGTGTGTGTGTGTATGTGTGTATGTGTGTGTGACTGTGGGCAGGTCTGTCCAGAGCCAACAACAGCAACTTCTGCATTGGCTTGCTATATAAGGTTTTATTTTTTTGTTCCATTATTGCAGTGTAAATGTAGGATTTTTACATCATAACATACCTCTTAACCTAGAGCTACTAAGATGTGGAACAATGACAAACAAAATGTACTAAAAGGAGGTGCACTAGCCCTCTGAATGTGGGACATATCAAACATGAAGAGTCAAGCTCTGAACACTATAGAATCAGTGCCTTTATTTGTGCAAGTTTAATTTTAATTTAGTCTCATAGCTTTAAAACCTGAGTTTACAGTATCTTCTCTGTGTGGGCAGTACTTTACATGTGACGGATGGATGGGAGACAGAATAATACTAAGGGGTAAACTGAGGGACATCCCATGTAATGAAGAACAGCTGAGAGGTATGCTTCACAATAATACACATAAATTACAATCCAAGCCACACATTCATTCTATGTGTCTTAGTAGAATAATGATAATAAGTCCTTTTGGCCCCGGCCATTGCATGTTTTCTTAAGAACAGAGAAAATATTTGGCCCAAAGATACAAGGCCAGAACATTAAGGATTTTTCTAGGTTTACTTGCAATAGGCAAGGAAAAATATGTTGCTATCAGTATAGAAGAAGGAAAGAGATCTGTAGCCACATAGAAACCTACAAAAGTAACACATGGATGGATGATTTTAGTTAGCTAATAGTTTGCCATGGCTGAACACACTGGGCCTTCACACATCTTCAGCAACTAAAACAGTTTCAGCATGCATTCCTGCCATTATGGTATACAGGTCAATGAGAGAGAAATAACAGCATATCAAGTAAAAGAGCTGCAACATGTAACAGTGATATAGCAGGCTGTCAGGCAATGTGATTGTCAGCCCAACAGACCAATGAAACATAGAAAAATAGAAACAAAGAATTTGACGGCAGATAAGGACTGCTTCACCCACCCAGTCTGCCCAGTTCCCTACCAAATGGATAAGCTGCAGATCCCAGTTAACCAACAGCCTACTTCTTCCTACCCCAACCCCCTAGAACTGCCTTATGACCATCCCATCCATTCTTGAAATTCACCACTGTTCCTGACTCTACAACCTCCTCAGAAAGGCTGTTCTATGCATCCACAACCCTCTCCATGAAAAAATACTTCCTCACATTACCTCTGAGCTGTCCCCCCTCAATCTTCAAATTGTGCCCCCTTGTTCTTGCACACCTCTTTTTCTGAAATATGCTATCCTCTTGGACTTTGTTGGTTCCCTTGAGTTATTTGAAAGTTTCTATTATGTCTCCCCTCTCCCTCCTTTCCTTGAGGTTATACACATTCAGCTCCTTAAGTCTCTCTTCATATGTCTTCTGGTGAAGAACTTGCACCATTTTAGTTGCCCTCCTCTGGACTGCCTCCATCCTGTCTGTGTCTTTGCAGAGATGGGGTCTCACCAGCTGTCTGTACAGAGGGATAACAACATCCTGTTTCTACTGGTGATGCTTCTCCCCTATGCATCCTAGTATTCCCCCAGCCCTCCTTACTGCTCTCTCATATTGCTTGCCCACCTTTATGTCATTTGATATGACCACCTCCCTGTCCCTTTCCATTTTTGTTCTTGTTAGTATCTCACCCCCCATTGTGTACTCTTCGGCTGGGTTTTTATTCCCCAGGCACATTACTTTGCACTTCTTAGCGTTGAATCTAAGCTGCTATACATTTGACCATGCCTCCAGCCTTGCCAAGTCCCTTCTCATCCTTTGCACCCCACCTTGTGTATCAACTCTGTTGCAGATCTTTGTGTCATCTGCAAAGAGACATACTTTTTCTTCCAATCCCTCTGCAATATCACTTATAAAGACATTAAAGAGGACCAGTTCCAGTACTGAACCCATCGGTACCCCACTAGTATCCCCCTTTTCTTCAGAGTGGACTCCATTTACTATTACCCTCTGTGTCCTATTCTACAGCCAATTCTTTACCCAGGCTACCATCTTGGGACTTACTCCCAGGCTGGCCAGTTTGAATATTAATCTTTTGTGTGGAACTGTGTCAAATGCCTTGCTAAAGTCTAGATAGACCATGTCCACAGCCCCCTCCTTGATCTATTACTTTGGTCACCCAGTCAAAGAAATGTACTAGATTAGTCTGACATGACCATACCCACTGTGAATCCATGTTGCCCTGGGTCCTGTGCCCCTCTGGCCTCTAGGTACTCAATAATTCTTTCCTTCAGAAGTGATTCCATCATTTTCCCAATCATTGAGGTTAAACTAACAGGTCTGTAGTTTCCTGCTTCTGCCCTGCTCCCACTTTTGTGAAGTGGAATAACTTCTGCCCTCTTCTAATCCTCAGATATCACCCCATCCTCCCATGATTTGTTAAAGACGGTAATCAGTGGTGTCACTAGTTCTACCCTTAGTTCTTTTAGAATTCTGGAATGAATCCCATCAGGCCCCATTGCTTTGTCCACCTTCAGTTTTAAGAGTTCTTTCAGAACCCTTTCTTCTGTGAATAGGCTGGTATCAACCCCCATATCTAGAGTGTTTTCTATTGTTTGGTTTCGGTACCTCCCCCTCTTCATTTGTGAATACTAAGCAAAAATATTTGCTTAGTATCTCTGCCTTTTCACAGTCACCCTCTGTCCACCCCCTTCCTCTTTATTAAGCCTCACTATTCCTCCCTTGGTCTTCCTTTGCTCCCTGATGTACCTATAAAAGGTTTTATCCCCCTTCTTAACTGAGTTAGCT
Organism: Neoceratodus forsteri; assembly: GCA_016271365.2. Lineage (NCBI taxonomy): Eukaryota > Metazoa > Chordata > Ceratodontiformes > Ceratodontidae > Neoceratodus > Neoceratodus forsteri. The sequence goes on from CM057449.1 coordinate 376,486,874, forward strand.
ATTTTTTACTCGGTTTTGGCCTTTGCTGTTCTGACTGCCTTCCCTGCTTCCTTTTGCTTTAATTGATGCAATTCTCTGTCCTGCTCCTTCTGTGATTCCTTGTACTTCCTGGATGCTTTCTTTTTCTCCCTAACCTTCCGTGCCACCTCCTTTGAGAACCATAGTGGTTTCTTACATTGTTTTGTTTGGTTTATTTGCTTCACACAAAGGCTTGCTGCCTCTGTGATGGCAATTTAGATTATTTCCCATTGTTCTTCCACCCCTCCTTCCTGCCCATTTGCTAGTGCATTCCTTAGGCACTCACCCATTCTGGCAAAGTCAGCCCTCCTGAAGTCCAGTACCTTTGCCTTTGTATGGCTTGACCCTACTGATGTGTTTATCGTGAACCATACTGTTCGATGGTCACTAGTTCTCAGATGGCTACCCACTTCTAAATCTGTGATCCTCTTGCCATCTCCATTTGTGATTACCAGGTCTAAGATTGCTCCCTCTCGAGTGTGTTCCAATACTAGTTGTCTAAGGCATGCCCCATGTAGGGCATCTAGAATGACCCCACTCTTAGAAGTGGCTGCTGCAAATGCACTCCAGTTAACATCTGATATATTCAGATCCCCCATCAGCAATACCTTCCCTTTTTCTGCCATTCTAAGGATACTTTCTATCATTTAATTGTCCATGTCCTCTCCCTGTGATGGGGGTCTGCATACAACCCCTGTGTGGATTGTGGTGCCATTGTCTGTCTCCAAATTGACCCACAGTGCTTCCTGTACTCCTTTACCCTTTTGTTCTGTTGCTTTGATTCCTTCCCTTATTTGGAGAGCTCCTCCTCCTCTTTTACTCTCCCTGTCCCTCCTATAGATAGTGTATCCTGGTATGTGTACAACCCAGTCATGGTTCTGTGTGTACCATGTTTCTGTGACTGCCATGATATCCAGATGTTCCTCCTTCATCAAGGCCACTAGTTCAGGAAGCTTCTTACCCAGACTATCGGTATTAGTACTCATTGCTCTCCATTTTTTGATGGCTTTACCTCTTGTAGCACCATCCCTGTCCTTATTGACTTTGCTTTCTTCATTCACCCCTGTCCTGCTCCCTGTTGACCTTTCTACCTTGGTCTTTACCTCATTTAGTACCCTATTTCATAGGGGGAGGCTGGGAATTCCCTGCTACTTATCGCTGCATCCCCCCTTGACTAGTTTAAAAGCTTGCCAAAGAAACATTTAAACTAACCACCCAGAAGACTTGTTGCCTTCCTGAACAGATGCAGACCATCATGTCAGCATAAGCTGGTATCCTTCCAGGTGGAACCCCAGTTCCCAATGAAGCCAAACCCCTGTGCTCTGCACCATATTTTCAACCATCTATTGAATCGCATGGTGTGAAGTACCCTCACCTCACCCTTGCCATAGACAGGCAGCACCTCTGAGAAGGATACTGTGTGTGCTACATGCCTTGGGCCCCTCCCCAACTCAACAAACTCCTCCAGTACTGCTCTAATCTCATCTTGAGCCAAGTCATTCATCGATAGGTGGACAATGATGTCCAGCTTAGTCTCCCATGCAGCTGTTCTCGTGATCCTGAGGATGCGCTTCCTGTCCCTCCAAGCCATGGCACCAGGCAGGCACCTTAATTCAGTTTTCCCTGCTCCCCCCAGTTCTATACTCCTAATAATTGAGTCCCCCACCAGGAGCTGCTTCCTTTCCCTGTGGTGTCCTCTGCCTCCTTCCTGTGGGGCTCCCTTGTGCCAGTTGTCCACAACCTCCTTAGTATCCTCTGTGGTTGCATCCATTGGGGAACTATGCTCCATCAGAATGGTGTATGGATTGTGGAGTGGTACAACTGACTGGGTGTTCCTCTGTTCCACCACCCTCACCCTCTCTGAGCCCACTGTGGTCCAACTGTTGCACTTTCTTCGCAATCTCTGAGGTAGTGCTGGTGGCTCTGGTGCTCCCTGGGTTGTGGAGGTTCCCTTACTACTGTCCAGTGTGGCCTGAAGACAGGCAACCTCCTCCCTCATGGCAGAGAGCTGCCTGAAAATAGGGCAGCATCTCAGCCTCCAGAAAGACTCCCAGAAGATTGCTGCCCCACAGCAAGTACATTGCACTACTCCCCACATGTCTGTCTACCTTCCTGTTTATCTTGTATGTTTTTTTCAGTGATTGTTATATATATATATAGATATATATATCTATATATATATAGATATATATTATATAATGTGTATGCTTATATTGTCAGTGCAGTGTGGTAGAAAGGAAATGACAGTGGTATGCTCCTTGCTCTTTTGAGGAAATGATGTCAGAACCCCTGGTATAAAGGAAATGGTATCGGGGTGGATGGGGTGAGAAGAATGGGGGGTTATGGGCACAAACTGTGCCTTCACAAAACAATCGGCTAAAAGCTCTGACCCACCACTACGATGAGTGTTGACCTTCCTGTCAGCAAGATGACCTACACAACAATTTAACAGAGAAAATACCCTGCTAATCAAATGGAGAAAAAAAAAAACAAATAGCTGAGACAAACACAGGTAAACCTCCCCAGCCCCAATACAGCCTGATGATTAGTGCTGTGAAAGCAATCAGCCCCAAAACAAGTCAGCTGTGCACAAGGACAGACACAGTAAACACTGTTTCAGTCCCTCTGGGTTTAAGCTCCCAATCTCCAAAGCAGTATTGCAAGCCTCTTCACTGAAAAGAATAACAATTGTAATATGTAAAGTAAGGTCCACCTCCCACTGCTGTGAGCATGACTGTCTTTCCTAATACTTCCAAGTTCAGTATTTTACCTTTCAGTTAGAATTAGCCTCCCTTGAAGAATATTAGCTTTTCTGATGGATCTGCTACAAACCAAAGTGCAATAACAATTGTAAAATGTAAGCTAAGGTACACCTCCCTCTGCTGTGAGCAAGACTGCCTTTCTTGCAGATTCTAAATTCAGTATTTCAACTTTCAGCCAGAGGAAGCTTCCACCTGAAGAATATTAGTTTTCTGAAGAATCTGCTATAAACCATTTGCTTATAGTAATCTTATCAGGTCTGTAAGACTCTTCCAAAAGCCATTGGATGATAAGTAGCTGTGATGTAAGCACTTGATGACACAGCCTGGTCTGGCCTTTTAAGGCACACAGAGAAAACCAAAAACAGTTGAGATGGTGTACTTTTCTTATGCAGTAACGGGGGTTGGGGGGGGGAGGCACTTTGCATCCAGGATTCAGCTCTGCAAAGTTTTCATTTCTTTACCTATGCCAGACTTAGCTTGATTCAGGGAACATTCTAAAATTTACAGAGTTTTACAACAGGTAAAGACTAGTGAGAAAATAGAAAAAAGTCAGTAAGAGTAAAGTAAAGTAAAACTTTATTTATAAAGCACCTTTCCAAAGCCAGGGCACTTTATACAAATACAATATATAAGCATAAAAAGATAATACATTAAATATAACAACTGATTAAAAATCATCAGGGAAGGCCAGTTTAAAAAGATATGTTTTCAAGATGGATTTATCAAAAACTGCAAAATGGAAATTGTTCACTCATAGGAAATTGTTCCATCAGAATATTAAACAAGCATTTGTCAATGCCGAATGTTTGCTTGCTGGTATTGTCATTGGTAGTGCAGGAGTGACAGATGCATAATAGGAATGGTAGTGAGGTATTGTAGTAATGCCAACTGCCACCCCCACCTTGCAGAGAGTGAGAGGTGTTGGGGTGTGTGCCTTTGTGTCATGGGCTGTAACAGTCATGGCAGAGACTTTCAGGTGTTCATAGGTGCTGGAAGATAGCAACAACTGAGGGGGTGGGTGGTGGGAAGGGTACTTATGAGGGGGGAAAAGGGAAGGGTGTGCAGAGTAGGGCTTACCATAGAAAGCATAAGGATGCAGAGGTATGACAAAGATAGTAATGTTAAGAATGTAGTTATACCATATAGACATATTTATTGCAGTATATGGTGAACATAGAAACCTATGAAAGTGTCAGCAGAAACAGATCACCCGGCCTATGTAAGTCTGCTTCTGTGTGCAGGTATAGTAAGAGATCAGTTGTCAATCAATTCCCTCCAATACCTGCATGTAAAGCGTGAATGACAGAGTCAGACTGCAGTCATTATTGACAGTATTTACTTGGTACAACCATGTTAAACATTTATATTGTAAATTAAGTTAAACATTGCTCAAAGTTCTAAAAGAATAGATTATGTACATTAAATGTTTTTACAGCATATGCAGTTCAAGAACCTATGCTATATATATTTCTTTTAGTTAGTTAACCAGGTATAGCACACTAAGCTGAAAGCTTTTTTACAGGAGCAACCTGGGAGCACAAGGAGTTAAGTGACTTGCTCAGGGTCATACAGTATGCAAGTGGAAGCTGTGGGATTCAAACCCAGGTCTAGTCTGCTGGATATTACCAGATTTGCAGCTCACAGCCTTAGACCACTGTGCTATACTATATATGATTACATTGTTATACACTTTAGGTTCACAATGTGTATATAATATATATATCTGTTAGAAGACGTCCCATGTAATATAGCAGTCTTAGCAGAAATGCAGTATCATGTCATATCAATTGATTTAAATAAGCTGTTATGTTAATTTTATTGTTTCTATTTCTAAAAGAAATACTAAACTCCAAGTACAAAGTGTAGTAATATAAGTGCCACTCAATTCAGTTCACTAATGTGCGTCAGTAAATGGGCTTGCCCATGACACGGTCAGACTGCACTCGTTATTGACAGTATTTACTCGCTGAAATGAATCACATGCAAATTGTACCCAAGTAATTTTCAGCCCATAATTAAGGCTTCAGATTTATATTTATCGATCTGTCATCAAAGTGCAAAATTGCTAGGGTGTAGTGTGGCTCTATTACTATTCAATGCATAGTGTTTGATTATGTTAAAATTGCTGGGCAATTAACTAAATTGCCAAATATACAAATAAATAGTTTACATTGGAGGCAGTATAGCACAGTGGATTAAGGCTCTGAGCTGCAAATCAGGAGACCTAGGTTTGAATCCCACAGCCCCCACTTGCATATTGTGTGAGTCTGAGCAATTCACTTAACTTCCCTTTGCTGCCAGGTCGCATCTGTAAACAAGCTTTCAGCTTGCTGTGTCTCTCCTGGTTAAACAACTGGGGAAAAAAATCATTTTTGTTTTTTATTTTCAATAAATCACATACAATTTAATGTAGAACTGAAGCATAGCATTTAAAACGCAAGACATACTGAACATTGGATCAAATCGCTTTATTCTCATCCTGTGTTACTTCTGGCTGTCCTTGTTCTGAGTTTTTTTTTCTTTTGTTGTCAAGATCGATAAATGTTAATTTGAAGCCCTAATTACGGGCTGCAAATGCATTGGATAAGATCTGCATGTGACTCGTTTTAGTGAGTAAATAGAATGAATAATGAGCACAGTCTGACTCTGTTATGGGCAAACCCATTCAGTGGTGAACATCAGTAAATTGAATTGAGTGGCAGTTATAGTATGATACTGTGAATTTGGAGCTTAGTATTTGTTTTAGAATTAGGAACAATAGATTTAACATAGCTGCCTATTTAAATGGATTGATATGGCATGGCACTGCATTTTTGTAAGAGGCTATATTGGATGGGACGTCTTACATAGAAACATAGAAATTGATGGCAGATAAGGACCGCAAGGCCCATTCAGTCTGCCCATTTCTTTTCCTACCTTATAAATGTGCCATCAGCCTGTGCTCTGTCAGTGGCCTATCTATTCATAGTCATTTATATTGCTCCCTTATACCTATCCCATGCCTATTTGAAGCCCTGCACTGTATCCATAGCCACCACTTCTTGTGGAAAGCCATTCCATGCATCCATCACCCTTTCTGTGAAAAAGAATTTCCTCACATTCCCCCTTAATCGGCCCCCCTCAAATCTCATGCTGTGTCCTCTTGTCCTGCTATTTTTCTTATATTTAAACATGTTAGACTCTTTCACCCTGTTAATGCCCTTAAGGTGTTTGAATGCCTCGATCATATCACCTCTCTCCCTCCTTTGCTCAAGGGTATACATATTGAGCTCTGTTAATCTGTATTCATATGTCTTCTGATGCAGTCCCTGCACCATTTTGGTTGCCCTTCTCTGGACTGCCTCAATTTGGTTAATGTCCTTGTGAAGGTGTGGCCTCCAATACTGCACAGTACTCGGATGGGGCCTAACCAGTGTCTTGTAAAGAGGGATTATTACCTCCCTCTTACGACTTGTGATACCCCTACTAATACACCCTAACACCCCCCTAGCCTTAACTACTGCTTTAGAGGTCTGCTTGGATGATTTCAGGTCATCAGTGATGATGATGCCCAAGTCTCTTTCTTCCTTTGTGACTGCTAGCAACTCCACTCCCAGCCTATAGGTGGCTTCAGGGTTTCTCTTCCCTATGTGCATGATTTTGCACTTTGCATTAAATCCCAGTTGCCACTCTTCTGACCATTTTGTTAGTTTATCAAGATCTCTTCTCATTCTGCCCACCCCATCTGGATCATCTACTCTGTTGCAGCAGTATAGCGCAGTGGTCTAAGGCTTTGCGCTGCAAGTTTGGTAACATCCAGCAGATCTGACCTGGGTTTGAATTCCACAGCTTCCACTTGCATACCGTGTGACCCTGAGCAAGTCACTTAACCTCTTTGTGCTCCTGTAAAAAAGCTTTCAGCTTAGTGTGCTATACCTGGTTGAAAAAAAAAAAAGATCTTGGTGTCATCTGCAAACAGACAAGCCTTACCCTCTAGTCCATCTGCAAGGTCACTAATGAAGATGTTTAAGAGTACTGATCCCTGAGGTACCCCACTTGTGACTTGCATCTCTTCTGACTGTATACCATTTACCACCACTCTCTGTTTTCTGCCCGTCAACCAGTTTGCCACCCAGTTGACCAACTTCTGACCCACCCAAGCCTACCCAGCTTATTTATCAATCTTCTATGTGGAACAGTGTCAAAAGCTTTGCTGAAGTCAAGGTAGGTGACATCAACTGCTCCCCCTGGGTCCACCACTCTGGTTACCCAGTCAAAGAAATCTATGAGATTAGTTTGACAGGACCTTCCTTTGTAAATCCATGCTGTCTTGGATCCTGTGCCCTATGGTTCCAGGTGTTGCAATATCCTTTCCTTAAGGTGCCTCCATAATCTTGACCACTACTGAGGTAAGACTGACTGGTCTGTAGTTCCCTGCCTCCTCCCTGCTACCACTCTTGTGGAGCGGGATCACATGAGCCCTTCTCCAATCTTCTGGGACCTCTCCTGTGCTCAGAGACTCACTAAACAGTTCTGCTAATGGCTCTGCTAGTTCCACCTTTAGCTCCTTAAGTACCCCTGGGATGTATGCCATCAGGTCCCATTGCCATATCCACCCTGAGCTTAGCAAGCTCTTGTAGGACCCTTTCTTTTGTGAAGGGAGTAGTGCTCACCTCCTCCCCTCCTGTCCATGATGCTAAGCTGTGGGCCCTACCCTACCTTCTCTTCAGTAAATACTGAGCAAAAGTATCTATTTAGGATAGATGCCTTTACAGGGTCCTCCTCCTCACATGCTCCCTTTCTCCATTAAGCTTAGCACACTCCTCTGGACTTTCTCCTTTCACTAATGTATCTATAGAAAGTCTTGTCACCTTCTTTTACTGTTCGTGCTAGTGTTTCCTCAGTTTGGGACTTTGCCTGCCTTACTGCCTTCCTTGCTTCCCTAGGGCAGGTTGGTATGCCTCCCTATCTTCATCCCACTGTGTTCCCTTATATTTCCTGAAGGCCAGCCTTTTGGCTCTGACCTTTTCTGCTACTGTATTTGAGAACCAAAGTGGTTTCCTTCTTCTTTTGCGCTTCCTTTTCTGTCTAACACAATGGGATGTTGCTTCAAGTATTGCATCCTTAATGCTTGCCCACTTTGCCTGTACCCCCTCACCTGTGTTTCTTTTTGCCAGGGCTAGCTTAACTCTGTTGGCCATCTTATCAAAGTCAGCTCCTCTGAAGTCCCATATTTTTGCCTTGGAATGGGATGATTTAGATGTAGTAGCCAAATTGAACCATACCATGTGATGGTCACTGGCCCCCAGGTAACCTTCTACCTGGAGATCTGTGATCCCTTTCTTGTTAGTCAGTACTAGATCTAGGATAGCCCTGTCTCTTGTGGGTTGCTGTACCAGTTGTTTGAGGCCCTCCCCCTGCAGGGAATCACTATGTGTATAGTTCTGGCAGATGTTCCTGCTGGTAGTGACCAATCTGTATCCGGCATGTTGAAGTCTCCCATTATCAGAACCTCCCCTTTAGCTGTCATGTTTTGTATATCTTCTAACAGTAATGTGTCTATGTCCTCCCCCTGGTCTGGGGGCCTGTAGACAACACCAGTTCTTATGGCTGTCCCATTTCCTGTTTCCAGGGTGATCCACAGTTCTTCTGGCTCCTTATGTGTATTCTGAATTTCTGTAGCTTTGATATTTTCATTGACTACAGGCCACCTCCCCTTTTGCACCTCGGTCTCTTCTGAACAATACATAGCCAGGTACTGAAGTCTCCCAAGTGTGGTTACTGGTAAACCATGTCTCACTAATTGTTACTATGCCAAGTTTAGCCTCTGACATTATTGCCTGCAGGTCTGGGATCTTATTTCCCAGGCTGTGAGCATTTGTGTACATGATTTTCCATTGGCCAGATTTTGGTGTGGTAGTTGTTGGGTGAGGTTTGGCATTACCCCTGTGAGTCGTATGGGGAGACAAACCTTTTTTCTTACCTCGTGATGCAAATGAACTGCAAACATGCTGAATTCCTGTTTCACCACTAGCTGAGAGGGAAGGGGTGTTCTTCCCATTCGATGTATGGGGTGCTGCACCCCTCTCCCCATTTGCTAGTTTAAATATTCTGCAAAGACTTCAAACTTCTGCCCCAATGCACTGACTCCCTCCTTAGTCAGATGCAGTCCATCAAATTTAAAGAACTTTCGCTCCCAGAACTGTTGCCAGTTCCCTACAAATCTGTGTCCTTTTTTCTGGCACCAGCCCTTGAGCCACGTGTTTAGCTCCCCTATCTCCCCTTCTCTGACCTTCCGTCCATCTGCTCCCCTCTCCCGGACTGGCAGGATCTCAGAGAAGGTGATGCCAGATGAAATAGATGATAGTTTGTCACCCATATATATTTTTATACACACATTGTGAACCTAAAGTGTATAACAATGCAGTCATACATATAGCAGAGCATAGGTTCTTGAATTACATATGCTGTGAATACATTTAATGCAAACTGTCCATTATTTTAGAACTTCAAGCAATGTTTAAATTTATTTGTAATAGAAATGTTTCACATATTCATGGAACATAAGCTTTAATGGCCACTTTGTTGATAAACTTAGTTGCATTTAAGTGGTTAAAGTAGTTGTTAAATTTTAGGATTTTCTAATTATGTTGCACATGCCCTTTGAGTATTGAAGAATGAAGGGGATATGGAATCGCAGCCCCTCAGGAAGCTGCAGTGGCGAAGCGCAGGGGTGGGTAGTGCAGCTAGTGCCTAGATGCCCTGGACTCAGGTGGGGCATATGTATTTTAGGAGATCGTACTTTTGTAATACATTGAATTGATGTAAGCAATTTGTTGCAATTTGTAGTTAAGTTGTGGGAAGTAAATCATTTTTGCATTATTTAAGGTGCTATGGAAGTTTTTCTGGTCCCCCACCACCACACCACCATTTGACCACCCATGAATTTGCTCACCATTAACACAGTTGGCAGTAGTATTTATTAATAAAAAGCACTGAAGCTTAAGCTCTTTTTTGTGGCTGAGCAGCCCTGCGATTTAGGGTAGCGGATATCCTTTTCTCTTTTTGGATTTCTAAATTTGTAAACATGGTTTGAGACCAGTGGTGTACTTTGATGTGTCTTATCTGTAGAATTGTTAATGCTATAAAGCACTTTGTAGCATTGAAAAGCAGCAGAAAGTGATACTTTGTATGTTTTATGACATGCTATCAGACTGGCAGTCTTTAGCCACAGTGTTTCTATCTATAGCATTAGTAAATCAGGAAGACATAACAATCACAGAAGAGCTGCCATGTACTGTAATGGTTTTGATGTATTTTATATCTATTGAACAATGTATTGAAGGAGGTGTACAACGGCAGTGTGGAGTGGTGCAACGTTAGTATGACAGACATGTCTTCGCACAGGACACAGTGACAGTAGAGGTAAGTAAGACAATTAGCAACATGTCATATTATCAGCCTATATTGTGGCTTATAAGTTTCTCAGACTCATTACTGTGAATACACAATGTATGTAGTCATGAACATACAAAGAGTTGCTAAAGCTCACGGGCTGTTTCTGCCACTGGTAAAGTGCAGGTATCCTACTGCATTTTACAGTAATGCAAAAAATGACATCATTGCCGTTTTCATGTCTTGACTCTTTTTTGTCTACTAAAATTAGAAAACCATGGCATGGTAGTACAAAGAAAATTAAACAATATAAAGCATGCCTAATCTGGGTTGCTTGCACAATTCTCACAATGGCTACTTGAAGGTCCAAATGAAATAGGAGGCAGTATAGCATAGTGGTTAAGGGCAGTGAACTGTAAACCTGAAGAAGTCAGTTTGAATCTCATTAGCTCCTTCTTTGCATACTGCGTGACCCTGGAAGCAAGTTCTGGTTTGGTGTGCCTTTTCTGGTTAAACAATTTCCCCAAATATAAACTTTAAGAATGGCAGGGCCCTGGCTGTTAAATACCAAGTCTATCTATTTTTTCTCTTTTAGTCTCTTTTTGTCTTTTTCGGCTGCCGCCTCCTATCCTCTCACCCTTGCTCCCTGATTTCTTCTAGGTTTCTGAAATGATTCTTTGTATGTGTTATTCATGTAGCCTGTTTGCCATGATGCCATATCCGAACTGATGAATATGGTTGTATGCTGTCTTTAACATTGTATGCCCTTGTTTAACATGTTTAACATATATGTACCCTCCTGATGTGGAACCTTTGTAAAAGAGCCTTGGCTCAAAGGTAATTGTAATCCTAGACTCCAATAAATAAATACATTTATCAAATGAAACCCAGTTTTGTTCTAGGTCATTATTTAACATGTACCCTAATGTGCAGCACTGAGCATAGAAGTTTGCAAGTAGTGGAATAGCTAGACTGCTATGGTGGTCTGGTCATTTACTGAAATTGAGTCAGGTAACTGTGACATAACAAAGCTGGTATTTGCAGCCATCTGTCATGTCACTGTAAAAAATAAACATGTGACTTTTTATGCAACAATCGGCATGGATTTTTTCAAAACTGGATGTCATTGATCCGTCTTAAGTGTGTTGATCCTGACTTGACTTCATTTCCTCTGAAACTGCTTGTTGTACTTGTAATGTTCTTTTGTGACTATGTATTTGATGTGGAACCTTTGCAAATGAACACCTGCGTTCAAATGTATTCCTTGAAGTTTTCAACAAAAATAAAGGAGCACTTTGAATGCTCATGGGCAAATGTGGTGGGGGGCTGCCCCCCCTCACCAACAGGTTCTAGAACCTATGGATGCATGTCCCCTATGCACTTGATCCCACCCACATGCCTTGCTATGCAGGTGACTGGTACAGGGTATCCAGTGAAGATAGCGACTGAATATGGGTGACCGTCAAAACACTGATTCATGTTCAGTGCTTTCCACATGGGCTATCCTGAAAGGGTAGCAACCCTATGTGAAAGAGAGTGTAGGGAAGGGTAACCCTAAAGGGGGGATAGTGAGGGGAAGGGCAGAGACAGGGAAGGTATTTTAGGGGACTGGTGTGTCTGTTGCCATCAAGCTAGCGATGTGGTGTGGTGGTGTGGGTGGTTAGCTCTTGTGTACCAGGTACAGGGTTCAGGGCTGGGGCCGGGAGCATGTAAATTAACCCTACAACAGGTAAAAGAATGTGCTCTTCAATGTTTTTATAGCAGACATCGCTGATGGACTGGAAGGGAAGGTGTGTCTCTTCACGGATGACACCAAGATATGTAACAGGATGGACAGCTCAGAAGGAGTGAGCAAGATGGAGGCTGACCTCAAGAAACTATAAAAATGGTCTGGAGTGTGGCAGCTGAGATTTAATGCCAAAAAGTGCAAGGTCATGCTCATAGGAAAGAAAAATCCAAGAAAGGAGCATTACCTAGGAGGCGAAAGACTGGCGGCCTCAAACCAGAAACGAGTTCTGAGAATTATAATCTCAGATGACTTGAAGGTTAGTAAGTAGTATGAGAAGGCAACATTGAAGGCCACCAGAATTCTGGGCTACACTGAGAGGGGAATCATGAGCAGGAGGAGAGAGGTGGAACTACCACTGTATAGATTGCTGGTCAGGCCTTACCTGGAATCCGGAGTCCAATTCTGAAGGCCTCACTTCAGGAAGGACATTGACCAGGTGGAAATAGTATGGAGAAAGGCAACAAAAATTATTCAGGGTCTCCAGTACATGTGTTATGAGGAAAGACTTAGGAAACTGAATATGTACTCCCTGGAGAAGAGAGAGAGGGGATATGATTGAAACATTCAAGTACATAAAAAGGCATTAGCAAGGTACAGGCACAGGAACTTTTTCACTTCAAGAAGGGCTCCAGAACCAGGGGATATGACCTTAGGCTGCAAGCAGAGAGGTTCTCTACCAACACCAGGAAGTTTTTCTTCATAGAAAGAGTGGTGGGCACCAGAAAAAGCCTGCCCCAAGAGGTTGTGGGGGTCAGCACTGCAGGGGAAATCAAGAATGCATTGGATAGACACAAGAGAGCCCTGACTACAAAGGGCAACAGAGTGTCAAATAGGTCTAAAACAAATAGGCGATCTCCTTCTGCCATCAACTTCTATGTTTCTATGTTTCTATTCACAAAGGAATTTCCAAAGCGCAAATTATCAGAAGTCAGGGTGTAAGCTATGCCACCCTAGGGACTGTAGTATCCCTTACATGCCTCCTGCACCTCACCTCTGGCTGTCTCACAGAGAGCAATCAATGGGCAGACTGCCCGCACCCAGGCCTTTGAGACACTCGGGAGGGCTAGGGGTCATACCAACACCACTGGTGCATTATAAATGGGATATGCAAGTCCTTCAGGACTGCCATATCTCTTTGGTCCCTGAAACCTGGGCAGACATGTCTGTGCGGATGGCTAAGTGATGTGTGGACACATTGGGATGGCAGTTTATACCCAGTTTTGTGACTCAACACCTATGAAATGAGAAATGGCTCTCTTTTTCCATAACCTGGTGTTCTTTTTCTGTGAATTTTTTTTTGTAACTTAAGGATGGTGCATAGTAAAATTCCATGTGATGTTTTTTAAAAATTCTGTGAACTTAGGCATGCATAAAAAAAAATCTTCACTAAACTGTTCACAACCTAAGGCTTCTCAGGGCAGCATGATCTTTGTGACTTTAAGGCCGGGGAGCAATAGCTTTCAATTCTTATGCTATCACCATCAGCAATATACAGTTTCAGTGCCCCAGCACAATTGCACAATTGTCTGTACCTCCATAAGGATTTTCCAGTATTTTTCTGCTAATCATGTTATCTTTGAGAATAAGCAACCCTCTTGATTTCCCTGAAAATTAATATAACATAAAATCCACTGACCGGTACTATCCATCACCAGCACCAACACATTCCTGGAGTTGTGAGGTGGGAGCCAAAAGTTTGTCACAATTAAATGCATATGTACAGGGTACCTCAGTGCCTTGGTAGTTTTGGGTCATATCCTTTGTGAAATCAGCAATCCCTAATGCAAAAACACAAGGCAGGAATCGACAAACTGGTAATAATAATTCCTGAAAAGATGCCCCAGTTGCAGAGTGCACAAAAACAAATGCATCTCTCTTATTCCAGAGAGGAGAGGTTCCTATAGGCACAGATCCAGGTGGATTTGAGTGAGAAATGCAACAGCTGTTCTCCATGGCTCCAAATTCAGTTTGCATAGGAGGTTTCAGCTTCTAGTCTTAATAATCCCTTATCTTTCACCAATGTTAACCACAGTTCCACAGAACATTAATAAATCCACAGTGGTGTCACTGTTTTAAAAGTAGTTTATTAGAACTACAAATATTGAAGACAACAAACTTATTTAACCTACTAGATAATTTGCATTTTATCAAATTAATATATTTCAACCCTGATACAAGCGGCAGTTGCAAAGTTTATACTTTGTTCCTTTACAGTTGCCCCTCCAATATTTGCCGCCAACATTTAACTACCCTACATTCTATTGTAACAGACAACTCTGGATAACTGGCCATGCCTAGGTTGCTTTCATAAAGCACTTTTTGCTTATGCAGCACATCTGTCTGCTATATGGTAAAGTGATCAGACTGTCAGAAGCTGAAGAAACGAAACTCCAGTTTGGCATTAAACTCTATTAATAACCCCATCTCAAGGAGCAAGTAACGGGGTAACAGTTTTTTAAAACCTACACTAGAGGAGGAAACCTGATCACACCAAAGAATGCACAGTCTGCACTTCTGAGGCAAAACACTTCTTTACATTACATAGCACACACCCAGCTAGGAGTTATTTCAGCATCCACCCACTTGAATTAATTTTAGATGACACTGCAACCCAAAAGCTAAGGAAGCAAAGGATTGATACCATTTATATTGGTTAATGAAGAACTCTAAAGGTTGAAAGACTGCGGACAGGATAAACAAGCCGTGTCAAATTGCCTGTCGTGCTCTCTGACGCACACACCTTTACATGTTCATGACTGATATATTGGTAGTTTTTTTATTTTATTATTAAGAACTATTATCTTTGTAAAATAATTATAGTCACAATATTGTACTACAAACATGTACCCTGCACTTACTAATCGATTTAAAACGTGATCACTAGTAGTGACCTAGAGCAGTGTAATCTGTGATACAGCAAATAGACCCACTTTTGCATCACCTGATTTAAGACCAACCTCTGTATCTGTCATGCTGTTCAGCTGTTTCCACTTTGACCCGAAGAAAAGGGTTTTATCTCTAGAAAGCTGGTCTTAGAAATAATTTTGTTAGTCCAATAAAATGTATCACCAGCAACATAGTTGTTTTTTTTCTTCTCTACATTGTTGCCATAAGATTAAAATTCCCTAAAGTGTTATGGGTCACAGTCTGATGCAAAATACAGGACATTTGTGTAGATGAAACAGATACGTTGATTATTCTATGCTGGGGGGGAGGGCATGAAGGACTGAGGGTCCTTTCTGACCTTTAATATAACCATGTACTGTGATTTGCCTATATGGTGGAAATGCATTCAAAGAATAAATGTAAACAGATTTCTGTTTGTTTGAAAACAAATAATCTGGAAAGGTTTTCACGGGTGCCCACTTGCAGTATGATGTACTACAAAATTAATGTGGGGTTTGTAATTTGTTTAGCCACACATTAAAGGAAAACTACACCCAAAACCTGAAAAAATATATGTTGTGCAGAGTGTTTTAATTTGTATGTGAAGTTCTAGTGTTTCCTTCCCTCTGACTGGTATTAGGAGTTTTTTCCAAATTAGCCTGCTAGCTTTATGCTAGTTTTACGACCCCTGGGATCTCCATACCTGATAGTGTAATTGTATTTCTGGTTCCCACAGTGCATTTTGTCTCATGTGACTGTGATGTAGGAGAGACCCAACATTCAGCACACACATGCCAAACAAAACTAAATATCTTGGAAGCTTTACAAGCTGTACAAAAATTACCAGCAGCAAAGTTTTTCAGGACAGTAAAACCTTTAGAATGAGGGTGGTCACCAAGCTGAATTCTACAGATTTTAAAATATAGCCATCTCTGTTGTTGTGAACTGATTGTAATGCAATCCTTTCTGCTGGATTTATGGGCTCTACTACATCACCATTACATGAAACACGGTGCATCGTAGGACAAAGAAATGCAATAAAACTATTTGATATGGTGATCTCCAGGGGTCGTAAAACTACCCTAAAGCTAGCAGGCTAATTTAGGAAAAACTCCTAATACCAGTCAGAGGGAAGGAAACACTAGAACTTCACATACAAATTAAAACACTCTGCACAACATATATTTTTTCAAGTTTTGGGTGTAGTTTTCCTTTAAGTACCCAACCGGTTGGTTTTAACGGTTGCAGTGTGGAAATCAAGTTCAGAAAGTAAATACTTATTTGTTCAGGTGTTTTGAATCCTAAATAGATTTACTGTAGTTTGCACATGAGGTAATCCTATCAGATGCGCGCAACTGATAACGCTGCATTAGCGTGTGGGAAAGTATTAAACCTTGCCAACAGATAGAGAAGCTCAGACGTGCCCGTTAAAATGAATTCAAGTTCTGATATTACAGTTAACAAATCTTTCCTATATGCAAAACAGCCTTATTAATCTGTAATACACCCTTCAGGTTGTGAATCGGTCTTTGAAACTGATTACTAATTGAGCCAGTTACTTAAGCTTGTTGGGAGTGTATTCTACTATAACTTATTGTGATCATTTGGACGGGGTGTTTCAGCTACTTTGGTATCCTATTATTCATTTACTGCACCTCCAGTCTAAGTGACTTTTAGTTTTGTATGTGGTATGCTTTTTTTGCCAAGTCTGCTTCAATCAGCAGCGTCTGTGTATGAAAATAATGAAAGACCATTGTATAGTTTATTTTCTCAGCTTCATTCTTTCTAGTTGATAATGGCAGGGGTTTACAACTGTGGAGCCATGTGGAGAATTGGAAGTATTTCTAGCAAGTATAATGTGCAAACGACTAGGCATTTGCAGCCTTTAACAATTGTTCTTGAATAGCAGAGTAATATTTAAAATGTACAGGATTAGCACAGATAGCATTTCACATGAGAATATGGTTTGGCAAGATATCCTGGCTACAGCATAGAAAGGTGCATCCTTCCCACTATGCGAATAACAACACGAGCAAGCCTGCGAAGATGAGGGGTTTTAAAAAAATTGTGCGGTGCAGTGTTCCAATGTCCGGAGGCTCAGAGGTGTATGTCTCTGTCGGAAAGTGGCAAATTCAGGGGAGAGTGGGACACTGGATGACTCTGAGCAGACAGCTGCTCACTCTTACTCTCTCACCCATTCTCCCACTCCCGTTACTTGTTCTCGCTATGAAATAATACAGCTACAATCTACCCCCACGTCGGCTTTCATGGGACTGTGGGGGTGTGTGTGTGTGTATGTGTGTGTGTGTGGGGGGGATGCAAATCTTCTCTCTCGACCACAAAATCACCACGGCACAGCCACAGAAGGAATGCTGTGTACTCCGCCGGGTGTCAGTGTCCTGGTGAGCTTGGGAGAAAAGGAAGACGTAGCACATTATGTAAAGCGGAGACACGTTTAAACCGCTGATTGCAGCGGACCCGTTCTTTCATGTCAAGATCACTGCTCTGAATCTGCTGTCACAGACAGCTGGCTGCTCCATTGGCACATATGGGACGCACCCCGCAGACTGAGAACTGCATTGGCAAGGACAGACACACATATCCAGCAGGTCATATTATCCCAAGATGTTTCTTGCGCATGTGCGCAAGCAAACATAAATATACTGCAAGAAGCCTTTTTGTTCATGACAAAGTATTTGGTATGAGGCAAAACTTCACTAGGATTTCTCAAGTATTAGCAAAGTTCCATGACTAGGAAGAAACTGATGATGCTTCTCAAAACTTCACAGTAGGCAAAAAAAAATCTACAAGAGCTATAATCCTGGACTACCAACTCTTGCTACATTTGCTTGCTATGGGCAAGTAAAATCAATCCCTGCTACAAGATGTTCATGCCAATCAGAAAACTATTACAGCATCTCATCTCTCAAATTAAGGCCATCCACCATATTCACTGGTCAAGTTGTGTGGAACTTTCACATTCTGCTTCCAATGGAATTCTGCAGGATTTCAGAAATTCCACCTAATGTAGTAGGATTCCATCAGATGTGGAATTCCAAAATTCCAAAAGAGGTCTGCGTCTTTTTATTTAAACAGTGGATAAGTAATTTGTATAGTTCACATGAACCACAGATCAGGTTTCTGAAAACTGTGGGGAAGTAATCCATGTCTTACATACATCACCGAAAACTAATTTGTGGCTTCAATTAAAAGACTTGTTAGATTTCTGTGTAATTTTCCAAAAAATTCTGAAAAGGAATTTGGGGATGGAATTGCCATGTGGCCTGAATTCCATCAGTGGAATTCCACATTCTGCAAAGCTTTGCCCATTGGTCTATCTGGCTGTCCATTTCTGCAATTATTGGTCCAAGAGACCAATAGGATGGTCAAGCAGCTTTCAGGACTCAATATGCTACAGTACTATACTTCTTGCAGCACAATGATGTGGATGAGAGACAGCAACATACAGCTTATTTGGCAGTCCTCTAATCTGAAATGTAAAAAGACAGGCCAATGATTCATATGCCAGATGTTTAAACCTTTAGTCATTGATTTGGATAGCTTTGATGAGGACTGCTATAATTTGATCTGCTTTTGTCATACTATGTGAAACAAGCAGATTTAGACACTGCTCATACTGTACCTTTTATTTTTATAGTTTTGAGTGATTGTATAGGGTTTGCTTTCAATCTTTTGTGCCCCATTTGGCTTTGTGATCCACTCCAGTTTAAACTGCTGACTGACAATTAGATGATACAGATGTGCTCATTCTGTGCTGCCATGTTGTTGCTGTCTGTTTGTACGCTTGTGTTCTACTAATGGGAGTGCACTTAGTTCTTTGTGTGCCCATCTGCTGATTGATCTCCTGTTGCAAGCTACACCTGGGGTTTGAGTAATGAAGGTCAAAATTTCACTCAAAGACAAAAACTGAAATTCATAGCAACACAAACGCTGCACCTTGCTGTGATAGCCATGCTGCTTACAACTGTTGAAAGGATCTTGAGAAGGCTTACCTGTGAGTGTGTGTGACTCCATGTAGCAATAAGTACTGTATGAATAGTCAAGTAGTAAGCATTCTAACAAATGCTCCCCAGTATTGTATGCCTGGACACATGTTAAACCAAAATAATGCAGCTTTAAAAGTTGAAAGTGGAACAAAAATGACGTGCAATAAACAATACTAACACAGTTTAAATCTGCATTAATTTTGGATTTTGCACATGCCTGTGATTGGTTAAAATTATTGTTTATAGTGATTATTGACTCCTTATGATTGATGTTACAAATCATTCATTCATTCATTCATTCACTCATTCAACACAGGAGTCCAGAAACCAGACAGTGCATATTGCACAAGCCGGTTTAGGACATGGACTGTGAACAGCAAGTGCCTAAATGTGGAATGGGTAAAAAGTCAAACAATATCCTTTTAACCAGTGACATAAATGCTTGATACAACAGACAGGCAGAATTTGGGCTGCTGACATGGGGTCACTTTTATTTGATACAAAATCGTAGAACATTTATTCATTAATATTGACTGACTACCATTCACTGCTGTATAACTTTTTATATTATGCTAGCTCATTTACTCATGTCTCTGTGTATACCTGTTATCCTGTGATGTAATGCCATATCTGTATTTGTTTTGTAAGTTGTTACTCCCTACATCCCCTTCCCTAGGTCTCACCTGGAAACAAACCTTGCTTCAGTGTGCCTTTCCCAGTTGCTAACTTTTAAATAAATAAATAAAAATTGTTAATTACACTTGCATACTGTGTGACCCTGAGCAAGTCACCTAACCTGCCTATGCTCCTAGGAAACTTTTGTAAATGAGCCTTGTGCCCAGTGTGCCTTACCCAGTCACCAAGAAATACAAAAAAAGGAAAAACAATTAATATACCCTCTATACATAAAACTGTGATACTGTGTATGGTTGGTTTTCACAGAGCTAATTATATATTAGATTGGGAAACTTTATTATCTGCTTTCTCATGTTCCTTAATTTGAAAGTTCAGCATATGATCGACAAACTAATTACTGAGCCCTGTGCATTTTCTGCAGGCTTTATGCATATGGTCAGTGTTTGTGTCAAAAATTAAAACAGGCTACTATTATGTAAAGTTTTATTTTAATTGATGTAATATTTAATTCAGGAACGACAGACACAGTAGTTATCAACACTTTAGGAGAGTAATAAATTACACCTGACAATAATTTAATACATGGAATAAATCCAATTAAATTAAGTTAAATTGAAAGATGATTTAGAAGTTGTTTAAATACACTTTCTATAACTTGATTATATATGGATTGAAAACAAATCATTTGTGTTAAACTGGATGGAAAATATTTGCTTTTATATAAAATTAGACCAATTAGTACTGCACTGAAACTTGTTAGCAATATCTTCTGAAGATACATAGATTTGATGGCAGATGAGGACTGCCTGACCCATCTAGTCTGCCCCTTTTCTTTACCTCCCTCTGCTTCCATGTTTACCCTTTTTTCCAGACTGCTAGGATTTTCTTATATCTATCCCACACATTTTTTAATTCCCTTACTGTTTTCATCTCCACCACCTCTGCAGGGAGGCTGTTCCATGTATTCACCACCCTTTCTGTGAAGAAATATCTTCTTACATTTCCCCTGAATCTACCTCCCCTCAGCCTCATCTCATGACCCTTTGTTCTTGGGCAGTTTCTCTTCTGAAAGAGCCCCCCCTTCTACCCTGTTTATTCCCCTGAGGTATTCAAATATCTCTGTTATATGCCCTGCATCCCTCCGCATGTTCAGCATATACATATTTAGGTCTTTCAGACTCTCCTCATAAGGCAGTCAATGCAGCCCCTGTATCATTTTTTAATCCCTTCTCTGGACTGCTTCTACTCAGTCTATGCCCTTCCAAAGATGTGGTCTCCAGAACTGAGCACAGTACTCCAGATGAGGTCTCACTAGCAATCTGTACAGTGGCATCACCACCGCCTTTCTTCTTCTGGTGATACCCTTCCCTATACACCCCAGCATACTGCTGGCTTTTCTTACTATTTTCTGACACTGCCTGGTGGCCGTTAGATCATCTGTTATAATCACTCCCAGATCCCTTTCCTGTTTGGTGTCTGTCAACAATCCCCCACCCCACATAGAGTACTATATGCCCCTGGGTTTCTATGCCCCAAATCCAAGCCAGAAACACATGATTTTGCCTTTATTCTCATTAAATCTCAGCTGCCATTCTCTCAACCATTTCTCCAGCCTGTCTAGGTCCCTTCTTATTTTCTCCATCCCTTCTGGAATGTCAACCCTATTGGAGACCTTGGTGTTGTCAGCAAGTAGGTACACTTCCCCTTCCTGCCCTAAGCAATGTTGCTTATAAAGACATTGAAGAGGACTGAATCCAGCACCAACCCCTGAGGCTCACTGCTAGTCACTTCTCTCTCCATTGACAGGACTCCATTCACCATCACCCCTTGTGTCCTCCCGCTCAACAAATTTCTGACCCAGAAGAGATTAATAACACATTACAAGCAGCCATTTGAAAAGAATATGACAATAATTTGGTGGTAAACAGCTGACTAAGATACCATACAGACAAAATGTATTGATCACTGTAGTGAGACTGAATGATTGTCTGACTATATTATTTTTGGAAATTGCAGAATGATTTGTTTAACATGTTAAAATCAAATAAATGGCAATATTAAATGGAACTGAAACTGTATACAACAAGCAATTTTCAATGCCGAATGTTGCTTGTTTGTATGTGCTGTTTAGGTATTTGGAAGTCATTGGAGTGCAAATATTGAAAATTCGCAAACTTATGAGCGTGCGTAGGAACTGCGCAACGCACACTTGTAAAACAGTCATTTTTAGGAATTTTTTCACCAAATTTTCAACATAGCCATTTTAAGACCTCTGCTCATGAACAGTGTCACTGTGATTTTCTTGATGTGTCCCATACATTGATTTCGCACACCGACTGCGCCATTGTGCGCTACATGGGCAGAAACACGTTTTGGGCAAGATGTGAAAAATGACAGTTGTACTGCTCATAAGGAGGTGTGGTAAAATTCCAGTGTTGGAAATGAGTGAAAATATTGAAAATTCGCAAACTTATGAGCGTGTAGGAACTGCACAATGCACGCGCCTAAAACAGTCATTTTTAGGAATGTTTTCACCAAATTTTCAACATAGCCATTTTAAGACCTCTGCTCATGAACAGTGTCACTGTGATTTTCCTAATGTGTCCCATACATTGATTTCGCTCACCGACTGAGCCATTGTGTGCTACATGGGCGGAAACATGTTTTGGGTGAGATATGAAAAATGAAAGCTGTACTGCTCATAAGGAGGTGTGGTAAAATGGCAATGTTGAAAATCTGGAGTGAATATATTGAAAATTCTTGAATTTATGAGCATGCGTAGGAACTGCGTAACACGTGCTCGTAAAACAGTCATTTTTAGGAATTTTTTCACCAAATTTTCAAAATAGGCTTTTTGAGAGCCCACCTTATGAACACTGGCAGTGTCATTTCGTTAATCATCCCTGAAAGGTGATTTCTTGCAGTGATGGTGAAATCACCCTTCAGGCCCGATTAACACCATGACAGTGCAAGAATTCACGAGAAGGGGTCCCAAAAACCCCATGTTGAAAATGTGGGCCCAAAATTCCAAAAAATGCCTGAGATATGCAACAAAGTTGAAAAAAACCCTATGTATTCCATTATACAGCTTACCATCATTTCCTCAGTTCGTGGTCGGCTTTGAAGAGTGCAGGCGTGTTCCTGGTCCACCGATGATCGTCGCGCTAAGCTCGGAGAGTAAGTATGGGGGTGTGGGGAGGCAGGGTGCACAGTGGGTGGTGCGGGTGGCGGCAGTGAGACTGCGAGGGACTTTTTATTTACAGGTTTTTTTTTTTTTTTTAATTAAGACGACACGGGATGCTTGCCATGCTGTGGTGGGCTCCCAGCATGGCAGCTGGAAAGGCTGTTTGGGGGGGCTGGAGCTGACAGGGGATTGGGCACCCCCATTGGCTATATCAAGATTTGCCACGCTGGGGGTGGGCTTCAGCGTTGCACCTGGAAAGGTTTTTGGAGGTGCAGCATGGAACCAATGGGGATTAGGCACCCCTGTTTGCTATAACATTTTTTGCCATGCTGGGGGGCTCCAGCGTGGCACCTGGACAGCTTTTGTGGGGGCGTGGAGGCCGATGGGTGATTAGCACCCCGTCGGCCTCCCAGCATGTGCGTGGGGGGTGAGGCGCATCATGCATATTATGCGTGCTTGCGTGTGTCGTGTGTGTGTGTGTGTGTGTGTGTGTGTGTGGGAGCTCTGCTCACTGAAGCCGAGCTCTCCCTTTCAACTGTATGCCACTGCATTTTGACTGCTGTCATAGACAGCTGCAGAAGTCATTGGAGAACTGCGGCTGCGCCTGCAAACTCACTGACTGAATTGGAAGACAGGGTGCCACACCTCCGAAAACTCGGATGATGGCACTATGTTTCTTGCACATGTGTACAAGCAACATAAAAATTAATGAAAAATATGAAATGATCCTAAAACTCTGACAGCAGTAAAACTATTTATAAATACAGTTATCCTGAATAATAATATAAAAAAAAAACCTGACACAGTGGGGCCAGTTCTCATAAGCACGGGGTTAGTGGTAAATTGTTGCAAACAATTGTTGCTTTTGATGTGACCCTGTTGAGCTATTTTGAATGGGATCAAGAGTTCTCTACACCAGCACACATAGAAATGTTTTGGTGCACATAAGGACTGAAGAGTTACCATGTAAATGGTATGCAGTACCATTCAGTACCAAATGCTGCTATCACAACCTGTACAACAATTTTGTGATTCTCTTGAAATACCATCTGGGAAAATTGTCAGCAGAGGGTGTCAAACTGCTGTGAAAGTTGTGCAGGCAGTCAGAGGGATACAGCTCAGTGAGGGACTAGATCTGCAAGGGAGTCATATGCATGACCAGAGCTAGGGAGGGAGAGCTACTAGATTATTAGGGATGCAATATATTGCTAAACTGGGTTATGGCATAACTGGACTGCAAAGGATATCATTGAGGGGCACAATATACAACAATGGTGGAAGGCTAGAAGTGACCAAGTATAAAACTGAGGACAAGGAGACATCACCTCTCATTGTACAAACACACACATATACTATGTGTGCATAATGCAGCACTATGTGCATGCATGTCTCTGGTGGTACTGTGTGCAAACCACATTTGTGCACAGTAACATCTGGGCATCTTCATTTATACTTTTGCTTCTGCACCAGGGGTATTTTTGCCTCCAGGTGCAGAGTCTTTTTTCTTATAATATCACATTTACGTGCTAGAACAATGGGTGCATTTTTTATCTAATTTACCAGCATTCTACAGTAAAAGTGTATCTGATAATTGGGTCCGGTAATTGGTCACTTAAATTCTAGACTGCCGCAAACTTTGGCTGACAGGCATCAGGGAGAAAGGATGAACAGAAAACATGCAGGACAAGTGTACCCACAGTGTACTGATTCACAGGCTTCACTTATGAAGCTGATAAGCTGTGGTTCCCCACAGTACTAACGCACAATCAAGGCGTGAGCAAGAACTATGGAGCAGCATAGCTCAGATCTCACTTAAAGCATCAACATTTGTTAGCCTATAAAAACACGTTGTATATTTTTTTGGCGAGAATGTATTTCTGACATCAATTGATTCCTCATAGGTGTATTTTTAATTCCTTCAGGTATTTTAAAACAGCTTTTATGACTAATTTTGAAATTAGTGTCTCAAGTCGTTAAAATGTCTATCACTCACATTTTGAAAAAAAAAATCTCTTCCATTGAAGTTACCTTTTGAAAGTACTTATTATTGTCATACTGTTGATATATTAGGATGGTGCTACCACATGTTGCCAATGGTAAACAGCATAACACCACACCAAGAATTTTATTTTATTTTGTTTTCATCATGGGCATGGTATGGATCAGACA
Organism: Neoceratodus forsteri; assembly: GCA_016271365.2. NCBI lineage: Eukaryota > Metazoa > Chordata > Ceratodontiformes > Ceratodontidae > Neoceratodus > Neoceratodus forsteri. The sequence goes on from CM057449.1 coordinate 376,511,699, forward strand.
CTTTTCAAAACTTCAGCATTCAATATCTCAGTTCAGAAATGAACGACAATTAAATGAAAATGGGTGTATTAATGTCTTTGACAAAATACATTATTGCTGAAAAAAATGCATAGTGACTAACTATACTGCTGCTTCAATCTCCCTGTGTATAACATGCAAAAGCACAGGTCAACATTGTTGACTTTGCCAGCTCTTGACTGTATTAGCTTGGTTGTTGTGCTCATGATCTTTTAGATTCTGTCATAGTGCTTCCTACTGCTAGAGGGCACTAGAGTCTGAGGAATTATTCAAGCAGCTTAAGTGAGAAAGTTTATACAGTGAGTAGATACTGGAATTCTCTTTGTAGGTGAAGAACAAAATATCCAAACAATAAATGTAATTGTGATTATTCTTGCCACCCTGTCAGAGCACTCTTGGAAATCATGTTTATTTTACTTCAAGAGTTCTCTTCCTGCTTCAGTAAAAAAAAAAAAATAGACAAGTAAAATGAAAATGTAAATCTGCATACACAGAATAACAAAAGGGCAGTATTATAAGGATAGATTTCGGTCATGGGTGTGTGAACACAGTATAAATCATGAGACTGAAGCTTAATTGATTTACCCGTATATCCCAAATCCAGACTAGGAAAAAATGTCTTGAATATTATCATTAGTCATGTATAATTCCTTTTAATATATGGTATCTGTGGATATGAAGGAGATACATATAACACATTTTTCCCAAATGTTTGTTTTTTGTTACTGAATTTTTAACACAGTTTGCAACACATATGTTAACAGATTAAAAATGCAGCATGGCAAGTTTAATACTCTGAATAAATTGCCATATTAAGTATTATCTTCACTATCCAAGGATGAATTAGGTCTGTTAAGAGAACATTCATTTTATGTGTATTTACACATAGGCCCAGATATTCAAAAGGGTTGCACATGGTGCAACAGTGTTGCGCCATGCACAACCCACTGATGCGCCTCAGCGTGATATTCAAAAGGGAAAAGTGTGCGACACAAATCCCGATGGGCCGGAGCGCATCAGTAATGTATGCAGGCACAGGTGTGGGGGGCGTGCCCATGCATAACCTGCACAGCCCAATATTCAGCCTGGGATGTGCAGAGTCACGCATGTGCAACCCCTACCTGTGCCTGCACAAAGTCAAGCCAAAAAAAAAAGGAACAGGTGAAGGCCACCCACAGGGGAGCTGCCGCATTGCAGAGCGCAACATGCCTGCTGCCACCTGCGGGTGGCCACCCGAGTTCCTGCCACACCTGGTGGTGCCCCATGCCCCATCATGGGCATCCGTGTACTAAATCCCCTCCTAAATCCCTGGTGGTCCAGTGGACCGCTATGTACTGTCCGGGCATTTGTCTACAAGAATAACCCCCTCCAACATTCCTGGTGGTCAGTGGACTGCACTCTTTCCAATCATGGGCATTTGTCTCAAAGAATATGCCCCAAATCCTATGGTCCAGTGGACCGCACTGTGCCGATCCAGGCATGCGGTATAACCCCCACATACAATATCCCTGGTGGTCCAGTGGACGATCGGCTGCCCGATCGCGGGCATCTGTAAATCATAAAATATTCCTATTACCCTGGTGATCTAGTGTCACCCCTCCCACCTGCCCACTGAGCCCCACTGCCCCACCCCCAGTCAGCCAGCAGGTGGCAGCCCCATCCACCTGCCACCCGCCACCTGCCGACTGACTGCTCAGTAGGGCTGCACACCCATTGGTTCACAGCATGAGCCAATGGGCATGCAGCCCATACCATTCTACTCAGTCCAGATATGTGAACCAATGGGCGTGCAGCCCTACCGAGCTGTCAGTCGACACTAGACCACCAGGGTAATAGGAATATTTTATGATTTACAGATGCCCGCGATGGGGCAGCGATCGGTCCACTGGACCACCAGGGATATTGGATGTGGGGTTATAATACCAATGCCCAACTAGAGTGAGGCAGTCCACTGGACCACCAGGATATTGGATGGGGGTTATAATAACGGATGCCCACAGTCAGGCGAAAGCGGTCCACTGACCACCAGGGATATTGTATGGGGGTAATTTTAGGACAAATGCCCGTGATCGGGCACATAAAAGTCACTGGACCACCAGGGATGTTGGAGGGATTATTCTAGTAGACAAATGCCCGCGATCAGGCTGCAGGGGCATCGGTACCTGACGGCTGCTGCCTGGCAGGGTGCCAGGCGCAAGTCGTTGGGGATTGGCACACCTGCATGCTAATGGCATGCAAATAGGGCCATAATGACATGCAAATGGCTCCATGTGCACCTTGCATAAATTATGGCTCCATTTGAATGTCCCCTTTTGAATATCGCAGGTGCTGTGCATGGCGCAATGGTACTTGCACTAGGGCATCTCCATGCTCCACTCTGGCCACTTGCGCTGGCACAGTGCCACTGCACCATGCACAGTGGGGGTGGCCAGGGTGTGATATTCAAAGCTGCTGCACCATAGCGCAGCTCTGTTGAGTATCGCCCAGGCCACACTCCTGCGCCACAAAGTTGAGCTGCACCCAGGCTTGCGCCACAGCCTGGCACAGTTTGAATATCCAGGCCCTACAATATGGATGAATGGGAAGTGTCATGAGGATCAAAAAATTATTTAATTCCTCAATAATATTTGCTACTAGTTAAAAGGATTTCTGACAAAATAAAAAAAAATCTTGAAATAATCTTTTCATTAGCCTGACCAATGGGAAACTATGGCGAAAATACTTACTCTAACCAGTGATACATTTCTTTGTTTTGTGTAAGTAAACAATTAAAAATTTTAATTTGGCAGTTATTCCAGTTTAATAATTTCCAGTTCTCAACTTCTGATGTAAACCTCTCATTTTGGAAGTCAAAATTGTCACGAGACGCATTTGTTAAAACATTATATAAAGTATTGCTAGTAATATACATTTAGATAAAAACAACCATGTTGTTGACAACCATGCCTACAAAAATGGAAATCACCTACATTAATTCTCACACCCCTATTTGGGCAGAAAAATGTTCACCTCTTTATTGTATTTCTCCAATACATTATGTTTTGGTAGTCAAATGCTTCTAAAATGCAATTAACTAAAATCACAATTACAACTGATTTTGAATGTTTCAGTTTTACAAAGGGGGACCTTGAAGGAGAAGACAAAAACAACAGAATTGTAATGGTGAAGGTGGTATGTAGATATGAGGAGGTCCATCTGCTATGCTTCTGTAATCTTCACAGCAAGGTGAAAAGAAACTGTGCTTTTTATGGCTGCATAATGATAGCTATGCAGTGCATTGCTAACAAGAGAGAGAGATGGAGCAGGGTAGACAGGAACAGGAATTGACACTTATTACCTTCTACTTCCACAGTGAAATATCATCACATCATTGGTATTTATTTATTTGGTTTTTTTTGACCAGGTAGGTGCGCCAGACAGCAAAACTGCCTATTATCAGGCACGACCCAGGAGGTTACAATACACATGGGTGGGAGAACAACAGTGAGGTACAAGGGATAAGCAGGTTACAATAAGTGATATAAAACTAAAGACCATAATAGTCTGGTAATAACAGACAGAGGCCAGGAGTAAGGTACCAGGCAACAATAAAACAGCACAGAGGCAGAGGCAACAGTTTATATTATAAGCCCCAGAGACAAACCAAATTGCATACAGTAGTGCAACAAATAAGGGAATAAATGCTTGGACAATAAACAGAATTTGGAAAATGAATACAGATGACAGGATAGGGACCAGAGCCAAGGAAAACTGCTAGTAGGGACAGGCAGGTGAGTGGGTGCATTCACCACTGGGGCAGGGCACAGAGCTGGTGAGAAACTTATAGAGTTCCTGCTTAAAGTTACAAAGTGTTTGCGTGCTCCTTAATGTCAGCAGGAGGGTATTCCATCCTTGCAGAGCACTGACAGTGAAGGCATTCTCATCCATAAGTGTGATACACTTGGGTTGGGCAAGGAAGAACTGATCAGCAGATCTCAGCGTTTAGAGTAAGCAGGTGTCATAAGAGAGGCCAGTTTATTTGGTGTCTGGGAGGCAAAGATGTTTTTGATGAAACAGGTAGTAGCGTATTGCTGGTAAGCTATCGGGGCAAGTCAGCCCAGCCTAGAGTAGAAGGAGCAGTGGTGAGAGAGCTTGGGTATCAGCAGAGCACAGCGAGAGATATTGCTTGAGATATGCATGAGATTCCTGCTCTTTCTTGTTTATCTGCGTTCTTATCCCCCTTCCCTTCTACTGTCAGGTCTACTTTATTCATGAATCAATTATTGTGGTACTTTTTTCTATTTTCAGTATTACCTAGCTAGAAAAATGCTGCTGACTATACACAATACTTAATATAACAGGGGGGCATTAATGACTGAAGAGAAATTCTGTCATCAACTAATGTAAATCTGACATAGCAGAAACATTCGTTGTACCTCCATATATGTACAAGGTGAACAGATCAATAAGTGTAGAGGATGATGTAAGTGCCAATGGCCCCAATTTACATAGGTATGTAGAGAGTAGCAATATAAACTGAAACCTTTACAACTGACGTTGATCAGTTAGAACTGTAACTGCAGCATGTCAGATCCCTATCAAGGAACTGTACCAATTTAAGACCATAATTCAAGTAATTATACTGCTTAGCATCAGAATAGATTAAACAAAAAAATAGAAGCAGAGCAAAACCCTGTTTAACCTGTTGCAAAACCCCATACTAATTCCTGATATCTCTTAAATCTTGCTCTTACACTTAGAGCTACTGCTGCTTGTTTGAGGTAACAGTGAGTAAGTGACTGTGGTGGGATTTGAACCTGAACTTGCTGGTTCCCAAGCCTGTAATCTTACTATTAGTCCGTAATACCAACCTTATGTCACATTTTTAAGGCTGTTCAGTGAAGCTTTAAGCAGACAGTAGTGGAACTGGAAGAGAACCCAGGAGAACTCAGTTCTTTTTTTTTCTTTTTACTTATTCTTTTTGCCCCTCTCCATGACTGCCACTCTCTTCGGGATCCCAACACACCCTTGCTAGCTCCATGAGTGCCCCACTCCCTATGGATACATGAGCCCCCGGATTACCCCCCCAGTTGGGGTGGAGGAGTCCCCCTTTCTCCCCATGCCTCAGGAGGGAGTGTGCACTGCAGCTGCAGTGCCTGGGACCTGTCTACAGGTGCAGTCATGGAGTTCCTTTTTCCTTGTTTTCCCCTCCCCATACAGATGTCTACGCACAGGGAGGACCTATGAGCCAGAGGAGTGTAGAGACTCACCTCCGCTCCGGTCCTCAATCAACGTCTGTCCCTCCCTTGTCTTCTGTCTCCTTTACTGCACCATAACCACCCGTGGTCACCCAGGTGGTGGCAGTATTGCAGCGAGGAGTGCTGCCCACCTGGAGGAGGGGAGTGGCCCTTCAGGGGCTCAATCCTTCTCCTCCTGGCCGGCCATCCGATGACCCAGGCTCACTACTGTTCCCGGGTCGCTGGTGTTGCAAGTGGTAACGCCACCCCTGCATTGGTGGGCTGGACCTGAGAACTCAGTTCTGGGAGTGAAAATAAAAGTCTGACTCAGTTCTGAGAAAGAGTGAAATGAGGAAGGACTGCTTCTATGTAAAATTAACACACTTAAAGGCTGAACATTGAAAAAATAAAGTGTAAAAGGTAACATACTGTATAATGAAGAAACATTTCCCCAGAATCCTGTCAGATATGTTTGATACTAGATCAAAGGTGATGGGTTCCCTCAGTGACTTCTTATAATTTCCAACAATTAAAGCAGACTTCTTGTTAGTGGTCCACTGCGTGTGGTCAAAACCAAAAAAAAAAGTGAACTTTTCTGTTTTAACCACTCTGAGGGGAAAAAGTCAGCAGGGTGCCAACCACATCACAGCTATAATGCAGTGCTATACATTTATTTATTTAGCTTTTGTCAACTGGGTAGGTACACTAGACAAGTTGTATGCCTATTTTCAGGAATGACCCGGGAGAATACAACAGGTATTACAGATACATCAGCACAACACAGCAGGTAAACAAGTACAATTTGAAACTTAGTACATTGAGTCAACAAAACAAGGCAATGTAGGGATCATATGTATGACAGAAGTTGGTAGAGTACATAATGAGCAAACATTAGGTAGTATTGAACACACATAGCATAGGCAAGTGCATAAGAAAAAGTTGGATCGAGATCATCAACCAATTCGATTCAGATTGTGTTCCAAGTAAAAGAATAACGTAGCGGTCCAGTACCTAAGACATAGTGCTACGGAGGCTTAGGGCACTCACACCCTGAGACCAGCTTCAGATGCCCCACAGGGATTTCTGAAAACACTGATGGGAGGGGGCGGTGTGAACCTGCTCAGGAAAGGAGTTCCAGAGACTAGGAGCACATGCAGTGAAGTCCCTGTCCCCTAAGAGGGTGCGGGTAGGGGGTACTTTTAGTATCCCTGGACCCTGGGACCTGAGAGGGTAAGAGGGGCAATCAGCGGGAGAGAGAGAGAAGCTGAGCCAGCCCCGGGGGGGAAGGAGCCAGTACTGATCACTTTGCTCACGAGGCACCCTATTCCAAAGTTTAGGTGATTAGTCAAAGAAAGCCAACCTAGCTTGTCATAGAGTTCATGATGGTGGGTGAGGCAGGGGGTGGCCAGAGTGAAGTTGCAGATATTATTGTACATCGTGTGCCACCGAGTAAGAAGGGCTTTAGAGGTACGTGCAAATTGGTGGAGACCATAGCTAAGGGAGGGGAGTAATACTCCCCTAGCAAGTGCCAGGCGAGCAGCAGGGGTCAGGTTATATTTGGTCCTATAGGCCTGATCCAGCTTACAGTTCACGGTTCTGCAGACGTTGAGGATGTGGCTCCCTAGGTCCAGTTGGGGTTCAAGTGTCACCCCAAGGTATTTGAGAGAGGTCACAGTGTGAAAGGAAGTTCCATCTGCACAGTTGATTCGCAGAGGGACTGGAGAGGCATGTATCTTGGCAGGTGATCCAAACAGCATATCCTGCCTTTTTTTCGGGTTGAGGACCAACTTTTGTTGGGTTAACCAAGCCTGAATGTCCTGAAAGTCCTCAGATAGGTGGAGATTGAGGGTAGTTGTGTCTCAGGAGTGGGCAAGGAGAACCAGATCAACCGTGTAATAAAGGGTGACCCTGCAGTTAGTTACAACAGCAGGGAGATGGTTAATAAAGAGAAGGAAGTGAAGGGGTCCCAAGACTGAGCCCTGAGGAACACCAGAGGTCAAGGGTAAGGGATCTGAGAGGACTTTATTGAATTTGGTCAGCTGTACTCTGCCATGCAGGTAGTCGGTTAACCATTTCTGAGCTGAGGGGGACAAGCCAAGGGACCTCATCTGAGTACAGAGCAGAGCGTGGTCAACAAGGTCAAAGGCCTTGGACAAGTCAATGAGCACCGCTCCAGAGAGTTTCCCCTGGTCCATGGCTACTCTGATACTGGATGAGACAGAGACCAGGGCCATGGTTGTGCTGTGCCCTTTACAAAAACCGTGCTGGGCAGGAGACAGCAACTCATGGGCTTGAATGTACTCAGAGAGTTGTTCAGCTACTACTTTTTCAAGGAGCTTGCTGATGGCCGAAAGGATGGCAATTGGCCGATAGTTGTCAGGGACTTTTATGTTGTCCTGCTTTAGCATGGGGACAACCCTGGGCACCTTCCAGATATCAGGACTCTCCCCCGTGGCAAGGGACAGGTTGAGGATGTGGACCACTGTGGAGGCGATGTGAGGGGCTCCTAGTTTCAGAAGCTTGGGCTCCAGGTTATCTAGGCCAGTACTGGAGTACTGGGAGAGGCCGGAGAGGAGAATCAGCATCTCCTTGTCCGACACAGCCCTTAGAAAGAAAGGTGGTCTGGAGGGGTTGGACTCCTGCCAGTCCGGGGGTAGGGGGCAGCTGGCGCTCTTGTCAGTAGAGACGGGTAAGGAGAGAGCAGATAGGTCAGTGAAATGGGAGTTAAAAGCATTTGCAATCGTATGTGGGTTGTTGCAGGAAACCCTTCCAATTATCATGTCTGTTACTCCAGAGTGAGAAGAACCACTGACAAGAGTTTTTATGTTTCTCCAGAACCTTCTAGGGTCATTTGCAGAGCTGAGTAGGGCAGACTTGCAGAAGTCACTTTTTGCAACCCTAATTGCTTTTTTACACACATTTCTAAGTTTTTTATATTGTTGAATCAAGGTCTGATCAAGAGAGCATTTGAAGTGGGCCCAGCACTTGTCCCTCACCTGCATAAGGGCAAGGAGGCTCCCGTGTGGCCATTTTATGGCTGACCCTCTTACCCTCCATCTTATAGTTGGGGCATGCCTGTCTTGTAGGGCCCCAAAAGTACTGAGAAACTGGATTATAGCTGTAGAGGGGTCAGGGGCACTATACATCCCTGACCAGTCCATAAGCCTCAGATCCTCCATAAATACATCTGGATCAAGCCTGGAGAAGTTTCTGATGTGGATGATTTTGTGAGGAATCTTTGGGGAAGGGATTTTCCATACGCAGAAAACTGGGGAGTGATCTGAGATGGAGTCAGATAGGGTCCCTGCAGAGATCCTCTCAGGGTGATTAGACAGGATCCAGTCCAGTAGGGAGCTGGAAGTTCCATTTGCCGACTGTCGGGTGGGCTCCTGTACAAGTTGCATCAGGGTTAGGTTTGCAAGTAAAGGCTCAAACTGCTTTACATTTCCACCAGTCCAGTTTAACTTCACATTACCCAGGATAAGGAGTTTGTTGTCACCAATACTGGGGCCAACAGTGTCCAGGAGGTGGGTGAGACCCGGAAGCCCCCCCCCTTTGGGAGGTTATAGGTGCATACAACATGTAGTTTTTTAGTGTTGCCAAGTAGAAGCATAACATGAGGCAGCTCACAGGGGGACAAGGGAATGTCTGGTGTGTCACCAGAGATACTTTAAGGTGGCTCCTGAAGTATATCAGGATGCCTCCACCCCTCTTGTTTCAAGACCTTTCCAGTCATATGAGCTCATAGCCTAGTAGTGCACAGACTGAGTCAGGAATAGAGGGCTTAAGCCAGGTTTCAGTTATTCCAAGGATATCGGGCTTGTAGAGTGTGACCCATGCAACAAGTTGTCCCGATTGGGAAGCAGGCTACGAATGTTGAGATGAGACACTTTTAACCCCTTGTCCAGCTGCCATTCTTGAGGAATTGAGGAGGCCTGGAGGGTAGGGCCAGGATTAAGTTCAACGTCACCGGCCATGGCTAGGATCAACAGGAGAAGCCAAAGGAGGTGCCCTCTGGAGGTGGAACTCCTGGTCATAGGCTTTCGGGCTAGACGTCACCTTATCCGGATACGGAACAGTATGGGTCTTGGTACCAGACTGCATGTGAGATAGCAGGGTCTTCCAGTGTATGCCAGGAGATTAGAGAAGGTGAAGTCAAGCACCTCGCAAGGGGAAGTCCTTTGGCAGCCATCCCACATGGTATGCATGGGGGCAGTTACCACTTGGATGGTAAGTAGTCCCAGAAAGAGGCCAGCAAGGATGATGGAGCAGAGGGGGTTGGGCAGGACGATACCCCTAGTGACTTTGGGAGACTCCATTCTAGAGGTGGAACCTTGCTGTTCCCTGGTACCCCACATAGGTAATGCCTACGGAACTACAAGGAGATGGTCAGGAGGGGACAGGGTAGGACTACCAAAATAGTGAGGAGGATAGGTGGGACAATTAACTCCCAGAGAAGGGCAGTTGGACTTGGGAAACATAGAAACATAGACTTTGACAGCAGATAAGCACCGCTTGGCTCACCTAGTCTGCCCATTTCCCTACCTAGAGGATAAGCTGCAGATCCTATTTAACCAACAGCCTATTTCTTCCTACCCCCCACAAAAATTGTCTTATGTCTGTCCCATGCATTCTTGAATTTCACAACAGTTTTAGACCCCACAACCTCCTCAGAAAGGCTGTTCCATGTGTCCACCACCCTCTCTGTGAAAAAATACTTCCTCACATTGCCCCTGAGCCATCCCCCCCCCGTCTTCAAATTGTGTCCCCTTGTTCTTGCACATCTCTTTTTCTGAAAGATGCTACCCTCTTGGACTTTGTTGATTCCACTGAGGTACTTAAATGTTTCTATCATGTCTCCCCTCGCCCTACTTTCCTCAAGGGTATACATATTAAGCTCCTTTAGTCTCTTCTCGTATGGCTTCTCTTGCAGACCCTGTACCATTTTAGTTACCCTCCTCTGAACTGCCTCCATCCTGTTTGTGTCCTTGTGGAGATGGGGTCCCCAAAACTGGATGCAGTACTCCAGATGGGGTCTCACCAACTGTCTGTACAGGGGGGATAACAATTTCCTGTTTTCTGCTGGTGATACCTCTCCCTATACATCCCAGTATCCCCCCAGCCCTCCCTACCGCCTTCTCGCATTGCTTGCCAACCTTAAGGTCATCTGATATGATTACCCCTAAGTCTTTTTCCATTTTTGTTGTTGTTACTACCTCCCCCCCATTGTGTAATCTTCCCCTGGGTGTTTGTTTCCCAGGTGCATTACTTTACACTTCTTTGCATTGAATCCAAGCTGCTATACTTCTGACCATTCCTCCAGCCTTGCCAAGTTCCTTCTCATCCTTTCCAAGCCTCATGTGTATCAACCCTGTTGCAGATCTTTGAGTCATCTGCAAAGAGGCATACTTTTCCTTCCAGTCCCTCTGCAGGGGAGGCAGTGGGCAGGCTAAGAGGGACAGTCTGACCTGAGGTAGGAACTATTGGTCGTGTGTAGGCGGTTACCCTCTAGAAAAGGGCACCTTAGCTAGCTGGCTCATGGGAGTAGTACGCCCTACTGTAGGACAGGGTTATCAGTCAGTCCCCCAAATACAGCACCCAGGAGAGTAACCAGGAGAGTGCAGCATGCGAGAGGTGGTATTGAATGGGAAACCTGAGGAAGTAAAGAGGACAAGGGCAAAAGTATAATAGGCAGTATATTAAATGTCACCTGAGGAGAGCTGGGGACTATTGCATGCAGCAGTAATTACCATACAGTATGTCACAGTATTTAAGAGAGGTCACATCAAATTATGGCAAGAATAAGTAGAGCACATAGAGGCAGGGTTCAATTAACAAGGGGAGGCTAGCACTTGAGTCAGATAAGACAGAACAGGGCAATACAGGTCATTGACAGTGACTAATATCACATCAGTTTTTTTAATTTTTTTTTAATCTCTGGTAGTAATAAGACATTCACTTTACAATAACATCCCCTGAAATCTGATTGGACACAGCCGACTCAGGAGGCGGGGCAAGTGGGGATTTAATGGAAGGAGGAAACGGGGTGTGTGGGAGGGCGGAAAAAACCTGCAATGGCAGGGGCAGCTTGGGTTCTGGGTAGGGTTGTCAGAACTAGTTCGTGAAAGATTCGAACCCTCCTCGAACCCTGGTGTTCGAGTTCTAACTTAGAACTCGAACACTAAACGGTTAGCAAAAGGTTGAATCACAGCGAGATGCGAGGCGTTGTCTGTTTGCACTTGCGTGCCTACGTCAGGGTCAGGTAGGAGGGGTCGAGTAAGCGCAAGCCGCGGGATCTGTGGGGGTATTTAGGCAGATGTGCAGCGAGGGCGCCATTTGCTGAGGATCGGAGGCGGAGGCAGCAGCAGCCTAGCTAAACTGTAGCGTTAAGCGGTTAGCGTACGCCCTCTTGTCCAGTGCCACTTCCATCATCCATTTTCCTGTGAGACCAAGAACAAGAGAAAGGCTGAAAAAGCTCAAAATTGGGTGGGAGTGGGACTAGGGGAGGTTCAGGACAGGTGGAGGGATTAATCAAGAATTGGGAAGGGACTGGGAATAATGAGGATCGAGACCGAGATCAATCAATATCAGGACTGGAGGAGGACTCAGGAGGACTCGGAGAGAATAAAAAAAATAAGAAGAAGTGAAGAACCTTTGTGAAATGTGATTATTTGAAACTGCAGCACTGCTCAGTCCAGTGGTACACTGCAGACTCAGCAGCTGCCAAGCAACAAGCATACAAGGAGGAGGGCAAAAAGGCAAATAAATCTGAACCCTTCCCAGTGTAGTGTGTGTGTCACAGAGAAGCCCAGTGTGTGCCCTTTGACTGCACTGTACCCTACCAGTGTGTGTTACAGAGAAGCCCAGTGGCCAGTTGTGTGGTGGCATTAACCTTACATGACAGAAATGTAGAAATATAATTCTCATTCCCTGGGTTGCGTGTGTGACTCCATCTCCTGTGGTCACCCATCACCCTGCTGCTGTGTGCCCTCGACTGCACTGTACCTACCCAGTGTGTGTTACAGAGAGAAGCCAGTGGCCAGTTGTGTGGTGGCATTAACTTACATGACAGAAATGTAGAAATATAATTCTCATTCCCTGGGTTGCGTATGTGACTCCGTCTCCTGTGGGCAGCCATCACCCTGCTACTGTGTGCCCCTTGACTGCACTGTACCCTACCCAGTGTGTGTTACAGAGAAGCCCAGTGGCCAGTTGTTGGTGGCATTAACCTTACATGACAGAAACATAGAAATATAATTTTCATTCCCTGGGTTGCGTATGTGACTCCGTCTCCTGTGGTCAGCCCATCACCCTGCTACTGTGTGCCCTTTGACTGCACTGTAACATAGAAACATAGAATGTGATGACAGATAAGGACCGCTTGGCCCACCCAGTCTGCCCATTTCCCTACCTACTGGATAAGCTGCAGATCCTAGTTAACCAGCAGCCTACTTCTTCCTACCCCAACCCCCCAGAATTGCCTTATGACTATCCCATGCATGCTTGAATTCCACCACTGATTTTGACTCCACAACCTCCTCAGAAGCCATTCCATGCATCCACAACCCTCTCTGTGAAAAAATACTTCCTTAAATTACCTCTGAGCCGCCCCCCTCTATCTTCAAATTGTGCCCTCTTGTTCTTGCACACCTCTTTTTTTGAAAGATGCTACCCTCTTGGACTTTGTTGATTCCCTTGAGGTACTTGAAAGTTTCTATCATGTCCCCCCTCTCCCTCCTTTCCTCGAGGCCATACATATTAAGCTCCTTAAGTCTCTTCCTATATGCCCTCTGGTAGACCCTGCACCATTTTAGTTCCCTCCTCTGGACAGCTTCCATCCTGTCTATGTCTTTGCGGAGATTGGGTCTCCAGAACTGCACACAGTACTCCAGATGGGGTCTCACCAGCTGTCTGTACAGAGGATAATAACTTCCTGTTTTCTACTGGTGATGCCTCTCCTATGCATCCCAGTATCCCCCCAGCCCTCCTTGCTGCCCTCTCACATTGCTTGCCCACCTTTAGGTCATCTGATATGACTACCCCCAGGTCCCTTTCCATTTTTGTTGTTGTTAGTATCTCACCTCCCATTGTGTACTCTTCCCCTGGGTTTTGTTTCCCCAGGTGCATTACCTTGCACTTCTTAGCATTGAATCTAAGCTGCCATACATTTGACCATTCCTCTAACCTTGCCAAGTCCCTTCTCATCCTTTCCACCCCACCCTGTGCATCAACTCTGTTGCAGATCTATGTCATCTGCAAAGAGACATACTTTTCCTTCCAGTCCTTCTGCAATGTAGCTTATAAAGACATTGAGAGGACTGTCCTATCTAAACCCTCGGTACCCGCTAGTAACCCTCCTTTCTTCTGAGTGGACTCCATTTACTATTACTCTCTGTGTCCTATTCTCCAGCCAATTCTTTACCCAGGCTGTCATCTTGGGACCCACTCCCAGGCTGGCTAACTTATATATTAATCTTTTGTGTGGGACTGTGTCAAATGCCTTTTCTAAAGTCCAGGTAAGCCATGTCCACAGCCCCTCCCTGATCTACTACTTTGGTCACCCAGTCAAAGAAATCTATCAGATTCATCTGGCATGACCTTCCTGCTGTGAATCCATGCTGCCTAGGGTCCTGTGCCTTCTGGCCTCAGATGCTGACAATTCTTTCCTTTAGAAGTGATTCCATCATTTTCCCCTATCACTGAGGTTAAACTAACAGGTCTATAGTTTCCTGCTTCTGCCTTGCTCCCACTTTTGTGAAGGGGAATCACATCTGCCCTCCTCTAGTCCTCGGGTACCACCCCATCCTCCCATGATTTGTTAAAGAGGGTAGTCAGTGGTGTCACTAGTTCTACCCTACCCTACCCAGTGTGTGTGTTACAGAGAGAAGCCCAGTGGCCAGTTGTGTGGTGGCATTAACCTTACATGACAGAAATGTAGAAATATAATTCTCATTCCCTGGGTTGCGTATGTGACTCCGTCTCCTGTGGTCAGCCCATCACCCTGCTGCTGTGCACCCCTTGATTGCTATGTGTATGCCTATACCCAGCAGCCCAATCATTCTAGTAAGCCTTGAACCTGGGATCCTTTAGTTGCAAACTGTCATATTCTTCAATTACTTTCAGTCCACTGTATCACAGTGTCACACAACCAAAATAAAATTTTGGAGTTGTAGCCAGCAATCACAGATCACATTGCTTTGTTACACAGGAATTGTTTGGGTGTGGGTGTGTTCACCACAGTATACTGGTAGTACTGGTACTTACTGTCTGTTATGGCTGACACCAACATAGATGAAGCATCTAGTGCTGGTGTTGGAGCAGGTGTTGGTGGTAGTGCTAATCCTGGTGCTAAGAAATAACCAAAATGTTTCACGTGTTGATAAAATTCAGCAAACAGCAAGAGCAACAGTGAAGTGTGGTAAGGGGACCTTTAAGAAAACCTGTACAGCTGCTGGGGTCCAGGAGAGGCACCATAAGGTATGCCATTCATGCTGTTAAGATCCTGTGACTAGCAGCAATAATGCAAGTGACAGTGAGTCCCTCTCTGACTCAGACAGTAGCTCTTTGTCTCAGTCCGACACTGTTGTGTCTCGTGACAAATCATTACTTCCTCAACAAAGTGAAATGAGCAAGTCTGCTGACAATGAATCAGGTAGTGCACTTGCAAATACATCCAGCACTGTTGGCAATGAAAAGGACATATCCATTGAATCCACCACTTCTGTGTTGGCCAGCAATGAAAATCCATCAGAGTTCTGTCCACTCTTCTAGCACCAAGGAGCATGTCCCAGGTTCTGTTAGGACAGGTGAAAAGACACAAACAGTCTTTAGCTATCTTCCTAGCACTCGAACAAAATCTGTCACATCTGAGGTGTGGAATTATTTCTCTGTCAGTAAAACTGATCCATGCAGAGCAATTTGTTCCTGTGTAAACAGAGTGTAAGCCATGGTAAAGTTGTGTCATGCCTTGCACTACAGCTCTTAAACGCCATCTGAAAAGCATTCGGTTTGCTTGATCATCCAAAACCCATGTCCTCCATCTTCCAGACCGCATATGAGAAGGGTCAGGAATCTGAAATGGATACTGAATTGTCTGAACTTGATGCGGGCAGAACCACTGCCAGCCCTAGGATCACTATTACCACCAATGCCAGCACCATTAGTACCAGTTGCACATCCAGTGATGGCACTGAATGTATAAGTCCTAGTCCACCATCTCTGTCCATCTGCCCATCAACACGGTGTATAATTAACCAGCAGGGACATGTTGCAAACAGCTAACACTGTCTCAGGCATTTGAAAGGAAGAATACCTTTACTAGAAATCATCCAAAGACCCTTCATCTTAATCACCGAATTGGTGAACTGTTAGCTGGAGCCCTTCTCCCATACTCTTTGGTAGATCATGAGGATTTTAGGAGCTCATGACATTAGCAAACCTCGTTACAATGTTCCTCATGAAGGTACTTTTCCTATGTTGAAATACCAAACATTTATCAGGCTTTAAAAGTGACAGTGATGCTTGCACTTAAAACTGCAGAGGGTGGGGTTATTCATGTCATAACAGATATGTGGACCAGCACTCAAAACATAGATTACATGTCCTTACAGCTCATTGGGTCCGTTTCTTGTGCTTCTTTAAAACAAAGACACCCCAAAGATGGCTGCTGCATATAAAAGAAGTTTGGGCAAAGTCATACTGCTGCAAACATCTTGCAGAACTAAATGACCTCCGTGATGAATGGGTTTATTCTCACGGTCTAAAATGTGGCTTCATAGTAAGTGACAATGGAGCCAACATATTAAAAGCAGTACAGGATGGAGGATTTCTGCATGCTTCTTGCTTTGCACATTGCTTACACTTAATTGTCACGGGATTTCTCAACAACGAAACACAAGTGGATGGTATGATTGCTGTTTGCAAAAATTGTGACTCACTTTTCACATTCAACCAAGGCTATAAGGACATTGTCCGAACTGCAAAAACACAAGCTGCCCCAGCAAAGCTGATTCAAAATATTTTCCCTTTCGTTGGAACTCAACGCTTTATATGCTGCAGCCTCTTGGAGCAAAAGCAAGCTGTACATGAGTATTGCTCCAGTTACATTATTGGAGATGGCATTATAGCTGTCTGTGCTGCAGTGGAAATTAATGGAGACAGTGTGCTGTATCCCAGCTCCTTTTGAGACAGCTACAAGGGACATGTCTTCTGAAGGTTCATCTGTGAGTCAGGTTATCCCACTCATAATGCTCATTTCACATCATCTTAGTGTTCTAAATCTACAAATAGAAAAAGACAGATCTGAAGCGCAGACAACATGTGCTGTATCATGGGAATCTCATAAAGAGAATGAGCGGCGCTTCAAAACCAATGACAAATTAGTTGCAATGCGAAATCAAGACACTACATCCTTGCAACTCTCTTAGATCCCAGGTTCAAGGCTATACATCTTCCAAAACAGATGATACAGAGCAGTACAAATGTATGTTGCTAGATGAGCTGCAGCACTCACAGGAGTCAAACACAGACATGCACAGTACCCTCAGGTTGTCATCACCACAACATGCAGGTTCATCTTCACAAAGGATACAGAACTGGAAAAGTCACCAAACATTAACAGTAGTTGTTCCACAACTGCCACTTCTTCAGCCCTTAGTAGCAAGCTAAATCTGTGGCAAAACCTTTTCCCAAATTGCTGCCATACCAGCTGCTTCTGCTGATTCCTCTTCTGAGGCGGTCTCTGTCCAACATGGTAGACAGTTACCTGCAAGAACTGCCTATTTCTATTGATGCATGTCCTTTTGAATACTGGAGATCAAAAAGTCAATTTGGACAGAGCTGTAGATGAAGCCTGTAAATATCTTGGTTGTCCTGCAACAAGTGTCTCTTCAAAGCATGTTTAGTACAGCTAGCAATATTGTGACAGACACAGAAATAGGTTGCTGCCAGAAAATGTACACACGTTAACTTTTATTAAAGTTAATAAGTCAAGATTTTCGTATCCTACAAGAGTATACAAACTGATCCTGAAGTGATTGATGTTGTGGATGTTGATGGTGATGACAACTCAGATGGTGGTGGCTGGTAAATACTGTGTGGGACGGAGTCTCTCTGCACCAAAAAGGAAACTTTTACAGACTGTGATGACTTTGGTTGTCGTCTCTCTCCTTTCTCGATCTACTACCTTGGACTATATACCCCCCAAAACTTTCACCATTTCATGGCAAACTGCTTTGTAGCTAGGGTCTAAACTAAAGTCAACAAGTTTTATATACAGGGCAATTTTAACATCAGTGGGAACAGGCCCAAATTTGGCATAAAAGGGACACTGTCATGTCAATCCTTTCTGTATCATATTATTTATAGTTAAAGTGCAAACATATATTTTTGGATTTACCTTCTGTGACTTTGTGGTGCATCAGTATGGGCTGGGACAGGAGACAGTCTATTTTTCAATTTTAAAGAGGACAAAACAATGAGTTCTAATTGGAAGCTGTTTATTATTTTTTCAATTACAGAAATGTTAGCCATAAACGAAAAATGGATGCTAGTGCATGGGTGAGGGTTGTGGGTTGGTTTTAACATGGGTGTAAGGGTGTCATGGGTGCTACTGCACAGATGAGGGTGGTGGAAGAAAAGTGGAATGGGTGATGGGGTGAAAGGTGGGTGTTTTAGTTCTTTCATTTACAGATTCGTGATCAGCTGGGGATGGTGAGGAAAAAAATGATGACAGACCGAACCTACTGTACACATAATATATATTCTTATTAAATACATTGCAAACTGCCACCTAGCACAATTGTCCTGTCCCTTTAAAAAAGAATAAAGGAATCAGAAATAAAGAAAATCTGCATCAGCAGTTTTTCACAGAATGTGACGTATCATAAAGTGTTTTGCTTTACAAGTAGTGATAATTTGATACATAATGGGGTTGACAGACGCTGTCCCTTAAACATCACATGCCAACTGCTGCAGCTACATTAAATGTTCCTTAGTATGTGGTGAGAAACCACTTTTTTATTTATGTGACTGAAATACAGATTTTATTGAAATATCAGCTCAAAATGCATCATCTTAGAAAGTTGTATGTATTACTTCAATTTGCCAACAAAAATGTTGGTATATGTATGCATTACCTTAGAAAATTGCATGCATTTTGCCAGCAACAATGACTGGCATATTTTTTTATTCAAATGTCTTGACTGACTACGTTATGACATAATATGTTTTGCAACAGTTCCACATGCTGCTGCTGTAGTACTTGGCTTGACTTTGTTATAAAAGTTTTCTTTAAACATAGCAACTTTTGATTTACTCATTTAAAACAGAAAGCAGCAAATAGCTGAAATTAGGTAATTTCAGTTATTTTTCTCATAATTCATGACGATAGTATATATAACTGAGTACATAAATGGCTAATGTGCCTCTTTCTTTCAATGGAACTATGATGCAGCTGCAGCAGGAAAACTTTTAACATATGGGTGGGTGGGTGGGCCTGTTACGTATTAAGTTGCTGGCTTTAGCAAACAGAAGAAACCATAAATAAACCTAGTTGTATTCCTATCAATGTCACACATGATAATTTCTCTCCCTTATATTGAACAGTTTTTCCTTTACATGTATTTTATTACTATCTTTGTTACTGGCAGCACAATAAAAAAATAAGGTTCGAGTTCTAAAAAGTTCTAAAAAAGATTAGAACCCTAGAACTTTTCCAAAAGTTCTAGACTAGAACTAGAACCCAGAACTTCAGAGGGTTCTGACAACCCTAGTTCTGGGGTTGCGTTTCTGCTGAGGAGGCCCGCCGGAGCTTGGTTTGCAAGCCAGCACCTCAACTCAGCCATCGGTTATGGATGTGAGTGTGAGGGGGGGCCCACCAGCACAGTTCACCCATGCCTCCCCTCTGGTAGAGTAAAGGCACTAGTCCAAGGTCGCACTCTCCTTTTGAGCTGGAGAGCTAGCGAGTCACATGTAGCAGGGGCCAATCGGGCAGGGGCAAAAAGGCACCAAATTCAAAGTACAAGGGTTGCATAAGAAACTATACCATTGCATATCCATTGCTTGACCCACACCATTTAAAGTAGTTTCCAGAGAGCTGCTGAATCAATGCCAAATAAAGTTTTTCCCTGTTGTACCTTAAATGTGTGATTTTTACATCACAATAATAACAAAAGCAAATTGCAACCAAGCCACACATTATTCTATATGCCTTATCAGGCTAATGCATTATCAGATGTTCTGGCTCTGACTAGATCTTGTTTCACATAGTATTTACTATGAAAGACAGTAAACTCTGTGAAGTGTGAACTGGAGAGCAGGTCAAATGGAAAATTTCAGAAGAAGTGTTAGCACTCTAGCTGTGTTTACATGGCAGTAGAGCTGGAATTATAAAACTGTAACAGCGTGGTCCTGACCACTTGTCACCCATGACCTGTTTGTCTACACTGCCCCTGTCTGCACCACTGCAATCTGTGCTGATGAGGGGCTGTGCATCAGAGAGGAGCCAGACATCTGCTGGCCAATGGAAGAGTGGCTGCAGCACAGGCAATCTACACTGCCATTAAACTGCTGTAAGCTGCTCGCTACTCTTGGTGCTCTCAACTTGCCAGAGAATCTGGTTGAGTCTTAGAGAGTGGCTTACCCTGATTGGGTACATGTCCACACAGTCACATTTGCACTGGAGCAACCTGAGCGCACAGGTTACTCCAGTGCAAATGTGAACATGTAAACAGGCCTTCTCATTCACATGGTTGATGCTCCTCCTGAGGCTGGGTAGGATCTTATTAATTTAATCACATATCATGGTCACATATGACATTTCCAGTCTAAAAAGATGGTCACCTGGTACCAGGTGACCCGTGCTTTCACATCCAGAGAGTAATTGTGGAATTTTATTTATTTGTTTATTTATTGAATTCTTAGATTACAATACCTATGAGTCAGAGACTCTTTCACACAGGCTCCATGTCAATTTCAACAAAACACAACATACAGAGAACAAATAAGCATTTCAAGTAATGATTAATGACATCATACAAGTTGCATTAGGAGGCTTAACAGTACGCAAACTAGGTAGATTATGTAAAAATAAGAGCCAGTTGGTGTTACTGTTACAGTCAGATGTGAGACTAGCAGGACTGTAGGTTACAAAGGGTAGCCAGGGGTTGGCTTTATCAGGAGGGAGGAACAGCCAGAGGTTGACTTAGTTGAGGTTGGGCAGCCCATAGGAATCTCAAGGAAGGGGGCAGATTTGGGAAATGCAGGGCAGGTGGAGAATACATGAATGGGTAACAGGCTGAGGACAGGAGTGGGGGCAAATAGAGTAGGGGAAGAAAAGGAGGGGGGAAAGACTGAGGAGGACAGAGACAGAGGAGGGGGGGCTATGCAGTGCAGTCGCAGCAGCTATGCATGACCAGGTGTTATTTAAGGAGATGCTTAAAAGGACCAAGTCTGGGTACATCAAGGGTATCAAACAGGAGACTATTCAGCCAGCAGGGTGCTTGGAAGCTAAAGGATCATTGGGTTGTGTAGTCTGGCAGAAAGGGAATTGGAAGGCATGTCTGGACGCACCCCTAATGCTATGAGAGTAAGAAGCACATGCGAGAAGGTGCTGGGAGTTTGGGGGAGTAAGGCCCATGCTTATTTTCTTCATGTAAAGGCAAGTGTGATATTTTATTTTGTCTTTGAGGTTCAGCCATTTTGTCCTGGAGTACAAGTTGCACTTATGTGTCCAGTTATAAGCACCCAATACCAGGCAGCAGGATTTGTTGAGGTCAGTGCTAACTCTTTTGAGGGACGTGTCCATGGCAGTGCCTTAGATGACCAGACCATATTCCACAGTTGATGGTATTGAGCTGGTTACTGCCTTCGAAAGCACTTCTTGTAACTTCTATGCCTGTAGAGGATGCTTAACCTACAGTTGACTGCATTGGAGACTACTTTGATGTGTTCATTGAAGGACAGAACACTGCTGAGTGTAACCCCAGGTATTTAAAGGATTGAACTTGTTCAACTGGGATGTTGATGTTATTTAGTATATTAAGCAGGGTGGATTTGTATCTGTTGTGGGGGCTGGTGAACAGCTTGAACTTCATTTTTTTTGCAGTGCATGATGAGTTTGTATTTTGCAAACCATTTTTCACTGGCTGTGAAGTTATTTTGTAAACCAATGGCTAGAGAGTGTGGGTCAGAGTGACTTGAGAAAAGTACCACATCATCCACATAAAGTGGTAGATCACCAGGGCAGACTTGATGGAGGGAATTCAGAAAGAGTCTGAATAATAAGGGGCCCAGAGTGGAGTCTTGGGGAGCTCCTGAGCAGACAGGTAGACTGGAGGATAGTTCATCACTTATTTATATGTGTTGTGACCTATCATCTAGGTAGTCTTTGAACCATCCCACAGTCCTGGAGGAGGCACCAATGGACCTAAGGGAGTCAATAAGAAGAGAGTGATTTACCATGTCAAAGGTCATAGTGAGGTTAATGTACTCTGACCTCACTAAGTGCCCATGCTCAAGGGCTTTGTGGATAAAGTTAGTGTATTCAAGCAGGGCAGAGGTGGTGCTGTAACTTTTCCTGAAGCTGTGTTGTTCAGGGCATTGGATATTATACTTGGTTAGATATTCCAAGAGTTGGTCCACTGTTATCCACTACAGCCTACAGGGCTTTTGAGAGGGGAGATAGGACTGAGATGGAATGAGAGTTGGAGTGAAGGACTCTATCTCTACTCTTTTGGATAGGGGTCACTACAGCCGCTTTCCAGCATGTGGGGAACTGCCTGAGACAAAGGGACTGGTTCAGTATTTTGGTGAGGGGATTTGGGAACACATCCAGTGCCACGAGTAGCAGCTTCAGGTCGAGTGACTTGCTGCTAAAGTGGGATTTGCCAAGGACATTGAGCAGGTATTTTTGGCAGTTCTAGTGGAGACTGCTTTAAAGTAAAAGGGTAGGTTAGTTGACGAGGGGCCAGTGTCCATTAGATCGGGGATGAGGTGTCAAAGATGTCAGGGGGAAGTGCTCCTCTGAGGTCAGTGAAAGTGGTGTTAAAGGTGCTGGCTATCTCCAGTGGGTCTTGAATGGTGATGCCATCTAAGCTGAGCATGGTTGGAGGGGTTTTACTGGGTTTGCCTGTGAGTTAGTTAAGACTGTCCCAAAACCTCCTACTGTCTCCCCAGGAGTTTGTGAGCACATCCTTATAGTGAGCCTTTTTTGCTTGCCTGACAGCTTGGGTGCAGGAGTTTCTGGCTGCTCTGTACTGCTGCCAGTGAGAATGATTGCCCATAGCCCAGGCTTTGTTCCACAGGTGGTCCTTGTTGGCCATATGGGTTAGGAGGAAGGGAGAGATCCAAGGGTTGTTTATAACTTTGAACCTCCATTTATTTAGAAGGGCATAGATATCGCAAGTTGTGTTGAAACTGGTTATGAAATAATCCAAGGAGAGATCCACACTGGGTGCAGAGTCCAGTATAGACCAGTCCTGGCTGAGAAGGTAGGTTTGAAATTGATTGAGTTGTCCTTTCTTGAGGACACACTGGTGAGCAGTTTTGTTAGGTAGTTTGGGAACTTTATTGGACCAAGAGGAGATGATGAGAAAGTGGTCACTAACTGAGTCAGGGAGAACCTCAGTACTAGTAATTCTGCCGGGTCTGTTGGAGAAGATAAGATCAAGCATGGTACAGTTGCTGGTCCTAGGGTTACATCTTATCGGGGAGGTCACTACTTGGGCCAGATTTATGGCTGTAGTAGCATCTTTGTAGACATCAGCCTCGGGAGCCATCCAATTTACATTGAAATCCCCAAGGAGCACTATTTCAGAGCTATGGAGAAGATTAGAAAGATAATCGATTATTGCTCCAAAGCATTTTGAGTGGTCACATGGGGGGATATAGCAGGTGATGATAGTGAGAGATTTTCCATGAGCCCCAGGAACAACTTAATTGCAAGTGCTTGGGAGCTACTGCCAATGACAATTTTGGGGATAGTGTGCCCTTGGAGGGAGGCTTTAAGGTAGATTGCACAGCCCCCACCCCTTTTTCCAATTCTGTCATCCCTGAACAGTGTATAGCCATCAAGGTGGATGGCACTGTTGGGTACCTTAGGGGACAGCCAGGTTTCTATCACAGCTAGAATATCAGACCTGTGTCAGATCGCCAACACCTGGAGGAGGTCAATTTTTTAGTGGAGACTTCTGATGTTTTTTGTGTTTTTTTTTTTTTAGAGAAACCTTTTATTCAAAACTTTCATGCTCTATTCTCAGATACATTTCCCATGTTGTGTCGTAACACTCTTTTAATCACAGTAATATTATTTTTTGAGTCTCTCTATTAAGTAAGAACATTACTTTTCATTAAAATACTGGACATTCATTCCAAAAGACTGTTGAAGTGCAGACCAAAAAGTAGTCTAATTTATTGACTAATTGATATTTGTAAATTAATGTATCTGTCTTAATTTCCACACTCTGTCTATATTGTTCACAAATAAAGCATTCATGTAATTATCTGAGTTATGAAAAGCATATTGAACATTTTTATGTATTGTTAAACAAAGAGAAAACTTTTTGAACATGACGTCATATGCTTCCACAGTGCTCACTTCTGCCCTGGTCTCCAAGATTTGCTAAGGATGGACAGGGGGTCCCACAGTTTGCCTCTTTTGTCCCACTCTTTGACGGACATGTCCCGCATTTGTGTGATGTGAGGTTGGAAGCCATACATGTGTGACAGCCCCAGCACGCTAGCCCTTACTTCCTCATTGTAACAGTGGTATCAAATTGTTGGGATGGTGGGTATAATTGTGCATTTTATGGGATGCTTTGTAACGGAGATGCAAAATGAGTGTCACTTTTTTGTATTTAAAATTAGAAGGGTAGAATGATCACATGCTTCTGCAGTAGTAGTTGTGTGTCTGTAGGCATGCAAGCTTCAGTTCTGGCTGGCTAGACTGGAGAAGAGTTGCCAGCTCTCACCATTTCTGAAACTTTGCCTCCCATATGAACTAGTCAAGTGTGCACACTGTCATGTTCGCAAATCACTAATAAAATGCCTACCTCTCCGTCTGTGCTGATGTAGTCAGACTGCATAACTGGCAAATCTCAACCAGGGAACACTGAACGTATGTTCAAGGCAGCAATAATTCCAAGGTGCATTTTGCAGTGTACAGGTAGGTTTGGGGCAAAACATTTTTTTTTCAAAAAAGTCCATAATTTTTATGTTTGCTTGCATGCATGTGCGAGAAACATAGTGCCATCATCTGAGTTTTCGGAGGTGTGTCACCCCCTCTTCCAATTCAGTCAGTGTGTTGGCAGGCGTGGCCCCTGTAAGCCAGTGCATTCTGGAGCTGTCTACTGACAAGCTCCAAAATGCAATGCATACAGTTGAAGGGGAGCTACGCTTCAGTGACAGCGATAAGATATTGCCTGCTCATGTGCAGCTCCCCTACACACATACACACACACATGCCGCATACACTGCGTCGGCCCCCGGCACACTCTATAGCCGGCCAGGGGTACCCAATCTCCGTTGGCTGTGCTGCTTCCCCCTCCAAAGCCTTCAAATGCCATGCTGGGTGCCCAACCCAGCATGGCAGAATATCGTATAGCCAGCCAGGGGTTCCAAATCCCCATCAGCTCCACTGTCCTCCCACCCCGAAGGCCGGGTGCCACGCTGGGAGCCCACCCAGCATGGCAACTGATGCCTATATAGCAGGGGTTCCCAATCTCCATTGGCTTCGCCCCCCCAAGCCATCCTTGTGCCATGCTGGAGCCCGCCCTGGCATGGCAAATGTCCCACGTCACCTTTTTAAAAAACAAACCCTGAAAAGCAAAAGCGTCCCACGCAGTCTCCTGCCCCACAACCCGCACCCATCACTGCGTGCCTGCCTCTCCACCCCCCATACTTACCTCTGGTGCTCGGTGTGACGATCTTCGGTGGACCAGGAACACGACTGCACTCTTCAAAGCTGATCGCAAACTGAGAAAATGCCGGTAAGCTGTATAATGGGATAGATAGGGGTTTTTCAACTTTATTGCATATCTCAGGCATTTTTTGGAATTTTTGCACCAAATTTTTAACATGGGGTTTTTGGGACCCCTCCTCATGAATGCTTGCACTGTCATGGTGTTACTCAGACCCGAAGGGTGATTTCGCAGCCACTGTGTGAAATCACCTTTCTAGAATGATTAATGAAATGACACTGCCAGTGTTCATAAGGTGGGCTTTCAAAAAGACTATTTTGAAATTTGGTGGGCATCTAAAATGACTGTTTCTAGCGATCAGTTCGCAGTTCCTCGCCGCGCTCGTAGTTCACAATTTTCAATATTTTCACCTCGAGTTTCAACATTGCCATTTTACCACACCTCCTTGTATGAGCAGTACAGCTTTCATTTTTCACATCTTGGCCAAAATGTGTTTCCACCTATGCTGCTGAATGCAGTCGATCTACCAAAATCAATGTATGGGACACATTAAGAAAATCACAGAGACACTGTTCATGAGCAGAGGTCTTAAAATGGCTATGTTGAAAGACAGTGAAAAAATTCCTAAAAATTACTGTTTTACGAGCGTGCAATGTGCAGTTCCTATGCATGCTCGTAAGTTTGCGAATTTAATATTTTCACTCCAGATTTTCAACATTGCCATTTTATTACACTTCCTTATGAACAGTACAGCTGCAATTTTTCATATGTCACCCAAAATGTGTTTTCGCACATGTAGCGCACAATGGTGCTGTTGGTGTGTGAAAGCAATGTTTGGGACAGATTAAGAAAATCACAGTTACACTGTCCATGAGCAGAGGTTTTAAAATGGGTATGTTGAAAATTTGGTGACAAAAGTCCATAAAATGACTGTGTTACGAGTGAGCATTGCGCAGTTTCCAAGCACCCTAGTAAGTTCATGACTTTGTGATATTTTCAGTCCAGATTTTCACCAGTGGCATTTTTCCACACTTCCTTATGAACAGTACAGCTGTCATTTTTCACAACATGGCCGAAGTGTGTTTTCACACTTTCAGTGCAGAGATGCGTGGTCGCTGTGGGAAATCATTGTTCGGGACAGATAAAGAAAATCACAGTGATCTGTTCATGATCGGAGGCACCAAAATGCCTGAGTTGACAATCTGCTGTAAAAAATCCCCAACCTAATTATATTACGGGTGTGCATTGCACAGATTCTAAGTACACTCATCACTTCACCATTTTTTTAAATATTTTTACTGCAGATTTGCAACATTGCCATTTTTTACACCTCCCCATGAACAGTACAGCTGTCATTTTTTACATCTTATTCGGAATGTTTTTGCACCTGTGGTGCTAAATGCCATAGTCACTGTGCATAAGCAGCTTTCGGCTAACAAACTGATAGTCCCCCTGTTCATGAGAGTGGGTCACAAAAAAACATGTTGAAAATTTGGAGTGAAAATACCAGTGAATGCCTGAGTATTAGGGTTTCCAACCATAATCCAACACTGTAGAGAATGACAGGCATCAGGGGTGTGACTTGGGATTCTTGCCTGTAATGCTTATACCATTCCACACCCTGCAGTCAGTGAGAGGCATCAAGGTATGCCTTGGACTCTTTGGCCCCAAAGTTCACCCCATTCTCCTATATCGCACCCATCTCACCATATTTTCTAATGGAATGGGGTGTGCATAAGGGCCAAAGACCCCAAGGAACACTGTGACACTTGTCAGTGTCTGCAGGGTTGGGTGTGGTGAAATGGCATGGCCGTTATGCCTGACAACCCAAAGGCACAACCCTATGCCCGTCACTCTCTGCAGGGTGGTGGTGGGGTTGGCTTCAGTTCAGTACTTCACTGCCATTCCTATTACGCAGCTCTGTAACTTCTACACTACCACTGCCAATGCCAGCAAGCAAACATTCGGCATTGACAAATGCTTGTTAATCTTGCGATTGGCAGGAGAATAATTCAATGTTTGTTTATTTTTTTTGTTTTGTTTAGTTTTTTTGGTGGCAGAAGATGTCTCTGCCCATTTCAGAAAGTCTGGACATCTGTATTTTGTGGAGAAAGAATAATTATTGTATCAGCAAAACCTACTGTGCTGTACTATTTCAAAATGTTTGCATTTGTTGTGTGTATTGTGGGATGATGGATAGTGATTTGTCACATACCGCAAAACAAGTAAACTGTGAATTTACACCTTTTCACACATATGGAATTTTATGCTGTCACAAGAGTGTACTATAAATGTCAAACATGCTGGCCATTCTTAAAAATAGCAAGTGAAAGATTTGCCTGATGTTAAGGTATAGGGTATGAAATACCTTCCAGAACAGATCAGTGTACTTTAACAGATGCACCCCAACCAGTGAACCATGCCTGGTTATTTAGGATGTACCCAATCTTGCATTAAAAAAAGGACCCCATCCTTCCTGAAACTGGTGGTTTCTTGTCACTGATAAAAAATAGGAACATGAAGCATCAACGTTCAACAGTATATAGCCCTCCTTCAGAACATTATTGTTTACTCTAAGGCACATATTCTAACAGATTCCTGGCCTATCACCCCTTTTAATATTATATCCCTGGTTTTATTATCTGGCCCATTTATTTATTTACTTATTTGAAATTAATCGACTTTATTGATTTTCAGAAGAACAAACAACAGAGACCTACACTATTAATACAGTGAATAAAACATAATGACAAACATAACAAACATACTCCAATCCCTCCCCTCAAAACCCCCACCCTTCCTCCCCTACCCTTTGTCATCAGCTAGCTCACCAGTTAAAAGAGTATAGAGGTTACCCAGATCCTGCCCTAGGAGAAGTCTGTAACAGATAGAGGGTATGTATTTGCTGCCAGGTTCTCTTATATTTTGGCAGGTGACCTGCAGGCTGGCGATCATGCACTCCATATGTAGACTGGATAGCAATTCTTGTACCCATTCTGTGTAGGAAATGTTTACTGTGTCTTGCTAATGGTGCAGCACAAATTTTTTAAGTGATAAAGCTATGATGGCCATATAAAATCTTTGTTGCCACACAGCCACTCCTGCATAGTCGCCAACCAAGCATATTTTGAGAACAAAAAGTTCATCAATGTCCAAAAGAGGGTCTGCTCTTTGTCTGATGGTGGACCATAATGCTTTAACTTGGGGGCATACCCTCAAAATATGGAAGAGTGTGCCTTCTGTCTGATGATATCTTACACATTGTGAGGATGGTGCTCTATTCATCTTGTGAAGCTTAACTGGGGTAAAATACACGTTGTTGAGAAGTTGAAATTGCATTATCCTCAACCGGTCTCGTGTAACATATATATGACTATCTTCCCAAATCCTGCCCCAGTCAAAATCTAACTGAGGAAACTGCAAGGCCCAGTACTTAGAGACCCCATTCAGAGAGGGAAAGGCCCTACCAAATAAATCAGTGTATATTTTGGATACCGCATCGGGTAGCATGGCCATGGAATGGAGGGAATTCAACAACTCACCACAACCCTCGTTCTCCAGGGAAAGCTCCATATTAGAAATCTGCAAATGACGGATTTGGTAGACTTTAAAAATCTGGCTTTTCTCTAATCTATACTTCCTCAGAATGTCTCTGGAAGTGATATAGACACCTTCCATGAAAAGCTCTTTAACACTAATTTCTGCTAGTTGAGGGATCCAGTGTGTCTAATTATCTTGCCACCTATTTTTAAAATTAGAGTTCCCAAGGAGTGGTTGATTCAGGTCTGTACTATGTTTGTATTTCAGGAAGGAACAGAGCTGGGTATGAATCTTAACCGAGACTGCGACTGGAGATTTATGTAGCTCAGAGGGGAGATCTTTCTGCTTGATATGTAAGAGAGCCTTTGGGGACAATCCCTTCAAACTAATTAACTCTTTCTTTATCTTGAGTCATATGGGCACGTACGGGAATGATCTCAGTTCGTCTGACATAACTAGCCAGCATAATTATTTACTTGTGGCTGGCCCAATGATCCAAATCGGCAGCCTCAGAGCCCCTCTATCTTTGGGGCAGCCATTTTATGATATGCCCTTCTTGAAGGTTTACCCATCCATAAAAAATCTTTACCTAAGGTATGCACTTTCTTAAACCATTTGAGGGGCAGCCATACGTTAAGCAGGCTCAATGGATAAACAATTCTAGGTAGTATTTTCATTTTGACCAAACTAATGCACACCCAGAGGGTTAGAGGAAAGGCTTTCCAGTGGGCCAAATCTTGCTGGATTGCCTGGACAATAGCATCTAAGTTAAGTTGCCGCATTTTATTTCTGAGAGGTGTCAAGCACCAGCAGCTCCCTACCTCTGAACAGGAGCGGAACTTGGGGGTGATTTTTGACAATGAGCTGACACTGCATTTGCAGGTGTCAGCAGTTGTCAGACTTTCCTTTTACCATCTTAGGAACACCACCAAGATTAAGCACTTTGTTCTGCCGGCTGATCTGCCAACGTTGGCCGACGCCTTTGTGACCTCACACCTTGATAATTGCAACTCCCTTTATCTAGGGCTTCCTGGGGTTGATATCTGCCACTTGCAGCTGTTGCAGAATGCTGTGGCCCTGTTATTGATGGGTACATCTCATGCCTGTCATATTTTGCCAGTGCTGCGTGATCTGCACTGGCTGCCAATTCAGTGGTGGATCACCTTTAAAGTTGGTCTTTTGACTTACAAAGACCTACACAGACAGGGTCTGGACTACCTGAAAGAGCTTTTGGTTCCCTACTTCCCTAAGCAATCTCTCCACTCGGCAGATGAGGGGTTGCTAGAGATTCTGAGGTTTTCTTTGAAATCTTCAGGTGCTCGTGCCTTTATGTATGCTGCTCCAACCCTCCGGAATTCTCTACCCTGTCCGCTTCATCAGTGTGTATCCGTGGAGGAATTTAAAAAGGCCTTGAAGACCTATTTGTGGTCGAAGATTTATTTTAATTAATTATTGTGATTTTAGGAGCTCAGATTATTATGTATTTGTTTTATTCATTATATTGACAAGTATTGTAAGGTGCCTTGGATTGAAGAAAGGTGCGATACAAATAAAGTTTTATTATTATTATTATTATTTTAGGGTCATTCCTAGCCAGATTGATACCTAGATATTTAAGGCTGTGAAAGTTCCATTGCATGCTGGCTTCCACCACTTCACTTTTAAATGTTCTGGAATTTAGGGGAAAAACAAGGGTTTTGCCCAGATTAATTTTGTAATTGGACAGCAAGCTGCATTCATTAATGGTATCTAACATGGCCTATAGTGAGGCCCGTGGCTGAGTAAGGTGTAAAAGTATATCATCTGCATATTCTGATAGTTTCAGCTCATGGGACCCCACCCTTATTCCCTGTACCTCAGGATTTTCTTTGAGTTTAGTGAGTAAAGACTCTAGGTAAATGTTGAACAACAGCAGTGACAGTTGGCAGCCTTGCCTGGTACCCAAATATAGTGGAAAAGTGGAGGAAAAGACCCCATTTCAATAGATTCGAGCACTCGGGTTACCATAAAGGACATGGATCCACTGAATAAATTGAGGTGGGAATCCATATCTGTGCATGGCTTGGAATAGAAATTGCCAGTCAACCCGGTCAAAGGCTTTGTCCACATCCAGGGACACCAGAATAGCTGGTTGGTCTGAATCCCCGGACACAGAGAAAATATGAGCCAGTTTCCATACATGGTCTGAGGATGTTCTCCCCAACATAAAACCAATCTGCTCATGGGCTATTAGGGAGGTAAGTACTTTATTAATCCTATTCACTAATAATTTGGCTAATATTTTGATATCATAATTCAGTAACAAGATTGGTCTGTAACTGGTGACCTTGTTCTTATCCTTCCCAGTTTTATGTAATATTATTATTAACACTTCTAGTAAACTATTATTTGTGGACTTAGCTGAAAGCATGCTTAGAAACAGTCTGTGTAGCCAGGGAGTTAGTTTATCAGCAAAAACCTAATAAAAATTGGGAGAAAACCCATCTGGGCCTGGAGCTTTATCCAGAGGCAGAACTTTAATAGCCTTCTGGATATCAGCTTCATCAAAGGGGGCTACCAAGCTTCCTTTTTGGCTATCACTTACAGTAGGGAGCAGGATAGCAGTGAGATAGCCATCAACTCTATGTACATCTGGGAGTTCCACCATTGGGCTGTAGAGTCCACGGTAGTATTGTTCAAATTCAAAAGCAATCTCTTTCAGAAAGAGTTTAAGGGACCCATCAGAAGATGATCATATGTTTTTTATGATTCTTGACCCCTCTTGTTTGTTAAGTCTCAGTGCTGGGAACCAGCTGGTTTTTCCCCCTTGATCTATATACGTGGCGCAGGTTCACAGTATGGCAAATCTGGCTTTTTCACACAGCATCTCACTGTACTGTTCCTGTAGCCTTATAAAAGTATGTATCTCCTCCTCACTAGTGTTAGGAGAGAGGTATGCCTCCAGATGCCACATTTGGGCTAAGAGGTCTGAAGCCTTCTGCTCCCTGGCATGCTTCCTGTTAATCATTAAGCGAATTAGATCCCCCCGATGAAGCATTTAAGTACCCCCCATTCCACATCAGCTTTACCCATGGAGTTCAGGTGAGTGGAGGAGTAATAATTCAATGATTTAGAAATCTGATTAATTACCCCCTCCTCCTTTAGCATTTGGTTATTAATCTTCCAAATAGATTCTTTTTGTTGGTTGGGGGAGAGAGAAACTTGACACCATACTGTGGAGTGATCTGAGATGACTTCTGGTTCAATACCACATTCTATTATGCCCGTGAGGAGCATATGATTTACCAGAAAGTAATCTATTCTGGATGATGTCCCATGCACTGCAGAGCAGAATGTGTATTCCCTAGTGCTAGGGTTCAGTGTCTGCCAGGGGTCGCACAGACCAAGATAGTCAGATACCTCTCTTAGGGCTCATTGAGCTGGGGAAAGACCTTGCTTCTTCCTGTTTGATTTGTTTAAGTCTGGGGTGAACGGCAGGTTCCAGTCCCCCCCCCCCATAAGGATAGGGAGTGTTAGGAAGGGGGCCAGAACTGAGATTAACTCCATGAAGAAGGAGGGGATGTCCATATTAGGACTATAGATACTACCCAATACTACCTCTGTCCTGTCCAATATACCTTTCAGAAATAAATATCCACCATTAGGATCCCAAATACATTGTTCGCAAGCAAAGGATGCTTTTCACTAGATCAAAATGGCTGCCTCTCTGCATTGCATGCTATTCCCTGCAGTAAAGACTTGCCCCATATACTGCCTTTGGAATAAGCTAGCCTCAGTATCTGATAAATGCATTTCTTGTAGGAATAATATATCCCCTTTGAGTTGCTGGATGTGCTTAAGAATTTGATACCTTTTCATTTTTTTATGGGCACCTCAAACATTCCAGGTGGAAACTTTCATATAGTTAACCTTCCCTATTAACTAAGTATCCTCTTCGAGTAGTACCCTGACATCCTCTCTCTCTCTCTATATGTCCTAAATTTCGGCAATTTTCCTAATGCCATACCACCCTCCTTCCCTTCCCTAACATCACCCCATAATTCTTTACCCCAATAACTTCCTTCCCCATGAATCCCCCCATAACATATTGAAAACAAAGACACTGACATTAGTATATATGCCCCAAACGTGTTAAGCTCCCTTCTCCCAGAATCAAAAGATAACCATATAAGTGGCATGAGTATCAACATAACATTGTGAACTCCAGACCCCCCACCCTCTAAAGCATAATTCTTTTGGTCCATGTTGCACATTCCTTCCAACTAGAGCCCACCCCTCTCCTGCCTTCCTCCGAGTGTAAATGTAGTTACGGCAGTGCAGGAGAGACTTTTTCCTCTATTAATGCAGCTTGCACTTTGCTATTTATCCCAGATGAGGGAGCCAGTCCTACGCTATCGAAGTCCTAACTCTTCATGACTCTATGCCTCCACTAACTTTATTGTAAAATGAAACATTGGTAAGGTAACATAAACAAACTTGTAGTTTCTCATAATTCTGATAGCAGACTACCTGACAATAAAAAACTACACAAGAGAAATTGTAATGCAGGATGCACTCAAAACCAAATGATCAGGCCCCAAAAAAGGAAGCAATATTTCCTCAAAATCATCTCTGTAATCAGTCAAAAGGTAAAGCAAAAATTACACTGCTCAAGGAGATTTGTACTGAACTGAAAGATGGCAAACTCGCCAGTAGCACCAGATGTCTCTGTAAATCTCAAAGTAAAATAAAAGTCAGGTCCAAATAAAAACAAAGTTTCATTACTTCTCCCTCCAGAGATCTGAAACCATAGTCGATACTTGCTGCATCCAGATACTGCGTGGCCTCACCTTGTTACTTTCCCAGTTGAGTATGGTGCTCATAAAAAATGCTCCATTGCCAGCTTCCATCAAATTAAAGAAACCCTTTGTAAATTGTATCTAATACTGTCCTTTCCTTCCCCTGAGGTGGGTAAAACAAATAGTAACACTCACTGTCTCTTGCTTCAGTTCTTGAAAACACTTGTCACCATTGCTTGAAGAAAGCCGTATCAATCTCTCCAGGGCAAATTGCAGTTGGGTAGTGTGCATGTATCCACAGGTCCCAAATAGAAACACAAAATGGAGGGGGGGGTCACAAACCTTGTTCTGAATGCTTAAGAGTGGAGTACCTCATCAGTTGGACACTACTCTGTAGACTAGTTCCACATAAATAAACTACTGATCTCTAAGTTAAACCTAATTGTTGCCCAAGGTGGTTGAGCGCATTCCTTCAGCGTTTTTTGAATAAATCAGGCAATGCTTCCATTAACACAGGTTCTGCTGTCTTCAGGTCATCAAAGCTGGCCCAGTTCCTGTCTATCAGAACTTGAAGTCTTGCTGCTTATCCCATATGGAATTTAATGCCTGCCGCAATGAGCTTGGTTACGACGGGGTGGAATGTGGGCCTCCTCTGCCGCACTGAAACAGGTAGATCTTGTGCCACTTGTAACTTGTCTCCCTCCCATTTAATTTCTTGTAACACCTTTATTTTGTTTAAGAAGTGTTGCCGCTCTTGATAACTCAGAAAGCAGAAAATTAGTGGACGTGGTGGAGCTCCTGCAGGAGGCATGGGGTGCAGGGAGTGATGCGCTCGTTCGATGGTGTAGTTGGGCCCATGTGGTGTTGGGCCTGCCAGCTTAAGAAATAGTTTTTGAGTGAATACAATGAGGTCAGAGCCCTCTTCTTTCTCAGGAAGCCTTATGGTTATGGTATTGTTCCTCTGGCTCTGACCCTCCAAATCTTCCACCTTAGCTTTGAGTTGGACCGTCCACTGTTTGGCTGTTATTAGTTCAGGGTCTCTTTGATCGGCCCTCTTCTCTAGGGATTTGATGCATATCTCACTGTCTCCGGTTATCTTATTTAGATCTTCTAGGGCTACTGCCATGCACTTAAACTCCAAGGTGAGTGAATGTACCTCTTCTCAGAAAGGTTGAAACTGCCAGAAATCGGTCCACAGTTAAGAGATTTTGCTCTACTGGAGCTGTAGTAGACCGAGTACTGGCGGTAGCCTCAGGCTTTGTTTTTTTTCTGGCCTTCTCAGGTGTTGGTGGCAGTGTGTATTTGGGGAATGCCGCCTGCATTTCTACTTCCATCCTACACTTTTTGGACTTGGATGAGTTCTCTGTAGAATCTGCAGGTACTTGCCCAGGTATACGCCACAAAAGTAGTGATAAAAGAGTTTAAAAATATTGAAATTGAGATGGAGTTAGTGGGAGTGCTCTGCTGGAGCTGCCACTCAGAAGGCTGCATCACATGACTTCCGAGACTTCTGATGTTAACAAAGCCATTTTAGTGGCGCTATGGGTACTGCTGTGGGTCTGGGGAAGCTGCATAGATCCGGGGTTAGGATGGGTATTTCCTGACAAAAGTAGGAGTAGCAAGAAATTCTGAATAGTGAGGAACTTGATCGCCTTAATGAGGGATAAAGGTTTGTGGTTTCTGGGTTTGCAGACTAATGAGAGGGTAGGTGAACAAGAGAGGTGGGAGAGTGCTAGAAGGTAGAAGGGGATGGAGACTTTAGCTGTAATAACCATTGGGCTAGTTGGGGGGAACAGGGGTGAGTTGCAGGACGCTGTGGGTTGTGGAAGCCACAGGAGTGCCCCACACTGGGTGTGGTTGGCGGGTCATTACTGGCCAGTTGGTAACTTGGTGATGGAGTGGTATACAAGCTACCAGGAGAGCTAGAGGTACTAGATATCTCAGTGAGACCATTCTTTGGAAATCAGCATAACAAGTGCTAGGAGAGGAACTGTTGGTGCAATAGTGACTGCCAGTGACCATTTTAGAGAAAAGAACAGAGTTTGAGGGTGAATGCCTCCTTTCCAGAGGTTTGGATACACTGCCTACTGTCTGGGGCTGGTAGGAAAGATTCATAGGTGCTTTCCTCTTTAAGAGATAGGAAAGAGGGTGGGTCAGGTGGCTCGGGAAAGTGTATATAATAGAGCATGGGTCCACAGAAAATTCAACTGAGAAAAGCAGGTTCTCTAACGCAGCTCAGGAGCTGTGCTTTTCTTAACAAAATAGGGCTTTTCTGGCCACTCTCAGTGCTAAGTTTAAAAATGCCAGCCAAGAGCTTGGATTCCACTTTTGAAAATGCCGGAGGAGCAGTGCAGAGTTTCTAGCTGAAAATGGCAGTAGGGCTCCACTATTCGGATGCAGGCTGCTCTTGCACAAGTAGTAAGAAAGGTGCCAAATTTAAAAGTCCAGCAGCTTCATACCTGATTCTCAGAGGGGGACTGGGCAGGCAGCTTTGCCAAGTTGAGATTTTTTGAATTGCAAACGCAGTTCAATTGAGGAGGAGCTTCTAGCCCATTAAGGGCAGATGGATCCCCTGAGGAAATGGAGGAGAGAAAGGCAA
This sequence comes from Neoceratodus forsteri, assembly GCA_016271365.2. Taxonomy (NCBI): domain Eukaryota; kingdom Metazoa; phylum Chordata; order Ceratodontiformes; family Ceratodontidae; genus Neoceratodus; species Neoceratodus forsteri. The sequence goes on from CM057449.1 coordinate 376,547,766, forward strand.
TTAATAGCAGGCAGGAAGGAGAGGGTAGCCAAAAATTCAAAGGGGACAAAGGCAAGGGAGGGTCTCTCCCAGATTAACAAAGGGGGAAAAAGTGGGGGACAGTCCTTTTAATAAAAGACTGAAAGACAGTGAAGGGCCTGGGGTAAAATGGAGGGTGTGGATGTGCTAGGCAGGCAGGCAGGCTGCTACGGGAGTGGGGAGGCAGAACCCAACAATTGATAGGGGCAGGGACAGTAACACAAGAAAAAGTCAGCAAAACTTGTTTAAAATAGCTCTATTGCTGTAATCTGATAAAGCAGCTAAACATTTCAACAATTGTAATGTTAGCACATTCAGCTGAGAATAGCAGATTCCAGGGCCGGTTCAAGTATGTACTGGGCCCTGGTGCAAGACCTTTGTAGTGGGCCCCCCCCCGTCCATGTGGCACCCCCCCCCCCAAGTGCCCCCGCCCAGGGTGGGCCCTCTAGGCTAGGCAGTGACCTTACTCATACCTTCCTGTGGCTGCTTGCTGCCAGCTAGCTATTTTTTATTCTTATTCAGTACCCGCCCTATGGTAGTGTGTATTTGTGTGCCTTTTCTAGTTTACAAAAGCAGTTCAGAACTACTCAGGTGCTGCTTGCTGTGTGCAGAGCTGCAAATTCTGAATTTGTTTCTTCGATCTGATGCCAGCTGCATCCGCTCATTCATCTGCAGTGTTGCCCGCCAACAACTGCCACAGACTTTGTGAGACAACGCATGCCGCACGGACAGGATTTCTCAGGACTTGAGATGCATCGCCTCTTCCTCCGGTCCTCCCCAGCCCCTACCCCCCAACAACAACAACAGAATATCTTAATATAATTTACACTGACCTGGGCTGTGAGAGTTGCAGCCTTTTGAGTGAGCTCCCAGCAAACAACTCAGACTAGTTGTCATAGGCTAGGACTAGGAGGGACTCAGTGACTGGAGAAGGAAGAAGAAGCAGGGGAGGAGCAAGTCCGACGAGTGGGTGATGTGAGCGAGCGAGCATAGCATAACAACAACAGCAGAAACACTGTCTACAGACCAATGAGCTGGCTGCCGTGGTGGGTAGTTGACTTGCCAGCCAGTGCCGTGCTGACGGTGGCGAGGATCAGATTCGCAGCACTGCATTACGGGCCACAGTAACAGTGCAGGGGGGATTTAATTTTTAAAATGTCATGCTGGTTCGGCACTGACTGTCACACACAGCCACCGTGTCTGCAAGACCACACACTGTTCTCTCAGCCTGGGGGAGGGGGTCCGACCGGCTGGTGGCAGCGGCTGAAGATCTTTTCCGTCCGGCGTCAGAGCAGTTAAAAAAAAATTACTTACTTCAGACTTAGTTGAGGGGGCCATAGGCCCCACCAGTGCTCTGGGCCCTGGTGCAATCGCATCCCTTGCACCCCCCCTGGCACCGGCCCTGGCAGATTCCTTAATACAGCTCAGAAGCTGTGCTTTTCTTAACAAAATAGGACTTTTCCGGCCACTCTCAGCGCTAAGTTTAAAAATGCCAGCCAAGAGCTAGGATTCCATTTTTGAAAATGCCAGTGGAACAAGGCAGAGTTTCTAGCTGAAAAAAGTAGCAGGGCTCCAGTATTCGAATGTGGGCTGCTCTCACACCAGTAGTCAGAGAGGTGCAAAATTTAAAAAGAGTTCAGCAGCTCTGTACCTGATTCTTAGGGGGAACCGGACAGATGACTTTGCCAAGTTGAGATTTTTCGAATTGCAAACGTCATTCAATTTAGGAGGAGCTTCTAGCTCATTTAGGGTCAATGGATACCCTGATTCTCAGTGGGGAAAGGGTGAGTGGCTTTGCCAAGTTGAAATTTTTCAAACTGCAAATGCGGTTTTATTGAGGAGGAGCTTGTAGCCTGTTCAGGGCAGCTGGATCTCCTGGTTCTCAAGAGGAACCAGGTGGATGACTTTGCCAAGTTGAGATTTTTCGAACGGTAAACGCGGTTCAATTGAGGAGGAGGTTCTAGCTCATTCAGGGCAGAGAGAGATCCCTTGATTCTCAGTGGGGATCAGGCAAGCGGCTTTGCTAATTTGAGATTTTATGAGCCTCAAATGTGGTTTGATTGAGGAGGAGCTTCTAGCCTGCTCAGAGAAGACGGATCCCCTGGTTCTCAGGGTGGACCAGGCGGGAGGCTTTGCCAAGTTGAGATTTTTCAAACTGCAAATGTCATTCAATTGAGGAGGAGCTTCTAGCCCATTCAGGGTTGATGGATCCCCTGATTCCCAGGGGAACCGTGCGTGCAGCTTTGCCAAGTTGAGATTATTTCAAACCGCAAATGTGGTTTAATTGAGGAGGAGCTTCTAGACTGTTCAGGGAATATGGATCCCCTGATTCTGAGGGGGGACCAGGTGGGTGGCTTTGCCAAGCTGAGATTTTACCAACCTGCAAATGTGGTTTGATTGAAGAGGAGATTCTAGCCTGTTCAGGGAAGATGGATCCCTTGGTTCTCAGGGGGTGGACCAGGTAGGTGGCTTTGCCAAGTTAAACCACAGATTCAGTTTGATTGAGGAGGAGCTTCAAGCCCATTTAGGGAAGATGGATCCCCTGGTTCTCAGAGGGGACCAGGCAGGCGGCTTTGCCAAGTTGAGATTTTTTGAACCGCAAATGTGGTTCGATTGAGGAGGAGCTTCTAGCCAGTTGAGGGCTCTGAATGCTGAACAAAAGCAGTCAAATTAGATTGAAAAAAATCATAGCTACAGCAAAATTCTTTACATATTTGGATACTGAGGTTTTGTAAAAGGAATTTGAAAAGGTTTTGTTGTGAGAGAAAATGTTTTTGGAGTTATTTTGATTTTTACGCTACATTTTGGACCCTATGTATGACAGCATACTGAATATTAAAGGATGTACCCAGTCTAAGTCAGCTTACACCCCCCAACAAGCATGAACCATATGCCATTCACAAAGCCCGACTACCTTTTTGTGGCCCCAACGCACAGGTGTATAGGAGCATGGTGGGGACAGGTGCAGGATGTGGGCAGGATGATGGATGTTTACAATCATCCAATTGAATGCCTGTCCCACCAATGAACTAGAGTCCCTGCTTTGCACAGAGCAGGTGATTATAAATACCAGTATACCCTGATACAGCCCAGGGCCTGTGCAGTATGGTTGAGTTCCAGCAGGTAGCTCCCAGCATTTGCAGCATGTCAAAAGTGCTGGGGCTGCAGTGTAGTGTGGTTGCTTGCCCTGCCAGGGCACAGCCGCAGGATGTAGGGGGCATGTAGCAGCTATGAGTTTCTGGGGGGGTAGTCTACATCCCCCCTCAACCAGCACTCTGCACCTTTATGAACATTACAGAGGCTGGCTGTGTCCCTGTCACTCAGCCTGGCTGTCCACGCATGTCATACTATGGCATTAAAAGGGATCTGGTGTGGAAGGGGCCTGTGCCCCTTCTGCAATTGCCACAGGGGTCTGACAGAACCCTCTATGCATGACTTGTTGACATAAGAAAGCCTATGCGCCACATATATGGAGCTCCTAGGCTTTGTGCATAGGGCCCCTTGAGTGCATACGAGCTGAATGAGTTGGGGGAGGAGACCATCAGCTTTCAGTTTCAGTTTTGTTTGACAAAATGTTGAAAACTTAAACTTCTTTTTAACCAGTGTAGTTTTTTCTTTTGTCATCAATGTTGCTGACTACTGATTTTTAGTGGCCATTGACCGCCATATGTGTGATTTTGGAAGTAATCTGATTTTTCTATAATACACATTTTATTAAAAACAGTTTGTGCCAAAAAGCATAATTATTTGAGTAGGACTGTGAAACAGCAGTTTAGGGCATCTCAGTGCTTAGGCAATGCAGCTGTTGGTTCTCAAAGTAATAAATATTCTATTTTGAAAGTAAAGAATATTTTATATATTAAAAAAAAAAATGTTTTGCCTGTTCGAGGCAATGTTACTTTATTTGTGTAGGGCAGTGACACAACAGTCCAGGGCATCTCAGTGTTTAGGTAGTATATCACTTTGTTTTTAAAGAAATAAATATTTAAAAGAAGTCTTTCTGAATGTGCCAAACAACAGTCAAGAGTTATTTGTGTAGGGCTCTGAAACAACACTCAGGGGCACATCAGTGTTTTGGTAGCACAAATTATTTTTCCAGTAAGAAATATTACAGAATCAGGCTGGCCCACTCGTGTGGCAGGTTGCGGTGCTGGCTGCCATGTCACCTACCACACTGGTAACCCAAGTTCAGGAATGGATCAGTGTTGCTCAGGGGCCAGACAGAAGAAGGAGGATTGAACATCTAATGACAGGTCTCCTCCCATGAGGAGTGGTTCCTGTGTACTGCCACCTGGTAGATGCCAAATGGCAGTGACAGTGGGAGAGTTGATTAGGATGGGGCATTGGCTGACATGGCAAGTATGCATACTGGTGAATGTATGCATGCAGGTTATTGTATGCACTACACCCAAGAAGAAACCAGGAAACTACCCCAGCCTACTCGACATACCTTGCAGGCACCATATGATCATATGGGGCAGGCCACCTGCCTAACAGGCTCAGATAGTGGTTAACCTGTAAGTCCTTGAGTCAGATTAAAGATAGGACTAGGGAGATGCAGCCTGGACAAGGAATGTCAGCCAGAAAATTATGGTATATACAGTATATTTCTAGAAGACTACATTTGCTGGCAAAGGCACCTAGCTTCACCTGAGCTCTTTTCTTCTATGTTTGCTTATAAGGACAGAGCTATGAACATTATCAGAGCAAGGGAAAAGAGTGAGGCTTCTTTTGGCTAGGCAAATTTACTGTGTGATATTATTTTCTTTTGTACTTACAGGGTTTTTTACTGTCTTTTGCTAAACATTTTACTGCTTTATTGTTCTCTGATTCAAATTGCTGTTGCAGGGTATACTTTCTACTGCATTATTACAAGGTGTGCCTACAGGTTTGTAATTGTTACTGTTTTGTGCTTACAGGTTACTGCTGTAATCTTCTCTGATTCAGATTGTTTTTTGCAAGGTATATCTTCTGTTACTGCTTTATTTTTCTCTGTAGCAAAGTGTTTTTTGCAGGGTATATCTTCTGTGAAATTATTACAGGTGGTGCTTCACAGGTTTTACAGTGTTATATATCATTAGGCTAAGCTTTCAGGGCTACTGCATTTGTTGTTGGTTGATTGTTACTGCTCTTACCTCCTTGTTTCTTTTGTCTGTGGTTCTTCTTTTTTGGTAGAGGAAGGGACCAGCCTCCCACCTCCATCCCTAACCGCCCCATGCTACAGTCCTTTTATAGGGTAGCACAGTCGTGACATATCCTGTAGCAAAGCAGGAAGGGGAAGATCAGAGGGGTATCCACACAGTGACCTCACTTACAGGGGCACAAGTAATTTAACTTGTTATAACAAATTATAGAAAAACAAACAAAGAAAACAAATAAACAAACAAAACAAAAAATCAAACTTTTGCTTTCATTTTCATCCTTCTAATTACTCAGATCAGGTCATAAACCTGGCAACTCATCCGGAATGAATATTATTAACTGCAGGTACTGCAGGACACTTTTTGAAAGGGCAGTTACACAGGATTTAGGACACTGTCCTACATGCTGGACCATTGGAAATCTAAGGGCTCAGTTCCAGGCAGCATGGGCAGCGATTGTGCACCACAAATCGCATATTCAGGAGGAAATGTATTATAAGAACTGCCCGCCATTTCCCCAACATCCAGTTGAAGAACCTTGACCGCAGAGGGTAGTTGGTCCAGGATGTTGGCAGGTGGCTAGGAGGGGCAAATCGGATGCCCCATCACTCAGTGCTCTCCAGCGCATCATCGCCATAAAACATGTAAAAACTACAAACAGGTATCTGCCTCTATCTCCGAAATCAAACAAAGGGGCAGAGGACACTGCATCACAGGGTCTAGCACAACAAAACTCGCCTAAGACAGGGACCAAAACAAAAAAAGCAAAAAAAGGAAATCCAAAACAAATGTCTGATCTAGGGAAACTCCATGATTCAGGGAGTTGATACCTACCTCCATCCAGGGGTAATGGTCAGATGTCTCCCAGGTACATCAGCGTGGAGAGACACTGACCGCATTGCTAAAATTGTGCAGGAAGCAGGAGAAAACTTCGACATCCTGGCGCACATAGGGACTAATGATCTTGCCAGCCAGTCAGCTGTGGAGACCAAGGAATACCTGACCAGGCTGGGAGATAAACTGTCATCCATTTCATCCAGTATCTCATTCTCTGAGATCCTGCTGGTCTGGGAGACAGGGTCAGATGGATGGAAGGTTAGAGAAGGGGAGATAGGGGAGCCAAACACATGGCTCAAGGGCTGGTGCCAGGAAAAAGGACACAAAAATGTAGGTAACTGGCAACAGTTTTGGGAGTGAAAGTTCTTTAAATTCAATGGCCTGCATCTGACTAAGAAGGGAGTCAGTGCATTGGGGCAGAAGTTTAACATCTTTTCAGAATACTTAAACTAACAAAAGGGGAGAGAGGTGCAGCACCCGATACACCTCTCCCCCTCCGCTAGTGATCAAACAGGAGTTCAGCATAGTTCATTTGCATTACCAGGAAAGGAAAAAGGTCCATTTCCCCATATGATGCGCAGGAGAAACACCGGACCTCGCCCCATAACTAACACATTGAAATCTGGCCAATGGAAAATCATGTACACAAATGCCTGCAGTCTGGGAAACAAGATCCCAGACCTGCAGGCAACAATGACGGAGGCTAAACTGGACACAGTAGCCATTAGTGAGACATGGGAACACCAGTGACCACACTTGGGAGATTTCAGTACCCGGCTATGTACTGTTCAGAAGAGACCGAGGTTCAAAAAGGGGGAAGGGGAGTGGCCCTTCATGGCAATGAAAATATCAAAGTTACAGAAATACAAAATACACATAAAGAGCCAGAAGAACTGTGGGCCAACCTGGAAATGGGAAAAGGGACAGCCATACAAACTGGGATTGTCTACAGGCCTCCAGACCAGGGGGAGGACTTAGACACGTTACTGTTAGAAAATATACAAAACATGACAGCTAAAGGGGAGGTTCTGATAAAGGGAGACTTCAACATGCCAGATACAGATTGGTCAATACCAGCAGGAACATCCACCAGAACTAGACACATGGTGGATTCCCTTCGGGGGAGGACCTCAAACAACTGGTACAACAACCCACAAGAGATAGGGCTATCCTAGATCTAGTACTGACTAATGGAGAAAGGATCACAGATGTCCACGTAGAAGGTTACCTAGGTGCCACTGACCATCACATGGTTTGGTTCAATTTGGCCACTAGAACTAAATCATCCTATTCCAAGGCAAAAATATGGGACTTCAGAGGAGCTGACTTTGATAAGATGGCCAACAGAGTTAAGCTAGCCCTGGCAAGAAGAAATACAGGTGAGGGGGTGCAGGCAAATTGGGCAAGCATTAAGGATACAATATTTGGAGCAACATCCTATTATGTTAGAGAGAAAAGCAAGAGCAAAAGAAGGAGGAAACCACTTTGGTTCTTAAAAACAATAGCAGAAAAGATCAGAGCCAAAAGGCTGGCCTTCAGGAAATATAAGGGAACACAGCGGGACGAAGATAGGGAGGCATACCAAACTTCCCTAAGAGAAGCAGGGAAGGCAGTAAGGCAGGCAAAGGCCCAAACTGAGGAAACACTAGCACGAACTGTAAAAGAAGGGGAAAAGACTTTCTATAGATACATTAGTGAAAGAAGAAAGTCCAGAGGGGGTATTGCTAAGATCAAAGGAAGTTAAGGGGGAGTGTGTGGAGGAGGACCAAGGAAAAGCATCTATCCTAAATAGATACTTCTGCTCAGTATTTACTGAGGAGAAGGTGGGGCAGGGCCCACAACTCAGCACCATGGACACAGGGGGCAGGGAGGTGCGCACTAGTCCCTTCACAAAAGAAAGAGTCCTACAAGAGCTCAATAAGCTCAGGGTGGACAAGGCAATGGGACCTGATGGCATACATTCCAGGGTACTAAATGAGCTAAGGGTGGAACTAGCAGAGCCATTAGAAGAACTGTTTAGTGAGTCTCTGAGCACAGGAGAGGTCTCAGAAGACTGGAGATGGGCTCATGTGATCCTGTTCCACAAGAGTGGTAGCAGAGAGGAGGCAGGGAACTACAGACCAGTCAGTCTTACCTCAGTAGTGGGCAATATTATGGAGACACTCCCTTAAGGAAAGGATAGTGCAACACCTGGAATCCATAGGAGCACAGGATCCAAGACAGCATGAGTTTACAATAGGATGGTCCTGTCAAACTGATCTCATAGATTTCTTTGACTGGGTAACCAGAGTGGTGGACCAAGGGGGTGCAGCTAATGCCACCAACCTTGACTTCAGCAAATCTTTCGATACTGTTCCCATAGAAGATTGATTAATAAGCTGGATTGGCTCAGGGTGGGTCAGAAGTTGGTCAACTGGGTGGCAAACTGGTTGGCAGGCAGAAAACAGAGAGTGGTGGTAAATGGTATACAGTCAGAAGAGATGCAAGTCACAAGTAGGGTACCTCAGAGATCAGTCCTGGGCCAGTCCTCTTCACTATCTTCATCAGTGACATTGCAGAGGGACTGGGAGGGTAAGATTTTTCTGTTTGCAGATTAACTGCACACAGTAATGGGTCTCACCAAGGACCTCAACAGGAGTAGGATCACCACCTTTTGTCAGCTTGAGAAGGTCATATGTACCCTTACACCCTGCTAGCTTTCTCATTTGCCCTGTTACACTGGAGTGAGGTCTTGAGACTGTCCTTAATTTTAACCAACAGATCGTTCTCCTCTGAGGTCTTTTCCAGTCATACCCACTTGATCCCATATTCAATGCTCACATCACTCCTCCCAAGTACATAACCTAGACCTTCTGGCATAGAATTTCTGTTAACAAACCTAGGACATTTGCAATTTATCCAGGTCTCTTTCCAGTTCCCTCCTCATTAGCCACCCTGTGACATATCCTAGTATCATCCACAAACAGAGACATACTGCCCTGGATCCCTTCTCTAATGTCTCACGTGAAAACACTGAGCAACAGGTACAGGACCGACTGATGTGGGACCTATGTGGGAGCAAACTTGTAACTCCATGACCTCTTAGTTTGTACTGCATACAATGAGTCGCATTCAGCTTATTGTACAGCCAGTTTGTAACTCGTTCTCTTTATGGGACTGCAATGAATTGCCAGCTAGTTGGTTTGTTACTTTTCCCTCAGCTGCAAAATGTGGCTTTCAACTGACAGTAGTTTCCGTCAGCAGATTAAAAGCTCAGCAGAAACCAGCTAACAACCAGATATTAGTTATTATGAGATTTCACATGCAGAGCCTCAACAGCTCACTTGCTAGTTGACTGTCAACTGGTTACACAATATGTTGACTATGAACTGTACTGTACCATTGAGCACCACCCTTTGGATTCTCCTGCTATCCAATTCCCCCATCCATCTAGTGACTTTCTCTACAATAAATGCCCAGTTTCTTTAACAGCCTCTTGTGGGGTATAGGGTCAAAGGTTCTGCTATAGTGTAAGTACAGGATGTCAATCACTTGTGACATGATACTGAAAAAATTCAAAAGATTAGTCTGACAAGACTGCCCCTTCACAATGCCATGCTGCTTGTTGTCCTGCAATTTATGGGACTCTAAGATGTTGACCAGCTGCTCCTTGATCATAGTCTCAAGCAGTTTCCTGACACTGGAAGTCAGGCTAACTGGTCTATAATTCCCTGTATCTCCCATCTCCCCACCTTTGTGCAGTGGAGTGACACCTGCTACCCTCCAGTCCCTGGGGCTATGCCTGTTTTACTCAAGCACTTGAATAGGTCTGCGAGAGCCTTCCCCAGGTCCCTGAGTACCCATTGGTGCAAACTAACTGGTGATAAGTACTTACCCACCCTCACCCCCTTACCCACCTTTCCTCTGTGATATGTGATAGCACTCATTTTCATATTTCTTCCCCACCCTACTTGGATGCTGCACTATGGTAGTGGCCTCCTTTCTCCAGCTGTGAAGACCTAGCAGAAGTATTCATTCACAATATCAGCTTTCTGCCCATGGTCCTTTGCCAATGCCTTGCACTTCCTCAGTCTCTCTATTCCATCTTTGTTCTTTCCCCTTTCCCTGATATACTTAGAGAATGACTTGCCATTTTCTCTTATACCTTCTGTAATATTTAGTTATACCTCTACCTTGACCCTCCTCAGTCTCTTACTTACTATAAATCTTATGTCTTAATGAGGTAAAGCTCCCTCCTTGCCTCCATCCCTTTGACGTTGTACACTTTAAAATCAGCCTTTTGTCCCTCACTGTTACTCAAGCTACCTGAAAAACCACATATATCTCTTATACCTCATCCCCTTGCCACTTGTCTGAGGCAACCATTAAATAAAGATAGAATCTTTTCTTTGATATGTCTGCATTTTTCTCTCTTCAGCAGAGATCTGTCTGTACCCCACAAGCCTCTCCCTTAGCTCCTTCTTCATCATCCCACACTTAGGTCATATAAAATCCATGACTATGGGTGTGGGCAGGACAGTAGTGTGGTGGGTAGGTAACTGGCTGGGTGGCAGGACACAGAGGGTGGTGGTAAATGGCTGTCACTCCACAGAGGGAAGAGTAACCAGTGGGGTACCACAGGGATCAGTGCTGGGACCGGTCCTATTCAACATCTTCATCAGTGACATTGCACAGGATCTAGAAGGCAGAACTTCACTGTTCGCTGATGACACAAAGCTCTGTAACAGAGTAGACACACCAGAGGGTGTAGACAGAATGAGAAGGGACCTGCAGAAACTTGAAGAATGGTCAAGGGTTTGGCAGTTGAAATTCAATGCAAAGAAGTGCAAGATAATGCATATGGGGCACAAAAACCCTGGCACAATATATCAGTTGGGGGTGAGGATATAGCATGCACCAAGCAGGAAAAGGATCTTGGGGTTGTCATCTCTGATGACCTCAAGGTAGGGAAACAGTGTGACAAGGCATCAGGTAAAGCAAATAGGATGCTGGGATGTATAGGCAGGGGCATCACCAGCAGGAAAAGGAGGTCATAATTCCGTATACAAGACACTAGTGAGGCCCCACCTGGAGTACAGTGTACAGTTCTGGAGACCATACCTCACGTAAGGACATAGACAGGGTAGAGAAGGTTCAGAGGAGGGCAACAAAGATGGTGCATGGGTTGCATCACAAGTCCTATGAAGACAGGTTGAAGGAACTGAACATGTACTCCCTGGAGGAGAGGAGGAGGGGATATGATAGAGACATACAAGTATCTTACAGGGAGGAACAGGGTGCAGGAAAACACTATTTTTAAGTGAAAAGATGTTTCAGGACTAGAGGGCATGGGATGAAGTTGGAGGGAGGACGATTCAGAGAAACATGAGAAAGAATTCTTCACAGAACGGGTAGTGGACAAGTGGAACACCCTGCCAGAGGAAGTGGTGGGGGCTGAAACAATCACGGGATTTAAGAATGCATGGGATAGACATAAAGGAATTCTAGAGGGCAGCGGTAAGGGGAAACAGACTTCTAGGAAAACAAACTGAACTTACAAGCTCAAATGGGCAGATTAGGTGGGCCATAGGCCCTTATCTGCCGACACTGTCTATGTATCTATGTATCTATGACTATTGTCTGGGTCAGCAGCTTCTGTGATTTCAGGGCTATGTCAAACCAAACAGTGTTGTGGTTGCTAGACCCTAGCAATTGTCCACTGTTTGCACTCTGTAAAATGCTCCAATTATTAATAATAACTTTTTTACCTTTTCATAATGTTCTGAATACTGTGTTGAGATGGCTAGTTTCCCTTTATTACTTTTTCTTTGGGCTGTCTCTCAAAAGATCTACTTGATGTTGTTGATTGGTTCTTGTTTCTGCTTTTTCTCAGATATTTTTACAGAGTACAAACAGTGGACATATAGTTTTTCGACAGAGACCATGGATCACAACAGCAAGAAAAACTAAGAACAAAAATGAATTAGTCAAAACTCAGCTTTGGACTGCCAACAAACCACACACAGCATGGTTAAGCAAAGATGTAAAAGGATTTTATTCTTGTGGTGATTGCACTCACAGCAATGATGCAACAAGAAGCAAAGAGATAACAAGCATTTGTCAATGCTGAATGTTGTCTTGCAGGCTTTGGCATTGGTAGTGCTGGAGTTAGAGATGCATAATAGCAATGGCAGTGAAGTACTGAAGTGACACCAACCTCACTCCCACCCTGTAGAGACTGACAGGCAGTGGGGTGTGTCTTTTGGTCACCAGCTATAACGCTCATGCCATTTCACCTCACCCTACCCTGTAGACAGTGACAAGTGTCATGGTGTGCTTTGGGGTCGTTAGGCATTATACGTACCACATTACATAAGGAAATATGCTGAGGTGTGTGCAGTATAGGAGAATGGTGAGAACTTTGTGGCCAAACACTGTAAGGCACACCACAATGTGTGTCACTGGCTGCAGGGTGGGGGTGGAATAGGAGGCATTACAGCCGATGATCCCAAGTCACACCACTGACACCTGTCTGCCTGCACAGGGTGGGGTGTTACAGTAAGAAACCCTAACGCCACAGGCGTTTGTTGGTATTTTCACTCAAAATTTTCAAAATGGGCTTTTTGTGACCCCACGTCATGAAGAGCGTCACTATCAGTTTGTTAGGTGAAAGGTGATTTTGCACAGTGGCTATGCGTTTTGGCGACACAGGTCCAAAAACACATTTTGGGCATATGTAAAAAATGAGAACTGTATTGTTCAGGAGGAGGTGTAAAAAAATGGCAACGTTGAAAAGCTGGAGTGAAAATATGGAAAATTAGCAAAGTCATGAGCATGCATAGAAACTGTGCAACACACATCTGTAACCCAATTATTTTTGGGATTTTTTAACTACATTTTCAACATAGGCATTTTGGGACCACCCCTCATGAACAGTGGCACTGTGATTTTGTTAATTTGTCCCAAAAGTTGATTTCCCACAGTGACCACACCATTGTGCCCACAGGTGCGAAACACATTTTGGGCAGGATGTGAAAAATGACAGCTGTACTGTTCATAAGGAGGTGTGAAAAAATGCCAGTGTTGAAAATGTGACATGAAAATATTGCAGATTTGCAAAGTTACAAAGGTGCATGGGAACTACACAACGCACGCTTGTAACACAGTCATTTTGTAGACATTCATCACCAAATTTTCAACATAGGCATTTTAGGAACTCTGCTCATGAATAGTTGCACTGTTATGTCCTCAAACTGTCCCAAAAACTGATTTTGTGCAGTGAACTCGCTATTCTGCACTGGATGTGCGAAAACACATTTTGGCCAGGATATGTAAAATGACAGCTGTACTATTCATAAGGAGGTGTGGAAAAATGCCAGTTTTAATAATCTGGAATGAAATTATTACAAATTGACGAAGTTATGAGTGTGCGTGGAAACTACACAATGAACGCTAGTAAAACAGCCATTTTTGGGATTTTTTCGACCAAATTTGAAACATAGGCTTTTTGAGAGCCCCCTCATGAACAGTGGCACTGTCCTTTCTTTAATTGGTCCCAAAAGGTGATTCTGCGCAGTGACTGCGAAATCACCTTTTGGGACTGAGTAACACCATGACAATGACAGAATTCATGAGCAGGGGTCCCAATAACACTGTGTTGAAAATTTGGTGTCATAATTCCCAAAAATGCTCGAGATATGCACCAAAGTTGAAAAAACCCTATTCATGCCATTATACAGCTTACCGGCATTTCTTCAGTTTGTGGTCGGCTTTGAAGAGTGCAGACATGTTCCCAGTCCACCGAAGATCGTCGCGCCAGGCTCCAGAGGTAAGTATGGGTTGGGGGTTGCGGGGAGGTAGGGTGCGTAGTGGGTTGGTGCAGGTTGTGGGAGGGGCCAGGGAGACTGTGAGGGACTGTTTTCTTTTCTACAGGATGAAAAAAAAAAGGGAATATCACAGGATGGTTTTTTAATTGCAGGGACATTTGGCATGCTGGGGTGGGCTCCCAGCATGTCACCTGATTGTTTTTTTGAGGGACTGTAACTGATGGGGGATTGGGCACCCCTGTCAGCACATAATGAAAGGGGGGGCAAGAGCTGAGGGGGATTGGGCAGCCCCCTTGGCACACAACAGATGGGGGGGGAGATGTTATGCCAATGGGGAGTGGACTCCCCGGTCAGCAAAATAAACAGGGAAGGAGGGACTGAAGCCGACAGGGATTGGGCCCCCATCAGCAAAGAAAGACTGTTGGGGGGAGCGCATAATGCTGAGGGGGATTATTCACCCCCTCGGCACACACTTGGGGGGGTCATGATGCCGACGGGGAGTGGGCTCCCCCGGCAGCAAATGAAGTTGGGCGAGACATGCTTTGGACGTGGCAGTCAGTGCCGCCATGTTTACATGAGAGGCGTGTTATTGTGCTGCTGCAATGAGAAGCTTGCTTCCCATTGCAGTGCACCTTTTCTTAGATCTGGTGCCCACATTCCAAATTGCTGGTGTGGCACCTGCATGCTGGCTGATTGGGGAATGAAGGATGCACCTACAGATGCGTGCCCTGCATTTGCCCAACAGTGACCATGCCTCCAAATCTGCTACTACCGCATGATGTTGGCTGGCACACAAGTTCAAGCCAACATAAAAAGTACTTGTCAAGACAGAACTTTTGAAATAAAAGATTTCATTACTTGAAATTCGGACCAAGTTGTGTACTGTCTAATCTGTCCATGCTCCTTATATTACATAGGGGAAACTACAAGGCCATTGAAAATGAGAATCACAGAACACAAGAGTAACATCAGGAGAGGAAATGAGAGATCCCCACTAGTCAGACACTTCATGACCTGCAACCACAAAGTATCACTCTTGAAGTTCTTTGGCATTGAAAAAGTACCCAAACCGGAAAGTGGAGGAGACTGGGAAATGCAACTACTGAAACGGGAAGCATGGTGGATATATACATTAAGGACTTATGTCAGAAGATATCAACTTAATGAAAATTTGATTTGGACTTCTTTCCATTAATACTTTATGTCATAGAAATCAACAAGAAATCATCTATAATTTAACAAGGCAGTAGGAGGCAGTATAGCTCAGTGGTTTAAGGCTCTGAGCTGCAAACCTGGAGATCTGGGTTTGAATCCCACAGCCCCCACTTGCTTACTTTGTGACCCTGAGCAAGTCACTTAAGTTCCTTGTGCTCCCAGGTTGCATCTGTAAACAAGCTTTCAGCTTAGTGTGTCTCTCCTGGTTAACAAAAAAACAGTTTTGGCACCCACAATCATAGATTTACATACAGAGCACATTCCACACATACTATACTGTAGATTTACCACCCTATCTCTTCTTCTTTTTAACAATCAGAATCATTACTTAACATTTTATGCCAAAATTGCTCCCCCTCCGTAACACCGTATTACAAGACTTGTACAAATGATACAATAGAATCGCTTTTGTTTTCTCAACCAAAAGAATTTAATCATTCAGAGTCTAATAATGTTTCAGTTTTGAAATCCCCACAATTTTTCCAATTAGTCACTCATATTTACAAAATGTAGGATTCGATAATAGCCGTTCTATTTCTTATATGAATCCAATTCCCCCATAGTGAGATTTACTCCTGCCCACCCCATGGGCTGTGTTTACTTCCTTAACCCTAATGGGTACAAAATTGTCCCTTTTATAGAAATACCACCACATACAGATCATGCAAGGCTTGGCTCTGAAAGAGTTTTGAACAGCCACATATTAGATTAAATATCAAAAGATTAATTAAGTAAAGTTAAACTTTGCAGCCAAAAGAGCCTTAAAAAAGAATTGGAGGGGAGCCAATGCAACAATGAAAGCATCGGTTTCCTAGTGATAGAGCCGCCCAGCATGTCACTCTGGTGACATCATCATGTCTCAAACTTGAGACGTGATAACAGATGGCCCAGGCCCTTCAGCTCCACACTGCAAAAGCAGGAGACAAGTGGCGTCCTCGATAATGGCTGCGGCAATTTTGAAGATGTTCTAAAAATTCAGCCCAAATGTTCTTTGCCGATAAAGCTGCATGGTAATTTGGACCTTTACTGATACAACAAAGGATTTACCCTACCAATTGAGCTGCACACTACATTTATTTAAATACCTGGTAAGAAACATTTTACTTTAGTATAGATGTAAACCAAGGAAATTTAAAATAATTTGAAATATATTTTTACAATATATGGTACCCCAATATAGAAAAGGAAAAAGATTCTTATACTGTTTTTTTCTTCTCCGTAATAGAGAGATCAAATTCCAAAACTGAAGAACAAAGAGTAACATTTGGTTCTAAAAGAATAAAAATTTCAAGGTAAGTAATTAACAGAAAGTTTTATTTTTTGGAAGGAATTTACTTTAAAGTAAGAAATAAAAATAGCAGCCTATTAATATTATAGAAAATAAATAAGACACAATAAATCCTAACTAAAACAAAATATCATTGTTTGTTTTATTAAGGCCATACCAGGACACCTTCTGCATTACTCCACACAAGTATACAAGAACATTTAACTCAGTTGTGTTCCCCCTGCACTTAAAATAACTAAAAAAAAATTTTTTCATATCTGTAATATATTGGAAGAACATTTGAGCCTCATTCACTCACTATAATAATACATATTTGTTTCTTTCATTAGAGCACATTTCGAATGGTCTGAGGAAGGGACAGGATTGTTCAGAAAAGTTTACCAAATGGAAATGTTTAAAATAGGAAAAAGTGCACCTTTCGATGTAACTTTAAAGTGAAGAATCTTAAGATACTTGTAAAGAAGATAGTCACATGAATATATTGTTATGAGCTAAGCTACAAAAACATATGAAGAAATATAAGTAAAAGAAGAACTATTTTGGATTCAACAAAGAGTTGAGAGTCTTTTCTTTCTACTGATTACATACAGAGCCTTCTTGGGCTCCCACTGGTCCCACAGTCTGGATCACTTCTCCCATCAGTAACAGCACAAGTCTTCCTCCTGAGGACACTACATGAACTTTCATATTGTGATCACCAGCAAACCCTGTGGGACCCATATTCAGAGCCTACCGGATGCACGCGCATAATAGTGCATCATGCAAATAAGGTGCATCAGCCAGCTCTGTTGTGATATTCAAACAGAATGTGTGATCAGAACAGATCATGCATCATGTTTGAATATTGAACCCAGCATGTGTGGCACAAAGCAAGGGGCCACCATATATGGTGTGGCGCATCCAGGTTACAAGGCTGAAGACCACCCATAGGGGAATGCGTGGCACATACCTGGATGGGCCATATCCCCCATGGGGGTATTCAGACCAAACAAGCTCATGAGCCCATTGGGCATGCATGGCACAAAGGGGCCTCATACATGCCCATTATGGGCTCTTTTGCATAGCTGACATGACAACCAATGAGCATGTACTATTGAGCAGCCATGCTCCATTACCAATCAGTTGGTGGCTAGCCATAGTGGAGTGAGGAGATCTGTGCCAGTTGCCAGCATGGGTTGGGATAGGGGATGCAGGGTGGTGGTTGCCTGCCTACTGGTGTGGTGGGACCACTAGCCACTTGGAAATGGGATCAGGGTTTTTGCCTTACATCTAGTGCTTGGGATGGGGGCACTTCACTACAGAAAAGAGTTTTGCTTTTATTTATGAATGTACAGGGGACTGTTGCTGGGTAGGGGGGCCTTCACATTGCTGTGGGAGAGAGTGGGGCACGGGGAAGTTTCTTACAGTTTCATGGAGATCAGGGCATGGTAGTGCGGTGTTCTTACACTTTCACAGAGATCAGAGCTTGCAGGGACACTATACTATGTAAAAGGGGCTTTGGCTGCCATTTACATGTATTGTGATCAGGGCTGGGGGGGTTGTCATCGTGGTGCCACATTGATCAGGGCATGGGAGGGGTGATATTATGTCAGACTGGTGTTCAGGGCTCAGGGATGGGGAAGCACAGGAGGGGTCCCAGAAGACTGGAGAAGGGCTCATGTGATCCCGCTCCACAAGAGTGGTAGCAGGGAGGAGGCAGGGAACTACAGACCAGTCAGTCTTACCTCAGTAGTGGGCAAGATTATGGAGACACTCCTTAAGGAAAGTATAGTGCAACACCTGGAATCCATAGGGGCACAGGATCCAAGACAGCATGGGTTTACAAAAGGAATGTCCTGTCAAACTAATCTCATAGATTTCTTTGACTGGGTAACCAGAGTGGGGACCAAGGGGAGCAGTTGATGTCGCCTACCTTGACTAGCAAAGCTTTGACACTGTTCCACATAGAAGATCGATAAATAAGCTGGGTAGGCTCAGGGTGGGTCAGACGTTGGTCAACTGGGTGGCAAACTGGTTGTCGGGTGGAAAACAGAGAGTGGTAGTAAATGGTATATAGTCAGAAGAGATGCAAGTCACAAGTGGGGTACCTCAGGGATCAGTCCTGGGGCCAGTCCTCTTCAACATCTTCATTAGGGACCTTGCAGATGGACTAGAGGGTAAGGCTTGTCTGTTTGCAGATGACACCAAGATCTGCAACATAGTAGATGATCCAGATGGGGTGGACATAATGAGAAGAGATCTGGATAAACTAGTAAAATGGTCAGAAGAGTGGCAATTGGGATTTAATGCAAAGAAGTGCAAGATCATGCACATAGGGAAGAGAAACCCTGAAGCCACCTATAGGCTGGGAGGGGAGTTGCTCGCAGTCACAAAGGAAGAAAGAGACTTAGGCATCATCATCACTGATGACCTGAAATCATCCAAGCAGACCTCTAAAGCAGTAGGTAAGGCTAGGGGGTTGTTAGGGTGTATTAGTAGGGGTATCACAAGTCATAAGAGGGAGGTACTAATCCCTCTTTACAAGACACTAATTAGGCCACATCTGGAGTACTGCATGCAGTATTGGAGGCCACACCTTCACAAGGACATTAACCAAATTGAGGCAGTCCGGAGAAGGGCAACCAAAATGGTGCAGGGACTGCATCAGAAGACATATGAGGACAGATTAACAGAGCTCAATATGTGTGCCCTTGAGCAAAGGAGGGAGAGAGGTGATATGATTGAGGCATTCAAACACCTTAAGGGCATTAACAAGGTGAAAGAGTCTAACATGTTTAAATATAAGAAAAATAGCAGGACAAGAGGACACAGCATGAGATTAGAGGGGCTGATTAAGGGGAATGTGAAATTCTTTTTCACAGAAAGGGTGGTGGATGCATGGAATGGCCTACCTCAAGAAGTGGTAGCTATGAATACAGTGCAGGGCTTCAAACAGGCATGGGATAGGCATAAGGGAGCAATACAAATGAGTATGAATAGATAGGCCACTGACAGAGCAAAGGCCGATGGCACATTTATAAGGTAGAAAAAGAAATGGGCAGACTGGATGGGCCTTGCGGTCCTTATCTGCCATCAACTTCTATGTTTCTATGTTTCTATGGAAGCATGTGACTGGCCCTGGACTGTGTGTGGGGCACCACCCTGCCTTGGGCATAGTTAAAGTAGGGTTTTGTGAACCTGTCTTTGCACTGGCGCAGCCAGCTGTGTCTTCACCAGGGGGCCTTTCAACACTGTGATGCACAGCCTATGCATAATCGACCCTCCTAGCACAGGTGCATCACAATACTGTGATCAGCTGTGCAGTCAGGTTTGCATGGCACATCAAGGGGCCTCTGAATATGGTTGCACCCCCGACCAGCCGCGCAAGTCCAAAGATGCGCAGCGCATCCAGGGATGCACCGCACAACTCCTTTCAATATGTGGCCCTATATGATCAGTTGTGCCACTCACAGAGTCAGTATCAAGTTAAATAATACCAATCATCCTGCCCACTGTGAAAGGACAGCAATTGAAGTAGTGACTTGCCAAACACAGACACTGACATTTCTCTAGTCTAACCTCATGTAGTCAGTGAACTACTAGAACTTTGGCTGCCAGCAGGCAGCAGCTGTTATCAAAGTTCAAGTAAGATATATAAAGAATATACATATACATGTACAGGCATGGTAGTGCCTGTATATTAGGGCTGAGTAGGCACTTTAATGTTACATCCTAATTTTTTCACCTTAAAAGCACAGCTGTTTGATCAATTCACTTGAAAAGTGTCATGCCTGGAGCTGGTGCCAGGATCTCTGCATCCTCTACATTTCACAGTGAGTGGTTCAGTGGTGGCAAAATTCTCGAAGGCTGAAAATACATAAATTCAGCAAAATGAAGACTTTTATTTTGCTCATCAAGAGCTCAAAAAAATGGGTGAGATTTAAAATGGAGACTTTCAAGTTGGATAATGTTTGGCCCAAGGAATGTGCTTTTGTAATTTATTTTTCCGTAACTTATGTGGCTTTTGAGAGCAAATGTGCTTCATTTTTTGCACTTGCTCCGTAGGGACAATGACTGCATTAAGGATACCTGGATGTTTGCAAAACCATGTTGTTATTGTTTTAAGTGAAACAAATACTTTCATGACATAAAGAAATTAGCTTTCATATGAGTTAGCAATACCAGAGCGTAAAAAAATATGAATTTTTCTCACTGAAATGAATATATGGAGATGGAGAGATGGTCTGTGGTTTGTATGGTTGAAATATTAGCCTTAAAGGAGATAGGAAATGATTTTTACATAGTTAACTGTCCTTCCATCTTCCTTTCCATGCGGGTTATGTATTTTGATATGCTTTGATGATTTTTTTGATAAATAAATAATCTAGCTTTGGGTTGCCCTCAGATCTACATTGAGGTCCACTCTCCTCACCAGCTCCTGCTCTTGATTTTCATATTTCTAACACCTTCTCTGACATCAGAAACTCCCATTCCATGCTAGTCATCTGAATGGCCTGGGAAGGTGTTTGTGATGTCATAGAATGTTCAGGCAGTATGAAAAGAGAGAGAGAGAGAGAGAGAGAGAGAGAGAGAGAGAAGCAACTGCTGAAGAGAGAGGGATTCAGGGTCCTTAAAAAGGTAATAAAATTAGATGATTAATTTAACAAAAAAGTCAAAAACATATCAGAATACTGGGTAGCCAAATACAAAACAACTAGAGGGCTTCTCGAGTTGCAAAAACTGTTTCCTATCACCTTTAAAGGAAGAATCCCTGCTATTTTTTATGGGTAGATACTGTCTTTTTTTCTGAAATTGAAAATATGAATTTTAAGAAAATGAAAGTGGCAAACTGTTTTATGGTTTCTTGAGTACACGTTTGTCTCTCATGTTTATGCTTTTGTATTGTATTTTTACTTTTGTGAGAGTATCAAATTCTGACAAATAAGTTTGCAGTAACAATTTGAAAACAAAGTGGATTTTACAGCTTTAATTTGTGTGTTTGAAGCCTAAAAATGAAAATTTACAGAGTCACGTATGAAGTGTTTTTGATTTTGTGAGGTTTTTCTAAGGAATTTGGAGAAATTTGAGAATTTGACATTGTGTTTTGTCATGGGGACCTTTGGTGGCTGCCTGCTTTTGGGCCCTGCATGTAGCCACACAGACCTTTTTCTTGGCACAGGGCCCAGAGGGCACTGTACCTCCTGACATGGTAGTCTTTGGTGTCTGCTTGTGCACAGGCACAGATTGCTGAAATTGCCAATGATAAGCATTGTGAGGTGGAGTCCAGCCCCAATATAGCCCATGGGATGAGACACTGCTCACTGCCTTGTGTTTGTTCCTATTACATTATTGCTGTGAAGGGGAGACACAGCAGTATCTCTTGTGTCCTTGTGTCCCCAGCCTCTGATAGCAAGCGTGACACCTTCTAACCTGTATGAACTATCCAAAAGTTGTGATCAAGCCCTCCTTGAGATTTCCATAGCTCTGGGTAGACACTTTGGGAAAAGAAAAGTGATGTGTTATTACATTTTCAAAAAGGATGCAGGTTGGGTGCATATTTTCCTCATACTGTACATGTCATCACAATATGAAACATTTGGCACTTCCATAGTAATTCTCCCAGAGATTTATATGTAGCAGATGACTGTGTGTATACCTCATCAAGGTACCAGTGACTTGTGGGTCAATTTTGAGAATTGTGGAGAGGTAGTATCTGACATAGGCTTGGAAGATGGTGGCTGATGGAGGAGCACTGAAGAAGCTGTATGAGATCAATTCACAGTTCTGGACCCGGGAAGGGTTCAATCAGCTGCTGAGTTTATCCAAGTCCCAACACCTCAGTCATAGACTTCCAACCATTGCTGCTCCTGCACCACTTGTCACTGCCTGGGCTGGGGAGTCCCACAGTCAGTCAGTCCACCTGCTCCCAGTGTACCTTTGAGACCCACCTTAAGTGTCAACTTGGGCTCCCTGTTGCCAATCTGCAGCTCCATAGTGAAGCTGTATATTGAAGGATGAGCATGAGGAGGCAGAACAATGTGATTGAACACTGGCCAGGAACTTTACACTTGCATCTTGTGGGCCACATTTATTTATTTATTTTTTACCAGGTAGACACACTGATCCAATGGACCATTTTCAGATGCTACCCAGGCCATGGAGATGGCACATAGCTAATTACAGTTCAGAAATACAAGTCCACATGTATAAAGGGTACAAAATACAGTACCAGAGAACTACAAGTGCAAGTACAAAAATGCAGTATAGGAAAAGACCACAGCAGAGTTATAAATGCAGTCCAGTGTAAACCACAGTAAATAATTGTACAGCACATCAGGAGTGAAACAGACATAAATACAGTAAAGCGTAAAACCGCAGTTGAATAATTGTACAGTATATTTCATCACAAGTGCAACAGACATAGGGCACAGCCATCATGGCTATACTGAGATACCCCCCAAAACTCAGGTTACAAGGATGTCTGAGGGGTGGTCACTGGGGGGGACAGCCAGGTACATTAGGTGGCATCCTTAAGGCAACTTTATAGTGGGATTTAAATGCGAGGTGAGAGTCTAGTGAGCAAAGAGAGGCAGGTGAACTGTTCCACAGTATAGGGACGACTGAGGTGAAGGCTTTGCTACCCAGGCAGGTGGATATCTGAGGAACCTCTAGTGGAAAGGTGCTGGAGTTTTGAAGGTTGCAGGGGCAGTTTTTTTGTTTGAGCAGAGAGAAAAAGAGTGGCAGGTCCCCACTTCTGTTTGCATTATCTATGGTGCAGGCAAGGAATTAGTTGTTGCAAGCCTGTGGGGGGGCATACAGCCCAGTGACTAGTATAGGGAACAAGGATGGGTGGAAAAGGATGCCATCAGTTTAAATATACAGATGTTATTGTAAGGGGTTGTAAGCCTTGCAAGCAGGTAGGAGGAGGTTTATGCATAGATGGGGGCACAATAATCCATAAGAGGAAGGAGATTTCCCTGGGTTATGGCAAGCTGGGCTTCTATGTTCAGATAGTGTTTTAGTCAGAACCCCACATCCATTTTCTGGTTGATACACTGCAGGTGTTACTGATGTGTACAGAGAAGGTCAAGATGGAATCAAGAGTGATGCCCGGATATTTGAAGAAGGGTATATTTTCAAGAGGGGGGCCACCAGGAGATGGAATGCTATTGGAGGATGAAGTATTAGTCAGTTTGGAGATCTTAGGTTTAGACCCCAGAAGCATGGCCTTTATTTTGTTTGAGTTTACCAGGAGTCTATTTTGCAGAAACCAGTCAAGAGAGGTGCTGTAGTTTGAAGTTAGTATGGAAGAGAGACTAGCCAGTGACATGCTGCTGTGGAACAAGACGAGGTCATCAGTGTAAAGGATGGTGTTGCATGTGAGGCTGTCGGCTGGTAGGGAGTTTATGAATAGTGAATAAAGGAGCAGTCCCAGGATGGAGCCCTTGGGCCACCTGTTGTCACTGCACTAGCTATGGAAGTGGCATCTCTAACACTAGCCATCTGGGACCAACCGGAGAGGTAGCAACCAAGGCTCTCAGACTAGCTTATGTCAAACAAATTGGATCTTAGAGGTAAAAAGACAGAGGTCATCCTCTTTGGTACAAAAAATCTAGACCCCCATAGGGCACACCTGCTAACCCCCTCCTTGTCAAGTGGATCAAAAATTGATATAGTAGATTCTGTCACATACCTGGGCATTCTGCTTGATCATGATATTACCTTTATGGCCCATATTGAGCACCTCGTCAAATATCTGCATAAAACAATGGTCTACTATACCATATAAGCCCCTATCTCACCAAAGAGTCCAGCTCCTGCATTGCCAACTGTACCCTCCTAACCACCCTTCTTTATGGCTCTCCTGTCCTCTTCTCAGAAGTACTGAGTTAGAAAAGCTCAAAATATTGTATTATACCATAGCTTGGTTTGCAGCAGATACTTCTCCCAAGGAACACTACTGCAGAATACCTGATTCCCTCAAATGGCCCTCACTCAATTGAAGGCTAGGATATGCATCCCAATGCCTTGCCTTCAAGTTGTAAGGCACCAGCGTTTTCCCTAACCCCAATGGCTTCATAATTAATAAACCAGAGAGGTTACCCCTTAGATCCTCCTGTTGCACACTCTTCCAGGTTTCTAAAGTCACAACGGCATCAGGCAGTAGGTCCTTTTAAAACTCTATCCCTGCCATTTGGAATACCCTTCTCAACTCTCAAAAGGTTATCTCCTCTCTGAGGGGATTTAAGAAAGGTCTAAAAGCACATATACTAGTCAGGAATCTCGTAACGTTTACCACTGATAGTACAAAACAATGCTATACTCCTGGTTGTGCCTCAATTCTCTAGCTATTGTCCTTGCTTTCATGGTAACAAAACTTAAACTCTTTTGTACACTGATGTAAACAACATATAGTTGTATGTATGTATATCATTCCCATAACCTGTGCCCTGTAACCTAACCTGCTCCAATGTATTGTGACTGTCCAAAGGTTTTCTCTGATTGTAAACATGCTGAATAATAGATACTAACATACTAAAATGCCAGCAGAATAGGTCTAATGGTCTTTCGAGTCTGCTCGATTGGTCAGCCCCCACCCTGGGTGCTGACCTTGCTGCCCCCTCACCTTCTCTGGCTTCTCCCTTCCCAGTTCCAGATATTCTTGCTGCATTGGATTTTGCTTCCAGACCCTTCCCTGTACCTGTCCCAGCCCTCTTGAACCCCTCCACTGTCTCTGCCTCCACCAGCCCCTAGGCAGGTGCATTCCATAGCTCCGCCACCCTCTCAGTGAAGTAGCACCTCCTCCTTTCTCCCCTGAATCTTCCCCTCCAGCTTCCACCCATGCCCTCTAGTGGCCCCCTCCTCCTTCCTTCGAAGCACCCTGACTGTTCCTCCCCTATTTACCCTCTTCATGTACTTGAAGACCTCTATCATGTCCCCCCGGTCCCTTCTCTCTTCCAATGTGTACATATTTAGCTCTTCGAGCCTCTCCTCATAGGTCCTGTCCCCAAGCCCCAAATCATTTTGGTTGCCCTCCTCTGGACCCTCTCCAGGAGTTTAATGTCCCTCTTTAAGTGTGGCCTCCAAAACTGCATGCAGTACTCAAGGTGTGGCCTCACCAAGCAGTTATACAGAGGGAGCATCACTTCCCTCCTTCTGGAGGTGATCCCATAGCGATGCATCCCAGCATCCTGTTGGCCTTGGCTGCTGCCCTCCTACAAGTCTCTGAGTTGTTCATCTTGACATCCACCACCACCCCCAGGTCCCTCTCAGCCATCGAGACTTGTAATATTTTCCCATCAGATGTTGAAAGAGAGTGCTGAAGAATTTATTGATAGTCCAAATATAAATATGTGTAAATGTCCTTTATTGGCATTTGCTGACAACATAGTTATAGTCTCCCTGTCAAAAGTAGGTTTACAAAAGAACATAGATAATATATCTTTAAAATAATCTGATTTAAAGTTAAAAATAAATTTGAATAAAACAAAGGTCTTAGTTTTTTCTAAGGGGCAAAAGAAATGTTCTACATTTTGAACTTTGGGGAAGGAAAGATTAGAAAGGGTAAAGGGATATCAGTATTTAGGTGTCGAGTTCCAGGAAGACACAAATTGGTCAAATCATTTTCAAACTTTGTTAAATAAGTTAAAGAGTACAGCAGCAGGTTTGGTTCATTTTAATTTAAAATATGGAGGGATGACCTTAAAACCTTTGATAAAAGGCATAAAAGCCAAGTTTGATTTACAAATACGTTATGCTTCAGAAATGTGGCATATAACCAATATAAATAAATTGCTTACTCCATTACATAAGTATTTATGTTCTATATTGAAAGTAGGACATTCATGTCCTGCTGTTTACTTGAGATCTGAACTGGGATTAAACAATCTTCATGCGTTGGTGGAATACCGGAAAGTTAACTTTTGGATCACTTTGAGTAGAAAAATCCTTCAGCCTTGGCATCCATTGTGGTAAATGAAAAAGAAAAATGGTACAAAATGGATATCAAACAAAAATTATGGTATACAAATTTAATGAAAATTATGAAGGACAATGGACTGTGTAATCTCAAACAGATAACAGAAAAAGGTATTTTCTTAAGTTCAAAATACAAATCACACATTACAAAAAAGATTGTTAATAACTGGATTTCAAAGGACTTACAATTAATTAAGAATTCATGTTACTCAAAATGGTTTTCAGAAAACAATTATTATTTTGGTTTTAAATCTTATCTGGAAATCTTGACAGACATTAGATTGAGAGCCAAGTTTTCAAATTACAAGTTTGAACAAGCCAAAAGCAATGTTCTTCTCTATCGATTTAAGGTGGAAGATATTGTCTCTGGGGATTGTGATTGTATTAAAGGGGGTGAAGAAAATCTTGAACATGTACTGTGGGAATGTAGTTGGTACCCATTACAAAGGGCCTACTGGTTGGTTCTGAACAAAATGTATGCAATGGATAATAAGCTCTTAACCAATATTTTATTACATACAGTGCCTTCAGAAAGTATTCACCCCCCACTAGGATCTTGTCACATTTTGTTGTGTTAATACCAGAATATTTCATGCATTGGAATGATTTTTCCCCTCTTGATTCACACAGCATACTCAAAAATGTAAAGGGGCAAAAATATTTTTATTGTGTAACAAAAATTTATGAAACATTAAAAACTGAAATATCTTGTTTACTTAAGTATTCACCCCCTTGAGTCAATACTTTGTAGAAGTGCCTTTGGCAGCAATTACAGCTTTGAGTCTTCTTGGGTGTGTCTGTATCAGCTTTGCACATTTGGATTTGGGGATTTCCACCACCCATTCTTCCTTGCAGATTTGCTCAAGCTCTGTCAAGTTGAATGGGGAGTGTTGGTGAACCGCAGTCTTTAAGTCTTTCCACAGATTCACAATGGGATTCAAGTCTGGGCTTTGGCTGGGCCACTCAAAGACATTCACCTTCTTGTTCTGAGCCACTTCAGTGTTGCTTTAGCTGTATGCTTGGGGTCGTTGTCCTGTTGGAACGTAAATCTTCGCCCAAGGTCCAAGGTCTATTGCAGACTGATGCAGGTTCTCCTCAAGCATGTGCCTGTATTTGGCTCCATTCATTGCTCCCTCTATCCTGACAAGTGCCCCAGTTCCTGCCACTGAAAGGCATCCCCATAACATGATGCTGCCACCACCATGCTTCATGGTAGGGATGGTGTTACACGGGTGATGAGTTGTGTTCGGTTTGTGTCAGGTATAGCGCTTTACATTCAGGCCAAAGAGTTCAATTTTTGTTTCATCAGACCAGAGAATCTTTTGCACATGGTCTCAGAGTCTGCCACATGCCTTCTTGCAAACTCCAGGCATGCTATTATGTGGTCTTTTCTCAGGAGTGGCTTCTGTCTAGCCACTCTCCCATAGAGGCTACATCTGTGAAGTGCTGCAGAGATTGTTGTGCTCTGGACAGGTTCTCCCATCTCAGCCACGGAACTCTGTAGTTCTGTCAGGATGGTCATTGGGTTCTTGGTCACTTCCCTGACCAAGGTCCTTCTTGCCCAGTTGCTCAGTTTAGGAGGACGGCCTGCTCTAGGAAGAGTCTGGGTGGTTCCGTAATCTTTCCATTTCCTAATGATGGACTTGACTGTGCTCCTGGGAACTTTCAACACCCTAGAAATGTTTTTATACCCCTCCCCAGATCTATGCCTCCTCACAATTCTATCACGGAGTTCTACGGACAGCTCCTTGGTATTCATGGTAGAGCTTCTGCTCTGCATGCACTGTCAACAGTGGGACCTTATGTAGACAGGTGTATTTCCTCTGAAATCATTTCAACCATTTGAACTGACCCCAGGTGGACTCCATTCAAGTTTTAGAGTGATGTCACAAAGAAATTTGATGCACCTGAGCTCAGTTTGGAGTGCCATAGCAAAGGAGGTGAATACTTATCAAATCAAGACATTTCGGGTTTTTATTTTAAATTACATGTACAATAAATTCCAGAAGTTTCATTCCACTTTGACATTATAGAGTAACTTGTGTAGATACGTGACAAAAAAATCCCATATAAATGTATTTTAATTTGAGTTTGCAACATCACAAAATGTGACAAAATCCAAGGGGGGTGAATACTTTCTGAAGACACTGTACAAGCGATCCTTGGTCACTGGAACGAGTTAGAAAATTTTTTTTGGCAATAGAAAAAGTTAAGAAAAATATCAGTGTTGTTTGAATTGTGCACTTGGTCTCTTCTTATTGTGTTTAAATTCTATATTAGATAAGGATTTTATAGATGTTAATAGATACAATTATAACTTATGATGTTTTGAAGTTAATGGATGTGATAATAATTGTAACTTTTGCAGTTTTGTAATTGATCTGTCTTTTTATATTGTAAGGCTTAATAGACACATAATAAACTTTGTTGAATGAAATGAATGAACATGTTGAATAATCTCTGTAACTAATTCTGGGTTGCCCCTAAAATAGGGACTCTCTGAGGCCCAGTGGGTTTACCCAGTCAACAAAATTCAATAAATAAATAAATCTTTAGCCTGCCCTAAAGTAAGTTATGGTCCACAAAGCCAAAGGCCTTAGTAAGATTCATAAAGATGGTACCTGTGAGGTTCCCTATATTCATGTTTCTGAAAACATGGTTTGTGAAGTGGGCCAGGGCAGATGTAGTACTGTGTTACTTCCTAAATCTGTGCTGATGTGGACAGAGAAGATTATATTTATTAACATGGACTGAGAGTTGGTGGTGCATGAATTTTTTGAGGAGCTTGCTCAGATGTGGTAATATTGTGGTCAGGGGTTTGGCATTACAGAGGGCAATGACTTTCAGGAAGTGAGGGGAGAGTCCATCACTACCTGAAAACTACCCTGGTTATGAAAGCTCATCAGTAATTTTAGGTTTCTTCGGGAAGATAGCCCTGACCTGGAAAGGTGGCCAGTGAGTGTCAGCTGTGGGCGTGTGATTGGCCTGGTTAGCTGGGTTGGATAGGTGGGTGGTGTCATAGCAGGAGAAGTCCCTAAATGTCAGATGTTTGGGGAGAGGACGTTTGGACTTGGAAGACCAGATGACATAGGTAGGGGAGTGACCACTGATGGAATGTAACAGGATACCAACTTGAAGGATCCAGTCTTCTGTAAAGACACAGTTTTCAGATTAAGATTGAAACCTGGTTTTAGCCCTGATTTACTTGTAAAACAAGTTATTTTCTATTTCAACCATGTTCTATTTCTGCTAAGAGCAAGCCAGTCATTTCATATAGTTTGAAATAAGTGTTTTCATTTAGTACTGTAGATGCAATATTTTCTAAGGTCCCATGTTATGGTGAATACCAGATTTTTTTAAGAATACCAGAGATAGAGAAGCAACACTGAATAGCACAAACAGTCGCATCATATACAGTATATTAATCAATGGATGTTCCTTTGACAGACATCCCCTCTAGCAATCTTCTTATGAAATTAATGTGTATTAAAGCAGCAGTGCAGTGAAATTGGGTAAAACAGTTGGCCCTACCTTTTATTTCACTATAAAAACAATTCTAAGCATCTTCCAGATTTGTTTGGTGGTGGAATTGTGTATTTTCATCAACATTTGAGTATTTTATAAATGTTTTGATTTAGTTTGGCCACCCAATTCTGTAGTTGCATTGTTTGCTCATTTTTCTCTAACATGTATTAGCTATTAGTTCTAGTTTGCTTTCTCACTCTACCTGATTGTTTAACCAACCACATGCCCTCATCTTGATTACTGTTTGTATGTACTGTGGGACTGTTTGTATCACCTCCACTTGTATACTGATTCTAATGTACTGATTATTTGTTTAAATTGTCTGACTATCAGCATCACTGCCAATTGTACTGTATGTTGTTACTTATGTACTGCATGCTGAATCTCATGTATTGTATGTGCCTCATGTATTGTATGTGCCACCTAGATGGTCCAGGTCATTCTTAAAAATGGTCCCTCAGTCCAGTGCACCTACCTGGCTAGCAAATAAATAAATAATTTTTTTTTTCTCAAGAAAAAAATCATTGCTTCAAAATTTGGCATAGAAATACCATTGGAGACCTGGTAAGGATTAGGATCAAGAAAAAAAGAACGTATCATGCACAGTATAGGCGGTACCTAGAAAAGTAACATTGACAGGTATGCTAATAAATGAAAGGCTTGCCTGTAGTTTGGTGGCCAAGTAGCCAGCCACTCCCACTTCCTGAGCCATATACACAGTTCCTCTGAGCCTCACTGTGAAGCATTTTTTCTTTGTAGCCAGAGGTTATGTTGGTTTGTCCTCTGAGCTGGCTGGGGCCTACCCCCCCCCCAGCCTGCTGTTTCTGTGTGTCTCTGATGGACTTTGGTGTTTGTTTTCCTGCTTCTGGTTTGTATCTTTCCTCCAGCTGTGTGCTTCCCTGTCTTTTTTGTTTCTTGTTTTGGGGCCTTTCCCTCTTTTTTGTTTTGCT
This sequence comes from Neoceratodus forsteri, assembly GCA_016271365.2. NCBI lineage: Eukaryota > Metazoa > Chordata > Ceratodontiformes > Ceratodontidae > Neoceratodus > Neoceratodus forsteri. The sequence goes on from CM057449.1 coordinate 376,578,502, forward strand.
GTGTTTTGATTTTGTCTTTTTTGGGGCTTTGTTTTCTAAGGTCCTAGCATACTGCTACTACAGAGCTCATACTGCTTGCTTTCAGTTATAACTCTCAAATTACTTGCACTGCAACTGCAAACCTACTCAGAGCTCATGCTACTGCTTTCAGTTATCTACAATTGCAGCCACTGCTGTTTACTTTACTTACTATTGTACCCAGTGCTTGTGTTTTTTACACTATGCTCACCACACTCAAACTACTGCAATGCAACTGCTATTATTATCTGCGTGTTTCAGCTAAACCATAGAGCTCCATGTTGCATACTTAATTCTTTTCACCTGACACAGGTTTACTCTGACCCTAACTGTGCTGCTCATTCCTGCTCTCATTCTATCTGAGCTTCATTGCACTGCCTGGCTACACCTGCTTCAAAGCATTTGTCTCCATGTTTCATTGCAGTTACAACTCTGAGGTCAGCCAACTAAGCTCCTGCTAAGGCTGTTAATATAGCTTGTTATTAAATCTTGCCTCACCCCCGAAAATCCTCAGAGTGTTTGTCACCTTGATTTGGCTATTCATGTCTGGCTGGCTTGCCCCCCAAATCAGTACTGTTTAATTGCTATACAGTATGCTATGCAGGTCCACTTATTACTGCTTACTGACCTATCAGGTCCACACTTGCTTATGCAACCATTGGTCCTTGCTTATGCAAACCATTGCTTCATGCCTACTGCCATCCCCTCGGCTTCAGCCTGGGATTCTGCACTCAATCTGCATTTGACCTTGCAAGGTCTCTGCACTCAGTGCTCATTACAATCTCAGCACTCCCAGTTATGGGAGTGCACATCTGTGGAGGTATTTAAGACGGGCTTAAAAACCTTTCTGTGGCAAAAAGCTTTATTGGAGAACTGAAGTTTTGTTGAAGTGATTATGATTTTTTGCTGTAATGTTCTTCTGGATTTTATATAAGCTGTTCTTAAATTGTTACTTGCCTTGGCCTTGGAAAGGCACGTTATAAATAAAAATTATTATTATTATTATTCAGCTCACCAGCTTTTTAGCTCTCAATCAATTTCTGGGGCATGCCAGCCATTATATTTTGGCACAGGGTTCCTGCAGCCGATGGTCTCGCTCTGCTTTAAGTCCACATCTCAAACATGTCCAACCTGGGGAGGGATCCTTCTCACCTAGTCCACAGCTGGGAAAGTCCTTGCCCCAGGCTTGGCTTTAGCTGCCTGCTATGCGACAGCAGCTCCTAGTATAGAATTTAAGACTAGCGGTGAAGGGTGGTTATGACAATCTCCTTTGGCTCTAGTGTTCCACTATATACTGTTTCCCTAGTGAGGCACCTTCACCGCATCCTCCCTACAACTGCCTCTGGTTCACCTGGTTTGATTTAGGGTGGGTAGGCCAGGTGAGCAACTCAGCAGTCATTGCTTTCCTCCTGCACCTTGGATGCATGTATTGTTGCAGAGTTTTCTTGCAACCTTCCACGGAGTTCCCTCTAGAGGGTTTGAGTGAGAGCCTCCCTCCAAATTGGAATATTTTCCACCTCCCTTTAATTGGGTTTTCCAAAATGCAGCTGCAGAGCTGTCACTAAATAAACTATCCCAAGCCTGGAGAGAAGGTGACCTAGGCCTTGGATCCCCAGAGATTTCCTCCTCATAGAGTTGTTTTTCTCTCCTCCGTTGCCTCAGGTCATTACACTTAGCTTAGTTGTTTCCCCTAGTTTCTTTAGGTAGTTTCCATTGTTGGATGGAGGTTGATGATGTCCTGCCATTTTCTCTCTCCTTAGGGGATCCCCTACTCTCAAAGCAAACCATCAGTATCATGCTACCTGGACCTGGGCAGTCATTATGACAACTGAGCATCTCATTGCATTATCAAACTGCCTATACTTCTCTACTACTACGTTACAGTTACTACTCCTATGTCTCAGTTACTGTTTGCTCATATGCTTCATGTTGCCTCCTTTTCAGGGATGATACTACATTTTTGGGGGGATTCTTAAGGTACCTTTAGCCACGGGAACCATCCCGTTGCACCTCTAGGGGTGGAACCCTCTTTGAGGGTTTCTTACCTACATACCCCTACAGGGTGGTAATTCCTCTGGAATAGAGAGTGCGAATGGCCAAAACCAGACTAACACAGTTGCACAAGCATAACACAATACTGGCTGCATAGGCCAGTGAAATGAAAGGCTTGCCTGTAGTTCGGTGGCCAAGCAGCCAGCCACTCCTACTTCCTGAGCTATATAAGCAGTTCTTCTAAGCCTCACTGTAAAGCATTTTTTCTTTGCCCCACCATCCTCCCCTTCTCCTCCAGGGGCAGCACTGAGGGTTTCTTGCCTTCATACCCCTACAGGGTGGTAATTCCTCTGGAATAGAGAGTGCGAACGGCCAAAACCAAACTAACACAGTTGCACAAGCATAACACTATACTGTCTGCATAAGCCAGTGAAATACTTTTATTAACTATAGCTGAAACTAGCTTTTTTTGAAAAGATGTTTTTGATGGCACCGCTGCTTTAAAATGTTAAAATATTTATTTTGTATAATGTATTAATTTTCAGTTTGTGAAATACAGGAGCTTCTTCTTTATCACAACTGTGTGACTTTGAAGCGTCTGATAATATTGCATTGGGACAAAACTATTGTATGCATTGCCAAATTGAAAATATAGATTCTAGTAAACATAAACAAAGCTCTAACTTCATTGTGTTGACTTTAGTAAAAGCAACATTATCAAAAGTTTATAGCTGGAATATAAGCTAATATCAGCATTGCTATATTTCGGTCTAATGATACGAGACAGAATGATTGCTCCATAAAATGTACTGTATAAAAATATGATCATTTCTCAAGAGAGACATGGTATTTCTCAATATATGATGCCCTTATTAACCTTTCAACATCTAGGTACTCCTCATCATCACCAGGGTATCGACATCCAAGAATATCATCATCAAGGTGGTTCATAGTACCTTTTTAACATTTAGGTACTACTTATCATCAGGTAGTATTTTCAACTTTAAACAGTGCCATCATTGCAAGTCCGGTGGCACTGAGGGTTGAGGCACTAGGTGCCACACCTCACACCATGCTGGCAACCTGGATTTGGAAGCAGACTCAGGCTGCTGAACATGGGCTGGGGGAGAGGACTGAGTATTCTAGGGGCAGGTCTCCTCTATTGGGGAGGAAGGGTTTTGTAGCCTGGCCTATGACTGTCACCAGGTGGTGGCCTGGTGGTACTGCAGGCCAGGGTGATATGGAATGGGAGGGTCTGTGGCCTGGTAAGTAGTGCATGTCTCCATATGCATGTTCATGTATAGCTGCAGAAGAGGAAAAGGAGAGAAAAGCAGAGAAAGGGGAGATCTGTGGCTATATGAAGCCCTACCTGACCATCCACAGATCTGTGCTGCCACCCAGAAGACCTGTGGTATAGTTAGATTGTGCACATAAGGAGGGAAGGACAGCCCTCCATCTCCTGAACCCACCACATGGGTTAAAATCCATGGGGGTGCTGACCTCAGGCAGCTCCAGGAGAGGAGAGGAGAGGAGACACTGCTCTGTGGAGGCAGGAACATGGCTGAGAAGCCACCACAAATCCCAAAAGAAGAAACACCTACTGTGTATGGGGGGGGGATGCCATCATCAAGAAGGTGTATACAGCAATATCTTTTAACATATAGGTACTCACCAAAATCCCCATCATATCCTCCATGATGTAAGGATTCTAGCACAACATCTGCAAGTTACAAGTCTATTGGCAGCAACCTCAAAGCTATAGGACTGAAGGAGAAAAAGAGCATGCAGCATCCTCTGCCATCTTCCATGCCTCAAAATCGTGCTGTGACAAGTCAGCCAGGAGCAGTTCCCACCAGCTCCAGATATTTAGTACCAGATCAGATCACTGAGGGAGAAAATGCCAGCAAGTATCACACCCTGCCATCAGCATGGAGCTGGTAAAAACAAATGTTTGTAAATTACTGGAAACCAAACCTTTGCCAAACAAAACTCCCTAATAAATGTCCTGTCTTTGACAAGTGAATAAAAGGACTGGAATGAGAGTTTACCTGGGGACTGTGGGTTTATCAAGTGGTTAATATGTGTACATATTTTGCTAAAAACACTACAGTCTGTCATCATCTGTACTAGTTATATGCCCAGCAAAAAATGGAATATCTGTAATGAGAGTATCAGCTAAAAGGGACTTTTGAAAGAATATACCTTTCTAGTTTCCCTTTCCAAGGAGAGGGAAAGGACTGTCACTAATGTAATGAGCTTATAGCAATTGAATCCTCATACTAATGTATTTGAAAGAGTGTTGCTTAATTATATGCTAATTGCTTACATGACATCTTCATAAGTCTGTACGGTTTCAATAAATGCCTGCTGAATAATTTCTTTTATTGAATGATATACTGCATTATGATTTCTTATTATCTCTTCTTGTCCTGTTAAACGCATAACATTGTGGGCTTTATGTGAGCGTCAGTAAACTGGGATTGAGATTTGCTCTTGGGCTACTACAAAATAAATCAGGTTGATCGCACATACTGTATTTGGCTTCCAGGTTTGTGTGGGAGTAACATAAACTGAATTGCAATGCTCACATATACTGTACATTGGCCACCCAATGTGGACATGGATATGGGCATCATCATCACAGGCAGAGGGTGGGTGTGTGTCATGGTACCTGTGATTGTTATCGGTTCTGGAACAAGGAGATGGACATTGGCAAGTAGAGGCATGCAAAGTTCATGAGGACAATGGGGGCAGAAGGTATGTGTCAGGGCAGTGGCATCAAGGGTAGAGTGGAAGATATATTGAGCCACAATATTGCTGATTTTTTTTGGTTTTTTGGGGAGTGGTATTACAGACCATGATCTGCTGTATAAAGGAATTAAGGTCATTTTCAGCAGGGACTAGCTAGTTGTGTGTGTGTGTGTGTGTGTGTGTGTGTGTGTGTAAGGCTGCTTACTGAAGCTGGAGAACAGAGTATAGAGGCCAGCTTCACTGAAATACAGAACCAGTGCCACTCCCTGGGAGTTTACTCAACACAACAACAACAATGGAAAGAGGATAATCAGCATCCTCCTGCAACCAGCAAATAAAAGAAGGCATGCAAAAATTAAAATTACAAGTGGGTGCTTACTATTTTATTAAAGACAAAACCTCTAGATTCACAATACATTACACATGAGCTGCTGTACAGCAGTTTAGACAAAATAACAAATTATGCAAGCAGTAGCAAAGAAAGTTGAAAGCCCAGCCAGTAAAAAGTCACCCTGCTACTTTGTTAAACTCGAGACTTTGCCAGGTGGTGGAGACCATTATCTGGGGGTCTTTAAACAATGCTGCAGCTGGGAACCATCTATAAATTTCAAACCCATTGCAAATTCTCACTGTATTCTCATTAAGTACTGCACAGCTATACTCTGATCCCTGAGGGTATAATTAATCCAATATCCTAAAAGTAATTGCTTTACTGCCTTTGCTGTTGCTTGGTCAATTTGTTGTTTCATCTGATCTGCACTTTAACACCTTACATGTAAGACACTGTGTATCTAGTAGTTTTTCTCTTTAGTAAAGTGCCCACAGGGATGTAATTTCTGCATTGTGTGCCTTTTGATTTGTTGGTGTATGGGGATGCTGCGTGCCCATGCTGCGTTTGTTATTGCTTATTGAAGCTGAAAGCAGACTTCTTGTTAGATGCCTGCTGGGTGTGGCAAAAACCATAAAAAACAAACCATACTAGTTTTACAATTCTGAGCAAAAAAGTCTGCAGGGAGCTGACCACAGTATAGCCTTAATGGAACCTTATAGATCATGTAGGGATTTATAGTATTGCACAACAGTAATCTTTGGGGGTAGGGGATTCTGTTTGCTTATGCCATACTGTATTCTATGGGTTTGGCCAGCACAGCTTGTTACCCCAACCAACTCTCCTAGTAGAAGTTATGTACCAAGTGCAAGTTAGGATCCAAAGCACCACATTCATATCTGTTTCATTTGAATTCACTGGGCAGGACTCACAAAGCAGATGTGCTCGGCGCAAATGAGATGTGCTGGTGCAAAAGGTATGTGCCATCCCAAGACAGTACAATTCACAGAAGGATGCACTGCAAGATGCACTGTGTGCATCCCCATTGTGAATCACACATATGCAGCATGGCACAATGTGAGATGCCCCAGCATAACAAGGATGCACCAAAACACCCAGGGCAGCATAACAGTGAATATGGAGGAAGTCAGCAAGGGAAGAAGGAACAACGGGGGAAACTGCAGTGGCACAAAGGATGCAGGGGAACACGCCAGCAGTGACTGACCAGAGTGCCAAAGAGCCTGAGAGCAGCCACAGCAGAAGAGGTGAACAGACAGAGCACACAGAGAAACACCCAGAAGCACCTGACACACCTCACACAGGAGCCCAACAGACACAGATGGCATGCCCAGGAGTGCCTGTGAAGGTGTGCCACAGTTGCAGAGGGCTCCATGCAGCATGAAAGTGTCACTGGGACATGGCCTGTTGAACAGGAACCTGGTGGTGTGGACAATGGAGATGCCACACTGGGGAACACAGGTAGACAGGCACAATGGCAGACAGGCCAACTTCCACAGCCCACACAGTTGTAGCAAGCCCATGAGCAATGTGGACCGCAAGCACAGCCACACAACGCCAGGGCACCAGCGCAACAGATGCAGCCCAAGTGCACCACACACAGAACAGGGGCACTGAGAAAGACATCATGTCACAAAGCCCACTCTCACACCACAGGCAACAAGGAGGGCACACAGTTAGGCCACCATGACAGGGGGACAGGATGCGTGTATGCGTAGTAACACAGGTGCACATGTGTGGTTGGGAATAAAGGGACAGTGGACAGCAGCAGGCAAAACAAACAACATGCACAATGTACAGTGAATAACCACAAACACAGATTGCAATAGAAAATGGTTTAGTAACATCAACGTAACACAATAAACTATTTACAGTATCAACTGGCTGAAGGAACGGGGAAGGTGAGGGTGGGGGGTCTGTACGGGTATAACAATGGTAAGCAGGAGGGTGAAGGTGTGTGTGTGGGGGAACAGGGTACAGCAACATACAATGTGGTTGGGCAAGGAATGTGAGGCATAACATCAAGGGGCTATATACAAAAGTCCACGTCCCTAATGTGCCGGATGTGCTGTAGCACGGTGCCCATGCCTACGACCCCGGCACTAAGTACTCTGACCAGCATGGTCAGTGCCTGCAGCAGCTGTCCTTGACACCTGTAGAGTGACTGTAGTGTCTTCCACATTGCCCTGTGGAGCTGGATCCCTGCTAGCTGCAGTACTCCCTGACATCACATTCGATTCTGTACATGTGGCCGTACACCTCTTGGACCTACAGTGTGGGAGACAGACAAGAGGTACTAAGTGCCATATTCCACACTGGGCCCCCTGCCCACTACACGAGTGTGCTGGAGGCATCCACCACACCAATGGCCGACAGCCCGCCAGGCACACCACATGCCAACAACAGGCTGGCACACAGTGCCACACTGTGACCATGCAGTGATACTCAGAAAGCACATGGCCCACATGTGCATGTAGAGGTTGGTGCAGAGGGGCATACAGCCATGCCTCACACAGCACATGCACATGCTAGCAGGTAGCACAGGTGTGCAGGCCCTGTCCAAACACCAAAGGAGCACTACAAGGTGTCCACAGTGCACATAATATGTGCACATGGTGGATGGACACACAGGAGCCAGGAGCACTGTGGCCCAAGCACACACCACCACCAGGCCCACACCCCATGTGTGTATGCATCCAGCAGCACACAAACATGCACAAGGGATCAGCAATGGCCTGCAGAGGGCACTGCCCCCCCAGAACACACAGAGGATGCACAAGACAGACACTCACCTGCTCCAGCACGTCCCTGTCCATGAGCTCCAACACCAGCCCTATTGCACCTGGCCTCCACTGCAGCCATGGCCCTCTACCTGTCTGTTGGCCCTGCAAGAGGAACAAAAGCAGAGGGCACCATGAGGAGAATGGAGGTGTGACAAACCCCTCACCCCCAGCAACAACAGCACAGCCAGCATGCAGTTATGGCAACACCCCCACAGTCCCCCAGTGAAGACGCCTCGGCTGTGTGCATTCACACACAGCACCCCTGCTCATGCTCACCATGTGTGCAGCTGGACGTATGCCATGCCAATGGATGTTCCACACCACGCATGTCACAGTGGCCTTGCACACCCCCATCCATGCACCATGCTTCACATGCCTACTCCCTGTGGCCATGCCAGCAGAGCTCAAGCTGAGCGTGGCCCACGATCCACATGTGTGTGTGTGTGGTGGTGGTGTGCAGTGTGCCAGTCCCCCCCATGGATGCATACCCCAGGCTGCCTGTGTACTGTATAAGCGGTGTACTGTTTCTTACCTGGACGTGGCACTGCACCCCTGCGTGCATGGTCCTGGAGGCTCCTCAGTCTGTCTGGGTTTCTGCACTGCAGATCACTTTAATGGTGCTTGCATTGCTTCTCAGTGCGGGCAACCCCTGTTGAGCACACCATCTGCCTACCTATCCTGGCCTACACCACTGAGTGGGGCTCATTGAGGTCATCAGACCCAAAAATCTGTCCCTCAACCTGCAGCACCAGTGCCACAAGGTTGAGGAGTTCCACTTTCCCCAGTTCTTGGACCTTGGGCCTTTTCTCTGTGCACGTGGCATGATCCCTCTCAGTGTCACCAGGTCAGGAGTAAACAGATCAGGCTGCTAGTGTGCAATGGCACATTTGTGCCACATGCATGATTGCCCATCGTGTGCTGCACCATGCAACACAGTAGCATGACATGTCAATGAGCAATTGCTACTAATAGCACATCACCGTGCATGCGCTCAGTGCCACGCACGGGTGGGAATACAGGGTCATGGGTCACGATGGATCACGCATGCGCACTCTGCGTGGATCCACCATACTGTGAGTGTAAACCAATGCCACACACAGTGCAGTGTCACTGCACACACTGCTGGTGTTGTGCTGTGAACCACATGTGTGCATTGATGCAATGTCACTCCACAGGGCAATACATGCACTCAATGTGATGGGCAGCATCGCAGTCCCCGCACAAGTGGACATGGACATGCAGCTGCAGGTGACTGACCTATCAGTAACACTATACTGTATGCACTACGCCTGTCATGCCACCAATCTACTATCACTCATGAGTGGAAATGCTCCATGATAGTTGCTCTGTATTCAGGAAATGCCTCATGTTTGACGCACATGTGTGGGAAATGCTCAGTGGGGGATGTGCTCAATGCAGCAGTTGTGCTATACTGATTGGGATGAGCTGGGGGCAATTATGCAATTCACAGACACTGCTCCAAAATCAGCTCATTGCCAGATTCAGGGGCATCTCACCTGATTAGCATCTCATTACAGATGCTTCCAAGCTCATCTGCATGCCCTGAGCCATAAATGCTCCTGAATGAGCCTCCACAGAGTTCAGGTGACCCAGAGGAATTGCATCCTTGAAGGTAAGTCTGTTTACGTTCTTTCAAAGACAGTGTTCCAACACAAAATGACAGTGTGAGGATTAATACATACAGCCATAATCCTCACCTGGTCCTGGTCAATAGGCAAATCCACTAGTGTGCCCCACAGTGTCCCACTCTTCCAACTAGGTTTTGGCGTGTGGGGTGGCTGTTGCCTGTGTGTGAGGCAGCATGGTACCACAGACTGAAGACGTGTGTTGCAGGCTGGATCACCATCTGGTGGTACATGGCAAACAATGCCAGTCACATGTGCATGACATGTTAGCTACGTGTTCCAATGCTACAAAACTGAGCCTGACATTGTCCAGCTGTCCTTGACAGTCCCAATACCTGTTCCAGATATGCAGAGCAGGCTGTGAGAGGTATGCAGACAGGGTACTATAATTCTGCAGCAGCCAGACCCCAAAGGGCAGGACAGGGGTAAATGGAAAAATAGACAAGGACAATAAGAGCAGGGATGGGGAAAAAAGGATAAAGCCAACATTAAATGGAGGGCAATAGGTACCAATGCCCGTAGTCTGGGAAACAAGCTTCCTGAGCTAGTAGCCCTGATGGAAGATGAACAATTGGATATTGTGGCAGTCACGGAAACATGGTACACCAAGAACCACGACTGGGATGTCAACATACCAGGGTACACAATCTACAGAAGGGACAGGGAAGGCAAAAGAGGAGGTGGAGTAGCTCTATACATAAGGGAAGGGATCAAAGCTACAGAACTAAAAAGTAAAGGGGGAGGACAAGAGGCACTCTGGGTCACCTTGGGGGCAGGGAATGGCATCACAATCCGCACAGGGGTTGTATACAGACCCCTGTCTCAAGGGGAGGAAATGGACAACAAAATGATAGAGGACATTCTCAAAATGACTGAAAAAGGGGAGATACTGTTGATGGGGGACCTAAATATGCCAGATGTTAACTGGATAATATGTACTGCAGCCACATCCAAGTGCAGGGTCATTCTTGATGCCCTGCAGGGGGCAGACCTTAGACAGCTAGTGTTGGAACTCACTCGGGAGGGAGCAATACTAGACTTGGTACTCTCAAATGGAGAGAGGATCACAAATTTAGAAGTCAGTAGACATCTGGGAACAAGCGACCACTGCACAGTGTGCTTCACAATGAGCACAACCATGGAGATAAGCCATACAAAAACAAGGATACTGGACTTTAGAAGAGCTGACTTTGGCAAAATGGGTGAATACCTGAAAAATCCACTAGCAAATGACCAAAAAGGAGGGTGGAAGAACAATGGAGAAAAATCAAAACTGCCATCATAGAGGCAACAAGCCTTGTGTGAAACAAATAAAGAAAACAAAGCGGAGTAAAAACCACTATGGTTCTCAAAAGAGGTGGAGGGAAGGTTAAGGAGAAAAAGGCTGCATTCAAAAGTATAAGGAATCACAGAAGGAGCATGACAGGGAACTGTATCAATTAAAGCAGAAAGAAGTGGGGAAGGCAGTCAGACTAGCAAAGGCCCAAACCAAGGAAAAAATAGCCAACTCAGTTAAGAAGGGGGATAAAACCTTTTATAGGTACATTAGGGAGCATAGAAAGGTTAAGGGAGGGATAATGAAGATTAATAAAGGAGAGGGGAGGTGGGCAGAGGGAGACAGTGAAAAGGCAGAGATACTGAATGAATACTTTTGCTCAGTATTCACAAAAGAAGATGAGGAGTTACTAAACCAGACAATAGAAGCACTCTGGGTAGGGGGGTTGACACCAGTCCATTCACAGAAGAAGGAGTCCTGAAAGAACTCCAAAACTCAAGGTGGACAAAGCAATGGGGCCTGACAGGATTCACCCTAGAATCCTAAAAGAACTAAGGGAGGACCTAGTGACACCACTGACCACGCTTTTTAACAGATCATGGCAGGATGGGGCGGTACCTGAGGACTGGAGGAGGGCAGATGTGATTCCCTTCACAAAAGTGGGAGCAAGGCAGAAGCAGAAAACTACAGACCTGTAAGTTTGACCTCAGTGGTAGGGAAAATGATGGAATCACTTCTGAAAGAAAGAATTGTTGAGTACCTAGAGGCCAGTGGGGCACAGGACCCAAAGCAGCATGGATTTACAGCAGGAAGGTCATGACAGATGAAACTAATTGATTTCTTTGACTGGGTGACCAAAGTAATAGACTAGGGAGGGGCTGTGGATATGGCCTACCTAGACTTTAGCAAGGCATTTGACACAGTCCCACACAAAAGATTAATAATCAAGTTAGCCAGCCTGGGAATGGGTCCCAGGGTGGTAGCCTGGGTAGCAAACTGGCTGCACAACAGGACACAGAAGGTAATAGTGAATGGAACACATTCCAAAGAAAGGGGGTTACTAGTGGAGTACCTCAGGGCTCAGTACTGGGTCCAGTCCTCTTTAACATCTTTATAGGTGACATTGCAGAGGGTCTGGAGGAAAGGTATGTTTCTTTGCAGATGACACAAAGATCTGTAGCAGAGTTGATACACAAGGGGGTAGAAAAGATGAGAAGGGACTTGGCAAGGTTGGAGGAATGGTCAGACATATGGCAACTTAGATTCAATACAAAGAAGTGCAAAGTAATGCACCAGGAAAAAAACCAGGAGAAGAGTACACAATAGGAGGAGGAACTAACAACAACAAAAATGGATAGGGACCTGGGGGTAGTCATATGAGGATGACCTAAGGCAGGTAAGCAATGTGAAAAGTCAGTAAGGAGAGCCAGAGGGATACTGGGATGCATAGGAAGGGCATCACAAGTAGAAAAAGGAAGTGGTTATCCCTCTGTACAGACAGTTGGTGAGACCCCATCTGGAGTACTGTGTGCAGTTTGGAGACCTCATCTACACAAGGACATAGACAGGATAGAAGCAGTCCAGAGGAGGGCAACTAAAATGGTGCAGAGTCTGCAGCAGAAACCATATGAAGAAGAGACTGAGAGAGCTTAATATGTATACTCTTGATAAAAAGGAGGGACGGGGGACATGATAGAAATGTTCTAGTACCTCAAGGAATCAACAAAGTCCAGGAGGATAGCATCTTTCAGAAAAGAGATATGTAAGAACAAGGGGCACAATTTAAAGATAGAGGGGGACGGCTCAGGGGTAATGTGAGGAAATTTTTTTTCACGGAGAGAGTGGTGGATACATGAAACAGCCTTCCTGAGGAGGTCGTTGGGTCTAAAACAGTGGGGGAATTCAAACATGCATGGGACAGACACAAGGCAATTATAGTGGGGGGGTTGCAGGAAGTAGGCTGTTGGTTAACTAGAATCTGCAGCTTATCCAGTAGGTAGGCAAATGAGCAGACTGGGTGGGCCAAGTGGTCCTTATCTGCCGTCAAAGTCTATGTTTCTATGTTTCTATGCCTGCACACATACAGAGCTGACTGTTGTGTGCTAATGGCTCCATAATCTCACCCACAGAAACCAATATGTCTGGAAAGAACACAGCTGCTGGACGCAGATGTCCCAATTTCACCAGTAATGAGGACAGGGTGCTGATCAAGGCATACCTCCTACGCAAGGATATCTGGCTGGCAGGGGTGGCAGCCACCAGCTGTGGGATTATAATAATAATAATTTTATTTTTATAGCGCCTTTCAATTATCAAGGCACCATACATAAACAGCAATTTAAACAGTTAAAAACATTAAAATATTCGACAGAAGCAAGACAATGAGTCAATCAGTATTCTAAAAATGCATTTTTCCAGAGAAAGGTTTTCAAACCCTTCTTAAAACCCTCCACAGAAGTGCACTCCCGTAACCGATGGGATAGAGAGTTCCAAAGGGTGGGGGCCACATACGAAAAAGCCCGAGCACCAGAAGATTTCAGATTCACCCTTGGAACCTCTAGCAACCCCTCGTTGGCCGAGCGGAGCTGGGAGGCTGTGGCAAGCATGTCAACACCATTGGGAAGTTCTACAGGACACCTCAGGAGTTCAAAAAAGCACCTGAATGAACAGAAGAGGAGACCTCCCTGAGTGGGACAGGGGGTGAGCCGCAGACAGGTGTGCATCTGACACCCACATAGGAGCTGCTGGTGGCCAGTATGGGCTGTGCGGTTGTGCAGGGCATTCCTGGAGGAGGCTTCCAGATGGGCGGCGGTCCATTGCAGCACTGTGAGTATACATCCCAGGGAAATGTGACTGTCCCTATGTATTTGCCATGTGTGCCCTGACAGCCCCAATGTGTATGACTGTTGGACCATGTGCCTAGGTGCACTACCAAGGTTCTGTTTGCCCCATCCATGAACTGTCTTGTGCAGTCACATGTCAGGCTGAGCATGTTCGGGGGGCACCCATGTCCTGTTGCTCTGCTGCACACCATTGCTGTCATCCCCGTGGGTGGTGGCCAGGGTGTTGTACCAGTCACACACATGTCCAAGGGGGCATGCACAGGCATCAGGCCAGTCCTGCTGTAGCGGTGTCTGGCTGCATCATCAGAACCGTTGTCGACTGTCACCTGCATGGCATGTCAGGCATTCTACTGGCACACATGTATGACCACCTGTACATGCCTGTCTGAACACAACTATCATACGTGTTTGTAACCATTTATCACTTCTTTCTGTTACAATTACATCAAACCTCATGGGTGCTGCCATGGCTGGTGCACTACAGGATGGCAATGCAGAGGATGTTGCTGGGCCATCACATGGGGCAGCAGCCAGGGCTGGGGATGATGCTGTCCCAGGCCCTTCAAATGCCACAGCTGCCCCGGATGCATCACCAATAGTAGCAGGGCATTCCAACACCTCGGCAAGCGGTGCCATGGCTAGTGAGTGGGACGGCACGTGGCTGAAAAGGTTCCTGGGTATGGCTGATGATGACTCATGGGATTTGGTGGACACTGCAGATGCCCTACTGGTGCTGGCATCTGCTACGCAGAGGGCATATGGTGATGTTGATGATGATCCAGACGCCACTCAACTTTGGGGAGACTTGGCCAACAGTGGAGCAAATGACACCCAGGCCATGGCCAATGGCCATGTTGTGCAACATACAACAGGCCAGGAATATGCCACAGGTCTTCTCTGGACTATACTGTAGGGCATCACCAGAACTATCCAGACACTAAAAGCGCATCTTCAGCATGCTGAAGACATGCTTAATGATAGTGCGCGCGATGTATGCTTCATTGTACCGCTCTTCCTCCTCTGTTTCTGGTTGGCAGAAGGTTGTGAGTAGCCAGGGTCAGAGGGGGTACGCTGGGTCATCTGTGGGAGCAAGAGCAGTCTGTTACACCACTGCATACCTGTGCATTGTGTCCTCCTGCCCCCCCACACCATGGTGCAGTTGTGTGTCTGCTGAATGTCCAGCCCGATCCTTGTGGTAATCCTCCCTGGCCTGCTACATCCCCCTCACACCTGCAATGCTCTGCCCTGGCTGCACATGTCTGCCTGTACCTGCCCGTGCATGCAGCCATGGATACTTGCACATGTTCCCATCACCATTGTCTGCCCACCAATGCCCAGCGGTCACCCATGCATGGCTGCGTGTGGTGTATTCTGCCCAGCCACATGTGCCTGCTGTTGTGCTGCAACCCAGCTCCAATGCTTCACTGTTCTCTCTGCACTGTCCCCCTTGTGTGTGCAGTCCTGTACATATCCCCCTGCAGATTCTCTGCTGTGGCCCTCACACACCTGCTCCCTCTCCCATTGTTTGTTGCACCATGGTGCCCCATTCATGGGCATTTCTGCATGCCCCACCCAACTACTGGATGGCCACTGGGTATGTTCCCAGTCTCAAACCAGTGGCACAGGGAGGACTGGTGCCATATGAAGGCATCAATGTGTACTCCCAGGGTGTGTGGTGCAGACATTGCTTATGTGCCCAGTGGCATCGCACACCACCTGGCAGTTGACAGAGTGGTAGCCCTTGTGGTTGATGTATGTCATGGCAACATTGCTAGGTGGTGTACAGATGGCCACATGGGTGCAGTCAATGGCCTCTATGACACCTGACATGTGTTCCACCCTGTGGGACTGCTGCATGGTTTCGGTCCGCTCTGCCTGTGTGCTTGGGAAATGGATGTATTCCGAAGCATGTGGAAGCAGTGCGGTGAGGAACTGTGTGAGGAAACAGGATGTGGATGGCTGGGATATGCCAGTGGTGTCTCTGGCTGGCATCTGGAAGGTTCCCCGTGGTGAGCAGGCACATTGCTGTTGTCACCTTGGTCTCCACTGATATGGCATGATCTCTTCTAATGGATGCCCACATTTCATCATGGCACAGCTCACAGAGCTGCCTCAGAATAGCCTTGTTCAGATGGAATCGGCTGACTGTTTTGGTGTCCATCAGCTGTTGAAACATCAGTCTGGCATGATACCGCTGCGGGGCAGGCTGCCTACAGTGCTTTCTGCTGCCACGTTGCTGGTTCACCCATCTTCTCATACCCATTAACATTTCCACCATCAGGAAAGGTGCTCCATCCATAGTTCTGTTCAGCTGCTGCTGTCCTTCTGCTTGCTGCTGTTATCCTGTGGTCAGCCTGCTGGGGTCTTGCACTTAAGTCTACATCTTTTATACTTATCTTCAAACAGCACATTTGGCACTTGCGTTGTGAATGCTCCATATTTGCATATTCATTTTGCTCTGTGAATAGCTCTGCACTGTATATGCAGTTGCATGCCTCCTCCAGATGCCCCACATATCATTATTTTTGGTCTCCGGCACAACCTGTTCTGTGCAGCACATTCCGGTTGTGCCGGGGCATCTGAGCTCTCTGTGAATGGCAACATGGTGCATTTCCCTGTTGTGCCAGTGCATCTCATTTGCGCCCAGTGCATCTGCTTTGTGAATCCTGCCCATTTCCTTTTCATAGGTCAATGAGAAGGGCTACTCAGAGGAGTCTTCACCAAAACATCTCTACTTCTTTATCAAGAAAATGGTTTCTATATTTAGTTGAGATAGCAGGTGTGTGTGTAAAGACGCGCATGAGTGTGAGCACGCACATGTGTGTGTGAGTGTGTGTATGGGGTGTTTTTCATTTCATTTATTCTGAAATTGCAGGTAAGTACTCTGGAATTTATATTCCATTTTCAGGTATGACAGGTGAATGAAGATGTGGTAATATGTATTTGGCAAGCAATGGCAAATAGGAATGTTTAGTTTTTTCATACACTGGTATAGCTACATAATCCTTTTCTTCATCTTCTAAAATGATCTCCCTGTTACCTGTCTTTCCTCACACATACCCATGCATGCTGATGACACAGTTCTATTTGCTTCTGATGCTTTTTTCCTGAGCTGAAATTGTCAATCCAGTATGACTTTGACAACATCCAATGCTAATAATTAAGCTTGCCATTTAAAGGCAAGCCAGGTTGTCCCATGAACCCAGCCAGAAAGAGACAGAGAGAGGGGGGGGGGGGGGAGGAGAGGGGGAGCAGGAGGGAGGGAAGGGGCTAGTGACATCACAGGTATGTAATTTGACTGGGGACAGGGTTCGCTGACCATTAGATGGGGGAGGGGCTACATGGGGTCCTGGTTTTATTTATTTTATTTTATTTTATTTTTGACTTTGATAACCAGGTAAGTGTGCTAATCCCAGGGACCATTTTCAGGCACAACCTGGGCCATGACACATGGCACAGGATGGCAGAGAATACAAGGTGAGCAACTGATTACACATGTAGGAGATCAGATTCAGATACAGCAACTGAAGCACAATACATTGGTATGGTACAAGTCCAGTGAGTGACAGCGAATGCTGTTTATAATATGATGCTATGTACACAAACAGCAGTTGTAAACAAAGGTAGGTACATAAGTCAGGTGGGCACGATTGTGACATAGCATACACAGTGGGAACAACTATACAGTGCGTCATGCATAGAATTAGATATACATTATATACAAAGTTGAGAGATGACACATCAGTAACCTATAGAGTAAGAAAACAGGCAGGAGGTAAATTGTAATAGGGGACAAGTCAGGCTAAGTGAGTAACCCCGGGGGTAGGTTGACAAGTGTGGCTAGGTGGGTAAACCCCTGGGAGTTACTAGGCTAGTGTGTTGGGGTCCTTAGGGGCTTCATAAGGGCTGGCAGCCCTCTGGGAGCCCTCTTTCTTGCTGTAAAAATTCAGATCTTGAATTACAGCACATCTTGGCAATTCTAAGGTAAGGAACTGAGGGCCTGGGGCCTTTAAGGCAACATGTAGCATTGGATTGTTGTAATTATAATGTAGCTTTTACATGTATTTGATGGTTGAAAGCATTTATAGCATTGTTTGTTGAAAAGTAAAAGAAAAGAAAAGAAAATGTGGAGTAAATGTACTTGCTGGTTTCAAAAGCCAGAGCAGGAGTTTTTGATTGTTGTAATTACAGCTTTGTTTTTACATGTGTTTGAGGGTGAAGTGATTATAGCATTGATTTTTGCAAATGTGAAAGAAAGGAAAGAAATGTGGTGTAAAATGTACTTGCTGGTTTAAAATCCAGAGCAGGCATTTGGTGGGCCATCGAGGCAATTGTGTTTTCTCTCTCTCTCTCTGAGACAGAGAGAGAGAGAGAGAGAGAGAGAAAGCAGCCAAAGCTTCCTTAAATCAAGGAGGTTATTTTTCTAGACTACACTGAATTGAATTATTACTTTTTGGACCTGTGTAAGTAACTAGTATTGATTCTGTTTTTGGGGTTGACTTTTCTTAGTTTAACTTTAATTTGCCAGGAAGGAACTGTAGCTGTGAGATATTTTCAATTATTTGTGACTAGACCTGTTACTTAACCTCTGTGAAATAGGTGTCTGAAAAGAAGGAAGGCACTCCCAGGGTGGAGGTCATAGTTGTAGTTGATTGTTTCTGGAGGGTATAGGTTTACTCCTCCCACCCACCCTACCCCAAGTGCATAACTTCCTTTATAGCAGGGTTCTGACATCACTTCCCAAAAACTGCTAACAACATACAACTGTTCATATCCTTAAAGGCACAGCACACTGAATAGGGGTAAAGACACTCACAAGCTTTCACACTAAAACAAGAACAAAAAAAAGCATCTGTAACAGGAAGAGATACAGACATGTGGGGAGTGGTGCAATGCACTGGCTGTGGAGCAGTAGTCTTTCAGGAGACATTCTGGAGACTGCATTGCTGTCCTATTTGCAGGCACCTCTCTGGTTTGAGGGAGGCAGCTGTTCGCCTCCATGCTGACCTGGCAAGGATTCAGGAAACCTGCTCCCTCAACCCATGGACCACCCAGGCCACCTCCACTACCTCAGAGGTTGCCAAGAAAGAGGAGCGGTTGAACTATGGTGTGCTCAGGAAGGGGTGAGGGTGGTGAAACAGAGGTGCATCCCTCCAGTTGTGCCTTTCCACAATTCATTCGGCATTCTGGTGGAGCATGGTTCCTCTATGAAGGCACCCACAGTGGAGGCCAAGGAGGATACTGGGAACCTCCACAATGGAGATCCACAGGAGGGTGGCACAGGACCCCACTGGGGAAGGAAACAACTCCTGGTGGAGGACTCAATTGTTAGGTGGGTAGAGCTAACTCAATTGTTAGGAGGGTAGAACTGGGGAAGGGAGGGGAAAGGTAGGTACAGTGCCTGCCTGGCACCATGGCTGAGAGGGACAGGAAATGAATCCTCAGGATCATGGAAACAGCTGTAAGAGGGAGTGAGCTGAATGCCATTATCCACCTAGGGACAAACGACCTGGCTGAGAATGGTATCAGAGCAGTGCAACAGGAGTTTGTGGAGTTGGGGAGGGGTCTTAGACAAGTAGTACACATGGTAACTTTCTCAGAAGTGCTACCAGTCTATGGCATGGATGAGGCTAGGATACTCTGCATCATGGGATTCAATGACTGGTTGAAAAACTGGTGCAGAGCTCAGGGATTTGGCTTCATTGGGGACTGGGGCTCCACCTGTAGGGATGCATGCCTATATAGGTGCAATGGTCTGCATCTATCTAGGAGGGGAACCAGGATCCTAGGTGATAGGTTTAAAGGCTTCATTGGCAAGCATTTAAACTAGCCAAGGGGAGAGGCACTGAAAAGGAGAAGGAAAATCCTAGCCCCCCCCCCAAAAATCTGGGTAGTTAGTGAGGTAAACACCAAGACAGAGCAGTCAATAGGGAGAAGAGCAGGAGTAAATGGAGAAAAAGGCAAAGGCAGTAAGGACAGGGATGGGGCAAAAAGAAATAAAGCCATAACAAAATGGAGGGTAATGAGTACCAATGCCCATAGTCTAGGTAAAAAGCTCCCCGAAATGGTGGCCTTGATGGAAGAGGGATGCCTGGCTAACGTGGCAGTCACAAAAACATGGTGCACAGAGGACCATGACTGGGACGTCAACATACCAGGTACACAATCTACAGGAGGGACAGGGAGGAGGAGTAGCTCTCTATGTAAGGGAAGAGATCAAAGCAACAGAACTAAAAGGTAAACAGGGAGGAGAGGCGGCACTGTAGGTCACCCTGGAGACTGGAAACAGCACTACAATCTGCACAGGGGTTGTATACAGACCCCCATTTCAGGGGGAGGAAATGTACGAGGAAATGACATAAGGCATCCTTGGGATGGCAGAGAAAAGGGAGATATTGTTGATGGGGGACCTGAATATGCCAAATGTTAACTGGAGCACTTTTGCTGCAGCCACATCCAAGAGCAGGGCCATTCTCGATGCCCTACAGGGGGCATGCCTCAGACAGCTAGTTTTGGAACCCACTCAGGAGGGAGCAATCTTAGACCTGGTACTCTCAAATGAGGATGGAGACAGGATTGCTGATCTTGAAGTGGGTAGCCATCTGGGAACAAGCGACCACCAAACAGTTTGGTTCATGATAAACTTAGCTGTAGAGACAAGCCATACAAAAGTGAAGGTACTGAACTTCGGGAGGGCTGATTTTGTCAAAATGGGAGAGTGCCACAGAAAAGCACTATCAAACAGGCAAAAAGGTGGGCTGGAGCAACAATGGGGAAACATCAAAACCGCTATCACAGAGGCAATAAGCACTTGTGTAAAGCAAATAAACAAATCAAAATGAAAGAAAAAACACTATGGTTCTCAAAAGAAGTGGAGGGGAAAGTAAGGGAGAAAACGATAGCATTCAGGAAGTATAAGGAAACACGAAGGAGCAGGACAGAGAACTGTACCAGTTAAAGCAGAAGGAAGCGTGGAAGTCAGTCAGAATAGCAAAGGCCCAAACTGAGGAAAAGATAGCCAGCTCGGTTAAGAAGGAGGATAAAACCTTTTATAGGTACATTAGGGAGCAAAGAAAGACTAAGGCAGGGATACTGAGGCTGAATAAAGAGGAAGGTGGTTGGGCAAAGAGCGACAGTGAAAAAGCAGGGATACTGAACGAATATTTCTGCTCAGTGTTCACAATGGAAAGGTAGGGGGAGATACCTAATCCAGTCAATAGAAGCACTCTGGATGGGGGGTTGATATTAGTCTTTTCACATAAGAAAGGGTTCTGAAAGAACTCTTAAAATTGAAGGTGGACAAAGCAATGGGGCGTGATGGGATTCACCCCAGAATTCTAAAAGAACTAAGGGAAGAACTAGTAACACCACTGTCTACCCTTTTTAATACATCATGGGAGGATGGTGTGATACCTGAGGACTGGAGGAGGGCAGATGTGATTCCCCTTCACTAAAGTGGGAGCAAGACAGAGGAGGGAAACTACAAAACTGTCAGTTTGACCTCAGTGGTAGGGAAAATGATGGAATCACTTCTGAAGGAAAGAACTGTTGAGTACCTAGAGGCCAGTGAGGCACAGGACCCAAGACAGCATGGATTCACAGCAGGAAGGTCATGTCAGACAAATCTAATTGATTTATTTGACTGGGTGACCAAAGTAGTAGACCAGGAAGAGGCTGTGGACATGGCCTCGTAGACTTTAGCAAGGCATTTGACACAGTCCCACAAAGATTAATAAAAATTAGCCTGCCTGGAGTGGGTCCAAGGGTGGTAGCCTGGGTAAAACATGGCTGGACAACAGGACACAGCAGGTAATAGTAAATGGAGTCCACAGTGAAGAAAAGGGGTTACTAGTGGGGTACTGCAGGATTCAGAAGTGGGGCCAGTCCTTTTTAATGTCTTTATAAGTGACATTGCAGAGGGACTGAAAGGGAAAGTATGTCTCTTTGCATATGACACAAAGATATGCAACAGGGTTGATATGCATGGTAGGGTGGAAAGGATGAAAAGGGACTTGGTAAGGTTGGAGGAATGGTCAAATGTATGGCATCTAGGATTCAATGCAAAGAAGTGCAAAGTAATGCACCTGGGAAACAAAAACTCAAGGGAAGATTACACAATGGGGGGTGAGATACTGACAACAACAACAAAAATGGAAAGAGACCTGGGGGTAGTCATATCAGATGACCTGAAGGTGGGCCAGAAACGTAAGAAGGCAGTAAGGAGGACTGGGGAATACTGGGATGCATAGGGAGAGACATCACCAGTAGGAAACAGAAAGTTGCTGGCCCTCAGTATGGACAGTTGGTAAGACCACAACTGGAGTGCTGTGTACAGTTCTGGAGACCCCATCTCCGCAAAGACATAGGGTGGTGGCTGTCCAGAGGAGGGCAACCAAAATGTTGCAGAGTCTCCACCAGAAGAGATATGAAGAAAGACTAAAGGAGCTTAAGATGTATAGCCTCGAGGAAAGGAGGAAGAGGGAGGACATGGTAGAAACTTTCAAATACCTCAAGGGAATCAACGAAGTCCAAGAGGGTAGCATCTTTCAGAAAAAGAGATGTGCATGAACAAGTGGGCACAATTTGAAGATGGGGGGGATGGCTCAGAGGTAATGTGAGGAAGTATTTTTCACAGAGAGGGTTGTAGATGCATGGAACAGCCTTCCTGAGGAGGTCATGGAGTCAAAAACAGTGGGGGAATTCAAGAATGCATGGGACAGACATATGGCAATTTTAGTGGGGGGTAGGAAGAAGTAGGCTTTTGGTTAACTAGGATCTGCAGCTTATCCGTTAGGTAGGGAAATGGGCAGACTAGGTGGGCCAAACGGTCCTTATCTGCCATCAAATTCTATGTTTCTGTATTACCCACCTCTGGAGGTTTCAGAAGTATGGAGTTGTGCTTTAATGGCACAAAAGGCCAGAATAGGTACTGATGGGCCACCGAGGCCTAAATGTGGCAGTAGCTTGTGACACAGTTTGCAGTGTTCTGGTGCTGGGCTAGGCCTGGCTGGCGCTGCATGGAGCGAGCGCATGGTTTTAAAATAAAGAGACACAGCCAAACAAGGGGGAGAGCAATAGATGCTATGCAGCTACTGGAGACTTTCGGCACACTGGTTGTTTTAGGCATTATGAGGAGGGAGTCACTGAGGCCACATGGAGGCAGAGGTCTTGTGGAGATGCAGGGCTAAGGGAGTTGGTTGCGTTGGTTGTTTGGGGGAATGTAGTGATCGAGTCGATTGAGTGGCGGATTGGTGGGGGCATGGGCCAAATGGGATTAAGAACGCTGGAGCATTGGTTTGGAGCATGGGGTTAGGAGACTGCAGGGTCCTGGGTCGAGAGAGAGAGCCACCCAGGGATAGCGTTGGGTTGGGGTTTCTGTGATGGCTGCTCCTAGTGGGGCAAAGGGTGCGTGGTCATGTGCCATGAGTGGGGATGGGGACTAAGGTGCCGAGAGGCCAGGAGGGGCTGCTAGTGGGCCCAGTGCTAGGAGGTTGGCCCATGGAGCAGCCCAGTGAGTTGGACTGGTGGCCCTAGTGGGCATGTAGCTTGCAGGTGGGGTGGCAAGGACAGCCCTGCTTTGTGGCCCAAGATTTGGTGGGGGAATTACAGTACTGTGGGACCCAACAAGAGGGGTCTCAGGCCTGGAGCATGACAGTTATTCCTGTGGCATTCCTGTGCCACCACAAGGTGGCCAGGTGATTCCGGGAAACCAGGCCGTGGGCGGCGAGATGCCATGAAGGTTGGGGTCTGTGGGCCACATGGTGGACAGGGTTGTGGGAAGAGCTGGATGGGTAGGTGCACTCCAGGCAATGGGGAGAGCCAGGTCTTGTGGCCTTGAGGATGCCAGGGCCCCTGTGGTTGAGTCGTCGAAGGCCATGTTGACTGAGCAAAGAGAGGGAGGCAAGATGGCAGGGGTGGTGGGGGTGAACTATCACCTAGCTGGACGGCTCAGCACCGTGAAGAGGCAGCATGAGGCACACTAGCTGCTCGGGGACAGTTGTCTCAGGGGCCTACTCAGGAGGCCTGGGGAACCTCCAGGGGGTGGGCCCATCAAGGCCCAGAGTGCAGACAGACCTCAACATAGCAGGAGCCCCCTCACAGGAAGTGGGGCAGGATGAAGCAAAGAAAAGGCAGGACACCAGCAGGGCATGATTTGCTGTGGCATGGGCCCCTGAAAAGGGGGAGGGGGCATTGTTGTGGGACGAGTCCCCACTCCATGATCTGAGGGTCTGGGTGAGGCACCCAGGAAGAAGCAAGGGTTGTATGGTAAGGGTGGGAGCAGTCTAAACAGAGCAATGCAGGCTGTTTTCCCCAGTAGTGGGGTTCATGCTGGGGGCCTCACAGGGGGAATTGGTGCGTGCACCCAATGCGGGCAGCAAGGCCGGGGGACTGCACTCAGGTAGGCCAGCCCATGGGGCTGCAGGCTTTGGTAATGGCCCCCCTCATCAAGAGAGAGAGAGGAGGCATGAATGGGGGTTTGAAGGGGGCAGCAAAAAAAAAAAACAAGAGAGGACAGACAACACTAAAACAGAAAGGCAGGTGGGGCCTCATGCTGTGGGCGGGGGATCCCTCAAAGAGCGGGCAAGAAAAGGGGTGCACCGTTATGACTCTCATTGTACTTATTATGAAATTTTAGTCACAAGACAGAAGATGGCTCCCAAGAAAACTCCAGTGTCTAGCACCAAGATAATGGAGGAGGCAGCAAAGCTGATGAGCCAGATGACGGAGCTGGTGGAGGCAGCAAAAAAGAGGGAGGCAGAGGAGGAGGCCCAGAAGAAATGGAAAGAGTGGAAAGAGAGGGTAGGTGCTGGGAAGGCAAACAAGAGGCATAAGAAGGTGGGACCTAGCCCATTGCCCACTTCTGGACCAGCACCAGAGCCAATACCTGTCCCTGCGGGGCTGTGGCCGGACAGTGGTAAGGATGAGGTGGATGTTATCAAGGAATTGGGTCTGAAGGAATATCTGGAAGGGCTACTGGGGGAGATGGAGGAGGAAGGGGTTAAGAAAATGGAGCGGGCCTTACAGGCCATTAAAGATGGGGGCAAAAAAGGTCACATGGGGGTGGCGAGCGGGTGGGGGTGCCAGGAAGTTATACGATGGGTCACCGGGTTTCACTCTAGGTGACCACATGCCTGCCTCTACAAAGGAGAAAATATGGAATGGTGAGTATGTAGACATTTTCATCTTGGTCGATGAGGAGACGGCCAGGAAGTATGAACAAAAAGAGTCAGTGGGCAAGTCGGAGATGCCAGTGGCCTTGGCAGTGGTAGGGCACAATGACGGAGGAGGCTAAGTTCAAGGTGAAGAGCATTGACACATGGCAGGCAGATTTCTTGATATACAGTGTGCTGGTGCTGGAAAAGCAGCCAGATTTAGCTATCCTGCTTCTGACTTATAAGGCAATCATCAGGGACACGTATAAGGCAAAACTGGGTTTTGTCTAGCTAAAGTACGATGAGGTGTTTGAGAGATGAATGGCGGCGAAGGGAGACCTGAGATGGGACTACACCCACTTGGAGCTGTGGATGAGGACCATCTTGGGGCCAGCAGTGGGACGCGTGGTGGAGCAGGTAAAAAGGGCCACACTGGTCACGGGCACTAAATCCTGCAGGGCTATCACAGGGCATCCTGCATGTGGCATAGCTGTAAGTTCAGGCATGTTTGCTCACATTGCGGGGGGTCACACCTGGCAATGACTTGCAGGCAGGGAAGCGAGAGGCCAGACAATCAGGGAGAGCACCAAGAGCAGCCGTTATTGGAAGGGGGTGGGAAGGGGCCGAGGGGACCCAGGAGGGAGATATAAATCTAACTATGGATGAAATTAGGGTGGGATTGGGCTGTGGGAGGTGGGGATGCACCCTGGCCTGCACCCCCATCAGGCTAGCAGTGGTGGAGGCATGGACAGAGGGGTACCCCAATAAGAGAGGGGCCGAGTGACAGAGAGAGGGTTTTTTGGGGTGCAGTGCTCACTGGGCTTCACAGAAAGTCTGGGCAGGAAGGGTGGAGGGGCCACTGCAGGAGCCCCCATGCAGGCACTACTGGGTGTCATCCTTGGGGGTGGTTCCCAAGAAGCAGGCGGGGGAGTTCAGGCTCATACACCACTTGTCCTACCCAGATGGGGAGTTATTAAATGAGGGGATCCCGAAGTCATTGAGCATAGTCTCATATGCCTCACTGGATCAGGCAGTGGAAATGATTCAAGTGGTAGAGGGGGCGTGGCTGGTGAAGATGGACATTGAGTCAGCTTTCCGGCTGGTGCCTGTCCAACCATTAGACTGGGACCTTTTAGATTTCCAATTCGAGGGCGGGCTGTATTTCGATAAGGTGATGCCCATGGGTTGCTCAGTGGCATGCTCGACATTTGAGACCTTCAGCTCATGGGTACAATGGGTATTCAGGGTGTGGTATGGATACAGAAGGGTGATCCATTACCTAGATGACTTCCTGTTGATTGGGGCCAGCCAGGCAGTGACCCAGGAGATGTTGTGGGATTTCCAAGATGTGCAGTAACATTGGAATCCCCCTGGTGTCAGGGAAAATGGAGGCCCCAGCCAGCCGGCTGGAGTTCCTAGGGATCGAGGTGGACTCAGAGCAGGAGTGCTTTCAGCTCTCTAAAGACAAGGTGGCATGATTGAAGGGGCTGTTAGCACTGGTAGGGGGAGGAGAAGGGTGCCACTGGTACAGGTACAGCAACTGCTGGGGCACCTTAATTTTGCCTGCAAGGCCATAAGCCCAGGCAGGGCATTCACGAGGAGACAGGGAGGGCCATGGGGAAGCTGAAGCAACCTGACTATTGGGTGGATGTCTGCAAAGGGGTGAGGGAGGATCTCCAGGTATGTGAGGACTTTCTGAAGGCATACAATGGGGCAACATTCTGGGAAGAAGAGTGGGCATACAACACAGACATAGAACTGTACACGGATGCTGCCGGTGCCTCAGGAATGGGAGCATACTTCAAGAAGGAATGGATCTCGGAGGCATGGCTGACAATGGCAGGGATGCGGGGTAACCCAGGACATCACGTTCCTTGAGATTTTCCCCACATGGGTAGTAGTGGAAGTGTGAGGAGATCAGATGATGGGGCAGTGCATCTTTGTTTGATGCAACAACAAGGGCGTAGTGGAAGTGATAAACAGATAAAGTGGGAATACCGTGTCAGTGGGTCACATCCTGCAGTGCATGGTGCTACTGGGTTTGTGGTTGAACCTGTCATTTAAGGTGCAGTACATCGAGGGGATGCAAAGCTAGGTGGCTGATTGTTTTTCTCATTTCCAGATGGAGAGGTTTCAGGAAATGGCACCACATGCAGCACCATCCCAGACCAGGGTTCCGGACAGATTGTGGGAGATTGGAGGGAGAAAGCTAAGCCTCTACAGGGGGTCGTGGTCAGCCAACACATTGAGAGCTTAAAAAGGGGCGTGGACAGGTTTTCAGGAGTTTCAGGCCCAACAGGGTTGGGATACAGCGGAACCAGTCCAGGAAGAGCAGGTAATGCAGCACATAGTGGAAAAGTGGGAGAAGGGGATGGCTCATGCCACCATTGTGGTCCAGCTGGTAGGCATCAGCTGGACATGTATGGACCATGAGTGGGTGGACGCCGTGGACAGAAGGGCAGTCAGACAGATGGTTGTGGGTTGGCAGAGGGGGCAGGGTGCAAGGCAGGATAGGAGAAGGCCCATAATGGGACCCTTGCTCATGAAGATGGTAGGGGCATCAGGCCACATTTGCAGTTCAACCAAGGACACCTGCCTGTTCAGGGCCAATTTTGCAATCATGGCCAAGGGGAGCATTTAGGGTGGGGGAGGTCATGGCTCCCAGGAAAGGGGTGATCTCCCTGGTGTTACAATGTGAGAATGTCAGGTGGGACAGAGACAAGATGGTCATCTGGCTGCGCAGGTCCAAGATAGACCAGAAGGGAACGGGCACCTCGGTGGAGGTGCGCAGGCACTTGGGGGTGGGTGTGTGCACAGTCAGGGACAAAAGTCAAGAGGCACAATGTGGGGCATGGTTTCTACATGGGGATGAGTCCCCAGTGACAGGTTTCCAAGTAGGGGCAGTCTTGAAGAAAGCATTGGTATTCATGGAAGAAAACCCCAGGGAGTTTGCCCCACACTCATTCAGGATAGGGGCAGCATCCAAGGCGACTGTAAGGGGGGGGGAGGTGGCGGAGGAAGTCAAACGGTTAGGGAGATGGCATTCCAACTGTTACAAGAGATATGTAAGATGTTGATATGGCTAACTCGTGTTCCTTTTCTCTTCCCACAGTGGGCTCCAAGTGGCAGGTGTGGATAGTGAGGCACTCGTTCATCTACTGGGTGGAGAGATTTGCGGCCGCCACAAGGAGAGGGATGCAGTTGCGCCCAGATGCAGAGCACACCAAAGTGCGGTGGAAGGGCATGAGGTGATCACAGTTGCTTCCCCTGCTGAAAAACTACAGGTGTGGTAGGCCAGGCCAGACTGCATCATCATCCACCTGGGGGGAAATGACCTGGGGAAATTGCCATGGGGGGCATTGATGAGGGACATGATATTGGATTTGCAGAGGATAAAGAGCTGGTGGCCAGGAGTGGTGATCGGCTTGTCCGAGATCACATCCCTGGCGGGTATGGAGAGGCGCAAAAGGGGTTAAGGCAGTAGAGGTGTCTGGGAAGCGCCTGAACAGGAATTTGGCTCGGACAGTTACAGAGATGGTGGGATGCTCATTCAGCATAGGGATATTTCATACGAACAAGCTGACGTATACTGGTCAGATGGGTTGCACCTGATGGAATTCGGCATGTGCCTGTTCCTACGATCTTTTGGGGAGCTAGTGGGGGAAATGAATAAGAAATGCTTGAGATTC
Organism: Neoceratodus forsteri; assembly: GCA_016271365.2. NCBI lineage: Eukaryota > Metazoa > Chordata > Ceratodontiformes > Ceratodontidae > Neoceratodus > Neoceratodus forsteri. The sequence continues at coordinate 376,606,999 of CM057449.1, forward strand.
TAGCCCACAAGGGGGAGCCCATCTTCCATTGCAAGCTGGAGATGGGTCAGTGGAAAAAGATTAATGGGAGCAAGGGAAAAAGGAGGAAGAGGGAGAGGCACCATGAGCTGAGGACAAGGAACCCAAGCATGGAGTAACAGGGAGGGGAGGGATATAGAGCTAGGGGCTGATCACTCTGTCCACACCCAGTGGGGGCTGGGTAAGTTTGGAGACCGGTTCTGGTGATGGAGGGGGGAGCTGGATCACAGTGTCTGGACTTCGAGAAGCAACCTCAAGCAATGAAGGGAGTGAGAAAGTAGAAGCACAGGATGGAAGACAAGGACTGTTAGGCCTGATGCAATGATATGGACTGATATGTCTAAATATAAATATTGATTGTTTTGACAGTGAAAAATTGGGATGTAAATATATAATTGTGCATTTTAAAATAAATATTGCCAGCGAGCATCCAAAGTTATAAGTAGTAGCGTGAATTATTTCTGGGTGGGGGTCAGGAGACAATACTCAAGCCAGTTCTCATTAAAGGGGTGCTTTCAGCTTTTTTGCCTATTTTCAGTGTCCCTTTTTTATTGGGTCCAGTCTAAGCTCACTGATAGATGCAGTTTTCATTACGTGCATGCTTTCTGTCTAAGCAGTGTATTTGAGCCCAGATTTATAGCAGAAAGGTTCCAATGTCATCTGGTATGGTCCACTCCTTCCCACACATCCCTGACAGTGCTGTGGCACTGATCTCATTGAACTTGTGCATGAACAAATTTGGTGATTTCTGAGTCCTATCAACTAAATATACTGTAGTATTCCATTAACACAGCTCGTTTTGGCAATATTTTTCTGTTTCAAAAATGAGGGCTATTTCTGTTTGAAACATGAAACTGGATGGCAACCTTTCTGAAGAAGCATGCCACTTAAAGTACTTAAGGGTGTGACTGGCCCAGAACCTCAGGTTTTTGACCTACTGTACATTGATGCCATGCATAAGAAATGTAGCCCTAGCTTAGTTTGCTGTACTGAAACAAATCCTGGCTTCCTCTCCTGGCCCATTAAGAGATCAGCAAATATGCTCACATTGAGTGTTCTAATTAGACATTGCCTAGGAGTATGACAAGATGCCTGGTTGAAACTATGACTGCAGTACGCCATGGTGTCCCAAAGAGAAGAGAATGAAACACATATCTGTGCATTGTCATTCTCAGTAAGAGCTGGCTCAGATGTACTGTACGAGTAAGCATTAAACCACAACATAGCATGGTTCTACTGTGGAATTAATCCATGGCTGGGGGATTTGAGCATGAGACTGCAAGACGAGTGCCTCCAACCACTCAACCATGGGTTAATTCCACAGTAGAACCATTGTCTGTTGTATATTTAAAAAAATCAGCCTGTTCAGCATGCAGTTTCTTCAGTCAGGTGCAACTCTTTCTCTTCTCCATGTTACAAGGTTATTTAATCACTGCTAGCATATGTGTTTCTCTATTTATGTCACATGAAAGCATTTGTCTGTATCTGTCAGTGTTTTATTATAGTTGCTAATATAGGATGTCATGTTACAATCGCTTGTCAAGCATAATTCCCTGTTTCTGCACCCGCTATGTTACAAGCACATTAAACCACAGCAGAGCATGGTGCTACTGTTGAATTAATCCATGGTTGAGTGATTGGAGGCACGAGGCCACCCAACCCCCCCAACCATGGATTCATTCCATAATAAAACCATGCTGTGTTGTGGCTTAATGCTTACTTGTCACATGGGGAAGAGAAAGGGTTGCACCTGACTGGAGAAACTGCATGCTGAACAGGCTATTTTTAGGGCTGTGGGCGGAGCCTGCAGACATTTTGCGAGAGCTTTTTATCTCTGAAAATGGCCGATCTCACAACTTCTTCTGTTGGACTTTTGGAAGTATCCTTCCAAAAGTCCAACGAAGATAAAAGCCCTCCGCCACAATTGACCTACGAAATAACAGATGCACTACTTCAGCTGTTACTTCCACCTTCTGAAGTGTGAACTGGGCATGCACACCACTCACATGCCTGCACAGTTCTGCGGGTGGTGCCATGTTCTAAATGACAAAATGCCATTTACTATTAGCTGTGCCCCTTCCCCAAGTCATGTCCCACTCTTCATAGCACCAGTGTGTAGATTTTGTTTTCCTTCTGAAAATAAAAAATCCGTACCTCATCACGTTTGTTTCCCCCGGTGCCTCCCTGTCCAACTCATGCCCTACATGGGGTGCCCAATCCCCATGTCAGCATTCCATGTGACACACTGGGAGCCCACCCCAGTGTACCAAAATGTTTTTTTCAATTTCTTTTTGCTGAAAATTAGAAAACGGTCCCTCATCCAGTTGTTTTCTCTGTGAAACTAAAAATGGCCCCTCATCATCGCTGCAGTCCCCTTCCCCTCTCCCCACCCTCCCATTGAGCACTCACCTTCCCACACCCCCCTTACCACATACTTACCTCCGGAGGTCGGCGCTGTCATCTTCTCTTGATTGGGCTCATCTGCACTCTTCAAAGCCCAACCATGAACTGAAGAATTAAGGGTGAGCATGCTATACCGCTATTCAATGGGATTTTCAACTTATGCTTGTATCTCAGCCATTGTTTGGAATGTTTGCCCCAAATTTTAAACATGGGGTTCTTGGGACACCACTTCAGGAAAACTGTCACTGTCATTTTTTTACTCTGTCCCGAAAGGTGATTTTGCAGTCACTGCATGGAATCAACTTTCAGAACTGATTCACGAAATGACAGTTCATGAGGTGGAGTCCCAAAAAGCCCATGTTGCAAATTTGGGGCAAAAATTCAAAAAAATGACTGCATTATGAGCATGCGTTGCACAGTTTCTATGCACGCTCGTCACATCACTATTTTTTTATATTTTCACTCCACATTTGTAACATTGCCATTCTTGCACACCTCCTTCACAACAGTATAGCTGTCATTTTCCACAACCTGCCCAAAACGTGTTCTCGCACCTGTGGAGCAGAATACCGTGTTAACTCTCTGCAATCACCTTTCAGGGCAATTGAGAAAAATGACACTGGCACTGTTCATGAGGAGAGGTCCAAAAAAGGGCATGTTGACTATTTGGTCAAAAAATTCCAAACAATGTCTGCATTACGGGTGTGCATTGCTCACTTTCTACGCTTGCTCCTAACGCCGCTAATTTTTAATATTTTCACTTCACATTTTTAACATTGTCATTTTTGTATACCTCCTTCACAACAGTGCAGCTGTCATTTTTCCACAACCTGCCTGAAACATGTTTTGGCCCTGTGGCACAGAATAGCACGTTTGGGCTGCGTACTCACCTTTTGGGACAATTGAACAAAATGACACTGGCACTGTTCATGAGAAAGGGTTCAAAAAAGGCCATGTTGAAAATTTGATGTAGCACCTCCAGCATATGAACAAGTTACACCTGTGTGTTGAATAATTTCTATGCACATGTGTAACTTTAGTCACTTGGTAGCGCTCCACAGCCCTATTGGCTCTGGGCAGAATTTGTTTTAATACTGTGAGTGCAACATTGAACAGTCATTCAGTTACTGATTACAGAAATGATCAACATTTCAGAATATGTACTCAGCTTGGCTGACTTACTTTTGTGAACTGTGGAATCATCTCCATTTGTCTGCTGTGTTTGCTGTTTGGGATTTGGCTGCTGTGCGTTATGAGAAATGCATATGTTTAAGTGCACATGATATTTGAGTTCTGATACTTGTTCCTGCAATTCCTTTGGCAGGCCAACAGATGGCTGTGAAACTTCTGGTAGTTGTTCCTGCAATGTCCTTGGCAGGCCAACAGATGAATGTGAAACAATGCTAGCAGCACAGCACTGTTTTACAGCTATGTTTAGATCAATTTGCAAATGTACTGAATGAGCCAATCTGAAAAAAACTTTCATAGACCAAGTAAAATGAAAGAGTCCACATTACATGGCCATATACAGTAAACATTTTTAAGCTACTGCAGATAAAGATTATGATGGAGGAATATATATGGTGGGCATGCTATTATGAAATGGGGAACACATATGGTGAGCACTCTACCATGGATTAATTAAGAAGGAACCATCGTGTACATGAAACTAAAATGGGGAAGAGATATGGTGCGTACGGTACCATTGATTAATTGAGAATTTATCCATAGCCACCTGGTGCAGTTTTCCTGTCAGGTGCAACCCTTTCTCATCCCCATGTTACCATGGATTAATTCCACAGTAGAACCATGCTCTGTCATGGTTTAATGCTTACTTATAACATGGGGAAGAGAAAGGGTTGCGCCTGACTGGAAAAACGGCATCAGGTGGCCATGGATTAATTCTCAATTAATCCATGGTATAGTACACACAATAGCTCTTCCCTATTTTAGTTTCCTGTACGTGATGGTTACCTCTCAATAAATTCATGATAGAGTACTCACCATATGTGTTCCCCATTTTGTAACAGTGTGCCCACTATATCTATTCCCCCTATCATAATCTTTATCTGCAGTAGCTTAAAAATGTCCATCTGGCTATGTAATGTTGGCTCTTTTACTTGGTCTATGAGTTTTTTCAGATGTGCTCAATTTAAATATTTGAATTGATCTACAAATAGCCGTAAAACAGTGCTGTGCTGCTAGCATTGTTTCACTGCCATCTGCTAGCCTGCCAAGGGAATTGCAGGAATGACCACCAGAAGTTTCACAGCCATCTGTTGGCCTGCCAAGGGAATTGCCGGAACAAGTACCACAACTCAAGTCTTCTGTGCACTAAAATATATGCATTTCTCATAATGCACAGCAGCCAAATCCTAAATAGCAAAAACAGCAGACAAATGGAGATGATTCCACAGGTCACAAAAGTAAGTCAGCCAAATAGAGCACATATTCTGAAATGTTGATCACATCTGCATGTAATCCGTAATTGAAGAGCTGTTCACTGGTCCACTCACAATATAAAAAAAAAAAAATCAGCCTGTTCAGCATGCTGTTTCTCCAGTCAGGTGCAACCCTTTCTCTTCCCCATGTTACAAGTAAGCATGAAATTATGACAGAGCATGGTTCTACAGTGGAATTAATCCATGTTTTTTTTTTTGGAGGGGGGCCTGCAGCCTTGTGCCTCCAACAACCCAACCATGGATTAATTCCAGAGTCGAACCATGCTCTGTTGTAGTTTAGTGCTACTTGTAACATGGGGAAGAGAAAGGGTTGCACCTGACTGCAGAAACTGCATGCTCAACAGGCTTATGGTTTTTATATTGAGAGTGCAACAGTGAACAGTCCTTCACTTACTGATTACATGCACATGTGGTCAACATTTCAGAATATGTGCTCAGTTTGGCTGACTTGCTATTGTGAACTGTGGGATCATCTCCATTTTTCTGCTGTGTTTGCTGTTTGGAATTTGGCTGCTGTGCATTATGGGAGCATGTATTTAAGTGCACAGGAGATATGAGATACTTGTTCCTGCAATTCCCTTGGCAGGTCAACAGATGACTGTGAAACAATGCTAGCAGCACAGCACTGTTGTACAGCTATTTGTAGATCAATTTCCTAATGTACTGAATTGAGCCAATCTGAAAAAACTTTCATAGACCAAGTAAAAAAAAGAGCCCACATTACATGGCCATGTAGACATTTTTAAGCTACTGCAAATAGAGATTTATGACAGGGGGAATAGATACTGTGGGCACACTACAGTAAAATGGGGAACACATATGGTGAGCACTCTACCATGGATTAATTTAGAAGGAACCATCGTGTACAGGAAACTAAAATATGGAAGAGATATGGCGCATGCCATACCATTGATTCATTGAGAATTAATCCATGGTCACCTGATGCAGCTTTTCCAATCAGGCATAACCCTTTCTCTTCCCCATGTTACAAGCCTGTTTAAAAGGCAATGTTTGTTCTGGTGAAGCCTCATCAGCCTGTTTTGCAGATGGATTTACAAACCCATGATGCATTGCTTTGGGAATAATGCTCAAGAATGAGTGCATGGCTTGGAGAGATGCATAAAAAACTAAAAAATTTGGATATTTCGTCTCTTATAGAATCCTTTTATAGACCCCATTTACTGCTTTCCCTGCATACGGCTTCTCTATGATGCTCACTCCAAGTGTTCTAGACTGACAGATTATCCTTAAAATTATCTTTTCGATTTGACTGCATGGTTGTAGTCTACAGTGCTGCTCTCAGATCTACACTTGCCAGGCTTGACCCCCTTTTTAGGACTGTGGGCGGAGCCTACAGGAGTATTGCATGTACAAAAGGAGTGGTGTCATGTTTTCTGTCCGTGGAACTGACTGAAGGTGTAAATGTTTTCTGCCCGCAAATAAATACGCTTTCATGTTAGTCAATGGTTGTAGGGTACTATTTTTTTCTTAAATGGTTGGTACAAGAACTGGAACCTGAGTAGTGGGAGGCAGCATTGTTTTTTGGGGGAAGTAAGATCCAACCCACCTCCACCAAGAAGCTCCTAAAATCCAGCCCACCTTTTTTTTTATTCATGTGGGAGGGGCAAGCGGGCGATCCTATCATGCTGAAAGAAGAGTCACTAGTTTGGTATCTGGCCAAGGAACAACAAATCTGTGGAGTCCGTAGGAGAACAGATAATGCATTCAAACTGACTTAAAAACCCTTGGAACAAATAATTATCAGAGTCACCTGGTGTCTCAAAAGGAAAGACTCAGCTTTCAGGTATTTCTTAAACATTTATGTACTAAAAAAAAAGTTCAGCTTTTGGGATTAACAAAATGTGTTTACCATATTCTATCTATACATTTTTAATTATCTTTACAGATAAATCATGCAGGTTCATGTACTTGGTGTAAACAGTCTGTGATGAAATGTATTTTACTTTTTTCTGGCTCAGTTTCTATCAGTGAAAAGAAAGACTGGAACAATTATCAGAGCTGCCATCCCCCAACATCCCTGCTGAGTTTATACTCATTGGGACCTGTTATTCCAGTTTATGTGCCTGTGTGTAGTGTATAGGAAGCTTTAAAGCATTATGTTTCTTCTGGCGGGGGTTAAGTGAAACACAGAAAGTTAAAGGAGTAGTCCACCCAGCATGTGCAAAATACATATGTTATGTAGAGTGTTTTGATATGTATGTTAAATCCTAGTGTGTCCTTCCTTCTGTCTGCTATTAGGAGTTTTTTCCTAAATTAGCTTGCTAGCAGTATGGTAGTTTTACGACCCCTGGGGATCTATATAACAAATAGTTTTATTGGCTTTCTTTCTCCTACGATGCCCCCTGTCTCATATGACAGTGATGTAGCCATGCCCTTAGATTTAGCATGTGTACTGCTTTAAAATTAGTTTAGCAACAGCAGAGCCTTGTAGCTGATCTTATCCAGGGAGCACAAATGTCAACAGTTAGTTGTCTGCTGACCCATTGAAACAGTGATGTTATTACACAGTGACATCACCGTAGCTTTGGATTTGGATCATTCCTTGCATTTTCTTTTAAGAAATATTTTTTCACACTAACAAAAACATCCTTTAAATTCTGTATAGAACAACAAGCCATTGTATAGTTGCAATAAGGCACTCCAGGGTGTGTGTTATCGTGTAATAATTACCGGTTTCCCTTTTTTCCCATAGGAAACCGTGGTAATTGTCGTAATGAAGCAGTGTTCATTACAGCCAAACATGTGCATGATTTCCCTCAGTAATGCTTCGCGTGCTGCACTTCCTCGGCTTGGCGACACTGTGCCTGCTCGGGGGAATCACTATGGGACGCTAAACCGCCACCTCGACTAAGCGGTAAGTACATAAAAAGCAAATCTGCCTCAGTCAGTGCTGTGAACAAAATAATAAAAAAAAAAAACTTAACAAAATCAAGCGACTGACTCACGGCAGCTACTTCACCCTCCATAAACCTGGCTGCTGGCTAGATTTTATTTTATACAATTGCTGAGGCAAAAAGGAAACCCAGCAATTATATAAAATAAAATATGGGTCTGGGTGTGAAACTCAATTCGCACACCTCGGGGTTAGATGCTTCACATAAACCCCTCAGGCGTGTGTTAATTCTCGTTACACACCAGACCCATCACTATCTATATATAACGTCACTCCTGGGGTGGTGGAAGCACTGGGCTTCGCCTCTGTTTAAATATGCCCTTTCTCAATGTACTGTACTTTGATTTAGTTAGTGTATGCAACAGCCTTCATGTGAACACTCTGGGCTATTTTTTGACTCCTGATGTCTATTTGCTTTAGCTATTGTATTTTGTATATTGTTTGAACTGCTTTAGTCTTCTTGATGTGGTGCCTGTGTAAATAAGTATCTAACTCAAAGGTTTGTAAATCCCATATGTTTTAAATAAATAAATGTTTGTTTAAGCCCATGAAAACCCTTATCTAGTTAATGCATTCACAGTCATAGTGGCTCTGCCAGATCTTGTTCATTCCTTCTGCCACTTTACCTTTAGCGCTCCATCTCTCACCAATCACTGCTCTCTCTCTCTCTCTCTCTTCTTTTTCTCTCTCCCCCTCTCTCTCTCTCCCCCCCTCTCCTATGCTAATCTCTCTTTCCCCTCCCTAGAGGTACAATGTCTTTCATACTGTTCTTCCTTCCTTGCCAAATAATGGCTTGCCACTCTTTCTTTCTTTCTTTCTTTCTTTCGTTCTTTCTTTCTTTCTTTCGTTCTTTCTTTCTTTCTTCCTTCCTTCCTTTCTTTCTTTCTTATTTTTGAAACAACCACCCTATGTATGTCTTATTTCTTCTGTACTACTGTACCATTGTCTTTGAAAATCACATAATGTATGATTTTGTCTTCTTCTGTACAACTGTATCATTTGTAAACCCTCTACCCCCAGGGCGCATCTGGAATCAAGTGGTACTCCGCTCAGTATGCCTTCCTGGTAAATCTCTTAAATAAATAAATAAATAAATGAAGGCACACTACATTGTGATAGCTTGTTTCCAGGTGCATCCTGAGGGGTGGGTCACATGGACCTGTTCTCTTGACAGGGGGAATGTTGATCATGATACTGGTGAAACTCCTCTACTCTATTTCAATAAGTGCCTTGGAATCTTTACCTTTTACCTGGACAATGACCAGAGATGGGCAGAAAGAACCTCTGTTTAACATCTCATCCAAGTGATGGCATCTTGGCAGTCCCCCTCTCATATTGCACTACAGTGTCAGTTACGTTACCACTCCTCTTGCATTAACCCTGCCATCCCCTTCCTTATACCCCTCCCCAATGATCCACAGCTCATTCTTTCCGGAACCCTCATAATAAATCTGTAGTAGACCAGTCTGCTTTCTCTATTTGCCTTCCAACACTGTGGCACAACCTCCCTCTGCCTATCTGTTTCTCATCTTCCATGCACACTGTTAAACCACTCTTACTGGCACACCTCTTAAAGACATGCACCTGCAGCTAGCATTTTTTCTTCTCTTCACTCCACATTGCAAAACCAATGCCATAACTCCACATTACAAAACCAATGCCTTATCTACACCCGCTATTTACCCATTTTTGCCTCCTTCTCTAATATATAGATTAATACTCTGCATATTCTGTAATTTGAATTTGATGCCACCGTTATTCAGTTATAAATATCTTGCCATATATTGGTGGTTCACTTCCCTACGTCTTATCCTTGCTTACCCCCATATCCAATGTACTTTGCAGACATTTGACATTGTTTTTTCTTCTTCTGGAATTCATTACTTGTACCTTGCTTTTAGTGTTTATATACATGCACCCATTCTTGTCACGTTGTTTCTGTGGTTCACTCTCTGCTGTGTTAGTTTGCACTGGGAAGTTAGCTTAGACTCAATGTGCCTGTCTTGGTCACCAATTAAATGCTGCATAGAAATAAATAATAATGCACTGCATCTTGTTTACCAGAAGAAAAGTAAACCTGTGTTGTTCCTATTAATGAACAGCACTGTATCAGAACCTTTTTGGCCTATCAAGATTCAAGAAATTACCTACACATTTTATAAACCGATGTACTTGTCAGTGGTGTGTATGTGTGTGTGTCTGCTTGAAGTGGTATATGAGTATGAGTATGTTAGTGTACGCATATGTGTGTGTGTCTGCTTGAAGTGGTATATGAGTATGTTAGTGTATGCATATGTGTATGTGTGTATACATTTGTGTGTACACATTGACTGTGACTGCACTCTGTGTACTGTGCCTGTTTGACTGTTGTACTAGTTAGCTGTCTGTACATCTGCCTGTGTAATATAGTCTGTGTTTGACATGAGGTAAGTGTGTGTCAGTGACTCAGTGTATGCATAAACTTATTTGCAGTGAGGCATGGAAGTGTCAATGTGTGTATGAGCATATCCCACAGATCAGCTGAGGTGCAATATTTTGTTTTCAGTGAGGTAGAGCATTTTCACATTGTTGCACTGGTTTTACACAGGGCAACACAGCCCAGCTGGTAAGATATACATTTCTTTTTATGGAGTCCAGATTTCACACATTTTTATGTTGATTGCGCGCATGCGCAAGAAACATATTGCAGCAGCTTTCTCCACAAGCAGGTTGTGGAGGCGCGGCACTGTTGTGGCCAATGCCCCCACAACCTTTAAAGGCTTGTCCAGCATCCCCCAATGCCGTGGCACACTGCTGCTGACACTAGTTCAGCCAGTGTGCCACCAACTTGTAAAAAATCAGCCACTGCAATCAGGGGCCACCATGTCATTGCAGCATAAACCACTCACTGCAATGAGGGAGCGACCCGTCATTGCAGGGCGGGATCTTCACACACTGATATTGTTTGTGAGCATGGTGGTGGTTTGCCGCCATGTTCACAAACAATATTAACCCCCCCACCATGTTTATTTGTCGACGGAGGTCCCAATCCCTGTCGGCTTTAGTGCCCCAATGTGTATGTTGCTGACGGGGGAGCCCACTCCCTGTCGGCATTATGCAACCCCTCTGCTTGTATTGTCTGCTGACGGGGTTCCCAATCCCTGTCCGCATAATATTACCCCCCTTTCTTTTGTGTGCTGATGGGGGTGCCCAATCCCCTGTTGGCTACAGCTGCCCCCCCAAAAGAAAGACTCCGGTGGCATGCTTGGAGCCCAGCCTAGCATGCCACATGCCCCTGTAAAATAAAAAATGGTCCTGCGAATTTTTTTTTTAACCTGTAAAAAAGTAAACTGTCCCTCGGCGGTCTCCTTGCCCCTCACCCGCAATCTGCACCCACCCACTGCACACCCTGCCTCCCCACACACCCCCAACCCATACTCTTCTGAGGAGTCTGGCACTACTATCTTCGGTGGACCGGGAACATGTCTGCACGCTTCAAAGCCGACCGCAAACTAAGGAAATGCTGGTAAGCTGTATAATGGAATAAATTGGGTTTTTCCAACTTTAATGTGTATCTCAGGCATTTTTGGGAATTTTGGCACCAACTTTTCAACATGGGGTTTTTGTGACCCCTCCTCATGAATTCTGGAACTGTCATGGCGTTACTTGGCCCTGAAAGGTGATTTCGCGGTCACTGTGCAGAATCACCTTTTGGGGCTGATTAACGAAACAACAGTGCCAGTGTTCATGAGGTGGGCTCTCAAAAAGCCTATGTTGCAAATTTGGTGGAAAAAATCAAAAAAATGACTGTTTTACGAACGTGCGTTGTGCAGTTGCTATGCACGCTCGTAACTTCGCAAATCTGCAATATTTTCACCTCAGATTTTCAACGTTGGCATTTTTTTACACCTCCTTGTGAACAGTACAGCTGTCATTGTTCACATCCTGGCCAAAATGTGGTTTGGCACTTCCGGCGCAGAATAGCAAGGTCGCTGTGGGAAATTAGTGTTCGGGACAGATTAAGAAAATGACAGTGACACTGTTCATGAGTAGAGGTCCTAAAATGCCTATGTTTTTTTTTCATTCAAATTTTATTAAAGTTTTTCACAACAAAGAATACATCCAAACCATAAGAGTACATAGCAATATTTACATCAGTACCTGAGAGTGACATTACCAGGATGTATTCACCCCCCCAACAAATCCAGCCCCAACCACTCCTCCCTAATCCTCCTCCCCCCAAAGATCCCAGCACAGCAACACATTTCCTCAACCTATGCTATTGAGATAGGGAAGAATCAGCCCTTGGATGGTAAAGAATGCAAGGTATATAGGGGCCCCAAATCATATTAAACTTTGGGAGCTTGTTCTGGAGACTAGCAATGACTCTTTCCGTTCTAAGACTGGCAAGTAGCTCTTGTAGCCACTCACCATAGGTAATTACTGAAGTATCCTTCCAGTGCCTCAGGACCACCTTCTTAACTGAAGCGGAAATCAAGCTAATATGATACTTCCTATTCCGCACAGAAATAGCAGAAACACCCCCTAACAAACATATCTCCGCAGTAAACAATTCATTCAGACCCAGTAAAGGATCAATCTTTTGTCTAATCGTAGTCCAGAGTGGAGCTACCTTGGAACATTTCCAGAAAATGTGAAGGAGATCCCCACTATCCTGCTGACATCTATAGCATGTAGAGGAGGACACAATACCTAACTTTGCTAGCTTGAGAGGGGAATAATAAATATTATGCAATAACTTAAATTGCATCAGTCTAAGCCTGTCTTGCGACATATATTTATGGCAACTATGCCAAATAAGCGTCCAATCGAGCACCGTATCAGGAAAAAGTGAGAACCAGTAACTCACCGGTGCCAAGTTTTGAGAATGAACCCAGCTATAGATCATGCTATATATGCTGGAAACAGCATGAGCCATTCCGGCTAATGGCCCTATCTCTGTATGGAAGCCCGGTGATGGAGTGGTCGGGGAAATTATACCCAGTCTTTTAATCAAAAGATGCGGAAGTTGGAAAACTTTGAATATATCAGTGTGTGGGATTTGAAATTTACTCAAAATTTCAACTGACGAGAGCCAGTGCCCTTCTGCGGAAATTAGTTCACCAACTAGGCTATCCCCCAATTGTGGAAGCCAACTACCCCTAAGGGGTTTACCATCCAATTGGAGGTTGAGATTGCCCTTCAATGGTTGAGCTAGGTCTTTAGTGTGACTATATTTCAAAAAGGCACATAATTGCGAGTGGACTCTAATGGATATCTCAATAGGAGAATTTTGGAGGGCCATGGGTAGAGAGCTTGGATTGCTATGCATCAAGCCCTGGGAGATAGGCCTAGCTCAAGTATATGGGATATCTCCACCTTTAACCAAAATGGAACATAAGTACCTTGGTCCGGGGGATCCACTACCTTCATCCATCTAAGGTACTTATTCGCATGACTAGCCCAGTAATACAACCCTATATGAGGCAACCTCAACCCCCCAATCAACTTAGGAGTGGCTAGTTTATGATAAGCCATTCTGGACTTCTTATAATTCCAGATAAATCCGGTAATTATGCCGTGAATTTTCTTAAACCATTTTAAAGTGAGCCAAACATTTAACATATTTATTGAGTAAAACAAACAGGGAAATACGTTCCTTTTAACTAAATTAATTTTCCCCCACATCGAGAGTGGAAGCAAGGCCCATCTTTTTAAGTCTGTTTCAATAGTATGAACCAGAGAATCTAGGTTTAACTGTTGTGTACGGGCCGGTGACCTTGTAAGGGTAAGCCCTAAGTATTTTATTGCATCTGCACACTAAGCTAACCCTAATGCAGTGATATCTTGTTTAAAAGTTTTATGATTCAGGGGGGATACCAGTGTTTTTCCAATATTGAGTTTATAATTGGCAACTTCACTAAAACCCTGAATAATTTCTAATAAGGCGGGAATGGAAGAAGCTGGATATGAAATTTGGAGCAAAAGGTCATTTGCATATGCAGATAGTTTAGTAGTATACCCATACACCTGAATACCCTGCACCTCCTGGGCTTGCATAATCCGCCTGATAAGAGGCTCTAAATATAAATTGAAGAGGAGTGGGGACAGTGGAAAACCTTGTCTGGTACCCACAAACAACTTAAAGGGGTCTGAGATAATGCCATTACAGGAAATTCTTGCGGAGGGGAATTTATAAATGGAGCCAATCCATGACTGGAATTCCAGGGGGAAGCCAAATGTTTCCAAAGCAGCTATAAGATACCTCCAGTAGACCCTGTCAAATGCCTTCTCAGCATCCAGAGAAACCAAAGCCATGGGATGGTCAGCCTCCCTGGAAACCGAGAAAACATGTGCCAAAGTCCGCAAGTGGTCTAGAGAGGATCTCCCCTTCATAAATCCCACCTGCTCTGCACCAATTAACTCGGGAAGAACTTCACTTACACGATCTGCCAATAATTTTGTAAGAATTTTAATATTATGAATGAGGAGCAAGATGGGTCTAAAGCTTGACACAGAATCTGGAGGTTTATCTGGTTTGAGTAAAAGTAAAATTAATGCCTCAAACATTGAGACATCCATTGCCAGCCCACTTAAAATATATTGAAACAAGATCAACAATATATGATTAATTCTTTAGAGAAAACTTTATAGAAATTAGCGGAAAACCCATCTGGACCTGGGGTTTTATCAGAAGGGAGGGACCTAATAACATGTTCTATTTCCCCTTGTGTTATAGCGGATGTAAGCATGGCTTGAAGATACTCTGATAGAGAGGGCAGGTGCAACCCTCCTAAATAATGCTGCAGTTTCTCCTCGGATGGGGGGGGGGTCATTCATTGCACCATATAACTGCTCAAAGTATTTTTTGAATTCACCCACAATTTCCTTAGGTGATATTTTAATAGAGCCATTATCAATTGAGTGAACAGCCACAATTAATCTAGCGGATTCCAATTGTTTTACTCGTCTAGCCAGCATGCAGCCTGCTTTCTCCCCTTGATCAGAATACACTGCCCTTGTTCTAATAATTGCTCACACAGCCTGCTCCCCTAGCAAATTTAGGTATGAGTCCCTCAATTTAGTTAAGTCCTGCCTATACTCCTCAGACGAGAAAGAAGACAGCCTAGCCTCCTTTTCCCGGATCTGAGAGAGTAATTTGGAAATCCACTTCTCCCTTTCCTTTTTTCTCCGAGATGCCAGTCCTATAAGGATCCCCCTCAAGTATACCTTGAGTGCTCCCCACTCCATGTCAGGCCATCTGGTGGAATTGTGGTTAAAAGATATAAACTCTGTTATTTGGGAGGAGATGAATTTAACAACTTCCAGGTCTTTTAGCAATTGAATATTAAGCTTCCATCTACCCCCTTTTATAGGGAGAGATGGAAAAGATATTAAGCAAGTAACAACCAAATGATCAGAGGGTAACCCAGCCGCTGTGCCCGCATCCAGTACCCCTGATATGAGAGTATTCAAAATCAGGACATAGTCAATTGGGGACCCGGTGCCATGCACCTGGGAGGTAAATGTAAATTCACGGTCCTTCGGGTGAAGAATTCTCCACACATCACAGAGACCAATTTGGTCTAACAATTCCCTGACCGCTCTTTGGGCAGGGGAGAGACCCTTTCGGGAAGACCCTGATCTGTCTATTGACGGATCCATTACTAAAGTTAGGTCCCCTCCTATAATAATAGAAATATTTAGGAATGGTGTGAGTACATCCATTATCTGCACAATAAAACCTGGGGTGTCAACATTTGGGCCATAAATCGACCCCAGCATTATTTCCAGAGTGTGCAAGTTGCCTCTTATAAAAATATATCTTCCTAATGTATCTCGGATTATTTGAAGTGGTTTAAAAGGGACAGACCTATGAATCATCACCATCACTCCTCTACTCTGAGTATTACCTTCCGACGCAAATACCTGGCCCACCTGCAATCTCCTCATATGGTTAGCTTCACTGTTAAGTAAATGGGTCTCTTGAATAAACATTATGTCCACTTTCAAGTAATTTAAGTGTTTTAAAATCCTATATTGCTTAGACTTATGATGAGCCCCCCCTTACATTCCAGCTAATAAAACTAATATCTCTAGCCATTACTTACTCACTCATAGGCAGGGCCCTGAGTTTTCCGCGATTCTACAGGTGCGGCAAACCGCAGAAATATCCACGGAATTTGCCGTCACCCGCAGAATTCGCGGGTGCCCATGGAACAAACGTGCCTCCTCTGAAATGTTAGTATGCCACTTTGGGAGCCCACCCCAGTGTGGCAAATGCTTCATTTGCTGATGAGGTTGCCCAATCCCCCGTTGGTTTCACTGTCCCCCCAAATGTTTCTGTGCCACACTGGGAGCCCACCCCAGCATGGCAAAACTTCCTTTGCCAATGGGGGTGCCCAATCCCTCATCGGCTTCATCGACCCCCCCAAGCTGCCTGGTGCCATGCTGGGAGCCCACCCCAGCATGGCAAAAGTCCCTCCTTGTGTGAGAATCCAGAAGAACCCTGAAACAAAAAACTTCCATCGTGATTCTTTTTGCCCCTCCCAACCTGCACCCACCCTGCGTACCCAGCACCTCCCCACACCCCCACCTCACCCCCCCACTCAACCCATACTTACCTCCGGAGCCCAGCGCGATGATCTTCTGTGGACCGGGAACACATCTGCACTCTTCAAAGCCGACTGTGAACTGAAGAAATGCTGGTAAGCTGTATAATGGCATAAATGGATTTTTTTCAACTTTAGTGCATATCTCAGCCATTTCTGGGAATTTTTTTACCAAATTTTCAAAATGGGGTTTTTGGGGCCCCACCTCATGAACTGTGACACTATTATTTCGTTAATCGGTCCCGAAAGTTGGTTCCGCAGTCACTGTGCAGAACCACCATTCCAGAATGATTAACAAAATGACAGTGTCACAGTTCATGAGGTAGGCTCCTAAAAACCCTGTGTTGAAAATTTGGTGAAATTATTCCCCAAAATGACTGTTTTACGAGCGTGCGTTGCACAGTTCCTACGCACGCTCATAACTTCTAGCATTTTTAATATTTTCACTCCAGATTTTCAGTATTGCCATTTTACCACACCTCCTTATGAACAGTACAAATATCAGTTTTCACATTTCACCCAAAATGTGTTTTCGCACATGTAGCCCACAATGGTACGGTCGGTGTGCAAAATCAATGTTCTGGACAGATTAATAAAATCACAGTGATATTGTTCATGAGCAGAGGTCTTAAACTGGCTATGTTGAAAATGTGGTGACAAACACCCTTAAAATGACTGTGTTACAAGCGTGCATTGTGTCAGATTTGGCAAAAAAAAAAGGACAAAAATTAAGGGTAAAAATGTGCATGAATTGCACAAATTGAAAGGAGGCCGCAGAAGTTCTATGGCAAATGAGAACCCCTGCTGCAGAACTTGCTCCAATGTGTCAGAGAAAATCGGGGCCCTGCTCATAGGCACTATATCCATATTACTCCTATAACCGAACCCGTCTTCCCTTTCCCAAACCTTATGTGTGCTGTGCTTCCCTCCCATTGCCCTCCACCCACCCATACCAAATACCCTAACCAAAGCCCTCCCAAAACCATATCAACAAAACACCCAAGAACCCCCTTTCCCCTCCACCCATACCCCTCCCGATCTGTCATGGTCCATAACAACAGTCCACTCAGTAATGCCACCTCCTCCCCGTCCGCCCGTCCTCCCACCCCGCCTAAAAGCTACTAAGCCCTTGCCAAGTTGTTAACTTTAATGTTCTTGTAACACTTATAAAGATGCAGTATTAACGGTCAGCAACTGTCTGGAACATACTAGCAAAATGTAGGAACAAATAACAGGGATAGCTAATAAGTTACTTACCCTAAATATCTATCTTACTCCCATCCCTTAAATTTTAACAAGACATATTCTAGCAACATCTCCCCACCATAAGCTTCTCCATATCAATTACTGTAACATGTGCTCCCCACGTTTTATAACTTTTAACACTGATCCCCTATCTAACACACACTAAGCGAGTCCCACAATCAATATAAGTGCTTGCAGTTAAAATGGAAAAACTACACCTTCCAAACAAAAAAATAGGTGCAGATGGCCCTCTGGGTTACAAACCCCTTAACCAAGAGTCTAACAAACCCCCTTCAGAAAGATAAAGAATGCCTGAAAGTCCATTTCATGCTGCATAAAAAACGCTCAAGTGCCTTTGATCAGGTTGAGCTTATGCTAATGCATACGTTTTAGGTGACAGCGCAGTCTCTGGCTCCATCTAGTGACTGCAGGATGCATTCGGCTGTTAGCACCAGTTCGTTGATAATTCCTTCGCACAGCAAACCTTCCTCTACCTGACACATGAACAAACTCCTGGGATTTCTTCAGCTTACCGCGTCGTCAGATCCAAAGATCAGAACCCGTCATATCTGGGAGCCAGATGCATCAAAAACATAATGGCAGGTACCAGGCAGGTAAGCTGTGCCAGAAAAAATAAGGGACCTCGAATTTTAAACAGGAGGGCGAAAACTTCCATGCATCCCTTAACATCTTGCAGAACCACTTGTCCAGATCAATGGGAACACCAATTGGGAACTCACCCAACAACTCGTTGCTAAAGCGACCACAGGTTAACTATCAGGAAACTTATTTTAACCAACCGATGCCCCCATATCAGACTCAGAGATTTTTAAATAAGTCAGGTAGCACTGCTTTGAGGGCAGTTGTCGCTGATTCTACATTCTCATAGGAGCTCCAGGTACCTGCAAGAAACACTTGCAGGGAACTTAGCAGGGTAGCCCATTTTAAATTCAATGCCCGCTGCAATTAATTTTTTAACAATTGGGTGAAATGACACTCTCTTTTGCCGAACTGTTAAGGGCAGATCTTGTGCAACTGTTAACTTCACCCCTTCCCACTGCAGCTCCTTTATATCTTTGATTTTCATAAGAAAGTGCTGGCGCTCTTGATAATTAAGAAAACGGAAGATGAAGGTGCACAGGGGGCTCCTTGAGGGGTTAATGGGCGCAAGGCATGGTGAGCCCTCTCTATAGTGAAGGCATGCCCAAACGGAGAGGGCCCAGCAATTCTGTCCACAAACTTCTGTGCAAATTTGATCGGGTCCGCTCCCTCCTCCTTCTCCAGTAAACCTACGATGACCACATTATTGCGGCAGCTACGACCTTCGAGATCTTCAACTTTTATTTCTAGCTTGGAAATATGTTGCCTCATTGCCGCAAGGTCAGGTTCCAGTCACTCACTCCTTCCTTCTAGCGAACGAATGCGGGTTTCCTTGTCAGATGTCCGCTGTGAGAGGTCTTCCAAGGCGTGAGTTAAACTTTTAATTTCACCGGCATTCTCCTTCATTTCAACCTTAAAAGGTTGAAATTCTTCTAAGAATCTGGCTAAGGTGAGAGGTTCAACTTCCGTGCTGTCTGCTGTCGAAGTCTGGGTCTGATGAGCAGTCGAGGCCTTGGATTTTTTTGAGGCCTTCTCTGGGATAGCCGGTGGGGTATGTCTCAGCATGGCTTTCTTCATTTCAATTTCCGTCGGAATCAGCCAAATAACTGTACCTCCTCTCCGGTGAATAAAGCAGTAGAGACACATCACCAGAACGTAAATAGCAATTTTTATTCGTTATTTAGGAGGTTGGGCAGTCAGAGCTCTAGAAGAAGGCAGCTATGTAGTGCTCTGCATCACGTGACTCCCCCCTAAAATGCCTATGTTGAAAATTTGGTGATGATACTCCATAAAATAACTGTGTTACGAGCGTGCGTTGTGCAGTTTGCATGCATGCTCGTAACTTCGCAAATTTGTATTATTTTCACTCCAGATTTTCAACATTGCCATTTTCCCACACCTACTTATGAACAGTACAGCTGTCATTTTTGCTATCCTGGCCAAAATGTGTTTTCGCACTTCTGGAGCAGAATAGAGCGGTCGCTCTGGGTAATCACTGTTGGGGACAGATTAAGAAAATGCCAGTGATACTGTTCATGAGCAGAGGTCCTAAAATGCCTATGTTGAAAAGTTGGTGATGGTAGCCCATCAAATGACTGTGTTACAAGTGTACATTGTGCACTTTACACGCACCCTTGCAACTTCGCAGATTTGTAATATTGTCATGCCAGATTGTCAACACTGGCATTTTTTCACACCTCCTTATGAGCAGTACAGCTGCCATTTTTCACATCCTGACAAAAATGTGTTTTCACAGTTCTGGCGCAGAATAACATGGTCGCTGTGGGAAATCAGTGTTTGGGACAGATTAAGAAAATGACAGTGGCACTGTTCGTGAGCAGAGGTCCTAAAATCCCTATGTTGAAAATTTGGTGCCGAAACTCCATAACATGACTGTGTTACAAGCGTGCATTGAACTGTTTCCACGGACCCTTGTAACTTCGTAAATTTGTAATATTTTCAAGCCACAATTTCAACAGTGGCATTTTTTCACACTTCCTTATGAACAGTACAGCTGTTATTTTTCACATCCTGGCTAAAATATGTTTCTGCACTTCTGCCGGAGAACAGCATGGTCACTGCGGGAAATCAGTGTTTGGGACAGATTAAGATCGAGCAAGTGAGAGGGGGAGTGACTGAGCTCAACTGAGCTCTGTCGGGACTGCTGCGGATTAGTTTGTGGGCAGAAAAAGGGCCCAATGCAAGAGCCCAGTACAAAAGGGCAGCCTGCAGCACAGGGAGAAACAGAATGAGAGAGCGAGTGAGGGAGGGGGAGTGAGCGAACTCACCGGAGCACCATCAGGACTGCTGCGGATTTCTTTCTGTGCAGAAAAAGGCATCAATGCAGGTAGGGGGCCCAGTACAAAAGGCCAGCCTGCAGCGGTGGGAGAAACAGTATGAGCGAGTGAGACAGGGGGACTGAGTGAGCTCAATGGAGCTTTATCAGGACTGCTGTGGATTTCTTTCTGCGTAGAAAAAGGCACCAATGCAGGCAGGAGCCCCGTACAAAATGGCAGCTTGCAGCATCAGGACAAACAGAATGAGCACATGAGAGAGGGAGACTGAGTGACCTCAACAGAGCTCTGTCGGGACAGCTGCAGATTTATTTGTGGACAGACAAAGGTGCCAATGCAGCTAGGAACCCCATACAAAAGCGCAGCCTGCAGCGCCAAGAGAAACAGAACAAGCGACTGACAGAGCAGTAGTGAGTGAGCTCAACGGAGCTCTATTGTGACTGCTGCAGATTTTTTTATGGACAGAAAAAGGCGGCAATGCAGGCAGGAGCCCAGTACAAAAGGCCAACTTGCACCGCTGGCAGAAACGGAATGAGTGAGTGAGAGAGGGGGAGTGAGCAAGCTCAATGGAGCTGTGTCAGGACTGCTTCAGATTTCTTTGTGGCCAGAAAAAGCCACCATCAACGAGGCAGGAGCCCAGTACAAAAGGGCAGCCTGCAAAGACAGGAGACACAGAATGAGCAAGTGAGGAAGGGGGAATGAGTGAGCTCAACGGAGCTCTGTTGGGACTGCTGCAGATTTGGTTGTGGGCAGAAAAAGGCAGCAATGCACGCAGGGGCCCAGTACAAAAGGGCAGCCTGCAGTGGTGGGAAAACCAGAATGAGTACGTGAGAGAGGGGGAGTGAGCAAGCTCAACGGAGCTCTATTGTAACTGCTGCAAATTTCTTTGTGGGCAGAAGAAGGCAGCAATGCAGGCAGGAGTCCAGTAGAAAAGGGCAACCTGCAGCACTGGCAGAAATGGAATGAGTGAGTGAGAGAAGGGGAGTGAGTGAGCTCAATGGAACTTTGTCGGGACTGCTACAGATTTCTTTGTGGGCAGAAAAAGGCGCCAACAGAGGCAGGAGCCCAGTACAAAAGGGCAGCCTGCAGTGCCATGAGAAACAGAATGAGTGAATGAGACAGGGGGACTGAGCGACCTCAACGGAGCTCTGTTGGGACAGCTGCGGATTTCTTTGTGGACAGAAAAAGGTGCCAATGCAGGCAGGAGCCCAGTACAAAAGGGCAGCCTGCAGCACAGGGAGAAACAGAATGAGAGAGCGAGTGAGGGAGGGGGAGTGAGCGAACTCACCGGATCACTGTCAGGACTGCTGCGGATTTCTTTCTGTGCAGAAAAAGGCATCAATGCAGGTAGGGGGCCCAGTACAAAAGGCCAGCCTGCAGCGGTGGGAGAAACAGTATGAGCAAGTGAGACAGGGGGACTGAGTGAGCTCAATGGAGCTCTATCAGGACTGCTGTGGATTTCTTTCTGCGCAGAAAAAGGCACCAATGCAGGCAGGAGCCCCGTACAAAATGGCAGCTTGCAGCATCAGGACAAACAGAATGAGCGCATGGGAGAGGGAGACTGAGTGACCTCAACAGAGCTCTGTCAGGACAGCTGCAGATTTCTTTGTGGACAGACAAAGGTGCCAATGCAGCTAGGAACCCCATACAAAAGCGCAGCCTGCAGCGCCAAGAGAAACAGAACAAGCGACTGACAGAGCAGTAGTGAGTGAGCTCAACGGAGCTCTATTGTGACTGCTGCAGATTTTTTTATGGACAGAAAAAGGCGGCAATGCAGGCAGGAGCCCAGTACAAAAGGCCAACTTGCACCGCTGGCAGAAACGGAATGAGTGAGTGAGAGAGGGGGAGTGAGCAAGCTCAATGGAGCTGTGTCAGGACTGCTTCAGATTTCTTTGTGGCCAGAAAAAGCCACCAACGCAGGCAGGAGCCCAGTACAAAAGGGCAGCCTGCAAAGACAGGAGACACAGAATGAGCAAGTGAGGGAGGGGGAATGAGTGAGCTCAACGGAGCTCTGTTGGGACTGCTGCAGATTTGGTTGTGGGCAGAAAAAGGCAGCAATGCACGCAGGGGCCCAGTACAAAAGGGCAGCCTGCAGTGGTGGGAAAACCAGAATGAGTACGTGAGAGAGGGGGAGTGAGCAAGCTCAACGGAGCTCTATTGTAACTGCTGCAAATTTCTTTGTGGGCAGAAGAAGGCAGCAATGCAGGCAGGAGTCCAGTAGAAAAGGGCAACCTGCAGCACTGGCAGAAATGGAATGAGTGAGTGAGAGAAGGGGAGTGAGTGAGCTCAATGGAACTTTGTCGGGACTGCTACAGATTTCTTTGTGGGCAGAAAAAGGCGCCAACAGAGGCAGGAGCCCAGTACAAAAGGGCAGCCTGCAGTGCCATGAGAAACAGAATGAGTGAATGAGACAGGGGGACTGAGCGACCTCAACGGAGCTCTGTTGGGACAGCTGCGGATTTCTTTGTGGACAGAAAAAGGTGCCAATGCAGGCAGGAGCCCAGTACAAAAGGGCAGCCTGCAGCGCTGGGAGAAATAGAATGAGTGAGTGAGACAGGGGGAGTGAGCGACCTCAACAGAGCTCTAGCATGACTGCTGCAGATTTCTTTGTGGGCAGAAAAAGGCAGCAATGCAGGCAGGAGCAGTACAAAAGGCCAGCCTGCAGTGCCGCAGGAAACGGAACGAGTGAGTGAGAGGGGGGGAATAAGCAGGCTCAACAGACCTGTATCAGAACTGCTGCAGATTTCTTTTTGGGCAGAAAAAGCCACCAACAAAGGCAGGAGCCCAGTACAAAAGGGCAGCCTGCAGCACCGGGAGAAACAGACTGAATGAGTGACAGGGGGCAGTGAGCGAGCTCAACAGATCAACGCATTCGGCATTGACAAATGCTTGTTACTATGTGTTTTCTACAGGATATCCAAGCTGAGATGTAATATCTAATTTTCATTGGGCTGACTAGGCTCATACTTTTTCACATATTTGCACCTTATTTGTCCACTATAGACCAACCCACCAGAGAGACACTATACTGTTTTCCATTTGCACTTTGCTGTTACGTTTTATAGTTTATTTTCTCTGTGATAGCCCAGCTGAGATACAATAGTGTGTTTTTAGTTGGGTCCATAATTTTCATATTTCTACATTGTGTTTACCAGGATAATGTAGCCCAGGCCCAGCTAAGTGACTACAGTCACCACAAGGGTGCTGAGACAGTCACGGAACACCACAGCAGTGCACTCTGTCAACTCTGAGTAGCATGGTAGTAAGTCTGAGAGGACATCAGGAAGACTTGGATCACCTGATGACTTGCTTATTGTGATTTGAATCCCTCTGCAAATATATCAGTTCCTCACTGCCAGACATCTGACAAACCAAAATAGAAGGTTGTAAGAGCTAACCCTGCCTTGCAGCTGGCAGCAAACAAGTAACGCTCTAGCTGGAATGCATGGAGGGTAGCATTCCCTGACACTGCTTGGTGGGATGAATGGAAGTGAGGTTGGGAGGGACCAATGAGGTGAGAGACATGGCACTGAATGTAAGTTTGTAATAACAGCAGCATTGCAACACACTAGCTCATGGCAAGCTGAGACACCTGGGAATTCAGGACATGTCAGACAAGTGCCGCAAGTTATGTGTGTTCTTCCCTCTGGGACATTAACACAAGCAGAAAGGTACAGAGTACAGAACAAAGGGCAACTACTTTTACCCCAGCAGCTGGTACTGTACTTGCTGCTTCGTCTTTGCAATTCCTGGCACTGTGCTCTATTCATTGTGTCACATAAGGAAATCAGTCAGTTGCAGAGAAAGAAACGCTGTCTTGATATGTTTTGAGCCAAAGTCAGTTAGGGCAACAACTTTTACATTTTTCACTTTTTTGTTTATTAAAAAAGTCAGTTATCAAGACACATGAATGAGTATTTTCCATGTAGAGTGATCCTGAAAATGTGTACAATAACTCAAGCCATCTGCATTTTGTGAAATAGTAAAATACCGAATTTGAAAGTAAACAGTGGTGCTAGATATGAGGTAGGTAAGTGATATATACCTGATTACAGTATATATAGGAGTTATAGTCCTAAAAACTCCCACACTTGCTGCCAATCACCTCAAATTATGCACTTCTGTTTCAATAATGCTTATTTAAATGGCAGGGCTTACTGTGAGCAAATCAGCAGCCACTGTGAGATTGTTTTACAGCCATAACTCCTGTTGCTAGAGTACAAGAATTAAGAGGTACAAATCAGTGGGGTGGTTACTAAGAGACTGGTAATAGGATTTTATATTTTTGTAAAAAAAGACAAGAAAGGGAACAATTTTTAGTTTGGGGAAGAGGAAAGATGGCATCTCGTTCTCTGAAATACTATTTAAAAACAATACACTATACAGAATTATTTATAGGTAATCATACATGCCAAGGATGTGTTCCCATCAACAGGTTGTTATAACACCACAGAACCTCTTTGAATTTCACCTCCAAGGTCACTGTGATGTCATAACAATCCATTGATGGAAACACAACTTTGTTGTGTATGGTTATCCATACATTATTATCTATGTCAAAAGCCTTGCTTGATCCTGTTCCAGGTTGGTGAGCAATAAATAGGGCATTTAATGCAATGACCAGACAGGAATATGGCAAAAATGGTGTGTACTATGTCAATTATGTGAGCAGACAGTCCTTTTTAAAGCTACTTAATGAGTCAAACAGGTTGTGGTTTGGAGCCTGCGAGAGGTTCAGTTTGAGGAGTTCCTGTGAAATGAAGCTCCTTAGCGGAGCCCTGCCATCCCAGCAGCAGCACATCCCAAGAAGCAGAAGCAACAGTGACAGTAGCTGTGGCCAAAGGCAGATGGGACTCCATGAACCAACAGCCCACCTGAGGTTGGGAAGAATACATATTCATCACTTTTGGGATTGCTATTGGATATCTGAAATGAAACAAATTGTCCTTGTCAAATAAAAACAGGATGCTTTATAAAGGAAAAACTGCAACAACCCTGAGAATAATATAAGCTGCTTATACAGCAAGGTAAATTACATACATGGTTATAGTAGGTTGAGGGAAAAGTCATGAAGTGGCCAGATTTTCATGTAAGGAGTTTAATATTATACAATACGTATTATATGTGTGAGGTAATTCACACTGGGCCCTATCCAGTATTACTATGTGTTGCAGATATACAGCATGTAGGTACAGTAACTCTATATCAGAAAACCATGCATCAGGTGTCCTGTTGGACCCCAGAGGCATGCAGAAATGGAACATGCACTTCTTTTGTGCTGGATCCCCTGGCCATGTCCTGCACTAGGGTGGTTAGGAGACGTGACCTGGGAAGGCCATGAATATACATTCACTGTCCCAACCCCAGTGCAGAGAATAAAAGGTTATACATGCAGAGACCTTGTAGTAGTAGCAAAGCATCCTCTTCTACTAGTGGCAGGCATCCATGGTGGGGTATGCATCCCCCTATCCTGTTGCCCCCCAGCCATGCTAACATGCAGCAAGGGCTTGGGGCTTCAATTCAGTTAAGTACATTAGGTTATGGGTCCCATAAGATACTGTAGGTTGCAAGAACCCATAATCCCCTGCTCCCCATGGTGCAGTGGATCCAGTTCACCAGTACAAAGGGTATCTGATTGTATTCTGGCCAGTGTTCACCACTCTACACTCATCATGCCCCATCTCTGTATGCATGTGGGGGTGGGACAAGCAGTCTGAGACCATGAATGATATGTGGTGTGCACCAGTTCGACACATTTATTTATATATTGAAAAGTTTCACCAGAAAAGACACACTAAGCAAAAATTCATCATTTCCAGGTGCATCCTAGGGGAAGGCAAATAGTGATACAACAGTATACAGCGATAACACAATGCAATAATATAAAGGAAGTTAGGAGAAAAATACAAAAACATAACATAAGAAAGTATACATACAAATTGGTCACATAACTGGAGAATTCAAATGGAAGTACAACACATAAGAGGTGTCAAAAGAGTGAGGGTAAAAGAGAGTTAAAGGCAATTATAAGTAGTGGAGACAAAATTGTAAAGGAGGGGTGAGAAGGCAGAATGGGACTTGGCATGGTGGATTACCTGGGGAAAGGAGCTCCACATTTTAGGGAGATGTTGAGGGAATGCAGACTGGCCAGCAGTAGATGATAAAGGAGGGATAGTCATAGTGCAAGAATCGTAACTCCAGAGAGAGAGAGAGAGCATGGGGGGGGTGGGGGAGAGGTAATGAGCAGGAAGCAATATAAGAGGGGAGGGAGCCAAACCAGAAATTAGAAAGGAAGGAGATACAGTGAGTACAGCATCTGTACTCAAGGGAGAGGAAAGATAGAGACTAATAGAGATTACAGTTGTAAGTATGAGGAGGACTATCAAGGGCAAAGTGGCAGAAGGAGTGGTAGAGGGTGTCACACATCTTGGATATTCACCTTTCACATGTAGTACACTCTAATAAGCTGGGTGGGTAACTGACTAGCAGGAAGGTGACAGAGGGTGGTGGTCAATGGGGTTAAATCAGAAGAGAGGGAGATAACAAGCTGGGTTCCACAGGGATCTGATCTAGGTCCAGTCCTCTTCAATGTGTTCATTCGTGGCATTGGTGAAGGAATCCAGGGCAAGTTGTGTCTCTTCTTGGATGACACTAAACTACGTGGGAGGGTTGATAGTGAAGAAGGAATACGAGAAGGACCTGCGGAAATCAGACGGGTGGTCAAAGGTCTGGCATTTAAATTCAGTATAAAAATGGTCAAGGTAATGCATCTAGGGAAAAATAACTTGTACAACGTTATCTGTATATTCGCTCACTGTTCCCTCTCCCTCAGCACACACTGGGAGATGAGCAACTTGTTGATCAGTGTGCCTCCCTGGTGAAACATTTCAATAAATAAAAAATAACCCCATGACAGAGTACTGGATGGGAGAAGAGAGCATTACAAATGAGGAACCAGATCTGGGAGTTACCATCAGCAGCTCCCTTAAACAAACAAGTTAGTAGAACAAGGCCTATAGCAAGATCAACAGGATGCTGAGATGTATTGGGAGGGGATTGATAGTAAGCATAAAGAGATAATACTACCCCTCTACAGATCCCTGCTGAGGCCTCACCTGGAGTACAGTGCCCAATTCTGGAGTCCTTACCTCAGAAAGACAAGGAGAGGTTAGAGACAGTGCAATGCCTACAAGGGGAAACAACATTTTGGACCTGGTAGTAACAAATAGAGAGAAAATGGTTAGTAAGATAAAAATCAGGAAACAATTCAGTAATAGCAATCACAATATAACTGAATTCTCAATATTAAATATGCTTTATCAGAAAGTCAGAGGATCCACTATATTAAAAAACTATAAAAAAAGGCAGATTTTGTAAGCATTAAGAAAGAGTTGTCAGGGTGGGAATGGTTAAAGAAGATAGAGGGGGAAGACCAAAATGACCTGTGGTTGGTACTAAAAAATAAGCTCCTAAAACTGGAGGAAAAACATGTACCCAATGTAACAGAGTATACAAAAAGAGGCAAACACCCGGCTTGGTGTACTAGTAAGATCCTAAAATTAAGCACCATGAAAAAGAAAGCATATAACAGGATGAAAGAAAACAATCCTGAGGCAAACATTGCACAATATAAGGCATGCTTGTAGATACTAAAAAAACAAATAAGAAAGGCAAGATGCAGGACAGAATTCAAGTTACTGCATGCCAAGGATGGGGGCAAAGGGTTCTATGCATATTTGAATAATTTGAGTAGAAGCAATAGTAAATTAGGCCCCATTCTTATTAATAATGAAGAAATAAATGACCCAAAAGAAATGGCAAAATTATTCAATGAATATTTTGGTACTGTTTATGATGACAAAAAAGATAATAGGGTGAAGGTCAAGAAGAAACAGTATAACAGTTTAGCGCTAGAAACAACTACAAAAGAAATATATGAACTACTAAATAAATTTAAAATAAATAAAGCAACAGGGGCGGACCTGCTAAGCCCATAACTAATTAAGGAAACTGCAGGATATATTAGATTCCCATTGACTTTTTTAACAAACACTTCTCTCAAAGTGGGCAAAGTACCAGATGACTGGAAGAAGGCCATGGCCATACCACTGTTTAAGAAGGGCGATGGAGGTTTAATATCTAATTACATACCAATAAGCCTGACTTTGATTCTGTGCAAAATCACAGACACTATTTTAAAGTCCAGAATAGAAGAAAACCTTAAAATACTCGGGCATGAAGATAGCAACCAGCATGGATTCAAACAGAATAGGGGGCTGTAAAAATAATCTACTAAGTTTCTACAAGTACATAAAGTACATGGTAAATGAACAACAGTGTACCCTTAGATGTAATTTTTCTAGATTTCAATAAGACATTTGATAAGTAAGCAATAAGACACAATGGGGTGTGCATTAGACAGTTCTAATGCATGGCTAGGGGGATGTAGTAAGGTACGAGACCACAGGCCAAGTGCGTCCAGTCCCCTAGCCATGCATTAGAACTGTCTAATGCACATCCCTGGAGTGGCTTATTACACTTATAAAATGGGCCTGTGTTTTCTAAATGGGGGGTTCTAGTTTTAGCTGTGCATTAGACACATCTAATGCATGGCTAACAACCAATCAGATTGCTTGAAATCCTTTACCCATTTTATAAGGTGCCACATAAATGCTTACTCCAGAAATTGGGAAAAATAGGTATAGATAGTAGAATTACTACCTGGATCAATGACTGGCTGGATGGGAGGAGTCAAAGAGTTAGAGTCTTGGGAGAGTTTTCGAACCAAATAGATGTGACGAGTGGTGTGCCGTAGGGATCTGTACTGGGTCCAGTCCTAGTCTCACTATTTATAAGTGATGTAAATTTAAGTATAAAAAATAGACTGGTGAAGTTTACTGATGATATTAAACTTGGTGGACCTGTAGCCACCATAGAACAGCAAAACAGCTTGAAAAGGGATCTAAAGAGGATAGAAGGATGGTCAAGGGAAAATAATATGCTGCTCAGTGTTAATAAATGCAGTGTGATGCATGTGGGAAGAACAAATACACATCAAAAGTATCATTTGAGTGGCAAAGAATTACAGATTACTAAAGTTGAAAAATACTGTGGAATCTGGGTGGATGAACTCATGAGTTCTAAAGCTCATAGAACAGCTGTTATGCGAAAAACAAACTACATGATTAAAAACATACATAGAGGCTCCATAAACAATAGCGAACAGTGTTTAATACAACTCTATAAAATGTATGTCAGACACATTTAGATTACGGGTCACAATTATGGAGCCCATGGGTCTGATTCTAGAAGGCTGGCACAAGTCACTGCCAAACGCAACTTGCGCAAACCGCAACTGCGACATTGACACTGCACCCTATTCTAGAAGTGGTAGGGTCTCTGCAGCGAAGTCCTGTGACTTGTGACATGTGGACAGATATGCCGAACAGAGGGCGCACCTGGCGAGCATGTCACAATCCGCATTAGGCACACCACAACCCACAAGTCTCCCCCCATGCCCAGCAAGCCACATTGGTGCCCTGCAGGACTGCACACACACTTCCCCAGTGTACATGTAATGCCCATGGTCACCCATGCCAACTGCCCTCGGGTGCTCAGACAGAGCCCTCATAGGGCTGCCCACACCCCAGCCCCCGAAACCCCTGTTGTGAAGTGCCCCACAGGGCAGCACTGTCATCCCTCCACCCATGCCCCGACCCTGAGTTGTAGCTGCAAATATGGCAAATATGCTGCCCTGGTAGTCTAGTGGCCCCCCCACCCAGCCACGCCAGCCCACCCAGCATGCCTCCACCCATCCCCAGCTGTCAACTGTCACAGCCTACCTCTCACCGCCATGGCCAGCCGCCGACTGAGTTCAGTAGGAGCACATACAGAAAAGACACATTCAGAAATTAATTTCTGAGTGCATCTTTACAGTAGCACTCCTACGGAACTCAGTCAGTGGCTGGCCACAGAGGTGAGAGGTGGGCTGTGCCAGTCACCAGCTGGGGACAGGTGGGGGTGCTGGGTGAGGGGTCCACTAGACTTCCAGGGCAGGGTATTTGCCACATTTCCAGCTGTGACTCAGGGTCGGGGCACAGGTGGGGGGATGACAGCACCACCCTATGGGGCAATTCACAATATGAGTTCGGGCCTGGGTGTGGGTGCCATAATCTCTGTCAATACCGAGGGCAGTTGATGAGTACCTGCGGGACATTACATGTACACACAGGGGGAAGTAATGGAGCAGCCCTGAGAGATACATGTACCTTTGGGGAAGTTGGTGGGGTAGACCTGTGGGGCACCCACTGGGGTATGCTGGGCATGGGGGGGGCAACTGTGGTGTGACTGCAGGCAGGTCTACTGGACCCCCGGGGGGCATCCGTAAGTTACACCAGCTAAAAGCTGGTGTAACTTACATTGCTGGTTCTCCTCCAGGGGTTCTTGTAGAATCCCAACATTGGGGACTATGTTGCTGCCCTTCTGGAATGGGGCACAATTGGTGCCGTAAACACCCTAGCACCATGTCGCAGGGGGCTTATGGCGCAATTGCAGGCGTAACAGCTGTTCGGCGCAAGTGGCTTATGACATGTCACAGGCCACTTTGTAGAATCGTGCATGTCGCAACTGCCAGCGTAAGTTACTACGTGCGCCATTCTACTTGGTGCAAGTGCTGTTACACCAGGAGTAACTTTTCTAGAATTGGGCCCCATATAAGCAAGGGGAAAGTGACAGAATAGAAAGAATGCAGAGGAGACTCACTAAATTAATAGGGCCAATTAGGAAGTTAAGCTACAAAGAGAGAGGCCAAAGAAAACAGGCCTTTATGACGATGTACAATAACATGCACGATGAATACTTAAGAAAGGAGATGCAGATTGAAATACAAACAAAACCAGAAGGTTTAAGGATGCACAAATAGCAAATAAAACTAAACACAGCTAAAAATAATACACATCATTTCTCTTTTGTTAACAGAACTGGTAAATTATGAAATAAATTGTCATCACATATAGTCAACAGTAAATCATTGGACAAATTCAAGAAAGAAATTGATGTGTGGTTAATGCAGAACCAGGGTTTTGTGTTCCACTAATGTGGGGAACGGTAAATATGGGCTATATAGCCTTCTACAATTCTAATACCCAGTATAAGAACCCAGTATAATGCAGAGTGACCAAAATGATTTAGCGACAGCAGGAAAAACCCTATGAGGAGCACCTCAGGGCACTGAATTTGTATGCATTAGAAACCAGAAGGAAGGGGGGATATGACTGAGACCTTAAAATTACTCAAAGGAATTAATAAAGTAAACTATGGTGAATTATTTATCCTGAATACCAACTCACAGTCATGGGGTCACAAGTGGAGGTTATCAAGTGGGAGGTTCAGGAGAGACATGAGGAAGCACTTCTTTATGGAAAGGGTGGTGGAACCTTGGAACAATCTGCCAGCTAAGGTGGTGGGATCAAACACAGTGAAAGGGTTCAAAGAGGCCTGGGATAGAATGAAGGGAATAGTGGTTACCTAGACTGACAGGACCAGGGAATAAAATAGGGAAAGGGCCAGGAGGTTTGGTACCCTGGGGGAAAATTAGGTTCCAAGGAAGGTTGCAGGGATTTAGGGAACATGGGCAGACTGGATGGACCATTGGTATTTTTCTGCCATCATTGTCTATGTTTCTACAGTATGCACCTGAGCTACCTTTGTGCATAGTCCCCACTGTGAGCAAAAATCCAAAATTGTAATACTTGAAGAGAGGGGTTGCAGAAGAGAGAACAGTTGAGGAAAGATACCTGAGGTGATAATCTCAGGCAGACTGAAAGCAATGGCCCCATGTAACAGGGCAGTGGGGAGGGCTAACAGGAGGCATGGATATATAGAAAGAGGGATCAGCAGGAGAAGCAAGGCAATGATCCTCCGCTGCATAGATCCCTAGTTTACTAAGGGGTGGATTCATTTTGTTATGGGCCCTATGCACAGCAGTAACCATGCCACCCCCACCCTCAAAGGTTGCCTTACATGGTGACACACCCAAACAGTGTAAACATTTTAACAGAAAACACAATCAAATGCCAGTACTAGATTGGTGAAAACTCAGTAGTACGATTCTTATTCACAGAGCCCCCTAAGTGTACCATGCATTATCCGAGTTAGTTTCCAATTTCACTGCAAAAAAACAATGATGAGTAAAAATGGTAGTGGTGGAGTTAGTAATGATAAATAGTTCAGAGACTGCCACCAAGTGTAATGCGGTAAGGCACAACCAATAAATTCAAGATGCTACTCATAATTAAAATTCTGGTATCTATTTAAATAATTTACATATAATTGCTTCTGCATAGGTTATTTACATATAGTACCTCTCAACTGTCCCATGTTATGAGGGACGTCCCTCATCATTTGAACCCATAAAATAGCTCTGTCACACATTCACCCCACAAGGAAAAGGTGCTTCCCACACAGAGAAGGTGCCATCATCTCAGACTTTAAAGTAGAAATTCATAATAGTCTAAGATGCAGAATTAAACCTAGAAACATAGAAATTGTTGGTAGATAGAAATAAAAAAACATAAAAGCATTTGTTTCCATAGTGTCTATGTTCTGAGCTTGTATCTTCATAGTTGATGATGTATTCCACATTATGAGACCTAATTCCCCATACTGTCACACATTTCGGTAACAAAAGGTTGCTTGATTTGTTATTAATTGCATTCTACATCACACATTCACTGGGCATCATTGCACAGCTTTGTTAGTGTCTACTATGTTGCAGGATGAGGCTCTTCTGTACCCCAAATCCAAACAAACAAATTCTGAAATAAAAGGGAGCAGCACAGCCTGAACCCACTCCCTGCTTTTAATAAAATGAGTACAATTCAGAAACATATTAATGGGACATGGCGATCCATTTCATTCCATACCACTGAACTGCCATGCTGTCTGGTGCCTCACAGAGCTTTCTGGCTTATTGCCTTAGTCTTCATCCTCCACCACTGTACTAGGCCTTGGCACACATTCCCATCCTTGGCCTCCTCCGACCAAGCAGGAGACAACAGTTGAGACCCACTGCCCTCACCCACTGAATGCCAGCTGCATGGTGCCTCACCCACCAAATGCCAGCTGTACCTCACTCACAAAATGCCTGTAGCCCCAAGCACCCCCCTCCAGCTCAGTGGTGTTGATGACTCTGCCTCTGATTCTAGACTCGATCACTGATCTCCTAGTGCACAGCTGCTATGCTAGCAGGGCTGGGTTCTGCTCATGCAAACACTCAACCGCTATGACCCAACTGCCCCCAGCCTGCAGTTGTTCCATGACTTCACTGACAGCATATCGGCCTCAACAACTCTGCTGTGCTGCTCCAGCTCCTGCTCCAACCTAACACTAGAGGCCAGGTGAGTGACAGTCACCAACTGACGGACAGTCATCAAGAGACTACTTGGAAAATGGCACCAAAATTCTAGGGCACATATGCGCAAATAATTTGTTGAAGAACAGACACATATTACCCCCAAAAGTAGTCAGAGGCCAGTGCAGGTCAGTGGGTGGGGTTAACAGTTGATGTCAACAGAAAGCATCAGTTCAACCTCCCCTTCCCTTCAGAGACAGACATACCAGTGAGGACAATCACAGAACAGGAAAAAAGGTTATGAACAGAAAAAAAGCTGTTCATGTGTGCACATAAAACAGCTCTTAAAGGGTCCCTAGAAAACAAGGGTCCTATGCACAAGCATACTTCACATAACAGTAAATATAGCCCTGTATTTACCCCAACCTAAACTACTGTGTGGGCATCTGGAGCCACATATGTGGAAGGATTGTGACAAGGTGGAGGCAGTACAGAGGAAGACAACCAAAATGATCCTGTGGCAATGAGAGAAAATATAAGAGGAAAGTTTGAGAGACCTCAGCATGTATACCCTGGAGATGAGGAGGGAGGTGGGGGGGAAAATGTATAAATATCTCAAGGGGATAACAGGGAACCTGGAATGAGCTGTGTACCCTAAGTGCAAATAGAAGAACAAGGAAAACCACTCTTTCAAAGAAAGGGCGGTAGACACCTGGAAAAGACTGTGAGTGCCAGGTGAAGTGGTGTCCGATAAAATAGTTGGGGATATTCAAACAAGGGTGGGACAGGCACAAGGGCCCTGGAGTAGCCTAAGGACTGTAGAGGCATTTGAACTTATCGGAAAAAAAGGCCAACTATACTACCTATGTTTTGTATTTATGGGTAGCCACCAGGAAAAGAATAACATCTACAGTAAGCATTCACACGTGTATTTTTTTTTAATGAGAACATATTATAATTTCTTTGAACAATACTGGTATATGCAGCTTAAAGGAAAACTCCATGTTAAAATCAGAAAAAAGATATGTAGTAGACTTTTTTTCTGTGTTCTAACCATTTCCCAGTGTTTTCTTTTCCTCTGGCTGTGAGAGATGTTTTTTCTAACTTTCCCTAACTGTTATATTGCCCTTGGAGGTTGCCATTCTGGTTTCTTTTATGGCCTCTAGTCTTCCCAGAGTGCCCTTTGGTATGATGTCTAATTGCCCCTGCAGGAAGCCAGTGTCTTGTTACAAGGTCTGTCACAGCTCAGCCACAGAGAAAATACTTCTTCCAGAGAAGACACACTGCTAGATTTTGGGTGAGTGTAATCATTATTATTTTTTGATATCAGTACCTTGTCCTGTTATGTTCTGCTGTGTGTGTGTGTGTGTGTGTTTGAATCATGTCACTGTTTACTCTATTTCTCTCAGTCATTTTCAGTTTTTGCACCAGTACTAAGTAGCAAAAATTGAACATCACCTTATAGGTTGGTTGCATAGCAGGACAAGGTACCAATATCAAAAAATAATAATGATTACACTCACCCAAAATCTACCAGTGTGACTTCTCTGAAAGAAGAATTATCTTTGTGGCTGAGCTGTGACAGATCCTGCTAAATCTAAGGGCATAGCTACATCACTGTCACATGAACCAGGGTGCATCATAGGAGAAAGAAAGCCAATAAACCTATTTGTGATGGCGATCCCAAGGGGTCGTAAAACTACCATACAGCTAGCAGGCTAATTTAGGAAAAACTTCTAATAGCAGACAAGGGAAGGACACACTAGGACTTAACATACATATCAAAACACTCTACATAACATGTTTTTGCCCATTCTGAGTGGACTTCTCCTTTAAGCACAGTAGGCAACCTGCAGAATCTGATTTGTCTATAGGATTACCCCCCATTGCCTGTTTGAACTTACAGGAGACTAAGGACACTGCTAAAAATGTGTACTATAATTTCTAGGTCTTTGTTTCATGGTTACTAAATTACATCTTCAAAGGGAAGACGGACTGAATGTTCAGTTGTTGTACTGAAAGGCAGTGCAGCACTTCCTGCATTTCATAGGTAAACACCTGTAATGAATCTTATCACACAGGTGTTTACAAACTGTTACTCTAAGGAGAGACTACCAATTATTAGCTACTGTATGTAATGTGAAAATGTTGTTTTTGCATGTTTTTAAAATAACTTATTTATCTAAAGTAAGCTTTTTCTGAGATATTTAAAAAAATAGTATGGATCACACCACCAGTAAAATCGTAATTGATTTTAATCACTGGCAAATGTCAGCAATAAGTAGGGGTGTCAGTAGCTCTACAACTGTGGGCATAGGCACCCAGTTTAAGACAGTGCCCCCCCCCCCCAGTTTATGTTGGCAGCAGTTCTCTGCTGCAGGCTGCCTGCATAACGTTGAGACTGTCAGTAGAGTGAGTGACCACAATACCAATGATAAGTGCCGCCTTACTTACTTGCAGTCAGATAGCCAGCTGAGCCACTGAGCCTCCTTCCTCCCTCCTAGTTCTGCCCTCCTCTGCTCCTACTACTTAATGCCTTGTTGGTGAAGCTGACAAACTAGCAGAGTGGCAGCAGAGCAGTTGTTGTGCATGGTGTGACTTGGTGGTGTCATTTCTGACACCTCTCATTAAGTCCTTCTTCCCGAATCCCAATGTCAGCCACAATCAACCAACCACAATGAGCTTCAACCAAATGAAGGGAAGGCACAAGCACCATGGCACTTACACACTCAGTAGGCGAAGCTCCTTCAGATCACATGGTTTCCTTCTGCAAAATCTGCACTGCGCCTGAAGCAAGTGAGTCAGTTGTTAAAGGATGATGGAAGGGGGCTGGGGGCTATGGATTTTGCTGTCAAAAAGAAGGTTCAAGGGTCAGAAGGGAGGCACATGAATTGATGGACAGGCAAGCTATTGGAGCAATTGAGAAAGGTGAAATAAAGTGTGGGCTTAGAGTTTGCATCATTGGCCTGGATGAGTCTGTTCTAGGAAAAAAGACTCCAGAAAAAAATGACTCCAGATAAAATGGCACGCAGAAAAAAGGGCACATGGAAAAAAGGCACCAAATACACAGGAGTTAAAAATAGCACCATTTGAGGGAAGTACATATTTACTGTTAAAACACCACAACACCATGGATCACCACCCCAGTGCAATTCAAGGAAAGTGCAGATTTACTCTTACAACACCATGGATCATGACTCCAGTGAAATTTGAGGTAAAATGCATGTCACATCATATCGGAGCCTTTTTTCACTGTGCCCTTTTTTCCTTGTGCTGTTTTTCTGGATACATTTTTTTCTGCAGCCTTTTTTTTCCAGAGACGTTTTTTGCAGGTGCTGGCTGAGTCAAGTGTTGTTATTTTGAATTTGAGCTCAGCAGCTGAACATTGACACTGAACATTGGATGGAGAAGAACTTGCAACTACTCTATGTAAGGGAAGGGATCAAAGCAATGGAACTAAAGTATAAACAGGGAGTAGAGAAGGCACTGTAGGTTAACCTGGAGACAGGTTATGGCACCACAATTTGCACAGGAGTTGTATACAGACCCCCATCTCAGGGGGAGGCAATGGACAAGGAAATGATAGAAGGCATCCTTAGAATGGCAGATAGAGGGAATATATTGTTGATGGGGTACCCAACTATGCCAGATATTAGCTGGAGCACCCTAGCTGCAGCCACATCAAAAAGCAGAGTTATTCTCGATGCCCTACAGGGGGCATGTCTCAGACAGCTAGTATTGGAACCCTCTAGGGAGAAAGCAATCTTAGACCTGGTACTGTCAAATGGGGATGGAGAAAGGATCTCTGATTTAGAAGTGGGTAGCCATCTGGGAACAAGTGACCACCAAACAGTGTAGTTCACAGTAAACACAGCCATAGATTCACGCCATACGAAAGCAGAAGTGTTGGACTTTAGGAGGGCTGACTTTGGGAAAATGGGAGAGTGCCTCAGAAAAGCATTAGCAAACAGGCAAGGAGGGGTGGAGGAACGATGGGGAAAATCAAAACAGCCATCACAGAGGCAACAAGCCTTTGTGTGAAGCAAATCAACAAAACAAAACAAAGAAAAAAAAAAACACTATGGTTCTCAAAAGAGGTGGCAGAGAAGGTTAAGGAGAAAAAGGTAGCATTCAAGAAGTATAGGGAAACACAGAAGGAGCAGGACGGAGAACTGTACCAGTTAAAGCAGAAGGAACCGGGGAAGGCAGTCAGAATAGCAAAAGTCCAAACTGAGGAAAAGATAGCCAACTCAGTTAAGAAGGGGGATAAAACCTTTTATAAGTACATTAGGCAGCAAAGAAAGATGAAGGGAGGGATAGTGAGGCTTAATAAAGGGAAGGGAAGGTGGACAGAGGATGACAGTGAAAAAGCAGGGATACTGAATGAATACTTCTGCTCAGTATCTACAAAAGAAGAGGAGGGGAGGTACCTAAATCAAAGAATAGAAGCACTCCAAATAGGGAGGTCAATACCAGTCCATTCACAGAAGAAAGGGTTCTGAAAGAACTCTTAAAACGGAAGGTGGACAAAGCAATGGGGCCTGACGGGATTCACCCAAGAATTCTAAAAGAACTAAGGGTGGAACTAGTGATACCACTGACTACCCTTTTTAACAAATAATGGGAGGATGGTGTGGTATTGGAGGACTGGAGGAGGGCAGATGTGATTCCCCTTCACAAAAGTGGGAGCAAGACAGAGGCAGGAAACTACAGACCTGTTAGTTTGAACTCAGTGATAGGGAAAATGATGGAATCACTTCTAAAGGAAAAAATTGTTTAGTTCTTAGAGGTCAGTGGGGCACAGGACCCAAGGCAGCATGGATTCACAGTAGGAAGGTTGTGTCAGATGAAGCTAATAGATTTCTTTGAATAGGTGACCAATGTAGTAGACCAGGGAGGGGCTGTGGACATGGCCTACCTAGACTTTAGCAAGGCATTTGACATGGTCCCACACAAAAGATTAATATACAAGTTAGCTAGCCTTGGAGTGGGTTCCAAATTGGTAGCCTGGGTAAAAAATTGGCTGAACAACAGGATACAGAAGGCAATAGTAAACGGAGTTCAATCCAAAGAAAGGGGGGTTACTAGTGGGGTACTGCAGGGTTCAGTACTGGGATCAGTTCTCTTTAATATCTTTGTAAGTGACATTGCAGAGGGACTGGAAGGAAAAGTATGTCTCTGTGCATATGACACAAAGATCTGCAACAGGGTTGTTACAGAAGGTGGGGTGGAAAAGATGCAAAGGGACTTGGCAAGGTTGGAGGAATGGACAAATATATGGCAGCTTAGATTCAGTGCAAAGAAATACAAAGTAATGCACCTGGGAAACAAAAACTCAGGGGAGGAGTATACAATGGGGGTGAGATAATAACAACAACAAAAATGGAAAGGGACCTAGGGGTAGTCATATCAGATGACCTTAAGGTGGGCAAGCAATATTAGAAGGCAGTATGGAGGGCTGGTGGGATACTGGGATGCATAGGGAGAGGTATCACCAGTAGAAACCAGAACGTTTTTATCCCTCTTTACAGACAATTGGTGAGACCCCATCTGGAGTACTGCATCCAGTTCTGGAGACCCCATCTCAGCAAGGACATAGACAGGATGGAGGCTGTCCAGAGGAGGGCAACTAAAATGGTGCAGGGTCTGCACCAGAAGACATAAGAAGAGAAATTAAGGAAGCTTAATATGTATACACTCGAGGAGAGGAGGGAGAGGGGGGACATGATAGAAACTTTCATTTACATCAAGGGATTCAACAAAGTCCAAGAGGATAGCATCTTTCAGAAAAAGAGATGTGCAAAAACAAGGGGGTACAATTTAAAAATAGAGGGGGGACGGCTCAGAGGTAATGCGAGGAAGTATTTTTTCATTGGGAGAGTTGTGGATACATGGAACAGCCTTTCTGAGGAGGTAGTGGAGTCAGAAACAGTGGGGGAATTCAGGAATGCATGGGACAGACATAAGGCAACTCTAGTGGAAGGTAGGAGGATGTAGGCTGTTGGTTAACTAGGATCTGCAGCCTATCCATTAGGTAGGTAAAGGGGGAGACTAGGTGGGCCAAGCGGTCCTTATCTGCCGTCAAATTCTATGTTTCTATGTTTCAATGCTGTCTGTAATACTTTCTGGCTGGCACTGTAGAGCAGGTGCAGCAGGTACTGTAGTGTCAGTCCCAAACAGCTTTCCAATGAAGAAAACAAACAGAGAACCAGCTGGAAACAAGCATTTGTCAATGTCGAATGTTTGCTTGCTGGCATTAGCAGTTGAAGTGCAGGAGTTAGAGAGATGCAGTATAGGAATGGCACTGAAGTATTGAACTGATGCCAACTCTACCCTCACCCTGCAGAGATGGACAGGTGTTGTGGTGTGCCTCTGGGCCGTCGCCCATGCTGGTCATGACATTTCACCTCACCCTACCCTTCAAACACTGACAAGTGTTGAGGTGTGCCTTGGGGTGTTTGGGCTTTACATTCACCTCATTCCATAAGGAAATATGCTAAAATAGGTGCAGTATAGGAGAATGGGGTGAACTCTGGGAGCAAAGAGTTCCAGCCGCACCTTGATACCTATCACTGGCTGCACGGTGGGGGTGGGGGTGGAATGGCATGAGCATTATTGTCGACAATCCTAAGTCACACCCCTGATGCCTGTCAGTCCCTACAGGGTAGGGCATTATGGTCAAAAATAATGCCCTGGACGTTTCTTGGCATTTTTACTCCAAGTTTTCCACATGAGCTTTTTGTGACCCCACCGCATGAACAGTGACACTATCA
Organism: Neoceratodus forsteri; assembly: GCA_016271365.2. Classification (NCBI taxonomy): domain Eukaryota; kingdom Metazoa; phylum Chordata; order Ceratodontiformes; family Ceratodontidae; genus Neoceratodus; species Neoceratodus forsteri. Next base: position 376,647,650 of record CM057449.1, read on the forward strand.
GTTCTTTAGGCGAAAGGTGGTTTTGCACAGCAATGGTGCCATTTGGCACCACAGGTGCAAAGACACATTTCAAACAGGATGTGAAAAGTGACAGGTGTACTGTTCATGAGGAGGTGTAAAAAATGGCACTGTTGAAAATCTGGAGTGAAAATATACAAAAACTGGTGAAGTCATGAGCATGCATAGAAACTGCACAATGTATACCCGTAATGTAGTTTGGGGATTTTTACAGCAGATTTTCAATATAGGCATTTTGGGACCTCCGCTCATGAACAGTGTCACTGTGATTTTCTTAATCTGTCCTGAACACTAATTTCCTACAGCAAACGTGCTATTCTGTGCCAGAAGTATGAAAACACATTTCGGCCAGGTGTAAAAAATGACTGCTGTACTGTTCATAAGTTCATAAACTTATGAGGGTGTGTGGAAATTGCACAATGGATGTTTGTAACAGAGTCATTTTATGGACTTTTATCATCAAATTTTAAACATAGCCATTTTAACGCTTCTGCTTATGAACAGTGTCACTGTGATCTTCGTAATGTGTCCCAAACATTGATTTTGCACACCGACTGCACCAATGTGCGATACATGTGTGAAAACATATTTTGGGTGAGGTATGAAAAATGACAGCTGTACTTTTAATAAGGAGGTGTGGTAAAATGTCAATGTTGAAAAACTGGAGTGAAAATATTAAAAATTCTCAAAGTTACGAAGGTATATAGAACTGTGCAACACACGCTCTTAAACAGTCATTTTAAGAGTTCATCAAATTTTCATATGGTTTTTGTGGGCCTACCTCATGAACTGTGACACTGTCATGTCATTAATCGGTCCAGAAAGGTGGTTTCACGCAGTGATCACGAAATCACCTTTCAGGACTGAATAACAAAATGACAGTGACTGAATTCATGAGGTGGGGCCCCAAGAACCCCATGTTGAAAATTTGGTGAAATAATTCTCATTAATGGCCAAGATATGCACCAAAGCTGAAAAAAAGCATTTATGCCATTATACAGCTTACCATTATTTCTTCAGTTTGCAGTCGGCTTTGAAGAGTGCAGACGTGTTCTCAGTCCATCGAAGATCATCACGCTGGAGGTAAGTATGGGGTGAGGTGTGTGTGTGGAGGTGGTGCAGAGGGTGGGAGTGGTTGGGGAAGGGGGAAAGACAGTCAATGAGGGACCATTTTTTTTTTACAGGTGTTTTTTTTTTTTCCTTTTTTAGGAAGACAAAGCAGGACTTTTGCCACACTGGGGTGGGCTCCCAGCGTGGCAGCTGGAAGCTTGTTTGGGGGGGCAGTGGAGCTGATGGGGGATTGGGCACCCCCGTTGGCCATAGGGACTTTTGCCATGCAGGGGTGGGCTCCAAGTGTGGCACCTGAAAGTCTGTTTGGGGGAACAGTGGAGCCAACAGGGAACTGGGCACCCCTGTAGGCCATACAGTGTGTGTGTGTGGGGGGGGAGTGATGAGCATGCTGGGATGGGCTCCCAGCGTGCAATGTGGGTGTTTGTTGAGAGGGGCAAGGAAAAAATGGAGCTGTCTATGACAGTTCTTCAGATGCAGTGCTGACGCGTAGGCACTCTGCATACTGCTGACGGCAGTATGTAAATTGCCTGCCAACAACAGTATGCAAATTGCCGACACGTTACCACCGCTGATTGTAGTAGTCTTTTGCATTCAACTGTATGCCACTGCATCTGAAGTACTGTCATAGACAGCTTGGACAACTATTGGTGCGGTGAGGCCGCACCTGCAAGAAGGAGCAGGGCATTGGAAGCAGGGTGGCACACTTATAAAAATTCGTATGGTGGCACTATGTTTCTTGCACTTGCATGCAAGCAAACAGAAGTTGTCAGCAGAACAGGACCACTCAACCCACCCAATCTGCCCAGGTGTTCTCTATGTACTTGTAACTCCTGCTTGTATATGTTACTGCATGTCTTATTCTCCCTGCGTCCATAAGGAACTCCTTGTGAATGAGCTTGCTTAATGTATTTTTCCTGCAATGAACTTGAACCTACTCCACCTCCATAGCCCTATTGATCTCTGTTGACCCCCTCCTTCCCCTTTTTCTAATATACTCCTATGTTTATCCCATGCATGCTTCATGCCTCTTACCATTTTAGCTTCCACCACTTCTCCTGATAGTCTGTTCAAGGCGTCTACCACCCTTTCAGTAAAGAAATATTTCTTCACATCTATCCTGAACTCCTCCCTCCCAGCTTCATTGTATGGCTCTTGGTTTGGGTGCTCATCCTCATTTACAGAAAACTCCCCAACTGTATGTAGTTAACCCCTGTGAGGTACTTTGTAGGTCTTGATCATGTCAGCTCTTGTCCTCCTCTCTTCCAGAGTGTACTGTTGAGATGCTTCAGCCTTTCCTTGTAGGGATTCCTGTGAAAATCCTAAACCATTTTAGTTGCCCTCCTCTGGAAAATCTGCACATTGTGTCCTTTCTGAAGTGTGGACTCTAAAACTGGACACAGTACTCCAGCTGGGAGTATACGAGGGAGTGATACCATGCAACACATTTTTTTGTTGTTACTACCCCCTCCCCCCATTGTATAATCTTGCCCTGGGTTTTTGTTTCCCAGGTGCATTACTTTGCAGTTCCTTGCATTGAATCCAAGCTGCCATACTTCTGACCATTCTTCTAACCTTGCCAAATCCCTTCTCATCCTCTCCACACCTCCTTGTGTATCAACCCTGCTGCAGATGTTTGTGTCATCTGCAAAGAGACATACTTTTCCTTCCCGTCCCTCTGCAATGTCAGTTATAAAGACATTAAAAAGGAGATGCAGTCTGTTCCTAATTAATGAGCTTCTCCTGGTCACCTGTGAGCCTCTTATGGGCCAGAGCTTACTACACAAGCATTTGTCAATGCCAGATGGTTGCTTGCTGGCATTAGCAGTGGAAGTGCAGGAGTTAGACAGATGGGTCCCCGATTCTCAAAGTCCTGTGTCGGACACAAGGTGCCTACAGTGAACAGATATGGTCCAAGGTGCACCATGCATCTATGATTGTCCTTCATGTGATTCTCAAAGATGGCCTGCGTCGACCGCAGTCCACCTGCTCCAAACAGAGCTTGCACCTGCAATGCACTGTGGCATGGCATTAGGGGGACTGCAGCCGATGCAAGCTGCATCCTGCGATTGACAGACATCACCTGGCGGGAGAATTTCTAAGTGTACTTAGACCTGCCAGGGCAACCGTAAAGGGACTTAAACATTCTCCCCTGGGTGACATGCCTGTGTGCGGCACATCATGGGTGAAGGTCCACCCACCATACACCCCAGAGAATGTGGCCCATATGTGTGGCCCCCATCCTAGTGGCCCAATGGCACTCTTCACAGCTCCCCGATGCCACCTATGTACCATGTTGGTACCCCCATCCTGATGTGGCTCTCCCAATCCCTGATGCCTGCCCCATCAGTGCTATTGCAGCACCAATGTATGGTGATACAGCGCCCACCCATTCCCCAGCAGGTGGCATCCAAACCCCCCCATACACCAGTCCAAACTGCTCCCCAGTGCCCAGCACATCCCACCACTCACCTCCGTGGCCAGGTGCCAATTGCACCAAATATGGTGGGGGGACCTCGACACACCAGGTTGGGTCCACATGCCCATTAGCTAGTGGGACAGGGGGGGTTCTGTGTTAGTCTCTGATGGCCTGCGGTGGACATGTGCAGTGTGCCAAAGGTTTGCCACAGGGTTTCAGTCAGTGCTAGTGTGGGGATTTAGCTGCTGGGACCCCTTCTGTACCTGAATCAGGTGCAGGGTCCCTGGTGCACCAGGCACTGGTGCAAGGTACTGCTTGCCACAGCTTGTGCCAGATGCAGGCCCCTATGAGAATCAGGCCCATGCAGTATAGGAATGGCAGTGAAGTACTGAACTGATTCCAACCCCACCCCCCACTCTGTAGAGATGGGCAGGCACTGGGGTGTGCCTTTGAGTCATTGCCCATAACGGTCACAACATTTCCCTTCACCCTACCCTGCAGACACTGACAAGTGTTGAGGTGTGCCTTGGGTGTTCAGGCTTTACTCATCTCATTCCATAAGGAAATATGCTGAAATGGGTGCAGTATAGGAGAATGGGATGGATTCTGTGGCCAAAGAGTCCAAGGCACACCTCAAAGCCTGTCACTGGCTGCAGGGTGTGGGTGGGGGTGGAATGGCATGAGCATTACTGTCAACAATCCCAAGTCACATCTCTGATGCCTGTAGGGCATTATGGTTGAAGACCCTAACACCCTAGGTGTTTCTTGGTATTTTTACTCCAAGTTTTCAACATGGGCTTTTTGTGATCCCATCGCATGATCAGAGACACTATCAGTTTGTTAGCCGAAAGGTGATTTTGCACAGCGACTGCAGCATTTGGTTCCACAGGTGTGAAAACATATTTCGAATAGGATGTGAAAAATAAAAGCTGTACTGTTCATGAGGAGGTGTAAAAAAATGGCAATGTTGAAAATCTGGAATAAATATATAAAAAAACTGGTGAAGTCATGAGTGTGCATAGAAACTGCACAAAGCACACCCGTAATGTAATTACTTTGGGGATTTTTTACAGCAGAGTTTCAACACAGGCATTTTGGGACCTCTGCTCATGAACCGTGTCACTGTAATTTTCTTAATCTGTCCTGAACACTGATTTCCCATAGCGACCGTACTATTCTGAGCCGGAAGTGCAAAAACACATTTCAGCCAAGTTGTGACAAATGACAGCTGTACTGTTCATAAGGAGGTGTGAAAAAATGCCAATGTTGAAAATCTGGACTGAAAAGATTACGAATTTGTGAACGTACAAGGGTGCATGGAAATTGCACAATGTACACTCGTAACACAGTCATTGTATGGACTTTTGTCACCAAATTTTCAACATAGCCAGTTTAAGACCTTTGCTCATGAACAGTGTTACTGTGATTTTCTTAATCTGTCCCGAACATTGATTTCACACACTGACCACGCCATTGTACGCTACATGACCAAAAACACATATCGGGTGAAATGTGAAAATGACAGTTGTAGTGTTCATAGGAGGTGTGGTAAAATGGCAATGTTGAAAATCTGGAGTGAAAATATTAAAATGCTTGAAGTTACGAGCGTGCATAGGAACTGCACAATGCACGCTCGTAAAACAGTCGTTTTGGGGAATTTTTCATCAAATTTTCAACATAGCCATTTTTTTTTCCGACTTTATTTCCCTCCGGTCACAGTGCCTTGACCCTCTCCCAGGCATTTGAATCATTGTCCTGCCTGCCAGAGGCTCCCCCAAGTTGTACCTCCTCCCTGCAGCCAGTACCCCTGGTCTAACCCTCCCTGGGTGGGTCACCCTACTACTCTTGAGCGCACTTGCAGACAGACTCCAGCTGCAGGGTAGGACTGACCGTGGAGGACCTGGAAGGTCAGTCAAGGTTGGCCAGGTGGTGGGCATTGGGGACTCAGTGCCATCGCCTATCCATGGCACTGTTGTTTTCCCCTGTTCTTCTATGTCCCTGGAGCTCGGATGTGCAATGACGTTAGCCCGGCTGGTGCACGCTTCCGCACACCCCCCCAATTGACGTCCACTGCAGCTCCAACCCCAGCAACTTGTGTCCGAGCACTGTAGTGCCTCCAGCCTCCGCTAAAGGTCACCAGTGCATCGGCAGGTGGACCCCCCCCTCCCCGGGGAAGGAGAGCAGTCCTGGGGATGCTCGATCCTTTCCCCTCCCTGCCGACCCCCAATGACCCAGGCTCGTTCCCGAACCTGGGTTGCCAGTGTGGCGAGAGGTGTGGCGTCCAGCGTCTTAACCCTCAGCACCACCGGGCCAGCTAACATAGCTATTTTAACACCTCTGCTCATGAACAGTGTCACTATGATTTTCTTAATGTGTCCCAAACACTGATTTCACACACTGACCGCACCATTGTGTGCTACATGTGCGAAAACACATTTCAGGTGAGATGTGACAAATGACAGCTATACTGTTCATAAGAAGGTGTGGTAAAATGACAATGTTGAAAATCTGGAGTGAAAACATTAATAATGCTCAAACTTATGAGAGTGCATAGGAACTGTGCAACACATGTTCGTAAAACAGTCATTTTGGGGAATTTTTTCACCAAATTTTCAACATAGGGTTTTGGGGGCCTACCTCATGAACTGTGGCACTGACATTTCATTAATCAGTCCCGAAAGGTGGTTCCACGCAATGACTGCAAAATCACCTTTTGGGACAGAATAACAAAATGACAGTGCCAGAATTCATGAGGAAGGGTCCCAAAAACCCCGTGTTGAAAATTTGGTGCCAAAATTCCAAAAAATACCTGAGAGATGCATCAAAATTGAAAAAATATGATTTATTCCATTATACAGCTTACCGGCATTTCCTCAGTTTGCAGTCGGCTTTGAAGAGTGCAGACGTGTTCCTGGTCCACCGAAGATAGTAGTGCCAGACTCCACAGAAGAGTATGGGTTGGGGGTGGGGGAGGTGGGGTATGCAGAGGGTGGGCACGGGTTGGGGGAGGAATCAATGAGGGACCGTTTTTTACTTTACAGGTTTGTTTAAAAAAAAAACATTGCAGGAAGGTTTTCTTATTTACAGGGACATTTTGTTTGGGCACGCTGGTGTGGGCTCCCAGTGTGCCACCTGACTGTTTGGGGGGGCTGTAGCCGACGGGGGATTGGGCACCCCATCGCACCTTTCGAATGCTGGGATCGGGGGGAGACAAGAGCCAAGGGGGATTGGGCACCCCCCTTGGCACAGAAATAATTGGAGGGTGGAGCATTATGTCGACGGGGAGTGGGCTCCCTTGTCTGCAAAATTAAGAAGAAGGGGGCATGCCAACAGGGGGATTGGGCACCCCTGTCGGCACCTAAGAAATTAGTGAGGGGAGCATTATGCCAATGGAGAGTGGGCTACCCAGTCGGCATTTTCACCAGGAAGGCACACTGAATGGCGATGTCGGCTTTCAGTCAGCTTTGTGAGGCCGAAGGAGAAGCCGTCACCTGTCACCATAGAAACACAGCACCATGGAGCTGTGTAATTGGCTGCTGCAGTCAGGGAGCATACTGAACAGCTGATTGCCTACTGATGGGGCTCTCCTTGATTGCAGCAGTTCAATTTCTTTGATGTAGTGGCCTTCTAGTTAATTGTGGTGATCCAGGGCATGCTTCTTTATTGGTCAGGCAGAGACCAGCCCCTGAATGGGCTGCTGCCATTTGGCACAACACTGCCGCGCCTCCACAACCCATTTGTAAAGAAAGCTAACTCGATGTGTTTCTTGCACATGCGTGCAAGCAAACACAAAAATGAGTGAAGAGAGGGGAAGGGGAGACTCACAACACCACACAGAGTGCAGTCTGCCTCAAAGCTCCAAGTTGGTGAGCCTGTGCAGGCACTATGTCTAGTGTAGTAAGCTTGGTGGATCTCATCATTTAAAGTAATTAGGATTCATTTATTAAGGAAAAAATCTGAGTAAATAAAAACAAGAAAAATAGAGCGAGACAGAGACTATAGTCGTCAAGACAGAGGAGGGGAGAGACCCAGTGCAGCAACCTGTTGCATGTTTTCCCTATCTTGGGGAACTTCTAAAATGCACCATTTGGCACCAAATTCTTCAAAAATACCACCCCCCCAAGCCGACCTGGTGGCACAGAGGGCTGAGGCACTGGATGCCTTACCTCTTGTCACACTGGCAACCCGGGTTCAGATATAGACCTGGGCTGTCAGAGAGCTGGTACGGGGGGGATGATAGCAGGAGTGAGCTGCTGTGGTCAGCTCTCCTCTCTGGTGGTCATCGCTTCTCTGTAGTTATGCTGCCACCGGGTGGAGGTCCGGTGGCTAGCATATGTGGAAAGGAATGGCAAGTTATGGGAGGGTGTCTCGAGCCACGGCGTGCACATGCCTCCACATGCACGCTCAAGGCTAAAAATGGGGACCTGTGGAAAATGGGGGAAAATATGGGGCATAGAATATGTATGAACCCCCCCTCCTGCACACACACACACACACTCACACAGTTTTAGAATCCTGCTGACACTGGTAACAACACTAAGCAATTATACCAACTGCTTAGCTTTTCCAATGTTCTATTATGTGAACTTCAATCTATTTACTCCCATTTAAGGTTGCTTAGCCAAGCTAAAACCAAACTTTTTGTTAGTGAAGTAGCAGCTGTAGCCTAAACCAGGCAAGGCCGGAAGTCTCAGATTGAAATCTCACCACAGCCACATACTGTGTGATCCTAAGCAAGTCACTTACTTTTGCATTTCTTCAGTCAAGCTATATGTTGAATTTGTGTGAAAACGGGATTCCACTGAAAATGAGATGCTGAATTTCACCTGATCTATTTCTGTGTAAGTAAACTGTAAAACAAATTACCCTTTTCATCACAACTGACATGTTATTGAGAGTTCAGTCACAAGGACTGAAAACCAGAAAGACAGCACAAGTGGAACTTATTTATTTATTTGCTTTTGGTAACCGAGTAAGTGCACTAGACAGAACTGCCTATTTTCAGGCACTACCCAGGAGAGTACAAGTCAGGAACAGGTAATAACAAATACTGTACATATACAGTATGGTACAATAGGAGCTCCAACAGCTGTACAGAGGTGCAAATTACATAGCACAATAGTGGAGGTACATATCACACAATATAATAGGAAAAAAAACAGGTGATAATGGCACACATTAGGGTTAATAATGTACAAATATGACAGTGCCAATGGCTAAGTCGGCAAGGAGACAATTCTCAGGCAGAGACAGGGAAACAAAGTGCATACCAGTATCACAGGAAGAGTGGGAAATCAGAGGCCATAAGTAAATATAAGTGCAGGACAAGTGTTAATTAGCATGACTCATGGAGCTAGGAACATTTGTAAGTGTCAAGGGAGGTGAGGTAATTGGAGAGGCCTTTCTTTAAAGCAGGGTGAGATTTGGAATGCCTAAGGTCAAGTGGGAGAGAGTTCCAAAATTTGGGGGCATAGATGGAGAAGGCAAGTTCACCCATCCTGGTAGAGCATTTAGGGACAGAGAGCAGAACTAAAGACAGGGACCAGAAGGAACGAGGGCAGTCTAAAGGGGTGAGCATAGCTGCAAGTGTGGAGGGGATAGAAGAATGAATAATGTTGTCAGTCAGACAACCTAAAGAATAAGCTCAGCAGGAGGAAGGAGATAACAAGCAGAGGTCAGAGTAAAGTGTACAGTGGTGTTTAAGACAAGGAGCTGATAAAGCAAATCTACAGACATTGTTGTAGGCAACATCTCACATTTGAAGGATGTTTGCCTGAGCCATAGCGAAGACAGGAAGAGCATAGCAGAGTCCAGGGAGGAGAAGGCCTTGGGCAACAGAGATTCTGGTGGCAGGGGTCAGGAACTGCCAGACTCAGTAAGCTAATCCAATTTTTTTTTGCAGTTAATTGGTTTATTCTTCTAGTCCCTGGTGGCATTACATCTTTGTCAGATTCCCCAGCCCTGTCCCCCACTCACAGCCTACCTTTCCAACTGCCCCATGGCTTGCCCCCCATGGTGGGGTGGTGAGGATCCCTCAACTCACCTAACTCCGGATCCGGTGCTGGAAGGTATCTGCCCATCATGGGCGTGGCACCTGCGGGGATCAACCTTCATTTGCATGTCAGTACCCCTTTTTCCTCCTATTATTGCTTGGTTCCTGAGCCGAGGTGTGCAATGACACCACAAGGAGTGGGCACACATGCTTCCGTACGTGCTCCTCTGAGCGTCTGACTTGTCTCCCTCTTCTGTAGCCTTGGTGTGCCAGACCCTAGCCTCCACCAGGGGCCAGTCATGCACCTAGTACTGCAGTCCCCTCTCCCTGGAGAAGGAGAGCAGTCCTACGGATGCTCGATCCCTCTCCTCCCCTGCTGACCCCCGGCAGCCTGAACACATGTCACTAGCATAGCATGAGGTAAGATGACCAGTGCCTCAGCCCTCAGCGCCACTGGGCCGGCAAGCCAATCCAATTTTAACATAGACTAACTTAACAGGAAGTGCTGTGACTGCATCATGGGAAACAGGGAAACTACAACCTTGGTTGGGAAGTGTATCAGCCCATTTGGCTGCCAGGTGGCTAATGTTAATAAAATAAGGCTATGTATAAGAAGATTTTGAATTTTGCATTGACGATCATAATAAACCAGTACCACTACACCATTATAAGAATGCCACCTTAAGGAAGACACATGTGACTATTATTAGTTTCTACCATTTTTGTTACATTGGTTGTGCTTCTGCAAACCACAGAATTGTGGGTAATACGGGATTTTGGGGGTGTCACTGCTGAGCCCACTGCAGTTCACAGAACTAGAGGCACTGCTGAGCCCATTGCAGTTCACAGAACCAGGGGCTCAGCAATCTACCCCAGTGACCACTAGGTGTGGTCCTGATGCAGCTCTCTGCTGTGTGGGCTGAACGGTCATACACTTCAAAGAACTGAAGATGCTCTAATCTGAGAAGGTTTTGGTCCTTTGATTTGTTTGACCATTCAGCCCACCCGGAGTACCCAATCCCACCTGTCCCCATAGTGTCCGACATTGGGGTGCCCAATCCCCATGTTGGTGATCCTCCCCAGCACCGTCCAACACTGAGGTGCCCAATTCCCATTTCAGTCATCCCCTCGGGACTTTGGGACACTGGAGAGCCCATCCCCAGTGCCCCCAGTTATGTTACTCCCCCCCACCACTCTGGAGCACTCAGAAGCCCACTCTCAGTGTCCCCAAATATTTTATATCCCTGAAAAAAGGAAACAGTCCCACAACATCTTTTTATGTTGTCTTGCACACACGCAAGCAACATCTTGGGATAGTAATAGCACAGTGAGAGGTGTGTCACTGTTGGCAAATGCAGTGCACACTTTCGTCGGTGCGTCCCTCATTCCCTAATTAGCCAACATGCTAGCGCTGACATAAACATCATGTAAAGTGTCACCAACTTGAAAGAAATATGCCACTGCAAGGAGAGACAAGCTCGTCATGCAGCTGCAGAGATGACACGCCTCCTGTATGTGCCTTTCCTGGTGAAACATTTCAATAAACAAGCAGCCTCCACACAATCCCCAAACAAATCTGACATTGGGGTGCAGTCCCCATGTCTGCATGTCCCCCACAGCCCCCTCACATTGTGTGGTACACTGGAAGCCCACCCCAGTGTGCCACTGCACACAGAAAACTAACCGTGTCGGCATGTTTCCCCCAATCCCACTGTGTGGCACCGTTACCTGAAAAAACTGAAAACTGGCCCTCGTTGTCCACGGTGCCCCTCCCCCAACCTACACCCACCCTCTGTGCACCCCAACTCCCCACATCCTCCCCCCATACTTACCTCTGGAGGTCTGGTGCTGCAATCTTTAGTGTAGCAGGAACACTTCTGGACTCTTTGAAGCCGAATTGCAAAATGAAGAAATGCCGGTAAGCTTTATAATGGCAGCAATGGGAGGGTGGATTCAACTTAGGTGGATATCTCAGCCATTTCTTTGAATTTTGGCTCCAAATTTTTAACATGGGGTTCTTTGGACCCGCTTCATAAAACACATGCACTGTCATCTCGTTATTCGGTCACAACAGGTGATTTTGAACTTACTGTGCAGAATCACCTTTTGGGACTGATTAATGAAACAACAGTGACACTGTTCATGAGGTGGAGTCCCAAAAAGCCTATGTTGCAAATTTGGTGATAAGATTCCCAAAAATGACAGTGTTATAAGCGAGCATTGTACAGTTTCCATGCATGCTCATAACTTCGACAATTTTTTATATTTTCACTCCAGATTTTTAACATTGCCATTTTGTCACACCTTCTTATGAACAGTATAGCTGTCATTTTTCACACCCAGCCCAAAATGTGTTTTCGTACATCTGGTGCACAATGGCGCACTTGCTGTGGGAAATCAACTTTAGGGACAGAGTAACAAAATCACAGTGCCATGAGTGGATGTCCCAAATTGCCTATGTTGAAAATCTGGTTAAAAAAAAAATCTCTCAACTAATTGCGGCATGGGCGTGCATTGCTCAGTTTGTACGCACACTCGTATTTTCACTCCAGGTTTTCAACATTGCCATTTTTTTACACCTCTTCATGAACAGTACAACTGTCATTTTTCACATCCTGCCCAAAATGTGTTTTCGCACCTGTGGTGCCAAATGGCACAGTCACTGTGCAAAATCATCTTTTGGCTAACAAACTGATAGTGCCACTGTTCATGAGGTGGGGTCACAAAAAGTCCAGTTTGAAAATTTGGAGTGAAAATACCAACAGACGCTCGGGGCATTATGGTTTCCAACCATAACGCCCCACCCTGTAGAGACTAACGGGCATCAGGGGTGTGACTTGGGATTGTCGGCTGTAATGCTCATGACATTCCACCCCCACTCCCACCCTGCAGCAAGTGACAGGCATCAAGGTGTGCCTTGGACTTTTCAGCCCTAAAGTTCACCCCATTCTCCTATATTGCACCCATCTCAATGTATTTCCTTATGGAATGGAGTGAGCATAAGACCCGAAGACCCCAGGCACACCGTAACACTTGTCGGTGTCTGCAGGGTAGGGTGAGGTGAAATGGCATGAGCGTTATTGCTAATGACCCAAAGGCACATTCCAATGTCTGTCAGTCTCTGCAGGGTGGGGGTGGAGTTAGCGTCAGTTCAATACTTCACTGCCATTCCTATTATGTATCTCTCTAACTCCTGCACTACCAAGTCAATGCCAGCAAGACAACATTTGACATTGACAAATGTTTGTTTTTATTAAATCTGTAAAGAAAAAAATGGTCCCTCATCATCTCCCTCATTCCCCTACCCCATCTTGACCATCCCTCTGCTCACCCACCTCCCTGCACTCCATCATATCATGCTTATGTCCAGATGTTGGCAGCTTGCATCTTCAGTGGACTGGGGCACATCTGCAGTCTTCAAAGCCAAATGGCGAACTGGAGAATCAAGATACAGTAAGTGCCATATAAAGGTAGTCAATGGCATTTTGAACTTATGTTGATATCACAGCCATTTTTAGGTCTTTTTGCACCAAATGTTCAACATGGGCTTTTTGGGACCCCACCTCATGAACACTGGCACTGTTGTTTTGTTACTCGGTCCTGAAAGGTGATTTCAGGGTTCCTGTGCAGAATCACCTTTCAGGACCGAGTCATAGAAACATAGAAACATAGAATTTGACAGCAGATAAGGACTGCTTGGCCCACCCAGTCTGCCCATTTCCTTACCTAGTGGATAAGCTGCAGATCCTAGTTAACCAGCAGCCTACTTCTTCCTAACCCCACCCCCTAGAATTGCCTTATGACTGTCCCATGCAAGCTTGAATTCCACCACTATTTTGACTCCACAACCTCCTCTAGAAGGCCGCTCCATGCATCCACAACCCTTCTGTAAAATACTTTAAATTACCTCTGAGCCCCTTCTATCTTCACAAATTGTGCCCCATTGTTCTTGCACACCCTTTTTGAAAGATGCTACCTCTAGGACTTTGTTGATCTCTTGAGGTACTTGAAAGTTTCTATCATGTCCCTCCTCTCCCTCCTTTCCTTGAGGCTATACATATTAAGCTTCTTAAGTCTCTCTTCATATGTCTTCTGATGCAGACCCTGCACCATTTTAGTTGCCCTCCTCTGGACAGCTTCCATCCTGTCTATGTCTTTGCAGAGATTGGGTCTCCAGAACTGCACACAGTACTCCAGATGGGGTCTCATCAGCTGTCTGTACAGAGGGATAATAACTTCCTGTTTTCTACTGGTGATGCCTCTCCCTATGCATCCCAAAATCCCCCCAGCCCTCCTTGCTGCCCTCTCACATTGCTTGCCCACCTTTAGGTCATCTGATATGACTACCCCCAGGTCCCTTTCCATTTTGTTGTTGTTAGTATCTCACCCCCATTGTGTACTCTTCCCTGGTTTTTGTTTCCTGGTGCATTACTTGCACTTCTTAGCATTAAATCTAAGCTGCCATACATTTGACCATTCCTCTAACCTTGCCAAGTCCCTTCTCATCCTTTTCACCCACCTTGTGCATCAACTCTGTTGCAGATCTTTGTGTTATCTGCAAAGAGACATACTTTTCCTTCCAGTCCCTCTGCAATGTCGCTTATAAAGACATTGAAGAGAACCGTTCCTAATACTGAACCCTGCGGCACCCCACTAGTCACCCCCCTTTCTTCAGAGTGGACTCCATTTACTATTACCCTCTGTGTCCTATTCTCCAGCCAATTCTTTACCCAGACTGTCATCTTGGGACCCACTCCCAGGCTGGCTAACTTGTGTATTAATCTTTTATGTGGGACTGTGTCAAATGCCTTGCTAAAGTCTAGGTAGGCCATGTCCACAGCCCCTCCCTGATCTACTACTTTGGTCACCCAGTCAAAGAAATCTATCAGATTTGACTGCCATGACCTTCCCACTGTGAATCCATGCTGCCTTGGGTCCCGTGCCCCTCTGGCCTCTAGATACTCAACAATTCTTTCCTTCAGAAGTGATTCCATCATTTTCCCTACCACTGAGGTTAAACTAACAGGTCTGTAGTTTCCTGCTTCTGCCCTGCTCTCACTTTTGTGAATGTCATGAAACAACAGTGCACTGCTCATGAGATGGAGTTCCAAAAATCCCATGTTGAAAATTTGGTGAACAAATTCCCCATAAATGGCTGTGTTACAAGTGTGCATTGCACAGTTTCTACGCAGGTGCATAACTTTACAAGTTTTTTATATTTTCACTCCAAATTGTCAACATACAGATTTTTTCACACCAGGAAGTACTTGCCAGTCTGTAGTTTCTGACTGAGACCAAAGGAACTAGAGCAAGGGACAGCAAGTGTACTTTTTAGCACCAAGCAATCAGATACACATATTGTAGTATAACAGACTTTTTGCTGCTTTTTAAAGTAACACTAGCTGTGTTAAAGCACTTGTGCTGATCACAACCTCGGCTGCACTTCCGGGTCACGGCTCAGCATAAAGTCAGGGGGCTTAGCGAACAGTGAGAGTGTGTGTGGTGCCGCACGCAGAGACATGTGCATCTCTGCACATGTTTATGCATGTTTAGCGTGGAAAGTGGGTAAAGGAGACACTGGAAAGTTGCAAGTACCTGGTTTTTAAGGATTACTAATTTAGGAAGAAACATTAATACATTGCTGGTGCTGAATCCCACAGTAAACATGATGGAGAACCTTATTGTGGTACTCAAGTCAGGAGACTAATGCATAAAATGCAAGGAGTGTAAAAGGTTTAGTGAAGAAAACTACACAACCTTGCAGGAATATGTGTGTAATCAATGTAAGGAGATTAAAAATTGAAAGGTAAAAATTCTGGGGCTAGATTTGGAACTAAAACGCCATACACAAAGTCAACTACTGAAAGTATCAATAAAGAAAATATCAAACAAGCCTGATCAAAAGAGGAGTAGGAATAAAACAGATCAGGAGAATGACTGGGAATATCCAGTTTCAACAAATAAGACCAAAAAGGGAAGAAGGGCCATGACTTTCAACATCCCTATGAAAAACTTCTTTACCCCATTACTAACTTTAGAAGGTCCAGAATCAAATGATTTGATACCTTTTAATGGACCAACATAGATGTAACAACAAGAACAAAGTTACATCTATGTTGGTCCATTAAAAGGTATCAAATCATTTGCTTCTGGATCTTTTATTGCAAGGACCAATACGGCAACTACTAAATCTAACTTTAGAAGAGAAAGAAGGGGCTAAGGGTACTGAAAGTCAGTCTCAGGCCAATAACAGTAAGACAAATGTGGAAATTTTTGTTGAGAACTCAGAAATGGGGCACAAGGACATACTAAGCATAGAATGCCAGTCAAATAATACTGTATAGAAGGATAACATTGCAATGGAGACAAATGATAGCAATGGTACTGTGAATGATGCTAATAAAATAATTTTTGTAATTGGTGATTCAATGATTAAGTTCACAGATGCCTATACTACAAAGGACCTGAAAGAAAAAGTCACTAGTTCTTATTTGCCAGGAGCCAAAATACAGCATGTAGAGAATTTATTACCAAAAATAGTTACTAACAAAGGCGACGCACCTGTAGTTTTGGTACATGTTGGAACAAATGATGTTAGACATTCCCAAGAAGATCAAATATATCTAGGTTACATGACAATTAAGAAACTTGTTAAACAAGTAAATGGTACTCTGGAGGTGTCAGAGATTTTGCCTGTCCCCAGAGCTAATATGGAAATGAATCAGAAAATAATGAGAGTCAATAGCTGGGTGAGAAGATGGTGCCTAATGCATGGGATTCAATGCTTAAAAACATGGGAGATTTTTAGTTCAACCCAGAACTGGTTTAGTAAGGATAGGCTTCATTTCAACAACAAAGGAAGTAAAGAGTTAGGAAATATGTTTAGGAAAGTGATCGATTAAGACTTTAAACTAGTAACTGTGGGGAGACAGGCCCAACATAAGGATTTATCATAAGGGAATGCAGTGCAAAAGGATTAGAACTCTTGAAAGAAACAGTTAAAAGTTAAAAGATCATAAGGTGTTACTTATAAATGCCAGGAGTATCACAAATAAGCTCGATGAGCTAAAGTATACTCTTGATGCAGAAAATATAGAGATATGCTGCATAATGGAGACATGGGGCAAGGAGGATAACTTGGTAAATGCGATTCCAGGTTACCAATATTTCCAAAAACTTAGGACCACAAGAACTGATGGAGGGGTTGGCCTATATATTGCAAACCATTTTAAAGCACATGTTATAGAAATTATGGACAAGAAATTTGATAATACGGAACAATTTTGGGTTAGGATTAGTACTGGGAAAAATCTGTAACCATGGGACTGTGTTATTGGGTACCTAGTCTCAGCGATACTGAGAACAAACTCTTTTTGGAACTCTTTGAGACCATGATACAAACTGAGAACTGTATCATGATAGGCAACCTAAATGTTCCAAATATGAACCGGAATTCATTCCAAGGTAGTGGAAAATTGAAAACAGGTTCCTAGAAATGTGCCTAACAGGTGGCTTAGAACAATATGTTCATGATAATACAAGAGATTATCATATATTAAATGTTATGCTAAGTAACATGGAGGGATCCATTAAGAATGTAAAAGTTATCCAACCATTAGGGAACAGTGACCATAATATGATAAAATGTTCATTGATAGATCAGTTAGTCACATTTTCTGGTAAAACAAAAATAAAGAACTATAGACAAGCAGATCATATTAAGATTAAACAAGTATTACAGAAATGGGGATGGAAAAAGGAGCTTGCCTATTTAGGAATAGAAGAAATATGGGAGAAAATAGATAATAAATTACAGACTTTTGAAAAAATACAGAATTGTGTACCACAAAGAGAGCAATACGATAAAATGGGGAGGGTACCAATATGGTTTACTAGCAAGATATGAAAACGGATACAAAAAAAGGAAAAGTTTTTCAAGAAATATAAGGCTAACACCTTGGATATGAGAAAACAAAAATACTATGAGAGAGCCAGGAAATGTAAGAAAGCCTTACGTAGGGCCAGAGCTGAAGCTGAGTTATGATTAGGAAGCAGAAACAGGATAACTATAAACATTTTATAGCTATGTAGGCAGCCTGAGGAAAGGCAATAACCAAACTACAAATATAAAGGATGGTGATAGGATATTGGAAAATGAAAATGAAATGGCCACTCTGTTTAACAATTATTTTTTAAACACTTTCCAGGACTCTGTGGCATCTGGAAGTCTTGGGATGAATAAAGGTGACAGACAGGTGTGGTCTTATGATAGAAGTTATACCCAAGCAAAAGAGAGGCTTCTGAAACTAAACAAATATAAAGCAGGAGAACTGGATGGTGTCCACCCCATGTTTTTGAGTAAAATCGCCGATGAAATAGCAGGACCCCTATCAGTCTTATTTAATGCATCATTAAGGGATGGTATAGTGTTGAAGCCTGGAGAATGGCCCATATTACCCCAAATCATAAATCAAGAGATAAGGTGTAAGTTAGCAGTTATAGGCCTATTAGTATCACATCAATTATTGGAAAAATTATGGAGGCCTTTGTTAAGGACTTCCTTGCTGAGGATCTGAAGCATCTACAATTAGTAGATGTATCGCAAAATGGTTTTGAAGTTGGCAGATCATGCATTAGTAATCTGCTACTTTGTTTTGAAACTGTTAGCCAAGCACTAGACCTGGGCTTACCAGTGGATGTGATTTATCTTGACTATGCTAAAGCCTTTGATTCAGTCTCTCATAATATCTTGTTGAACACATTACAGGATCTGAACGTTAAAGACTACCGTAGAGCATGGATGGCTCCATGAAAGAGTGCAGAGAGTTCAAACAAGAGGTTTTATGTCATACTGGGGTAAGGTACCTCAGGGGTCGATATTGGGCCCACTTTTGTTTAACGTGTTTGTCTCTACCATGCAGATTTCAAAATGGCCATGGCTTTGCATATATGCAGATGATACCAAGATAGGTGCAGCTGTAAATGATACAGCTTCAGTTCTGGCTTTCCAGGAACAACTTTATAACTTGGAAAGTTGGGCATATTCTCATAGGCTGAGGTTTAAGGAAGCCAAGTGCAAAGTTATGCACTTTGGTTTCAATAGCCCCAGATCCAAATATTTAATAAATCTCCAAATCATAGACAGCACCGAAAATGAATAAGATCTTGGTGTAATAATATTAAACAAATTATGCTTTGATAGGCATAATGCAGAGGTAGCCAAACGAGCTAATAAATTAATTGGAAACATCCTTAGTAACATAAAAAGCAGAAGTGATAAACTTTTAGTGCCCCTATATAAGTCTTTAGCAAGGCCTGTTCTAGAGTATGGCACACCTATTAGTGCTCCTCAGTGTTGGGAGTTTAAAAGTAATTGAAAGAGTTCAAAGAAGATTTACAAATTAAATCAGCACAGTCATAAATAAGGAATGTCAAAGTAGAATACAAGATCTGGGCTTATATTCCATGAAGTATCGGGGAATAAGAGGTGACCTCTGTTATGTCTATAATGCTTTTAAGAACAAAATGCTCTGGGAATGTGCAGATTTGAATGCTAGGGAAGTGCTAGAAAGGGTAAACAGAGTATATACGTATCACTTACACAGTGAATTATATAAAACCACTAAAAGAGGGCTATGGTTCAACCAGAGGGTTGTGCAAATGTGGAATTCATTACCACAAGATGTTGTGAATGCTACAGTAGTAGCATCGATGTATTTAAGAGACTGCTAGACCAGTACATGACTGAAAAAATATGGGAGTATGTCCACTAAATAGTGACAAGTCCTGTGATGGCTCATGTAGCTACTTGGACTTGTAACACCAACCTATGCATCTATGAACCTATGACCTCATGAACAGTACAGCTGTCATTTCTCAAATCATGCCCGAAAAGTGTTTGCACACTTGTGGTGCAGAGTAGCGCAATCCTTGCATGAATTACCTTTCAAGGCTGAGTAACAAAATGGCAGTACCACTTGTCATGAGCTGGGGTCCCAAAAAGGCCATGTTGAAAATTTGGAGCAAAAATACCAAAAAAACACCCACATTACGTGTACTGATTGACATTTTCCTACACATGTGCATAACTTTGCCAATTTCTCATATTTTCTCTCCCAATTTTCAACATAGCCATTTTTCACACCGCCTCATGAACACTACAGCTGTAATTTCTTACATTCTGCCCAAAACAACGTTCCACATCTGTGACTTGGAATAGCATTTTGTCATGGATTAAGACATTTTCACCAATAGGGTTTATAAGGTAAGGTGATAAGAAGACTATGTTGAACAATTGGGGTCAAAATGTGAAAAAATTATAACATTATCATGGCAATGTGCAAGTATCTGCTTGCTGTGCCTACATCCCAGGTTCAGAGACGGACTCGGGAGTTGGAAGGCCGGTCAGGGACAGTAGGATTGAGTCTGTCAGGGACTGCTCTCCTTCGTTGGGGAGAGGGGGGAAGAGTGTCTGGTGCATTGTGCACCTCTGGTGGAAGCTGGTGGTACCACTGCTGCCAGCACCTCATGCAAGAAGGGTGAGGCAGATGCTGGCATCACTGCATGTCCCTGCCCCCAAGGATCTTCAAAAATTAGCATACTGAGGCCCAACACTGCAGGCAGAGGGCCTTATAGCCCCTGCAATGGTGGGTGTAGCCCAATATCGCCCACCCTGGAGGGCACTATTGTGCTTAGAAAATGGGACGGTAACGTTATATGTTTTAAAAAAATAAATTTTATGTTAAAATGCTAAACCTCAAAGTTTTTTTAATTTTTTTTTTAATAAAATAGTTCCTCTGCCTTCATATCAATGTTGTGTTTTATTTTATAACTAAGAACTTTTGTCCTACTGGGGTGTTTGTAGTTGTAGATGGTTGTCATAGTTACCTACCTTTCAACTAGACACACTGTTGTATGTTTAATATTTACTGGGGATGGGGGCTATATTAATTTATTCTTTTTTTTGTCAGTTGCTCTCTTTTTGCTCCATTTTTATCTGTGGCTGTGCAAGGGGCTACGTTACAAAAATGAATGAATCAGGAAGGCTCAGGAGCAGCGCAGTGGTAGCCAGCATGCGGTCACACTGAGGAACAGCGTGGTAAGGGAAAAAATGGCAAGGATCCACATTACATTTCTGTTTTCATTTAATTTTGAGATCCATTTTGATTTTTGATAGTGGGAGGGGTATATTAAAATACTGAATTAATTGGGGTGTTGGAGCAGTGGTGGTGGGCGGGCGGTCCCACTGAGGAGCATCCTGCTACAGACAGAAGGTCTCTTATGTTATAAACAATGGAAGTCATTTGAGACAGTAGGGAAATGTACTCTTGTTGGCTGAGAAGCTCAAAATTCATTGAGTGCTCTGTCATTTTGTGTTGGTCTGTTTTGCCAGCTTTTTCATTTTTGGTGGGAGACGCGAAAGTTCTGTGGTTTGTCAGATCTGTTGCAGTCTCGAACATTCGTGGTGGGTTTGAATAAAGTAAGTGGCTGACAGACACCTGTGGGTGATGGGGTACCTTGGGCCGGCATTTGTTTTAGGTTGGCATTGTTGTCTGATAGATGCCCACCTAAATGAGTGTGACAGTCAATCAGAATTTAAAGTGGCTTTCACCCATTTTCTAAGAAAATTTAATACACGCCCAAAGTGCCTGATGCTGCATAAACCCAAGTGCAAAGCAAAAGGTGTGTATTAAATTTGAGTAAGCACACCACCCCATGTTTCATTTTATATAATCACTTGGTATCCATTTTTTTCCTTACCGCCCTTTATAATGTTATGTAGTTAATTAGATTTTTATTGCAGTTCTTGACAGCATAGACTAACACTCACCTTAAATTCACACCTCATACATTCCACCTGAAGTATTTATTTCATAAACTCAGAATGCCCCTAGACTGAACCATGCTTCCATAATTTGTTTCCCACATATAATCTGCAAAGACATCAGGTACTGACAGTAACTTCACATGACAATTTCCGAGTTCAAGCAGCATATAATGCATAGCTCCTATGTCAGGCTCTCACTCGGTTTACACAACATTTTTGACCAGGTTTTAAGTGAGGTTACTGTTTAATTTTTGTCTGCAAATTAAAGCTTTCAGTTATTGTTTTCAGAGATGGCCTTTCACAGTAATACTATTGTCTCATTCAAGAGTATCTTGAGACTGCAGCTACAGGGTGCAGTGTGCATGTTTGTTATAATGGTTATTATGGTAAATAATTACAGACCATCTGTGTTGAAAAAGCTGATGATCATGTATTATATCACAGCAACACACAACAACTAAATGACAGTCAAGGCCACACATTGAGTCTCACACCAGTGGTTACTACTGCAGCCCATCATCAAGGTCATGTCTTGGATTTAGTATTCCCAATGGTTTGTTACCACCCTATAAAGGAGCTAAGCAGGACTTCAGGTGGCAATTGATAGAGTGTGGTGGCTGCCTGTGAGACTGGATCAGAGGAAACAGTGGTGGCCTATAACAGGGCTATTGTCTTGGCCCTTGATTCTGTCAAACAAGTTCAAATATGACCCAAGTCTTCTCACTTGGGATGCCCATGGTTTGACCTGGAACTTATGGAGATGAAGACCAGTGGTCAGAGATTGGAGCATTTATGGAAGATGTTCAGGACCAACTAGGATAGACTGGCTTTGAGAACTCACACACGGTGTGTTAGAAAGGGCTAGCTCCCAAAAGAAGGCAGCACTTCTGCCCAGGGAGATTGCTGCAGAGAAGAACAGACTGGCTCAGGTTTTCTGGACTGTAGACAGGGTATTACATCCTGTCTGTCTCCAACCAGTAAAAGCAATTTCATCCACCACATGCAAAGAGTGTACTTAGTTCTTCTCTGACTGTGTGTCCCTGATCAGGCTTGGAATAACCACAACTGGGCTGTCATGGCCCAGCAGAGGGGAGCTGGTTTTCATGAATGGCATACGTCCTGTTTAGTACAAGTTTAGCCCAGTGCTGGTGCAGTAGGATTGTGAGGTGATCTCTTAGTTTGGTCCCACTTATTGTGAACTGGACCTTGGTCTGGTGCACTTACTGGTGAGTTGTGTGGGATTTGCGGGCCCAGCGTATTTGTTGAGATATTCTGGTTATCCCCTTCAGAAGAGTCTTTTCCAAGTGCATTGAAGGATGTATTGGTGAGGCCCTTGCTGCAAGTAAATCTTTGAACCTGGACTGCTTAGCAAATATTAGACCTGTTTCTAACCTTTGCTTTCTGGAAACAGGTTACTGAGAAGATGGAGGTTCTGCAGCTCGAGGCACACCTAATGACCTTCAACATTTATGACCCACTCCTGTCCAAATTTAGATCAAGGCACAATATGAAGACTGCATTGGTCAGGGTGAATACTAGCCTCTTTAGGGATACAGATAGAGAGGAATGGTCCATCCTCATTCTCTCAATCAGCATTTAAATCTGTGGACCATGGTTGTTGATGGATTGCCTAAGGGAGTACTGTGGATTCACTGGCATGGGCATTAGTTGGTTTGGGGCCTTCCTCAGGGATAGGGTACAGAGGGTGGCAATAAGGAATTGCACCTCACTTCTGAAACCCCTGCTCTGTGATGTAACCCATGGCTTTATTCTCTCCCCATGTTGTTTGCAGTGTACATGCTGCCTACAGGTGACATCACCAGGCATTATGGCCTGGGATTTCACTACTATGTAGATGATAACTAGCTGTACCTGTCATTTGTACCCAGGATGCCTAGTGCAGTTGACATATGAAATTTATATCTGATTGATATTCAAGACTGGATATCCTAAACCTGGCTAAGACTCAACCTAGACAAGATGGAGGTATTATTGACTGAGCCTAGACAATGACATGGGCCAGGGTCTACAGTGGAGATGACTGGCCTTGTGTTTGGTTCCTCCAGCCTTGAGGACTCTGCTAAAGTAAAGAATCTGGGTGTCATTCTGGAATGAAAGACTTATGCTTGAAGCCCAGGCACTGTCCATAGTCCAGAATGGCTTTTACTACCTCAGAAACATCTCCCAGATTAAAGCCTTGATCCCACCAGATGACCTGCCCTCACTGGTACATATCTTTATGACTTCCAGTCTTGACTACTGTAATGCTCTGCATCTTGTGGCTAGTGTAGGGGTCCTATGATGCCTGCAGCTAGTGCAGAATGCAACAAGCATGTTGCTGATAGGCCTTCCAAGGTCATATAATTTGACCCCACTCCTGCATGACCTGCACTGATTGCCAGTTAAGTGGAAAATCACCTTAAGTGTTGGTTTACTGACCTACAAGGCCCTATGTGGTAGTTCAGATTGATGTAAAATTGGTGATGAAACAAAATTATTTTCGATACTTTCATGGAATATTGCTGGCATTTTAAATAAACTGGAGGATAATGCTTGGATTGAAGAGATTAAGAGCAATGATATTATTTTACTACAAGAAACTTGAAGGGGATCTAATCAGGAATTTTTCTTGGAGGGTTATAGTAAATTTGAACTTAAGGGGGAAAAACCCAAAGAATAATCATGGTTGGAATAAAGGTGGTATCATGACCTTGGTAGCGACAGAGATAAAAATGAAAAACTGGCCTGTTGTCATGTATAAAAACTGTGGTCTAATTGTTGTTCTGAGCTTACCTCAAGCACATCTATGTATTTTGAACATTTATTTTAATCCTACTATGTCAATGCAAAAGGTGGTTCAAGAATTAGAAGAAGTTCAAAAAGAGATAGTTTTACTTCATGATCAGTATGATAATGTGGTTGTTATAGGAATGGGTGACTTGAATGCTAGAACTGCTAATAGGCTATACTTTGATGGTGATAATCAGATGGAAGAACTGTATTATGCAATGGAGATAGGTAATTGAAATGCAAAGGATAAAGCTTTAAACATGAGAGATAAAATGATTTTAAATTGGATGTCTAATAACTTTCTATGTATTGTAAATGGATGTGTAACAGGTGATTTGGAAGGTAATTTTACTATTTATTCCATGATATCAGGAAAAGGCTCAATGCTTGATTATGCGTTTATGGATGTTTTCCACTGGCATTTAATTGAATTATTTAGAATTAATCAAAATCTGTTTAGTGATCATGCAGCTTGCATATTGTGGTTAAAATGGGAAAGTCTAACAGGAAGGAATTATGATAATTTGGGGGATGCTTTCTATGTTTACAATACTAAAAAGATTATTTGGAATATGCTGGCTTATAAAAAAGTGCTAGTCATGCAGAAGAATGAGCTGGTAGAAAAAACAGTATTAAATATTAAGGAAGGACTGAATGTCTTGGAGAATATTTGCTTGTTGTTAAATATTATTAGGCAGAATACTGTTAGTATGAAACCCAATGTAGGGCAGATATTTGGTAAGGATAGGGCAACATGGTATGACAAAGACTGTAAAAAATTTAAGGGGGATATTAATAAGACAAGAAAAGCAGCAATAAATAACCCAGATTTAAGACTCTATAAAGGAGTTAAGGTTATGAAAAAAAGAATATCAGAAAATGTTAAGTCAAATTAAAAGAAAGCATAGCAAACAGATGTGGGGGAAATTACAATGTGCTATTAGGGAGAAGGATAATAAGCAATTTTGGACATTGATTGCATATGGTGAGTCAAAAATATCAAGTAATATTGAGGCCTTGATTTCTGAAAAAAACATTGGGTGGAGTTTTATACTAGTTTATACAAAGCACCATCGTTTAATGAAAATGTGATGTTCCAGCCCTTAATAGATATAGGTGATAAGTATACTCAAAATGATATTTGGAAAGAACTAACGATAGATGACATAAGAAGACACAATAATCAAAAAAATAATATGGCTCTGGGAATTGATGGAATTCCAGCTGAAATATTTAAAGTTACTATAGAGTGGTGGGCCATAATCTTGGTTGTAATTTTCAATAACATAATTGAGGAAAAGAAAATTCCTGGAGATTGGCTAAATTCTGAGGTGGTACCATTATTTGAGAAGGGGGACAGATTTTTACCTTTAAATTATAGGCCCATCTCTTTAATATGTATTCCAGCAAAATTTTTCTCCCAGGTGATTTTGGAAAGATTGCAAGAGTGGATGAATTTTAGAGGTGTCCTATAGGAAATTCAGTTCAGTTTTAGGAAGAATCGGAGCACAGTCGATAACATATTCATTTTTGATTACTTGACAAAAAATGTAAACAATTAAGAAATGGTGGCCTATATGGATGTTTTTTAGACTTGAAACAAGCATTTGATAATGTTAACCAAGAGATACTTTGGAAAATGTTATCAACATGGGGGATAGAACCTGGTCTATTAAATTTAATTATTAGTTTGCATAAAAACTCTACAATGAAAGTTAGGTATAGTAGAAAAAGTCAATATACAGAAAAAAATAATGGTTAAAAAAGGAGTAAAGCAGGGCTGTTTATTGGCACCAGCACTTTTTAATATTTGTATTGATCAGTTAATCAGAGAGCTGAATAGATCTGAAACCGATGCCCCAAAGTTGATGGTTTTAAAATTAGTGTATTGGCCTACGCAGATGATGCAATTATTTTATCGAAAACTGTTGGAGGTCTTCAGAAGGCAATATATATAGTTGTTAATGTACTTCAGAAGTTATCATTAGAAATAAATGTTGAAAAAACAAAGGTCATTAAAATGGGATAACTGTGTAGACGTGCCTGTGCTTGGAAAGTGAAAAATGAAAGGTTGCAGGAGGTAAAATAATATAATTACTTGGGGGGAATAATAACTAATTCACTAGATTGGCATAAACATATTGATAATAATAAGAATAAAGGGAAACAAATAGTACTGGCGCTAAATAGACATGGCAAATTATTTAGTAATAACTCTTTTGAGGCCTCTTGTAAAGCATATGTAGCAAAAGCATATGCAGTGATGTTATATTCTTCAGAGGTATGGGGACTTGAACACATAGTGAGTCTATTAGAGCTGATTCAAAATATGTTTGTCAGGATAAATTTGGGCTTACCAACCACAGTTTCGGGCAGCCATTTAAAAATGGAATCAGGATTATAGTCTTTGGTCTTAGCTGCAAAAATGTGTGCATTGAATTATTGGAAAAGGATAGTAAAAAAATGAGGATATTACTGTAAGGCATGCTTGCTGGTTAGAGGATAGAAAGTTGCAAGATGAAGGTTGTAGTTATAATTCATGGTTTAAACAACTGGAAATTGATATTACAAAAGTTGGAATTGAATCACTCTATAAAGTTAGATCTATAACATAAATTGACATATATGTTGATTGCATAAAAAACAGATGAACTGATATTCAAAGGCAGGAAGACTTTGCAAAAGTTAACTCATCTTCATTGTTTTTGTTTTATAAAAAGTATTGGACATCTGGGGTCCTCAGAACTACTTGATTTGGTGTCAAAATGATTTACATAGAAAGATATTTGCTAGAATGAGGTTTAACATCCATATGAATTGTCATGATCAAAAAAACATGGGGAAAAATAAGTAAGCAAGAATTGTGTGAATGTAAAAAACAGATTTTAACAACTGATTATTTGATATTGGAATGTTACCTTATGAAAGATCCTAGGAAAAAATGGCTTAACCCAATATTTCAGAATTTGTATGGTAAAAGGAGAGAGGATATAATGGTAAAGTTGTTAGATGGAAATGTAATGAGATATTCATATTCTGTAATACATTTTTATTTAGATGTGTGCAATATACTGACATTTAAGTTATAGAAATGTAATATTTGTGTAAAGTTGAAATAGTTCTCTGCACATTTGCCAAGTTGCAAGAAAGGCTAATCTACAACCAACTCCGGGACTACTTGGAAGCTCATCAGCTCCTTACTCCCTCTCAACATGGATTCAGACCAAACCACGGTACTGACACTGCCCTCATTAACTTCTTGGATGAAGTGCTCAGGGCAATGGACAAAGGGATACCCACAGGTGCAGTCTTTATAGACCTGTCCAAGGCGTTTGACCTTGTTGACCACAATCTTCTGCTACAGAAGCTGCACAATGTGGGCCTAGACCCCCATGCCCTCAAGTGGTTTGGAAGATATTTTTCAGGCCGGACACAGAGGGTCACATGGAAGGGGTCCATGTCAGAGCCACTACCTCTAAAACAGGGAGTACCTCAGGGTTCAATACTAGGCCCCCTCCTATTCTCAATATTTACCAATGAATTAAGTACCTACTGTGGGGAGAGCTTGGTTGTACAGTACGCTGACGACACTGTCATCTACCGACCCTTGGGCGATGTGGTCGCTCTTGGTCCACTCCTCCAAAAGGACCTCACATCCCTAGAGACATGGCTGTGTGAGAACAGAATGGTACTTAATGCAGACAAAACCAAGGCAATGCTATTCAGGCCAAGATCACTGGGACTTGACGGGTCCTCATCCCTCCAACTAACCACACTCTCTGTTAAAAGCATTAATGTAGTTCCCTACCTAAAATACTTAGGCCTAACTCTGGATCAGTCAGTCACCTACAAGGACCACGTGGACCAAGTCACCAGGACCCTACATCGCAAACTCGGTACCTTGAATCGACTCAGGGACCAGCTCATCCCTGAGACCAGGCTCTCCATTGCAACAAGTGTCCTGCTCCCTACCCTGACCTATGTGACCCCGATTATACAGGGCACGGCAAAGCAAGAGGTATCTAGGATGCAAATCCTTTACAACAAAATAGCTCGGTTTGCTACCCAAGACCATCCACAACGTCACCACTGTGACACTCTGGCCCAGCTCCGGTGGCCCACATTGGCCCCTCGTCTCCAATACCCATTGCTTGTCCAGGCCTACAAGCTACTCAAACCCCCAGCTCCACCAAGCATAGCCAGAACCATAGCCATTAAACACAACCCTAGGAATTTAAGGACATCAGAATGAACACTACTAGAAGTCCCCAGAGTAAGGACCAATGCTGGTGGCAGATCCTTTTCTTGCCAAGCCCCCAGCCTATGGAACAAGCTCCCCCCCAGTCCAGGGTGCCTCTTCACTCACGAACTTCTGCACCAGGCTCAAGTCCCATATACTGGCCACAAGTGCATGCCACTGTCACGGCTCTTAAGGTATCCCCTTTTTTCTACATCAAACCTTCCCAAAGGTGAGCCGACCATGTACCTCCCTCTAGTATCTGGACACCTAGAGAACAATGCTACCTCATGTATATCACTATGCTAAGTAGTACCAAGGCAAAACTGTGTTGTGATGATAACCATGTCTGTAACCACCTTATGCTGAACAACCTATGTAATCAAAAGTTTTTCCCCACTGTATTTTATCTTGTATTGTTATCCCGGGTCGCCCCTGAAAAAGGGATCTTTGGGACTAGGTGGGCCTACCCAGTAACCAAAAGTTAATAAATAAATAAATAAATAAATAAATAAAATAAATAGTTACTGAAATGTCATGCTTTGTATTTTAATCAAACTTTTCAGTGTTTACCTTTTTGGATATACACTGGTTGGCTTTTAACAATAAAAATGCATTCATTCATTCATATGTGGTCAGGGCCCAGGTTATATGAGTGATCTTCTGTCTCCTTACTGTTCTACTTGTTCCTCCGCTCCTCCACAGTGAGCCCCCTAGCAGTTCTTAGGGCCATGCTTAAGACATCCAAGGACCACACTTTTGAAGTGTCTGGCCTGGCTCTGTGGAACTCTCTCCCCAGGTATCTAATGGAGGCATCCTCTCTGGAGGCCTTTAAGAGGGGCCTTAATCATAGAATCATAGAATGCTGTCAGCAGAAAAGGACACCAGTGGCCCATCAAGTCTGCCTTCCCATAATTATATTCCCATCCCTCCTTGCCCTACTAATCTTTTTTGCCCAACCAATCCCTTAAATCTGTCCCATGCCCTCTTGAATTCCCCCCCCCCCACTTTTTCAGCTCCCACGACCTCCTCTGGTAGCCTGTTTCAGGAATTCACCACCCTTTTAGTGATGTAATGTGCCCTTGAACATCCCCTGACTCTTCCCCCCTCCAACCTCAGACTGTGGCCCTATTTCTATCCATGCCTTTTCTCTTGAAGAGGCTCCCCTACCCTGTCTTGTTTATTCCTTTCACATATTTGAATGTTTCAGTCATGTCTCCCCTCTCCCTTCTGGTCTCCAGTGAGTACAGGTCCAGCTCCCTCAGCCTCTCCTCATAGGATAACTGATGCGTGCCCTGCACCATCTTAGTAGCCCTCATCTGGAATCTCCCCACCACATCAATATCCTAATGCAGGTGTGGTCCCCAAAACTGAACCCCATACTCCAAATGCGGCCTCACCATGGACTTGTACAGGGACATAAGTACCTTCCTCTTTCTATTCATTATGCCCCTCCCTGTGCAAGCCAGCATTCCGTCTGCCTTACCTACTGCTTTCCTGCACTGGTTCCCCACCTTGAGGTCATCCAAAATTATAATCCCCAGGTCCCTCTCCTGTTTTGAACCTTTTGTTTCTTCCCCTCCTAACATGTACTTAGCCTGTGGATTGTTATGCCTTATGTGCATCACTGAACACTTCTTGTCATTAAAACTCAGTTGCCATGCTTCTGACCACTCCTCTAACTTCTTCAGGTCTCCCCTCATTGTCTCCACTTCCCCCGTGATGTCCACCCTGTTACAGATTTTCATATCCTCCGCAAACAGACATACTGTCCCCTCCAGTCCCTTAGCTATGTCTGTGATAAATATATTGAACAGTAAGGGCCCCAGCACTGACCCCTGTGGCACACCATTCAACACCAACCCTTCACTGGAGTATACCCCATTCACTTATACTCTCTGGCTTCTGTCCCCAAGTAAATCTTCAACTTACTTTGTTATTTTTGGCCCCACCCCCATGCTTTCCAGGTTGTTAACCAACCTTCTATGATGAACGGAGTCAAAGGCCTTTCTGAAATCCAGGTAGATCACATTCACCACCCCTCCCTGGTGCACCACTCTTGTTACCCAGTCAAAAATACTATGAGGTTCATCTGGCACGACCTCCCTGCAGTGAAGCCATGCTACCCCTCATCCAGCAGCCCCACCTCTTCTAGGTACCTGACCACCCTCTCTTTGACCAGTGCCTCCATCACTTTATCCACCACCGATGTGAGGCTGACTGGATGATAGTTTCCCACCTCTTTCTTGCTGCCACCTTTGTGAAGTGGCACCACATCCACCCTCCTCCAATCCCTAGGCACCTGCCCTGAGTCTAGGGACAAGCTGAACAACCTTGTCCATAGTGCCTCCAGTTCCTCCCTCAACTTCTGGAGCACCTTAGGATATATGGCATCCAGTCCCATAGCCTTATCCACCTATAAGTTCCCCAGCTTCTCCTTTACCCTGGTCTCTGTAAACAGGCTTGTGTCAACACCTGCACCCTGCCTACCACTCCTCTTTAACTTTGGTCCACTTCCCTCCTCTTCTGCCATGAAAACTGAGCAGAAGTATTCATTCAGTACTTCTGGCTTCTCGGATTCATTCTCCACCTGTATGCCCTTGTCTACCTTAACTCTATCTACCCAATGTTTGGCCTTCCTCCTCTCTAACATTCCTAAAAAAGGTTTTGTCTTCCCTTTTGGCTTGATTAGCTATCCTCTCCTCTGTCTTCATCTTTGCCATCCTTATCATCTGCCCTGCCACCTTCCTCTTCTCTCTGTAGGAATCCCTGTCCTCATCCCTCTGGGTCCTCTTATATGTAGCAAAAGCCTTTCTTTTATCTCCAATCACCCTCCCTACCTCCTGGTTGAACCATAATGGCCTCCTCCTCCTTTTATTCTTCTTGACCTTTCTGATGCAGGTTTCTGTGGCCCTTAGCAGCCCCTTCTTGATAGAACCCCATAACTATATCCCAATCTATATTTAGGAGGTTGAGGTCCCCAACCAGCAGAAGTCCCCCCCCCCAAGTGCCATCCTCTGGATCTTCCGCCGCATCTGTCTGTCTACCTCCTCAGTCTGAGTAGGAGGCCTATAGAACACCCCCATTCTCAAAGATTCTCCTGACCTCTTGTCCAGAATGACCCATAGGATCTTCGCTGCCTCATGGTTCCCCCACCCCTCTGCTACTCTGATGTCATCCCTGACATAAAATGCAACCCTTCCCCCTTTTCTTCCCAACCTATCTTTCCTGAAGATTCTGCATTCCAGGATACTATGTCCACATCCCATGTGTGGTGCTCTGACCACCAGATCTTGGTTACGGCCACAATGTTTATAGACTCATCTGTTATTATGGCTTCTAGTTCAGCCATTTTATTTCCTAAGCTTCTGGCATTGGTGTACAGGCCGCTCCACCAGGTGCCCCCACCCTCCTTTCCAAAGTCACCTTCTCTTACTATGACCCCCTGAGGCCCTGCTGATCATGGTCATCTCCTTTCCCTGTTGCTGCTCCCCCATCTGCCCCTACCTGCTGGGGAGTGCTGATTAGTCTGGTGTTATCTCCAGTTCCCCCTCCTATCTGCCTAGCCTCATACTCCCCCGCAGCAGTTTATGCCACCACTCAAAACCCTGCCTATGTACTCTTGAAGGCCCCCTCTCAGAACCCTACCCCTCTCTCACTGAGGTGAAGCCTGTCCTTCTAGTACAAGTCCTCATCCTCCCACATGCCCCCTCTTAAGACCTACCTATTTAGAGTGGCTTTTCATCTCTATAGTTAGCCCCACTGGTTCTGTTTGTACTGTTATGCTGTGTTGATTTATTTATTTATTTTAGTTGTATTTATCTATTTTAAACTGAAGTCATACTTTTTCTTTTATTTCATGATCTGTTTTAATGATGTGCAGTCCTCAGAGCCCCTGGGATTGGACGCTTAACACATAATCTACTACAACTAGTAAGCTGAACTCCTACCTGCCATGTCAAAAGCAATCTGGAGGGTGAAGGAGATATGAGACAATTATTTCCCAGAAACGAGGAGCCACCATGAAGCCCTGTCTCCTAGCCTCCCCTGCCTGTTTGCATCAATACAACCAGTGCTATCCTAGCTACCTCAGTCAACCAAAACAGCATCAGGAGAGTATATTACTGCCCTCATTGGGGATCGAGGTAAGAAACTGCAGAAACTGCAAAAAAACAAAAAACTTTTAATGTAACTGGTTGCAAGTTGATAACTGACTGTTTCAACAGAGAGGTCTCAGTGCATGAAAAGCAAAGCTGCTGAATCTTGCAGCTGCAACTTTAACAGCCCTTTCTAGTTCAGCTGATTGTCAAACACTGCAGTTGCTGCTACGGTCTCAGAAAAATTATACAGGCTGATCTCAAAGAAACCAATAAGAAAATCTCTGATGTTGCAGCTTGTACAACCTCGTTGGAAGGCTGGCAGACCCATTTAGACCCAGAGATCGTAGCACTGAGGCATAAACTGAACAAAGTGGAAATCAAACTGGAAGATCTTGAGGGGAGAAATAAGTGGAAAAATTAAATCTTTTTCGGCCTACTTGAAGAAGCCGAAGGTTCCTCCCCAGTCTTGTTTACACAAAAGCTCTTGGTTAATATTGCAGGCCTACCACCGCATTCCACCATTTACCATGTGGAAAGGGCCCACTGTTCATTACAGCCTCGACCTCCTCCCAGCGCTAAGCCCAGACCACTTATTATCCGCCTCTTGAGTTATATAGATAGGCAGCATATCCTGGCTAAATCCAAGGAGCTGCAGGAAATAAAGTGGGAGGATGCACATCTCCGAATCTCACAGAATTTGCCCTTAACAACCCGACAGAAAAGAGCTGAGTATCACATTTCTGTGACCAAATTAATTGCTGGCGGAATCAAATTCCCGATGATCTACTCAGACAAGCTATCAGTGTTACATCGGAGCAGCTGGTAATCATTCGAAAACGCCAAACAAGCAGCAGGAGAATTCTCTGTAATGTTTCCTGACCTGTTTGCCCACTGCTGATTATGTTAATTCTGTGTCTTA
This sequence comes from Neoceratodus forsteri, assembly GCA_016271365.2. Lineage (NCBI taxonomy): Eukaryota > Metazoa > Chordata > Ceratodontiformes > Ceratodontidae > Neoceratodus > Neoceratodus forsteri. The sequence goes on from CM057449.1 coordinate 376,681,020, forward strand.
CAAGTGCTTGCCAAGGAACTGAGGAAGTTATGTTTATGGATTTTGATGCGGCTTAAGAAGTTGACCAGCCATTTGTTTGACCACACAAGTACTGCCAGGCTGCTCTTCTCCCTTCCTCGCTACCCTGTCATATGACTGTGCTCCCAGTGAAACTATCCTGCTTGTGGCTTATATTTAGTGAGAAACAAGAATAAATAGCTTGCCATTCTCTCCCTATTTGATCTATCTGCCTTCTTTTCACTTGAGATCACACACCCAACCTTTCACCTCCTCTAGGATCTGTCACTTCACTCACCATTAATGATGGCTGGACTGCTGTCACGGTTGTTGACCCAGCAAGCCTGCCTGTTAGATCCCCCAGCATGAAGTGCGGCCCATCAGATGTTTCAGATGTGTGGATGACCATGGAGCTTTCAGTACGAATATGCGATCTTTGCAGCAAGCGCCAGTTACCCAAGATGTCTTGTTAGGACTGGATCAGATTTCTACTCTTTTCAAGATACTTATCCAATAAGCTCACAACTCCATTATTTACTGCTTAAGAGTCTACAAATCAATATTTTCTCTCTCTTCTCCTCTTTTTCTTTAAATTTTTCTCCTTCTTCCTTTCTATTATTTTTATTAATGACTTTTGCTCTGATCTTCATACCTCAGTGTAAATCGGTCATGCAAGGGCTTGATACATGCTCACATTCAATGGCCCAGAATTTCTCATTAGCCCATTTGTAACAAATTTTAAACATAATTTGACTTAATCTACTAATTAACAGAGTTCATGTGTTAATAGCCTACCCCTTTTATTTTTTTTCTCTTGAAGAAATGAGCATTTTAGGCTAATGGGGGATCAACATCTATAAAGTCTGATAATTGCCTTAAAGGACTTTGCTACCTCCAGATACTAGCTATGCCAGCTATTGCTAGTTGTGAATTTATGGATAATTAGTAATATTACTATTAGACTTGATACGTTTATGCAATTGCTTATGTCCTTTGGCAATGTTTAGGATATTGGTTGGGAATTAATACTCCCTTTAAACAGTGATTACTAAATGGTTAATGTTTTCTGCTCTTTGGTTGAGGTGGGGGTAGTGCTGTGTTATCATGGGAGAAGCAGTTGCATCTTTGTTAAGGGGTTAGAACCTCATCACTGCTTACCCTGTATGGGACTTTCATTAATATGTTTGTTAATCTGGTATTAGGGGCTTAGCTTATATATTACTTGAGGAATTTCTTTCAGAATTGTGGGTTTTTGGGGGATGGGGATCATATTCATGGGTTGCTGGGGGTGGGTGGGCCATGCCACAAGTAAAGGGGTTAATACCATAACATGACTTCTGGGCACTATAAATATCTGGGTTAACGTTTATATTTTCTTTTTTCTAGGTCTCTCCTTCTTTCAATATTTGAATTTCAATTCTCTGTTATATAGTTAAAATGTCCAGTTGCCATTTCTGTACATGGAACATCAAAGGGGCACAAACTCTTGCCAAAAAAATGAAGGTTTTACTGCATCTCCATAGTATACAGGCTGAAGTGGTCTTCTTACAGGAAACACATCTTCTACCAACCCAGATACACTACCTCCATAGGCTCTGTGTGGGTTAGGTGTTTGGGTCAGGTTTTAATTCTTGCAAAAGGGGAACTGCCATATTAATTGCCCGGAGAGTCCCATTCTGCCTACTGCATGAAATATCTGATTCAGAAGACCATTACATTATTGTAAGGGTGATTTTAGGTCGCTCGGGGGATATTCTTGGCTCCATTTTTTGGACCCAACTCTGATAACCCAGAATTTTTTGCAGGCCTAATGTCTACACTCGCCCTCTGGGCCACTTTCCCAATAATTCTTGGAGGGGATTGGAATCAAGTTCTGTCAAACAGCCTTGATTGATCAGGTCATTCTAGATTATCTTTATTCCCAGGTCAAAAAGCCTTGCATGAATTAATGCACTCAGTAGGTTTGGCTGACCCCTGGAGAATCACTTATCCAAATAGGAAAGAGTACTCATTTCACTCTCTCATTCACCAATCACTCTCCCTTATTGATTACTTCCTAGTGAGTGTTGACCTTCTCCCTGGGACCACATCAGTCTTCTATTCCTCAGAAATTTTCTCTGATCACCACATTGTCCAGTTACTTTTGGACATTACACCTCATATTCAACGTGATAGACTTCGGAGGATTAATAATCAAATTTTAAAATCTGAAGACCATATACATCACTTACAATCTTTCATTTCTAATTTCATGACAGATAATTCTCCATTCATGCCTAAAATTGATGTCTTATGGTGCTCACTAAAATGTGCTTTAAGAGGAGAATTAATACGTCTAGCTTTGAAATGCAAAAAACAGAGGGAACAAGCCCTCTCCCCTCTGTTTGACCAGATCACCAAAGCTGAAGCAAACCTGTTGGTTCTATCTCCTGAAGAGGACTGGGAAAAAGCAGAGTCTCTTCGGGCACAATATAACCAGCTATTGACCGAAAAGGCTGAACTCCTGATGCTTAGATCTAGGATAGCCTATTTTGATCAAGGTGAAAGAGTGGGAAATCTTCTAGCTCTTAGACTAAGATCCCAGGTAACTGACAGGATTATCACCTCCCTTCAATCCCCTACAGGTACCCTCCTTATCTCGCCCAAGGATATTTGTGAAGCCTTCGGGGATTATTACAAATGTCTATATACTCCCACCAACTCATCTTTCTCTCAACAAATGCTTGACTCCTTTAATAATGATATTAATTTACCAACGCTGTCTGCCCTACAATCCACTAGTTTGAGAGCCCCTATTGAAATAGAAGAAATAATAAAGGCCATTGACTCACTTTCACTGGATACAGTAAATCCCTTGGTCCAGACATATTTTCCTCTATTTTTCACAAAGCCCTTAAAAGTACATGGGCATCTATCCTTCTGAACACATTTCAATACTTCTATGATAACGGTATCTCTGATATTTTTCTAACCCAGGCTACCATAGTAGTTCTCCCTAAACCAGGTAAGGATCCACTACTCGTAAACAATTATAGACCCATTTCACTTATCAATGTGGATTTAAAAATTCTGGCTAAGATTTTGGCTTCAAGACTAGGCCTGGTTTGGGATTCCTTAATTAGTGCAGAACAGGTAGGATTTATTAGGGGTCATCACTCATCTGATCACCTTAGGAAACTGGCTCATCTTTTTTCTGTGCCCAAGGATTCTCTCACCCCAGCTGCTTTAGTCTCCTTGGATGCAGAAAAAGCATTTGACAGAGTGTTATATGAATATTTATTTTCTCTACTTCCCAAATATGATATCCCTCAGGAATTTCTAAGATAGATTAAAATACTCTATTCCTCTCCCTCAGCATGTGTTCAATGCAATGGGGTGCATTCTACAACCTTCACCTTAAGACAGGGCACTCGTCAGGGCTGCCCCCTCTTACTCTATTTGTTCAACCTTTTCCTAGAACCTCTCAAAAGAAAAATAAACTCCTCTCCATTAGTTTTGGGCATTACAATAGGGAACTCAGGGTATAAACTATCTGCATATCCAGATGATATTCTAGTTAATATCTCATCCCCTTCTTAATCTCTCCCTGCAGCACTTACCATAATTTCCTAATTTAGTAGTTTCTCTAATTATAAATTGAACCTTGATAAAACAGAAGTTTTCCCTCTCAATCATTGCTTTCAGAGATCAGAGATAGCTAATATGGGCCTACATTGGAGATCAGATAAACTTAAGTATCTGGGTATCTTGCTTCATTCCCCTCCCAAGACAATGAAAAAACTTAACCTTGATACCATTGTAAGTACTATAAAAAATGATATCAAACACTGGTCTCTGCTTCCTCTCTCTTTGTGAGGTCTCATGAGTATAGTAAAATTGAACATATTACCCCATACACTATACCCTATGCAAAGGTACAACCCTACCGAGTGCCTGGTTTGCTGAGGTTCACAAAACCATCAATTCCTTTTTGTGGGCTAGGAAAAAATCAAGAAGGAAACTACTCTAAGCTCACCCGTCAGAAAATTGATGGTGGCCTGCAATCTCCTAACTTTTATTTATACTATCTGGCTATCCCTCTAACTAGGATGAGGCACTGGATAATCCCTTCATAGAATCATAGAAACATAGAATTGACGGCAGATAAGGACTGCTTGGCCCACCCAGTCTGCCCATTTCCCTACCTACTAATAAGCTGCAGATCCTAGTTAACCAGCAGCCTACTTCTTCCTACCCCCCCAGAATTGCCTTATGACTGTGCCATGCATGCTTGAATTCCACAACTGATTTTGACTCCACAAACTCCTCCGGAAGGCCGTTCCATGCATCCACAACCCTCTCTGTGAAAAAATACTTCCTTAAATTACCTCTGAGCTGCCCCCATCTTCAAATTGTGCCCTCTTGTTCTTGCACACCTCTTTTTTTGAAAGATGCTACCCTCTTGGACTTTGCTGATTCCCTTGAGGTACTTGAACGTTTCTATCATGTCCCCCCTCTCCCTCCTTTCCTCGAGGCTATACATATTAAGCTCCTTTCGTCTCTCTTCATATGTCTTCCAGTGCAGACCCTGCACCATTTTAGTTGCCCTCCTCTGGACAGCTTCCATCCTGTCTATGTCTTTGTGGAGACTGGGTCTCCAGAACTGCACACAGTACTCCAGATGGGGTCTCACCAGCTGTCTGTACAGAGGGATAATAACTTCCTGTTTTCTACTGGTGATGCCTCTCCCTATGCATCCCAGTATCCCCCAGCCCTACTTGCTGCCCTCTCACATTGCTTGCCCACCTTTAGGTCATCTGATATGACTACCCCCAGGTCCCTTTCCATTTTTGTTGTTGTTAGTATCTCACCCCCCATTGTGTACTCTTCCCCTGGGTTTTTGTTTCCCAGGTGCATTACCTTGCACTTCTTAGCATTGAATCTAAGCTGCCATACATTTGACCATTCCTCTAACCTTGCCAGTCCCTTCTCATCCTTTCCACCACTCTGTGCATCAACTCTGTTGCAGATCTTTGTGTCATCTGCAAAGAGACATACTTTTCTTCCAGTCCTTCTGCAATGTCGCTATAAAGACATTGAAGAGGACCCGGTCCTAATACTGAACCCTCTGGTACCCCACTAGTAACCCTCCTTTCTTCTGAGTGGACTCCATTTACTATTACTCTCTGTGTCCTATTCTCCAGCCAATTCTTTACCCAGGCTGTCATCTTGGGACCCACTCCCAGGCTGGCTAACTTGTATATTAATTCTTTGTGTGAGACTGTGTCAAATGCCTTGCTAAAGTCTAGGTAGGCCATGTCCACATCCCTCCCTGATCTATTACTTTGGTCACCCAGTCAAAGAAATCTATCAGATTCGCTGCATGACCTTCCCCTGTGAATCCATGCTGCCTTGGGTCCTGTGCCCCTCTGGCCTCTAGATACTCAATAATTCTTTCCTTCAGAAGTGATTCCATCATTTTCCCTATCACTGAGGTTAAACTAACAGGTCTGTAGTTTCCTGCTTCTGCCTTGCTCCCACTTTTGTGAAGGGGAATCACATCTGCCCTCCTCCAGTCCTCGGATACCACCCTATCCACCCATGATTTGTTAAAAAGAGTAGTCAGTGGTGTCACTAGTTCTACCCTTAGTTCTTTTAGAATTCTGGGATGAATCCCATCAGGCCCCATTGCTTTGTCCACCTTCAGTTTTAAGAGTTCTTTCAGAACCCTTTCTTCTGTAAATGGGCTGGTATCAACTTCTGTATCCAGAGTGTTTCTACTGTTTGTTTTATGTGCCTTCCCCTCTTCATTTGTAAATACTGAGCAAAAATATTTGTTTAGTACCTCTGCCTTTTCACAGTCTCACTCTGCCCACCCTTCCTCCCCTTTATTAAGCCTCACTATCCCTCCCTTGGATTTCCTTCACTCCCTGATGTACCTATAAAAAGTTTTATCCCCCTTCTTAACTGAGTTGGCTATCTTTTCCTCGGTTTGGGCCTTTGCTGTTCTGACTGCCTTCCCAGCCTCCTTTTGCTTTAACTGATACAGTTCTCTGTCCTGCTCCTTCTGCGATTCCTTGTATTTCTTGAATGTTTCCTTTTTCTCTTGAACCTTCACTGTCACTTCCTTTGAGAACCATAGTGGTATCTTACATCGTTTTGTTTTGTTTATTTGCTTCACACAAAGGCTCGTTACCTCTGTGATGGCATTTTTTATTATTCCCCATTGTTCTTCCACCCCTCCTTCCTGCCCATTTGCTAGTGCATTCCTTAGGCACTCACCCATTTTGGCAAAGTCAGCCCTCTTAAAGTTCAGTACTTTTGTCTTTGTATGGCTTGACTCTATTGCTGTGTTTATTGTGAACCACACTGTTCGATGGTCGCTAGTTCCCAGATGGCTACCCACTTCTACATCCGTGATCCTCTCTCCATCTCCATTTGAGAGAATCAAGTCTAATATTGCTCCCTCTCGAGTGGGCTCCAGTACTAGTTGTCTAAAGCATGCCCCCTGTAGGGCATCTAGAATAACTCCACTCTTCGAAGTGGCAGCTGCAACTGCACTCCAGTTAACATCTGGCGTATTCAGATCACCCATCAGCAATATCTCCCCTTTTTCTGCCATTCTAAGTATACTTTCTATCATTTCCTTGTCCATTTCCTCCCCCTGAGAAGGGGGTCTGTATACAACCTCTGTGCGGATTGTGGTGCCATTGCCTGTCTCCAAATTTACCCACAGTGCTTCTTCTCCTCCCTGTTTACCCTTTTGTTCTGTTGCTTTATTCCTTCCCTTATGTAAAGAGCTACTCCTCTCCTCTTTACCCTCCCTGTCCCTCCTGTAGATAGTGTATCCTGGTATGTTTACGTCCCAGTCATGGTTTTGTGTGTACCACGTTTCTGTGACTGCCACAATATCCAGATGTTCCTCCTCCATCAAGGCCACTAATTCCAGGAAGCTTGTTACCCAGACTACGGGCATTGGTACTCAATGCTCTCATTTTGATGGCTTTACCTTCTGTTGCAGCATTCCCCACTGACCGTTCTACCTCGATCTTTTCTCATTTAGTACCCTGCTTTGTAGGAGAGGCTGGGATTTTCCTGCTGCTTGTCAGTGCCTCCCTTTGACTAGTTTAAATGCTTGCCAATGAAGCATTTAAACCGATTGCTCAAAAGACTTGTTCCTTCCTGGACAGATGCAGACCATCCTGCCAGTATAGGCTGGTGTCCTTCCAGGTGGAACCCCAGTCCCAATGAAGCCAAACCCTGTGCTCCACACCATTTTTTCAACCATTCATTGAACTGCATGGTGCTAATTACCTCGCCTCCCCATGCCTTTGACAGGCAGCACCTCTGAGAAGGATACTGTGTATGCTACTTGTCTTAGGCCCCTCCCCAACTCTGCAATGTCCTCCTGCACTGCTCTAATCTCATGATGAGCCAAGTCATTTGTCCCTAGGTGGACAATTAAGTCCAGCTCAGACTCCCTTGCAGCTGTTCTCCTGATCCTGAGGATGCGCTTCCTGTCCCTCCAAGCCATGGCACCAGGCAGATTACCCTTCTGACTCCCTCTACTCTCTTCTCTGGCTGGAAATTGAGAAGACTCTATGCCTCGTGCAAGGCATAGATCTGAAGGTCCTCCCCTTCTTAATTAGGAAGAACCTCCCTAAAAAGCTGAAACATTCCCCTTAGACTCCCTTATGCTCACACAACATCAATTCAACATCTTTCTTAAGACTACAGGGTATAGAGATGTAACACAACCCCTTTTTAATTATCCTAATGTTTTAATCTCGGGTAAACCATTGGAAAAGATAGTTAATAACCAACTGAGAGATTACCTGTAAGCCGAAGACTTGCTTAACACTATACAGTCAGGTTTCAGATCAAAGCATAGCATGGTATCCACCCTAGCCAAAGTAACTAGTGATTGGCAAAACTCGTTGGACTCAAAATGAGTACATCTGTGCACTGTTTCTAGATTTAAGCAAGGCTTTTGATACCATCGAGCACAGCCTACTTTTGTCTGCCTTGTGTCACCTCGGCCTTGACGCTATCACTATAAAATGGTTCAGCTGCTACCTTACTAACAGAATGCAACAAATCAAAGCTCAAGGAGATTTTCCCCACTTAAGATTCTTCCACAAGGAGTGCCACAAGGATCTATCCTGGGTTCCATCCTTTTTACAATCTACATCAATAATTTAGACTCCAAGGTTCATGTGGCAAAGATGCACTTGTTTGCAGATGACACTGTGCTATACACTGCTAGTCCCTCCCCTGAGGTTGCATTTAAAGAGCTACAGAATGATTTTGTCATCCTGCAACATAACCGCCTTCATCTTAAATTGCTCCTCAATGCTAAGAAAACAAAAGCTATGCTTCTCTCCTTCCAACCATATTTGCAAACCACAATTACTCAAAACCTTACATTACATACCCTACTTGGTGAACCACCCGAAGCAGTGGGCAGGTTTAAATACTTGGGTTGTTGGCTAGACAGTAAGCTTAACTTCATTGTTCACTTGGACAAACTAGTTAGAAAACTGAGGTAGCGCCTGGGCATCTTCTACTACTTTAGACACCTTCTAACCTTCGAAGCAAAGAGAAATCTAGTCCAAACTACATTTCTCCCCCTCTTAGATTATGCAGACATTCTCTATAGCCACTGTCCTAAGTCAAGTCTAACTAAGCTTGACTCACTTTACCACTGGGCTTTGAGATTCATCACTAATACTCCTCTAAACACCCACCATTGCTTGCTCTATGCAATGATAGGCTGGACCTCCCTGACTGTCAGGAGGCAGAGAAACGCGTGCCTTTGGATCCACAGAGCAATTACTGGTAAACTACCCATATATATTTCCAATCTCTTTACTCAAAGTTTGTGTTTCCACAGCTTGAGGCACTACTCACTTGTAATGTTAAAAGTCCCTAAAGTCAGAACTCGATATGGCACTGCAGCTATCACTTTTGCCATTCCATCCCTTTGGAATGCACTCCAGAAGACACTAAAGCTCTGCACCATTCCGGGCATATCTACTCTTATGATCCTACTATCTTCTGTGCTGAAAGAAAATTGCACATGCCATCAATAATTGCCCAAATCCTACAGTCAGTAGCTCCCTGAACTTGAGCAGTTATCTGATTCCTCGCCTGTATAACTGCCATTGTATTGGTAATGTCCTCTATGTCTTCCAGGACCATCTTGTAAATGAGCCTGCTCAAAGGTGTATAGCCGGGTTAAATAAAGTTTGATTGAATGATTGAGTGATTGATTGAAACCACTTAAGTTTAACCTTTTTTGCCCAACATGGGAGTTGAGAGAGTGGATGAGTTAGTTAGAAACCACAAACTGATGTGATTCCAGGAGGCCTGTACTCTTTATCATTAGAATTCTACCCACATGTTCAAATACTTGCAGATTTCCAACTTGTTACTGCAACATTTTGGCACTAGATTGTGGACTAAGACCTTATCAGCTGTCCTGACCCCCTTTGTTAACTCTCTCCCATCAGCTCACTTAATTTCATACGCTTACAGATTTTTTTACAAACCACAGTTGCTGGACTAGAAGGACAAAGAAGTTACTGGTGGGACCATTCTTTACCAACTCCAATACCTCCTAGATGCTGATCAAGAATCTGGAAGCATTTATAGAGATACATTAAATGGGATAGGTACAGATACATGCAGTTTCAGATTAATCATAATTTGTATTATACCCCAGTTAAACTACACTGGATGGGGCCCCTGTCATCTAATCTTTGTGCCAAATGTTCACAGTTCCCGGGGGATCTGTTTCATATGTTATGGTCCTGTGACAAGGTTTCCCCATTCTGGAATTGTATTAAATCTCATTTGCATCGGCTACTATCTCTTTCAGACAAGTTTACCCCTGAGATCTGCATTTTAGGAGATTATGCAAATCTCCAAGGTTGTACTCAAAGAGCTTTTATGGCACTAATCTCAGTGTGTGCTAAAAAATACTGCTTAGACACTGGATGGATGCACTTACACCTTCTCACATGGAATGGTTCAAAGAAACGATGTTTGCTATACAGTCAGAGTGGGTTATTGCTGGGATTACCCATATAATGGAAAAATTCAATAAAGTTTGGGATCCTCTTTACAATCTGTTGTTAATTCAGCCTAGTCCAGCAACTTCTAGTACAAGTGCCCCTCCATAACCTAACGTCCCTTTCTTTGTGGTATGTTGAGAATACACCCAGAAATTATATGGCTCTAATCTTGTGGGGGTAGGGGAGGTGGGTGTTGGAATGGGGTGGGTTGGGGGTTAGGGTAGAAGGAGGAGGATACAGGCATTACTCCATAATTTTTTGACAATTGCTGTATTTTCATGTCTCTAGAAATTGTGTCTATGTATATACACTCAGCAATGTATGACTTACTTTTTAATGATGCCTGTATATTAGACAAGAAAACTCAATAAAGCATATTTAATAATTAAGCAACTATCAGATTAGGTGTGTTGTGCTGATATCATGCCTAGTATTGTACCAGGCTGCAGGGGCCGAGTGCGACTAATCACCCCAGAAGTGACGTTATCACAGCACAACACACACCCTGGAGTGCATTATTGCTATTTTACAATGGCTCACTTATATTTAAAAAACAAAAAAAAAGATAAAACAGCATTTTTACATAGATTTTCACTTTATTTCTTAACGTGGAGATATACCAAGGAAAAAAATAGTTCTGTTTTGGCCAGTCGTGGTGCTGCTGGTAAAGATTGGCTGTGTATGTGCAAATTCCATCCCCCCCCAATACACACAGACACACACGCACAGTTTCCTTTTCCTGTTCGCAGGGAGAGCTGTTCTGGTTTGTGGCCAATGCTTTTGATCGGGAGCTGGAGAAACGTGGCTTTTTAAACAGTACTGAGTGAGTAATCTCCTGACCTTTTCTGTTATGACGATTGCGATTATGATTGATATAAACTGACAAAAAAGGTGTTTGTTGATTCAGCCCCACCTACACTGGGCTTGTTAAAATATGTTTCACTTTGTTTTTTGATCTTTTTCAGTCAGGAAAGAGGTAGTTGGAATGACCGTTACGAAAAACTGAGGGTAATGGTGTTTGACAGTCTCGCACTGCAAGCGAAACGGATAGAATCACCGTCTCAGATGATGACTTTCTTTAAAAACACACAAACATTTATCTGGTTGGTGACATAGTGTTTCAGGGGGTTGTCGCCAGTGTTTGTGGATGGTGGCGGCGGCGGCAAGTAAGTGGCTCCTGGTTACCTATTTTGAAGACAGTTGCATACTGAGAATTGAAGTGGCTGCAGAGCAGGTGGAAGTTAACTGTGTGGAGTGATTCTCCATATGCTTCTGCAGTCTTCTGTGTACTGGGACTAGAGCCATGATGTTGTACTGGGACAACATCACGGGTCCAGTCCCAGACTGACCAATCAAAGTTCAGGAAATTTTTTGCCATTGTATAATAAAAAAAAGAATAGCTTGCCCCAGGAGGTAGTGGCTGCACATACGGTGGCAGGATTTAAACATGCATAGGACAGGAATAAAGGAACACTAGTGATGGGAATGTAAAACTTCAGCCAATGAACATGTAGAGTCATGGGCAGCTTTTAGAAGCAATAAAGTGGGCAGACTGGATGGGTCTGGTGGTCCTTATCTGCTGACAATTTCTATGTATCTATGTTGAATCCAGATTTAGTATTTCCCGTATTGGTCCTTGTAAGAAAAAATCCAGAAACATCTATGTATCATCCTTGTTGCTCTGTGCTGGACATCCTCTAGTAATCTAACATCTTTCTTCAAGTACAGGTGCCAATACTGCACGCAACACTCCAGGTGCAGCCTCACCAACTATCTGTACAGAGGCAAGATCACCTCCCTTCTCCTGGAGGTGATTCCTCTAGCAATACACCCTAGCACCTTGTTGGCTTTAGCTGCTGACTTACTGCACTGTGCTGAGTAGTTCATTTGCCCTGTTATTATCACCCCAAGATCCTTGTCCTCCTCTGTAGCAGCTATCTGCACCCCTCCCAACTGATAACATCTCCTTGGGTTCCTTGCTCCCAAGTGCATGACTTTGTACTTCTTAGAATTGAACCCCAGCTGCCATGTGTCTGACCAGTCCTCACGTTTCATCAGATCTTCCTGCAACCCCTGCCACCTTACTGTGTCATCCACCACCGCACTGATCTTGGCATCATCCACAAAAAGACTAATCTTGTTCTTAATGCTATGTGAGATGTCAGCTATGAAAATATCAAACAACACTGGGTCCAGTACTGAGCCCTGTGGCACCTCGCTTGTTACAGCCCTTGGTGCTGAGAGTTCCCCTCCCACCACTACCATCTGTTGCCTCCCTTGCACCCAGTTCTTGATCCAATTCACCATCTTTGTCCCTGCTCCCTGGTATCCCAACTTGCTAATCAGCCTGTCATGTGGCACAGAATCGAATGCCTTGCTGAAATCCAGATACAGGACACCTACCACATGGCCCTTGTCCAGTTCCCTAGTCACCCAGTCATAATAGTCAACCAGACTGATCTGGCAGGATCTGCCAGAGACAAACCAATGTTGCTTCCTGTCAACCATTACCTTCTAGAAAGGTTACAAACCTCTCTTTAAGGATTGTCTCCATTAACTTTCCAGTAATGGATATGAGGTTTCTGTGTCTATAGTTGCTCATTTCATCCTTGGGTCCACTTCTGTGGAGGGGCACCATGTGAGCTATCATCCAGTCCTGGGGTGCGCACCCTGTTTCCAGAGAGGTATTGAACAAGTCTGCCAATGGCTCTGTCAGGAGCTCCGCCAATTCCTTCAGCATCTGGGGGTGTATGCCATCCGGTCCTGGTGCCTTATCCACCCTCAATGCCCTTAAACCTTCTAGTATAGTACCCTGGCAAGTGTGATTTCCCCATCCATCCCCTTCCCCCGTGCTTATTCTCCCTATCTCCTGAGGCATTGCTGGATCCTTTTCCTAAGTAAATACAGAACAGCAGTATTCATTTAGTGCTTCTGCCTGCTGTGCCCCTTTCTCTGCCCACTGCCCCATGCTTCCTGATCCTTACTATTTGATCTTTGCAGATCCTTCACTCTCTTTTTCCTCCCCCTTTTCATGAATAAATTTATGGTCTAGAGCAGTGATGCACAACATACAGCCCATGGGCCACAACCAGCCTGCAGAGCAGTTTTCTGTGACGCCAGAGACATAGGCAGCTGCTTGAATTTTCACCACAAGGAAAGAATTATTATTTTTTTTTTTTACAAACAGCTTGGTACAGTATCTGCGCTGACCTCATGATACAAGAATAAAGAGATGGCCACAAACGCACAAAAACTAAGAGAGCCAGCCACAACTCTGAACACATTGTTTTGTTCAGCATTTTATAAAACAACCCGGGATCTGCGGCTGTGGTCTGCTCCTGCAATAACAGTTAATTAAGCTGAATAATAGGACTACGAAGCATGTCAGTGTCAAACAGTTCAAACAAATGAATATTGTCAGTAAAACTCAGAAGCATATCACAAGCATAATCACAATCAGTGTCAGAGCAAACAAATCGGTATGTGTTTTAGTCAGTGTCAGGTTGGCAAATGAGCATTTCCAGCCAACATCGCACTGCCAATTGTTATTGTTGTCTGCATCTTGGAACACACATTGACAATCGGTACTTGTTTTTAGCAATTACAGGTCTGCACCTGTTTGTAGCCAATGACATAATTGTAGTGTCAGGACAAAAGATTAGTAAGGAGCATATAAAACTAAGAGAGATAGCCAAAATCTCATTATTTTGTTCTGTGAATCGAAGGAGGAGGTGCAATATGCTCTTAATACTCTTTTCAATATTGATCCACCCTTGGTTTTGGAGTCTGTTTCTGTCCACTTTCAAACAGCAATCGAAAGAGTGGCTTGGACACAACATATATAAAAACAGGAGGCGCCAGGTGGAGCCAATGTGGAGCCAAGGTTTATACCTATGTTTTGGGGTAACTTGATTGCAAAGACATAAACAGGTACTCTGCAGCATCAGTTTTGCAGATGCACCTTCCAACCGTGTTACACTTAAACACATGATGATTAGCTCCTTACATTCAATCATCCCTTAGTACAATTCTGCACAGTGAGTACATACCATAGAGGGTTCCATATTGGAGATGTACACACCCCACCAAACCACAGAGAGCCATACTACCCAGGTCTCCAGGCCCACATCTCAGACAGCTGACTGAGGCAACTGAGCTCACTGACCAACCACACTGTATTCCTTTAAGCCAAGGAATACAATGTGGTCAGTCGGTGAGCTCTGACTTTCCATATTCTATTCCACCTCCTCGGCTCAGCCTCTCAGAGTGATTATCTTCCTTCCCCCCACCCCCACTCCAGGCAGGTACACACAACACCAAATCCACAGAGTCAACCCCAGCCCTTACCCATCTACCTCACAGGTGGGACTCGGGAGATGGGAGTGCAAAAATCACATGGTCCTGCGCATGCTGATGTGCATATGCTGCTGGAGCCTGGAACTGAATAAATAAATTTTACTTTAACCTCTCATAGTCTCAGCTCACCTCAAAAAGATTAGACAGCGAAGACCACCTCTAGGGGTGGAACCCTCTTCAAGGGTTCCTTGCCTTTGGTACCCCTACAGGGTGGTAATTCCTCTGGAACAGAGAGATTGTGAAGGGCCGAAACCAATGTAACACAGTTGCACAAGCATAACAATATACTGGTTGTGTACACAAGGTCTTCCTTTTTCAGCCAGGCAGCCACATACAGGGAGGGAGGTATTAGATTTGGGAGAGCCTGAGGTTGTCTCATCTTGTCACCCAAACAACAGCATGACTGCATGAGAACACATACAGTTGCTATATCCCCCAAAATACTGTGCACTCCATGGTGGGGAGATGGTCTTACTTACAATAAAAAAGAATAGTTGATGGTCTTATCATACAAAAGAGCTATTATACAAATATTTTGTAAGTAAATAAATCATCATGTTTTGCATTTAAAGACTTGTGTACAAACAGAAGTGTTAATAGGTCCACAAATCATCACCCTTTACTTAAGTTGGATGAGTTTATATGCAAAAACCAAAAGCCATAGTGCAAAAACATATGTACTGAATTAATTAACCTGATAAGATGCTGCAGCTTCTAGTTCAGGAGAAAAGAATGGAAGGGGTGAAATCCAGATCACTGGTATCATAATGGCTGGAAGTGCAACTGCGCAACCAACTAAAAAATGGGATGTCTGAAGGAACAGGTACAAACTATATTCTTTGTTCTCTTCCAGCCAGAATGGTCATTCTGGATATTACTCTTTCTGCCTGGTTGTAACTTTTTTTTTAACCAGGAAAGACACACTAAGCTTGAAGCTTGCTTACAGGTGCGACCTGTGAGCACAAGAAAGTTAAGTAACTTACTCAGGCCACAGTCTCACAGTATGCAAGTGGAAGATGTGGGATTCAAACCCAGGCCTCCAGGTTTGCAGCTCAAAGCTGTAAAAACTACTGTGCAATATTGCCTCGAGCTTGTTCAAGACAAGTCACAGGCAAGCACTGCTGATTTTACACTCAGTGGAGAAAATAGTGCATTTTGCACCTGTTCCATCGAACAGACTTTCTGATTTGTAATGGTTCTTCTGGCTGTTCTGGTTCTAGCATTGGATACCAAAGTCCCAATTCATACCAAATAGCAAACCATTAACATTTCATGATTGCCAAAGGCTAGATGCGTCATTATCAATTCAGATTCAGAGCACATCTCTGATGAAGTGCCTAGTAATTGGCATGAAAAAAAATAGGTAAAATAGACACAGGAATGTCTGATTGTAAGTTTGTTTTTAACAGCAATTTTTTCCTGTTGTGTATGTGTTCAGGAGATGCTTTAGGAGGGGTTGTACAGTAAATTAAATTACGCTGGCCTGATGCTGCTGCTGCGTTTGTCTAAGTTCCTATGGGGGAAGTGAGCATGGCCCCCTCGACTCACTCAACTAAACTACATTATTTGTTTTTAATTTGAAGTAGGCATTGATTTCTTGAAACTTTGAAAGGCACCCATGCCAGTGATGCCACCACAGCACTGTGCCAGTGAAATGGCATTTTTTATCTTTCCCCACTGAAAATATTATAGTACCTTTGTATTTTGAAGAATGCAAGCTGCAGATCTGGTGTTCTTTCCTTTGACCTCTTCACTTCTCTCTGTTCGCCACACATCAGCACACTGACTCTCACAGCAGGCTCTGCTCCTCACAGCATGGCCCCAGGCCCCGGCGCTAATTATTCAAGGCAGTCAGCTCAGCCCCACACAGACTCTCAACCTTACCTGATGACAAATCGACAACCATCACCAGACCACCTAATCTTTAATGGGTCAGGAATGGCTCCCCTCACCCCGCACACAGTTCTTAAAATCAAACCATGCCTGCCGCTGCTCAGGAGGATTAAAATGGTGGATCTCTCTAGTGCCAAAGAATAACAGCACACACCGGAGGCACCACAGCACATATGTACTTCATGCCAAACTGCGTGATTGGATTGCACCACAAACCCTCCACCAATGGCATGGTACGCATTGCGAGTCTGTGCATAATTAAAAAAAAGCCGGGTCCGGGTTATGAATTATTAATTACTGAAAGTGGTGGCACATCACACTGCTGCTCCTGCCTCTCATGGAGTCAGACCCCTCCCCACTAGCACTGGCCTGCCCCCACTCCTGAGGGCAGCACGCAGCAGTGAGTGAAGAAGTATTAA
The DNA here is from genome assembly GCA_016271365.2 of Neoceratodus forsteri. Classification (NCBI taxonomy): domain Eukaryota; kingdom Metazoa; phylum Chordata; order Ceratodontiformes; family Ceratodontidae; genus Neoceratodus; species Neoceratodus forsteri. Next base: position 376,697,740 of record CM057449.1, read on the forward strand.
AAAAAAACAACGTAATTCTGATCAGGCATTGATGGGGGAGAGCTCCCACTTAAACTTCCTAGGTGCTTCCAGCCCCATATTCCCCAGTCGAAGCCCATATCACCCTCTTTTTATAATGCAACAATTTTATTATTCCTGAAAAAAAGCTCCCTCACAATGTGCCTCATACTGCTCAATTTCTCTTTTGAGCTCAGATATAAAAATACTTGCTAAAATCCTGGTCCTCTGATTGGAAAACCTGATCCATCTTCTGATTCCAAGACCAGAATGGTTTCATTATGGGTAGGAAACTGGGAGAAAACATCGGCCTGTCTAATAATATTATCAACCATGCCATAGACCTCGATGCAATACTGTTGGCCATTGATGCCAAAAAAGCATTTGACAGGACAGAGTGGGATCCCAACTTCCTCTATGTACTCCTCCATCCTCTGTTTCAACACTTTCTTTCCCTCCTCACTCAAGTGTAGTCTGTTCTTGGCATAGAGACTACTGTCCTCCCGTCCACAATGTCCTGGAATGTGCTGGTTTAGACCCTAATTTTCATCATTTCATTGAACTACTATAAAGCTCTCCCAGAGCTTCACTAAGCGCTAATAATGTATTATCACCCAGCTTTAGATTAAGAAGAGGCACCCACCAGGGATGCCCACTCTCTCCCTCAATCTTTGCTTTTGCCATCGAGTCACTTGCTATTTGAATTAATTCAAACATTAAGATTACAGGTATTTCAAAAGGCAGAATAGAAGAGAAAATCTCACTTCATGGAGACAATATCCTCTTTACATAACAGATCCGGTACACTCTCTCTCAAAAGTTATTAACACTACCAACAAATTTGGGGCAGCTTCTGACTTTAAAATCAACTGGTCTAAACTGAACCACTACAGCTAAATCATAAACACCCACTCTAAATCCTGAATGACTTCCCATGTAAATTTATAGATCATATAAAATATCCAGGTATTGCACAAGCCGTACCACGATCATACTCCTATAAACATAATTATGACCCACTGTGCCAAGAAATCACCAAAAATTTAAAAATATTAATAATCTGTCACTGACATTAATTGGAAGGGTCAATACAATAAAAATTAATATTTTACACCACATATTTTTTCTGTTCCAGTCTCTCCCTGTAATTGTTCTGGACAGCCTCTTTAACTTCTTTCAAAAAAAAAAATCTCACTTTTTATGGAAATTTAAAAATTCCCGACTAAATAAAGAAAAGTTGATATTACCCAGATCACAAGGAGGCCTAGTCTTACCTAATTTTCCATTCTAGTGTCTTGCTGCACAAATATGTTCTTTATCTTTATTAATATTTTGGAGATACACCTTGAAGCCAGGGCTCGTTTACAAAGGTTCCACATCATACATTACAGAGCAGTATTTGAATGAGTCACAAGCAATACAATGATCTGGAAAAGCACTTCAACAACATGACCTTCATTCAGTCTAGAAACAGGTAAGCAGTTGCTACAAGGTAGCATTGTCAGGGTAGGCAGGAACATAGGATGGAATGGGGGGATATAAGGTGCGGGTATAGGGGATGGGGGAGGAGGAGGGAGGGGTGAGTTAGATGATGTAGTCCTATAAGAGTGATACATCAGGTATTAAAGTGCAGTTTCAGGTTATGTTCCATGCAAAGTACTTTCCCAAGGCAGGTTTAAAATGACCGGGGGACAAGTTCAATATAGCAGTTGGGAGCTCATTTAGTCAAGTCAGCAATCTAACAGGGAAGAGGTGCGTAACCATGTTGGTTCTACTAAAAGGTACTTGTAAAGATTTCCTGAGGGCACCCTGGGTGGAGTGTTTGTGATGAGCTGGGCAGATACATGAGTTAAGAGAGGGGGAGGAGAGACCAAGAAGGGTATTTTTTGTAAGTAGGCTTGCAAAAAAGTAGCAAAAAGGGATTTTGGTCTTGAATTCATTCAAACATTAAGATTACAGTTATCTCAACAGACAGAATGGAAGACAAAATCTCACTTCATGCAGACAATTGGAAGCCTGGGCTTGTAGTTCAATGAACAATCAGCCAGCCACTCCCCCTTCATGAGCTATATAAGCAGTTCCTCTCAGCCTCCTTCTGAAACACTTTTTCTTTGCAACCAGAGGCTCTGTCAGTATGTCCTTTGCAGCTGCTGGGGCTTGCCCTCCCACCTTGCTGTGTTTTGGCCTCTGCTTGTTTTTGCTAGACTCCTGTTTTCTGTTCTCCTGCATTTGGTTTATATTGCTTGCTTCTGGCTGTGTACTTCTTTGTGTTGTTTGTTCCCTGTTCTTCTTTGTTTTTGTGTCTTTGTTTTGCATTCTTTTTGTGGGGCTTCTGTTTCTGAAATCCTTGTATTTTGCTAATCCTGAGTTCATGCTGCTTGCTCTCATTTACCTACAATGCAACTGCAATTGTTAGCTGTGTGTTTCAGCTCAAGCTGCATCCCTGCTGCTGCTCTCCATGCTATGCAACTTAATTGTTTTCACCTGATTCAGGCTCACTCTTAACCCTAGCCCATGCAGCTCAATCCTGCTTCCTGAACTCATACCAAGTACATCATTGCTGCTGTTTTCACTGCACTGCCTATCCAATTTTCTGTTTTCAGAGCATTGCCTCCCTACAGTCTATGTTCATTTGAATTGCTACTCCTATAACCCATAGCTACAGTACTCAATACTGATGCTGCTCTATTACGTTTGCACACTGCTATTATACTCTGGAGGTCAGCTAAGCTACCGCTGATTCTGAAAACTAGTTTTAATATCTACATGTGGGTCATGGCACTTTCCCATCACTTTCTTGTTTTTCCTATGGTGGGTGACTTGTAGGTGTTGTTGAGGAGCCGTGGCCCCATGTGGCATACTTACCTCATGTTCGAATCCTGCCTTCACTGCCAAAATGTCACCTTTAATTGGCTTCCTAGTGGGACTGGTTGGCTTGCCCTTCCTAATTGACATTTGCTGCTTCTCCGACCTATGTGCAGGTCTGATCACTGCTTACTCTGCCTTACAGACCTACGTGCAGGTCCAATCATCTGCATACATACAGCTCAGTCTGCTCATGCCTGCTAAGCAAATATCTGCCCTCCATGAGTGTCTCCAACACTCCTTGCTTATCCAGTTCCTTCTGAATTTGTTTCTGGAGCATCCCAACCATGACCATTAAGTACCGTGGCTCAGGCCTCCCTGCAGCCGATGGTCTCGCTCTGCATATATAAAGTCTGCTTCTTGATTGTGCGAAACTTATGGTAGGGTCCTTCTTTACTGGCCCATAGCTGGGAATGTCCTCTGGGTGTAGCGTTAGCCATTCAAGAATCGATGGCAGCTCCTGGTGTAGAATTTAAGACTAGCCGTGAAGGGTGGTTACAGAGCTCTCCATTGGCTGTAGTATTAATTTACTAGCAAGGCACTTTCACTGCATTCTACCCATGACTGCCTCTGGCTCACCTGGTTTGTTTTTAGGGTGTAGGCCAGGTGAGCACCTCAGCAGTCATTCCTCTCCTTCTCCCACCTTGGTTGCCTGCTGTTGTAGAGTAGTATTCACAACCTTCCATGGCATTCCCATTAGAGGAATTAAGTGACAGCTTTCCTCCAGATTGGAATATTTTCCTCCCTCCCTCCATCCTTTAATTGGATTTCCAAATTGCAGTAGCAGAGCCATCACTAGACAAAATATCCCAAGTCTGGAGGAAAGGCAACCTAGGTCTTGGATCCCCAGAGAATTCCTCCTCAAAGGTTTTTTTTTTCCTCTCCTCTGTGCCTCAGGTCATAAATATTAGTTAGCAGTAGTCAGTGTTCCCTAGTTTCTGTAGTTAGGTTCCTCTACTGGATGGAGGTGGATTGTGTCCATACTTGCCATTCCCTCTCTCCTTAGGAGGCCCCTCAGTCTCCAGCACAAACCTTCATACTCTTGCTATTTGCTCATCTACGCATCTTATTACCTCTCAGGCCACCTTTGCCTATTCTATCCTGCCTCATGGCTCTGATTGCTAATGTTCCTCATACCGATACATTTCTTTTGAGGGATGCTTCCTAAGGTACCTTTAGCCAAGGGAATCATCCCATGGCACCCTGGGGTGGAACCCCCTTTGAGGGTTCCTTGCCTTTGGTATCCCTACAGGGTGGTAATTCCTCTGGAATAGAGAGTGTGAATGGCCAAAACCAAAGTAACACAGTTGCACAAGCATAACACTATATTGGCTGCATAGGTCATTGAACTGGAAGGCTTGGCCTGTAGTTCAACAGACAAGCAGCCAGTCACTCCCCCCTTCCTGAGCTATATAAGCACTTTCTCTCAGCCTCCTTTTGAAGCACTTTTTCTTTGCCCCACCATCGTCCCCTTCTCCAGTGGTATCACCTCTCTCCTTCGGATGCTTACTAAGGTACCTTTAGCAAGGGAATATTCCCATGGCACCTCTAGGGGTGGAACCCTCTTCAAGGGTTCCTTGCCTTTGGTACCCCTACAGGGTGGTAATTCCTCTGGAACAGAGAGATTGTGAAGTGCCAAAACCAATGTAACACAGCTGCACAAGCATAACAATATACTGGCTGTGTAGGCCGTTGAATACCCTCTTGTATGTGATAAAAAGTTTTATCTCAGACTTGTTCAGGAAGAATGAACAATTAACCCAATCAAGTGAAATAGAACTGGCAGTTCATCCCCTACTGTCAAATCAGTCATATTTCACTAAATTTTATGCTGAAAAGAAAAACATTTGTAAATAGCACTGCCACACAAACAGCATGATATATCTGGATTAGGACACAGAAGTTGTTACAATGCAACCACATCTCTCCAGACACCCTGATATTTTGTAACTTCTGATTCCACCATCTGTATCAGATGGATCGTGAAGTGGGGAAATTTGCCGCAAAGTGCAGTATGTCACCCATGAATTCTTCATGGTCAAAATTCCACACTTTGCGGCAAAATAGTTTCCAAGGTGTGGGTGAGCTTTATGAAGCTCTGCGAAGTGCAAATTTTCAGAACTTCACCTGAACTTTGCCTGCAAAGTTTTACTTCACAACTTGTCTATTTGAGAACAATCATTTTGCATCATTTGAAGAAATACAGTACATGCTGTCACAAACCCACTCAGTAGGTCAGCCCTCTACTGCCAAAGTGCCAGCCTCCAAGCGCAGTCTTGTGAACAGTTAACAGAAACAAGGTAACCTTCCTGTCTGTTTTGTGGGGTTGAATCAACCTTTGGTCTCAGTTCTGGAGGGATTCAAACTGTGAACCTCTTGCTAGCATACCCAATACACAGGCTCAGATAATTCTGCCTTTGGGGGGGCCAGATATCTTTGCCTATGGGTACCTAACCAGGTGAACAAAATGAACCCTTAAAAACTCTAATAAAGACCTCAGATTACTCTTATTTTTTTCCAGTTTGGTATCACCATACTTCACTTGTTTAAGAAAAGAAATTCAAAGACAGACCAAGTAGGATCTAAAAATAGAGTTTTACTAAAATAGATAAAAGTATGCAAAACATAAAATACAGAACTATTATATCACAAGAACCATACACTCTTTTAAAAGAACAAGGTTTTAACAGTGCAATTCCTACTACAGTACTTAGATTTTGTCTCTCTCTACCTGCTTAAAGTGCTCAAAGATGTTTCTTTGTAAGAGTGTAGATAAAAGTGGCTCTGAAGGAAAACAAAATCTGTTTAAAAAACTGTCTTTGCCAACCCCTTTGTGTGAGGTCACCTAGCTCCTCCTCTGTTAATGAAAAATCATACACCCAGGATATTTTATCATATTAGAAGCTAAGATAATTAAGGTTACATCAGCAGAAACCCCTTTCCCCATGTGACTTCCCCAATCAAGTCTGTAAATTTCCTTTCATCTAAAAGCAGTATAATCTCTCACACAGACATCAAAGCATTTAGAATTTCTCATCAATGTGCCGTAACCTGGTTTCCTCCTCTAACGTCATAAAATTGTATTTTTGTTTGTTGTTTTGCTGTGCTGTATATCACCTGTTTTGATCACTGCAATGCCTTGCTGTATACTCCTTTGTATCTCACCTGTATTGTTCTTCAATGTCTTGCCACGCAAATATGTTTGTCCCCCCTCCCTGTGACGAGGCACCTTTGTAAATGAGTCTCTGACTCAAAGGTTTGTAAATCCAAGCTATGAATTAAATAAATAAATGAAATGGATATTGATTTCCCTCTTAGCAGTTAAAGCTATATTTAACTTAGAAAAACAGGAGATTCTTGATTAAGGCCCATTCTAGCCTGTAAATAGCTTCTGCCCTTTTAGGGAACACCTTGTATCTAATACCTGAGTGTCTGTTTGTCAACTCACATGCTTTCTCAGCATCTGTCATGAGAGACAGTCCATAACACATTTTTATATTACAAAAAATCATAGTGTACTCAGAACTGGCTGTCCATGTGTCACACATGCCATAAATGATATCCCTCAAACCCATCATTTTTGGTATTTTCAATTACTTCCACTGTGCTGCGGTGACAAGAAATTTGTCAACCTATTACACAGTGACAGCACACCACCACCAACTGGTGTTGTGCCTTTGTTAGAGGACTGAGTGTTTTCTGTGGGGGGGGCTCTGCCTCCTGCACCCCTCATACTTTAGATTTCTAACTCCAGTCAGAGTTAGTTCAGGGATGGGGACAAACACCTCATGGGCAACAGTGTTGGGAATGTGAAGACCATCACAGCAAACTGCTGAAAATGTCACGTGATGATCTTCACGGTATTCCCAACTTTGCAGGGACAGTATACCTTTCCAATTAAGGCACTGTATTATGTTTAGAAATCCCACCCTTTAAATAACTTCCTTCTTTACTCAGCTTTAAAGTCTGCCTTAATATACCATGGTAATAAGCTTAAAGAGCCACTGACACCTTTGCAAAAACATCAGCAAACATAATATTTAGACACAATTCAGCCGGTATGTTGTCTATCTTCTATACATTTCTCATTTCCATTATTTATCACTTAAGAAATTCCCACAAAAACAAGATCTTTAGCCCTTAGAGTCCTGCTGCCTTTATAGCTTATTCCCAACTTGATGCCATAATGCTCTGCTGTGACAGCACAGTTTGTTGCCATGGGAATAATTGTGATGTCACAAGCAGAGCATTATGACATTAAGTTGGGAAGAAGCAATAGGAGCTGGTGAACTCTCAAGGAACAACTATCTTGTTTTCATGCACGTGACCTCAGTAATAAATAATGGGGACAAGAACTACAGAGCTAATTAAAATACAAGCTGCTTTGAGTCCAAATATTATGTTTTTAAAAGTTCTTCTCAAGGTGTCAGTGGCTCTTTAAGCTTCTGCCAAGGCTTTATAACATTCTGCTACTAACAACAAATCAGGGTCTATCAGCTTTTTCAACCAAATGGAAACATATTTAGGTATTACACTTCCAAACACAGAATGGGCTATTTTTTTTTTTTATACTTTCTTTTTATCCCTCCTTACTGCCCGTTAGCCCCCATTCCTTTGGACCTGACCATGAGTGGACTTCCCACAGAATCTGCCCTAGAGTGTCAGTACACTTCAGCCCGCTGCATCTTGCTCCTCCCAGAGCGCCTGCACACATTGGAGTCTGCCTGCGGGAGGTGAACTGGGAGATTAGGTCAGTCGTCATCTAGATGGCTAGTGGTGTATTTCCACATTTACTCCCCTGTTATGTCCCACTACCCCTGAGTACATTGGCATGTAGGGCTTAATGTCCAGGCAAGTGGCGTGCTGCACATGTCACTGCCAAGTGCCCACAATGTCCTCCCTTCCCCAATCCCAAAGAACCACCTTGTGCCCCGATGTCTGTGCTTCCACAGACACTGGTGCATTGGGCGTGGAAAGCACCCCTAGGAACCCACCCCTGGAGAAGGAGAGCATCCATTGGGATGCTCAATCCTCCTCTGCCCCTCTGACCCCTGGCAGCCCGAGTCCGTTCCCGAACCCAGGTCACCGGCGTGGTGCGAGGTGTGGTGTCCCAGAGCCTCAACCCTCAGCACAACTGGGCTGGCAGAATGGACTATTATTAAGCAAGATGTTCTCAATGTGGACAAGCAACAAATTCCAGCAGATTCAGGTCAACTGTTTTCACTGAGTATATTTTACACCCTCCAAACGTAACAAAATGAAGGCTGAAATACTAGATTTACAGTATGTCCCAGACGTATGCCAACTCTGGGACATTGATCCATATGCTTCATCAATGTCCTCATCTCTCTAATTTTTGGAGCAAAATTTTAGATATTTTAGTGTCAGTTACTGGCCTCGCTCTAACTCTGCTGAATATACTATTTTGGGCCTAAGTAAATCCCAATCAAGATTAGCCAAACCTAAAATCAAGTTAATTTTGATTATGTGTAAAAATATTCCCTTTGAAATTGGGGCCACAGAGTCACTAGAAAATAACAGGCTGGTGGTAGTGTCCATGAGGGCCTTTGGTCACACTATACATCTTCTGAACCTGTATATCCCTAACCAAGAAACCTCCTTTTTTTTACAGGGGTCATGATTTTCAAAGAGCCCTTAGACTGCCGCAAGTTGAGGAGTGGTAATATAAACTGAAAACTTTACAACTGAGGTTGGTCAGTTAGAACTCTGGCTGCAGCATGTTGGAACCCTATCAAGGAGATGTGCTAATTCAAGACCATAACATAAGTAAGTAGAGATGTGTGAGACTGGCAAATTTTGCTACATGAAATATTTTGTGAAATTTTACGCGGTAGCGAAATTCAGAATTTCACCCATGGAATGCAACATTTTGCATGCAGAAGGCAAAATTTTGCTCACAAAATGGTGAAATCTACCTTTCACCAGCAATATTTTGCCATTTTCTGATGAAATTTTTCATTTTACACCCTGCGAAATATTTGGTATAATAAGTGAATTTTGCAAAATATTTTGTGTGGTGAAATTGCCGATTTTGCTGGAATTTCGATGGTGAAATATAATTTCACAACATCTCTACGTATAAGTGCACTGCTTTGCATCAGAATAGGTAAAAAAAAAAAAAAAAACAGAAGCTGAGGAAAATCCAATTTAACCTGTTACAAAATGCCATACTAATTCCTGATATTTCTTAAACTTTTCTCTTACACTTAGAACTACTGCTGCTAGCTTGGAGTAACAGCAAGCAAGTTGCTCTGATGGGATGTGAACCTGAACTTACTGGTTCCCAAGCCTGTGATCTTCCCAATAGACCCTAATACCATCCATCTGTCACATTTTTATGGCTGCTTAGTGAAGCTTAAATCAGACAATAGCGGAAATGGCAGAGAATCGGGGGGGAGCTCAGTTCCAGGAATTAAAATAAAAGTCTGACTCAGTTCCAGAAGTAAAATGAGGAAGGATTGTCTATAAAATGCACACCCCTAAAGGCAACAAACTGTCTAAATAACATGGGAAAATGCAATGTACTGCATAATGAAGAAACACATCCCCATAACCCTGTGAAATATGTTCAATACTAGATCAAAGGTGACGGTATCCTTCAGTGAATTCTTTCCATATCCAACACTAAAAGCAGTCTGTTTGTTAGCAGTCTGCTGGGTGTGTCCAAAACTGGGAAAATGTGAACTTTGCTGTTTTAACCCCTCCAAGGGAACAAAAGTCAGCTGGTTGCTGACCACAGAACAGCTAATGCACAAACACATTCACGGAACAGCTGCAATGCAATGTTACAGATTGCAAAGGAATCTATACCATTGCATAGCAGATGCTCAAGTGGTCACCTCAAACTCTCCTTGGCCTGTGGTTGTCCCAAACTCTCGTGATCTATCCTGATCCTTCACAGCACTCCTTTCTCCTGGATGTGTTCTGGGCAAGTATGGGTTGTTTGTTGGGTATACAATGTACCATAAAGGAGTGTTGCTCTAACTAAGACTCCACTTCCTGGGGCCTTTAAGTTGTAAATAGTGTCGTATCTGCTGCATCTCAACTTGTACCTTTTGTACTGCTCTTAGTTTCTACATGTGCTACTCTGTTGTGTACATACTGTACAAAATTATGCCTTACATGACCTGTAAACCGTTTTAATCTGTATCATGTTGTCCTTTGTTCTTAAATCTGTAATTCCTGTACTCTCCCAGGTCGTACCTGAAAATAGGCAATTGTCTTGTCTAGTGTACTTACCTGGTCAACAAAAGCTAAATAAATAAATAAAATCAAAAGTCCCCAGAAGGTAGCTGAATCAATGCCCATTATTTTTTTCCCTGTTGTCCAGTTAATGTGGAAATTTTTGCATCACCATAATAAAACAAGTAATTTACAACTAATTATGAAATGGGTCTAAAGAATGCTGAATTCTGGTTGGCTGAGAACTACTTTCAACTGGGCCATTATCCCAGCACAACAGCCTGGCTGAAAGAAGACCCCTCACTATCAGGACTCAGCACATAATAAATACCCCTACAGTATGTTCAAATGCCCACAAAGTACATGGCTGCTTGTCCTGCACAATATGTACCTTATGCTGACACCCACTCCTGTGCCCCCATCTCATACATCCTCCAGCTCCCTCTCGCAAACAACTCTGGCCTCTATCAGCACTCTCCATTTCTGATATGAAAAGAAATGTAATGTCCCTATCCGTGACCACAGTTGCCGACTGCAGTTTAATTCGGACTTTATATACTTTTAAATGTGCTCAGCACTAAATGAGTTAGATCAGTGGCTCAAACCACTCACTCTAAATTCAGATTTAAAAAAAAATGACAGACAGGCTCCCACACAAGGATCAGCAGCTCTGACCTGCTCACTTCCAACGTAGACTTAAAAAAAAAAAATTCACCACTCCATAAAAGGCCTCAACTGGCCTGAGAAATGTGCAATACTCCACAAACTGCCTGATTGTACTCCGGATAATCTTGCCTCAACTACTATGCACTGTGAAACCACCTCTACGTTTACTCTCCTGAATGCTACCCATATTTTCTGTCTATGTGCAGTACCGGCCAGTTGGTAACACCACTATCTGCAGGCAGGCACTACTTTTTCTTGTTTGAATTCATTGTTTATATTTTTACTTTATTATTAATTTAAAACACAACTGAACTTTTAAAATGTTTTATTTATTAACACTGTTGGGACCCATTTCATAATCACAATAAGGCAATCCATGGGGATGGATTATGGTGGGTTAATGGCCCTACTGGAGTGGTGGAAGCAGTTGACTTCACCTTACACTTCAGCCCACTCAACATGGGCCATGATTCCACCATAACATACCCCCTGTCCTGCTTATTGCTTGAGCCAAACATTATTCTATATCTCTTATCACGTTAATGCATTAGCACCTGTATTGGCTCTGAACAGAGTTTGTTTTCTTCTATTTTGTCCAGTGGCCTTTAACAATACAGATCCCTTAAAAGCTCAGCTGACCCTAGATGTTTATTTTCACAGTTTATTTATTCTAGGTTGACCAAGCTGAGATACAATATTTTTCTTTTCAAGGGTTCCTGATTCTGCCCATTTTGCAGTGTGTGTGTGTGTGGGGGGGACAGAGCACTGTGAGGTTATTTGACCTCCTCAAGATCCCGGAGTGAATATTTGGCTCTGATGGGGTTTGAACCTGTGACCTCTCTGTTCCCAAGCCAGTGCTCTAAACACTAGAACACTAGAAAACATTGCCTCTTTATACAGTGATTTTACAAAAAGAGAAGCTGAGAGTATACCAGTTCCTTTAATAGTTTAGACACAGTTACTAATACAGTTCCAAATGGTTCAATCATCCATTTTTACTATTTATCTTTAGAAAATTACTTTTTCTGTCAAGAGAGGTGAAGTGAAGCATGTACTGTAGTCCCATTTTTGGTCTTTCCAATGTAATTTCCACATAGGGAAAGTGGCTTGACCTAGTTGTTCCTAGCAACAGAGTTTTAAATTAGTAATATGGTTTGGACCACGGTACAGTAATTGTGCAATAAGAGGTATAAAACTGGTAAAACCTAATTAGTGGCTTCAGGTGGCAGATTCTGACTACATATTCCTAGAAAGTAATGAGTGGGACTTGTTACAACAGAAGCAGTTGCTTTTGAGGGAGAGAATCTATAAAATGCAACTTTCTTGTCAGAGATGCCTCTTGTGAAAAAGAGGAAAAAGAAACAGAGCGGGAGAGGGAGAGATCCCCCATGATATGCAGCATATAGAATAGTGGATGGGCGTCCATCCACAACAAGGCTGTTTTTCCATCGAGGGTGTTGATGACATCAGAGAGACCTCGAGAGCGAAGCTCGAGAGGTCTCCGTGATGTCATCAACTCCCGAGATGGGAAACACTGCCGAAGTTGTGGATGGGCAACCATCTACTATTTTATATAGTATATGGTTTCCCCGCAATGTGTTTGTACCTTAACTCTTGCACACTGATTCCCGTTCTCTCCACTTCAGTCCACAATATTTCTGATACTGGAGTCGTTGCTGCAGTCCTGTTCCGAGTCCTGTCCCCAAACATAATGGTCCTTCTCCTTCACGCAGCAGTCACGCTCTGATCCGACAACTGTGCCGACAATTAAAAAAAAAAAAACTGCAAAGTAACAGTTTGGATACACGGAACTGACTTTAGTAGTCCGTGTCCAAACTGTGTCTGTGAAGTATTCGGCTCACGACCACATTCGCCGCTAACTGCAGGCGCCATTTTGAGTGAATTTTTGAAACAGCACTGTTGTAGTTAATCAGATGGCAGGTTAGGTAAAAGTTGTTGTACTATCGCTGTGATGTCAGAACGATAGTACAACAACTTTGACCTTTGAACTGCCCTACAACAAGATTTGGAAAACCTTTGTTTTCCATACACAATAAACTCTAACCATATACTATATATAGAATAGTGGATGGGTGAACATCCACAACAAAGCTGTGTTTCCATCGAGGGAGTTGATGACATCACAGAGACCCGAGAGCGGAAGTCGAGAGGTCTCGCTTGATGTCATCAACTGCCCGAGATGGGGAACACAGACTTAGTTGTGGATGTTCACCCATCCACTGTTTTATATATATAGGGTGTTTTGTTCGGTTTTTTGCAAATATTTTCACGTTACTTGCTGCAGGCGCTGCCCTGCTCCACTGGTGTTCCTGCTCGCCTCCGATTCCGCTTTGTGCCGCTAGTACTCCCTCTGGTTCTCATTTTAAAATTGGGAAAAAAAATTATAGTATTTTCAGAATGGGAGCCATGTATGGCTCTCCATGTCCGACTCGATTTGAAACTCAGTGGCTCCGCTGCCGGTATCGCTAAATCATGCCGCCATGTTTGTTTTCTTTTCAAGCGAGCATCGTCTGAGCCAATCAGGTGGCAGGTCAAGGGTAAAAAGTTGTTGTACTATCGATGTGATGTCAGAGCGATAGTACAACAACTTTTTTGACCTTTGAACTGTACTACAACAAGATTTCAGCAGTTGCTGAAATCCATTGAGAATAGGCAGCACCCATATACTATATTATGGATTGTACATGATGACAACACCCTCTGCTATACTGGGAATAGTGCTGGAGGCAACCTGACATAGTACTGTACTTAAATGAAAAGTAAACGTAACATCCTGGGACCAGAATGTCCTGATTGACAGAGTCACTACAACTGAAACTTTGACATGCAAGTTTCATCTCAAAACTGTACTTTTTATCTGTTTGATCCTGCCTAAAACAGGCTGCAGTCCCAATTGTGTTTATATCACATAAGACCCCATGGCTTCTGTACAGTAATAGATGACATCAGCCTCTGGAACATCAATCACAGTCCATAGCACTGTACTGTACTAAAAAGGTACGGTATCCTCTCCAGCCATTACCGATCTGCAGAATAAATGGAGAGCAAAACAAGAGACCAATTAGGGAAATTAAAGCAAGATTCTGCCCCCCATCTGTAGTCTGTAAGAAAAAAATATTTATATCATAGAACTTTACCTTGTACATACCCCACCACCAATATCCCCTGTTACTTCTTAAGGTAGCTGGTGCCAGAATAGATCAGAAAGCAAAGGATCTGAGGAGGTGGTCCAGGTGAATGAGTCATTCAGCATCATCTCCTCCCACCTAAATATCCAGTTATTTATTACTGCTGTGCTTGACACTTACAGAGAATGGAGCGTGGAGGTGAGGTTAGTGTGCGGGCAGGGTTTACCACTATGATTGGACTCCCTAAGGTAAATCCCACTCTATGTCTCAACCGTCTGCTTGCTCCCACTCCTGTATGCTGCATATTTCCCTCCTGGACTGCCTATCAGTCACATCCTCTGACCTCTCCTGATAATGGTGTCATGTGGTACAGCAACAACTCATGGAATATTTAGAGAGAAGGAACAGTTAATCAATTCACCTGCTTAAACTCACATCCCCTGCTCTATGCGCTCACCTAAGTGCACACTGCACTATGAATTATGAGGGATATGGTAGGGGTACACCAGGCAGGATACTACAGCATGAAGAAATTGAAAGGGGATCAGAGTGCTGCTTTAATTTCTGCAGGGATGTGCTGACTTCCAAGGCTGTAGTGCTTTCTATAAACAAAACAACAGACTAACTGAATTCCCTCTGGCTAAGGTTCCTTATGACGTCAGCCATATAAAGGCAAACACACTCCTGAGTGTGTGGTTATAAAGGACTAATGCATGACTCTAGTAGCTGTGAGGCACAAGGTGTCTCTGAGAGCCAAATCACCCAAGAAATGCATCATTCCTTTCTGACTGCATACCCTGTACTATGTTATTTGACATATAAAATGGGCTTTTACTCGTTAAAAAATATGACAGCTCAAGTGAGTTGTATGGTTCCAAGTGTATAATTAACAGTCATGTTCTGTGTTTTGACCAATTAGGTTACATGACTGGCCCATAATATAAAACAATGTATAGGATGGAAATACAACCAGGATGGTGGCCCAGTTTTGGCAGGCTCAATCAGATAAAAAGTACTGTATGTTTTAGTGATTACACCTACATGCAAAAATGCTCTACTCTAGTGATTCTGTTAATTAGAACCTCCTAGCCCCATTGTGTTAACGGGGAAAAGATTACTTCTCTTTTAAAGGAAGCAAGAGATCTAGTTTCAGACTCAATCACTAGACCTTACAGACTATGTGATCTTCTGAACAAGTCATTGTGTCTCAGCCCACCCAGTTGTGAAATCAGGCCAAGGAAAAACTGCATTGAGGTGTTACATCTCAGCTAGGCTGTCCTGGGTAAATAAATAAATTGTAATAAAAAAACATTTTGAGCATCGTGAGTTACCATTTAAAAAAATATTTGAACCTTTCTTGTACATCGTTAAACATATATATATATATATATATATAAAATAATCTAAGATACAAAGTAATGCTCAAAATACATTTTAACAGTGCTGGGCCAGATTCACACTTGCTGCACTGAAAGAGAATAATCTGAAGTATCTCAGCTACATTCACACACATTTTAAAGCTATATTTTGTATCGCAGCTCTCATCCTTTCTGTCACTGAGGTGTTGGACACCATATAGGAATAAGAGACGAAATGCTGGGCAGATCACACCATTATAAAGATAGAATCTGAGTGAGAACACTATGGAAAGAAATGTTTCAAATTAATTAAAGTGGGCAGTTTCTTGAGTGATACAGACTAGTTTATACATTTATGCATGTATTTCTGCTTTACAATGACAGTGTACAATGTAGGGCATTGATTCTCCACGTGGAACCAGGGACTTTAAGGGCTAAAGTGAGAGGCCTTTAAGAAGCACATTATGTTTCTTTTTCTAAACTAATCCTTATTTTTATGTCTTTTATTATTAGCAGTCATTAACCCGTATATGCTCCTGCCATATTTAAGTATCAGTGGTTGTATCAAAATTGATAATCCACAAGCTCCAGAATCTGTTCCAGTACTTTTAAATTGTAAACCCACACTGTCACAGCTGTGCGCCATTTTGTCATGCAACATAACGTAAAGCAAATCCAAACTGGAATTGACAAGTGCTTGTTTTCTCTATGGCTGTTATTTTTCATGGTCCGCACTACATACAGATATAAGAAACCCCCACCCACACCCACACCTGGTGCTGCAGTGACAATAGCAGCTACTGTGTTTATAGCTATATTGGCAAGTAGATCCATTATAAGATAGTGGGTGCAGATGCCAGGGCTGAAATCAGAAGCTGCCAGAGAAAAGAGTAATCATCTTTTATGGTTGTACACCAAAGTATGAGTCTTATCTCAAGTCACAGGTGTTTGGTAGTCTAAGCTACAAAATTATACTGTTACAGTATATCAAATGAGCACCTTCTAAACCCCTCCTTCTCCATCATTACACCCACATTTAAGAGATGTCAGTGTCTGCTGAAAAGAAGTAAATTGAATGATCATGAAAAATAAATTTCCTTTTTATGCTAGAGATGGAAGTCTCTTCAGGTTAAATGATCTTAGTGACAGAATTGCCCTCTTACCCTACAGTATTTATTAAAATATCTGTTTGAAGAAGAACTATAGACAAAATTGACAAACACGTGTTTTGATTAACAGTTTTATGGTCCCTGGAGTACTCAAGGTTTGAATCTTTTATTGTGTTTTGCTTCTACAATGTCTCCTGTCCCATGTGACAGTGATGTATCCAGAGCCATGAATTCAGTGAGTAATAGCTGCTGCAGCAGCAGCAGTCTGATGTTAGGAGCCTGATGCTCTGACTTAAACTAAATAACTCTTGTTAATCCACTATTTTTGTTTTCTATGTTTGTGTTTGGGTCTAGCCAGCAAGAGTAAATGTTTTGTTTCTAAATCTTTTTGTTTCATCAAACTACACACAGCTATAAAAAGCACACAAATCATCCCAGGTCAGCAATGCTATAATAAGTGAAAACTCTAGCTGCTTCCTTACAGAATATCCTGCTTTAGTATCACTCAGCTAACTGCCAAACTGTGAATGTAGTCTTTATTAGTGCTCACTGGATAAGACGATGTACTTAAAATTACAGATCTACTGCTATAAACGTGGTACAAAATCAGCACTTGCTAAATCTATGCTTATGGATGTGTCACTGTCATATAGGACAGGAGGCATTGTAGGAAAAAGAAAATAAATATAAAATTAAAATATGGAGATCCCCAGGGGCTATAAAACAAGCAGGCAAATCTAGAAGAGACTCCTTACAGCAAACAAAGGAAAGACACACTAAGACTACACCCACAAATAAAAATAATCTGCACAAGCTTTTGTAAATGTTGACTGTTGTTCTCCTTAAACCAAGTATAGCAGACTGAGTCACTAGGCCTCATTTTTAGCCATGCATAAGGGTGGTAAAACAAGAAGAAACAGGAAAAAATATTAAATGTAACAAACATAAATATATATTTACAATAAGTGGTTTCAGCCTCTTAGCAGATTTTCTTTGCTGCTCAGTTTCTGGAAGGTTCTGGCTGTTTCTCATTGAGTGGGTCTCTACCTTCAACAGTTATAAGTACAAGGAATCAGATTTCAGGGAACTTGCTTTTAAATTCTGTGTGTTTATTTGATTCCCTCAGCCCATGGCATGGCAGCGTCAGGGGCAGAGCAGGGGGATCTAACCTAATACTTTGTATTTTTTGAAGCAGATTGAAGTCAAGGGAACAGTACAAGAAGGAGTCTTTTGAAACTAATTGTTTCTGGCTAAGGAGTTGCATTAGTCCCATCCTCCCACCCCTCAGCCCACCCACCCCAGAACAAGGCCTTCCTTCATAGATGGTGGCCCTAGAGAGTGGGCAGATCATCTTTCCACAACAGATACATTAACAAAAAAAGACACATTACTTAAATAGAGAGGTAAAAGAGCATACATCAGGAGTATGTAGGATGGCACAAGGAGTGGTGCAATGCAGTGGGTGCACAGCAGAGGTGTTCAGAATAACAATCTTGGAACTGTGGTGCTTTCCTGATTTGTAGGCACCTTGGTGGGCTAAGGGAGGAGGTGGCCTGGCTCAGTGCACAGGTGGCAGGAGTACTAGAAATGTTCACCCCCACCCAGGTACCACCATACCACCAGCCACTGCCACAGAGTCCTGGGTGGACTACAATGGGCTCAGGGAGGATGAGAAAGGGTGAGCTCAAGCACATCCCTCACCCGGTCCAACTAGTGAACAAATACAATGTCCTCAAAGAGAGGAAGAGCCCTGAAAGAGAACTCAATGTTGAGACCAGGGAGGATGAGCAGACCCACCAGAAGGGGGGCTTGGGGGATGGGGCCAGAGAAACCCAGGGGAGAAGGAAGCTTCTCCCGGTAGGGGACTCAGTAGTTCAGGGTATGGAGCTGGGGTTGGACATCAAGATGGAGAGGGAGGTAAAGTGATTTCCAGGAGGCACTGCTTGGAGGGAGGGGAAGTGGAGCCACAGGATTGCTAAGGCTGTGGTTAGCAGTGGGGGCTGGACAAGACTGGGATAGCTTGGAGAAGGGTCAGGAGGATTTTAGGCATTTGGGTGGGCACCTGAGGGAGGTAAACGTAATGTAGCTTACTCTGTTGCATTTTCAGAGGTGCTACCAGTCAGGGGTAGGAAGGGGAAAAGAAACCAATGCATCAATAGCTTCAACAAGTGGTTGAAGGACTGATGAGGTGAAAAATGCTTTGGCTACATTGGGGACTGGGGTACCACCTGGGACGATGCATGCCTATATAAGAAGGATGGTCTGCATCCTTTCAAGGAGGGGAACATCTGCCCTTAGTGAGATGTTTACATGCTTCCTGAGCAAGCATTTAAACTAGCCACTGGGGGGGTGCTCTCAGGAGCAGGGAGATACAGACAGCCCTACCGCACAGGTTAGGGAACACATCGAGCATAATCAGGGCATTATGTTGGGGTAGATTCACCAGTACCACAGGACAGAAATGGCCACACACATGACCAGATGATATCATCATTAACAAAGGTAGTAAAAGGAAAAAAACACATAGAATATGCCAGGAATAGTAGGATGAAACAAGGGGGGCTAAACACAAGGATGGGCCCAGAGGATGCCACTTTCCATGGAAAGTCATGCACATGAATGCCCACAGTCTGGGGAACAAGATCCCAGACCTGATGGCTGTAATGACAGAGACTGATTTGGACATAGTGGTCAAAACCAAAACATGGTACACCAGGAACCACAGCTGGGACATAAGTTTACCTGGTTATGTACTGTTCAGAAAAGACATGGAAAGTAAAGGGGGAGGGAAGAGGTTGCCCTTTACATCAAAGAAAGCATCAAGGCAACCAAAATTCAGAACAGGTATGAAGAAATGGAAGAGGTTTGGGTCACCATTGAGCCAGGCAATGGAACAGCCATTTGCACAGGGGTGATTTACAGACCCGTAGTCCAGGTAGAAGAAATTGACAAACCGCTGCTGGAAAACATGCATGACATGGCATTAAAGGGGGAGGTACTGCTGATGGGAGACTTTAACATGCTGGAAATAGACTGGTCCATCACAGCAGGGGCCTTAGCCAGGGCATGGGAGTTTGTTGACTCCCTTGAGGGGACTAGCCTTAGACAACTGATGCAGGAACCTACCAGATACTGGATCTGGTACTGACAAACAGAGACAGGATAATAGGGCTCAAGGCTGAAGGTCAGCTAGGGTCCAGCAGCCACCATATGGTGCGGTTCAAGGTGGACACAGGGATTCAGTCAATCCATATGAAGGCAAGAGTCTTAGACTTCAGAAGGGCAGACTTTACCATGATTAGACTTCAGCTTGGAGAAAGCCTGGATAAAAGGGGTATGGGGGGGGGTTGTTGAAGAGAAATGGGCACACATCAAGGAGGCCATAGCGGAGGTCACAAAATAATGTGTTAGGTTGATAGACAAGGAAAAAAGGAGAAGAAAACCACTTTCGTTCTCAAGGAGGGTAGCTGAAAACGTAAGGACTATAAGGCTAGGTTCAGAAAGTGTAAGGAAACACAAAGAGATGAGGACAGGGAAATGTACTGAAATGTCTGAGTAAGGCAGAAAAAGCAGTGAGAAGTACTAAAGTGCAAACTGAAGAAAGAATATCTCAATCAATTACAAAGGGAGACAGACATTCTTCAGGTACATTAGTGAAAAAAGAAAGGTGGGGGGGTAGTTAAGCTTTCAGGAGCCAAGGGGAAGATAGTGGAGGGAGACAGAGAGAAAGCAGTGATTCTGAACAAATATTTCTGTTCAGTCTTCACTGTGGAAGTGCATTGGCAGGGCCCACAGCTAGAACTTAAAAGAAAAGAGGAAAAGGAGGTAAACACCAGTCTGTTGACAGAGGAGAAGGTCCTAGAAGAGCTTGCAAAGCTGAAGGTGGGTGAAGTCATGGATCCAGAGAACATACATCCCAAGATCTTAAGGGAACTGAGAATTGAACTGGCAGCCCCTCTGGCAGCCCTGTTCAGTGAGTCTGTAGATACTGGAGTGCTCCCAGAGGACTAGAGAAGGGCAAATGTTGTACCTCTTCACAAGAGCAGTAGTAAACAAGATGCAAGAAACTACAGACCAGTTAGTATAACCTCTGTAGTAGGAAAAAGAATGGAGACCCACCTCAAGGGAAGAATAGTAGACCACCTAGTCATATGGATGTTGGATCCAGGTAACATGGATTCACTGCAGGACGATCCTGTCAAACTAATCTAATAGATTTCTTTGACTTGGTGGCAAAGGCAGTAGACCGGGGGGGGGGGCTGTAGACATTGCTTACCTAGATTTCAGCAAAGCCTTCGATACCATTCCACATAGAAGACTGGTCAACAAGTTAGGAAGTCTGGAGATTGGACACAAGGTGGTAAACTGGATTGAAAATTGATTAAAGGACCGACAACAGAGGGTAGTGGTAAACGGAACCCAATCAAAGGAAAGGGAGGTGACCAGTGAGGTACTTAAAGGGTCAGTTCTGGGGCTGGTCCTCTTCAATGTCTTCATTGGTGACATTGCAGATGGGCTGGAGGGAAAGTTTGAGTGTTTGCGGATGACACCAAGATATGCAACAGGGTAGCTACCCTGGAGGGGTTGCAAAGGATGAGAAAGGACCAGGAATGGTTGGAAAGATGGTCAGATGTCTGTCAACTAAGGTATCATGCAAAAAATTCAAAATCATGCACGTGGGAAGCAGGAACCCTGGAGCAAGCTACAGGTTTGGGGGGGGGGGAGCTGTTGGCAGTTACTAGGGAAGATAGGGACTTGGGAGTCATAATCACAGATGACCTGAAGGCCACAAGGCAGTGGGGAAGACCACTTTGATGTTGGGGTATATTGGAAGGAGAATTACAATCCAAAGGAGGGAGGTGATAGTTCCACTGTACAGAACCCTTGTGAGGCTTCACCTTGGGTACTGTGTCCAGTTTTGGAGGCCACACCTTCATACGGACATTGACAAAATAGAGATGGTGCAGAGGAGGGCAACCAAGATGGCGAAAGATCTGCATCACAAGCCTTAAGAGGAAAGAGTCACATACCATGATTTGTACACGCTGGAGCCAAGGAGGGTGAGAGAGGTGAGATGATAGAAATGTTCAAATACCTCAAGGGCATGAACAAGGTGGAAGGGGACAGCATATTCCAGTGTAAAAGTAGTGCCAGAATAAGAAGGCATGATATGATACTGATGGGTGGCCACATAAGGGGTAATGTCAGGAATTTATTTTTTACACAGAGGGTGATGGATGCATGGACTAGCCTGCCCCAGGAAGTGGTGGCCGCCTGTATGGTGGCAGGCTTCAAACATGCATGGGGTAGGTAAAAAGGAATATTAGAGATGGGAAGAAAAATATATAGTCAGTGACCAGATAGAGTCACTGGCAGCTTTGTCAGATAGCATAAACGGGCAGACAGGATGGTCCTGGCAGGCCTTATCTGCCAACAAGTATCTATGTATCTATGTACATTACAAAAGATGCGTAGTTAGATATATTATGTAAAAAAATTGCAACGTTCATGTTCAAACTGTAATTTTGTGTGCTCAAGAGTCATGCTTATTGGTAAAGCATTTAACATGTGGGCAAAAAAATATGTTGTCGTTTAATAATAAATTGAAAGAATAATTATATATCACTTCAGGCTATATGTGTTATGTTGGGTCTTAAAGTTTCTGTGCAGCCCTCAAGCCACCCACTGTTAGCTTACCTGCTCAGGAGTTAAACAGTGCTAATTTCATCATTTTTTCTGCTTACTTCATGCAAGGGAAGGGATCATAAATCTTCCTATCAAGAGTTGGCCAGCTAATCCATTCCCCTTCTTGGCCCACTTCATTTACAGCTCTGCCCCAGTGCCACTCCCACACACATATGTCCCCTCAACCAGGCACTCGAACTCAGTGGTGCAGCTCTCTCTACTGCTGCTGCCCACCTCTCCTTACCAGCCTGACTGCCAAAGATATCACGCCAGGTACAGTGACACTGGAAGAGCTACCGTTTGATTTCTGGTGCCAACTCACTACTCTTGCCTGATTGGATGCCAAAGTAGCTCGGCCCAGTGGATTGGTTCACTCTTGATCTTCTTGGACTGCTGCTTGCTCCGGACATCTCCCGGCTGCCCATCGACTGCTCAGCTTTAGCTAATTTTGGCTAATTGACTGCGTTTAGGAATGTATATTTTTAACTAACTACACTACCTCTACTCTGCTAGCCACAGCCTACTGTTCCAAACTGTTCTGTAACTGCCAAAATTTGCTGTAATTGAATTTCTTTGTCTAAGCTATCTGCATTGAAATTGTCTAGTGCTTAATCCAGCCAGAAATCTAAATAAAAAAAAAACTGTCCTAGAGAGTGTATTGCTGTTGCTTAGAGTATTTTAAATCTCTATGGGTTCTTGTAAGTTTACAAACTCTCCCTTAGGCTATGTCCCTTTCTCCTTGCCTTTTTCTTAATCTGCTGTCTGTTGCTTGGTGCTTATCCGCCCTGTCCCCCAGTCCTCTCTAATTTCAAACACAGATCTGCCCCCACCATTTAAGACTAACTTCTCTCAGGTTAGTGAAATCATTCCCATCCTTGGCTCCGAAACCCCTGCTGTTCCTTGCTACCACTGTGCCCGCCCCCTGATTTAGCTAATCTCCCTCTCTCCCAGTCCCTCTCAGACTCAACCTCCCTCACCCTTTGTTTGTTATATTTTAACTAACTCCCTCTCTTGTTTCTTCTTTCTACAGCTAGCCCCTCGACCGGGTGCTTAAACTCGGCGGTGCGGCTCTCTACTGCTGCCGCCCACCTTTCCTTGCCAGCCAGGTGATTGAGTTGTTTCTAGTGTGATGTTACAAGTTTTTATGTATTTAAATGTGCATTGTAACCAGGATGTAAAAATGCACCCTTTAAGGCATTAAGCCGAGGTGCTAGGGGCTCTCACAAGGTGGTAAATTAAATGCAACAATAGCTGTTTAAACTCATCGTTTGGTGGCTTTTTGGTTTTTTTCTGTGGAGCACTGCAATTCTGTACGTTTCCTTGCCAGCCCACCTGCTGAAAACATCCAGCTAGGTACAGTGACATTGGAAGCACTACTTTTTGATTTCTGGTGCCCACTCACTACTCATGTCTGATTGGACGACGAAATAGCTGGGTCCAGTGGTTTGGTTTGCTCTCGATCCTCTCTGGCTGCTGCTTGCTCGGGACACCTCCCGGCTGCCCATAGACTGCTCAGCTTTAGCTAATTTTAACTAATTGACAGTGTTTAACAATGCATATTTTTCACCCTCCCACCCACCACTCTTTAAATCCCCTTGCCTAACTCGGCGCTCCCCCCTCGAACACTACCACCCGATCACTTACTCACTTAACCCCCCAACATGGCTTTCCACCCAACCCCTCTTACTGTATAATATATCTTTCATGATGTTGTAATTCTTCAGTAAGATTCTCTCTTGACTCTGCATATGTACTGAAGCACTCAGTGGATACTGTCTTTTCACAATAACAATCTGACTATCATATTTTGGTCCCTCAATCCCCCCCCCCCAACTTGATATCTCCTCTTAAACTCTAAATTACTGGAACAGCATCCCATGGTGCTAGGCTCTCTTCCCTTCTCTGGCTGCCTCCCATTTTAACATATCCTAGCCCCTACAAATCTCTGACACTCCCAGTCATGTCCCCTTGTATATCCTCTCCTAGGCTTTCTATGGCAATTCTCTTTGTACTGCACCTCCCCCTGTGTAGGCTCATGCCCAGTCAGGGCAGGTGCACAGAGGAAACCACAGGAGCAGTTCCTCCGACAGAAGACCCACGCTCCACAGACCCCTGCCTAGTGGGAAGACACTGCTCCCCACCACTCCACCTCAGCAGACAATGCAGCCACCTCCCAGACACAAAAAGGTGCAGCTCCATACCAACCCAGACTCTACCCATAGGAGCCGCCTTTAACTGTTGATATGTGCCCTCCCTCTCCATGTAAGGACAGCTCAATGAGCATATACAGACGCCCCTACCCAGTTGGTGAAGGTGCACCGAGTGAACCACAGGAGCAGTTCCTCCAATGGAAGACCTGCACTCTAGAGACTCCTGCCTGGCAGGAAGACACCGCTCCACCTCAGCAGAAAATGCCACCACCACTCCGATGCAAAAAAGCGCAGCTCCATACCGACCCAGATTCTACCCATAGGAGCTGCCTTGAACTGTTGCTTTGTGCCTTCCCTCCCCATATAAGGACAGAATAATGGTCATATACAGGTGATGGCTAACTGATGAGCAAGTGCTCCCACTGGAGCTGTGCATTTCTTCCCTTGCTCAATTTATTTTAATTTTTGGCACCTCTCTCCACCACCAGTGTCTGACTCTTGATTGGTGCCATGAGGTCTTCTAAGACCTGTGGATTGGCACCTTCTTGGACACTCAAAAGCCGGCTTGCAGACTGTTCTGTTTAATACTATTTACTGCTTGCTGATCTCATTTTTTCTGTATTAATAGTTCTGCTGGTTTTGAAACTTATTTTATTTTACTAGCCTGACAAACTAATCAAATTGTTTCATAGATTTTAATTTCTGCTAGTTTTGAAACTTATTATTTTAATTTAAGAGCCTGACTTAAACTAATCTAATTGTTTATACATCTTAAGCTCTGCGGGTTTTGAAATGTATCCTTTATTATTAAGAGCTCGACATGAATATAAACATACAGTTATTTTAAGCTCTATTTCATTTGACTGCAATTACTGTTTGCAGGAATGTTTCTCTTTCGCCTTACTTTTGTTCTCATTCCTCCTCTATCTAAAACCTGCCCTCTTACTATTTACTGTCTTCTATCTCTACCCTATCTCACTATCTCCTGTCCTCAGCTATCCTATCTCCAGGACACCTCTTGCACACGCCCTGCACCTCACTGCCCACACCCACTCCCTTTGCCCTCACATAATCCTGCCTAGTCTTTCCCCTACTTAATTTCTGTCCCTCTTTCTCTCATCCCCAGACACCCCTACCCAGTCAAGGCAGGTGCAGTGAGGGAACCACATGAGTGGTTCTTCTGACAGAAGATCGTGCTCCACAGACCGCTGCCTGGTGAGAATACACCATTCTCCACTGCTCCACCTCAGCAGAAAATGCCACCACTTCTCTGTTACGAAAAGGTACAGCTCAATACCAACCCAGACTCTACCCATAGGAGCTGCCTTGAACTAGTGCTGTTGCCCCTCCCTCCCCATATAAGGACAGCTCAACAGTTGTATACAGGTAGTGGCTAACTGCTGAGTGAGGGCTCCTACCAGAGCTGTGCATTTCTTCTCTTGCTCAACTTATTTTCATTTCTGGTGCCTCTCCCCACTGCCAGTGCCTGGCTCCTGATTGGTGCCATAAAGTCTTCTCAGGCCTGCAGATTGGTTCCTTCATGGTCACACAAAAGTTGGCTTGTAGACTGCTCCACTTAATACTATTTACTGCCTGCTGATCTCATTATTTCACTGCCAGAGCTTTCGCCAGCTCCCACCCACCCACTCCCACCCACCCCATCTGGACTCTGGACTGATATAGTTGTGGACCATTGTGTGATTGTGTGATTTTAACAGAACAGGCCACTTTCCAATTAGCTCCTTATATTTACTCACCACTAGGGGCCTCTTATCCCTACCTTTGCCAGCTTATGTTTCAGGCTGTACCTGCTCTCTCCAATTCTTTGCTATATGATCTCTCATAAACCAGTTATCTTCTTGTCCCAAAATCACTTAGCACCTATTTCTTGATGGCTGCACAATTCTTCAGCCTTGTGGGGGTCTTTCTTGGCCTACTCCTTCTTGTATCACTTACTTTTGGCCTTGTGCATTATGTGTTGGCAGATCCATCACCTAACTTAATGGATTTCTCCTTCTCTAATTTAATAGTGGGGCCCTCCACACTAGGTGACTATAAGCCATTGCTACTCCCAAGGTTTACCTTTTATAATACTGTAGTATCAGCTGTGCATCATATCCATGGCAACCTACCCAATTGCACACCTCTTACCAGTCATAAGCTCTGGTATATGATTCCACTCACAATCCTGCTATCAGGGGACATTGAGTTAAACCTTTTCCTCCAAGCAAATACTTCACAGGTCAACAATGCTGGTCCCATGCCTAAGGGCTTATGACTTATGCGTCTCAGTATTCAGAACCTGCAATACAATTTTGCTGAACTGGAGGCCTGGGTTCATGTGCACCAGCCTGACATTCTCTGTCTCACTGAAACTTAGTTAAAACCCTCCTCCACCAATTCCACCTACTCCTTACCTAATTACAACCTGGTTAGGCAGACTAGAGTTTCATCAAAGAGAGGTGGGGGGGTGGCAATCTACTATAAACCCACATGAATCTAATGATTATACCTAATGTTGCAGTATCTTTCTGTGAATCTCTTCATGTTCTACTGTCACTGGGTACCAAAAAGCTACATGTCATGTATTGCTATAATTTGCCGAAATCTGGCTACACTGGGATTTAAAGAACTACTAAATATGTCCACTACTGCAGCTGGTAGGAATGAACTACTGATACTGGGTGACATGAACCAGAATTGGATGGGACACACCCATAATTCACTCCTCATTCTAACTCAGAGTCATAGCTTGCACTAAGTCATAACTGACCCCACTAGGATATCATCTTCCTCTATCAGCAGCACCCTTCTTGACTGGATCCTTACTAATCAAGTTCATAAGATTATGGCAGCAGGGACACTACCCAATGCAATTAGTGACCACAATCTGGTCTATTCCATCTGGGGTCTGTCTAAAGTCCCCTCTCCCCACCACAGTACATTACGTTCCACAGCCTTGCCAAGATGGATATCACTATACTCTTATGAGATGTCTCCTCCATTGACTGGTCTCCTCTCTATCAGGCTAAGGATGCTCAAACTGCACTACACCTTTTTCTGTCTAGCGTCATGCCTACACAAGATGCACATGCACTGTATTGTAC
The DNA here is from genome assembly GCA_016271365.2 of Neoceratodus forsteri. Classification (NCBI taxonomy): domain Eukaryota; kingdom Metazoa; phylum Chordata; order Ceratodontiformes; family Ceratodontidae; genus Neoceratodus; species Neoceratodus forsteri. The sequence goes on from CM057449.1 coordinate 376,725,029, forward strand.
CAGAAGAGTATGTGGCAAGCAGACCAGATGGCTACATAAGGACCTGTTCAGACAACTCTGCTATCGGGACAAGTGCTGGAGAAAATACAGAAAGTCAGGCCTCGAATCAAGGGAAGTCACAGAGTTTGGAACTGTCTGATTTTGAAAGCAGCACAAGGGAAGTCACAGAGTTTGGAACTGTTTGATTTTGAAAGCAGCACAAGGGAAGTCACAGAGTTTGGAACTGTCTGATTTTGAAAGCAGCACAAGGGAAGCCACAGAGTTTGGAACTGTTTGATTTTGAAAGCAGCACAAGGGAAGTCACAGAGTTTGGAACTGTTTGATTTTGAAAGCAGCACAAGGGAAGTCACAGAGTTTGGAACTGTCTAATTTTGAAAGCAGCACAAGGGAAGTCACAGAGTTTGGAACTGTCTAATTTTGAAAGCAGCACAAGGGAAATCACAGAGTTTGGAACTCAGTGCTTTGGCTTCTCAGAAGGAACTAGAAGGGGGACAGAATCAGATCTACAGTACAATAGCTTATTGTTGTTTTACATTGTTTCTTGTGGATTCTACTTAGAAGGTTATTTATCTTCTTTCTTACTATTAAGGGGCTAGCAGGGTATTGTTTGGGGCTGTTGGAATTTTGAAACCTGTTTTGGTAGCTATAAGTGGGCTCATTTGTTTGATTCACTGTGTGGCAGGCTGCATTTAGGCTTGCTGATCCAACCAATCAGCAACTTCACTACTCCCCGATAGCCAACTACTAATATCTCTCTCATAATGGGGAGTTTACTTCTGATACTCCTTTCACTGTCAGCCATGGAGTTCCACAAAGAAGATGCCCCTGTCACACAAACTAGGGTGATCCATCTGTCTAGTCTCTCTGAACCATCCCCTTTGGCTGACGCTCAAACCCTCACATATGCTCTACCATTGCTTCATCGACTACAGTGGTGTGATCACCATAAAGACACACATACCACCACACATGTATTTCAACCAAGGCTCCACTGCTGGATATACAGATCCCCCTAAGCAAAACCACCAAACTGCTATTTGGTGTCTCGACACAATCTCTTAAACCCACAGGGAGCACCCCAAAAGAGTGGCAACAGAATAAAAGAAGAAGGACCAAAGACAGCCCCTCTCCCTATCACTGGCAGCCTCATGAAACTCCTGCTCTTTCTATTACTCTGTATTGGTAACATGGAAATCAACCCTGGACCCCTGATGTATCACCTCTCCATCAGACCTAACCTCAATTAAAGGCCTCAGTTTCCTGCATATTAATGTATGCAGTCTGCTGAAAAACTCACACTGATACAAGCCTGGGTTGCCCATACCTTGCCAGACTTTCTTGTGGTATCTGAGACATGGCTCAAACCCACCACAGCAGACAGGGATGTTAACCTACCTAACTACCAGCTATTCAGAGCTGATCGCCAAACAAGGGAGGTGGAGTAGCCATATATGCAAAATCCGGTATAGCTGTATCCTATATTGCTGCAACATCTATGCCCAAGGAGTTTGAATGCCTATCCTAAAAGTCTCTCTCCCAATACAGCAGTTTTCAGCTAGTTGGTTGCTACAGACCCCCCACTGAACACTAGCTCTTATCCCATCTGGGGAACCTGCTCAAACCCAGCACTGAAGAAGTCATTATTCTAGGTGACCTGAATTTCAACTGGCTTACCCAGGAAGCTGCACCTCTGGTATCATTCTGTGATACATATGGGTTCACACAGCTAATTAATGAACCAACAAGAATTAATGCAAGGAATAGTAATAACAGCACACTACTTGATATCATGCTAGTGAATAAACCACATCTATTCACACACGCTGGAGTGCTTTCTGGATATAAGTGATCACTGCCCCATCGCGGGGTAAGATCCACCAGCATAACAACAAGCCCTGCAAAATTCCTCATGAGGATCCAAGAAAACATCAATATTGAAGGATATTTGCATGATCTAGCTTACTCTCCACACTGGCAAGAGGTTTTATCTTGCCCATTCTGTTGAAAAAGCTCAGCAGGTGCTAAATAACATTATAATAAATGCCCTTAACACCCATGCCCCAATCTCTAGTATCCGAATAAAAACAAATCCTGTTGTTGGTTTACAGCTGACCTCAAAGCTGCACTGCTGGAGAGAGACAAACTCTGGAGAATGGCAAGAAAACCAAGAATGCAAATGACTGGATGATCTTCAGGAAAGCCAGGAATAGATGCACAAGAAAGTTAGGGATGCAAAGGCTGCCTTCTACTTGGCGAACTTGACTCTTCCTACCATAATCCTGCTAGGTTTTGGGGCACCATCAAAGGGTATGGTGGGGCAGGATGCTAACACCCCCTTCCAACTCAATTACACAACAGTTATGGCCCTATCACTGGCAAAATGGAAATTCTGGATGCCTTCAATAACCACTTCACAATGGCTGGTCTTGCCTTTGACACCTCTCCAGCTAACCTGCTGAGGAACAATTAAGCTCCCATTACACTGGTGATCAGAGTTGACTCTTCCTTCAGCTTCAAATCTATACTGTTGAAACAAGTAGAGGATCTATTATGGCAACTGGATACCAAAAAGCACAGGGCAGACTCTCTGGACCCCTACTTTCTAAAGATTGCATGCCATGTACTTGCAGTCCCCTAACACACCTCTTTAACCTATCCCTAAACTCTGGCTCTATTCCCACACTGTGGAAGACAGCTCAAGTGGTTCCCCTTCTAAAATCAGGGGACCCTATGGATCTTAATAATTACAGGCCCATTTCCATTCTACCAGTGCTATCCAAGACGCTGGAGAAATTAGTGAGTAATCAGTTAAGGGAGTATCTTGACAAATGCTAACCTCCTAAACCCAGCTCAATCTGGATTCAGGGCCAAGCATAGCACTATCACTGCACTAGCCAAGGTCACAAATGACTGGCAATCCAAATTAGATAAAAAGAATAATGTCTGTGCAGTATTTCTGGACCTTAGCAAAGCATTCAATACTGTGGACCACGAGCTACTACTTTCATCTCTGTACTCCATTGGCCTAGATCCATCCTCCCTTAAGTTGTTCAGATGCTATCTCACTGGTAGGTCACAGCAGGTAAAAGCTGAAGGTGACCTATCCCCATTAAAACCACTGTCAAGAGGAGTCCCCCAAGGTTCTATTCTGGGTCCTATCCTTTTTGCCATTTATATAAATAACATTGATTCAACCCTTACCAATTCCTCTGTACACCTCTTTGCTGATGACACTGTTCTGTATGTCAGCAACCCTTCACTTCTGCAGCTGCTCGTGAAATCCTACAAACAGAATTCTCCTTGCTACAATATCAGTTACCGAGAAGAAGCTTCTGTTAAATGCAAAGAAAACTAAAGCAATGATGTTCACAAATCAAAGCTCCACCAGCACATCCTCTCCAATCATTCTCCCCCAGCTATGCACTATACTTGGAGAAAATCTGGAGTATGTAGAAAACTTCAAATACTGAGGTGTGTGGATTGACAACAGACATGACTTCACTCATCATTTAGAAGAACTGTTAAAAAAGCTTCGCCAAAGGCTTGGCCTTCTCTATAGATTAAAACCCTTCCTAAACAGAGACTCAAAGATGAGGTTAGTCCAGGCCATTTTTCTATTAGTTGTTGACTATGCAGACTTCCTTTATAGTCACTGCCCCATCTCCTACCATCACAAATTGGATACCTTATAACAGAGCAATAAGGTTCATTACAGATCTGCCATCTAATACTCATCATTGCTCTCTTTATGCTGCAGTTGGGTGGGTTTCCTTCACCTCAGAAGGAACAGAAATGCAGCACTATGGATTTAGAGCGTTGTCAAAAACTTCCAAACTATATCCTGGACTGCTTCACCCAGACCTCTCCTAGCTCCTATGCCCTAAGAAGCAACAATATCATCCTGCTCAAATTGCCCAAATTCAACACCAGGCTAGGGAGGGCAGCAATCAGCTATTCTCTAGCTATAGCATGGAACACCCTACAAAATCTCTAAAACTGTCCAATATCATTCCATTTGCATCATTTAAACAGCACTGTACAGTCTTCTTCAAAGAGAATGCAATTGCTACCACTAGAGCTAGCATTGTCATCTCACAAATCTCCCTTCAAACCATATATGGCATATTCCTTCCAGACAGACACCCCATCTTATGGCACCTAGTAATACCTTCACCATCCTAGTATTACATTATGTTGAGTGTCTGTCATGCCCCTCACTGGGATATGTATATACTGTACATGCTGTAAATATTAGCTTAACTTTCCTGTAACGCTTTTTATCATGTGAATTTACTGTACATCACTGTGTTTATAAACATTATTTTCCCCTGTATGTATAACTGTCTTATATAAGTGTATGATGTATCTGTTGTGTATCAACTATTGAACCTTGACCTTATTAGGTCCATCTTGTAAATGAGCCTTGCTCAATGATGTTCGCCTGAATAAATAAAGATTTGATAATGATGATGATGATGATGATGATGATGAATCAGATTATGAAAACTACAGAGCCCTCAGAAACTACTGTAAGCATCAGATTAGGCTGGCAAAAAGCTCATACTGCAAAGGTCTGCTCCTGGATGCAGCTGGTTACTCCAAAACATGTTGGTCCCATATAAAAACTTTCCTGGATGCTACCCAGTTCCACACTTCAAATGACATGGTAATTGATGGTGCAGATTGTAATGACCCAACTACTACATTTTCTCTGACTTCTCAAAATGTACCTCATCCTCCCCAGCCAGCCAGCCTCCTTTGATGCCTCCTTACTCACAGTCTAGACATCCCCCTTTCTACTTTAAGGCTGTCACTAGATTGGAAGTCCTTAAGCTACTTGGGAATATATCAGATAGTACCAGTGTTGGCTCAGATAGTCTAGAACCAAGACTCCTAAAATTGGCTGCCCCCATCATTACTTCCCCACTGGCCAGAACATTCACACTATCATTATACCAAGGCCATGTTCTTGACATATGGAAGATTGCTAGGGCTGCACCTGTCTTTAAGAAAGGAGACAAGAAAGACATTGCTAACTATCGGCCCATTGCAATTCTTTCAGTCCTGAGCAAGATACTTGATGAACTGGTTTCATCACAAGTGATTGACTTCCTCACCAAATATAATCTACTATCACCTAACTAACATGGTTTCCGGAAGGGCCACAGTACCTCCACTGCACTTGTTCAACTCACAAATGACATACTACACGTCGTGGATGACAGCCTACTCATGAGAGCCATCTTTATAGATTTGACTAACGCTTTTGATCTCATTGATCACCCTCTCCTCCTGGATAATCTCCTAGCTCTTGGTTTCTCAACTCAGTCTGTGACATGGTTCCAAAACTTCCAATCCAATAGAAAACAAATGGTCAAATTCAACAATGCTCTATCCGAACAAACCTATATTGACACTGGAGTCCCCCAGGGCTCTATCTTGGGCCCTTTTCTATTCACTGTCTTTGTTAATCGCATATTCCCTAACACCATGCCCTGCAACTCTAGTCTCTATGCAGATGATCTGGTCCTATATAGCAGCACCAGCTGTGTAACTGCCATTAACCATAACCTCTCCATTGCCTTTCAGGAAATACAATCTTGGCTAATCAGTAATAAAGCAGTTCTCAATGTGGTCAAGACACAGGCAATGCTATTTGGATCTACTGCCAAAATGAAAGATTGCCATAAGCTTTTTAAGGTAACCAGTGTCAATGAGGCTCCTCTCACAGTCGTCACCTCTTTCAAGTATCTGGGAATTCTCCTTGATGACACACCCAACTTTGACCCGCACATACAGACCATTTATAAATCGGTAAATATCAAACTGGGTGTGGCCTACAAAACCTGTTATGCTGTCACACCCTCAGCCAGACTTGTTATTGCCCAAGACATTCTTATTCCATCCCTGACCTATGGATCTATAATTAACATGAACTCCTCCATCACCACTCTCTGTAAGTGGAAGTTTACTTACAACAACATATGTTGGTATGCCTCTGCGTTTCCTCGACTCAAACACTACTGTCAGCTTTATGCAGACCTAAATTGGGTCTCTCCCCTCTCCCATCAGCTTAGGGCCCTAGGATCCCTGATGGATGGTATCATAAGATCTAATACCCCTCGGTCACTTGCCTCCTTGCTCACTCCCCAGTCCTCCCTGTATGGCCTGCATTCATTGAACTTATCTCTGCTACAAGTCCCTAGGAGTAAATCTGCTAAAAGCACCAGTGCCTTCTCCCATGCTGCTCTCAAGTACTGGAACTGCTTAAGATGTGTGAGGCACCCAGCCATCACATTTTCCTTAAGAGACATCGCACCCTACTCACTGAGCTTGCCGCCTGCAAATGCTTCGACCCACGTTAGACTCAATATCCCCACAATCCTGCTAACCTGTATGGTTTCCTGCCCCCTATTCAACAGCCATCACCTTCACCCCTGCAGTTCTCTCTTTGACATCTCTCCCTACCCTACCCATTAGCTCTCCCCACTATTAGAGGCCCCACTGACCCCTCATCCAACTCCTTAAGTGTCCTGCTCGCAGCCTCCCATCATAATCCCTACTTGGTGTCTCACCATTCCCCTGCTCTGTCCCCAGCATCCACCCCTCCCCCACACTTTTTACTCTTATCCCCTCCCTCCCTGCTGTCTGCCCTTACTCTATATCTCAACCTTATATCTGCACTTAACACTTTTTTTTGTATCCAGGCTGTTAGTAGATCCCACACCTCTGCCCTCTCCTCCTCTCTGCACTTATCAGTTATCTCTCTCTCTCTCTCTCTCTCTCTCCTCTCTCTCTCTCTCTCTCTCTCTCTCTCTCCTCTCTCTCTCTCCTGATCTGTCTGCTGTGTTCTTTCTAGTTTACACTCACTGTAGTTCAGTTCTCATCCTTCCTCAGCTTGCTGAATTTTCCACTGATCTTCTTCTATTTTTGCCTTTCAGTCCTCACTGCTTTGCCTTTTGTCCTCTTAACATTACTGTTGATCAGATTTGAATTGACTGTAGAAATTTTTTTGACCTTAATTGTACTTGGTTTAATGCTGCACATCCACAAATCAACCCCTTGTTTTGTATCCTGATGTTCTCTACTATCTGTCTTGCCTTTCTTGATTGCTGTTATGCTCCGACATGATTTGAGTAGTTTTATTGCTGCACTTTATGTACTATACACCATTTTGTATCCTGATATTTGCTGCGTTCTGTTTTACCTGTAATGCTTTCCTTGTAACCTCCCGGGTCGTGCTTGAAAATAGGCATGTTTATGGCTAGTGCAGCTTCCTGGTAAATAAAAACTAAATACATAAATATTCTGTTCCCTACTATGCCTGCCCCTATCTCCACCTCCTGGCCCCCCCTCCATGCTCAACCTTACAGTGACCCCTTCTCCTGTCCTCTCTACATGGAAGCACTACCCTTTCTGTCCCTGTGCCACCCTCCTATCTGTGCCTTCTTTCCTCACTCTTATACATTTACTAAACTGTCAACCTCCTCACTACCATCCCCACATCACCATCTCCATGTGCTCCCAGCCCTGGTACAAGAGTGTTAAAATACACCTCCTAATCATTTGCACTTCTACTGTTATCCTCAGGTGACATCAACCCAATCCCATGGCCTAGCCCCCTGAATACCTCCACATCTATGCCTACCACTGCGGACCCACCCCTACCTAACCCTATTTCCCTAACCCATGGCTTAAAAATAATTCACCTGAATATTCACAGTCTCCTCTCTAAAATAGACCTTCTCCAGTCACTTGCTGCCTCGCTTGCCCCAGATATAATCATTTTATCCAAAATGTGGTTAAATAACAAGGTAGATGACCACTCCCTCTCTGTTCCTGGGTTCTCAATATGCAGGCAAGACAGAACCACTAGAGGTGGTGGAGTGGCTGTCTACGTCTCCTCAAAAATCCATTACACTAGTGTCTTTGCCACGTCAGTACCTAATGCATACGAGGCTCTGGTCATTAAATTAATCCTCCCTTTCTCTCCCCCAGTGTATATTGCGGGTGCCTACTGCTACCCTGGCCTCCCTCCCTCCTCTGTTATCAAGCTCATTAGCTGCATAGTCTTTCACTCCCCCTCAGGTGAAATACACATTATGGGTGATTTCAACCATAATTGGCTCTCCCCCTCCCTAAATAAATCATGAAATTACATCAATGCCCCAAACTTGTCTCAGCCCATCCTTGAGCCAATCCATTTAAATCTGAAAACAGGGAATCACTCCCTAATCGATTGGGCCCTAACCTCACACTAGACTATTACCTGATGCCCTGAGTGACCACCGCATGACATATATGGTTCATAGAGTACATACAACTAAGGTCCCTCCTAAAATTGTCCAGTGTCAATCCTACAAATCTCTGAACCTTGAACCCTTTATGGAAGAACTGTCTCAATCTAACTGGGACCCAACTGTCTCGGCCAATACCACTGATGAATGAGGAGGTCGTTGGGTCTAAAACAGTGAGGGAATTCAAACATGCTTGGGACAGACACAAAGCAATTATAGTGCGGGGTTGCAGGAAGCAGGCTGTTGGTTAACTAGAATCTGCAGCTTATCCAGTAGGTAGGGAAATGGGCAGACTGGGTGGGCCAAGTGGTCCTTTTCTGCCGTCAAAGTCTATGTTTCTATGTTTCTATGTTAAGCCTAAGGCTATTTTCAGGCAAAATGCTTGGAGTGTTGGAACAAACATGTCCTGCTGCGGCACTCCTGAGACAGAGCCAATTACCTCCGCTGGATCACCCCTGAACTCCTAGCTTGCCATAGGGCCTGGGATCAATCCTGGAAAATGCACAAAGCCACAAATCTTCCATGTGACAATATCATCTACTGTACACTGCACAATAAGTGTACCAAAGCCACCCACCTAGCTAAATCAGAGTACTTCTGCTCAACCTACCAGACCAATATTGATAGTCCTTCCAAGTTCTGGAAAGTGATCCACTTACTCCCCCCCCCCCCAAGATAAACAACTCCCAGATCGTTAATCATCTTTATGTTGCCAGCGAGTTTAACTCATATTTTACCTCCTATGCCTCGGCCTTCCTTTCCTCCTTACCATCTCCTTACCCAGCCAACCCCCACCCCAGGCATCCTGCCATGCCACACTCCTTCTCCTCCGCTAATATCTCACCCTCTGACACCTTGCACTCACTTCTTGCTCTCAACCCCACTAAATGCAGCTCACCTGATGTTCTGGATCCTAAGTTACTGTACCTATCAGCCCCAGCTATCGCAGCTCCACTAACTCTCCTCCTCAACCGTTCCTTCACTACTGGTACTATCCCTTCTGTATGGAAACATGCAACTGTACTACTGCTGCTCAAGGGTGGTGACCCCTCTATTTCTTCTAACTATCACCCAATCTCTCTCCTTCCAACCCTTGTTAAGCTGCAGGAACACCTGGTCCTATCTCAACTCTCTTTTCACCTCTACGACTCCAACTTTTTCACTCCTTTCCAATTTAGAAACATATAGAAACATAGAAGTTGACGGCAGATAAGGACCTCAAGGCCCATCCAGTCTGCCCATTTTTTTTCTGCCTTATAAATGTGCCATTGGCCTTTGCTCTGTCAGTGGCCTATCTATTCATACTCATTTGTATTGCTCCCTTATGCCTATCCCATGCGTGTTTGAAGCCCTGCACTGTATTCGTAGCCACCACTTCTTGAGGTAGGCCATTCCATTCATCCACCACTCTTTCTGTTAAAAGAATTTCCTCATTCCCCTTAATCGCCCCCTCTAATCTCATGCTGTGTCCTCTTGTCCTGCTATTTTCTTATATTTAAACATGTTAGACTCTTTCACCTTGTTAATGCCCTTAAGGTGTTTGAATGCCTCGATCATATCACCTCTCTCCCTCCTTTGCTCAAGGGTATACATATTGAGCTCTGTTAATCTGTCCTCATATGTCTTCTGATGCAGTCCCTGCACCATTTTGGTTGCCCTGCTCTGGACTGCCTCAATTTGGTTAATGTCCTTGTGAAGGTGTGGCCTCCGATACTACACGCAGTACTCCAGATGGGGCCTAACCAATGTCTTGTAAAGAGGGATTATTACCTCCCTCTTACGACTTGTGATACCCCTACTAATACACCCTAACACCCCCCTAGCCTTACCTACTGCTTTAGAGGTCTGCTTGGATGATTTCAGGTCATCAGTGATGATGATGCCCAAGTCTCTTTCTTCCTTTGTGACTGCTAGCAACTCCCCTCCCAGCCTATAGGTGGCTTCAGGATTTCTCTTCCCTATGTGCATGATCTTGCACTTCTTTGCATTAAATCCCAGTTGCCACTCTTCTGACCATTTGGCTTCCAGAAGAACCACTCCACCACCACCTCCCTGATTAGGCTCGCCAACTCCATCTTTTCAGGGATGGACAGTGGCCAAATCACATCAGCCATTTTTGTTAACCTAGCAAAGGCCTTTGACACTGTCTCCCATCTCCTCCTCCTTGATGTCCTCTCCTCAGCTGGCCTAACTGAATCTGCCATAAACTGGTTCAAAGCTTACCTGGTAGGCTGGAACCAGTCGGTCAGAATTTCTGACTCTACACCCCCCCCAGCTGCCCATCACCACTGGTGTACCCCAGGGGTCTGTACTAGGCCCAGTCCTATTTCCTATAGTCCTAAGCCACCTACCCTCAGCCTGCTCATCCTCGTCTATCCATATGTATGCCAATAACACTGTCATCTTCACATCAGGCCAGTCCTCTGTGGATGTGGAGTCCAGACTGCAGCTTGACTTCAATTATGTTCGGTGCTGGTTCAGATCCCATCAACTCTCCCTCAATGCCAAGAAGACCATCTCCATGGCCTTTGGCACCAGGCAGAGACTCTCAAGGTTGCCCTCACAGCCCTCCTTCCACACCCTTGATGGGACACTCATCGAGGATACCTCATACTTTACGTACTTGAGGGTTTGGCTAGACTAGCACCTCAACTTCTCTGGACATGTGGATGCCATCCTGAAAAAACTGCACCCCAATCTTGGTGCATTATATAGGAACTGGAGTTGCCTCCCTCTATCGGCAAGGCATGAGCTTGTCCAGAAAATTATATCTGTGATGTAGTCTATGGTGTCGCTCCCAAGTCCTCCCTAGCCAGATTGGACACCATCTGCAACTCCATCTGTCTTTTCACTCTCACTCCCCCCCTCACCCATCACTGCAACCTCTACCACTCTGTCTGCCTTACTCCACTAGAAAATCGCCAGCTTCTACACTGTTTCAAATTTGTGTCAAAATTCTGGTTTGGGTCCCTCCCCTCTTATCTCTCTTCCTTAATAGCTGCTCTATCTCCTCCGGAACATTGCTTAAGATCTTATGACTCTTGTCTGCTAGTAATTCCATGTTGCTCGACTACAGTAGGTCAATCGGCCTTCATGCATCATTTCCCCCAACTTTGGAATGCCCTCCACCCCCCAAATCCTACTCTCTTCCTCTCCCCACTCCTTATCTTTAGCCCTAAACAACTACCTCTCGATAAACTGTACTCGCCAGTAACACAATGCCACTTTCCGTTCTCTGCTCAGCCTCTCTCTGTTCTCTGCTCAGCTTTGCTGTCCTCTTCTTCCCTCCTTTCAACTACCTTAGCTCACTGAAAAAGCTGAGTCATATATGATTGCTCCAGCTGCTCTCTAAAGTGCCACAGGATGTACTTACACTTGCACTTGTTGTTACCTATAATACGTTCAGTATTTATTCATACCTGTAATCAGGACACTATATCCTGATTCTACTAATATTCTGTGTCTCGTTTAGTTGGTTTTCAGGTACTTGTAGTATTGTTCAATGTATTTATTTATTTATTACAGTATCAGAATTATAACCCTTTGAGTCAAAAGACTCATTTGCAAAGGGCTCATCGTCATAACACAGAGTAGGACAGGGTAGGAGAAACATACAGTGAGTAATGAACAGACAGTGCAGGTGCAGTAGAAACATAGAAACATGGACTTTGACGGCAGATAAGTACCGCTTGGCCCACCTAGTCTGCCCATTTCCCTACCTACAGGATAGGATGCAGATCCTAGTTAACCAACAGCCTATTTCTTCCTACCCCCCACAAGAATTGCCTTATGTCTGTCCCATGCATTCTTGAATTGTCCCACAGTTTTAGACCACACAACCTCCTCAGGAAGGCTGTCCCATGCATCCACTACCCTCTCTGTGAAAAAATACTTCCTCAGATTGCCCTGGAACTGCCCCCCTTCTATCTTTAAATTGTGTCCCCTTGTTCTTGCATGTCTCTTTTTCTGAAAGATGCTACCCTCTTGGACTTTGTTGATTCCACTGAGGTACTTAAAAGTTTCTATCATGTCCCCCCTCTCCTTTCTTTCCTCAAGGGTATACATATTAAGCTCCTTTAGTCTCTCCTCATACAGCTTCTCATGCAGACCCTGCACCATTTTAGTTGCCCTCCTCTGGACTGCCTCTATCCTGTCTATGTCCTTGCAGAGATGGGGTCTCCAGAACTGGACGCAGTACTCCAGATGGGGTCTCACCAACTGTCTGTACAGAGGGATAACAACTTCCTGTTTTCTGCTGGTGATGCCTCTCCCTATGCATCCCAGAATACTCCCAGCCCTCCCTATTGCCTTCTCACATTGCTTGCTAACCTTAAGGTCTTCTGATATGATTACAGCCAGGTCCCTTTCCTTTTTTGTTGTTGATACTACACCCCCCCCATTGTGTAATCTTCCCCTGGGTTCTTGTTTCCCAGGTGCATTATTTTGCACTTCTTTGCATTTAATACTAGCTGCCATACTTCTGACCATTCCTCCAACCTTGACAAGTCCCTTCTCATCCTTTCCATGCCTCCTTGTGTATCAACCCTGTTGCAGATCTTTGTGTCATGTGCAAAGAGGCATACTTTCCCTTCCAGTCCCTCTGCAATGCCACTTATAAAGACATTAAAAAGGACTGGACCCAGTACTGAACCCTGCGGTACCCCACTAGTAACCCCTCTTTCTGCAGAGTGGACTCCATTTACAGTTACCTTCTGTGTCCTGTTGTCCAGCCAATGTTTTACCCAGGCTACCACCCTGGGACCCACTCCCAGGCTGTTTAAGTTGACTATTAATCTTTTGTGTGAGACTGTGTCAAATGCCTTGCTAAAGTCTAGGTAGGCCATGTCCACAGCCCCTCCCTGGTCTACTACTTTGGTCACCCAGTCAAAGAAATCTATTAGATTCATCTGACATGACCTTCCCGCTGTGAATCCATGCTGCCTTGGGTCCTGTGCCCCACTGGCCTCTAGGTACTCAACAATTCTTTCCTTCAGAAGTGACTCCATCACTTTCCCTACCACAGAGGTCAAACTGACAGGTCTGTAGTTTCCTGCCTCTGTCTTGGTCCCACTTTTGTGAAGGGGAATCACATCTGCCTCCCTCCAGTCCTCGGGTACCACACCATCCTCCCATGATTTATTAAAAAGAGTAGTCAGTGGTTTCACTACTTCCCCCCTTAATTATTTGAGAATTCTGGGGTGAATTCTATCAGGTCCCATTGCTTTGTCCACCTTCAGTTTTAGGAATTCTTGCAGAACCCTTTCTTCTGTGAAAGGGCTGGGATCGACCCCCCTATAAAGATTGCTTCTGTTAATTGGATTAGGCACTTCCCCCTCCTCTTTTGTGAATACTGAGCAGAAATATTCATTCAGTATCCCTGCTTTTTCACTGTCCCCCTCTGCCCACCCACCATTCATTCTATTCAGCCTCACTATCCCTCCCTTTGTCTTTCTACGCTCTCTGATGTACCTATAAAAGATTTTATCCCCCTTCTTAACCAAGTTGGCTATTTTTTCCTCAGTTTGGGCCTTTGTTATTCTGACTTCTCTCCCTGCTTCCTTCTGCCTTAACTGGTACAGATCTCTGTCCTGCTCCTTCTGTGTTTCCTTATACTTCCTGAATGCTATCTTTTCCTCCCTGGCTTTCCCCACCATCTCTTTTGAGAACCATAGTGGCTTTTTCTTTCATTTTGATTTGTTTATTTGCTTCACACAAAGGCTTGTTGCCTCTTTGATGGCAGTTTTGATGATTCCTCATTGTTGCTCCATCCCTCTTTCTAGCCTGTTTGCTAGTGCTTTCCTGAGGCACTCTCCCAACTTGCCAAAGTCAGCCCTCTTGAAGTCCAGTACCCTCACTTTTGTATGGCTTGACTCTGTAGCTGAGTTTAATGTGAACCACACTGTTTGATGGTCACTTGTTCCCAGATGGCAACCCACTTCTAGATCTGAGATCCTCTCACTGCCTCCATTTGAGAGTATGAGGCCTAAGATTGCTCCCTCATGAGTGGGTTCTGAAACTAGCTGTCTGAGGCCTGCCACCTGTAGGGCATCAAGAATGGCTCTGCTCTTGGATGTGGCTGCAGCAAATGTGCTCCAGTTAACATCTGGCATATTCAGGTCTCCCATCAACAGTATCTCTCCTTTCTCTGCCATCCTAAGAATGCCTTCTATCATATCCTTGTCCATTCACTCCCCCTGACATGGGGGGTCTGTACACAACCCCTTATCCCTTCCTTTACATAGAGAGTTACTCCTCCCCCTCTTCTCCCCTACCTGTCTCTCCTGTAGGTTATGTACCCTGGTATGTTAACATCCCAGTCATGGTTCTCTGTGTACCATGTTTCTGTGACTGCTACGATATCCAGGCATCCCTCTTCCACAAAGGCCACCAGCTCATCGAGCTTGTTGCCCAGACTATGGACATTGGTACTCATTACCCTCCATTTCCTGATGGCCTTACTCCTTTTTTGCCCTATCCCTGTCCTTCTTGCCTTTGTCACTTTCCCCATTTACCCCTGCCCTTCTCCCTATCGCCACCTCTATGTTGGTGTTTACCACACTTACTACCATGATTTTTGGGGGCTAGGATTTCCCTGCTCCTTTCCAGTGCCTCCCACCTTGGCTAGTTTAAATGCTTGCCAATGAAGCATTTAAACCTATCACCTAGGATCCTGGTTCCCCTCCTGGACAGATGCAGCCCATCATGCCAGTATAGGCTTGCATCACTCCAGGTGGACCCCCAGTCCCCAGTGAAGCCAAATCCCTGAGCTCTGCACCAGTTTTTCAACCATTGATTGAATCCCATAGTGCAGAACACCCTAGCCTCTCCTACACCATAGATAGGCAGCACCTCTGAGAAGGTTACCATGCATGCTACTTGTCTAAGGCCCCTCCCCAATTCCACAAACTCTTCCTGCACTGCTCTAATCCCTTTCTTAGCCAGCAGTAGCATGGATGAATATATGCAATTACAGTTTGTACAATTGAAAACAGGTGGAGAGGTCCATATCAGCAAGAGATAGGCCCCTTCTTGCAGGAGACAGGCCTATACATAATGGTAGCTAAACAAGAAGGAGTGATCATTGGGCATATATACTTTGAGGACAGTAGTGGTATATGGCAGGGGTGTGGTGCTGAGCTCAACACTGCAGGTGTAGGATTATACATGATTGTAGCTCAGCAATCATGAGATATGTACACTGGTACAGTATATGAATAGGGGAGTGGTGTGGGTTTGTGGGTTGGATGTGGATTAGTGGTGGAGCAGGTTTTTACAATTGCAGTGATGGGAGCCTAAAAGGTGGCTGTGCAGGGATGGCTTGAATGAGCCAATTCTGAGCTCAGAGGAGGTATCAGGAGAGAGGGAGGGTGTTAAACCAGAAGGGTGCCCTGTGGGAAAAAGATTTCTGTGTGAGGGTCATCCTAACCCTGGGGACTACTAGCAGGGTCTTAGTGGAGCTATGAGTGTGGACAGGAGGTGTGACCATGTTGATTAGTTTAGACAGACCGGGGGGGGTTAATCCAACACAGATTTTTTGGGTGAGAAGGCAGGTCTGGTAGAGTAGCTGTTTTTCAAGGGAGAGGATGTTAGACAAGGCATAAAGTGTGCAGGTGTGTGTTTTCCTATCAGCCCAATGAGTAGTCAACAGGTCTTGTTGATTGAGAGTTTGATTTTGCCCAGGGGAGTGTTTTGTACACTGCGCCACATATTAGGAGCCCATAGTCCACTAGGGACAGAACAGATGAGTTAATGGCGAGTCTTAGTGCTTCTGGGGGGAGACAGGCTGTGTGCTGATAAAGCTAGCCTATGCAGGAATTTATGGCAGAGCAGAGGGTCTGGATGTGTTCATGGAAGGCGACGGAGGAGTTGAGGATGATACCTAGGTATTTGTATAAGGTAACCTGTTCAATAGGGTGGTGGGATAGGGATTGAATGGACAGGGCAGAGCCCTTTAGTTTGTTCTGATTGTTGGTGAAAAGCAGGGTTTTTGTTTTTTATGTTGATCACTAACATGTGGCTGAGGAACAACTGCTCAGTCTGGGCAAAAGAGGATTGTAGCGCAAGCTGGAGTTTGGTGGGGTCAGGGTGAGATGTGAAGAGGACCACATCATCTGTGTAAAGCAGAATGTTTTCTGATGTGGCATTGGGTAGTGTGCTTAGGTATAAGTTAAAGAGTAGAGGCCCCAGAATAGAGCTTTGGGGAACACCGGAGCAGACCTGGCGAGGGCCAGAGAGGATATTGTTAATTTTTAAGCACTGGGTATGGGTAGCGAGGTAATTGGCAGCCCAATTTACAGGCCCCGAGGTGAAACCAAGCTGGGTGAGGGTGTTAATGAGAAGGGGGTGGCAGACCATGTCAAAGGCCTTTGACAAATCAATGAAGGCTGCCCCGGCAGGATGCCTTTTGTCCAGGGCAGAGTGAATGAAGGTGGTGAACTCAATGAGGGCAGTTGTGGTGCTGAAGCCTTGGCAAAAGCCATGCTGTTCCTTGCAGAGGAGGTTATACTTAGGTATTCTGTTATCTGATCAGCCACAATCTTTTCTAGGGCTTTGGGGGGAGATGGAGATCGGTTTGTAGTTGCCTGGGGCCATTTTGTCACCACCCTTGTGTATGGGGGTGATGATGGCTCTTTTCCATGCTTGGGGGAATTGACCCAGTCGGAGGGAGAGGTTGAGAAGATCAGTGAGGGGGGGGGTGAGAACAACGTCTAGGGTAGAGTAGAGAAGGCAGGGATCAAGTGAGTCACTACTGTGTCTGGCACCCTTTAGGGCTTTGATCAGATAGGGTTTGGCAGCAGACTAGGAGAGAGCTCAGAAATAGAAGGGTGTGTGTTGGAGAGTGGTGGTAGTGGGATCAGGGGCTGGATCAAAAAAGTTGGTTGGTTGGGTAGCAGAGAGATCCGAGAAGGCATCATTCAGCCCATTAGCAATACCATGTGGGTCAATGGTGATAGTGCCATCGATATCGAGCTGGGAGGGTGGGGGAGACTGGGTTTTGCAGTTAAGTTCCTTTATTTTGTCCCAGAACTTGCATGAGGAGCCCCAGGTGGATGCAAGGATATTCTAGTAGTATGCTGCCTTTGCACTATGGTTTAGCCCAGGTGCAATTGTTGAGCTCCGTTCTATAGGCTTGCTTATCGGCTGGCTTCCTGTACTCCAGGGCTTTGAACCAAAGATCATTCCTGAGATGCAGTAGCTTTATCAGAGCTGGGGTGATCCTGGGGGAGTTGTGTTTCCTCCGTATGGTTTTGGAAATGGGTGCATGTGCATCGCAGGCCTTGTTAAAGTAGTAAGTGAAGTAGTTGAGAGCAGCGTCAATATTGGGGGCCAGTTTTACTGGGGACCAGTCGCAGTTGGTAAGGTGCTGATGGAGTAAGACAAGGTTACCTGTGGATAGGCGCCTCCTGGAGATAAGGATGGGCTTAGGCTTCTCAAGGTTACATGACCAGGAGAAAATGACTGGGCAGTGGTCACTGAAGGCATTTGGTAATACTATCAAGCTGGTGATCTTATGGGGCCTGTTTGAGAGTACCAGGTCCAGTAGAGTGGCACTACTAGTATCGGGTGGGGGGCGGGTGGGAAGGAGACAAGTTGGTGAGATTGAGTGCAGCAAGGCCATCTTTGGCACTGTTCCCAGCATTGGTGAGCCAGTTAATACTTAGGTCACCCATGATAATTTGTTCCATCTTGCTGGGTTGATGGGTGATGTAGTCTAGTAGGGATTGCAGTGTGCGGTTCTGGTTACCCGGTGGAATGTAGGTGGCTGTGAGGATGAGGGGAGGCTCTTGAGGGGCCCAGGGTGACTTTTAGAGAGATAGCCTATGCACCATGCTCTAGAAGTGGTTTTGGAAGGGGAAAGCATAGGAGGGAGTTCCATATGTAGATGGCACAGCCACCCCGTTTCCCAACTCTGTCTTGGTCACATACTGTCCCTAATTGTAACCTGTTTGTATTTCTGCTTATAAACATCACGGCTCACTTGTCATTTTAACTGTTTGAATTTGTATCTTATGTATGCTCTTTCTCCTGTTTACAGTACCTTTCCCCAGGATGCACCGTCAGATGAGCAATTTGTTGTTCAGCATGCCCTTCCTGGTGAAACTTTTCAATAAATAAATATGTTTTGTGATGTATGAGTTTGTAGAGCATGGGGGCACACTGTATTGCTTTCAGTGGGGGTGGATTGTAAAATTTTTTTTATAAGTTAAGAGTGTCACTGGGTTTAAATCAATAATGCTGTTCAACTACAAAAGCCTTGATTTAAACTCAGTGGCACTCTAGCATAGAGTTGTAGCAAAGTTTTACATCACCAGTGAAGTTGCCACAAAGTGAACGAAATTCGCATCTGTGGAGTTTTGCGACACTTATCCTACCCTCAGCAACTTTGACTTCACCTGAAATCGCAATGTTTTCCATGTGGATGGCAGAATTCTGCCCACGAAGTGTGGAACTTTGCCTGCAAATGGTAGAATTTTGCCTAAGAATGGTAATATTCTGCCATTTACAGGTGAAAAGTCTTTGTGGGTGAAAATCTGCCATTCATAAGGAAATTTTGCACTTCATGGATCAATCCACACTTCATGAATTGTGCTAAATTTGCAGATTATGCACAGCCTATTTGTGGATGACATCAGGATGGGAGCGGTGGTGGATGACCAGGAGGTGGTGGGGCTACAGGAGGATCTGGCAAGGCTGGAGGCGTGGTCTGACAGATGGCAGCTGGGGTTCAACACAAAAAAATGCAAGGTGCTGCACATCTGAACAAAAAATCAGAGGAGAAGTTACCATCTGGGGGGAATGCAGCTGGAAGTAACAGAAGAGGAGAAAGATCTGGGGGTGCTCATCATGGGAGCAATGAACAATCCCACACAATGCAGAAAGGCAGCAGCAATGGCCAACAAAATGCTAGGGTGCATTGCAAGGGGAATTACCTAAAGAAGAAGGGAGGTTATTCTACCGTTGTACAGATTGTTGGTTAGACCCCACCTGGAATACTACGTACAGTACTGGCATCCATACCTACAAGGATTCATCAGGCTGCAGGAGGGGGTGCAGTGTAGGGTAACAAAGATGATTCAAGGCCTGGGAGAATTGCCATAAGAGGTCAAACTAAGAGATTTAAACATGTACACACTGGAGGAGAGGAGGGCCGGAGGGATATGATTGAGACCTTCAAATACATGAAAGGGATAATTAAAATGAACACAGAGGGTCTATTCATGAAGAAGGTGGGGAGAGATACTAGGGTCCATGACATGAGATTGGAGTAGGGGTAGATTCAGGAGGGAGATGAGGAGGCATTTCTTTATGGAGAGGGTGGTGGCAAAGTGGAGCATAATACCAGCTGAAGTGATGGCATGTACCACTGTGGAATGCTTCAAGAAGTGATGGGACAGGGCAAAGGGGAGGGTAAGGGGCGGTAAGGAGAGAGGGAGTGGGGCAGCTGCCGAATAGGGAGCTAGCTGCATTCATGAGCAGCCTAGATAGACCATGATGGCCTTTTGCTGCTGGCAATTTTTGTATGTTCATAGATTGAATTCATCCAGCTTTTCTCATCTGTACTTCAGCATATAAAAAAACACATTACAAATCATTCCTCGCTGACAAAAATACAGCATGCCCCCATGCTTTACCAACTTTTTTCTTATTATTCCTGTTTCTCTCCTGGCATCCACTGGTCCTGGCAGCATCCTCCAAACCCCACCACCTACCCATCACATGGCCTTACAGGTTAGCAACCACTTTCAGAGAACCTTGCTTGGTGGGTGGCCTGCCACATAGAGTTGTGTAGGGCCTGCAGGAGATGCCTAGTGACCTAGTGCAGTTTCCCCTATCTTTTGCCCACCAGGACCCGTGCATGATGCAACAGTGTGTTTGCATCTTGATGCACATGCAAGCTGTGTTATCATGCCTCTGTCTGCATTTGCTGGTGCTGCTGTGGTGCCACTCATCTACTGCTGGGTGGCAGGTAAGTAGTAGGACTCAATATCCCCCCACTTTTAGGGAGGAGAGCTGTCCTTGGGATGCTCAAGCTTCCCTCTCCCAGCCAGTCACTGAATGACCCTGGTCCATTCATAAACATGAGTTGACAGCATACGTGAAGTTAAGGTGTCCAGCACCTCAACCTACCATGCCACTGGACTGGCCCCAATCTTTACAGACTTCTACATCACAAAATGTTTGAGCATGGGGCCAGCACAGTTGTGGAGCTGAAAGTAAGGTGATTCAGGAAGGAGAAGGGATTGGGTGGCTGACTCCTTGATATGGGGATTTATAGTCCCTTCCCTTACTCTATGTATGTGGAAAAAATTATGAAATTAGCACTCTTTAACTCCTGAGCGAGTAGGCTAATAATAAGGGGCTTGGGGATCGTCGATACATTTAGGCCTTTTGTTGCTCCTTAATGCTGTACTGTGTTGATTGTAATATTTTTGTAATAAGTGTTTTTTGTGCTAAATCAGTAACTCTGGATTGCTCCTGAAAAAGTGGTCTTATTGCTCCAGACAGTTTATCACATTCTAATAAATAAATAAATGAAGCTGAAAATAAATGTATTAGAAAATACATACAAGTCTGAAATCCAAACTAGAAAATGACTGTTTTTCAGTCCCTGCTCTACATAATTTCTTTAGAAATATTTTAGTACTTGAGGCCCTTAGAGAGTGAGAGTGTTGAGAAACAGAAGTTTATTTGCCAATTCTGATGGCTGTTTGTTGTTAAATATAATGTACAGCACATTGTAAATGTTGGCTTGAGTTCAAGAACTATGGGAAAGTAACTGTAAGTCATACTGTAGGCATATGTGTGATCTGGATGGGGCAGCCAAGGCAAAGAGACAAGCATTATTGACATTGGCATCATATACTGTATATATTTTTTAACCATGGCACAGCCAAAGCAAAGAGACAGGCATTAATGAAACTAGTCTTATAAATACCATGTACAGTAAATTTTTTTAACCATCTGTTTGAGCACTTTTGTTTACTGCAGCAGCACCCTTCAGCTAGCTAATCTCAACCTCTTCACCCTTTTCTCCGCCACTTATCTACCTATTCTAACATCAGGCTTATCCCTCCTCTGTCAGGTCCATGGGGAGCTGGGCACAGAGCGCCCTACTGAAATGCTCAGTTCTGGGAGGCGGTGGATGGTCATTTTTTCATAGCTAGAGATGCGGTGAAGTGTAACTTCGCTGGTGAAGTTCACATGAAGTGGTGAACAATCGCACTTTGTGGAGCTTCCCAGTTTTCCCAGACCTGAGAAACTTCAACTTCACCTGAATCACAAAGTTTTTTCTGCAAATTGCAGAATTTGGCAACAAAGTCTGCACTTTGAGGTGAAACTTCGCACTTCGTGGTTGCTCCATGAATTGGGCAAAATTCACAAATTAATTTGCTGAGTGAAGTTTTCCGACTTTGCCAATCTCTAGTCATGACCCAAGAGTGTCTACTTCATCCTGTATGCCTTGTGGGGCTTTTTTGGTTTGTTTCTCCCCAGTCACAGGGCACCAGTAGTGTTCACTCATGAGCATGTGAACATGAAGATGCCTGTCAGCACACATCAAAACCAGTTGGTATCCTCTCTTCCACTGCCAGCTCTAGCTGTACTGCCACCAGTGGTCACCCAGATGGTGGTAGCACAGTGGAGTCTGCAGCCCTTCCTTCTCCTGAGGGGGAAGCATCATGTGGAATTCTTGATATGTGTTGGCAGATAGACCTTCAGTGTCCTGGATTCATTCCTGAATCTGGGTCACCAGCTTTGCAAGCAGCAGCTCTACCACTGTGCTGACAGTTGACCTTATACTTTGGAAGAAGAATAGAAGATAAATTGTGAAACATAATAGAGCCATCAAAAGTGGGCAAGATAACTTGTTTAGCTATGGTCATTCTAGCTTCATCTGACAAATGCTTCTTGTTTCTGTACAGAAAGCCCAATTTCTGAATGACTATTTTAGTGAGTATATTAATGTTTGCACTGATGTTTGATCTAGTACAAGACTTAGTTAATTAAAAGTTTCTACAGATTCTATAGTAACACAATTGAAACTAGTACTGTAATAGAAATTGGGGTCTGCAACTGAGTCAATTTATGGATCGTACCAAATCACAAAACTTTGGTTTTAAATTGATTTATAACTAATTTATATTAAAGTGGAACTGTCAGCTTCCCAGGAGCAAAAACATTTCTTCAGTCAGTCGGTATCAGTGTTAGAAATGCAAACATGGCTGTATATGTGTTAATCTTTTAAAACACTATAGTGTCATATTGTAGTCCCCCACAGCTTAGCCTGGCAGGCACATCATCAGAGGGTTGGCCGAAGGGGGCTGTGAGAAAATTATGGCTGGCAAGGTGTCACAGGATCAACCAGATAAACATTTATATTTCAGCCCTATAGGTTTTTAAAAACATTTTACTGTAGTACTTTATAGATCAGCAGAACCTATAGGTCCCACGTTCTTGTTTCTGTGAAACTGACAATTTCCCTTTAACTGATAGGGTGGTCTACTTAGGTATGAGTTTGAAAGAGTATAAGTAACGTATTCCTCTCTCACTTCAGGAGAGGGTAATCATTATAGGTCAGAGTATTAGTGAGCTTAGAGGCTGAATTCTCCTTTTACCATAGAAACATAGACAATGATGGCAAAAAAAGACCAATGGTCCATCCAGTCTGCCTGCCCATAGTACTCTATCGTACTCCATGATCTTTTGTCAATACAGGTTTTTGTCTACAATCCACCCCCTTGCTCACTGCCTTACCACTGCCCCTCTGAGTAACTACTAAGCCTTTAACTGTTTCCCACCCATGCTAGAAACCATTAATGTTTTTGACACCCACCACCTCCCTCTGGCAGACTGTTTCTTGGCTCAATCCCTCTCTCTCTCTCAGTCATCTCACACTATCAAAATGTCTTTTTGATTCTCTTGCTTCACCAGGTAAGGGATGGTTTTATTTAAGTCTTCCCTCATCCTGTCCCCCTCCCTTGTTTTTCTCTATAGATATGTGTTGCTTCAGAGCTTAGTCAGGTGAGTCCACCCCTGCCAGCACCACCACCACTGATAAGGGCGGGCATCCTCCTGTGTCCATTCACTTAACTTGCCAGTGCCATCACTCAAGCTGCCAAAAATGAGGAGTCGGAGAGAGCACAGTGGATCTCTCCTTGCTCCCAAGCCCGGCACTTTTCAGTACAGTTGCCCCTTGTGCCCTCTGGTGACATATTGTCTTGGTTATACTACAAGCACCTTGCCCCAATGAGCTGCCCCTATGCTGCTGCCAGTGGTAACCATGCACAATCGGTCCTGATCTTCCCACTACTGAACTGCGTGACACAGACACAGTGAAAAAAATTATGCAGAAAAAAGGACCAAGAAGAAAATGTCCCAGCAGCAAACAGAACCAATTATTGGCCACTCAGGACATTACAGCTCTCCTCTAAGTCTGTTGTGAAAATTGAGATATAGAGCCTGACTACCAGAACCAACCACTGTTTTATTAAGCTGCAGATACTAAATATGGAACAAGGTGTCTGCTTGACTAACTACCCAGGGTATCATGCAGGAAGACCTGGTCACCACAATAATCCCAACATACTCTAGAGAACTGTGATAACTAGGCTGTCCTTCAATTTAGTTTTTCTAACTAAGTGGATTGGAGTCTAGGCAGGGATTATGTTAATGGCTACTTGGGCTGGATGCCTGGGACAAAGAGAATAATTGTTCTGGCTGTGTCAGTGACAGAGTGGCAATGGCAGTGTTGGGAGGGGGCGTAATAGGAACCAGGTGCTCATGTAACCTACTACTTCAGTACCACCCATGGTAAACACAGGATGATATGTTGGTGTGGAGGGGTCAGTAACACATAGCTATGCTTAAGTGCTGACACTCAGTGTGAATGTACTCCAGCCAGCCAACTCCAAGCAATAACCTTCTATTTCCAGCCAAAGAATGGCTTTCAGAGTAGCTGGAAAACCCTCCAAATGCATTTTAAGGCATCAAAAATCGTTCAGCTTTCAGGGGCCTAGGTGGCCCCTGAACCCCTGGCCTATAGGTTAAGTTACAGGGGGCCCCACAATTCAGAATTGCCCAGGGCACCACAACTTGTTAGTCTGGCCCTGCTTGCTCTCTCTCTCTCTCGCTCTGTAAAATAAAATGTTCTAGTGTCCTTCCCCCTGCCAGCTTCCACTTGTGTCTTCATGTTCTACATTTGTTACTTCTGTTGAATAGTTTCTCACAGTTTACCTTGTTCATTCCTTTTAGAAACTTGAAAGTCTTTATGATATCCACCTCTGTCTTACCTGGTCTCAAGTGAGTACATGTTCAGCGCACTAAACTGATCCTCATAGGGTCTGCTCTGCTAGCTATAAATCATTTTGTTATCTTGAGCTGCACCATCTCTAGCCTCTTCTTGCCTTTTCTTTGGTAAAGACTCCAAAACTGAGCACAATACTCTAGGTGTGGCTTCACAAGTGATCTACAGAGAGGCAATAATACTCACTTCTTCCCACTGTCAAAACTCCTCCAGATACACCCCAACATTCTGTTTGCCATACTGTTGCCTTTGTTACACTTGTTAGATTATTTAAGGGAGTCACTTATAATGACTACTAGATCCCTTTCCTCAGAGGTTGTGCCTAGCCTAACTCGTCCCATCCAATACTCCTTTCTGGGGTTCTCATTCCCTATGTGCATCACCTTGCACTTTTTGGCATTGAATTTCAACCACTATACCATTGACCACCTCTCCAACCTTTGTGGGTCTCTTTGCACCTCCCTTACCCCTCCTCACTGTTTACCATACAACAGAGCTTATTACCATCTGGAAAGAAACACATATTGTCCTTCCTTCTCCTGTATCACTGATGAACATATTGAAAAGGAGTGGACCCAGGACTGATTCCTCTCGCACCCCACTGTTGACCTCCATCTCCTCAAATCTGACTCCATTTACCACTACCCTTTGCTGTCTCCCTTCCAACCAACTTCCCACCCATCTAACTATGTCCTTTGCTATACCCAGATCCTTTAACTTCTTCAGTACATTCTATGGGGCACTGAATCAAATACCTTGCTGAAGCTGAAAGAGTAAATCTTCTGCATGACCCTTATCTACTGTCCTAGTTACCCAGTCAAAGAATACTATCAGGTTGATCTGACAAGACTTCCCTGCCATGAACCCCTGATGTTTACTATCCTGGAATCTTTTTCTCCAGGTAACCCACCAGGTCCTCTTTGACTAGTGTTTGCATCAGTTTCTCCACAGTGAGACAAGACTGCCAGATCTGTAGTTAACCAGCAGCACTTTGTCCTCAGTCTTGTGGAGCAGAACTACATCCGCTACCCTCCATTTTTGTGGAACCACCCCTGTCTAAACAGCTTCTGAACTGCCATACCAGGGGTTCAGGTAATTCTTATAGCAGTTCCTTGAGCACCCTCAGATGCATCTTGTCCAGCCCCGGTGTCTAATCTAAGGGCTGTCAACCTTTTCTGACCATTTCAGTAGTAAATATCTGCTGCCTCATTTTTGGGACCCCCCTTTAGCAGCCTTAATGTTGCTGTCTGGCAAAGCCCTGCTGTACTCTCTGGTAAATACTGACAGAAGTAGTCGTTCAGAATGATTACTTTCTACTTATCCTCTTCTATTTCCCTGCCTCCTTCTGCTAATCTAAAAAAAACTCTTTGTTTTTCTTTTTTTCCCTTGTATACCCGAAAAACTGTCTTCCCCCAACCTTGATTCCTTCAACAATAGACAGCTCTGTGTTTGCATTTGCATCTCTGACTACCTTATTGACCACTCTATTATTTGCTTGGTACTCCCCCTTCTTCATTCCCCTGCTTCTCCTTATACCCGATGAATGCATTCTTTTTGGCCCTCACTGCCTCCCTGATCTTTTCAGAGAACCCTGTTAGTTTCTTGTACCTGATTCTTTTGGTAACAGTTCTCAAGCATGACTTTGTGGATTTGTGAATGGCCCCTTTTATTTAGCCACATCTTTCCTCCACTCCCCCGATATTGTTCACTTCAGTAAACCCTGTAATCAACTGATTCCCATACCTGGTTAAAGTGTGCACTTCAGAAATCCAGAGTTTCAGCATTTGATAAGGGTTTACTGGTGCCAAGGGCCACTAGAACCATATGGTGATATGGTTGCTGGACCATGGAGGTTCCCCAACCCACACTTCACTTACTCGTTCAAAGTTGTTGACCACCATGTTGAGAATGGCAGCCTGCATTGTGGGTTCCTTGACCAGCTGCACCAGCATGCAGTCCTTCAATGTATCTAACAGGGTCTGACTTCTCTGGTGCTTCTAGCTGCTGGAATGTCATAATCAATATCTGACAGGGTGAGATCCCCCACTACTACCACCTTCCCGTTTGAGTCCCCCTCTCTGCTTCTACTCCTACTGTAGTTCCCTTTTTCTCTCATCCACCTTCCCTGGTTGTCTATAAATCTCCCCCATACACCGTTTCTTACCTGATTCTGCCATGACCTGAACCCACAGTGATTTTATTTCTTCATTTCCTCCTTTGATGCCCTCCCTGACACAGAGGGCTACATCTCCTCCTTTATCTTTCCCCCATCTCACCTATACATGGTGTAGCTTAGGACCATCAGGTTCCATTCATTACGTTCTGTGACCCAAATTCCCATAATGGCTGCAAGGTCCAGTTCTATATCTACTACCATCACCAGGAGCTCACTGATTTTGTTTCCAAGGATCCTGGCATTAAGTCAGACTGTTCTCCGTCTTGTTCACAAACCTGTTTTGTTTTTTTACAGATTCTCTCCCTTCATTTCTCTTTAACTGCTTTAATTTCTCACTTTTTCCATTTTTCTGCAGACTTAGTGAGCGCCGCCCCCGGCATGTTTCCTACCCTTTTATGAACTCATGCCTTGCTGCTTTCTTGCCAATGTTTTTAGTCCTCAGTTCAGAGGGAGCCCTAGCTAGGTTCCCCACTTCAGCTCCCTTTTCAGTGGTTTCCCTAGCCTCAGCCTCACCTGCACTTAAGTTTAGCTATCCACCAATGAAGACATCAAACTTCTACTCAGTGCACAGATCATCTCTCTTGTTAGGTGAAGGCCATCATATTTGAACAGTTTATGTCCCAGAAAGCTCCTCCTCCAGTCCCCCACAAAGTGGTACTCCTACTCCTGACACATCCCATGAACCACCCATTAAGCTTCTCGATTTCCTCCTTCCTCAGTCTTATTTTTTTTATTTATTGACAAGTTTCACCAGAAAAGTACACTGAGCAATTGACATTTCTCATCTCATGGTATGTCCTGGGGAAGGGGGGTACATGTGGGGAAAGGATACATACACAGTTGCCATAACAGGTATAAAATAAATATAGA
Organism: Neoceratodus forsteri; assembly: GCA_016271365.2. Lineage (NCBI taxonomy): Eukaryota > Metazoa > Chordata > Ceratodontiformes > Ceratodontidae > Neoceratodus > Neoceratodus forsteri. Next base: position 376,752,675 of record CM057449.1, read on the forward strand.
GTATGATTGCTGGATACATAATGTTGATAAAATAGGTTACAGATCCAATGCAAAAATTAACCACACATACATATTACAGTTAAAATTAGGGTATAGTAAGTTGATACAACAGATTTGTCCCAGAACCAGTCAAGGCGAGCAAGGGACTGTACAATCGGTCCATCATAAGAACTAATACATAAGGAGCTGTTAAATGCTTTGGAGTTGTTGACTGGGTGGTGGTGGGATAGAGAGTAGGGATGGATGGGTTACATACAGGTGCAGTTAGGGGGTAGGGTTAAGTAGGGTGGATGAAATGGATGCAGGGGGTGAGGAATTGCAAATTTGGGGGGGAAGCGCATTCCAGATTTTAGGAAGGTGGTACGAGAATCCGGGTTGACCTATGGTTGTTGATCGGTGAGAGATTGATAGTGTGTGAGTGTCAGTGGATCTGAGTGAGTGGTGGGATGTTGGTGGTAGTGTTAAGGAGGAAGAACGGTAAGAAGGGAGAGAGTGGAACCAGAATTTAAAGATGAATTTAGGACAGTGAGAGAGACGTCAGTTGCCCAGAGAAGTGAGGGCAAGTGAGCGATAGAGGTCGCAGTGATAAGTGAGAGGGTGGGCATCCAGAGCAAAGCAACAGAAAGAGTTGAAGAGGGTATCCAGTTTGGCTAGGGAGGACTTGAGGGGAGCACTGTAGACTACATCACAGTTGTCAAAAATAGATAAGATCATCTTCTGGATCAATTCACGCCTAGCTGTAGGTGGAAGGCAGTTACAGTTCCTGTATAGTGTGTCTAGCTTGGGGCAAAGTTTTGATAGGATGGCATCATTGTGACCTGAAAAACTGAGGTGCTGGTCAAGCCAGACCCCAAGATACCTAAAGGAGGATGTGTCCTCGAGAAGTGTCTTGTCAATGGTGTGATAGAAAGGAGAGAAGGTAAGCTTAGAGAGTCTCTGCCTTGTGCCAAAGGTTGTGGAGATGGTCTCCTTGGCATTAAGGAAGAGTTGGTGTAAACAAAGTCAAAGCTGAACTTTGCCAAAGTCCTGCTGGAGCCTGGCTTGTATGTTAGTGGAGCTGTGGCCAGAGGTATACAGCACTGTGTCATCTACATGTATATGAATGGACACAGATGAGTAGACTGCAGGAAGTTCATTGAGAAAAATGGAAAAAAGTAGTGGGCCTAGAAGAGAGCCTTGTGGCACACCAGTGTGGATTTGGAGAGGGGGAGACAGAGCTTCAGCTATCCTGACTGATTGTGTTCTACTGTGAGGTAGTCTCTGAACTGGTCAGTAGCCAAGATGGACAGGCCAGCTGAAGTCAGTTTCAAGAGGAGTAGTGGATAAGAGACTGTGTCGAAAGCCTTTATAAGGTCAACAAAAATAGCCAATGTGATTTGCCCACTGTCCATATCTCTGAGGATAGAGTCAGTATGTCTAAAGAGGAATGTAGTAGTGAACTCTTTTTTCGTGAAGCTGGTCTGGAAAGGAGTGAAGAAGGAGGATTTGGAGAGGAAGGTAGAGAGTCGGGCAAGGACAAGGTGCTCCTGGAGTTTGGCCAGGACTGGTAGTAGCAAGATAGGCATATAATTGTTTAGTGAGGAGGAGTCACCACTCTTAGGTAGGGGAAGAACAGTCATGTGTTTCCATTCTGAGGGAACTGCCACAAGGGTGAAAGGGAGGTTAAGAAGGGCAGCTGTGGGGGAGGAATTTCAGGTGCAGAGAGATGGAGTAATTTTGGGTCCAGGCGGTCAGGGGACCCTCCTTTGGCTGGGCTGAGGGCTAGAAGGGCTTCCTGAACTTCTGAAAGAGATACTAGAAGGAAGAAAAATCTCACTATAATTGGGTGACTGGTTTGAGCAGGGGAAGAAGGGGCAGAGTTGGGGGGACTGGGAGGAGGAATGAGAGAAAGGGAGGAAGCACAAGAGGTGAAGTATTTATTGAATTCAGCAGTGACAAGGAGTGGTCAAATATTAGGGATTTGTTTTTATCTTTAGGAGTGGGGTTGGAGGTTTAGATAGTGGGGATAAAAGGGAATGAATTATCAACCAGAATCTAGAGGAGTTAACTATGTTTGATTGGAATGAGAAGCTGAAATACTCTGCTTTGGCCAGTCTAATAGCTTTGTTGCAGGAATTTCATAGGGTCTGGTATTTGACGAGGTCTTGAGATAGTTTGAAAGTTTTATGTATTTTCCAAGTATGGGCTTGTGCTTGCTGGCATGCCAGGAGTTCAGGAGTAATCCATGGTAGGTGGTTACCACAAAGTCAAGTTCTTTTTAAAGGAGCATGTTTATCCCAGACCAAAAGGAAGTTGTCCTTAAAGTACAATAGAGCTTGGTCAATAGAATTAGCAGAGGCTATTGGCTACCAGTCAACTTGGGCAAGTTCAAGGTTGAGCGGGGCTAGATCAAGGGATCTGAAAGACTGTGTCATCAGTATGTTTTAGAGGAGTTTAGGTTGATGCACTTTACTCACAAAATAGATTGTGTGGTGATCACTTAGGGTGTCAGGGAGTATTCCTGATAGTACTATACGGTTAGGATGGGTGGTGAGGGCCCAATCTATGAAAGTGTGATTTGAGGTTTTGTGGTTTGGGCATGTTGACTCATTTATTTGTTGGGTGAGGTTGAGGGAAGTTATGTCATTTGGGGTTTTACCAAGGGATGGGGAAAACCAGTTGTGATTTACATTACCCATAAGATATAATTCTCCATTTATGGTAAGTATTGTAATGGCAGTAATAAGCTCAACAGTGGTTTTGGCATTCAGTCTAGGGTGACAGTAGATCCCACCTACATAAACAAGGATGGAGAAGGGCATTGAGAGCCTTAGGACTAGTGCCTCATAGATAGATGATATGGCTGAAGATAGGGTAGTAACAACTTGGAGAGTAGAGGCTGTGTAAATTAACACCCCCTCCTCTGTGGATCCCCTGGTCTTGGCAAGTGAGTGTGTAGCCCTGGATGGAGATGTCAGAGTCAGCAGTATGCTTGGTTAGCCATGTTTCCCTTAAAATGAAGATGTCTGGAGCAAGGGAGACTATTAGCAGTTGGCGTAAGTCAAATTTTGGAAGAAGACTGCGTATGTTTAGAAGTATTATCTTTAACCCACATGGGAGAGAGATGGCTGATGCAGAGGGGTTAGGACTCAGGCTGTAAGCCTGGGGGCTGGCACATGGGCTGTACCTCAGGAGGGGCCTAGATTTGAGCTACCATCACTAGCTGACAATAGTAGCAGAGCAATGATGATGAAGTGAAGTTTTTCACTTTTGAACCGGGATTTGGAGCCTGGGTTGAAGAAGGATGACAGAGTGCCAGATGCAGGAGGCAAACAGACAGCTAGATCCAATAGAAGGAAGAGGGAGTTGGGTATTTGGGTAACCGAGGCAGATGGGTGGATGGCTGAACATAACCAATGCTGATAGCAGGGGGCTGGGATCATAGCTAAGGGAAATTGGGGGTCGTGAAGGAGAGGGTGGTAATGGTTGAGGGGGTGGAGTGTAGCATGTGGTGGATGCATTAGTTTAGGGAAATGTGGTAGGAGAACAACTAGCAGACGGGGCAGAGGATCAATTTAAATAGTACTGTATAAGGCATTGTTAGTGTAGCTTACAAAATGTAGCTAGCTTATGCTTACAATAAGCCAGATTTAGTGAGGATGGAGTTAAGCATGAGGATGATGAATAGTTGTGAAGAATAATCAGAATTCAGTGCAGTAGATCAGCAGATGAGATAGACAGCACTTGATGATTTCTCAGGTGATGATCTCACAGTAAAAAGAGAATGCCTCAGGAATGAGGTTCTACCCCTTTAAGAGAAAGAAAAAGAGAGGGATAGTGAGAGAGAGGAACCTGAGAGAAGAAGGGCCGGGTCACTGGGAGAAAGAATATTTAATACAGGATGGGGTTGGGGGAAGGGGAGGAAGAAATATCACCCAAAGAAAGAGCTGCAGTAACCCAGCTCTTAACCTTGGTTAAGGACTTTTCCCAGGGTAATGAAATAATAGTAGGAACAGTCTGAGGGCACTGCTCAGACGGAGAGGTTGTCTGTTAAGTTGGCTCCAGTTTCAGTAAAGGAACTTCAGTTTCAGCACCAATCAGAAGGAGGGAGCCTTTTTTCAAATTGCACCATATCTTAGACTGTGGGGAGCAGGCAGGCAGCTGATGCCTAGAGGATATTTGAACCACAAGTGGTTCGATGTAGAGAAGCTGGCCTGTACAGGGTACAAGGTTCTCCTTAGGCTGTGGGGAGCAGGGGAGTGGCTGATGCCTGGAGGAGATATGATCTGTGAGCGGTTCAATGTAAAGGAGCTGGCCCGTACAGGGTACAAGTTTCCCCTTAGGCTGCAGGGAGTAAGTGGGTGGCTAATCACCCAAAGAAAGAGCTGCAGTAATCCATCTCTTAACCCTGCTTAAGTACTTTTCCCAGGGTAATGAAATAATAATAGGAACATTCCGAGGGCACTTCTCAGTTGGACAGGTAGTCTGTTAAGCTGGCTCCAGGTCCAGTAAAGGAACTTCAGTTTCAGCACCAATTATAAGGAGGGTGCCTTTTTACAGATTGAACCGTACCTTAGTCTGAGTTGAGCAGGCGGGTGGCTGATGCCTGGAGAAGATTCAAACTGAAAGCGGTTTGATGTGGAGGAGCTGGCCCATTCTGGGCACAAGGTTTCCCCTTAGGCTGTGGGGAGCAGGGGGGCAGCTGATGCCTGGAGGAGATTCGAATCATGAGTGGTTCGATGTGGATGAACTGGCCCATACAGAGTATAAGATTCCCCTCAGGCTGTGGGGAGAAGGCAGGCAGCTGATTCAGGGAGGAGATTTGAACCATGAGTGGTTCAATGTGGAGGAGCTGGCCCATACAGGGAACAAGGTTTCTCTTAGCCTGTGGGGAGCAGGTGGGTGACTGATGCCTGGAGGAGATTTGAACCAAAATCTGTCCTTTCTATTCTCGATATCCCACACAGGGAGGTCCTTGGAAAGGACCAGGGAAGTCAAATGCACCCTCAGTCATCCCCAGCCATCAAGAGTTATGCTTCATTATCTCAATTGGCTGATTCACCAGATCATTGGTACACAAGTGTACTAGCACCCCCTGCTCCTCCATGTCCTTATCTACCATCCTAGTCTGCTGAATATATGGCGTAGTAAACCAACTAAACTACACAACATTATATCTAGTATCTATATGCTTTAGCTTTCCTTTTTCTCTGTATGTATAATTTCCCTGCCTCTTGTTTCTGACTGTAGATTAGTGTTGCATTATTGTACTTAAGGGCTACCGTTCTCCTGTTTTGTATTCCTACATAGAATTCCAGGGTTACCAGCACACTCTGGCAAAAGCACAAAAACACAAGAAATCCTCTTTGAATTTTGGTATTGCTCTGTACTGTTCTTTCACAGTATGCCTGTAGTGATGTGGAACCTTTGAAAAAAAGTCTTTGACTCAAAGGTATTTTCCAAATCCTCAATAAATAAGTAAATAAATAAAAACATTTCTAAATTACGCTGCTGTACTAAAAATGTTTATTTGAACTGACTTTGTATGCAGTCATACCCAGGACCTCCATGTAAATGAGTTCTGTTCAATACAGTCTTTTTCTGGTAAAACAAATAGAAAAAATCTTATCCGTATCCTGATGGCTGATGCTCCAGGAATGCATCTGACCACCCCCTTCCCTTTCCACTTCTGCCGACCACCTTCTCCCTCCCTCTAATCATTGAGTCACCTATGATTAGGACACTCCTGCTAACTTCCTCCTGCTGTCACTCTTGGGTGTCATCAAGTCATCCTGCCCACTCTTCACAACTGATTCAGCATCCCCCCAGTGGAGTCAGGCATCTGTTCCTCCTTCAAGGGTACAAAGCAATTTGCTGATATAGTTTTATGGGTTTTGTTGATTATCCTGTGACTGCCCCAGTTCTATTTCCCTTACCTCTCCCCACCACCCTCCAACCTCACAGGCCAGTGGGCCTTTGGGGGAGTGGGGGGTTGGGGTGCATGCAACAGCTCAGGGGGTGTCACTGCCTACATATGTCTTCTCTTACTGCTACCAGTTGAGCATAAAGCTCCTCAAAGGTCCTACATATGGGGCAGTGTCCACTCCTCTAGAGTGTAAACCTGGTGATAAGCACCCCACAGGAGAGGACAGTCCTTCCTAGCCAGGAATTACAAGAGTCTGTGCACTGAATTCGCTGAATTACCAGTTCACTCCAGAAGAGCTTGGTTTATCCAAGCTATGAACTAAGGGCAGAGATTGAGTTTACCCCCTGTCTTTGAAGTTGTTAGTCCCTCCAAGTCAGGGCATGAATGAGCATGGAAGACTGAGGCTCTGTCTTAGCTGATTATATAGTGATCCCTGACATCAGGTAATGCTCACTGACACAATGGTGGTAGAAATCTACTTGGCAATGCTCATATTTTACTGTAGGCATGTGTTCCTTGAGTTCAGTTAAATGATTTTACACTTACTATAAACAGCACAAAGACACAACAGCAAACACAAAAAAGTGCACCCTATATGTAGAACATAAGTACAGTACTTTTCCAATATTACATCTTGGAATACATCACAGAATAGATAATACAAGACACAAAGTTTATGTGTAATTAGGTGTAGCAGAACAAACTCTGGAAATGAATGAAGGAACAATTCAATTGCTCTTGTTCCCACTTACAAATGTAGTATTACTTTAGATGTTTTGGTATTCACAGTGGAAAGATGCTTCAGAAACTTCCTTGGGATGAAAAAAATTTGGAACCCTCATAGCTCTTAGGCTCAAGGGACCATTATTTAAACCAAAGGGTCCAGCTGGGGTCACCAAAGTTGATGTGCAATATATGCTTGAGCAACCATTGGGGAAAAATGGTGGCGATAAAGACATCACTGTATACACTCTGTATGTTGGTTAATCATGTGGAGCACAAATCTTAAAGTATAACTTTTTTATTATGGATTTTCTTTTAATATGCATACTGTAATAACAAATAGAACAGATGACACAAAGCTCTGTAACAGAGTAGACACACCAGAGGGTGTAGACAGAATGAGAAGTGACCTGTAGAAACTTGAAGAATGGTCAGGGGTTTGGCAGTTGAAATTCAATGCAAAGAAGTACAAGATAATGCATATGGGGCACAAAAACCCTGGCACAATATATCAGTTGGGGGGTGAGGATATAGCATGCACCAAGCAGGAAAGGGATCTTGGGGTTGTCATCTCTGATGACCTCAAGGTAGGAAACAGTGTGACAAGGCAGCAGGTAAAGCAAATTGGATGCTGGGATGTATAGGCAGGGCAACACCAGCTGGAAAGGGAGGTCATAATTCTGCTATACAAGACACTAGTGAGGCCCCACCTGGAGTACAGTGTACAGTTCTGGAGACCATACCTACGTAAGGACATAGACAAGGTAGAGAAGGTTCAGAGGAGGGCAACAAAGATGGTGCATGGATTGCATCACAAGTCCTATGAAGACAGGTTGAAGGAACTGAACATGTATCCCTGGAGGAGAGGAGGGAGAGGGATATGATAGAGACATACAAGTATCTTACAGGGAGGAACAGGGTGCAGGAAAACAGTATTTTAAGCGAAAAAGATGTTCCAGGACTAGAGGGCAAGGGATGAAGTTGGAGGGAGGAACGATTCAGAGGAAACATGAGAAAGAATTTCTTCACAGAACGGGTGGTGGACAAGTGGAACACCCTGCCAGAGGAAGTGGTGGGGGCTGAAACAATCACGGGATTTAAGAATGCATGGGATAGACATAAAGGAATTCTGGAGGTCAGGGGTAAGGGGCAACAGACTTCTAGGAAAACAAACTGAACTTACAAGCTCAAATGGGCAGACTGGGTGGGCCATAGGCCCTTATCTGCTGACACTGTCTATGTATCTATGTAGATATTATTGATGCTTCTAATAGTATGCCATATCTAAACAATTAATAATAATACATGAATGAGAAAAATAATTTATATAAACTAACAACATGACAGATCAAAATAAACAATAACCACAAAAGTACTGAAATTACAACATGCAGTATTAAACAGGTCTCTCTCGTTCATCCTTTCTCACTTTCCCTTATTCCAATCTATTCACTTTAGGTTCTGGATTCCTTTTTGAAGACAATATTTGTCTATAAAACAAAAGAAAGGAGACCAAATCTCATTAAACTTGATTAGATTTATTTTGGATACTAAAACTGATTCTTTCAATGTTTGCTAAATTTCCCATGTATTTGATCCAATTGTGTAATACTGGGATGTGTTTTCCTTTCCAAGTCACCAAAATAATAATTTTTAATCCTAGTGCGGCAGCCAGAATCAAAAGGTTTTTTTTAATTTCTAGTCAAATGAGGAAAAATAGAAATATCTCCCAGAATAAACAAAGCAGGGGCCAAAGGTACTCTATATTGCATTATTAAAGAACAAATCTCAAATATTTATTTCCAAATCATATGCAATTTTGGACAGTCCCATAACATGTGAAGCAAAGAAGCATGTTCTTGATTACATTTCCAGCATCTACCTTCATGACATGTTCCCATTTATTCTAGCCTACTAAGAGTATAAAAATAATGATGTAAAAATTGATATTGTACCAAAAGCCCTTTACTCCTGTACTAGTTTGATAGGCATTATGCCATAATGCCTCCCACGTCTGCTGAGAAATCTGCAGACCTAGGTCCTTCTCCCATTTGTCTTTTAGTATCAAAATAAAATTCTTATTGTCATTAAGAATCATCTTATAAATTTTTGCCATACCTTCCTTCTTAGAAGCCAATTTAAGAAATGAGTCCTATTGTAGGGATGTCTTTATTTGATAAGAATAGCCTATAATCGATTGTAAAGAATCATGTATTTGCAAATAAGTATGAAATTGAGTAATGGGTAATCAAAACTTCCTTTTTGAATCTGAAAAATTATATAAAACCTACATAGTGGGATAAATCAAATCTTTTAGAAGTTTTATATCTCTGTCTTCCAACAGTTTATTTATAAACATTTTATTCTCAAATGTTATTCTTCAATTATGCCATATCAGATCATATTCTTTAGGAGGTTCAACTAAATCCAACACTGTAAAATATTTTTACAGACCTTTACTGTACTATAAAAAGTTGGATAATGCCTAAGCATATTTGGTAATAAATTAAATAATGGGTCCAGAATGGTTTTAGGCTTGATAATTTCTTGTTCATAATGGACCCAACAAGGAGAATTGCCTGTAATTTGAAAGCCCTAGTCCTCCATCTTGTTTGTGCACTTGTAGTTTAGCAAATCCTATTCTAGAAGATTTATTTCCCCACAAAAATGTTTTACACATTATCAAGTTTTGAAAACCAGATACTATCTATTTTTATGGGCAGATTTTCCAAAGCATATAGAATTTTTGGCATAATAATGAATTTAACAGAATTAATCTTACCCCAGAGAGATAAATTTAATTTCTCCGATTTTTGTGTTTCTAATTATGTTCTATCTAATAAGGGCTGAATATTTATTTTATCCAATAAGTGAAGTTTATTTGAGATTTTAATCCCCAAATATGTAATAGATTTAGCTGCTCATTTCAAAGATAAATTCTTGTTTTTTTTTAAATATTCTCTTTAAAATAATCATTCAGAGGGAGAAGATACAATTTGTCCCAATTAATTGTAAGTCCAGAGGTGGTGAAATGTTTCAAAACCTTTTTCAGTTCTTTAACAGAATTAAAGGGCTTTATGAAGGTAAGAAATAAATCATCCTCATAAACCATAACTTTACATTCATATTTTTTTAATTCTAATGTCTAAAATACCTTTATGCTGCCTAATTGTGTTTAATAATGGTTTTAATACCAAGACAAATATTAGGGGTGAAAGAAGACTGACCTGGTGCGTACCTCTTTGAATTTTAATGGAGTTTGAAACCATTCCATTCATTATAACGGAGGCTGAAGCTTTTTTTTATAAAAAGATATCCATCCAGTTCATAAATATATTTCCAATTACAAAATGTGGCAAAATACACTTGAAATAGAGCCATTCTATGGAATCAAAAGCTTTGGCAGCATCTAGTGATATAGCTATAGCCAGTTCATAAAGCTCATTAGCAGATCATATAGTCATTAAAAGTCTCCATAAGTTATCTAGCCCATACCTTGTTTTAATTAAACCTATCTGGTCTTTATAAATAACTTTAGTTATTACTGATTGGAACCTGTTTGCTAAAATGCTTGCAATTATTTTATAATCCATATTAAGTAATGAAACTGGCCTGTAGTTGGCACAATCCATATTATCTTTATTAATTTTAGGTAGAAGAGTAATATAAGCTTGTCTGAAGGTAGGGGTAACAATTTTTTGTTTTGTACATCACAAAAGACTCTTAGTAGGGGAGTTGCCAGTTAGTCTCTAAGGGCTACATAAAACTCAGTTGGCAGTCCATCACAACTTGGTGTTTTAGATTATTGCAATGTATTAATTGATTGCCATTGAGTTGTGCATTTGAGAAAGAGTAGTGTAGCAGCTGGTTAGAGCAATCAGAATGGTATTCTGGGTGGCCTGGGTTCAAGTCCCAGCTGAGGCACTTACTTCTTTCTCACCTTTGGATGTGTTCCATAAATTGTGCACCACACTCCTGTGTAATTGTTACAAGTAAATATTTATGTTGCCATTGGGTTGTGTATTTGAGAAAGAGTAATGTGCTTGAGGACAGCCCAGATTCCAGTTGTCTCAGTGACACAGTTAGTTAGCACAATCAGAATGGTATTCCTGGCAGCCTGGGTTCAAATCCCAGCTGGGACACTTACTTCTTTCTCACTTTGTTTGTATATGTTCCATAAACTGCACACCACACTCTTGTGTGATTGTTAGAAGTAGTGATAAAATATATAAATTGCTATATTTGCAAATAATTTCAGTTAGAAAAAGAGAGAGATAATTTGAGCATCGCAAGTCTTCTGTTAAATATTAAAGACTCAAAAATCAAACCTACATTTATAAAGGTTACAAAAACATGAAAAGAAGTTAACCAACCATAAAAACAGACAGATGTATTTATGCAATAATACCACATGCAATTAGCAATTATTTTTTAATAACATAGAAAGATAAACAGGAAGACAATGAACCTCAAGAATAAATCCCTCTTCTGAGGCCGTGTTAAACATTAACCTATACTACTATGTGTAATTCTACTATCTTAAATATAGTTTGATTCAAATATACACTTCGGTACGCCACTATAGACGTTCCACTCAACTTATAGATGAATTATTATATACAGGTTCTGGAGGACAAATAAAAAGCTATTAGCACTGCCTTGAAGAACTGTCCCTTCATAGAATATTCTCAAAGCCATCCATATTCTTTTTTTTTAATCAACTTAGTGATGTAGACCCAGGGGGCTGTCCCAAACTATGAGACTCTGCCGAGGCATGCCATTGAACATTCAAATATTCTGCCTTATTCAGTATTTTATTTGATTCATGTGGACCTGGGAAATCACCCCACCCAGTGAGGCTCCAGCCAAGTGTGCAAACAGCACACAGAATTACAGCACATATTCATCTTTAGTTTAAACTACGTTGACCTAGAAGGACATCCCACCTTGTGAGACTCCACCCAGGCATGCAGCTATGCATTTGATATGCACTTCCACCTTTGGAATCAAAAGGCTAGGGAAGTCCCATTAGGACTGTCTCAATACATGAAGTGGCATTGAGACATCAGTTTTTTTTTCTCACAGAGTTAGTAAATCTGGGACAGAGTCTACCATTAAGTGTAATTATATCATACCATGACCATAAGTCAGCTACAATTGTCTTTAGTTTATGTAACAAATAATCCAAAGTGTTTAATGTGCAAAATGAGAGGAAACAATGCATGACTTGGGGATAAAGGTAGATTTGACTCTTCCTTTGGGTTGTAATTTACTTTTCCTGATGATCTTGCTCCATTTTACATTTGCAAGACCTTGTGAATTTTTATGAGCTGATTTCTGTTTAGCAAAGGTGGTTTGTTGAGAAAGTACTGTCTGTTGCAGAGTGTGCATGCTATTATCTTGAAGAGAAGCAGTTTGAGGTCATTTGTTTCTTACAAAAACTTGCCCAGAATGTTCTGTTTGTTGATCAGATTTTTGGCTTTTGAGGGGTTAGAGAAGTCAGTAGTGTCTTTTGGCCATCTAGCATAGACAAAGCCCCAGGCTTCAGATACAGAAGTGAATGAGTAAACATGTTGGTTACGCCAAATATTAAAAATAGCAGGATATTTGAAGAAATATTGCATGGCTTTTTTTTTGTAGATATTTGTTAACCTCCCAGAACTGCTTCCTTTGTCAAATTACTTTGGCAGAATAGTCTTGGACTATGTAAATGTTTTGCCCATTCCATGTTAGCATTTTGTGCTGTCTAGCTAGCTTTAGAATATGTTCTTTAACAGAAAAACATCAGAAATTAATCAGAATCGGTCTGGGGGGATTTCTCTGATTTGGTCTTAGTGCTAAAGACCTATGAACTCATCTCATTTTCAGTGGCTGAGACCACTTATACTGTAAAACAGGTAGAATCAGATTATGAATAAATGAAATGGGGTCAGCTCCTTCAGCCCCTTCAGAAATTCCTACAATTCTTAAGTTGTTTCAACGACCTCGATTCTCACGGTCATCAACTTTGGACCATAACAGTTGTATTTATTTTTGCAAAAAGTTATTATATTCCCCTAGATGTGAGACACTATCTACTGAGTAAGCATCTCTGCTTTCAATTTCATTAGTCCTGTCAGCTGTAGCTGCGTTAGTGTGCTGCAAGTCGTTAACCTGAAATTTCAGGTGTGAGATGTCATTTTGTATTTTTGTTAATATTTGTAGTATATTTTCTAAACTTTTTGAGGTAACAATCAGGTTTTCATTGTTTTTACCATTGCTGTACATTTTTCCATTGCTCTTAGGTTTAACGGTCCTCAACAATGCTACTGTTCCTGAGGAGATTGCTGGTTGCATCTTAAGACCACTTACTTAAAACTTATATGAAAACAAAACCAATGAACAAATCAGCACCAAAACTCAGTCAAATAAGGAAAATAAATACCCAAATATATCTGAATGACTTTTACAACTTAAAGAGGAACTTCCATGATGGTCCAAAAAGTTACAGCTTGTAGTCATTATATGCAGTACTAGACCTGAAAAGGTGTGTGCATTTGATATTTTTGGCCAAGGTTTACTGTGCCTTCCATAATTTGGATTTGTGTTTGAGCCCTGCTGCACTTGCCATTGCTGTTCAGCTGCTGGGCTGCTAGCTCCTGATGACATCATTGTAGGATAGGGGAGTGACTCACACTGTGCAATACCATGCAGTTGCAAAAATGTTGCAAGGGAAACCTACCAGTACTCAGTATACATACTGTGTCCCCCCCTTCCCCAGACACATGCCAAAATCCAAATGCCTTGTCAGTATTTTTTTTGTGAAATTGACTCTGCCCTACAGTGATGTCAGAATGCAAACACTAACAGCAGCAGACAGTAATGAAATACAATTCCAGAATCAATGTAAGAAGGGGTAATTTATGTATGAAAGTCAAATGGACTGGTGAAGGTCCTCTTTAAAAGTGCCTGAAACCAATAAAAAAAAAACAGTAAATTTAATGGGTTGAGTGAAGAGCACTGAAATTATGCTGCTGCCATGTTGAGTAAGCACCACCATCTCAATCTTATGATCTTTTTATACAATTGATATCAATGGAGCAGGCTGTAATTGACTTAAAAGTGGTTTCAGATACAGATAAGTTAAAAAATTAAATGGTGGCTACGTCACAGTTAATAGGTGAAAACAAGGGACACAAAAATGGGAATAATCAATAGAAAACTCTTTGCACGAGCATAATGTTCATTTGGTTCAGTTCAATGACAGTTTTGTGTCAAAGAAATACTACTGTTTTGATGGAGGCTGTCTTGTGGTTTTTCAGGGGGAGTCTCCTCTTATTTCTTAAACAAGCAGACAGAGTGATTCCAAGGAGACAATCTACCAATGCACATACTCCCCATATAATGGTGTTAATTTTCAAGTCAAGTTAATATCTGAAATCAGATTCTTCAAATAGCCAGAAGTTTTTATGAAATGGTGGCTAAAGAGATGACAATAGAATTTTTTCCTGCTCTTTCCTTTACCACCTGTCTTCACCATAAAGACAATTGCAGTTTGTTTTGACACTACCAGATCAGCTGTGTGTTACTGTGGATGCAGTAATTGCTTTATTCAACAACTCACAAGATATTAGAAAATTGCTGCAGTGGCTTGAAGCATAAAATGAGTTGAAGAAAATGAGGAGGTACGTGTGTGTGTGTGTGTGTGTGTGTAGATATCTGTGAGTCATGGGACTAATTGAAAAAATTGATAAGACTTACTTGTTTTTCTTTTGCTCTAGGAATTCATCTAATGGACACTCCCTCCTTTATTTGAAACCTAGACAGCTAGAATGAGTCAGCACAAAAAGACCTGAAGGTTAATCAAATCAGCCCATAACCCTGCCTGAATCCAAGCCCTGCCTAATGCCACCTGGATTTGAAGAGACAATAGCCTTCATGGCAGAACAGCACCACTTGTCCCAGGTAGCCCATCTTCATCTCTGCTCGTGGGCCACACTATTCCCATATATATCCCGCTTAAGTTTAAACACCATCAGTGTAGTGGCTTTGACCACATTTCTGGGCAGTCTATTCTATTCAATTCATCCACCACTCATTCAGTAAAGAACTTTTTCACATCCTTTCTGAACCCCCTTCATCAGTTTTCATCCATGGCCCTAAGTCATTGTGCCTTTATTCCTGAAAGCTAATAGTAACATGAAGAGAAGGAATGCATTTACTAATGCTTAGAGAGCAAGAGATCTGCACTGAAAGGTACAAATTTTAAATTCATATAACCAGTATAAGGAGCCACAGGGACACATGTGAAATGTTGCCTTATAGTTTTTACTTGTTTTGGGGGGAGATGTGGAACTGAACTATGGACCAGTAACTACAAAGAAAATAACAATTTTACATGATAATGTGAGAAATATAGGAAACAAGATGGATATATTAAATTTAATGATAGCTGAGCAAACTTCTGATGTAATGGGATTAACAGAGACGTGGTTTACTGGTAGGATGGATGATGATGAATTTTCACTTTCGGGTTACACTTTATTTCATCAAGATAGAGTTAATAAAGATGGGGGTGTCATATTATATATTAAAAGTAGCTTAGGTCACGCAGCAATAATAACTAAATGTAGTGATAATAACATTGAATACCTGGCAGTTAAGATAAGAAAATTAAAAACTATTTTTTGCAATCATATATCCCTCCCAAAACAAAATTGGATTTTATAGAAAGTGTGGTAAATAAAATGTATAGTGCAACAGGGGTTAATAATTTTAAACTAATTGGAGGCCTAACTTGTAATTGGCTTGGCTCCCAAGGAACCCAATTAAAAGAAATCATCTCAATCCTTGGAGTAAACCAATACATAGAGGAACCTACTAGGCACACTAATACTACCAAGCAGGATGCCATGCTTGATTTATTATTCTTTTCCTTCTCAATAAAGACAGAGTGTGTAGGTGTTCTTTCCTGCAATTGGGAGACCATAACCTAATATGGGGAATTATATTTACTGTATATCACCAGAACAGGGAAAGCCTGATAATTCAAATCTGACTTGGGTATGGGACTTGAAAAACTTTTCAGAGCACAGGTTCATAACAAGTATAGAAAGAGTGAAGTGGGATAGATGCCTACTCATACCAGATCTTGATACATCAGTACAATACTTCAAACGTTTAATAATATTTGTGATACACATGCACTAAGATGTAAAAATAAAGTTAAACAGGCTAGGTTACCATGGATTAATAAAAACATTTTGAAAAACATAAGAATTAAGAATAAGCTCTGACAAAAAGCAAAAAGCAAAAAAAGAACTAGGCAAGGAAGTGATTGGATTCTCTTTAAAACCAAGAGAAATAAATATAAACAAATTAAAAAAGCCAAAGCCTTATATTATAAAAATAAATTGCATTGTGGCAGAGATGCCAGAAAGTTCTGACAGAACATAAATAGCTTATTAAAATTACGGCATAAGGATCATACCAAGAAACTTAGCCTAGAACTAGATGGCACACTGGTGGAAGACACCTATATAGTAGGTAATTTATTAAATGATTTATTTGTTGACCTGCCAGGTTTTGACCCTATTACAACTGGAACCGGGAAACAGGTAGTTTAATTTCTTAATGAATTCAAGGGTAATTATCCACCCTTTAGATTTTAAATAATAATATTCATTTGAGGTTTACAAAAGATTAAAAAATATAAAATATTTATAAGTCTATGGGACCAGATGGTTTAGAAAGAACATTTCTAAAGTTGGCAGCTAAACAAATAGTCCCAATTGTGACACAAATATTAACTGGAGTTTGCAGGAGGGTCGATACCCACAAATGTGGAAAGAAGGCAAAATTATTCCAATTTACGAAAGGGGGGCAGGCAAATACTGATGTAAACAACTATAGACCCATGGCACTCCTGTCTATCCTGTCAAAATGTTTGGAAAGACATGTCCATATTAAAATCATGGAATACTCGGACAAGTACAATTTAATCACTCCGTTCCAATCCGGATTTCTTAAAGAACATTTTACAACTTCAGTCCTATTAGAGTTTCATGATTTAATAAACACATCTTTGCAATCCAGCCTGGTAATGGCAGTGATTTTTATCGACTTGTCCAAAGCTTTCAACCTGGTGAACCACTCCCTCCTACTACAAACAGCAGAAACAATGAGTTTTACAGAAGGACCCTTGAGATGGCTGAGGTCTTACTTGGTGGGTCACACTCAAAGAGTATCAATTCCAGGTTGTATGTCATCCAGGAGAGCTATAAAGAGAGGTGTACCACAAGGGTCAATTTTAGAACCCCTGTTGTTTCTTTAATTAATAATAGTTTGCCCTCGGTATTGTGACACTGTCAGGTAAGACTGTATGCAGATGATACCGCCCTAATAACAACAGGGCAGAATACTCTAGAATTAGAATAATAAAAAATGTGAGTCGATTTGGATGCTTTGAGGGAGTGGTTCACTAGATCAGGGGTGGGGCTTATTATGAATATTAAGAAAAATAAGCTTTTTTACTTTAATTCTAAGCATAATAAGAATGCACAAATTAAAGTAAGGGTGGACAAGTAGGAATGTTTGGAACAAGTTATTAATTACACCTATTTGGGTGTTACCTCTGATGAGAACATGTCTTTCAAGGATCACATAATTACACTGATAGACAGGGTAAATAGAAGAGTAGGGGCCCTATGACGAACCAGCAAATGCTTAATGAAACAAAGTAGGAAAAAGGTGGTGGAACAACTAGTAGTACCGGTCTTGACATAGGGTGGGGTACTGCACAGAACTGTGAACAAATCATGCTAAATAAGGTAGATACGGTATATTATAGAGTAGCAAGATATGCTTTGCAGTGCAGTGCAAGAACCCACCACTGTGTTCTACTATTCACCCTACAGTGGTAGCCACTTGAGATTAAACATGCAATTATGCAATTATGTGGCAAAGATTTCTATATACACTACCAGTCAAAAGTTTTAGAACACCCCCATTTTTCCAGTTTTTATTGAAATTTACACAGGTTAATGTCTTAATGTACTCTGAAATTAAAGCATAGAACAAATAAACAATTGGAGATAAAAAAGAAATCATAGAATCATTTTGTTTAACAAAATTTAATCTAAATTTTTGACTCATCAAAGTAGCCACCTTTTGCAGATATACTGTAACCGTAACACACTGCGGGCATTCTTCCTACAATGGACATCAAATATTGTTCGGGAAGTTCTTCCAACACTGTTGCAGAAGTTCCTACAAATGTGTTGCACTTGTAGGTTGCTTTGCTTTCACCCTTCTGTCCAGTTCATCCCAAACCAGCTCGATGGGGTTTAAGTCTGGAGACTGTGCTGGCCATTCCATGATTTGAAGCCTACCATCATGTTCTTTTCCTCGATGGTAGTTCTGACATAGCCTGGAGGTATGTTTTGGGTCATTATCTTGCTGTAGGATGAACCCCTGACCAACTAGGCATAGACCAGAGGGTATTGCATGGCGCTGCAAAATGCTGTGGTAGCCCATTTGGTTCAGGGTGCCAGTCACTTTGTGCTGTTGTCCTGTGAGCCGCCTATCACGCAAGCTGTTGACTCTCAGAAACTTGTCTTCTGATTCTGTTGTGGCTTTGGGTCTGCCAGACCTCTTCCTGTCAGAGTTTCCTCCAGTTTCCAAGTGCCTTTTTGATGGTGTAGGAAACTGTACTCACTGACACCTTGGCTTTCTTTGCAATTTCTCTAAAGCAGTTTTTGCTAACCTAAACTTTTTTTTTTTTAACCTCTAGCAGTTTATCGCTTACCTTTGTACCATTTCAGGTTATTCACTGGACTTGAATTGCTTAAATTTCAATAAAAACTGGAAAAATGGGGGTGTTCTAAAACTTTTGACCGGTAGTGTAGATATTCTATTGATTCAGGACATTTTATTAGTGATAAACTGTTTGTAAGGGACAACAAGATAACATTGAAAAATAAAAGATCGATTCATGTACAGTAAATAAGATAATTATCCCAATGGTTAAAAACAAATACAGAGAAGGGACACAATGTTTTCTCACCTGGACAGTTCCCGGGTGATCCTGTCCATTTCTGAACCTTGATTGCCAGTGTGGTACTAAGTATGATGTCCAGCACCTCAGCCCTCTAAGCCACTGGAATTGCTTGTATGTCTGAGTTATAATCATTCTCTCTTCTCTCTCTCTCTCTCTCTCTCTCCCTCTCCCACTCCCACCAGTGTATACATGTTGAGTTTGCCAGTCTTTATTCAAACTTTTCCCACTGCTGCCCTTGTAATGGTTCTTTTCTGTAGGGTGTCCAGGCAGTCCTTATCCTTCCTAAGGTGCAAACTTGAGAATTACACATAGTACTCCAGGTGTGATCTCACCAGGGACAATGTCACCTACTTCTCCTATTAGAAAACAACCATTCCTATACATCTCAACATTCTTTTAGCCATCTCAAATATTTTGTTGCTCTACACAGTAGACTTGAGGCTGTTGCCAAGAATGGGCCCAAGGTGTCACACCTCTGTTGTGTAAACCATCATTACTCCACCATCCAGCTGGGGGACATTCAACCAGAATGCATCACATTGCACTTCTTTGCATTTAGCTTCACCTACCATGCTCTTGACAAATTCTTCAATGTTTCCCCATATTAGCCATATTGTCATCCTCTTCTTCCTATGCTCCCTTGCTCATCAATCAGATTATGCCCTCATTTGTTTTTATCTTTTCCCTGGTGCGCCTAAAGAAGGATTCATATCCATCCATAAACCCCCATTACTATTTGAAAACATAAAACCAGGCTTAAAGTAAGGGTGGACAAGCAGGAATGTTTGGACATGCACCTCCTCACTGAAGGCTTGAGTGAAAGTGCTATTCATTGGAAAATCCATCTAGCAACTTGCTAGTTGGATTTTTTAATAATTTGCATGTTATCACAAGCCTTTACTGATTAAGTGTATGTATGTTTTAGTGTGTGATCATTTTTATGTTTCCTTGTGCGTGAGCAAGACACATCTTGCAGTTGAACAGCATTTCGGAGGTGTGTCAGGGACAACTCCAATGCACAACACTATACAATGGGTTCATTCCTGACAGATCAATAAGCATGCAACAAGACTATGACACTAGTCACAGTTTTGCAATTGGAACCCATTCTCTAGTTGAAAGAAATGAAGAACTCCAATGAGAGCACTTCATTCTTTTCATTTGCATAATGCCAGCTGGTAAGCAGACAGCTCTGTCACCTGTTCTTAGCTGCCATTTGCATTAAGCCCTCTCCATTTCCCTATCACCAGCAGCATTACCTCCTACTCCCTCCCTCTGCATGTTGTCCTCCACACACCCTTTGTTCCTTATCCTGGCATCAGCTGCATTGCCTCCCACTACCTACCTCTGCATGCTGTCCTCCCTGCACCCATTGTTCCCCATCCTGGTATCAGCTGCATTCCCTCCTGCTCCCTCCTTCTGCATGCTGTCCTCTCTGAACCTTTTGTTCCCCATCCCAGTATCAGCTACATTCCTTTCCACTTTCTCCCCCTGCATGCTGTCCTCCTCTCACCCTTTGTTCCACTCCCAGTATCAAAATTAAGCCCTCCCTCTACCACTGTCTGCATGCTGCCTGCCCTGCACCCCCTTTTTCCCCATCCTGGTATGTGACTGAAGCCCTCCCACTCCCTTCCTCTGCATGTTGTCCATCCTATACCCTGTGTTCTACATCTCTGTGCTTACATCAGGGTGCCCAGTCCCTCTGTTGGCATTATCTAACTCCCTGGGACACTAGGGAGCCCACTCCCAGTGTCCTGAAATAAACATTTTTATAACCTGTTAAAAAAATAAAATTGTCCCAATGTCTTTTTTTAAGCCTGTAAAAAAGAAAACAGTTTCTCGTCATCTCCACCATCCCCCTCCCTGATCCCAACCCTCCCTCTGTGTGCCAACCTCCCCTTACCCCCCTTACCCCATACTTACCTTTGGAGGTCAGTGGTTGTGATTGTCTGTGGACTGGAACACATCTGCCTTATTCAAAGCCAAAGCACAAACTGAGGAATTAAGGAAAGTGCTGTATAATGGCTGTCAATGGGGCTTTCAACTTATGTTGATATCTCAGCCATTTTTAGTAATTTTGACCCCAAATTTTCAACATTGGGTTCTTGAGACCCCACCTCATGAACACTGGCACTGTAATTTTGTTACTCAGACCTGAAAGATGATTTTGTGGTCACTGCACGGAATCGCTTTTCAGGACCGATTAACAAAATGACAGTGCCAGTGTTCATGAGGAGAGGTCCCAAAAAGCCCATGTTAAAACTTGGTTTAAAAATCCTAGGGTCATCTGTGTGTTATAATGCCTTATGCGTGAGTTTCTAGGCACACCTAACTTTCCAATTTTAATATTTTCACTCTAGATTTTCAACATTGCCATTTTTCATATCTCCTCATGAACAGTACAGCTGTAATTTTTCACATCCTGCCCAAAACGTGTTTTCGCACCTCTGGCACAGAATGGCACAGTTGCTGTGTGAAATCACCTTTTGGGATGAATGAACAAAATGACAGTGCCACTCTTCATGAGGTGGGATCCCAGAAAGACCATGTTAAAAATTTGGTGAAAAAAATCCAAAACATGGGCAAGTTACACATGGTCATTCAACATTTTCTATGAATGTGTGTAACTTTGGTCATTTTCAGCATTTTCACTTCAAATTTTCAACATTGCCATTTTTCACACCTCCTCATTAACAGTACAGCTGTCATTTTTCACATCCTACCCAAAATGTGTTTTCGCACCTATGGCTATGTTCAACATAAAGAATAAATAAAATACAACAAAATGGCAAAGTTATGCCCATTCATTGCAATTTTGGTACATATGCTCCTAACTACAGAAATCTTAAATATTTGCAGCCCACGTTTTCAACACAGACTTCTTTTTACCCAAGCTTCTGTATTTAAATACTGTCCAAAATATGATAGCTTGTCAAAACATAGTTCAGGCAGGCTTTTCCTCCCACCAGAAGTTCAACTAACCCACCAGAAGTTCAACTAACACACTAGACCCCTGATACATAAATCATGCAAGTAAACATTCATCATTGACAAATGCTTGTTTGTTTTTACATTGTGATTCAGTTTACCTTTAGCACCATGGGTCCATGGAGAAGTATTTTCTTGCTACACCAATCTGCTATTCTCAGCTCAGTCTGTCTTTGGCTTTCTTACTAGACTATGACCTCCTTTACTTTACACAGATGAGTTTCTCAGTTTTCCTAGCTCTGCTCCATCATGCAATTTTTTTTTCAATTCAAACTTTATTAACAAATTTTCCATTATACAGGGGACAGAAATAACATTCAGAGCATTATCATAAAACAATACATGATCTGTCCTCCCTCCCTAACCTCCCCGGTACAGCAGTTCGCTTCTACATTGTAGTACAATGCCTTGTTAAAGTAAACCTTAATTGAGCTGAGATAAACAATAGCCAACAACTCATTTATCCAAACCAACCATAATTAAGGTGTGAAAGGGATCCCAGATGCACTTATAACTCTGTAGCCTGTTCTGGAGACTCGCTATAGCTTTCTCAGCATGACGATTAGTGAGGATTTCATGAACCCATTCCTGGTATGATGGGCTAACCTCATCCATTCAATGTTTAAGTATGATTTTTTTGACCAACAATGTTATCATGAACATGTGAAATCTCCGAGCCTTAATCTTTATAGGAGACAGGTCTCCCAACAGGCAAATGTCAGGAGTAAAGCAATCCTGCAAACCCAGTAAGGGGTCCAATTTGATTTTAGTTGAATCCCATAATGGGGTTACCTTGGGACACGACCAGAATATATGAAGAAGTGTTCCCTCTTCCTGGGAACATCTGGTATACAGCCCAGATTCCAGAAGGCCCCATTTCACCAGTTTTACCGGGGTATAATACATATTATGCAAGATGTGATATTGCACAAGTCATAGTCTGTCTTGAGACACGTACTTGTGACAATACCTCCATAGTACCGGCCAGTTGAAATTATGCCGGGGAACAAAAGAAGTCCAGAACTTGGTGGGACCGTGGGAACCCCCATACCTCCAATGAAACAGGACTTGATATATTTTTGAGATAACATTTGAGGGTCCAAGTAGGGAAGAAAGCTCATATATCATAGAAAAAGCCGGTGGACGGGGAGGGGCTTTACCCAACACCGTAGTAATGAGATGCTTTAATTGAAGAACCCTGAATTGATGGGCTGCTGGGATATCAAATTTTCAAATAATTTTAAATACAGAGAGCCATGCCCCCTCCCCATCCAGAAAAGTGGATACTATCCTATCCCCCACTTGGGGTAACCAGGTGGGGGGATCTTCTGTTTATTTATAGTAAAGGACAGGGAATTCCATATGGACTGAGACAGGTCCAAATGTGGAAAGTAGCGCAAAAAGGAACACAGCTGTGCATGAACTTTTAAAGAGGTCATAAGAGTCGGACATTAGCGGGTTCCTTGTAAAGATGAAATCTTAACATAAAACATGGTCGGGATCCATGTTCATAGCCTGGATAAAATCTAGTTCAATGTTAAGCCAAACTGGCCTTGAGCTTTCAGGTCCCGGATTCACCCACTTAAGATATTTTGTTAGATGACTAGCCCAGTAATAAATTGCCAAGTGAGGAATCCGCAATCCTCCATCACTTTTTGGAGCCTCCAGCTCATAGTATGCCAGACAGGGGTGTTTGTTAGACCAGATAAAATTGGTAAAAATTCTATGCATTTTCTGAAACCAGGATAATGGAATAAATGTGTTAAGGTGCGATAAAGGGTAAAAAATGGCGGGGAAATACATTCATCTTAATTATATTGATACGGCCCCATAATGAAACCGGAAGCTTCGACCATCTATCAAGGTCCAGAGCGATCACCTGGGAAAGGGGCTCCAGATTTTCTTTAAACCATAGGGAAGGATTACGTGTCAATTTGATACCCAAATTTTTGAGAACACGGGGTGACCAACACAATGCAAAAGGGATAATATCATTCTTAAAGACCTTATGGTTAAGGGTGAAAATGGAAGACTTATTGGCATTTAATTTATAATTCGAAAGGAACTGAACTTGGCAATCTCCGCTAACATGGCCTTGATGGACGTTACTGGATGGGACAAATGTAGAAGGAGATCATCAGTATATACCATAATCTTCTCTACATTGTTTATTGGTGTGCCTTGTATCTCCGAATTATCTAAGATATTTCAGATAAGGGGTTCCAAATATAAATTGAATAACAGAGCGGAAAGAGGGCAACCCTGCCTTGTTCTGGAATATAAGAGAAAAGGTTTTGAAAATGCCCCATTACCTGAAATCCTAGCAGAGGGGGCCCAATAAAGGGCATGAATCCAGTCTATGAACATGGAGGGAAAAGCAAATGCCCTGAGAACCTGAAATAGAAAGTTCCAATTCACACAATCAAATGCCTTCTCGGCGTCCAGGGACACCAGCACAGAAGGAAAGGCGGCATCCCTTGACTCCGAGAAGACATGCGAAAAGGTATGTAGGTGGTCAGATGATGAACGTCCCCTCATAAAACCCATCTGAGACATGCCAATCAGATCCGGAAGGACCAGAGTTAACCTGTCGGCCAATATCTTTGAAAGAATTTTAATATCCTGGTTCAAAAGAGATATGGGTCTATAACTCTGTACCAACTCAGGATCTTTATCAGGCTTGGGAAGAAGGACAAACAGGGCTTCAAACAGATAGGCATCAACGGCTACCCCATAGAGAATGTGGAGATACAGCCAATGAAGTAATAGCACTAGCTGTTCCCGAAAGACTTTCTAAAATAATGAGGAAAAGCCATCTGGCCCCGAGACTTTGTCCAAGGGCAGGGCCTTTATTACTTCTGAAATTTCCTCCAAGGATGTGTGGAGGACAGAAATCTCCTTTGCGAAGCTGACAGGGAGGGGAGCTGAGACTCCCAGAGATAAGCCTCCAACATGTCTGGGGAAGGAGGACTGTCCATATCCCTGTATAGTTGCTCATAATAAAGCACAAACTCCTGCACAATCTCTGAAGGGGACGCCCTCAAGGACCCATCCGCTTGAGCCCTAACTGGTGGGATAAATCTTGCAGACTCCTGCTGTTTTAACCTTAAAGCAAGCAAATGTACCACTTTTTCTCCCTGATCAGTGTAGCTAGCTTTAGTGCGGATAATGGCTAACTCTGCCTTTTCCCTCAACAGGTCTAAATATCCATCTTTAGCTACCAAGAGTTTCCGCCTGTCTTCTTCCGGGGTACCGGAAGATAGGTTGGCTTCAAGGGACCGCACTTGGGATAGTAAAGATAATAGTTCAGCCTCTTGGGTCCTTTTCCTCTTTGTGGCTAGACTAATGAGAATTCCCCTCATATAGGCCTTGAAAACGCCCCATAATATATCCGGTGCCGTACCTTCTGTTAAGTTAGTGGAAACAAACAGATCGTTCTGGTCTTTCACTTGGTTAAAATACTGAGCATCTTTTAATAATTGTTCATTTAATTTCCACCGGCTCTTTTTTTTACGGATATTGAGGAAGGCCAAGCTACATACCACCAAGGAGTGGTCGGATACGGGACCTGGCTGAATTGCGGCGGACATAACCCCCGGCAAGAGCAATTGAGATTTTAATAGGTAATTGATGCGGGAATGTGATCCATGTACTGGCGAACTAAAAGTGTATTCCCTGGTGTTGGGGTGCAACACTCGCCATACGTCACATAAACCACATTGATCCAAAAAATCCCGAAATGGTCTCTGCCCAGGGGAAAGACCCCTCAACACCTTGCCAGACCTATCCATGTAAGGGTCCAAGACTAAGTTGAAGTCCCCTCCCATTACTATCGAGATAGGAAGCAAGGGAAGAATAATGGTAATAAGCTTCATAAAGAAGACGGGGTTGTCTGTGTTGGGTCCATAAATGCTGCAAAGTAGAAGTGGCATGGAACAAAGAATGCCTTGAACCAGAATATATCTCCCACCTGGGTCCCTGAAGACCTGTGTGGAAACAAAGGGGATGCCTCTATTGACAACTAGCATGACCCCACAGCTGTTAGTGGACCCTGGGGCAGTAAAAACCTGTCCCACCTGTTGCCTCCTGAGTTATAAAGCTTCAGAGTCTAAGAGATGGGATTCTTGTAAAAACGTAACCTGGGATCGCAACAAGTTCAGGTGTTTAAGCACCTGATATTGCTTAGGCTTTTTCCTTATCCCTTTCACATTTCAGGTTGCAAAATTAATGTTGCTGAGCATCTAGTTTAATAATAAGCAAGCACATGTGTATTATCCAGATGTTACTACAACGGGTATCCAAGATCCCAGACCCCATGATTACTGCTGTACCACCCTCCCAACCCCATTCCCTCCCATACAGACTTAGTCCCATACAGTCCCCCCATTATATTTCCCCTTGTCACGTAGCATAGATGACCCAGAGTCTTTAGATCTGGTCATAACCCCACCCACCCTACCTCCCTTACTGTCACAAACAACGATCAACAAACTATCGCTTCTCTTCCTCTCCCCCAGACTCCCAGCATAACCCCCATAAACCCCAGCATATCCTATAACCATTCCATTTAAAAAACAGCCAGTCATTTAATATATTTAACAGGAAATATAACCCTTCAACCAGCAACACATTAATAGCAAACCTCAGATAGCTAGAGGGAAATGCACAGCTCTTGAAAACCAGGAATCCAATTAAAATTCTAAATTGATGAGTTAGTTGCCTGTAACCTGACAAGTAGGCCCAGGTAAATGTGTGCTGTAAATAACAGGCAGTAGAGTATAAAACGTAACCAGCTCAGAGCCATACCAGCAACAGAACCGCATGCCCCGGTGTAAAATATACTGAGTAATGCCAGGCATCTGGTGAAAATATCCTGCCAGATAAGTGAATTCTCTGGTTATCTAACTGCAGTTGGCTATTAGGTGAATGACTGGAGCTCCCTCTAGCGATACTGAGGCAAAAATGCACAAAAATACACTGTACAGAGAAGAATCTCCAATATACAATGGATCGCTCCCTTATTTAAACAAAATAGAGAAACCAAGGAGGCGAGAGCCTAGTAAATAGACCCAACCCTAAGACTCCCTGATACACAAGTAATTGGGCACACATCGAGCACCATCTAGGGAAGACATATCCCAAATAAAACTGTCCTTTAACTGCAGCAGTCCACTGACAGAATGAACTGCTTCAGAGATATAAAAAACTGCTAAATACTATAAGACCCAAAATAGATACAGCAGCAGAATGTCCCTTCAGCCTTCGGGAGTGGGCTCTCTTAATCTCGAGCGGAAAATGTCGCTCTTCCCCTTCTTACAAATCGAAAAGCAGCAGCATCACTCCAAATCAGACATCTTCAACCCAGATGGTGCAAGTCATGGATCGCGAAATAAGTCGGGCAGGGCTGTCTTCAAACCCAAAAGCACAGCCTCTGGGTCATCATAGGATAGCCAGGTACCAAGCACTAGCACTTGCAGTCTGGCTGGGTACCCCATCTTAAACTTGAGCCGTGTGGCAATAATCTTTGAAACTATAGGATGGAATGCTATGCTTTTCTGCCTGACTGAGCCTCGTAGATCTTGCGCAATCCTAAGTTTTGCATTTTCCCATTTGACTTCCTGCAATTCTTTTACCTTTGCCAGAAAGTGCTGCGGTTCTAGAAAGTTCAAAAATCAGCATATAATGGGATGGGGCAAAGCTCCAGGGGAAGACTTTGGCTGCAAGGACCTATGTGTCCTCTCGATGTACTTGGCACCAAAGGGAGAGGGGCTGGCGATCCTTTCAACCAGCTTTTGGATGAATTCAGTGGTGTTCTGGCCCTCTTCTCCCTCTGGAAGCCCAAGGATAACCACATTGTTCCTATGGCTGCGACCCCCGAGGTCTTCTAGGTTTAGTTCGAGACAAGAAAGCTTCTTCCACATAGCTACAAGCCCGGGATCGATTTTCTCCACCCGCTTCTCTAGTGAACAAATTCGGGCTGTATTATCCTAAGTTGTGGTAGAAACCTCCTCTTTTTTTTTTAGATAAGGACTTAAGCTCTGAAGAAATACCCCTTATTTCTTCACGAAAGGACTTGAATTCCTCTAGAAACCTGCTCAAGGTTAACGGCTCCTGCTCCATGGTGAGGTGTGGGTGCTCTGGCTTTTTTGACGCACCCGAGGCCCATGATTTCTTTGGGATCTTCTCAGGGGTGGCCGGTGGAGTATGTTTCTGTGATGCCTTCTTCATAAGAACATCCATCAAAGCAACGACCCACCATACAGGAACTCAGGGTGGTGAGGAAGCATGGTAATATAGAATCTGAGGGTTTAAGGCCTTTTTATAGAACCCAAACACAGAAATATTAAGTCGGGAGGCTGGAGCTGCTGAGAGGAGCTACTACCCGGTACCCTGCATCATGTGGTCTCTCCATCCTGCAATTTATTAAATGCATTCCTTTTGTGGGTATGCATTGTTGAATGTCAGTGGTTTTATTTGGTGTACTCAGGAGGATGAGAGATTCTTTTGGAGAACTGCTAGATTGTACTGCTTTGTTTTTAGTGTAGTGCAGCTGGCATGTGTGTGCAGCATCAGGACCCTAGGTCTGCTACTCCCCAGCCCTGCTCCTGGATCTGTGCCACTTCCATGATCTCCCCTGCTAAGGGCAGTTTATCATCAGTGCATGAAGGTGGGGATTGGAAGAAGGCATAGAGGGAAGGGAAGCTTGGGGGGAGGGGGCTGACAGAGGCATGCTATCAGGATAGTGAGGCCTAAGAGACACTCTGGGGTGAAATGAGAACTTCAGAGGCCAGACATGTTAGCTCCTTTAGTTTACACAGATAATTTTCTGAGTTTGCATTGCTCTACTCCATCTTGTATTTTATTTAAATGCTACTCTTTTGTGGGCATGTGTTGTTGGATGTGCGTTGTGTTATTTAGTGTACTAAGGAGGGCAGGGGAGTGATTTTGGAGAACTGCCAGACAGTATTGTTAGTTTTTAGTGTAGAGTAGCTAGGATGTGTATCCAGCAGCAGGACGCTAGGCTCATCTATTCCCCAGCCCTACTCTGGTATCTGCAACCCTTCCATGATCCCCCCTGCTGAGTGTGGCTTATTGTTAGAACAGGGAGGTGGGGATTGGGAGAAGGCATGGAGGGAAAGTGGGGCTTGGGGAAGCTGATGGGGGAAATGCTACCAGGATACTGAATTCTTAGAGATACTCTGGGGCAAAATGGGAACTTGAGGGGACAGACATGTTTATACCACACCCAGGGTTTCCACCAGACCGAGTGGGTAGGCAGTTGAGGGACATGCTATTGC
Organism: Neoceratodus forsteri; assembly: GCA_016271365.2. Taxonomy (NCBI): domain Eukaryota; kingdom Metazoa; phylum Chordata; order Ceratodontiformes; family Ceratodontidae; genus Neoceratodus; species Neoceratodus forsteri. The sequence goes on from CM057449.1 coordinate 376,781,626, forward strand.
TAGTCATACTCTTTCAGTGGTTCTATGCAATGCCATATTGATGAGGAAAAAGACTGCTAATATAGGGGATTTTATTTGTCAGTCTTCTATTGATCTGATGTGCATTATGGAGACTTGACTTGGTGATGATGTTGGACTAATATTAGAGTCAGCTGTCCCAGAAGGATTCTTCGCTGTGCACTGCTTGAGGAAGGATCGCATGGAGGCCATCTGTTTTAGAACTGCATTTAACTCATTGGAGCACCCAGTAGGAGATACATTGTTGTTTGAAGGCATGGCTGTGTGTGGAGGGCTGGGTGTAGGTTGCAGAATCCTACTCATGCACTGACCTCTGGGGCATGGGGGATTTTCTGCAGGAAATTGTGAACTTTGTTTATTTCTTTATTGAAATGTTTAACCAGGAAGGCACACTGAACAATAAGTTGCTTGTCTCCCAGTGTGACCGGGGTGTACAATTGGATGTGGAAATTTAGACATACAATTAACATATATCAGAACTGTGAAAACGATACATTAGCATTTAAAATGACAAACACATCGTACAATTGTAGGGTGGCTTACAGAATTAGTATTTAACATGACTGAGAATTACACATACAATGATATGCTCTGCCCAGGCAGAGCAGGAAGTGCAATTGTTCTGGTAAGAGTGAACTAATACCTGTTTAAGTGCTGAGAAGTAAGGAGTCCTGGGGAAAGGGGGATGAGGGAAGTGGACAGGGAGGGTCAGGAATGGCCTAGAGCTAGCCCCTCTAGGATGCAGAGAACCCTGCCAGGGGCTAGAGAGTGTGGAGGCCTGGAGGTAAAAAAAGGGGTGGGGAGGGGAGTGAGGGAGAGTGGCAGGGGAAAGAAAGGGAGAAATAGATTTGGTAAGGGGAGTGTAGAAGAGGAGGATGGGTATAGTGTTAGAGGAGGGAAAGAAAGAGTCTTGCCTAGTACTGGCTTCTCTAGAATATAGAGAACCCTGACAGAGGTCAGGTTAAGGGATGGCAAGAATTGAATAAGGAGCAGAGTAGGGGATGGAGGAGTGAAGGGGAGAGGCAATAGCCCGATACTAGACCCCTCCAGGATGCTAAGAACCCTGCCAGGGGACAAGGCTAGCACAGGCAATATGGGAATGGAGGTAGGAGGGCAGAGGTAGAAGCAAGGGGGGAGGAGATAGTAGAAAGTGGGAGTACTGAGTAGAAAGGATCTAGGGAGGAGGGAGGATGTTGAGCGAATAGCCGAGCAAGCATATAGGGGAACTTAGTTAGGGAGGGTTAAAACAAGAGCAGTTAACAGAAAGGAAGTTATGTAAGGCTGAGGCTAGGGAGTGAGGGGAGGAGGAGGAATGTCATATCTTGGGGGGAGTTCCAGACTTTAAGGAAACGATGGAAAAAAACTGATTGACCAATAAGGGTGGTATGATGGGGGATCAGCAGAGTATGAGTGTCAGTGGATCTGAGGGAGTGGGAGAGAGTAGGTAGAGAAGAGAGGGAGCATGAGAGGTAGGGAAGAAGTTCTCCTACCCAGAATTTAGAAGTGAGATTTGCAAAATTCTGGTTCAGAGGGCTCCCCTCCTATCTCCCATCCTGTCTCTCTCCACTCCAACTCCCCCCACCCACTCTCTCAGATTAAATGACACCTGCACCTTGACGGTCCCTCACCACTCCACCCTCATCAGTCAGACTAATTTCACCCACCGTTCCCCTAAAATCTGGAATTCCCTCCCCCTGAAATATGACACTCCTCCTCCAACTACTCCCTTACCTCTTCCTTACACAATTACCCTTCCCTCAGCTGTTCCTGCTTTAACCCACCTTAATACCTATCCCCAGTTTCTGCCTTCCTTCCTTCCATGACATCCCCTGGCAGGATTATCAACATCCTGAATGGGGAAATCAGGAAATGGCTACCCTTCTCTTCATATTCAGTTCTTGTCTCTCCCCCTCTCTTCTCCACCTGCCCTTCTGGGTCACCAGTGTGCACAACCTAACCCCATCCTTTTTACTCCAACAGCACTTGCATTCTACCTCGAGTCTGCTCCTGGTACACTCATGCACTATAAATGGTTCTATCAAATTATTACTATTTTGTATGTTTATATGTTCTTTTGTATGATTTTGGACATGTATTGTAATTTACCCAATGTTACACTACTGTTTATTGTACAATACCTTGTTCTTACAATTTTGTATCGTATGTACTACCCACATACTATTGTAACTGATCATCCTTCAAAACCCTATGTAACCCCTCCCCCCAGGTCGCACTGTGAGATGAGCAACTTGTTGTTCAGTGTTCCCTCCTGGTGAAATATTTCAATAAATAAATAAATAAAACAATGAGCAAGTCGTCTGTTAGCAAGCGCAGGAAAGAACAAGGCATGGTATAAGTCATAATGATGAGTGCGAGGTGGAACATCAAGGGAAAAGTGACAGAACGAGTGTAAGAGAGAGTCCAATCTGGTTAAGAAGGATTTGGGAGCGGCATAGACTACATCACACTAGTCAAAATTGGGGGGATCTTCTTCTGGACAAATTCACACCATGCAATAGGAGGGATGCAACTACATTTTCCAAATAAGGCACCAAGCTTGGGCGCAGTTTTTTCAGAATGGTGTCAATGTGGCCAGAGAAGCTGAGGTGTTGGTCCAGCCAGACCCCAAGGTATCTAAAAGATGAGGTGCCCTGAAGGATTGTCCCATCAAGGGTATGGAAAGAGGGTAAGGGGTGGAGCCTATAGAGTCTCTGCCTGTCATGGAGACAGTCTTTTTGGCATTTAAGACTACCTGATGTGACCTGGTGGAAGTCATGCTGAAGGGTGGTTGCTACATCAATGGGGCATTTGTCAGAGGTAAACAGGACAGTATCATCAGCATACATATGGATAGAAGATGAGGGGGAGCAGGCTGTAGGAAGGTTGTTGAGGAAGATTGAGAAGAGAATGCCAGCAGACAATGGGACAGAGCACAGAGCACAGAGCCCTGAAGGATTCCTGTTGAGATTGGGTGGAAAGGAGTGATTCCATCCTGAATATTAACTGATTGCATTCTGCCTGTGAGGTAGGCTCTGAACCAGTTAAGAGCAGGAGTAGACAGACCAACAGTCTTAAGGGAGACAAGAAGCAGGGCATGGGAGGCTGTGTCGAAAGCTTTGGCTAGGTCGACAAAAATAGCAGAGGTGATGAGGCTGGTGTCCATCCTGGTAAAGATGGAGTCAGTGAGCCTAAGGAAGGAGGTGGTAGTGGAGTGATTCTTCCAAAAAACAGATTGGAATGGAGAGAAGAAAGAGAAGCTAGTTAAGAGAGGACCAGGTGTTCTTGGAGTTTGGCAAGGGCAGGAAGGAGGGAGATTGGACGATAGTTGGCAGGGGAGGAAGGGTCTCCAAATTTTGGGAGAGGGAGGACCACTGCATGTTTCCAGGGTGAAAGGATAGAGGAGGGCTTAAAGGAGAGATTTAGAATTAGGGAGAAGGGATAAGCAATGGCAGTGGCTGTAAGGTATAAGAGTTTAGGGTCAAGGTCATCTGTTGCAGAGCCTTTGGAAGGGTTGAGAGAGAGGAGGGCCATTAGTGTCTCCTCAGGAGAGACAGAAGAGAAGGAGAAGGAATGGTGGGCACAGGAGGGTTGAGTGATAGAGGAGGGAGGGAGGGAGGATGGGGGAAGGGAGGACTGAGGGGAGGAACTTTAGAAGGGTTGGGGCACAGGAGGTGTAGTAGGAGTTAAACTCCTGAGCCACTAGGTATGGTTCGGACAATAATGTGTTGTTTATGTTAAGTGCAGGGGGCGGGGTGTGTGAAGGGAGGAGAATAAGAAATTGACCACTTTCCAGAATTTAGAGGGGAATTAATGTTATCTAGGAAAGAGGATTTAAAATATTTAGATTTGGCTAACCTGGTAGCTTTTGTACAGTCATTTCTTAGCCTGTGATATTTAGTATGCAACAGAGTGCTTGAGTCACCCAGATGTCTTGTTCTGGGTGACTTCATCACTTGGTTCAATGATGAACTCTCGCAGTTTGGTCAAGATTTCCTCTGGGATATGGAATCCCTGGTCTCTCACAAGTTATTACTTCCACAACCTACCAAGATGGCCATGCCTTGCACCTTTTATTCACTCAAAGTAGGGGATCCATTCAGGATTGATCTAGTTGGTCAGATCATTACACCAAGTTCTCTTTCAGGCCCCCATCATGTAGCCCACCACCTGTGGAGATGGTCCAGTACCACTGTTTCCAAGGGCTTCAGCTAGAGGAAATATTGGCAGTGCTGGAAACTCAAGATTGTTTGCGACATGCACTGTGGCACTTGAGGAAGCTGTGGCAGCCTATAATAGGGTTGTTGGGGCAGCCTTTGATCATGTTGCACCAATTCATATAGGCCCATTGCTTTAGCACCTTGGCTCACCATGATTTGATGGAGAGCTATGGGAGATGAAGGCAAAGGGGTGGAGGTTGGAGTACTGTTAGTGGAGGTCCAGGGTCCAGGAGGACAAACTGGCTTTGATTGCTCACCATGATGAGCATCAAAGGGCAATCATCCAGAAGAAAGCAGGCTTTCTGCCCAGGAAGATTGCTGCTGGGAGGAATTGAACTTCTCATCTCTTTTAGACTGTAAGTAGGCTTCTCCATCCTCCTATCTGGAGCCTGCCAGGCCTTTTCATCCACAAAATGCAAGGAGTTTGCTCACTTCTTCTCAGACAAGGTGTTCTCTGTTCAGTAAATAAACCGACACACACTCTCATGGATTGAACAGGTGCTGACCCTGGGAACCAGGCACGAATGAACGGAAAGCAACAGACAGCACTCAGAGCAGTCAAGTGCAAAATATACTCACATAATATGTAGCATTATAGTCAAAACCAAGCATTTATTCCTCAAGGAGATACATGGCACTAAACTCCAGTGCTTCAAGTGATAAAATGCAAAAATAAACCCATTAATTAATAAAAATATATTTTGTAAGCAACAGCAAATATAAAAATAAAACAAACAACTGCAGACTGAAGGATAACAGAGAGAAAAGAACAGCTAAAGAGTGGTCAAACTAGGGAAGGGAAAGAAAAAGTAAGATAAAGAGTACAAAGAGCAGCAAGGAAATGAGGAAAACATAAAAGAGGAGTGTACCTGGCTGAAGACTCCAGTGTGGAAAAAAGTGTAGAAATGAAGTAGAAAGTGGGAAGGGGTAGGTGTGGACCAGAAGAAGCCGATGACATCACTGAACAGTCACTAGATACAAACTTAGAAATGGAACAAAAAATCTAAAGTGGAAAAATCTTGCTGGACGACTGATGGAAAGCGTCTCACAAAATCAACCTAAAAGACAAACATTTCCATTAAATTAATGGCAATAAATCAATGCAATCATTTAGGCCTGTTGGATGCAGTACTTTAAGGGTATAAATCCATATGGATTGCTTACTATTAGTTTTATTATTTTCTTTGATTTGTTCACAGCTCCCATACAGAGCCTCATTGCTGCAAACGGTTACATATTTCTGCATCCCTTTTGTCTACATTTTCACTTTCACTGGTGTTCTTCAGAACACTGTAACAACGACTAAGCTGAATGTTGTCTGCTGTGTGGCCAACATGGCAGCTCAAATGGTAGAGAACTGAATTTTGATCAGTAGGTTTTTCAAAATAAATCAGTCTCTACTTGCATCATTTTTGTATGATTCTTTGCTTGCATGTACTGCCCGTGTAATTTACTGGATTTTACAAAGCACTTTAAGACTGTTTAATGTGTGAAGCAGCCTGCCTGTTATTTAATTCAATTGTAATCCTGTGTGGAGCCCCATTTCATGCATGTTCTTTGTTCTGTCTCTGGCTACCATGATTGTTACACTGAATCCAGTTCAATCCAGTTCCTTTATGAAGAGCTTCTGAGTCACTCCCTTTTGTATTTCTCCCCAGGCTCTGCAAGCACTGTCCTTTTCCCAGGCCCATCACTGGAGAAGGCAACAGCACAGCAGAGCCCTAAGCAGAAGGTATTTCCCTGAACAACACACTCCTCCTTGGGGAAGCTTGCAGTGTGAACTGTGGTTGCCCATCCAGGCTGTGCATCGACTGCCCCCCCGGGCTGTCCTTACATTTATTGGGGCTTGTGGCCATGTGACACTGTCATGTGACCTGGCTTGAGCTTTGTAAGTGCCCAAGTTCCCCTTAGCAAGTTATACTCTTTGGCCACTAGGAGTCACTAGTGAGTACTAATTACAACCTAATTCCCTAGCTTTACTATCTCTCCAACTACTCCACTTTGCTCCTCTTCCCCCTAGTGTTATCCTCCTATTTCCTTCTTTCATTACTTGTTTTCAACCTGACTCTAGGCAGCTCTAAACCCCCAACCTTCTACACTAAAGGTGGCTGCCCTACCACTGTGCTATTCCTGCAGCTCTACTACCTTATACTTCTGCATCTATTTTACCTTCTCCCTTTTGCAGGACAGAAGCATGGAGGCTGACGCTGGCCTCCCTACCCCCTAAATGTGAGAATCTGTCCACAGCTCTCTCCTCCTCCCCTGAGCTCCCCTGTTTCTTTGTGTTTATTTTTTCAGAAAAAGAAATAGCAAAGGCAGTAACAAAAGTGATCTTGGTCTCCGTACCCCAATTCTCTGCAAGCCCACTTGAAATCTCTGGCCTAAAGCCCCAGTAACCCCTCTCTCCCAATCCATAACCTTGTTTCCTAGACCTGACTATGTACATCCATACTCTTTCCCCTCTTCTCCTCATTTCCTCCCCACTCTCTCTTTCCCTTCCTACACTCACCCTAGCCCCACTGTCTCTACAACTGCCTACTTTGTAATCCCCTGTACCTTACCCGCTAGACTTGCTACCTCCCCTAACCTGTCTCCATGTCATATGCCTGTCTGTCCCCCTCTCCCATCCTCCCCCACATCTCTCCCAGCATCTTACCACTGCAGATATTAACCAGTGATTCCCTAATCAGGACTGCCAGGCCTGCTCCCAACATTGCGTTTTGCACTCAGAAATATAGGCTCCCTGCAACCTATTCATTTCTTTTCCTTACCCTCCTCCTTCTCTCAGGGGACATCGAATACAACCCTGGCCCCATAGCTGTACCCACTCCTCTCAGCTCACACAAAGGCCTAACAATAGCCCGTATAAACATCAGAAGTCTCCTGCCCAAGATTGACCTACTAACTTGCTGGATTGCTGAGCAAGCTCTGGATATATTGTGCCTAACAAAAATCTGTCTCTCTCTCTGCTAAAACCCCTGACTCCTCCCTCATTCTCCCAAACTACACTCTACACAGGCAGGACTATTGTAAATGAGCTGGTGGTGTAGCTATATACACAAAACAGCTGATCTTGAGCTCAGTAACTCACAAAGAAGCTCACTTCAGCTCCCACAAACTTCTTATGGTTCAACTCTCCCTTCCAGCCTCACTCCCTCTCTTCCTAGGTGTGCTCTACACCTCTCCCCACCTATCCAATGACTCCCTCATCACCACTCTTACCACCCTGCCTGACCTAGCATCCAGAAGGGAACTGGTCCTTTTGACAATTTCAACTTGGACTGGCTAGCCCCCTCCTCAAAAGTTCACAACACCAAAATCGAGTCCCTTAATCTCACCCAATTGATCAATGAACCCACCCGCTACAACCCCCACTCCCAAAACCATTCTTTATTAGACTGGATCCTTACCTCCCACCCTCACAGAATAACCTCCTCTGGTGTCCCCTCTAATGCACTAAGTGACCACTGTATTACTTACTGTATCAGGAAAATACAACTGCCCAAATCTGCCCCCAAGCACATCAATACTTGCTCTCTAAACAAGTTGGACACTGACGCCCTCCTTACCAGTTTATACGAAGCTGACTGACAACCTGTCTACTCAGCCCCTGATGTTGACATGGCCCTCTCTAGATTCCTACACACCTTTGCAAACATCTGGGACATCCATTCCCCTCTGAAAAAGTCCAGGGTCAAGAAACTGCACCACCCCTGGATCACCACACTCATCCTCACCAAATGCAAGGAAAGAGACAAGGCTTGGTCATACTTTAAATCCAACCTCAACCCTCAGAGCAGGCATGCTTTTAAAACCCTACGTAATGCCTGTAACAAGATCATAAGAAAAGCAAAGGCAGACTACTTTAGGTTGCAACTCTCACATGATAAGCCCCCTCAGTTCTGGAAAGTTGTGCACACACTCCTTGACCCACAGCCCAGGCCTGCAACCCCGCCTTCAAACTTCACAGACAACCAATCACTGACTCGACCTGCACCTCAGAAATCCTGAACCAGTTTTTCACTTCCTGTGCCATACCACTGGGCTCCCCTCTCCTTCCCTAGTCCCACCACTACCTCCACTTAGCAAAGACTTCAAGTTCACCCCCCTTACTGTACGTGAGGTATGGAAAGCCCAACGCTCATGTAACCCTGCAAAGATCAGCCTGGATGGGATTCACCCCAAGCTCCTGCATATCTTGGCTCCTGCAATTGCCAAGCCCCTTACACATCTCCTTAACCTCTCATTTTCCACAGAAACAGTTACGCAATCCTGGAAATTGGCCTGCATAATTCCCCTTCACAAAGGCGGTGACCCCTCCTTGCCAGCAATTATAGACCCAACTCGCTCCTTCCAGTCCTAGCCAAACTACAAGAATCCTTGGCCCACACCCAACTAGCTGACTACCTTGCAATAAACAACATCCTCTCACCCCATCAGTCTGACTTCAGGAAAAAACATTCCACAATTTCCTCCCTCCTGCATGTCACCAACCATATCCAAACTGCCTCCGACCAAGGCTTCCTTACTAACATACTAATTGCCAGAAGATTAGGCCTTATGGTCTATCGAGCCTGCTCGAACCTCAGATGCCCTGTTGGGAACCGAGGCCCTCCCCCACCCTTGTGTTCCGATACCCCTTTCTGTATCTGTCCCATCCTCTCTTGAAGCCCTCCACAGTGGAAATCTGGACCAGCTCGCCAGGCAGCACTTTCCAAGGATCCACCACCCTTTCCATGAAAAACCTCCTCCTCTTTTCCCCCCTCATCCTTCCTTCTTCCAACTTCAAACCATGCCCTCTGATGATACCTCCCTCCTTTAGTCTAAAGATCCCCTCTGTGTTTACCCTATTTATTGCCTTGAGGTACTTGAAGACCTCGATCATGTCCCCCAATCTCTCCAGTGGCGGAGGAAGAGAAAGGTGGTCCCCAGTGCATGTTGTAATTTTGGGCCCCCCCTACGGCACTCCCCTGCCTCAGCCCAGTGCCCCCACCAATCGATTTGTTTTTATTACCTGTTTATGCACCCTCCCTCAAATATCAAGGAATATAACACACTTATTTATACACATTAAACATGTCATTGCCAATTCAGGTGCTCAGTATTTCATAACATTTATCAAAATGGTAGCATCTGGGACCATGACACAGTATACTGCAACACATAACAGTAATATTTTCTACTCATTTGAATCACCTTTTGCACGCCTTTTGTTCTGCAAACTCGCCAATGATCTGCTGTAGGTTAATTTTTCTGGCTCGTATGTTTTCAAAAGATAAGATTCCCAATCCTCGAAGTCTATCTTGTCCCATACTACTCCTTAAGTAGTTCTTTATAAGTTTAAGTTTTGAAAAAGAACATTCAGCACTGGCTACTATTACTGGAATGGTGAGAAACAGCAGAAGTACAGTACAGACTTCTGGAAAACTGGATGCTAATGCTCTGTTGTCAACAATTAACACTTTTGCCAACTCTTTCACCGATGATTGTTTTATGATTTCAGATTTCAAACAAGTTCTGAATGATAGCAACTGCACAGGAAAAGCAGTATAAATGTCTTTGTTGAAATGATGGGCCAGTTTTTCAGCCCTTTATACAGATCATCATCACTTGCAGAAATCGACGTTCTTGGCTGGATTATGCTGACTCTATCAGCGACTGCCTTCAAGCTTTGAAATCAATTTGAAAGTTGTGCACTTATATCAAGGCACCTGTAAAACACATTCACTTTGAAAAATTGTTCTGAGTCAGCAAGTCTTTCATCTTCACATAGCTCATCAAAATGGCATTTGACCTTTCTCATGCGCTTTTCTTCAAACTTGGCTTGTACACTCCATTTTTCTGATAATGTAATTGCTGATTTTTTCACTTTATCAAACTCATTTTGAAATATAACTAGATCTTCATTGGCTTTGCGAAGTAAGTTTGCTGCTGTGTAAAGGTCTGTGTCTTTAGATTGTAGCAGTTTTGACACAGCATTTACTGTTTCCAGAATCTTTGTTTGGAGCGTGACGAGAAGAACAAAACTAACATTTTCTAATAATTTCTTTAATGTTTAAGTCTTGTTGAGTGCATCAGCATTTTTGCTCTGAAGAACTATTTTTGTGAGTGCCTTCATAACATCTAAATACCAAAACCTCAGAGCAATGAGTGATTCATATTGGGATGACCATCGGTTAGGACAAAGCGTTTTCAAAGTAACATTGCTGGAAAGCTCTGAAGTGGAAACGATTGAAGATAACCTGGCCCAGCATTTTATGCTGTGGCCAAAAAAAGTGTATCATCGTTAGATCACATCATAAAAATTTTTCATTTCTGGTATTCCTCTAATGGAATCATTCAGCGTGAGATTTAAGTTGTGAGCGGCACAGTGAACATTTGCAGCATTTGGTTCCTTCTGGGATATTCTTGCTTGCACACCGGAGTACACACCACTCATATTAGAGGCCCCATCATATACCTGACCATGACATTTAGATAATTCTAAACCTTTCTGTTCAATGCAGCCATTACTTTCTCAAGTCCACTTGCGGGCTGATCACTAATTTCATGAAAACCAAGGAAAGATTTGTTGATTTTCACCTCAGTTGCCATGTCCTTGTCATCCCTTTCAATTGTGACATATCAAAAAATTTGACTCAATTGGTCAGTCTTCGCAATATCTTGGGTGGTATCCATTATTACAGAGAAAAAAGGTGCAGCCTTTATTTTGTCAATAATATCTTGCTCAATACACTTCAACAAAACTTCAATAAGTTTGCCTTGTATAGTATGACTAAGATAGCGAATCAATCCATTGGGCATGGAAATGAGTTGCATCAACACAGGATCATACTTAGCTAACAGTTCCACCATTGAAAGAACATTCTCACTGCTATCTTGCCCTATAACCTCTCTGTGCCTCCTGAAAGCTAAATTGCACATAGCTAATGTAAGAGTCACATTGATGATACACTCCAAAACTTGTCTCCAGAAGTTTTTCTCCTTCTGTATTTGAGTTTTGAAATCTTCATCAATTGTGCCATGTAATTGCCACTGTGGATACACTAAGCAAGATACTAAATGAATTGCTGATGTTTCATGATATTCCTTTTTGCTGCTTAGGTGACACCAGTCTCAAACTCCTTTAACTCATGCAACATTATATGCAGGTGCACTACAATCAGCAAACAACCAACATGGCTCACAATATGCATAGTCTAATTTGGGTACTAACAAAGCCAAGTACGTGGTAATGCAACTCCAACCTTTGTTGTTATAATATCTTCTGGAGAAACAGTGCCCATCTTGATTTTTGTCCCATGGAAATGGTCTATCTGGTTTACATGAACCTTGTGATATGATATGTCTTTTTACTTGGCTGTCCTTAATATCTAAAGGAAAATGACCTCTGTCTGTTTTTTTTTTTTTCCATCAGCAGGAGGAAAACTTGGAAAAACAGGTTGTTCTTCTTCTTTGGTGTTTAAAGCAGCACTTGTTTTTTCGAGTTCTTTCTCCAATATGTTTGTTTGTCCAGTTTTTGTTCAGATTGTTTAGCAAAGTTAGTTTCAGGATCAGCACAGACCATCTTGGCCACAGTACTTGGTCCACTGTCATTCTCTGTGTCTGTGTCACTGTCACTTTCACAACTTTCAGTCTTATCAGGTGTGTTGTCAGGTTCAGTCACAGTTTGGAAAAAACATTAATTTTAGGAAGCTTTGCCACCAACAGCAATTCTTCCTTCTTCTGCTTTCGCTTTTGTGTACCACTTTTGAATTTTGGAGGCATCTTTTACATCTAACAATAAACTGTGAGGTAGTTATTTTTTTGTTCACTTGCCTTCAGGCTGCAGTAAAGGCAAACAGGGAGAGAGAGGTGCAGGACAGGACAGGAGGTGCCCCTTTACTGATATACCCCTAGCTCAGTACTCATCCCCCTGGCCCAGTGCCCACAGACTAGTCCCTACTACTGCCTTTGCAGGGAACTGTTACACTTTTTATGTAGGTTATACTTTTTGTTTGCTTGCTTCACTTCAGAAATAGAATCAGGGTTCAGGCTGCAGTAATTGCAAACATGGAGGGAGAGGTGCAGGACAGGACAGGGGGTGCTCCTTCACTGATATATCCCTAGCTCAGTACTCAGTCCCCCTGGCCCAGTGTCCACAGACTAATCCCTACCACCACCACTACCTTTGCAGAGGACTGCTACACTTTTTATGTAGGTTATACTTTTTGTATGCTTACTTCTCTTCAGGCTGCAGTAAAGGCAAACAGGGAGAGGTGCAGGTCTGGAGGAGGTGTTCCTTTACTGGTATCCCCCTAGCTCAGTACTCAGTCCCCCTGGCCCTGGACGGTTAACTTGGGTAGGGTTGTTGTTTTGTGTTTTTTTTACTTATTTTTTTTTTACTTATTTACTACAATTAAAAGTCACAGTCTTACACAGACAGCTGTAAGGCAAGCACGTCTGCACTCACTGACTACTAGTAGTACTGTAGTCTGACTGTAACTTTACTGGCCGAGTGGCCAGGTCACAGTCGAGTTGAATGGATCTGTGATCACTGAGTGACTGAAATGGACTCCCTAAGCAGCAACAACAAGTACTAGCAAGCTAACGCTGCTGCTGGCCTGGCTACTGCCTGCTGCAGGCAACCAGCTGGCTGCTAGATCAACAGCAGTAACCCATCAGGCAAGCAGCCGGTCTCAACTTGTCTCCCGCCCTCTCAGTCAGACTCTGTGTCCAAGACAAGTTCCAACTTCCAATCTGGTTGTGCCCCACAATATTTAGTTTAGTTTTTTTTTATGGTTTCCTTTGCTTTTTGCTTTGCACCACCAAAAAAGCCCTGCTCAGATAGAGTAGTACTCTATAGATAAAATAGAGACAGTGTGTTTGAGTCACAGTCGGCAGTGTAAAGAAGTAATCCCACCAAAATCACACTAGGCAAAGCAGTTTAGGTTAGCTGCTAGTGCTCGAGAGAGTTGATCTGATCATTACACCCTCTCGCACTGCAAAGTGCTTATTTCTCTAGCCCACAGCCCTGCCTACCACAGACTTACTGACAGTGTCCCTATCCAATCAGGATTCAGGATGTGTCAGGCTCAGCCAGACAGTCATGTGGTGCAGCTTGAGCTTGGTGAAGGACCCATGGCTGCCCTACTTCTGTACCTGCTTATAATGCCTTACCACCCACCCTCATCATTGCCACTTGTGACTCACCAGCCACTAGTCAGCTGATCCAAGTCCAGCACCATCATCTTCTAGCAACAGCTGCAGCCAACAGAGTGAGTGACCTCCCTCTGGACCAGGCAGCCCCGCCTGCAACAAGAACAGACTCTGGCAGTCATGGCACAGTGCCCCGCCAACACCAGACCACTCTTCTATCCATGATTAAATAAATGTAAATAAACAGTAAGTACTGCAGTGCTCTGTCTCCAGTCAGACTTGACTCAGTCACAGTGCTGCTGCTGCCTTTGCTTTGGGAATTTCTGATTCTGACCCGTGACTCTCTGCTGCCATCTGTAGTACCGGGGGCTGCGGTGCAGCTGTCTGATGGCTGTGCCTGTGTTGTGACTAACAGTGTCACTGACTGTATAAGAGACAGGCAAAAAACATGGATTTTTTTTGGCAAGAAAATGGCAAATGAGTGCCACTGTAATGGGCCCACTAAGTTTGTGGGCCCCAGTGCCACTGCACTGGCTGCACTGGCTATTCCTCTGCCCCTGCGTCTCTCCTCTCCTCCAATGTAAACAGACCAAACTCTTCAAATCTGTCCTTGTACATCAATTCCCCCAGTCCTCGAATCATCCTGATAGCCTTCCTCTGTACCCTCTCCAGGAGCTGTATGGACCTCTTCAAGTGTGGTCTCCGGTACTGTACACAGTACTCAAGGTGTGGCCTCACCAGTCCATTGTACAGCAGCAGAATCATTTCCCTGATCCTAGAGGTGATCACCCTTACAATGCTTCCCAACATCCTGTTTGCTTTGCTAGCCGCCCTCCTGCACTGCTCAGAGTTATTCATACACGCATCCACCATGACCCCTAGGTCTTTTTCCCCAGGTGAGGCCTCCAACACCACCTCTCCCAGGGTGTACCTGTGTTTGGGGTTTCCCCACCCAAGATGTGACACCTTGCACCTAGTTGTATAGAAATTTAATGTCCATGTGACAGTGTACCTTTCCAGGGTGTCCAGGTCCTCTTGCAGGGCCAACCTCCCCTCTTCCCCCTCAACTACTGCTCCTACCTAGGAATCATCAGTGAAGAGACTCATCTCACACCCTATACCCACCTTGATGCCAAATATGTATACATTAAACAGGGTCGGCCCCAGGACCGAGCCCTGTGGAACCCCACTACCGACCTCTCTAGGGTTTAAGAGCTCCCCACCAATCACCACTGTCTGTGTGCATCCAGCTAGCCAGTTTCCTATCCATATGACTATCAATGGACTCACTCCAAACCCCATCAGTTTCTCCACCAGCCCATTATAAGGGATCAAGTCAAACGTCTTGCTGAAGTCCAAGAATGTCAATGGCCTATCTGTTCATACTCATCTGTATTGCTCCCTTATGCCTATCCCATGCCTGTTTGAAGCCCTGCACTATATTCATATCCACCACTTCCTGAGGCAGGCTGTTCCATGCATCCACCACCCTTTCTGTGAAAAAGAACTTCCTCACATTGCCCCTTAATTGGCCTCCCTCTAATCTCAAGCTGTGTCCTCTTGTCCTGCTATTTTTCTTATATTGAAACATCTTAGACTCTTTCACCTTGTTAATGTCCGTAAGGTGTTTGAATGCTTGAATTAAATCACATTTCTCCCTCCTTTGCTCTAGGGCATACATATTGAGCTCTGTTAATCTGTCCTCATATGTTTTCTGTTGCAGTCCCTGCACTATTTTGGGTGCCCTTCTCTGGACTGCCTCCATTTTGTTAATGTCCTTGTGAAGGTGCAGCCTCCAGTACTGCATGCAGCACTCCAGATGGGGACTAATCAGTGTCTTGTAAAGAATAATTATTACCTCCCTCTTACGACTTTTGTTACCCCTGCTAATACACCCCAACATCCCCTAGCCTTACCTACTGCTTTAGTGGTCTACTTGGATGATTTCACGCGTCATTTGTGAAACCAGCTGAAATGAAACAGCACCAAAACTGTTTCAATGGTTTTCAGCTCTACCCAGAAACTTAGCCGTACTACCCCCCCACCCCGTCACCTCTCTCGATGGCTCCCCACTTGACCAAGTCCCCAGATACAAGTACCTGGGAGTTTGGCTGGACCCCCTCCTGTCTTTTTCAGCTTACATTGAATCTATCACCTCCAAGCTGCGCCCCTAACTCAGCATGCTATACCGGAACAGGGGCTCTCTCCCATTACCTGCCAGACGTGAAATTGTCTCTAAAATGATCCTCCACATACTAGATTATGCGGATGTGGTTTACAGCTGTGCCCCTGTAACCTCCCTTGCCAGGCTGGATACCCTTCTAAACTTATTTTATCACTCCGAAACAAACTTTCCCCTATGCACCCAACACTGCAATCTTTACTGTCTCCTCGGACAAAGCCCCTTATCTCACAGGCACACTATACATGCCATCAACCTTATATCTAAGTATTGGTTTAACTTGCTCCCCTCCTGTCTTGAGGACTATCTATCTTCAGACTCCCAATCACCCTGTGAATTCAGGCACAGAAATGAAAGATCTTTCTCTCTGCCCCGATCCTCTTCCACAGCGGGCAAAGCTGCTTTCTCCTATCGGCTTCCTTACTTGTGGAACAAACTTACCCCAGCTATCAGGACATGGTAAAAAAGCTAAGACAGAGGCTAGGGCTTCTTTATCGAATAAACCACTTTCTAATTATGGAGGCAAGAAAACAGCTTGTACAGGCTACCTTCATCTCTCTGCTAGACTACTCTGACTTTATCTACTGTCACTGCAATGCCTCATATCTGAATAAGCTGGATGTCCTGTATCACAGAGCACTGCGCTTCATTACTGGTCTTCCCTCCTCCACCCACCACTGTTTCCTATATGATGCTGTAGGTTGGACCTCCCTTCAATCGAGAAGAAAAAAGAAACGTGGCCACCTGGGCTCTGAAAGCACTTGCTGGAAAACTTCCATGCTACATCTCTGATCTCCTGCCCTTAAGCAAAGTTGGAAAATATGTCCTAAGGAGCTACTCCTTCATCACCCTGAATATCCCCAGGGTCCACACACATTATGGGACTGCGGCCATAAGTTACTCACTTCCATCACTTTGGAATGAAATCCAGAAAATCTTGCAGCTAAGAACCACAGTAACTATCACAGTGTTTAAGTCCCTATATGCACAGCTAACCGAAGACAAATGCCTCTGCTTTCACTGACTTTACTTTGCTATAGCCTCTTTGCTCACCTACGCTTTCCGTCTCATCAGCACACATACCCCCCCTTCCCTTGCCATTGCCTAGCCCTACCTCTCTTCATCCTTCTCTTGCTCTGTTCTCTCCTCTCCTAGGGCCACTGACCCCCCTAAATCCTATAAGGATAGTCACTGCACGGCCAAGGATATCCGTGGCAGGGCCTCCAAAACTGCTACCTGTAATTGTCCAGAGAAGCTTGCGCTCCTCAAGCCCCAAATTCATCTGAGAGCACCACTAGGATACCACTTGTTGCCTCTGGGCAGCTGTCGCCTCTCTGTACTACAACTCGCTCCATGCTACATACCCCGCCCCTATGAGCCATGAACCCCTTTGCCGTGAACTTGGTTGCTGGTGCCGCCTGGTGACATAGCTGGCCAGCCCTACCCTCCCCACTCTTAGTCTCGTCACGGATTTACCTCCTGTCTGGGTTCACTGCACTGATTATGTCTCAAAGTTAGGTGTGACACTTAATGTACCTGTTCGACTGAACACATTTATCATTGTCTTTACACCAATGTTTTTACCTTGTCATATTTTTGTATCACTGAAAATTATGTTATCTGTTTTCTTTATGACCATGTGTAGTGCAGGTCCACCTTGTAAATGAGCTTGCTCAATGGTGCTCGCCTGGATAAATAAAGATTTGATTGATTGATTGATTGATTGATCAGAAAATCACTCTCCTTACTCTAGCTGCAAGCAGCAGCTATGTCTCCTTCCTCTACCTTTATGTCGCTGCCACAACCGAGCTAAACCCACAACTTCTATTGACTTTACCTTCCTACAATTCCTCCCAGCACTTATTAAAGATCATTATGTAGAGCACTTACTATTATATAGTTCACCTCTAGAGATTCATCACATATCATGTTTTTGCTCTCATTGCTGTATTGTATTGACTGGAATTAGCTACTATTGTTCTGTTGACTAATTATCTGCATTTATTGTCTGTATTTCCACTGCTGCTTCCCCTTGGGTCACTCTTGGAATTGAGCCTTGACTCAGCGTGCATTTCCCAGGTTACCAAATGTTTAAATAAAAATAAATACAATATTCTCAGGTCTAAAACCTTAATTTCTGTTCTGCTTTATTTGGCTAACAATTTTACATTAGGGTCAGTAGACTACATTTACATTTTAAACTGGAGGAATGCTATCAAAGATCTCGCTACACAATGAAATCATCTAGAAACCTACAAAATAAGTGTATCCTGTTGTAAAATAGTTAACATCTGGATTCAGCACATACTCATTTTGCCAAGGGGATAAATATATATTTGCATAATTGGGTGCCAGTGAGATACCCATTGTTGTACCCTTCTGTTGTAAATAATATTTTCCCTCAAATGAGAAACAATTACACATCAGAACAAGTTTGGTTAACTCAATGAGACAGTTTACCACAGTGTCGGGATACAGGGCCACAGATCTGAGACTTGCTTCTATGGCATGGAATCCTCCTTTGTGGCAGACATTTGTATACAGTGACTTCACATCCATTGTTACAAGAAGCCAGTCTCTTTCAATGTGAAGTTCATTGAGAAAACTAAGTATATCAGTTGTGTCCTTCCCTGCCCCCTTGCTCCTGCTGCCCCTTCCCTTAACAGTTCCTCCTCACATGATGTAATATTTATCTGCCAGTTTCATGTGTTTAACAATATGCACATTCTGTGGTCCTTGTTGCTTTGACTTTGCACCGTTTGTAATGCTGTATTTTGTGTAACCTTTGTATTCTTTTTGTCCTTAGCTCCCTGCTTCCTCCCCTTGGTCACACCTGGAAATTAGCCTAGGCTCCGTGGGTATACCTCCCTGACAGCGACACCAACACAGCGACCTACTGCAATGTCGACAAAATCGACAGTTCGCCAACAAGTCACTGTGTTGGTGTGCCTGGAACAGGGGCACACTGGCTCCCAGTCCTGCACACCCTCCCTGAATGAACTCCGACTCGGAATTGATAATCTAAAGTATGGGGTTGGAGGGGCAGAGCCCCCTGCATGGGGGGTTAGGGGGATGAAGCCCCCCAATAAAAAAACAGGACAGGGAGACATTCGGGATTTATATTGACCGCAACTTGCAATCAACATAAATTTCATTGCTGTGATGCCGGTCAACGAAAGTGTTGTCAAACTTGCATTGTAGAACCGGCTCTGTGTGCCTTTCACAGTCATCAATTTTCAAATAAATAGCTAAATAACTAAATACATATTGTGGAAAGGAGCATACTGCACTTTTATTGTGGGCATCAACAAATGTACTCAAAGGTTCACAAATAGAGCCAATACTGGCCACAATGGGTCTTCCAGGTGGCTCTCTAAGAATGTTATGAATCTTAGGTATCATATAAAAATCATAGACCTTACTGGATACTTCACTGTCAAAAATTCAAGTACTTTGTTAGATATGAAACCATTTTGGCAAGATGGGTCTATTAATAGTGGCTTATAAAAATCTGTGTTGGCTAACAGTCTATGAACTTCTTTTATGTATCACTGTCTCACACCATGAGTAACCCCCTCCACCCTTGTTAGCCAGCTTGATGGTAATTTCTTTATTCTGTTTGAGTAATTGTATGAAACACTGAAACATATAAATATAGACTCTAACAGCAGATAAGGACCACTTGGCCCACCCAGCCTGCCCATTTCCTTACCCATTGGACAAGCTGCAGATCCTAGTTAACCAACAACATTGTCCTACCCCCCAACTAGAATTGCTTTATGTCTGTTCCATGCATTCTTGAATTGAATTCCCTCACTGTTTGTGACCCCATGACCTCCTCAGAAAGGTTGTTCCATGCATCCAGCACACTACCCATGAAAAAATACTTCCTCACGTTGCCCCTGAGCAGTCACTCTTCTTTCTTTAAATTGTGCCCCCTTGTTCTTGCACATCTCTTTTTCTGAAAGATGTTACCCTCTTGGACTTTGTTGATTCCCTTAAGGTACTTAACTGTTTCTATCATGTCCCTCCTTTCTCGCCTTTCCTCAAGGGTATACATATTAAGATCCTTTATTCTCTCTTCGTATGGCTTCTGGTGCAGACCCTGCACCATTTTAGTTGCCTTCTTCTGTACTGCCTCAATTCTGTCTATATCCTTGTGTAGATGGGGTCTCCATAACTGCACGCAGTATTTCAGATGGGGTCTCACCAACTATCTGTACAGAGGGATAACAGCTTCCTGTTTTCTACTAGTGATGTCTCTCCCTATGCATTCCAGTATCCCCCCCAGCCCTCTTTGCTGCCTTTTCACATTGCTTTCCTACATTTAGGTCATTTGATATGACTACCCCCAGGTCCCTTTCAATTTTTGTTGTTGTTAGTACCTCCCACCACATTGCGTACTCTTCCCCTGGGTTTTTGTTTCCCAGGTGCATTACTTTGCACTTCTTTGCATTGAATCTAAGCTGCCATACTTTTGACCATTCCTCCAACTTTGCTAAGTCCCTTCTCATCCTTTCCACCCCACACTTGTGTATCAACCTTGTTACAGATCTTTGTGTCGTCTGCAGAGAGGCATACTTTTCCTTCCAGTCCCACTGCAATGTCACCTATAAAGGCATTAAAGAAGACCGGTCCCAGTACTAAACCCTACAGTACCCCTCTAGTAACCCCCTTTCTTTGGAGTGGACTCCATTTACTATTACCCTCTGTGTCCTGCTGTCTAGCCAATGTTTTAGCCAGGCTACAACCCTGGGACCCACTGCCAGGCTGACTAATTTGTTTATTAATCTTTTGTGTGAGACTGTGTCAAATGCCTTGCTAAAGTCTAGGCAGGCCATGTCCACAGCCTCTCCCTAGTCTACTACTTTGGTCACCCAGTCAAAGAAATTGATTAGATTCATCTGACATGACCTTTCTGCTGTGAATCCATGCTGCCTTGGGTAGTGTGCCCCACTGGCCTCTAGGTACTCAACAATTCTTTCCTTCACAAGTGATTCCATAATTTTCCCTACCACTGAGGTCAAACTAACAGGTCTGTAGTTTCCTACCTCTGTCTTGCTCCCACTTTTGTGAAAGGGAATCACATCCACCCTCCTCCAGTCCTCAGGTACCACACCATCCTTCCATGATTTGGTAAAAAGAGTAGTCAGTAGAGTCACTAGTTCTCTCCTTAGTTATTTTAGAATCCTGGGGTGAATCCCGTCAGGCCCCATTGCTTTATCCACCTTCAGTTTTAGGAGTTCTTTCAGGACCTTTTCTACTGTGAATAGTCTGGTATTGACCTCTCTATCCAGAGTGCTTCTATTGTTTGGTTTAGGTACCTCCCGTCCTCTTCTTTTGTGAATACTGAGCAGATGTATTTGTTCAGTATCCCTGCTTTTTCACTGTCACCCTCTGCCCACACCACCTCCCCTTTATTAAGTCTCACTAGCCTCACTATCCCTCCTTTGGTCTTTCTTTGCTCCATAATGTACCTATAAAAGGTTTTATCCCCTTTCTTAACCGAGATGGCTATCTTTCCTCAGTTTGGGCCTTTACTTTTCTAGCTGCCTTCCCCACTTCCTTCTGCTTTAACTGGTACAGTTCTCTGTCCTGCTCTTTCTGTGTTTCGATATACTTCCTGAATGCTACCTTTTTCTCCCTAAAATTCCTTGCTAACTCTTTTGAGAACCATAGTGTTTTTTTTCCTTCATTTTGTTTTGCTGATTTGCTTCTCTTCTGTGATGGCTGTTTTGATTTTTCCCCATTGTTCCTCCACCCATCCTTCTTGCCCATTTGCTAGTGCTTTTCTGAGGCATTCTCCCATTTTCCCAAAGTCAGCCCTTCTGAAGTCCAATACCCTCGCTTTTGTATGGCTTGACTCTATGGCTGTGTTTATCATGAACCACACTATTTGGTGGTTGCTTGTTCCCAGATGGCTACCCACTTCCAAATCTGAGATCCTCTCTGCATCCCCTTTTGACAGTACCAGGTCTAAGATTTCTCCCTCCTGAGTGGATTCCAAAACTAGCTGTCTGAGGCATGCCCACTGTAAGGCATCGAGAATGACCCTGCTCTTAGATGTGGCTACAGCAGAGGTCTTCCAGTTAACATCTGGCATATTTAGATCCCCATCAACAATATATCCCCTTTTTCTGCCATTTTAAGGATGCCTTCTATCCTTTCCTTGTCCACTGCCTACCCCTGAGATGGGATCTGTATACAACCCCATGCGGATTGTGGTGCCATTTCCTGTCTCCAGGCTGACCCACAGTGCCTCCTCTCCTTTATTCACCCTTTAGTTCTGTGACTTCAATCCCTTCCATTATGTAGAGAGCTACTTCTCCTCCTCTTTTACCCTCCATGTCCCTCCTGTAGATTGTGTACCCTAGTATGTTAACGTTCCAGTCATGGTTCTCTTTGTACCATGTTTCTGTGACTCCCACGATATCCAAGCATCCTTCTTCCATCAAGACCACTAGTTCAGGGAGCTTGTTACAGGCATCGGTACTCATCACCTTCCATTGTTTCATGGCCTTATCCCTTTTAGCCCCATTCCTGTCCTTACTGCCTTTGCCTTTTTCTCCATTTACCCCTGTCGTGTTACCTATTGACTTATCTATATTGGTGTTTACCTCCCTAACTACCCTGTTTTGTGGGGGATGCTGGGATTTCCCTGCTCCTTTTCAGTGCCTTCCCCCTTTGCTAGTTTAAATACTTGCCAATGAAATATTTAAACCTATCACCTAAGATTCTGGTTCCCCTCCTGGACAGATGCAGACCATTGCACCAGTATAGGCCTGTATCCCTCCAGGTGGACCCCCAGTCCCCAGTGAAGCCAAAACCCTGAGCTCCACACCCATTTTTCAACTATTCATTGAATCCCATGGTGCAGAGTACCCTAGCCTCACCCATGACATAGACAGGCAGCACCTCTGAGAAGGTTACTGTACATGCTACTTGTCTAAAGCCCCTCCCCAAATCCACAAACACCTCTAGTTCTGCTCTGATCCCATTCCCAGCCAGGTCATTTGTCCCTAGGTGGACAATGATGTTCAGATCACTCTCCAGTGTGGCTGCTCCCATGAACCTGAAGATTCACTCTCTGTCCCTCCAAGCCATGACACCAGGCAGGCACCTTACCTCCCTCTCCTCTCCTCTCCTCTCCTCTCCTCTCTCTCCTCTCCTCCCTCTCCCAGTTCTGCCCCCAACAATTGAGTCCCTCACCAGGAGTTGTTTCCTTCCCCTGTGGGGTCCCACGCCACCCTACTGTGAGTCTTCTTTGTGAAGGTTCCCAGCATCCTCCTTGGTCTCCATTGCAGGTGTCTCCATAGAGGAGCCACTCTCCACCAGAATGGGATATGAATTTTGGAGAGGCACAACTGGAGGTAAGTGCCTCTGTTCCACCACCCTCACCCTGCCTGAGCCCACCTTGGTCCAACTGCTCCTCTTTCTTGTCAACCTCTGAGGCAGCATCAGCAGCCCTGGTGGTCCCTGGATGGGGAGAAGGTTTCATGAATAATAGTCAGGTTGGCCTGGGGATGGACAACCTCCTCCCTCAGACCAGGGAGGTTCCTGCAAATAGGGCAGCATCACAGCCTCCAGAACACCTCCTGGAAGACTGCCACCCCACAGCCAGTGCACTGTACCACAGCCAGTGCACTGTACCACTCCCATCATGTCTTACTTTTTTTGCCCCTTTCATGTTGCTTTGTATGCTTACTCTCTCCTCCCCCTATGTATTTATTTTTCCACCTACTTTCCTACTGCCTATGTGCCCTTACAGCTCTCGCCCTTGCTGTTCTGGGACAGGAACTTCCTGTATTCTTCATTAGTCTCCTTCTTCCTTGCTCAGAGTCAGACCTCCAGCAGCTGGGGGTGGATTGAGAGCTTCTTTTTTCCTTCAAGGATGGCAAAACTTATGTTTCTCAGTGACCCTTCCCTCCTACTCCCAAACAGAAAGTTCCTGTTGTCAATCAAATCCAGTGCCTATAACAGTGGAACTGGCTAAGTGTTGGTGGGTGGAGGGAGGGGAGGAAAGGATGGCAATTAGTAAGTAGATGGCAATTAGTAAGTAAAGTTCTAGCCCTTTAGTCAGCTGCTCCTTGCTCCTAAAGCAAGATTGCTGCCTGCTAAAAGCTACCAGCAGGTAACTCTAATTGGAGATACATGGTTTTCTGCTATCTAAGCCACACTCCAATTAATTGCTCTCCTCCTGACTTAGCAAACTGAGAATCTGATACAGGCCCCTTCCCCAACACAGAAAAACACACTAACTCTATTTTGTTTTGCCCTAATTGTGACCCCACACTTCTAATAAAGTATCTGTTTGCTTAATCCCAGCAGGCTCTGACTCTTGCTGAGTTAGAAGTATTCTATTAGTAAGTAAAGTTCTAGCTCTTTAGTCAGCTGCTCCTTGCTCTGAAAGCAAGATTGCTGTTTGCCAAAAGCTACTGTAGCAGTATGGCTACAAGCTCTTCCTTTGTAGAGTTATAATATGTGGGAATTGGTTTATTCTTAAATAATTCCTCCATCTCTAGCTTACATACTCTTTGGAACACTGTCATGGTCATGTCGTGGGGAGCAAAAAGTGGATTTTTGTAAAATAGAGTGTTTAATTCCCTTTATTTATTAATACTGGAGCTTTAATGTTAGCCAATGAGGACAGAACTTCTTGTTTTTCATGCATTCCCATGTTGAGATTATTACTGTAGCACACCTTAAGATTTAAAATACAATTGAACCGATAAAGATAAATAATGCTGTAATAACGGTTCACTTTAGTGGTATGGATGAAACAGACCTTTTTGTAAAATGGATGTTTCTGCTTCAGCTAAGATGCAATGCGAGATGTTGATAACAGTTGATTCTAATATCTGCATTTCCCCCTCCCTCCCTCTGTATTAATTCTGTTGTTCCCGTCGACGATAGGGATGGTTCTGCTGTTGTCTTCTACCTCCATGCTGATCTGGCTTTTTTAGAATAGGGTGCACCCGTCTCATGTTATTTAAATTTTTCCAGTCAAACACTTGACCTAACACATAATCCTGTCCCATCCAAATGTTTTGTTTTGCTTTTTTGATTTTCTGATCCATCATAATTATGATTTCTTTAAGTTCTTTTTGATATAGAAGGTTCCTGGTTCATCCCCTCTATTCTTGCCCCGAATGTCTCCATAAAGACCTCCCCCCAGGATAAAGCCTGGGTATTTTAAACCTTTTACTGCAGTCTTTATGAGAAACATCCTTCCCTCCTGACCCCCCAGGAAATAGAGGCCTATCTGGATACTTTCAATCTCCCTTGTCTTCTTGACCATCATCGGATCTCTCTCTCTCTCTCTCTCTCTCTCTCTTTCTTCCCCCATCAATCTTCAGGAGGTGGACAATGCTATTAAAGACCTACCTCTTGATAAGGAACCTGGGCTGGATGGCTTTCCTTCCAATTTCTACAAGACCTTCTCTAAAGAACTTTCTCCTTCACTACTCAAACTATACAGTTACATACTCAGCGTTGATGCCCTTGACCCCTCCTTATTAGAAGAAACTATTGTCTTCCTCCTTAAGCCAGACAAACCTCATTCTGACCCTGCTAGTTACCACCCAATTTCTCTTTTAAATTATGATATTAAGATTTTAACCAAGATTCTTTCCTCCCATATTAGGAAGGTTTGGACATGTCTCCTGAGCCCAGAACAGGTGGGGTTTGTTCCAGGGACATCATCCTTGGATCACTTCAGGAAGCTGAAACATATCTTCCTAGCTGCCCAATCTTCCCAATCCCCAATGGCACTGATTTCACTGGACACTGAGAAGGCTTTTGATAGAGTGAACTGGGAGTTTCTCTGGCAGACCCTAAGGAAGACGGGCTTCCCCCTCTCTTCATCCATTGGATTCAGACCATATACTCTTCCCCCTCCGCCAAGATCTATTGTAATGGTGTCTTCTCCCCCCACTTCTCTCTTTTCACTGGTATGAGGCAGGGCTGCCCGCTCTCACCTTTTCTCTTTAATTTATATCTGGAACCCCACTTGAGGCATATCAAAATGACACCCCAGATACAAGGTATCCCAGTGTATGATTCTATCCTAACTCTCTCAAAGTATGCTGATGATAATCTTTATCTAGAGCATCCTGCAATCTCCCTTGAATAGGCACTAATTGTAATATCCCAATTCAGTTGATGCTCCAATTACAAATTGAATGTCAATAAAACTGAGATCTTCCCTCTTAACCACTATACTAAGAAAGCTGATTTCCACCCATTCAGTATGAAGTGGTCACCATGTTTGATTTGATACTTGGATATACTCCTCACTTCTGATCCCTCTCTTACCAAGAAACTAAATGTAGATGACCTAGTGATCAATATTCAATGGGATCTTCAGAGGTGGGAGTCTCTTCCAATATCTCTATGGGGAAGAATCAATATTATTAAATGAATGTTCTTCCAAGACTTTTTTATCCTCTGAAAATGTTAGATCTCTGGCTTCCGCTCTCTTTTTTTCGGCATGTGCCCTCCCTTATATCTAGCTTCATCTGGGCACATAAGCACCCCAGATGCTTCTTTCTCAAGTTGAGTCTCCCCAAGGATTCTGGGGCTCTCCATCTTCTCAATTTTCTTACATACGCATGGGCAAGTCACATCTCTAAATGTGGAAGATGTCACTCCTGCCTGGAAGGGGAATACACCTCCTATGGCTACAATTAGAGAATCAGATCCTAAGGCTGCACCACTTACCTGTCCTGAGTATATT
Organism: Neoceratodus forsteri; assembly: GCA_016271365.2. Lineage (NCBI taxonomy): Eukaryota > Metazoa > Chordata > Ceratodontiformes > Ceratodontidae > Neoceratodus > Neoceratodus forsteri. The sequence goes on from CM057449.1 coordinate 376,807,916, forward strand.
TTTCTTCTATGGAAATCGCTTCCAACCCCAATTCAAAATTCAGTGCTTGGTATCTCGATCAAGGTTTCTTCTCAGTTCTGTTCATCTCATAAACTTTCTCCCCATACAGACTTTGGCCAAACCATTGTTCATAGTTCTAACATCAAGATTGGGGGTACTTCCCTCCCTCTTGACTGGTTACCCCAACTCAAGGAAGCCACAGTGGCTGATATGTATTCCCCGGTCTCTCTCCTCTCCTGACATTCTTTTGAAATATGGTTTGAACCAAGTGCACATCTTCAAAATTTTCCAACTTTGGCACCTCTTGGGCCAGTCATTTGGCATGATTCCCAGGCCCTCCCTATTAACTTTCATACTAGAACAGCTTAAGGAATTATCTTTCAGGCCACAAGCTGTGTCTCTCTTATACTCATGCCTCTTGGCCAAGGTCTACCCCAAACCTTAACAGGGCTCTAAGTTCTGGAATTCCCTGCTTCCAGATGTACCCTTTAATTAGCCAGAGATATGAAAAGACCTCTACATTTATAATTCACAGGACAGGTTCAGACTTACCCAGTTTCACATCCTGAATAGGTTCATAGGTTCATAGGAGGGGATTCAAGTTCAGTGAGCCAAGGCCCTTTTATGAACTTGCCACCCATTCAAGGGTGGAATTTATATTTCTTATCACCCATATATTCATCCAAGTACTTTTTAAAAACTGTCATATTTATACTATCTACTATTTCCCTTGGTAGTTCATTCCATTTGGTCACCACCCTTTGTGTATAAAATTTACTTCTTTTGACTGTTTTATTTTTGTCTCCCTGTAACTTATATTTATGTGACCTAGTAGACATAATACCCATGTTCAACTTCAGTCCAAATGCTTCCCTCAATAATGGCTCATTCTTAGTCCTGTAAATAAGATAAAGATCTCCTCTAAACATTCTAAATTTCATAAATACAAATTTAAGTTTTGAAGTATTCCCTGTATCCCAGTTTCTTAGTTGATTGTATCTTTCTTGTAACTTTTCTCTGAACTCTTTCTATTAACTTTTGTGATCTTATATTTTGAGGGGCAGAACACTGTGCACAGTATTCCAAATGTGGTCTGACAAGGGCAGTATACAATGATATAATAACTCCACTTTCTCTGCTTTTAATATTCCCCAAAATACATCCCAGTGTCTTATGACACTTCTTAACTGTCTCGAATGTGTGTTTATCAAAGAAGAGATTATAAGTGATAAGTACCACAGGTCCTTTTCTTCCTTTACAGACTGAAGAACTGTATTTCCCATTGTGTAGACATACATGGGATTATTTTTACCTACATGCATGACTTTGCATTTTTCCATATTGAAAAACATTTTATTATTATTAGCCCATATTGTAAATCTATTCAGATTTTGTTGTAAGATTTTAGCATCTTCTATAGTCTGTATTAATACCCCAAGTTTGCAGTCATCTGCATACTTTCCAACCCACACATGTCCAGTTGTCTGGAGGATGGATATCATGATATTAAATAGTGTTGGTCCCAGGACTGATCCTTGGGGTAACCTACTTGTAATCAGACCATAGTCTGATGTATATCCCTTTATTATCACCCTTTGTAACCTTTGACTCAACCATGATTCTATCCATTTTATTATGTTTATGTGGAGAGTGATTTTTTTTTAAGTTGTTCCAACAAGGCAAGATGTGAGACCTTATCAAAGGCTTTAGAGTAATCAAGGAACACAATATCTACTGGAATGTTTTCATCCATTGCTGCACTAACAGGTTCAAAAAAGTTAATGAGGTTAGATAAACATGATCTCCTCACTGTGAAACCATATTGTGTCATATCTTGAATACCAGTTAATTTCACATGTTCCAATATATGTTTTTGGAGCAATCTCTCCATTATTTTGCCAATGGTAGATGTGAGGATTATAGGTCTGTAATTACATACCTCTGCCCTATTTCCACCTTTAAATATGGGTATAACTGTAGCAGTTCTCCATTCCTTTAAGGTATTACCTTCCATGATGGAGTCATTAAACAATTGAGTTAAGGGTCTAGCTAGTTCATCAACTAAGGTCTTCAGAAAATATGATATTATTCCATCTGGTCCCAGTGCACTGTTTAGTTTTAACTTTTTAATTATTTCTGTAGTTTCTTTGATGGTAAATATCAGAGATTTATTTGACTCCAGATTCTGATCATAATCAGTTATGTTCTTTGATTCACAAACACTCAGGAAGTAATTATGTAATCTAGTTGCTATATCTACCTCATTAGTTATAGTACTCTCACTAGTCTCTAGGGGCCCCACAGTTGGCTGTCTGTCTTTCAATGTACCTATGTAACTAAAAAATGTTTTATTATTATTCCTTACTCTAGTTACCAACTTCATTTCTAATTACTTTTTGGCCTTCTCTTTATTTAATTTGGTTTTCCTAGCACTTAACTTAAATCTTTTCCAATTTCCTGATACCTGTTCTTTTTATATGCTTTGTAGTGCTTATTTTTTCTTTATTAGTTTGGCTATTTTATTTGTCCACCATAGTGATATCCTTCTAGAATGCTGATATTTATGTCTAATTGGTACCCTTTTTCCAATGCAGTATACTAGATGCTTGTTGATTTCGCTCCATATCTCATCCATATTTTTGCCACTTAACTCCTTTCTCCAGTTCCATGATTTAAAGTACTTCCTAATACTATTATAATTTGCTTTCCTATAATCTCTAATTATTGTCTTTCTCTTAGTTATAGTGTGACTAGTATTATATTCAAAGTAAACCTGATTATGGTCCCCATCTGCCAAAGGACATTGTATTTGAATATTAATAATATTTTCTGAATTACTTGTAAAAACTAAATCTAATATATTATATCCTCTTGTTGGTTCTTTAATAATTTGTTCCAGATTGTGTAATGCAATAATGTCCATAAATTGATTTTCTAATACATCACTTCCTTTCTTTGTTTCCCAGGATATTTTTGGAAAGTTAAAATCACCCATGAAGATTACTTCCCCATTTAAATTTCTATTTTCAATTTCTGTCATCAACGATTCATTCTCTATATTATCAAGATTGGGAGAATGGTATATTAAGCATAAATTTAGTATCGTATTTGGTATTTTGATTTGAGTCCAAAGTATTTCATTATTGTAATTATTATTATTCTGAAGTTCAATTGCTGTCAAAGTTTCCCTAGTATATAAAGCTAGTCCCCCCACCTTTTTTCCCTCTTCTATTTTTGTTTATTTTATTATACCCTGGTATATCAGTATCCCAACTGTCATCATTAAACCATGTTTTTGTGACTCCACATACATCAATAAGTTGTTTATTCAATATATATTGTAATTCATCAATTTTGGATTTTAAACTCCTGGCATTTACAACCAGTATCTTCAGTGTATCCTTATGTGTATTATTTGTCAAATATGTATTTTTGTTGTTATTGGTCATCTTCTTTTTAAGTTTTACATGTATGGTAGTACTTTTGTCTTTGAATGAATGATAATTTTACCCCACCCTCCTCATTATGAGTTTAAATATTTTTCAATATATGTTACAATGTGATTTCCCAACATTGTATTTCCCCTTTTGTTAAGATGTAAACCATCTAGACAGTAAAGATCTGGATTATCCATAAACTCCTCTCAGTGCATGATACAATCAATTTCTTTTTTTTTTTTTGATTTCCTTTTTTTTTATTAAATCAGTTTTATTAGTTTTACAATAGTCCAAACAGTACCCAACAGTAGTACCAGTACAGTATATCATGACAATAAACAGCAAAGTCAAACAACTAAGTCCATCCCTCCCCCCCACAATCAATTTCTTGATGCAAGCACCACTCCCATAACCAATCATTAATCATTTTGAGCTTTTTATATTGGTCTGGAGTTGCCCTAGGGATAGGCAATATCTCAGACATCACTGGTACACTGCCATGATCAATTAGTTTATTAATTATTGCAATGTACTCTTCTTGTAGTTTATATATTGAGTCCTTAAAGATATTGTTTTTTTCCTGCATGTGTTATGACCACTGGATTAGGTGTTGTATTCCTAAGTATATCATCCAACATCTCTGTGATGTCATGAATCTTTGCTCCCTTAAAACTAGACAAGGTTCTTTTAGATTTATTTGGGTTACATACCTCCCTATCCAATTTTTTAATCATTGAATCTCCTAGGACCAATAAGTCCTGATCTAGTTTTGAATTTTGGTTGCCCATAACACAATCAATGGTCTCTTCATCAAATTCCATTAACATAGGATTTTGGTTTGTAGCATTATCAAGTTTTGTATTAACCTCCTCAGATCTTATTTTTTTATTCTGTATCACATTTTCATCATTAATCTGGACAGTGTCATGCACCTTCTCTGAGCCTACATTATCTTGGTTTTCATTATTTGACTGTAATGGATCAAACTGATTTGTAATAGGGATTTGATATTGCTCTGCTCTACGTCCCCTCTTATACATTTTAGAATATTGGATTTCATACCAGTCATTATCTAAATCTTCTTCTGTTGCCTCTTCCCTTATTGTTTTCTTACATCTAGTATCTATTATACTTCCTTCTTGCCCATCAGTATTATTTACTTGAGTTCCTATTTCATTTCCTATAATTTGTTTTGTCTCAGTTTGTTTTCTTTTGAGTAATTTTCTTTTATTGCTTTTGTTCCCTTGACTTTTGTTTAGCTTAGGTTTTGTACGCTTTACTCTTTCACTAGATGAGTCAATATCATTTGTACTCCCAAGTTTTGTCTGAAATAATAGGGCCATCTGTTTTTGACTTATTTCTACTGCTTGTATTCTTGTATTAAATTCCTCAATTTCCTTGGCCATTTCCTTGTTTTGAAGACATTTGGTACATATCATATTCATGTCACTTAGTTCTTTTTCTACTTGTTTATACTTGTGACCAACTGTGCATTCTATTAAGAGCAATCCCTCCATAGTTGTGATGTAACCTGACTTCTTTATAGGTTCCATTTTATATATTTAACCTTGTACTTATAGTTCCTTTCGTCACAGTCTCTTTCTTTTTCTACCTGAATCTGTATCCCTAATTTCATTTGCTATTAAAAACCTCTAGCTAAGATCAGCGATATTTGCCTTTCATTCGTAGCCATTTCGGCTCCCTTTTATGTACTTTTATTTGGTTTATCAACTGGATTTACTGTTCCTTATTCCAGCTATCTCCGCTAGACATGCCAGACATGCTCTTTGATGCATGTGTTTGAGCTCGTCTTCACATGAGGACTCACATGCTTACCCTGCTGTCGCTCACAGTACAGCCCTGTAAATACTGGAATATGACCCAGAAGTGTGCTGTGAGTACACAGACTGCTGTCGATTAAAATTCACAGTCTAACTTCACAATCATAAAAATAAACCACTCATGCATGGTCTTAATGTTAAAATAAACAGTCTGTCATGAACCCCACAAGTTTCACTTCCCAAAACTCTGAGTTGTAGTTCATTTGATTGCTATGTCGAACTACAACTCACTGTTCCTGTTCTTATGGTAGCAGCAGGGCTCTAGTGACACACAAGCTGTTTGTTTCAGCAGAAAATTATGTATATCATCAGTAAAGCAGTAAAACTTCTAACAAACACTGAGTAGTATTGTTTTATCAGTGGTGCTCACAAATCCTCATGTTCTTATACACAAGTGTGATCCGGAAGTGTACTGCTAGGTTAAAGACTGATGTCAATTAAAATTCACTGTCTAACTTCACAAACAAAATAAACCACTCATGCGTGGTCTTAATGTTAAAATAAACAGTCTGTCATGAACTCCACAAGTTTCACTTCCCAAAACTCTGAGTTGTAGTTCATTCGGTTGCTACATCGAACTACAACTCACTCTTTCTGTTGCTATGGTAGCAGCAAGGTTCTAGTGACACTCAAGTCTGTTGCTTCAGCAGAAAATTATGTATATCATCAGTAAAGCAGTAAAACTGCTAACATGCACTGAATAGCATGATATGTATTATACCCCAGTTTGGCTGTCCAAAATGGGCAGCCTTCCCTCCGCTGTTTGTTCCAGGTGTGGAAATTCAGAGGGGAATATTCTACATATATTTTGGTTTTGTGAAAAGGTTGCCCCTCTATGGTAGTTAATTCACGCCATGATGGATCCCCTGTTTGGACTAGATGGTCTATTTATGGTAGAAATTTGCATTCTAGGTTGTTACTCCAATATAGAGGTCAAAGAAAGAAGATTTTACATGGCCTGAATCTCAATGGTTGTTAAAAGATTGGTACTCAAGCATTGGATGCACCATATTGCTATATCATACAATGAATGGTTGAGTGAACTTTCCATGTGTTTCAGGAAGGAATGTTTGATTGCTAGCTCCAGGAACAGACTCAAGCTCTTTGATAAAAAATGGGGTAAATTATATTTGTTATATTTGCACTAATTGCATGATGGTCTCTGTACCCTCCAGGAAATCATCTCTCAGCATATTATGTCATAGTATGTTGCACAATGTGTATTTTGCAAGGGCACACTCCAGGGTTGGGCTGGGAGGGAGGTGATAGGCAGCGGGGGTTAGGTAATAGTGGTTTTTGTTCAGGCACAGTCCTTATTTGATACAGTTACCATGTTTGTAAGTTTTATTATAATATCAATAATGAAGTTGAATTTCAAAAAAAAGTTATTTTTGATCATGCTTAAACTTTTGTGATTCAAAAAATGTGTTCACTATTTCCTTCTTTCTTTTTAAATCTGCTATAGCTTTGGTTGCTACCTCAGCTGCATCTTCAAGTATACAGTAATTCTTATTAATACAGTTGAAGCCTCCAGCATTGCTGTTTACTGTTTATTAAGAAATCTCTGTCTCTTCCAAAAGTAGGCCATTTTAAAATGTGAAGACCTTGTGGTACAGAACATACTTGTACTGTAAATATGCTTCTAGGGTAACTTTTTGCCAATATCATCTTTGTAATTTTAATGCAATCCTTTCATATTGAATGAATGCTTCCTTTACTGTATATTGTATGGACCACATTCTGGTGGTATGGGTTTAATAGTTTGGCTCATTTGTCCTGCTGTGGTTAACAGTGAACTGCCTTGGCTATTATCAAAAAATATGCTTTAAAAAGTTCAGATTACCAATTTAAAACTCTTTGCTGGTTTGTAATAATTTCAATGCTTTGTTTACATCATCACATTAATATTATAATATTTAAGCATTCCTCCACATCAGTCGACACTTTGACAAAGTACTTGTTTTGGTGTGAAACAGTGGTGTTCCCAGCCGGTGGTATCTGTGATTTTTGCACTCAAATAAACTTTAGTCTTTTAAAAAGATTCAATGTATGATTTAGTTTTTCATGACTGTGTGCCGGTAATTTTTCAACGTGGATTTTCATTTCTTTACCATGAACACTGCAGTTTACAGCAGCAGCCCTTCATGAGTGAGAGAACTGTGACATGCAAACGGTGCCACACAGCTGTTCAGCATGGTAAAAAGGGTAGCCACTTGGGCACTGGTGGGCAGCACAAGTACACCCCCTTAGAGTAAGGCACCACTGTGAGTGGAAGAAATACAAAAATGTGATTGGGAGGCCAGCCTGGTGGCACTGGAGGTTGAGGTGCTGAACGCCACACCTCACGCTATCCTAGTGACTTGGGCTCGGGAATGAGCCCAGGCGGTCAGGAGTTGGCTGGAGAGGAGAAGGACAGAGCATCCGGAGTACTGCTCTCCTCTCCTCTCTCAAGGAAGGAGGGATTGTCATCCTGCCTGTTGATCACCCCCTGAAGGGGGCTGAGGGATGACGCAGACTGGAAGCAGGCAGCCAGCGGGTGTGGTGTGCACGTGCCCACACACACATGTGTGCTCACTACGTATATCGAGAGGGAGGGAGGGACAACCAGAAAAGAGAAAATGGTGGACAGGGGCTTCATGAAGCCTCACCCCATTCCACTGGTCCACTGCTACCATTCCTCCCCAGATTTAGGTTGTGCTCCGGGGGGGGGGGAGCTCCCTTCCTAGCCTTACCATTGGGGGCAAACAATGGGGATCTCAGGGTTGGTTGGGGATGGCCGGCCTTGTGGGTGGGTGATATGGGGCAGAGTTCCTGTTCCCAGTGCTCCCAGGAAGAAAAAATGTAAATAAATAAAAAGGTGTCTGAGAGGGGTATAGGCAATGCCACTCCTCTTGGTCCTACTGTGCCATGAGGGGGGTGGTGAGCAAGTGATGGTGGGTTGCACAGTTCCCAGAGGGAGACACTGATGAGGGAATTGGGACCTGCCACCAGATTCTGGGGCTGCAGCCAGGGAGAGCATCTGAGACCCCAGCTGCAGATCCTCATCCTTAGAACTCTTGGTTAAGAGATGAAGTGGCACAATTTCGTTTTGAGATGGAGGACCTCAGATGCAGAGTTGGGTCCATGGGGGCTACACTCCAGATGCTGGTGTCAAACAAGTAGACACTGCCTGAGGGAATGGCAGAATTTTATGGTGGGGGTGCACCCCCTGTCCCACTCAAGTTGTAGCAATGAATGCACATCATATGTCTTACATTTTCATTTCCTCTATTTTTCTCAAGTGCAAGAAATGACATACTGTACACTTGCTACATGCTGCTGCACTGGATCAGTCAATCTCCACCACAGCAACAGCACCTCTAAGCTGTAATTCACTTTTGTGCACATAAGTGCACTATAGCAGATGGTTACCTGTTACTGTGCACCGAAATCAGAGACTCTCAGAAAGTTGTTTTCAGGCAGTTCAAAGGTCAAAAAAGTTGTTGTACTACCATTCTGTCACATCGATAGTACAACAACTTTTCAGCCTTTACCAGCCACCTGATTGGAGAAGACACTGGTCTGCGGTACACAATTGAAGTAAATATAGCAACGCCACTTACAGAGCCCTTCGCAAGCCGACAGTTGACAAGGTTTTTTTTGTTGTTTAAATTTCTGCCGTCTGCAATGATTTTAGAGTTGGGAGCTGATTGGGAGTCAAAATAAAAGTTTTTTTTTAAATCAGTGGAGTGGAGTACTCTAAGTGCGACCTGACAAAGGATCTGTACAGGGGAGGAAAGATGGTGGCTGCACGTAGAATCTTGAGGAGTACATAGCAGGGGTCTAAAAAGGTTTCTAATTTTCTATGGCAGGTAAACTACCATTGCCTACCCATTGATTTATGCTAAATACTGAATTTAAGAGAAGGAATCCTGCAATTGTTTCCCACAATGCTAGCTCTCTTCCCTTCCAGTCTCTCCTACTCTACCTGTCTTTCACTCTTGTCCTGGCCCCTCGCCTCACTCTCCTTACCCAAACCTTCTACTTCCCTTCTGTCTCTGTCTCTGTTCTGTCCCAGTCCCCCACTCAGACTCCTTCCCTGGAACTAAACAGTTATTGCTTTGGCCATGGCCAGGTGCCATTCACATTCCAGTTGCATGCCAGTTAACTATACTGACCCCGTAATATCTTCCTTACCTGGTTTTTCTTTTTTTCTCTGTGAACATGCCAGCTTAATCCTTTTATGACCATATCTGCTGTAAAGGCTCTTTTGCTCAATGTTGATGTATATTTCTGGATAAATGTGTACTTCACAGTATTCTGTACATATGTACATTTTACTTCTCTGCATTATATTGTACTATGTCTTCCTTGTTACTGCACTATCATTTTTGTTACAACCAGGTCCATCTTGCAAATGAGCCTTGCTCAATGGTGCCCACCTGGATAAATAAAGATTTGATTGATTGATTGATTGAGAGATCAAACAGCATTTTACCATATATCTTACAGTAGACCTTTTGCACGCATAATGTGTTTGAACCCTTTCCAGACTATCTTGTGCGCAGTTCAGTTATTGCCTTGTTCTGCCTTGGTGTTTATCTCTTTTTGCAGCTACCTGGAGTCCATGGTGGAGGACCCCTTGACTAGGTGAGGAGGATAACAGAAGCCCAGGGGTGCTGTTCCAGGAACAGTGCAGACCGATATTTTTGCAGAGCAAATTGCTGAATGACTGATCACAAGCAGAATTTGCCTCTGCTGATGTGTTCATTTAATGTTAAGGAGATCATATTTATATTGAGGCTAAATACAGCAGGGGAGTATTATTAACTTTCTTAACTCTTTTATTCTCCTCATTTCCCTGTTTTATTTCTCATCTTTCCCCCTTTTACCTTGTCTCCTAATGTTGCCTTTTTAGTGCCATATGAATCATATGGATACTGTATGAACATATTGTGGGACTTATGTTTTTGTGCTGTTGTTAAAACATATAGTTAGAGACTTTCCTGTTTTGTATTTTTATTTTTAACATTTAATTTTAAAACTTAAGCTATGTATGATCACACGTACAACATGTACAGCATGACAGTCCTTATAAGATGCATGCGTGTCATTCTGAATGTCAGATTCCCCATCTTGTAGGAATGCTGAGGCCATGTGCTGACTTCTAAAACTGTTTTCAAGTTACAGAAATTCAGAAGCTTAAGTATTTTATGTTTTATGTGAGCTGTTTCTCATTTTACCTTTTTACTTTTTTAGTCCATCTCTACGTGATTTGTTACTGTACTGTATTTGTTACTGTATTATTATCGTGAATGGTGGAACGGTGAAATCCAGCACTAGTAGCACTAGCAGCTTCTAAGTATTTAAGACCATTTTCTTCACTTCAGTTTGGTGCATTGTTATTTATATGTGTGTATAAGGAGGACTTTTTGAGCTGTTTTTCACTCCTACTGTGAAGTAGAAGCCAGACTGTGGGATCGTGACCACAGTTTTTTCGATGCTAAAGTAAGAGTCCTATATTTATAACATTGACTATTTGTAATATTGGAAGTTTGCTTTTTTAAAGTTTTAAAAGGCTGAAATATATGTATTATTAACTGACAACTGCTCTAAATTAATCTGAATTTGAAGTAAACCACTAAACCACTTATACCAGTCAGACCGTATGATTTGCCTTTGTTTAACATGATTGCCAAGCCGAGTGAGCCGTAAGCAGTGTGACTTGAGCTGCAATTTTTGTTCTAGTATAGCTTTATGTAGCTTAACATAGCTGTTTTATATAGTTTATTTTAGCAATTTTTTTTGCAAGAAGTGTTTGTTTAATCTGGAGATTGAACAGGAGCTATTTTAAAGCCATTTGTAGTGAGTCAGGCAAACAAGTGAGTTAGCTAGCGTTCTGAGCATTCTCGGGATTTTCTCCAAATATCCCTGAAGTGTACACTTGGGCCATTTGGCAGCACCCGATACCACCCAGAGTGCAGTGAGACTGTGAGTGAAGGAAGGTCTAGGGGCCTAAGCACCTTATAGGAGATTTTTTGAGCATCTCTGAATATCTCTTGGATTTATCATAATTTGTTTTCATATCTGGTCAACTTCCCGGTGATTGCTGAAGACACTGTAGGTGCTGTACATGCAGCTGTGGACTGGAGGAATCTGGAGGAGTTTCAGAGATGGCATCCACCAACTGTTTCTGGACTCATTGGAGAGGAGTCAAAGACCAGCATGCAATGGAACTTTGCTGCCTGTGGGTGCTGATTCCGACTGAGGTGAGAGTCATCAGTCAGGACACGCACCCGGTGAGTTTCAGGAAGCCACAACCTGGACTGAGAAGTAAAGGATTTTTTGCTATAGGCGCAAGGAGCACTAGACTGCTGAGAAGGCCGGGGTCACCAGGAGAAGAGCATTCCCAAGGATTTCACTTGAGCCAGACTAGAGGTGGGGGCAGGCACTCCTGAAGGGGAGCTCTCTACCCTGATCCTTAAAGAGGAGTCAGGAGCAGGTCAGAGGACAGGCTGTCTGAGTCCTCAGAAGGGAAGGTTCAGGTATTTTTCCTGGTTATGAATTGGAGGAAACATGACCCCTGGCAGGTATTCTGAGAACTGGAAAGAAGGTTAGTGGTCCTTGACCTTCATCGGCAAGAAGGTACTGTTAAAGTTCATTTCTTGAAACTGTTGGAAAGAAAGTTAACTGGGAAGTATAAAACTGGTGTCTGGACCACCAACTGCTTCAATATTTTAACAGTGAACCAGGGCAGATTGGTGAGAGGAATCTGCTTGGTATTTACAAATTCAAGTGCAGAGGTGGGAGCTCTGCAATTGGACTTTAATGAACTGACTTTTAAGGACTGCTTTTCCTGCATTTTAAATTATTGCACTTTAAAGTTTTGCTGCCACCACTTAGATTGTGAGGGAGATTATTGTGAGATTATTGCGAGTATAGATTACAGTATATGTGCGTGTGTGTGTGTATATTAGTAGGTGTGTGGATGTGTGATTGGTTGGGATTTGTTTAAAACTGTTGTTTTAGTACAAAGGAGATATGGTGGTATAGGAATTAGAAATAGATTGGGGGGCATCTGAATGACAAATTGTTAAGAGGGAGACGGTGTTGTTAATATGTGCTGGATGGAAAACTAATACTGTCAGGCAGTACTCCCCCTCCAGACTTAGGGACCTCCATCCATTTGAGATCCCTCCACTCCCCTCAGAGGTATACAGAAAATGCCATGCATTAGGCATTATGAGGAAGCGGAGGAGGGGGGCCCTCAGCCTAGGCGGAGATGGGAAAGGAGTGGGTGGATAGAGACAGTAAGGGCCAGGAGGTGCCCTTGGGCAAAATGGGCACAAGACAGGGGTTCCCCCACCTTGTGCCCATACTCAAGAGCTCTGACTTGTGCAAGCAAGGAGTGCAATTATCCTCGGGTTCTCGTCCTTCAAGGGCGATATTGTGTAATGCCAGGTCTATTAAAAACAACATTGGTGGCCAGTTTGGTAGCCTCTGCAGATCTGGCTTGCATTACTGAAACCTGGCTGGATGACAATGCAGGATCCATTTTGGCATCTGCTATTCCAGCTGGGTTCTTAGTTTTACACTGCCCGAGAGTGGACCATCAGGGCGAGGGAGTTGCAATCTGTTTTGGATCAGAACTGGATCTCAGGGAGATCTCAGTGGGATCTACCAATTCCTTTGAATGCATTGTGGGGGCAGGTGCAGGCTGCAGGATCTTTCTTATCTACCATCCACCAGGTGATGAGAGGGCTTTCCTGCAAGAGGTAGCAGAACTTGTTGCCAGATTGGTCTTGGAGTTCCCCCGATGGTTGATTCTGGGGGACTTCAATGCCTGGGTGGATGATGAGCTCTCATTTTTTGGTCAAAACGTTCTCCAGCTGATGGAATCACTGTGCCTGACATGGGTCATTACCACTGCCACCCACGGAAGGGGGGGCATTCATTGGACTTAGTGTTTCTCCTGGGGATGGAGATCACTGACATAGTGGTGGATTCTGTCAGATGGTCTGACCATCATGCCCTGAGGTTAAGTTTTGTGACTCCCCTTATCAGGCCAATCCCAAAGGAAATGGTTCAGTACCACCCTTTAAGAGGAGTCACCTCAGAGGGCCTAATGGAGGTACTGGACCTTTTGGGAGTCCCGACTGATAGCTGTGACCCAAGTTCCTTGTTCATGCCTAGAACAGGGCAGTAGAAGGGGCCCTGGATGTCATCACCCCGGTTCATGTTCATTCCCTTTGCCCTGGGGCCCCATGGTACAATGGGTCCCTAAGGGAGTTGAAGAGGCAGGTACGAAGGTTGGAGAGACACTGGTGGAAAACTCACCTGGAGGAAAACAGGCTTAGATTACTAGACCATTATAAAATCTACTGATCAGCAATCTCCAATAAGAAGGCAGACTTCCTGTCCAAGGAGATAGCTGCAGTTAAAAACTGGCCAGATCAGCTCTTCCACACTGTAGACAGACTGTGCAATCCAGTCTGTCTGCAATCTGGTAGAGCCTTGTCACAAGAAAAGTGTGATGAGTTTGCACAGCTTTTTGCTGATAAGGTGGCCTCCATCAAGAGCGAGACCACCCAGTGCCTCCCCATTGGTCCTTACTATGATCAACTGAGTGGTAGTTACCCAGGTGACCTGGTCCGTCTTCAGCCTACCAGCAGTCATTGATATTGTGAGGATCATCCAGACTCTGCGACCAATCTGCTGTAGTCTGGGCCTGGACCCAACTCACCATCTTATAGGGTGCATTGAGGTCAATGGTCTGGTCCAGACCGGGATAGTTAGGAGTTCTCTGGAGAGAGGGATCTTCCCAGACTCCTTAAAAGAGGCGGTTGTTCGACCCCTCTTGAAAAAACCTCCTTAGATCATGACTCCCCAGCTAACTACAGACCAGTCTCTAACTTGCATTTTATGGGTAAAGTTTTTGAGAAGGTGATCACACTGCAGCTGGAGGGTCTTTTAACAAGCCACAATATCTATGACCCTCTCCAGTCGGGTTTCAGGAAAAGGCACAGCACTGAAACAGCCCTGGTCAGGGTACTAAATGATCTCCTGATGGCCAGAGATCACAGGTCCCGTACCATTCTGGTTCTCCTAGATCTCTCATCAGCACTTGATACTGTGGACCATGGAGTACTCCTCGAGTGCCTGCAACTCTTCTGTGGAATGGGCCGGGGCAATCCTTAGTTGGTTCTGATAAGGTAGTGTCGGGGATTTATTCCTCGGTCTCTCATGAGTTACCCTTCGTTGTTCACAGTATACATGCTGCCATCAAGAGACATTAAAAGATGGTATGGTTTGAGTTTTCACTGCTCTGCAGATGATTCTCAGCTGTTCATGTCTTTTGCATCTGGCCAGGAGAAAACTACTGTATCAGTGTTTAACAGCTGCCTAGCTGAGATTCAGGACTGGATGAGTACCAGTTGAATGAGGCTAAACCCGGAAAAAAAAGAGGTATTGGTTGTGGACCCAGGTCATAGGTCAGCTGGGATGTTGGTAGGACAGCCCTCTGGTTTAGAGCTGGGAGGGATACCACTAACTGTCTCAGACCAGGTACGTAAAATTGGTGTGATTGTTGATGAGGGCCTGACCTTGAAGGTTCAAGTGTCATCCATAGTCAAATCTTCCCTTTACCATCTTAGGAATATAGCCAGGGTGAAACATCTGGTTCTGGCGAAGATCTAACTACTCTGGTCCACGCCTTTGTCGCCACCCATCTTGCTTATTGTAATGCCCTCTACCTAGGGCTACCTGGGGTTGATATCTGCCACTTGCAGCTAGTGCAGAACGTTATGGCCAGGCTGTTAATTGGAGCCCCTAGATCCAGGCATATAACACCAGTACTGCGTGAACTGCACTGGCTGCCAGTACAGTGGCGGATAACCTTCAAGGTCGCATTGCTGACCTATAAAGCCCTACACGACCAGGGATCGGAGTACCTGCAAGATCTCCTGATTCCTTACTGCCCCTCCACCCACTCTGATCCTCTCAAGAGGGATTGCTAGAGATTTGCAGGGTCCGTTTGAAGACATCTGGAGGTAGAGCATTTGGTCTTAAGGCTCCAACCCTGTGGAATTCTCTACCTTGTCAGGTACGAGATAGCCTGATAGTGGAGGGTTTTAAAACATCCCTATAAACACACCTATTTAAATCATACATTTTCTGGGCTATAATATGAAATGTATTTCACTAGATAGTCACTCATAAGAACTATAATGGTATGTATTGATTTTATGAATATTTTAACTATGTTTTATTATTTATTTCGTTATTAGAATTTCGGATAAATACCTTTTGGCCAATGGCTCTTTTACAAAGGTTTCATGTCAGTATACAAAGAATAGAAGTACAGTTTGTGTGAGATTAGCAAGCAAACAGTTGGAATACAAATTTCAGTACGGGGTATACGTGGTCTAAAAGCTACAGGTAATATAATTAACAGTTAGAACAACACAATCAAGCATACATTTAAGAATGATGAGTCACAGCAAACAATATTTACATGAACTAAAGCTGCCAGAAGGGCATTGTTAAAGGAAAAGGTGGAGTGGAAAAATTGAATTGCTGTCAGTTGTGCCAGGTAGTGTAGGAAAGTGAGAAGAAAGAGTGGGCATAGAGGGGTAACTAGGAGTGAGGGAGGTAGAAGGATAGGTGGATGGGAGGCAAGGATCAGGGAACTTGTGCGACAGTGGGTAGGTGGGTGGGTGGGGTGAGCAGATTAGAAAAGGGAGAGGGGAAGGGTGCTGAAGGAGGGAAATAGAGGAAGGTGGCAGACCAGGGCTAGGGAAATAGGTAGGGGTATAGAGGAAGGGGGGGAGGTTGGAGGAGGGTGGTGGCAGGCAGAGGTGGGGATGGTAGAGAGGTGTGAAAGAATAGGAGAGACTGCCAGGGAGGTTAGGAGAAACAGTCACAGGTGGCTCTGGACACAAGCATTTGATGTAGCTTGTGTTTGGATGAGCAGAGGGTGCCTAAGTTGGTGAGTTCACTGCCCAGGGAGTTAAACATCTTAGGGACTCTAACTGCAAAAGACTCTGGGCTTGGGCATAGCAACAGCAGGGAACAGATAGAGAATAGTTATCAGAGCTTTTTGTGTAACGGTAGTGGTTAGCTGGGCTTAAGACAGACTGAACCCCAGGGGGCATAAGTCCCATCAGTGACTTTTTTGCTGGTAGGCAGGTTTGGAAAGTAATCTTTCCCTGAAGTTGCAGCCAGTTTGACTGTTCATAGAGGTTGCAGGTATGCATGTGATGGGCAGCACCAGTAAGGAATCTGCAGACCCTATTCAGCACTGTAACTATTCACCGCAGTGCTGTAGCTGTGGCTGCTCCATAGTTAACAATCCCATAATCAATGATGGAGACAATGGAGCTGTGTATTGTTAGTTTAAGGGTGTCAGGCAGTGTCTATATTTATAGAGAAGGCCTATATGGATATTTACGGATTTCATAACTGAATCGATAGGGCTGGAGAAGGACAGAGTACGGTACATGGTTACACCATATATTTGAAAGTCTGCATCTAGTCCAGAGTCACACCTGAGCTGTTTTTGATAGCCAGCTGTTGGTGTTTATGTTTGTTATGTGTGCCATAGAATAGCATAGTCTTTGTTTTTTTGTAATTTACCACAAGTTTCTGTGAGATGAACCAGGCCTCAACTTGCGTGAAACTTTTCTGCAGTTGTTTCTCCAAGAGGGAGGGGTCAGAATTCTTAGAGAAAATCACTGCGTCGTCATCCAAAGCTCTTGAAAAAAATCATCACAGACCAATTCGTGGAGTACATGGAGAAATACAACTTGCAATGCCTACAGCAACACAGCTTTCGCAAAGGACATAGCACCTGCATCGCCAGCATACAGGATAATATTTTCATCAAAGGCAGAAGGGAGATTGTTCAGGAAGATGCTGAAAAGAAGTGGTCCCAATATTGACCCTTGGGGAACACCAGCCCAGACAGGTAGTTTGGAGGAGAGGGAGTCACCAGTCTTAACTTGTTGTGACCGGTTGGAGAGATAACTGTTGAACCATTGTAGAATATAATGGGAGAGCCCTAAGTTGCCAGATTGTTCCACTAGTAATGGATGGTTAGAAGTTGACGGCAGATAAGGACCACAAGGCCCATCCAGTCTGCCCATTTCCTTTTCTACCTTATAAATGTGCCATCGGCCTTTGCTCTGTCAGTGGCCTATCTATTCATAGTCATTTGTATTGCTCCCTTATGCCTATCCCATGCCTGTTTGAAGCCCTGCACTGTATTCATAGCCACCACTTCTTGTGGTAAGCCATTCCATACATCCACCACCCTTTCTGTGAAAAGAATTTCCTCACATTCCCCTTAATCGGCCTCCTCTAATCTCATGCTGTGTCCTCTTGTCCTGCTATTTTCTTATATTTAAACATGTTAGACTCTTTCACCTTGTTTATGCCCTTAAGGTGTTTGAATGCCTCGATCATATCACCTGTCTCCTCCTTTGTTCAAGGGTATACATATTGAGCTCCATTAATCTGTCCTCATATGTCTTCTGATGCAGTCCCTGCACCATTTTGGCTGCCCTTCTCTGGACTGCCTCAATTTGGTTAATGTCCTTGTGAAGGTGTGGCCTCCAATACTGCACGCAGTACTCCAGATGGGGCCTAACCAGTGTCTTGTACAGAGGGATTATTACCTCCCTCACGACTTGTGATACCCCTACTAATACACCCTAACACCCCCTAGCCTTACCTACTGCTTTAGAGGTCTGCTTGATGATTTTAGGTCATCAGTGATGATGATGCCCAAGTCTCTTTCTTCCTTTGTGACTGCTAGCAACTCCTCCCAGCCTATAGGTGGCTTCAGGGTTTCTTCCCTATGTGCATGATTTTGCACTTCTTTGCATTAAATCCCAGTTGCCACTCTTCTGACCATTCTGCTAGTTTATCCAGATCTTCATTCTGCCCACCCCATCTGGATCATCTACTCTGTTGCAGATCTTGGTGTCATCTGCAAACAGACAAGCATTACCCTCTAGTCCATCTGCAAGGTCACTAATGAAGATGTTGAAGAGGACTGGCTCTAGGACTGATCCCTGAGGTACCCCACTTGTGACTTGCATCTCTTCTGACTGTATACCATTTACCACCACTCTCTGTTTTCTGCCCCACAACCAGTTTGCCACCCAGTTGACCAACTTCTGACCCACCCGAGCCTACCCAGCTTATTTATCAATCTTCTATGTGGAACAGTGTCAAAAGTTTTGCTGAAGTCAAGGTAGGCGACATCAACTGCTCCCTTGGTCCACCACTCTGGTTAACCAGTCAAAGAATCTATGAGATTAGTTTGACAGGACCTTCCTTTGTAAACCCATGCTGTCTTGGATCCTGTGCCCTATGGATTCCAGGTGTTGCACTATCCTTTCTTAAGGAGTGCCTCCATAATCTTGCCCACTACTGAGGCAAGACTGACTGGTCTGTAGTTCCTGCCTCCTCCCTGCTACCACTCTTGTGGAGCAGGATCACATGAGCCCTTCTCCAGTCTTCTGGGACCTCTCCTGTGCTCAGAGACTCACTAAACAATTCTGCTAATGGCTCTGCTAGTTCCTCCTTTAGCTCCTTAAGTACCCTGGGATGTATGCCATCAGGTCCCATTGCCTTATCCACCTGAGCTTAGCAAGCTCTTGTAGGACCCTTTCTTTGTGAAGGAGTAGTGCTCACCTCCCTCCCCTGTGTCCATGATGCTGAGCTGTGGGCCCTGCCCTACCTTCTTCAGTAAATACTGAGCAAAAGTATCTATTTAGGATAGATGCCTTTACAGGGTCCTCCTCCTCACTTGCTCCCTTTTCTCCATTAGCTTAGTAATACTCTCTGGACTTTCTCCTTTCACTAATGTATCTATAGAAAGTCTTGTCACCTTCTTTACTGTTCGTGCTAGTGTTTCCTCAGTTTGGGACTTTGCCTGCCTTACTGCCTTACCTGATTCCCTTAGGGCAGTTTGGTATGCCTCCTATCTTCATCCCGCTGTGTTCCTTATATTTCCTGAAGGCCAGCCTTTGGCTCTGACCTTTCTGCTACTGTATTTGAGAACCAAAGTGGTTTCCTTCTTCTTTGCACTTCCTTTTCTGTCTAACACAATGGGATGTTGCTTCAAGTATTGCATCCTTAATGCTTGCCCACTTTGCCTGTACCCCTCACCTGTGTTTCTTTTTGCCAGGGCTAGCTTAACTCTGTTGGCCATCTTATCAAAGTCAGCTCCTCTGAAGTCCCATATTTTGCCTTGGAATGGGATAATTTAGATGTAGTAGCCAAATTGAACCATACCATGTGATGGTCACTGGCCCCAGGTGACCTTCTACCTGGAGATCTGTGATCCTTCTTGTTAGTCAGTACTAGATCTAGGATAGCTCTGTCTCTTGTGGGTTGCTGTACCAGTTGTTTGAGGCCCTCCCTGCAGGGAATCCACTATGAGTCTAGTTCTGGCAAATGTTCCTGCTGGTATTGACTAATCTGTATCCAGCATGTTGAAGTCTCCCATTATCAGAACCTCCCTTTAGCTGTCATGTTTTGTATATCTTCTAACAGTAATGTGTCTATGTCCTCCTCTGGTCTGGGGGCCTGTAGACAACCCCAGTTCTTATGGCTGTCCCATTTCCTGTTTCCAGGGTGACCCACAGTTCTTCTGGCTCCTTATGTGTATTCTGAATTTCTGTAGCTTTGATATTTTCATTAACATACAGGGCCACTCCTCCCTTTTTGCACCTCGGTCTCTTCTGAACAATACATAGCCAGGTACTGAAGTCTCCTAGTGTGGTTACTGGTAAACCACGTCTCACTAATTGCTACTATGTCCAGTTTAGCCTCTGACATTATTGCCTGCAGGTCTGGGATCTTATTTCCAGGCTGTGAGCATTTGTGTACATGATTTTCCATTGGCCAGATTTTGGTGTGTTAGTTGTTGGGTGAAGTTTGGCATTACCCCTGTGCATCGTATGGGGAGACAAACCTTTTTCTCCTGGTGATACAAATGAACGGCAAACATGCTGAATTCCTGTTTGATCACTAGCTGAGGGGAGGGTGTTCTTCCCATTCGACGATGGGGTGCTACACCCTCTCCCATTTGCTAGTTTATATATTCTGCAAAGACATCAAACTTCTGCCCCAATGCACTGACTCCTCTTTAGTCAGATGCAGTCCATCAAATTTAAAGAACTTTCACTCCCAGAACTGTTGCCAGTTCCCTACAAATCTGTGTCCTTTTTCCTGGCACCAGCCCTTGAGCCACATGTTTAGCTCCCCTATCCCCTTCTCTGACCTTCCGTCCATCTGCTCCCTCTCCCAGACTGGCAGGATCTCAGAGAAGGAGATGCCAGACGAAATAGATGATAGTTTGTCACCCAGCCTAGTCAGGTGTTCCTTGGTCTCCATAACTGACCGGCTTGGCGAGATCATTAGTCCCTATGTATACTAGGACATCAATGTTTTCTCCTGCTTTGTGAACAATTTTAGTAATGCGTGTCAGTGTCTCCATGCTGATGTACCTGGGAGACATCTGACCATCACCCTGGCTGGAGATGGGTATCAACTCCCGAATCATGGAGTCTCCTATGATCAGAAGTTTTTGGATTTCCTTTGTGCTTGTTTTGTTTTGGTTCCTGATTTGGGTGAGTTTTGTTGTGCTAGCTCCTGTGCCGCAGTGTCCTGTTTCTGCAGTGTCTTCTGCCTCTTTATTTGATTTCAGAGATAGAGGCAGATACCTGTTTGTAGTGTTTATATGGTTTTGGAGGTAATGTGTTGAGAGCAGAGAGTGATGGGGCACCTGATTTGTTCCTCCTAATCACCTGCCAACCTCCTGACCAACTACCTCTCTGCGGTCGAGGTTTTTCTGTTGGATGCTGGGGAAAATGGCGGTGGTTCTTATAATGTATTTCCTCTTCAATATGAAATTTGAGGTGTGCAATCTCTGCCCATGCTGCCCGGAGCTGAGCCCTAAGATCTCCAAAGGCCCAGCATGTAGGACAGTGTCCTAAATCCTGTAAGACTGTCCTTCTGAAAATTGTTCCACAGTACCTGCAGTTAATGAAATCCATTCCAAATAAGTTCCTGGGTTTGTAACCTAGTCAGAGTAATTAGAAGGAAAACAAAAAAAAGGGAAAAAAAATGCAAGTAATGGTTTAATTGTGCTTTGTTTAAGTTGTTATAACAAGTTAAATTACTAGTGCCCCTGTAAATGAGATCATCTTGTGGAGGCCCCACTGATCCGCCCCTTCCTGCTCTGCCACAGGAAATGTCACAACTGTGGTACCCTATAAAAGGAGTGAGGGTGGCTGGGGATGGGGTGGGTGGCTGGGCCCTTCCCTGCCTAAAAAGAAGAACCACGGATGAAAGAACAAGGAGGTAAGAGCAGAAACAATCAGTCAACAACAAATGCAGTAACCCTGAAAGCTTATCCTAATGTTAGATAAAACTGTAAAACCTGTAAAGCACCACCTGTAATAATTTCAGAGAAGATATACGCTGTAAGAAACACTTTGCTCCAGAGAAAAATAAAGCAGTAACAGAAGATATACCTTGCAAAAGACAATTTGAATCAGAAGATTACAGGAGTAATCTGTTAGCACACACCTGTAGGCACACCTTGTAATAATGCAGAAGAAGGTATACCAGCAACAACAATTTGAATCAGAGAAAAAATAAAGCAATGAAATGTTAACAACAAACAGTAGCAATCCCTGTGAGTAAAAAATAAAAACACCACCACACAGTAAATCTGCTTAGCCAAACTAAGTCTTAATCCTTTTCCCTTGCTCTGGTAAGTTTCTCTACTCTGCCTTTCAAGCAGTCTTAGAAGGAAAGAGCTCAGGTGAAGCTAGGTGCCTTGGCCAGCAAACCAAGTCTTCTACCTCCTTGGCCAGCAAACCAAGTCTTCTACCTCTACCTACCTGGTTGATTGTATCAAAGTCCTTCGAGAGGCCTATAAAGGTGGCACTAGCAAGCTGTCCTTGGTCTAGTGCTAAATGAATGTGGCCTGTAAATTCAAGGAGGGAAGAGGTGGTGCTATGTCCTTTGTGAAAGTCGTGTTGCTGTGGGCATTGCAAGTTGTATTTCTCCAAGTACTCAACCAATTGATCTGCAACGATTTTTTCAAGAGCTTTGGATAAAGGGGTAGGAGGGAGATGGGCCTGTAGTTACAGTGAAATGCCCTATCCCCAGACTTGTGTATTGGGGTCACCAGGCTGGACTTCCACTTGAGTGGGAACTGGGAGAGTATGAGGGACTAGTTAATAATCTTGGTAAGAAGGTACAGGACATTGTCAAGGGTGAGAGCAATGAGCTTCAAGTCAAGTGTGTCACCACTTGATCTGGATTTTCCGAGCACATTGAGGAGGTGTTTTTTGGCATCCCTTTCAGTAACTGCCTTGAAATAGAAATGTGGATGATTTGTATCCTGAGTCTGTTAACATTGGGAAGCCGTGGTTTGGCTGATGTCAAAGAAGTCAGAGGGAAGCACATGGCTGAGTTCGGTGAATGCCAAATTGAAGTACTGGCAATTGTGGTGGGGTGCAGAGTGTTGCTGCCATCAACTTTTAGCATATTAGGAGTTGCTTTGGACTCTTTCCCTATAACTTCAGAGAGGCTTTGCCAGAATTTCCTTCCAACTGACCATGAGTTTGATAGGGTGCTCCTGTCTTTTTCAGTGCAAATAGCTCTGGTACAGGCATTCCTGGTAGCCCCGTATGCCTGAAGGTCTGCCTGGTTGCCAGAGGCTGTAGCAGGAGCCCATAGATGGTCCCAAGCTTTTAGTTGGTCTAGGAATTTGCCTGAGAGCCAAGGGTTTTCAAGGCCTTTAATTTTGCATTTCTTAAAGGGGGCATGGATATCACATGCTGCATTGAACTTTGAGATAAAGTATTGAAGTGCAGCATCAAAATCCAGAGCAGTGTCAATTGGGGACCAGTCTTGTTGTCGCAGAAGTGCCTTAAGTGGTGCAAGGTGTTCCCTAATTGGCTTCCGACTGTTGATAGTTTTCACAGTGGGTTTACTGAATTTATTTGACCATATACACTGGGCTGGGGAATGGTCACTAATGGCATCAGGGAGAACTGTAGTGTGGTTAATATGGTCCGGGCAATTTTTTAATTTTTTATTTTATTTTATTATTTTTTTTTTATTTAAGTCTTTGGTAACCGGTTAAGGCCCACTAGGCACAAGTGCCTGTTTTCAGGAGCGACCTGGGAGCATTGGGGAATTAAGTGACTTGCTTAGAGTCACACAGTATGCAAGTTGAGGCTGTGAGAATCAAACTCGGGTCTGGTCTGCTGGATGTATCACGCTTGTTCACACCTCATTCCTCTAGGCTATACTGCCATCCAGCCATTTGAGAGTACCCAGTCCAGTAAGGTACTGGTCTCTGTTCTATAGTTGATCCTAGTGGGTGAGGTAACTAGCTGTGTAAAATTTGCAGCTGCCAAGGCATCCTTGTAGTGCTTGTACTGAGGGCAAGCCAGTTGACATTAAAGTTCCCTAGCAATATAACTTCCCAGTTAAGCTTTAGACTACTGATGTTTGATGATGTTTGAAGTTGTGAATGTATGTTTATGTGTATATGTACTTTGTATTTTAACTGAAAGGGTGCCCTGAGCTCTGCAAGGGCTCTTTTAAAAATAAAACAATGATGATGATTTATGGTGAACTTTGTTACATATTTTTGCATATTTTTACTACACACTTTTATTATTTATATACACAAGAAATTAAGGGGAATAAAAGGGCGGTATAGGGAAAAGTGAGTAAAACTTGTTTCTTTTATTGAAAGGTTATAGAAAATGGGGTACTAATATGTGCATTTTTATTTAGAAAAGAAGCTTGAGACACCAGAAAGGAGAGAGGCCCTATGCGAAGAATTCTAAGGCCACGGCAACCTTCTTCGCTTCTTGCCCAAAATTTACAGTTTTGAGTAGATTCTACATTCAGGAGGGACTAAAAGGGACCAACCAGGAAAAGAAAGTGAATTGAATTGAACTAAACTGACACTTGGGTACTGGCTTTTGGCTGAAACAACAACCTGCCCGAACCATTAGGAACTGTGCAGTCTGAACATATTTGAATTTTATTGGAAAAGTGTGAATAAGCCATTGGACTGCGATGTATTTAATCACTTCTGGACTATAATTATTACATGGTATTAGCCTACTAAGGGGTCAACTATCCTGTGTACCTTTTTGTACCTAGTTGTGTACAGTATATTTCTTGCTTACTTGCACACCGTTACTTGTGTCTTTTACCCCCATTTTCCTTGAAAATGGCCAGCACAAGAAATCAAAAAATATTAAATCCTGAGTCATCTCCACTTACTGAGATCCCAAATAAGGGGAAAGAGAGGAAACTCTCACTCAGGCAAACTAAGATTACAGAACATCTAATTGAAGAGGTTGGGGGTACTGTAACTTCTACCGCTTGAATTACACCCACGGAAAAAGAGACTAAGGAAGATAGCAGGACTATTTCTTCTAGTTGTGCATCTAGTTCTGTGGTTCCTGAAGTAATGACCAATAGTCAGGAAAGAACAAAGACTAGCCTGACAACTAATCACAGACAAATAAAAAAAGGATACAAAAAGTGGCCCCACCCATCAGCGCTTAGATAGTGTTTTTCCAGCAGAATTAGACCTGTCACCAAATGTATGGTCCTCACAAGAGGAACAGGAACAAGAACAAACTGAAGATAATACTAGATCAGGGGGTGATAGAAACATAGAAACATAAAAGTTGACAGCAGATAAGGATCACAAGGCCCAACCAGTCTGCCCATTTTTGCTACCTTATGAATGTGCACAGGCCTTTACTCTGTCAATGGCCTATCTATTCATACTCATCTGTATTGCTCCCTTATGCCTATCCCATGCCTGTTTGAAGCCCTGCACTGTATTCATATCCACCACTTCCTGAGGTAGGCTATTCCATGCATCCAGCACCCTTTCTGTGAAAAAGAACTTCCTCACATTACCCCTTAATCGGCCTCCCTCCAGTCTCATGCTGTGTCCTCTTGTCCTGCTATTTTTCTTATATTGAAACATGTTAGACTCTTTCACCTTGTTAATGCCCTTAAGATGTTGGAATGTTTAGATCTTATCACCTCTCTTTCCCCTTTGCTCTAGGGTATACATATTGAGCTCTATTAATCTGTCCTTATATGTTTTCTGATGCAGTCCCTGCACTATTTTGGGTGCCCTTTTCTGGACTGCCTCCATTTTGTTAAGGTCCTTGTGCAGGTGTGACCTTGTGCAGGTGTGTGCATGCAGTACTCCAGATGGGGCCTAACCAGGGTCTTGTATAGAGGGATTATTACCTCCCCTCTTACAACTTGTGATACCCCTGATAATACAACTCAACATCCCCCTAACCTTACCTACTGCTTTAGTGGTCTGCTTGGATGGTTTCAGGTCATCTGTGTTGATGAAGCCCAAGTCTCTTTCTTCCCTTGTGATTGCCAGCAACTTCCCTCCCAACCTATAGGTGGCTTCAGGGTTTCTCTTCCCTATGTGCATGATCTTGCACTTTCTTTGCATTAAACCCCAGTTGCCACTTTTCTGACCATTTTGCTAGTTTATCCAGATATCTTCTCATTCTGCCCATGCCATATGGATCATCTACTCTTTTGCAGATCTTGGTGTCTTCTGCAAACAGACAAACCTTACCCTCCAGTCCATCTACAATGTCACTGATAAAGACATTGAAGAAGACTGGTCACAGGACTGATCCCTGAGGTACCCTACTTGTGACTTGCATCTATTCTGACTGTATACCATTTACCAACACTCTCTGCGTTCTGCCCATGAACCAGTTTGCCACTCAGTTGACCAACCTTCTGACCCATCCTGAGCCTATCCATCTTATTAATCAATCTTCTATGTGGAACAGTATTGAAAGCTTTGCTGAAGTCAAGGTGGGCGACATCAACTGCACACCCTTGGTCCACCACTCTGGTTATCCAGTCAGAGAAATCTATGAGATTAATTTGACAGGACCTTCCTGTTGTAAACCCATGCTGTCTTGGATCCTGTGCTTCTATGGATTCCAGGTGTTGCACTATCCTTTCCTTAAGGAGTGCCTCCATAATCTTGCCTAGTACTGAGGTAAGACTGACTGGTCTGTAGTTCGCTGTGTCTTCCCTACCACTCTTGTGGACTGGGATCACATGAGCCCTTCTCCAGTCTTCTGGGACCTTTCCTGTGCTCAGAGACTCACTAAACAGTTAGTGCCCTAGGATGTATGCCATCTGGTCCAATTGTCTTGTCCACCCCAAGCTTAGTGAGCTCTTGTAGGACCCTTTGTTTTATGAAGGGACTTGTTCACACCTCCCTCCCCCATGTCCATGCTGCTGAGCTGTGGGCCCTGCCCTAACTTCCCCTCAGTAAATACTGATCAGAAGTATCTATTTAGGATAGATGCTTTTCCTTGGTCCTCGTTCACACACTCCCCCTTATCCCCTTTGATCTTAGCAATACCCCCTATGAACTTTCTCCTTTCACTAATGTATCTATAGAAAGTCTTGTCCCCTTCTTTTACTGTTCATGCTACTGTTTCCTCAGTTTGGGCCTTTGCCTGCCTCATTGCCTTCCCTGCTTCCCTTAGGGAAGTTTAATATGCCTCCCAATCTTCATCATGCTGAATTCCCTTATATTTCCTGAAGGCCAACCTTTTGGCTCTGATCTTTTCTGCTACTGTTTCTGAGAACCAAAATGGTTTCCTCCTTCTTTTGCTCTAAAAGTGATCTAAAAGAAATTATATCGGCCATGCAGTATACAATAGATGGGCTGAAGGATTGTGAAAAGAAGCTGAGAAAGTCATGCGACTGCACAGCTTATCATGGGAAATGCACAGCAATGGATCAAAATAGACCAGAATATGTCCCAGATTGCTTGGGAGACAATGTTATCCTTCTAATGAAAAACCAATACTGTGCAAGTCTTATATTATTGGAACAACTGGTTATCAATAAAAACTTTCTTGAAGCCCTCAGAGAAGATGTAGCAAGAAATAGATTTAAAATTGATGGTCTTATTAGACACCTAACTCAACAAAATATTTCAAATGTATCTAACTCACGTAGTGAAGTAAATCGAGGAAGAAGAAGGAATGATAAAACAACTGAACTAAGACCAGATTTTAGTACCATCATTATTCCAGACAGAGACAAGACGTTCAACCTGTTTTGTCTGGCACAAAAACTGAGAGGGCTACATCTGTGGTATGGAATCATTTTCACCTTGACTGCAATAATGTGTGTCATCTGTATATATGGTGTGTAAAAAAATTGCCGGCAGAGGAAGGAAAGTTGGCAATCTTGGCAAATCAGCTATGACAAGGCACTTAGTCTGATCACATCCAAGCCAGGGGACAAGCAGGGGGAGGGTTAGATGGTGAGGCAGATGAGCAGCCTGCCCATATGAGTGGTGACACAGTCAGAGATCCCCCATCTCCCAAAACTGGGTTATACGGATAGTTTGCAAATTGTCAGAAAGAACCAAAAGGTGGTGCATCATTGTCCAGTGCACAAAATAGTACCTTCTTGTTCTTTGGTCATGAGGGTCCTCCCAGCTCAGGTCAGGCTGGATCGGTCAAAAGACAGCTTTTACTGCCTTCAGTTTCAAGTACCCCAGTAGGCCAAAAACAGTTAAGCATGACAGGATCATTTTTAATGTTTTCCAAATATGACACAAGTCATCCAGTGACACAACAGTTAACCAAAGCATTGTAACAATGATAGCAGTGGATTTCCACACCTTCTTCTGTGTAGAGGTTGTTGGTTTTCAGCATCTGATATGCACTGCAGTGCCCTGCTACCATGTGCTGTCTCATTTTCTTCCCCATGTAAAGCAATACTGTACCAACTACTGTATCTACTACAAAATGCATCATCATCCTAGTCATGCTTTAGTGCAGGCTTTTGTCCTCAAAGTACATATCGCCACTGACATGTGAACAAGTAACCAGACTGTTGACTCTATGACAATGACTTCCCTCTGGGTTTCTTTTGCACACTCCTGCACCTTAGTATCTTCCAGCCCCAACTGTAGTGGCAACATGCAGCACCCTTTCAAAAAGCAGGCTGCCATGTGTATCACTGTTTTTGGGAAAGACTACTCAGGCTCAAATATATATTAGATGAACTAAACAGAGTTTCAGGAATGACTGTTTCCTCGTGGCCTGTCAGCTAGCTGTGTGGCATCTGACAATGGTAGTAACATTCTAAAGGCAGTGCCACTTGATGCATTCACACATGCCCCTTATTTTGCTCTTCCCCTAAACTTGGTATTGCATGGTTTTCTAAAGGAAGATGGAAATGTGCAGAATATGCTTGCTGTTATCCCAAATATCTGTGGTCATTTTAGTCACTCTGCAAAGGCTTCCAAGATCTTGCAAGCTCTGCAAAAGGAAAACCATCTCCCACACCATCAACTAATAGAAGAAGTCATTACATGGTGGAATTCAACATTCTACATGTTGCAGAGATTTTTAGTATAGCTTAAAACAGTATACCAGTGTACAATAGCATACCAGTTAGAAAAAGGGGGTGCAGCACTAAATTCTGCACTGTGGTCACTCATGACAATCCTCTGCCAGATACTACAGCCATTCGAGGAAGCCTCATGAGAAGTCAGTTCAGACAGTGCCACCATCAGTCAAATACTCCCCCTTATATGTTTGCTGAGGAAGGCATTATAAATACAGAGACAGGCTTCTCAATGGGAACTTAAGGAGGAGGAGGAGGAGGGGGTTCTTTGTCTTTAGCTGCTGCTTCATCATTGGCTGCTGACCTTGTACACCCATTACTTTAACTCTGGAAATGGATCCCAGAATTAATAATGCAAAAGTCAGAACATTATATCTAGCCACAATACTGGATCCTCAGTTTAAACACAACCTACCGTCTTTCCTTCCACATGATACTGACCCGAACACATGCAGAGACATTCTAATTTTCAAAGTTACAGCTGAACTGGAAAGTCAGACTGATGTGGCAAAGGATGAGGGTCTTTCCATTTCTCCTCACCAAAACAGAGTGAAAAAAGGCAAGACTTTCCCTAGCACCACAGCAAGAAAATCAAGACCTGCATCCAAAGCTGATGATGAAGCTCAACAAGACCATTCTCTTGATGATGCTGAACAGGAAAATAATAACATTTGGGAAGGCCTCCAGCTCATCATAAAAATGTCTACTCTGTACCAGGACACAATTCTGTCATCTGAATCAGCTACAATTATGGTAGATTACTTAACAGATCCTAAACCAGTTCACACCAGGAATAATCCTTTCACATACTGGCAAGGGAAAAGAAAACGTTGGCCAGTATTAACTAGGTTATAAATTAGGTTTGGTCTTGACTGTCCAACTGTATGCACCATTGTGACCATTATACCCCTCTCCCCCCCCTTTAGGGCCAGATGCCTTGCCCACTGTTCTTCCCTAGTCAGAAAGTATTGACTCTGACAGGACTACTTCAGGTATATTGAAACCTTCAGCTCCTCTAGACCTTAATTTATGAGTAGTCAAGTCTTCCCTTTTATATCGACTTTAGATTAGGGTCTTCTTTGTTCCTATGCACAGATATCTCTCTTATCTCCTTCTTCTTCTGTTTAATTCTTTACTGTCATTTCCCTGTTTTACTATCTCTTGTGCATACATTACATTTTTACTCTTATCTTTCTATATTGAACACCGATTGTAATCTCTTCAATGTCATTTTATGCATTTTACTTAAAATCCAGGTTTAAACACTTATTACTGTAGAACTATTAATGATTGAGCAAAGTTTTTAGCAAGCACCTGCATTTGATTCTGCGATTACGCAAATTAAATATCACGCACTGCTACTAGTTGTCATGTAGGCTGTCATGGAATGCCATCTACAAATGCAGTACCATTCCAGTCCTCTAACAGCATCTGCAATTGAATTATTGTCTGCAATGATGTCACTCGTTAAATGGCTGAAAAAAACACAAAAAACTGCAAAATCGGATTTTTCTGCACTTCAAGCTACCGATATTGACACCGAGCTACTTAGTGTCACTGCAGGTGTATCTAAATTGATGGCTGAAAATGGTGCACTCGAGGTTGCTTCTGCATCTCCTCCAAGTAAAAAAAAGAAGCTTTGCCATGCAATCTATTCACCAGAGGTTAGGTTTGAGATTGGACAGTATGCCATTCAACACGGCGTAATAAATGCAACTCAATTTTATGAATCAAAGTACCACTCAAAAATTAATGAAAGTACAGTCCGCACTTTCAAACGAGATTACATGGACAAGTTAAAACTTAATCCTGACCCACAAGCGATTGAAAAAAGTCTTCCTGTTAAACCAAGGGGCAGGCCACCTCTCCTCATGGAAGATATTGAGAGTGAATTACGATCTGTCATTAAAGCTTTACGAGCTGAGGGTGCTGTTGTCAGTGGCCCTGTTCTTGCAGTTATCGCCACAGGCATTGTTAAAACAACCCACCCTCAAATGTTGGCTGAAAATGGTGGAACCCTCTCCTTCTCTCGACAGTGGTCATGGCTATTCCTGAATCGTATGGGATTCAGTAAGAGAAAGGGTACTAAAGCTGCTAGAAAGACTTCTGATGATTTTCAGGAGCTGAAAGCACAGTTTTTGTACCGTATTGCTACAGCTGCTAAGCAGGAGCTAGTGCCTCTGGAGTTGGTCCTTAACCTGGATGAAACAGGAGTAAATTTACTGCCATGCTCTCAGTGGACAATGGATAGCATAGGAAAAAAACAAATTGAGGGGCTGGTCTGGGTGACAAAAAGCAGGTGACCATGGTGTTATGCTGTTCCTTGTCTGGGCATTACCTCCCCCCACAAGTCATCTATCAAGGTAAAACATCACAGTGCCATCCAAAGTTTAAATTCCCAGCTGACTGGCTGATCTCCCATAGTGAGAACCATTGGCCTAACTCACTGACCACCATTGAATACACCAACACTGTACTTTTTCCATACATCAACAACAGTAAAGTACAAATGGATCTGCCAGATGAGCAGCGAGCTATCCTTATACTGGATTTATTCAGAGGCCATACAACACCTGAAGTTATTGAGAACTTTGAGAAGCATAACATTATTCCCATCTTTGTTCCAGCATCCTGCACAGACATGCTGCAGCCACTGGACATTTCCATCAACAAGATCTTTATGGATCTACTTTAGACGGAATTCACAGAGTGGTATGCTGAGCAGATTTCAGAGCAGCTAAAGGTGGGGGACAGCAACTCAGTTAAAGTGGATCTGAAATCAGCTTTACTGAAAGCACGACATGCACAATGGCTTGTGATGAGCATAGCAAAGCTTTCTATCCGTAAGAACGACTGTGTACTGGATTTTTGCAAGGCAGGGATACTGGAAGCACATAGTCACTGTTTGGATGGTAACTCAACTTACAGTATTCTGCTATCCTTGTTGTTGTCTGTCTGTCAGTTAAATGAATACCATCCTTTATTTTTCAGAGTGAACGGCAGATTACTCACCGAGTTGAAAGTAAAGACAAGAAGAGTGTGGGAAAGTTGGCGTCTCGACATTGTCGCAGAGAAAATAAACCCTACCGACTGTAGTATACTACTATACTAGTAATCACTGTGTGTTGCATGTGAAAACCAAAAAAATAAATAAATTGCTCCAGAGAATGAAACCCTGTCTCACTATATCTGTGTTGTGGACGCCGACTTTTGCGATCTCCATTTCCCTGGGAACAGTACCACGTGGTCTCCTGAAAAAAGAAATTAATGACCGCTGTAAATCTAATGTCGCGCTTAAAGGGACAGCGCGATTATAGCGATATTTATTTTACAGCGATCATTAATAGTTCTGCAGTAGTACTCACTTTAGATATGGTGGGTTTTTGTGAATTAACAGTTACCCTGCTTAATTATAATCCTGCCATTATCCACCCACACACTTGTCTAGGCTTAAAATCCAATGAATAATTATGTAATGAAACCTCTGTAACTCTATAACCCATTTATTGCTATGCATAATATGATGTTCTGTTTCTGTATAATGGAGGATATTTTCCAGTGTACTGTATGTTTTGTTCCTCTTTATATATTTAAAACACCAATAAAAAGATAAAGTGAAAAAAGAAAGTACTGACTCAGCTCTCTTCACCCTACCACTGCTCTCCTCTCCACCCCTCCTCCACTCACTCTCTACACAACACTGGCCTTGCCCTCCCAGTCAGATCTTCCACTTCAGGCCAGGCTGCTTTCTCCTACAATTTCTCTAAACTCTGAAACTCCTTCCCTTAGCTATCCAATCTGCCCCTTCCTCTCTTTTGCTATCCTCTGTTCTTCAAAGTTTCATTTTCCCATCCTGCACCTGCACCTGACCCACGACTCACTTCCCACATATCCCTTCCCCACCTCATTTCTCTCTCTAATCGGTGTCTTATTACTCCTTGCCCCTCACTCTTAACCTTCCTTCAGACAAGCCTGTAACCATGACACTGACTGGGTGTGTATCCAGTAGTGTCCGGCCCTTGTGGGGTTTGCACTCCAGTGGGTCCAATGTTGTCCTATGTATACACCAGTTGTACTTACCCATTTCCCTTCCCCCAGGATGCATCTGGAAATGAGCCATTTGATCTCAATATGCCTTTCCTGGGGAAACTTTTCAAATAAATAATAAATAGCACACTTTTCCATTCTGTACCTAAGCTGCCCACCAACTAGTGTATATTGTATATTCTGAGAGGATATTTAGTGCTGCTGGCAGTACTGTTATTCCGTCACCAAATAATCGTGCAAAACTGACATTAATAAAGTCAATCAGGGATCGTTTTTTATTTTGCTAATCAGACTTATTACTACCAAGGCATTGTTCCTCTCAAATTGACAATGACACTGACTAAATCTGATGTGAAAAAACTCCAGGCACCTGATGTAATATGACATATGGGGTCCAATATTCAAAATTTAGCCCCGGGGCAAAATTAGCACTGCCTGGTGTGCAGAAATAGCCTGGAACCATTTGAATGCTATATTCAAAGGAATAGCCCAGGGGCTAAATCAATTGAATACAGCATGCAAATGATGGCGTGCAAACAGGGCTTTGAGTGCAGTGCAGAAATAGCCTGGCAAAAAAGACAGCTCTGAATATAGCAACCGGGCAGTGCAAACTGCAACAGCAGCCCAGTGCACACAGACATGGAATAAGGCAAAGGCGAACTACATGGCCAATGTGTGTGCTAGCAAAGAAGTGGATTCACAAAACCTGAAAACAACAGTGCAGGCCAAATACTGCAGAACTGTGCTATGGTTCTGATAGGTTTTGGTGGGGCAAACTCATTTGCCTGGCGCTAACACATTTGCTCGGGGCAAACATTTGCTATTTTCAATCGTGATATGCAAATTAGCCTACTTAAGCAGTCCGTGGGCAACAGCCACATTAGCATGTCATTATGGCTTGATTTGCATGCGTTACCAAGTGGATTGCACGGCACTATTGCAGGGTGCACACAATTCCACCTGTAGGCCAGACTGGAACTACAGGTTGGTAGCTACAGGCTAAGTCTGCTCATAGAATCACCTATATGCCAAACTGGATCAACATGTCAGTAGCTGCAGGCTATGTTTTTACACAGCAGCCGAGACTATTGTACCCCATGCCCCAGGGGACTAGCACCACAGGCGTGGGTGGTGGTGCTGCATGCTGTTGATACATTGTAGTCCCTGCCACAGTGCACAGCAGACACTACAGTAACATAGTGTCTGGTATTGTGAGGGAAACAGCAATGCCTATGGTGTGTCAGGCATCAATGACTGCTTCTCTCCACACAGTGACAGGTCCAGCTGGCAGGTGTGTTCTGACAGTGGACACCACTGTCATACTGACCTGTGACCCACATACACTGTGCCACTGGCATGGGATACTCACAGTAACATACACGTGGCTGGCCGTGTGTGCAGTGGTGTCTGTACAGATGTGCCCTGGGGGGGTGACACATACTATCAGACAGGCACACTAGTGCCACAGTATTCTCAACACGGGAACATTTGCACTGTGTGGATGGCCCCAGCCTTGTGGCAGTACCTACTATGTTGTGCAGCCTGCCCACTGGTGCACTATCCCCTCAACACCCTCTGTTCCCCCAGTGCTGCATGTTTGTGCTGGATTGTGTTGGTGTAACCCAATGGGGGGAACTGAGGTGTGTGTGCTGCATGGACGTACTGCCATGGTGTCCACTGGGCCCTTGGGCACCCACTAATGCCTGGCAGGGTTGGGACCAGTGCCAGATGACGACAACATAGAAACATAGAAAACTGTCAACAGATAGGGACCGCCAGGCCCATCCAGTCTGCCCATAAGCCCTACACAAGTTTGCAGCCTCTGACCCTATCTGGTTGATGGCTTTTCACCCCTTCTTCCCACCTCTAAAGTTCTCTTATGCCTGTCCTAGGCATGTTTAAATTCCTCCACTGTGCTCACTTCCACTACCTCCTGTGCAGACTATTCCATGTGTCTACCATCCTTTCTATGAAGAAAAACTTCCTCACATTTCCCCTTAACTTGCCTCCTACCAATTTCATATCATGCTCCCTCGTTCTTGTACTCCTCCTATATTGGAAGATGTCTCTCCTCTGCACCTTGTTTATGCCTTAAGGTATTTGAATGTTTCTACCATGTCCCTCCACTCCCTCCTTTCCTCCAACAAGTACATATTGAGGTCTTTTAATCTCTCCTCATACATTTTCTGGTGCAAGCACTGCACCATCTTAGTAGCCCTTCTCTGGACTATCTCCACCCTGTCAATGTCCTTATGAAGGTACGGCCTCCTGAACTGCACACAGTAGTCTAGGTGAGACTTCACCAGCATTTTATACAATGGCATCACAACCTCCCACCTTCTGCTAGTGATACCTCTGCCTATGCATTCCAGCATGCCTCTGGCCTTCCCTGCAGCATTTGTACTCTGCTTAGACACCTTTAGGTCATCTGAAATGACAACCCCAGGTCCTTTTCTTCCTTGGTGATCATCAGCAACTCTTCCCCCATCCTATAGCGCTCCCCAGGGTTCCCTCACCCCAGTTGCATTATTTTGCACTTCTTTGAATTGAACCTCAGTTGCCACTCCTCCAACCATTTTTCAAGCTTCCCCAGGTCCCTCCTCATTCTCTCCACCCTGTCTGGAGTATCCACTCTGTAGCAGATCTTGATGTCCTCTGCAAACAGGCAGACCTTTCCCTCCAGTCCTACCGTAATGTCACTAATGAAGATATTAAACAGGATTGACCCAAGGACTGATCCCTGTGGCACCCCACTGGTCACCCTCCTCTGCCCAGATGGTATCCCACTTACCACCACCCTCTGCTTCCTGTCCATTAGCAAGTTCTTAACCCAGTTTACCACCTTGTGCACCATGCCCAGGCTACCCATCTAGTTAACCAGAATTTTATGTGGGACAATGTAGAAGGCATTGCCGAAATCGAGGTATGCAAAGTCCACAGCCTCCCCCCCTGCAATTTATTTCCTTCATAACTCAGTCAAAACAATCTATCAAATTTGTTTGACATGACCTTCCTGCTGTGAATCCATGTTGCTTCAGATCCTGGGCACCAATGGATTCCAAGTATGCCACTATTCTTTCTTTAAGCAGTGCCTCCATGATCTTACCCACTAC
Source organism: Neoceratodus forsteri (assembly GCA_016271365.2). Taxonomy (NCBI): domain Eukaryota; kingdom Metazoa; phylum Chordata; order Ceratodontiformes; family Ceratodontidae; genus Neoceratodus; species Neoceratodus forsteri. The sequence goes on from CM057449.1 coordinate 376,843,826, forward strand.
TGAGGTGAGGTTTATCGGCCTATAGTTCCCTGCATCCCCCCCTGTTACCACTTTTGTACAGAGGGACTACATGTGCCCTCTTCCAGTCCTCTGGAACCACTCCTGTGTTGACTGACTCATTGAACATGGCTGCCAGTTGTGCTGCTTGCTCCCCCCAGAGTTCCCTTAATATCCTTGAATGTATGTCATCTGGCCCCATTGCTTTGTCCACCTTCAGTTTTGTGAGCTCCTCCAGGACTCTCTCCACTGTGAATTGACTAGTGTTTACCTCTCTCCCCTTCATGTCTGCTACTCAGCTGTGGTCCGTGACCCTTCCCCACTACAGGAGATACTGAACAGAAGCATTTGTTCAGTATTTCCTCTTTCTCCAGGTCTTCCTCTTTATACTTCCCTGCATCTCCTATGAGCCTTACATCCCCTCCAGTTTTCCTTCTTTCACTGATGAACCTAAAGAATGTCTTGTCCACCTTCTTTACCATCTGTGATCATCTTTCTTTGGCCTGCGCCTTTGCTCTCCTTACAGCCTTTCCTGCTTCCTTTAGATTCTTTAGGTAAACCTCCCTGTGAGTCTCCTTATATTTCCAGAAACTCCACCTTTTGGCCCTTAGCTTGCCTGCCACCTCTCTTGAGAACCATAGTGGTTTCATCCTTTTCTTGCCTTTACTTACCACCTGGATGCATTGGTTCATCACCTCCTATATGGCTCCCTTTAGGTGTTCCCACTGCTCCTCAACTCCTTCATCTACCCCCCTCCTTGCCAGGGCCTCTTTGATGCACCTCCCCATTCTAGCAAAATCCATCATCCTAAAATTCAAGACTCTCACCTTAGTGTGACTAGACTGTGTCCCTGACCCCATGTTAAACCACACTATGTGGTGGTCACTGGATCCCAGCTGACCTTCCACCTGGATGTCCAAGATTCTGTCCTCATTGGTCAGCACCAGGTCCAGAACTACCCCTTCTCTTGTGGGATCACTCACTAACTGTCTTAGGCCCACTCTAGTAGGATGTCCCAGCTCCTGGTTGAAGCAGCTGCTGGGATGTTCCAATCAACATCTGGGATATTGAAATCACCCAGCAGCAACACCTTACCCTTTGTTGCCATCTTCTGAATTTGATCCACTAGATCCCTGTCCATCTCCTCCCCCTGTGCTGGAAGTCTGTAGATCACTCCTGTTCAAATTGCTGTTCCATTGCTGGCTCAAGAGTGTCCCACAGTGCCTCCATCTCCCCCGTCTATCCTGCACCTCTGTTGCTTTTATATCCTCTTACATACAGAGCCACTCCCCCCCTTTTTTACACCCCCTGTCTCTCCTGAATAGGTCATAATCTGGAACATTTGTGCCCCGGTCATGATCTGCAGTAAACCAGGTCTCTGTAATTGCTACTATGTCCAGGTCTCCTTCTACTATCAAGGCCACCAGGTCTAGGATTTTATTTCCCGGGCTGTGGACATTTGTAACCATGGCCTTCCATGGTTTGCTGCCTGCCCCCTCTTATCATGCATTTATCCTCCTGCTTCTTTCCCCCACCAAACGTTTTCCTTTCTGCACTGCCATCCTGCCCCTGCCTTTCTCTTTGTGTCATATACTGAAGTTCCTTTCTGCATCCTACAATAATTTTCCTCATTTCTGGCTACATGTACTGTATATTTGTGTCCTCCTTGCAGGCTTCATTAACCTATGGAAGTGGGTGGTATGATTTACCCTTCTTTTACCCCCACCGGCTAGTTTAAATGCTTGAAAATGAAGTATTCAAACCATTTACTGAGGATTCTGGTGCCCTTGCTGGAAAGATGCAGGTCATTGCCCCCCATACAGGTATACCCCCAGGTGGGCTTATATTCCACAATGAAGAAAAAACTCTGCTCTCCACACCAGTTCTGCAGCCAGTCATTGAAGTTTTTAGTGTGGAGATCCCTAGTCTCACCCTTGCTGTGGATAGGCAGGACCTTCGAGAAGGTCACAGAGTTTGCTACTTGCCTCAGGACCATCCCCAGTTCCCTGAACTCCTTCTGTACTTTTGCTATCTCTGCCTTATTCCCAGCTATTTCATTAGTCCCCAGATGGACAATGACATTGAGCTTCCCCATCCTTTCTACCACCCTAATGATCCCTGGATCTGCTTTCCAGCCCTCTGAACCATGCCTCCCGGTAGGCACTTTACCTCTCTCTCCTTCCCCTCTCTTGCTGCTCCTAGCTCTACTCCCCAAACAATCGGATCTCCCACCAGGAGTGTCTTCCTCTTCCTTTGGGATCCTCCACCATCCACTCTTGGGGTTTCATTCTGGAGGCCCCACTCATCCTCACCTGGTGAAACCTCAGGTGACCCTATGGGGCCTTCCTGTTCCTCAAGCACAGTGTAAGAATGTTTTAGGTGCACAGGCTGAGGGATGTGCCTCTGACCCACCTCCTTTACCCTACCTGAGCCCACTGTAATCCAATCACACCCCTTGCAGAGCAACCTTTGAGGTAGTGATTTTTGATATGGTTGCCTTTGGGTGGGAGAAGAGGTCTCCTGGATCCTAGTCAACACATCCCAGAGACTGGCTACCTCCGCCCTCAGCCCAGAGAGGTGCCTGCAGATGGGGCAGCACTGCAGCATCCAGAAGGTTTTCCTGAATACCGCTGCCCCACTCCCAGTGCACCGCACCACTCACATCATTTTCCTTCTTCTTATTAGACTGTTTCTACCCTGCTGGCACCACTGAACTCAATAATTCTATTGTCACCTGAGTTCATTTTGTTTCAAAGCTGCTATGCCAATCTTTATTCTAGACAGCTGTCCCTACTTCTGTTACTCCCTGCTCCCCTTCTACTGTGTTAGATCTGCCTGTGCCAGCCCTTTCCTGTCTCCAACAGGAAGTAGTCGCACAGACTAGGAGAGTCCCTATAAATGTGGACAAGCCTGGGGTGGGCAGGATGGGGTAGGGGTTGGGTGGGTCTTTTCTTGGGTTGTCTTGTTTTCAACCAAGAATAAAAACAATCAGCCTTTCCTATAAGGCTCACCAGCTGCCATACTGCTTTCCCCCATCTCTGTGCCCTAGAGCAAAATAAAAACCCACAAAGATCAAGATGGCCATTAGTCCACTTCCCCGTTTGACTTGCTGTATGCTCCTGCAACTCTGACACACCTCCGTCGCTGCAACTCCCTGTTTCCTGCAAGCCTAAAGAAGGAACAAAAGAAACAAAAGAAATTCAGTAATGTAATGTTCCCTATCTCAGAGCCTCCACTTCTGCCCCCAATCCTCCTGTAAGAGAGAGTGCTCCACCATAACTGTTTGCAGTGCGGTATTTAAATCCCTGACCCAACAAGTTTTAAATATGCTTCATCTGTCCTCACTCCACAGGTTGGTAATGGGTCCCTGACGTGGCAGTGTGATGACCCTAATCCTCTTCTGGTCTGATATTCCAGTGACTCTGCCTGCAAATAACAAAGAAAGAAAGGAAAAACAAAAATACAGTCAACTACAGGGCAGTATTTTGTTTAGCTTGTGTACCTTCCCTGTGTTGCCCTGTTTTCAACTGAAAACAAAAATAATAAAAATTATCAGCCTATCCTGTAAGGCTCACCAGCTGTGGTACTGCTTTCCCTCATCTCTCCACCCTAGAACAAAATGAAAACACACAAAGAGCTAGATGGCCTTTGGTCTGCTTCCCTACTTGACTTGTTGTCTGCTCCTGCAGCTCTGACACACCTCCATCACAGCAACTCCCCATTTCCTGCAAACCTAAAAAAGGAACAAAAGAAAATCAGTGGTGTAGAGTTCCCTCTCTCAGAGCCTCCTTATCTGCCCTCTGATCCTTCTGTAAGAGAGAGTGCTCCCTGGGCACATGGGCGGTGCTGTCTGTGGGCAGCATGTCTCTACCATTCATTATTTTTGTTTGTATTTATCACTTCATTGACCAGGTAAGCATTCTGGACAAAGGCCCATTTTCAGGAATGACCTGGAAACACTAAATGTGTGGCTGAGATGATATAGTGTACGATACATACATACAATGAACAACACACAATTCAAAAATATCAGCTTAGTGTCACATTAAACACAATTACAAATAGTGTGTTGCTGCAAGTGGAGTTTTGGCTCAGTTTTATTATTTACGTGTGTTATCTTCTAAGCAATGTTGAGGCATTGTATTCCACAGTTTGGGTGCCTGTGCATATGAAGTGGCCCTGGGTGGTGTCTGCCCTCACAGTCTCCTCATTGGCTGCATGCAGCCTTGTTCCCTGTTGCTGCTGTGTCCACACACCCCCATCCTTCATTTGCCTGGAGTTAAGACTACCTTTTCATAGGTGGTAATTTGGGCCATGCTACACATTGCACTAACGCATGTTGTGTGGCGCTATAGTTTTGAATATACCATTGCACCTGTATGCATGTCCCTGCCCCTCACTTTGCACCATGTATACATTATCTTTCAGCATCAGCACTAACATGTTGCACCAGTGCTGTTTGGCCTTTTGAATATAGCAATCCTGTGCAAATGTGGCACAATCATGGGGCAATCAGTTTTCACCCAGTGCAAAGTTTTGAATATATGGCCCCTGATGTGATAACATGGAAAATAGAAGTATGCTCTGATTTTGTAAATAAAATATTTGGTACATGTTGCATATGGCTACACACATTTGCTGTTCTTTTCAGCTCTTTTCTCAGACTTAAAAAGGCAAAAAGAAAAGAATAAAAAATAACGTTATGAGGAATGGGATTTATTTTGAAAGGGGACCCTGCTGGCATACTAACACCAAGTGTTGGCAAAGGGAAGTCATCATGACAAAAACCTAAATTGGGCTACAAATCTTCTTTACTAAGAATGGGTTTCTAATTTTTTCATTTCTCATGCAAATTATTGTCTAAACCATAGCCCTTGTGTCATTTTCAGTTCAAGTCACAACTTCATTTGGAAGAGCACTGTATGTGTTAGCCAAATGCAGGAAACTGACTTGTTGCTTGCTGTGGTGCTAGAGGATAGATGTCTATCCAACTATCAACTGCCTTACTGCTTGGATCTGGAAACTCACTTGTGTTTTTTTTTAACTTGACCTGAACACTTTCACTTTTGTTTTTAAATTTAGCTTGGCTAATTGTAGTAGATGAAGGATATAATTATATCCCTTACAGAAATAATTATATGAAATGTTTTTATGCTGCACACATACAACTACTCAAGTAATATGCATGCTGCAAGTATGATTTAAATGTTAAACTGGAACTGATTTCATGCATATGGTATGCATGCAGCAAGCAAGTGTGGAAACCATGATTTATATGCTAAATTGGAAAAGACTGCATGCATGTGGCATGCATGGAAAAAGTAAGCGGTCACTGATAACTGCACACGTAAAAGATAAGTGCCTTGCTTAGGATCACACCATACACAAGTGGGGGCTGATGAGATTGAAACCCAGGTGTTCATGCCTTCAGGTCTCCTGGCTTGCAGTTCAGTGCCTTTATTCACTAAGCCATACTGTCTGCACACATATGGCTCGCTTGTATTTCAATACATACTGTATCTGACTACATCTGCATGCATGTGGCATGCTTGTAGCCACCATTATGCTTTTCAGTTTTCTTCTCTCCCTCATCTCATTTTCATAGTTGAACTGTAGCACACATGCCAATGGAATCATGTGGTTTTCCCACCTCCAATACACAAACCTACCTACAAAATCACTTAATTACTTCTGTCTGGCCTGTACTCCCACTATTTTCTCTCCATAGTTTTGAATGCTTCCACACAAACAGACTTTAAAGTGCAAACACAAAAATAGCAATAGCTCAACACACAGACACATACACACACACACACACACACACACACACACACACACACACACACACACACACAGACACACACACACCACACCCACAAAGCCAGCCCCCCCACCCATGCACACACACTGTAGCAGGTATGGCCATGCTTCTGCAGACAACCCACCAAGTAAAGATAAAAGTAAAAAGTCTTACTTGAGTACTAGTGTGCCAGAGGCAGGAGTCTTTAAGAGATGATGTCCATGGGCCAGAGTGCTGGGGTGTACTTCCTTAAAATGAATGGAGTTATTTTGTATTACTATTTTATACATTATGATGGTGATTTGGACAATAATGAAGGCCATTGTTCTACTAACATGGCCCTTGTTAGTCTAGCAATGGCCTTCATTAATCTCCAACTCTCCATCAATAATGTATAAAATAGTATTAAAAAAACATTCATTTCAGTGGTGCACACCACTGCAGTCTCCTTTGCCCTTTGTCATAATGTGCCTGAGAGTGGGGATGTGGAGGTCAGATTCACTGGGGGGGCATAAGCCTGATTTTAGTGGGGCTCTAATAGTCTGTGCATACCATACCACTCAACTATCTGTAAATGCAAGGGACAGCTCAGAATGTCTGTCACATCTCTAAAAGTTACAACTTATTTATTTTGGAAAAGTGATCTGCAAATCAGGAAAAATTCTAATGTATAAGATTTATCCATATATACCCCAGAGCAGAGATTCCAAAATAGTCCTGCACTCCTAGTGCAAATGAACACACTGACCACTTCAAATTGAATACAACGATTTGTATTCCAATAATAACAGAAGGTTCAAATGCAAGAAAGTGTGCTACTCCTACAGTGAGGTGTGTCCACACTCAAACTAGATCCCCAGTGCTTCAACCAATAGTATGGTCTTCCTCAAGGGGTGGAGAATTTGATTATCTCTCCCTCAAGTACTTATTCCATAAGTAGATAAATGCCCCTACAGTTTAAGGGCAGAATTACAACTTATTTTTGATTACAATTAAGTGGCTCTGGAGGGATAAGGACCTTAGCAACATACAAAACCAATAAACTGAATCATACTCATTTCTCTTGTGAATAAATTAGAAAGCATCATCACATTAATAATATCATATCAAAAACACAAGAGAATGTCATGGAAAATTATTTAGAAAACTTACTAGAAAACATTTTAAAACAACTTAAACGGACAGCTGCCAAAATTAAGTTAGAGTATTCAATATGGCACGATGCAAACTTGATTATCAGTTGTCTGCATAATCATTTTCACTTACAGTAAGTTAGCTACCAACGACCTTACAGCAAGCCAAAAAATCAAAACAAAGTTTTTGAACATACACTTATTAAGCTAACATGTTTGTAGTCCAAAACAATTCTATATTTATACATTTTAACATTTTAACAATGGACTACTACTAACAGCCTTGAAGCAGACCAAGAAATCTTAACAAAAGTTTTTTTTAGGATTTTTACATCTTACTTAAAATTGATATGCAATAAGTCCAATTAATGGAACCAATCCAGGCAGTAATCACTCCCTTATTACTTTCAACATGCCATTTCTGTAGGGGGATCTACCATCCACAGGATAGCCATTTCTGGACCTAAAAAAGGAGGGAGAAAAAACAAAAAAAAACCCAGTATATATTACAGTAACTGTAAAAAAATATAAAATGTTATTTTTTAATGTTATTACAATGTTTTTTCAAAAACGGTTTTAAATCCCACTCCATGTTCAAACCATTAGGCTGTAGGCTGTTTAACGTGAAAATCCAATAACTTTCACGTTACAAGAGTCTATTTAATCTGTCACCACTTCTAGGATACCTCATTATCTGTTCTAGGGCCATGAATTTAGTGCCTTCCACCAGACTACCATGTTTCTCAAAACATAGAAACAAAGAAACATAGACTTTGACGGCAGATAAGGACCACTTGGCCCACCCAGTCTGCCCATTTCCCTACCTATTGGATAAGCTGCAGATTCTAGTTAATTAACAGCCTACTTCCTGCAACTCCCTACTATAATTGCCTTATGTCTGTCCCATGCATGTTTGAATTCCCCCACTGTTTCAGACTCCACAACCTCTCCAAGAAGGCGGTTCCATGCATCCACCACTCTCTCCATGAAAAAGAATTTCCTCACATTACCCCTGAGCCATCCCCCTCTAACTTTAAATTGTGCCCCCTTGTTCTTACACATCTCTTTTTCTGAAAGGTGCTACCCTCCTGGACTTTTTTGATTCCCTTGAGGTACTTAAAAGTTTCTATCACATCCCTCCTGTCCCTCCTTTCATCAAGGGTATACATATTAAGCTCTGTCAGTCTCTCTTCATATGGTTTCTGATGTAGACCCTGCACCATTTTAGTTGCCCTCCTCTAAACTGCTTCCATCCTGTCTATGTCCTTGTGTAGATGAGGTCTCCAAAACTGCACGCAGTACTCCAGATGGGGTCTCACCAACTGTCTGTATAAAGGGATGACCATTTCCCTTTTTCTACTTGTGATGCCCCTCCCTATGCATCCCAGTATCCACCTGGCTCTCCTTACTGACTTGTCACATTGCTTACCCACCTTTAGGTCATCTGATATGACTACACCCAGATCCCTTTCCATTATTGTTGTCGTTAGTACCTCCCCTGCTATTGTGTACTCTTCTCCTGGATTTTTATTTCCCAGGTGCATTACTTTGCACTTCTTTGCATTGAGTCTAAGTTGCCATATGTCTGACCATTCCTCCTACCTTGCCAAGTCCCTTCTCAACCTTTCTACCCCCCCTTGTGTATCAACTCTGTTACAGATCTTTGTGTCATCTGCAAAGAGGCATACCTTTCCTTCCAGACCCTCTGCAATGTCACCTATAAAGACGTTAAAGAGGACTGGCACCAGTACTGAGCCCTGAGGTACTCCACTAGTAACCCCCCTTTCTTCAGAATGTGTTTCATTCACTATTACCTTCTGTGTCCTGTTGTGCAGCCAGTTTGCTACCCAGGCTACCACCCTGGGACCTACTCCCAGGTTGGCTAACTTTTTTTTTTTTGCCAATAACTATATTTTATTAAAGAGAACATTACAAATCAGTGTGCACATCAAGTTATGAGAAGTTACACAATCTTCATCAGTAAAACTGGTGCACAGTTAACCAAAATAAAATAACCAAAACAATTAAAAAAGGAAAAAGATAACACAACAGACATCCAAAACTCCCTCCCTCCCTCCCCCAGCTATCCATTAAAATTATTATACTGAAATACTAGGTGGCAAATACATAGAAGCCATAACCATAAGCAAAATCAGGACTTAAGTCTAGGGAGGAAAGATATGAGTTTCTAAAAAAAATAGGGAAGGAGGCCTGGGTTGCATCGGGTATAATGGCACCTATAGAAATACCAAAAGTACTAGCAAAGAAAAGAAAAAGGGAAAAGGAAGAAACAAAAAGATCCAAGAAGAGATAAAGGGAAGTCGGGCATGCACTCTCTTTTAATAACCGTACCTATCCCTCAGGCATTGACTAAGGTCTTTCCAATATCTATCAAATTTATGCAAAGTATTAACAGATGAATACACTGCCCTTTCTGCATTCAGGGCATTCAAGAACTCCTCCCACCACTCCTTGAAGGAAGGAGTCCATTCCTCACGCCAGTGACGCAAAATCACCAGTTTAGTGACCAGCGCCACTAGTGCCATCTGAACCCTTTGAATGTTGTTTGGAATGAGACCATACATCCCAAAGACGCAGATCTCTGCTTTAAAAAATACTGAAAGGTCATAAAAGGGACTTAACCCATGTTTGACCACCTTCCACAGCTCAATAATTTTGGGGCAAGACCACATCTTATGGTATGTAGTAGCTAAGGAGCCGTTACAGTTCCCGCAGGCCGGAGAACATTGGCTATTCCAGCGATGTAGTTTGGCCGGGGAAAAATAGAAGTTATGTAACAGCTTAAACTGGATATCTCTTAATCTATCCTGCTTTATAAGTGCATAAATGTCAGTCCAGACTTTCTCCCAAACTCTCTCAGTCCAATCCAGAGACATATTGACTTTCCAATAGAAGGGAACCAGAGAAAAGTTAAGGTCCATCTTTGTAATAATAAATTGGTAAATTTTAGAGACAGCTTTACCTGATAGGCAAGTATCACACAATTTATTCCACAGATTCCCAACTTGGTCTGATCTTTTACCCTTACTCAAAAAGGATTTGATGCTACTACAAATTTGAGCCAACCATAACATGGACTGGGGCTTAACCCCAAACTTTACCGCTAATGATGAAAGCGGAAGCATGGAGTTGCCCGCATAAAAATCAGAGATCCGAATCTTGGAGGAGGGTGTTGGATAGAATCTACAAATAGCTTGGTTACCAATTAAAAAGTTCAGGTTCCTCAGTAGAGGTTGAGAAAAATCATAGCGCGGACTTATTTTTAGACCGGCATACAATTGGTGAATAGCCCTAATATCCCACCCTAGGGGTGTTCCTGATCTTCCTGGGTACTTTAGTCCACGGGATATATAGAAGGGATTCTAGGTCTAACTTTAAATCTTTGGCTATGGCCCGGTCTAACCCAAGACCCAAGGAGGGAGTTTCAATTTTACCCGTCCACAAAGCCGCCCTGGCCACGTGGAATGCTAAGTAATATTTTAAAAAATCGGGTAATTGTTGGCCACCAGATTTACGCTGCCGACAAAGTTTAGAATAGGCTCTACGAGGAGGTTTATTTTTCCATATAAAGTCTGAACAATATCTGCATAGATTCTTAAAGAAAGATTTTGGGAGGTATATGTTTAGATTTAGGAGAGGGTAGAGGATCTTCGGCAGGACCACCATTTTAATTGTATTAATCCTCCCAGAGAAGGTCAAAGAGAGTTTGACCATCTCTCCAGGTCTTCTCTGATGTATTTGAGAATAGGTTTTAAGTTTAAATGAGCTAACTCTTCCAAATTTTGGAAATTTGGATACCCAAATATACTAAGGTCTTGGATTGCCACTGGAGACCTATGATGAACACCATCCTTTCTGAAGGAGGTGGACAAAGGATAGAGTGTTGTTTTAGCCAAATTTAACTTATAACCTGAAACGCAAAGGCCGCAATAAGACTTAGGGCTCTGGGAAGAGATAAGGTTGTATCCTAATATGTAGTATTAAATCGTCGGCGAAGCCTGACAGTTTGTGTTCCTGTCCACCAATCCTAGTATCCTGAATTTGTTGGGTCGCCCCTGATAGCTCTAATTAGAGGTTCTATATACAGATTGAACAAATAGGGTGACAGAGGGCAACCCTGGTGTGTTCCCCTCAGTAACGGAAAGGCTGCAGAAATTAAGTTATTACACTGAATTCTAGCAGTTGGACATGAGTAGAGAATCTTAATTAGTTGTAGAAATTGTTGGGGAATACCAAATTTAACTAAGGTTTCAAACATAAAGATCCACTCTACCCGATCGAAAGCCTTTTCCGCATCTAGTGAAATCAGAGAAGCTTCCATACCTGGGGCCGCAGATGCAGGAATTAAATAAAACAATTTCCTGAAATGGTCAGCCGAGGTGCGACCCTCCACGAAGCCAGCCTGTTCCGGGCTAATCAATTCTCGCCAAACGCTCTTTAGTCTAGAGGCCAATATCTTAGCAAAAATTTTTACCTCCAAGTTCAGTAGGGAAATGGGCCTAAAGTTCCCCACTAAGTCTGTAGCTTTCCCCGGCTTGGGTAACAAAATTATTCTGGCTTCAAAAAGTGATTTATCTTTAACTCCATGCAAAAACCAAAAAGTAAAAAGTTGGTTCAGCAACGGAGCTACTTCAGCTTTGAATAACTTATAAAAGAATGGTGAAAACCCATCCGGGCCAGGTGCCTTATCTACTCTGAGTGAATCAATAGCCGACACTATCTCCTCATTTAGTATGGGGGATATTAAACTCAGCCTAGAATCCTCAGACAGATGGGGAAGTGATATATCAGCCAGAAACTTCCGCATTTTAGTAAACACCTGTGGGGAAAGCGGCTGGCTCGAATATAAATCTTTATAAAAAGCCACAAAGATCTCCAGAATACCTTTAGGGTCTGTAACCAACTCACTTGAAACAGGGTGCTTTAAGGCCGTCACCCATTTAGCTTCAGATTTTTGTTTTAATTGCCAGGCCAGCAACTTCCCAGCTTTGCTGCCCTGACCAATATATGTTGCTTTAGATCTATTTGTTAAATTAACCACTTTCTCCCTCAGAGCCCCCGCGTACCATGCTCTCAGTGTGACCAGCTCTTGTTCCTGGTCTTCTGATCTCAGTCTCTCTTGTATTTTTTCCAGCTCTTTAATCCTACTTAAACAATTGGACATTTTTCGATTATATTTCACCTTTCTTACAGAAGCTATTCTAATTAACTCCCCTCTCCATACCACTTTAAGTGCTGCCCATGATTGATCTATGGCTGTAATTGATCCCCAATTTAATTTAATCGACTCTTTCAAAAAGGCTCGGAATCTACTTAACGTTTGGGTATCCTTAAAAATATTGTTATTTAGAGACCATGAGTAAGATCTCTTAGGAATGAGTGGCGGAGCCCAGACAACTTTGACTAGAGAGTGATCGGATATTACTCTTGGAAGGGACAGTGCTTCCGTTACCCCTGAAATACATTGCTGGCTCAGCAGGAAATAGTCTAACCTAGAATAGGTTTTATGAACCGATGAAAAAAAAGTATATTCACGAGTTGTGGGATTGAACAGTCTCCAAGGGTCTACTAGTCCTAGAAATGAGACAAACTCAGCCAGAGCCTGTTGGGCCGGGAAGGTGTGATCTCCTACAGATTGACCTATCTAGTCTATCAGACTGGACTAGATTCAGTCACCTCCCAGTATAGCGGCATCTCCTTGAAGGAGATAGAATCTCTGCCAGGTGGGCAAAAGGAAGGGACTCTATATTAGGTCCATAAATTGACCCCAGCACGAGACACGCCCTCCAAGTTTACCGGAGACAATAATATATCTACCATTCGGTCTGCAATTATATCCGAATGTATAAAGGGACCCCGGCTATCAAATTGCCACTCCCGGCTGGATGAGGAATAACCTGCCCCGAACACTTGGCCTACCCATTTTTCTTAAATGAGAAAGGTGGACAGAAAGAACATGGGTTTCCTGCAAAATGCAATTGCGGATGGTATCGGGCTAAGTGATTCAAAATTACATATTTTTACAGTTGTCTTCCCCTTTAATATTCCATGAGAGAAGGTTCAAACTAGAGGCCATTTGCCCTGCCTTGCCACTTGAACGGTTTTTGGATAGCTGTCCCCCTTAAACGAACCCTTAATAATCCTAACTAAACTAACCCTAGCCCCCCACCCCAAAAACTATCCCCTCCAATAAACATCCTAAGAACCACCCCCCAGGCCCGAAGCCAACTCCTCCTACACTGGTTCATAGTGCGCCATAGAGGTAGGGCTCCCCTCCTCGACTCAACAAAGTACCCAATATGTCAAAAATAAGCATGTGAACCTGCCTAATCCTAAATTGCAATACAAAAATACAAATACGTGCCAAAACCAACAGGTGCCAAGAATCCATTATCGTTTACACTCCACAATGGAGCTAAAAATAATCAAGGAGGTGCTGACTTGTTGCCACATAATAAGATGTAGAGCCCCGCGATTTGCGGCGCCTATTCCCATCAGGCACCCTCAAAGAAAAGCAGGGTAGAAGCCAGCTAAGAAAGAGCCCCAATTACCTGTATGAACACCCCCATGCCGCTCCAACTCTTGTAAACAAAATTAGGCACGAAGTGCTACCCAGTCTGAGGGAAATATGCTATGAAGAAATGGGCCCATATTATGATACGCTCCAAACAAAAGGGGGAGGGGGGGAGAGGAACAATGCCCTATTCTGTGCAAGACCCATATGGCATGAACAGATCACCTATTCATATTACTACCATTACCGTTATGTGCAACGAAGAAATACCACACAAAACCCCTCCGCCCTCCCACCCTTTGAGCTAATACAGCAATTTGTTGCCCACTCCTAACAACAATAACGTGATCTATGCAAATTCTATTAGCTAGAACAGAACAAAGGATAAAATATAGTCGACCAGCTCCCTCTGCTGGACATAAGGAAAATTAATGATCATCCACTGATCTGAGACACAAAATTAACTGATAGCACTGAAGCATAAAATCCAAAATGCCCGAGTATTCAGTTGTCCAAATGATAGTCAAGTCCCAAAGACAACAGTTTGTAGCCAAACTAATAAACTCCAAGGAAGGATTAAGTATAACTCATAAGGCTGTCTGATTAAATTGCTCTCTTTGGGCCACATAGCCCCTGAAGGTCAACACAGTCCACACCGCGATTTAACCTTTGGAAAACAGATCAGGCAGCAGCTCTTGTAGGGAGGTTAAAGCATCTTCTGATGATTCATAGCGCTTTGTCCCTTCTTTAGTGGTGATCTCCAATTTAGCTGGGTACAGCATGCGGTGGCAAATCCCCACCGCCCAAAGCTTTGATGTGATGGGTCGGAAAGAGGCCCTGGCTTGCCTCATCTTCCAAGTCAGGTCGGGTACCAAACGTAGCCTCCTACCCTCCCAGTGAAACGAGGATAGCTTCCTTATTTCTCTCAGGATGTACTCCCTGTCCAGATAGTTCAAAAGCTTAAAAATTATTGGTCTTGGAGGCTCTGTTGGGGGAGGTTTAGCTCTCAGGCACGGTGCCCCCTCTCGATTACATACTCCGGCCCATTTGGTGAGGGCCCAGCTGATTTCTTTAGCAATTTTTGCAAAAAGAGAAGCATATTCGATCCTTCCTCCCCCTCTGGCAGTCCCAGCAAGACTAAATTATTTCGCCTGCTTCTACCTTCTAGATCATCAAGCTGGTCCTCCAACTTCACCACCATTTTTTTGCATTCACTAATAGTAGGCCTAGTTTTCTCCAGCACACGCTCGATCGAAGAAATTGATGCTTCTGTGTCCGTCACCCGGCCGGACTAACTGGGTCAGGCGGGTTTAAACTCCGCTACTTCATCGACCAGCTTGAATAGGGCTTCCTTGATGACCGACGAATCGCTGTAAATTTTGCTTGGTGTGACTTCATCCTCGGCGATCTGCGGTGACAACGACTTCTGGCCTGACCGTTTGGCTTCAGTTCTTGTTACGTCCGCTTGCATTGCTGCGTGACGGCTTCCCAGATCGTTTCGGGACTTGTTCCGGTACTTGTTCGGACAATGTGGGTATAAAAAGAATAGGCTGAAACCCCAAAATTGCGGCAGATTCACTGGTTAGGAGCGGGAGCCCAAAACAGCTACAGCTACTCCTCCATTAGCGTCACGTGACCCCCCGGGGTTGGCTAACTTGATTATTAATCTTTTGTGCGGGACTGTGTCAAATGCCTTGCTAAAGTCTAGGTAGGCCATATCCACAGTCCCTCCCTGGTCTATTACTTTGGTCACCCAGTCAAAGAAATTGATTAGATTCGTCTGATGACCTTCCTACTGTGAATCCATGCTGCTTTGAGTTCTGTGCCCCACTGGCCTCTAGGTACTCAACAATTCTTTCTTTCAGAAGTGATTCCATCATTTTCCCCAACACTGAGGTCAAACTAACAGGTCTGTAGTTTCCTGCTTCTGCCTTGCTCCCACTTTTGTGAAAGGGAATCACATCTGCCCTCCTCCAGTCCTCAGATACCACCCCATCTTCCCATGATTTGTTAAAAGTGTGGTTAGTGGTGTCACTAGGTCCTCCTTAGCTCCTTTAGGATTCTAGGGTGAATCCCGTCAGGCCCCATTGCTTTGTCCACCTTGAGGTTTAGGGTTCTTTCAGTACTCTTTCTTCTGTAAATGGACTGGCGTCAACCCCACTATCCAAAGTGCTTCTACTGTTTGGTTTAGGTAACTCCTCCTCTTCTTCTTTTGTGAATACTGAGCAAAAGTATTCATTCAGTATCTCTGCCTTTTCACTGTCTCCCTCTGCCCATCTCCCCTCTACTTTATTAATCTTCACTATCCCTCTCTTAAACTTTCTATGCTCCCTAATGTACATATAAAAGGTTTTATCCCCCTTCTTAACTGAGTTGGCTATCTTTTCCTCAGTTTGGGCCTTTGCTTTTCTGACTGCCTTCCCCCCTTCTTTCTGCTTTAATTGATACAGTTCCCTGTCATGCTCCATCTGTGATTCCTTATACTTTTTGAATGCAGCCTTTTTCTCCTTAACCTTCCCTGCCACCTCTTTTGAGAACCATAGTGTTTTTTTATTCCACTTTGTTTTCTTTATTTGTTTCACTCAAAGGCTTGTTGCCTCCATGATGGCAGTTTTGATTTTTCTCCGTTGTTCTTCCACCCCTCTTTTCTGGCCATTTGCTAATGCATTCCTCAGGTAGTCACCCATTATGCCAAAGTTAGCCCTTCTAAAGTCCAGTATCCTTGTCTTTGTATGGCTTGTCTCCATTGTTGTGTTTATTGTGAAGCACACTGTGCAGTAGTCACTTGTTCCCACATGTCTACTGACTTCTAAATTTGTGATCCTCTCTTCATTTGAGAGTACCAGGTCTAATATTGCTCCCTCCCGAGTGGGTTCCACCACTAGCTGTCTAAGGCATGCTCCCTGTAGGGCATCGAGAATTACCCTGCTCTTGGATGTGGCTGCAGTCCATGTCGCCCAGTTAACATCTGGCATATTCAGGTCCCCCATCAACAGTATCTCCTCTTTTTCAGCCATTTTGAGAATGCCCTCTATCATTTTCTTGTCCATTTCCTCCCCTTGAGACAGGGGTCTGTATACAACCCCTGTGCAGATTGTGATGCCATTCCCTGTCTCCAAGGTGACCCAGAGTTCCTCTTGTCCTCCCCCTTTACTTTTTAGTTCTGTAGCTTTGATCCCTTCCTTTATGTAGAGAGCTACTCCATCTCCTCTTTTACCCTCCCTGTCCCTTCTGTAGATTGTGTACCCTGGTATGTTGACATCCCAGTCATGGTTCTCCGTGTACTATGTTTCTGTGACTGCCACAATATCCAAGTGTTCCTCTTCCATCAGGGCTACTTGCTCTGGAAGCTTGTTTCCAAGGCTATGGGCATTGGTACTCATTGCCCTCCATTTAATGTTGACTTTATCCTTTTTTACCCCATCTCTGCTCTTATTGCCCTTGTCTATTTTTCCATTTACCCCATCCTGCCCTCTGTCAAGCTCTGTATCTCAGTGTTTACCCTATTACCCACCATGTTTTGTGGGGGGGGGGCTTGAACTTTCCTGTTTCCTATTAGCACCTCCCCCCTTGGCTAGTTTAAAAGCTTGCCAAGGAAGTCTTTAAACCTGTCACCTAGGAGTGTGTTTCCCTTACTGGACAGATGCAGACCATCATGCCAGTATAGACCTTCATCTCTCCAGGTGGACCCCAGTCCCCAATGAAGCCAAAGCCCTGTGCTTTGCACCAGTTTAGCAACCATTCATTAAACTGCATGGTGTGCAGTACCCCAGCCTCATCCCTGCCATAGACTGGCAGCACCTCTGAGAAGGTTACTGTGCTTGCTACCTGTCTGAGGCCCCTCCCCAAATTCACAAATTCATCCTGCACTGCACTGATATCATGCCTAGCTAGTTCATTTGTCCCGAGGTGGACAATGATATCTAGTTTCCTCTCCTGTGATGCTGCTTCTACAATCCTGAGGATTTGCTTCCTGTCCCTCCAAGCCATGGCACCAGGCAAGCACCTTATTTCCCTCTCCTCTCCCTTCCCCAGGTCTACACCCCTAACAACTGAGTCACCTATCAGAAGCTGTTTCTTTCCCCTGTGGTGTCCCTTGCCACTCTTTTGTGGGTCTCCCTTGTGGATGTCCCCAGCATTCTTCTTGGTCTCCAATGAAGGTGTCATCATAGAGAAACCTTGATTTGCCAGACTGACATGTGATTTGTGTAGAGGTGCAACTCAGGGGCTATGCCTCTGTTCCACCACCCTCACCCTCCCAGAACCTACTGTGGTCCATCTGCTCTTCACACATGGCAACCTCTGAGGCAGTGGTTGTGGAACTGGTGCTCTTTGGGTGGGGGAGGCCTCCTTAGTTCTTGCCAATTCAGCCTGGAGGTGGGCAACCTCCTCCCTCAGAGCTGACAGTTGCCTGAAAATAGGGCAGCAATGCAGGTTCCAAAATGTCTCCTGGAAAATTGCTGCCCCATAGCCAGTGCATTGCACCACTCCCCACATGTACCTCTTCCTTATAATATACAATGAGTAATATATTTTTTTTTTTGTGTGTGTGTACTTATCCTTTATGCACTGTGCTGGGTAATTAAGAATATGACAGTTCTGCCCCAAGACCTGTTGAAGGTGATGTCAGAACCTTGGCTATAAAATGCCATGCCTGGGGTGGGCGGGGTGAGGGAAGGGTGGGTGGGTAGGCCACAACCACTGGTGACTGTTAGAAACAATCAAATACACCACTGCCCCACCACCCTGGTAAGTACTGCCCTTTATAGTAAGTCAACCAACACCACAATTTACTAGAACACTGCTCCTACACAAACCACTCTACTGAGTCCAGGGATAAAAATGAAGTCACTGTTCAGCCAGCAGGACACTTCTAAAATATTTCACAAATATCCTTCCAAATCCTATGTGTCTAGCACAGAAATCAAGCAACTTCAGTTGTATTTCACCCCCTCTGGTTATAAAATTACTACACTTTAATGGAATCCTGCAATTCTTAATGCCAATAAGAAAATAATGAAACTTTCTGTAGAAAGCGTAGCTTACCTTCCTAACTAGTCCCCAACAATATTATGTTTTACCAGGTTCCCAGTTCCTCAAATGCATTCTAGTTTGTTCTCTGCAGTATGGCAAGTTTCTCAGCTTCCAACAGGAGCAGGCAAGTCTTTTCTGACTGGCTTCTCTCTGTGTAGTTTGCCTAAGACAGCACAGTGATAAAAGCCCCACCCAGAATCAGTTGCTTGACTAGTGACACCTGTGATGTAAGCAGGCCTTTCATTGAAGACAATTTGCTATGTCTGCTTCTACTACACACACAAACCCTTTATCTGAAACCAGGGATAAACTCACTGCTCAGCCAGCTGGACACTTCTAAAATATTGCACAAATATCCTTCCAAATCCTATGTATCTAGCACAGAAATCAAGCAACTTCAGTTGTATTTCGCCCCCTCTGGTTATAAAATTACTACACTTTAATGGAATCCTGCAATTCTTAATGCCAATAAGAAAATAATGAAACTTTCTGTAGAAAGCGTAGCTTACCTTCCTAACTAGTCCCCAACAATATTATGTTTTACCAGGTTCCCAGTTCTTCAAATACATTCTAATTTGTTCTTTGCAGTATAGCAAGCTTATCAGCTTCCAAAAGGAGCAGGCAAGTCTTTTTTGACTAGTAAGTGGTTTATGTAAAGACCTGCTCTAGTATTATGCACATGTTCCTGTATGCGCTATTTTACAGGGCATATGATTCTACCAACATACCAAAGTTTACATGGGCACCAAATGCAATACACTACATAAGTACTATTGCAATTTAAAAAGACTGAATTTCCACTCTTTCACTGTACCCTTCTAGTTTAAATGTCTTTCCTTAATGACAATAGTTACAAACATTACACTTACCACATCTATACATGCCAACCGGTGCTGGTGGAAGCCACATTCTACTTTCTTGTTTGGGGGTGACATATCTACTCTTAATCAGTTTGTCCTTCAAATTCTCAGTCCTAGAAAAGGATATTCTAGGAGTTTCTCCCAATTCTGCTTTCAAAATTGGGTCATTTAACAGTATAGGCCAATATTTTTTCACTATTCCACCTATTTGTCCAGTCTGCTTATTGAACTGAGTCACAAATGTGACTGGTGGTTTAGTTTTAGCCTCTATTGGTTGTTTCTTCTTAGGTTTAAGTAAATTCTTCCTATCCTCACTTTTAGCTTTTTCCTTGGCCTGTGTCAGAATATCTTTAGAATAGCCCCTAGTTGCAAACCATTGTATCATTTCAAAAGATTGAGTTTCAAAATCTTCTTCTTTTGAACAGTTTCTCCTCAATCTTAAAAAATGGCTGTAAGGTACTGAATTAACCAGAGATTGGGGGGGGGGGGGCACTATCCGCTCTCAAGAAACTATTTGTAGCCGTTTCTTTCCGAAATGTTCTTGATTGAATTCTATTCTTTTCAACAAATAAAGTTCTCTTTTATATGTTATGATGGTGATTTGGAGAATAATGAAGGCCACTGTTCTACTAACAAGGGCCTTATTAGTCGAGCAGTAGCCTTCATTAATCTCCAACTCTCCATCAATAATGTATAAAATAGTAATAAAAAAATACCCCCATTCATTTCAATGGTGCACACCCCTGCAGTCTCCTTTGCCCTTTGTCATAATGTGCCTGAGTGTGGGGATGCGGAGGTCAGCTTCACTGGGGAAGGGGTGATAAGCCTGATTATAGTGGGGCTCCAATAGTCTGTGCATACCATATGCTCAACTATCTGTAAATGCAAGGGACAGCTCCAGAATGTCTGTAACATCTCTAAAAGGTACAACTTATTTATTTTGACTGAAAAGTGACATGCAAATCAGGAAACATTCAAATGTACAAGGTTCATCTGTATATACCCCAGAGCAGTGCATCAGATTTGTGCTTAAACCCACCCAGTTACTAACCAATGTTTTTCTGGCAGAAGTTCTGCCCCCCCCGCCCCCCTCAAAAAAAGAACTTTGTCTCAATTTTTCTCCCCAACTCCATTCCATTCAATTCAATACTCATCCCCTATGGGTCATGAAGCCACCCAAAGGTGAAGAAACGTGAAAAACACATCAATATTTCAGTCCTCCCTCCTTCCCCAATCCCCCTGTAAAAAAATGTATTTACTTTTACTTACCCAGTCACATGGCCAGAACCTGCAGCGTGGCACAGTGTACCACCAGACCAGTTTTCAGTCCGCTCCCCCTCTCTCCTTCCACCAGAAGTTGGATGCTAGATCTGACCATCACAGGTTCCCAGCGTGGTCTGCAACCAAGTCACCTTCCCAACTGAACCCACCCAACCTGGGTTGCTTGCTTCTTGCTTGGTTGCTGCTGTGGCTGCTGCTGCACTGCACTGATCAAGGCCTATGAAGGCCACCCACATGGCTGTCAGTAATTCTACTAAGCCTAGCTTGCTGCTGTGGGGGTCTGCACTGTTTTTTTTTTTTTTGCAAGGCTAGCCTAGTAGAGTAAATAGATAACCTAGTCTTGAGTTAGTTTCTAACTCATCCTCTGCTCCTTTAGCCACCAGAGAAGATGGAGACTCACTAGGAGTAGACCAACAAAAATATGCTGCCACAGCATTGCTATTGAGACTTCACTGCTCACTGACTCCTCCAAGCTGTAGTGTGCAGTCTGTTTACTCTGTGGGAGAAAAGATAGTGTTGCACTTGTAAGACTTATGTGCTCTTTCTTGGCTGGGTCTCATCAACATCACTTGTGATTGTGCTGCCACTAATAGGTGGAGATAGTGAACAACATAACACAGACCCAGTCGAGTCTGGAGAGTACCTGCAGCATGAGCTCACATAGGCCAGGTGGGCACTTGTTGTGCAAAATATTAAATCCAAATTTAATGTCATTATTGCCATACCATAAGAACAACTTAGGCACACATATGGGGTGGGAGGGGACTGCCTCCCTCTGCCCTATCTAAGTGGCACCCCTGCTTAATGGTAGACATTCATTCTTAGGGGCTAATACAATGGTTTCCACTGTGCTCTGAAGAACTGTATTTCCATGTTTCATGATGTGACCTGATCATTATGTGGGATAGTGTCCCTCATTGTCCCTCATTTTGAGTCCATGTCTCTCATTTCAGTGACAAAATGTGAGGTATGGTGCATGCTTCCAAGACCCTACTTAGCATAAAGAGTGCTGAGCATGGCCATAGTGTATATGCTCAATACAGAATGAAAAAGAGAAAGTGAGATGAAACAGTCAAGGAGAAACACATTTCTAGCACAAAATAGGCATAAGGGATTTGCATGGTCCAAAATAAAAAGGATATAGGCTTTACAATACAGAGGCCCTTCTTCATACATCTGGAATGGGGGATGTTGACTGGCTATATCCTAGGCATTTAATGCAGTAAGCAAACAATATTTTACAAATTAATGGCGATTTAATGACAAAAATTAAAAACCATTAAACAACTTGCAAAAGGATCAGAATTAATGAGTTAACCTAATTTTTATGGGAATTCAAATAAAATGTATTTTAATGACTATTTGCTAGCAGTAGTATAAGAAATAGAAACTGATGTGTTTCTTAGATGATATTTTCTCCAGCTTAGCTGCTGCACACATGGCAAGCATGTAGCACGTGAACCTGATGTGAATCCTAAATGATGTTCACACCTGCTAACCTGCTGTGCACATGTTAAGCTTGCAGCTTGTAGCATGCAAACCTGATTTGCTTTTTAAACCTGGTTCACTTAAGATCACTTTGTGTATGCGAACTGCATGCAAATATTGCATAATTAAGCACATGGCCTGCATTCTGCAGTACACAGCACACCTACATTTCTTTAAGGGATGAGAACTCCTGTTGTAACTCTGCATTTTTTTTTATGTCTTAACCAATGTTTTATGGAATATAGCCCAAATCTAAATAAAAAAATGGGTGATTAACAAACCCAGTACTAAAACCAAATCAATTACTGTATCCATTCAGCCGTTATTACAAATCATGTTGAAGATTTCTGTTTTAAAAAAATGAAGCTTAAAGTTACAATCAAAATGTTTTACTTTGCAGTAAATTAGAGAACCCATGTAAGTGGACATGGGCAATGCCTACTGAAGTTAGAGCTTCAGAATTTCAGAACTATCTGAACGAGACACCCTCTTATGGTTATAAAAATGTATGGAATGTTTAGAAGCAAAACATCCTGATTGGCTAAGAATGATGTTATGACTTATAATAGCCAGAGGATTACCAGTTACGCCTGCCATACATGAAACAGTGCACTTAACCTTTTGTGCACTAGCCTTCTTCTTCCTAGTTCGAATGTTCTGTGAAGGCACTGAACCTCTGCCCCAGTGCTGAGCCCCTTCTTTAATCAGCTGGAGGCTGTCCCTTCTGAACATTTTTTGATCCTACCAAAATGCCCCAATTCCCTTTGAAACTGAATGTATCCAAGTACACAAAGTTTTTAACTGTTTGTTAAAAGTGAAGATTTTAACCTCCTCCCCACTCTGTGTGAACAGCAGAACTTCTGAAAAGGTCACTGAAGCCACAACATCTTTATGCATTTTACACAGTGTGCAGAAATTGGTCATCACCAACTCAGTAGTTCGGTTTTCCAGATCATTTGTCCCTAGGTGGATATTTACATCAACCCAACCTCGTGCTTCTTGAACTAATGTTTTAAGTCTCAGGATGACCATCTCTCTTCTTGCTAATGGGATGCATTGTAACAGTTTGCCTTCCTTACCTTTAGTCACTACCAGATTCTCCGTTACCCTCACAGCTTAGTCCCCCAGCTATCAGGATATCCCTTACTCATATTTTACTGTTCTCTTTGGATGGACCCCTCCCCCAGGTTTTGCACTCACTGCAGCCTTTTGGGACCTCTGTGTAACCAGCTGGAGCAACTCAACTGCAATGACCATGCAAACTGTGTCACTCAACCAAGTGAAGCAGTTTTGTATTACCAGGGATGAGTTACCCCCTCCTGGGGTCATCCATCTTACACCTTTCCCCTGCTCACAACGGTCCAACCCTCCTGTTTGGGAGTTTTTGAGGGAGGCAGAGCTTTTGAGGAATCTCCAGCTCCCACTCAGTCTTGTACCACAGCCTTTTTATCTCTGCCCTTGCTGTAGCTAGTTCGTTAGTGAGTACTATCAACCTCCTGCATATTGGGCAGCAATCAACTTCCATAAGCACCCTTCTGAAGATGGTTGCTCCACTGCCCAACAGCTGACTAGTTCCTCTTTACCAACCCCTAGGACCTGCAGCATCTTTTCTTGAGGTGTAGTCATCCTGTTAAGTTCCCTGCCAGCTTCCTCCTATCCCTCTCTTGTCTGTTTTCTCTTCCCTTAGAACCTTTATCACTTTATTCTAGATAGGGTTTTACCACTGATGGCAAAACTCTCCTGTCCAGACCTAAAGAATTATATACTTGGGAGTTTCTCTTATTAGTGTACCCCAGATAGGGTTTTACCACTGATGGTCACCACAGCTGCCATGTAGTGTTCTCCCACCCAGGTTTTCTCCTATGCTACTTGGTCTCAGCATTCCTCCATACTTAAGTCCTACTCTGGTAGTGTCTTCCTTGATGTCACCACTGGGACCCCATCTCCCCAGCATCACCAGTGCTTTTTACACAGAGAAATTCATTACATTAAGTACACCAGCTAGATCTTACCTTGCAAGGGTGCAAACAAGGGCCAGTCCTTCAGTGCAGTGGTTGGATTTCCACTTGAGGCGCCAGCGACCCGGGTTAGGGAACAGACCCGGGGCTTCAGAGGGCTGGTCGGGGGAGAAGGATGGAGCATCCTGAGTACTGCTCTCCTTCTCCGGGGGAGGGAGGAAGGGGAGTGTGTCCAATGCTTGACGGACCCCTGGTGGAGGCCGGTGGTACTGCAGTGACCGGTGCTAGAATGTTCAGGTGGTGGGGTGGATGCTGGACGTCATTGCACATCCCTGCCCCCAGAAAAAAATGCTGTCCCCCCAGTATGATGGCCTGTTCCACCACCCACTGCCACTAATGCCCACTGGGGGGGTCCTGCTCTCATGGCCCCAACCCGGGGGAAATCTGAGGCTTGCCCACAATGTCTGTAAGGGGGTGGGATGCCCCTCTGGTGGCCCCACCAAGGGGGGTAAGCCTGGGAATGGGGGCGGCGAAAGGATGGGATCTGAGGACATGGGAAGGCTGGCCCAAAAATATAAAAAAAAAAAAAAGCAAGGGCGCAAACAGACAGATTCCCTTGCTGACCTGACAGTGCTCCCTGATGACACCCCTGTAGAAGCCATTCTCCTGCTTCATGGTTCTTACACAGTGGGGTCACTTTTTTGAGGGTTGCTTGCATGGGTTGATGTTAAATACTGGACTGCTAGTGTCTTATTGCATGCTTACAGTCATGTGATCCACCCCCAGCAATGGTATCTATCGTGACTGCCTGCCACCCCTCAGCTTTTCACAATCTTTTCCTTCTCCTATCCTTTCAATAGCCTGCTACTTACAGCAAAACTCACACATTTTAATTTTTAATTCTCCTTTGCCTTTGCTCTTCAGCGCTGCTGTCCCCTCTCACCACCACAGTCTGAATAAAATTGACTGGTGCCGAGTTCTCCATGTTATGTTTAAAGTTGTGCAGCTTTCATCTACTGGACACTTTCTGTCGCACGGTATTCTCCAAAAATTGGCACCACATATGGATGCCTCCCACCGCTCAACCTTCCACAATCCCTTCCTCTTCCCATCCTTCCATCAAGAGGCCCCTATAGCAAAACTCAGACAGTAATTTGTTTTTCCTTTTCTTTTGCAGTAATTCCTTGTTACTGCTGTTACTGGGCTCTGCTGAACCCAGTCACCACCCCAGTTGTTATGAACTCATGTTACACATCTGATGCCAAATTCTCCTTTATTAAACCTTGTGCAGCTAGCATCCCATTAGATGCTCACAGTCATGTGGTGCACCCCAGCAATGGAGTTGCATGTGGCTGCCTCTTGCCTCTTAACTTCTAACAGTTCCTCACTTATCCCATCATTCCAACAAGCAGCCTCCCCCCCCCCACTGCAAAACACACATATACATTTTTCAATTCTCCTTTTCTGTTCCTGGACTCTGCTGGCCCCTCTCTCCACTACATACTGAATAAAATCACCAGATGTTGAGTTCTTCTATTTTAAACATTGTATTGCTAGACTCCTGTTGGACACTCACAGTCACTTTGTCCACCACCAACTTCAGTACCACTCAGGGCAGCCTCTCACACCCAGGGGTGTCATTTTAAGAAAAACATAGGGGTTGCAAGGTAAACTATAGGCCTGGGATCGGGGTTCCATCTAGGCCCCCGAAATTTTTTTTTTGATTTGGTGCATTTTGGGGGTAATTTGAAACAGATTTTGCTACCTTGTTACCTCCTTCCCATGCCCAGTAATTTGCACCCTTTCCCCTGCCCAGAGTCCCAACAGTCCAGAATGTTGCCCGAGCCACTCTCTCCATAGCATTTCATCATAATCATAAGGGTTGCAAGACTAGTCAATGGCGACACCCATTCTTACATAAAGTACTTAAGTCCCTGGTTATTTTTTATATTCAACATTAATACTCAGCTCACTGGCCCCCCCCCCCATTAAGTTGGGTTTACCTTTATTACTCTTAGAAATATTTACAAGTGACATGTCTTACCTTGCTTGGGTCTTGCAAACTAGACTGCAAGCTGACTGGAGACACTGCCTGTAAACTGGGATGGCAACTGACTGAAGACATTGCCTGCAAACTGGACTGGAAGCTGACTGGAGACACTGCTTGCAAACTGGATTGGAAGCTGCAAGCTGACATGTGACACTGCTGGCAAATTGGAAAAGTAGCTGATTGGAGACACTGCTGGAAAACTGGATTGGTATCTGACTGGAGACACTGCTGGAAAACTGGCCTGGTAGGTGACTGGAGACACTGCTGGAAAACTGGACTGATAGCTAGCAACTGGGCTGTAGACACTGCTGGCAAACCAGACAGGTAGTTGACTGTAGACACTTCTGCCAAACTGATTGGAGGCACTGCTGGCAAACTGGACTGGTATCTGACTGGAGACACTGCTGGAAAACTGGACTGGTAGTTGACTGGAGTCACAAAAGGCAAACTGGACTGGTAGCTGACCTGACTGGACACACTGCTGTCAAGCTTGACTGGTTAGCTGACTGTAGACACTGCTGTCAAACTAGACTTGGTTGCTTGCAACCTGACTACTGCTGGCAAGCTGGACTGGCTGCTGACTGGAGACACTGCTGGCAAGCTGGACTGGCAGCTGACTGGAGACACTGTTGGCAAACTGGACTGGTATCAGACTGGAGATATTGCTGGCAAGCTGGACTGATAGCTCACTGGAGACACTGCTAGGAAGCTAGACTGGTATCTGACTGGAGACACTGGTGGCAAGCTGGATTGGTGGCTGACCTGACTGGAGACACTGCTGGCAAGCTGGACTGGCAGCTGACTGGAGACACTGCTGGCAACCTAGACTTGTAGCTGACTGGAGATACTGCTGGTAAACTAGACTTGTAGCTGACTGGAGAGACTGGTGGCAAATTGGAGTGGTAGCTAGCAACCTGGCTGTAGACATTGCTGGCAAACTGGACTGGTAACTGACTTCAGACACTGCTAGCAAACTAGATTGGTAGCTGACCTGACTGGAGACACTGCTGGAAAGCTGGACTGGTATCTGACTGGAGATCTTGCGATTAATTTCTGGCTTGTGCTGGTATGCAGTTCCTGAGGGTCAGCAGTGCATTTCAAGTGTCGTCAGTGGCTCTGAAGAATTGCTTTTCTTGGCATAAACACTTGATTAAATACAACATGGTCAAAGCAAACCTATCACCTTACTAAACTGTCAGTCTAACGTGGAATAAATGACTAAAGTGTGGAATGCCTAGACCTGAATTTCCTCTGTGCCCCTGATCTCTGAATCTTTTGCAGGCTATTTTAAATACAAACCAATATATCTCTACAGTTGCAAACCTCTGGCTATGTTAGTACCCACTGATATACCTCTTGAGGAAACTCATTAAAGAAACATGTTCTGCTCCATGGAAGTACATGGAACAGGTGAGGTTTGCAGATGAAAAATGAAAGGTTCTGGGCATAACCATGTTAAAGGCCTTCAGGCTTTCTTCATAACTTTTGTTCCCAATACTGCTAATCATATTAGTGTCCCTGTTCTGCACTCACTCAATTTTCTCAACATATTTTTTTGTATTGTTATATATTTGTTGATCGATACATATCATATCACATTGTGGTCCCCTTTTGGCATCATGGTACCACTTACTCTGCTTTATAGACTCCAATTAGGTTAAAGGGAAACTGTCAATCTTTTTTGCATCATATTATTTCTAGGTAAAAACCCACATTTTATGATTGATTACCTTCTCTAAAATTCATTGATGTTGCTGGTTGTTTAATCTGCTTCCTTGCTTATTAGAACTGAAATGCATGGGAATGTATAGTTACATGCAACCTTGTTTTTCTCCAGATTGTTTACCTAAGCTTACTGCATTCTTCCTGAGCATTAGAAACACCCTCAAACAGTGCAGCCTCTTGTGATACAATGGTCTCATCTACTCCCACTGCATAATGAGTAGCTAGATAATATTGGGGGTGTTCCTGAGTCCAGGAAAGATGCAGTTGTAGTTGGTCAAGAAATGTAAACATACATGTTTTAATGTGGTAACAACAGTATGGTTGGCACTCAGTTGTATGCTTTTTAGAAGAAGAAAAAAGGAGTCTGAATCAAGCAACCAGCTACATCAGCAGTCTCAACAGAATGAGAAATATCATAAAATGTGTTTTTTAAATTAGGGGCACTTTGAGGCCAAATGGGATTGACAGTGTCCCTTTAGTGGCCTGGGTCATCAAATTCCTGTTGAGGTTTATTATCCAAAGTTGAAAATAAATTATTCAATACAGTTTCTCACTGCCTCTATGCAGGGAAAGGTAAGTGGGCTAGGTGACAAGTGTAGTACTCTTCCCCCGGAAACAATACTATCCCACTACGGCCTCACAGGCAGGTTCAACCCACCCTGCGCGCACACCGTATAATGTATTGTAAACACAAATACAAGACAGATTCAATAGAAATGCAATGAACACCATAGTAAAATGCCCAAAACAATAAGTGTGTTTTTGGGGGTACAAGATTCAAGGATCGAGGGTTATAGGTTAAACTGGGCAATGAATTTGAGGGAGTGGGTTATTCCTGTTCCTAATGTACTCACACAAAAGATTGGGCGGTGACCATTTCTCATAGCAAAAGGCTTAAGGGATGGGACATGTGGAAAGTACGGTGATAGTGGAGAACATTGGACCACCAGGGACCTACGCTATTAGTGTAGCATACTGATGTACATTGTGTGGCATAATGACTAGATGCATGGGTATGCCTTGCGGCTATTTACAGTATTTGTTTATTTTTTTTTTTTACAGTTACATGTTTCCATTATTTTTCTTCGTAGTTTATCTAAGTTTTGGGGCTTCATCCCCACACTCCATGAATTAAAAAGACAAGGGGGGTGTTGGGGGAGTGCCCCCTAACTCAACAGACAAAATCTAAATCAGCAGCAAACAAGCGACTACTTTATTTGAGTTGGGGTGCTTTTCCCCCCACACTACCATGTTAAAAAGACAAGGGGTGTGTGGGTGGCAGAGACTCCTACTCAAATAAACTGACAAAACATAAGTCGATGCCAAAGATGTGACAAAAGTAGCCTAGCACAGCTACAGCATAGCGCAGCAAGCACACTATGCTGTATTCACTTTAGCTATGTTTGTCGTGGTGGTCCAACGTTCTCCACTATCACAAAAGTTATATGGTCCACAAGCAGTGGGTGCTGTGTAATTTGTTTCTTAGCAAATCTGTTAGAGCAGAAGGGCATTTATTTGTGGTGAAAAGGAGAGAGTAACATGTAGCAAACCTCTCCAGAATTAGCACAGTGCACATATGCTAGCCTGGTTTATTGTTCTTAATTCAAGTTTCTGACTGTAATGTTGTTTTCCCCACCGACCATGCAAATCAAACAGTAAGAGCAGGACATTTAACGGTAAGTAAGTACATGTTTATTTCTATAAGGCACCCTTCCACAGCTCAGGGCGCCTTTACAATATCCTTCATACAATATTAAAAAACATAATTATAAATAACATTAAATTCAAAACACAATCCGATATAATTCAGGTCACTAAAAATGCTTGGTTAAAAAGGAAGGTCTTTTAAAGCTTTTTTAAAGCTCTCCACAGTCAGGCTGACTGTGACTGTGATGCCTGGACAACTACATGCCAGTCAATCTATATTTTTCTTACCTGTGATCTGGTTTATATAGAAGGTAAGAGAGACATAGGACTAGAGATAAAAGCTAACTAGGTTGATTGGGAACTAGCTGACAAGCAGGAATCACAGAGCTGTAATAAATGGCAAATTCTCTGATGGCGTGTGTCACAAATGGTGTGCCATTGGGGTCTGTTTTGTGGCTGTTGTGTTACATGTATAAAAGCAACATTGAGGGGCTTCAGTGCTCACTCTTCAAGGGTCACTCACACGTTAAGTGTGAAGCTGCAATGTTTTGGAACTGGCACCTTAATGGAGCACACTCACACCATCCAATAAAGTAATGACTGCAAGGGGGAAAAAAGTTTCAGCACCCTGTAATTGGTTGGAACTGGGACAGGAGGGAAGGAGTCTGGATTCTGGCAGGGGGAATTAATGAGAGGGAGAGACCAAGGACCAGCCATCAGACAAAAAAAAAAAACAGAAGTTAGAGTGAGGAAACTGCAAGCCAGGAGTAGCAGGAGCCAGCCAGCACAGGCAGCAACAGTACAGGTGTCGCAAAGATTTCATAGGGGTTACAAAAAAAGCATAAGGAATGCAGTTGCGACCCCTGGTGACCACTAAATGACATCTCTGCTTGATACCCTTGACAATTTTCAGCTCTGGATTTGCCTTTGCAGTTCTGATCACCTTCTTGGTCTCCTTCAGCTTACTCTGCCCCCCTGCCCCACTCCTCCTCTCCTTGATTCTTCTTGTAACTGGATGAGGCTCTGGTTCTCACCTCATCCCTTAATTCTTCTGAGAGCCAGTTAGGTTTCTTATACTTGTTTCCACATTAAAATGAGGAAGCAGAATAGCATAGCGGTTAAGTGCACTGGGCTGAAAAACCTGGAGACCTGGGTTTGAATCTTACAGCCCTCACTTGCATACTGCATGATCCTGAACAAGTCACTTTTTTTTATTTACTATTTTTTTTTCTGCTGCCAGCTGCTCATCCCATCCATGCCAGCCCTGAGTACCTGCCTCTCTCCACAGTCACCTTGTCCCTGCAGATACACCCTGGCTTACCACCCAGGGTGGGGCTATGGCACCAAGCAGACCCATCTATTACAGGAGAACGTGTCAGCAAACAGACATTGCCTCCCTGGCTTACCCTCCAGGGTGGGGTTCAGGGCCTGGTGGTGTCACGGAGCTGTAATTGGTCGGCAGGGAGGCAGAAAGCTATGGAGGCTAGGTGCCGGGTGGGCTTCATCTGTGGTGGCTGGCAATTATTTTCTGGGCTGCCCTAGGAGCAGAGATGTGCAGTGATGTCCAGCATCCACCCTGCCCCCCTTAGCCTGCTGGCACCGGTCGTCTATGGTTTGCCTGGCCTCTGCCAGGGGTCCATCAGGCACCAGATACTCTACCCTCCCTCCCTCCCCCAGAGAAGGAGAGCAGTCCATGGGACCCTCAATCCTTCTCCCCTGACTGGCCCTCTGACTTCCCAGGTCCATTCCTGAACCCAGGTCATCGGCATTGCAAGTGTAAATCCAACCACTGCGCCGGCAGGCTGGCCCTCTGAGCAAGTCATTTAACTTTTTTGTACTCCCAGGTCACACCTGGAAACATGCTTTGACATAGTGTGTCTTTCCTGGATAAACAATTTTTCATTACCCTTAAAATGCAATACAAATCCTGCATACTGTGTTGGAGCTATTTTTGAACATGTAAACTATTGATTCAAACAACTTTGTCAAGATAGCACTAAACTGATAGTCCTCACTATTTTCAATCTTTTGCAGTTGCTATGCAGCGAGGGCACCAGGTCACATTGTAAAGACCAGTGCTAAACATTTTATTACTAACAGATTAAAGGAGACTTTATTGATTATCCAAGTTGTAAATAAATCCATTTCCACAAGCTTGTC
Organism: Neoceratodus forsteri; assembly: GCA_016271365.2. NCBI lineage: Eukaryota > Metazoa > Chordata > Ceratodontiformes > Ceratodontidae > Neoceratodus > Neoceratodus forsteri. The sequence goes on from CM057449.1 coordinate 376,875,494, forward strand.
TTCGGAGTGTGTTTGGGATTTTTTTTCCAGAACATTTAGAACTGTAGCCTAAGTTCTTTTCAGCTATTTCCTGGAGTCACAAAATGAGGTAATCCAACTGCACTTTTATCTGATCAGACCCAAGTTCCACTGGCTCACTGGCTTATTCCTGAGTTCTACATGCAACACACAGAAGACACTGTGAAATATTTAATGTCAAGTCCTGCAAAGGATGTATGGGTGATATACTGTATCATACTAAAGAAACAACTACTGCAATAACTGTTCACCCATTATAATAGCCTCAGTGGTGGAGAAACTGATAGAGACCCTGCTGAAAGAGTGACAGGAGAGACTGGTTGGGTACCTTGAGGAGGAGGGTCTGATTGAGGACAACCAACATGGGTTCAAAGGTGGCAGGTCTTGTCAGACCAACCTGATCAAATTCTTTGAGGAGGTTACAGAGGTATACAATCGGGGTTGGGGGGTGGATGTTGCTTATCTGAATTTCAGGAAGGCATTCAACTCCCTCCCACAAAGAAGGTTGGTAAGCAAGTTGAACAATCTGGATGTGGGAGAACTGGCTGGGTGGGAGGACCCAGAAAGTGGTGATCAAATGGAAGCACTCCAGGGAACTAGGGATGAGGAACGGGGTGCCTCAGGGGCCAGTGTTGGGGCCCATACTATTTAATGTGTACGTGAGGGACTTAGCGGAGGGTCTAAATGTAAAGGGTGTTTGTTCATGGATGACATGAAGATATATAACAGAGTCAATGCATCCTGGGTGGGGAGGGTGGGGAGGATAAGGCAGAATCTAGCCAAGCTGAAGGAGTGGGCACAAAAGTGACAATTGCAATTCAATGCAAAAAAGTGCAAGATAATGCACATAGGACAGAATAACCCAAGAGCTACTTAGTGCCTGGAGGGGAAGCACTGCAGGTCATAGAACAGGAAAAGGACCTGGGGTTTTTGATCACAGACACGTTAAAGGCTAGGAGTCAGTGTGAATGAGCAGCTGGGAAAGCAACAAGAGTGTTGGCATGCATTGGGAGAGACTTCACTAGTAGGAGGAGGGAGGTGATCATGCCATGATATAAAACATTGGTCAAACCACAACTGGAGTATGAAGTTTAATTCTGCAGGCTCCATTTGCAGGGTAACAAGGATAGGCTGGAAAGGATACAGGGAAGGGCAACCGAGATGATCCAGGGGATGCAAGGGAGACCATATGGGGAGAGGCTGGAAGAGCTTGGTCTTTATATGCTAGAAATGAGATGGGAGAGGGGGGACATGGTGGAAACCTTCAAGTACTTGAAGGGAAAAAATAAGGTTAAGGGAGATAGCATCTTCAGACTAAATGAAAACAAAACCATTAGAGGGCATGCATTTAAGCTGGAGGGTGGTAGATTTAAGGGGTGAACGTGAGGGGGTGTCATTTCTCAGAGGGGGTTGTACAACCATAGAACAGGTTGCCCGAGTGGGTGGTGGAGGTGGATATGATAAAAAAAATTCAAAAGAGCCGGGATAACTACATTGGACTAGGAAGGAGAGGGAAAAGAGGGCAAAAGAGAGGGATATAAAACAGAGGTGGGGGACTATCTTGGGCAGACTCGATGGGCTGAATGGTCTTTTTCTGCCAGCATGATTCTAGAATTCTTAGAATCTAATGGTTTACAGGAGAGTAAGCAACGTGGATTCCCCAGGGTGAAGTAGTGCCAAATGAATCTAATACCATTTTTTGCTGGGTGACAAAGGAGATGGATGGGGTCAGCTGTCAATGTGGCTGATATGGACTTAAGTAAAGTCTTTTACACAATGCCATGTGAGAGGTTACTACAAAAGTTTAAAGGCACAGTGGTAGGTGACAAAAAAAAAAAAACAGTGGGTGGGAAATTGAAACATGGAAACACAGAAATTATCGGCACAAAGTGCCACTTGGCCCACCCAGATTTTCCCTGCTTATTCTGTCTCTGCTGGTCCAACCAGGTGTCCATCAACCCTCCCCCTCCCTACCTATTTATCAATATTCCCCTATGCCTATCACATACATGTTTGAAGTCCCCCACTGTTTTTACTCCCACCACCTTTGCTGGCAGACTATTCCAAGCATCCACCAATCTTTTAGTGAAGTAGCACTTTCTTACATCCGTCTTAAACTGCCCCCATTCCAGCTTCATTGCATGCCCTCTTGTCCTGGTGCACTTCCTCATTTAAAATAGACTCCTCTCATGTACCCTGTTCACCCCATGAGGTATTTGTAGGTCTGTATCATTTCCCCTTCTCAATCCTCTGTTGTAGAGTGTACATGTTGAGGTCTGTCAGTCTCTCTTCATAGGGCTTTTAATGTAACCCCTGCACCATTTTAGTTCCCTCCTCTGGACTGTCTCCACCTTGTCTATGTCTTTCTGAGATGTGGCCTCCAGAACTTGACACAGTAGTCCAGGTGGGGTCTCATGAACTTTCAGATACAATGGCAACATCATCTCCCTCTTCCTGCTGGCGATGCCTCTCCATATGCACTGCAGCATCCAATCAGCCCACTGCCTTGTCACTCTGCCCCACCAATTTGAGGTTATCAGATATGACAACCCTAAGGGTTCTTTCCTGCTTAATAACTGTCAGTACCTCCCTTCCATGTATAACCAGCTTCTGGATTTATGTGCATGAATTTGCACATGTTAGCATTAAATCCTAGCTAATAATCATATCAGAGGGTTAGAAAGCTCTACTCCTGCTTATTCATCAAATGTAATCACATTTCTTAAAAATACATGCATTTTTCTAGGGGTGTGCTACTGGTCTGTGGCCCATATCAAAACAATCATTATAAAATTGGCAAAGGAGTTCAAGGAATCTGATTGGTTGTTAGCCATGCAGTAAAAATGTCTAATGCATGGCTAAAACTAGAAACCCCATGTAGAATACACAGACCCATTTTATAAGTGCAATAAGCCATTCTGGGGATGTGTGTTAGACAGTTCTAGGGGACTAAATGCACTTGGCCTGCAGCTTCATACCTCACTACGCCCCCTAGCCATGAGGTAGAACTGTTTAACACACACCCCATCGTGTTTCATTACTTACTCAGTGTTCAGTTCAGTTCATTCCCACCAGCTGCCATTCCCCTGACCACACCTCAAGATTCCAAAGGTACCTATTCATTATCTCCACCCCTTCCTAGGTATCTACCCTATTACAGATTTTGATGCCATCTTCAAACAGGCACACCTTCCCTTCCAGTTCTTCTGCAACATGACTTATGAAGACATTGAAGAGGACCGGTCCCAATGGTGAGCCCTGCAGCACCCTACTAGTCACTCTCCCCTCATTAGAATGAATGCCATTTACCATCACCCTCTGTCGCCTGTCCTTAACCAATGATCCCTCAGTTGGTTAAGGAATACAACCCAGAGGGTAGAACTATATAGAGAATTCTTGGGTGAGATAGGTGTCATGAGTCAGTACTTTGCCCTGTTCTCTTCAATATATTCATAGGGGACATATGGGTGAAGCATGAAGGAACAGTCTTTTCTATTTGCAGATGACACCAAGATCTGCAATAGAGGTCACGTGATGGCGTCCGTCTAGACGGCTGCATTGACGAGCTCCCCTCCCATCCGTTTCAGCGGTTTTTTTCAGTACTAGCGGTCACTACTTATCAAGATTGTGATCAGAGGTGATTACCTATGGTACGAAGTGTTGTTCCTTCTATTGGTCTCGGGGAATAGCGTGCCTTTGGAAGGGATGGAGGTCGATATGAAGCAGGCCCCAGTCAAGCACACCCCTCCTGCCTCTCCGAATAAGGCCGCGAAAAAGCAGCGGAATCAAGGTCCAGGTAAAGCGGAACGGACCGAAGACAAGTCAATAGCGGCCTTCCCCCTGACCGAGGACAAGTTTATGCAGGAGCTTAACCCTATCAAGGACATTCTGAGGGACCTTAGCTGAACTGAGATCACCTGGGGACCTACGAGTGTCTCCACTAGGGTGGAGGATGTCGAGGCCAGGGTTTTCTCGATGGAGAAAAGGCAGGATAAGTCCGAAGAAGTTATAGGCGACCTAAAACAGCAAATCAAGAAGTTACAAAGTAAAGCAGAAGACCTTGAGGGACGTAATCGCAGAAATAATTTGATTATTTTTGGACTGCCTGAGATGGAGGAAGGGCCTGATCTCCTGGCTTTTCTGCAGAAGTTTTTGGTGAAGGTAGTGGGGCCTTCCCCTATAAGTTCTTCATATCATTTGGAACGTGCACACGGTCACTGCGGCCCAGACCCCCACCAGGTTCTTCTCCACGGCCCATAATCCTGAAGTTCTTGAGCTACATTGAACGCCAGCATGTTTTTGTTAAAGCTAGAGAGCTCAAGGAGATCTTGTGGGGCTCGTCCAGGCTGCGAATCGCACAGGACCTCCTGAAAGAAACAAGGGAGAAAAGGGCTGCTTTTCATCCGGTGGTATCCAAATTGGTTGCTGCCTCAATTCCCTTCAAGATGGCCTATCCTGCAACCCTGAGGGTCATGATTGGAGGCTCTGTACTTAGCTACACATAGCCAGAAGTGGCCCTGAACGAGCTTGCCTCCAGGCTCCCAGAGTTATTTAAGAAGGCTGGATGAAGGACCTACTTCTGTCTTGTTGCTGACTTGTTATGCTATCAACTGCATATGCTTTTGCTTAATAATCTGATGGTGCTGTTAATCAGGGTGGGGGGGGATGGCCTAGTTTAGCTGGGGATTTGGCTGTATGTTTTCCCCTTTTCCTTTCTGGGTAAATCCTCTGCTTACTCTCCTGGGGGGCTAACCCTTCTTTCCCTTCTCCCTTCCCTCCCTTGCATGTCCTTTTTCTTACCTGGTCCTTTCCTCTTGGTTGCAGGGCTGGATGGGTGGCTATCGGTTAGGCTGGGAGGAATCCTCATGGCGGTGCTCTTAGGTTGACTGGCAGGGGGAACTATGGTTCGAGTTGGTGTTTCCCTAGGGACTTCCTGGGGGGAGGACGTTTTTGGTCCGACTGCTTATTGTTCCCCTCAGGAACATCACCCCAGTGCCGAAATGACCGTGATGCGAGTTTTCTTCCCCGAGTACCCTTATCCATTAGGCAGTCCTGTTGTGGGGTAAGTCGGCTTGTTTTTTGGAATTCTGTCTTTCGGATGTGTGGAGGGGAGGCACTCTCTTTATTGGGAGGACGGGAGATGCTGTGCCTATCTCGGGGATGCCTCCTGCTTCTTCTCTCACCTGGGTTGTTTCCTGATGTGTGTTTGCCATAGCAAGCTTTTCTGCTTTTCTTTTTAAAATGGCATATGCATCACGACAAGGCGGTGGGGGGTTCGAGCCTCTGGATGTCTGCTCGCTGGATCGTTGTGCGAGCCTGAAGGCGGGGGTTGGCTAACCCCTCCTGGTGGCACCACCCAACTTGGTAGTAGTTTTGAGGGTATGGGCACATCTCTGCTGCTTGGGTGGTTGTTTGTATTGCTCACCTGGGACTAAGGGGTTCCAATGGGATTTGGATGGCCAAGCTGGTCTACTATTTTTGTTATTACATTTATCCTGGCCTTCCTTTGTAAATAGTTATCTAGGGTGTTTGGGTTCTCTGTTGATTTTGTGGGATGGGGGTTGGGAGGCATGACTGTTTACTAACGTGGTTTTTTAGAATCAGAGTTAAGGTGGGTGGTGGGATTTTATTACAGATTGGTTCTTATGGGATATTTGATGGGCAGGTTTTGGCTGGGTGGGGTGGGTTTGATGGGTTGTTGATTGTTCCCCCTTGCTGGGCGCAAGTTTCATGTTTTAATAGTGCCTACGGTTATGGGGGGTTTTAGCTCTATAAAGAAAGTGTTTTTGGGGATGGTCTATTTTGGGTTTAATTATGCTGAAATTAATAGGTATAGCTTGGGGGGGTGCACCCTTTTCTTCCTTATAATTCTATGGTTATTTGGACATTTAAATTTTGTTTACTGTACTTTAAAATGTTATGATGTCTCTGAAAATTGCTTCTTGGAATGTACGTGGACTTCGGGATCGGGTCAAGCGTCTTCAGATGTTTCGACACTGTTCATTACTGTGAATTGACATTCTTTTTCTCCAGGAGACACACCTCACTCAGTCTGATATTAGATTATTATCTCGGTCAGGCTTCTCTTATCCCTATCTTGCTGGTAACTCCTGTTATAGTAGGGGGGTGGCAGTCCTCATCAAAAAAACAGGTTTTATTCACTATGGAGAAGACTGTGGTGGATGTTGAAGGGAGATTTATGTTGGTTCAAGGAACCCTCAACGGTGAGAATGTTGTACTTGGATCTATATATGGTCCAGTCGGAGGAGATACTGTTTTTTTTAGGTCTCTTACTGAGAAACTGATTAGATTCCTCCCGGCTCAGTTTATACTAGGTGGTGATTGGAATCTTCCCTGCTCACTGATCTTAGATAGAGAGCCCCAGGATAAACGCCCACCTTCTCCAGCCCACAGAGCTTTCTCAGATCTGAGATCACTACTAGGTTTATGTGATCCCTGGAGGCTTGCTAACCCTTCTCTCCAGGCTTTCACCTTCGTCTCTCAATCTCATGCTACCAAATCTCGTCTGGATATGGTTTTGATTAGTGTTTCTTTTCTTTCAAGTCTGGGCTTATCCGGTATTGACCCAGTCATTCTTTCTGATCATGCGGTTGTTTGGATCAAGCTTTCCCTTACCCCTGATTATTCTCGGGATTCGGTTTGGAGGCTGAATACACAGTTATTAAAGGACCCGCAGACTGTCTCTGGTATAAGCTCCTTGATATCAATATTCCTGGCAGAAAATCTCAATTCAGTTTCTAGATTTGATCTGGTCTGGTCTGCTCTTAAGTGTTTTCTCAGGGGCGAGTTTATTAAAACAGCTTCTTTTAAAAGAAAAAAGAACTCGCTGATTCCTTAATTTTGATGGGTAGAATTGGAGTGGAGACTAAATACCTTTCAACTTCTTCCTTAATTGATCTTAAGCAGCTCTTGGCAGCTAAAGATGAATACATGGATCTTTTAAGGAGAAAGCGAGTATACTTTCTCTAAAACTCAAGCGAAGTATCTTGACCAGGGGAAAAGTCCGTTAGCTCCTGGCACAACGTCTTCGGGCACTTGAGAGTTCTAGGCTTATTCCTTCTCTGGTTTCCCCATCTGGGGAGGTTGTTACTGCCCGGAAAATTGCCCACATTTTAAGAATTCTACCTGGATCTGTACAGTAAACCGGAGGTATCACATCCTGCTTCTGATCTAGACAGCTACTTAAGGGAGACTGATATTCCTGCTTATCCGAAACTCAGCAGGCTATTTTGCTAGCTCCCATTTCGGAAGGTGAAATTGAGAAGCTATTGCTTCTTTCACCCCTGACCGCTTTACGGGGCCTGATGGGTTCCCAGCAAATTTTATAAGACTTTTGTCAAGGATCTGACACCCACTATCCTCAAATTGTACGATTATTTGGCTGTAGCCTCGGATGTAGATCCCTCGCTGTTCGAGGCAACTATTGTCTTAATTCCCAAACCTGACAAGGTCCTTACTGATCCAGCTAGCTACAGACCTATCTCACTTCAAAATTATGATATGAAGATCCTTGCTAAAATTTTAGCTGAACGTTTTAAGATGGTATGGTCTGAATTGCTGAGTCCTGAACAGGCTGGCTTTGTGCCTGGAAGATCTGCGGCTGACCACCTGAGGACCCTCTCGCATATTTCCCAGCATGCCCAATCCCTCTCATATCCGGCAGTTTGGTCTCTCTTGATGCGAAAGGCATTTGATCAGGTGGACTGGGTGTTTCTCTGGGCTGTGCTAGAGAAGATGGGCTTCCCGTCTGCTTTTGTTAATAGGATCCGGGTGTTCTACAGTTGTCCCTCTGCTAAAATATATTGTAATGGGGTATTCTCCTCCCCTCTTCGTTTATACGCAGGTACCAGACAGGGCTGTCCCCTCTCTCCCCTATTATTTAATCTGTACCTGGAACCTTTACTTAGAAAGATTAAGGCCTCTGCCCAGGTCAGAGGAGTTAGCTTATACCAAAAAGAGTTGGTCCTCTCAGCATATGCTGATGACATCCTTCTGCATCTTGTGGATCCGGCTGATTCTTTGAGGCGGTGTTAGGTCTTATTGAGAGGTTTGGGGTCTTTTCGGGTACAGGCTGAATGTTTCTAAATCTGAAATCCTCCTCTTAATGTCCATACCAATAGGCCGAGTTCTCCTCCTTTGGTATGAAATGGCCCCTAGATACATAAAATATTTAGGAGTTTTTTTCTCCACTGATCCCTTGCTTTTGAAGGAGCTAAATCTAGACTGGCTCAAGGATTCGGTTTCGCAGGATCTGCGGCGTTGGTCAGCCCTTCCCATTTCACTCTGGGTTCGGATTAATGTTCTCAAAATGAATGTCCTTCCCAGAGTGTTCTACCCACTGAATCTGGTTAATCTCTGGCTTCCCATCTCTTATATTCAGCAGTTTCACACGCTTTTTTCTCAATTTATCTGGTCTAAGAAGGCAGTTAGGCACTCTTATGGTAAATTATCTCTTCCCAAAGATAGAGGAGGTCTCAGACTACCCAATCTCCTGCTGTACTACTGGGCAGCTCACCTCTCTAAACTGGGAAGATGGTTCTCTGCTGAACCGGAGGTATCTTGTCCAATCTGGCTTCAACTGGAGCGTCTTTCCCTCTCTGCGATTAAATTCGATAAATATGCTCTCTTTTATTTATCCCCGAAATTACTTGCTAAATGGATCCCGGACAATGTTATAAGGACTGCTACTGCAATCTTTTTGCAATGTTTAAAGTATTTTCATATCTCTCCCACTCCGGATTTGGGGCAGCCGGTCGTTTCTAATCCTAATGTTGAATTGGGTAGTTCATGGATTAGTCCAGACTGGCTTCCGCAAATTAGAGAAGCTAGTTTGGAAAACTTCTTTAACATTAACTCCCTTCTTTCTTCTGGTGGCATCCTTGAGAGGTTTCACATACCTAGCAGGTCTATTTTCAAGGTTTATCAGTTAAGACACTTAATCAACCAGAGATTTGGTTCTGCTCCTAGGGAGTCGGTAGTCTCTCCCTTTCTCTCTGATGTGGTTAGACTTGCTTCCCAGCCTCATTCTATTTCTCTGATATACTCCTTTCTTCTGCATTATAATTTACCTGAAAGTGTTGTTGGTTCGGATGTTTGGACCCATCTTCTGCCTGGTAATTCTTTTGACTGGCTTGGGTTTTGGCTTCACAGGTATCATACTCAGGATAGGTTTCGACTAGCAGTAGTATTACATTGTTAATAATTTATATTATACCCCAGCTAAGCTCTTTCAGTTTAAGAGGGTATCTTACCTAGCTGTTTCAGATGTTTGCAAGGGGCGGCAATCTTGTTCATATATTTTGGGATTGCCCTAAGTGGCTCGTTGTGGTCTCAGATTAAGAACTATCTTGATCCTTTATTAGGCCTGTCTGGCTTTTCAGTCCTGAGGTGTGTGTCTAGGGGGCTTTCTCGGTTGACAGTGTTGAGCGTAGATATCATATGGCTTTTGGTGACTATGGCTGTTAAAAGATGGTGCTAAGACACTGGACCGGATCAGCTGGTTCTGTCCTTTGCCGATTGGCTAACTGAAATGTTATCATATCTCCAATCTGAAAAACTAGCTGCTAGTTTCAGAGGGCGTTTAGATTTGTTTCAGAGGAGATGGGGTAAACTCCAGGCCCTGTGTCTGGCTTAAATTGGTTCTCCTTTTATTAGACCCGATCCTTATGTCCACATTTCCTTTTGTTTCTTCTTTTGTTAGCTTAATCATAGTAAGTTTTGTTACCTGAAGTGTTTATTCCTATGGCTGCTACCCATTATAATTTTTGATTTAGTGTTAGCCTGTTTTCATTTTATAATTGTAGAGTTGTATGATGGTGCACCCTGGGGGAGGGAGGTGGGTTGGAGGGTTTGTTGGGGGTTTGTATTAGGTCTATATTGTTTGTTTGTTTTTTGTTGTTGGTCTTGTTGAGGTTTTTTGGGAGGGGGTGGGTGTGTTTTGAGTATCTTCTTTGTAATATGCTTCTTTGGGAAGGGGGGTGGAGGGGATGATGTTTTTGTTGTTGTTCGATTACTCTGCCTGTTTCATTGTAATAATGTTTCTCCTGATATATTTGGGATATTGTTTTTCTTTTGTACTCTTAAATTAATAAAATTTAAATTTCAAAAAAAAAAAAGATCTGCAATAGAGTGGACATAATGGAAGGAATGGAGGCCACGAGGAGGGACCTGGAAAGACTAGAAGAGTGGTCCAGAATTTTACAGCTGGGATTCAATGCCAAAAAAGTGCAAAGTCATGCACATCAGACAGAAAAAACACAGAGCCGAGCACAAGATGGGAGGAGAGGTCATGGCATATACCTCATAGGAAAGGGACCTCAGGGTTATCAATCAGGATGATCTGAAAGTAGTGGCCCAATGTTCAACAGTGGTGGAGAGAGCAAATAGGATGATGGACTGCATAGGGAGGGGCATAGCACACAGAAGGAGGGGGGTTATACTCAGTAACATTATTTCACTATTATTATAGGGGTTGCAAAGTCCCATTTCAGCAGAATCATTGGGATTGTAAGACTCCCCCAACCACCACATTAATATAAATAAATGCTAGGGAAATCTTGTTTCAGGGTTCTTAGGAGTTGCAGTGAGCATCAGAAGGGTTGCAAAGAAATCATAGGGGTCTCAGCCGCAACCCCTGGCTACCCCTAAATGACGCCCCTGCTCACACCTCAGTTTCTACAATCCTTCCCTCCTCTTATACTCACAACAACCAGCAATTCACAGAAAAATGTGCATTGCATTTTTTTTACTTCCCTGTTGCCACTGTTTCTGGGATCTTCAAGTCTGTGTCGCCACCTTAGTCCAAATAAACTCATCTAACAATCCAACACCATGTTCTCCTTTTTCAAGCCTTGTGCTGCTAACATCCTAATTGGATGCTCGAAGTAACATGGTTCACTCCCACAAATGGCACACCTTGCTGCTGCCTACTGCCCCTCAATGTCCCCAAACTCCTTCCTTCCTCCCACTTTCCCAAAAAACAGCACCCCACAGGAAAACCTACACAGCAATTTGTGTCTGTTTTTTAAAGTTCCCCTTTATCTCTGTTCCTAGGCACTGGTGACTCCTCTTACCAGTACAGCCCAAATAAACACACTTGGCAAAGAGCTACCCTTTTTTAAAACCTTGTGCTGCTGACACTCTATTGAACTCTCAACAATCATGTAGTCTGCTCCCAACAATGGCCTTGATCTTGGTTACTCCTCATGCCTCGACCTTCCACAATCCCTACCCTTTTCCATTCTTCTAACAAAAAGTACCCCACAGCAAAACTCACACAATTACTTTTTTAAATTCCTGATTACCTCTGTTCTGGAGCCCTGCTTCCCCCCTGACAGTGAGTTCACCTTTTTTGTAAACTCTTTGGTATTAGCATTCTATTAGATACTCACAGTCATGTGATCCAACCAACCAAATGGCCCTACTCTTAGCTACTCCCAGCCCTTAGCCTCCCACACTCCCTCTCACCCTAGAAACATAGAAACATAGAATTTGACAGCAGATAAGGACCACTTGACCCACCCAGTCTGCCCATTTCCCTACCTAATGGATAAGCTGCAGATCCTAGTTAACCAGCAGCCTACTTCTTCCTACCCCCACCACCTAGAATTGCCTTATGACTGTCCCATGCATGCTTGAATTCCACCATTGTTTTTGACTCTACAACCTCCTCCGGAAGGCCATTCCAGTCATCCACAACCCTCTCTATGAAAAATACTTCCTTAAATTACCTCTGAGCCCCCCTCTATCTTCAAATTGTGCCCCTTGTTCTTGCATACCTCTTTTTTGAAAGATGCTACCCTCTTGGACTTTGTTGATTCCCTTGGAGGTACTTGAAAGTTTCTATGATGTCCCCCCTTTCCTCGAGGCTATACATATTAAGCTCCTTAAGTCTGTCTTCATATGTCTTCTGGTGCAGACCCTGCACCATTTTAGTGCCCTCCTCTGACAGCCTCCATCCTGTCTATGTCTTTGTGGAGATTGGGTCTCCAGAACTGCACGCAGTACTCAGATGGGGTCTCACCAGCTGTCTGTACAGAGGGATAATAACTTCCTGTTTTCTACCGGTGATGCCTCTCCCTGTCATCCCAGTATCCCCAGACCTCCTTGCTGCCCTCTCATTGCTTGCCCATCTTTAGGTCATCTGATATGACTACCCCAGGTCCCTTTCCATTTTGTTGTTGTTAGTATCTCACCCCCCATTGTGTACTCTTCCCCTGGGTTTTTGTTTCCCAGGTGCATTACCTTGCACTTCTTAGCATTGAATCTAAGCTGCCATACATTTGACCATTCCTCTAACCTTGCCAAGTCCCTTCTCATCCTTTCCACCCCACCTTGTGCATCAACTCTGTTGCAGATCTTTGTGTCATCTGCAAAGAGACATACTTTTCCTTCCAGTCCCTTTGCAATGTTGCTTATAAAGACATTGAAGAGGACCGGTCCTAATACTGAACCCTGTGGTACCCCACTAGTAACCCCTTTCTTCAGAGTGGACTCCATTTACTATTACTCTCTGTGTCCTATTCTCCAGCCAATTCTTTACCCAGGCTGTCATCTTGGGACCACCCCAGGCTGGCTAACTTGTATATTAATCTTTTATGTGGGACTGTGTCAAATGCCTTGCTAAAGTCTAGGTAGGCCATGTCCACAGCCCCTCCCTAATCTACTACTTTGGTCACCCAGTCAAAGAAATCTATCAGATTCGTCTAGCATGACCTTCCCACTGTGAATCCATGCTGCCTTGGGTCCTGTGCTCCTCTGGCCTCTAGATACTCGACAATTCTTTCCTTCAGAAGTGATTCCATCATTTTCCCTATCACTGAGGTTAAACTAACAGGTCTGTAGTTTCCTGTTTCTGCCTTGCTCCCACTTTTGTGAAGGGGAATCACATCTGCCCTCTTCCAGTCCTCTTGGGTACCACCCCATCCTCCCATGATTTGTTAAAGATGGTAGTCAGTGGTGTCACTAGTTCTACCCTTAGTTCTTTTAGAATTCTGGGATGAATTCCATCAGGCCCCATTGCTTTGTCCACCTTCAGTTTTAAGAGTTCTTTCAGAACCCCTTCTTCTGTAAATGGCCTGGTATCAACTTCTGTATCCAGCAGGGGCATCACCAGAGGTGTAACGTTGGGGGGGCTTATGCCCTTCAGTCAAAATCCTAACAAAGCTAGGGAAGTCCGGGGGCATGTGCCCCCATAAAATTTTTGAAAATGTTACCTTCAAATGGTGGCTTTTCCTGCATTTTAATGGTGAAATATGTGTTTGAAAAGCCTTGTTATCATGACATCTATTTAATGTTACATGTGTAAAAATGTGGTTACTGGACCACCAAGGACAATGGAAAGAGTGACACCATTTCCCAACAGATTTGCTGGGAAAGTTACAGGACCCAAGAGCAATTAAGACACCATTATCCCAGCAGATCTGCTGGAAGGTTACAGGACCCCAGGGCAAGTATGAGACCAGCCAGACACCACCATTATCCCAGCAGATCTGCTGAAAAGGTTACAGGACACCAATGAGGAAAAGTAAGAAAGTTTAGAAAATAAAGTGGTTAGGAAAGTTGTGGCACTCATAGGTTGGCTGTGAGCTTTTCTGTTAACCCTGACCCGGCAAACACAATGACCCTCCACCCCCACCCCATTTTCATTCAGTCTAAATAAATGCTAAAGCTGTCAGTTAGCTCAACAACTGTCTTTGATTTTTATATTTATCATCAATATTATATTAAATGAATCAATCTGAGTATGAGTAATATATTTGTGCTGATTTTTAACTGAAAATGATGAGAGATCCAATTTGAATATCTGAGATCTGCTCTCTGCTGCTGTGCTTGTTCGGCTCTACCAACAAAAACTGTGCCACTTTGTTTTGTTGCACACAGCGGGAGTTGGGACTAGTGTGTACCAGTGTGTGTTTGGAAAAACACACCACTTGTTTGTGCACTGACTAGCCCCACTGTGCAGCAAGCTGCTATGATGTTGGTAGGATTAGGTGGGTGCCAGTCAGACCAGTCAGTCACACAGAACCCTCCATCCTCCTCCTCCTCCTCGTGCCTAGTATCACTTTACTCCCAGTCCGACTCTCGTCAGAGTCATTTAGGTTGTGTCCCGTTGAATCGCTGATGAGTCCCGTCCCCCCCCTCCACCCCATTATTGCACTCTGCTATGCTGACTGAATTATTCTTGATATGAATGAGCACTCAGTATCCATGAACGAACGAAGAACCTACTCCCTCCCTCCATTAGTCACTGTGTGCTGTAACTGCACTGCTACTGGCACAGCAAGCTGACTGCTCATTCACACTTCTCACATTCACAGCATTTTCTAGTTCTGACATGACTCATGTCAGAACTAGAAAATGCTGTGAACTTAAAGAAGTGCGAGACGTGAACAAAGACAGAGTAGAAGATCTGTGATAGCAGGTTTTGTGTGGTGATTGTCCCCCCCGTATCTGCCTTATCAGTGGCTGCCAGTGCCTGCTGAGTAGTCAACTCTTAATCTCCACCCCATTTGCAGCTGAGCAGTGAGCAGAGCTACCTACCTACCTACTCTCTTCTCGGTCTCCTCTTGCCAAATGTCTCTGCTGGGCAGGGTGAGATCATAGTTCCCGGTGACTCCGTTCCCACATCTATCTTCTGTTTTACTCTCGTCTGGAACCTCCGACCGTGAGTACTCTCTCCGCTCCCACGCTCCACCTCCTCTGACCATGTCCCAGGCAGCGCTAAAACATTGCAGCACACACTGCATCACTACTGTGCTGTGCTCCACCAAGCGGTGGCGCCATGAAGCGCCGTGAGTCCGGGACAATGAAAAAAAATTAATGCCTGGCTAGTGGCTCACAGGCTGACAGGCTAGGTGGCTACTACTACTAAAAGTTGCTTTTTGAGCCAAAATAATTGGGGGGCTTTAACTTAGCTTGGAGGGGTTATAGCCTCCCCAAAATCAACGTGGTGACGCCACTGGTATCCAGAGTGTTTCTATTGTTTGTTTTAGGTACCTCCCCCTCTTCATTTGTAAATACTGAGCAAAAATATTTGTTTAGTATCTCTGCCTTTTCACAGTCACCCTCTTCCACCCCCTCCCCTTTATTAAGCCTCCCTATCCCTCTCTTGGTCTTCCTTCGCTCCCTGATGTTCCTATAAAAGGTTTTATCCCCCTTCTTAACTGAGTTTGCAATCTTTTCCTTGGTTTTGGCCTTTGCTGTTCTGACTGACTTCCCAGCTTCCTTTTGCTTTAACTGATACAGTTCTCTGTCCTGCTCCTCCTGTGATTACTTGTACTTCCTGAATGCTTTCTTTTTCTCTTGAACCTTCACTGCCACTTCCTTTGAGAATCATAGTGGTTTCTTACATCATTTTGTTTTGTTTATTTGCTTCACACAAAGGCTTGTTACCTCTGTAATGGCAGTTTTTATTATTCCCCATTGTTCTTCCACCCCTCCTTCCTGCCCATTTGCTAGTGCATTCCTTAGGCACTCACCCATTTTGGCAAAGTCAGCCCTCCCAAAGTCCAGTTATTTTGCCTTTGTATGGCTTGACTCTATTGCTGTGTTTATTGTGAACCATACTGTTCGATGTTCTCTAGTTCCCAGATGGCTACCCACTTCTACATCAGTGATCCTCTCTCCATCTCCATTTGAGAGAACCAGGTCTAAGATTGCTCCCTCTCGAGTGGGTTCTAATACTAGTTGTCTAAGGCATGCCACCTGTAGGGCATCTAGAATAACCCCACTCTTCAAAGTGGCTGCTGCAACTGCACTCCAGTTAACATCTGGCATATTTAGATCACCCATCAGCAATATCTCCCCTTTTTCTGCCAGTCTAAGTATAATATCTATCCCTCCTTCCATTCTCCTTACAACCAGCACCCCACATCAGAAACTGTGTATTAATTTTAATTGCAGTTTACTGCTGTTGCTGAGCTCTGCTGGCTTTAACTACAGCATGCTGAATGAACTCACCTTAAGCAGAGTTCTCCTTTTATAAACCTTGTGCTTCAGCTGTCCTAGTGGATGTTATATAAGTGTCCTATTGGAAGTTCTAGTGGACACAGTGTTAGCTTTCACTAACTATGTAGCATTCAGGAAAGACAGGCTAGCAAAATGGGGTGGGGGAATCTCATATTATGTACAGTCCAACTGAACCGCCGAATTGTTGTCCACCAATGCCTCTCTCCTGAAAAGGGAATGTTAGTGAACTATTATGCAGCTATCGTTTAGCCCAAACAAGAAATTGCATATCTGCTGTGTTTATTAGCCACTAAAAGAGGGCATTAAAGGACTCATGGATGCAATTAACATGGCCAGTATTCTGGGTCCCCACAAACTGATTATGCTAGGGGGCTTTAGGCTGAACTGGCTCAAAACATAATGCTGCACAGGGATACTTTAGACAACTGTTACCTCAAACAGCTGATCAGCAGTCCTAAAACAGACAATCATTCTCTTCTGGACTGGTTGCTTGTCAGTAATGATGATAGACTAAAAGTGTTTGGCCAGTTGTCACACTCCATCAGTGACCACACAGCCATGTTTATGTTGTCTTGCATGTGCGCAAGCAACATCTTCTGGTAGTAGAAGTGTGTCAGTGTTGGTGAATGCAGAACACGCTTTAGTAGGTGCGCCCCTCATTCATCTATTAGCCAGCATGTTAGTGCTGACTCAAGTATATGCAAAGTGCCACCAACTTGAAACAAACATGCTGCTGCAGTCAGAGACAAGCTCATCATGCAGTGGCACAGATGAAACACCTCCTGTATATGCCTTTCCTGATGAAACATTTCAATAAACATGGTGGCAGAGCTGCTGCCACACAATCCCCAAAGGAAGCCGACATTGGGGGTGCAATTCCCATGTCAGCATGTCCGCTCCCCACATTTTGTGGCCCTCTGGGAGCCCACCCCAGTGTGCTGCTGCTCACAGTACACCAACAGCATCAGCATGTTCCTGTCTCTGCCCCACCCCACCCCCATTGTGTGGCACACTGGGAGCCCACCCCAGTGTTGCCAACATCAGTCCCCCCCTGAAAGTCATGTGGCACCTGTAAAGAAAGAAAACTGTCCCATGGCACAGTGTCCATTTTTTTTTACCTGACAAAAAGAAAATGGTCCATTGTCAGGTGCACCCCCTCCAAACCTGTACCCAACCTTTGCACATCTCACTTGCCCACAACCCCCTGACCCCATACTTAACTCTGGAGGTCCAGCGCTGTGATCGTCGAAGGAGCAGTACATGTCTGGACTCTTTGAAGTCAAACTGCAAATGAAGAAATGCTGGTAAGCTGTATAATGGAATCAATGGGGGGGTTCAACTTAGTGGGATATCTCAGCCATTTTTTTGAATTTTGGCTCCACATTTTCAATGTGGTGTTCTTGGGACCCCACCTCATGAACACATGCACTGTCATCTCATTATTCAGTCCCAAAAGGTCATTTCATGGTCACTGTGTGGAATCATCTTGAGAATGACCGATGAAATGACAGTGCCACTGTTAATGAGGTGGGGTCTCAAAAAGCCCATTTTGCAAATTTGGTGAAAAAATTCCAAAAAATGACTGTGTTACGAGATTGCATTGCACAGTTTCCACACACACTCGTAACTTTGACAATTTTTATTATTTTCACCCCAGATTTTCAACATTGCCATTTTTTACACCTTCTTATGAACAGTATAGCTGCCATTTTTCATAGCCTGACTGAAATGTGTTTTTGCACATGTGGCGCACAATGGAGCAGTCGCTGTGGGAAATCAATGTTCAGGACAGATTAACAAAATCACAGTGACACTGTTCATGAGCAGAGGTCCCAAAATGCCTATGTTGAAAATTTGGTTAAAAATATCCCCACAGTAATTGCATTACAGGCATGCATTGTGCAGTTTCTATGCATGCTTATGACCACCACATTTTCATATTTTCACTCCAGATTTTTAACATTGCCATTTTTTCACACCTCCTCATGAACAGAAAAGCTGTCATTTTTCACATTCTGCCCAAAATGTGTTTTTGCACCTGTGGCACCAAATGGCACAATCACTGTGCACAATCCCTTTTCAGCTAACAAACTGATAGTGCCACTGTTCATGAGGTGGGGTCACAAAAAAACCCATGTTGAAAATTTGAAGTGAAAATACTTACACACATCCAGGGCATTAGGGTTTCCATCTGTAATGCCCTACCCTGTAGATACTGACAGGCATCAGGGGTGTGACTTGGGATTGTCGCCTGTAATGCTCACACCATTCCACCCCCACCCCTACCCTGCAGCCAGTGACAGGCATCGAGATGTGCCTTGGACTCTTCGGCCCCAAAGTTCACCGATTCTCATATACTGCACTCATCTCAGCGTATTTCCTTATGGAATGGGGTGAGCATTAGGCCCAAAGACCCCAAGGCACACCGAGGCACTTGTCGGTGTCTGCAGGTTAGGATGAGGTGAAATGATGTGAGTGTTATGGCCGATGACCCAAAGGCACACCCCAATGCCTGTCAATCTCTGTGGGGTGGGGTTGGCATCAGTTCACTACTTCACTGCCATTCCTATTATGCATCTCTCTGACTCCTGCATTACCAATGCCAATGCCAGTAATACAACATTCGGCATTGACAAATGCTTGTTTGTTTATGGTATAATTACACCACCTGATTCCTCCCATTAAAAGAAGTATCTTCCACAACTGCTCAAATTTTGTTTTAAATAACTTGCTGAGTGACCTCAGCCTAATCGATTGATCCTATCTAGACTCAATATCAGATGTTGACAATACCTTTCATTTTTTTCTCACAAGAGTTCACACAAGTACTAAACCAAAATGTCCAATCAATAAATGCAGGTTAAAAAGCAAAATATGACCTTGGTTCAGCAAAGATCTTTTCAAGGAGACAAAGGTCAGGGACTGGCCTGGTCTAAATAAAAAAAAATAAATAAACAACAATAAACAGGCTGATTGGCTAGCATATAGTTGCCTCAGGAATAAATGCAAAAAATCAGTCAACAAGGCCAAAAGTATGAACTTCAAAAATCAACACACAGAGAATCTAAGAGATACCCCCAAAAATGTTGGTGCAGCATTAATTAGCTCCTAAACCCCAACACAGATTCTGCCCCCCCCTTAAAATTGAATTAGACAGTATCAAATACTTGGAACCAACAGATATTGCAAACCTATTTAACAGCCATTTCCGCAACCTTCATAAATAACACACAGTCCTCAAACTCAGGAGCTTCCTCCGATGACTCCTCAAGACAGTGTAATGAAATCCTGGAAGCAAAATTTTACCTCAGGAAGGCAACTGTCAAGGAGATCCTTATTCTACTCAAAACCTTAAAAACTGGCAGTTCCCCTGTTAGTGATGATCTGGCTCTGAAGTTTCTTAAACTGACTGCCCCTATAATCATAGCCCCCACAGTCAAAAGTTTGAATCTGTCCTTTATGACACAGCAAGTGCCAGACATCTGTAAGATGTCTTATGCACTTCTCTTTACAAGAATTGTAGTCAAACCTCTCTTGACAATTACATGCCAATATCCATCTTATCTGCTGTAGCCTAGTTACAGGAGTGACTGGTGCATAACCACTTAAACCAGTATACTGATCCATACAACCTCTTGTGTAGCGAGCAGCATGGCTTTGTAAAAATAAAAAACACAGGACATGTACAGTCTTGGGGAGGTTCACAGACATGGTCTACAGTACAAAGCTGTGGACAAGGGTTTGTTAACAGTGGCAGTATTCATGGACCAAAATAAGGCCTTTGATCTCATAGATCAGGAATATCTACTTTGGAGGCTGCATATCATAGGGCTTGGTGACGAAGGGTTAAGCTTGGTGCTGACATCTCTGAGGCCAGTGTCATAAACTATGGGGTACTGCAGGGGCCCATCCTTGAACCCTTGCTTTTCTCAACTTTTATCAATTACCTGCCCAAAAGTCTGCAACTCAGCACCCTATCGTACGCAAATGATGCTGTGCCATATGTACATGACAGGGACATCAGTGTCATTAATAGTACCCTCTGTTGTAACCTCCATACACTGCAAGATTGGTTTCTTAATGATATATTGGTCCTCAACATCCTAAAACACAGATCATTCTGCCAGGCTTAGTTCCTAAGGTCAGGAAGTATACACATGATCTGCTATCACCACCAAAGACAGAGTCCAGTTAGAGGCAATGGCAACCATCAAGTATCTGAGAATCTATATCCACCTGCCTCACTTTTGACACCCACCTGAACTACAGCACCACCAAAATTCACCAGAAACTTGGCTCCCTGTACACAGTCCATAAGCACCTTACTGCTGAAATTAGAATTGCCATAGCCCGAGACAACCTACTGCCCTTTATAGGCTGTGGGGCTGCAGAAGTTGATGCTGCCCTGAAATCAGTCATGAAAGTCAAGCAATGACTCTGCCTTAAGCAGGGCAGATTTACACAGCTCACAAGCTCAGATATCTTGTTGCCATGTCCTGGGTGCACAAATTGGCTCCAACCTGAAGACAAAGCTCAGTGGGCACTTGCAAAATTCATTTTTAGCCTCCTCCACAAAAACAAAACCCTTCTTGCCTATTTGACTCATTCAGTTTGGTTAACCTGTCTTGCTCACACTCCACAAACAACAGCCTGTTATCCTCCCACTGTTCCAGACAGCTACAGGGTAAAATTATTTTGGTTACCATGCAACATTGCTCTGAAACAAAATACTGTATACAGTGAGGCAGTTTCTGACTCTCAAAGCTTTCTCAAACAGTCTGAATAAACATTTGCTCTGCAACTATTCTTGTGCCAGCTATGGCTAACTAATGCAACCAACTGCTGTCTGCTTAGTTTGACTACTGTATAACTCTGTAAACCTACTGCATGCCTGCCCTATGTGAATGTGCTCCTCCTGCTTTGAACTAGTGTACATGTACTTGCATTTTGTACCTTATCGGTGCTGGAGACATCTAAAAAAGGCACCCTAGTATTGCCAGTGTGCTCACCCAATTAGCAACATGTACATAATACATAAAAGTTTGTAGGCACCTGGTTCATCCCTGTTAAATGTGCTACTCATGGCTTCCCCCTCCTCTACACCTCCCACCACCTCTTCCTTATCCCATTTTCCCATCAGCCAGAACCACACAGCTAAGCTGGCACAACAGTTGTTTTAAAAATTCCCTTTAAGCATGTCTTTTTGTGGGGCTACTAAGTTCACCACAAGAACCAATGGTGGACTTGGTAGCCCCACCATAAATACATTTCAGGTAGGAGTTGTGAGTCCATTCTAGTATAGTCATGTGGGGGGGAGGGCCCGTTTAGGCAACCACCCTAGTTTTGGAACAACACCATTAAAAATGCACCAGTGATGAGGAAAAGAGTTTTCTTCTTGAAAAATGTGCACAAAATCCACATGTGTGGGTATAAAATGCTTGGATTTAGTGCACTTGCAGGACATTTCTTTTGTGCAGATGGTGGCCAGAAGTGGCAGGAAGCAGCTTGTAAATGTCAACCACCATCTGAGGGGTGGAGTGAGATTCAGAAGATGGTATTGGGAAGAGGGGTGGAATGCATTTTGTTTACTGGACACCAAGTTAGGGAGTGGGTACCACTAGACTACCAGGGACAGTGGGTATTATTTTTTAATGAGTACCAGGACTAGGTTAGTGAGGGGGCTACCACTATACTACCAAGGGAGTGTCTGTTGGCATGCCACAGACTCACTGCCAGACCTTGAGCTTATCACTTAACTTCCCAGTGCTCCAGTCCTCCCAGCTGTAGGACTGATTAGCAGCAAGACCCCATTGAAAATAAGTTGTTGCAGCTCAGCTCGGCTATTCTGGCCCCACTACATCCACATACTCACTGTGTAACTTTGAGCCAGTCCCTTAATCTACCATTGCTTTATCCCATCTAGCTGTGGAAATGGGTAGAACAACACTGAACTGGAAATGTGATCTTGCATCACAGCTACCCTATCCTGTGAAAATAAACTGTACAAAACAAAACCTTGCCAGTGGCTACTGGCCTTTTCTGGGCCCCTTTCTCCCCCCAGCATGCAGTGTGGCACAATGGTTACAGTACTGTTGGAAATCAGGAAAGCACAGGTTCAAACTCTGTTAGAGCCAAGTACTCACTGTGAGACCTTGAGTATGCCACTTAACCTCTTTGTGCTCAAGTCCACCCAGCTCCTAGCTGCAAAAATGGGTGGAAGCAGCACTCTACTGCAAAAGCATCTCAGCTCAACTATCCAGGAAAAATGTATTGGAAAATAAATAAAATCAGGAGTTCTTTCAATTAATTTACTCTCCTTCATTAACTAATCATAACAATTTCAGTACAAAACCTGCAAGCAAACGTTAAAGGGACGCCGTCATCCACCTTAGGCCTCAAAGTGTCCATAGGTTATAACACACATTTTATGATTGTTCACATTCTTTTTTTTTTAAATTCAATATATTTTATTCAAACATTTTTTTATATGACAATACAAATAACAAACAACAAGACAATCTGCACAAAAACATAACAAAACAGAATTATAACATACATACAGTTACAATTACATATCCTACTAAACCCCCAACCCCCACCCTTCTACTCCCTTGGCATCTCAGAAAAGAAGCTAGACCAGTGTATAGACCATCAAGTTGAGGTAGCATAACTGTGTTTTAGCCCTAAATTAAATACTGTGTAATGTATGACGTGCTTCCCACCAGGATCTGTAAGTGGGATGTTGGTTATTTAAACTTGCAATCATCTTTTCCACTGTTAAATTAACAGTAATTCTTGAAGCCATTCTGCAGTGTCAGTGACTCAGTAGGTAGCACACTTGCCTCTGAGGCCTGGAGATCAGAGGGCTGTGGGTTCAGTTCCCACATCTGGCACTTGGGTTAATATCCCAGTACTGACACTGTAGTGCAGCATGAGAGGGGTGCTGCACTTCTGAAGTGCCGTCTTTAGGATGAGATGTTAAACTGAGGTCCCATCTGCCTGGATTGGTGGTAGTTCAGGTGGATGTTAAAGATCCCATGGCACTTATAGAACAGAGTAGGGGAATTTTTTATTATAACAGCATCAAAACAAATAACAAACCGTGTTAATGCACACCAAACCAAACATAAATTAAAAGGGAAAAATAATACAGACAGTGAGCAAGGTCCACAAAATATGCAGAAAAAGAATTGCAAAAATCCTAACCTCATAACAGTGGTTAAAATACACATCAGAAAAAAACATAACTAATATAATCTATTTATATTTAATAAAAAAAGTCAGACCTTGCCACCAGATCCTAACTTGCTTGGGAGATGCAAACCTCACATCATGTAGATAAACCCTTTCCATAGCCCCTTGAATCAGTAAAGTCACAGTCTCATATGGCATATGTTTCTGATATAAAACCCATTGACAGCGGGCCTGCCATAAATAATAAATTAATGCACAACATAGTATTTGTAACGTATCAACACAATAGCACTTGTGCAACTGAGTAAATTTCCCCAAAACCAAGATATCATAATCAAGGTTACCTAACCACATCAAATTCCATGTTTTAGCCAAGAATTTCCAAAGAGAAGAAGCAAAAGAGCAATGGAAAAAAAATGTTCCATGGTTTCTTCCTTATCAATACAACCCAGATAAGGAAAATTCCTTTCAGTCCTGGCCTTATATTTAGCATTACCCCGTACCCCCAGTCTGCCATAACAGGTCAACCAGATCACTTCCCACATGTATATCGGTAACCGTGAATTGTTCAGCTGTTGCAAAACCAAATGAACATCTCCAGATGGACAGTTCTTAAAAGCGGGATCGGTAGGATAGAGCTCCAACATGACTGTGGCATACAGGCATCTCCCTGAACCTGCACGCACTAAGAGGGCAGACAATTTCCATCGAAATAGTCTCTTCACAATAGGAAGAAATAAACTTGGTATAAATACAGTAGGAATGGGTTTTGGAGGAACAGTAATCCAAACCGAAAAATATTTAAATAACACTTTGCGCAACAGAAGATCGTCACTTGTGGACGTCTCTGTCCATCCTCCTTTAAAATTGAATGCAATAAACAAGGTAGAAAAAAAACCGACCAGGTCAATCATCCCCAAACCACCATGGGTCCTCGCTAAATAAGTGTAATGTTGTTTAATGGGATTAAGTCTTTTTCCCCATACCATCTGAAAAAACAGACTATACAATTTAGTCTCCAGAGAAATGGGAAGTGGAAAAATGTGTGCAATAAATAACAAAATAGGTACAACAAATTTCTTCAACACCATAACCCTCTTAATTTTAGACAACTTCCAACGTTTCCAAACGTTAATTTTATAGTCCACCACTTGCAGACCTTTTTCCCAGTTAAGACTAGATAAATTTTGGGAGCCATACCAGAGACCTAAAATCTTAATAGGGTCCGAAGAAATCCTTAAACCTTGAACAACTAAAGACTCTGGGAAATTGACCCCAATAAACAAACCCTGGCTTTTAGTGGTATTCAATTGAGCATTAGAAATCCTTGCAAAGTCCTCCATACAATCCAAAAACACCGGCACCTTTTGATCATGAGTGAAAAATAGACACAAATCATCCGCATATGCCTGAACTCTGACTTTCTGCAACAAGGGAGGTGCCTTAATACCTTCCCAGAAAGGCCTATGTGTCAAATACTGAACTAATACATCAATCGTAAAAACATACAATAATGGACTGAGCGGGCAGCCTTGCCGAACTCCCGTTGTAACATGAAATCCGTCCCCGAACTGGAATCGAATGACAGGAAACATCGGAGAACTCCCATATATTGCTTTAATCCAAGAAATAAAAGTCGCCGGAACTCCATAATGATGTAACACTGAAAACAGAAAGGGATGATACACCCTATCAAACGCTTTCTGTTGGTCCACCGACACAATGCAACCTGATAATTTATGTATATTAATATATTCAATCCAATCCCGAATTATCTTATGAGCCTAAAAAATAGACTTCCCTTGTATTGCACAATATTGGTTAGGAGAGATGACAAGCCGAGCCATGTTTTTCAACCTTGTATTTAGAATACCTGCCAATAATTTGTAATCGGAATTTAATAAAGTAATAGGTCTCCAATTCTCCAACAATAAACTATCCCCGCTTTTAAACAAAAAAATCAGTATCCTATCAGTAAACCATCGAGGGAAGGTGTCAGCGTCCAAAAGGAAATTAAATATCAATCCTAACCCCACCGCAAAATCGTCCGGAAACATTTTATATAATTCAATCGTAGGACCATCCATTCCTGGTGAAGTGCCTGCTTTCATATTCTTTATTGCTTCCACAATTTCCAATCGAGTGACAGGTACAATTAAGGGCCCACCCTGAACCCCGACATCAGGCAGCTTAACACAGTTTAAAAAATCCCGAATCTCACAAAGAGGTGGAGGAAATTTAGGTTCATGAGAGAGCACAAATTGTTTGATTAAAGACTGTAAGTCATCAGGATCCGTAATGATAGACCCATCTGCCCTCTTTAATGCCACAATCGAAGTTTTCTTTTTATAAGTTTTAAAGGCTTCGTAAGGATCCCCAACTGGGCTCTTCTTATCACCATATAAAAATAAAGCCTGTAGGGTACTAGCCCTATCATATTGCCAGTCCTTAAGCTGTGATTTAGTGTGATCTATAAGAAGAGAAGATTTATTATTGGAAGTGTTGGCCAAAGAAATCAAAGTATATAACCACTGACGCAATGATAAATACTTAAGAAACTTCTCATTCCCCTTAGTGCGACCTACATTTTTGAAAAATGAACCGAAATCTAGTTTAGAATCAACCCACCAATCTCCCAAATTATCGTACAAGAAAGCCACAGACAGTCTAGCTCGAAGTAAAACTTTAAATTTAGCCACCACATCAGGACAGTCTAACAATAATGCATTCAATTTCCACCTGGGTCTTGTCGTAGAAGGTAAGTGGTCAGGATCTATAATGCATTGAAGCACTAAATGGTCAGAAAATGAAACCGGAAATGACGAAAACGTAAATGACAAAGTATCCGATAAAAAAATATAATCTATAGTGGAAGTAAACTAATTCTTTCTATAAGTAAATAGCATCCCTCCCGGTTGTTGAAAATTCGCAACAACCAGGCCAGAAGAATCAAGTAATTCCACCAAAGCATTGGAATCACAATAAACCTTCTTGTTCCCACCCGGGACCTTCGCCCCTAATTTATGTTTAATATCACAATTAAAATCCCCACATAAAAAAATAGAACGTGTAGTGCATAAAAAAGGTTTAATCAATCGAAAGAGCTCTACCCTTTCCGCTTTAAGCTGGGAACAATAAACATTTATGAATCTATATGTCATTGTATCCAGAACCCCATCCAAAATCATTAATCTACCCGGAATCAAATCCATCAATTTAAGCAAGGAAAAGCTAAAGGAGTTAAACAGAAATCCAGTCCCGTCTGCCGTTTGTTGACCAAACGACCAGTATGACGGGCCCCAACACCATTCTCTTTGGAAGAATCTAGCTTGATCAAGTGAGTACATCCATGTTTCCTGTAAGAGACAAATGTCAAAAGCCTGAGAACAAACATAATCATAAATTATACAACGTCTCTTAAAGTTCAACAGACTATGAACATTTACTGAGCCTAATTTGAACACCATTAGCTAGGCCCAAATCCAATCAACCATCTTTTTTTCTCCTTTTATTTTCTTTCCCTTATAACCCTCCTGTAGACGTGACGGGGATGGTGGGCTATCTGGAACAGACTGGGAATCTAACTCTTGGCCATCCATTTCGGATTCCCCCCAAGTGGTAGCCAAGACAGAAAAGGGGTTAGTAGATTCTAGCTCCAACGGACTCGGCCCAGAACTAGCCTAGGTGTTCCTGGAAGAATGCCGTACCGGGATTAACATCACAGGTTTAACAGCCTTCACACCCCCATTAGCACGACCCTCCGAACCCTCCACAGGAACATCCCGAAGAGAGTCCCTGGGAACCACATTATGATGTATACCATCGGAACCAGTACACCCGAAAACCCCATGCCCCTCCATGGTGATACCCTCAGACACTTCCTGCTTGACAATTTTATCCTGAGCCACCTGAATCAACAATTCTGGGTTACCGATTGAGGTTTTATTTTTAGCTGCCCAAACACAATCCAAAAAAACATGCCCCACCCCTACACACAAGTCACACTTCGTAAGATTTGAACACTGAAATGTCCCGTAGCCAATCTCCCCACAATTATCACACTGTGGCTTGTCGCAGGAGCTCAACAAATGTGTCCTCACCCCACACCTATAACAAGCTCTAGGCTGACCCGCATAGAAATACACCTCTCTGTCTCTCCCCAGAAGGAAGGAATTAGGGATATGTTCAATCTCTTGATCCGTCTGTCGCAGTTTAACCTTAAATTTCCATCCTCCAGTCCAAAACTGCTCCGAGTCCAGAATGGCCTCCAGAGCACACAAGACGTCACACCTCTGGGCAAGCCAGTAAGAAATGTCATCCACATGGACACCCTCATTCCGAAACATGACCGTCACAAACCGAATTAGAGGTTTAGTCAAGGGGATGACAAAAAAAGGTGTCCAAATGGGTGAAAACTTGACCTGACTATATCTTTCCCAAAATAGATCTAGTGCTGAAGCAGAACGAAAACTAACGTCAAAATTATCCTCCCCGAAATATTTATGAATGCAAACACCTCCCAAGGGGAAAAGTGTAAAGAATCCTTTAATGACCGTTTCCCCACATACACCCTATCAGGTCTAATGTCCAGTCCCCCTTTATAACGTATACGAATGGCATTCCTAAGAGGGGCTGCCTCCTTTTTCTGTGAGGCAAATAAATCAGACAGAAGAGGACATCTGATAGTTGGAAGAGCTTCTGTGCCAACCCCTGGGGGCTGCAACCCCAACTCCGGAAAAAGGTCAGAACTACACTCAGGAACCCCCTGTGCTTCTTGACCAATTACCACACCCTGTGCCATGCTCCCCCCAACACTGCCAGACTTTTTAGAGACAATAGGTAAAATAGGTTGCCAACCAGGCACATTTTGTGAAAAGTTCAACATAAGATCCCAGTCCTGGTTGGGATGCCAGGAATCCTGATTGAGAGTCCAGCCAGCGTCCTGCAAGGCTTTTTCAGGTGACCAAGTCTCGGGTTCAGAAGCCGTAGAGCAGGTATTCAAAACTGGGAGACTCACAGTATGCTTACATTGTTCAGTCACTAGTCCCACATCATCAACAGAGTGTTCAATGTTACATTTGGCAAAAACCACCGCCACCCGCTTCTCCTTCCTGTCTTCCCCAGATTTCTCTTTACCAGATAACACTCATTTCATGAAGGTGAACTCCGACACCCACTCCTGTTGATCTGGGCTCATTTGGAAAATGCAGGGGACGGCGTCAGCACACCGCAGTTCTGGCCCCCGAAGCACAAAACCAGAGTCTTTCAATAAGGCTGCAGAGCTTACACCAGACGCACCAGTACCAGAAATCACTTCCGCATAGCTAGGATTGACAACGACAGTGGTCTCTGATGCCTCATCGCATCCTGAACGCGTCACTCCTCTGACCGACGGCAAACCAGGAACAGCCTCCAACACAGCAGCGCCGGCCACCGCAAACGATGATTCCATCTGGTCCCCATGGAAACCGACAGCAGACGGCACACCACGAATGATAGGGGTTGAATCCCTCCTCCTCAGCACCTCAACCTCGCCCACCTCGTGAACGGGAGAAGTAGTGGCTGAATCCGACTCCAAAGAAGCAATCTCCTCCTGCACCCTAGCTGCTCAAGTCGCAATGCCGCAAGTTTCATAGAAGCCCTCTGCAGCAGGTGAGGACTCATAATTTCAACTGCACTTAATAAAGGTGTTTGAACAGCGACCAGCAAATCCATTGGGTCTGTATCCGTAGTATCTTCAGTTGACAGTCCCATCGGGACCGGTGCAGGCAGCACCTGAACATTGCCCTCATTCCGTTCCTCCATCACTGCAGCATCCAGTCCTACCGTCGCTCCACCGTCCATCCTGTCCCGGAGCTGACCTCAAATGACGCAGCGAGACATACTGCTAGCCCTCTACTGGCCACAGAGTGCCAGCAGAGGTGGGGAATTTCCTCGGTGTCATGGCCAAATTTCCCTCATTCACTAAAAATACCACCAACAGTTTCATCTGGTTCAAGGTCAGTTGGAATTCATCTGTATCCCCCTCCCCTGGGTTGTGCCTGAAAATAGGCAGGATTTGTCTAGTGCACTTACCGGGTCAACAAAAGCTAAATAAATAAATAATAACTGTGGAAGACTTCCACTGCTGTAGAACCACTGCTTTGAAAGAAAAAGTAATCAATGCTATGTAATATCTCCTCTGTATGACCGCACAGCAGTGAAGTCCCCAACCAGGCATATTTCTGGAGTAAACAAATCACTAATACCTAGTAGGGGGTCTACCTTTTGATGAATGGTATCCTAGAAGGCTGCAATGGAAGGACATTCCCAGAGAATATGGTATAAGTTGCCCTCAGATTGATTGCATCTTGTACAATAGAAACATAGAAACAGAGAATTTGACGGCAGATAAGGACCGCTTGGCCCACCCAGTCTGCCCATTTCCCTACCTACTGGATAAGCTGCAGATCCTAGTTAACCAGCAGCCTACTTCTTCTTACCCCCACCCCCCAGAATTGCCTTATGACTGTCCCATGCATGCTTGAATTCCACTACTGATTTTGACTCCACAACTCCTCCGGAAGCCGCTCCATGCATCCACAACCCTCTCTGTGAGAAAATACTTCTAAATTACCTCTGAGATGCCCCCTCTATCTTCAAATTGTGCCTCTTGTTCTTGCACACCTCTTTTTGAAATGTTACCCTCTTGGACTTTGTTGATCCCTTGAGGTACTTGAAAGTTTCTATCATGTCCCCTCTCCCTCCTTTTCCTCAAGGCTATACATATTAAGCTCCTTAAGTCTCTCTTCATATGTCTTCTGGTGCAGACCCTGCACCATTTTAGTTGCCCTCCTCTGGACAACTTCCATCCTATCTATGTCTTTGCGGAGACTGGGTCTCCAGGACTGCACACAGTACTCCAGATGGGGTCTCACCAGCTGTCTGTACAGAGGGATAATAACTTCCTGTTTTCTACTGGTGATGCCTCTCCCTATGCATCCCAGAATCCCCCCAGCCCTCCTTGCTGCCCTCTCACGTTGCTTGCCCATCTTTAGGTCATCTGATATGACTACCCACAGATCCCCTTCCATTTTTGTTGTTGTTGTTAGTATCTCACCCCCCATTGTGTACTCTTCCCCTGGGTTTTTGTTTCCTAGGTGCATTACCTTGCACTTCTAAGCATTGAATCTAAGCTGCCATACATTTGACCATTCCTCTAACTTTTCCAAGTCCCTTCTCATCCTTTCCACCCCACCCTGTGCATCAACTCTGTTGCAGATCTTAGTGTCATCTGCAAAGAGACATACTTTTCCTTCCAGTCCTTCCGCAATGTCACTTATAAAGACATTGAAGAGGACCAGTCCTAATACTGAACCCTGCGGTACCCAATTAGTAACCCTCCTTTCTTCAGAGTGGACTCCATTTACTATTACTCTCTGTGTCCTATTCTCCAGCCAATTCTTTACCCAGGCTGTCATCTTGGGACCCACTCCCAGGCTGGCTACCTTGTATATTACTCTTTTGCGTGGGACTGTGTCAAATGCCTTGATAAAGTCTAGGTAGGCCATGTCCACAGCCCCCCCCGATCTACTACTTTGGTCACCCAGTCAAAGAAATCTATCAGATTTGTCTGGCATGACCATCCCGCTGTGAATCCATGTTGCCTAGGGTCCAATGCCCCTCCGGCCTCTAGATACTCAACAATTCTTTCCTTCAGAAGTGATTCCATCATTTTCCCTATCACTGAGGTTAAACTAACAGGTCTGTAGTTTCCTGCTTCTGCCTTGCTCCCACTTTTGTGAAGGGGAATCACATCTGCCCTCCTCCAGTCCTCGGGTACCACCCCATCTTCCCATGATTTGTTAAAAAGGGTAGTCAGTGGTGTCACTAGTTCTACCCTTAGCTCTTTTAGAATTCTGGGATGAATCCCATCAGGCCCCATTGCTTTGTCCACCTTCAGTTTTAGAGTTCTTTCAGAACCCTTTCTTCTGTAAATGGGCTGGTATCAACTTCTGTATCCAGAGTGTTACTACTGTTTGTTTTATGTACCTCCCTCTTCATTTGTAAATACTGAGCAAAATATTTGTTTAATATCTCTGCCTTCCACAGTCTCCTCTGCCCACCCTCCTCCCCTTTATTAAGCCTCACTATCCTCCTTGGTCTTCTTCCTTTGCTCCTGATGTACCTATAAAGGTTTTATCCCCTTCTTAACTGAGTTGGCTATCTTTTCCTTGGTTTAGGCCTTTGCTGTTCTGACTGCCTTCCCAGCCTCCTTTTGCTCTAACAGATACAGTTGTCTGTCCTGCTCCTTCTGCGATTCCTTGTACTTCCTGAATGCTTTCTTTTTCTCTTGAACCTTCACTGCCACTTCCTTTGAGAACCATAGTGGTTTCTTACATCATCTTGTTTTGTTTATTTGCTTCACACAAAGGTTCATTACCTCTGTGATGACAGTTTTTATTATTCCCCATTGTTCTTCCACCCCTCCTTCCTGCCCATTTGCTAGTGCATTCCTTAGGCACTCACTCATTTTGGCAAAGTCAGCCCTCCTAAAGTCCAGTACTTTTGTCTTTGTATGGCTTGACTCTACTGCTGTGTTTATTGTGAACCATACTGTTCGATGGTCACTAGTTCCCAGATGGCTACCCACTTCTACATCTGTGATCCTCTCTCCATCTCCATTTGAGAGAATCAAGTCTATATTGCTCCCTCTCGAGTGGGCTCCAGTACTAGTTGTCTAAGGCATGCCCCCTGTAGGGCATCTAGAATAACTGCACTCTTCGAAGTGGCAGCTGCAACTGCACTCCAGTTAACATCTGGCATATTCAGATCACCCATCAGCAATATCTCCCCTTTTTCTACCATTCTAAGTATACTTTCTATCATTTCCCTGTCCATTTCCTCCCCTGAGAGGAGTCTGTACTAACCCTGTCGTATTGTGGTGCCATTGCCTGTCTCCAAATTTACCCACAGTGCTTCTTCTCCTCCCTGTTTACCCTTTTGTTCTGTTGCTTTTATTCCTTCCCTTATGTAAAGAACTACTCCTCCTCCTCGTTACCCTCCCTGTCCCTCCTGTAGACAGTGTATCCTGGTATGTTTATGTCCCAGTCATGGTTTTGTGTGTACCATGTTTCTGTGACTGCCATGATATCCAGATGTTCCTCCTTCATCAAGGCTACTAATTCAGGAAGCTTGTTACCCAGACTACGGGCATTGCTACTCATTGCTCTCCATTTTTTGGTGGCTTTACCTTCTGTTGCAGCATCCCCCACTGACCGTTCTACCTTGGTCTTTTTCTCATTTAGTACCCTGCTTTGTAGGGAGAGGCTGGGATTTTCCTGTTGCTTGTCAGTGCCTCCCCCTTTGACTAGTTTAAAAGCTTGCAAATGAAGCATTTAAACCGATTTCTCAAAAGACTTGTTCCTTCCTGGACAGATGCAGACCATCCTGCCAGTATAGGCTGGTGTCCTCCAGGTGGAACCCCAGTCCCCAATGAAGCCAACCCCCTGTGCTCTGCACCATTTTTTCAACTATTCATTAAACTGCATGGTGCCAATTACCCTCACCTCCCCCATGCCTTTGACAGGCAGCACCTCTGAGAAGGATACTGTGTGTGCTACTTGTCTTAGGTTCCTTCCCAACTCTGCAATGTCCTCCTGCACTGCTCTAATCTCATGATGATCCAAGTCATTTTTCCCTAGGTGGACAATTACATCCAGCTCAGAATCCCTTGCAGCTGTTCTCATGATCCTGAGGATGCGCTTCCTGTCCCTCCAAGCCATGGCACCAGGCAGGCACCTTACTTCAGTTTTCCCAGCTCCCCCCAGTTCTATACCCCTAATAATTGAGTCCCCCACCAGGAGCTGCTTCCTTTCCCTGTGGTGTCCTCTGCCTCCTTCCTGTGGGCCTCCCTTGTGACAGTTGCCATCAGTCTCCTCTGTGGGTGCATCCATAGGGGAGCTATGCTCCCCCAGAATGGTGTATGGATTGTGGAGTGGAACAATTGACTGGGTGTGCCTCTGTTCCACCCTCCTCACCCTCCCTGAGCCCACTGTGGTCCAACTGCTGTGCTTTCTTCGCAACCTCTGAGGTAGTGGTGGTAGAGCTAGTGCTCCCTGGATGGGGGAGGTTCCCTTCCTACTGTCCAGTGTGGCCTGGGGGAAGGTTTCCTTACTACTGTCCAGTGCAGCCTGAAGATGGGCAACTTCCTCCCTCAGGGCAGATAGTTGTCTGCAAATAGGGCAGCATCTCAGCCTCCAGAAAGACTCCCGGAAGACTGCTGCCGCACAGCCATTACATTGCACTACTCCCCACATGTTTATCTAGTTGTTTTTTTTTTGTATTTGTGTGTGTGCATGTGCATGTGTGATTTGTTATCTAGAAATATATATATTATACAATGTGTATGCTTATATTGTCAGTGCAGTGTGCTAGAGAGGATATGACAGTGAAATGCACCTTGCACTCGAGGAAATGATGTCAGAACCTCAGGTATAAAGGCACTATTTCCAGGGGTGGGTGGGGTGAGGGTGGGAAGGTTGGGCCTAAACTGTGCCCTCACAAAACAATTAACTAAAAGCTCTCACCCACCACTGCGATGAGTGCCTTCCTGTCAGCAAGATACCCTACACAACAATTTGACTGAGAAAGTACCCTGCTAATCAAACAGAGAAAAATCCAGACATCCAAGTCAGACACAGGTAAACCTCTCCAGCCCCAAAACAGCCTGGTGGTTTGTTAGTCACAAAGGAAAATCAAATATGCAGTTATTTCAGCCCTTCTGATGATGCAGACAAGATAAGCAGTTTTAAAAAACCCCTTCCTGAATTAAAAACTAAAACAAACACAAAGCAATACCACTTTAAAAGTGAGGAAAACTTCTCTCAGATGTAAGCAAGAGAGAGAGAGAGAGAGAGAGAGATTAGTTACAGATATTTAGTCCAAAATAGTATATCCCACACAGCTTCTCAGTTGTTTCTAAGCACACCCTGTACACAACTTGGAAGAAGATGTACTTCTGCCTCAAACAGGATCGCACCACTAGTTTATAGTAATTGAACAATGCTGAAATGGTCTAGCTAGACAAATGGCTGTGATGCAGACCTCTGACTTGTGAAGACAATTACCCCCACCTCAGGCTATGTCTGGCATCCAATTGCAAACTGCAGCTTTTGCTATTTTGAATCACACAACCCCACCAAAAGTTGCAAAATATATTGATGCAGATTCTCACAGAATTCTAGTCATCAGTCCAGTTAGCCACAAAGGAAAATCAAATATGCAGCAGATAAGCATTTTAAAAAAAACCTTCCTGAATTAAAAACTAAAACAAACACAAAGCAATACCACTTTAAAAGTGAGGAAAACTTCTCTCAGATGTAAGCAAGAGAGAGAGAGAGAGATTAGTTACAGATATTTAGTCCAAAGTAGTATATATCCCACGCAGCTTCTCAGTTGTTTCCAAGCGCACCCTGTACACAACTTGGAAGAAGATGGACTTCTGCCTCAAACAGGATCACACCACTAGTTTATAGTAATTGAACAATGCTGAAATGGTCTAGCTAGACAAATGGCTGTGATGCAGACCTCTGGCTTGTGAAGACAATTACCCCCACCTCAGGCTATGTCTGGCATCCAATTGCAAACTGCAGCTTTTGCTATTTTGAATCACACAACCCCACCAAAAGTTGCAAAATATATTGATGCAGATTCTCACAGAATTCTAGTAATCGGTCCAGTTAGCCACAAAGGAAAATCAAATATGCAGAAGATAAGTAGTTTTAAAAAAACCCTTCCTGAATTAAAAACTAAAACAAACACAAAGCAATACCACTTTAAAAGTGAGGAAAACTTCTCTCAGATGTAAGCAAGAGAGAGAGAGAGAGAGAGAGAGATTAGTTACAGATATTTAGTCCAAAATAGTATATCCAACGCAGCTTCTCAGTTGTTTCCAAGCACACCCTGTACACAACTTGGAAGATGATGGACTTCTCTACAATTTGAAGAAGGGATCCTACTCATCTTAAATAACCTGACTGGAGTAAAATATGTGTTATGTAAAATGGAGAATTGCATTAACTTCAGTCTATCCTGAATAAGATATGAATGGTAATCTTTCCAAAGTTTAGTCCAGTCAAGGGATTTCAGAGGGAAGGTATCATTCCAGTAATAAGAGACTCCA
The DNA here is from genome assembly GCA_016271365.2 of Neoceratodus forsteri. Classification (NCBI taxonomy): domain Eukaryota; kingdom Metazoa; phylum Chordata; order Ceratodontiformes; family Ceratodontidae; genus Neoceratodus; species Neoceratodus forsteri. The sequence continues at coordinate 376,910,859 of CM057449.1, forward strand.
TTTACCAATGGAAAAATTAAGTTATAGAGAGCCTGATAGACCTGGGAAACTGAATGTGGGGTTTGAGCCATGTTAGCTAGTGCTTTAATTTCAGCACCAATCCTACTGTCCACTCTGGGCTGCAAATCTTTGGTAATTAAAAGATGCCGAACTTGATATATCTTAAAGGCCCCACACAGAATTGGAAACCTTCTCATAATTCCTTCTGAGGATACATAAGAGGACCCTTCTAGCAGGTCACTAGGGTGGATATCTCTCAATGTTGGGAGCCAACTAGGAGAGAGGGATTTACTCCCTATTTTAAAATCTGGATTTCTAAATAATGGTTGGTTAGGATCTTTAGTATGCCTGTATTTAAGATAGAAGCAGAGCTGGGAGTGGAATTTCACAGAAATCAATAGAGGTGATTGAGAATGTACTTTGGGGAGGTCTCGAGGTTTGATGTGCAACATGGATTCCCCTGAAACACCCAAGGATTGCAATTGTTCTTGTTCTATTAAAAGCCAGATGGGAATGTATGGAAAAGATGAAGAGACTTCCACAGGAACTAACCACCAAAGATACTTACTCAGGTGGCCGGCCCAGTAGTATTAACTTAAAGTCTGGTAAACGTAGACCACCTTTAAGTTTGGGTGCTGCCAGCTTATGGTAGGCTATTCTCAAGGGTTTCTGTTTCCAAATTAATTTTGAAATGATTCTATGAATCTTGCTGAACCAGGAGAGTGGTATCCATAGATTCAACATGTGAATAGCTAAAAAATATGGGACAAAATATCCATTTTGACCAAGCTAATCCGGCCCCATAAAGAAAGTGGGAGACCCACTCATCAAGCTAAATCTTGCAGAATAACATTTGGTAGGGAGTCTAAATTAAGTTGTTTCATCTAAAAATTACTTGTAGCTAGAGAAACACCTAAATATTTAAGGGATCTGGTGGATCATTGTAATGTTGCTTCTCTTAGGAGTCCCTTGTAGGTTCTATCATTCAAAGGAAAGATCTGGGTTTTATCAAAATTCACTTTGTAATTTGACCAAAGGCTATTTTCAGCGACAGTGTCTAAGGTGGCCTGAACAGAGCTAGTAGGCTGAGTAAGGTGCAGCAAAATATCATCTACATAGGCAGACAGTTTAAGTTCTTGAGAGCCAGTCGTAATACCTTGTATCCTGGGGTTCTCCTTGATCCTAGATAAAAGAGGCTCCAAATACAAATTGAACAAGAGGGGAGATAAAGGACATCCTTGTCTCATTCCTGAGTGTAAAGAGAAGGAAGAAGAAAATACAGTATAGCACAGTGGTTTAAGGCTCTGAGCTGCAAATCTGGTGACATCCAGCAAACCAGACCTGGGTTTGAATCCCACAGCTTCCACTTGCATACTGTGTGACCCTGAGCAAGTCACTTAGCCTCTCTGTGCTCCCAGGTTGCTCCTGTAAAAAAGCTTTCAGCTTAGTGTGCTACTCCTGGTTAAACAACTAAAATAAATAAATATCCCATTGCAATATATTTTGGCACTTGGCTTCGAGTATAGTACCCGGAGCCACTGAATGAACAGGGATGGGAATCCAGCTTTTCTCAGAACTCCAAACAGGAACTGCCAATCAACCCTATCAAAAGCCTTTTCTGCATCCAGGGACACCAGAACAGCAGGCTGGTCTGAGTCCCTAGACACAGAGAAGATGTGAGCCAGTTTACAGAGGTGGTCAGCGGATGTCCTACACACCATAAAGCCTGCTTGGTCCGGTCCAGTTAAGGAGGGTAAAACTCTGCCAAGACTATTAGCTAATAATTTAGAAAGGATTTTGATGAGAGTCATGTGATGGCAGCTTAGACAGCAGGCAGCAGAATCCACTCCACTCTGTACCCACAGAAAAACCACTACTGTACTACTTTTCTGGAGTTCATGAGTAATTTCTGCCTACTCCAGTAGTTAAATATCCTCTGGTGCCCACCCAGCTTCAGTTATGGAAGCTTTTATGTAGTAAGCACTGCCATGGCACTCCTCACCACCGTCTCCTGACAAGAACAAGGTCCCGAAATGGCCTAAACAACAAACGCGAAAATCTTCACAGGGGCCAACCCTTTCATTGAAGAACATTTCCTCGAAATAATGAAACCAATGCAAGACTCCATAAAAAACATCACGGATGAACTGCATGAAATTAAAATTGCCACAGATGCACTCGCATTGCGAGTTGGTGACTTGGAAGCTCGCCTAACCTCTGTAGAAAAGAAACCAGTCAAATCAACCACTAATCTAACCCTAGCAACTCGGCAACTAAAAAAACTGGAGGAGAAACTCGAAGATCTAGAGGGGAGAAGCCGTAGGAACAATCTTCTGGTGATAAGTATTCCAGATCACGAAGAGGGTGCCTCACCTATCCCCTTTATGCAGAAGTATTGAGAGAAAATAGCAGGCCCTTCTAATGGCTCTACCTATGTAATAGAGAGAGCCCACCGGGCTTTAGGCCCATCCCCACCAACCGGTTCACCACTCAGACCTATTATTTTCAAACTTCTTGGATAAGCAACATATTCTTTTACGGGTCAAGGCCTTACAAGAAGTCCTATGGGAAGGCAGACGAGTAAGAATAATGCAGGACTTGCCACAAGCGGTCAGGCTGAGATGCCAAGAGCTGTACCCACTAGTTTCCAAAGTGATTGCAGCTAGCAAGCCATTTCGTGTCTGATACCCTGCAATTCTACAAGTCAGGCTAGGGGACCAATGGCAGACCTACGACTCCTATGATCAAGTCTTGTCTGAATTAAATTCTGCATTTCCACACCTCTTCAAATGAATCCCTTGCAATGAAGTTATTTTGTATAATGTTGGTAGTGGCAGCTTTTTTGTGCCAAAGCTACAAGATCCCTCCATGGTTGCAGTGTGGAAGCTGTTGATGGTGCACCTTACTTTCACCTTCTTCTGACTGAATCGGATGGCCCTTCCAAGCTCAATACCTCTACTGACCTCATTGATGGTGGAAAAGACTTCACCTACTTGTAATTTCATGATCAGCTCTATGGACCATCCATTGCATTTAGCGGACTCTCAGTCCCGGAGACAGCTTATGACGTAACAAGCCACGTAGTGACGCTCCTCCAATTATTTAGCAACCTGCTTTTTCTTTTTCTCTCAGTTTTTATTTTCATTACTCATTGTTCACTACGATGCATGACGGCCTTCTCTTCAAGAGACACTTATCATAGAAGGGACATGACCTAGATAAGTAAAATGCTATTACTTCCATTATACAGATAAAGCAACTGCCTTGTTTACAATCTCCTATTTAAAAGGATATATTATTTGTTATTTGTTAATGATATGGAGGGAGCAGGGGGTGGACTGCAGAGTGAAGTGTTGTTTCTGGGTTTGCTCTGTAATGTCGCCAGACACATCAAACTTAGTGGTTTTTTTTGAGGGGGTTTATTGGGCTGGGGGGAGGGTCAAACTGTTCATGGGCTACTTCTTACTCTTCAGTTGTGTAAAGATATTGAGTGTGCATGCTTGCTATTACATATGCTTTACCCTCTACTTATTCACCTTAGTTCAATAACTATGTCTGGTCCCTATATTTTCTTAATCTGGGACGTGAAAGGTGCTAGGGATAGATGCAAATGGCAGGTTATCCTTAAACACTTATGGAACCTCCATGTCAATGTTGTTTGCCTACAAGAAACCCATCTTAAAAGAGAGGATGCTCACCTCCTATGTAGAAGGTGGGTGGGCCAGGCTTTTGGAGTGGGGACATCTACCAACCAAGGGGGGGCGTAGCAATCTTGTTCCACAAAAATACTCCTTTCCAAATGCAGCAGGAACTGTGGGTTAGCCAGGGATGTTATTTACTACTTCAGGGTATCCTGGGTTCCCACCAAATTACAATTGGTTCCATATATGGTCCCAACGTAGAATCCCCAAAATTCTTCACAAACTTGATAGACTTGGCCACCATCAACATCCCATGAATGATATTTTTAGGAGGTGACTGGAATATCACCCCTCAAATCATCTTAGATAGATCTGACTTTAAATGAATTGGCCTCTTGCCCACACAATACACAGATACATAGATACATAGACAGTGTGGGCAGATAAGGGCCTATGGCCCACCCAGTCTGCCCATTTGAGCTTGTAAGTTCAGTTTGTTTCCCTAGAAGTCTGTTGCCCCTTACCCCTGACCTCCAGGATTCCTTTATGTCTATCCCATGCATTCTTAAATCCCGTGATTGTTTCAGCCCCCACCATTTCCTCTGGCAGGGTGTTCCACTTGTCCACCACCCGTTCTGTGAAGAAATTCTTTCTCATGTTTCCTCTGAATTATCCTCCCTTCAACTTCATCCCATGCCCTCTAGTCCTGGAACATCTTTTTCACTTAAAAATAGTGTTTTCCTGCACCCTGTTCCTCCCTGTAAGATACTTGTATGTCTCTATCATATCCCCTCTCTCCCTCCTCTCCTCCAGGGAGTACATGTTCAATTCCTTCAACCTGTCTTCATAGGACTTGTGATGCAATCCATGCACCATCTTTGTTGCCCTCCTCTGAACCTTCTCTACCCTGTCTATGTCCTTACGTAGGTATGGTCTCCAGAACTGTACACTGTACTCCAGGTGGGGCCTCACTAGTGTCTTGTATAGCGGAATTATGACCTCCCTTTTCCTGCTGGTGATGCCCCTGCCTATACATCCCAGCATCCTATTTGCTTTACCTGCTGCCTTGTCACACTGTTTCCCTACCTTGAGGTCATCAGAGATGATAACCCCAAGATCCCTGTCCTGCTTGGTGCATGCTATATCCTCACCCCCCAACTGATATATTGTGCCAGAGTTTTTGTGCCCCATATGCATTATCTTGCACTTCTTTGCATTGAATTTCAACTGCCAAACCCCTGACCATTCTTCAAGTTTCTGCAGGTCGCTTTTCATTCTGTCTACACCCTCTGGTGTGTCTACTCTGTTACAGAGCTTTGTATCATCAGTGAACAGTGAAATTCTTCCTTCTAGGTCCTGCGCAATGTCACTGATGAAGATGTTGAATAGGACCGGTCCCAGCACTGATCCCTGTGGTACCCCACTGGTCACTCTTCCCTCTGTGGAGTGACAGCCATTACCACCACCCTCTGTGTCCTGCCACCCAGCCAGTTACCTACCCACCACACTACTGTCCTGCCCACACCCATATTCCCCAGTTTGTGTAATAGTCTTCTAAGTGGCACAGTGTCAAAGGCCTTGCTGAAGTCCAGATAGGCCACGTCCACTGCCCTTCCCTGATCCACCTCCCTAGTCACTCAGTCAAAAAATTCAACGAGGTTGGTCTGACATGACCTCCCTCTGGTGAAACCATGCTGCCTTGGGTCCTGTAGTCCATTGACAACCAGATGTTCCACCAATCTCTCCTTCAGTAGTGCTTCCATGATCTTCCCCACTACCGAGGTGAGGCTGACTGGTCTGTAGTTCCCTGCTTCCTCTTTGTTCCCACTTTTGTATAAGGGGACTACATCTGCTGTCCTCCCGTCTTTGGGTACCTCCCCTGTTTCCAGTGATTGGCTAAACAGGATAGCCAGAGGTTCAGCCACCACCTCTCCTAGTTCTTTAAGGACCCTGGGGTGCACCCCATCTGGCCCCATTGCTTTATCAACTCTTATTACTTCCAGTTCCTTCAGGACCCTTTCTCGTGTAAAGGGACTTGTGTCCATTTCTGCACAATTCTCACCCCTTGTCCTCCCTTCAGACCCATTACCCTCCTCTTCCTCAGTAAAGACTGAGCAGAAATACCTGTTCAGTATGTCATCTTTACTGTTGTCATCCTCCACGTGGCCCTCATCCTCCCCTTCAGTCTCACTATCCCTCCCTTTGTCTTTCTTTTCACTTATGTACCTGTAAAGGTTTTGTCCCTCTACCCACTGATTTTGCAATGTGCTCTTCTGTCTGAGCTTTGGCTTCCTTACTGACCTGCCTGCCTCCCTTTGCTTCTCCTGGTACTTCTCCCTATCCCTTCTGCCTGTGTCTTTTGTATTGCCTGAATGCAATCTTTTGGCTTTCACTTTCTTTGCTACCTCTTTGGAAAACCATAATGGTCTCCTCTTCCTTTTCCTCTTGCTAACCTGCTTAATGCATAATTCTGTTGTTCTTGTAATCCCCATTTTAAATACTGCCCACTGTTCCTCAACCCCTGATTCCTGTCCCATTCCCCTTAATGCCTCTTTCAAGTATCTCCCCATTTTCCCAAAGTCTGCCCCCCTAAAATCCAGGATACATGTTTTTGTGTGGTTCTGCTCTTTCTGTGATTTCAAACCACAATGACTGGTGGTCATTGTTTCCCAGGTGCTCCTCCACTGTTACCCCCATCGCACTGTCCCTGTTTGTGAGCACAAGGTCCAGTATTGCCTTCTGCCGAGTTGGTTCCATGACCAGTTGCTTGAGGAAGGCACCCTGAAGGGAGTGCAGGATAAATCTGCTCCTAGTTGATGCTGCTGCTAGGATGCTCCAGTCCACGTCTGGAATATTGAAGTCTCCAACCGGTACTACCTCACCCTTGTCTGCCATCCTTTGGATGGCTAGCATCAGCTCCCTATCTGTTTCTTCCTCCTGGGCTGGTGGTCTATAGACCACACCTGTGTGGATGGCTGTCCCCATTTTCCTTTCCAGCTTAACCCACAGTATCTCTCCCCCATTTTGTTCCTCCTGGATCTCTGTGCCCTTATGCCATTTTTCACATACAGTGCCACTCCTCCTCCTTTCCTGCCTGCTCTGTCTCATCTGAATATGTTGTAGCCAGGTATGGCCATCTCCCAGTCATGGTTATCATTACACCAGGTTTCAGTGATGGCCACAATGTCCAGGTCTGACTGCACCATGACAGCCTCCAGATCTTCCATCTTGTTGCTAAGGCTCCTGGCATTTGCACACATGGCTTTCCATGATTTGACCTCCCTAGACTGTTTCACTGTTCTACTTAAGCCCCTTCCTTGGTTGTCATTTATCCCTAGTTCTCCTTGTTGTCTGCCCTTCTGCTGAATTTTGCCCCTTTTCTGCTTATCCACCTCTTGGGCACTAATCTCCATCTTTTGCACACTGCTTTGCAGAGATAGCCACTCCTCTAGTTCACTGGTTCCACTGCTAGCTGTGGGGGTGAGCAAGTAGGTACCCTCCTTGCTGGCCTGCCACCCCCCTTTGCTAGTTTAAATGCTTGTCAATGTAGCATTTAAACTTATCATTGAGTGCTTGGATTCCCCTCCAGGATGGATGCAGGCCATCAGGCTTGAAAAAACCTCCATCCCTCCAGGTGGGTCCCCAGTCACCAATGAATCCAAACCCTTCCTCACAGCACCAGTTCTTCAACCATGAGTTAAAGTTCCTGGTGCATGCACTCCTATGCTCTCCCTTGCCTCTCACAGGTAGCACTTCTAAGAAAGTGACTGAAGTAGCTACTTGCTTGAGACCCCTCCCCAGTTTCCTAAACTCTTCCTGAACTTCCTTTGGCTCCCCATTTGCCAGGTCATTAGTACCTAGGTGGATAATGACATCCAGCTCACCCTCCCGTCTTGCCATCCCAGTGATCCCCAGGATCTTCCTTCCATCCCTCCATACCGTGGCACCTGGTAGGCACCTCACCTCACCTCTCTGTTCTCCCCCTCCTGTGTTCCTAGCTGGATCCCTCTTATGATGGAGTCCCCCACCAGGATTCACTTCCTCCTCCCTCTGGGGTCCACTGCTTTCCCCGCTGAGGTCACCTCCTTGGCTAACCTCCACATCCTTTCCTTCCACTTCTCTGGGTACCTCTATTTGGTTGTCCTCATTTGCCAGTGTGGCATATGAGTTCTTGAGTGGAATAGGATCTGGGATGTGCCTCTGCCTGACCGCTCTAACCCTCCCTGAGCCCACTGTCATCCAGGTGCTCCTCGTTCTCAGCATCCTTTGAGGCAGTTGCATTGGACTCAGTGGTCCCTGGATAGGGGTGATGGTACTCCTGACCCAGTTTACTTCCACTCTGAGTCTGTCTACCTCCTCCTGTAGTCCAGAGAGATGCATGCAGATAGGGCAGCACCTCAGTGTCCAGAATGTCTGCCTGAATATGGCTGCCCCACAGCCACTGCATTGCACCACTCCCCACATTATACTGCAATTTCACTACTTGTCTGCTACTGAAGCTCTCCTAGTTCCCTTTTTATTAATTTACTGTCCTAAAAATCCTGCCACTGATCCTCAGATAATTTTTTTTAAAGAAAAAGAAACCAATAAATAAATAAATGAATCAAAACACTTGTCGTGCTGAGGGTGGGCTTCTTCCCCCTTATGCCCCTCCTACTTCACACCCCTTACTATACCCTGTGTTTAGCTCCTGTCAATCAGATTTAACAGGGCATATAATTAAGAGATGGGGGAAGGGGGGTGAAAATTTGCAGCAATTAAAGACAGCACAGAATTACACCACCACTATGTTTTAAATTTTCAACAGCCCAAAAACAATTATAAGTAAAGACACCAAAGAAAGTATAGTGTCACTAAAAGCCCACAATCTAAGTTTAAAAGAAAAATAGCAATTACCAGTTACTCTAAAGCACTGAATTGAATATGTTTCCTTCCTTCCCCTTCTGGCTTCTTCTGAGAAAATAAACTCTACTTGCTACTTCAACTCTGACTATGCCCCACCTCCAGTTATCACGTAGCTGAGGTCAGAGGCCAGACAATTAACACCCTTCACCCAACTACAGGGCAGTCAGACAAGCCAAGATAAAATTTGCAGCAATTAAAGACAGCACAGAATTACACCACCATGTTTTAAATTTTCAGCAGCCCAAAAACAATTATAAGTAAAGACAACAAAGAAAGTATAGTGTCACTAAAAGCCCACAATCTAAGTTAAAAAAGAAAAATAGCAATTACCAGTTACTCTAAAGCACTGAATTGAATATGTTTCCTTCCTTCCCCTTCTGGCTTCTTCTGAGAAAATGAGCACAAAGAGCCCTAAAAGAGCTCATAGAAGGACTGAATCTCCTTGACATATGGAGGCTATTGAATCCTAATGAGAAACAATACACCTTTTTTTCCTTCCCCCACCGTACATGCTTGCGCATACATTATTTTTTGATCAGCTTCCACATTCTACCAGGTATACTGGACATGACAATCCACCCACGGGTCATATCAGATCATGCCCCAGTTTCTTTTACATGCATTCTGGGGCCTGGGATCAAATGAGATTCGCTCTGGCACTTAAATATGCAGTTACTTCAAATTCCTGCAACTAAAATCCATCTCCAAAACTTTATTGTCTCTTTTTTAGAACACAATTTGGGTTCGGTTCCCTGTATTGACACAGTCTGGGCAGCCCTAAAATGTGCGTTAAGAGGGAAATATATACGACTAGCCTCCACTAGAGCTAAGAACCTCAAAACTCAGTTTGACACCCTACTACATGATATTAAATCCTTAGAAACATTCATAAGTAAATGATCTCTTGATGCAGATTGGACTAAGCTCCACCTGCTTCACTCCCAATTTTCAGATCTCATGTTTCAAAAAGCTGAACTCTCTTTACAAAGAACCAATATTAAATACCTAGAATCCAGGGAATGTGCTGGTAAGGTCTTAGCTATTCGTATTAAGCAGGCTGAATCTTTTTGACAGATACCAGGCCAATATCTCACAAGAGATGGCCCATTAGTTACCAATCCCAGAGAGATAGTCCCAGCTTCCACGCATTACTATGGAGTTTTGTTTAAGGTATTGGACAATGAGATTCTAGATGAGCAACAAATTCAACATTACTTTGATCAATTGACTCTTCCAGTTCTACCCACTAATATTTTACCTTTCCTGAGCTTCCACATTCAAGAACGGGAAGTTGAACAAGTGATCAAACAACTCCTTCCAGATAAGTCTCCTGGTCCAGATGGCTTCCTGGCTAATCTATATAGGTTATACACCACCGAGCTCTCCCCTATTTTAACTAAGGTATTTAACTATTGGTATGAAAATGGTATTGCTCATCGCACATACCTTGAGGCCCTGATCACTATAATCAGGTTGTAACCCCATTACATGGAAAATTACTGTCCCATCTCTCTACTCAATGTAGATGTTGAAATACTGGCTAAGGTACTTGCCAATCACCTGGGACCCTTATTGGATACACTTATCTCCAAAGAGCAAGTTGGTTTTATGTCAGGTAGGTCCTTGGCTGATCATATGCACCTGTTACACCTCCTTTCCCTAGCTGACAACTTATCTATTCTAGCTGCCCTTGTAGCCTTAGACACGGAGAAAGCTTTCGACTGTGTCTCCTGGCACTTCCTATTTTCTGCTTTATCCCATTTCAGCTTCCTCCAACAATTTGTAAACTGGATCAAATTGTTGTACACATCTCCTACAGCCAGTGTATGGTGCAATGGCTACCTATATAACTCACTTCCATTGTCTCATGGCACCAGGCAAGGCTGTCCCCTCTCTCCCCTTCTTTTCAATCTTTATTTGGAACCCTTTATACAGAGATTGCTTGCAACCCCACATTTACAGGAAATTCATCTGGGACCACAACAGCACCTTCTGTCAGCCTATGCTGATGATTTATTGTTACTCATACAGAACCCCATTGTTGGCATACCAATTCTGCTACAAGAGATTGAGTCCTTTTCAATAGTTTTCTATTATAAACGTAACACAGCAAAATCCAGTATCTTCCCCCTCAATGGTAAATTGCTGCGGGTGGATGTCGAAAAATTTGGGTTAAGCTGGGAATCCAAAACCTTGACCTACTTAGGTATTAAAATCTCCAGGGACTTTCTCACGATCATTAAGGAAAACCTCACTAAATTAACACAGACAATAAAATAGGACCTTGTGAGGTCTGCTTTGCCTATTTCACTTTGGGGATGGATCAGTACTGTCAAAATGAATGTGTTGCCTCGAATGTTATACCCCCTGAATATGATAGCTCCATATTTCCCCAAATCATGGTTTCTCCTCCTCCAGAGGTTACTCAATAAATATATCTGGGAGGATGGTACAGTTCATAGGGTGTACCAAAAGTTGACTGCACCAAAACTTAACGGGGGTCTTTCTCTGCCCTCCTTCTTCACTTATTATGCTGCTATCCATCTCACTAATTTAACACAATGGATATCCCTCACTAATGATAAGCACATGGGATCATACTCTCCCTCCTGGTTAGACATCGAAAAAATCCTAGCAGCTCAAACCTCCTGTACCCTACCAGCACTTTGCATGCTTCCCCAATATATATCCCCAGGGAACGCTGGAAAAATCCAATGGGATGGCCCTTGTGAGCTCTACATCAGATTGAAAGTCATTTGAATATAAAGTGGCATGTGTCTGGGGAACAACCACTTTTAAATAACCCACACTTTAAAATTAAGAAATGGTCCATCCCTGCCTCCTTTTGGCCTTCACTGACAGGGATGTGACTCATGGACTTTGCTCCCAATGGTAAAATGCTTTCATTTAACCAACTTCTGCAGACCTTCCCTGAGCTTGAGAATTGTCCCGTTAAATACTGGCAGGTTTAACATACAATAGTTTCTTTTATAGCAACAATGGGAAAAGCTGATTCCCCTAACACTGAGCTTTGCTCACTTTTAACCATTGCAGGACAACTCCACCCGATCTCTAAAATTGATAAAGAATTACAGATTCTTGATCCTCAGCTTTCCAAGGGTATATGTTACTACTGGGTCCATAAGTTATCTCTCCCACCCAAAGCGGACTTCTGGCAGCAAAATTGGATCAACCTATGCAGATTTGTCAAGCAGGATTGATTATGTCTTATACAATTTAATATCATGCATAATCTCTACTTCACCCCTCAGAAACTTCACAAGATTGGGGAACGCCCTTCTCCTCAATGCCTCCGATGTTCAGCATCAATTGGAGATCTCCACCATATGCTATGGGCCTGTCCTAAAATTAAGTCATTCTGGAGTACAATCCAGAATTCACTGGATCCTCTATTAGAGTTGGATCCACTATTCCTGCCAGAAGTGTGTCTGCTCAACCACTATCCCCTGGGTACCATGAAGTCCAGGCGTCCTTTTATTACCCTAATTGCCACCGTAGCCAAACTCATAATTATGAGGCACTGGATAGACAATTCTTTATCCACTGTATTGGAATGGCATAAAGAAATGTTATTAGCCCTTTAGTTAGAAAAACATATTGCCAGAATGACTAATAGATTACCTCATTACTTAGATAGATGGGGCACCCTAGATGCTTTGTTATCAGCATGGACACCCTAATATATATATATATTAGAGGTAAAAAACTCCATTTAATGCATTAGTTAGGGTTGTTCCACAGCGACAAAAGTGAGGAAATTCGCTGTTAGGGTTGAAAACCCCCCATGGACCCCCTGCCCACCCCCCAACCGGCATTGGGGCGTGCATTGGTGTCATCAGCCCTAACTCTCACCCCATCACATGTGTAAAGCAGCAGAAGTATAGGAGAATGGGGTGAGAGTTAGGACCGACGACACCAATGCACACCCCAGTGCCGGTTGGGGGGTGGGCAGGGGGTCTAAGGGGGGTTTTCAACCCTAACAGCGAATTTCCTCACTTTTGTCGCTGTGGAACAACCCTAACTAATGCATTAAACTGAGTTTTTTGCCTCTAATTTCCCTTCTTTTTGAGAATGATAACGAGAAATAGTGAATGTAATGCAGCGGCAGGGGGCCCCACGCTCCCGCCAAGTAATGCGCGGCGGAAGCGCGGGCCCTCCGGACCCTGCTCTCCCACGACGTGATGTCTTGAGGCATAGTAACAGGAACAGCAATGCAAACAGAAGCGCTAACAGTGGCGCACATGGTAACGCAAGCGCGAATGAGAACAGAAAGGGTAACACACACGGTGGCGTAGATGGGAATGGTCTGCCACGTGATGTGTTGTCACATAGTAGCATGGTGCCTGCAAATGGAAATTTCAATGGGCATGGTGATGCAAACCAAAACAGAAAGAGAAACAGTACTGCAGACACAAATGGCAAAAAATAACAGAAACGCAACCGAAAATGAAAATGCCAAGGATAACGCACACAGTGGCGCAAACGTCAACGGTAAGTGAAATGGGTACGGAACCGCAAGCAGAAAGGGCAACAGTAACATTAATGTAAGTGCACAAGCTGGTTTTCCCCAAAACCTGCATAGAGAAAGACAGTGAGTACAAATAACGTATGTATAATAATGAGTATCGGAGCAGAAAATGAGAACTTGGAATACTAAATAGGTTATATCTCAGGAATCGTATGACGTAGAAAAAAAATGTAAAAGTCATATTATTTACAACTGTCCTGGCTAAGAAATTTTCTGACGAAAAGTCCGTATCTCACACCGTTTCCAAGATACGGGCCTGAAAGGCGCGGCGAACGCCATAATGTTATCCTATGGGAAAAAAAGAGAAGTTCGGAGTGCCATAGCTTTGCCTCCCTGTAATATTTTTTCACCAAACTACTGAAAGGCACATCTGTGGACTGTTGGCTGTCTTCCCTCCAAATTTCAGGAAAAAGACCAAACCGTTATTTCGCAGCAGGAATCCAAAGGATTTCTGTAATGCATTGGGCGCCGTAATGTTATCCTATGGAAAAAATAGTCAACTTTGGAGTACCATAACTTTGCCGCTGTGTAATATTTTTTCAATATAACACTGAAAGGCACATCTGCGAGATGTTGGCTCCGTTCCCTCCAAATTTCAGCCCAAAACTCCCAACGGTTCTTTTGCAGCGCAGTGCCAAAGAATCGCTGTCACTTTCCCTCAGATGGAAAACTACTGTCGCAATTTGCGAAAGTACTTTTTCCAGAAATTTGAAAAACATATTTCTGGGGTGTTTTACAACAAAATAAAGACATGGCAAGCATCTTCAGGGTCCGACTAGGTGAATACAAAAAGAATTAGGTTGCTAAAGGGTCCCAAATTTAAATGCCAACCATTTTTCTGATCACCAACTGAAAACAAAATGGCTGATTTGTGAAAGTAACAGGCCCACTTGCGAAAGTAAAAATGCATTTGCGACACTGTCAAACTTTTTCTTAACTTTTCCCATTGACTTATAATAGGAAATTGTTTTTTGAATAACTTTTGAACCGTTTAATATTTTTTCACCAAATCTTCAAAAGGCACATTGGGAACCCTGGCTGCACATTCCCTGAAGATGTTGGGCTGGTCACACAAACTGTGTGACCTGTACGCGCGACCATAGAATTCCAGAAAAAGCATAAACGCATGCACAAATCATGCGTAATAACTCTGCAGCCGTGTATCTGACTGGTACAAAACTTGGCAGATGCCAAGGCCTATGGTTCTTGATCATGTATTCCAAATTCCAGCCAAATCTGTCATATGGTTGCAAAGTTATTAAGGTGCAAAGTTTTGGGGTTTAACATAGAAATGGCTCCTCTACCATAATATATACATACATATATATATATATATATATATATATATATATATATATATATATATAAATATCTCCTGTATTGGGAATGGTTAGGACTATCTTCTGCCCATTGGTGTAGTGAGCCTGCACACTTGATGTCTTCATTAATGGGGTAAAATACTGGAGGGCGGTTTATGTAGGGTTTTATTTAGGTTTTTTTTATTCTTTTTTGCTCTTTTTACTTTACTTTATGGGTACCTTGTTTTTCCCCTTTTCATTGGGGGGGGTCAGTTTGTTTTAATTGTTATGAGACATAGTTAAACATGATATGCAGTCTTATTTATGTACTAACTGATGTACCTTCAATGCAGACTGTCTTTTTCTTTCCTGTAATTGATTTTGTTATTATTCAGAAAGTTAAGTAAAGTTTACTGAATAAAAAAAAAGAAAGGGATCATGTGATGCAGCAGGCCTGAGAAGACGCTTTCCTGTTCTCTCCTGCCCACCACCGTTAACTTCATATATTTTCATTGAGTTTACCAAAATTGAGAGCCTGATCAAAGTTATATTCTGGTGGGGGAAGCTTTTAAGTGTGTACTTGGCATGTCCGGTGAAGTATGAAAGCCGAAATGAAGAAGCCTCCACCTAAACACACACCCCCAGTCACCCCAGAGAAGGCCCCTAAGAAACCGCAGGCTGGAACTACAGGAGCAGCACAGGCAATAGCACCTCCAAGCTCAGAGCAGGAGCCATTATCCCTCACCAGATTTCTGGCCGAATTTAGGCCGTCCGAAGAAGAGCTAAGAAACCTTGCCTCTGAATTCAAATCTCTCTCTCAGGCTATTGAGGATATAGCATTGAGAACTTTGGATGTCAAGACTTGTCTTATCTTCTTAGAAAGGAAGGTGGACAAACAGAATCCTGAGGTGGCTACACTTTGGCAAAAAATTAACAAGATGGAACAAAAGCTCGAAGACCTCAAGGGTCATAGCCACAGGAACAATGCGGTTATTATTGGTCTACCTGAGATGGAAGAAGGGCAAGATGTGGTTCTGTTTGTGCAGAAGTTCATCGACAGAATTATTGGACCCTCTCCCTATGGCCCCCATTACATTATAGAGATGGCCATAGAGCGTTGCGTTCTAAGCCTCCGATGGGGGCCTCTCCCAGACCATTAATTTTTTGCTTTCTTAATTTTTTGGAGAAACAGCATTTTTTTCTAAAGTTGAAGACCATACAAGAGTTACAATGGGAAGGAACAAGAATCAGAGTTACCCAGGATTTGCCATTCTCTGTTAGGCAACACAGAGATGCCTTCCACCCAGTGGTGAAGAAGCTTCTGGTGGCTGGTCTAAAATTCAGAATGCGGTATCCCTCGACGTTACAGGTTCAGATATCGGGACAGTGGCACTCATGTGGGGACTCTGATTCTGCTATGGATGGACTGAGAAAAGCTATGCCTGACCTCTTTAAGGACTCTTAATAGCAAGGGGGTTATTAGAGAGGGCTGTTTTGTTAGTCTGAGATGTAACAGAACTTATGGAAATGTCTAGGGTTTTTATTTTCTGGTCTATTGCTATCTATTCCTGACTGTTTCTTTATTTGGGGTTAAAAAAAAATAATGAGGAACTGCGATATCCTTAAAACTTTTTGGTTAGGCAGGTACAGTTTAGACCTTCTGGGGAGAGGGTAAGGAGAACAGTGGGGACATCCCTGGCAAAAATTAGGGGAGGGCAATGCCTGTTTACGTATAGGGCATCATTTTGGGGGGACCGTGAAGGTCTTCGGGGAGTAAAGGGGTAATTTTTCTGCTGGGCCATCCAGCATGGTGATTTGGGTTGCAGGGGTGAGGTATTAGGCTAGGATGGCACTTGCACCCTAGTTTTGATTAATGTGTGTCCAATCCTGTTCCTCCCCTTTGTCTTTTAAGCTGGGGTACAGGAGCTCCACGTCAGTTTAACAGTCCTGGTGAAGAAAATTCTTGTGGCTGGTCGACGGCTGGCTTTGCAGGGCTTATTGAACCTTAACTGAAGACAGCGTGGTAGAAGACCTTTCAGGTTCTTCTTGTTTATCATGGCCACATGAAGGGATGCAGGGATCATCTATGGGGTGGAGGGTTTCCATGCGGTTGTGATTGGTAATCACTAGAGGGGAGAATTTCCCTGGCTTTTAGTGCAGCCTTCACAATATTGAAGATGCTGCGAGGCAGAATGGGTGGTAATCGGGATACAGGCTGGGTGCAGTACCACCATTATTCCTCTGGGATGGAGCTGGGGCTCGGCTCATTTTGATTTCCCTAATCTCGTTTTCTCAGGGGGAAACTCCCCGAGTCTGGGTTTTGTCTATTTTGGTAAATAATATCCCTTCTCTTTCTTTTTTCACTCTCAGTTCCTTCTTTGTTTGATTATGGGGGGAGACCTATTCTTGTTTGGATCCGAGGGCAGTGATTTTATCCCCTTTGTGTGCACTTGCCTCGTGGTGAGACATTGAATGGGAGATACCCTGCCTCATGTTACTCGGTATCAGGGGTGATACCCATTCTTGTGAGGAGTTTGGATTAAAGATAAGATTCTCGAGATTTGTTAATACTACTATTCTGGTTTTAATAGTGGTTCTCACACTTAGTTTCGGTGTTTATGGGTCACATAAGCGTGTTGAACTGGTATTACTTTTGAATCTTGTTATGGACAGTTACTATACTGAGTTTGTGCACAGAGGTGGGCGGGAGGATGGGAGTGATGGTTTTTGTAGGAGTGCTGCTTAACGATGAATAGGAGATTTGGGTGGGATGGGAGGGCAGGGGGATCGATGGGTATGGTATTTGGGGTTTGTGTTATGGTTGGATAGTTTGAGGGGTGTTGGCAGCAGGGTGGAGGGGGAAGGTTTGGGGGTTGGAGAGGTACTTTGGGGGGGGACACAGTCCATTATAGGTTGGGTGAGTTTTCTTAAGGTTCTCTGTGACTTAAGCTACTGCAGTTATAGATTGTATTTGTACAATGGCTAAAGAGCTTTGTTTTTCAACTTGGAACATTTAAGAGGCCCGAAAGAAAGCTAAGCAATATAAGATATTGAAGCACTTAGATATTTTAGGTGCTAATGTTGTTTTTATCCAGGAATCTCATTTGCTTGATTCAAAGCCATTCAGATGAGACGGATGCAGATTGGACAGGTCTTCTCAGCTCAAGGAACTTCAAACAGCCATGGGGTTTTAATTCTTATTAACAGAGGCATTCCCTTTCAGGTCACCCAGGAAATTAATGACCCCCAGGGCAGATTTGTTCTGGTTAAGAGCACCTTGTTCTCAGTAGATTTTGTGCTGGGTAGCATCTATAGCCCTATCAAAGATGACCCTTTATTTTTTACGAGATTACTTAATAACATTCTTCCACTGTTGCCTTCCCCCATAATTTTAGGAGGGGATTGGAACCTAGTGGTAGATTTATGTAAAGACCGCACTGGCTCTCTCTTGATTCCCCTTTCTCTGGCACAGTGTGCACTACATGAATTAATAGATAGATTGGGCCTTTGTGATATTTGGAGGGTTCTACACCCTGCAAACAGGGAATACAATTTTGTGTCCCCTGCTCACAGATCTTTTTCCCGTATTGACTATTTACTAGTGTCTCAGGTCTTGTTACCAGGGGTGACAAGTTCTACTATCCAGTCAGGCCCACCCTCTGACCACTCTGTGGTGCTATGTAAGCTGGCCCTTACTTCTTTCCCTAAGCGGCA
This sequence comes from Neoceratodus forsteri, assembly GCA_016271365.2. Taxonomy (NCBI): domain Eukaryota; kingdom Metazoa; phylum Chordata; order Ceratodontiformes; family Ceratodontidae; genus Neoceratodus; species Neoceratodus forsteri. The sequence continues at coordinate 376,928,966 of CM057449.1, forward strand.
AACCAGGTGGAAATTGAATGGCCAACTGCTTAAAGATTCTAAGTGTAGAAACCAAATCGAGGAACATATCACACAATTCTTCGACTTGAATGCTACACAAGACATTAGGCCAGATGTGCTATGGTGTGCCTTCAAGGCATATCTTCGGGGCATCCTAATTGGGATGGCCGTGACGAGGAAAAGGGGATGGGAGGCTAGGCTGAGGGAGGTGTTAACTCGGATAAGAACTTTAGAGACTAGCCTACACTTAAACCCATCCAATGATTCTGAACAAGAGCTGGCAAAATTGAGGGACTCCTATATAGCTATGCTCAATGAGAAAGCAGAGTTTGCTATTTTGTGCACCAAAGCCTCCTACATAGAACACGGGCAAAAAAACAGGCAAACTACTGGCCCAGAGAATTAAACAATTGGAGTCCACTCGGTTTATCCCCCAGATTTGCTCCAAATTTGACGGAACTCTCAAATCTAATCCGTAGGAGATTGTCTTGGAGTTCATAATTTATTACGAGCATCTATAAGGTGAAATGCCTAAACCCCTCTCAGCCCTTTCTCTCTCCTCTTACCTGGCAGAGGCCCATCTGCCTTCTCTTTCAGAGTCCCAGGATAGGAGACTAATAGCCCCTATTACAGAGTCCAAAATCTTGGAGGCAATAAAGGGCCTACCTTCAGATAGGTCATCAGGACTAGATGGTTTCTCAGCAAATTTCTATAAGTGTTTTAAGGAGCAAATTACTCCCCATCTTCTTTATCTTTTTCACTATATATTATCAGGTGTGCAAATTGACTCTTCTCTATTTGAGGCCCTCATTGTGCTCCTTCCAAAACTGGGGAAAGATTTAGAATGTGTTGAGAGTTATAGACCCATATCATTGTTGAACCAAGATATAAAAATTCTAACAAAGATTTTGGCGGACAGATTCAGCTTGGTTCTCCCCTATTTAAATGGTTCACACCAAGTAGGTTTTATGACAGGCAGAGTCTCCACAGACCATCTCCGCACTCTTTCCCGTGTATTCTCGGTGTCCAGAGATGCTTCCTTTCCAATGGCCCTGGTTTCTCTGGATGCTGAGAAGGCTTTTGACAGAGTCAGTTGGAGTTTCTTACTTCAAACACTAAAATCCTTTGGATTTCCTCATCAATTTCAATCTTGGATAAAGGACTTATATCAGCAACCGACGGCTAAGATTTCAGGGAATGGAGTGTTCTCTTGGACCTTCACCTTGCATTCCAGAACCAGGCAGGGTTGTCCCCTTTCTCCTCTACTTTTCAATCTCTACCTGGAGCCGTTAATCCATGAATTAATTTCATGTTCGAAGGTCCAGGGGATAACCATTCTCAGTACTGAGCTTAAAGTTGCTGCATATGCGGACGACCTGCTTTTGCACCTTTCTCACCCAGAGACTTCTATTCCCATCATGTTGGATATAATTGAGCATTTCAGTAAATTATCCAATTACAAATTAAATGTAGGGAAGTTGATCATGTTTTCCCTAAATCATAAAGTTTTTAAGAGTGATATTACTTCCCTGGGTCTGGCCTGGTCTAAAGACTTGTTGCGGTTTTTGGGCATTGTGTTAATTAGGGATCCGCAGAGTACCTTTAAATACAACCTGGAGGCCATACTGTCCACGGTGGCTCTAGATTTGGTTAGATGGTCAGCTCTACCTATCTCTTTTTGGGGAAGAGTCAGTCTGGTCAAGATGAATGTTCTCCCGCTTCTCTTATACCCCCTTCAGCTACTTGACATTTGTGTGCCAAGTGGCTGGTTCAAAAAAGCTCAGAGTTTGATTGGTGATTTTATCTGGTCTAAAAAGAAGCCTAGGTTAGCTTTTTACAAGCTTGTGGTGCCTAATTCCAAGGGTGGTTTACGACTTCCATACATACATATGGATGTCCTTCTGGGCCTGTTGTGCAGCCAAATACCTAAGGTGGACGGTCTCCTATTCCTCTGGTTATTTTCCTGCATGGCTTAAAATAGAGAGGGAAATGATCCACTTGGTTAACATAGCCCCTTCCACTTTATTATTCCTCAAAATAGTCTCAGTACCTAAGGAGCTAAAAGGTACTACAATTGGAATTTCCCTGAGGATTCATTCACAGTTGTGCAGATTCCTAAAATATAAAAATTGGTTGGATGTGGAGCAGTTGATTTGGAAATCTCCTACCTTTAAAATAGATAACAAAATGTTATCCCCCAGATCGTTACCTAGTTTAGGTGAGGGGAGGGTTCATTTATTTCTTAAGGAGGATGGTAACTGGTTATCAGCTGAGGATACTGTGGCAAAATTCAGGCTCAAGGGATCTGACTATTTCAAGGTACATCAGCTTAGACACCTCCTCGCTAAAAAATTTGAGGAGGGTACCCCTATATTTTATGATTTCGCCTTCCTCACAGAATTAGCTCCTTTGATTAACTCCCCCCGGAGCATCTCCAAATTGTACAATGTTTTGTATGACTGGCATTTCCCTATACCGTTTGGCCCTACAGAGTTTCAGTCTGCCCTTTTCCCATGCTGGGATAAGGACTGGACAACTATATGGAATAACTGCCATCGTTTTGTAACACAAGATAGGCTACAATTGATGCAATTCCATATTCTCCATAATTTCTACCACTATCCCCAGAAACTGGCTAAATGGGGAATAATTTCCTCTAATGTGTGTACTAGGTGTGCACAAGCAGAGGGTTCTTTGCTCCACGTTTTCTGGGAATGTTCTAAGATATCACCCCTTTGGGAGGCTATAAGGGACAAGGCTGACCCACTCCTTGGGCTGAGAGACCTGTTCACCCCAGAGGTTTGTATTCTCAGGGATTATTCACAGATTTCAGTTAATAAGCATAAATTTCATATTGCCTTAACTTCCATGTCTGTTGAAAAACTGGTACTTAAGTATTGGAGGAGTTCTAAGGTTATCTCTTATTCTGAATGGCTAAACGAGCTATTATTTAATTTCTGAGTGGAGAAGACTATCTTGAGCATCAATAATAATAATTGCAGATATGAATGGATCTGGGCCTCGCTTCATACATTATACACTATCTAATTTTTAATATTCTTTCTCTAATCTCTCTGTTGTCATGGACTGTCAAGTTTTGGGGACTGTGTCGGAGGGGTTTTGGGGGGGTGACTGGGGAAGGGGGGACGGGGTCAATAAATATGTCTTGTCTCAAGTTTTACACTATGGATGTTTTGACCCTGTCCATTGTATATTGTGAAACTTTCAATAAATTTTAAATCACAAAAAAAAAAAAGAAAGGATTTTGATGTCAGTGTTGAGTAAAGAAATAGGCCTGTAACTCGTGACCTTATCTTCTGGCTTCCTGGGTTAATATATAACTGCTTTAAAAGCTTCCAGTAACTGAGAGTCCATTGAAGCCTCTGAGATAATATGGGTGAATAATCTCAACAGCCAAGGCACCAGCTGGTCGATAAATGTTTTGTAAAAATTAGGGGAGAAACCGGCTGGTCCAGGGTCTTTATCTAGGGGAATATTCTTAATTACATCTCAATTCTCGAGCTCTGTGATGTGTGTTGTTAAGATGTTATGTTCCTCTTCACTAAGATGGGGAAGGGAGGTCGACTGGAGATAATCATCTATTTCACTGGGAGTTATCGACTCAGACATGGGTTTGTATAGGTCACGGTAATATTGCTCAAAATCCAACACTATTTCCTTTGGAGTGATTTTTATTGAACCGTCTGCTAGGAAAGTAATAGCTTTAACTAAATGGGAGGATTCTTGATGTTTGACCCGCAGGGCTAACAAGTGCCCGCTTTTTCTCCTTGATCTATGTAAGTGGAGTGAGATCGTAAAATGGTGAATTCTGCTTGAACTCTTAATAGCTCGTTATACTGTTCACTTAATTTAATAAGCCTGAGTCTGAAAGATTCATCCGACTTTGGGGAAGGCTTATTTTACAGGTCCGTAATTTGGAGTAGTAGTTGCGATGTTTGCCCCTTAGCTTTGCACTTCTTGGTTACAGTGATACAAATGAATTCCCCTCTAACATAACATTTCAAGGCAGCCCATTTGATGTCTGCCCTACCTGTCGACTGGATGTTAGTTTCAGTGAAAAGATCGATTGATTGGACTATCTACTTATATACCCAGTCGTCCTTCAGTAGGGAATTATTAAGCTTCCATATGGTTTCTCTTTGTTGATAAGCTTCTAGGGTGAGCAAACACCAGGTTGGGGAGTGGTCAGATAACACAGCCAGCTCTGTACCAGTATCTAGTAGTCCTGGTAAGAGAGTTCTGCTACACAAAAAGTAATCAATCCAGGAAGAGGTGCCATGCACCAATGAACAGAATGAATAAGCTCTTGTAGTAGGATTGAGTACCCTCCAGGGGTCACAGAGACCGAACTGTTCAGTCAAATCCCTAATAGCTCTTTGTGCTGGAGTCAACCCCTGGGTCTTCTTATGTTATTTATCCCAAATCCGGGGTAAAGGGGAGATTTCAATCTCTTCCTAGGAGTAACGGAAGACTATGGAAAGGGGAAAGTGCCATCACTATGTCTGAAAAAAATAGTAGGGGAATCTGAATTGGATCTGTAGACACTGCCTATTATTAGTTCCATCCTGTCCAATACCCCCCTGAGTAGGTGGTATTGGATATTCAGGTCTCGGATTCACTGGGAGCAGGAGAAAGAGACTCTAGGCAAAAAAAGGATGGTTGTGCCCCTGCTCTACATGTTAAAACCCTCTATGAAAGGGTGGCCAACGTGGTACCTATGGAACAGATCAGCTTCAGTATCCAAAAGGTAGATTTCCTGTAAGCAGGAGACATAACTATTGAGGGCCCTTAGGTGTTTTAAAATCTGCCATCTTTTTGTTTTGTCCTGGGCACCCCTAATATTCCAGGAAATAAATTTGAGTCTATTCACCATCTATCTGTAAAACAACTTGCAAACTTGTGAAAACATGGTCCAGCTTATAATATGAATGAAGATGCCAATAACCCACCCCCAAAAAACATCTTTTCCCTCTATGACCCCAATCCTTCCATCCCTATGGAAACAGAAACAAAAATGAACATCCCTCGATTCCCCAATCTCAAAAAGAACTGGCCCATGGCACCAAGCTCCCTGAGACATGTACTTCATTCACTTCCCACTAATCCCACCCCCCACCTATTTGTACTGTTAGCTAAATTTCTGTTAGGTATGTCCTAGGAAAAAGAAAAACATTATCTGTGTTACTATTGTTAGCATCCGAAAAATCAAGTAACCTTGATTCACAAATCGAACAGAACTTAAATTATCTCTGATTTAACTATAAAAATAAAAGTAGCCATCTTGAGGTTGAGTACATCTGTGGACTCCAACATGCTGACAACAACAAATGCACCCTCTCTCCTGAAATAAAAAAAGTTATCCCCATAACTCAGGGTACAATGTAAAAAGAATGCTGGAGACCAGAATTCTGAGGTTGCACTGTGCATAGCCTTAGGTTAATGCTATAAAGGAGAAGGGGAGCTCAGATAACAGCAGGGGACCATCCATGGAACTCTCAAGCAAAAAAGAGAAGGTCCTGCATCGAGATTATAAGCCATTAATAAGATCAGACAAAATCTGAATGAGACAGGTCTGTCACCCTAGGAAATTAAAATCAAAATTGTGCTAAGTGAAGGTGTCCAACCCAAAGTTCAATTGAATAGTCCTATGAAATACAGTCATTATTTGATGAAAAGAAAGTATTGAAATGGCGAAGAACTCACTGAGTGTAAATCACTTCACAAAATCCAGTAGACACATTTATTATTGACGTGCTGGAAAATAAGGTAGAAAATATTAAGTCTCAATGGGGTTTAAATAAATCAGGTAAAGCCTCCTTCAAAGATGTTTTAGCCAGTACCGGGTCTTCAAAACTAGCCCACATACATTCAGATTTATTTGGAGCTTGGCTGGGTATAGCATACGGAATTTGATTCCAGCCGAGATCAGCTTCTTGACAATTGGGTGGAATTCCATGTGCTGCTGTCAGACTGTAACCGGGAGGTCCTGGGCAACTCTGATTTTCATATTTCCCCATTTAACTTCTTGCAGCTCCTTTATTTTGAGAAGGAAATGCTGCCTTTCTTGATAGCTGAGGAATCAAAAAATCAATCGGTGGCATAGTGCACCAGTCAGGGGTATCGGTCACAAGGCCCAGTGAGCTCACTCGAAGGAATAGGAGGTCCTGAAGGGGGAAGGGCCAGCTAATTTGGCGACCAACTTTTGAATAAAAAGAACCATGTTGTCTTCCTCTTCACATTCTTGAAGACCAATTAGAATAGCATTGTTCCTCCTGCTGCGGCCCTTAAGATCCTCCACCTTTGCTTCCAGCTTGCTGATACCTTGTCTGGTCAACGCAAATTCGGGCTCCACTTGATCTGCTTTTTTCTCAAGCAAGCTGATCCTGACTTCATTATCAATGGTTCTCTGAGCTATATCCTCCAAAGCTGATGTGATTGATTGCACCTCCAAGGTGAGTTCTTTTAGTTCATCTTGGAATGGCCAAAACTCTTCAAAGAATTTATCTAATGTTAATAGTGTCTGCTCCAGGTGGCTAGTTGAGGAGCAGACTTGTGCAGTTTGTTGCGGCCTGGCCTTTTTAGGTGTCTTCTCCAGTGTGAGGGAGGGATGTGTTTAGGGAGTGTGGCTCGCATCTCCACTTCCATTACCCCACACTAAAAGCTCCAAAAAGTGCAGTCAATATTTCAGTGAAGTCGACAGAGTGTTTAGCTGAGGTGTACCAGTGAGGAATTACAGGAAATTTTAAGTTTTAGAGGGGTATTAGAGGGAGCTTGTCCGAAGTACGTCTAGTCAGGAAGCTGCATCATGTGACTCCTCCCCTGATTGCTCACATTCTGTAGAGGCTGTTTATGCAGCTGGTAGTTTAATTCAGATCCTTTTTCTTTTAAAAAGTGAAAAACTGAGTGCCCACCATACTGTTGTTACCACACCAAAACATGCTTTTTTACATTTCTGGGCCAACTCCCACAGCATCTTTCTTGGACTCAGGAACACTACCAACACAATCTAGTCACTCATTATGCAGTGAAAATAGAGGAAACTATTGCATCGTGAGTGGCTGTACTGTTTGAGAGTGTTTCTAATTTTCGTGAAGTATGCAGAAAGAGTAGTTCTATGATATGAAGCAAAACAATGCCATACAAGCTATACATTACCATGCATTTCAGTTCTTATAAACAAGGAAGCAGACAAAGCAACCCGCACCATCAATGAATTATAGAGAGGATAAGCAATCATAAAATGTGGGTTTTAATCTAAAAATAATACAATGCAAAAAAGGTTGACTGTGTCCCTTTAAGGCATCGACCAAGACTAGTTTAAGGCTTATACTTCTCTGTGTGAAGGGAATACAATTCCAAAAGACAGGCTACTGCTGTTCATTTGTTGGTCTTTGGGCTAAGTTGCTTAATTTAGATTATTTGTTCATCTTTACTGTGACTTTTCAGATGAACATTACAAGTGATAATGGACAGTTCCAGGGTGGACTGGGAGAAGGACTCCCCTATGTTGTTTGGACATTTTTTCTGATAAGACAGTGATATACCAGACTGTTAGCATTTTTTTATTTCTTAGGTTTTATAATATTTTCTATCAATTTACTAAACTTACATTTCTTAGGTTTGATAAAAGTCTATATGAATTTACTGAATTTACTACTGAATTCTTGTATTTGTTCTTTTTTTTGGAGCTTATGGTGGGAACATACTGTAAGCATTCTGTTACAACCAATGATTCTTTTGCTTACATATGCAGATCTTTCAGTTTTAATGTATTATACTTTGTTCTGCTTCCTTGGTGGCTAAATGGCATTATCAATATTTCTTGATGCAAATGATTTTATAATTACTCCTCCTAGAGAGGTTGTAAAGGTACAGATAGTTGCCTATTCTTTGGCAAAATAGGCAATGTTAGTATCTATTACTCTTCTGTCTTTGAGCTTTCTTTTAATGATGTTTTTTTTTTATTAAAAGTCAATAAATCCAAAGACTACAGGTATCTATTTAACATATTGCATACTGACTGGCTGACAGCCTGCCTAAAGCTTAACTCACTGGCCTTAGTGAAGTCAGTGTCTGAATACCATTGCATAAATACAGTGCCCTATGGGTGAACAAAAACACAGTGTTGACTGTCTTTTTTAACATTATCATCATTCCATAACTCTTCACAGACAGATGGCATGGCGAGAGAAGTAAATGTCTAAATACTGAATAGTGCTTATTAAAGTTATGTTGTGCTTCAGGCAAAGTAAGGAAAAAAGGGAAACACTAAATTCTATACGCATTTGTCAATGCCGAATGTTGTTTTGCTGGTGTTGGTATTGGTAGTGCAGGGGTTAGAGAGATGCAGAATAGGAATGGCAGTGAAGTATGGAAGTGACGGCAACCCCCCCCACCCTGCAGAGACTGACAGGCATTATGGTGTGCCTTTGGAATGTCGGCCATAACGCTGATGCCATTTCACCTCACCCCTACCCTGCAGACTCCGACAGGTGTTGCGTTGTGCCTTGGCATCATCGGGCCTTACGTTCACCCCATTCCATTAGGAAATACTTTGAGATGGATGAAGAACAGGAGAATGGGGTGAACTTTGGGGCTGAAGAGTCCAAGGCACACCTTAATGCCTGCCACTGGCTGCAGGGTGGGGTGGGGTGGTGTGGAATTGTGTGAGCATTACAGCCGATAATCCAAAGTCACACCCCTGGTTCCTGTCAGTCTCTACAGGGTGAGACATTATGGTTACACTAAATTTTAAACATAGGCATTTTGGGACCTCCACTTATGAAAAGTGGCACTGTGATTGTGTTAATCTGTCCCAAACTTTGATTTCACACAGTGACCGCGCCATTCAGCGCCAGATGTGCAAAAACACATTTCAGGTAGGATGTGAAAAATGACAGTTGTACTGTTCATAAGGAGGTGTGAAGAAATGGAAATGTTGAAAATCTGGAGTGAAAATATTAAAAATTCTCGAACTTATGAGAGTGTGTGGAACTGCTCAGTGCATGCTGGTATCACAGTCATTTTGTGGAATTGTTTCACCAAATTTTCAACATAGACATTTTGGGACCTCCACTCATGAAGAATTGTGACTGTTATTTTCTTAATCAGTCCCAAACATTGATTTCCCACAGTGACTGCGCCATTGAGCGACAGATTGCGAAAACACGTGTTGAGCAGGATGTGAAAAATTACTGCTGTACTGTTCATAAGGAGGTGTGAAAAAGTGGCCATGTTGAAAATATGGAGTGAAAATATTACACATTCTCAAACTTATGAGCGTGCATGGAAACTGCACAATGCATACTCGTAACACAGTCATTTTTTTTTATTTTTTCGCCAAATTTGCAACATAGTCTTTTTGGCAGCCTACCACAAGAACAGTGACACTATTGTTTTGGAAATCAGTCCCAAAAGATGATTCTGTGCACTGACCATGAAATAAACTTTTGGGACTGAATAACAAAATGACATTGATTGAGTTCATGAGCTGGGTCCCAAGAACTCTTGGTTGAAAATTTGGAGCCAAAAGTTGCAAAATGGGTGAGGTATCCACCTAAGTTGACCCCCATTGATGTCATTATACAGCTGATTGCAATTTTCTTCAGTTCAGTCAGCTTTGAAGAGTGCAGCTGTGGTCTTGCTACACTGAAGAGCATTGCACCAACCTCCTGAGGTAAGAATAGGTGGGGGTGTGGGAGGTGGAGTGCACAGAGGGTGGGTGCGGGTTGGGAGGGGGCTCCATGGCTACAAGGACCATTTTCTGTTTTACAGGATAAAAAGAAAACTGAACATCATGGGAAGGTTGTTTTCCTTTCAGGGTGTAACAAGGACATTTTTGCACACTGAGGTGGGTTCCCAGTGTGCCACCTGTGTTTTTTGGGGACAAGAGACTGAAGCCAACAAGGATTGGGCCCCCCCATCAGCAAAGAAAGTGCATCTGTGTTTGGGGGGGCATGAGGCTGAGGGTGATTGGGCACCCCCTTCAGCAGACAAAACAAGGAGGAACATTATGTAGATAGAGATTGGGGTCCCCCATCAGCAAAGGAACTGAGGAGGGGGCATGGAGACAGGGGGATTGGACACCCCCGACAACATCTTTCCCAGGACTGTGAGAGGCAGATGGTGGAAGCTGCTGCCATGTTTATTGAAATGCTTCTTCAGGCAAGGCACGGCCTGCAATGACAGGGTGCTCCCTCATTGCAATGGGAAATTCTTTCAAATTGGTGGCAAGCTTCTGAACTGCTGTCATAGACAGCATGCTCATTTATTGGTTTGACAGAGACCAGCCCCAAAAAGCAGTGACACCATTGGCCAGAACACAGCCACAACCCCACAACCTGCTATTCCAGCAAGCTGTCACAAAATGTTGCTTGTGCTGTGCATGCAAGACAACATAAAAATGACAAAAGCAGATTTGCTGCAGAATGGAATGCCACACAGGCTTGTAAAATAAACAAAACTGCCTTAAAGAGCTAATGTACTGCCTACAACTAAAATTAGAGTACAAAAGCAGCCAACCATTACCTTTTATATCTGAGGTACTTTTTCTTTTCCCTTAGTTTAAAGGACAAATAAACAAGGAATTAGGGGGGTGAATGGAACTGGAAACGCTCCTGTGGATGTGTAGTATAAGGGCTACTGATTTACATGGTGTCAGTATTTACCTGAATATCTGCAATTTTTCATGGTTTCGTCACTAATGAAACATTCCCCCAAATGTAAACAAAAATGGCGATTGTCTCCGATTCTGAGCCACAGCTCGGCTCACAAAATGGAGTGGACGTGCATACATGATGATGTCATCATAGCGACTCTGCTCCGCTTCTTGTGTTGAAACCTATGGGCACTGTTTTTAAATGTTTTATATTGGCTCTGTATGTGGGTCTCGTCGTATGTATTGATACTTAGCTTGTGCATCAGCATCAGAACTGGCTGTCCACCTCACACTGACTACTACATGTAATGTGTATTATTTTCCTGTCTGCCTATTTTGGCTCCACTAGCACTTTAAAATGAATTAGCCAATTACGTGAAACACTGTGGTAAGTGTCTCTAATTAAACATCATTAATACTTTTCTATCTGTAAATGCTTGTATGTGCACCTAAAGCTATACATATTTTATATTATTTATACATTCAATGTAATTGACTAAATTTGCACACTCAGGGCCCTATTCCAGAATACATGGCACAACTTGTGGGTGTATCTGTATGAACAGCAAAGGCCCAAACTGAGGAAAAGATAGCCAAATTGGTTAGGAAGGGGGATAAAACCTTTTATAGGTACACAGAGAGCGTAGAAAGACAAAGGGAGGGATAGTGAGGCTGAATAGAATGAACAGTGGGCGGACAGTGAAAAAGCAGGGATACTGAATGAATATTTCTACTCAGTATTCACAAAAGAGGAGGGGGAAGTGCCTAATCCAATTAACAGAAGCACTCTTGATAGGGGAGGTCGATCCCAGCCCTTTCACTGAAGAAAGGGTTCTGCAAGAACTCCTAAAACTGAAAGTGGACAAAGCAATGGGACCTGATGGAATTCACCCCAGAATTCTAAAAGAATTAAGGATGGGAACCAGGGCTGCAGCTAGCAATTCCAGGGCCCCAGGCAGGCAGTAAGATGAGGGCCCCTGTATCCCTAACAAAGTAAGCCGGGGGTCTGGGGGCTGCTAGGCCCCCAGAAGCTCTGAGGTTTTTGGTGCTCTCAGGTGAGTTTTGGGGCTGTTAGTGAAGCTAAAAACAAGATTTTGTGAAGCTTTCCCACTTGGAAGTTAAAGATATTGTGCAGTATCCATATTTCAGGGACACTAAGTACTGTAAACCTCTCTCAGAAAACATCTATTGCTATTAGTAAATATCTTTCAGATAAGAGTTACAGCTGTATATAATGTGCATCCTGCCCACAAATAACAACTGCTTAAGGAGCTGGGTCACTGCTTTCTGTTGAATGTACCTGATATAATCAGTTTTCAGAAACTGACTTGAAGGGTCTACTTCACAAAAAAGCTGGAATATGAACAATTTCTGCATATCTAGACTGTGCCATGTTGCCAATCCACAATGGATGGCATCTGAAAAATCCAAGCCATTCCAGTCCATGATTACAAAGCTTCAGGTGGGAGTATGGGTCATGTACTGGGCTTGCAACTGGAAGCCCAAGTTGCCTCTGAGTATATCACCTGTGCTGCATGAGCAGGGGATTGTGGGATATAGTAGTATTCCTTTTCCAAAGAACTATAATTTTGTTTAAATAAACAAACAAACAAGAAATCACATGTCCAGTTTCCATGTTAATCTGAAAAGCTGGCTAGTACAGTACTATGAGGTGGAGGTAGGTGGACTTTCATGGGCTCCAAACATGCCCTGCACCTGCAGCTGGTGATGCATATGAATTAGAGCAGAGGTCCCCCTTGCATAACCTATGTACCTCCTGAAGCCCTCAGCACAGCATAGATACTGTAGCACTGTTAATGGGTACAGCATGTAGGCACACAACCCTTGTAGACCCTGATTTATGAGGCAAACACAAGCAGACCCGAGAGGAATGACAAGGGAGCAGCATCCAGTACCCTCATCTTATCAATAACATATCACAGTGAATATGCATTTTATTGTTTTTTTTTTTTTTTTTACACTTACCAGGCTGGATCCTGGATGGATGTCTGGATAAGGACAGTCAGTGGAGTGAACAGAACGAGTGGGGACACGACAACTACACACTGCAGTCCGCGCAGTCACATTCCATTTGGGGAGTAGTATGATGAGGCGATGACAACTACGACGAGCTGTGAGCATTAAGGCCTGTGACCCGACTACTGGGCAGCAGCGAAGCCTGATGTACTCCAGCGGCGACCATCCTGGCTCACTCAGTGACTTGTTGCTTCTTGCTTGCCTTTGACTGCCTCTGTCTGACCTCGTCTCGTTGTGGTCTACTGGTCCTCTGACTGGATGGATGGATTGGTGGTGAACCGACACTAAAGCAATCCCTCTCTCCCTTCTGACTCAGGGCGGCAAATGTACAGAGGGTGTTGCACTATGCTAGGCACCATTCCTGCTCAGAACAGATGCACAGGACAGTAGGGAAATGCCATCACGTTTAGCAGGGGTCTGTGCGGCGCCGGCTGTTAGCCACTGTAATATCTTTTTTTTTGCTGTCCAAGGGGGGGGTGTCATTTATGCAACAGCAATGGTAGGACTGATGCATAAATACCCCCCCACCTGGATGGCAAAGAAAAAGATTTTACAGTGGCGCCATGCAGCGGCAGCGCCGATAGCATCTTCTTAAGTGGTAAAGGATGACCGGACGGACAAATACAGAATATTAAAATACACTTTTCAGCACTGCTCAGGCGGGCCCCCCCTTAATGCCAGGCCGGGAAAAAAGTCCCGGCTGTCCTCCCATAATGGCAGCCCTGGGGGGAACTAGTGAAACCACTGACTACTCTTTTTAATAAATCATGGGAGGATGGTGTGGTACCTGAGGACTGGAGGAGGGTGGGTGTGATTTCCCTTCACAGAAGTGGGACCAAGACAGAGGCAGGAAACTACAGACAGTTTGACCTCTGTGGTAGGGAAAGTGATGGAGTCACTTCTGAAGGAAAGAATTGTTGAGTACCTTGAGGCCAGTGGGGCGCAGGACCCAAGGCAACATGGGTTCACAGCGGGAAGGTCATGTCAGACAAATCTAATAGATTTATTTGACTGGGTGACCAAAGTAGTAGACCAGGGAGGCTGTGGACATGGCCTACCTAGACTTTAGCAAGACATTTGACACAGTTCCTCACAAAAGATTAATAGTCAAATTAACCCACCTGGGAGTGGGTCCCAGGGTGGTAGCCTGGGTAAAACATTGGCTGGACAACAGGACACAGAAGGTAATTGTAAATGGAGTCCACTCTGAAGAAAGGAAGGTTACTAGTGGGGCACCGCAAGGTTCAGTACTGGGTCCAGTCCTTTTTAATGTCTTTATAAGTGACATTGCAAAGGGACTGGAAGGAAAAGTATGCCTCTTTGCAGATGACACAAAGATCTGCCACAGGGTTGATACACAAGGAGGCGTGGAAAGGATGAGAAGGGACTTGGCAAGATTGGAAGAATGGTCAGAATTACGGCAGCTAGGATTCAATGCGAAGAAGTGCAAAATAATGCACCTGGGAAACAAGAACCCAGGGAAAGATTACACAATGGGGGGGGAGGTAGTAACAACAACAAAAAAGCAAAGGGACCTGGAAGTAATCATATAAGATGACCTTAAGGTTAGCAAGCAATGTGAGAAGGCAATAGGAAGGGCTGGGGTTATACTGGGATGCATAGGGAGAGGCATCACCAGCAGAAAACAGGAAGTTGTTATCCCTCTGTACAGACAGTTGGTGAGACCCCATCTGGAGTACTGCATCCAGTTATGGAGACCCCATCTCCGCAAGGACATAGACAGGATAGAGGCAGTCCAGAGGAAGGCAACTAAAATGGTGCAGGGTCTGCAAGAGAAGCCGTACGAGGAGAGACTAAAGGAGCTTAATATGTATACCCTTGAGGAAAGAAGGGAGAGGGGGGATATGATAGAAAATTTTAAGTACCTCAGTGGAATCAACAAAGTCCAAGAGGGTAGCATATTTCAGAAAAAGAGACATGCAAGAACAAGGGGACACAATTTAAAGATAGAGGGGGGGGCGGTTCCAGGACAATGTGAGGAAGTATTTTTTCACAGAGATGGTAGTGGATGCATGGAAAAGCCTTTCTGAGAAGGTTGTGGGGTCTAAAACTGTGGAAGAATTCAAGAATGCATGGGACAGACATAAGGCAGTTCTTGTGGAGGTTAGGAAGAAATAGGCTGTTGGTTAACTAGGATCTGCGGCCTATCCTGTAGGTAGGGAAATGGGCAGACTAGGTGGGCCAAGTGGTACTTATCTGCTGATCAAAGTCTATGTTTCTATGTTTCTATGTGAGTTGTGCCATGTGGTGCTCCACCGGGGACCCTGTACCTTATTCCAAGACAAACAGGATTCCCGGAACCTACATCCTGTGACTTGCAGCAGCCACAAGCTAGCGCCTTAGGAGTGGTGTAATGGACCTGGGCAGTGCAAGTTGCAGCCCACAGAAAACTATCCTCCTGAGCCCCCCCACCCCAGAACACCACCGCATGCCACAGGGGACATGGGGGGGCTAGCCAGGTGGCACTGGCATTTGGGGGGCACTTGGTAAAATGGACCTTGGGGGCCCACAACTTTTGGGGGGGGGGCATGTCTGTGATGGGGGAATATGGGGAATCAGGCAATATTCATGCCATGGTGCTGCAGAGTGGGCATCTGTCTATTGACATGGATGGATGCCCCTTAGACCATCTCTCTGTTGGTTTAACCCCACTGCACCATTGTGGCTTTTGGAATAGCGTACGTGTGTTAAGGCAGCTTCTTTCTTGGAATAGGGCTCCATTGCTGCCATAACTCACGCTTGCACAATGTTGCTGCAGGTTGTGGGCATAGTGGGTGGTATAGCCCACCTTTGGTGCAACCCAAATATAGCATGGCACAGGTTGCAACTTGGAATCGCAACTTGCATAATGCATGGCACAAGCTGCAATTTACGCCATGTGGTTTTACGTAACTCACCTTGTGCCATGTTTAACGCATCTTGGAAATGGGCCTCGTGTGTCTTATCTGTGTTGTACTGACATACTTTTTTTACATTCTGTTTCCTGAGTGTAGTTTGCAAAGTACTCTCCAGGTGGTGCTAGAAGAGAGGCATTTTATGTCTACTACACTTACCCAGTTAAGAAAAGCAAAATAAATAAGTTAGAAAAAATAAAACAAATAATTGCAGGAGACTTTTATTCTCTAGGGCTTTGGTTGCTTTAAAAACATAATGGTACAGTAAGCAAACACTCTAGTTAACATGAAAGCAAAACAATTCTAGACTCAAAGTAGCTGTTGTGACCACTCAGGGCAATTCTAATACTCTTGTTATTACAGCAGTATGACATGACTGCTGCAACTTCCAAACAGTGCTATTTTTCCTGTCCCTATGGTGCTCCTCCTGTTCTATTTGTGTTGTCCTGGTGGAACCAAAATAACAGTAGCAGTAGTAGCAGTGGTAGTAGTAGCTGTGTATCATGCAGAGCTGCTACACCAATGTATGGGGTGCTCACTGACAAGATGTAGTCAAGAAAAACAAAAAGTCCCAGCACTCCCCATCCCCTCACACACCAAATAAGTTGGAACACCACACTTCAGTTCATGCAAACAGCTTTTCCAGCTTTGTTCAGGATAAGATATAATGACCCAAGGGTCTGGGAGAGCAGAAAATAACCCCCTATTATTTCACACAGGCTTTGTCCAAGGTGGTGCCTTCTATGGAAGAACTCCTTTATAGCAGAAATATCATGCTACCAAAACCATTTTAAAGTGCCAGTGCATATAAAAAAACATATTGTAATATATGGATTTTAAAAATAATACCCCCAAAAAGCATACAAAAAAAACCCTGTAATACCTTAGTCAGTGCCGTAATACTATACTTCCGGTCCCCGTAATACTATACTTCCGGTCCAATAATACTATACTTCCGGTCCTCGTAATACTATCGTTGGGATCACCAACTTTTCTAGTGTCCAAAGCATAGTTTTTTTTGTTTCTTTTCTTTTTATTCCTGAGAGAGAGAGAAGCAGGACTCCACGCAGGAAGGGGGGATGTGAGTGAAGAGCGAGAACAAGCAGCATGGAACCATCCCACAAGGAATCCACAGGTAAAACCTCATCAGCATTTCATATCCATATATTACAAAAAATAACAGTTAGGTTTGAGTGAATCACTCGGCTGTAATTCCATCTCAAGGTCCTGGGGACATAGGAACCTCTCGAGCTTCGCTCTCGAGGTTACCTATGTCCCCAGAACCTCTCGATGGAATTACAGCCTTGTAATTCACTCGAACCTATCTATTATTCTATTTATAATATTTTCACACATAAAAACTCATTCCACTTTAAATATTTACAAAAAGGATATTTTCTGCTATAAAAGGAGCGCTCCCCTAGAGGGTATCATCTTGAACAAAGCCTGTGGTCAGGTAAAATGTTAGGAGGTTATTTTCTGCTCTCCAGAACCATTCAGTCATTTTATCTTGTCCTGAATAAAGTTGGAAAAGCTATTTGCTTAAACTGAAGTGTGGTGTTCCAACTTATTTGGTGTGTGACGGTGTGTGCTGGGTCTTTTTGTTTTTCTAGAAGTAATAATAGTAGTAGCAGATTTTATTTTCTTGGTGCGCCCTTCCTCAAAGGCTCAGGACACCTTTGCAATGGAGAAACATCATAAAATATAATAGCCAAAAAATCATTAACATTATACAGAGATATATAGGATAGTTCATGGGGAACGGTTGACAACAGGGCTGTTCTTCCACCGAGTTGGCACTATGACGACGGGTTACCTTGAGAGCGCAGCTCGAGAGGTGATCTGTCATCATAGTGCCAACGAGGTGGAAGATGCCCTGTTGTCAACCGTTCCCCATGCACTTTTCTATATAGTGTATGGTGGAACGTCGTTCTCTGAGAAAAAAAAAACAATCACTACGTCATATTGCTGCTTGAGAAAATGTTTACTTGGTTACTGGAAGGAAAAACTTAACTTCACATTCTTTGCATTTTCACACTTAACATGTTTACTGTTTTATCACTTTAGATTTTAAACTTTTAATGATTAACATTTTAACTTTTGAAACACTCACATACAGCAGCACCTGGAACAGCAATTCACAAATCTGTAGGGAAGAGCAAAGAAAAGGTAAAATCGGCTAGTAGTGGGTCTAGCTCTGTTGAGGGAATGTCATGTATTGCCCTGTGCTCGTCGTTGTCTCTGAGGAAGCTATGTATCTGCCACATGTCATTTCTCATTTCTTTGGCCGTTTTTTTATTCTCCTGCTCGAGGATGAATGTATCCCGCTAGGAAATTGATTTTGAAAGTACCGCCACCGACATTGCTGCTAACGCTGTGTGTTCTGTCAAGGGAATGAGCCCTAACTGTCAAATGGTGCTCGAGGACATGGTTTGTGATGTGCGCAGTGCAGTGAGACAAATCGTTCTGCAGCTCTGCGATCGTCACTACTGTGTGACTACAAGGTTTTGAGAACGATGGATTTCGGTGGAGAACGACGTTCCACCACACACTATAAGTAATTAATCTCATCTCTACTTAGGTTCCCTATAAACAACACAGGAACAACGAATAAGCTCTTGTTATTCTAGTTACACCCCAAAGACTTGTAGTAATAAAAACATCCTCAGTCCTCTCTCAAAAGTATCACAGAAGGGGCTTCCCTCAGGTGTCCAGATAGCAAGTTCCAAAGGATCGGTGATCCCACTTCAAAACACCAATTCCCTGGAAGATTTCAGTCTCCTTTGACACCCTGTGGAGGTCCTCCCATGATGATTGGAGAGATCAACAGGAGCAGTTGGGATACAGTAGCTCTGTCAGGTAACCCAAACTCAGCCTGTGTAGGGCCTTATACAGTACATCAAAAAAACTATTTTGAAGGAGATGTACAAGTACACTGGCAGCCGATGCAGTTAGCACAGCACCAGTGAATTGTGGCAAGATCTTAAAAAACCTGTCAACAGCCAGGCCTCTGCATTCTGCAGCAGTTGCAGGCATCGTACTGAACCTCCCTGACTCCAAGATAAAGCATGTTACAGTACTTGAGCCCTGAGATGATAAATGTGTGTGTCAGTGTTGCCATATCTTCAGGAGGGATAAGGGATTTTATCCAGGCAACATTTTGGAGATGGCAAAACCCAGTTCAGACAATCACCAACACCTGGGCATCCAGTGTCAGCTCATTGTCCAGAATGAAGCCCAGGTCTTTTGCCTAAATGGTGGCCTCCAGTTTGGATGACCCTAAATACAGTCCCAAATCCTCCCCAAAGGCCTCCACTCCCCATTCCAACCTGGCTCAACCACCAACACTTTAGTCTTTCCTGGGCTGAGTCCTAGCCAATTCAATAACATCCAGGACCGGATCTCAGCCAAGCACTTTTACAGCACATCGACTGCATCTTTTCTTCCCAATGCGAATGACAGGTAGAGCTAGGTGACATCAGCATAGCAACAAAACCCAAGTTCATATCGCCTGATGCTCTCACCCAGGGGCAGCATAAACACTGGTAAATAACATAGGAGAGAGGACAGAACCTTGGTGTGCTCCACAGGACAGGGCCACTGTGTTTGAGGAATAATTCCCCAATATCAGCCTTTGGGTCCTGCCCTGGAAGAAAGACTCAAGCCAGTTGATGACCTTCCTGGTGAGTCCAACATACTGTCTCACTCTGTCCAACAACAACCCATGATCTACAATGTTTAACAATGATGGGAGATCAAAGAAGATGAGAACAGTTCACTCTCCCTATCCTTCACCCTGATCAGATCATTCAGCAACTACTATCCAACCATGTCTCCCAAGGTTCCTTTTTAAATTTTTATAAAAGGTAGGTTTCATAACCAATTGGGAGTGAGATTATTTTGGATAATCTATAGTTTAGTCAAAGTAAGTATCTCGCTCAACCCCAAATAAAATTGAATTTCAGATGTAAATTTTCCTTTTGTATTTTTATTTTCCATTTCTTCTATTATTTCTAGTGGTTATTTCATAAATGGTCATACATTTTTCACAAATTTTCCATTTAATTTCCATTTGTCCCTATTATACTTCCTTTTTGTAACGTTTCAGAATGGAAAGTTCCTTCATCAGACATGGAGCTTTATTTTTAATTCTATGAAAAAAAGAAAACATAAGGTTTATTTATATTTCTGTTATATTTTCTTTCAAAATGATTCAGATGAATACATAAATTGATTCATAAACTGATTCATACAGGTAGAACTAACCTGTAAACTTGCAAATCATTTTCATAAAAGTGTCTGTCATGGGGTTGGGGGTAGGTCCTTTGCCAAGTTGGGGCCTTTGCTTTCATTCTAAGACCTTCCCATATTATAAAGTAAGAAGATTTAACATATACCACATTTATGACACTTCATATAGTGTCCCCTGCTTACTTTATGTCAGGAGGAAACTCTTTCAAATGCCTTTTCCTCTCTCCTGCTTTTTCTTTTTCTGTTTGTTAATAGACACACAAATAAACAAACACTCATTTAAAAAAAAATAGACTTTGCTATGTTTAATGAGTAACAATCAGGTATTGGAGTGTATTTCTTTTATCATTTCATTCTCCTATCTTTTCAAAAATTATGCTGTGTTTGCTTATCTATGGCTCAGTGTTTTAAATCCAAAAGGGCAAAGAATGCTCGCACACTCTCGCCACCATTATCAAACCATGCTGAGTTTACTTCACTCTCTGTTGCACCTTGCCAGGTAATGAGAAGAGGGGCCGGGCTGCAAAGGTGCGCACGCGGGTAGTGTGCTGACATCATCAGTGATGTCACCTTCCGCAGCCCGGTCAAAATAGAAACTTCCAAAAGGCAAAGACCTGCATAAAAAGTCCCCCTCAAACCTCAAAAGGTTTGCTAAGTGCTCATAATCTATTCATATTTGCTATATATGTACCATTCTATTCTTCTATGTCAATATCAGGCCTTAATGGCCTATTAATCTTTCAAGGTAGCTCACCAATATTGATTCCATAGTCTCAAGTTACAAATATATAAACATTACCTATATTTAAAGATTCTCAGAAATTGGTGGGACAGAGAGGGAGGTAGTGCTGAGACTGGGGATGGCGTGGGGAGGAAAAGGGTGAAACTGGGAAGGAAAAAATGAGTGGAAAGAAAGTTTTGTGGTCCTATTGTGCTAAGAGAGAAAACAAGTCTAAATAGGAATTTGTTCCAGTTCAGTGAATGGATCTTAAATGAGATTTGCCCAATTTTCTATTTAATGGTTGTCCAAATCAAATTGCCATTCAGTCCATATTTCTTAATATACTTTCTTAGAGTTTAAATCCAACGTGCCTCTCTTCTTAACAGAGCTGATTCTCTGTTTCCACCATGTATTCGTTCATGTATTTTTTCTAGGCTGAAGAATTTTAGGCTCGAAATCTGATGATGCCTCTCAATAAAATGTCTAGCTAGAGGTGCTCTCATGTCACCCCTTCTAATATTACTTTTATTGTCAGTAATGCATTGTTTCAAAGGTCTAGATGTCTCAAAAACATAGTACAATGCTCATGGTCAAAGTATGCAGTACACAACATAATCTGAGTTGCAGGTGACAAAGTCTCTTATAGTATATTCTCTATCATACCATGTACTCCTTATAATTTTAGTTTTCTTCCCATTGTTACAATGAATGCAGTTAGCACACGGAAAAAAAGCCTTTTATATCACTCTTCAGCCAACTTGTCCCAGATCTTTCTGTGGTCCAGTGTTGTGTTCTAGCTATTTTATTTTGAATTGTTGTTGTTGTTTTTCTAGCTGTCACCCAGGGTGTTTGTTGAAAAGATCTTAAGCCTGTTTCACTTGTTTGCAGGATGTTCCAATTTGATAGAATAGTATGTTTTATTTTTCTGAAACTTTCTGGATATTGTGTGGACTTTGTTAACTTTGGTGTAGGAGAATTCTTACTCCGTTCTTTCTCTCTCTGATCAGGCCTTTTCTTTATTCCTGATCTGCTTTCTTTCTTGATTCACTTATAATCATATCAGTGTAACCTTTGGCTTTAAACCTCTGTGTCAGTTCAGCTAGATTCTTTCCATGCCTCTGTAATGTACAACTGTTCCTTTTAACTCTCAACATCTGATTATAAGATATACTATTTTTCAGGCTCTTCGGGTGGAAACTTTTGACATGTAATACTGTGTTTGTTGTAGTTTCTTTCCTATATAGGCCTGTCATTATTTTCTCATTTTCCTTAATTATAAGGTCTAAAAAGGAAATCCTCTTAGAGTCAACTTCCATCATAAGAGACAGATTACTTGTTGCTGTTTCCAAAAAATCATGGAAGAGTTGTGCTTCCTGTATGGTGCCATTCCAAATTATTAAAATATCATCTGTAAATCTTTTTAAAAATATCAGTTTTGATTTATAGGGATTATTCTCTGACTGTACCTATTGTTTTTCAAAATATGCCATATAGAGGTTGGCGTATGTTGGTGCCAGGGTAGCACCCATTGCTGTGCCTGTTTTTTGTAAATAGATTTTCTCTTCAAAGGCAAATTAATTGTTTTCAAGGACTGTTTTGATAAGTTTTATCTAAAATCCTTATCAGTTTATTATTTTCCCTCATCGTTAAGAAATAATCAAGTGCTGCTAGTCCTTCAATATGTGGTATTTTTGTGTAAAGGCTTTTCACATCCATAGTAATTAGTAGACTGTCCTTCAAATTATGTTCAGTCAGATTTAGTTCTTCTAGTAGTTGGATACAATGTTTGCTGTTTTTTAAGTGGTACCAAGTTTCTGTTACTAAATGTTTATAATAATAGTCTACATACATTGATAGGGATTCTGTTATTGATTCAATACCAGATATACTGTAATTGGTCTCTCTGGTGGTTTCACCATACTTTTGTGTATTTTGGGAAGACAGTAGAATAGAAGAATTCTTGGTGTTTTGTTTATTAGTTCTTCAGTTACCCATTGTTCCATGATTCCTGTGTCATTAGCTTCTATAACCACTTATCTTATTATGGTTTTTAAGTTTTGAAAGGGTATACTTCATACTGTCTCATATGTAGTCTGGTCACTTAATTGTCTTAAATATTCCTTTCCGTAATCATCTCTGTTCAAGATTACAACTCCTCCCCCTTTATCAGCAGGTTTCACAGAAATTGTGTCATACTTGCTTAGATTCTCTAGGGCTTCTATCGCTTGTTTGGTTAAATTATGATTTGGAGGCCTTTCTCTATTTTCTGCCATTATTTTTTCAGTATCTCTATTTACTTTCTCAATGTAACTCATTATATTAGCAGGGGTTAACCCTATGGGATGAAAATTAGATTTGGTTCCCAAAGCCAGTTTCATCTGGTATCTTTCTCTTCTTTCTATTTCGTTTTCTGAAGATGGTTCTCTTGTACCAAATCAAAGAAAGACTCTAACTTGGCAAAGGACCTACCCCCATGACAGACACTTTTATGAAAATGATTTGCAAGATCACAGGTCAGTTCCACCTGTGTGAATCAGTTCATGAATCAGTTTATGTATTCATTTGAATCGATCAATCAATCATCTTTATTTTCCAGGTGAAACACCGTTTAGGCAAGCTCATGTACAAGGTGAACCTGAGAATCATTTTGAAAGAAAATACAACAGAAATATAAATAAACCTTGTGTTTTTCCTTTTCATAGAATTAAAAATATAGCTCCATATCTGATGAAGGAACTGTATATTCTGAAATGTTACAAAAAGGAAATATAATAGGAGCAAATGGAAATTAAATGGTGAAGTTGTGAAAAATGTATGACCATTTATGGAATAACCACTAGAGATAACAGAAGAAATGGAAAATAAAAATACAAAAGGAAAATTTACATCTAGAATTTAATTTTATTTGGGGATGAGTGAGATACTTGCTTTGACTTAACTACAGGTCATTCATTACCCACACTAGTGTAGTCTCCATGCTGTGCATGGCCCTAAATCTGGACTGGAGAGGTTCATAAATCTGGAAGTCCATGAGGTGCATCTCAAGCTGCTCCACAAGCACCTTTTTGATAATCTTCCCCAAAAAGGGAAAGTTAGTTACAAGTCGGTAATTTGCAATGTCTGGGTTGAAAGATGTTTTTTTTTTCAACAGGGGCCTTACCAGAGCTATTTTAAGAGACTTCAGAAAACCCCCCATTGCTAAGGAACACCTGGCAATCTCAGCAAAAAACGGGCCCAAAGCTCTGATGCAATCAAAAAGTAATAGTGTTCGGCCCAGGTACAGGCTGCAGCAAGTTGGTCTCAAGCCAGAGACTACCCCTCAGACCTCCTTCATTATCAAAAGCCAGAACTCTCCCCAGGAAAGCTTACTGCAGATGCCACCCCAAGGCCCAATCCTGTCAGACTGTACCAGTCCACCTGGAGATATCCCTGCCTAATGGAGGACACCCTACCTGAGAAGAACCGAGCAAACTCCTTGCACCTCTACTCTGAAAATGCTCTAATGGGTTCCAGACAGGATGAATGTAAAAGTCTGTCCACAACCCTAAAGGGATGAGCTGGTCAATTCTTCCCAGCTGCAATGGATTTAGATATAAAAGCTGCCTTTATTTGGGTGATTGCTTTCTGATACTCACCCTAATGAGCTATCAGAACCAGTTTGTTCTTCTGCACCCTGGTCTGTCTCCAACTCTGCTCCAACCCTGCCCCTGCTCTTCAACTCACTCAGCTTACCATCAAATCAGGGCAAGTTGAGACATGACACCAGCAGGCATGCAAGAACTGGAGCTGGAAGGTCCAGAGCAACCATGACAGCCTTGTTATAGGCCATCACAGCCTCTTTTGGTCCCTCTGTGCATGCCTCCCACACAGACAAAATGTCCAGCTCTGCTGACAATCCCTCTGGTTATAATCCCTTTAAGGGTAGAACTGTACCATTTCCACAGGGGTAGGGATATGGGGGGTCTGAAGCTGAACCTGACAGTGCAATGATCTGACCAAATGACCAGATCAGTCTCAAGACTATCAGTTTCAAGCCCCAGGGAAAACACCAGGTCAAGAGCGTGTCCCGAGTGGTGGGTGTCATTCATGGCCACAAGAGATAAACCCATGTTGGAAAGGAAGTCTATGACATACAGAGAATTTCTATCATCCACCCAGGTGCTGAAGTGCCCAGAATATGTCACATGGGTGACTCCAACACCCTCTCAGCTACAAAAGTTGCAGTCTTCTGTAGGAACTCCCTGTCCTGTCCAAGTGGATAATAGACTAAGAGAATCTTAAGGTCACCCTTGGGACCCCCCAGTACCACCACACACTCAAATGATTGGGTGTCCCCCACTGGGTGCATCATCAGGCCCAGCTCCAACCTAAAACAAATGCAGCCCCACCCCTGCAAGCCTTCCTTGGGCAGTGTAGCACAGAGAAACCTAATGGGACAACCACCTCCAAAAAAGGACCAGAATTATCCCTCAGCCAGGTTTCTGTGATGCATGCCAGACCTACAGAAGCCACAACATCCACTATTATGGTAGCCTTATTCACCACTGATCTGACATTGCATACCACCACCTGAAGAAGATTTTAGTTGGAGGCTGATTTCTTAGCTACCAGCCCCCTCAATCCAGTGGGTTCCCTAGGAAGAGAGCCGAGCCATGGAGGTTCCTGTTCCATCCATCTCCCACCCCCAGGGCATCTTCTGGTCCCCATAACCCCAAACAGCCTCTCTCTATTACATCCCCCTTCAAACTTATTCCATTTTCTGCTCTTCCTCCCAATTCCCACCTCCCTGCAATGCTGGTACTGTATACTGTGGCACGCAGGGATGGGACATGGAAGGGACATAAGGCCTTCAGGAGAGATGAGGAATAACAAAGCCCATGGGGATGTACCAAGAAACCCATCATAAGAATAGAACAACAAACCCACTGCTAGAACTGCTTACACTATTGCATATAATAAAAACAGTTAAAGCATCAATACCCACCCTCAACCCTCCCAACTCACAAAAATAAAACTACCCTGAACAAACAACTTTCCCAACTATAACAAGCACAGTATTCTAAACTTACCCACCCCTACCAACATTGCCTTCAATGCCTCCCAATCAGCACTACCCACAGAATACCAATCTCCCACTCCTCTTAATGTTCCAACATCAACACTTCAAATCAAAAACTTTAAAAAGCACACAGTGAGGGACTCCAGTGTCCAAGGTGTGGTATCCAAAGTCCAAAGCAGCTATTTTAACCACTCACAATTGTCTTGACAATCTGTGTGAACACCTCCACTCTCACTCATGGTGTCCTTGCCTGGATTCTCAGCACAGCCAATGGACACTTTGGGGTCTAACTTGAGCCCAACAGATGGCTATTCACATAAAGAGAGCTGGCAGACCCTCTGTGAGAGAGGAAAATTCTGTATCATATTTATAACAAGGTAACCTATCATCAGTAGTGGATCAATATCAAGTCATGTAAGACAGCACGGTATTAACCACGCTGTATAAACAGTGCCTGGGTTTATAGCTACAGGGGTAGAACAGTGGTAGGGGAATACCACTGCCCATGTCACTGCATGCTGAATGGGACAGTGGACAAGTTGCTGTGTGCTGGATGCCTGGTCAAGCCACTCCTGTGGAGGAGTCCCTAGGGCACAAGCACATGTTGCAGTCAGGAGACCTGGGACCATGGTTTGGTTCCCCCCAGGTCTCCTTTGCTACAACTTTTCTTAATGATATTTGTTTAAAAAAAAACTTACCCCCCTCGAGTTTCTCCCCATCATCGAGATCCCCCCCTGGAGTTAGTTATTTAAGTTCTGGCAGTGTGGACTCCCCCCACATGAGGGGTATGGGGCACCCCCCCACAAAAATACATAAAGACCCATTGTTTTCAATGGGCAAGGTGTTCAAAACAGGTCAGTGCTTTGCTCAACTCTGTTTTTTGTTTGGCACTGGTTGGCTGTGGCATTTTAGCTATACTGTTTTGTCCTGTGGCAGAATGACCCCCTGCCTTTATAATCTCATTTGTTTCAGACAGAGAAGTGAAACAGGGATGTCTCCAAAGATATTACTTTTGCACCAAAAAATCATATTAATTGTTGTTAAACAAAAAACAGAGGTAGTAAAACAGTGTACGTATATATATATAGGAGTCAAATTTACAAATAATGAAATGTTGTGCCAATATATGAAACAGCAGGCCTCTTAAGCATCTCTAATTATACAGCTAATTCAATTCTCCCAGCTTTGGTAGCAGGTGATATGAAAGTGGATCCAGTAATACATTATGGAAAGGAAGTCGGGGGGGGGGCACATTATAATAATATGTTGAAGAAAACACTTCTTTATTATGAGACCTTGCTAAAGGTACCTATGTCCACCACAACATCTACAATAATAGCTGAACTTGGTAGAACTAATTTTCATTCACGCATTAAACTCTGTCTTTTTTCATACTGGCTTCATGTAATCAATAATTCTGCCATGCCCTCTTCATCTCTTCAGCACAAAATATCTTAGAGAAATTTGGATTCCCCTCCAATCTGGTTAAATTCAATGTCATGTAATCTAAAGGACCTTAAATTAAATCAAATTTGGACAACTTTTTGAACAAATATTACAATTTTATCATCATATGTAACTTTTATAAAAACAGAACATTTTTTTTTTTGTGTAGAAGGAGAATATGGAACACTTAAAACAGATAAGATATGCCCTCTGGTTTAGGGAAAACAAGGTCTCACATGGCTTGGAGGATTTTCACTTCTTCCTATTGATTCAGGGTCAAGAAGGTCCATTATAAAGATCAGATTCAAGCTGTTTTCATCTAAATATCTTGCAAATCTTAAAATTATATAACTTAAGAATCTGAGCCCCATCAGATACGGTCATGCAATTTTGGCCATACAGAGTCCTTATATATAATGTGGCATCCATGGGATTGGAGGGCCTTGAGAATAGGTGGCTGGCTTTGTAATTGGTGGGTAGGACTCAGATGGTGATGATAGGCAACTTAGTTTTGGGCATGTTGCCGGTTGGCTTGAGGTTCCCCCAGGGTTCCATTATGGGCCCTCTTGTGTTTAACATTCATGTTAATGGCTTGTGTTTCACAGATTCATTCATATTATATAATTTACATGTGGATGATACTGTAATTTATACTTCAGATAGTAATATAGACAACATGTAGAGTAAACTTCAAAGAGCTTTTGATGAGTTGCAGTTTTTTGGGGGGAACAGTAAATTAATTTTGAATACCAAAAAAAATCAATCTGTATTGTTTTATAGATCTAATAGGGTCTGGGAGGACATGGTACTGGAGCTGGTGACTCTAGAGGGATCCCCAATCCAACAAGTATGGTTATATAAACATCTGGGCCTATGGCTAGGTGACTCCTTGCATTGGGATGTACATATTATTAATTTGATTCAAAGTGTAAACAAAATGACTGGGTGCCCCCTTTAAGGTAAGGTTTTGTATGAGTTTGAATTCCCGTAAGAGAGTAATGGACTCTATGATAATTTATATATTTAACTATGGAGGCATCCTTTATTCTGGTGGAAGGAAAAAAGATCTTGCTAAATTAGAGGCTTGTTACAGAAACTTGGCTAGATTTATACTGAGGGCCCCATGTTTCACTCATAAGTGCCATATGTACGATGTATTGGGTTGGCCAAATTTAAATGAAAGGAATAAAGAGCATTTAATAAGTTTTATTTGTTAAGATCTGCTAGGTAAACATCATGGGTATGTCTTAGAAAGGCCAGTTTACAGGTCCAGGTTGGGTTCCTTGAGATCTGCCGATACCTTGGATCTGGATATTCCCAACTGTAATCAGGAAATAAGACAACAGCCTGTCTTGTTCAGAGGCTCAGAGACCTGGAATAAAACTGACCCAGGGTTAAGACAGCCTTTAAGTAATCCAGCTTGGAAGTTAAATGGGGCATGGCTGAGAGAAGCAGTGGGTAAATTAAGACAGTGTTGTTCTGAATAATGGGAATTTTATTTTCGATAAGTGGGTAGGTCTGCTGATTTTATTATGTTGGGAAGTGTGGTGTAATTGTGAATTTGTGTATTTATTATATTTCATTAATTATTATACTGTGTATGAAAGGAGTGTAATCTGTATGTATAATATATATATATATATATATAATATATATATATATATATGATTGTATTTGGAATATTGTAATTGCTGCTGTGTATCATTGTGGAACTTGTAAATGAGTTTATTCTCAATCGAGTTTATCCATATTCATATAATTGGTATAAATAAAATATTTTACTACTATTACTACTACTTATATTATGTTTCAGTTCAGTGCTCATTTTATGAAAATTGGAGAAAATGTTACATTGGCACCCAGTTAAACACATGCTGCAATAATTTATATGACATGTTATTTATTTTACTGCATCTCGTGACAGCCTCTGATTTAGAACAGGTAGCTAGATTTTTCAAAGCAATAATTGAAAAGAGAAAGAAGCTGGGGCTGCATATTTCTTCCCAGGGAGGACTGTAGACATGGCATTTTATGCTTTTCATAAACCTTTTGCAGTATGGAGATTGTCTGTTCCGTATACTGTAGATACACAGAAATCAGATTCCAAGTGCCACGGCTCTGATAAACAGTTTTAAAGGCCTTCTATAAGGATAGGCATTTGCTAATGTCCCTTTCTTCATTTCTGCCCTGGGAAGTTAAGCATAGAACAATTTTATAATGCAGCCATTCTGGATAATTTCTTCTATTACAAAATGTATTATTAACTTTAACCAGGTTAACAAAGGGAACAACTTGCAAGGACACTGCTATTTTGCATTGTATACTGCTTTTTAACCTTGTTACTATGTTATTTGTTTTGTAATATTGTTGCAAAGACCAATGTATATTTATATTTACATAGTCAAGCAATAAAAACTATTGCTACTTATAGTATTCAACCTCTAATGAAAGAACATACACTGGCCCGGATATTCAAACTGTGCCCAAAAAGTGCACTACAGCAGGAGCAAGCGCAAGTCCACTGCACCCATGCACAAGAAATGCAATATTCAAAAACTGCACAGACCAAGATGCGCCTGTGGCACACGACTGAATATCCCACCACCTGTGCCATACTGCAACCAGGGATGTGCAGTTGCGCATTTCAGATGCGCCATAGCGCAACAAGGGATGCTCAGTGGAACAGTCCAGATGTGCCATAGCACAACCAGGGACGCCCTGTGGACAGGGCAGCAATGCAACAGCACAACCAGGGATACACAGGGACGGGATGCAGGGGCCCACCACCCATGCCACAGATGGGCAGAGGAGCACACAGCAGAACAGACATCACCCCCCACACTCCATGCACTGCACAACCGGTGGAGAGCTAGAATAACCACTGGCCCATGGATACCAGCAACCAACCCACAGTTGGGGCATGGTGCCCCAGCACACCCCCTGGCAAGCTGTGACTGGCACACAAGGAAGGCCAACCACCCCATGCCACACCATCCCACCAATGCAGAGCACACCCTGCACCATGATCCCCATACACCCTGCCGAGGGGTAGTGCCCAACAGTGCAGGACACCCCATGCATGCCACCACCCCCACTGTGACAATGCAACCCTGTGCACCACAGAGCCATGCAAGGCAGCCCCACCATGTGCACCCTGCAGCAGGCGGCAGCAGACAGCGATACAACAACTGCACACACAGTGCCACCCTGCACGTCCCTGTGAGGTACAGCTGAGAGACCGACCATGCATAGGCACACGAGGTACCCCACATGCAACAGGGCATGCCCCAGACTCCACCACCAGTGGTACAGCACCCTGCACACCCTCCTAAGGACACATCCCATCCCAGCACTGGCCACAACAGCCAGCACAGACACACACAGTGTTGCATGGAAGCATGCGCCACACAGGATGCAACACAGTGCATGGACAAACACCCACCCATACCCAAGGGCATACCAACACAGGGACACAGTAGTGGGTCAACCAAGCCACTGGCATGTGGCCATGTCAGCCGTGTGCACATGACCTGCACCCCTACATGGCACAGGTGTGCCAGCCACCCTGCACAGGCACCATGAAGCAGTATGCCACCAGCATGCAGCTGGAGCACAAGTGACAGACAGTGGAGCACATCCCCTGCAACAGACACAAGTGACAGCGAAGGGGGACAACAACAGCAGAGGCCACAGTGCCACCAGAGGCAGACGTGCACCATACCAGTGATGGGAGGCAACCTGGCATTGTGCCGGGTACAGTGGTTGTCCAGCATGGACAGCCACCACTGACATGCCAGCAGACTGTGCATATCACAGACATGCAGGGGTGTCAGCTGCACAGGCCATGGACAGTCTGACAGGGGTGCCATGCACACAGTGCATGCACCATGGACCACTGCACACAGGCATCCAGTGCACAGAGAACAATACACAAACCACAGACAGTGACTGATCCCCCCACCCACACCATAGGCAGTTCCCTTCTGGACGCACACACACACCTATGTGTTCACCATCCCTGACACCATGCACACCACTGCAGCTGAGCACCTGTAGCCTGCTGAAAATCAGAGACCACCACAGTTGTCATAACAAAACAAATGTATTAAAAAGAGTTAAGCAACAAAACTACTTACAAATATTTACAATGGAGGAAGGGCCACATACCAGGTGGGGGGCAGGAAAGGGTCAGGGGTGAACATATAGGATAGGGTAGGTCCAGGGGGGTGAGATGTTTCCAGGGGCATGGGTGGCCTATTGTCCGACCTGCTCATCATTCATGTGGTGCCAACGTGTCCTCCACCTCCTGACCCCATGCTGGTCCATTCTCTGAAGGATCTCCAGGGATGCCCTTGCCAGCTGCAACAACTCCTGCATTCCTCTCTCTATGGCCAGTAGTCACTGTCCACCTAGGACAAGGGAGCAGAGTCAATACGTGTGACTGTCCAGCCCCCTGCAGCCCTCCCATTGTGCATGGCATACAGCCATGTGCCATACCCCTGTAATGATGTGTGACCACCCACAGTGACAGCGTCCACAAGACCTGCCTACCCAGTCACCCACAGCCATGAGGAGCACTCACGCACCCACTGCCCATGTCCCGCACAGCATCACCGTGGCTGTACAGTGACTTGGCTATGTGGTGTGAAGGCAGTGGCACAGCCATGTACAAGGTACACGCATGGACCACCATTGATGCACTCCCAGACATGCAGTGCCACTGGACAGCTCTGACTGTAACAAGTTGCGTGCATGGCAGTGGTGTCAATGGATGGTGGCCATGCCCCGCTGCCCAGCCTGTTACACAGCATGCAACAGTAATCATGGATGTAAGGCACTCACTATCATCAGGCTGGTCCCAGCGCCTCTGTGGACCTTCATCCCTCCCGGCCTGCTGGTCCTCCTGGCAGTGCCTCCTCTCTCTCTCACCCACCAGCTCTCCTCTGGGCATAAGGTGCAAACATGGAGAGAGGAACATCAGTACAATCTGGTAGCAAAGTCCCCCCACCCCCATGTGTGTGCAATCATACACAGCCATACCCATCCACCCCCCACCCCAATACCACCACCACAGCCAACACTGGACGCCCTCCTCATGTGCTGGACACATGCAACCATGATACCTGTATGGACGCTAACAGTGTATGGATGGGGCACCTACCTGGCCATGGCACCGTGCCCCTCCTGGCATGTCCTGGCAGGCGGGCAAGCATTTATAGGTCCCTGCACTGGAGGTCCCCGTACCAGTGGCAACACTGCTCGGCCGTGTGCCCGATTCCCGTGGCCTCCTCCAGCACCACTGCCACCTCCTCCCATACTGCACTCCTGACCCTGTCCAGGGGTGCATCACCATAAAGTGCCCTAGTATGGGGGCTCTACAATGGCCACCAAATTGGCCAACTCAACCTGGCTCCACACAGCAGCCCTTCTCCATGCCATCTCAACAACTAGTTGGAGGCAAAATGGTGCTTGGCAGCGGGGTCCACCATGTGCAGATGCTGCATGGTACAGTACTGCCATTCCCTACTGCACTGTCACCGAACAGCATGATAGTAGTGCACCCATGCGGATGCATGGCACCTAAGGGGCAAAGGTCAGGCACAGGGTCAAGGGTCTCTCACGCACGGACAGCCACAGCGTGATTGGAACTCTGTGCGTGTAGCATTATTGGGTGCCTGTGTGCCACCTCCTGTAGCGGCCTACCACACTGTGGCTCCAGTGTGCCTACGGCACCCCAGTGCCACAGTGCCATATATGTGAACAGTGCAGTAGTGCCACTGACACAATGGTGGCCATGCCCTGCATTGCCTTCTGCGCATAGCACGTCAGCGGCATGGTAGGCATCTGCATCATCACCCCGGGCATGCGCAGCTCAGTGTGTACTGCGCATGTAACAGAAATGCACCCTTGCCTGAGCACGTTCAACACAATTGCACAAAGCGCAACAGAGTGATATTCAGTCGGCATGTGCAACTCAGCTAATCAGCCATTCAATGGTGCAGACACTGCATTTCCATCCACTTAAAAATGCGCCTTGCTCATTTGCATGTGTTGCGCTATAAAAATATGATATTGGGCTGCACTGGTCATAGTCGGTTACTGCAGTCTATTGTGGTGAGTTGCATGCTGTTTGGGAGTGTGGACTATGGTGTGTGAGACATGCATGGGACTGCACAATCACAGGTAACACCTGTCATTCTCACAGGATGAATAATGACCGATTGTGAGGTGGAGGAAGAGGAACAGAGATGTGAGCGAAAGAAGAGACCTAACTTCACCAAGGCAGAAACAGATGCCCTGTTTGAGGCCTACCTCAACCAGGAGCCGCTGCTCAGCAGACACCAGGGAACACCACAGGCCCGTGCTGCAGCATGGGAAGAGGTGGCGCATGCTGTCAACCTGCATGGCAGCCACCAGTGGTCCATGCAGGAGTGCAAAAAGAAGATGGGCATGGACAGGTGGAGGATTAAGAAGAAGGTGGCTGCCAACAGGGCAGCATGGTCTGCAATCGGTGGGGGACAGCTAGATGTGCAACGCCTGACCCCACAAGAAGAGCGGGTTGCTGGCAGCATGTGGCATTGTGCCATCGAGGGTGTTCCGGGTGGTGGATTCCAGACGGGTGGTAGCTTGTCACTGCATGGTAGGTCCTGGTCTGTCAATGGGGGGGACAGAGTAGGGCAGATACATTAATGCTACTGTTTTCCCTTACAGCTCCTGAGCATCTATATGAGTTAGCGGTGGTGGGCTTGTCCACTGAGGGCAGTAGCATGGAGATAGAGGAGGGGCCATCCACCTCCAGAGGCATACGAGGGTCAGGGCGACAGTGGGCCCACCTGGACATCTGGACTGATGTTGGTGGAGCAGGTGTGGGGGAAGGCCCTTCCTGTGTCCCAGCATGCCAGCGTTCATGGATGCCAGCATGCTAAGACTCGGGCTAGCGCCAGATCTGTCACTTATGATGATGGAGCTAACTCCATGGACAGTGATACATGTGGGCCACAGGATGGCCACACAGCAGGTGACATCATGGGCATGGCTATGGGTGGTGCCACCATGGAGGCCTGCATGACATCACAGTCCCAACCTGTACCTGTCTGCACCAGTGGGGCAGCACTGGTGTGTGTCCAGGACAGTGGGACTGTTGCAGCCACTGCGGTGGCACCATTGAGCCCTGGAGAGCGACAGCCGGGGGTGGCAGTGTCAGCAGTTGGTCAATGGCCATGGGGGTAGAGTGTCAGGGGGCAGCGTCAGTGCACTACCTGTGGACATGCTCAGGCCTGACCCTGGTGTGTAGCACCCTCCATCAAGGGGTGCTGACCATCAGGGGCTGTGAACACCATGAGGGACAGCATGCCAATCAGGCAGATGACCTCTTAGATGAGCACACCCGCATACTCCAAGACTCAGTCAATCAGCAGGTGTGGCTTGTGATGGTGATGGATGAACTCAGTGCAGCTCTGCACCAGAAAGAGGAGCAGTGCAGCAGAGACACCGCTCTGATCCTGGCAGAGATGGACCGGATGAGGAAGGATGTGACCGCTGCCATTGACAGGCAGACACAGGCAATCACAGCTGTCATGGCCACAATGGGCACACAGTTATTTGCCCATGCATCACAGATACTGTGCAGTGCAATGTTGACCCTCCATTCCCGGCATCATGCAACACCCTCCTTGTCAACATCGGGTTTAGCTGTAGGGCATCCCTAGCATGCCTGGTGCAGGCATGTTCGGTGTGCTGCAGACCCCTGCTCGAGCATGGTCTGATTCATGCAGTGGAACCCCTTAGGGGACCGTCGGTACCACCCCGTGAGGCTATTGGTCAGCCTGTCACTGCTGGCAGGTCTCAGCAGGCTGCCCATGCATCTGTGGTGGCCGTGGCATTGTGGCGTGTGACTGACCTATCTCCCAGCATGGCTACTGTCTGATGCTGCCCTGTGTGCATTGTGTTGTTCGACGTGCAATGCATGGGTAGGGTACCCGGCCCTGCACGCACACACACGTTCCATCTGCACACCCTCCCAGTTGCTGTCCACTGTGGCATGTGCATGATGATGCCTGCATTGCACTGTCCGCCACTGTGCAATGCTGCCCAGCATCTGACACACACACAATGACAGGCCTTTGCCACTGGTGGTTGCACATAGCCCCATGACTTACCTTGGTTGGTTGAAGTGCTCCTCTGTGATGGTGTCCCAGTGCAGCTGTGCCATATGGATCAGTCGGGGGGTCCCTTCGACCAAGGAGGAGCTGCCCATCAGCATCTTCACCAGTGTCCTCATTGTCCCCATTGCTGTCCCCCTCTTCGACCTGTACAGCTACCCTGTAGTCATTGGCCATGTTGTGCAGGATGCAACAGGCCTGGAATAGCCCGCAGGCCTTTGAGGGGCTGTACTGTAGGGGACCGCCAGATGTGGCCAGGCAATGGAAACGTGCCTTCAGCATCCCGAACACCCACTCAATTTCATTGTGTGTGGTGGCATGTGCCTCATTGTAGCGTTGCTGTGATGGGGTTGCGGGCCACAGATATGGTGTGAGCAGCCAGGGACAGAGTGGGTATGTACTGTCACCTGTGTGTAGAGGGTGGATGTTAGTTTGGTGGTCAGCATCACCCTGCCTTGGGCCATCTAGGCTAATACCCATGTCACCTCTGACTATGCCTCTCCCAAGCTCCATGTCTTTCTGCGAGCTTTGCATACTCACCCACTAGGTGGCCAGTGTGGATGTCCCCACTCTCGAACCTGTGGCACAGTGCTGACTGGTGCCAGATGAAGGCATCATGTGCTCCCCCAGGGTGTGTGGCACAGACATTGATTATGTACCCCCTGGCATCGCACACCACCTGGCATTTGATGCTTGCATACCCCTTCTGATTCATGTATGCGGCCCCTTCGGGGCCAGGTGGTGTGTGGATGGCCACATGGGTGCAATCTATTGCCCTGAGCATGCCAGGCATACATGCTACCCTGTGGAACTCCTGTGTGTTTGCTGTATGCTCCTCTGGTGTGCTAGGGAAATGGATGTACTCCACAGCATGTGGCAGCAGTGCGCTGAGGGATTGGGTGAGGTGGCGTGACAAGGCTGACTGGGTTATACCTGTCGTGTCCCCTGTTGATCTCTGGAAGGTACCTGTGGTGAGCAGGCACATGCAAGCTGTCACTTTGGTGTCCACTGACAGAGCATGGCTCTGTTGTGTGGGTGCCTGCATCACAGCACTGCACAGCTCACAGAGCCACCTCAGAATTGCCCGGTTTTGAAGGTACTGGCCCATGATCTCAGTATCAGTGTACAGCACAAAGCTGGTGCAGGCTCTGTTCTGCCTGTTGGGGCATACCACAGACAAACCCTTCCATGGCCGCGCCCCCCTGCTGCCTGCCTTCTCACCCCCCTCATAACTGCTTCCATCTGGATGGTGGCACTGGCCATATCCCTGGCTTGTGTTACCTCCTCCAGCAGCTGTTTCTGTATTCCCCCTGCTGTTCTTGCTGCTACTTCCCATGCACTGGGAACACCACCCTGTAGTGGCCTCAGTGCTGTGTGGCACTACCCCCTTTTGGACTGCACTGTGGCAGAGGCTCCCCACACCTTCCCTGTGCCTGGGGGTTCCAGGTGCTCTGTCTCTGTCCTGCACTGTCCTGCTCCCAGTGTTTGGTGCCAGTGCGGCTGCCTACGGTTCAGTAACATTTATTTATTTAGTTTTTGTTTACCGGGTAGGTGCGCTAGCCAGCAGGTGACTATTTTTAGGCACGACCCGGGAGAGTACAATACATCATGACACATGGAAGCAACAATACAATTTGAGGCAACAACCATAAATTCAAGACATATAGAGACATTTCCAGCTAGACTAACATGTTGTAGGCTGCATTGACCAGCAGGCCAAGAGCAAGGGGGTGTTTATAGGGAAGTATTGGTTCAGATAAGGGGTAAAGAAGGGAGCACTGGGCCAGAGGGACTGCATACTGCCTTACCGGGGCATGCAAAGGAGACTGCCGGTATTGTGGTTCCCAGCCATGCAGGATGATGTGGAGTGACAGGGAAGGGTGAAGGCGGCAGAAGTAGAGGGAGAAGTAGTTGGCAAAATGCATATCGGGGGGGGGGTCATTTAAGGGAAACATGTAGAGAACCCAGCAGCAACAAAAGTCAGAAAGAGGGGTGGAAGGAGCCATAGCCTGGTGGCCGGCAGCAGCCAGCCTGAGCGGCAGCAGGGGACCCAGGGGAAAATGAGGAAGGACGCCGGAGACATCCCGGCGGCAGGCTAGAGGGGTGCCAGGTTCATGACCCTACAGTAAGGGATGAAGAAAAATGGGAGGGGTGGACAGAAGGAAAAAGCGTCGTGGAATACGGCTTTAGTGGTAGGTGGCGTGTAGGAGCTGCAGGGGTCATGGTTCCGAGGCTGGGAAAGTGAGCCTGTGGCAGTCCCTGGCCATGGACATCTAGCAGGAAGTGGTAGACAAAAGAAAGGGAGGGAGGAGGAGAGGTCTTATTTTACAACATCCACCTGTGGCAAGGTGGAGCAGATCCCAGGCAGCGTAGAGGAATAAGAGACGGGAGGGAGGGTGAAAGGAGCCGTAACTGTCGGCCATCAGCAGCCAGCCCAGTCATCAGCAGGGTGCCCAGGGAGGTTAAAAAGGATGTCAGAGACACCCCAGCAACAGGCTAGAGGGACGCCAGGTACATGGCTCCACAGTCAGGGATGATGAAAGGTGGAGGGGTGGGGGGGAGTAGAGGTGGTCTTGAATACAGCTATAGCGGTGGGAGGTGGGTAGGTGCAGCTGGGCTCAAGGTTCTGAGGCTGGGCATAAGGGCTGATGGCAGTCGCTGGCCGCTGACATCAAGCAGTAATGGAGGACCGGTGACGGGGAGGTGAGGTCTTATTTTACAGCATCCACCTGAGGCAAGATAGAGCAGTGCCCTGGTAGCGCAGTGGATAAGAGATGGGAGGAGGGGTGGAAGGAGCCATAATCAGTCTGCCGTCAGCAGCAAGTCCGAGCAGCAGCAGGGTGCCCAGGGAAGTTAGAGAGGATGTCTGAGACATCCCGGCGGCAGGTTGGAGGGACACCAGGTTCATGGCTCGACTGTCAGGGATGAAGAAGTGGGTGGGGAGTGGGCGGCTTGAATACGGCTTTAGCAGTAGGAGGTAGGTAGGTACAGCCAGGCTTGTGGTTCCAGGGCTGGGCGATAAGGGCTGGTGGCAGTTGCTGGCCGCGGGCGTCTTGCGGTAATGGAGGACAAGTGATGGGGAGGGAGAGGTGAGGCCTTACAGAACCAACATCCACCTGTGGCAAGTTTGGGCAGTGCCTAGGTAGCACAGAGGATGAAAACAGTACATGATACAACAGAAATGTAGGTAGTAGTAAGTAGGTGCAAGACATTCATAAAACCTATACATGATTAAAATTTAAGATGACGATAGGTGAGTTTAGGGAGAGGGGTAGGAAATAGGGGAGAGAGAACAAAGGGAGGGTAGTATGGAGACCAGTAGCAGGGGAGAGGGGAATAGGAGCTGGGGAAGTTTCATGTGCCTTCCCTGTACCGTTCTTGCGCTTCTCTCTTGTTCCTTTTTATTTTGGCTCATTTCCACTATCATGCAATTTTTGCTTGCTCCCCTATTGCGCATGGCGCATGTTGTTAAATATCGCACTGCGCAATTTATGCATGGTTCCTCCCCCTTCAGTTGTGCATGCATTCATTATCATTGCGCTCTTGCACATTGTGATTTGGGGGGGTGCATCTGTCTCCCGCTGAATATCGTAGAATGGCACATTTTCAGACTTGTGCTGGTGCATCCCTGTTACGCATGGCGCAACCCTTTTGAATATCTGGGCCACTGTATCACAAAAGACCTTCAAACCACGGTCAGTCTGTAGCAGTTTTTAAAACACAAACAGCAAGATTAAGCAAGATTGAGGGAGGTTAAGGAAATCTTTCTGGGATTGATAGAGAAAAGAGAAAGAGAGAGAAGTGTAAGTACAGGGAGGTTAAGTAATTTGCTCAAAAATAAGTGAGTAAGTGGCAGTAGTGGGGTTTAAACCTTGCTTCTCAGACCACCATTCTATTTCTAGATTCAAACTTCTTGTTTCTGTTATGCCCTGGAAGAAAGGAGATACATGGGGGTGTGTTTGATAGGGATCTGCTGTACAAGTACCTTGTAGGGATGAATAGGGTACAGGTGGGGAGTCTCTTTCAAATGAGAACAATCATCAGGACCCGGGGCATGCAATGACACTGGAGAGGAGAATTCAAGAGTGATGTGAGGAAACATTTATTCACTGAAAGGGCAGTATATGCCTGAAATAGGTTGCAAGCAGAAGTGGTGGAGGCTAGATGAATGCAGTATTCAATCATGCATTGGATAGACACTGGGGTATATTAGAGAGGATGCAGAGAGGTGGGAGGGTCTTCTGAGATCAGATAGGGTCTGCAAAGACAGAATAGGTAGGGAACATCTGGGTAGAAGAGTAAGTGGACCAAGCAGTCCTCTTCTGCTACCAGATTCTATATCTCTATGTTTGTAGGCTACACTGACATCACAATGCGAAGAAATATGCAACGAAATGTGTTACTGTTATGCCACATTCTTCCAGGGCATCCACAGCGCTCCATCCTCTAACGTTACTCCTTATAATGGCTTTCTATGTTTTCTATAAAACCTCTCTTCCAGATTATGCTTCTTGGGTATTATATATACTGGACCTTGTTGCTCTGATTATAAACATTATTGGTATAATTAAATGCAAAAGATGGAAAGGCAAATGCTGAAAGGAGGGATATTAGTGGGTGGAGTGTCACACATGTCCTAGGAACACTAGACAGGAACACCTCGTGGAGAGTTTTTGGCACTGTGATCAAGAGGGGCCACCTTCTCTTAGAGTAACAGTGGACTTCTGCCACAATACTCATTTAAGCCATGACCTGAGGGACTGCCCTGCTGTAGGATCAGAAAAATATTCAGTCTGCATCGTTACTCAAACTGTGATCTGGAAGCTAAGATTTTATTGTAATATAAATAAAGTTTCTATGCTTTAGATTTTGTTTCATGATTCAGCTTACTACATGTCATTTACACACCATTGTTATATGTGGACTGCTTTATTATTTTGTTACAGATACCTAGTGTATTAAGGGTTGACTTTTTGATCAAATCTGCTTACAAAGTGTAACTGTTCACACTGAGAGGGTGAGAAAATAACATGGACTGGTGATATAAAGAGGGCTCCAGGAATAGCACAGTACAACAGACTACAAATGGCTCATCAGGTTGGCCCTCCATCTGTCTAATCAGCTATATGTATCCAGTTCTGTCTTTGCTTCCATGGTATTCATCTAATTATATTTCAGATTCTACTACTGTGCATGCTTATTTTGCCTCTTTAGGCAGGCCCCCCCAATATTTCAGTCACTGAGAGCATTGAGCAATATTTCATATTATCCGGTAACCTTTCCCCTGTCAGTTTGAGTCCATTCCTCCTTGTTCTTACTTCCTGAGAAGCTATACAGAACTAATGGTGTACTGTAGCTAGGAAAATACACTCTATATTGTCTAAAACCTCTTTTACACCCCCATCAGATGCATTTTGAATTAATTGGGCTGTAAGACCAAAGACAGCATGGATTTGGGGGGAGGAAAAATCATGCTAGATGAATCTGATTAATTTCTTTGACTGGGTGACCTTGGAAATACATCAGGGGAGGGCAGTGGATGTGGCCTATCTGGAATTTAACATTCTACACTGTACTGGTCACACAGGAGACTAATCAAGATATAAAAGGATCCAAAATTGTGAACTGGGTTAGAAATTGGTTGATGGATAAGCAACAAAGGAGATTGTTAACAGCACTCTAAGGGTGGAAGAGTGACCAGCGAGGTGCCACAGTGCTCAGTATGGGGACCAGTACTTCTCAATGTCTTTATAAGTGAAATTGAAGATGAAGTAGAAGAGAAGGTATGCATTTTTGCAGATGATACCAAAATCACTAACAGGTTGGACAATCAGGAGGCAATGGAAAGTATGCGTATGAATCTTGGGAAATTCAAGGAGTGGTCAAAAACATGACACTTGATGATTTGTTTTGATTTATTTTACTTATTTGAATCTAGGATTACAAGTACCATTGAGCCAAGGCTTTTTTACAAAGGTTCCATGTCAAAGGAGGTACAATGCAGAGTAAACAAGACATTCAGTTACATAGGCAAGGTAAACAGCATAATACCAAATATAAGTATGTGGTTATGGACATTTGGGCTAATGAGCGCTAGAGTAGTGAGCAGCAGCAGAAAGAGGTATGGAGCAAGGGTGGGGGAACTAACTGAAGGTGCAGCCAGACACATTGTTATAACACAGGCAGAAGTGCTAAGGCCAAGAAAAGGAAAAAAAAATGAGAGAGAAATAAAAAAGAAAAGAAGAGGGGGGTAGAGTATAGAGAAAGTGCAAGGTGGGGATGTAGAGAGGCAGCTAAGAGTGGGGGTGAGGTGGGTTAGAGAGTCAGTAGGGAGTGGGGGGAGGTAGGCTATTAATTGGGGCAGTCACAGTTGCTGGAGGCAGTGAGGTGTAGGTAGAGTTTGAACTTGAACGATCCAAGCATTGGCATAGATGAGAGGTCACTGCTGAGCATATTCATCCAGCTGGAGGCCCTATAGGTGAAGGATCTTTGACCTTGAGTTGTACAGCAGTGGGAAACCTGAAAGAGTTGTGTTGCAGAGCCTCTTGTGGGTCTGAGCTTGCTGCTAGGGCAAAGGGGAGCTTGGACTCCAGGTGACACAAGACCCAAGGTGATTTTGTTTGCCATAGTGCAGGTCTGATATTTAATGCAGTTTGAGAGTTGAAGCCAGCTAGATTGTGCATAAAACTCACAAGTATGTGTGAGTCAGTGGGAACCAGCGATGAACTGGCAGGCTTTGATGAGCATCATGGATATATGCCTAAGAGCTGTTTGTGAAGCGGAGCTATAGATGATCAGGCCATAGTCTATAATTGAGACAACAGAGCTCTTAACAGTGATCCTTAAGGCTTCTGGTGTAAGGTGCTGTCTGTGGCTGTATAGGAGACCAAGGCAGGTATTTGCAGCTTTGGCAACATTGTCAATATGGGTTCCATAAGAGAGGTGACTGTCTAAAGTGATCACAAGATATTTAAAGGAGTGAACCTGCTCTAGGGTGGGTCTGAGGCAGTTTGTGATAGTCAAAGGTTGCAGCTTGTATTTATTGTGTGTGCTGCAGAAATGCATCATCAACATTGCCAAAAAGTGAGAAATTATACACCTAGGACACAGGAACCCAAGAAATCAGTATAGGATGGGGGTATTGTCAGTCCCTAAGCAGACCTTGAGGTAGCAGGGTAGTGTGACATAGCAGTGCATAGGGCCAGTTCGATGCTGGGATGTACTGGAAGAGGTATTTCCAGCAGGAGGAGGAAGGTGGTGGTATCACTGCACTGCTCACTGTTGAGAGTCACTTTCAGTA
Source organism: Neoceratodus forsteri (assembly GCA_016271365.2). Classification (NCBI taxonomy): domain Eukaryota; kingdom Metazoa; phylum Chordata; order Ceratodontiformes; family Ceratodontidae; genus Neoceratodus; species Neoceratodus forsteri. The sequence continues at coordinate 376,971,535 of CM057449.1, forward strand.
CTGTGTCCGGTTCTGGAGGCCACAGCTCAGAAAGGACATAGACAGGTCTGAGGCAGTCCACTGGAGGGCAACTAAAATGGTGCATGGGTTGCACCAAAAGCCCTGAGGAGAGACTGAGGGATCTCAACATGTATACACTGGAAGAGAGTAGATTAAGAGGGAAAATGATAGAGACCTATAAGTACCTCATGGGGTGAACGGGTTGCGGGAAGAGAGTCTTTTTCAAAGGAGGAAGAGCACCAGGACATGTGATGAAGCTAGGGGACGAGTTAAAGATGGATGTGAGAAAGTACTGTACTACTTCACTGAAGGAATGGTAGATGCCTGGAACAGACTGCCAGCAGAAGTGATAAAAGTGAAAACAGTAGGGGGCTTCAAGCATGCATGGGATAGACATAAAGGAATATTAGTGAATAGGCAGGGAGAAGGGAGGGTCAACAGAGACCAGTTAGGGTCTGTTGAGATTGACTAGGCAGGGACTATCTGATCAGACTGTTTGACCAAGTGGTTCTTTTTAGCTGATAAAGTTTATGTTTCTGTGTATACATAGCTTTATAGGTTTTCATGACCCCAATACCTCTTGTTGTTCTTCAGAAACTGCCTCATGAGATCAAATATCTCATATAATCACTCAGATCAGTGCATTTGTGCATTTAGCTTCATGCTTAAGTTATTGATTTATCTACTGGATTTTGCTATCTGGTAGGTTCACTTGAACATGCATCCATTTTTCAGGCGTGACCCAGATTAATTACAGTCAGTACAAAAATAGGACATAGTAACAAGGTTCTGTGAAAAACAGGGAACATCTTATGAACTGAAGACCAACAATAGTAACAGCTGTAATAACATGTATATTCTCAGAAACAGAGAATCAGAATTACAATATACATTATCTATTTCCATAGCACAGTTCAGTAGACAGGCTCAGACAAAGTTCATAGACAACATATGATGATTTACAGCATCGAAAGATGGTCATGACTTAACAGGGATCAGCGGAGTAAATGGAAATCAACATACAGAATACAAGTAGGAATGGGAATCAGATAGTGGAAGCAACCAAACATGATTGCCAGGTCCCAGAATGTCATCTCAAATCAACAAGTGAGCCATGCATTCCTACACCATGTGAAGAACCAGCTTGCTTCTACCTTTTCCATATCATGATGACCAGCTTAAACACCCTTATCATATCCCTTCAGCTTTCTGTTTTCTAATGACTCACTCACTTAATGCGTGGCACATCCTGATCAGTTATTGAATAATCTCATTTACCTTGACAAGCAACATAAGGTCTTTGTTATGTACAGAGCAGACAAGGACCTGAATGTTATGTCACATCCAACACTAACATATCCACACACAAATGCTCATACATATGTAAATGCAAGCACATGTTCAGCTACTAACAGATCAAGAACTCCAGGGCTTCTGTTGACAGAGGTGAATCACATCCTCCATGAGTGCCTAACGTCATGAGGTATCTGTTGTGGTGGTTATATAGACAGCCAGCCACTACCTTTGCAGCTAAAGTATAACTGTACAGTGAACAGTCTGTTCATCCTACATAACACCATGCCATACAGGGAAGCAAGCTGATGGCCTGAGTGATGGTGTGTAAACAGTGACAGCCTCTGTAATGAATGACAGGGCCTCTCCTCTGTCCAGTTAAAATTTCCACTACTTTATAGACAGGCTTAGAAATCCATTGCCCTTTACTGACCTTATTGACACAACTGCTTTCAAGCTTTCAAGGAGAGTAGCAGAGGGTGGGTAGGATGACAGATTAATTGCCCCGTGTGTTTACAAAACGAAAAAAAAAGAGCAGTCATTTGTCAGTGATAGCAGAGCACAAGCTGTGTTAATTATTTAAGCATGTAGCTACAAAAAAAGCAAGGTCATCACAAACTGAATGGAATGAATAGAACTGAAGTGGTTCAGGATCAAGCTGCTTCCATTATTGGAAGTAGGTTAAGCAAAGTCTTACCACTTGCTCTTCTGAATTATTCCTGTAGAGTGAGCACTTAAATATCAGATTAGACTGTGCATGATCAGAAGTATACATCCATTGACAATGCAAACTGTCTTGATAGTACTACTATGAACATACGGAATTTGCCATCAGATAAATGCCCAGATGTCTATCAAGTCTGCCCAAATGTGCAGCTAGCACCCCTTATTCTGCAGCTGCCCCTCCCTCCCCCCTTCCACTCCACTGACCCTCCCCCCTTGTCCTGTCTCAGACCACCTTTTGAAGCAGTCTACTGTTCTACTGAATACCACTTCTACTGATAACGCATTCCACCCAGCTACCACCCTTTCTGTAAAAAGTGTCTTCACATCTCCCTCCTGAACCTTCCTCCCTCCAGTCTCATATCATGGCACTGGGTGTTCATCCCCTTACTTACTTTGAACAACTCCTCAGTACCTATCTTGTTTATTCCTTTCATGTACTTAAAGGTTTCAGTCATGTCCCCCCCATCCCTCCTCTCCTCCAGCGAGTACATGTTCAGCTCCCTCAGCCTCCTCTCGTATGGTAAGTCCCCCAGCCCCTTGATCATCTTTGCCACCCTGTGCTGCACCCCCTCCAGTAACTTAATGTCCCTCTTCTGATACGGGCACCAGTACTGCATGCAGTACTCCAGGTGCAGTCTAACTAATGATCTATACAGTGGCAGAATCACCTCCCCCCTCCTCGAGGATATACCCCTTGGAATGCAACTCAGCATTATGTTGGCCTTTGTTGCTGCCTTCCTACATTGTGCCGAGTTGTTCATTGACCCTGTAATGAACACCCCCAGATCCTGCTCCTCCTCTGTTTAGCTAGCTACACTCCCCACAGCTGGTAAATCCTCCATGGGTTCTTCACCCCAAAATACAGCACCTTGCACTTTTTAGCATTAAAACCCAGTTGCCAGGTGACTGACTAGGTTTCCAGCTTTTCCAGACCATCCTGCAACCCCTGCCTTCAGCGTGGCTCAGTTGGTAGCACATCTTCCTCTGGACCAGAAGGTTGTGGGTTCTCATCCCACACTGGGATTGGACTTGCACCTAAAATGCTGGCATCTGAGTGCAGTAGTAGGGGGTGCTGTACTGCTGGGGTGTGCCATCCTTCGGATGAGATGTTAAACTGATGTCCCTTCTACCCATCCTGATGGGTTTCCAGGTGGAAATAAGAGAACCCAGTGCACTCTTCGCAAAGATTAGGGGACATTCCCAGTGTCCTGGTCAACATTCCCCTTCCCATAAATCAGTTCATGCAATTGTCCATGCTGTGTGTGGGTGTTGATGTGCAATATGGCCACCAGCACAAATTCAGTCACTTCACTATCAGTCTAGCATTGCTTGTAAAGCACTTTGGGATACACTGTGTATGAAAAGCACTATATAAATGCCAATTCTTCTTCTTCCCCTAGGCCGTCCACCACCATCACTCATATCTTGGGTGTCATCAGCAAATAGACTGATCTTGCTCTTGATGCTCAATGATGTGTCTGCAATGAATATCCCAAACAACACTGGTTCCAACACCGAACCCTGTGGAACACCGCTCGTCACTACCCTTGGGGATGAGATATTCCCACCCACTGCCACCCTCTGTTGCCTTCATATATTCTTTCATATATCCTTCATATATTCTACATTACAGCACATGTTATGGAATTACTAAAAATAGTCAATGAGCTACACCTCAGCTAGGATGGAGTGGAGGGCTGGCCAGGAGAATGGACAGGGCAGCTAGGGGGCATTTAAACTGGAGGATATGGGAAAGCCCATGGTCAAATCACCAAGGGCTGGAAGCAGATGCTGGGGAGGGGTATAAAGAAGCATGGGTGTAATTATCCTCACTTACATGCAGGCCAAAAGAAAAAGCACACTGAGCAAAAAATGGTAGGCTCATGTGTCAGTTAATGTGTTAGTTGTGGAAAAGAAAAAGAGTTTGGAGTTAGATGAATGTAGACAACAGGAGAGTTTACATGGAGCGACCAATTTAGCATGGTAATTAGAAGCAATTCCATGTAAAATTAAAGAAGACAAATAATGCAATTTTATTTTGGATTGTAAGTAAAGAAAGAAGTATATGGATGCCATAGAGGATAGATGTGATATGGTTACATGTTTGACAGAATGCTAACATATGCATGGAAGCATTATTAATATACAGTATTTCAGTTTAGTCTGGAGTGATTTGGGAAGACTACAGAAAAGGGAAGTGATCAAGATAAGCTGACATAAAGACATGAAAGAGAATCTCAGTGAAGGAACAATCAAGGAAATGATGACAATGAGAAATGTTGTGAAGGCGAAGGTAAAATAAATGAGGTTTACATGAGAAATGGGGAGAAAAAGAAGAATTCTTGAGAAGGATACCATTAATTTTAGAGCCAGAAGATGCATTAATCGCTTAAGTTTAGAAACATTTGGCCGGCCCGGTGGCGCTGAGAGCTGAGGCACTGGGCGCCTTACCTCACATCACGCCAGCGACCCGTGTTCGGGAACGAGCATGAGCTGCCGGGGGTTTGCAGAGGGGAGAAGGACTGAGCATCTTCAGGACTGCTTTCCTTCTCTGGGGGGGGGGGTTAATAGTGCTCGGCGATTGCCTGCCCCCTAGCGGAAGCTGGAAGGAGGCATGACAGTGCTAGAGACTGAGGGCGAGCAACTGCGGCAGGCGCTTGGCAAGGGTATGCATGGGAGCACGAATGCTGCCATTGCTGGTGCCATTGCACACCACGTTCCTTGGGGAAAGTCAGAAAAAGTGAAAAATATGGGAGTCCTCTGCAGGATGATGATGGTCCCCCACTGCAATGGCCCGGGAAGGCACCTCCCCGAATTCTCATCCAGTCTGCTGGGTCAAGTCACTCTCCACCCCCTGCCATGAAGGGTAAGTTGTGGGGTTCAGGGAAGGGGGCATCATACCTGGTGTCCGTGTGGGGGGGAACATCAGAGGGGCAGCAGAGGACTCCGAGGGGGAGAAAATAAGTAATTATAAAAAGTTTAGAAACATTTAAGGACGTTCCCTGGTGTTTCAGCTACCTCATGTCAGAGCTGTAATTTTTTGCCCAGTACATGATGGTCATCTAAACATTTAAAATCCACAATAAATTAACATGGGTTGCCATGTTTGTTTTTAAGGTTAACACATTGTAACAGCAAACCAAAATGAGTGACCGCAAAAAGAGCGACTCATTTTGGGTGCTGTTATTAGGGGCTACTGTGCACAATATCCCCTGGATGGGAACGCAACCATGGGGAATGGCGAATGGAAGCGAAGAGTAGCGAGGGGAAGGGGAGGGGAGGGACAGGGAAGGGGTTTTGTGGGATTACCATACCTGCTATTGCTGAGCTAGCTGTGTGGTGTGGTGGTGTGGGTGGCTAGCTAGGGCAATGCAGGTATGGGGCTTAAGACTGGCAAGCACTTACATTTTGCCGCAGCTACAAGCTGCAGCACTTAATTTTTAGCGATATCCAGATTTTTGTCCACTCCCGGACATGCACCCCTCTGGAGTTGATAATCTTAATTTAGGGTGGTGCGGGGGGGGTGAAGCCTCCCGCAACAACACTTTTTTACAATCCAGATGTTGGGTTGCCTTTATTTGTATATCACTGATGTGCTTTTCGGTGATATACACTCGCCCTAATAGCGATCGCTCTTTGACATGGAGCCATTTTTAAGCTACATTGGTGAGACTTAATCTCTCTTTCTGGAAAAAAATATGGAAAGGGTCAGATTGTTTATGCGATTATAAAATCAGTATTTTAGATGTCAAAAATGAGTATGAAAGAAAATATGAAACAAGGACAAATCATTTGTCATGATGCTTGCTTTATTTTTTCAACAAATACAGAAATAAAGAGTAAATTACCTATACTGTGACACACTCTTGAACTGATATTCTCCAAAGAAAGGGGAAATATTTGTATGTTTTTATACATAAACCATTTCAAGCCCATGTCATTTCATACAACTTTTTTGATAGATGTAGAATATGGTTATGAATATAGAAACAGAAAGAAATATAGGGGTTGTCTGCTTCTTTTGGTTATATATTTGCTTCAAAGTTACAGTTTCAGAAGTGGTCAGCTCAGGACAAAAATAATTGAAACCTCCCAATTTAAAATTAAATTTGCAAAAATGGTATTCAAACAATACAAAAGTACAAGCAGAATGGCAAGGACTTTAACATAAAATAAACAGTGTAACCAAATACAAACCTAATTTAGTTTGCTGAAAGAATTGGTATTTCGGGTGATATCGTGCATGCGTGTGTGTGTGTGGGGGTGTGGGCTGAATTTCTTTACTGCAGCAGCTGGGAGCGGGTGTAATGTTCTGGAGATTAGGTATGATTTGTGAGATTGTCATGCTTGTTTGCCATGGGGAGTAGGGAGAATTAATTTTCTTGGGAAAACACTTGAGGTTTAGGAGCCACTGACACTGAAAGTGGCTTGTGAGCAGGAAATACTGCAGTGTGTGTCAAGCAGGGATCATTAAAATGTGTGGAGTAATTCCGTTAATGTTGCTGCAGTCTTCTGAGAGCTGGGACTAGACCCGTGATGTTGTACTGGGATAACATCACGGGTCCTGTCCAACACTGACCAATCAGTGTCCAGGATTCTTTCTTCCCATTGTAAAAAATAAGATAAATCATTATTCTAATAATCATAGGAATCATAGGAATGTTTACAGATTTATAGCATTTGCCATTATCAACCTGGTCCTTAACTTAAAATTGTATTGCATATACCAGTCGACCCGTGTATTTATCCATTGCTGCTTTGAACAGCTTCACAGTTTCACTTTCCACCACTGTGTCGGGGAGTCCATTCCATACCACAACCACTCTGAGTAAACCAGCTTCCATATATTTAAGAATGTACTTATGCCAGAAAACAGCCTTGACAACTTTTTTGAGAACATCAGAAAAATGGGAATTTGAAACAGCAGGGAATGTCTTTAACTGGAGAATGGAGCCACAAGTTAACCTGCTTAAGGCAAGTAGGAAGGTTAGAGTGGGCAGGGTCATTAACGTAAGAGTGTTACTGTACAATTTGACATGCTCAGCATAAAAATGATGTCCAGCGCTAGAGTTAAAGATGATTTCACCAAGTGATAGTGGAAAGAGATAGATCAATAAGAGAAGTGGGCCTAAAACAGAGCCCTGAGAACACCTTAGAGGAGAAATGAAATGCTAGTAGTCTTTATAGAAGTAATAGTTTATTGCTTCTATAGTGCTCTTCCCAAGATCAGTCCACTTACCAATATTATCCAAAATACAGAAACTAATAGACAAAGTAAACAAACTTATGAACAGAACGAACATTAACAATCTGATCCCCAAAGTGTGGAACACCGTCTTAAGCAAATCTAATACTGTAGTTTAAAGTTCATAACTAAACAAACTAAGGCAATATACCCAGCAAACTTGCAAGCCAGATACTGTACATGTTAAAAGTTTTGATAGGGCTCATGGAACAAAAAGTTTTCAACCTTAATCCAGACTAGGACTATAAAACATAATGAAACCATGGGGTCTTTAAAGTATATGGCAGAGGGCTAAATCTCACGGGTCAGAATTTCATTTTTTTCTCACCGGCTCATGGGACATATAGCTGAACCTCTTTCCTCTTGGCTAACACCGCAGCTGCCCAGAGGATTCCCATGATAAGTGCTTATCCTCTCCTTTAGATGACCCTGTCTAACAGAGGTAAATGTCATGTAAAGAAATTTCGAACACTACAAGGACCCCCTAGTACATTGACCAATATCGGTTTCTCAGCTGTTTAGGTCACTGCCTTGAAAAGAGCTGGCACAGGTTTTGTCTCAATATTCATCTTGACTACTGGAACAATCCCTGCCTATCCCAATATTCTTTATAGGACAATATCTCCTTTCTGTTCATCTTGTGTCATGAATTGTGCCAGATATCCTCACACCCTATTTCAGCCAATGAACTCCCTCTTACACACCCACCATCACATTTATATTTCTCTCACTTCTTAAATGCCAAATTTGAAGACATAGAAACATAGAAACATAGACTTTGACGGCAGATAAGGACCGCTAGGCCAATCTAGTCTGCCCATTTCCCTACCTACAGGATAGGCCGCAGATCCTAGTTAACCAACAGCCTATTTCTTCCTACCCTCCACAAGAATTGCCTTATGTCTGTCCCATGCATTCTTGAATTCTCCCACAGTTTTAGACCCCACAACCTCCTCAGGAAGGCTGTTCCATGCATCCACTACCCTCTTTGTGAAATAATACTTCCTCACATTGCCCCTGAACCGCCTCCAACTATCTTTAAATTGTGTCTCCTTGTTCTTGCAAGTCTCTTTTTCTGAAAGATGCTACCCTCTTGGACTTTGCTGATTCCACTGAGGTACTTAAAAGTTTCTATCATGTCCCCCCTCCTTCTTTCCTCAAGGGTATACATATTAAGCTCCTTTAGTCTCTCCTCATACGGCTTCTCTTGCAGACCCTGCATCATTTTAGTTGCCCTCCTCTGGACTGCCTCTATCCTGTCTATGTCCTTGCGGAGATGGGGTCTCCAGAACTGGACACAGTACTCCAGATGGGGTCTCACCAACTGTCTGTACAGAGGGATAACAACTTCTTGTTTTCTGCTGATGATGCCTCTCCCTATACATCCCAGTATACCCTCAGCCCTCCCTACTGCCTTCTCACATTGCTTGCTAACCTTAAGGTCATCTGATATGATTACCCCAAGGTCCCTTTCCTTTTTTGTTCTTGTTACTTCCTCCCCACCCATTGTATATTCTTCCCCTGGGTTCTTGTTTCCCAGGTGCATTATTTTGCACTTCTTTGCATTGAATCCTAGCTGCCATACTTCTGACCATTCCTCCAACCTTGCCAAGTCCCTTTTCATCCTTTCCACGCCTCCTTGTGTATCAACTCTGTTGCAGATTAAGACTTTTCATTATTCTCTAACACTAAAGTATTTCATATTCATAACTTCATCTCTCCTTCATGTTCCCACTGCATTCCCGATTATAACTTATCAACATCTTCCATTTCTACTCTTTTCATCCCTCTTCATCTTCCCTCAAAAGAAATATCTTACATCAGTCTTTCTCTAGCAAAACCACCTTTTCTCTTGACCCTCTTAACAGTGGACAGTATTTGAAATGGGGATTACAAGAGCAACAGAATTAGGCATTAAGCAGGTTAGCAAGAGAAAAAGGAAGAGGAGACCATTATGGTTTTCCAAAGAGTTAGCACAGAAAGTGAAAGCCACAAAGATTGCATTCAGGCAATACAAAAAGACACAGACAGAAGGGGATAGGGAGAAGTACTAGGAGAAGCAAAGGGAGGCAGGGAGGTCAGTAAGGGAAGCCAAAGTTCAGACAGAACAGCACTTTGCAAAATCAGTGGGTAGAAAGGACAAAACCTTTTACAGGTACATAAGTGAAAAAAGAAAGGCAAAGGGTGGGATAGTGAGACTGAATGGGGAGGATGGGGGCAGCGTGGAGGATGACAACACTAAAGCTGACATAATGAACAGGTATTTCTGCTCAGTCTTTACTGAGGAAGAGGAGGGTAATGGGTCTGAAGGGAGGACAAGGGGTGAGAATGGTGCAGAAATGGAGTCCCTTTACACGAGAAAGGGTCCTGAAGCAACTGGAAGTAATAAGAGCTGATAAAGCAATGGGGCCAGATGGGGTGCACCCCAGGGTCCTTAAAGATCATGTGCAATGGTTTTTACATATTTTTAATAAAAGATTAAAAAGTTGCAGTTCAAGTCATTGTGTCATGATTAGTGTTTCCTGAAAATTTCAAGCTGTTTGGTTTTGTGGTTTTCTTTAAATCAGCATTTGTTAACTTGCTCTGTAGTGGCTGAAAACAGTGGAGTTATTTCTGTCCTCTCAGTCAAGCTTACAGTGCGATAACATCATTTTGCAGTAGCTTGTTGTTTCAGATTCCCAATCAGAGCAGCACTCTGTAGAGGTTTTGGTTTGCTGAGCACTCCAGGTTTCTTACAAACCCAGCCTCTGGTTTGTGTTTAGTTAGATCAGCTTAAAATATATCATTCTCTTCCTTTAAAAAGCTGATAATTTCAGTTTCAATGCTGAATTGAAGTAGTGGAAATCTTTCTCTGTGAGAAATCAGCTTGTCTATCACAGCTTTGTTCTTTCTAATCAAACCTCAATTTTTTACTAACAATATAACACAGGGCTGTTTAATGAATATAAAATAAATCTAAATTTTGTTCATTCACAGAAAGTGTGTTTTTGATGTAGCCTTCATAAATACAATCATGTAAGAACATTTTTTCATGTCAGATTAATAAATAGGTGCTTGTCACACTCTGCAACAGTATTTCAAGCACATGTACTGTCAGAACTCACAAATTTCAGTTCTTTGGTGGTTTCTGTGTGAAAATACATCATGTATGTGTATAACTAAAACACTAGGTAGCATCCCAATGCACCATGTCGCAGCCCCACAGTTGAGGCAGCTGCAGTCTACTGCCACTAGTCCCCTGCCCTACAGGCCCCCTGCCTTCTACTCCTCATTCGAGGCTGCTGCACCCTGCTTCCCACTGTCTTCTCCCACACAGTCAGGGATTGTGCACCCTGCTGCCTCCATCGCCTGCCTAAAGAATCAGGACCACTGCACCCTGCCACCCCCGCCCAAACAATTTGGGTTGCTGCACCCTGCTGCCCTCTCCCCCCATCCTCACAGTTAGGGATGCTGCACCTGTTGCCCCATTCCTGTCTCCACAGTCAAGGTTGCTGTGCTGTCCTAAGCCCTAGAGTGCCAGGTTCCCTGCCTCCACAGCTGGGGCTGCTGCACCATGCTGCCCTAACACCAGGGGTGAAGCTTTTGCTGCACCCTGCTACCCACTTCCATTGCCCCAAATAGTCAAGGCTGCTGTACCACATGTACCCCATCTCACAGTCAGGGCTGCTATATCCTGATGCCTCATGTATCCTGCCCCACAGTTGATGCTTCTGCATCATGCTGTCTTCTATCCCCTGTCACCATTGACAGGGCTGCTGCATCCTGCTCCTTTCTACACAGTTGGGGTTGCTGTGGCCTGCTGTGCCCTACAGCCCCATGCCTCTGCAGTTAGATCTGCTGTACCATGCTGCCACTTGCTACAAGATTGAAGGCATTTGCTGCAACCTGTTGCATGCCTCCACAGTTGAGGCGTTGTAGCATGCTGTCTCCTCTGCCACCAGAGTCAGATCCTTTACTGCACCCTGCTGAAACAGGAACAGGGGGCAACATGTGCAGTGTCCCTGACTGTGAGAGTGAGAGAGAGAGAGAGAGAGAGAGAGAGGTAGCAGGGTGCAGCAAACCCAGCTGTTTGGGAAGGGTGCAGCACAAGAGTAAGGGCATTTGCTGCACCCTGTCCCCTGCCTGTGAAGGCAAGAGGCTCTGGTGCAGCAGGGCACAATGGTGGCAGGAAACAAAAGACAGAATGGTGCAGAAGCCCTGACTCTGGGGCAGGACACAGGTGGGCATCAGGGTACAGCAGCCCTGACAATAGCACAGGGTACACATTGCGCAGCAGCCCAGACCATTTGGGGCAATGGAAGTGTGTAACAGGGTTCAGCAGCCCCAACTGTGGATGCAGGCAGCATCAGACTCTAGGGTGTAGCACAGCACAGCAGCCCTGACTGTGGGGATAGGAACAGGGGGCAACAGGGTGCCATGGCCCTGACTGTGGGTGTGGGGACAGAGGGCAGCAGGGTGCAGCAGCCCTGAATGTTCAGGCAGGAGATAGGGGTGGCAACAAGATACAGCAGCCCAAACTGTGGGACAGGGTGCAGCAGCCATGCCTGTTTGGGACAAGGGCTATGGGGAGCAGAGTGTAGCAAAGGGTTTGAATCTGGTGGCAGGGGGACAGCAGGGTGCAACTGCCTCAACTGTGAAGGCATGCAACAGGGTGCAGCAAATGCCCTGAATCTTGTGGCAAGTGGCTGCATGGTGCAGCAGCCCTAACTGCAGAGGCATGGGGCTCTAGAGCACAGCAGTCCATAGCAACCCCAACTGTGTAGAAAGGAGCAGGGTGTGGCAACCCTGTCTCTGGTGACAGGGGGATAGAGAACAGCATGGTGCAGAAGCCTCAACTGTGGTACAGAACACAGGGGGTATCAGGGTACAGCAGCCCTGACTGTGAGATGGTGTACACGTGGTGCAGCAGCCCTGACCATTTGAGGCAATGGAAGTGAATAGCAGGGTGCAGCAAAAGCCCCACTTCTGGTGGCTAGAGCAGCATGATACAGCAGCCCCAGCTGTGGAGGCAGGGAACCTTGCACTCTAGAGCTTAGCACAGCACAGCAGCCCTGATTGTGGAGACAGGTACAAGGGGCAACAGGTTCCGCTTCCCTAACTGTGAAGGTGGGGGAGAGAGGGCAGCAGGATGCAGCAACCCCAATTGTTTGAGCAGGGGGAGGCAGAGTACAGCAGCCCTGATTCTTTAGGCAGGGGATAGAGGCAGCAGGGTGCACAGTCCTTGAGTGTGGGAGAAGATGGTGGGAAGCAGGATGCAGCAGCCTCCAATGTGGAGCAGAAGGAAGGGGGCTTGTGGGGCAGGGACAGGTGGCAGTAGACTGCAGCTGCCTCAACTGTGAGGCAGAGACACAGTGCATCAGGATGCTACATAGTGCTTCTAGTTATACCTAACATCATGTATTTTCACACATAAACCACCAAAGAACTGAAATATGTGAGTTCTGACAGGTGACTGTCACACTCTGCTACAGTACAGAAACATAGAATTTGACGGCAGATAAGGACCACTTGGCCCACCCAGTCTGCCCATTTCCCTACCTAATGGATAAGCTGCAGATCCTAGTTAACCATTAGCCTACTTCTTTCTACCCCCACCCCCTAGAATTGCCTTATGACTGTCCAGTGCATGCTTGAATTCAACCACTGTTTTTGACTCCACAACCTCCTCCAGAAGACCGTTCCATGCATCCACAACCCTGTCTGTGAAAAAATACTTCCTTACATTACCTCTGAGCTGCCCCCCCATCTTCAAATTGTGCCCCCTTGTTCTTGAATACTTCTTTTTTTGAAAGATGCTACCCTCTTGGACTTTGTTGATTCCCTTGAGGTACTTGAAAGTTTCTATCATGTCCCCCTCTCCCTCCTTTCCTTGGGGCTATACATATTAAGCTCCTTCAGTATCTCTTCATATGTCTTCTGGTGCAGACCCTGCACCATTTTAGTTGCCCTCCTCTGGACAGCTTCCATCTTGTCTATGTCCTTGTGGAGAATGGGTCTCCAGAACTGCACACAGTACTCCAGATGGGGTCTCACCAGCTGTCTGTACAGAGGGATAACAACTTCTTGTTTTCTACTGGTGATGCCTCTCCCTAAACATCCCAGTATCCCCCCAGCCCTCCTTACTGCCCTCACACATTGCTTGCCCACCTTTTCAAGTCATCAGATATGACTACCCCAGGTCCCTTTCCATTTTTGTTGTTGTTAGTATCTCACCCCCCATTGTGTACTCTTCCCCTGGGTTTTTGTTTCCCAGGTGCATTACCTTGCACTTCTTTACATTAAATCTAAGCTGTCATACATTTGACCATTCCTCTAACTTTGCCAAGTCCCTTCTTATCCTTTCCACCCCACCTTGTGCATCAACTCTGTTGCAGATCTTTGTGTCATCTGCAAAGAGACATACTTTTCCTTCCAGTCCCTCTGCAATGTCACTTATAAAGACATTGAAGAGGACCGGTCCTAATATGAACCCTGCGGTACCCCATTAGTAACCCCCCTTTCTTCAGAGTGGACTCCATTTACTATTACCCTTTGTGTCCTATTCTCCAGCCAATTCTTTACCCAGGCTATCATGGGACCCACTCCCAGGCTGGCTAACTTGTATATTAGTCTTTTGTGTGGGACTGAGTCAAATGCCTTGCTAAAGTCTAGATAGGCCATGTCCACAGCCCCTCCCTGATCTACAGCTTTGGTCATCCAGTATTTCAAGCACATGTACTGTTTGTCAATCTGACATGGAAAAAAATGTTCTTACATGAAATCTACTTATGAAGGCTACATCAAACACAAACTGTTTCTGTGAATGAACAAAATGTTGATTTATTTTAGATTCACTTAATAGCCCTGTGTTATCTACTGTAGTTAGAAAAACAATCTGAGTTTTGATTACAAAAAATGAGCTGTGATGCAGACAAGCTAATTTCTCACAGAGAAAGATTCCCACTACTTACTGTAAATTCAGCATTGAAATTAAAGTGATCAGCTTTTTAGGAGAAGATAATGTTATATTTTAAGCTGATCTGTCTAAACACAAGCCAGAGACTGTGTTTGTAAGAAACTTGGAAAGCTCCGCAAACCATTAACTCTACAAGCTACTGCTCTGATTGGGAATCTGAAACAGCAAGCTACTCCAAAATGATGTCATTGCACTCTAAGTTTGACTGAGAGGACAGAAATAACTCCACTTTTTCAGCCACTGTAGAGCAAGTAAACTAATTCTGATTTAAAGAAAACCACAAAACCAAACAGTATGACATTTTCAGGAAACACTAATCATGACACAGGGACTTGAATTTCAGCTTTTCAAGCTTTTATAAAAAATATGTAAAAACTGTTGCACATAATCTTTAAAGAACTAAGAGAGGTGATGACTGAACCTCTGGCTATCCTGTTTAGCCAAACACTGGAAACAGGGGAGGTACCCAAAGACTGGAGGACAGCAGATGTAGTCCCCTTATACAAAAGTGGGAACAAAGAGGAAGCAGGGAACTACAGATCAGTCAGCCACACCTCGGTAGTTGGGAAGATCATGGAAGCACTACTGAAGGAGAGATTGGTGGAATATCTGGTTGTCAATGGATTACAGGACCCAAGGCAGCATGGTTTCACCAGGGGCAGGTCATGTCAGACCAAACTCATTGAATTTTTTGACTGATTGACTAGGGAGGTGGATCAGGGGAGGGCAGTGGACATGGCCTATCTGGACTTCAGCAAGGCCTTTGATACTGTACCACATAAAAGACTATTACATAAACTGGGGAATATGGGTGTGGGCAGGACGGTAGTGTTGTGGGTTGGTAACTGGCTGGGTGGCAGGACACAGAGGGTGGTGGTAAATGGTTGTCACTCCACAGAGGGAAGAGTGACCAGTGGGGTACCACAGGGATCAGTGCTGGGACCGGTCCTATTCAACATCTTCATCAGTGACATTGCGCAGGACCTAGAAGGCAGAATTTCACTGTTCACTGACTACACAAAGCTCTGTAACAGAGTAGACACACTAGAGGGTATAGACAGAATGAGAAGGGACCTGCAGAAACTTGATGAATGGTCAGGGGTTTGGCAGTTGAAATTTAATGCAAAGAAGTGCAAGATAATGCATATGGGGCACAAAAACCCTGGCACAATATATCAGTTGGGGGGTGAGGATATAGCATGCACCAAGCAGGAAAGGGCTATTGGGGTTTTCATCTCTGATAACCACAAGGTAGGGAAACAGTGTGATAAGACAGCAGGTAAAGCAAATAGGATGCTGGGATGCATAGGTAGGGGCATCACCAGCAGGAAAAGGGAGGTCATAATTCCACTATACAAGACACTAGTGAGGCCCCGCCTGGAGTACAGTTTGCAGTTCTGGAGACCTTACTTACATAAGGACATAGACAGGGTAGAGAAGGTTCAGAGGAGGGCAACAAAGATGGTACATGGATTGCATCACAAGTCCTATGAGGACTGGTTGAAGGAATTGAATATGTACTCCCTGAAGGAGAGGAGAGGAGGGAGAGAGGGGACATGATAGAGACATACAGGTATCTTACAGGGAGGAACAGGGTGCTGGAATATACTATGTTTAAGCAAAAAAGATGTTCCAGGACTAGAGGACATGGGATGAAGTTGGACGGAGGACTATTCAGAGGAAACGTGAGGAAGAATTTCTTCACAGAATGGGTGGTGTACAAGTGGAACACCCTGCCAGAGGAAGTGGCAGGGGCTGAAACAATCATGGGATTTAAGAATGCATGGGATAGACATAAAGGAATTCTGGAGGTCAAGGGTAAGGGGCAACAGACTTCTAGGAAAACATAAACTGAACTTACAAGCTCAAATGGGCAGACTGGGTGGGCCATAGGCCCTTATCTGCCGACACTGTCTATGTATCTATGTATCTATGTAATTCTTCCTGGATTTAATTGCGTCCAGTGTTTGCCCAGTTCATAATCAGCAATTGCTTAAACTATCATCCAATATCTAGTCTCCCATTCTTGTACACAATCCTTGAGAAAAACTTCCTTTACTCACCTTTTCACCTTTCCTGTCACTTAACTATTAATATGATTCTCATTCCCTTCAAATTCAGTTTCCATCCTGTACGCAGTACTGTGACTGCCCATCTCAGATGCATTACTGACATCTTAATATCCTCTAACTATGGTCCCCCTCTCTTCTTATCCTTCTTGGTCCCAGTACTGCTTCTGGTCATTCCATCTTGTGTCACCATCTTCAGTAATGTAATGGTATTGCTGGTCCCTTCATCTCTTGGTTTTAATTCAGTCTTTCAGTTATTATTATTTTATTTTTTTGTGTCTGGTAGTAGCTGCTTTTCCTCATTCTGTCCTATAGTATAGTGTGTAGCCCAGGGCTCTTTGCTTAGTCCATTTCTTTTTAAAATCTGTTTCCTTCCCTTCAGTCTTTTGATCTGCCAATAAGATCTAAACTGCCATTTCTATGATGATACCCAACTTTGCATTCCTTTTTGTCTTTAATAATATGTCATCCCTCTCCTCTCCAACCACTGTATCTCACAAGTCAAAGGCTGGTTAAACTCGAATTTCTTAAAATTAAATAAAACTAAGACTCAAGTGCTCCTTTTCAGTAAAAGAAGCTACTTTAATCATTTCTAGTACTATGGTGACTATGGTGGCAGGTATAACAACTCTGCTCCAAAACCAACCCTGACCAGACAGGACCTGTAATGTTTACTCCTTTTGCAGCTTTGCCCTGCACCCGCCAACTTAAAATTATTCCCTAGGCACTTCCCCAGCTCTCCCCTCTCTTGAAACTAGATGACACTCTCATTATGCTTTCTATAATAACTGGTCAGCAATTTCTCTCAATGTACTGACCAGGTTGATATTTTCCATAACAACCAGCTGGTTGTTATGACATTCATGAGCCATGCCAGTCAAACTATGCTGCTGCCTCATTGGCCAAAATTCTGTATGTGGGCAGGGCCAAACAGTCTCACAAACTGCTGGAGAAAATTTGCTGGTCTGTTATTATAAAAAATAAAAGATGGGGAGGGTTTTTCACATGATAATTTAATGCACACCCTCGTTGTGGGATGCTTTGATAAACCCCTCGGGCTTCGCCCTCGGGGTTTATGTAGCATCCCACAACTCGGGTGTGCATTAAATTATCATATCAAACCCTTCCCCATCCATTATTCTCTATTTATCTCTAAAGTCTGTCTTTGCTCTCTACCCCCTTACCATATCTCTCTTTTCTCCCTCCTCTATGTATTTCCTTTGCAGCTAGTCTACCTGCACTTACCACAGAAGGGGCGAAAAAAGGTTGTGTTTTTTGGAGACAACATATGTGGGGTAAGTTGTGGTGTAACTTGTTTGAATTGGTGTATTTATACCTGAATAAAGGGTAATAAAACCAGCCAAAGCAGCCCACATTTAGGAGCCATGTTATAAGAACTGTATCTACTCCTGCAGTTTTAGTGAGGGTGATTATTGTCTGGCCTGGGGCCTCAGCTAGTTGATAACTGGAAGTAGAAATGAGTGAGATTTCTGAAAGGTTTGTTATGGCAGGGTGACTTGATAGCCAGGGGAACTGATCAGGGATTCCGTAATCCAACAGGATGTACTGGCTTAAGGAGCTGCACAGAAAAGATAATAGACAGCCAATCATAATGTGTCTTGCGTGTTCGTGTCCCAGCAAGTGACAGAAACTGCAAAGGAGTGGAACACATGTAAGACTGGTGTCTTAGACACTGGCAGGCATCCGCATGAGGAATCAGGAAAGCAGGGCGCTCTGTTGGTCGACTAAGGTAAGGCACCTATTCACCCTATTGCTGCATTTACTGCTGGGAAGGGCAGAAGGTAAAAGATAGGCCTAAACTGGGAATAGAAGCAACACCTTATGTAAGATAACAGTTTAAGGGGAATCACACCAGGTACAGGGGAGCATAAGTAGCATCACACAAAAAAGGGGAAGCTGAGAAGGACAGAAGGTAAAAGACAATCCTAAAACTGGAAATAGGAGCATCACTCTATCTACGGTAACAGTATAAGGGGATTTACACCAGTTACAGGAGCACAAGTAACAACAAATGAACAAAAATAATGCCAGGAACACTGAATCAGGGATAAGGGTACATAGGTATTTCCAGGCAACATAGGGAGAATAGAAGCAGGGAATGCTATAAGTGGCATAGTTTGGTTGCTGAGGGGTGGCAGTTTTCAGAGACCTTCTGGAGACTACAACACTGCCCCATCTGCATCCATCTCTCTTGGTTAAGGAAGGAGGTTGATAGACTCCAGGTTGACTTGGTTAGGATTTGGGGGACCTCTTCACACACCCAGAGGTCACCAAGTTTGACACCGTTACCCCAGTGAATGACAGGGAGGAGGAAGGGCTGGACTACAGTGGACTCTGGAAGGGTGGGGGTGGTAAATCAGGGTCACATTCCTCAACCACTATCACTACACAATTCCTATGCCACTATGGCAAGGGAGACTGCCAGGAGAAGGCACCTGTGAGAGTGGCTGGGGAGGATGCCAGGGTTCTCTAGAGTGGAGACACAAAGGAGGGAGGAAGCGGATGGCAGAGTTGCCCACCTGGGGACTAATGACATGGCTAGGGATGGGTCTGGAAAGGTGCGGGGGGGTTAAGGAGCTGGAATGGGTCTTAAACTGGTAGGAGCTTTAGCAGAGGTGCTGCCTGTCTATGACGGGGGGGGGGGGATCACTGCACCAAGACTGTTACGGTGTGGGTATAAAACAGTCACTTTCAGGCAGGAGTATAATGCATAAAAAAAATGCACAAGTTCATTTTTAATTTTTATTTTCTTCAAATTTCAAATATAATAAAACAAAAAAATTAAATACTTACATACAGAAAGAAAAATTGGGTGTTAGTACAGCACACCTTAGTAGCCTGAAATTAGCTTGCTCCAACTATTACACTTCTTAAAGAACCACTCGGCTTTAACTTAGCTTTTTAACTCAGAATGATGTGAAAACACATACATACCACCTCTCTCCATCTCTGTGGCCAGAGCCACACTGGTTCACCTCTCTCTCTCGTGCACCCCTGGTGATGGGTTTATATACCCTCCTACTATGACATCAAATGTCATGCGATTAGATCATTAAGCTTCATCGTTATATATTTCTTTCCTCTAAATACCCTACAAATCTAATAGTATTTGTGGAAATTAAGTAATGACCTTAGCTTCAAATACAACATATCACATCATTAATAGTAGGCTAGTTAATACATATAAACCTTTTTTATCATAAAGGTGCCCATTAAGGGGGTAAAGCCCCTCCTACCATGATGACATCATGTGGCACAGTTTCTATATATACAGTTAGTTTGGGGCTGCCAGCCCTATATAGAAGTTCCCAAGAATTTCAGGTAAAAAAAATTAAGTAGTTTTATTTCATAGACTGGATTTATTATGGCAAGGGAATTTCTGAATTTGGAAAGGGGAATGGGAGAATAAGGGTACCCTCCTTTTCTCCCCTTCTCCCTCCAATTCAGAAGTCCAAAATTAGTTTTGTCAGAATTGCTTTATTCTTTTGACTTAATGGTCCTAGAAATACATATAATATTTTTATGTCCTTGATTCCACAGGTTTACACATTAGCCAGCCCTATTTCTGGCCTCCTCCTTATTATGGGCTATTTACTCTTTGCTCATTAATTCCCATAGTTGAGTTGTGTTTCTGAGGGGTAAAATATCAGCCATCAGGTTCAATTTCATTTGGGCCTTTCTTTTTTTCTTTAGCCCTTTTTAAAAGCCCAAAATAGCCTTAATTTTTTATTGAGCTATCTGCTATAATTGGAGACACTATGGGGCTTTTATTTCCTATGCCCGTAGTGTCCGCTATTCTTTATATCTTTTGCCACCTGGTACAGTGCTTGTGTTAAACAGAGCACCAGCCTGCTGTTTGCTATTTTATTCTAAGCTGCCCCTGCAGCATCAACTGTGTTTCAGAGCTTCCTCTGCTCCAAAACAAAAGAACAAATCTCTTAACTTTTTATTTTTAACTTTAGCTGCATCTTGAGGCATGCATCTGTTTGTAGCCTCCTCTGCTCTGAACCCATTTAATTCTAAGCCACATCTTGCGGCATGTATTTTCATTTGGAGCTCTTTTCTGCTCCTAAAACTATTTAAGCATCAGCCTCATTTGCGGCATTCATTAGTACAAGCTCCCGCACCATAGGAGCGGTGTACTCATTAGAGCTTCTTTAATTTAGGGTACAAATTGATGTGATCCTGACAGCACTTCAGGGCACATCATTGATTTATTTAAACAAAGCGTGACATGCTGTAATGCATTTCTCCCATGCTGGAACTTCCTTACAAAGGCACAGCCTGTGCCAACAACATGAGGACAAATGAAAAGAAAAAGGGATAGTAAAGGAGAAGAAATACTGTCAGGTTGGCCACCCTGACAGAAAAAAAGGAAAATTAAAGAAAAATAAGCTGAAAAAAATATTCTAAATTGGGGAGAATTCACATATTTGCTTATCATTACATTTATTTTCTGAAACAGGGTTATACACCGTGTTACAAAGACCTTCAACTCATGGTTGAAGGAATGGTGCAGAGAGGAGTGGTTCAACTACACTGGAGACTGGGGATCAACCTGGAGAGATAAGGGCCTTTACAAGAGTGATGGCCTGTATTCATCCAGGAGTGAACCCTCAGTGCTCAGTGGAGAGTTTAAATGTTACTTTAATGAGCATTTTAACTATCCAAGGTATGTAGTGGAAGAAATTGGGAAGGCAGCAACTGCTCCCCCACAAGCTGAAGAAGAAAGAAGGGAGAACCCAAAGCAGGGTGATAGAAATGAAGGGGGATGGGAACAGAAACATTAGAAAGAGAGGAGGAAATGAGGGTGGACAAAAAGGAAAGAAGGGGGGTACCAAGCAAAGTAGTTACAAAATCTGGAAGGCCATGTGTGTGAATGCTACAAATCTAGGAAACAGGATTCTGGACGTAGAGATCATAATGTCAGAGGCCAGCATGGATATTGTGGCCATTGGTGAGTCATGGTGCACTGAAAATTATGATTGTAACATATCCATACTAGGGCTGGGCGAACAGTTCTACAGGAGATCTGGACCCCCCGGATCAAACCAGCAATCCATGGACCTGGATAAATATGGACTTCACCGCAGAAGTCCAGTTCCAGATCCAAGGAAATGCCGTTTGTGCCATTTTGCGTATTGTTACCATGGGGATGACATCAGCACGCTCGGTCCACATACAGGTGGCCAGTGGCATCCAATCAGGCAACAGACGGTCATGTGATGCACTCACAGTATATAACCATGCTGAGTGTGCAACATGACACAGAAGAGAGGAGGACAGTCAGAGGAGCACCTCACTCACTCACTCACTGCAGAAAAGAACCACCAGAAGAAGTTGCCAAAAAGAAAAAAAAACTCAAATATAAACAAAAAATATACATCTTTGAAGGGGAGGGAAGAGAAACTAGGAGAGAGAGAAAGAAGACTTACTTGGGCTAAAGGGGGAAAGAAACTGATTGTAGGGGAGGGGGATGGGTTGGGACTGGAGAAATTAGGAATCCAGAGGGGCTGGGGAGATAGTGGTGGCCTGGGTGGCTGTGGGGGTGCGGGGCAAAAGGCAGGTAGTCTGGTAGTGTGACTAGTGTGACTGTGTACATGAGCAAGGGCAGGCTGGCAAAATCTTTAACTTGAGCTATTCCAGATCCAGAGGAGAGCTTGAGAGACTACTGGGGGCCCAAGATAAATTTAACAGTTACAGAAAAGCCCAAATTAATGTTTTTTCTTTTTCATGACCTCATGCAGTGTAACTTTGTACATAAGCAAGGGCAGGCTAGTAAAATCTTTGACTTATGCATTCTAGAGCCAGAGGAGAGAGGGCGAGACTATGGGGGCCCAAGAGAAATTTTACAGTTACAGAAAATCTCAAATAATTTTTTTTCCCCTGGCTTCAGTGTGGCTGTGTGTACAGGCCAAGTGCAGCAGGCTGGTAAAATAAATATTTGACTTGTACCATCCAATCACAAATCACAATCACTCGTTAACATTCATTCATGATTTCACGCATTAAAAATTACTGTTCAGATGAGCAACATACAATTTGACATGCTGCCGGCTGTGGGTGGCTCAGTGGATAATCTGACTTTATGACTCATAACAGGCTGGTTACACTACAACACAAGAGAAGTACAATTACTGTACACACAAGTGTCATCATCATTATCACTCATTCCCCATTATTCCTCCTCATTATCATTAGTTTTATAGTATATTGTGTTACATTATGCATACGTATTAACCAAACACCAGTGTGGGGCTGGGCTGCATGTGGCTATGCACTAGATGTATCTGCATCTCCAATTCAAAGTCTGAGGTGCACTTAACAGCTGCTGAATTTGGTCACTCAACAGAAACTAACTGTACTGTAGAAGTGAGTCAGGTAATCTTGGAAGGAAGTGGTGGTGGACTGCTGTGCTGTGTACAGTCATGAGTCATGACTGTAAATTTGTCCCTGGCCTGTGAGTGGGAATCATCAGAAGGACATCACATTAGTTAGAGGGATCTTTTGTTACAGGTTAGAATACTAAGAAAAAATGGATCAAAGTGTTGATGAGGCACACTCTAGTTCTCTGGTAGGCAGTGGCACTGCAAAAGACAGCAATCATCCTGAAAAGAGAAAACAAAATCAAACCCCCAAAAGTGATTTTTTTCATGTCTAAGGTTTCATCTTCCAAGCAAATGCTTGAATCCAAAAAGATGAATGTCTCAGATCATCATCATTACCAAGTAACAAAAAGTTACGTAGTTAAAAAAAAACAACTAAAGGCTTGGTGGGTACCACCCACAGAAGCACCCAAAGGTATGGAACAATTGCACACTATGCTACTGCCAGTCCCTCATCCGCATCCGATTCTTCTGAGGTTGAACCTGACGAGAGTAATAATAAAGACGAAGAGAATGATCAGGCAGCACAAGGTTTACTGGAGGGGATGGAAATTGCAGCTGAGGAAGAAACAGGCAGAAATGTTTTGGTTGTGAAGGGGGGCAGTGGGAATAAACCACAAGAGGAACAGGCCCAAGAAAAATCTGGAGGGGGGGGTGGACCTATAAAGGTGACTGAAGTGACATGCCTTCCTGGGAAAAAAAACTAAAAAATATCTTTTGTTTGGTCATACTTCTCCATTAGTGCTTCCATCAAGTTGGTAGCAACATGGGCTATTTGTAAATGGTCAATCAGCAAGGGTAAAAAGAAAAGAGCATTGTGAACATCAGCACTGAAAAGGCACCTAGACAGATGTCATAACATTATTGAGAGCTCCAGTTGTGAGTCTCGAAGAGAAAGTGACAGTGCTAGCTCATTACACTCAGGGGTAACTCCCATAGATAAAAGCAGTAGCAGCCCCAGCAGCACTACTGAAACACCTCCACCACACTTCCTCCCATTCGAAGGGCTCATACTACTGTTACTGAAAGTGAACATGTGTTTAAATGCCCTCCTCCTTCGAAGAGACAGCTTACCATCTCAGAAACATATATGCATAAAGCCAAATATGCCTCGATTCACTCTGTTGCTGTAACAATAACCAAACATTTTTTAGAAATGACAGCTATTGATTTGCTATTATATAATGTGGTTGAACATACAGGATTCAGTTGGCTGCTTGAGTACCTCAAACCTCGATATAGTATATCCTTATGAAAATACTTCTCGACAACAGGGATTTCAGATCTTTACGATGTCATATGTAAAAAATTAAGGCACGTCTTGTGCAATGCTATTGGGAGGGTGGTGCATCTTACAATAGATATCTGGGAAAGCTGTCAGCCTGAACCCTTCATGACTGTCGCTGCACATTGGGCATGTTTCGATAATTCATGTGGGACTGGGGACAGTGAAGCATCACATTTTGATGTTCTAAGAATGTTTTTTATTTTCCATCTGAAAATACCTCATACAGTATCAATGAAGAGTTCCAAAAACCAATACAACAATGGCTCACTTCACAGGGACTGTCAGTTGGCTTTATAGTTCCAGATAATGGATCCAACATAAGGAAGGCCTTGGAGGAGGGGGAGCTTTGCTCACATCCACTGCTTTGTGCTTTGCTTAAATTTAATAGTTCATGGCTTTCTCAATGACAACAGGGAGATTAAAGCTGTCATTAGCATTGGTAAAATAATATGCACTCATTTCAGTCACTCAAGCAAAGCTTGTCACTTGTTTGGAAAAATACTACAGAAGCACAGTTTACTGTTTCACAGACTGATCCAAGACATTTCTACTCAATGGAATTCAACCTTTTATATTTTCCAAAGGCTGTTGGAACAAAAGAAAGCTGTCAGGCAATACACCTTAGAAAATTAAATTGGTGATGAAGATGTCTATATCACTCCACCACAGTGGGTCATGCTGGAGTTTCCAATTTTCCTGCTCCAGCCATTTGAGGAAATCACCAGGGAGGTTAGTGCAAACACAGCAACTCTCAGCCAGGCGATACCCCTAATAAAAATGTTAAAATTCAGATTGAATATGATTATGGAAAAGTTAGAGAGGCAGGACAGTTTCATGATCCCACAGGCTGCCAGTGGTGCTGCTGAAAAAAGCAGGTTGCCCCTCAGAATACAACAAGACCTAAAGAGACGTAGGATCAAAAAAGTTGAAGAAGATGGCAAACTATGGAAAATGCTTCATTCTGAGTACTACATTAAAGCAACAATCTTGGACCCACAATACAAATTGAAGTACTATTGAGTGATGATGATGATGACACTTATTTCGAGATAACCATGAAATAATTGCTGAGGTGCATGCTGTCATGGAACTGTAAGGGAGCACCAAGCCCTCCTCCTATTCTAGGTGTTAATAAACTAGCAGAAGAAATGACAGACAAGTGGCAAAAGCAGTAATAACTTTTTTATTACTACAAGAGTCAGACTTGTGCCATAAACAGTATCTTACCTAAGTAGACACTGGGATCCAAAGTTTCCCACAAAGATCATCTCAGTGAGAATATGTAATGCAATAGTTCTTATAGTAAAACAGTAGCTATAGCAATGGCTAGCCTGTGCATATATTATAATTACTGTTAGAGTTTCAGATGAGCCCTATTGGCCAAAATAGCTAGTTTGCTCCCAGTGCAAATAACATTATACAGAAAGTGTAAACTCAGCTAAAATGAATACAAAGGGTTCATATAGAGTACAGAAAATAAATGCAGTGTTACATAAATCTGCATGATGGCAGTGTAGGCTGTACAGTGACTTCTCAGAAGAATAAACAGAGTTCATATAAATGTACAGTATTCTCGGTACAATACTTAGCAATGGTCACAGTAATAATATTGACAATAATTATAGTTATGACCCTGGCGACTTACTATTATACAGTAAGTACCGGTGCCATATAGGTCAGTAATTATTATAACTCATAACATAAAAGATACTGTCAGCAGTGTATAGTGGGTTACCAATAAGGGGTGTCAGAACCAAGGATAACAGAACAGATTACAACAACAGCACCAAATTCAGAATCTTCTTCACGACACATCACAGAATCAGGTGGCCCAGCCTCTATTGTTGAGGCATTTTCTCCCTCTTCCTCCCCAGCCACTGCAGACGAATCTTCTTCTTCACTACCAGCCAAACATACAGTAGCACTGTCCCACAGTCACTTGGTTCGGCTTCATGTCTCTGGAGTCACTTAGAAGATGTAATTGTAACATCGTCTTCGTCTGCTTCTTGTAACACAATCTCAACACATACCATTGTTGAAATGTACCTGGCAGAGTCCAGTATCAGCTGGGAATGCTGATCCTTTGTAATACTGTAAACCCAAACAAAATATGTGGCCTGCTTTAGTAAACATTGTAATGAAGTACATGAATTGCCCTCTGACTAGTGTCTGTTCAGAACGATTGTTTAGTTCTGCTGGTAACGTCATTACTGACACACGATCCTGTTTGACACCAGAAAATGCTGAGCACCTCACATTTCTGAAAGTCAACATTCCTCACTTTAATTTTAAATATGATAACTGAATAAAACAAACACTGACTGCTCTCAGTAGGTCCTATCCACAAAACACTTTTAAGAATTTGTGCCTGTGGTGAAAATCTTTTGTGAACAGGGTCTACTATGTGAGGTAGCAATTAATTGCAATAAGTCAGGTCAGGACAGACTAGGTCAGGTTACTATTACAGTACTTGAATGATCACATGAGCAGCACAGAACAGAGAAAAAAGAATAACATCAGTGTGTTCAGAGCCTAAATACAGCAAGCAACTGTATTTCATGTCACCAACTTACTTGGTGGTACCTGGTACCACTGTCTGAACTGGAAGGTAGGGTACTGCTGTCCACTACAAGTACTACTAGTACTACTACTACTATCCTTTTTGTCCTCATGAGTCCTGACTACTACTTATCATTTTTTATCCTTACTCCAGTCCTTACTGCTACTACTTGTCACTTTTTCTGCCCTCAGCAACTGATTCTGACTCTACTGTTTTAATTTTCATACGGTGCATGACTTAGCAGATAACTGAAACCCAGAAACTGAATACTCTTTGTATATGTCTCATGTTCCCCATATTTGGCTGTGATTACTTCTCAGAAAAAAATGCTGCTACATTGAAAATGTATATACCTGTAATTTCTTTATTGTTTGTGTGTGCGTGGTATGCTAGCCTGGTTACTTCTGACAGTAAATGGACTGAGATTATATTTTACTTTAATTCTTAAATTGCTTGGCAGCGGCTGGCAGCAATGGTGGAATTAGGAAGGCTGTAACTGTATGTGTCATCAGTTCTTCAGGTGGCAGTGACAAACTTTTTTATAACTTCCCAGCACTTGACCGATGGAATATGTGACTGGCAGCCTGCCTAGGCTGTGGTGATCACTATGTCTTTTGTTTTTCTTCTTTAAGGATTCAGCATGTTGATCAGATTCAATAGAAGTAGAAGTGTCAGTGGCTCAGTAGGTAGCACACTTGCCTCTGAGGTCAGGAAATCAGAGGGCTGTAGGTTCAGTTCCCACACCTGTCACTTGGGTTAATATCCTAATACTGACACTGTAGTGCAGCATGGGGGGGGGGGTGCTGCACATCTGAGGTGCCATCTTTTGGATGAGATGTTAAACCGAGGCCCCATCTGCCTGGATTGGTGGTAGTTTAGGTGGATGTTAAAGATCCCATGGCACTTATCGAAAAGAGTAGGGACATTTTTATTTAGAAAAAAA
This sequence comes from Neoceratodus forsteri, assembly GCA_016271365.2. Lineage (NCBI taxonomy): Eukaryota > Metazoa > Chordata > Ceratodontiformes > Ceratodontidae > Neoceratodus > Neoceratodus forsteri. The sequence continues at coordinate 376,999,021 of CM057449.1, forward strand.
GGGACTACATTACAATAATATACAACAGTAATATGCCAGGGGTTTCTGGAGCACAAGGGATGGGAGGGTCTCGGCACCCAACTAAGGATCTAGGTTTGAGCAGACTCGATAGACCATAAGGCCTAATCTGCTGGCAAATAGTATGTTAGTATGTAATATATGCAGGTACAAAAACATAACATACTGCTTGTGATTCCAAAACATGTATACCAGAAATCATAAAACAACAGATTAAAAATAATACTAACAATCCTAAACACCACTACCCCATATCCCATTTTTCCCAGTTTACCCACAACAACTTTTATGTTTCTTTAGAAAACATACACACATCATTATTTCTGATATTCTGTACAGAAGTTCAAATAATATGAATAATTTCTAAGTATGTGACTACCCGTTGTGTTACCCACACACATCTGGATTGGCACAGAAAATATTTAATAACTGCAAAAATAAGGTACAGAGTTTCAAAATGATATTTACCCCATCCTCTTGTATTATCTCCAAACATAAGATCTTCATGGGGAAGTGACTTAAATAAAGGTTCACACCATTCGATGGCTAAGACTTCCCAAAATTCCCTTACATATTTACATTCCTTAAATAAATGTTTCTGAGTTTCCAGTAATTGAAAGCATGACTCTCTTAAACAATATCTTTCAGAAAGAGGCTTATGCTTATTGTTACTTTTGACCCCCAATCTCCCATAATTACTGAGCCAGACTAAATCCCATGTATACTCTGGTAGTTTTTTATTTTCCAAAAATCTCAGTGTACTGTTAAGCTTATTCTCTGGGCAGTTGGGGAATGATACAACTTATTTTTGCTCTGCCAGAAGCATGGCCCTAGAGATTCTTTTCATATCTAGAGTTTATATCTGAGCTGGAGTTAAGTTTCCATGTAGTAAGAGTTTTAATAATTTCTATACCAACTGCAGATATAGAGTCAATGGTACGGAGTAATCTTGCTTTATTTTGAATCCAGAAGGGAATGCTTGGGTCTATCCCTTCTAAAACTAACAATTTCCATACCATATGCCCTGGTTTCAGCACATACTCTAAATTGTAACTGATAAAAATACTAGAAAAAGGCTACGGGGTTCACCATATTTACTCCACCTTCTGCAATAGGTCTATAGGTAAATTCTCTTTTAATAGGATTTAATCTACTCCCCCAGAATGCCTGAAAAAAATATACTTAAAAGGGATGTCACCAATTCTTAAGGGGGGAATATAACTATGATATAGAAAAACTGGAATCAGGAGAGCATTAATAAGGGTTACCGTCTTCTGTTTTGAGATTTGCTGTCCTTTCCATTCAGCCACCAGCCTGTTTGCTCTACCAAGACAAATATCCCAGTTTTGTTTAGCTAAGTCTCCATCTCCAAAGTCTACCCCCAGTATTTTGATGAGAGTTTGGGGGACAGAAAAACCTTCAGATGTTCCTGTTCTAGGCAGAGGTGTATTCCCTAAAACTATCCCAATACTCTTACCATAGTTAATCCGCACTCCTGTTATATTTGCATACCCATATAATACATTGGAAAGAGCTGATTCTGATGTGTCAGGATGTAAAAGTAAAATTAAGTCATCTGCATAAGCTAGGATTTTTACTGCATCTATATCAGGTATGGGTTGTATCCCTCTAATGTCCTCCTGTGAGATAACATTTCGAAGTAAGATGTCAATACCAAAAACATATAACAAATGGTTAAGGTGGCACCACTGACATAGTCCCCTTTTGACCCTAATTTTCCTTTCCCACCACCCATTTAAATTCAGAATCAATGTAGCATTACAGTATAATGTCTTTAATCAAGCTATGAATTTTCCAGGTATCCCACATGCCTCTCTTTAGCCATGGTCAAGTTCCACCCCCTTCCCTGAAGTATGCCAGTTAACTATTCTAACCCCGTCATTTCTTCCTAAGCTGGTAATCCCTCTTCTTGCCTTTCTCTCTCCCTTTAGGTGAACATTCCGGCTGTACCCAGTTATGAGCCTATCTGTTGTAAAGGCCTTCTCACTCAAACGTTGATGTACATATGTATATTTTTCTTCTTTGTATAATATTGCATTATGTTTTACCATGTTACTGTATTATGATTTTTGTATGACCAGGTCCATCATGCAAATAAGCCCTGCTCAAAGGTGCCTGCCTGGATAAATAACGATTTTGATTGATTGATTGACATGCTTGGAGTGTGGAAAATAAAAAGTTGTGGGCAATCCTATCGAAAGCCTTTCTTGGTCTAAGCATAATATAAACCCATGTACCTTACTTTTAGTTCCCCTATGAAATAATTCCCTTAGAATGATTAGATTATTATGCTGCCATTTATTTGGGACTACACAAGTTTGAGCAGGATGAATTAAACCCTCCACTACTTTACTAAGTCTAGCTAAAAGTATTTTACTCAACAATTTGAGATCTGTATTTAAAAGACTGAGGGGGTCTCCAATTTTCCAATAATTCTCTATATTTTTTTTTATATAATATTAATATGGCCTCATTCATAGAAAGGGCTAAGTTCCCTTGAGCCAGCATCTGGTTAAATAAGATTACTAAAACAGGAGCTAAAAAGTCTACAAATGTTTTATATATTCCGGCTCCAAACCCATCCATCCCTGGGGCCGCATCTTTAAGCAAGCTATTAATAGCATGTTTTACTTCCTCCAATGTTATATTTTTGATAGTTCTTCTCTATCAGAATCTTTGACTTGGGGTAAATTCAGAGAATTAAAAAAATCAGTATCTGTACTCTCTATGGAACAGTTTTGAAAGAGTAATTCTGTATGTTGTTCTACCAAACCTAATATTTCAGCTGGTGTGGAGCATAAATGGGCTGCTGGATGCTTTAAACCAGTAATTATTCTATGCCCTACCCTTGTGCTACATTCTTTAAAAGAATCAAGAGAACCTTTTTCAGGTGTGTGCTAAACCTTATTTACTGATCTAATGATTCAGCCATATTGTATTGACAAGATTTCATTTGTTCTTTAATAACCCTAATCTGAGGTCTGTAATCCGTGTTCTGTGTTTCTGAAAGTGATATTAAGACCTGTAATTTCCCACACAACTTTAAATAACATATGTATTCTTTATTAGCTATATCCTGAGATCTAAATTGAAAACAATGTTTCCAAGAACGTTTAGTATCTTCCCACCAGCTGTTGAGGTCCTCGTAACAGACAGAGACAGACAATCTTGCCTCCCAATCTGTTATCCATGCCCTCCTAATATCAGGAATTTTAAAAGGGATTCATTTAATTGCCAGCTATTTTTTTACACCAGGGAGTACTACCCCAACTGAGATGGGATGTAAGAGATTTATGATCAGAAAATTCCCAGGCAGTAGTAAAAATTTTATCAGATACTAATGTCTGAGATAAAAGAAAGGAAATCAATTCTTGTTGAGAGTTGTCCTTTAAAAAAGGTATGACCCCCAAGTAGGATGGATCAATTTATAAGAATCTAAGAGACCTGCCAATGAAATTATGTTCCTTAGTGCCAGTGTGTCACAACAAATTTGTTTGTTCTAAGCACTCTACCTGCATGTTCTAAACCACAATTAAAGTTGCCTGCCCACACTATAACATAGAAACATAGAAGTTGATGGCAGATAAGGACCACAAGGCCCATCCAGTCTGCCTAGATGTATACAAATAGGGTTGTATGGTTTTAAAAAATGAAATTCTCTGTGCTGTGGTTTGGGGGGCATAAACAGTGATTAACTGAACTCTTTCCTGACAGTAACTAATGTCACGCATACGGGCCCTACCAGGAAAGATAACCAGTAATCGCAAGACTGAGATCCCAAGTTTAGAAAAAAGAATACCAACCCCATCACAACTCTCTTCACCAACTGACCAGAAAGATAGCTCTGTAATCCAACTATTAATGTCTTGCCTCTGCTCCTGGTGGGATTTGAGCAGGGTGTCCTGTAAACACCAAATATCACTAGGGAATTGTTGTAAGGAAAGAAATGTCCCACTTCTTTTCTTTTTATTTTTGATATTAGTAACATTAATAGATGTTATTGTTAAGGAATGCATGAGAGGATGTAAGGGTGAACTAACTTGTCAAAGAGTTCAAACACTAATGTCTGGTTTCAAGAAGTTTTAGAGCTCTTTCTCTGCCTTGTGCATTTGGCAATAGAGTCCCCCCCCTCCGTATCACCGGTGGCTGTGGAGGCAACAGAAGATGTGTCTGAATCTTCCTCCACTGAATCTCCCCACTGTTTATCTATTGGTAAGGGGGCAAAGAAATTCTCAGTTTTCCATAGTGGAGGAGCTTTCCCTTTAGCTTTCTTACTTCTTTCCCTTCAGAGGTCCCTACTTTTGATACTAACCCAGGTATGGATCTTTTTTTTGAAGAGACTGTTTTGAAAGGGGTGTCTGAGGGGGGAGGATAGCACACTCGCCTCTGAGGCCGGGAGATCAGAGAGCTGTGGGTTCAGTTCCCACATCTGGCACTTGGGTTAATATCCCAATACTGACACTGTAGTGCAGCATGAGAGGGGTGCTGCACTTCTGAGGTGCCGTCTTTCAGATGAGACGTTAAACCGAGGTCGCATCTGCCTGGATTGGTGGTAGTTCAGGTGGATGTTAAAGATCCCGTGGCACTTATCGAAAAGAGTAGGGGAATTTCCCCGGTGTCCTGGCAAATTTCCTCATTCACTAAAATTACCACCAACACCTTAATCTGGTTCAAGGTCAGTTGGCATTAATCTGTATCCCTCCCCGGTCTTGCCTGAAAATAGGCAGGATTTGTTTAGTGCACTTACCCTGTCAACAAAAACTAAATAAATAAATAGAAAAATATATCTTCTTTCAACACAATAGTAGTTGGTAGGGGAATGTTTAATCTCTCAGTCTGCCCCACTTCATCTAAAGATATCTCCATTACACCATCAGAGGGTTGTGGAGGTTGTGTAGGTTGTTGATTAGCTACATTACTAGTGGAAGGCCTTACATCCTGTTCAGGGTTAATATTCACCTCAGAGTGTCTAGTACCTTCTTCATCCTGTCTGGCTATTTTCTTGGATTGAGCCTGTTGTGCCAGATTTATAAGATGCTTATGAGAAGAGCAATCCTCTCTGTTGTGTGAAGCCCATGGATACCTTCCATAGGCATGCCCAGTTTTGTCACATAACTCACATTTGAACAAGTTTAAGCAATTTGTCTCCACATGCCCATATTCAAAACAATGATTGCATCTAATGGTGTCACAAGCCAAACTCAAATGAGTAAGGGCCCCACACTTAAAACAGGCTTTGGGTTGGCCAACATAGAAGAAGAAACCCCTGTCTTTCTCCAAAAGAAGAAATTAGGCAAATGAACAGGCTCATTGTTAGAAGAAAACAACTTAATCTTGATTTTCCAACCCCCATTCCAAATTTATTCACTATCAAGAATTGGGATGGGTCTGTCCAAAACCTTGCATCTCTGCCTGAGCCAAAATAGTATGTCCTCAATGTTAACATCTTCGTTTTTAAACTTCACAGTAATAACTTTAACAGCTAGCTTGGTTAGAGGTTTTGATAGGAAAGGAAGCCATAATGGAGTATTTTTTAACTTGTGGTACTGAGTCCAGAATCTAAGTTAGTAACACTTTTAAAACTAACATCGAAATTAGCATTTCCCACATGAATCAAAGCAAATATTTCTGAGGAAAAAAACCTCAAGAACCCTTTTAAAAGCATTTTGGCAATATATAGTCTGTCTGGTGACTCTCTCAAACCTCCCTTATAGATGAGGCGCACTACATTTTTTCTGGGAGCTGGCTCCCCTGTAGATGGAAACAAGTCTGCCAGTTTAGACATAGGCACAAGCCAGGCTCTTTGTTCTGGATTTCTTAAAAACTGTTTCAGTTGGCCCATGCTTAATTGTCCATCAGATGTAGGTGCACCTTGAAAGGGAAGACTAGGAACAAGTTTAGAATCTTGCAAAGCAGCTCTTTTAGGTTCAGAGGTAATTAAACAGTATTTATATTGTCATTAATTTTATCAATCTTTGATGCATCATCCACCCTGCTAGTATGTTGCTTGTTGAAATAGGCATACCTTTCTACTGTGGGATCCTTAGGATCGGGGACCCACTCCCCGTCTGGTGTAGGCAGCCATCCTACCCCAGCTAAAGCACACCCCAGAGACCAACTCAGATGGGGTACTCAGAGAATTTGCCAGCAACTTTACGGTCAGAAAATTAATATTCAGTGTCAGTATTTGCCCTAGAGACAGAGTCGTGAGATGAAACTACAAAATTTACCTCAGTGAGGCCTTTAGCTTGATCTGGCTCCTGTGTTTCTGGCGGTTGTTTACTTTGAAGTAATTTCAGACCCAATCTGTGTTGTATTGCTGCAACAGGTATGTTTCTTTGGGGGAGACTGCGTGGCTCTAGGGACTGGATCAAAGGAGCAAATTCACTGCGAGCTGTGGTTTTGGAAAGTTCATTCCCCCCGCCTGAGTCAGACTCACGTATTGCTGCAGGATGAGTCACCAGTCTTATAGCTGGCATTCCTGACTGTTATCTCAGCTGATTGTCAGGAACTGCCTGTGGAGCTGACACTCCTCTACTAAAGTTCTGCTTTGCACAGTGAGGCTGCTCCTGCACAGCATAATCTTCATTCTTTACATCAACAGTTGATTCAGAAAAAAGCTGCTGAACGTGCTTTGGCTCAACCGTGTCCTTAACAAATGTAGTGCCATTTTCACTCACATTCCTTATACATAGATACATAGATACATAGATACATAGACAGTGTCGGCAGATAAGGGCCTATGGCCCACCCAATCTGCCCATTTGAGCTTGTAAGTTCAGTTTGTGTTTTCCTAGAAGTCTATTGCCCCTTACCCCTGACCTCCAGAATTCCTTTATGTCTATCCCTTGCATTCTTAAATCCCGTGATTGTTTCAGCCCCCACCACTTCCTTTGGCAGGGTGTTCCACTTGTCCACCACCCGTTCTGTGAAGAAATTCTTCCTCATGTTTCCTCTGAATCATCCTCCCTCCAACTTCATCCCATGCCCTCTAGTCCTGGAACATCTTTTTTGCTTAAAAATAGTGTATTCCTGCACCCTGTTCATCGCAGTGAGATACTTGTATGTCTCTATCATATCCCCTCTCTCCCTCCTCTCCTCCAGGGAGTACATGTTCAGTTCCTTCAACCTGTCTTCACAGGACTTGTGATGCAATCCACGCATCATCTTTGTTGCCCTCCTCTGAACCTTCTCTACCCTATGTCCTTACATAGGTATGGTCTCCAGAACTGTACACTGTACTCCAGGTGGGGCCTCACTAGTGTCTTGTATAACGGAATTAGGACCTCCCTTTTCCTGTTGGTGATGCCCTACCTATACATCCCAGCATCCTATTTGCTTTACCTGCTGCCTTGTCACACTGTTTCCCTACCTTGAGGTCATCAGAGATGATAACCCAAGATCCCTTTCCTGCTTGGTGCATGCTATATCCTCACCCCCAACTGATATATTGTGCCAGGGTTTTGTTGCCCCATATGCATTATCTTGCACTTCCTTGCATTGAATTTCAACTGCAAACCCCTGACCATTCTTCAAGTTTCTGCAGGTCCTTCTCATTCTGTCTACACCCTCTGGTGTGTCTACTCTGTTACAGAGCTTTGTGTCATCAGCAAACAGTGAAATTCTGCCTTCTAGGTCCTGCATGAATGTCACTGATGAAGATGTTGAATAGGACCGGTCCCAGCACTGATCCCTGTGGTACCCCACTGGTCACTCTTCTCTCTGTGGAGTGACAGCCATTTATCACCACCCTTGTGTCCTGCCACCCAGCCAGTTACCTACCCACCACACTACTGTCCTGCCCACACCCATATTCCCCAGTTTGTGTAATAGTCTTCTATGTGGCACAGTGTCAAAGGCCTTGCTGAAGTCCAGATAGGTCATGTCCACTGCCCTCCCCTGATCCACCTCCCTAGTCACCCAGTCAAAAAATTCAACTAGGTTGGTCTGACATGACCTCCACCTGGTGAAACCATGCTGCCTTGGGTCATGTAGTCCACTGACAACCAGTTGTTCCACCAATCTCTCCTTCAGTAGTGCTTCCATGATCTTCCCCACTACTGAGGTGAGGCTGACTGGTCTATAGTTCCCTGCTTCCTCTTTGTTCCCACTTTTGTATAAGGGGACTACATCTGCTGTCCTCCAGTCTTTGGGTACCTCCCCTGTTTCCAGTGATCTTTACGAGTATTCAAGTCTTCTGTAGATACAAAATCTCTTGCTCTGCCCCAGTTTTGCCAAATTCCTGCATTAACATAGCATGCTCAACAGCCTCAAGACTAGTAAAGTCGGGGGGGGGGCCTGCTCCCCTACCTCAGAAGTATCCACCTTCTCCTCTGACTCCTACAAAGTGGCCATCTCAGACACTGGGACAGAGGTTCCCTCCACTGGCAGAGTAGGGCCATTTTTTATTCATAAATTCAATACAAACATCAAAACAAAACATCTGCATTATTTGTAAAAAGAACTAAAATAAGAACCGTGTACAGGCCAAAATAAAAAAGATAAAATAAACCAAAATAAAATGTTCCAAACAAGGGACACAATCAACAAAAAACCATATAGAAAACCAAACAATATGATAGCAGCAAAAAAAACAAACAAGAATACATTATTACAAAAGCTATGTACATAACTCCCCTAACCCCAGTAGCAATCCTACATAACATAATCCATCTAAGTAAATCAACATAAAGTAGAACCAAGCTAAAGAAAAAAAAAGAAAGATACTATCTAAAGAGATACACACCGAGACATGCACTATTTTAAGCTACCATAAGCAATACTCAATAACCTATTACCGTAGAACTGGCTGTAAGCCTATCCATGCAATCATGAGAGCCATTTGTGAATATCTCTTAACATCTTTACAATATACTTCTAGGCATGCAGATTCACATAGTTTAGCAATTGCTAAATAAAACATCACTTACTGTTGTGTAACATATCTGCTCCTAGCTTGTCAAAGGTAAAATTTCAGACAGGCAAAAAAACTTCAAGAGTGCTTTGGTCATAAATCACTAAGTGACCTGTGTATTGCCCCAGGACCAGCTGTTCCTTTGTTAAATGACCTAACCAAGGCACATTCCATCTTAACACTGAAACAAAGAAGTTGATGGCAGATAAGGACTGCAAGGCCCATGCAGTCTGTCCATTTCTTTTTCTGCCTTATGAATATGCCATCGGCCTTTGCTCTATCTATGGTCTATCTATCCATACTCATCTGTATTGCTCCCTTATGCCTATCCCATGCCTGTTTGAATCCCTACACTGCATTCATATCTACCACTTCCTGAGGTAGGCCATTCCATTCATCCACCATCCTGTCTGTGAAAAAGAACTTCTTCACATTACACCTTAATCGGCCTCATTCTAATCTCAAGCTGTGTCCTCTTGTCCTGCTATTTTTCTTATATTGAAACATGTTAGGCTCTTTCATCTTGTTAATGCCCTTAAGGTGTTTGAATGTTTCGATCATATCACCTCTCTTCCCTCCTTTGCTCTAGGGTATACATATTGAGCTCCATTAACCTGTCCACATATGTTTTCTGATGCAGTCCCTGCTCCATTTTGGTTGCCCTTCTCTGGACTGCCTCAGTTTGGTTAATGTCTTCATGAAGGTGAGGCCTCCAGTACTGCATGCAGTACTCCAGATGGGGCCTAACCAGTGTCTTGTAAAGAGGGATTATTACCTCCCTCTTACGACTTCTGATACCCCTACTAATACACTCCAACATCCCTCTAGCCTTACCTACTGCTTTAGTATTCTGCTTGGATGATTTCAGTTCATCAGTGATGATGATGCCCTAGTCTCTTTTTTCCCTTGTGACTGCCAGCAACTACCCTCCCAGCCTCTAGGTGGCTTCAGGGTTTCTCTTCCCTATGTGCATGATCTTGCACTTCTTTGCGTTAAATTCCAGTTCCCACTCTTCTGACAATTTTGCTAGTTTATCCAGATCTCTTCTTATTCTGACCACCCCATCTGGATCATCTACTCTGTTGCAGATCTTAGTATCATCTGCAAACAGACAAACCTTACCCTTCAGTCCATCTGCAATGTCACTTATGAAGATATTGAAGAGAAAGTGCCCCAGGACTGATCCCTGAGGTACCCCACTTTTGACTTGCATTTCTTCTGATTGTATACTGTCCACCACCACTCTCTGTTTTCTGCCTGTCAACCAGTGTGCCACCCAGCTGACCAACTTCTGACCCAACCCAAGACTACCCAGCTTATTAATCAATCTTCTATGTGGAACAATATTGAATGCTTTGCTGAAGTCAAGGTAGGTGACATCAGCTGCTCCCCCCTTGGTCCACCACTCTGGTTACCCAGTCAAAGAAATCTATGAGATTAATATGATAGGACCTTCCTTTTGTAAACCCATGCTTTCTTGGATTCTGTGCTCCTATGGATTCCGGGTGTTGCACTATCCTTTCTTTAAGGAGTGCCTCCATAATCTTGACCACTACTTACTAGTGGGGTACCGCAGGGTTCAGTACTGGGTCCAGTCCTTTTTAATGTCTTTATAAGTGACATGGCAGATGGACTGGAAGGAAAAGTATGCTTCTTTGCAGATGACATAAAGATCTGCAACAGGGTTGATACACAAGGAGGCATGGAAAGGATGAGAAGGGACTTGGCAAGGTTGGAGGAATGGTCAGAAGTATGGCAGCTAGGATTCAATGCAAAGAAGTGCAAAGTAATGCACCTGGGAAACAAAAACCAAGGGGAAATACACAATGGGGGGGAGGTAGTAACAACAAAAATGGAACGGGACCTGGGGTAATCATGTCAGATGACCTTAAGGTTGGCAAGCAATGTGAGAAGGCAGTAGGGGATACTGGGATGTATAGGGAGAGACATCAACAGCAGAAAACAGGAAGTTGTTATCCCCCTGTACAACAGTTGGTGAGACCCCATCTGGAGTACTGCATCCAGTTCTGAAGACCCCATCTCTGCAAGAACATATACAGGATGGAGGCAGTTCAGAGGAGAGCAACTAAAATGGTGCCAGGACTGCAAGAGAAGCCATACGAGGAGAGTCTAAAGGAGCTTAATATGTATACCCTTGAGGAAAGGAGGAAGGGGGAATGATAGAAAAGTTTAAGTACCTCAGTGGAATCAACAAAGTCCAAGAGGGTAGCATCTTTCAGAAAAAGAGATGTGCAAGAACAAGGGGACACAATTTGAAGATGGGGGGTGGCTCAGGGGCAATGTGAGGAAGTATTTTTTCACAGAGAGAGTAGTGGATGCATGCAACAGCCTTCCTGAGGAGGTTGTGGGGTCTAAAACTGTGGGAGAATTCAAGAATGCATGGGACAGACATAAAGCAGTTTTTGTGGGGGTTAGGAAGAGATAGGCTGTTGATTAAATAGGATCTGCAGCTTATCCTCCAGATAGGGAAATAGGCAGACTGGGTGGGCCAAGTGGTCCTTATCTGCTGTCAAAGTCTATATTTCTATGTTTCTATGTTTAACAGTTAAAAACAGCCAGAACGGTTTTGAAAAACAGCAATCAAAAAGAAAGTGGGACAGACGTTCTTCCTGTTCCAAACAGTCAATATAAGGACATCCCCTCTCTTATCGATGCCTTATATTTCAAATTTCCAGGACATTTAGTTGGCCATAATGCACAACCATAAATTATCTCACATTCTGATAGGGATTCGTGGATTACTGAGTTGTGAAACTGCCACAGACACCATATTTGGTGTACATAATTTCAACTCTGAGCCCCCGGTCCTATTCTCTGTAAAATAAAATCATAGAGCTGTTTTCTATTATTCTGTAGTAGCTCAGATTTAGTGATTTTCCATAAAAACAATTTCTTAAATGAGGACTTCATATACTCAGGCACCTGTAATCTCACAGTTAATTTGACAGATTCCTCCTGTCAAGTGGACAAGTAGTGGCATAACACCGCACTTGTCCATACAACCTTACCATGCCTCCCATCATCAGGTAAGAGTCATTTTTTCAGAGTTCCTATTCAGAAAATCACATGAAAAGGAAAACAGAGGGTGACCCATCCCTTCCCCTCCCTTTGCAACAGGTAGATACATAAAGTCCCACCTAATTGGGTTCAATCTACTCCCCCACAGCATACAAAAAAAATACTATAAAGTCTAATTTCCAGAGTACTAGGAATAGGATACACCCAACTAACATACAAAAGAATAGGGATCAGAAATTGCTTAATGTTAAAAAAAGTTTATGTTTAGACAAAAGCTAGTTTTTCCATTTCTCCCACCGCCATTTACATTTATTTATTGCATCTAATCAATTTATGTGTGCCATATCCACTGTGCCAAAATACAGGCCCAAAGTCTTAATTGGCCCCAGCGATAATTTAATCCCCCCAAAAATATCTCCCTCCTCAGGTTGCCCAATATGGATTCCAACACTTTTATCTAAGTTCAACATAGCCCCAGACAAAGCTCCATACTGTTGTAACTCTGTTATCGCGCAAGCTACGCTATCCTTTATACATAGAAATAAACATAAATCATCTGAATACCAACAACAGCTTAATCTGGTTCAGTTTCAGTTGCTTACCATCTGTATCCCCCCCTCCTGGTCACCCCTGAAAAAGGGACTTCTAGGCCCAGTGGTTAACAAAATTCAATAAATAAATACATAAATCTGCATAGGCAGACATGGTCAGTGCCAGAATGTTACCCAATACCCCCAAACCTTTAATATTACTATTGTTAGAAATATGCCTAATACAAAGGTCAAAAACTAAAGCATACAATAAAGGGCTCAAAGGGCATCCCTGTCTCACCCATACCGTAAGAGGTAAAGGACCTCCAGTTGTCCCCCCAACCAAAGGTAGCACAGTTGCCTTCTCATAAAGTTCCTGAATTACCCTGACTAGAATCTGTGGAATACCATACTGTTTCAAAACCTGATGCAAGAATTTATGAGACACCCTATCAAAGGCTTTACTTTGATGCAGTGAAAAAATAAAGCCATGCAGCTGGTGACGGGTACAATATTAAAAACAATCTCAGATTAACAGGAAGTTAATGTGTATTTTTTTCCCGGGGACCCCGCATTTTTGTGCAGGGTGCAGTAACTCTGGTAATAGAGGTTTCAGACACTTATGGATCAGTTTCCCAAGAATTTTCCAGTCCATATTAAGGAGACAAATAGGCCTCCAATTTTTCATTAACGTCTTTTCTCCAGATTTATACAAAAACTTAACTAACCCTTGAGCAAAAGTACCATGTACCAAATTTTCTTGAAAACTTTCCTGATATACCAAAATCAGCATCTCCAGTAAATTATGCTGGAAAGTTAAGTAAAATTCCACTGGAAGTCCATCCTGACCTGGGGCCGCATTTTTCTTCATGCCTTTCAAAACCATGATGAATTCAGCTATGGAGAGGGAATGTCCTATCTCCTGTCTATCCGAATCATGCACGATAGGTTGAAACGTGGTCACATAATGCTCTATCTCCTGTTGGTCAACCTGCAGTTGAATATTAAAAGAAAGTAAATATCAAGCAATAATCAGTTTAATATCCTGAGGGAAGATTTAAGCTGTCCATCCTCTTCTAGGAAAGCAGTTATACTAGAGTTTTCCACCCTAGTTTTACATGCCATACATGGGTCTGCAATAGGAGTTTTTATAGTGCCATGTTGTAGTGTGACTAGCAGTCCTATCATATTGGTATTCATTTATCTGCTCATTAATCTGAGCTATTTGGGTTGCAAAAGTCCCCCCAGAGGAGTAAACTAAATAGTAAACTTTTACTGTCCCTCGCTGTCAAACCTTGTTCCGACAGCGATCCATTGCAGTTTGAGCTGCTAATTTATTTAATTCCCTTCCTTCTGAGATTGCAACAACTGCAACCTTGGGACCATTTAAGCAGAAACTGAGTCAATTCCTAGCTTCCAGAGCATCTTGTGACTGCTATACCTAATCTCTGTTGATGGCTAAATGCACTAGGACCTTCCTCTTTTACCATTTGCCCCTGTATAGCCCTATCCTGTTGCTGCATTATTCCACTCACAGTACTTCCTCCCTTATACTTTTCCCATTCTGGCCCTCTTTTCATTCTACCTCATCCCCCCTTCCTTTACCCTCCACTCCCACTTCCCCCTCCCTCCTCTGTTTCCTCAGCTTGCTGTCTCCCTCTACCCCCCTCGCCACCCACCATGGGTCTTTCCTACATAAGCTTCATTGTGGAATCTCCTCCTTGCTCTTATTTTACTCCTTCCACCCCAATTCACCCCTGTACTTTTCTTGTTGTAATCCTTTCCCCCTCTTCAGACAAGGCCACTGTTCCTCAATTCCATAGTCGACATAGTCAAGATAGTTGGGTCACTTCAAAAGCCAGACCCATTGTTCTCCTGGTTATCCCCAGCTGGGAGGAAGAACAGCTCCACTGCCTGCACCACCTCCTCCTTTGCTGAAACTCCAGGGTCAGCCATCTTGGAATGGGCTAAAAGTGCCCCCATCCCAAGAGTAGGGGGATTGTTTATTGCAAGAAACAAAATATCAGTACAAGCTGCACAAAACACATAAAAAAAGACAAACAAAAGCAAAACAAAACATTCCCAGAAAAAGGATAAGAAAAAGCAAAAAGACCCTACAATCCTGGATGACACATTTTAAGATAACATGGGTTCATACATAAATGTCACTTGGAAGTTCAAATCCAATAAACATGTTTCCAGTATTTGTGGAACTGATGAGCTGGCAAAAGGTCCAATTCAAAAGTTTTCTGGGTCAGCAAAGCTGATTCGACATGGTGAAGTAGAATTGAAGACAAAGTATAAGAATGCTGTAGGGAAAACAAACAATGTGCCTGCCACATATAAAACTTAATGCAAACAAAAATAACATTTAGTGTGCTAGGACAATATTGTGAAAAGAATCCCAAATAATCCCCAAGAACAAAGCATTCCTCAGAAATATATCTAGTGCCACCCCACCCCAATTTATTGAACAAAATGGACCAAAAAAGCTTAGCATAATGACAGGAAATGAAAAAATGTCCCATGGTTTCCTCCACCCCAAGACATTCACTCAGAATACACTGCCATTCAGTAACAGCTTTGTGTTTTACATTATCCTTTACTCCCAATCTCCCATGACAGCTAAGCCAAGTGACACCCCACATTTTAGCAGGAATATGTTTATCAATTAGGACACACAAGGCCAAATGAGTTTTTGGTGGGGAAACATCTCAGGAAATCAACCACAACCAAAAACTTCCTAGTCATTATCTTGACATACAAGGCTTTCCTGTAAACCTTCCTGTAAAGTTGATCAACCACTGAATGAGAAAGTTTCCATGTCCATAATTTAACTGCTACAGAGTAAATAAATGAAGGGACACCCGAAGTTGACTTAATAATAGGAGCTTCAGTAGACCACTTGGTCAAAATGTCTCACATCAAAAAAAATGTCCAAGAGTTAAATAGATGAGACTTATATTGCGCAGGCTCCTTAAAAGTAGATGTAATAAAAAATGAAAAATAAAATACTAAAGGATTAATCATGCTAAGATCCCCTGCATTAATTCACAAATGAGTAAAATCTCACTTAACAGGGTTCAAACAACTTCCCCAAAGTATCTGGAAAAAAATTATATATAAACGAGTCTCATATTGTTTCAGCAAAGGAAATACAGAGCTAAAATACAAAAACAAAGGAAGAAGAATTTTTTTAATAACCATAACACACTTTTGTTTGGAAAAAGCCCATGATTTCCATAATTGTACCTTGCATTCACCCAGTTCAAGACACGGTTTCCAGTTAAGGTCAGGCAAATCCCCATTACCATAAAAACACCCTAATATTTTATAGGGCCAAGAGTTATAGCTATCTGCCCTATGGATGAATTAAAAGGCCCTTTCTCAAAAAAATCCACGCATTCTTCTCATAATTGACCAATGTCCCAGAAATAGTGCTGAACTGAGCCAAGGTATCCAGGGCAATAAGGCCAGAAGCTGTATCACATAACAGAAGGCACATATCATCAGCATAAACAGCCAAAGCCTGAGGAGGAACCTCCATAGCAGGAGTGAGACCCAAGATATTGTGATGATGAAGGAGTTCCCGAATTAAAGGTGCCAATACAAAGGTATATAGCAAAGGGCTAATAGGGCACTCCTGATGTACACCCCTACAAAATTTTACACTAGCCCCTTTGAGACCATTAACCAAGGGGAAAGACCTGGCCAAGGTATATAAAAGATGCACCCAAGCTCTAAATTTCAGAGAAAATCCATAGCGGTGAAGAACTTGAAACAAAAAATCATGGGAAAATTTATCGAAAGCTTTTGCTTGATCAAGTGATGATAAATACCCCTGAAGTTTCTGCAAATTACTGCATTCACAGATATTCCTCAGTAACATTAAATTTTGCTGAATGTTACGGCCAGGGATTGAACAAGTTTGGACAGGGTGAATGAAGATCGTGGCAACTCGTTGAAGTCTGTGACAAAGAATAGCAGAAATGATTTTGTAGTCCGTATTCAAAAGACTAATTGGCCTCCAATTGCCAATATCATGTTTATTCCCTTTTTTGAACAAAAAAATAGTCGGGCCATCTGAAAAGTCTGAAGGTAAAGTGACTAGCATTTCTTTATAAACATGAGTCAGAATATTACTAAAATCATCCCAAATAAATTAATAAAATTAATTAATAAGGCCATCCAGGCCAGGACAAACACCAGTCTTCAGATGAGTAATTTTCAACCTGACCTCAGATTTGGTGATGGGGAGATCTAGCTCCTGTATTTGATGAGGTGTCAACTCAAGTGGTGAAAAAGAAAATATATTTTCCCAAACACCTGTCAGCTTGAAAGCCTGCCAATGTTGGTCCTGCAGAATCTGTTGAACAATGTGCAACATGTCTACATTAGTGGTTTATAGAATGCCTTTAGAATTAAAAAGACCATCCATAGGTTTTTTCTCTAATACTTACTTTCAGGCTGAAAAAGGATCAGAGACAGAAGAGGAATTAAGACCATAGGATAACTCATCATGGAGATGACAAACTTTCCCATAGTGAAATTCTTTCATCTTAGCCTTAATCAGAGAAATGTGCTACTGAATACGAACATCCAAGGAAGTGGGAAGGGATAGCAATTTATAAAACTGGCCCTGGTGACCTAGATAAGTAATATAATCCTCAGTCTGGGTTGACCTATAAAAGGAGGTAGAGCAATGCCGAAACTCAAGTTTAGTGGCCACCCACCATTCATCCCAGGAATCATAAAGCCCAGCTATAGACTGCTGTCTCTCAAACACATTCAAAAGAGCAGCCTGGAAATGAACCTGAGCAAGCAATACAGGGTTCAGCTTTCATCTTGTTGGTATTACAGGAAATCAGGGAGGGATATGGGAAAGATTAAAACAAACTTACAATAACATATGATCAATTCAATTCAAATTGTTTATTGTTCTTCCAAAACACAATTAAAATTTTGGACATCACAATGATAAAATACAGAATTCATCAATACATTCCAACCACCTAGGATCTCATCAGCATTAATTCATAGTATAATCTAGTCTGATACATCTTTTTTTATACTGATAACAGTTGAGAAAAAGTTAAAACAAAGTGAGGCAACAGAAACAGTCTCAGGGCGAAGTAGAATAAATAAAGGATCATAATCCAAGTTTGAATATTTTTGTAAAAATTCCACTAAAATCAAATTTCTTCTCTTATTATACAGAGGGCACTGTAGAATTATATGGTATAGAGTTTCCATGAACTCTCTTTTACAAGAGCATTCCACATTATTATGATTTGTTATTGTATAAAAACAATTATAATATGTATATTTGGAATTGATAATTCCACAACTAACCTGAGTTATCACCTTTCTGATGTTTGGCTTTAGCAAGGCATTTGACACAGTCCCACACAAAAGATTAATAGTCATATTAACCAGCCTGGGAGTGGGACCCAGGGTGGTAGCCTGGGTAAAACATTGGCTGGACAACAGGACACAGAAGGTAATTGTAAATGGAGTCCACTCTGAAGAAAGGGGGGTTACTAGTGGGGTACTGCAGGGTTCAGTATTGGGTCCAGTCCTTTTTAATGTTTTCATCAGTGACATTGCAGAGGGACTGGAAGGAAAAGTATGCCTTTTTGCAGATGACACAAAGATCTGCAACAGGGTTGATACACAAGGAGGCATGGAAAGGATGAAAAGGGACTTGACAAGGTTGGAGGAATGGTCAGAAGTATGGCAGCTAGGATTCAATGCAAAGAAGAGCAAAATAATGCACCTGGGAAACAAGAACTCAGGGGAAGAATACACAATGGGTGGGGAGGTAGTAACAACAACAAAAAAGGAAAGGAACCTGGGTGTAATCATATCAGATGACCTTAAGGTTAGCAAGCAATGTGAGAAGGCAGTAGGGAGGGCTGGGGGTATACTGGGATGTATAGGGAGAGGCATCATCAGCAGAAAACAGGAAGTTGTTATCCCTCTGTACAGACAGTTGGTGAGATTCCATCTGGAGTACTGTGTCCAGTTCTGGGGACCCCATCTCCACAAGGACATAGACAGGATAGAGGCAGCCCAGAGGAGGGCAACTAAAATGGTGCAGGGTCTGCAAGAGAAGCCATATGAGGAGAGATTAAAGGAACTTAATATGTATACCTTTGAGGAAAGAAGGGAGAGGGGGGACATGATAGAAACTTTTAAGTACCTCAGTGGAATCAACAAAGTCCAAGAAGGTAGCATCTTTCACAAAAGAGACTTGCAAGAACAAGAGGACACAATTTAAAGATAGAAGGAGGGCGGTTCAGGGGCAATGTGGAAGTATTATTTCACAGAGAGGGTAGTGGATGCATGGAACAGCCTTCTGAGGAGGTTGTGGGGTCTAAAACTGTGGGAGAATTCAAGAATGCATGGGACAGACATAAGGCAATTCTTGTGGGGGGTAGGAAGAAATAGGCTGTTGGTTAACTAGGATCTGCGGCCTATCCTGTAGGTAGGGAAATGGGCAGACTAGATGGGTCTAGCGTTCCTTATCTGCCATCAAAGTCTATGTTTCTATGGCGCTATAGGCAGGTATAAATACTGTTCTATTGATGAGTCTGTTTTATTCTTACTAACCCAAATGACTTGTTTTTGAAGTCTGACCATTCTTAATTGATTATTGAGTGCAGCCTCAATGATTTTTTTTTAATCTTGTCTCTATAAGTACAAGATATTAGAATACCTGCTAAGTGATCCTTTCAAAGATGTGTACAATTTAATTTTTGTAGATTAATAATAAAGGCTTTTAGCCATGGAGAAGCAAAACCCAGGGTGTCCCATGACTGTTTTTCTTTCAAGCAAGACAGCAATATTTTATTACTATGTTTACTAAATATTCTAAGTGAAAATGAAAGAAGTTTAAAAATAACCAGATCCACAAGCGGGATCTTACCTAATTCGACTCTAACTAGTACATTGGCCATAGACTGAGAAAGTTGTAATAATGCTTTATAACAGTAAGATAAAGAATATTCTAACTTCATATTATTCTTTGTGCCCCAAATCTCAGCACCATATAACAGAATTAGAGTAATCTTTGATTCTCCCACTTTGATTGTCGGAATTATTGACAATCCACCATATTTATAGTTAAAACTAAGAAGAGCCTTAGCAGCAAGCTTTGCTTTATTAATTTGAACATCATGATGTAAATTCCACAAACCATTTGAAGAAAATTGTATACCAAGATTACAGTATGATTTGACTACTTCAATTTGTTTATTGTTTAGCCAAAGTTTTGGTGTTGTTGTTTTGGAGCCTATTACCATTAACTTAGTTTTTTCGATATTAATTCTCAAGTTTAGATTTTCACATTTATATCTTAGTTGGTTTATTTTAATTTGTAACCCTTTCTGAGATAGGGCAAACAAGGCCAGATTGTCAGCGTAGGCCAGAATGTGAATTTGGTGATTGTCAGTTTTAGACAAATCCAATGATGGTAAATCCTCAAATGAAAGCAACAAATCAATATAGCGGTTAAACAGGAGTGGGGTCAATAAACACCCCTGTTTAACCCCTCAATTTGTTTTAAAATATTCTGTAATGTTACCTGGGGTGTCATATCTAATCGCAGTACAAGTTTTTGAATATAATAAGAAAATGGGGTTAATACACTAAAAGGAATGCAAAGGAAAGGATCCAATGAGATCTTCCAAAGTGTTTTTCTGATTACAGAGTCAAATGCTCCAGTAAAATCAATAAACAGTGCATATAAATTCATTTTCCTATAGACTTTGTACTTTTCGATTAAATGGGACAAAACAAAAATATGGTCTAATGTTGAAAAACCCACCTGAAAACCTGCTTGAAATTCTGAAAGAGGGCAACATGTGTGGACCCAATTTTGTAATCTGCTTAACAGTATTCTAGCAAAGATTTTACTGCTAATGTCAATAAGGCTTATTGGCTGATAGCTATTAGGATATTGTAATGAACCTTTTTTATGAATCGGAATAATTATGTTTTTACACCAGGAATTAGGAACATATTTTTCTGAAAGACATATGTTAAAAAAAAATTTGCAGAAAATGGAACCCAGAAGTTAAGATTTTGTTTGTATACTTCTCCCAGTATGGAATCAGGTCCTGGAGCCTTATGGGTGGCCAGATTGGAAATCGCCTGTTCAACTTCCACATAAGTAAATTCCAATGGATGGATGGTAGGTTAGGTTAGGTTAAAGTTTATTGACATCATGTATAAAACAATGTTTGTTACACACAATATTCATAAAAATAAGATTAAAATAGGTAAGTTTCTCAACCCCAGTCATTTCCATTTCAATACAATTTCATTCTTATACAGCATAATTCTCCACATCACTTATAGTTTTATTCGATCTTCAAACTTATACAGTACTCTTTGTGCAAAGCTAGCTAATGCAAAAATATCTACTATTTCAGTTGGATCAAGAATCCTTTCCAATCTCTTATTAATTTCCATCCACTTAAATTTATTTAGCTCTAAGTACAGGGACAATGCTCTTTCTCTTTCAAAAGCAGGACATTCTAATATAATATGTCTGGTTACAAGATTTGTCATCTCCTTACAAATACATAAGTAAACAGGGTTGCCTGGACATAGGATTCCATTATTTGGTAGTAGTCCTAGTCTTAGTCTTGTTATAGCTTTTCTTTGTTTCGCATTCTCGCAAACCCTTAAATATTTATTTTCATTAAAAGTATGTTTTATTTTCTTATACGTTATACACGGCCATGAGTCCCTTATACTGCTCATATCTTGTTGTTTAGCAGTATCTTCCAATCTTTCAGTAGCTATATCTCTAAATTTATTTGGGTCACATGTCTCAGTGCACATGTTATTATACATTATTCCATTCTTATTAAATTCATCATTTAGTATCTTAAATCACCCTTTCTTGGTTAAACAATCAATTTTCCAATTTTGACCACTTTTTCTTCTATCCAACAGTGATGAAGTAAACTATTGCCAGGTACTTCCATTATTATTATTTTTTTTAATTTAAACTCCTTTTTTTAATTACTGTTGAAATTGGCAATATTCCTGTTTCTGCCCCACTGCCACATTTAGGGTGAACCTGGGGACCCCAAGTAATTTCTTTAGATATACATTTTGCATTATCTCCATAGATTTAAGATTAGTACCAGGACCCCAAAATTCTGCACCGTATAACATTTGTGCATTTATCTTAGCTTCATAGCACCTTTTCTGTGCAATAAAGGAATTTGTTGCAATTGTATTTGCAAATCTTGTAACTGCTAACATTGTCTTTGTGACACTATTTATTGTTTTCTTTACATATGTATTCAAACTTAGGTTACTATTTATCATAACCCCCAGATACAGAAACTCTTTAATTTCTTCAATAAAATCTACCCCTATTTTCCACTCTTTAACATTTTTTCTTCCCTCACCACAGACCTATAGTTTAGTTTTTTCTATATTTAATTGAAGTTCAAGTTTTACAAGGGTTTCCTTCACTTTTAATAATGCTTTTTTTAAACTCAGCTGTGTCTGAGATATTAGTACAGCATCATGTGCAAATAACATACTTTTTATTTTCTGTTTATTTACATTTGGAGGGAACATATCTATCTCTTCTAACTCATCCACTAGTGTATCTATATATAAATTAAATAGGGTGAGAGCTAGTAGATAGCCTTGTTTAACTCCAGCTTCTACACAGATATTACCAGTCATTTCACCTTGTTTACTATACCTTACTATTACTTTATTATTAGAATGCAAAGTTTTTATAATTTCTAAGAGGTCTTTATTAATCCCATTTTTACTAAGAATATCCAATAAAATGTGTCTATTAATTGAATCAAATGCAGCTTTTATATCAAGAAAAGCCATATAAATGTTCCCCTTTTTTTCTAAGCACATATTTCTCCATAATATAATGAAGAATTAAGATTTGTTCAATAGTTGACCTCCCTTTACCAAACCTAGCTTGATTTCTGGAGAATATTTTATCTTCTTCTATCCAAGTTTGCATTCCATTAAGAAGTATTCTAGTAAATAATTTTGCACTTATATTCAATAAGGTTATTGGTCTATAATTTTCTGGTAGTGTTAATAATCCTTTTTTATGAAGGGGAATAATAACCCCTGTATTCCACCTATCAGGTATTTTATTAGTTTGAATTATATTCTCAAAAAAAGGGGTAATAAAACATCAGCCCACCACTCTGGATTCACTTGAAATAATTCTGAACTAATTCCATCTACCCCTGGTGCTTTATTCTTTTTTTGTCTTTAAATAGCTAGAATTATTTCTTTTTTAGAGATAAGTAAATTCCTTACCTCTTGCTTCATTGTTTCTATATTACTAATTGGTATTACATCCCCATTTTCAAGGAACATTGATGTTTTATCAAAAATGTTTTTGAAATAATGTTCCCACACTTCTGGGGAAATGACTGCTTCAAGATTAAATCTCATCTTGCCTGTACCATAGGCGACGAGTCACCGGAATGATGTATTATCTTTACAGGCAATTGCACTCTGTAAATTAAACTATGAACTTTTAGCAAATTCATGTTTCTTCTCCCTTATAAGTATTTTATATTCCTCCTTAACCTTTTTTAATGCTACTCTATCATTTACTTAATTACATCTTGTAACCCTTTTCCCTAATTGGTTTATAGTTTTACGGATATAATTACACTCATCATCAAACCATTTTGCATTATACAAATTTTTGGTTTTAATCTCTGATTGACATTTTTTAAATTTGTTATAAAGATAATCTTCCAGTTCTATATACAACTGTTGTAATTCACTCTGATTCTCCTTTATATTATCATGGTGGCATTTTCCTGGATTTGCCTTTTCTTGATTAATGTCTTTGAATCATTTAATAGATTCTGAAGTTTCTGGATACTATACTTACTTATTTATTTATTGAAAATGTTTCACCAGGAAAGGCACACTGAGCAACAAGATGCTCGTCTCACGGAGCAACCTGGGGGAGGGGTTACAGTGGAGACAGGTATACATACAAAAGTTGAATACAGATAATTAATATAATTGGGTGGGATTACATTTGAACTTGTTACATAGGGAAAACAGAACAATACATAAACTTCAAGGACAGGGTATACATATAATGAGAACACATCGAGGGCAATATATGGTTACATAAGTGCCAGTAACAGCCTTGGGTGCCAGTAAGAACTGGAGAGTGAAGATAAGGGGTAGAGGAGGAGTGGACTAGTAAACACTAGGTGTGTAGGGGTGGCATAGGAGAGGTGGGGAAGGAGGGGGAGTTAGGAGCTGTGAGTATGACTGAATAGCATAGGTTATTAGGAAGGAGGGGGAAGGGAGATATTAGGAGTAAATAAGAGTGAGTAAGAGTGAGAGTGTAAGTGCTTAGGGCAGTGAATAAACCAGACAATTAGGCAAAGGCTGAGCCGCTGGTCAGGTGCTAAGGGGGGATGGGGAAGAGAAACTGACAGTGGGGGAGGCCAGGGGCAGTTGCAATTTGGTGCAAGGAAGTTTGTGAGGGCAGAGGATAGAGAGCGTTTTGATGAAGAATGGTGGATCTGGGATGGCAGGCTGTTCCAGAGTTTTGGGAAGAGATAGGAGAAGGCTGATTGGCCAGCAGTGGTCCTTCGGTGCGGGATGACTAATAGCCCAGTGTCAGTAGACCTGAGGGCATGGGTGAGGGTAGGTGGGGAAAATAGGGAGGATGCAAGGTAGAGAGGGAGGGAGCCGATGCAGAAGTTGGAAGTGAATTTAACACTATGAATTAGGCACCGGTTTCTCAGGGATGGAAAGGCCATGGAATGGTAGAGCTCGCAGTGATGTGAGCAGCAGGCATTGAGGGCAAAGTGACAGAAAGCATTAAAGAGGGGGTCAAGTCTGGCTAGGGTGGTCTTAGGGGTGGAGCTGTAAATGACATTACAGTAGTCAAAGGAGGGTAGAATCATTTTCTGGACTAATTCACATCTGACAGGTAGTGGAAGGCTAGTGTGGTTTCTATAGAGGGCATCAAGTTTTGGGCTCAGTTTTGAAATGATGGCATCCACGTGTGTGGAAAAGGAGAGGTGGCAATGAAGCCAAACCCCTAGATACCTGAAGGAGGGGACTTCATCAAGGATGGTGTTATTTAGGGTATGGAAGAGGAGAGGGGAGGTGAGTTTGGATAGATGCTGTCTAGTGCCAAAGGACATAGAGACAGTTTTCTTGGCATTTAGGGCGAGTTGGTTAGTATTGAACCATTGTTGGATTTTGTTGAAATCGGTTTGAAGGTTGGAGGTGACTTCTTTGTGGGTCAGGCCGGAGGTAAAGAGGACCGTGTCATCTGCATACATGTGGATTATGGTAGTGGAGCAAGAGTTAGGCAGATCATTTAGAAGGATGGGGCCAAGAACTGAGCCTTGGGGAACACCGGTAGTAATAGGGAGGGGGGGGAGGTGTGGCCAGCTGTTTTAGTGGATTGGGTTCTATTTAGTAGGTAGGCACTGAGCCAGTTTGTGGCAGACACTGCTAACCCAGCCCCTGATAGGTGGGATAGTAGGAGAGAATGGGATACCGTGTTGAAGGCTTTTGCTAGGTCAATGAAAATAGCGGCAGTGATTAGCCCTTTATCCATCCCAGTGAGGATGGAGTCCATGAGTCTTAGTAGGGAGGAGGTGGTAGAGTGGTGTTTACTAAAACCAGACTGAAATGGGGTGAAGAAGCTAGTTTCAGAGAGAAAGTGGGAGAGTTGGGATAGCACTAGGTGTTTCTGGAGTTTGATGAGGGCCGAGAAAAGGGAGATGGGACTGTAGTTGGTTGTGGAGGTAGGATCACCACCTTAAGGAAGAAGTAGGACAGTGGCATGTTTCCATTTGGAGGGGAGTGACTCAGTGGTGAAAGAAAGATTTAGTAGGGCAGTGAAGGGAGTGGCAAAGGCAGGAGCAGATAGGAAGAGGAGTTTGTTATCGAGACCATAAGGGGATTTGCTTTTGGAGGAGTTCAGGGAGAGAAGAGCATCTAGGGTTTTGGTGGGGGAGATGTGACTGAAAGAAAAGGGTTTCCTGCCAGGTGGTAGAGGGTTGGATGGCTGGGGAGCAGGTGTAGTTGCAGGAGGAAGGGAATCTAAGAGGGCAAGGGCACAAGTAGGGAAATAGGAATTAAAATCAGAGGCTACCTTCTGGGGGTCAGAGAGGAGAGTCCCTTGGGTGAGGAGGAGAGGTGGGGGGCTTGCTGCTTGGGGGGAGAAAAGGGAGTTAATGACTTTCCAGAATTTGGAAGGTCTGTCAAGATTTACATTTAGAGTGTTGTTAAAATATTCAGCCTTGGCTAAGGGGATGGCCTTTGTGCACTTGTTGTGGAGCATGCGGTAGGTTATATGGTTGCTTGAAAGGAGCGAGGATTTGTAGTTTCACCAGGCCTTGTCAAGGGCTTGTTGGCAAGCTATCAGCTCAGGGGATATCTAGGGTAGGTGAGACCCACGGACTTTAGCCTGGTGCAGGGGGGCATGTTTGTACCAGGCAGTGAGGAAGGTGTTCCGAAAGTGCATGAGGGCCAAATCCATATTAGAACAACTTGAGCTTGGGACCCAATTAGAGTGGGATAGATCTTCCAGGAGGGGGGAGAGGTTGAGGGATTTGTATGACCATTGGAATATAAATTTGGAAGGGGATTTTACTCTGTGGATTTTGCGGACCAAGTAGATCAGGTGGTGGTCACTAATGGAATCAGGGAGGAGGCCTGAACTGATGACTCGGTGTGGATGGGATGTAAGTACTCAGTCTAGGAGGGAGAGATTACCGGACTTATGGTTTGAGCATGTGGATTCCATAATGGTTTGGCTAAGGCTGAGAGTGGTTATTTCAGTTTGGGTTTTGTTAAAGGTGGGTGCTAGTCAGTTGTGGTTAAAGTCACCCATGACATATAGTTCACCTGACTGGGCAAGAGATGAAAGCTGGCACAGAAGGTCGGTGACTGTTGTGGTTGGCATGCCTGGGCGGCAATAAATACCGGCCACAAAGATAGGTAATGTCGAGGGAGGGGACAGTTTTACCATAAGAAGCTTGTAAGCATTGGGTTCAGCTTTTGTAAGACAGACAGTGAAGTGTAGGGCTGATCTGATGTAGATAGCCACCCCTCCACCTCTGGAGGGCTGGTCTTGCTGTGTGATGGTGAATCCTGGAATAGCAATGGAATTGTCTGGTAGATTGGAGTTTAGTCAGGTCTCAGATAGGATGATGATGTCGGGGGCATGGTGTGTGGCTAGGACCTGGAGCTGATCGAGTTTAGGGACTAGGCTATGAATATTTAGAAGAGAAGGCATAAGCCTAGGGGTAGGTAGTCAGGTCGAGTGTCAGTGGTGGCCTTGGTTGAAGGATTTGGTATGGGGTGGTAGGGGCCTGGGGTTGGGGTTGGGCTGGGGTTAGGGTGAATATCCCCTGTTGCCAGAAGGAGTAGGGCAATGCTTAGGTGGCAGCGTAAAACACGGAGAGACTGGGATTTTGCCATGCGCTGGTTGGAGGTGGCAGTAGGGCAGGCTGTGTGGAGGGAGTGGGTACTGGGATAAGAGAGAGAGGCCAGAAGGCATCCAAAGGAATAGACTGAGGAGGAGGGAGGCATGGGGAAATGGGACCAGGATATAGCTGGGAGGGATGCAGTGGACTTATAGGGGGCATTTGTAGGATGAGTCAGACTAGCAGGTGGGGGTGTTGGGTGGGGGGTGTTGGGTTAGAATGGGAAGGGACAGTAAAATGGAGGAGATCAGGAGTGCAACGTTATTGATAGGGACATTTTATCAGAGATGGGAGACACTGACAAGGAGTGAGTAGAGGTCCAGGCTAGTGAGAGGTATGTAGATATAGGGAGAAGTTGAAAAAAGGTGCGAGAAGTGCTAGGTAGGGTAGCTGGGGGTGAAGAGGGAAGGAGTAGAACTTGTAGGATGGGACTGGAGTAGGTAGAAAGGGGCGGGGTAAGAAATGTATTTAATAGGTGGCCTGGGAGGGGGTGGTGGGGGCAGGATAACATAGCCCACAACAAGAAACGAGATGGAGCACGAGTCCCCCGGTGAGCAGCTGCACCGGTAATCCAGCAGGAGTGCTCCTCAGGTGGGTAGCAGCTTGGCAGGCTTCGACTGAACAGGCACTCCAATCAGAGGAGATGGTTGAAACTCTGGTCCAATCAGGGGCCATCAGCAGGGTAGGCACACCAATGGAAGGAGGCAGTAGTACTAGAGCATATTGTGAGGGATTAGCGGTGTTTACCTGAGTGAGGAGCCAGTAGGCTGGACCAGAAGGGTGGGAGGGAATCATCTGGTGTGTCAGCAAAGGCAGCGCTTGTTGCCGTGGGGCTCCATGGGTGCCGCTCAGGGCTCGGTGTTCTTCAATATGGGGAGCCGGAGGCAGGACCAGGAGGGCGGGAGGGAAGTGTCCGGCAAATCAGCGAAGGCAGCACTGGTCCCGCGGGGCTCAGTGGGTGCTGCTCGGGGTGTGGTGGATGTCTGAGGGGGAAACAAGGAGAAATGTGTATTTGAATAGTGGGTGGGAACAAAGGAAGGCAGGAGACAGGGTGGAGTACCAGAGGTGGAGGGGATGCAACTACGGGACAAAGGAAATTAAAAATCTGTAGGAAGGGCCATAGGGAGGCAAGGGTTAGATAGGCAGGGAAGGGGGGCAGGCTACCAGATGGAGCGAGTGTAGGAGAAGGTGGGTGAAAAAGGCTGAGACTGCAAGTCGGCATTATCGTGGAGACAGAAGTTTTAGAGTAGGTAGAGGGAGAGATGGCGGGCTGTTAGGAGGGTAGGGGAAGAACAACGTAGGCATACAGGACAGCCGCCAGGCAAGGCAGGAGTAGGTTTACAGAAGCTATGATAAACTTACGAAATGTCTACACAAAAAGGCTGTAACGCTTAGCTTAAACTGTAAGGTAGCAGAGAAACAGGATTAATTACAGTTCTTTTATGCTAGCTTGCATGGCCAAAATTAAATAAAAAGGCTGAACACTTTAACTTAGGCAGTAAGGTAGCAGAGAATAGCAAGGTTAATTATAGGTCTTTAAAGCTAACTTGTTTGGCCACAATTAATCAGTCCAAAACAGATCCCCAAAAGTCCAAATAATAGCCCACAAAAAGAAACGAGACAGAACGAGAGTCCCCCGGTGAGTGGATGCACCGGTAATCCGGCAGGAGTGCTCCTCAGGCAGGTAGCAGCTTGACAGTCTTAGGCTGAACAGGCACTCCAATCGGAGAAGATGGTTGAAACTCCAGTCCAATCAGGGGCTGTCAGCAGGGGAGGTGCACCAATGGGAGGAGGTGGTAGTACTAGGGCGTATTGCGAGGGATTAGCGGTGTTTACCTGAGTGAGGAGCTGGTAGGCAGGACCAGGAGGGTGGGAGGGAATCATCTGGCATGTCGGTAAAGGCGGCGCTTGTTGCCGCGGGACTCCATGGGCACTGCTCGGGGCATGGTGTTCTTCAGTATGGGGAGCCAGGAGGCAGGACCAGAAGGGCGGTAGGGAAGCATCCGGCGAGTAGGGAAAAAAGGCGGCGCTGGTGCCGTGGGGCTCCATGGGTGCCCCTTGAGGCACGGTGGATGTCTGAGTGAGGAGACAGAAGGCAGGACCAGGAGGGTGGGAGGGAATCATCTGGCATGTTGGCAGAGGTAGCGCTTGTTGCCGTGGGGCTCTGTGGGCGCCACTCGGGGCGCGGTGTTCTTCAGTATGGAGAACCGGGAGGCAGGACCAGAAGGGTGAGAGGGAAGCATCCGGCGATTTGGCGAAGGTGAAGCTTGTGCCACAGGGCTCCATGGGCACCGCTAGGGATGCAGTGTTCTTTAGTATGGGGAGCCAGGAGGCAGGACCAGGAGGGCAGGAGGGAAGCATCCAGTGAGTCGGCGAAGGCAGTGCTGGTGCTGCAGAGCTCCATGGGTGCCACTCAGGGTGCGGTGGATGTCTGAGTGAGGAGCTGGTAGGCAGGACCAGGAGGGCGGGAGGAAATCATCTGGTGTGTCAGCAAAGGAGGTGCTTGTTGCCATGAGGCTCCGTTGGTGCCGCTTGGGGTGCGGGTGTTCTTCAGTATGGGGAGCCGGATAGCAGGACCAGGAGAGTGGGAGAGAAGCATCTGGCAAGTCGGCGAAGGCAGCGCTGGTGCCATGAGGCTCCATGGGCACCGCTTGGGGTGCAGTGTTCTTTAGTATAAGGAGCAAGGAGGCAGGACCAGGAGGGCAAGAGGGAAGTGTCCAGCGAGTCAGCGAAGGCGGCGCTGGTGCCGTGGGGCTCCATTGGTGCCGCTCGGGCCGCAGTGGATGTCTGAGTGAGGAGCTGGTAGGCAGGACCAGGAGAGTGGGAGGGAATCATCTGGCATGTCGGCAAAGGCAGCGCTTGTTGCCATGGGACTCCGTGGGTGCCTCTTGGGGCAGGTGTTGTTCAGTATGGGGAGCCAGGAGGCAGGACCAGGAGGGTGGTAGGAAAGCATCCGGGGAGTTGGCAAAGGCAGCGCTGGTGCCGTGGAGCTCCATGGGTGCCACTTGGGGCACGGTGGATGTCTGATTAAGGAGCCAGTAGGCAGGACCAAGAGGGCTGGAGGGAATCGTCTGGCATGTCGGCAAAGCCAGCACTTGTTGCCGTGGGGCTTTGTGGGCTCCGCTCAGGACGTGGTGTTCTTCAGTATGGGAAGCCAGGAGGCAGGACCAGAAGGGTGGGAGGGAAGCATCTGGCAAGTCGGTGAAGGTGGTGCTGGTGCCGCAGGGCTTTGTGGGTGCCACTCGGGGCATGATGGATGTCTGAGGGGATGGAGTCCACTTTATTCTTTTTGTTTTATAAACCATCAAATTATTTTCTATCCATACTGATCATTCCTGTGTATTATTTATTGGAGAAGAACACAATGGAGGAAATGTAGAACTCTGTATTCTCAATATTTTATTTGAGTTTACCAAGTTTACTTGACTACCTGGGGCAAGGATATAACTCTTTATTTTCCTTGAACCAGGGTCCAACTTTATTGTTGTTGTTTGACCCTTATTAGATCTATTTGTCTTATTTTTAACATTTATTTTACTTGATATGTTTTTTCTTTAGCAGCTCTTGTTTCCATAATAACAAAACACACACACACACACACACGCACACACACACACACACACACACACACACACACACACACAAGATTCGAATTACTATATCCTCAATTCAAATAATGCTTCTCCAAAATTATAATAGTCTATATACTAAATATTCAAGAGTATGGCTAGTACTGCCCCTACCAGTTCTTAATTTATAGACTTTGCAAACTATTCAGCTCTCGTTCTTCTTCAAAGTATTAACAAGGCCACATGTCCCCCTTTTTTTTATATATTTGCTGTAAAAATTCCGTAGCTATTCCACATGTTCATGGATATCACCACTCTCAACTGAAGTCAACACTCTATAGCTTCTTTCCTTCCTTCCTTTCTTGTTATTCACCTCTTAAAGTTCCTCAGTACAGGTTAGAGATGAAGTAAAGTACCTTAACAGCAGTTGAAGTACTCTCAATGTACTACCAAAAGTCAGTTTCCTAGACAGACTGTTCCTTTTCAATACCGTTCAGCAAGCAATTGGTTTTCAACTCCTTCCCGACTCCTAGTTCTCTTATAGATTTTTCTAGAATTGAAGATGTCTCAACATAGGAGGAGATTCACCCTTTGTTTTTGTAGTGATAGCAGAAGTTGGAAAAGAGCCAATTCTGGACAAAGATGTGCTCCCACGACTTTTATTCATACACACTCCTTCGATACACCTTTTTACTGGCCACTAGCAACAAGGAGGAAAGGAAAAACAAGCAATAATAACAACAAAATAAGTATCTCAATTAAAAAATATTTTTAATAATCAAATTACTAAATACTAAAAATAAATAAAACATTATGACATGCAACTGAGAATTCTGTTTAAAATTTACAATTAATTTGTACCTTAATTTACTCTAATACTTAACTTGCTTTTTCGATCAGGGAATTAATTTACTGCCAATTTACTACCAAAAAACATTTACCTAAAAAGGAACTAGAACAGTTAACTAGTAACTGACTAATCACTGGTTAACTCTAAAATACCAAAAATGTATCTAAAAATATTTTAATATTTAAATTCAGATATTATAACAAATGAGTTGATCTTATAAAAGACAGAGAACTTACTTTTACACTCTCATATTCAATTTTCTTTTTCAACAGAAAAGCCAGCTGCATAAAAACGATGCCTTCTGAACTACTTGTCTAACATTAATCAGACAACTAGCAAGGACTAGCAAGGATTATCAGAGCAGAATCTATTCCAATGTATCATACTATGCTCCCTTCACCTTGTTATTTTTATCCTTGCACCTTAGTTGCGCATCTAAAATTTTCCAAAGCAGTGTACTTTTACACCAACGGAGCATCTAAGAGAACGCTAGAATTAATACAATATTTACAGCTTAAAGACCTCGGAGACTTAAACCGCAGCATGAACACAGGCTTCCACTACTCTAGCAAGACCAACTGAGCAATGCGAATGAATGAAGTCTGTGTCGGAGCATGAACCCTATATACCGATAGTCATATGACTCTTTTGCACCAATTAAACTAAAGGAAATAACCCCCAGGATCTTTAAACTTCAAACCTTGAACTTTAAAACATTTACTTTTAAAACTCTTTAACTTTACCCTTATCCTACTCTGTTCTTTAAAATGTGCAGATTACTACAATAAACCCCTACAGTTAAAAGAGCATTAGCAACAATTAGCGGCAATAAGAAAAAGCAACTATATGAGTAAAATTTACTCTGTAATAGTGCCATTTTATCCTATTATTTAATGTTGCCTAAATGCTGCCTTGTAACAATTCCTTCTACTTCTAACTCTGCCTTTTTCAAATTAAATTAAGGGTGCAACTTCTTTGAATATTGCTCTGGCCACGCCCCTGCACAACTATTTTGTGCAGCGTAAGGGCTTGCACCACAAAATAGCGCAGTTTGAATATCCAGCCCAAGGTGTTTTATGACTCATTTATTTTTCTATTCCATTTTACTCTAATAACAATTGTGTGGATCAACAAACCATTACTACTACTACTACTTGCCTTACAGGCCTTTTCTCTTTCGCCCTCCATTGCCTTTTCTTTTACATAATACTGTGCAATGGCTGGCCACTATAAACAACATATACAGTAAATATATTAGTAAATTATAACTTTCCTCCAGGTATTTATTCCATATAATACATAAATCAGATTATTCATTTTCTATACCATTACGCTTGTCATCATTTATTTCGCTCTTTTTTGCACTTTTCAGCTTGTTTAAATGCACAAGAAATCTATATTCATTGTCCTTTCATATTTCAACAACTCACACCCCTCAAACCAGTATCTCCTCTGTTCTCCTTACTTATATTCTTACTGCTCCTGACACACCCCCTGGCAAAGAGGAGACTGGTTCCATGAAATGCCAGGGCTCATTCTACTCCAATTGTTGCCACACATACTCATACTATTTTTTGTTTTACACAAAGTTGCTGAGATGCAACAATAAACATCTGAATTAAGTAGAGCTACATGAGTGCTTGCTTTTTCGTTCCTGCTCCAGACTCTTTTTTTTTTTTGATCCAGGGTTTCTCTCCTGACAAACATTTTCGTTGTTTTTGTTTTCTGTAAAAAGGGGGGACAACTAACATATACTGTATCAACTCCATTTCCGCCTACCCCATTATCAAGATTTTAGGTTCATAGCATAAAATGAAAGTTTCTTACCACCAGCAAGTGTCTTCCAGCAATGGCGGCCAGCAGTAAAACAAGGTTTCATCATGCTATTTGAAATCTTCTCCCTGATGCTGGACTGAGTAATTTGAGGCTGTGTCATCAATTTGACAATGTAATTGCATCACCATTTGGGAGCACAGGCCCCCCTACCTGCCTTGCCTGTCTTGGTAATGGACAGCAGTAGAGATGTGCAAAGTTGAGAAAACTTTGCATCACCAGAACTCAATGATGCTGGCCAACTTCGTGAACTTTGTAGTGCCAACTTCGCAACTATTTTTGACAGGCAAAGTGGCACTTTTTTCTGTCAAGCGACCACCCTTCACTGTTGAACTTGCAACTTCATTGAAAAAAGTACCACTTCAACTGAAAGAACATTGCAAATTCAAAGCAGGGTGATGCCAATAAGGAATTTTTCAAAGCTTTGTGAAGTCAAAGTTTCACAGCTTCTTGACAACTTCACTGAAGAAGTAATATATTACTGCATCTCTAGATAGCAGTAATGCAAATGTAACTGCTGTCAGCACCAAGTCATGCAATTCTCGATTCAGGTAAAGAGCACCTATCAGTGGCATTAACTTATTCTTGGGCTTACCTTACTTAACACATCACTTCATGCAGATATACTTGTTACAACCTGCTCTCCTTTTTCGTTTTTATATTATCATATAATCTCACCTCAATTATAGCTGACCAAATAAATGACAAAAGTTAATGTATAGGGCAGTCAACAAATAGATCATTACATTATGCAATTCCTATAATATCTGAGCCAAAAACTGGCTGGGATAAAAAAAGTTCCTGGAGGCAATGGTGGGTTCAGATATTAAATTTTATTACTCAGTTTAAATTAAATAGCTATTCACTGATGTCCATACTAAAATCTCAATTTATCAAAATGAAAGAACCAAACAGTTTTCTATTGCACAGGGATATACCTCCCAAAAAACTATTTTCCCAGTAGCAATATGACATTATATGCAGGGACATACCGAGACTATCATTTTGGATGGAAGGGGTTGGGTCCGCATGTGATATGCAGATTATTCAGTGACATTACTTATTTGCATAACAGGTTGGTGCCTTCCGGCTCCACCCACCATGGTCAAAACAGACAAAGCAATGAATCTGATGGCAGCTGTGCCAGGCAGAAGAAGTCAAGTAGTGTACATAAAATCAAGACAAGTAGACAACCAAAACTAACCAGCACCTGCTGCTGGCATAACTTAAAGGATAAAATCAAGGCATCTACATTTTACAATGAATCTCTCCAGGACCTCATCTGCTAATAAAGAGACATTGCAATGATCAGCAAGTAAAGCCAGGCCATTCAGTCTATCTTCTCCAGTGCAATTTCTCCTCTTGGTCTTGATGTGATCAAGAATAGAAAATAGAGAATAATAGATAGACAACTGTGTGTTATGGATTTTTTTTACACACCCAAGGTGTGTGATAACCCATAAACCTCGAGAGCTAAGCTCGAGAGGTTTATGAGGTAATCAAACACCGAGGGTGTGTTAAAAAAATCCACATACACACAGTTGCTTATTTTTTATTTTTTATAATTACTGGCAACCCCCTTTATCAAACTGTTTTCAAGCATCTTAAAAATGCAGAGTATCTGCTATTTACAAACACACACACACACACTCTCTCTCACATACACACACACACTGTCTCTCTCTCTCTCTCTCTCTCACACACACACAGTCTTTCTCTCACACACACACACTTTCTCTGTTTCTCTTTCAGACTGACCTTTTTCTCGGCGATGGCATCTCCCGATCCGGAGACACGGCGGGATCAACCAGATAGTCCTTTTCTATTTGGAAGGTGGGATCAACCAGATAAAACATTTAAAAAATCAAATAGAGATGGGGAGAGTGGTAAATAAAAACGGCTCGTCGGCAAGCGAGAAAACGAGCCGCCATTTTTTTAAAGCTTTTCAGCCCGCCCACTCACAGAGCGCGAACCAATGAAAAGGCAGAATACAGATGAGTGACACACAAAGGAGGCAGGTGGTTTTGCAAATGCTTACGGCATTTTTAAGATGCTTGAAAACAGTTTGATAAAGCGGGTTGCCAGTAATTATAGGTATGTTCAGCTTCTGAAGTAGTGACTGGGAGTGTCACAAGGATATTTAATAAATTGAAAATGTTTGGATAAAAGTTTTGGTCACAGACAAACCATCAATAACTGTAATCGAAATGGATTCTTTCTTGTCTTTTGCATCAATCCACCTGTGATACCAACAACGGAATTCATTCTGTATAACAAGAATATTATCAAGGAGAACATCACTGTAGAAATCTTTTAGTTCTGACAGAAATTCCACTTCCACAGTATTCAAGAAGTGATCAGGGATGACTTTTTCAAGGGAAGTCAGGATTTTTCTGTGTGTGAGAAACCTGTCATTTGCTGTTCAAAGAAATCTAGGCATGGAATGAATACTATTGTTCTGCAGTATTGTTCAATTTCTTGCAAATTCGGTCCTGTTCGTGAATTTCTTGGGACTGTAATTTCAAAATTAAACTCTTGTGCTAATGCTTTGGCTTTTGAAAAAAGTTCTGAAAACTCTGTTTCTGTGTCATGATGCATGGCACAAATCTGTTTCCAAGCATCATCAGCTGTCTGAACACACATGGAGAGATCTGTCTGAACCTTCTACAGATTTAGTGCTAGTATGTACGTAACCGAGAGGAGTTTTTCCAAAACAACTAAAGCAACTACAAAACACCCTTTCTCAATTGTGTTCTGGAGCTGCTCAGCCTTAGATGAAGCATCATCTCTCCAAGTATTAGGTATCTCATCAAGAGCTGCAACTACTGCAGGGAACAGATCTATCAAGGTGAACACTGCTTCATGACGTTCTACATATCATGTTTCACAAAGACTTACAAGCTTTCTCTTTTCCTCAGTTGGTAATAGGCGTGATATTTTGTTCCTAAGAACTTCGCTACATTTAGCAGAACTCTTAAAAAATGGGCAGCAGTCAGATATCGTTGTAAAACATTTTCTGATGGAGTTCACTGAACAGGTTTTTGAAACCACCAGATTCAAAGAGTGGTTTGCACAGTGAACATACATAGCTGTTGGATATTCAGCAGCAATTTTAGCTTGTGCACCATTTAGCCTACCATTAAATGCAGCAGCTCCATCATAGCCCTCCCCCCTGAGACCACAAAGATAAATCCTAAGTCTGTTAAGCTTGACATGATGGTACTGGCCAGACTTTCACCAGTCAAGTTTGTGACCGTGAGGAAAGTGAGGAAGTTTTCCTTGATTTGTGGCTTTGACCTTTCGGTGTCAACATATTGCACGAAGATACACAACTGTTCTCTATTGCTAACATCTGTCATTTTGTCAGCTAAAATGGCAAAGGGACCGCAGTGTTTTACTCTTGTGACTATTTTCTCAACCATTATATCTCTAATAATCTCAATGATTTCATTCTCAATTTTAGGGCTAAGATACGTGGCATTACTGGAATTACTTTTTAATGTTTTTTGGAGTGCTTCATCTCCGTGATTTGCTCTATACTGGATTAGAGTTCTGAAATTTCCATCATTTTTTATCGGGTCTTCAAGAGTCAGTGGCCTTGAATCTTCATTTCCACGGAGTGCAATCTCCTGGCGACCACATAAAATTATTGTATCTATCACTGCAAGTATCTTATTATGATTCTCTATTACTAGAGTTCTTTGATAGGCATCTATTTATTCTGTAATTGCCATTGATTCACCTCTTGAGATGTGACAAAAATTCTCAGCTTTCAATGAACTGCTTTTATGATACTCGGTATGAGAATGAAAGTCAAAAAACTCTTTAGCTTTCTTCCAGTTTCTTAAAGGCTCACAGACAAGCTGTCCAAGTCGCTGATGACTTCCTTTATTGGCTTTGTCATTGCAGAAAGCGACACATATCTTACAGTAAGCACCCTCTGTCATAGAAGAATCGCCAAGCCAGTTGTACTGCAAAAACCAGTGGTGTTAGAAATGGAAATTTCTCTTGCCACTAGCAGGAAACTTGGAATCATTGTCACATTTATACAATGTATTCATTATTTTAAACCGTTCCTTATCAGTAAGCCTTATCCCAATGAATTCACTTATATCGTTTCCGACCCGTGCACTAGGTGGCGCAGCCATAGCATGACTGGGTGGTGGTGGTCTGCAGCATGTGGTGGTTGTGGTGGTGGATGAAAGTGAAGCTTCAGTAGTAGTCACTGCCACTGGCACTGCAACACAGCCAGAAGTGCTTGCAGATTCAGAATCACAACGTGAATGTACTACATTTATGGCTTCCATTTCAACTGTTGTGGAAACAGTCCTTTCCACATCCACACCTCCTGCTGCTTCATTGACCACACTTTCAGTAATGGACTTAGCTTTCCTTTCACTTGCATAAAACATATCAAGCAGAAACATTTGCCTTTTCATTTTTATTTTTTTTTTACTTTAACACTCAGACTCAGAGACTAATTGTCGTCTGGGTAAGGTTCAGGGTCACTGGCTGAGATTTATGTTACTAGTATGTTTCTTTTTGCACTGGGTGGAGACTACTGTACAAGATTATTTAGTCCATTCCTGTTTTGTACAGTGTGAACCAGCTGTGACATGACAGGCAGACTAGGCTAGTGACAACAGTGCTAGAAGATAATATTGACTCACGTGTGGAATCAGAGAGAATATGTTTTTCTTGAATAGTAACTATTTATTTTCTTTTTATACCAGAAAACTTTCAAAGAACACGAGTCAGAAATAGAAGGGCAACAAATTTAGGACAATGTGGACAGGACACTGGAAAAACCTAACTAATAATGAAGATTTAACAGTTGAGTACACTTAAGTTAACGACAAGATTGAAGAATTATACAACTTCTATCTTTAATAAACTTTTTTTGGTGAAAAAAGGTAACGTGTCTCCTGTCTTGTCTGCTGACTCTTATTTTTCATTCCAGACAGGTCTCTCTTCCTTGAAGTTTCCCTCACTCTCTCTTGCTCAGTCTCTACTTTGACTGTAGTCCTACTATCTTTCTCACTCTCTCTCTGAAGTCTCTCTACATACACTACACTGCTACTATCTGCAAGACTGCACACATTAGTTACTACACACAGACACTGACTGTCGCAGTGCAGATAGTGCTCTGATCTCTCTCAGTTTAATCAGAAAAAATCTAGCACGGGTACGGTGGTCTACTTAGTACTCACACAGACTGTCACAGTGCAGATAGTGCTCTGATCTCTCTCAGTTTTTTTTTTCAACTATTTATGTATCCGGACCCCCGGGCATCCTTCAGGAGTGCCCACACGGATACACCCTAACTCCCAGCCTGAACCCACAAATCTCCCAGGCTCTCTCCCCTGAATGATCTAGGCAGGCCCAACCTCCAGATCACCTCCAGGTCTGGTTCCGCCCTTCCCCTGGCAGTCATCTCCTAAGTGTGAGGTACCTTACCTTCAGTCATTGTGTTGGCCATGAAGAGGCCTGGGTGTGATTGGACTGGCATTTGGGATGTGGGTGTTACATTGGGGCCACCGTCATCTCACCAGTGGTCTGGAGGAATTTTTCCTTATACATGCCCCCCCCGAGTACTGCTGTGCAATGGTGTCAGCATGTGGCTGCCCCATAGACGCCCACCGTGCTCGTCCCCAATTCTTGTTTCCATGCTAGTAGTACCCCCGGTCTCCACTGGGGGTCTCTACTGCACCAGGAAGACCCTGGATCCCTTCCCAGGGAGAGGAGAGGAGAGCTGTTGTATGAATGCTTGATCCATCTCACTCCCCTGCTGACCCCCAGCACCCAAGCTCGCTCCTGAACCCGGGTTGCTGGCATGGCGCGAGGTGTGGCGTCCAGCGCCTCAACCCTCAGCGCCACCAGACCAGCTTTGATCTCTCTCAGTTTAATCAGAAAAAATCTAGCAAGGGTAGGGTGGTCTACTTAGTATGCACACAGACTGTTACAGTGCAGATAGTGCTCTGATCTCTCTCAGTTTAATCAGAACAAATCTAGCAAGGACTGAAGGGCAGGGTGGTCTACTTAGTACACACATAGACTATCGCAGTGCAGATAGTGCAAGTCTGATCTCCCTGACCCTGTTTAATCAGAAATAAATCCAGGCAGGCCACAGACAGACTTAAGTTCAGACTTCACTTCACTATGTGTTTGTTACTTTATAGATCTCTCTCTCCGACTTTCTCTGAACTTGAAGTATCTATTCTCTACACTCTCTAGAGTCTATACTATTTCTCTGTCTCTGAAATCTCTGTTCTCATCTTCTTCTTCCATGTCAGTCCAGATCCAGGCACTAAAGAGACAGTCAGTCATATCATAGTCCATCCAGTCCACCACACCACACTCCTTCATTCCCTGTGTACCTCAGTCTCAGTCTTTAGCCTGTCTCTACCCCCCCAGGCCCCACACACTGAGTCTTTCTGTCCTGACTGACCTGCTGCTGCCCAGCCCAACTATTTTCTCTCCTTTTCTTTTATTAATATTTATTTATAGTATTACAACAATAAGTAATGCAGTAGTTTATGTATTGACTTGGGATCAGCAGCTGTAGTCCACACACACACACACTAGTGAACAGCTGAGCTGACTTCACTACTACTAGCAGCAGCAGTACTACTTCAGATACAGACTATGCAGAGCTTAGCTTGTGTCTCCTCTCACTGTGTCAGCATTGAGTGAGACTTCACTGAGAGAGGAAACGTCTGGCGTCTGCAAATGCAATTTCAATTTATAATTGATTTTTTGGTCTTCATACTGAGCGAGTAGAGAGCCCTTACAAGGGCTTTTTTTTCTTAGATGCACAGACACTCTTGGCTCGCCTTCTTCTTCTTCCTCACAGTGCTTGCTCACTGCTGCTCGTTCACTGACCAGAATGACTATCCTCTCATGCTGTGCTCTGAATCCATTGCTGGAGGTGGGCACAGAGCATGAGAAAACCCAATACTGATTGGTCTTAACATTAGCTGCCAAGTGGTATTGGTGCCCGTGGATCTTTAGAAACCTGGAA
Source organism: Neoceratodus forsteri (assembly GCA_016271365.2). Lineage (NCBI taxonomy): Eukaryota > Metazoa > Chordata > Ceratodontiformes > Ceratodontidae > Neoceratodus > Neoceratodus forsteri. The sequence continues at coordinate 377,039,308 of CM057449.1, forward strand.
GTTGATGGTAGATAAGGACTGCAAGGCCCATCCATTCTGCCAATTTCTTTTTCTACCTTAAAAATGTGCCATTGGCCTTTGCTCTGTCAATGGCCTATCTATTCATATTCATCTGTGTTGCTCCCTTATGCCTATTCCATGCTGTTTGAAGCCCTGCACCGTATTCATATCCACCACTTCCTGAGCTAGGCCGTTCCATGCATCCACCACCCTTTCTGTGAAAAAGAACTTCCTCACATTACCCCTTAATTGGCCTACCTCTAATCTCATGCTGTGTCCTCTTGTCCTGCTATTTTTCTTATATTGAAAGATGTTAGACTCTTTCACCTTATTAATGCCCTTAAGGTATCTGAATGTTTTGGTCATATCACCTCTATCCCTCCTTTGCTCTAGGGTATACATATTGAGCTCCATTAATCTGTCCACATATGTTTTCTGATGCAGTCCCTGCACCATTTTGGTTGCCCTTCTCTGTACTGCCTCAGTTTGGTTAATGTCCTTGTGAAGGTGTTGCCTCTAGTACTGCACGCAGTACTCCAGATGGGGCCTAATCAGTGTCTTGCAAAGAGGGATTATTACCTCCCTCTTCCGACTTGTGATACCCCTACTAATATACCCTAACATCCCCCTAGCCTTACCTACTGCTTTAGTGGTCTGCTTGAATGATTTCAGGTCATCGGTGATGATGATGATGCCCAAGTCTCTTTCTTCCCTTGTAAATGCCAGCAACTCCCTTCCCAGCCTATCGGTGGCTTCAGGGTTTCTCTTCCCTACTTGCATGATCTTGCACTTCTTTGCATTAAACTCCAGTTGCCACTCTTTCAACCATGTTGCTAGTTTATCCAGATATTTTCTCATTCTGCCCACCCCATCTGGATCATCTACTCTGTTGCAGATCTTGGTGTCATCTGCAAACAGACAAACCCTACCCTTTAGTCCATCTGCAATGTCACTGATGAAGATATTGAAGAGGACTGGCCCCAGGACTGATCCCTGAGGTACACCACATGTGACTTGCACCTCTTCTGACTGTGTACCGTTTACCACCACTCTGTTTTCTGCCCACCAACCAGTTTGCCACCCAGTTGACCAACTTCTGACCCACCCCGAGCCTACCCAGGTTATTAATCAATCTTCTAACTATCTTTGTGGCAGGCTTTACATTACTGACTAAGCGCTATCAGTCATTGTACGGAGCATGGGACAGTGGCAGCCTGCAGGCTCCTATCACTTCTCCCACCACAGCTTTGCAGTCCTGACGGTCCTGCCAGGCACCTGCCATCATGTGACTCCAGTAGTATGCACCATGTGACCCTGGCTGACACTAGCCTAAATGTGCATCCTCCTATTACCATCTGTGCCCAGGAGTGGAATCACAGCTTCACATTCATATGTGACAAAGGAGGAGGAGGAGGAGGCAGCACAGTTCCCGACTCCAGAAATTTTTTTAAAAAGACGGCACCCACTACTGGCGTTTCGGTGGGGTTCAACCCTTTAACCACCCCCCCCCAGTCATCCTTGATTATATGTTATTCCCATCTACTGTAACTGGTTAACTTTAAATTACTCCAGAACTCCCTTTCAGTTAATTCACAACAGAGTTGGCCAATTGAAGTCCTCATTCTTACCAACCTTATGTTCAGTTTCTAATCAGTTGCTCCATCTAGCATCCCTTTTAAATAATGGTTTCTTCCAATCTCCTACCATTGTTTATATCTGCACTATTTTTATTCCTAAAGGTGTCTGTGGGGCTCAGTTGGTAGCACATTCACCTCTGGACCAGAACGTCATGGGTTCTAGTCCCATATCTGGTTGAGTTCATATAATCAACATTGGCACTGGAGTGCAGTACTAGGGGGTGCTGTACTTCAGATAAGATGTTAAACTGAGGTTTCTTCTACATTATCACGCTAACATTGCTTTTAAAGTGCTTTAGGATACAGTGTGTATGAAAAATGAAAAAAAATGCTTATTCTTCTTCTGCCACTTCTTCAAAAATCTTACTTGAGGAATACTATGCTGCCTTAAAACAGAATGCTGTGCTACAGGAGAACATTCATCTTTCTGTCTGATACAGCTCTAATGCTCACTGAGTCTTATGGCCATCTTTCTTCTAGTCATTCCAGCATATGTCAGATCATACAGATGCATTAACAAGTAAATCACATAAGATGTTTCACATACAGTATGTTATAAAATCTTTAATTTTAATAATTTCATCCTTGGCCACATTTCTGAACTTTCATTCTTCTGGTATGGGAACATTATTCATAGATTCATAGATTGTTACAAGTTTGATAGGCTTATGCCCATTATGAACTTGCCACCCTATCATTCCTTAAGGGTGGTATTCATATATTTTTGAACCCATAAATATATCCAGTTATTGGCAGTTCCCACACAGGAAATTACCCTTAACATTTGATCATTATCAATCCATTCATATTGCTTTCCTAGGTATTTTATGTTTAGACATACGCAATGTATCCTTAAGACTTTTAGCACATTTTTCCATAGTTAGTGGTTTTTCACTAAATAAGGAACATAGAAACATAGAATTTGACAGCAGATAAGGACCGCTTGGCCAACCCAGTCTGCCCATTTTCCTACCTAATGGATAAGCTGCAGATCCTAGTTAACCAGCAGCCTACTTCTTTCTACCCCAACCCCCTAGAATTGCCTTATGACTGTCCCATGCATGCTTGAATTCAGCCACTGTTTTTGACTCCACAACCTCCTCCAGAAGGCCATTCCATGCATCCACAACCCTCTCTGTGAAAAAATACTTTCTTACATTACCTCTGAGCCACCCCCATCTTCAAATTGTGCCCCCTTGTTCTTGCACACCTCTTTTTTTGAAAGATGCTACCCTCTTGGACTTTGTTGATTCCCTTGAGGTACTTGAAAGTTTCTATCATGTCCCCCCTCTCCCTCCTTTCCTTGAGGCTATACATATTAAGCTTCTTTAGTCTGTCTCCATATGTCTTCTGGTGCTGACCCTGCACCATTTTAGTTGCCCTCCTCTGGACAGCTTCCATCTTGTCTATGTCCTTGCGGAGATTGGGTCTCCAGAACTGCACACAGTACTCCAGATGGGGTCTCACCAGCTGCCTGTACAGAGGGATAACAACTTCCTGTTTTCTACTGGTGATGCCCCTCCCTATGCATCCCAGTATCCCCCCAGCCCTCCTTACTGCCCTCTAACATTGCTTGCTCACCTTTAAGTCATCTGATATGACTACCCCCAGGTCCCTTTCAATTTTTGTTGTTGTTAGTATCTCACCCCCCATTGTGTACTCTTCCCCAGGGTTTTTGTTTCCCAGGTGCATTGCCTTGCACTTCTCAGCATTGAATCCAAACTGCCATACATTTGACCATTTCTCTAACCTTGCCAAGTCCCTTCTCATCCTTTCCACCCCACCTTGTGTATCAACTCTGTTGCAGATCTTTGTGTCATCTGCAAAGAGACATACTTTTCCTTCCAGTCCCTCTGCAATGTTGCTTATAGAGACATTGAAGAGGACCGGTCCTAATACTGAACCCTGCGGTACCTAATTAGTAACCCCTTATTCAGAGTGGGCTCCATTTATTATTACCCTCTGTGTCCTAGTCTCCAGCCAATTCTTTACCCAGGCTATCGTCTTGGGACCCACTCCCAGGCTGGCTAACTTGTATATTAATCTTTTGTGTGGGACTGAGTCAAATGCCTTGCTAAAGTCTAGGTAGGCCTTGTCCACAGCCCCTCCCTGATTTACTACTTTGGTCACCCAGTCAAAGAAATCTATTAGATTCCTCTGGCATGACCTTCCTGCTGTGAATCCATGCTGCCTTGGGTCCTGTGCCCCTTTGGTCACTAGGTACTTGACAATTCTTTCCTTCAGAAGTGATTCCATCATTTTCCCTATCACTGAGGTTAAACTAACAAGTCTGTAGTTTCCTGCTTCTGCCCTGCTGCCACTTTTGTGAAGGGGAATCACATCTGCCCTCCTCCAGTCCTCAGGTACCACCCCATCCTCCCATGATTTGTTAAAGAGGGTAGTCAGTGGTGTCACTAGTTCTACCCTTAGTTCTTTTAGAATTCTGGGATGAATCCCATCAGGCCCTATTGCTTTGTCCACCTTCAGTTTTAAGAGTTCTTTCAGAACCCTTTCTTCTGTAAATGGGCTGGTACCAACTTCTGTATCCAGAGTTTTTCTATTGTTTGTTTTAGGTACCTCCCCCTCTTCATTTGTAAATACTGAGCAAAAATATTTGTTTAGTATCTCTGCCTTTTCACCGTCACCCTGTGTCCATCCCCTTCCCCTTTATTAAGCCTCACTATCCCTCCCTTAGTCTTCCTTCACTCCCTGATGTACCTAAAAAATGTTTTATCCCCCTTCTTAACTGAATTGGCTATCTTTTCCTCGGTCCGAGCCTTTGCTGTTCTGACTGCCTTCTCAGCTTCCTTTTGTTTTAACTGATACAATTCTCTGTCCTGCTCCTTCTGTGATTCCTTGTACTTTCTGAATGCTTTCCTTTTCTCTTGAACCTTCACTGCTACCTCCTTTGAGAACCATGGTGGTTTCTTACATCATTTTGTTTTGTTTATTTGCTTCACACAAAGGCTTGTTACCTCTGTGATGGCAGTTTTTATTATTCCCCATTGTTCTTCCACCCCTCCTTCCTGCCCATTTGCTAGTGCATTCCTTAGGCACTCACCCATTTTGGCAAAGCCAGCCCTCCTGAAGTCCAATACTTTTGCCTTTGTATGGCTTGACTCTATTGCTGTGTTTATTGTGAACCATACTGTTCGATGGTCGCTAGTTTCCAGATGGCTACCCACTTCTACATCTGTGATCCTCTCTCCATCTCCATTTGAGAGAACCAAGTCTAAGATTGCTTCCTCTCGAGTGGGTTCCAATACTAGTTGTCTAAGGCATGCCCCCTGTAGGGCATCTAGAATAACCCCACTCTTAGAAGTGGCTGCTGCAACTGCACTCCAGTTAACATCTGGCATATTCAGATCACCCATCAGCAGTATCTCCCCTTTATCTGCCATTCTAAGTATACTTTCTATCATTTCCTTGTCCATTTCCTTCCCCTGAGAGGGGGTCTTTATACAACCCATGTGCGGATTACTTACATGCAGATGTGGGACAGCTATATACCAGTTCCTTCAAATTATTCTCTTAATTCTTTCCTGATAGTCTGAAAATGTTGTTGCCAAAATTAGTTTCTCTCTGTCTTTTCACTCTTTTGGTTTCTTTTCAATAGTTGCTCTCTAGGAATCTCAGAACCTCTTAATTCTGCTACTTTCAGCCCTGTTTCAATGTACACTGTCTCTATGAAGCTTTTCCACAATGTCTATTTTTCCCATTCATAATCCTTTTCATCAAGGTATTTCTTCTCACTCTTTGTGTTCTGCTGCCTAGGTATATGGTATATTTTTGTCTTTCGGATGAGACGTTAAACTGATGAGACGTTAAATCTGCCAGGATTGGTGGTAGTTCAGGTGGATGTTAAAGATCCCATGGCACTTATCAAAAAGAGTATGGGAATTTCCCCGGTGTCCTGGACAAATTTCCCTCATTCACTAAAAAATACCACCAGCAGCTTAATCTGGTTCAAGGTCTGTTGGCATTCATCTGTATCCCCCTGCCCCGGGTCATGCCTGAAAATAGGCAGGATTTCTCTAGTGTACTTACCCAGTCAACAAAAACGAAATAAATAAATACATAAATTGTTTATTATGTGTATCATGTATCGGATGGAAACTGGATGAGTGCCGGAGTGTATTTTTAGGTGTTTGTTTCCTATAAAGGAATGCTTTAAACCCATCATTTACTTGAGTAATTCCCAAATCTGAAAAGGAGATACTGTCCTGACTCCATTCTGCAGTGAATTTAAGAAACCTTTTGAAGTGCCCCAAATATTTTACAATATTCTTTAGTGTTTTTTTGCACCAGAAAATCATGCCCTGTTGTGCCCTATTTCTTAAGTGAGCACTGAGTCTGCAAAGCCTATCACTGGGTGTTAAAACTGCATAATACTGAAAATGCAGCATATTTATTTGAGGTCTCAAGTCTTTTGTAAAACTCCTAAAAGTCTAAAACATGTCTGCTAATCATTATTTGATGGTCTACTATATAAACACCCCATTATTAAGAGGTCCCACTCCTATCTGGGAAAGGTAGTTAACCAGCTAAAACATAAAGAATATCATTAAAAGCAAGATCAAATAAAATGCATTTTAGTTAATCATTCACATGACACCATCATCCTTCTCAGAGTAAGCATGTCCAAAAAATATATACCTTACAACCTACTTTTTCGTATCAATTTTACGCCAACTAAACACTCTTTATACCCTTGCTTTAATACTTAAACATCATGGGCAGCATTCACAAGGAAGATGCGTCCAGAGCAACCCAGATGTGCCAGTGCAAGTCAGATGCGCCGAGCACAGCCAGACCGATTCACAGAGGCACACGCAATGGGAAGCACTGAGCGCATCCCCACTGTCAATCACCCACACACAGGACAGTGCAACTGGAGATGCACCAGTGCAACAGGAGATGCGCCAGGGGATCCCAGCTACCCTGAACCACACAAGGGAGCAAGTCAGAGCAAGTGGAGCAAGTCAGCAGGGCAATGGAGAACAATCATGATGCTGGAACAATGAAACCCACAGACACAGGTGCTGAAGCGCGATAGGTCAAAGGAAGCAGAGCACGTACAATGCCAACTGCTAAGGCATGGCAAGGTCACAGCCGGGTGTGGTAGGTCATGGGATGAAAGACACTGACATGAAGTGAAATACAAATAAAGGCGGACTGCCCTGATTTATTTTTACATGAAATGTAAAATAAAGAAATCAAACGTCAACAAAATTAAACACCAAAGGAAAATTAAAGAATAACAAGGCTTTACACCAAAACTTAGAATCCACTCTAGAAAGAACTAAAAGGACTTGCTAGACAATGTGGCAGGTACCACTGTCCAGCACAGACTGATTTCTCAATGTTAAATCTTCACTTTTATATGGTTGCTAAATCATGTGACTTAGCTCCTCCCACATTTACCCAAGCTTTATTTTTATTTTCTTTAATACTATATTATTAAAGTTCATTCCATAGCACACAATGGTGTATAAAACACTTTCTTAAACATACCCTTCATTGTATTAGACATAATAAATGTTTACAACCTATTTAGTTACTCCTTGTCATTCATAGAAGCTTCCTCCACTTGTCCAAAAGGTATAAATTATCAGGATCAATGGCCGGCTGGTTCCTAAGGAACAGTGGACAGGAGGTTCCAGAAGGAGGAGAGTGAGGAGAATGAGGTGAGCGTTGTAGTTCTACACAGCTCCCCAAGCTTTTACTACAACAGCTGACTTCTACAAAACTACCCTCGAACTGGTAACAGAGTCTTTACTCATTCATTCTACATTTGCTTTTACTCAGAAAAAATAAATAATTCTCTGAAGTCTTTTGTACAAGCGTTACTTTTGTACCCTTTGTAGACCAAATAGTAAGTCTCCGTGTATCTATCCAAACACAGGCTGCGGAGCTAACGGCTTGAAAAATAAATCAGTAGACAGAAGGAAACAGCCACAATTCATTTATACAGGACAGCACATATTTACATAATGTTTTCTAGTTTTAACATCCTTTTCTTTATTTAGGCTATAAAGTATGCTGCACAGTTTTTTTCTTTTTACTTAAGAGCGAGTGAGAGAGAGCGTTGTTGGCAAGGCTAGAAATGGCAAGCCGACTCATAACACACTTTAATCGCAAACTGCAATTGCGTATGCAGTTACAAATTATTCTTTAAAAAACAAACAAAATCATTCAGAAATGGTCATTAGGAGCCAAGGGCTACACAAGTTAATTTATAAAAAGGGAGTTATGGTGTAACAGAGGAGTGGAATGCAAACAGTCTATCTTTTTGTGTCCGTGGAATGAAATAAATTATTTTAAAGAGACAGGTGGCCAACCTGTAATGTTAAAGAAACAGAAGTAGTATCAAAGGGGCAGAAGACATAATTTTGCTGTTAGGCAACAGACTGAGAATAGTTAAGAAAAGGGGGAAGAGAATCAGAAAATGGACATTCCAGATAGAAAGAGAGTCATTCCCTATGACACCAGGCCATGCATGCATCATGCGCGTGTGGCTGCCATGTTGTGCACGGCATGTGCTATGGCCTCCTATGGCACACAACACATGATCCATGGCCACTACAACCACCCAGTGCAGCATGTTCCACTCATGTGGGTGTGCAGAGTGTGATACAGGGCACAGCGCAATGGCCAGCATTCCTGCAGTGGTGCATCATGGAAGCAGTGTAGCAGTGCATATCGGAAGATGCGCCGTTGCATTCAGTGATTGTGCATGCACAACAGAAGCACTGTAAAGTCATAGGCACATCTTGGAAGTAAGATGAGCTGGGGGAAATTATGCAATTCACAGACAATGTGCCCTAAACCATCTCATTCCACATGCATGGGCATCTCAGCCGATTAGCATCTCATTATCTTATGCCCAGGCCTCATTTGCATACCCTGAGCCAGAAATGCTCCCAAAACTGCAGGCTGAGATCAGGTGACTAAGAGGTAACAGAGCCTTGAAGGTGAGTACACAGCTATATTGACATGGTCTACTGAACACACTGGGGAATGCACAAGTGCATGCAAGCTTCTGAACTTCCACGGCCACCACATGGGGAACAGTGCCTCTCAACATGCACAGAATGTGGATCGAATGCCCATAATGTCGAACACCAAACCTGTGCAGTACACAGGATGCACAGGACACTGGTAGACAGGTCGCTGCCATGTCCAGACCACCTGTCACAGTACCAAGGTGCACACATGGCAGCATATGGAATAGGGCACTGCTGTACACAGGTACAGTTTACAGTGGGACATGGCCAAGCACCATGGCACACGACGGTCCTGCGACCCACACGGAGGTACTGTGCCCTGTATAGTGGTACTGTGGAGAAGAATATGTGACTGGGTGTTACTGGCCATATGTGGTGGGTGCAGCTATGTGCTACCAGTCAGTCTGAGGCACACAGCGGTGCCTGTGCAGGCAACACGACAGTGCCACATTGGCACACATACTCTGTGGCCAGCTGCCCCATGGTTGTGGTCCACCTGGCTGTGCCCCCCCAGCACAGCACAGGTAGGACCCTGGTCGGGTGTGGTAACACTGCAGCAACACACATGCTGCTGAGGCACCAGGACATGTCCATGGTGGACAGCATCTCATGCCCTCCTGGTGCAGCAGTGCAGGGACCCCAACTATGGACTGGTGGATGAGCGTGGCAGGTGCACTGTCCCAATGGTCCCTGTACTGTGGTGTGCCACACACCATACAAGGACACCCACATGCAGACCACCACCCAGACCACCTGCTGCAGGGGTCCAGGTGGGGTCGATGGACTGAGGCAGGTGGAGTGGGAACATGTGTAGCCACAGGCATGCCTAACACCTGGATGCTTCACCACGCAGTAGCCATAATGTCAGAGGATTTGAGTGTGGCCACAAGGTGGCGACTGAACTTCAGGCATGATGAGGAGAGGGCACTCATTGATGCATGCCATCTATGCCTGGCCATCCTCACTGGCAGGGGAGGCAGCTGGACTACACGGGCAGCAGGCTGGGAGGAGGTGGCCAGCAGGTGAATGCCGCGGCACCAAATAACCACACAGTCGGAGAGTGCAGAAAGCACTGGAACGATGGGTGCAGGAGGGTCAAGGAGAAGGTGGCCAACATTCAGGCCTCTCTGTGGCAGACAGGGGGTGGCCCGAGCATGGCCAAACAGCTTAGCCTAATGAGGCCATCCTGGCAACCAGTGTGTCCCAGACAACCATGCAGGGCATCCCCGGTGGTGGGTTCCAGACTGGTGGCAGCCTGTCACAGCATTGTGAGTAGCCGTGTGTCATGGACATGGCCACCACCTATGTGCCAAGGTTGACAGGCCTGCCCCTGTACACCCTGGCACAGCAACATAGGGTTGGTCACCCCTGGCCAGACATGACATGCCCTGTGGTGCTGCTGCCACCATGCCACTGCACCAGGGGGGCCCCTGCCACTGTGCATCCACATTGCATGTGCCACCACTGCCATGCAGTGTGCATGATGGGACGGCAATGGGTGTGATTGTGCCATGGTGTTGCTAGCCATGTCATGGCATGGCACTGCCGTGATCAGGCCTGCGGCCTTGGTGCCATCTGGATGTGGACAGCCATTTACTGTTGTGCATCACCAATGTGACATATGTGTACTGTGCATTAACCATGTACCCCCTTCTTCCATCCACAGCACCATCATGACTCCAGGGCACAGCCGTAGCCATGGTTGCACATGACGCCCTCGTGGGTGATGATGCATGCCCATCTCACAGGGCTGTTGACATCACTGTGGTTGACCCTGCAGCTGTACCATCCACATGCTGGGTGACACCGGTCATGGCCACAGCACAGGTAGGCTCTGTGGGCCTCTTGGCTGGTGCTGGCAGGACAGCCAGCAGGTACATCACATGGCTGGGGAGCTTGTCCTGGTTGCCTGACGATGACCAGGATGATGCAGTGGACATTGCTGACACCCTCCTTGCGCTCACCAGCAGCATGCATGGGGGCCTCGGTGCCACCACAGTCAGCACCACCACCATCAGCACAGGCATGGTGGACAGAGGTGCACCCAACATGGGGATCCCTGTGCATGTGGCTCCGGTTGCCACTGATGGCCACACTGTGCATGGTGAGGCTGCAGACATGGCACAGCTACCCATGGCTATGGGTGCTGTGCCCCCCGTGCCACTGTCATGTGCAGTGCCAGTGACATCAGTAGCATCCAGCCAGGATGCTGCGGTTCATGCACCAGCCCCACTGACCTGGTAGGACACCACCCATGGGGATACAGTGGCTTTGCCCAACCAAGCTGCACCAATGTCCCAGCCTGCCTTGGTGCATCTATCTCCCGTAGATGCACCAGGACAGGCTGCCCCATCTTCTGCACATTGGCAATGCCACCATGAAGCATCACCTGCCAATGACATGGGGGCCTATCTTGCCCTTCTGTGGGCAACTGTGGAGGGGTAGGAGGCCCTCCATGAAGAGTTCCATAGCCACAGGACTGTGATGGTCCAGAAGCATGAGTCTGTGGCTGCATGGCATGCACAGATGCTGGCAGAGGCACGCATCATGTGGGTGGGCATGACTGCAGCTCTGAAGTGGATTGCAGCTGCTGCAGAGGCAGTAGCTGCCACTGCAACACACTGTGGACATCGTGCGTCCATGGAGCACATCTCACACACCCTGGTGGTGGAGCCAGGGTGAGCTCTCTGCTGCTGACTCCATCTCCGCTGGCCTCCACACCCACTGTCCATGGCTCAGGCAGTGGCCATGGGTTGGCCACTCCACTGGGCATTCATTCACAGTCTCAGTGCAGCTCCTTGCAGGGTCTCAGGTGGCACCCCCTCTGGCCGGTGTTGGCACACCCACCACCACTAGCCGTGGTAGAGGTCGCCTCCATGTCTGTTGTGGCTGGAGCACTGCCCTGTGATGCCCATGACCCTGGGCCTGCAGTGGCAGCCTTGCACACCTGTGTGCACTGGATGCCCTGCAGGTGGTGCCAGTGGCGGTGTGTGTGGCAGGAACCAACCCCACAGCAGTCCTGGCACCACTCCTGTTTGTGTGCACCACTGTTGTGCCATGTGTCATGGGAATGATGAGTGCATTCTGGTGTCCTCTGTGCCCTTGCTTAGGCTGCTGTGCACACTGACCAGTGATGTCAGCGTCACGGCCCGGGTGTTGCACGGCTGATGCATGCCTGGTGTGTTTGTGTCTCTGTGTTTGTGTGTCCCTCACCGTGTGATTGCCTGTGTGCACCTCTGTGTATTGTCCATTGTCCACTGTGCCGATGGCATGCATTCTCCGTTCCTTGGTGCACACCCTGCAGACATACATACACACCTGCGTACTCACCTGCATGGCCCAAATTGTTCCTCCACTACGCGCCTGTGGTGGTCCCTTACTCTGGCCATTAGTCTCGAGTCCCTCTGTCCCAGTCCAGCGTCACTGCCTTGGCCCTCTGGGGGTGCTCTGGCCTCTCCTTCCCCCAACCCCTCCTCCTCCCTGGAACTAGTCACCCTCACCAGCCTCGACAGGTATTCCATGGTCTAGAGCCATGTTGTGTAGCATACAACAGGCCAAGAATATGCCACAGGCCTTCTCAGAGCTATACTGTAGGGCACCACCTGACCAACACAGGCACCGGAAGCGCATCTTCAGCATGTGAAGACACGCTGTATGATGGTGCGTGTCGCGATGTGTACCTCACTGTAGTGCTCCTCTGCCTGTGTTCCAGGTTGTCGGAAGGGGGTGAGGAGCCAAGGCCTCAATGGATATGCGGCGTCACCTGTGGGAGTAGACGTGCATCCATTTGTATGTTGGGTTACACCTTGCCATGCACCCTGTCCTCATGCCTGGCCTCTGCGGTGTCATGTGCACCTGTCCTGCTCTACCGCTCATGCATCCCCATTGCAGGCAGTCCTGCATCCCTACCCCAGCTGTGCCTGCATGTACCTGTCCATCATGTGGTGCACAGTGGTTGCATTTCTCCCTGTGTCCACCTGTGTACCCTTGCACATCCCTGCTGTCCCATGGCCCATGCCCATGCGTCGCACTGCGTGGATGCCCATGGCCCTCCTCCAGTGTCTTGGCCTTGATGCCCTCCTGTGCTGTTGGGACCCTGTCATGTGCACCTATCAGGTGGCCACTGGGTATGTCCCCGCCCTCAAACCTCATGCAAAGTGCTGAACGGTGCCATATGAATGAAACACTCCCAGAATTTGTGGCGCAGACATTGGTGATGCACCCTGTGGCATCGCACACCACCTGGCAATTCAGGGAGTGGTATCTCTTCCAGTTTATGTAGGCGGTGGCATCCTCACCAGGTGGTGCATGGATTTCCACATGGGTGCAGTCTATGGCACCTATGATGCCTGGCATGTGTGTCACCCTGTAAAACCCCCTGCATGGCTTCTGTCCTCTCCAACTATGTGCTGAGGAAATGGATGTATTCCGAAGCTTGCAGTAACATTGCATTGAGGAACTGTGTGAGGAGGTGGGATGTAGAGGCCTGTTAGATGCCAGTGGTGTCCCCAGTAGGCCTCTGGAAGGTTCCTATGGTGAGCAGGCACATGACCGTTGTCACCTTGGTCTCCACGGGAATGGCATGACCTCGTGCAGTGGGTGCCTGCATCACATCATGGCACAGCTCACAGAGCTGCCTCAGCATGGCCCTGTTCAAGCGGTATCAGCCTACTGTCTCCACATCGGTCAGCTGCTCAAAGGACAGCCTGGCATGATACCGCCATGGAGCCGGCCACCTACAGTGCCTTCCATTGCCCTGCCTCCTTCTCCTCATTTGTGCATCTGCAATGGCCACTGCTGCTGGGTTCATTCTGCCATGGGGTACTCAGTTCAGTCCTCTGGCCCAGCTTCCCTGGCTTGCTGTGCTGGCTGGCTGTCTCTGTCTCACACTCTCTGTCTCTCTCTGTCTTCCACTCTCCCCCTGGATCAGGCAGTGTGCTGCTGCAGCAGTCCAATCAATGACCTGCAGGTGGGCTAGACTTAAGTCTCTTTCTTTTGTATTTATCTTTCTATGGCACATCTTGCCTTTGTGCTGGAAATGCCTCATGGTTGCACCGTGGATTTGCACTGTGAGTCAGGTTGCGCTGTGTATGCATGGGTACACTCCCTGTATATGCGCCGCATGTTATTACGTTGCGCCTATGGCACTTGTCATTGGGCGAAGGACATCTCGGTTGTGTTGGCACATTCACCCTGTTCGAGAATCATTCTACAGCTCATTTCTGACTTGTGCCAGCGCATCTGGGTTGTGCTGGGAGCATCTCTTTTGTGAATCCTGCCCCATGAATATTCTCTTTTAACCAATCTTCAGTTATAACTAGAACTTCAGTAGGGAAGTTACTTCCTTATCCTCTTCTCTCTGGGCCCCACCAGCCCCCTTGCAGAGCTCCTCGCATCCTGAAGTGGTCTCCAGGGACATGACTCTTCCCCACCCCACCCACCTCACCACTTCCTCTCTTCTCCCTTTTTTCTTTAACATAAGCACCTGTTTACTATTTAACCCAGCACTTATTATAGTCCACTCTTTCTGCCTATCATGCACAGCACTGTTGTAGCACTGTCTGTAATATCTGCCTTACAACTGTATGTTAATGTTGAACTTATAATGTGAATGTTTAATGTCATATTCCTGTTGTACCCCTTCCCCCCCCAGTCACACCGGGAAATGAGTAACTTGTCACTCAGTGTGCCTTCCTGGTGAAGCATTTCAATAAATAAATAGTGAAGCAGTAGCACCCAGTCACTCCTTAACTACCATTAAGAGGTGTAAGGCCCTACCTATACCGAACAAAGGGAGTACCACCCCACTGTTAAGTGTGTTGTTACTAACTGCAATTGTGCAAACCAAAGAAGTACAACACCATCACTGTCAAAGCCAAATAAAGTAACAATGAGCATGTGAATTTTGCAAGTAGAAATTATTATTCACGCACAAGCTCTTCTGCTACAGAACCATGTAAGCCCCTTTCAGGAATGCTGGCAGATCCCACTGATTGTCACTCTGACTAGTTTCACGTTACTGCCTCATCAGGGAGAGGAAACCTGTATCTCTGCACTGTTTAAATCCCCAATCACTTGAAGACATACTACATCAATAGAATTTTTGTAGTGCAAGATACACATTTGAGCATAAAATCCAACATAACAAGTACAATTCATATCCCAGAGTAATAAATAGTAACCCGTCATATACACACAGATTAAAAACATAGGTCAGATGCTGTCCCACAGAGCTGGACCACTTACCCGATATCATAGCCATTGTTGAAACATAGCTGTCTAAGACAACCCCTGACTCCTTCATCTCCTTCCCTGGTTACACCCTCCTCAGGGAAGACTGAGTTGGCAAACGCAACAGTGGATGCACCTACTATATGTGAAACACCCTATCAGGTCATGCCCTCCCATCGCCCAAACTAGATAACGGTGCTCAAGCCCTGTCCCTAAAACTCACCCTGAACCCTGCAAAGGCACCACTGATCCTTCATGTGGCCTGTATCCCCCCTCGGAACCAGACCCTTGCCATCAGCTCGCTCACAAACTACCTCAACCAGCAACCTCATAAGCTCAAACAGATCATCCTAGGGGACCTGAACACTAATTGGCTCTCCAGCTCCAACTCACACATTATTGACTCCTTCTCAGCCCTTAACATGAAACAACTTGTCTCCAAACCTACCGGGTACAACCTCACCTCTGGTACTGGTACCCAGTTAGACATTGTTCTCTCCAACTACCAGCACAAAATCGTGGACCTACGTGTCCTCCCTAACACTCTTAGCGATCACTCCCCTGTCATATTCACCTGGTCCACCCAGGTTCAAAAACCAGCCCCAGAACTCCAGCGATGCCTTCACCCCAGCAGCCTCTATAAACTAAGACTTTATCTAGTGCAATGGGACTGGATGCCCATTACCCACACCACAACTATAGACCAAGGGCTTGATTACTTCACTAGCTCCTTCAACAAAGCCTGTGACATTTTCACACCCCTCACCAAGACCATAGCTAAAAAAATGAAATGCCACCTGGATTACCCCAGTGCTTCTCCATCAAATGAAATTAAGGGATAACCTTTGGCATAAAGCTGTGGACTCAGTTAAACCATCAGATAGGAAGACCTATAATGCCAAATGTAACAAGTGCAAGTGGGCCATCCGAAAGGCTAAGGCTGAGCACTACAAATCTGCCCTCGCCTCTTACTGGGGTAATGCCTGAAATTTCTGGGGTAAGTTAAAGGAGCTGAATGGGAAGACACAATCTCTCCCCCATCCCAACTCATCGTCAATGGCTCCATCACCACAGAGCCACACACTATTGTCGACAGCCTCAACAACTCCTTCACTGACCTCAGCTCTGTCCTGCCCAAGAATTTCTTTGACCCAGTTCCTCCGTCCCCCACACCCAACCTCCACCACCCCCAATTCCACCTCCTGACCATAACCCAGCAAGAAGCCAAGCCATACCTGCACAAAGCTCTCAACAGCACCAGCCCTTGCAATGACCCACTTGACACTAGGCTACTGCAGCAAGTGCTGGACACAGTACTCACCCCCCTCATCCCCCTGCTTAATTGCTCACTATGCCTAAGTCAGTTCCCTCTTGTCTGGAAAATGGCAATTGTCACCCCGATTCACAAAGGTGGAGACTGCACTGCCCCCAGTAATTAATGTCCAATTTCTATCCTGCCCCTATTTTCCAAGGTGCTGGAAAAAATCATGGCCGACCAGCTATCTGACTATCTTACCAAGCACAGCATCATGTTCAAGGAGCAATATGGCTTCTGCGCAGAGCACAGTACCACCACCGCCCTGCTGGAATTCTCCAGTTTCCTCCACACAGCACTGGACACTGGGCACCTGACCGGAGCAGTCTTTATCGACCTCTCCAAGGCCTTGGATATGGTCTGCCACCCTCTCCTCATCAACTCCCTGCAGAACATCAGTCTCTCTCTCAAGGCTCCTTTCCTGGTTTGACAGCTATTTGTCATCCAGGTCCCAGCAAGTGAAAATCAATAGCACCCTGTCCAATGCCCAACCTGTCCACTCTGGAGTCCCCCAAGGCTCCATATTAGGCCCACTCATCTTCAGCCTCTACCTTAACACACTCCCTACCTTCTGCTCAAAAAAAATCCTTCTCTGTACAGACGATGCTGTCCTCCTCATCTCGCACCCCACCCTACCACCCTACAGAACACCATCCAGCACTCCTTCACCAAGGCCGAACAATGGTTCATTGACCACAGGTTGGTCATCAACCTAAAAAAAAACTAAATCCATGCTCTTAGCCCACCATCAGAACAAAACCAAAAACACCCCCCTCCAGATCCTCCTCATTACCCAAGTACCCCTTGAACAGACGACTACGTACAGATACCTGGCCATCACCCTTGACATTGCCCTCACTTTCCACCACCATATTGCAGCCCTCTCATCAGCCATAAACATATGGATCGGTCTCCTCTACTGCCACAGAGACTGCCTGCCACCCGAGGTGCTTCGTATGGCAGTCACCTCATCAGTCCCATCCCAGGTAGACTATGGCCTCCATATCTATGCTGCTGCTGACAAAACTTCCCTCAACAAAGTACAACTGTCCATCAATAAGGCCTGTAGGCTCCTGTCAGGTGCCGACAGGTGCACCCACACCTGCTCTCTCTACTTGCTCACCAACATGCTCAATTTTGAAGAGAGACTCCTATACCAATCCTGTCTGTTGGCAAAGAAAATACTCCTGGGTCTCTCCCCCCAGGGGTGACCTCCTCTCTCAGTGGTGCCTGCCCCTTAGTAGTGACCCACAGTACTTGCAAACCCACCCTCACAGTACCCAGAGTCAAGACCTCGCTCACACAATGGTCCTTCCCCAATAGAGCCCCTCTTCGATACAACTCCTTCCCTGCCGTTATTACCAACCTCCCTAGAATAGGCCCCTTCAAAGTTTTGCATTCAGAACCCACCTCTTTGCCTCACACTGCTGCAACTGCTGACAGACCATTGTCCCTCCCTCCCCCCCAGCTCGACTTCCCATCTGCCCACTGCCCCTCCCTGACAATATCCCCAGGGCAGCTAATCCTCCATGAAGAACACCTTTAATAGCACTATCATTCTATATTCCTCCACCCCTGATAATCCACACCTTTTCCCCGTCTTCTCCCTCCCCCTCTCCACCCCTTAGACTGTCCCTCAGTCACTATTTAGAGCAATTATCTCCCCTCCAAAGCAATGCCCACTAATGTACCCTCGTATTCTCATGAAGTTATTCTAGGTTATACCTCTGTTATATCGGCTCATGTAACTACTCTACTGTATGGCTCTCTTCCAACTAGCACTCGGTCCTCTCCCTCCACCAGAGCTTTAAAGCCTCTCTCTGGGGTTTTCTCAAAATGGCTGCCACCTGTCTCTGCACTAGACAAACTCTCTCAGCCTGAGATGCCCCAACTAACTGAGATGCTACCTAAACATTACGACTTGGGCAGAGCACAACTGTGCTCATACTCCTCCTGTTCTCACAGCATATATAAAAATGGACCATTTAGGCCCACTGGCAAAACAGGGTGAGCACTATAACTGTGCACTACTTTCTCTTGCACTGGGCCCACTCTATCCCAACTGTGACTCCTCCTTATTCTAACTGCTAGCCTTACAACTTGCTCCTTGGAGCGAAGAACTCACACTGCACTTCTTCCTACTGACTGCAATGTTTAATACTGTATTGTAATACCTGTTTTTGGTATTGTTGTCTTACAATGTCCTTGTGTTCTGGTCACTTTATATTAACTCTTCACTACTATTTGCCTGATGAAATCTGATGCTTGTAAAGTCCCTGTTGTGCTAATTCTATGTAATGTAATCTTCCACTTGTATTTGCCTGATGTTCATGTATGCACCTTGTAATCTCCCGGGTCGCACCTGAAAATAGGCACTTGGCTGTCTAGTGTGCTTACCCGGTTAACAAAAGCAAATAAATAAATAAAATTATACTCCCCTACTCCATTGTGTTGTTCTGTTTATTGTAAACTGCACGTGTCTGACGAGGAGCCTTTGGAAACGAGTCTATGACTCAAAGGATTATAATTCCGATTTGTACAATAAATAAAAGAAATATATTTAGTAACCATCATCATAACACATAAGACCATATTACAATATTACAATATTATATTTGATATTATCCTAACATAAATTACTCCAAGAAATAGAAAGATACAGGCATAAACAATTATGGTCAAATAGCATGAAAAAATGTAGGGGGAGGCAAGAAGGAGGGATCAAAAATAAAAGGAAAAAAACAGACAATAGAAACAAAGGAGGAGTGAAAATGGAGGATACTGCAGAAAAAGGGGATAATGAAAAATAGAGGATCCTTAGGTGGTGCTATAAAATGCTTAATGTCAAAACTGAAAAGACACAGTATGCATACATACAGTAAATAAACCACACATTTTTCTAATATATAATTGAAATATTTTAAACATGTTAAACATCAGATATGCCCGCTCCATTTTTTTCACCATTTGACCCTGCACAGATATATATTTTGCACTACACAAATTCAATTAATGCACTATGTCTTTAAGTAATTTGGGATTTAAACAGTACGCGGATATAGGTTACCACTCCCTGATGATGTGGCAACACACAAAACTGGTTGGAGTGACTACTGGTGGGATCTGCTGACATTTCTGAAAGGCACTTACATGGTTTTGTATCAGAGTAACTTAAATACAAATTTATGCTAGCAAAGTTTACATGCTTAGTGGTACTTTATTTGGCTTTGATGTCGGTGGTGCTATGCTTCTTTGCTTCCCATCTGTACTACCAAGCTCCTTCTCACAGCCAACCACTGAGACCTCAGTCTTTCTTGGATTAAGTTTCAGACAGATTGCTGTCAGCAATATAAAAACATGGAAAAGGCCAGTCCAGTGGTTTAAAAGGCTGAGGCCCTGGTCACTGTATCTTCTGCCATGTTAATTACCCAGGTTCTGGAATGGACTCAGGTCATTGGGGATTGGCAGGGGTGAGACAACATCAAGTGTCTGATGTATTGCTCTCCTTTCCTGGGGAGGAGAAGGTTACCAGCCCAGTCTTAGACTGCAATCAGGTGAAGCTCTGGTGGTAGTGCAGCTTCAGGTGGCACAAAGGGAGGAGCTGTGGGTGTGTCTTGCATGTGTGCCCCCCACACTGGGCAAGAAAGAAAAATGGGAGAGAAAACTGGTATTGGAGGCTTCATAAGCCCTGCCCACTCTTCACCGAGTCCACACCATTGCCTAGTAATAATTGATCCTCTCTGGATGCTTGCGTGGGGAGGGGTAACCTTCCGTGCTCTGGCTTCATCATGGGGGAGCCCATGGGGGAACCTCAGGACCTGGTATGTCCCAGGGTAGATAGTTACCAACTCAGTGGGTGGGGAAGGGGCTGATCAGC
Organism: Neoceratodus forsteri; assembly: GCA_016271365.2. Taxonomy (NCBI): domain Eukaryota; kingdom Metazoa; phylum Chordata; order Ceratodontiformes; family Ceratodontidae; genus Neoceratodus; species Neoceratodus forsteri. Next base: position 377,059,375 of record CM057449.1, read on the forward strand.
TACCCTGCAATATGAGGAGGAGAAAACTACTTGTAGAAAAAAAGATAAGCTTGGAAAAATAGGATTTCACAGCTATAATTGACTACTGACAATTAGCAGGCATAAACATATTGATGCGGGTGTCAACCACATATGGAAAAAAATATGTATCATACTTCCTATTGATCCCACCTAAGGACCTTGTACTGTATCATTTTCTAGGTTTACAATTCAGTTACACAAGATACCCCAACTAAAATGTGTCATCTTGAACCAGAATACATAGCTGTCCTTCTTCCACTGTTTATGATTTATTGTTGTGAGGACTGAAGTGCAATGGTGCTGGCTATATTAGTTGCACAAGGTTATGCAGTGAGCCAGGAACAATGACTGGATTCAAACCTTTCATCTCGTGTGCTGTAATGACTGGGTCATTAGGCTTTCTATTAAAAATACTATTATTTAGGCAGGGTTTCTTATATAACTCCATTAATTTTTATAGCCCTAGAGAACATGATTGATATCATAACAGGAGATTTGCTTGTAAACTTATTCTGTTCCTTCTTTAGATGTTATGCAAAATGTATCTATAAATTCACTCACATGGTATTAAGCATGCTGTATATACTAAGACTGTAAGGTACCAACATATAATAACGCAAGAATGATCACTTACAGCTAAAAAGAAGGGCATTGCGATATTCTACATGAAACTGTAAAACTGCATTGACAATTAACAAGTAGCTTCATTGAAAATGGTGTCACTCTCCTAAGATGTGTGAAATTAATGCAGCTGTCAATTTAAAGAGCAGGTATGAGTATACATACGCATCTCTTATTTAGCTGCTACAATTTACTAGAGAAAAGCTTTTTAATAGTGTGCTTCTTTCCCATGATTTGAAATACATTTTTGCCAGTCTATCAATAACATCCATATAAAAGCCATTTATCTGGATTATCTGAGTTCACAGTACACTTACTAGGTATAATGGTGTTTACCATGAAGGCAGACTGTGATGTCACAGAAACAGCAATTGTGTGACTAGTTGAGGCAAAAGAAACATTTTGAAACAGACAGTGGGAGTAAGTACTTCTTATTGTGAAATGTTTAAAAGAGTGATAAACAGTGCTGAGAACTTAAACAAGAATAACGTCAAATCAACGACTATAAACATCCTCCTCCTACTACTCCCTCTGTTCATGCGCTGCCCATTCCTTTTATATCTCTCACAGTAAATCTGTAGCAATACAGTCTGCTTTGTCTGTTTGACTTTCTACACTGTGGAGCTGACTTCCTCTCACCATCCATCTCTCTATTCCTCCCTGCACTCCCTCAAACCACTCATACTGACACGTTTCTCCAAAAAATGCACCTTCATCTAGGCTTTATCAATTCATTTCATACATTTAATCTCATTTTTATTTATTTACCCTGGAAGGCATGTTGAGCAAAATTTCCCATTTTCAAAGGCATCCAGCATACAAAAAAGAATACAGAAAGGCAAGATAAAACAATTTGCATGACACTAAGCATAATTACAGTAAGATCCATAAGTTTACAAGGATGACACTTTTTTACCTGGAACATTGACTTCCTATGTTTTACAGAGAGTTTAAGAAAGTGCTATAGTTCCAGGGACCAACAGGCTTCTTCATCTTTTTGCCACATTACAGTCATCCATGTCCTTTTCATCCCTCCTATTTTGTTCACTCAGTTGTATAGCTTACAACTCAGTGTACTCTGTAATCTGAAATTTTGGTCTCAATGAAGTCTGCACAATTATCTTACCATACATTGGTCTCATGGGTATGCCCCACATTCGCCGACACCAACATAGTGAACTAAATCTCTGTTGGCAAAATATACACTTTGCCAACAAGTTGCTGTGTTGGTGTGCCTGAGACAGGGGCCCACTGTCTCACGGTCCTGCACCCCTGACCCAAATCAACTCCAACTGGATGGGGTGGAGGGGCAGAGCCCAACTGCATGGGGGTTCGGGGACCAAAGCCCCCTCAATAGAAATAATGGACCAGGAGACACACTGGAATCATGTCAACCACAACTTGCGGTTGACATGATTCCAGTCGGTGAGATGCCATTCAACAAAAGGGTTGTCAAACCAGCATCATACAGCAGGTAGCATGCTCCCTTAGCTGTCAACCTGGCTACTCTATAACCAACACATGAGTACACTTTTTACATTGCTTTTGTCTTTCTGTGAAATTCATTATTTGTACTGTGATTTTATTGTACATGTTCAGCCTTCTAGTGTTGTCACTTTATGATTGCTGTTTCACACCCTGCTGTATCGCCTCCCCCTAACCACACCTAGAAAGAAGCCCCAGCTCAGTGTGCCTATCCCCATCTCCAAATATTACATAAATAAATAAACATAGAGGATAATGTATAGCGTACTGACTATAACAGCATGTGTATTCATCAAGAGGTTGACATGGTGAATTTTGAACCTTAAGAGCATAGCTCGAGAGGTTCTGTCACCATAGCAACCTTGAGATGTGCATGCAAGCTTTTCATAGTCAGTGCACTATATACAGTATTGTATTTTATAGTGTATGGCATGCTATTTGGGATTAGTCTTTAGTAAGAAAACAGCTTTATATTGAAAGGCAGATTTTACTTGTAAGTGAACACATTTTTCTGTGGAACCATGCACTTGGGTAAAAAAAAAAACACCAACTTTGGTAAACACTGTCAAACACAACACAACTGTATTCAAAACTAATTTTAAACTAAAAGAGTACAGCAAATACATGTTTATGCATTGGATGAGAAAACAAACTCCTAGTCAAGTGATCACATTGCTCCTATGACCTTGCTGTCTTCTTTGGGTGACCTGCTAAAATAAACAAAACAGTTGTACAGCTGATAGAACTGTCACAGCATAAGACATGCATTTCTAAATTGTTGTGCTGCAGTAGTTATGTAGCTAGCGCAACATAACAAACAGAATGACATGGCTACTGCAGCATAACAATGATATTCTAGTAATAGATTTTTATCCATAATGACATTCTACTATACACTATATAATAATTTAGCCATTTTGAATTATTACATAAAGTAGTTACCTCTTTAAAATTCCTGGTAGACAATTGGTTGGACTGTAGGCATCCTCAATTGTTTTGATTGGAATTTCATGGGCTGTATACAGTACACGCTGATTCTTTGCAGCTTCCTTTTTGAACATCAGTACAGGCTTGTCCTGTTTGTCCTGTTTGGGAATAGTTTGAGAAAACATAGAAGCACAGGCACTACTGGCAGAAAAAGACCAAGGGATCAACAACATTGTATTTTACGCATCAGCTTATCTCTGTTTCTTTTATTCTTCATTACTTCATTCATTTACGTGGAAACTAGATCCTAATCCCCTACAAATGGCCTACCTCTGTTGCTTAATCATTTAACACAGTCACACTCATCAGTTTGTGGCATCATAATCATATCCCTAGCAATGAACTGCAATGTTATAAACAGAGGATTACTGTATGATGTCAGCAATGGATTAAGCAGCATGGGGTAAGGATCATGTTTCCCTACAAATTTACCAAGTAATAAAGAACACTGGGAATTAGTAAGTAGTAAATAAGTGTATTCATAAAATCCTAGAAAATGAATGCCCATTTAAGCTGACTCTTATATTCAACAGCACATTAAATAACATTCACAGTCACATGGAAAATAAATGCATACAATATATAAAATATGGACTGAATTTTGTCTAAGTACTACATTTTTGTTAAACTTTTCACAAAAGTGACAAACTTTAAACATAGAATAGGGATTGGGAACAACAATAGAAAATTCATAAATGTTTCTTTCCAGACTGCCTGTTTAATTATCTGTCCTGCCTCTGAAAAGGCATTGTTTAATTTTATAAAATGGGTAAGAAAAACCCTTTGCAGTCATTGGTGCAAACACATCACATGGGCATGCATTATAAAAGCAATAATACCACACCAGGTCGGCAGTATTGGGCAATACCAGACTGCCCAGAGGTGTAATGAAACCTGAAGCCAAAGGCGGAGGGCCTTATAGCCCTTGGAAGGTCCAGTATTTCCCATACTGCCTACCCTGGAGGGTATTACTATGCTTAGAAAATGTGCTATAATTGAAATAAATACATAGATACAAAGTTTTATGTTTGCAATACATGAAATTTAACTTTATTAACTTTCTGTAAAATTTTTAATGGGGAGAGAAAAAATTGTACCTTTTTGGGAGGAGTGGTTAAATTAAAACACTAGAATCACACGGCTGCACATTCTACAGATGAGGGGTGACCAAAATGACACCCTATTTATTTATTTAATTGCTTTTGTTAACCGGGTAAGCACACTAGACAGCCAAGTGCCTATTTTCAGGTGCGACCCAGGAGATTACAAGGTACATACATGAATATCAAGCAAAAACAAGTGAAGGATTACATTAAAGAGAATTAACACACAGGGACAATACAAGCAACAGTACCAGCAGGGATTTACATTGCAGGCAGTAGAAAGAAGTACAGTGTGGTTTCATCGTTCCAGGCAGCAATGTTGTAAAGCTTGCAGGTAGGCAAAGAGGAGTAACATTGGGATAGAGTGGGCCCAGAGCAAGATAAGGGGGTGCACAGTAATAATGATTACCCTGTTGGGCAGGTGGGCCTAAGTGGTCTATTTTTCTAGTAAACTGTGAGTACAGGAGGTGTATAAGTACAGATGTACTCTTGCTGTAAGTGATAAGTTGCCGCTGGGGGTTGGGTTTGAAGGCTGTGAGGGAGGAGCTTAGGGAACTGCAAACTGACCTGTGCCCTCAGGGAAGGTCAGGAGGGAGGAAACAAGGAACAGCCATATGAGTTAATTCTTAAATATACATAAATATGTATCACTTATGAGTACAACTGTAGACCATATGAGTAGGATTGTGGTTTTCAGTTATTACTGTAGTTGGCTGTCTTAGGCTGCATGCAAGGGTATTTAGTATAAAAATTTCTGTTAGAGGCTGGGCCAGGATTAGTTAACTCTATTTGCTGTAGAGAGAGTTAGTGTGGAAAGGATTTTTGTAAATTTTGCTTTTTTTATTTATTTTTTTGAAAGGTTTCTGTGGCTGTGTTTTTTGAATTAAGCTGAAAGGTTTCTGCGGTTGTGTCTTTTGAATTTAGCTTAAAGGTTTTTGTGGCTGTGTTTTTTGGAATTAAGCTCAATGGGGGCACAACAGCCTCAGTTAAAGCTGGGGGGATGGACCCAAAGAGTACCTGGGGCAAGCATCTCAGTTTTGGACTACATGTGTTTGTGAGACTTGGGAATACTATTGGTGGGTTTGGAATTGTGTTCATAAATAATTGCAATCAGTATAGAAAGACTGTATTTCACTGTCCTCTACAGGTAGTGTGGAACATGGGTAGGATTGTGGGGTGCAATAGTTGTGGGGTAGCAATCCAGATGAACATACTGTGGAGGCTGGGAGGTTGCCCAATATGCCACAGGCTAAGGAAGCTTGAGGAAGAGGTTCAGTGGCTTGGCAGGGAGCTGGGGAGGTTGAGGGATGAGGGGAGGGTTGTGCTGGTATAAGGGCTGGCATCTGAAAATATCAGGGGGCACCACAGAGAAAGAACAGTGGGTTAAGGGAAGGTTCAGGAGGGGGGGAAAACTAGACAGGAAGCCAGCTGAAGAAGGGTGGACAATAGAAGGGCCTAGCAAAAGAGGAGCAGCAGTAGGCAGGATGGAGTAGAAAACACATAGTAAGGTAAAGAACATAGGGAATATGTTTGCTGTATTAGCGACACATGGGGAAGAGGATGCAAGAGGAGATTGCACAAGGGATAGTACTCATGGAGAGGAAGGAGTAAGGGGCGTTATTAGTGGAGCGATTGAGCATGGCATGACAGGGGGAGGGATAATTCTTGGAGAAGTGAAGAGGGAGTGGGAGTTTGGCAGTCAAACAGGAGAAGGGGAGGGGTCTCAATTGAGAGGGGCAAGGGGAAGACACTGGGGCAAATGGGAAAAAACACAGTCTTGAGTGACACTGGGAATGAGAACCTGGGTGGGGGGTGGTGATGGGCATAAGAAAAGAGATGGGGGGTATACTGGTGTTGGGGGACTCCATACTCAAGGGGATCAGATGGGGCAGCAAGGGGGAGAGGCACAGTTGGATATGAGTGGAGTCCATACCGAGATTGAAGGCAGACAAGGCAGGACAGGCAATCCTAAGGTGTGCAGGGAGGGAGTAGGAGGAAATCACACATTGTGGTACATGTGGGGACAAATAACCTAGCGGGGGAAATGATGGAAGTAACAAGGGAGAGGTTTGAGGAAGTGGGAAGGTTGTGCGAGAAGATTGGGGAGTCTGTGGCTTTCTCAGAGGTGCTTCCAGTACCCTGCACAAGCACAGTGAGAAAGGAGAGGATTAGAGAGCTGAATGCATGGTTGGTAGAATGGCATTGAACTAAGGGGTATGGGGTTGTGGGCAGCTGTGGCAGTACCTATGATAATAACAATCTGTTTGCAAGGGATAGGCTGCACCTGAGTGGGGAGGGGAATGAGGTATTAAAGCAAAGACTGGGGAGGTATATTGCGACAAAGGTGGATTTAAACTAGATGGGGGGGTGGCAAGTGGACAGCAGGCAGGCAGGGATCCGATAGAGTGGAGTCATAGCCTACCCCACAGACTAGCAGGGAAGGACTCAGGACAGCTGAAAAGGGAGGGAGGGAGGGAGAAGAATGGAGGAGATGGAGAGCGATGAAGGGAAAGGGGCAGGATGGAGGGTGATCTCGCTGAATGCAAGAAGCTTAGGCAACAATTCATAATTCATCTGAGCTACAGGCACTCATGGCAGTGTGGAGGGTGGAAATTGCAGCTGTCATTGAAACATAGGCAACTGAGCACTGGGACTGGGATCTGGCAATCCCAGGATACAAATTATGCAGGAAAGACCATTTGGAGGGGAGGTGGGGTGGGGTGGCAGTCTATGTGAGGGACAGGATCAAATGCACAAGGGATGAGGGGGAAGAAAGAAGAACAGAGGCAATCTGGCTGCAGCTCCTAGACTCAAAGGGTAGGAAACTGAGGTTTGGGGTGGTATACAGGCCACTGTCCCAGTCTGAGGAGATTGACAGGGAATTAGCAGAACAAATCAGAAAGGAATATAGAGAAGGGAAGGTGGTCATCATGGGGGATTTCAACTTGCCTGGGGTCGACTGGAGCATTCTGGTCACCTCCAGTGCTAGGGAGCAACTGCTCCTGGACGCAGTCCAGGAGGGTCTCCTGACACAGTTGGTCAGTGTACTTACTAGGCTAAAGAACACTTTAGATCTGGTATTGTCAAATGGGGATGCAGTAAGGGAAATAAGGGTGAAGGACCCACTAGCCAGCAGTGATCACCAAACTGGATGGTTTAACATCACGATGTGCAGGGAGCCAGAGAAACCAGTAATCTGAGTGGTAAACTTAAGGGGGGGCGGACTTTGGCAGGATGCGGGAAGTACTGAAAGAGAAACTGTAGGGCATAAGGCAAGAGGATCCACGACGGGAGTTCGACAAAAATTTTGTCGATCGCCCAATCAGCGACACCAGCAGATTGACCTCATTCTGCAGTCGTCGGCCAGTTCGAACTGTAATTCCTTATTTTCTTTGGGGGACTTTGACCCCCGAACTCCCCATGCTGGGGGCTGCACCCCCCACACCACCCCCACTTAAGGATTCTCAACTCCAGTTGGAGCTGATTGGGGGGGGAGTGCAGGACCCCCGACAGACAGTGCCGGGTTCCAGCAGGTCTCCTACAGCAGCATGGTGCTGTAGTCGTCGTGGGGGACCTCGCTGGTGAAATGTCGCTGTCGGGGGGGGGGGGTAACCGAAGGCCAGAGATGGATGCAGAGCAGAAATGGGATATTATTAAATGGGGAATTACAGAGGCAATGGAAGCCTACACCAAGACACAAAGTAAGAAGAGGAACAAAGCAAGGAAACCATGCTGGTTGAACAGCGAGGTACTGGAGGCAGTGAGGGCAAACGAGAGGAAAACCAGAGGTATAGGAGGACAGGAAAGGAAGGGGACAGGGAGGTATATGCAAGATTGTCCAGGGAGGTGATCAGAAAAGTGAGAAAAGCCACGGCACAGAGGGAGCTGAGTTTAGCACAGGAAATTAATGGGGGGGGGAGACTTTTTCAGATATATCAGGGAGAAAAGGAAGTGCAAGGAGACAATAGTGAGGATAAAAAAGGAGGAAGAGTGGATGGAAAGGGGAGGAACAGGCAGATGCACTGAATGAATACTTTCCTCAGTATTCATGGAAGAAAGGAGGACAGCTACCACGATGGACTGGGTGGGTGGGGACGGGGGAGAGGAGCCACAGATGGAAGAATTGAGGGAGGCAGAATTCTAGAGGTACTGAGGACATTGAAAGTAGACAAGGGACCAAGGCCAGGTGGTATCCACCTCAGGTTGCTGAGTGAGATGGCGGAGCTGTTGGTGGAGCCACTGGCAAATCTGTACAGCACCTCACTGGAGTTGGGATGTATGTCAACAGACTGCAGGATGGCACAAGTAGTGCCATTACACAAGACCGGACCAAGGAACGAACTGGTTAATTATTGTCCAGTAAGTCTTACCTCCATAGTGTGAAAACACATGGAAATGATACTAAAGGAAATACTGGTGTGGTACCTGCAGGACAACGGCCTCCAGGATGTGAGGCAGCATGGGTTCATTTCAGGGAAGTCTTGTCAAACCAACCTGAAACAGTATTATGACTGGGTGATAAGTGGGCTGGTAAGGGTTCATGTGGTGGATGTTCTTTACTTGGACTTCAGCAAGGCCTTCGATTCGGTGCCTCATGGGTGGCTTGGGGTGGCAGGTAACAGGTGTAGGGGAAAGGGGCAAAAATGATGAACTGGATTACAAGCTGGCTGAGTGGGAGGCTGTAATGGTTGGTGGTGGGATGGAAGCTCTCAACTCCAAGGCTGCTGATGAGCAGGGTGCCACAGGGCTCTGTGCTGGGACCAGTATTATTTGGGCTCTTCATATCAGACATTGTGCATGGGGTGGTGAGCAAGGTAAGTCTGTTCACAGACAACATATAAATGGGAGCAGTGGTGGATGATGGGGAGGGATTGATGCAGTTGCAGGGGGACCTAAGCAAGCTAGAGGAGTGGTCAGAGAGGTGGCAGCTGGGGTTCAAAGCAAAGAAGTATAAGGTTATGCACTTTGGGGTGAAGAATTCAAGGAGAGAATACTGGCTGGGAGGGGTTAAGCTGGGGATCAATGAGCAAGAGAAGGACCTAGGGGTAATGGTAACAGGTATCATGAACAACACTGCCCAGTGCAGGAGAGCAGCTGCAAAAGCAAACAAAATGCTGGAGCGCATAGTGAGGGGGGGTTTCATTCAGGTGAATAGAGGTGATATTGCCCCTCTATGGGTCACTGGTAAGGCTGCATTTGGAGTATTGTGTGCAGTTTTGGAGGCCATACATCAAGCATGATAGCAGGCTACTGGAGGGGGTGCAGAGGATGGCAATGAAGATGATAAGTGGAATGGAGGGGAGAGACTATGAGAGCAGGCTGGGAGACCTGAATATGTACACCCTGGAGGATAGAAGGGACAGGACATGATAGAGACATTCAAGTATCTGAGGGGAATCAAAAAGGATGGGCCAGATAGAGTAATTAAGGTAAGGAGGGGGAGGGACACCGGGCATGTGGGCTAAGAATAGAGGATGGGGGGGATATTTAGGAGGGAAATGAGGAGACACTATTTCATGGAGAGGGTGATAGCAAAATGGAATGCACTACCAGTATGGGTGGTACCATGTAAATCTGTAAACAGCTTTAAAAAGGCATAGAACAGGGAACAAAGAAAACATAGAAACATAGACTTTGATGGCAGATAAGGACCACTTGGCCCACCCAGTCTGCCCATTTCCCTACATACTGGATAAGCTGCAGATTCTAGTTAACCAACAGCCTACTTCCTGCCACCCCCCCCCCCACTAAAATTGCCTTGTGTCTGTTACATGCATGTTTGAATTCCCCCACTGTTTTAGCCCCAACAACCTCCCCAGAAAGGCAGTTCCACGTATCCACCACTCTCTCCATGAAAAAAAATTTCCTCACATTACCACTGAGCCACCCCCCCTCTATCTTTAAATTGTGTCCCCTTGTTCTTAAACATATCTTTTTCTGAAAGATGCTACCCTCCTGGACTTTGTTGATTCCCTTGAGGTACTTGAAAGTTTCTATCATGTCTCCCCTGCCCCTCCTTTCATCAAGGGTATACATATTAAGCTCTCTCAGTCTCTCTTCATATGATTTCTGATGCAGACCCTGCACCATTTTAGTTGCCCTCCTCTGGACTGCTCCCATCCTGTCTATGTCCTTGCTTAGATGAGGTCTCCAAAACTGTACACAGTACTCAGATGGGGTCTCACCAACTGTCTGTACAGAGGGATAACCACTTCCTTTTCTACTTGGATGCCCTTCCTATGCATCCCAGTATCCCTGGCTCTCCTTACTGACTTCTCACATTGCTTGCCCACCTTTAGATCATCTGATATGACTACCCCCAAGTCCTGTTCCATTTTTGTTGTTGTTAGTACCTCCCCTGCTATTGTGTACTCTTCTCCTGGGTTTTTGTTTCCCAGGTGCATTACTTTGCACTTCTTTGCATTGAATCTAAGTTGCCATAAAGTATGTCTGACCATTCCTCCAACCTTGCCAAGTCCCTTCTCATCCTTTCTACCCCCCTTGTGTATCAACTCTTTTACAGATCTTTGTATTATCTGCAAAGAAGCATACCCTTCCCTCCAGACCCTCTGCAATGTCACCTATAAAGATGTCAAAGAGGACTGGACCTAGTTCTGAGCCCAGAGATACTCCACTAGTGACCCCCCTTTCTTCAGAATGTGTTTGACTCACTATTACCTTCTGTGTGCTGTTGTGCAGCCAGTTTGCAACCCAGGCTACCACCCTGGGACCCACTCCCAAGCTGGCTAACTTGATTATTAATCTTTTGTGTGGGACTGTGCCAAATGCCTTGCTAAAGTCTAGGTAGACCATAGCCACAGCCCCTCACTGGTCTATTACTTTGGTCACCCAGTCAAAGGAATCTATTAGATTCGTCTGACATGACCTTCCTGCTGTAAATCCATGCTGCTTTGGGTCCTGTGCCCCCGCTGGCCTCTAGGTACTCAACATTTCTTTCTTTCAGAAGTGATTCCATCATTTTCCCTACCGCTGAGGTCAAACTTACAGGTTTGTAGTTTTCTGCTTCTGCCTTGCTCCCACTTTTGTGAAGGTGAATCACATCTGCCCTCCTCCAGCCCTCAGGTACCACCCCATCGTGCCATGATTTGGTAAAAAAGTGTGGTCAGTGGTGTCGCTAGGTCCTCCCTTAGTTCTTTTAGGATTCTGAGGTGAATCCCATCAGGCCCCATTGCTTTGTGCACCTTGAGTTTTAGGAGTTCTTTCAGGACTCTTTCTTCTGTAAATGGACTGGTGTCAACCCCTCTACCCAGAGTGCTTCTATTGTCTGGTTTAAGTAACTCCTCCTTATCTTCTTTTGTGAATACTGAGCAAAAGTATTCATTCAGTATATCTGCCTTTTCACTGTCTCCCTCTGCCCACCTCCCCTCTCCTCCCTTATTAATCTTCACTATTCCTCCCTTAACCTTTCTATGCTCCCTAATGTACCTATAAAAGGTTTTATCCCCCTTCTTAACTGACTTGGCTATTTTTTCCTCAGTTTGGGCTTTTACTATTCTGACTGCCTTCCCCGCTTCTTTCTGCTTTAATTGATAGAGGTCTCTGTCGTGCTCCTTCTGTGATGCCTTATACTTTTTGAATGCAGCCTTTTTCTCCTTAACCTTCCCTGACACCTCTTTTGAGAACCATAGTGGTTTTTTTTACTCTGCTTTGTTTTCTTTATCTGTTTCACACAAAGGCTTGTTGCCTCTATGATAGTAGTTTTGATTTTTCTCCATTGTTCTTCTACCCCTCCTTTTTGGCCATTTGCTAGTGCATTCCTCAGGTATTCACCCATTTTGGCAAAGTCAGCCCTTCTAAAGTCCAGTATGCTTGTTTTTGTATGGCTTGTCTCCATGGTTGTGCTTATTGTGAAGCACACTGTGTGGTGGTTGTTTGTTCCCAGATGTCTACTGACTTCTAAATTTGTGATCCTCTCTCCATTTGAGAGTACCAGGTCTAGTATTGCTTCCTCCCGAGTGGGTTCCAACACTAGCTGTCTAATCCTGCCCCCTGCAGGTCATCGAGAATGACCCTGCTCTTGGATGAGGCTGCAGTACATGTCATCTAGTTAACATCTGGCATATTCAGATCCCCTATTAACAGTATCTCCCCTTTTACAGCCATTTTGAGAATGTCCTCTATCATTTTCTTGTCCATTTCCTCCCCTTGAGATGGGGGTCTGTATACAACCCCTGTGCAGATTTTGATGCCATTCCCTGTCTCCAAGGTGACCCAGAGTGCCTCTTATCCTCCCCCTTTACTTTTTAGTTCTGCAGCTTTGATCCCTTCCCTTACGTATAGAGCTACTCCACCTCTTATTTTCCCCTCCCTGTCCCTTCTGTAGACTGTGTACCCCGGTATGTTGACATCCCAGTCATGGTTCCCCATGTACCATGTTTCTGTGACTGCCACAATATCCAAGTGTTCAACTTCCATCAAGACTACTAGCTCAGGAACCTTGTTTCCAAGACTATGGGCATTTGTACTCCTTGTCCTCCATTTAATGTTGGCTTTATCCTTTTTTCCCCGCCTGCTCTTTTTGCCCTTGTCTATTTTTCCATTTACCCCTGTCCTGCCCTCTGTTGAGCACTGTACCTCAGTGTTTACCTTACTACCCATCGTGTTTTGTGAGGGGAGGCTTGAAATTTCCTGCCTGTTATTAGCACCTCCCCCCATGGCTAGTTTAAAAGCTTTCCAAGGAAGCATTTAAACCTGTCACTTAGGAGGAGAGTGAGGGTGGGGGAGGTGGGGGGTAGCTGTGGGATGACAAAGGGTGGGGTGGGGCAGCTGCAAACTAGGGGTGCTAGTTGCACACTCAAGTAGACTTAGATAGACCTGGTGGTCTGTTGCTGCTGTCATATTCATATGTTCATATGTTTGTAGGGAAATTAAATGTGCAGCTCTGAGGGCTGAAGTAGTTTCTGGTCCCTGGAGGTAGCACTGATAAGCTGGTTCCTGCTTTGCTAGTTTCTGTTTTCTCACATATGCTTTCTTACTTTCTTTCCTGTTCTTTTGTGTTGTCTTGTGGTTCTTCTCCAAGGTAATTTTTTGTCCATAGGTTTAAGGTGTACCAGCAGGCTTTGTCCCTGGGAAAAGCCTGTGGTAGACGTTGAGTGTGCAGGTAGAAGGACAGAGCATTGCTAGGCATGTTTGTCAAGTATTTCTCAAATTATTTAACTTGGCAGAGTGGGTTGTTGTGCTGTTCATATGGGAATCTCTGGTTCTGTTCTTTGTTTGCTTCCAAGAGGATTTTTATGGTTTTTAGTCTCCTCGTTATGTGAATGTGTTGTATATTTATCTTCAGATCCACTGATCTTGATGACAAACTATTCTTGTTTCAGTTACATGAGTCCTTCCCAACCAAACCTGGTCACGTAAAGATGGATATCAAACTACACTGTTATTTGTTGTTGTTACTAATCCAGGTGTAGTATCAGGAGATAGCATAAGGGAGTTCCTTAATTTTGGTAGGCCTCGTATTTCTAATAGCAGGGTGGTGGGCAGAGGAGTCTTTGTGCTCTTTTAGTATGCAGTACTGTTGTCTGGTGCTTGTGTGGACCTCCAAGTAGAGCTTATGGAGGCAATTTATTAATATTTCAAAGCTGTCACTTCTCCAGTCCAATAATGTTTTTGTTGTGTCGTGCCCACTTGGAGAAAACTCCAATATTCCACTGTGTGTTTTTCATAGTGTTTTCTTTTTGATGCTTGTTTTCTATGGTATCAAGGTCTGTGTGTGAAAGAGACTGAAATATTTCACTTACTTTTTTTTCCTTTCTTTCTATTCTTTCTCATTTTTCAGGAAGTTCCTGGACTGGATGGTTGTCAGGGAGGAGGCTGCTGACAGTTTTCTCTGTGTTTATATTGAAGTTAACAGGCAAGTAGTCTGACATAAGTCTTCTTTTTCTTTGCTGGCCTCAAGAAAAAAAAACGGCTGCCATATAGGTGTCTGAACAAATGTTTCACAGTTTGGCACAAGGATATGGGTAATGAGGTTGGCACAGCTGACACTTTTTCTTAGCAGGGCTCTACTGGTACTTAATGTACCTGGTTAGCATGGCTCTCAGCCAATCAGAAATCTTATATTCTCCAGACCATTTTCTAATCCCAACAACCTTGGCCTTACACCTTTTCCTGCAGTGGTTTCACTGTATATCAATCTTGTGCCTATTTTATAAGTGCAATAACACACTTCAAGTTCTGCAGTTATGCTCTGATGTAAACAATTCTTAGGTGGTTGAAGGCCCTTGACTTTGCCACATCCCTCACAATCCACTCGAGGCATCCATATATCAGAGCACAAGTGTACACCCTGCCTTGTGTTGTTGCTTACCTAACATACATTGTATACAAAAATGTATATATTTTGTGATGAAACGCATACATCATATATTGATATCAGTGCACACATGACAGTGGTGCACAGTGACAGGTCCATTCTTATCCAGTCATTTCATTCAGAATCTTCAATGAAGAACTGGCAAAAATAGACAGAGTGATCACTTGTTAATTTCTGAATTGCCTTCAATTGCCTAGTGTGCCTAAACATTACAACAATATAAATGGGTAAATTCTTAAAATGACTTCTGACAGTATTTTAAGTGCATTAAAGATCACCTTGGAATCCTCCCTGGACAAAGGTCAAGTTCCAGCAGATTGGAAAAAGGCACATGTTTCTCCAATCTATAAAAAGGGTAGTAGAACTATTGACCAATAAGCCCTACCTCTATCCCAGGAAAAATGCTGAAAGGTCTTATTAAGTATCTTATTGGCTCTTCTATCAATACTGACATAGAACAACATTGATTTATGCCTGGGAAATCATGTGTCATGAATCCCTTCCAACCATCTGTGCACCAGTCCGAATGTGCCCGTAATTAAGGTGTTAAAATGTCAAATTCGCCACCCCTTCCCTGAGGTCCACCCCCCCCCAGGAGTTGGAATATTTAGTTAGGGATGTGTGGGGGACACAGCCCCCCCCCGCATATAAACAGGGTGGAAAATTTAAATCCTTGCGTCCTAATGATGGGCGCACTCGGATGGGCATGTTCCATGGGTGGAACAGTCATGAATATATTATGTTTTTAAAAAATAAAATAAAAAATAGGCAGCTCCTTAGACCTTGGCATACCATGTGATATCATATCTCTTGATTTATCCAAAGCCTTTGATGTTATACCACACTGGTCTATAATACAGAGGCTGACAGAAGAAAATATTAATAATAGGCTTATAAAGTGGATAACTAACTGATTTATTGATAGACAACAGTGTGTAATAATCAGGGGGCACACATCATGCAGCTATAAAGTGTCCAGTGGCATCCTACAGGGATCAGTATTAGGACCATTACTTTTTAATATATTTATTTCTGACCTAATCAAGAACCTGACATAATGGGCGATAAAATGCATAGATGATACAAAGTTGGGGGGTAAATGCCTCACTGTGAGGATGATCACAAATTAATACAGGAAGATCTTGATAAACTAACTACATGGGCTTCCAGTTGTGAAATGAGGTTTAGTATGGATAAATGCAAAGTGATACATCTCAGTAGAAAGAATAGGAGATATTCCTATACACTGTGTAGCAGACTATTGTCTCAGACCAGTAATGAGAAGGATTTGGGTATAGTCACTGATGAAAAATTTGACCTAAAATCACAGTCGTCCCTTGTTATTACTCACACTAATAGATTGCTTTGGGCTATAAAGAGGCATATGCGATCAAAGAACATAGCAGTAATCTTTTCTCTTTGTAGAGCATGTGTGCAACCTCATATCATGCCACCACTTTTTGGTGTCCTTATCAATGCAAAGAAATTGATGAGATTGAAAGAGTTCAGCAAAAAGCCACCAAGACCATTTATAGTATTTGTAACTTACCATTCAGATCTAGACTTGAGCACCTGAATTTAATGGAACAGCATTGCCTAAAGCAGCAGTACTAGGTAAAAAAAAATCATTATCTTTTGCAACATTTTGTTCCCTGTGCTCTGTTGAACACTTACTTGGTAATCTTTCTTGGTTTCACTGTACTATCACCCTATAATTTTCTCCATGTTCCTTTGTTTTTGTTTACATTTCTCCCACCCACCATGTTGAATTGGAACCATCTGCTGCCAACCATGTATGTGCATGACTCACAGTGTCTACACAGGAGCAGTGGGAACGCACCACACAGGATCCAATGGAAGTAAACAAAAGACATGATGAGATGTGAGGGGGAGCTCAGCTGCAAATTAGACACCAGACATATGTGCTGTGGATCCACAACAATGGAAATAAATGTTAAATATCTAAAAAACTAAAGATTACTAGAAAAAAAAATATTTATAGATATGGAAACTAGAACTATGACTGCATGCTTCCAGCCAAAAAGCTGAACTTTGATAATCATTCCTGATTTTCCAGAACTGCTGCTTTAACAGGTGATCTACTTACCATGTATCACGTAATGCAAGATCCTAATCTCTTGACAGAACTGAATTTTAATTTCAAGCATTCACTACTTATCAACATAATTACTAGCAAAATGAAGGCAGCATTCAAACATAGACTAGATAATTTTCTATGGAATGGTGCTGTATAAAGGTATTACTAATAGTTGGAGCAATGTAGGCCCAACTGCATTATCTCTCCTATTCTTCCTTAGTATGAACCTTAGTCATCCCTAAGGACATTGGGCCCTATGCATGAAAAAAAAGTATTACCTATGTGCTGCATATCTGAGGTGCATAGGCAACCCTATGATGGAATGCCATGCAGTGGGGGTCCTGCAGGCCTCAGCGGCATTCACAAAATGCATGCAAGCCATTTACACAGTGAATACCCTGGACGCACAAGCAGCTATGCACCTGGGCTGTCAAGGGGGAGGGATGGGGACATTCCCACACTATGCGCCATTCACAAAGGTGCATAGTGTTGCACACAGGGTGGCAGAGGAGGGCGTTAGATACGGCAGGGGTGACTCTGCCATAACTATGGTATGTGCCAGGCTTGCTCACACAAAAATCCCCTGCCTGCTCCCAGCAACATGTAGGCAACCCCCCCCACACACACACACACACAGCTGTGCCCCAACCTGGTCTCGTTCACCAGCCCACCTCCCTCCACACACAGACTAGTGCCCCATCCTCATGCACGGATATGTACTATAGATATGTGAGCCACCAAAACACACACACACAATAACGCCAGCCCCATTCACAGATAGAAGAGCCCCCCCACACACACAATAGCTCTGGCCCCATTCACATAATGGAGAACTTCCACCCCATCTAACAAGGGCCCCATTCTGGTGGAACCAGTCCTGGAATGCACCATTCAGTCCACCCTGACTCCCGATCCCGAAACCCCTGTCCCTTCATTGGTGACAAGTGGCCAGTGGTCCCCCCTCCCCATGACACTGACAACACCCCCATCCTGTACCTGCAAGTCAGTGCCATGGCTATGTCACACATCCCCCTACACACCTCCTCGGCTGCCGGCCATCCAACTCATGCTGGGAGTGTGCCATTATAAATAGGCAGCGTGTTTCCAGCATCAGCTGGACAGTGGGTGGCCAAGGAGGTTTGCAGGGGGGATGTGCTACTGGCTGTCCATAGCCATGTCACTGACTGGCAGGTACGGGGGACAGGAGGTGGTGTTGTGTGTGGCACAGGAGGGTGGGAAGGACACTGGCCATCAATAAACGGGCATGGGTTTTGGGATCGGAGGTCAGGGGTGGACTGAATGGCATCCCTGGACTGACTCCCACCAATACTGGGCCCTTGTTGGGTGGGGTGGGTGGGGGGTTCTCCATTAGTAGAATAGACGCCGGGGTTCTGTGTGTGAGAGGAGCTCTTCTGTTTGTGAATGGGGCTGAGGCTACCATGTGTGTGGGGGGGCTCACTTATCTGGGCATGGGGACAGGTACTGGGCAAGGGAGAAACACTGGACAATTTGGGCATGGCCATGCAGGCCAAGGTGCCTGCAATAAATATTCACTGACCTGGACCCATGCCTTCACGCCCAAGGATCCACTCTGGGACTCAGGATTGGCAACCAATTGGCTGCTCACCTGGTTCTGCTACTCCACCCCTGTCTGCCCTCTGTGCACTGGGAGGGGCCTTGGGCAGGTGCCCTGTGGGTGCACACAGTTGTGAATACCACGCAGCCAGCACCTGTCCAGGGCCATGGAACTATGCAAGTGAGGTAGGTGCCTCTGATATGTTTTTGTATGCTCATTTGTGAATATGGTCCATTGTGACAGAAGTCTCACAAGATCTTGCTCAGTGATTGGCCTAACAGTATTTTGATTCTGGACTGGATGGCCCCTTAATTGAGAGTATCCAAGTGTTACCATTGATCCCGCACATGTCTTCTCCTTGCATATAATGGCCACCTGCAAGTTAGTCAACACTAATTTGGTGGCATTCAGGGAGAAAGCCAGCCTAACCCGGAAATCTAGACTGGCCATAGCTAATGGGATCCTTCTAACTAGACTTATTTGCTGGAAAACTTCACTCTGCAAATTAATTCATGTATTTGCCTCATTTTGTGAAGTTAAGTCCCCTTGCAATGTTCCGGTTCACAGTGCAGTGATAACTTCGCAAAATGTGAATTTGGAATTTGTTGAAGTTTGATAGAAAGGTGAAGTTTGTAATGTATTATGGGACTGGAGGCCACATGTTACTGAAGGGAGCTGTTTGCTATGAGGAGGCTGTCTTCCGTGCAGACTTCTGAAGACAGAGTAGAAGAGGAGTCTGTGTGTGCTTGTCTGAGAGAAAAAACTTTGAAAATATTTTAAACCAAGCTTTTTGAGTGTAAATCACTCCCAAATTTTTCTAGAGGGCCTTGTGCTGCTAGATTTCTGGGTTTTTTTTGTTTATTTTTTCACTAATTATTTATGTTAAAGTAGTGGTTTCTGTTTTGCCTGTTTGTGAAACAGTGTTGTGGGAGACAGTAGGTTTAAAGCAAGGTAGCGCAGAGAGATCCAGAGCATTTTATACTAAGCAGGAGATTTATATATTATTTTGTTTTTCTCATTCTTTCTTGTTTATTGTTTTTGATCTGTAGTCAGTAATGTCTAATTTTTATGTTGTCTTGTTAATGCAGGCAAGCAACATTTTGTGACAGCTTGCTGGAGTTGTGGAGGTGTGGCCGTGTTGTGGCCAATGGCACCACTGCTTTTTTGGGCTGGTCTCTGTGGCACCAATGAATGAGCACACTGTCTGTGACAGCAGTTCAGAAGTGTGCCACCAACTTGAAAGAAATCTGCCACTGCAGTGAGAGACAGGCTCGTCATTGCAGTGGCAGATCTCACACACCTGTATTACATGACCCTGGCAAAACATTTCAATAAACATGGCGGTGGCTCCCACCATCCACCTCTCACAGTCCCTACCAAGCTGATGTCGGGGTGCCCAATCCCCCTTTTGCTTGTACTCTCCACAGTTTATTTGCCAAAGGGGGAGCCCAATCCCTATTGGCATAATGTTCCCCCTTTCTGCCAAGGGGTGCCCAATCCCCCTCGGCATCATGCCCCCCCAAACACAGACATGCTTTCTTTGCTGATGGGAGGCCCAATCCCCATTAGTTTCAGTCCCCTGTCCCCAAAAAAACACAGGTGGCACACTGGGAGCCCACCCCAGTGTGCCCAATGTAGTACCTGAAAAAAAGAAAACCTTTCCTCAAAGTTTTTTATTTTTTATTTTTACCTGTAAACAAGAAAACAGTCCCTCACTGTCTGTGGCACCCCTCCCCCAACCTGCACCCACCCTCTGCACACTCCACCTCTTCGTACACCCCCTCATCTGATACCTACCTCAGGGGCCCAGTGCAATGATCTTCGGTGGAGCGGGAACATGTCTGCACTCTTTAAAGCCAACCACGAACTGAAGAAAATCATGGTAAGCTGTATAATGGCATCATGTCGGGGGGTTCAACCTAGGTGGCTATTTCAGCCATTTTTGCAACTTTTGGCTCCACATTTTCAGCACTGGGTTCTTGGGACTCCATCTCATGAACTCAGTCACTGTCATTTCGTTATTCAGTCTCAAAAGGTGATTTCACAGTCACTGTGCAGAATCACCTTTTGGGATTGATTAATGAAATGACAGTATCACTGTTCATGAGGTCGGCTCCCAAAAAGCCTATGTTGCAAATTTGGTGAAAAAGTTCAAAAAAATGACTGTTTAAATGAGCATATGTTGCACAGTTTCCACTCTCGCTTGTAACTTCAAGAATTGTTATTATTTTCACTCCAGATTTTCAACATTGCCATTTTTCTCACACCTCCTTATGAAAAGTACAGCTGTCATTTTTCACATCCTGCCTGAAATATGTTTTCGCACATCTGACGCACAATGGCATGGTCACTGTGGGAAATCAACATTCAAGACAGATTAAGAAAATCACAGTGACACTGTTCATGAGCAGAGGTCCCAAACTGTCTTTGTTGAAAATTTGCTGAAAAAATTCCACAAACCGACTGTTACGAGCATGCATTGCCCAGTTTTCATGCACCCTCATAACTTCAAGTATTTTTAATATTTTCACTCTAGATTTTCAACAGTGCCTTGTTTTAACACCTCCTTATGAATAGTAGAGCTGTTATTTTCCACATCCTGTCCAAAATGTGTTTTCACACATCTGGTGCACAATGGCATGGTCGCTGTGGGAAATCAACGTTCAGGACAGATTAACAAAATCACAGTGCCACTGTTCATGAGTGGAGGTCCAAAAATGCTTTCAGGAGGTGGAGTCACAAAAGCCCACGTTGAAAATTTGGAGTGCAAATACCAACAAACGCCCAGGGCATTAAGGTTTCTAACCATAATGTCCCACTCTTAAGAGACTGGCAGGAAACAGGGGTGTGACTTTGGATTATCAGCTGTAACACTTATGCCATTCCACCCCCACCCTGCAGCCAGTGACAGGCATCAAGGTGTGCCTAGGACTCTTTGACCCCAAAGTTCACCCCATTCTCCTATACTGCACCCATCTCAACCTATTTCCTTATGGAATGGGGTGAGTATAAGGCTCGATGACCCCAAGGCACAATGCGGCACTTGTCAGAGTCTGCAGGGTAGGATGAGATGAAATGGCATGAGCATTATGACCAATGACCTGTTGCCTAAACACTCTTGGTGTAGGGTAAATAATAATAATACACATTCTTGTGTCTTGGAGTCTGCCAAGAAACATTCGTAAACAAGCAAGGATTACTAATAACATTTATTATACTACTTTACGCCAAGCATGTGACATAGAAAATCACAAGGGAGATGGGTTTCTTGCCACTCTTCTGAAGAATTGAAGAATGTACATAATCTCCAGAATTGTAGATCTTAGGTTCTCTAAGACCTTGCTTTCTCTCCCTACACTCTAGCTTTCCCCTTGTGGTCTAGTTCTCTCTGCAAGTAAAACTAGGTTACAGAGCCTAAATACTACAGATAACAGCATAGCAACAGAGATTACCTCATAGTTACAGATATAAGAAATAATATGTATTGGTTCTAAGTCATTCTCCATTGGATGATGACTTAGGAGACAGAATTACTAATGAGTATCATATGAGACAGAATATGCTTCCATTTGCATTATAGCTTGGACAAAAGAAATGCTGACTGGTTCAAACTACATGTGGCATTTCTTGCTTATGTATAATATAAGATGTAACAAAGGATTTCTCTCTGTCAGCTTGCTTAGATGAAGATAACTGCTGACAGGGCTCTATTACACGTGGCATATCTGCCTGAGTGTAAAACACACACTACATATAGTTATATGAGAATATAAGTACACAATAATCACTGATGATCCCTCAGAGTCATCTTATCAGTGATTAGGTAGATTACATATGGAACATATGTAAAAGACAAACATAATCTAGATAAATTTATTATGGTGAGGTATAATGAATCATGCATGATAATTATTAGCATATATTAGCAGCAAAGTACATTCCTAGCACTCATGCTTATATGATGGGTGCCTAAATCTATATGTTAGTGCAAAATAGCAGTATCACAGTATAATAGACCAGGAATACAGTGTGAGGTATATGTGAGGTGTACATGGGATGACAGGGAGCATAACCCAGGCATAACAGTCTCCTCTTTGTTGCCCTAATTGCAAAACTAGCAACACAACAAAAAGATGATGGTTAGGCACCATTCATCTACAGGCCCAAGGCACGAGCCTGATAGGGGAAATTTTAACTGGTGATGATGGTGTTTCATGGTTTTCCTTAAACAGCAAATTGTAAGTATAAGGCAAAATGTTAGTAAACCTTGTACTACTATAAACATTTGGAATAAAACTTCACAATGGGGTTTTACAATATCAAAACAATCAGTAAATATTGATATGTATCTATCAGGGGTGTATCTGTCCTATTGGGAAGAAATTGAAGAGGCAAACTTAAGTTAAAAATAAGTAAAAATCGAGATAGAGCATCATGATAATTAGGACTAGACTTATTGGTATCTGGTTCCAGGGTGGGAACAGGTGTGATTGCCATATAACCTTTTATTTGTTTAGGTAAGACAAATAGAAGCTAGAAAAGTTCACTTTGCATAACTTTTAGTCCATATCAGAAGACTGTATAGTTGGTCACCACATAATGTTCCACATCAGTAGAATATACCACCTTGGAGAATGACATTTTTCATTTGGTAAATTGAACAGACATGAAATCTCAATGTCCACAAGCCATAAACTATGAACAGTTCCAGGGATAAATCCAGGGTTTCTTCGAGTGTTAAATGAAGATTCATAGTTCAAATTCGATGCATTCAGGTTTTCCAAAGGTAGATCAAAATGTTCAGCAGGCAGCAGTATTTTCAGAGGCCTCAGCAGGGGTTGCATTACATTGCACATTGAGTTTTACAATGAAATAGCAACAGTGTTCAGTTGAAGATGATCACATGACTGCACAAAGTGTAGCGGTTTATAGCAGTACTCAGTTTATATGAGGTACCAGCCAGACTTGGGAAAACAAGCAGTGAAGAAAATGGATTTCTTGATTGCAGATCAAATGAAAAGGAGACTTCTTGCTGAGTTAGGGGATTGCCCCCACCCCAAACGTGCTTCATAGTATGCATAACAATGAGCTTGATTGTAGAATCTTAATTGGCTGGACTGAATACAGCTTATTTGAGAGTTCACAAATGGAAGCCAATTTCAGTTATTAGGCCTGTATTCACATGTTGGTAAGACAAGTTGGAAAATGTCATATCTGCATTAAAGGTGATGTTCCTTTCAGGTACGACATGAAATGTTCAGAGTTAGTGATGATTCCAAGACCTTATGGTAAAGAAGGAAAGGCAACAGTTTCAACTTTTTCATGATAAAAGTTCCCATCAAGTTGACCAATAGAATGGACAGTTGCCAGATGATCAGAAATGGATGTTGCTGGATGTAAATGTGGCAATGACACTGTGAAAGTCACAAACATGGCTTCCTGGATTGTGCAGGAATACGTTTCAAAACATGGAACAATACTGGTGTATTGTGACATATCCAAGGTTCCTTGCCATTGACAAGTGAATAGTGCTAAATTCAAATAAACATTTGTTAACACATGCACTAGAAGTGCATAATTTGGCAATGCCACTGACCCATACATCTGTCATGTATGAGATGAAGGCAATATCCTAATTCCAGAACCCAGAAGAGATAACCAAAGGGTTGTAAAAATATAATAGCTGTAGGCAGTGCAAAGGACTTTCCTAGATATGTGATGCTCATCTGCTTCCTTAATGTGAGCAGAAATTAGTTCATTAACATGAACACTTCACAGGTCAAACTCCTTCACAATATCCTTAATATTGTAAATGTAAATCACTCTTAATGAGCAAAATCATGTATACCATGCAATGGGGGGGGGGTACAATATTATATTTCATACTCTCATGAACATTTAACATATGTGCTTGAATAATGGCTATATCAGCCCTATTTCATATAGATGTGTCAGAGTCAAATAGGACTGAGTCTAAACCTGTGTGTTTTTTTTTTAATAAAACCAAAATACAAAAACGAAACACCTAGTGTGCTTGGGTAGGTTTACAGTCATAGGGTGTACCACTAGCAGTCAGGATGTGAAAATCCTAAGTGTGTGTATGTGTGGTGCCATCAGTCCCTGTATAAGGAGTCATTAATGAGTACCTGGTATGCTGCCAGGGTATCTAATAACATCATTATAAAAAAATGTGGGAAATGTTTGTTGTGAAACATAAAACAAATCATTTCAAGTTTAAAGGGTGAGATTTAAAATTACTGGGTTATGCATGGGCTGCACATTAGCTAAGGTACCTGGTTTGGAAGTGGCTATTAGACCTATTAGGTGGGCCAGGGTTCTGTTTTGGTCACTCAGTATCAAGTGTCACAAATTATGGGGCATCATAGGATAAAAACCTTAAGGTCTAATGGATTTAATTACCATATAAATTTTGATGCAAAATTCCTGATTATCAATGAAATGTAAACAGGAGTCCAGATCAAGTCTAACTGCTAGAATTGATCCAAAGCAATGATCATAATATTTTGTAGGGCCTCACTACCCTTCTGAACAATGAGCAGATCTTTTATGACTTTAGTGTGAATTCCACAGGATGCAATTAAATCATGTGGTCTTGTGAGGTACTCTGCCTCAACAATCTGTTTAGGATTAGGTCACTGGTTCTTATCTGCAATAAAATGTGCAGTTTGGGCTTGTAAGAAGGCCCATACTTTTAAAAGAATAATAAGCATAAAAGCAAGCATCCCTTTTTCTGGAACCTAAAAGGAAAGAGAAAAGAAAAACATAGTTAGTTTAGTACTTTTCCACCCATTGGGATATGGACAAGTAATTTAATCTCCTTTAAACAGGTTCACTTGATTGGCATGTAGCCATTTATTAACGACTGTTATAGCGAGGCAGTCTAACCTGGTAGACAAAAAACCTCAGCGTGTAAGCACTGAGGCAATGGTTACCCCAAAAGGCACTGGCTGGGAAGCCAAGTTTCAAAGAAACTTGGCAGACTGCTGGACTGAGTTTGTTTACACTGGGATAGGGCCTGTTGTTGGGCCTTGCCGATACATTGTGCAGCAAACATGTGTACCTTTTGGATGTCTTGTTTGAGATCTTTAACATATTTATCTACTGATGCTCCATCAGCAGTGGCAGTATACAGGTCCATAAGTAAATGTTCTGGGAGTCTCATGAACTGTCCAGTCATTACTTTTCATGAATTTTCATTCACATATCTGGACTGACTAGTGCGGTATGGGCTGCACGCCCATTGGCTCATGTTCTGAACCAATGGGCATGCAGCCATACTGAGCTGTCAGTCGGCAGGCGGCGGGGCGGCAGGCGGGTGGGGTGCTGCCGCCCCCTGGCTGATGGGGAGAGCGGGTGGTGGGGCTCCATGGGCAGGTGGAGTGGGGGGGTCCACTAGATCACCAGGGAATTCATACTTGGGGGGTGAGGAATGCCGCCCGCAATCAGGCTACTCACGGTTCACTGGACCACAGGGATATTGGACTTTGTGGGGAGGTCTGATGCCTGTGATCAGGCTAGTTGGGGGTGGGGGTTACTGTTATGCTTGCAATTGGGCTACTCCTGTGGTAGGGGTTACTGTTATGCCCGTGATTGGGTGACTCTCGGGGTTGGGGTTACTGTGTGCCCTTGATCGGGCTACTCGGGGTTACACTTATGCCCGATTGGGCCACTCTGGGGGACAGTTATGCCCACAATCAGGAATGGGGGGAGTGCCGCTTGAGTGCGGGCGGGAACAAGTCGAGGGCCACTCACAGGTGGCAGCTGCTGTGTTGTGCCCTGCAATCGCAGCTCACTTGTGGGTGGCCCTCGACCTGTTCCTTTTTTTTTCAGCTCAACTTTGTGCAGGCGAAGGTAGGGGTTGTGCCTGCATAACTCTACACAGCCTGGGCTGAATATCGGGCTGTGCAGTTTATGCATGGGCACGCCCCCCCACATGTGCCTGCATACATTACTGATGCACCCCAGCGCATTGGGATTTTTGCAGGCGCACTTTTCCCCTTTAAATATCATACCGGGGTGCATCAGTGGCTTGTGCATGGTACAACACTGTTGTGCCATGTGCAACCCTTTTGAATATCTGGGCCATAGTATCTGCAGTGCTTTCTGTAATTATCTTAAGAACATTTCTTGAAGCAGGCAGAACATGACCCTTTCATGGAGTACTGGTATCATTTTATACAAGGGAAAATATATTTTTATTCCTCTCTTAACACAAGCTGTGTTTTTCTCAAGGACTTACCAGCTGTCGAAACCATCCACATATATTTTATCCTTATTGCTATGCTTGACTACACTGTGTGACTTTGTCCTTTGCAAATGTATCCTGCTCTGTGTAATTTCTTATGTATCCTGCAAATGTATCCTGCTTTGTGTAATCTCTTATGTATCACTGTGTTCTGTAACTGTACCTCCCGGGTCGTGCCTGAAAATAGTCACTTGTTGGCTAGCGCACTTACCCGGTCAACAAAAACTAAATAAATAAAAAAAATAAATAATAAGGATACTCCTTGCCTCCCTGCTTTTCATTTTATTTGCCAGGCATGTTTTAATATTGCCTGTGAATCATACATATACGATGGTGCAATTACTAGCCATGCACACTCTGTCATCACTAGGATGCACAATAAGAATTCTAAACCCTGCTATCTGACCCTCATTTGTATGTGTGGCTGAGTCATCAGTCAAAACATGACACACAGTGGTGTCTTTTAACACTTTCTGAAGTTCTGTCAGAAAGGGCCCTTAGACAAGTAGGTCAGGGGGTTGGAGTGAACAGTCATGGTTCTCTACTGTAAATTGTAGTCCATGGGCCAACAAGGATGGAGTTTTGATAGGAAGGACAGGGATGTCATAATCCTGTAAAATGAGAGACCAGTGTGTAAGTCTGGCACTGGATACAGAGTGATCTTTTACTCTGTCTGATGACAGAAAGTTAGTTAGCAAATGTTTGGAATGCAGCACAGTGGGTGCACATCCAATGATGTACATAAAGTATCTCACTGCCCAGTATGTAGCCAAAAGATTCCTTTCACAAAGGTTATATTTTAGCTCCACTGGGGCAAGCATCTGGGATGCATAAGCAATGGGTCTGATGTGTCCATTGTATATTTGGGCTAAAACTGCTGAGATTGCTATATCTAATGCAGCAGTTTCAAAATAATACCCTAAAGCTGTGTTAGGATTAACCAATGCTGGGGCCATGGTTAGTGATCCTGAAAGAAAAGACAATGATATCAGCATTATGATGCCTTGCACCTTCTTGCCTGTAGTGCCTGCCATTGTACATGCAGGGAATAACCCATGCTGTTTCTGACTTTGTGTCTGCTATTGCAGCCACAGTATGGGATGATCCAGGTGTCACTGGTGGAGGGGGTTCTGTATCATGTGCAGGGAGTGCTGGCACTATCAGGGGTGCCTGCACTGTGGAGGAAAGTGTTGTGCAAGCTGCACATAGTTCTCCAGCTATGGATTGTAGTTCAGTAGCCATCAGGGGTGGAGAAAATGGTACTGAAACAGCTGTCAGCCCAGGTTCAGAAATCAAACCTGTAGCCCTCCCCTCCAATGTGACCTGTGATGCTAAAAATATCACAGCCACGGGGCATTCAGAATTAGGGTTGTCTCCTCCCCCATCAAATGTAAAGTGGGTTTCCCCACCTGAAGGTTGCTGGATGCTAGCAACATTATTTTAATGTTACAGCTTAAAGGATTTATGCATTGAATAGGAAAAGCAGTACGTTCAGTCTTCTCAGGGAAAGCTGATGTTAAATTGCATAGGGGTGACACGACATTTCATGTAATTAACTGCAATATGTTCTTTAACCAAGGCCATACTAATATAGCAAACATTGTTAACAGCATGAGCTGTTTCTGCAGCATCAGACACTGACTTCATGACAGATTGCATACCAACCTCATTCATAAGTACATCAACATCATTTTTAATGAGACTCTTCTGTCCCTCAGAAACACTAGTGTTACTGATAACATTATTAATCATGCCAAAAACCTCTGGTTTGTTTTGTTTGGTTATGGCAGCAATCACAGGTCCCTGTGACTGCATGATCAAACCTCCATGATGTGGTGGTTGGCCATTTTGGATTACTTCATGGGCATCTTGGGTTACTATGTTATGACCATCATCACATGGCCATGAGTGGCCATCTTGGGGATGGTATGGGAATGCAACCTGGTGACATGTGTGTCCACCATTTTGAGACTCTAACAATTTTCCATTTTGTGAATCACAGAAAACCAAGTGGCTAGCCTTTGTTCTAGTACACCCCACAGCATACTGTGAGTGTTCAAAATCAAACTCTTCAGCATCAGAAGAGGCAAGATCTTTGAGCATTAAGTTAGTATGCCATGCCAATACATCTGTCTGACAGTGCAAGTTCACCATATCTGACTTTTTATTCCTACATTCTAACTGCTCAGATACAGGAGTTAGCACACTGTATAGTGCATTGCTTTCAGATTGCAAGACAATCTCACCTTGTAAAACATGTCTATTATCGACAGAAGTTGTGTCACAGTTTAGATTCAATACCTTTGTTTCAAGTCTGCTGTAATGAAAACATACTGTATCACACTGTTCAGTCAAGGTCTGGTGTTGAAATACCAGCACGTTAACTCTTTCAGTAATTTCTTCAGACTTTTTGTCCCTAAGTTTCCAAAATGTAAGGATTCAGTGTTACTAGCCAGAACCACATTCATTTGAAAACCTTTTTTTTTTAACAAGTTTTGCCTTTTCAGCATTATCTCTTAAGGCATGCAGGTCATAGCTGCTTCTCTCATTAAAGAGAAACTCATTGTCTAGATGGAGAGACTCCAGCAATTGAGACTGCAGTCCATCTATCTTTTCTTTATGAGAAGCCTTTTCCAGACTAATTCCCTGCTTGCAAGCAGCATACTCAGATTCCAAAACAGATATCTTATTTAGAACAGCATCAAAACAATTAAACAACATTGCAATTAATAATCTTTCATGATCACTGGTACAATTTTTCAATTCCCTATAATGGGCAATGATATCCCTTAAAGGGCTACCTTTGGATTCTGTTACCTCAGCAAAATCACACCAAACGCCATAAGCAGTTTGGTATGTTACGGCACCCAGTCTCAACTCAGTACTGATATATTTAGACATGTCTTTTAAGATAAGAAACCCTTAGCTGTCTGTGGATCAAAAACTTTGCAACCAAAGTTCATGAAAGGACACAGACAACATTTGGCATATGTGGACACCAAGATGAGTAAATACCCATTAGGACCTGAATCCACAAATGAAAGCTGTCTATCTGTCTGTTTGGATCCCTTTAGAGCTGTGTTCCCACAGAGAAAGAATAGGGAAAAAAACACAAACTAAAACAACTCATTACATAGAGATTGAATATCTGCCAAGAAACTGTTTTGTCTGCACTGTGGAACACACAACTGACCGAAAAGTTAAACAGAAGATGATCTCAGCTGCTTGTTACTGAGGATTTCTCACCCAGTGTTTTAATTTACAGAGGAAATTAAAATGCTACTTGGTAAACATCCAGACTTCATTTGTGGTTACCATTTGTGTTGTCTAAACACTCTTGGTGTATAGGGTAAATAATAA
The DNA here is from genome assembly GCA_016271365.2 of Neoceratodus forsteri. Lineage (NCBI taxonomy): Eukaryota > Metazoa > Chordata > Ceratodontiformes > Ceratodontidae > Neoceratodus > Neoceratodus forsteri. The sequence goes on from CM057449.1 coordinate 377,089,228, forward strand.
TAATACAGATTCTTGTGTCTTAGAGTCTGCCAAGAAACATTCATAAATAAGCAAGGAGTACTAATAAAGTTTATTATACTACTTATGTCAAACATGTGACAAAGACAATCACAAGGGATATGGGTTTGTTACCACTCTCCCGAAGAATGTACATAATCTCCAGAATTGTAGATCTTAGGTTCTCTAAGACCTTGCTTTCTCTTCCTACACTCTAGCTTTCCCCTTGTGGTCTAGATCGCTCTGCAAGTAAAACTAGGTTACAGAGACTAAATACTACAGATAACAGCATAGCAACAGAGATTACCTCATAGTTACAGATATGAGAAATAATATGTATTGGTCCTAAGTCATTCTCCATTGGATGATGACTTAGGAGACAGAATTACTAATGAGTATCATATGAGACAGAATATGCTTCTATTTGCATTATAGCTTGGACATAAGAAATGCTGACTGGTTCAAACTACATGTGGCATTTCTTGCTTATGTATAATATAAGACATAACAACGGATTTCTCTCTGTTAGCTTGCTAAGACAAAGATAACTGCTGAAAGGGCTCTATTACACATGGCATATCTGCCTGAGTGTAAAACACACTCTACATATAGTTATATGAGAATATAAGTATACAATAATCACTGATGATCCCTCAGAGTCCTCTTATCAGTGATTAGATAGATTATATATGGAATATATGTAAAAGACAAACATAATCTAGATAAATGTATTATAGTGAGGTATAATAAATCATGCATGATAAATATTAGCATATATTAGCAGCAAAGCACATGCCTTGCACTCATGCTTATATGATGGGTGCCTAAATCTATATGTTAGTGCAAAATAACAGTATCACAGTGTAATAGACCAGGAATACAGTGTGACGTGTACAGTATATGAGGTGAATGTGGGATGACAGGGGGCACAACCCAGGTGTAACAGACCCAAAGGCACACCTCAATGCCTGTCAGTCTCTGCAGGGTGGGGTGGGGTTGTCGTCAGTTCCATACTTCACTTCCATTCCTATTACGCATCACTCTAACTCCTGCACTACTAGTGTCAATGCCAGCGAGACAACATTCAGCATTGACAAATGCTTGTTATTTATGTGGTTCAGTTTTGTGTTTTTAAGTGACGTATTTTGTCAATGTCATTCTGTAGCAGTTTTAGTTATTTTTTAGTTATATTTTTTTTTAAAGTAACAGTGTTCTATCATATTTTGTTATAATTAATATTAAATTACCCTGTTACCTCTGTTGGTTTAATCTCTGTGCTGTTTAAAAAGGAAAAAAAAAACTTTGGGGGTTGGTTTTAGCAGTATTTTTTCAGATCACATTGTTGATCCCTGATTATCTAGGGGAAGGTGTTGCCTGCTGTCACAGGAAGTTAATGATTTACTTACTCATGTTACCCCTGTTGTATGTGTTGTATTGTTTAATTAATCCCTGTGCTGTTTTAAAAGAAGAAGAAAAAAAAATTGGTTGTTTTTGCTAGATATTATTACCTCAGTGTAGTATTTTTTCAGATCACACTACTGATCTACTTTGTTTATCCTTTTTACCCATAAGGTTGGTAAATAAAGGCAAGAGAAGAAGGAAACCGCTGTGGTTCTTGAGAGAGGTGGCAGGCAAGGTAAAGGCCAGAAGGACAGGTTTCAGGAAATATAAGGAGACTCAAAGGGAGGAGGACAGGGAGGTGTACGTAAGGAATCTAAGGGAAGCAGGGAAGGCTGTTAGGAGAGCAAAGGCACAGACAGAAGAATGATTAGTGCAGACAGTGAAGAAAGGGGAAAAGGCATTCTAGATTTACATTAGCAAAATAAGGAAGACTGGGGTGATTGTAAGGCTCAAAGAGGATACAGGGGAGTGAAAGGAGGGAGTCATGGAAAAAGCAGAAATACTGAACAAATACTTCTGTTTGGTATTCACTAAAGAGGGTCAGGGTCAGGGCCCACTACTGGATAACAGACATGAAGGGGGGGAGGGGAGCAGTAAACACAAGTCCATTCAGAGTGGAGAGCATTCTGGAGGAGCTCACAAAACTGAAGGTGGACAAAGCAATGGGGCCAGATGGCATACACCCAAGGATATTGAGATAGCTGTAAAGAGAGCTAGTGGTGCCTCTGGCAGCACTGTTCACAATGTCACTTAACACAGGCGTGATTCCAGACAGCTGGATGAGAACACATGTAGTCCCTCTACACAAAAGTGGTAGTAGGGAAGAGGCAGGGAACTATAGACCAGTCAGCCACACCTCAATAGAAGGTAAGATCATGGAGGCACTGTTTCAAGAAAGAATAGTGGCACAATTGGAATCCAGTGGTGCCCAGGATCTGAAGCAACATGGACTGACAGCAGGAAGGTCATGTTAGATGAATCTAATACATTTTTTTGACTGGGTGAACAGGGAAGTAACCTGGAGGGAGGGGCAGTAGACGTAGCCTACCTCGATTTCAGTAAAACGTTCAACACCTTCCTGCATAAAAGGCTGGTCAACAAAATGGGTCATCTGGATATGGGGCATATATTGGTAAACTGGGTTAGAAACTGGCTAACAGTCAGGAAAGCAGAGGGTGGCAGTAAATGTGATCCAATCAGGGGGGATGGGGTGATCAGTGGGGTACCTCAGGGATCAGTCCGTGTACCAGTCCTGTTTAATGTCTTCATTAGTGTAATTGCAGTAGGACTGGAGGGAAGGGTCTGCCTGTTTGCAGATGACATAGGGTGACTAAGATGGTACAGGGCTGGCACCAGAAAACATATGAGGAGAGACTACAGGACCTTAATATGTACTCGGTGAAAGAAAGGAGGGATTGGGAGGTATATGATAGAAACATTCAAGTACCTTAAGAGCATTAACAAGGTACAGGGGGGGAGACTCATCTTCCAATATAAAAGATGTAGAAGAACAAGGGGGCATGCTATGAAACTGGAAGGTGGCAGGCTGAAGGGAAATGTGAGGATGTTTTCTTTCACTGAGAGGGTAGTGGACACATGGAGTAGACTGCTACAGGAGATGAAGGGGCAAGCACAGTGGAGGGTTTTAAACATGCATCGGACAGGCATAAGGGTACCTAAGAGGTGGGACGTAAGGGTGAAAAGCCATTGACCAGGTAGGGTCAGAGGCCACAAACTAGTGTAGGGCTTTCCGGCAGACTCAATGGGCCTGGCGGTCCTTATCTGCTGATCAATTTAAAAAAAAAAAAACCTTTTTATTTATGCATTCATACATATGCATAAAACACATCATATTCTGAACTTGTGTAGCTTACATTTTGAGTCATTAACCATCACTAAGGATAGTGATCTGAAAAAATAAAGCACCACAGGGATTAACATGACACACACAACAGAGGTATAGAAACACAGAAACATAGAAATTGTTGGCAGAGACTACTTGTAATAAAGGAACAAGTAGTCTCTGCTGACAATTTCTATGTTTCCATACCCCTTTTGTGTGTGTGATATTAATCCCTGGGGTGTTTAATTTTTTTCAGATCACACTGCTGATACCCGATTCCCTATGGGGAAATATTGTTTGCTCCTGGTACTTATTTGTACTGCAGGCTTTATTTTCATTTTGTCATCTTTTTTATCCCAAATCAAGTTACAAAGCATGTAAGAATGAAGAATATATGAAGACGGAAGAGATGCTCTAGTAAAGGGAGAGGTGCTGGGGAATCAGCAAAGAAGTATATTTGGTATACATTATGTTATAGAATTTTAATGGGTAAACCCAGACATTTTCTACTGAATTATGTCAACAGAATCTATCAATGGTTCCAAAATTCATACAAGATCATCTAGTGGTAGAATACCTATGCTAAGAACATTCAATAAACTGGGTAACATAACCTTACAAAATAGTGTTGCACACTTTTGGAATACTCTACCTCATGAGCTGAAGATTATAGATAGCCAGCCCAGTTTTAAGGTGAAGTTACAGGAGTATTTGAAATCAAATTGTATACGTTTTAGATAATTGTCAATGGTATTGTGTTATTTGTATGATATGTATTGTTGTTTTTGTAATAAAACAGGACTTTGTTGAAAATGGGATTCACATCCTAACAAATGTCTGCCTGTATAAAAAATACATTTTATCAAATCAAACTCAAATCAAAGTGTTCAAGTTCTGTGAGGCAAAATAGTACTGGATTAAAAAAAACAATGTCTGTGGCAACATGTTCTATGGGCTTTGGGGCTAGTAGAAGCAATGAAGTAGTTGGTTGTGGTAGCATTTATGTGGCCAAATTTTTCTCTGCCACATATGTGGCATACATGCTGGTGGGGAACGTGGGAGATGACAAGAAGAGCAGTAGTAAACAAGGCACAGTGGCTGAGGAGGAGGAGGAGGAGGTTGTTGATGTCTGCAGCTGGTGGTGGAGGTGGTGCTGAGCCTACTACTCTGGAGCTTGAGACAGTGCTTGAGGAGGGAGATCTGAAAAATGCACCTCACACTCAGACTCCTGATGATGAGAGGATCAGACAGCCTGGAGATGGTGATGATTTTTCTATGCAGGAGGTATATTTGCAGTGGCTGCTTGTCTGTGTCTGTAGCTTAGTTTTTGTGGATTTACATGGTTTTCTGCTTGGAGTAACTACACCATTCTTGCTCACTACATCCGTGAAAGTCTCCTGAACTGGATTTCTGCAAAACATCACAACCAGGTATCTGCATTTTTTCACTTAAAAATCAACTTTTTGGAAGCTATCCCAAGCAAAACATAAGTCAAGCAATTAAGTCTGACAAACTCAGTGACTCTAGGTCTGCTTGAATCCACATTTTCGTCTGACCTGCTCCATGATCTGTATGTTGGCTTTTCAACAACCTCTTTGAATGACAAAGAAGCATGCAGACAAAAGGATTTCACATCCTGCATATGCACAGGAACAGTTCATCACCTGCAGGAATTCTAACACATTCTGTTACTCTGGACCTCAGCTGTTGATCGTTTCTTTTGGCTTATGACTTAACCACCAGGTATCTACAAGATGCTGAAATCCTTTCTCCTACAAATTCTCCTTATGCTGCTTCTGCTCTCAGGAAATGTTCACCCCAACCCAGGACCACCTGGGCAGTCAGCAGTGGCACCAAGCAGAAGGACAGGGGACACTCACCATGGCATCCATCAATGCCTGCAGTATCCTCAACAAACTTGACTTCCTCCAAACATGGATCCTACAGCACAACTCTGATGTCCTCTCAGTTGTGGAAACATGACTAAACCCTAAAATCCCTGATACCTCAGTCACTATCCCTGGCTACTGCATTTTCAGGCAAGACAGGATTGCTAAACGGGGTGGAGGCTGCGCCATCTATCTTAAGGATACCCTTTTGGGTCACATCATCCCATCCCCCAGCCTGAGCAACTCCTCTCAGGTCCTCACAATCAAAATCCTCCTTGGTGCACATAACAAGGAACTCACTGTCATCTCGGTTTACCTACCCCCAAGAGACCAGGCTGCTGGCTTCCATAGCATCATGGAATATCTAAGGGTCCAGCAACATAATTCTGAAACCATAATCATGGGTGATTTTAACATTAACTGGCTCTCCGCTGAGGCCGCTACCTATAAGGATGCAGCCGCGGTGCATCATCTCACTCAACTGGTCAATGCCCCCACTAGGTGTAACTATAGGACAGGCTCCCCTTACGCTTCTAGACTGAATTCTATCTAACCACCCTGAATGCATCTCCAATGTTTCTGTACTCCCGGATACAATAAGTGACCACTCGCCTGTCATCTGTTCCTGGTCAAACAAATACCACAAGCCCTCTCCCAAGCTTATCTATGCCAGGGTTATCAAACAAGGGCACCTCCAGCTGTTAAAATCCCATCTAACTAGGCTGAACTGGGCAGTGCTTGACTCCCTCAATGACACCAACAAAGCTCTGGACCTATTTATCAAACATTTCAACGAAGCCTGTGACATCTATGCACCAGTGAAAAAAGATGAAGGTCAAAGGACAGACCAACCCCTGGGATACTACTGACCTTTTAACTCTGCTCAAGCACAGAGACTACCTCTGGAATTGTGCTGGTGCAACTCTGACACAAGTAAACATACAATTATACAAAGCAGCCAGAAATGATTGCACTCGAAGAATACGGAATGCTAAACGCAGCAATTACAAAGAGGCTCTGACCAACTCTTGGGGCCAGGAAAACAAATTCTGGAACAACATGAAAGAATTCACAGGCAAGGATCCTAAAGCGCCACCCACTATGCTCAACCTTCATGGCACTCCTACACTCGACCTAGGTATCATCACCAGCACTTTTAATAATGAATTTACAAACCTGGACAGTGTCCTTCCACCAAATTTTTCGATGACCTCCTCCAGCTCCTCCCAAGTTACCCCCCTACTAGAGCATTACAACCCCAAAGTTTTTTTAGGAGGTCCCACCACAAGTAGCTAGAAATGCATTCAAAGGCCATCGGCAAACAAGGGTACAGTGGTGACTCCCTTGACCTGAAACTGCTGGCACAATTCCTCGATGAAATCTTAGAACCACTTACAAAGATCTTTAATCTCTCGCTTAGTTTGGGCCATTTCCCCTCTCTCTGGAAGAAAGCCACTGTCACACCGGTTCACAAAAGCAGAGATAGGACACTGCACACCAATTACAGACCTATCTCACTCCTTCCCCCACTATCCAAAGCGCTGGAGCGAATAGTGTCCTACCAACTAGCTGAATTCCTGGATAAGTACAATGTACAGTGCCCAGAGCAGCATGGCTTCAGAAAAGGGCACAGCACCACCACTGCACTACTGGAATTTACAACCTTCATCCATGCCATGCTTGACAAAGGGAATTGTGGAAGGGCAGTATTTATAGACCTTATCAAGGCATTCGACACAGTTAACCACCCCCTACTGCTCAAGCAACTGTCCTCCATTGGGATCTCCAGTGATGCCCTTCCATGGTTCACCAGCTACCTTGATAATCGGATCCAACATGTAAGGATTGCAGGATCTCTTCAGATGAGAAACGGTCCACTCGGAGTCCAGGGGTCTATTCTGGGCCCTCTACTCTTCTCCTCTTCATCAGCAATCTCCCCAGTGCCTGCCACAAAAATATTACTATCGCAGATGATGCAGTCCTGTTTCCAGCCACCATGACATTACAGTCCTTGAATCCAGCTGCAGCTTGACTTCAATCACTTGAAGACTGGTTCAGTTCTCATAAACTTGTCCTGAACCACAGCAAGACTAAACCATGTCCTTCTGTAACCGACAAGAGCAGGCACAACTCTCTGTCCCTCACCATCAAGAACCACGCTGGGAACCCACTCGAACATGTCAAGGAGTTCAAGTACCGTGGTATTACCCTGGCTAAGTACCTCTCCTACACTCAGCATATTGACACTGTTGCCAAGACCGCCAATATCTGGATTGGACTACTACACAAAACACAAGCACTGTATGCCTGCGGATGCCCTTAAACTAGCCATCTACAGCTCTGTCACCTCTATCATTGACTACGGCCTTTCCATCTATGGCTCTGCCCCAACAAGTGCCCTCCATGGATCTCAGTTGCTCTCAACAAAGCCTGTAGACTACTGACAGGTGCAGCCTGACTAACTCACACCTGTGACCTCTATGCACAGGCCAGCTGGCTACCCCTACGCAGCAGAATACAATACCAGACCTGCTTACTTACCAAAAAGATTCTCCTTGGTCTCATGCTACCTGGTGTTAGCTCACTCCTTACTACCTACAGTGGCACTCAACAAACACATGGTGCCCAATCTCTAACCTTTCAGGTTCCCAGATGTCGTACCTCCATAGGTCAGCGGTCCTTTGTCTATAGAGCTGCTCAATGGTTCAATTCCCTCAATAAAGAATCACTTTCCTCTACTACACTTGGACCCTTCAAAAGGAATCTCAAACTTTACCTCACCTCTACCACTCAATGTGACTGCTTTGTTGAACAGAGATCTCTCTAAACACCTCCAGCTCACTCATGTCTCACAGCCGCCCTTTCCCAATCTCATTCCCTCTGGCACTGGGCCTTCCTTGTGACTCCTTTCCTGCTTCACATCTCCACTGGTACAAGACATTTCCACTACCATTGGACAGTGGCCCATTAGCCTGCAACTTCCTCTCCCAGTCCTTGCGCCTGCAATCACTAACTGCCTATGGTACCCTCTTTCTCTTATTGTTACACAGCCAGCTGCCTACTCAAGCTGCTCGTTTTATGAATATTATCTCAAAGTATGTTATAACTGAGTATCTTTATTTTTTCTTTTAGTTGTTTTGATTGTTTATTGTGCATTCTTTTACTACCTCTGTATGTATGTTGACCCTCATCCTTTGACGTGGAACCTTTGTAAACGAGCAGTTTCTGCTCAAAGGTATTTGTAATCCGAGAATTTAATAAATAAAATAAATAAAAAATTATGAGCAAGACAGAGCTGTGGAGGAGGAAGACATCAGTGGCTGTGCTGATGATGATTTGTTGAATCCCCTATGGGAGCTGGAAGAGAAAAAGAGGAAAGGTGGTGCTGCAGATGATGCAGGAAACAGGGTTTGCAGTCATCCAACTAACAAAGTCTACCCCCAATAATATCAAACTTAACAAATCATCCCAAAAATCACAAATTTCCACCCCTTCCCCTCATTTGTCCCACTCCCACTGTCATAGTAGTAGTAGTAGTAAGTAAATTCTTTATTTTTATACAGGAATGTTAACCATCATACCATTAGGACCAAAGGTCCTATTTGCTAGGTGATCCTCTGTCTTAAAAACATAAATTTAGTCTAATACATAGGTTTCACTAATCTAATAACCAACTTAATTCCACTGGAGGAAACAAACTCATACATCACACATTTTATATAATTTTACAGTATGTACATATGTACAAAATAGCTAAGATGGAAATGTAATTAGTTGTCCAATACACAGAGATTTTCTGAAATTCATGTTTTAACCTCATAGTGAATGCCATTGATTATCCATTACACATATAGAGAAGAGGCAGATAACACTGAGAGGAAGGAGCTGCTGTTATAACTACACTTCTCCACTTGGGCTAAAGAACTAGAATTCTACTACTGGAACCTTCAATTTAGGGTAAAAAACAAAACAAAAGAAATAAAAAAGTTAGCGTGTTTGTCTAAGTTGGCTGAAGTGAATTGTTATCTGTGCAGTTATCTAGATGGTTGTCTCAGGTGGCTGAAGGGAACAGTTATCTGTGCATTGACTAAGTGTAGAAAGAGCTGTTAAGTTGGGGGAGTGGCTTAGCTAGAAGGAAGCCAGGTTAAAGACAGATTTAAAAACTGCCCTAGATAACTCCTGCCAGAGAACAGGCAGATAACACCGAGAGGAAGGAGCTGCTATTATAACTACACTTCTTTACTGGAACTAAAGAACTAGAACTCTACTACTGGGACCTTCAATTTAGGGTCAAAACAAAACAAAAAAAGTTAGTGTGTTTGTCTGAGTTGGCTGTAGTGAATTTTCATCTGTGTAGTTATCTAGGTGTTTGTCTCAGGTGGCTGAAAGGAACTGTTATCTGTTACCTTGATCATTTTTTTTTAACACCCAAGTTCTTCATTAGCTCCTTATATTGTTTTGCCACTAGAGGGAGCCTGATTAAGTTCGAGCAATTTGCTCCCAATACCTCACTTGTTACATTTTACTGTTCTCTAGTAGCTGTTTTCACTTGGTGATTTATATTAAAGGAGCCCTCTGCTGTCTCTTTCCTCTCTACCTCACTCCTTTCTCTAGTCAAAAATGTCCCCTCCTCCCCTCCTAGCGCTCCTCATGGGAATGCTTTGCCTTCCTATCCTCTTTGAGCTTTACTGCTTGAACACATCAACAGCTTCTGCCAATACTTATACTCAGTTTGACTTCTACTACTCCAACATAGCTACTGCCACTCCACTACCTCTACCCCCTCTGCTCTCATCAGCAAGTGTATTAGCCCAATAGTCAGATACCTTCACCTTCATCTGAAGCTGCCACCCTGCATCTCTATCAGGGCGTACCTCATCACCCCGCTATGGTTACTAACCCTATCTCTTATACTATCCGACAACATTGAGATCAACCCTGGTCCATCTCTGCGTCCCGTCATAACCTTGCCCTTCCGGCCACCACTCTCCCTAAAACCGATGGACTAACTTTCGCCCACCTGAATGCTAAGACCCTTATGGCCAACCTCCCTGACCTCCAGGCTTGGATCTATACTAACGTCCCGGATGTCCTCGCCATCACAGAAACCTGGCTTAAGCCCACAGTGCTTGGCTCTCAGTGCCACTTTCCTGGATACAACATGCTTCGTATCGACCGTCCTGGCACTAAAAGGGGAGGTGGCCTTGCTCTCTACTTCAAAACTCACCTAAACATTACCCTTCTGCAGGACCCCCTCCTACCAAACTGTGAAATCCTACACTCCCTACTGCTTCTTGGGGGTGTAAAGAAACTCCATATTTTTTGTACTTATATCCCCAAAAATGCTACACAAGGCATCACTGAACTCCTAGGGTTTCTGCCTTCAGTTACAGGCAAGAATGACATTATCTGCCTTGGTGATTTTAACCTTGACTGGTCGAGAAAAACTCAGCTAACCTATTCTCCTTAGCTAGCAAGGCAAATCTATCCCAGCTCATACATTAACCCACAAGGGTCTCACGTGGGGCAACTGTGCCACCCTCCTTGACTGGATACTTACTAACAGGACGGAATATGTTGCCTCAGCCAGTGCTACCTGACACAATTAGTGACCACTATCCCATCTACTGTGTCTGGAACACTGTCATTCCTCCCCTCCCTGCTAAAACTGTAACCTTTCCTAATCTCTCCTGCCTAAGTCATGAGGACTTCTTAACTGACCTTAACCAGGTTGACTGGTCCCCTCTCTACCAAACAGAGGACATTAACATAGCCACAGAATATTTCAACTCCGTCCTCCTCTCTCTTCAAAACCTTCACATCCCGGTCACCACACGTAGGATGGCAGGAAAAGTAACCAAGTGGCTAACACGCCCCCTGCTTCAACATCTCAAATCTAGAGATAAACTTTGGTCCAGGTGGAAGATCTCCCACCTCCGTGCAGACTTTGAAGACTATCATGCATTACATAACAACTGCAAAAGACAAATTCATTATTGCCAAAAGCACCTACTATGGAACCTACTAATAACATCCTCTACAAATCCACGCAGGTACTGGTCCAAAATTAAGGACATTCTCGGCAATGACAAGCAGCAGAATCCAGCTGACATGAACATTCAAGGTGTTCACTGCACCAACCATGACACCATTGCCAACGCCTTCAATGCCCTTTTTTCTTCTCCACCAGTTGCTACTCTAACTAGCCCACAACCTGACTGTCCCTCTTCTCCTCCCTCACCCCTCCCACCTCTCCCTTTCATTATGGCTCCAACCACATACCTTAAAGTTCACAAGCTACTTAACTCCATTCTGGCACGTGGGGGTCAAGGGCCTTAGGGCATCCATCCTTGCATACTTAAGCAGTATGCACCTTGGCTGACCAGACCTATCACCTGGCTTTTTAACCTCTTGATTTGTACGTCTACTGTCCCATCCACCTGGAAAACTGCCAGAACCATCCCTATACACAAAAAGGGTGATGTCAAACTCATGTCCAAATACCGCCCTATATCTCTTCTGCCCACTCTCAGTAAGCTGCTTGAAAAAATAGTCCACCACCAGCTTGCTGCTCACCTTGACATGTTTAATCTTCAAACTCCATGTCAACATGGTTGCCGGCCCAGTCACAGTACCACCTCTGCACTTACACAACTTACAAATGACATCAGAAATAATATGGACCGTGGCCTACTCACTCGGTCTGTCTTTATCGACCTGTCTAAAGCCTTCGACATGGTACACCATTCTCTCATGCTAAAGAAGCTCCAATCCATTGGAGCATCTGACCAAGCCCTCTCCTAGTTCCATAGCTATCTTGACAATCGGACTCAGGCGGTAGCATTTCACAAGGCTCTTTCCTCCCCCTAAACATCTCCTGTGGAGTTCCCCAGGGATCCAATCTTGGACCTCTACTCTTCTCCCTCTTCCTAAATGATATTCCCACCATGTCCTGGCATAGCTGCACTCTTATGTATGCAGATGACCTTGTTCTCTACTCTGGGTCAAAATCAGTTGCTGCCATCAACTCCACTCTCACTAATGACTTCCAATTCCTGCAGACCTGGCTTTCTAGCAACCACCAAGTCCTGAACCTAGAAAAAAACCTGTGCTATGCTATTCAGATCCTCTAAGAAACTGTCTGCCCCTGAGAACAGGCTCCGGGTTCAATGCCTTGATGGCTCCCTCATCTCAAACACTGAGTCCTTCAAGTACCTTGGGGTCACTTTGGATCCCACACTTGACCTGTCTTAACATGTCAATATGGTGTGCCGTGCCGTCAATGCTAAAATTGGAGGAGCTTATCGCATGCGCCACTCCCTCACTCCTTCCGCTAGACATTCTGTTGCGAGAGGTATTCTCTTACCCAGCTCAATATGCTCTGCCCCTCCTCTTTGCTGCAAACTCTGCTACACTCCACAAATGGGACACTGTCTACAACAACATCTGTAGATTCACCTTAACTGCCCCACGTCTTACCCATCATTGTCTCCTTTATGCTGGCTTAAATTGGCTGTCACCTAAGGATATTTGAGTCTACTCCCTGGGCAGCTTTATCAACTCCCTGTCTAGACCTCTCAGCCCTGTCTATCTTGCCAACCTCCTGACTCCTGCCTCACACACCCATACCCTCAGGTCTTCCTCTGTCCCCATGCTCTCCACTAGACCTTGCATGACAAAAATGGGTGAACAGGCATTTGCCCATTTTGCTCCCAAATTCTGGAACTCACTCCCCCTTATGGTGAAAACTTCAGCCTCCCATCGATAATTCAAAAACTCACTGTTCACCCACCTCCTAGCCTCTGGCCAATGCAAATGCTCTTAATTTGCTTTGTTCCACTGCAGGCTGTTGGGTCTGACTCTGAGTACTACACTAATGTTCTCCCATGCAACACGTTTGTCTAAGTGGCTATGAACCTTGATGTCTTTACTGTCCTCAGCTGTCTTATGGTTACCCTAATTGCTTTATTTTACATCCTTATTATGATCTATGCCTAAAATGTACCCTTATGTAACTATTACTGTGCTACCCAATGTATATCTTATTTTGCTCCTGTACACCTATATTATGTCTGTGCATTTCTGCATATTGTAACCAATGTCCTGTGCTCTCCAGGGTCGTGCCTGAAAATAGGCAGGTCTGTTGCCTAACGCACTTACCCAGTTACCAAAAGCTAATAAATAAATAAATAAATAAATCTGTGCATTAACTAAGTGTACAAAGTGCTGTTAAGTAGGAAGAGTGGCTTAGCTATACAGAAGCCAGGTTAAAGACAGATTTAAAAACTGCCCTAGATAGCTTCTGCCAGGGAACAGGCAGAGAACACTGAGAGGAAGTAGCTGCTGTTATAACTATACTTCTCTGCTGGGACTGTATTGCCCCCCTTCCCTACCCTCCATCCCCCACTCTAAACCAGTTCTACTTTTATAGGGACAGGATTTGACTGACAACAGGAACTTCCTGTTTGGGAGTAGGAAGTGAGTGATCACAGAGCCACAATAGACTCACCATCCTAGAAGGAAAAGAGTAGCTCTCCATCCCCCTTAGCTGCTGGAGGTTTGACTCTGAGCAAGTAAGGAGACTACTGAGAAATAGAGTAACTTCTTGTCTCAGAACAGGAAGGTCAGGAGCTTAAAAGGCACAGAGGCTGTAAGTAAGTAGGGAGAAAAAAAATTAAACATAAACAGAGGAAAGAGTAAATATTCCAAACAACAATTATGAGGCCAGAAATAAGACATGATGGGAGTGGTGTAATGCAGTGGCTATGGAGCAGCAGTCTTCTGGGAGACATTCTGGAGGATGCAGTGTTGTCCCATCTGCAGGCACCTCTCAGGGCTGAGGAAGGAGGTTGCTCATCTCCAGGCTGAGTTGGCCAGGATTTGGGGGACCTCCTCTCCCACCCAGGGACCACCAGGGCCACTGCCATTGCCCCTTAGGTTGGCAAGAAAGAGGAGCAGTTGGACCACAGTGGACTCAGGGATGGGTGAGGGTGGTGGAACAGAGGCACATACTTCCAGTGATACCTCTCACCAATTCATATGCCATTCTGGCAAAGTGTGGTTCCTCTATGGAGTCACCTGCAGTGGAGACCAAGGAGGATGCTGGGAACTTCCATAAAGGAGACCCTCAGGAGGGTGGCAGGGGACCCCACAGGGGAAAGAAACAACTTCTGGGGGAGGGGACTCCATTGTTAGAGGAGTAGAACTGGGGGAGGAAGGGGAGAGGGAGGTAAGGTGCCTGTCTGGTGCCATGGCTTGGAGGGACAGGGAGCAAATCCTCAGGATCACTGGAGCAGCTGCATGGGGGAGGGAGCTGGATGTCATTGTCCACCTAGGGACAAATGACCTGGCTAAGAAAGGGATCGCAGCAGTGAAGGAAAAGTTTGTGGAGTTGGGGAGGAGCCTTAGACAAGTAGCATGCATGGTAACCTTCTCAGAGGTGCTGCCTGTCAATGGCATGGGTGAGGCTAGGGTGCTCCACACCATGGGTTTTAATCAGCAGTTGCAAAACTGGTGCAGAGCTCAGTGATTTGGCTTCATTTGGGACTGGGGGTCCACCTGGAGTGATGCAGGCCTATACTGGTGTGAAGGTCTGCATCTGTCCAGGAGGAGAACCAGGATCCTAGGTAATAGGTTTAAATGCTTCATTGGCATGCATTTAAATTAGCCAAGGGGGGAGGCACTGGAAAGGAGCTTGGAAATCCTAGCCTCCTCCCACAAATCAGGATAGTAAGTGAGGTAAACACCAAGATAGAGATGTCAATAGGGAGAAGGGCAGGGGTAAATGGAGAAAATAACAAAGGCAATAAGGACAGGGATGGGGCAAAAAGGGATAAGGCCATCAAGAAATGGAGGGTAATGAGTACCAGTGCCTATAGTCTGGGCAACAAGCTCCCTGAACTGGTGGCTGTGACTCTAGGCCAGCTGGTTAGGATTGCTCTATTATTTTTGTAATATAGAATGTAGTGTGTGATTCTGTCATGAGACATCCTGTCCTCCTGGGATAACACCCCCCCCCAGGTTTCAATTAAACTGACAGGATATATGTTAAACAGCAGATCTCTGTAATATGATTAACTTCCAAAGACTCGCATTTTATGGTCTTGCTGTTGAGCTGTGCTTCTTTGAAGCCAGGAACTAAAATATCCATTGTATGACATCTTCAGAAGAAAGAACAGTTAATTTCAACTGGTGCTAAAAGAAGCTATATGACAGCTAAGTGAGAAACTGCAAAGTTGTAAAAGTTCTTTGATGTCTTTGAAAAGCAGGAAAACACACTACATCAAATAGGAGCAGGAAATTACTCCAGATCAAAGAGTCATATTGGAAATGAGTATTTGCTGATGTCACCTTATTTAATTTACCTCCTGAGTGATAAGACATCCTGGTTGTATAATTGTTAATATGCTAGGAGGAGCTAGGTGGCACCATAGAAGGGATGGAGACACAGGGTTTAAACTGTATGCTGTATTTCCACTTACTGACACACTCCTGATTGGACTGTCTTGAAACAACAGTTACTTAAAGCACTTTAAAAAGGTATACATTAGATAGACAAGTCTAAGTGTATTATGGTAGGAGCTTCTTTGCACTTTTTTCTTGTTTTCTTTTAAGTGATTGGATGCTTTGTGATATATTGTTATGTATTTACATTGTACCTATTTGTATCCATTTTGTTAGTAAATCTGTATTTAAAAAAGACTGCCTGGTGTGCCTTCAATATTATTTTGCCTGTTGGGTACAGATGGCTAAAGTTGACACTGTTCATAAGCTTAATGGCATACCAAACTGGGAAAAGATAAGAATTTATCTAAGGTCTTTCATAGAATTTTTAAGGGTTCATTTTGTATACCTGGTTAGGTGCCCTTGGAGAAAGATATCTGGCATTTCCCTGAAGAGCAGAATTATCTGAGCCTGTACATTTGGGTACACTAGCATAGGGTCCCAGATTGAATCCTTCCAGAACTTGAGACCAAAGGTGATTCAGACCCACAATACAGACTGGAGAGTTACCCTGTTCTGTTATCCTGTTCACAATACTGCACTCAGAGGTTGGCACTGTGGGAGTAGAGGGCCTGAGCTGCTGAGTGGGGTCATGACAGTGGCCTTGATGGAAGAGGGATGCCTGGATATCATAGCAGTCACAGAAACATGGTACACAAAGAACCATGACTGCAGTGTTAACATACCAGGTACCCAACCTACAGGAGAGATAGGGCGGGGAGGGGAGAAGAGAGGGAGGAGTAGCTCTCTATGTAAGGGAAGGTATAAAAGCAACAAAACTAAAAAATAAACAGGGAGGAGAGGAGGCACTGTGGGTCACCTTAGAGACTGAAAATGGCACCACAATCCGCACAGGAGTTGTATACAGACCACCATGTCAGGGGAAGGGAATGGACAAGGATGTGATAGAAGGCATCCTTAAAATGGCAGAGAAAGGGGAGATCCTGATGATGGGGGACCTGAATATGCCAGATTTTAACTGGAGCACCTTTGCTGCAGCCACATCCAAGAGCAGGGCCATTCTTAATGCCCTACAAGTGTTATGCCTCAGATAGCTGGTTTTGGAACCCACTGCTGAGTGAGCAAAATTAGACCCCATACTCTCAAATGGGGACAGGGGGACAGTGAGAGGATCTCAGATCTGGAAGTGGGTAGCCATCTGGGAACAAGTGACCACCAAACAGTGTGGTTAATGATAAACTCAGCTACAGAGTCAAGTCATACAAACGTGAGGGTACTGGACTTCAGAAGGACTGACTTTGGCAAGATGGGGAGTGCCTTAGAAAAGCACTAGCAAACAGGCTAGAAGGAGGGGTGGAGCAACAATGGGGAAACATCAAAACTGCCATCACAGAGACAACAAGCCTTTGTGTGAAGCAAATAAACAAATCAAAATGAAAGATAAAGCCACTAAGGTTTTCAAAAGAGGTGGCAGAGAAGGTTAGGGAGAAAAATATAGCATTTAGGAAGTATAAGGAAACACAGAAGAAGCAGGACAGAGAACTGTACCAGTTAAGACAGAAGGAAGCAGGGGAGGGAAGTCAGAATAACAAAGGCCCAAACTGAGGAAAAGATTGCCAACTAGGTTAAGAAGGGGGATAAAACCCGTTATAGGTACATCAGGGAGTGGAGAAAGACAAAGGGAGGAATAGTGAGGCTGAATGGAATGGGTGGTGGATGAGCAGAGAGGGACAGTGAAAAATCAGGGATACTGAATGAATATTTCTGCTCAGTATTAACAAAAGAAGAGGAGGGGGAGGGGCCTAATCCAATTAACAGAAGCACTCCGGATACGGGGGTCGATCACAGTCCTTCCACAGAAGAAAGGGTTCTGAAAGAACTCCTAAAAGTGAAGGTGGACAAAGCAATGGGGCCTGATGTAATTCACCCCAGAATTCTAAAAGAATTAAGGGGAGAACTAGTGACACCACTGACTACCCTTTTTTAACAAATCATGGGAGGATGGTGTGGTACCTGAGGACTGGAGGAAGGTGGATGTGATTCTCCTTAACAAAAGTGGGAGCAAGACAGAGGCAGGAAACTACAGACCTGTCAGTTTGACCTCTGTGGTAGGGAAAGTGATGGAATCACTTCTGAAGAAAAGAATTGTTGAGTACCTAGAGGCCAGTGGGGCAGAGGACCCAAGGCAGCATAGGTTCTCAGCGTGAAGGTCATGTCAGATGAATCTAATTCATTTCTTTGACTGGGGACCAAAGTAGTAGACCAGGGAGGGGCTGTGGATATGGCCTACCTAGACTTTAGCAAGGCATTTGACCCAGTCCCACACAAAAGATTAATAATAAAATTAACCAGTCTGGGAGTGGGTCCCAGGGTGGTAGCCTGGGTAAAGTATTGGCTGGACAAGAGGACACAAAAGGTAATTGTAAATGGAGTCCACTCTGAAGAAAGAGGGTTTAATAGTGGGGTACCACAGGGGTCAATACCAAGTCCAGTCCTTTTTAATGTCTTTATAAGTGACGTTGTAGAGGGAGTGGAAGGAAAAGTATGCCTCTTTGCAGATGACAAAAAGATCTGCAACATGGTTGATACACAAGGAGGCTTGGAGAGGATGAGAAGGGACTCGGCAAGGTTGGAGGAATTGTCAGAAGTATGGCATCTTGGATTCAATGCAAAGAAGTGCAAAATAATGCACCTGGGAAACAAAAACCCAGGGGAAGATTACACAGTGGGGTGGAGGTAGTAACAACAACAATAAAAATGGAAATGGACCTGGGAGTAATCATATCAGATTAAGGTTAACAAGGTTAGCAAGCAATGTGAGAAGGCAGTAGGGAGGGCTGGGGGGATATTGGGATGTATAGGGAGAGGCACCACCAGCAGAAAACAGGAATTTGTTATCCCTCTGTACAGACAGATGGTGAGACCCCATCTGGAGTACTGCATCCAGTTCTGTAGACTCCATCTCCCCAAGGACATAGACAGGAGGGAGGCAGTCCAGAGGAGGGCAACTAAAATTGTGCAGAGTCTGCAAGAGAAGCCATATGAGGAGAGACTAAAGGAGATTAATATGTATACCCTTAAGGAAAGAAGGAATAGGGGGGACATGATAGAAACTTTTACATACCTCAATGGAATCAGCAAAGTCCAAGAAGGTAGCATCTTTCAAAAAAGAGATGTGCAAGAACAAGGGACACAATTTGAAGATAGAGGGGGACAGCTCAGGAGCAATGTGAGGAAGTAATTTTTTCACAGTGAGGTTGGAGGATGCATGGAACAAGCTTCCTGAAGAGGTTGTGGGGTCTAAAACTGTGAAAGAATTCAAGAATGCATGGGACAGACATAAGGCAATGCTTGTGGGGGGGTAGGAAGAAATAAGCTGTTGGTTAACTAGTATCTGCAGCGCATTCTGTTGGTAGGGAAATGGGCAGACTAGGTGGTCCAAGCGGTCCTTATCTGCCGTCAAAGTCTATGTTTCTATACAGGTTATCTGGAATTCTTGTTTTAGCCTCGTAGTGAATTCCCTTGGTGAATCCTTAATGATTTGAATGTTATTATTTAATGAATCCCAAAATGTTTTTATCATATAAGGGAAGGTCATTTCTCGATATCTACTCTCTATTTTGGTAACCTTAACTCAATTAACGTGTTTCCTCAAAATATATTTATATTCTCTTTTCTGTAATTTTCCATATAAGTACAAATGTTTAGATTTTTTGAGGACTCTCTGAATCTGATTTGCCCACACTATCTTTCTTTTGCTTTCTAATGGTAGCCATTCAAGAAATGTACACATTCCACAATGATGTAGAAGATAATCACTTTTTAAAACAAACCTTGCCAAATAGTTATATATTACATTTATTTTTGACAATTGTGTTTTGCTGGCTAAGCCATAAATGTGAGATTCATATTCTAGGTTTGGAATCAATAATTGGTTCACCACAGACATTCTCATTTTCAGGTTCAAACAGAATTTGGATTGTCTAAAAGCCCCCAGCCTACAATTTACTTTTCTAACAACTTCTCCAATATGCTTTTTGAAACTTAAATTTGTATCTATCCAAATCCCTAGATATGTGTATTCTATAATCAAGTCTAATTCTTCATTTGTATCTGTTTTTATGCTAATGGTATTAAATCTGTCTTTTTCCTTCTCTGAGACTTACTAAAGAGCATTAGTTTTGATTTCTTACTATTCAAGACAAGTCCTGAGTCCCTAAACCAAGTACATATGCTATGCAAATCTTCTTGGAGAATCATTTCCATACTACTGATATTATTTCATTGTGCAATAATAACTGTTTCATCAGCATAAATTCACACACCTGCATTCTTAACAGTTTCTACAATTTGATTTACATAAATTAGAAAAAGCATAGATCCTAAAATTGATCCTTGTGGGACTCCCCATTGAACAGATTCCTTATTTGATAAAACTGTGTCAATTTGCACCTGTTGAGTTTTGCCTTGCAGATAGAAATCAAACCTATTACAGGTATCTAGTGCAAATACGATATCCAACATATGTTTGTGTAAAATATTATGAGCTACCATGCCAAAGGCCTTTGAGAGGTCCTTGAACACTGCGTCCACTGCCCCTCTCACATCCAATCGAGGTGCAGCTAAATCGATCAGGTCAGTGAGTGCGATGTCCTTGGATAAATCCCCCCAAAGGTCCAAAAATGAATACTTTTCTTGATAATCTCTTAATTGGGCTTGCCCAAGACCCTCCAATAACTTAGAAATAATTTACAATATTCCAATGGGCAATAGAAGTTTTTTTTGTATCATCTCCCATATGCTAAGGAATAAATTTGGCATTTTTCCATTTTGAAGGAAATTTGCCTTCCCTCAAGCTTATTTTAAAAATCTTAGTAAGAAGTGGTGAAGTTATTCCCATTGAATCCTTTAAGAACTTAACCTCTATTTCATCTAATCCTAATGCCTTATTTATATTTATTTTTCTAATGAAATTGTTCACTTTTTTACATGTAACAATCTTTAATCTGAAAACTGGAATGGTATGTTGCCTATTTATAGTGGTAGATGCTTTACTCTTGTTTATATTTGAAACTGGAATGTCAACATCAGGGAGAGAAATAAAATATGCATTTAATATATTTGCAGATATTTTTAAGTTTTGTAAATAGCCATTTTGATCCATTTGAATAAGTGGTTTGTTGTTTATAGGCTTTTCAAACAATTTTATTAATTGCCATATTGTTTAGGGGCTGTAGTCAAGCTTGTCCTTTCCTTGTAGAAGTTTTGTTTACTACTCCTCACTTATAGTTTAACTTTATTTCTTTGTTTTTCATATTTTTCCCAGTCTTTTACTTTCTGAGTTTTAGTTGCAAATTTCCACAAACGTTGTTTGACATGAATCTCTTTCTTTAATTTCTCAGATATCCAAGATGTGATTTGCATTTTGTATCATTTTCACAAAGAGGGCCACTCTATTATATGTAAAAACAAAAACAAGGTGCTGCTTCAGCATGTGGTCTGAAAGCAAAAAATATGCTTATATTAAATGCACGCTGAAAATAGAAAATACAGTTAAAAATCTAAGTTTCAACCTTAGATTTTCTTCAGGAAATATCTAAAAAAAAGAATTAACTTTGTTTTTTTCTCTTTTTGATATTTCCTGAAGAAGACCTAAGGTTGAAACGTAGATTTTTAACTCTATTATCTATTTTTAGCGTGCATTTAATATAACCATTTTGTTTCACTCTATTACATGTTTCAACAAACAGTCTAGCAAATTTCTGAACCATTAAATCCAATGTAGGGCATTGAAAAAAACTTTCCCAGTCTATTGCTGACAACAGAATTAAAAAGTTATCTTTACTATACTTTTCAAAGGACCTCCGCTTTATACCAATTTAGGTTTATTTTGTTTCCATTTTTTATCTTTAAGTATAAAAGTTCCAGTTATTGATGAGTGATCCCCCAATATCGGTTGATTTATATTAACTGAATTAGGGACTACTCTTGCTGTCTCAAAAAATAAATCTAATATATTTCCTTTATTTATTTTACTTATTCAAGTTTCCTTAGAGATTATTTGAGTAAGTTCTAGGGGTTTTATATTTTTATCAAGGGATTTTCCACTTGGTTGATTTCAGGTGACATTGAAATCGCCTGTTAATAGCAATTCCTTCCCCATAGTCCTTTCTAAAATAATTTGGAAAGGGTATCAAAGGAGCTGGTTTTCACCTTGGGGTAGAGTATACCACTCCCAGTACCAAGTACAGATTATGAACACTAACCAAAATACATTCAATATTTTCTATTTGTCCCAAATAGAGAATAGATGTCTGACCTAAGTCCCATTTACTATAAAGTAGGATTCTTTTTTTATTTTATTTAGTTGTTTAACCAGGTATAGCACACTAAGCTGAAAGCTTTTTTACAGGAATGACCTGGGAGCACAAGGAGGTTAAGTGACTTGCTCAGGGTCACATAGTATGCAAGTGGAAGCTGTGGGATTCAAACCCAGGTCTGGCCTGCTGGATGTCACCAAATTTGTAGCTCAGAGCCTTAGACCACTGCACTATACTGCCGCCTATTCCTCCCCTCTTCATCCCTCCTGTCCCTTCAGTGGATATTATAACCATCAATATCAATTTCAGTATTACTTATTTGCTTGTTTAACCAAGTTTCCATTAAAGAAATCACCTTTGTTTTTTCTGTTAAGATCCAAGTTCTAAAAAGATCATTTTAATTTTTTAAACTCCTTGTATTGTCATAAGTAGTTTTAAAATACTTTTGGTCATATGGTCCCGGGTTTAATTCGATATCGACAGAAATCAACAACATCAAAAGCAAGCCCTTTTCCTTTCTATTACAAACAAAACCATAATTTGGCTTCCATTTAATTTGGTTTAAAGCTTGAAGACGAATTACCTCAAATTTATCTCTTCTTCTGATCTCACCAGTGTATGTTTAGAACAAGATAGTTAGCCTATTTCTTAAAATGCTTTGACAAAGAAAAAGTGATTTTCTAAGACAAAATTTATACATTACCCCAAAATGTTATCGCTTACATAATTTCCTAAAGGGATACACAATTTACTTAATTTTAAAATCACCTTGATTCCAATTAATACGGCCATCAGCTAAGTTAGGCTCTTTACCACTGTGTTCCAAAGTGCACTGTTTCTTTAAATTGGTCAAGGAAACCAGGGTAAATAGAGATATTGTAAGGGGAAGTAAATCAAGGGTTATGAAATCTCTAGTTTGGGATTGTAATATACTTGACTCAGCTGATGAGAGAATCACTATTTGTCAGCTGTGTCAAGCTCAAGTTAGTATGGAGAAAAAGGGCAGCCACTTAGGCACCGGTGGGGAACACATACACCTAAATACCAGACACCTATCATGCTGGTGTCAACACCAGAAGGAAGCTGGTATGGGAGGTCCCTGCCCTTCATCATCTTCATTAGTTAAGTCATGCAGAAGTGGCAGAGCAATATCCCAGGTGGAGAGGGGCTGAGTAAGCAGGACTACAGAGTGGTGGAGGAGGAGGAGGATTCTGTGAATCTGCCCCGTAGTAGGCATAGCAACAGTGGTGGGTTGAGTAGTACCACCCAGAGGCAGAAAGGCACAGCAACACTACTGTGGAAACCACCCAAAATCACTGGCTTCATTCAAGTAGCAGCACACGTGAATCCCCAGGAGTCAAATACTACACCACCAACAATGCTGCCATGATGAGTCCAGCTGCTTGGTAGGCCAGCCTCAAGAAATATCCAGCCTACACTGCATAGCATGTTTGAGTGTTAGTCCAAATTCCCTCCCAGTCAAGCTATTGCACGTGAACTAAATACAACAACAACTGAAATGCTGGTAATTGATCTATTGCCATTCTCTTTCATCGAGAACATTGGATTGGGAAGATTGATGGCCCATGCCTGTCCTAAATGACAGATTCCATCAAGAACATACTTTTATAAATGTGCCATTCCTGAACTGTAAGGGACAGTGCCAAAGACTATAAACCATGCCCTGAAGCATTCATCATCACTATAAATTCATCTGAGCATGGACATGTGGATCAGTGGCCAGACAGCTGGAAACTCCTTTTTGGACATTACAGCACATTGGATACAGGCACCTGGGGTAGTATTTGACTTTGGGTATAGGAAAAATTGCATTAAGCCCAATTGTGGCATTAGCAACATTGCAAGTATTTGACAGCATGCCATACAGACTATCTAGTGTATAAGTGGATCATACACAGGTCAGAAAATGATGGAAATGCTCCTTACTGAGACTTATGAGTGGCTTCACCATCATTCACTGAGAGCAGCTTTCACTGCGCATGATACTGGCTCAAATGTTGTGAAATGCATCGGTGATGGGGAAGGGTTTCAGGGTGCCATGCCTGGCACACTGTCTTAATCTCATTGTGCAGGAGTTTCTGACACATCCTGATATCAGTTTCATGTTGACTGTGGCCCATCACATCTGTGTCCAAACTGTCCATTCCAGAAAGGCCTGTGAACAGCTCTGGCATCTGTAGATGCAAAACAAACTGCCTCAGCTGCGTATAAAGCTGGATGTCATCACCAGATGGAACTGAAAAGGGTACATGATCAAGCACTTGTATGAGCAACATAAAACCATATCTGAATATCTGCTGCTACATACAAGCCGTTGCAGTGCTGGAGTATCCATGTCTCTGACAACAGATCAGTGGTGACAAGTGGATAGTCTGATCATGATTCTCAGGCCATTTGAACATGCAACACAGGTAGTGAGTGGGAACACTGCCTGTATCCATCAGGCCATTCCACTACTAGCTGAGGCAGACACTGGTGAATGTGAAGCAAGTGCTGGGGGCAGGTGGTGACAGTGGAAGTTGTGCATTAATAGAACACACCTTAAACTACAATACACATGTTTCTGGAATTCTGCAGTCTGAAGATTTTTGGACTGTTACCATGCTGGACCCATGTTATAAATGTGAGCTTTCATCAATAATTAAAGGTGGGCATAAGCAGGTCCACAAGTTGACCAATCTTCTATTTAGAAAGGGTACACATGGCAAAAATGCTAAAGTCACAGTTATTCTAAGGCACAACGTGAAACTCCATAGAGACCAGGTGTTGCTACCACCACCTCACATGGGAAATGGGCTGAGAAAACATGCAAGGTAATAGAGAAAATCCCAACAAATCCTATTTGGAATGTTTTGTACCAGGTGGGAGTGAAGACATAGAAGAAAAGGAGGAGGAGGAGGAGGAGGCTGATGAGGCAGCAGGATTGCGGGCAGTGCAATGTATCATAGAACCACATTTGGTAGACACAAGGGAACTTACCCTCACAGACAACCATTTGCTATACTGGAGTAGCAAGGTAACTGAGTGGCCAGCACTGACCTCAGATGCAATGAAATACCTCAGCTGCCCACTCTCGAGTGTCAGTGTGTAGCCAGTATTCAGTTTGGCTGGGGCCATTGTGCAGGAGAGGTGCACCAGTCTGTCACCTAGAAATGTTGGCATGCTAACATTTATTAAAATGAATGAGGAGCACATGCCACACTACCCGATCATGTCCAATTTCCTACCACATAAAGGTGGTTGTGGTGGTGAAGATGAAGAGCAAGGTGTTGTCAGTATTAACAAGTTGCTTTCTACCAAGGTGGATGAATTGGTAATAGAGAAAGAATTCCCAAGTGGTGAATACACCAATCTGAAAAACTGTGACAACTGTTTCCTTAATGAGGTTGAAGCATAAAAAAGCTATGTTCTTTCCTTCATTTCCTCTTAATCAGTAAGCTCCTTTACTTTATGATACACAATTATTTTATTTTCAATCATTTTACGGTTCCCCAATTGTGCTGCTGTTTCCCTGCATCCGATCGATTACCTGCCTCAACCACCTGAATGCGATTCAAAGAACAATGTCTGCTCCAGCCAACTAGACACAGCATCACCTCCTTCTCCTTCTCTGGCCTGCTTGGGTCCTCCAGAGCCACAAATAGTATGGGCCACCACCTCCTCACTGATGCACCATAAACGCCATTACAACAAGTCCAAACTCTGACACTCGCCACCACATTGAAACACTGAGTCCAGTTTTTAAGGCAGCAAAGATTTCTTTACATGTTAAAATAAATAAAAGCATCCATCTGATGCGTTTTGGATCTCTGAATAAGATCCTTTATCAAAGGCTGATGCCATTACTGGGTAGGCAAAACACGCCTACTTTAGCCAACAAGACACAGCAGAACTGCCTCCTCCTCCAGAGCCACAAACAGTATAGGCCACAGCCACCACACTGATGCAGCATGTTTACCATTACCAGGCAGGCCTCCTACCAGCCAACCCACTAGCCAACTCTCAAACCCACCCTCTAGCCAGCCAGCCCATCAAGAAAGGAATATCACAGATCCAGCAAGGCCTGTCTTTGTCTGCTGTGATGATAAGTCACTTTCACTGTTGTTCACAGTCCTTATACTGAATGGTGGCATTTCCTCAGCCATGCTGAGTACAAAGGCCTTCATCCTTACTCAGAAAGACATTAAAATGTTTTTCTTTCTTTCCTTTCGTCTCCCTACAGGTGTCCCCATTCACAGGGATGACTGGCAAGTCAGTCACAAAGCCAGACAGCCTGCAAGAAACAGAGTGGAGTTATATTCCTCCATCATCTCAGTGGCGTGCACCATCATGCCAGTACACAGCATGGATAGCAGCACTAGCAGTACCATTTTGATCTTATTTTTGTTTTCCTTTTACAGGTAAATACTGTGGCTTGGTGGCCAAGGGAGGCTAAGTAAGTTCTCAGTTTTAGTCTCAGGTGACAGGTACAGTAAGAATGGGAGTGGGCAAATTATATTCCATGCTGCCTCTGCAGTGGCCAAGGGAGGCCAAATCATTTCTCATTTTTATTCTCATCCATGTGGCCAGCACAGTGGCCAAGAAAGGCTAAATAATTAATCATTCTTATTGACAGGTGACAGGTACAGTAAGAATGGGAGTTGACAATGGATATATTGTTACTATATGGTCACCACCACCGTGGCAACTTGAGTAATCTAAATAACTTTTTGTTTTCTTCACAGGTGTCCACCTGTTCTGCTGCCTTCTCCTTCAGCAAGCAAGCCATCACTGTCTTTTCAACCAGATCATGTAGGATTACAGTAGGATCATAGGATTACAGAAAGGGCTGTGGCAGGGGAGTCTCACACACACACACACACACACACACACACACACACACACACACACACACACACCACAGCAACATCAACATGTAGCAGCAGCATAAATGTTCATGTGACTCACACAATTGTGGGAGTACCAAATCTCTGTCTGTTTTGCTTTTCAGGAAAATGTGCACTACTGTGTGCACTAAATTACAGGAAGGGCTGCCTGCGGTAGGGGGAAGGACACGCAGAGTACAGCGCCACGTAGTAGTAGCATAAATGCTCATGTGGTTCACATAGTTCTGGGAGTACCACATTCTTTGGCCTATTTTGCTTTTCTGCTAAAATGTCAACTGCTGTGTGTGCTAAATTACAGAAATGGCAGCCTGTAGTGAAGGGACTGACTAGCAACATAACATTTATTCTGGTAGCTGAGAACAATTTTAGTGATAGTATAAGGACTGCACAGTTGTATGAGAAAGACAACATTAGAGTTGAAATCATATTTTTTCTTTAGAATGGATGAGAACAGGAGAATTTAAATAGAACAAAGCAGTAGGAGAAATCAAGAAAGAAAGACAGAGAGAATTTAAGATGAATGTACTTTTTTCAGGTTTTAAATTTTTTTGTGGGGGTGTAACAGATAAGAGTAAAAGAAACAGGTAAAAGAAAATATACACATAGGGATTTAAAGGCTATGGCCTGGGGACAGAGGGTGCACCGTCACTACAGAGTGCCATCAAACCCTCAAGAATGCCTTGCTGATTTCTCAGCAACTCCTGCAACATCTCCTCCATCTCCACAACTTCCTAGGAGAGCTTTCCTATATCCCTGCAGAGGTGTGCTACTTCCTCATGAGTGAATGTGGGAGGAGAATCTGAGGTCAGTCTCTCAGCTACCCCCACAGCACCCAAGTCTGGCTACAGATCCCACTCTCAGTCCCCTCCATCTCCCCCTCCTGGACCAGTGCACCTGACCAACCTCATTGCTTTTTCTAGCCCTTCCCACGCTGTAGCACAGAAGAGCCAGTAGGGGTGGCACCACCTCCACCCCTCTCAAGAACTTTTGTCCAACTATAGACATGCTTGCTGCCCACCTGTATCCTAATGGGTCTCTTTTTCCTCACCTCGGACAACAGTTTTACATAATTTACATGTGACCACACTGTTGTTGGTAGGGTCACTATCGAAGAAATCCCACACTAGGGACTTTGGCTGTTGATATGGGGTGGAGCTAGGTGGTCCATCTTGCATCTCCTCCTCCTTCTCTTCATGTTGCACAGATGGTGGCAGTACAACAACTAGTGTTTCCTTTGGTGTTAGTGGTGGTGCCATTACATACTGCTGCTGGTGCTCTGTTGTGGAGGTGGAGGTTGGGTGCTGCTATATCAGAAAGGGAACGGGAGCATTGTTTAACCAGGAGTAGTACACTAAGCCAAAGTTTGCTTCCAGATGTGACCCGGGAGCACAAGGAAGTTAAGTGACTTGCTCAGGATCACACAGTATGCACCTAAGTGGCTGTGGTAATCAAACCCAGGTCTTCAGATCTGCAGCTCAGAGCCTTAACCCACTGTGCTATACTGCCATGGATCTCTTAACATGGAAGGAATGGCATCTTCCATCTGTTGGCTGCATGCCCCTTTCCTCCTGACCAGTCCCACTCATTGTAATGCAAACAAACAAGAAAAAAAGTAAAAAAAAAAAAGACTAAACGTGATGAAAAATAACACTAATGAAAGTGGTGAATATAAAGAAAATTATAACTAAATAACAACTAAACAAAGACTCCCAAACTGTACAGAAAAAAATAAGATGAATAACAAGCAAAAGAACACTTATTTTTCTTGATAGGTTTTAAACTTCTCAAAAAAGCAGATCTGACCTCTTCCAGTAACTAACTCAGAATACAATGAGAAACTAAGAATGAGTCAGTATGTTGTACATAGAACAGTAGCATGTGATCTGCAGGAGTTATTTCCATGTGACCTACACCAGTAGCCTTGCTTTGAACAGACCTTGCTTAACTGGCTTAATGGTGAAGTTACTGACAAAGTTACCAACGAAGTCAGTAGGCAAATTTCCAAGCTTATGGAAAAAATTTGCAAATTGCTTCACAAAGGAGAGGTTAACAACATTTCCAGAACTTCACTGGCAAATTAAATCCTTTTTTTTTTATTTGATTTATTATTACAATTGCAACCATAAATGAATTGCACAGGTTGAAGTTCACATACAATTTTAAAAGTAATCACATTTACATAAAAAAATATAAATCAATACTATACATAATGCTTATTCAATATAAAAAGAAAACATATTTTACAACTATACTGTATATACACAGAGTCAACATTTCATAAAAAATACATTTAAAAAAAATCATTAAACCATATCCAAGTAATGCACAGAGATTTACTATATGTTTGAGTCCTTATCAATGGTCTTTCCCACATCCCTTGTTTGCGTAAATTATATCCTGTAGTATCCTTTGTGCAAGCAAATAATGCAGTTTATGAACTGGATCACAAACTCTCCTAAAAGTCTCTCTTTTGCCATTTTGTTCTCTTCTAATAGCCAGCCTTTCCTGTCCACATTTAAGCAATTTAAGCAACTTAACAATATCTCTAATGCTCACTCTATTTTTTTTTCTTTTGATCTTTTCCCTCCTAAAAATATTTGTATTCCCTTTTTGGAAGAATTTGAGGTATTCCTGGAGATTCTAAGTAGAAAGTGATCACAGCCTTGTCTGAGCTACCTATCAACCCAATGATTATCAGATGAGTGAGTTTTCATGCTGGTTCTGTTGTCAAGCTGAGTCTAGCACCAAAACAAGGTTGTGGCTCACACTCTGCCTTGTTAACTGTTTCAAGTATAAACTTTGGTTCACAATTTGACTAGTTTACCTGGTCTACACCTTTTGGATCAAAGTGAACCAGTCAAACCAAAAGTCTGCCTGTTTGCCCAAGAGCTCATCACAGTTCGAAAGAATCATCACCTGAAGTTCAAGGCATTTGATTCTTTCATAGAACCAAACTTGCAGCCGTAGAATTTCGTAAACATTTCATGGAAATGACATCCACAAATGTTGCCCAGTTCTAAAAAGTATATATTTTAAAGTCATGTTCATGAAATGAAAAGCTGCAAGCTACTGCAGTAACAGGCACTGGCAGTCTGCCTACTGACACCCACATAATGGCTGTCTGTCTACTCTGCTCCCTGTCCTGGTTCACCACACAAACATACAGAACATCATTTTGATCGAGTCTATGTAGCACTCATTCAAACCCGCCCTCCTGCCCCATTTCCCCACATTGCATCATATTCAGAAAAAGTAATTATAAGAAACTACTCTGAATAGCACACACACCAGTTCCTTCATCCAGTATTAATGCTGTCACATCAGCCACAGATTTTTGAACTTTCATTTTCACTGGGCCTATACATGGCTTACTGCTGATTTACTATGCACTGCCACCCAGAACAAACTAGAAATGCTAATGCCTGCTGCTAGATACCCCCTAGAGTGTGCACCTTCATCACCATCACCCCCACTGCCTCATGGTACATGCATTATTGTCCACATTTTTTCATGCCCACCTTGTCTGTCAGTCCTACCTCCTGACTTTTCTCTCATTAACACTCACTTTTTAAGTAATATATATAAATATATATATACATATCTATATATAGTGATATACAGTATATAGATTTTTCTGGCAAAAACATCAGCACACTAATTTTTCTTATTGTTTAGTTTCATTCCTAGACTATGATATGGGATTTTTAAGCTCTAATACGATCCCGCTCCTGTGCCATGCCAGCCATGAAAAAAGTGAATATCTTTGCACAGTGCTATACTGTTTACCATCGGAGACATGTGATAACACCATCCCACTACATCCATAGCATAAATCTAATACTGTATGTACATTCAACAGGTAACCTCAGCGAAGAAGATTCTTCAAATATTTGAAATGTGAGTCATTAATTACAAAGCTTGCTATAAAAGCTGTTTTAAACATTTCTGAGAAAATTAAAAATACACTGTTAATGAATCTAAGGATGTGAGAATTTTGAAAAAATGATATGCTGATATTTTTTCTCGACTAACAAATACTGCTACTTTAAGTAACACAAACTAAAAAAGAGAACTTATTTGCAGAAAACATATAGCAGTATATATGGTAATCCCATAAACCATTAATGAAACAACCAAACTCTGAGCAGCAAGTTTTCCTATTTTGATAGAAGTGCAACTGTTAAGTCTGTAACAGAGACCCAAACAAGCATAAGCAATTTTTATCATAATGTCAATATGTAATATACTTGTAACTGTCAACCATTTCTGTTGCAGTAGAGTGAACTATACTGTTCTCAATAGGCATCACATTAGCACCAACTCCCATCCTTCTAGCATTCAAAAACAATACACTCCTAGTTTCCTTTTTAAATTCAAACTCAGTTGATTCATAACAAGCCAGTTTTGAATGTTCTGAACATCAACTTTTTTTTTACCAATTATTTTACCAGGTGAGACACACTAAGCTGAAAGCTTGTTTGCAGGTGCAACCTGGCAGCATGAGGAAGTTAAGTGACTTGCTCAGGGTCACACAGTATGCACCTAGGGGGCTGGGGGATTCAAACCCAGGTCTCCAGATTTGCAGCTCAGAGCCTTAACCCACTGCGCCATACTGCCTCCTACTGCCTCAACTTGAAGTAAACTTTGAAGATGGGAAATGATCATCACTTCATAAAAACAGGACAGTGTCATCATCATACAAAAGGACATGTTTGTTGTAGGTGCCACAAAAGAAGGATAATAGACACACAGGTTAAACAATCAGGATGCCAAAACTGACCTTCTCTGGAATCCCTATGTCGATGTCACAGACCCTAACTGGATACAGCCCAGTAGGACGCAGAAGTGGGAGGGAAAAGAGGAGGATGGGAGGAGCGGGAGGCAGGAAAAGGAGTGAGAGAGAATGGGGAGTATGTATAAGTGGAAACAGGATGCAACAGGGGCCAGAGGAAGAAAAATATAGTAAGGGGAAAAGGCAGAGGGGAGGTTTTTAAAGATGGCATATGCAGATGCAGATACATTTTCCACATATATCTGCCCAACTGTGACTAAGCTTAGTAGCTCTATTTTCAGAGTTATTCAATTTTTTGACAGATTCCATGATTTTTGACAGCTTGAGCCAAACAATAATATGGGCATCAAAAAAAAGGAAGAATGGTGCCAGCCTGTCAACATGACTGCATAGCTGCTGCTACAGCCACATGTGACCCGCGTTTGGCAATAAGTCAGGGAGGTTGCGGGCTGGCCAGTAGGAGGAGGGCTGAGCATTCCAGAAGACACTTTCCTCCTCGGGTGTGCAAGGGCAGTATCAAACTGTTGTGCCACTGCTGCCTGAAAGAGCCAAGGTGGTACTGCAGCATATGGGGTGAAAGAGAGAGAAGAACATTGTGGAGCATATGGTGAGACATGTGCTTGCATGCGCTTCCACTGGGACAGTTGTCCTGGTGCCAACATCCTCATGGGAAGGGATCATCAGCAAGGGGCATTTAATGGGTAAATCCCCTGAGTCTGGCTCCATGATGGCCACTGTGTACAGATGGTGATATACCTGCCCCATGGGATGGAGAAGCAAACAAAGAGTTAAAAAAAAACAAGGGTACATGCAGCAAAAATATTATTTATTTTTATTTATTGAATTTGTTGACCAGGTAGGCCCACTGAGACTAGAAGTCCCTTTTTCAGGGGCTACCGGGGGGGCCCATACAGATGACAACCAATTAAAATTAAACCAGATTAAGCTGTTGGTAATATTTCTTAGTGAGTCAGGGAAATTTGTCTAGGACACCTGGAAAATGTCCCTACTCTTTTTGATAAGTGCTATGGGATCTTTAACATCCACCTGAACAACCACCAGAACAGGCAGATGGGACCTCGGTTTGATGTCTCATCTGAAAGATGACATCTTAGGAGAACAGTACCCCCCCTCATGATGCACTACAGTGTCAGTATTGGGATTTAAACCAAGTGCCTGGTGTGGGGGTAGAACCCACAGCCTTCTGATCTTCCGACCTCAGAGGCGAGCATGCAGTCTGCTGAGACTCTGCAGCAAAAAATGGTGTCTGCCTCTTTATATCATGCAAAGTTGATGCTTTCCTTCCAGACTGCTTGGCCATCTAATAAATGTTGTAACACTGCGGATAGAAATCAGCTTTGAAAATTCATTTGGAAGGATCCGGTTTGAAAATCCTGCCTGCAGTGCTTAGTTGAGGTAAGATAGCCAGTGATATTAGGTGAAGCAAGGAGAGTGAGAGAGTCTGTAAAGAGTGATCATCGAAATGGGGCAAATAAGGTTAGTAGTTGCATTTGGATTACACAGCTTTTTTTCATCTATTTATTTTTTTTCTTTAAAAATTTGATGACCAGGAAAGGCACACTGAGCCAGGGCTTATTTATTTATTTTATTTATTAATTCTCGGGTTTACAAATACCTTTGAGCACAGGACAGCTCATTTATAAAGGTTCCACATCAAAGGTTGGAGGGTAGAACAAACAGAATAAAGGATGATATAATGCACATGTTCAAATAACAACAAAAACAGCATAGTACCAGAATTGTATACATTCTCAGATAAACATTATCACACAACTACAAAAAAAAAAAATTATGAGTGGAAACGGAAGTAAGGGAAGAAGATTTTTGGGGTGGGGAGGGGTGAGGAGGGTAGCAGCCAAAGGCTTTGTCAAACGAGAATGCATGGAAAGGGAAGGGGTGAGACTAGAGAGAGTAGCAGGAAAGATATGAGACAAAGGAGAAGAGACAGAGATGGTGGCCAGGAGGGCAAGAGTGAGGATGGCTAGGTTCTTAAGTGGGCAAGACTGATCTTAAGTTAGGCAGTCACATGTGCTCTGTAGTAGGATGCATTGGTACAGAAGCCATTTAAACATGGACATCCCAGTTAGGTTTGTTAGATTGAGCCCAAGACCATTTAACCAGATGGGGTCTCTGTAAAGGAAAGATCATTGACACTGGCGTATTTCAGAACCTAGGTACAAGTAGAAGCTAAGAGTCCAAGGCCCGTGTATGGTTGACCTTGAGGGATCTGGGTAGAAGGCGAGAGATTCCGGTGGGTAGATCTCAGAGAGCACATTCTTTGCTAGCATACATGAGTGTTACTTGATCCATCCTTGCAGACCGAGCTAGCCAGTTGCTGCGTAAAGATCACAGGTGTGAGTGAGGTGGTCTGAGTTTGTGATGAGCCTACAGGCTTTGTTAAGTGTTATGTTAAGCATTTTTTAGTGCCGTGGTGGTGGCTGCTCCATATATTGCCAGGCCATAGTCAATGGTGGATACCACTGAACTGATGACTGCAAGTCTAAGTCCTTCCAGGGTTAGATTACCTCTATGCCTAAAAAGCAGGCCTAATTTTGCATTCGTAGACTGGGCAGTGGTCTCCATGTGGGATACATAGGAGATATAGTTATCTAAGGTTGCCTCAATATTTTTGAATTGCTAAACTTGTTCAAGAGGGGCTCCAAGGTATTTTTTTACTAACATAATATGTGACCTGTGCTTATGTCTGGGGAAGGAAAACAGCAGAAGCTTAGTTTTTTTATAGTTAAGGACAAGTTTGTGCCTGTGGAAACCATTTGTCAACTTCTAGGAAACCAGTTTGAAGACTATCCTTGAGAGCAGTGGGATCAGTGTTGTTTATGTAGATGACAGCATCATCAGCACAAAGGAGTGTCCTGAGTTGACAGGAATGGGGCAGGTTGTTTAGGAAAATACTAAACAGGAGAGGTCCAAGGATGGACCCTTGTGGGACACTAGATCAGACAGATTGTAATTCGGAGACAATATTGGATATTTTCACCTGCTATAACCTATCAGCAAGGTAGCTTCCAAACCATTTTAGTATGTTTTGTGAGACACCAATTGTAGCTAGTTGAGAAAGAAGCAGGTTGTGATTCACGGTGTCGAAGGCTTTCATGAGGTCAATAAATGCAGCACCAACAAGCTTGTTATTGTGGAAGGACTGATGGACGTAGCTGGTAAATTCCAGCAGAGCTATGGTGGTGCTGTGTTTTTTCCTGAAGCTGTGTTGCTAAGGGCATTGCAGGTTGTACTTTTCAAGGTATTCAACCATTTGACTTGAAACTATACATTCAAGGACTTTTAATATCGGGGGAAGTACTGATATCGGCCGGTAGTTAGAGTGCAGTGTAAGATCCTGGATTTATGTACAGGCGTGACCTGCACAGATTTCCACGCTTCTGGGAATTGTGAAAGGGAGAGTGATAAGTTTAGAATCTTGGTGACTGGTAGGAGCACTTATTCTAGGGTAAGTGTAAAAAATCTGAGATCAAGTGAATCTCCACTATGTCTGGATTTGCCCAGGATTTTAGTCAGGAGCTTTCAGACTAAGGATTGGGAAACCCTTTTGAAGTAGAAAGGCGGATGTTCGGGGCGATTTGTTTCAGTGACCCCTGTTGATGATACGGGAGCATCATTGAAGAAATCTTTGGGGAGGACACCTGACAAATTGTTTAAAGCTGTGTTGAAGGTGTTTGCAATTTGGAGTGGATCAGTGATAGGATTGCCACTCTCCATTAGTATCACTGGTGTGGTCTTATGTTCTTTGCCTGTGATGTCTTTTATATTAGCCCAGAAACAGCTACTGTCACCCCAGGAGTTAGAGAGTAGCTCTCTGTGGAGCCCACTTTTTGCTTGTCTAATTTCCCTAGTGCAAGCTTTTCTGGCTGCTTTGTAAACCTGTAGATCTTGTTGCCTCAATGATGATTTAGCCAGCTGCCATAGATGGTCACAAAGCTTCATTCAGTTTACTAGTTCGGGAGTGATCCATGAGTTTACCGTACCTCGAATTTTCTTTTTCTTAATTGGGGCATGGATATCACAGGCTGTGTTGAAAACACTGATGAAGTGTTGAAATGCGGTGTTGATGTTATCAGCTGTATCCAGGAAGGACCTGTCCTGGGAGCGAAGTTGTTTTTTTAGGAGATCCGAATGCCCATGTTTCAGTATGCAGTTGTAAATGGTATGTGGAGGGGGGCATTAAATTTATTAGACCAGCTGCAGGTGATAGGGGAGAGGTCACTGATAGAATCAGAGTGAACCGTAACATTTGAGGTACAATCTGGGTGATTAGAGACAATCCAGTCTATGGTGGTACTGGTCCGTGTTTTATAGTTTATTCTGGTTGGTGAGTTTACAAGTTGCGTAAGGTGCAATGATGCCAATGTGTTCTTTATGATACCACTAGCCCTAGACAGCCAGGTTAGATTGAAGTCCCCCATTAAAATCAATTCAGGGAGGTGTTTTTGTGCACTGAGGTGGTCCAGCAAACTAAGTAGGCCAGGGACCAGGTCCTTAGGAGGTATGTAGATTGTGATTATTGTGAGGGCTTTGTTGTGTGCCCCGAAGAGTACTTTAATCCCTAATGCCTGTGTAGAGCAACCAAGATCAATCAGAGGCATAACCAGCCCATGAAGGGTATTTATTAGGAAAATTGCACAACCACTGCCCTTCTTGGTAGTGCGGTCTAGCCTAAAAATGGAATAGCCCAGGAGGGCAACTGCATTATCTGGGATTTTAGAAGATAGCCATGTTTCCATGACAGATAGCACATCAGGACTGTGTGTAGCTACCCAGACTTTAAGAAGGTCAATTTTATTTAGCAGGCTACAGATATTTATAGTAGCTAGAGTGATGAACCCCTGCTTTGTTGGCAGTTTCCTTGGGGTAGTTACACTTGGACTTGGGTTTGGGTGGATGTTGCCTGACAGCATCGGTAACATTAGACCGAATTTCAGAAAGTGCAAACATTGTAGTTTGATAAGATGCCAAACTTGTCTGCTGAGGTTCTTTCATTTGACCATTTTTCTACTCAGTGTGCAGGTCAGGATGGACCCAGAGAGGGAGTAGGTAAGGCCAGCGTTCCAGTGGGCATGCCAGTAATGGGGCCATGGGCATGTATGAAGTGGGGATCATGGACCTATGTTGATGTTGAATAAACTTCCAGTAATGCAGCCAAGAGGGTAGTGAAAGCTTTCAACTACAGTCACGCTTTGAAGTGTGGTACACTTAGGGGGCAGGTATTCAGCATTACCGAAATGTAGAGTGAGCAGAATAGCAAGTGGAAGAGGTTATTTTACAAAAGAAAGCATTGTGACCAAGTACAGAAACAAAACAGCCAATAGCACTACAGACAGAGGCAACAGGGTCCAATCAGCACTAGGTAGATGAGAAGAAGCAGCTAACCAAATGAAAGACCATAAAATTCCAGGGAGCCCAGGACATACCTTGCAGCCACCGAGCAGGACAAGCCCCAATAGCGGGTAGGTGTTTCAGAGAAGTTGGGCTTGTTTCCAGGTGCAACCCAGGGGAGGGGTACAAGGAGATACAGGTTTAAGTGAGGCAGAACATCACAAGAGTTGAATTAACAATATAGGCAAAGTACACAAAATAAATACAATATGTACCAAGAATACAAATATGTATAATAATACAATATATATATATATATATATATATATATATATATATATATAATATATATATACAATAAGTACCAAAATTCAGAATAGCACTGTGTTCAGCAGCTGTTACATATACTATGAGGAGACACACAGAAAAGAAACTATGTACACAAGAGTGCCAAGAGCCATGCTCGACATGAACGGCACCGACATGATTAGTTTATGTGATCAGCCTCATTTAGTGTCACAGGTACAGGACATTCAAATACCAAACAGTAAAAGGGTGACATAACAGTGTGCAAGAACAAATTCAACAGTTAATGCAATGAGAATTTCAAGTACAGTACAATATAAAAGTAGAACAGCATTCCAGGATCTTGAAGGAAGCTCAGACAGCTCTAAACAAGAGTCAGCACCTAAGACTCACACTTAACCTAGTAAATAAAACACATTTGTTTGTTGTTAAGTGCAAAGACCTTTATGGTACAAGATTTCCTCTTATAGAAGTTTCAGTAGCATTTTAGGCATTTTGAACAAACAGTTCAGTAGTTCCTAGGTGAGCATTGGAGGGTTTCTGTTATTAATGCACTGTTTGCCAAAAACTGTCTTCAGTAGGCGTCACAGCACAGAGGGAGATCCATTGAGGCATCTTCCTTTTGAGTTGCATTATATTGCAAATCTAGTTGAGAGAAACCAAACAAATCTCATAGAAATGGTAAAGTCCCAGACATCATCTGCATTCAAGTATTATAATCATAAACAGTATATATATATATATATATATATATATATATATATATATATATATATATATGATGACTCATGGTCCTTATTGAGTCATTTTATCACCCCCCAGCCCCACCAGCTCAGTGGAAACATACCAGAATGCACTCTGAAAGGTGAATATTATCAGTACAGTGTTCCTTCCTGGTCAATAGTTCTAAAAAATAAAAACTATGACAACTCTTTTCATTTTTCAAAGTACTTTTCAAGTCTAAGTTTGAAGGTAGTTCCAGTATCAATTGATGCCACCTTGTCTGGTAGTCTGTTCCACAAATCCACCATTCATTTCATGAAGTTGTCCTTCCTCTTGTTTCTTTTGAATACTTTTTTTCACTGACATTGCCTGTTCTCTTATTTTCTCATTCTTGGATATTCTGAATAGCTGCATTTGATCTGATAGCATTATCTCTTTTTAAGTATTTACATATGCCCATGATCATGTCTTCCCTAGTCTTTTCTTGTCCATTTAAAAGAGCCCTAGATCCGTGAATCATTCCTGATAACTCATGTTTCCTAAGTCCTTAACCAACTTGGACAAGCTTCTCTGGACCTTTGCAGTCATGTTAATGGCCACCATACACAGTCATTTGCTGGTACCAAGTGGTCACTGTGACCACTTAGTACCACTCATATCTTTTCCAACCCATGGAGGTCATAACCGGTCCTGCATGGTCAGTAAACAGTTTGAGAGGATGTGAGTAATGATGCAGAGGCCACCACAGTGAGCACATGGTGGCCCTCACTAACCTTGACCTCTTGCAACCTGCTTTGCCAGTAGAACATCTACAAACAGGCAGTAAGAGAGATTACAGTGGTGCAACAGGATCCCTGCAGCCAGGGAAGAAAGGGTTTGGTGGTTGATATGGCATGTTTTGTGGCTACTTGGAGGTACCCATATTGGTTGGGGGGGTACTACTGTGCAACTGAAAGACTTGGAATATGGGTAGTAGGTGAGAGCACTGGAATACAAGGGAGATGGCAAGGTGCAATTAAAATTCAGAGAGCACCTAAAAGACTTGTAAAAAAACACCCACTTTTAATTGTGAAACATCACAGTGAAGGTTGTATTGCACTACTGCTGGAATTTGCAAGTCTGCTTTTTGCTTTAATTTCAGTAAGTATGAAATAAAATATTTTAGTACTAGTAAATTCCCAATGTATATGAGCTTTTTGACACTGGTGGTCATTAAGCGTTGTTTTTCACAAGTGGGATAGTTTTTCCCCATTTTTAGGCCACCATCTTTAGAGAATGAAAATTGGCCATGGTACTTTTCTCAAATATGGTGACCAGAATAAAACACTGCACTCATGATGGCTTCTGATCAAGGCTTTGTACAAGGGCATTATAATATAAGCTGATTTTGTTTTGAAGCTTTTTGTTGCATAGCATGATTCTGTTTCCCTTGTTAAACACCTTGGGCTTTATTTTCAAAAGCTGGTAATGCTGCAGGGGAGGCTTGTGATAAGGAGAAATGTGCAAAGGCTCCTTGTGCCACACTTCACACCAATCCTGATTTTGGGAGGGACCATGCACCACTGGGGGGGAGGGGCACCTGCACTTACAAGTTGATGGCAGATAAGGACATCCAGTCTGCCCATTTTTTTTTCTTCCTTATGAATGTGTCACAAGCCTTTACTCTGCCAATGGCTTATCTATTTATACTCATCTGTATTGCTCCCTTATGCCTATCCCATGTCTGTTTGAAGCCCTGCACTGTATTCATATCCACCACTTCCTGAGGTAGGCTGTTCCATGCATCCACCACCCATTCTGTGAAAAAGAACTTCCTCCCATAACCCCTTAATCGGACTCCCTCTAATCTAATGCAGTGTCCTCTTGTCCTGCTATTTTTCTTATATTGAAACATGTTAGACTATTTCACCTTGTTAATGCCCTTGAGGTGTTTGAATGTTTCAATCATATCACCTCTCTCCCTCCTTTGTCTAGGATATACATATTGAGCTCCATTAATCTGTCCTCATATGTTTTCTGATGCAGTCCCTGCACAATTTTGGTTGCCCTTCTCTGGACTGCCTCCATTTTGTTAATGTCCTTGTGAAGGAGCGGCCTCCAGTACTGCATGCAGTACTCCAGATGGGGCCTACCCAATGTCTTGTAAAGAGGGATTATTACCTCCCTCTTATGACTTGTGATACCCCTGATAATACACCCTAACATTCCCCTTACCTTACCTACTACTTTAGTGGTCTGCTTGGATGATTTCAGATAATCTGTGATGATGATGATGATGCCCAAGTCTCTTTCTTCCCTTGTGATTGCCAGCAACTCCCCTCCCAACCTTTAGGTGGCTTCAGGGTTTCTCTTCAATATGTGCTTGATCTTGCACTTCTTTGCGTTAAACCCCAGTTGCCACTCTTCTGACCATTTTGCCAGTTTATCCAGATTGCTTCTCATTCTGCCCACCCCATCTGGATTATCTACTGTGTTGCAGATCTTGGTGTCATCTGCAAACAGTCAAACCTTACCCTCCAGTCCATCTGCAATGTCACTGATGAAGATATTGAAGAGGACTGGCTCCAGGACTGATCCCCGAGGTACCCCACTTGTGACTTGCATCTCTTCTGACTGTATTCCATTTGCCACTACTCTCTGTTTTCTACCTGCCAACCAGTTTGCCACCCAGTTGACCAACTTCTGACCCACCCAAGCCTACCCATCTTATTAATCAATCCTCAATGTGGAACAGTATCAAAAACTTTGCTGAAGTCAAGGTAGGCAACATCAGCTGCATTGTGGGGGCATGTGTGATTTTGTATTTTCTTGAAACTTGGCTTCCCAGCCAAATGCCCTTTGGGGTAACCCTTGCCTCAGTGTTTGCGCACAGAGGTTCTTTGTCTTTTAAATAGTTTTTTATTTTAATGGGTTCACCACAATATATCCAAGGCACACTGCCTTAAGGGTAGCTGGTCCATTCCACTGGGGTGTCAAACAGACGAGGCATACTGATGAGTCCTGGTAGGACAAAACACGTGTCTATGTCTTCTGTTAGCACCCTTTGCAAACTGTGTGAGAGGCCTTTTGGCACCATGCAATTCTGCTTAAAGTTGGACCAGCATAACATTCTGTGGTGATTTGCATATGCAGCCCATGATGCTTTGCATTGTGGGGGCATGTGTGATTTTGTAACATCAGCTGCACCCCCTTAGTCCACTGATCTGGTTACTCAGTCAAAGAAATCTATGAGATTAGTTTAACATGACTTTCCTGTTGTTGACCCATGCTGTCTTGGATCCTGTGCTTCTATGGATTCCAGGTGTTGTACTATCCTTTCCTTAAGGAGTGCCTCCATAATCTTACCCACTACTGACGTAAGACTGACTGGTCTGTAGTTCCCTGCCTCCTCCCTGTTACCACTCCTGTGGAGTGGGATTACATGAGGCCTTCTCCAGTCTTCTGAGACCTCTCCTGTGCTCAGAGACTCACTAAACAGTTCCGTTAATGGCTTTGCTAGTTCTACCCTTAGCTCCTTTAGTACCAAGGGATGTATGCCATCCAGTCCCATTGCCTTGTCCACCCTGAGCTTAGCAAGCTCTTGGTAGGACCCTTTCTTTTGTGAAGGGACTTGTGCACACCTCCCTCCCCCCTGTGTCAATTGGACTGAGCTGTGGGCACTGCCCTACCTTCTCCTCAGTAAATACTGAGCAGAATTATCTATTTAGGACAGATGCTTTTCCTTGGTCCTCCTCCACGCACTCCCCCTTATCCCCTTTGATCTTAGCAATACCTCCTCTGGTCTTTCTCCTTTCGCTAATGTTGCTATAGAAAGTCTTGTCCCCTTCTTTTACTGTTTGTGCTAGTGTTTCCTCAGTTTGAGCCTTTGCCTGCCTTACTGTATTCCCTGCTTCCCTTAGGGAAGTTTGGTTTGCCTCCCTATCTTCGTCCCGCTGCGTTCCCTTATATTTCCTGAAGGCCTGTCTTTTTGCTGTGACCTTTTCTGCTACTGTTTTTGAGAACCAAAGTGGTTTTCTCCTTTTGTTTGCTCTTTCTTTTCTCTCTAACACAATGGGATGTTGCTTCAAGTATTGCATCCTTAATACTTGCCCACTTTGCCTGTACCCCTTCACCTGTATTTCATCTTGCCCGGGCTAGCTTAACCCTGTTGGCCATCTTATCAAAGTCAGCTCCTCTCAAGTCCCATATTTTGCATTGGAATGGGATGATTTAGTTCTAGCAACCAAATTAAACCATACCATGTGATGGTCACTGGCCCCCGGGTGACCTTCTACCTGGACTTCTGTAATCCTTTCCCCATTAGTCATTACTAGATCTAGGACAGCCCTATCTTTTGTGGGATTTTGTTACTGAGCTGATGCTGTCTTGAGGTGGCTACACCACTGTGCTGTGGCATAAGAGGGCTAGTGCCTTGGCGGAGCTGCAGCATTCTCTAATTTGGGAGTTTGAAAGCTCTGCTGTGACCACAACTTGTGGCTGTGATTAGACAAGTCAAGTGTTGGTCTAGTAGCCTGTGCAGCTACCATCAGACCTGTTTGGGGGTGGGCACCCTGCAAACAGCATGGAACACTGGCCAGGGGCCTGTGGGAGTGATCTGGTGCTGTGTGCATGGATGGCAGTGCCAGGGCAAATGGCAGCACTGGACAGGTGTGCCCACATCAGGCTCACAGACTCACAGCTGGGGTACTGCTTAGTCAGACTTACTGTACAACGTGCACAGTAAGCCTGACTAAGTGCTACTCCCACCTGGGGTCTGTGAGCCTGATGTGGGTACATCTGCCCATGCCACCATACCCCCTTGGCACTGCCATCCATACACACAGCAGCCATTAGAGCACTCCCATAGGTCCCTGGTCAGGGTCTCATGCCAGTTGCAGGGTGTCCACTTATCCACTTTACTGCTATTCCAGTGATGGCTCTGCACCTGGTGGGGAGGCATGATGGCATGCTCCATAAGAACCCTCCGGTGTGCCACCTGTGTGGTGCAGAATCCTGCCTGTGGCAAATCTGGTGACTTTAGTACAGGGATATACACAGGGAACTAAACTGCTGTAGGTGCACCGCAGCCATACTCATATTGAGAGTGCTGACGTGTTTGTTTTTATTAACAGTTTTTGCACTAAGTTCTGTCGCCTCTGATATTTATTTGCATGCATCTGCACTTTATCTGTGTTTCTTGAAGCATGTTTGCACTTAAATTAAGAGAGATATTTGTAATTAGTAAGCACTTCCTTTACGTTTATTTTACAAAGTAATGCCTTTTGAGTTAGTGCAGCAGCAATTTGGTCTTGCAGTATAGTCTAGAGACTAGAGTAACAAGCCGTGAATGAGCTTGGTCAACCAGCAGACTTGGGTTTGATTCCCACAGCCTCCACTTGCATACTGTGTGACTCTAAGCAAGTCACTTAACTGCCCAGTGCTCCCAGGTTGCCCCTGAAAACAGGCACTTGTGTCTAGTGGGCCTTACCCAGTTACCAAAGACTAAAATAAAATAAATTTAGCAGGTTTCTGCTTCAGTTTGCTTTGTAGCTGATTTGCACCAGACTGGTCACCACTTGAGTGAAGTGAGTCCCACACCTTTTGGTTTGCTTTGGTGAAGGGATGCCTGAGGTTTAAAAATTCAGTGTAGAGTCCCTGGTACACCGGAAAGGCTGACACAGGCAGGAGTTCAGC
Source organism: Neoceratodus forsteri (assembly GCA_016271365.2). Classification (NCBI taxonomy): domain Eukaryota; kingdom Metazoa; phylum Chordata; order Ceratodontiformes; family Ceratodontidae; genus Neoceratodus; species Neoceratodus forsteri. The sequence continues at coordinate 377,132,913 of CM057449.1, forward strand.
ACAACTTGTGGTTATCTGTGGGCACTTTGAAAATCAAGCTCCTTGACTATAAACTCTGTTTTATTAGTTGCTGTGCCCCATTGTTGGTTACACAGATACATAGACAGTGTCGGCAGATAAGGGCCTACGGCCCACCCAGTCTGCCCACTTGAACTTGTAAGTTCTCTTTATGTTTTCCTTGAAGTCTGTTGCCCCTTACCCCTGACCTCCTTTATGTCTATGTCATGCATTCTTAAATCCCGTGATTGTTTCAGCTCTCACCGCTTCCTCTGGCAGGGTGTTCCACTTGAACACCACCCGTTCTGTGAAGAAATTCTTCCTTACTTTTCCTCTGAATCATCCTCTCTCCAACTTCATCACATGATCTCTAGGCCTGGAACATCTTTTTTGCTTAAAAATAGTGTATGCCTGCATCCTATTCCTCCCTGTAAGATACTTGTATGCCTCTATCATATCCCCTCTCTCTCTCTCTCTCTCTCTCCTCTCCTCCAGGGAGTACATATTCAAGTCCTTCAACCTGTTCCCATAGGACTTGTGATGCAATCCATGTACTATCTTTGTTGCCCTCCTCTGAACTTCCTCTACCCTATGTCCTTATGTAGGTAAGGTCTCCAGAACTGTGCACTGTACTCCAGGTGGGGCCTCACTAGTGTCTTGTATAGTGGAATTATGACCTCCCTTTTCCTGCTGGTGATGCCCCTGCCTATGCATCCCAGCATCCTATTTGCTTTACCTGCTGTGTTGTCGCACTGTTTCCCTACCTAGAGGTCATCAGTGATGATAACCCCAAGATCCGTTTCCTGCTTGGTGCATGCTATCTCCTCACCCCCAACTGATATATTGTGCCCGGGTTTTTGTGCCCCATATGCTTTATCTTGCACTTCTTTGCATTGAATTTCAACTGCCAAACCCCTGACCATTCTTCAAGTTTCTGCACATCCCTTCTCATTTTGTCTACACCCTCTGGAGTGTCTACTCTGTTACAAAGCTTTGTGTCATCAGCGAACAGGGAAATTCTGCCTTCTAGGTCCTGTGCAATGTCACTGATGAAGATGTTGAATAGGACCGGTCCCAGCACTGATCCCTGTGGTACCCCACTGGTCACTCTTCCCTCTGTGGAGTGACAGCCATTTACCACCGCCCTCTGTGTCCTGCTGCCCAGCCAGTTACAGTACCTACCCACCACACTATTGTCTTGCCCACACCCATATTCCCCAGTTTGTGTAATAGTCTTTTATGTGGCACAGTGTCAAAGACCTTGCTGAAGTCCAGATAGGCTATGTCCACTGCCCTCCCCTGATCTTCCTCCCTAGCCACCCAGTCGAAAAATTCAATGAGGTTGGTCTGACATGACCTCCCCCTGGTGAAACCAAGCTGCCTTGGGTCCTGTAGTCCACTGATAGCTAGATGTTCCACCAATCTCTCCTTCAGTAGTGCTTCCATGATCTTTCCCACTACCGAGGTGAGGCTGACTGGTCTGTAGTTTCCTGCTTCTTCTATGTTCGCACTTTTGTATAAGGGGACTGCATCTGCTGTCCTCCAGTCTTTGGGTACCTCCCCAGTTTCCAGTGATTGGCTAAACAGGATTGCCAGAGGTTCAGCCACCACCTCTCTTAGTTCTGTAAGGACTGTTTGAATGTGTTACCAATCCTTAAACCCAGATAATTTTCTTGTTGGCATTTGACATTCTTCCCATTTAGGTTGTATCTTGTCTTTAAATTCTTCTATCCAGAATGCATGACTTTACATGCATTTGCATTGGACTTCGACTGCCATCTCTCCATCTATTTCCCAGCTTGCCTTGGTCTCAGTGCATTTTATTTATCTCCTTCTGTGATGCAACTACACTCCCATTTTGGGTTTCCAGCAAACATTGTAACCCAGATACTGGTACCTACATCAGGTAACTTTTAAATATATAAATATATTGATTAGGTGTGTAAAACTAGGGAGGTTCTGATTTTACCTTTCCAAGTCACCCTTGGTTTTGATTCAGGTTTTTGTTTCAGATTCATGGTCAGTATGCGTTCAATATGAAATGTACACATAGCTTCATTTTAAAGTGTAATATACAATTTTGTAGAAAAACAAATAACTTAGTGCAGAGTGATGTACAGTAGTATGTCCTCCATGCCGGGGGACCAGCGGGTTCAAGAAGTTGAGGGAAACAGCTCATTAAATTGAAGTACTATATTAGCACTCAAGGAACATACTTATTTAATATCATTCTTAGATGTCATTTAACTAATTAACATTGAGAGCAGGACTATATATCTAAAGTCCTTTATAAAAAGGTTTATCTTTGTTTACATTTCAAGGACTGATGTTCTAGTTGACATTTATGAAATGCCTCTGAAACTTTAAGATATTAGTATGCAGGTATGGGCTGTTCCATTGCAACAAGTAGTAAGGTGTGAAGTATTTGAAAAACACCACATGTATTGAATGATGGTGGTGGTAAAAATCATTCTAGACAAACAATACATTTTAAAAATAGTGTAAGTAACATAGGGTATGCAGTATCTAAAAAAAATGGAAGAATCATTGAATGGTGATGGTGGCACAAATCTTTTTACATCTTGGCCCCCATATTCAAAGGAGATGCGCAGCGCATTCCGGCTCACAATAGAGATGTACTGTGCATCCCAACCAATGCGTGAAAGTGTGATATTCAAATGGGGCAGAAGTGTCACCCAGAGGAGACTGGGCCATGACCCATGAGTAATGTGTGTGGCTCACATAGAGGGGGCATTGCTGTGAATGTGCTGTGCATGGATATATTCAATGGGAATGCAGCCTGCAAAGCCCAGCAATGTGCTGCACAAAGATCGGATGACAAAAACTGCCCTAGCTCAGCTAGCCACCCACTGGCAGTCTGTTGTAGTGCAGACAGGTGAGTAGCAGCCTGCCAGACCCAGTGGGCTAGTGGAACCCCCCTCCCAATGCTGGTCCCCGATGCAGATGACATGATGACTCCCATCACCATTAAGTGCTGTGCTCCCAACCTGGCCTGATCCCCATTCAAAGGGGGATCCCACCCAATCCCAACCCCAATTTCTTTGATTGCCCTACATGATTCCCTGTACCATAGCATAGCGGTCCCCCATCCCTGACCAACAGAGAAGAGTCCCCCCACCTGGCCCAGTCCTCCACCCATCGGACAACCATGCCTCCAACCCAGCCCCATTCCCCAAATGGTATTCACCATAGCTTCTCCCAGCCCTGATCCCTGATGCCCGATGGCATGTGCAGAAACCCCATATTTATATAGTGTAGTGCCTCACCCATCAGGACTGGACCCAACACGCTCACCCCAATCTAACTGGAGCCGGCAGCTGGCTCCAGCCCCCCACACCACCATGACGGCGACTGGCTGCGCTGTCGCTTGCATGCACTGTACATAGTATGCACATGAGTGCATACTATGTACAGTGCATTGCACTGATAGGGTAGTCAGCAGCTAGCCATGGTGGTGTGTGGAAGGCTGAGCCAGTTGCTGGCTCCGGTTGGGTTGGCGGGGTGTGGGGTCAGGTGGTCCAGTCCTTTCAGGGTGGGGGGTCACTACATGTTGGCTCCAAGGTCATTGGACAGAATTCTTGTGATTGGGGATTGGGAATGGGTGGGAGGTACCTGTGCAATGTGATTCTGGTTCAGGCATGTATCAACTGCAATCAGGGATCAGGCATGGGAGGGGGACCCTGAACTATGGAAAAGGGGTCAGGGGATACAGCCACTTCATCGTGGGATTGGGCATGGTTGGGGGACCCTGCACCATGGAAAAGGGGTCAGTGGATACATCCACTTCACTTTGGAATTGAGCATGGATGGGGGAGTGTCTCTGTTACTAACGGAGCAGGGTGAGAGTCTGGTCATTCCTCTGACAGGGAGCGGGATGCAAGGGAGGTACTATTGGACAGCCTGGGCCAACAGGGGGGCTGGGTGGGAGCAGGCCTGGTGCAGTGAGCCAGGCACAGCTATGATAGTGAACTCATAATGGGCATGCATGAGGCCTCCTTACACCATGCATTGTTAATAAGCTCTTTATCTTACTGTGGTTGAATATAACCCTGGGGTAATGGCGTATTCTGGTATGCACCACACATTCTCCCATAGGCAGTGTTCATCCCTGGTCATGGATATACTGCACCCTCCATGGCAGCTACCTGCTTTGTGCTGAGCATCTAGGGTCCCATATTCAAACAGGATGCATGATCCGTGCCGATTCTGCATACTATTTGAATATTGCTTTAGTGCCAGTCGGCGCATCCATTTTGTGTGATGCACTACTATGCACGCGCACCTGGCTGGCACTGAATATGTCCACTCCAGAATAGATCTAAACCCATATAATGTGTTCTATTGTAGATACTAAAAATCTCATTAAATGGCAAACATCGTTGTGTTTTTGAAGCATGCACACATAGGGTAATGCATCTTGGCTTTGTAATATAAATGTGTGGGTTTAATTGTGTAAGATATAATAGGATTTGTAAATACATATTTAAATGAATAATATCTTTATTTTAATGTAGATTTGGAAGTAAAATCCCCTTGAAAAAGATTTGTAATTAGAGAGAAACACTGGGGTATAGTCAACAAAACTGGTGAAACGAATGACCTGTCGAGTTTAGAAGTCACTGAGAAGATTTTACAGCAGCCTCAACATCACCATTGTTAGGATTTCTGATAAATCTCTTGGGCAAGCTGAAGAGGCACTGCAAGAGAACCGTTACCCACAGCCTAAACTTTTGGACTCTAAACAGGTACACCCAGGAAGAGAGGAGAGTGAGAGTGGACATGACAGAGACCTACAAGTACCTTAGGGGGTTGAACAGCATGCAGTAGGGGAGTCTTGGGAGGCAGTATAGCACAGTGGTTTAAGGCTCTGAGCTGCAAATCTGGTGACATCCAGCAGACCAGACGCGGGTTTGAATCCCACTGCTTCCACTTGCATACTGTGTGACCCGAGCAATTCACTTACTGTAACTTCCCTGTGCTCCCAGGTCACACCTGTAAAAAAGCTTTCAGCTTAGTGTGCTACTCCTGGTTAAACAACTAAAAAAAAAAAGTCTCTTTCAAGTGAGGAAGAGTGCCAGAACCAGAGGTCATGTGATGAAACTGGAGAGGAGTACGAGTTTAAGAGAGTTGTGAGGAAGTACTGCTTCACTTAAAGAGTGGTAGACATCTGGAATAGACAGTCAGCACAAATGATGGAGGCAAAACAGTATGGGGCTTCAAGATGTGTGGGATAGAAGTAGAGGGATATTAGTAAATATGCAGGAAGGACAAAGGGTCTCAGGAGACTAGTTAGGACCTGCAGAGGCAGACTAGGCAGGGAATACAATGGTTTTTGAGGGAGCAATCTGCAATCTCAGATTGATGTTCAGTGGGAAGTGATGAGACACACAGGGGTATATTTTGGGGCCAGTCCTGTTTAACATACATATATATATATATATATATATATATATATATATATATATATATATCTATATATATTGCAAAAAACTCAGTTAATGCATCAGTTAGGGTTGATTCTACACAGACAAAAGTGTGGAAATTTGACGTTAGGGTTACCAACCCTATCACCCAATGCACCACCCCCACCCACCAAATCTCACCCTATTCCATGTGTAAACAAGTTGAGGTGGTACAGTATAGAAGAATGGGGTGAGAGTTAGGCCCAATGACCCCAACATGCTTGTTGGTATGTGGAGGGTGGGTGGTGGGGTGGTAGGGTTGATAACCCTAGTGTTGAATTTCCTCATGTTGATCAGTGTCGAATCAACCCTAACTAATGCATTAACTTAGTTTTTTGCAATGAATTTCTCATCTTTTTGAGAAAGTAAAAAGTGTTACTCATATGGAATGCATAATATTATCCTATGGTAAAATTTGCAACTTCGTACTGCTGTAACTCTGGAACTGGTGTAAATTTTCTCAGTAAACCAGCTAAAGACACATCTGTGTGACAAGGAGTTGCCACCCTGCAAATTTCAGCCCCAAATTCCTAAATGTTGTCTTGCTATGAAGTGACAAAGAAACTAGGATTTTGGAGTTGCTGTACAGTGGTAATTTCTCAAAAGATCAGCGTAATTTCCCGAAAGTCCCATTGGTTTACATGGAGGAGCTTTTGCTAATGTTCCTCGGACTTTAGTGAAAGAACCATGGAGTTTCGTGAAAGTACCATCGGTTTACATGGAGTTGTTTTGTGAAAACTCTGCGTACTGTCGTGAAGGAACAGCAACGTTTCATGAAATTACTGTGCAATTGGTTTACATGGGGTACTTTTGTGAAAGTCCAGTATATAAACCAATGGTACTTTTGCAAAAACGTTCTAGAAAAATATACATATGTTTCCTATTAACTATAATGGGAAACTTTAAATGTTTATAACTTTTGAATGTAGTAATATTTTTTCACCAAACCTTCAAAAGGCACTTCCTGACTCATTCCCAATATAACCTGAAAGTTTTACATCAGACAGACACATTATTTGTGCTGTGGAGACAAGCAAATAATTCCCAGAAATTGATGTTTTCTCACACTTTTCAACATTCCACAGCTCCTCAACCACAAATCTGACTGAAACAATGCCAGCAGACTGTGCATGCAAAATTTCAGGCAAACCGTAAAAGTGTTTGCAATGAATTTTCCTTCTTTCTGAGAAAGTGAAATGTTACTCATATAGTATCCATAGGTGGGAGCATGGGCCCTCCAGTCCCTGCACTCACACCCACCCATCAGTGTAGAGGCATAGTGCAGGAGGACACTCTGCTCCCAGTTTTGCATAATGGAATGTATATTTTGGAGTGTGGGCCCTCTGGGCCCTGTTCTCCAACCCACCCATAATTGTAGAGACATAGTGCCTAAGAGCCCTGTGCTCCCAGTATTGCAAGATGGTATTCATGGGTGGGAGCAAGGGCCCTCTGGACCCTGTGCTCCCACCTATGTGTAAGTATAGAGACATAGCGTAGCAGGTCCCTGTGCTTTTAGTTTCCCATAATTGTATGCATAGATGGGAGTGCAGCCCCTCTGGGCCCTGTGCTCCTACCCACCCATGAGTGTAGAGGCATAGCACGGGAGGGACCAGTGCTCATATTTTACCATAAATAGTATGTATAGGTGGGAGTGTAGGCCTTCTGGGCCCTGTGCTCCTACCTACCCACAAGTACAGACACATAGCACAGGCCTAGAGTAACCCTTGCAATGCTTGTTTGGCAATACCTCAGCAAGCAAAGCAACCATGGAAAAAATTATTTCACAGTTGTATTTATGACCTAGCCACCTCCATGCAAGCTTAATACATCTAAGGGTGTACTAAGCTGCATTTAGTGAAAAATCTGTATCTCAAACTGCTTTCAAGATATAGGCATTGAAGCTGGCCCATCGGAGCAGGGGCAGGGTGCCTAACTGTGATGCTGATGACCTGGGTTCAGGAATAAACTTGTGACATCAGATGGCCAGGTGGGGGGAGAAGGATCGAGCGTCCTGGGGGGGATAGAGTGTCTGGCACTATGCGACCCCTGGAAGATGCTTGGGAACTTCGTGCTGGCACCACTTAGATTGGAAGTGGGGCAGATGCTGGATGTCACTGCATGTCCCCGCCTCAACTAGCATGCAAAAGAACACAGCCCCAGAAGAATGATGCCAGCACCAGTCCCAGCTCCATGGTCGGAACTCCCTCTCTGTTGTAACTGATAGAACAACGTGGCAGAAAACTGCTGGCCCAGCCTTTGGGGGGGTGACCCAGGGTGTGGGCTGTAGGAGGGGAGTCAATGACAAGGCAGATATGGCAGGATGGTGCCAAGCAGATGCCGGTCGGGGCCCCCCAAAAAAGATATATGCATCAAAAGGCACCACAGTGTTACCCTATGGGAACATCTTCAAGTTCAGACTGCTGTAATTCTGGAACCAGTGTGAATAATTTCACCAAACCAGCAAAAGGCACATCTGTGTGGAAAAGACTTGCCACCCTGCTAATTTTTGCCCAAAAGTCCTAACCGCTGGTTTTCTATGACGTGGCAAAGACAGTGGTGTTTTGGGATGTTGAACTTTCCTGGAACTTCCATTAAATTTCATGAAAGTGCCATTGGTTTACATGGCAGAACTTTCACAAATGCTCCGCAGTACTTGCTCAAAAGTTTTGCCATTGTAGATGTGAGACTTTCGTTCAAGTACCTGCAGAAGTTTCATGAAAGGCCATGGAATGTTCGCAAAGTTCCACAGCTAAGATAGTTTAAACACTTTAAAACCATATTTCTGGACATCCTGCCAAAAAGTAATGCCAGGGTCGTGTTCCAAGGGCCCGGTTTAGGTAAACCCAAGTGTTGACATTTACCTAGGGGCAGTATTTTTTGAATTACAACTTTTTTGTGACTTGCTAACTGAAAACAAGATGACAGATTTGCGAAAGTACCAAACTCATTTGCAAAAGTTAAAAGTGCTTTCGCAAAAGTAAAATGTGCTTTCGGGCCTGACATATATTTTTTTCAGATAGGCTATAATGGGAAACATTAAACTTTAATACCTGTTGAATGGATTACTATTTTTTCACCAAACCTTCAAAAGGCAGATCCCTGACCCAGTCCCCATATTTGCTAAACATTTTGGACCAGATAAACAAACTATTCAAGCTGTAGAGATGAGCAAAGAATTTTCCAAAAATGTCTCAAAAAGTGTTGTTTAGTGCTTTTGTTGGCACTGGGCAGCTCCACAATCACACATACAACTGAAATAAAACTTGCCAGATCCAGAGATCTATGGTTGCAAATAGTGCATGCAAAATTTCAGGCAAATTGATTGAACGATTCAAAAGTTATTAAAGTGCAACATGTTGGGCTTTACATTGAAGTGGCTATACAACCCTAACTATAGCTGCACTACTGTGCAGCTATAATATATATAAATATATTATACTGGCGCAGTCGCACCAGTATAGGTAGGGTTGAGTAAGCAGTTTCATGTTAAACCCCAAATTTTGCACGTTAATAACTTTGCAACCGTTCAACAGATTTGCAAGAAATTCAGAAAGTACTGTCTCCTATGGTAGATTTCTTATTTGCCAAGTTGCGTTTTGGTTGGACTTACATTTTTTGTGCAGTGAAGCACTGAAAAATAAGTTTTTTGCCCTTTTTGGCACTTTTTTGCTGATTTTTGGTCATCAGGCTCCGGCCACAATGTTTTGTATTTTGGTCTGAAATTTTCGGGGTAGAAAGAGGTTTGGTCAAAGAACAATCCAGCATTGGTTTGGTGAAAAAATATTAATCTGTTCCAAAGTTATTTAATTTTAAATGTTTGAGTTCTAAGCATGCTAAGTTCACTCCAAGATTTATATGTATGTTTTATGAAAGGGTATTGGGCTACGATCAAGGATTTTGTCACCTCATGAAAGGGGATTTATAAAATCCCCATTCATGAGGAAAAATTCCTCATTCGCGAACTGCCATCTTGTTTTAATTTTTTTCTCCCAAACAAAATGTTGAGGCTTGCCCCCACGGCTGCTTTCTTTTACAAATGAGGCATGGGTTTTGTTCAGGGTGACACCCTTTATAAACCCATGCCTTTGGTTTCCTTCATTTTAGACAAAAAATGGCCATTTTAGATTTTAAAATTCTTCATTCGTGAGTCGCTTCCGATCCTCATTTGCGAGGTGACAAAATCCCCGTTTATGAGCCTATCCCCTTTCATGAGGTAGCAAAATCCTTGATCATGACTTATGGACCAGATGGCCCTATCTCATGAATGAGAATCAACTCATGAATAGGGATTTTGTCAGCTCACGAAAGGGGATTGTGTTTTTTAATCCCCTTTCACGGGCTGACAAAATCCCCTTTAACACGCCAATCCCCTTTCGTGAGCTGGCAAAGTCCTTGATCATCATTTTATGAACAGATGGCCCTTCTCAGGAATGAGGATTGGCTCATGAATGGGGATTTTGACACCTTGTAAAAGGAGAGAGACTTGTGAAAGGGGATTTTGTCCACTTGCGAAAGGGGATTTCTTTTTAATTTCTCGTTCACTAACTGACAAAATCTCCTTTCATGAGCCAATCCCCTTTCGCGAGCTGACAAAATCCTTGATTGTGACTTCCAGACCAGGTGGCCAAAACCTGACGATCAAGGATTTCTCATGACTGACGATTCTGACAGCTCGTGAATGAGGACTGACCTCTCGAACAGGGATTTTGCCACCTTACTAACTAGGAACTTTAAAACTTTGCTGGTGTACTGTAAATAAACAGTTTGTTCTTTTGGCTTGAAATTTATAGGGTATAAAGGGGGTGTCCAAGAGATGTGATTTATGCTGTTTAGGTGTAAAAAAGGTTAATTGATTCCATGGATATGCTATCATGAAGTTGAGATTTTTCCCATAAGATGACACTGCGGCGCCCACAGCGACTTTCGCTGCCCATATCTCAGAAAAGATGCAAGAAACAGATTTTTCACTACTTGCAACTTAAGCATACGAGGACATTTAGAAGCCATAGATTACACCTGCACTGGAGTTTTTTCATAGGTTGTATAGTTACTGAGCTATTGGCAAATTAGTGTTACAAGGGTTCCTTTTCAGCCCTATGGGGCTACTGTATGGCTCCATTGTTATGCGTAAGTGTGCCTGCGCTCCCACACACGTATATTGTTATGCACAAATGGGCAGCTTGGTGGGACCGTGGGGCCTGGAGGACCCATGCTTCCACCAACACATACCAGTTACCAGGTACATTACACTTTCCAAAAAAGGTTTTAAAAACTTTGCCAGTGCATTGTAAATAAATGGTTTGATCTTTTGGCTGGGAATTTTCAGGGTATAAAGAGATGTCTTAGAGATGTGACTTATGCTGTTTAGGTATAAAAAATGGTATTGGTTCCCTAGATATGCCTTTACGAAGTTGAGATTTTTCCCTTAGGATAACATTCCAGCACCCACAGCGCTTTTCGGTGCCTGTATCTCAGAAACTATGTGAGATACAGATTTAATTGACTTATCTTGCATGGAGGTTCCACTGTCATGATTACAATGGCATTGGAATATTTTTCATAGCTGCTACAGTTACTGAGATATTGGCAAATTAGTGTTACAGGTGTTCTTTGCCCTATAGGGCTGCTGTATGGCTTTGTAGTTATGTGCACGTGGGAGTGCAGAGCCTGGAGGGCTCATGCTCCCACAGACACATATCATTATGCACAAATGGGCAGCTTTTTGGGCCCTGCACTCCCACCAACACATACCATTTACTAGTTATATTACACTTTTTGAAAAAGTAAGGAAATTCATTGTAAAAAATGTGTTAATACATCAGTTAGGGTTAAAATGACAAAAGTGGAAAAATGAGATGTTATGGTTGAGTCCCTAACCCCACCACCATGCCACCCTCCATCCTTCACAAATCGACAGATGCCAGGGTGTGCCATGGGGTCATGAGACCTAACTCTCACCCCATTCTCCTTTACTGTAGCATGTCAACCTGTTTAGACATGGAATGGGGTGAGAGTTGGGCCTGACAACCCCATGGCATACCTGGTGACTGTCGGTCTGTGGAGGATGCATCAGTTAGGGTTTCTGCCATTAACAGTTGGGAAATGCAGTGTTAGAGTTTCCAACCCTAACCCCCCCCCACCCTCCATGCACCAAAGGTGCCGGGGCAGTGCCTTGGGGTTGTCAACCCTAACATTCACCCCATTTCATGTGTAAGGAAGCTGAGATGGTACAGTGTAGGAAAACGGGGTGCACGTTAAGGCTAACAACCTAAGTCCCACAGCAGGCACCTGTTGGTTCATGGAGGGTGAAGTGCTAGGGTTGGAAACCCCGACACCACATTTCCCAACTTTTCATGGTGGTAACTCTAGCTGATGCATTAATGAAGTTTTTTGCCAAGAATTTCCTTACTTTTTGAGAAAGTATAATTGCAGTCTTATTTGCTTGTGTGAGCGCAGGGCCCTGACCCTCCACACATGCATATATCTCTGTAGCTGTGAAAGTGCAGGGTCTGGACATTTGTAGTGGAAAAGTGATGAAATTGTCAAAATAGCCATGTTATTACTGCACCTGATTTACCCTGTACAGCAAATTTTTGAATCCCTGCCAAAACATAATTCTGCACAACAGCAACGCCATTCCTCGCCAGGGGTACAAAAATGCAGTTTGGCTAGGATTTGAAAAATGACAGCTGTGACATGCATTTCATGAGGTAATAAGAAGTCTATGTTAAAAATTTAGAGTCAAAATATTTTACATTTACAAAGGTATGAATGTCTGTAGTGAAAATATGAGTTCTCATAAATCAGCCATTTTTTGACATTTTGACCCCAAATTTTCAACATGTCCTTTTGGAAGTACCACCTTATGAACAAACATGACTGTCATTACAGAAATCAAGCCCAAAAGGTGAATTCACCAATTAACTGCGAAATTACCTTTCAGGCAAGAGTTGCATAACAACAGTCATATTGTTAATTGAGTGGGGTCCCTAAAAGGCTATGTTGAAAATTAGGGGTCAAAATGTTGACAAATGGATGAGTTATGAGTAAAAGTTGAAACCACCATTGAAATACATTAGATCACATTTACCTTAGTTTCTTATATTGTAGTCACTGGTTCTAGCAGGAAGACATTTCTTTGATCAGGAGAGCAGATCTCGAACCTGGGACCTCTTCAGGTGAGTGGGGGGTGTGTGTAGGGGTGTCATGGGGCTGTGGGGAGGTGGGTGCACAGGTGGAGGTCAAGTAGGGGGTTCAGTTGTGATCGGCGATGGACTTTTTTTTACAGGTAAAAAAAATAAAGACATCAAGGTATGGTTTTCTTAGTTTCAGTGTGCAAGCAACATGGAAGGGTGGGAGAATGTCATTCTCCACCAACGAACATCAAAAATGGGCATCAGAGATTGGGGATGGAGGGCCACAAGACCACCAGGAAATTATAATAATTATAAAAGTAATATTGGGAAATGGAGTGGGAGGTCCACTACACCACCGAGAAAATATATAGAATATAAATATATAATACAATAAATATCTATTTATTTATTTATATATGTATGTATGTACGTATGCATGTATGTATGTCTTTGGTAAGTGGGTAAGTGAGCTGATCTGAAGGACTGTTTTCAGTCTCTACCTGGGCCACAAAGTGGCAATAATATGAGTCAACAGCAGTACATACACGAATACAGGATAAGCACACCTCAATATGAGGTAATGAAACAATACATACAGTAATAGCTGGTAGACCAGCAACAATGCTATATAGTACAAAAGAGCAGTAGTTACAAGTGATGTCAACAGTGGTAACTGTACAAATAGCAATCAGAAGTTACATATGGTTGCAGGAAGTATTTCAAGTAAACAACAGGTACCCACAGTCTGTGTAGATTCAGATAACCAAGCTTCATAGACTATGACAACCAGCTTCATTGCCTATGAGGCAGGGTCAAGGCAGGGCAGGAGAATAGATGTGCAGCAGTGCATTAACATGCTAGGATGCTTAGGACAATAGAAACCAGATGTGAGAAAAAGGCAGGAGCAGGGAGGTAGGGCAAGTGGCAAACAGTTCATCATAGAGTATGGGAAGTTAGTGGGCCCTAGAGTTGTGTGTGGAGCAGTTACAAGTGGTTTCAGTCAGGAGTTAGTCTTTTAGGTTTTTTTAAAGGACAAGTGATAAGGGAATGAGTGGATGGATGATTGGAGCCTGTTCCATAGGGAGGGAGCAGAGATGTGGAAAGTTTTACTACCTATGGTGGTAGAGATTCATGGAACTTTCAGTGGAGGGACAGAGGATACCCTAAGGTTCCTTCAAGCTAACCTGCTGTAAGAAGGGAAGAGTAGGGGGACAGGTGGCAGCTCCTAAGTGAATTTTCCACTAAGCATCCCACGGCATAGTACAAATGACTTGTAGTGGTAGCCACCCTAGGGACTGGTAGAGTGCACAGTGATGGGTGGAGTAGAAGGCTTGAAGGACATAGCAACAGATGGAGTTACATGCTGTGTTTAGTCATGAAAAGAGGTGTAGCAGACGTGAGGGAGTAGATATGGGTGCTGTAGTCTAGGAGGGGCTGTAGGTTACCTTGTGCAATAGTGAGGTGAGCCTCAGCTGACAGAAGTTGTTTGAGTTAGTAGGCAGCACCTAATGTCTGGTAGATTCTCCACACAGTGTTGTTAATATGTTCCAAGAAAGTAAGGGAGGGATCGAGGGTAACGCCTAGATATTTGAAAGAGGGGACATTTTTAAGTGGGGGAAGGGTGCCTGCTGGGGTGAGTATGTAATCCCTCACCCCTGCCTTTTTGCAAATGACAGGTGGTATGCTGTTGAAGCTGACAGCAGTGCCAGGTGGGGACTGGGTTCGGGAAGGACTAGGTTACTCGGCACAAGGGGCCTAGATTTGGCTACTCTGCATAGGGGCACCCAAGTAAATCCGAACACAGGAAGCAATAACTGTAATGTCCAACACCAGGAATGGGATTCTAAAGTGTGGCTTTTATTCACATCTAAACTGAAGAAACAAAGCATAGATGGACCCCCATGGGGCTACATTCCTGGTAATGCAGATAAGAGTAACAGAACACTTCTTCAACACTTCAGTCTTCAGGCTCTGAACCCACCAGGAACACAACCCGGACTTGCACACTGCTTTGGGTACACAGCCCGACTTGTACACTATTTGGATTTTTTCTGGCCTGGCTCCCCTGACAGCCACTTGATCCCGGTCAATATGGCAGTGGACCACATTTTCTGTTGGTGGCTCCCTAAACCACCTAAGAGCCTTCGACTCCTTAAGGGAAATTTCCTTTCAATCCTACATCTGGGTACTTCCCTCAGCACTGGCCAAGTGCCTGAGGCAAAGTAGAAATCCACAGAGCAAATCTGTAGAGGTGGACCTGGTTACTAAAGATGGGTGGGTCTCCCACCTCCAGCTTCCACAATCCATACCCAGCCATTTCTCTGGACATTAAAAACCTCTTCCTGAAAAGCTAGACAATGTAGATTCAAGGGTAAATGTATAGCACATCTCCTCTACATGTCTTGACTTTCCCCTTGTGCTGGACTTGAACATACTTTTACTTTGGCAAAGCCTATTCCTCTAGGCCCCCCACTAATTCAGCAGTCCAATCCCCACTTTAACACAGTTCAGGTGAAACATAGGCCCTTTGACAACAGCAGAACTCACCCTTTGGTTGCAGGTGCCCCACAGGAGAATCTTGACAGCTTTGTGTGCCACAACACACTTGGAAAAATAAGGCAGCTTCTTCTCTAGCAGGAACCAAGAGGTTGCTCCTGGAATAACAGGCAAACCTTCCACCCCCATCCCCTGAGGGATGGGGCACAGAGACCAGTATCAGTGGTCTCCACCACTTCAAGAACAGTTTACTGTGTTCCTCTTTTGGTGGAAACACACACCTTTCCCTAAAAGTAGCTCTATATCAGAGCTTAGGCTCCAAGAGCCTGTGCACAGACTGCTGTGCTCCTCTCTTCAAGACTGCTCACACACAACTGCTTCAGCTCACTGTTCAAAAACTCCCAATATTCTAATCTAACTCCCTTCTGCAGATTCCAATGTGGCTCATGCAGTTGCGATAGTTCTATGGTGATGTCATCCCTCAGTCTCAACTGAGACTGAGAACAGAGTGAGACAGTGTGAAATCCATTTAACTGGAATTTGACAAGCTGCCTTCCCTGCCTACCACTAAGTCTTACTGGGATTCTAGTAACCCTGGGTAACGGGGGGTTACAAGTATAAGGAGGGAGAAGTTGGATTTGGTGACCTTGGCAAGGAAAGGTTTGGAGCCAAAGATCATGGATTTTGTCTTCTTTTAGTTGATAAGGAGTTTGCTGGAGAAGAACCATTGATGTGCAGAGCCATAATTTCATGTTAGGGTGGAGGAGACGGCATCAAGTGAATTATCGCTATGATAGAGGACTAGGCCATCCGCATATAGGGATGCCTTACAGTTGAGACTTCCTGCAGGAAGGGCATTAATAAACATTGAAAACAGTAGGGGGACAAGTATGGAACACTGGGGGACTCCAGTGTGTACAGGTAGGGTAGTAGAGGAAGCTTTACTTATTATTACAGACTGAGACCTGTTAGAGAGATAGCTATGAAACCATGCAGCAGTTCCCGAGGAGCAGCCAAAATTAAGTAGGGTGGAGTGGAGTGGAGAAGGTGGTGGTCAACAAGGTCGAAAGCCTTCAATAGATCCACGAATATCACACCTGTGGCCTTGCCCATGTCCATATTTCATAGAACATGGTCAGTGAAGAGGGCCAAAGTAGATGAGGTACTGTGGTGTTTGTGGATGCCATGCTGGAGCAAACATAGGAGGTTATATTTTTCTAGGTGTTCAGATAGTTGGTAGTGTACAATTTTTTCCAGCAGTTTACTTAGGTGAGAGAGAAGGGAGATAGGTCTGTAGTTATCAGTGGAAAGGGGACCACCAGCTTTGAAAAATTGTACCGTGTGTGCACGTTTCCAGGAGTCAGGTACTGTGGCTGTAGAGAGGGCATGGTTCAATATGAAAATAAAGGGTTTTACAATGGCTGGGAGGATAAGTCTTAGAAATGCAGGGTATAGTCCATCACTGCCAGGGCTTCCTTTGGCTGGGTAGTCTTCAGAAGTTTGGCAGTGACACTCAGACCAATGGCTCTGAAGTAGAAAGGGGGGGCAGAGCAGAGTTTGAGGAGGAGGGAGAGCTGTTTGGTTGGTTGTTCAGGCTTAAGGGAGGCTGGGGGAGTGGAGTTTACTGAGCTGGGAGGATAGATCGGTGAATTTTGTGTTAAAAGTGTCCGCAATCTCAGCAGGATCAGAAATGGTGCCAAAGGGGATGTGAGTAGAGACATTTGTCTGTTTGTCTTAGGGTTTAGATGAGACACTATAGACACCCAGAAACTACAAGGATTACCGAGGTTGTTACTTTGGTGGGTAAGGTAATATTTGCACTTGAACGATTTGGCTGTCTGTATGCAGGTACTGTGCAGTTGTCTAAAGGCGTTCCAGAGTTGGGGGGATGGGGACACCTTGTATGCTTTCCATTTACTGTCCCTGTCTTTCATTGGTGCCAGAAGATCCCTGAATACCCAACTGGTGCAGCCCCCTCTAACCCTTGTGGTTGTGAGAGGGAATGTGTATCCTGTAGATTTTGGAGGGCAGTGGTAAAGTAAGTAACTGCAACTGTAAAGCTGTTGTGTAGGTCGAGGGCCAACCAATTTATAGCAATAGCATCTCTGAGGATGGGTTCATGATCCTGGCAGTTAAACCTTCTGAAAGACAAGAGTTTGTAGGGAGGGCAACTTGATTTGGTGGTCAGAACGATATAAGCTGGGGTATGGTTGCTGACAGAGTCAGATGTTGTGCCTGCTGGAAGGACCCAAGTCAAGCCGATTCATGGTAATCCAGTCTACTAGGGAGTGGTTTAGTGAACGAGCATTATGTCTGGTAGGGGAGGAGATGACTTGCTCCAAGTTATGTGCTTTCAGTAGGTTTGTGTAGTCTGGTTCTGGGGCATCTAACCAGTTAAGGTTGAAGTTCCTGAGTATAATGGTGTCTCCATTACAGAAGAGAAGATGTATATCCCTTCCCTTCTCTTCTTTTCTCTTCTCTTCTCTTCTCTTCTCTTCTTCTTCTCTTCTCTTCTCTTCTCTTCTCCTGTCTGACTATATGGCTTTGTCCTTTTGGCAGGGACAACACTTTTATATTACAATACAGTGGAGAATTGATTTTGATTTTGAAGAGCAACAACAAAAAGTGTGTGGGAAAGGTTCACTCAGGGATCTTTAGCAAAGGTGTTTCAGATTTCTTATGAATCTTTTTCCAGGTGGATGTTTAATGTATGATTGGCGAGACAGCTCTAAGACTATGACTGATACTGTATGCCTGAACCCCTCTATTTGGGCAGACATACAGCCAGTCTTTGCTGGGTATCACTCCTTTAAGTGGGCTACTTGGCAGTGCAGACAAAGGCAAATGTAAGAAATGATAAAGCTGCATAATTAATATATGCTTAAATTGATTAAAACATCCTTGAAGAACATAGGAAAAATTGCAACTAATAAGTTATTTATCAATATCTGCTTAAAGTGATTAAAATATCGTCTTAGAATATTAAGAAAAACTGTGTCCAATAGATTATTTAAAAAATCCATCCCATACTGTAAATATTTCATCATCATACCTTCTGTCTAAATGGATATGGTGGACCTGAAGAGTTACTACTGAATCAATTTTAACTCTGTTTTCATAACTACCATTGTGTGTCTATTTGTGATGCACAACATAAAGCAATGTTGAGAAGATAATTAACATTTCTCTCCCTGTGAATGTTAATGCCTGTCAAATCAATGCTCTGAAGGGCTTTTACAGTCATGCTTCTGATGACTGGGAAAGGTTATTTGTCCAAGATCTACTTTCTGGGCACAGACTTGCTATATACAACAGCTGCAGCATAAATACTATGGTTTAATGTATTTTTTCTGTCTTATTATAATTATTTTCATTTTCCTACCCCAGGGCATAGTTAAAAAAAGTGTTTGACCTAGCCACACATGTTATGTTTAAACTAATAAATCAATAAGGTATTTCTTATTAATTCTCCTTCACAATCACAAGGTGTGATGGGTAGCATACATGCCAGAGACATTAACTAGCCATAATGTGCAGTGGTAGACAGGTGCATAGAACAAGAGTCATATAAGGTACAGTGTACAACTAGGGCAGTTAGCCCAGCACATAAACAAGGGCCAAAAGATTGTGAACCCCCAATATGTGGCTATAAAAAACAGTACAGTACCTGCATGAGGTACTGTATATCCCAGAAAAGAACAAGTTTTATTCAGAGTGCATGAACAGCCGACAAGTTTGATCTCCACATTGCAGAAATCACATACAGTACTAAATACTTTTCACATAGGAACATCAGAACAGGTAGCCTTTTGTGAGAATAGATAGAGGGTAAGGGGAAGAGTCACTGAGCATTTATGAGGTAATTATTTGTCCTCTGATTTTCAAACAGTGCCCCAAACAAATCTGTCTTGCAGTCTCTCTTCAACAGAGCCACAAGTTGTTCCTGAGAATACAGTAGTATGGCACCTTTGCAGGTAGAAAAAGTAGACAGTGGTGAGTCGAACAAACAGATCTCTCCATCAGGCCCTTTTTCCATGTCAGACTGAACTTTGTAGTCAGCTGGACTTTGAAACTGATTCAGAAAGCAAGTGTCTGCAAGTTGGAATGTTCATCAGCCCTGCTTCACGCTGAGAGTGAACTTACAAACCCAATCTGTGGGCAGCTATCCCCTTTCTTTCAGTTGTAAGAGAAATGAGATCTTATGGATTTTTCCTGGGTAACAGGGATAGCAACCCTAAGAATAACCATTCCCAATGAGTTGGAGGAGCATTCCCTACATTTGGTTTGCTGTGAGAGGATCGGAAAAGAGACAAACTTGCACCAGTGAAGAATACAGTTTCAGTTGCTGGTTTAAAGAAGTGTATGTCATTCTATGCTCCTCAAAATAGTGTTCATATATCAAAACCCAGTAAATGTTCTTTTTAATGTAATTATGCTCCTTTTGGGTCCTTGCAGCCAAGTTGTGGCCAGTTTGCTGGCTACCTACAAGCATTATCACTCTTGTCTCCAGCTGGCTTACTCCATGGCTTTACCCCCATGGTGCTGCCAGCAGGTGTAGATCCTTACCTGCTGGAGAAACTGTACTCCAACCTAGATGGGTAAGGCGCAATGAGCCTGAGAGTACTCAGGTTAAGATCCATTCAACTGCCTGGAAGTTTTTCTGCCTGTGTTCATCCTCCAGGTCGATGACAGAAGTCAGCGTGCACAAATAGCTCTAGCATGCTGACACAGAGCCTTGCCTGTTAGTGTCAGCCTCAGATACTATAGGTCCTCCTCATCTGTGCCATCACTGGTGACCAGCCAGGTGGCACTCAAGCAGTGAGGTCTGATAATCCCCACACCTGGTGGAGGAGTACATCCTGTGGGACTCTTAGTCTTCCCCCTAGCATCCTGCTGGCCATCCCAACCTCAAGGCATGAACTCAGATCACCAGCACCACAAATGCCACATCTTCTGCTGTGCCATCATTCTGGTAAACTTACCAAAATCTGACTAATGTCTGCTATTTGTGACATTGGTACATCAGCTTTTATTTAGGAGGCAGTATAGCAAAGTGGTTAAGAGCACTGAGCTACAAACCTTGAGACCTGGGTTTGAATCCCATCAGCTCCCATTTGCATACTGTGTGAACCTAAGCAAGTCACTTAACTTCCTTGTGATCCCAGGTCACACCTGGAAACAAGCCCTGACTTAGTGTGACTTTCCTGGTTTAGCAATTCCCCCTTTCCTTTCCCTTATTTCGTATCCTAAGGGCAATAAGATTGATGGCTTAAAGAATTTCTCAAAGAAACATAGAATTTGTCAGCAGAAAAGGACCTCTTGGCTCATCCAGTCTGCCCATATGGTCCCTGCCTAATCTGTCTTTGCAGACCTTAACCAATCTCAAGCAACCCTCCCTCCTTTCTGCCTGTTTACTTATATCCCCTATATCTATCCCATGCATGTTTGAAGAACCCCAGTGGTTTTGCTCCACCACGTGCACTGACAGTCTGTTCAAGGCATCTATAGCTCTTTCAATGAAGTAGTGCTTTCTTGCATCCCTCCGGCAACTCCACCTGTCTAGTCCTGCTGGAGATACCTCTCCCTATGCATCCCAGCATCTCACTGGCCCTACCCACTCCTTTGTCACACTGCCCTGCCACTTGAGATCATTAGATATGATAAACCCAAAGTCTCTTTCCTATTTAGTGACTGTCAGTATCTCCCCCATCCTATCCTCAGCTTCTGGATTTCTGTGCCCTAGGTGCATTATTATATGATTTTACACTTTTGGGAATTGAACCCCAACTGCCAAACTCTTGAACACTCATTGAGTTTCACAGGATACCTACACATTTTCTCCTACCCTTCCTAAGGGTCCACCCTGTTACAAATTTTGGTGTCATCTGCAAAAATGCATATCTTCTTCTGCAGTGTAGCTTGTGAAGGCATTGAAGAGGACCAGTCCCAGTACTGAGCCTTGCACACCCCACTGGTCATTCTCACCATTAGGAGTGAGTACTGTTAATCACCACCCTCTGTTTCCCATCTGTTGATCAGTTTCTAACCCAATTCACCCTTTGGGATCTCACCCCTAGGCTGCTCAATATTCTTATCAGTCTCCTGTGCAAGAGTATTCAAGGCCTCCCTAAAGCCTAGAGAGGCCACATCAACTGCCCACCCAAATCCACTTGCCTGTTGATCCAGTCAAAGAAATCAATCAGATTAATGTGGCATGACCAACCTCCCATGAATCTATGCTGCTTATGATCTTGCAGCACATGGAATTCAAGATACACTTCCAACATTTCCTTTAACTGTGTTTCCATTATTTTTTCCATCACTGAGGTGAGGCTCAAGTCACACAATGAGTATTTGGCCTCATAACCAGCTCTGATATTGAAGTGCAATACTTAAAGGTTCTAGTCTTCTAGATACTGTCCTACAGATTTGAAAAGAAGAGTGGACATCGGACCATCTTTAGCCAACATTCCCTCTCTCTATGTACTGTATATTCAAATTCCTGTTCTTGTATTACTCACTAACCATAACCTTTACCACTTGTTCCATTCTTCTATCTAAACATTCCAGTTTATTAGATCCTATTTACTGCCTCATAAGCAACAGTTTTCGACTTTTAACATCTACTTAAAGTCCTGTCTATTCATACCAGTTGGTTTTCCAAGTCAGTTGCTCAGAATATGAAACTAATCTTTTCCCTTGTATAACTACCTATTTTCATTCTCCACATCTAGTTATGCCCCTTTCTATGTCTCTCTATGTACTGTGATTCATGTTACCCTTACATATCTTTCTAGAGGAAGGTATCTAGTTCAAACCCTCATTTCCTATGTTATTTTCAATTTGCAGTACACATTAAAAAAAATTATTTTATTACAGTTGCAGTCAACCCCACACCAATGCAGTGCCTCAATGTTTTTGTTGCCAGGTACTGAGAATACCAAGGGTGAACTTGAATAACATTCAGCTGTGGCCACTATTGTATGTGCTGTCAGCTTCATGGCCAAGACTTCTTTGATATTGACCATATTGCTCACATAATCACTGCTGGAACCATTTTTGAGACATCTACAGCACTTCTACCTCTGTAAATGGCTCCAGCTGAGTATTTTCAAAGTAGACTTTATTGCTGTTGACAATGAATTCAATGTACTGTGGTCAAGGCTATGAAGAAAGCTATTTTTGAAAATGTAGGGCACTTTGAGTACATTGCTTGCATTACCTCTCATCAAACAGATACAGACCCATGCAAAGCACAATAATATATAGCATGAAATGCCATCAATACTGCTTGCAGCATTGTGTTGTTTTCTCATCGCTCAATGCAATGCACTAAGCAATTGAAACTGTGTGTACCAGATAGAACTGCAAATGTCAGAGCACTGGCTTTAATCTAGGTTTCTCTCTAGTCAGTGTAATGACACCCAACACATTTTACATATACATAGTAGCAAATACAAGATTACAAATGCTGACGAGAAGAGTTAAGTTCCTGCAGGCAGTTGCTCCAATGTATGCTTTCTTATGTGTGGAGCCAGCCCTGACAAATCTTCAATGACCAGCAAAAAGAGTTGTGCAGCTGTGGACCAAAAAGTTCACCACACAAATTAAATATTTGTCAGTGTTTTATTATTTCATACCTTGATATTTCACCCTCTTAGAAATTAACGATAAACCATAAATAAGCAAATCTGTGATTCATAATTCAAGTAACTTATAGTTAATTATAAAATGGGTTGGGAGTGTTTTGGGTCCTGATTGGCTGAGAAGTACCTTTTGCCATGTCCTTATCAGCACATATTGTAGCAACCAGTACCTCTTCAGCCAGTGAGGACTGTCTACAAGACAGATCATTGTGCCAACTTCTACCTTTCATGGCTGTCCCACTGCAGTTCCACAACTGAGATACAATGGAACCACAACAGTTGCAGCAGGAGAGTTCTGCCACCACAATGCAAGTCAATGTCCAAGGTTCCCCATTCTTATTTGACAGACTATTGAGAAATAGTTTGTACCCATTTTATGTAAAAATATTTTTAAACAGTGCATTGTTATCTTTTTGTCAATGCTGCTCATTTTTCTGGTCAAAAGTCCACCTTTGTTGCCTTCTGTTGACACTGCGCTCAGTGCAAACAGACTTTCCTCTTTTCCATCTTTGATCTCCAGTATCCCCCTCCAAATGTTATCTCTAGTCCCCTCTTCTTATTTACAGTTCATCCCAAAACCAGGAGCAGTTATTTATCATACTGTAGCACATTTAGCACTACAATGTGAACATTGGGTAGAATGAAACTGCTATGTAAGGTGACTGCAGAGGGACATGCTTGCTCCCAAGTTTAGATGAAAGGTAGCACAAATTTACATTTGCAAAAGTGTAAAGATACACATTAGAACAATAAATTGCATACAAACAAAATGCCAGTACAGTGCTAAGAAAGGGAGACCATGCGGGTTTACCCCAGCACATTGATCTGCATGAGACCTTCCACAGGGGGGGCTCCTTCAAGGTACACAGTCTGCTTTTATACTACTCATGACAAAGGGGTAGCATTTTTTTTTTAAAAAGCTAGGATCTCTCAGCCAGCACTTCACAAATATAAAGAGATCAAAGGTTAACTGCCAGCATAGCAACACACTGTTTAGAAAGCACAGAATCTTGCTCTGGGGCATTTTATGATATCAAATTGTAAACACTTACTTAGTATGTGTTCTGGTCAACTACAAATGGTCCAGCTATCTTTGAGTGCATACTGAAGGCAAAATTCATTGTTGTTTGTGAGAACCAGATAATCTATATGATTGAAAAAACAGATGTGTAATCAGTCAGAGCCAAGACTGGGTTTAAAAGGCCAGGATTCAAGCAGAGGGAGAGAAAAGATTGGTCTGTAGTGTACAAACCACCTGTACTGAATGTGTGAAAGAGACAGTGGGTGAGAACTCTGATGTCTTCGAAAACTCTGAAAGACACAGTATTTCTTAGTGTGGTAATGTCATAAAAGATATGATTTATTATTTTTTACTTAAGATAAAACCTAGTGGTCTTCTTTTGCCTGGCATTACCACACAACCTCAGAACATGGTGCTTCTCAGCTCCTCAAATTCACCTAAGCTAACGACCTGCAAGAAATATGAGAGATGTTTATCCAGCTTTTAAAGGGGATTGAAGAACTCAAGACCCAGAACATTAAAATGGCTCAGGGCACTGTGTCGGTCACGCAGCAAGTGAACTGCACTTAGCAGCAAATTTACACTTAGGAGTCTGTGACCGACTGCCTGACTGCCCATCTATGGGAGCAAGACTATATGATCCCCCAAGTCTGGGAAAGAATGGAAGACTTGGAGGGTGGGTCATGGTAAAAACATGCAACTTGTGATCTTTCCAGAGGGTGTGGAGGGACAGGACACTAACTCCTTCCTTCAGAACATTCTCAAAATCAACTATTGGCCAACACAACTTGCTGAAGAAAGATCCCAGTGCTCCCAGCACCCCCACCTAAGCCTGGACAACAACCTCAGCCAATTTTGGTAAACTTCTTAATATTCCCAGTAAAGAAGTGAATCATGCAGCTTGCCAAGGAGAGAGGCCCTCTTACATGGCAATGTCACATGATCCAGTTTTACCCAGAGTTCTCCTTGACACTTACAAAGTGATGGAGCAAATATACCAGGATCCACCATGTCTAGATGCACCTAAATGTTCCCTTCATTTTCTTGTCATCCTCCATATCACCAGGAACATTGTCTCCCACTTTTTTATGTCACCAGAGGTGGCTGAAGACTTTATCAGGTGATCCTGGCTAGACACTGAACAGCCTACAATTAATCAACCCAGTGAGGCCTGGCAGGTGGACACTACATCATGCCTTAATTCACACAAGGTCAAGAAGAACCTGGGTCCACCCACTCCCTTCCCTGAGCACCAGTAAGAAGACCCATGGCTACCCACTTATTGGTGATGCTGCAGGGGTTCAGCTTAAAAGAAAGTGAAGACAACCAAAAAGTTCTCATCCCCTGCCAACCACCTGCACAGTTGCAGTCTAAGCAAAAAACAAGAGTCCTCCTACAACAGCTCCTACAGTGAGCCTCCGGCAGCAGACCCACCACACTTATGAAACTAGCAGCATCTACTAGGCAGGACCCTAAGCCCTAGAGAAAGAAACTGATCCCACTCAGCAGCCTTGTGGATGCTATCTCAACTCAATGCCCCATTCTGGTGCCTGAACTTACCCTTCTTCATCTCAGTATTCCTTACAGCTCTGAAGATCAGCTTCTCTGATCCTATTTGACCACCACTTCTGTTTCTCCTGCTTCAGTACCAGCTGAACCTCAGGGAACTAGTTGTTCTCTAAAACTGTGAGTTGTTCAAAATGTCTGGGTTTTATACCAGAAAGTTACATTGTTTCTTTTTTGTATATAAACGTCTTATTGAGTGAAGTAAAACAAAGTACTATGGCTGGGTGTGTGGGATAAAGAAACACAAATCTTCAAAAGTGAGGTGAAGAAAACACACCAATGTGTGACTTTATTTACTGAAACAAAAAATTAATGTACATATATATATATATATATACATACACACAACTAGGACCCTAAAGCATAGGTACCACCTTTTGTGTCTCAGAGGATATGACAGTCCTCTCACACCCTCTCCACAGGCTGTGTTAATCTAATCTGATGGTCCCAGAGGACTTGCATTTATACTACATTCTGCATCACATGATCAGAAGGATCCACCCCCATTCTAATACGTATAATTTCCTATGCTAAACAATAATAAAATATAAAGAGAAGCAATAGGGTGTATTTATTTTAGCATACTTTTATAGACCCAGAAAAAGAATGAATTTTAAAGGGGTTTTGAATTAAAAAAAATCTTTTAGTAGTTACATGAACCCTTTAGCCCCTCCAATTAAGCTGAGATTTACAGAGGCTAACTATAACAAGCATTTGTCAATGCCGAATGTTTGCTTACTGGCATTGGCAGTGGTAGTGTAGAAGTTACAGAGCTGCGTAATAGGAATGGCAGTGAAGTATTGAACTGAAGCCAACCCCGTCACCACCATGCAGAGAGTGACAGGCATAGGGGTGTGCATTTGGGTCATCAGGCATAACGGCCACGCCATTTCACCACACCCCACTCTGCAGAGACTGACAAGTGTCACATGTTCCTTGGGGGCTTTGGCTTCTATGCACACCCCATTTCATTAGGAACACGGTGAGATGGGTGCAATATAGAGAATGGGGTGAAGTTTGGGGCTGAAGAGTCCAAGGCATACCTCGATGCCTCTCAGTGACTGCAGGTGTGGAATGGTATGAGCATCACAGGCAAGAATCCCAAGTCACACCCTGATTCCTGTCATTCTCTATAGGGTTGGGTGATTTAGTTGAAAAGCCTAATACCTCAGGCATTCATTGGTATTTTAACTCCAAATTTTCAACATGTTTGTTTTGTGACCCCACCTCATGAACAAGGGAATATCAGGTTGGTGGCGAAGCTGCTTAGGCACAGTGACTACGGGATTTAGCACCACAGGTGCAAAAATATTCCGAACAGGCTGTAAAAAATGACGGCTGTATTCTGTCATGGGGAGGTGTAAAAATGGCTAGGTTGCAAATGTGTAGTAAAAATATTTAAAAAAATGGTGAAGTCACGAGCGTACATAGAAACTGTGCAACGCACACCCGTTATATAAGTAGGTTGGGGATATTTTATAGCAGATTGTCAACGCAGGCATTTTGGTGCCTCCGATCATGAACAGTGTCACTATGATTTTCTTTATCTGTGCCGAACAATGATTTCCGACAGCGACCACGCATCTCTGCACTGAAAGTGTGAAAACACACTTCGGCCATGTTGTGAAAAATGGCAGCTGTACTGTTCATATGAAGTGTTGAAAAATGCCACTAGTGAAAATCTGACTGACAATATTACAAAGTCATGAACTAACAAGGATGCGTGGAACCTGCACAATGCTCACTCGTAACACAGTCATTTTATGGACTTTTGTCACCAAATTTTCAACATAGCCATTTTAAGACCTCTGCTCATGAACAGTGTAAGTGTGACTTTCTTAATGTGTCCTAAACATTGCTTTCGCACACCAACAGCACCATTGTGCGCTACATCTGCGATAACACATTTTGGGTGACATATGAAAAACTGCAGCTGTACTGTTCGTAAGGAAGTTTAACAAAATGGACATGTTGAAAATCTAGAGTGAAAATATTAATTTGCAAACTTACGAGCATGCATAGGAACTGTGCAACCGTCGTCAAAAGTCATTTCTAGGCATTTTTCCACCAATTTTTCAACATAGCCATTTAAGACTCTGCTCATGAACAGTGTCATTGTGGTTTGTTAATGTGTCCATATTGAGCTTGCACACCGACTGCGCCATTATCGCTACATGAAGTGACTACATTTTGGGCAGGATGTGAAAAATGACAGCTGTACTGCTCATAAGGAGGTGTGGAAAATGGCAATATTGGAAATCTGGAGTGGAAATATTGAAAATTCGCAAACCCACGACGCATGAGAACTGTGCAACGACACTCGTAAAACAGTCATTTTAGGAATTCTGTCACCAAATTTCAACATTGCCATTTTAAGATCTCTGCTCATGAATAGTGAAACTGTGATTTCCTTAATGTGTCCCATACACTGAGTTCGCACGACTGTGCCATTGTGCGCTACATGGGCAGAAACATGTTTTGGGTGAGATGTGAAAAATGACAGCTATACTACTCATAAGAAGGTGTGGAAAATGGCAATGTTGAAAATCTGGAGTGGAAATATTGAAAATTGAGAACCCATGAGCGCATAGGAACTGCGCAACGCACGCTCGTAAAACAGTCATTTTTAGGATTTTTTTCACCAAATTTTCAACATAGCCATTTCAAGACCTCTGCTCATGAACAGTGTCACTGTGATTTTCTTAATTTGTCCCGTACATTGATTTCGGACACCGACTGCGCCATTCTGCGCTACAAGGGCGGAAACACATTTTGGGTGAGATGTGAAAAATGACAGCTATACTACTCATAAGACAGTGTCATGAAATGGCAATGTTGAAAATCTGGAGTGAAAATATTGAAATTTCGTGAACTTACGAGCCTGCGTAGGAACTGTGCAACGCACGCTCGTCAAACAGTCATTTTTGAATTTTGGCACTGATCTTTTCAACAGAGTTTTGGGCCCCTTCATGAATGATGTCATTGTCATGGTGGTATTCAGTCCCAAAGGGTGATTTCACAGTCACTGCGCAGTCCCTGCGCGAAATCACCCTTCGAGCCCGAATAACGCCATGACAGTGACATCATTCATGAGAAGGGGTCCCAAAATCCCCATGTTGAAAATTTGGTGCAAAAATTCCCAAAAATGCCTGAGATATGCAATAAAGTTGAACCCCTCCTATCTAGCCCATTATGCAGCTTACCGGCATTTCCTCAGTTCGCGGTCGGCTTTGAAGTGTGCAGATGTGTTCCCGGTCCACCAAAGATCGTCGCACCAGAGTCCGGAGGTAAGTATGGGGTGAGGGGTGGGAGGCTGGAGTGCGCAGTGGGTGGGTGCGGATGTGGGAGGAGGGCTCAGAGCGCCGTGGGACAGTTTTCGTTGTACAGGGAAAAAAAAAAGACATCACGGGACCGCTTTCCACGCTGGGGTGGGCTCCCAGCATGGCACAACAACTTTGGGGGCATTCAGCCGACGGGGATTGGGCACCCGTTGGCAAAAAAAAACTATTAGCACGTTTGCCATGCTCGCTGGGTGGGCTCCCAGCGTGGCACAAGAGACCTGGGGAGGCGTTTGGCGATGGGGATTAGGCACCCGTCGGCAGCATCATTCATTGCCACGCTGGGTGGGCTCCCAGCGGCACTAAGCTCTGGGAAGGGGCGGGGGAGGACATGTTGCGGCGCAGCCGGCGGGGATTGGGCACCCCGTCGGCTATAGGTTGCGTATGGGGTGCGACGTCTGCGGCTGGGGGAGCTGTGCGTGAGCAGCTTCTTATCGCTGCTCACTCAAGGTATCTCCCTTTCAACTATTCATGCATTTTGGGCGATGTCATAGACGGCTCAAAAATGCTTGATAACCGAAGCCGCCTGCCAGGACACTGCCTGAATTGGAGGAGGGAGGTGACACACCAAATCTCCGATGAAGGCACTATGTTTGTTGCACATGCGTGCAAGCAAACATAAAAATGACAACAAAATGGGGCACTGGCCCTTAAGGACTGAACCTGAAGGCTGCCGCACAGGTAAATCTACAAAAGCAAATTGCACTTTCCTAAGAAGTTTTAGTACTTCTTAGAACATGTACAAGCACTAGTACTTTAGTCAGCACTTTATGGCAGGATTCTGTTCTTGTACAGCAGTTTTTATATGTTCTTACTGGTGTTTGTGGTGTTAGCATTTTGCATTGTTTAGGGAGTAAGGCCAACACAACCAAATCAGCAGTTGTTTTAGCTGCTTTTCAGCTTGTTTCTGTGGGCTGCTCAAAAACTGGATTCTAACAGTGAAAACAAATAGCAGCTCTCTTTATGAGAAAGGGGCTTTGCTAGCCGCTCAGAGAGAAAAAGTTTAATTTTAGAAAGCATTTTGTTTGGGAGGACTTTTGGCTCCCTGGGCAGGGCTACAGAACATTATAGTATGTGAACATTTGAAACCGAACCCTGCCCTGACCACCAAGCTCCACAATACATACACCAGATATTTTATTTGTTTTCCACAGCATTTTGGAGCAGCGAAGGAGCTGCTTATAACTTGCTTAAAGCCTTTTCTTTAATGTATGCAAATACACTATAGCAAGGAGCAGTTTCCCCACTGCTCACTGTTCCACATACTGCTCAATTGTATTTCAGCAACAACAGGGAAAACAACCAAAGAGCAGGGTGGCATAGTTTTTCAAGAGGAAAACCATCACTCTATATTCCCACATAATATGTGAGGGTGCAGCTAGGGTGCAGCAGTGTTCCAGTGCTAGGCATGCCACAATACAGAGGTTCAAAGCTGTACCTTGCTAACTTCCCTCAGCAATCAGCCCAGTTCTTAGGGGCACAGATAAATAACTCTGGACCAAAAAACCTGTATATAAAATAGCTAAGAGGATATACAGCAGGTTGTTTCACGGGCTGGGGATTACATCACTGGTGCTGAGTGTACCCAACTGGCAGGGAGGAACATACCCAGGGATGGAAAAGGAAATGTGGAATAAAAATAGAAGAAAAACATAGATGACCATCCTACAGGACAAGAAAGGATAGTAAAGAACAGGAAGATGCTGTTGCAACAGATTTAAGTAGGAAAAAAAAGAATATAGGAAATAGTCCTTTAGGTCCCTTCCCCTCTTTTTTTGCCAGGGTAGGGCACAGCCCTACCACAAGTACACATCCAGAAAAAGGAAAAAAGAAAAACACCAAGCATACAATCACAAAAATCAAAAACACAAGATTTCAATGACTACATCAAATTGATATCTATCAAAACATACAGTAAGGAACATCCTACATTAACCAAGCTTTGATAATTCTATCCCCAAGTCCCACTGAATCCTCCCCAACTCATCTATTTCTTAAAAAAAAAAAAACAGATATTAAAGAGTCAGTTGCACCCCAGAAGTAATCCCCACCAAATCCCCATATAGCAAACCCATTAAGGTCAACCACTTATACTATGCCTTGTAAACCCAAGGAAGAACGTTCCTCCTAGCAAAAATCACACAATAATAATGAGCAGCTTTCGTTACCACTTGTTTCCACCTTACCAGAGATGGTGTCATGGTAGATCTCCAATTAAGGAGCAGGAATCTCTTTGCTTCCAAGGCAAAGAGAGCCTCTTTATAGTCTAAGAGCTTGGCATCTAGAGTTCTGGGATCTCCCAGAATCCAGAAACATGGGGATTTTGGAATGTGGATTTGTAAGCTGTCTTCCAGACAGTTAATACCAGCCCACCATGTCACAAGTAGAGGGCAGTCCCAAAGGATATGTAAAATCATCCTGGATCCTTTCTTGCATCACCAACATAAATCTGTACTCAAAAGACTCATCTTAACTAAACATACTGGTGTACAATGCCATCTACTCAACATCTTCTTCTGAATAAGTTGAAGATTAGGATAAGGAGATGCTTTGTGTGCCATATACTAACACTGGCACCACCCTTCAGAATCCAACTCTACATGCATCTCCTCCCCCCATTTTAACCTATGTGGTTCCCAGTTAGGCAAGTAGACTCTCAACAGTTCCCTGCACAATAGACAGACATGCCCCCTAGAAAGCTTAATCCATTTCTTCAGAGTTTTCATAAATCAGGTCTCAATGAGCTTATAAGACTTAAAGAAACTGTTTGACAATGTATGTCTTAGCTGCAGGTACCTCCACCTGTCTTTTAATGGTACACCAAATTTAGCCTGTAAATCCAGAAATGAAACCATAGCCCCTGTCTCAGGTCCCACCAAGTCCCTCACTGTCTGAATGCCCTGTTCTACCCAAGAATTCCAGTATAAATAACTGAGCGGCACCATAATCGACTAATTGAACAACAGTGGCTCAAAAGCCTCCAAGAAAGTAGTATCCCAACCCAGTACTTTAAAATACCTCTTCCATGTACACTGAGAAAATAACAAAAGGAGGGTTCTACCCTAGAAGACCTGGCAGGAGATTTTAGTAAACTCATCTGGGGTGTCTTTCTTGTCAGGGCTTGCTCAATTTCCACCCACAAAGGTGACCCCAAAAAGGAGGGACAAAGTCAATTCAAAGTCTGCTTGACCCCATGGCATGCTCCATCCTCCAGAGATCCCCGGTGCATGGAGAGTCCATTTACTAAAATGAGAAGGGGTACCTTCCCAGAGGAAATCAGAAAGAACCCTATCAATTTTATCCCAGAGACCCTCTGGAATATAAGAGGTAAATTACACAATCTATAAAATAATCTCAGAAATACCATCATTTTATTTATTATGTTTGTTTGCACACATGTGCATGAAACATATTGTGGCAGCTTGCTTCAGTAGCGAGTTGTGGATGCACAGCAGTGTTGTTACCAATGCAAGCAGCCCATTTTGGGGCTGGTCTATGTGGCACCAATTAAAAATCACGCTGTCCATGACAGCAGTACTGTAGCTTGTCACAACCTTGGAAGAAAGTGGCTGCTGCAATCAGGGAGTGCCCTGTCATAAAAAAATCAGCTGTGTTTGTGGGGCAGTCCCTGACTGCAGCAGCCAATTACAGCTGCATTGTCTGGTGTTCCATTTCACAGAAACATGGCAGCGGCTTCTCTGTTGGCCTCTCACAGTCCTCAGAAAGCCGACAGACAGCTGCTGCCTCTCCCAGTCCATGTTAAAGCCGACGGGGGTGCCCAATCCCCCTGTCAGCATGCCCCATCCCCAGTTCATTTGCCAATTGTGTAGCCCAATCCTCGTCGGCATGATGTACCCCCACATTTGTTGTGTGTTGAGGGGGTGCCTAATCCCCCTCAGCTCATGCACACTCCCCCTAAGCACATTGTATGGCCAATGGGGGTGCCCAATCCCTGTCTGCTCCAGTCCCCCCAACAAACATCCAGGTGGCATGCTGGGATCCCACCCCAGCAAGCCAAAAGTGTCCCACTGCATCTTTTTTTTTAAATCCTGTTAAAAAAGAAAATGGTCCCTTGTTGAGTCCATTGCCCCTCCCCCAACTCACGCGCATCATCTGTGCACCCCACCTCCCAACAACCCCTCCTCACCCCATACTTACCTCTGGAGCCTGGTGCGATGATCTTCGGTGGACCGGGAACATATCTGCACTCTTCAAAGCCGACTGTGAACTGAAGAAATGCTGGTAAGCTGTATAATGGCATAATGTTTTTTTTCAACTTATGTGGATATCTCAGCCTTTTTTCGACTTTTGACGCCTAATTTTCAACATGGGGTTCTTGGGACCCCTCCACACGAATTCAGTCACTGTCATGGAGTTATTCAGTCCCAAAAGGTGATTTCGTGGTCACTGCGCTGAATCACCTTTTGGGACCAATTAACAAAATGAAAGGGTCACTGTTCATGAGTTGGGCTCTCAAAAAACCTATGTTGCAAATTTGGTGAAAACATTTTAAAACATTACGAGCATGCATTATGCAGTTTCCACGCACTCTGGTAACTTCACAAATTTGTAATATTTTCACTCCAGATTTTCAACATTAGCATTTTTCCACATGTTCTTATGAACAGTCCAGCTGTCATTTTTCAATCCTGGTTGAAATGTGTTTTCACACTTCTGGCTCAGAATAGCATGGTCATTTTGGGAAATCAGTATTCGGGACAGATTAAGAAAATCATGAACAGAGTTTCTAAGTTGCCTATGTTGAAAATTTGATGACAAAAGTCCATACAATGACTGTGTTATGAGCATGGATTGCGCAGTTTCCATGCACACTTGTAACTTTACAAATTTGTAATTTTCCCACCCAAAATTTTCAACATTGCCCATTTTCCAGACTTCCTTATGAACAGTACAGCTGTCTTATTTTGCAGCCTGCCTAAAAAGTGTTTTTGTGCCTGTGGTACAGACTGGTGCAGTCGCTGTGTGAATTCAAGCTTTGGAACAGATTAATGAAATTTCAATGCCACTGTTCATGAAGAGTGGTCCCAAAAAGTCTGGGGCATTAGGGTTTCCAACTGTTAACACCCCACCCAGTACAGACTGGCAGGCATCAAGGATGTGGCTTGGGGTTCTCGGCCATAATGCTCACACCATTCCATCCCATCCTGTGGCCACTGACCAGCATTGAGGTGCGCCTTGGAATCTTTGGCCTTAATGTTCACCCTATTCTCCTATACTGTGCCCTTCTCACCTTATTTCCTTATGGAATGGGGTGAGCTTAAGAGCCGAAGACCCCAAGGCACACTGTGACACCTGTCATTGTCTGCAGGGTGGGATGAGGTGAAATGGCATGAGTGTTATGGCCAACCCAAAGGCACACCCCAATGCCTGTCAGTCTCTGCAGGGTAGGGGTGGGGGTTGGTTTTAGTTCACTACTTCATTGCCATTCCTACTATGCATCTCTCTAACTCCTGTGCTACCAATGCCAATACCAGCAAGCAAACATTTGGCATTGACAAATGCTTGTTTTTATTTAGTTTTTGTTGACCATGTAAGCAAAGCAAAGCAAACTTATTTATAAAACACCATTCCAAAAGATCAAGGCATTGTACATGATCACAATTTAAACGTAACTATCATAAAAACAAATATTTAAAATAAAATATAAAATAAGCTGGAGTTAAACCTCACAAAAGGCAAAGTTAAAAAGATATGTCTTCAAGGCAGATCTAAAGGCCTCGATGGATGGGCACTCTCTAATCCAATGAAGTAGAGAATTCCACAGGGTCAGTGTTACAAAGGCAAAATATCTAGCTCCGGACATAGTCAAAATAAGTGCACTAGACAAATTCTGCCTAATTTCAGGCATGACCCGGGGGAAGGGGATGCAGATGAATGCCAACTGACCTTGCCCAGATAAAGCTGTTGGTGGTATTTTTAGTGACTTGGGGGAAATTTGGCCAAGGCACCAGGGAAAGTCCCCTACTCTGCAGTAGGGGGCCTTGCTGGCTGTGAGCATGGCCAGTTCAGAGTGTTCTTCGATGTTGATGGAGGTAGAGGTGGGGGAGAAGGTCTTCTCTCCTGCCTTGAACAAACCAGAGGCCACAGCAGATGGTAATACTGATGTTATGGGTTTCAATATGGATCCTGATCTGCAGGAAATTTTCGTATCAACAGGGGACCTATGTCAAGGTGAAGTTCTTAATGATTTTCCTTAGGTTAAACCTGAAAAAATAATGTTGCAATAAGAACAAGTTTCACAGGAGAAACTAATGGAAGAAGAAAGGCACCATAATGAGATACAGCAGAGTATTCAAGATGAAATTGCTAAGCTTCGTGTGGTTTCTACAATTATCCCTACAACAGAGTGGCCTGTCAAAACGTCTGCTGATGTTGTAGCATCGAAGAGCCAAACCCAGCTGGGTAAGTTGCTTTCAAATTCCATTACTGTGACAGTGCCTTCTAATAGTAATCAGACTGTGATAAATGACACACTTAATATATAAAAACCCAACAAACATTACTTTAGCTGCAAACAGTGAAAAAATGAAGGATAGTGCATTGTTGACTGACAGTTTGTGTAAGAGACAGAAGCGAGAGCTTAAAAATGGAGGTTATTACCTGCAAAGCCACAGTACGTTGTAGCTTGAATGTTCAGCCCGTACAAGCTAATCAGCCCCAATTCTTATCCAAACACTCCAGTTTAATCTTTCTGACAGCTTGTAAAATGGAGCAAAATGAGGCAGAACAAAGCACTAAGTCAAATGTGTGATTCCAAACAAACAATGGCAGACAGGATAATGTCTTGGTTTTTGCATTTACTAAAGGACAACAGATGGGTACTAACGCTAAAGGAGAAGGAAAAGAAAGGCGGTTAGCTTGGACTTTTGTGAATTGCAAATTACAGGACAGTTCCACCAATGACACACAAGAGGGAGCTTTCAGACCACAAACAGGTCTGAATGTTTCAAATCCTGCAGCACATAATGGCCTGTTTGATGACACCTGGAAACCACAAACTGTATTAAAAGAAGCAGGCTGGAAACAATCCCCTACTGGAGAGTGGATGCTGGATCCTGCTTGGGATCCCACTCTAAATTTTTTCCCAATCTAAACCTGAATGGCAGCCAATGACTTCACATGCTAATTATACTATTATTCCACCACAAGATGTTTTACGGAAAGCAGAGGTAGCTTCTGAAAAAAATGTTAACATAAAGCCTAGTATCACTGTGACTTAATCTAATACTGCAAATGACACAGAATTAATACCAACTGATAATGGAAACATTCCAGGATTGGACATTACTACTGATCTTTCTAAAGATGAGGATACTGTTCCACCACCCAAACCTTCATCATCAGAATTTTTTACCAAACACAAAAAAGAAGCAGCCCCACAATGGAATGTACTTCGTATTCAATATAAAGGGGACATGGCAGAAAGACCAGATTGATTATATGTTGGGAAACATTTGTCAGAAGAATCTTTAAAATTATCTTCTAAAGAGGTGTATGCTTTTATTAACATCTCTGGGGAGGATAACTGTGATGTGAGCTTTAGATCTTCCTATGCACTTGACTTATTTTGGGAGATATAGTCAAGTGAAGTTCTCACCCACATGGACCCCTTTTTTAGTGATTCCTCTAACAAAACCCCTAATTAAACATGTCACTGTCATGTTTTGGAATGAAGAGGTCCATGTGGATGATATAACATACTGGTTATCTCAAAAATGTAATATTCTTAGTGATCCTGAAACTGTTTTGGACTCTGAATTGTTCTGGACTGGAGGATGGTAATATAAAGTCAGACTTCAGCAAGCTGATGCTGGCATATGTCACATACCTAATTCCTTTATGCTAAGTAGAGGTAGAGGGGTATGCTTTTATTCAAGGCAACCTAGAGCTTGTTACCTATGTGTAAATAGAACTCATCTCTCTAGCACATGTGACAAACCACGCTATAACAACTGTGGGGAAATTGGACACATCTCATTACAATATGCAAATCACACACACTATGACCTTTGTGATGAGTATGGCCATGTTTTTTCTGAATGTCCTTGGGCAGCAAGAAATAAAGCCACTTGTAGTAGTCCCAAATTGTTTATTCAACATGCCCAAGATCAGGTTACTGAACCACACATACATGAATCACACATCCCTACAGACATACCCAAGCCTACCCCTACTCATCCTCCTCCTCCTCCACCTGTCTCTGACCCAATCACTGTGTTAGAGGAAGACCTACCATCGCAAAAACAAAGTATTATGGCCGTAGAAACTGCTACCATCACTATAAAGAGGGAGTCAGGCATAGTGGAAGTATCCATGGGACCAGTTTGTTAAACTGATTGTGACAGTAAACAATCTGAGCCCCCCACTGTGGTACACAGATCTATGAGGAATTTGAAACCCCCCCTCCTCTTTTACTACCAGAGGTTATATGTGAAAATTCATATGCAGCCCTTTTTACACAGAAAAATGAATCTGACATGGAACAAGGTGAATTAACCTCTCAATCCACTATCTCAGACCATGTCTTTCCTGATCAGGAGATGGTGGGTTTCATAGGTTTCATAGGTGAGGTCAAGCCTGAAGACAGATGTCCTATAAAGCTTGCTGGTCCAAAATTTAAAATTGGAATTTTTTGTCCCCAAAGTGCCAATCTAACCCATTCTTGAATTCGTTCATGGTTGAACTATCCACTATGTCTGATGGAAGATCATGCCAAGCTCCAACTACCCTGCAACTATACCAGTGTTTGTGCAAATTAAGATTCCAGGTCTGGAGAAGAAGCTGTTTTTTGTTCATTCTAGTACTTGTCCAACCCAGATTGTGCCTGAAACCTAATTCAGGTAGGAGATTATTATCCTTCATATGTTTGAAAAGTAAGCATAGATCACCCCTTAATCTTCTGTAGTATAAGGAAAATAGATTTAAGCTGACCAATTTCTCATAACAGGACTTGTTTTTTAAACCCCTAATAAGTTTTGTTAATCTTCTTTGTACCCCTTCTAAAGAATTAATGTCCTCCCTGTTCTGCGGTGACCAAATTTGGAGGCAGTATTCCAGATGCGGTCTAACCAAGGCACTGTAAAGGGGAATGAGCACCTTTTCCTCTCTACTGGCTATGTGCTTTAGAATACAATTTAAGTTTTCTATTGCTTTTTTAAGCTGTGCCCTGCAATGTGATCTGGATTTTAGGTCGCTGGTAACAGTTATTCCCAGATCTCTTTGTTCATTGACATCTTCCAATGAAGTATTAGCCAGTATATATGACCTTTTATTATTATTCTTGCCCAGGTGCATAACCTTACATTTGGTAGTGTTTAAGACTAATTTGTTATTATTAGTCCATTCAAGGATTGTTTCCAAGGCATGACTGGGAGATGGCCATACCTGGCTACAACATATTCAGAAGAGACAGAGCAGGCAAGAAGGGAGGAGGAGTGGCACTGTATGTGAAAAATGACATAAGGGCCACAGAGATCCAGGAGGAACAAAATGGGGGAGAGATACTGTGGGTTAAGCTGGAAAGGAAAATGGGGACAGCCATCCGCACAGGTGTGGTCTATAGACCACCAGCCCAGGAGGAACAAACAGATAGGGAGCTGATGCTAGCCATCCAAAGGATGGCAGACAAGGGTGAGGTAGTACTGGTTGGAGACTTCAATATTCCAGATGTGGACTGGAGCATCCCAGCAGCAGTATCAACTAGGAGCAGATTTATCCTGGACTCCCTTCAGGGTGCCTTCCTCAAGCAACTGGTCATGGAACCAACTCGGCAGAAGGCAATACTGGACCTTGTGCTCACAAACAGGGACAGTGTGATGGGGCAACAGTGGGGGAGCACCTGGGGAACAGTGACCACCAGTCATTGTGGTTTGAAATCACAGAAAGAGCAGAACCAAACCACACAAAAACACGTATCCTGGATTTTAGGGGGGCAGACTTTGGGAAAATGGGGAGATACTTGAAAGAGGCATTAAGGGGAATGGGACAGGAATCAGGGGCTGAGGAACAGTGGGCAGTATTTAAAATGGGGATTACAAGAACAACAGTATTATGCATTAAGCAGGTTAGCAAGAGGAAAAGGAAGAGGAGACCATTATGGTTTTCAAAGAGGTAGCAAAGAAAGTGAAAGCCAAAAGATTGCATTCAGGCAATACAAAAAGACAGGCAGAAGGGATAGGAGAAGTACCAGGAGAAGCAAAGGGAGGCAGGGAAGTCATAAGGGCCAAAGCTCAGACAGAAGAACACATTGCAAAATCAGTGGGTAAAGGGACAAAACCTTTACAGTACATATGAAAAAGAAAGACAAAGGGAGGGATAGTGAGACTGAAGGGGAGGATGGGAGCCGCTGGAGGATGACAACAGTAAAACTGACATATTGAACTGGTATTTCTGCTCAGTCTTTACTGAGGAAGAGGGGGGTAATGGGTCTGAAGGGAGTACAAGGGGTGAGAATGGTGCAGAAATGGACACAAGTCCCTTTAGACGAGAAAGGGTCCTGAAGGAACTGGAATTAATAAGAGTTGATAAAGCAATGGGGCCAGATGGGGTGCACCCCAGAGTCCTTAAAGAACTAAGAGAGGTGGTGGTTGAACCTCTGGCTGTCCTGTTTAGCCGATCACTGGAAACAGGGGAGGTACCCAAAGACTGGAGGACAGCAGATGTAGTCCCCTTATACAAAAGTGGGAACAAAGAGGAAGCAGGAACTACAGACCAGTCAGCCTCACCTCGGTAGTGGGGAAGATCATGGAAGCACTACTGAAGGAGAGATTGGTGGAAAATCTGGTTGTCAATGGACTACAGGACCCAAGGCAGCATGGTTTCACCAGGGAGGTCATGTCAGACCAACCTCGTTGAATTTTTGACTGGGTGACTAGGGAGGTGGATCAGGGAGGCAGTGGACATGGCCTATCTGGACTTCAGCAAGGCCTTTGACACTGTGCCACATAGAAGTCTATTACACAAACTGGGGGAATATGGGTGTGGGCAGGACAGTAGTGTGGTGGGTAGGTAACTGGCTGGGTGGCAGGACACAGAGGGTGGTGGTAAATGGCTGTCCTCCACAGAGGAAGAGTAACCAGTGGGGTACCACAGGGATCAGTGCTGGGACCGGTCCTATTCAACATCTTCATCAGTGACATTCTTGCAGGATCTAGAAGGCAGAATTTCACTGTTCGCTGATGACACAAAGCTCTGTAACAGAGTAGACACACCAGAGGGTGTAGACAGAATGAAGCGACCTGCAGAAACTTGAAGAATGGTCAGGGTTTGGCAGTTGAAATTCAATGCAAAGAAGTGCAAGATAATGCATATGGGGCACAAAAACCCTGGCACAATATATCAGTTGGGGGTGAGGATATAGCATGCACCAAGCAGGAAAGGGATCTTGGGGTTATCATCCTGATGACCTCAAGGTAGGAAACAGTGTGACAAGGCAGCAGGTAAAGCAAATAGGATGCTGGGATGTATAGGCAGAGGCATCACCAGCAGGAAAGGGAGGTCATAATTCCACTATACAAGACACTAGTGAGGCCCCACCTGAGTACAGTGTACAGCTCTGGAGACCATACTCACGTAAGGACATAGACAGGGTAGAGAAGGTTCAGAGGAGGGCAACAAAGATGGTGCATGGATTGCATCACAAGTCCTATGAAGACAGGTTGAAGGAACTGAACATGTACTCCCTGGAGGAGAGGAGGAGAGAGGGGGATAGAGACATACAAGTATCTTACAGGGAGGAACAGGGTGCAGGAAAACACTATTTTTAAGCGAAAAGATGTTCCAGGACTAGAGGGCATGGGATGAAGTTGGAGGAGGATGATTCAGAGGAAACATGAGAAAGAATTTCTTCACAGAACGGGTGGTGGACAAGTGGAACACCCTGCCAGAGGAAGTGGTGGGGGCTGAAACAATCACGGGATTTAAGAATGCATGGGATAGGCATAAAGGAATTCTAGAGGTCAGGGGTAAGGGGAAACAGACTTCTAGGAAAACAAACTGAACTTACAAGCTCAAATGGGCAGACTGGGTGGGCCATAGGCCCTTATCTGCCGACACTGTCTATGTATCTATGTATTTTGTAAGGTTGACTTGTGTTCGGTATTATTTACCACTGACCCCAATCTATAGGCATCAGCAAATTTATACATCCAGATATTTTGATTATTTAATTTTAATGAGGTGATATAAATATTATAGAGGCTAGGTCCCAGTACAGAACCCTGAGGAACACCACTGATGATAGGTGCCCAGTTAGAAAATACACCATTGATAACTACTCTCTGCCTTCTACCTTGGAGCCTATCTAATATTCAATTACATATATTGCCGTTAAGATTGATACCCCTCAATACAGATAATAATTCCTTCTGGGGCAATTTATCGAAGACTTTGGTAAAGTCCAAAAAGACTACATCTACTGAATTACCTAGATCTAGTTTCCTATTCACATTTTCATAAAATGCCAACAATTTGGTCTGGCATGATCTTGCCTTTATGAACCCATGTTGTATAGGATCCATCATGTCATTGTTTACTAGATGTTCCAATATTAAATCTTTGATTAGGCCTTCCATAATTTTACCAGTTGAGGAGGTCAGACTAATGGGTCTAAAGTTTTCTGGTTTTGTTCTAGGCCCTTTTTTTTAATATGGGAATAAAATTAGCATTTTTCCAGTCATTAGGAACCAGCCCATAAATCCACAGAGGTCTGTAGGATGCAAGTAATTGGCTGAACCAGCACATCGGCCAGTTCTTTCAATGCCCTAGGGTGCATACCATCTGGTCCAGGGGATTTATTGACCTTGAGCTCAGTTAAATATTTATGGACACTGTCAGGGTTAATGATAATTTCACCCGGTATAGGCGTTCTACAACATCTATAAGGTTTGGGGTCTTTATTATTATAAACTGAACAAAAGTAATCATGCTGTACATCGGCCATTTCCTTATTTGTCATTATCTGACCTGACTCATTAGTAAAGGGACCTATATTACTTTGAACAGTTCTTGTGTTGTTAATATAGGAGAAGAAAGCTTTTTTTATTATCTTGCACCTTATTAGCAAGATCCTTCTCAGATTGTGCTTTTGCTTTCCTGATATTCCTTTTAACCTTCCTGAGGCAGTCTTTGTATTACAAATGTATCTTTGCTGATTTGAGTAGTTTTAGTTTTTTATATAATCTATTTTTTTTATTGATTAGTTTTTTGATGGAGGTAGTAAGCCAAATTGTTATTTTTTTGTTTTATTGTTGTTATACTTAGGGGTGGTGGGAATGAACTTTAAGGTTAGACTCTCAATTTTAGTTTTTAGAGAATTTCACATAGGTTGGGCTGTTTTATTTTTAAAATCCGATGTCCAATCCCAATAAACGAGATATTTTTGATGTTATAGAAATCAGCTTTTTGAAAATTTAATTTAGTTGTAATACCAATAGGTCTGAGGCAACTCATTTCACATATCTTGAAATATACTGAACTGTAGTCATTGTTATCCAGGGGAGTAGTAACCACAACAGAATTTACTACAGTCCCCACATTTGTAAATATCAGATCAAGGATATTATTTCCTCTAGTATTATCTAAGACCATTTGTTCTAATCCCCCCTGGTCTATGATATCAATATACTGTCTGTCAAGGGGACACGTTCCTTTCCCACTTCCCCAGTCAATATTTGGCAAGTTAAAATCTCCTGTTAATAATATTTTATCTGATGGATGAAGTTCACTGATTGCTTCTAATACTGCCAGATCATCTCCATGTGATATAGATGGAGGCCTATATAATAGTCCCAATATTATTTTAGTACTGTGAAGTGGGAGGAGCTTCACCCAAATGAGTTCCAGGGAACCAGTATCCCACCTTAATTCTTCACATGCAATATCCTCATGGATATAAATTGCTACCCCACCACCCTTTATGTTCTTTCTACAATGGGAAAACAATTTGTACCCTGCAATTTCTTTGTCCCATTGTTCATTCTCATTCCACAATGTCTCAGTAATTAGTGCAATATGTATTTTATGAGTGTGCAATATTATTTTAAATTAATCAAATTTGTTTATTAAACTTCTTGCATTGAGGAGTATAGCATTCCATTCAGGTATTTTGGGAAGAGAAATGGGGGATCTATTTAAGTTATTAACTGTGACCACTCCCCCGTTCCAGTTTAAATGAAACTTAATCACTTCTACACATTTTTTGCCTAAGATCCTGGTACCTGCGGAGTCTAAATGCAAGCCATCATGTTTATACAAGGACGTTCTATTAAAAGTTATTGAATTGTCCATTAAACCAATGCCTTCCTCAATACAAAATTGTCTAAGCCAGTAATTTATTAGTTTGATCTGCCTGTTCCTGTATGCTTTCTGCCCATCCATAGGGAGTATTCCAGATATGATGATTTCTCCCCCATGGTTAATCACCCTTTTTGCTATGTTCATAAATTCAAATTGATTATCTTTCAAGTCAGTTTTCCCCATGTCATTAGCCCCTACATGAAGGATAACCAATGGGCTGACTGTACTTTCAAACAGTCCCTCTAATAAGAGCGTAATGTCATGGAGCTTTGCTCCTGGTAATGAGCTGACAGTTGTATGCTCGTTATGTTTGTGACAAACATGTGTGTCTATGCCCCGATTATAGAGTCACCAATGACTAGACTGTCTCTGTTCGTGTGATTTAGTTCTCCATTTGTGTTTCTTTTAATCAATTCTGTTTTGCTAGTTAGAACAGGAGCATTCGGTTTCAAATGTTCCCCTAATTTATTCTGCACATCTGAACATTCCTTGGGGGTCTATACCCAGACTACATTCTCCTAGTTCATCCTGCATACCAGGGTTAACAATTTGAAGGCCTTCATATTTATTTTGTAATTTCAGTGGGGAATCCAGTAAGGGACCTGCTTTATTTTCCAAAAAGGATTTGTATGCAATGTCTCTTGGTTCTTTACCAACAGTATTACTATTTATGAGTGTTTTTGGTCCTCAGATTTACTTGTTTTCTCAGATATCCTGTAGCTAATATCACTAACTGCCTCATCAATGTACTCCTCCAATATAGTAATGCCCTTTTTGAGTCTGCAGTCTAAGCTCTAAATTGTGTATTTCCCTTAATAAAGCAGGTATCCTAATACATTTGTCACATGTAAATTCCTGATTTGTAGCTTCCTCAGTATACATTTTGCATTCTCGACATGCTTTCTTACCCTTTCCTTTTTTTTGCCTTCCTTGAGCCACGGTCAGTACTGTTTTGCTCACCAGCCTGTATTTTGCAGTGTACTACTGTGGATTTCCTTTCTGGTTATTTTATTTTTCCC
Source organism: Neoceratodus forsteri (assembly GCA_016271365.2). Taxonomy (NCBI): domain Eukaryota; kingdom Metazoa; phylum Chordata; order Ceratodontiformes; family Ceratodontidae; genus Neoceratodus; species Neoceratodus forsteri. Next base: position 377,176,931 of record CM057449.1, read on the forward strand.
CAGTGATCCTCCAGTGTCCCCAGCGACAGAGCAGACACACTACGTGCATGTCTCTGCGCGCGTCTCCATGCACAGCTTTGCGCGCTCACCCACTCATGCTCGCTTATGCTTGCATGGGAGCTAGAATTTATCCCAGGCAAACTGGAAGTCTCACAGAGTCACTTCCTGTGCCTGGCTCCCTCACTAGATGCAAAACAACAATACCGTTTTTAAAAGTTTTAGCTGCCACCTTTATCAGTGGACAATTTGCATAGGTAGAAGCCTTCCCCTGCTTCAAATTAAAAAAATAACCTGTGCCAGATAAAAGGCTGCACCTCAAGGCACCAGTGATATGCACAGCTGTATATGGCAGACCTCCACAGCCCCACAATACCCCTGGACAAGGAAGCACCCCTTCAACCTGTATCCCTGGCAACGGCTCAAGATTTACCTCTCCTCTTACCAGAGGAATGCAATACCCACATAAAATAAGCTTGAATATAGTCTGCCCAAGTCAGCGTTTTGCAGCAATCTGACTATTGCTAGTGTGGGAGCTAGAATTTATCCCAGGCAAATAGGAAGTCTCACAGAATCACTTCCTGTGCCTGGCTCCCTCACTAGATGCAAAACAACAATACAGCTTTTAAAAGTTATATCTGCCACCTTTATTAGTGGATAATTTGTATAGGTAGAAGCCTTCCCCTGCTTCAAATTAAAAAAGAACCAGTGCCAGATAAAAGGCTGCACCTCAAGGCACCAACAATATGCACAGCTGTGTATGTCAGACCTCCACAGCCCCACAATACTCATGGACCAGGAAGCACCCCTTCAACCTGTATCCCATAGCAACAGCCAAAGATTTACCTCCTGTCACCAGAGGAACACAATGCCCATATAAAATAAGCTTGATTATAGTCTGCCCAAGTCAACATTTTGCAGCAATTATAAAGGAAAAAGGAAAAAAAAGAAAAAAACCTCATAGGTGATTTCTAAATATGTTGTCTACTTTAACAATCTGCTCATTGACCGTCCACAGCATATTGAGTGTGGTGAGATATCAGATAGTCTTTAATTATTTACATTCTAAAGGGTTTGATATATGTTTTGTACAAGAATCTTAAATGAATACTTCTGAACAGCTTTGTTCCTTTAAATCAGATTGGTGGGGGGCCTTTCTACTGGTCATTTGGGGTAGATTGTGCTGATGGCATAGGGATTTTATTTTCAGCACATAAGTTTGAATTGATAACATTGATTGATTTTATACCTGGCAGGATTTTAATCATTGATGGTAAGTGGGATAATACCACATTTAGATTTATCAATGTGTATAGTCCACAAACTAAGGCATAAAGAGTTAAAACATTTACCCTTATACAAGCATATTTGGTATCTTCTCACAAACAAATTTTAAGAGGAGATTTTGATTGTGACATAAAAAAATGAGGTACAACTTCAGAATCACTAAATAAAATATATTGTGACTCAGCAATGTTGGCACACATTGTGGATACTGCAGAACTTATAAATTGTGAGACCTGTCTGTCTGACAACCCTAAAACTACTTATAAGAGAGGTAAATATACAACTGCCATTAATCTCTTTTTTATTTCACAAAACATTTCTACATTTCATTTTTTTATAGAACCAGTTGAATTTTCTGATCATTCAATCCTGATATTATGGTTTGGTGAGATACAACATAATCCAAAATGAATGGATAGGTGGAGACTAAACATATCTGCTCTACAACTCCCTGGTGTACAATTATGAATTAAATACCTGATAACAGCTCATGACTCTGTCATGTGTTTATATGAGGATATAGGGGTATGGTGGAAGGATTCAAACCTTGATTTCAAAACATTGTCTATAAAATTAGGGAAACAGATAGGGAATGATACTTTTTTTAAAATATTTAACACTATGTTCTTGTGAGCATGCGTGGGAAGTGATAAGTCAATGACACCAGATTCTTGAAGAACACACAGAGTGTGTGAAATTTATTATCATAAACATTCGAAATAAATGACTCGCAGACCAAAAAAAAGTACAATAAACTAAGCACCATTGGCTTTCTCAACCTGAAACACTTCAGTACTATAAAGTACTGTCACAGAGTAGAAGCACATACCTTCAGCACCTCTACTATCCTCTCTGCTCAAAGACTATCTGATTCCTTCAACTAAACAGTTACCTTATGTAGGTGTATGCTCTGACATCATAGGTCAGCTGATCCACCCTCTTTTCTTATACATCAAATTTCTACACTAATTCATCATGTAGGGGGATCTACATGACCACAAATTATTTTATTCAGTAATAACATTTATCTACTTTAATGTCTATTTCCTAAACCTATTCTGAAAGCAACAAGCATTTGTCAATGCCGAATGTTTGCTTGCTGGCATTGGCAGTGGTAGTGTAGAAGTTACAGAGCTGCGTAATAGGAATGGCAGTGAAGTATTGAACTGAAGCCAACCCCACCACCACCCTGCAGAGAGTGACAGGCAGTGGGGTGTGCGTTTAAGTCGTCGGGCATAGCAGCCCGCCATTTCACCACACCCCACTCTGCAGAGACTGACAAGTGTCACGTGTTCCTTGGGGTGTTTTGCCTTTATGCGCACCCCATTTCATTAGGAAATATGGTGAGATGGGTGTGATATAGAGAATGGGGTGAAGTTTGATGGAAGAGTCCAAGGCATACCTCGATGCCTCTCAGTGACTGCAGGGTGTGGAATGGTATGAGCATCACAGGCAAGAATCCCAAGTCACACCCTGATTCCTGTCATTCTCTATAGGGTTGGGTGATTTAGTTGAAAAGCCTAATACCGCAGGCATTCATTGGTATTTTAACTCCAAATTTTCAACATGTTTGTTTGACCCCTCATGATCAGGGGAATATCAGTTTGGTAGCTGAAAGCTGCTTATGCACAGTGACTACGGGATTTAGCACCACAGGTGCAAAAATATTCAGAACAGGATGTAAAAAATGACAGCTGTACTCTTTCATGGGGAGGTGTAAAAATGGCTATGTTGCAAATGTGTAGTAAAAATATTTAAAAAAATGGTGAAGTCACGAGCGTACATAGAAACTGTGCAATGCACACCCGTTATATAATTAGGTTGGGGATATTTTATAGCAGATTGTCAACTCAGGCATTTTGGTGCCTCCAATCATGAACAGTGTCACTGTGATTTTCTTTATCTGTGCCGAACAATGATTTCCCACAGCGACCACGCATCTCTGCATTGAAAGTGTGAAAACACACTTCGGCCATGTTGTGAAAAATGGCAGCTGTACTGTTCATAAGAAGTGTTGAAAATGCCACTAGTGAAAATCTGGACTGAAAATATTACAAAGTCATGAACTAACGAGGATGCGTGGAAACTGCACAATGCTCACTCGTAACACAATCATTTTATGGACTTTGTCACCAAATTTTCAACATAGCCATTTTAAGACCTCTGCTCATGAACAGTGTAACTGTGATTTCCTTAATCTGTCCTAAACATTGCTTTCGCACACCAACAGCACCATTGTGCGCTACATCTGCGATAACACATTTTGGGTGACATATGAAAAATTGCAGCTGTACTGTTCATAAGGAAGTTTAATAAAATGGACATGCTGAAAATCTGGAGTGAAAATATTAAAATTGCAAACTTACGAGCATGCATAGGAACTGTGCAACGCACACTCGTAAAAGTCATTTTTAGGCATTTTTTCACCAAATTTTCAACATAGCCATTTTAAGACCTCTGCTCATGAACAGTGTCACTGTGGTTTTGTTAATGTGCCCCATACATTGAGTTTGCACACCGACTGCGCCATTATGCGCTACATGGGTGGAAACATGTTTTGGGCAGGATGTGAAAAATGACAGCTGTACTGCTCATAAGGAGGTGTGGAAAAATGGCAATGTTGGAAATCTGGAGTGGAAATATTTAAAATTTGCAAACCTACGAGCGTCTGTGAGAACTGTGCAACGCACACTCGTAAAACAGTCATTTTTAGGAATTCTGTCACCAAATTTTCAACATTGCCATTTTAAGATCTCTGCTTATGAACAGTAACACTGTGATTTTCTTAATGTGTTCCATACACTGAGTTCACACAATGACTGCGCCATTGTGCGCTACATGGGCGGAAACATGTTTTGGGTGAGAGATAAAAAATGACAGCTATACTACTCATAAGAAGGTGTGGAAAAATGGCAATGTTGAAAATCTGGAGTGGAAATATTGAAAATTCGCAAACCTATGAGCGTGTGTAGGAACTGCGCAACGCACGCTCGTAAAACAGTCATTTTTATAAATTTTTTCACCAAATTTTCAACATAGCCATTTCAAGACCTCTGCTCATGAACAGTGTCACTGTGATTTTCTTAATTTGTCCCGTACATTGATTTCGCACACCGACTGCGCCATTCTGCGCTACAAGGGTGGAATCACATTTTGGGTGAGATGTGAAAAATGACAGCTATACTACTCATAAGACGGTGTGGTGAAATGGCAATGTTGAAAATCTGGAGTGAAAATATTGAAATTTGGCGAACTTACGAGCCTGCATAGGAACTGTGCAACGCACACTCGTTATAGAGTCATTTTTTGGAATTTTGGCACCAAATTTTCAACATGGGGGTTTTGGTCCCCCTTCTCATGAATGATGTCACTGTCATGGTGGTATTCAGTCCCAAAGGGTGATTTCGAAGTCACTGCACAGTCACTGCGCGAAATCACCCTTCGAGCCAGAATAACGCCATAACAGTGACATCATTCATGAGAAGGGGTCCCAAAAACCCCATGTTGAAAATTTGGTGCAAAAATTCCCAAAAATGCCTGAGATATGCACTAAAGTTGAACCCCTCCTATCTAGCCCATTATACAGCTTACCGGCATTTCCTCAGTTCGCGGTCGGCTTTGAAGAGTGCAGACGTGTTCCCGGTCCACAGAAGATCATCGCGCCCAGAGTCCGGAGGTAAGTATGGGGTGAGGGGTGGGGAGGCTGGGTGCGCAGTGGGTGGGTGCGGGTTGTGGGAGGGGTTCGGAGACGCCAGGACACCGCTTTTGTTTACAGGTACAACAAAAAAAAAAGACTTCTGAACCTCATGGCGTGCTGGGGTGGGCTCCCAGCATGGCACAAGGACTTTGGGTGTTCAGCCGACGGGGATTGGCACCCTGTGAGCCATCTAATAATAAAAAACCTCGTGGGACGTTTGCCACGCTTCGGGGTGGGGTCCCCAGCGCACAAGGGACTTTGGTGGGGTGTTCAGTCGATTAGGGGATTGGGCACCCCGTCAGCAAAATGACTGGCTGCCATGCTGGGGTGGGCTCCCAGCATGGCACCAACTACTGGGAGGGGGGGAGGAGACGATGCAGCTCAGCCGACGGGGATTGGGCACCCCGTCGGCTATACACTGTGTGCAGGGCGCGCACGCCTGTGGTGGGGGAAGCTGCCCGTGAACAACTCTTATGGCTGCTCACTCAGCGTAGCTTTTCAATTGGATGCCACTGCATTTTGAGCTGCACATAGACAGCTCCAAAATGCATTGGCTTACAGGGGCCTCACCTGCCAGCACACTGCCTGAATTGGAGCAGGAGGTGACACACCTCCGAAATCTCCGATGATGGCACTATGTTTCTTGCACATGCATGCAAGCAAACATAATAAAAGGCTTAATTGACAATTAGTGATCTAAGTCCACTCCCACAAGGTGTTATCCTCATTCTTCTGCTCGTTAAAAATAAGCTTCAGCTGCGGGCTACTGGCCCTGAGAGATGCAGTGCTGTCCATGACATGACCAACCTGGGAGAGGTAAGAATACAACTATAGTATACACAAACAATATGGCAAGAGAATGTGTTAGTACCAAAGAAAAAGTAAGTATTAACCAAAAAAGAGCATGTTTCCCTTGCACAAGTTTTATTTATTAAATAATGATTATGTTTTACAGGTTATTATTTTTATTTGGAGCTTTGCTACCTGGTTCTTAGAACTGCTCCTTATTGTGAGTTGCAGACTGAGTAGTTCATCCAGGTGTTCTAGATAATATGGGCTGTTTTAAAACTATTATGATCTAGCCCAACTAAAACCTAATGGAGCCCCTTTTTCTTTCAATCACTTGAAAGCCTAGTGATTTCCTTTAATTTCTGTCTGTACAGGCATCTATGTACTTATTACTTCATTGTCTGTTTCAAATGTGTAGATAGGACTTTCTAGCTGCATTTCAGGCATTACACAACTTGTGCACTTTATTTTTGAATGCAGCACAGCTCACATGCTTCTGAGCCTTCTTACAGCTGCATTACTCAAACTAAAATAAAAAAAATCACATCACTGAGACAGGGGAAGGAAAATAAAGCAGGGCAGTTAGATTAAGCTGTCATAATGGGAGGCCACCCCATCATGATAGAAAGGTGAAAGTAGAAAAAAGACAAGAAATAAGCACTACTGCAGTATGTTTTTCAAAATAAAGGGGCAGAGAAAGAAATGCCTTGTGCTGTCACTAAATATAACAAACAAAAAAAAAATGTGGGGTCCCAACTCTGACAGTTCTCAATTACAGAGACTGTATTCTTTAGCTAACACCTCCAGGATAGATTACTCATCACAAATAAAGGTATTACAAAATGACATGCTAACTTATCAATATGATAGTGCTAAAACTGTTAACATTATGCTACAATCTGGTACACAAAAAAAAAAAAAACAGTTGGAGACCCGTACATAGCATGTAAAGAATTAAAACATTCAATGTCTATCAAATTATTAGTTGATTCTATGGGCTCTATAGCTGATACACCAGAAAAAATGTATGAAGTTATTAAACATCACATAGAGTAACTTAAACCAGAAAAGACCCCAACATCAGAAGTGGTAAATACTTTTCACAGTCAATACAGATTCCGTCAATTTCTGAAAAGAGTTCTATAATAGATACTGAAATTACTAGATCTGAGGTATTACCACCCATTAAATCCTTAAAATCTGGAACATCACCTGGGTTAGATGGGTTACCCAGTGATTTTTATAAAATTTTTGCTGATGAGTTGACAGATATTCTCACACATGTATTTAGATACTTCTTAACCTCTGGTAATGTTAGACCATCTTTTTCAGAAGGTATTATTATTTATTTATTCAAATCAGGGGACAAAGCTAACATTTCAAATTGGAGACCGATTACACTATTAAACAGTGACTATAAAATTTTAACTAGGATAATTAATAACAGGATTAAAGAATATTCTAGTTTTATTCTGTCTCCCCACCAATAGTGTGGTATTAAAGTGAGAAGGATACAACATTCTTTAATGATAATTAGGGATTTAATAGAATATTTATCATCCAATGGTTTGGCAGGTACCATTATTTCATTAGATCAGGCTAAAGCATTTGATAGAGTATTTCATGGTTATTTATTTGCTACCTTACAGCACTGTGGAATTCCATGTACAATTAGACATTATATTAAATTAATGTATAAAAATGCTTTAGTATCACCAATAATACATAAATGGGTCATGAAAGGATTTCATATTTCTACAGGAGTATGTCAAGGATGCCCACAGAGCCCCTTATTGTACTTGTATTCCTTAGACCCTTTATTGAGAATGATAACTGAGTCAATAGTGTGGGAAGGTTTGAAATGGGTAAATGCAGAGGAATGTCTTACAATACAAGTCTATGTAGATGATATCTGCCTGTTCTTTCTGGATCCCAGGGAATTACCTAATTTTTTTTAGAATAATGGCAACTTTTTCTATACTTTCTAATGCACAGCTGAATATAATGAAAAGTAAGGGTCTCTATATTGGAGCTACTACTAAGTTACCAGCACAAATTGAAGGGATTCAGGTTTCATCTCAACCTGTCAAAATACTGGGGATTTGGCTTGAGTCACAAAACATCCCAATACAAAACTGGGATATGAGAATTGCCTGAATTGAAACAAACATTAATAGATAGAAACACTGGAAAATGACCAAATATAAATGGAATCAAATTCTAAAAAAAATTATTATTCCAAAACTGCACTACATTGCTCTAATTTTTCCACCTCCAAACACATTGGAAACAAAATTATAAAGATTATGTTTCATGCTTTTATGGGGTAACAAATTGAATCCTATTAAACGATACTATACCAACTTGCCAAAGGAAAAAGGAGGTATAGGGATGCTGGACCCAATAGTCTTTTTACAAGTTCTCGTTGTAATTCAAAATATTAAGTGTGGCTTATCAGAAAATAATTAATGGCTTCCCCTTTTTCCCCTTAGGGAAACCATGGTGTAATTTCTCATTATACATGAGTGTGTATAATGGCAAACCATGCAATGCTGTGCAATGCCACGCAACAGCACAAAGCCACGCTAAGTCACGCAGATCTGCACAAATAGTGCAAATCACCGTTAATTATAAAAAATAAAATATGGGGTGTTGTGTGTAAACTCGAAGTTTACACACACCCTTGGGGTAAGATGCTTGCATAAACCCCTTGGGTGTGTGTAAACTTCTCATTACACACACCACCCCATACATTATTCTCTATGTAATGACCTACATTGTATATGAATAAGGCAAATCTTTCATAAATATTTTAGAGTTTGGATGGTAGTTCCACCAAAGATGGGTTCTCATTTATCAGTCCCTGAATTTTTTTAAGTCCACTGCTCAGAAATTGTGCAAATAAGGATTAACAAAACAACAAATTCAACAATGTAAGGTACCTACTTTATATAAACTAATTATGGTTCTCATGTATCCACAAATACCTTGTTTTAAAAACTGTGCAGTTGAGAATAACCCTAAAGTTCTTTCACAAATAAATAACTACAGACTTCCAGGGTTTATGTGGGGAAACAATATGGTTAGCTATGTATGGGAGACTTAATGTGAGGGGTACGTCTAAACATAAAGTCTTGGAAGAAAGGAATTGTCCATATTTAGAGTATATTAATGTCACAGAAACAATGGAACATTTTTTTTGTACTGTTCGTATGCAAAACCCTTATGGGAATTCTTAACAATGAAATGGAAATTGACATGGTTGTCCAAAATTGCATGTTTGTTATGATTTCTTTCTAAATGTTTTGTATGATTCCTTTATACCATGTATTTTCAATAAAAACTCCCCTACTATGACAGTAGGGGGACTTGCTATTTGTCCTGGTATCAGTCTTCATCTGAGTCGAGATGGAGAAGGACTACCAGGAGAATTAAGTGAAACTGATACCTTTTTTGATGCAGAGGTACATTTGGATGATGTTGTGAGTCCTGAAGGAGCTCCAGATCAAGTTGCTCTTGTAGCGAATACTGATCTCAGTTCAGGACCTCATTCTTGGTATCAGTCTGTGGAGGTATTAGTTGACCCTAAGCTTGATGACAAATGCTCTGAATTGCTGCCTGACAGTCATGTAGCTTCTGTCTCTGTATTGGAGAACCCAACACCCTTGATTCCTAGTAGCCCAAGTGCCTCCCTGGTGACTGGTGGGAGTTGTCAAGCACCAGCCCAGAATACTCTGATAGCGGATGTGTCTGGCGACTGGCTCTACATTTCATCCTAAGGACTGTCTGCTGTTTTCAGACTGATAATCTGCAACAAGACGGGGTTTCAATCTTTTCCTTTTTAGGTAATAATCATAATAAGCTGACCGCTAAATCTGCTACTTCAGGGCAAGCATCGGCTGATTCGGAGATGGAAGTTATGGAGCCGTAGTCTGTGGAGAAAGCTTACGAGCAGCTGGGTGGGTGAAATTACCCATTTCACAGCAATGGACTTCTGGGTTTGCTCCCATTCATATTCTGGGTGTTTGTCTTACTGAAGGACTACCTAGCACTGGACCAATGGGGTCTCAGGACTCTTGCTTGGATGCAGGTACAGCCTCGGAATTCACTCTTGGGACTGGCTTGGAGCTAACCCCTAACCCTGCATTACATTTTGAACAGATGGCTATTTTAGGTAATCATGGCTTACAACATCCACTGGCAAGACATGATATTGACTATGGTGCTGACATTGTTGGGTTGCCATACAGGGGGACACTGGGGCTCACGGTTCTTCTCATGAGGGTGGTGGTGGTCACTGCTCCAGAATTTATGCTTCCTTTTTTCAGAAAAAAGTCTTGCCTGCTAAATGCCATAATGCCATTTATAAGGGGGGTTTGGATGTTTTCCCGGATAGGGAATATGTGGGTAAAGTGTTGCTGAACAATAGTTTGCATTTTAATGTTGCAGAGCTGTATGCACTGATACATGTGTCTGGGGATTGCTCCTTCAATGTGAGCTTTAAAATGCAGAGTGGTTTGGAATCTTTCTGGCTGAAGCATCACACAGTGAAAAGCATATCTTTATGGCCCCCTTTTGAAATTATTCTCTGACCAAGCCTGCTCAAAAAAATCTTACTGTCTTATTTCGGAATGAGGGGGTTAGTGTAACTGACTTGATCGTTTGGCTAAAACAATGCTGTACAGTGCTGGGCCACCCTGAGGCCATTTTTGATAATGAAAATATTTAGACAGGGGGGTTGGAAGTTCCAGGTGATTTTGAAAGATGTTGATGGGTCTTTGTAACATTTGCCAAACTCCTTTTTTCTAGGTGAGGATCGTAGGGTGTTTTTTTATCCAGGGCAGCAGAAAACTTGCTACAAATGTGGTGCCCCTGGGCATATCAGTAATGCCTGTGATAACTGCTGTTCACTTTATGGGAAATTAGGACACATGTATTTACAGTGTACAGAGGAGGTTTGTTGTAATCTTTGTGGCATGTCTGGTCATTCCTATATATCTTGTGCACAGGCTGCATTTACTAAATCTGGGATGGGAGACCTTGAAGAACAACGGTTACTAGTGGCTGTGGCCCAAAGGGAAAATGTAAAGTTTTGTCAGACTACTCCTCAGTCGAAGTGTCCTCTGGATCCCCAGATTGACACTAACTCTGATCCGCCTACCTTGCACCCCCCCCCCCGAGTTTTGCTCAGATCTTTCCTTCGAGGCAGTGACAGAGAAGGTGGTGGCCATGGAGTTGCCTGAGGCGGTATCACTGCCTCCTGCTGGAGAGGTAGCATTGGCTGTGCAGCCTATCATTTCTTCTCCTGAGATGCTCCCATTGTAGAACCTGAACAGCACGTGGCTAGACGTAGGAGTTTGAGACAACCTGCTTCTAAAGTCCATAAGATTTCTGAGAACAAGACTTACAATAGGTTCCAACTTCTTTTTCAGGAAACAAGTGGGGTGGGGAATGACTCTGAGATTTCCTCGGCGGATTCCCACTGTATCAAGCCCCTGTCCGATTCTGAGTCCAGTGAACTGTGGAATGTTGGGGATAAGTTGGTGGGTCCCATGAGAGACAAAACTGCCAATAAGGGGAAGAAGAAGAGGGTGGCTGGTTCAGGTAAATCACAGACTCATAAACCTCCCTGAGTCATTTAATGTGTCAGCTTGTCAGTTAACTTTATTGATGATTAATGTCAATAGTATTAAAAATTACTGGAAGAGTGGGGGTGTTTTTTCTCATTTGGTATCCACTGATGTTGATATTATTTTTCTGCAGGATACCTGGCTGCACATGGCCGCTGAGGTCTGTACAGTTCAGAAAGAATGGTATAAGGGGCCCTCTTATTGGTCCTTTGGTTTGGTTGCCTGTACTGGGGTGGGGATTTTGTTTTGTGTGAATATACAGCTTCTTAAACTGTTGGATTTGATCCCAGTGAGGGTTTTGGTGTTAGATGTTAAGTATAGGGGTGCTTACTATGGATTAATTAATGTTTATGTACCTCAGTCTAAGGCAGAGAGGGTGGATGTGTTTCTTCAAATCTGTCCTTTCCTTTTTTTGGCTCAGACTGTGATATGGGGCAGTGATTTTAAATGTGGTCTTACTTATCAAAAGTTTTTAGTGACATGTCTTTTTTGAATTCTACCATGCAAATGGCAAATCTGATAGAGGCCTGTAAATCCTTTCATAAGCAGGGTAGGCCTACTTTTCAGAGGGGGTGTGCATGTGACCTGAATTGATTTCTTTTTTTTAAGTAAAGGGATTCCAATCACAACTGCTCAGGTTAATTTTGTGGAGTATTCAGATCATAAGGAACTTTGTATTGTGATGGAGTCCTCTGAGCTACCTAATGGACCAGGAGTTTGGAATTTAAATACTTTACTTCTCCAAGAAGACCCCATCATCCATCAGATTTTGTATTTGGTTGGTGGGAAGAAAACATTATTTGAGATTTTTGATAACCCTTTTTTGTGATGGAATTATTTAAAATTTGAGCTACGGAATCTGTTGTTGACAGTCAGTAGACATACGTAAGATTCTGAGAAAGTTAAATACCGGCAACATAGGAAGCAGTTGCAACATTTAATGGGTTTGGCACAATCAACTGGCCATGATTTTGGGGGACAGGTAAAAAACTGTCCAACCTTTAATGAGGGATTTTCATGAGTGCCAAATGGCATCTCTTACCATGCAACAGAGGTTTGGTACTCACGGGACATTGGATAATATTTCCCCCTTTATTAGTTGTAGGGACTGGATTAAACATAAAAAATTAACAGCTGTTTGGGATACTGATCAGGTGGCTGCTATGACACAAAATGATATAATGAGAGTGGTGTCCCAATATTTAGGGAAAAAGTTTGAAAAGAGGGATACTGATTAGACCGCTTTTTCCCATTTTTTTCATTTATTGCATGTTCCTTCCATTTCTTGTGCTGATGCTGCTGCTTTAACTGTGGCTGTTTCCCTGATTGAAGTACAGGAGGCAGTTTTGGCTTTACCCAAGGGAAAGGTACCGGGACAGGATGGCCTTCTGGATGCACTTTATAAACTTATTGTCCCTTTTATTTCTCTGGAATTGGCCAAAGTTTATACTTATATGTTGGAAGCAGGGGTGTTCCCTTTGGATATGACACTAGGCATTGTGACCCTTCTATATAAAAAGGGTGACAGAGAGAATTTAAATAATTGGTGGCCTATCTGTCTTTTGAACATTGACTTTAAGATTCTGATGAAGATTCTGGCACGTCAGCTGTCAAAGGTTGCATCTTATGTCATTTCAAAAGTTCAGTCTTGTGCTGTTCCGGGGAAGGGATTACGGATCAATTGCTGTTGTTATGTGAAGTTTTTGAGTCTGGGGCCATCCGTGGTACGAATGGGTTTGTGGTGTCTCTCGATCACTCTAAGTAACTGCAACTTTTTTCCTATAATGACAGTGCAGGGGAATAATTTATCAACGCATTGTGCAGCAATGCTACAGCAGAAAAATATGGTCTTCTCTGTTATTGTTCCATTGTCTATAATCTTGGTAATTACAAAAATTAAAAATTAGAAAAAAGTAATGACTTCCATATAATGTCCTTATTCCGAATGCTGAGTGAATTCCAGAAATGGCAAGATCTGGTTTCAGTGCAGATCAGATGGATTGTCTATGTTACTTTCAATGTAATGCTTTCATGATATTTTAGAACACACTGATGAATGTATATGACTGCACACTTCATTCTTGAAGGTAAGAAGACCACACATGTATCTTGAAAACAGTTTTCCTACAAGTGAAGATGAAATGGTGGTAAAAATACATGAAGGAGAGAACATGGAAAAGGTTCCAATTAGAGGTGGCACAGTGTTAAGGAGGAGTCCACACAATGTTTTGTTATGAACCCTTATAAGATGCGCGTGTGAGAACACGGCAAAGCTTTTCCAGTTGGAGGAAACACAAAGTTAAGGAGGAGGTCTCACTATGTTTTGTTACAAACTATTACAAGCTGCATATGCAAGAATGTGGCAACGTTTTTCCAGTTGGAGAAGACACAAAGTTAAGAAGGAGACCACACAATGTTCTGTTATGAACTGTTACAAGATGCGCATGTTAGAACGTGGCAAAGGTTTTCCAGTTAGAGGAGACACAAAGTTAATGGGAGATCACACTATGTTTTTTTATAAACTATTACAAGAAATGCATGCGAGAATGTGGCAAGATTTTTCCAGTTGTAGAGGACACAAAATTAAGGACGAGACCACACTACTTTGTGTTATAAACCATCATAAGACGTGCATGTGAGAACATGACAAAGGTTTTTTCATTTGGAGAAGACACAAAGTTAAGGGGGAGATCAGACAACTACAATATTTTTGTTATGAATCATTACTACAAGACAGAGAATATTGTGAAAGTTTTTTCTTGTGATGCACAGAAACACTTTTTGCCCGGATTTCAGGTCCACATATTTGTTGATTTTGATCCATCTGGATTCGGTTCAACATTGGGTCAGATACTACTCAGTAAATAAATATATGCCAATCTGCTGTAAATAACAGGTTTTATTACACATATACGCACATATAAATTTTAAATATATTTCAAATCATTATACTTTTGTACTTTTATTGATCGTTTTTGCACATTGTTGCACTTTGGTATACTTTAGCTGTATTTCCAGCTTTAAAAGCTAAAATGTACTTAGGTCATGTAATCGGGGGGGGGATCAAATGCCAAATGCACACAGTAAATGTTACTAAGTTTCAAACTTTCAACCTTTCAAATTGTCAAACATTAGATTAGAAGTTTTGTAAAAGATTTTGTTTAAAAAAAGTAATGTTTGCATTCTCTGTCAATAGACGAGAGCAACGTTCTGTAATAATGCCCCCTGCAACACTAAAAGTTTGTTCACTGGGAATGCTACTGGGTGGAGCTGATGGGTAGCATTTTGCAAGTCTAGTAAGTGTTGGGAAGCCGAGATGGTTAGCTTCAAAGTAATGGATGGTGTCAGGTGGTGTTCTTTGGGGGAGCAGATGTTCTGATATGTATATTTCAATCTCTGTATTTCTTGAAGCTACCTCTGCATTTTCTACAGCTGTGGGAGAGAAGGTATGTCTCAGTGATACATACTATGAGATGTGCATTGTAAAATATAACAAAAGCTTACGACAACAAACCAAAGGACTTGCTTTCCTGTAGCACAGCATTACTCTGTGTAAAGGTGTCCCATGGGTCCTGAGACTCACCCTCAGGCTCCTGAATGGGATCCACTCACACATCCTTCGTGCTTCTGGACTTGCAATGATTGAGTTCATCAACTAGTTCTTTGACAACAGCACGGGCAAATGATTTACTGCTGAGCATTCTAAAAAAATGCAATTTATAATGGGGATCAAGAAATGAAGCCACTACCAATTTCTTCGATGCTTCATTACGCTTAAATTGAGAGCCCATAGCTGCTAATAGAGCTTTGCACATAGATAGAAAGCCAGGTATCTTAAGGTTCTCAATTGCTTGATAAAGTACTGTGGAAGTGGGGATTATGTCTGACATGCAAGTTGACTGCAGGGTTAACCTTTTAGTTTCGTGCTCGAAGGGCTTTAATATGCAGCACACACTTTCTGCTAGTGACCATTGTGTAGAGCTCGTGGTTCGGTTCTCAGTTACAGAGGTGTACACTGTGAGGACATGCCTCTGCTCTAGCAGTCTTTCTGGTATGTAGTAATTGCTATTCCACCTGGTTGGAATGTCTTGAATGAGCCTGTGAACAGGCACTTGAAGACTTTTCTGTAAAGCTGTTAGTTTTTCTGTAGCACTTCTTGAGTGTTTAAAATGCCCCATTATAGCTCTTCCAACTGCAAGCAAGTCTTCACAGAACTTTTGCTTCATAATGGCATCATGGACAATCACTCAGGTGCAGAGTATGTGCTAAAGTACCCCTCACTTGGAACACCACTTAACTTCATTGCCTTTGTTGTGTTGGGGCCATTATCCCTAATGACTAAATGCCTTTGACTGGCTTGTAGACCCCAATTATTAAGAACTTGCACAAACTCTCTGCATACATTTTTACCGGTGTTCCTTTCTGTTAAATGATTGAGCTCCAGCATATCACCTCTATGCTTGTAATTAGCATCTATCGGATGCAGAGTGATGAAGAGGTATGATTCAATGGAATGCTCTGCAGTCCACATATCAGTGGTGAAACTAATTGCTGTAACAGATTGCAATTCACTAATTAACTTCTGCCAAAGCTTCTCATACATGGCTGGAATTATATTGTCAGAGAAATACCTCATCAAAGGTATCACATACCTTTGCTGTAACACTGAAAGGAGCCTTTCAAACCCATGTTATCAACAATGGCATAGGGTTGTTCATGCAAAGCCATCATCTTGGCTACACTTTCAGTGATCTGCTTAGCCCTTGCATGCTCAGTGGGTAAAGGAAGGGTTTGGGCTAAACAAGCTTCAAGTGTAGACTGTTCTGTCTTAATTCATTTTGCTGCGGGCTCACGACCTTCATCTTTTCAAAGCTGTGAAAGCTTCGCTTCCTCCACTAACAGCTCTGCATGCTTGGATCTATGCTTATTTTTTAAGTGATTTAAAAGGCTTGATGTCCCATAACTTTTCATGGATGAACCCCTACTTATAAAAGTAGGTGCAGTACATAGGATACATTTTGCTTTAGAATCAGTGTCAGCAGCCAGGTAGAAATACTGCCAGACTAGCCTTTTTTGTGTCATTCTTGTGAAAAGCAAATAATTTAATGGTACAAACATGACACAGCAGCTTGCCTGCTTGCAACCCCTATCCCCCTGTAAATAACATACCCGAACTGGCTTCTTAAATAGGGAGTACCCGATTGGGATGGATACTATGACAATATGAAAAATCTGACTGGATCAGATCACCAAATCGGATATCCGTGCATCACTAGTTTTTTTCCAATAGAAAACAAGAAGAGAAGAAGGAAGACCAATGCTGTATCAGTTATGCTGTCATGAAGTCTTTGGGCATAATGACATAATGTCCTCTGCAGTGCCTCACATCTGCTGACCTCAGATGGTAATGCTACCTGAAGACCTATGCTATTTACCCAGCAGCAGACACTATTTTCTCATTAAACATGCACCCCCCTCAAAGTGAGCCGAATCATAGCATTGGCCACAAAACTTTTCCAAATGATGCCAAGTTGGGCAACATTCTGCTGGCCTTCGAATAATACAAACCAGGATGGATAGTCATACCACCTTAAGGGTCCACCATGTGCAAGTAACCACACAGCCCCACCAAGCTAACTACACACTCAACTTCACATCATCACACAATGACATAGCCCATGGTATGGGGACAGAGTAGCCAGCACTGGCACAGCAAAACACAGGATGGTACTTAAGTGTATCTCTATGTAAGCCAGACTGGTGGTGATCAATACCACTCTACCTATTTTGTACTCCGTCCCTGGGTTTCTGTGCCCTAAGTGCATTATTTTGCACTTTTTCACATTGAAATTAAGTTGCCATACCCTTGACCACTCCTGGAGTTCTCAAGTCTCAATTTTGATGTCAGATGCAAAGAGACAGACCTTCCATTGCAGTTCCTTTACAATGTCACTTATTTTTATTTTTTATTTATTGTAAAATCAGAACTTCAACCTTTGAGCTAAAAGCTCATTTACAAAGGATCCTTGTCAAACAGAGGGTGGAGGAACAACTAGTACATGGACAGTGGAGAAAAACAGAAACAGCCAGACAGCATTGTTAGTTACACATCATTAAAAAGGCTAAACAGCATTACAAATAGAAGGATGGGGAGAGACAGAATACATTGCAAAAGCACTTAATTACTAATACAGAGGAAAATAGTCCAATAACAGATTAGGTGAATAAAGTCCAGATTCCAACTATGTACAAAGTATGAGAATTCCCAGAATGCAGCTATAGAGCTTAAATAGGTTCCCTGAGAACTGGTCCCAACACCGACCCCTGAAGCACCCTGCTGGTCACTTTCCCTTCCTTGGAGTAAACTCCATTTAACACCATCCTCTGTTGCCTATCCCCTAACTAATTTCTTACCCAGTTTACCACTTTTGGAACCACTCTGAAGCTACCTAGCTTGCTAACCATTTCTCCAGGTCTGCAAATCTAAGGATGAAAAAAGAAACACACACACACACACACACACACACACACACACAACCGATTAACATCTGTGCACAAGTAACTGTTTTTTTTTTGTTTGGTGAGGGTCCATTTGGAACACACACTATACCTGGCCATAGGTATCTGCAAACAAAGAAGGACCACATGGTGTTTGGGGTCTCCATTAATAAAACTCTACCCCTAATCCCCCTCCAAAATCACATCAATTGTCCAAAGTGCTTTAGTTTGCATAACCATAGCTTAAAGGTGAACCAGCATTTATTATTAAAAGTGCAAGGCAAGGCTGCATTTGTTACACACATTACACCTTGTCAGAGGTAGCTGCTAACAAAGAAGGACCACATAATGTTTGTAGTCTCCATTAATATAACTGTGCCCATAACCCCGCTCTAAAACTACATTAATTTGGAAAAACTTTTCTGTTTGCATAAGAAAATTTGTGCTTGTAATTAAACAAGCATTTGTCAATTCAGAAGTTCGCTGTTGGTACATGTATTAGTAAAATATGGTCCCCCCCAAAATAGGGAAGATATATATTCTATTGAGGGAGTACAGAGAAGAATAACTAAACAAATAAGAGGATTAAAAAATAAAAATTATCATGATAGATTAGTTAGTTTAAACCTTTATTCATTGTACTATCGTAGGTTGAGGGGGAGACCTATGTTTTCTGTACAAAAATATCAAGGACATTGAACTAATTCAGGATTTGGGATTTAGATTTAATCAGGGTAGGACCAGTACAAGGAAACATGCGACACAATTATGTCACCAAATTTGGGCGCATAACTTTAGGAAAAACTGGTATAGTCTGAGAATTGTTGGAGTATGGAATAATTTATCCACCAAAATTGTTAACAGTCCCACAATGAATGAGTTTAAAAACGAGGTTGATTTATATTTTGGAGAAAGTAAATTCCTTTTTTAAATTAGTAAAGGATGGCGAGCCTAATAGGGTAGGTTTATCAACCCTCGGCCCGTATAAACCTATGAAACCTATGAAGTATTGTACTGTGTAGGACAGGGCTACAGGTCCCTGCACAGGCTTATTTACTTACAGTTGAGTAGCATCATTTCTCACTTGCAATACAAGATTTTTGTTTATGCCCCAGGTAACTTTCTATTGTCCGTGCTCCCCGCATCCTCAACACTCCACACTTAGGTGCTACTCCTCACTGTAGTCCTTCCCTGGCTCAGTTGTAGGTTGGGGGGGGTCCCACTAGGCAGCCCTGAGGATTGGGCAACATGACTTGGGAGGGAGGATTTCTTGCCTACTGTCCCCTTTCTCAGTGCTAAAAGGTGTGAAATTGAACAAAGAGGGGGGGAGGGGGTATGTGGGACTACAGGCAAGGGACTGGAAGATAGGGGGATAAAGAAGAAGGAAAATCTCATGTTGGGGAGAGAGTTACCATTTTGTTATTGTGCCCCTAACTTCAGGGTGTGCTATTCGGCACCACAGGTGTGAAAACATATTTCGGGTACGATATGAAAAATGACAGCTGTATTATTCATGAGGAGGTGTGAAGAAATGCAACGTTGAAAATCTGAAGTGAAAATATGAAAAAGTGGTGAAGTTACAAGTATGCGTAGAAACTATGCAGTGCACGCTCATAACACAGTCATTTTTTGGAATGTTGTCACCAAATTTTCAACATGGCCTTTTTGGGACCTCCCCTCATGAACAGTGGCACTGGGATTTTGTTAATCTGTCCCGAAAGTTGATTTCACATAGCGACCACGCCATTCTGCATCACAGGTGCAAAAGCACATTTCAGGAAGGATGCAAAAAATGACAGCTGTACTGTTCACAAGAGGGTGTGAAAAAATTGCAAGATTGGAAATTTGGAGTGAAAATATTAAAAATTGATGAAGTTATGATCATGCGTACAAACTGTGCAGTCATGTTTTGCATTTTTTTCACCAAATATGCAACAAGGGCTTTTTGGGACCCCACCTCATGAATAGTAGCATTGTCATTTTGTTAATTGGTCCCATAAGGTGATTCCGCACAGCGACCGTGAAATCACCCTTTGGGATAGAGAATCAAAATGACAGTAACAGTGTTCACAAGGTGGGGTCCCAAGAACCCCATGTTGAAAATTTGGGACCAAAACTCCAAATATTGGCTGAGATATCAACCTAAGTTGAAACCCCCCATTAACTGCCATTATAGGACTTACCGTCATTTCTTCAGTTCTCGGTTGGTCTTTGAAGAGTGCAGACATGTTCCTGGTCCACAGAAGAGTACTGCTCCTGACCCCCAGAGGTAAGTATGGGTGAGGGGGGTGTGGGGAGGTGGGGTGGTCAAAGGGAGAGTGCGGGTTGGGGAGGGCGAGCGAAAATGATGAGTGACCATTTTCTTTTCTCTTCAGGTTTAAAAAGAAAAAGATCTCATGGGACTGTTTCCTTTTTTACAGGTGAAATATTAATACAGTGGATTTTGGCACACTGGGGTGGGCTTCCAGTGTGCCAGAGTACAGGGGGGGATCAATGCTGACCCAGTGATTGGGCACCCCGAGGTCGGCTGAGAACACTGGGACGTGTTGGGGGGGGGCGCATCTGACACTGGGAGTGGGCATCCCGGTGACAGAAGCATTAAAGAGGTAGTTTTTGGTACACTGGGGTGGGCTATTAATGGAGGAGGGGGATACATGCTGACATGGCAACTGGGGTCCACTAGCGTGATCGGGCTTAAGTGAAAATGCCTTTGGGCACTGTAAACTTCTAGTCCATACAGAGCTTAGGCTGTGGCCTACTCTGCACGGGTCATGGGGTCTCGTGCTATTCCCAGGAATCAGTGGGCCACCTGGGTGGAACAAACATACATCTGGGAATCCTGGACATTGGGAGATAGTGTGGTAAAAGATTGGATACAGCACATGTGCTGTACAACATTGTAAAGCAAAAAGCATTTCTGTAGCTTTGTCCAACTGTCACTATTCAAGAAAAAACTTTATCTAAGAATGAAACAAAGGAATAAAGAACATTTCAGACCATAGGATGAATGTAACCATTGGGGATTCATGTGGTTACTTTGCTCTGAAAAATACACAGCAGTATTGTAAATAAAACAACTACGTTTTGCATGCACAGGTGATCTGAAAACAAATCAAGGACACATGGCAGCAGGGAAAACAGTTTATTGGGGAAAAACACATTTATATATTTTACAGTACAGACAGCAGTTTATTGTGTGTGTCACAATGTCACAAATTTGGCAATGAAAATTGCAGCTTTTAGCACAGCTGATGTTTTTTTCTAAAGGAAATGACTGTCTGGCAGCATTCATGTTATGTTTTATATTTCCCCACATCACATGTTATTACTTTGTATAGTAATGAACTGGGCAGTTTTTAGATATGTTAAGAATTACATGTAAAGTTTTGGACTCTATTGGTAACTCATACTGTACTAATATACTAAGATGCCAGCAGAGTAGGCCCAAAGGTCTACTGAGTCTGCTCGGAAATCAATACCTGGTCAGGGCACCAGTGCTGCCTTCCCTGCGTCCCCTGTAAATCCCCCTGACCCAATCCCCCATCAGTGTTTCACCTACAGATCTGGCATTTCTCAGTTTAACCTTCCCTTATACCTGTCCCAGCCCCTCTTGAATCCCTCCACTGTATTAACAGCCACCAGTTTCACAGGCAGTGCATTCCATGGGTCAACCAGCCACTCAGTAAAGTAGCTTCTCCTAGTCTCTCCCCTGAGCCTCCCGCCAACCAGTCTAATGGGATTTACCTGCTGCAGCGACAATAGTTTTGTCGACATACAACATAGAGACATCCCCAATGTCGATCGGTGAAATTTATTTATTTATTTTATTTATTTCAGTTTTGGATTAATACCTTTGAGTCAAGGACCCTTTTCCAAAGGTTCCATGCCAGTCAAACACTTTACAGTGAGACACAGGGCATAACTGTTACAGACAGAAACATACAGTTGTTACAGCTGTTTTCAGTTCCTGATATATCCGTGAATATGTGATCAAAGTTTAAGAAGAAAGAAACAAGCAGAAGTTCCAGAGGCAAAAAAATTCAGGTTATCTAAGTACATGCAATCAGCATACTGCAGGTGCGGTTAAAGTCATTGTGAAAGTGCTGGGAAACAGATGGGTTGGAAAGAATCCCGGTAGTCGGTGGAGTGGTATGCTGCCAGATGCTTTGTCATGGGTACGTTAAAGGGGGTAGTTTGGCCAGAGAAAGGCTTTGTCAAGAGAACATGGGGAAGTGTGGATAAGTGCTTTTGAGAGGGGGAGGATGGGGTAAGTGGGGGTAAGGGGATTGGGATGGAAGGGGACTGGGAGAGGGAATGCAGGGATTGGGTGGTTTGGATGGAGGACGCAAACAGTGAGAGGTTAATGGGGGTATTTGGGGGGACTCAGGGTGGGGATTGCAGGGGTCATTATTGGTTAGGGCATCAACAGATCTTTTCATGCTCAAGGTAGGTCCATAACCCTGGTTTAAATTTGCTGACCATGTTACTGTCTATTGTACAGTCTGGGGCCCCAGTAGGAGAGTGATTTCTGGGCAAGCTTTGTGCACTTGAAAAGCACCAGGAGTCCTCGTTTGGCCACTCTTCTGGTTTGATGAGTGGGTTGTGCAGCTTTGAATAGTCTGCAGGTTGAGTCAGGCATAAGTTCCAGTGCTGCTTTTTTAACGAGTAGGCAGGTCCGATATTAAATCCTGAGGTGGAGTGGGAGCCATCCTGTCTCAGTGTATAGGGAACAAGCATGTGTCAGGTGATCAGTCCCTAGTGTCAACTGGCAAGCCTTATTTAGGAGGGTTCTTACTTTTACTCATTTAAGGGCAGTGTTAGAGCCAGCCCCGTATATTTACTAATTTATTGATTTGGAAAAGACCTTTGAGCACAAGCTCTTTTACAAAGGTTCCATGTCACAGGTCATAGTCTATTGAGGATAACACAGAGCTACTTGTGGCCAGTTTCAAGGCATCAGATGTGAGTGCATTTTTGTGATGGTAGAAGACATCCAGGTTTAAGTTTGCAGTTTTGACCACCTGGTCAATATGAGTGGTGAAACTTGAGTGAGCTGTCTAAGTGTAGCCTGAGATATTTGAACATGTATACTTGTTCCATCAGATCTCCCTGCTGGCTCCATATCATTAGGGAGCTGTATTTGTTCTTTTTCTGCAGTACGGTGAAGAGCATACTTTTGTGTTCTTTTTTGGTTGAGCATCAGCTTGCTCTGTGTGAACCATGTTTTCAGCTTAATGAAACCATCTTGAAGCTCAGTTGTGATAGAGGATAGCTCTCTGCCAGCTGCCGAGAAATGTCGCCTGTCAGACATTGGTCATTTTTCCATCAGGGTATGTGCCTCCTGAACCCCCCATGAGGGGGGGCTGCACCCCATGCCCCCCCTACTCTAGGACTGTTAGCTCCAGTCAGAGTTAATGTGAAAGGGAGGCAAAAGTTGGCACAAGGGTGACATTTGGCCGGTGGGTTCCCCACAGCGACAGTTTTGATTCTTGTCGAAATTGTCACTGTGGTGGATTTTGACGATGAGGTTTTGCCCTTGTATCATTAAACCCCTCATGGAATGCCCCCTCGTGTCCCCCTTGTTTCTCAGCTGGAACACCCTATTAAGACTGACCCTATTCACTCCCTTTAGATATTTACAAACCTCGATCATATCCCCTCTATCCCTCCTCTCCTCCAGGGAGTACAAGTTTAGCTCCTCAAGTCTCGCCTCATAGGATCTTTCCACCAGACCCTGCATCATCCTGAATGCACTCCTGTGGACCCTGTCCAGAAGTGCAATGTCTTTTTTCAAGTATGGGCACCAAAACTACATGCAGTACTCTAGGTGTGGTCTCTCTAAGCAGTTATACAGAGGGAGAAGCACCTGCCGACTCTTTGAGGTTATCCCCCTGAAAATGCACTTGTGCATTTTATTTGCTTTTGCCACAGCCTTCCTAAACTACTCAGAGTTATTAATTTTGGCATCCATGACCAACCCAAGATGCCCCCCCCGAAACCTGCAGTTTCTCCTCACCCAAAAAGTACTCAAGAACAGGGTTCCTAAGCCCCAAGTGGAGAACACTGCATTTCTTGGCATTGAACCTCAGTTTCCAAGTGTGTGACCACATCTTCAAAGTCTCCAGGTTCCCCTGAAGGACACTTCTACCCTCTTCCTCATCCACTACCATCCCAAGCTTCGAGGCATCAGCAAAGAGACTCATTTCACTTCTGATACTGCCCTGATGGCTGAGATGTAAGCCTTAAACAGCAGTGGGCCCATCTCCGTCCCTTGTGGGACCCCCGTTAATGACCCTACTAGGAGATGATACCTACCCCCTGACCACCACCCTCTGAAACTGGCCAGTTAGCCAGCTCCCTATCCTCCTCCTCATCATCCTTTCCTCCACCCCATTCCCCCAGCTTGTCCAGCAACCCTGGGTGTGGCACCTAGTTAAGCACCTTGCTGAAGTCTAGAAAGAGAACATCCACTGGCCTTCTCAGGTCCAGCTCCTTTGTCACCCAGCTGTAGAACTCCACAAGGTTAGTCTGACACGATCTGCCCCGAACAAAGCCATGTTGGTGATCATCCAGATGGCCACATGTCCTCAGAAATACCTCCATACTCTGTTTCAAGATGGCCTCCATCATCTTGCCTACCACTGACATCAGACTGACAGGCATGTAGTTACCTGGTCCTCCCATGAGCTGCTTTTCTGGATAGGCACGACGTGAGCCATCCTCCAATCTTGAGGCGCTTAGTCTGTCTGACGGGAGGAATTAAAAAGGTCCACCAGAGGTACAGCAAGGACATCCACCATCTCCTTCAGCACCCTGGGATGAAGGCCATCCGGACCCAGTGCCTTGTCTGTTCTCAGGGACTTAAGGGCCTCCCTCACCTTCCCAACAGGAATTTCAATGTCACAGAGCTACACCCCCTTCCTCATTTCTAGCCTGCTTACCCCTATATGGTGTTGTCCCTTCATCATCTCTTGCGAGGACCGAGGCAAAGTAGTCATTTAGTACCTCAGCCTGCTCTCTGGCCTTCTCAGCCCACCCACTCCCTGACATCAGTCTGCTAATCTGCCTCTTTACGTTCCTCCTTTCCCTGATATACCTAAAGAACCTTTTCCCCCATTTCTGATCCTCTGTGCCAACCTCTGATCCATCCTCACCTTGGCCAGTCTCACCACCCTGGTTACCTTTTTGGCAACACTATCATACTCCCCCTGTCCACTTCCCCTCATGAGCGCTTATATCTTCTATATGCAGCTCTTTTCTCCCTCACAACCTCCTGGACTTTTCTGGTCCACCAGCTCGGCTTTCTGGCCCTACCAAACTTGTGTCAGACCTTCATGCAGGCTTTGGTATCTTCCAGAAGCCCTCTTTTAATAATTTCCCACCTGCTGTCTGTGTCCATGTCTGGTCTGATCCCTTCCAAATGACCCTTGAGGATCCCCTCCATACCCTTAGAGTCAGCTCCCCTAAAGTCAACCACCACTGTTTTAGTGTGGTTTTCCCCTCCCCCAGGTTTAGGGAAAACCAAACCATGACATGATTGCTCCCTGCCAGTGGGTCCCCTACAAGTAAGTTCCTAACCAGATAGCAATCCGAAAGGACCACATCCAAACTGCAACCATCCTTCATCAGGTCAGCCACCAGTGGGGATAGGAATGCATCCTGGAAAACGTCGAGCAAGTGCTGCTCATTAGTCAATGGAGATGTCATAGTGCCCCAATCAACACCCGGCATGTTAAGGTCACCCAGCACCACAGTTCTACCGTCCCCAACCACAGTGCACACTTAGATTTATCAGAAGACCTTCCTCAAGTTCCTCAGTGTGCATGGGCAGCCTATAAATGGATTACCTATGCAGAATCGACAATACTGTTGTCGACGTTCAGCATAGCGATATTCCCGATGTTGACAGGCGAACATTCACCTGTCCAACATTGGTGTGTTTCTCTTGGGGGGGCTGCACCCCCCCAAGCCTCCCATGCAGGGGGCTGTGCCCCCACAAGCCCCCCCCCACTATTGTTTATCAGCTCTGAGTCAGAGTTGATTTGGAGGGGCAACACATGGCGAAAAGGCGGACTGACACCCTCAGGTCCCTCATAGTGACAATCTCTAATCCTGTCAAGATTGTTGCTGTGGGTGATTTCACCACGCGGGTTTTGCTGTATGGTTGGCATACCCTTATAAACCACCCCCAATTTGACCCTCTTACCCACAGGTGCCTGCAAGGAAACCCAAAACACCTCTATGTTTACCTCTGCCTTCTCCACCTTGCATATATAATGCCATTCCTGATGATGAGTGCCACCCCACCCCACCCCACCCCACCTCCCTACCCACAGCGCTGTCCTTCCTGAACACAATGCACTCCATTAGGTTTGGTTCCCAATCGTATCAAGGAGTGGCTCAAGTTTCAGTGACTGCCACCACATCCACATCCCCTTCAGTTAGCATAGCCTAAAGCTCAAGCATCGTGTTTCCCATGCTACTGGCGTTAATCAGGACCACCATCCATCCATGCCCCTTGCCCTCGCCCATCCCCTCAACCCTCCATCCACCAATTAACTACAATCTCACACTCCCTTACACACTGTCGGGTGCCCCCATTAATCACCCCTTCCCCCCTGTTGGGGGGAGAAGGCCAAGTCCTCCCTTGGTGTGCCTGTCAGCAGCAGCCTCAACCCCCAGCCCTCCCCTATCACAAGTTTAAACTCCACCTAGCTTCTATGAACTCGTATTTAAGTGGATCCTATCCCTAGCATACAGCTCCTTGTCCTCCCAAGTCGCACCCCAGTCACCTATCAACCCATACCCCAAGCCATACACCATGCTCTGAGCCATTCATTAACATCCCTGATTTTCTGCTTGTTTCTCATGCTAGCTCTAGGCACTGGTAGAACCTCCAAGACAGAGACCGTGCCCCTTATGACAAGACACACCCTGGCTAGCTCCTGGAACCTTGCCTGTATCTCCTCCACGCTATTTCCCTCTATGTCATTAGTGCCTAAGTCCACTAATATGTTAGGGGATCCTCCCCAGTCCTTCATCAAAGCATAGATCAAGTGCTTGGCCTTTTTGCACAGTCAAGCCAGATATACTCTTGACCCTGACTGTGCAGCCCTGTCCCTCCATTCTCACTTCCCACTTAATGCCCCTGATTATGGAGTCCCCTAGCAGGAGCACTTTAACCTCCTCTTTCCTCTTGGGCCTTGCTCCCTCCTCTGCCACCCCCCTCACTCCCACAACTTCTCTGTTTTCTCTGGTGGCACAATCAATTTGATTTCCAAAGGCTACCTTTTCCCCCCTATCACAACTATTGCCCCCATTCAACTGTTTCTTCCCTAGCTCCCCCCTGCCTCACCTCTCTGGTCTCTCCCAGTAGCTCCTCCATTAGCCAGTGGCCCCTCCTAACCTCCAGGACTCTTGTTTCTATTCCCCCATCGTCCTTTGTTCTGGTCTCCCCCACACTTACTCTCTGCTGGTCCCTTTCCTCTGGGAACTGTACTCCCTCCTCAATGGACCCTTATCCCTCCTTCCCAGGCACTCCTGACTCCCAGCTCCTCTCCCTGTGCTAACTCTGTCTCCTCTATTAGTCCTGGTGCCCATGCCCCCAACCCCCCTCACTTTCATCCTCCTTTTCCTTCTGTCCTCCGCTGACTGTGCCCCCCACTTATTCCAAGGCACCTGATGCCATGGTGTCCACCAGTGACAAGTACCTAAATGAGACCAGGATCACCCCAGTAGGTTGCTAGTCAATGCTCCCTTCCTGTGAGGTGAGTTCTCTTGCTGTGGTCCTTGGAGACTCTTTTGCCCATCTGCAGATAACCTCCACCATTTCCCATCCTTCGCCCTCCTCTCTGTCAAATCTCTTTGATCCCTCCCCTCATTTCTGCCCCCAGGACTGGCCAGACCTACCATGAATTCTGGTGCCCCCCAGTCTCTTGCACTCCTTTTCATTGTGTTGCCTGTATACATATTCTTTACAAAAAACTGTGTTAATGCAACAGTTAGGGTAACTCAATGCTACAAAAGTAGGGAAATGTGGCATTAGTTTCCAACCCTAATGCAACCCCACTCCCCCAAGCAACAAAAGGAAAAAAAAATTAGGGTTTCGGGTCTCTGGAGTCTTGGTGAATCAGTGCTGGGGTCTTCCTTGTGGGGTTGTTAATCCTAATGCCTGTGATGGGAAAGGGGATGAGAACCATATATTCTTTTGATTCACTTATTCTTTTCTAAATATACATCTGCTTCAGGTACAAGATGGCTACCAGATCACATGATCAAGTAATAGGCAGGTAGGTAAATTTGTATTGTAGGACAAGTTATGCCATATACAAATGCAATAAAAACAGACTTAAAAATGTGTTTGACATCAATAAATATCACATTTACAAATTTATAATACATTTCTCAAAATATTTCTATATATGAAATCACTTAACCTTTCTACTATTGCACTGTAATCTTTACAAATAGTAACATTCAGATCCTTACTAAGTCTGAAATATAAACCATTTCTTTAAGTTTGTCTCTTTCATTGTCTTAACACATTTTCTTGATTATTGCCACTATCTGATGCCAGTAGACGAAATGTATTTTTTCTATCACTTTAAAGAGTGATGTCACACTTTCCAGTATTCTCATTGAGTTAGAATTCAACAGATGTCTTACTATATTCTCTGTATCCATCTGAAGTTGTCCCAGTTTTTCACCTAGTATTTTTTTCCTTGACCTTTCATATAGTGTACAAAATATGAGCAAATGTTTGATATTGTCCCTATCTATACTACATTTGCTCTTACCGTTGGAACCATCTTTTCTTATAATTGACTCTTTACGTTCACTCATGTAGTAATTAAATCTATATTGTTTTAAAAAATGTGTCTAAGCCAAGGATTGTTTAATAAATTTAGATATTGCTCAAATCCAAAATGCTATTTATTCTCTGCCAACCAACCACTTATTTTCTAAATTGCACATTTCTGTGGATCTTTTTGTATATATATATATATATATATATATATATATATATATATATATATATATACTGTATATATATATTTTCCTATTCTTAACATTCATAATTATCTCTTCTGCTGGTCTAATTAATGAGTCTGTTATAGTTTGTAGTAAGCCAAATGGTTTAATTATTTTCCCACAATCATTATTGAAGGAAAAGTAATATTAATACTTTGGTATCTAAGTGCTTCAACTAAGCACATTCTAGGTACTCTTATTGAATTCATACCATATAATTTGATCCAGTAAAGAACCTGTCTTTGTTGTATAAAACATTCCAAAGATAGCTGTCCTAGTTCTGCTTATATTAAAGCTGCAGATGCATTTTGTGAGAGACCCATGATTCTTTTGTAATAATTGTTAAATAGACTTTATATGCACTCATTACAACCCTGTCCCCAGATCTCCCTTCAATATAAGATTTGGGCTCTAGTTTTTGTGTTTATTACTTTTAGGCTTCCTTTTAATAATTTCTCACCATACTTATGGGCAAAGCTTGATATAGCTGGCAGGCAATTCTTTGTTTTAATTTTTTACCTCTCTAATATGTGCCTTCCAAGATAAGGAGTTTGCCATTATGATCCCTAAATATTTAAATTCATTCACCTGTTCAATCTTCTCATTTTGTATACTTATAGAATGTTTTCCTTTATTATTATTTCCAAAAACTTGGAGTTTTGTTTTTTGTTATTAATTTTCAGGTCAAATTCCTGCCATTTATTCTTGAAGTCATTAAATAATCTTTTTATGCCTAAGAAACTTGGTGACATCAAAATCATGTGTACGCAAATGCTAAATATGGGCATGGTCTTTCACCTATCTTTGACATGTGGAAATCTGTGTTATATATTTTTATTAGAAGGATGTTAAGAAAAAAGTTGAATAAAATGAGTGATAACATGCATCCTTGTCATACTCCTTTATTGCTAATTATTTTATCTGTTTTTTCTCCTTGGGTGTTATATCTAACTCTAAATGTATTATAATGGTATAAAACAATTAAGATATTCAGCATTGCTTTATCCATTCCTAATACTTGCAAGGTGGTCGATAGTAAATTTCTATTTCTGCTGTCAAAGGCAGCTTTGATGTGTGTGTGTATATATATATATATATATATATATATATTTTTTTACTTTGATGTATTTGAATATAAGATGAGAAAGTGCATAGCACTGATCCAACATTGAGTTTAATGGCATAAAACCTGACTGTGCCTCATCTATTATCCCACAATCATGAATCTATTGACTCAAACTTTTATTTAAAATTCTCGTAAATATTTTTTGGGTAGAATCTATTAAGCTGATTGGTCTGTAGCAAGTCACATCAGCTTTATTTCCTTTCTTGAATAGTGGCACAACGATCGTTTCTTTCCATATTAGTGATATTTCACCTGTTTTAATAATATGATTATATAATTTAAACAAAATGTTCACCCAGTTATCTTTAATTTTTAGTAATGCATCTATTGGGACCCCGCCTGAGCCCGGGGCTTTGTGGGTTGTAAATGCCTATAAGGAGATCTCTATTTCTTGTCTCGAGATTTCCTCTATTAAGTTTGACCAATCTTCCCTCTTTGGATTAGTGTTATTACTAGCACTTTCCACATAAAATATTTCTTTAAAATATATATTCCAAGCTCCTGGTTGTATGTGGTTCTCTATGTGATCCCTGTGGTCTGCTATTTCCTTGCTAACTAATTGCCAAAACATCTTTTGTTTTTAACTGCTTTTTCTAGTTTTTCCCACTTTTTTCCCAATATTTGTTTTTCTGTTTAGCTATAATTTTATTGTAATAGATGGATATTGGTAATAATACCACCAGGAAGCATACAAACAATTCCCAGTAATACACTGGTGCCCCAGTGATAATACCATTGTTGCTGATCAATAATACTATTGTTCAGAGCCTGTAATACTATCGTTTGAAGCTCTGAATAATAGTATTATTGCAAAAATGCCACAGAGCCTGAACAAGTCTGCCTTCTACAGAAACCAGTTGCCATGGTCCCAAGTCCTTTCCTGCACTGCCAAACTCATGGCATGCATTTTCATTGGCAGCTTTCCTCTGTGGGTGGGCACAACAATTTTAAAAACATGGCAGCTGTTTACTGTGGCTTAGCAAGACCAATGCATGCCCCTTCATTTTTTCTTCTTTTTTTCGTCTCTTGCATTCAGTGGATTATCTGGTTGATTCTGCATTCTCTGAAGGATGAAAAGAATTAAAGGGTAGGACTGTCTACAAATAAAAAAGAAAATCTTAACACATGTAGATGGAGGGGTGGGTGGACATGGGCAAGTGAGTGACTCTCCAGTTTGATGGTTAGATAAGAGTGAGTATGTCTTCAGTGCAGTGGTCTGTCATCTCATCTCACAGAATGCACACAAGTCACAGAATTTCAAACTGGAGCCATATACTGTATTAAAAAAATTACAAATAGGTAAGTGTCTATTTCATGGCAGTAAGACCATCTTGAGGTTTTGGGGACTTTGGGAACCTCTCGAGCTTCTCTCTCGAGGTTCCAAGTCTCCAAAACCTGTCGATGGTCTTATTGCCTTGTAATAGAAACTTATCTATTATTCTATTTATAAATACTTCTTGCTTTATTCAGTTTTGCCTATTTTATTTACTGAGTTTGTTTTTGGCCATTCTTACTTTTTTATTTAATTTTTTTCTTGGCCATCTTACATTCTTTGTTGAACCATGGTGCTCTTTTTTTATTTGTATACATTTTTATTTCACTGTTGACCACCTCAGACACATTAGCTATTATTTGTTCAAACTTAATAATATCTTGACTGTCATTATTTACATACTCATCCATTTTTTGCAAAAAGGATCTAAGGTCTAATATTCTCATAAACTCATTACTATTTATTAATTCCCACCCAATGCCTTTTTTTTATAAATAATTTGTGTTTGGATAGACTTATGTGCAGCTTTCTTTTTTTTTCCATTAGTATTTCTAGTTCCAAAGGCAGGTGATCATTTTCTCTTCCATTTCCTATCTTCATATTGTTACATCTATCACTAATATTCATACCTATTGAGGCTAGATCTATTATGGATTTACCATTAGCACTCAGGTAAGTAAATGATCCTTCATTGTCTTGTTTTGTCCTGCCATTTACTAAAATAAAATTCATATCTACCAGTGCATTACTTATACTTTGTCCATTATTATTGCTTTTTCTATTCATAGCATGTCTCATATTTTTCAGGTTCTCTAAACTAGTTCCAATTAAATTATCTATAACATCCTTACTCAACTGAAGACAATGTCACATCCTTGCATTAAGGTCACCAACTAATAGAAACTCTTTTGTTGGACTTTCAGAGGTCTCTTTTTCTATCACACCTTGAATCTCTTTCAAAAGTTTAGTTCAAGTTTCCATTTTATTTCTTGGTGGCGTACATATGTTACATAATACACACTTGAATTTAGAGAACTGGATTCTGATGCCCAACAAATGTTCATGTTTGGTTTCTGTCTCTTTTGTTGTGTAATTACTGTTTAATTTACAATAGGTAGTTACACCTCTGAATAATTTCCAAACTTATTTGTTTTAACTGCTTGTTTGCTATACATCTTATAGCCATCCAAGTAATATTCTTTATCTACCCAAGTTTCTTGAAAATTTATAAAAGTGAATTTTGTGATATATGTAATAAATTCTTTATCCACCCATTTATTTTTAACTCCTGATATATTCCAAGATTTTATCTTGGGCTCAAAATCCATCTTTCCTTTTATCACTGTATAATCCATTTATGGTCAGGTGGCCAATGAGGTTTCTACGCCCTCGTATTTATTTGAGGTGTCCAAAATATAAAACCATTGTGGTTTCTCTTTTTTTTTTAGATGCCCTGTTGACATCTATATTTTCTGGAGTATGGTTTTATATATGTGTGTATATATATATGGGATATGCAGGTGGTGCCCTGTGGGATAACAAAGTTATTTGTACAGTTGCCCGTGACCTCAAGTAACCTCACGAATGGCGAAGCCATGAGTGAGGGTTACAAGTGGTCATTGGCAACTGAACAAATAACTTTGTTATTCCACAGGCACCCCCCGCATATTTGACTTATGCAACATGATTTTTTGTGGTTCTGGTTTGTCACTTTTTTTTTAGTTAAGTTTCTTTTCAGGTCTTTTCTCTGTGCCTGGTTGCTGTGTTTGGTTTGCAGGATTGGTGCACTGAGAAAGAGGAAAAAAATTTTTTTTTTTTTTTCTTAAGAGTGTTTTCATTTAAAATGTGGTTCCAGTTTGGGGGGCATTTGGTTACGGTGTGCATTTTGTGAGTGATTGGGACTGTGATAGCTTGGGTTTAAAGAGCACTGTGAGGAGGTGAAAGTGAAACTGGGAGGCAGTGATGGTAAGCAGGCAGCACAGGTGGTGATAGTTAGTGATGTAGTTACTGTGTGGATAAATGGGTGATGATGTAGTTACTATGTGGATAAATGCATTTATCCACATGGTAGCATAGATAAAAGGGTTTACCAGTGCAGATTTATTCAGACACCTGTTTCATATGTATATATATTCCCAATGAGTCCAGCATATCTGATTTATCCATTATTTTCTTTATCCCTTCCTTATTTTCTATCCATAATGCTATTTCTCTTTTCATTTCTTGTCTCAAAGCTCTCTTAATTTGTTTCCCCATATCTTTTATTTTCATGATAGATTCTAATAATTCACAAACTTTTTACTTAAGGTTTTTTGGTTGTTTCTCCGTTGAACTTATCTAGTCCAAATATTAATATCATCCCTTCCTCATTGGCATTGATCTCTATACCTCTTTTCATTGTAAAATATTCTTGGAATAGGTTACCCATGTTTGTTATATCACCACAGTTTATTCCCATCTGTTCTAGTTTATCTTAGTTATACTTAACTGTTTTAGGAAGTTGCATTGGTCTGTGACTCCAATATCCATCTTTCATTTGCTATGGGTCTTGTAATATTCAAAAAGAACCCTAGTTGTTTCTCTACTCCTAGTATTTCATTGAGTATTGTTTTAAAACTTTTATCTAAGGTAGTTTCAGTCTCATCAGGTATTAAGTCCACATTATATAAATGTAGAACATGGTCAGTTCTACTACTTTTCTTCTGGAAGATATTAAACTCCTTTCTCAGTGCATATTTTTTGGGAGGTTCTTTCATATTTTCCTCCTCCTGATGTTTCTCTTT
This sequence comes from Neoceratodus forsteri, assembly GCA_016271365.2. Lineage (NCBI taxonomy): Eukaryota > Metazoa > Chordata > Ceratodontiformes > Ceratodontidae > Neoceratodus > Neoceratodus forsteri. Next base: position 377,211,042 of record CM057449.1, read on the forward strand.
GTCCTTTTTAGTTTCTTTCTCTTGAAATTGTTATTCAGTAATCTGGTTTTCATTTTTTTCCTAATGTTTCCTTTTTTTATTGTTGGATTTATTTGTTTTTATTGTTTTTGTTCTTATCTGACCTAGTTTTAGCAATCTTTTTCACTGTCAACTGTAATATGTTATCTTTGACCTTTTCCTGTTTTCCACTTGTCTTTTGCTCTTCTTTAGTGTCCTGATTAATTGCAATTTTTCTATCATCATTGGTTCTATATTCTCTTTCCTACTCTTGTTCTAATTATTCTTTGATATGTTCACCTCTTTCTTTTTCATGTCTTCATCATTAGTTTTTTCTCCTAATCACTCTTGTTAATGGGGTTTTTCATTGGATTATTTAATTTAGTATTGATCTTATTTTTGTTTTCTATTTGTTCACCCTTAAGCCTTATGCTCATATTGTTATTTCTTAACTCTTCAGTTATGCTATCTTGTCTCCATTTCACATCTGGTAGCGTAATACGTTCATTACTACATTCTCATTCTGTACCCAATGTATTATTAGGAATGGGGATTTCCACTTTATTTGTTTGTTTCTCATTTTCTGAGTTTTTGTTAGTGTGTTCCCTTGCTCTTAACCCATCCAGGTTCCATTTATTATCTATTGCTATACCCATCAGGAAACTTAGATCTTTTTTTATTAAGGTTAGTTACTCATATATCAGTACATTAGCCATAAATTGGTCTCTTAGGGCTTTGGCCAGGTCCTTTGCTATCAATTCTGTATCATAGAGTTTACAGACATCTGAACTGGCAATAGTTTCTGAAAAATATGAAGTGTCTTCATGAGTTACATCATCAATAATCCTCTTTTGTGTCCTCCTGTGTTGATCTGTCTATTTTTGTTTCTTTATTCCTCATGTTGTCTGTCTTGGAATTAAGGTTTCCATACTCCTTATTTTTCAGACTTGAGCCAATTTTGTTAAGACCTATTACTATGTGTTGTAATTGGGAAAGCACTTCATGGAGTTCCTCAGAGTTAATTCCTTCCTATTTGAAGCCATCATTGTGTTCTCTATCATTGAATGGTATATCTGTCTTGTTTGTTAATTTTAATTCTTCTAGCACATTTTTCTTATTCTCCTTCACTATTTTCCCCTCAGATTTTCCAGATTGTTTTGAGACATTATTGGTTAACATTTTGAAGGATGCACTACGTCCTTCCTTAGGTGTCGATGTCCTAGTTTCTTCTGTTGCTACTGCTTTATTTTGATCTTGACATAAGTCTATAATCTGGAGCTGTTTCCCCTTTGATATTCTTTTTGGTGTCACATTTTGTGGTACATTTGTCCCATTTTCCAGGGAACCAATAATTTTACTAGCTCCTTTTTTCTCTAGTTTTTGTTTTTTGTGAATTATTTAATGTTTTCTTCCTTTCTTCCTTTTTAGCCTTCCTCCCATTAAAATCAATTAAAATCTGAAATTCAGAAGTCCTTCTCGCCTCCAGTACAGTGTTGCTGTAAAGAACACCCCAGCCATTTCTAGCCCTTCTGGTGCCCCCTGACGCAATATGGCTTGACTGTGGCAACCCGTGGCTCCTAAGAATCTCACACTAATCTCCACTTACCCAGCCCTTGGTCCCCCATTCCCTCCACCCCCTCACCCACTTAGCCTGCCTGACCCTCCATACCCACATCTCCACACTTTCTTAGCTCCACTGACCCTTAAGCTATTACCCACCATTGTGCTCTCCTCCTCACCCATCTAGCCTGTAGCCTACTTTCTCATAATGGCTGCAGAAGAACAAGGGGTCACAATTTAAAGTTAGAGGGGGGATGGCTCAGGGGTAATGTGAGGAAATTCTTTTTCATGGAGAAAGTGGTGGACACATGGAACCACCTTCCTGGAGAGGTTGTGGGGTCTAAAACAGTGGGGGAATTCAAACATGCATGGGACAGACATAAGGCAATTATAGTGGGGGGTTGTAGGAAGTAGGCTGTTGGTTAACTAGAATCTGCAGCTTATCCAATAGGTAGGGAAATGGGCAGACTGGGTGGGCCAAGTGGTCCTTATCTGCCATCAAAGTCTATGTTTCTATGTTTCTATGTTACTTGTCAGTGGCCACATTAATTTTTCCCTCCAGGAACCTATCTAAGCTCTATAGCTGCATTCTGGGAATTCTCATACTTTGTACATAGTTGGAATCTGCACTTTATTCACCTACTCTGTTATGGGACTATATTCCTCTGTATTATGTAATTAAGTCATGGTGTTTGCATTGTATTGTGTCTCTCACCATCCTTCTGTTTGTAATGCTGTTTAGCCTTTTTAATGATGTGTAACTGACAATGCCTTCTAGCTGCTTCTGTTTTTCTCCACTGTCCATGTACTTGATGTTCCCCCACCCTTTGTTCGATGAGGATCCTTTGTAAATGAGCTTTTAGCTCAGAAGTTGTAATTCTAATTTTACAGTAAATAAAAAAAAATAGGAGGGGCAAGAAAATGTGTTGTCAAGTGAATCAGGCTCCGACTGGCTTCTTGTGCAAACTGGCATTTTCAATTGAAGTAATACAAATTTCCTAAAAAAATATTTTCCTTTATCCCACCCTGTGTGCTTTTTAATTTAACAATAGTTTATATATAGCTATAATATAATTATGTCTAAGAATAATGTGGCTTTTTACCGAGACATACAACAATGCTCATACAGTATACGAATGAGATGTAAAGCAGTTCTAACCTTCTACTGTATACACACCTAGAATACACACATGAAATACACACATGAAAGAAGGTTGTGAATATTTCACCAATTCATGAATGCCAAAGAATAATTATATGGCAAAAACAAGGGCTTTACTGTACTAAAGTATATAGTAAAATATGTGTCAATCAGGACAAGCTGTATACTTCTTTCTCTATAGCCCCGAATGGTGACCTCTCCTTATATTGTCTTTTCTTCTAGCAGTATTTTATGTCTTTTCTCACTATAGACAGAAACTCATGGCCCTCTTGCCCCCATTTGTCCCTTTGCATTCATTCTAAGCACACAAAATGACCAAGATCTGATATTCCAGTATTACAATAGTCTATGGACTTCAAACTGGAGAGGTTATGAAAAACTGTGAAAAGCTGTGAAATAATTACCAATCGGCCTGTCCAGTAGGTATCACTGACATGACTTCTGTAGGTTAAGTAAATCTGTAATTCTAAGTTCTTAATTTTCAGTCCACAGTTCTCAATTCTCAGCTTATTTGTTTGGTAACTGCCAAATAACCAGCCTTGCTTCTCCCTTCAGTCATGTCTTGTAGATTTTATAGATTTCTCTTAGCAGATTTTCCGCTCTGATCCACTCAGCTAAAAGTGAACAAAAAATACTTCAAAGTGGTTGGATAGTAGGAGAACTTATCATTTAACAAAATAAAACTGTATTCTATTAATTAAAGCAATAGTTGTAGAGCTGTAGCACTAGTTTGTAATTCTGCTGAGAAATAGTACATTTATGTATTTATTCTCAAATCAATCATGCTTACCAATTGCTCACAATTTTGCAGGACTAGGTAAAAAATATTATTACCTTGAACCATGAATCTTGAGTATACTATTTCAGATTAAAACAAAGTATAACAAGCTAATTTGGGTTCAACCCCTTCTGTGACTACTGTCTGCTTCTGAATACTGAGCCAGCTACTGAGTAAATCACCAGAATATTTGCAGGCAAGTACGGACAATGTTTTAAGTTATTTGGCTCCAAAACGCTTTAATACTTCATTTTTGCCTTATAAAAAGTGAACAAAGAAAAACGATTGCAGCAATATTGTGGAAACATTTGAAATACTTATCGCTATGGCCTTCACCTGCCACATAATTAGTGCTGTTGTTTGCATCTAAAATGGTATCTCTGCCTGAATGAACACCATGCATGCGCACTTTAGTCCCAACATCCCTAGTCAAGTGGTTTTTCTCTACTGTATTCTCTGCATTAGAGTGAGAAACTTTACTTTCTACCTTTTTGCCTTGCAATAATTACAATGAATTGCCATACACTAAAAAACCTCTATAATAGTTTGTAATGGTTGTTAACATCAGGTGTATAGGTGCCCGTTATCTGCCATATGTTGCTATATGTTCTGTTTAAGATATAATGCATGAGTAGTTCAAGTTCCTTGAATATTCTAAAAATATTTAAAAATATGAGTTAAAAACAAATAAACAAGTAAACAAATAAAACAATAAGAAAAGAAAAAATAAGTGAAGTCAGACAATCAAGGGACAATATAATAGCTCCTTTTGGCCATTCAAAGTCGCATCTAGTAAAGACTGGTAGAGCCTATGCTTGTGCATATCTGGTGTGTTGAGTTTACTGCATGGTGCTTCATGGCTTGGCTCTCTGTAAACCCATCATTAATCTTTTCTCTAGGTAGAAATGGCTCCTTGCCACTACTATGGACTCTGGGTGGGGGGGGGATTCTCATTACCGTGGCTTCATACCACTTCACACCACTCAAGCTACCAGCCCAAAGTTAAACTAGAAAGGTTGGAACACAGTTAAAATAGTGGGGCAATGGTGGCATACCTTTTCTAAAAATATCATGTGCTTGTTCTGACTCCTGCTACAGCAGCTCCCCCCCAGCTGTCTAGTAGTGACTGCACCACTCTGCACTGCTGTGCACAGACTCCTCCTCCAGTCCCCATGATCAACTAGTACATGACAGCTTATGTTAGAGGTCTGATGTTCTCATGAAAAAGTTAACTAGAATGCCAGGGAAGAGGCAATAAAGCAATAAACCCAGTGGGGGTGTCCTTCCTGGAGATGTTCCCAAATGGAACAAAGGATCCGGGTGGACGTCATTATGACAGCAAGGAGGTGCTGAAGGTTGGATGGACACACAGGCGCACACACACACACACACACTTTCTCACTCAAAGAGGGCTGGGACAACATGAAACTATCACTCAAACTGAGTGAGACCCCTCCTCACAGAGATGAGAAATATATTGTGCTGCTATAATCAGTCTCATTCTGTTGGACTGAAACATCTAAAAATGAGGGCCCCTGCCATTACAAAGACTAACTGTTGAGTAAGATAGCACAGTGAGAGAAATTGCTTCTTTAGCTAGGGTAGTTGAAGGAGTTTAGGTGAGGATAGCTTAGAATTCTGCTGTACAATACCTGTCTGTTTAATGTGATTTTATTTTCTGCTTCTTAGTAAATGTGTAACCCTTTTGTTTCCTGTAAATGCATCCTGGTGTAAATACTTGTAGTATTTTAGTAAAGATTCTATTTTTATAGAATCAGTGACTGCATGTGTTATTTAAAAAGATAATTCTACTGTTTCTGCTGGACTCTGTTCATAGTCCTTCTCTGAAGGGGAACTCTACTCATAGTTATTGTGTTGACCATCCTGACCTTGAGCAAGGAGGATGTAAAAAACAGGTTTATTGGTTCCTGTTGGTAAAACCCTTGTGGTGGCAGTGAGCAGGAAATCCGTGGTGAGTGGGATTTCTGTTACATTGGTGGCAGAGTGGTTGGATCCTTGTGGTAATTGGTATCAGCCCAATGCAGAGTAATGGACAGTGTGCGCTCCTGTGAGGCCAAAACTCAAAGAGATAGAGTTAGCGCACTGGTGTTGGAGTGCCAGCAGAAATATACATCTTAACAGTCACAAAACAGGATTTCAAAAGGTTGCATTGTTTACTACTGTTTTATTTATTTCTAGACAGTTAGTTCAGCATAGCTAAAGAATATGAGCTCTTCAAGCTATGCAAAATTTCATGTACAGCAGCTTCATGAGCTGTGAGCAGTAAGGGGGATTGTCCTTGAGGCCATGACAAAGAATGTACTTATGGAACCCTGTTGATGCATGACTGGCTGCAGGAGGGACAGGCAGTCTCAAATGAGCATGGCCCAATACCTGGTTGGCAGGTGGTCACTGAGGATAGTTACCCAGGTAGCGAGACAGAGGTCCCAGCAACTGAGCAAGGGTGGCACCTTGTGGCACAAGCTGGTGAAACTGTGCAGCCCAATCAACCTTGGCTCAAGATCCTGAAGGCAGAGCTTGTGCTGAAGGATGCTGAACTGCAGAGGGCAAGGATGGAGGCTGAAAGGCAGAGAATAAGGCTGGAGGTAGAGTAAAAATAAAAGATTTGCCAACATGACATACTTATTTGAGAGGAAAGAGAGAAGGAATGAGCAGAGTAAGAGAAGGAACAAGCAGAGTGAGAGAGAGAGAGAGCATGAGATCGAGATGGAAAAACTGCACCAGCAAATAATGTGACAAACCATAAGTAATGGCAAAGGTGGTTCAATCCATGAAGCCATGATTAATTCTAAAATGATCCCACAATACCAAGAGGGAGATGATCTGGATTTGTTTTTAAAATCATTTGAATGTGTTTTGGGCAATTTAAATTAGATAAGACTTCGGGGATGATTCACTTGACCCTATTACTTACTGGCCTTGCATTGCATGCATTTGTTCAAATGGATGATAATGATTGCATGGACTAGGATAAAGCTAAAAGAATGTTATTAAAACATTTTGAACTGAATCCTGAGGCTTATAGATGGAAATTTAGAGTTAAGTAAAGGCCCAGGAGACAGCTATATAGAACTGCATGTTCAAATGTGTGCTTATTTAGACCACTGGGTAGAGTGGGCTAAGGCAAGGACTGTAGAGCAGGTTAAATATTTAATTTTAAGGGAATAGTTTCTTAAAACTGTACCTGATCACTGTGCATTTGGCTACTGGACCAGGCATGCAACTCTGCAAAGGAGGCAACAGAAAGTGCTGATTTGTATGTTGCCAGCAGACCACATTCGAAGTGTAAGAACTATGGTGGTGGGGCAGCACATGGTTTTAAGGAGACCCAGGGAGGACAGCCTAAAGGAAACCACCCTGCACTCAAGCCTAAAACAGAACTCACCGTCTCTAAGGGAAATGAGCTGGGGGCAAAGGAATGCAGGATTTGCCACAAAGAGGGGCTTCTATCCTATGACTGCTCTAAAAAAAGGAGTAAAGAGCAAAAACTTGGGGGTTGGGTCAACAAGACAGTACACTACAGTTGGTAAACTGTGCACACACTGTAGTACCACCAAACTCCACCAAGCATATGCACCCTATTCTAGTCAATTGGATAGTAACTCAGGGATTGAGGGACACTGGTGCCTCCATCTCCATAGTAAGGCAGGATCTGATCCAGGTGGACCAGATTCTGTCAGGGAAGTTCTCCAAGATTCAGGGAGTTACAGGTCCGTGGTCTAACTGCCAGTGGTTGGGATCTTCCTGAGTTGGGATGACAGCCGCAGGGTACAGGAGGTGGGAGTTGTACCTAACCTCATTGCGGATGTGATCATGGTGAACGATTTTGACCACAGGGAAAACCTGGTATGTGTTACTACCAATAGCCAGGCAAAAAGGCAAGATTCTGAGGGGCAGGAGGGAGTGACACAGCCTCTGCAGACCCATACTTCAGCAGCAATGGAACTGGCTAGTGTGCGTGAAGGGTAGGTAAGAGTAGCAGCCCAGAGCCCCAGCTTCAAGCAGAGGAGGTTGCCTCCAGAGGCAGTTTTCCTCCTGAAGGGGAACTGGGGAGGGTCAGGTGGGAGAAGTCGGGCAGGGCACAGCGAGCTGATCCTACCTTCCAAAAACTGAGAGAGGTAGCAGATACTGCTGAGGCCTCTCAAAGAAGTAAAAAGTCAGTCTACTGGAGAAATGTGGATGTGGATGCTGCTTTGAGCTATTTAGTTAATTTTCTTAACACCACCTGTGACATCTTCGCCACATTTTTAAACATATAACAAAGAAGCATGTCTCCCCATGGATTACCCCCCTCCCTCATCAACCAACTGCGTAACAGAGACAACCTCTGGCATAAGGCTCTTGACTCTGGCAAACCCGCAGACAGGCAAGCCTATAGGGCTGCATGCAATACATGCACCGGGACCATTCACAAGGCAAAATCAGAATACTATAGATCCATCCTTGCCTTCACCTGGGGGTCTTCCAGAACTTTTGGGATAATTTAAAATAGCTCAATGGAAAATACGTATCCCACCGGCCCAGCTAGATGTCAATGGCTCCCTCTCCACAGATCCCCAAGTCATTGCCAACAGTCTCAACATCACCTTCATGGACCTCAGTGCAGTTCTCCCCCTCTAATTTCTTCAACCCCACCACCTGCCCACCCACCCCCACCTGTACCACCTATCTACCTTTCTACTTCCGGTCTCTCACTCCAAATGAAGCCCAACCATACCTGCTCAAATCCCTCAAGGGCACTAATCACAGTAATGATACTCTGTACCTCAAGCTCCTATGACTTGTCTTGGACGTAGTGCTTGTACCCCTCACTGACATTCTCAACTTCTCCCTCTGCCTTGGCCAATTCCCACATATCTGGAAGATGGCCGTGGTCACCTCTATACATAAAGGTGGGAACAGTACCTCCCCAGGGAACTACAGGTAGATATCAATCCTCCCTGCCTTCTCAAAAGTACTAGAAAAAATTATAGCAGACCAGCTAACAGACAACCTTGCCAAACTTAATCTCCTCTGTGCAGAGCAGCATGGTTTCCATAAAGGGCATAGTACCTCCATAGCCCTCCTTGAATTCTCCAACTATATTCATGCAGCCCTTGATAAAGGGCTCCTCACAGGTACCATTTACATTGACTAATCAAAAATTTTCGATACCGTCAGCCACTCACTTCTCATAGCTACCCTATCCCATCTAGGTCTCTCACAAGGCCTCCTGGACTGGTTCACTAACTACCTCACCTCCCACTCACAGTGTATGAAAGTCAGAAGCACACTCTCCAGCAATTGGCAAATCCGCTCGGGTGTTCCCCAGGGCTCGATCCTTGGCCTGCTGCTTTTTGCCTTTGCCTAAACTCACTCCCCAAGTCATGCTCTGAAAAAATACTACTTTATGCTGATGATACAGTCCTTTTCTCATCCCACCGTGCCCTGGACCATCTCCAGAAGACCTTCAGAGGTGCTTTCAACCAGGTTGAAAAATGGTTCCTTGACCAGAGACTCGTAGTCAACCAAAAAAAGACAAAGCTTATGCTGTTCTCACACAATCAGAATATGCACAAGGACACCCATCTCTCAATACCATCCAGTACACTCCTTCCCCTTGAAAAAGTCAGCACCTACAAATGCCTAGGCATTACCTTCGACACGGCCCTCTCCTTTCATGACCACATACATACACTTGCATCTGCCATAAACTCACATATTGCTCTGCTCTACCGCCACAAGAACTGCACCCCCCGAAGCCCTGAGGCTGGTTATCACCTCCTCAGTACTCTCCCTTGTGGACTATGGCCTACTAGTATATAGCACAGCTGGCACAAACATCACTCAACAAATTCAAAATAGCACTAAACAAGATCTGACAACTACTCAAGGGTAACCCCAGATTCACCCATACCTGTTCACTATATGTATATGCAGAATTACTCAACATTGATGAGAGGCTGTGCTACCAAACATGCCTTCTCTCCAAGAAAATCCAATCTGGCTTAATGTCCCCTGGCCTAACTGCTGTTCTCAAACCCTCTATCTCCAAGGCCTCCACCCGGAGCTCACACAGAAGATCCCTGCAAATACTCAGAGTCAAGATGTCACTAGCCCAAAGATCTTTCCCCTACCAAGTTCCATCCTGGTTCAACTCCCTTCCTGTTGATATCTCATCAATACATAGGACTGACCCTTTTAAAACCACTCTTAAGAGTTATCTGTTTGCCATCCGCTCTTGTAACAGTACATAATCTCCAGCTGTTTGCAGCGCACCATTTCCTACCTCACTCACATATGTGAACTAGTTTTGGGACAAATAATGTTCCATGAATTTGTGCTTAGCTACCTACTTGTATAGGATTTGAACCACTTGTTTAATTATGTATATATTGCATTGTGTGTTATATCCACTGACTCAGTTACCACTGAAACTGCTCTGTATATAAGATTGATATGTTGTTGTTTGTTTGTGCCTGTCTCAGTACCTTGACAAGGAGCATTTGTAAATGAGTCTGCTGACTCAAAGGACTGCAATTCTGATAACAACAATAAATAAATAAATACATAAATAAATACATACATACATACATAAATAAAATGGGCTGTTGTACAAGGAGTGGACACCACAGAGGGGGCTAGAGGGAAAGATAGTCCAGCAGCTGGTAGTCCCTCAGGACTACCAAAGGCAGCTTTTGGCTTTTGCCCATGATATTCCTTTTTTAGGCCACCTGGGTAACAACTGCACAAAAAAATGGCTTGCCAACAATTTCTTTTGGCCAAGCATGTACGCAGATGGCAAATTACTGTCAGACTTGTGCACAGTGCCAACAGGTTGGAAAGGTCAGGGCCAAGGCTAAGGCAGCTTTGGTGCCCCTGCCTACTATTGATGAACCCTTTAAGAGGGTAGTTGTGGACATAGTTGGGCCCCTGAGTACCCCCTGCATAAACATTGAAAACTACTGACTGGAAGTAGTGTCGCTGTTTTGTGTATATCGCCGAGTTGCTTTTCAGCGATATGTACTCGCCATAATTGCAGTTGCTCTTTTGTGTTTGCTCTTATGACATTGAACCGAGACAAATGGCCTGATTGTACAGTTCAATGAGACCCATAAAACTATGCTCAGGGCATTTGCTGACCAGCACAAAAGGGAGTGGGACATATATTTGCCCCACCTCCTGTTTACATACAGGGAAGTCCTACAGGAGTTCGCAGGGTTCTCACCCTTCGAGCTCCTGTTTGGTCACAGCATGAGGGGGCTCCTAGATTTAGTCAGGGGTGAATAAGAAGGTGACAATGCCACACAAGGGGAGTCTGTTGTGGAGTATGTCCTAAATTTCAGGGCCAGGCTTAGTGCTTAGCCACTGCACAACAGCAACAGAAAGCCTTGTATGACTGTAGGGCCAGAGCCTGGAAGTATGAAGACAGACAGTGAGTAATGATACTCAGCACAGTCTGACACAATAAACTGCAGGAAGCATGGGAGGGGCCCATTCTCCATAATCAGGAAGCTTAGTGATGTTAACTACACAGTAAGGCAGCCTGACAGAAGGCACAGGCTGAGGATATATCATGTGAGCATGATGAAGCCCTACTATGATAGGGAGGAAATGATCCTCACCATGTGTAGCACATCAAAGGAGGGGAACAAGGCTGATTCCCTGGTGGACCTCCTTGGGGAAGCCTGGGAGGGATACTCATTGAATAACCTCACCCTCTTATGGCAGCTGACACCAGCCCAGTCCAAGGATATAAGGGGGGTGCTGTGAGAATTTGGGACATGTTCTTGCAGAATCTGGGGTACAACATAATGGCCGAACACCACATGGACACTACAGCCCAGGTTCTGCTGAGGCAGTCCCCGTACAGGGTACCAGAGGGGTTAAGAAGACCATGCTGGAGGACCTCAGAGAGATGCTGGCCCTTGGAGTAATCCAGGAGTCCAGTCACCCCTGGGCTTGGCCTGTGGCCTTGAGTCCCAAGAAGGACAGTACCATATGATTCTGTGTTGACTACCAGAGGCTCAACAGCTGTATGGAGTCTAAGGCCTACTCCATGCCCAGAATGGATGAGACCTTGAAACAGCTGGGCGGAGCCTGGTTCCTGACTGTGATAGACCTGATGAAGGGCTATTGGCAGGTGCCATTAATGCCTGCAGCCAGGGAGAGGTCTGCTTTCATTACCCCACATGGCTTATTTGAATTCAGAGTAATTCCATTTGGGATGAAGAATGCACCCACAACCTTCCAGAGGCTTGTGGAGCGCATCCTGACAGGGGCAGATAAATATGCACTGGCTTACATGGACGATATCACCATTTGCAGCCAGACATAGAAGGATCACATCAAGTACGTGAGGGAGGTGTTCCACAGACTCAAGGCCTCAGGGCTGACAGTTAAGGTAGATAAATGCCAAGTAGGCATGGCTGAAGTGTCCTACCTTGGGCACCAGGTATGCAGTGGATGCATCTGTCCAGAGTCAGCAAAGGTTGAGGCCATGCAGGCCTGGCCCACCCCTGCCACAAAGAAACAGGTTAGGCCATTTCTGGGAACAGTTGGATAATATAGGAGGTTTGTATCTCACTACAGTGATGTTGCCAAGCTCCTGACAGACCTGATGAAAAGCAGAATGCCTAAAAAAGTTCTTTGGACAGAGGACTGTGAGTCTGCCTTCCAAGAGTTGAAGGAGGCATTATGGGGGGTGCCCGTGGTTGCTAGCCCCAATTATGACTTAAAGTTCATAGCACATGTAGATACCTCAGACCATGGGCTGGGTGCTGTCCTGAGCCATGTTACTCTGCAAGGGGAGGAACACCCCATAGTGTACCTGAGCCAGAAGCTTCTGCCCAGGGAAGAGTCATATGTCACAGTAGAGAGGGAATGTCTTGGGATAGTGTGGGTCTTTCAGAAGCTGCAGCCATATCTCTACAGGAGGGAGTTCACTGAGGTCACTGATCATAATTCCTTGACATGGATCCACAGGACTAGTGGGCAAAACACAAACTTATTACATTTTGTACTACAGTCATATAATTTGATTATTCAGCACTAAAGTGGGGCACAAAATGCAAGTGCAGATGGACTGTTGAGGCAGGGCTATGTGCATGGCACATTCCTTTAGGCACTGCCCAGGCCTTACATGAATGGCAGTGTTTTTCGGGGATTGCTCAAAAGGGACACACCTTCATTTCTTGAGGGGGGGAGATGTGACAGGAAAGGGGACCAGAACCATGTATTCTTTTGATTCATTTATTCTTTTCTAAATATTTATTTATTTTTATTTATTTGATATATTGGGTTTACAACCTTTGAGCCAGAGGCTCATTTCCAAAGGTACCTCGTCACATGTAAGACAGAAGCTAATACAGACAGGGTATAACAACAATTACCTTAAGCATATGTTACAGACATTTGTCACAGACATTATTTACAGTATTTGGATGTAGATATTTTCAGACATTATTTACAATATTTGGATGATGATATTTACATCATCACAGCAGAAAGACATAATTAGCTTGAGAAAGCATCTAAACAGAGTTGTCAGTCCTATTCATGGGTTTGGTATTATTGACGGAGGTTGCAATCCACAATGGACTTTGTCAGAGAATTTGGATCAGAGTGGGTGAGAGAGTGAAATGTTAGTTGCAGTTACAGGAGCAGATATTGAAGAGGTGGTTGCGAAGAGTGGTTTTGAAGTGGGCAATCTTGGGTGCACTAGTGATGGTGTTTGGAAGTGCATTAAACCTTGTGGGGGCCCTGTAGTGGAAAGATCTCTGGGCAAAGGAGGTTTTACCCTGGGCACAACCAGTGGTGCTTTCTCTGAGTTGTGGGTGGGGATAGTGGGGGTGGCAGGATGAAGAGAGGTGGTGACCCCGGGGGGGAGAGTAAGAGCAGTATTTTCTTGAACAGTATGCAGGTCTGGTAGTGAAGCCTTTCATCAAGGTTGAGAAGATTGGCAGGGGTATAGAGGGAGCAGGTGTGAGTGAGCCTAGGTGTGCCAGTTAGGAACCTGCAGGCCTTGTTTAGGGAGACCTGGATTTTCTGGAATGTGGAGTTATCTGCTGCTCCATATACAGGGAGCCCATAGTCCACTAGGGACAGTATTGATGAGGTGATGGCAAGCCTAAGGGCATGGGAGAGGAGGCAGTCTTTATGTCAGTAAAGGAGCCCAATCCGGGTGTTTGTTGTGGCAGCAAGGGTGTTTATGTGGTCATGGAAGGTAAGGGCTGAGTTGAGGGTAAGTCCAAGATATTTGTAGTTGGATACATGTTCAAAGGGGTGCTGAGTGCTGGGGAGGATGCGGAGAGGTGCACTTTTTGCTTTGTTTTGGTGGTGAAAGAAGATCATTGATTTAGTTTTTTTAAGTTTATGACCAGTCTATGGTCCTTAAACCATGTTTCGGCCTGGGAGAAGGCATGTTGGAGGGTGTCCTGAAGGGACGTGGGTTGATGATGCAAAGCAAAGAGAACTGCATCATCTGCATATAGTAAGATTTTTGTGGAGCAGGCCTTTGGTTAGGAGTTTAGGTAGAGGGAAAAAAGAAGTGGCCCCAGGATAGAGCCCTGGGACACCCCAGAGTGGATGGGTAGTGTGTCGGATAGGGTTCCATTAATTTTGACGCACTGGGACCAGGCAGAAAGGTAACTGGAGCACCAGGCTAGGGGGTCTGTGGAGAAGCCAAGTTGGTGGAGAGAGTCAAGAAGGAGAGGGTGGCAGACCATGTTGAAGGCCTTGGATAGGTTTATGAACTCAGCTCCTGCAATGTTACCAGTGTCTAGGGAGGAGTGCAGGAAGTTGGAGAATTCTAGGAGGGCTGTGGTGGTGCTATGGCCTGAATGGAAGCCATGCTGCTCTGGGCATAGAATGTCATACTTGGCAAGGTATTCAGTAAGTTGGGTGGCAACCACTTTTTCTAACGCTTTAGAGAGAGGGGAAGAATGGAGATGGGTCGATAGTTATTTGGGGAGGCTTTGTCAGCACTTTTATGGATGGGGATAATGACAGCTCTTTTCCAGGCACTAGGGAATTGCCCTAGGCATAGGGATTTGTTGAGCAGGTCTATTAGAGGGACTAGGACCTCGTCGAGGACTAATTGAAGTAGCCTGGCATCTAGGGGGTCATTTATAAGGTTATTGCTGTTTAGTGATTTTTGTAGGTAAGGACGAGCTTCATGGGTGGATATTTTGCGCAGGAGGAAACAAGGATGCTGCAGGGTTGGGGTTGAGATTGGGGCACAGGGTCAAAGAAACAACTAGGGAGAACATTGCTGAGATCCGAGAAGGTGGTGTTTAGACAGTTTGCTATGGTGAGTGTGTCTGTGGAGGCAGTGCCATTTATGGTGAGCTGGGAGAGAGGGAGGTGGGGAGCATGATTTCCCATTGAGTTCTTTGATATTACTCCAGAAGGTTTTCGCAGACCCCCATGTGGTTGTGAGAGTGGATTGATAGTGGCCTGCTTTGGCCTTATGGATGGCTGTAGTGCATCTATTAAGAACAGCATTATAGGATTGTCTGTCCGCTAACCTGCCAGATTCTGTGGCTTTGTGCCAGAGATTATCCCTGTCTCTCAACATTGGAGTAGCGAGGGGGTTATCCAAGGAGCATGTTGCCTTTTGGTGTGGAGTTTGGTGAGTGGAGCATAGAGATCACAGGCCTTGGCGAAGGCCTGTGTAAACGGGTTGAGAGCAATGTCGACACTGAGGGCTATATTAATGGGGGACTGATCTATTTGGGTGAGCAGCTGTTTAAGTTTTATTAACCCTCCTGGGCAGAGACACCTTCAGAAGGTTGTTTGGGTTATGGGTTTGGGTTTGGAAGAGGTCCATTGGAATAGGATGGGTGAGTGGTCACTTTGGGAGTCGAGATATACTTTTATATCCTGGATTTTGTTGGGGCGGTTAGAGAGAATGATATTCAGGAGAGTGTGGGTACCAGTAGATGGGTGAAGTCTAGTGGGTTGGGTAACTAATTGGACCATGTCAAGGGCTGAGAATGAGTCCTTTGTTGGCATGGCTGAGGGGCCAATCCAGTTGATATTGAGGTCCCCTACTAGTGTCTGCTCTGCATTGTGTGGTAGGATAAAGAGGTATTCGGTGAGGGATGTGATGGTAGGCTTTTGGTTCTTAGGGGGTATGTAGATGACTGTGAGGTATAGTGGGCCCCTGGAGTGGTCAGGGGTGATTTTTAGGGTGAGGGCTTGTGCTCCATTTGTGAGTTTGGGGGGTGGGAGCATGTAAACAATAATGTTATTATTGATGTAGAATGCACAGCCACCCCATGCTTTCCTACCCTGTCTTCCCGATATAGGGTGTATCTGGGGAGTGAGACAAAGGCATCGGGAGTAGCTTTGGAGAGCCAGGTCTCCACTAGGGCAATGATATCTAGTTGGTGAAGCGTGGCCCATCACTGAAGCATTGCAGATTTCTTTGGCAGGCTGCATATATTCAGAGAGGCAATGCAGAGTCCAGAGGGTCTGGTAGGTGAAAGTGGTGGTGGCAGGGCATGGATTAGGGTGGATATTACCAGAGAGGAGTAGTAGGATGACTAAGGCTCTAACCATAGGATGGCAGGTTGTTATATTTTTGGGAGTACGTTTGGGGGGGAGGATGTAGTGGAGCAGGGGATGGGCAGGGTTTGGAGGGATGGGCAGAAGCAGAAAGGGTGTAGCCGGGGGCCGGGTGGGTGCTGGGGTTGGGGCTGCCAGTGGTAGGTGGATGCAGGGGTCCAGTGTGTGATGACAAGGTGGGGGGATGGCCAATTCTGGAGAGATGCAATGGTGCAGTCCACAAAGGGCATAGGGTGAGGTCTGGCTGGTGGGAGGTGAACCCCAGAGTGGTTATGAGGATGAGGCACACAAGGTGGAAGTGAACAGACATGGTGCCTAGATAGCTTTGGGGGCAGAATAAAGAGGTTGTGGGGGGAGCCAGAAAAGCTGTAAGAGCTTTGAGATATGCCACAATACAGTAGCTTGACTTGTAGGCTCAGTGGCAGAGCTGCCGACTATGGTGGCAAAGGCATAGGGTTTGAGACCTGCAGTGGGACAAAGGAGAGATTTATTTTAGGCAGACTATAATGATAGAGGCTTTGACAGCTTTAGAAACTAAGCATAAGTTAGCCTGCTTTGGTTGTCTCAGTGGTAGAGCTGAGGATACTGGTGGGAGGGGTACAGGGTTCATAACCTGCAGTGAATATCAGAAATGTTATTTTAGCAGACTATGGAGGGCATCTGCTTCAGGTACAAGATAGCTACCAGATCACATGACCAAGTAGTATATGAAAGCTTATGTTAGAGGTCTGATGTTCTCATGGAAAAGTTTACAGGAAAGCCTGGGAGGAGGCAATAAAGCAATACACCCAGTAGGGGTGTCCTTCCTGGAGATGCTCCCATGTTGAACAAAGGACCCAGGTGGACATCATTATGGTAGCAAGGAGGTGCTGAATGATTAGTGTACACATACACACACTCTGACACTCTCAAAGAGGGCTGGGACAACATGTAACTGTCACTCAAAGTGAGTGAGACCTCTCCCAAAATAGAAGACAAATATACTGTGGTGCTATAAGCAGTCTCTTTCTGTTGGACTAAAACATCTAAAGATGAGGGCCCCTGCCATTACAAAGACTAGCTGATGGATAAGATAGTACAGTAAGGGAAAGTGCTTCTTTAGCTAGGGAAGGTGAAGTATTTTAGGTGAGGATAACTTAGAATTCTGCTCTACAATACATGTCTGTTCAATGCAATTTTATTTTCTGCTTCTTAGTAAATGTGCAACCCTTTTGTTTCCTGTAAATACATCCTGGTGTAAATACTTGTAGTATTTTAGTAAAGATTCTGTTTTTATAGAATCAGTGACTGTGTTATTTAAAAAGGTAATTTTACTATTTCTGCTGGACTCTGTTTGCAGTCTGTATCTGAAGGGGCACTCTACCCACAGTTATTGTGCTGATCTTCCTGACCTTGAGCAAGGAAGAGGTAAAAAAACAGGTTTCTTGGTTCCTGTTGATAAAAGCCTTGTCGTGGCAGTGAGCTGGAAATCCTTGGTGAGTAGGAATTCCTTTACAACACCCATCCCATTCTGTGAGCAAACTACATCTCACATGATCTCCTTTCTTCACACAAAGGCCACGGGGGGAGCATTATGGTTGACAATCCCCAAGAAAGACACCACCACTGATTTGCTAAGACTCCAGAGACCCAAAACCCTAATGTCCTTTCCTTTTCCTGCTTGGGGAGTTGGGGCGGCAATAGGATGGGAAAACCTAATACCACAATTCCCTACTTTTGTGGCATTAAGTTACCTTAACTGGTACATTAACACAAGTTTTTTTTCAAAGAATTTCCTTTTTTTTTTTAAGTAGTATAATAGAGTCCTCATTTGCCTGCAGGACTGCAGAGCCCTCCTGGCCCTGTGCTTCCATCCCTCCATAGATGCATACATATATGTTGTCACAAAAGCACAGGGCCCAGAGGTCCCTGCGCTTCTAATTCAGTAAAAACAGCTACCAAATTATCAGCATAGCATTGTTATTACTCCATCTCATGAACGCCATGCTGATAATTTTCAAATCCCTGTCAAAATGTCATTCCATGCTATTGCAATGTCATTTCATGCCACTGGTGCAAAAACACATTTTGTCTAGAATTTGAAAAATGACAGCTATCACGTTCATGAGGTGATGTGAAAAAATGTCTATGTTGAAAATTTAGTGTGAAAATATTTAAAATTACTAAAGTTACAAGTGAGTGTAGTAAAATTTTACTGCATGCACATAACCTTGCCATTTTTACATATTTTGACCCCAAATTTTCAATGTAGCCTTCTTATGATCCCACCTCATGAACAAGGGTGGTGAAAATGTCCAATGCCTGCCCAAAAGGTCATTTTGCCAAGCAACCACAAAATCAACTTTCAGACCAGATTTGCATAATTCCACCACCATTGTTCATGAGGTGGGGTCCCATAAAAGGCAAATTGAAAATTTGGGTTCAAAATATGCAAAAATGGCAGTTATGCATCAATGTAAAAAAAAAACATTTAAATACGTTGACCTGCACTTATTTTAGTTTCTCGTATTGCAGTCAGCAGTTCCAGCAGCAAGGCTTGTCTTTGATCGTAGAGTGGATCTTTGCCCTGTGACCTGTTCAAGTAAGTGAGGGTGTGTGGGGCTGTCCAGCGGAGTATGAAGTGCTGGATTCTGTGTGGGAGGGTCAGATCAGAAGATTTAAGAAAAAAAACATCAAAGAATGTTTTCTATATTTGAGACAGGGACAGTGATCAGAGGGTGAGTAGTGCCACTAGATACCACAGAAAGATCACTATGGTGATGGTGATTAGAGAGAGGGGGGTGACACTAGACACCATGGAAAGATCAAATTATCAAGGGGTAGTAATCAGAGGGTGGGAGGTGCAACTAGACACCAGGGAAAGTTAATATAAACATGATGAGAGCAACCAACAGTGGGAGGTGCCACTAGACACAAGGAAACCATAACATACTGAAAGGGACAGCATGGGGGGCACCACTAGACACCAGGGAAGTGGTGGCTCACTGCTCTTACTGCAGTCTACAGCACAAGTTACAGCTGCAGAAGGCAAGAAAGACCTGCTGGTCTCATACAGAGAACAAAGCTGAATGGCTCCTCTCAGGAAGCAGGGCACCTGGGATTTTGGGTGCAAAGAAAAGGTATTTCTGGTTCTTATTTTAAAAAACAAATATCAGAATGTATCTAAACAGGGTCCATTTACCTAGGTTCTGGTGTTGGTTTTCACAATGACAGCATTTTTATATATTTTCCATGCTTCTTAGTTGATGAGAAAAGCAAAAAGTTGGCAGTTCTCACAGCACAAAAAAAAAGTTTCATACTGTGCATTGCAAGTGGTGAGAAACCAAAAAGAACAGACCTGGGTTTGAATCCCACAGCTTCTACTTACATACTGTGTGACCCTAAGCAAATCACTTAACTTCCCTGTGCTCCCAGGTCACACTTGTTAACAAGCTTTCAGCTTAGTGTGCTACTTCTGGTTAAACAACTAAAAAAAGAAAAAGGATCTTGCAACACATAATTTTTGTGACATATCAGAACATTAAAAACCCTACTGCATATGCTCAGAACAAGAAAATAAAAAACTTTAAAGCCTTATAACTGTAGAATCATTAAATATTTTTTCACCAAACCTTCCAAAGGCACTAACTTAGGACATCACACCTGCATCCTGTAAGTCTGGGGAAAAAGCCATTCCATGTAGGTTGTAGGTCAGAGCAAAAAAAAAAAAATGTTAAGAATAGGAAACAAATTACAGAAAAAAGACATGCATATATCAGAAACAGCACAAGCTGCTATCACAGAACTTGCCACAGATTCAGATATTGCCTCCTAGACAGCACATGCAGAACCTTAGCTGATTTCATCAAATGGTGACAAAGATAGTAAGGTGCAAAGTTAGGGGGTTAACAATAATATGGAACATCCTACTCAACCCGGTCCCGAACTAATAGTTCAGATTTATCCCCACCTCTTGATTCTATTGGAGAACTATATTTGTAATACATCCTACAAAAGGGCAAGTATTTATTGCTGTTGTTTGTAGGCATGATGGGACTCATTTGCCATCATCACTCAGTTTGTCAACTGTATAACTCTTTAGGACAGTTGTGAGCTGGAATGATTTTTCATGACTGGCTGGCATCTTGGTTCATGTTTGACTGGCTTACACAGCATTTCAGACAAATTTATAAATAACGACTCTGTGATGGGAAGAACAAAATCATTTTTATCCTAGAGGTCAGGAACCTGAAATGCCACAATCTAAGAGGGTTTTGGAATGAGTGGGATAAATGGCAGCAGAAGAGTTCTCATAAAATGTCTTCTTCCTATTCCACTTAGTAACATTCATGTGGTAACCATAACCTTTTTTTCACAGCACAATGGAATTGAGAGTGTAGAAGCTGGCTTCCCAGTGAATCATCAAACACATTCATCTGCCAGACAGGGGGTTCATGTTACCAAATCCAGCCTGGATCCAAGTTCCAATGTCAGAAGGTTAATGCAGAGTTCCGTAGGATCGGCAACCCCTCTGAGGTGACCCAGGGAAGGGGATAAATAGATACACAGAATATGATGGCAGAAAAAGAGTCAATTACAGAGCAGCCCACCAGGATGCAACTCAGTTCTACAGCAGAGTTATTGCAGAATATGAGGCACACTTAATCCCTTTCATCATGCTGGAATCTGTGATACTGCATGGCACACTGCTAGGCTCCACTGTGTTATTTAGTCTGCCTATAATGAAAAGTCTATCTAGTCTATCCATATAAAAAGGGGAGTGACATAGGGCAGAGATCCATTATCCCCACTAGCCCTACCCAATGCTTTGTCACACTGCCTTGCCACTTTGGGGTCATCAATTATGGTAACCCAAAGGTCCCTTTCCTGCTTAGCGACTGTCAGTGCCTCTCTCGTCCTATACTCAGCTCCTGGGTTCCTATGCCCTAGAAGCAGGATTTTGCACTTTTTCACATTGAACCCCAACTGCCATGCTCTTGACCATGCCTCATGTTTCCCAAGATACCTGCACATTCTCTATCCACCCCCTCTTGCGAGTCCACCCTATAACAGATTTTGGTATGATCTGCAAAAGGGTATACATTCCCTTTCAGTCCTTCTGCAAGGTCATGTATGGATATATTTCAATCAATCAATCAATCAAGTCTTTATTTATCCAGGTGAACACTATTGAGCAGGCTCATTTACAAGGTGGGCTTGCATTACACAAGGTCAAGAATAACACTTTTATGTACAGATAATAAATAGGCATAATTATACAGAAATAGAAAAAAAATACACAAAGCAATAACAAGTATTTCAGGTATAGGGTTAACAAGGTTAGGGAGAATGGTATGAGAAGGGGAATTAAAACATTCTGAAACAGCCAGCATATTAAAACATTTTCAAACAGCACGGCATATCATTGGTCAGGACATATGCAAACTGAAGGGGTAGATATGGAGGGAAGGGGTACAGGACTGCAGCTGTTCTAGGAGAGGTGCTACAGTAGATGAGCTGGGGACATATGTGTTAGGAGTCTGAGGGTAAGAAAGATAGTGGATTAGCAAAGAAAAAGGGGGGGGTGATGACTCATGTGATGCAGGGTACTGGGTAGAAGCTCCTCTTAGCAGCTCCAGCCTCCTGACTCAATAATTTTGTGTTTTGGATGGATAAAACTGCCTTAAACCCTCAGAATCTACTCTACATCACTTCTTTATCACCTTGAGCTTCTGTTTGGTGGGTCACTATTTCGATGGATGTTCACATGAAGAAGGCGCCACAGAAACTCATCCCTCCGGCTACCCCTGACAAGGTCCCAAAGAAATCACGGGCCTCAAGTGTGTCACATAAGCCAGAGTATTCGAACCTTGCCATGGAGTAGGAGCCGCTAACCTTGAGCAGGTTTTTGGAGGAATTCAAGCCCTTCCATGAAGAAATAAAGGATACTTCCTCTGAGCTCAAGTCCCTATCTAAAAAAATCGACGAGGTTTCTATTACAACTTTGGATAACACAGCCCGAATTTCTTCTTTAGAGAAGCGTGTGGAAAAGATTGACCCCAGGCTTGTGGCTATGTGGCAGAAGCTTTCTCACCTCAAACTAAAGCTAGAAGACCTCGAGGGTCACAGCCGCAGGAACAATGTGGTTATCCTTGGGCTTCCAGAGGGAGAAGAGGGCCAGAACACCATTGAATTTATTCAAAAGCTGGTAGAAAGGATCACCAGCCCCTCTCCCTTTGGTGCCAAGTACCTCATCGAGAGGGCACATAGGTCCTTGCGGCCAAAGCCTTCACCTGGAGCATTACCTCATCCCATTATATGCCGGTTTTTGAATTACCTAGAATGGCAACATTTTCTGGCAAAGACTAAAGAATTGAACCGTGATGTCTTTACTGTCCTCAGCTGTCTTATGGTTACCCTAATTGCTTTATTTTACATCCTTATTATGATCTATGCCTAAAATGTGCCCTTATGTAACTATTACTGTGCTACCCAATGTATATCTTGTTTTGCTCCTGTACACCTATGTTATGTCTGTGCATTTCTGCATATTGTAACCAATGTCCTGTGCTCTCCCGGGTCGTGCCTGAAAATAGGCAGGTCTGTTGCCTAGCACACTTACCCGGTTACCAAAAGCTAATAAATAAATAAATAAATAAATAAATAAATAAATAAATAAAATGCAAAACTTAGGATTGCACAAG
Organism: Neoceratodus forsteri; assembly: GCA_016271365.2. Classification (NCBI taxonomy): domain Eukaryota; kingdom Metazoa; phylum Chordata; order Ceratodontiformes; family Ceratodontidae; genus Neoceratodus; species Neoceratodus forsteri. The sequence continues at coordinate 377,233,792 of CM057449.1, forward strand.
ATCTACCTGGTTCTGTCAGGCAGAAATGCACAGCATTCCACCCTATAGTCTCAAGGATCATTGCTGTGGGGCTTAAGTTTAAGATGGGGTACCCAGCTAGGCTGCAAGTGCAAGTGGCTGGCACCTGGTTATCCTATGATGACCCAGATGCTGCGCTTTCGGGTTTGAAGTCAGCCCTGCCTGATTTATTTCATGATTCATGACTCACGTCTTCTGAGCTGGAGAAATCTGAACTGGAGTGATGATGCTGTTCCTCGAGATGTAAGAGGGGGACGACTGACAATTTCCGTTTGGGACTGAAAGCCTGCTACTGAAGGCTGAAGGGACATCATGCTGCTGTGCTAATTTAGTTACTTATAGCACTTAGCAATCTCATATTCTCCTGGGACAGCTAATTTCATCAGGAGACTGTTTCAATTGAAGGACAGCTTATTTGGGGCATGGTTTTTCCTGAAAGGCACTTGATGTGTGCTTATTTGCATGTGCATCAGGGAGATTTCGGGCTGGGTTTATCTACCAGGCTCTTGCTTCCTTGGATCCTTTATTTATTAATGGAGGGAACAACCTGGTGTATAGCTGGGTTTTCTTTCTTACACTGTGTATTGCTGTGTGCTTTAGCCTCGGTACCGTTAGAGGGAGCTCCAGTCATTTATCTAGCAGCACAGTGCTGCTAGATAACCTGGGATCTTACTTTTCTTGAGGGTCTTTTTACCAGATGCCTGGGATTATTCAGCATATTTCACACCAGGACATGTGGTTCTGCTGAGGACAAGGCTTCCAGGTGGTTATGTTTTACCTTTTACTGCCTGCCATTTGCAGTATGTATTTAATTGTGCTTAGTTATCAGGTTACATGCAACTATCTCATTAAGCCAGTATTTTAGTTGGATTTCTGGTCTCAAAGAGTTGAACATTTCCCTCTAGCTATCCAAAGCATGCTATCTATGTGATGTTGGTTGAAGCATTGTATTTCCTTTCATATATACTTAACGGTCACCCATGTTTTACAAGGAATGGTTGCAGGACTTGTTTGGGTTTGTGGGGGTGATGTTGGGAGGCTGGGGGAGAGGAAGGAAGCGTAGTTTGTTGATCGTTGTTTGTGACAGTTAGGGGTGGAGGGTGGGTAGGGTGATCAGACCTTAAAGATCTGGTTTACCTATGTTATGAGATATGGGGGAGTACAATGGCGGGGACCGCGGGGGATTAGGTCTGGATGGGAGGGAGTGGGGTTGGGAGGGTGGTACAGCAGTAATCATGGGGTCTTGGATTATGGACACCTGTTGTAGTAATATCTGGATTTTACATATGTGTTTACTTTCTACCAAATTAGATGGTTAGCAACATTAATTTTGCAACTTGGAATGTGAAGGGGATAAGGAAAAAACCTAAACAATATCAGGTGCTTAAACACCTGAACTTGTTGTGTTTCCAGATTATATTCTTGCAAGAATCCCACCTGTTAGACTCTGAAGCTTTACAACTCAGGAGGCAACAGGTAGAACAGGTTTTTACTGCCTCAGGGTCCATTAACAGCTGTGGGGTCATGCTAATTGTCGACAGAGGCATTCCCTTTATTTCCACACAAGTCCTTAGGGATCCAGGTGGTAGATATGTCCTGGTTCAAGCTACTCTTTGGTACATGCCACTTTTACTCTGCAGCATCTATGGGCCTAATACGGACGACCCCGGCATTTTTATGAAGCTTATTACCATTATTCTTCCTTTGCTTCCTATCGCATTAGTAATGGGAGGGGACTTCAATTTGGTTTCGGATCCTAATATGGACAGGTCTGGCAAGGTGTTGAGTGGTCTTTCTCCTGGGCAGAGAGCATTTAGGGATTTATTGGATCAATATGGTCTATGCGATGTGTGGCGAGAGTTGCATCCCAATTCCAAGGAATACACTTTTAGTTCGCCAGTGCACGGATCACATTCTCGCATTGACTATCTAATAATTTCCCAGGCGCTCTTGCCTGGGGTTTTGTCCACCTCAATTCCGCCAGGTCCTGTATCTGATCATTCCCTGGTGGTATGTACCTTGGCTTTTATTAATATCCCTAAGAAAGAGATCCGGTGGAAATTAAAAGACAATTATTAAAGGATGCTAGGTATTGTAACCAAGTAAAAGAGCAGATCGATTTCTTTTTTTCTACTAACTCAAAAGAAGGCATGGTGCCAGATATATTATGGGGCACTTTTAAGGCCTGTATGAGGGGGGATTCTTATCAGTTTAGCCGCAAAGAGGAAAAGGGCCCAAGAGGCTGAACTATTATCCTTATTGTCTCAAGTACGGTCCCTAGAAGCCAATTTATCCCACAGTACTCTGGAAGAGGACAGGAGGAAATGTTTAGTAGCTAAAGACAGATATCTAGACTTGTTGAGGGAAAAGGCAGAATTAGCCATTATCCACACTAAAGCTAGCTATACTGATCAGGGAGAAAAAGTGGGACGTTTGCTTGCTTTAAGGTTAAAACAGCAGGAGTCTGCAAGATTTATCCCACCAGTCAGGGCTCAGGCGGATGGGTCCTTGAGGGTGTCCCCTTCAGAGATTGTGCAGGAGTTTGCGTTGTACTATGAGCAATTATATAGGGATATGAACAGTCCTCTTCCTCCTTTGGAGACATTGGAAGCGTATCTCCGGGAGTCTCATCTCCCTTCCCTGTCAGCTTCACAGAGGAGTTTTCTGTCCTTCCCTATATCCTTGGATGAAATCTTGGAGGTAATAAAGGCCCTGCCCTCGGATAGAGTCCCAAGACCGGACGGTTTTTCCTCATTATTTTATAAAGATTTTCATGAGCAGTTAGTGCCGGTACTTCATCGGTTGTACCTCCGCATTCTCTCTGGGTTAGTCGTTGACACCTATCTGTTTGAAGCCCTGATTGTCCTTCTCCCCAAACCTGATAAAGATCCCAAGTTAGTACAGAGTTATAGGCCTATATCCCTTTTGAACCAGGATATCAAAATTCTCTCGAATATATTGGCCGATAGGTTAATTCTGGTCCTTCCGGACCTGATTGGCATGTCTCAGGTGGGATTTATGAGGGGACGTTCATCATCAGATCACTTACGTACCCTTTCACATGTCTTCTTGGAGTCCAGGGATGCCACCTTTCCTACGTATTGGTGTCCTTGGATGCCGAGAAGGCATTTGTTTGTGTGAATTGGAACTTTTTATTTCAGGTTCTTAGGGCATTTGCTTTTCCCTCCATGTTCATAGACTGGATTCGTGCTCTATATCGGGCCCCCTCTGCTAGGATTTCAGATAATGGGGCATTTTAAAAACCTTTCCTCTTATACTCAGGGTCAAGACAGGGTTGCCCCCTTTCCCCTCTATTATTTAATTTATATTTGGAACCCCTTATCCGAAATATCTTATACAACGCAGAGATACAAGGTATACCGATGGGGAATAATGTGGTGAAGATCACGGCATATGCTGATGATCTTCTCCTCCACTTGTCCCATCCAGTAACATCTATCCCAGCTATGTTAGTGGAGATTGATAAGTTTAGCTCCTTTTCGAATTATAAATTAATGCTAACAAGTCATCTATTTTCCCACTTAACCATAAGGTCTTTAAGAATGATATCATACCTTTTGGTTTGTGTTGGTCACCCCGTGTTCTTAAATACCTGGGTATTAAATTGACACGTAATCCTTCCTTATGATTCAAAGAAAATCTGGAGCCCCTTTCCCAGGCGATTGTTCAGGACCTGGATAGATGATCTAAGATTCCTGTCTCACTATGGGGCCGTATCAGTATAATTAAGATGAATGTATTTCCCCATCTTTTTCATCCCCTCTCACACCTTAATTAATTTATCCCTTTATCCTGGTTTCAGAAAATGCATAGAATTTTTAACAATTTTATCTGGTTTAACAAACATTCCCGGCTGGCATACTATAAGCTGGCTACTCCAAAAGCTGATGGGGGACTGCAGATTCCTCACTTGGCAGTCTATTACTGGGCTAGTCATCTAGCAAAACATCTAAAGTGGGTGAGTCCGGGACCCGAAGGTTTGAGACTGGCTTGGCTTAACATTGAATTAGACTTTATCCAGGCTATGAACATGGACCCCCTGACCATGTTTTATGTTAAGATTTCTTCTCTACAAGACGCCTGTAAATGTCCTACTCTTATGACTTCATTAAAAGTTCATGCGCAGCTCTGCTCTTTTTTGCGATACATTCCGCACTTGGACCTGTCCCAGTCCATATGCAATTCCCTGGCCTTTACTATAAGTAAACAGAGGATCCCCCCCACGTGGTTGCCCCAAGTAGGGGATGGGATAGTATCCACCCTTCTGGATGGTGAGGGGGCATGGTTCTCCGTAACTAATATTATCCGAAAATTCAACATTCCAGTAGCTCAGCAATTCAGGGTTCTCCAATTAAAGCATCTTCTTACCACGGTGCTGGGTAATACCCCTCCCCACCCACCGTCTTTTTCATTGATATCCGAGCTTTCCTCCCTACTTGGACTCTCAAATGTTATCTCCAAAATGTATCAAGTCTTGTTCCACTGGCGGTATGGGGGTTCCTACAGCCCCACCATGTTCTGGGCCTCCCTTTTTCCCTAGTATACCTTCAATTGGCAGGCTCTATGGATGTTTTGTCACAAAAACATGTCTCAAGACAGACTACGACTTATGCAATATCACATTTTACATAATATATATTACACCCCAGTAAAATTGGCGAAATTGGGTCTTCTTGAATCATAGCTGTGTACCAGATGTTCCCAGGAAGAGTGAACACTTCTTCATATATTTTGGTCGTATCCCAAGATAACCCCATTGTGGGATTCAATTAAAGCCAAACTAGACCCCATACTGGGTTTGCAGGATTGCTTTACTCCTGACATTTGCTTGCTGGGTGACCTGTCTTCTATAAAGACTAAAGTTTGGAGATTTCATATCTCTATGATTGCATTATCTGTCAAAAAAATCATACTTAGGCATTGGAAGGATGAGGTTAGCCCATCATACCAGGAATGGGTTCATGAAATTCTCGCTAATCTTCACACAGAGAAAGCTATAGCGAGTCTCTATAACAGGTTACGGACCTATAAGCATATCTGGGATCCCCTTCACACCTTAATTATGGTTGGTTTGGATAAGTGAGTTGTTGGCAATTGTTTATCTTAGCTTTCACAAGGTTTATTGTAATATGGTATCATACTACAATGTTGTAGTGAACTGCTGTCCCGGGGGGGTGGAGGGGTAGGGGGTGGGGCAGATCATGTATTGTTTTATGAGCATATCGTGAATGTTACAATTTCTGTCCCCTGTATCGTGGAAAATCTGTTAATAAAGTTTGAATTGAAAAAAAAAGAAAAAAGGGGGTATAGGTGGAGACAATCAAGGGGCTGGGTTAGGTGGAGATGTAGTGGGCAGGTAAGCAGTAGGCACCCTAGCACACTAAGCATGCTGGAAACAGCTGCATAGCTCCTTAACAGCCTTGGCATACAAGGTCTTGAAGGTGGTTAGACTAACAGGGAGACTCAGCTTCATAGATTTCTGTAGTGTGGTCCAGAGTGAGGGCAACACAAAGCCTATGGCCAATCTCCCAAAGCATGTATTGGCCCTAGGTACCTTCAGTAGAAGCAAAGAATAGCTTCTCAGTCCGTAGTTGCCTACCATGTATAAAGGCAAACTGTCTGAAATGTATTTGGGGTAATTTGTTGGTAATAGCTCTGTAAGTCCAGAGAGCCACATTTCTATTCCTTCTGTACTGAAGGGAGGTCCACCCTACAGCTGCATATAAGGAGCAGTGGTGGGTGGTGATAGGTAGGCCAGTTATGAATCTCAAGGCTCTGTGATATAAGGTGTCCAGTTTAGTAAGACAGGAGGCATTACACTGACTATAAATGAAATCGGCATAATCAATTAGGGATAGAAACGAGGATTGAACTAACTGCATCTTGGCATCTTTAGTCAGGAGGTGGTTTATTCTAAAGCAGCAGATCCTCGACATGCTCCACGAAGGAGAGACTGTGGTCTAGCCAGACACCTAGGTACTTGAATTTTGTAACAAATTCCAGCCTCTCTCCTAGTAAAGTATTTATGGGAAGTAAGGAGCCAGAGATAGCAGGGTTTGCCGAATGAGTAGCCAGAGAGAACAGCATAGCTTTTGTTTATTTGGCATTGAGTAAGAGTTTTTTATTCAGGAGCTGATTCTGCAACAAGTTGAATTCTGTTTGTAAATCTCCACAGGTGGCTTACAGAGTTAGGCGGCTTAGGTACAACACCGTATCATCAGCGAAAAGGTGAATATTGGCCTCCTTGATGCCAACATCAATATTGTTTATATAAATGGCAAACAATAGAGGCCCTAGGATGGATCCCTGTGGAACACCTCTTTTTAGTGGTTTGAGTGAAGAGAGCTCCCCTTTGGCCTTGACCTGCTGAAGCCTATTTATAAGGTAATTATTGAACCAGCACAGAGAGGTCGGGTCCAGATCTATCACTTTTAGGGTGGAAAGAAGCAGGCAGTGCTCAACAGTATCGAAGGCCTTGCTAAGGTCCAGGAACATGGCACATACAATTTTTTGTTTTCCAGCTCTCGTTGCCAGTCATCAGTCACTTTGGCCAGAGCCGTAATGGTACTGTGCTTGGCTCTAAAACCAGACTGCATAGGGTCTAGGAGGTTCTTGTTATCTAGGTAGGTTCTCAACTGAGCATTCACAATTTTTTTCCAGCAGTTTAGACAATATTGGTAGGAGAGATATCGGCCTGTTATTATTTAGGTTGCAGGGATCCCTTGATTTATACAGAGGAATGACATGGACAATTTTCCATAGGTGTGGAAGAGTCCCCTGGCAGAAGAACGAGTTAAATAGGTATGTGATTGGTACAGCTAGGATGTGGTATGCAATCCTTAAGAAGTAGGGGTCAAGAGAGTCAGCACTAGTGCTTTTCTTGGTGTCCAGAACACATCCCAGTATTGAGCCCTGCAGTACCCCGCTAGTCACTCTCCCATCATTAGAGGGAGTGTTGTTAATACCATCTTCTGCTGTATATCTTTTAACCACTTTTTAAACCAGTTTACCCCTTTGGATCCCGCCCCTAGGTTTCTCAATTTCTTTATTAATCTTCTGTGTGGCAGTGTTCAAGGCTTTTAAAGTTAAGATAGGCCAAGTCCACTGCCCTTCCCTGAATTGTTTCTCTGGTCACCCACTTGTAGAAATAATTCCTATACATCTGGCATGACCTCCCCTCATGAATCCATGATGCCTGCGGTCTTGCAGCCTGTAGGAATGAAGATACTCCACCAGCTTTTCCTTTGGCACCAATTTCTGCACTACTGAATTAAGACTAACCAGCTTATAGTTGCTAGTTTCCTCTCTACTGCTGCTCATATGTAGAGGGGCAACATCTACTCTTCTCCAGTCTTCTGTAACCATGCCTGTTTCCAGAGAACTGTTGAATAAGGTCATCAGCTAGGCAGCTAGCATCTCCCTGAGTTTCTTTAGTACTCTTGGATATATCCCATCTAGTCCCATAGCCGTGTCTTCCGTCAGAGCTGCATATCCCTTCAGTACTCATTCATCTGAAAATGGACTTGTGTCTACCTCATCCCCCTCATCCTTTCTACTGCCTGGTGGTTCATTCCCCACTGTTCAGCATGGCAGCTTTTTCTTTTTCCCCTTTTGCATAGTCCCCCTGCTGCCCTCCTTATCCCAACTATACATCCCATTGTTTTCCTCTTCTCAATTATGTATCTGAAGAAAGTCTTGCCCCAATTAAAAACCCCTTTTGCTATGGTTTCCTCTGTCTGAACCTTTGCTCCTCTCACCACCTTTACTGCGTCCCTCTGTTTTACTTGGTACTTTCCTGTCCTTCTCCCTCTGTGTCTCCTTATACCTCCTGAATGCCAGCCTTTTTTCTATCATCACTTTGGACACCTCCCTATAAAACCATTACTCGTTTTCCTTCTGCTTTGCTCACTTCATTCTTTCAGAGGATGGTTGCCTTAATTATGCCCTCGCTTATTTTCCTCACTGTCCCTCTACCCCTTCCTGGCAATCCTAACTTATGAAGCAATTTCTGAAGCAGTCTCTCATTTCTTTAAAGTCCACCCTCCATATGTTCAGGACCCTTGTCCTCATGTGGTTTATCTTGGCTCCTGTTTTTATATGAAACCACACTGTACAGTGCTCACTGGTACCTACGTGACTGCCTACTGTGACATTTGCAATTCCATACTTGTTTGTAAGCACCAGGTCCAGCACTGCCCTATCCCATCCCTAGTGGGTTCCTTAACTAGCTGCCTGAGAAAAGCCCCTTGTAGGTGGTCAGAGATGGCCCTGCTCCTTGCCAGATCTACTATTGGAAAGCTCTGCGCCACATGTGACTGATTGAATGCAACAACTAGCAGCATCCCCCCTTACTTGCCAGTCTGATGGTGGCTTCTACAAGTGCCTTATGCAATTCATATCCCTCTGCTGGAGGTCTGTAAACTACCCCAGTATGGCTAGTGGACCCAGAGTCTGTCTGCAGGATGACCAACCTCCAGTCCTTCCTTTTCATCCTGGTGCCCCTGTATATCTGTGACCTTTATTCCCTCCCTTACATATAGTAAACTCCTCCTCACCTCTTCCCTGCCCCGTCTCTACTGAACAGAGAGTAACCAGGTATGGCTATGTCCCAGTCATAGTGCTCAGTGCACCAAGACTACGTTATGGCTACCAAATCCAGGCTACCTTTCACCATGATGGCTTCCTGGTACAGAATTTTATTTCCAAGTCTTCTTGCATTGGCACACATGGTTTTCCATACCTTATTCACTCCCTGTCTGCTTCCCTGCATCTCCCCCTTTCTGCCTGTACTATTCAATATGTCATCAGGGCAGAACTGAAGGGAACATGTTCATCAGATATTTTCAGAATTCAGGAGACCAAGAGTCCCAGTCTAGCATCCCCCTTGACTCACCTAGGCAGTTCCAGGGCCCTTGGGTCCACACTGCTCACTACTCCAAGGGGGCCAGCCTGGGTTCACAAGTGGACAATGATATGCAGGAGTAGAATAGAGAGGTGTCTCCACCTGGGGTAGTGATATGGGATACCTGTAGGATAAACTCCAGGTTACTACCCCCCAGGAAAATATAGTAACTGCTGTCACAGTTCCTTCACCACACAGTAAATGCATACACTTTCTAATAACCAGCAATACTAAACTCTACCATAAACCAACTTTTCATTTTATTATAAGGATGGGATGAACAGGGGAGAAAATAGTACAACAAAAATAAATGGAAACAACAACTATACTGTCTCACACACTGTCTCCCATGCCTCCCACCTGTGGGTGCACCCGATGATCTCCCCAAATGGCCATTAGAAACAGTCAGTAGGTTCTGGTGGGTACCTCAATGGAGTTGCTCCAGTGGCAGGGATGTGGTGGGGATAAACAGTTTTGAAGCTGTAAAAAGAATACTGTCGTTGAGGCCAAATAACTTGCATGACACAGTCCTGCCAAGGACTTAATCCCCTTTTTCTGTCTTACTAGCTAGTCCCTCAGTCATATCTCTTGAAGTTGGACCCCCTGTATAATGCTTTTTGTCACTTTGCAGCCAACTTCCCCTATCAAATTCACCACTGCTTCCTGTACTCTGCCCTATCCCTCTTCTCACTCGCCAATCAGCGCCTTGTTCATAGTGCTGTTTTCATTGGCAAGTAGTGGTTTAAAGCTGTCCCCTCCTACCTTTCCACACTCCTATCCATCACTTCTAACACAGGATGCTGCCTCTGAACTCATCGTTCCTGCAGTTTCAGCCTCCCACAACCTCACTCACATTCTGCTAAGGTTGCGTTCTCCTTCAGGCTCCCTGATCTTTGGAATCATCTTGCACAGTTGATCCACCTCGCAACCATTCTAGCTTCACTCAGAAAGCATCTCAAACTCCTCCCCTCTTCTTGTTGTAACTGCTAACCCCCCTTGCTCTCTCGTTACTAAATTAGCTACCCTATACATCTTTGCCTTATACCTTAAATGTTAATGTATGTATGTTTAATACTCCAATACCTATGTTGACATATACATATATTGTAACTATTTTATGCCTTGTACATATTGTATATTTCTTACTGTCTTGTTGACATTTGTATTCTTTTGCTTTTTCTACTCTGACCATGTTCAATCCCCTTCCCCTTTCCCCAGGTCACACCTGGAAATGAGTCTTGGCTCAGCATGCCTTTCCCGGTCACCAAATTTTAAATAAATAAATAAGAACTCCCCTGAGCTGCAGCCCAGAGGTACTTAAAGTTTGTAGATTCAAAGGGGGTCTTGCAGAAACTTGTTTCAGTGATACCATGCTGGTATCAGGAGTTGTTGGTGGGGGTCAACATGACAGCAGGTTGCAGACGAACACCCGCTGGTCTTCACCTGTCAGGCCTTTCAGATCTTTGCTTCTGAGACCTTTGCATGTGCTGTTCACCTGACAGGCCTCTTGATGTCTTCCACTCTGGTCTTCTTTTCTGTTGGTCCAAGGGACAGTGTTGCCTGGTTGTTCTCCAGACTTATTACTTGGCACACACTTTTCTCTGCTGGAGTAATGTAGCTAGGCTTTGGGTCATCTCTAGCCCCAGAACACACAGTTACTCAGGCTTGCAGGATTAGCAGTCTCTAATGCACTCATCCCACCAAAGGGAAACACAGTTCGAAAGTCCCATTATTCATAGCTGCAGACACTGTTGGTTTCAAGGCTACAACCTTACAGTTTCTGCTCTTCAGCTGCAAACTCCTATTTCTCTTTCCAGGCTGCAGGACATTCAAACTCTCTCTCTCTCTCTCTCTCTCTCTCTCTCTCTCTCTCTCTCTCTCTCTCTCACTCTCTCACAGAAGTCACAAAGTCTCTTTCTCTATTGGGCTTCAGATTCCCAGGCTATGGGGTCTCAAATTCTTACCCACAGCTGCAGGTTCAAATCTCAGCAGCAGGCTCAATTCTCAACAGCAGATTCAACTTACAGCAGCAGGCATTTTTCTCCTCCTGCTACCTTTGTTTTCCTCAGGCGCTGTCTCTCTATGGTCACAGCTAGGGCCAAATGGCCATTGGTCAGGTGAAGTAAAACAGGGCTTTGGGCTAAGTAGCTCACAACAGTCTCTCCATGTCTCCTCTCGCTGGAATCCCTCATGAATCTCTCCTTTCAGTGGGCAAGCACAGCCTTTTATAACTTTTGAATAGTCCCTTCCTTATTGGCTGCATGCTTCCTGGGCATCTTTAGTGTCCCTTGACATTTACCCAGCAGCCCCCATTCTTCCAGAGTCCCATGGAGGCCACCATATTTATTTATGTTTTGCCCAGTTCATGCTGCCAAGTAACTTGCCCCCTATAAAATAAAATAAATGCCATTTTAGGCTCTGCTTATCCAGTGGGAGGCAGTACACCTTTCACTTTACTTGTGGGAGGCCCCCCTTAGCCCACAGGGGCTCCCAAAACACATACTCACCTTTTGCACCCTTTCTGCTGCCCCCAGTTAATGGAGCTGTGGCTCCTTTAAAAATTTCTGTCCCTCTGACCATCTTTTTTATTTACATTTTCACTGGTCTGTTTCTTGGCAGCTCCCTGGACTGGTTACTGACCCACATGCACCCAGAGGCATGTAAACAGTTTTGGACCTCAGCCTCTCCATCTCCGATGGGGCCGAGAAATGGAGAAATGGTGGCGGCTGCAGTTGCAGAGCTCTACCAGGCACACTAGTCCAAATCCCACCAGTGACCACTGACCAAAGCCCTCCAGTCCCCATTCAGCTGAGCTGGGGGGCCGGAGGTAGAATAAGGACCCCATGGGGCCACAACCCCATAAGGTAAGCCCAACCTGGGTTGGGGGATTACATCAGTCCTAGCAAAGAAAGACAATTTGGAAAGGTGATCAAAAGTGCAGCCTGCAGCACATGCCCAACTTCAGGGACACATTGGGCAGTAGAATCACTTAATTTCTCAATCATGTGCTGTAGTAGAAACAAGGAAAGAAGTGGCACATTTTCAAAGACAGCACTCTTCAGGAAGAAATCGTCAGATTCATTAAAGAAGCAATATTCACAAAATTGTGTTCTTTGCTGAAAACTTTTCATTAACAGCTGTGCTGCAAAATACAAAATGACAGCTTCCCTTACATCTTTTGGAAAAGCAATAGTGCAGTGAAACACACTGGGGAGCTTTTCATTTTTTAATTTGGAGCACAGCTGTAGAATAAAATGTTTTATCAATGAATACAGTTTTGTGAGTACTGCTCATTTGATGCCACTAATAATTTCTTCCAGAAGAGTGCTTTCAATTTGGGTGATAAGTTCACCTTTCTTTTCCTAGTATGTGTCTTTCTCAGTCCGGGGCACCATGGATAGCTTTTGGCAGTGTGTTTTATATTTTGGGAAGTGCAGTACTATGATTTTGCTGCTCCTTGCGGTACTGTAGAATTACAACACAAGATCAGTAAAATCAATATACTGTACTGCCAAGTAAAGTGCAGTATTATAACTATGCTAACTCTTTAGAGTGTAGAGAAAATCACCCCACTGCCTCTTGTAGTTCAGTAGAAGCACCCCACTGCCACTGTCCCATTTGAGTGAAGCTGAATCATTGCACCACCACTTGGAATACTGTAGAATCATCGCACTGGCAGCTAGAGTGCAGTATAACTACTACTCTGCCCTTTGAAGTGCAGTTCAATCACCACACACACCAAGAAATGCAGAGGCATCATTACACCGATCATGAAGTGCAGCAGAATTACTGTCCTACCTATAAGAGTGCAGAACAATCAATGCACCACCATTCAAAGAGCAGTGGCATTACAGCACCACTTCAAGTTGTACAACAGTATCATTGCACCGCCTGTGGAGTGTAGCCGAAGCATATCACTGCCCTGAAGACCAGTGGATTCACTGCAATCCCTCTTTCAGGTGAAGTGCAAACACTACACTGCTTCTCTTAGTGCCCAAGATTCCTCATGCTTTGTATCACAACCCCACTTAGCAGGTCAGGCCCTCTGCTCCCACAGTGCCAACCTTCGAGTGCAGTATTGTGAACAGGAACAGAAACAGGGTAACCCTCCTGTCAGTTTTGTGGGTTCGAATCAACCTTTGGTCTCAAGTTCTGGAGGGATTAAAACTGTGAATCTCTTGCTAGCATACCCAATGTACAGGCTCAGATAATTCTACTCTTCAGGGGATGCCAGATCTCTTTCGCCTATGGTCACCTAACCAGGTGTACAAAATTAACCCTTAAAAACTCTATTAAAGACCTCAGATAAACTCTTACCTTTTTCCCAGTTTGGTAAACCAGTAAGCTTTTCACAGTGTCAACTTTAACAATGTATGCTTCACTTGCCAAATAAAGAATTTCAAAGGCACACCAAGTAGTCTCTTGAAATAAGAGATTTTACTTAAAATAGATAAAAAATACTGTATGTAAACTGTAAATACAGAACAATATATCACAAAATGTACATTCACTTAAAAGAATAAGGTTTAAAAGTGCAATTTCCTACCAACCATACACTTAGACTTGCCTATCTAATGTGTTCTTCTAATAGTGCTAAAAAAAGTAGATGTTGTAGCTTCAGAATTCAAACATGTGTATCACCTAAAGGTCAGCCACAGCATAACTAAAACACTGTTTTGAACCTGCCTTCTCCATGATGTCATCATCTAGCTCCTCCTTTTCAGGATCTATATATATATATATATATATATATATATATAACACACACACAGAACAGGAAGTCCCATCAAGAGGTATTAAATTCTGTGATTTCAGCAAAACTCATTTTCCAAATGATGGCACTCTTAATTAAGACTGTGATTTTCCAGTGTCCTCTTTCATCCAGGAGCAGTTTCCTGCTTTCACAAAGACATCAAAGAGCTTTTACAACTTAGCGGTTTTCTCACCTAGCTGTAACATAGTTTTTCCAGCTCCAGTTGAAATTAACTGCCCTTCCTGAGGACATCATAAAATGGATATGTTGGTTCTTAGCTTCAAACAGCCCAGATCCTAAATACGGCTATAAAATGTGAGTTTTTGCAAGTTAATTACCTTACAGAAATCTGCTGTTTAACATATATCCTGCCCTTTGAAGTGAAACCTGGGGGGTCATCCAGGAGCACATCATTTCTCATGACAGACAATCACACTGTATTTTTATTTTACAAAAAAATCATAGAGTAATCAGAACCAGCTGTCCAAGCATCACACTTCCCACAGGAGTACAGTGGGATTGCCATTCTAACCTCTGGAGGGCAACAGGAAGCAGTGTGCTCCTGTGGGTAGAACACTGGCTTGGGAAACAGAAGATCACAGGTTTGACCTCCCCCACAAAAGCCATATACTCATGGTGCGACCATAGGCAAGTCACTTAAACTCTTAGTGCTCCAGTCCATCCTAAGGATTGGCCAGTGAGGAACTTGCATTTGGTGAAGATGTTAAATCCAGAATATTGGACACTGGTAAAGCAGATACAAAGGAACTCAGGTCCCTTCAGCATTTTAGCACATCATATGTTCTCATTGGAGTGCAGTAAAATTGCTATACTGTCCCTTGGAATGCAGCAGAATAACCATATTACCCCTTGGAATTCAGCAAAATCACCATGTTTCCCTTGAAATACAATGGAATCACCATGCTGCCCCTTGGAATGGAGTAGAATCACTATGCTACCCAGTAGTGTGCATCAAAATTCTGACTTTAAATACCTGATATATTAAAGTTGTGAAAGTTAACACCGTTCAGACCATCAAAGCCGAGCTAGACAAATTGCTGAGGAAGAATGTCATTAAGGGTTACATTACAAGAATAGGAGTAGAATTCTGTCTGATACACTTGGATGTGCTCACGCTCACTTGAGTGTAGTCTCTGCCATGCACCATCAGGAAAAGATGTTTTTTATTTTATTTTATTGTGATCTCGGATTAACACCTTTTGAGAATAAGCTCATTTATTGAACACATTTGAAAAATTTGTATTTCAACTTCAATGACAACCCCTCTTCTCCCTCCCTCCTGGTCACAACTGCAAAACAGCCTATTTGGAGTCTGCTTGTGTACCTGGTACAATATGTTTCAGATACATACATAAAAATGCTTCCTTGAACATTTGGAAGTTAATGTATCATTGTTGCTAATTTATAGTTGAAGAATACATAATAACATGCAAAGTAGTACATTGCTATGTTGAGCCAATGCTAGCTTGTTCATCCTTCTCCTTCTCTTTCTTTGTTTATGGCCTTATATTGTGCAAGGCTGCATTGCTTTGCAACTTCAGAGTTGATGCGCATTGAAAGCCTGCGGCTGTATAGATGCCGTTCGATCACTTTAAATCTAGACTGGTTGTGGTCCATCATAATCAGGATGTTTGACGATGTGTCCTCTTTGCTCAAATGAGATTTGCAATGTTTGTTTTTCTTGTTTGCATATCCTGGTCAATGCTGCCATGGAAACAAATTCCAATCCATTCAGTTTGATACTGTGGTAATAAACTGTATCCTTAATACACACATTCAGTTCACATCAGGCTTGTAGGCATCTGTAGCATAAGAAGCCTCCTTGACATCCTTGTGGAAAGAAAGACAATGTCACTATAAGGGAAGAAGTCTGATGCCAAATTCTTTACACATCAACCTGAACAGATATGTTAACTTCCACCTTCTTATAAACGATAGGGCTACTTTAATTGTTACTTTGTGATCTGAGGTAGGGCTATTTAAACTGTGTTAGGGGCACTGTGAAACAGAGTTTACATAGCAGCCAGCTACTGTACATTCCTATCTAGGGTAGGGCTACATAATCTGTTTCCAGGGCACTGAAACATAAAAACATAGAAATTGACAGCAGATAAAGATTGCTAGGCCCATCCAGTCTGCCCATAAGTCCGCCCCCTCGTTTGTGGCCTTTGACCCTATTAGGTTAGCAACTTTACTCCTCTCCTCCCAGCTTCTATGGTTCCCCTATATCTACCACATACATGTTTAAATCCCTCCACTGTGTTTTGTCCCATCGCTTCCTGAGGCAGACTATTCCATGCATCCACCACCCTAGCCATGAAGAAAAACTTCCTCACATTACTCCTTAACTTGCCTCCTTCCAGTTTCATATCATGGCCTCTTTTTATCATATAAGATTTTATTATTTTTCAGATATCATAACATGCATTCTATCTATAATTGGATAGACCAATACATGTCATACTAATGCAAAATAATTCTGATGGATTACAACTCTTGTTTCAACAACAACTTCTTTTTCCATTTAATCTATATTCCTATTACTGTACTGTAGGTGCGGGTACCCGGTCAAGTGAGTGCTACCAGAATAGCACCACAATTTACAACACTAGTCTGTTAAGCGCTCACATGGACAGTGAGTGGGATTTTACAGTGCTTGCTGTAAGCGTGCCCCTGGTCGCTCTCCGTGGTGCTGGACAGAGACAAGGGCACCAGGATCCAGGAGGCTGGCCAAAGTGCTCCCATGGCATGGAGGCTGGTGCATAGAACAGTTTGGCCAGCAGTAGTGGAGACCAGGGCTCTAATCCTGATCTCCCAATCTTTTTCATACACTGAGGACTTAGAATATTTTACGTGGGGCTGTGGAAACACTATTCCACAGCCCCACAATTTTTAACTTTCCTCTATATCTTCTCCCCCCAGAGATAGAATCCTTTAGTCTGGAGGGGTGCTTCCCCAGCAAAACAAAAATGTGTGCCTTTTTCCCACTCGCTCCTAGCCAATGTTATTCTTATCAGTACTCTTTGGACTCAGTGCTGTAGGTACGAGCATCTTACTGCATACTGTTACCTACAAACATCACAATCTGCTATCCTAGTATTTTGTGATGGTGGTATGTGAGTATCATCTGTTCATGAAGGAGGGTTGCCTGGTGATGGTGCAGGTACCAAACAAAGGTGTGAATTTAGGTAGGAGTCCCATCATCTGTGGTAAGTTTGAGTCTGATTTCTGTTGCCAAATGATAGCCATTCATAGGTAGCCAGCCTGGCCACTGCCATGTCCCATCTCAGAAGTGATGGTGCTGTAGCCTATTTCCATTTCATCAAAACTACAAGTATTTTCTTGGCCTCAGGAAGCACTGCTGTGACCCACCTCCTTATTTGCTTTGAGTTTGTTGCTAGAGTCACGCTGTCCCCTAGTATAATAAGTGTTGGTATATCCAGGATACATATTCCAGTCACCTTGGTGCAGTCTACCTGGACCCCTCCCCAGAAGGAGGCCAGAATGGGGCATTGCCAAATAATGTGCAGTAAGTCATTCTCTGGCTCCTGGCATCTCCAGCATTGGGGGTGTGGCAACAGACACATTTGTTGGAGTGCCACTGAGGAATGGTACCATCTCAGCAATAGCTTAAGTTGCAGTACTTGGCTCCTTGCATCTGTATAGGCCCTATTTGCATCCCCTAAGCACTTTTCACAGACCCCTTGGGGTATGTCTGTTTGTAGCTCTGCATCCAGTGTTCTCTACTCTTCTCCATAGTGGTAGGCTGCCTGTCTCTCATCATCCTGTATATCCTATCTGCTAGCCCTTTGTTATTCCTTGGTTTGTGGAGCTCGTGCAAGCCATCCCCATCCCTGTACCATGCCCATATTCCTTGTAAATTCCCATATTGCTTCCCTAATCTTGAGGTATCTCCAAAAATCTGATTTGTGGAGTTTGTATTTCTCCTGCAATTGTTGGTACATTATCAGGGGGCCTTAGTCTCCCTCTATCAGATCATCGATGGTATGGACACTCTTCTCCCTCCAAGTTTGCCATGATGGGTGTGCTCCCCCACCTGGATGGCCAGGTTATCCCAAAGGGGTGTGTATCTCATTGGTGGGCCTATTTTGTTACCTAGGACTTGTGTTAGAGTCAGGCATTGGTGCTACACCCTTCAAGTGTCCCATATTACCAGGGAGTCTGTAGGAGTCAGTCGGGATTTCCCCCCAGCATGTTCCCCATCCAAGCCTGTCCCAACATGTCCTTTTCTAGTAGTACCCATTGGGGGCTCAATGGTCCCTGGGGAAGAAATCATCTAGTGGCCCACACAAACCTGTATGCCTGGGCAAACCCGTAGAACCACAGTAATCCTAAACCCCCCCTTAGACCAGTGGGCTCTCAACATCCTCCAGCTGAATATTGGGGCTTTGCCTTTCCAAAGCAGTCCCACTACCGTCTTGTTCAGCATGTGGAATACTTTGGACAGCACTTCTCCTGGCAGGTTACAGAATACACATGTGATTTTTGGGAGGGTGAACATCTTGAGGGCTTCTATCTTGCCTTTAAGAGAAAGCCTCAGTTTTAGCCATCTTTGGATGTCTGCACTGATCATGTTCAGAACTGATGTGTAGTTCTCTTCAGCCAGCTACCTCCAGCTAGCCATTACCCTAATCCCCAAATATGTGAAACCCTGAGGGGTTCAAACTGGGCATGGGGTCATAATGTCATGGGCAAAACCACGCACTGCAACAATGCTGCATGAAAAGCAATGTGCGGCAAAATAATGTTGGCACAATATACCGACCAGTACACACACACAGCGTACACTGCAGCAACAACTTAGTTTTTTAGGGACCCTTACAACATGGGGAATTGCCCCCATACCCCTGAACTAATTATAATCAACTCCTGGGGGTCATAAACATTGGGGTTAAAAAAATCTTGGGTTGGGGAAAATGTTTGTTATTGGGGCCATAAAAAGCATACAGCACAGTGGGACCTGGGAAGAACCTCATTCCCAGGTCCCTGACACCACCAGAGGCAGGTGTTCTAGCCACTCGGCCATGGGAGCAGCTCAGCCAGGCACTGCCTAGATGGCATCCTTCATCTTCCCTACTGGCAGCCTACAGCAACAGGGGTAGCAGTTTCTACTGCACGCTGTCAACACCCCTGTTGCTGTAGATCCATTAGTGCATCTTACAGCTCCATATTTCATGCATGGTTTAATCTGTACTATCCTGACCCGGAACCCTAAACTACCAGTATCTCTTGCACTCTGGATCTTGTAGATGCTTGATTCTGTGGTGAGATTGTGGTTTTTTTTGTTGACCTTAGTCCCTGAGACCTCCACATATTCCTGTAATATTTCCAGAACTGGGGTAGGGTAGACTCTGGATTCTCTGGTTTCAGGAGGAGATCATCTGAGTAGGTGTTTATTAAGCATTGCCTCCCCTTAACCTCAATGCCCTTTATTTCCTCTGACTTGAGAAGTCTCCTTGCTAGCGGGTCCAGTATCCCAAAAACAGTAGTAGTGAAAGGGGGCATCCCTGCCTGGTAAACTTTTATTCATTTATTTATTTGAATTTTGATGACTGGGTAGATAAGTAGTCTCTGAGGGAGCTTGTTCCATTTTTATGGAGCTAGAAAGGCAAAGGATCTCCTACATGTGGTATGGCGAGTCTTGGGGATATTTAGCAAACGGAGGTAGGAGGAACGAAGAGTCCTAGAGATGGGTTTCCAGGTAAGCATGTTTGAAAGGATAGGTGGGGAGGGAAGGTGGATGAGTATGAATGTAGTACAAAGAAGTGGGAGATCAAGTTTAGCCTTGAAGAATGGCCAGCTTAGGGCTTAAGGACATCGCAGTGGTGCGCTTGAGCAGGTTTCATGGTGACGAAGCATGCGATTCTATGGTAGGTTGGCTTCAATTTGGAGACAGTGGTTACCTTAGCTGAGTGGAGTACAGGGGTTCCATAGAAGAGACGTGAAAATAAGGTTGCAGACACCATGGTTCTCCGAGATTGGGGGGTCATGTAAGGGGCAATTCGGTAAAGCATGCCCAACTTTTGATGTGTGGATTTGATAGTTCTAAGAGCATGCTCTTCAAGAGATAGATTTTCATCTAGGGTAACTCCTGAATATTTAAAGGATTCCACTCCTTCTAGCCCCATGCCTGTAGAAATATTGATTATAAAGGGCTGTTGAGTGGATAGGTCATAGAAGGTGTGTCGGAACAGCATGTTTTTGGTTTTTTTGGTATTAAGAACCAGTAGGTTCTGTTTGAACCAGGTTTCAAGGAGCCAGAAATCCTTTTCTAGGTCCGATTTGATGGCGTTATCCAACCTATATAGGATTGGGTCGACTGTGTATAGTTGTACCGTCACACCACTGCAGTTGCTAGGTAACTCATTAATGAAAATGGAGAATAACAGAGGACCCAGGATTGACACCTGGGGGACCCCGTCCATGATATGAGTAGGGAACAGGTGACGCCAGCCCATTTGACACATTTCAGCCAGTTAGACAGATAATTAGAGAACCAGAATAGGGTATGAGAGTCAAGGCCAAGCTTATGAAGTTTTGATAGGAGTAGTCAGTGGTTTACGAGGTTGAATGCTTTTGTGAGATCGACAAAGATGGCCCCAGTTGCACACCTCAGATCCATAGCCTTGGTCATAGCATTTGTTGATTCTAGAAAGGAGCATAACTGATTATATAGTATTTTTTCTTGAATTTTAGCAAGGGAACACAGTATAGATATTGGCCCGTCATTTTCAGTAAGGTTGGCTGGAGCGCTCTTAAGGATAGGGACCACTATAGTTGTTTTCCATTTATCTGGTATAGTGTATGAGAGGAAGGACCTATTGATTAACAGCACAACTGGGTAGGCAATAGCTGGGGCACTGATCTTAAGGAATCTGGGAGGAAGCGACTCAAATCCCAGTGAACTATCAGGGTTTAATTTGGTTAAGAGTTTCAGGACTTCTGTACGTAAGGTGAGTCTCATATGAAAGGGAGTGGGGTAGGTCAGGCTGGGCAATGTTGGGGGGGGTGGATGTAGTTGGTAGGCCTTGTTATATCTGTCTAGGTCAGTAAAGAAATGATTTATACCAGATGCAATATCTGGGGGGTGGATAGTACCATGCCATTGTTGATCACGGACTGGGAGAATTCGTTCCTTGCCTTTGAGCATGGTATGGACCTGCACCCAGAAGCTTTTAGGATTACTGAGAAGGTCAGTTTGCAGGGATTGTAGGTGTTCACTTTTGGACTTGGTGTTTTGAGATTTACAAACATTTCTCAATTGGCGGTATGTTAGCCAGTCAGAGTTGTGGCCAATCTTTTTGTAAGTATTCCAGGCTCTGTCACAGGAGTGCAGAACTAACTGCTGGGAGATATTCCGGTTAGTGAGGACCGCTGTAGTGGGAATGTTGTATCTGGTGACAATCTATATATTAAATTCACAAACTTATGAGCATGCATAGGAACTACGCAAACTGCAGCTAGTAAAACAGTCATTTTAGGAATTTTTCACCAAATTTTCAAAATAGCCATTTAAGACCTCTGCTCATGAACAGTGTCACTGTGATTTTCTTAATGTGTCCCATACATTGATTTAGACATCGACTAGCGCCATTGTGCACTACATGGGCGGAAACACATTTTGGGCAAGATGTGAAAAGTGACAGCTGTACTGCTCATAAGGAGGTGTGGTAAAATGGCAATGTTGAAAATCTGGAGTGAAAATATTGAAAATTCGCGAACTTCACGGTGTGCGTAGGAACTACATAGCGCGCTCGTAAAACAGTCATTTTAGGAATTTTTCACCAAATTTTCAACATAGCCATTTAAGACCTCTGCTCAAGAACAGTGTCACTGTGATTTTCTTAATTTGTCCCGTACATTGATTTTGCACACTGACTGCGCCATTGTATACGCTACATGGTGGAACACGTTTTGGTGAGATGTGAAAATGACAGCTGTACTACTCATAAGAAGGTGTGATAAAATGGCAATGTTGAAAATCTGGAGTGAAAATATTGAAAATTCGTGAACTTATGGCGTGAGTAGGAACTCTAGCACTCTAAGTAAAACAGTCATTTTTAGAATTTTTCCACCAAATTTTCGTGTAGGCTTCTTGAGAGCCACCTTATGAACACTGGCAGTGTCGTTTGTTAATCAGTTCGAAGGTGATTTGCGACAGTGACTGCAAAATCACCCTTTGGGCCTGAATAACGCCATGACAGTGACAGCATTCATGAGAAGGGTCCAAAACCCCATGTTTAAAATTTGGTGCAAAATTCCAAAATGCCTGAGATATGCAACAAAGTTGAAAACCCTATCTATCCCATTATACAGCTTACGGCATTTCCTCAGTTCAGGTCGGCTTTGAAGAGTGCAGGCGTGTTCCCGGTCCACCGAGATCGTCGCACCAAGCTCCGTGGTAAGTATGGGGTGAGGGTGGGGAGAGCAGGGTGCACAGTGGGTGGGTGCGGGTTGTGGGGAGGGCAGGAAGACTGCGTGGGACCGTTTTTTCTTTACAGGTATTTAAAAAAAAAGACAGCGGCGGGCGTTCTGCACGCTGGGGTGAGCTCCCAGCGTGGCAGAAGCGGCTGGCGGGCGTGGAGCCGATGGGGATTGGGCACCCCGTTGGCCATGGCATTTGTTGCCATGCTGGGGTGGGCTCCCAGCGCTGACATCCTGTACTCGGGGGGGAGACAGTGAAGCGGCGAGGGGATTGGGCACCGCCATGCTATACCATTGAGTTGTCACGCTGGGTTGGGCACCCAGCGTGGCATTTGAAAGGCTTTGGGGGGAGCGCAGCACAGCCGATGGGGATTGGGCACCCTGTCGGCTATAGAGTGTGCTATGGGGAGCACGCAGTATGCCTGCATGCGTGTGTGTGTGTGTGTGTGTGTGTGTGTGTGTGTGTGTGTAGGGGAGCTGCGCGTGAGCAGGCGATATCTTATCACTGCTCATTGAGCGTGCTCCCCTTTCAACTGTATGCCACTGCATTTTGGAGCTTGTCACAGACAGCTCCAGCATGCATTGATGGACAGGGCGCGCTGCCAACACACTGACTGAATTGGAAGAGGGGTGACACACCTCCAAAACTTGATGATGGCATCTATGTTTCTTGCACATGCATGCAAGCAAACATAAAAACTATGATCAATCTTAGAAGATCTGCAAATTAATCCAAACATGCTGGCAATTTTTTTTAACTCAAGTATTTTCCTCCTTGACCTGCTAGCGTACTTCTGTCCTCCTCCAGTCCCTGGTCACTGCCTCACCCCTTTAGCATCTACAAGCCCTGTATCCCCACAGATTACCCCTGATGGCAGGGCGGAAGGGCATCCTTCCACCCGCAAGCATACATCCAGGGTGGGCTGGGGAGTTCCTTGAGGCGTCGGAGCCAGAGTACTGGAGGGGCTTCATGGAGCCAGCAGCCATGTTTCTCTTTATCTTGGTCCCTCCCCTTGTGGCCTTGAATACACATGCTTGGAGGCGCGTGCGCATCACTAAGCCATGTTACTTGTCTCCCTGGCACTAGCCCCATCTTCCACCAGGGGGCAGCCAAGGAGTGGGATGACATGCCCACCCGTCCCCATGGGAGGAGAGCAGTCATCGGATACTCAGTCCTCTCCCTCCCCTGCTGACCCCCAGTGGCCCATGCTCATTCCTGAGCAAGGGTCACCGACATGGGGCGAGGTGTGGCGTCCAGCGCCTCAACCTTCAGTGCCACTGGGCCAACATGCTGGCAATTTAAACAGAACTGTATTACAATACGTGGACCAAAATTAGATATTCAATAAATGGTGACTTACATGGTTAAGACAAATATTGGGTAAAGCAAGGCTGATAGGCAGGAAATTAAATGTATTTACCCCATGCCATAGTTTGCACACATTCTCAGTTCAGCCTCAGTAAAAACCAACACTTGTCAATGCTGAATGTTGGCTGCTTGTTTAACAATTTGTTTTTTGTAATTCTGACCCCAAATTTTGAAGATACTTGTTTTAGGATTTGCCTTATTGACATAGCATGTGCCATTTATATAGTATATTGGCCAAAATGTCGTTTTGCAACAGAGGTGCGAAAACAGATCTCGCCCTGAATTTTAAAAATGACACATGTCACATTTATGAAGTGTTGTGGATAAATGGCTATATTGAAAGGTAGGAATCAAAATATTGAAAATTAGTGAAGTTATGAGTGAACATTGAAATAGTGCAACATTCAATCATACCCTAGGCATTTTACCATATTTGTACACCAAATTTTCAACATAGCCTTCTTATTACACCACCTAATGAATGCGGTAGGTGAACATTTTTAAATTCATGGCAAAACATCATTCTGGGAACAGGTATGAAAACACATTTTAACCAGGATGTGAAAAATGACAGATGTCACATTCATGAGGTGCTGTAAAGAAATGGCTATGTTGAAAATTTGGGGTCAAAATATTGAAAATTACCAGCGTTACGAGCCTGGGTTTGCGAATTTCAACATAGGTTCATAACTTTGTTGTTTTTAATATTTTTACACCAAATTTTCAACATAGCCTTCTAATGACTCCACCTCATGAAGAACAACAGAGACAGTTTTCAACTCCTGCCCGAAAGGTGGTTTAGGGCAGTGACCGCAAAATCACCTTTCGGGACAAATTTGCCTAATACTACTGTAATTGTTCATGAAGTGGGGCCTTAAAAAAGGGGTTTGAAAATGTGGGGCAAAATATAAAAAAAATACCAAGTTGCCAGCCTGGTGGCACTGAGGGTTGAGGCGCTGGACACCACACTTTGCACCATGCAGGTGACCAGGGTTTGGGAATGGACTCGGGTCGTCGGTGGGTCAGCAGGGGAGGATCAGCATGAAGCATTCCTAGACTGCTCTCCTGATCCTGGGGAGGGCTGGGGAAATCCACCGCACTGTAGTGGCTCCTGGGGACTCCCGGGGGCACTACATGCTGGTGTTCATGTTGGGGGAAGTATGGCAGATGTTGGCACATTGTGCCAAGATGTCATTGCACGTCCGTGCTCCAGTGGGCACAGTCAGGTGGAAAATGGCTGGACGTGACCATGCAGCTTGATGGCCGCACCCTGCCTCGCCAGGAGGACTCTCTTAGAATCGCACTGGGGGGGTCCAGGGCTTGTCCGACTGGGCAGGGTATGGGGAGACCCTCCAGTGTACTGGCGATGGCTGTACTGGATCCGCCATCATGTGAGTGAGCCTGGTGCTCTCTCAGTGGACAGGACCAGCGGCTGGATGCCCCCCACCAGTAGTTGCCACAGTAAGGCAGAATAAAAGAGATGCGATAAAAAAAAATGACCAAATTATGCCACCAAGTTCAAAACACTTTTGAAATACATTTTACCACATACATGATTTGCTCCACTTGCAGTCCATCTTTGAAGAGTGACGACATCTCTGCAGTCCAGAGAAGATTATAGCATTGGACCCCAGGTGGGTAAGTAAGGGCTTGGGGGGGTGTAGGGTGGTGGGTGCTGAGTGGGAGGGTCAGGTGGGGGGAACAACGGTGCAACAGACAACGATGGACAGTTTTAAAAAAAACTACAAGGGATGGTTTTCAATATTTCAGGTGATGACATTGGGGGATTGGTCACCCCCAGTGCCAGTGTTACATTTATGGGATGGGGTGGTGGGTGCTGATAGGGATGGTCAGGTGGGGGAGACTAGTTACGGAGCACCTGCAAGAGACATCAATGGACAGTTTTCTTTGTTTCAGCCAACATATATAAATAAAATAAAAGGAAAAAAAACTACTACCATCTCCTACTGTCACAAAATGTTGCTTGTGTGTGCACAAGACAACATAGAAATTAAATATCCTAGGCGAAGTATGGATACATCCTAGAAATTCCCTAGTGGTAATGTTCAAATAATCCATTGAAGACACTGTTTTGATAATTGTTTGTTTGATGACTCATAAAATGTAAGGTCTGTAACCAGTAAGTTATTATTCTGGACTAAGACATAAAAAGTCCTAAAATGTTCTTGTCTTACTATGTCCTTTAAATAATTTATTCCATTTGTTTCCCACTCCGGCCTCTGCAGGGTCATATTATTGATAGAAACATTGGGGTTACCCCATAAGGGTTGTGATCTGGACTTACTCATATTTAATTTAAGTAATTCACTCCATTGACTAATTTGTTGCATAGAATCAGTGATCACCTTGTTTAATTTGGATAATTTAGCTTTAGCAAACAGTAGGGCACTAATGTTAATACCTTGACAAGCCAGAATTGCTGTTTCCATGTATAACCAGTCAGGAGTGTACAAACATACGAACATATGAAGAAGCCAGCAGAAGAAGGCCATTTGATCGATCAAGTCTGCTCATATTGCAGGGTCCACATATTGAGCTAATGTCCCTGCCCTCCCTCCCTCCCAACTCCTCCTATCCTCCGTACCCATGATCCTTACCTTCCTCCTATGCCTAGCCCAGCCTCTCTTAAAGCTGTCCACTGTCTTCAACTATATGACCTCTTCCAGCAGCACATTCCAAGTGTCCACCACCCTCTCTGTGAAGAAGTGCTTCCTGACCTCCCTTCTAAACCTCCCATCCACCCGCTTAAGACTGTACCCCCTTGTGTTATGGTTGCCACTCAGCTTAAAGAGGCTCTTCTTATCAACCTTATTTATCCCTTTCAAGTACTTGAAGGTCTCAGTCATGTCCCTTCTCTCTCTCTCTCTCTCCTGTCTTCGAAGGAGTAGAAACATAGACTTTGATGGCAGATAAGGACCGCTTGGCCCACCTAGTCAGCCCATTTCCCTACCTACAAGATAAGCTGCAGATCCTAGTTAACCAACAGCCTATTTTTTCCTACCTCCCACAAGAATTGCTTTATGTCTATCCCATGCATTCTTGAATTCTCCCACAGTTTTAGACCCCACAACCTTCTCAGGAAGGTGGTTCCATGTGCCCACCACCCTCTCTGTGAAAAAATACTTCCTCACATTACCTCTGAGCTGTCCCCCCTCTATCTTCAGATTGTGTCCCCTTGTTCTTGCACATCTTTTTCTGAAAGATGCTCCCCTCTTGGACTTTGTTGATTCCTCTGAGGTACTTAAAAGTTTCTATCATGTCCCCCCCTCCCTCCTTTCCTCATGAGTATACATATTAAGCTCCTTTAGTCTCTCCTCGAATGGCTTCTCTTGCAGACCCTGCACCATGTTAGTTGCACTCCTCTAGACTGACTCCATCCTATGTCCTTGCGGAGATGGGGTCTCCAGAACTGGACGCAGTACTCCAGATGGGTTCTCACCAACTATCTGTACAGAGGGATGACAACTTCCTGTTTTCTGCTGGTGATGCCTCTCCCTATACATCCCAGTATCCTCCAGCCCTCCCTACTGCCTTCCCAAATTGCTTGCTAACCTTAAGGTCATCTGATATGATTGCCCCCAGGTCCCTTTCCATTTTTGTTGTTGTTACTAACCCCCCAATTGTGTAATCTTCCCCTGGGTTTTTGTTTCCCAGATGCATTATTTTGCACTTCTTTCACTGAATCCAAGCTGCCATACGTCTGACCATTCCTCCCACCTTGTCAAGTCCCTTCTCATCCTTTCCACGCCTCCTTGTGTATCAACCCTGTTGCAGATCTTTGTATCATCTGCAAACAGGCATACTTTTCCTTCCAGTCCCTCTGCAATGTCACTTATACAGACATTAAAAGGACTGGACCCAGTACTGAACCCTGCGGTACCCCACTAGTAACCCCTCTTTCTTCAGAGTGGACTCCATTTATAATTACCTTCTGTGTCCTGTTGTCCAGCCAATGTTTTACCCAGGCTACCACCCTGGGACCGACTCCCAGGCTGGTTAATTTGATTATTAGTCTTTTGTGTCGGACTGTGTCAAATGCCTTGCTAAAGTCTAGGTGGGCCATGTCCACAGCCTCTCCCAGGTCTACTACTTTGGTCACCCAGTCAAAGAAATCAATTAGATTCGTCCGCTATGACCTTCCCGCTGTGAACCCATGCTGCCTTGGGTCCTGTGTCCCACTTTCCTCTAGGTATTCAACAATTCTTTCCTTCAGAAGTGATTCCATCACTTTTCTACCACAGAGGTCAAACTGACAGGTCTGTAGTTTCCTGCCTCTGTCTTGCTCCCACTGTTGTGAAGGGAATCACATCCGCCTTCCTCCAGTCCTCAGGTACCACACCATCCTCCCATGATTTGTAAAAAAGGGTAGTCAGTGGTGTCACTAGTTCTCCCCTTAATTCTTTTAGAATTCTGGGGTGAATTCCATCAGGCCCCATTGCTTTGTCCACTTTCAGTTTTAGGGTTCTTTCAGAACCTTTTCTTCTGTGAAAGGACTGGGATCGACCCCCCTATCCAGCATGTTTCTGTTAACTGAATTAAGCACCTCCCCTTCCCCCTCCTCCTCTTTTGTGAATACTGAGCAGAAGTATTTGTTTAGTATCCCTGCTTTTTCACTATCCCTCTCTGCCCGCCCACCATCCTTTCTATTCAGCCTCACTATCCCTCCCTTTGTCTTTCTACGCTCCCTGATGTACCTATAAAAGTTTTTATCCCACTTCTTAACCAAGTTGGCTAACTTTTCCTCAGTTTTGGCCTTTGCTATTCTGACTTCTCTCCCTGCTTCCTTCTGCCTTAACTGGTGCAGTTCTCTGTCCTGCTCCTTCTGTTTTTCCTTATACTTCCTAAAAGCTATTTTTTCTCCCTAACCTTCCCCGCTACCTCTTTTGAGAACCATAGTGGCTTTTCCTTTCATTTTGATTTGTTTACTTGCTTCACACAAAGGCTTGTTGCTTCTGTGATGGCAGTTTTGATGTATCCCCATTGTTGCTCCACCCCTCCTTCTAGCCTGTTTGCTAGTGCTCTTCTAAAGCACTCTCCTATCTTGCCAAAGTCAGCCCTCCTGAAGTCCAGTACCCTCACTTTTGTATGGCTTGACTCTGTAGCTGAGTTTATCATGAACCACACTGTTTGGTGGTCACTTGTTCCCAGATGGCTACCCACTTCTAGATCTGAGATCCTCTCACTGTCCCCATTTGAGAGTACGAGGTCTAAGATTGCTCCCTCATGAGTGGGTTCCAAAACTAGCTGTCTGAGGGCATGCCACTTGTGGGCATCAAGAATGGCACTGCTCTGATGTGGCTGCAGCAAAGGTGCTCCAGTTAACATCTGGCATAGTCAGGTCGCCCATCAACAGTATCTCCCTTTCTTTGCCATCCTAAGGATGCCTTCTATCATATCCTTGTCGATTCCTCTCCTGACATGGGGGTCTGTATATAACCCCTGTGTGGATTGTGGTGCCATTTCCAGTCTCTAAGGTGACCCACAGTGCCTCCTCTCCTCCCTGTTTACTTTTTTGTTCTGTTGCTTTTATGCCTTCCCTTACATAGAGAGCTACTCCTCCCCTCTTCTACCCTGCCCTTCTCCCTACTGACATCTCTATCTTGGTATTTACCTCACTTACTACCCTGATTTTATTTGGGGCTAGATTTCCCTGCTCTGTTCCAGTGCCTCCCTTGGCTAGTTTAAATGCTTGTCAATGAAGCGTTTAAACCTATCACCTAGGATCCTGGTTCCCCTCCTAGACAGATGCAGACCATCATACCAGTATAGGCCTGCATCACTCCAGGTGGACCCACAGTCCCCATGAAGCCAAATCCCTGAGCTCTGCACCAGTTTTTCAACCAATGATTGAATCCCACGGTGTGGAGCACCCTAGCCTCATCCATGCTATAGACAGGCAGCACCTCTGAGAAGGTTACCGTGCCTGCTACTTGTCTAAGGCCCTTCCCCGATTCCACAAACTCTTCCTGCACTGCTCTGATCCCTTTCTCAGTCACGTCATTTGTTCCTAGGTGGAAAATGACATCCAGCTCCCTCCCGCGAGCAGCTGCTCCAGCGATCTTGAGGATTCGCTCCATGTTCCTACAAGCCATGGTGCCAGGCAGGTACCTTACCTACCTCTCCCCTTCCTCCCCCAGTTCTACCCTCCTAACAATGGAGCTCCCCACCAGGAGTTGTTTCCTTCCCTTGTGGGGTCCCATGCCACCCTCCTGTGGGTCTCCTTTGTGGGGGTTCCCAGCATCCTCCTTGGTCTCCACTGCAGGTGCCTCCATAGAGGAACCACACTTTGCCAGAACAGCATATGAATTGTGGAGAGGTACAACTGGAGGGATGTGTCTCTGTTCCACCACCCTCACCCTCCCTGAGCCCACATGTTCAGTGCCCTCAGCCGCTCATCATATGCCTTACCCTGCTGACTGGCTATAATCTTTGTAGCCCTCCTCTGGACCTTTTCCAACAGGTTAGTGTCCTTTTTGAGGTGTGGGCACCAGTACTAAACTCCATACTCTAAATGTTACCTTACCAGTGACCTGTACAACGGCAGTATAACCTCCTCTCTCCTACTACTGATCCCTTAGATATGTATCCCAGTATCTTGTTTGCTTTTTACTGCTGCTTTCTTGCACTGCGTGGAGTGCTTCAGGTCACTAGAAATCATCACTCCCAGGTCCTTCTCCTCCTCTGATGCAGATACTCGGACTCCACCCAGGTAGTACTTTGTCCTGGGATTCTTTGCTCCAATATGCATAACTTCGCATTTCTTGGCATTGAAGCCAAGCTGCCAGATCCTGGACCACCTCCCCAGCTTTTCCAGATCTTCCTGTAGGTCCTGTATCCCTTCAGCTGTGTCCACTCTCCCACAGAGCTTGGTGTCACCCACGAATAGGCACATTTTGCCCTTAATGCCATCCCCAATGTCATTGATGAAGACATTGAACAACACCAGCCCCAGCACTGAGCCCTGTGGGACCCCACTGGTTACCTCTCTGGTACCAGATAACTCTCCCCCCACAACCACCCTCTGGGTTCTGTCCCTCAGCCAGTTTTCCACCCATCTGGCCATCTTTTCCCCAACCACAAGATCCACCAACTTCCTGATCAACCTTTTATGCGGCACAGAGTCAAACCCCTTGCTGAAATCAAGATAGAGGATGTTTACCACTTGGCCCCTGTCTACTGTCATAGTGACACAGTCAAAGAAGTCAATCAGATTTGTTTGACATGATCTGCCCACCTTGAACCCATGCTGCCTCTCATCCTGGAGACCATGCCCCTCTAGATATTCCACCAACCTTTGCTTTAGTATGGTCTCCATGAGCTTGCCCACAGTGGAGTTCAGACTGACTGGTCTGTAATTCCCTGGGTCATCCTTGGGACCACCTTTGTGGAAGGGCACTACGTGTGCTGTTCTCCAGTCCTGTGGTACCATGCCTGACTCAAGTGAACTATTAAAATAGGTCTGCCAGTGGTCCTGCCAGCTCCTCAGCTAGTTCCTTTAGTACCTTTGAATGTACTCTGTCTGGGCCTGGTGATTTGTCCACCTTCAATGCCAGCAGTCCCTCCTCTATCACTACATGTGTGTTCCCCTTCCCCTCTGCTCCTCTTTTCCTTCCTGAAGGCACTGGTCCGTCCTTCTCCCTGGTGAAAGCGAACAGCAGTATTCATTTGTATCTGCTTCCCCCATTATCCTCTAAGCCAGTATTCAGATCTCTGGATTACAGAAGAAAGGTTAAAACCAGCTGAAAGTATTGTAGCAGTGTGTGAAGCTTTAAAATGCCACAATTTGTGGCATTCACTGTGAAGTGTGTCAATTTGCCTAGTACATTGTTATACAGATTTTGCAGTTCATGCCCCTGCATATCACACTTCACACCTTGTTGCAAATTGTACCATGCAGATTGATGCACTTTACAACAAACATTTGCTGCAAAGTGGCAGATTACATCAATTCATGCAGGAAAATCCACACAATTGCAATGAATCATGAAGTGTCTGCTATCCAAAACTTCTGTGAAGTGCATAGCAGGCAATTTCACCATAATTCTCTCACAAATTCAAAAGTCTCAACACTCCTAAAATATCGGCAAAACTTCTTGAAATTGCAAAAAGAAATAAATTGCCAGATTGTGAGCCTCTGTGAGTTCAACTGCACATATCCAATGGTTATGAAATTAAGCAGCACCTTCAATCCATAATCTATGGAAGAGTATCCCAATATTCTGATTTTAAGATTAAAAGATAGCTGAGTCACAACCAACTCAAAATATTGGCAACATTTTATGCAAGTCCATAAATTGTTTGTAAAATTTGTGGAACATTTCACATAAATTAAATCTTCTTATTTGCCCAGCATTAATAATGAATTGTTCAATATCTTTGGTACAGGTGCAGGTACTCCATGAGTATTCAAGAAAGGGTTCTCACAGACCCCGCCCCCAAGGAATATGCCATATTTTCCAGTCATTTCTCTTGTCATTTTATGTACTTGACTATAGTCTTGTTGTGGTAAAAGAAATTAAATATAATATCCAAATTAAATTAGGTTTTCTCAAAAATCAACTAATTTGGGAGCACCTGTGGAGCTGCAAAAAAGTGAACATGTCAAATACATTACAAATACATATCTTACCAGTAGAATTACTAGGGATGGGAAGTCCAACCATGCTGCAGTTTTGTCTCTTTTTCCATGTTTCATCGTATTTGCCTTCCATGAGGGAAAAAAAAGTGTCAAATAAAAATAAAGGAGGTGATACTGCAGTTATAAATCATTATAAAATTGGTTTTAAAAGATCTAGGAATCCTAGAAATGCAGTTAGATAAAACACATCACTTGACTGCATCAACTTCCCAGAAATACATGGTTGATAAACTGAAGAATCTGGTCTACCTAGAAACTGCCTACTCTTATCACTTTTTTGTAAAATCTTTTTATTGAGTTTCAAAATTATAACATGCATTAAAGAGAGATAAAAAGGATACTAAATTTACTTAACTTAAAGCAAACTAACAAAGGAAAACTAACAGATACATAGCAGGTATTCACTGGTCAGTACATTTGATTACATCCTATATGTAGATATGGCATTTACATACATGTAGGACAAGACATGATATAGTTCATTGAGCTTATGTGTAGGGCCTTTCTGTGCACTGAAGGACATCTAGGATCACCCGTTGGTCACATACTGTATACACTGCCAGAAGTCATTTAGTTAGGAAAGTGCTCACTTTCCACTGCAGCCAACTGGCATGCCCATACTCTCTGGAATGCCTTCTCCTGTTCATTAGCTTGAGATTGGGATTTCTCAATTCTGAGGCAACACAGAAGGTTCTGACCCCAGTGGGCTATGGAGGGGGATGTACTCACAGACAGTGCTGTGCTTATGTTTTACGAACCGTATCAAAAACCATTGGCCATAGTGGATGCCCTTGTTTGGCTCCTTCATCTATGTCTGCACCCAGTAATAAACCTGGCTGCTAAGTTTGGCAGTTGCATCCACAGCATGTCTTTCATTGATGCTGTGGATGTCACCTCAATACATTTGAATGTTTGGGCAGTCAAGCATCATGTGAAAGTATGCACAATATTGAGTTTGGCATTTGGGACATAAGGGGTCTCTTTCAGATATATAGCAGTGGATCTTATTTAGAGAGTGATGCATTCAAAATAAGAAATCATTTTGAACTTAGCACAGACTGTTACCTTTTACAGAAGTTCTGGTATGCTTCACTGCTGCCTGCCAGTGTTTAGGTTTTAGTTGGTGGTCCAGGGCCCTCTGCAAGGGGGGAATACATCAGGGAGACTCCCAGGCATCAGCTTGCAGTGGGCAATAAGGATTTAGTTAGGAGCTAGTGATGCCTTTTATGTATTATGGGTGATCTGTCAGTGGCCCCAAAGTTGTCCAACATATTTAACAACAACTATCTATTCTTACAGTATGAAAATACATTTTGATGGCACTTGTATTTTGCTTTTAAATGTAAAACAGACATCAGCATTCCCCTTTATACAGATTCCCACTTCTAGCAGTCCTCTTAAACCACCTTCATAGACCCTGATTGAGAAACAGATCTTAGTCTCTGAATCTCATGAAGGCCTGAGTTTATAAGGTGTCAAGTTCCAGGGTTGCCCTATAGCTAATACATTTGTGAGTGTCTACCTACATCACAATTGTTACTCTGGTGAAGGGGTTGTCTATCTTTTCACCTTAATAGTTATCAAACTGGCACACAGTGTTCCTTACAGTAGCATGCCTCCAGCAAAAACTTCTTTGAGTTGCACTCATCTTCGGCCAGGTCCTCCACCAAGGGCAAGTCCTCAAGGAAGGCTAACTGGAAAGTCAGGTAGTATGTATGGCAGTCTGGTAAAACCACCCACCCATCCCTTAGCAGTCTCTGCAGTGTTAGTTGTTTAATATGGACTGGCTTTCTTTTCCACATAAACGTGTGCAGCAGGTTTCTTAACTGTGAGAAACGTTTCTGTGGTACTTTGACAGGCAGTAACTGAAATAAATACAAGATCCTTGACAGCAAAATCATTTATCTTTACTCTTCTAGTGAAAGATACGGGCAAGGAGAGCCACCTCTCACAGTCTGTTTCTACTTTTTTTAACAGAAGAATGTAGTTCAGGTCATAAAGATGAGACAGTTTCTTTGGAATAAGGCTGCTCACATATTTTATAGATTCAGATTCTTTGCGAAGCAAATAGTTAGGTCTTATCCTCCTTGCATTATCAGTTCAGTAAACTGTACATAAATGCACTTTTCTGTCACTTTATTCTGTGTTCCATCTGAGCACTGTAATTTTCTAGCAGGTCAGCAACAGTACACAGTGAGGTCCCAGGCTACTGAAGACAAGGAGGTCATCCACGGATAGGGATAGTTTGTGAGATTCCCTATTCACCTCCAGCCCTGGATGTTGTTTCTAGCATGAGTGGCTACAGCAAGTGACTTCATGGATATGACACAAAGCACAGAGCAATGGGGAGATGTATCATCCCTGTCTGGTCTCAAGGTTTAACTCAATGGGCTGGGATAAGCATCCACTGGTCATGACCTGGGTCACAGGCTATATAGAGAGCATTTTAACCCACCCTCTGACTACTAGGCCCAGTCTGAAGGCATCTAAAGTGTGCAACATGTACCCACACTACACATGGTCAAAGGCTTTCTCAGCATCAAGTGTTAGGACTCCTTCCTCCCCATTGTTGGACTTCTCAGACCATTTCTTCACCATGTTTAAAGTTCTTCTAATATTTCCTTTATCTTGTCTTCCCCTCACAAGGCCAGCCTGATCTGGACAGTTAATATGTGGCAGGACAACTTCCAACCTGTTTGCCATGATCTTAGCCATAATCATATAGTCAACTGTGAGGAGAAAGGTGGGCCTATAGTAAGGACTTATGGTGGGATGTTTTCCACATTTAGAAAGCACAAGCACAGTGGATGAAGGCTGTCCTTCAGCATTCCCATGAGAGGCTCTTTCAGCTGTGTGAAAAAGAATCTGTAGAAGTCAACGGGCAGGCCATCCGTCCCCCAGGCATTTCCTCTCTGCAGGCCCCAAACCATTTTTTCAACCTCTTCCCATGTAAACTCTGAGTCCAGTTTTGTAGCCATTACCCTTGGTAGCATTTGACTCTGGGGTGAGGTGAAGAATTGGGACAGCTGCCCAGTAGTGGTTGAGCACTCAGATGTATACAGGTCTTGATAGCAGTGTCTAAAGCTGGACTCAATAACCTAGGGGTGACCGATTCCTTGCCTTCTCAGTTATTTTAACTTTAAGCATTGCCCCTGTTCTGGCATTTAGCTGCCAGGCCAGCTATTTGTCCTCTGTTCCTCTTCATAGTATTGCCCCACATTGGTCAATAAAATTTGACTCCCCTGATTTGCCATTCTAGTTGATGGGTAATCATGGTGTTGCACTCCATTTTTGCCTTTTGTAGTACCGTATAGGGCTGCTGTGTGGGAAGGGCCATATGGGCTCTCCTGCATGCTTGAATTTTGGTTTCTGAGTGAAGTAGATGCTCCCTGTCATTCCTACTGTAATCGCAGGCATAGTCAGTAGTGCCACCCTGATATAGGCTTTCACGGCCTCCCAATATAAAGAATGTGAAGTGTCACCCACCTTGTTATGGGACAAGTAATCCTCAATGACCTTTCTAATATTTTGTGTTTTTCAGATCTTAATAGTGTGAGGTCCAGTGTCTACTGTGGTGTTGGGTTTGGCCCTCCCTGAGTCCCCAAGGTTATCCAGACTGGGTTAGAAATCAGGATGGGCCAGTGCCTAGCTGTGCCCTCATCTTGCAACAGAGATCCAGTCACTAATAAGAAATCTATGCTGGTGTATGAGTGATGGGCATGAGAATAAAAAGGATGTTCCCACCCAGTCAGATGCCAGACTCCACAAGTCTGTGCATCTGAAAGAATGCATGCAGAGCGTCTGAGCTCCTCGAGTGAGTTGGGGCACTCCAACTGATCTTTCCAGTTCACCCCAGAAAACACAATTTATACCCCCCCAAAATCCAGGGTCTGCTGAGCCTCAACATCTCCACTGCTAATTTTTGATAAAACTCAGGGGAGTCACAGTTCAGACCATAGACAGATTCCAGGGCTAGTTGCCACTCTACACTAAACATCACTGGTGCTAATGAATATCTACCCCCAAGGTCATTAATCACCTTGTCACATTTGACTTGGAGATGTGAGGACAGCCAAATGGCAGTGCCTCAAACTTTAAACTTAGCAGCTAACCATTCCCCTTTCCAGTTGTTGACCATGCATCAGCTAACAATCATTTATATGAATTTCCTAGAATAACACTATATCTGGCTTTTGTTTTTTAATAAAGCATAGGACCTTCTACCTTAATTGTAATTTGTAAGGCATTAAGGTGCAGGAGAGAACTTCAAGCCCTCAGCCATAGTCTCCATGCATTAGATGTTATTTAGGTGTTTTCTCCCACAGCAACCCACACTTATAGACCTGCCTATAGTATGCCCCAACACTGATACATAACTAACAACAGTAAATCCCTCTCCCATGGCGAACCCTAATAAACTGTCCATAGTTCTCACACAAAGTAGGTGGACTAACACTGGAAAGTCGTCTGACATCTACAATCTGTGATTACTCATGGTTAGTTATAGGCTATATGTATAGAAAACTTTATATTGCCCGCAGAAAGATCCTGGCAAAGCTCAAAACTGGAAAAGGTGCTACAATATATTTTAAGTAACATAATAATAAGTCGCAGTCAGTGTCCAAAAAACACTGAAGCAGTGTTGAACCTGATAAAACAGAT
Organism: Neoceratodus forsteri; assembly: GCA_016271365.2. Taxonomy (NCBI): domain Eukaryota; kingdom Metazoa; phylum Chordata; order Ceratodontiformes; family Ceratodontidae; genus Neoceratodus; species Neoceratodus forsteri. Next base: position 377,270,642 of record CM057449.1, read on the forward strand.
AATTGTAAATGGTTCTAAGCAGATCAAAACATGTTGAAGGCAGTTCAAGATAGGCAGGAGGGTCATCCATGAATGGTTTGCCATGGATTGTCCCTGAGTTACCTGAAGTATCAGAAATGGACCCATCCTGGGGGACATCTGGTTCTGGCACTGATAGGGTGGTAGCACTGTCAGCAAACTCTGTGCAGTAGTTCTAAACTTTCTCCTTCAATCTTGACTATTGGTAAAAGTTTCTACCTTTATTGGCCCAGAGGCAATCTGTGAATTTGGGGGGTTGGGGTCATAAAAAGCTAAGGCTTGGTGGCGATTGGTGCTATAAGTAGATTGAAAAACTGGTATTTTTCTAGCTGTACTTCAACCACTACCAGCAGCATGACAAACTCCCTAAATGGTGTCAGAAGTCTATGGGTGGGGGGAGGTACCAGCTGCCTCATCCTAACAGAGCTGCAAGCATTTCAGGTAGACATTTCTAGGCAAATACAAACTGTTTTGAATAAATTAGCTGCACTTTAAAAAGCACATGAGATTAGAGGAAGGCCAATTAAGGGGTAATGCGAGGAAGTTCTTTTTCACAGAAAGGAATGTGGATGCATGGAATGGCCTATCTCAGAAAATGGTGGATATGAATACAGTACATGGTTTCAGACAGGAATGGGATAGGCATAAGGGAGCAATACAGATGAGTATGAATAGATAGACCATTGACAGAGTAAAGGCCTATGGCACATTCATAAGGTAGAAAAAATGGCCAGACTGGATGGGCCTTGCGGTCCTTATCTGACGTCAACTTCTACATTTCTGTGCAATAAATAGAAATGCAAAGTGCCCTTCCTGATTCTACTGACACTCAGACTGCATGTCTGAGTTGCTGTTTGCCTTCTCCCACAAGTATCTGTAGTTTGATGAGAAGCACAGTGATCTTGAGGGTCAGCTGTTTTGCAAGAACCTACGCATCTTCAAACTGACAAAAGATGAGGAAGGCCAAAACATACTGCAATTCACAGACCAGCTCCTGCATGAAGCTCTAGACCTGTCTGTAGACCTCCCTCTCCAAATCAAGAAGATGCATCCTGTTATCGTACAACGGCTGGTCCTGAACCAGCACCTCCTCCATAGTCATGCAGTTATTAAGTTTTAAAATAAAAGAGTTTGTATTGACTGTTGCCTGGAAGAGGCATAATTATGTGGGATTGCACACAACTTTACTTTGATTGGAACTATGCCCACTTATCAAACAAAAGAGACAGGCCTATATACAGTACCATGCTTAAAGACCCTTAAACAGGCAGGGGTAATACATTTCTGACTGCCTTTCCAGCATGCCTCCGGTGCATTTTCCTGATGGTATGGCACTGTACCATACAGTTGACAAGGCAAAATCTGCCCTGCCCTGTAGAGGTATTTCAATTGCTCAACCACAGAGGCAGCCTGGGCCTAACTGTGAGCAGCAGCAGTGTCGCTTACCATCTCCATCTCAGGCATTTTGCCTTGCGGGCCAGCTCTCACTGACATTGAGAGATGACACACGCCAACAGCAGCCACAGCACGTCCAGGCCATCTGTGACATTCTGGCCCAATTACAGTGAACCTCCTGCTGCAGAGCATGGAATTTTAACTAATATTCTCAGGTATTGTTACACACTAGTGCCTTTTGCTAACTTTATAGGAGCAGTGTTCATGATGGTGCTGCAGAGAGTAGAGATTCAAGGGCTGGAGATGTCCTGGTAACTCTATCCCTCAGACCATTTGGACTTCTGAGTTTCATACATATGGAACTGCCTATACTCACCATCCCTGGGTTCACTGGTTTGGATATTACAATATCTGGAATTACTGCAGGTGGGCCCAGCCTTACCCTTTCCTCCTCCAATTTTTGCAAAGAAGGTGCTTGAGTGTCCCCCACTGTGGATTATTATTTCGTCCTCCTTATGCAATATCTCACCTTGATGTGCTGACTGCTGCTGATGCTCAGTCAGGGGGGGAGGCTGGTATGGTGAAGACTGGACATTGGGCAGTTGCCTCCCCGCCTTTGTGCCCTGTACACTAGCCATTTCCAACACTGGCTGGAGCAGGAGCAGCCTGAGAGAGGTCCCTGTTTAGGGCAGTGGCAAGCTAACTCACTCACCTCCCAGCCTTGGTCTGATGGAACCATTGCACCACCAGAGATTTACACTTCCATTTAGTTTGAGAGTCTTGTGAGGAGTGGGAGGGGCACTACTGGCTCTTTACAGATTCTCTGACCAAGCCTGAATGTGTAGAAATGCTCCTCGGGGAGGGCTCTTGTTGGTGGATGAGGGGATCTGGAGTGGCCCTTTGTTGCCTGGCCACTGTGCCCCACAACTGCTGTTCATTGTGCACTGTTCTCATTCATAATGTGTCACAGAGGGTTTCTCTGCTCTCTCTATGTGCTTATTTTCAAGCACCTGCTTCTACTGCAGCCTGCAGTAGATGGATGGGCCTTATGGACTACTTTACCTAACTGCTGTTTTTCTCACATTGCAGGACTGCTACATGCATCTATGAGATTGTTTCTTCCCCTACTCAGTGTTGTGCTACTTTTCACTGGGTACTCTGCTCAGCCCAGGTGGACAATAGGCACTCCACCTTCCCCCAGCAGTGCCCATCCATCTAATGGTGCTATACAGGAATAGATTTGGACTTTCCACTCCCCATTGTGAAAGTTATACTATTCTGGACATTTATTGTAACTTTTGGGCTGCCCTGCTGGTGACCTATTTTTTGTGTTCTGCTCTTTTCTAGGATCTACTTACCAGCCAGCCTAATCCTGTTGGTGCCCTGGCTCTATTTTCCTTTATATGTGGGTGACAGCTATGTTAACACTTCTGTTTCAGGCAACGGACATTCACATTGGGATTGGATGCTATGAATATAGAAACAATGTATGTTACAAAATTCGGCGGGGGGGGGGGTGCTCTGTTCTCGTACTTACATTGTAAATCACAGGGCTTTTACCAAGTCTGTTTATAGTTGTTAGATTGGCTGGGATAATGAAATTACTGACACAGGAATGGTATTCATAATCCTATAAAGATATACTGTATACTACAGTGCATATGGCGAGAGAAACGCAAAACATTTACCCATAGGAGTACATTAAATTTGAAAATTCAGTTTTAGACTGGTGCATTTTCTGCTCATAACTCTGGTTACCATTGAATGGTTCTGACACTGCTGACAAGAGATTTTCCATGTAAATTAAAACATCAATTTTGGACTCAAAGGGCCAATATGAAATTTTAATAGGAACCTTTATGGCCAGTCGATCATATTTGCTAAGGTATATTTTCCTCTGAGGACAGATAAAAAGTTTTTCAGGCCTTCTTTAACAAGTTACTCCCGTTCTTAAAGGAGCAATTAATCATATCTTACCCTCAGGCTGATCAAGATGCTTCAGTCCGAGGCAGTTCCACTCTCTGCTCATGAATATGTCAAAGCTATGCTGTCTTGCCAGCTCAGTGACATGGAGGGCTGAGGTGCTGGATGCCTTACTCTTCCCAAACTGATGACCCAAGTTTGAGAACAAGCCTGAGTTTCCTGGGGTCAGCTGGGGGATGAGGGCAAGGAGCTGAACTGAGTTGATACAAGACAGCGCTCCTCTACAGGGGAGGGATGTGAGCTTCCTCAGCTCTTGGCTGCCACAAGGTGGAGGCTTGGTGGCAGTGCCAAGCTGAAAAAGGAGCCAGGCATTAGGCCTGGTGGGAGGAAGGGACTGTCACCATAGCCATGGAGCTCATGCGCACCTCCAAGCGCATGCACAACTCTATTCTGGAGTCTTGGAATAATGGAGGGGAAAATAGAAAATGGGGCACTGGGGGGCAGGTTCAATGAAGCCCTGAGAACAGGGCAGATTGAGATCCTCTAGGGGAGGACCACAGCTTGCCAGTTCCGGAGTCCTGATGGAAAAAATCTATGTGGAAAAAAAGAACTGCGCTGTCTCATTTGGGTATTTTGGATACCTGGTGTCCAATATTAAAAAATGGGTAAAGCAGATTGCAAAGTTTGGTGCTGCACTTGCCCGTTGCCCATGACCTCAAGGATGCTATATTCAGTTGGATGGTGCACTGACGCTATCCGGAAGACCGCTGAGAGGATGGAGAGGGAGACAGCGACAGGGCAGGTTTCAGTGATTAACACATCACGAGTTATCAACTGAATGAAACCGAAATTGCTGTTTTTAAATAGAGGTCTTTCCTTTACCGTTAATGCAGAGGTTTAACTATTTTGAGACGGTGCTGGACCTCCATAGACTGAAAATGAATTTAGGACTAAAAGCCTTTTTTTTCGGGGGTTAGGATCCTGTGAATCTGGCAATTGGTAATATGGATATACACATGTCCTCTGATAATGTAAAACCATTTAAACCAGTCTCTGATTTTTGTCCCCCACTTTCTTCTGCATTGCAGATGTTTTTAAAATGCTGTGAGGAAGATTTAATGCTTCTGAATAAAAATTGAGATATGTATTATTATCATAATGTAAGCAGACTTGAACAAGAAGTCTTAGTAAATCTGTGGAGAAACACAGATATCACAATAAAAGCAGCAGATAAGGGGGCTGTTGTGATCGTGACACTCCTAAATATGATTTTGAAGTTTTGAAACAACTTTCAGATGGGACTTATTATGAGAAATTAAAGTCTGATAATACTTTACTCTTTAAAAGAACATAGATGTTTATTTGAAGCAAATAAAAGATGCAGGACTTATTTCGATAAAGTCTATAAGTTTTTAATTGTTGAGTGCCCAACCAGACCACACTTTCTATGTGTTACCTAAAATTCATAAGGACCTGATGAATCCACCTGGGAGGCCGATTGTGTCAGGTAACAGTAGTTTGACTGAACCACTAGCGAAGTATGTGGATCCTTTTTTAGTCAATATTGTTCAGGAACAGGTACCAGCTTATATAAAAGATACGAGTGACATTTTGCTAGTATTAGAGGATTTGGCCATAGAAGAAAAGAGTATTCTAGTAACAGGTGAGGGGGTACAGGCAAAGTGGGCAAGCATTAAGGATGCAATACTTGAAGCAACATCCCATTGTGTTAGACAGAAAAGGAAGTGCAAAAGAAGAAGGAAACCACTTTGGTTCTCAAATACAGTAGCAGAAAAGGTCAGAGCCAAAAGGCTGGCCTTCAGGAAATATAAGGGAACACAGCGGATGAAGATAGAGGCATACCAAACTTCCCTAAGGGAAGCAGGTGCTAAGGCAGGCAAAGTCCCAAACTGAGGAAACACTAGCACGAACAGTAAAGGAGGACAAGATCTTTCTATAGATACATTAGTGTAAGGAGAAAGTCCAGAGGGGTATTGCCAAGCTTAATGGAGAAAAGGAGCATGTGAGGAGGAGGACCCTGTAAAGCATCTGTCCTAAATAGATACTTTGCTCAGTATTTACTGAAGAGAAAGTAGGGGCCCACTGCTCAGCATCATGGACCCAGGGGAGGGAGGTGAGCACTACTTCCTTCACACACAAAAAGAAAGGGTCCTACAAAACTTGCTAAGCCCAGGGTGGATAAAGGCAATGGGACCTGATGGCATACATCCCAGGGTACTTAAGGAGCTAAAGGAGGAACTAGCAGAGCCATTAGCAGAATTGTTTAGTGAGTCTCTGAGCACAGGAGATGTCCCAGAAGACTGGAGAAGGGCTTATGTGATCCCGGCTCCAAAGAGTGGTAGCAGGGAGGAGGCGGGGCTGAGGACGGTCAGTCTTACCTCAGTAGTGTACGATTATGGAGGCAGTCCTTAAGGAAAGGATAGTGCAACCTGGAATCCATAGGGCACAGGATCCAAGACAGCATGGGTTTACAAAAGGAAGGTCCTGTCAAACTAATCTCATAGATTTCTTGACTGGGTAACCAGAGTGGTGGACCAAGGGGAGCAGTTGATGTCGCCTACCTTGACTTCAGCAAAGCTTTTGACACTGTTCCATAGAAGATTGATAAATAAGCTGGGTAGGCTCGGGGTGGGTCAGAAGTTGGTCAACTGTGTGGCAAACTGGTTGTGGGCAGAAAACAGAGTGGTGGTAAATGGTATACAGTCAGAAGAGATGCAAGTCACAAGTGGGGTACCTCAGGGATCAGTCCTGGGCCAGTCCTCTTCAACATCTTCATTAGTGACCTTGCAGATGGACTAGAGGGTAAGGCTTGTCTGTTTGCAGATGACACCAAGATCTGCAACAGTAGATGATCCAGATGGGGTGGGCAGAATGAGAAGAGATCTGGATAAACTAGCAGAATGGTCAGAAGAGTGGCAACTGGGATTTAATGCAAAGGTGCAAAATCATGCACATAGGAAGAGAAACCTGAAGCCACCTATAGGCTGGGAGGAGTTGCTAGCAGTCACAAAGGAAGAAAGAGACTTGGGCATCATCATCACTGATGACCTAAAATCATCAAGCAGACCTCTAAAGCAGTAGGTAAGGCTAGGGGGTGTTGGGTGAATTAGTAGAGGTATCACAAGTCGTAAGAGGGAGGTAATAATCCCTCTGTACAAGACACTGGTTAGGCCCCATCTGGAGTACTACGTGCAGTATTGAGGCCACACCTTCACAAGGACATTAACCAAATTGAGGCAGTCCAGAGAAGGCAACCAAAATGGTGCAGGGACTACATCAGAAGACATATGAGGACAGATTAACGGAGCTCAATATGTATACCCTTGAGCAAAGGAGGGAGAGAGGTGATATGATCGAGGCATTCAAACACCTTAAGGGCATAAACAAGGTGAAAAGAGTCTAACATGTTTAAATATAAGAAAAATAGCAGGACAAGAGGACACAGCATGAGATTAGAGGGAGGCCGATTAAGGGGGAATGTGAGGAAATTCTTTTTCACAGAAAGGGTGGTGGATGCATGGAAAGACTTACCACAAGAAGTGGTGGCAATGAATACAGTGCAGGGCTTCAAACAGGCATGGGATAGGCATAAGGGAGCAATACAAATGACTATGAATAGATAGGCCACTGACAGAGCAAAGGCCGATGGCACATTTATAAGGTAGAAAAAGAAATGGGCAGACTGGATGGGCCTTGCGGTCCTTATCTGCCGTCAACTTCTATGTTTCTATGTTTCACTTGATATTACATCTCTATATTCGAATATTCCACACAGACAGGGCTTGGAAGCCTTAGAATTTTATTTGGAGGCATGGCTGGTGAAAGAACCACCAACAGAAGTGCTGATTCAATTGACTAAGTTTATACTAGAATACAATACCTTTTTCTATAGGAATGATTTTTATTTACAGAAAATGGGTACGGCCATGGGTGCAAGTATGGCACCCAATTATGCCAATCTATACATGGCAAAATGGGAATTGGACACAATCAGGAACCCTAACAATCCCTTTCTACATAAGATTGATTGATGGAGACGTTTATTGATGATATTATTATGGTATGGAAAGGGAGTCAGGAAGAATTAGTTGAGTTTGTGGAATATCTAGAAAAAAGTAATGAACATCTATGGTTTACTATTAACTCCAGTCATACTGAGATTAATTTTTTGGATCTAAGGATTTACAAAGATGGAATAGGTGGTGTTAAGACGGATCTTTACACTAAACAATCAGATCGAAACACTATTTTATTGGCTAACAGTTGTCACCCCAGGCATGTGATTAATGCCATACCTAAAGGTCAGTTTATTTGCACTAAAAGAAACTGTAGTGATACAGAGGAATATAATAAGAGGACGAAAGAACTGACTATTAAACTACAAGACTGAGGATATAACAGTGATGTATTAAAAAAAGCTAAATGTGAAGTTGATGGACTAGTAAGGGAAGATTTGCTGATTGGTAAACAACGGGTCAATAATGGTGACCCGCAGACCACTCTTGTCACCACTTATAGTCCTCAATCAGGTGAAATAGCTAAGATCATCAGGAAACATTGGCATTTAGTTTGTTTGGACACTAATTTACACCAAAATAATGTAAGTGATCCATGGGTAGTGTTCAGAAGGAGTAAAAACATCAAAGATTTAGTGGTACACTCTGTACAACCAAACGTGGAAAAATCTAAAAACTGGTTGGATAAACCAGTGGAGGGGTGTAACAGATGTGGTCACTGTAAATACTGTTCATGGGTTAAAACAACTAAAACGTTTAGAAACCATGCAACAGGAACTGATATTAAGATAAAGGGATTTGTTACTTGTCGCACTTCTGGTGTTATATACATTGCAGAGTGTTCCTGTAACAGTTTCTATATTGGTAAAACTAAACGCCCCTTTAAAACACGTATAGGTGAACATGCTGGTCTATTTTAAATGGTGACGAAAATAATGCCTTAGCTCTGCATACATTAAGAGCTAGTGATAAGGGTGCACATAAGTTTACATTTACAGCAATTGAAAAACCTGTGTTGACTAAAAGAGGGGGGATCTAGATAATCTCCTTCTACGTAGGGAACAATACTGGATTTTTGCTATGAGAGCAATGTATAAACCAGGTCTAAATGAAAGGATTGAGATTCGGCCTTTTTTGAAATATAAAAAATGAAGTTACTTTTTTGGTGTTTTCTATCTAACATCTTTGTCTTTTTTTTCTATCTTTCAGCAGTGCACTGATTACTATGATCTACTGGATAAAGATATCTTTTGTTAAAGCGGATTATTTCCAGCAATTATTTGTGCTACTGCCTACTGGTGCTGTATAATGGATACTTTGCACAGGTTTTTACTAGTTTGTTATATGTATTATATGTTTTTTATATATATAGTTTGTTTGTATTTAGTATAATGAGGGTGTTTCCCCTTTAAGGGCTGTGTTTAAATACAGGTATATACCTGTGGATGTCAACCTTTGAAAAAGCTATCAGCGAAACGCGTCAGGTGACGTCAGCTGAAGCGACCCTTACCTTACTCACACCTGTTTGGACTATACAGCCGTTTATGTGTTGGATTACATGTCGTTCTTCTGAGCCTAAAGGAACTTTATGCTTTATGGACTTCAGCTAAAAGACGAACTCCTTTTTGTCTTCTGCCATGATTGTAGAGAGTTTTTTAATATTAAAAACATTTATACCATATTAGCATTCTCGGCTAAGTTCCTTAATTGAGAGCCATAATAGAGCTATTATTGCTATATATGTTTTAAAGCAGGTGCCGGTTTTCTGCTTTGTTTCTGTTCTGGTAAGTCCATCTGTATACTTGTAAAGCATTTTTGCTGCATGTATTTTGCGTCAGACGTTCTGTTGATTTTTTGTTATCTGTAGGCGCTTTTTGTTGCATATTGGAATGCTTTTTGAATGGTTTATGATGCACATGGTATATGTATCACTTTTTTGCTCCTCGCTTTTGATTTGTGTGGTACTATGCCGTATGTGACCTATGTGATACCCATATTCTCTCGTGGTGTTAAATTATTATATGTTGAATTCATGAGAGAATCTTTTATTACTAAAAAGTTTTTGTAATAAAGTCTGGATGTATATATAGCCTTTAAGGTGCTGACCCCTCGTTTGCTTTTTCTAACTACTTACAGAATGTTCTTATCTATACCAGTTTTATCTTTTGCATACACCTACGTATGACACAGAACTTTGCTTGGTCGAGTGATAACACTAAGGTGCCTTAGGTGTTTGAGAAAGGGGAGATATTGTAATTCACCCCTGTACCACCTATGTACTGTGAGGGTAATTAGGTACTTAACAGCCAGTTATCACTCTTTCCTAACCTTGGTATTCCCATACTCTTATGACTACTCTTTATTATTGTGACTCTTTTCCCTGCTCTGTTCTCAGTGGTTCAGTGCTTTTGTCTCCTGGAGCCTACCATCTTGCTGTTGTTGTCTGCTACCAGAAACTACTCTTATTCTGGGGGGAGGAGGTTCTCTGGGGGAGATTCAGCCCTTCCCACTAGAGGGTTGGCATTACCCTTATCTTTTAATGTTTCGTTGTACAGCAGGTTTGTGCAATTCCTCATGTGACACAACTTCCCTTTAGACCCTCCATCTTTCTGTGCCATTACTCTCTTGATTCCTCTTTCATCTACCAGCTTTCTTTCCAGTATTTCTTGCCCTTTGGATCAGTTTCTAATTCTGCTGGTGCTACTCCCCTTATTGCCCCACGATCTGCCCCTCCCTTCATGTTCTGATTGAGTTTATTTCTCCCATGTCCTCATAAGTCAGAGTGCTTCGGTGCTCTTCTCAAAAGGGTATGCCTTGATGTATCTTTTATGTACTTTTTCGGGATTTATGTTGGGGGGACCTAAGGAGTTCCATGTGACCATTGTTCTTAGTGAGATCATGTATTTGCTGTGACTATAGCTCAGCCAATTTAGATGATCTGTTCCCTTCCTCCCTCTGTGGGACCTGTCCTGGTTTGTGCTTTCCACTCTCTCTTGCCCCAGTTTACCTTCTGCCTGCATCTCATATATACCTTTCCCTATCAATACCTCTATTGTTACTTTTTTTGGTATCCTCTATCCCTTTGGCATGTCATGTCACAGCTCAATCACTAGTTGTCAACTCTCCTTTGATTCAGACCCTTCTCTGCACCCCTCCATCCCCTTCCTTCCCTGGTACTGTTGATATAATTCTGTGTTCACTGCCACCCCTGCTGACCCCATTGTGTCTGCCCCTTGACCTCCTCAAGCATCTACTATTTTTTAACCTGCCTGAACTGTACTTGTACAAGATTAATAAGGAATCAAACATTTAACTTCTTTAACTTTCTGTTATAACTGTAAATGGTAGGAAAACAAACACAACAAGCATACCGTTTACTAGCCTCTGGAAGAAGCAACTCACTGGTGCCTCCCGGCATCCGCCTTAAGTGAGGAAACCAACAGCAAAATTGTCTCTTCTTTCCCCTTCCCCTTCTCTCTCAGACTTGTTACATTATTGTTGCCTCCGAATAAGATCTGTCTCTGGGTCTGGGATCAGCAGAAGTCAATACTGAGCTGTCCATCTCTTTGAAATCGATAGTTTCAGCTGTCTCTGCTCAGGCTGTGTCTGCATAAAGTACTGGCCTCTTCTCCAGTCTGCCTCCATGGCCTTACTGTGAGTCCCTGCTGCTTGTGGAGTCATCCCTCAAGTATTTTGCAGGTTGGGATTCCTCCCTGCCTGGCGTTTTCAGTCATCTGCCTGTCCGACTCCTCGAGCATTGTCTGGACCTCTGAGATTGTGGACACTTTGTGGCCTTTCGCCCTGTTTAATTGTTGCTTCCAGTATTTATGGAAGGATTAGGAGGGTGGTCCAGTGTTTTTGTGCTGTGCTCTGCCACTTTAGGAGGTGGCCTGAGAGCTGCCATTTTATGCTCATCTGTGCCCCTTTGTTTACCATCCTCCAGGTATCATTTTCTGCCTTCTTGGTTCCCATTCTGAGAAATCTTGTTGCTGGGGGACAAGAGGACCCTGGGATTTGTAGTTATTGGCTGTACCTTCGGCCAGTACCTGTGAAACCAGTCCAACACTTATTGCTGGTTGTTTTACACAATTTATTTGCCCTTGTACATTACATGTAACCCTGCAAGCCCTCGGAAATGATACCTTATATTCAGCTCTCTCAGATCTCATTTTAAGGGGCCAAAGGCCTTGCGACACATGGCCGCTTCATGGGAAAAGTCCCTGTAGAGCGAGATTTTGGCCCCTCTGTATTCTAAATTCCCCAGGTCCCTTGAGACTTTTAACAGTCTCTCTTTAGTGGAATATCTGAGGAGGTAAGCTATTATTGGCCTTGAGGTTGCATCCTGATTTGATTTTTGCCCCCATGTGTGGTGTGCCCTCTCCACCTCAATCGGCCCTCTCCATCTGCTGCCCATCAGCAGTAGTACAAAGTCATTTAGAAATAATTCCATACTGTGGCCTTCCAAGCCTTCAGGGATACCTAGTATCCTGATGTTATTGAGGCACCCCCTGTTCTTTTGATCCTCTGCTCTTTCCCAAAGCTCATTAAGCCTAGCCTCATGTTGGTCAAACATTTCCACTATTCTGTGTTGACGCACCTCCAGGATATTGGTTCTCTGCTCAGTCACATTCATCCTGTCCTGGAGGTGCCTGACATCTTCCATTTTTCCTGCCGGAGTGATTTTAATGTCAGCCATGTCTGTTAATTGAGACTACAGCATTTTGGTGATATAGTTCAGGGAGTCCTTAACGTGCACGCTTGATTCCTGGGGAGCTTGCGGTTCCATCACCCTGTGAAAGTATTGCATTTTTGGATGGCATCCTTTGGTAAGACAGATCACAAGTATGTAAAGATTCAGCTGATTTCAGTAAATTTAATCTTCTGTGAGAATTGTCAGAGAACACCAGGACAAGGAGCTGCTGTTGTGACTGGACTTCTCTACTGGGACTAAAGAAGAAGAACTCTACTACTGGGACCTTTAATTTACTGGGACTTAAAGAAGTAGAACTCTACTACTGGGACCTTCAGTTTAGGGTAAAAAAAAGGTTAGTGTGTTTGTCTGAGTTGGTTGAAGTGAATTATCTGAGCAGTTATCTAGGTGTTAATCTCAGGTGGCTGAAGTGGATTGTCATCTGTGCAATTTAACTAAGTGTGGAAAGCTCTGTTAAGTAGGAGAAGGGGCTTAGGTAGAAGGAAGCCAAGTTAAAGCCAGATTTATACACTGTCCTAGATAGCTTCTGCCAGAGAATTGTCAGAGAATGCCAGGACAAGGATCTGCTGTTGTGATTGGATTTCTCTACTGGAACTATATTGCCCTCCTTCCTTCCCCTAAACCCCCACACCCAAAGCCAGTTCTACTTTTATAGGCACAGGATTTGACTGACAACAGGAACTTCCTGTTTGGGAGCAGGAAGTGAGTGATCACAGAGCCACCAAAGACTCACCATCCTAAAAGGACAAGAGTAGCTCTCCATCCCCTCCAGCTGCTGGAGGTCTTCCTCTGAGCAAGTAAAGGGACTACTGAGAAATATAGGATCTTCTTGTCTCTGAACAGGAAGATAAGTGGCTTAAAGGGCACAGAGGCAGTAACTAAGTAGGGAAAAAAAATAAACAGAGGAAAGAGTGAGTATTCCAAACAACAGTGAAGGGGCCAGAAATAAGACAAGATGGGAGTATTGCAGTACAGTGGCTGTGGAGCAGCAGTCTTCCGGGAGAGGTTCTGGAGGTTGCAGTGTTGTCCTATCTGCAGACCCCTCTCTGGGCTGAGGGAGGAGGCTGCTCATTTCCAGGCTGAGTTGACCAGGATTTGTGGGACCTCCTCTCCCATCCAGGGACCACCAGGGCCACTGCCGTTGCCTCAGAGGTTGCCAAGAAAGAAGAGTGGTTGGACCACAGTGGGCTCAGGGAGGGTAAGGGTGGTGGAACAGAGGTGCCTCCCTCCAGTTATACCTCTCCACAATTCATATGACATTCTGGTAAAGTGTGGTTCCTCTATGGAGGCACCCGCAGTGGAGACCAAGGAGGATGCTGGGAACCTCCACAAAGGAGACCCACAGGAGGGTGGCATGGGATTCCACAGGGGAAGAAAACAACTCCTGGTGGGGGACACCATTGTTAGGAAGGTAGAACAGGAGAAGGAAGGGGAGAGGGAGGTAAGGTGCCTGTCTAGCACCATGGCTTGGAGAGTCAAGGAGCGTATCCTCAAGATCGCAGAAGCAGCTGCACAGGGGAGGGAGCTGGATGTCATTGTCCACCTAGGGACAAATGACCTGGCTAAGAAAGGGATCAGAGCAGTATAGGAAGAGTTTATGGAGTTGGGGAGGGGCCTTAGATAAGTAGCATGCACGGTAACCTTCTCATAGGTGCTGCCTGTCTATGGTGTAGGTGAGGCTAGGGTGCTCCACACCATGGGATTCAATCAGTGGTTGAAAAACTGGTGCAGAGCTCAGGGATTTGGCTTCATTGGGGACTGGGGGTCCATCTGGAGTGATGCAGGCCTATACTGGAATGATGGTCTGCATCTGTCTTGAAGGGGAACCAGGATCCTAGGTGGTAGGTTTAAATGCTTCATTGGCAAGCATTTAAACTAGCCAAGGGGGGAAGCACTGGAAAGGACCAGGGAAATCCTAGCCCCCCCCAAAAAACTCAGGGTAGTAAGTGAGGTAAACACCAAGTTAGAGATGTCAATAGGGAGAAGGGCAGGGGTAAATGGAGAAAGTGACAAAGGCCATAAGGACAGGGATGGGGCAAAAAGGGGTAAGCCCATCAGGAAATGGAGGGTAATGAGTACCAATGCCCATAGTCTGGGCAACAAACTCCCTGAACTGGTGGCCTTAATGGAAGAGGGATGCCTGGATATCGTAGCAGTCACAGAAACATGGTACACAGAGAACCATGACTGGGATGTTAACATACCAGGGTACATAACCTGCAGGAGAGACAGGGAGGGGAGAAGAGGGGAAGGAATAGCTCTCTAAGTAAGGGAAGAGATAAAAGCAACTGAACAAAAGAGTAAACAGGGAGGACAGGAGGCACTGTGGGTCACCTCAGAGACTGGAAATGGCACCACAATCCACACAGGGGTTGTATGCAGACCACCATGTCAGGGGGAGGGAATGGACAAGGATATGATAGAAGGCATCCTTATGATGGCAGAGAAAGGGGAGATACTGTTGATGGGAGACCTGAAAGTGCCAGATGTTAACTGGAGCACATTTGCAGCAACCACATCCAAGAGCAGGGCCATTCTCGATGCCCTACAGGTGACATGCCTCAGACAGCTAGTTTTGGAACCCACTCTTGAGGGAGCAATCTTAGACCTTGTACTCTCAAATGGGGGCAGTGAGAGGATCTCAGATCTAGAAGTTGGTAGACATCTGAGAACAACTGACCACCAAACATTTCAGTTCATGATAAACTCAGCTACAGGGTCAAGCCATACAAAAGTGAAGGTACTGGACTACAGGATGGCTGACTTTGTCAAAGTGGGAGAGTGCCTTAGAAAAGCACTAGCAAATAGGCGAGAAGGAGGGGTGGATCAACAATGGGGAAACATCAAAACTGCCATCACAGAGGCAACAAGCCTTTGTGTGGAGCAAATAAACAAATCAAAATGAAAGAAAAAGCCACTATGGTTCTCAAAAGAGGTGGCGGGGAAGGTCAGGGAGAAAAAGATAGCATTCAGGCAGTATAAGGAAACACAGAAGCAGCAGGACAGAGAACTGTACCAGTTAAGGCAGAAGGAAGCAGGGAGGGAAGTCAGAATAGCAAAGGTGCAAACTGAGGAAAAGATAGCCAACTTGGTTAAGAAGGGAGATAAAACCTCTTATAGATACATCAGGGAGTGTAGAAAGACAAAGGGAGGGATAGTGAGGCTGAATAGAATGGACAGTGGGTGGGCAGAGAGGGACAGTGAAAAAGCAGGGATACTGAATGAATATTTCTGCTCAGTATTCACAAAAGAGGAGGAGGGGAGGTGTCTAATCCAATTAACAGAAGCACTCTGGATAGGGGGGTCGATCCCAGTACTTTCACAGATGAAAGGGTTCCGAAAGAACTCCTAAAACTGAAGGTGGACAAAGCAATGGGGCCTGTAAGAATTCACCCCAGAATTCTAAAAGAATTAAGGGGAGAACTAGTGAAACCACTGACTACCCTTTTTAACAAATCATGGGAGGATGGTGTGATACCCGAGGACTGGAGGAAGGTGGATGTGATTTCCCTTTACAAAAGTGGGACCAAGACAGAGGCAGGAAACTACAGACCTGTCAGTTTGACCTCTGTTGCAGGGAAAGTGATGGAATCACTTCTGAAGGAAAGAATTGTTGAGTACCTAGAGGACAGTGGGGCACAGAACTCAAGGCAGCATGGACTCACAGCAGGAAGGTCATGTCAGATGAATCTAATTGATGTCTTTGACTGGGTGACAAAAGTAGTAGACCAGGAAGGGGCTGTGGACATGGCCTACCTAGACTTTAGCAAGGCATTTGACATGGTCTCACACAAAAGATTAATAGTCAAATTAACCAGTCTAGGAGTGGGTCCCAGGGTGGTAGCCTGGGTAAAACATTGGCTGGACAACAGGACACAGAAGGTAATTGTAAATGGAGTCCACTCTGAAGAAAGAGGGGTTACTAGTGGGGCACAGCAGGGCTCAGTACTGGGTCCACTCATAGGAATCCCTCCCTGTTATACAGGCAGTACAAGCAGGTTAGACACATTACTGTTAGAAGATATACAAAACATGACAGCTAAAGGGGAGGTTCTGATAATGGGAGACTTCAACATGCCAGATACAAATTGGTCAATACCAGCAGGGACATCTGCCAGAACTAGACACACGGTGGATTCTCTGTAGGGGGAGGGCCTCAAACAACTGGTACAACAACCCAAAAGAGACAGGGCTATCCTAGACCTAGTATTGACTAACAGGGAAAGGATCACAGATCTCCAGGTAGAAGATCACCTTGGGGGCCAGTGACCATCACATGGTATGGTACAATTTGGCCACTGGAACAAAATCATCCCATTCCAAGGCAAAAATATGGGACTTCAGAGGAGCTGACTTTGATAAGATGGCCAACAGAGTTAAGCTAACCCTGGCAAAAAGAAATACAGGTGAGGGGTACAGGCAAAGTGGGAAAGCATTAAAGATGCAATACTTGAAGCAACATCCCATTGTGTTAGTGAAAAAATGAAGTGCAAAAGAAGGAAACCACTTTGGGTCTCAAACACAGTAGCAGAAAAGGTTAGAGCCAAAAGGCCAGCCAGGTACCTGCATCACTAGAATAAGGGAGGCTTAGTTTGGGAGAAGACCTGGATAGGTAGGAGCCCATGAGATTCAATGTTAGGAGCGGTTTGGGCTGCCAGGGCTGTGGGACAGTGGCAGGGCTTCACAGGGAAGGGGCTGGTGGCAGTGGTCCTCTCCCATACCTGTGTGGCAGGGCAGCCCAGATGCAGAGTGAGCCGAGGGGGCCCTTCAACCATATAGAGGAACCTGCATGTTGGGGTAGGTCCTGGGGTGCTGGCATCTAAGGACCTGGTGGGTCACAGGTCTTAGAACAGGCCTTGGGGGGCAGATCCTGTCTGGAGCTTATTTCAGGCCCAGGATGTGTTTGGCAGGGATGTGAGCTGGAGGCTGGGACCATTCCTAAATGGTTATGAGAGAGCGAGAGAGAGAGAGAGAGACAACCAGTGCAGTGAAGCTGGGTGCACCGGCAGGACCAGGTTCCATGTGGGAGGAGAAAGTATGGTTTACAGGCCCTGGGTCAGAGAAGAAAAAAATCCTGTTATCCCTCTTGGATTTGGTCCAAGGTCCAGGGGCCAGGTGGGGGAAGCAGCATGCTTCTCCATGCCAGAGATAGGGCAGCTGACCAGTGCCAGACTGATAGAGACAAGGAAATGGGTAACACAGAATAGGAAAAGAGGGATATTTGGCTTACCAGCATCCAGTGAGCCAGGAACCTGTAGATTTTTCAAAGGAGGAGTCTGCTTGGATATACCATCCAAAAATCAGAGTTGGAGATAACCTGCTGGTACTGCCTGTATAACAGTTATGCTGCTCGATAGGTCCAGCCTTGTGTGAACTGTAAGAAGTTTATATAGCCCCATGGAGCTGTTTTATTTATTAAGTGAAGAAAGGGACCCCTGTACTCCCGAAACACTTGGGGCACAGGTGCTAAAATAAAGAAGCTGTTTGGGAAGAAATTTAGTAGTGATTTCTTCTTTATTTCAGCTAGAGAGGGGGAGAAATGAAATGAAAACCACCTTGCATTTAATTTGTGTCAAAAGTTGTAGTTCCAGAAGGTGTTCATCATGCTGCACCAGGATTGAGGGGCTTGGGAGCTCAGAAGAGACAGAAGGCTGCAAGTTGGAGGTCTTGGATCTGGCAGCCAGAGGTTTGGGGTGAATCCAGGTCTTGTAGGTAGAGATCGAGAGTGCATGGTGTGATGAAGCCATTGAGAGGTAAGATAGCTGTTTTTCCCTATCTTTATTTCAGGTGCACTAGCTCAGAGTGTTATGCATTGTGGTAATCCTTCTCATGACCCCTGGACCCTCTGCGACGATAGCATTTATGCCCCTAGACGGGGTACACTTGTTTATGCCCTTAAGGTACTTGAATGTTTCTATCATGTCACCCCAATCTCTGCTTTCCTCCAGTGAGTACATATTTAGGTTGCTCAGTCTCTCCTCATATGTTTTCTGGTGCAAGCACTGTACCATTTCTGATGCTCTTCTCTGAACTGCCTCAACCCTGTTGATGTCCTTACAGAGATGTGGCCTCCAGAATTTTTCACAGTACTCCAGGTGAGGCCTCGCTAGCGTTTTATATTTTAGCATCACCAACTCCCTCCTTCAACTAGTGATACCTCTATCTATGCACCCCAGCATGCAACTGGCCCTCCCTGCTGCCTTTGCTCACTGCTTAGACATCTTTAAGTCATCTGAAATGATAACCCCCAGATCCCTTACCTCCACCCCATCTGGAGTATCTACCTTGTTGCATATCTTGGTGTCATCTGCAAACAGACAAACTGTTCCCTGCAGCCTCTTTATCGTTCCCTCTAATGAACACATTGAATAAGACTGGCCCAAGAACTGATCCCTGAGGTACCCCACTGGTCACCGCCCTCTACCCATGGATCCCATTTACCACCGCTCTCTGCCTTCTGTCTGCTAAGCAGTTTCTTACTCAGTTTACAATCTTGTGGCCCATGCCCAGACTTCCCAACTTGTTTATCAGCCATCTATATGGGACAGTGTCGAAAGCTTGCTGAAATCTTGGCGACATCCACTGCCCCCCCCCCCGATTTACCTCCCTCACCACCCAGTCAAAAAAATCTATCAGATTTGTTTGACATGACCTCCCTGCTGTAAATCCATGTTGCCTTGGATCCTGAGCCCCATTGAATTTGAGGTGTCCCACTATTCTTTCTTTAAGTAGTGCCTCCATGATTTTCCCCACTACTGAGGTTAGGCTGACCAGCCTATAGCTCCCTGCCTCATCCCTGCTCTCACTTTTATGTAGAGGGACTACATATGCCCTCCTCCAGTCCTCCTGAACTATTCCTGTGTTTAGAGACTCAGTGAACATGGCTGCCAGAGGCGCTGCTAGCTCTCTCCTCAGCTCCTTTAATATCCTCGGGTGTATGCCATCTGGCAACATTGCCTAGTCCACCTTCAGTTTTGTGACCTCCTCCAGGACTTTTTCCTCTGTGAATGGACTAGTGTCCACTTCTCCCCCTTTGTATTTGTTGTCCAGTTTCAGCCCTTGACCCTCCCCCTCCTTAGTGAATACTGAACAGAAGTATTTGTTCAGTATTTCTGCCTTTTCCAGGTCTCCTTCCTTACACTCCCCTTCATCCCCTCTGAGCCTTACTGTCCCTCCCTTGGCTTTCCTACTCTCGCTGATGTACCTATAGAAAGTCTTGTCTCCTCTTTTCATTGTCTGCACTAGTCTTTCCTCAGATCTGTGCCTCTGTGCTCCTTACAGCCTTCCCTGCTTCCCTTAGAATGTTCTAGGTACACCTCCCTGTCCTCCTCCTCCCTTTGAGTCTCCTTATATTTTCTGAACCTTGCCCTCTTGGCCCTTACTTTGCCTGCCACCTCTTTCAAGAACCATTGCAGTTTCTTTCTTCTATTTCCCTTGTTTACCACCCTGATGCATTTGTTTGTCACCTCCTCTATGGCTCTTTTCAGATGTTCCTACTGCTCCTTCACTCCCCCTGCCCCCACCCCCGGGCTTCTTTGAGACATTCCCCTATCTTAGTAAAGTGCCCTCCTGAAATCTAGGACTTTTACTTTTGTCTGATTTGACTTTGTCCCTGTCCCCATGTTAAAACACACTATGTGGTGGCCCCTAGCTGGCCTGCTACTCTGACTTCTGTGATCCTGTCTCCATTGGTCAGTACAGGGTCCAGAATCACCTTGTCTCTGGTGGAGTCTTGCACCAGCTGCCCGAGGCCTGCTCCCTATAGGTACTCTAGAATGTCCTGGCTCCTGGATGAAGTAGCAACTGAGGTGGTACAATCTACATCTGGCATATTGAAATAACCCATCAGAACTTCCCCCTTCAATGCCATCCTGTGTATTTCATCTGCTAGCTCCCTATCTGCCTCCTCCCCCTGTGCTGGAGGCCTGTAGATCACCCCCATGCATATTGCTGTACTATTGCCAGGCTCAAGGGTGACCCACAGTGCCTCAGCCTCCACCTGTCTACCCTGCACCTCTATAGCCTTTATACCCTCTCTGAAGTACAGGCCCCCCTTTTTTTTACCCCCTTCCCTCCTAAACAGAACATAACCCATCCAAGATTTGTGGTATAGCAAGTTTCAGTTATTGCTGCTACAATAAGTCCAGGTCCCCCTCTACTAGCAAGGCTTCTACATCTGGGATTTTATTTCCCAGGCTGCAGGCATTGGTTACCATGGCCTTCCATGCTTTGTTGCCTATCTTCCCCCCACTCCTGTCTTTGCTTTCTTGATCCTTTCCTCCTCCTCCTCATGTTTGTTTATTGTGCTGGTTCCTGTCTGCTTTTACCTTTGTTCCTGGTTCTGGTGTCTCTATGTTCAGCTTGTACTTATGCTTCTCATGACTGTTTTCCCTGCCTTGTGGGGGTGGGATGTTTTGGTTTACCTTCTCCTGTTGCCCCCCCCCCCATTGGCTAGTTCAATCACTCATCTGTGAAGCATTTAAACTGTGAAGCACTGTGAAGCAGAGTTTATATAGCAGACAGCTACAGCCTTGGGATGGTGTATATTATAACTAGCATAACAGTTTAGCAATACCTTTTATTTTAAAAACTGAGGCAGGAGCTGTGAGGCAGTTATAACTTGGATGGCACTCTGAGCCGATGTCCAATGTCTCAGATGAGGGAGGTTGCAGTTCTTGGGAGCAGAACATGAGGCAACAACATCAGACATCCTCTACTTGAGAGTCAGAGCCAGTGATCACTGATGGAGCTACAGGCTCCACAACCATAGAGAGAGCAGATGTCCAGTAAAGGGAAACAGCCTGCAGTTGGAAGTGCAGGATGAGTGATGAAGGGGAAGGAGAGGAGCAAGGAGTACCCTCCCCTAACAAGTATCAACCCTTGCTGGAGGAGGCTGTCTGGAATAGCAGCAGGATGGGCAAGGACCAGCAGTCTTAGGAAGGGGGTTTCAGCCATTGTGAAACAGCCAGGAAAGGGCAGGAACACCAAAGGGGGACAGAAAATGGCCACTGTACTGGGGAACTTAATCTTTAGAGGTACAAGTGGGATGGTATGTTCCACAGCAGAAGTAGAGAGGGAGGTCTACTGTTTCCAAGGGACAATTTTATTTATTTACTTATTTTTTGTTGACTGGGTAAGTGCACTAGACAAATTCTTGACTATTTTCAGGCACAACCCGGGGAAGGGGGATACAGATGGATGCTGACTGACCTTGAACCAGACTAAGTTGTTGGTAGTATTTTTAGTGAATGGGGAAAATTTGGCCACAGTAATGGAAAGATTTCCCTACTCTTTTCGAGACATGCCATGGGATCTTTAACATCCACCTGAACTACCACCAGAACAAGCAGATGGGATCTTGGTTTAATGTCTCATCCGAAAGACGGCACCTCAGGAGTGCAGCACCCACCTCATGCTGCACTGCAGTGTCAGTACTGGGATATTAACCCAAGTGCCTGGTGAAGGGATAGAACCCACAGCCTTCTGATCTCCTGGCCTTAAAGGTGAGTGTGCAATCTGCTGAGCCATTGACACTGACAAATAAGAGACAAATAAGACACTGACAATAAGTGATACCCACCAGAAAAAAGGGCTGGAACCCACCAGGAAGGATGGGGGAGGCCAAGTATTATAGTGTACATAGGTACAAATAATCCATCTAGGGGAGTTATAGAAGATGTGAAGGAGTGCTTCTACACCCTATGCAGAACTTTCAGGGACAGGACAGAGATGGTGACCTTCTCTGAGGTCTTAATGCAATCCCACTTCAGCCTTCGCTCAAAATCAAGCAGTTTAAGGCATGGCTAAAGGAATGGTGTAATGGGGAAGGGTTTTCAGTTCCTAAGAGAATAATGCCATGATTGGATGATAGGTTTGGAGACTGTATGGTAGGAATGACCTGCACCTCAGTGGGAAGGGCCTCAGGGTGCCTGGACTTAGTTATGCACAAACTCTACAGAAGACTTAAGCAGTTTTGGGATGTTTAAAAATAAACTTGATAATTACCTTCTACACCCCTAAAAGATAAAATATACCCCTTTGGGTGACAGGTTTATATGGGCATATGCCTTGTAACATGTCTGAGAAACTCAGTATAGTAAGTAAGACTTTAAATTAGGTAAGTGGTGAGCCAGCACAGTTGAGGATAGGCAAATGTGCTCAGCTGGGGGTGACCAGGAAGGCCCTCCAGCCCCAGAACTAGTGCATGAAGTTAAAGCTGGTCAGATGGGGGAGACGGAAAGGGAAGATACAATAGGGAGGGCAAATAAGAAAGCAAAGTAGGATCAGAACAGGGATAAGGAAGAAAGTGACGGATGGAGGAGGGCAGTGAAACACAACAGGAGCAAGAAGAAGCAGGAAAAAAAGGACTCAAGGACATATATCTGAGGGAGCCTAGACATCAGAGTGGAAGCAGCAGATATGGAGAGTGATGTGTGCTAATGCCAGGAGCCTGGATAATAAGACCTGTGATTAGGGTTAGAGGGGTTCACAGGCCTTCAGCACAGAAAGAAGGAACAAACAGCAACAGTTTACAATATTTAAAACATTTAAATTCTTTACTTTTTAGCAAAAGCCGAACATAGCTACCGGGGGCAGCCAGGCACACAGTTATTAATTATTCAGATGTCGGGGCCCAGCTCAGGCATGTTTCCCTGAGCCCGGTTCAAACTCTTTTCATTTTTATCTGAGCTGCCCCCCAGCAGGCTGTCCATGATCACCAGGTCCCAAATAGGTGGAAGGGATCCTGGGACCCATGGCACAGTCCCTGAGGCGACTGCAAAATGAGTGGCTCAATTGAGGGCAAATTTTGTGCCATCATGAGTCCCGCTGCCCTGGAGGCAGCACTTTTAACATGGGCTGCATGCAATGCAATTTCTACTGCCCTGGAGGCAGCACTTTTAATATGGCACTCACGAGTGGCGATTGTTAAGCCCCGAGGGGCTGTATTTCAATCGGGCTGAAGTCTGGGGCACTAGAGGAGCACTACAGGACCTGGGGGACCAGAAAAAAATGTGGTGGCCAATCAGGAGAAGCCTGGGAGACAGCAGAGAAAAACAGGAGGTGCAGAGCTAGAGTAAGTCAAGGCTGGTATTTTTATGAACCCCTATTTGCAAGGGAGTTACACTATCCCGTGGCAACAGACCTTGGCCTCCATGCCAAGGGTGTGCCAAGCTGGGCACACAAGGGTACCCTCAAACAACACACATCATTTGAAAACCACATTGTCTCATCTTGGCATATGGCTCCCTAGTCGTCACTGGTTACCAAACATCCTGATCTAGACAAGTACATCCTATTCTAAATCAGCTAAATATTTCTTAATCACTGTGAGCATAAGCAAATTTTACAATATACAGGGGCCCTTAATAAACAGATTTTCAGCTACAAAAATACATAAATGGTGCAATTCCATGTTTTTGGCCAGAGGGAGGGTGCTCCCCTAACATTCACTGATCCAGCAGTGAACAGGCTTGCTGCAGTTTTGGTGCCAAAATATATCTATGAAAGCTAGGCAGAGGCAGCCATTTTAAGGATCCCAATACATACAAAATTGGGGGGGGTCCATGCTGGTTTGGCATGTTGCATATGACAGAATCCCAGCAGTACCTCCATTGTGTTACCCCTGGGTGGCGCTATCACCAGTGTTACACCCCTGCCTACTACCCTGGACATAGGCTGAGGGTTTGGGTTCGCTAACTGATAACCATAACTTTAAAACCTTTGCGCAGTGCCTCCACTTAGGGTGCTTTACGTGGGTAAGCTGGTGAAAGGTATAGCCTCCCACGATGCTATACCACCCACGATAACGATTAATTTCTCCCAGACATGTCCCAATAAATATTTCCCCATATTTCACCATTTTGTATTTAAAGGATCTCCCTAATAATATGCTCACTCCAGATATTTCAACAACAATAACAAAGATTTATTTGGGGGTATAAGGGGTGAGGAACAGGGAAGTGGAGTAGAGGTTCCTTGAGCTGCTATTTACACATGTACACAGGTGATTTGGCTTTTGCTGGTGAATCCTCCAGCTGGGTGACTACACACTAATAGACAGAAAGAAATTACATTTTACCATTCGACTTATGATATCCATCACCCTGGCTATCTAGCTACTGAATAATCAGATGTTACATTAATTATCAGTGTTACCCACACTGGTATCAGTCCCAGAACCATACAGAACCCCGCAATCCCATATCATACTGGTTAACCAGATACCACAGTCCTAGGTGTTGCAGGCCTGGTGTAATGTTGCAGCTGGTCAAGTTGGCCGGCTATTGATTTGAGGGAAAGGGCAACTTGGATAAAGATACCTGCAATGGCTCCAGATTACTATTTACAAAAAGGCAGGGATTTTCATGCAGTTAGCAGAAAGACAGGGATTGCCCTGCACTTGCAGACTTCCGAACATTCCAGGACAAGCTACTTGGATTTAACATCCTGAACATTCAGCACAATATTTGAAAGTCCCATCCAGAATAATTATCAGGTGATACTTTTATCAAGCATCCAAAATTCAATTGAAAAAAGTCTTATCCAGTACTTTTATATACCAAAAGGTATCCACCCCACATAGGCAGACAGCGATACTTTTATCAAGCATCCAGTATTCAGTTACGTGAAGTCACATCCAGTTCATCTATATACCAAAGACAACATTCATAGGTAAAGTCTCATCCAGCACGTCTAAACAATTTTACACTGATGGCAAGCACTCTCCGATGCAATCCGGGTAAGACAAAGGTGAAATTATCTTCAGAATAACGCAGACATAATACGCTCTAGGGCCTCCTGTCCCATGAAGTGGCAAACACAGCTTGGCAGTCAGCTCCATAAAGGCAGAATTCTAACCCATAGGGAAAAACAAATTACCACACATTTATATGATTCACTATCAAGACATCTCAATGCACCTGTGATTTAGCCACTTGTGCCACAGACAAGATGCATCCATCTTTCAGGTTATTACCATCTCCTCGCTACTCCTACTTTGTCCTTCTACCCTTAATTGTCCCTGTTTTTGCCCTGCAATACCCTGAACTCTCCTCTCCCACCTCCCCCTAAATAGTCATCATGCCCCCCCCCCACTCAGTACCCCCTACTCTCCTTTATGGATAGCTGCTTACTGTCTTTTACCTGACAATGCCACCTAGGCTGCTACTGTTACCTGAATTATCCTAGTGTTAAAACCATCTCTGTTTCCTATTTAAAATGTATTTTTGTCTATGTTTACACACCTAGCTAGATACTCCTAAACCCACAATGTATATATACCCACCCTTTACAACGTGGAACCTTTGTAAAAGAGCGCTCTCCCACTCAAAGGTATTGTAATCCAAGATTGAATAAATAATAAAAATAAAATAATAAAATAATTGTAACTTTTCACTAGGCAGTCTCTGATGGGGTTAGTAGCCCAGACTGATAATTCAGAGATTTTATCACACAGCATATGTATCTGAAGCAGGGCTTGAGGCTTCCAAGATTATTTTTGAATGTTCTCCCTTGCACTGGGGAGTACAAAGGTACTCACTCAGGTCCTCCATGGGTCACATCTGTTACATGAGGTCCCTGCACCCTAATTGGTATCCACAGAGGTACACCATAGACAGCTAGCACTCAAGTATATGTTATACTAACATATAGGGCTAAGGGCATCTACCGTATAAGAGCAGATGTCAGGATGTGAACACATATTGTTGTAATACACTTTGCTTGCTAATACATTTGTTCTGCTTTGTATTTTCTATTTATTTCTTACTTGTAAGATGCCAAGACACCTGTGTCCTTGGAATAATTATAATATGTAAGATGGCATTGCCACCTTTTGGTGATTTGTACTACTACACTGAGCTATGTAAGACTCTGTATAAGAACTCTTTTATTCTCAAACTGATGACTTTAAAGAATTGTAAAATGTTATCTTGGACCGTGGAGCCACCTCTAATTTATACAATAGGGCTCATCTCGGTAACTAGAAATGTTTCTATCTTACAGTGACCATAGTAATTATCATAGGTATTTAATGTAATGCACAAACCTTATACCTCGGAGACCTCAGGAGAGACCCCAAGAGACACAGAGAAACTTCGAGGTATAGGGAACACTTAGCACTGACTCCTGGTTCGTATTGGTAAGAACTGCCTACAGCAACTGTGATTTATACTTTTGGAAGTAATAAACTTGTTTATTACTCTAATGCAATGTGTCTGTGGTTACTTGCATTGCCAATATCATCAAGAACCTGAAAGTGAGGTTTAGACCTCGTAACACACCCATAATCGAAGGATTCCTGAATTATCTTCAGCTCTCTTTCACAACTGAGGCATGATAGATGGTCTTCTTTTTCACATCTTTCCCTGACGTGGGAGGGAGGGCTAGCCTCTGGAGGACATTCCTGGCAACCTCCAGACTAGCAGTTCCAGAAACTCTAAATTTACTTTAACTGGTAACTTTAACTAAAAATAACAACTGCCCCCTGATGGCCGGAGGGGCTTAGATAAGTGGCCCAGGCCTGGTGGCATGGCAGGGGCCTGAGCTCTCAGCAGACTGGATCCTGCTCTCCTTCTTCTCACTCTGGCCGATCTGAAGAAAAACTGTCAAACACTGTCTCTTATAGGGCTCCTAGTTCGACTCTTGATTGGCAGCAGAGATGGGGTGACGGGTCTTTAAATGACTGAGGAACCTGTCAATAAGAACACTCGAGGCTCAAATGGATTGTAGAATTGGCGCCTAAAATAATGTCCCAGTAAGTCCCCATGAGCACTTGGGTGATTACCCATGAGGTGTAGTGAATGTCCCACAAGTCCTGGCATTTTGTTTCTGGCTCCCGATCGGCTGTGACTGCTGGCAATGGCCCCTTAACCCCTTGCTCCCTCCAGCAGATTAAATACAGTTCTGAACAATGTCCTGGTGCGGCCAGAAATAATTGATTATTTTGCTCCAATGCCCCGCAGTCTGGTAGCCCAGTTGGTTGTCTTGAAGTAGCTGCATAGATGAGGAATGTGGCTCCCTTGGTTTTTCTATTGCTACTGCACTTAGTAAAGCTCCCCCTGCAGCAGCTGACAAGCTGACACTTAGAGTCCCAAAAGTACTGGAATTGACAGGGAAAACATTTATTTTTAATTTAAAACACTCTCCCCCATTACACAGTATAACTCCACACCTGTAGCAACAGTTTACAATATTTAAAACATTTAAATTCTTTACTTTTCAGCAAAAGTCAAACATAGCTATGTGGGGGGCAGCCAGGCACACAGTTATTAATTATTCAGATGACTGGGACCTGGTTCAGGCATGTTTCCCTGAGCCCCAATCAAACTCTTTAAAATTTTACCTGAGCGGCCCCCCCAGCAGACTGTCCATGGTCCCAAATAGGTGGAAGGGATCCTGGGACCCACGGCACAGTCCCCGAGGTGATCGCAAAACAAGTGGCACAATTGAGGGCAAATTTTATGCCATCACAAGTTCCACTGCCTGGAGGCAGCACTTTTAACATGGGCTGCACGCAATGCAATTTCTGTTGCCCTGGACGTAGCACTTTTAATATGGCACCTGTGAGTGGTGTTTTTTAAGCTCTGAGGTGCTGGATTTCAATCTGGCTGAAGTCTGGGGCACTAGAGGAGCACTACAAGAATTGGGGGACCAGAAAAAAAATGTGGTGGCCAATCGGGAGAAGTCCAGGAGACAGCAGAGAAAAACAGGAGGTGCAGGGCTAAGGTAAGCCCAGGCTGACATTTTTAGGAACCCCCATTTGCAAGTGGGTTACAGGTAGGAGAAGAGATCAACAGAATGGAAAGACTTGGAAAGGTGCTGATATCGGAAGATTTCAGTTTGCTGGATGTGGAGTCCAACAGCACGTAGAGCAAAAAACCAAACCCTAATACAGAAGATGCCAGTTTATTTCTGAGCCAGAGTATCATGGAACCCCTGAGGGCATGGACTATACTGGACCGAGTCCTGACAAACAGGAACAGTGTGGAGGATGTCTGTGAAAGGGGACCAGTGGGTTCCAGTGATGACAAAACCATGTGGGCTGAGATCAGGCTACCAACACATAACATGCAATCTAATACTGAGGCCCTGACTTCAGACATACACATTTTGGGAAGATGAGGGAAGTGTTGGGAGGTGGGGATTGCAGAATGTGACAACAGCAGTAGGAGCAGCCAGCAAATGGGTTCTGACTAAAAATGGAACACTGTTGGTTACAAGGATATGAGTAAAGATGGTAAGGAAGGGAAAGTGGGGGAAGAAACCCCTGTGGTTTTCAAAAGGTGCATCAGAAGCAGTGAGGGGAAAAAAAGAAAGGCATTCATCAGATACTAAATAAATCAGACAGGAGAAGACAGGGACATATGGAGAAAACATAAGCATGGCAAGTCAGGTAGTGAGACAGGCAAGGTGAAGGCTGAGCTGAGGCTAACAGATGGGGTTAAGGAGGGTAACAAAGCATTCTTTTGCTACATACTGTACTAGAACAGTGCAAAACCAAGGAAGGTGTGGTCAAGCAAAAGAAGGGATTGGGATGGGTGGGGGAGGATGAGAACTGTAATGTGGATTTTCATTTATTGTTCATGGCTGAGGTCAGAGGTACTCTTCCAAACTGCATCATAAAAGACAATGGGGATCACTAGTATGTGTCAACATGTAGCCCATCATGGAGGAGAGAGAGCTGAAGGGCATACATGTACTTAATGTGAATAAATTATTGTGCCCAGATAGGATGCATCCAAGGGTGTTAAAAGGAGATGGGACAGGTCCTAGCTGGCTGCCTGAGCAGGACCACTAGTTGGTCTCTTCAACTGCATTTTGGAGACCGTGAATGTGGTCCTCATATACACAAGTGGAGATTGGGATGAGCCAGGCAAGTATGGTAGTAGTTGTTGATTTAACCAGTTACTTTCCAAAATCTCTGCAGATCTCAAAGGAGATTTCCATGAGATTTCCTACAGCACAGGCAGTCTCAGAGATTATTTTCTCCTGGTATCTTCAGAGATTCTCAAGAGATAACTTGCTGAATTGACTACTTCCACTGTATTGACCAATCAGTCTGATGGATACAGTAGGGAATCAATTGGAATCTATTATAAAGGAGAGGATGATAAGACTCCTTGAGGCCTATTTTCTGCAGCATGGATTTTACCAATGGGAGTTTTTGGCAGATGAACTGGATTAAACTCTTCTATTGCATGGCAAGATACATAGATACAAAGATACATAAATACATAGATACATAGAATTTGTTGGCAGGGGGGTCATGTGATGGCAGCCTAGAGGAAAGCAGTGACCTTGTGTAGCTCTGATCCCTACCTGGTTTAAAACATCCCATTTTATATTATCACAAATGCAAATCCTATCTAGAATTGTTCCTAAGGAAATATATATCTGATTTCAGCAGTTTGTGAGGTATAAAGATGGAGGTATACATAAGAAAGCAGCTTCCAAAGCACACCCCACCACCATCGCCGGAAAAAGAGCAGGCCCCAAAGTGGCCTCGGCAAGTGACTGCTAAAACAGCCCATGGATCCACAGCTTTAACTGAAGAGCATTTTTTGGAAATAATTATGCCCTTACAGAGTGCGATTTCGGAAATCTCGATAGAGGTGCATAGCATCAAAGCAACTTTGGACTCATTAAACACTCAGGTTGGAGACTCAGAAATCTGCACTAAGTCATTAGATGTGAAGACTGACTAGTTAGAGTTAGAGTGCGTTTCTACGAACAGGAGAGTGAAAAAAATTGAAGAAAAGCTGGAAGATTTGGAGGGAGGAGTAGAAGAAGTAATATTATAATTATTGGTATTCTGGAGAAAGAGGAGGGTGCATCTCTGATCCTATTCGTGCAGAAAGTGTTTGAGAAAATCACTGGCCCATCTCCAAATGGGGTGAGCTACATCGTTGAAAGAGCCCATAGGGCGCTTCATCCTCCTCCTCCTCCTGGATCGCAGCCCAGTCCAATTGTGTGTAAACTACTTAATTATCTCAATAAACAGCACATCCTGGTGCAAGTGAAATCCCTTCAAGAAGTGCTTTGGGAAGGGAAATGGATTAGAATTACGCAGGATCTGCCGCAGTCTGTAAGGCTTAAATGCCAAGAAATGCACCCTATGGTCTCCAAGTTGATTGCGACAGGTAAGCAATTCCGAGTAAAATATCCTGCTCTGCTACAGGTGAAAATTAATGAGTACTGGCATTCATTCTAAAGCTTGGAAGCGGCTCAAACGGAGCTCAAGAAGTTGTTACCCGACTTGCTAAGATGAATTCTTTATTCTGAGAAGATGGTGGGATAGCCGAATAAGGAAGGGAATTGCTGTAACCCAGTGCATGCTTGGATGAAAACTGAGTGGTCCCGGTGTTAATTAAGAAAATAATCGCTCAGCAATAGGGAGAGTGTTCCCGGTAGAGTGTAATGTGCTCGTTCACGCGATGAGGATAGATTCAACACGCACTGTAAGGGTTGGGGATCACTTAGACACTGACATCCTTCTGGGGGCAAATTGCAATCTCAGGATGATCCTAACCCTTGCAGTAATCTCCAGCCATGATGAAGCACAGTCTCACCTTGCGAGTGATTGTCCTGAAAAGAGAAGAATGGTTTCTGACTTCTACGTTGATAGCATTGCTGATCTGTTGCCAGCACTTCAAGGTTAAGGTGGATTACCATTAAGAATCATAGTGGACTACTCAATAAGTGAAATTTAATCTTTGGAGGCTCACTGTAAACCTTTTAACATAAGTAATTTAAAAGGACTGATACTTTATGGTTCTATTCAAAGATGTGCGTGATGTGTAAGGCTGTTCATGCGTTTACATAGCTAATTTGACTGTATGAGACCCTTCTCTAGCGAGCATTATTGGCCTTCACTCACAAGTGCTGGGAGTTGAGCATTACGAACAGGACTTTTTGGTTAATTCGGGTCCTCAACAGGAGGCAAGGGACTCCTATTCTTTTAGCACCGTGCAAAGGTGCTATGTGTTTTTTCATTTAGTCTTCTTGTGTAATAGAATAGTAATTCCAGGGGTAAAGGAGATGATCCCTGCAGAGATGCACATTTTGTTTTGAAGCAGCGGTTAAACAGGCAATGTTAGTGTTTCATGCTGCAGTTTTAGTTAGCACAGCAGGTTTTTGTAAGTAAACTATGCAGTTAGTGTTTTTCTGAGATCTGGGGGTACCTAGTAAGAGATTTCTCACTGTTGCTACGAAAATACATAGATTGGTGTTAATTAATAGTACAAACTACACTGAATATAGATGCAGCTTAGGTACTGAGTATTTGCTTTGGAACATGACTATGTTTCAGGAGATAAATCTGTATTTGCATTGCTTTATCTCAGCCATTGGGAGTAACAGAGTATTTAGATTTGTGTGTTCTACTCCATATTTTAATAGTATAGATCTGGATATTCTTAGCTAGTTTAATAATTATACTAAACAAGAATGGCACAATTTTCAAGGATTAAAGAGGTTACATATTCCTGATATGATAATTTGATATTTAGTTAAGAATGATGAGTAGCGCTGAACTTGGATTAACATGTTTAGTTTCAGTAGAATGATTTAAGATGTGACTTGTACTAAATGATTAGGTAATTGGGAATGGGAATGGGTGGACTTTCAGCTTGGTTGGGTGTACACATCACCTGGCAATTTAGAAACGTAGTGCGGTTGATAGAACTGGGGGTATAAGGATTTTGTTTATAACTTTGTTAGCTTCAGGGGGTGTGTATGAAGGGTTGGGGGTGGGAGGACCTAACATGTCTTGATAATATTTCATCAGAGAGGGAACCAAAACTTGATGGATATAAGGACCCATGCTATTTACCACTGGCAAAGGGACCAGCCACATCATTTTAAACTATTAATGTTAGGGGCACTTAATATTCTAAGTTGGAATGTCAAGGCAGCTTGGGACTGATGTAAAAGGCAAGTAGTTTTGAAGCACTTATTGACTTTAAAAACCGATGTGGTCTGTTTACAAGAAACTCATCTTAAAAGGGAGGATACCCATTTATTTGCAGATATTGGGTCGGTCAAGCATTTTTTGGGAAGGGGTATCTACTAGCAGAGGCGGAGTAGCTATTTTATTTAATAAAAAAAATACCTTTTCAATTGGAGCAGGAAATTTTGGACAGTAATAGCTGTTACATTATGTTGATTGGCACCCTGTCATCACAACAAGTATTGTTAAGTTCAATATATGGCCAAAATGGTGATTCCCCACAGTTTTTCACACATTTTTTGAATAGGTTAAATACTAATTTATCCAGAGTAATTCTGCTACGTGGGGATTGGAATATTACACCTCAGTTGCAATTTGACAGATCGGATAACAAACGTGCAGGATTGTCACCTTCCCAAAGGGCACAAAAAGAGCTTATGGAAGGGACAGGTCTTATTGATGTGTAGAGAGTCCTCAATGTGGAATCCAGGCAATACACTTTCTTTTCAATTTCACATAGGACATGTTCAAGGATCGATTATTTTTTAATAAGTGTCCATTCCCTTGCTTCTGTCCTTGATGCACGTATACACACTAGGGTAATTTCAGATCACTCCCCAATCACTCTAACATATTCAATAGGTCTTAGTATGCATAGAGATTTCCTTTGGAGATTTAATAACCAATTGTTACAGGATTCTTACATTTGTGATCATCTGAAGCAATTCATCTCCCACTTCTTAATCCATAATATGGGCTCAGTTCTCAACATTGATATTGTCTGGGCAGCCCTGAAGTGTACCTTGAGGGGGGAATGTATCTGAATTACTTCCACCAGAGCTAGAAAACATAAAACACTAACCCGTAATCTTACTAATTCCATCAAGGTGATCGAACGCAATATTAGTCAATGCTCGGTTGAAGCGGACTGGGTCCAGTTGAACAAGCTGCAGTCTCAGTTCTTCTCTCTTATGTTGCAAAAAGCTGAGCTTGCTCTTAAGAGAACAAGACTCAAGTATCTGGAATCTGGTGAGAGAACGGGTAAGTTACTGGCTTTCAGGCTTCGACAATTGGATTCCAGTAGGTTTGTTGTGGCATTAAGTACTGATCCAGAGGGAGCACTAATCAAAAATCCTGGGGATATTGTGGCAGCATTTTGGCATTACTTTCAAAAAATATATACAATCTCAGCAGCAGACAGAGCCACGCTTGATGAGATTCAACGTTTTTTAGATTTGGTTACTCTTCCTCAGATCTCCAGTAATGATGCGGCATGTCTTGGGCTTCCTATACAGGAGTGGGAAGTTAAGCAAGCTAATGCTCAACTTTCTCCAGACAAATCCCCAGGACCAGACGGTCTTTCAACTAATGTGTACAAAGTATTTGCTAAGGA
The DNA here is from genome assembly GCA_016271365.2 of Neoceratodus forsteri. Taxonomy (NCBI): domain Eukaryota; kingdom Metazoa; phylum Chordata; order Ceratodontiformes; family Ceratodontidae; genus Neoceratodus; species Neoceratodus forsteri. The sequence goes on from CM057449.1 coordinate 377,304,067, forward strand.
GATTGTACCCATTCTAGTAAAGGTATATAACCATTGGTATGTTGAGGGGTTTTCTGAAAACAGTTTCCTTGAAGCACTTATCACTCTCATCCCTAAGCTAGACCGAGATCCTTTATGTCCTGGAAACTACTGACCTATTTCATTATTAAATGTGGATATCAAAGTATTATCCAAGGTATTAGTTAATTGGCTTAGCCCTTTAATAAGCAAGGTTATTAGTGATGTACAAGTAGGCTTCATGATTGGTAGAGCTTCCAGTGATCACATGCGTAAACTTCATCATTTAATAATCCATGCCAAAAACATAGAAATGCCAGCGGCCCTGTTAGCTTTGGATGCTGAGAAAGCATTCGATCGGGTTTCCTAGGACTTTCTATTTGTTACCCTGTCAAATTTGTTTTTTTAAAAGGGTTCCAGAGATGGATGAAATTGCTTTATGAATCTCCAATAGCTCATGTCTGGTGTAATGGAGTTCTATCGGAATCATTCCATCTTTCTTGTGGTACCAGACAGGGCTGCCCTCTCTCTCCACTCCTATTTAATCTCTATCTGAAGCCTCTGATTTGTAGGTTATTAGTTTCTCAGGATATCCAAGGAATACAGATAGGTAACAAGAGGTATCTAATTTCTGCTTATGCAGATGATCTATTGCTGCATATAGAGGATCCGTCTACTGGTATACCTGTGGTTTTACAAGAAATTGAGCAATTCTCCAAAGTAACAAATTATAAGCTTAACATTTCCAAAATGAAGCTCTTCCCTTTAAATGGGAAACACCTGCCAAATATAGCTGGAGAATATGGTTTAAATTGAGAACCCAATTCCTTGATATACCTGGCTATTAAAGTGTCGAGAGATATGGTTACTATGGTTAAAGAAAATCTCAATAAATTGCTTATTACAATAAAATTAGATTTGGATAGATGGAAGTTGTTACTCATATCCTTGTGGGCTAGAATAGACACAGTGAAAATGAACGTGCTGATGAGAATTCTTTATCCTCTGTGCATGTTGGGGTTCTACTTACCCAAATCATGGTTTTGCAAATTACAAAAATTACTTAATAATTTTGTGTGGAAGGGGAAAGTGTTAGAAGAGCATATTCAAAACTCACAGGACCAAAGAGGAGAGGGGGCCTTGCGCTCCCCTCCTTTTTCAAATATTATGCAGCTGTGCATATTAGCAAACTGGCACTCTGGGTTCGTTCATCACATTCAGTTGATACCAACTCATATTTGCCCCTCTGGATCACAATTGAGAAATACCTGGTTGCCAAGTTTTCCTGTACCCTCAATTCTGTTGCTTATATCACCCCAAGGTTTATTCCCAAATCACTTAAAAAAACACCTATTGGCTGGTTGATAAAGGCCCTGCATCAATTACAAATTTCGATCTGTGTGGATTGGCATAAATCCCTAGAACAACCCTTAGTACAGCATTTGCATTTCCAAATTCAAAATGCTCCAATCCCCTCAACGTTCTGGGTACCACTAGCTGGGTTACGTCTGGAAGATATAGCCCCACAGGAAAAGCTGTTGTCTTATGTGCAATTTTGCTTTAACATTCCAGAGGCTAGTGGGAACATCTTTAAATACTGGCAAATTCGGCAAACAGTGAAAGCCTATATGCTAAACTCGAAATCCATGGAAGCAAATAAGATGGAACTGTCCTCTTTGTTACAGATAGCGGATAAACCTCACTCTGTATCCAAGGTATATCATGAAATACAGATGACTGATCCAGAATTGCCATGTGGGATTTACTTCTATTGGGTGCAGAAATTAGATATTAGCATTGATCAGAGTATATGGTGTCAAATCTGGAGTAATATATATATAAATTCATAAAACACAATAGATTCAGATTGCAACAATTTAATATCATGTATAATTTATATTTTACACCAGCTAAACTCCATAGAATTGGTAAAGTACCATCCACCCAGTGCCATCGATGTAAAAAAGATCATGGAGATCTATATCATATGTTATGGGAATGCCCTAAGATTCAGTCATTCTGGAAAGCAATCCAGAAATCTTTCAGTCCTCTTCTTGGATTGGATTCTTTTTTTACACCTGAGATTTGCTTAGTTAACTATTTTCCCAGTGATATGATCAAACAGAGGAAGGCCTATATGACTGTCATAACAGCCACAGCTTAGTTGATCATAATGAGACATTGGATTGACGAGTCAATACCGTCGGTGCTAGAATGGCACAAAGAAATTCGGCTCACCTTGCAACTGGAATTGCATATAGCTAAAATGCACAATAGGTTACAATCATACAATGCCAAATGGAGTCCCCTTGATGCCATTCTCGCCATATGGAAACCTTAAGATGATAGGGCGGTTTGGTCTTCCAGATAATTGGGATCCTTATTGTATTGCTTATGACTTTTCTGTTTGGTTCCTTCTAACTTGAATTTATGTTATAATGGATTGGTGATGGGCAAAGGGTTTAGAAATGTTGTAATGGTATTATTTCAACACGAAAAAAGTAAGTAATGTCTGGTATTGTACACTGTTGGTCTTCATTTACAAAAGTGTATGTTGTGAATGTTATATTTGGAGGCACTGTTGTTTGTTTGATTTTCACTGTATTGTGGCATTACAAATAAAGCATATTAAATAAAAAAAAGAATTTGTTGGCAGATAAGGACTGCCTGGCCCATTTAGTCTGCCCATCCTTCCTAGCTTTTACTTATGCTGTAGACTGTACTGTAACTGATCTGAGGCTTTCCCACCCTTCCCTGTTTCTAGTATTCCCTTGTGTCTGTCCAGCACATTTTTGAATTCCTCTACCATTTTCACCCCCACCATCCCTGCGGGGAGACTATTCCAAGCATCCACTACCCTTTCTGTAAAGAAGTACTTCAGCCTATTACCTCGATTCTGCCTCCCTCTAACTTCATATCATGTACTCTCATTTTTGTCCATCCTCTTTTCTGAAAAATGCTACTGCCCTGTACCTTATTTATCTCTTTAAAGTACTTTAACATCTTTATCATGTCCCCTCCCCTATCTCTAGAGAATACATATTGAGGTCTTTCAGCCTCTCCTCCTATGACTTCTGGTGCAGGCCCTGTACCATTGTTTAGCCCTTCTTTGGACTGCGTCCACTCTGTCTATGTCCTTTCTGAAATGCAATCTCCAAAACTAGGCACTGTACTCCAGATGAGGTCCTACTAATGATTTGTATGGTGGAAACACCACCTCCCTTTTTCTTCTGGTGATGCCTTGCCCTATGCACCCCAATATCCACTGACCCTTCTAACTGCCTTCTCACACTGTCCAGCCACCTTCAGGTCCCTAGACATAATCACTTCTAGATTCCTCTCCTGTTTGTTGTCTAATAGTGCCCCCCCCTCCATTGAGTACTCCTCCCTCAGGTTCCTGTGTCCTAAGTGCATAATTTTGCACTTTTTTGCATTGAACCTCAGCTGCCATACATTTGACCATTCCTCCAGCTTCCCAAGGTCCCTTCTCAGTTTTCCACCCCCCCCATGCGCTAACCCTCATTGTATCATCTTCAAAGGGGCACACCTTCCCCTCCAGCCTCTCTGCAATGTCACTTAGGAAGACATTAAACAGGACTGGGCCTAGCACTGATCCCTGAGGCACCTCGCTGGTCACCTCCATCTCTATGGACTGAACTCCATTCACTACCTCCCTTTGTGCCCTACTGCTCAACCAATTTTTAACCCAGTTTACCACTCTTAATCTGACTCCCAGGCTGCTCAGCTTGTTTATTAGCCTTTTATGTGGGATGGTATCGAAGGCCTTGCTAAAATTCAGGTAGGTCACAGCTACTGCCCCTCTCTGATCTATCTCCCTTGTCACCTAGTTGAAGAAATCTATAAGGTTTGTTTGGCAAGACCTGCCTGCTGTGAAACCATGCTATCTCATATCCTGATGTCTGCTGGATTCAAGGTATGTTGCAGTCTTTTCCTTGAGTAATGATTCCATCATTTTCCCTACCACTGAGGGTAGGCTGACTGGCCTATAGTTACCAGCCTCCTCCCTGCTTCATTTCTTATGGAGAGGGACTACATTTGCACTCTTCCAGTCTGCCAGAACCACACCTGTTTCTAATGATTTGTTGAACAAGGTTGTCAGTGGTGCTGCTAACTTCTTTCTAAGTTCCTTTAGAATTCTGGGATGTATTCTGTCTGGCCCAATTGCCTTGTCTACTTTTCAGATTTTCTAGTTCCTTTTGGACTCCCTCTATTGTGAACAGACTGGTGTCTACACCCCACCCCTTGGTACTTCTTACACCTAGCTGTGGTCCCTCCCCTTCCCGTTCTACTGTAAACACTGAACAAAGACATTTGTTCTGGATTTCTGCTTTTTTCCTTGTCCCCTTCTGCAAACCCCTTTCCCTTTTTAGTCTCACAAACCCAGTCCTGATTTTTCTCTTTTCTCTAATGTTTCTAAAATAGATGTTGTCTCCTTTTTTAATTGCCTTGGCTATTCTTTCCTCGGTATGTGTTTTGGCTTTTCTGACAGTTTTTCCTGCCTCCTTGAGCTTTTCTAGATACATTCCTCTGTCTTCCTCCCTCTGTGTTTCTTTGTATTTTCTGAATGCTAATTTTCTTTTCCTCTCACCCTCCCTGCCATTGAGAACCAGAGTGTTTTTTTCTTCCTTGTTGTTTTACTTATTAGCCTAACACAGAGGCTTGTGACTTCCATTATGACTCCCTTAAGATGTGACCATTGCTCCTCAACATCCATCTTTCACACTCTATTCCCTATGGCTTTCTTCAGACATACTTCTAGTTTTGCAAAATCAACCCTTATGAACATACAAAATTTGCCAGCAGATAAAGGCCTAGAGGTCTATCATGTCTGCTCAAATGTGCAGCTAGCACCCCTTATTCTGCAGCTGCCCTTCCCTTCCACCCTTCCCCTTCATTAACCCTCCCCCTTGTCCTGTCCCATCCCCTTTTGAAGCAGTCCACTGTTCTACTGGATACCACTTCTGCAGGTTATGCATTCCACCCAGCCACCACCCTCTCTGTAAAAAAGTGTCTCCTCATCTCCCTCCTGAACCTTCCTCCCTCCAGTCTCATATCATGGCCCCTGGTGTCCCTCCCTTCCCTTACTTTGAACAGCCCCTCTGTACCTGTCTTGTTTATTCCTTTCATGTATTTAAAGGTTTCATTTATGTCCCCCCTGTCTCTCCTCTACTCCAGTGAGTACATGTTCAACTCCCTCAACCTCGTCTCATATGATAAGTCCCCTAGCCCCTTGATTATCTTTGTCACCCTGTGCTGCACCCCTTCCAGTAAATTAATGTCCCTCTTCAGAAACGGGTGCCAGTACTGCATGCAATACTCCAGGTTCAGTCTAACTAATGACCTATACAGTAGAAGAATCACCTCCTTCCTCATCGAGGATATACCCCTTGCAATACAACCCAGCATTTTGTTGGCCATTGCAGCTGCCTTCCTACATTGTGCCAAGTTGTTCATTGACCCTGTAATGAGCACCCTCAGATCCTTCTCCTCCTCTGTCTGGGTTAGCTGCACTCCACCCAGCTGGTAACGCCTCCTTGGGTTCTCCATCCCAAAATGCTGCACCTTGCACCTTTTGGTATTAAACCCCACTTGCTAGGTGTCTGACCAGGTTTCAAGCTTTGCCAGATCATCCTGCAACCCCTGCCATCCCCCTAGGTTATCCACCACCGCTTCTAACTTGGTATCATCAGCAAACAAACTGATCTTGCTCTTGATGTCCAATGATATGTCTGCAATGAATATCCCAAACAACACTGGTCCCAACACCGAGCCCTATGAAACACCACTTGTCACTACCCTTAGGGGTGAGAGCTCCCCACCCACTACCACCCTATGTTGCCTTCCCTGAAGCCAGTTTCCTACCCATCTCACCAGCTTTGCACCCACCCCTGTGCCTACTAACTTACTTCCCAGCCTTCCATGTGGCACCGAGTCGAATGCCTTACTGAAGTCCAGATACAGGACATCCACTGCATGGCCCCTGTCCAGTTGCCTAGTTACCCAGTCATAGAACTCCTCCAGGTTGGTTTAGCAGGATCTGCCCCATATGAAGCCATGCTGTCTGCTGTCATGTAGTTCATTGGCCTCTAGGAGGGCTGCCAGCCTTCTGAAATCCAATATCTTTGCCCTTGTGTGGCTGGATTCCCCCACTGTCCTTACATTAAATCACACTGTCAAGTGCCACTGGATCCCAGAAGACTTCCCACCTCTACAGTACATCCCCCACTCTGTCCCTGTTGGTGAGCACCAAGTCCAATATTTCCCCCTCATGGGTGTGTTCTACCACTAGCTGTCTGAGTCCCACCCCCGGAAGAGCTTCCAGGATGTTTCTGCTCCTTGCTGTGGCTGCAGTGTAGGTGCCCAAATTGACAAAGGCAATAATAGAGGTTAGGTAGTAAATGTCCCTACCTAAACTTCAGCAAAGCCTTTGACTCCATCAAAGATGGGAAGCTGGTAGTGAAATTGGGTTGCCTGGGGATAGGGGACAAGATAACAAGGTGGGTGAAATATTTGCTGGATGGGAGAACCCAAATGGTAGAGATAAATGAAGAGCCCTCATGTGTAAAGATAACCTTGAGTTGGGTGCCCTAGGGATCAGTTTTAGGGCTATCTTCTTTAACAGATTTATATGTGACATAGGAGAGGGGTCAAAGGTAAGACATGCCTGTTTGCAGATAACACCATCATCTGTGGTAGAGTGGACAGCAAGGAAAGGGCAAGGCCCATGAAGTTGGATATAGAAAAACTGGGCACATTTTAAAGGGTGTGACACCCAAAATTTTATGTCAGAAAGTGCAAGGTAATATACATAGTAGCAAATAACCTGAAAATGAAATACAGGATTAATGGGGTGGTAGTGGATTGCACAGTGGAGGAAAGGGATGTTGGGTGATACTAATGGAGCACTTCAAGGCATTGGCACAGTGTAACAGGGCTGTGGGACAGGCAAATCAGATGTTGGGATGCTTTGAGAAGGGGTGACTAACAGAAAGAGGGAGGTAATACTGCTCTTGTATATAGTTCCCTGGGTTAACCACATCAAGAGTACTGTGTGCAGTTTTGGACCACACACTCTTAGAAGAACAAGGATAGGTTTAAGGTGATGCAAAGAAGGGTGGCCAAAATAATACAGGGGCAACAAGGGAGGTCTTATGATGAGCACTGGGGGATCTCAGTAAGCACACACTGGAGGACAGGAGGAATAAGGCAGATAAGACTGAGATGTTCAAGTACCTCTGCAGGATAAACAAGGTGGACAACAGTAAATTATTCACAGTGACTGGTAACATGGGCACAAGGGGAGCTCCACAAACCTGTTTGGGGAGAAGGTTCAGAAATGATTTCTGGAAGTATATATTCATGGAAAGAGTAGTGAGAGACTGGAACAAACTTCTAGAAGAAGTCAACTGTGCTGAGACAGTGGGGGGAGTTAAAATAGAGTGGGACAGGAATATGGTAAAACTATGTATGGGGCAGTTGGGGGATGGGGAAATAAATAAGGAATGACTGGAATGCAGTCCTATAACTAGGCAGGGGTTGGGCAGTCTAGATGAGAAGATAAGCCTTTATCTGTGGACATTTCCTTTTTTTTTTTTTTTTACCTCCATGGACCCGACAGGGGCTATGACCCTTCCCTTGGAGAGGTCCATCCTCTGGCTCCTCTGACTGCCCCTGTTTGGCTGCCCCCTGAAATTCCCCCATGACTCTCCCCCTGTGGTGAAACCAGGATGAGGAGTGCTGGTTTGCTCCCCCCCGGAAACAGCAATCCAGAATCGGGGGCCACTGTACAGGAGCAAGCAGGGCCATTACGGGTCTGCCAGGTCCCATTTTTCCTCCACTTTTTCTCCCATGCCCTACACCTATGAAATGGGGTGGCTGTCTTCACCTCCATTGAGGCAACCAATCACCCTGGATTTGGGCTGACATCTTTTGCTTACATCTTTACTGACACCCAGCTGCAGGTAGGTGTCAGTCGACAGCGCACAGCGCCATCCCCCCTCCTTGAGGAAAGAGAGCAGCCCTCTGGACGCTCAATCCTTACTTCCCCCCGGCTGACCCCTGAATGACCCAAGTCTGTTGCTGAACCTGGGTCACTGGAGTGGCACGAGGTGTAATGCCCAGAGCCTCAACCCTCAGCACCACGGGGCCAGCCTGCTGACATTTTCTGTTTCTATGCTTCTAAGCATCAAGACCCCATTTTAATAAGTATGGCACATCACTCCCAATTACTGTATGTCAGTCACTTCCTGGACTTGTTTTTTTCTTCACAAAGTCACTGCAAATGCCCAGAGTTTTTCTGATCTGAACTGAGACCATGAAAAGGCACCGTTATGTAGTAATATGCTAATAGATAACAAAAATTATACGTTCCTTGGATTTTAAGAGTTGTAACACGTGCACTACTGAAAGATTTTTTTAATTCTTTTTTAATATTCATCTGTGCACTTTTATAGTTGTGCAGGCATTACTCATTCATTTTTGGATAGTTCAGATTGTGCAAACTATCTCTAGAGCCAGAACAAATACTGTATGCACTGTATGTCACTATAAGAATCTGTTATCTGGACTAAATGGATCAAATGCATCCAAGCTCATGTATGCTTACATTCTACAGATATCCTGATGCATTGGATAGTGCGCTTTCTACACAGTCCTACCCCAGATAACACAACTAAGAACTATCTCATTTTTAGTGGAGTTCTCCTTCTACCCAGTTTCTCGGTGTAGCACACATCCAGCCAACGGCTGTGATAAGATTTGAGCCTGCGATATTTTCATTGGTAAGTGCTCCAGTAACATGGCTGCACTGTTAGGTTCTAACTGGCCTTTGTGGCTTGTTTGTGACACCTAGTGCACCTTGGAATCCTGTATCAAGCTAAACAAGCTTAAAGAGCCACTGATGCCTCAAAGAAAACATTAAAAAACATAATAATTAGGTACAATTCTGCTTGCATTCCATTTATATTTGATATGTTTCTCCTCCCCATAATTTATTACAGAAGAAATGTATATGAATATATGATTGTTGTCCCTCATAGTTCATTTTGAGTTCATCTTCCTCTATAGCTTACGTCTTACTTCACGTCATAATCCTCTGTTGTGACATCACAGTCTGTTGCCATGGGAGTAACTGTGAGGTCACAAGCAGTGCTCCATGACTTCGGGTATGGAGAAAGCAGCAGGAATATCAATCAATCAATCAATCAATCACTTTATTTAACCAGGCATAAACACCATTGAGCAAGTTCATTTTCAAGGTGGTCCTGGGCATAAATACAATACAGTACACTTCATAAGATTACAATTACGGTGGACAATGGTGCAAAAAAAAAAAAAAAACATTGTGAAGGTGGCAGTCAATATGGGCCTATACATACCGGTCAACATAATTAACATGCAAAGGTACATAATGATAAGCTTTACTGAAATGAGAAGAGACAACAAACCCATATAGTCTCCGCTGAGTAAGAGCTCATACCTAAATGATAAAAAACAAGGAGGTATTAAGGAATAGGGTAGAAATTGGAGTAAAAGAGTAGGCAGTCAAAAGGGAGGCCAGAATAGGTAAAAGGTAGAGAATAGGCAGGGTCAGCTTGGATTAAGGGAACTAGGCTTATAGGTCCTAGGTTTCTGTTGTTAGGAATGTGGGGTGGATGAGATACTTAGGCATAGGATTTGAGAGTGGCACCCAAGGCTTAGGGGTCATCGGCATCTGAAACAGTTGCATGATTCCTTCAGATAATCCGTTAATAGAGCTTTGAATGTGAAAATGCTTGGAAGAGAGGATAATTTTAATGAGTCCTGCATAGTGTTCCAAAGTGATGGAAGTGAGAAGTTGATTGCTGCTGAGCCAAGGGTAGTTTTCACTCTAGGAATCTGGGAAGCAGATTAAGGAGAAGCGTCTCAGGCCATAGGAACCTTTAGCCCGTTTGAAGATGTTTGAGATGTATTCAGGGAGGTTATCAGATAATGCTCTAAAAAACCAGAGGAGAGCATTCCTTTTTTCTTCTAGTTGAGAGTGGGGTCCATCCTGAAAGCTGGTATAGATGACAGTGATGTGTACTATGGGGTAGATTTAAGATAAATCCTAAAGCCCAGTGGTAAAGGGTGTCCAGTTTGTTTAGCATCGTTGATGAACAATGACTGTAAAGGAAGTCAGCGTAGTCCAGTATAGGTAGGAATGTAATTTGTACTAGTCTCATTCTGGATTCTAACGTGAGTAGGTGTTTAATGCGATAGAATAAACCTAATCGCTGTCTTAGTTTCTTCAAGGTTTCATTTAAGTGGCACAGAAAGTTGAGCTTGTTATCCAGCCAGAACCCTAGGTATTTAAAGGTATCAACTACTTCAAGGGGTTCATCTAAGAGTGTTCGGATCTGTGTGATATGTGGACATCCAGAAGTAGACTTTGGTGAGAGAAACATTGCTTTAGTCTTTTTGGCGTTGAGGAGGAGTTTATGAGTGAGAAGGTTGTCTTGGAGGGTGACAAAGTATTTCTGTAAGTACTCATGGGCCAGATCCAAGGATGAATTTGTAGTATAGAGTACAGTATCATCTGTGAATAAGTGCACATTTGCTGTGCCCAGCTGCGAGTCCAGATTATTGATGTATATTGCAAAGAGGATAGGGCCCAGGATGGAGCATTGGGGGACTCCTCATAACAAGGTTTTTGTGGGACAGATCTCCTATGGCTTTGACTTGTTGTAACCTATTGGTTAGGTAGCTGGTGAACCATTTAATGGCAGAACTATCAAGTCCGATGTTACTCAGTGCAGTAAGCATGATGGTATGATCCACAGTATCGAAGGCCTTACTTAGATCAAGGAAGAGGGCAAATACATGCTTCTTAGAGTCCAAGGCCATTTGCCAGTCTGTAGTTACTTTGGCAAGAGCCGATATTGTACTGTGTTTGGCTCTGAAGCCGGACTGAGCCAGGTTTAGCAACTTTTGTGAATCCAAATGTTCTCTAAGTTGGATGTTGACAATTTTTTCAAGTAATTTAGAGAGGACAGATAGTATAGAAATAATCCGGTATTGTTCAGATCACTCAGATCCCCAGTCTTGAATAATGGTAGGATGTGGGCAGTTTTCCACAAGACAGGTAGCTCACCTTGAATCAGAGAGGTGTTGAATAAGTGTGTAATGGGGGTGCTCAGATAGGTATGGCCAAGTTTTAGGAAGTACGGTTCAATATTATCTGCACCCACGCTCTTTTTTGTATCCAGAGAAAGGAGGAGGTCCTCCACTTGCTTGAACATAATTGTGAGGAAGCTGAAGGGGGTGGGATGCGGTTGGTTATGGTTGTGATTATCAGTGAAGCCAACAGTGGTGTAGTCTCTTGCCGGGCTAAGTTTGCTGATAGGTGAGGTGTCAAAGGCAAGCCCTGCAGTGGCAAAGTGATCATTAAGCTTTTCTAGTATATCAGCTTTGTCCGTATAGGTGGTACCATCAGACACAATTTTGTTTGGAAGGGGTATTGCAGTGGACTGACATTCGACTTCATTGAGGATGTTCCAAAATTTGGCAGAGTTGTTTTTATTGTCTTCTAGTTCTTTTTGGGAGTGCCTAGCATTTTCTGACCTAATTAGCTTGGTACAAGCATTCCTAGTAGTATGGAATGCTAACCAATCAGCCTCCAGGTGGGATTTCCTCGCTTTTTTCCACCAGTAGTCCCTATCCCTAAGTGCTTTATTCAGAATGGGAGAAAACCAGCCAGGAGTTTTATTTTTTGATTTGATCAGTCTTAGTGGGGCATGTTTGTCTATTAGCTCCAGTAAGAGGCTGTGAAAGATGTTAAATGCCTCGTTAAAGGTCGGGGCTAGGTAGAAATCCTGCCAACAAATGTTGCTTAGATCTTTCAGGAAAGTGTACTGGCAGAACGTTTTCAGGCATCTTTTCAGTTTGAATTTGGAGGCCGTTTTTATTTGTGAAGGATGTCTGATGCAAGCAGTAGCGCAATGGTCACTTATATCATTGAAGAATACTCCAGTATGCGAGATAGTGTGAGATTTGTTTACTAGGATGAGGTCCAGGAGGGTGCTGTGCTCAGGGTTTTTTCTGTTAGGTCTGGTTATAGCAGTCACCAGTTGTAACAGACCATTAACATCGCATAGATCCTTCAATTTCTTAGAGCTGTCATCATTCCAATTTAGATTGAAATCCCCCATTAGAATATATTCAGTATCAGCAGAGTCAAGAAGGTTTTGAAGGTGTGGCAGACGTGCTCAGCCACCAGACGGTGGTCGGTAGCATGCTGCCATAAGGAGTGATTTCTCGCTGGAAAGTGATAATTTTAGAGCAAGACATTCAAATAGATTAACTCTTCAGGAGCAAAGATCCTGTTTTCATGCATATGATCTCACTACAAAATAATGGGGAGGGGTAATACAGAACTAATAGGAAATACAAGCTGGACAGTGGCTAAATTTTATGTTTTGTTAAAGTTCTCCTGAACATGTCACCAACTCTTTAGTACCTTCAATGCGGTTACACATGTTATCCATAATACATTGTAACTGTGTATTTTTTTTAAATGTTCTTTACTGGCTATCTACCTTTTGCATAACCATTGACCCGGTGCTTGGCATTCAGATTCTTTTCTTTCAAAATGCTTAACTCCTCTGGGTTCAACATGGACCCAAGAAACACTATCACTGACAAACTGAACCCTTGCACTTGTCTGAAACAATAGCTATATCACAGTGAGGAGCCCTAAACAGGATGAAATATTGTCACAGATTTGCTAGTTTCAGCCTTTATATATTTAAGAGGCCCAGTTACTGTCTAGTTTAACTTAAAGATTAGGCAGTGTCATGTATTCATGGTGGTTAGTAGTGGTAATCTTTATTTGTTTGTGGCGCCCTTCCACAGAGGCCCAGGGCACCATTACAACAATATAAACTCAAAGACAATTATCTACCACCTAAAATACAGAAATAAATAAATAATCACATAAAATGTGTACAAACAAATTAATAAAACAAACTAAACAGTTTAGGATGTGCTGGAATATTGTGTTGCTAATAATCCTCAAATGCTTGCTGAAACAGATATGTTTTCAAGCCCCTCTTGAGGCCTTCACTGAGTGGGCCTCCCTCAAGACTTTGGTTAGAGAATTCCAAAGGGTTGGGACTGATGCATCAAAAGCCCAGTCCCCATAGGTCTTCAATGTAGCCTGAGAAACCACCAGAAGGCCCTCCCCAGCACAGCGGAGTGGGTGTATACAGATGTGTGGGTTCAAAAACTCAGCCAGGTAGTCTGGGCCCAGCCTGTGTAGGGATTTTGCAGGTTAACCAACCCACTTTAAATGAGATACACCACTTCACTGGCAACCAGTGCAAATCCCAAAGTGCTGGTTAGATATGGCATGATCTGCATTCTGCAGCAGTTGCAGGTGTTGCAGCGTATTCCCCCCCCCCAACCCGAAGGTACACAGTATTACAGTAGCCTAGCCTGGATGTCACAAATGCATGTACCAGTGTAGCCAGGTCACTGGGAGAGATAAGGGATCTGGTTGCCTATGTCATCAATGATATATTGAAATAAGACCAGATAGATTTCATTTTGTGCTGCTTTAAAACATGGCTTTTTGGACTATATGCTTTTCCATAGCCTAGATTCCTGAAAAATCCAGTCCAGTGCACAGTAGCTATGTAAAACACCAGGGCCTGTCTTGTGAGCTGAAGAAGACATTTGCCAAAACTTTCTCTTTCTGCATGTGCACTAGAAGTACTTGATAAGACATGATGCAGTGTTGATTATGATGAGATATACAAAGAGTTAGGAACATACTGAGGTGTGAGGCTGCAGGCCAAGAGCTTTAAGCCTTTAGAAGTGTGTTTATACCAGCATAACCTACACCCTGGAGTGTCTTATTCTGCTTATAAAATGGGTTTTGTCTGAAAATGTATGTTCAAAATTTATGAAACTGTAAAAATGTTACAGCATTGCTAATTTTTTACCAAATCGTCCCTCTACTGTTGGGTTGTCACTAGTGATGCTATTGTACCCATTAACACTTATCTGATGTAGTGCATATCATCTTGACTTGTGCACTGTTGGTTAAAACAAACCAAAATACTTTTTTATCTGTTGTAACTTTAACGCAAAGTAATAGATTTTTTATTTAATTTTTTCATCTATTCTGTGAGCTGTTTTGTGTCACAGGATGTTACATGTTTATCAGGAGAGTGAGCAGGGTGAGTGCGTACAGCTGCGTACCATGCTTTGTAACATCATAGTGAACAGGGCAATCAGGGTGATTGATCACTGTGGGATGTATGAGAGGGAAATTGAGAGTATACTGTAGATGGAGAGGAGACTCAGAGAGAGAGAGAGACTATATGGATCATGTCAGATAAATAAAATGGTATTATTATTAAGAGTTGTTACTGTGAAAGTATAAAAAACTGCGTATGGTGTTTGAACTTCCATTTTTATTCTCTGCAGTAGCAAGAAAGGGGTGAAAGCAAGTGATACCTAAGGCTGTGCAAAGTTTTAATTCCACCAGCAGAATATCCTTAAAAGTTAGTATTTCACTTCTGCAAAATTTCGGAATGCACTTTGGTAACTTTCACTGAAATTCAATCTTAGAATGGTGAAATAAATGTATGAATTGTGGATTACTGTATTAAACTGCTGAAAGAAATTCCACAGAACTGATAACTCGGTGATCAATTCTGCAGAATTTCTTTCTGTAGTTTAATACGTTAAACTGCAACTCATACATTTATTCCCAGTTCCATGAGTGATTAATGTATTAAACTGCAGAAAAAAATTCTGTAGCCCTGATCACTGAACTGCGGCATAATTACATGTATTGCAGACTGATGTATGTGGAATTGAATTCTTCAGAACTCTCATTCCACAGTTCATGTGTATTATTCTGCAATTCAGCCAGAAAATGTTATAGAAAGGGCCAAAAATTCCCAAAACACATTCAGGAGATTTAGATTTTGCATAAGTCGGAATTTCAGAATATGTTGTGAAATTTGTGAAATTTTGCTAAATTTCCACGAATTCAGAATTCAAAGTTTTTCCCCCAGCTCTAGTGATAGTTGAGAAAACAATAGCTGCCGAATGAGATTTTTAAAATTTAATAACAGTGCCACAATGATATGTTCCGTAAAAAGGACCCTGGCTATGGGTTCTTTTTTTGCTCATGAGTATTTTAATAAATATATTGCTGAAAAGGTGTGTCAGCCATTCAGATTGCAGGTGGAGATGTTAAGAAGTTTTAATTTGTATGTGAAGTTCTGATGAAATCACCAGCTTCACAGATCAATTTGTGATTTTTTGCCATTTGTACTAGGAAATTCGTCTTTCATAACTACACCTGTAACTTCGTCTTTGAGATGCATTTTGGAAAAGTTTGCTCATATTTAGGCTTCTATTAAACAATTGCCTGTAAGTCACTTGGAAACACTTCTGCAGGTCACATGCTATTTCTCCATAGACAGACTGAACCTTACTTTCATTTTGCAGTCTGGGTGAGTTAGTGGAAGATCAGCTCAGCTGCTTTCAGAGGTTTTAAACAACCAAGCAAAAAACGTTTACACTTTTTCTAATTTTCTTGTAATCTTCTCTTGACTTATCAGTGTCGGACAATTTATTTAGTTGTTATCAAGGGGTATTCTTCTGTATATTCACCTCTTTTATTTGTTCTATTTTTCTTCCTTTTACTCTTTTTTGTTACTTTTTTTCATTTTAAAAAGTTGGACTAGTGAGGAGGAAACTGAGAGGACTGGGGCTAGGATTAGTCACAGCAAGGAGAGGGGGATGCAGTCTATGGAGATAACATACAACATGCTGTCCCATCTGTCTGAAAAGGCCAGCTTTTGCAGCAGGATTTCCAGGAAGTGTAACAGTTAGTACCTGACTCCCCCCCCCTCCACAGTAGCACCAGCAGCCACATGCAGCAACATCACCACTACCACCTGTTGCCTGTGCTTTGGAATGTCATACACCTGTTACAACACCTGCCCTTGTGCCCCCCCATAGTTGTGCTGCCCCCTGAGCCCTTTGAGGAAGAGGAAACTCACCTGGGACCCTCTGGCTTCTTCCCTTGACAACAGCATAAGCTGCTAGTTTGGGACTTCTTCATGCTTGACCCAACAACACTGTGGTGACATGCTCCTTGTGTCACACCATTTTTCAGAGGGGGGGAAATGGAACAAACATTTGGGCACAGGTAGGCAGCACACCCACCTTACAATGAGGTACCATCAGGAGTGTGAGGAGCATGTGAGGAGGAGGCAGACCAAAACAACTGAGAGGAGTAGAGGTGGTGGCAACCCTAGTGCTCCTTCCATGCTGCAGGGTGGGTAGTGCAAGAATAAGCAATGTAGTGGGTCATCATGCTGTGCACAGGTTCAAAAGGGGGACACAGAGGTGACTAGGTTAGGGACCTGCAGCTGGATCGGGGTGCTAAGGGGTCACCTGAGAGACCAGCCTCAGATGCTACTCCTAAAGCCATCAGTACTGAAGTGGTGCAGCTGTGCAGGGAGATAGGAGAGCTCTCCCACCAAGTTGCTGCCATGAAAGAAACTTTGAAGGTGTTGCACCAAAACCAATGGAGCATTATTGAGGGTCTGGTGAACTCTGTGGTGTGCACTCTCTGTTCCCAGGCCATAGCCCAAGTATCTCAACATTCCTTGATTCAAGACTCATCATCACATACTATCTGTCTCACTCTCCTTTATTCGTCACCTGTTGCAAAAATATTTAAAAAGTTAAAAAATATTTTAAAAACATAAAACAGCAAAAAAAGTACATCTTAGTTCCTCTTTGCACTGATTTCTGCTATTGCTTCATTCTATCTATGTAAATTCTGCTGTCAATTATCCTCTTCCAACTGAATGACAGGAAAAACTGATTTCCCCTTTGTTGTCCTCGTTTTGTGCAATTGGACAGTTCTTACACTAATCACTGTCTTCTTTTCTCTCTAGTTTTCTCAACTACAAGAAAAGAAATTGACATAATGCCATAATGCTACATGATGCTACATTTTGTGTCAGACTCCCCCCAAAAAGTTCTTGTAATGCACTTTTGCGGAAACTGTGAGAAAAGCACAATATACATAAATTCTGTACTCCCACAATTTTTTTCAGCTGCCAGAATAAATATGTCAGACTACTGCATGCTGCTACAAGGTGCTATGTTGGAGTCAATCCCCTGCCATAGTTCTTGTAATGGACTTGTGGGGAATTTGTGAGAAAAGCAATGCATACATAAATTCAGTGCTACCAGAATTTTTCTCAAATACCAGTATAACTATGTAAGACTCCTGCATGCTACTACAAGGATCTATGCTATGTGTAAGTTCCCCAGCCACAGTTCTTGTAACACACATTAAGGAACATTTTAAGAAAAGCACAATGGTGCCCAGGCATGAACAGGTGGAAAGTACATGCCACCAGAGGAGCGTACCCCACTAACATAGCTCAGCATATGCAGACAGGTGTGCACAGGCTGGTATGCACAGCACAACAACACCCCAGCCCCATATCTGCAAGTTAGTGCTGTGGATATGGACGGTTGGTGGCACATCCCTCCACACATTTCCTCAGCCGCCGGCCATCCAACTGATGCTGGAAGCAGGCTGCTGTAAATAGGCAACACGCTCCCAGCATCAGTTGGATGGCTGGCAGCTGTGGAGGTGTGTGGAGGGATAAGTCGCTAACTGTCCATAGCCACAGCACTGACTTGCAAGTACAGGGGCTGGGGGTAGGTGTTGTTGGTGCCACGAGAAGTGGGTGGGTCACTGACCATTAATGAGTGGGCAGAGGGGCAGGGATTGATGGGGTGGTCGGGAAGTGATGTACTGGGCTGGGTCCATCGTGACAGGGCTCTGGTTGGGGGGGTTATAACACATATGGGCATATGGAGATAGGGCACAGATGTGTGTGGGGGGTTCAGCACATGGAGAGGGATAGGGCTTTGATGTGTGGCGGAGTGGTTTGCACACCGACGAGGTTGGGCTGTGATGTGTGGCGGAGGTTTGCACACAGATGGGGACAAGGCTCTGTTGTTTGGAGGGAGGGTTTACAACAAATATGGAGATGGGGAACAGATGTGTGCTGGGGGTTCAGCACTTACTGGGCTGGGGCACAGGTGTGTGTGGGGTAGGTCTGGCGTATGGGACAGGAGAGCGGGTTCTGTTTGGGGTGGTTAAAACAGCTGCCTGGACCAGGTGGGGTCCTGTGTATGCACAGCACATACAGCAGTTATGGCAGGGTCCCCCCTGCCATATTCAGTGCCTTCTTGCACCCCCCTCTGTGCAGCACTCTGCACCTTTGTGAATGGTGCATAGTGTGGGCATGCCCCATCTCTCTCTCTGGACTGCCCTTGCACATAGCTGCCCATGCAGCCAGGGAATTGAGTGCGTCCCTGGCCAGTGCATCTTTGGTGAATGCTGTCAGGGATCTGTAGGACCCCTGTTGTGCAGCATTCCCATGTATCTATGTGCCCAGTGTACACAGCATGTTGGCATAGTGCAATATATTTAAATTCTGTGCTCCCAGAATTTATCTCAATGACCAGAACAAAATATGTTGGATTTCTTCATGCTGCTAGATGGTGCTACACTGTCTGCCAGTCCCATCACCACAGTTCTTGTACTGCACTTCTGAAGAAATAGTGCAAAGTGCACAATATAGATAAATTCTGTGCTCCCAGAATTTTTCTCAGTTACTAGAAGAAAATATGCCATGCTGCTGAATGCTACTGTAAGGTGTTACACAGTGTGTCAGCACCCCAGCCACAGTTGTTATAATGCACTTTAGGGAAAATGGTAGGAAAAGCACAATATACATACAGTAAATCCTGTGCTCCAAGCATTTTACTCAACTACCAAAATAAATATGCCAGGCTCCTGCATGCTGCTACAAGGTACTGGTCTGTATGTCAGTCCTCCCACTACAGTTCTTGTGATGACCTTTGTGGAAAATGGTGCAAAATGCACAATATATGTAAGTTCTGTGCTCCCAGTATTTGTGTCAGTTCTGTCGCCACAGTTCTTGTACCACACTTTAGGGGAAATTGTGCTAAAAGCACACTATACATAAATTCTGTGCTCCTAGAACTTTTTTCAAGTACCAGAAAATATATGTCATGCTGTTGCATGCTGCAACAAAGTGCTACACTATGCGTGTGTCAGTCCTCCCAGCCACAGTTCTTGTAATGCACTTTAGGGGACATGGTGGAAGAAACCCTATATACATAAATTCTGTGCTCCCAGTATTTATCTCAGTGACCAGAAAAAATATGTCATTCTTCTGCATGCTACTACATGCTGTTACATGGAAGCACCACTGTTTGTTGACAGCAAATCTGTCAACATCCCCTACAGCAACTGCACAATGCTGACATGCTGTATTGTGCCATCCTGAAGTGTTTTTTTTGCAGGGGGCTGTGCTCCCCGCACCACCCACAATTATATATCATCAAATCCAGGTGGGAGTTGTTTCAGGAAAGCGGCAGAACACCGGGAGATGCCACATCAGTGAAACCCAGACCATTACAGTGACTCGCTGTAAAGGTCTTTTTTAGGGTTTTGCTTTTGTGGTGTTGCTGTGTAGTGGGCCACCGCTGCTACACTGTGTTCCAGTCCTGCCACCACAGTTCATGTAACACATTTTAGGGTAAACTGTGAGAAAAGCAAAACATACATAATTTCTGGGCTCCCACAATTGTTTTCAACTACCAGAATAAATATGTTAGGCTGCTGCATGCTGCTACATAGTGCTATGGTGTGTGTCAGTCCTCTACTGCCACAGCTCTTGTAATACACCTTAGGAGAAATTTGAGAAAAGCACCACATACATAAGTCCTGTGCTCCCAGAATTTGTTCTCAACTATCAGAATACATATGCCAGTCTCCTGCATGCTGTTGCAACTGGCTACACTGTGTGCCAGTCACCCCACCACAGTTCTTGTAATGCATTTTAGGGGAAAGGGTGGAAAACGCACACTGTACATAAATTCTGTGCTCCTAGAATTTACCTCAGAGATCAGAAGAACATTTGTCAGACTCTTACATGCTGCTTCATGGTGCTACACTATGTGTCAGTTCTGCCGCCACAGCTCTTGTACCACACTTTAGGGTAAATTGTGCTAAAAGCACACTATGCATAAATTATGTGCTCCTAGAACTTTTATCAAGTACCAGAAAATATATGTCATGTTGCTGCATGCTGCAACAAAGTGCTACACTATGTGTGTCAGTCCTCCCAGCCACAGTTCTTGTAATGCACTTTAGTGGACATGGTGGGAAAAACACAATATACATAAATTCTGTGCTCCTAGCATTTTCTCAACTATCAGAATAAATATATCAGGCTTCTACATGCTGCTACAAGGTGCTGTAGCACTGTGCGTCAGTCCTCCTGTACAGTTCTGGTAACACACTTCAGTGGAAATGGTGCAAAAAGCACAACATACATATATTCTGTGCTTCCAGAATTTATCTTAATGACAAGAAAAACATGTCAGAATCCTGCATGCTACTATATGCTGTCACCCACTATGCCAGTCCCACCACCACAGTGCTTTTAACACACTTTAAGGTAAATTGTGAAGAAAGCAAAACATACATAAATTCTGTGCTCCCAGAATTTTTCTCAACTACCTGAATAAAAAAGTCAGGCTGCTGCATGCTGCTACAAGGTGCTATGCTGCTTGACCCCCCCCACCACCACCACAGTTCTTGTAATGTTCTTTAGGGTAAATTGTGAGAAAAGCACAACACACATAAATTCTGGGTTCACCCATTTTCAGCCCTGTCGAAACCCACATGGTCAAAAGAAGTGCTGCACAGAGACCACAAAAGTGCACACTCAAAAAAAGTGCTAAAATTATATAAACTAACTCCAAACTGTGCATGCTATTATGACAGTGCGGTTTTCAAACATGCTCCCATCCCTTGGCAATCTTTTTTTTTAATTAAGTTTATTTTATTTTAAGGAAATAATTAACTAATAAATTTACCAACAATATAACACAATATTAACTATGTACAATATAGCGGGTGCAGTGCTCAAGCAAGTTGATTAACAAAATTATGGCTACCAAAACCAGGAAACAAAGGGCGAAATTCAGCAACGATGAGTAAATTTCCCCAAGAAAAAAAGGCAGTGGTATAAATATAAAATAGCGTAATAAAAATAAAATGAATATAACAACTCAGGAGCAAGGGCACAACTATGTTGTGGTGTGGTTTCAGATATTGCTCTTCTGAGGTATGGAGTCCCTCAAAGCTCCATACTAGGCCCTGTTTTGTTTTCACTTTTTTTCGATCATATCTCTGAAGTGTTGGGGGATGCCCATATTACATTATATGCTGATCATGCAGTGATATATTATCAAAGTGCTTCAGTCTCTGATTTAAGTCAGATATTATCTAAAGAGATGGGTAATGTGCAGCAGTAGTTAGTAACCAACAGGTTAGTTTGTTTTTTATTTTTTATTAAGCTATTTGGTCCCCATTACCTCCTCCTACCAAATGGCAATGGGGACACATAGGTGTTTACAGGTTTTCTTCCCTGACCCCCCTCGAGGCCCCAGCACACAGCTGTGTGAGTGTGTAGAGGCACACTATGCACTCAGTGGTGCCAGCTCAGTCACTTCCACCTGCTGTAATTGTTTGCCATCACCCCTCTCTGCCTACACCACCTACCGGACCTCCACCTGGTGGGAGTGGAACCATGGGGGGGTGCACCAACCCACACTCACCACCCTCAGGAGAGGAGAGCTGTCCACTGGCATGCTCGATCCTGCTCCACCCTCTCAACCATGCTGGCACCCCAGTGACCCGAGGTCATACCTGAATCCGGGTCCCTGATGTAGCGCAAGGTGTGGCATCCAGTGCCTCAACCATCAGTGTCACTGGGCCAGTGGCAGGTTAGTTTTAAATAAAGTGAAAACAAAATCTATGGTGTTTGGGACACATGCAAGGCTTAAGGGGATGAATCAGGATTTGATGGTTAAAGTGACTCACCAAGTTTTGTGCATCCACCTTTGCCTTTGTCCCTTCAGTTCCTCATGTATCCTGATGACGAACTGCCCAGAAAGTTTGTTAAAAAGAATCCCTAAGCTGCATTTAAATAACATTTTCTGACCACGTTGGTTCCATGACATTTTTTTTCTTTGTCTGAACTCCGGCTTCCACATTGTAACCCCATGTGCGAGTGACATCAGGACAGGGGAGGCATTTCCTCAGTACCTGTCTCTGCTCAGGCACTTTTCTGTTTAGACGCCAATGAATGCTTGTGCTCGGCAGAGCTCAGTGTCATAGGAAAAATATTGTGTCATTGTGCATTGTTCGAAAGGTGTGCAGTGATCACATTTTAACAGAGCTAAACCTTTAGAGCAGAGGTTGGTACTGTACTGGGGATTGCGTGGCTGCTACTTTCTCTGGGGTTTGCCCTATTTGTACATTTCGTCTAAAAGCTGTCCTTTCCTACCTCATTGCATCAACCATGGCTGTTCAGTGTCATAGGGATACTGCTTTTATGATTTAATTTGCAAGGTAGTCTCAAGCCATCTCAGCATTGGGGATAAGGAATGAAATGCCCTAGTTTTTTGCTCTCACAGGGACTGATTGCATCCTTTTATTGCTATGCCATTTCATTGGAAAGGACAGTGCAGCATTTTGGGGGCGGATTATGCAGCTGGCTAAAGGAGTAGCATGCTGCAATTCGAACTTGCTACAGACAAGATGTTTCTGAACTATGACCATTAGTGACCATTACCATTTCTCATGGCCAAATGCCATCCAGACAGTCAATACCCACACATGACATCCATAAGTCAAGCCATCACAACTTTTGTGTGCTTCGGCAAGCAATATAAAATCTGCATCAGCAGCTGTAAGAGATTATTACTTTTTGCAATGTACTCTAGGGACGCATGCAGTCACTATTTGATAAAACCATCCTAAAATTCATCAGAGAGTCAACAAAGTGAAAACCTACCACCCAATTAGACCGGCAGTACAAACATGGATTCCAGCACTTGGGGGTGGGACTCAAAGATCCTAGGTTGACTCCATTTTATAGCTGAGAAAAATGAAGAATCGGGATGTTAGTTATTGTTTTAAGTTTTGTAACAAGATACAGTATTAGTGGCTGTAGAAGGGGCCTGCTGGACAGCTTTGAAGCAACATTTTCTGTGTATCCTCATGACAAGTACAGCACAATCAGCAGCAAGGCAAGCATGCTACCATTACCATTTCTCATGGCCAAAGCTTATGACCTGGTTTGCAATGCAACTGTCATTACTGACATATGCATATGTGGACAAGCATCGGACATGCAAACCTGGGTGTTGGTTATTGTGCAAAGATCTATGTGGCTATCATAATATTGAGCGCTGATGTCAGAAACAATATTGTCAGAAGCACCACTAAAATTGATGACTGCAGAGACCTATGGAAGGCAGAATGAGAGATACAATCTTATAAATAGTACAGCATGAAGCATGTCTTGCCTCTAATTTTTCATGAAAGACACAGTAAGTGCTCAGCATGCACATGCCCTTACAACTGGGTGCTGACCAATGTGCCTTAACGAGCATTCAGCAATGCATATATACATTAGGTTTGCATGTAAATTAGCCACCATGGGACTAGACACGGATAAAGCATCGGGTAGTAATAGCAGGTGCAGGATGCATACTAAGTGTGAGTGTGCAGGGAATACAGTGCTGCCACAGCACGCATTAACAACCTAACAAAAGAAAGAGATATTTATGTCTCAGCCACCTACGTCACCTTGTATGTGTACAGCAACTGGGAGTCAAAAAAGGTGAACAGCACAAGTTTGGAGAATAGCACATGGTGGTACATGCCAGCATACCGCATAGCACTTGAAAATGTGACCAAGCTAAGTGTCTACATAAGGAAAACCACAGGCAGGCACATGAACCCCCCCCCCCCAACACACACACCTCGCACCACACACCAAAACCCAAGTAAGCATCAGAGAACAACTGCAAGTAAGTAAGTAAGTGTGGGCAGGATCAAAAACCACATTGCTCTTATGGTAGTAAGTCCCTGTCAGATGATTCGGTGAGATTTCTTTGACAGGTTGATGAGGGAAATAAATCAAAGTGTGGTATTAGTATCAGTATTACTATCAGCTCAGGTTAAAGCTAGCTATGCCAGTGGCCGGTACTACCGTGAAAGAAGCACTACAGGTGACAGCTCACGAACCGTGGCAGAGGTGGTGCTCATGATGCAAAAGATAAACTGATAAAGATACTACAAATTGGGCTCTGACATTATTAAAACAAAACAAAAATATGCAAGTTCTCTCCTTGCCACAAACTAAATGGGCACATTGGGCCGTTTCAATGAAGCCTTCTACCCTTGGAACATGGCATTGCTCCATAGTTGTACTTTTGCAGTGTGAGAGACTGTATTAGTGAGTCCTGCCATTCCACTTGTTTGGAGGCATGGGGGAACTGATATTTGTCAGCTGGAGGGGCAGGGATTGTGGAACATTTAAACTGCAGCACCGCTCGCAAGTGGCTAGTTGTGCTGGATGTTTTGTTGGAAGAACTATGCGCTCCCCTGCCTGCTGAGATCGGTGCCCCTGATTTGCCCTCCCGACTGGTCAGGACTTTTGCAGTGTGAGAGACTGCATTAGTGAGTCCTGCCATTCCGCTTGTTTGTAGGCATGGGGGGAGCTGATATTTGTCAGCTTGAGGGGCGGGGATTGTGGAACATTTAAACTGCAGCACCGCTCACAAGCGTGAGCGTGTGAGTGGCACGAGCACCACTCAGCGTTGAAAATCTCAGTTATCGAAAATGGTATAAGGGCAAGCTACTTCCTTTGTTTTTCCTAGCATTGTGAGAGTTAATGTTTTTATATCCCACTGTTTAATTTATTATTTGGTGTGGGAATAGCCCAGCTGGTGAGCATTATTGTGAAGCAGTTTGTCTTACACATGAGTGTTAGTTAATTGTATTAGCTCGTTTATTTGATTAGGTTAGGCAGACTTTTTAGCTGTTGTTTAAATTGTGTCTGATAAATTCTGATAAAGTCATTTACTGTATCTTGAATTTAATTTTTTAGTGATGTGTAAGGGTTATACGGGAAGACCTAGGGGGGCCAGGATTACATATGGGAGCTCACTGTTACATGATCTGCATCCTTTTATCCCTCCCCCAGTCTCAGACACTACAGCTAGACGCTGTTGGGAAGTGGGGATTGGAAGGAGTCTTGTTGATCGTGGACAGTGGGGTGACCCATGCACATTGGATGGTGGTAGGATAGAGGTTGTTGGGTCCAGAAGGTGCCCTGGGTTATGACGGGCACCTGGGAGAGGCCAGACGTGGCTGGTGCCCATCTCAAGGGAACCCACCAGACCGAGTGGTAGGGTAACCCGAGGGGCTGCCTCATCCTCCAGTCCCTTGAGGGCAGTGCTTTGCTATGCCAGATCGATTAGAAATAAGACAGCAATTATTGCAGACTTGATTTCTTTGGTCGATCTGGCTTGCATCACGGAGACTTTGGTGGGAGATGATGCGGGCCCAGTTTTTGAGGCCGCAGTCCCTCCTGGGTATACTGTGGTGCATTGCCCCAGAGTGGAACACAGGGGTGGTGGTGTAGCTATCTGTTTTAGATCCAGCCTGGCCTTCACCGTGCACCCAGTGGGAACTCCAGGTTGAAGATGAAGTTTGAAGTTTATTGTTCTAGGAATTAATACCTTTGAGCCAAGGCTCTTTTACAAAGGTTCCACGTCATTAAGTACAAAAACATAGTAGACATTTTTACAAACAATCAGTAAGCCGTTTAACAAGGCCACTACTTAAACAGTAACATTTATGTACAGAAAAGAAAAAGGAACTCAGAGGCAGTGTCAAGGGCAAGGAATAAGGATTGGAGAGCTTGAGAGGGAAGAGAGGGAGAAATAAGAAGTTTAGGAGCAGACAGAACCAGGTTAGTGGTACTCAGGTTGTCTTTGTCAAAGAGGAGACCATGGTGGTTGAGTGAAACAAATGTAAGTGCACTTAGTGGGATGAGACTTTAGTCAAAGCAGTCACAGGAGCTGGAGGCTGTGAGGTGAGTGTAAAGTATGGATTTGAAAGCTCCCAATGTCATGGAGGATAGGGAGGGCAGGTTAAGAGCATTGTACCAGGTAGGGGCACGGTATGTAAAAGATCTTTGTCCCTGAGCAGTCCGGCATCTAGGGACAAGGAAAGGTTGGTGGTCAGATCTTCTGGTGGTACGAGTGCCATTGTTCAGGCAGAGCAGGTCCCAGATACATGGAGGAGTGAGTCCCAAGATTGATTTTTTTGCCATCACGCAGGTGAGATACATGAGGCGATTGGAAAGATGCAACCAACCGGTTTCCGTATAGAGGTCACAAATGTGGGTCCAACTCTGTGCTCCAGTGAGGAGTCGACAGGTTTTGTTTAGTGCTGTTGAGATGCGCTTTAGTGCAGTGGTAGTAGCTGAGTCATAGACAATTAGACCATAGTCTATGATTGAGATGATGGAGCTTTGAACAGCAATCCTCAAGGCAGTTTGGTTGAAAAATTGATGGTTCCGGTACAAAATTCCAATGCCTTGGTGCACTGTTTTTGCAGTGTTATAGATATGGGCCACAAAAGTAAGACATTCGTCAAAAGTGATACCAAGGTATTTGAAGGTGTTCACTTGTTCTAGTGTATTTCCAAGAGAAGTTTTTATGACGAGTGAAGTATGCCTATTTCTGTTTTGATGACTGGCGAAAAGCATGACCTTTTTTTTTGTTATTTAGGACCAGTTTGTGCTCAAGGAACCACTTTTCAACACATGAGAAAGCAAGCTGCAAGATCTGTCGTAGTGGATTTGGATCCTTATGGGAGGAGAGAATGACAGCTTCATCAGCATAAAGTATTAATTTTTCAGGGCGAGATTTGGGAAGCAAGTTTAGAAATAGGCTGAAGAAGAGAGGACCTAAAATTGAGCCCTGGGGGACACCAGAGAGGACAGGTTTGGAGTCAGAGAGAACCTCAGAGATTTTTACTGTTTGAGAACGTTGTGCCAGATAACTTTTTACCCAGGCTCCAGGTCCCTCGGCTAGCCCAGTGTTGAGCAGAAGAGAGATTAGAATGCTTCTAGGTTCATTTAAATGTGTGGCTATTCATGGGGGACAAGGCGTGGGCTGCAGGATCTTCCTCATCTATCGCCCTTCTGGGCCGATGAGGAATTTCCTGCAGGAGATCACTGAATTCGTCGCTGACAGAACATTGGAATCCCCCAGATGTGTTTTTCTGGGGGATTTCAATATTTGGGTCAACAATGGGTATCAAAGGTGTAGTTATGACTTTTTACAGACTATGTCCTCCTTAGGTTTGACACAAGCTGTTACTGCAGTGACTCATCAGGATGGCCACGTATTGGACCTGGTGTTCTCATTGGGGCTTGAGATCGGTGATCTCAGGATTGATCGAGTACCTTGGTCCGATCACTTCACAGTGCAGTTCATGCTTGAGGCACCTGCCAGAAGCCCTTCCCCTGCTGAGATAATTAGCTGTTGCCCTTTATGGGGTTCGACCCCTGAGGGTTTTTTGGCAGCAGCTAAATTATCTAGTGTGGGTGTTGCATGCGTCGGAGGTGTTGATGGCGGGGTTGACACCTATAATAGGGTGTTAGCTGACACCATCAACTCCCTCGCACCTGTCCGTGTACGACCCAGAACTTCATACCTGAGGTCTCCGTGGTTTGACGAGGATCTCAGGGAGATGAAGAGGATGGGTCGGAGGTTAGGGCACTGCTGGAGGAGGTCCAGCTTGAAGGGGGACAAACTGGTCCTGTGTATGCATTATTGTGCGTACCAGGAGGCAATCAACCGTAAGAAGGCAGTGTTCCTGTCCAGGGAGATTGCTGCCATGAAGAACCGACCAGCTATACTCTTCCGGGCTGTAGACAGGCTACTCTATCCTGCTTGTCTGCAGCCCGGAAGGGCCTTTTCTAATATAGAGCGTGAAGAGTTTTCTCGTTTTTTCTCGGACAGAGTGTCTATGATCCGGCAGGTGACTTCTTCAACCAGCAATGTTATAGCTGACAGTGGTCACCTTATGTGCTCTGAGTGCGTTCCACATAGTTGGGGGGAGTTTAGACCAGTGGAGGTTAGTGAGGTCATTGAGGTGGCAGTCAATCTGAAGCATACCTTTTGTGAGCTGGACCCGGTGCCAACGCATTTCTTAATGAGATATATTGACTCTGTCGGCCCGGTGTTTGCCTTGATTGTCCAGTGCTCCTTATCTGAGGGGGTCTTTCCAGATGCCTTGAAGGAGGCACTAGTGAGATCCCTCTTAAAGAAATCATCTCTGGACCCAGAGGTCAAGGCAAATTACCATCCTATTTCCAACCTTCCCTTTCTGGCGAAGGTGGTGGAAAAAGTGGTAGCGCTTCAGTTGGAAGAGCACCTCGTGACTCACGAGTTGTATGAACCCTTCCAGTCAGCATTTCAGGCTAGACATAGTACAGAAACTGAGCTTGTTCGGGTGCAGAATGATCTCCTCAGGGCAAGAGATTGAAGGGACAAGACA
The DNA here is from genome assembly GCA_016271365.2 of Neoceratodus forsteri. Classification (NCBI taxonomy): domain Eukaryota; kingdom Metazoa; phylum Chordata; order Ceratodontiformes; family Ceratodontidae; genus Neoceratodus; species Neoceratodus forsteri. The sequence goes on from CM057449.1 coordinate 377,332,625, forward strand.
ATTCTTGTTCTCCTTGATCTCTCTTCAGCGTTTGACACTGTGGACCATTGTGTGTTGCTTGACTGCCTTAGGGAGTTATGCGGACACACCGGTACTGTCATCCACTGGTTTGAGTCCTTTTTTACCAACAGGGGGCAACGGGTTATGATGGGAAATTCTTCATCTACACCCAGTCTCCTATTTTGCGGAGTGCCTCAAGGATCGCTACTGGCCCCAATGTTGTTCGCAGTGTATATGCTGCCCCTGGGATGGATCATTAGGAAGTATGGTCTGGGTTTTCATTGTTATGTCGATGACACCCAGCTGTATTTGTTCTTTGCCCCAGGAACATCCAACACAGTTGATGTGCTAAATATCTGTCTGGCTGAGATCAACGACTGGATGGCCTCCAGCTGGTTGCGACTGAACCCTGATAAGATGGAGGTATTGGTAGTGGAGTCGAACAGAGTGCGTGATAGGATGGCCTCTGACTCAGCAACTGGACTTGTTCTTGGAGCTGTGTCATTGAAGGCCTCCTCTTGGGTACGAAATCTTGGAGTTATTCTGGACAGGAACTTAACTATGGAGGCTCAAATATCCTCCACGATTTGTACCTGTTTTTTCCATCTCAGAAATATTGGCAGGATTAAGCCCCTTGTTCCGTCTCTGGACCTCCCTACCTTGATACATGCCTTAGTCACATCTAGGCTTGACTACTGTAATGCGTTCTACCTCAGGGTCACAGGGGGATCTCTCCATAGACTGCAGCTGGTGCAAAACGCAGCTGCCCGGTTACTTACTGGGCAGCATAAATTCTGCCATATTACACCGGCGTTGCGTGAATTGCACTGGCTGCCAGTCAGGTGGATAATCCTCTTTAAGGTGGGTCTTCTCACCTATAAGGCCCTACACGAGCAGGGCCCTGGTTTCTGTTGGACCTTCTGACACCTGCTCTCTCTATCCACCCTCTCCGTTCTTCCAGTGGGGGCCTTCTGGCCATTCCCAGAATGAGGCTTAAATCTGCTGGCGATAGAGCCTTCAGTGTTGCGGCTCCTGTTCTGTGGAATTCTTTGTCAGCTCAGGTCAAGGGAGCACCCACTGTGGTTACATTCAAGGCTCGCCTGAAGGCCTTCCTATTTTCCCAAGCTTTTATTGGATAAATTATAAATTGTAGTAGAATTGAGATTATTTGTGGAGTTATTTATTTTATTTTATTTTTCGCTTAAATAATTTTGTGATGTTTTGTATTGCTTTTTTATGCTGTTTTACTAGTATTTTTGTATGGTGCCCAGAGCCTCTGGGATTGGGTGCCTTTTAAATAAACTTTGCCTTGCCTTGCCTATATTTCTTGAACTTTACTAGTAAGCAGGAGCTTCGAATCTGGGCATGGTGCAAAGGGTCACTGGTGTATAAGAGACATCAGCTGTACATGGATAATGATTAATCCCCCTTTCCAGATGGCCAAAAGACATGATTATGCTTCCATTCTGAAACTATAAAGGAGCATAAACTTAAATATTCCACTCCCTATCCTGTCAGACTTCAAATGCACTTTTCAGATGGGATTCATAGTTTTGAAGATCCTGAAGCAGCTCCAGAGGAACTTCGGGCTTGCCGTGTAGATGTTCTGATGGACCAGATAGACTATGAGGCTTGAGAGAGAAGCATTCACTTCACAAGGATCAGTGGAGTAAACTTTCACCCTACAGCAAGAAATACTGGCAAGTAAGCATCAGTAAGGTGCAATATAGCACGCACTACTGTCGGTCTTCCAGTTAATGCAACCAAACTGATAGATATTTTTGCGCAGCAACCTAGTCAATTTGTTTGTGTTGTTATGGCAGTGATGCGTGCCCGATTTCTGTTGACTGCATCAGGACTGCTTAGTTTTCTGACAAATTAGGATTTATATTACAATTTGCGTTCAACCACAGGTCAAAATATACTAGTGGCTGATCAGCGCATATGGTTGGGGGGGGATGCAGTCGGACATCTGGGAGCTGCACCAAGGATTGCTTCTTACAATACAAAAATTAAAAATATCAGAGGACAGAAAACACAAAAAGAGAATTACAACTTCATGTTGCTAAGCCAATTTTCACTGCCATACTGAAAGGGATCAGGACTACTGCTAAGGCTGCTCTCTCTGCTCCTGTCGCTGCTGTCATAAGAGTCATCCCTATAGTGGTCCAGTATACAGATAGTTTCTACTACTGGAACAGAATCAATGTCGGAAACATCACTGTCACTATCTGACTAACTAATACTGTCCACATCTGAGCAAGAGAAAGAACTGTTAGCCATCGCTAAATAGTATGTGAAAGAGACAGTAAGCAACATATGGCTCTCAGTTATAGTGCACAGACCGCACCTGTCATGACGTTTCAAAGGTAGTATGTGTCAAAGGTCAGCAGATACCTTTTGCAGTACACATACGGACACGTCCGGGTTTGTGACATGGAAAAATGCTTTATTTTGTTAAAACAAGCTGTGCAACACAAAAATTTTTGCGCTTTGCTTCCGTTGCCCTTCACCCACTGATTGCAACATACACATATGGAAACGTGGTGAATCGCTTTAAATCAGTTGATGGAACGTATTTGGAAAATGTGGATAGCTTCCAGTATCTGGGAGTATTGTTGGATCCCACATTAAATTATGAGTTATATTTTAATAAAGTAACTGCTAAGATTCATGCCAAGGTGGCATTGTTACATAGAATCTCTTCCTTCTTAACCAATGATTGCAAGATGATCACAGCCAGGCAATGCTTGTCTCCAGTTGTTAATTATGCCACTGTGATTACAGATAATGCTTCTGCTAGTATTATTGCAAGAAAATCTTCTTTATTACAAGTAATTGGTAAATTCACACTTTCTGTTCCTAAATCTACACATCATTGCAAAGTTTAAGGAGGATGAGTTGGCTGACAGTTCAGCAGAATTGTAAATATGTGCTGGCCAATTTTACATTTAGAGTTCTTAAACGAAGCATTTCCTTAGAATTGGCCAGTAACTTGGAATTTTATGGTATTTCCTTACATACCAGGTGCAGGGTTGGAAATCTTTTAAAAATTCCTTTTTTTTTTTTATAATTCAAATTTTATTAAAGTTTCCATTACAGAGAATGAATCATGGTGGAGTACATCATAAACCCCAAAGGGCAGACACAAAATACAAAATGATTCGCTCTCCTCCACCCCCCTACCCACCCAACCCAATACCCACCCCAAACAACCCAATGCATCGGAACTCTTTTAGCACAACACCAGAGAGTATAGCCTGGTAGTACTTAGGCCTGTAGTGCATAAAGAGTCTGCAGTGGGCCCCAGATCTTGTCAAACTTTTCCAGTTTGTTATACAAACTGGCAATAGTCCTCTCTGTTCTGAGGTTCGCCAACAATTCCTGAAGCCATTCAACATAAGATGGTACCTCCGTGTCCTTCCAATGCCTCAACACCACCTTTTTAACAGACATCAACATCAATGCTATGTGATACCTCCTGTTCACCACCGAAATAGAGGAGAAATCCCCGAGGAGACATATTTCGGGGGTGAACAATTCTGAGAGCCCTAAAAGAGGATCAGCACACTGATTAATCATGGTCCAAATTGGGGCGATTTTGGGACAACTCCAGAAAATATGAAGGAGGGCACCTTCTTGAGACTGGCATCTTGTGCAAAGGGGGGAAGACATCAGACCCAGTCTGGCAAGCCTCTGCGTAGAATAATAAATGTTATGCAAAATTTTGAATTGTGTTAATCTAAGTCTGTCCTGCTTAAGGAACTTATGACAACTTTGCCACAAGAGAGACCAATCCATATCTCTGCCCTGAAAGAGAGAGGCCCAAAAGGAGATGGGAGCATAATTATTAGGGTAAGCCCAGGTGAACAGAGCAGTATATATTGTAGATACAGCTTGAGGTGAACCCTCCAACTCCATAAGGGTAGCCTGAAAACTGATATTGGGAGCAGGAGGGGGAACCGGACCCATTACCTTAACCAGTAAGTGGCAAAATTGAAAAATCTTAAAAATTGCTATGTAAGGTAACAAACTTGTGCATAATGCCAGCAGAAGAGCACCACTGACTATCGGATAACATAAAGTCATCTAGACGGCAGTTTCTTATCTGAGGGATCCAACTAGGTGAGAGAAGCTTACCGTCCAGCGAAAAATTAGGGTTGCCTATAACAGGCTGAGATAAATCCTTGAGATTTTTATACTTCAGAAAAGCACACAATTGAGTATGAACTCTGATTGAAACGGCAATAGGTGAGCTACTTAAAAAAAATTCCTTTAAAGAGAACAGTAACTGGACAATGGGCTTTTGAGTATTGTACCTCTAATAACTGGAATAAGATTCATTTTGCTATTAGAACAGCAACTTTTTGCGGGGGGGGGGTGGCCTGGCCGTCGGTGTAATGGCAGCTTAACCTCTTTGGCTCTCCCAAACATCAGAGAAATCCATGCTCTGGTACCATCATCTGCAGACGCCGAGACCCCCAACTCAACTGTTAATGTAGGGGTGGCCCCTTCCTGCCATCTGGTGACTTTTTTGTAGTATCCGATGTGATTTGTGGTGCCTGCTGTGCTGGTTCTACCACAAGTCGTTCTTGAGCGTCAAGGCCATATAGTCCCCAGTCTGTGCCCCTATAACCCGCTGCATCTCCTTCTCTGCCTCCTGGGTCTACAGGGTGAGCCCTTGTGTCTGCTTCGGGCTCCTTGCTGCTTTATGATGGCATCTCAAAGGGCACCTACTCCATCAACCCTCTTAACTACAGACTTACATTCCTCTCCTCTGGCTGCCTCAGTGGGCAAGTATCTGCAATATATTACCCGAATGCTGGAAATACTCCTGACCAGAGTCAACAAGCTAAATGTTTCCCTTACAGGTACAGCAGCTGAGGCCAGGCAGTGTGAGAATGGATTCAGTACAAGGGACCTCTATCCTGTCTTTAAGTCTGTTGCAACAGCATTGTCTCCTTTGTTCCTTCTGTAGCTTTAATTTTTTTTATTGTCAGGCTGGCCACCTGATATTGTTTAACTTTATTTCCTTTATTGTATTCTGTCTTCTCCTAATATTCCCTTGTCAGAATCCATTCAGCATGCCCTGCCTTCTGGTTCCTACGATAGTGTAATACTGGTTGTATGTCTTAATTTCATTATGTAGTTGCCCAATAATTCGGTTCAGCATTGCACCTGTAGCTGCAAGTGGAACTGAATACAAGGCGCGCATTTCCCTCCTCGATTGCAATCTGTATCTGTTGAAAACAGAAGCTGTACTGGGCGCGGTCCTAGTTTCCCCTGCTGTGCTCCGTGCGAGCCTCCTTGTGCTCTATATTACTTTTCCCTTCTGGAGAAATAGGCATCTGACAGCAAAGCTCCAACGGCGTTTTTACGCTGTGTGTTTTCCCTGAAGTGCTCTTCAAGGCTGTGTAAAGCGCGGTTTAACCTCTCAAACAGTGTACTATGTCCCAAACACGCTGAAGCAGCTCCATGGGTTCAGCTGCTATTTGTAAAGTGTACATTCAAGAGCTTTTCACACTTTACTTTTATAAAAATAAACCTCATTCGGTGAATTAAAGCCGCCAGCTTTAAAACTTTCTTGCAAGTCCAGCTGTACATGGTCATAAAAGTGCTGCAATCACGTAATAAAAATAAAACCTTGTTTCATGTTGTGTTGTCCAATAAAGGTTTTTAGTACACACCAGGGTTATTAGCCCCCTCCTGTAGCTCTCCTGTAGCAGTGTGTAGCAGTTTTAAGGGGAATTAAGGAAGGGAAAATAAGACCTCTGGCTAAATATTTGCCTAGTAGTTGGAGTTCCACATACAGCCCAGTTTTCATTCTATGAACCCCAAGTTTCTTTTAAGCTTAATTAGAAGGCTAAAAAAATAAATTTGTTATGGTTGCCCGGTTTGTCTCTCCTTCCAAATCATGCTGTAGGAAGGGATAATTATGTGCATTTAACTGGGATGGTTAGCAGCAGGCTGTATTGTTGCTGAGTCAAAGTTTCTAAGAGCCTCACCCTTCTCTGTGTTCAGGTCTATACCAGCCAGCTGGCCTTGCTTTGCTATATTTATAGACCTGACACATAAGGGGCGGTGCTTATGTAAGACATGTTTAGTTATATCCTTTAATTTGTACATTTTATTTTGATTAGGAACTTAAGTTAATATGTTAATTTATTTATTTATTTGCTTTTGTTAACCGGGTAAGCACACTAGACAGCCAAGTGCCTATTTTCAGGTGCGACCCAGGAGGGTTACAAGGTAGATACATACAAGAACAGTAAAGGAGTCAAATTAAACATACAGAAAATAACAGGCATAACAGGTATTGAATAGGTAGCTAACAGCATTAGAGACAATTAGGCACATGACGGAACATGTCTGGATAAATACAGAATGGTACATACAGGATGTATTAGGTAGCAAATAGCATAATACATAACAGGTTCAATCAGTGCAAACAGGACTAAAAATAAGTGCCAGCAGGGGAGGGTGCACTAGGCAGGTACTCAGGAGAAAAAAAAAAACAACAAGAGGGAAGAGATTAGAGTGCCAGGTGATCTAATGGGACAGGAGGGCAGGGAGTAGGCCCAGTGCAAGGTTGTCAAGTAATAGTTAACTCGACCAGTTACAGGAGGATAAGTGCAATTAGCGTTAAACCCCGTCTAGAGGCTGGGGAGAGGGGCTCCGCTAGTGTGCTATGAGGTGGAGGGACATGTGGAGGATAATTTCAGGAAGTTCCAAAGGGAAGCTTTAAAGCTGGGATGGGAGGAGGAGGACTGAGTTAGGGCAGGGAGCGAGTTCCACATTTTTAGAGCACAGATGGTGAAGGCCCGATCGCCTGCAAGGGTGCGGGTTTTAGGAACCAAGCGATCCAGCATCGCCCTAGATCTTAGGTGGTAGGATGGGGTGCCAAGTTTGAGGGGAAGGGTGAGGGCAGAAGGGGTGGCCAATCTGATAATGCTGTCAATGAAGTTTCCGAGTACGAAGGTGCGGTGCTTCTCTGGAGGGAGCCACTCCAGATGCGTGTAGAGACCACAGCGGTGCGTGAGAGGAGGGGCGGAAAGCGCAATGTGGCAGATATTGTTGTAGGCCCTGTCCCATTTCGAGATGCTGGATTTAGGTACCAGGGCAAAGGTTACAAGCCCATAGCAGAGTGTAGGGAGGAGGACCCCCCTGGCTAGGGCCATACGAGCAGCCGACATCAGGCAGTTTTTGGCTCTGTAGGCAAGACCAAGCTTACCATTAGTTGTCTTACAAACATTCCAAATGTGTAGGGTAAGACCCAGCTGCAGGTCCAGGGTGATGCCCAGATACTTGACAGTGGAGACCGTCTGCAGGGGACAGCCATCGGCCCCATAGATTTGTAAGGGAGCAGGGCAGGATTTTGTTTTGTTCAAGGAACCAAAAAGCATAGCTTGGGTTTTCTTGAGATTGAGGGTAAGCCTGTGGTCCACTAGCCAGTTTTGGATGCTCTTGAAGTCAGAATTTAGTTGGGAGTTTATTGTGGAGATGTCCTGGGAACTGGCCAGGATGACGAGGTCATCCACATAAAGGGTGGTATGTCCATGGGCAGTAATGGACAGCAGTTCATTAATGAAAAGTGAGAATAGGGTAGGACCAAGGACGGATCCCTGAGGGACCCCGCAGAGGACTGATGAGGGGTTGGAGAGGGTCCGATTAAAGTTAGTGTACTGCTGCCTGCTAGAGAGGTAGTTTAGGAACCAAGCATGGGCAGGGGGGGAGAACCCAAGGTATAGAAGCGTGGAGCTGAGGAGGGAGTGATCGACCCTATCAAAGGCTTTGGAGAGATCCACAAAGATAGCTCCGGTAAGATTGCCTTGGTCAGCAGCAGTCCTGATCAACGAGGTGACTACAGCAAGGGCGGTAAATGTGCTGTGCCCTTTCCTAAAGCCGTGTTGTGCGGGAGAGAGGTGGTTGTAGTTCTGGATGTAGTGGGATAGCTGAGAGGCAGCAACTTTCTCCAGAAGCTTGCAGGTAGCAGACAGAATGGCGATGGGTTGGTAGTTCAGGGGATCTTTGGGGTTACCCTGTTTTAAGACAGGGATGACCTTGGCCACTTTCCATATGTCTGGGATGATCCCGGTATTAAGGGAGGTACTGAAGATGTGTGTGACGGGCCTGGCAAGGAGGTGGGTCCCTAGCCTGAGCAGTTTCGGTTCAAGGCTGTTGTGCCCTGCACCGCTATAAGGGGAGAGGCCAGCGAGCAGCTTCTGGATCTCTTTTACTGAAACCTGTTGTAGGTAGAAGGGGGGGTCAGGAGGGGAGTCCATATGGGGGGGTGCCAGGAGACTTGGGGGCAGAGGACTGGGAAGGGAGGGCAGACAATTCGGAAAACATGGAGTTAAAGGCGTTTGAAATAGTATGTGGGTTATTGCAGCTGACTCTGCCAACAAGTAAGTTAGTGACCTGCACTCTGGCGGATCCTCCAACCGCATTTTTCCAAGTTTCCGAGAGACCCATGATATCCGGCTGGTAGTGAGCAACCCAGGCAGTAAGCTCAGCTAGGTTGCGTAAGAGGCTACGTATGTTCAGGTGGGCAATTTTAGCCCTTTAGAGGAGAGCCATGCGGGGGGACTTGAGAGAGGGCAAGGTGGCTTGCTGACTAAGTAGGTTGGCCATGCCCCTGGTGGGTCTGGGGGTGGGTGGGAGACTGTCATGTAGGCAGCAGGTAACAGTATCATAGAGGAAAAAAGAGCTGCCAGGGACGAGAACTGCAGGAGAACAGGGAGTAAAGAAAAGGCCAGACAGAAATTGCAATAGGAAGTAAGACCAATAAACAAGTGTGCCAGCTGCTAGGTCGTACTATGGAAAATAACATTATAATTCATGTTTAGAAGTTAATAATTTATTGATTTAAAGACTTTGAATACCTTGTGACTCTGATGGGTGGAGAGTTAAGCTGTCAGATCCCTATAAATGGGATGCTTCCTTTCATTTCAGCAGATAGTTTTGTAAAGAGCAGACAGGTTCTGCTCTGAGTGGTGACACTAGTTGGTTCTAGTGTATTTATATATTATTTTGTATGATTTCTGTTTTTGTTTTGTCTCTCAGTCCGTTGAATAAGTACAAAGGAATAAACATCAGCTTATCCATAACCTGTTGCCTGGAGTCCTAATTTATCCCACACCTTACAGGCAGCTACAAGATAAAATTAACATTTCTGACCAGTGGCTGGAGGCATGCAAACAACTGCAGCTCAAACTTTTACATCGTCTACAATGTCATGTCAACTGTGCCAACTTCTGGCCCATATCCCTTCTGTCAGTAGATACTAAGATACTCACCAAAGTCTTGGCCTCTAGGCTCTTAGAGGTCCTGCCCTCAATTATTCATCTGGCCCAATCCGGTTTCATGAAGGGAAATTGGGGGTGGATAACACTAGGCTGCTGCTCACTCTCAAGTGGGCGGCATCTAAATCACCCATTCCAATGGCAGCCTTAGGCTGTTGGTTAACTAGGATCTGCGGCCTATCCTGTAGGTAGGGAAATGGGCAGACTAGATGGGCCAAGCGGTCCTTATCTGCCGTCAAAATCTATGTTTCAATGAGGAACATCTGGCCACTATATGGGACAGGGTGGAGGATCAAGAAAATAGGGCCAGATGTAACTATATTGAAATCATCGGCATTCCAGAGGGAGCAGAAGGCCAATCGATGGAGAGATTCCTAAATGAATCTCTCCTACTCATGTTTAGAGACAGATGGCATGGGCCCATGAAGGTGGAGAGGGCACATCGCATTATGGGTAAATAGGATAAGAACTCTCATGCTCCCAGGCCCATAGTGGCCTACTTTCTACTCTATTCTACCATGGAGTGGGTCCTCAGAGCAGCCAGGGATCTGGGAGAGATACAATGGCAAGCATCACCTGTCTCACTTTACAGAGACTTTGCCCACGAGACTGCAATGAAGAGGAGAGTGTTCGGGCCCATAAAGCAAATTTTGTATCAGCATGGCTAGAAGATACATTTCTGAGGGCCTACCAGCTTGCTGGTGTCCAAGGATAGAAGGGAATTGCTGGCTGATCACCCTGGAGATGTGGAGTGCTGTTTGCAGAATTTCTGGCCTAATCTCCCCTCGCCAACTACAGCTCCAAGAAGGCTCTGGGTTCCTAATAAGGACTTAGCCATCAGAGAAAACCATGGATTGAGTGGAATGATTCCGGAGGACCCTATTCCAGCTGGACATGCAACACTGCAACTGGCTCCCCCGTTCCAGCCACTCCTCCCTCTCTCACTCAGGCTGTACTACCTTCCACTCTTGATCCCTCTCTGCAACCATGTTCCTTAGGAAATGGCCCCCAACAGTGACAGCGGGCCCATAGTGGGACCCCCTCAACCTCTCAAACCCCAGATGAGTGCTCCCCCAGCAAAAATATCCAGAGAAGACACCACATCAGTGACGCCCTCTTCTCCACATACTGCCTCTGCTTCACAGGATATGGACACTGATGCGACTCTGACTTCCCAGATTCTTCCTTAGTGGAAGCAGTGGATGACTCTACACCCATGCGGCCCAGCCTGATTCATATGCTGCAGCGGTCTTCATGGATTCCCAGGCTCCTGCCACAACCTCCCTGATGTCCCCTGGGCAGGCCAAAGGATTAAAGAGCTGAACTGCATTGCGTATTGACTCTGAGCATTTACATTAATTGCCCCTACTATTGCTTTCTTTGTTCATCTTTCTTTTTTGTCACGGGAAGCTGTGGCAAATTCTGCCTCCCCTATGCTCATTGGAAAGTAAGCCTCTGTCCACTGCCATTGTAAGAGTGCCACTGCGGCATCACCACTCTAGGGAGTGCAACGCCTCTTAATGGTCAGTTAGTGTGTTATGACCTTGCACTCCTTAAGCCCTCTTGCTGATATCACACATTCAAAGTCTCCTTTTCCCTTACCCTGGTGGCAGCCTGGTTGGTCTGTCCCCAGAGGGGCACTGGTTGAGGTCTTGGATTGGGAAATGAGATGCCTCCCTTTTGGGGGGGGTGCCTATAGTGGCATTCCTTTTTTTTTTCTACCAGTAGGAGGGGTTACCCTCCATGCTTCCCCACTCCCTCTATGTTCCTAACTCCCTCCCCCCTCCTCCCTCTCCTCACCTCCCTCCCTCCCTTCCCAGCTTCTCCCTTATCCCTACTCAGTGTCCCAGTGCCTGACCGTGGATGTTTCTCTGGTAAGGGGAGCCTAGTTTCACCTTGGTTATTTTGCTCTCCCCTGTATCTGGGTTTTCAAGGCTTGCATAACCTTGAACCCTTAGCGTGAATACACTTCATTGTACTGTTGAAGTTTATTGAACTGTTATTATCTCCGGAGGGACAACTTCTTGTGGCAAATGTCTATGCCTTCAATGAAGACCATGCCGACTTCTTCCCCGCACTCACTCAGGCTATATCCTCTCTGGTCCCGGATGGCTCAAACATCCCCATCTTGGTGGAAGGAGATCTCAGTTTGGTCATGGATGTATTTCTAGATAAATCCAAGCCACTCCCTCAGTCCCATCCCAAAGCCCGGGTGGCGTTGGATAACTTGCAGGAGGAATGGGGTCTAATTGATGTTTGGCACTGGGACCATCCCATAGGCCAGGATTATTCCTTCTATTTGTGCCCCCATGATACCCATAGTCATATCGACTATTGGTTCGGCAATGCGGTAGCATCTCAGGGTGCCTCCGAGAGTAAGATCGGTAACATCTTGATCTCCGACCATGCCCCGGTTCAGATCACCTTCACTCCACTGGTCAGAAGCCCTCTGGGATGAGGTGGAGTTGCAACCCCCTTCTGTTGAATGACTCCAGGTTCCTTATTATGATCTCTCAGACGGCCTAGGATTACTTCTCCATTAACTCCAATGGGGAGGTCTCCAATGGCACCGTCTGGGAGGCTTTCAAAGCTGTGCCCTGGGGACGCATAATAGCATGCTTCAGGTGGACCTGGCGAACCTAGAGGTGCAGTTCCAATCTTCCCCTCCCCCCCCCAGATGCTGAGTCTCTTTATAGAAGCATCATTGGTCTCAAATATCAAAGAAATGCTTTACTAAACCAAAAAGTGGAATGGCTTCTCCTTCGTTCTAAACATGTCCACTGGGAAAGAGGCGAGAAATGTGGCAAACTGCTCACCTATAGGCTACATAAGCAATGAGCAGCATCCCATATACATGTCCTTTGCGACAACATGGGGAAGGTGGTGTTCGAGCCCCAAGAGCTCAATAGGGCCATGTGACTGTTTTATGTCTCCCTATATGAGTCACAGTCCTCTCTTTCCCCCTCCCATCTTCGGCATGACCTGAGTAGCTTCTGTCAAGGTTGGTTTCCTCTCACCCTGGCTCCTGCCCAGGCTGCATCCCTGGATGCCCCCGTCATGGGTACAGAACTTAGGAGAGCCCTATCTCAGCTGGCACTGGGAAAGGCCCCCAGTCTGGATGGTATGTCCATAGAGTTGTATCGTGCCCTGGGTGATGACATCACTCGCCCATTGCTCCTTGCATTACAAGAAGCTCACGAGACCATGTCTCTCCCCACCACCATGGGCGAGGCCCTTATCACTCTCCTCCCTAAGAAATCCAATGACCTCCTCAACTGTGCCAACTTCTGGCCCATATCCCTTCTGTTAGTAGATACCAAGATACTCACCAAAGTCTTGGCCTCTAGGCTCTTAGAGGTCCTGCCCTCCATTATTCATCTGGCCCAATCCAGTTTCATGAAGGGAAATTGGGGGTGGATAACACTAGGCTGCTGCTCACTCTCAAGTGGGCGGCATCTAAATCACCTATTCCAATGGCAGCCTTAGCCATTGATTTCACCAAGGCATTTGATTTGGTAGAATTGCCTTATCTACGCTCCGTACTACAGATACATGGCTTTGGAACTTATTTCCGGCAATGGGTCTTCACTCTCTGTAGTGCTCCCCTAGCTTGTGTTCTAACCAACATGACTATCTCATCTCCCTTTCCATTACATAGAGGTAATTGGCAGGACTGCCCCATGTCTCCCCTTCTTTTCCTAATAGCTCTAGACCTCTTGATCTGAGCATTTGTTGCCTCCGAGGCAGTTACAGGGGTGCCTGTGGGGTGCTTCTCCTACTTAGTGGCAGCCTATGCTGACTACCTACTGCTCACAATATCCCACTCTCAGCAGTGCCTGCCTAGTGTTCTCTCCATCTTGCGAGACTTTGTCTCTCTTTCCGGACTAGTAGCCAATCAGAAAAAGAATATACTGGCCCCCTTAAACCCGGCTTGCACCAGGGACTGTCTCAATGACACTGACCTGGGTTGGGCGGAGTCAGGTTTCTCATATTTAGGGCTCCACATCTCCAACAGGTGGTTGGACCTGGAGTCTGCCAATTTTTCCCCCCTTTTGGTTCAGTTAGCTTCAGAAGTGGAGAGGTGGCGTAAATTGCACCTAACCCTGACAGGCAGAGTGGCTACTGTACGGATGATGCTATTGGCAAGGGTCATGTACTTGGTTAACAACTTGCCAATTAACATTTCCCCCAAAGTGTTTACCTCGCTTGAGCACCTCATATCCCGCTACCTCTGGAATGGAAAACAGCCGAGATGGGGCAAACTTAAGATGGAGGTGCATTGATCCCAAGGCAGGTTTGGGGTCCCTTGGTTTAAGGGGTATCACCTGGCCTGTATGGCCTCTCTCGCCACCCGGTGGCTTGTGCCAGTAGCCTCAGGTAGTTTACCATGGCTCCAGCTAGAGACTGGCTTGCTGTCAGGTATTTCCCCAGAGGCACTTTTAGACCTGAAGGTCAAGGTCCCTCATTCGGCATCACTAATCATGCTAGAGACTAGGAGGGCATCTCACTCTCTTATGTCCCTCTCGGGCACCCCCGTGAGTCTTGGGCCCTCCCCCCGAGCTATACCCCACTCTGGCGTAACAAGTACATATCAGTAGGAGGTAGACCACTGCACTGGGCTTCCTGGGAAAAACAGGGCATTCTCAGTATACGAGATTTGTATGTCAAGGACTCCCTGGTTCTGCTCTCCTTTGAGCAATTGCAAACCAAGTTTCAGATCCCCTCCTCAGATTTTTGGAAGTTCCTCCAGATACATAGCATGGTGCTGGGGCTCTTGGCACAGAGCAGGTTGTCTACCAAATGGGAATGGCTAAAGTCCATACATAAACTTCCCTGCTTTCAAGGTCTAATAGGCCACTTTTATAGAACCTGGATGGATTCACAACTGGACCCATCCTCAGTAAGCAGGATAAAGTGGGAGGAAACTCTGGGCAGGGCTATTCCACATGAGACTTGGAATTGTTATCTGCGTGAGGCACATAGAAGCTATAGGAGCGTCAGGAGTCAGTTTCTTCAACTCAAGATTCTGCACCATTGGTATCGAACTCCAGCCATTCTGCATTCCTGAGGTCTCTTGGAGCACTGTCAGTGTTGATGCTACTCACAACCCAGCGCTCACTTGTTGCATGTTTTATGGCAGTATCCCTCCCTGCAGTCTTTCTGGTTGTAAATAGCCTGAGACCACTCTCAAGTTCTGGGGACAGATGTATCCCTGGCAGACCCACGTCTCATGCTCGGTGACATGTCTTCACTGGTAAATCTGCCTTCCCTTCAATGAGATTGGGTTTTGCTGGTCCTCCTTGAAGCCAAGCATCTCCTTCTCATGTATTGGCACCAGGCAACGCTGCCTCCCCGGGGCATCTGGGCAGGTATTTGGCTAAATGTGCTTATCTGAACTCCCCCCAGTACAAAGTTCCTTTGTCATTTTCTAACCCTCCCTCTTGACTCCTTAGCACTATACTCGCTTTAGCGTTATTAGCTTGGATCTTCTAGCTCATCCTGTTCTTGTTCTTATCTCCTTAGTTTAGTCTATATACTGGTTGCTGTGTACAGCTCTGATTGTTACACTATGTGTTGGTTCCGGCACCGATGTGTGAGAGGGAATAGTTGACATAATGTGTTATGGTATTGTCTTTTCATAAGTTTCATAAGTTAGTTCAAGCAGTGAGACTTACGTTCATAATGCTTGCCAGTTTGCGCTAAAATTTAGTAGTTTTGTAAAAGAGATGTTTGTCTAAGCTTGTTTTAAATATATCAATGCTCGAGCTACCCACGATACTTGCAGGTAAGTTGTTCCATGCTGGCACCCCCCCCTTATAGTAAACCAGTTCTTCCTTTTATTTGTGTTCCACTTAGGCAATACAAATTGCAACTTGTGTTTTCTGGTGCTACAGCGTCCTGTGTTATAGGTCATTTTTAAGTCTGCTCTTAATGTATCATCTTGTGATATCTTGTACATCATGCAGAGGTCTCCCCTTAGTCTTCTGTAGTGCAGTGAGTATAAATTTAACTTAGTTAATCTCTCCTCATAGGGTAAGTTTTTTAATCTGAATACTGATCTAGTCGCTTTACGCTGCACACACTCCACTCTCTCAATGTCCTCTCTATGCTGTGGGGACCACAACTGCACACAATATTCCAAGTGAGGCCTCACCAGGGCCTGGTACAAGGGCATGATAACATTATGGTGTCTACTAGAAATATGCCTCAAAATGCAGTTCAAAATCTGATTAGCTTTTTTAACTTGTTGATTGCAGTGTGAATTGAACTTTAAATCTGACGTTATTTTAATGCCCAAGTCCCGCTCTTCAGATGTTGTTAATAAGGTGTTGTTCCCTATATTGTATGAATGATTGTTGTTTGTTCTACCTAAGTGCATAATTTTACATTTGGAGATGTTAAGTTCCAATTTACTAGTTTTTGTCCACTCATAAACTTCATTTATAGCTTGTTGTAAGGAAAACGAATCAACCTTTGCAGACACTGTGATGCCTAGTCTGCAATCATCTGCAAATTTTGAAATCCATATAGTAGGATTGCTAAGGTGTAAGGTTGAAATATATATTAAAAAGACACAGGCCCAGTGCCGAGCCCTGTGGCACCCCACTAGTCACGGCAGACCACTCGGACATCACGCCCCTTACCACCACCCTCTGCCTCCTGCCGGTCAGCCAATTAGCTATCCATTTCACAATGTTGTGGTGAATGCCTATTTTAGCCAGATTTTATATTAGTTCTGTATGTGGTAACTTATCAAAAGCTTTAGCAAAATCCATAAAAACCACTTCCACTTGTCTGCCCTGGTCCAATTCTGAGTTAACATTTTCATAAAAGGATAGTAAATTTGTTTGGCATGATCTAGATTTAATAAATCCATTCTGCACAGGATCAGATAAATTGTTTGATGAGATATAATCAGTCACAATTTCCTTTAAAATGCCCTCCATGACTTTGCCCCACAATGATGTTAAGCTAATGGGTCTAAAATTAGCTGGATCAGATCTAGATCCCTTTTTGTGAAGGGGTACAACCAAGCATTCTTCCAGGCTTGAGGAACCTCAGCTCTATCTAAAGATGATTGATATAAAAAGCTCAAAGGCTCAGCCAGTTGATCTGCAAGTTCCCGTAGAATTCTAGGGTGGATATTGTCTGGGCCTGGAGATTTATTGATGTCTAATTTAGTCAGTCTGCATTTTGCCTCAGCAGGTGTTATTTTAATAGCCCCAGGTGACAGTGTATACTTATTAACAATCGCAGATGTATTACCAGGATTAAAAACTGAACAAAAATAGTCATTTTGTGTATTTACTAACTCCTGTTCATTTAGCATAACCCCATTGTTGTCATTAAAGGGTCCTATTATTGATTGTTGATTTTTTTTGCTATTTATGTATGAAAAAAAAAATTTATTGTCTTTAATCCTGTTGGCTAGAGTGAACTCGATTTGTGCTTTTGCTTTTTTAATTGTTAATTTAACCAATTTGGCGCATTCCTTATATGCTGTGTAATTTTTATGGATTTTTTCTTTCATATATTTTTTAAATAGTTTATCCTTGCGGTTAATCATACGTTTTATTTGCCTGTTTAACCAAATTGGACTAGTTTTTGCTCCACTCGTTTTAGGTTTATTAATTGGAATATATTGTACTATTAATTCATTAAGCTTGTTTAGGATTATATTCCACATATCATCTGTATTTTTCCCTTCCAGAGCCTTATACCAATCCCAAGCTGCCAATTCCTGTCTAATATGAGAAAAATTAGCTTTAGCCAAGTTTAATTTAATAGCGCCTTCAAATTTATAGTTTTTTGTTTTGTCTAATATCCCAACTAAGCAATAGACTTTTGAGTGATCACTGTTGCCCAGAGGGGGAAAAATCTGCACATTACTTATTAATTCACTTGTGTTTGTTAATATGAGGTCTAATATTTTGTCACCTCTAGTGTTCTCATGAACTAATTGCACCAGACCTAGCTGGTCGAATGCATCTAGGTACAATTGTTCAATTTTGTTACATGCTTTAGTTAGCTGCCAGTCTATATTAGGAAGATTGAAGTCTCCAAACAAAATTAAGTTATCATCTGGGTTCAATTTGTTAAGTAAATCCAAAAAAATAACATCATTATCGTATGAGTTGGATGGAGGTCTATAAAGTAGGCCAATTATAATTTTAGGGCCGATAGAGGGAATTAACTTAAGCCATATGGTTTCTGCTTCACTGCTTTCATAGGGCAGTTGTATGCTGTTTATGCTATTATGTATGTAAATTGCAACACCCCCACCCTTCCTGTATGATCTAGATTTTTGATATAAATTGTATCTTGGTATTGTTTTTTCCCAGGTATCATTGATATCCCACCAGGTTTCTGTAATACAGGCTATTTGTATATCATTTGTTAAGATAAAGTCTTTAAATTCTTCATATTTATTAACAAGACTTCTGGAATTTATAAGTGTCATTTTCCAGCCTTTATATTTATTTGAGCTTAATGTTGTTTTTAAGTCGGGATAGCTAGCTAGAATGGGCTGCTCCCCTTGCTCCAGTTTAAATGAAATTCAATCACCGTGTTCAATTTTCTTCCAAAAATCATTGACCCTGCTAAACTAAGGTGCAAGCTGTCTGATTTAAATAAAATCTTATTACTAAATGTTATAGAATTTTCCATATAGCCTACATTTTCCCTGATGCAAAAAGTCCTTAGCCAATCATTTAATGTTTTGATTGCTGTATTTTTGTAGTTTAAATACCCATGTGTTGGTAATATACCTGAGAATATTAATTCTGCTCCTTTTTGCTTAATAAATGTTGTTATATCAGTTATTTTAGATTGAAATGCATTTAAACTAGTTTTGTATACATCATTTGTTCCAATGTGTATTATAACTAATGGGCTTACAGTGTTCTCCATAAGTCCTTCTAGCAGATCTAATACATTGCCTGCTTTGGTGCCTGGAAGGGTGCTAACAGTGGTGTTAAATTTCCTGCCTTCACAAACCACTGTGTCCACTCCCCTAATTAAAGAATCACCTATAACCAATATATCTTTGCTCATAGTTTTATCAGATGATGTAGTCTGAGGAGCAGTTCACTGTTGATTGCACTGGTGATTTTGTTTACATGCAACTGCAATATTTTTGCAAGTGAGCATATCATGGTTTGGCAAGCTAACTTCTTTCAAACTAGTGCTACACTGGTTTAGTAATTTTGTAGGTTTTTGTCTTGCATAATTAGGCCCAAGTTCTGCAGGCACCTCATTCTCACTCCCAGTTTGCCTTGCATAATTTGACCCAAGAACTGTAGGCACCTCCTTCCCACACACAGTTTGTTTTATTGTATCGTTTTGTTTTGCCAACACTCTTTTATCCTTTATGTTTGGAATTTGTAAGTTTAATGGAACAGGTTCCTGATCTGGATTCTGCAATTTTTGTTTGACTATATCTTCTGGATTTATGTTATCCTGAAGACAATCAAACATATTGAAGACTGGCAAGGTATTATCGTTGCTGTTAATAAGGCATGTCTTCGTAATATTTTTGGGTTTTATCCATGGAGTGCTAAGAATGCATGTCTTTGAAATATTTTTGGGTTTTATCCATGGAGTGCTAATCACAGGTATAACAGACACTTCACCACCTAACTCAACTTTAATTAACTCATCTTCATTAGTTGCCATTTTTTTTGTTTTAATATCTGAATTTTGTAAATCGGGTATCGTAATATCATATATAGCTTGATCTATGAATCTTTCTAGACAAGTGATCTCCTTCTGAGTTGCTAACCATTCCAATAAGTTATCAATTTCCTTTCTTAAATTTGCAATTAAAATACAGTTATCACATACAAATTCCTTGCATGCTGGTGCTTCAATAAGCATATGGCAAGAAATACAGATTCTTTTTGCTTTACTGCCACGTTTACCCTTGATTTGTGACATAATTAAATTATAAATTTTACCTTTTTAGTTTAAGATTGTATTTCCAAAGCATGATGTGGGTCCTTAAACTCCTCGAACTCAGCGGACACAGCAGACATATGCAGACACACATGTCTCTGCACGCGTCTCCGCGCGTGCCCTGCGCACACTCGCCCTGCTCGCTGCAGGGCTGCTTATGTAGTGAGTGTCCCGGAAGTTGTTATTGCTGGTTGCCACAACAAACTACCTGGCAACGGCTTGTTGGACTCCTTAAAGTGTTTTTTACTCAGTTACAGCATGCGTTTTCCACTCATGCGTGGACGAGGCATGAGTAGTCTCTAGCTGCACACCAGCCCCCTTTAGCTAGCACTATTCAGTGCTCTCTTCCTGAAATAACAGGGCTCCTCAGTTACACACAAACACAACACACTGGTTTAAAACTTTAAATTTCTAATGTAAAAGCCCCAAATGAAAATGACACTTAGTCAGCATCTAGTAGCTGTTTGCCTGCTTTCTGCAGGGCTGCTTATGTAGTGAGTGTCCTGGAAGTTGTTATTGCTGGTTGCCACAACAAACTACCTGGCAATGGCTTGTTGGACTCCTTAAAGTGTTTTTTACTCAGTTACAGCGTGCGTTTTCCACTCATGCGTGGACAAGGCATGAGTAGTCTCTAGCTGCACACCAGCCCCCTTTAGCTAGCACTATTCAGTGCTCTCTTCCTGAAATAACAGGGCTTCTCGGTTACACACAAACACAACACACTGGTTTAAAACTTTAAATTTCTAATGTAAAAGCCCCAAATGAAAATGACACTTAGTCAGCATCTTTTATGACTTTATTAATGACAGAAAGTTGTATAACTTCAAACTCAATAAAATTATTCTATGATAAAAAAGAACAGCAACTTCTGACAGGGATTTTTTAAAAGCTACTTTTGAGTACTTTAGCTTTTTATCTGACTGTGTGTGTTTTGATTAATTCTTTTTTTTAAACAACTGACATAGACATTCTGTCTTAAATGTATAATGTAAGTCTGTGATGTTTGTTTATTTATGTTATTTGTGGGTCACATCTGAAAATGGATTTGATTCCAGTATGGTTTACCTGTTAAGCAAATAAACAAACAAACATGTTCATTGGGTAGGGTATAGAGTGTATGCAATTTGACCCATTTCCTATTATATAAGGACATTCTATTTTGGGTACTGGCAATGAGTTTTTCCAAGCAGAGATTATTCAAAAATTCTTGCAACCATTCCATGTACATTGGATGGTGTTGGTCCTTCCAGTGGCATAAGACTAGTCTTTTCACTGCCATTGGTAAAATCAAAATCTTCTATTTGTGCTCTCTGATGCATACTGGAGCAAGGCCTCCAACAATACAAATATCAGGGGTAAAGTAATCTTGAAGGCCCAACAAGGGGTCCACCCTGTCCTTAATTTCATTCCATAGTTTTTGAATATGAGGGCAGTCCCAAAAACATGTAATAAAGTCCCTTCACTAGAGTCACATCTCGTGCAAATTGCTGAGGCCATTTTACCCATTCTATGCAATTGCTTGAGGAGTATAGTATAGGTTATGTAAAATGAAAAAGTAGGTCAAATGAAGTCTGTCCTGTGATATATAATTAAAGGTGTACTACAACATTTTGGGCCAATTAAAAGCTGACCTGAAAAATGTCTTGTCAGTATTTACCTTGTGGTTCATAGTCTCTATACTGTTCCAGAAGCAAAATCCAATATAATTTAGAGATTCCTTGAGTTGAGGTTACAGCAGATTTTAAGGAGGAGAGAAAAGGCTCGAATGTGGTTGTCCAAGGGAGACAGCCTATATGCTGTGCAGCAGCATGCTTAAGTAGAACATACTTAAACACCATGCTGCATGACAAATTAAGTTTGTTCTGAGCTTAAGCAAAGGGAATGAATTTTCACTCAGACAGCAGGTCTGAGAGGAAGACAATGTCAAGATTCGGCAACCATCCTGGGATAAAAGGTTTGCCTCTGATTTTAAAATTAAGATTACAAACAACTGATTGCATTATATCTGATGATACATTAATTGAAGGGGCTGCTAATACTTTCCAATATATTAAAAAGACGTACCCACCTCCAAGCAGCATAAAGGAAACAGAAGGTGTGTAAATTTTATATATAAGGCAAATAACGGCGATAAAGCAGACGACTGAATTTGTTCCAGTTCAATATTAAACCATATAGGAATATAAAATCTTTTGGGGTCTGGGTCTTGTGTGCTAAGCTATTGAAGATATTTGCTTAAATGTATGGCCCAGTAATACACTATAAAGTCAGGTATTTGTAGACCACATAAAGTTTTGGGTACAACCAATTTAGAATACATTTGGCGTGCTGGCTTGTCGGCCCATGTGAATCTAGAAATCATTGAATGTAACAATTTGAACCATTTAAGCAGGAGGTAAATGTTTAACATTTATAAAGGATACCATTGCGAGGAAGGGTGTTTCTTTTGACCATGTTTATGTGACCCCAAGTCATAAACTGTAAATGGTGCCACCTCTCTATGTCTGTCATGATGGAAGTGACTAGGGTATTTAAATTGAGCTTTTTATATTGGTTTAGATCCATAGTAAGATAAATTCACAAATATCTCAAAGTTTCAGTAGCCCATACAAACCCATGTGGTACTATGTCTGCCCTTGTTAAGTACTTGTTAAATGGCATAACTACCATTTTACTAACATCTAATTTATAATTGGAGAGATAACCATAGGACTGTATTGTGTCAAGGATAGTTGGAATAGCCATGGAGGGGTGTGTTGCATGAAGTAAAATATTGTCCATAAATATTGATAGTTTATGTAAAGTAATTCCCACAAGGATCCCTATATTGAGAGGATTGTCTGATTTTTGAAATAAGGGGCTCTAGATACAAGTTAAACAATACTGGAGAAAAGGGACATCCCTGCCATGTGCTGCTATATAAGACAAAAGATGAAGTCAAGACTCCATTGCAAAATATTTTAGCACTTGGACGATCAGAGAGTAATTGGACCCATCTAACAAAAGCACTTAGAGATCCAAACTTATCCAGTACAGCAAACAGAAAAGGCCAGGCCACCCTATCAAAAGTGTTCTCGGCGTCTAGAGATACAAAGGATGCTAGGCAGTTCAGATCCCTAGATGCCAAGAAAGTATGCGCTAATTTATGTAAATGATCTGAATCAGATCTGTTTGGCATGAATCCTATCTGTTCGAGGCCAATAAGATCTCTTTGAGATCTTGATGGTATACCTAAATTCTGTGTTCTCAACATTGTTCTCCACTACCAAGAAAAATATGCCAGTCTCATACATGCTGCTACAAGGTGCTATGCTGTATGTCAGTCTCCTCACCACAGTTCTTTTATTGCAGTTTAGAGAACATTGTGCAAAACGCACACTATTCATACTTCCTGCACTCCCAGAAGTATTTTGCAACTACCAGAATAAACATGTTTCCTGTATGCTGCTACATAGTGCTATACGGTGTGTTAGTCTCCCCACCATAGTTTTTGTAATGCACTTTGGGAGAAATTGTGCACAAAACACAAACACATACATTCTGTGCTCCCGGAATTTTTCAACTACCAGAATAAATCTGCCAGGCTCCTGCATGCTGCCAAATGATGTTACAGGGTGTGTCAATCCCAACACCAGAGTTCTTGTAATGTACTTTAGGGAAAATGTTTCAAGAAGCACAATATACTTACATTCTGTGTTCCCAGAATGTATCTCAGTGGCCAGGAAAACTACATCAGGCTCCTGGATGCTGCTGCTTGGTGCTCTGCTGTGTGTCAGTCCCCCTGCCACAGTTCATGTAATGTACTTTAGGGGAAATGGTGTGACAAATGCTATATACCTCAATCCTGTGCTCCCAGCAATTTTCTCAACTACCAAACTAAATATGTCAGGCTCCTGCATGCTGTTGCAAGGTGCTATGTTATGCATCAGTCCTTTGCCACAGTTCTTGTAATGCACTTTGGGGGAATGGTGCAAAATGCACAACATACATAAGTTCTGTGTTCCCTAAAATTATCTCAATGGCCAGAAAAAACTATGTCAGGATCCAGCATGCTGCTATGCTGTGTGTCAGTTCAACTGTCACCATTCTTGTCCTGATGAACTTTAGTGTCCAGAAATTCTCAGTTTATTAAATTCTTATGTCTGTGAATTAATATGCTGCTTCTTCACTGTATAAGTCTCCCACCACAGCACCTGCCCTGATGAACTGTAGTTCCCAGATATTCTGGAAATGTTCTCATGAAATGATGAGGCATCTTCGGGGGCAGGTCTGGAAAATGATCTTAAAGTATTGCTGTCTGTCCTACCAGGGTAGTGGATGCATGAAACAGCCTCTCAGTGGAGGTGGTGAGGGCAAAAAACAGGAAAATTCAAGAATATATGGGATTGGCACAAGGGAAGCCTAGGAATAGGAAAGAGAGGGTGAAAGCCGAAGATCAAGTAGGATCTGTGGTATAGCAGTAGGTAAGGAAAATAGGCAGACTAGGTGGGCCAAGTGGTCCTTATCTGCCATAAGTTTCTATGTTACTATGTTACCAACCAAAGTAAGTATTTATTTTTCATTTTAATTTTTTTGGCTGTGGGCATTGTCTGTGTGGAAGCAATGTCTTTCTAACCATATTTTGTTTCTGTTTCTCTCTTTTCAAGTATTTTAACTAGGGTAATGAAATCTTGTTGCTGCAATGGTCTGACCTGAATCTGGTTATCTAATTGAGCAGTGTGCCCCACTAGGGAAGGTAAATATTTATTTTTCCCCTTTTTTGTTTTAAAATTCTTAAATGTTATTCGTAAGCCAGCTCCATGGCGCTGGTGATAGGGGATCACCTGGCATGCTGGTGACCTGGGTTTGCACCCGAGCCCAGTATGACAGGAGTGGAGGTGGGCAGGGAGGGTTGAAAGTGTTCTTTGGATGTTCCCCTCCCAGGGGAAATGGGTGCAAGCTTAAATTGCTCTGGTGCAACTCCTGGTGGCCCGTTTGGGCTATACATGTTGTGGCATGGGTGACCACACACAGCTGTGCATTTTGCCAGGATCCTGCATGCGTGCAGCCTCATTGTGGGTGGGGAGTGTATGAGGGGAGAAAACTCAGAAAAAATGGCTGCCTGACTGACCAGATGATGGTGGACTGTCCCCCATGTGCCATGAAGTCAGAAGATATCCACACTGTTCCCCCACTGGCCCCACTGCAGAAGGAAATGCCAGCTGAGTACATCTCATCTCCTGGTGGTATCACAGGAGCGGGCCTCCCAATGAAGGAATATGTCAGATCAATGGGGTTCTGGCAGGTAAGGGGTGGTGGGATAGGGCAGGTAAGGGGTTGGTTGGATGGCGACAGGAGGGTCTGTTGGTGGGGGCCCTAGGCAACCTGAAGGAATGGCTGGCCAGGAGGGCTGGGGAGAAAAAAAAATGCTATTCATATGTCACTCTCTTTTTTTTATGCCCCTGTTTCTCCCTATTTCTCAGCTGTTTGACAGTGGAGAATCAGGCAGCAGCATCAGATTGATGACTGGTATATATGCTAGATACAGAGGGTGGGTGAACCTTAATAAGACCACACACAGTGGAGGAGATGCTGGAGGAGGAGGAGGAGGAGGAGGAGGATGAGGAGGAGGAGGAGGAGGTCAGAGCATGAGGCTGCAGTGTTGACCACTCAACCATCTGGTAGAGAAGATGGTGTTGAGTTGCTTGCTGGAGGAGGCTTTCATGACAGAATGAAAAGGAAACTGTGAATACAAGATAGAAATTATTAAGACTTTAGTAATCCCCCCATTGTGTTGCACCTATGAAAAGAAACAAAAAATAAATATGTAAAAAAAAAAAAAAATTGGAAAGGATACTTACCATCATATTGGTGATTGCCGTGCCATGAAATGGCAAAAAGGTGCCCCAGATAGAAGAAGTGGAAGAAGAAAAATCTTTCTTTCTTGATGAGAAGACAGCAGGACCAGAATTCTGTGACGACAAGAGAAAACTATTTAGACTCTACTCAATTAGCCACTGTGGATGACCACACAAACAGTACATCCATTGTTCACTTCCACTACCAGTCTTACTGTATCTGTCAACTGTGAAGAAAAAAGTGAAATTATTTAGCCTCACTTTGCCACTCTGTCCATGTGTACTAGTGAAGTGAAAACTTAAAAAAAATATATTAGAAAATAATATAATAATGCTTACCAAATTAGTGAGGGTCATGCTGTGTACTGGCATGATGGTGCCACTGATAGAGGTGTTGGAGGAAGAGGCAGCTTAAGTTTGTATGTTGTGAGCTTTCTGGCTGTGTGACTGACTGACTTGCCAGCCATCCCTGTGAATGGTCAAACCTGCAGAGAGAGGGAGAAAAATGGAAAACAGAACACACGTTAGTGTCTTTTTTTTCAACTTTTTTTGTACTCCTCTCTGGCCCCTTAGGACTTTCTCCAGTTTGGTCTCTCAGACTGGCCAACTCCCGCTATGCCTGAGATTTCCCTACACCTGGCCTCAATCCCAAGATCTCTCCTTGCCATAATAATGACTTCCCAACCACCTGGCTCTGAGTCCCCCCTCCCCAAGGTGGGACTGCCTACTCCTCTAGCACTCTATCTATAATCTAGTAGGGCAGCCAGAAGAGTGGGGTGGAGATTCAGAGGTTGGCTGAGGTAGACCCAGCAATGAGTGTGGGGGCCATTCACTGGACCAACTTTTGCCTTCCTGGGTGCCAGGGCCTTTTTCCTTGTATTCGTGCCTGAGGAGGAGGGCGTGCAATGATGCCAGCACGCCAAGTCGCACACACCTGCATGACTCCCATATGC
This sequence comes from Neoceratodus forsteri, assembly GCA_016271365.2. Classification (NCBI taxonomy): domain Eukaryota; kingdom Metazoa; phylum Chordata; order Ceratodontiformes; family Ceratodontidae; genus Neoceratodus; species Neoceratodus forsteri. The sequence continues at coordinate 377,358,671 of CM057449.1, forward strand.
CTCCACCTCCTCCTGAATCCATCTTAAGTGTCCTGGCTGCAGAGGCTTCCAGTCATCACTGGGTTCCACTGCTATGCCGGGAGCCACAGGAAACCCTCCCCAGCTCCTCTCTCTCTGCCACCAGCCAACCCCAATGACCAGTCTTGCTCTTGAACCTGGGTTGCCTGCATAGCACGAGTTGTGTTGTCCAGCATCTCAACCATCAGTACCATAGGGCCGGCTTCACCTTTTAGTGTCTTGAAAGCAAGATGGAAACTCCTCCTGTTGGAGGATGGAGTCACCACCACTAGTGAAGATGATGAATGTGAACAACAGTGAAAGTAACTTACTATCACTGCTGACAAAGACAGACCTTGCTGGACTTCAGGTCTTGCTGCCTTGAGGGGCTGACTGGAGGGAGACTCAGCTTGAGGGCTGACCAACACAATAAGAAGTACAGCGCATGTCTGAAATGCAAAAAAATAGTTATTTATTGAATTCACATACAGGATAAAGTCACTCCGTGCTTTGATGGCTGGCTGCCTCATCATCAGATGTGCACTGTATATCTTTTTGTGTTGATAAGCCATACTCACTATTAGCACAGCAGCATTTCACTTCTACCATGTAGCACATGAGTTTGCGTTCTTTTCAGCTTGAGGGCTGGCTAATTGGAGGTCTGCCTGGAAATGGCATTTATGCTGGCTTAGGGATCTGAGTTTCTCAATTTGGATAAATGCAGTGGAGTCAGTGGTGGCCCATGTTGTTTGTGGATGTGGAGAAAACAAGCAGGCCACAGGAGGGGGAGGCAATGTCTTGATTGCTGGAGGAGGAATTGTCTGTATGGGTGACAATGGCATTTATGCTGGCATATGAGGTTTCTCAGTCTGGATGTATGCAGTGGAGGTGGTGGACCATGTTATTTTTGGCAAACGTGGAATTTAATGATGCGGTGTTCAATTATTTTCCAGTTTGTCTGTAGGAATCACGTAGAAGAGGGCAGAGTCAGATAATCAGATGTATGTAGGGAACAGCAGCACAACTTGAGGAAATATAAATGGATAGGAAAAAATGTAATCAGAAAGAAATGGATTCAACTGATGAGTACAAAAGGACAGAATACATTTCTTTTTATGCTTCATCCTCATCAAGAAAGCAGCCCTCACAGTTTTCCAGACTGGAATTGTCACCACATGGTAATTATTTCTCCTTCCATGCTTCACTTAAAAGGCAGTTTGCTGATACTGACAACCTTGTGCTTTTCTGGGTTCATCTTCACCACCACCACCACCACCACCACCACCACCACCCTCATATGGTAGGAACACTGTCAGATGATTATGATTTCAAATGGTAAATCAGCCAATGAAAAGATAAACTCTATAAAGATCATGTTTCTGTGCAAATTTCCTCATTAATAAATACAATAAAGGGAGAAGATATTTCTAGAAGATATATGAAATGCCAGCTAAATTGTGTTTAAACAATATGCTTCACAAAGTTTTCCCAGAGGCATCAGCTGCTCATTGAAGTGCAGAAACTTTCTGACTTGAGTAAATGTCATTGCAACCTGACCTAGCAACCTCTCCCAAATACATGGTTAATGTGATAGCTAATGAACCATGAAAAGTAGCATACACACTTTGTAATTTTTTATGTCACATTTCTTTCTGGCAAACCTCACTGCACTTGAACATGCACTTCCTGACTGCAATATGTCAAGTATGATCTGCACCCATTTGAATCCTATACTATCTGATGTATCTTGTAAAATGTTTTCTTTTTTTCCCCAGTACACGGTTGGCAAAGGGTTTGCTAGTAATCCTTTCCAGATCAATAAATAAATACATAAAAATATAAATAAATACATGCATACTTACATACAGTACATACATACATGCATGCCTGCATACATACATGCATACATACATAAATACATACAGTACTTACATGCATACATACATAAAAACATACATAGATGCATACATACATAGATACATACATACAGTACATACATACATACATAATTACATGCATACAGTACATACATACATATACACATACAGTACATACATAAATAAATGACTAAATCAATCCATTCTCTGACTAAGGCAACTAACTGAATAATGCTTAACCTTCTGAAAACAAAATTTAAGGAGGTGGACCTTCTGCTTTTTAAGCCTAACAGAATGGAATCCTATATATAGTTGGTTTATATTCTCCTGTAGCTACATGGGGGCATCCGCTCACCACTCCCTCCAGAGTCCAGGCTACCAGAGGTGACCCAGCAGTGAACACAGGTAGGCTCGGGAAGACTTCAGCATACCTCCCCACCCATGCCTCTCCACTCTCCAGCAGCTTGGGATTACAGGGACAGTGCAGCAGTGACTGTATACAAAGAATCCTGCACAGCATTCAGGCCACCAGCAGTGAACCGTTGGCACCAACAGGCAGGATTCATGAGGGTTTTGAACAAGCTCTTGCCCCCTTCCACAGCAGACAAAGCCAGGTATTTGAATCTCACATCCTCCCCACCAGCAGCCAATCAGGCCACAGGGAAAGTGCTCACTCCTTCAGATCCACCTTAAATCTCCATCCACAAGCAGACCACCACAAGCAGCCCATCACTGAGTGCATAAGCAGAGTGGGGAGTCTGCCAAGCCAGACAAGACAGACAAGGGTAAGGCAGGACTCCCTGCCTGCTGACCCATTCAGAGCAACTTAAATGCCGTAACAGACTTTTATTCCTGCTTAACTGTGCATGTCCACCTCTTCTAGTGACTGTCTGCAGTGTCTCTCTCCTTAATGAATAGCACACAGGCTTTGCCATACAGTCACTGCTGCAGTTCAGGTCATGAACTGCTTTGTTGAATGCCAATGACATAGTCTCGCCAATTGCAGGTTGTGTAGCATGTACAACTATCAGTGCTCCAATAATGCCAATTGCTGCTTAGTTAATAAGCCCTATGCTGCTAGATGTTATATAATGCTATCACATGTTCTAATTGGTGCTTGGTTAACTAGAGCACTGAGCTACAAATATTTCACAGTATTGCTCAGAATCCCAAAATGCAGTTAAGGCTGGTCTATGTTTTGCATTGATCATGATAAACCTTACAATACTGCATATTCTGAGTGTTGTTACAGTAGATACAGTCTAAGTCTACTCCTGGTTAACAAACTAAAAAAAAAAAGTACTGTGATACTTAACAGTTAAAGGTATAGCTCCAATTTTCAACTGTTGCACAGGATGGTCCAGGCTTTGCACTGCTTTATGATAAATTCACCCTAAGTGCATTCCCAATAGTCAGGACAGGCCCTGTACTGAGCCTCTACATAGCAAATGGGTTAGGCAAAATCAACCTAAACCTGCATCAATTAACCTCCTAACTCACCCACTTTATCCCCAAGTCTGCCAACCACAGCATGATAGACTGGGTGCTGGTATCCCATCCCCCAAAAATCCTAACCTCTGGCACCTGTAAAATTGTTAACAGCCTAATAAACCCTGCCACCTCCCCCAGTAAGGCTCAGTCCACCCATGGGCACTCCTTGATTGTCAAATCACTTACCAATAACCAATAACCCAATACTTCACTGAAGGCCCTAGGGCTCTTATGGCCAACCACCCAACTCCCTGTAAGCCAGTCCTGACGCATATGGTAGCTTCTGCCTACAAGCAATCACAGTTGATGCCATCCACAAAGAGCTAATGGAGTTAAATGCAACATCTTCAGAGGGTCTGATAGCACGTTCCCCAAACTTCTCAAAAACAGTGCACTGACAATAGCTGTTCCTACTGCACACATTTTCAACTGGTCACTATGCAACAGTTCCTTCCCATGTAGCTGAAAGAATGCATTGGTAGCACTGATCCACAAAGATGCCCTGTCCACTCACCTTAAAACAACTATCCATCCACTCCAAAACCCATGAGAGGTTTTTAACTAAACAACAATGAAACTTTTATGCACAAACCAGCTTTCTAACACAATACCAATCCAACCTTCACTCCAACCACTCGACCTCTGTCTCTCTACTCAGAGTCACTGACCACATTCACACCAACATGGACAAGGGGCTGGGCACAGGTGCCATATTTATAGAACAATCAAAGGTCTACTACACTGTGGACCAGCAGGGGCTTCTACACTACTAGCCAACTTGGGTATCTCCCTAACAGCCCTTGCATGGTTCCATTCCCACTTGTCCAACTTTACTCAACGGCTTGGTCTTGGGGCCCCAGCTCTTCACGACCTTTATAAATGATCTCCCACTGCTCATCTCTGCCAGCAGCACCCACAAGTATCAAACCAAAAAAGAGAAGCTTTGCACACACCAACTGAGGTTCAAGGATGCTTAAATTGCCTAAATAAAGATGTTGCGATCTGGCAGATGTTTCCCTGGTATCAGTATCTTTTTTGTTTTGCTATTTGCTTTGCTTTGTTGTGCTGCTCCTCCCAGATCTCAGCTCACCACCCTGTGCTCCGACCACCCCCGGACTTACCTGCCATGACAACCTGATCCCAGGTTTACCCCACTTGTTGGGGCTGCTGCCCAGCCTGGAACCCACAGACCTGAAGTCAGGACTCCGGCAGGAATCCCCCACCAGAGAAACCCCCTGGCTTGTCCCCCAGTGTGGGGCTATGGGACCAGGACGGTGGCAGAATTACGTCTATCTGGCACCTGAAGGGTAGGGAAACAAACTGGCATGGAGCAGAGCATCATAAAGGGAAGTGGCGATCATATATTTTAGTGAAGTGTGGATCCCTGGGGGGGCGGGACATGCACTAATGTCCAGCATCTGACCGCCCCCACTAAGATGACAGCACCAGCTGCAACAGTTCCTCCAGCCTCTGCCAGTGGTCCGTAAGGTGCCAGACACTGTGCCCCCTCCCCCCATTGAAGGAGAGTGGTCCCCAGGATGCTCAATCTTCCTCCCTCTGGCCAGCCCTCCAACTCCCAAGTCTGTCTCTGAACCCAGGATGTCAGCATCACAAGCAGATGCACTGCTGCTGCACTGGTGTGCTGGCCCTGTATCAGCATCTTTATTTAGGTCAATTAAGTATCCTTGGACCTCAGTTGGTGTGAGAACAGTTTCTCTTTTTTGTTTTGTTAAACTGTTTCTGTGCTGGTGCACCTTTGTGGGCAGTGGTGTGCCCCCCCCCCCACCACAGCCTCTCCTAGCATCCAGATGTATGCAGAAGATATCCTAATCTACTTCTCAGGCTCCTCTGCCACTTCCATTGAGAGATTACTCCAAAAAGACTTCATTGCAGTCCAGAATTGGTTCTAGGACAACTGACTTGTTATAAACCAAAAGAAAACAGTCTCCATATTGTTCAGTACTAAGCAATGGCTCTGCTCCCCTCACCCCGCTTTGCCCCTTCATTCCCTAGATAGGACATACCTAGACTAAGTCTCCACCGATAAATACCTCAGACTTCACCTGGACCAAAACTTAGACTATTCAAAGCACATCTCCCAGATAGTAGCCAAGGCTTTTGCAAACTTGGTGCTCTCTCCAGAATAAAAGGCTCCCTTCAATTAAATATTGAGAAACAAGTTGCTGAACAATCAAACCTCCCCCTTCTGGACTATGGGGACATAGTCTACTCAGAAGCATATGCCACCTCCCTTGACCAAATAACCACTCTTATTAATGCACTGTGAGATTTGTACTGGGATGCCCCTCCTGTACTCACCACTGTAACACGTACAATGGCCATAGTTGGGCCCCCCAGTGAGGCAAATAATGTATAGTGTACTTGTGGGAATAAGTATTGGACAGACAAATTGCCCAGTTACTTGTCTGTCCTCTTCTCGCATTCTGTGTATTCTACCTGTTTGCTACTTTGCTTAGATCTGAGGCAAGTCACCACCTCCACATTCCATGATACAAGCGTAACCTAGGCCAAGCCTTCATATGCTACCGGCTTACAAGCTTCTGGAACCTCTTAGGTTCCATGTCGTAATAACAATTGCAAAACAGCAATCGCTGTTATGGAGAGTGTATATCACCAAAAAGCAAATCGGCGATATACATTTAAATGCGACCCCATATCCAGATTGAAAAAAAGTGCTATTGTCTGGGGCTTCCCTCCCACACTCCCCTCATGGGGAGGGCTCCCCCCCCCAACATCCCCCTGAAATAGGATTCTCAACTCAAGGGGGGTGCATGTCAGGGAGGGGGCAAAATCTGGATTTCAGGCAAAATATAAGTATTGCAGCTTGTGGCTACGGTAAAATGTACATGATCCTGGTCTGGAACCCAGTACCTGCTGTACCAGAGCTAGCCACCCACACCACCATGCCACATGGCTAGCTCAGTGACAGCAGGTACATCAGTGCATGAAAACCCCTTCCCTGTCCCTGCCCTTTCCCTCGCTATTCCCCCCTTCTGCTTGCCCTTCCCCATGGTCACTATCCTATATCTTTGCTATTGTGCAGAGTAGCCCACAATAGTAGTGCCCAAAATGAGTAGATATTTTTGTAGTCGCTCATTTTGGGTCACTATTATTATGTGATACCAACAACTTACTCTCCAAATTGGTAGCAACTCTCACCCCCAAATCAAGCAATGCTCTCATCAAATCCCACTACAAATCTCCAGTGACATGTCCTCATTGCCTAGCACATCCACCTCAATGAGGCCAGGGCCATACCCTCTCAGGCAAAGGCCAGGCTCCCCTCTGGAGCAGGCCCCAAAGGCCAGGAGCCATTGAAGGACAGAAATTCTGCAACTTCAACAAAGTTAGCACAAAAAGGCTATCAGGCAGACTCTTTCTATCCATTACACCTACCTCCATATTAATCCAGAATTTTTTGTACAACTACTGTGTCCTCCTGGAGCAGCTGTAGAAGCTGTTTATCACCCAATCAACTCATTGTATCTCCTAATGTAAGTACTATGTTATAAACTTGTATATCTTGTACTGTATGCACTCGGTAATTATTTCCATTCTCACAGTTCTAATGTATGTTCTATATTATTGACTCATTGTATCTTGTATGTATACTGCAATAATTTCCTATTCTCATAGCCCCCCTCCTACCAGGTCACAAATGGAAATGAGCTCTGTGCCCTGTGAGTTTACCTGGTACAATGTGTATAACTAAATAAATAATATCAGCCCACTTCAACAAACCCAGACCTTCCAGCTTCCCAAAAGCTGCTGCTTGACTATCTCACATATTAGGGCTGCAAGTTCAGTTCTACAAAAAAATCAAACTCCTCGAACTTTGGGGTTCAATTCTTTCAGACTGTGGCAAACTTTTAAGGGAAATAAGTGGATTTTTAATGGTCCTAATGGTGTGGACCAGTCCAACCACGAACACTAGTTTGCAACTGAAACTGTTAACTAGGGCATAATATTAGTTATAGCCTCATTTTGGGGCTAGAATCAGTTCCACCTAATGAGCCCATGGGAAAGCTCACTCACGCGCTTGTCACTGGACTGTTAGGTCACTCAGGCAGGGCTGTGATCCACTTCTAGTTAGATTAGCCAGGAAATTCTTCAAAACAAAGAAAATTTTCAAATGTTCAATCTACACTAGTCCTGCAACAGCAGGGTTGCTGAAAGGGTATATTTATGAAGGAGAAAAAGGAAAAAAAACAAAAGGACAGGCTGAGCAGCAGTGTTGCTGCAGGCCTCTGGGATCAAGGGCTTGCCTGAGAGGGAAAAGACTGTACTCTGTAGGAGGAGGAGTTTACTTGAGGCTGGGCAGTGGGCAGACAGGACATGAGGTGGCAGTCTGCTAGTGCCCACTTGTTGCCTAATCTCAACAGGGCAACACTTTTTTTTATTGGAGAACTAGAACTTTAGCAGGGCATTACAAATATCACAAATAGATTTTGACTCAAGCCCCTGGCAGTAGCATTAGATGTTATTTTTGGGTTGGGGGGGTAGTCTTATTTAGCAACTTCACTGCGCAGTAAGCGTGTGCCAGCTGGCGGTAGTACAGTACCTTGCCGCTGGTAACTGGCACCTCAGTGAGAATCACATAAAAAAATAAATTTTTCATTCATGGTAATAATTTATGTTTCCCTATGTGACATTTTCAGACTCTTACATTTGCCCAAGTTGCAGGCTTGCTTGCAGATGTTACTTCTTCCTCCTCCAGAGTCTTGAAGCAGTCTTTTACAGTGTGATCTGGGAAGTAAGTAGGTAGCAGGTGTGTACCAGCTGGCAGCATGCCAGTGCCCAGCCCCTGCTAGTTGGCACCTCAGTGTCATCCCATAAAAAATACAAAAAGTTAATTTTGTTCTCTTTTTGTGGCAGTTTTCAAATTGAAACTCTTAGTCTTCTCATTCCCCCAGTTTCCTTTGGTTCCTTCCTTCTGAATCCTGACCCAGCATGTATGGTCCTGAGCTGTTCTGTTTCAGAGTGATCTGAGCAGTGTGTAGCAAATGTGTGTCAGCTGGCACCATGCCAGTGACCAGTCTCTGGTATTTGACACCTTGGTGGCATCCCATAAAAGAGAAGAAAAATAAAATGAAATAAAAAAATTCTCACTTTAACATTGTTTGAAATACTAGTTATGGCCTGTACATTTGATAGATGTTAAATCTTTTTTGTGTGTGCAAAATGTTCACCCTTTAGTAGCATTTTTACACTTTGTTCTTTGTCATTGTTGTTCTTTATTTTTATATGACTGTAGCTTGTTTTGTCCTCTTCCTTTATTAATAAAGTTTTACTATTAAAAAATAAAAAAAATCTCCACATTCCCTAAAGTGCTACAGTTCCTTCCTCTTCCTCCTCCTCCTCCTCCTGAGTCCTGAAGCAGCAGGTATTGAGTGGGTACCTTGCCTCTGGTAGTCCTTTGTGGTATCCCACTGACAAAATAAAAATAAAAAACTAAATACAAATATAAAAACAAAAACTAAAATAAAAAAATAATAAATCTTGCTCTTCATCATTCATCACCTAAGTGGCTGAGTCTTTCAGCAAGCTCTAGGAAATGGAGAAGCAGAGAGGCCAAGGAGGTAGTGGTGGTATGGGATCATTCAGTCACATAAAAAAAGCGGAGTGGTCTTGGTAATAGACCCTCTGCCTCAATGAGAACTACAAGTGTAGAGGAAGATGACTGTAGTGGTTTAACAGTTCATAAAGTATCACACATTGTAGGAACCACTCACAGTTTGTGATACAAAAAAATGCCACAAAACAACAAGGGGAAATAACAACAAGTATGGGAAATGACAGCAGATAAAGATGACATAGGCAAAACTGGTGGCCGGGGGCACATGGTAGAAAAAGAAGAACCACTCCCTGACCCTGAAGATCTGGTGGAGGGCTAGGAAGAAGGTGATGATGTGGAGGCAGTCCACAGTAGCCCACCCATTAGGCAACAGCCAAGAGTGCCAAGAGAAAGATCAAACTGGTGTCATTGGAGTGGACAAAGAATCACTGACACAGGAAGTTGTGTCTTTATGTAAAGACAGGCTGAGTTGGGGTAATGAGGGAACATTGGCTAGGAACATCTGCTATGAAAAGGCATCTGCTGAAGCCCTACAGATCTCAGCATGTGAAAGCAAGCAAAGCCCAGCTTCAGCAGCAGCACCACCAAGCAGTGAAACTGATGATGATGATAATGATGAAGGCCGGGGGGAGGAGAACATTACAAGACCACTTAGACAGGAAGTGGAAGAAATGGAAGAAAGAAAGTCTTTCAAGTGGTATAGCCATTTATCAGTTCATTAGCCAATTGACTCCCACACCTCTGAGGGTCACAAATCCCCAGCCACATTCACACCAGTAGTTGTAATAATAGGGGTCATCTGTCACATTCAGGGGAAAAAGCACTCAGTTCTCACTGCTTCCATCCCTGGAAATGGACCAGAAATATAAATCCAACAGACCAGAGGCAAAAAAAAAGTTAATGAGCAATTGTGGAGATACTTGCTACCATTCTCTTTTCTGAGCACTGCAAGGTTTCCATTGCTGATACAAGTTGCAATGCCAAGGTATCAAGTGCCCAGCCATGTGATTTTCCACAGTGGCTCTTCCCAATTTGTATCAGAGTGTCTACAAATTTGTGTCACATGCTCTTATATACAACATTTGTTCCAGTGTTTCACATTGCCAATGACATTTGGTCAGACTATCGATTTTGTGGCAGTGACTACCATTGGATCAGTTTTCTCTCTTCATTCCCCTACTCTTCCTCCTCCTCCTCCCCCTCTCCCTCCCTCCCTTGGGTTAGCTGCCAGCAGAAGCAGTAGATGACAGTTACTGGGGCCCCCCAAACTCCACAAGAAGGCAGCCTAATGTATTGCAGCACTGACATTGTTACACTTCCTTCAACAGAAGTTTGACGAGTGGCTGACACCAGTCATTAACACCAGGTTTTATAGTATCAGATAATGCAAAGAACATTGTAAAGGCAGTTGATGATGGGGATTATACACATTTTCCCTGTTTTGCTCACTGTTTAAATCTGGTAGTTCAGGGAATTCCAAGATGAAGAAGGCACCATTATGCAGACGTGTAATTCTGTCCCAAAATATTTGTGGTCATTTCAGTCATTCTGTAAAGGCATGGTTGCTGTTACAAAACATTCAGCAGCAGAACCATCTTAAATTGACACTGTCAACCTGTTTTTCATCATATTATTTCTAGTTGAAACCCCACATTTTATGATTGCTTATCCTCTCTGAAATTCACTGATGTTGCTGTTTGTTTTGTCTGTCTCCATGCTTAGTAGAACTGAAATGCATGACAATGTATATTTATAAATAACCTTGTTTTTATTTACAATCCTGGTTCTCTTCTTACTGCATACTTCCTGAGCATTACAAACACACCCAAACAGTGCAGTCACTTATAAGAAAGTTGCCTCCTAGACTCTCACTGCATCATGAGGGACTAGATTGTTTTGTGGGTGTTCCCAAGTCCAGAAAAGATGCATTTGGAGTTGATCAAGGAATGTAAACAAACCTGTTTTGGTGCGATAAGACCAGTATGTTGGGCAGTTTTTTTTTTTACTTTTTTAAAGAAAATAAGAGCCAGAATCAAACTACCAGCTAACTTCAATAATCTTTATAGAATTTTGGCAGTCATAAAATATGTTTTTTAAACTAGGGGCACTTTGAGACCTAAGGGGGTTGACAGTGTCCCTTTAACCCTCTGCAACCTGGAACAGGATGTGGCAACTTGATAGAATTCCACTTGTTACGTGATGGAACAGCTGTTGAACAACAGAAGGCTATCACCATTATATCATTGAGCATGGTAGTGGCAGGGTGAGGTAAACATCATCCCAAATAAATTCCACCTGATGGAGACCCTCTGCAGTGTGATACAGCCCATTTGAGGAGGCCATAAGGATGGTAACTGCTGATGCAGCTGGTCTAAGCCAGGTGCTCCCTGTGACACTTGGCCAGCTGGTTATGATTGTTGTATGATATTTGTAAAATAAAAATGTAGTATGTGAATGTTTGACATAAGCCAGCCTGGGTTTCCATGGATGCCCCCCCCCTCAGGTTTCAGTGAAGCTACAGGATATATGTTAACTGACCAGGAGATCTCTGTAATGTAATTAATTTCCTTGAGAAATTGCATTTTATTACTTTGTTATGACATGCCTGTGACTTTATGAGTCTACCAGAGGATGAGCATAATAAACTTTTATGACATCTTAAAAGGAAGAACATTTGATACCAACATGGTGTTAAAAGTTGTCAAACCCTTTGATGACCTTTGGAAAACAGGAACCACACAAGATCAAACAGAAAATGTTTAATTGTGGAGTCATATTTAGGAAGTGTTTTTCCTTCTGATGTGACATTATTTAACATACCTTCTGCTACAAAATCAAGTTTGGAATTTCTAATTCTAAAAAGGAGGAGTTAGATGACTCACCAAGGGGTTGGGGAGATGAGGTTGAAATGTATCCTTGTAACTGGGGAATATGACATATTATTTGGGGAATCTAGAGAGACACAGTTCTCTAACTGCACTTAAAGAGGTAATAAGATAGAAAAGATCTAACTGTATGTTGGTAGGAGTTTGTTCTGTAGTTTTCCTTGTTTTTCTTTTATGTGATGTGATGCTTTTTGATATAGTGTTCTGTGTTTACATTTTTCAATTTTTATCATCTTTTAGTAAAGAATCTTTTATTTGAAAGACTTCCTGGGTGTCTACCAGTTCTTTTTTGCATGTGACGTATAGATGGTTAAGTCTGATAATTGTTCAACAGCTTCATGGTGTTACTAAACTGGGAGAAGGTAAGAATATACCTAAGGTCTCTTACAGAGTTTTAAGAGTTCATTTTGGAAGCCTGGCTGGGTGCCCCTGGCATAAGATTGTACCGCAATCCCCGAAGAGCGTACGTATCTGAGCCTGTACATTGGGTACACTAGTATGAGGTTCATAGTTTGAATCCCCCAGCACTTGAGACTAAAGGTGATTCAGACCCCAAAGCAGACAGAAGGGTTACCCTGCCTGTTACCTGTTCACACTATTGTGCTCTGAGGTTGACACTGTGGGAGCAGAGGGTCTGACCTGCAAAGTGCATTTGTGACACTTCCTCTCATTTCCATTATGAATCTATGACTTATTTGTATGAAAACTCAAGATGAGGAAATGGAGGCCAACACTCCTCTCAGTCTAGTAGAAAGGATAAGATAATCTTTCTGGAATGACACATGCATTTTGGAAATGTGTTAAAGATGACCACTACATCATGTCCACTCTCTTAGACCCTCAGTTCAAAGACATATTTGAGACATTCTTTGATGCACGAGAATGCTGCAAGGATCAGCAGTCCCATAAAGCCAGGCTTATCCATCTGGTGTTAGTACATATGGCACAAAACAAGAAAAGGAACACAAATAGCGCAGAAAAACAACACTCATCATCATCTCTTACAATCGCACTAACAGGACAGGTGAAGGAGAGGGAAGAAGAAGGATCCCAATGTGTTTCCACTGCTACTACTGAACATTACAGGACTTACTCATTTTTGTCTCTAAGTTAACCTGCTACAGCTGCTGCTGCTGCTTCTGCAGTGACTGCATTCTCCTGAAAGACAGCCATTGATGAAAAACCCCTATAGGAAAAGCTGTCTCACTATGGCTTGAAGAAAATCCATGGCAAGTCACTTTCTGACACAGTGGTGCCTGAGACGCCAGCAAGCAAAATGGTGTAGGATTATCTGAATGAGAACGTGCCATTAGCAGAAGGAGACAAGCCTCTATTGTACTGGTCCCAAAAAATTACCATTTGACTTTCCTTGACACAGGTAGCTGCTGAGCACCTCGGTTGCCCACCTGCAAGTGTAGCATATTCTCAGACAGACTTTTCAGTGCTGCATGCAATATTGTCACCAAGAGTATGAATAAAAAATGATTTGTTGAAATGAAAAGAAGAACATGCATTTTGACTAAAAATGTAGGGATACTCACATTTATAAAAAAAAATGAATGTGCCCCTTTTTCCAAATCCCTTGTTGCCACTTTTTATGGATTATGAATCTGTACACTTCCAGCTAAGCTAAAGAGAGAGGAGGATTAGGTGGAGGGGGAGTGCTTCTGTATCCATTAGTGGGGTTTTATGAGCCTGTAGCCTACACACACACCGTGGGATGCTGCACTGTTGTTGTCACTCAGTCTTCTTCAGACTAATGTTTTGTTAAATAGGCTGAATGAATAATTTTTGAGGCCATGTTGCCCATGAAACCAGTGTGTACACCACTTATCCATGGCATAAAGGGAAGCCTTGTCCATGTGTGGTACTGTCCCAATGGACACACAATATTTAGAACCTGTAGCCCACACTGCGGGATGCTACACTGTTGTCTTGTAGTAGTAGTAGTAGTATTAAATCATTTTTTATTCATAAGAATAATGGAATACGTTCAATTGAGCGAGCTTATTTTCAGTGAAGTTCCAGGCCAAGTGAAATACATATAGTTACACATATTCACATATATATATAATATACTATACATTAAATAAAACAATAACATTATAACAACAATAACATCAATACTTCAAATCCGATTTTTACAATGCATTACAAGAATTACAAATTAAAGCATTGTTAGACCAAATTGTGCACCAACTTTCTATTTCTGAATTATTGGTTTTAGCCCCATGTCATCTTAAATTTGGAGGGGATTGATTCCATAATGAGGCTCCCCTAAAGAGAACAAATGATCTCCCCATTTTAAATTACAATTATGCAGAACATATTGAGCTCCATGTGAGGTTATCAGGCCCTTTTTAACCTGCCTAAATTTAAATAAATCCGATATATAATCAGGAACCTTATTGTTCCAGACCTTGATCATAAACTGGGGTAGATGTAAATTTCTTCTTACAGGGTTTTTAAGCCAGTTCAGCTCACTAAATAATACACAACAATGAGTCCTATAAGGTGCCTCCAAAATAAAATGAGCCATTCTATTGAACATTAGATCCACTTTATTAAAAAGGAATCCAGTTGCCCTCCATATCGGAGATCTCCATAGTCAAGGACTGGCAATAATAAGGAATTACTTACATTCAGGCGTACCTCTCTAGACATAAACCTTTTGTACCTATAAAGGGCACCCAGCTTTCTATTCATGCCTCCAATGAGGGAGTCTATTCAAAAATACAAGCTCAGGTAAGAATCAAGCTATATACCAATATATTTATATAGGTCAACTTGCTTAATGATAGAACCATCAGAGGTATTAACCTCTAGTTTGAAATACTGTTTGTTGTTATGTTTATTTCTAAATAAGAATGCCTGCATTTTCTTAGAATTCAAGACCAGGTGATGCTTCTTGAAGAAGCCCTGAACTTCATCAAAAACTAATTAAAGCTTTGGGCCAATTGAATACAGTGTTGCCCCTTCCACATACAAAATGGTATCATCAGCATACAGATGATATTGAACGTCAGGTGATTCAAACTTAAGTTCATTTATGTAGATATTAAAAAGTAAAGGCCTCAAAACAGATCCTTGGGGAACTCCATTTTTCATTTCCAAAACCCCAGATTTAAAGGAGCCCACTTACATGAATTGTCTACTTCCTATCAAGTAAGTAGAAAACCATTTCACAGACTGAGGGGATAAGCCAATCTCACTGAGTCTGGACAGGAGCACCTGGTGTTTCAGGGTGTCAAAGACTTTTGAAAGATCGATAAACAGGGTACCTACCATAAACCTTCTGTCTAGACTCAGTTGGAGATCACTTACCACTTTTATAAGAGCAGTTTGTGTACAGTGGAGGGACCTGAAACCTGATTGAAAGGGGGAAAATTTATTATGCTCCTCCAAAAATACCTTTAATTGATGTGAAATTATTTTCTCAAAGATTTTGGAATCTGCGGCAGCAGCGAGATGGACCGGTAATTGTCCAGCTCGCTCTTATTTCCAGATCTGAATATGAGTATCACATTAGTAATCTTCCACCCATCCAGAAATTCACCACTAGTACAAGATAAGTAAAAAATATGGGCCAGAGGGAAAGCTATACAAGAAGACGCATACTTCAAAAGTCTAGAAGGGATCTTGTCATGACCCAAAGCCTTAGAAATATTTAATTGTAAGAGTTCCATACAGACCTCCTCAGGTGTGATATAATCAAAATCAAACCCATCTGGTCCACTAACATCAGGGTTTATTCCCACCAAAACCCACTCTGGAGCACTATTATAATCCTGGCGAGTCTCAACAACTGGGTCCAGGCAGCCTACCTTAATAAAATAATCATTAAAGGCATTAACAAGTCTTACCCCCAAAGGCATCGTTAGTCCATCAACTGCTACCTTACTCACTGAGGAATGATTATTTTTCAACCCATTAGTTCAAAGATGATCCCCCAGAACTTTTTTGGGTTCTGCCTGTGGTTATTATCAAGTTTAGACTGAGCAAATTCTTGTTTAGCTGCCCTTACATTCTGAGTATACAGGTTACAGGCCAGCCTATAAGGGGCCCAATCATGATCTAACATAGTTTTTTTGGCCTTTGGCCATTTTTTATCTCTATGTCTCCTAGCTTTATAAAGTTCTGGGAAAACCAAACATTCCCTTTGTGTTTAGTTTATCCTGGATTTTTATGGTGCATGCTTGTCACAAATTAATAAAAAAAATCTAAAAAATACTCCCAAGCTGCTGAGGCTGTGGGAATCAGATCCAATCTGGAGCAAATAATATTTTCAACATCTACTGTAGCATGAATGAGATTTAATCAAACTGTCTAAAGCCTCTCCATGAAATCCCAGATCCAGGGTCAGGCTTAATTATAAATTACTTGATGATCTGAGAAGGACTCCAGGAGGATTCCAGCTCTCGGGTATAATTGGGGAAGATTTGTAAACATCAAATCCAACATAGCCAATTTTCTGGGATCTCTATGGTTAGTTCTGGCTGGATCCAGAATCAACTGAGTCAGGTCCAGATCAATCTGACAATCAACTAAATCATGACTTGAGTCGATAGTTAACCAATTAACACTAACATCTCCAGTTAAGAACAGTTCGTGTGTATTTCTTTAAACAAATAGAAATTTCTGTAATAATTGAAAAGCCTCTGTGTTAACCTTAGGGGGTTTGTATATACCCAGTAATAAAATAGGTTTCCTATAAGGCACCTCAATCTTTATGCACAGGGTCTCCAAATCACATCCAGCAAAAGAGCACAGGATGTCAAGGGTAATTAAATTACAATCAGCATAAATAACAATTCCTCCCCCTGTTTTATTCCTATTCTTCCTGAACATTTGGAAATCCTCCCGGTCAATAGAGGTATCTTGGACTTTACCGTCCAACTAGGTTTCAGTCAAAACCAAAATCCCAGGTTTCTGTTACCCAGTCCCTTACTTCATCACACTTTTTCCTCAAGCTGTTTACATTAAAATGGACAATAGTCATGCGACCCTGTTTAAATTTTGAAGCTTCTGAATCAAATCTTAGGGAAGGGTTAGATCCCAGAACCCTAATTTCAGAGGTAAACATAGTAGGAGGGACAGGAGTTGGGTGTACATATCCGCAGGTGAACAAGCAGTAAATGAGAAAATATATTACGATGCCCCTCAAATTCAATTTTCCAGTTCTTGACCACACATAAGATAAACTTTTAATAAAATTAATTCTTAGTGCAGGAGAAATCTGTGTTATAAGTCTAACCGGAAAAGCCTTAAGAAAAGTGTTAAAACATCCACTAGGCAAGATTTCAGCTGCAGTCCTAACAGACTGGTTAAATTCTATTACTTTCAAATCAATAGATGGACAAGGTTTTGAGTCAGTTGATAACCCTGTATGAATATATGCTGTATAATAAGAATTAAAAGTACCAATTAAAAATAAAAATACTAAAATAAAACAAATGGCCATTCTGAATGCAACCAGTGTAATTATTATATAAAACAAGACACGCTTCTATCCTATTTATGCACCACAGATAATCCAGGTATTGACTCAGTATTGTTCAGATTAATGTTTTATTAATTTTTGCCAGGATTTTAGGGCAACGTTGCCAATGAAACCAGAGTGTACAACACCATCTGTGGCATAATGGGAAGCCTTGTCCATGTGTGGCACTGTCCTAATGGGCACAACATTTTTGTAACCTGTAGCCTATGCTGTGGGAATTTGCATTGATGTTTTGTGGGCATAAACAGAACTTAAAATGTCAACTGCTTTATTTCAGCATTGTTAACCACATACTCTTCTTTACTATTAGCATTGTTCCAGTTTTAGCACTGACTGAATGGGCACAATTTTTGGAACCAGTACCATGGAAGGTGGCCCAGTGCATCATCTTGCTGTTTTGGGTGCTTTATCAACATAGTGAATTATGTCATTTCATTTTATCCCATTTCTTAATGTTGTTTAATCATCAAACCAGAGCAAACTAGTCCGTTGTTTGGAGAACTGTGACAACCTTTATGCATTTTGATGGTCAGAGTTCATGTAGTTGAAATTTGTGAGGTTTGTACAGTCCTACCAAAAGTTTATACATATGCCCTCTGTAAATTGGCCAAGCAATAGCCATTGGGTGACAATAAAGAGATGGTCTCAACAACTTAAAATCTGGTCAGAATAATTAATTTTATTATGCAGTTTTTGATCACAGAATAATTACAGACATATACAGGATTTAAAATAGAAAAACTTTGACCCAGTCCTTCTGGTTTTCTACCAAAACTTACTTAGACTATAAGTTTAGATCCTTTCTCTGAAACCTATCCCAGCATCTTCCTGTGACTTATTCTTTGCATACTGTGGAACCACAGATCAATCTCTAAAATCTCCCTGTCTGTCTTTAAGGGGGAATAGTCAGCAATAATAGCCTCACACCCAAGTGTGGGGCTATTTCCTTTTTGCACTTTGTGTGCAACAAAGAAAATGTTCACTTACTGATAATTGTATTATACTACATTATATATAGCTGTTCCTGATGACTTGCAAGCTGTCATTTGCTGTAACCAGAATTGCCAGAATCTGTTATGGCTGATGTCAGAGCTGGGCTGCAGCTGTGGATGAGTCAGCAGCCTGCAGAACATCTTAAGAGTTTTTAAAACGCTCTAATCAGCTGTTTTCCATCTTGCTGTCCTCCTTCAGCCAAGTGCAGTCCTCTTTGACTGTATGTTGCCCCAGGAGGACAGTGGGAGTAGCAAACAAAACAGCAGAGCTTATAAAACTCTAACATGTACTTCAGGTTGTTGAATATTCCACAGCTACAGCAAAGCTCTGATGTCTGGTGCAGCAGATTCTTGAATTCCTGGTTACAGCAAACATTGGGCTTGGAGTCAGCAGATTCAGCCAGACACAATCTCATGTATTGTAGTAAACTGTTAGGGGTGCAGGGTCGAAAAGCCAACTGCAGACAATAAAGGACTCTGGCTTTGTTGTGTGTGGCATTTATATATGAATTGTGGTAATAGATAATGTATTTCTAGATAGATAGATAGATAACAGTCGATAGATATTAAGCACATACATTTATATATTCCACCACTGATAACCTTACTACATTAAGGCACTCCCTTCCCCAGTTCCTTTACACTCTGCATACAGCACCTCCTTCCCTCTCCCATACTTTGTGTCAGAATTAACTATTTTTACAGGGAGTGCTATAGTGCTCAGTGAGTGGTTATCTCAAAGCACAAGATTACAAATGTGTCTTTCCAACTAAAACTTGCTTAAAACCACTGACCACAAAATGCAGATTTGTGACTCAAAAAGCTCCTAAGGCAGGCAACCACAAGCATGACTTATAAGAGTGGAAGAGAAAATTGTGTCAGCCAAGAACTATAAACAGTAATGGAGTTATTTGTATGTAATATTATCTTACATTCATGTAGCAGATGGTTTTGGAGTGCTGTTGCAATGCATGAAATTTTGAGTACAAAGTACATATTACTTGTCTAGAACTCACGTTGCTGTTGTAGAGCATACTTACAAGAATATAAACTGTTACACACAAAATAGCATTGGCTGTATGAGGTCACACCTATGTATAGGAAAGTTACAAGGCACGATGCTGAGCCAAGTACCTTAGCATCAAACTATAACATGTTGCTGCATATAAAGTGCCAGCTTCTTCATATTACCTCAGACATTCTTTCACATGTACAGTACCTTATATTTCCCTACAAAGACTCAGTTATATTTGTATAAAATTGCAGTCTTGTTCTATCCTCACTTAAAACGAATGAGACAGTATAGCGCAGTGGTCTAAGGCTCTGAGCTGCAAATCTGATGACATCCAGCAGACCAGACCTGGGTTTGAATCCCACAGCTTCCACTTGCATACTGTGCGACCCTGAGCAAGTCACTTGTGCTCCCAGGTCGCTCCTGTTAAAAAAGCTTTCAGCTTAGTGTGCTATACCTGGTTAAACAACTAAATACAAATTTAAATTGCTGCACAGAAGCTATGCATTAGAAAGCTGTTACTAAACATTAGACTTATATTACTACACCTTTTGTTGTACTACACATTCATATGTAATTAACAAGACAACAAAACACATTGCTACACGAATGTTATATCCAGTATCAGCAACACTGCAAGGTACGAGGCATGGGTTACCACTTTTATTCAGTACCAGTGATTACACATACAAAGATCATTATGCATGAACTATACTATACGTAATAAACAAATGTGACTGTATGCATCTTTGCAAAACATACACATTGACCTAAAACTGCTCCCAATATCAGATATATAATTTATGTAAATATGGACAAATTATCATAATTGCAAGAGCCTGACATGTAACCATCCCAAAATTTCAAACAAACAAAGTTATGACTCTTGGTGATAAACAACAGGCACACCACAAAATCACAGGGAAAAGTACAGTCTCCTAAGCAACTCAAAAATTGTACTTTGGGACACATTTGCATAATTATAGCACAATTTCCTGTTCACTGTCACTGCCCAACAACAGGCTATTCAACATATCAGCAGAAAATGTAATACAATGTCATATGAATAGATGAATAGGAGTTTTCATATTACCAAGCTAAGAATGACATATTCATGTCACTTGTTAGTATTAATAAAGTAATCTGCACAGTACTGTTTACCAATCACTAAATAGAAACATATAATTTGATGGCAGATAAGTGCCGCTTGGCCCACTTGGTCTGCCCATTTTCTCAATCTACTGAAATACTGTAGACCCTACTTGATCTTCGGCTTCTCTCCCCCCTTTCCCTACCACTAAGGTTCACTTATGCCTATTCCATGCGTTCTTGAATTCTGTTACCATTTTGGCCCCCAACACCTCCGCTAGGAGGTTGCTCCAGGTATCAGCCATTCTTTCTGTAAAAAAGTACTTTCTCACATCTCCCCTCAGTCTACCCCACTTCAGCTTCATAGCATGTCTCCTTGTTCTTGAGCATCATTTTTTCTGAAAAATGCTTCCCTCTTCAACCTTATTTATACTCATGAGGTATTTAAAAATCTCTATTATATACCCCCTCTCCCTCCTTTACTCCAGGGTGTACATACTGAGGTCCTTTCGTCCATCCTCAGAGGGTTTTTGATGCAGATCTTGCACCATTTTAGTCGACCTCCTCTGGAACAACTCTACATTGTTTATGTTCTTCCAGAGATGTGCTCTCCAGAACTGGACACAGTGCTCTAGGTGAGGTCTCACCAGTGATCTATACAGTGGTAATACCATATCTCCCTTTCTGTTGGTGATACCCCCTCCCTATGCACCCTAGCACCCCACTAGCTCTCCCCACTACCTTGTCACACTGCTGGGCCACCTTTAGGTCCTCAGATATGATTGTTCCCAGGTATCTTTTCTGTTTGGTGGTCTTTAATACCACTCCCCCCATTTTGTACTCCACCCCTGGGCTTCCATACCCTATGTGCATGATTTTGCACTTCACTGTATTGAAATGTAGCTGCCACACCCTTAACCACACCTCTTGCTTCCTTATTCCCAGGTCCATCAGCTTTGTTGACAAGACTGTCCCCCAGTGAATCTGTGCTGCCTCAGGTCTTCTAAGCCACTGGATTCAAGATATTCCACAATCCTTTCCTTCAGTAGTGATTCCATTAATTTCACCACCATTGGAGTCAGGTTGACTGGCCCGTAATTGATAGCCTCCTCCCTGCTACCACTTTTTTGAAGTGGGCCTGCTGTACATCTGCCTTCCTCCAGTTCTCTGGAACCACTCTTTTCTTCAGTGAGTAGTTGAACAAGCCTGTCAGAGGTGCAGCCAGCACCCCTCTGATCTCCCTCTGTATCCTTGGATGCAACCCAGCTGGCCCCATTGCCTTGTCCACTTTCAGATTTGTGAGGTCCTTCAGGACTCCCTCCTCTGTAAATAGACTAGTGTCCACCTCCCTTTCTTCAATGCTCCTGGCACTTAACTGTGGTCACTCACCTTTCCTTCCTCTGTAAACATTGAACAAAACTATTTGTTCTTGGTTTCCACTTTTCCTGGTCTCCCTTCACACATTCCTCCTCTTCCCTCCTAAGCCTTACTATTAGGGATGTGTGAAAAAAATCTTCCACAGGTGGAATGTAAGAGAAAGTCTGACTTTCACTTCCCAAAAAGTCTGGAAATCAATTTCTACTCTTTTGAGGAAATTCCACCTGCTATCCTCTATTGCCCCATAGACCAAAATAAAGAAATCTCTGGTGGTTAGCAGTGCCTGCAACCCCTGCCCACTCACTCAGCACCTGACATATTTAATAACCAAACAAACCCTGTTGGCTAGTGGCCCCTACCCCCACCTGACCACCTACCAGTGGCCTGCCCAGTAAAATTTGTCTTTTACCCCCATGCTATCCCCATCCCCTGTATATTAAAATATTTTTTTCCTGGTGGTCTAGTGGTAGTAAATTTCCCTCCCTCCCAGTACCCAAATACAAATCCCTAGTATTTTATTTTTATAAGGTATTTATTTCATGGTGATCTAGTGGCCCCCCTGCACCCCTCCCCACCCCAACAGAAAGTGCCCAACCCCGCTCCCCCATCCAAAAATGGAGCAGACCATCAGCACAGCCCTCCATTCTCCTCTTCAGCCTGCAGCCAGCTGAAATGTGAATGATAAGGATCAAAGGGTGGGTACGGGGGTGCTCTTAGATACCAGGGAAAATTATGACACTTAGGCAGAAGGTGACTGGAGGGCAGGGGTTGCCACTAGATAGCAGGGAATGCAGTTTTCCCTCATGAAAAAGAATTCTTTTTCATCAGTCATAATTGGAAAAAATAATCTTTTTTCATATCTCATGATACAAAAAGGAATTTATTAACTGCAAAAAAAAAAAATTGTGGGGCATTTCTGGAGTGCAGAATCCAGCCAAGGGGGTCTCAAAAAGCAAGCTACATGTCTTAGTAGCTCCCCACGATGTCATATATATATATATATATATATCTGGTTTTCAATTTTGAATTTTTAGGAAACACAGAAAACAAGATGATGTCGAAATGAAAAAGGTTTTTTTTAGTCATGAAAAAGGATGACGTCACTAATAACACATTTTTTTTGGTTTCACACAGCTATCTTGAGGTGATTACTGAGCATGTTCAGGACCAATTTATGAAATTTTTTTAATTAAATAACTTTGGAATGGATTGATATTTTTCACCAAACTGGCAAAAGGCACATTCATGGGTTAGTACTTTTCTACCTGAAACTTTTAGACCAAAATTCCAAACCATCTAGGTGGTAGACAAATTCAAAGAAATCCCACTCAAATCAATGGGAAAATAACAATGAAATTCTCTTTTTTCCCTATCCAGATCTTGGAAATTGCACATCCAAACAGAAAGAAATGTGGCACACCCAGAGATCTGCCACATGAAACTGCACATACAAAATGTCATGCTAATCCATTGAACAGTTGTGAATATATTAAAGTGCACAGTTTCAGGTTTAACATAGAAAGCCAGATCAAATATATATATATATATATATATATATATATATATAGGGGATATGACATGGCCCAACTGAAGATATCATATTTATCTTCACGAGGGCCAATGATATCATGATATCTCACTCTGGGGTTTACCACTCGTGAGATATCATGATTTCATTATTCTCGAGTGAAGATAAATATGATATCTTCAGTTGGGCCACAAGGCCATATTCAGTTTATACTATGTATGTTTTGGGATTATTAATAGTTTAGTAATTAAAGCATAAGAGCAATTGTAGTCAGTATAATGTAAAGAAGAGTAGAAGACCATATTTTTGTTTTGCAAAAAAGTGTTATTTATTGCATAAATTTGATACATACATGAAAGAGTATGTTAATAATAATTATAATATTTTAACCGTTTCATGACCAAGAGCATGTAACTTTTTTGTAAGGCTGACAAAATGTCGTGAATAGAACTGTGAAACAAGAAATACTGTAGTATTTGTTAACCAGTGAAATTTTACATTTCTAAGTACAGTGTTTAAGTATTGTCTTTCATCTTAGTCCTTTTCAGTTAGAGTAGTATTCCATTGCTGATTTTCCAAGGGCTGTAAGTCTGTTTAGCATATGTTGAATATATAATAGGTAGAGCGTCTGTGTTGTCTTCTTCTAGTTGTTATTTGAGTCCGTTTGTGCATTTAGTTGTACTAGTTTGTTGTTTGTTTGCTGCTGTATGTTTCTGCTTCTTGTGGTCTTCTGGTGTTTCACATTTTCTGGACTGTGGGTCTTCATTCCTGAGAAAGAAACAAAGAAAATAAATTGTTAGTGTTGTCATATTGATAGTATTGTATTTGATGCAGTGTTTATTTGTTGTGCAACATTGTACTTTATCTATGGTTGTTTTTGAAAAATGTTTGTATAATTTTGTAATATTTGCATTTGTATGATTACATGTGGTGTTTTAGGAATGCATATTTTAATCATTTGTATTTACATGCTTGCATGTTTTGCAGATAAAGTACATTGCTGGACAATATCGTTATGAACATTATTTTGTGTTTATCAGCTTTGCTATATAAAGCATACAATTTGTGAAGTTAGGTGAATATTGAGTATGATATTTATACTGACCTAGTCTGAGTCTGAGTCGCTTGATAGGACTTGAAGGCGTCTTTTGATGGTGTGCTTGTTGATTGTCTCTGTTGGGGGGTGTAGGAGAGAAAGGCAGTTAAATTGTTGTTTGTATATTGTTATAGTGTTTAAGTGTTCTTGTGAGGTGTGTGATATGTGAGTTTATGTTTGGTAGTGTGGCATGTTGTTTGTGGTACTTGTTTTTGGCTGTGTGTATTAAGTTTGTGTTAAATGCTTTGTGGGTGTATATGTGTGTGTTATGAGTAGATTAGAGTATATAAAGGAAATTGTACCATTATGAAAGTGGAAGTTGATATTTGTTGCATGAAAAGCTGGTTGAAAGAAGTATCCGTCCCATGCATTCCGTACATTGGATGAGTGTTGCGTCATTTGTAGATGTTCATGCTGGTCTTGTTTTGAGCAGTGTGTATTAGCTCCACTTAATAGATCTGAAATTTGTTTTTGTTGGTTTTCATTAATATGGGAGTAGTCATTAATGCTTCGTACAGATTTGTGTCCTGTAACTTGCATTATTTCAGTGGGTTGGATTCCACTGTCATTTAGCTTTTGTACGAGATGCTTGCGTGCACTATGATTTGTTAGTTTTTGGTCTGTAGTTATGCTTGCATTTGCTATCATTGTTTTAAGTATGGTTCCTATTTTATTAATTCCAATCAGTTGGTTTTTAAACCACTTGACTGCTCATAATCCAGTGTACTGTTCGGTGTTGCTGTTCACTGCTAAGAAAAATGGGTCTTCAGGTTTCATGCAGCAGTCTGGACGTTGGCTGGCATATATGGTATATGTCGTGACAGGGCATCTGGTGGGATTGTCTTTGTTTTCATATACCCTAGGTTTTATTTTTCTGGTGTCTCTTATGTTGAGTCCTGAGCGGGTTTTTGTTTGACGTTCAGTGGAGTACTGTATATAATGTATTCCATTGTCATCTACATTTTTGGTTACATCTCCCCATTTTAATTGTCTAATTTCAGTGGATCCTCTTCTGCCAAAAAATGTGCAGCATATGAGCCATAGTGTGTTTATTAATGATGCTGCAGAATGAGGACCTAACTGTTTCTGGGAATACAGTTTGTCAATCATGGCATCTGACAGTTCATCGGATGCATTTGGTTTACATCCTTTACCTTGAGATTTTAAATGCTTTTGTTTTGCTGTCAATGTTTGTCTAGTTATCTCAAATTCTTTGTTATTTGATATGGAGTGACTGTAATTTTTGCTTTTAAGGTATCTTTCTATGCTCTGATATATTGCTCGGAGGCTTATTGGCTCATATGGCTCTCCATTTTTTTTCTTGGCATTCATGAAAAATTGTGATAAATACTTATTTAATGTGACTGGGTCTATGTTTTCTAAGTTTCTGATGTCTGAATAAGTTTCAACAAAGTGCTTTTGTATGGCTAAAACATCATAGTGTGTTTTTCGAGAGGTGTTTTTATTTTCCTGGTCTTTAATAAAATGCAGTACTGAGTCATCTATGGTTAGGCAATGGTCTGACTTATCTGTTGTGGCTGAGGTTGATGGCTTGCTTTCATTGTCTTCAAGTTCTGTGAACATTTTCTGCTGTCAGTTGTCTCTGAAGAAGCTGTTTCTTCTGTTTGACTCTGTATAAAAGGTATGGTGTTGGGCTGGATTTCAAACGAAACATTCATGGTTCTTTTTTTTTTATATCGTTTTTATGTTCATTTCTATATTCGGTTTGTTTTTCAGTTTTAATTAATTGGCAGTCGCAAACTGCCGGTAGTATAATTTGTAGTGAAACAGTTTTGTAGAATAGACACTGTGAAGGAATGGGTGTCAGGGTGTTCGGTTTGCCTCGTGCGATTGTGGTGAGTGGCACAGATGTGACAGTTTTGGTTGCTATGGTGTCGTAGAAGCGGTGGCTCGCGCTGTGATGGCATGTAGGATTCGTGGTGTAATTTAGTGGAGTTTGCGTTAGTGCCGTTCCTTTAAGCATGGTCCATATTAGTATCATGGTCAGAACTGTATGAAAAGGAGAAATGTCCTATAAACGAGTAAAAAAGGAGGTGAGTAGGGAGCTGCTATTTATATTTCAGCTGCTGAAAGTGTCGAATTGGAATACAACTTGCGAGGAGTGAGCAGTAAGAGCCATCCTTGGAAATGAAGTTAGGTAATATGGATAGTTTAAAAGCGATGATGTGCAGTGGAAAATCAGCGTGGTGGAAATGGAAAGGATGTCAATAGGGAGCTGAGGTATATATGTTTTATGTTTCTGAAGTGGAAGCTGCGGTGCAGAATGATTAATGTGATATTTTAGTAGCATGCACTTGTATAGCAGTGATTTTGTTGTGCTACTGAATAAAGCGACTGTTGAAATTTATAGAATATGTGGCAGCATCATGTATCTGTGTGTCAGTGAAGTGCCGTGAATAAAATTAGTGGAAGTGGTAGCCATACAGACCTGTCAGTGGTGCGAGAGTGGCTTGGAAATGAGGAATTCAGTGCTAGTATTAAAGTGTAAAATTGTGAGGACGTTATGCCACATGACAGCCTTAGTAATGATAGTGTGTTTAGATGTTAGCATGGAAATGTGAGACAGGATCATGAGAGTGGTGCATGTAATTTGATTACAGTGTGAGGACGTAGTTGCAGAATAGATGCTGCTTGTGACAGTGGTAATTGTATGTAGAAGTACGAGTACATGCGTGTATGAAAGGTGATGTAGTGGTTAGTGGTGGATAGTTTAGTGGTTATTTAATGAATTTTGTGAAAACTGGCAAAAAAATGGGAATTCAGCGGTAATGTTTACTTCTGTCATTTAGAGAAGCAGTTCTGCGACGCATGTTAAGTTTTTCGGTAAGATTAGCCAAGATGAGTTCTGCATCGTTATGGAGATGTTATTTTCAAGTGTGGGATTAGAATTATTGAAGAATTCGTTTTATGTTTGTACTTTTGATTGAAAAATAATTTTTTGTGTCGGAGAATGTACTTTGGTGGGACTCTAGCCAGAAGATGAGTGGGATCTGAAAGTGAAAGTGTTCAGAGTGTGTAGCGAGGAGCGTGCAGGTGCTACGATTGTTTTGATGGGCTTATGTATGACGTATAGGAGTGTGAAGATATTTGTATGACGTATAGGAACGTGGAGATATCAGTGTTATCTTCACTGGCTAGCTGAGATGTCATTTTTTATACAGACATTTATCCCAAAACATACATTGTATAAATATATATATATTATGGTAGCGTGAAGTGCTACCATAGTTAGGGTTGAGTACCCCATTTAAGGTTAAATGGTGAAACTTTGCACCTTAATAACTTTGCCACCATTCAACAGATTTGCCTGATGTTTATCAGGCATGAGGTGTAGCCATATACTTTGGGATCTGCCAACTTTCTTACCAGTCAGATATATGGCAGCAGTGTTATTAAGCAACATCCATTCACGCAATTACCTTTTTTTGTGCATTCTTTGCTCACACCTACAGGTCACATGGTTTGCATGACTGGTCCAAAAACTTCAGGGAATGTGCAGCCAGGGCCCCCAATGTGCCTTTTGAAGATTTCGTGAAAACATATTGAACGGTTCAAAAGTTATTCAGAAAACAATTTTCCCATTATAGTCAATGGGAAAAGTTAACAAAAAGTTCAACAGTGTCTAAAATGCAGTTTTTGGTGTTGCAAATGAGCCCGTAGTGTCATGAGTCAGCCATTTTTTTTCAGTTAGTGGTCACATAAATGCTTGGCATTTAAATTTGGGACCCTCTAGGGACACAATTATTTTTGTGTTCATCTAGTTAGACCCTGAGGATGATAGCCATCTCTTTTTTGGGGGGTTAAACACCCCAAAAATATGTTTTTGAAATTTTTGGAAAACATAGTGTCACAAAGTAGTGTCGCACTCACAAATATGTTGAACTTTCTGTTTAGTTTTCCGTTTGACTTATAATGGGAACTTGTTTTTTGAATAACTTTTGAATTGTTCAATTTTTTTTGATGAAATCATGAAAAGGCACATCAGGGACCCCGGATGCACGTTCTCTGAAGTTTTCAGACTGGTTGCGTAAACCGTGCAACCTGTAGGCATGAGCAAAGAATGTGCAAAAAAGCGTAATTGCGCATATGGATGTTGCTTAATAACTCCACAGCTGTATATCCATCTGGTACAAAAGTTGGCTTGTCCTAAGATCTGCCATGCCCAACCATGCATACCAATTTTCAGGCAAATCCGTTGAGCAGTGGCAAAGTTATTAAGGTACAAAGTTTCACCCTTTAACCTTAAAAGTGCTACTCAACCCTAACTATGGTAGCACGGCATATATATATATATATATATATATATATATACATTAGAGGAAAAAAATTCTGTTTAATGCATCAGTTAGGGTTGTTTCACAGCGACAAAAGCGAGGAAATTCAATGTTAGGGTTGAAAGCCCCCATTGGACACCCTTAGCCCACCTGCCAACTGGCATCTGGGTGTGCATTGGGGTCATCGGCCCTAACTCTCACCCCATCACATGTGTAAAGAAGCTGAGGTATAGGAGAATGGGGTGAGAGTTAGGACCGACAACCCCAACGCGCACTCTGATGCTGGTTGGGGGTGGGCTGGGGGGCTCCAAGGGGGCTTTCAACCCTAACACCAAATTTCCTCACTTTTGTCACTGTGGAACAACCCTAACTGAAGCATTAAATGGATTTTTTTGCCTCTAATTTCCCTTCTTTTTGAGAATGTGCTGTAGAAATAGTGAATGGAATGTGGTGGTGGGAGCACGGGGCCCACCACGTGATTTTTTGTGACATAGTAATGTGAAGTGCATGGGAAACACAACTGCTAATGGTTGCACACATGGTGACTGAAACGTAAATGGAAAAGCAAATGTTACTAGAAATGCAAGCGTAAAGTGACACCAAAGCGAACAGTGATGCAAAAGGAGACACAAGCATGTAAGGAAACGCAAACCATAATGTGCACTGTGATGGTACCACAATTGAAAATACAAATGGTAATGGTAACAAGTAAAATAACGTCAAAGGAAACAGAAACAGAAATGCTAATGCAAGCACATATCGGAACGCAAAGCGCAATGTGCACGGTCGTGGTACCACAATTGCAAACACAAATGCTAATGGTAACAGCAGAAATGACACCAAAGGGAACATAAACAGAAAGGCTAATGCAAGCATGTATGGAAATGCAAACCGTAATGAGCACTGTCACAGAACCGCAATTGCAAATGCAAATGGTAATGGTAACAAGTAAAATAATGCCAAAGGAAACAGAAACGGAAATGTGAATGCAAGCACATACAGAAACGCAAACCGTTACATGCGGGTCATGGTACTGTAATTGTAAATGCAAATGGTAATGGTAACAGCAACAATAATGTCAAAGGGAGCAGAAATGGAAACGCAAATGCAATCACGTATGGAAACGCAAACCGTAACATGCACGGTCACGGTACGGAATTGGAAATGCAAATGGTAACATTAACAGCATTAATAGTGGCAAAGGGAACAGAAGTTTTCAGACTGGTCGAGTAAACTGTAAGACCTTTAGGCATGAACAAAGAATGCGCAAAAAAGTGTAATTGCACATACGGGTGTTGCTTAATAACTACACAGCTGTATATCCAACTGAAACAAAAGTTGACACATCTGCCATGCCCAACCATGCATACCAAATTTCAGGCAAATCCATTGAACAGTGGCAAATTTATTAAGGTGCAAAGATTCACTCTTTAACCTTAAAAGTGCTACTCAACCCAAACTATGGTAGCACTACCGTGCTACCATAATTAATATATATATATATATATATATATACTGTATGAGGAAAAAATTCTGTTTAATGCATCAGTTAGGGTTGTTCCACAGCGACAAAAGTGAGAAAATTCAATGTTAGGGTTGAAGGCCCCCACTG
The DNA here is from genome assembly GCA_016271365.2 of Neoceratodus forsteri. Taxonomy (NCBI): domain Eukaryota; kingdom Metazoa; phylum Chordata; order Ceratodontiformes; family Ceratodontidae; genus Neoceratodus; species Neoceratodus forsteri. The sequence continues at coordinate 377,389,018 of CM057449.1, forward strand.
GACACACTTAGCCCACCCCCAACTGGCATCAGGGTGTGCATTGGGGTCATCGACCCTAACTCTCACCCCATCACATGTGTAAAGAAGCTGAGGTATAGGAAAATGGGGTGAGAGTTAGGACCGACAACCCCAACGCGCACTCCGATGCTGGTTGGGGGGTGGGCTGGGGGGCTCCAAGGGGGGCTTTCAACCCTAACACCAAATTTCCTCACTTTTGTCGCTGTGGAACAACCCTAACTGAAGCATTAAATGGATTTTTTTGCCTCTAATTTCCCTTCTTTTTGAGAATGTGCAGTAGAAATAGTGAATGGAATGTGGTGGTGGGAGCGAGGGGCCCACCACATGATTTTTTGTGACATAGTAATGGTAAGTGCAAGGGAAACGCAACTGCTAACGGTTGCACACATGGTGACTGAAACATAAATGGAAAAGCACACGTTACTAGAAACACAAGCACAAAGTGACATCAAAGTGAACAGTGACGCAAAAGGAGACACAAGCGTGAAAGGAAATGCAAACCGTGATGTGCACGGTAACAGTACTGCAATCAGAAATGGTAACATTAACAGCAGAAATAATGCCAAACAGAACAGAAACATAAAGGCAAACGCAAGTGCATATGGAAATGCAAACCAAAATGTGCACTGTCCTGGTACCGCAATTGGAAATACAAATTGTAATGGTAACAAGTAAAATAACACCAAAGGAAACAGAAACGGAAATGCTACTACAAGCACATATCGAAATGCAAAGCACAATGCACACAGTCACAGTACCACAATTGCAAACACAAATGCTAATGGTAACAGCAGAAATAACACCAAAGGGAACAGAAACAGAAAGGCAAATGCAAGCGCATATGGAAATGCAAAGCGCAACGTGCAAGGTCAAGGTACCGCAATTGCAAATGCAAATGGTAATGGTAACAGCAGAAATAACACAAAAGGAAACAGATATGGAAAGGCAAATGTAAGTGAGTATGGAAATGCAAACCGTAATGAGCACTGTCACGGTACTGCAATTGGAAATCCAAATGGTAATGGTAACAGCAACAATAATGCCAAAGGGAACAGAAATGGAAACGCAAACGCAATCACGTACGGAAACGCAAACCATAACACGCACGGTCAGGGTATGGCAATTGGAAATGCAAATGGTAACATTAACAGCATTAATAATGGCAAAGAAACAGAAATGAAACGTGAATGCAGCAAGACACGCAAAACTAGAATGCAAAGGGTAACGCACATGGTGACGTACATGGGAACAGTAATGCAAACGGGTACGGAAACACAAGTGGTAATGCTAAGTGTAACAATAACATAAGCGCACACCCTGGTTTTGCCCAACAGCTGCATAGAGAAACACAGTGTGTACAAAGAATGTAATCATAATAATGGGACTCAGAGCAGAAAATGAGCTGTTGGAATACTAAATTTCTTATATCTCAGGAACCGTACGATGTAGGAAAAAAAAAATTCACATGATTCATGATTTTCCTGGCTCTGTTTTTGCTACAAAAATTCCATGTCTCACACCGTTTCTGAGATATGAGCCCCAAAAGGCACGGCGGACTCCACCATGTTAGTCTATGGAAAAAAACACCAACTTTGGAGTACCGTAACATGGCATCTGTGTAATATTGTTTCACCAAACTACCAAAAAAATGGTTTGATCTTTTGGACTGACATTTGGAGAGAAGGCAGCCAATATCTCACAGATGTGCATTGTAGTGGTTTGGTGTCAAAATATTGCACAGATGCAAAGTTACTGCACTCTTACGTTGACATTTTTTTCCCATAGACTAACATGGTGGTATCCACCTTGCCTTTTAGGGGCTCATATCTCGGAAACAGTGCAAGTTATGGAATTTTTGTCATGACAATAGGGCTACACTTTCAGTGAAAACCTAGCCAGGAAACTCATGAATCATGTGAAATTTTATTTTTTTTTTCTATTTCGCACGGTTACTGAGGTATTACATTTTAGTATTACAACTGCTCTTTTTCTGCTCTGAGGCCCATTATTATGCATACATTCTTTGTTTTCACTGTGCTTCTCAATGGAGCTTTTGGGGAAAAATACGGTGTGTGATCCAGTTACTGTTACACATAGGCTTTACACTTGTGTTTCCATTCCCATTTCCATTAGCGTTCCCATATATGCCACCATGTGTGTTACCCTTTGCATTTACATTTGCGGTTGTGTTTGCATTACTGTTACCATTTCTGTCTCCACTACTGTTTGTGTTTTGCTTAGCATCACTGTGTGCATTACCATGTCTGTTGGTGGCCGCCCTTCTGTTTCCATTTGAGTTTGTCTTTTGTTTGGCATCATCATTGTTCTTACTGTTACCATTTGTGTTTCCATTTGTGTTCCTGTGCCTGAGCATGTTATCGTTTGCATTTCCATACACACTTGCATTTGCATTTTTGTTTTCTTTGTCATTATTGTTGCTGTTACCATTACCATTTCCATTTAGAATTGCAGTACTGTGACCATGAGTATTATGGTTTGCTTTTCCGTACACGCTTGTGTTTGTGTTTCTGTTTCTGTTTCCTTTTATGTTAATGTTGCTGTCACAGTTATCATTTGCATTTACAATAGTGGTACCATGGCCGTGTGCATTACCAGTTGCGTTTCCATATGCGCTTGTGTCTCCGTTTGCATCACTTTTCACTTTGGCGTCACTTTGCACCTGCGTTTCTATTAACGCTTGCTTTACAATTTACATTTGTGTCACCATGTGCATAACTGTTACCGCTTGTGTTTGTGTTGCTGTTACCATTACTATGTCACAAAAAATCACGTGGTGGGGTAGCGGGGGCTAAAGGGCCCTCATCACATCCATTCACTATTTAAAGTCCTCATTCTCAAAAAGAAGGGAACTTAGAGGCAAAAAACTCTGTTTAATGCATCAGTTACAGTTGTTCCACAGTGACAAAAGTGAGGAAATTCAGTGTTAGGGTTAAACACCCCCCTTGCACCCCCTCAGCCCGTCCCACCCAACCGGCATCGGGGTGTGCATTGAGGTCATTGGTCCTAACTCTCACCCCATTCTCCTATGCCTCAGATTGTTCATGTATGTGATGGAGTGAGAATTAGGGCCGAAGACCCCAATGCACACCCCAATGCCAGTTGGGTGGGATGAGCTGGGTGCAAAGACTCAACAACACTGAATTCTTCACTTTGTCACTGTGGGACAATCTAACTGATGCATAAATAGAGTTTTGCCTCATATATATATATATATATATATATATATATATATATATATAGGATATGCAGTGGTTCAGTGTGTGATAATGCATTTATCTTGTACAGTTTCCAGTGACCTCAAGTAACCTCTGAGTGCCGAAGCAGTGAGGAGATTCTGAGAGGTCACTGAGAAACTGTACAAAATAATGCATTATCTACACACTAACAACTACATTTCATTATGCAACAGGTTTAGATGTTGTGTGAACATTTTGATTTTGGTAGGTGTAAATAATTTGTCAAAAAAATGGAAAATAAAAATTGAATTTTATGCTGCTTTTTGCTAATTATAAAAAAACAAAATTGTATCCATAAATGAAACACCACTCATTTTGTAGATATTTTTGAGCTGAACATTTTTCCTGCTCACAGTACCATGCTATCTTTTTTGTTTTAAAGTTATTCACATTTTTTTGTCAAAAAAGTGAACAAAAAATTACATGTTCTTCTGTTTTCTTCCTAATCATATACAATATACAGGGTTTATATAAATGAAACATTATTCATTTTGTAGATAATTTTGTGCTGAACAATTTTCGTGCTCACAGTACCATGTTATCTTTTTCCGTTTTTAAGTTATTCACATTTAAATACGGTTAGTACTGCTTCTGAGGCCGAACATTCTAAATGAATTCTGAAGAGAACTGTGGAGATAAATGAGCTACTGATGTAGTTACTGTGTGGATAAATGGGTGATGATGTAGTTACTATGTGGATAAATAAATTTATCCACATAGTAGCACAGATAAATGGATTTATCAGTGCAGATTTATTCAGACACCTGTTGCATAAATATATATATGATACATGGATGGGAACATTTCCCCATAGAAAGGGCTATAATTTATTTACCTGTATACCTTTGACTAATCTATCAATCAAAGCTATACACTGTACCTGCACTAATCAATCAATTGCAGTTATATACCTGCACTAATCAATCACTTACAGCTATATACCTGCACTAATAAAAAGTACACTGTTGCACTACTTTACACCCCATGGGATACCACTAATAACACATTTAACATAACATTAACAAGCTAGGCAAACTAATTAACACACTGCTAAAGATTCTGGGAAAATGCACTTACACAAAACCCAACCAAACCCAGAAATCTCCTAAACTCATACCTGCACTCAGTACACACCATAACCTGATCACAAATGCAGTCTCCATAACAATAACCATCTTGATGCATTATATTCAACAAACAATGGGGAAGGGTGGAACTTTGGAAGTATACCTATCTTGGAGGCTAATTAGGGCAACAAAGTTACTCGCCTTTTGGTCTTGTGGCCTTTTAGCAGTAATTATCCCCCTCAATGGGTATACATCCTTGTATACCTGCCTTACCCATTATTTATTCTATAGGTGTGTGTGTGTTTGTGTGTTGTAAATGCACTGATCTGTATATATCATTAAAAAAGAAACAAGAACCGCTAATACGTCCTTATTTACTTCTAGCCATAAGAAAGTCTTTACGCTGAATTGTTTGGGAATTTAAGGAATAGCTCAAACTGATATGTGAAGCTTATGTGACCAATCACCTGAAATAATATTTTAACCTAAATAGGCAAAATGGCCAGTACAAATATGGATATTGAATTGGTTTGCATATAAAGATGTTATTTCTGGATCAAGCAAGCAGCTAGTCACAGAGTCAGTAATGCTAAATGTTTAAAGTGATGTGTTGTGGCTTGCAAGGTGGCACTATGATGTGTACTGAATGAGGATATACATGTTCATGAAATATATAACACACAGTGAAACACATTAAATATTATAGTGCTATGTCTATGTAAGTGTGATATTAGAAAGAGGATATATCAGCAGATATATAAGTAGTAAAACAAGAATAGAATGATTATTGGTGAAAGTAATGTGTATTTAATTTTTTTTTAAATATGTAACTATCAAAATCTGGATTAATTTGAGGCTACATTCTGAAGAAGTGGTTAGTGAGAAACCATGAAATGTCGCTGCTTGATTGAGCCTGTGTATATGAAGTGGCTGGTAGCTTGTAAATAAATAAATACTTAAAAACTATACGGGTGAGTTGTTCTTTGCTCTCCAGTCTCTAGTCTTCACAGTGGAAGGGTAGGGGTTGGACCACATAAAAGAAGCATGAACATTTGGGGGAGGCAGGTACAGTAGATACAAGCCCAGCCACAGAGGAGAGAGTCCTCAAGGGACCTGCAAATCTGATGGGGCTGGATGGGGTACATGCAAGGGTGTTGAGGGAGTTCCTGAAGATGCTGGCTGCATCTCTGACAGCCCTATGCAGCAATTCACTGGAAACAGGAGTTGTTCCAATGGATAGGAGGAGGGCAGATGTAGTTCTGCTTCATAGAAGTGGTAGTAGGGAGGAGGCTGGCAACTATAGGCTGATTAGTCTGATGTAAGTGATAAGAAGGTTAATGGAGATGGTTTTAAAGGAAAGGGTTGTGGAGTATCTAGAATCCAGCAGGTTGCAAGACCAAAGGCAGCACAGATTCATTGGGGAAGGGTCATGTCAGATTGACCTGGTCAATTTCTTTGACTAGATTAGGGTGGGAAGGTGGATGTGGCCTAGTTAGACTTCAGCAAGGTGTTCAATATGTACCACATAGGAAGCTCATAAATAAACTGGGCAGTTTGTGGGTGGGTCCTAAGTCAGTCAGCTGATTAGTGAAATGGGTTGATGGATAAATTGTGGAGGGTAGTGGTAAATCACACTTACTTGGGGGAGGGTGGCCAGGGGATGTAATGCCTCAGTGCTCAGTACTGGGACCAGTCCTCTTTAATATCTTTATAAATGACATTGCAAAAGAGCTGGAAGGGAAGGTGTACCTCTTTCCGAATGACACCAAAACCTGCTATAGGGTGAACACTCCTGATGGAAAGAATGAGCAGAAACTGGAGAATGGGAGTCATCTAAGGTATGGTAGCTGAATATCAGTGTGAAAGTGCAAAATCATGCACCTAGGGCACAAAAAGACAGAGGCAGGGTATGAAATGGGGGAAGAGGTATTGATGGCCACAAAACTGTTAAAGGACATTGGAGTAATCATATTGGATGACCTCAAGGTGGTGAGGTAGTACAAGAAGGCAGTAGGCAGGACCAGGAGGAGTCTGGGGTGCATAGGGATGGGGTATCACCAGCAGAAAAAGGGAGGTGGTATTATCATTATAGAGATCATTGATGAGACCCCTTATGGAGTCCTCTGTCCAGTCCTGGAGACCACATCTCAGTAAGGACATGGACATGGTAGAGGCTGTCCCAGGAAGAGCAACTAAAAATGGTGCAGGGGCTGCATCAGGAGCCCTATGAGGAGAAACTGAGTGATCTCGTTATATACACCTTGGAAGGGGGGGCATGATAGAGACCTATAAACACCTCCCAGGGTAATAAGGTGCATGGGTGGAGTATTTTTCAGAGGAGAAGGTGTACAAGAACAAAGGTGCATGCAATGAAGTGGGAAGGAGGGATTTTATGAGGGATGTGAGGGAGTACTTCTTCACTGAAAGAAAGGTGGGTGCCTGGAACAGCCTTCCAGTGAGGGTAGTGAGGGTAAAAATAGCACTTGGCTTTAAGCAGGCATGGGATAGACACAATGGAACCTAGGTAGGGAAGCGGGGGGGGGGGAGGTAGCCAAGATCAGGTGGGGTCTACAATGTCAGTATAGGCAGGGAGAACTGGAGAGACTAGGTTGGCTAGTTGGTCATTATCTGCTGAGAAATTCTCTGTTTCTCTTTCACTGTATGGTGACATGGGAATGAGAATGCCTTCAGCATGCAATGCTCGCAATGTGACAGCACTGTGTGGTGCTTACAAGCCAGCAATGTACAAATTATGCATTTGCTGGCCTCTCTCATTCACAGGGTCCATTTGAAATAAGAGATACAGGAAATCTTTGGTAAGCATCAGTGTCCTGTGTGCCAGTAGTGCACACTCACTTAAATTGATATCCAGCATTCTTCATAGACAGTTCCTCAGACTGAAGAGGAACTGTTCTGATGCAATGAGTGTTACGCTGCTAGCACAGGATCTTAATCAATGCCTTTTAAAATGGTGTTACAATAAGACTGTTCTAGATCATGCCTTCAAAAGTCTTGCACCTCTCTTACTAGAGACTCCATACTAGTATCCAGACCAAGAGAAATGGAAGTACATATGCCACTTGCATTGAAGCTTCAATACTATGGTTTGGCCTACAGAATTGAAAACATCTTTAGAAACCATTGGCCAGAATTATCACACAAAACAATTCCTGACCCCTGTACTGATCCTCTTTAGGATGACATAGAGCAGGACTTTCAGTATGAAGAAAACACTCACTACTAGCCAGTATTCATGTGAAAGACCAACACACTTGATTGTGCTACCACCAAAGCCCAAACATTTTTTGTTTACTTTTTCATTTTTGCAATTTCATGTATCAAATGTGTTTTTGGTTACACAAATGTCATGAGCTAATTCTGTGTTTATGCAAATTACATTTGCAGATAAAATAGACAATGTATTAGAAATTATTTAGCTCAGACAACATCCTAGGAGAGGTAGAAGGGAGACATCCAAGAAGACTAGGTCTGCCAGCAGTAACTGTGAGTATTCAAGCCCTCATCTTAGAGGAGAACAATATTTTGTCCTGGGAGTACAAATATGGTTACTTCTCTAATTAGAACTCAATTAAAGAACTCCACCCTAGAGCAAAATGCAGTGAAAATTAAAAGACATAATACAGTACCAAATTACAGATAGGTCACTTTAAATATGAAGACTACTTGGGGGAAAAAGATTGATAATTTACATACAGATAACTAATTAAATTTGGGCCATAGTATTAAACCTTAGTAAATAATTCAACTGTATCATAAATAAAAATTACACATAGAAAGCCATCTACTTTTCTGTGCCAGATAATGTGAAAAAGTCTATCATCTGGTTTTGTCATTTGTTGAATGTTATACTACCCGTGAATTCTCTCCTTCAGTCAGAAGCCTGGATTGCCCAAATATCATTCCTTAGCAAACTCACACCAGTCATTTTATTCTTAATAAAATGACTGCTCAGTGTTCAGAACAGTCACTTTATTGTCGATAAAGTGAAAATAGTGACATCATCCTCTTTTTCTATGGTCTGATTGGTCTGTACTCACACCAGAAAATTCATGAAGCATAACATTTATATTGTGCTATTCTCTCATTATCCTCAGCAATAACATGATTGTCTTCATTCGACAGCTATATTGTTGCCTCATATACAGTAGTGGCCAAACTAGCACATTATATTTAACAGTTAATCTTTAATTAAGCATAAAAGCATAACAAAACAAACCATTCTATATAAACAATCCATTTTTTTCTAACATTAAAAAAATAGAGAGTGCAGAATTCCATTATACAAGGAAAGTACCACTACCAAACTACTCCAGCATACAGTGTATATTACTGAAAAACACATTTTTTCATTGGCATTTTATTCTCCTGTGATCTCTGGTGACCCCCATCTAATCGACCCTACAGCCCTGTCACCCGGCTCCTCCAGGACTTACCTTCTCCAGTGTCCTCTGCTTCAGAACCATGGATATACCTGGTCACTGATGTGGAGCCTGCAGAGGGGAGGGTGTCAATCTTCATCTTGCCCCTGAGGGTTGTTTTTTCTACCAGTTTTCTCACTGGTCCCTCCCTGTTGCTGGGGCGGACAACGTCAGTGTGCGTATGAGGAGGCATATGTACACTGCAGAGTCCTGCAGCACCCTCCCTTAATTGGCATCACCTGACCTGTTCTACCGTCAGGCCTCCACCTGGGGGCAGTCATTTGGCAGAACAGCAAAGCCACCCTCCCTGGGAGAGAGGAAAGCTGACAACCCCTAGTAAGACTGCCCCTGGTTTGCTTAAGGGGTGACATTGGGGTTTTAGGGCTGGAACCACTAAAGCCACATTTCCCTACTTTTGTCACTGTAGCCTGAACCATGTATATATATATATATATATATATATATATATATATATACACACACACACACACAGATAGAGAGAAGAGAGAGAGAGAGATAGATAGATATAGATATAGATATAGATAAATATACAGATATCGATATAGATGTAGATATACAGTTATGTCTATTTGGGCACTTTTTATTTTTCTTCTCCAAGGTCTCTGATCCCCATACCCTCTGTAAGCAGAATAATAATGTTTTCCTTTAGTATCCTATTATGCAAAAAGTGTTCTACTCTTTCTATCACTCTGACTTTTTTAATGATAGGAAGGTGCTTCTTACCTGCCTTCTCACAAATCCCACAAAATCTAAGGCAGCACTGTTATGTTATTTTGCTTTGAAATGCCTCACCAGAGCCGAGCTTTTATCCTCCATCCTGATCATAATTTTGTGCTTGTTTATTCTGTTTTGCTAATTTTATGGTTTTCCCTATATACGCTGTATTGCATGGGCATTTTATCATGTAGTCTACTTGCTCTGTTTGGCATGCTGTAAATTCTTTGATCAGGATTTTTTTTATTTCTAACAGGGTTGAATGCACTTTTCATCCTCCTTGTGTTATAACACTTGCAACATGACACACAGGGGTAAAACCCCACTATTTGAGTCTTGTTAGGAAAAAAGCCTGCTTTTTGGGGGTATCCATAGGCAAATTACATAATCTATGAAGCCAGGCAAACTAGAGGTACTACAGTAGGTTCTTTGTTGCAACCAGAATAAAGAAAAAAAGCTTGTTTTGGGGTGATTTTTCTTTTATTTACATTTTTTGCTCCTTGTGCACTGGGGGCAGAAAATCCACCCTGAGCCACCCGAGAGCCAGACCTCCTTCAACCAACCCCAGAACCCCCTTCCCCACAGCTATCTCCCTGTGGCAGGGCTTGAAAGGGAGCTTCCCCCTTCCCGGAAGTACAATCCAGTTCCAGGAAGGTGGCGGGCGACAGGAGACCAATGAGACAGTGGTAAGGCATTGTGAACCCCTGGCCATCATTTTCCATTTTTCTGGGAACCCCCCCTCCCTCCCAATGCATGACAGTGCATGTGTGGGGGTACACACACCATAATCACCAACTGCTTGCCCTCAAAGCCTGCGCCAACCTCCAGCTCCCACCAGAGGGTGGCTGATTGGTGGGATGACAATGCCTCCCTCCCTGAGAGAGGAGAGCAGTCCTCCAGATGCTCAATCCTCTCTCACCCCTTCTGACTCCAGACAGCCTGGGCTCAGTCCTGAATCCAGGTCATCAGTGCGGCATGAGGGGTAGCATCCATTGACTCAGCCTCCAGTGCCACTGGGCTGGCTACATTTTGGGGTGATTTCTGATGGAATGAATGTGGTATTCTACTTTCCAAATGTGTTACTCTTTTAGCTGTTACTAAGAATTTTTCTCTAAATGCTTCAGCCCCTATATTTGTAGCTTGCAGCACTGATAAATGTTTAAATGCAATTCCCTTAATTAGGCCAAAATTATCACTATATATATTGGATGGGTTATGCTTTCCTCCTTGTCTGTCTGTTTTCTCTTATTCAACATATCCTGTTTGTTTTCCCCATCACATCTTGCCCTTGCTTCCCTTACAACTGCTTCTAAGTGCTCCCTTTCATAAAATGTTTCCTCAAGTTCATTTGCTGTTCTGAGTTAATCATTCCTAGTACAGTTCCTCTTATCCCGAACCATTTGTTCATATGGGCTGTTAGTTATAGTTCCTTTCTTATGGGAAGCTAGAAGCATGCAATAACACATTTTAGCTGTGTTTTTTTCCAAAAATCTCTTGTCTGTAGACTTGTAGACTGTTGTTCTCATTTTAGACACATAAGCCCAAAATGTGTATGTGATCTTGTTTCCAGGTCATGACAAATTTCAGTTACTCAATGCAAGTATTCAAATAATCAAAGACTCTATTCAGGTCACCTGGTTCTCCCTTATGTATAAATGAAATCATCTCTGAAATATTTCCATAAGTTTATTTTATCTAAATATACATTGTTTTCTCTGCTGTAGACAAATGCCTGCTCAAATTTGTCCATAAATACATTTGCATTTCCTCATGCCATCGAGGTACCTATTGCAGTCCCTGTAGTTTGCCTGTTTTCATAGATGATGGGGAGGAGGAGAACAAACAGGGCCATAACAAAGGTGCTGGTGGTACCACCAGTAACAGTAATACAAGGCAACATAGAAAAAATGGCGCTACTCACCATGCTGAAAGAGTTGCGCTGGAGTCTGGAAATTGCTGTTCACAAATCCTTTAAACAGTAGTTCAAAACACAGCTTACAAACTGGAGTAGTGACACAGCATGGCAGCAGGATGGCTCAATGTTTTGTGAGGAGGTGCTTTGTCAAGAGTCTTTTGACAAAGTTCATGTGTGTGAAACATTAAGATATTCTGCTGCCATCCTGTGTTACTACTCTATTTTGTATGCTGTGTTTGTAACTACTGTTTGAAGGACCTGTGAACAACAATTCCCAGCCTCCACAGCAGTCCTTTCATTTCAGTGAGTAGCACCTTTTTTCTATGTTGTCTTTCATAGATGATGTCATTTCCATATGGCTACCCCAACATGACTCCAATAGTGGTGTTTTACCCCTGTGGGTCATAGCAAACTTTTCATAACACAAGACGGACAAAAGATGTATTAAACTCTTTTTTAAAATTAAGAAATCAAGATCAACGAATTTATTACATGTCAAATGGTGCAGGTAGTCTACATGGTAAAATGCCTGTGCAATAGAGCCTACATATGGAGAACCATGAGGCCAGTATACAGTTAGCAAATGAGCACACACATACAGTACAATCAGGATTTAGGATGAAAGCTCAGCTTTGGTGAGGCATTTAAAAGCAGAAAAACATACTATTGCTAGCTTCTGCTTACTGGGATCATAAAAGGTTGACTGCTGTCCAAGATGTGGTGATGTCAATAAGAGGCTTGTAAGAAGAAAAGCCTATTGGATCACTGGATTTAGAACACTGGATACAACATATATATTTAACAAAGAAGTCCACTGGGTAGAATTCATCCGATAGGGAGGCTTCAAAAATATGAACCAGTCTATGAGATAACATAAATAGGTAATTATTTAGTAAACTTCTTTCTTAAGGACGTACTGTAGAATTAGGTCCCAGTAGACAATATGTAGTTTTGTTATCCTATCTTAAGGCCTAGGTGACCACTATGAATTATTTCATGGTGGCCATATTTGGGGCAGTTGGCCATTATGTGTCTAAATCTGGTCTTTCTGTTCAACAGTTTTCTTGTTTTAGGCTTAGAATAGCTACTTTTGCTGAAAAATGCAAATAATTAACAAAGAGATATAATGATGAGATGCAAGTTCCACCATATGAGATATGATGACACGAGAATTATCAGTTGGTGAGATAACCTTTAATTTCTGATTTAGTAACCCTTGGTTAAAATTTGATATATGGTCCAATACAGTATCTAAACCCCACTACAGTGTCAGTAGCAATGCAAAGGTTGACATCTGCTGTACTATACATACCATAACATGGGAATATTAACTGAGAATGACAATCATGTCAAGTACCAAATTTGTAACTTAAAGCATGCACTTTGAAACAATGTAAAACCTCCTTTGGTTCTCTCTCTGAGCCTGTGTGAGCAGACACCAAGATAAAATGTAAAACTGTCCAGAAATTAAAGTATGATGTTGGCTGCTCTGTGCATGCACAGTGATTTTGGCGTGATTCAAAAGCTGCCACAAGCAATGGGAAAGTATTAAGGGGTAACGCTTGCTGGAACTAGTGCCCCACTCTGTAAGAAAGACACCATCAGACAGGTAAGAAGTGCTTTCCTATAATGACAAGTCAGAGTGATAGAAAAAGTAGCAAACATTTTGCATTATGGGATGCTACATGAAAACGTTACCATTCTGCTTACACAGGATCATGAGGTCAGAGACCTTAGAGAAGAAAAATAAAAAGTAAATGTACAAATGCACATATTTGTATACTGACCAATGAAAAAAGGTTTGCACAGGGCTGGTGCTGCTCACAATCCAACTAAGAATTCACAACAGAAAAAATCAGGCACTCACCACCTTCTGAATAGCAGTGTCAGGAGGTCTAAACCCTTACTCTCAGGTTCTTGGAAGTACTGGGAATGCAAGAAATCACAAACACATTGCATAAGAGTAATACATCTTGTTTATTACTACCAAAATGAAAATCACAGTTGCCCTAAGCAGTTCTTACTATTAGAAACTGGGAGCCAATGCTATGCATTCCCTATACATCGAGGAGTTTAGTGGTCCCCGGGTCTCCAAGGTAGAAGATGTAATGTCTTACATTATATACCTAAGATAGTTACTGTAGTTACTGTAAGACAAAAAAATTTCTAGTTATAGAGATGAGCTCTGTTGGCTAAATTAGAGGTGACTCCACAGTTCTAGATAACATTATACAATTTTGTTATAGTCATCACTTTGTGGAAACAAAGAAAGTACAGTTTGTGTACATGGCCGTGTAATAATACAAATCATCAGAAGATGGCAATGCCAACTCATATATCATAATACTACAAGGACGCTGGTGTTCTAACATCTTGTAAACAAGAAATACATGTGTATATTAGAAAGTAAAGCATATAGCAATTATGTGCGTACATATCCTGACATCTACTCTTGTACGGTAGATGTCCTTAGCCCTAAATGTTAGTATAACATATACATAAATGCTAGCTGTCTGTGGTGTACCTCTGGGGTATCAATTAGGGTGCAGGGACCTCATGTAACAGCAGCATGAAGGATTATGTTGCATTTCAAAATACAAAAGTGCTATTTTATCCATGCAAATAGTGCAACACATATATGGTAGCCGTTTTTCCCCAGGAGGGTTAGAAGTGCTTAATGGAGGGCAGGTGCTCACGGAGCTTCTGGGGGCCACAAGATTGCCTGGCAGAGGCTGGGTTTGCCCCAGCAATCCAAGTGGGGGTGAACAGGTGCATATACCATGACCTGCCCTTGGTTGGTTGGGTTCTGGCACCATCGGAATCGGGAGGATTTTCATCTTCATTACCTCCACTCTTGCCAAGTGACTGGGTGAATTGTTGCTGATTGTTTCAATTCTTTATCTGGATTTTTACCCATGTTTATTGGAAGACACTCATTCAGGTTTCGGTAACTTTTTAACTGTTTGGGGAGGCAGTGAGAGGGCCTCTTTTTTAGAGAACTCATTTCACTTAAGTTTGGGATATGTCTGTGAGAGGGTCTGTCCAGCTGGACTAATTTCAATAAACAGGAGGTGGTGAGAGCCCTCCTCATCTGCACATTTTCTTGGAGAACTGTGTTGCTGGCTCATTTGTTTTTATTGCGATTTAATTCCAGCTTCAAAAACGGACCTTATTTGTTGACATTAATTTTATTTCATTAGATTTATGAACTGTGTTTGTGCTTATTATATAATTGTGTTTATTAAGGGGATTATGAGGGTTTATATGTTTTGATTTGTTTATTTTAATGGGATTACAGAAATTTGATTAATGGATTTTCATTTAGGATTAATTTACAGCACGCGTAGTGGTGTGACTAATTGGGGTGGTTGTTCAGAGCAACCAGAGATTGTGTGTTGGCAGGTGGCTCTCCCAGTCAGGCACTACTCCTCCTCTGCAGTCCAAGACCTCTGTCCCTTTAATTGCCCCCCTTTGTGGGCCAACGTTTACAACTGTTGTCGGGCACTGGGGATAGCAATGAGGATGAGGCATGGGGGAGGGGGTTCTGGACTACGGGGAGCGGGGGAGTCAGGCTACCAGATTAGGGCTGTAGCATTGAGGAGAGAAGATGTCCTGGGGTGAAATATCAACTCGCTAGGGGTCCTCCCTGTCTGGTCTCCAAACCCAAGGGCTCCACCTTTAGTGGGCAGATTACTTGATCAGCTTCAGAGTCTCATCCAACCTGGGCGGTGTTATGCAATGCTAGGTTTATTAGAAACAAGACAGCATTAATTGCCGATCTTGTTGGGTCATCGGACCTGGCTTGCATCACTGAGACCTGGCTGGATGGAAATGTTGGCCCAATTCTTGACTCAGCTGTTCCAGCCATTTTCTTGGTGATACACCATTTGAGGTTGGATCATAGTGGTGGGGGTGTGACCATTTCTTTTAAAATGGAATTGGGCCTGATAGATGTTCCATTGGGGGAGAACAGATCCTTTGAATGCATTCTGGGTGCAGGTGGGAGGTGCAGAATTATTCTTGTCTACCATCCACCAGGAGACGGGAAACAATTTTTGCAGGTAGTCGCAGGCTTCATTGTCAACATGGCATTGGTTGGAGTCACAAAGATTGATGGTGCTGGGTGACTTCAGTGCCTGGATCGATGATGAACTCTCACAGTTTGGTCAAGACTTCCTCCAACTTATGATCTTGTTGGGCTTCTCACAGGTGATTGCCTCTGCAACCCATAATTCTGGGTGTTCATTGGATCTGGTCTCCCTCCTGGGTATGGAGATCTCCCATTTGGTGGTGGAGCCATTTGGATTGTTTGACCATTACACTATCAGGTTCAATTTCCAGGCCACCCCTTATAGGCCTGCCCCATTGGAGATGGTCTGTTGCTGTCCTTTAAGGGGAGTAATCCTCAGATGGTCTGATGATGGCACTGGACCTACTGAGACTTCCAAACTCTAGCATGGGTCCAGACAACCTACTACAAATTTATAACATGGTGGTGGCAGCTCTGGACTCCATTGCTACTGTTCATGTTTGCCCCTTCACCCTTCACCCTCAGTCCCCTTGGTTTGATGGGACCTTGAGGGAGATGAGGAAAGAGGGGTGAAGGAAGAAGCATCATTGGTGGAAAACAGGCCTTGATGCCAACAGACATAGATTGATGACCCATTATTTGGACTATCAATTGGCAATCTCATGTAAGAAGGCTGCATTCCTGTCCTGGGAGATCGCCGCTGCAAGGTATCAACCTGTTCAGCCCTTCTGAACGGTAGACGGACTGTGCAATCCAGCCTGTCTGCAAGTTCAGACAGCATTGTCACAGGATAAGTATGATGAGTTTGCTCATTTCTTTGTGGATGAGGTTGCTGACATCGGGTCAGAGATCTGCTCAACTAGCTCCAATGGATGGGGCGGTGATTGGCCGGAGGCTGCAGAACCATGGTTTTGCTGGTCTGCTTTCTGCCAGCCGGTGATCATGGATGTCATAGGGACCATCCAGAGTATGCGGCCGACTTTCTGTAGTTTGGACCTGGGCCAAACTCGCCTCCTTGTGGGGTGCATTGAGGTCATCAGCCCAGTCCTGGCTGAGATAGTCTGGAGGTCGCTTGAGATGGGTGAGTTTACTGACTCCATGAAAGAGGCAGTGGTTACTCCTCTCCTTAAGGAATTTTCTCTAGACCTTGACTGTCTCGCCAACTACAGACCGGTCTCTAACCTGCCTTTTGCGGGCAAGGTTATTGAGAAGGTGGTTGTGCTGCAGCTGGATGATCTTCTTACCATCCATGACATCTATGATCCTCTCCAGTCAGGATTTAGGAAGAGGCATTGCACTGACACTGCCCTGGTTTGGGTGCTCAATGATCCTCTGATAGCGAGAGATCAAAGAACTCATTCCATCTTAGTCCTTCTTAATCTCTCTGCAGCATTTGACACTGTGGATCATGGAATTTTGCTGGAGTGCTTGTGGGTCATCTGTGGACTGTTGGGTACAGTCCTCAGGTGGTTCCACTCATTCCTCACCGGGAGCTCTCAGAGAGTTACATCAGGAATTTATTCCTCTGATGCATTCTCTCTCTCTATTATGTGGGGTTCCCCAGGGCTCTGTGCTTTCACCTATGTTATTCACAGTGTACATGCTGCCATTAGGAGACATTGTGAGGCAGTATGGTTTGAGTTTTCAATGGTATGCAGATGATACTCAACTATACAAGTCCTTTGCGCCCGACAAGGATGATGTGGTCTCAGTGTTTAACAATTACCTCTCCAAGATCAAAGGCTGGATGAGTGCCAACTGGCTGAGGCTGAATCGGACAAGACTGAGGTTTTGGTGGTGGACCCAGGTTGCCAGGTAGAGGGGTCTTTGGCAGAGCGGGCCTCTGGACATATGCTTGGTGGTTTCCAGCTGATGTCCTCTGAACAGGTGCGTAGTCTGGGTGTTATTTTTGATGAGGGGTTGACCCTGAAGTATCAGATGTCATCCGTTGTCAAGACCTCATGTTATCATCTTTAAAATATCACCTGGACTAAGCATCTAGTTCTGCTCAGTGATCTTCCAACTTTGGTCCATGCCTTTGTGACCTTTCCCCTTGATTACTGCAATGCCCTGTACCTAGGGCTCCTGGGGGTTTATATCCGCCACTTGCAGCTGGTGCAGAATGCTGCGGCCAAGTTGCTGACTGTGCTTTCCAGATCTGACAATGTCACACCTGTGCTGCGTGAGCTACACTGGCTGCCTGTTCAGTGGTGGATCACCTTCAAGGTTGGCATGCAAACCTACAAATCCCTACATGGTCAGGGACCGAGTTATCTGCAAGAGCTCCTTTGTCGCTACCGCCCACTCCGACCATTACGCTTCACCGAGGAGGGATTGCTAGACATTCACAGGGTTTGCTTGAAGAACTCTGGAGCCTGCATATTTGATTTTGCAGTTCCTGCCCTGTGGAATTCACTACCCCCCTACATAAGGGGGTGCCTGACTGTGGAGAGCTTTAAATCTGCCCTTATTACGTATTTATTCTCCCTGGCCTACTCTGAGTTTTACATTTTTGAATTTGATGTTTTAACTGGTTTTAAATTTTATGTATTTGGTTGTTTGTAAAAGCGCTTTGATATTTTTTGAATTGTGCTTTATATAAATAAAGTTGTTATTATTATCTACTTCTGGTAACCAGAGACCATACATGTCCGATGCGTTTTGTATTTGTATATGATCTTTTTTCAAAGGCAATTACACTAGTTCTAAATCTTATTTAAATAAAGTCAGTAAAAGTAACATCACAATAGTCATCACAAAAAAAGTTGAAACATTTACAAGCAAGTACTTGGATTAGTCTAAGTATATGTTAACTCTGTACTCCCAGATTTGACAGCGGTTAATACAAACCTATACACAATAAACAGCCATTAAAAACATTACTGCAAAACTAAGAAATATCAAAGCATATCAGGTGGTTTTCTCCAGATAAGCAGAAGTATTTTCCTAACATCAGATAACATTTAAATAATTAAGTATGGAAACTAACATCTTATTTCTCTATTGATTTTTGTACAGTTTCTGCATTGATTTGACACAGCATACAGGTACTTATATCTCATTCTGGTGCATATCTAATCATCAAGAGACTCTTTTTGGATAAGTGGGAGAGAAAACATATAGATATAAATATTTTCACAGGAAAAAAACTATTTTAGCATCACTTTCATAGGAATGGTACTGAGTCAAAACCAAAGTTAAGACCTTGTGCTATTGTGGACATCTTAGAACTGTCATTGCATAGCAGTTATTAAAATAAGTAGGAATAATCGTTAAGCAATAAGGCATGACAGGCTATGTGCTGTTGAATAATAACATCATGCCTCAGGTGGTTGAAGTACGATGCTGCATGCTGAGTGCATTCAACACCCAAGAAGTGATGTTATTACAGAATAACACACATCCCTGGAGTGCCTATTGCTATGATACTATGGATCATTTTAAATAAAAATTAAAAAAATTAAATACATCCACTTTTAAGAGTTTTTATCTGGATTTTCTATGTGGATGCATACTTCATGAAAAAAGAGTTCCTTTTGGGGTTCTCCACTAGGTGGAACTGTGATCTGTGCCTATATATAAAGATGGTAATGTCCCCCCCCCCCCATTTTCAGTAACAGGCCATGTCTTCTCTGTGTGTTTCTGGCTGGCTATTTCACCCACTACAGTATGCCAGCACCTGGGTCCAGTCTCCTAGTATAGTAAAATGTGAGCATTTGCACCGGGAGAGAAAGTTTGTTTACAGCCCATCAATGGGAGAGTACAGTACTGGAAGAAGCTGATGGACACTTCTGTTTTTTGTGGTGTGATCAAACTTGCCTGACCTGTTGTTTAGAGGGGACAGCAAGTGAAAATTTTTAAATGATTTTATTTCACAAACAGCCGCTGCTTGCCACTTTCTGAAGAAACGGCCAACTGCTGAGTGTCAATCGCATGCTTCAGTACCACAATCAGTGACATACACACCTCGGTCTGCATGCAGTGGCCATTTCTCTGCTTAGTAAATGTGGTAGTTACAGGTAAAAACAAAAAAAGACTGAATGTTCCTCCAAAAAGTCAAGAGGTTTTCTTTGCTCAGGATGGGTAGGAGGAGTGTGTTTCAGTGGAGCTGCGAGCTTGTGTGAGAGGATGCACTGAAAGGCAAACAGAGTGAGAGCAGAACAGCTTTGATTTTCCTTTTCACTGAGAAATGGAAAATCAGAGCTGCTCTGGTCTTGCTCACTTTCTGGTTCAGAATAGCGTCAGGATTGCTCTGAAAGTTCTGTTTTTTTATTTTAGATGAATATAATAAGACTTGTGACTGTTGGAAAATGAAGCCCTGTTGAGCTTAGTGGGGAGAATTGTGAGGCTGTGGGCTTCAGGGTACATTGAGCAGGCAGGGATGGATTTCATTTACTGATATGTAGTCATCTGTGTGCCTGCATGTAATACAGTGATGTTGTTGTGTAATAACATCACTGTTTCAGGCACCCAATGACCAATCAGAGGGCTGGAAATTTCCTTGCCATTGTATAATTCTCAATATAAAATAACAGTTTAAATAATATATAATATATGGAGAAATACTGCTTATTTCTCTATAAACTCTGGTGCAGCTTCAATGATGATTTGTTGCAACATACTAGTACTTCTATCTGTTCCTCTCACATATCTCATCAAGAAGCAGACTCTACTCTGAAGAGAGTGGGGGCAGAGGGAGAAAACCAAGTTGCAAATACAGCAGAGACAAGGGCTATTTTAACATCACTTTTTCAAAAATGGTACCAAGTCAAAATCTGAATTCAGGCCTGGGACCTGGTATTCAAAAGTTTGTATGGGCACAAATGGGTGTTTGCCCACACAAGCCAGGTTTTGTGCCAGATGATGTATTCAAAAGGGGTGGTTGCATGGGCAAAAGAGTTAGCGACTGTGCAAAACATAATGCATGCAGGTGGGCAAAGGGAAAGGTGGGGACAGGAATATCCATGCAACCCCATATTCAGCACATTTGTGCTGCAAAAAAGGATTTGTGTGGTCATTTTGTGCAGCACCAACACCACTTAACCAAACACCATCTCACTCTGAGCAATCATAGTAGCTGCCCAGTGGTACCACCCCCTGCCAGTCACCAGTCTGGTAAAACATAATGGTATGCCTGGTGGTCAGTGGTCCCTCCCACCCTCTGATCACCATCCCAAAAGTTGGCAAAAATGTTCTTGGTGCCTACTGGTCCCCCAACCTCTGATCACCATCCTGACAGTTGTCAGAAATGTTCCTGGTGCCTTGTGGTTGCCCCACCCCTCAATTGCCATCCTGACAGTTGTCAAAAATGTTACTGGTGCCTAATGGTCCTGCCATCCTCAATTCCCATCCTGATAGTTGTCAGAAATGTCCCTGGTGACTAGTGGACCCCACCCTGCTCTGCAATCACCAGTCCTGTGTGAATGTACTGCAGCTAACTGTATGGAAGCAAAGAATTGCTTCAGGGCATCATATCATTTAGGCAAAAGAAACTGAGTGACTCAAATATGAGTGACTCAGGTAGTGTGCCTGATGGGATAGCGATGTGCAGGGATATAGTGATGGGTGGAGATAGTGACCGTGGAACGATGCAATAGTGAGAGCGAATGAAGGGGGTAGCTCTCAAGTTTTGCTGGTCAAGTAGTACAATGCAGCCTGTTGCAGCTGAGCTGTCCTTCTGGCATGGTGGATAGGGTCACCAATGAAAGTGGTGATGGTCCCAGGTTCAGGACTGCCTGTAGGCCAAAAAAATTTTTTTCAGAATTTTGGCTGATAGAATTTTTTTTTTTGAGTCGACCGATGGTGCCCAGCCATGACATACCCTCCTGCATACTGTTGCCCCTCCCATGTATTCCACTTTCCCCCAGGGTCCGTCCCACTCCAGAGTTGATTCTATTAGTTTGGAGGTGCAGGAGGGGGTGCTGCCCCCTGCATTAAATGTTAAGGTTAACATTCACCTGATCACCATATTTGTAGTCACTGAGGTGGGTTAGGAGTCTATTTTTCATTCGGCAAAATGTACTCATTGTGCGAGTCGTGATAGAAATGTCATCATTATGATATGGAACCTTGCTCTAGTAAGAAAGACACATATACAAAAAATTTCTGGAAAAGGCACCTAGCTTCACCTGAATGCATTTCCTCTAGGTTTGCTTGTAAGGACAGAGCAAGGAACAACATTATCAGAGCAAGGAAAAAGATTAAGGCTTCTTTTTGCTAGGCAGATTTACTGTGTGTTGTTATTTTCTTTTGTGCTCACAAGATTTGATACTGTTTTTTGCTTACATTTTACTGCTGTAATCTTCTCTGATTCAAAATGCTGTTCCAGGGTATACCTTCTGCTGCATTATTACACAGTGTGCCTACAGGGTTGTTACTGTGTTGTGCTTACAGATTACTGCTGTAATCTTCTCTGATTCAAATAGTTTTTTGCAAAGTATATCTTCAGTTACGGCTTTATTGTCAATGTGCCAAAGTGTTTTTTGCAGGGTATATCTTATGTGAAATTGTTACAGGTGGTGCTTACAGGTTTTACGGTTTTATCTATCATTAGGCTAAGCTTTCAGGGCTACTGCATTTGTTGTTGGCTGATTGTTTCTACTCATACCTCCTTGCTTTTTTTGTCTGTGGTTCTTCTTTTTCAGCAGGGGAAGGGCCCACCACCCTCCCCTATCCCCAACCACTCCATGCTACACTCCTTTTATAGAGTAGCACAGTCATGACATTTCCTGTAGCAAAGCAGGAAGGGGAGGATCAGAGGGTTAAAAATACTATTTAAGGGACAACCTAAATTAGTTATAGGAGTCTGTTATAGACCTCCCTCATCTGACTTTGAATATACAAATGAGTTAATAAATCAAATAACTGATATTGTAGAAAAAAATGATGTGATAATTATGGGTGATTTTAATATGCCAGGAATAAATTGGAAAATATTCTCTGGAGCAACTTCACAGGAAAATTACTAACAAATTTATGTATTGACCAAGGCCTAGAGCAATTAGTAAAAGTTCCTACTAGGGGTAATACTATATTGGACCTTATTATTACCAATTCAGGAAGTTTAGTGTCAGACATAGATATTTCTGCTCCAATTGGAAATAGTGATCATAATTCAGTAGTATGAAATATAAGTATTACTAAAAGTAAAACAATTTCAGGAACATTACAAAAAAACTACAATAGAGCTAACTTTAAACAAATATTTTATTAAATCAAATTGATTATATAAATAAGTTTCAAAATAAATCTACAACTCTAGCATGGGACATATTTAAGCAAAGTATAAATAAGCTAGAACAGACTTATGTTCCCTTAAAAATTAAATATAACAAAAAAGGTAAAATACCTGTTTGGTTTAATAAAGATATACATAGACAAATAAAATTAAAAGAGCGTCTCTTTAAGAAATTAAAAATAAATGGTACCCTAGGTACTAAGGTTAGATATAAAAATTCAGTAACTCATTTAAAAAAAACTAATCAAACAAGCAAAAACCAAATTAGAATTTACTTTGGCACATTCAAAGTCAAACAAAACATCAGTTCATTCATATATAAATAGTAAAAAAGGAGACTCTAGAAAAATTGGACCAATAACACTTGATGGGAAATTTGTTAAAGATGATCAAAAAATTGCTAACATATTTAATGAATATTTTTTCTCTGTCTTCTATAATAAAGATAAGTATTATCCAAGGTGTAATATAAAACCATCATATCCATCAATAAATGGGCAGGAAGTAAGAAATGCCATATCAGTACTTAAGAAATCTACTAGCTCGAGACCTGATAACATCAATGCAAGGTTTTTGAAAGAA
Source organism: Neoceratodus forsteri (assembly GCA_016271365.2). Lineage (NCBI taxonomy): Eukaryota > Metazoa > Chordata > Ceratodontiformes > Ceratodontidae > Neoceratodus > Neoceratodus forsteri. The sequence continues at coordinate 377,412,298 of CM057449.1, forward strand.
ACTATCGATTCAGTTATTGTTCCGTTAACTTTAATTTTTAATAAATCATTGACAGAAGGCAGTATGACTGGCTATCTGCAATTGTGGTCCCAATTTTAAAAAAGGGGAACAAAGCAATTGTTCAAAACTATAGACCAATAAGTCTCACATCACTAATTGGCAAGGCCATGGAAAAAATAGTTAAATCACACACTGATTTAGAAATAAATTTGCTTGGGATACAGGACTCTACTCAGCATGGTTTTAAACCAGGATCATCTTGTACAACTAATCTGATTTCCTTTTATAATAATATTAGTAGGTATCTAGATAACCATATTCCTTCAGATGTTATACTCTTGGACTACAGTAAAGCCTTTGATAAAGTACCCCATTCATTACTTATTGAGAAAATGTGTAAGTTTGGTTTTCCGGGATATGTATTAAACTGGGTATCTCAGTGGTTATACGGTAGAACACAGGTAGTTAGGGTAAACAATTTTTTGTCAGAACCTCGCAAGGCGACTAGTGGTATTCCTCAAGGCTCTGTCCTGGGACCAACATTGTTTAATTTATCAGTGACTTGAATATAACTTCCATTAATTTTATTTCTTAATTTGCTGACAACACCAAACTGGGAGGAAGAGTGGACACAACTCTAATGGGGATATTCTCCAGAATGATCTAAAAATTATAGAACTGTGGGCAAAAAGAAATCTCATGGATTTCAACACGGATAAGTGTGTGGTTCTGCATTTTGGGAATAGAAATCCTAAGAATACCTATTGGCTAAATAATAAATCAAATACTCTGAGTGTGAAAGAGACTTGGGGATTCTAATAAATACCAAATTATCTGTCGACTCACTTTGCAATAGAGTGGTAAATACTGCTAATGTCCTGTTGAAGCAGATAAATAAAACTTTTGTTAACAAATCTGAACAGTGTTTGGTCACCTTGTATAGATCATATGTCAGACCCTATTTGGATTATGGTTCTCCATACTGGAATCCATATCTTAAAAGAGACACATAGAGTGGAACAGGTTCAGAGAAGATTGACTAGGATGATACCTAGACTAAAAAAAGACCCATATAACATACGTTTGTCAAAAACAGGACTACACTCTCTTGAAGAAAGAAGATTAAGAGGGGATCTATTATTCTTATTTAATATATTAAAATGTCCTATACAGATGAAACAATGTGGATTGTCAGATGCCAAAAAACGCATAGTTGGTAGATTACATAACAAACAACTAAGTGTTGAACGGGTTAATACAAATAAAAGAGATAACTCTTTCAGTGTTAGGGCACCACAGAAATGGAATTTACTTCCTGAATATATAGTTAATTCAAAAACTATTGAATCCTTTAAAAATAAATTAGATAGTTGGTTAACAAAAAATGAAGGAAACTGACCCGCTATCGTGGGGGACAATCTCGATTGACCATAATGGCCTTCTTTTGTCCAATCTGTCCAGTATATCCAGTATATCCACACAGTGACCTCACTTACAGGGGCACAAGTAATTTAACTTGTTATAACAAGTTATATAAAAACAAAAACATAAACCAATCAAACTTTTGCTTTCATTTTCCTCCTTCTAATTATTCAGACCAGGTTACAAACTCAGCAACTTAAGTGGAATGGATACTATTAATTGTAGGCACTGTGGGGCACTTTTCAAAAGGACAGTTACACAGGATTTCTGATGCCGTCCTTCATGCTGGAGATCTAAGGGCTCAGCTCCAGGCAGCAGGGGCAGAGATTGCACACCACAAATCACATATTCAGGAGGAAATATATTGTAAGAACCACCTGCTATTTCTCCAACATCCAACTGAAACACCTCAACCACAGAGGGTAGTTGGTCCGGGAGGTTGGCAGGAAGTTAGAAGGGGCAAATCAGGTGCCCAATCACTCAGTGCTCTTCAATGTATCACCTCCACAAACCACATAAAAACTACAAACAAGTATCCACCTCTATCTCCAAAATCAAACAAAAGGGCAGAAGGCACTGCAGAGCAGGACACTGTAGCACAGGAGCTAGCACAACAAAACGCACCCAAAACAGGGACCAAAACAAAAAAAAGCAAAAAGGAAATCCAAAACACTTCTAATCATAGGATACTCCATTATTCGGGGAGTTGATACCTACCTCCAACTGGGGGTAAAGGTCAGATGTCTCCCAGATACATCAGCGTGGAGAGACACTGACCACATTGCTAAAATCATGCATCAAGCAGGAGAAAACATCAAAGTTCTGGTACACATAGGGACTAATGATCTCTCCAGCTGGTCAGTTGTGGAGACCAAGGAACACCTGACCAGGCTGGGAGACAAACTGTCATCCATTTCATATGGAATATCCTTTGAGATCCTACCAGTCTGGGAAGGGGGGCAGAGGGATGGAAGGTCAGAGAAGGGGAGATAGGGGAGCTAAACGTGTGGCTCAAGGGCTGGTGCCAGGAAAAAGGACACAAATTTGTAGGCAACTGGCAACAGTTTTGGGAGCGAAAGTTCTTTAAATTTGATGGACAGCATCTGACTAAGGAGGGAGTCAGTGCACTGGGGCAGAAGTTTGACATCCCTGAAGAATATTTAAACTAGCCAATGGAGAGAGGGGTGCAGCACCAGATACATCGAATAGGCAGAACACCCTTCCCCCTCAGCTGTGATCAAACAGGAGTTCAGCATGTTTGTAGTTCATTTGCATCACTAGATAAGGAAAAAGGTCCAGCTCCCTATACGATGCACAGGGGAAATGCTGGACCTCACTGAACAATTAATGCACTGAAATTTGGCCAATGGAAAATCATGTACACAAATGCCCGCAGTCTGGGAAACAAGATCCCAGACCTGCAGACAACAATGACAGAGGCTAAACTGGACATATTAGCAATTAGCGAGACATGATTCACCAGCAGCCACACTTAGGAGACTTCAGTACCTGGCTATGTACTGTTCAGAAGAGACCAAGGTGCAAAAAGGTAGCCCTTTATGTCAATGAAAATATAAAAGCTACAGAAATTCAGAATACACATAAGGAGCCAGAAGAACTGTGGGCCACCCAGGAAACAGGAAATGGGACAGCCATATGAATTGGGGTTGTCTACAGGCCTACAGACCAGGGAGATGACATAGACACATTACTGTTAGAAGATATACAAAACATGAAAGCTAAAGGGGAGGCTCTGATAATGGGAGACTTCAACAAGCCAGATACAGATTGGTCAAAACCAGCAGGAACATCCACCAGAACTAGACACATAGTGGATTACCTGCTGGGGGAGGGCCTCAAATAACTGACACTACAACCCACAAGAAACAGGGCTATCCTAGATCTAGTAATGACTAACAGGGAAAGGATCACAGAACTCCAGGTAGAAGGTCACCTGGGCCAGTGACCATCACATGGTATGGTTCAATTTGGCCACTAGAACTAAATCATCCCATTCCAATGCAAAAATATGGGACTTCAGAGGAGCTGACTTTGATGAGATGGCCAGCAGAGTTAATCTAGCCCTGGCAAGAAGAAATACAGGTGAGGGGGTACAGGCAAAGTGGGCAAACATCTTAATGCAATACTTGAAGCAACATCCCACTGTGTCAAGGAGAAAAGCAAGAGCAAAAGAAGAAGGAAACCACTTTGATTCTCCAAAACAGTAGCAGAAAATATCAGAGCCAAAAGGCTAGCCTTCAGGAAATATAAGGGAATGCAGTGGGACGAAGATAGGGAGGCATACCAAACTTCCCTAAGGGAAGCAGGGAAGGCAGTAAGGCAGGCAAAGGCCCAAACCAAGGGAACACTAGCATGAATAGTAAAAGAAGGGGACAAGACTTTCTATAGATACATTAGTGAAAGGAGAAAGTCCAGAGGGGGTATTGCTAAGATCAAAGGGAATAAGGGGGATTGTGTGGTGGAGAACCAAGGAAAAGCATCTATCCTAAACAGATATACTGAGCAGAAGGTAGAGCAGGGCCCACAGCTCAGCACCATGGACATGGGGGAGGGAGGTGTGCACAAGTCCCTTCACAAAATAAATGGTCCTACAAGAGCTCGCTATGCTCAGGGTGGTCAAGGCAATGGGACCGGATGGCATACATCCCAGGGTACTAAAGGAGCTAAGGGTGGAACTAGCAGAACCATTATCAGAACTGTTTAGTGAGTCTCTGTGCACAGAAGAGGTCCCAGAAGGCTGGGGAAGGGTTCATGTGGTCTCACTCCACAAGAGTGGTAGCAGGGAGGAAGCAGGGAACTTCAGACCAGTCAGTCATACCTCAGTAGTGGGCAAGATTATGGAGGCACTCCTTAAGGAAAGGATAGTGCAACACCTGTAATCCACAGGAGCACAGGATCCAAGACAACATGGGTTTACAACAGAAAGGTCCTGTCAGACTAATCTTATAGATTTTTTTGATTGGGTAACCAGAGTGGTGGACCAAGGGGGTGCAGTTGATGTCACCTGCCTTGACTTCAGCAAAGCTTTTGATACTGTTCCACATAGAAGATTGATTATTAAGGTGGGTAGGCTTGGGGTGGGTCAGAAGTTTGTCAACTGGGTGACAAACTGGTTGGCAGGCAGAAAACAGACAGCGGTGGTAAATAGTATACAATCAGAAGAGATGCTAGTCATGAGTGGGGTAACTCAAGGATCAGTCCTGGGGCCAGTCCTCTTCAATATCTTCATCAGTGACATTGCAGATGGACTGGAAGGTAAGGTTTGTCTGTTTGCAGATGACACCAAGATCTGCAACAGAGTAGATGATCCAGATGGGGTGGGCAGAATGAGAAGAGATCTGGATAAACTGGCAATATGGTCAGAAGAGTGGCAACTGGGGTTTAACAGAAAAAAGTACAAGATCATGCACATAGGGAAGAGAAACCCTGAAGCTACCTATAGGTTGGGAGGGGATTTGCTGGCAATCACAATGGAAGAAAAAGACTTGGGCATCATCATCCCAGATGACCTAAAATCATCCAAGCAGACCACTAAAGCAGTAGGTAAGACTAGGGGGATGTTGGGGTGTATTAGTAGGGGTATCAAGTTGTAAGAGGGAGATAATAATCCCTCTTTACAATACACTGGTTAGGCCCCATTGGGAGTACTGCATGCAGTACTGGAGGCCGCACCTTCACAAGGACATTAACAAAATGGAGGCAGTCCAGAGAAGGGCAATCAAAATGGTGCAGAGACTGCATCAGAAAACATATCAGGACAGATTAACGGAGCTCAATATGTATACCCTAGAACAAAGGAGGGAGAGAGGTGATATGATAGAAACATTTAAACATCTTAAGGGCCTTAACAAGGTGAAAGAGTCTAACATGTTTCAATATAAGAAAAGTAGCAGAACAAGAGGACACAGTATGAGATTAGAGGGTGGCTGATTAAGGGGTAATGGGAGGAAGCTATTTTTCACAGAAAGGGTGGTGGATGCATGGAACGGCCGACCTCAGGAAGTGATGGATATGAATACAGTGCAGGGCTTCAAACAGGCATGGGATAGGTATAAGGGAGCAATACAGATGAGTATGAATAGATAGACCATTCACAGAGTAAAAGCCTATGGTACATTCATAAGGTAGAAAAAAAATGGGCAGCCTTGCTGGGCTTTGTGGTCCTTATCTTCCATCAACTTCTATGTTTCTATGTTTCAACTTCTAAAATAACACAAAGTCCCTGGCAACCAGAGGTACCCCCACACACTGTTCCCCGTACCACTGCATGTATTCCCTGGCATCTAGGACCCCCCAGCACCCTGTTGACTGACCATCTACCCAGCCAACCCCTCCCTTACTAATGGTGCTGGTGCCACGGCTCAAATATGGTGACCAGCACAGCCCTCCTCAGAACTCCTTGGTCATGCTGTATGATAAGCCAGGGAGAGTGTGACCTATGTACAGCACAGGACACGTGTCCTCTGTACTGTATTGTATAGCACAGGTCATGCATCCTCTTTACTGTACTGTACAGAGCATGCATGCTCTGTACTATAAAGAGACCACACACTCCCTGCCTTGTCATACAGTGGTTGACTGAGGAGGTATGAGGGGGGCTGTACTGGCTGCCATATCTGAGCCACAGCACCAATGCCTGTGGTAAAGGGGTTTGGCTTGGTGGGTGGTCAATGCATGGGGTGTGGGGGGGGGCCCTAGACACCAGGGAATGTATACAGTGCTACAAGGATGAGGACCAGTGGTGGGGTACCTCTGGTCACCAGGGACTTTGTGTTATTTTGTATATGTATCTTTCTTGCTGGACGAATTCTGTGCTTCCATAATGTTAGCTGCAGTACAGGACCAGTGATCACAGATGAGGGGGGGCACACTAGCTGCCAGGAACATATCTGACAACTGTTGTGATGGCAATCAGAGGGTGAGGGGATCACTAGGCACCAGGGACATTTTTAACATCTGTCAGGATGTTGACCAAGGTTGGGGGAACCGCTAGGCATCAGGAACATTTCTGACAACTCTTGGGATGGTGATTGGAGTGTGAGGGACCATTAGGTACCAGGGACATTTTTGCCAGCTGTCAGGATGGCGATCAGAGGATTGATGGACCATTAAGCACTTGGGACTGTTCGTACCTGTATGGGATTGTACAATCGGGGTAGGGGTGGAGCAGCACAATCTGCAACTGCAACCCATATAAATGAGCTCATAATGGGCATGCAAATGGCCCCTTAATGCCTTGCATGCCCAATGGGATCATTTTCATGTGTCCCTATGAATATTGTGCCTAGTGCTTTGGTGCTATTGGGTCTGGTGGCACTCTTCCCTCACAATAGAGATCCATATTGGGGCAGTGCTACTCGACTTACTGCTGCACTGACATGCCACTACATTCAGTCTGATAGCAATGGTGTGCTATGCAACTGAATATAGCATCCTCAGATTTCTGTGCAATGGCAAAGCATAGTGCAAAACTTTGTGCTCCATTTTGTCCATATTTCAATATCGGGCCCCTGGTGCTTTTGTAGTCTTCCAGTTAAGTATCCAAAACACCTCTCTTTTAAGGATTAAATTGTTAAACTGTCCTCCCCATCAGGTTGGGCACACTTTGTCGATAGTTGTAAAACAGAATTAGCATTCAACTATCGACAAAGTGTGCCCAAACTGATGGGGAGGACAGTTTAAAAATTTGTTTCTACCCCTCGCTGTCACTCTTTCCCTATTAACTCTTCCTGCTGCACCCACCCTTCCCTGTCCACTCGAGCCTGGCTAAAGTCCCACCCCATCCAAAGTAGTGTCCCAATTATCGACCCCTCCTCCGTCATTATCTTAATAAACAAGTACATGATGGCCATCATCACTTTCTGTGGTTTTAGCCCAATTTTTCCCCCAGTCATCGGTAATATATCCCTCCTCTTCTTTACCTCTCTAACTTGCCACCCCATACATGGCCTCTTTCCCCTATATGTGTAGTTGCTGGCTGCCTCACTCAAAAGATCTCTGCTTATAACCACTGCATGCCTATGGTTGATTGTACATCTGCTGACTTTTCAATTGTAAAATAATGCTGTTTTTTTATTTATTTCAGCCTTGTACTGTACTGTATACACTGTATATACTTTTTCTTCCTTGCATATTATTGCTTTTTGTATACCTGCTTCTGTACTGTACTTTGATGTATTCATGACCAGGCCCACCTTGCAAATGAGCCTTGCTCAATGGTGCCCGCCTGGATAAATACAGATTTTGATTGATTTGATTTGATTGATTGATTCAGACCTATTTGTAGCTTCATATACGTGAAGCGCTGTGGCATACGTAAGATTTCCTGACTGTTCTCCCACCCAGATTGTACAACATCTGTTTGTTTTGCCTAAGTAGAATACATCACACATGCATTCTTCCAGGTAGACAACACCCATGGTGTTACACATTGTCAACTGTCAAATCTCAAGTGACTTCTGTATATGTTTCAGTTTAAAAACATTATCTGGTTCTATGTAAGGACAGCAAGTGCACCCATTACACTGGCAGCATCCTTTCCTGATCTTGTTTAACAAAGTTGCCTTTTTTTAGCATGATGGTTATGCACTACTATATCCTTGAGGGTTTCTGCTCATCTATATCCCATTCTAGGTGGCCTTTCTGCAACACCCTGCAAATCTCTGTCACTGCTTAAAATATGTCAATGCCTTTTAATGAAGGATTTCAAATGCTTTGCATGGGCAGAAAAAGTAGTGTCAAAGTTAAATCTTGTACCAAATTCTTCCCCTGCATTACTCTCAGTGATTAATTCATTTCTTTCTTTCTTTCCCATCAACACATTCTCTAGCTTCACTCACTGCTTAATAATGGCAACCAACTTGCTTAATTCTTTGTTCTAGGTCTGCATCTCCCTTCTCATACCTGTCTTCTGAGCCACAATTTTGCTCTAATTGAAGGAATTGTCCCTTCAAAATAGTGCAAACTGTGTGGCGTAGGTGACAGCTAGAAGGAAATAGATGTGTATTCCGGTCATTTTCTTTGTGAAAAGTATATGTTGTTACTGACCCACCTTCCTACTTTATTAATTTCTAATCTAATATATTTCAATGGCCTATGCAGCCAGTATAGTGTTATGCTTGTGCAGTTGTGTTAGTTTGTTTTTTGCCATTCACACTCTCTATTTCAGAGGAATTACCACCCTGTAGTGGTACCAAAGGCAAGGAACCCTCAAAGAGAGTTCCACCCCTAGAGGTCCACAGGATGATTCCAATGGCTAAAGGTTCCTTAGGAAGGATCCTAAGGAGAGAAGCGCTGCTGCTGGAAGAGGAGGAGGGGAGGATGGTGGGTCAAAGAAAAGGGTGCTTCAGAAGGAGGCTGAGAGGAACTGCTTATATAGCTCAGGAAGTGGACGTGGCTGGCTGCTTGTCCACTGAACTCCAGCCAAGCCTTCCAATTCAATGGCCTATGCAACCAGTATAGTGTTATGCTTATGTAACTGTGTTAGTTTGGTTTTGGCCATTCACACTCTCTATTCCAGAGGAATTACCACCCTGTAGGGGTACCACAGGCAAGGAACCGTCAAAGAGGGTCCCACCCATAGAGGTGCCATGGGATGTTTCCTGTGGCTAAAGGTACCTTAGGAAGGATTCCCAAAAAGAATGAAATATGAAGCATATAAGCAAGCAGTAACTGTGATGTAGTAGTAGATAAGCATCAGTCAGTTTGATAACGTAATGAGATGCTCAGGTTGATAGCATGATGAAAAGCCCAGGTTTGCATGGCATGATTCTGATGGTTTGCATTGAGAATGAGGGGCTCTTCTAAGGAGAGAGAGAATGGCTAGGACACCATCCACCTCCATTCAACAGCAGAACCTACCAAAAGAAACTAGGGGATACTACTATGCTAACTAACAGTTATGATCTGAAGCAACGGAGAAGAGAGAAAAAACCCTATGAGGAGGAAGTCTCTGGGGATCCAAGGCCTAGTTCGCCTTCCCTCCAGTCCAGGCTTGGGATATTTATTTAGTGATGGCTCTGCAGCTGCAATTTGGAAAACCCAATTAAAGGGAGGTGGAAAATATTCCAATTTGGAGGAAGACTCTCACTCAATCCCTCTAGCGGGAACGCCGTGGAAGGTTGCGAGTGTTCTCTGCAACACGAATAGACAACCAAGGTGGGAGGAGGAGAGCAACGACTGCTGAGGCACTTACCTGGCCTACTCACCCTAAACTCAAACCAGGTGAACCAGAGGCAGTCATTGGGAGAATGCGGTGAAGGTGCTTTGCTAGGGAAACCACTAAAGCCAATGGATAACTGTTGTAGTGGAACACTAGATCCAAAGGAGGTAACTTTTCCACCCTTCACAGCTAGTCTTAAATTCTACATCACGAGCTGCTGAAGCTAAAGCCAAACCCAGAGAGAGGACATTTCCAGCTATGGGCCAGGTTGGGTATGCTCAAGATGCGGACTAATGCAGAGTGAGACAGTCGATGACAGGGACCCTGCACCAGAATGGTATGGCTGGCATGCCCCAGAAATTGATCGAGAGCTGAAAAGCTGGTGAGCAGCTGAATGAGCACTGGTGTGCTGAGATTGTAATGAGCATTGAGTGCTGAGACCTTGCAAGGTTGAATGCAGAATTGAGTGCAGCAGAATCCCAGAGGCTGAAGCCGAGCGGGTGGCAGTAGGCATGAAGCAATGATTTGCATAAGCAATGAGTAACTATTGTGTAAGCAAGTGCGGACCTCCATATAGGTCAGTAAACAGAGTAGTAATAAGTGGACCTGCATGTAGGTCTGCACAAGGGTGCACAATTTGAAGATAGAGGGGGGGATGGCTCAGAGGTAATGTGAGGAAGTATTTCTTCACAGAGAGAGTTGTAGATACATGGAACAGCCTTCCTGAGGAGGTCGTAGAGTCAAAAACAGTGGGGGAATTCAAGAATGCACAGGACAGACATAAGGCAATTCTAGTGGGGGGTAGGAGGAAGTAGACTGTTGGTTAACTAGGATCTGCAGCTTATCCATTAGGTAGGGAAATGAGCAGACTAGGTGAGCCAAGCAGTCCTTATCTGCCATCAGATTCTATGTTTCTATGTTTCATAACATCGTAGCAGTGAAACAGCACTGAATAGTGGGGCAATCCAGCCAGGCGTTTAAAAGCCAAATCAAGGTGACAAATACTCTGAGGACTTTTGGCGGTGAAGACAGGATTTAGAACAGAAATATTTAGCCACATGGGGCATGACTTTTCAAACACTTCCCAGTCCCCTCTATAGGACAAACAAGAAAGTGATGGAAGGGCTGAGAACCACATGCAGATATTAAGCTAGTTTAAGAGCCACAGCAGTAGCTTTTTTGCTGACCTCTGAGTATAACAGGGTGAATAAACATGGAAGCCACATCTGAATGGAGTACACTGAGTTGCAAAACTGCAATAAACATAAATAAGGAGACACAATGCTTCTGAAAGCAGGTGTATCCAGGCAGTGTAATGAAGCTACTGCAATTAGGTAAGTAGAATGAGTGAGCATGACTGAGCTGCATAGCTAGGGTCAGAGTAAATCTGAGTCAGGTGAAAACAATCGAGTATGCAACATGGAGCAGCTATGATTGAGCTGAAACACACAGATAATGACTGCAGGTGCATTGCAGTTAGAGATGCAGCAAATTCAAACTCTGCCGGCGAAATGCCCACAAAATGGACACTTCGCATTGGCACTTCGCTACTCTAAGTGCCCCATAGGAAAGGCTCACTTTGCCTTGTTATTATTACTTCACATTGTCATTCCACTTTAAAAGCAAAGTAAGGTGGAGTGACAACAGTATTGGTAGCACCCCACCCACACAGTCACCAGATTTAATGTGCATCCCCAATGTGCAACTGTCTTGTGTCCAGAAAACTCCCCAGTGCTGAGCTGATGAAGTGAAATGATAGAATAACAAGAAATGCAAAGTCTCCCAGAATTAATGGCACACTCAGTCATGCAAGCAGTGGTTGTCACACACAGAGTCACCAGAGTTAATGTGCATCCCCAAAATGCTACTGTCTTGTGTCCAGAAAATTCCCCAGTGCTGACAAAATGCTATTGTCTTGTGTCCAGAAAATTTCTCAGTGCTGACAAAGTGAAATGAGAATGTAACAAGAAATGCAATCTCCCAAAATTAATGGTGCACTGCAAAAGCACAGACAGATTAAGATTGCGCTGTGCACTCAAAGGATGCATATGAAAAGGCACAACACCACCTAACCAGTGCTCACAAGTCACAAATCCAAATTGGAAAGGAATACCTTTTGCCAGTGAGGGGATTAGTGCACGGCCGTAACAATCCACTACCAGTAAAGATACCACTAAGTAGTATAAAAAATTCATGCAGGTGCGGTGGATAGCAGGTTCACACTACTGCAATTACTCTGTGGCACAATAAATGGTGTCTGATTTAATGGCACGCATCGCACACTCACTCACACAAACTACAAGTGATGCATAGCAAATTGAAAACCTTTAGTAATATAACCAAATGTTTTAAACAGACACATTATACACTGCTGTACCACACCAATCAGCAAAAAAATGTCAAGAATTACTAAAAATATTACTGTGTGTACATTAACACAGTTCTACAAGAAAAATATAACCAAAACAGAAAGACTGCCTTTTTCTCCCAGTTAATGTACCTACACCACAAATACGCCCCTCCCTCAAAGCACACTTCACAGAACACAGACTGACTGTTCTAAATTAACATTCAAAATCCGCACACAACAATAATAAACACTAGATGATATGAACACTGAAGGGTTTCCTACAATCGATGTACTAAATTTTGAGCAAAAAAATGACTCAAAAAGGCATTTTAAACAGCTTTTAGTGGTTTTGAAGCGCAGAGCTCTGAGAGCAAACTGTTTCCAGCTACCACTACACACCCACTACCCAGGCCAGAACTGAGATTATGCAGAACAACCTAGAGCCATGTGACCTGCAATCCCATGAATCACTGCAGAATTTCATTTGGAGCTCAATTACAAGGTGGAGTGAGATGAATTACATTGATTTCAATGTACTTCACCTTACAATTGGTGGAGAAGTGGTTTGGAGAAGGTGGAATAATGCAAAGTCATTGGTTTCAATGGACTTCGTGTTCCTCATTATGAAGTGGAGTACTCTGCTTCACATTGTGGAATACTCCGCAGATTCCATGTTACTCCTTGAATCACTTTGTGGAGCAACTTGGGGCCACTTCGCCCACCACTACTTACTGTACTATAACTCACATGCTTTACAGGAAGGAAATGAAAATGACTATGGCTGTACTTCCCTGATGAGCTGAGCCTGTATCATAAAACTCCCCAATTTAAAAACTCTTATTAATGAGTACAGTGGTGGGGTGGTGAAGCCTGGAGAGATACAAGTACAAAACAGGCTTACAATACATCCAAGTAAGTAGTAAAAAAATTAATTTTGTGATTTGTGAAATCGTGACGCAATTGTGAATCATGATTTATGACTGCATTTCTGACTGTGATGATGAAGAACATGATTCGGTGTGATATAATTAATATAGAACTGTATGGGACCGTGAATGCCTACGGTTGTACTTCCATGATGAGCTGTAGCACAAAACTCCCCAACTTAAAAACACTTATTAATGAGTACAGTGGTGGGGTGGTGAAGCCTGGAGAGATACTACAAAACAGACTTATAATACATCCAAGTAACTAGTAAAAAAATTAACTTTGTGTTTCGTGAAATCGTGACATGATCATGAATGATGATTTGTGACTGCATTTGTGATCATGATGACGAAGAATGTGATTCGGTGTGAGATAACGAATATGGAACTGTATGGGATTGCGAATGCTTACAGCTGTACTTCTCCAATGAGTTGCCTGTAGCACAAAACTCCCCAACTTAAAAACACTTATTAATGAGTACAGTGGTGGGGTGGTGAAGCCTGGAGAGATACTAGAAAACAGGCTTATAATACATCCAAGTAAGTAGTAAAAAAAATAATTTTGTGATTTGTGAAATTGTGACATGATTGTGAATCGTGATTTGTGACTGCATTTGTGACTGTGATGATGAAGAACGTGATTCGGTGTGAGATAAACAATATGGAACTGTATGGGAATGTGAATGCCTACGGCTGTACTTCCCAGATGAGCTGCCTGTAGCACAAAACTCTCCAACTTACAAACACTTATTAATGAGTACAGTGGTGGGGTGGTGAAGCCTGGAGTGATACTACAAAACAGGCTTACAATACATCTAAGTAAGTAGTAAAAAAAATTTACTTTGTGATTCATGAAATCATGACATGATCATGAGAATCGTGATTTGTGACTGCATTTGTGACTGTGATGATGAAGAATGTGATTTGTATAATGAGTGACTCATGAGATGATGGTCCTGACTTAAAAACGCATATTAATGAATACAATGTTCATGCAGAATTATGCATCACACCAGTCCAGTACTCTGAAGGGAAGCCAAAGAAACATCTGTGACTTAAGTTACAGATGGAGATTGGGCCCTAAAGAGATGCAAATGCACAGACAGATCAAGATTGCACTGCGCACTGAAGAGATGCAGACACAAAGGCACAACACCTAACCAGTGCTCACCATCAGAAATTCAAATCTGTAAAAGAATACCATTGCCGGTTGGAGCAGGCCATGGCCTGGGGGGCAGTGTACTGCAGTAACAGTCACTAGTACTAGTATCAATAAAGATACCACAAAGAACTGCAAAAATGACACAGCTGCAGTGGATAGCAGGTTCACATTGCTGAAGTTACTATGTGGCACAATAAAAGGTGTCTGATTTGATGACACACATCACACACATACTCACAAACACACTAAGTAATGTGTAGCAAATTGAAAACTTCAGTAATATAACCGCATATTTTAGACAAACTAAAATTATGCACTGCTGCACCACAACAATCAGCAAAAAAATGCAAGAATTATTGAAAATATTACTGTGTGTACATAAACACGGTTATACAAGAAAAATATCACCAAAACAGAAAGAACTGTCTTTTTCTCCAAGTTAATCCACCTACACCACAGATATACCCTCCCTCAAAGCACAATTCCACTGTCTCTCAGTACACAGACTGAATATTGTACATTAACATTCAAAATCCATACACAAACAATAAATGCTCGATGATGTGAGCACAGGAGGTTTTTCTACAATCGATGAACTAAGGTTTCAGCAAAAAATATTACTCAGAAAGGCTTTTTAATAGCTTTTAGAAGGTTTGAATCACAGTGAGCTCTCAGAGCAGACTGTTTCCTATAGCTTCCTACACACACTACCCTGAACCGAGGCTGTGCCGAACAATCTAGAGCCCATGAGACCTGAAATCCCATGAATCACTGAAAAATTCACTTTTAGAGCGAGATTAAAAACAAGGCAAAGGGAGGTGAACTACATTGTTTTCAATGTACTTCACCTTAAAATTGGTGGAGTAGGGGTTTGGGAAGGCGGAGTAATGTGAAGTCATTGTTTTCAATGGACTTTGAGTTACCCATTATAACACGAAGTACTCAGCTTTGCGTTGCGGAGCACTCCGCGACTTCACCTTCACTCCGTGAATCACTCTACAGAGCGAATTGAGGCCACTTCGCCCTTCCCTAATTGCAGTAGTGTGAGAGTTTTGAGTAACAGGGCAAATAGTAGCCGTTCTGGAGCGATATGCTACTGTAGGAGCTTAGAAACAAAAGCCCCCCCAAAAGACAAAACCAAAGACACACAAACACAGAAAACAGGGAACAAAGGCAGAAGAAGCACACAAAGCCAAAGGCAAAATACAAACCAGAAGCAGGAAATAAACACATAAATCCAGCAGACAAGCAGGAGCAGCAAGGTGGGGGCGGGGTAGGCACCATCCAGCACAGAGGACAGACTGACAGAGCCTTCGGCTGCAAAGAAAAAGATGCTTCAGAAGAAGGCTGAGAGGAGCTGCTTATATAGCTCAGGAAGCGTGAGTGGCTGGCTGGTTGTCCATTGAACTCCAGGCAAGCCTTCCAATTATTGTTTCCCTACTTGCAGAATAGCTGAATCGTATGTTTGGATTTGTTGAATTTAGGTAGTTGATAAATTCCTCTAATTGAAAAATGTCCCTATGGCATACCACCACCATGTCATCAGTTAAATGAAGACATAATGACAGTTTGTAATAGCATTGATTTCTTTCTCCATCATGAACAAACTCGTTCCCAAGCACCCACGTACAAACTGGTCAATGAGGGGACAAATATTACCCCATATCAGTTCCATTTGTCTGCAAATAAGACTCATTCATAAATATGAATACGTTACTTTTAAGCACATGTTCCATGTTTTTTAAAGTAAACTCAGTAAGTGGGCTCTCATCTTTGTTTTCTCCAATTCTCTCCCTGCCCTTTCAGAATGGAGTCTGCTTCTTGATTAGATATGCACCAGGAAAAAATAAATGTACCTGTATGCTGCAACTAATCATTATTGAAGCAGCAGCAGCACCAGAGTTTACAGAGAAATAATAGTTTTTCTCCATACATAATAAATTATTTAAATTGTCATTTGATATTGGGAAATGCTAAGCCTACTTACTTTTAAAAAAACTGTTATGCACTGACATTTCTAACAAGTCCACAATAACAACAGGTCTTAACTTTGGTTTTGATTCAGTACTGGTCCTGTAAAGTTGATGTTAACATAAACTTTTTTCCCATGTAAATATTTATATCTAAATGTTTTTATCTATCAGTTTTCAGCATGTAGTCTGTTTATGTTTAGATATGCAGCAGGAACAGATACAAGTACCTGTGTGCTGTACCTAATCAGTACAGAAGTTGCACTAAATCTACAGAGAAACACAAGGAGTTATTTTCCATATTTTAATTAATCATTTAAATTTTTATTTGATGTTAAGAAAAAAATAATTCTTCTTATTTGAGAAAATCAATGATATGCTTTGATATTTCTAAATTTTGTGGCAATGGGGCTGATTCCAAGAGGAATGTCGTAACTCATAGGCATTTGCCAGTTGCGACATTCATCGCTATGCCGGGGACCCTGTGCTGTATTCTAAGAGCAGCAGGGTCCCGGCACCTATGACCTGCAACTTGCAGTAGGTGTAGGCTAATGCCATGGTCTCGACATAACAGTCCAGCCTGCCGCAAGTCGCAGTCTGTTACAAACTGCCCCCCATCCCGGAACATCACAGCGGGCACCAGGGAGCATGAGGGGCTGGACAGCTGGCACAGGCATCCAGAAGGCACATAAAAACAGAACCCCAGGGGTCCCAGACAGTTGGGGGGGTTGGGGGCATGGCTATGATGGGGGGCATGGGTCACACAGCGGGACCATAGCAGCGGCACTGTGGAGTGGGCATCCATCATTTGGCACTGACGGATGCCACGTACATAACTCCGCTGCACCAAAGCGGCTCTTGAAATTGCATATGTGGGTTTTACGGCTGCTGCCCTCTTGGAATAGGGTGCAGGTGCTGCTGTAACCCATCTTTGCACCATGGCTTTGCAGGTTGCGACATAGTGGGTGTCGTAACCCACATTTGGTGCAACCCACCATCACGATAGAGCAAGGCCATTCAGAATCGCACCTGGCATAACACCTCTTGGGAACTGGGCCCAATGTCTTTAAGGGCTGTTTATTTTGAATAGATATGGGATTTTAATTATTTATAAGATCACTGCTATTTTGCAGTTCTATGTACTCATTTCTATCAAATCTGGGAGTATAGAGTTAACATATACTTAGACTTGTCCAAGTACGTTCCTGTAAAATGTCCAGCTTTTTTCATGACAACTATTGTGGCATCACTTTTTACTGACCTATTTGAAGAACTTGTGGGACTAGTATAATTGCCTTTGAAAAAGGATCATTCAATCCAAAACACATCAAGGTGTGTGGTATCTGGTTACCAGATATATACACATGAATAAAATGGCACTTTTTGCATTTTGAAATACAACGTAGTCCTGTGGCATTATGTTCACCTCTCTTTCCTATGATCTGACCCTATTCCCCACAACTCCCACTGCCTCCAATCCAGTCAGCTCCATACCCACCTCAGTATATCTTCCTTAGCAGTTCCCCGGTCCCTCATCTTCTTCAGCAGACTTTGATGCTTAACCGAGTCAAAGGCCTTTCTAAGGTCAAGCAAAATAAATCAACTGTTCATTCTCTTTACTAACTGGTACTAGTAATTGAGACCTTGACTTGGATAAAGCTTTAGTTCTTGTTGAATTTAATATCTCAATGATCAGGAGAAAGGATGGAGCTTCTTACCTAGCCAGGCATTTCAGTGCTGAAAATAACTAGATTTCAACATTAAAATATTTTGGACTGGAAGTGGTGGATCCCCCAAACAGAGTAGGTGACAGAGATCAGAGATTTTTCCTACAGGAAGCTTTTTGATTCAACAGGTTTGGTGCTTTACAAAGCAGCCATGGCTTAAATGAAGAGTTTAACTGGATGCCCTTACTGTAAAATAGTTGTGGTAGTATATCTTGTGAGTATAACACTTGGTTGTCAATACTTGAATCCAATTTACATAATGTTGTGAAATTTCCTCTCCCTCTCCCCTTCCCTTCCCCCATTAGCCACGTCTGTGGTTTTATGATTTCATTTAGACACAATATAGTGATTCATATGTTTTTATTCAGATGTAATATTTTTTGCTAATTTTTTCTGATGTGACTAGTGAAATACATAAATCTGTTTGATTTATTGTTTGTTGATCTGTCATTTTGAAAGTGTTATAATGTGTGTAGTGTCCCAGAGTTCCTGGTGCCCTCAAGAAATGGACATCCAGGTGCGCTAGGGCTCTGTCAGGGGAAAGGTGCTCCAGGTTAGGTGCCCCCAAGGTAAGGTGCCCCATAATAGAAAGCCCCAACTTGGCTTGTACTTTAAAATGTCTTTTCTCATTTTTTCTCCCTGCCTACTCCTCTGTTAGAACCCCCACCCCAATTGCCAGGCACCAAGAACCTGCTCTCGTTGTTCCTGGATTCATGGGCAGGCAAGCAAGGTCAGGCTCGTGAGGATTCTGGAATGGAATCCTCAGCCCATTCTGAACAGCGACAGCCATTCAGGTCAGTTTTGGCACAGCAAGAGGGCAGCCACAAAGTCTCACAGGGAGTGGCTGGCCGACAGGTGAAGCCAGTAAGGGAGGGACTTAGCTTCTGTTCCAGTGTCCCTCCTGATGCTAGTCTGGAATGTCAGCAGCTCCTCCTCCTTTCCACTTCAGTTTCCTGGGTCCATGGCGGTGAGATTCTGTCAGGGAGAGGAGTGGCAGTGAAAGGTCATCCTCTCCAGCAGTCCAGCAGCATTATCAGGAGTCCAAGGAGGCCTGTGGGAGGAGGTGGGTCCAGGTCTCCCCACCTATCCCTTGCAACATTCCTGGCCCTGAGTTGTGAAAGCAGGCAGCAGGGTGAGTGACGGCAGCACCACAGCCGGGTGCTGGCCAACAGAAGAACAGTTTGGTTTATAAATAAATAAGTAATGGAGTCCCATGCCTCCTGGCACCAATGGAGTAATATGGTCACTTGGGCAGCAAGGCCCCATTCCATAGACTGCCCACAGGGCAGAGTTATGAAAAAAACTGCTCCATAGGAGTCAGAGACTCTGGGGGCGGGTAAACTCCACCTTCGGAACTGTCCATGGGGTAGGATTTGAGACTGAGCTCCAAAGGAGCTAAAACAAAGGGGGCAGTGCTGTTTAAATTAGACTGATTTAATATGAATGAAGGTCATGGAAAGCCAAATTAAAGGGATAGTGCACCAGTTATGAACTGCCTGTAACAATGCATGTTTAAAAGACTGTCTAATGTTTGGGGCCCCTTCAGTTGAATTACTCACTGCCCTGTGTGTGGGTGCCACCCATGAACTGTGCAACAGCCCTACTGCCCCAACGTCAGAGTGCTGAACTGTATGAACTGAGTACACTTGAAAAGCTTTGTTGAAATAACCACCACCACAAATGGAGTTTAAAAGAACTCTATTGTGCCCCCACCCCAGCCTGCATGTGGTCCTCAGTGTGTCCTAGCCCTGTTGTTCCAGACCAGCTTTATCCTCAACAGTTCTTTCAGGAGATTCCTCAACATCCTTCATCCAGTGACCCAGGTGTGGTCTAATGGCTGGAATCTTTCTTCAAGTTTCTTCAGTTCGTCTCCATGAGGGGTGACCCATTCTGGTGATCCATGTGTGACCTGTTGCTGATGATTCTCCCCGCCTCAGTGGAATGCAATTCTTTAGCCAGGAAGGGGTAACAAGCACTGGTGGTCTAGACTATGAGTGGCCCAAAGCCAATGACAAGCATCCTTCGTATGGTGTTTTCCTTTCTTCTTCTCCTCCTTGAGTGTCCCTCCTGGAGTGGAACTGTCCTGGACAGAGAAAGGATCTCCCGACCTATTCCCCATTCCCCCTAAATACTCGCACAATGGTGGATGGCCTTTAAATGTATTGCAAAGCTTGATGTATTCTAAATGAATTTAGAGCATTAGATTTTGCGAATGTTATGAGTACTTAAAGTATAGAATTTAGAGCAATAGTTATAATTTAGTTGATGGGAGCTATCTTGCAGTGTTTACATATTTTAGTGTAGATGTTGTTATTTTAGAAGTGTCCAAATAAAATATTTTGCTTGCATTTGAGTCAGTTTCACGCCTCTCACTTGTATGTTCCAGCTAGTGGCAGTTGACCTGGGTTCCCTTCCCCTAATTTCCCTGATGGCCACTTGTCGGGGCGTCACCTGAAAAGTCCATCTCCGGGTGGTTGGCATAGTCAAAATTCACTCTCCCTCCAAGATGTAGCATGGTGGACCTGCCCTGATCCGACCTGTCCAGTTAGAGTTTGGTCAGCGTCAACTGCCTTTTTGTGCCCATTACATATGTAAGGGTTAAGAATTCGTACATGGCATGTTTGTTCCCACGTGGGACATTTTTTTTTGCAGAATCTATGACCCTGAGCACCCTTGAATCTGCCCTCCTGCGCTCCACGGTATAGTTGGTTTGTAAAATTTTAACTGGCTCATATACTGTGCATTGACTAAACTATTAAAAGTTTTAACTTCAGTGATTTGGCCAAGTATGGACATAAACAAGTAAAATACCCACAGCACCAACTAATTTCAGGCAATTGGGAGGTTGTAGCTGTTTAACTAACAGGTGCCAACCATCTACAGTGCTCTAGCCTGAGCGCTCCATGCATCTGATATCACTAGCAAATATGCACATGTGACGTCATTGCACCTGATGGTGGCAGACACAAAAGGTCTGTGGGGATGAGCTTTGCCAGATTTGCACAGTAGGGCAAAGGTCCATCATGCATCACATGAAGCAGCGTGAGCATCCTTTAAAAGAACTGAATTTTTCATAATTGTGGTAAGAAATGTTACCTTCTAAGAAATGCATTGCATATAAAGCAGATGAAATGGGTATTTTCATTGATCCTAATCATCATCTAGGTGCAATTGATAGGACCTACATTTAAAATTTATTGAACACTTTTAATATTATATTTAAACCTGCTGGACCAATCTCCTTGAAAAAACTGTCAGGAGCAGAAGTAATACATTGGGTGGAGCAGTTTGTTGGCTAAGCATAGATAAATATGAAAATAAAGACTCATATGAACTTTTTCTGATGTTTGCTGTGTGGTTCAGAGGTTGATTGGAATCCTCACAACCTGCTCTGAGCTGAAATTCAATACCAAAAAGTGCAAAGTTATGTATTTAGGGAACAAAAACTGTAGAACTGAGTATTGGATGGGGAGGGTTAAGCCGGACACAATGTCAGAGGAAAGGGATGTAGAAATCATCATTAAACAAACAAGTCAGTGTAACAAGGCCTTCAGCAAGGCTAACAGGATGCTGGGGTGCATCAGGAGAGGGTGCAGCAGTTGAAGGCAAGAGATAAAGTTACCATTGTATAGGTTGCTAGTGAGGTCACACCTGGAGTACTATGCCCAGTTCTGAAGTACCCACCTAAAAAAGTACAGGGACAGACTAGAGAATGTACAATGTAGAATGACCAAGATGACCGAGGACAAGGAGAGCAGATCTTATGAGAAACAACTAAAGGCACTGAACATGTATTTGCTCAAAACCAGAAGAGAAAGGGGGGATATGATAGAGACCTTCAGGCTCCTGAAAAGAATTAGCAAGGTGGACTGTGAGGAGCTACTTACCAGGAATAGAGAAGCTAGAACAATGGGTCATGAGTGGAGATTAATGGGGCAAGGTTTGAAAAGGATGTGAGGAAGTATTATTTTACAGAAAGATTGACTGAGCCATTGAATGGTCTACCGACAGAGGTGATGGGTGCCAAAAACCATAAATGGCTTCAAACATAGCTGGGATAGAGTCAAGGGGATATTAGTTACCCAGTGGAAGGTGGGGACAGAATCATGGATAACAAAAGGGGGAATAGTGTAAGTGAAGACACTACAGAGACAATCGATCTTGGAGTATCATAGAGTAATATTTATTATTTATTTATTTAGCTTTTGTTTACCGGGTAGGTACACTAGACAAGTAATATGCCTATTTTCAGGAACGACCCGGGAGAGTACAAAACATACAGGATACATACAAGGCAACTTAGAAGGAACAACTTATTAAAGGAGGTACTAACAATTGCAGAAAAACAAATGCACAAGCAGCAATTACACCCATAACAGGATTACATAGATTGACATTAGTAACAGCAGGATTGCCTGAAAAATTTCACTACGGAGGCTTGAAGCAGTCACACACTGATGATGATTTTAAAGTGCGACCACATGGAGGAGCGAGATCTCATGGGAGGGGCCATGTGGACATGATCAGGAAGAGAGTTCCAGAGTCTGGGCCGAATGGCAGCAAGTCTCGGTCCCCAAGAGTCCGGGTGGAAGGACTTTGAGCAGTCCAACAGACTGGGACCTAAGCGTGTAGGGCTTGGTGTCCATTTTTGGGAGGAGATTCACCAGTCCCTGAGGGGAGCCTGAAGCGAGCACCTTCTTGGAGAAGCTTCCAACACTGAAATCCAAGTATTCAGCTGGTGGCAACCAGCGGAGTTTATCATAGAGATCACAGCGATGGGTGAGTTTAGGGGCAGCTAGTGCAAACCGACAAATATTGTTATATGCCGTGTTCCACCGGGCAATGTGAATTTGGGGGGACCGGGCAAACAGGTATGGGCAGACAGGATGGACCATCAGTCTTTTCTGCGATTGTTGTCTATGTTTCTATAAAAATGAAAGGCATATAAAAAATTTTTGAATCAAGAAAAACTATATTTTTAGCAAAGTCAATGGAAGGAAACAGATAGGGCCATTCTTAACACTGATTTGAAAATGTATTGGCATTTGGTAGCCTGTGGTACATGTAAATTGATAATGCACCAAGTTTTTATATACTATAATCAGTTTGGATAGGTTATTTTCAGGAAGTTTTATTTAATCCAGCTTTATACAAATAAATCCTTCATCTACCGGACAGGTTGGAGTCAGCAAATATTATTTTCAATCTGCAGGATGGCTTACATAACTGTTATTCCACTGTAAACCACATGTCCACTCCCACACACTTGATAGATAAATATGTCTTTGGGAAAAAAATTAAAGCATTATTATGTGTTCATGGATTTCACATCTGCTTTTGATTCCATCGCCAGATCATTACTATTGGAAAAACTTGTAGCACTGGGAATTTCCACTAATTTACTCATTATACTGTAATTCTTGGTTCTTCCAATGATGGTGGCCACGCTAGGCTATCTGCCTAGCCAGTTGATTTTGCTTCAGATTTTTGTTTTGATTTTTCATTAGTTTTTAGTTGTTTTAGCCTTATTTTGTTACTTTGCTTATTCCTTTTAATTTTTCTTTTAGTCTGAGAGTGTTTTATATCCCAGAGGGTAAAAGTTTAAAAAACTCTAAGTCACTCTTTGTTACTAATTTTGATCCTGGGGGGTTGAGGAAACTTCCCCCTTAGTCCTTTACCTGCACAGCCAGTGCTGGTGGACGGCTCTGTTGGATGAGATCTGGTGATTGTTGTCCGCTGATTTTAGAGGCCTGAAGTGTGAAGTTTAACTGCTCTGCAGCACTGGGTTCCATATTGAGAGCATGGAGTTGGCTGTGAAAGGAACCAAGGAGACTGTGTGATGTGCTGCTCAGGAGCCAGGGTTGTTTGATCTGAGGGAGTTTGTTTGCAGGGGGACTTGTCTGGAAATCATGTACGAACTGTTGATTCCAGACTGTCTTTCTTTTGTTAGTCTTGGAACGTGAATTCTGGAACGTGGTCTTTCCTGGGCTGTTGAGCTGTAGCAGCCCTTGGTCCTCCAAGCCAGTTTATGAGCATACCCTGAAGAAAAGCTGGAATATCTTACCCTTTGATCCAGCCTGAACCCAAGGGATTTGCTGGGGTCTCAGCTGTGGGATGGCAGTTGGGTCCGATGTCCTCAGAGGATGTGCACTGAGTTCCCGCGGATCCCTAGGCTTGGGCAGCTGGGCTGGAAGGCCTGCTCACTCTGATCTGGCCATGGGTGGTGTCTCTAGCAGCTTCTTGGGGGATGTCTGGACAGGCAAATTCATGTTTGGGGGCTCCTGCAGCTGGATGTTGGAGTGTGAACCTGGAGCTGGAAAGAGTGCTGACTGTGGTGGCTGCTTTGAATTAACTCTGTCTCCCTAAGGACCAGCATCCAGCAGTGAGAGTGTTTTAAATTTTTTATTTAAACATTATTCTCTTGATTTGTATTATTCTGTCCTGCCTATGTGAGAGATAGGCTGAAAGACTAATCTTTTGTCTCTGGTGGGGTGACAGCTCACCAGAGGAACCACTAATATTCATTATTGAAAGACTCTGGGCTAGTTATTTGAAATAATTTTGCTCTCAGACATTATTTGTGCTGGACTTTAATTTTATTATAGTTTGTTCAATGTAATTTTAAAATAGGATTGTGTATATGGGTGTATGGGTGGGTATATCTGGTTGTATACTGTAAGGGTTGTGTGTATAGTGAGTGAGTTTATTTTTGGTTTAATTTTTAAGGGGTGGGCAGGGGCTTTGTTATAAGGCTGTTTTATATTATTTGTTCATTACTCCCCAAGTGAGAGTTGTGGGTGTGCCGAACCATTTTATTTATTTATTTATTTTGGGGTTTTTGGTTTTGTTGTTTTGTGTCTATTTTTTTTTTCTTGTACTAGCCTGGTGTGTTTTTTGTCTAGGACAGCATTATGAGTTGGAGGCCTGCCTCCCCGGTCGTGCATTATTTGTCCTGTGTCCTCCGCACCCCCTGCCCTTCCCTCCCCTAAAATTTTCAACTTATCAGCACTGTAGAGCACTTGGCATTGCCCGCAGGGGGTGTCGGTTGGGGGGTGTGACCTGTGGTGGATGAATGAGCGGGACTCTTGCATCAGGGTTGTTAGGTCCAGAAGATGCCCTGGAGTGAAATGGACTCTGGAACATGGTTGCCCATGCCTGGTCTGCATACCTAAGAGCACCACCATTATTGGTGGGCAAGTAGCTCGGGCGGCCCTGGGACCCATCCAACTTGAGGGGTGTTATGCAATGCCAGATCAATTAAAAACAAGACTGCAATCAATCAATCAATCACTTTATTTAACCAGGCATAAACACCATTGAGCAAGCTCATATTCAAGGTGGTCCTGGGCATTAATACAATACAGTACACTTCATAAGATTACAATTACAGTGGACAGCACTGCAAAAAAAAAAAACATCGTGGAGGTGCCGGTCAATATGGGCCTATACATACCTGTCAACATAATTAACATGCAAAGGTACATAATGTTAAGCTTTACTGGAATGAGAAGAGACAACAATCCAATATAGTCTCCGCTAAGTAAGAGCTCATACCAAAATGATAAAAAATAAGGAGGTATTAAGGAATAGGGTAGAAATTGGGGTGAATGAGTAGGCAGCCAAGAGGGAGGCCAGAACAGGTAAAAGTTAGAGAATAGGCAGGGCCATCTCGGATTAAGGGAACTAGGCTTGTAGGTCCTGGGTTTCTGTTGTTAGGAATGTGGGGTGGATGAGTGTAGCGTTGAGAAAAAATTACAGTTAGTAAATTATCTATTACAGATACTTAGAAAGGAGACGAACGGAGATGAGACTGAAGGCGGAAGACTTTAATGATTATAACAATAATCATAGCGAGAGAGTACAAGTGGTACATTCTTCAAAATAACAGTGTGTGCTGGCTTGCTTATATAGTGGAAGACAGCATCATCATTTCCTATGGTTTTCTATGATTGGTCCAAAACAAGCACAAACATCAACTTACAAGGCAATACTCTTTTGGCATATGTATGCGCTCATCCTTGGTCAGCACAAGTATAGATAGTGTACATTCTATTATTATATATGGCTAGTAACAGCTGTCACTACCAGTTACCAAGGTCTAGGAGGAAGAAATAGATTTGGACTTAGGAATGTGCATACAAACATTTTAGCCTGTCCTGATAAGAACAAACACTAGAGATAGTCAGAAGGGTAATTTGGACACTATCCTGTGTTTCTGTCTTGCAGACACATAAGACAACTGTTTGCTATTACTTACATGGTCAGCACAAATATCAAAAGGCACTTTAATATTGCAACTTGCGGCTTAGTTTGTCTTGTGGCTTCACAAGTTTTATATGATCCAATTATATAGGCCACCATTAGTTACACAAACACATTATGTTTTAGACCAAAATGAGGTTTAGGCTGAAATATTGGGACAAACTTCTTTATCCCTTGTTACAAGCCCCCCTTGGCCCTATATTTCCTAATTATTATTTGTGCAACAATGCAGCTCCTTGGAGCATGTACATCTCACCTCGTGCTTTCGAATAGAAAGTCTTCATGACACAGGCCTATAATTACCAAGAACACTAAGACCACTTGCAACACAAGTAAAACTTTAAAAGACAGGACTCTAAGGGTCCCCATATACTATAAATCAAGTGCTCATTATCACCTCACTGAGCAATTCATTTACAACTGCTTGTGCCTTTATGGCAGTATTTTGGATTTGTATCAAATGAGTATCTTTTCGATTTAAAAGTGACTGCACAACTACTGTTAACATTTATATTCCAGCCAGAGAAATCTAGATTTATATGTACTCTACTGTACTTTACATTATTTACAAGTATTTGATCAATAGGTGTTGATGTAAGTCCACTCTCTGGCCCTGTTGTCACATTTGGGCATTCGGTTGGTGTTACAGTTAAGTATATGGCATCTGAGACTGAAAAACGTAATGATTTGTTTACACCAGCATAGTTACAAACACTATTATCACCCCAAAGACAGTAGGACAGAGTTAACACATAAACACCATTGTCCTTTGGTGTGGCCCTGTCTATGACAAGAGACCCATTTTTCTGTTTCCAGTCCATGTAGCTTTGCTGTGATCCAGTCTTGAGCTCTGATGCACAGCTGGACCAACTATTAAAAATGTCCACACACCAATTTGTAGATATGAAAGTACGGTTATTTTTAGTCCAGGTGGCTTTCCATGTTCGTGTCGTATAGGCGTTTGTATCAACAGGGTCCCAGTTTCAACTGATTAACAGTGTTATGGACTGTTCATACTCACACGTGACATTAGTCTGTTCCACATTAATGTATAGGCTGAGGATTATAGAAAATCTTATGGCTGACACCAGGCCGATGATAATGATGCCTTGTGTCTTCATGGCTATAAACATCAAGTGTAGTATTTAATTTTTCAACCAACTTTGTTTGACACTTTTTTTACACTGATCAACATGTACCCAGAATTCTTGTTTCCTATACCTCTCAGCTTCTTCCATATGCACAGTTTTTTCAGCATATTCCCTTTTTAATCTATGTTTTAGCCATTTGGAGTCTAACATTAGTAGATACTGCTCTTGTTGATGTCGGGTTGCAGCTGACATGGCTCCCCCAGCTGCGGTCATTCCTCGTGTGCTTACAGGTGTCATTTGAATGGTTACTGTCCCACCCCTTTTTCCAGTAAGGAGCTCATCTAACTCATCTTGTTTTTCCTGTAACTTCTGGGTCTTAGTTGTGGCATCCTGGAGTTCAGTGTACAGGCGCCCTAGTCTCACTAGCATGTTCTTGTGGCTGTTGGTCTAACTTATTTTGTAAGAGGGCATTATTTCTGTCTAACAGACACAAATCCCCTTGTGCTTTTATTGACTGTGTTTTAAAGTCAACACACTGTTGTTCTAACTCTTGATGTTTATCTATTGGGATGCTATCTTTATACTTTAATGTTAATTCTTCTAGTTGTTGTTGCAACTTAGCATTTTGATCCCTTTCATCCCTCAACTGAGCTACTTCTTTATTTTGGTGACACACAATAGTCTGATTATACTGCCACAGTCCTTGCAATGCATTTGCAAAGATTTTCTTTTCATTTTTTACTCCCTCATTACGAAAGGACACTTGCTGAGTAAAATACAATTGTGCCTGTTGATCATCAGGCACTGGTTCATATGCTTCCCCTTTAGATGTTTTCCTAGAAAACGGCCTATTATTGTTTCCATACTTATTTTTTATCTTCTTTTTCTTGCCTGCTTAGCCTCCACAGCCGGGCTCACCCGTGCACTGGTGCCCTGGTCCATTTGGCTACATCTGTAGGCTCCCTTGAGGTCCGACTCCAAGTCCCAGCACCTTCACTTACCTACTCTGCCCCATGAGTTCCTACAGAGTTAAGCATTACTTTATATTTAAACAATTTGAGAAGCATACAAAGCAGACATCACCTGATTGTCAAGTGGCTGTGACTGTCTGTGTGTACCTTCGTCTCTCGCTTTAAGCCAGCAGCACCACGTCTCCGAGCATCATCACCTTCTTATTGTGGCTCGCAGACTAACCAACCAGCAGTTAGGCGAACTCCTCACATGCAGCACCAGTGATCCGAGTCACGGCACCAATTCTAGCGTTGGGAAAAAATTACAGTTAGTAAATGATTACAGATACTTAGAAAGGAGACAAACGGAGACAAGACTGAAGGCAGAAGAATTTAATGATTATAACAATAATCACAGTGAGAGATTACAAGTGGTACATTCTTCAAAATAACAGTGTGTGCTGGCTTGCTTATATAGTGGAAGACAACATCATCATTTCCTATGGTTTTCTATGATTGGTCCAAAACAAGCACAAACATCAACTTACAAGGCAATACTCCTTTGGTATATGTATGCGCTCATCCTTGGTCAGCACAAGAATAGATAGTGTACATTCTATTATTATATATGGCTAGTAACAGCTGTCACTACCAGTTACCAAGGTCTAGGAGGGAGAAATAGATTTGGACTTAGGAATGTGCATACAAGCATTTTAACCTGTCCTGATAAGAACAAACACTAGAGATAGTCAGAAGGGTAATTTGGACACTATCCTGTGTTTCTGTCTTGCAGACACATAAGACAACTGTTTGCTATTACTTACATGGTCAGCACAAATATCAAAAGGCACTTTAATATTGCAACCTGTGGCTTAGTTTGTCTTGTGGCTTCACAAGTTTTATATGATCCAATTATATAGGCCACCATTAGTTACACAAACACATTATGTTTTAGACCAAAATGAGGTTTAGGCTGAAATATAGGGACAAACTTCTTTATCCTTTGTTACAATGAGACACTTAGGCATAGGATTTAAGAGTGGCACCCGGGGCTTAGGGGTCATAGGCATCTGAAACAGTTGCATGATTTCTTCAGATAATCCATTAATAGAGCTTTGAATGTGAAAATGCTTGGAAGCGAAGATAATTTTAACTAGTCTTGCACAGTGTTCCAAAGTGATGGAAGTGAGAAGTTGATTGCTGCCGAGCCAAGGGTAGTTTTCACTCTAGGAATCTGGAAGCAGATTATGGAGAAGCATCTCAGGCTATAGGAACCTTTAGCCCATTTGAAGAGGTTCGAGATGTTTGCAGGGAGGTTGTCAGATAATGCTCTAAAAAACCAGAGGAGAGCATTCCTTTTTCTCCTAATTGAGAGTAAGGTCCATCCCGAAACCTGGTATAGATGACAGTGATGTGTAACACAGGGTAGATTTAGGATAAATCTTAAAGCCCGGTGGTAAAGGGTGTCCAGTTTGTTTAGCATCGTTGATGGGCAACGACTGTAAAGGAAGTCAGCGTAGTCCAGTATAGGTAGGAATGTAGTTTGTACTAGTCTCTCATTGCAGATCTTGTTGGGTCAGCTGATCTGGCTTGCATCACTGAGACCTGGCTGGATGAAAATGCTGGCCCCATATTGGAGGCTGCGATTCCAGCCAGGCACTTGGTGATACACTGCTCAGGAGTGGACCACGGGGGTGGGGAGGTGGGGTTACGGTCTGTTTCAAGACTGAATTGGGCCTCACGAGTGTACCAGTTGAGGAGGCCAGGTCATTTGAGTGTACTGTAGTAGCAGGAGTAGGCTGTAGGATAGCCCTCATCTGCCATCCACCAGGGGATGAGAAGCAATTCCTGCAGGAAGTAGTGGACTTTGTCATCGACATGGCATTTGAGTCACCCAGGCTGATGGTCCTGGGTGACTTCAGTTCCTGGGTCGATGATGAACTCTCACAATTTGGACAACACTTCCTCCAGTTAATGACATCTCTGGGCCTTACACAGATTGTTTCCTCTGCTACTCACAACACGGTCACTGTCTTGGCCTGGTCTTCCTCCTGGGGATTGAAGCCTCTGATTTGGGGGTGGAACCTGTCAGATGGTACGATCACTATACCATGAGATTCAATTTTTGCACCCCCTTTCATAGGCCTGCCCCTGTGGAGATGGTCAGATATTGCCCTTTACGGGATGTGAGCCCTGAAGGCTAGCGGCAGTGCTTGACCTATCGGAGTTTCCTGTGGCAAGCAGGAGCCCAGTGGCCATGGTTCTGGCCTATAATAAGGCCATTACTACAGATCTGGACTCTATCACTTCTGTCTGTGTTTGTCCTCTCTTCCTTCGCCCTCGATCCCCTTGATTTGATGGGACCTTGAGGGAGCTGCAGCAACTTGGATGAAGATTAGAGTGCTGCTGGTGGAAATCCACCCTGGAGGCCGACCGTCTTAGATTGCTAGAACATTATCAACTCTATCAATCAACAATCTCCCATAAAAAGGCAGAGTTCCTGTCCATGGAGATTGCTGCTGCTCAGAACTGACCTGCTCAGCTCTTTCAAACTGTGGACAGGCTGTGCAACCTGGCTTGTCTGCAATTTCAAAGAGCTTTTTCACAGTTGGAGTGTGATGAGCTTGTTCGGTTCTTTGCAGATAAGGTGGCTGACATCAGGGTGGAGATCCAACCAGCATACTCTATAGGGGATGCTAGTGATCGGCACTCGGTCGCTCCCCCCATTTTTCCTGGAGTATCTTTGACCAGCTGGAGTTTGTGGATGTTATGTGGATTGTCCACGATATGTGCACTATGTGCTGTAGTTTGGATCTGCGTCCAACTTTCCTGATTATGGGTCATTGTGACATCATTGGCCCAGTCCTGGCATGGATAGTCTGGTACTCCCTTGAATTGGGGGAGTTTTCTAGCTCCCTGAAGGAGGCGGTGGTGACACCCCTCCTGAAGAAAGCTTCTCTGGACCTAGACTGCCTTGCCAACTACAAGACTATCTCTAATCTTCCCCTTGTGGGGAAGGTGATTGAGAAAGTAGTGGCCATAAAGTTAGAGAACCATTTGACCATCCATACCATTTGTGAACCTTTCCAGTCTGGTTTTCATAAGAGGCACAGCACCGAGACTGTGCTGGTTCAGGTGCTCAATGATCTCCTGATGGCGAGAGATTGGAAAAGCCATTCCATCTTGGTACTCCTAGATCTCTCCTCAGCATTTGACGTCGTGGACCATGGGGTGCTGCTTGAGCACCTGAGGTTCATCTGTGGCCTGTCTGGTACAGACCTCAGGTGGCTTAAGTCCTTCCTCACTGGCAGAACTCAAAGGGTGGTGTCAGGGATTTATTCCTCCAATCCTCTCTCTCTCTCTGTCATGTGGGGTCCCTCAGGGTTCAGTGCTTTCCCCCATGTTGTTTGCGGTGTACATGCTGCCCCTCGGAGACATTGTATGATGGTATGGGCTGAGGTTTCACTGCTATGATGATGGTACCCAGCTCTACCTGTCTTTCGCACCTGACCAGGATAGTGCACTCTTGGTATTTAATAACTGCTTCACTGAAATCCAGGACTGGATGAATTCCAGCTGGCTGAAGTTGAACTCAGGTAAGACGGAGTTGATGGTTGTGGATCCAAGTCACTGAACAGGGGGTTGGGGGCTGGTCAGCCTACGGGGCTTTTTCTGGGGGGGCTTCCAGCTTCTTGCCTCCGAACAGGTGTGGGACCTGTCGGTGGTGCTTGATGATGGGCTGACACTGCAGTCTCAAGTGTCGGCAGTCATCAAGTTGTCCTTTTACCATCTGAGAAACATTGCTAGGGTCAAGCACCTTGTTATATCCAGTGATCTTCCCACACTGGTCCACGCCTTTGTGACCTCATGCCTTGATTATTGCAACTCCCTTTACCTAGGGCTACCGGGGGTTGATATCCGCCACCTGCAGCTGGTGCAGAGCGCAGCAGCCCAGTTGTTGATGGGGACTTCACAGTCATGTCATATTACACTGGTGCTGCGTGAACTGCACTGGCTGCTGATTCAGTGGTGGATCACCTTTAAAGTCGGACTTCTGACTTATAAAGCCCTACACGGACTTGGCCCTGACTACCTGAAAGAGCTTCTGTCCCCCTACTGCACCGAGCGATTGCTCCACTCAGCTGATGAGGGGCTGCTAGAGATTCCAAGGGCGTCTTTAAAATCTTCAGGGCCCCTTGCATTTATGTATGTGTCCCCAGCCCTATGGAATTCTCTGCCACATCAGCTATGGGAGTGTCTGACCATGGGGGGTTTCAAGCAGGCACTAAAGACATTTCTATGGAGCCAAGCATACACTGCCTAATTTGTTGGAGTTTATTGTTTTTCTGTTTTATAGTGTTGTTGATATTTTCTTCTGTTTTATATATGCTTTTATGTAAAGCACCTTGATGCTCTCAAAAGGCGCTAAACAAATAAAGTTTATTATTATTATTATAATTGTGCAATGGTAAACAGAAACAGAAACGAATATACATTATGATAAAAAGGGTACACAAATAACTATTTTAGGGATAATAGAGGTGTCAAATGGCTGTCTACTTGCTTCCACCCTACTTAATGTATCTGTTCATAAAATTCTATTAAGCTTCTCAGACACTTCATTTCATTCACCTACAATTATAGGACAGGCTTGCCAAATTATAGCATATGCAGATGGCACAATTCTCATGTCAGCATCCCCAAAAGGACTCTGCAGGTAACTTAGTTTATTTGAAAAAGTATGTGTAGAACACAAACTGAAAGTAAAACTATCTTAAATTAAAGTTCAAATTTTTGGAGGAAAAACATAAATATGACTTCTTTTTCAATAAATAAGCCATTGCAATACAGTGCAACAAAGCAGTTGGTTTTTCCAGTGGGATGCTGGGCTGCATAGGGAGGAATATCACCAGCAGAAGGGGGGAGGTGGTGTTGCCACTGTATAGATCACTGGTGAGACACAACCTGGAGTACTGTGTCCAGTTCTGGAGACCACATTTCAGGAAGGACATAGAGTGGAGGCTGTCCAGAGTAGGGCAACTAAAATAGTGCAGGGGCTGCATTAGAAGCCCTCTGAGGGGAGATTGAAGGAACTCAATATGTACATCCGGCACAGAGGAGGGAGAGGTGGGCATGACGAAAACCTATAAATACCACACAGGTTTAAATAAGGTACAGTACAAAGGAGTATTTTTTTTAAAAGAAAAAATGTTTCAGAATAAGAGGACATGCAATGAATCTGGAAGGGGATAAATTTAAGGGAGATGTTAGAAAGTAATTATTCACTGAAAGGGTGGTGGATGCCTAAAACAGTCTTCAAGAAGAGGTGGTGGAGGCAAAACAGTGATGGTATTCAAGGATGCACAGGACTGGCATAAGGGAAACTTACTAGGGAAGAAAGGCAGGAGGGAGACAAGGATCAAGTAGGGTCTGGGTTGACAGTATCTGCAGGGAAAAATGGGGAGACTAGGTGGTACAGGTAGTCCTTATTTGCTGTCAAATTCTATGATTCTATGTTTCTATAAGCAAAACTGGAAGCAGTAAATTATTCAGTATTACTCAATTTTTCTAGTGTGGAAGTAGGCGCTCGGCCCATCGAGACCACCGTCCCCAAACCAGTGGGGAGTATTAGATATATAACCCTAGCAAGAATTTGTCTAATTCATTTTTGTATGTCTTGAAATTTTAGATTTCAACTATATGTTGAGGCAAGGAGTTCCATAATGTGGCCACCCTCATGGTAAAGTAGTGTTTGCACTTATTTGTAACTGATCTTGGAATGTAGATCTGCCTATTATGACATTGTAATTTTATAGGTTTTTTCCACAAATTTAATGTCACACTTCTTCATGAGTGTGTCATCTTGTAATATATTGAATAACAGCAACAAGCCCTCATGGTTCCTCCTTGCTTGCATGTCATAAAGTCCTTGAGAGAGTTAATCTATCTTTATAAGACAGATTTTTTACCCTTGGTATTGACTTGGTGGTCCTTCTTTGCATACTTTCTATAAATTAATATAATTATTTGGAGTAGAGTCACATTCTCGAACAATGATAAATGGACTAGGAGTATAAAGATTCAATGTAAGAAATTAAATCAAAGTAGTCTTGCACTGAGCAGATTCAATGCAAAATACTTGAACAAGGTACAGGGCCATAAGGTAGGAGGTGGTGGTAGGAGACAATTTCTCCCTGCTCTTGCACAAGTGGAAGGAAATTACCAGAGATGCCTAGTACTACAGATGATAGAAAGAGGCCATTCTGAGTCTGGAATTTCTGGAGCACCTTCCAGAAAAAAAAAACAGATCTGCCCTCTTACCCTCCAGACCACATTCCAGTGCCCTGAGAGGAAATCCACTCTCTGTTAAACAAAAGGGCCATAGAACCCATCCCAGAGAACCAACAGGGCAGAAGGTTCTACTCTCATTTCTTCCTGGTCCCCAAATGCACAATAGATCTCAAGCCCATTCTAGACCTCTAGGGGCTAAATATGTTCATCCAGTACAAAATATTATGGATGGTGACACTTCATGGTCTGCTGACCCTTCTGCACCAGGGAGATTGAATTTCCTCCCTTGAAATGAAGGATGCCTACCTGCATATCCAGGTACATGCCTCCTACACACAGTACCTAAGTGGAAAGCATCACAGGTCATGAACTGATTATCACAGCACTTCTCCACCCCACATCCCAGTACTGTTGGTCATAGCACTTTTTCTCACCCCCACTACTTCATAACCCCCCTGAGACCCCCTCATCCTTATCAGTCCTACTCCCTCCCTCCCTACTCAACCTTTCCACACTGCTCAGCTCCTACCCTTGACAACTTCCTACACCCGCCTTCCCCCTCACTTCCTTTCCCTTCCCCACCTACCCTCTGGACAAAGGTAACTGGCTATTTCTGGTTTCCTTCATCTAATCTTTAAACTTTCCTTGGTTCAAATAACAGTATATATCTCTCAAATCTGATCTCCGCTCCTACTACAAAGGTGTGTTGAACACTCTGTTTCTTACTAATGTGAATTTACTTATGTTTTTGGCATGTATAAAGTTTGGCTTACTGTAATCTCCTCAGTTATTACTTGTTTAGTGTGTTTGTTCTGTCTGACTGCTCATGACATGGAATTTTTGTAAATGAGCTTCTAGCTCAAAAGTTGTAATCTGAGACTGTATGAAATAAAAATAAAAATAAATAAATAAGTTTCCATTTCAAGGGGGCACACTTCCAGTTCCAGGCCTTGCACTTTACCTTGTCCTCAGACACTGGAGTGTTTACCAAATGCCTGGCACTGATAGCAGCTGCCCTCAGGTGGCAGAGACTCTATGTTTTTCCATAGCTGGATGACTGGCTTCTCAAAGTCCAGTCCAGGGAGCGTCTGTTACAGATTGGAACATGCTACCCACCTATTGCATGGCCTGCCTGGGTATTAAGGTCAACTTGCACAAGTCAGTTCTGACCCTCTTTCAGCATCTTCAGTACATAGGGGCAGTCCCGGGCACCTTTCAGCACATGGCTTTCATACCCCAGGACCAGGCAGACCACCTTATAGCTCAAGCCCACCTGCTGTTCAACAGCTGCTATGTCTCAGCAAGAACCTTCTCCTGGCTCTTGGGCCTGATGGCTATGGCTAGTCACAGTGCCTATAGCTAGATTGCAGATGAGAATTCCTGAATGGACACTGAGGGTCCAATGGGACCAGCGTACCAATAACCTGGAAAAGCTGGTCCTGGTCTTCTGTCCAGTGAAAAAGGTTCTACTTTGGTAGATGGAACCCAGCAACCTGTTGAGGGGTTCCTTTCTTCATTCCTTCTGCTAAATAAATCATCAAATGCTTCACTTTTGGGGAGTAGGGCCCCATCAAACACAAGGAATCTAGTCCCATCTGGAATCCTCTCTCCACATCAATGTCCTGGAGATGTGGACCATTCTTTATGCCTTGCAGGCCTTCCAGACTCAACTATCCCCAGGTCTTCTGTTAGTACAGATGGACAATGTCACTGTAGTCCACAACATCAACAAGTAAGTGGTACTTTACTCATTCACACCTCCACTGCCAGGAAGCAATAAGAGTCTGATATTTGGCTCTGGATCACAGCCTCGAACTGTTGGCCATCCATGTCCCAGGCATCTAAAACATCCTGCTGGACACCCTATGCTGCTCACAGTCAAAGACACATGAGTGAGAGCTGCTGACCGCAGTACTAGAAGACCTGTTCAGCAGGTGGGGTCATCCAGAGTTTGACCTTTTTGCATCCCCACTCAATGCAAAACTGCTACTTTTTTGCTCGCTCGATCCAAGGTCTGGAGTTTTCTTGGAAAGGGAGGTTTTTGTAAGCATTTCCTCCTTTTCCCCTGCTTCAGAGGGTTCTGATCAAGCTCCAGATGGAAGGGGCCATAATGATCCTGCTTTCCCCCTTCTGGCCATGTCACATCATGATCATAACAGGGAACATGAGCAACTCTGTTCAATGCAGAAGGGTGGCAGCAAAAGCCAACAAAATGCTGGGGTGTATAGGTAGAGGGATCTCCTCCATAAGTAGGGAGGTTATCATGCCCCTGTATAGGTCACTGGTCAGGCCCCACCTGGAGTACTGCATGCAATACTGGTGTTGGTTCCTGAAGAATGACATCAGATTGTTGGAGGGGGTACAGTGTAGAGCTACAAAGATGATCCAGGGGTTGGAGGGCAAGCCATATGAGGAAAGGCTGGGGGAGCTGAATATGTACTCTCTGGAAGAGAGGAGGGACAGGGGATATATGATTGAGACCTTTAAGTACCTGAAGGGAATAATCAAGACTAATACCGAGAGGATTTGAGAGAGGAGACGGGGAGGGACATGAGAGGACATCAACTGAGACCGAAGGGGGTAAATTTAGGAGACAGATGAGGAGACATTTTTCACAGAAAGAGTGGTGGACAAGTGGAACTCCTTGCTAGGTGAGGCAGTGGCCTGTAAGATGGTAAACAGCTTCAAGAGGGGTTAGGATAGGGGAAGGGGTATTAGCATGGGGGGAAGGGAGGGGCAGCAGCATTATAAGGTGCTAGCTGCGCACTCAAGCAGACTCCAGAGACCGTGAGGCCTGTTTCTTCTGGCATTTTTGTATGTTTGTACATCGAGTTCCTTTTACTGAATTAGCTGACAGAGGAAGCTCTAGTACCTCTTCCTCTGCTCCAGCTCATTCTCCTGGAACCAGGGCACTCTGGTCCATCTGGACCTCAGATCCTTGCATCTTCATGTCTGGCTCCATAGACATAGCCATGACTCAGTTTGGGGTGTCACCCAAGGTGACTGATGTCCTGATAATGGCTAGGAAGTCTTTCACTAGGGTCATTTATTATATGATATGGAAACGTTTTGAGCTGTGTACTGCATCACGTCAGATGGATCACTTCACTTGCCCAGTGAATCAGGTTCCAGGCTACTTGCTGTCTCTTTCAAACTTTTGCCTAAAGTACTTCTCTCTTAAGGTGCACATGTCTGCCATCTCTGCCTTCCATGTGCCTGTTGATGGCTGTACAGTGGCACAACTGGAGGTGAACTGTACTTTTCTGAGAGGCATTCTTCATCTGAAGCCACCTATCCACAATCCAGTCCTACCTTGGGACTTTAATTTTGTGTTAGAAAAAACTTACTTTGTCTCCTTTTGAGCCAGCCATGACATGTGATCTACACTTTCTGTCGTGAAAAGCATTACTTTATTTTTTAATTTTTGTTTCCATATACACTTTTTGCCCCATTTTCTTCCCCTTTCCAGGGTCATGGCATACACATACGTATGTGTGGAGGCGTGTGTACATGCCAGGAGCCGGTGACCCCTTCCACCCCACCCTAGACTTATGTCACCACTCCTACCACGTGCACACCCATCAGGCCTCCACCCGATAGGTGTGGGACTATGGAGGAGTGGGCATCCACCCCATAAGGGGAAACTCTGCTCCAACCCTCCCCCTCCAACTGGCTCTCCCGGCTCCCCAAGGCAGTTTCCCGAACTTGGGTTGCCAGCGTAGTGCGAGGTGTGGCATCTAGTGCCTCAACCCTCAGT
Organism: Neoceratodus forsteri; assembly: GCA_016271365.2. Taxonomy (NCBI): domain Eukaryota; kingdom Metazoa; phylum Chordata; order Ceratodontiformes; family Ceratodontidae; genus Neoceratodus; species Neoceratodus forsteri. The sequence continues at coordinate 377,450,388 of CM057449.1, forward strand.
GCCACCAGGCAAGGAAAGTATTATTTTTATTGCTATTACTTTTTCTTGAAGATTTTCAGAGCTCCAGGAGCTCATGTGTGAGCGGTCTTACTTGAATTTCCATAAAGACAGAGTGTCTTTGGGTACTAACCCTACGTTTCTTCCTAAGATGGTGTCTCAGTTCACTTTAAATCAATCCATACACTTTCCTGTTTATTTCTCAGAGCATGTCAAGCCAGTGGAAGCGTTGCTGCCCACTTTAGATGTACATAGAATTCTGTGTTACTAAACACACCATATGAAGGACTGTAGGAAGTACTTTCACTTGTTTGTTTCTTTCAACCCTGGGAAAGAAGGCATCCCCATTTCAAAATGGTGCTTGTCCAAATGTTTGGCCAACTGTATCCCTTATTGCTACAGGAAGTATGGCAAGGATCTTCTTAGCATTGGTTGTGGCCATTCCACCAGAGGCATGGCCACTTCTGTTGCCTGTTTCAGGAATGTGTCAGCTGCAGAGATCTGTGTTGCTGCCTAGAGTTCTGTCCACACCTTTACCGAGCACTACAGTCTGGACATTGCCTCTAGCCATAGGCCAGCTTTGGCCGAGTTTTCCTCCAAGGCCTACTTTCATAAGCTTGTGGTTTCTTCCACCTAGACTGTGTTGTCTGATGATGGAATTTCTTGGGACTTGTTCCATAGATGTGGCCTGCTGCAAGAAATACCCTCAAAGTAAGATAGTACAGTTATATAAGAACTTACCACAACAGTAGATATTTGAGAGGGTCTCTTGCAGAGGCCATGTCATCCCTCCCTCCTACCCCCTGGACCTAGGAATGCTTTCTGTGCCTGTACCTCTTTCTCCATTGTTTTTTCTTTGGTGGAAACCTTTGGTTCCTCCCCAGTTCCCTTAGCTGGGACTAGCTGGCTTATGGTCTCCTGTGGAAGAACTGAGGAGGGCATGGGGGCCACCAATTCTTCTAGGATTGCCCAATGTCAGCATATAACATTGAAGTGGGTGGTCCATGGCAGACTGCTAGATAGAAAAATGTCCATGTGGTCATAGTGCCTGGCAGCTGTAGTTGCATAGGTGTTGCCTGCTGCAAGAGATCATCTCGAAGTCTACTGTTACAGTAAGTTCTTACATAACTGTACTATCAGAGAGAAATTGCAGGAAGCTAAATTAAATGGTTCAGGCAGAAGGCATGGCTGGTTGCTCCCTCCCATTGAACTGCAGTCATAACCTTTGTTTCAATGGGTGTTCACAACTTAGTGAGGAGTTATGCTTGTGCAACTTCATAAATAGTCTGATAGCATTTGAATGAATGTGTTGTGACTGTTATGCAGATACTTTTGCCATTCTAACACTCTGTCACAAGGGAAACTAACACCCTGTCAGGGTACCCATAAAGGCAAAGGAATCATCTTGTGGAGGGTTCTACCCCTAGAGGTGTCACAGGAAGATAATTTCTTTAGGCTAAAGGTACCTTAGGAAGGATGCCTCAAAAGAAATCAGCAAGCAACAAGTGGTGAAAGCATTTCCTGGATGAGCATGAATGACAGCAACTAGTAATAGCAATGGACTGGATTGAGTAATGACTGGTGATATCTGAACTGATATCAAGGATGAATGTCTTCCATAAGGAAAGAGGGAATGACAAAGAAAAGGCCACCATCCAACCCCAACTCAACAGTGGAAACTGACCTGGGTGAACATGTACTATATAAATGTATTACCTGATGTACTGCTTTCTACAGACTATTTAACCTTTATGACCTTCAGTATGGAGGAGAGGGAAAAAACCCTTTGAGGGGGAACCTCTGGGGATCCATGGGGATCAATGGCCTTGGTCACCTTCCCTCAAGGCTTGGAATGATTTAATAATGGCTCAATACTGGAATTTAGAGACCTAATTCAGGGGGGAGATTTTTAGAGGAAAGGCTCTCATTCTATCTTTCTAACAGGAAAGCCATGGGGGTGCATTGAGTCAACAGCCTCTGAAGCTAAAGAAGAACCCTGCTGGGGCCCACTGCCCCAGTGTAGGAGGATAGCAACAGCCACTGAAAGGTAATCACCTGGCCTCAAAGCAGATGCCTAGAGGAGAAGTCAAACCCTTGATGGGTAAGGCTGAGCCTTGAAGGGGTGAGAAAAGGAGGATTGTACAATCTTCACCATTGAGTGGTAGGAAGGATGGAGGGGAGAGAGTGGAGACCAGGTGAACCATAGGCAGCTATGGGGAGAATAGCTTTCAGAGGTGCTGACAATGCTGTCAACACAGCTAAATGATCCCCCTGGGACTTGAAGGTCCCATCCTCCAGCAGCTGGAGTCTTAAATGCTACATCAGGAAGTGCCACCAATGCTGTTCACATGGCCAATGACTTTCCCCAGAGTGGAGGAAATTCTTACCTGGAGTGTTGCAAGAGAAGGACCACACCCCTGGTGAGGGAACCACCCTCAAGATGCAGACTTCAAGGGGGCAGAACCATGCTAGGTAGAGGCTAGGATGCAACTGAGAGTGTAAGATTGGTAGAACTAGTAGTATTGAGAACAGCAGTAGACAGCGTGTGTGATAGTGCAACTGTTAGCACTAAGTTCATTAAGAGGATGCATGAGTGGGAGTGCAACTGTTAGCACAGAGTATATGAGACTGTATAAGGTAAAGTTCAACTGTTAGCCCTGAGAACATTGAGACAGCATGAGGTGGGGAGCAACTGTTAGCACTGAGTCTGGTAAGAGACAGCATGCTGAAGCTGTAGAGAATGAATAAATACTGGAAGGGAATGCAATGGCATATGGAATGCAATAGCATGGGGGAATCAGACCAGGGAGCAGAGTGCTGCTGGCGAGAGTAATGAAACCACTGAACCCAAAAGGGAGTGGCTGCCAGATGTAAGCAATTAAGAAGTTTAGATGACCAGGAGACTGCAGATGGTACAAAAAGCAATGTACAGTAGGTAAGCAGGGAGATTGCAACTAGTACAGAAAACAGCAAACTCTAGAGCCTGATGAAAGCACAAAGCAAAATAAAATGACAAAAGCAGGATGTTAACAACTAGGAACCCCCCAAAAAAACAAAAGCAAAAACAAACACAGAAACCAAGAAGGAAAGTGCAGAAAGAATAGGGGACTAAAAAAAGCAAACCAGCAGCCAGGAGGCAAAAGCAAAATATAGACCTAGAAAGGTGGAGACACAAGGCAGCAGGAATCCCCCAAAGCATGAAGGAAGCAGGAGACAAACACTGGGAAGATGTGGGAGGGGGAGAGCTCCAGCAGAGCCTCTGGCTGTAGCAAAGAAACAATGCATCTGAGAGAGACTGAAGAAAGCTAACTTAAATAGCTCAGGCAGGGGGTGTAGCTGGTTTTTCCCTCCCATTGAAGTGCAGTCATAGCCTTTGATGAAAACATATACCTGGATATACACTGTAATTCGATTGGAGTTCGGAAGAGTACAAACTCATGCCCTTTTGAGTGTTACATTACTCTCATTCTGGATTTCAACTATGAAAGGAAGAGTACTAATCCATGCCATTTTGAGTGTTACATTACTTTCATTCTGGATTTCAACTATGAATAAAATAAATTGCATTTGGCTGAAAAACTGTAATAAAAAAAAGTTGCCAATGGTTGAGAAAGGTAATTACTCATTGTGGTTGGACTGTATTGTTTAAATTTTGGAAAAAGTAAATTTGTCACATTTATAGAGAGACTATACAAGCAAAAGGTATTATGGGTATTATTATTTCTAATTCATATACAGTAAGTAGCACCTAAATCAGAAGTCTGGGACTGGTTTAAAACTAAAGGTATGTAATGAGTCATCACATCAAAACTATGCTCGTGGTGTGCAAACATTAAGGTGACAAATGACATAGAACCCTACTTATGTTATCCGTTAAACATAGAAGAACATAGGTTTTTAACTCTATTTAGATTAGAATAATTTCCATCAAGAAGGAATGAAGTAATTTATAGAAATGAGGAACCCACTAAGGAGAATCTGGTCTTTCTGTGTAATTTAGGTCATGAAGAATAACTACATCATGTCATATTTAATTACACATTGTGTGGCGAGAGGGTATCCTACCAGGATACTGAAGCTGAGGGTCCTAACACTCACAGGCCTGACTCTGGTATCCTAAATTGAGGGATGCCTGACATGGTTTCCCGAAAGCAAAATTGTATTTTGTTCAGTGAAAAACTACAGTAAGTTCCTCCCACAGAACATGGTTCTGCCTGGTGTAACCTTGTGAAGGCAGTGGAGTGGGATGCTGGCCTAGCTGCTCTGTGGTGTGAAGCACTAATGCTTCTGCAGCTCAGCCAGCAGGCTTTTGGAGATGGGGTCTGTTCCCAGTAGGGGAACATTTTGCAAAAATGTTTTGTACCCCCTGTAAATTTATGACCAACTCCAAGGTCCACTCGCCCTCAGAATTGGTTATACTAGTTACGGGGGTGTGAGGGGTGAATCCCCCTGCATAACGCAAATCCCCATCAGGATTATGAAATTCGGTCTCCCAATCTCAGTATAGAGTAGATAGGGAGACCAAATTTTGGGAATACATAAGTATTCCAGCAAAAGCAGACAAACCTGTTTAAAAGAATTCCTATTATTATGTCTTTCTCAATAGGACTGTCTACACTTTTTATTAAATCCTTGGGATATTATGACCACTAAAGCAGTTACCTCCTTTTCCAACATTGTTCTTGCAACAAAGATGAAGTTCTCTAGGTCTTCTTATAGATCTTGACCTCTATTAACCAACTGATCTGAATGATACAATTGTTGTAATATATTTGTATGTAATGAAAGATGATGTGACATTTGGAGTTCATTGACTTTTAGAATACTGTAGTATGCTGATCAATAAAACTTGAAAACTAGTTTTAGTTTATTGAATTGACAGGACTCTGCAAACAAAAACAATCATTGCCACTTGAATTTACTGTAAGTGGAAGTAGGAGGGGGTGTTTCAATGCTTCTGCTCACCTCTTTTTCTCCTATGTAGACTTGTGTAACTCCTAGGTGGCGCTATCCCAAGTGCTACTACCCTTGCCTGTGTGGCTAGTTGCAGGTTAAGGGGCCTGGGTACTGAAACGGGTGCCTCCACCCAGAGGACAGGGTTGGTGGTAGCAAGGCTAACTTGGTACAGCTTTCCGGGACACTGTAACCCCTGTCTTTCCCTTCTAGTGGCCTGCACAATGTACAGTAAACACTTTCACAATAACTCTTGTTCACCACTCAAATCCCCACTCTGGCTGCACTTACCACCAGGGCTGGTTCCTCTGGCTTGACCCTGGAGACCTCCTGTAAAACAAGATTATGCACAGCAACTAACAACAGTGCAGTACTTTTGTCACAAACTGGAACCACAGCTAGGTTAAATGCAAAAAGAGTTAGATCTGATTTATTTAGTGGACTTGAACAAGGGAGGGGCATAATCTGGTTGATTGGCTTAAAGGCTAAATCAATCAGGTAGTCATGCATGCACTTCAGAGTCCCTACACAGTCATACACTCTGGGTACCCAGGTGGGAGTAAGGTGGGCTAACCTGGAAAGTTGCTCGGGGTAGGCCAGTGTCGCAGCTGATTGGGGCCCGGTGATGGAAGAAAGAAACATGCACAACCACATACAATTTTTAATCTGGAGCCGAATGGCTCACTTCATGACAAGAAAGCAACAAGTAAATTAGATGACAGCACTTTTGATTTAGCTGATGTTGCAGGGAGCTACCCTGGTGTTTACTCACGATACCCAATATAGAAAACAGGAGGGATAAAATAGAGACTGAAGCTTGATGAGCTGGAGTGCCAGGAGAAGCAGGGCCCACACGAATCACCGAGGCATTGTTCCTGTTCAAGGCATTGAGCAGGGGGCTAATCCCCAGGCAGGTCACTTGTTGATGGTTTTCTCTATGGCATGAATAATCTTGCTGGGCCAGTGTGACAAGGCCCAGACTGAGGAACAGTTCAGATGTGAGTCTGAGAAAGCTGGATGCAGCCTCCAGCAAGTGAGACACCGCTACACACACAGTGGGGAACCAAATCGCGACCTTCTAGCAGCACATAGCACATTTATAGTAAAGTAATCACCATTATACCAGGCGGATGACAGTCCGGTCACAATCACAGAGTCTCTGTGCAAAACCAGGAGTTCAGCATTAAATGCAGATCCTGGCAGGCCGATCGCGTTCAGCAAATCTACGGTCTTCTTCAGGTTTCAAGCCTGGTCACCAATTCAGTGGCTCAAGTCTCTCTCACAACTTTGGATGCAGTCCAATTCTTGGAGATCTCCCTCACAAGGGACAGTAGAAAGCAGGTCAAAACTCAGCCCTTACACAGTTCTCCCGCATGAACTATGCAGAAGCTACTGTTCGAATATCTCGAGCTGTTCACTCTCTCGATCCCCAACTCATACTGAAACCTGTTGCAAGCAACCTGGGACTTTCCCCAGGATCCAAAAGGTTTGGTTGGCTGATCCATTTGTCAGTCAATACAAGGGCTTCCCCTCCAGGTCCATTTGGGTGCCAAAGTCTCAAAACTACAATTCCTTCAGAATTGTGCTCCCACAAGACCCCTGTGGAGAGACACCATTTTAGGGTCCCCAAAGGTACTGATTGGTCCACAATAGCAGTCCAGAACCAAGATAGTGATGCATTTCAAAATGTCTATGCTGCAAAAAAGGCAGGTTAGACAAACTTCCATAACATTACTATTCTAATAGATAATCAGCAAATAAGTACAACTTCTAACAGAGCTCCCTCTGTGCAAATAGCGATGGCAGAACAGTGATTATCTGGTAGCCCGAGCGGGACTCAAGCATAGAAATGCTCAGCCCCCTCCCACATTAAATAAATACCATGTTATAGACAGCTCTTAAAGAGACAGAGCACAGAGGCATTTAGGCATTCTCACATGAACACTTTTAAACACTAAGACACAGGATACCAGCCCGGCCATGGGCGTGCTAGTAGAATACCCTGGACATGCCTAAACTGCAAGCTTATACTTTTTCTCTTGCTGCTATCTGGGAATGTCCAGCCTAACCCGGGGCCACCCCCCCACACACAATCTACAGCAGGGAAGTACGCATTCCAAAGCTGGGACCACCCCCATGCAGCCCATGTTAAAAGGAGCACTGAGAATCATATCACCTAATATAAACAGCCTCCTCCCTAAGTTCCCTCAGATCCAAGCATGAGTGGTACAGCTAAAACTGGACATTATTGCCTTTACTGAGACCTGGCTATCTCCTAAGGTCACAGACATGCCTATATCACTGGAAGGTTACAACTATCTCAGCCAAGACAGGCTCTATAAACAGGGGTGGTGGCTGCCTAGTCTATGTCTGAAACAACATTAAAGTGCAGATGATGGACTGCAGCCTGCACATTAGTGAGGTGCAAATCCTCCATCTCAAACTTGCCATTGGACAGCAAAACAAAGTACTGTTGCTAACAACAGTCTACATACCCCCAGGGAAGCAGGCTGCTGGGATCAAGCTCTTTGAGGAGAATCTACAGCAACTGGGGAAAAAATGGGAGCATGGAATTGTTGGGGATTTCAACATAAACTGGCACTCAAATAAGAAAACCATAGCCAGAAACCTAATAGCTGGCCTCTACCTTATGCAGATGGTTACCCTTCTCCCAAGGCAAAACTTCAAAACAGGCACCAGTACACTCATTGACTGGCTGCTCTGCTCCAATCTTGATCACATATCAGATGTTAAGGTTTTGCCTGATATCCTCATCGACCACTCACCAGTCATGTGCACCTGGGCAAACAAGTTCACAAAGTGCCCAACAAAGGTCACTACTAATTGTATGCTGAGACCAGGGCTACTAAATGATTTCAAACACCACTTATCCCTGATTGACTTGTCACTGCTGTACCATGCAACTGATGGCAACCTCATCCTTGAGTTCTTCTGAAACTCTTTTACCCTGGCTTGCGATATCTTCTCCCCCAATACACCAAAAAGTCAAAGGAACCCACACCCCTTGGCTCAATACCACAATCCTAGATCAAATGTATGATAGAGAAAACCTGTGGCACAAAGCTAAGGCCTCAGGAAGCTGCATGATGTATCCGCATACAAAGCTGCAAGGAACTCCTGAACTAGGCTCATTCGCTTGGCGAAAGCAAGCTATTTCAAGGATCTCCTTAACAAAAACTGGGGGTCCTCAAAAGGGTTTTGGAACACACTAAACTCAGTAACTGGAAGGACTTCCAGGGCATTACCCAATCTGATTACCACTGGCGAAGGGTCTATCCAGGAACCCCTACTGATTGCCAATGAGTTCAATGCCACGTTCTCTGATCTCGCAGGGTTGCTTCCCAGAGAGTTCCTAAACCTACTGAATAACCAGCTGCATGGCAACACTATACCCTCCTCAGCAAGGGATGGGCTGCCACTGTTCTATTTTAGGCAAGTTACAATTTCTGAGACCATCAAGCATGTAAAAAGGGTCCTTGGAAATACCAGAATGGGGAGTGATCTAATTGATATGAAGTTGGTTGCCCTAATGCTTGATGAACTAGCAGCCCCAATTACCAAGGTTTTTAATGCCTCTCTAAGATCCGGCATGTTCCCAGATGCAGAGAAATCCATACTGGTCACACCAGTTTTCAAATCTGGGGATAAAACACTCACTGTCAACTATAGGCCAATCTCCATCCTTCCACCCCTCTCCAAAGCGCTAGAGAGAATAGTCTCTGAATAGCTCACTGACTTTGTCAACAGACACAAATTACTCTGCAGCTACCAGCATGGCTTTCGAAAAAAAAAACACTCTACCATCACCACATTGGTGGATTACACCACCCAGCTCTACAATGCCCTTGACCAAGAGATGACGGTGGGGTCCGTTTCCATTGACCTCACAAAAGTGTTTGACTCAGTTAACCACCAGCTATTATTAAACACATTGCTTTCCATGGGATTAGCCCCAGATACTGTCACTTGATTTCACAGCTATCTGTTGCAAAGAACTCAATGAGTTAGAATCGGCGACTCACTCTCAGACCCTAAGGTAGTGGCCCTTGGAGTACCACAAGGGTCTATACTTGGACCACTCCTTTTCAGCCTGTTCATTAACCACCTCTCTGAAGCCTGCTCTGCAAGCATTGTATTATATGCAGATGATGCCGTTATATACAGTAGGTCCCAGGCAGGGACCACTCAACCATCAAGGAAGGCCTACTCGATAGCTTCCACAAACTAGAAACCTGGTTCTGCCAACACAATCTGCTACTAAACCAAAAAAAAAAACAACAAAAGCATGCTGTTCATATTTCCTCAGAACAAATGGAATTTCTGCCCACTTTGAATTCAGAACCTTAAATGTGACACACTAGAACAAGTCTCCTTGTTTAAATATTTGGGTGTTTACCTTAATGACACTCTCAATTTCTCCCATCACGTTGATCAAGTTTTCAATCCCGCCAACTTGAAACTGGGCATCATCCACAGAAACAAGCATTCGATGACACCTGCGGCCCTCGAATTAGCCACAGGAAGCACTGTACTGTCATCCATTGACTACGGGTTACCAATATACATAGCTGGATCAGACGCTGCCCAAGGCAGGATACAAACACTCGTAAACAGGGCTTGTCATCTGGCACTTGGGGCAGATCACTGGACTCATACCTGTGTCCTCTACTCCAAGATTGGCTGGCTCCCTCTGTATCTAAGAGCCCAATACCAAATTTGCCTAATCATAAAAAAGCACAACTAGGCCTCATGGCAGAATCCATAAGTAGTCTGTTCAGGAAGGCAGTACATACAAAGCAAACCAGAAATGAGGTGAAAGGAGGACTCCAAGTCCCTTTCAAGTGCATGTCTTTGGCCCAGAAATCCATTACTTTTAAGGGCCCCAAATGGTTTCATGAGCTACCTGACATGCTGACAGGAGGCACAAAGCTAAGTCAGTTCAAAAGGGAGCTACAGTCCCATCTTAAGAGTGTAGCTACCTGTAACTGTGCAAACATATAATCAACTGATCCTCTTGATTTTACTCACCTTTTGCTCCTACCCCTCTCCCCAATCCCCCCCAAAATTGACTTACCACTCTCCACCACCACCTTACCCCTCCTCATTTCTCCCTATCCACACCACCTCCATTTTGACACCACCATTCTAGTTGCTTACCCCCCTCCCCTATCATCCCCTAACATAACATTGCCATATTGCTGACATGTTATTTCCTATCAGCTAGCTGTACCCAGCAACAAATGATGTAATGCACTTTATCTATTGTTAAGGTGAACCTGAAATACACAAGTCTTGAACCTCATGTGTCACTATATTGATTTCATGATGACTTCCCTGTGATCTCTGATATCTGTATTGTATTGTATAGTATTGTATTGTACTGTTTTTTTGTCCTTGACTTGGAACCTTTGAAACTGAGTCTTTGACTCAAAGGTATTAATCCTAATCGAAATAAATAAATTTAGACAAGCCCAAGGAAGACTTTTTGGGAACCCCAATTTGTAGGTGGGGTTGCACTTGTACAATGTTTGTCTGGGCAGCAACTATTGTAGGTTGTCCAACATCCTGTATTTGTTTGGTAATCAGCAGATGAGAGACAGCTTTTTTTAGCATTTATGTTCACTTAGTCTCAAAACAAAATAATAACAAATTCCTGGATTTCCTGATCTTTCATCTGCTGTTTCTGGTATGCATTCTGGAGGTTTAATTAATGCACAGAACATGTTTACAAGGAAGTCTTGGTTCCAGTTCCAGTATAGCCTCTGGTTCTTTGGTTGACGCTCAGCAAGTCACAGGAAAGGTATGTGATGTAACTGTAAAACTGGGTGAAAGCATTACATAATGCAAGCCAGTTACTACATGTAAGTTCCATGTTGAACATTGTAAAGGCTTTGATTGTATATTCATGTAGTAGATCCATAAAAGTCAGTGATTTCATTGCACACTAATGTATATTGGTATACCATTATACATGAATAAACAATAATGTATAATGGAATAACATAATTATTATATATTTCCATAGGATAGGCAATGAGTTGATCATTCTGCGATGATACAATCATGAGTCTGTTATTCCAGGGGAAGATGTGAGATGCTTTCAAGGCTGTGGAAGGGAATGGGGATGGGAGCTAAAAGAAGGAAACTTAAATACTTTTCTTAGTAATTTTGAAAGAAAGAAATATGAAATAGTCCTCAATTGGAAATGTTTTATCGTTTTAATTAGACAAACAGTAAAATGTGTGATTTTATACCCATAGATGTACACACTAAACATGTTTTTTACACTAGCAACCCTATATCTGTAAGATAAAGGCCACTAATGAAGCAGTAAGAATGTTGCTTTTGTGATCCCAGCATTCAGCAGGATTTTATTATGATTTATATTTCTGAACTGTAACAGTAGGTGTTAGGTTGATTAAAAGGGGATGTGTCTATAGGAGTTGTACTGATCTCCAGCTGTGGCACTAATGAAACAATGACCTTCAAAGGTCATTGACTTAGCAATGGACTGCTTCAATATTTCAATCTCAAACTTGTTTAATGCCCAGCAGATCCAGATACATATTAAGGTGTTGCATCCCCACATCCATAATGATTTCATTTTCTTTGTAACAGTAATGCATATAAAAAAATCTGAGTATGCCATTCCCCAAACTAGACAAGCAATCATTTATCAACACCGTGGGTTTATTCTACTCTCTCTTCATCTACCTATGGTATATCATTATTACATATACTTTTTAAACAGTACAAACCATGTATCAGAGCAGATCACAGATAAATGAAGCAGTAACAAATACAAAAACAAATGAAGACTCACATTTTGTGGTTAAATTCTTGCCATGTTGTCAAGGTTACTAGGTGTTCATATATACTGTAAAATGTACAAGAAATAACATTAATTACCTATGTGCCATAAATGTGACAGCCAATGTTTCAACATTGCTCTTTGTTTTACATTACCTTTGGTATTGTTCTGTTAAAATTAGTACGCTCACTTCATTAACCTTGTATACAGACTGGGTACTTCTGCAATAATTCTATGTGAAAATAATTGCACTAAAACTAAAAACAAACAAAATCATATTATTTGATGTTGGTCTCAAATTATCAAAGCTATCAATCACAGTTCCTAGCAACTCCAATAGAAACTTGCCTGGTGTGCACTGTAGCAGAGAGGAAGGTTTTGCTATCAGAGCAATATTGAAATGTGGGCTCTCACATTTACAGTACATATAATTATTCTTATTTTATGTACATTTTACAGTATATATAAACACCCATTAACCTTGACAAAATGGTGAGGATTTAGTGATGAAACATTAGTTTCCATTTGCATTTGTTAGTGGCATGATACCATGAATGATGATAATAAAATGCTACAAGGTAAGGAACTGATACCTTACCATTTTTGTTTTTCATAACAGGATTCTAATTATTGCTATCAGGAACTCCTCTGGCAGGTCAGTGTGACCCAGTAGTGAGTAGGGCACGTGGAATGCTGGGGTGCAAAGGAAGGGGCATATCCAGCAGGAGGACAGAGGTGCTGTTGCCACTGTATTGCTCACTGATGAGATGCCACCTGGAATGTTGTGTTCATTTTTGGAGGCTGCACCTCAGAAAGGATAAACATCATAGAAGTTGTCCAGACAAGGGTTGTGGTTGCCCAAGAAGTCCTACAATGTGAGAATGAGAGATTTCAATATGTACACCTGGAAGAGAAGAGAGTGAGAGGTGACATGATAGAGGCCTACAGTACAAGTGTCAAAGTTTGAACAGACTGCAGAAGGGAAGTCACTTTCAAATGAGAAGGTACCCCAGGACAAGGGGGACATGCAATGAAACTAGAGGGAGGAGTTTAAGAGTTATTGCAGGAACTATTTCTTCACTGAAGAGATGATAGATGCATGGAACAAACTGCCAGTGCAATTGGTGAAGGAGAACACAGTGGGGGGGCTTCAAATGTGTGGGATAGGCATGGGGTGCATATAAAACAGGCAGAAAGGAGAGAGGGTTGCCAAAGCACATCTGGGCAGTGGTCCATGAAGTCCCTTTCCGATGACAATTTAATTTTTCTATATTTCTACATTTCTCTGATTACATTTTATAAACTTTCTAATAAGGAAAAAGGTCATATGAGGACACACTTAGTTGTGTCATGTTTCAGATGAATGAGGTAGTCATAATGAGCTGAGTAACATCTCACACACAGCTGTGTGGATTGTAATTTCAGTATAGGTTTTGATGTTAGCCAGAGCACTGGTGCTATCAGTCTGGTGCTATCACCTGCTTTGGAAGTAGTTTTAGGTGCTTGTGAAAAAATGCCAGATTTCTTACACTATAGAGTGAAGCCCTCCGTTTATCCAGTTGTGATGGGATATATCAAACAAACAGAGTTCAGTGAACCTCCATGGTAAAATCTGAGAAGTTAAACTCTCATTCCACTCAAATTGCCTTAATTTAGGCAGAAACATGTTTATGTTCTTGGATTTACCATGGGCAGGGGTGGGTGGTGTGCACTGGACTCTGTTGCTGCTTACCACAAAATCAGTAGCAGCCCACTACAGAAATGTGATTTGAACTTTATGAATAAAATAAGGGTAGAGCTTGCTAGTTTTGGAATTTGTGATGAGATCTTTGTGCTAGGCACTGGACTAAGCCCACCATTACTTATTTCATGTAGGCCACCAAAGAATATAAGATCAATAACTGGCTGACAAACCAACACCAGAGAGTCAAGATCAATGGACATTCTTATAAGTAGAGTGACTACTGGCTAGCAGAGTGCAATGAGGGTCTTTGCTGGATCACTTGCTGTTTAATAAATGTATAACATCATGAGGTAGAGCTCGACATTTGCTGATGATACCAAACTAGTCAATGAAGTGGACTCACCTCAAAATAATTTGAGCATGCAAGGTGCCTTTGATAAATTGGCACATAGATTTCAAGATGAAATTTAACACAGAGACACATGCAGCGTACATTTGTGTGTGTGTGCGGGGTAGAAGGGATCCCAAAAAGCACAATACAGACTTCACAGAATTTTTTTGAGTCAACTACTCAGGAAAAGGGCTTACAGATTATTTTAACCAACAATCTCAAACATGGTACTTGGTATGAGGCAGTAGCCACTAGGTATCTGTCAGCAGTGGGATGCACCAGAAGAAGATTTTTTTTAGCAGGAAGAAGAACATCTTGATGCCACTTTATAGGTCCTTAGTGAGACCCCATTTGGAGTATTACTTCTAGCTCCAGGCCCCTCACCAGAGGAGGAATGCAGTCAGGTTGCAAGGAGTGCCAAAAAAGATAACCAGAATGGTGAGGGGCCTGGGGAACAAGGGGTATGAGACTAGAAGGAAAAAAGAAGAATAAAAGTGTATATGCTCTTGAGTAGCCTGTGACAGTGGAGACCACAATCGAGTGCTTTTAAAAAGGTGACTCAATCATGGTGCCTGTGCACAGGACTACCAGGCAGGGAGTGTGATCGGATGGGGAGGTCTGCGAATATAGCAACAGGATGTCACTATATGTACATGCATGCGGGGGGGTTGAGCATGCCGCGTGATGGGTGGAAGGGGAGGAACGGTTTGTGGGGTGTAGTGTGGTGGTCAGCTGCCAAGTTAGCCATGTGGTGTGGTGGGTGGGTAGCAGGCTAGGGCTGGGGGGGTACCAGATTCAGAACCTAGACATGGTCACTTTTTTGTGCACCATCTGGGATTTTTGTTTCTTTGTTTTGCACACTCCCCCCCCCAACATGCACCCCTTGGTGTTGAGAATCCTTAAGTAGGGAGGTGTGGGGGGGTGCAATCCCCCACATAAATAAAAAAAAGTAAGTCTCTGGTGCCATTTTGCTTTTTGCCTGTAGTGTACATTGCCAAAATTGATTTTCGGCGATATACACTCGCCCTAACAATGATCACCTTTCCGCAGCTGTCGTTATGACATGGAACCATGCTCTTGGTATGCAGATCAAACAAGGATTCAGAATCCATGCAGTGTCTGAATCTTAATATGAAGGACACGGTCTCTGCTATTGTAAAACAGTGACAGTGTCAGTGGCTCAGTAGGTAGCACACTCGCCTCTGAGGCCGGGAGATCAGAGGGCTCTGGGTTCAGTTCCCACATCTGGCACTTGGGTTAATATCCCAGTACTGACACTGCAGTGCAGCATGAGAGGGGTGCTGCACTCTGAGGTGCTGTCTTCGATGAGACATTAAACCGAGGTCCCATCTGCCTGGATTGGTGGTAGTTCAGGTGGATGTTAAAGATCCCATGGCACTTATCGAAAAGAGTAGGGAATGTCCCCTGTGTCCTGGCCAAATTTCCCTTATTCACTAAAAAATACCACCAACAGCTTAATCTGGTTCAAGGTCAGTTGGCATTCATCTGTATCCCCTCCCCCGGGTCTTGCCTGAAAATAGGCAGGATTTGTCTAGTGCACTTACCCGGTCAACAAAAACTAAATAAATAAATAAATTAAAAAAAAAACATGACCATCAATTGTTAGAGACTCAATTCAGGAGACGTTTATTCACTCAATGGGTGGTGTCACCATGGAATTCATTACCTCAGAGTAGAAACAGTGAGATCTTTTAAAACTCAGCTTGATGAATACATGAATGATAAATGAATTAATGGCTAGCTTTACTGATCAGTGATGGATGGATTAGAAGCAAGCAATAATACCTGACAGAGTGGGCCGTATTGGACCATAACAGACCACCCAGGGTTACAATGAGATCCAACACTGCAGGTGGAGGTCTAATATAGTCCAATAGTGACCACCCTGGATGGGTATTATTGCAATTGGAAAACAGGTATTTCTGGATATTTAAATTGAATATTAAAATAATAATTTAAACAAAATCAGTTCAAAATGAATTAAAAAAAATTGGGATAAAGTTGTCCCATCACTAGTACATTTTCCAATATAGGGCACTGCTATTACATCTCCAGCTGCTATCCCCTTCCTGAGTCTTCTGCTAACCCCCTCCTGTCCCCACAACCTTCACATACAGTTTCTTGTAGTTTCATTTTTATGTATTCTTTATTTAGCACTGTCATTACCTTATGCAAGGTGTAACAGTTCAGGGCTATGATCAGATGACAGTATGATCACAGTCCAGATGATTTTTGGAAGCATGGTTCACCAGTGACTTGGAGCAGGGCTGCATATCTGAGCACTACTGATGGACTGGATTGCCATTAGAAATGTAACGTGAGTTGTGCCATCATCTGAAGTTGAGCACAGTAGTTCTGAGAAAACAAAATGACAGCAAGACAAAAAGTTTTCTATATGTTCCAAAGGGAACAGTTGTGGTTTGAAATACAGTGCAACTGTCGTCAGGCTGTGACAGGGTAAAAGAGTGGCTTGAATGCTGGTGGTAGTACTACCAGTGGTCCTTTAAATGTGTTGGGTATGTGAAAGAAAAAAATGGTTTGTGTAATAATACTTGCTGTTACATTGCAGAATACATTGGTTTCAGGGAGTTTATTACAGAGAGAGGCAACTGAGGGTTCTTTGATTAAATTTTGTTAAGCGAGTAAACAAATATGGTATTTCGGCAGAAGTTAAAATTAAGTGGGCACATTGATATTTTTGCTGGAAGAGCAGCCTGGCATAGGAACTAGTTATCTCCTGGTCTCTGTTGGCACATAAATGTACCCCTTGCCAGGTGTCAGCCTATACAATGCTGGGAAATCTCCCTACCCATTTTCTAAAAGTGATTAATTGCTTCCTTTCATCTATATTTTTCAATTCCTATGGTCAACTTGTTGTGCATAAGGAAAAACTGTAGTCCAGTGTCACACACAGGATTATTTTACTGTTTGAAAAGTCAACAGTACTATGAACAGAGGACTGAATTGTTAATTCATAGCTACCTCTCACTTCATTCTTATTACTAGACTGCTATTTTACTGTTATCCAGCCCACAGACTACAGAAAAAGAGGATGTTTGATATGCAAATGGTCTGGGGACTCAAGCCCATAGAGAACATTTTGATAAACAACTCAACTGACCTTTTGGTAACTTAAAATATCTTCATGGCACAGCCCCACCACCAAACAACTACTGTATCTGTCAACAGTGGATTTTGACCACTACTGATCTGGGAGGCATTTAAGCCAGTAGCCTAGAGACTACAGAACATCTCCTACTGTTTTTATGGCTGCAGTGGGTGGAGCCCAGCAGATGTCTTGCTATGAAAAAATGACTCACCGGATACTGATCAAGGAACAAAATGGGAGTTGCAGCATGATCCATCTGCCATCTGTAAAGCAGTCCGTTGTCTCCCATGACTCCAGTAGTCCCACTGTGCTATTTTTTGGCCATCAGTTCTGCACTATTTTCAGTTGTCAGTTTCACACGGTGCCATGCACGCACAGCAGAGCTTACCATGCCCAAGATGGACATCATGCACTCTGTGCGCATGCACAAGTTCTGCGGTCATGATGCACATGTGCTAAAGAACCTGCTGTGCCCAAGATGGCCGGAGATCTCTCCGTGTGCTTACAACAGTGATCGTGACAGCAATGCGCATGCATGCATATAACAGCTGCAGCCCTAGTGCTCTACCTAGATCTTGTGATTTGCTCTACTACTGCCTGTCCTGGATCTCCTTGAAAAAGTGCACTACTCAAGAGAGCTTTTTCTGATGAAACAAATAAATATAATGCAATGTGGGTAGGCATTTGTATATGAAGGCAATGCTACTGGTGTTAGAACAGATAGCAGGTAGAAGCATGGTTTCAGATTGTATTGCTAAGTTTGTCCATGACCTCCTTGCAAAAGTGCACTACTTAAGGGAGCTTTTTTTCTGATAAAACAAATAACTATAATAAAATGGGGGTAGGCATTTTTACATGCAGACAGTGTTACTGGTGTTAGAACAGACAGAAGGCAGATGCCTGGTTTAGGTTGTATTGATAAGTTTGTTTTTCTTTCTGCTGCTAGGAGCAATAAAGGGCATTGCCAAATGCCCAGACATAAGCAATAGACTGCATTTGTTGAAGTAAAATATGATGCTTATGACTTCGACAACCCTGGGTGAAAAAAACAAACGGCAAAACAAAAAGGTTTTGTCAACAACAGACAGGACTGAAATTTCTGAGATGGACAGCTATATATCTCTCCATCCCTGGCCTGTACACTATTACTGTACCATATCCAGCTGAAGTGGCCACCTGAGTTTTGAATGACAACAACTCTGCCAATTGAGTTAATAACATCCTCACAACTCCATGTCGCTCCTGCAGTCCATGGATGTCCCAGATGCTGTGACTCACTCTCCCCAGCACATGCACTCTGCTTCTCTACCACTGTACCACTGCACTCATTCCTGAGAGGCAAGGCAAGGGCAAGGCAATTTTATTTATAGGGCGGTCATTCCCAGAGGCTCTGAGTGCCTTAACGAAAATCAATACACTAGAAAATACATTTAAAATACAATAACATTCCCTTAATAGCACAATATAATAATAATTCAGTGACTTTAAAAAGCTTTGGTTTGCCAAAAAATGCAAACTGGACATCACAGATGGAATTCAGCAGTCTATGAAGGCCAGGCTGAAAAGGTGGACCTTCAGCTTTTGCTCAAACACCTCAGCTGAGGGAACCTCCCAGACATCAGGTGGAAGCGAGTTCTACGAGGCTGACCCAGAGACATTAAGAGAAGAAGAAAAGGCATGGGACTACAATTCCCAGAATGCACCTCCTGCCTGCTCCCCCAACCGACTGCCCTCTTTTGCTTAGTTTTCAGAGAGCCTGATGGTGAGCATGAGTTATCTAGAAATGGACTTATACAAAGATGGAGCAACTGGAGCTGACTGGAGAGGAACATATTATTGGGAATAAAGGAGAAGGTAAGTTAAACAAACAACACCAACTGGGATGGGTCAGAATCACTATGATTTTCTACCAGAGAGTGTCAGACAGGGTTAGGGACGAGAATAGAATCCACTTACTTGTACTGGTTGCAGTATATATTTTCTATGTGCACGCGTAGATTCTTCCCCGACCACATCACATGTGAAAGTTATTATGGTATTATGAAAGTGGTCTGTTCAGTGAACTCAGAACACTAAATTCACATCTGGGTATTGTGCCCTATGTGTACCAGGTTTGAGTATTTTGTGCTATGTGTTTGTTTTTATTAATGGTGGATCAATGACAAAATGATAAAAAAATATGTGTGTGCATGTGTTTGTGTTTTGTGACACTGGAAAAGCAAGGCAACCTCTAAACCTGCCCTTGACATGTACAGTACAGTGAGTCTTTCTTGTGTAGTAATTGGTATTTAAATGTACCATTCTTGCTAGTTACATACAAACATATGAAGTTGCCAGCAGATACAGGCCATTCGGTCTAGTCTGCTACAGTTTGCAGCATGCTGTTTTGTTAAACTGTAGCTGCCCCACCTCCCCTTGCTCCCCCTTCTAACTTAGTGCCCCCCAATTCTGACCCATCTCCCTCAATCTCACCATGGTTTTGACCCTCCCTTTGACCCTATCCCAACCTATCTTGAAGCTGCCCACCATACGCAGTGCCACTACTTCCTCTGGCAGTGCATTCCAACCAGTCACCACCCTCTCTGTGCAATAGGGCCGCCTCATCACTCTTAAACAAGCCATCTGAATTAACTCTGTTTATGCCCTTCAGGTTCTTGAATGTCTAGATCTTATCCCCCCTCTCTGTTCTATCTTCTAGGGTGTACATGTTGAGCTCCCTCAATTTCTCCTCATACATCTTGTTCCTCATCCGCAGCATCATCTTCGTCATCCTATACTGGACCCCCTCCAATAGTTTGATGTCCCTTTTTAGATATGGCACCAAAACTGCACACTGTACTCCAAGTGTGGCCTCACCAGGGACCTGTACAGGGACAAAATTACTTCCTCCTTCCTAGAGGTGATTCCCTTGGCGATGCAACTCAGCATTCTGTTCACCTTTGCAGATGCCTTCCTGCACTGTGCTGAGTGTTTCATGTCCCCTGTCACCAGCAATATCAGATCTTTCTCCACATGTGAAGTGGCCAACTGCACTCCCCCCAACCAATAGCTGTTCTTTGGGATTTTAGCCCCCAGGTGCAATATCTTGCATTTTTTGGCATTGAACCCCAGCTGGCATGTGGCTGTTCAGGACTCAAATGTCTCCAAATCTACTTGCAGTACCTTACCCCGTTCCTCACTATCCACCTCTGCAGAGATCTTAGTGTCATCTATAAAGAGGTTGATCTTGCTCCATATCCCTTTTGCTATGTCTGCTATAAATATGTTAAATAGGGCTGGTCCTAGCATGACCCCTGTGGAATCCCACTGGTTACCTCCCTGGGTGCTGAGAGCTCTCCCCAACTACCACCCTCTGCTGGTTGCCCTGCAATCAGTTCTTTATCCACCCAACCAGCTTCCTCCCTGCTCTCAGGCTACTTAACTTGCTGTTCAGTCTTCCGTGGGGCACAGAGTCAAATGCCTTCCTGAAGTCCAGGTATAGGGCATCAGCTATATTGCCCCTATCCAGTGACTTCATCACCCCGCCACAAAAGTCAACAAGGTTGGTCTGACTTGAGCTCCCAGACACAAACCCATGTTGCCTGTTGTTCTGTAAGCCATTCTCCTCCAGGAAGTACACCACCCTTTCCTTGAGTATAGTCTCTATTAGCTTTCTCACAATGGCTATATGACTCACTGGTTTGTAGTTCCCATGTTTATCTCTGGGCCCACTCTTATGGATTGGCACCACATGTGCCAGCCTCCAATCTCTGAGCATGCATCCAGTATTCAAGGAAGTGTTGAATAGGTCTTCCAGTGGTCCTGCCAGGGCCACTGCCAGCTGCCTGAGTACCCTAGGATGCCCACTGTCTAGGCCAGCTGCCTTTGCTCCCTTAAAGACCCTAGGCCCTCTAACAGCCTTTTGACTGGGGTCTCCACATCTCTCAACTCCCCTCCCCCTGCCCCTTATTCACCCTTCCTCTGAGGTATAGGCCCATCCTTCTCCCTACTATGTAGGGTACTGTGATGGTTCCTGCAGTGCTCTATGCCTGGGCTCCTGTGGTGGCACTGCTATCAACTTTGATAAACTGGAGGAGGTTTGGTATGAATTGGCATGGAGCTAGTGTTGGAGAAACTCCAAACAGCCAAGCCACAGGAGTCTCAACTCTTGGTGAGTTCACAAGGAAACAACCCAGTGCACTGCACAGTGTTTAACGTACACATAACAGTGTGTTTATTGGATGACAAAATCAGGTCCTAAGGGAAAAATGTTTTTTGCATACTCAGGTAGCAGTGTAAACTGAAATACAAAACCACACATGCCCCCACAATGCAAAGCATCATGGCCTGCATATGCAAATCACCATAGAATATTATGCCCATCTCAACTACCATGCTGTGCTACAGCTGTTCTTCTTTGCTGTCCTAGATACAGCCAAAACAATTGGTATTCTACCCCACAACACACCTGTACAGTGTTTGGTGCCAAACTGTACTGTTGGGCTCTACACTGTTCTTACTGGTACCAGTGTTACCTGTCACAACCCCACCCAGCAGGTCAGCCCTCTGCTCCCAAAGTGCCAACCTCTGAGTGTAGTATTGTGAACAGTTAACAGAACAAGGTAACCCTCTTGTCTGTTTTTGTGGGTTCAAGTCACCTTTGTCCCAAGTTCTGGAGGGATTCAAACTGATAACCTCTTGTTAGTGTACCCAATTGTCAGGCTTAGATATTTCTGTCTTCAGGGGGCCAGATATCTTTGCCTACAGGCACCTAACCAGGTATTACAAAATGAACCCTTAGAACTCTACGCAAGACCTAGAGAACTTTTACCTGTTTCCCAGTTTGGTACTACAATAAGCTCATGCACAGTGTCAACTGTAACCATCTAAGCTTCACTTATAACCTGGAGACTGGGGTTTGAATCCCACAGCCCCCACTTGCATACTGTGTGACCCTGAGCAAGTCACTTAACTTCCTTGTGCTCCCAGGTTGCACCTGGAAACAAGCTTTGGCTTAGTGTGCTTTTCCTGGTTAAACAATTTCCCCTTTCCCTTATAAAAAAATAAGTTTCAAGGCACACCAGGCAGTTTCTGTTTTTAAAATATATATCTTTACTTTAAAATAGGTAAAAATAGGAAAACAGTAAATACAGAACAAGGTATCCCAACACATACAATCTTAAAAACAAAACAGGTTTAAAAGTGCAAATTCCTACAACCCATACACTCAGACTGGTCTTATCTAAGGTATCCTTACTTTCTTAATCTTTCAGTGCTTTGATGTTCCTCTTTCTCAGTCAGACAGTGAATGTCTCTCTGTGACTCTAAGGTCTGCTCAGTATACTTAAAAGCAGTCTTGAGCCGGCCTTCTCTCTGAGGTTACCTAACTCCACCTTGGTGTATTAAAATTTATATTTTATAATACAGGATGTCCTAATAAGATATTTAAAAAAATAGGTGACATCAGTGAATCTCCTTTCTTTATGTGACTTCCCCAAACCAGTCTGTGATCTGCTTCACACAGACATCAAAGTCACTTTGATATAGTTAATGGGCTTTCTCTGACGATATCCCAAATAAATGCATATTGGACTTCCCAATTTAGTTTGGGACCTGCTTCACACCGACATCAAACTCTCTTTGATGTAATTAACTGGCTTCCTTGGAAGACACCCCAAACACATGTATATGCACCTTTCTTCATGACACCTAGTGCAAATCAAAGGATTTCCCTGAGGAAGTCATAAATGGATATTTTAGTTCCTGACTTCAAAGCAAACTGACAAGCTAATTGCATCCCAGATATCTATAGTTTAACCTACATCCTGTCCTTCTAACTTATACCGGGGGGGGGGGGTGATGTGCCATTTCAGCAAGGGAGTAGTTTCTCCTGACAGACACTCCCCTACATATTTTATATTGCAGAAAAAATATCATAGTGTAATCAGAACCACCTGTCCATGTGCCACAATTCTCCCCACCTAGACTGAATTTGGGGGCTCTATCCCCTGCATGGGATGAGCTTCACAAATCAGTTCACTCCTCATAGACATGAGACAGCCCATCTGAGGTCTGATTGGTCACTTCATCCCTATGTAGAATGGTCTTGTCATACCCTTGCAAAGCAAAACTCCATCTTAGCAGTCTACCATTGTTTTTCCCCATCTGTGTCAGCCAAACCAGGGGGTTGTGGTCAGTCTGCACCACAAAATGCTGCCCATACAACTACGGCTCCAATTTCTTTAGGGCCCAGATTATGGCAAGACACTCCTTTTCCACCGTGGAGTATGCCTGCTCCCTGGGAAGTAACTTTTTACTCAGGTAGGCTATTGGGTGATCCCTTCCTTGGCTGGATGTCTGTCTCAGTACTGCCCCAATACCCACGTCTGAGGCATCAGTCTGAACTATAAAAGGTTTACTATAGTCAGGACTTGTCAATACAGGAGCACTGCACAGTGCCTCCTTTAGTTTGGAAAAGGCTTCCTCACAGGCTGTGCCCCAGGTAATTTTCTTGGGCATCCTTTTCTTTGTCAGGTCAGATAGGGGAGCAGTCAGGGCACTGTAATTGGGTACAAATGTTCTATAGTACTCTGCTGTCCCGAGAAAACTCCTGACCTGCTTCTGAGTTTCTGATCTGGGCAATGCCTGGATTACCTCTATTTTTATTTGGTTAGGATGGAGCTGTCCCTGGCCTACCACATGCCCAAAGTATGCCACCTCTCCCATGGCCACCTGGCATTTCTCGGCTTTGACAGTGAGCCCGGCCCTCTGTATCCTGCCCAGCACTTTACTAAGGTGGGATAGGTATTCTTCCCAGCTGGCACTAAAGATGGCAATGTCATCCAGGTACGCCATGGCGTACTCCTCAGCACCATTTAACACCTGATTCACCAACCTTTGGAAAGTGGCTGGGGCATTCTTCATTCTGAAAGGCATTACTTTAAACTCAAATAAGCCTATCGGAGTGATGAAGCCTGACCTCTCCCTAACTCTGTCCATCAACTCTACCTGCCAATACCCCTTGGTCAGGTCAATGGTCGTAAGGTAGGTCACCCCTCCCAACTTGTCTAGGAGTTCATTCATTTGGGGCATTAGGTGGGCGTCTGACTATGTGACTGCATTCAGTCCACAATAGTCCACACAGAAATGAGTTGAGCCATCTGGCTTGGGTACAAGGACTATGGGTGAGGCCCAGGGACTGTGGGATCTCTGGATTACCCCTAAATCCAGCATCTCCTCCACTTCCCTCCTAATGTCCTTTTGGACAGCCTCTGACACCTGATATGCTATCCGTCATATGGGCGTCTGTGTCCCTGTCTCCACATCATGTGTCACTAAGGGGGTTAGTCCAGCCTTGGCGTTAAACAAGGGAGCAATGTCCACTAAAACCTCCCTTACTTCCTGGATCAGGCCTGGGGTCAGCTGGGGAGGCAATTTTAATGCCTCAAAAGAGGACTCCTATTTACTCTCTTCCAGGAAGTCCAGAAGGGGGTCTCCTTCATCCATCGCCTCCCCATGACTACACACTGCAAACACCATGTCAGCCCTATTTGCATATGGCTTTATCATGTTGACATGGTACATCCTTTCTGTTTGTCTTCAGTCAAGTAACTCCACAATGTAGTTCATGTCATTTACCTTCCTAACCACTTTGTATGGTCCTGCCCACTCAGCCTGCAGCTTGTCTTTCCAGACCGGAATAAGGACCATGACTTCCTGACCCACCATGTACGAGCAAGCTCTGGCTCTGCAGTCATACCACACTTTTTGTTTCTGTTGGGCAGCTGCCAGGTTGCTCTGGGCTGTCCCCATAAGCTCATTCAGCCTTTCCCTAAACCTAAGGACGTAATCCACAATGGGAGTTCCCTGGGTGGCATGCTTACCTTCCCAGTACTCATGGATCAAGTCTAGGGGCCCACTTACCCGGAGTCCATATAAGAGTTCGAAGGGGAAAAATCCTGTTGACTCTTGGGGCACCTCCCTGTATGCAAACAACAGGTGGGAAAAATATTTCTCACAGTCCCTCCCATGCTGTTCAGCAAATGCCCGGAGCATTGACTTTAGTGTACCATTGAATCTTTCTACAAGCCGATTGGCTTGTAGGTGATATGGTGTTGTGCATCTCTGCACCACCTCACACTTCTCCCATAAACATTTCATCAGGTCCAACATGAAGGAACCCCCTCAATTGGTAATTACCTTCTTCGGAAATCCAACACGGGAGAAAATCCCAAGGAAGGCATCTGCCACTTTGTCTGTCTTCAGAGAGGATAGGGGGACTGCTTCTGGGTACCAGGTGGCATAATCCACCACAGTCAGGATGAATCTTTTCCCTGAGGAGCTGGGGGTATTTAAAGGCCCCACAATATCCATTCCCACTCTCTGGAATGGCCCTTCTCTATGGGAAATGGGATTAGGGCTGCTTTGGTTTTCTTGCCCGCCATCCCTATTTCTTGGCACCGGTGACAAGACCTGCAATAGTCCTTCACCTGCTGGGTAGGCCAATATAAATTCTGGGCCAACTGCTGCATAGTGCACATGATTCCCAGATGACCAGACAAAGGAATATCATGGGCAATCTTGAGCAACTGCTCACTATACCACTTTGGAACAACAAGATGCCTGCCTAACATCCCTCCCTCTGTCTGTACTGCCTGAGTATGCATAAGTCCATTTTCCCAATAAACCTTATGTCTGCCATCACCTCCCTGTGTGCCGTCCGTGCCTGCCCAAGCTCTCAGCTTCTCTAAACTAGGGTCACTTCTCTGAGCAGCTGTGAACCCCTCTCATATTCCCAAGGCATGGGACAGGTCCCCTTTAGTCACTAAACTAGGGTCCCTAGAACTAGCCTTAGGGCACTCAGGATCACTGTCAATCCCAACCCTCTGACAACAGGTCATCCCTCCCTCTTTGGAGTAACCCTCTGTAGCTGTGTGGTTACTTGCTACTGGGGAAATTTCTACCCCCTTTTTATCAGTCTCCTCATCTGGAGACACAGGCTGGGGAACCAGTCTCTCAGTGGTTTCCACAATGGTTTCTGTGGGGTTCAGGGAACTACAATTTTCCCTTGCCGCTTGGCTACAGCTAACTGCACATACCATCCCCTGCTGGAGATTGTTACCCAGGATCACATTCACTGCTAATGTTTTGGCTACAGCCACCTGTTTCACAGTTCCCCCTGTTTCACCCCAGTCTAGGAGAACACTAGTGAGGGGCAATGTTTTCTCCCCACCTGCAAAGTCCTGTACAGTGACGTATTTATTGGGTATAAACTGACCAGGCTGTACCAGATCCCCCGTTACCAAGGTCAGTGATGCCCCTGCCTCCCTTAACCCCTGCGTCTGTACACCGTTCACCAAGACTGGGTGCATGTGTTCCCTCATGTTCACTGGCATGCTTCCAGGGACACACAAACAACCCACTTCTTTTCTAGCACCCGGTTGTGTATTATTGCTCGCCTTTTTGGGACACTGTCTGGCAATATGCCCAGTTTCTTTACACAACCAGCATTCA
The DNA here is from genome assembly GCA_016271365.2 of Neoceratodus forsteri. NCBI lineage: Eukaryota > Metazoa > Chordata > Ceratodontiformes > Ceratodontidae > Neoceratodus > Neoceratodus forsteri. Next base: position 377,476,867 of record CM057449.1, read on the forward strand.
TTTCTTCTCTCAGAGAAATCTTTTCCCTGAAACCTGGGACTAACTGGTTTCAGTGGAGGCAGTGAAGGTTTTAGCTGCCCTGAAGGCATGCTTTTCCATTTCTGTGCTGCCCCACCCACCCCATTCACTCTCAGAGCAGGTCTGCTCTTGGCATAGCAGTCCGAGAGTTCTGCAGCCTCTTGCACTGTTTTGGGATCTCGGTCCTCTAGCCAAGTTTTTAGTTCATCTGGGCATGCCCAGAAAAACTGTTCTAACAGAATCACATTTTCAATTTTATCAACAGAGTTTGCCTCAATTCCTTCCCACCAACATTTTAAAAACTGACTTTGTTTCATGGCTAGCTCCTCGCAGCTCATGTCAGGGCTTCTCCTGAGCTTATGGAATTTAGCTCTGTATGATTCAGCAGTCAATTCAAACTTTTTTAACAGTGCAGCTTTAAGTTTGCTGTAATCATCACTGTCCTCATTTTCCATTTGATCCAGTGCATCCTGAGCTTTCCTGGTAAGTAGTGGGGATAGCTGGAAGCTCCAGGACTCTCTAGGAATTTTAGCCTGAATACAAACTTTTTCAAAAGAATTTAAAAAGGCATCGATATCCTCCCCCTCTTTAAATTCAGCTATTAATTTGGAGTTCAATTTGTAATCCAGTCCTGCAGTCCCAGTTAACCCCAAGCCACTTACCTGCTCTGGTGCCGCTGGTCAGAGTCACATCTTCTCCAGTTCGTATTGCCTCTGGCGCTTCTGCTCCATACAGTCAGCATCTCTCTATTCTCACTCTGCTTCTCGGCATTCTCACTCTGCCTCACGGTCTGTCTCTTGCTTCTCTTGCTCCCTCTTCTACTGGAACTCCAGCTCCATCCTGCGCAACTCAATTTTCAGCCTGAGCACCTCTGGATCCAGGATACTGCTGACCTTCTCCTGCTGCTATGGCCCTTCACTGACAGTGTCCCTGTTGTCCTCCTCATCGGATCTGGACACTGCACTGGCCGCTAGCCCTGCCACACTCAAGGTTTGATCCTTTTCAGTCACAGTCCGAGACTCGCTGCTCTGGGTATCTGCTACCATCAGGGCATCTATGAGGTTCTGCTTTCACCATAAACGGGACTCCTCTGTCACTGCACAACTGCTTTAAGGAGTCTACAGTGTGCCTGCTGTAGTCGGAAGTTATATTTCCTAACTGCTGCTACTCTGACAGGCACATTAGAAAAGAAAATGAAACTGGCAGGAACTTGACTGTAAGCCAAGGGATATAGTTCTGTTTCCATTTAAAATGAAACACTGCCTTTCTTTTTTTTTTTTCAAGTGAGCTGAACAGTCTCAAGCTGACACACTGAACAATAAAGCTTATACCACCAAACTTTTTTGCTCCACTGCCAACCAATCTGTCACAACCCCAATCAGCAGGTCAGCCCTCTGCTCCCAAAGTGCCAGCCTCGAAGTGTAGTATTGTGAACAGTTAACAGAACAAGGTAACCTTCTTGTCTGTTTTTGTGGGTTCGAGTCACCTTTGTCCCAAGTTCTGGAGGGATTCAAACTGATAACCTCTTGTTAGCATACCCAATTGTCAGGCTCAGATAATTCTGTCTTCAGGGGGCCAGATATATTTGCCTACAGGCACCTAACTGGATATTACAAAATGAACCCTTAGAACTCTATGCAAGACCTAGAGAACTTTTACCTGTTTCCCGGTTTGTTGCCACAATAAGCTCATGCACAGTGTCAACTGTAACCATCTAAGCTTCACTTATAAAAAAAGAAGTTTCAAGGCACACCAGGCAGTTTCTGTTTTCAAAATATATATCTTTACTTTAAAATAGGTAAAAATAGGAAAACAGTAAATACAGAACAAGATATCCCAACACGTACAATCTTAAAAACAAAACCGGTTTAAAAGTGCAAATTCCTACAACCCATACACTCAGACTGGTCTTATCTAATGTATTCTTACTTTCTAAATCTTTCAATGCTTTGATATTCCCCTTTCTCAGTCAGAAAATGAATGTCTCTCTGTTACTCTAAGGTCTGCTCAGTATACTTAAAAGCAGTCTTGAGTCGGCCTTCTCTCTGAGGTCACCTAACTCCACCTTGGTGTATTAAAATTTATATTTTATAACATAGGATGTCCTAATAAGATAGTTAAAAAAAAAATAGGTGACATCAGTGAATCTCTTCTCTTCATGTGACTTCCCCAAACTAGTCTGTGATCTGCTTCACACCGACATCAAAGTCTCATGCATGGGACAGACATAAGGCAATTATAGTGGGGAGTTGCAGGACGTAGACTGTTGGTTAACTAGAATCTGCAGCTTATCCAATAGGTAGGGAAATGGGCAGACTGGGTGGTCCAAGTGGTCCTTGTCTGCTGTCAAAGTCTATGTTTCTATGTTTCTATGTTTCTCTTTGATGTAATTAACTGGCTTCCTTGGAAGACACCCCGAACACATGCATATGCCCCTTTCTTCATGACACCTAGTGCAAGTCAAAGGATTTCCCTGAGGACGTCATAAATGGATATTTTAGTTCCTGACTTCAAAGCAAACTGACAAGCTAATTGGATCCCAGATAGTAGTTTAACCTACGTCCTGTCCTTTGAACTTATACCTGGGGGGGGGTTGATGTGTCATTTCAGCAAGACAGTAGTTTCTACTGACAGACACTCCCCTACATATTTATATTGCAGAAAAAATATAGTGTAATCAGAACCAGCTGTCCACATGCCACATTACTTACTAAACTATACCGAGCACACAGCCTTGGAAACAGTGTTGGCCCAATGACACTGCATGTGGTTGGCCTATCATGCACTTTATTGAAACAACATTTTACTTAGCATCAAACAAAACCCAAATTCAAATCCAAAGTGTTTATTTGTAAACACTTCCTGAATGGTCTAGTCCCTTAACTAATTCCCCAAAGCGCAAACATGTGGTGGTGCTGCAGGGGCAAGCCTTGAGTTACTCACAGTTCCAGTTTTGCTATGAATAAAAGACTAATGGGATTCAGAACAAAGAACAAAATGGGGGTTGCAGCACAATCCATCCATGGTCCGTAAAAGTGTCCATTGCCTTCATTGACTCTAGTACTCCCACAACACTCTTTTTCAGCCGCACTATTTCTGGCTGTCAGTTCCACATGATGCTGCACATGTGCAGCAGAGCTTACTGTGCCCAAGATGGTCAACATGCATTCTGTGCACAGGCATGAATTCAGTGGTTATGATGTGCATGCACGATACAGCCCCCCATGCCCAAGATGGCTGTGGGTGACTCTGTGTGATCATGACTGCAATGCACATGCTTGCACATCACAAATGCAGCCATAGTGCTCTAGCTAGTGTTTGTTAAATTGTGCAATGGAATGCTTTAAAAGTATGTCTGTAATGAATTATTTGTGCTATTGAACAGTACAAGGCTAACAACTCTGGAAGCTGAGTTCCTCTGTTTTTATTCACATAGAAAACATGAGTGACCAGGTGTAAGCTTACTCACACATTAATATTCTCATTCATGTATTTATTAATTTGTTTATTTGTAATTGTTAACCACATAGGGCACACTGAGTTGTAACATCTTGTGGGTTACATAGACCTATTTATTTTTTAGTTCAAAATTTATTTACCCAGGGTAGTTGGCTGAGAGGCAACATCTAATTTGTAGAGGGATCCTTACTCTTCCCATTTCTACAGCTGTTTGGAGTACAGTACTGGGAGGTATAGTGACTTGTTAGAGGTCACACAGTCAGTATATGGAACTAGTGGGGTTTGAACCTGTAATCTCCTGGTTTCAAAGCCAGGGTTATAAAAACGAGACCACATTGACTCACAATTTTTTTTTATTGATGGTGGAATGTTGGTCAGCATACTGGGAAAATCCCCTATTCCTACAGTAAGTGCAATGGAATCTTTAACTTGCACTGGACATCTACCAGAGATTGGCAAAAGAAATCTCAGTTTAATGTCTCATCTGAAGGAAGGATCTGCAACCATGTAGATACCCCTTTGCTGCACTACAGTATCAGTACTGGGTATAACCTCATGTTCCTGTTGTGGGATGAGACCCCATGACCATTTGACCTTTGAGCTCTAGAGGTGAGCATGCATTAAACCACAGATACCACATCTAATCTGCCTCAACCATGACATGTAGTACATAAGCAGTTAGGACAGTTTGCATGCCTGTTCAATCACTGACTTTTTATCCATGACTGTAGGCAAGGTAAGATAAAGTTAATTTTATAGCACTCAATCCACATGGGATTTGAGTGCTTTACAGAACATACATAACCAGTCTGAGGCCATCTCGTTATTAATTTCAGCCAGACAATGGCTCAACACCAACACTACAGATGCTTCATCGGGAGCACTAGACAGGTACAACTGGGTATCATCTGCATAGCAGTGAAATCCTACATTGTACCATCTAATGATCTCCCCTAATGGCAGCAAGTACACAGAGAACAAAATGGGGGTGAAAATAGAGCCTTGTAGAACTCTACAGGACAACACCAATGCCTCTGAGGTAAAATTCCCTAAAGCCTCCTGCCGTATTCTCCTGGCTGAGTAGGAATCAAACCAGCACAAAACTGCATCGCTGAGACCCACCTATTTCCTCAGGTGATCCAAAATCTCCCCATGATCCACTGTGTTAAACGCCAATGAGACATTGAAAAGCACCAGGTTTGAACAGTGTCCTTGGTCCCTCACATGGAGGAGATCATGAGTCACTCTGATAAGAGCTGTCTCAGTGCTGTGCCAAGGCCATAATTCTAACTGGAGAGGTTCACTATGGAAAGAGACTCCAGGTGATCAGTCAGTTGTTCAGCCACTGCCTTCTCGATAACCTTCCCTAGAAAGGGTAGGTTAGAGACAGGCCTATAATTCAGTAGAACATCAGGGTCCAAGGAAGGTTTTTTAGAAGGAACCTGACCACGGCCTTTTCCAAGGCTGATGGAAAGACACCCTCCCTCAAAGACTCATTCATGATCTCAGTGAATACTGGACCTAGGAACTCACCACCGCTGAGAACCAGCCAGGTTGGTTCCGGGTCCAGCATACTAAACTAAAGACCACTCATGGCACCTGTGCCTCAGAAACTAGTCAAATCTCATGCCAGACAGGCAGATCTACGTCATCAAAGGTACAACCACTACCAGCCCAAACCGGGCAACTAGAAGAAATTCCAGACCTAATGGCCGATACCCTATCAGCAAAAACACACCCAAACCCCTCACACTTTTCTGCAGAAATAGCTCAGACAGACTGCAGACAGGGGATTTAGCAATCTGCCCACAGTGCAAAAGAGCTGGGCTGGGCGATTCTTCCCTGCAGCAATCGACCGTGGCAGGAATTCTGCTTTATTCAGGATAATTGCCCTTTGATATTCAGTATAGTAAATGCTTAATGTCGGTCTTCTCCTTCACAGACCTGGAACTTCTCCAAGAATGCTTCAACCCTTGTCCCTTTGTCTTCAACTGCCATAGCTCAACACAGTACCACAGTGATCTATGATGGGAAGTCAAGGGATGAATGCGGAAAGGTGTAATAGAATATAGGGTGGCTGTAAGCACCATATTATAGCACTCCATATCCACCTCTGGAAATTGTGCACATGCCAGCAAAATACCCACAACATCCAGTGCCTCCTGGAGTTTGTGAGGCTCCAATTTATGTTTTGGATGGCACCAGATAATCTCCATAGAGGGGGTAGTTAAACAGGAGACCCCACACTGGAACACAACTGCATGATTATCTGAGCAAGAGACTGAATCAACCTTGGCTGTACTAATGTCAAGTCTAGATGAGAAGACCAGGTCCAATGTGTGACCATGCTGATGGGTTTCAGAGACAACAGCCTGTGTCAGTCCCTATAAAGACATCAACTGGAGGAGCTCCTGCCCAAAATGTGAAGTTTAATTGTTGACCCAGATATTGAAATCCCCTAGCACCAATAACCTGGGGTGTCCAACATCTGTTTGGCAATGAATTCCACCAGCTCCTAGAGAAAATCACTCCCACTGCCTGGGGGTTGGTAAATGAGAGTGATCCTGCCAGTAACACCTGAACCACATTGGGCCACACACATTCAATGGATCTGAAGGTTCTCATGGGGGTGCAGTGAGTCCCAGAGTGGATCTAATACAGATGGCCACTCCACCCCCTCTGTAATCCCTCCTTGGATGGTGCACTATGGAAAAACCAATAGGAACAGATGCTTCCAGCACAGGGCCAGCATCAACACCCAGCCAGATTTCTATGATGCATGCAAGGTTAGTAGAGAAGTCTGTGATTAATCCCTCCATCACAGCCGTCTTGTTCCTCAGTGATTTTGCATTACTGTAAATGTCCTGAAGGGGACAAGTATTGTTGGCCATACAGACTACTTTCTTCTCATTGAAATTAGGCAGAACCCTTGGGAGGGGAACCAGACATGACAGTCCTCGATCCTGATTCCATATCCTCCCTGGGTGCCTCCTGAACCTTACCACACAAATACTACCCTCCCAAACTGCCATACCCAGGACTTCCACATTGGTAAGTGCTCCTCCATCACAGGATCCCCAGTTTCCCACAGTGGCTGAGGACCTCTCCAGGAAGAACCAATGGGATCCCGACAAATGGATGAAGTGACCACAGGTGGTCACCAGAGTAGCTGCACCTATTTCATTAAAGCCTCTGCACATAGTTAAGTAATAATCTTAACATTCTTGTTAAAACACCCAAAACCACACAGACAAATCCCAGAATGCACCACACAGTCACAATCAAAAAATGCACCAAACAACTAACTCATACAATAATTAAACTAACCTCTGTAACACTCCAACTACAAACACACAAATAACATAAATCCAGATTCATATATCCACACACTCACTCTCTCTCACACAGATAATAACACAGTAACAATAACTCATCTAAAGCCCAAGCCGCACTGTCATCAGCACAATCCCCACAACAGTAAATAAATAAAAAGGGCTAAAACAAATTAAAAGGAAAATGCAGCATTCCATTTTTGGTGCACCAGGTGACAGTTCAAATGTTAAATAGTACCATATGTCCATAAGCCCAAAACAGAACTTAAACGCTTTCACCAAAAGAAAGATTCTGAAATAAAGGTAAATTCACAAGTGAAGACACTAATAGAGAGATCACCACCACAAGCACAGCTTTGGAGCAGAAGCCAGACATTTCAACTTTGGCCCTCGGGCACTCTCACCCCCCTCAGTTGGTTGAATCAGTCCCCTGTAAAGTTGCCACAGAAAAAAGTTGATATCAGCATAATCAGTAGGCATCCAAATGCTCACCTACACAGGCAAATGAAGGAAAATGTGTCTTGTTCCTGACTACTCCCTCATAGCAGTCACAAGCAGTCACACAGCAGTGGCTGTCTATTGGCTTGTGAATGTCCCAGCAGCCACACAGCCTGAGTCTGGTTCCCCTCCTCCAACTCTGATAGTTTGCTCTGAGGGTCTCTTCCAGTCCTCACTGAGCTGTTCCAGCTCCACGATCACCACGAACCTCAGTTGGATCAAGCAAGATACTTCAAAAAAACTTAACAGCAGGTGAGTCCCGACTCCAATTCACCACTAAGTATAGAGTTGGATCAAGAAATGAACTGTGTGCAAATACTGTATGTGTCTAAGAAGTTGAATACTGCACCACAAATTGAAATATCCCTTCCTAAAAATAAAAACCTAACTCCTTAACAATAACTCACTTTGCCATCTAACTAAATGACCTTCCCTAGTCCTACGACTGACTAAAATAAATTAATAAATTTAGTGTAGGTTAAACAGTAAACCCTGTAAACTAACATGGATTCTCCAACAAATTATTTTTAAAAATGTTGGTAAAATCAGCTCAGTAGAGCCCTAGAGAGACAGTCAGCCCATTGTGGTGGCCAACTTGGATCGTCCAGCACTTCATGATGATATCTACAGCCAGTTACAATTGTGGTGGGAGGGCTGTGAGGCAAGCAATCATTCACCAAGAGACTGTAAACAATGATGACATCTAGGGCCAGTTACAATTGTGGTGGAAGGGCTGTGAGGTGGGCACTCATTCACTAGGACCTGAACTGTAATGGTCACAACTCATTTCATGTTGGCTATTGTATAGCAAGCAGAGGAAAAAGAGTCTTTGCTACTATCAAACTAACATGAATTTTAACAAGTGACCTGGTTATGAAATGAATGCTGTAGAATATTTAATGTCTACTGGAAAAATCACTGGAATTAGGATACAGGACATTTATTTACAGTTTGCCAGAAGGATGCATTTCTGAAGCACACTGTTGCACTGCTTGCATGAGCCCAGGTCTTCGAGTGAGAAAAATCCACAGCATTATGGTCTAGCAATATGATCTATACTGTGTGTGATAGGCTATGCATAACAGATGTATGTAATAAGTATTATGCAAACTGCACAAAGATATTGTTTAGTTTCTGTTGTTACGTGTCTGGTATGTATGCCTCATTAAATGTCACCTTGGACAAGCAGGCATTGTTTATTGGAAGGGATCAATAGAACCTATATTGAATGTGACTAGAATGGAGTGTGGTCATGTGCAAAAAGCCAGTTTACAATGGAACCCCCACTGTGAAGGTAGTTGGCCCTGACAATCGCAAGTAGTTAAGGTAATGGGGGATTCATTAAGAGTGAGGCCCTTAATTAACATGGCCAGTTGCAGGAGCCAAACTGTTGTGAACTGGTTAGTAGCCTTGTAAAAGCAAATGACTGATTCTATGACAATGTTCTAGGAGTTCCTAGTAGGAAGGAGCTGAACCTTCTGACTGATGTGGCATTGTAGGACAGCCATGAAGGGTATATCATTCTGAGTCTTTGCTGAAGCAGGTAGATGTGGAGCCAGACATACTGCATGCCCACTGAGCAAAAAGGGGAGTACTGGTCTCTTAAATCTCAGGCCTATGTGGCAAGATGTCCTCTATGCCAGCTGTTCTTCAACCCTCTGGCTGTAAATTCTGTACACTATTGCAATTATCTATATTGTATGTAATAATCAACATCTGTACACTATTGTAATTATCTGTACTGTATGTAATAATCATCATATGCTCCCCAATCCCCCCATCTCCCCCCCAGGTCGCGTCTGGAAACTAGGGGTGCTCTGCTCAGTACGCCTGCCTGGTTAAACTCTTAAATAAATAAATAATAAATAAATAAGATGTCAGTAATCTCAAAGAAGAACCTGTGGGGTTAGAGTACTCTGAATTAAGTGAGTGGTAGTGGGTTTTTTTTCAGCATGTAATTCTTTCTGATTAAGATTGTTTATTTTTTTTTAATTTCATAGCGTTGTGTTTCCTCTAATTTGCTGTATATCTTATAAATTTTGTGTAAAGTAAGCAATAAGGTGAGAAAGGATGTGCTTTGTTCTGGGATAATGATAGATGTATGGTGGGTTGAAGCATAAGGCCAAAGGACAAGTGCTCCTACCAGCAGAGAAATACCATTATTCCAGCACAAAGTGCACTCAGAGTGCCTCAATGAAGTTATGAAATATATGTATTAGAATTAGTAAATAAATAATAAAAACATAATGTAAATGAAGTTTAGAAAAAACTTAAAAAAGGAGAAAATAATGAAGTATTCCTATTGAGCCATTGCAATTACGTTGTTTAACCAGTAGATAGTAGACACTACATGATTTTAATACAATTGAATTGAGGTGTATTAACACAGCTGTGCATGCATAATGTAAACAGGAAGGTGAGGTCACAAATCTTTTATCACAGCTTTTGTGCTGAGATATCAGCACTGGGTTCCGAGCTCCTCACTCAATCAGGTTTCTGGATTTGGAGGAGAAGCCTCTGCTACAGGTGGATCCAAGATGGCAGAGTAAAGCGTCAGTGCTGGCTGCATGGCTGTCTGAGCTCCCTTGTTGATAACTAAGATCAAACGATAACTACTTTGGGCTTTTTCAACCTGCCTTTACTATTTTGCTAGTGAGCAAACATTAAAACCAAGAGGTACTGGCAGTAGTGGAGTTCAAAGGATTTCACATACCTAAATGGAACAAATACCCAACCTGATTGAAATGAGGAGTATGTCCCAGCATGGCTGGCACCTCACCAATCACTTGGAATCAGGTCATCAACAAAAACGGAAGAAGAAATAGGACAGTGAACCCAAACAAAATACCAGAGACACAGCATCCAAACCCACTACTTCAGGGCACACCAGACTCCAGCAAGAGAAACGCAACTTTCAAGTCTTGACAATGACAATCTTCTCAAGCAAACTACTGTCCCCCCTTCCTGCAACCCCTACACATTCTACACTCATACAGCATTGCATTAGGAAGTCCTGTTTAGACCTGGATGTCGAAGATTAGTGCTACACTACAGCTAATGGAGAGAATGACGAGAATATCATCATAGAGGGAAATACGGATGTGGCTAATGAGGCAAAAATGTCCCAAGAGGTTAGTGAAACTGACAACTTAAGCATATCGAATAATAACTCAGTTGATATCACTAACCCGGGCGTTCTCCAATCTAACCCCCAGCTGGAAGTTATTACAAACAACACAAGCTCTGAAAGGATCTTGGCTCCTGGTAAGGTTAATGAGTTTAGTACTATTCCAGTTCAGGAAGCCAGCAAAGATAATGGGTTTAGTGCTTCCCCAATTCAGGGAGCCCTGAATGCTGTAAGTTTCCATACAGGTACCTTGACGCTCAAAAATTTCAAACTATTTCAGGAGGAGATACGAAGTGAAACAAAAATAGGCTTTAATATGTTTATGGCTGCTTTGGCAGATTTAACCAAAACATTCTCTGATTTAAGTAATAAGATGCAAATGCCGTCAATCAGAACTAATGAAATAGAACAACGCATAAGTTCCTTGGAGGATAAAATGAAGCCGGTAATTGAAAAACAAAAAGCACATAATGGAACAATTAAAGAGTTAAAACTAAAGCTTAATAACCTGGAAGATTGCTCCAGGCAAAACAATGTAAAACTCACTGGTATTACAGAGGGTGCAGAGGGGAAGGGGGCTCCTATCCCTTATTTTTAAAAATTGATGACTTTGGCCTGCAATGAAAATTTCAAGAAGAAAAATCATTCTCAATAGAGCACACAGGGCAGGGGGTTACCCGAGGAATTATCAAGAAGGTAGCTACCAATGCAGAACATCTAGACAAGTTTTCATAAAGCCACAATATTTTCATGACTGTGAGGCCATCTTAAGGGCAGCTCATTTTCACAGGGGCGGCTAATGACAGAAATCTTTTAAGTTTTCTGCTTTCCCTGACTTTTCTATGAACACTTCAACATCCATAAAAGTCTTTGATCAAGCTATAGGAATGTTACGTCAGAGGAAAATTAAGTTCTCTCTGTCACCCCCAGCCAGACTAAAATATTTTCTTCACGGTCAGATGGATTGGTTTACAGACCCCAAAAAAGCTGAGGGCTTTCTTAAGAACCCTGAATCTAACAACTCACAGGATCAATCTTCAGTTCAACAAGGAACCTCTACAGATACTAGTAGAGACTGATCAAAAGTTATAGAGTATTGTATTTGAAGTTTGCCCAAAGTATTAACGAATAATAGTTTAAAGCTGTTGTCTCACAGCATCCAGTCAAACATGAGCACAAATGGTTTGCTGAATCTAGTGCCTAAACACAATGACAAATAAATTAGAAACATAGAAACATAGACTTTGACAGCAGATAAGGACTGCTTGGCCCACCCTAGTCTGCCCCTTTCCCTACCTACAGGATAGGCCTCAGATCCTAGTTAACCAACAGCCTATTTCTACCTACCCTCCACAAGAACTATCTTATGTCTGTCCCATGCATTCTTGAACTCTCCCACAGTTTTTGACCCCACAACCTCCTCAGGAAGGCTGTTCCATGCATCCACTACCCTCCCTGTGAAAAAATACTTCCTCACATTGCCCTGGAATCGCCCCCCCATCTTTAAATTGTGTCCCCTTGTTCTTGCACATCTCTTTTTCTGAAAGATGCTACCCTCTTGGACTTTGTTGTTTCCACTGAGGTACTTAAAAGTTTCTATCATGTTCCCACTCTCCCTTCTTTCCTCAAGGGTATACATATTAAGCTCCTTTAGTCTCTCCTCATACGGCTTCTCTTGCAGACCCTGCACCATTTTAGTTGCCTTCAGGTAGAAGACTTGGTTTGCTGGCCAAGGCACCTAGCTTCACCTGAGCTCTTTCCTTCTAAGACTGCTTGAAAGGCAGAGTAGAGAAACTTACCAGAGCAAGGGAGAAGGATTAAGACTTAGTTTGGCTAAGCAGATTTACTGTGTGGTGGTGTTTTTATTTTTTTACTCACAGGGATTGCTACTGTTTGTTGCTAACATTTCATTGCTTTATTTTTTCTCTGATTCAAATTGTTGTTGCTGGTATACCTTCTTCTACAAGGTGTGTCTTCAGGTGTGTGCTAACAGATTACTGCTGTAATCTTCTGATTCAAATTGTCTTTTGCAAGGTATATCTTCTGTTACTGCTTTATTTTTCTCTGGAGCAAAGTGTTTCTTACAGGGCATATCTTCTCTGAAATTACTGTATTACAGGTGGAGCTTACATTTTTGTGACTTTTTTATCATTGGGCTAAGCAAAATTACTGTTTGACACTGTGTTTCATTTTATTCTTGTTTGTTGAAAAGGTTTGTTGTCTCAGAGGTGTTTCAGTCTCCTTCTCACATTGAAGGAGCTAATTGCTTTTCCTCCCACAGCTCTTCCAAAGGATTAGGTGTGTATGTGGGGGTGGAGCTGGCAAACTGTCAGTAATTTCCAACAGAAAGAAGGGTTAAAAAGTCAGGTTAGTTGATATCTTGGAGGTAGAAGACTTGGTTTGCTGGCCAAGGCACCTAGCTTCACCTGAGCTCTTTCCTTCTAAGACTGCTTGAAAGGCAGAGTAGAGAAACTTACCAGAGCAAGGGAGAAGGATTAAGACTTAGTTTGGCTAAGCAGATTTACTGTGTGGTGGTGTTTTTATTTTTTACTCACAGGGATTGCTACTGTTTGTTGCTAACATTTCATTGCTTTATTTTTTCTCTGATTCAAATTGTTGTTGCTGGTATACCTTCTTCTACAAGGTGTGCCTACAGGTGTGTGCTAACAGATTACTGCTGTAATCTTCTGATTCAAATTGTCTTTTGCAAGGTATATCTTCTGTTACTGCTTTATTTTTCTCTGGAGCAAAGTGTTTCTTACAGGGTATATCTTCTCTGAAATTATTACAGGTGGTGCTTTACAGGTTTTACAGTTTTATCTAACATTAGGATAAGCTTTCAGGGTTACTGCATTTGTTGTTGACTGATTGTTTCTGCTCTTACCTCCTTGTTCTTTCGTCCGTGGTTCTTCTTTTTAGGCAGGGGAAGGGCCCAGCCACCCACCCCCATCCCCAACCACCCCACGCTACACTCCTTTTATAGGGTACGACAGTTGTGACATATCCTGTGGCAGAGCAGGAAGGGGCGGATCAGTGGGGCCTCCACAAGGTGATATCATTTACAGATGCACTAGTAATTTAACTTATTATAACAAGTTAAACAAAGCACAATTAAACCATTACTTGCATTTTTTTTCCTTTTTTTTTTTTCCTTCAAATTACTCTGACTAGGTTACAAACCCAGCAACTTATTTGGAATGGATTTCATTAACTGCAGGTACTGTGGAACAATTTTCAGAAGGACAGTCTTACAGGATTTAGGACACTGTCCTACATGCTGGGCCTTTGGAGATCTTAGGGCTCAGCTCCGGGCAACATGGGCAGAGATTAACGCCTCAAATTTCATATTGAAGAGGAAATACATTATAAGAACCACCCGCCATTTCCCAGCATCCAACAGAAAAACCTCGACTGCAGAGGGTAGTTGGTCCAGGAGGTTGGCAGGTGGTTAGAGGAGCAAATCAGGTGCCCCATCACCTCTGCTCTCCAACACATTACCTCCAAAACCATATAAACACTACAAACAGGTATCTGCCTCTATCTCTGAAATCAAATAAAGAGGCAGAAGACACTGCAGAGCAGGACACTGCGGGCACAGGAGCTAGCACAACAAAACTCACCCAAATCAGGAACCAAAACTAAACAAGCACAAAGGAAATCCAAAACTTCTGATCATAGGAGACTCCATGTTTCGGGAGTTGATACCCATCTCCAGCAGGGTGATGGTCAGATGTCTCCCAGGTACATCAGCATGGAGAGACACTGACCGCATTACTAAAATTGTTCACAAGGCAGGAGAAAACATTGATGTCCTAGTACACATAGGGACTAATCGATCTCACCAGCCGGTCAGTTGTGGAGACCAAGGAACACCTGACTAGGCTGGGTGACAAACTATCATCTATTTCGTCCAGCATCTCCTTCTCTGAGATCCTGCCAGTCTGGGAGAGGGGAGCAGATGGGCGGAAGGTCGAGAAGGAGATGAGGAGCTAAACACGTGGCTCAGGACTGGTGCCAGGAAAAAGGACACTGATTTGTAGGAACTGGCAACAGTTCTGGGAGCGAAAGTTCTTTAAATTTGATGGACTGCATCTGACTAAAGAGGGAGTCAGTGCATGGGGCAGAAGTTTGACGTCTTTGCAGAATATTTAAACTAGCAAATGGGGAGAGGGTGCAGCACCCCATCAGTCGAATGGGAAGAACACCTCCTCAGCTAGTGGTCAAACAGGAATTCAGCATGTTTGCCATTCATTTGCATCACCAAGTAAGAAAAAAGGTTTGTCTCCCCATTCGATGCACAGGGGTAATGCCAAACTTCACCCAACAAATAACACACCAAAATCTGGCCAATGGAAAATCATGTACACAAATGCTCACAGCCTGGGAAATAAGATCCCAGACCTGCAGGAAATAATGTCAGAGGCTAAACTGGACACAGTAGCAATTAGTGAGATGTGGTTTACCAGTAACCACACTTGGGAGACTTCAGTACCTGGCTATGTATTGTTCAGAAGAGACCGAGGAATGACAAAGGGGGAGGAGTGGCCCGTATGTTAATGAAAATATCAAAGCTACAGAAATTCAGAATACACATAAGGAGCCAGAAGAACTGTGGGTCACCCTGGAAACAGGAAATGGGACAGCCATAAGAACTGGGGTTGTCTACAGGCCCCCAGACCAGAGGGAGGACATAGATACATTACTGTTAGAAGATATACAAAACATGACAGCTAAAGGGAGGTTCTGATAATGGGAGACTTCAACATGCCAGATACAGATTGGTCAATACCAGCAGGAACATCTGCCAGAACTAGACTCATAGTGGATTCCTGCGGGGAGGTCCTCAAACAACTGGTACAGCAACCCACAAGAGACAGGGCTATCCTAGATCTAGTACTGACTAACAAAGAAGGGATCACAGATCTCCAGGTAGAAGGTCACCTGGGGCCAGTGACCATCACATGGTATGGTTCAGTTTGGTTACTACATCTAAATCATCCCATTCCAAGGACAAAATATGGGACTTCAGAGGAGCTGACTTTGATAAGATGGCCTACAGAGTTAAGCTAGCCCTGGCAAAAAGAAACACAGGTGAGGGTACAGGCAAAGTGGGCAAGCATTATGGATGCTATCTTGAAGCAACATCCCATTGTGTTAGACAGAAAAGGAAGTGCAAAAGAAGAAGGAAACCACTTTGGTTCTCAAATACAGTAGCAGAAAAGGTCAGAGCCAAAAGGCTGGCCTTCAGGAAATATAAGGAACACAGCGGGATGAAGATAGGAGGCATACCAAACTGCCTAAGGGAAGCAGGTAAGGCAGTAAGGCAGGCAAAGTCCCAAACTGAGGAAACACTAGCACGAACAGTAAAAGAAGGTGACAAGACTTTCTATAGATACATTAGTGAAAGGAGAAAGTCCAGAGGGGTATTGCTAAGCTTAATGGAGAAAAGGGAGCATGTGAGGAGGAGGACCCTGTAAAGGCATCTATCCTAAATAGATACTTTTGCTCAGTATTTACTGAAGAGAAGGTAGGACATGGCCCACAGCTCAGCATCATGGACACAGGGGGGAGGGAGGTGAGCACTACTCCCTTCACAAAAGAAAGGGTCCTACAAGAGCTTGCTAAGCTCAGGGTGGATAAGGCAATGGGACCTGATGGCATACATCCCAGGGTACTTAAGGAGCTAAAGGAGGAACTAGCAGAGCCATTAGCAGAATTGTTTAGTGAGTCTCTGAGCACAGGAGAGGTCCCAGAAGACTGGAGAAGGGCTCATGTGATCCCGCTCCACAAGAGTGGTAGCAGGGAGGAGGGGAACTACAGAACCCGGTCAGTCTTACCTCAGTAGTGGGCAAGATTATGGAGGCACCCTTAAGGAAAGGATAGTGCAACACCTGGAATCCATAGGGGCACAGGATCCAAGACAGCATGGGTTTACAAAGGAAGGTCCTGTCAAACTAATCTCATAGATTTCTTTGACTGGGTAACCAGAGTGGGACCAAGGGGGAGCAGTTGATGTCGCCTACCTTGACTTCAGCAAAGCTTTTGACACTGTTCCACATAGAAGATTGATAAATAAGCTGGGTAGGCTCGAGGTGGGTCAGAAGTTGGTCAACTGGGTGGCAAACTGGTTGACGGGCAGAAAACAGAGAGTGGTGGTAAATGGTATACAGTCAGAAGAGATGCAAGTCACAAGTGGGGTACCTCGGGGATCAGTCCTGGGGCCAGTCCTCTTCAACATCTTCATTAGTGACCTTGCAGATGGACTAGAGGGTAAAGCTTGTCTGTTTGCAGATGACACCAAGATCTGCAACAGAGTAGATGATCCAGATGGGTGGGCAGAATGAGAAGTGATCTGGATAAACTAGCAGAATGGTCAGAAGAGTGGCAACTGGGATTTAATGCAAAGAAGTGCAAAATCATGCACATAGGGAAGAGAAACCCTGAAGCCACCTATAGTCTGGGAGGAGTTGCTAGCAGTCACAAAGGAAGAAAGAGACTTGGGCATCATCATCACTGATGACCTAAAATCATCAAGCAGACCTCTAAAGCAGTAGGTAAGGCTAGGGGGTGTTAGGGTGTATTAGTAGGGGGTATCACATGTCGTGAAGAGGAGGTAAAATCCTCTGTACAAGACACTGGTTAGGCCCCATCTGGAGTACTCATGCAGTATTGGAGGCCACACCTTCACAAGGACATTAACTAAATTGAGGCAGTCCAGAGAAGGGCAACCAAAATGGTGCAGGGACTGCATCAGAAGACATATGAGGACAGATTAACGGAGCTCAATATGTATACCCTTGAGCAAAAGGAGGAGAGAGGTGATATGATCGAGGCATTCAAACACCTTAAGGGCATAAACAAGGTGAAAGAGTCTAACATGTTTAAATATAAGAAAATAGCAGGACAAGAGGACACAGCATGAGATTAGAGGGAGGCCGATTAAGGGGAATGTGAGGAAATTCTTTTCACAGAAAGGGTGGTGGATGCATGGAATGGCTTACCACAAGAAGTGGTGGCTATGAATACAGTGCAGGGCTTCAAACAGGCATGGGATAGGCATAAGGGAGCAATACAAATGACTATGAATAGATAGGTCACTGACAGAGCAAAGGCCGAAGGCACATTTATAAGGTAGAAAAAGAAATGGGCAGACTGGATGGGCCTTACGGTCCTTATCTGCCGTCAACTTCTATGTTTCTATGTTTCTATGTTCATCTGGACTGCCTCTATCCTAAATTGCCCAAAAGGCTGGGGAAGCAGCTTGAAATTCAGTAATTCTGAAAGCAGTGCATCTCCTATCCTGAAACCGCATTACATACTGTAGATAATTAGCTTATTTATCAAGGAAGGATAAAGAGTATTGCTTTATATCAAACTAAAATTTTAAAGCAAAAAGGGAAGGCAGCTCTATAATGTATATGGGTACATTTCTACATAACAGATAAGCCTCATGGATGTTCAATAACAAGAAATTCCTTGTTAATGCTTTGTAAGGTTTCTCTTTATTCCTTCAGCTTTTCCTTTGCATTTATTTTGGCTTTTATATTTCTGGGTATAGCTTTGAAGGGAGAGAGAACAATGTAAAGAAAAAAACAATAAAATCAAACTAATTAAATCTAGCAAAGATAAGCACTTGTTTTTCTTTTTGATCTCTAGCATGTTTATTTTTTGTTATTTGTTAAGGAGTTTGAGAAAGGGGAGCACCAGGGCAGCTGGCAGCGAGCAGCACCCAGCCTCACAAGCACCATCTGGGCAGACAAAAGTGCAGGGCGGGAGGAGGTATATGAGAGAGGGGAAGCACACAGGACTGCAACTTTTCTCAGTTAAACTGTACCATAGATAGGGAATAATCATTTAAAATTTAATTTTCATATAACTAATACATTATCAAAGATAAATAAAAAACTAGGGGCATTCAGGCGGTCTAGTTTTTGTATAAACAGAGTAATGAGGGAGACTATAATAAACCAACTTATTCTCCCTGTGTTAGAGTATGGTAGCCATGTGTATGGCCTAGCTACAAAGGGTTTGCTGTCAAAAATTGATGTAATGTATAATCGTTTGGCTCGATTTGTATTAAGAAAGGATTACCGTGAACATCATTGTAAATTACAAGAGGAACTGGATTGGTTGACTCAGGAAATTAAAAGGAAATTATTTTGGGCAAAACAGATATATAAAGTTGTAAATACAAAACCGCCAACATATCTTTATGAAAAATTAGAAAAAAATCATATGTTTATAACATGAGAAGTTCGAGCACTAGAAGTTTCAAGTTCCCTAAACCTAAAAATAAGTACAGCTACATGCGATTCCCTATAATTATGAATAGATTATGGAGTTCTTTAAATTAATTATAGGAAAACAGTATGAAAGCATTAAAGTGTTTTCATCTATCCTAAAAATTTAATTAAAGACAAAATGTGAGTGTTATGGATACATTTTTTGTCTGATTAGAGTGTTTTTCATATTACTGAACCGTAGGACTTAACTTAATATTTGTTATTTGTGTGTCGTGGTATAAGATGTTATGTGATTTTGCAATGATGCTATTTATATTGTATATTATGTTATCTTGTTGAATGTTGTCATTTCTAAATTTAATGTTTAAGAAACAATATTTTAAATAACAGGACCATCTTGAAAATAGGACTTGTCCTAATGATGTGAAAATTGACCAGCTACTATCCTGTATAAAAATAAAGGTTTTACTACTACTACTATCAGTGGGGAGGGAGGGGGAACAAAAGATCAGAAAACTATGCAAAACTTAGTTACTATAGAAAGTCAGTTTTTGCAATTGTTTAGTATGCTCATCAGCAGTACTTCTATGTTTCTAAAAATTAAAACATAATTTGTTTGAAAGTAAATCCAATGGCTAGTGAATTAAAATGCATAAGATGGCACATAAAAGGTTTACAAGATTGAACAAAAGCACATACATCTTTTAACAATATCAATAAAAAGGGGGCTAACTATTTATAGAAGAATCTCATTGGCTGCAAGAAGAATTTCTATTCTATGCAAGAAAATGGGGGACAAGGTCTGGATGCCCCTTTCAAAAAAACAAAACTCTAGGAGAGTTTCAATACTATTCAAAAAAAGCTTCAATGTTAATATTGGAAAACACAGTTTGGACCCTGAAGGGCATTATCTAATCTTTCAAATCTGTATAACAGGTCAATCTTACTCATCTTTTAACATTTATGGACTTTATTAAAAATCACCATCCTTTTTTAACAATTTTTTCTTGAACTTGTCAACTTTCCAACTCTATACATTATTGGGGATCCATGACTGGTCATTGACCAAATTGTTGTCGAAGGACCCGACAGCAAAATTGATGGGTGAACCACATTTTGCAGTCAGCTGCTGGTTTCATACAAAAATGAGTGTTTTCTTTGGGGGGTTTTGCCCTCTGAATCCCCCATGTGGGAGGCTGCACCCACTGCACCCCCAACTTAGGATTCTCAAGCCTGAGTCAGAGCTGATTTGGGTGGGTGCATGAACCCTGACAGACAGTGCTGGGTTCCAGCAGGTTCCCTACAGTGTGGTGGTGCTGTAGTCACTGTAGGGGACCGCACTGTTGAAATGTCGCTGACCTGCGGTATACCCATTATTGGTGGGGACCTTAATTTAATCTTGAATTCAAAGCTAGATAGAGCTGGTCAATGTACAGAAAGGGTACAGTCAGCTTCCAGTACTGTTTTACCATTTATAAAAGATCTCAACCTCATTGATATTTGGCACCATAAACATCCTGATACTCAGCAGTACACTCATTTCTCCCACGTTCACCAGTCTTATTCAAGGATGGATTACTTTTTACTTTCCAAATCCATAGTTTATCAATTAAAGCAGATTGTCTACTTCAATATTGTAATCACTGACCATGCACCAATATCACTGACACTCAAGCCCTCAGATAGTTCCAGGTCAAGGATGTTTCAGCAGCAGTACTTCTATGATTCTAAAAATTAAAACATAATTTGTTTGAAAGTAAATCCAGTGGCTAGTGAATTAAAATGCATAAGCTGTAACATAAAAGATTTACAAGACTGAACAAAACAAATACAATTTTTAACTATATCAATAAAAAGGGGGCTAACTATTTACAGAAGAATCTCATTGGCTGCAAGAAGAATTTCTATTCTATGCAAGAAAATGGGGGACTACTTCTGGATGCCCCTCTCAAAAAAAAATCTAGGGGGATTTCAATACTATTCAGAAAAAGCTTCAATGTTGATATTGGAAAACACAGTTTGGACCCTGAAGAGCATTATCTAATATTTCAAATTTGTATAGCAGATCAATCTTACTCACTTTTTAACATTTATGGACTTTATTAAAACTCACCATCCTTTATAACAAAGTTTTTCTTGAACTTGTGTCAACTTTCCAGCTCCATACATTATTGAGGATCCACGACTGGTCATCAACAAAAATTTTGTCAAAGGACCAGACAGCAAAACCAATGGATCAATCACATTTTGTAGTCAGCTGCTGGTTTCATACAAAAATGAGTGTTTTCTTTGGGGGGCTTTTCCCCCCAAATCCCACATGTGGGAGGCTACACCCCCACACACCCCCATTTAGGATTCTCAAGTCAGAGTCAGAGCTTCTTTGGGGGGTGCAGGACCCCCGACAGACAGTTCTGGGTTCCAGGAGGTTCCCTACAGCGTGGTGGTGCTGTAGTTGCTGTACCGGACTGCACTGTTAAAATGTCGCTCTACCTGCGGAATACCCATTATTGGTGGGGACCTTAATTTAATCTTGAATTCAAAGCTAGATAGAGCTGATCAATGTACAGAAAGGGTACAGTCAGTTTCAAATACTGTTTTACAATTTATAAAAGATCTCAACCTCATGGATATTTGGTGCCATAAACATCCTGATACTCAGCAGTACACTCAGTTCTCCCACGTTCTCCAGTCTTATTCAAGGATGGATTACTTTTTAATTTCCGAATCCATGGTTTATCAATTAAAGCAGATTGCCTACTTCAATATTGTAATCACTGACCATGCACCAATATCACTGATACTCAAGCCCTCAGATAGCCCCAGGTCAAGGATGTTTAAATTTGACCCAGTTCTCCTAAAGAAACAAGCATTTTGCAAACAGATCCAGAAATATATGGATACTTATTTCCTCCACAACTCCACTGAAAAAAATTAGTATCATCCTTATTTGGGAAGCCTTTAAGGCATATTTATGTGGCTGACTTACCACATCCACTATAAAAAAAAAGAAAAAAACAGGCAAAAAAATAAAAGACTTGGAATTATTCATCAGTACTAAAGAAACTGCACATGTGCACTCCAGTCAACCAAGGGACTTCCAGGACCTACTAATATTAAAAGAACAATATAATAAATTGGCTACAGAAGAGTCAGAAAGACAAATTCTAAACACTAAAAGCCTTTATTACACAATGGGTGATAAACCCAATAAGTTAATGGCATGGCAACTCAAAATGCAACAACAGAACAATTTAATTATGTCTATTCAGAATTCACAAGGACAAATAGTTACTACTCCTGAAGAAATCAATAAAACATTTTTTCAATATTACCAAGACCTCTATACATCCAAAAGTACATCTTCATCAGAAAAGTCTCACCAATTCACAGATAAACTCACCTTCTCCAATATAGATCCACAAACTATACAAAGAGTAGACCAGAAGATAACGACTCTAGAAATCACAATGGCTATTCAAAAATTATCATCCGGTAAAGCGCCTGGGTCTGACAGAAATCCTATGGACCTTTTCAAACGGTTCTCTTCAGATATGGTCCCTCAACTTAAACTTCTGTTTGATAGTATATTTCAAACCAAATCCCTGCCACCTACTTTTAAGGAAGCCAATATATTACTTTAAAAAAAAAAGATAACAACACAGCTAAACCTAGCTCATACAGACCAATCTCTCTCATTAATTCAGATACCAAAATTTTGGCCAAAATACTTGCAACCAGACTAGAAAAAGTTCTTCCCCACATATTCCACTCAGATCAAAATTGTTTTATAAAAGGTCAAAGCTTAACATCAAATATCAAAAGAAAAATAAATTTATTATATATTCACAGAGACTCGGATCTTTCATTACTCCTGCTTGATGCTGAAAAGGCATTCAATCACACAGAGTGGCCTTATTTAAAATTAATGTTCAATGAATTTGGCTTTGGTCCTAACTTCAAAATCTGAATAGAGATACTTTGTTCTGGTCTGGTTGCAAGGGTTGAAATGAACCATAACATCTCACCAGTAATCAAACTCCAAGGAGACACCAGACAGAGATGTATCTTATCTCCCTTAATATTCACTCTTGTCATAGAGCCTTTGGCTATAGCGGTAAGAGAAACCCACAGTAATTCAAGGCCCAAAGATTGATAATGAAGAACATTGCATTAGTCTATATGTGGATTACACTCTGATTTATGTAGTCAATATGAACCAGTGCCTTAAACCAATATTGAACATTTTAAACCAGTTTGGAGCCATAGCTGGTTACAAAGTTAATTGGGTCAAAACAGAAATCATGGAAACTACTAACCATTCAGATCCATTCAAACCTCCACCCCATTTAACTATACATTCTGAAATCAAATACCTGGGCAACTTCATAGAAAAAGAGCTGAATAAAATACAAGCATTAAATCTGGACCCTATTATTCATAAAACCAAAGATATATTAAACCATTGGCAGACATTAGCACTTACCATGACAGGCTGAGTTAATGTAATCAAAATGAATACCCTCCCCAAATTCTTGTTTTTATTCCAAAACCTACCAATATGGCTAAATGACAAATTGTTTAACCATTTGGAAAAATAATTAAAGCATTTTTATGGGCAGGGAAAAGATCCAGACTAAAACTACAAAAAATAAATCTACCTACTGCAGAATGCGGCCTGACATTACCTAATCTCAAATATTATTATTATGCTGCTAATTTAGCAGTTGTGGGAGGAAGGGGGAACAAAAGATCAGAAAACTATTGAAACTTACTTACTATAGAAAGTCAGTTTTTGCAATTGTTTAGTATGCTCATCAGCAGTACTTCTATGTTTCTAAAAATTAAAACATAATTTGTTTGAAAGTACATCCAATGGCTAGTGAATTAAAATGCATAAGCTGGAACATAAAAGGTTTACAAGACTGAACAAAAGCAAATACAATTTTTAACTATATCAATAAAAAGGGGCTAACTATTTATAAAATGAATCTCATTGGCTGCAAGAAGAATTTCTATTCTATGCAAGAAAATGGGGGACAAGTTCTGGATGCCCCTTTCAAAAAAAAAAAAAATCTAGGGGGGGTTTCAATACTATTCAGAAAAAGCTTAAATGTTAATATTGGAAAACACAGTTTGGACCCTGAAGGGCATTATCTAATCTTTCAAATTTGTATAGCAGGTCAATCTTACTCACTTTTTAACATTTATGGACTTTATTAAAACTCACCATCCTTTATAACAAAGTTTTTCTTGAACTTGTCAACTTTCCAGCTCCATACATTATTGATGATCCACGACTGGTCATCGACAAAAATTTTGTCGAAGGACCAGACAGCAAAACCAATGGATCAATCACATTTTGTAGTCAGCTGCTGGTTTCATACAAAAATTAGTGTTTTCTTTGGGGGGCTTTTCTCCCAAAATCCACCATGTGGGAGGCTACACCCCTGCACCCCCCCTTTTAGGATTCTCAAGTCAGAGTCAGAGCTTCTTTGGGGGGTGCATGACCCCCGACAGACAGTGCTGGATTCCAGGAGGTTCCCTACAGCATGGTGGTGCTGTAGTTGCTGTACCGGACTGCACTGTTAAAATGTCACTCTACCTGTGGTATACCCATTATTGGTGAGGACCTTAATTTAATCTTGAATTCAAAGCTAGATAGAGCTGGCCAATGCACAGAAAGGGTATAGTCAGCTTCAAGTACTGTTTTACAATTTATAAAAGATCTCAACCTCATGGATATTTGGTGCCATAAACATCCTGATACTCAGCAGTACACTCAGTTCTCCCACATTCACCAGTCTTATTCAAGGATGGATTACTTTTTAATTTCCAAATCCATGGTTTATCAATTAATGCAGATTGCCTACTTCAATATTGTAATCACTGACCATGCACAAATATCACTGATACTCAAGCCCTCAGATAGCCCCAGGTCAAGGATGTTTAAATTTGACCCAGTTCTCCTAAAGAAACAAGCATTTTGCAAACAGATCCAGAAATATATGGATACTTATTTCCTCCACAACTCCACTGAAAAAAATTAGTATCATCCTTATTTGGGAAGCCTTTAAGGCATAATTATGTGGCTGAATTACCACATCCACTATAAAAAAAAAAGAAAAAACAGGCAAAAAAATGCAAGACTTGTAATTATTAATCAGTACTAAAGAAACTGCACATGTGCACTCCAGTCAACCAAGGGACTTCCAGGACCTACTAATATTAAAAGAACAATATAATAAATTGGCTACAGAAGAGTCAGAAAGACAAATTCTATACACTAAAACCCTCTATTACACAATGGGTGATAAACCCAATATGTTAACGGCATGGCAACTCAAAATGCAACAACAGAACAATTTAATTATGTCTATTCAGAATTCACAAGGACAAATAGTTACTACTCCTGAAGAAATCAATAAAACATTTTTTCAATATTACCAAGACCTCTATACATCTGAAAGTACATCTTCATCAGAAAAGTCTCACCAATTCACAGATAAACTCACCTTCTCCAATATAGATCCACAAACTATACAAAGAGTAGACCAGAAGATAACGACTCTAGAAATCACAATGGCTATTCAAAAATTATCATCCGATAAAGTGCCTGGGTCTGACAGAATTCCTATGGACCTTTTCAAACGGTTCTCTTTGGATATGGTCCCTCAACTTAAACTTCTGTTTGATAGTATATTTCAAACCAAATCCCTGCCACCTACTTTTAAGGAAGCCAATATATTACTTTAAAAAAAAAAGATAACAACACAGCTAAACCTAGCTCATACAGACCAATCTCTCTCATTAATTCAGATACCAAAATTTTGGCCAAAATACTTACAACCAGACTAGAAAAAGTTCTTCCCCACATAATCCACTCAGATCAAAATTGTTTTATAAAAGGTCAAAACTTATCATCAAATATCAGAAGAAAATTAAATTTATTATATATTCACAGAGACTCAGATCTTTCATTACTCTTACTTGATGCTGAAAAGGCATTCAATCACACAGAGTGGCCCTATTTAAAATTAATTTTCAATGAATTTGGCTTTGGTCCTAACTTCAAAATCTGAATAGAGATACTTTATTCTGGTCTGGTTGAAGGGTTGAAATGAACCATAACATCTCACCAGTAATCAAACTCCAAGGAGGCACCTGACAGAGATGTCTCTTATCTCCCTTAATATTCACTCTTGTCATAGAGCCTTTGGCTTTAGCACTAAGAGAAACCCACATTAATTCAAGGCCCAAAGATTGATAATGTAGAACATTGCATTAGTCTATATGTGGATGACACTCTGATTCATGTGGTCAATATGAACCAGTGCCTTAAACCAATATTGAAAATTTAGAACCAGCTTGGAGCTTTATCTGGTTACAAAGTTAATTGGGTCAAAACGGAAATCATGGAAACTACTAACCATTCAGATCCATTCAAACCTCCACCCCAGTTAACTACACAATCTGAAATCAAATACCTGGGTATCCTCATAGAAAGAGAGTTCAATAAAATACAAGCATTAAATCTGGATCCTATTATTCATAAAACCAAAGATATATTAAACCATTGGCAGACATTACCACTTACTATGGAAGACTGAGTTAGTGTAATTGAGATGAATACCCTCCCCCAATTCTCATTCTTATTCCAAAGCTTACCAACATGGCTAAATGACGAATTATTTAACCATTTGGAAAAAAATAATTAAAGCATTTTTATGGAAAGGGAAAAGATCCAGACTAAAATTACAAAAATTAAATCTACTTACTGCAGAATGTGACCTGACATTACCTAATCTCAAATATTATTACTATGCTGCTAATTTAGCAGTTGTCTATAAATGGTTTAACTTGGACCATTCAGATCCCTCAATGCAAATTGAAACTGCAAGCATTTCATACTCCGATATTAAACATATTCTTTATGCAGGAACATATTGGAACAAACTGAAAAACATCTCAATGTGCACTTATACTACGGCAAAGATTTGGAACATAGTAATTAATAACCCCTAAAAACAAAACAGTTGCTCTATACACGCCCCCACATATTTAAATACTAACTTCAGTCCCTCAGTAACTGATCCAATGTTCAAAACCTGGTATAGCAAGGGGCTTACAGAGATTACATTTCTAATGGATGCAGATCTGATTTTCAATTATGAAACCCTGATAATAAAATATGGATTAAGCAATGCTCAGCTTTATGGGTTCCTGCAAATCAGAAATTATATCTCTAAAAACTTTAAAACAATAATAACCCTCTGCTACACTTTGTGGAACAATTACTGTCTACCACATATAAAAAAATAATTTCACAAATATACAATCTTATTTTACATAATTATGATACAAATTTGATCCCATTAAAATATAAATGGGGAGAGAATCTGAGTCAGAATATCCCAAACTCTTTATGGTTTAAAATTATAAATGGCAAATCTTGGGGACATAAATCATCCAAGCTTCAACAAATGCAGTTCAACATAATCCATCGTATCTACTATACACCTCACCATTTAAATATTATGAACTCTGAATATTCAAATAAGTGCCTCAGATATAGCAACTCGGTGGGCACATTGGAGCATATGTTGATAGTATGCCCTAAATTAAATGGATGGTGGCAAGGCATTCTAGACATACTGTACTGTCACAAGCAATCAACAAACTGCTCACTAAAAATACCTTCTGGATGTTGCTGGGGAATGGTGGCCCACTTAGTGGCTTATAGTCATTAGAATATAGATCTTTAAGGGGTGACCTATGCCTGTCATACAGGGCATTTCAAGATCCTGCCCTGTGTGAGGTTATTTCCCTTAAAGAAGCTGTATCTGGCTGTAATACCAGATCACATAATTTAAGGCTAAAAACTACAGTAAACAAAACTTCTGAAAGGAATAATTTTTTAAACCCAGTGACTGCCTCCTGTTTGGAACTCACTACCAGTTAATGTTGTCACAAGTAATAGCTTGACAGAATTTAAACACAAACTGGATAACCATATGGGAGAAAAGACATTTCACTATTGCCACTAGGTGACGAGTTCAATATGGGCATATCCCTCAAACTCGTACAACACATAAGAACCTGTGACTTATAGAACAAAATGCCTGACCAGAATAGGCATAATCACAGCTCATAGAGGCTTGCTTCAAAAATGGAAAGATAATGATCCCCCTCTAGTGTCTCTATGGTTAAATGCTATGATTTCCATCTTTAAAATTGAACAGGTGGTTTACCAATCACTCCAACAGAGGAGAATTTTTGATCAAATATGGATCCCCTTTAGAATTTGCATAAATTTCCCAGAATTGCACACACTGATAAAAAAATCTTGTTTACCAGTATAATTGCTCTTTTATACCTGGGTGAATTTTTAATGTACCCCCTAAATTCCTAGCCAATGGGTTAAGGCTATACAGTATATGAATACATGTGCAAGTGCCCTATTATGATCTACACATATAAGAATTAAAGTGTAAATTTATATCTTAATCATTATTATCAAACTATATGGTTATTGATGGGTTTAAAAATATGAGCATCAATAATGCTGATTATGATATTAATAGTTAATAATGTATATTTCTGATCATCAACATTTCTGTATAAATGTTACCTGTATATTTCTATGCACTTAATAAAAAAATGGTTTCTGGATTTTTATACTTCTTTCATGATATTTAATAAAAATCTGCAACTGCTGCATTTTAATATGCACAGGAAATCAATTTGTATTGGGCAAGTCTGTGATCCACTACTGGAGTGAACAGTGGCAAATGTAACAAGTAAACCCTTCTGTTGATACAGAGCAGTGCATGAGGTTGCTTGGTTTGACTAAGAGGGTTCCTAGGTCGAGAGGCTTGCACTGTGCAAGCAAGAACAAAGCCTTGTGCTCTGTGAGCAGGGGACTGTGGTGGGACTTGAAAGGAACAGCCCCAAGAGAGTAGTAACCAGGTTGGTGGCACTTGATAAAGTAAGTGAGCTAGTCCCCTTGTCACACCACCCAGGGCATAACTTGGGGGTTGTGTGTGACAACGTGATATGACTAATGTTATTGCATGTATCAGCCTGTTTATGCCACGGCATCAGCACATTTTGAAATCCAAGAAGGCTCAAATAATCCCTTAATTGCTTTTCACTCACAAGCAGAACATTCTGTTGACTAAATAATGCACAAATATAAGAAATCAGAATAAACATTTGAAGAAAACCAGATGCTAAAATAAAGTATTTTTCCACTTTACAAAGTGATTGCTCACCCTAAGGTCATCCCCTGTTTCCTGTTATTGTTAAATGCAGACAATAGACAATGTTATGGCCTGAAAGAAATCTAACTGCAGTTTGAATGCACATTCTCTGTCCTGTTCTTGATTTACAGTAGTTAAATATCAATGTAAAGGATGAGTACTTTGTGTTTGTAGAACTGATCAGAATGTCACATTAGACATATATCATGAAATGCCATTATATATTGTAGTTTATTAGCATGATTGATGAGGTCAAAATCAATTCTATTGCACATATTTTTGTATAAATATGTTTTACTGATGTTACTTTATCATGTATTCATTTTTGTTGTTTTTGTTGGAAAGTGCTCTGAGACCCAGGGGACTGATGCTTGATAAACACATTTATACAATACTTACTTACTAATAGAAATGTATAAAATTTACATACTTACTAATAGACACGTATGAAAACACCAACCCTCTAGTTCAACTTTGTCCTCATTTGGGGCAGCTAAATTAATTTGAGGTAAGATATACAGTCTGGACCAACTGAAAGATTAATGAGAAAATACAGTTATTTATTGTAGAGGCACTTGAATGAAATGACTTTCTGGTTTAATTGAAGCTGCTTGTCTCCATGGCAGGGGCAGTGAGGTCTAGAGCAATCCAAAAGAAAACCAGTGCAAAACATAAATTGGAAAATATAAGTGCCGTTTATTAAAGTGCATACACATGGACCACAAAAGATCTTAGCACCTCGAGGCTCACAGCCTTTTCAGATGGGAGTTACTGAGGTACAGATGTTGCCATCAGTTTTAGAGCTCTTCAGGGAAGTAATGTGTGGAGCACAGAGGATACATAATCCTAAGGAAAATCTGACATTCTCATATGGCTGTATTATTGGGTTGTGTTCACATGTTGCACACACCTCTTTGCATTTGGGAGAATTCTTGGAACTTGACAAGTTAGTGTTCATCATCGGATTCTGGAGGGTTTCAAATTGGCTTGTACTGAATCTGGGAATAACAGAATTGCCACTTGTTGGCTCTGATCAGCAGTTATCAGTACTCACCTGTGACCTCAGGCTCCTGGTCCTTAAAGTGGCTTAGCTGGATGCAGTTACTGTTTGCAGTGCTGCTGTCACATGAGTGTCAGTTCTTAGCTGTTGTCAAGAGGTGCTTTTATCATTTAACTAATATAGCCAGACCACACTCCTTCCTATCAAACTGTGCAAACATGTGCAGACTTTCATTTCATCTAAACTGGACTACTGCCATATGTTTTTCACAGGCTTACCTGATGGTCAAATGTGACACCTTCAGCTAATGAGTGTAGCAGCAAGGCTTCTGCAATCCATTTAGTGGTCAGACCAAATCATGCTGCTACTATTTATTCTGGGCTTCCTATTTGGCAGCACATAGACTGCAAGGTACTTTTGTACACCATCACAGCCATGAATGATAAAGGCCCCCACTACCTCCATGACATTCTGACTGCCAAATACAGGATGAAGAACAACCAGGTCTGCATGAGGGGAGCTTCTCCAGGTTCCCCAATGTTGCTTAAAATTCAGGGTGGACTGAGCATTCACTGTTGCAGCACCTGCCCTAAGGAGGGTCTCCCTTTATTTGCATGACCTGCATTGCAGTACACCACCCTGAAACTCTTTATAAAATGAGTAGGAAAATCCCTGCAACCTGTCTAGGACCCATGCATTGAAATAGCACAATGCATGTGTAAAAACAAGTCCTGCCAACCAGAGTGTATTACAGGAAAAATCCTTTCACCGGCCTTTAGACTTTTTATTTCTA
Organism: Neoceratodus forsteri; assembly: GCA_016271365.2. Classification (NCBI taxonomy): domain Eukaryota; kingdom Metazoa; phylum Chordata; order Ceratodontiformes; family Ceratodontidae; genus Neoceratodus; species Neoceratodus forsteri. The sequence goes on from CM057449.1 coordinate 377,507,596, forward strand.
AAGTGTCTTCCATTTTTTCACAACCAAGAAAAAACAATTACTTTTTAACATTGCTTTAACCATAAAACATGTTGGGGCATGCATTGTTCTTTTGTTCTTAGGTAAGCGTACTTCAGGGGCATAGAAAGGCACAAGGCTGCAGGCTGAATACTTTCAACCCCTGGATGTGCATTTATCTGAGCACAATGTACATCATGGCAATTCTGATTGTACTTATTAAGTGGGTAACTAGGCAAATGAAAAACAGAAAAGTAGGTTTAAATAAAAAACAGTTTTAAAAACTAGGTGAACTATTTCCTCCAGCCATAGGCACCACTAGAGGGTGCTGAAGTGTCTGTCAGTATCCTTGCAGTTTTTGGATCTTGCCTACATTCTTCTCCACTCACTCACTCACTCACTCACCACTCACTCACTCACACTCACTCCTTAACCACTGTTTAAGAATGTATTTTGCACAATGAATATTTCAGGGGTTGAATCTGTGCTGAATAATTAGCCCCATTCACATGGACAAATCTGCGGCATTGTTGGTAGTGCACAGAAGCAAGATCATTGCTGCTTTCCATGTCTACATACCCCAATTTTGCTGTTTGGAGGTTGGTTTTCATTCTGTCCTCTATCCCTATGTCCTTGGCATCGGGTAGTGTGCGGGCATTTTGCGTCATTTCACTTGGCAATTTGAACAGCCCTCACCATGCACAGCATTGTGACAGGCTTTCTCCAGCCTGCACTTGTGTTTCTTTTGCTTGCAGACACACTCATTTTTCCCACCTGAGTGCCGCTAAAGGTTGTTTCTGGTGATGTAAACAAAGCTGTACTTGGGGAAGTGATTCTTTTTGTAAACCAAGGGTTAAAAATTGGAAAAAAACATGGTCTCAGAGTCAACTGTGACACTGGGCATGTGCTTATGCATAGGCAATTTTTAGCTCTCGGTTTGCAATAAGAACTACTTTCCCAAGTTCAGCTATGTGAGGAAATGCTCAGGTGTGCATGCACCTGCAAGTAGTACCACACACAAAACACAACCAGATTCCATGCAATCTTCCAGTAGCATGATTGCACTAAAATAGCCAATACAATGGGTCAGTGCTACCACTCCTGCTGGCAATGGCTCCATGATAGGTTTTGGGTGGGAAAAAAATGGAAGACCAATGTCCTTTTGGGTGTATAGGGACACACGGTCAATGCCTGAACAGTGCCTAGTGGCAGCATAAGGCCGATGCATGACCTTTCATCTGCCAGGAGGACATGAAGAATTTCTTCACACTGAGACACACTTATTTCATTACTTGTATGCATATGAGCAATAATATATGCATGAGCAGCTATCACAATTGACACTTGTGATATGATATATTTGCAAATTTGGTCTGTATAATCATTCAGGATGCTGTGTGCAGTCATGTGTTAGAGTAGAGATATAAGAGATCATGGATGAGTTATACAGACTTGTAAACATATCATATCACAACTGACACTTGTGACATGATATGTTTGCATATTTGGTCTGTGTAACCATCCATGGTGCTGTGTGCAATCATGAGTTCTTATAATGATGTTAGTTGAGCCCAGCCATGACATTGTGGACCTACATTATTGGTGTGCACAGAACTGAATATTATGGGATAGAGTAACACTAGTTCAAAAACAAGACAATAATCACAACATGTGTGGGCAACCATTATATTAATTTTCTAAGACAAACATATGTCACTGCTGCCCAAAGCCATTGTACTGTCTGCTTATATATATTGCAATAGAGCCTGTCTAATACCTTTGTATGATCCCCTGCTGTGCCACATCCAGATTCTTGTGTTTCACTAGCAACCAGCTGTGTGGTAAAATTTCATCACCATCCAACATCCATTCGAAATTAAAAACATCTCTTTTACACTCATAGATGTTATGTAAAATAAAGTAAGTTAGCACAACCACTGGAACAAGTGAATGTCCATATCAAGCTTCTTTAGAAGTCATCACCATCTTCCCTTAAGGCACCAAAAGGAATTCTCCACAACCATTCAGGCACTTGACAGACAGTCATTATAGTGTTTCTGCTTCATGGTCAGTCTTTCACTGGTAGGGAATGGCTTCATTATCCACAGCACCAATGGGTATGCAGGGTGTCCCAGTAAATGAAGGTGCACCTGCACATTACCAATTCCCCAGGTCACATTTGGAAACAAGAGTCCATTCATTGCCATAGCATACAGTCCACTGTTTGCTAGAATATGTGCATCAGGTACTTTACTTTGTCATCCGACATTTACATCCCAGAATTAACACTGATCATCACCCACTGCCTGCAAGACAATGGAGTGCCAACCTTTGTGACTGTAGAAGTCTGATGTATCCTGAAAAGGTGCTTGAATTGGAATGTGTGTATTGTCTATGGCTCCTGCCCTTTTTGGGAAACCAAATTTCTCCTCAAATCCATCAATGATAGCTTGGAGCCGTGTGCCAGTTGGAATGATGATTATATGCTTAAAGATGGTAATAATAGCATGACATACTTCAAGTACCACTAAGCATACCACAGCTCTAGACACACCAAATAAGTGCCCGGTTTTACAAAACTCATTGTTTGTAGACAGTCTCCAAATTGCAATAGCCAGTCATGCGTCAATGGGAAAAGCTCAAGGCATGTTGATGTTCTTTTGTGCTTTTCGGAGTTCAGTTTTTCCCACTATAAAGTAAAATGTGGAGCAACTCATGCGGAAATTTTCTATCCACTGGTATTCACTGACCACTGTCATCACCACATGCCAAAACACTGATTACCATACCTGTGTCCACAGTGTTTGTGGTTGGCTATGATTGATTTTAGCAATAAAAAGCATAAGAAAAGAAACTGTCATTGCTTGTCTGCATTGCCATTGTCTCCAGATACAGTTGTTAAAGCTTTTGCCCATCTCTGGCAGTGGATCTATCCTTTGGTTTTCTCTCCAGCATTTAAAATATGCCCATAGTTGAACATGCATGCCCTTCACTTTTAAGAAAATATGTATAGTGAACATTTCTGTGTTGCTTGTCCAGCACATGAGATTGAAACAGGCATGCAAACATTTAGGCAGCACTCTTTGGTGCTGACAAATGTTACTCAAACACATAGTTACGTACTTCTTAAACATCCTTGAAAGGGATAGTGACCTAAGCCACACAAGATATGAGCAGAATGTTAAGTGCAATAATAGCAGAAGTTACAGTTTGCCAGACATGAACATGAGGAAGACAAGAAGCACTGACTGCTTTGCCTACACTGGTCAGTGTTGGGTAAGTTACTTTTAAAATGTAATCAGTTGCAGTTACTAGTTATGCTCAAGTAAATGTAATCAGTTACAGTTACTGATTATTCTGTCAGAAAAAGTAATCGGTAACTGTAACTGTAATGCGTATTACTTTTTATATTACTTTATATTACTTTTAATAAATTGGGTATCTGCATTCGGTAACCATACTCATTTAGGTGCTGTTACTGCTCTCCTATCAAATTAAAAATTTGTAATTGTAAATCTGTAAATGAGTCTTTGACTCAAAGGTTTGTAAATCTGATTTGTGAAATAAATAAATAAATAAATAAATAAAAGAACATTTCCTGATGATCTCCCAAATCACAGCCAGCTCAGTCCCACACAATATGCCATCTGCTGCTGGGTGCCTGAACTTGACTGGCATCATGGTTTTTCTATCACATCATGGCATTTGTTTCCAATCCCCCATACCATCCCAATCCCACCTGATGGAAATAAAATTATTTTACAGCTGCCACACCCTTAGCCTGCATTTAAAACTGGTTGACTATGGGCCACAGACTAAACAGTCAATGCAGTCTGAGGGGGACTCAATCATATTGTCAGTGAGTTAAGGATGTTCTCTGGTGTTCCATGTCAAAGTTATAACTTTTTACCCAGTATATGATGGTCATCTAAACACTGAAAATCCACAACAAAAAGCATGGGTTGCCACGCTTGTTTTTAGGTTACATTGGTGATACTTAATCTCTGTGAAAAAATCCAGAAGGGGTCAGATTGTTTTATGTGGTTATAACATCAATATTTAAGATGTCAAGATGAATGTGAACACGTAAAACAAGGATACATTATTTGTCATGATACTTGCTTCATGTTTTCCACAAATGCAAAAATAAAGAGTAAATTGCCAATACTATGACACCCTCTTAAACTGCTACTCCCCCCCAAAAGGGGGAAATATTTGATGTTTTTATATGTAAAAACATTTCAAATCCATGGCATTTTCATAAAACTTTTTTTTAAAGATGTAGAACATGGTCATGAATGGAGAAACAGAAAAAAATAGAGGGGTTGCCATGCTTCTTTTGATTATATCTGCTTTTAAAGTTGTAGTTTCAGAGGTGGTTGGCTCAGGACATAGATCATTGAAACATCCCAATAAAAAATAAAACTTGCAGGGGGTGTGGGCTGGCATCCAGCAATGGTGGACGTGTGTTAGAGCTCAAAGATGGCATCAGATATTGGTAGAAATATAGATTAAAAAGCTGTTTAAGTTTCTGGTAAAAAAATGCATAGAAAGACAGCTGCAAACAATCCCTTACAGAAATATAGGTGTGCTGTACACATGCAGAATGCATGCCACATGTTTAATTGTGCAATGTCTGCATGCAGTTCACATACACAAAGTGATTCTAAGAGAATCAGGTCTAAAAAGCAAATCAGGTTTACATGCTGCAAGCTTGACATGTGTGCAGCAGGCAAGCTGGTGTGAACATCTTCTAAAAATCACATCTGGTTCACGTGTTGCACACTTGATATGAGTGCAGCAATTAAACTGGAGTGAACATCATTTAAGCTTCACATCAGGTTCACATGCTGCAGGCTTGCAATGTGTGCAGCAGCTAAGCTGATACAAACCTCATCTAAAAAAACATCAGTTTCTATATCTTATACTACTGCTAGCAATTAGAGTCATTAAAATAAATTGTTATTTGGAATCTGATAAAAATTAGGTAAACTCTTTAATTCTGTTCCTTTAGCAAGTTGTTTAATGGCTTTTGATTTGTGTCATTAAATTGCCATTAATATGTAAAATATTGTTTGCCAAATGCCGAGGTTACAGCCAGTCAGCATCCCCCATTCCAGGTGTATGAAGAAGCATCTCTGTGAAGCCTATCCTTTTTGTTTTGGACCATGCAAATCCCTTATGCAAATTTAGTGCTACAGATGTGTTTCTCCATGACTGTTTCATTTCACTTACTTTCCCTTTGTCATTCTGTGTTAAGCATACATGCTATAGCCTGCTCAGCACTCTTTGTGTTGAGTAGGGTCTTGGACGTATGCACCGTACCTCACATTTTGTCACCGAAGTGAGGGCATGGACACTCAAAATTAGGGACAAGGAGGGACACTAACCCACATGATGATCAGGACATGTCGTGAAACATAGAGATACAGTACCTCAGAACACAGTGGAAACCATTGCATTAGCACCTGAGAAAAAATTTCTACCATTAGGCAGTGGTGCCATGTAGGTAGGGCAGAGGCAGTTGCCCCCCCGCTTCCCCTGTATTTGTGCCTAGGTTGTTCTTATGGTATGACAATCGTGGCATTAAATTTGGATTTAATCTTTTGCACAATAACTGCCCACCTGGCCTGTGTGTGCTCACACTGCAGGTACTCTCCAGACTCGACTGTATCTGTATTGTGTTGTCCACTCTCTCCACCTATTAGTGGTAGCACAATCATATGTGATGTGGATGAGCTCTAGCCAAGAAAGCACGCATAAGTCTTGCAAGTGCTACACTGTCTTTCCCACCTCAGAGTAGACAGACTGCACACTACAGCTTGGAGGAGTCAGTGAGCATTGAACTCTTAAAAGAGTCAGCATATTTTTGTTGGTTTACTCTTAGTGAGTCTCCATCTCACCTGGTGGCTGAAGGGGCAGAGGGTGAGCTAGAAGCTAATTCAAGACTAGGCTACCTACTTACTCTACTAGGCTCACCATGCAATAAAAAACAGCACAGACCCCCATGGCAGCAAGCTAGGCTTAGCAGCAGTGGTGACAGCAGTGTGGGTGGCCACCATAGGCCTTGATCAGTGCAGTGTAGCAGCAGCCACAGCAGCAACCAAGCAAGAAGCAAGAATCCAGATTGGGTGGGTTCAGTTGGTGAGATGACTTGGTCGTGGACCATGTTGGGGATCTGTGATGGTTGGTTCTAGCATCCAGCTTCTGGAGGAAGGAGAGAGGGGGGGAGCAGATTGAAAACTAGACTTGTAGCACACTGTGCCAGGCTGCAGGTTCTGACCACATGGCCGGGTAAGTAAAAGTAAATAATTTTTTTTTTACAGGGGGATTAGGGAAGGAGGAAGGACTGAAATATTCATGTGTTTTTCATGTTTCTTCACCTTCGGGAAGCTTCATGACCCATAGGGGATGGGTATTGAATGGAATGGAGTCGGGGAGAAGAATCAGAATAAAGTTCTTTTTGTGGGGGGAAGAACTTCAACCAGGAAAAAATTAGTTAGTAACTGAGTGTGTTTAAGCCCAAATCTGATACATTGCTCTGGGTTATATACAGATGAATCTTATACATTTTAATTTTTCCTGATTTTCATATCACTTTTCAGTAAAAAAAAAAATAAGCTGTACCTTTTAGAGATGTTACAGACATTCTAGAGCTGTCCCATCCATTCACAGACAGTTGAGCAGTATGACATGCACAGACTATTGGAGCCCCACTATAGTCAGGCTTATGCCCACTCTCAGTGAAGCTGACCTTCACATCCCCACGCTCAGGCACATTATGACAAAGGGCAAAGGAGACTGCAGGGGTGTGCACCATTGAAATTAATTTTTTTTATTACTGTTTTATACATTATTGATTGAGAGTTGGAGAATAATGAAGGCCACCACTCGACTAAGAAGGGCCTTGCTAGTAGAACAGTGGCCTTCATTATTCTCCAACTTACCATCATAACATATAAAATAGTGATAAAAAATAACTTAATTCATTTCAGGGGGTATGCCCCAGCACTCTGACCTATGGACATCATCTCTTAAAGACTCCTGCCTCTGGCTCCCTAGTACTCAAGTAAGAGATTTTTTACTTATATTTGTTCTTGGTGGGTTGTCTGTAGCAGCATGATCATACCTGCTACAGTGTGTGTGCATGGGGGGACTGGCCATGTGGGTGTGTGTCAAGTTATTGCTACTTTTGAGTTTGCACCTTAAAGTCTGTTTGTGTGTAAGCATTCAAAACTATGGAGAGAAAATGGTATGAGTACAGGGCAGACAGAAGTAAGTAAGTGGTTTTGTGGGTAAGTTTATGTAATGGGGTGGGAAAAACCACATATGTTTCCATTGGTATGTGTGCTGCAGTTCAACTGTGAAATTGAGATGAGTAAGAGAAGAAAAGACAACTGAAAAGCATAACAGTGGCTACATGCATGCCACATGCATGCAGATGTAGTCAGATACAGTATGTACTGAAGTACAAGTGAGTCATATGTGTGTGCAGACAGTATGGCTTAGTGGTTAAAGACACTGAACTACAAGCTAGGAGACTTGGAGGCATGAAGACCTGGGTTTAAATCTCATCAACCCCCATTTGTGTATGGTGTGATCCTGAGCAAGTCTCTTAACTTTTACATGTGAACTTATCAGTGACCACTTGCTTTTTGCATGCATGCCACATGCATGCAGTCTTTTCCAGTTTAACATAAAAATCATTGTTTCCACACTAACTTGCTGCATGCATGCCATATGCATGCAATCAGTTCCAGCTGAATATTTAAATCGTACTTCCAGCACACATATCACTTGGGTAGTTTTACCTGTGCAGCATGAAAACATTTCATATAATTATTTCTGTAAGGGATGGCATCCTCCAAATCATCAAAGAAACAGATTACCCTCACTTTTGAGCCTCAGGACAAGCTGGGCATGGGAGCGATGGAGGGAGCACCAGATTGCAAGTGTCAAATGTGGAGTAAAGTGAGAATAAGGATGGCACAGACTTACCGCTCACAGCTCTTCCTGCAATGATTATTAACCTGCAAAATGAAGTTCTGAATGGATTCACCAATATGACAGCCTGAATTACGCATATTCAATCTGTCATAACCTCACTTGCAGAATCATCTGCTGCTCACGGTTTGAGACTAGCTATCAAGAGAAATGAATAAGCAACCTTGAGGATGTGATGGCAGACATGGCAAGAGACAAAAAGGACAGAAACAAAATTGAAATTTTGATGGCCAGAACAGAAGATCAAGAAAACCAAGCCTGCAGGTATAATATTAGAACAGTCAGGTGGCTGGAAGGACTTGAAGGCAAGGAAGGGGGGGCTGTACAGTACAAAAATGGCTCGTTAGGCAGCTAGGAATGAATGTATTGGCTGTTGATTTTGAAATCCAGAGAACTCATCACATGGGTTCCCCACAAAGGCAGGAGACAGACCCAGGCACTACTTGATAACATATCTGTGGTTCCCTGAAAAAGAGAAACTGCTGTGAGCAGCAAGGGTGCAGGGACTGCTTACATCTGACAAGGGCAAAGTGTCTATCTTCCAAGGTTTTTCCAGGGACATACAACAAGAATGGCAGAACTTTGTTGGGGTGAAAGCCATGCTGCACCTAAGGGGATGGGAATTCACCTTGATAAACCTGGCCAGCCAGAAGATCATGCAACCAGGCAGGCCATCATAGTTCTTCTCTAAGCCACAAGATGCGGAAACTTTTCTGAGAGACACTGAGGGCATAACATCAAATACGCCTGGCACAATGAGCTGTAATACATCTAATTCCTAAAGAAGGATACTGACTTCAACTTGAAATGTCTCTGATCTCTACAGATTGGATCTAGCTGTCAACATCACTCAACATGTTCCTGGCTCATAATTAAGACTGCTCAGACTAAAAATATATAAGGCGAGCTCCCGTTTTGTCATTGTCCTGCTCAAGGTATGAGACAATAATTAATATGATGCACAAATGTTGTAGTCCAGAAGTATGCTACTTTATCTAACTAATGTTTTAAAATGGCTGTTCCCACTCAATACCACTGAGGTGGAAACCAGATGGCAAGAGTACTTTGTGGGCAGCGTCCAAAGTCATCTTTCCCACTGGTACTTAGACTGGCTTGGTTGGAGGGTGGTGGCTAAGTCTTCTCACCAATGGATGGTTAGGCTACTTAATCCACCCATGGGGAGCTTAAGCTGCCACTCCAAATTGTACCAGTGATAGGAATAAGTGTGCCTAGACTTCCTCCTTAAACAAAACTAACCCACCCTCGAGTTGTGCTGATAATTACCAGAAGAACTGGGAAGCCCACAATATGAAATTAAATTCTTTTGTTTGGAATTAAAGTACCTTGCTGTCAAGAGGATCCGCCTCCATGGCTGGAGAGAGTGTAATCACACTCGTTGCAGTCCTTTTGATTGACTGCTGGCTTGGGAGGCATGTCCCAGACACATGATACCAATTGGACAGGGACAATTGGACGTGCCCTCTCTCAACAGATGGTTTTGTAAATTTCAATGGTTGCCTGGCAACCAAGTTCAAGAGGGACTACGCAACGATGAAAGCCCTGGTGGGAGTGGACAATGAGACTATGCAGGTAGTGGCTACAAATTAGAAATGCGAGAGGACTTCATATAGTCAGAATGTTTCAAGGACCAAAATCATCATCCTATTCCAACCCCGCCTTGACCACAGCTGGGGCCATGGGTACCAGCGAGGTGGGGGGGGGTGAGCATGGATAGCAATAATGAGAAAGATCCTTTGTCAGTGCCCTGTATGTATTGAGACTGGGATACTTCATATGTAACTGATGGTTAATACTTAAATACTTGTAATTGATGGCTAATATGACAGAGTTCTAAATTAGATGTAAGATGGGGGGGGATTAGAGTACAGGAGGGGTCCAAGTGTGGGGATGAATATGATACAAACTACCATAGGATGTCAAGTTATATGAAGAGGGATGGAGGGTGGGGGTGGGAGTAGACACCCAAAAGGAATAGAAACCACGACCTCTGGGGCATGTGAGGTACTATTAGAATACAGCATAGGGACTAAAAGAGATAAGAGCGGGACAATGGTAAAAGCACTTGCAATCTGGAGCTATAAGAGTAGGCCACTAGAGGGAGCATGCAGGGAGGTAAGACGTTCTACTGGGGATCTGGTGGGTTGGTGCCTAGGGGAGAGGGGAGGGGAGGCAGGACATACCACCCTTAGGGACCTGGGGGCATAGAATCACATGGGAAACGGAAGATACCAAATATTATGGGAAATAGTTTGAACCTCCTAACAGTAGCTGTAAAATTTTTAGAACCAGGCTGGGTCTTTGAGACACTCTAGGTACAGGGTGCTGTCCTGAGTGATAGGACTCAGAGCCCATTGCTCAGAAGCCACCTCAGTTGTAAAGGTTGTATTGAGGAGGCAAGGAATGAAATTTACCGAAAACAAAATGATTTACTGCTGCAGTTAAAAATGGCAGGCTAGTAGCTTTCCCCTGGCTAGAGGGAAGGTAGGTTGCAGATCATCTTACATGAGCAGATGCCAACCAGCAGTGCAAGGGCCTAAAATTGGTGGGAAGTTGTGCTGCAAAGGAAGTAGCAAGAAGGAAGGAGGGGAGGGAGGATAAAGCAATGTGGAAGGAAACACATTGCTGGGAAACTCGGTAATGAAAGGTGAGGAACATGTTACTGTTAAAGTTGTTAATGTTAACATTGTTAATGTGGTTAAATATCTGGGTGCTAGCTGGTTGGAACACCCAACGTTTGAAAGTATGTTTAGGGTACAACAGTTAAAAAAAGAGGCAACGGTATATACAATATAGTTCTACTTTAATAATGGCTCTATGAGCAGGGAATGGCAATATAAACAGGGTAGAAGGTGATAAATAATACAATCAAGATACATTCTTGGAATGTTAATGGAATTAAATCTCACGTGAAAAAGAAGTGAATTCAAAATAAGATGAAATCACTTGGGTCTGGAATTGTATGCCTCCAGGAAACCCACATGACCAATAACGAGGGAGCACAAATGTCCAATAACTGGAGGGGGGGGGGCTGGTTTGGCTCATATTTTACCTCCAAATCCCATGGGGTCGTACTTTGGCTGAGGCCTGGATTCCCTGGAGTTGTTACTAAAGTCCAAAGTGACAGTGGTGGGAGAGACACTCTAATTCAATTACAGCTTAATTCTGGTCAAAAAATTGCCATTGGCTCAGTATATGCTCCTAACATTGACAATTCAGCTTTCTATAATCATTTATCAGTAGAGATGGAAGACTTCACTGGGCCCTGGATTTTGAATGGAGACTTTAGTTGTGTTCTCGATATGATGACGGAAAGATCGTCCAGGTCAGGGGGCATCTGAGTAGAAGTGTGAAAGCACTATTACATCTTATGAAGGATCACAGGCTTGTGGATTCCTGGAGGCATCAAAACCCTAGGGGAAGAGAATATTCCTTCTAGTCCCACTCTACAAAAAATTATGCCAGACTTCATCTTGCTTTGATATCACAGGAAATTGTACAATTCCTGGCTGGGGTTAAGTATGGCCCCATACTGATCTCAGATCACTCGTATTTGCAGACAGTGCTTGATATTCCTGGGCAGGGAAAATCCCCAAGGACATGGAAGCTAGACCCCTTGCTGCTAAAGGGCTCAGAATTTACAGACATTGTTAAAACTCAGGTATCTAACTTTTTAGCAGATCCCCGGGGTGAAACCTCAGATCTAATCAGATGGGATGTCTTAAAGGCAGTATTAAGAGAGGGAATCATCTCCTTTTCATCCAATAAAAAAGGGACTGAAGAAAGGCAGGTGGCAGAGCTAGCAAAAACAATCTAAAAACAAAAAAATGTGTATATGGAGGTCCCTACACCATTGCGGCGTACCAACGTCTTCAAACACTCAGGTGGCAATATGTGGAAAGTACAGCTAGCATAGAGAGGGCCATATTGCTAACTCAGGTGGGATCCTATTTTGTACCACAACAAAGGGGGTAAATGGTTGGCACAGCAGTTTAGGAACAGAGTGAATGGGAAAAATGTGGTATAGATCTCAGACAGGGGGTGAAGTACATGAAGGTGAAGAGAACATAGGGGAATGCTTCAGGCAGTTTTATGAGGCTTTATATAGGTTGGTAGTGACGCTTGATGATGACCACATAAAATCTTTTTTAGATATGGCAAAACTACCACAAATCACAGATGAGGACAAATCCCACCTTGAGACACTCATTCAATGGAGGGATGTGAAGGCAGCCATCTCACATATGAAAGGAGGGAAGGCTCCAGGGCGAGTTGGCTACCCTATAGACTTCTTTAAACTATTTGCTAATGTGTTGAAGGACCCTTTGATGAATATGATTAATGAAGCCTTTAACACTCTGCCACCAACTATGAGATCAGCCACCATCACTATCCTCCCTAAACCTAGGAAGGACCAGAAGCAGTATCCCTCTTATAAGCCTGTTTCCCTCCTCACCTCCAACTATAAAATCATGGCCAGAATTCTCGCCAGCAAGCATGAGAAACTACTCCCAACTATTATAGATAATGATCAGTCAGGCTTTATCAAGGGGAGGAAGGGGATGCTAAATGTCGAGTGTACCCTAAATATAGCCTGGAGATGGGGTATGACAAAAGAGAAGTAATCTCTGGTATACTTACTCTGGACGCTGAAAAAGCATTCGACAGAGTGGAATGGAAATACCTAGTCAGCACTCTGTGAGGGTTCTGACTTGGACACACCCCATCAAATGAGTCTGTGCCCTCCACAATGCTTCCAGTGTGCTGGTGTTGGTGTACGGTGCCTTGACAAGACCCTTCCAACTGACAAGGGGGACAAGGCAGGGCTGTCCTCTGTCCCCTTTGCTTTATGTTATGTCTCTAGAACCACTGGCCACAGTAATAAGGGGTGATCCATACATCAAAGCTTTGATGGCGGGGGGACTACACCAAAAGCTGGCTCTGTTTGCTGATGACCCATTACTTTACCTGCAGGACCCTCAGAAAGGCATCTCCAAACTACATAATATACTCACAGAATATGGGGAACTATCAGGGCTTAAGATTCATTGGACCAAGAGTGAGCTGTTATTACTGAGAGAACAAAGAAAGGGCCCTATTACTGATTTGCCCTTTAAATTAAAAGTGGTTAAATCTCTGTCTTACCTATGCATAATGATACCTACAGCTCACATACTGTAGATCTGTATAAAGAAAACTATAGTAGTCTGCTGGCTGGGATCAAACAGGACTGTGACAAATGGGAAGGGCTTCCTATTAGCCTTACTGGGCACATCAATTTGATAAAAATGAAGATCCTTCCCAGGTGCCTGTATTTATTTCAAAATGTACCTATACAGATACCTGAATATTTCTTTAAACAGCTGGATACCATACTTTATAAGTTCATGTGGCATGGTAAAACAGCTAGAATTAAGAAGAAGATTTTGCAGCTGCCAGTGAAAAGGGGGGCCTGACTGCCTAATTTCAAATTCTATTACTGGGCTACTCAGTTGGCTTACCTGGATAAACCTAATAACACTATCAAACACTATCAAACCAGCCTAGTTAAGTCTGGAAGAGGAACACATTGTGGAAGGTTTGATACAGGGACTTCTCTCACCAACATGAAGCTACTCACCACACTGAAGAATAAAAATCCATATACCTAGTATCTCTCATGGCTATGAGTGAGAGTACATAAATTCATTAATCATAGACCTGCCTTGTCCCGAAATACTAGCTTGTGCAAAGGCCTGGTTGGAAGCAAAAAGTACAGAGTATTCATATACCAAACTATACTCAGGTGGCAAGAAAGGGGAATACATACATGGGGGATCTTTATTATGGTGCTATGTCAAAATATTTCCAGTAATTACAGAAGCAGTATGGGATCCCCACATCTGATTATGTGCATCATGTTAATTTACTATCTTTTGTTTTAGGTCCGAATCTGAAATGTTCTCCTATGGAGAAGATAATTTACAGACCACAACCTGGCTCCTCCATTATCTCATCACTGTATCAACTGTTCCCGGGGGCAAGACCTGAACCAGAAATCAAGGTAAGAGTGAAATGGGAAAAAGACCTGGGGCTGGAAATAAGTGATCATACATGGTCAAGAGTTGTAAAAAATATACATGAATGTTTTGTTTTGAATAAGCTCAGGAGAATACATATGAATTTTGTTCATCAGACTTACTATAACCCGTCCCGACTTCAGAGGTTTACCCCATCGAGGTCAGACAAATGTCCAAAATGTCAAACCCAGACAGGTGACTTTATCCACCTTGCACTTACTTGCCCCTAAGTTGTCCCTTTTTGGGTAGATGTGCATGATGTAATGCAAAACATATTAAAAACCACTCTACCAAGAACTGAGGTGGAATTTATGCTGGGAATCAAATGGAGTGAATCAGGCTCTAGTATTCATGATAGGAACCAGAATGGTCATAGGCTATGGGAGGTTGCACTGATAAATGCTAGGAAGACTGTGGCGCAACACTGGGCAAACTTCACAACACCAAGTGTTGCGCACTGGCTAAACAACCTACTACTGTGCATGAGGTTAGAAAGGTGTCAACTGTCAGCTAATGGGTTAACCCGTATATTCCAAAAAATGTGGGACCCACTTATTTCAGCAATAGAGCAGGGAACAGTGTCAGGTTAAAAGATATAGGGGGTACTCGGTCTTGCTTCCATCATGACTATCATGGGGGTCCTGCCCTATGTTACACATATCTTTTCTCTACCCTTGGCTTTCCATATATATGTATAACAATAGGTATATATGTATAACAATAACTGAATGTACAATGCTATCTAACTGTACTACAATGCACATAAAAATATACTTTGCTATTGTATAAAGAACTTAGACGAGATGTGTGTAATTGTATATACTAAGAATTATAATCAACTAATGGTGTAAACTGTAACATTTTTCTTCTGCCTTTCAATAAAAAAAATAAAAAATAAAACTCGCAAGAATGCTATTCAGACAATTCAAAAGTACATGCAGAATGGCGAGGACTTTAACACAAAATAAACAGTGTAACCAAAGACAGATATTTAGGTAAAGCAACTTAATTGATACGAACTGCTGCAATTGTGGGAGCTAATTACGTTGCTGCCATCCTGCATATATTCTTAGCTGGACATGACATAATAGGATAAATCAGTACTATATTCAAATAATGCTTCCATATACTTTAAGCACATACTTATGCCAGAAAACAACCTTGAAAACTTTTTCAAGAGCATCAGCAAAATGGGAACTTGAAACAGCAGGGAACTCCCACCACCACCACCCCCACCATGTGTTCATGTTTAAGGCTTGCTCAGGTTTTGTTTTTATTTCAATAACACCAGTGATCATGGTTACAGGTTGGCTATGTCTGTGCAGGCAGGCAAATAACAAATCAAGCAACTTACACACGTCCTTTTCCTAATTTTTTATGATTCGCAGAATTTGCTTTGTTGAGACTCGACATCTCATTTCAGCTACCATGACACTCACTATAGCTGCTACAGACAGCAAATCACACATGGAGGAAATACTATAGACTTTAAATCAAATTTGGCACAATAAACAGTACTGAAGAACATTGATCCGACAGTTGTTCAACACCAAGTTTTACAGTTTTATTTACCATGTTCTGAATCAGAAAGCATTCATCACCCCTACTGATTAATATATACTGTACATTTCATGTGTCAGATCATATGTAAGGCCTCCCCCAAGTTCATGCATCAAACTAAAGAATGACCAATCAATATGAATTTTGTCTGTCTTCTGTCTGTCTGGAAAAAAAAAACACAACACACAGCCAGTGTGGATACAGTTCAGAACCCAGCCCCTCCCCCATTCCCACCTTTCCTGGTTCCTGCCTCAGGGCCCTTTTGGGGGAACATACATCATGTTATCTGCAGACATCATTAGCTTCCTACTATCTACCCACTGGTTAAACTTAAAAGTACATTTTAAATTGCAGGTACTGGCAGCCCAGACATTTTTTTTCTACTATTCCCCGTCTCAGCCCTGCTATGGCCCATAGACCTGCCCTGCCTGAGCCATTGACTCTGCTAAACACCTTGGCTTCTTGGACGGGTGGCTGCTTGCCTGCCTCTGTTCTAAAGTGTTCCAAGGCTGACCAAAGACTGCCATGCTGGCTACAACAAAAAATAAAAAGCAAGGGCAGGCCAAAAGGAATACTACTAATAAAAATCAAATGCCCCAAACTGAGAGGAGTAAGGGATTGATTGGTTGTCAGTGCCATCCTTGACTTGGAGTAAGGGATTGATTGCCTGCGAGGGCCATCCTTGACTTGGAGTAAAGGATTGATTGGCTGCCAGTGCCATCCTTGACTTGGAGTAAGGGATTGATTGGCTGCCAATGCCATCCTTGACTTGGAGTAAGGGATTGATTACTGTGAGTGCCATCCTTGACTTGGAGTAAGGGATTGATTGGCTGCGAGTGCCATCCTTGACTTGCTCACTTCACTGACTGTGACTACTGTGAAAAATATAATTTTATTATTAATTCAAAGGTCCCGGCATCCCCTCACCATGCACCTGTGCTGATTCCACTCCCCTGAGCTGTCTAACCACTACACATGATGACACAACACCTTTTCTTTAGTATTCTGGCCTGCCTTAAGCATTTAATTTCTCACTTGACAGCTCCTTCTCTCCAAAGGAGCAGTGCAGCAATCAGCTATTAAAAGAACAGTGTGATACACCCTATGCCATACCACCATTGTCTCATGACCCTCACACCATCTTAGCCTACATACATGGTACTGGACTCCATATGACCATTGTTGAGTTGTCAAGGCTTCTACCTAGTGATCCACACCCTGACGTGGGAAATGGGCCCTGTTTGCGGTAGCAGTGGTCAGACTACTTAATTACTATCTGCCGTCTTTCTTGTCCAAACATTGACAAGGCTGGCTCTGAATCCGACAGACTTACTGATCAAAAAAATACAAAACGAAACTGCACTCTGGCTAAAATCTGAATGAGAAACAACACTTTGACTCTAAAATCGGCTACTGCATTTTTTATTGACAAATGTCAGAAGTGTTTCTCCAAATGGGCCAGTCATGTGGGACTTGTTGGGGGGGGGCAGCATCTTCCAGGTGACTGGCCTATTTGGAGAAACACTTCTGACTTGTGTCAATAAAAAATGCAGGAGTCAATTTTGGAGGCATAGCATTGTTTTTTTTTTTTCGCGTTTTAGCTGACGGTGTGCAGTTTTGTTTTGTTTTTATCAGTGTTTGGGGATTAGCTGCCCCTGATTCTGTACCCCCTGTACCCACTGGAGTGCAGGCAATCTGTTTGTCAGAAGACTTACTGATCCCTCAGGCTGCTATCCCTGAACCCAACCACAGGTCTGACTGGTGCAGGATACAGGTTGTCTGTTCCTGGACTCACTGGGATGACCATATTCCCTACTGTCTATGCAGCCACTTAACCAAGACTGGCACCAGTTCGAGACTCGTGTAGCTCAAGTCT
Source organism: Neoceratodus forsteri (assembly GCA_016271365.2). Lineage (NCBI taxonomy): Eukaryota > Metazoa > Chordata > Ceratodontiformes > Ceratodontidae > Neoceratodus > Neoceratodus forsteri. Next base: position 377,525,110 of record CM057449.1, read on the forward strand.
GCCTCCTCCTTTACGTAAGGAAAGGCATTTCCAGAGTGAAAGCTATCTGAGCAAATCAGGAACAGAGATTCAATCAGACAGCCAATTCCTGACCTGGGAGGTGGGGCACATGACAATAGCCACACCTCAATCATCAGTCACCAATCGGAACACCCAGACACAGCAGTAAAATGGGGATGGGTTGAGGATAGGATAAACAGGCAGTACACAGCAGCTGCATTGACCAGTCCATTTAGTGATGTGTGGCAAGCCGGCAGCACATCAAAAGAAATGCCACTGGTTGCGTGGCATTTAATTGTTCCCCACGCTGCAAGCACCACCACAGCTGGCTACATACCCATTTTAAAGTAATATGAGGTCACGTTACAGTAATATGAGTTACTTATAAGAAAATGTAATCAGTAACTTCTCAAGATTACATTTTCTTATGTAACCCCTAGGTGGCGCTATTCCAAGTGTTACTACCCCTGCCATGCTGGCCAATACAAGGTTGAGGGGCCTGGGTTTCCAAAACCTACATTAAACTGGTTCTTTCCTAGATATTATTATGACACAGTGCCTCCACCCAGAGTTTGACTTTTAAGTGGGCTAGCTTTCACCTGGTACAACCCTCTGGGATGTCATACCACCCACTATAACCAGTTGCCACCCCAAAACATGAACCGATAAGCATTTCTCCATATTTCAATTCCTGTACAGATTATTGACTGTCTCCTAATAATAACCTCACAACACCATAATCTGCAAAACAACAAGAATTTATTTACAGGGAAATAGGGCTTAGGAATGGGGAAAAAGAGGAGTAGAGGCTATGCAGTACAAAAACTATTCTGGGAGCTCCAGAACCTGGGCTCTACCACTCAGCTTCTGGAAAGCTCTCTGTCTGACATGAAACAAATAGTCAAATAGGTGAAAAAAAGCTACCAACCTCGTAGCAGGCATAACTGAAACAGCCAGGCAAATAGACCATGATAAATGCGGCACTGTGATATTTATATCAAAGGGACAAAGAGGTCAATGAAAAGCTAGGATACCTCAAACTAAGATCCAGACATAGCAATTTATGAATACATGGTCTGCCTGAAAGCTGAGAGCAGGGCAGTGAGGCAGCCTACACTGAGTCCCTTCTTAAAGAACTGTTTGGGTGGTCCCAAAAAGAGCAGCTGCAGATCTAATGGGATCATAGAGCCCTAGAGTCACTCCTGACTGACCTAATAGCATGGCCCAGATCCCTAGTAATGAAATTTTGTAATTATAAGGCCAAAATGAAAGTATTGGAGGCAACCTGGGAGATAAAAGAGGTCACCTTCATCAATATGTGCTTTTTCTTTGTCTGCAATTTTGCACCCCAGACAATGGTCAAGCACAGGAAGCTGCTGGACATTCAAAAATTTCTGAAACAAGAGATTAAAATGCAACTTTTCTATCCTATGCAATGCAAATGATACCTGCTGAATGGCCCTAAGTCATTATGCACTCTAGGAGAGGTCTTAACAACTCTCACATACCTTGGAGTCCCTGAAGAGATTGCTTTGACCCCCAGCTGACAAAATTGAGAGACTCCTGGATGACCAAGTCTATAACTGCACTTTGTTTCTCTATTAATGAGTCACAGATTGTCTGAAAGCTAGAAGCCATGAGGAGAGGCCGAGCCCTGACATCCAACGACTTCCATCCCACACCACTGAATCATGTACATAGAGTTTTCAGAAGCAAGTTTTATTAGGAGAATGCAGACTTGCTTCCATCAGGCACTTGGTGTCTCATCTGGATTTAACTTTTCTTTTCTTTGCAGGGATTGTAGCGGGACCCTAGCTACTGCCTCTTCTTTGCATCCCTTTGTGTCTGGTCCTGGGAAGACATTCTAAGAAAGATGCCAAGGGGCAAGTTGCAGTTCGCTAAGTTATACTCATTGGCCCAGATATTCAAAAGAGTTGCGCATGGCGCAACAGTGTTGTACCATGCGCAACCCACTGATGCACCGCAGCATGATATTCAAAAGGGAAAAGTGCGCACAACCTGCCGGAGCACATCAGTAATGTATGCAGGTGCAGGTAGGGGGCGCTCCATGCATAACCTTCACAGCCCGATATTCAGCCCGGATGTGCAGAGCCATGCATGCGCAACCCCTACCCGCGCCCAGCACAAAGTTGATCCCAAAAAAAGGAACAACTGATGGCCACCCACAGGTGAGCTGCCACATTGCAGGGTGCAACACGGCAGCTGCCACCTGTGGGTGGCCACCAGGCTCTGGCTGCACCAGGCGGCGCCCCATGCCCATCATGGGCATCTGTGAAAAAGAATAATACTGCTCCTATATATCCCGGGTGGTCCAGTGGTTTCTGCTCTGCCCGATCGCGGGCATCTGTTAAAAAAAGTCTATATCCCTGGTGGTCTAGTGGTACCCCCACGCCCACTGATCCCAACTGCCCGCCCCAGTCAGCTGGCGGGAAGCACCACCCACCTGCTGCCCATGCTGCCCATGACTGACACCTCGGTAGGGCTGCACGCCCGTGGTTCTAGCATGAGCCAATGGGCATGCAGCCTACCGTACCCACACATACAGATATGTGACATGTGAGCAGCGGGGCTGCAAGGTGGGGGCTGCGCCCGCCCGGCTGACGGGGAGGGAGCTGGTGGTGGGCTCAGTGGGTGGTGGGTGGGGGTACCACTCAGACCACTAGGGATATAGGACTTTTTTTTTAACAGATGCCCAATCGGGCAGATAGCGGTCCACTGGACCACCAAGGATACAGGACAAATTCTGATTTTACACAGATGCCCAATCGAGCAGATAGCGGTCCACTGGACCACCAGGGATATAGGACTGTGCATTATTCTTTTTCACAGATGCCCGCGATCGGGCACATAGTGGTCCACTGGACCACCAGGGATATTGGGAATATTTCCTTTGTTATACAAATGCCCGCGATCGGGCTGCAGGGGGCATCAGTCCCCGACCGCTGCTGCCTGGCAGGGCAGGTGCAAGTGGTGTGATCCGCCATGCATGCAATGATATAACACATGCAAATGGCCCCATGTGCACCTTGCATACATTATGGCCCCATTTGCATGTCAAGTTTTGAATATCGCGGTTGCTGTGCATGGTGCAATGGAACGTGCGCTAGTGCATCTCCATGCTCCACTTTGGCCACTTGCGCTGGCGCAGTGCCACTGTACCATGCACACTGGGGGTGGCCAGGGTGCGATATTCAATACTGCTGAGCCATGGTGCAGCCCTGTGTATATCGTCCAGTCCACACCCCTGCACAGCCAAGTTGCGCTGTGCCCAGGCTTGCACCACAGCTTGGTGCAGTTTGAATATCCGGGCCATTAACTTCAAGTCACCAAAATGACTGTCAATGGTCAAATGATGCTTGCCTAAACAAAAAGATGTGCTGTAAGGGTGATTTTTCTGATTTGTTTTAGTCGTGGATCCAAATTCAAGGTAGCTGAATGAACTTATGCCACGCTGAGAAACAAATTGTGAAGGGGAAACAGTTTTAATACTGTTACTCAAAATGCTTTGGCAGGCAATAATTGATGCATCCTTCTCGGTATAAAGTAATTGACTTTCACAGGAACATTTGTGAAGATATGTTGCAAATTCTTTACTGTTTTTTATGTTTTTCATTGTTACCAAGGTGGTTTGAGAGTGGGGTATCTTTTCAGATGCGTTATGCTGCACTAAATCAAGCCCTCAAGGACAGATGCAGGGTCACTCTGACACTCAAGAATGGATGCAGAAACACTCTTTTAAATTTAATTTTTGGTGTTCTTGCATTATATTGCCTAATAATTCGCTGAAATCTGATAATGTCATTCTTTCCAGTCTGATAAGGTGTTTAAGGATAACTTGTAGTGATTAGGTACAGAGATGGTGGTCAGTTAGGCAGGGAGGAAGGAGAAAAGGGTGGGAAGACCTACCATATTAGATTTTTAAATAAAAGGCTGGGGAGAGGACAACAAATTTCTTACTCAGTCTCAAGAATATATAATTACCAGTCTATTGGGGCTTGTATGCTACAAATGACAAATGCAGAACTCACTGCTTCCCTAGAGTAACCTGCTAGATGCATGCACATTGCATTAGCAATAGCTAAGCGGTCAATAGAGGAGGCTCCAGGTACAAAAGAACTGTACTCCATCTCAAGTCACTTGCCTTAAAGTGGCTGATAGCTATAGAGTTCGAGTTCAATGTTAATTCATTGTTGTTCTCAGCTGTCAATTTTCATTTGTCTCTGGGAAACATAGGGGAAGACTGGAGTGAGAAACTGCATAAATGTTGTGCAGTCTATGGGTAGTCACATATAATGTGAAGGGATTGAATCACCCCATAAAAAGGAACAGAATAATTCAGGAATTGTGGAAAATGGGAGCCACTATAGCCCTAATCAAGGAGACACACCTGAACAACACTGAACACTCAAAGTTAAAGTGAAAAAGGGTGGAGGAGGTATATACCTCTATGTACCAAGAGCATACCCATAGAAAAGAAGCAGCCATACTTACCAGAAGGAGTACACCTTTACAGGTACAAAAGATAACACAAGATGACAGAGGAAGGCACATGTGCATAGAGAACTTATACAGGGGGACCCCTGCATGATATTTTGCATATCTATGTGCCAAATTAGGATACGGATAACACAGACTTCTTCAAACTTCAGCTCTTAGACCACATGAAGGAACCAGGGAGACTATGCATCATAGGTGGTCATTTTAACTGCACCTTGTCACTAGAACTTGACAGATTCGGAGAGGTGGGTCCCACAGAAGCAGGGCAGGTCCATCCCTGAAGCACCTGATTCATGAACTAAGTCTTACTGATGCATGGTGACACATCATCCCCAAAAGTGCTTGACTTCATGTTCTTCTCCAGTCCCCACTAAGTATACACCAAGCTGAACCTTTTCTTAATGCCACATAATTGGATTCATACGATAGAAGTATGTCAAATTAAATCCATAACAGCTTCAGATCATGCACCAGTGATGATAAATTTAGCCACACAGTCATGTACCAAAACCCCCAGCTGGAGGGTGAACATGTCACTGTTAAATAAGCAAGATTTTAAAGATATGGTGGAGAAAGTGGTTAATGACTATCTGATAATGTCCTTGGGAATACATCAACTGGAGCTTGGTGGAATGGGCTGAAAGTTATGTTAACAGGGTGCATTATCACTTATTCATTGCAACAAAAAAAGCTTATAGAGTCACAGATGTTGAAGCTGGAATACAATTTATTATACTGAATGTGAATACAAGATCACACTAGATGAGAAATACAAGAAAGAGCATGACACATATAAGGCTGAGCTCACTAGGCTTTAAGAGAATGAAATAGAGGGGGAGATGGCTATGTCTGACAAAGATTTTATGAGGCTGGAAATAAAGCTGGGCATTTGCTGGCCTTGAAAATTAAAAACAATGCAGACAACTGTGCAATTTTAAGGTTCAGAAAGCACTCTTGGCGGGGGAGGGGGGAATGTATATGTTAACCCCACAAAGTAGCAGACAAATTTGCATCCTATTATAAAGAGTCATACTCGGGGTGCTCTAGTAAACTGAGAAAGTAAACAAGAAGCATTTTCCAGGCCCTAACCTTTAACTCTGTATCTGATCAGACTAAGACAAAAATATATCAGCCCATATACGAACATATGAACATACGAACATACCGAAATTGCCAGCAGAAATTGGGCCTCTAGGTATATCTAGTCTGCTCGAGCATGCAGCTAATTCCCTACAAGCAAGCAGAATTCGGAAACACTATAAAAATTCTTAAATTCAGTAAGTCCCAAGGTACAGAATGGATAACAGCTGAGTTTTGTAAAACATTCAGGGAAACGTTGGCTCTACTATTGACCAGGGGGTGTGGGGGTGTGCAGGAGGGGGGCCCTTCTTTATGAATTCAAGCACAGGTTTCCACAATATGTAAACAGGAAAAAAACAATGATCTGTGTAGTTCGCACTGCCCAATCTCCCTGTTAAATGTTGATCAAAAAATATTTACTGCCATGCTGGTCAGCAGGGTACAAGCAGGCATGGGGATCCTAATCCACCCTGATCAGATGGAGTTTATCAAGGGCCACCATCTGTACAATAACATCAAACACCTGATGAATATTGTTTACCAATAACAAAACAGATAGGATCTAAAGATATCACTAGTTATGGATACGGAAAAGGCCTATATTTATTTATTTATTTATTTGGATTTTGTTGACTTAGTAGGACCACTGAGACTAGAAGTCCCTTTTTCAGGGGCGACCTGGGTTTAATTACATATGGTAATTAATACATGAGTCACATGACTACAATAAAATTAAAACAAACAAGGATCTGTAGTTAGAATATACAATGGTTACAAAGGTCAAGGATATACAACAGGAATAGATGAGCATTATTGCAATAAATTAATAAAAACATGGAGCAGCAATAAGAATACATAATGGTTTCAATGATCTTGGAAACACAATAGGAATAGATGAGCAAAACATTAGAAGGCTGACAGGATGGACTGAGCATTCCTCACTTACACTCTCAAGAGAATGAATTTAGGAGAGCAATTCACACACTATATTAACACTCTCTATGACAGACCAAAGGCAGAGGTAAAAGTTAATTGGATCAAGTTGGGCAGGTTTTGTTTATTTTGGGATACTGGACAGGGTTGCTCCCTCTCCTATTTGCTGTCTGTATAACTAGGAGTAGTAGTCAGGCAGAACCAGCTGCTAATGGGTATAAGAGGCCCAGACAGGGATTACAAAAGTTCATTGTATGTGGATTACACCCTCTTTTACCTTAGTGACCTGGAGATTTTGGTTCCAGAATTTCAGAAGCTCCTTGATGAATATGGGACATTATACAGATATAAAAGCACCTGCGATAGGTTGGAGGCTTTAAAGTTAAGTGGCACTGCCCTGAGAGGTTCTTAAAGACCTTTCCTTTCTAATGGGCAAAGCACATAACAGTGCCCCAGGCAAAACCTAGAGGTGAAAATATTAAGTCATGCACGATCACTTTTCCCTGAATTATGACATATTTCTGCAGGAGATTGCCACAGACATACAGAGGTAGACATTACCCCCCTTTCATTTTGGGGGAGGGTTCTCATTAATATCCTGAAAATTAATTACATGCCATGATTGATGTTCTTGTTTCAGGTTTTACTACTAAGGATCTCAAAACACTGCTGGAAACAACTAGGGACTATGCAACTGACATTTGTCTGGGATGGTGGAATACATCATTTTACAAAACAGCTCTTACCCATGCCATGGACCAAGAGAAGAATGGGTCTCCTCAATCCTCTATTATACTACCAGGCAGTGCAAATGCTCCTGGTGGTCTCTTGGGCAAAACAGCAGGAAAGTATTGGTTAGTACCACCTAGAGAATGTCCCTCTTCCCACACCCCATATGCCCTGTTGTGTATAACATATTTCCTAGAAATATGGAAACATATACTGTAACTACCCCATGGACCAGGCACACAATCAGGATAATTCAAAAAGTGAAGGCTTTGACAGGGACTATAAGCAGGTCCCCTGATAGTAACCAGGTGTTCTACTTCCACATACAGATAGAGGGTTTTAGAGATGGAATCAAAAAGCCCTCACACATTACTACCAATTACTTAGTGGGGACCATATAATTACATTTGAGATGGTAAAACAAAACTATGACTACAACAGAAAGATTTCTTTAGTTGACTCCAATGATGCCACTATTTGGTGTCTGAGATTGGGCCACACTGTTACTTAATAACAACCAGAACTCCCTGCTCTATATGCAACCATTTGACAATGGTCCACCAAAGAATTTGTGACCATTTGAGATAGGGTCCATCAAAAACCAAGGTGTCTCACTTAGTAAGCATAACAACTTGGCCTAAAGAATTAAGTGTGCTCACATTCTAGCCGGCGCCTGTTCGAACATGTGAGCTGTCGCAGTCTGCTCACAGATCCTGTTAGCTCAATGGTGCTTAATGTTTAAGTCATCCTGGCAGCTCAGCCAAAGTCTCCTTGGTGTGTTATGACTCCTGCGATTGGAAGACATAAGTTAGTGGTCCGGAGACACACTGGGGGACAAAAAGAAATTAAACTCTGCAAAAGTGTTTTTAAATAATTGTAGCTTTAAGAGCAGTAAAGGCTGAAATGTAAAAGAAAGCCTGCCTTTCACCTAGAGGGACAGTGCTACAGTGCTAGTAACAAGCAGGGGGAGTTTTTGCCGGTCCCTACTCTGCCACCAAATAATAGGGCAGAGGGGCAGCTAAAACCCTGTAGGCAACTAATGATAATGTTTTACAGTTTGTCAGCAAAATACAGTTAATGTTGGAACTGCTGATTGTGACAGGGTTGAATATGGCACAGTCCTATGTGTTATTCAGAAAGAGTTAAATGTAAGGATCTGTTCTGTCCTCTCCTTTTCTGTCTCTTGTCTATCTGGTTGTCCAGCCAAATGTTCTTGTTAGACTGAGGAACTGATTACTCTGACAGTCCTGCAATTCTCCATCTCTCGCCATCTCTCTACCTTCACATGTTGTTTCTGACTTTTCTTTCCCCTGCATATCTGCAGTTATAAAATATATGTGAATCTATGTGTGAAACTGTAAGTTATACTGGGATACCTTTATTTGAAAATGTATATAGTTATACTGTTGAAGTGATTGCAAAAATCTATTTGGAACTCAAGGGGTTAACCTGAGATGCTGGTTTGCAAAATTTTTGCAGAGCTGTCAACAAGAGGTCAGTTCTCTGTCACTATGTTCTTTTTGCTGCACATGCAAAGAAACTGACAAGAACACCGGGGCCTGGATATTCAAACTGTGCCAGGCTGTGGTGCAAGCCTGGGCGCAGCGCAACTTGGCTATGCAGGGGTGTGGACTGGGCGATATTCAACAGAGCTGTGCCATGGCTCAGCAGCATTAAATATCGCAACCTGGCCACCCCAGTGTGCATGGCACAGTGGCACTGCGCCAGCGCAAGTGGCCAGAGTGGAGCATGGAGATGCGCTAGTGCAAGTTCCATTGCGCCATGCACAACAACCACGATATTCAAAACTTGACATGCAAATGGGGCCATAATGTATGCAAGGCACACATGGGGCCATTTGCATGTCATTATTGCTCCATTTGCATGCAGGTGCGTGGATCCCCGACGACTTGCACCTGGTGCTCTGCCAGGCAGCAGCCGTCGGGGACCGACGCCCCCTGCAGCCTGATCGCGGACATTTGTATAACAAAGGAAATATTCACAATATCCCAGGTGGTCCAGTGGACCGCTATCTGCCCAATTGCGGGCATCTGTGAAAAAGAGTAATACGCAGTCCTATATCCCTGATGGTCCAGTGGACCGCTATCTGCCTGCTCGGGCATCTGTTAAAAAAAAAATACATCCTATATCCCTGGTGGTCTAGTGGTACCAACCCACCCGCCCACTGAGCCTCACCGCCCGCTCCCCGGTCAGCTGGCAGCGGGAGGTCACTACAGCTGCCGCGCTGCCGCCGACCCACTGACACCCCTGGCTGCACGCCTATTGCTTCACAGCCGTGAGCCAATGGGCGTGAGCCCCACATAGTCCACATTCCAGATATGTGAATGAATTCACATATCTGCAATGTGTGCATAGGGCTGCATGCCCATTGGCTCATGCTGTAAACCAATGGGCATGCAGCCCTAGTGAGGTGTCAGTCAGTGGGTGGCGGGCCGGCAGGCGGGTGGGGTGCTGCCATCCACCAGCTGACCAGGGGGCAGGATGGTGGGGCTCAGTAGGGGGGTGGGGGGTACCACTAGACCACCAGGGATATAGGACATTTTTTTTTTTTTAACAGATGCCCAATCGGGCAGATAGCGGTCCACTGGACCACCAGGGATATAGGACATATTTGTTTTTTAACAGATGCCCGATCAGGCAGATAGCAGTCCACTGGACCACCAGGGATATAGGATGAATTCTGATTTTACAAAGATGCCCGAGCGGGCAGATAGTGGTCCACTGGACCACCTGGGATATAGGACGTATTTGCTTTTTAACAGATGCCTGATTGGGCAGATAGCAGTCCACTGGACCACCAGGGATATAGGACGAATTCTGATTTTACACAGATGCCCTCGATCGGGTATGGGGTGTGCTGCCTGGTGCAGCTGGAGCTCTGGTGGCCACCAACAGGTGGCAGCTGCTGTGTTGAGCCATGCAATGAGGCAGCTCACCTGTGGGTGGCCACCAATTGTTCTTTTTTTTTTGGATCAACTTTGTGCTGGCACAAGTAGGGGTTGTGCATGCATGGCTCTGCACATCCTGGGCTGAACATCGAGCTGTGCAGGTTATGCATGGGAATGCCCCCCTACCTGTGCCTGCATACATTACTGATGTGCTCCGGTGCATCGGGATTTGTGCCGCACACTTTTCCCTTTTGAATATCGTGCCGGGGCACATCAGTGGGTTGCACATGGCACAACACTATTGCGCCATGTGCAACCCTTTTGAATATCTGGGCCCTTGAGAAAAACAGGATGTTCTTCTTAATGCGTTCCCTGGCAAAGGCTTGTTACTAAAATAACAGCAATATTTTTGCTAGAGAGACCGAGTTTTGAAATTGAGAAGAAACACTCAGAAGGACTTTGTTTTCTCTGTTTGTACTGCCTTTGTAAAAACTTATTCTGAACAATTGTTATTTTTAATTTTACTGTTATTGATAATAACAGCACGTTACTTGCAATTTTTATAACTGCTCCTAGTTTTCCTATGCTTCCTGACTTGTGCCTTGATGACAGAAGGTGTAAAAAGTGGGATTTACACTGCACATACTCTCAGTGAGGAGTTTTGTGCTTGGGTACTAGACCTGCTACCGTGGAAGCATAGAAGAAAGGTATGGATCCTGTAGCAGCAAGTCCAGGAGTGATCACCAGAAGAATGGCAGCCAAACTAGAAGCAGAAAAAAAAATCCAAACTGAGACTGTAAAGCCAGCAACAGTCATGGGAAAAAAAGAGCAGGCAGTGATAGAACCTAAAAGCCTGTCTGCCTTTTCAAGCGCTGGGCTATACAACAAAAAGAGATGGAAAAACAGAAAAGAAAAAATGCAGCAACTTGAGAAGGAGAGAAAAGAAGAGCTGCAGTGACAGGAACAGCAGAGAAGAGAAAAGATGCAGTGATGGATGGATGCCTTACAAGTTATCAAAACTGGAGGATCTGACACTGGTCCAGTACAGCAACAACACAAAAACATAGAACATAAATGTTGACGGCAGATAAGGACCATAAGGCCCATCCAGTCTGCCCATTTTTTTTCTACCTTATGAATGTGCCATAGGCCATTACTCTGTCAATAGCCTATCTATTTAAACTCATCTGTATTGCTCCCTTATGCCTATCACATGCCTGTTTGAAGCCCTGCACTGTAATCATATCCACCACTTCCTGCAGTAGGCTATTCCATGCATCCACCACCCTTTCTGTGAAAAAGAACTTCCTCACATCACTCCTTAATTGGCCTCCCTCTAATCTCATGCTGTGTACTCTTGTCCTGCTATTTTTCTTATATGGAAACATGTTAGACTTTTTCACCTTGTTAATGCCCTTAAGGTGTTTGAATGTTTCAATTATATCACCTCTTTCCCTCCTTTGCTCTAAGGTATACATATTGAGCTCCGTCAATCTGTCCTCATATGTTTTCTGATGCAGTCCCTGCACCATTTTGGTTGCCCTTCTCTGGACTGCCTCAATTTGGTTAATGTCCTTGTGAAGGTGTGGCCTCCAGTACTGCATGCAGTACTTCAGATGGGGCCTAATCAGTGTCTTGTAAAGTGGGATTATTACCTCCCTCTTACAACTTGTGGTACCCCTAATGCACCCCAACATCCCCTAGCCTTACCTACTGCTTTAGTGGTCTGCTTGGATGATTTCAGATCATCTGTGATGATGATGCCCAAGTCTCTTTCTTCCCTTGTGATTGCCAGCAACTCCCTTCCCAACCAATAAGTGGCTTCAGGGTTTCTTTTCCCTATGCGCATGATCTTGCACTTCTTTGCATTAAACCCAGTTGCCATACTTCCTACCATTTTGCCAGTTTATCTATATCTCTTCTCATTCTGCCCACCCCATCTGGATCATCTACTCTGTTGCAGATCTTGGTGTCATCTGCAAACAGACAAACCTTACACACCCAGTCCATATGCAATGTCACCGATGAAGATATTGAAGAAGACTGGCCCCAGGACTGATCCCTGAGGTACCCCACTTGTGACTTGCATCTCTTCCGACTATATACCATTTACCACCACTCTGTTTTCTGCCTGCCAACCAGTTTGCCACCCAGTTGACCAACTTATGACCCACCCCAAGCCTATCCATCTTATTAATCAATCTTCTATGTGGAACAGTATCGAGAGCTTTGCTGAAGTCAAGGTAGGTGACATAACTGCACCCCCTTGGTCCATCGCTCTGGTTACCTAGTCAAAGAAATCTATGAGATTAGTTTGACAGGACCTTACTGCTGTAAACCCATGCTGTCTTAGAAGCTGTGCTTCTATGGTTTCCAGGTGTTGGACTATCCTTTCCCTTAAGGAGTGCCTCCATAATCTTGCCCACTACTGAGGTAAGACTGACTGGTCTGTAGTTCCCTGCCTCCTCCCTGCTACCACTCTTGTGGAGCGGGATCACATGAGCCCTTCTCCAGTCAGAGACTCATTGAACAGTTCTGATAATGACTCTGCTAGTTCCACCCTTAGCTCCTTTAGTACCCTGGGATGTATGCTATCCAGTTCCATTGCCTTGTCCACCCTGAGCTTAGCGAGCTCTTGTAGGATTCTTTCTTTTGTGAAGGGACTTGTGCACACCTCCCTGCCCCCTGTGTCAATGGTGCAGAGCTGTGGGCCCTGCCCTACCTTCTCCTAAGTAAATACTGAGCAGAAGTATCTATTTAGGATAGATGCTTTTCCTTGGTCCTCCTCCACACACTCCCCCTTATCCCTTTTGATCTTAGCAATACCTCCTCTGGACTTTCTCTTTCCACTAATGTATCTATAGAAAGTCTTGTCCCCTTCTTTTACTGTTTGTGCTAGTGTTTCACAAGACACAAACAATTTAAAATACATTAAACTTACAAAATGTGTCACTCAGCATGGTATAGAAGCATACCTGACAACTTTTGAAAGGGTTGCCACAGCCTGCCGGTGGCCAGAGCAGCATGGGCAATCAGACTGGTACCTTACCTGACAGGTAAAGCCCAACTTGCTTACAGCAATATGGACTCTGCACAGTCAGAAAACCATGACCTGATGAACACAGAAATCCTAAAACGGTATGACATCTCAGGAGAGACCTAGAGGCAAAGATTCCAGTCCCTGAAATGCAACTTCATCGACAACCCTCAAGAAGCCTTCACCCAACTCAGAAAACTCCTTATTAAATGGCTTCAACCAGAGGGCAAAACAGTCCCACTGATCACTGACACATTTTCAATGGAGCAATTCATCAACATCCTGCCTACAGATGTGCAGCTTTGGGTGAACGATCGTTGACCAGAAAGTGGGGAAAATGACATTTCTTTTGCTGAGAACTACCAGATGGCCAGATAGATGCCACAGCAGTGAGTGTGTGCAGTACTGGAGGCCACACCTTCACACGGACATTAACAAAATGGAGGCAGTCCAGAGAAGGGCAAACAAAATGGTGCAGTGATGTAACACCCATTTAAACTCCAAGTCTGATAAGAACTCTGGTGTGGGTATGAAATCTGCACCCAATGACTTTACTTGTTGTATCTCTAGTAAGCCAGGCCATACTGCAAGAAATTGCTGAAGTAAGGAGAGTAACAGTGGAGCAGATTTGTCCTTAACAAATTGGGGAAAGTATTTAACAGATGTCAAGGTGGGAGATAAGATTGTGAAGGAACTTATTGATTCAAGAAGCAGACAGACCCTAGTACATGTTGAAGTGCTAGGGAAAACACTGTGCAAAAGGACCAGGTACTGGTGTCATCTGCATCCATGGGGACACTTCGACTATCCCACCACCATAGTGACTCTGAATATTAATGGGGTGTCACACCAAATAAAAATGGGAATAGTACCTAAGTTGCCTATACCCGTGATTATTGGAAACAACTTTCCAGGATTTACTGAGTTAATCAAAGAGGGAGTAAATCCAGATGTTTCAGCAGCTATGATGACAAGAGCTCAGGCAAAGAAAATCTCAGATGGTGGGGACTCTTTTCCTTTCACTGATTTTGATTTGGACTTGTTTGAGAATAGCTCCAAGATCATGAAGTACAGGAAAGAAAGAAGAAGCCTGAAGAAACAGTGTCAACAAAAGACTGATGGACATAAGGGTTAATATATGAAAACTCTGAAACTGAACTGATAAATGATTGTGATTTTGCCTCAGGGCATGCTAACAATGTTTCTCTCCATGGTTATTTTAGGCAGCTGGGAGTGAAACCAAAACAGGGTGAACCAATCTTTAAAAAAATGTAATGGGTTAGCCAGCCCAGTGGTGCTGAGGGCAGAGGCGTTGGATGCTACACCTCATGCCACACTGGCAACCCATGTTCATTGTTGGGGGTCGGCCCTGAGGAGGAAATATTGAGCATCCCATGGACAGCTCTCCTCCTCTGGGGAGGGTGGGTAGGGAGGTCCACCAGGTGCCAGCCCTTGTAGGTGGCTGGTGGCTGATGCATCCTCAAGGACAATTGGATGGGGCAGCATGGGCGGCATCTGACATGCAATGTACAGTAGCGTGCATTGCAGCATCATTGATGCCATTGCACATCCATGCAGGGGGGGAGCTGGGACTCTACAAAAAGAAAATAATCCTCAGTAGTGTGATGACTGCCTCAACGGCACTGCCATGGATGCATCCAAGTCAGTTCGCTCCTGTGTCTTCCCTCCAGGTCTCCGCAGAGATGGGGTATGTACCCCCTGCAATGCAGCCTGGGAAAGGCTGCAGTGGTGGTGGGTGAGCTCTGGCCATGACTGGGGCAGTGGGCATGAAGGTTGGCTGGAAGGGGGGAACCAAAGGTACAACCCCCCCAGTCGAGGAAATAAAGAAAGTAAGTTAAAAAAATGTAACGGGTTACTGAACAGAGTTTGGGTTAAACCTCAGACACAGGAACAGATAGAACAATTGGTTATACCACAAAAGTAGAGATCTGACTTGTTACAAATAGCATGATAGTCCTATGGCTGGTCACTCTGGGAGGGATCTCACCCTTGCCAGATTTCTGTACAGATTTTACTGGCCTGGAATTCATGAAGATGTCACTACATATTGCAGTTACTCAGCTGAATGTCAGAAAGTAGACCCAGTGACAAAAAAGACAAGGTGCCCTTGGTACCCCTACCCTTGATAGATGTGCTTTTTCATAGAATGGCAGTGGTTTTGGTTGACCCCTTAGACAAAATTAAAAAGGGTAAGCAATTCATTTTGGTAGCATGTGACTATGCTACTCAATACCCAGAGGCAGTTCCTATGCGTACAGTCACAGCCCCAAAAGTTGCAGCAGAGCTTGCCAAAATTTTCAGCATAGTGAGCATACCTAAATAGATTATTACTGATCAGGATAGTAATTTTGGTGCTGCATTACTGAAGGAGCTGTACCGACTTCTAGGTATCACTGCAGTAAGAACCACCCCTTATCACCCTCAGACAGACAGTCTTGTTGAGCATTTTAATCAAACCCTAAAATGCATGTTAAAAAGGTTTGTGAAAGGGGAAGGGAAAGACTGGGACCAATACTTACCATTCCTGCTTTTTGTTTACAGAGAAGTGCCACAAGCCTCAATGGGGTTTTCACCATTTGCAATGCTGTATGGTAGACAACCTAGAGGGCCACTAGATGTAATAAATGAAACATGGGAAGATAGCCCCACTCAGAAACAATCTATTACATCTTATATGTGTGCCCTGAGAAAGAAGCTGGCAAATATCTAAGTTAAAGTATCTGGGAGTAGGGGAGTATGCCATTCCACATTTTGAACATTATGTGCTGGACAGAAAGCAGCAAATAAACATTGGCTCAGAAACGTCTACTTTGAGGTCTGTCCATACTAGGGTTCCACAAGGTTCAGTTCTAGGTCCACTCCTGTTCTCTGGTTTCATAAATGATTTGCCAAATGTTTGCACTGATGCATCAGTTATTCTGCATGCAGATGATATGGTAATTTACTGTGGAGCAAGAATGGGAGTGGACCTGGAAGCTAAACTGCAACCCTTATATTGCGGCTTACAAAAATGGTTTGAGAAAAAGAAACTTGTTGAATGAGAAAAAAACAGTTACAATGTTATTTGGTCTTAAATGTAGATTAGAGGGCACTGCCTTATGTATAACAGGAGAGAGTGATATTAAGCCGGATCAAGCAGGGGTATTTCATTTTTTAGGGGCACATTTAGATAGTGGACTGACCTTAAATGAACATGTATCAAAAGTAACAAAAAAAGTAAATAATATATATTTTTTTTATACAGAAACGTTAACTGTTTAACAGTACAGGCAAGACATGCAATAGTGGACCAAGTTTTGTTACCAGCACTAGAATATAATTGTATTTTACTATTAAATGCTTCGGACATTCTGTATCACAAATATACAGTAACTTTTAGTAATATTATGAGGTTAGCAGTTGGATGCTTTGATAAAAGGAAACATCATTGTAACCTATATCGCACTTTAGGGACTTTACCCCCAAGAGAGTGAATTACTAAGACAGCCTATTTGTTTTTACATAAACTATTGCATACACCAATTTCCCCCTGCTCTGTTAAAACATTTACAACATACAAATTACGTAAGCTCACTTAGGTAGTCATCGACTAAATTGCTTGTAGAACAAAGAACAAATACAAAAATAGCAGAGCACTATTTAACTATTTATGGCCCAAAACTGACAAATAAATTACCTCAATTGAAATTGGCTATACATAATAAAAGAGGTGTTTTTAAAAATTGTTGGAGAGTTATTTGGATGGTGTCTCCAGCTGTAAATGTGCTGGGGTTACATGATGTAACCTTTGTCTAGGTTAACATTGAGTAATTGTATTTTGTATAGATTGCATGACTTTTATTATTTTATGAATGAATGAAGTTTATATTATTTTAATGTTAGTCATGTTCAATTGTTGGAAACCATGTGTGTTATTATGTTGTATCTTTTGTAATCCCTTTCCCCAGGTGTGGTTGAAAAAGGGTCTTCAGACCCAATTCACTTTCCTGGTAATCTAATAAATGAAAATGAAATCAAAATATGTTGAAATTGCCCACAGTAATCAGGAAGAGGCCCATAAACCAGCAGAGGGCATATTATGACTATGGGGTAAAAGAAAATGTTTTTGAGCCAGGCAAAAAGGTCTTTCTACTGTTACCCACTGCAGAAAATATACTGTTAATGAAGTGGCAAGGGCCTTGCAAGTTTCTTAGACATACTGGCACAGTTAGCTATGAGACTGAAACCCCTGATAGGAAAAATCCTACTAAGATATATCATGCTAATCTCCTGAAGAAATTGGTTGAAATGACACCAAAGACAACTTTGCTAATTTTACCAGAAAATGCTAAAGACAATACAGATATAGCTTATGACAAACTGGAGCAAACTGTAACTGCTGATGCTGTAAGGGTGAATGTTTCCTTAACCTCTGAACAAACCACAGAAATGTGTAACTTGCTAAAGACATTTAACAGTACTTTTACCACAGTGGCAGGCTGAGCTAAAGGTGTTGAGGACATAATAGTGATGGAATGCTCATCTTATCAGATAAAAGACATACAGATTACCAGATAGGTTACAAGCAGATGTGGTTAAGGAAACACAAAAAATGAAAAAATTTGTTATCATAAAAGAGTCGAGAAGTGCTTCATCATCGCCAATGGTGACTGTAAATTAAAAAGAAGGGAGTGTAAGAATTTGCCATGATTTTAGAAAACTTAATCAAGTGTTGGAATTTGGCAGCTATCCTATGCCCAGGATAGATGATTTGGTGGACAGATTGGGAAGTGTAAAGTGTATCAGTACCCTCAATCTCACCAAGGGTTACTGGCAAATTCCCCTAGCTAAAGAATCCAGAGACAAAACTGCATTTGTCACCCCTATTGGATTCTATCAGTTCACCGTCATGCTGTTTGGTTTACATAGTGCACCCACTACATTCCAGCAGTACATGGATGTAATTTTATCCCCTCACATTGGCTATTGTGCTGCTTACCTGGATAATGTTGTGGTTTGCAGTCCAGACTGGAAAAGCCACCTGGAGCACCTACGAGTAGTAATGTAAACTATCAAAAATGCATGTCTGACCATTAATCCTACCAAATGTATATTGGGCATGCAGGAAACCAGATATTTGGGCTATGTTTTGGAAATGGAGAAGTAAAGCCAGAGATTTCTAAGACAGAAGCTGTAGCTAACAGTCCTGTTCCTAAAATAAAGAATCATGTCAGGTCATTTTTAGGGTTGGCTGGTTATTATCAGAAATGTGTTCCAACTTTGCCCAGTTGGCTACTTCTCGCACTGAACCCATGAAGATATGGTGATCAAATACTGTGAATGGACCTCAGAGTATGAAGAAGCTTTTCAGGCCATTAAGGTTGCATTATGTTCAGCCCCTGTTTTAAGAAGCCCAGACTTTGAGAAACAATTTCTGTGACAGACAGATGCAGCAGAGGAAGGCCTAGGTGCGGTCCTGAGTCAAAATATAGATGGAACAGAACATCTCATTCTATATATCAGTTGGATGTTGCATAACAGAGAGAAGAGATACTCCACCATTGAAAAGGAATGCCTTGCAGTGAAGTGGGTCATGGAGTCCTTTAAGTTTTATTTGCTAGGAGCTGACTTTGTACTTATAACAGATCATAATCTTCTCTGTTGGTTTAACCAAATGAAGGATAAAAATTTCAGAATCATAAGGTAGTACCTGGCACTACAGCCATTTAAATTCAAGGTGCTACACAAATTCAGAAAAGAGAAAATCAGTACTGATTTTCTGTCTAGATATGGATCAGGAATTGATAATTCTGAAGGTTGAAAAAACAAAATGTGTGAGTTTCAACTTCTCTGTTTGCTATACTGCATGTACACTGAAATGTAAAGGTTATAAGCTAGCGTTAGAAGAGAATTAATAGAACATTTGGGAAACCTATTTTTTTTAAATCAGGTTGCCTCTTAAAGAGAGGGTATGTGACAGGATTGAATAAGGCACTGTCCCATGTGTTATTCATAAACAGTTACTAAGGTCATACTAAGGTATTTGAAAGAGCAATAATGTGTTTGCAAATAATGCTCTTATGCTAAGCCAAATGATAATATGAAAGGTCATAACCTGTATTGACTAATTTATCCAACCTATATTTAAAAATATTCTGCAAAATTGGGCCGACTTGGCAGACAGTTTTTTTTAACTAATTAATATATGAGTAGAAACCCTTACTATTATTTTTTGGCACTGTTGGCAAGCTTGTATCTCCATCTTGATTTTGCCTTCTTGATGGATGATTTACATTTAATCTGAATTAATTTTTAATCTTCCCAGTTAGTGCTTGATCTGTTCTTTACAGTTATTATATTTCTTCCTTTTGAATCTTACTAATATTTTAATAGATGAGTCAATCCATTTGGTAATCGTTTTTGACTATGAACTTTGGGTTTGGAGGGAACAAATGCATCTCTTATATCGGAGATAATTGTTTTGAAGGTAAACCAATTATTTTCTGAATTTAAGTTGGAGAGGATGGACTTCCAATTAACCCCCTTAATAACCTTCTCAATAGAGACAAGATCCACTTTATTATATAAATAGATGTTAGTATTATTACAAGTAGATGTATCAAATGTATTAATGGTAAACAAAGTAGTATTATGATCACTACCTGCAATCAGATCAATAATTTTTAAGTCTATAACGGGTAGAACATCACTACAAATGACAAAATCTAGGATTTTATTCCCCCTAGTTGGCTCTCAAACATGTTGTATGAGATTAAGCTCAGAACATGTAGAGATAAGTTTTTTCCTTTACTACTTATGGCAGTAAGGTCCTGCCAGTTAATATCACCAAGATTAAAATCACCGGTAATGACAATATGCCCAAGTTCACTAGCCTGCTCTAACTCAGACAGAATGGCATCAAGTACACAGATAGGTGAGTTGGGGGGATTGTAGAAACTCCCAAGTATAATAAAATCATCTTGTGCCAAAAATAGTTTAACCCAAATGGTTTCAGTAGCTATGTCATGAGTTTTTATAATATCTGTTATGTCCACAGTGTTCAGGGTGTCCTTTATAAATAAAGCAACACCACAACCCTTTCTATTTTGTCTATTTATTTTATATAATTTAAAGTCTGGTAAATAGCAGTCCCATGGAGCTTTATCATCTCCTTATGTTTCACATATAGAAACAATATCAATATTGGTATGGAAGACTCTGAACTGAAGTTCGTTCATTTTTTAAGTAGGACATCTTGCATTAAAACTTAGAACCTGTAGTTATTTTGTTGATAATTTTGTATCACTAGCTGTTTTGTGTGATGATGGCTTAACCTTCATCTCCCCCCCCCCGTTATTCAGTTCAAATAGTTGTTGATAATTGACAAGAACCGTTTGCTCAAAATAGCATTACCCTGCCTAATTAAATGTAACCCATCCCTACTGAATAATTAATCTCTGCCATCAAAAGCTTCCCAATGGGTAACACAAATGATGTCCTGTTGTAGACACCATTTATGAAGCCAATTATTAATAATCTTAATTTTCTGATTGAGATATGGGGAGAAACTAGGAATAGGAAGGATTTCTGAAATACAGATTTTGCATCCTATTTCTACCAATTTGTTGTTTAGACCCACAAAGGCTGACTTAATGTTGTTTATTGAATCATGATAAATATTATTGACTACAGCATGTATGATTACAATGGGGTTAATGCCACAGTCATTCATAATATTGTCCGGCATATTCACAATACCTGTAAGCTTAGCACTACTAATACTGGTGCAGGTTCTATTAACTTTATCCAGATTGCAGATGGACCTGTCCAAATGCTTTATCATCAAATCCCTTATAACCAGTACCTGTCTTGAAGGTGGTTATTGGTAGGAGGAACATCACTGTTATGGACTTGAGTGCCTACATTTTTGGGTATAGTATCGTTAGTAAAGTCAATCAATGGCTGGTCACCAATGACTAAATCCTGCTGGGTAGGTGGGGTAACAAGGGATCGGTCATTTAAATCACCTGATAAGTGGCATCCAAATGAGCTAAGGGATAAATTGATTAAGTTAGATTCCTGACTTTGCAGGGGGTTAAAACAACCAAATCTGTTAGATAATGGAATACTGTGATGTTCAGCCTTTCTACCCTTTTTGTAATGCCTGGTGCTTTGTACTTCGTACCACATGTTATCATCATTATCCTCAAGAACATCATCTTCCATTGCTTTTTTCTTAATGACTTCTCTTATAGTGGTTGAAGAATTAGAGGGTGCTTGGACTAATAATGAATTGCTAGTCATCTGTCGGTCATTGACTAATTCAGCTAGAGGTGTGGGGTCAATAGTGCACTGAGCATTTTGTGAAGAATCAGGGCTTCTGGCTAGAGGCAGGTTATTTAAAGTGCTAACCCTCTTGGTAATTTTTAATTGACTAACTTCTAAATGTTTTAGGCGTGAGGAAAATAAGCTCATTTCATGCTTTAATTCCAGTTTTCAAAACATTTGCAACACTGGAAAGGCTGGATTGGGATCTCCCTTGTAGTAATTATAAACATTTTACATAATGCACATTGTAGCCCCAGTTGTCCTAAGGTGGTTGTAAGAGTCACATTATTCATGTTTATTAATAATGATGAAGCGATATTGCTTTCACTTTAATAGCTGTAAAAATGATGTAAGATGCTCACTCTTAATGTATGGAACTGATGTTGTTGCCTTAGTTATTTACCAAGTAACACATGTGCTAGACCTATTGCAGAACAGTTAATGTGGTGACTTACCCCACTAACAGAGCCAGGGGCCTCTCTATCCCTATCTACCCTCTGGACACTCTAGACACATGCAGACATGTGTGTCTTGGTGCACATCTCCATGTGTGGATATGCGTGCTCGTACCGCTTGTGCTCGCCCACTCGCAGAGGTGCAAGCAAGATATACCATGTGACCTGGAAGTGAACCATCAGGTCATGACTCCCTGAGTGCACAAAACACACTAAATATGTAAAAATTAGCACCCACAGGTGTATTTACACAGTCCCAGCAGACTTTCCACCTCCCCAGCTATAGCAGCCACTAAAAAACACAGCAGGACAATAGTTGTTCACAACACTGCCCCTCGAGAACAACACTCCTGCAAATGGCTTCCTGGGTCACCTGCTTAACAAGGATACATGTTGTAACTGTTTTAAAATCAAATACTGCTCCATGTCAGAGGCCTCAACTCTCCTGTATTGTCTTGGAGTGTCTCACAGCATAGGGGGAACATTTTAGCAACTGGCACAATGTAAGGATCTGTTCTGTCCTCTCCTCTTCTGTCTCTTGTCTGTCTGGTTGCTCAACCAAATGTTCTTGCAAGGCCTAGGAACAGATCACTCTGATGTATTTGTATTTATTTATTTATGTATTTATTTATTGATTTATTTAATACTATCTTAGATTACAATACCTTTGAGCTGTTAGCTCATTTACAGAGGTTACATGTCATTTGTGTACAAACATACAAGAACATACAGGTCAGCTAGTCTTAATTACAAAAACATAGGATGACACATTCCTCGTCAGTGATATTCAAGAGGGAGAGAAGACACAATCAAGTATATAAGGAATACTGCAACATGGTAAGGACATAAAGTGAGTGATATTTCATAGGAAAAACACATACACT
Organism: Neoceratodus forsteri; assembly: GCA_016271365.2. Classification (NCBI taxonomy): domain Eukaryota; kingdom Metazoa; phylum Chordata; order Ceratodontiformes; family Ceratodontidae; genus Neoceratodus; species Neoceratodus forsteri. The sequence continues at coordinate 377,547,983 of CM057449.1, forward strand.
GAGCAGCTGTCATATTACCATATAAATGGTGAGGTAATGAAGTGGATAACATTTCAGTGGAAAAGCATACACACTGAGTAACTTGGTAAATCACAGTGTATACAGTGTTCACACTAGAATCAGAGGACAGGGTACATGACATGTAATGAATAATAGGATATACAAACACTTTAAATTGGTAGAAAGATTGAACAGGATAGATTATGGTAGGAAGCTTTTGGAGACAGAGAGTAAATGGAACAGGGGGAGATCAGAAATAAGGGGCAATAGTGAAGCAGGGTAAGGAAAGTTAGGGAAAAAACCTGTCCCCAGGAGGCTGGTGGGAGGATAGCTTAGGAGGAGGTGAGCAGTTAGGGGTAGGGAGGATGGGAAGAGGAGGAGGGTGGGAAGTAAAGGGAAAGGGAGGGTGGGAGGGGAATGAGGAGAACTGAAAAATAAGCAAGATATGGAGAGGAGGTAAGTGTTTTTTACCTCTTCTCCCTACCTTGATGGTCTCACAATTCTCTGCCTCTCACTCTCTACCTTCACTTTCTGTTTCTGTCTTTTCTTCCCCTTGCACATCTGCGGTTATAAAATATATGTGAATCTTTGCGTGAAACTGTAAGTGATACTGGGATCCCTTTATTTGAAAATGTATATAGTTATACTGCTGAAGTGATTGCAAAAATCTATTTAGCACTCAAGAGGTTAACCTGAGATGCTGGTTTGAAAAATCTTTGCAGGCTTGTCAACAAGATGTCAATTCAGGGTCACTATGCTCTTTTTGATGCACATGCAAAGAAACTGACAAGGACACTTTGAGAAAAACAGGATGCTCTTCTTAATGGGTTCCCTGGCAAAGGCTTGTTATAAAAAGAGTAACAATATTTTTGCTAGAGAGACTGAGATTTGAAATTGAGAAGAAATACTCAGAAGAAGGACTTTGTTTTTTCTGTTTGTACTGCCTTTCTAAATAGTTATTCTGAACAATGTTTAATTTTTACGTTCGCTTGCGCGCATGTGCAAGGAACGTTTTGGGAGAGTAGCACACTAGGAGGTGTGCTTCTCCCACCCAATGCACTGCTCCCTTGAGCAGGCGTGGGGGTCCTGCACCAATGGATGCAGGAGCTCAGTATGACAGCAGTGTTCCTCTGCTTCAAAGGAAAGCACTGCTGCCATACTCATGCCGCCCATGCGTCTGGCGCCACCCGCCCCCGCCGCATGTCACGCTGCCCCCCAAAGCTTGGTGCCACGCGAGAGCCCACCCCAGCTTGCAAATGTTGCTTGCTGACGGGTGCCCAACCCCCGTCCGGCTCCATGGCCCCCAAGCCGTCCTGTTGCCACACTGGGAGCCACCCAGCGTGGCAAACCGTCGCTTACTTTGCCGATGGGGTGCTCAATCCCCTGTTGGCCTTGGCCACCAGTTATCTTCTGCCACGCTGGAGCCTCACCCCAGCATGGCAAAGGTCCCACGTCGCTTTTTTTTAACCTGGAAAACAAAACGGTCCCTGGTGTGTCTCCCAGCCCCTCCCACAACCCGCACTCTACCCACTGCACACCCAGCCTCCCCACATCCCCCTCACCCCATACTTACCTCTGGACTCCGGGGCGATGATCTTCGGTGGACCGGGAACACGTCGCACTCTTCAAAGCCGACAGCGAACTGAGGAAATGCCGGTAAGCTGTATAATGGGTTACATGGGGGGTTTCAACTTTATGCATATCTCACTCATTTTTTGGAATTATTGCACCAACTTTTCAACATGGGGTTTTTGGGACCCCTTCTCATAAATGATGTCACTGTCATGGCGTTATTCGGGCCCGAAGGGTGATTTCGCAGGCACTGCGCAGTCACTGCGTGAAATCACCCTTCAGCCTTGAATAACACCATGATAGTGACATCATTCATGAGAAGGTCACAAACCCCATGCTGAAAATTTGGTGCAAAAATTCCAAAAATGAGACTGTTTTACTAGCGCAGCCAGTAGTTCCTACGCAGGCTCGTAAGTTCACGAATTTTCAATATTTTCACTCCAGATTTTCAACATTGTCATTTTATCACACCTCCTCATGAGCAGTACAGCTGTCATTTTCACATCCTGCCCAAAATGTGTTTCGCCATGTAGCGCATAATGGCAGTCGGTGTGCCAACTCAATGCATGGGACAATTAAGACAATAACAGTGACATCGATCATGAGCAGAGGTCTTAAAATGGCTAAAAGGAAAATTTGGTGAAAAATTCCTAAAATGACTGTTTTATGACTCATGCTATGCAGTTCCTACGCGACGCCGAAGTTTGCAAATTTTCAATATTTTCACTCCAGATTTTCAACATTGCCATTTTACCACACCTCCTTTAGATCAGTACAGCTGTCATTTTTCACATCCTGCCCAAAACATCTTTCCGCACTTCATGTAGTACAATGGCAGTCGGTGTATGGAAATCAATGTATGGGACACCGAAGAAAATCACGTGACACTGTTCATTAGCAGAGGTTTTAAAATGGCAATGTTGAAAATTTGGTGAAAAATTCCTACAAGTGACTGTTTCACGAGCATGCATTGCACAGTTCCCAAGCACGCTCATAGGTTTGCGAATTTTCAATATTTCCACTCCAGATTTTCAACATTGCCATTTTACCACACTTCCTTATGAGCAGTACAGCTGTCATTTTTCACATCCTCCCCAAAACGTGTTTCCACCAATGTAGCACACAATGGGGGTAACAACAAGGTCATGCTGACAATTTATTGTGCAAATACCAGCAATCACACAGGGCATTAGGGTAAAGCACCATACATGCCAAACACCACTGCAAATACCTGCAAGCGAACGTTCGGCATTGACAAATGCTTGTTTTTTATTTTACTGTTATATATAATAATATATAGGATAGTGTATGGCTTACTATTCACAACAAGGCTAACCTTTACCTGAATGGTTACTATGCCGACTATTGACCTCAACTGCGAATCTCGAGAGGTCCCACAGTTGGCATAGTAACCACAAGGGTAAAGATTAGCCTTGTTGTGAACAGTTAAGCCATACACTTTTCTTTATAGTGTATGGACGCACCAAGTAAAAATCACATTAAAAAAGAACTCAAAAACAAAACAGAAATACAAGTAAATAGTTTACTACTGAGAAATCTGACAAACTTTTGAACACAGCATAACAATCACAACAGACAGTCTCTTTCTCCTTGATATTGGGAACAAAACAGCTGCACTTCAATCACTGAGGAGACATAAAAAAGGGAGAGAAAGAGGAGTTTAAAAAACTTACAGCATTGATGAGAGCTGAGAGTAGTGCATTAGCAGGAACACAGGGAGCACCGATGAAAAACTCCCCACAACCTCCTGCCCACCCCCTGGTCACCTCTTACTGAGTACGCCCTCTGCAGTTCTGTACTGCTAGTTGTTTGGTTGAGTTTGACAAAACACTTTTTTCTTTCTGAGTTTGCTGCAAAAAGTGGTTGGGGTTTTGATTTAACAGGTTTCCAAAGATCCTGTAGTGCTTGCATTGGGGGGGGGGGGTGATTTGACACAGTGTGATGTCTGTACTGAAGTAGAATTAAATAGTCTGCTGCAGTACGGACATCACTAATGAAGCAGAACCATATTTTGGCTCACATCGATTTCTGGATAGAACGATGTTCTACCATACACTATAAAATGCTACTTGCAAATTTTATAACTGTTCCTGGTTTTCCTGTATTTCCTGACCTGTGCCTTGATGACTTTGATTTGAACTGGACTGAAAGACAGAACAGCAGCCATCTTTGTTGCATTTGACCTGTTTTGCAGCCAAAAAGAATGCCAGGAGGCCAACAAGACTACAAAAAGGGGACTCCTGGGAAAAGGTAAGGACTCAGTATTGGTGCCTTTTCCTCCAGCCAATCAGGTGTTGAATGAACATTCTACATACTAATTTGATGGACTGACAATCTGATTGACAAATGGGACTCTGATCTGATCCCCTGAGACCTTGGGGGGGGGGGGGCAGATCCAGCAGGTGCAGTCTGTCTGAAGCTCTCTGGGAGTCAGGAAGTCTTATAAAATGAAAAGAGACAAACTGCTTTCTGATTGGCTATTACCTGTGCATGAAATTTGTTTCATGCACAGGTAGTAACAAGTTCCTAAAAGCAGGATGACATTATTCAAACAAAATCACTGTTCCATTTGAATACATAAGTTTGAAATGCCACCATTACACAGTAAAAACCTTCAACTGGGGCCTAAAATAAAACTACCTTAAATAAAAGAAACAAATTAATTAAATATTGTTTCCCTGCTCATCACACTGTCCTTACACACCTAAATGAATTAAAAACATTAAGTATTGTTTATAGTTTTCACTACAACTGTTTCTTTGCTGACAATAAAAAATCTCCCTTCTATCTCTACCAGCTCATCAGGGAAATCTCTTCTTCTTGTGCTGACAGTGAAATAATTTAGCCTCTGGCTCTAGAATAGGCATTTGCTGTGTGCGTGTGTATACAGTATGTTAGGAGAGGAACATTTTGCCAGTGGAACTGAGCAGAATTTTGAATCACTGTGTTCCATGGTAAACATTCAATGATAAACATTCCAGATCTTGAATGCGGGGAAAAGCAACAAAAAAGAGAAACAGGATGAAGAAAGTAGGCAACAATACTTTATCAACAAAGAGAAAAGGTGGGAAAACAAGTATTTTTTGTTCTTTTCAGTGGTGTTCTTTTGGTTTGCTATTTAAGTTTTAATGTATCAAGAGACCAAGGTTACATGGATTGAGAAAGAGAGTGGGCATTTAGTAGATTGGCTGCACTTCTTTGTTGCCCTCCCCCTTCAGTAAACAAAAAAAAAAATAAGAAGCAACGATTTTTATTTTCTAAACTGAGAGATGTCAACATGGAGGGGCAGGTCAGACAGCTCTCCTGACACATTAACACTTACATAGCAAAGCAAAGGTGCATCACTAAAAAGAACACACACACACACACATATATATATTTATATACAACTCTACTTCTGGATTGAGACAATGTAAGCACAACGGTTCCAAGTGACTCACAAAGCAGTCAAGAAGAAAAGCAATTAAAATGTTTGCAAGGTGTAGTGCAGACATCATTCCTATTATATGTGCGAAGAATCAGAATAAAACAGGGGCAAATATAGCTTTAAATAAATAAGCACCCCTGTTTAATTAGCCACCTGTTTGAATTATCGCCTGCCTGCAAAACACCACAAAATAAATAAGGGCCTGGGCTCTAATTCAGACATATACGATATCTATATATATATAACTCACACTAAATTGTACAATGGCACTAAACAGACATATCTTGGGGGGGTGTCAGTCATGCTCTCATTGAATAATAAAATACGGCTATGGATGTTGCCAAAGGACAAAAGTCCAATAGCAAACCAGGTGAAAGGACTATTTGATCATAAATTCATCAAATGGCATCCTTTTTTTCATAGATAAACCTATTTATTTAATTTTAGAAATACTTTAAAAAAATATATCTCATATTATAAGTGCAACAAGACACTCTGGGGGTGTACATGGAACAGATTTTACTGCACTTCTAGAGGATGAAGGCACTCGGCCTTTAGCCTTGTGCCTCACTACACCCCTGGGCATGTGGTAAGATATGTTCCGTGCACACCCCGTCATATCTTATTACTTATTTAGACTGTGTCTTTTTAGGAGGTTGGAGATTGCCAGAGGGCTTCACAACCATTAATCAGGAGAGGTTCCAGACAGTTTTCCACAATCTGTTTTTTATTGTAAAAACCTTGAAGCATTGTAGAAGCCTGAGAGACTGATATATTTCCTTGCCCTGGGAGTTGACCAGCATCTGCTGAAGGGACTCATCCACTGCTGGTACCTGGAAGGTGGAAGCCAGTCAGAGTTCCTAAGACCTAGAGAGAAGTTTCAGACCTGCAGACAGTCTGGGGAATTGGCCAGGTATTACCGCCACCAGGTACAGTCTAACATTTCACCCTGAGGTCTAGATGCCTGGATGGGTGGGTGAGGCTTGTTGCCCTGGTCCCTAAGACTGGTCCTTCCAGAGCTGCCCAAGAAGCAGAGGGTGACAAGTTGCCAATAGAGTCTGCTAACAAATCAGCCTGCACAGAAGCAGAAGGTAACAAGCCTTCAAAGGAAGCCTGCTGTTCAAGCAAATAATCCATGAACTGCACCCTTGTTTGAAGCCCCAGAGCTGCTGTTAGAGAGACCTGCCTGTTGCACAGACCCCATAATGACTGTGTCTACAGAACCATGAGTAAACTCAGGGCCTGCCCTGAAACTGGGGGTGCAAAAAATAATTCCTTTGGAGTTACTGTTTTGGCCATCTGGCCAGGAGTTGCAAGGTTTCATCCAAGTAATCATTTGCATTAATATGAGTGGGATCTCTATTAACCATGTGTTTCAAAGTGCACCAGTGCTGGTCATCCAGCTGCACTGACAACAGGCCTACCACATTTCACCAGCTGGGTATCCAGCAAAGACTGTGGCAACTCCCGGGTTAGATACTGGGGTTGGGGGGACTTGTACCAGTCAGGGAGTGGGTGATGTTTCTAGTACAGGTGGACTATTAAACTATATCTTTGCATATGCTGATGGGAGGTGGGCACTGCACATGTTCCTGTTTTACTGACAAAGTGAGTACCTATTGTTTACAACATTCAAAAGTTGCTTATCCTCTGTATCCTTCTCCCCCTTTCCTATCCCTGACCTATGTAATTGTTGGTTGACCTTTTTTACAACTGTTTTATAAGCACATTATTAGTGATCTTATTTTTAGCTACAGTTAATTGCCTGTGTGCTGAAAGATTGTTTTGATTTCAGGAATTCCATGAGTGGGGTGACTGCAAGGGTAAGTGGATAGGTACAGCATCCCAGGGGGTTGTACCAGTCAGACCTCTGGCCCACTTTATTTTATCTCTTGGTGGAAGCACCATGCTAATTAAATTCTCTTGGGAAAGAACCCCCCTTTCCATCCAAAACAGAGCCCAGGCCCCTCAATCATGCTTGAGCCCACAAGGCATGGGTTGTAATCCAAGTATACATGTCAACACAGTTACATCTTGGAGGCACTGTTGGGATCTCCTGTTTGGTAGTCGGGCCCCACCCCACATGGAGGCCATTGCTCATAAGGACAGTGTTCTAACCCAAAGACCTCAAATTGTTGTTGATACCATGGCTCCCATAGACTGATTGACTGGTGTGAGAGTGAGGAGCTGAACTTTAAAAAAAGCCTTTCTTCTCTTTGGAGTCCCACCTGGGACAGACATGGAGGAAATAGAAGAGGCCCTGTTGGTGGTCAAATGCATTGGTCCATTTGCTGTCCGAGGGTGAGTGGTGGACTCTGCCACTAAAACATTGACTGTGCTTATTGAGTGCTGAATGTCGTTGATGCCAGTAGAGTACCTAATGTACTGAACCCAGAAGGTTGTCTACGGAAGAAGTTCAGAAAGTGACTGACATTCTATGAGGTGTCCTGCTTCTGGCCCCATGGGAATGATGCACCTATGTACCATCAGTGGTCCCAGACTCTTATTGCAAATTCTGGATGTTTTCTGCAGATGACCTAGAGACCTGGATGGACTATGTTGCTCCTTTAGTGCAGGACTGGCAGTGTTCAGAAGTTGAAAAATAAAAACACCTTGGAGAAAGTCTTAGAGGGTCTGTTTTGGACACTAATCATTCCTTGAGGGCCACAGACCCAGATGTTACTGCCCAGGAGTGTCTGACTAATCTCAAAAATGTGTGATGGAGCACTGAATCTGATGATGTACTTATATAGAAATACAAGGCCACTAAACAATGGAAGGGAGAACCCTTCTCCACATATTTGATTTGTCAAGAGAGGGCACTACAGAAAGGTTTCAGGAAGGAGGCATGGCCTCAAGTGAATTTGATTGAGTCAGGCTGGATCAAGTACTTACGTCTGCATGGTACTCCAGTTTATTATTTCTCAAATTACAGCTACAAGAAAGAAGGGATGACCCTCCCTCCTACAGTATGCTGATGAAGGAAGTGTGAGAAGCTGAAGAGGAAGAGGAATCTTAGTACCCCTGTGCTGGTACCACTGCTGCACCTCCCATTTGTGAGAGAGGCCCTGCAGTGATAGTCATAAACTTCAAGAACTTCTTCAGGAGCTCAGACAGCTGACAGCCAGCTCAATTAGCATGCTAGTCTCCAGTAAAGGATGTGATGCCCACTCATGCCAGCATGGGGTAACCCCCAACCAGGACATGTCTGTTATGGGCACTGTTGTCCAAATACCTAACTCTGTAGCCACTAGTGTACTCCAGAACTAAGTGAAGGTGCTAAGAGCCTTGGTGAATGAATTGAAGAAGTGTAACCCTCAGCAAGCTGTACACTAGAAGGAGTGGAATGGTGAGTGAGGATCTGCACCTGTCAGAGAAGTCAAAGGAAGCTTTCGAAAGACCAAAAGTCACAAATGGAAATTGCCTGATGGGCCACCCCTTCCATGGCCTAACTGGCCAGGCATATTCTGTTACCACTGTGGGGAGGATGGCCAGACAAAGTGAGAGTACAGATCAACAGAGGATGTGCATAAACTTAGAAACATAGAATTTAACAGCAGAGAAGGACCACTTGGCCCACCCAGTCTGACCAGTTCCCTACCTAATGGATAAGCTGCAGATCCTATTTAACCAAAAGCCTACTTCTTCCTAACCCCACCCCCTAGAATTGCTTTATGACTGTCCCATGCATTCTTGAATTCCACAACTGTTTTTTAAAGTAAATGCAAGACTGCTTGAATGGATGCAGCAGCAAAGAAACTTCAGTGAGTCCCCAACTAAAACAAGCCATACACAGTAGACCCTACACTGAGACTACAGTTACTATTGAAGGGCCTGTTTGAGCTGTCCTGAACAGTGGTTCACAAGGGGCAATTATATTCAAAAACTGGTATGACATAAGCTACTGCCCTTGGAAGGTTTGAATGTGTGGGGGCAGAGTGACAAGTCCTACCGTATCTAGGATACCTTAAAGTATGGATTGCTTCCCCTCCAAGATAACTAGAGTGGGAGTTACTGTGCAAACATTGGCATTAGTGTGTTCTAATTGGCACTAATGCTCACATATTTGGTCTCATGACTCAACTTTGTCAGGAGAAGGAGGCCAAGCAAAAGGGAAAAGTGTTGTGTGTGCATGCCCTGGTGCAGAAGGCCTACCACCAACATACACAGACCACAGCCAAAGCTCAAGACAACCATGTGGGTATAGTTTGATGCCATGATGCTGAAGAACTTGTACTGCCACCTAATGTTGAGTGCAGTATCAGTGACATGGTGTGCCTGAAGAAAGATATAAAAAATCAGATACTGATGTTGGATGCTCCAGAGGAACACAGCCTGCTAGGAGACCTATTGGTAAAGCCCTGTGTGTTGCCAGTGAGAGCTCATGCTTACATTAAATGAATTACTGTCCAGGTAAAAAATGTTCCAGAAAGAGACATTATTGTGAGAAAAGGACAGACTTCAGCTTGTGTGTACTACATGGATACAGCAGTGCAGCCAGTCCCAACCAGAGATGGAGCCCAGCCTGGCACTGATCCAGAACTATTTAGTTTTGGTGATTCCCCATACCAGAGAAGTGGAAGGCCCATGTCAGCAATAATTAACCGAGAGGACAAAAGTGTTTTCACTATAAGAGTGGGATGTGGGATGTGTTGCTGGAGAAGAGCACCACATCAGGCTTCATGATGCATGCCCTTTCCATGAGAGGTCCCACTGAATGATGCCCATGGATATTGACGATGTGAGAAGGCACCTGTAGGAACTGTTAGTTGTAGGCATTATTCAAAAATCATGAAGTCCATATGCTTCACTAATTGTGGTAGTGCTCAAGAAGAATGGAGCTGTGCACATGTGCAAAGACTCTAGAACTCTTAACAAATGGACAATCCAAGACCAGTACACTATGTCCAAAATTCAAGATCCCTTGGATTGTCTGAATGGAAGCAAATGGTTTTCTGCGCTTGAGCTAAGAAGTAGATACTGTTGAATACCAATGGCTCCACAAGACAGGGAGAAAGCCTATATATGTCCCTTCGGCTTTTATGATTTTCTCAGAATGCCTCAAGGTATATCTGGTGCCCCAGCAACCTTTCAGCATCTAATGGAAAGATCTGCAAGAGACATGAATCTCTTGGAATGTTTGGTTTACCTTGATGATATCATAGTGTACAGGAAGACCTTGGAGGAACATGAGGCAGTACTGTTTAAAGGTGATAGACTGACTGGATGAGTTTGGGTTCAAACTCTCCATGAACAAGTGTCAATTCTTTCAAATCTCAGTTAAATATGCAGGGCACATTGTATCAGCTCATGTCATCAAAACTGATCCTAGTAAAGTTGAACCCTTAACTCTTTGGCCAAAACCCCAAAATCTGAAGACTTGCAATGCTTCCTAGGTTTCTGTGAGTACTGTATTATAGATGCTTTGTTAAAGATTATACCCAAGTGGTGAGACCACCACGGAATTTGACACAAGACAATCTGGCCACCAACAAAATCAAAAGCAAAAAGACCTCAGCCACTACTGCTGATGATAAACCATAATTTAAACCCTCTGGACCTTTTGGGCAAAGATGAACTGCGAATTGTGACAAGGCCTTTGAAGAAATAATTTATCATCTGACCCATGCCTCAGTGTTGGGATATGCAGACCCCCTAGAAGCCTTATGTTCTGCATACAGACACCAGTTTCAGTGGTCTTGGGGCAGTCCTTTACCAAACCTATCTAGAAGGACTGTGCCTGGTCACCTTTGCAAGTAGAATCCTGAATAGTGATGAGTGAAAGAATCCAGTACACAAGTTAGAGTTTCTCACTCTCAAGTGGGCTATTGTGGACCAATTCCATGAACATCTTTATGGGGCACATATTATAGTCAAAACTGTCAACAATCTGCTGACATACAGTATGAACAAACTACTGCAAAGCCTGATGCAGCTAGACACAGATGGCTTTCAGCATTGTTCACCTATGATTACTGTATGGAATACAGGCTTGGACTGACTCATACAGATGCTGATGCACTCTTGTGACACCCAGTGACTTCCAACACAGAGTAACAAACCTGGGTATGCATTCTAGAACAGACTGTAAAAACCTTATTCAAAAAGTTTTACACAGACAAGCAGCCTTCCACAGAAACTGCCACTCGTATACAGTCTTGGTGCTTCTGGTGATTGTCTTCCAATTGCCTATTGTAGTTTAGCTGCTTTCAAGTTAAGCACAATGCCTCAGCTAACTCTCCCAGATTTGCAAAATGAACAAAGACTAGACCCAAGTATTAAAGATGTTGTTAACACCCTGCAGAAAGGGGGTGATGCCACCCAAGTAGTCACAAATAATCCAAATATAAGATTATTGTTGCAAGATCTTAAAATTAAGAACAATTTGTTGCACAGAGAAATCCAAGACTCACAAAGGTTCCTTCATCTGCAATTGGTCCTGCCTGCAAAGTTCAAGAAAGTGGTACTACATGCATTGCACAATGACATGGGACATTTAGGCAGCGAGTACATGTTGAACTTGGTTCAAGCTCATTTCTATTGGCCACATATGGAGAGTGACATGGAACAATATTGCAAAACCTGCAGCAGATGTATCCATTGAAAATCTTTACCAGAGAGGGCTGCCCCTCTGGTCAACATTGTGAAAAGTGCACCAATGAATTAGTGTGCATAGACTTTCTCAGTATGGAGCCTGATTCCAAGAACATTTCAAATATTTGGGTAGTCACTGACCATTTTTCCAAGTATGCTCAGGTGTATCTGATAAAGAATCAAAAAGACTCCATGGTTGCCAACGTCCTTGTAGAGAAATTCTTTGTGCATTACAGAGCCCCCCAAAGAATATACTCCAACCAAGGGTGTGACTTTGAGAGTTCATTAGTAAAAGAACTAATGCTGCTACAGGGAATCAGCAAGTCTCATACAACCCCCTATCACCCACAAGGTGATCCACAACCAGAGAGGTTCAACAGAAGACTTTTGGATACGTTGGGCACCTTAGACCCAAAAGACAAAAGTAAATGGAGTCGTCAAGTACTGTAAGTGCATTAGTTCATGCTTACAACTGCACAAAGAATGATGCTACAGGATTATCTCCTTACAGCCTAATGTTTGGTCGGGAAGCCAGAGTCCCTGTAGATCTATGTTTCAGTGTCTCTGCTGATGGAGCTAGGCAAGAGACTTACCTCTAATACACTCAAAAGAAGTTAAAAGTTCAGTTGAATTCTGCATACAGGTTGGCCGCAGATGCAGCAGTGAAGTGGAACAAAGCAAACAAAGAAAGGTGTGATAAACAGGTAAAAGCACACAAATTGTTTCAGGAGACCATGTGTTATTGAGAAATTTAGGAATACCTGGGAAGCACAAAACAGCCAACAAATGGGGCAGAACCCCTTATGTAGTGATCAAGAAAGTGCAATACATGCCTGTTTGCAAAATTCATCCAGACAGAGAAACAAGCGGATACCAGACAATTCACCACAACCACTTGCTGCCCATTGGACAGATGGTCACTAGTAATGGACAAGAAATGCCAGAACCAAGACTATATTCAGAAGAATGCACAGGTACTTAAAGACCCAGTTTTACAACAGGTAATCCAGATGTTCTTAAGCCCTATAGCAAAACAATATATTTTAGTGCTATATAATTCACTTTTAAGAAATAGAACACAAGATTCATATGTGAGGAAAAGTAAATAGGAAGAAAAATGTAATATAAATCATACTCAACAACAATGGCTAAAAATTATAAACATTAAAATGCTGGGTTCAAAATCAGTGAGATTGCAACAGATACAGTATGTTTTAATGTTTTACATTGTACATACTATACTTCCCATTGTTTTAACTTGGTGAATGATGCGGTATCTGCTATGTGACCCCGATGTCATAACCAAAGGGGAATGCTGGAACATATGCTAGTCACTTCTCCAATACTGGATCAATGGTGGAGCAATATCCTAGATTTTTGTCTAAAGTAACAAAGAGGACCCTTCCAAAAAATATTAAATGGTTACTGTTAGGACCTGACCTACTGTATCCAGGTATAAAAATGGGACTTAAGAATCTTATTCAGCTAGGAATAATAGTAGCATTTAAAGGTGATAGGAAACCAGTTTTAACATCTCTAGAAGCTCTCTAATTTTTCTTTTATTGTCTACCCAGTACTCTGATATGTTTTTGACCTTTTTTTGTTAAACTAATAATCTAATTGTGTTGCCTTTTTAAGGACCCTGAATCCCTCTCTCCTCAGCAGTTGCTTCTCTCTCTTTTCATACTGCCTGAACATTCTATGACAACACAAACACCTTTCCAGCAATTCAGATGAATAACATAGAATGGGAGTTTCTGATGTCTTAGAATATCTTAGAAATATGAAAAACGAGCAGTAGCTGGTGAGGAGAGTGGAACTCAGTGTAGATCTGAGGGCACCCCAAAGCTAGATTATTTATCAAAAAATCATCAAAGCAAATCAGAATACATAACTGGCATGGGAGGAAAGATGGAAGGGCAGTTAACTATGTAAAAATAATTTCCTATCTAAGGATAGCACCACAGTTGATTTTATTCAGTGGCTTAATAACATCATAGTCATCTATAGAATGGAAAAAACTTCTATACCATGTCTAAATCTGTTCAAGTTTATGCTAGGATGTGGAGTTCATTTACTGAAATGATCAAATCACCTGGGATGTTGCTTTACTTATAAGTTACCTAAAGGGAAAATAAAGATGTAGGGGAAAGTGTAAGTAAAAGATGAAGGAATAAATAAAATGAATTACTCTGATGCCTGGTTCCAGGTCAAAGAAACCAAGTATAATGAAAATACAGATGGAAAACACAAAATATCATGTTTCATACTTAATACAGTGCCTGACAGTCCAATTATGCTAACTTCAAGTAATAGGACCTTCACACAATTTTTGTGAAATTATATGATATGTTGAAATATGTTCATATTAACTCTGTATTACTTGATTATCTGCAATAAAAAAAGAAATGCCAGAACCTCCTAAACCTTCTGTAACAAGATGTGCTATGTGCAGATATCAAAATACTCAAAAGGCAAAGCAATCTGAAGTTGTTCTGACAAGCTTTGATGAGCAAGCAATTCAAGAAAGTTCAGATTCTGAGTTAGAGGGAGAAGTAAGCTATACCACAGCATTTTATTCCACACCAGACCTTGCTTGTGTGTTTCTATGGACAAATGACACAACAAGTAATGTATCAGTTATTCCTACCACAGAGCCACCAACACCAACAGTGAACCCTGTGCCAATTGAATATGTACACTTGGATGATGGGCCCAAATCCAAGGGAGTGCCAGAGGAAGAAAATGGAGAACCTGTAGAGCCTGCATCTGTAGGAATAGAGGAGACAAGTGAAATGCCAGAGGAAGTTGTGGCATCCACTTTTCCTGAGGATGTTTCATTGCTGGTCAATGAACCAGGACTGATCACCCAGGATGCCAGAGAAGAAGTGTCAGTTCCACTTCATCACTCTGAAAAAAACATCAAATCCTTATAAAGGCTGACATACTGTATGACTCTCCAGGAGCTCCAACTTACTTGCCAGTGTACGTAATTTACAAGGGCATATATGTCACCCCAAGATCTTTAACCAGAATTGCTGTGTGCCCACCTAAAGTTAACCCATGCAGAGCAGGTAATGCCATAAAAAGTAAAAGAAGAAACTGAAAAAATGCCAATGTGTATTGTTTAAACCTGCCTTTGCTATTGTCATAGAAATGTATTTGCACTTATGGTATACCATTTATTGTTATGATAGCTGTCTATTAATTTGAAAGGCCTTTCAGTCTTTTTGTTTTGTCACTATCTTGATAGTTACATTTGTCTAGACTAGGATGTGTTGATTGCCTATGTCAGACAGGAATCGATTGCCTAAGTTAGAATGTGCATGCTAAATTGTGAAAGTTTATTGGTACTTGGTCCCAGGAATGGACTTGGCACAGATGCCAGGTGTTTAAGCAGGGAAGAGCATACCCCCCTCATGGGTGGGGTCTTACCTGATCTGCCTCCCAGCCATTTGTTTTCACCAGTCCTGGTCACTGGCGGCCCTTTTATTGCTCCTGCTGGCCTCCATGGTCCTGGTTTGCTGTGGGAGATCAGAGGAGCCTGGTGTAAAAAGTTAAAACCACCAGATTAGTGTTTCACTGCAGCTAGTGCTGGACAAGCCAGTAGAACGCTGTCAGGGCTGGGTGCATGTGTTCAAACTGGCACCTGCTTGAACATGTGAGCTGTCATGGTCTGCTCCCAGGTCCTGTTAGCGCTATGGCTCTTAATGCTAAAGTTGCCCAGGTGGCTCTGCCAAAGTCTCCTTTGTGTGTTCTGACCCCTGGGACCCCTAAAACATAAGTGGGGGTCCAGAGAGACACACAATGGGGGAGAAAAATAAACTCTGCACAATTCTTTTAAATCACTGTAACTTTAACAGCAGTAAATGCTGATGTGTAAATGAAAGCCTACCTGTCATCTAGTGGACAGCACTATGGCTCTAGCAATGGGAAGGGGGAGTCTTTGCCAATCTTCACTCTGCTAATGTATAATTGGGCAGAGGGGCTTCTATTAACCCAATAGGCAACTAATGTTAATGTTTTTACTGTTTGCCTGCAAAATACAGTTGAAGTTGGGACTGCTGATTTGAACTGGACTTCCAGATTGTATAGAAGCCATCTTTGTTGCCTTTGACCTGCTCTGCAGCCAATGAGAATGGCAGGAGCCCAAAAAACTACAAAAAGGGAACTTCTGGGAAAAGGTGGTGACTCAGTATTAGCACCCCAGCCAATTGGGCATTGAATCAACATTCTACAGTACATACTAATGTAATGGATTGACAGCCTGGTTGACAAATGGGACTCTTATCTGATCCTCAGACACTTGGGGGCAGATCCATCTGGGGCAGTCTGCCTGAAGATCTTCATGAGTCAGGAGTGCATTGACTGTGTCTCTTCAAGAGGTTGGAGATTACCTGAGGTTTTTACAACTGCTAATCAGGAGACTTTCCAGACAGTTTTCCACAATCCAGAATGCCAGAATGCAAGTGAGAAGAGCTGCTTTCTTTGTTGTAAAAGCCTTTAAGCATTGGAAAAGCCTGAGAGCCTAATCTCTGCCTTAGCTCTGGGAGTTGATCCAGATCTGCTGAAGGTAGTCATTCACTGCTGCTAGCCTGCAAGGTGGAAGCCAGTCAGTATTCCTAAAACCCAGGGAGAAGTTACAGACCTCTGGATGGTCAGGGAAATCAGCAGGGCAGTACCACCACCACCACCACCACCACCACCAACTACTTACATCTCAGCTTGAGGTCTGGATGCTTGGATAGGTGGGTGAGGCATGTGGCCCTGGTTCCTAAGACTGGTCCTTCTGGAGCTGCCAGAGAAGCAGAGGGTGACAAGTTGCCAAGAGAGTCTGCTAACAAATCAGCCTGCATAGAAGCAGAAGGTGACAAGCCTGCAAAGGGAGCCTGCTGTTCAAGTAAAGCGTCCACAAACTGCAACCTTGTTTGAAGCCCCAGAGCTGCAGTTAGAGAGACCTGCCTGTTGTCCAGACCCCATAAGGACTGTGTCTACAGAACTGTGACTAAACTCAGGGCCTGCCCTAAAACTGGAGGTGTTGAAAATAATTCCTTCAGAGTTACTGTTTTGGCCATCCAGCCAGGAATTGCAAGGTTTCATCCATGTAGTCATTTGCATTAATCTATTTATTTATTTATTAAATTCTGGTAACCGGGTGGGCCCTCTGAGACAAGACAGTCCCTTTTTCATGGATGACCCAGGATATCTGAATTGGATCTCTGTTAACCATCTGTTTCAAAGTGCACCAAACACGGCCATCTAGCTGCACTCACAACGGGCCTACCACATTTCACTAGCTGGGTACCCAACAAATACTGTGGGGGCTCCCAAGTTAGACAGTTGGGGGGGGATTGGTATCAATTGGGGAGTAGGTGATGTTTCCAGTATAGATGGGCCATTAAACTATATGGTTGCATATGCTGGTGGAAGGTGGTCACTGCACATGTACCTGTTTTACTGACAAAGTGATTGCCTATTGTTTACAACATTCAAAAGTTGCTTATCTTCAGCATCCTTCTCCTCTTTTCCTATCCCTGACCAATGTAAATAAATTGTTGGTTAACCTTTCTTACAACTGTCTTGTGAGCACATTATTAGTGATCATGTTATTAGCTAATGTTAATAATTGCCTGTGCATTGAAAGATTTTTTTTTTTTAGAAATACAAACTTCTCTTCAGTGCAGTTTAACCCCTGCAAGGTATATTTTTAAATGAAGGATGGAAATGAGAAAGGAATTCCATGTGAGGGGTGACTGCAAGGGTAGGTGGGTAGGTATAGCATCCCAGGGGATTGTACCAGTCAGACATCTGCTACACATTATTTAATCTTTGGGTTGAGACACCATGATAATTAAATTCTCTTGGGAAAGAACCCCCCTTTCAATCCAAAACAGAACCCAGGCCCTTCAACCTTGCTTGGACCCTCAAGGTAGGGGTTGTACATACTAACATACTAACATACTATTTGCCAGCAGATTAGGCCTTACGGTCTATCGAGTCTGCTCGAACCTAGATCCTTAGTTGGGTGCCGAGACCCTCCCATCCCTTGTTCTCTAGAAACCCCTATCATCCAACTTTGTAACCAAAGTATAAATTGTGACCTGGTTACATGTGCATGTTTGATGTGTATGCATGCCATTCTTAGGGCATGTGAGGGTGAGTGGTGGGTTACATGTCTTTCCGAGAGTGTGTGTGTGTTTGTGTGTGTGTGTGTGTAAAATGTAAGGTTTAGAGTGGAGATGTTGAGTGCCTCACCTAGATACTGATTGTCTTACCTGTGGAAATATGCAACTGCAGAAAAAAAGTCATATTTATAGCAAAGCTTCCTGCAAATTATAAGTTTTTGTTACATATGGACACATCTTTTGAGAATGACAGCAAGGCTGCTTAGATGCATTGGGAGGACATCCCTGTAGGTGCAGCAGCTGTTTGTGTCCATGTCCGACACGTTTGAAAATCTTGCACCTGAACTTTATCGGGAAGTGAAAGTGACCAAGCTGGCTAAATACATCTCTGAGTTTATCGTATTTGGGAAGTACCAGCTGGCAATGTAATTTCTTTTAACATTAATGTTTTGTCATGTCTCATCAGATACAATATGTGCAAGGTAAGGAACAGGCAAGTATCATAGAGAGGTGACTATTCTCACTTGTAAAAAAAGCCAGTATGAGAAACAGTACTAACAAAATAGGCAAGCTTAAGGGTTTGATGCACTTTGAAGGCCAACACTTCATGGTATTCATACAGACAAGGTGGGGGGAAGAAAATAATAACTAGGACACAAGGATATAAATGGATATAGATTATTCTGAAGGGATAGCCCTGACACAAAATGTTGGGCAGGTAGTTCTCTTCATGAGGGAAGGGTCATTGTAGAGGATAAGAAGTAGGGCAAGCATTGTTGCAGAGTCAATCTGGGTGCATGTTGAGATCCCTCAGTCTCTCCTGATATGGCTTCTCATGCATTCCTTGCACAATTTTAATTGCACGCCTCTGGCCTAAGTCTATCCTGCCTATGTCTTTTCTGAGTTGTGACTTCCCAAACTGAATGGACACAGTGAGGTCTCACCTAAGAGTGATACAGTGGAGATAGCACTTTGTATGTATTCCTGCATCCCAGTAGCCCTACCCATTGTACTGATATATAGCCCTTCTACTTTGAGTTTATTGGATATGATAAACTCAGGGTCCCTTTCCTGTCCAGTAACTGTCAGTGCCTCCCCATCCTATACTCAGCTTCTGGGTTCCTACACTGTAGGTGCATGATGTTGCACTTTTTGGCATTTTATGTCAACTGCCATGCTTTAGACCACTCTTCAAGTTTCCCAAGATCCCTGCTTATTCTCTCCACCCCCACTTGAGTGTCCACCCTATTGCAAATTGTGGTGTCATTTGCAAAAATGCATACCTTCTCTTCTAGTTCTTTTGTAATGTCACTTATGAAGACATTGAAGAGGACTGGTTCCAGCACTGAGCCTTGTGGTACCCACTGGTCACTCTTCCATCATTACAGTGAGTGCCATGCATCACCACCCTCTGTGTCCTATCTGTTGGTCAGTTTTGAACCCCATTCACCACTTTGGATCCCACCCATAGGCTGCTTATCTGGTTCCTGGGCCACACAGTGTTGAAGGCTTTGCAAAAGTCCAGAGAGGTCAGGTCCACTGAACTATTTCCTGGGTCACCTAGTCAAAAAAAAAATCTTTCAAAGTTGTTTGGCATGATCCCTGTGAATCCATGATGCCTGTCATGTTGCAGTCCATTGAATTCAAAACAGTCTACCAATCTTTCTTTTAGCAGCACTTCTATTAATCTCCTCACCACTGAAGTAAGACTGAAAGACTTACAGTTGCTAGGCTCATCCCTGCTGCCACTTGTATGTAGAGGGACCATGTTAGCTCTTCTTTAGTCCTATGGAAGCAGACCTGTTTCCAATGAGTTGTTGAATAAGGTTGTCAGTGGGGTAGCTAGCACCTCAATGAGTTCTTACAGAACGCTTGGCTATATCATGTCCAGTCCCATAGCTTTGTCCACAATCAGAGCTGCAAATCCTTTCTAGACTCTTTCATCTAAAAATGTATTTGTGTTGTCCTCACCACCATTCCTACCCACTTCCTAGTGACCCAGCCTCCCTCACTCCACTGTGAAAACTGAGAAGTCACTGTTTAGGATGTCTGCTTTTTTATCCTCATCTGTACAGTCTCCCTGATCTGCCTTTCTAATCTTCACTAACATTATACCTCCACCAGCTTTCCTCTACTCAGCTATATGAAGAAAGTCTTATCCCCCCAGTGACCTCTTTAGCCATATTTTACTATGCATCTTTGCTCCCCTTATCATGCTACCTGCTTTCCTCTGCTTTACCAGGAATACCTCCCTGTTCTCCTCTCTCTGTATTTCCTCATACTACCTGAAAGCCACCCTTTTTCTTCACCACATTTGCCACATCCTTATAGAACTGTAAGTCTCTTTTTCATTCTAATTTTACTCAGTTCCTTCATACAGATGTTGGTTGCCTTAATTATAAGCCGCCCATTGTGCCTTTACCCCTCCTTGGCAATCCCCTCACTTTGAGACAGTTTCTGAGACATACCCTAATTCTTTAAAATTGGACATCCTAAAGTCCAGGACCATCATCCTCATGTGATTGGCCTCTTTTTTCTGTCTTTTTGTTGAATCACACTGTATGGAGATCACTGGTACCCAGAGGATGCCTTCTGTGATGTCAGTAGTACTGTCCCTGTTTGTAAGCAGCAGGACCAGCACTGCACCATCCTTAGCGGGTTCTTTACTAGCTGCCTAAGAAAAGCACCTTGTAGAGAGTCAAGGATGGCCCTACTCCTTGCCAAAGCTGCAGCTAGAAGACTATATTCCACATTTGGCAAATTGAAGTCACCAGCTAGCAGCACCTCCCTCTTGTTCGCCATTCTGATGATGGCATCCCCAAGTGCCTTATTCAACTCTCCTCCATGTGTTGGAGGTCTGTACACTACCTTGGTACAGATAGCAGACCTGGAGCCTGTCCCAAGCATGACTCAGAGTGCCTTCAGCCCATCATTTTCCTTATGATACCTCTGTACCACTGTGACCTTGATTCCCTCCCACACATATAAAACAACCCCTCCTTCCCTCTTTTCTGCCCTGTCTTTTCACAACAAAGAGCAGCCTGGTATGGACATGTCCCAGTCATGGTGCTCAGTGCACCACAACCCTGTTATGTCCACTATATCCAGGTCACCTCTGCTATGATGGCTTAAAGGTCCAGAATTTTGCTTCCAAGACTCCTTGCATTGGCACACAAGGCTCTCTACATCTTCCTTCCCCACTGCCTGCTTTCCCCCAATCCTGCATGTGTTTTTCCCAGAAGCACCCCCAGCTGTCCTCTTCCTTTCTTATCATCCACATTCCTTGTCTTCTTCAGTCCTCTTACCTTACCCACCTGAGTTTTACCTCTCCCCCTTTTTTCTGCCTTGAGCCCATCCCCACCTTTCTATGCTCTGTTCTAGATGAGTTTTCTTCCATTGGGCCCTCCATCCCTGCTGTTTCATTATCCAGTGGGAGGGAGCAATTGTTTCCTCCCTTAGTTATACTGCCCCCCCTTGGCTAGTTTAAATGCTCATCCAAGAAGCATTTAAACCTTCCACCAGGGACTGTGGTTCCCTTCTTTGAAGCATGCAGGCCAACTCCCTTATACAGGCCACCTAGCGATCTCTGACATCCATCACTCCCAAATCTATCCCCTTGATAATAAAGTGCCCCACCAACTTCCTCCTAGGCTGGTGGCTCCTCATTCCCTCCTTTCTTGGGATCTCCACCTCTGAAGACCCCATCCTCCTCCCTTCCCACTGTGATGGGTGTCTCCTCTCAGCTGCCTGATCCTGCCATATGGCAAAGGAGTTCTGTAATAGTATTGGCAAAGGAGTGTGCACCTTTCTTGCCATATCCACCCTCCTGGAGCCCACCAAGGTCCATTCATGCTGCCTTAGTCTAGGCATCCTCCGGAGGAGCATTTGCAGTTTTGATGGCCTTGGGGTGGGGCAGAAGGTCCTCTGTACACCTGCAAGTGCAGCCTAGAGTCCAGCAACCTCTGTTGCCAAACCAGAGATGTGAGTCCTTATGGAGCAGCACCTAAGTCTCCAGAAAGTGTCCAGAAAGACTGTGACCCTGCAATCATTGCACTGTACCACTCCACTGAGCTGTCTTTTATTCTATGAAACAAGTGTGATATGACACTACTGTTATAAGAACATCCTTTTTTTCTGTCTTGACTGTTATAAGAACAGCCTTGATTTATTTTATACTAGCATTATACTTATGTGTCTCATTTTAATTTGTACATTTTGTTATTTACTTTTAATTCTCATTGCAGTGTTAGGAAACTGTATTACTCCTAGGATTTATCCTTATTTAATTCTTAGGCTGATAGAAGATTTAGTCTGTATACAGTTTTAGGACATGTATACACGCTGATGGCACAGCAAGGATTAAGTAACACCTTTGTTAAATCAAACCAGTGTGACACAAAACTTTTTTTTTTAAATCACTCGTTCCCCTGGTATAGTATTGGTGCAGAGTCCTATAATCTGGGGGTTTAATTTTAAAATCATGTGTCATTCATTTGTGTTCAGGTTTATGATATGTTTACATGTACATCAAATGAAACGTTAGAGACTACCAATCTCTTAACTCAATTTAGTTTACTTCCTAGTAGTCACAAAAATATTAAAAACAAAATATTATATGTGCTTTTAATAACTATGAAATGGAGACTATTGATATATAGTATTTACTTCACCTTTTATTGGGTAACGTGCAGGCTAATCAATGTCTCCCTGTTTTTGTTAATGATTGTGCTTTTGATTTTAGTTTGAATATATCAACCCAGAAACTTACAAATACTGTATATTTGATCTTGGTTCCAATAAGCTGAAAATTGTTCATGTCACAACTCAAAGTCTACATGTTACTGTAATTCACTTACTTTGTTTCTCAGTAATAATCTGTGATTTTGATGCTGTTGCTCTTTCTGCAATGTGGAGTTCTCTCTATTCACTTAGTTAAAATTTACACTTCTTACATTATTATTTAATTAGAAGAGATGTACATGACAAATTGGGAGGAGGTTGAGGTCATTTTTGTTAAAATACATCTTATTGCCAACCCTGTTATGACATTTCTTGATGTGAGCCCCTTAAGTCAATTTTTGTTTATAAAAATAATCCTAGAAAGGATAAGACATGCTTACTTGTGCTAATATACAGTATAGTCCCACTAAAAATGTTTAGCACTGTCTGGAAATTGTATGTAAAATTTGAAATGATCTCCCTCCCCATTGAGCTGTTCACTTTTTTTTATCATAGAATAATTTTTATTATTTTCATAAACAACATATCCAAAAACCAATTGACTTCTAACAATGTAGAGTTACACATAATTGGATGTACACATCATTATACGAAATACATATCACTGCTGCATAAATCTTAACTCTTCCTATTGCTACAACTTACAACAGTAAACAACCGTAATTTGTCCACTACTTCCCCCCCTACTATTTAGGTCATATGGGCGCCGCCATCCCAACACTAAACATCCCACACACTACTCGGATCAGATATAGAACTTGTATGCAAACATAAAGAGAGAGAAAGGAAAAAAAAAACATACGAGAGAGACAAATCCCCCTCCACCTCAACCCAGCACTACCAATACCAATACCCAAACCCCACCCAAAAGTCTGCCCCCTCTTTTAAATCTGCGTTTAATCCAGATAGGATCTGGTTCCCTGACCGAGGCCCAATGAAGTAATCACTGTACTAAGGGGGAGAGGGCAGCCTGACTCAAGGTCATGTTAAGGTGGGCCTCCCATTTGGCGAAGTAAACAGGGAGCTGCCCCCTTGACGCATAAGTTAACCTTTGAAAGGTAGCTAGTTTGGAGACAGCCGCATGCCATGTATCAATAGGTGGAAACACAGGTTGTCGCCAATATCTTAGTATAAGCCATTTAGCCTCCAGTAGAACCACAAGGACCCAACTTTGGTGTTGCGGACTCAAATATGCTAATGGGACTCGATCACCCAACAGCAGCATTGGATGAGACATGTCTATAGGCTGTCTCACCACCCCAGAACAATCCCTTGCTACCACTGACCAAAAAGGAGCCAGCATCTGGCAATTCCAAAAAAGATGCAAAATATTAGCAGGACTGTGTTCGCATCTCCAGAAACCATCATGCAAAATAACTCCCAATTTAGACAAGATAGCAGGTGTTCTATACCAGCGAAGTAGAATCTTGAGCTGGATTAATTGGCTTCTGGCATCCTTATAAGTAGTGTGCGCTGCCTGGAGACAGCGAGACCAAACTTCCGCATCAATATGTCTACCAATTTCTATGTTCCATGCCATCCTACTCGGCTCTGTATAATCTGTCTGCACCTCCCTCCAGGTGCTATAGAACTTGCTGGCCAGCCCCAGAAATGAAGATTTTAAGTGCATTGAGGATATCCAACACCACTTCGGGTCCTCCTTGCTCGACCAGTCAGTGGCCTGCAAAGTATCACGTAATTGCAAGAACCTCCAAAAGTCCTGTACCTTTAACTCATAGCGAGCATGCAATTGCTCAAAAGACATTAGGGTACTGGAATTCAGTAGATAGAGGTCTTGTACAATATGGATCCCTTTCTCTTGCCATGAGACCCAAGCTAGAGGTTGGTTACCAACCCTAATAAGCAGGTTACACCACAGTGCGACATATCTGAAAGGCACCCTAGCATTCTGCTTTGACGTCCCAGCCACCTTCATTAGACGAAACCAGGCTCCTCTTGTAGCATCCATCACTGGGGTAAGTTTGTCCTGAGGTATGTTCACACGGGTTAGCAGCAGACTAAGGGGGACAGACTGGCAAATCTGTCTCTCCATCACAAGCCAAGTCGGTGGGTTGCCAGAAGCTGGAACAAACCATTTAACTGCCTGGGCTGCAAGAAAGGACCAATGATATCCCTTAAAATAAGGGAGTCCTAAACCCCCTCGTGACCAATGTGCCCGTAATTTATTAACACTCCATCTAGGCTTCCGTCCTTCCCATAGGTAGTCCAACATTAATTTATCTAACACCTGAAACACTTTATTTGACAGCTGTATAGGGAGGTTATTTAACAGGTACGCTACCCTGGGCAACATGAGCATTCGAAGCGTCGCCACCTTTCCCATCAGGGATAGGTTTAGGCGTTTCCAACGTGCCACCTCAATAGTCAATTGGGTAAACAAGGGGTTAAAGTTCCTTGACTCTATGTGTCCCCAAGTAAAGGGGATGTATAATCCCAAATAATGCAGCCCGTCAGGCACCGATGACAATTCAGTTCCCCGTAGGCATTCTTTAGTGCATGCCCCATTCAAAGGGGCAACACTAGTTTTCCTTTGTTTGATATCCAACCCCAAAATACTAGCTAACAAATGCAGGAACTCTAGCACAAAGGGAAGAGACTCCTGGGGGTGAGAGAGTGTGAGAAGCAAGTCATCTGCATATGCCATAGTCAGATACTCCTGCCCGCCCACTATCACACCTTGAAACCTCTCACTAGCCTGAAGCACTCGTATAAGGAGGTCTAGAGCCAGCAAGAAAAGTAGCAGGGACAGTGGGCACCCCTGATGGGTGCCCCGTTGAAGAAGGAAGGGCACAGAGATATCTTTATTAGTGAGTATCCTCACCATGGGTTCGTTGTACAACACTTGTACCCACTGTTTAAAGTAGGCCCCAAAGCCATATACAGTAAATCAAGCACTTCATACAGGTAGGGTCACTCTACTGTATCAAATGCTTTCGAAAAATCCACCGCCATAGCCACCATGGGGGTAGAAGATCGTAACGCCAGCCATTTAATATTGAGCAGCATGCGAATATTCTCTGCCACTGCCCTACCTTTAGTAAATCTGGCCTGAGATGGGTGAATGATAGAGGGCAATACCTCCGTTACCCTTTTGGCTAAAACTTAGCTACAATCTTGGTGTCCACAGAAATTAACGAAATGGGTCGATAATTAGCGCAATTTAGCAGATCATCTGATTTCTTTGGAATAAGGGTGATCAATGCCTCCCGCATCGTAGGCAGGAGAGAGCCAGCTGCATGCAATTCTTGTAAAGCAGCGAGTAAGGGAGGGCAAATTTTGGAAGCCAGCAGCTGATACAACTCTGCCGTCATGCCATCAGGTCATGGGGCTTTCCCTTTAGCTAACTGAGATAAGGCTTCACTGACTTCATCTTCAGTGATAGGTGCATCTAACGCCTCCTTCATGGCATCCGACAATCGGGGGATATGCATCGCTGAACAGAAATCCCTTAACTGATGCCTGACATCCCCACTTTTCTGAGAAAGGTGAGATTGATACAACCTCTGGTAGTACCACGCCATGCACTCATTAATCTGTTTGGAGCTTGTTACTGTCTCCGCTGTTTCTGTTCGAAGGGTCTGAATACTGGCAGCAGCCTGTTGTTTCCTAAGCTGGAATGCCAATAGATTCCCACCCTTATTCCCACCCTCCCAATAGGCGTGCTTGACTCTAGTCATATGCCATTCAACCTGTTGGTAAAGTATAGTGTTGATCCGATACTTTAAGCCAACCACCCTCCAGAGTAGGGTTGTGTCCGGGGCGTCTGCAGCGGACTCTCTAAACTGCGCTTCCATGGTGGTAAGATCCGCCTGAAGTCTATCAAGCTCTGCCTTGAGCTTCTTATTCTTCTGAGCCACATAGGCTATAATGTGCCCTCTTAGCACACCTTTAAAGGCCTCCCACACTGTGCCGGCGGAAGTGTCCCCCGGTTTATTATGAAAAAACAATCCTGGGCAACTTCCCGCATCATACACTGAAATAAGGGATCCTTGATTAGGGAAGGAATACATCACCGTCTGGTACCCCTGCCCAAATGCCCCGCTATCTGGAAGGTACAGGAAACAGGGTCATGATCTGATACTACAATATCTTTGATCTCAGTTGCCACTATGTCTTGGGCTGCCCATCTATTTGCAAGCCAGAAATCAATCCGGCTGTATGCTGCATGGACAGACGAAAAGAAAGAGTAATCCCTCCCCGTTGGGTGGTCTCTTTGCCATACATAAGCCAGGCCCCATTCCTCCATCATTCCATGTAAGGCACCCAACATTCTAGGGTGGGCCTGGACTTATCCAAAAACACATCGGATACCAGGTTGAAATCTCCCCCTATCAGAAGTGGGCAGTTTGGATGTCCTTCAGTGAGAGACTCCAACACCTGATTAAAATTGAGGAGTACTTCAGGTGAATCCATGTTTGGTCCATAAAAATTTGCCAACACTACATGCCCCCCCAAGGGTGAGAAAACCTAGCCCCTATCCAACAACCTTGGGTATCTTTTATTGATTTATCCAATGTCCATAGACACAATTTCTTGATCAAAATAGCCACCCCTTTAGACTTGTTCTGGGCTGAGCTAGCAATTACAGTCCCAACCCACATTCTCTTAAGCCAGCCCACAGTTCTTGCAACCAAGTGCGTCTCCTGCAGTAATGCAATATCTGCATGCATAGAGTGGAATCATCTAAGAACTACACTTCGCTTAGCTGGATGGTTGAGTCCCTTTACATTCTATGATATAAGCTTGAGCCCCATCTTGGAATGCCACACCACTGGGATGAAGTTCCATGAGATAAGACAACAGAAAGAGGATAAATGTAGTACTCACCTCAGGAGTCCCCAATCAACAAACAAAAGCAGTAAGCTAGGATACCTGAGGAAAGTAGAGTATGCAGTAAATTCGGATCTGATAAGCTATAGTGTATGGGATGCAGCCCCAAAAGACCTATTAACTGAAGAGAAAGAAAATAGGTGAAATTAAACAGCACTCACTAAGTTAATACCCTAAATACACCTACTAACTGTGAGTTAACCAGTATAAAACAGTATAAACTATGTAAATCTTCAAACTACTAATACGGTATGACAATAGTTATAAAATAACTCTTAATGAGTCTTGGTGTATGCACACTGGAGCTATACCCCAGCCAATCGCCAGGACAGGCTCCCTGCCATGCTAGCCAAAGCCTCGAGTAGGGGAAAAGAAGATCAAACCGTCCAGTCACTGACAGGCTCAACCCCAGCTCCACCTAGATTACACATTGTACCCAATACCACCCTTATTCCTTAATAGGGTGGGGCATCTGAGGCCAAGGGGAACAGCTGTAGGGTTTCAGACAGCTATCATTATCACCAGGAATATAACTGAATCATCCAGGTCCTCCAAGTCCCACAAGGCTACCCCAACGCCCGCCCCCCCAGAAATTTGATAACAGCCGCTATCCTTAAATGTTTCAGTCCGGAGAGGGGGCCCCATCCGTTGACAGACATCCATCGCCTACTTCCTCCGAGATCTTAGAAGTCACTTCCATAGAAAATAAGGCTCCCTTAGCTGCCTCTTCCTCAATTCCTGGCAGACTATCCAACCATAGCTCTAATTTTGCCGCTTCCATAATATCCTCATCAGGTATCTCCTCTGATTCAATTTGCACTGACTCCTCCTTAGTTAACTTAGCTGGGGGTGCCATCTCTTGCCCTTCTTCAGATTCAGCACCACTATGAGATCAGTGCCTAATGTGGGCTATATTATTGTTATCCCACTGGGGTTTTGCAAGGGCAGCCACACTGGGAACCACTGCTTGTCCATGCCTTCTCCTAGGACCCTCCATATTGACATGCCGAGGGTGAGAAACTGTAGAAGACCCATTTCCTGAAGAGGGTATCAGTTCTTTACTAGGCCATCCCCACAAGTTTCCATTCTTACTTGGGTTCCTTCTCTCCTTCTCAGGGTGCCAGAGTCTTTTAGGAGCAGGATCTTTAAAATTCAGTCGCGGCCAGTGTTTGGAGACCCAGGCTTCTATTTCCTGAGGGGATTCGGCCAAAACCTCCTAGCCTTCTCTTGAGATGGCCAGATGAGCCAACTGCTAAAAACCATACCTGAAGCCATGTTGGGCCAGCATCTTTTTAATCGGGGCAAAGGCCTTCCTCCGAGCTGCCACCTCAGCTGAGAAATCCCTGTAAAATGAGATTTTTACCCTTCGCCACATCACTTCCTCAAGGTTCCTGGCAGCATGCAACACCCACTCCTTCATGGAGTATCTTAATAGGTATGCCACTATGGGACATGGTCCCGATGTCTTCAGATAGGGCCCTCCAGGAACCTGATGCACCCATTCCACCTCCACAGGGCATTGCCATCTATCTCCCAGCATCCTGGGAATCTCCTCATTTAGGAATATTTCCATGTTTGCCCCTTCCACTCCCTCTGGCATACCCAAAATCCAGATATTATTCCTTCTACCCCGATTCTCTTGATCCTCGGCCCTTTGCCATAAGGTGGTCAGCCTGCCCTCATGATCTTGTAACCATTGAAAAAGTTTAGCCTGGGTTATCTCCAAGCTTTCAGTCCTTTGTTCCATCACATTAAACTTATCTTTTAATTCCTGTACCTCAGCTACATTCCCAGCCAACGTAGCTGATAAAGAGTTGACCCTGGAAAGTAAAGTCTCCAGCAGGGAAGTTACATGCTGGAGTGAGGACTGAACCTTCAATTTGTGTGCAGTGGGATTCAAAACCATACTGAACTGCCTACATGTAACTATTCTCATCTACCATGCCTTATAGTAATAGAATTCATACAGGGTTGATTGTTGCAGAGCCCAAATACCAGCAAGAGGCACAGTCAGTTACAAAGTCTTCCCCCCTCCTGGGAGTCACAACACAGCTTCAGCCTTGCTCCCTGTGGTGGCGTACTAGCTCTTCAAACATGGAGGATCTCGCGGCCTGCTCTTCACCATATGCACCTCGCACACAGCACTCGATTTAACGGTCGCAGCACACGGAAATGCTCACCGGACCTGATTCTGCAGCTATGGGGGGGCAACATTGCATTCCAGTCACCGCATCCAGCCCAGATGCCTGTCAAAAATGAAAAAAATACCAAAGCCGGGGCTCGCACTACAGTTCTACAGCCATACTCTCCAGCCTCCAAACCACGCCCCCCCAAGATGTTCACTTTTTATACTAGGAGATTTCAATTGTAACTGGCAGGACACAGAAAAAGTGTGATTTATAATAAAATATCAGACCTTGGTTTAATAAAAATAATTGTTTCTGCTACAGTGATTAATTACAGCACTGGTACATAAGCTTTGATTGAGTGGATAGGGATAGCCATGCCCAATAAAATGCGATGTTAAGATACTATGCCAGATGTTCTTATTGACCAGCATCCCACTCATTTTAGTCAAGATGATTGTTACTTAAAAACAAAACTTCATCTAATAAAGTCATGAAATGTTTCTGGATATTACATCAGTTGGCATAGCGTTGTACTTTTTTTGTAGTGGAATTTGGAAATGTTTATGACGTGCTGGCCCCTGTAAAAACCATACAGATTAAGGGAAAAAATGTCAGGTCACCTCTGGCCTTAAACAATAAGATATGGGAATAAATTGTGGACGCAATTTAAAATGATAGGATTGGGGTACACATTTATTATTATGCAATGTCATCATTCAAGAAATGAATGTAAATACTTGGGTAGATCATGAAGAAGAAATTATTTTGTGTCTAGTCTAGAATGAGATACCTTAAATATAAGAAAACTGTAGCAAACAGATAATTTCCTGGGACAAATTGTAACACAGTCTCTAATCTTTTTAAATGTTAATGGCTTATTAACCACTGATAAAAGACAAATTGCTTTATATTTTAATTACTACTTTGCAAACATGGACAGGCACTTAATTAATCTTCTGGGGCACATGTTATAGCTCATTATAAAAAGGGTCTCGAGAATTCAGCAATCTGATTGGTTGTCAGTCTTCCAAGAGCCCTATGTTAATCTTTCAATTAACATGCACATGGAACCTGATTACCTGAACACCTATCTTTTAGTGATGCACTACATTTTTAATTGATTCTATCTATAGAACTCAGAGCTGCCATGACACAGCTAGACCTGGCAGAAACAATTGAGAGAAACCAAAAACCTTGACAGGTAAAATCAATCTGAAAAAATAAACACTATTTCAATAATGACTGTTTTGTTTTAAATCTATTTCAGTTATACTGGTAGTTGAACACTCATGCTCCAGCTACCAGTCACCTAACATCTGCTGTGATGTCTCTCTGCATTTGCTCACATGATCTTTACACATTGTACATCAGGGGAGAAAAATATACTGTGCTTATGATGGGTTTCACATACTAAACCTGTCCAAAGTTAGGTTTGATTTTCTTTATTTAAAATTTAAGAAAAATGTAACATTATTGATATTGAGTATTACCATGGTAACCATGACAACACCATAGCGACACCCACATACTGAACTCCATTTGTCCCACCTTCGATGTGCCATCCAGAACACCCCAAATCTCACCAGCAACATGCACAGTAGGCACGTATTCTGTTATGAGCACCAGTCTTTCATAGTAGCCCAGCTTCTATTTAAATTAAAACTGCTCTACAAAGAGAACATTGCCATGGAAACAGTCAGTGTACGTAGGCAGAACATACACACACGTGCTCATTTGGAATACTTTTGCATCCTCAGACTTCATTTAGAATTTTTAATACCGATTATATCTATCCACTTAGTATTACAAATAATTTTATTGGTGTGACATCATTTGAAAACAAAGTAGAATAGACTTTAAGGGAGATAGGTTTTGACGTGGATGCACTCAAAGTATATGAGACAGTCGGAAAACCTGTTGGTAACTCTGGGATACTGGTAGAAAAATATGATAAAAAAAGAAAATAAAATGCTACAAATTTGTAAATTGTAAACAAGTTGCACATTATTTTATTTATGAGCCCACTGAATGTTTTGTGCTTATGTGCTCTCTATGGACATTGAAAGAGAGCACATGAACAGGCACATTGTGAGATTGAGCAGCACAGCACACTTATAAGTTCTAAAATGCATTCCAGGATCAGCAGAGGGACTATTTAGATAAATATCTCATGTTTGATGTGAATAAATAAAACCAGGTACACATTTTATACATTTTTGTTCATTTTTGATTTTTATAATAGCAATAAGGTATTCCCAGAGGTTATGTTTGTAGTATATGCATGGATATGTATGGTAGTATATACATGGGTATATATGGTAGGAAGTTGATTAGAGTTGTAGTTTATACATATGGGTATTGTAGTTCATTATATATGTAAGTTCCTGTCATGCACAGTAAACCTTTCTTTGTGTATGTCCAGTGATGTAAGACCACTATCTCAGAGTAGAATAAAAGATGGCCACTAACTGGCACGCTGTGTATGAGTCTCTTCTGTACTGACCCACAATATATCATATTGGTGACAAGGATCAACACCAGGACTTCTACTAGTGCAACTGAAGGGTCATGTAAACTAATGCATGTTTTTTTTAATTGAAATTGCCAAGTAAATCTTTCCTACTCCTTGCATCTAAATTCTGTACCTTCGGGGCTTCCTTATCTGTACCTCTCTGCCCAGCTACTTAAACCTTCTGAATTGCCTGCTTAGGTGCACAACTCTGAGTACTTCTGGGAGTCTTTCTGGAGGCTGCCCTATTTGCAGACAACTCTCTGCCCTGAGGGAGGAAGTTGCCCATCTTCAGGTCACATTGGACAGTAGTAAGGAAACCTTCCCCCAGGCCACACTGGATGGTAGGAAGGGAACCTCCCCCATCCAGGGAGCACCAGAGCCACCACCACTACCTCAGAGGTTGTGAAGAAAGCACAGCAGTTGGACCACAGTGGGCTCAGGGAGGGTGAGGATGGTGGAACAGAGGCACACCCAGTCAGTTGTTCCACACCATAATCCATACACCATTCTTGGGGAGCATAGCTCCCCTATGGATGCAACCGCAGAGGAGACTAAGGAGGCTGAGGACAACTGTCACAAGGGAGGCCCACAGGAAGCAGAGGACACCACAAGGAAAGGAAGCAGCTCCTTGTGGGGGAGTCAATTATTAGGGGGATAGAATTGGGGGGAGCAGGGAAAACTGAAGTAAGGTGCCTGCCTGGTGCCATGGCTTGGAGAGACAGGAAGCGCATCCTCAGGATCATGAGAACAACTGCACGGGAGTCTGAACTGGATGTCATTGTCTACCTAGGGACAAATGACTTGGCTCATCATGAGATTAGAGCAGTGCAGAAAGACTTTGTAGAATTGGGGAGGTGCCTAAGGCAAGTAGCACACACAATATCCTTCTCTGAGGTGCTGCCTGTCAATGGCATGAGTGAGGTGATGGTACTTTGCACCATGCAGTTTAATGAATGGTTGAAAAAATGGTGTGGTGCACAGGGGTTTGGCTTCATTGGGGACTGGGGTTCCACCTGGAGGGACACCAGCCTATACTGGCAGGATGGTCTGTATCTGTCCAGGAAGGGAACAAGTCTTTTGAGCAATCAGTTTAAATGCTTCATTGGCAAGCTTTTAAACTAGTCAAAGGGGGAGGCTCTGATAAGCAGCAGAAAAATCCCAGCCTCTCCCTACAAAACAGAGTACTAAATGAGAAAAAGACTGAGGTAGAAAGGTCAGTGGGGGATGCTGCAAAAGAAGGTAAAGCCATCAAAAAATGGAGAGCAATGAGTACCAATGCCCGTAGTCTGAGTAACAAGCTTCCTGAATTAGTGGCCTTGATGGAGGAGGAACATCTGGATATCGTGGCAGTCACAGAAACGTGGTGCACACAAAACCATGACTGGGACATAAACATACCAGGATACACTATCTACAGGAGGGACAGGGAGGGTAAAAGAGGAGGAGGAGTAGCTCTTTACATAAGGAAAGGAATCAAAGCAACAGAACAAAAGGGAAAACAGGGAGGAGAAGAAGCACTGTGGGTAAATTTGGAGACCGGCAATGGCACCACAATCCACACAGGGTTAGACAGACCCTTCTCAGGGGAGGAAATGGACAAGGAAATGATAGAAAGAATACTTAGAATGGCAGACAAAGGGAGACATTGCTGATGGGTGATCTGAATATGCCAGATGTTAACTGGAGTGCAGTTGCAGCAGCCACTTCGAAGAGTGGGGTTATTCTAGATGCCCTACAGGGGGCATGCCTTAGACAACTAGTATTGGAGCCCACTCGAGAGGGAGCAATCTTAGACCTGGTTCTCTCAAATGGAAATGAAGAGAGGATCACAGATGTAGAAGTGGGTAGCCATCTGGGAACTAGCGACCATCGAACAGTATGGTTCACAATAAACACAGCAATAGAGTCAAGCCATACAAAGGCAAAAGTACTGGACTTTAGGAGGGCTGACTTTGCTAAAATGGTGAGTGCCTAAGGAATGCACTAGCAAATGGGCAGGAAGGAGGGGTGGAAGAACAATGGGGAATAATAAAAACTGCCATCACAGAGGTAACAAGCCTTTGTGTGAAGCAAATAAACAAAATGAAACGATGTAAGAAACCACTTTGGTTCTCAAAGGAAGTTGCAGTGAAGGTTCAAGAGAAAAAGAAAGCATTCAGGAAGTACAAGGAATCACAGAAGGAGCAGGACAGAGAACTGTATCAGTTAAAGCAAAAGGAAGCTGGGAAGGCAGTCAGAACAGCAAAGGCCCTAACCGAGGAAAAGATAGACAACTCGGTTAAGAAGGGGGATAAAACCTTTTATAGGTACATCAGGGAGTGAAGGAAGACCAAGGGAGGGTTAGTGAGGCTTAATAAAGAGGAGGGAGGGTGGGCAGAGGTGACTGTGAAAAGGCAGAGATACTAAATAAATATTTTGCTCAGTATTTACAAAGGAAGTGGGGAGGTACCAAAACTAACAGTAGAAACACTCTGGATACAGAAGTTGATACCAGCCCATTTACAGAAGAAAGGTTCTGAAAGAACTCTTAAAACTGAAGATGGACAAAGCAACGGGCCTGATGGGATTCATCCCAGAATTCTAAAAGAACTAAGGGTAGAACTAGTGACACCACTGACTACTATCTTTAACAAATCATGGGAGGATGGGGTGGTACCCGAGGACTGGAGAAGGGCAGATGTGATTCCCTCACAAAAGTGGGAGCAGGCGAAGCAGGAAACTACAGACCTGTTAGTTTAACCTCAGTGGTAGGAAAATGATGGAATCACTTCTGAAGGAAAGAATTGTTGAGTATCTAGAGGCCAGAGGGCTCAGGACCCAAGGCAGCATGGATTCACAGAGGAAGGTCATGCCAGACAAATCTGATAGATTTCTTTGACTGGGTGACCAAAGTAGTAGATCAGGGAGGGGCTGTGGACATGGCCTACCTAGACTTTAGCAAGGCATTTGACACAGTCCCACACAAAAGATTAATATTCGTTAGCCAGCCTGGGAGTGGGTCCCAAGATGACAGCCTGGGTAAAGAATTGGCTGGAGAATAGGACACAGAGAGTAATAGTAAATGGAGTCCACTCTGAAGAAAGGGGGGTTACTAGTGGGGTACCGCAGGGTTCAGTATTAGGACCGGTCCTCTTCAATGTCTTTATAAGCGACACTGCAGAGGGACTGGAAGGAAAAGTATGTCTCTTTGCAGATGACAAAAAGATCTGCAATGGAGTTGATGCACAAGGTGGGGTGGAAAGGATGAGAAGGGACTTGGCAAGGTTAGAGGAAAGGTCAAATGTATGGCAGCTTAGATTCAATGCTAAGAAGTGCAAGGTAATGCACCTGGGAAACAAAAACCCAGGGAAGAGTACACAATGGGGGGGAGAGATACTAATAACAACAAAAATGGAAAGGGACCTGGGGGTAGTCATATCAGATGACCTAAAGGTGGGCAAGCAATGTGAGAGGGCAGCAAGGAGGGCTGGGGGGATACTGGGATGCATATGGAGAGGCATCACCAGTAGAAACCAAGAAGTTATTATCCCTCTGTAGATACAGTTGGTGAGACCCCATCTGGAGTACTGCATGCAGTTCTGGAGACCCAATCTCTGCAAAGACATAGACAGGATGGAGGCTGTCCAGAGGAGGGCAACTAAAATGGTCAGGGTCTGCACCAGAAGACATATGAAGAGAGACTTAAGGAGCTGAATATGTATAGCCTTGAGGAAGGGAGGGAGAGAGGGGACATGATAGAAACTTTCAAGTACCTCAAGGGAATCAACAAAGTCCAAGAGGGTAGCATCTTTCAAAAAAAGAGGTGTGCAAGAACAAGGGGGCACAATCTGAAGATAGAAGGGGGTGGCTCAGAGGTAATTTAAGGAAGTATTTTTCACAAGAGGGTTGTGGATGCATGAACGGCCTCGGAGGAGGTCATGGAGTCAAAAACAGTGGTGGAATTCAAGCATGTATGGGACAGTCATAAGGCAATTCTATGGGGTGGGGGTAGGAAGAAGTAGGCTGCTGGTTAACTAGGGTCTGCAGCTTATCCATTAGGTAGGGAAATGGGCAGACTGGGTGGGCCAAGCGGTCCTTATCTGCTGTTAAAATCTATGTTTCTATATTTCTATGTTACAGATTTATCTACAGACAGATAAAACAGAAACCTAAAGAGCTGTCTGCTATAGTACTTTGATGTATTGAAAAAGAGAAAACACAGCTAATAGCAGGGCTCCATGAGGTACTTGATTTATGGCTTCAAACTGAAAGCTAACATTCCTTTACTTCATCTCGGCTGGTGTCTGTCCTCAGACACTGACCATGGTAGCAAAGCAGAAGCCACTTGAGGCACAGTTCAGCAAATGCATCACACACAAGAAAAAAAAAAGCTAGAAAAAGACACTTTTAATTTTTGTGTGTACACACTGCAGCAACTGAGCACCTACCTGTAGCCACAGCCATCATAACTACAATTGGCAGAGTACCTGAATTTGATGAATCTAAGGAAACATTTGATTTATATCTAGAGCATTTCCAACACTGGCTTAAGGAAAACAAAATGGCAGAAGATGAACAAGTAGATGTCTTCTTAGTCTTACAGCCACAAATGTATGCCTTTCTATGGAATTTAACAGCCCCAGCTGACATCCTGACACTGACATATAAGCAAGTAACTGAGGCACTTGCAAAGAATTTCAAACCCCAGCCCCTTCTCATTGCTGAATGGTACACCTTCTATCAGCGCAACCAAGGAGAAGGAAAACCTATTGCTGACTACATCATCACATTAAAGCATCTAGCATGCACTTGTGAGTTTGGCCAGTCCCTGGATGATGCCCTCTGGGATTGCTTTGTCTGTAGTCTGAGAGGTAAAGCTTACAGAAAAAGGCTTTTGCAAAAATTAAACTAGACTTTAACGTACCTTGTGACATTGCAATCACTATGGAGCTCACTCAAAAAGGCTCCCAAGCACTAGTGGGACATTCAGAAACCCAAAGAAGTGAAGTTCATAAGGTTACACATACCATACAACAAAAGGGACATGCCACACCACACAGGGGTCCATCACTTGCTCATCAGCAACCCCAAACATTTAGGAAGCCAGCACCACAGGGCACTTCTGCAAAGTCAAAACTGTGTTACCGATGAGGAGGTAACCATCTGCAAGGCACATGCCACTTTCAATATGAGAAATGCTGCAGCTGTGGAAAAGTGGGTCACAAACAAAGGGTGTGCAAAAGTACATCACGGACTGCTACTGCTCAGTATGTCACAGATGGCACTGCAGCCACTAAAACAAAGGATTTGGCATTGCATCTGTTCATGGTTTATGCAACATGGATAACCGGAAAGGACATTTACCTCCAGCTTGAGCTAGCAGCCAACCTGGTGAGCGTGCAGCTAGACTCTGGAGCCTCAGTATCTCTTGTGCCAGAGAACATCTACAGAGAGAAACTTCAACAGTGCCCATTGCAACCATCATCTGGGAGAAAAAAATACCCATTCTAGGGGAAATCCATGTGCCAGTCACCTATGAGGGAGGAATGTGGACCTTGCCTGTGTTGGTGCTACAAGTAAAAAGACCTGCATTACTAGGCAGAGACTGGCTCATGCAAATCAAATTGAACTTGGAAAAGATATTTCAGCTTAAAAACAGCAACCAAAGTACTGCAAGATGCATTAAAGAAAATATTAGACAAACATGGTCCTATATTTCAGGACGGTAATGGCACGATTCAAGATTTCAAGGCAAAGATCCATGCGCAACCAGGACCCATTCCAATTTTCCACAGGACTTGACCAGTACTATATGCTTTAAGGGAAGCAGTAGAGAAGGAACTGGACCATCTTGAAAGCCATGGTATGATCTCATGAGTAGAGAGGAGCAACTGGGCTGCCCCTATCTTTGGGCACTGAAACAAGACAAAGTAGTGAGGTTGTGTGGTGACTACAAGGTTACAGTGAACCACTGTATACAGTAAGATACATACCCATTACCCAATGCAGAGGACTTGTTTGCTACACTCTCAGAGGGCAAGTTCTTTAGCAAGATGGACTTATCCTTTGCATACCAGCAATTGGATCTGGAACCAGAGTCAAAACCATATCTAACCATTAACACCCAAAAGGGACTTTAGCGGTATCATCGTTTGGCATATGGAGTTTCCACAGTGCCAGCAATTTTCCAGAACACAATGTACCAGCTACTACATGGACTGTACCATGTAGTATGCTTTATGGATGATATCTTGGAAACTGCACCCACCGTGGAAGAGCATCTGACCATCCTGGACCAAGTTCTGACCAGACTTCAGCAGTATGGACTGAGAGTAAAGCTAACAAAATGTCAATTTTTTGCAAAGTTCTGTTGAGTACCTAGGTCACTGGATCGACAACCTAGGCCTACACTCAACAGACAGCAAGGTGGCTACTATAGTCAAGGCACCTGCAAGAACAAATGTGACAGAGTTAAAATCATTCTTAGCCCTCATGAACTACTATGGATGGTTCCTAGCTCATCTGTCCACATTGTTGCAGCCACTCCATGACTTGCTACAGAAAGAAGCTCACTGGAAGTGGTCACCACAGTGTGAGGAAGCATTCCAGGCTTGCAAGGAACATCTTAAAGGCAGCAAATGGTTAGCACACTATGACCCAGCCAAACCTCTGAGGCTGGCACGTGATGTATCACCATATGGAGTGGGGGCTGTTATCTCACATGTGTTACCTTCTGCAGAAGAACACCCAATTGCTTCTGCTTCCCCGGACATTGTGCTCAAGCGAGATAAGCTATGTTCAGATTGAGAAAGAAGCCTTGAGCATAATAATTGGTGTCAAGAAGTTCCATAAGTACTTGTATGAATGGAAATTCACTCTGCTAACAGATCACAAGCCTCTTCCGGCAATTCTGGGACCAAAGGCCTCAATACCAACTCTTGCAGCACTCTGGAAGCAGTGATGGGCCTTGATTTTGTCAGCATATGACTATGACATCAAATACGGATGTTCTCAAGTTCATGCAAATGCAGATGCATTGTCGAGACTGCCATGCAAGGATGCTACCTTGAAGGAAGATGATGCAACAGTATTCCATCTTTTACATTTTGGAGACTTACCTATTGCTTCCCAGGATGTCGCAGCAGAGACACAGTGAGATCCTGTCCTCTCTAAAGTCCTAGACCTCACCCTAAATGGTTGGCCTAACTTCACAAGAGACCCAACACTCCGACCTTTCTTAGACATGAAGGACCAGTTGTTCACAAAGCAAGGCTGTGTTCAGTGGGGAGCTTGAGTTGTGATACCTCCAAAGTTCCACAAGTGGTTACTTTCTGACTTACATGACAGTCATCCTGGAATCTCTCAAATGAAGGCATTGGCCAGAGGATACCTCGGGTGGCCAGGACTTGGTCAAGATATCCAACATCTTGTCAACCAATGATTTATCCAACATCTTGTCAACCAATGTGCCCCATGTGCAGCCCTCCGCAACCAACCTGCTACCACATCCTTGCATCCTTGGTCCTGGGCTACCACACTGTGGGACCGAATCCATGTCAACTATGCTGAAGTGGACAAACTACACTTCTTGGTAATAACTGATGTCCACTCCAAATGCCTGGAAGTCTTATCCACACAAGTCAGAACTATTGAAAAGACTATAGACCTCTTGAGACACCTTTTCACCTCTTATGGACTACCATGGGAGTTTGTGTCAGACAATGGTCCCCAGTTTTATTCCCATGACTTTAAACTGTTCTTACAGCAGAATAGTGACCAACATATTTTGACTCCTCCTTACCATCCAACATCAAATGGCACAGCTGAAAGAGCAGTAAAAACATTTAAAAAAGCTTGGAATAAACCTGATTCATGACAAGCACCTATAGCTCAAAGGCTGGCTCATTTTCTGTTTGCTTACAGAAACACTTCACACACAGTCAAAGCGCAAACACCTGCTGAACTGTTTCTAAAACATCAGCCTTGTACCCGTTGTCATTGCTCAAGCCAGACTTGGCCGACACTGTCACAAAGCATTAACTACAACAGCAAAAGGGTCATGACAAGTCTGCTAAGCCAGTAGGGATTTTTCAGCCTAAGGAGAGGGTGATGGTTCGAGACTGTAGACATCCCAAGGGTTCTTGGATTCCTGGGGTGGTGATTAAAACATGTGGACCTTTGACTTATGCAGTTTGCATGGAACAGTGACTTGTTCATGTACATGTGGATCACCTGCTACATTCCAAGGTTTCAGCAATGAAAAAGATGACTTTATTCTATCTGAGGACAGTGACACAGAGGACTTTGCTCCTACCTGTGAAGATTCACCGGAACCAGTGACAAATAATAATGAATCTCCTGTTCCATCAGCAGCTGTTTTTCCAGCCCGCAGATATCCCGAGGCACCAGAGACCACCACAAAGACTTGACCTTTAATGCCATGTAATGAACTTATACCTCTGTGTAACTGAACTCTTACTTGTACTGTTACTCAGTTAGTGACAAGTTCTACCCAAGGGGCAGAATATTCCCCCGAACTTGTTTCTGGGTACTGAACAGTCTACTTTGGCCCAGAAGTTAGGAATGTTACTGTTGAAGTATTTTAGACAAGTTTCTGTCTAAGGGGGAGAGTGTAGTATATGCATGGACATGTATAGTAGTATACATATAGGTGGTTATGGTAGGAAGTTCATTGGAGTTGTAGTTTATACATATGGGTATTGTAGTTCATTATATATGTAAGTTCCTGCCATGTACAGTGAGCCTTTCTCAGTGGATGTCCAGTAATGTAAGACCATTATCTTGGAGTAGAATAAAAGATGGCCACTAACTGACACACCATGAATGAGGCTCTTCTTTACTGAGCCACAATATATCACATTGTTAATGTTCAAGTTAATCGCCCCCATAAGGCATGCAGCACTTGTCTGTGCCTCTTGCTTCAATACACCTCCCCGGGGGTAATTAACTACAACATTAACATAACCCCTGGTCATACCCTATTGCTTAGAGATGTGTTAGATTGCCATGACTCTGCCACCTTGGACTATTCATCTTTTTTTTTTAAATGTTTAAACCATACCAAGTTGTAGGTTATTTAGAAAAGCTTAATTATGGCACACAAATTTGTCCAATCGTGTGGTCAAGAAGCTAATAGAACTTTCTAAAGACAAAAAAATAAGTTTACATCCTGCTGTGCAAAATCATTAATACTGTATATCACTTTGTGACAATTCTAAGGTTATGGAAACATGTCAATGTCATTCTAATGTTTAAGGAAGAATTGAAAACAAATGTTGGGGGTGGGGGGACAGAGCTTGGAGCCACCACAGCAAGACAGATTTAATGTGTGCTCTACAGAAGATGAAAACCACAAACATTAAAAAGTTTTAAAACCACAGATTTTTGTCTTAGGAGTACATCTTCAAGTGCAGAACAGTGACATTATTTGGATGGAGAGTTTTGGACTATTTAGTAGTAGGAACCCCAAGAAACAGATGAACAAATAAGGAGTGTGGAAGGGACTAGCAGACTGCTACTCCAAGTAGCAGCATGAGATCAGCAACTGCAACTGACTTGGGGAAACCAGAACCAACATTGAAGGGTGTTTTATAGACAGTTAAAGCCTTGGCGCTGAGGGTTAGAGCCCTGGACCAAAAGGTCTACGACTTGCAAGCTACTGTAGGTTCCAAGAATGTGAGAACCTGCTGACTGATGTGACATCAGAAGAGAAAGATCTAACAGGCATAGCTCAAAAAGCAGTTTCATCTACTGATGGTCTTTTAAAAGAAATCGAAATCCTTAGATATGTTGTTACAAAATCTAGAAAACCAGACCAGGGCATCAAACCTGTGGGTTTGGGGTTATCACAGACTGTCAAAGGGCACACTGCATAGCATGTGCCATCATTTTGCTGAAGTACTTGCAGAAATTTACACCACCAGTCATATTCAAGGCCTGCTGCATTACAAAACAAGTCAAGTAACAGCTGTGCTACAGTGAAACTACAAGCTGGCACTGCTGGAAGTGGTGGCCAACCTGGACTATGTTGCAAAGAGTTGAAAAGGACCAGTTGCACTTAAATGGAACATGTACAAAAACAAAACAACATACAGATATCACTGTTGAAGTAGTAGATTTATTGGCAGACTGTTACCTATAACTTGCTTTCAAGGCAATAACAGCAAACTAATATGGTTCAGATAAGTGTACACACACCAGTCACAGAGAGGAAATTACTTCAGTGCTTCACTGCATGGCTTTATCAGATAGCCATTTGAGTACAGCTGATCCTACTGGGAAGCACTTGGTAAGTGGCAACACAATCAAGACCTGGCATGTACTTTTCTTATGGTGCTATCAGGATCATATAAATGGTACAAGATGCTCTTGCATGGCTCCCCCTGTCTCCTGGCCTGTTGCCTAGGCTTTCCCACTAACTTACCAGTTATGTGACTGGCTTTTGATGCTGAATGGGAGGCATGAAAAGGTGCCCCTGTAGCTTGTCCAATAGCCCCAGTTTGATATGCACAAATTGGGGTACAGAAGCAGGAACGTGCTACAGTTCACTACCCTTTCATTCACTGTAAAGGGGGAGAGCAGAGGATCTGAGAGGGAGAACTTGAGAAGAGCATAGCAGCTGTGTGGTAGACTGGTGTGCTGCTGTGGCAGTGGAAGGTGGGCAAAAAAATGAAATAAATAAAGTTAACATAACAGAACAAACAAATGTTTATGTTACAAAGAAAAACAAGCATTTATCAATGCCGAAAGTTCATCATGTGCACTGTTGCCATTGGGGGGAGTGGTAGTTACAACCCAATGTTGGCAAATTGCAACATGAGTTCATAAATTCATTGTTTTTTATTATTTTTATACCACATTTTCAACATAGCCATCTTATTATGCCACCTCATGAAAAAACAGAGTACAATTTCAACTCCTGTCCTAAAGGTACTTTCACGCAGTGGCTGTGAAATCACCTTTTGGGATACAAAAAAAATATTTTGCCCAGGATCTGGAAAATGGCACCTGTCACATTCAAAAAGTGAAGTGAAGAGATTGCGATGATGAATATTTGGGGTCAAAATATTGAAAAGTACCAAAGGTATGGGCTTGCATTTGTTAATTTATGTGCATGCTTGTAACTTTGTTATTTGTTATTATTTTCACACCAAATTTTCAAAGTAGTATTATCATGACCTCACTTCATGAAAAGTGCCAGTGTCATTTAATTCACTCATCCTGAAAGATGATTTTACAGAGCCACCATGCCATTCTGTGCCACAGGTGCAAAAACATGTTTCAGGAAGGATATGAAAAATGACAGCTATGCTGTTCA
Organism: Neoceratodus forsteri; assembly: GCA_016271365.2. Lineage (NCBI taxonomy): Eukaryota > Metazoa > Chordata > Ceratodontiformes > Ceratodontidae > Neoceratodus > Neoceratodus forsteri. The sequence goes on from CM057449.1 coordinate 377,591,271, forward strand.
TAAGGAGGTGTGAAATAATGGTAATCATAAGGAGGTGTGAAATAATGGTAATGTTGAAAATGTGGAGTGAAAATATTAAAAACTGGTGAAGTTAGAAGAGTGTGTAGAAACTGCACAATGCATGCTCATAACACAGTAATTTTTTGGAATTGTTTCACCAAATTTGCAACATGGGGTTTTGGGGACCCTGCCTCATTCATGATCAGTGAGTGGCACTGTCATTTCATTAATCAGTCCCAAAATGTGATTCCGCACAGCGACCGTGAAATCACCTTTTGTGACTGAGTAATGAAATGACAGTGACAGTGTTCAAGAGGTGGGGTACCAAGAACCCCATGTTGAAACGTGTGGGCCAAAATTCCTAAAAATGGCTAAAATATTAACCTAAGTTGAACCCCCCTGCCATTGATTTCCGTTATATGGCTTAACTTAAAATCTTAACTTTGCTGGTCAGCTTTGATTAGAGTGCAGACCTGTCCTGGTCAACAGAAGATCATTGCTCCTGGCCTCCAGAGGTAAGTATGGGTAAGGGAGGGTGCTAGGAGGTGGGTGTGCAGTGGGAGGGTTGGTATGGGGGAAGGGGACAGGGAGACAACAAAGGACCATTTTATTTTTCAGGTTTAAAAAAATAAAGACATTGGGGATGGTTTTCTTTTTCTTGTTTATAGGAAAGGATGTGAACATTTCTGAACACTGGGAGTATGCTCCCCAGTGTCTGGGGGAACAGGGAATGGAGGGTGTGAGGAGGACAGCAGCAGAGGGAGGGAGAGGGTGGGATTTACAGTATGTTTGGGGGGGCCTTGAATAGAATGAGGGTGTGGGGAGGACAGCAGCAGTGGGAGGCAGAAGGAGGGATTGATTTGCTGGTGGGGGGCCTTGAACAAAATAAGGGTGTGGGGAGGATAGCAGCAGTGGGAGGAAGTGGAAGGGAGTGATTTGCTGGTGGTGGGCTTGAACAGAAATGCAGGGAGGCCAGGAACAGTGGGCAGGCTCAGCGAGTTAACACTGTAAGTGCTACGGCAGTGTGAATGCACAGCCTGGAAATCAATGTAATGCAGGTTTTCGCACATCAAAAGACAGAGCCATCCCACTATTGGTTCAGCTCTGTCATATGAAAAGATTTCAACTCCGACACAAAAAACAGAAAGTAAGTCAACACCAACCTGCCTATTGATTTGCCTGCAACTGACCTCCACCTTGGAACTGAGATCTGCAGTGGACACACACCCTCACACCCCTGTATAGCAACTCTCATTTCAATGAGTTAATCTGCGCTTACAGGCAGGATGAACTCAAAAACACTGTATAAATAACCAACACCAGACAAGACCAAGAGAAAGTAAAAGTGAGAATTTTTGGGACAAGTTAATAACTGACAGAAAAAAGTAAGTTTAACTAGACAAAAAAAATAGTACTGAAGAAGGCAGACACCAGACAGGACTTGAACAGAAAGTGAAAGTGGGGTTTCGGGACTGGTGCAGTGGGACTTGAAGGATGATGGGCATGACGCGTGTGTGTGTGTGTGTGTGTGTGTGTGTGTGTGTGCTGATGTAAAACTTAAAGAGGTTATAATAAGATAAATAGAAGGAAATTCAGGAATAGAAGACAGAGCAGGATAAGAATATAAAAAATCAAAATAGAGAGAGGGGGAAGAATGTTTAGAAAATTAAATTGGGATTTGTAGACATTGACTGAAAGGATGGAGGGTGACAAAAAGATTGTGGGGGTAGAAGTGAGTGCTGATTTAAACAAAATGAAGATAAACTAAGAGAAAAAATAAGGAAAAATGACAAAAAAGAATGGAATATAAAAAAGCAAAAGAGAGAAGGGAAAGAACGTTAAGAAACTGAAAATAGAGTTTGGTGAGGTGGGCTAAAATGAGGGAGGGTGACAAAAGATTGAAGTGTCATGTGCTTAAAGAGGACAAATTAAGAATAAGAAAAGAAATCAAGAAAAAGAAGTGAAGTAACATTTAGCAGAAAAATAAAAAATATATAAAAAAGCAAAAGAGAGACGGGAAAGAAACTAAAATTGGGATTGGTGAGGTGGACTGAAAGGAGGAAGGGTGACAATATTGTGGGGGTGATGGTGGTGTGATTAAGGAGAACAAACTAAGAAAAATCAAGAAAAAGAAAGATGTTACATTTATCAGAAAAAGAAAAAAACTATAGCAAAACAAGGAAAAGAAACTGAAGCTGGGAGTTGGGAAGATGGGTTAAATGGAGGGATGGTGATAATTAAATGATTGTGGGTGTGGTAGTGTGGGCTGAAACTATAAAAGGAGGATGAAGTAAGAAATGATGACAAGGCAATAAGGATAAATACAATTGTATTTTCACAATGGATTATACAAAAATAACAACAATTAAAGAAGACGTGTGTGTGTGTGGGGGGTGGCAGTTTGTGTTCTCCCAGGCTGTTTCACTCCTGCTGGAGCCTGGGCAAAGAAAACATACTGTACAAAGAAAAGATTATTGTGCAGCATCCTGCAAAGCTGCAGCCCCTTGGCTGGTATGCCATAAGCCTATTGTACTAGCTGCCCAATTTTATCCAAAAATCTCATTTGAAAAAATATTGGTCCAGATATTCAAACTGTGCCCAAAAAGTGCGCAACAGTAGGAGCAAGCGTGAGTCCACTGCACCCATGCGCAAGAAGCGTGATATTCAAAAACTGTGCAGGCCAAGATGCGCCTACGGCCGACGATTGAATATCACACCACCTGCGCCATAGTGAAACTAGGGAGGTGAAGTTGAGCATATCTGATGCGCCATAGCGCAACAAGGGATTTTCATCTGAGCAGTCCAGATGCGTCATAGCACAACCAGGGATGCCCCCTGCAGCAGGGCAGCAATGCAACAGCACAACCAGGGATGCAGGGACCCACCACCTATGTCACAGATGGGCAGAGGAACACGCAACAGAACAGACATTGTCCCCCACTTCCCATGCACTGCACAACTGGGGGACAGCTGGAATAACCACTGGCCCATGGATACCAGCAACCAACCCACAGCCAGGCCATGGTACCCCAGCACACCCCCTGGCAGGCTGTGACCGGCACACAAGGAGGGCCGACCACCCCGTACCACACCATCCCACCAATGCAGAGCACACCCTGCACCATGATCCCCATACACCCTGCCCAGGAGTAGCACCCAACAGTGCAGGACACCCAATGCATTTCACCACCCCCACTGTGACAAGGCAACCCTATGCACCATGGAGCCATGCAAGGCAGCCCTACCATGGGCACCCTGCAGTGGGCAACAGCAGACAGCTATGCAACAGATTCATACACAGTGCCACCCTGCACATCCTCCCCGAGGTACAGCTGAGAGACCAACCATGCATCAGCACATGAGGTACCCCACATGCAACAGGGCATGCCCCGGACCCCACCTCCAGTGGTACAGCACCCTGCACACCCTCCCAAGGACACATCCCATCCCAGCACTGGCCACAACAGCTAGCACAGACACACACAGTGTAGCATGGAGGCATGCACCACACAGGATGCAACACAGTGCATGGACAAACGTCCACCCATACCCAAGGGCACACCAACACAGGGACACAGTAGCAGGTCAACCAAGCCACTGGTGTGTGGACACGGCTGACGTGTACACATGGCCAGCACCCCTACATTGCACAGGTGTGCCAGCCACCCTGTGCAGGCACCATGAAGCTGTTTGCCACCAGCATGCTGCCGGAGCAGAAGTGACAGACACTGGAGCACATCCCCTGCAACAGACACAAGCGACAGCATGGATGGGGGACAACATCAGCGGAGGCCACAGTGCCACCGGAGGCAGATGTGCACCATACTGGTGATGGCAGGCAACCTGGCATTGTGCCGGGTACAGTTGTTATCCAGCATGGACAGCCACCAGTGACACTCGAGCAGGCCGTGCATATCACAGACATGCAAGGGTGTCAGCTGCACAGGCCATGGATGGTCTGACAGGGGTGCCATGCACACAATGCAGGCCCTGTGGACCACTGCACACAGGAATCCAGTGCACAGAGTTCAGCACACAAACCACAGACAGTGACTGATCCCCCTGCCCACACCATAGGTGGTTCACCTCTGCACACACACACACATATGCCCATGCGTGCACCACCACTGACACCATGCACACCACTGCAGCTGAGCACCTGTAACCCACTGCAAATCAGAGACCACCACAGTTGTTATAACAAAATGCAGATATTGAAAAGATATAAAGAAAAACTATTTACAATTATATACAAGAGGGGGGAAGGGCCACATAACAGGTGGGGGCGGGTAAGGGGTAGGGGTGAACATATGGGAGAGGGAAGAAGGGGTGTGAGGTGGGTCAAAGGGGGGAAGGTGGTAGTCGGAGCATGGGGACATCAATGGCCACCCCAGTCCTCCTCTTCTTGGTGCCGATGTGAGTTTTGCCGTCTCCTCCTGACCCCGTGGTGGTGTATGCACCGCAGAAGCTGCAATGTCTCCCTCACCACCTGCAGCAGCTCTTGAATATCCTGCTGTATCTTCAGGAGTCGCTGGCCCCCTAGGACGAGGGAGCAGAGTCAATAGGTGTGACTGTCCATCACCCTGCAGCCCACCCATTGTGCATGACATACAGCCATGTGGCACGCCCCTGTGATGGCGTGCAACCACCCACAGTGACCGTGTCCACAAGATCTGCCCACCCAGGCAGCCACAGCCATGTGGACCACTGCACATACCCACCGTCCATGTCCTGCACAGCAGCACCCTGGCCATACAGTGACTTGGCTATGCAGTGTGAAGACAATGCCATGGATGTTGCACCTACCTGGCCGTGGCACCGTGCCCCTCCTGGCACATGCCCACAGGTGGGCAAGCAGGTCCGGGTCCCTGCACCTCAGGTCCCCATAATGGTGGCAGCACTGCTCTGCCATCAGCTCCATACCGGTGGCCTCCTCCAGGGTGTGGGCCACCTCCTGCCAGACCGCACTCCTGGCACTGTCCAGGGGTGCCTCTCTAGACAAAGCCCCAGCATGGGGCTCAACTATTGCCACCAGGTTGGCGAGCTCTATCTGGCTCCAAACCACAGCATGCCTCCGTGCCATCTCTGCTGCCTGGTTCAAGTAAAATCGTGCTCTGCAGCATGGTCCTGCCACATGCAGATGCTGCACAGTACAGCGCTGACATTCCCTATTGTGCTGTCACCGAACAGCGCAATAGTGGTGCACCCATGCCTGATGCATGGCACCTAGGAGGCAAAGGTTGGGCACAGGGTCAAGGGTATCTGGCACACTGACAGCCACAGTGTGATTAGAACCCAATGCATGTAGCATGATTGGGTGCCTGTGTGCCATCTCCTGTAGTGGCCTACAGTGCTGTTTCCGCAGTGCACCTACGACACCCTAGTGCCATAGCGCCATATAGGTGAACAGTGCTGTAGCACCAATGGCACAATGGTGGCCATGCCCTGCATTGCCTCCTGCACACAGCACCTCAGCAGCATGGCAGGCACCTGTGTCATCAACCCGGGCATGCGCAGTTAGGTGTGTACTGCACATGTCACAGAACTGCACCCTTGGCTCAGCACATTCAACAAAATTGCGCAAAGAGCAACAGTGCAATATTCAGCCGGCATATGTAAATCATCTAATCAGCCATTCAATGGTGCAGTCACTGCATTTGCATCCACTTAAAGATGCGCCTCACCTCATTTGCATGGGTTGCGCTATAAAAATGCGACATTGGGCTGCACTGGCCATAGTCAGTTACTGCAGTCTATTGTGGTGAGTTGCATGCTGTTTGGGAGTGTGGACTGTGGTGTTTGGGACATGCATGGGACTGCACAGTCACAGGTAACACCTGTCATTCTCACAGGATGAATCATGACCAATCGTGTGGTGGAGGAAGAGGAACAGAGTCGTGGGAGGAAGAGGAGGCCAAACTTTACAAAGGCCAAGACAGATGCCCTGTTTGAGGCCTACCTCAACCAGGAGCCACTTCTCAGTGGATGGCAGGGAACAGCACAGGCCTGTGCTGCTGCACGGGAGGAGGTGGCGCGTGCTGTCAACCTGCATGGCAGCCACCAGCGCTCCATGCAGGAGTGCAGAAAGAAAGATAGGCATGGACAGGCGGAGGATTAAAGAGAAGGTGGCTGCCATCAGGGCAGCACGGTCTGCGACCAGTGGGGGATAGACGGAGGTGCAATGCCTGACCCCACAGGAAGAGTGGGTTGCTGGCAGCATGCAGTGTTGCACCATTGAGGGTGTTCCAGGTGTTGGATTCCAGATGGGTGGTAGCCCGTCACTGCATGGTAGGTCATGGTCTGTCTATTGGGGGGGAGACAGGGTAGGTAGCATGCAGTAATGCTCCTTTTTTTCCCTTACAGCTCCTGAGCATCTGCATGGGTCAGCGGTGTTGGGCTTCTCCACTGAGGCCAGTAACATGGAGATGGAGGAGGGCCCATCCACCTCCACAGGAATACTGGAGGTCAGGGCAACAGGGGGCCTGCCTGGACATCCAGACTGATGTTGGTGGAGCAGGTGCTGAGGAGGCCCTACCTGTGTCCCAGTATGCCAGCGTCCATGGATGCCAGCATGCTGAGACTCGGGCTGGTGCTGGATCCATCACCGATGATGATGGAGCTAATGTCATGGGCAGTGACACGTGTGTGTCACAGGATGGCCACACAGCAGGTGACATCGTGGCCATGGCCGTGGGTGGTGCTGCCTAGGAGGCCTGCGTGTCATCACAGTCCCAGTCTGTGCCTGTCTGCACCAGTGGGGCAGCACTGGTGTGTGTCCAGGACAGTGGGACTGTTGCGGCCACTGCGATGGCACCATTGAGCCCTGAAGAGCGGCAGCCAGAGGGGCAGCATCAGCAGTCGGCCAATGGCCATGGGGGTACAGTGTCAGGGGCGGCATCAGTGCACCACCTGTGGACATGCCCAGGCCTGGCCCCGGTGTGCAGCACCCACCCTCAAGGGGTGATGAGCATCAATGCCGTGAACACCCTGAGGGACAGCATGCCGATCAGGCAGATGACCTCTTAGATGAGCACACCCGCATACTGCAAGCATCAGTCAATCAGCAGATGTGGCTTGTGATGGCAGTGGATGCACTGAGTGCAGCTTTGCACCAGGCAGAGGAGCAGTGCAGCAGAGACACCACCCTGCTCCTGGTAGGGATGGACCGGTTGCGGGAGGATGTGACTGCTGCCATTGACAGACAGACACAGGCATTCACAGCTGTCATAGCCACAATGGGCACACAGTTATTTGCCCATGTGTCGCAGACACCACGCAGTGCAATGTCCACCCCCCATTCCCGGCATTGTGCGACACCATCCTTGAAGATACCGGGTTCAGCTGTGGGCATCCCAAGCACGCCTGGCAGACATCTTCAGTATGCTGAAGACCCCTGCACAAGCACGGTCATGTTCATGATGTGAAACCCCTGGGGGACTGTCGGTTCCACTCCATGAGGTCAGTGGTCAGCCTGTCACTGCTGGCGGATCTCGGCGTGGCCGCCCATGCATCCATGGTACTGTGGCACATGACTGAACTGTCTCCCAGCATGGCTACTATCTGCTGCTGCCCTGTGTGCACTGTGTCATTCAGCGGGCAATGCATGGGTGGGGTACCCGTCCCTGCAGGTTGGGGTACCCGTCCCTGCACGCACACACACATTCCATCTGCACACCCTCCCGGCTGCTGTCTCCTGTTGCGTGTGCACGATGATGCCTGTGTTGCACTGTACGCCAGTGTGCAATGGTGCCCAGTGTCTGACACATGCACAATGACAGGCAGTGGGCGTGGTGGTCTGTGGACATGTGTGTGGCTAGGGGTGGTGGTCTGGGTTCACGTGCCTCCTACCCTTTGTGCATGTCTCGTGAGATATGTGTGTGTGTGTGTGTGTGTGTGTGACCACATGCCATTTTAGACCTCGCCCATCCCTGTTGGTGTGTGCGGTTCCATGTTCTGCCACTTCCCTTGATGGCATGCACCTCTGGTGTGTGTCCATGCATGTTTGTGGGTTGTGCCTTTGCCACTGGTGGTTGCACATGGTCCCATGACTTACCTGGGTTGGCTGAAGTGCTCCTCCATGATGGTGTCACGGTGCAGCTGTGCCAGCCGGAGCAGTCGAGGGTCCTGTCACCCAAGGGGCGGCTGACATCACCATCATCACTGGCATCCTCTTTGTTCCCATCGTTGTCCCCCTCTATGACCTGTACGGCTATCTGACATTCGTTGGCCATGTTGTGCAGGATGCAACAGGCCAGGAATAGCCCGCAGGCCTTTGAGGGGCTGTACTGTAGGGCACCGCCGGAGGTGTCCAGGCAACAGAATTGTGCCTTCAGCATCCTGAAGACCTGCTCGATGACATTGCATGTGGTGGCATGTGCCTCATTATAGTGTTGCTGCAATGGGGTCGTGGGCCACCGGTATGGTGTGAGCAGCCAGGGACGGAATGGGTATCCACTGTCACGTGTGTGTAGATGGTGGAGGTTAGTTTGGTGATCAGCATCGCCCTGCCTTGGGTCATGTAGGCCACTACCCATGTGACCTCTGACCATGCCCCTTCCAAGCTCTATGTTTGTCCATGTGGTTTGCATACTCACCCACTAAGTGGCCAGTGGGGATGTTCCCACTCTTGAATCTGTGGCACAGTGCCGACTGGTGCCAGATGAAGGCATCATGTGCTCCCCCAGGGTGCGTGGCACAGACATTGATTATGTGCCCCCTAGTATCGCACACCATCTGGCAATTGATGCTAGCATAGCCCTTCTAATTGATATATGCAGCCCCCTCTGGGCCAGGTGGTGTGCGGATGGCCACATGGGTGCAGTCTATTGCTCCTAGCACACCAGGCATACATGCTACCCTGTGGAACTCCTGTACATTTTACTTTTGCTGTGTGCTCCGCCAGTGTGCTGGGGAAATGGATGTACTCCGCAGCATGTGGCAGCAGCGTGCTGAGGAATTGGGTGAGGTGGCATGACACAGCCGACTGTGTTATGCCTGTGGTGTCCCCTGTTGGTCACTGAAAGGTACCCATGGTGATCAAGCACATACAAGCTGTCACTTTAGTCTCCACTGACAGAGCATGACTCCGTCATATGGGTGCCTGCATCACATCACTGCACAGCTCACAAAGCTGCCTCAGAATTGCCCAATTCAGGTGGTACAGGCCCACGATCTCAATATCGCTGTACAGCACGAAGCTGGTGCAGGCTCAGTACTGCCTGTTGGGGGCATACCGCTGATGGGCCCTTCCATGGCCGAGCCCCCCTGCTGCCTGCTTTCTCACCCCCTCATTACTGCCTCCATCTGGATGGTGGCACTGGCCATGTCCCTGGCTTGTGTTCCCCCCGACAGCTGTTTCTATGTTCCACCCCACTGTCCTAGCTGCTACTTCCCCTGCACTGGGAACACCTTCCTGTGGTGGCCTCAGTGCTGTGTGGCACTTCCCCCTTCTGCACTGGCTGTGGCTCCCCACACCTTCCCTGTGCCTGTGTGTTCAGGGTGCTCTTTCCCTGTTCTGCCCTGTGTGTCCCTCCTGCCCTGTTTGTCTGGCTAGAGTTCAGCCTCATGTGCCTTTCCTGTAGTGTTCTTGCATCTCTCCCCTGTTCCTTTTTATTTTGGCTCATTTCCTCTATCGCGCAACTTCCACTTGCTCCCCTATTGGGCATGGCGCATGTTGTTGAATATCGCACTGCTTCATTTATGCATGGTTCCTCCCCCTTCAGTTGCACATGCATTCATTATCATTGCGCTCTTGCTCAGCATGATTTGGGGAGCGCATCTGCCTCCCGCTGAATATCGCAGAATGGCGCATTTTCGGACTTGTGCTGGAGCAACCCTATTGCGCATGGCGCCACCCTTTTGAATATCTGGGCCATTGTGTGTTTTGTAAATCATCCTACTGCTTAAAAAACACAAGACAAAGAAATAAATGCCTTGGCTGGCATTTGAACCCAGGCCATCTGGTTGCACTACCAGTTGTGTTGCCATGCTCTCAATAAACCTGGGATTTACTATCTATTTCTGATTGAATTCCACCTTCTATATGGTACAACAGCTTCTGGACAACATAAAGCAGTGCCTCAATATACCATTGATCACTCAAATGGCAAACAGAATGTGCCACTCTGTTCAAGTCAGTGGAATATAACAGCAGAGGTGTGCCACATTCTTTAGGCATTTGAGGAAGCCACTCAGGAAATCAGCATAGATAATGCTGGTCTGAATCAAGTTAAACCTTGATATTCCTTATTAACAACAAACTCAACATGCATTTGTCAATGCCAAATGTTTGCTTGCTGGCATTAGCATTGGTAGTGTAGAAGTTACAGAGCTGCATAATAGGAATGGCAGCGAAGTATTGAACTGAAGCCAACCCCACCACTACCCTGCAGAGAGTGACAGGCATTGGGGTGTGCCTTTGGGTCGTCAGGCATAACAACCATGCCATTTCACCACACCCTACCCTGCAGACACTGACAAGTGTCACGGTGTGCCTTGGGGTCTTTGGCCCTTATGCGCACCCCATTCCATCAGGAAATACGGTGAGATGGGTGTGATATAGGAGAATGGGGTAACGTTTGGGCCTGAAGAGTCCGAGGCACACCTTGATTCCTCTCACTGGTTGCAGGGTGTGGGTGGGGGTGGAATTGTATGAGAATTACAGGCAAGAATCCCAAGTCACACCCCGATGCCTGTCATTCTGTACAGAGTAGGGCGTTATGGTCGGAAACCCTAACGCCTCAGGCATTCATTAGTATTTTCACTCCAAATTTTCAACATGGTTTTTCTGTGACCCCCCACCTCATGAACAGTGGCAATATCAGTTTGTTAGCCAAAAACTGCTTTTGCATAGTGACTACGGCATTTGGCACCACAGGTGCAAAAACACATTCTGAACAGCATGTGAAAAATGACAGCGGTACTGTTCATGGGGAGGTGTAAAAATGGCAATGTTAAAAATGCGGTGTGAAAATCTTTAAAAAAATGGTGAAGTCACGAGCGTGCATAGAAACTGTGCAACGCACACCCGTAATGTAACTAGTTTGGGAATTTTTTTACAGCAGATTGTTAACACAGACATTTTGAGACCTCCAATCATGAACAGTGTCAGTGTGATTTTCTTTACCTGTCCCAAACAATGATTTCCCACAGCGACCACGCATTTCTGGGCTGAAAGTGTGAAAACACATTTTGGCCATATTGTGGAAAATGATAGCTGTACTGTTCATAAGGAGGTGTGGAAAAATGCCACTGGTGAAAATCTGGACTGAAAATATTACAAATTCATAAACTTAAGAGGGTGCGCGGAAACTGCATAATGCTCACTCGTAACACAGTCATTTTATGGAGTTTTGTCACCAAATTTTCAACATAGCCATTTTAAGACCTCTGCTCATGACCAGTGTCACTGTGATTTTCTTAATCTGTCCCAAACATTGTTTTCGCACACCGACTGTACCATTGTGCACTACATATGTGGAAACACATTTTGGGCGAGATGTGATAAATGGTAGCTGTACTGCTCATAAGGAAGTGCAGTAAAATGGCACTGTTGAAAATCTGGTGTGCAAATATTACAAATTTGCAAACTTGCCAGCGTGCGCAGGAACTGTGCAACATGTGCTCCTAAAACAGTCATTTCTGGGAATTTTTTCACCAGATTTTCAACATAGCCAATTTAAGACCTCTGCTCATGAACAGTGTCACTGTGATTTTCTTAATTTGTCCCGTACATTGATTTCGCACACCGACTGCACCATTGTGCGCTACGTGTGCAGAAACACGTTTTGAGTAAGATGTGAAAAATGACAGCTGTACTACTCATAAGAAGGTGTGGTAAAATGGCAATGTTGAAAATCTGGAGCTAAAATATGGAAAATTTGTGAAGTTATGAGCGTGCGTAGGAACTGCACAACTCATGCTCGTAAAACAGTCATTTTTTGGAATTTTTCTACCAAATTTTCAAAATAGGCTTCTTGAGAGCCCGCCTTATGAACACTGGCAGTGTCATTTCATTAACTGGTTCCAAAAGGTGATTTCACGCAGTGACTGAGAAATCACCTTCCGGGCCTGAATAACACCATGACAGTGACAGCATTCACGAGAAGGGATCTCAAAAATCCCATGTTGAAAATTTTGTGCAAAAATTCCAAAAAATGCCCGAGATATGCAGCAAAGTTAAAAAACCCTGTCTATAACATTACACAGCTTACCAGCATTTCCTCAGTTCACGGTCAGCTTTGAAGAGTGCAGATGTGTTCCTGGTCCTCCGAAGATCGTCGCACCAGACTCCAGAGGTAAGTATGGGGTGAGGGGGGTGTGGGGAGGCAGGTTGCGCAGTGGGTGGGTGCGGGTAGGGGCAGGGAGACTGTGGGGGACCATTTTTTAATTTACATTTTTTTTTTAATTATTAAGACAACGCTGGACGTTTGCCATGCTGGGGTGGGCTCCCAGTGTGGCAGCTGGAAAGGATGTTTGGGGGGGCTGGAGCCGACGGGGGATTGGGCACACCCGTCAGCCATATGGGCTTGTGCCACGCTGGGGTGGGCTGTCAGTGTGGCAGCTGTAAAGGCTGTTTGGGGGAGGCTGGAACCGGCCAGAGTTAGGCACCCTGTTGGCCATATGGACGTGTGCCACGCTGGGGTGGGCTCCCGGCATGCACCAGAAGCATTTTTGGGTGGCGGCATGGAGCCAATCGGGCATATTAGGTACCCCATCGACTATACTGTGTGCGTGCGTGGGGAGCGCGTCAGCACACAATATGCGTGTGTGCATCTTGAGGGGGGGAGCTCTGCTCACTGAAGTGGAGCTCTCCCTTTCAACTGTATTCCACTGCATTTTCAGCTGTCATAGACAGCTGGAGCAATGATTGGCACACTGCGACTGTGCCTGCAAACACACTGACTGAATTGGAAGAGGCTGACACACCTCTGGAAAACTCAGATGATGGCACTATGTTTCTTGCACATGCGTGCAAGCAAACATATAAAGTAAAGGGCAACATTTCTTGAAGAATGTTGTGCTGTTTTGCTTGTCAAAAAGCTAGCTATACCCTGAAAACAGACACCAGAATATCAATGATGTCAGAATCAGAGCATTATATTCTGGCCACAATGTTAGATCCTTGATTTAAGGCTAGCCAGGCAGCCTTTGTCCCATCTGGCTTCACAGACATCAGCAGGTATAAAGAGCTACCCACTGAAAAGTGGAAGATGAAATGATGGAAAGTATTTTGATTTCACAACTAGTTGAGCATGCACCCTCCCAAACCTCACTGCCGGTGGGAGAATTCCACCTTCTGCTTGGTAAAATGGCTTGTTGAGAAACATAGGGCAGTGCAGCAATACACCATGGAGCACTCAATAGGCAAATCAGATGTGCCAAGGGCTGTGTGAAATTATCAAATTCAGATTTTGTGGAATTTCCTGAAATTCTTTAATTAATTAGTACTTGGTTATAGTATTATAGCTAGAGATCAACAATTTAGTATGCAGTGGCCTAGATATTCAAAAGAGTTGAGCCATGCGCAATAGGGTTGCGCCTGCACAAGTCCAAAATTGTGCCAATCTGCAATATTCAGCAGGAGGCAGTTGCCCCCTCCGAAATCACGCTGAGCAACAGCACAATGTTAATGAAGGCATGTGCAACTGAAGGGGGAGGAACCATGCATAAATGGCACAGTGCGATATTCAACAACTTGCGCCATGTGCAATAAGGGATTAAGCGGAAGTTGCGCCATAGCGGAAATGAGACAAAATAAAAAGGAGCAAGGGAGAGGTGCAAGAACGCTACAGGGAAGGCACATGAGGCAGAACTCTAGCCACACAGACATGGCAGGAGGGACACACAGAGCAGGACGGGGAACGGGCACCCTGAACACATAGGCACAGGGAAGGTGCAGGGAGCCACAGCCAGTGCAGAAGGGGGACGTGCCACACAGCACAGAGGCCATCATAGGCAGGTGTTCCAGGTGCAGGGGAAGTAGCAGTGAGGACAGTTGGGGGAATACAGTAACAACTGCCAGGGGGAGTGAACACAAGCCAGGGACATGGCCAGTGCCACCTTCCAGATGGAGGCTGTTATGAGGGGGGGTGGCCGTGGAAGGGCCCATCGGCGGTATGCCCCCAACAGGCAGTACCGAGCCCACACCAGCTTCAAGCTATACAGTGATACTGAGATCATGGGCCAGTACCACCTGAATAGGGCAATTCTGAGGTGGCTCAGTGAGCTTTGCAGTGATGTGATGCAGGCACCCACACGACGGAGCCATGCCCTGTCAGTGGAGACTAAAGTGACAGCTTGCATGTGCTTGCCCACCATGGGTACCTTCCAGAGACCAAATGGGGACACCACAGGCATAACCCAGTCAGCCACATCACGCCACCTCACCCAATTCCTCAGCGCACTGCTACCACATGCTGCGGAGTACATCCATTTCCCCAGCACACCTGCGGAGCGCACAGCAAACATACAGGAGTTCCACAGGGTAGCACGTATGCCTGGCATGCTAGGGGGAATATACTGCACCCATGTGGCCATCTGCACACCATCTGACCCTGAAGGGGCTGCATACATCAATCGCAAGGGCTATGCTAGCATCAACTGCCAGGTGGTGTGCGATGTCAGGGGCCACATAATCGATGTCTGTGCCATACACCCTGGGGAAGTACACGATGCCTTCATCTGGCACAAGTCAGCACTGTGCCACAGATTTGAGAGTGGGGACATCCCCACTGGCCACCTAGTGGGTGAGTATGCAAACCACATGGACAATCATAGGGCCTGGGAGAGCATGGCGAGAGGTGACATGGGTAGTGGCCTACATGGCCTGGGGCAGGGCGATGCTGATCACCAAACTAACCTCCACCCTCTACACACAGGTGACAGTGGATACCCACTCCAACCCTGGCTGCTCACACCATACCGGCAGCCCGCGACCCCATCGCAGCAACGCTACAATAAGGCACAGGCCACCACATGTAATGTCATCGAGCGGGTGTTCGGGATGCCGAAGGCACATTTCTGTTGCCTGGACACCTCCGGCGGTGCCCTACAGTACAGCCCCTCAAAGGTCTGCAGGCTATTCCTGGCCTCTTGCATCCTGCACAACATGGCCAACGAATGTGGGATAGCCATACAGGTCAAAGAGGGGGACAGCGATGGGGACGATGAGGACACCAGTGATGATGGTGATGGGCAGCCCCCCTTGGGTGACAGGACCCACGACTGATCCGGCTGGCACAGCTGCACCGGGACACCATCACAGAGGAGCACTTCAGCCAACCCAGGTAAGTCATGGGGCCATGTGCATTCAACAGTGGCTAAGGCACAACCCACAACCATGCATGGACACACACACACCAGGGGTGCATGCCATCAAGGGAAGTGGTAGGGCATGGAACCACACACACAACCAGGGATGGGTGAGGACTAACATGCCACACAGATGGACACACACACACACACACACACACAATGCACCAAACTTGCACAAAGGGCAGGATGCACACTGACCCAGAATGCCAACCCTAGCCACACACATGTCCAGAGGCTACCATGCCCACTGCCTGTCCATGTGTGTGTGCCAGATGCTGAGCACCATTGCACATTGGTGCACAGTGCAATGCAGGCATCATCATGTGCACGCAACTGCGGACAGCAGCCGGGAGGGTGTGCAGGTGGACTTTGTGTCTGTGTGCAGGGCCGGGTACCCACCCGTGCACTGCCCTCTAAAAGACACAATGCACACAGGGCAGCACCAGACAGTAGCTGCACTGGGAGACAGGTCAGTCATGCTACACAGTGCCCCAACCACCACGGATGCATGGGCGGCCCCGCTGCAACCCACCAGCACTGACAGGCTGACCACTGGCCTCATGGGTGGCACCGATGGTCCCCAAGGGGTTCCACTATGTGAATGCAACTGTGCTCGCACAGGGATCTGCAGCACACTGAACATGCCTGCACCAGGTGTGCTCAGGATGCCCACAGTTGAACCCAGTGTTGACAGGGAGGGAATTGCATGATGCTGGGAATGTGGGGGTGGACAGTGCACTGCGTGGTGTCCGCGACGCATGGGCACATGACTGTGTGCCCATTGTGGCCATGACAGCAGTGAATGCCTGTGCATGCCTGTCAATGGCAGCGGTCACATCCTCCCGCAACTGGTCCATCCCTGCCAGGATCAGACCGGTGTCCCTGCTGCGACACTCCTCTGCCCATTCCAGAGCCACACACAGTGCATCCACCGAAGTCGCAAGCCACATCTGCTGCTGGACTGATACTTGCAGTAGTCAGGTGTGCTCATCCAAGAGGTCATCTGCCTCCTCGGCATCCTGTCCCTCAGATTGTGCATGGCCTGTTGCTCAGCACCCCTTGAGGGTGGGCGCTATGCACCAGGACTAGGTCTGGGCATGTCCACAGGTGCTGCACAGATGCCGCCACTGAACCCTGTACCCCCAAGCCCATTGGCTGACTGGTGATGCTGCCCCTCTGGCTGCCGCTCCCAAGGGCTCAGTGGTGCTGCTGCAGTGGCCGCAACAGTCCCACTGTCCTGAACAAACACCAGTGCTGCCCCACAGGTGCTGACAGACACAGGCTGGGACTGTGATGACATGCAGGCCTCCATGGCAGCACCACCCACAGCCATGGCCACGATGTGTCCTGCTGTGTGGCCATCCCGTGGCACACACGTGTCACTGCTCATGATGTTAGCAACATCATCATCGGTGATGGACTCTGCACCAGCCCCAGGCACAGCATGCTGGCATCCATGGATGCCAGCATGCTGGGACACTGGCAGGACTTCCTCCGCACCTGTTACAACAACATCAGTATGGACAGCCAGGTGGCCCCACTGTCACACTGAGCCACATATACCTGTGGAGGTGGATGGGCCCTCCTCCATCTCCAGCTGACTTTCCTCATTGGACAGGCCCACCACCACTGACCCATGCAGACACTCAGGATCTGTAAGGGAAAGCAAAGTTGCATTACTGCATGTGACCTACCCTGCCCCCCCCACAGACAGACCATGACTTACCATGCAGTGATGGGCCACCACCCATCTGGAAGTCACCACCCGGAACACCCTCAATGGCAATATGCTGCATGCTTCCAGCAATCCTCTCCTCCTGTGAGGTCAGGTGTACCACCTCTGGCTGTCCCCCACCTGTTGTAACTCATGCTGCCCTGATGGCAGCCACCTTCTCCTTTATCCTCCTCCTGTCCATGCCCATCTTTTTCTTGCACTCCTGCACGGAGCGCTGGTGGCTGCCATGCAGGTTCACAGCACGTGCCACCTCCTCCCATGCAGCAGCATGGGCTTGAGGTGTTCCCTGCCGTCCGCTGAGAAGCGGCTCCTGATCCAGGTAGGCATCAAACAGGGCTTCGGTCTCGGCCTTGGTAAAGTTAGGCCTCCTCCTCCTCTCACCACTGTATTTCTCCTCTCCCACAACTTGCTCGATCATTATTTAGCCTGTAAGAATGGCAGTTGTTACCTGTGACTGTGCAGTCCCATGCATATCCCTAAATCCACAGTCCACACTCCCAAACAGCATGCAACTCACCAACAGACTGCAGTAACCGACTATGGCCACTGCAGCCCAATGTCACACTTTTATAGCACAACCCACGCAAATGCGGTGAGGTGCAACTTTAAGTGGATGCAAATTGCAGTGCTGCGCCATTGAATGGCTGATTAGATGATTTGCATATGATGGCTGAATATCACATTTTTGCACTTTGCGCAATTGTGTTGAATGTGCTGAGCCAATGGCGCAGTTCTGTGACATGTGTAGTACACACCTCACTGCGCATGCCCGGGTTGCTGACGCAGGCATCTGCCACGCTGCTGATGTGCTGTGCATGGTAGGCAATGCAGGGCATGGCCACCATTGTGCCAGTGGTGCTATAGCGATGGTCACCTACATGGCACTGTGGCACTGTGCCATCATAGGCGCACTGGGGCAACTTCGCAGTAGGCCACTACTGGCGGTAGCACACAGGCAGCCAATCACACTACACGCATTGGGTTCCAATGGTGCTGTGCATGTCCATGCACCAGAGACCCTTGACCCTATGCCTGACCTTTGCCCCTAGGCTCCATAGGTCAGGCATTGGTGCACCTCTATCACGCTGTTCGGTGACAGCATGATAGGGAATGGCAGCGCTGTACCGCACAGCATCTGCACACGGGTAGCCACACTGCAGAGCACCAATTTGCATATTCAGCAGAGAGCATGGCACGCAGGAAGGCTGCTCAGTGGTCACCAATAGAGCTGGCCAACCTAGTGGTCATTCTGAAGCCACACCATGGGCCACTGTTCGGGGAGGCACCCCGGACAGGTCCAGGACCCAGGTGTGGGAGGAGGTGGCCACTGCACTCAAGGAGGCCACAGGATGGGGAGAAGTGCAAAGCAGTGCTGCCACAGGTATGGGGACCAGCGGCAGAGGGAGCTGGAGCTGCTAGCCCGCCTGCGGGCACGTGCCAGGAGGGGCACAGTGCCATGGCAAGGTAGGTGTTACATCAACACACTTTTATCTTCCATATGGGTATCACAGTTGTATGTGTCCAGCACATGGGGGAGGGACCATCCAGGGTTGGCTGTGGTGGTGTTATCAGGGTGTGGGGTGGGTGGGTCTGGCTAGGTGGGAGGGCACACACCTGGGGGCAGGGGGCTTTGCTATGGGATTGTACTGATGTTCCTCTCTCCATGTTTGCACCACAGGCCTGGAGGAATGCCGCCTTGCCTGCAATCTTTGGTGGCAGGAGGAGCAGAGGGAAGCCAGGAGGGACGAGGGCCCTCACCACCCACTGGATTGGCCCGATGATGATGAGTGCCATAACTCCATGATTACTATTGCATGCTGCTTAACAGGGTGGGCAGCAGGGCATGGCCACCATCCATGGACACCACTGCCATGCACGCGACTTGTTACAGTCAACACTGTCCAGTGGTAATGCATGTCTGGGAGTGTATTGATGGTGGTCCATGCATGCACTGGGTACATGGTTGTGCCACTGCCTTTGCACCACATAGCCATATCACTAAATGGCCACGGTGGTGCTGTGCGTGACTTGGCCGGTGGATGTGTGCAGCATTCCGCATGGCTGTATGCACCTGGGTGGGCAGGTCATGTAGACGTGATCACTGTGGGTGGTCGCACACCATCACAGAGGTATGTCCCACAGCAGTATGCCATGCACAGTGGGTGGGCTGTATGGGGCTGTGCATTCACACCTATTGACTGTGCTCCCTTGTCCTATGTACACGTCATCTCCAGGAGATCAGGGAGGTGCTTCGTGAGATGCTCCAGGTGGCAAGGGCGTTGCTGGACATCCTCCACAGGACTGATGACACAGGGATCCTGCGGAGGCACCGACCAAGACGGAGCCAGAGTGGGGAGCAGCACTCCCGTTAGGGGTCCCTCAGCCCCTGTAATCCCCAACCCCCCTGGACCCACCCTCACATCCCTCCTTTCCCATCCCATTTGTCCACCCTGCCCTTACCACCCCACCTTGTGTGTAGCCTCCCCTCCACCTTGTATATATTTTGTAAATAGTCTTGTAAATAGTTAACTTTTATATGTTTTTTCAATACAATTATTTTGATATGAATACTGTGGTGGTCTCTGATTTGCAATGGGCTATAGGTGCTCAGCTGCAGTGGTGTGCATGGTGTCAGGGTTGGTGCGGTCATGGGTATGTGTGTGTCCGTGTGGAGGTGACTGTGGTGTGGGGGTAGCTATCAGTCAGTGTCTGTGGTGTGTGTGTTGTTCCCTGTGCACTGGATGACTGTGTGCCGTGGTCCATGGTGCGTGCTCTGTGTCCATGGCACCCCTATCAGCCCATCCATGGCCTGTGCAGCTGACACACATGCATGTCTGTGACCTGCACGGTCCGCTGGCATGTCAGTGGTGGCAGTCCCTGCAGGGCAGCCACTGTACCCATCACAATGCTGGGTTGCCTCCTGTCACTGGTGAGGTGCATGTCTGCCTCGGGTGACACTGTGACCTCCACAGTTGTTGTCCCACCTCCATGCTGTGCCTTGTGTGTGTTGCAGGGGATGTGCACCACTGTCTGTGACTTGTGCTCCGGGCAAATGATGGTGGTGTATGGCTCCACAATGCCTGCGCAGGGTGGCTGGAACTCCAGTGTCATGGAGAACTGTGGGTTGTGTGTACACAGTTTACATGGGCCCACGCTGGGGGCTTGGTTGCCCCGCCACCGCGTCCCTGTGTTGTTGTGCCCTTGGGTATGGGTGGGTGTCTGTCCATGCACTGTGTGGCATCCGGTGTGGTGCATGCCTCCACACACCACTGTGGGTGTCTGTGCTGGCTGTTGTGGCCAGTGCTGGGTCAGCGTGTGTCACTGTGATACTGTGCAGGGTGCTGTACCACTGGTGGTGGTGTCCGGGGCAAGCCCTGTCCCGTGTGGGGTACCTCATGTGCCGATGCATGGTTGGTCTCTCAGCAGTACCTTAGGGGGACTGTGCATGGTGGCACTGTGTATACCATTGTTGCATTGCTGTGTGCTGCCACCCGCTAATGGGTGCTTGTGGTAGGGCTGCCTTGCATGGTTCTGTGGTGCTCAGGGTTGCAGTGTCACAGTGGGGGTGGTGGCATGCATGGGGTTTCCTGCAGTAGTGGTCGCTGCTCCTGGGAGATGTGTCTGGGGGTCATGGTGCAGGGTGTGCTCTGCATTGGCAGGATGGTGTGGCATGGAGTGGTCAGCCCTCCTTGTGTGCCAGTCACAACTTGCCGGGGGGTGTGATGGGGCACCATGGCCCAGCTGTGGGTTGTTTGATTGTCTCCATGGGCCAGTTGTTATTACAGCCCTCCCCCAGTTGTGCAGTGCATGGGGTGTGGGGGGACGATGTCTGTTCTGCTACGTGTTCCTGTGCCCATCTGTGGCATGGGTGGTGGGCCCCTACCTCCCTGGTTGTGCAGTTGCTTTGCTCTGCTGCTGGGGGGCATCCCTGGTTGTGCTATGGCGCCTCTGGACTGCTCAGCTGCACATCCGTTGTTGCATTGTGGCACATCAGATCTGCTCAGCTTCCCTTCCCTAGTTGCGCTATGGCACAGGTGGTGCGATATTCAGTCGTCGGCTGTAGGCTCAGTTTGGCCTGCTCCATTTTTGAATATCACGCCTCTTGTGCATGGGCGCAATGGACTTGTGCTTGCTCCTGCTATTGCGCACTTTTTGGGTGCAGTTTGAATATCTGGGCCAGTATGTTTGGGTGAGGCCATTAAAGGCAATCAAGTCTCTTGATGTTTGGATGAGGGATGAGGAAGTTATAGGGTCTCATGTTCTGGTAATTTATTATTCATGTGTAAATTTCTGAAGCTATTTCTGAACTTACAATTTAGCCACCTTTGGAGCTAGATAATTGAAAATTAGATGAATACTTTCTTAGAAGAGTCAGAGAAACTGCTAAATAGAGAGGTACTTGGTTATTTAAATAGTAAGTTACAGGAGTTCAAAATTTCACAATTTATTCTTTGTTAAATCATGTGAAAATTGCCAAAATACTGTATTTGGATGTTTATATCTCCACTGCTATAGCAGTTATAAACTCCAGATTTGGTATACACACCAAAGTAGATATGTCCTGGAATCTAATTAGGCGAGATAATTGTGGTTTAGTAGGTTAAAATGTATTGCTGATGCTTTAGAAAATAATTATTGGCAAAATGTTCTCAAAATTCATGAACACATAATTGGTAATGCCACTACCATTCCACTTATGGAATTTAACTTTCATAAAACACTTATCACCACTGAATTACCTTAATGGCACTAGCATCATGGCCCTGCAATATCCCCCCAACGCTTTTGCGACAGTAATGCCCAGCATCAGACTCCACTATGACTAAAGATATCCAGATATGTCTGCCGCAATGGCCTAGTTTGCAACTAGTTGTAAGGCTTTGTGTCACTTGGTGCCACTGTTTTTGAAATAGTAATGATATACAGTGCATTGCTGTCTACAGGGTTGTTAATGAATCAGCAGGTGGCATTGTACAGAAAGAATGCCGCACATGCATGTACTTCCACAAGTCATTAAGTTGGTGAGCTCTTCTTTTCCTCTGACATGTTGTAAGAATTAAGACTAGTGCACATGCACAGTGATGTCTATGACTATTCTTCTTGAAAGTGACCTGACACTTGGCAGCACTATACATTTGCTATTGAGTGTTGAATCCTACCTTATTGCCACTTTACCCAGCCTTTACCTTCCTGTATAGTGGTAACTCAAGTGTATGACTGGGCAAAATGTGTGGGCATGACATCAACAAAAGTATCACAACATTCCACAATTTCACAACAACACATGAAATCCAACTTTATTTACTGAAGTTATTATGGAACCTTTAGCTGCTTATCACCTGGCCTCCCTCTGAGCAAGAGATTGAAGAGCTGACACACAATGTATTTTTATTCCATATTGCCTTTTCTTCCAGCTGGCAGCTCATCTCTCATGGATGGTCTATGACAATTCATTCCCATCAATTAGCTTCCTACAGTTTCACTCCCAACAATTCACTCCCGCGGTTACTCGCTCTTCTGCAAATCTGCTCCTGTGAGTTCACTTCCATCCCTGATGCTGTTCAAGGCCACTACTTGCATAAGTAATTGGCACCAGTTTGGTCCAGAACCCCCCAGAGTTTAACCATACATTTGATAAAATACGAGTTATGAAGGAATAAATAAACACAAGTGCCCCAAATTAATATAGTATATTCTGCATTGCAACAGATGAAAGCTGCACACATCAAGGACCAATGGGATAACTCAACCTGAAGTACCTTCATTTACCCATCATAGCCTGCCATTTACTATCCCAAAGCTACATTGTGTTTCATGCTATTGCTCAGCATTGTGTAGTAGATATGGCTTCACTTTCTGATCAAGGTTGTGAAGGCAACGTGCTGGATGGGAGGTGGAGGGATGCCACTCACAAGACCACAACAACAAGCACTGCTGTGTGCTCTCCAGGTTCATGGCCCCCATCCACCTGAAATGTCACATGTAAGCAGCGCATTAACCAACTACGGATCCAGCACCACCTCTCCAGAAATGAACTCACCCAGTATAACTAAACAGATCTCCTGCAGTCCACAACATGTATTCTGTAGAGGAAAAATACATTTTGTATGGCACAATGAGAAAAAGCATTATTAAAGTCCAACTGCCTCTGTCCAACCGGCATGAGAGCAGCATGGGAGTAACTAATCACTCCACCAATTGCAATACAAGTCTGTATAAACAAAAAGGAGGGTTAGTGCTACCCTGTACATAGGGCAGCAATTCGGCAGGAGATTCTTTTTTAGTTTTTTAATTTTATTTTTCTTCATACTGCAAACAGATAGAGTCTGTTTTAATTAACTCCAGGGAGCGAATTGCCAGGGGTGGATTGTCAGGGGTGTGAAATAATGACAGAGAGAGTTGTTGGGAACGGGATGACGGGGAGCAAAATGTTTGGAGTGAATTGTCATGCTCCCCCTCAGGGATATACCCTATTCACAAGGATATAACCTGATCAGGCTGAACCCAGCCATCATTCAGTTGGCTACCGGATTTTTTTACCCACGTTTTATTTATTCCCATCTCCCCTAGTGGGGACAGTCCCTATATCAGCCTCTCACAGCCACAGCTTCCCCTATGAAACATAGAAACATAGACTGTGACAGCAGATAAGGACCACTTGGCCCACTCAGTCTGCCCATTTCCCTACCTACTGGATAAGCTGCAGATTCTAGTTAACCAACAGCCTAATTCCTGCCACCCCCCACTAAAATTGCCTTGTGTCTGTCCCATGCATGTTTGAATTCCCCCACTGTTTTAGCCCCAACAACTTCTCCAGGAAGGCAGTTCCATACATCCACCACTCTCTCCATGAAAAAAAGATTTCCTCACATTACCCCTGAGCCGTTCCCCCTCTATCTTTAAATTGTGTTCCCTTGTTCTTACACATCCCTTTTTCTGAAAGATGCTACCTTTCTGGACTTTGTTGATTCCCTTGAGGTACTTGAACATTTCTATCATGTCCCCCCAATCATGACTCTCCTTTCATCAAGGGTATACATATTAAGCTCTCTCAGTCTCTCTTCATATGATTTCTGATGCAGACCCTGCACCATTTTGGTAGGAGCAAGCTCCCTGTCCCAGCTGGAGGGGTTGCTCTGTTGGTGGAACCCACCACTGACCCTCCTAGACTGAGATGCACTGCTGAGCAACAGCTGTCTCAGCCATAGCCTGCCTCCTGACATGACTTTGCAGGCTCTTTCCGAACCAGGGACATTAGCATGGCAGCATAATGCTCTGCTACTGGGTCATGGGGTGACTTCAAAGCCCAATATTTAGGGTTGATGAACCCAAAGAAATTGGTGATATTCTATTCTCTAGTTTAAAATTCTAGGGGCCTAAAAATCTGTGGTTTACATAATTCTGAAATGTAATTTTAAAATTTCAGAAAGTTTGGAGGCAGCCTATCTGTAACCTGCCTCGACTCATCATCCATGGTAAAGAAATTTGAATGCCTATCCCTCAAAGTGGCCCTCTCCCACACCACATTGCTGCAGCTAATCGGCTGCTATAGGCCCCCCTCAGCTGACCTCAAGCTATTATCCCACCTGGGTGACCTAATCAAAAAGGGAACAGAAGAAACTATAATCATAGGAGACCTAAACCTAAACTGGCTCTCAAAGACAGCTGCACTCTTAATATCATTCTATGTATACACATGGGTTTACACAGCTCATAATTGAACCCACCAGAATCAACAAAAAGAATACAAGCAACAGCACACTATTAGATGTTATACTAGTGAATAAACCTCACTTTTTCTTGCATGTTGGAGTACTATTCAATGACATCAGTGACCACTGCCTTATTACGGGAATAAGATCAGCATGCAAGCTGTCATCCCTCACCAAGTTCTCAATGAGGAGATAAGCAAAAATTCAACATTGAGGCATATCTGGAAGAGATAAACCACTCCACACAATGGCAAGAGTTTTACTTAGCAAACACAGTGGAGATAGCGTACGAGGTGCTAAATGACGTTATTACAGGTGCCCTTAATATCCATGCTCCAATTTCTAAGGTATGCATCAAAAATAAAACCTACCATTGGTTCATTCCTGATCTTAAAGTCACCCTCCTTGACAGAGACAAGTTATGGAAAAAGGCACAAAAAAATAAGATATCAACTGATTGGGAGCTGTTCAAAAAAGCCAGGAATATCTGTACCAGGAAGGTACGAGATGCTAAGGCTGCTTATTATATGTCTGAACTAGACTCCTCCTGCCACAACCCTGCCAAGTTCTGGAACACCATAAAAGACATAACAGGATATGATCCAAGTAACACACTCCCAGCCAAAATACACAACGGCAAGGGAACCATCTCTGATAGACTGGAAGTCCTGGAATCATTCAACAATCACTTTACAACCACTGGTCTAGCATTCAGCACCTCTCCAGCTAACCAAATGCATTCCCAGTTAGGTATCAAGAACACTGAAGCACAGGTAATGGAGTCCACCTTCTCTTTCATACCAGCCACCCTGAAGCAGGTGGAAGAATTAATATCACAGCTGGAGACCAAAAAAAGTGCAGGTGCAGACTCCCTTGATCCCTATTTTTTAAAAATTGCCATACAAGTATTAGCAGTGCCAATAACACACCTATTTAACCTCTCACTACAACTAGGATCTATTCCGTTGATCTGGAAAACAGCCCAAGTTATCCTGCTACTGAAAGCAGGGGACCCCATGGACCTCAACAACTACAGGCCAATCTCTATCCTCCCTGTGCTATCCAAGCTGCTAGAAAAAATCATAAGCGCCCAACTAAGAGGATATCTTGAAGAGGCTAATCTTTTAAATGCAGTGCAATCTGGGTTTAGAACCAACCACAGCACCATCACAGCCCTGGCTAAAGTAACCAATGATTGGCAACTCGAACTGGACAAAAAAAAATTGTGTCTGTGCTGTATTTTTAGACCTGAGTTAGGCATTCGATACGGTCAACCACAAACTGCTCCTCTCCTCCCTGAAATCCATAGGACTTGACTCAACCTCCATGAGATGGTTTAATAGCTATCTCACAGGAAGGATCCAGCAGGTGAAGGCTGAAGGAGACCTATCACCACTCAAATCTCTCCAAAGAGAAGTTCCCCAAGGATCCATCCTCGGCCCAATCCTATTTGCCATCTATATCAACAGCATCGACAATAACCTCACCAAAGCCACTGTACACCTGTTTGCAGATGATACAGTATTGTATGTCAGTCACCCCTCTCCCGTAACAGCAAGCATAGAGCTACAAGCAGAATTCAGCCTATTACAGCACCAACTACTGGAAAAAAACTCCTGCTAAATGCAAAAAAAAAAAAAACAAAGACAATGTTTTTCTCCCCCCAAACACAAGCCAGACACTCCTTCCCAAACAATCTCCCCCACATATCCACTGTCCTTGATGAAAATCTTGAATATGTTACAAAATTCAAATATCTGGAGGTCTGGGTAGACAGTAAACTCGACTACTTAGATCATCTGGAAGATCTGCTAAAAAAACTCTGTCAGAGGCTTGAGCTCTGTTACAGAATAAAGCACTTTCTCACAAGTGATTCTAAAAAGAAGCTAGTCCAGGCCACATTTCTATCAGTATTAGATTATGCAGATTTCCTATATGGTCATTGCCCCAACTCTTATCTGAGCAAACTGGACACACTTTACTGTAGAGCCTTCAAGTTTATTAAAGATCTTCCTCTCAGCACTCACCACTGCTCGCTTTATGCTGCAGTTGGATGGACCTCACTCCAATTTAGAAGAGACAGGAATGCCACACTATGGACTTACAGAGTGATATCAAAGATGCTACCAAATTACGTCTCAGACTGCTTCACACAAATCACATCAAGTAAATATGCAGTAAGAAGTCTAAACTTCATCATGCTTAAAGTGCCCAAATTCAATTATCGATATGGTAGATCTGCTATCAGCTAAGACTTGACTGCCTCATGGAATACGATGCAGAAGACCCTGAAAGTGAACAGATACAGGTCATTTACATCATTTAAATATCTGCATTCGAGGCTTATCAAAGAAAAATATACAGTAATTGTTTCCACAAACAGTAGAGTATTCCGAATCTTATCCATCTCCCTCCCCAGATAGCCAACTCATGGAAGGTATCCACCTTTACTAAGAGTCACCACCCCTCACACTCCAGTCACCCCTCCTTTCCATCCACCTCCCCTTAATCCCCTGGCATATATCACAGCCCTATACCTCTGTTATACAAACCCCCCAGTGCCACCCTCCTGCCCTCTTCATAAGGCCCACAGTTTATCCGTTCCACAATATAGGCCTCCACCATCTTCCTCCTCCCTCACTAGCCAGGCACACCACTTCCTGCTCCCCCTCACCCCTTATTACCACTACACCTGAATTTAATGTATAGTCTGATTGGAATGTATCCTTAGACTGTGTGTATACTGAATATTCTATGTAGTATCCTAGAGTGTGTGTATATTGAATATTTTTTATGTATCTATGTAAATTGAACCTTGACCTTACTAGGTCCATCTTGCAAATGAGCTGTGCTCAATGATGTTCGCCTGGATAAATAAAGATTTGATTGATTGATTGATTGATGTAACTTAGTAACATTTTATGATACAGATCTGCAGCTTTATACACTTTTTCATGAATGTTGATACAGTAATCTTTCCACATTTGGTCCGATTTGGACAAATGCTTTTTACATTAGAAATAACTGAAATCATAATTTTGGTAAAATGTGAAATGTTTTGTGGAAAAGTTTGCAAAATATCGCTGAAGTGATATCAGAATTTTGCCAGAATTTCACTAACATACTAAGAAGCCAGCAGAGTAGGCCTAAATGTCTATTGAGTCTACTTGAGAATCAGCTCCCAGTCAAGACACTGTTGCTGCCTCCCCTCCCACCCATAAGTCCCCTCAACCCCTTTCCCCATCATAATTTCACCTCCAGATTTAGCCTTCCACTGCGTCACCCTTTCCTTATACCTGTCACAGCCCCTCTTGAATACCCCTACTGTATCAACAGCCACCAGTTCCACAGGCAGTGCATTCCATAGGTCCACCTCTCTCGCGGTAATGTAGCACCTCCTAGTCTCCCCCCGAGCCTCCTGCCAACCAGCCTCATGGAATGCCCCCTTGTGGTCCCATCCTCCCTCAGCTGGAACACCTTATTTGGGCTGACCCTGTTTATTCCCTTTATATATTTAAAGACCTCAATCATATTCTCCCTGTCACTCCTCTCTTCCAGGGAATACATGTTCAGCTCATCAAGCTTCTCCCCATAGGATCTCTCCCCAGGCCCTGTATCATCTTGGTCGCCTTCATCTGGACCCTTTCCAGCAGTGCAATGTCCTTCTTCAAGTACGGGTGCCAAAACTGCACACAGTACTTGAGGTATGGTCTAACCAGGCAGTTATACGAAGGTAGAAGTACCTCCCACCTCCTCTAGGTTATCCCCCTGGAAATACAGCTGAGCATTTTATTTGCTTTAGCCACAGCCCTCCTACACTGCTCAAAGTTATTCAACTAGTAGAAGATAAATTTCATCCAGCCCTAGATGCATCAGTTAGTTCAAGGCAGTCCAAGTCAAGTAATACCCCAATATTGAGGATAAATCACAACATGGCTTTAGAAAAAATAGGTCTTATTTATCAGGTAATATAGCTTTCTATGAATATATAAGCAAAAGCCTGGAAAATAATACAGCGTTGGACGTAGTTTTTCTTGATCTTTGTAAGGCATTCGATAAGGTGCCGCATGGACTCTTAATAGAGAAAATGAGATCTTTGGAAATCAAGAACTCAATTATAAACTGGATAGAAGGGTGGTTAAATGACTGTACCCAACATGTAAGTATAAGAGGACATATATCTGGAATAAGAGCTGTGACTAGTGGAGTCCCACAGGGATTGGTCTTGGGGCCAATCCTTTTTGACATATTTATATCAGATATGACATCCAACTTAGATAACTTTGCTATAAAATTTGCTGATGACACCAAAATAACAGCACAAGTTGAAACCTTAACAGATTATCAAAAACTTACCAGTGATTTAAAAAAAATTGAAATATGGGCTGATAAAAATCAAATGTCCTTTAGCATTGACAAATGCATTATTATGCATTTTGGAAAAAAAAACCTGCATTATTAATATGCATTAAAGGGTCAAGTAATACGATCTGTAATGCAGCAAAAAGATCTAGGCATAATTATAGACTCTGACCTAAAGTTTCAAGTTCATTATAACAACATTATAAATAAGAGTAATAGGCTAATAGGCTGTATAAAGAGAAGCTTTTTTTCCAAAGATAGAAAATGTATTATGTCATTATATAGGGCATATGCAAGGCCACACCTGGATTACTGTTCCCCTTTTCTAAAGTCCCTACCTCAGGCGAGACATAAATAGAATAGAGGTGGTCCAATGGAGAATAACTAAATTAGTAGGTGATATTTCAAGTAAAAGTTGTGAGAAAAGACTTAAAGAGTTGGAAATGTATTCCCTGGAACAAAGAAGAAAAAGAGGGGATGCTCTATTTATGTATAAGATCCACAACGATGATGAGCTACTTACACAACTGGATATGTCTTATAATAAACACAGTTGTAATTTAAGAAGTCACAAATATCAATTGACTCTTACATATCCTAAAACAAATAAAAGGAGATTATATTTTACACAAAGGATAATCCCCTTGTGGAACTCACTCCCTAGTTCCCTAGTAGAAAATGTTGATCATGTTAGTTTTAAACATAAACTTGATACATTACTGTTATAATAAATATGAAATATACCAGCTTGGTTGGAGACATACTTACATGGGTCACGGCCTTTTGTATGTCTATATCTCCTAGTATAACTCCTAGTATATTCCTTCTAAGGAACAAACTTGAAAAGCAGAAAGCAACATTTCTTAAAGAAAGTAAAGCTGCTTCTCTTATTGAAAAACTAGCTATATGTATGGATATACAGTAGAGAAGAACAATGATGTTAGAATGAAAACATTATAGTATATTCCGTCCACAATGTTAGATCTTGATTTAAAGCTAGCCTGACATCATTTCTTCTCTCTGGCCTCACAAACATCAGCAGGTATAAACATCTGCTCACTGAAAAACTGTCAGATGAAGAAAAGGAATAGCATTTTGATTTCAATGAGAGACAGTATTTTGATTTCACTACTGATTGAGCATACACCCTCCCAAACATTACTGCCAGCAGGAGAACCATCCAATGGAAAAGATATAAATCATTAATTTGGTCAGGTCTGCATGATATTGATAAAGACACTAGTTCTTCTTGTGTTCACCAAGGTCTTACTGCTACTACTATGGTTGAAGTCTATCTAAAAATATGTAGGAAACTCAGCATATGGGATAATCCCTTGAAATACTTGCAAAATAAGAGAAAAATGTGGCCTATATTGTGCAGAATTGCCATTTTATAGTTAAGTTGCCTCCAACCAGTATATGCTGTAAGAGAATATTCAGCACCACTGGTAGCGTTGCTTTCATGGATCCATGCACTGTTTGTTACCTGAGAAATGTGGAACGTTTGACATCTATTAAAATAAACCTTCATCTTTTCTTTGCTGCTCCACTGTTTCTCTACAAAGTCATTTTGATATCAGTGATGATGACGAGCCAGTATATACTGATCAATAGACAACTGTGTCTGTGTGAGAGGTTGTTCTACTGAGGAATAAAGGGCCAGAGTGGACCAAAACAATTATAATTAGAAAAATGCAACATGAGAAAAGAATGCATAGCATCTGTTAAATAATGATTGACTAAGAATAAAGAGAGTGTTAGTCTCATCTGTGTAAAAAAAAAACAAAAAAAAAAACATAAAAATGTATTTGTATATGTGTGTGTGTGTGTGTGTTGGGTGGGTGGCGGGGGGTTAATCGGCCTCTAGCTGAAATGCAGAGTGTGGGATGAAATATCACTGGGGGCTTCATTGTTGGCAGAAAGAAACATTAGAGCCAGCTTTGACTCAGTGGCAGTTAAGTAGTCAGCATAGTAGAACAGACAGTGAAGCAGAGACGTGCCCACTGCCCACTTCTTTGTGCCCACTAAGCTCTGTAAAATTATGTACTTTGCTTGCTGTGCTACATTTTCTATTGGCCCTAATTTTCAGCTGATCACATTAGGGTGGGTGGGGGTCTTGTAAGTTATATTTCATTTTGCACCCTATACCTTGGTTTTGTGCCTTACAGGTTGACCATGGCCAAACTCAAAAACAAAGACTTTTTAAGCAGCAGAATGTAATGTGTCTCACACAGTGTAGTCTGTACTCTTATGCCACTGTCTGTTTAGATTTTGTGGTACTTTTCTCTTAAAAAATGTATTTTTTCCATCACTTATCAATATAGGCCATAACCAGGCAAATCCAAATCCTGTGGAAACCAAATCAAAACTTGCCCTGTATTTTGGGAAAGCCAAATTAAAATCCAGATACACCCGAGCTTTGCCCATCCCTATCAATAATGGATTCTATCTACTGTATATTCCCGTATTTCTGTTATGTAACTCATGATTGCCACAAAACTTTTGATTTATTGTGTGCAGCTTTGTGGGAGTTGGAAGTCTTCCATGCATTGCAGCAACCTGAAAATTTTAAAATCTAGTTGCACCCATTAGATTTGACATGCAGTAGAACCAAGGAGAGATCAACTCTGAATTAAATAGGACGTTGCACTTGGACTGTGAGTCCTGTGTTATTTTTGTTAATGGGAAGATAGGAGTGCTAAGCGGGTGGTTAGTGTGGTGGCACCAGGGATTGTCTTTTCTTTCAGTGTATAATAAAAATGTAATGTGTGCACCTTTATCACATAGCCTCAGTAATGGCACTGACCACATGGTAAGCATTTTGATTACCTTCCAGAGCTACAGAGAATTTTGTGGTGGATATTTCTGACTTTTTCCCTTGCCATGCACCAGTAGTTGTCACAGTCTCAGACAAAGGGGCTTCAGTACAGTAGCCTGTGAGATGTTTCTTGATTAAAAGTCAGTGTTTTTTTAAATATATTTTAAACACTAAGGTAGCAACTGTTTTATGATACACTATTTTATTTAGTATACCGTAGTTTGAACAGTCATGTTAATATTGTGTTTGATCTCTACGTATAGAAACATAGAAACATAGAAGCTGATGGCAGATAATGACTGCATGACCCATCGAGTGTGCCCATTTCTTTTTCTACCTTATAAATGTGCCATTGGCCTTTGCTCTGTTAATGGCCTATCTATTCATACTCATCTGTATTGCTCCCTTAATGCCTATCCCATGCTTGTTTGAAGCCTTGTACTGTATTCATATCCACCAGTTCCTGAGGTAGGCCATTCCATGCATCCACCACCCTTTCTGTGAAAAAGAACTTTCTCACATTACCCCTTACTCAGCCTCCCTCTAATCTCATGCTGTGTCCTCTTATCCTGCTATTTTTCTTATATTGAAACATGTTAGACTCTTTCACCTTGTTAATGCCCTTAAGGTGTTTGAAGGTTTTGATCATATCACCTCCCTCCCTCCTTTGCTGTAGTGCATACATATTGAGCTCCGTTAATATATCCTTATATGTTTTCTGATGCAGTCCCTGCACCATTTTGGTTGCCCTTCTCTGGATTGCCTCAATTTGGTTAATGACCTTGCGAAGCTGTGGCCTCCAGTACTGCACACAGTACTCCAGATGGGGCCTAACCAGTGTCTTGTAAAGAGGGATTATTACCTCCCTCTTCTGACTTGTGATACCCCTAGTAATACACCCTAACATCCCCCTAGCCTTACCTACTGCTTTAGTGGTCTGATTGGATGATTTCAGGTCATCGGTGATGATGATGATGCCCAAGTCTCTTTCTTCCCTTGTGACTGCCAGCAACTCCCCTCCCAGCCTAGAGATGGCTTCAGGGTTTCTCTTCCCTATGTGCATGATCTTGCACTTCTTTTCATTAAACCCCAGTTGTCACTCTTCTGACCATTTTGCTAGTTTTTCCAGATCTCTTCTCATTCTGCCCACCCCATCTGGATCATCTACTCTGTTGCAGATCTTGGTGTCATCTGCAAACAGACAAACCTTACCCTATCCATCTACTATGTCACTGATGAAGATATTGAAGAGGATTGGCCCCAGGACTGATCTTTGAGGTACGCCACTTGTGACTTGCATCTCTTCTGACTGTATACCATTAACCACCGCTCTCTGTTTTCTGCCCGTCAACCAGTTTGCCATCCAGTTGACCAAATACTGACCCACCCTGAACCTACCCAGATTATTAATCAATCTTCTATGTGAAACAGTATCGCAAGCTTTGCTGAAGTCAAGGTAGGTGACATCAACTGCTCCCCCTTGGTCCACTCCTCTGGTTATCCAGTCAAAGAAATCTATGAGATTAGTTTGACAGGACCTTCCTTTTGTAAACCCATGCTGTCTTGGATCCTGTGCTCCTAGGGATTCCATGTGTTGTACTATCCTTTCCTTCCTTAATCTTGCCTACTACTGAGGTAAGACTGACTGGTCTGTAGTTCCCTGCCTCTTCCCTGCTATCACTCTTGTGGAGCGGGATCACATGAGACCTTCTCCAGTCTTCTGGGACCTCTCCTGTGCTCAGAGACTCACTAAACATTTTCTTATAATGGCTCTGCTAGTTCCACACTTAGCTCTTTTAGTACCCTGGGATGTATGCCATTAGGTCTCATTGCCTTGTCCACCCTGAGCTTATTGAGCTCTTGTAGGACACTTTCTTTTGTGAAGGGAGTAGTGTTCACCTCCTTCCCCCTCTGTGTCCATGGTGCTGAGCTGTGGGCCCTGCTCTACCTTCTCTTCAGTAAATACTAAGCAGAAGTATCTATTTAGGATAGATGTTTTTACATGGTTCTCCTCCTCACATGCCCTCTTATCACCTTTGATCTTAGCAATACCCCATCTGGACTTTCTTCTTTCACTAATGTATCTATAGAAAGTTTTGTCACCTTCTTTTACGGTTTGTGCTAGTGTTTCCTCAGTTTATGCCTTTGCCTGCCTTACTGCGTTCCTTGCTTCCAATAGGGAAGTTTGGTATACCTCCCTATCTTCATCCTGCTGCATTCCCTTATATTTCCTGAAAGCCAGCCTTTTGGCTCTGATCTTTTCTGCTACTGTTTTTGAGAACCAAAGTGGTTTCCTTCTTCTTCTGCACTTGCTTTTCTCTCTAACACAATGGGACATTCCTTCAAGTATTGCATCCTTAATGCTTGCCCACTTTGCCTGTACCCCCTCACCTGCATTTCTTTTTGCCTGGGCTAGCTTAACTCTGTTGGTCATCTTATGAAAGTTAGCTCCTCTGAAGTCCCATATTTTTGCCTTGAAATGGCATGATTTAGTTGTAGTGGCCAAACTGAATGAGGGTGAGTTAGGAGTTGTCAGGGGTCTTAACCCTTCTCAGGTTCTTAGTGGTAATAAACCAACAGAAGAAACAACATACAAGTGACATATGTGGTAATACACTTGTTTATTACACAAAAGCAGACTTATGCCCTAAGAGCAGGTCTTACCTAACAGACACTGGGAGCCAGTTTTCCAATACCCCAGGGTATTAAGATGGTCTCTGAGAGAATAAATAATGCAGCAGGTTATATACTATGATAATCACCATAGCAACTATTACTTTGTGCAGGGGTTAGATACATAAAACAAGCTCTATTGGCCAAAAGTTAGGCAGCTCTACAGTGTATCTAGAGATATACGAAAAGTGTAAAATCAGCTAAAATAAGAACAAATAACTCATACAAAATACAGAAAAAAGTGCAGTGTTACATACATCCGCATGATGGCAGTGTAGGCTATACAATGACTTCTCAGAAGAATATACAAAGAACACAGAAATGTATTCTCAGAATGTTACTTAGCATTTCCATAATAAGCATAGTAATAATATTGGTAATAATCATAATTATATCGCTGATAACTAACTCTTATATGATAGGTACCAACACCCTAAATATTAGTACTGATTATGTATATAACATAATAGATATTGTCAGCGGTGCATAGTGGGTTGCCAATAAGGGTGTGGGGACCAAGTGTAACAGAGTACTAACTTTATTACAGTGCATAATTTGAGATACACTAGACCATACACATCTGTGTGAGAGTTGGTAAAAGATGCTTGTGTTTTAGTACATTTGCTTTAGGAGGTCCCTACTGTTTGGTTATTTAAAGCTCAATTATTAATTAACAATCAAGTACAGTATGTCCCCTTTTTATTTCTTTACAGGTTGTTTCCTCCCTTTCCAGCGGGGCTGACTGGCAACTCTGGCTCCTCCCTCAGAGGGGCTTATTCTCTGGTTCCTGACTCTCCCACATCTGATATCCCTGGTGGGTCCCCCACAGGTATGGCAGGGCCAAAGGCAGCCATCATGGAGTGTGCCAGCTCCAGTTTTCCACATTTTCTCCTCTCCCCTTGCTGTGGTTGCTGGGGCATGTGTGGAGGCATATGCATACAGAGATTCGCAACACCTTCCCTACTCTAGCCATTCTCATCTGCACTACTCTCTGGCCTCCACTTAGGGGCAGCCTTGCAGCAGTCACAACTGGGTCCCCATCCAGGACAGGAGAGCTGCTTGGTGGCTGCTCAATCCATCTCCTGGACTCCCCCACCTGCCAACCCCCAATGACCCAGGCTTGTTCCTGAACCTGGGTCACTGGCATGGTGCAAGGTGTGGCATCTAGAGCCTCAACTCTTAGTGCCACCAGGCTGACAAGTATGTCCCTTTTTATGCAGTCCTCTAAGATTCTAAAAAACTTTGGGCTTATTGCATATTGTATCCTGCTGTAATCCATTTTATGTGTAATATAAGGACACTGTATGTGGATGCTGTGATGCATGGTTTCAATCAATCAGTCAATCAATTTTATATTTATACTGGAAGATATGTAAGCAAAAATGCCCATTTTCACAAGCACCCAGTGGCACAAAAATTTAATAATACAGAGAAAAGGGTAAAATCAATATTTGCAAAATTGTATGGTATTTACAATAGGAACAGTGTATATGATAAGATCATATAGAATAGAAAAAAATACAGAGCACACAACAACAGAGCCAATATACAGATACTTATAATCTCTAAGGTAACTGAAGGATTGTGGACATTCAGGGGGGTTACATAGAGGGGCAAACACAGGTGGTGGATTGGAGGTGGTGGGCCTTGAGGGAGGAGGTAATTGGTTTGTCAGTTTTAACCACAAAGCTAGTAGAAATCAAATTCAAAAAAACAACTAACAACAAATGCAGGTAAATTCAAACCTATTGCTCTGTTCTCTTCCATCTGTAAAGTACTTGAATGTCTTGTATTTGATCAATTTACTGAATATCTAAATAAATATAATATTATTTCTATAGCCCAAAATGGCCTTGGACCATCCCACAGTGCCCAAACTGCTTTGACTAAGCTAATAGATTTTATTCATAACTCATTAGAGTTGGTTTATTCACTGCAGCTATACATATTGATGTTTTAAAAGCAATCAATGTTGTTGATTGTGGGATACTCCTGAACAAATTGCATCAAATTGGTTTTAAAACTTTGGGTATTGACTGATACTGTGATTATTTACAGAGGAGAGAACAGAGAATTAAGCTTGAGAATGCATTTCTCCTCTAATAAGAAATGGGATGTCCTCAATTCTGAACCCCTGTTGCTCTGTATATTCACGAACAATATTTCATAATTTTATAAAAATTTGAATATTATATTTCATGCTGATGATACAGTTCTTTTCTAAATGGCACTTCATTAACTGATATAGAACAGACCTTCAAAATTACTTTAACCTACTGTAGTGGAGTACTGGCTTAAGGGTAATCATTTGCTTCCTAATGCAGAAAAAAATCAGTGTTATTACATCCCATATGGTCTCATACAAGTTTGAAAGTCTCACACTACAGGTACAGATTGCACCTGGAATATCACTTTGTGTAATAGGCTATTACAGGCCCCCATCAGTAGGGTTGCAACTTCTAAATCATTTAAGCCTTATCCTGGAGCAAAGGTCATCTGAGTATATATTATTAGGTGACTCTAACCTAGATTGGTTGTCCAGTGCTTCCTCTCCTCTAAAAACCCTCTGTGATTCTCTCGGGTTGACACAACTCATCAGTGAACTTACACGTCCTAACAAATCAAATCCTTCCAATAGCACCTTGTTGGATATTATTCTTGCCAGCAAGCCTTACCTAGTCACCCATGCTGGTGTCTTTTTCTCTGACAGTAGTGACCACTGCATCATTGCCTATGTGAAGTCTAATCACACTACCTTCAGTGCCTCTAAATTCTCCCTCAAAAGGTGCCTCTGATACCTTGACCCCTGTGCATATGCATCAGATCTATCTCACTCTGTGCACTAGACTGCTTTTTACTTAGCAAGCTCAGTGACCACTGCCTACAATATATTCCAAGGCATATTTTAATCGACCAGTGCTCCCAGGTCGCCCCTGAAAACAGGCACTTTAACCGAGTGGGCCTTACCCAGTTACCAAAAGACTAAGCAAGCAAAAAAAAAAGTGCTTGTGTGTCTGCATCTGAGGGACAGAAGATAGGCAAAGGGTAATCATACTCTATTATACTGACACTCTGCCATTGGGGGTTCAAGGCCCAAAGTTCCATTCTATGGACCTGTAAATGGGATTACTATTTCACTTTGCTGCTCTGTTATTAAAGTCCAGCCTTCAACTCAGAGCCTAGAGTTGACAATAAGTTGGTTAAGATGGAGTACTGCTTTATTGCTAGTTCCCCATACAAAGACTCTTATGATGAGGGATAAAGGCTTACCTCTGACACATCATGTCCTTTAAATAACTTGCAGTCTCTGGTTGGGCCAGTCCCTCAGAATCTCCACCCACTTTAATCCATCTCAACTAAACTCAATCCCAGGTTTGGTGCCTTCCACCGCAGCAAATCATGTCTTACTGTCAGATATGATATTTATTTATTGCAATTGTTTCACCAGGAAAGGCACACTGAGCAACAAGATGCTCATCTTCCAGTGCAACCTAGGGGGGTACACATGGATATGACAACACACAGGTTATCAAGTG
Source organism: Neoceratodus forsteri (assembly GCA_016271365.2). NCBI lineage: Eukaryota > Metazoa > Chordata > Ceratodontiformes > Ceratodontidae > Neoceratodus > Neoceratodus forsteri. The sequence goes on from CM057449.1 coordinate 377,629,422, forward strand.
AACAGTTAACAGAAGCAAATAAAAAGCAGCATAAGGATACACGATTGCATGAATATACAAGCAGCGCACATTGAATGCTTAGGATATTATAGTATCAAATAACAATTTTTTGTGACAAGAAGCAGCAGACAAGGTAAATTAGCACAGTGGTAACAGCCGTACACAACAGAGGACATATATCACAGTTATACAGTTATACACAGAACATAGGGCAAAATAGGCCCAGGACATAAGTGAAAGGTTGGGGCTATATGCCAGCTTCTGTAGCAAGGTTAAGGCTGTTGGTCAGGCATTGGGGAGGGGATAGTAGTGCATGGCAGGTTCAGGGACAGGAGCAATTTGTAGAAAGGAAGTTTGCTAGGGGGGTATACAGAGAGTAGGAAGAGGAGGAGTGCTGAATTTGTGGTGGGAGGGCGTTCCAGAGCTTGGGTAACTGGTGTGAGAAGGTAGCTTGACCGGCAGAAGTCTTCCACCTAGGGTCTGAAAGTTAACAGGAGTCACTAGATCTAAGATGATGGGAGGCAGGTGGGTCATCTGTTAGCACAGTGGCAGGGTAGGAGGGGATGGACCCGAGCCATAGGTTGGAGACAAATTTAGCACAGTGAAAGATACGGCAGTTTTTGAGGGACAGTAGTGCCAAGGCTCATCAGAGGTCTCAGTGGTGGGTGAGGGGAGAGGCATTGAGAGCAAAGTGGCAGAAGGCATTATAAAGTGTGTCCAGTTTAGATAGGGTGGACTTAGGTGTTGCACTATATACAATGTTGCAGTAGTTGATGGAGGGCAGTATCAACTTCAGGACCAGTTCATGCTGGACTCTGGAAGGGAGGCTGCTGCAGTTCCTATATAGTGCACTGAACATGGTGCATAGTTTTTTTGAGATAGCATCGATGTGGTCAGAGAAGGAGAGATGGCTGTCAAGTCAGACCCCCAAGTAACGGAACGAGGAGACATCTTGAAGTTTTTGGCCATCCAGAGTAGTGAAGTAGGGAAGGGAGGGGAGTCTGGCCAGGTGTTTTCATGTGCCAAAGGTCATAGTGACAGTTTCTTTTTGCATTTAGGGAGAGCTGGTGTGAGCTAAATCATTGCTGTACCTTGTTGAAATCAGCTTGGAGGTTTTATTGTACCACATCGGGGTGGAGCCCGAGTAGTAGAGTACAGTATCATCTGCATACATGTGGATTGAGGAAGTAGAGCAGATGAGTGGCAGGTCATTTAGGAATATAGAGAACAGAATGGGACCAAGAACTGACCCCTGTGGGACACTGATAGTTAAAGGAAGGGGGGTGGAGATTGCACTTGAGACTCTAACGGACTGAGTTCTATCAGAGAGGTATGATCTGAACCAGTTTGTGGCTGCAGCAGAGAGGCCTAATTTAGTGAGACTCGAGAGCAATATGGGATATGAGACGGTGTGAAAAGCTTTTGCAAGGTTGACAAAAATGGCTGAGGTGATCAGTCCACTGTCCATGCCTGTCAGGATAGTGTCTGTAAGACTTATCGGGGAAGAGGTGGTGGAGTGTCCTTCATGAAGTCAGACTGGAATGGCGTGAAGAATTTGGAGTCAGTGAGGAAGGAAGTAAGTTGGGTGATCCTAAGGTGCTCTTGTAGTTTTGCTAGGGCTGAGAGGAGGGAGATTGGGCGGAAGTTAGAGGAGGAGGTAGGGGCATCTCCTTTTGGCAGAGGGATGACAATGGCATGCTTCCATGCATGGGGGATGGCAGTGGCAGCTAAGGATTGGTTTAGGAGTTTGGCAAGTGGAGTTGCTATAGCGGAGGCGGAGAGGTATAGAAGTTTGGGGTCTAATCCATCTGGGGATTTGCCTTTTGAAGGGTTGAGTGAAGTAATGCATCTAGGGCCTCAGTTGCAGAGATGTCTTTGAAGGAAAAAGAGGGAAGCCTAGTCTGGGTCTTTATGTCTGTAGGTGGTGCAAGAGGTGTAGTGTTGGGCAGGGTAGAGAGGAGGGTGGCAACACAAGTGGAGAAGTACACACTGAACTCAGTGGTGACTGCTGTGGGCTCTGATAGCAGAGAGTAATTAATATTTAACATTGGAGTGAGACTGGCAGCTGGTGGGGTGAAAAGGGAGTGAATGACCTTCCAGAATTGTGAGGGTTTATTTAGGTTAGACTGAAGGGAGCTATGAAGTACTCTGCTTTTGCAAGATGAGTGGCTTTGGTGCACTTGTTACGGAGCATGTGGTATGTGGAGAGGTGTTGTGGGAGGCATGAGGATTTATGCATTTTCCAGGCTTTGACCCATGTGATTTGACATTCAGTCAGTTCTTGGGTGATCCAAGGTAGGTGGTTTCCTCTTACTCTTGTACGACGCAGTGGGGCATGTGTGCTCCAGATGCTGAGGAATATGTTTTTAAAGTGTAGGAAGACATCTTCAATGGAGATTGTAGGATGGGCAGGGGCCTAGTTTGCTAGCACAAGGTCATCTAATACAGGTGCTAGGTTGCAGGATTTATATGAGCGTTGGATTAAAAATTTAATGGGGGATTTAGGGCAGTGAATTTTATGCACTAAGAAGGTTATGTGGTGGTCTCTGAGGGAGTCAGGAAGAATACCGGCTTGTTTGACCTGGTGGGAGTGTGAGCTAAGGACCCAGTTGATGAACGAGTGGTTACTAGATTTTAGGTTAAGCCGGGTGAGTTCAGTAATGATTTGTGAGAGATTTAGGGTGGAAATTTCAGTCCTGGTTTTGCTGAGAGCAGAAGCTAGCCAATTGTGGTTAAGATCACCCATAATGTAGAGTTCCCCTGTCATGGTTAGGCAGGAGATTTGCTTGAGGAGGTCAGTGACAGCAGAAGCTGGTGTACAAGGTTGGCAGTATGTCCCAGCAATGTAGATTGGTAGCGTGAAGAGAAGGACAAGCTGAATTAATATTACTTCAAGGACTTTTGGTTCGGACTTGGTCAGGACCACTGAATAGTGCAAGTCCGAGTTTACATAGATGGCTATTCCCCACCTTTAGAGGTTCTGTCCTGGCAGACCATAGTGTAGCCTGGGATAGCAACAGAGGAGTCATTGATGTTTTTGTTGAGTCAAGTTTTGGACAGGGTGAGGATATCTGGAGCGTAGTGGATGGTAAGAACCTGAAGAAAGTCAAGCTTGTGGACAAGGCTTCTTATATGTAGGTGCAGGAGGCACAGGCCACATGGGAGAAGGTCTCCAGAGTGAGGTGAAGAAGAGGCCAATGTTGGAGAGGGGTATTGGAGGGGTAGTATTGCGGCTGGAGTTAGGATGGATATCAACTGCTGTAAGGAGCAGAAGAGCGAGAGTGAGGTAGTGAGCGAATAGCTGTATATGACTGACTGTGAGCAGACATCTCTTAGGTTGATGGCGTATGTGAGCTGGGCATAGAGGAATAAGTTAGAAAATGACCCAGGGGAGTGATGGGTTGAAAAGAAATGGTCTGGGACATGTGGCAGAGTGTGTCCATGCTTTGGTGACAGGGGAGGTGGACACCGGGCTGGAGTGGTGGGAGAGCTCAATGAGGTTTGGCAGGATTTGGGAGGGGGGCATGGGAGATGTGGGTGGCATGTTGGAAAGGAAGGGAGGGATGAAGAAGAGAATAGGGTTGAGCAGGGTCAGGTGGCCTGGTAGAAGGAGAATGGTGTGGATCAGGTGCTAGGAGGACACTACTGCTGTGGTTGGTTACTTAACGGGGAAGGTAGGTGCTGTAGTTACTTAGTGGAGAAGGTGGAGGGCTGGGATGCAGGGGCAGGGAAATGATAAGGACCTGTAAGGACTAGGAAGCAATATGGGAGCAGAGGGAATGAGGGTTTTAGGTAGGCAATGAGGGAGTGAGTACTGCTAGGCTTACTAACCAATGCTGGAGCGAGAGGGAAGGTGGGTAGGCAATAGGTGTATTTAATCAGTGGAGGGGTTGGGGTGGGTGGCAGGGCTGAAAATCCTTCTATGAGACATTTTACTTTTGCTTAGTTGCAGCTAAATCTATTTGTAAAAAGCTCCAGGCGGCAAAAGCAGGGGAAAAAATCCTGACCAATCAGAATGGGTTTGCTGGAAGAGCCCGTGTTCTGACTGACTGTGCTGTCACTGTACCTTCCAAGGAGCTGTAGGTGGGTGTCCTGGTCTTGGTTGACTGGGTGCCGTCCAACCGTGAGGGCGCTGAAGCAGCCCTGTTCAAGGGCAGGCAGCTGGAGAGAAGAAAAATAGCAGGGGTTAAATAGCGTAGAGGCAGGACAGATTTAGACTGAGCAATTTAGCAAGACAAAAGAGAGTGAGTCTTTTCGGCACCAAGGCAGAGTGCTTGGATGGGGGAGTGGGGGTGCAGGAGCAAGGAAGCATCAAAAGAGCTGTAAACACTTTAAAACAGTAGTAGAAATTACAATCCAGCTAATACAGTTGAAATCCTTCTATGAGATACTTGAATTTTGCTTAGTTGCAGCTAAATCTATTTGTAAAAAGCACCAGGTGGCAAAAGCAGGGGAAAAAGTCCTGTCTCATTCATACAATGATCCTCCCTGGATTTGACTATGGGGTCACTGTCTACAGAGCAGCTCCAAAGTCATTCTTAACAAGAATGGTCTAATTGTACCATGCCTTCTGTCATTTTACCCTTAAATGCCCATGAATGTACCACTAGGAGATGCATCCTAGCCTAAAATAACCCTTCCTGAAAAGGTGGAAACTCAGGCATGATACCCTGCTAATCATCAATTTCTGGACTGACACACATCTGACTTCACTACTCCTTTCTCACACTGACTCCTCCCTCTTCATATAACCTCCATCGTACAACCCCCACTCATTCCTTACTCCAAGGTGTCATCTGTCTGCTGGGCAAGCCACATTCTCCTTTCCTCTGGAATGTCTTTCCTTCTCATTTTCAAGCCCTTGCATCGTGGCTGTCTTTTTAGATGTATGTGAGGGAAGAGATGGGACTTTCCTGTAGTGGCTTCCCACCATGGTTGGCATCCAAACCTGGTTCATGAATTTACAGTATTTTATTTAGTGTGTATGTGTTTTCTTTGGTTTTGTTTGCAGTTTTGCATTATTATGTCATATACTGGTGTGGAACAGTATCCTTATGTTACTATTTTTTTTGTTGTTTCTTATAATCCTGTCTGTAAAATTACTGTACTTTTGTATTTTGTTCTGCTAATCCCATTTACCCCTCCACACAGTACACCTAAAAATGAGCTGTTTGCAGCTCAGCAGGTTGTCTCCTGCTCAAAAGTTTAAAACACTGCAAACAATTAAGATAAAAAAAATCATCTGTGTACCTAGCCAAGAGCACTAGACCTGGTTACTGTGCACCTACAGTATATGTCCCACAGGAACCAGGTCCCTGCATATCCAGTGTTACAGCTTGGAAGACTGTAGTAAGTAAGTAAGTAAGTAAACCTTCCTTTATAGAGTGCCCATTCCCAGAGGCTCTGTGTGCTGTACAAAATTCAAATGATTCATGAACATTAATACAAACAAATAGTATTTAAATATTACCAAGCAAACAATCCCAATTAAAATAATAATTAAAATCAAATAAATAATAATAAATATTGATAAAATTGTTGATAGATGGCCAGTGAACCAGGGCCATTACTTATACTCCAAAAGCCTCCTTAAAATAGTGTGAGGTAGGCAGCCTGGTGGCGCTGAGTATTGAGGCGCGGGACGCAACACCTCATGCCACGCCAGTGACCCGGGTTCAGGAATGAGCTCGGGTCGTCGGGAGTCGGCAGGGATGGGGAAGGATTGAGCATCCCAAGGACTGCTTTCCTTCCCTGGGGAGGGGGGATTCCACTTGCCGCTACACTGATGACCTCTAGTGGAGTCTGGAGGCATTACAGCATGGGCCGCAGAATGCAGGGGATTGATGCTGTGGCAGCCGTCTTTCGGGTGTGCACAGGTGCATGCATCTGCTGAGCTGGACGTCATTGCACATCCGAGCTTCAGGGAGAAAAAGGAAATACCCTGCCCTTGGGGATAGGCTATGGCACCACCTCCTATCAGCCACAGTCCATCAGGCCAGACTACCTCTAGCCCTGGGCTGAGTCCAGCCTGGCCCAAATTGTAGATAGAGTGCCCTGGGCAGACAGGGCAGCCCTTCCTTGGGGGGGGGGGTCAGAGCTGGGGGATAGCCAGGCTGGTGCCAGGACATGGGGGAGTTTCAGATGAGGAGGTAGAATTGGGGGTAAGGTGGATGCCCGAGAGAGTTCCCCAAAGTGGCAGTGAAGAAATAATGTGTAAAAAAAAAAATAGTGTGAGGTGGATGTGATTTCAGACACCTCTTAAAGGCCTCCAGTAAGAGGACCTCCCTCAAGAATCTTGGAAGTGAGTTCCACAGGGCTGGGCCAGTTACCTCAAAGGCCCTGTCACTAGATGATTTTAGCTATGCCCTGTGAACCACTTAGGAGGCCCACCTCAGAACAATGGATACAGCACAGGGTATGAGGAGGAGACAGGAACTCACACAGATAGTTGGAACCCAGGCCAAATAGGAATTTATAAGTCAGTAAACTGACCTTGAAAGTAATTCACCTGCTCACCAGCAGCCAATGCACATCACACAGGACCAGGGTCACATGACATGAACTCAGAAGGCCCGTCAGCAACCTAGCTGCAGCATTCTGCACCAGCAGGCAGTGCAGGACCCCTCCATTCACCCTGAGGTACAGAGCATTGCAGTAGTCAAGTCTTGAGGTCACAAAATCATGCACTAATGAGGGCAAGTCATTAGTATAGTCCTTCCAAGTTGCTTAGGGTCAAAGAGTGAATACCTGGCTATGGTGGCACTAAAACCTGGTTCACAGGCTCGGGCTTTGACAGCTAGAGGACTACTCTGCCAATTTAGAATACAGTAACTCAAGCTAGTCCATTGGGATAGTGGCAGTGCTGCTGCTGGTAATTCTGGTAGCTCAGGTGTATGCCCCAAGCCTGGACTGTGAGAGGGTAAGCAGGAGGGAGGAGATGAATCTTGTGTCCCAGAGGATTCTCTCCTTCTGCAGGAGAGTGTAGTCCACAGTACTGCCACCTGGGTACCAGAGGTAGAAATGCAGAGGGTAGTGGGAAAGGACAGTGGATGACTGACAGCTCCATGTGGTGATGTGCATCTGTCTGCATGTACACAGGTTGGATCTCCCTGCATTAAGAAGTCAACAGGAATGGAACAAAAGTGAATCAATTTCCTGGCCTGCAGCTTGACACCCAGTACACTCGGCCCAGTACAGACCACTCTACCCCTCACTACACTTAAGTGGTGTGGACGGGGGGGGGCAGCCCCAATCTGGCCCTACTCTGGGGGTTAAAAAGTGAGGGCTGCAGTTGGAGTGATATGGCAGGGTGGTCACCTGATACAGATGAGTGTCAGGGCCAGGATGGAAAAAAAAAACAAAGTAAATAAAAGAAAAACAGAACACTGAAATTCACCAATTACACTATCATTTAAAAATACTCTACACCTATTGTAGTTTTTCAACATGTTTGAATTCAAAGGCTAATTTAATGGCAAAGTGCAGTTAGAAACCATGGTCCAAGTCTCAGTCAGAAGGTACAACAGTCTAGGCAGCCAGCTTCATAGTCTACTGCCGTGAGAGACCGCAATATACTACAATATGGACACGCAGCCTGAGACAGATTTAGGTGTGCAAAATACTGGGCACCATATTTTGCAAGAAAAGCATTCTCTGTGACAAAGTCCCTTAAACTGATGCAAAATGTCTAATGTGTCAACAAAATGGCATAAGGGATGAGAATGTTGCAAACTGTACCAAAATAAATGGCGCAAGTTGAGTCAAAAATGGTGCAAGTTGAGTCAAAAAAATGACTCAAACTGAGTACAAAAAATGCTGCAAACTGAGTAAAAAATGGTACAGACTGAGTCAAAAAATGGTGCAAGTTGAGTAAAAAATGACTCAAGGAATGAAAATGATGCAAACTGAGTAAATAAAATGGTGCAAACTGAGTAAAAAATGGTGCAAGCTGAGTCAAAGAAAAGGTGCAAGTTGAAAAAGAAATGATGCAAAAAATGAGAATGACGCAAGCTAAGTAAAATAAAATGGTAGATGAAATGGCCAAGACTAAGGCCCCACAATGTTCTAAGCTAGTCCTGCAGAAGAATACTGGCCCTTAGTAGTAGCATAGGCAGGTCTGACCACCTGCAGCGGCTCTCTTTATATGCACTCGTGTCCCTTAGGCCAGCTCTGGCTGGTCTAACAGCGACATGCGTCTTAGGCACAAAGACAGGACTGGCATTCTTTGAAAATCCCAAATAAGGGGATGTTACATCATTTTGGTGACGCAGGCATCTCTTCTGACATGATGCAGACATTGTTTTGGTGCAAGCATGGGGCAAGCCACTCTGGCTCATGCAGGCCTGTTTTTGACACAAGCACCATTTGAAAATCAGAACTGGTGTAAAGTTTGACACATTCTGCTCTATGCGTCAGTTATTTTTGACAAAAGCACCCCACATCATTCCCTGGCCTTTGAAAATCTCGCCCTGTGGGTCGATTTCCAGCATGATAAAACATATTGTGTCTTATTCAGTCCACTCCTTAGTTCATCTTAAAGTCCAAAGACAAAATTAATAAGTGCCTCCTTATATTTGGGAGGAACTTTATGACTCTCCTTTCCTATGGATACAAAAAACATACAAACTCATCTTCTCTTTGTGTTTTAGGCCAAGGCCACATAATACTGAGAAGTCCTAATTCTGCGGTGTTTGGCAAACCCACATTTACTTGGACCTGCTCATATTTTCTTTCCATGGAGGTGTCAGCGGCTCTTTAAATCCAAGTGCATTAAGCCTCTGAAATTTGATTTCTGGCACAGTGACTTAAGATGCTTAGCAACTGAAAAAGGAACATAATTTGAATAATGTGACACAAATGTGAGTGTGTTTCGAGCCAGCTGCAGTTTGGTTCTTTATTCTTCTCGTCCTACTAAGACATTGTTAGTTCTTTTTAGGAGTCAGGATGTAGTAAATCAAAAATGAGCAATTCCCAGGCCAAGGGTGAATGGCAGGCATGCAGGTCAGTACTGGGCACAGTCCTCTTCAATGTCTTTATCAGTGACATTACAAAGGAGCTGGAAGGGTAGGTGTGCCTATTTGCAGATGATACAAAAACTTGCAACAGAATGGACACACTAGGAGGCATGGAAAGTATGAGAGAAGATATAAAGAAGCTGGAAGAATGGTTGTGAGTCTGGCAACTGGGGTTCAATGCAAAAAAGTGCAAAATCATGCACCTGGGGTACAGGAACCTGATGTGCAGTTACCAGCTAGTTGGATAAGAGCTGTCATTAACAAAACAAGAACAAGACCTGGAAGTAATCATGTCTGATGACTTTAAGGTGCCTAGGCAGAGTGACAAGGCAGTAGGAAAAAGCTAATAGAATGCTTGGATGCATAGGCAGGGGTATCACCAGTAGGAGGAGGGAGGGAGGTCATAATATCACTGTATAGATAATTGGTGAGACCTCACCTGGAGTACGGTGTCCAGTTCAGGAGGCCCACCTCAGAAAGGACATTGACAGGGTGGAGGCAGTCCAAAGGAGAGCAGCCAAAATGGTATAGAGCCTGCACCAGAGATCCTACAAGCAAATGCTCATGGAGATAAATATGTATTCACTGGAAGAGAGAAGGGAGAGAGGAGACATGATTGAGACTTTCAAATATTTCACAGGTATAAACAAAGTGCAGGAGGGGAGCATCTTCCATTGTAAAAGATGCTGGAGGACAAGAAGTCATTCCATGACATTGAAATTGAAGGGGGGGAGCTTATGGGAAATGTGAGGAAGTTCTTTTTTACTAGGAGGGTGATGGATGCTTAGAACAGCCTCCGGGAGGAGGTGGTGGGGCAGAGACAGTTGCGGGTTTCAATAGTGCAAGGGTTAGACATAAAGGAATCTTAGAAAAAAGGCAAGCAAAGGGGTAATCTGAGATTGCGTGGGACCTCACATGAGGGCAATGTAGGCAGGGAAAAAAGGGCAGACTGGGTGGGCCAAGTGGTCCTTTTCTGCCATCAACTTCCATGTAAGTCTGTAGTGAATGTAGCAGCATTCATGCTGGATGCAGAAGCTGTTGGGTGGAGGGAAATATTTTTCAGAAGAAGACATGCTCAGGAACAAGGGGGCATGGTATGAAACTGGAAGGGGGGTAGATTCTGGAGAGTTGTGAAAAAGAACTTCATCCTAGAAAGAGTGGTGGATTCCTGGAACAGCCTTCCAGTGGAAGTGGTGGGGGCAAAAACAGTTTTGGGGGTTCAGGAATGCATGGGATAGGCAGAAAGGAATCATAGTGGAAAGGAAGAGGGGAGGAAGAAAGAGCTTTAGATCAGGCATGGTCTGTGGGTCTGTGGAAAATAATGTAGGTAGTGAGAAATGGCCAGACTGGATTGGCCAAGCGGCCCTTATCTGCCATCAAATTCTATGTTTCTGTGAGTACTGGTAAAGGTGACCACAGTTCTGGCAGCTGCATCATCTACAATATGAATCATGAACACAGTAACAGGGAAACAAAATCTGCAGTTTGCAGTCACTGTGAGGTGATACAGCAAAAGAGCCTCCAGATCCTCCCCTGGCGTTAGACACCCTGAACCATGACATCCTCTTGTCCAGACTAAAATCCTTGGAGCTATCTATGAGGGTTGCAAAATTATTTAAAGCATATCTGACTGGTAGAAAACAACAGTTAGTCATAAATGACTGTGTGTCAGAATTCAGAACTATTATTTCAGGAGTGCCCCAAGTATCAATCTTGGGACCTATTTTATTCAATCTACTATATATATGAATAGCCTTAATTTGCCTCATACGGGTGTAGGTTGGCACCTATATGTGGATGATACCATTATTTATTCTCAGGGTACATCTGTTCAAATGATTGAAACCACATTACAGGATGTGTTTATAAAGCTTCAACATTTGTTATAGCATCCAGACTTTTTTTAAACTCTCAAAAGACCCAGGTGGTGTTGTTCTCAAGGGACAGTAAGGTTAGAACCTTGGATGCTTCCCTAAAGATTAACACCTTGGATAATGTTACTGTTGAGTAAACTCAGAACTATAAATACTTGGGTTTCTACCTGGATAGTGCTTTGAAGTGGACCACACATGTGGATTATGTAATGAAAAAGGTGAGAAATGCTTGGAGGCCTTATATAAAATTAGAGGGTGTATGTCTGAGAACATTAGGAAACATGTAATTACAATATTTGTGCTCCCTTTGTTGGATTACGGGGGCATAATCTACATGGGTGCAACAACAGCAGTATTATCCAGGATAGGTGTAATGTTCATTAAATTGGCTAGATTCATTTTAGGTGTTCCTAGGATGACACACAGACAGCAATTATATGACTCTCTGGGTTGGATCTATCCAAAAGATAGGAGAATACTTCACATATTAAACTATATTGTAACAAGAGGGCAGTCCCTGAATATATATTGGATGAAATACAGATCAGAGAAATTAAATCTGGATTATGCTTTGCAGGTACCATTGAATATATTCAGCTAAAAAAGAGGACAGAATATGGCTGAACACATTTTTTCTACAGGGGTCCCCAAATCTGGAACACTTTACCAACCAATTTTAGATCATTAGTAAATAGTGTACACCCAGGCAAATTTAAATCTTGATTCCAATGACAGGCTATTATGAATGTTAGAGAGGACATAACTTGATGTAAATAAATTAGAATTTTTTTTGTTGTTGTTTATATTCCTAGGTATTAGAAACTGACAATGTTATATTTGTCTGTATATCTTGGTAACTTTGTATGTCCTTATGCTATTGTGTGCTAACATGTATGATGTGGTTTTATGCTCTATTGCAGTATATTTGTAATTTAATGTATTTCATGTTTTTTTATTCTGTAATTGTTGCACTTAATCTAACTTTGGATATAATTTAGGGCCTTGCTGGAAATGAGCTTGTTTCAATCGAGTTGTACCTATTCACTGTTATTTCAGATGAATAAAATGTGTACTACTACTACAGGCACAAATAAACTCAAATGAAGGAGTACTCTGTTCCCATGAAGGCCTGAAATATGCTACAAGGAGCATAGGAACAGAGCACTTACTAAAGATGATAGTCATATGGACTACCTAGCTTTTATGACCTTCAGCACGGAGGAGAGGGGAAACCCCTTATGAGGAGGAAGGTTCCAACAAGCCGCTTCGACAACAAAGTTGATCCATTATACTGTATTGACAGGCACAATGCTGACAGTCGGCATTGTGCTGTCAGAAAAACAGTTTTTTTGCTGGGGGCTGTGCCTTCCACACACCCCAGTTTCTAAAATAACCAACTCCAAGTTGAAGTTGATTCAGAGAGGGGGCAAAACACTGGGAGAAGCAGTGTTGGTGTACTATGGGACCATTACAGTGACCATGCTGATTTTGTCACTGTAATGGTCTTTGCTGTATTGTTTTTGCTGTTTCAACAGTATGCTGAGGAAGAAACCTCTGCAGATCCAAGGCCTAGGTCACCTTCCCTTAAGGCTTGGGACTCATTTAGTGATGGCTCAGCTGCTGCAATTTAGAGACCCAGTTCAGGGGAAAAACAATTTGGAGGATGGCTTTCACTCATGAGGGGGCTGCGAAAGAATTCTGCAGCAGTGGAGACTCCCGCTTGGGAGGCCCTCACCCCAAGGCAGGAGGAGGAGGAGAGCCACAACCACTGAAAGCCACTCAGTCTAAATGAGGGAGGCCTAAAGATGAAGCTGAACTTTTGAGACGTCGGGAAGGGGAGAACATGGGGAACAGGTGAATCTTATGTGGTTAAAGGGAGAACAGCTTTAGAAGATTCTGCTGACTCAGTCTGCACATCTGAAGAAGCCCTCTTGGGCTTAAGGGTCTGACTCTTTGGCAGCTGAAGTCTTAAATTCTGCATTAAGAGGTGCCGCCAATACATCTGCATGGCTAAAGCTCCACCCAAAGTGAGGGCATTCCCACCGAGGGCTGGGTGAGAAGCATCCAGCCCCAAGGTTCACATGCTCAAGATGCAGACATCTTGGGTGCTGAGCGAGACCATCGACCACAGAGTGAGCCCTGAGCCATATTATGGTGTGGGTATGGTTGGCATGCATCTAATTAGGAGCAGTTGGATGGTATTGCATATAGGAGACCTGCGGTTTCATGTCATTACGGTGATAGCGGAATTGCAATTGCTATTATGGCGAGTGTACATCACCAAAAATTAATATTGGTGATGCACACTGGCAGCGAGGAGAAAAAAGGCGCCTGAGACCTACTGATTTGCACCAACCACAGATCCCCCATGGGGCGCTTCACCTCCAGCACCCCCCTACTTATGGATTCTCAACTCCAAGGGGGGTGCATATCGGGGGAGGAGTGAAAAACATAAAAATATTGAAAGCCAACTGCCGCCAAAAAAAAAACACACTGGACCCGAACCCTGTACCCTCTACTGCCCAGCCGACCACCCTCCTCACCATGCCAGTGGACCAGCTCAGCAGCTGCCTGCCACACCCCCTCCTACATACCATCTCTCCCCTACTTCCCCCCTCATGTGTGTGTGTGCGTATATGCTCATACTTCCTGTCACCATATGTCACCCACCCCAGTATCTGGTCACCCCTCTGCTAGGTAGTCATGAACACAGGCACCGTAATACAGTTACCATTTTTGTAGGTGCCCAATTTCAGACATCTTGTTCACTGGATACTGAGACCTGCACATAGGCATGGGTGCCAAAAGCAGGAGTAGGCGAGACCTCCATGTAGGTCAAAGTTTGTATACTGGTACTTCCACGTCTGAATAAGCAATTAATGTGAGGATGAATTTGATTGGCTTATGCTCAAGACCCTCACATAGGTCTGAGGTAAGAACTGAGCTGCAATTTAGACAAAGGTTGATGAGGCAAACTCCTAGGATAAACTAACTGTGCCTTCTTTTGTAACCTCCGCCTAGGTTTGAGGCAGGAACTGAGTTAAACATTGCTGTTGAGCTGAGTTAAAATAAACAATTCACACTGCCAGGAAGCTGGAGTAATGGAAACTGAAAATTAGGGAGCAGGTTGCTGGTGAACAACAACATAACACAGAAGGGTGTTGCTGCCTAGCTAGGAGCCAAGTGTAAACAATCTGGGATTATAGCTGGAAGTGAGATTGCTGAAGGTATGGGAAAAAATGGTACAATGGGGCCTGAGTAGCACAAGGTAAAGCAATTGATGAAGGCAGAATGCAGGGAAAACTATAAAGTCCAAAAATAGTGTTGTGTGAAATTGGAAAATTTCACCCGGTGAAATATTTAATGGAATTTGTGCATTTTGCGAAATATTTCATGGGGTGAAATATCACACTTGAATTGGAAAAATTTGCTACTTGTGGACAAAATATTGCAACCTGTGGGCAAAAATTAGCAATTTTGACACTAATAAACCTCCCTGGTGTCTAGTAGACCCCCCGGCCAGTCACCAGCCAATTGAAGAACCCCCGAGCCACCCTGAGTTATTTTCCTCCCCTGCCATGACCCTGACCCCCAATCTTTAAAAAAAAAATACCTCCCCTGTCCCTGGTGCCAAGTGCCCCCTCCCCCCCGGCTGATCACCGGCCAAATTGAAGAACCTCACACAGTATAGCATACAAAATAGGTGTATAATGGTAGATAAAAATTGACTAGACTTACTATAATTAACATAATTAAATTATTTACTTTTTGGTAGTTTGAGTCATTGTTTAATACAGTTAGTTGCAGCTTTGCTTCTTGAAACAAGCATTTGTCAATGCCGAATGTTGCTTGCTTGTATGTGCTGATTAGGTATTTGGAAGTGACAGTTTCATGCCTTCCCCCCAAGACATCCACTGTTCTTTCCGCTCAGTATTCACAGAAGAGTGGAGGGGCAAGGGCCACAGCAGTACAGCAGTTGCCAAGGGGTGAAGAGGTGGACAAAGAGTCCTGCAGGAGCTCACTAAATTGAAGGTAGACAAAGCGATGGAACCAGATGGCATACAGCCAAGGATATTAACAGAACTGCGAAGGAGATAGCAGTACCTCTGGCAGCCATGTTCATTGAGTCATTCAACATGAGTGAATTGGAGGAGGCACATGGTCCCTCTACACAAGTCCAGCAGCAGGGAGGAGGCAGGGAACAATAGGCCATTCAGCCTCACCTCGGTAGTGGGGAAGATCATGGAGACATTGCTTAAAGAAAGGATAGTGGGGCATCTAGATGACATCGGAACCCAGGACCATAGACAACATGGATTCACAGTGGGGACATCATGTCAGATAAACCTGGTTGATTTATTTGACTGGGTGACAAAGGAAGTGAATCAGGGTGGGGCAGCGGACAGCACTTACCTTGATTCCAGCAAAGCCTTTGACACCATCCCATATAGGAGGCTGATAAACTAGCTGGGTAGGCTGGATATGGGGGAAAGGGTGGTAAACTGGGTTAGAAACTGGCTAACAGACAGGAGGCAGAGAGTGGTGGTAAATGGTATGCAGTCTAGGGAGAGGGGGTGACCAGTGGGGTGCTGCAGGGATCGGTCCTGGGGCCAGTTCTGTTCAATGTCACCATTAGTAATATTGCAGAACATCTGAAGGGAATTTTTTCACCAAATTTTCAACATAGCCATTTTAAGACCTCTGCTCATGAACAGTGTCACTGTGATTTTCTTAATTTGTCCCGTACATTGATTTAAGCACTGACTCGCCCGATTGTGCGCTACATGGGCGAAACACGCTTTTGGGTGAGATGTGAAAAATGACAGCTGTACTATTATAAGAAGGTGTGGCAAATGGTAATGTTGGAAATCTGGAGTGAAAATATTGAAAATTCACGAACTTATCTACGTAGGGAACTGTACAACGCACGCTCATAAAACAGTCATTTTTTGGAATTTTTTCACCAAATTTTCAACATAGTCATTTTAAGACCTTTGCTCATGAACAGTGTCACTGTGATTTTCTTAATTTGTCCTGTACATTGATCTCGCACACCGACTGCGCCATTCTGTGCTACTTGGGCGGAAACACATTTTGGGTGAGATGTGAAAAATGACAGCTGTACTACTCATAAGAAGGTCTGGTAAAATGACAATGTTGAAAATCTGGAGTGAAAATATTGAAATTTCGTGAACTTACGAGCCTGCGTAGGAACTGCGCAATGCACGTTCGTAAAACAGTCAGTTTTTGGAATTTTGCCACCAAATTTTCAACATGGGTTTTGGGACCCCTTCTCACGACGTAATGCACTGTCATAGGGTAGTTCAGGCCTGAAGGGTGATTTCACAGTCACTGCGTGACATCACCCTTCAGGCCTGAATAACGCCATGACAGTGACATCATTCATGAGGAGGGGTCCCAAAAACCCCATGTTGAAAATTTGGTGCAAAAATTCCAAAAAATGCCTGAGATATGCAACAAAGTTGAAACCCCTATCTAGCCCATTATACAGCTTACCGGCATTTCCTCAGTTCGCGGTCAGCTTTGAAGAGTGCAGACGTGTTCCCGGTCCACCGAAGATCGTCACGCCGAGGTCCGGAGGTAAGTATGGGGTGGGGTGTGGGGAGGCAGGGTCGCAGTGGGTGGGTGCGGGTTGTGGGAGGGGTTAGGAGGCGCTCTTGAGGACCGTTTACGTTTTACAGGTTTAAAAAATAAATGACTATGGACGCTTGCCACGCTGGGGTGGGCTCCAGCGTGGCACAAGGACGGGTGGCATCCAGCCAACGGGGATTGGGCACCTCTGGCAAGGACCACTTGCCACACTGGGTGGGCTCCCAGCATGGCACCTACTACTGGGGGGACGAGCTCAGCCGACAGGGATTGGGCACCCGTCAGCTATACAGTGCGTCGCGGGTGCGCATACCTGCGGTGGTCTGTAGGGGTGGAGCTGAAGCGTGAGCAGCCGATATCTTATCGGTGCTCACCGAAGCGTAGCTCCCCTTTCAATTGGGATAGTTACTGCATTTTGGAGCATGTTGCAGACAGCTCCAAAATGCATTGGCTTACAGGGGCCGTGCCTGCCAGCACACTGACTGAATTGGAGGAGGAGGTGACACACCTCCAAAATCTCCAATGATGGCACTATGTTTCTTGCACATGCGTGCAAGCAACATAAAAATGTATCCCTCAAACAAAAATATATACTATATATAATACACCAACCAGAATGGCTGCTCCGATGCAGGGTATGGGCAGTACTACCAAAAGGAAGAGCTATGCAAAAATAGCAAACCAGTGCACCCACCACCCATTAATCCACAGGCACTATGTCTCACATTATAGGCATGGCTGATTCACTGATATTCATGTTGTGAAAAAAATTATTGCACTTATCTCCAATAAGTCAGTTCATAAAATAGCCTTACTGCAGATACAGTATTGGCAAAAGAAGCAGGTGCTGTAAGACATATTCTATTATACAAGCTAGCATCTCTCAGACTGAAACATCAGCAGTGGTGGACTGGAATCAATGTTTCACCCTTTTGACAAAGGAATCTTACTGATATGAATAAGACAGGACAACTAGGTATGTTATGTGATGGCAAACACATTTCAGGAGTGGTTTTAATATTGAGTCCAAACCTGAAACTATAGGTCTCCCAGGAAAGAAGATGTTGTGCAATACAGATTTTTGAATTCTAGTGCTTACAAACTAGTCATATGTGGAAAGTGATTTTCAAGTGTATTTCTCTTGCATTAAGAAATTCACTGAAACTTGAGATCTGTGTCCAGAATTTGCTTTATCTCATTCCCCATTTTGGTTGTGGGGCCTTTATTCAATTTAATTTATTTTAACTGTTTACTGACAAGGCTTTCACTATGGCATGACAAACCAAAGGAGGACTGCAAAGAAGGGAGGAGGAGAAAAACAAGCAGAATAAGGCAGGGAGGGGAAAACAGTTTGTTCAATATATTAGGGAAAAAAAGAAAGATGAGAGGGAGAATTGTAAAGCTTACTGAGCGGAGAAAGGTAATAGAGGAGGATAAGCAGAAGGCAAATGTTTTTAATGACTGTTTCTGTTCAGTATGCACTGTAGCAAGCACTCATTCATTGACGGACTCAGTCAGGCTGCCAGCCATGGAGATGAGTGGAAGGCTGTGCTGGTATCCCGATCAGGGTACTGAGGGGGGGAGGGGAGGGGTTGGTGCTATCTGACTGAAGACAGGGTGGGCGACTGGGGAGTCCACTAGACACCAGGGACAGGGAGGGGATTTTTTTTTTTTAAATATTGGGGGCCGGGGTCATGGCTGGGGAGGGGAAATGACACAGGGGAGAGTTCTTCAATTTGCTGGTGATCGGCTAGGGAGGAGGGACCACTAGACACCAGGAAGGGGCATAAATAAAAAATAACGATGCGCATTTGTGGGTGAAATTTCACAATTTTGCCACAATTTCGTGAAATATTTCATGCAGTGAAACTGCTGATTTTGTGCAATTTCACCAGCAAAATAAAATTTCACAACATCTCTACCCAAAAGGAAACAAACTGAGAAATCACGGGGGAACAAGGAAAACAGAGCAGCATGAACAGGAGACAGAAAGAAGCACAACTGCAGCCAGAAGGCAGGAAGCAAAGTATTGACCTAAGAGCCAAAGTGGCACAAACAAGCAGAAGTCCAACACAGATGAAGCAGAAATCCAGCACAAACCAAATGAAAGCCCAAAGCACAGGGTAAAATGGGAGACAAATGCTGGATACAAAGGGGGGGGGGGCAACAGAGCCTCCAGCTGCAAAGAAAAAGTGCTTCGGAGTGAGGCTGGAATTAACTGATTTATATATAGTAGTTCAGGCAAGGGGCATGGCTGGTTTCTCCAGCACATTGAACTGCAGGCATAGCCTTTCAAAAGAAAATCTGTTGCTTTATATTTAGAAACTTCTTCCAACTCCATGCTGAGGAAGGGGTATTTGGACGCCCCAAAATGTTGGTGGGCTTTGGAGTGTTTTCTATGGCATGTACATACAATAACTTATTTTATGCTTAAAATCACCTTTGATGAGTGGTCACTTGTTCCTGTGCACCTTGTAGCACACTATGAGGTTTTCACAGACCACTGATTTATAAGCCATGGAATAATCTCTCAGGGCATTAATGCTGTGGCATGGACTTCAACAAAGAATAATCACTGAAGACAAATCAGCACTTCACATGAGCATCATTGTACAAATTCTTGACTATTCTTGACAATGACACTTCCAACTGCTCTAAGTACTATCCCCCCCTTCTCTTCATCTCCTCTCTTTCCCCTGTTTGCCCCTCTCACTCCTTTCTCCCGTCTTATATCATGTCTTCCCTACCCTCCCCTGCCGGGCTGCCCTACTTTTTGCCTGGAGATTGCACTGTATGGCTTGTCGACTTATTTTCTACTTGTATATCCTTTGTATTGCACTTTGTATTTTATCTTTTGCAATCTTGTATTTTCTATAAATCATCTGATATGGAGCCTTTGTAAAGGAGTCTCTGACGCAAAGGTTTGTAATTCCAAAATTTCAATAAATAAATTCAGCAGTTAGCATATCATTATGTTACATGCAGCTCTCACCTCTTTCCTCGCTCCTCCAAGATCTGCAAGTTCCACCTCACAGTTACGCCAGTACCTCCCAGTTATTGCAATGTCTCCTACCAGTTATTCTAGTGTCTAGGCTATAACAATATATGCGCCCAGTTATGTTACAGTCTTCTGACAGTTCCACTGTTTCCTCCAGTTATAATTAAAACTAACTGTCTTATTTGCAGCAGTGTTTCATCCAGGTTGATGGCAGTGTTTTTTTCAGTTATGGTAGAGTCTTCTCCCAGTTACACCAGTGTATCAGTTGCAGTAGTGTGTTTTTGCTGTTACTCTAGTTCTCACCAAAACAGATATGGCAGTCTTTCAACTAGATTACAGCAGTGTTGTGTATACTTCCAGTTACTCCGGTGTCTAAGTTAGT
Source organism: Neoceratodus forsteri (assembly GCA_016271365.2). Classification (NCBI taxonomy): domain Eukaryota; kingdom Metazoa; phylum Chordata; order Ceratodontiformes; family Ceratodontidae; genus Neoceratodus; species Neoceratodus forsteri. The sequence goes on from CM057449.1 coordinate 377,649,300, forward strand.
GCAGTCTCCTTCCAGTTATAGAAGAGTCTTGTCCCAGTTATAGCAGTGTCTGCTACCAGTAATACAAATGTCTCCTTCAAGTTATTTAATTTATTTACTTATTTCACATTTGTTTACACTAGGCAAGCAAATGCTTTTTATCAGGTATGACTCAAGAGGATAAAACAGCGTAAACAATAAAAACAAGATAAGTCATAATACAAAAAAATAGCCCAGTGTCAGGCAAACATACAGTACAACAGGAGCAATGGACAGTTCAAGAAATGTACATACATGAGTTTGTGACTATAAATATACAATTGATTACGCAGTATACATTCAACTATACAACACACATGCTTAGGATAGCTACAGGGGCACACCATGGCTGGGAAATACACACCAGGACATTTATTTTATTTTTTATTTAAAACTTGTCAACTGGGTAATACCCTAGGACATCCAATGCCCATTTTGATGGAAAACCAGACAAGTACAATAAAGATAAAAAATAGTTCAATACAATACACAGTAATACATAATGGGTCATTACATGAACATTTGGAAAGATTCAGATGGCATTGTTTTAAATTTCTTAAAAACATGCAAGGAATCAAAAGACAACAGTGAAATAGGCAATGCATGCCATAACTTAATAGCATGATAGAAGAAAAATATTTGTCCCATGGATGTTTTACAAAAAGTGGGAAGAAAAACATTGATATGAAGAGTTCTTGAAAGAGGATGATTGGTATATTTATGAACACCATATGTAAGAGAATAAGGAACTTGAGAATTATGAAACCTTTGTTTTTTTCTGGTATTGTCTGTTTATGTGTCACCTGCCCCCTCAATCAGCCACTGCTTCAGGCCACCTAGGACCACCCTATCCCCACCGAACGCCCCCGCCGTCAACTCACCATCCATAACTGTGGCACCCAGTTTCTCCGATGCATCCCTTTGCTGGGGATCCTCCCCCTTATGGGCCACCTGGAACGAGAGTACTTGCCTGTAGACATGGAGAATTTGCTGGGGGCAAGAAGAGATCAGCATGGGCTCTCCCAGGCTGTGTGGCTGGTGTGGGGACCAGTCGCTATCATCCAGCTGATCGAACGGTATTTTCCTAATTTCTCCCCACCTTCCCCCTTTCTCAAGCTGGCGGCAAACTGCGGCATCCTGGAGGAGCACACTTGGGGCGTGAGGTCACCCATGCTGCAAGGTATATTGTCACAACTGGCCCCCAGGAGCCGCATAAGAGTGATGCTGGCTTCAACACCCCCCTCCTTTCCAGGGAGGAATGCATCCCACAGATGCTCGAAACCCTCCCAGGTGGCCTTCCACTCCTGTCATCCTATGCTCGGGCTCAAATCCAGGCTGCCAGCATGCCGGGTGATCCCCTATTGCCCAGCACCATGGAGCAGGCATGAAACTGTTCTAATTTAGTAAGACTAGAACAGTTAACCCTTTATTCAAAGAAGAAACATTCTACTTTACTGTAAGAAACAATGATGAGTTGAATGATAGGTGGAACTAGAAAATAATAAACTGAATGACAGAGAACTTTTACTCATGAAGAGCAGTTAGAGAAGCTGGGGAATATATTGGGCGGCCATAATCGATGACAAATAACTGCAGGGACTGAGCCAAAGCTTTTTTTAGAATTGATACATAAGCAATTTTTTATTGATATAATTGCACCAGCCATTAATGTTAATTTTTAACTTCATAATAAATATGATCTTGATATAACAGAGACTGATCCAAAATAAATCCTAGGTAGTGAACATTTTTAACTTGTTTAATTTGACTACCATCCAAGTCACTAAAAGAAAACACAAACTCAGATTGGTTCAGCTCTTGCTGAGTTCCAGAAAGCAAAGCTTTTGTCTTGGTAGTGTTCAATTACATTCCACTATCTACTAACCAAGGGCTCTATTCACAAACCAGGGAAGGGATATGTGCAAATGGCACATATCCCACCTGCGCAGCTCCGCACCTGTGGGAGATCCATGTGGGGACTGCATTCATGAACACTGGTCCCTGCCCAGCTCCCTTATGTGGCCCCACCTCTCTGGTATGCACATTCTCAGGGGGTAGAAGGGCATGGAGCTGTGGACCTGGTCAGAGCCAATCAGCTGCCCTACCTGGGTCATTTAGTGGATCCCTTGTGCCCATGGGGCACCATGTTGGTAGCAGGCACAAATCGTGCCGACTGCACGGTGGGGGGTGTACCCTAGATGTCTACCTCCAGCCCATTATGTGTGCCCTGATGGCAGGTGCAGCCACCATAGGGGTCTGATGACCTCCACTATCTCCTTCGTGGCATGTGGTGGCATCCCGGGGGGGGGTCCATAAATTTTACTGCTCCCTGCTAAAGGTGTAGCCATCACCCCTTATGCACCACACTCTGCAGCATCATGAATGGTGTGGAGTGCTGACATGCCCCCTGCTCCTGCCTCTGGCCCACCCCCATGCAGAGCTGTGCATTCAGCCGGTGTTTCAACCATGTAGGGGGACATAGTGGGGTCAAGAACAGCACATGGTGGGGTGCAGTGTGAGCATCCAGGGTGCCTATTCATGACTGCAGGTGAGGTTGGGCTTTGCACCAGGGTTACATGGCTATAGCCCATCTGTACCTTTTGTGAACAGGGTCCCATATTTGCACTTTATCAAAGTCCATTTGAAGATGAAAATCAATGTCTTTGGGGTTATTCCCTAGTCTATAAAAAACAATGTCATTGACATACGTGGTGATACAAGTATCCTTATCCTGGATGAGACAAGGCACGAAATTAAAAAAAAGTACTACAAAGTATGGGTCCCAAGATACTGTAGATCCCTGGTGTGGACTCATATTAATGTCAGGCAGGAGAGAGTATGTGAAGCCTAGCATAACTAACTGTTTTGTGTCAGATAACTAATGTTGAAACGAACAGACAGATGTAGATTAAAATCTGAGATTCCTGAGTCTTGTAAGCAGGTGATTGTGGTTAATGAGATCTAATGCCTTAGATAAATCTTGAAATATAGCTCCTACCAGGCCACCTCTGCCCAAGGCCCTCTGAAGAACATTAGTAGCCTCTGGAGTGGCCATAGGGGTTCTGTAATTCTCATTTAAACCATGCTGGAATGGTGTGAGTAAATTCCTTGTGTCCCCAATAGTCATTTACTTGGTCAAACACAATTCTTTCAAGGACCTTGGACTGAGGGGGAAGAGGAGGGGATTTGGGAAATAGGATGATAATTCTGTGTTAATGCATGATCCCCAGATTTGTAAATTGGCACAACAGTTGCCTACTTCCAACACTGCAGAATCTCAGAAAATTGCACAGAGTGAGAAAACAGAGTATTCAACAGGTAAGCCAATCTTGTCGTCTCCCATGCAGTGTTTTCAGATTCATTCCCTTCAGGTATCCAAGGGTGTGTTCCTGTGTAAGCATTTTAAATTCTAACGTAGGGTACATATGAACATACAAAAATGCCAGCAGATTAGGCCACGAGGTCTACTGAGTCTGCTCAAGATGCAGCTCACAGCTTGATAACTGCTGCTGTCCTCTCCCTTCCATCCCTCCCCTGATTTTCATTCTGATTTCCCATGGACTCTACCCCCCCACTCCTGTACCCTGCCCATGTATCTATAAAATCCCTCTTATTCCAAGGCATCACCACCCTTTGTGTGAAGTGATGCTTTCTCAGGTCTCTTCAGTACTTCCCACCAACCAGTTTCAGGCTATGATCCCTCGAGTTCTCTTCTTCCTTCAGTCTGAAAACCCCCTCTGTGTTTACTCTATTAATACCCTTCAATTATTTAAAGGTCTCGATCATGTCCCCTCTGTCCTTTCTGTCTTCCAAGAAGTACATGTTTAGTACCCTAAATCTCTCCTCATATGTCTTATACCCCATTCTGAAGATCATCTTAGACACCCTTCTCTGGACCTTCTCCAGGAGCATAACGTCCTTCTTTAAGTAATGGTGCCAGAACTGCACACAGTACTCCAAATGCAGCCTCACCAAGGATTTGTACAGTGGCAGAATTACCTCCTCCCTTCTCAAAGTGATCCCCCTAGCAATGCACCCTAGTATTCTGTTTGCCTTAGATGCTGCTTTCCTGCAGTGTCCTCAGTGATTCATTTTAACAGTGATCACTACTCCCATATCTTTTTCTTCCTCTGATACTATCGGTAACCCCCTTTCCCCAGTTTGTAGCTGTCCGCTGGATTCCTAGCTCCCAAGTGAAGTACACTGCACTTTTTAGCATTAAACCCCAGCTGCCATGTGATTGACAACTTTTTTATCTTTCTAGGTCTTCCTGGAGTGTCATCCTTCCTTTCTCACTATACACCTCCACACCTAGTTTGGAGTCATCAGCAAACAAGCTCATATTACTCCTAACTCCCACTGCAATGTCTGAAATGAAAGCATTAAATAACAATGAACCCAGAACCATATCCTAAGGGACCCTGCTAATGACCCTCCTGGGTGTCACTAACTCACCTGCTATCACCACCCACTGTTGCCTGTCACTTAGTCAGTTCCCAATCCACCTCATCAACCTTTCCCCCAAGTCACTCAGCTTGCCCAGCAGTCTTCCATGTGGCAGTGAATCAAATGCCTTGGTGAATTCTAGATATAAAACATCAACCAGCCTACTACCATCCAAAGATCTTGTCACCCAATCAAAAAATTCAACCAGGGTAGTTAGAGTTGATCACATTAGCCTTGGAGACTGAAACTAGGAGGCAACTGAGTGAACTAATTTGGCAACATCTGAGAAGGTGAACAAAATACATAGCACAGCACAGGGAAGCAATGGTGGCTAACCAGCACACTGGTTAGAGGTCGATCCTATTAGATACCTGAAGGGAAGACCTTTGAAGAGCCTGTGTGAGGGAAGATTATGAGTAAAAGCTGGAAGTGACTTCCAAAATTTTGGTGCAAAGACTGTGAAAGCCTGTTCCCCTACTTTAAATGAGAACCTGGGAACATGGAGAAGGGCAGCATCATTGCATTTGAGTGAGTAAGCCTGATGTGGCACAGGGGAGAAGAAAAAGGAGGTGTGGGAGATCTTAGTAATTAATCAGTAAAGCATCCTTGGGAGTAGTACTGGGCTGCAGAGGGGAGAGCCATCCCAGAGAGGCATACAGGGCACAACAATGCATGAGTCACAGGGAAGCTAGGGAGAAATGATAGATGTTGTTGTAGGACACCTCCTACTTGCTTAGTGTGGTTTTTGAAGCATTTGAAAAAATCAGCTGCTCATATTAAGGATGGGGGAGAAGGACGCTCAGCACATTGGCAAGTCTGGTGTTGGGAATGAGGTAGATTCTTAAGTGGTAAGCTAGGCCAAGCCTTGTGTTAATTTCCTTGGAAGTAAGGGAGATATATAGGGAGAGTTCCACAGCAGGGCCCAGGGCAATCCTGAGATATTTAAAGTCACTCAGTGTTAATATGGAGGCTCCATCCTCACAACATATAGAAAGGGGTACAGTACAGGACTGGAGTCTGGCCTGAGAGCCAAATACCATAGCTTGGATCTTAGAGGAGTTCAGGATTAGTTTGTTTGTGATGAGTCAGTCCTGAACTCAGGATAAATCCTCCTGAAGCTATGAGTTAATACAGGTTTTGGAGGGTGAGCTGAGATACAGCATAGTATCAGTGTACGTGATTGACAAACACTGTGAGAGTACAGAGGGAAGGTCATTTATAAAAACGGAAAAGAGTAGTGGACAAAGAATGGAACCTTGATGGACACCAACATTTATTGGGGCAAGGGTGGAAACTGCATTACTAAAGGGAACATATTGCAGACTTCCAGAGAAATAGCTCACAAGCCAAGAGGCTGCTGGTTGAGAGATGCCCACCTTAATTAATTCAGAGTGGAGCAACGTGTGGTCAACAGGGTGTAGTGCTAATGACCACCAAGCAGGAAAGATACCTAGGGGTAATCATATATGATGACCTAAAGGTGGCCATACAGTGTGACAAAGCACTGGGAAGAGCTAGTGGGATGCTAAGGTGCATAGGGAGGGTATCACTAGCAGAAAAAGAGAGGCAAGATTACCACTGTATAGATCACTGGCGAGACCTCACCTAGACTATTGTGTCCAGTTCTGGAGACCACATCTCCAGAAGGACATAGACAGAGTAGAGGTGGTCCAGAGGAGGCAACTAAAATGATTCAGGGCCTGTATCAAAAGCCCTATGAGGAGAGACTAAAGAACCTCAGTATGTACACCCGGGAGGAAAGAAGGGAGAGGGGCATATGATAGAGACTTTCAGATACCTCACGGGTATAAATAAGGTTCAAGAGGGAAGCATTTTTCAGAAAAAGAGATGCTCAAGAACAAGGGGTCATGCAATGAAGCTGGATGAGGGTAGACTCCAGGGAGATGTGAGGAAGTACTTCACAGAAAGAGTGGCGAATGCCTGGAACAGACTTCCAGCAGGTGGCGTGGGCTAAAATAGTATCGGATTAAAGAAGGCATGGGATAGGCATAAAGGAACCGTAGTGGCAAGGAAAGGGGGGAGGGGTAAAGCCAGAGATGAAGTAGGGTCTGCGGCATTATAGTAAGTAGGGTAAATGGGCAGACTAGGTGGGCCAGACAGTCCTTATCTGCCATCAAATTCTGTTTCTACATTTCTGTGCTCTTATTGCACTTAACACTGTTTTAATCATGTACTTTAGTCCATGATTCCATGTCAAAACAGTGTATCAAAAATGGCTAGGACAATATAAGCCCAGGAATATGAACACCAGGAAAGACAGTGACTGAAAACTTCAACGAGGTGTCAAACCAGCGAAAAGTGCAAACAAACACCACACAAACATTTACAAACATTCCCAGTGCTCATATTACTGATCTTATATTGTCCTCACTATTTTTAATATGCTGTTTTGATAGGATGCCCTATTCCACTTTTTTGTTACTGTGAATGGTGTAATTGCTATGTAATTGCATTTAACTGTGTATTGTGCAGCTGTATAATCCAACCATATAATGGCAAGGGTCCTGGACTTCAGCAAGGCTAATTTTATAAAGATGGATGAATGCCTTAGGAATTACCTGGCAGGGAAAGATGACCTGGGGGGTGGAAGAACAGTAGGCCAGACTACAAGAGGGTATAGTAAAGGCAACAAACCTCTGTGTCAAGCAAGTGAGCAAAAAGAAGCAGAGTGCCCTTACAGAAATAATTATATGAAATGTTTTCATGCTATACACATAAAACTACCCATGTAAAATGCATGCTGCAAGTATGACTTAAATGTTAAACTGGAACTGATTGCATGCATGTGGTGTGCATGCAGCAAGCAAGTGTGGAAATCATACTTTTTATGTTAAATTGGAACACACTACATGCATGTGGCATGTATGCAAAAAGCAAGTGGTCACTGATAACTGCACACACAGAAGTTAAGTGACTTGCTCAGGATCACGCCATATACAAGTGGGGGTTGTTGAGATTCAAACCCAGGCCTTCGGGTCATTTCTAAGTCTCCTGGTTTGCAGTTCAGTGCCTTTAACCACAAAGCTATTCTGCCTGCACACAGATGGCTTGCTTGTTCTTCAATACAAATCTGCATACATCTGCATGCATGCAGCATGCTTACAGCCACTGTTATACTTTAGTTTTCTTGTCTCCCTCTTCTCAGCTGCGCAGCTGAGCTGTAGCACACATACCAGTGGAAACACATGTGGTTCCTCCCACCCTCAATACACACACTTACCCAAAAACCTACGTAATTACTTCTGCCTGGCCTGCACTCCTACTATTTTCTCTACATACAGTAGTTGTGAATGCTTCCACACAAACAGACATTAAGGGGCAAACACAAAAGTAATAATAATCTTTAGTGGGGGGAGTCAGGGGATGCAGTCCCCCACAGAAAAAAGGCTTATGCCCCATGGCAGAAATCGTGCTATATTGGCAGTGCAATTTTGTCATGTAGCATAATGTCTTGTGACATTATGACCCCGTGCCTCCCTGCAACATGATCTAAGTACTATAGAAAAATGGGCAAAGAATAACAAGATGTTATTCAATCATGATAAGAACTACATTTTGCATTTTGGCAAAAATAAACCTGGGAACACTTATTTTCTTGACAACATTATGAATAAATCTGTAGACAAGGAATGGGATTTGGGTGTGATAGTAAATATAGCTATCAGTATTAGACCACTGCAAAAAAAAAATTAAAAATCAGCCAACGTAATGCTTAAAACTAGCCAATTCACATTTATTTCAAGAACTGAGCACTATGTGACTCCATTATGCAAAACTTATATTAGACCGCATTTGGGCTATGGATCCCTTTTTGGAGTTCATATTTAAAGCAAGATGGTGACCTACTTGAGAGAGTGCAGAGAAATACCACTAATATGGTGCCTCATTTAAAAGGTATAGAGTACAAAGCTAGAATGAACGGAACTGATCTGTTTGAATTAAAAGGTAGAAGACAGAGGACAGAGAGGGGATTTATTACTGCTACTCAAAATTCTAAATTCACCTAACCTAATGTCCCAGTGTGAGCTCAAATACTGTAATAGATTAGTAAACCTAGGATCCCACAATAGACAGATTATGATCCCTAGGGCTAACACCAACAAAGGGAATGGCTATTTCACTATGCGGGCAGCTAAAATACGGTACACACTACCAAATGGGCTTGTTAATCTAACCTCCCTAAATGAATTTAAAAATGGGCTTGATCAATACTTTTACTCAAAACATATTATGGTATAATTCACCCATGGCTTTGGGTGGGAAACAATCCCAATGGGCAAATTGCCTACTTTTGTCTACATGATTACTGGTAAACAAGTACTGGGCAAGCATAAAAAACCAAGAAAACAAGGAGGCTTGACATAGCCACTTCATGGGGGGAGGGACACAGTGAAAACAATAGTATTTGAATAGTAATTGTTAATTTGGAACTCAGGTGAAAATAATTACACCATGGTAAGCATTATTCCTACACTTGCTACCCTCCCAAATTATCACAAGAATTTCCCTGGCAGTGATAATGAGGCCCAAATATTCAGGTATCAGTCTCTTTAAGAGAGTTTGCAGGGTCTGTATTGGATATTGGCTGTTCTTGCAGACTGTTGCAAATTAGTGCTGCTGCAACCCACCAGTGCCACCCCAACATTCTCAACTGGGGGGCTGCTACAGGGGTGTGGGTGCTGATTCTGCAGAGGGAGAACTCCAGTATGAATGTGGAAGCTGCAGTTGTGAAATGCTAAAAAAGGAGAGAAACCCTATAGAATACAAAGCTAAGTCCTTGACTGGGAAAAGACATTCAAAACCAGTTGGTTATTTTATTTATGTTCACTGATGAAAGCTTCTTTTGTTTGTTTTATGTTAAAATCCATGCAAAAAAAACAAACATTTTTTTCTTTTTGTTGAGTTAAGCCAGTTGTTTTAGGAACACTGAAACCTGTTTACAGTCCATCTGTGAGTGCTCACAATCAGACTAGGTCCCATCTTGAATCCCATTGCTACAGTGTCACTATAAAATATGTGATGAGATGCCCATCCAGAAATGATAGTATCTCATTAAATTGAAACTGGCTGTGCTGGTCATTGCCAGTGGGAAGTAGGGAGTGGGGGTGGGGTGGAAGTACCAGATATGTTGTGCTGTGCAGTCATAGCAATTGACAGCCTGTTAGACCAATGGTGAGGCTGCAGCATGAACTGCAAACCTTCTCACTTGCTTGACGGAGTTGGTAAGTTTGGCAGTCACAGAAACTGATAGGCTAATGCTAACGTGTATGCTGCAGCATAAGGAGAAAGCCCTCTTACTGACTTGAAGTGGAAGAAAGGCAAATCATAACTGTCCTACATTATGCCTGGCATCTAATGTACATAGCCCATAAAAATGGAATTTATGTGCACATTAGCATCCATTTGCAATGACCATTTTGCAACCTGCAGCACATATATGCAAGAATTAGAGATGGAAAAATACTCCCAGACACGACTGCAAAAGCCATTTATTGACATGACAGGACTAGAGATGTGAAGTTTTATTTCATGATGTTAAGTTCCAGCGAAGTTGTAAAATTCGCCTTCACAATTTACTTTGTGAAAAACAAGCAGTCAGTCACTCCACATTGTGACAGTGCTCAGTCAGACAACATACAGGAAAAGCAAAGAAGCCTAGCACCAGTCACAGGTACTAGTTAGTTATTTTATCTGTGCAAAAAAGTAATTTTAGCATAAAAAGCATTTTGAAAAAAAGGTAAAGGGTACACTCACATTCTAACAGTGACAGCAAGTGTAGAGAAGCCAGCCTTAGGAACCCCTGATAGCTTTTGCAACGTGACTTTGTTAGGATATATGAGCCAATGATTACACTGGAAAAGAGCAATTGCACACCGCACAAAGCAAGGTTTACCAAACTAACACACTATGCTGCATTAGCCCTGGAAGCCCAGCTTACAAGATACCTGTAATGATCAATTACTTTCCCTTGTGAAATGAACCACACAGGTGAGAAAGCTTCAGCACTTCATTTTGGGGTTTATATCATCTCACACTCTGCCTCTCACAATTCATGTTATATACATTTTACACTAGCTTTTCAGAACTCAGCATATGCCTATACAAAGTAATCTTGCGGGGGGTGCATTACTGCATTTTTCCAGTCTGAGACTGCACTTTTTACACACATAACCCTTGCAGTCTTTAATTTTGGTTATATGTTCAGCAGTAACAGGCTAAGCGCTGTGCACTAGCCACAGTACCAACTCTATTTTTGCAGTTGCAAGGATATTAAAGGATATTAGCACAGAAAAGCAGAAAGCCTTAGAACAGAAATATTCTCATTAACCCTTGTGCATTCTTCTGCCAGCACTTTACAATATTTTCTTTATACCAAATTGTCATATTCCTATAGCTTTGTCAGAGGGGGATTAAATAAAATTGTAAACTAGTAACTTTGACTAGAGGCAGTCTTCTTTTCTTCATAAATTACAGTACTTTCTGAAGTTTCCACTTTGCCATTTTCTGTGAATTTTCCTGGCAAATTGGCATGTTTTCAGATGAAGTCAGGTGACTGTATGGTGAAGTAGTAAATTGGCCATAAAATTTAGGTACATTTGCATAGAAAAAGGGACACTTCACCTGGAGAAAAAATTGCAAAGTTGGCACTTCTCACTTCACAGATTTTGCCAACTTTGTGACTTAATTTGGAGAGCAAATCTCAGTTCCATTGCTCATCCCTAGACATGACATATATTGCTTCCAGCCCACATGAAAAGTACAGGGGACTACTTAATTTATGCATCAAAGGCTGAAGAGAAGACAGAAAGTAGCACACTTGACAATCCCCAAGCTGACTGGCTGAGGATGACCTAGCCACCAAATGCAGTCCCCTGACTGGTTGGCTTGGTCAAGTACCCATTTCTGCTGAACAGATATCAGTATGTTTGCCTTGCCAAATGAGCATTGGCCAACGTCAGCAATCTTTGCTTGCTCATTTTAATGGTGAAACTGCTGTTTAGTAAATGAAGGAGAAGCTAGTTAAAGTTCCAGAGACTCTTCCACAACATCGACTGGCTATCATCTGTATAAATGGCAGCATGCATGCTCATAGTAAACAGAACTCTATGAGCACACATACACACACCATCATTCATTCAGATCGCAGCTGGCTGAGGGGATAGGAGAGTCTGCACTAAGTGAAGAGGTGACCAGGGCCGCTCTTACAGTTCTTGAGGCTCACAGCAGACTGATGGCTTGGGGCTGTCCCTTGAGTCTACTGCCTATCTCCTCATTCACCCAGTCCCATGTGAAATACTCTTAGGTGTTTAGTGCCCCCCAAGTCCACACAAACCCACACAGCCCTCCTGCAGCTGAGTGGCAAAGCCCACTACTCACCTCCCTAGCCACTGCTATCAAATTTAAAATTCAGGTAACTGTCCGGCATCTAGTTTAAAATAATGGAGTTTGCCCTTTAAGGGGCAGACCAAGTTGTCCTGGTGCACCCCTTCCCTTTCCATCAGGATGGTGTGCTCAGAAGGGGAGATGGGAAGGAAGGGTAGGGGACAAAGGCTAGAACAATGGTCAGGCAACAGGAAGAGAAGGGGCGAGTGGAGGTACATAATGGGCAGCACAGAGGGGCTCAGTCACTTTTTGCTGTAGGTTTGATTTTTGAGCTTTTTGAAACTGCAGCATGTCGGATTGGCAGATTAATTGGAGGTTTGTGCAACATGGTAAAGAGGTAAGGAAGAAACAAACAGTATGGAAGAAAAGGTGTTGAGTGCTTTAAAAAAAAGAAAGGAGAAAGAGAGGAATATATATATATATATATATATATATAAAATCCAGAAGGATAAGAATGCACAGTTTGTGAGTAGGGGCTTGGGGTGTTTGACTGTGATGTAAAGGTTTCTGGGTTTTGAAACCCACAGTAGACTTTTTAAAATATATAGTATCTGAATGGGCAGTACAGAGGAACAAGAGGCAAGAGGCAAGAAAGTAGGGAAGTTGTGGTGTCAGAAGGATGTGTAGAAATAAAGCATAGTTTTAAACGACTGCATATTTCAGGATAGCAAGCATTTTGTGCCTTCCAATTTGAGCGTGGTTTACATGCAGCAGTGATAGTAAAGCATATTGTTGAACAGAAGAAACTGAGTGTAATTGGTACAGGCAGCAGTTTTTTTCTTTTCTGGAGTGATGCATATGGTAGCATTGATGGAGCAAAATGTGAAGAATGGCAGGAGAGGGTGAGCTGAAATGGGGGTTGCGAGCACTTTGTGGCGCAGTGGAGGAGGCATGGCACTGAGATACTGAAGGGTTTGCGGTTTGTTAAAACCAAAAAGGAGAAAACCCAGTTTGTTCACATACTCATCAGCTCAGGGTCTTGTTGGCACTAAAGACAGGAGCACAGTTGTGAGGATTTGTCAGGGGGAACAAATGGAAGCATTGAAAGGGGCCTGGCAGGACAGCTCAGAAGTGAATCAGGACAGAAAAAGGAAGCTGGGGGAATGCCAGAGAGTGTGGATCCTGTGCATTCAGGTGGTGTTGCCCAATGGGGCTTAGCAAGAGATCATGGGAACAGGATGCTGGAGAGTAGCTCCACACAGAGAAGGCGCGTTTAGGAGGCCTGAGCAGAGAGGCCTAGCTCAGACAGGGAGCAAGGGATGGATGCGGGCGGCCACATGGGTGTGACGTCACATGCCACATGAAGGCCACAAGGTGAGTGGGAGCCATAAGAAGGAGCTATGGAGAGAAGGAGGGGACCCCGGGGACAGCAGACAGAGGGAGGGACAGTAAGTGGGGGCCTGGTGGATATGGATAATGGGGGCCTGTATGGAGTAGGCCACAAGGTGTATGGTGTGACATCACATGTCCTCAGGACCACTCGGTCCAGCCACAGGTCTGCTTGGTGAAAAAACTGGAGTAAGGCTACAACGCCAAACAAAGGGACAATGCGCACTGGGGGAAGGGAGGGAGCAGCCAAGAAGCAAAGCTGCAGGGGAAAAAGGGTACATGGGGGTGGGGAGGCATGGGCCCAAAAGTACTTGACAAAAAGGAGGCTGGGGGGACACAAGGGGATAGGAGCCCGGCAGGCCAGGAAGCACGGCAATGACAGAAAAGGGGGGGAGTAGGCCTAAAGGAGGTAGGGACCTCCAGGGAGAGGGGATCAGAATCAGGCTGTGAGGCCTAGTAGCGCTGCCAAAAGGAGACAAGGGTGAAAGGACAGGCCTGGAGGGGCAACAGACAGAGGCATGTCACAGCATGCAAGAGGGAGAGCCTTTACAGGTCCTGGTACACACAAGAGGTGGCGCTTGAACCACACGGGGGGCTAGTAACCAGCCAGAGACTCATGGGGCCGGGCACAGAAAGGGGAAAGAACAGGCCCAAGGGGGTAACAACCAGAGGCATGCAAAAGGGGAGAGGCTTAGACCTGGGAGCCCACAGGAAAGGGCACCTGAGACGTGTGGAGGCCGCAACCATCCTCTGGCCCACGGGACTAGGGCTGGTGATGAGATAAGGGGCCTATCAGGTAGTGGGGGAAGAGAACTGGAGAGAAGGCAGGGGCGGAAGAGCGAGGCCAGTCATCTGGAAGGGGCCTGTGGTATGATTGCAATGGAGGATGGCCCAGGCAGAAGTTTAAAAAAAAAAAAGATATATATGGGAAGGGGGGGCTGCCATACGAAGGCATGCTGTAAACATAAGTTAACAACAGAATCTTGTTTTCTTCTCTTCAGTTGTCTTCACAGTTTGAAAGGAACGAAGGAAATGGTGCCAAAGAAGAGCAGGCCATTGAAGGAAGATGCTTACAGGGCCATAGTCGAATTGGTGGAAAAAGCCAACAGAATGTGGGAACTGGTGGAAAGGGAGAAACCAGGGAGACCTGGGGAGAAAGGGTAAGCGAGAATGGGGAAAGGGGGCAGAGGGAAATGGCCTGCTGAAAGGCCGCGCAGTCCCACCAGGGTACAACCACTAGCAGTGGGACCCACCAAGGTGGCTGATCTAGTACCTCTGCAGCCTATTGACCCAGTGCCACCAGTACCTCTCCAAGAACAAGTCGGGATTCCCCACCAGGGGAACCCAGACCGGATTTCCAGAACATAGTGGTTCCTCCACAACTGCTAGTGGTACACCCACCCATTCAACCACAGGGTGCCATAATGAGGCACCAGGAAGATGGCAGGCAACAAAGCTCAGACAAGGACACAGGTAACGCATCCAGTGCAGTGGGTGACAGTATAAAAGAGTATATAAGTCAAATTGTGTCAGCACTTGGGACAGGAGGCCTAGGGCAAATGAAGTCAGCTCTGGCAAAGATTAGGACAGAGAGGGAGGTACCAAAGGGGAAGGAAGGTGGTACAGAGAAAGACGGAAAAGGAACAAGGGAGATAGGTGCTCCGGGATGACGGTAGGCGAACATGTTCCATTGGCCACAAAAGAAAAAATATGGAAAGGAGAGTATGTGGATATATTTGCTTTGGTGAGCCGAGGAAGTGGCAGCAAAGTATGAGGAAATGGAGAACATAGGGAAGAGTGAAATGGCAGCAGCAGTAGTATTGTTAGGGAAGAAGGAGGAGGACAAATTCACAAAAGGGAAGACTTGGGATGGGTGGTTTGTAGGTTTTTCCACCTTCTCAGCCATTGTATTAGAGAAGAAACCAGAGTTGGGCATCCCACTCATCACATACTCCCTAATAATAAGGCAGGCAAAGGCAAAAGGGGGGGTGGGGTGGATATACTATGACAAATGTTTTCGGCAGAGAATGGTGACACACGGGGATGTAAGATGGGATATGAAGCAACTAGACTTATGGACAGATTATGTAATGGATCAGTCCACACCTGAAGGGGAGTGGCAGAGGAAAGGAGTTATGCCCCAGAGGTGCTGCTGGGCTTACAATAGGGCTTTTTGTTCATGGCCTCAATGTCATTTTCGGCACGCATGTTTGAAATGCAGGGGAATGCACCCGGCAAACAGATGCAGAACAGCATGGGCCCAGGAAGCACAAGGATCCGGGGGTCATAGTTCAGGTCAACAGTTTTTTCGAGAGGGACAGGGGTTTAAAGGGCAGGCATGGAACAGGGGAAGGAGGGGTAGGGGGAACACGAGTAGAGGAAGTCAGAATCAGTGACCGGAAAAGCCAAACACTGAATGAGAGGGAGGGACTGGGGAGGGTAAAAGGGAGAGAAGACAGAGAGCAGTTTGGGGCAACCAGAACCCCCACCAGGATAAAGGCATGGAAAGGTTGGTTGGACAGATATCCAAACAAAAAAGTGGCGGAGATGATCGGGAAAGGTTTTTGCACAGGTTTTTCATTGCAGTGTGAGGGTCCCAGACAAGCGAAAGAGGCAAGCAACCTAGGGTCGGTAAAAGGGAAGGAAGAGGGGGGATCACGTGATGCCTATGGAGGACTAGCAGCATCTGTTGTGGGCTCCCGACCCCGATCGGTAATTTGGCAGCTCAAACGGGTCATTTCGCCTCGCTTACGAAATTCTCATACCTCAAAGAACCTAGCTGTGTTTTCAAGTTCGCCTTTGGTTGGACTGGAGCTCTGCAATGCAGTCAAACGAGCAGGAATTAGAGTCGAAGCGGCCGCGCTGCAGCTCTTCTCCGACAGACACCGAGGAGTGCGTTTCATCGGGCAAGATCTACAGTGACCTGGCTGTAATTAGGAAGCTTTGTTTAGCTTGTGGATGACTTTGCAGAATTTAAGCCAGCTTTGACTACAGTTGGCACGTCGTGTCACTGATTCTGAGGCTCGGATCTCGTCTTTGGAAAGGGCGATGGAGAAATTGAGGCCTGCTGCTGTTGAATGTAAAAAATCTATTGCTAAATTGGAGGACAGAATGGACGATTTAGAAAACAGAAGCCGACAGAATAATTTAGTGCTGCTGGGTTTGCTGGAGGGCGAGGAGGCTCTAATATGCTCCTATTTTTACAGAAGTTTCTCAAAAAGACTGTTGGGCCCTCGCCAAACGGGCCGGAGTATGTGATAGAGAGGGGCATCGGTCTCTGAGAGCCAGGCCCCTGCCATCGGATCCTCGAGGCCAATAATATTTAAACTCCTTAATTATTTGGACCGGGAGCACATCCTCCATGAAACGAAGAAATTATCTTTGCTGCAATGGGAGGGCAAGAAGCTTCGGATGGCACCTGACTTAACTTGGAAAATGAGGCAAGCCAGGGCCTCCTTTTGCCCCATAACATCAAAACTATGGGCTGCGAGTATTCGACACCATATATTGTATCCAGCTAAATTGGAGGTTTCTACTAAAGATGGAGTGAAGCGATTTGAGAGCACAGAAGAGGCCTTAACTTCGCTCAGAGGGTTGATGCCTGATTTGTTTCCAACAAGCTGAGTTCCTGCTAGAATAAGGATATCCTTTGGTGGCTATTTGTTAAATTGGGACGTTATGTCTGGACATGGTCCGTTGCTATGGTTATATAGTTTGCAGTTTGAAAACTTGAGCTTTTACATGTTTTGAAATTAGTTTCAAGCATAGTAGCTTTAACTAAGGGACTTGTCTCGTTTTCTCCATAACTATTGAATGAGACTGTGCATCATTTTACACAGCTGTGGGAATTTGTAGTTTTTCATTTCGTCTATCAGAGGAAGCTGGAAGACTAATTATTCTGGACTATCAGTTCTTATTTATCTGGGGTATATAATTTTGCAGCTGTGATCATAACTTTGTGGGGGGGAGAGGGGTTCTCAAGTACCTAAGTTTTTTTACTTAGATGGCAAATTGGCATGCCTTCAATTGTTATACTGCTACTTAATTTGGGGGAAGGGAGCCCTGCCTCTATGGCGTATCATGAACCAATCTGTATGGAGTTGGCTTTGGGCCAGGGGGGTAGTTGTTCAGTTGTTTGTGTTAAGAGGGTTAATCTGGGGTCGGGGGGGTGAGGCGGTTGAGGGGAGTGTATGGGGGTTTTAAGGGTTTTTTTTGGGGTGGGGCAGCTATCCATATTATGTTTTTGATGACTATTAGGGAGGATGTTTTCTAGCTTAAAATTTCTTACATGGAATATTAAAGGGGGGAAAGATAATTGTAAAAAACATTTAATTTTGAACCACCTGGCTCGATATCACCCGGCAGTTGTATTTTTACAGGAAACCCACGTGCTTTCGAGCCATCTTTCTCATTTTAGGAAAAAGTGGGTTGCCCAAGTATTTGGGGCTGGCTATTCTTCATCTAGCCGGGGAGTAGCAATTTTGATTGCTCGAGGAGTCCCTTTTGTACAATCAGATATAATTACTGACTCGAAGGGCAGATATATTATAGTCTCTGGCACTCTGGGTGGATTGGGTGTGGTATGGGATCAATTTACGGCCCCAATACAGAGTCCCCCTCCTTTTTTGCTCATTTGGCTGAAATTTTATCCCCTTCAAAGAGAGGGTGATTATATTGGGAGGCGATTGGAACTTGGTCCAGTCAAATAAGCTGGACAGATCTGCAAGTAAGAATTTGCAGGCTTCTACAGCCCAGCATGCTCTGGATGAATGTACTTCATTTTTAGGGCTGAGGGACCCATGGAGGCTGCTTAACCCCTTAACCCGAGACTATACTTTTTTCTCACCGGTACATAAAACCCTTTCCAGGATTGATTACTTTCTGGTGAGTCAACAGTGTATCCCAGAGGTTACGGAGGCGTTGTTGCTTCCTAGAGTAATTTCTGACCACTCTCCAGTCCAGCTTGTATGGTCTCCCTCATATATCTCAAGGAGGTCCTATTCATGGTCCTTAAATGACAATATACTCAAGGATGGTTACGTGCTAGACAGATTTCGCTCTTACGTGCAAACATCGATCAGTTTCAACTGGGGTTCAGTGTTGAACACAGATCAATCATGGGCAGCCCTTAAAACGGTGTGGAGAGGGGAATTAATTAGGATTGCTTTGGTAAGGAAAGCGAAACATAACCAGAAACTATTTGATTGTTTAAATAGGATTAAACTACTGGAGAATATACATGAGGATGTAAGGTCAGTAGCTCAGGATGCGAACTATCCACGTTAAGAGCATGGTATGCGGGTGCTATGAAGGGAGAAAGTGGTGAGCTCTTTGGGTAGAATTAAGACTTATATTGGCCAAGGCAGTAAGGCTGGGAAATTGTTGGCCTGGCAATTAAAGCAAAGAGCTGAATCTAAATGGGTCCCGGCTCTGAAGCACCCTGTTTCAAATGATTTAGTTACCGACCCTAAGGATATCCTTCAGATTTTGTGACTTATAACAAGGATCTATATAAGAGCCGGTGTATACCCCCAGGTCCTTTCCAATATGAGTACTTTTTGTCAGATATACCACTCCCTTATTTGTCACAGGAGTCTAGGTCGTGTTAATTTCCCCTATCTCCAATGAGGAGGTTCTGCTTGCTATTGATTTCGCTAAAGGTTGATATGAGCCGGGCCAGATGGTTTTATGGCCTTTTTCTATAAATCATTTAAAATCGAAGTAGCCCCGCTATTAAATCAATTATTTACCTTTTGGTTCCTTCACGGAATTAAGGATAAATCTCTTTTTGAAGCAAGAATAATTTTATTACCTAAGCTGGGGAAACAGACAGATTTGGTGGAGAATTATAGACCTATCTCGTTGTTGAACCTGGACGTAAAAATATTTGCAAAAATTTTGGCTTCCAGACTTAGGAAGGTCTGGGGCGAACTGATCAGCCCGGAGCAAGCCGGATTTGTTGAGGGCCGTACTTCGGCTGATCACTTCAGGAAATTATTTTATTTAATTTCTGCGGCCAAAGACCCCAATCTAGAAGCTTCTTTGATTTCTGTAGATGCAGAAAAGGCTTTTGATCGGGTGGAGTGTTTTTTTATGTTTGAAGTCTTGGCCAAGTTTGGGTTCCCCCAGCAGTTTATCCAGCTAATCCAAATTCTTTACTCATGTCCATCAGCCAGAATTCAAAATAATAATTTAATTTCTGAGTCCTTTCCGCTTTTTAGAGGTACCAGGCAAGGATGCCCCCTGTCGCCCTACTTATTTAATCTTTATATAGAACCCCTGGTTAGGGCGATTAAGGCTGACTCTAAGATTCATGGTATTGGGGTAGGTCGTCAGGAACATAAATTGTCGGCCTTTGCAGATGACCTTTTGTTACATATTAGAAACACAACCATTTCTCTTCCTAGAGCTTTGGAGATTATTGAGATTTTTGGCAGTTTTTCAGGTTTTAAATTGAATTTAGCTAAATCTACATTGTATCCCCTGTCAACCTTTCTGGATAAGGAATGGTGTGTAAATTTAGGCCTTCAGTGGCAAACTAAGTCTTTAGTGTATCTCGGTATACAAATCTCTAAAAACTTAGAGGATTTGGCGCAGTTGAATTTGAAACCTACCATTAAAACCATCAAAGAGGATCTGGAAAGGTGGATGAAGCTTACCTTGTCTTTGTCTGCGAGGTTTAATACAATCAAAATGGTGGTACTGCCAAAAATTCTTTACCCCCTCCTCAACTTGAATATATACCTCCCTAAAACTTTTTTCCAAAACTTATGCAGACTTTTACGAATTTATATGGGAACAAACCTCCTCGGAGGGCTTATACCAAGCTTTGCAGGCAACGTAAAATGGGGGTCAACAACTTCCGATTTTTAGATATTATTAGCAATTCATTCAGCAAGGGCTATGTTTTGGTCAGGTAAGTGCGCTAGTTCCCCTGTAGGTCTAGGTTGGATAGGGCCTTTGCTAGTGAAATGAAGATAGATTTGAGTCCCTTTTATATGTTCCGTGGGTAAAGTTTCAGGTAAAATTAGAGTCGCCTCTTGGATGGGACGTGAGGGCTGTACACCAACTGTACACTGAGCTAAAGATTAACCCACGGTTTGATCTTTCCCAACCTCTACTGAAGAATCCAAATTTGTTATTGGCAATCGTCCAATAGTTAGTTTTTCCCAACATCTTTTCCCAAGGTCAGGGTTTCTGATTTCTATGGAGATAGTTCCATACTTCCTTCCTAGATTAGCACAAAAATTTGGGGTCAGACCTCAATCTATGTTGAGATTGGCTCAAATTAGAGTTGTATTCAATCTTTTTTCAGAAAGGTACTTTTCGGACCAGGTGGGGACTTTGGGATAATCTGTTGCTTTTGTCTATCAGCTAAATTAATATCCAAAACTTATCAGTATATTACTACGAAGATGAGTGCTAACTTATCTCCAATTTCTTTTATTGGAAGGTAAATATGTCCCTAGACTGGCGGAGAAAGTATGGGAAAAATATGGACTGACATTCATGTATTCATAAAACAGGATAGGTTAAGAGATATCCAATTTAAGCTGTTACATAATATCTATATCTCGGCTAAATTACATCCGGTGGAACCGTCAATTTTCTCCAGCATGTGTGAGTTGCAATGATTCCATTGCTACTACTTTTCACAAGTTATGGACATGTCCCATGAGTGCTCATGTTCTGGGAAATGGTTAAGCAGGGTTGAAACCTTCTGCAACCTCTCTCACCTTTTTAAACCAGAGATTTGTATTCTGGGAGGTATGACTCTATTCCACGTAAATATCTTGAAGGTAACGCATGGCGTTAATAGCTTCAGTTACTAAATTGGTGATGTTAAGACACTGGCGGGAGGTTTGGACACCATCCTTTAAGGAGTGGTGGGAGGAGTTCCTGAATGCGTATATGCTGAAAGGGTGGTATATTTATCTGTTCATTCCTGCATAAATTCAACAAATATTGGAAAATTTTGCTCACAGTCTGAAAGAAAGATATGGATACTAATCCAACAAATAAATTAGTTGTTAATACTAATATTTCAGCACTAATCCCTCCTCTGTTTTTAATCTTCCTCCTGGCCTATACATTCGATCACCTTTTTCTTTTATGATTCGTGGGTTTATTAAAGCTATTTTCTTCGACGTGACTTAAGTGTCCTTCTAAGGTAGTAGGGATTCACACTCTTTCTCCCCTCTTAAAATTGGCTTTGCTAGGCTAAGATTATAAAGCCTATATTATTTAATATTTTATTATTCTTAATTTTATGGATAGCTGCTGGTGGTGGGGGGTTAGAGGTTTGATTTCAATTGGGAGGTTTGGTTTTTCTTTCTATTTTTTTCCTTTATTATTAACTGTTAAGATATCTTTAGAACGGGTTTGGTGCACACTGTATACCCTAGAGTTTATGGTACTTATATTGTTCTTGTGCACATGTACGGTATGTAGTATGTTTTTGGTTGAATAAAGTACATTTATTTGAAAAAAAAAAAAGGGAAGGAAGAAATGTTAAGAGAAAAGATAGAGAAGGAAAAGGCAGTGGGGAGAGTAGAAGGCCCATTTGATACCCCTCATTGCAGGACATGAGGATCTCACCATGGAGTTTGGTACCCAAGAAACAGGAAGGAGAATACAAGGTGATTTACCACCTATCCTTTCCAGAAGGGGATTCGGTGAATGATTTTATCGAGGAGGAGTATAGTAGGGTGACATATGTGACATTAGAAGATGCAGTCTGGATAATCCAGGCTACTAAGGATGCATGAATGGCAAAAACAGATATTGAATCCACGTTCAGATTGCTGCCAGTTAGGAGAGAAGACTGGGACCTCTGGGGTTTTAAAATTGGGGGTCTGTACTATTTTGACAAAGCCATGCACATGGGATGTTCTATAGCATGTGCAACATTTGAAGCATTCAGCACCTGTTTACAGTGGATATTTCAAGATAAAACTGGTTATAGAATATGTTATGCACTATTTAGATGATTTCGTTTTCATCGGTAGTGGGGAAAAGGAGACACAAAAAATGCTGGTCAAATTTCAAGAGCTGTGTAAAGAATTAGGGGTTCCGCTGGCACAGGGGAAAACAGAGGGTCCCAGCAGGGTGCTAGAATTTCTGGGTATTAAGATAGATGCCCCAGGGGGAAATATTCAGGCTGCTGGACAAAAAAGTGGAAAAATGGAAAGAATTGATCCAAGTACATATCAGCAGGAGAAGGGTACAACTAAAACAAGTACAGCAGGTACTGGGGCACCTGAACTTTGCCTGCAGGGCTAATTGACCAAGAAGAGCATTCACAAAAAGGTTAGCAAGGGCTACAGCTGGGGTGACCAGACCACACCATTGGGTAGACCTGACAAGAGGTATCAGGGGAGATTTTAAAGTATGGGAGGAATTCCTCAGGGAGTATAATGGCTGCTTCTTCTGGCAGGAGGAATGGGTGTATAACATAGACCTCAATCTTTACACAGATGCAGCGGGGGGCCTAGGCATGGGGGGCTATGTGAGGGGCAGGTGGTTTGCAGAACCATGGCCTTCTGACTGGGTAAGGGATGGCAAGGTAAAAGACATAACATTGTTAGAGATCATGCACATCTGAGCATGTACCTTGGTTTTGGGGGGAAGAATTACGGGATCAGAGAATGACATTCTGGTGTGACAATAGAGCAGTGGTAGAGGTCCTAAACAACAGGGGAGCCAGGTCAGAAACGGTTATGCAAGTCTTGCAACTTTTAGTGCCAAGGGCCTCACAGCTGAACATGTAATTCAGAGCAAAACACATAGAAGGGGTACACAATACCCTGGCTGACTGCCTTTCCTGTCTGCAGCTGGACTGTTTCCGGAGGCTGGTGCCAACAGTGGAGGAGCAAAAAACGTCCATACCAATGAACATCTGGGATGCTGGCAAGAAGGAGCAGAACTGTTGTTTCACAGCTCATGGGCACCTCAGACTCTGAGGGCCTACTATGGGGCCTGGTGAGTGTTTTAAACATTCAGGGCAACACACCAAATGGAGGTAAGTAGGGCACTCACAGAAGAACAATTGGGAAAGTTCACTGTAGAGCAATGGCAAAAAGGAACAGCTCACACCACAATGGGGGTCTATCTGGCAAGGATTAGTGTTATCTGCAGTCTAAAAGGATGGAAGGACCTGACAAAATCATTGTTCATTAGAAGAATGATGCAGGGATGGGGTAGGTAAAAACAAGGGTCAGTAGACAATAGAAGACCAATAGGGGAACAGTGGCTAGCAAAACTAAAGGATGTGCTACTGGCAATATGCAGATCAATGACCAAGGCCCAGCTGTTTCACATGATTTATGTTGTAATGTTTGCAGGGGCCATGAGAATGAGTGAGGTAGTAGGCTATGGCAAAAAAGACAAGGAGGGAGGTTTAGAGTGGGAAGATATAATCTGGGGGATGAAAGAGATACAGATCAGGATTAAGAGGTCAAAGATGGATCAAAGTGGATAGGGTTGCTTGGTGACACTAAAGAAACATGTAGAGGGCACAGTGTGCCCAGTGCAGGCTTTGTGGGTTTTCGCCGCAGAGCATGGTACCAGGACAGGGAGATTATTTGTGCATGGTGATGGAAGTAGGATGACAGGTTATCAAGTCACAGCATTACTCAAGAAAGGCATGCAATTCCTGGGGGAGGATCTGGTTAATTCTTCATCCACCCTTGCAGATTGGGGCTGCCTCACAGTGGGCAGCAGCAGGCGAAATTGTGAATAGTATTTTGGAAAGAGGACGCTGTCGGTCTGCCAGTTATAAGAGATACGTTCGAGCACTGAAGTGTGGAGATTAACATATTACCTCTGTTTTGCTACAGATCTGGAGACAAAATGGGGCCGGGGGGACAGGGAGAGGGATACTATGGTGAAGAAACTAAGACCATATATAAGATAATTATTTTTGCTTAAACCCCATAGGAAGAGGGAGGATCATGGAAGTCTGGATCTGCAGCCACTCCTATATTTATTGGGCAGAAAGGAGAGCAGAGAAAAAGGCTGGGAGAAAGCAGCTTTACCAAGATGTGAAACAATGTAGGTTGGTTTGGCGTGGCATCCGGGGGATGAGATGGGCACAACTGCTTCCCACCTTGAAGGAACTTAAGGAACGGTGACCCAGTCCAGAGTTAATTATTATACATTTAGGGGGCAATGACCTTGCGGGCAAGCCATGGGTGGACACATACTTGCAGATAAAAAGGGACCTAGAAACAATACAGCAGTGGTAGCCAACGGTAAGCCTTGCCTGGTTGGATATGATACCAAGGAGGATTTGGAGGCAGGATCACAGCCATAGAGCCATGGACAGGCCAGGAGAAAGATAACAGAAGGGTAGGGACCCTGGTAAGGAAAATGGAAGGACAGGTAATACTGCGGGGTGTGGAAGAGTGGGCAGAAGATTTCTACAGGTTAGATGGGGTGCACCTGTTGGATCTAGCCATAGACATGTTTAACACAGAAATGATGGGTTTTATAGAAGCATGGAGGAGGCATGCAAAAAATGGAAATTAAACAAAAAAATAGGAAAATATACATAAAAAAGGGGAGAAGAGAAGGATTCGGAAGGAGGTTTCCCTGAGGTAAGGGAGAATAATACCCTAAGTGAGAGGAAAGCCAGTTGTACAACGCAAGCTGAAGACTGGCTATGGGGAAAAGGGGGGGAAGGGGGAGAAAAAGGAATAAGACCAAAAGAGGAAGAAGCTGAAGGAGAAACGCGGTCTCGGTTTTCACCATTACCTAACAGAAAAGGACAAGAAGAAGACACCCAGGTTTTCACCTGGGGGGAGAAAAAAAGGAAGAAAGAGGGATGATCAGAGATTGTTATATGGATAAAAATAAAGGAAATTGTGAGAGATTTAATAATAAAAGATGATGAAATGAAACATGGAATTATGATATAAATTAATTGCCAATCTGAGCACAACAACAAACAATGGTCTCCGTCTTTTTGTGAGGGAAAAGGGGGGAATCCGGGACAATAGAGTTTCCCCTTTAAGGGGCAGACTAGGTTGTCCTGGTGCACCCCTTCCCTTTCCATCAAGGCGGTGTGCTCAGAAGGGGAGGGGGAAGGAAGGGGAGGGAACAAGGGATAGAACAATGGTCAGGCAACAGGAAGGGGAGGGGCAAATGGAGGTACATAATGGACAGCACAGAGGGCTCAGCCACTTTTGCTGAGTGTTGATCCCTCCCACCCACCCTATAAGACAGAGCAAGAGGAGAAGACAGTCAAGAAGGAACTGTATGGTAGGCCTGTCAAGGTGGATGACAGACGGTCTGGTAGGACTGTTATTGGACTGCCAATGGTGGCTGGCAGATAATAATATGGCTATTGGACTGACAAAGGTGGATGGCAGGAAAAAGGGGAGGAAGGGGGGGAGGAAAAGTAATGAGACCATAAGAGGAAGAAGCTGAAGGAAAAAAGTGGTCTCGGTTTTCACCGTTACCTAACAGAAAAGGAGAAGAAGAAGGCACCCAGGTTTTCACCTGGGAGGAGAAAAAGAGGAAGAAAGAGGGATGATCAGAGATTGATATATGGATGAAAATAAAGGAAATTGTGAGAGATATAATAATAAAAGATGATGAAATGGAACATGGAATTATGATATAAATTAATTGCCAATCTGAGCACAACAACAAACAATGGTCTCTGTTTTTTTGTGATGGAAAAAGGGGGACTCCGGGACAGTGACAAAAGCTGTATTGATACACCAGAATGCATTGATATAACAGTTTGTCTGATTTTTAGTTGACTGTGACATCTGTGATCTCCATGCCCATTTCGCCAGTCACAATATGGAATTATTGGACAGACTGGATGGACTGCTTAGATATTTTTCTGCCCTTTTCTATATTTTTATTTCTATATATTGGTGCATCAGTATAGCAGCTGGAGGTATTTTACTGTACGTTAGACAACTGCTGGGGCAGGAGGAGAGCAGAGGGCTAAGTTACTGGCCATTGTAGGAAGTGATAAGGGTATAATTACAAAGCAGCAGGTATTTTACACAGGGCTGGGTGAAAAACAGGTGACACTAGACACCAGGGAATATTTTGTATAGGACTAGATGACCCTGATAAAGCAGTTTAACCCCTGAATGCTTTTGTCCATACAGCTGTAAAAACAGTAAAATCAGGGACTCACTGAAAATTGCACCTCGGCTGGGTTATCCAAGGTCAATAAATTGTTTTTTTTCAAAAATCCAGCTTTGGATCAGTGATGTCAAGAGGTGGGACATTCATTCAAAATGTAGATGCCTAGAGTGTGCCCTCCTTGCCTGGGATGACAGTAGTGGAGGCCACAAGGGAGGGTGGCAGAATATCCACAACAATGCTCTTCTCAGTGGTAGGACAACGAAAGAGAAAGTGCTGCACAATTACTGGAACTTTTGATGGTGCTACCAGTGTTTAGGGGCTGGAGGAATGACATAGAGAGAAAGTGTTGCAAAGCATGCAATGGGATTAGATGTTCCATTACAGTTCACACACTTACAGCACAGCCAGTCATGATGCAGCACAATAATTTGCAGTAAGTGACATGTCACAAAATATTGCATGACAAAAGGGCTTAATTGCCATTGCAATACACTGTTCCCTGCTGCATACTGCAGCATTTTGTGGTGCACTACAGCACTACTGAGTTGCATCCTGGCTAGCACCACTGTAGCATAGGTAGGAGGATCTGTCACCTGGGTCCTGGAGAGCTTATGGTAGGGGTAAGGAAGGCATGTCATCCATCAAAGCTGAAAGGCAAATATGCAAAAGGGGTCACAATCGATCTGTATTTCTTTAAGGATGAAAAAGGGCAGACAGGGATTGTCAAACAGAACACTATAGTTATCCTATAGTTATCTGATGGGGGCGGAGGTTGCATCCTGTGAGACCTGCAGAAATACAGGGAAAACCTGGTTAGCATTGGTAAACTTTGCAGAAATAGTAGCGAGAGAAAAGACAAAGTAGTAGAAAGGTGCAAGGGATACAGACAAGCAAATAAATTAAGTAAAATATAGTTTAGAAAAAAGGGTACAGTTTAAGGAAAAGGTGAAAAGGTGAGACAGAAAGTGACTCTAGAAAAAGAAAAGCAGAAAGAAACAGACATTTACATAAGGGAAGAAAAGTGCAGCCGGGGGTGTTGTTCAGAGGTACCCTGCAGCACCCAGTTGTTTTTTAAACTTCAGGATCTTTGGTGGGCTAGGGACTCATTTTAAACGATTGCTTTATGGCCCGTGGGCTCTTGTGGCTATGGGCCAATTTTGTTCTCAAAGTACACATGGCATCTAGTGAATCAAGAAAAGGCATCTCCCTTCCTGGGCTGGTAGCCCTACATGTCTTCTGCCTGCCCTGTGTCCCTCTGACTAGAGGAGCAGGCAGAGCAGAAAAGTACAGCCACACATATAAACAACTGGTAACTTACTTCCTGGCCCTGGATGAATCTTGAGTGCTACTGCAGCTTTACTGATTACTAGTGCTGCCAGTGTCAGCAGTGGGGTGATGACAGAAAGTGCTGCGCTATGATTTATTGGTTAGTAGTTTTGCTGGTATCAGTTGAGGGTGGGGAATGTTGAAAGTGCCGCAGTGTGCTTTATATATTACCAGTGCTGCCAGTGTCAGCTGGTGATTGTCAGGAAGACAAAGTGGCTGCTAGAGAGAAAGCACTGTACTGCGGCTTTGCTGAAAGCTTGATAGAGACAATTAGGTTCATACTAGTGGTTAACAGGCCCTGCTGGGTCACTTTCTGACTGTCAGACAGTCAACTGATTCCTTACCCTCCATCTGTTGCAGAATTATCTGACATTTGGTTCTCCTGACAGAGTAAGGGACTCTGCAGGGAACGGAACCTGGGTCTCCCAATTGCTACTTGACTACAATGTCCCCCCCTTCCCATATATGCTCTCCCTTCACAAAGCATTGGCATTCTGGCCATATGCATTTGGAACACAAATCATAAACTCATGTTTAGCTGCCATGGACCTGCTTTCACCTTCTAAGTGAGTTTATTTTTTTCACAACATCATACTAATAAACTAACGTTAGGGCCCTGTGATCTGATCCCCTTCATATTTACTATGCAGATGACCCATTTTCTAAGAAAGTTATAGAAAATATGTTCAACTGACTTCACCAATTCTTTCTATACTATTCTGTAAAGCAAAAAACAAATGTTACTGTCATTTTTTTGACAAACCTTTGACCTGGAGTTGACCCACCTGGTGTTGTGTGATCAGTGATTATAGCAAGTTGTACTGGTCCTTCTGCTGAGCCAGATAGCCTGAAGCCTGTGATAAGGTCTTTGCCAAGCCATCCATTCCTTCTTTGAGCTGCTGGCTCACCCTTAAGTCCTTAATGATCTCCCTCTGGCTGTCAACACAACCAACCACACTGGATGCCACAGCAGAGCAGGGACTAAAGTGTGGAAGGGAAGGGAGGACACCTCACACACACTGGGATACAAAAGAAAGCACTACACTATAGGTTTACTGGTGTTTCCAATGTCAGGTGGTGGGGTGAGTACTGGAGAAAGTACTGCACCCCAGCTTTGCTGTTTCCATTGCTGCTAGTGTCAGCTAAGGAAAGTGAAGGGAGGAGAAAGCACTGCACTATGGTTTTATTGCTCATCAACACTGCTAGTGTCAGCTGAGGGCATGCGAGGGAGAAAATGCTGCACCATTGCTTTGTTGTTTACTGACACTGCTTGTGTCAGCTGGGGGGGAGTAGACAGGAAAGAAAGCACCACACCACTGCGTTTTTGCCTACTGGTGGTGCTAGTGTCAGCTGGGGAGGGCAGGAGTGGATGAGGGAGAAAGCACTGTACTACAGAGTTCTTGTTTACTGACACTGCCAATATCAGCTGACAGGCAGGTGGGGGAAAAAGCATGTGGAGGTGATAACCATCATACTGGCCACATCAGTAGGGACAGGAAGGGAGTACATCTTACGCACACTTGCAAAATCTTGACTTGGAATGGCAAAGGAGGTGCAACTTTGCTGTTTACCAGCACTGCCTTGTCAACTGGATAGGGCTGGGTGGGGGGAGTTGAAGAGGAGACAAACTCAGAATTGGAAGAGCATGACTGACAGTGGAAGAAAGCAACCACAATGCCAGCACTGCACCATTTCATCCTTAGGAAGCTCTGTGACTGGAAGTCAAAACTGGAAGTAACAGGTAGGAGGGAATGTATAACTTTCAAGCAGTGTGATTGCTGTAAAAACATAGCAAAACATACATTTTGCAGCAATGTCATTAGCTACAAATGGGGTGAGCAATGGCTTAATAAGTGCATGCCAATGTGTGGTGTATAAAAAGACATCAGAGACTGCATTTTGTAGCTCCATGATTTGTTGAGCCTTGAAAAGCCACCAAACTCCTGGAGAGAGCTCCAGAGTGACAGACAAATGTTTGCTTAGCCTTTAGAAAGTAAATTGAATAACATTTTGATTGAAGCTGAGCTTGGTTTCACTTATAAAAATCTTCGTTATCACATAAACTTTCAATTAGTAGGTGGTCTACAACTGCTTTCTTTAATATTTGAAAATAATTTTGCATTTAACATTTTAATAATATGGACTGACCATATCCAGTTTCTCAGTCTACCAGTGCTACTCTGTGTCAAAAATGTCAGATGTATTTCATGCCCCATTTAAAGTTGAAAGCATCGAAGTGATTTAGATGATATATCAGCACCAGGCCCTAATGGCATTTCTATAGAAATGCATGAGTACAAAGCCCAAGTCGTTTTCTGTCATTTTCCCTCATTTATAATATTTTGCAGTATCTATGCCATGTTAAAATGAAGTAGGAATAATTGCAGTGTTCTGTTCATGCAGCTGATGACAAACAGTCTGTTTCAAATGTTCATCCAGTCTGTCTTTAGCTATCCTTTCTAATGTTCTGGAAAGAATTCTTGCAATTACTAATCCCTGTCCACACAGAATTGACAATGCCTTGAATCAGTTTTGATATATCACGTCTGTTCTTGCACCTGCAAAGCTCTTTTGTCAATCTTTTCTCCTTCATTCAACGCATATAATAAGGGGATAACAGTGCACAGCAAAATTTAATTTTGCTGATTCTGGAGACATTTTGTTCCATTCAGTACTGTTTAAATAGTAGTCAGCTCAAAAGCCTTCATAATGTTTGCATATATTCCCATGATAAGCACCATTAGGATGAAATGTGCATCGGTGACTTTTCAAAGCCCCGCTTTACTGCCAGTTGGAAAATATGCTTATCTGTTGTCTATTGGTTAACTAGGATCTGCAGTTTATCCAATAGGTAGGGAAATGGGCAGACTAGGTGGGCTAAGCGGTCCTTATCTGCCGTCAAAGTCAACATTTCAATGTTTCTGTAGTACTGTAGCTGCAGTACTTTCTGCATTATGGTTACTTTTGGTCTCAAAAAAGAGAATTCACTTCAAACCATATCCATTTGCATCACTTGGTTTGATTACAATATTATAAGCAAAACAAATACAAAAGAATGAAAGAGCTGTAAAGTTCCACCAGTGGTATAAAGCCATGTTAGAATTATCAGGAAGGGTATGTACAGTTAGGGTTTTGAACACTAGATTAGAGTTTTCTGGTTCTATGTCATGAAGGTGATCGCTGAATGGTAATCGCCATTTGGGTGAGTGTGTGTAAAGGAGAATTGTCTTGCTCTCAAACACGTCACTCGGCATGAGATACAACAGCTGCTTGCAAAATGTACTATTGTTTTTGGTCTGCTACTTACCTACGGACCCAGTTCAAAGGATGGCGCGACTTATTCACACAGATGAACAGTAGCCAGTTCTTTTGCTGCCCTGATTCTGGCTGTCACCAGAGTGGAACAAGCTGCAGACTAAACAAGAGTTATTGGGTTTCTTAAGATTGGGTGAATGACTGAGTCTGATTCTGTGTAGTGTAGTGTAGATCAGAGCTCTAATTTAACTATAATGTATGGGTAGCCCTTAATACCCACTGAAAGTAAGCTGTTTACAACCTTGTAATCCCACTGTTGTGATGTCAGAACCGTTTAAACCCCTCTCATCTATGTCATAGCTGTGGGTTTACAAAACGGAATGCCAGTGTTATTCAGTATTCTACACACCCAGAATGTGATTGTTAGTCTCAGTACAGTGTTCAAATAGCATTTCAGTAGTCACAGTTTACTGTTATTGAGTCTAGCAATTGCTATGTCTGACAGAGATTTTAACTCTGGTGCTATTTCAGCCCGCTGAAGTTCAGTCCGTGTATCTTAATAAACTGTTTTCCTACACAATCATGTGGCTGTAGTGCATATTCATTAATAAGGTAAGGTTAAATTACTTGTGTTCGGGGGGGGGTATAACTTCTCATGCTGAGACCCATACACTATAAATGACAGTGTCTGACGTACAGGTGATAGCCATGTCACCTCTCGTGGTTGCTAGGGCAATGGCCAATCTCTCTAGCTGTGTTCTTGAGGTTTACTGATGCCCTTGCAACCACTTGAGGTGATTACACCATGGTTATCACTTGTACATTAGGCATTATCCTCTATGTGTTGCTGAGTTTTTTTAGTTTTGCTTCTCACATTATGAATCTCAGACACTGATGTCTACTTTTGATGGTGGGGGGGGTTAAAAACTACTCACTTAGAATGAGAAGGAGAGAAGTGTAAGATAAGCTCTTCTACCTGTCCGTGGAAAACATTTGGCCATCTTGATGCTTTATGACAAGCACAGCACAAAAAGCAGAACAATATAGCCTAAATAATATTTATTTGTATAACCTCCAAAAGTGGCAGTAAAATGCAGCCAGAGCATCTAAAACCATATGGCTTCTGGGGACCTAGCCATCCCACCAGACCCCCAACCTATAGTAAATATTTTGCCAAGCCAAATTTGACCTCTAGTCATTCCCCTGGTTGAAAGCAAAATTCTATGGCATTCCATGACATTCTGAAGACTGTCACTGTGGAAAGAGCTTTAGATTTCTGGTAAGTAAAAACAAGCATTTATCAATGTTTTTTTTTGTAGACTTTATTTATTTACCCTTCCTCACTGGACTCTCTCCAGCTGGATCATGGGGCTTACCTTGGTTGATCATGTCCACCTGAAGCCCAAGTAATCCTCCTGGAGACTGGCTCTCCCCATGATCAGTCCCTGAAACCCCTCGGATCTACATTCCCCTGGGGGCAAGGACCACCAACTCCTACTCAGTGCTCTATCTATGACTCTCTGGCTGAGATGGGCATGGAGAGACCAGGAGGACACCCACATCCAGACATTGGATGTGGTGCCTTGATGCTGCTAGACCCTCCTTCGCCTACCAGTGGGAAGGGGGTATTTCAGGCTTGTTTCAATCCCCTGAGGAGCTCGAATGTGCAATGGTGGCTGGGCACTACATGCTACCAACCTCCAAGTTCCTCCTCTACTCAATGTGCACCAACTGTTTGTGCTGTACCCAACTGCTGCCAGGTGCTGCTACAGAGTGGTGCATCCCTGGAACCCTCCCCAGGGAAGGGAGAGCTGTCCTCTGGATACTCGATCCCTTCCCTCCCCTGCCAACCCCTGGTGGCCCTGACTTGTTCCCAAACCCAGGATGCCAGTGTGAAGTGAGGTGTGGCATCCAGCGCATAAACCCTCAGCACCACCAGGCCAGCATTGATCAATGTTGAATGTTTGCTTGATTGCTTGTTTGTATTTGATGTGTATTTGTTGGGCACAGATAGTGGTGATCAACTCCTCAGGAAAGCTACAGGTCTCTCATGGAGTTCATCCTGAGTGGACAGGCCTGGCTAACAGACTTAGTGACCACTGTCAGTAGTTTTTATTCACTTTCAGTCAACTTCTGGGAGGTGGCCCTGCAGCAGCACAACAAAGGCAGCCTTCTGCCTTCCAGTGACCTTCAAACCCACTGACTCTTCTGAGACTCCTGACCCAATCAATCCTATGTCTGATGACCACAAGTAGCCATCACCTTCCTGCAGTGGTGTGGAAACACATAATTCTGGGTCAGAGCAGGACTGAGAAATTGGGAGAGCAAGCCAGTTGGTCTGGTAATGGTAGATTTGCACAGTCCAGTTGTCAGCTTCTCAACAAAATGCATTAGCTTTCCCTTACTGGAAATGCTGACAGAAGGTCCAAGGAAGTGGCTTGGGGTGAGCCTGGTGGGTTGCATAAGTCCAGCAAAATGATGTAGACCTTGAGCGAGCTCTCACCTCATCTCAGCTATGTCTGTGAACCTGAAATCAGAAAGGAAGTTGAGTAGAGTAACAGTCTGGCTATGGAGCACCAAGCAGCCCAGCCCTGCACTGCCAATAAAAAACAGAGGAAAAGAGAGAAAAATCTAAACTCCACTTTCTGATAGACATACAAACTTCAGCCTGTTAGCACAACTTACTGCCCTAAAAAATGGAAAGGTGGAAGCTATCTCCCACTGCCCATAAGTTTATATTAATAGAACACTGTAGGAAGTGAAGCCACATGGTGAGAATGAACAGAAGACCAAGATAGCTGTTGAAATTATGTTTTTTTTCCCCTGTTACAGTGAGCACCTGCTCTACACTGTCTGTTTAGGACATACTCCATGCTGCTTGCTGTAAGTCTTCTCACCTCAGGCTGGGGCAACAGGACTGCAGTGACAGTTCCCAGGTGGGTCAGGATGGGTCGATCCTCTAGCTGCAGCTTGGCAATTCCTAACACATAAGCCCGATTCCATGGGACACACAGCTGAGAAGGCAATGAAATATAAAAAGCAACTGGATCAGCTTACAGTTACTATCTTATAACCAAGGCCCCAATTTGTCTGCAGCATTTTGGGACCATGTTCTGTGGTAGGGGTTATCATTTACTGAAAAAGTTCTGCGGCAGTAATTTGCAATTTTCATGGAAGTTTTGTGGCACCAGTGAAGTTCCATATTGCAGCTTTAGCTCATTGTCCTGACACCATGTCCATGGCAATGGCTATGGTAAACTAGATGGGGGAATGTGCAATGCCTCTAGCTCACAATATAAACCAACAAACTTTTATATTTTTTTAACAAAAAGCTTAAAAATAATCTATCACACAAGGTACTATCTGATTGCACAAATGAAATATGCAGAGGGGACCTTGTGTCATAAATGATCTATCTATACTGATGCTGTTTAAGTCACTTGTGAGATTACCCAAGGCCAAACAGCACTTACATAGATAAATGTTTTTCCCCTAGGTCCCCACTGCATATCACTTATTTATGCAACAGGGGTGGACACAACAGGCTGCTGATAAAGCCATTTATCAGAGCAACTTTATTTACAAATCAGAGACCACTGACTTATACATATACTGCCTGACATTCATCATCACCGATTTATACAGTACTTACTGTATAGTTAGTTTATCATATACTCATGGCTGCTGCCACCCTGTCCACCTCCTGGCACTACTTACAAACACTTTCTTTCCCCCTAGCCACCCATTCCTTCCCGGGTCTCCATCTGCCTCCCCTTAACAGTTTTCTCTTCCCTGTACATCACTATTACATTCACACTTCTTTTTCAAAACCCCGCCTATTTTGTACTTTTCATTTTTCTTTGTTTTAACTACCATCAGCATGTCAACTAACTGCACCTATTCCCTCTTTCTCTTTCAGCTAACAGTCCCATTCCCAGGATCTTCAGCCACCTGCCACACTCCACAATTTAAAAGCACTGCTTCTTTTCACAAAGGATGGCATTCCAATATTACACCCAGCCAAGTGCTACTGTATTTTGCCCTTTTAATTTCCTACCTCGCCAGCTCCAGTACTTTTCTCCTCCTGGGACCTCCGCTCACTCCTTTCTCCCCTACAATGGCTGAAACTTGGCCAACATGCTTACTTGCTGCACATGAGCCACAGCAAAAAAAAAAAAAAAGTTTAAAAATAAAACAAACTCTCAATTAAATTAATATCCTGAACCATGATCACATCAACAACAAATCTAAGCCATGGTCAGACTGCCTGCCCTTCCACTCACTAACAAGCCCCATCAAAAAAAGTTACAGTAGCCATAGAAAATCAGCCAAAAGAAATGCATGTCAGTGCATCAAAGACATCAGGATGTCAGAGCATCCCTAATAACGACTATTATGTGCACCTAATGAGCAAACAAATCTTGATTTACTTACTGTTTACTGTAGTATATGTAGATTATATCAGAGTAATTTTGTTTAGTTCTAGGCTGACATCTTTTAATACAAATCCCAGAATCTGGGAGATTCAGTACCTTGTAGTACATTTTAGAGCTTTTGTAGTCTCTTATTGGATGTTTTCTGGGTCTGCTTTTATCCAGGAGCTCAGCACAGTCCTCTATGACTGTACATAGCCCATGGAGGGCAGTGGGTTCAGCAAACAAAAGATCAGAGCTTGTATAAACTCTAAGATGCACTGCAGGTTATTGAATCTTCTCACTACTGCCAGCTGCTCTTATATAATCTGCAGGGGTTCTGGGATTTGTTGTAATATAAAATGTCATCCTAGTACTTAGCAAAACTAGTTGGATATAATCTACTATACTACAGTAAACAGTACCAGCATCACACCTGAGTGTGAGGGCCCATGGTGGTGTCAGTTCCCGTTTAAGACTTTGACATGAGATTTTCAACATAGTCTTTCTTATTTCCCCACTTCATGATTCTGATAGGTGAATTTTTTCAAATCCTACGAGAAAGGTGATTTCGTAGACCAATTTCAAAATCACCTTTCTAGCAAGAGTTGAAAAATAACACCTATCATGTTCAAGAATTGGCATGAAAAAATGGCTATGTTGAAACCTTTGGGTCAGAATATTGTATATTACTAAACTTATGAATGAACATCAAAAATGTCAACATACATTTATAATGTTTGTGTTTTTAAACTTTCAACCCCACATTTTCAACAGTCTTTTTTATGACTCTTCTTCATGAACCAGGTAGGTGAACATTTTCAAACTCTGCTCAAAAATGGATTTTGTTGAGTGACTGCAAAATTACCTTTTAGCCAGATCTGAAAAATGTCATCTACCTTGCTCATAACATGTGGTTCATAAAAAGGCCATTTTGAAAATTTGGTGGAAAAATATAAAAATTTGAAAATATTATGAGTAAATGTTTAAAATGCATTGAAATACATTAACTACACATATCTTGTTTCCTCAGTCCCCAGTTGGCATTGAAGATGAATGATGTGTTTTCTTTGCAGAGTGGATTTTTGGCACTGGACTGTTTTCAGGTGAGTGAGGGGTGGGGGTGTAAGGTGGTAAGTGTGCTGAGTTGGGGGGTTGCTCAGGTAGTGTGAATTGGTTGAGACTAGCCACAAAAGACATTGATACAACAATTTTCTGCTTTCATGTATAAACAAAACATAAAAAGAAAAACAGCAGGGCAGGGCAGAACAGGGTTGGTGTGTGATACTGAGCACAGTGATAGAGCAGGGGGGAAAAGAGAACAAATGTATGGGCAAGGCAGAACATGGTTGGTGGCCAGAACTGAGCAGAGAGATGGATGAGGTGGGAACACAGAAAAACAGCAGGGCTGTGCAGAATGGTGTTGGCGGGTGGTACTGAGCAGAGGGATGGAGCAGGTGAGAACAAAGTAAAATAGCATGGCAGAATGGCATCGGATGGTGGTACTGAGCAACTGGATGAAGCAGGTTGAACAGAAAACAAACAATAGGACAGGGCAGAATGGATTTGGCAAGTGGTACAGAGCAGAGCAATGGAGTGGGGGATCAAAAAAAGTCAGGGCAGAGCAGAACAGGGTTTGTGGGTGGTACTGAGCAGATGGACAGAGCAGGTGCAAGCAAAGAAAAATAGTAGGGCAGGGCAGAATGGTATGGGACCATCTAATAATGACACTGCTCAGCTGGTTGTTGGATGATGTCACACAGGTGAAAAGATTCAGAAGCTGTGTGATAGGAGCATCTGACTCCTTTCAGCTACTCAAAGTTTCTGCCCATAACCAACAGAACAACATCATAATCAATCTTGCTGATCATTGGCCTGACACTGTCATAGAAACATAGAAACATAGACTTTGACAGCAGATAAGGACTGCTTGGCCCACCTAGTCTGCCCATTTCCCTACCCAGAGGATAAGCTGCAGATCCTATTTAACCAACAGCCTATTTCTTCCTACCCCCCCCCCCACAAAAATTGCCTTATGTCTGTCCCATGCATTCTTGAATTCTCCCATAGTTTTAGACCCCACAACCTCCTCAGGAAGGCTGTTCCACACATCCACCACCCTCTCTGTGAAAAAATACTTCCTCACATTGCCCCCAAGCTGTTCCCTCTATCTTCAAATTGTGTCCCCTTGTTCTTGCACATCTCTTTTTCTGAAAGATGCTACCCTACTGAACTTTGTTGATTCCACTGAGGTACTTAAACGTTTCTATCATGTCCCCTCCTCCTTTCCTCAAGGGTATGCATATTAAGCTCCTTTAGTCTCTCCTCATATGGCTTCTTTTGCAGACCATGCACCATTTTAGTTGCCCTCCTCTGAACTGCCTCCATCCAGTCTATGTCCTTGCAGAGACAGGGTCTCCTGAACTGGACACAGTACTCCAGATGGGATCTCACCAAGTGTCTGTACAGAGGGGATAACAACTTCCTTTTTTCTGCTGGTGATGCCTCTCCCTATACATCCCAGTATCCCCCAGCCCTCCCTACTGCCTTCTCACATTGCTTGCTAATCTTAAGGTCATCTGATATGATTACCACCTGGTCCCTTTCCATTTTTGTTGTTGTTACTACCCCCCCCATTGTGTAATCTTCCCCTGGGTTTTTGTTTCCCAGGTGCGTTATTTTGCACTTCTTTGCATTGAATCCAAGCTGCTATACTTTTGACCATTCCTCCAACCTTGCCAAGTCCCTTCTCATCTTTCTCATCCTTTCCACACCTCCTTGTGTATCAACCCTGTTGCAGATCTTTGTGTCATCTGCAAAGAGGCATACTTTTCCTTCCAGTCCCTCTGCAATGTCATTTATAAAGACATTAAAAAGGACTGGACCCAGTACTGAACCCTGTGGTACCCCACTAGTAACCCCTCTTTATTCAGAGTGGACTCCATTTACAATTACTTTCTGTGTCCTGTTGTCCAGCCAATGTTTTACCCAGTCTACCACCCTGGGACCCATTCCCAGGCTGGTTAATTTGACTATTAATCTTTTGTGTGGGACTGTGTCAAATGCCTTGCTAAAGTCTAGGTAGGCCATGTCCACAGCCCCTTCCTTGTTTACTACTTTGGTTACCCAGTCAAATAAATTTATTAGATTCATCTGACATGACCTTCCTGCTGTGAACCCATGCTGCCTTGGGTCCTGTGCCCCACTGGCCTCTAGGTACTCAACAATTCTTTCCTTCAGAAGTGATTCCATCACTTTCCCTACCACAGAGGTGAAACTGACAGGTCTGTAGTTTCCTGCCTCTGTCTTGGTCCCACTTTTGTGAAGGGGAATCACATCTGCCTTCCTCCAGTCCTCAAGTACCCACCATCCCATGATTTGTTAAAAAGGGTAGTCAGTGGTGTCACTAGTTCTCTGCTTAATTCTTTTAGAATTCTGGGGTGAATTCCATCTGGCTCCATTGCTTTGTCCACCTTCAGTTTTAGGGGTTCTTTCAGAACCCTTTCTTCTGTGAAAGGGCTGGGATTGACTGCCTATCCAGAGTGTTTCTGTTAATTGGATTAGGCACCTCCCTCACCTCCTCTTTTATGAATACTGAAAAGAAGTATTCATTCAGTATCCCTGCTTTTTAACTGTCCCTCTTTGCCCACCCACCATCCATTATATTCAGCCTCACTATCCTTCCCTTTGTCTTTCTACGCTCCCTGAAATACCTATAAAAGGTTTTATCCCCCTTCTTAACTGAGTTGGCTATCTTTTCCTCAGTTTGGGCCTTTGCTATTCTGACTGCCTTCCCTGCTTCTTTCTGCCTTAACTGGTACAGTTATCTGTCCTTATCCTTCTGTGTTTCCTTATACTTCCTAAATGCTATCTCCCCCCCCCAACCTTCACTGACACCTCTTTTGAGAACCATAGTGGTTTTTTCTTTCATTTTGATTTGTTTATTTGCTTCACACAAAGGCTTGTTGCCTCCGTGATGGCAGTTTTGATATTTCCCCATTTTTGCTCCACCCCTCCTTGTAGCTTGTTTGCTAGTGCTTTTCTAAGGCACTTTCCTATCTTGCCAAAGTCAGCCCTCCTGAAGTCCAGAACCCTCACTTTTGTATGGCTTGACTCTGTAGCTGAGTTTATTGTGAACCACACTGTTTGGTGGCCACTTGTTCCCAAATGGCTACCTACTCCTAGATCTGAGATCCTCTCACTGTCCCCATTTGAGAGTACAAGGTCTTAGACTGCTCCCTCATGAGTAGGTTCCAAAACTATCTGTCTGAGGCATGCCACCTGAAGGGAATCGATAATGGCCCTGCTTTTTGATGTGGCTGCAGCAAAGGTGCTCCAGTTGACATCCGGCATATTAAGGTCCCCCATCAACAGTACCTCCCCTTTCTCTGTCTGTCTCTCTACAGTTATGTTCCTCAAAATCCCACTACTGTAGTAATACATTTTCTGCACATGCTCAAGCAAACATGAAATGCAATGTTTACTAGCAAGAACTACTTTTAATATTCTAATGAAAATGGACAAAAAAAGGGGGTTATTACCTGGATTCCAAATAGTGGAATTGTTTTCTTTGCTCATAAAAAAAATAAACTTAAAAACAACTCTTGTAAAAAAATATTTAACTCTCTTCTCAAACACAGGAGATTATTGTTCAAGCCTGATACCGTGTGAGAGTATATTATGTTGTTGTGGTATGTAATTCTCTCTCTCTCCTCTCTCTCTCTCTCTCTCTCTCTCTCTCTCTGTCTCGCTCTCTCTCTCTCTCTCTCTCTCTCTCTCTTATGCTTTTATTTCTTTAAGATTTACATCATAAGTCAAAAAAAACTTAAAGAATGTATCTTTTTTTGTTTGCTTGTTTATAAAGCACACTTAAACAATGTATCAGGTGGTGGTGTACAAAAATGAAAATAAAGAAGCAATATAATGCAACATACTGTAATATATCATATAAACCTATTAAAAACAATAAGTAAAGTATCTCATCATAAGTAGATATCAAATTATATATCTCACACACTCAGACAATATGGTTCTGTACCCCAATGCCATGGACTAAACAACTGGCGATAGACATACATCAGATGGAGCCAGGCAGTCATGATACAGTTCTCTTCTCATTAACTTTAGAAGCAATCATTGAAATAGAGTTAATTGGCATTAGGCATGGCTTTAGTAAAGTGCAGTCATAGAAAGAGAAGTAAAAAGAAAATCAATTTCCAGAAAGCAGCTGCACTCCTGCTAAAATTAATCACTACCCACCATCCTTGAAATAAGCAATTTCCTTTGTAATGCAAGCAGGACCAATAAATAGTCCAGCTCTGACCTTTCCTGCTATGAAGGTTCCCTTTTAGGCCAAAATAGTGGGGACGAGTAGCCTGTCACACAGTGGATCTTGAAGCAGCATACTGAACATCAAATTGCATCACCAATTCCACAGGGTGCAATCCCTGGAAGAGGATGCACCTTCTGTAATTGAATTAGAGCTATTTCCATCTATTGGGATCCATAGAGTTATGTATTATCATTTATTGGGAACCACTGACAGGAAAAGAAAATAACAGTGCACTCAGCTTCATTGAGTAAGGTGCCTCAGTGCTTTCAGGAACAGGGAGGAACAGACTACCTTTGCTAAGAACAATACTGTCAAAATCTGTCCTTGGATGGGTTTTTAGTGTTTGTTTTTTATTCAAAATGTGGGAATATTTTCCTACAGTAGTTGTACTATATAAAGCTGTGTACTGTATATTTCTATATTTCTAAGTCTCTGTTTATTATATAATATGTATTTTAAAGCTGCTGTCCTATTGAAAATAGCAATTATTATTTTATTGACAAAAATCATGTTCACAGTGCTATTAAGGTGGCGGTTTGATCTAGCAGTTGGAACACAAACAAAGTTTAAGATCAGCACTAAGCACTAAAAACTCACTTTCAAATTGTAGAACCTCTGAGGGCTACTCTTCCTTCCTGAACATATGCCTTATGACCACTATACTTGGGCCCCTGGCCTGTCTTCATCCCACATTACAATTTGTGAATGATTGCTTTTATGAATAGGTAATGATCTCTTGGCTCTGCTTCTCTACTTTTGAAGATTAATAATTATTGCCTGTTTTAATAGTTGGTGTTCTTGTGTATTAGCACAAATATTAGTACTCTAGTATTTTATATATTGTGTAAAATATGAAAATTACCTGTGCAGCAACACTTTTACGATTTTTATTTCATTTTCTGATTTTCTGTTTAACATACACATCATTACAAAGTTTCATATCTAATGCATTAAAAGACTAAAAGTGTTGCAGCTGAAAAAGGAACAAATTCTGTCCAGAACCGATAGGGCTGTGACGAGCTGTCAAGTGACCAAAGTTACATGTGTGTGTGCAGAAATTATTGAATGCCCAGGTGTAACTTGCCCACTTTTTGGAGGTGTTGCACCAGATGTTCAACATGGCCTTTATGGGACACCTCCTCATGAAGAGTGCCAGTGCCATTTTGTTCACTTGTCCCAAAAGGTGATTTCACAGAATGACTGGCCATTCTGTGCCACAGGTGCAAAAACACTATTCGGGCAGGATGTGAAAAATCACAGCTGTACTGTTAAAATGGAGGTGTGCAAAAAATGGCAATGTTGAAACTCTGGAGTGAAAATATAAAAAATTGGTGAAGCTAGGAATGTGTGTAGAAACTACAAAAAGCACGCTCATAACACAGTCATGTTTTGGAA
Organism: Neoceratodus forsteri; assembly: GCA_016271365.2. Taxonomy (NCBI): domain Eukaryota; kingdom Metazoa; phylum Chordata; order Ceratodontiformes; family Ceratodontidae; genus Neoceratodus; species Neoceratodus forsteri. The sequence goes on from CM057449.1 coordinate 377,691,327, forward strand.
TTTTATCACCAAATTTGCAACATGGGCTTTATGGGACCCCACCTCATGAGCAGTGGCACTGTCATTTCATTAATCGGTCCTGAAAGATGATTCTGCACACTGACCATGAAATCACCTTTCAGGACTGAGTAATGAAATGACAGTGACACTATTCACGAGGTGGGGTTCCAAGAGCCCCATGTTGAAAATTTGGGGCCAAAATTCAAACAAATGGCTGATTTATCAACTTAAGTTGAAAACCCCATTTAATGCCATTATAGCATGATTATCTTTGATTCTTCAAGATTGCTGTTCAGCTTTGAAGAGTGCAGACATGTCCCAGTCCACAGAAGATGACAGCATTGATCTCAAAGGTAAGTATGGGGTAAGGGGTGTAAGGAGGCGGGTGCTCAGTAGGAGGGTGGATGGGGAGGCGGGGACTGGGGTGATGATGAGGAGCGTTTTTTTACAGGTAAAAAACATCGCTATGTGAAGGTTTTCTTTATTTACAGGAAAATAAAAGAAAACATACATCTGGGCACACTGGGGTGGGCTTCCAGTGTGTCACATGAGTTGGGGGGCACATAATGCTGACATGGGGATTGGGCACCACAATGTCAGAAGGGGCAAAATATATAAATACAATTGGGCATACTGGGGTGGGCTCCCAGTGTGCCACATGAGTTGAGAAGGCTACATAATGCCGACATGGGGATTTGAGACCCCAATATCAGTGTGGAGTTGGGGAGTGGGGAGGACAGCAGCAGCAGTGGGAGGGTATTCTCTTCTGCTGGTGCTGACAGAGGTTACATGACTGCACATGCACAGCACTTGAACATGCGTAGCTGCGGTGAATGGAATTTTTTTTGCCTATCACAACATGGCAGCACCAGCAGAACTGCATTTGTGTGTGAGTCACGCATGCATAGTTCTTGCTCAGGAATGCAGAAGTAACAGCTGAAATAATGCGACTGTTATTCCATAGTGGCCGATCGTGGCGGAGTGTTTCAAGCTCCTTTGGATTTTCAGAAGTATACTTCCAAAACTGCAATGGAAGGTTCCAAAATTGGCCGTTTTTAGAGCTATGATCCCAAAACAACTGTAAGCTATGCCCATAGCCCTAAAAAAGGAATTCTGTACATCAACTACATTGTCAAGAATTTAGGATCCCATTGAAAATTAACCTTGGCTTTATCTGGTACTCCTTTTTGTGTTAATGAATAAACCTAGCTACTCCTACTACTACTACTACTACTATAGAGCTACTACTATTACTATTACTATTAATATTACTATTACTATTACTATTACTACTACTACTACTACTATGCTGTAAATCTTAAACCCCAGGTTTGACTCACACAGCTCAGTGTGTTACTCTGAACAAGTCATTACATGTTCTGTAATCTCGCTGTCTCTCACTCTCTGCCCCCTCCCCCTTTCCTGCTGCTCTCTGACCTACTGACCTTCTGTAGGGGTTCAGTAACAAAGCAGATAAGGGAGGGTAATGGGAGAGAGGTCAGTACAGCCCTTCCTTTGCAGCACCAAACACTTCTTATCATTTCTCTCACTTTTTTATCTAAACTGCATGTTTATCCTATTGTCAATTTCACGTTGTACTCCATATTTATGTTATACAGTGTATATGTAGTGTCCAGAACACTGTACTGAAATGCTGTACTCTGTATTCAGTATGGAAATGTTTTCCCCATCTGTATATGTTTCTAACAAAGTCCTATCTGACTGCATTCCTGAGTTTTAACTGTTGATTACTCTGATCTGTTTGTATATACTATTGACAATATCACATTGTACTCCATATTTGTATGTCCAGTGTATAGTTAGTGTACTGCATGCTGTACTGAAATGTTGTTTTTGTACTGTAATCTTGTTATGATGTAGAACCTTTGTAAATGAGCTCCATTGCTGAAATGTATGTATAATGAAAATAAATAAATAAATGAATAAATGAACAATAAAGATGGCGGGCCTTGAATGAGTCTGTGTGGGGCACTAACATAGCTAATATATCTAACAACTAAAATGTAACTTAATTTCAATTTCTTGTGGAAATTCTGTTGAGAGACTCTTTCTGCTACAACTGCTTCCATGATAAAAAAACAAATATACGTAGATGCAATGAATGGTGTACATTGACATCACAACAATGCATTAACTTATATCTGGATGAATGAAGCAAGTTTGAACAACTCAGTTCCAACAGTCCATTTATGCAATAACCAATATATCACATTTTTAAATTCAGAATAAAAAGATCAGTGATATTAGCAGTATGTGTTAGTAAACATATTATCATTTTACAATAATGTATTTCTTGGAAAAAGATCAATATACCTAGTTTTCTTTCCACTGTATTCCAAACATAAACTGAGATACGCAGTTTTGAAGTTTTAAAAGTTTCTACTGTCTTGTCATAACCACAGTGAGAAAGCGCAACATCATGGTGTGCTCCTCTGCTGTAGATTTAGAAATACAGTATGTGCAATAATATACAGTATATGCCATTTAAAGCGTCCATGCGTACGCCAGACTACCGCTTTGCACAAATGTCTTCAGTTTACCAAAAGCCTTTTGTGATTGCCTCAATAGTAAATTTTGTGTTTATATCAAACATTGGCCACCATGTAATCCAGCAGCCAGAGCTTCGCTAATGAGCTGCAAAATGGCAATTGGCAGCAGCTGCTAAAAATAATATGAGCACTGATTAATCATTAGCACCTCATTTAAATCGACATTGTAAAGTCAGTAGCAGTTTGTCAGTTGTGGTGTGTGTGTGTGTGTGTGTGGATAACAACAGCAACAACATGTCTGGGTTAAAATGTAGTGGATTTACCCTCTCATGCAAAACTGAGATTCTGGAAGAGATTGCCTAAATGCCAGAGTTGAGCCTCAGAGATCTATCGACTCACTTTGGAATTGCAACGTTGACATTATGTGACTTGATGAAGGCAAAGGAGACTCTTATGGCTGACTGGCACTCAAACCAGAATCCTGACCATAAAAGAAAATGGAGGGGAAAGGACAATGACGTGGAGGAGGCGCTCCTGAGATGTAATAAAAGTTACGTTTTACTGTACTGTTCTGCACACAACCAACAAAACCTCTTCACCAGAGGGGCTGTAATCCCTTTGCCTACAAAGCTTTTTAAGCATCTTTTCCTCCTTAAAGGTTTGGTTATTTATACTTTGCTTATTAGTTATTGCTGCTTGTATGCTGTCTGCCGATTCATGGTTTTTGGGTTACTCGCAGTTTACATGGATGCTGCCTATAAGGGATAAATTGTTTTATGACACTCTAATCCATTTTAAGCAGTATGTACTGTATGTCTTCAATCTTTTTTCCTCACCAGCCACTGTTCCACCCCACTGACCTCTGCACTTCCACTTATCCCCTGAATATAGCACTCCCACCCTTCCATAGAAACATAGAAACATATAATTTGATGGTAGATAAGGACCGTTTGGCCCACCTAGTCTGCCCATTTCTCTACCTAATGGATAAGCTGCAGATCCTAGTTAACCAACAGCCTACTTCCTCCTACCCCCCACTAGAATTACATTATGTCTGTCCGATGCATTCTTGAATTCCCCCACTATTTTTGACTCCACAACCTTCTCAGGAAGGCTATTCCATGCAACCACAACCCTCTCCATGAAAAAATACTTCCTCACATTACCTCTGAGCTGTCCCCCTCTATCTTCAAATTGTGTCCCTTTGTTCTTGCACATCTCTTTTTCTGAAAGATGCTACCCTATTGGACTTTGTTGATTCCCTTGAGGTACTTGAAAGTTTCTATCATGTTCCCCCCCCCCTTTCCTTGAGGGTATAAATATTAAGGTCCTTTAGTCTCTCTTCGTATGTCTTCTGGTGCAGACCCTGCACCATTTTGGTTGCCCTCCTCTGGATAGCCTCCATCCTGTCTATGTCTTTGCAGAGATGGGGTCACAGAACTGCACACAGGACTCCAGATGGGGTCTCACCAAGTGTCTGTACAGAGGGATACCAACTTCCTGTTTTCTACTGGTGATGCCTCTCCCTATGCATCCCAGTATCCCCACAGCCCTCCTTACTACCTTCTCATATTGCTTGCCCACCTTTAGGTCATCTTATATAACTACCCCAAGTCCCTTTCCATTTTTGTTGCTGTCAGTATCTCACCCCCATTGTGTACTCTTCCCCTTGGTTTTTGTTTCTCAGGTGCATTACTTTGCACTTCTTTTCATTGAATCTAAGCTGCCATACACACTTCTTTGCATTGAAGCAAAGCTGCCATACATATTACGCCACCTCTCCTGCTTGCTTCCCTCTCCTGTCCTCTGACACCTCCAAGTCTATCTTCTACTCTTTCTCCCCCATCAACCCACCCTCTGCCTCTTCCATCAACCCCCATCATGTTACCCCTTCCTACATCTTTTGCCTTGTTTCGTCTGTTTCTCTCTCCCTTCTCTACTTATTTACATCATCTCCCCTCCCTCACATTTGGCTGACAACCCCTGTTCTACCACTGTAACCCCTCCCTACCCCTACTATCTCTCCTCCCACCATCTCTTACTCTCTTTGTCCCCATTTCTCTACCTAAATCCTCCCTACAGTACTTCTCCCCTCAATCCTCCTCTCCACTCCTCCCTCCTTCTCTCCACCACTCACCTCTTCCCATCACAACCATCCTCTCCTCTCTAGCCCTACCTCTCTCTTACCATTCATCTAACTTCAACCCCCAACCCCCTCAATTGCCACTGACAAAGGGAATCTTGGCTATCCTCATTCTCCGCCTTGAACCTTCATCCTTTTTCCACCCTGAAATCTTGACTCTTTATTATGTAAGCCATCTAAGTCAGAGACAATATAGCACAGTGGGTAAAGGCTGTGAGCTGCAAATCTGGAGACATGGGTTTGAATCCCACAGCCCCCACTTGCATACTGTGTGACGTTAAGCAAGTCATTTAACTTCCCTGTGCTCCCAGGTCGTACCTGTAAACAAACTTTCAGCTTTGTATGCCACTCCTAGTCAAACAATTAAAAAAAATCATAATAATTTCAATTCTTATTTTATCTACTGTATATACTCTGCATATACAAAGTTGTCTTACTTCGATGTTGTGTATACATTACTCTGTACAAGTTGCCTACTTAGTAGTTGTTAAAATTTGCATACCTGATTCACTTTTGTTTATTTTGTCCAGTTTTGAAATGTTATTGATGTGGAACCTTTGTAAATGAGCTTCTAGCTCAAAGGCTGTAATCTGAGATAAGAACAAATAAATCATGGAATACAGTATGTGCAATAACAATGTATACCACATTTATTGTGACATTATTGCAGTAAGTGGATTAATTACAGATATGGGGCCCACATTTGAACACAATGCTTACTGCAAAGACGCTTTGTTCCACACAAACAGTACAGTACTTTCCACAATGGAAATGTAGTTAGCACTCTGGTTGCCATATTTGACATCACTGTTCATGCATCACAAAGCAGTTGACACACCAGGGCAAAGGGAGACCTTCAGCACATGCAGATGAAAGCTGGAGCAACACATACATGACACAGAGGGAAAGTGCAATCCCAGTGGCCATGCTAACTAGAGCTGAAACAGATAGTTTTCTAAAGAAGGTGAAGTTACCTACCCTTTCTAAGAAACAGTGTGAAGATTTTGAAGCCCCCTTCACAGAAGCTGAAATTCTAGGGGTCATTAAGACCTTAAAATCTGGTAAATCCCTGAGCCCAGATGGGTTTATTTCTGAATTTTATAAAATGTTTGCCTCAGAACTTGCTTTCCTGTTAGCTGAACTTTGTAATTTCACTCATGATCCCACAGCCCTACCTGATTCTTGGGAGGATGCTATTATCCCCATACTGCCAAAATCTGGGAAATCAATGTATGAATTTTCATCCAGTCTTACTTCTTAATTGTGATTATGAGACATTCACTAAAGCAATTAGTCTGATATTGCAAAAGGTTATCTTATCCCTTATACATACTGACCAAACAGGGTTTATCCTGGGGTACCATCTGCAGGATAATGTTAGGAAATTATTGAATGTCATTTCTGCCACCAAATTATGGCCAAAAGGACAGGTGGGTGCAGTCATATCAATTGATGCAGGAAAGGCATTTGATCACCTCAATTGGGCTTTTCTGATGGGTACTCTTTCCAGGTATCAGTTTGGTCAAAAATTTTGCACATGACTCTGAAATTTGGACAATACCCCAAGGACCCAGATTCGAGTAAATGGACATCTCTCCCCCAGTATAAGGATAGAGAGGGGCACCAGCCAAGGATGCCCCCTCTCCCCACTTTTGTTTGCCTTAAGTGTAGAACCATTAGTGGCAGGGAAGAATGGCGTATATCACAATATGCTGATGATACTTTGTTATATCTTTTAAACCCTTCTTGTTGACTTCCAATAGCTAAAGCCTCATTGAATGAATAAGGTCAACTCTCCAGATTTAGGATTAATGATACTAAAACAGAGATCATGTATTTAGGCCATTCATTGGATGATTTTAACCCACAGAATTATGGGTTTAGGCAGGTCAAGAAGGGGTTTAAATAGTTGAGAATATGGATTCCTGAAAATGTACGGTAGCCCAGCTGTCTAGTACTAATTATACTAAATTATTATTGAAGATACAGGCAGATTGTCTGCATTGGAGGGAACTCCCCTTTCAGTCAGGGATAGAATAAAAATGGTCCATATGAATGTGCTACCCATTTCCTATTCTATTCTCAACTATACCTACAGTATATCACCAATGACTTTTTTTTGGACGTCCCTGAAACGTGTGTTATCCAAGTTTATATAGGGAGGGAAGTGACCACTGGTTAGATGGTCTGTACTTTTGGCCTCCAAAAATAAGTAGTTTAGCCTTGCCCAATTTCTTTTTACTTTTTCTCCCTCTGCAGAGCTGGGCAGATGGCTCCAGCCCTCCCTCAGAGGGACTTGTTCTCTGGCCCCGATTGCCTCGCACCAGCCATGCCCTGGTGTTCCCCCATGGATTATCCCCCATGGCAGAGCCAGGAAGAGGAGTGCTGGCTTTTACTCTCTACCCTGGAGTACAATCCAGAATTGGGGCTCACTGGTGAGAAGGCACAATGGGCCATCACGGAGCATGCTGGCTCCCAGGATTTTCTGCTGCTTTTCTCCCCAGACCCCCGTACATGTAATGGGTGGAGATGACTGGACTCTGCCTTCACAGAGGCAACTGTACACCCTATATGTTAGGCCCTCCCCTTCTGATGGTGTGCATGTGCTGACACCCAGCAGGCAAACAGCGTGCCATACTGTCTCTCCTCCCCAAGGAAGGAGAGCTGTCTACAGATGCTCAATCCTTCCTCACCCCTGCCAACCCTCAAGTGACCCAAGTCTGAACCTGAATGTGGGTTGCTGGTGTGGCGTGAAGTATGGCATCCAATGCCACCGGCCTGGCCCACCTTGTCCAATTTCAGGGCCTATTATTAGGCTGCTTAACTCATTTTCTTCATCACATCCCTTTCCCATTCTACTCCAAGTTGGGTGACCATGGAATCTGTAGCCTTAAATCAAATACAATTAACAGATATACCATTTGTAGATAAAACCTTTCTTCGTGCCTTACAATTGTTGACTCCATGGGTGGCACATATCGTAAGGTTAAGGGGTGAGGTATGTAGGGTTTTTAAGTTTAAGGCTACATTGTGTGCAGAAACCCCTATTTGTTCATGCATAGATGTTACTCTGGGTTGTTGGGATGTCAGTTTTCATAACTAGGCGAAATTAGGTCTTCGGCAGGTGGGCCAATGTTTTGCTGGAGGGGTCTTTAAAACATTTTCACAACTTAGGGAGGACTTTGGGCTTCCTTCTCAGCACCTCTTTAGATATTTACAAATTTGCCATTTTTGTCTTGATGTCTCACAGAGAGATGCCCTCCAGGAAGAAGGCAACCCTTTATAAACTTTTATACTTTCACCTGATAAGACAGGTATCATCTCTAAACTTTATATAATTTTTTTCGGGATTAGGAGGCAGACCCTCTGACTCAAATTAAACATTAATGGAAAATAGAAGCTGGGATATTGGTGGCGGAGGATGACTGGGTTTAGATCTTGTGGGGATTCATACTACCTCGGCATCTTCTTCATGGGATGAGTTTCGATAGTGGGTGGTATTAGGACATTTTTACACCCCTGTGATAGTTAAAGATTTTGGCCATCACCATTCAGATTATTGTTGGAAAGACTGTGGGGCTCAGGGAATCCACAGCCATATTTTTTGGGGGCTGGTTTTTCTTGCGACCCTACTTGCGGATGGTGGCTGACACAGTAGAAAAGATGTTAGAGATGGATATACTCTTTCTTCAGACTTGGGTTCTGCCACCCCACCCCCCCCCCATTCAGCTGCTTTATACTTATTTTTTTATTTTGGTTGGGGCGGCCTTAAAAACCCTTACCCAATGGTTCCCTCAGAGGATCACTGGTTAAGAAACTGTCAAAAAATTTGGATAATGGAACAGGTAACAGCCTCACTTAGACTTCAAAACTATAAGTTTAGAAGCCATCGGCTTCCTTTTTTTTTTTTTTTTTTTACTTTATAGCAGAAAAAGAAGGGGTTGACATTGCAGAAATGCTGTCTTATTTTGGTTAAGGGTTTACTGTGGAATAGTGACATAATAGTCTTATACTCTCCCTAGTCTTTTTGATTATCTTTTTTGACCCTAAAGATGTGAAAAGAAGTCTGTTTTGTTTAATGATTTTGTAAAGAAGGACAATTCTGGACTTACATTTTTTGTGTGAATATTTACTTATGTACTAATGGAATTCTCCATAATGACTTATTATGCCCTGGTTGAAAATGAATAAAAATTATAATAAAAAAAATAAATAACTAGCAGTTTGAACAGAATTAGCTAAAGCAGCATTATTTGTCAATCTGCAAAAATTGTCATCATATAGTTTTTTTTTTAGCAAAACTGTATTTCTGGCATCCTTAGATACATCCTGTTTGTATTTTTTAGTTTTCTCAGATATTTTAGAAAGCTTTAATGTCAATTTTGTAAGTAATAACTCAAGTCATTAAAGATGGCTGACACTGACAATTTAAAAAAAAACTCTTCAGCTGAGGTTATCTGTTAAATGTACGTATTAGATTCTTACTCAGGCCATATTAGGATAGTGTTGCCACATGTTTCTGATGGTAAAGGGCAGTACACTGTACTAAGATATTCAATTATTTCATGCTAAATATGGCACTGGAGTGTGAACTGTTAAACACTTCAAAATCCTGTATCTTAGTTAATGATCTGCTCTTTATATTCCCAGATGGAGTGGCTTTCACCTCAAAGAAACATAGAATCTGGTGGCAGATAAGGACTGCTTGGCCCACCCAGCCTAACCTTTTTCCCTACCTACATTGTTACTGCAGACCACTCTTGCTCCCTCCCCCTTTTCCTTTCCACTATGATTCCCTTGTTCCTACCCCATGCATTCATGAACTCCACCATTGTCTTCACCCCCACACCACTTCTACTGGAAGATTTTTCCAGGAATCCACCAATCTTTCTTTGAAGAAGCACTTCCTATCATCTATCCTGTATCTACCCCCTCCAACTTCATAGCATATCCCTTTGTTCCTGAGCACCTTTTGTCAGAAAAGTACTGCCCTCCTGTACCTTATTTACCACTGTGAGATATTTAAAGGTCTCAATCATATCCTCTCCTCTCCCTCCTTTCTTCCAGGGTGTACATATTGAGGTCTTTTAGCCTTTCAGATGACACAAAGATCTGCAACAGGGTTGATACACGGGGGAGCGGAAAGGATGAAAAGGGACTTGGCAAGGTTGGGGGAAAGGTCAAAAGTATGGTAGCTTAGATTCAATGCAAAAAAATGCAAAGTAATGCACATGGGAAACAAAAACTCAAGGGAAGAGTACACAGTGTGGGGGGGAGGTATTAATGATAACAAAAATGGAAACAGACTGGGTGTAGTCATATCAGATGACCTAAAGGTAGGCAAGCAATGTTAGAAGGCAGTAAGGAGAGCTGAGAGGATACTGGGATGCATAGGGAGAGGCATCACTAGTAGAAAACAGGAAGTTATTATCCCTCTGTACAGACTGGTGGTGAGACCCCATCTGGAGTACTGTGTGCAGTTCTGGAGACCCAATCTCCGCAAGGACATAGACAAGATGGGGGTCAATGTCAACTCGCTCCCGTCTCTTCGCTCCACATCAACTCGCTCCCGTCTCTTCGATCTGTGTCAACTCGCTCCCGACAACTTGCTCCCGACTCAATTAGCTCCTGCACTATACGCTCCTTGCAGTTTTGCTCCCATTACATACAAAAATGATCGCTCTTACCTTGTACTCCCGTACTATACGCTCCATGTATTTTTGCTCCCAGCTACCCCCGATAGTGATAGCACACTGAACATCTTGCTCCTGTGTTCTTTGCCTCCCGTACTATACGCTCCGTGTATTTTAGTGTTAAAGAGTAGGTCTGTAATTAGTGACAGCTTTAATTTTCAGCTGACAGCAAACTTTTCAGACTTCATATCACAGCCATTGCTACAGATCATTGCTAGTGTATCTCAGTGTAGGTTTCTGTGCTGAAGAAATAAGCTATAATAATTACCTCTGATGGTGTAAATCTGTGTATGTTTCTTTTCAATTCAATTTAATTTGCGATAGCACACTGAACATCTTGCTCCTGTGTTCTTTGCCTCCCTCTCGGTTCTGTAACCATGGTTGCTGTTAATTACTGCTATCAGTCACTGTCAATTTGTAATCAAGTTTATTTAAAAACAATGGTATCAGAAGAGAACTCAATGCTAACACTTGAAAATGGAAGGGAGGTTCATCTTGTCAGAACGCAACAAGCAAAAGCTTGTAGATGGACAGAATTATATTTACACACACCACAAACGTGGGCACAATGGAAAATCTATTTGGCAGTGTGAACTTGCAGTGAAAAAGGCAAAGTGTTGCAATGCAAGGGTGCACACTATAAGTTATGACAATCCTAGTATTATTGCAACTTTCAGCCAGCACTCGCATGCTGCTGATCCTGCAGCTGTAGAACAAGCAGAAGCAGTAAATCTCGCAAAAAAAAGAGCTGCAACTACTCAAGATACTACTGCACAAGTATTACTCCACTCAAAACAAAGTATTTCACTGGCGGCACAGGGGTGCATGGTAGATAAAAACATGAAACGCACTATTCAGCGAGTAAGGGTGCATGGTGCACCTCCAAATCCACAAAATTTATGTGAGCTATCATTGCCTGACTACTATACCACATTCACAACTTCTCAAGGCATCCAAGTTAATTTTTTGTTGCTTGATAGTGGCCCTGGGGCAGATCGAATACTAGTCTTTGGAACGGAGGCAAACTTACAGTACCTAGAGCACTGTAGCAATTGGTTTGCTGATGGAACATTTAGCATTGCTCCACCACTGTTTTACCAAATATTTATCATATTCGGGAGTGATTTGAAATGTGCAACCAGCAGTGTACGCCTATTGCCAGGAAAAAGAGAGCATTATGAGCGAAGTGCTAACTGCTATAATAAAAATAAATTACATCTGGATCCATTAGTAATTATGACTGACTTGAGAAAGCCACCATTCAAGCATTTAAAAATGTTTTCTCACGATCACTCAAGTGGGGTGCTTTTTCACTTTGCACAGTGTAATTATCAGAAAATACAGTCGGGGACTGGGAATTAGGTACTGCAGGACACAGAATTCAGCCTTAAATGCAGATATCTACCCTCTTGCTTTTACCCCCAGACCAGGTTGTCGCCAGATTTGAGGACATCACCGATTTAAGGGCTCAATATTTTCCTCCTGAACTAGAGTCCATTATTGACTACTTTGAGGACACTTGGATTGGGCGAGAAACAGACGTGGGCACAGGTAGAAGGCAACCACAGTATGCCATCACTCTGTGGAACCATAGTGACAGTGTGGCAGGAAACGGTCAAAACAAATAATGCAGTGAAGCTTTCCATAGAGGGATGCAGTCGATTCTGTGCATGTCTCATCCTCAATATGGAAATTCATAGATGGATTAAAGGGCATTCAACGAAAAGAGGGAAGCAGAAATAGAGCAGCTGATTGCTGGCAATTCCAGAAATGCTCCAAAAAGACAGTACAAGGACAGTGCTGTCAGATTGGAAAAGGTCCTTGAAAAATTTGAAAAGCGGTCTACCGAAGAGTTCCTTAGAGGCGTAGCACACTGCTTCCAATATTAAAACTGAAATTAAGAAAATAATTTTTAACTTCGTCACATTAAAGATGTTATTTTTAAACTTATAAAATGCTGGATATACTGGAAGGCTCTCAATATCCCTGAAAAAACAAAGTGATCTACTGCAGCGATGAGACAGAGGTAGGAATAAGCTCATGTTATCATTCTTTATTTATTCATTTGCTGCAAATGACTCTGGGGGGGTGCAGTGTTTGGACTTCTAATTATGTTACAGCCTTGTTCAGTTTGCGAATGCTTCAAGTTATGTTACAGCCAGTTTACATCGGAGCAAATTGTGGGGAAGGGGGTCAGTTCAGGTCTGTTGCAGTTTGCGAATGATTCAAGTTATGTTCACATCAGGAGCTAATTGACATCGGGAGTGAGTTTATATCAGGAGCTAATTGACATCGGGAGTGAGTTGACAAGAGCATATTGTCGGGAGCGAGTTGTCGCAGCACGTATTGTCAGGGAGAGAATTGACGCACTCCCACAAGATGGAAGCTGTCCAGAGGCAGGCAACTAAAATGGTGCAGGGTCTGCACCAGAAGTTACATGAAGAGAGACTAAAATAGCTTAATCTGTAAACCCTCAAGGAAAGGAGGGAGAGGGGAAACATGATAGAAACTTTCAAGTACCTCAAGGGAACCAACAAAGTTCAATAGGGTAGCATCTTTCAGAAAAAGAGATGTGCAAGAACAAGGGAGCACAATTTGATGATAGAGGGGACAATTCGGGGGCAATATGAATAAGTATTTTTTTATGGAGAGGGTGGCGGACGCATGGAACAGCCTTCCTGAGGAGATTGTGGGGTCAAAAACATTGGGGGAATTTAAGAATGCACGGGACAGACATAAGGCAGTTCTAGTGGGAGGTAGGAAGAAGTAGGCTGTTGGTAAAACTAGGATCTGCAGCTTATCCAATAGGTAGGGGAAATGGGCAGACTGAGAGGCCAAGCGGTCCATATCTGCTGTCAAAGTCTAAGTTTCTATGTTTTCTCGTAGGGATTTTGATGCAGACTCTGCACCATTTTAGTTGCCTTCCTCTGGAATGCCTCCACTCTGTGGTCTCCAGAACTACACAAAGTACTCTAGGTGGGGGTCTTACCAGAGATCTCTACAGAGGCAACACCTTCTCCCTCTTTCTGCTGGAGATATCCCTCCCTTTGCACTGCAGCATCCTCCTAGCTCTTCAAACTGCATTGTCAAACTGCCTGGCCACCTTTAGATCATCTGATATGATTACCCCAGGTCACTTCCCTGCTTGGTGGTTGTCAATAAGACTCCACCCATTTTGCACTCTGCCCTGGATTTCTGTGTCCTGAGTGCATAATTTTGCACATTTTTGCACAGATCTTGCATGGATTGAATAAGTTTTTTGGTTGATTGCCAAATTTTTAAAGCAGTATTTTCTACCCCCTTTTTCATTATCTGAATTAGTTACAGTAAGGGCTATCATGCCTAATTTGAGGTCAGCCAAAGGTGTTTTACTGTAACCATTACTACGTAAATCTAAAACTGGCTCTCAGCCGCTGCACCTTGTTACTGGAACAGACTGCCTGAATCACTATGACTTGCTTGTTCATTTCCTGTTTTGTAAGAGAATTGTAAGTCTTTTCTACTTAATTAATAAATAAAATATATATCTGTAATTGTTTTTGATTGTATAGTGTTATATTTATTGTTTCATGAGCCCTGTTTTATTTTGTTTTTATTTTTCCCGAGTCGAGCCTGAAAAAGCACATGTAGTCCAGTTCTCTAACCCAGTTAACAAATTAAACAAAAAATAAGTAAATAAACAAATGAAAGAAAATGAAAAGAAAATGGGTATATTGAAGTTTTTGTCAGAAAAATATTATTGCTGAAAAAATAAACAAAATTGTGACTAACAGTTGAGAAAAGCATGGTTTAACACCATGAAAACATCATGGATGATCACTTCCTGTCCCATTTCCCTTTCCTCTCCACGACACCAGGTAAGATTTCCTTGGAATCTAGTGGTATCCCCCTCCTGCTCCCAAACTCCATGTTAATTGCTCCTGGTGTCCAGAGTCAAATCCTTCCTCTCCCCTTCCTCACGGTAATTAGCCCTGGTATCTGGGAAAGGGAGGCACTCCCTCCATTTCCCTGTCCATATGGTAATAATCCCAAGTATCCAGTTGACCCCTACATCCCAGAGCACCTCAAACCTTCACTTAGTACTGCAATGGTGACCAACCCAACACTCCACTCACCTTCTCATCTGGGTGCTATCTAACTCATGCCTTCAGTCTATCAATATACCATCAGGTATATTGATATAATGCAATGATTAAAAAACATCTTTAAAAATCACAGATTTTTTTTAGAAATGTTTCACAACAACAATATTGATATACTCACTGTTATATTGATATAGTTATTTTGTGGGTCAGAGGGCCACTGGCCAAGAAGGTGATCAGAACAGTTGTGCCAGCCATTGTTGAGGGAAGGGGCATTAGGGTGCTCCGGGGGGTGCCACAGGACACCGCAGAAAATTAGCATGGGGACATAAAGAGTGAGGGTGCTGCCTCTGGACACCACAGACAATTACCATGGAGATAGGGATGGAGGTAGGTGCCACTGTACACCAGGGACAATTCACATTTGGACAGGGAGTGGGAAGAGATTTACTTTCATTTGTAGCCCGCATGGAGAGGGCCTCAACATAATGTCATAGTTATGTAGTGGACTCTGAAGAAGCACTTACATCTTACATGCTTGTCCCTTAATGTGTGCTGCAGTCTCATGACCCAGCCATTCCACATGTGGAACTGGATAGCTCTGCTGTACTCTGCAGCCTACAGCCTCTAGCCACTGTGTGTAGCAATATGCCTTGGTAGTGACATGTATATTGACAGGTAATGGATGATGCAGTATGGCTGTGGTAAGGAGGTGGTAGCACCAAACATGATGAGTGGTGCCATTAGAATTTGATGCACTAATACTGCAGTTAAGCACTTTAGTGATAAGGAGGTTGTTCCTCACAAACTGCCCAGCTTGCTCAGTGCCTTGAGGTGCTTAGCATGTGTGGTTGCACCTATAGTTTGCACTCACAAGTGAGTTAGGGCTTTACTTTGTGCAGTGCTCACAGGTGATATATTGGAAACATGTTAGCACTGTACAGAGGTTTAGCATGCAGTTTTCAGACGTGTTGCATGCACAGTTTTACAAGCACTCAGTAAGAGTGAGTGAATTTAAAAATTGGCAACTCTAGTTCAACTTCAGTTCAGATTTCCATCTTTGGTTTGACTTTAACACTTCAGCCAAAGACTCTTTGGGCCCTTGGTGTGGGGGCCTAGCAGGCTAAAATGGTGGTAAGAGACACACCCCTTCACCACTCCTTACTAACCCCAGTAAAACCCAATCATGTCCACCCTCACCCATTCCTCCAGTTTATTTTTAAAACACTCAGCCAGTGCCTGGGAAATGGCCAGGAACAAAATGTATTGTATAAAAGCAAATGTGTGTGTGGGGGAGAGGAAGGGATGGGGATGGGGAGAGAGGTGTGGGAATAGATGGCTATAGGACTCTTCCTGGCTACCTGGAAAGGGCTAGAGGTATGATTTTTTTTCTTTATATTTGGATGAAGGTCAAAGTGATTAGAAGTGATCCAAATGTTCAATTGGGCAAATCGACTGCAAAAATGCCAAAATTCATCACACACACCGAATGAAATACCTGCACCATCTCACTTGCAGTGCACAGCCCTTTATGTAAAACTTAGAGACCCTTTCAATAGTGGAATCCTGCTCTTTTACACCAAGAGTTGACCTAAGCCAAATGATGTGCTGTACTTACAGTATGTCTTTCAATTTCTTCTCCTGTGAAATAAACACACACAAACATTTATTCTGGGTCCCTGCTTATTTAGGAGTGCTCTATCTCAGGTATTTGACACACATCCTTGACAAGGGATTATAATAATTATTACTCAAGGGAGCAAGGCCAAGGCCTCTCCACCATATATGAGTGACTATTGTATTATACATATTCAACTATGACTTAAAATATATTACGCCTTGTGCTCCCACTACTGACTATGATAATCTTTTTTAAGTACTCACTACCCTATGAGTGAGAAAGTCAAAAATGTTTGTTTTTATTTACTGCATGAAGTCTGTCTATAAGCTTTTATGAGGACTGTCCAACCTTGAAATAGGTTTAATTATGTCATCACAGTCCTTTCCTTGACAGATATTATGAACTGCTGTGAAGTCATTTGCTGGCAATCTGATATTTTTTAACCAATACTGAAAAACATATGTGAAAGGCTTATAATAAGACTGATATAAATAATGGGAAAACATTACAATAAAAATTGAGTATGCAAACCTAACAATTCTAGAGCTGTATTTTTAAACCTGACACAACCACAGCTCATGATTTTTGAGTTGCCTTAGCATCCTCTGAAGTACACTTAAATTTCATTTTCCTGTTACATAGATACTGATGGCAGATAAGGGTCATTGGCCAACCCAGTCTTCCCAATTGTGCATGTAAGTTTGCCTCTTCAAGCTTCTCTTGAACTGGGTTGTCCCCTTCCCCCAAATGCTAGGATCCCCTGATGCCTATCGCATGCATTCTTGAATCCTGTAATTGTTTCAGTCCCCTCCACCTCTTCTAGCAGGGTGTTCCACTTGTCCACCACCCTTTCCATGAATAAATACTTCCTCACATTACTTCTGAACCTCCCTCCCTCCTTCCCTCCTTCCAATTTGATCCCTTGGCCCCTTGTCCTGGAACATCTCTTCCTCTGACAAATAGTGTTTTCCTGCACCTTGGTCCTCCTCGTGAGGTACTTGTATGTCTCAATCTTATCCCTCCTTTCCTTCCTCCTCCGGTGAGTACATATTCAAGTTCTTCAGCCTGTCCTTGTTCTTGGTTGCCCTCCTCTGAACTGTCTCCACCCTGTCCATATCCGTATGTAGGTAAGGCATCCAGAACTGGACACTGTATTTCAGGTAGGGCCTCAATAATGTTTTCTACAGTGGAATTATGACCTCCCTTTTCCTGCTGGTGATGCCACTGACTGTGCATCCAAATGTCCTATTTGCTTTTACTGTTGCCTTGTCACACTGACTCCCAACCTTTAGGTAATCTGACATGATAACCCCTAGGTCTCTTTTCTGCTTGGAGCATGCTATACCAAACCCCCCCCCCCCAGTTGATATGTTTTTCCAGGGTTTTTGTGCCCCATGTGCATTATTCTGCACTTGTCAGCATTAAATCTCTTTTTCCAGACATTTTGGCACATTTTGCCAGTACACCTGCTATACAGTCATTTGTGTCAAAAATCAATCACTTCTTAGACCCAAAGGTCATTATTTTTGATGCAGTTTTGTTGAAATTTTACAGAACTACACCAAATCAGTGTCTCAGTAGGTAACACATTCATCATTGAAATTGAAAATATTAGAAGACTGTAGGTTCTAGCACAACATCAGACACTTAGACACTTAGGGTAAAACCTATAAAAGGGTTCGAGCTCCACACTAGACACTTAGGGTAATACCTACAAGTGACACTGTGGTGCAGTTGGGGGTGCTGTACTATTGAGGTGCTGTCCTTCAGATGAGACATCAAGCTGAGGTTCCTTTTTCCCAATCGTTAATTATGGTCCAAGTGGGAGTAAAAGATTCCTTGGCACTTATAGAACATGAGTAGGGTTTCCCCCAGCTTCATGACCAATGATCCCCCATCAACAAAAGAGGTCACAACTTGGTGTACTCTTCCTTGTTCCCAACACATTTCAATGAAATAAATAAGTTAGACCAACTTACAGTATGTGTGGTCTAGCTGTAACATTACTGTTTTCAGAGGTCTGTCTTGTAGACTGGACTTTTGTCCAAATGACATGTATTACCTGTATAAAAATAAACCATTTTAATTACATAATTTAGAATACAAGTACTAGAATACCTGAGGAC
This sequence comes from Neoceratodus forsteri, assembly GCA_016271365.2. NCBI lineage: Eukaryota > Metazoa > Chordata > Ceratodontiformes > Ceratodontidae > Neoceratodus > Neoceratodus forsteri. The sequence goes on from CM057449.1 coordinate 377,709,502, forward strand.
AATGATATGTGCAGGAAATGACATATCAAAAACAGGACACAAGTAGCAAAAGACATGCTCACCTTTCTTAGTGTTGACAGAAGGAACGAGAAGTTCAACATAATCAGCAAGTTGATTGCAGTGTTGATGACTCTATACATTTCTGAAATGCATTATTGTTAAATATACTACATGAGGAAATGTTTGCTGACTAAAATGCATTATATTGCTGCTTTAAAAATAAAAATAAACCTTTAACTTTCTTTTTACTACTTCAGAGTTGTCTGAAACTGTGCTAGAAACATGCCACACACCTTTGAAAGTCTAGCTCCCATAACTCATGAGCGCCTGAACGGGCGGGAGGCTGACACGCCCACCACTTTCTCTACATTGGCTTTGTGCCCTGAGTCGACAGGCGTGGCGTCTTAGCGTCTGATATTTTTTCGCGCCCACCAGCCAGAGGACCTGATTGAGAAGCAAACACATCTCTCAATCAGGTCCGCTATAAGTAAGAGGCGTGACTACAGTTGAGGCGTGCCTAGAGTTGGGCGTGTCGCGCGGCTCTTTAAATGCCAATATTTTCCTTCTTCTCTCTCCATTCCAGTCAGTCAGACCATAAGTTGGCTGCAATCGTTGCTCGGACGGATGGATTCGGATCCCATCACTGAGTGAGTGTTGCAGCTGCTGCCGGCTAACTAAGGGCTTCTGGGGTGAGGCGTCGGCGAGGCGTGGAAGCGAGCAAGTCGGGTGAGAAGGCGCTGGTGTGTCGGTGTGGGCCAGCGGTGCGCAGTCGGCGACTACAACAGCAGCAGCCAGCCCAGCAGTGGTGTTTGTCTGTGCAGCGGTCTTAAGACTCTTCCTAGTCAGGCAGCGTCGGGTCGGGTGATTGAAGGCGCTTCACGTGGGGTGGCGTGGCGTCGTGAGCATTGAGCAGAGCAGACTGACTAGCAGAGCAAATAAAATAGCAGCGCCTGCGCCTCTAACCAGTCTGACTGTAACTTCTTCTGTGGACGGAGGGGACGGAGTAGTAGTAGTCACTGTCTTCAGAGCAGCAGCATATGGGCAGCAACACTTCGTAGTTTTAACTAACTTGGAGCCTGAGGGCAGCAAGAACTTCCTGGTCATCGGCGTTGTGACTCTGAGACTGCAAGCTGCACTGCAGTGCTGTTTTCTTTAGCTGTTTGTTTAATTTTGTTTCATTTTGCTAATCAAAGTTTTGCTGGACTGGACTAAGCTTGTACATTTGCTGCCTGCTGTTTATTGGAAGCTAGGTAGCCTAAGCCAGCACAGCAGTACTGTTTTTCCCTTCTCCAGTCCAGGCTCTTCCCTCTCAGGGCCAGGCTCTTCCCTCTCCAGGCTGAGGTTCTCCCCTCCCTCTCCAGGCTCTTCCCCTCCCTCTCAGGCTCTTCCCTCTGTCTCCAGGCTGGGGCTCCTTCCCCTCCTCTCTCAGGCTGAGGCTCTTCCCTCCTCTCCAGGCTGAGCTCTCCCCTGGAAGGCTCTCTCTCAGGCTCTTCCCCTCCCTCTCAGGCTGAGGCTCCCCCACCTCAGAAGCCCTCCCCTCAGGCTCTTCCCCCTCCCTCTCAGGCTCTTCCCCCTCTCAGGCTGAGGTTCTCCTCCTCTCCTGGCTCTTCCCTCTCAGGCTGGAGCTCCCCTCTGGAGCTCTCCCTCTCCAGGCTCTTCCCCCCTCCAGGCTGAGCTCTCCCCCTGAGAGCCCCTCCTCTTCAGGCTCTCCCCCCTCCCAGGCTCTTCCCTCCTCTCCAGGCTCTCCCCCCTCCAGGCTGGGTTCTCCCCTCCCTCTCCTGGCTCTTCCCTCGCCAGGCTAAGGCTCTTCCCCTCCCTCTCAGGCTGGGCTCTCTTCTCCACCCCTCCCTCGAGAACTATCCCTCAGGCCTCCCCTCCCTCTCTCTCAGTTTTAAAGTGCCATCATTGATTTCTACCCCCAGCACATTCTCCTTTGCCATTCCATAACTTCTACCAGGCTGCCATCCTTCAGCAGCCAGAAACTATTGGTGTAAACTGACCTTTTTCTTATGCAAGGAGTAGGGTGATTATTTATATCAGGGGACACGTGGTGCCTGGTTCTGTAATGTAGCGGATGAAGTACTTGTTCATCAAATGGCGACAGTTAACCACGCTCTTTCCAGCGTCAGTTTTCCGCCCCTAAACACGTCTGCAAGCAGCGATCGGATATCTCCCATACATTACCTGTATTTATTTAATTTACATGGTTATAAGTGTTACTGAGTGCACTGCTCCTAGGTAACATCATTATGATAATCTCTCTGTCAAATCACACTGTTAAAAATATTGTAATGCCCACAAAATGAAACTAGCTATTCTTATACTGGACTTCTGAACATTATTTGCTAGCAGGAACACAAGGAGGCACCGGCTTTATGAAATAGTAGTTTGGGCTTTAGTACTTTGCTATGGCTTTGTTTGTTTGTTCTGTGAAATCCACCCGCCACACCCACGGGTCCAGGAATATGTTGTTGTAATAACTATTATAGTATTACATATTCTGTAGTTTAGGCTATAGTGCTGCGATAGCCTTAGCAAACCCTGATAAAGGCTGTGCAAAGTAGTAAGCAAAACACAGAATAATTCAACATATTCCTGGACGAGAAGCGTGAGTGGCGGGCGCCCCAGGCTAAACATACCAAACTGCTCATAAGTACTAAGCATCATTACCCACAGATAATAATATTCAGGCGTTTGCCATTTCTGTTTAGCGTTGAGGACACCAGTGGTGTGGGAAGGCCGGCGCCACCACAGTACAAAATTGATGTTACTTTGCATTTTGACTGTTCTGAAATTCACTTATATTTCTGTTCACCTTTGAGGACATGGGTGGAGGGAGTGTTAGTTATATTCTGATTAGCACTCGGTCACTGTCCCACTTTATATTAGAAGATAATCTTGTTAGCGCTGCTAATGTTTGAGTGTCACATTTTGTTCAGTTAAACCAGTATTTCCAGTGATTCTTCATGTTCAGAAGTCCAGTATAAGTGAGTCTCATGCTGTGATGTTGTAATGATACCTGTTTTGGGGAGGGGGGGCAGTGCAGTTCAGTTCAGTAACATGGGCGTGGAGATATCAGAGTTGGCTGCCTGCAAGAGGAGGTGTGTTTGGGGGGCAGAGACAGCGTTGGAAAAGTGCGTGGCTAACTGCCTCACGTTTGGAGGAACAAGTACCATAATACATGAATTCAGATCCAGGGCATTATGTATCCCTAATATAAGTCTCCACTGTTGCCATCTATAAACAATGTGTGTTTTAGAATTTATTTGAACTAAAATCCCTTACTTTTTACAATAAGTACAATGGGATATTTACAATTTCCACCTAGACTGCAGTGACAGAGATAGGCAGACTTGATTTCAGTTTAATGTCTCGTCAAAATGACGGTTCCTCAACGGTGTGCTGTCGAAACCCACACCTTGTGCTCACCAGTGTCCATTATTGGCACAAAGCTCAAAAGAGTAAAAGCAACACCCTTCTGAGACACATAAAGCACACCATCTTTTGGAGGGCAAGTAATGCTGCCAGCAGTTTGTATGCAGTTTGGCTTGGTGTTTCTAACGCTGCTTTAACTCCTCAAAACTGTATTCAGTCCATTGTTAAGCTCCACTGGTGCCCTTGAACTATGAATTGGGGACAGTGAGCATTGGTACAGCATACTGCTGCAAGCATCAGGTATATTCCATTCCCCATCCTGAACTACATGAATAGAGGGCTGGGAGCACAGTGACATGGGTAGTCTTTTTTCCAGTTGTGCTCCAGCTGTGTGGGGGCATGGGCATCCAGCTGAAATGGATTGGGTTGTTCACTTAAAAGCAGCGGGGCGGGATCTGTCTGGACCCAATGATAGCGCCAGGCAAGTCAGCATGGTGAGCAGTAGGGAGGGAGGCTGTTCCATTGATGGAGATGGGCATAATAGTGGGAGGTGAGGCTTTAGCCAGGGATGGTGTATGTGGGAGATGGGGTGGTGCTCAGCCAGGAAGAGGTGCTCAGTTGGGTAGGGCTGGTACTGGCTCTGGAAGATGGTCCAACAAGCGGGGATTGTTCCAGCTGCAGGAGATTTATTGAAGGCTGCTCTAGGACTGGTAACATTGTCCAACTTGCAGGAAGTGTGGCTAGTTCATAATTGAAATTGGAAATGGTGGTTTGGTGTATTCAACTCCAGGAGGTTGGTCATCTAGGGTGAGAGACTGGTCTGGAGGTGGAAGGATGGTCATGCTCCTGGGAGGGTGTTGAGGTTTGCGGGGCTGGTCCATGAGTCAGGAAAGGTCAAGGTGGGATGTCTGCTGGAGGTTGTTAGGGAGGAGGCATGGAAGGGTACTCCAGCAGCTGGGAGAAAGTCCAGGGGATGGAAGGGAGGTCCAGATGCAGGGTGGGTGGTCCGGCTAGGGAGCTGGTACAGGGCTTAGAGATGGGTCCAGCTGTTGATACAGGGGTGAGCGAGAGAGGGTGCTAGTTTGTGGGTTTGGGATGTCGGCTGGAGACAGTTGTCTGCTGGAGGAGAACAGTCTGGGAACTTGGGGTAATCCTGCTACATAGGGGTTGCATGACATGAGGTTAGAATGCAGGTCAGATGCAGGAAGTCGGGAGATCGGATGGCTGGAGAAAGAGGCTAGGCTATGGGGTGGTGTAGTGGCTCAGTCAGTGGTGCATTCGCCTCTGAAGCCAGGAGATCGGAGGCTGTGAGTTCAGTTCACATCCTGGTACTTGAGTTAATATCCCAGTACTAACACTGTAGTGCAACATGAGAGGGGTGCTGCATTTCTGAGGTGCCGACTTTCAGATGAGACATTAAACCGAGGTCCCATCTGCCTGAATGGGTGGTGGTTCAGGTGGATGTTTAGAATCCCATGGCACTTATCGAAAAGAGTGAGAATTTCCAGTGTCTGAGTAAATCTCCCTCATTCACTAGGAAATACCACCAACATCTGGTTCAGTCATTTGGCATTCATCTGTCCCCTTCCCCGGGTCATGCCACGAAAATAGGTGGGATTTGTCCAAGAACGCCTCAAGGCAATCAACAAAGTCCAACAGGGTAGCATCTTTCAAAAAAGGTGTCCAAGAACAAGGGGCAAATTTGAAGATGGGGGCAATATTATACAATTATTATACATATTAGCATTACTGTACAGATGAAGCCTGTCTGTGATTGGTGGCTAAGCAGCTGCAGAGATGCTTTTCTTACTTTTATTTTAATGGATTATTGCTTGTTTACTACTGTGTGGCTAGTTTTTCTAGAATTAAAATGCACTTGCTGGAAGTCAAGTAATGGTGGCGGCCAAGTGTCTGGTGGTGCTATATGAGGGAAAAATGGAGGAGATGCATGCATAGAGTGAGGGAACCCCGTGTGCAATGGTGAATTATAACTGGGGTTGTTCGCGAGAACTTCCCAGTTATTTAGGTATTTATGCTTGGGGCTCGAAAAAGTAGTCACAACTGTGGCGTGAAAGTGTGATTGTTATCCATTTGATCAGAGCACTAGATTTTGAACTGAGATCAAGGTTCAAATCCACTATGGACACTGACTGGGATGATGATCTTGTGAACTAAAGCAGGAGCCACTGGAAGTGGAATGTTGTAATAAAACTGAGGTGAGTCTGAGTAAATAAGTTTGAATAGAAATATTTGGTGGCGGAGGCATGTATAGTCTTTCTAGCACCATTTTTATTTTTCAGTTAACAGATCAGCCACATCAGGCTAAAGACATGTTGACGTTAGCCATAAAATGGACAAACAGGTCATGCTGGCTGACACAGCTTATAAATACTACCAGTTTATGTACAGATGTGTACAAATATTTGCATGGCTGAAACTTGATTAGAATCTCCAGTTAAACAAAGCATAGCATGTACTGAAATTGTGCAAGTAACTGTAATTGTTATAATAGTTGGTTCAGGACTGACATCTCGGATCTAGAGCAGGTGCATTAAAAGTAGTGATGTCGAAATGTGTCAGTAAAGTGAGCTGGGTGTGGAGGAGGCAACTGTAGAGTGCTAGAATGATTAATGATGCATGTTTTACATTATTATGTAGTGTGCCACTTGTTTGTGGTGGCACTGGCAGACAATGGCATGGAATCTGCTTGCATGTTGGACTGGATTGGAGTATGGCACTGGTGTGTAGCCGTGGTGAATGAAGTTGGCACTTCTCATGACTTGGTTGAGAGACCACTGGGTGGTATAGGAAGTGTTAAAAGCAAAACCACTGTCAAAGTTCTCCCTATGGGCACAGTTTATAAAAATGAGTTTGATGTGTGATTAGGTGTATAAAACAATTCAATGTTGGGTAAATAGCATATAGTGCGTGCATGCACTGAGCAGCTGGCCTCTCTGTCCCCACCCTTGGTTGAAGAGCCAGGCAGTGATGGAGTGCACTCCCCTTGCTGCTGGGTCATCTCGGACAAAGGAAGAGTTTGGGAAGTTGGGGGCATTTGAAAATTCTGAGTTGCAGCTGCTGGAGAGGTTGGCTGATATGTGACATAGGGAGGAGGCAAATTTCACAATACCGAAGTCCTAGACATAACAAAGCCCTGCCATTGTTGTAACAGTTGGGCAGCTGAGTAACAGTGTTGGTGGCATACAAAAATTTTATTGTCAGTACCAGCGTCACCCTCGAGTCCACCTAGTTCAAAAGGTTAACCTGGTTAGTAAAAATAATCTGGTTTTGATCTCTACAAGAATCCAGTTGATTGGTGGCTGGACATGAAATCAGACCTCTGATACCTTTTATTAGAGCCAGTAGATGTGTCCATTCTGAGGTATGGTAGCTTATTTGATAATGCGTAAATAAGTACAACACTTTATACTCCCTCTCGTCTTACTACCATCGCTTTACTGACCAGATTTTCCTTATTAAGCAGAATAGGTCTTTTGTTTTCCTCTCCTGCGCTCAGGGCTTGATATTTCAGGGAGGCGCCCCAGTCCCATTCCCAGTGTCTACAAGCCAAAGCTCCTAATAAATTTTATTGGACACTTGTCTTGTACACTGGTGGTGCAGTACACAAGCATTTTGCTGCATGGATCACTAGCCAAGAATATCCAATGTAGGCCCAGTAGTTGCGGATTGATAACTAATTGACAAGATTGGGGGATGAGGAAGGCAAGATATAAAATGTTTGCCATAGAAATTTTATTGCTTGCATGCTTAATGTTCATGCTAAGTACCTTATCAGAAGATGGTAATCGGATGGGTTCACTGAACTTATCATAATTCTTTCTCAGCCTGCGGACTCACTGCATTCAAATATACCTACGGTCTGAAGACGAAAACGACAGATGGAAAACAACTGGCTGATATTGCTGCCAAGATGCCAAGAAAACTAAATTACTGGTTTGGAAGTGCCCAGATACCAACTGCTTCAGAGCATGCAAGGGACATCGCTGCCAAGAATACCATTGACACTGCCACAAGCACTGCAGCTGTCGGCTGTACGGTATTGTAAGTGCTAATGTAACTGTGCATACCGCTTCACTACCAATGGCTTCAATAGAGTCAAATGCAGCCATGTTTGTTTCAAATGCTGCATCAGTGCTAGAACTAACATGTTCCTTGCCAGCGATTGTCCTGCAGCTGCTATTCCAGTGCCCCTGGATGGTAAGGCCTGCTCTTTCTCCAATATAGAAAACAGAGCTGCAGAGCTGTTCCCCATGAACAACAACAGTGATAACAACATCGTGCATGTCTCTGAGAATACCCAGCTCACAGCAGTTGACCTGTTGCCTGAATCTGCTGTCTCTTTGTCTCTCCTCCTGTTCTGAGAGAACCTGGGTAACTGCAGTTGAACCAACCGTGCCTGAATCTGCTGTCTCTTTGTCTCTCCCTCCTGTTCTGAGAAACCTGGGTAACTGCAGTTGAACCGACCGTGCCTGAATCTGCTGTCTCTTGTCTCTCCCTCCTGTTCTGAAAACCTGGGTAACTGCAGTTGAACCGACCGTGTCTGAATCTGCTGTCTCTTTGTCTCTCCCTCCTGTTCTGAAAACCTGGGTAACTGCAGTTGAACCGACCCGTATCTGAATCTGCTGTCTCTTTGTCTCTCCCTCCTGCTCTTCTGTTTGTTGCCACAATATAACAGTGTTTTCAACCAAGCAGTGTTATAGACACTTCCATCAAACAAGTCATTCTGCACCAATGGGAGAAGTGAAACAAGAACTTGTCAAACACGGTGGTTTTCATCTTTCAACTAGCTAACGTACTGTGTTTCAAAAGGATGTGTGTTCTGCTACTACTGTCGGGCAGCAGTGGAAAGAAAACTAATCACAGGCAGTCGTTGTGGTGAAACTACATTCATTTCAGCAGGATTTAGTGATTGGAAGAAAGCAATTGACAAATTCAAGAAACATCAGACATCATTATTCCACCATGAAGCTGTTGGAAGTATACTGCATTCAACAATGCAAGGATGAATGTTGGTGCTCAGCTCAGCCAGCATCTTGCACAGGAACAGGCAAGAAACCGAGACGGTTCCTGAAACAGGTAAATGCAATACAGCTTCTAGTTCGGCAAGGATCAGCAATCGTGCAATACGAAGAACAGGAAAGCAACCTGAGGGAAATGCTGAGTAGGGCAGTTGACATGCCAGAACTATGGGGATGGATCCAGGAAGGAAAGTATCAGAGTTCAGATGTTGTGAATGAAGTCATGGAAATCATGGCACATCAGCTGCTGAGGAACCTTCTGGAAGATACGCAATGAATCAAAGCGGTATGCAATCATCGCAGATGAATCACGGATATTAGCCAACATGAACAGATGACCATATGTATACGATGGGTTTCACTGCCCCATTTTGTTATACATGAAGATTTTATTGGGATGTATGAAATGGCGAAGACTGATGCGAATCATCACCAGTGCCATTAAGGATGTTCTATTAAGATGTAACTTGCCAATCAACAACTTGAGGGGACAGGCGTATGATGGAGCAGCAAATATGAGTGGATGCATTTCTGGAACTGCAACAAGAATTAAGAGAGAAAATCCACTAGCATTGAATGTCCATTGTGCAAGTCATTCCTTGGACCTGGTGTTGCAAAACTGTAGCAAAACGAGTGATGCCATTGACGATGCCCTCAGCTTTGTCCAGAATTTAAGTGTGTTGATTCGGGGATCCCCACAGAGGCTGGCTCTTTATGAAAATATTGCAGTGAATGACAGTGAGGACCCTTACATGATGGTAGAAGGCCTGCACTTACTTTGTCCAACAAGATGGACAGCAAGAACAAAGAGTATTAAGTCGGTTCTCAAAAAATATGGAGCACTCTATGACACCTTAGAGGAGCTGAAATGAGGCAAAGCTACAGATGTACGAACTAAGGTCAAAGGCCTGATGTCAGTGATGAAAAAGTTTCAGACCTATTTTGGACTGGTTGTATCATACAACATATTCAGCGTATCAGAACAAGTGGCTTCAATCCTGCAAACAAAAACACTGACAGCAGAAACTACGATGATGAGCATAAACTCCCTGAAGAAGAATTTACAACGCCAGCGCGATGACTTTGACCAGGTCTATGAAGGCATCAACGAAAGAGCGCAACTACTGAGAAAAGTGAAGGAGCCAAAACTTCCCAGACAGCACTATGTGCCAGCAAGGCTGCAACATGGTAGTGCACCGCATCACTATCCCAAATCTGCTAAGGACTGGTATCGACAGATGTACTATGAAGCCATTGATGCTTGTCTTGTTGAACTAGACCGACGTTTTGATCAAGAAACCTACAGTTTGCTGTCATCCATGGAGAATTTGTTGATTCAAGCAGCCAATGCAAAGACGTTTTCAGTTCCTCTTCAGATCACACAGTTGTATGGAGATAAGGCCTTGGACACTGACATTCTGAATGCACAACTGAACTTGCTCCCAGGACTTGTGCAGCAGGTTTTGCCAGAGGTGAGGGCAGTAACTTCAATCAACACCATTATTGATGCCTTAGTGGGAAAAGACTGCCAGCAGCAGATACTGTATTCAGAAGTAGTGAAGCTCATTCAAATTTACCTCCTCGTCCCAATGAGTACAGCAACTGGGGAGAGATCTTTTCAACACAGCGGAGGATAAAGTCTTACTTAAGAAGCACCATGACAGAAAGAGGTACAATCACCTAATGCTGTTGAACATTCACAAAGAGAGAATGGACAACTGGATCGGACACTAATTGTTCGGGAGTTTGTGCAATAAAATGAGAGCGACTTAACTTTTTGGAAAAATCTGATACAGAAATTCTGTACTTTACAGAGAAATTCATATGATGGTAAATTGGTTGATTTTGGTGGCCACCAGGGCTTGGTGGAGGCTTGCACAGGCTTACCAACCGGAAGTGGTGACCAGAGCATTCATGGGATGATTTAGTGGCCACCAGGGCTTGGTGGAGGCTTGGAAGGCTTACCGGCCTGAAGTGGTGACCAGAGCAAGAAGGATTACTTCATGGCAGAAGTGTAGATGTGATGGTAAATTGGTTGATTTTGGTGGCCACCAGGGCCTGGTGGAGGCTTGCACAGGCTTACCAGCCTGAAGTGGTGACCAGAGCATCAAGGATACTTCATGGCAGAAGTGTAGATGTGATGGTAAATTGGTTGATTTTGGTGGCCACCAGGGCCTGGTGGAGGCTTGCACAGGCTTACCAGCCTGAAGTGGTGACCAGAGCATCAAAGATTACTTCATGGCAGAAGTGTAGATGTGATGGCAAATTGGTTGATTTTGGTGGCCACCAGGGCCTGGTGGAGGCTTGCACAGGCTTACCAGCCTGAAGTGGTGACCAGAGCATCAAGGATTACTTCATGGCAGAAGTGTAGATGTGATGGTAAATTGGTTGATTTTTGGTGGAGGCTTGCACAGGCTTACCATCTGGAAGTGATGACTAGAGCATTCATGGGATGATTTGGTGGCCACCAGGGCTTGGTGGAGGCTTGTAAGGCTTACCAGCCTGAAGTGGTGACCAGAGCATTCATGGGATGATTTGGTGGCCACCAGGGATTGGTGGAGGCGTGCAAGGCTTACCAGCTGGAAGTGGTGACCAGAGCATTCATGGGATGATTTGGTGGCCACCAGGGCTCAGTAGAGGCTTGCAAGGCTTACCAGCCTGAAGTGGTAACCAGAGCATCAAGGATTACTTCATGGCAGAAGTGTAGATGTGATGGTAAATTGGTTGATTTGGTGGCCACCAGGGCCTGGTGGAGGCTTGCACAGGCTTACCAGTCTGAAGTGGTGACCAGAGCATCAAGGATTACTTCATGGCAGAAGTGTAGATGTGATGGTAAATTGGTTGATTTTGGTGGCCACCAGGGCTTGGTGGAGGCTTGCAAGGCTTACCAGCCTGAAGTGGTGACCAGAGCATTCATGGGATGATTTGGTGGCCACCAGGGCTTGGTGGAGGCTTGCAAGGCTTACCAGCCGGAAGTGGTGACCAGAGCATTCATGGGATGATTTGGTGGCTACCAGGGGCTTGGTGGAGGCTTGCACAGGCTTACCATCCGAAGTGGTGACTAGAGCATGACAGTACAGATGTGATGGTAAATTGGCCCATTTCCAAATGTACCTACTCCTCCATCCATCCAGACTTTGCTGTAAAAATATGTTTATATCCCTGTCGTTGTACAATATTGTTTACTGTCATTGTATACTATGATTCATTAACAAATACACTTTACGATGTACACTGATTCATTAATAAATAAGCTGTGTAAACAAACATAATGGCTCTGTGTCTTTATTTCCCCAGCCTCAGGAGTTTACCTTGTCGCTGGTGGTTGGGCTTAACTACTAACTTCTATCCTGAAGTTAGTGGAACCAAAAACTCCTAACTCATTAGTGTGAAGACTGCATGCTTGGGACTGGTCATGCACATTACTATGGCATCTCTGTTTCACCTGGACAACCACTGTAACAGATTAATGAATGTGTGGTTCAAACATCATGTGGAGCTATTGGAGGGAATGGGTCGACAGCAGCTTTCTTAATATAGCTGTACACTTGAGCAGAATTGGACTGGGTGGTCTCTTTTTGCTGGCACCTTCGTATGTCCTATAATTATTCCTAAATAGGACTGCATTCATAACATTATGATGTGCGTACATGATTTATTGTATTTTTGTATGGCAAAAACTAGTGTCAAAAGTGCCCTTTTCCACTCACAAGTGCCCCTCTGATCCTCCGCCCCCTCAGTTTTTATCATCTTCTGTCACCTATGCCATAACTTCTACTATTATCAGGCTTTTACGAACATACGGACATACAGAATTTACCAGCAGATAAAGGCCTAGAGGTCTGTAAAAAAGTGTCTCCTCATCTCCCTCCTAAACCTTCCTCCCTCCAGTCTCATATCATGGCCCCAGAAGTCCCTCCCCTCCCCTCCGTTACTTTGAACAGCCCCTCTGTACCTGTCTTGTTTATTCCTTTAATGTATTTAAACGTTTCAATCATGTCTCCCTGTTCCTCCTTTCCTCCAGCGAATACATGTTCAACTCCCTCAGCTTCCTCTCGTACGATAAGTCTCCCAGCCCCTTGATCATCTTTGTCACCCTGCGCTGCACCCCTCCAGTAACTTAATGTCCCTCCTCAGATACGGGTGCCAGTACTGCATGCAGTACTCCAGGTGTAACTAATGACCTATACAGTGGCAGAATCACCTCCTCCCTCCTCAAGGATATACGCCTTGCAATGCAACCCAGCATTTTATTGGCCTTTGCGGCTACCTTCCTACATTGTGCCAAGTTGTTCATTGACCCTGTAATGAGCACTCCCAGATACTTCTCCTCCTCTTTCTGGGCTAGCTGCACTCCCTCTAGCTGGTAACTCCTCCTTGGGTTATTCACCCCAAAATGCAACACCTTGCACTTTTTGGCATTAAACCCCAGTTGCCAGGTGTCTGACCAGGTTTCAAGCTTTGCCAGATCATCCTGCAACCCCTGCTATCCCCCTAGTCATCCACATCACTCCCATTTTGGTATCATCAGCAAACAGACTGATCTTGCTCTTGTTGTCCAATGATATGTCTACAATGAATATCCCAAACAACACTGGTCCCAACACCGAGCCCTATGAAACACCTCTTGTCACTACCCTTGAGTGTGAGAGCTCCCCACCCACCACCACCCTCTGTTGCCTTCACTGAAGCCAGCTCCCTACTCATCTCATCAACTTTGCACCCACCCCTGTGCCTTCTAATTTACTTCCCAGCCTCCCATGCAGCACTGAGTCAAATGCTTTACTGAAATCCAGATACAGGACATCCACTGCATGGCCCCTGTCCAGTTGCCTAGTTACCGAGTCATAGAACTCCACCAGGTTGGTTTGGCAGGATCTGCCACATATGAAGCCATGCTGTCTGCTGTCCTGTAGTCTTTTGGCCTCTAGGAGGGCCACCAGCCCCTCCTTCAGGATAGTCTCCATCAGCCTACCCACGATGGATGTGAGGCTCACCGGTCTGTAGTTCCCCGGTTCATCCTTTGGGCCAGTCTTGTGGAGGGGCACCACATGAGCCATCCTCCAATCCTGGGGTACACACCCTGAGTGTAGTAAGGCATTAAATAGGTCTGCCAAAGGTCCCACAAGGACCTCTGCCAGCTCCTTCAGTACCCTGGGGTGGATGCCATCTGGGCCCGGCACCTTGTCCATCCTCAATGCCTTCAAACCCTTCTGAACTCTGCCCTCCATGATTTCCCCTCTGTCACCTCCCCTGTGTCTGCCGTTCCTCCCTCCTTGGGTATCACCTTCCTCTTCTCCTTAGTAAATATCGAGTAGAAGTAATCATTTAGTGCTTCTGCCTTATCACACCCTGCTTCCACCCAACCCCCTCCTTCCTAATCCTTACTATGTGGTCCTTACAGCTCCTTTTCTCCCTGATGTACCTAAAGAAGTCCTTCTCCCCCTTCGTAATGCCTTGTACCAGCCTGAGCTCTGTTGACGCCTTGGCTCCCCTTACTGCTCGTGTCACCTCCTTCAATTCTGTCAGGTACTCCTCGTTGTCCTCCCGCCTACCTGTTTTCTTGTACCTCCTAAAGGTGTCTCTTTTCATCCTTACCTTTTCCATGACCTCCTTGCTCAACCAGCTCAGTTTCTTAGCCCTAGCCTTCTTGCTCTGGTCCTTGCAGCAGGTTTTGGTTGCCTCCACTATCCCCAGCTTTATGAGCTCCCACCTCTGGTCAGTGCCCATACTAGGTTGAATTCTGGCCAGGTACCTTTTTACCACTTCCCCCATCCTCCCAAAGTTGGCCCTCCTGAAGTCCAGCAGTCTTGTGCAGATTCCACTCCTTCCTTGCCCATATCCAATGTGAGCCATACTGAATGGCGGTCACTCCCTGACAGCGGATCTTCCACTGTAAGTTCTCTCACAAACTCCCCCTTTGCCAGCACAAGGTGAAGGGTATTCCCTAACCTGGTTGGTTCACTGACCATTTGCTGCAGGAAGCTGTCCTGGAAGGCATCCAGCAGTACCTGCTCCCCTTCTATTCCTGGTTGTTGGGGTACTCCAGTCCACTCCTGGCATGTTGAAGTCCCCCACGATCACCACACTACCCTTCCTACAAGTCCTTCTGATCTGTCCTGCTAGTTCCCTGTCTAACTCCTCCATCTGAGAGGGCGGCCTGTACACCACTCCCATTCTGAGACTCTATTCTTGGAATCCTGGATTTGTATCCAAAGTGACTCCATACTATCCTCTTTCCCTTCCTCCCTTACACACTTCAGTCCTTCCTTCAAATATAGTGCCACTCCCCACCTTTTTCCAATCACTCTGTCCCTAAGAAATAACCTGTACCCTGGTACAGACAGGTCCCCCAGTCATTGAATTGGGTGGCCCATGTTTCTGTGATGGCTGCAATGTCCACCTCTCCCTCTGCCATGAGCACCTGTAACTCTGCAGTTTTCCTCCCAAGGCTCCTAGCATTAAGGGTAACCACCTTCCACCCTTTCCTCCACCTCCCATTCTGCCCTCCTTTACTAGCTCTTTAAATGTTTTCTGTGCTGGCTATCATGGAGCACTGCTTTGAGAAATTGTATAAATGCCTTAAAGAAGCAATGTTTCTTCATTTGCAAAAAAAAAAAAAAAAAAGCAGCATATAGTTTTTTTTAGTTAAAAAAGTATTTCTGTCACAATCTGCAATATAGCATTTTTTTTTATTTCTGTATTGAGATATGTGACTTTGAAGTTTTAAACATTCCTGCATTCCTCAAATGTTCATGATGGAAAAAATAAACATACTGGTGTGGCGGTGTGCAGTTTACCATCAGAAGCATCTGTGAGAACCATCCTAACACATCCATGGTAAGCATTCTGTATAGTCAAAAAGTAACCTCAGCTCAAGAGGGTTTTAAAATTGCTTTTGATGGCTGTATGTCATGGCTT
The DNA here is from genome assembly GCA_016271365.2 of Neoceratodus forsteri. Classification (NCBI taxonomy): domain Eukaryota; kingdom Metazoa; phylum Chordata; order Ceratodontiformes; family Ceratodontidae; genus Neoceratodus; species Neoceratodus forsteri. The sequence goes on from CM057449.1 coordinate 377,724,837, forward strand.
GAGTCATTAATCATAGAACTAATAATACAAGTAAATTTAAAAATATCCAGAGAAATTAAAAATTCACTGTTGATGTCATTTTATTTCATTTCCATGTTTCATTGAGTCAAAGCTCATTTACAGTGGTGTCCAGAGGCGTAAAACAGCAAAATTTCAATACAGCAGACATGCTTAGTATATATGTAACTATATTCTACAAACTAAAACAAATTAGTGAATACAGTAATTCAATCAATAATGCTCAGATAAAGAAAACCTTCAGTTTATACCCTCACAACAAGTTTTAAAAAGTGGGAGATACCCTTAAAATTAATTACATAATTTAGAGTACAAGTACTGGAATATCTGGGGACAGTGAAATGTGCAGGAAAGGACATTCCAAAAACAGGACACAAGTAGCAAAAGGCTTGCTCACCTTTTTTCGTGTTGACAGAGGGAACGATAAGTTCAACATAATCAGCAAGTTGATGACAGTGTTGATGACTCTATACATTTCTGACATACATTAATGTTAAATATACTACATGAGGAAATGTTTGCTGACTGAAATACAGTATATTGCTGCTTTAAGCAAGAATGTAAGCAGTATATAGAACAGAATGTAAGAAATAATGTACAACAAAGCTGTGTTTCCACTGAGGGGTTCCATAATGATAGAGTAGCCTCAAGAGCAAAGCTTGAGAGGCCTTTGTGATCATGGAAACCCCAAGCTGGAAATGTGACCTTGTTGTGCATGGTTTCCTGTACACTTTTCTGTATGTTTGGGACACCGATATCATGGGAGGAAAGCACTCACAACAATCTGTGACTAGTGCTGCATGCAGAAAAAAAATAAGAAGCGGTGCTTAATTGTTTGCTCCCGCTTGTCGCCTACCAATGCTGAATGACATACTCCTGCTTCAGAGTACAGCTTCAGGGTACTGAAGGAGCTAGCAGAGATCCTGGTGGGGCCCTTGGCAGGTCTTTTCAATGCCTCACTGAATTCGAGATGCATACCCAATGACTGGAGGTTGGCTCACATTGTTCACCTGCATAAGAGCGGCCCCGAAGATGAACCAGAGAACTATAGACTGGTGAGCTTCACATCCATCATGGAGAAGCTAATGGAAATGTTCCTGAAGGAGAGGCTGGTGTACTGCTGGAGTTCAATGGGATGCTGAACAGTAGACAGCTTGGTTTTGTCACAGGCAGATACTGCCAAGGCAACCTGGTAGATTACTATGACTAGGTAACTAGGCAGATGGACAAGGTGCATGCAGTGGATGTCCTGTACCTGGACTTCAGCAAGGCATTAAATTCAGTGCTGCATGGAAGACTTGGAATAAAACTTGAAGGCACAGCGGTGGGAGCATAAATGGTGGGATGGGTGATAAACTGGCTGCAGGGAAGGCAGCAGAGGGTGATGGTGGAAGGGGAACTCTCATCCCCAAGGGCAGTAACAAGTGGGGTTCCACAGGGCTTGGTGCTAGGACCAGTGTTATTTGGGATATTTATTGCAGACATTTCCATGGGCATCAAGAGCAGGATCAGCCTGTTTGCCGATGACACCAAGATAGCAGTGGTGGTGGATAACATAGAGGGGTGGCAGAGTTTGCCAGAAGATCTGAAAAAGCTGGAGACCTGGTCAGACATTTGTCAGCTGGGGTTCAATGCCAAAAAATGTAAGGTACTGGATTCTGGGGCAAAATATCCAAAGAGAAACTACCAACTGGGGTGAGTGCAGCTGGCCGAGACTGAGGAGGAGAAGGATTTGGGGGTGGTCATAACGGCATCAATTAACAACTCAGCACAGTGTAGAAAGGCAGCAGCAAGGGACAACAAAATACTGGTTTGCATTGCAAGGGGAATAACATCAAGGAGGGGGGAGGTGATTCTGCTGCTGTATAGATCATTAGTTTGACTTCATCTTGAATACTGTGTGCAGTGCTAGCACACATATCTGAAAAGGGACATTAAAGTACTGGAAGTGGTGCAGCGCAGAGCAACTAAGATAATCCAGGGACTGGGGGAATTACCATATGAGAGTAGGCTAAAGGAGCTGAACATGTACTCGCTGGAGGAGAGGAGGGACAGAGGGGATATGATTGAGACATTCAAGTACATGAGAGGGATAAACAAGATTGGTATGGAGGGGCTATTCAAGGTAAGGGTGGGGAGGGATAATCGAGGCCATGACATGAGATTGGAGGGGGATGGTTCAGGAGGGAAATGAGGAGACACTTTTTTTTACAGAGAGGGTGGTGGCAGGGTGGAACACGTTACCAGCAGAGGTGGTAGCCTGCATAACAGTGGGCTGCTTCAAAAGAGGCTGGGACAGGGCAAGAGGGAGGATAAAGGGAGGGGGGTGTGGAGGAAGGGGCAGCTGTAAAATAGGGCTGCTAGCTGTAAAAATTGAGCAGACTCGTTAGACCAAATGGCCTTTTTCTGCTGGTTAATTTTGTATGTTTGTATGCTTGCCATGACCAATCCTCCCCCCCCCCCGACACTGGTGAATACTGTGCAACTTTGATGAGTTAAAAAGAAGTCTCTTTTACAGAGAGAGATGTGAGTGGACTGACACGAGGCTCAATAATTCATGCCACTTTGATTTTGCCACTTGGCAGTGTGATGTACCTATTGAGCACAATGACTTTTCATTCTGCTTCGGTATGTACATCACTACTGCAGCAGAGCAGCATTTGTGAGCTGACTGATTTTCATGTAGAATTTGCATATCTCTGCACTATAATTTAAGTAAAGACTTTGGGAATTTTACACTAAGTTTATAGCCATTTGTATTTGATAAATGACATACTTCTGCTGTGATGCTCAGTATCTTACCCAAATTCACCCACTGGTTAACTAGATTTGGGATATAGGAAATGGACTGTATATGGAGTAGTCCTATTTTAAGTTTTTAAGGGAAAAAACAGGTTAAATCTTTTGACGTTCTACCTAGGAAATTTGAATACTCATAGAAAGACCATTGTATATATTCACAGATGGGAACTGATATACTGAACCCTACCTGAATGGAATCCTATTTGCAAGTCAGACTCAAAACAATATTATTTTAATATGGACCTCACTGTGCAGGAAACTGAGTAAAACTGTTTAATTCAAAAAATACACTTGCTACCCCAAACACAATTAGTTGTCACTTTTCATATAGGAAGGAAATGGGAAAAAGAGACATGCCAATCACACAAGGGGACAGAGAGCCTGCACTTCAAACTATAAATAGAACTATGAACACCAGCAAGGGGAGAAAATTGGATAGGAAAGTGGAAACATACAATTGTTTTAAACTGCTATTATTATTATAGATGTACATAGTATCTGTGTAAATCTATACAATGCTTGTGAAACTGCTGCCTCTATCAGGGAACTCTTGAAAAACAGTTATTTTAGCTGAATGAGTCCTTTTCCCCGTTATAATGAATTATTATAATAATCAAAGTCATAGTGAGGTTTTGCAAATCTTCTGCACACCTGAAACCAAATTGTTGCCGGGAATGCTGCTCCACAAATGTGAATTATAGTCTTATTTCTGTTTTTCTCTGGTGATTAAATGTTTTTCACTAATTAATTAAGGTACCTGTGAGAGATGTTCAATATAGAAGGATATGTCACTGCACCCCCTAATACTGTATGTTAATAATAATGTTGCAGGCCTGATCAGAGTTCTAGAAGACTGAAGTTGCTTTAGATTTGGTTTATTGGTGGGGGAAGAAGATAGATACCAAACTTTTTTTTTCCAAGACAAAGTCCTTCATGAAAAAAAAAAAAAACAAGGTCGAAAAAGCCCAGGGGATGTACATGATGGAAAAACCCTCAGGTCCTGAGTTTCTAAATGGGTGAACACAGCTGCAGCTTCTTGTTGCCCTTGTGTCTGTTTAGATGCATGCATTCAAAATGTGGGCATCCTATTGTCAATCAATATGTCCACTTGTGACAAAAAGTTGCAGTTTGAACAATTACTTATTTCAAAAGCTTCACCAGGAAAGACATATTGAGCTGATAGCTGCTGGTTTCCAGATGCATCCTAGGGGGAGGGGGAAATTGCAAATGCACTTTACGTCTTTATTTTATAACAATTCAGTTGAATAAACAGACAGATCTGTTGGACCATCTAAAAAAGGTGTAGCAGTCACTGATGGACAGAGATGCAAATCTCTATCAGAAAATAGTGACTGACAGATCCTCTGCACAATATTTAAGTCTAAAAATAGGGCTAATCAGAGATGGGCACTACAAAATATAGAAACGGAATTTGTTGGCCAAGCAATGTCACTTGGCTCAATGTGTCTGCTTAGTCCTCTTTATCTAATATGTAGTATACTGGCACGGTATGCCAGGAGCCTGGGTTCAAGTCCCAGTGGGAGTCACACTTTTCCTTTCACATTTCCATCATGATTTAATATGAAATGTAAGCACTCTAGTTGCTTTTCATACTTCTTTTCCCTCTTCTGTTTTGATACTATATTTATTGTATCAAGTCCATATATCTGTCCCATCCATGTTTGAAACCCGCAATGATTATGCACAGACCCTTTCTTTCAGCAGCACATTCTTCCCTTCCATCACCCTTTCTGTGAAAAAAAATACTTTCTGGTATCGCTTTGAAATCTTCTCCCTACCAGCTTTATGGAGGTAACCCTGGTGTTTGTGTTCCCACTTAGTTTGAACAACTACCAGCTATCCACTTTGTTTACCCTATGGAGGTATTCGTATGTCTCAGTCATGTCCCCTCTCTCCACTCTCACCTCCAGTGTTTACATGTTTAGGTATTTTGATATCTACTCATAAGTCCTTCCCTGCTGTCCCTGAATCATCCTGTTTATGGCAGCTGCACTGCCTCTACTATGTCCTTATCCTTCCTCACACGCAGTCTTCAAAACTACACACAATATTCCAGGTGAGGATGAACCAATTGCCAATTCAGTGGTAAAAGCACCTCTCTTCTCCAGATGATGATCCCCCTTCCTATACACCCCACCATCGTATGTGCCTTCCACACTGCTCTATTGCATTGTGCTGTTCTTTTTAGATTGTCTTAAATCATTACCTCCAAGTCCTTCTCCTCTGTTGGGCTTTCCACTACTTCTCCCTACATTCTGTACTACATTCATGAATTTCTTAACCAACTGTGCATAACTGTTCCTTGTACTTGTAAGGAGTTAATATAGTGCAGTGGGTTAAGGCTCTGTGCTGCAGAACTGAAGACCTGGGTTTGAATCCCACAGCTGTCTAGGTGCATACTGTGTGATCCTAAGCAAGTCACTTAACTTCCTTGTGCTCCCAGGTCGCATCTGGAAATAAGCTTCAGCGTAGTGTGCTACTCCTGGTTAAACAATGTTCCCTACTTCTTGAGGCTACATTTTAATTGCCATACTTATAGCCACCTGTCCAATCAACCTAGATCCTCTTTCATAATTCTAACTCTCTCTTCACTATACACCCAGACACAGATCTTAGCATCATCCATGAAAAATCATTTCTTGCCCTGTATCCCTCCACATGTCACAGATGAAGATAATGAAGAAGATCAATACCAGAAATGATCCATGTGGCACACCACTGTTGACCACCCTATCTCCACAGAATTCCTTATTAGAGTCTACCCCCTCCATTCTGCCACTCAGTCAGTTTACCATTAATCTTGTGAACTTGTGACCCAAGTTTGGGTCATGCATCTTCTTTACCAACCATTCCTGTGGGACAGATTTTAAGGCTTTACTGAAGTCAAGGTGCAGTATGTCTATGGCCTGCCTCGTATCCACTGTCCTTATTACCCAATTCAAGAAATTGGTCAAGTTTGTCTGATACAGCTGCCCTCCTATGAGCTCACTTTTTTTTGTTATGTTATCCATTTGTCTCTAGGAAATGTACCAGCCTCTCCCATATTATGGTCTCTACCAGGTTACCCACTAGACATTAGACTGACATATCTGTATTTCTCCATAAGAGGAACAGATGAAGCCTATGGGGCAATTAGTCTAAGCTTTCAAATTTTATTTTTAAAGATCTTACTGTTGAACTTTTAGAGCTACTACCAACATGTTTTAATGAAAGCTTAGTGTCAGAGCAATATAAATAGGTAACATTGATACAGTTCATTGGATGATATAGTTTGATACAGCTACACATCAATACATTTGTGGAAAATGTGCATGATGTATTGAAACAGAAGTGCAACAAATACATTTTTTTAAAAAGCTAATTTTCTCTACTGTTATGTACAAATGAAAAATCTTCAATAAAAATTAAAAAAAGCTGATTTTCTGCTATAGTTATGAAAAAAATTGGCAGAACTGTTGATTTGGGTTTTCTGGATGCTTCTCATGCTGTGTGCAGTACATTTGCATTTCTGTTTGGATGATTACCTTCCTCAGGTCCTCAATATTATTTCAATGCAAAACTGAGGTAGCCATCTGTTTTTCTTAAGAAATAATTATTTTAAAACTTTCATAAAATTCTTAAATGATAAAAGAAATGGAAAATGTCACCAGCAAAATAAAAAAACTGAAAGACATCTAGTATCAATTGGGAAAAAAAAAAAGCTGGGGTCAAATTTTAGCCCATTTTCATTTCACTGCTGCTTTAAGAGAATTGATAGATCTTTTTTGCTTTTCAAAGGTAGTATTGATATATGTTTTTTCTTATTCATCGTGTATTCTATAAGTTATTTCTATATTGATATATACATTGTTATATGGATACAATAATTTCATATATTACATGGATAGGTCCTCTCCCCATAAAAGAAGTTACTTTATTTCTCCATATCCAATGGCACTTATGTATGGTATAGTATGTATAGTATAGCAATTAGCCACTGACTGTTCATTTTTTAACTTCATTTTTATTTTGTTTAAAGTTATACCATTATACAAATAATTCCACATACCACAATGCATAAAAGAAAAAAAAAGCACTCACCTGTGAATGTACATGCTGGATAGTAACAAGTGAAACACTGGGAACATTTTTAGTAAACATACTGCATGCAGTTGAGCAAACATCTGAAATAATTACAATATTAGATAAAAATATTTTACAAACCATTCTTGATGGAATTGCAAAATGCTTCAATTACTTTTATAAAGATGTATACAGTTCACAATGTAAACCCCCAGAAGAGGATATGGAATACTGTGCTAACTACTTTAATAGAGATTATTGATCTCATCTATTACCTGATTTGAAATTAATGATACACTGAGATCAATGGTAAAAGGAAAATGCTTGGGGGAGAACAGTTTTTCTACTGAATTTTATGTTATAATGGCAAGCAGAATGTCTCCTCTCCTAAAGATCCAGATTATTCAGAAACAAAAGAAGACACCTGATTCATTAAAGTCAGCATTTAATTGATTCCAAAGCAGGGTAAAGACCATATGAAAGCAAAGAATTACAGACCCATTGTTATACTGAACAATGAATACAAAGTATTCATTAAAATAATTAATAAAATAATTTTACCATATATACAAAAATAATCCAACATAAATAATGGGATTTTATCCCCACCAGACAGATATATGTTGGAATTCATAATGTCCAGTATGTTATTGAATATTTACAAAAAAGTAAAGCAGAAACTATTTTGGCCAGTTTAGATGCCTCTAAGGCCTTTCATAAGGTTGATGGGCACTGGTTGTTTTTTACATTGAGGAATTGAGGCTTACAGTACCTGCTGAATTCATTAAGTTATATGTGCCCTGTACGACTCCCCTTAATCAACCATTAAAATAAATGGCAAAATCACTGATAAACTTGTTTTGTCTAGGTGAGTTAGCTAGAGTTACCCCCTTCACCAACACTGCCCATTATGGATTTAGAAATGTTATTTTTGGATATCAGACTGAACCCTGATAGTAAAAGAACAACACCTAGTGATTTGACAGATATGAGTTCACTGGACAGTGTAGGAGCACAGTGGAGGGGAAAGAGATGGACTCAGGTCTCAGAAGAAGGAGGATGATGATGTTGCATGGGGTGCCAGCATACCTTTCAAGTGTCCCACATTGTGCGGGGCATCCCACATTTGCCCCTGTTTCTGGAGCTTGTCCCACTGTCCAGCCAGCACCCGTCATTGTCCTGGATTTACTAGACTGACAATAACAGTGTTGACATTCATGGAGGGCCCTTTAAATGCACACAACTGACCTCCTGAGTCCTGGGCTGACTTCTGGAATGGGAGCAAGCAGTGCATGCATTGGCGTGAGAAGGCTAGCATTGCTGGCAAATGAAGGGTTGGTCACTCCAAGTCTGCTCCTCCTCCTCTCTCACATCAGCCAATGAAGAAAGTGCGCAGCTTTTGAATTTGGTGGCCTGGTTCTTTGAAGTGCATCGGTGTCCAGCATATGCACTGCCACTGCCCTTACAATGATGCACAGGCTGAGAAGACAAGTGTGTGAGGAGGAGGAGGAGTGAGGAGAAGAAGTGTGTAAGTGCAGTCAACAGCAGTAATAAACCAAAGAAAGGAGGGTTTTTTCTGTGGAGACAGGAGGGATGAGAGTTGTTTCTGACACCTGGCTGTCCTCCCTGCTGAGCTATGGTGCTTGGGAGCTACAGTCTGTGTTGGTGGTGAACCATGGTCCTGGCTGGTCAGATTCTTGTCTGTGGCACCACCGGTCCAGAGGAGCTAGCTGGAGCCCCAGAGTCCCCCTGTCTTCCAAATTAAGTTCTGCTGCAGTTGCACGAGTGTGAGGGCAGCCTCCCCAGGGGTCAAGCATGAATGAGATGGAGGTGAAGAAAGGAGTTGGTTGCCACTTTGCTTAATTGGACTATGTGCTGGATCAAGTGTGACTCACTCTGTGAGGTAGGTCAGGATCTGGTGTATTTTGCTAAGTTTACTGTACTGTTTAGCCAGTGTGGAGGGCTCTCTTCTGGTTCTGCACTGCAAGTCTGCATCAGAGGGTTTGAACTTTGAAGTAGTGAGAGGATGGAGACAAGGGCTAGTGATTAAGCCTGCCCTGACTTGTTGGGAACATGTCCCTCATGGTGTCCCACATTTCAGGGTGAGCTATCCCTCGATGTCCCTCATTGTCCCTCATTTCAAGGTTTGGTGTCACTCATTTCAGAGTTCAGAGGTTGAGAGGTATGGGTTCCAGCAGTACAACACAGTGGCTGGTTTTATAGGACATGCAACAAACTAGAAAATAATGTGTTTATTCTTAGACAAATAAACCACTGGTATCTTTGGACTATTCTCAATAATGTCCTTCTATGATATCTTTATAGTGCTTGAAACTACATTTTGAAAGCTGTAACATTTGAACAGTTAATATAGTTCTCCTGTGTTGCTGCATGCATCTATATGTTTATATAATATGTTAAAATGACAGGATTTTAAAAATGCAGTGAACTATTTCATGCTTTTCTTTTTTATTCAGTGGCCTACGCAGCCAGTATGATGTAATGCTTGTGAAACTGTTACTTGGTTTTGGCCATTTCTATTCCAGAGGAATTACCACCCTGTATGGGGTACCAAAGGCAAGGAACCTTCAAATAGGGCTCCAACCTTAGAGGTGTCATGGAACAATTCCTTTGGCCAAAGGTACCTTAGGAGCATCTCAAGGAGAGAGGTGATGCCACTGGAGGAGGAGGGGAGGATGGTGGGGCAAAGGAAAAAGTGCTTGAGAGAGAGGCTCAGAGGAACTGCTTATGTAGCACAGAGAGGGGGAGTGACTGGCTGGTTGTCCATTGAACCACAGGCATAGCCTTCCAATTCAATGGCCTACACAGCCAGTATGATATAATGCTTGTGCAACTGTTACTTGGTTTTGGCCATTCGCACTTTCTATTCCAGAGGAATTACCACCATGTAGGGGTACCAAAGGCAAGGAATCCTTAAAGAAGGTCCCATCCCTAGAGGTGCCACGGGATGATTCCCTTGGCCAAATGTACCATAGGAAGCATTCCCAAAAAGAAAAGTATAAGTATGAAATCATGTTAGCAATCAGTAGCTGTGAGGCATAGTAGTTGATTAGGCACCAGGCAGCTTGATAACATAACAAAATGTGCAGGTTAGCAATGGCATGATTATGATGGATTGCTAGAGATTTAGGTGGTCTCCCTAAGGAGAGAGGGAATGGCAAGTAGGGACCCCATCCAACAACGGAACCTACCTAAAGGAACTAGGGGACACTACCTACAGCTAACTAATGTTTATGACTTAAGGCACGGAGGAGAGAAAAAAACCTTTGAGGAGAAAATCTCTGGGGATCCAAGGTGTAGGTCGCCTTCTCTCCAGGCTTGGGAAGTTTTGTTTAGTGACAGCTGTGCTGCTGCAATTTAGAAACCCAATTAAATGGGGGTGGAAAATATTCCAATTTGGAGGAAAGCTCTCCTTTGCTCCCTCTAAAGTGAATGCCATTTAAGGTTGCGAGAGTGCTTTGCAACATCTGGGGCAACCAAGGCGAGAGGAGGACAGCAATGACTACTGAGGCACTTACCTGGCCTACCCACCCTAAAAACAAACCAGATGAACCAGAGTCAGTAGTAGGGAGAATGCAGTGAAGGTGCATTGCTAGTAGAATACTAGATCCAAAAAAAGATCACTGTAACCACCCTTCATGGCTAGTCTTAATTTCTACACCAGGAGCTGCCATCAAGCCTTGAATGGCTAAAGCCAGGCCAGGAGTGAGGACATTCCCAGCTATGGGCCAAGTGAGAAGGACTCCACCTCACATTAGGCATGCTCAAGATGTGGACTTGAGAGGTGCAGAGAGAGACTGTTGGCTGCAGGAGCCCTGCACCATAGAATGGTTATAGCTTCTATGCCCCAGAAAATGATTGAGGAGGAGCTGAATGAAACGTTGAGTGCTGGGATCCTCAAGTAGGTAAGACATGGTAGTAGAGAGCAATGAGCAAATGAATTGCATAAGCAATGAGTGGACCTGCTTGTAGGTCAGTAAGCAGAGTACACAAATGGTCAGACCTGTATGGAGGTCAAAAGAACAGAAAAAAAATGAATGGTGGGGCATGCCAACCAGGCCATCAGGAAGCCGATGAAGGTGACAAAATACTTTGAGGATTTTAGTAGTGAAGCAGGATTCAAACATGAGTTAGTATGCCACACGGGGCCATGGCTCCTCAACACTTCCAGTCCACCACCATAGGAAAAACAATAAGTGATGGGAAGGTGCCGTGATGCTCATGCAGACATTAAAGCTAGTTTACAGCATCAGCGGTAGCTTAGCTGACCTCCAGAGTATAATAGCAGTGTGAAAACACAATAGAGCAGTCATAGTATTCAGTAATTATGAGTTAGAGGGGTAGCAATTTGAATGAACATAGACTATAGGGAGGCAACGCTCTGAAAGCAACAAATTGGCTAGGCAGTGCAGTGAAAACAGCAGCAAATGAGGTATGTGGTGTAAGTTCAGGAAGCAGGACTGAGCTGCGATGGCTGGGGTTCAGAGTGAGCCTGAACCAGGTGAAAACAATTACAGTGCATAGCATGGAGAGCAGCAGTAGGAAAGTAGCTTGAGCTGAAACACACAGTTAATGATTGCAGATACAGTGTGAGTAAATGGGAGGAAGCAGCATGAGCTCAGGATTAGCAAAACACAAGGAGCTTAAAAAGAAGCCCCCAAAAGAAAGCAAAACAAAAGACACACACACAGAAAAACAGGGAACAAGCAAAGCAAAGAAGCACACAGCTGGAGGCAAACAATACAAACCAAATGCAGGAAAACAGACAAAAGAAGGCCAGCAGAAACAAGCACAGCCAAAACACAGCACAGCGGAGAGGGGGCATGCCCCAGCAGGCTGCAAAGGACAGACCAACAGAGCATCCAACTGCAAAGAAAAAGTGCTTTTTGAGAGAGGCTCAGAGGAACTGCTTATGTAGCACAGGAAGGGGGACTGGCTGGCTGCTTGACCATTGAACCACAGGCATAGTCTTCCAATTGATGTGAAACATTTTATTTTTTTTAAATTTATATATGGTCACTGAAGTGATATATAGTGATGATAAATCTAATTAGCTGACTCCAAGCTTCATTCAAAAAAGCCTCTAGGCCTAACATTTCCAAAGTTATCATGTTTTAAAGAAAATTTCCTTTGAAAGGTTTAACTCTGGAACTACTGAGGCTAGAAGCTTATTTTTGTTAAATGAAAGCTTGGAGGCTAGCCATTAAGAAATTGTGCTATTATGATATCGTAATTATGTAACAGTACTACCGTTACTATGTCATTAATACAGAAACAGGCAGTTTTCTGCAGCTATATTGATATACTGTATAATATATATAAATATATATCTATATCTATCTATCTATATAGATAGATAGATAGATAGATAGATAGATAGATATAGATATATATTTATACATATACTGTATATAAGGGATATACAATGGTGAGCTGTCAGATAAATGATTTATCTACACAAGTGCTGTTTGACCTTGGTTAACCTCACGAGTGGCGTAAGCCACGAGTGAGGTGTCCGAGGTCAAACAGCACAAGTGTAGATAAATCATTTATCTGAGAGTTCACTATTGTTTATTTCATTTATGCAATAGGGATGCTTTCTACCAGTGCAGGAACATTTGGTTTTGACTGTTTATTTTTATTTTAAATGATAATTTTAAATGATAATTTCTGGGAGTTTTGGTTAACTTTCCTAGAGTATATCTGCCCAGCATAGTGGTTGCTATTAAATGAAACACCACTCATTTTGTAGAAAACTTCTTGCTGAACAAATGTCATGCTCACAGTACTATGCTACCTTTTCATTTTAAAGTTATTCACATTTGTTTATCAAAAAAGGGAAAAGAAAATTGAAATTTATGCTGTTTTTTTGCTAATCATAAAAAAAGTAAAAGGTATCTATAAATAAAACACCACTCATTTTGTAGATATTTTGGTGCTGAACATTTTTTGTGCTCACAGTACCATGCTATCACTTTTAGTTTTAAAGTTATTCATATTTGTTTGTCAAAAAAGTGAAAAAAAATTACATTTTCTTCTGCTTTTTTGCTAATTGTAAAAAATCTATAAGGTGTCTATATATGAAACACCACTAATTTTGTAGATATGTTTGTGCTGAACAATTTTCATGCTCACAGTACCATGCTATCTTTTTTCATTTTAAAGTTATTCCCATTTGAATACGGTTAGTACTGCTTCTGAGGCCGAGCATTCTAAATGAATTCTAAAGAGATTTGTGACATAGTAACTGTGCGTATAAATGGTCACTGTATGTATAAATTAATCGCATTAATCACACTGAATATTTGTCCATCCCTATTGCATAAATATATATATATATATATAGAGAGAGAGAGGCTATGTAATGGGCAGGAGTGTGATATGGATAATATTGTCACTCCTGCAGAGTAAGCTCTGGATACTCAAGACTGTCGAAGGTACAAGTGAGAGTATCCAGAGCTCATGATGCAGGAGTAACAATATTATCCATAGCACACAATCTACCCATTATGTGTGTTATTTATACAATGGGGGTGAGAGCTTCCAAAGCATAGTTATGTTTCCCTGTGTGTTCTTTTATTGTTTAGTGACTGGGTAAGTTTTTAGAGGTGACTTGTTCAGAGTCACACAGTGTGGATGTGGAGGTTGTGAGAATCAAACCCAGGCCAGGTGTGCCTCCATGTACCAAGCTTGTTCAAAGTTCATTACTCTAACCTCTAGGTTATACTGAGAGCACTGTTTGATTGTATTATAGGTGTGTTTAAGTGTTTCTGAATGGGCTGGGAGTGTTACATACAGTATGAGAAACAAGTGAATGTGTTTGGCAATGCTAGTTAAGTTAGTTTCAGCAAGCAGTGAGGAACAGTAACTGTGAGGCACTGTGATTTAGATTGCAGGTTTTCTTGAACTTAAAATAACATAATAATGGGCTGGGAGTTTTACAAACCCTGTGGGAAACAGCTAAATGTTCTTTGCAATGTTAAGTGAGTTACTTTCAAGTAGCAGTGAGAAACAAAGTGTGAGGCACTGTTATTTAGAATGTAGCATTTTTTGAAAATGTAGTAATGGGTTGGGAGTTTTGCAGCACTGTAGAAAACAGCTGAATGTTCTTTGAATATTGAGTTACTTGCAAGTAGCAGTGAGAAACAAATTTATAAAGAATTTCAATATAGTATGCAGGCTGGAGTGAATGAGTGAGTGGTGATATCAGCAGAGTATGTATATTTGTCAGATATTTTAACTCCGGTGATGTCATCATCAGATATCACACTCCAGTGGAAATAACCAAGTTTATCACACTGATATTGCTCTCACCCCCATTGTATAAATGTATGTATGTATGTGTGTATATGTGTGTATATATATATATATATATATATATGTATATATATATATATATATATATATATATATATATTTATATATCCTATGCAAAACCTTCATTAATGCATCATTTAGAGTTCAAAACACAAAAGTCAGGAAATGAAAATCTTTAGGGTTGCCCTCCCCGGACTCGCCGTCATCCCAAGACCGACAGCTGACGGGTTAATCATTACAGTGAGGCCCAAATGTCCCTCATTCCATCTGAAATTACATTCACAAGCCACAGTAAATAAGAATGGGGTGACATTTAGGCCTCACAACTCCAATGACTCACCCCATCAGCTGTCAATCTTGGGATAACAGGCAGGTCTGGGGAGGGGCAATCCTAAAGATTTTTCATTTCCTGACTTTTTGTGTTTTAACCCTAAATGATGCATTAACAAAGTTTTTTGCATAGAATTTCCTTACTTTTTGAGAAAGAATAAAAAACTAAGAACTTCCATAAGTTGGTGGGAGCGCGGCCCCTTTGGGCCCTGCACTCCCGCCAACCTACAGAACTTTGTGGGAGCACAGACCCTTCAGACCCTGTGCTCCCACGAACCTGCAGAAGGTGGTGGGAGCATGGGCTCTTGGGGTCCTGCACTCCTACCAACTTGCAAACATATATGTACCATCAACACCCTCCAAATTTCAACGTAAAACACCAAACTGTCTCCAAGATATAACATGGTAAAGTTTGAAATGTTCAGTTGTCAGAGATGCAGAATTCTGCATCTCTTAAAGTTTTACAGGCACAATGACTAAAAACTACATCCATGACGCTAAGGCTATATACCTTATAAATTTCAAGCCACCAGCACAATGCAAACACTGTCCACAACACGTAAATTGTGTCAGGCAATATCTCTGCAAAAAATATTTTCTCTGACATGTAAACACCATAATTCACATCGACAGGACACGTCGAGAACACCCTCCAAATTTCAAAGGAAAAGACCAAACCATATCCAAGACATAACATTTTAAAGTTTGAGATTGTCATTCATCAGACTGGCACAGTTCTGCACCTCTTGACATTTAATAGACACAACGACTAAAAACTACATCCATGACACTAAGGCTAGATATCCTATCAATTTCAAGCCACCACCACAATACAAAATGCTGTCTGCAGAACATAAACTGTGCCACACAATATCTCTGGAAAAAAAATATTTTCTGGCACATAAACACTGTGATTTACACCTACAGGACATGCTGTAAACACCCTCCAAATTTCAAGTAAAAAGACCAAACCGTTTCCGAGATATTTAATGTTAAAAATTGGCAAAATTGCCATATCTATGCAAACAATAATACCTGACAGGGTGGGTGGTATTGACCAATACCGGATCACCCGGGGCATAATGAGGCCCGACACCACAGGCGGAGGGCCTTATAGCCCCTGGAAGGTCTGGTATTGGCCAATACTGCCCACCCTGGAGGGTATTATTGCGCTTAACAAATGGGATATAGATGACATTTTATAAAAACTGTATCAAAATAAAATGTATACAGAAAAATTAATAAAAAAAACAATGAAAATTTACTTCAGAGAAAAAGTAGTCCCTGCAAAAATTGACCAGTGGAGGGTGCTTTTGGGTTTCTTTTAAATACCTTTCTGAGTGTGGTTGCTGCTGCTTTGTCTGCCCCCCCCACCAGACACACAAGAATGCAGTGTGCTTAGCTCTATATGAAGACAGTTTTTTTTTTCAGATTTCAAATGTGGCGCTAAGCTTCAGTGCTAATTTCAAATCATGCAGTCAGTTCGGAGCACGATCTGGAATGTACAAAGTTAAGGAAAGATGCAGTATTGAAAAAACAAAGTTTACTGCTGTTTCTTCAATGTTCTTTATTTATTTATTTATTAAATTTTGGTGACCGGGTGAGCCCACTGGGCGACTGGGCCCCAGAGGTCCCTTTTTCAGGGATGAACCGGGATTACATAACATAGGATACATCACAATGTGGTAAATGTAGAAAATACAATTATGATACAAGTTACACAGAGGTATACAGTCAGCTGGTTTCATGTGCTGAGATCGGCATTACAGCAGTGCATGTGTATTGATACTAATAAAGAGGGGTGTGTGAACCGCAAATGCAGAGACAGGTTGTGCACAGTAGGTAGTAATGGACTGTGAGGCTTAGGTGTCCGTGTGGTGGACCCATATCTCTAGCAGATGCATTTGTAGGCAGCCATAATATGAGCCTTAAGCCTTGTGTGGAAACTTTGATGGAGGGAGCTTCCTGCACTCTGGGAGGGAGGGAGCTCCATAGGGTAGGTGCCGTGTGAGCGAAAAACTTGCCCCCCACTTTGGTTCTGACTCTAGGGACAGCTACAAGCATGTGATCCATTGTGCGGAGGTGCCGAGGGTTATTCTTTAGTGCAGTAAGTCCCAAGAGGCTGGGGGGGGGGTTGGGCTGATTAATTTGAAGGTTTGGCAAAGCAAGTGGTACTGGAGACGGGCATTCCAGGAGGGCCAATTTAGTTGGGATAGCATGTCACAGTGATGGTTCCTGGGGTTTGACTGGGTGGCGAACAGAGCCACCTTATTGTATAGAACTTGGAGCTTATTCATCTCAAGTCTAGCTACTCCCTGGAGCACTGGGGTCGCATAGGTAATTGTCGGGAGGAGGACGCTGGTGGCTGTGGAGACCCTTGCTTCAGGTATCAGCTGGTTTTTCAATTGGTAGAGGGTGCCTAGTTTCGCATGTAAGTTTTTAGTAACTTGATCCACATGGTCCTTGAGGGTGAAGCCCTGGTCCAGGGTGAGGCCAAGGTATTTTAATTATGCCACAACCTCTAGCCTACTGCCTAATGCAGAGGTCAGTTGTAGGTGTTGGCTTCTATCATGTCCAAGGGATCTTGGGCCAAACAGCATGGGCTTGGTCTTGTTCGTGTTAAGGACCATTCTGTTGTTAACAAGCCATTGCTCGAGGGAACTCAGGTCTCCTTCTAGCCAGGGGCTGAGGTCTCCCAGATTAGTGGAGGGTCAATAGATGACAGCATTATCTGCATACTGGACCACAGAACTCCCACCACAGTGGTTGCAGAGTTCATTGGTGAAAAGGGAGAAGAGGAGGGGGCCAAAGATCGACCCTTGAGACACTCCCTTTATCAATGGAAGCAGCACGGATATGGAGTCTTTCCATTTTACCCTCTGTGAGCGTCTATTTCAGTAGCTTTTGAACCACATAAGGGAATGGCTGTCAAGGCCTACATTTCCCAGCTTAGTCAATAGCAGATTGTGATTGGCCAGGTCAAAGGCCTTGGATAGGTCAATAAAGAACACACCAGTAGGGGTCCTCTTATCCAGTTCTCTGAGAACGTCAGTGGAGAATTTGGTGAGGACATTGTCCATCCCATGCCTGGTTCTGAAGCCATGCTGGGAGGGTGCCAGAAGTTGATGGCACTCTAGGTATTAATGGAGTTGCCCGTAGATCAGCCTCTCTTGCATCTTTGCCAGGGTGCAAAGTAGGGAGATAGGCCTGTAATTGCTAGTGGACTCCCGATGGCCTCCCTTGTGGATTGGGACCACATAGGCCTGTTTCCAGTGTTCAGGGACTGTGCCCTCTTTTAGGGATTGTTTAAAGAGCCAGGTCAGGGATCTGACTAGGGACTGGGCCCCTTCCTTCAATAGCCTCGGGTGAATCCCATCAGGTCCCCCAGAGCCAGAGGTTTTAAGAGTCGTTAATAATGAGAGAACTTCTTTTGGTTTTACCAGTCTGAGGTAGAAGGTTGGGCAGTCAAGGTTAGGAAGTGACCGCCCATTAGGGTCCGGGTGGAGGGGAGGTAGTCCAGCCTTATAAGAGTCAAGGCTCGTGAAGTGGTGGTTGAGTGCCATGGTGATATGGGGGGGCATTGTTTGTTACTTGACCATTTACCACGATGGGGCCGTGTTCGGTCTTGCCGTTCCCCTTTAATAACCCATTTATGTGTGCCCAGAAAAGTCTAGGGTTTCCTAGATTCTTTTTCTGAAGTTGCGTGACATACTCCTTTCTGGCCATTTTGATGGCCAGCTTACACCTGTTTCTGAGAGTTTTGTAGCTGAACAGGTCAGCAGGTTGGGTGGAGAGCTTGTATTTTTTCCAGGCTTTGTCCTGGTTTATCATTAGGGTTTTCAAGGAGGGGGTGATCCACTTATAGCAGCTTCTCTTGGTACAGAGTTTCTTCATGGGGGAGAATAGGTCAGCTGCCATGTGCAGTGATCACTGAAAGAAGGCAACAGCCTCGTCCAGTGAGTGGAGGAGTTTGATTGGGCTCCAGTCTATGCTGCTTAGGTAGTTGGATAGTTATTTGGGTAATAGATGGGTGTAGTCCCTTGCAGTCAGGATTTGTGGATGGATCCTGGGAGCCCTATTTTTCCAGATGCAGAATATTGGGGAGTAGTCACTCAAGGGGTCTGCTAAGGTGCCTGCAGCCTGTAGGTTATCAGCTTTGCTCGCCAGCACCCAGTCAAGGGTAGAATGATTCCCCATTTTGTGGTTTAGTCTTGTTGGCCCAGAGATAACCTACACAAGGTTTGCTTCTTGTACCATTCCTTTAAGGGAGTGGTTTGCATTTGTGGTCCAATTTAGGTTATAGTCCCCAGAATGAGTAGCTCAGAGGAGACCTCTTTGACAATGTCCTTTAGGACTGCCTTGAGTGATGATAGAGCATTCTTAGGAGGGTTGTATACACACCCAGTGGTGAGATGCTTGCAAAGACCAAGGGTGATGCATACAAAGACTGAGTCACATCAGTGCTGGTAGTGTGTTGCAGGTTAACCTGCACAGAGTTTAGGGTGTCTTTAGTATAGATTAGGGCCCCTCCCCCTCTTTTGTTTGCTCTGTCTTTTCTAAAGGAGTGATACCTGAGGGCTGTGACCTCGTGAGAGAGTACTTGAGGTCTGAGCCAGGTTTCTGATACGACAAGGACATCTGGATTATACAGGTCCAGCCAGGCTTGTACTTCCTGTATCTTGGATCATAAATTACATATGTTCATATGTGTGATCTGCATGCCCTTCATGGATACCCAATGCGGGTCCTGTGGGGAGGAAATCAGGAGGTTGTTAGGAGGGGGTCCAGGGTTCAGCTGAATGTCACCTGCGATAAGCAGGAGGGCAACAATGAGGCAGAGTGAAGGGGGCAGGGAAGGGGAAGTAGCTTAGTACAGAGCTTCACTTTGCAAAGGGGAGGGTAGAGTACCAAATACCTTTCCTGCAAAATTCATGGGCCATCAGGAGTGACTGGGGACTATTATGGGAGGGGAAACAGCATTGCCAGAGGGAGCGTGGTGTGGTATCAGGCAGAGGGGGACCTCTGGAGTCAGGGTCTCCAGTACTAATTAGCCTATCAACCCCGAGTAGGGATTGGATGTACATGATGGCCAGGAGTAGCCCTCTGTTGGGCCAGCAAAGGTAGGGTATTCCTTGTTTTGTGGACATTCTAATAGGTAGGGGTCCTTTCAGCAGTAGAGGGAAATATAGGGGAAGGCCTTGTATCTTAGCATTGTCACCCTGGGTCCGAAGTGCTCCACTTCTCTGCAGTCCCCCTATCTCTTCAGAACACTGTGTCCCTTATGCGAGAGTCTTAATCAGGGGAGTGACTAGAGACTTTAGGATTACCTCCTATTGTCTGACTAGTAGGCGCCGCTCACCCCCTATGGGAGACAGACCAGGTCATGAGCAACAAGTGAGATTAGCAGTACCATCTATGGTGCTATATCCTATCTGTTGTTTTGTGCCTCCAGAAATTTGGCAGACTGGCAGGATTGAGTACTTCCTATAAACTGGAGATCAACATAAGCTAAATGCCTCCTCTTGACATTAGCAGAATCAAGTCAGTGGCCTCCTGTAACAACCAGTGCCCCTGTTAGCAAACTTTCACTTAAATTCTAAGAGGTCATCAGTCTGCACTATTCAGATGCAGTGGTTTGTCTAAGAGAAATTGCTCAGAGACCAGTATGAGTCTCATTAGAAGCTTGATTTACTTGTTGTACATTCATGCAAGATCTTAGTAAGAGGCAGTCAAGAGACACCAAACAGGAATAACTGGTGCCTAAGTAATTAAACTTGTTTGTACAGTCTACAAGGCATTAGTTCTACACTAGGCATATGCAGTAATTATATCTAGAAATAAATTGCATAGTGTCATGTAAGTACCACCGTTAGGAGACTGGAAGAATAAAATATATTCATGCATGGGCTCTGTAAGACACTTAAACTTAAGTTCAGCAGGAGTGGAGGTTAATCCTGTCTAGCACGCCATCTAGGGAATTGGCCGGTTTGCAGTCTTGGATAGAGTTTCTTGTAAGAAACAGATGGTAGTCTGTTAATACTGCTTCAACCCAGATTGGCTCCCGATCTGAGGTGGGCGTGGTAGGAAAGCATTTAATGGGAGGAGGGAACGGGGCGAGCGGGTGGGATGAAAATCAAGCCCCTTGCTGCTGAACTCCCTGTGTCCCTCTTTGCTTTATGTGCTGAAGCTGACCTCCCTGTATCCCAATTTGCTTGCTTTGTTGCTGAAAAATTTGTCGGGGGAGGTCCACCCGGCTTGTGGTAGCATACCAGCGCCTCAACCCCAAGGTTCTCCGCTTCGCTGAAAGAATGGCAGGAATTTCCATAGGGGGGGATGAGCAGTCCCAGTCACCCTCTCCTTCCCTGATGAGATTTGTTGTACTGCTGCAGTTCTTTGTTTAAATAAATAAATGGAAAACTGTATGACCCAACAGGGAGTAGCCTGAGCTCTGCACACTTAGCGCTCTAAGAAATGGCCACTTCAGTGTGGCCAGTTTTTTTTTAAATTGAAGGAGTGAAATTCCTTTTGAAAAGAAAGTACTCTGAATTTTGGCCTGAATTTACCCATTTTTGTTGCTACTGTTTCAGCTCGGGTATGGATCAGGGTACAATATTTACAAAGTCAGTGGGTCAGGCTGAGGAGGAGTGGTAGTGGTGGGCCTGGGGGTGAGCAGCTGCACTGCAGCATGATCTCCTGAGGAGGTGTGGGAGGTCTGTGGTGTTCCTGGGTAGCGTTACATTCTGGGACAAAAAAGTGATGCTGGGGAAAAAATAGGTTGATTTCTGTGCTTTTGTTTGGATCAGCAGTTCCGTTTTCAGCTGGGACACTGTGTAAACTACATGGATCAGACTAGTGGGCCCCTTCACCCACTAAGGTATTTTTGTGCCCACCCTGATTTCTCATTGGTGGAAAGCATCCCATTCAATTTAAAATCACCACCATTTCTTTCTCTCGCTTACCGAAAGACATGCTCCCCCCCAGTGCTCAGTAGTTCATTGAAAGCTGACTCAGGAAACCGTACACAAGCTCCTCGTGCCCATTTTTCACTACTTTTTTTTTTTATTATTTACAGTACAGTCTTTTGCCATGCCCCGTAATTCTGTGTAGTGCAACTCGCAGAGAGCCCCGCTCTCTTGCTTCTCCCTCCTCCAGCTGTCTGCCCTCTCGCTCCCGAAAATGCAGCTGCTTCAGATTTATAAGGATAGCAGCTTCAGTGCCACCACACAGCCCTCCTAAAAGTATCCCAAATTAGTCCTTTATTTTTTAAAAGTGTCTGTTACCGGCAAGCGAGACAAAGAAATGGCGATGATTTTCAGTTGCATGAGTCTCTTGTTAAAAATCATTGGATCTTTTGTCAGTACTACCCTGCTCCACAATGCCACAGTCTGCCTGCCACTGCTGAGTCCCCAACAGACTTACTGTGGCTTGCAGTGTAAAATTAGAAATACATAGATATATAGACAGTGTCGGCAGATAAGGGCCTATGGCCCACCCAGTCTGCCCATTTAAGTTTGTAAGTTCAGTTTATGTTTTCCAGGAAGTCTGTTGCCCCTTACCCCTGACCTCCAGAATTCCTTTATGTCTATCCCATGCATTCTTAAATCCCGTGATTGTTTCAGCCCCCACCACTTCCTCTGGCAGGGTGTTCCACTTGTCCACCACCCGTTCTGTGAAGAAATTCTTCCTCACGTTTCCTCTGAATCATCCTCCTCCAACTTCATCCCATGCCCTCTAGTCCTGGAACATCTTTTCACTTAAAAATAGTGCATTCCTGCACCCTGTTCCTCCCTGTAAGATACTTGTATGTCTCTATCATATCCCCTCTCTCCCTCCTCTCCTCCAGGGAGTACATGTTCAGTGCCTTCAACCTGTCCTCATAGGACTTAGGATGCAATCCATGCACCATCTTTGTTGCCCTCCTCTGAACCTTCTCTACCCTGTCTATGTCCTTACGTAGGTAAGGTCTCCAGAACTGCACAGTGTACTCCAGGTGCGGTCTCACTAGTGTCTTGTATAGTGGAATTGTGACCTCCCTTTTCCTGCTGGTGATGCCCCTATAATAATAGAAATGCTAATTACACAAAAGAGAACAGCCATGGCGCTGTAAAGCAGTGTTCTCTCACCTCAGCATCAACCTTGGTTAGACTTTTGCCACATTTTAAAATCCAAATTTACCTTTTGAATTGCAGCTCTCCTCGGTTAGGGACTCAAAAACCTACTCAGTTGATCTACACCGTGGTAGCCTGCTCGCCCACCACCTCCGCTCCTTTCCTGATGTACAAAGCATTTACCTACTCCACAGCATGGCTACCCACCCGCCATCTCCACTCCATTCTAATTTCATTCAACTTTTCAGTTGCAGTCATCCACAGTAATATACCCAAAAACTAAATGTAAATGCAATGGCAATCCAACAAAATGTACTTCTGTATACCAGGCTTCTTTCTTTTTTTCACAGCTCGCCCAACAGCCACCACGTACTAAATTACAATCAATAAACAAGTAAATATAACAAAAAAACCTAAAACAAAGGTAAATTAAGTGAGTCCTACCCTGTATATCTGTGTGTGTGTGTGTGTGGGGGGGGGGACATGTAACCATGAGTTACATCTAGATGGTTTACTAGGACAAAAGTCCCAAGGTTTATAAAAAAAGAAACTACCATTCCAATGCAGGCAGAGGAACTATTTTATAACAAACTAATCAAACAGCTAAGAGTTTTAATAGTTAACAATGAAATTTATATTTTAAAAAACATTATTTAATACAGTTGCCCATTTTCTAAGCAAAGAATCTCACAATCAAAGAATTTGCAGGCTCACAATCAAAGAACAAAAAATGCTGTAATTCAAAAATTAAAAGGAATTGCAGTAAACCACTGCAATGTTTCAACAGAACTATGCCCCCTGAGCAAAATCCACCCTCATTTGACTTCCTAGGCCACCCCTGGGCTGAGAAAATAGATTTTTTAATTCAGCCATCTCATCCCTCATTCGCGATGCATGATGGCGATCAAAGAATCTCACGATCAAAGAATTTGCAGGCTCGAGATCAAAGATCATTAGCGAGCCATGATCAAAGATTTTAAAACCTTATAACTCTATTTTTTTAACATTTTGGATGAAACCAAAGGCATAGCTTGATTGATCAGATCCCCCTGAGTAAAACCCATTGAAGTTTTACTTCAGGAGTGACCCAGAGCCGAGATATTTGTGTTTTTACGATCAGAAATCTAAAAACAAGATGCCTAACCTCGCAATCAAAGAATTCTCAGGGACAAATATTCTTGAACCGCGAGGCTGCAAATTCTTTGACCACCAGGTGGGACGAGATGGCCAGAACCCCATTCTTTGTTCGTAAAACATACATATACATTTCCCCATTGACTTATAATGGGAATTTAAAAGTGACACAACTTTTGAATGCTTTAATATTTTTTCACCAAACAGAAAGAGGCATGTTCGGCCACCAAAGCTCTTTCAAATGAGTCATCTCACAGAGTGGCACACCACACAGTGGCCACGCTGAGCCACATACAAAATCCTCAAAGTTGCCTCCAAAAATGGATAATTTTGCATTCTGCAGTGTTTTGGTGCGCAACAACCGCAAGTCCAACCAAAACAAAATTTGGCAAATCAAGAGATCTACCATGCCCCACTGCACATACCAAATTTCAGGCACATCTGTTGAATGGGTCCAAAGTTATTAATGTGCAAAATGTTGACTTTAACATTGAAGGGACATCTCAACCCTAAATGTAGTGGTGCGACCACACTTTAATATATATATATATATATATATAATATTATTAATATAATATATATATATATATATATATATATACAACACACACACACACACACAATCTTATAGTGGCAAGATAATGCCACTATAATTAGGGTTGCAAGGCCACTTGTGTGTTAAACCCAACATTTTGCAGTTTAATTACTTTGCAACCACATGACTGATGTGCCCAAAAGTTTTCATGTGCCACTCTGGATCTGGCTCGTTTTTGTTCTGGTTGGATGTGCAGTTATGGAGATGCATTGTGAAAATTACCATTTAGGTGCAAATTCTTTGCTCACCTGTAAGTCGCAACGGTTTGGAGTCTGGTCTGAAATTGCTAGGGTATATGGGGTCTGAGTCACTGATGTGTCTTTTGAATGTTTGTTGAAAACATACTAATCCATTCAAAAGTTATTAAAGTTTTAAATTTCCCATTGAATACTAAGGGAAAAATGATATGTCTGGTGTGAAAGCAGTTGTTGCTTTTGCAAAAGCACTTTTTGCTTTCATAAATACGAAAGTAGTGTTGTGCTTCCGCCATCTCATTTTCAGTTAGCAAAGCGTAAAAACCAATATAGTTAAAAAAATACTGCCCTTGGTAAACACCAACAGTTGTGTTTCCCTAATTGAGGCCCGAGGAATACAATCCTGTCATTAGATTTAAAAAATAATGGCCTAAAATTTTTTTTTTAAATTGCCCATTGGTAATGTTGCAAATTTGCAACACTATTTTTGCAAAAATTACTCAAGGTGAGATACTGTTTCATGAAACTGCTTCAGTAGTGTCGCAAATTGCGAAACTGTTTCATGAAAAGCGTTTGTAAAATTTGTGAAAGTGTTGCAACTTGTGACACTACTTTGGCAGAAATAGCTGTTTTTCTTGCCATGGCATAGCAAACAAACGATTAGGACTTTTGGGATGATAATTTGCAGTGTGCAAAGAGCTTGCCCCACAGGTGTGTCTTTTGCTGGCTTGGTGATACAATTTACATTGGTTCCATAGTGATAACATTCCAAAGTTTAGAAATTTCCCATAGGATAACACTGTGGAGGTCGCGTAACCTTTCAGAGGCTATATCTCGAAAATACTTTGAGATACAGATTTTTCACTAAACGCAGCTTAGTACACCTTTAGGTATACTGAGCAAGTATGAAGATTTCAAGGCCTTAATTGCAACTCTGGTGGATTTTTTCCAGTGTCCCTATGGTTACTGAGATATTGTGCCATTTGCAGCACAAGGGTCACTTGGACTGTCTCTAACCCTGCGCTTAGTCTCTACACTTATGGGTATATGGGAGCACAGGCCCCTGAGGGCCCTGCACTCCCATGTATGGATACCATTATGCAGTAATGGGAGCACAGTGCCCTCCAGTATGCAGTCATGGGATGGCAGGGCCCAGAGGGCCCTGCACTCCCACAGGTAGATGAGGGTTCATTACAATGTCTCTGCACTTGTGGATAGATGGGAGCACAGGGCCCATAGGACCCAGTGCACCCACAGATGGATACCATTATGGAGTGATGGGAGCACAGTACATCGCAACAGGGGCCCAATATTCAAAAATGGGCAAAGTGGAGTGCAAAATTTTATGCTGTGCTTACCCATTGCCGATGACCCTGTAGGTTGTATATTCAGTCAGATTGCACACCGGTGCCTTCTGACTGAATATAGGGACATGTCAGTGCAGCAATAAGCTTAGTAGTTCTGCTGTGACATGGATGCCACTAGTACAGGGAACAGCACCACCAGACCTTATAGTGCCGCTAGCTCCCGGCACAATATTCAGACAACCCCATACAAATGAGCCCATTAGACATACAAGGTGCTGAAGGGCTAGTTACATGCCCAGTATGTGCACATTTGCATGGAAAGTAGTGGTAGATCTGTGCCCCTGCAACTGGCTCCACCCCCGATTGCCTGCTCCCAAACAAAGCATGTATACTTTGTAGCCTAGTGGCACCCCCTACCCTCTGATAACCATCCAAATTATTATATGTATTATCTCTGGTGCCTAGTGGTCCATGCATCCACTGTCAACAGCTCCTTTATCATATATACAATTTCTGGTGCCTATTGATCCTCCCCAGCCCTGTGATCGCCAGCCCTGTTATCATATGTGCAGTCCCTGGTGCCTAGTTAAATTAGTAGATGTTACATTACCTGGGATGGTGATCAGAGGGTGGGGGGACCTCTGGGCATCAGGGACATTTTGTCCTTTACCAGGGATGGCATTCAGTGAATGGGCTGCCACAAGATGCCAGAAGGGTGGGTGTACTTCCCCAACTGCTAACCTGCTTGTTGGCTGCAGTGGTTTAAGTGGCTGCTAAGGCTGCCTGGAGTAAATCCAATTTTTTATGATTGGTATTTGCACTGCACAATGCATCCTGCATCAACCCCTTTGTGCAGCGCAGATGTGCTGAATACTGCACTGCTCCAGTGTTCCTGTGCCAGCTCCTCTCTTTGTTGACCACATGCATTTAGGTTGTTTTGTGTGTGCTAACCATGTTAGTGCAGGCAAAAGCCTCCTTTGAATATTGTGCGTGGGCACATACAACAGACAAACAGGGTGCAGTCACTTTACACACCAGGCAAAGCTTTGAATATCTAGCCCCCATAAGTTATTGTTGTAAAATAAATGTTATTGATATATTTTTTCCATAACAACAGAGTATACCAACATACTTAATATTGAGATGGAGGGGTGGAGCTTGCCAATCAAAATGGTGGAAGCATAATTTAGCAAGAAGGAACACCGGGAGATCCTTTCTACCTCATCCACAGACCTGCTTCTAATACTGGACCTAAGTGAACTGCCGGCAATAGCCATTAAACCAGAACTACAAAATAGCACCACTCCAGGACTTCTAGCTGCTGGTAAACTGAACTTTTGAACCAAGACTTTTTTTGAGCACACAGCTCATGGCTGACTAGGGACATAAGGCCAACATCCTGAGGTATCAGTTTACTATATCAGGTGGCTGCATTCAACTCTAGCAGAGCAATGGGGCATCGTGTGTAATGGGAGATGGAAGAAGCAGGGAAAGCTACAGACTCAACTGAGATGGCCACTATCACAGCACTACTAACCCAATATTAACAGATACTGCTGAACTAAAGGACACTACCTCAAAAACAATACGAGAGGTGCAAACACTTACAGCATGAGTCAGGGGTATGGAACGGATGGTGAATGCCCATGAAGAAATCCTGCACACTCACCAAGGGCATCTCTATGAACATCACACTCAAATACATTATTTACTGCACAAGGTAGATGACCTGGAGAACAGGTCCAGGCACAACAACAACATCAGGATTATAGGGGTACCTGAGGGGCAGAAGGGAAAGGCATGATTCCATTCTTACAAACTTTTCTGCCATCCATGCTGCAACTAAGCAACATGCCCCCTCCTGAACTAGAATGAGCCCGTAGATCCCTCACACTCAAGCCCAGGAAGGGGAAGTGCCCTCAACCGATATTATGCAGATTCTTAAAATATCTGATTAAGAACCTTTTCCTCCGTATAGCCAGGGAACAAAGGGGAATTGCTCTGGGAGGATAATCAAATCTAGATGTTTCAGGTTATTTTGCTGGAGCTTTTCCAGAGGTGCCGGACATATGCAGGGGTGAAACAGGAGCTCTACAGACTGAACATACCTACCTCTAGTACCCATCAATGCTGAGAGTTCAACACCAAGAAGAATACCTACTGTTTAATAACCCTGCCGAGGTGGAACAATTCCTGTGCCAACTCCATCAGGACAGAGTCAAAAACCCCTCAACAGCCCTTGGCACCTTGTGGTGCAGTCTGGCAGGCCCCAGTCCCTACTTCAATGGAAACCCAGCAAAGTGACAAGTTTCAGCTGAGAGACCTGAATCCAGCCAAGGCATGGCAACAGGTTCAATGGAGCTGACAACGGAAAAGAAACAAGGTGCCTGCTAAACAGAACGTATTGGCGACACCGAAGTTGCCGATGCCCAGAGCCTGGACCTGTTCCCAAAGCCACCAGAGCCACCATCAGCTCTAGGAGCCTATCAGTGAATCCACAAGTGTCATCCTGGTAAAACCAAACCACTACGAACCCATTTGGGATCTGACACCTGCAAAGCTCGATCAGTCAAAGCCAGGGGTAGATAACACATCAGAGGATCTCACAACTGCTGAAATTTACAGGGATTGGGCCCCAATCTGTCAAGCATGGGCTGTCTGCATACACTTCCTCTTGGAGATTCAAATTAGGGAGGGTTAGCAAGTCCTCCTTGTGGTGTGGGCCTATGCTCTCTCTTGTGGCCGCACTCCGGGCTTCACCAAGCACAACTTGAACTCTCTGGCTTGGTTGGATGCCTGCTTATCTATTCCTGTTGCTGAACTTTCCAGGATTTGGGCACATTCAAGAGCCTACAAAAAGGTTTTTTTTCCTGGAAAAGGTGCTGGTTCTACACCTGACAGCTATGACTTAGGAAGTGGCTGCTCCCTAAGACTGACAAGTGACAGTGAGCACCAGGGATAGTGCCAAGCATTGGTGCATTGAAGTTTCATTGTTAAATTCCTCTGCTGTTTTAGAGCTGTATCCTTACAGCCACTCTTAGGGGGTATACCAAAGGCTAAAAGTGGCCCCACAGAATACATGCAGTCTCTGTTGAGCCTCCCTGAGTTACACTCCAAAGGTTAGGGAAATCTACTTACTAGTTAGGATCCCTCCCACTGTTAGGGAGAGTTAAAGTGTTCTTTAGGAAGAGTAGTGCTGTCATGAAGACAGAAGGTGAAATGGGAGTTGGTCTAAGTTCCCCAAGGGGAAAGCAGCAGGGGTAGCAAGGTGTCAAGCTCAGTATGGAAGGGTCAGTTGCTCAGCTAGCCTGGGCACACAGGTGGGAGTAATCAGGAAGGTTTCAACACACACCAAACAACAAGTTAAGTTTCAGACCAGCTCCAGCATGAGAGCTCAGTGTTTCTTTTTATCTGTGGCCCTAACCCTGTGCCTTACATATCTGCTGGCAGAGAGGAAGCACTATTCACCCCCTTCTCCAATACTCATGGGCACTAAGAATATGAATGCAGTGGATGACTCTAATATCCAAATGAGAGGTGCCACTCTCCACTCGTAGGTATCCCCAAACCTCTGTTCTATGCTGAAGTGCTTGGAGGGAGGTGATCCACATAGTAGAGGCTGAGATAGGGCCAAGTCAAATGAAACTGACAGTCCCTAAAGGATAAGTGGGGACTGATGGTTGAGAAGATAACCAAGCAGTCTGATGGCCCACCCCCCTGACAGGGAAGGGCTGCTACAGCCTTGGATGGCTTATCCTCGGTGCCCAGACAGATGCCTAGGTGAATTACTGGGCAGCCACATAAGGTTTGCAGATAAATGGAAAGTGAACTCCCTTCCAGGCTTAGAATCACCCTTGTTTCATACAGTTGACACACTGAGCCAAAAGGAGGGATTCACAGTACAGACTGACTGCAGGTCTAATAAACTATGCTGATGAACATGGTGCTCCTTGGGAGGTTCCCTCCCATGAGAATGTAAATTAACTAGTTACAAGTCGACCAAGGGGCTTCCTAAGATGTCAACTAAGCTGGTACAGACAACGACTCAGAGCACCCCCGGGGTCCAACAGGGTCAAGTGGTAGCCTGTGCAGGGGCAACCTGACAGAGACTGTGGGGCTCTTGATGAAAGTTAAAGTGTATATAAATATTGTACTTGTCAATTATTGTATGTTGCATTGTGAAGCTATGTTGCTCACCAATTTTATTCTGTTACTGTTATGTCACTAATGCTTATGCCCCACACATAAGAAAATTCTAGTAGTGTGTTAGAGGTTAGTAAGGTGGGCACATTTGCAGCTAAACTTGTTGTGGTTCAATAGAAGAGAAAAAGGAGTACCATGGGAATGTTGCTTTTACAGTGGTTTCACAGTTATAGCTAATGGTCAGCAACCTGAGCAGCGTTTCCAAAGAAGGGAGCTAGGGGCTGAAGGGGACAAAAGGGACAATATGCAATTAATAAAGAATAGTTTCTCAGATTGGACAGCACCCCTAACACAGGTACCGTATTTGAATAAAAAGACAAGATCATGGCCAATAATACTGCAATCTTGGCTACCTCATGGAATGTGAGGGGCTTAAACTCCCCCATCAAGGTTCCATGTTAATGCTTCGACAACTAAGTTGTCAAAATCGCCGACATTGATGGGTGAAACTTCGACTGCTGAAGTTTCGCCAGTCGGAAAATCACAATTATTTTGTGAGGGGCTGTGTCCCCTGCACCTTCTGATATTTTAATAATCAACTCCGAGCTGGAGTTGATTTGACCAGTGGAAAAACACCAGCAAAACCGGCACCAGTGTATAGTGGGACCATTACAGTGACAATCTCAAATTTGTCGCTGTAATGGTCTGCACTGTACCTTTTTCACTGTTTCACTGGTTTACCCCACATGAAGAGGAAAAAAGTGCTGTCCCACCTGAAAAAAATGAAAACTCAGATTGCCTTTCTTCAAGAAACCAAGCTAATTGAGAGTGAAGCCCTGAAACTAAAGAGGGAATGGGTGGGTTGGGAGGTACATAGTGTATCAAGCTCGGCAAAAAGTGGGGTCTCCATTTTAGGCCTCAGGTGGAGAATTCTGGAGACTAAATTTGATGATCAGTGTAGATGGGTAGAGGTCAAATTAGCCACTTCCAAGGGCCCCCTAATCCTAGCTAATGCATACACCCCAAATTAGACTGCCTGGTGTTTATTGCCAAGGTCTCACAGTGTATTATGGACTTTGCCTTCAATAAGTCACAATATGAGGCTGGGGGGAGACTCAGGATAATGTGAGGAAGTATTTTTTCACATAAAGGGTGGTGGATGCATGGAACAGCCTCTCAGTGGAGGTTGTAGAGACTAAAACAATTGGTAAGTTCAAGAATGCATGGGATAAACAGAAGGCAACCCTAGTGATAGGAAAGAAAGGGTAAGCTGCTGATCATTTAGGATATGGAGTTTAAGTAGGTAAGAAAATGGGCAGACTAGGTTGGCCAGGTGGTCCATATCTGCTGTCAAAATCTATGTTTCTATGTTTCTGTAATCCAGATGTAATTCTGAGGGAGGGGGGATTTTAACATGACACTTGATCATTTTTTAGACAGCTCGAACTCCAGACCAGAGTCACATACCCACTACCTAGCAGTCTTAAAGAGCCTTATGACTCTACACCAGTTAACTGACATTTGGAGGGTGGCCCACCCCACAAGGTGAGACTATATCTATTTTTCAGCTGCAAGAGCTATGGCAAGCAGGCTATACTTCTGGCTGACCTCGCTGGGAATAATAACAGCAGTACCTGAGACCTTTATAGCCCCAATATATCTGTCAGATCACATCCCAATAGTCTTAAAGTTTCCTTTAGATGCCACCTTCTTAAAGCCACACAGTGGAGATTGGACCCCCTTCTGCATCAAGACAAGGAATTCCACCAGTGGTTGGAAAAAGTATCCCAAATCTACTTTAGTGACAATCACCAGGGGTCATGATCTTCAGTCAGTATATGGGAGGCCTATAAGGTAACACTAAGGGGCAAGATTATCAGCTATGCCTCACATTGAAGGAGACAAAGAGAAAAGGAAGTAGAGAGCCTAGAGAAACACTTAAAAGAGAAGAATGCCATATATAAGAAGGATGCTAAGAAATTACGAAACCCAAAACTTATTTTTGAGATCACTAACTTAAGAATCTAATTGAACTGACTTGCCACTAGAAAGGCAGAATTACAGCTACAGAGAACAAAATTCAAATCTTGAGCCTGTGGGGAGAAAAACATCTAACTGCTTGTGTACAGACTTAGAAAGCAGCACGCCGACAGACCCATTGAACAGCTTTCTGATAAAGCAGGTAAAGTTTTCATCTCCCCCAAGGACATAAACCGAAGTATAGTATCCTTCAATAAAGATCTGTATAACACTCATATTACATGGCACAAACAGGCCTTTTTAAACTTAAGGAAAACCTTTCTATTCCCAAATTGACTGCTAGCCAATGGGAGAGGTTAGAGGCCCCATTCTCAGGAAAGGAATTCCATCAAGCAGTTATGGCAATGGCCCCACATAATTCCCTGGGCAGTGATGGCTTCCCAGTGGATGTTTATCAAACAGTTCTTGAATCTATAGCTAGACTGATGCTATGCATGTTGGAGAACTCTCACACACAGAACGGTCTACGTGCCATGCTCCAGGAAACCATAATTACAGTGCTCCCAAAAGAATCCCACTAAACCAACTAGTTTTAGGCCCATATCATTGATCAATGCTGAAGCCAAGGTGCTGGCAAAAATGCTAGCCTCTCATCTAGACCAACTCCTCCCCTTTTTAGTGCACCCTGCCCAGGTGGGATTTACGAAGGGTAGAGCGAGCTGCTAACACATAAGGGCATTACATACATTGATTCAAAAGGCAGCCAGACTTCCCACTCCAGCAGCAGCTATTGCAGTTGATTTTGAAAAAGCATTTGATTCCATGGAGTGGGAATAACTGCAAGCAGTTTTGGAACATGGCAATTCTGGGGCCAATTTCTGCTCTTGGAGTCACACCCTCTATCAAGACCCATTAGCGAGTCTTCTTCCAAACAATATTCTATCTGATCCATTTTTACTACACAGAGGGATGAGGCAAGGCTGCCCCTTCTCCACCTTGCTTTTTGTCATAGCCATGGAGCCCTTGGCAGCTGCTATTCGTTCCCATCAAAATGTTCAGGGAGTCAGATCAGGGGGATCGGAGTACTGCACAAAAATGTATGCTGATGACTGTCTCATCCTTACAGAGGATATAGGTATGGACCTCCCACACATTTTAAAACTTTTACAATCCTTTGCAAACCTACCTGGGCTCCAAATCAATATTAATAAATCTGAAATCCTTCCCCTTAATAAGGTTCAGATTCCCCAACAGGTGACTACATCAGGCCTCCCCTGTGCCAATAAAGAAATAAAGTACCTAGAAATACAAATCCCAAATGAGGCACACAGGCTGGTACCCATCAATCTCATCCCTCTTCTCCAGAAATTACAAAAAGAAATGGACAGGTGGACACATCTGAACCTGACATTAACAGGTAAGATTGAGGAGGATAAGATGATGGCCGCTCCAAGGGTTTTTACATCCTTTCTCACCTGCCAGTGGCAATCCCAGAAATCTGGTTCCAAAAATTAAATAGAATAATTCAAAATTCCTCTGGGGTGCAGCCAGGCCTAGGTTTAGCTGGGCAAAGCTACATGCACCAAAAGATAAAGGGGGGTAGAACCTGCCAAA
The DNA here is from genome assembly GCA_016271365.2 of Neoceratodus forsteri. NCBI lineage: Eukaryota > Metazoa > Chordata > Ceratodontiformes > Ceratodontidae > Neoceratodus > Neoceratodus forsteri. The sequence continues at coordinate 377,758,483 of CM057449.1, forward strand.
CTTTCAATGCAACACATACACTAGTATAACGGCCATGTCCTGCCAGATGAACCTACTCCCCCTGCATGGGTACAAATTGAGTCTGCTTTGATGGCAGGTGCTAATATGGCAGTATATGTCAACTCTCTGCTTCCTAAGCAATTCCAGGCCTGGCACACCATCCAGGCAGCATGCACAGCCTGACAGAAGGTGGGGAAAACAACCAGGAGCTGCCTGCACACTGGAGAATATACACTGCTCTGGAACAACCCCCAGTTATTGATAGGCAAACAGACAGTTCAATGAGGAGAAAGGGGGGCATACGCATGGTTATAGTGCACACCACGATGATCTTATCCAGAAAAGCATTGGATTTAATAGCAATCTAAATAACAAAACAAATCAAATGGTATGAGACTGCGAGGAGATAACTATAACACTGTAAGGAAAGGAAAATGGTTTAGTCAAAGGGTGGTGGATTTGTGGAATGCCTTGCCTGCATATGTGGTTAATAGCAGATCCATGGACATATTTAAAAAATCATTGGATAGTCACATGGGAGAAACAAATATCAGAAGGATCCACTGATAAGTGGTGAATCATTCATACAGTAGGTTATTTACCTCCTAATTTGTACCAACTCTGTGATACTATGATTAAGGATGTGCTGGACCAGGATGGCCACACTCTGGCCTCCTTCCAAACTTTACAGCAACGCTATGCCCTACCAAAAAATGAATTTAGGAAATATCTCCAACTTAGAAGTCTCCACCTGTCCTGGCAAAAAAATAAATGTTCCTGTACTACATGTAAAAGGGATCCCAAATGTACCCATACTAGGCTCTCCATATCAGCATGGATTCAAAAACCAAAAGGCCTCGCAAGTAGAATTCAAACAATAGTCAAGCAAGTAGACCCTGATTCATCTCAGCCAGCCAAACTCAGATGGCAAGGGAAGTTAAAAACTTCAATCACTGACAAAGAATGAAAGGGATGTTGGAGATTAGCTAATAAAGCTTGTAGGGATCAGAAGAGTCTCTTGATTCATCACAAAATGATGCATCTCTGGTACCATACACCCACTGCTCTATGTAAAATGGGGTTAATTCCCGATGACAAATGTTAGAAATGTGGCATCTCAGGTGCAAATCTGTTGCACATACTCTGGGAGTGCCCACCCATCCGTCCTTTCTGGTTACAGGTAGTGAAAGCTTGCTCAGAAATCCTACAGGTTAACATAATCACTTCTCTTTCCCTGAAATTATTAGGTATCCCACTTGCTGAGGTGAAACTGAAAGGGGTACAGTTGTAGTGGCTCTTACAAGCCTCAGTAGAAGCCAAAAGATGAATACTCCTCAGGTGGAGATCTGCTGTTTCTCCTACCTTCAGTGAATGGTACAAGGCTATGGAGGGGCTAGCACTTAATTCAAAGCTATTGCACTTCTCCCTACAAACAACTCATAAATAACAAATATTGTGGGGCCGGCATCTACAATTTATCATAAGTCAGAGAACCAGAACAACCCCTTACTGGATGAAGGATCTCTTGAGGCCTCCATGATTTGGGCCTAGCAGTACTACCCTATGTGTGGGTAGGATAAGGAGCAAATTCAAGGACTGGGCCCCCCATCTGAAAGCACAACAGTACTACCCAAGAAAAATACTCCCCTCACCCCCATCTTTTCTTTCAACCCCCCTACAGTGTTAGGCTATTATCAAGGCTCACTTAATGAAAGTTAGTAAATATACTGTGACTGTAACTAAAGATTGCATAGCTCAGGGTTAACACAGTTAAAAAACTTCTAGTCACTGTAGCTGTTTCTGATCCACTTGTAATGTTGGTTTGTCTAGTTATCCACTGTAAACAAAAGAAAAAGTACTGCATGTATGAAAAGCTGCATTAATGTCAATGTCTCATGATACTCAATAAAAAGAGTAACTGCAAAAAAAAAATATTGAGAAGGAAAATTTCACGATGGGTTTAAAAAATAAAATTAAAACAATAATTTTTTCGACTTTTTTTAGAATTTTGCTATTAGTCCCCATAATTTAATCAGTATCTATATAAGTGTAATATCCATAAACATTAATCTTATACCTTAAAGCGCATTGCTAATATTTCACTCTCTTTCCCCAGCAGTACTAATTCTTCCTCACTTTCAAAAGCTTTGCCTGTGAAAACATTAGAAGATACTAATTTTAGGTGGTTGGGCTTGTATGAGCTCTCCAGATAGTGAAGGAGCTCAAAGAAGGACTCAGAGATGGAGTCAGGACTCAGCAAGGGGAGGAGGAGGACATGGTATAGGGCCATGAATTAAATAAGCAATAACCCACGACAGGGTGTGTGGTTACTGGACATTAATCAACACCCTGGGTGTGTTGTGAGGTATGAGATGAAGTCAAGTACCCTCACAGCACCCAGGGTGTTGATTAATCCCTAGTAACCACACACCGTGAAGTGGGTTATTGTGCTTATAACATGGGCTTAACAGATAGTTTGAAAGTGTAAGGGAAATATTTGAAAATTGCATTAATATATGCCTTTCAGTATGTGTCCTGCTTCATAAAATAGTTCCTTTTTGAACACTCTCTTTAACTCTTTATTTTAGTACCATAACATCATATTTATTACCTGTTTTCTACTTCTGCTGGTTTTGTTTCTCAAACATAACACAGACTCTTGGGGCCCGTTATTCAAATGTGCACCAGGCAATGGCACAAGTGGGTGCGCAGCACAACTGAGGTGCACTGGAGTAACTAAGGGATATATTCAAAAGAGATGAGCCATGGTGCATCTCTTCTGAATATATCAATGAATGAGCACCGTGCAAATACAATGCGCTGCGCATCACCCCAGACAGTGCAGAATACAAGGAATGGGAAATGTGCCAGTGCATCAGAGATGCACTGTGTGCAAATTCCTGATATTCAGCCACCAATATGGAAATGGGGCCATAATACATGCAAGGCACAAATGGGGTCATTTGCATGTCATTATGGCTTCATTTGCATGTGTTGTGCAGGGCTGGCCAGCGAAATATGCCTGGCACCCTGCGCAGCATGCAGCAGTACCTCCTCCCCATCCCATAACCCTGGTCACCCATAATGGTGCCATAAATAATGTCCTGGTGGTCCAGTGGCTTTCCCCTTCCCATCTCAACCCACCGATCACTGTAAACAAATAACAGCATCCACCCTGGTGGTCCAGCGGTTCCCCCCTGCCCCTCCCGACCCACCGATCGCTGAACAATATATTGTAAGGATCCCTGGTAGTGCAGTGGAACCCCCCCCATAGCTCCGATCGCCATGCCATCATCTCAATTAATATCCCTGGCGGTCCAGTGCAAACCCTCACCCCTCCTGTAGCAGTGATCACCGTGCTAATAGTCAAATAAATATCTGTGGTGGTCTAGTGGTGCCCCCTCCCAATCCTGACACTCCGATTGATGAATAATGACTATTCTCTATTTCCTGGTATTCCAGTGGCACCCCTCCCCACCCACATCCCCAGCCACCAGAAAATTTGTGCTTTACAGTTCCCTGGTGGTCCACCCAGCTCCTCTCCCCCGGTCATCAGCGGGCAGCATACCCACCTACATACCACCATGGCTGCCCACCGAATGACAGCTTACAGTAGGAGCTGCAAGCTCATTGGTCCACACTATGGACCAATGGGCTTGCAGTGCATACTGTAATAATTCACAACCTTGTGAATGAAGTCATTCATTCACAAAATTGTGACTTTGACAGGAGACTTTGAAAGGATGAGGACACTGCCATACATGAAAAGAGCTGGGGGACTAGGAACTGGATAAAAAATGGCAGAACGCCCAGAAAATGGTGGAGAGAGATGTGGAAAAAATGGACAGAGGCAGAGACTAAGGACATGGCGAGAGGAGAAAATGGACTAAGTGGTGGAGATATCTGGATGCGGGGGAGAATGCCATAAGATCAGTGATGGAAGGAACTGTCTTGATTAATGTCTGGGTGAAGATAGGAGGGGGGGTGGGGAGAGGGGCTTAGCGTGGTGTTTTTCAGGTGTGGCCTGCTTTCCCTGCTAGTCCTTGCTGATACCCTCAACTGTATGGAGCAAACTTGTGTGGCGCTAATTAAAAGAGGGAGGGAAATGAGGCAGGGAGATGGGGAAACTGAAAATGAAGAATCTGAAGGGGAATAGGATGGAGAAAAATGAACTGGGGGGCAAGGAGAAGAGAAGAGAAATGCAGGAGTAGATAGGGATGGCTATTATGGGGCACAAAGGTCATGTGGCTGTGGGGGAGGGAGCATGGAAGTACCTGATTCAGTACCTGGGGATGCAGCAGACACTCGAGTCAGGGAGACTATTAGTGTCTAAGGATCGAGGGAGTGTGCAGGGGGAGAGAGGGAGGAGGGAAGGTAAGGACTGAACTGGGAGGATGGATATTCCAAGGTGAAAAGAAAGGGGGAGAGCATGGGGAGGGAGAGGAAGGTGGCAAAGAACAAAGGGAGCAGCGTAAAGGGGAACGGGGGGAGCCCAATTGGAAGATGGAGGGAAAGAAATCAGTAGAGGAGAATCGAAGAGGTGGACATGGTGGGGAGAATAAAGGGTCAGGAAGGGAAGAAAGGTAGGGGGATATATGTATATAATCGTCTGTCTACAATGTTACTGAAAGTGTGTGTGTTGTTATTAAGGTTTCTTGTTTATTACGAACAAAGTGCAACCAACGAAGTTAGATATATAAATCGTCATGCTAATGATGGAACGATGATGATGAAAGGGAAAAAAGGAGTATATGTGAATGGCAACTAACACAAATGTTAATGTAATTACCTGGAATGTCAGAAGTATTACAAATCCAGTAAAGAGGTTTATGTTGCTAACAACCCTTAAAAGAGGGGGAGCCCATATAGCTTTGCTAAAAGAAATGCACCTAACAGAAGTAGAGCATGCTAAATTGGCTCGGGGATGGGTGGGGAAATGCTATGTGGCTTCGGGCTCAGTGCGTAAAAGGGAGTTACAATATTAATACCTAAAGGGCTGAACTTAGAGGTACAGAGAATAATCAGGGATACGAAGGAAGGGAGATATATTTTCATTGTGGGAACCCTGGACGGGGAACAGGTCACTTTGGGATCAGTATATGCCCCAGCCGTATATGAATACCAGTTTTATGCCTCTTTGCTGGATTTATTGGTACGGGAGCAATTCCCAGGGCTAATAATGGGGGACTTAAACTGGGTTATGGACCCGAAAATGGACCACTCCAAGGGGAAAGGGAGAAGTTCAGGTGCAATGCAATAATGGCAAGAGGGAATGGCAGAGCTGGAAATGGTGGATGTATGATGAACAGCAAACCCGGGAGCGAGACAGTATACTTTTTTTCGAACCCCCACAAAACATGGACGCAGATAGATTATATATATGCTACGAGGAAATGGTATACGCGGGTGTGGGATGCACAGCTCAGCCCAATACATATCTCGGACCATGCTATGGTGATAATGAAAATACAAGGTAGGGAAAGACAGGGGACACCCCCGCATGGAAATTCCCCACTTACTTGGCCCAGAATGAGGAATTTAGAAAGCACCTGGAGGACAGTTGGGACCTCTTCATGGCAACAAATGATAAGGAGGACACCTCGAATAACATTTTATGGGAAGCGGGCAAGGCATTTATGAGGGGAGCAATTATTGAATATTTGTCCCGTATAAAGAAAAAAAGATGTTCACAGAGAAAGGAGCTAGAAAGTGAATTAAAGGAATTAGAGAAGAGAGTGGCCCGAGGGGAACAGGGGGAAGCCATTCGGACACTGGGGTGATTTGAGAGGCTCTAAATGCACACCTAAGATCAGAAGCAGGGAGAGCTAATCTGATTAACAGAAGGTACATATTTGAGTGGGGAAATAAACCAGGTCCAATGGTGGTTAACCTTATGAAGGGACACAGAAGGATGAATAGAATTATGGGAGTGAGAGATGAAAAGGGTACCCTACAGAGTAAACAAAAGGAGATAAGGAATGCCATCAGGACCTTTTTTCAAAAACCATACCAGGCAGAGGATGAGGGGACAAAGGAAAGGATGTTAGAATTTTTAGAGAAAATGAGAGTTCCGAAAGCTACACAGGTGCAGAAGGAAAGGCTAGGAAAACCAATAACAGAGGGGGAGGTGTTGAGAGCTATTCAAAAGCTGCAGAAAGGAAAAGCGAGTGGTTCAGATGGGTATCCAGTGGAATATTACAAGTTGATGGGGACCTGAATCGCAAAGGTATTGTGCAGAATGTTCCAACAGGGAGAGGGGACGGAAGAGCTTAGCTTGCCAGATACATGTTATGATGCTAGTATATGCCTCATACCAAAGGAGGGAAAAGACCCATTTCTGTGCACCTCGTATCAGCCAATATCACTGTTGAATTGTGATTTGAAGATAATGGCTAAAGTGTTGGCCAATAGGTTAGAGGAAATCCTGCCAGGGCTGGTTCACCTGGACCAAACGGGGTTTAGTAAAGGACGACAGTCGTATCATAATATGAGGTGGCTGCTTAATGTCCTTTGGAGAGCAGGAAGGGGAAAGGAAGATATAGGGATCCTCTCAATGGACAAGGAAAAGCGTTTGATAGGGTGGAATGGAACTATTTGTTTGAAATATTGGGGAGGTTTGGTCTGGGTGAACCATTCCTGGGGTGGATAAAGGCGATGTATAGAAAGCCCAGGGCACAGATAACTGTAAATGGGGGCAGGTCGGAGAGTTTTAACTTTGAGAGAGGTACGAGGCAAGGTTGCCCGCTCTCCCCGTTATTATTTGCACTTGCTATAGAGCCTCTGGCAGCGGCAATTAGAGGAAGCAAGGACATACAGGGAGTGGGAGGGGAGGGTAGCTCGCAGCAGAAGTTGGCACTATATGCGGATGATATGCTGTTGTTTATGAAGAACCCAAGGAGCTCGGTTCCTACTCTTTTGGCCTTGATTGAGGAGTTTGGGAAATTTTCAGGGTACAAATTTAATCTTGGAAAATCAGAAGTTATGTGGTTTAAGGGGTCAGGTGAGGAGATTAAACAATGGGGACTTAAAGTGGTGGGGAGAGTATGACATATTTGGGGGTATAGGTGGGTAGATCCTTGGGGTCACTATACAATTTAAACTATACTAAATTAATAAAAACTATAGAAACAGATATAAGAAGATGGGAGCATCTGCCTGTGTCATGGCTGGGTAGAATTAATGTAATAAAAATGATTGTGCTGCCTAGGATCTTGTACCCTTTACAAATGATACACCTGGGCCTGTCCAAGGAGGATGTGAATAGGTTGGAGAAGGCCTTTACTGCTTTTATTTGGAAAGGGAAATGACCGAGGATGAGTCTAGGGAAGTTAAAGGCGGATAAGGAAAAAGGGGGCTTAAACTTCCCAGACTTGGAGAACTACTTTCTGGCCATACAACAAAGATATGTGGTGGATTGGGTGCATAAACCTGAAGTAGCCAGATGGGAGGATTTGGAACAGGGGGGAAGTGCAGGGGAAATTAACAGCATACCTACACAGTAGAGGGTTAAGGGCATATAAGATGGGAAAAGAAGTGAATCCCATGGTGGTACAGGTACTGTTGGCTTGGAAAGTGTTAAAGAGGAAAGGATGGACACAAGGCAAAGAGACACTCTTGTTGCTGGTGGCAGGGAATCCTTACTTCCTTCCAGGAATGGAGGATATAGGTTTTGGGAATTGGGAGAGAAAGGGAATAGGTAGTCTGGGACATCTATTGGTGAAAGGGTGGTTCTGCTTGTTATAGGAGCTACAAGAAGTAGTAGGAAGGGGATAAGAGGGACAGGTTCTGGTACTTCCAGACTAGGGCATATATGGGTAGTTTAGGAAAAGAAAATAAAGGGCTGTACGAAGTGGATCCGGTAGAAGAGGTGATATATGCAGCTCAAAAGCAGGAAAAGGGGTTTATAGGCAGGGCTGCTAAGAGAGGAAAGGCTATATTACCAGACAGGATGGTAAGAACCAGGAAATTGTGGGAGAAGGACCTTGGGAGGGAGATATCGGACCAGAACTGGACATTACTGCTGCAGATGCACTCTGGAATAATGATATGCAACAAATATAAGGAGGCTTACTTTAAGTTCATACATAGAGTATATCTACCACCAGTAATTGTACATAAGACGCACTCTGAAGTGTCACCCTTATGTGAAAGGTGTGGCTGGGAAAGAGGAACATATGTGCACTGCTTTTGGGAATGCCCGATGCTACAGAGATATTGGAGGCAGAAAGTGGATAGAGTGGGAAATATTGCCGGGAGGGAGTTGCCAATGGACCCTTTGGGATGTTTATTTGGAGCGGAGAATGGGGAAGAGGAGGAATGGGTACTGCTTCCTAGGTGGATTAGGGTACTATTTGTCCTGGCTCGATATGGGATTCAGAATACATGGGTTTTGCAGACAGCACCAACAGTGCAAGGATGGTGGAGAACAGTGTTACAGACACTGGGGCTTGAGAGACTGACGTATGTGATGGGAGGAAGAGAAGAGGGGTTTGAAAGGCACTGGGCCCCGTTCTTGGCCACCCTGACGGAGGAAGAGAGCTGAATGTTATGGGAGGGTACAGGAGGATAAGAAAGGGAAGAAAGAAGTCAAGAGAGGTATGTGGAAGTAGTAAAGATGAAATGGTGAAGATAGAGGTAATAAATATGGGAAGGAGGGCTAAGAGAGTGGATAAAAGTGAATGACAGAAGAGTATGGAAAGAGGCTGAAAGGATGCAGAGGATTGAAGGTATTAGGTATGAGTATATTGGTTGCACTTTGTTTTGTTTTGATTTGCTTTGATTTGTTCTGATTTGATTTGATTGGATTTCATTTAATCTTATTTTATAATATAGTATTTGATATAATTTTAAACCAGTTTAATTCAATGTAATGCAATTCTGCAGAAAGTGACTGCAATATTGTGTGGAATGAAGTGAAGAGACTGGTCTATGCAGAATATATTGGTGGTAGCTGGATGAATAAGTTATGTATTGGATTGTATGTAGTAGCTTACTGGAAAAGTAAATAAAAAATATTATATAAAAAAAAGTAAATCTATTTTTAAATTATTTATGACCTTCTGTCCAAATTCAGCAGCTCCATGGTGCAGCCACCCATCCTCCACCACCGCTCCTCGCTGATTTCCCGAAGCGTTAACTTTTCAAATTATACTGTACTCGCAGTTCTACACAATAAAACCGAACAATATAACAATGTCAAACCACATCAGTACAATAGAATTTACCAGGCTTACTTTTCTTTTTTTTTACTATCAGCTTATCTGCCAGCTGTAAGAACCCCACACACTTCAGAGTCAACTAGTTGCGATCCTCGTTACCATACTAGTAGCTTTAATGGTGCCATGCTGCAGATCATAACAGCTCTGATGGTACAGAAAAGCCACTAAAACATAAAGAAATGTACCATGTTTTTACACGTTGACTTTCTCGTTTTTCTCCTAGCACTCTTGACCTCAGCGAGGAGCGGTGGTAGTGGGTGGCTGCAATCCAATGCCGTTTCCCTTTGCTGCAGACTAGCATGCTTACTCAATGGAAAAAATTAAAGGTCACCTATTTTAAAATACAGCTCAGCCCCACTACTTTACCAGAAATACACACAGACACACACACACACACACACACACACACATATCAAAACACAGGGAGAAGATCTGATCGCATTATCTTTTTTTTTTAATCAGTCAGCATTCCGTCGGCAACCAGATGAACAGTCCGCTGCCCCATCCCTCCTGAGTGCTGTACATTCATATCTTGTTGGTCTCTTTACTTTTTTCTTTTCAAACTATACAAGTTTCCTTTGCTGCTTGTGCGTGTGGTGGGGGGGTTGGCAAACAGAGACACTACAAAAGACAAGTCATTAATTAAATGTGTATGTGGTGGGGGGTAACAGCATTTTAATGCAGGTGGAGGAACTATTTTATTACAAAATAAGAGTTTTTAAATTTAAACAGTAACATTTTTTTTTTCAAACACACATAACACATCTTTGCCCATTTTCTAAGTGCAATAATACCCTCCTGAGTGGGCGGTATTGGGCAATACCAGACCTTCCAGGGGCAATAATGCCCTCCGCCTGCAGCATCGGGCCTCATTACTCCTCTAGGCGGTCCGGTATTGCCCAATACTGCCCACCCTGTTGGGTATTATTGCTTATGTAGAAATTGCAAATTCTGCACAGTATTTCAGGAGAAATAGCCATTTACACATCCAGTAACAAAGGAAATGTTTCCCATAGAAACATAGAATTTGACGGCAGATAAGGGCCGCTTGTCCCACCCAGTCTGCCCATTTCCCCACCTGATGGATAAGCTGCAGATCCTAGTTAACCAGCAGCCTACTTCTTCCTACCCCCACCCCCTAGAATTGCCTTATGACTGTTCCATGTATGCTTGAATTCCACCACTGTTTTTGACTCAACAACCTCCTCCAGAAGGCCGTTCCATACAACCACAACCCTCTCTGTGAAAAAATACTTCCTTAAATTACCTCTGAGCCGCCCCCCCCCACATCTTCAAATTGTGTCCCCTTGTTCTTGCACACCTCTTTTTCTGAAAGATGCTACCCTCTTGGACTTCGTTGATTCCCTTGAGGTACTTGAAAGTTTCTATCATGTCACACCTCTCCCTCCTTTCCTCGAGGCTATACATATTAAGCTCCTTAAGTCTCTCTTCATATGTCTTCTGGTGCAGACCCTGCACCATTTTAGTTGCCCTCCTCTGGACAGCTTCCATCCTGTCTATGTCTTTGCGGAGATTGGGTCTCCAGAACTGCATGCAGTACTCCAGATGGGGTCTCACCAGTTGTCTGTACAGAGATTTGATTTGTTGTTACACTGCACATGTTGTCTTCCTAGCTACACGTTGGTGCGGACAGTTCTACATGGGTGAATCTATCAGAAAGTTCAAACAACGGATTGGAAAACATTTGAATAGCATCTCTAAATTGGGCCCTGAGAATGCTCTTGCACAATATATACACATTTGGGAGCTTCAACACAAGTTCAATTTCATAGAGATTGACAGAGTACAGCTACAGTGGTGTCAGCTTAGATGTAACACATGAGTGCTGCAATATATCACAAAATGCTTCAGTATACTGCAAGGTGCAGTGTAATTCAGTGGAAATTAAGCGCTTTTGTCATGCAGTATTTTGTGAAATGTCATTTACTGGAAGTTATTGCATTGCACCATGGCTGGCTCCGCTGTAGGTGTCAGAGGTGGAGACTTCGACAATTTCATTGTTCAGACATAAAACTTACTGACAATACTAGGAGCACGCCTTTAAATTGCCAGGACCTCACAATCCTTTTCAGTTGAGACCACTCCTTAATGGTTATTTCAAGACTCCTTTCATGCCTTTTTCCTCGATGATACCTTGTATACTGTAATATTTTGCTACTTGAGCCTTTTGCATCTTTTGAAAACATAGCCATTTCATGGACTACATATGAAGATACAGTACTTATTTATATTCATCCAGTACATTAGTACAATACTGATTAGATGATGTTTGATCAATTATATCAATACAGTAAGATGTTTTTTAAGACAATGTTTTTGATTGCTTAGATCTACTATGTATATTTTGCACAATTATTAGTGTTTGTACTTTGTTTTTCTTCCCCTTCCCCAATCCCCCATTCTGTTTCTCTTAGTTTTATTTTTATACTGCTTTATTGTATATGTGTTGCTTTGCCATTTGACACTTATTGGGCCTTAAGCACGATGTCAATGCTCCACGGAAACCGGGTGCATTGGCATCGATACACATGAATGCCACAGAATGGGGTCCCATGGATGCTGTGCAGCATTCACAAACTGGGCACAAGACAGTTATGTGCCCAATCCCCTGGCCACATGGACAGCAATGCAGTGGAGGCAGGCAGGGAGCATGCCAGGGGCTAGCCAGCACTACATGCCAGTCACAAAGGTACATAGTGCTGTCTGGATGGGGGTATAGTGCGGAGCAGGTTATGGCAGCTGAGACCCAGCCATAACCCACTGCGGACACCCACAGACTTCACCCACCAGAAGCAGCAGGACAGGGAATCAACCGCTGTGATGCCCCAACCCACAAGGCGGATGAGGAGGGCTGGGGCAGCCGATCAGGTGATAGCCCCTACTGGGCATCCACTGTGGCCCCTTGGCATGACTCAACACCACCGATGTGTCCCCACCTAGTCAGACCCACTGTATCATGCATGCCCCCCTGTACACAGTGGCACCCAGTAGTTAAGTACACACACACACACACACACACACACACACACACACACACACACGCAAACACATACACACACACACACCGGTGCCCCAGTTCTCAACTCCCTCTGCCCCGACCTGGTACCCCAGCAGTATAATTGGTGGCTAGTGGACCTCCCACCCACCCACAGCACCGACAACCCCCCCAAACACACACATCCCCCATACCTGTCAGTCAGTTCTGCAGTGCTGGACAGCCAGCGATGCATCCCTCTGCACACTGCCTCAGCTGCCGGCCATCCGAACGATGCTGGGTGCACGTCACCTATATATTGCGATGCACTCCCTGCCTCAGTTGGACAGCAAGCAGTTGAGGAGGTGTGTGGAGCGATGTGCCACTGGCTGTCCAGCACTGCGGCACTGACTGACAGGTATGGTGGATGTGTGTGTGTGTGTGGGATTGTTGGTGCCATGGGTGGGGAATCCACTAGCCACCAATGATACTGCAGGGGTACCAGGTCAGGGCATGGGGAGTTGTGGACTGGGGCACCAGTGTGTGTGTGGGGGGGATTGTGACTGGTGCAAAATGGGTCAGGGCTTACACCTGTGTAGGGGGGGAGGCTGCAGCTGCTATGACAGGGACGGGGCATACTTGGAGTGGGAGTGCCATGACATGTGTTGGGGACAGGTGTATGACATTGCATTACAGGGCAGAACTGCTGTGTGTGTGGGGGGGATTCTGTATTGCCCCATGGTGGCAGGGCACACTAATGATATAGGCAGTGGATGCCTCTGTTATGGCGGGAACGAGGTATTCATAGATTGGGGGTGCTATGGTGTGTGTTAGAATGGGGATGTGCTTCCGCATTATGGGGTGAGGTGAATGTGTCAGGGGGCTGACATATAGGCCTCTGAGTAGAGGTCCTGCTGGAAGCAGTATGGGGGTGTAGCAGGGGACAATGATGCCACAAGGACATGGTCGGGGTTCACCAGCCAATGGGGCCATGCAGGTCAGGGTGCCTGTGTTCACTATTCATGCACCTGGATTTGCATCCTGGGCACAAGTGATCTATTCTTGGACACAGGATGGGCATCTGATTGGATGCCTACCTGGGTCCACTATGCCACCCTTGGCCGCTCTGCATGGTCCTGCACTCTGGGGGGGCAGGGCTGCAAAGAGGTGCCCTGCGGGTATCTGCAGTTGTGCACACCGCACACCCTGTTCCTGTCCAGGGCCACGGATATGCGTGGGTGGGATATGCACCTCTGGTGCGTATTTCCTGCCCTTTCATGCATAGCGCTCATTATGTACAGTATATTTATTATTAAGTCTATTACAATATTGAATTTCTGTGCACTGTCTCTTTAAGTGGGGTATTTAAATCCAGGTGTATAAATGGTGATGCCACACTTTGAGAAAGCGCTTGTTTGTGCATTAAATGTTGGTGGAAGTGAGGAATGGTTTTTGCATTTTTTCCTAAGATTTTTAATGAACGCCAGTTACTTTTATCCTAAGACTCATTGTGGTTTCTTGTGGCCTTTGGAACTGTAACTGCACAGTGAATTTCAAAATGTTTTATTGTTTGACTAAATAGTCTTCAACAAATACTAGAAATTTACATAGCTTATAAATACAAGCATTTACATTTGGTTAAAAACAGACATGTACATTTATGTATTGTACATAAAAACAATTCATAAGTTTGTACTTTTAACCCTATAATCATACAGGATATTAAAGTGCAAAATATTTACAGATCAATTGAGCACTTACCTATCTTGTTTTTTACCTTATTTATTGCTGTAAAAAACTTGGTCACTCTTTCAATGGTCCAAGTGTCCGCTATATGCAATAGAATGGTAGTCAAAGATGTTATACCTGCATCAAAAGATGGATTTAGAAATGGTTTTAACCAATATGTGCATTATTTAGTAAACCAGGAACATCTCCACATAACATGACAGAGATCCTCAATACTGCCCTCAGAGCATGTGCAATTGTTTGACCCTTGTAAAGATTTATTGTGGCAGTGTTTCAGCACATTACTGGGGAATCTTTCAAATGCATATATAATAAACAGTCTATGCCAACTGGGTTCAATTAAAATATCAAGATAGGTTTCATGCCAAAGTAGTAATTATTCATTACGTACCATTTTGAGTATGCTGATTTGTTAATGTCCATGTTGTTCCAGAATTGAATAACTTGTTTAGAAATGTATTTTTTATATTTGACACTAATTCTGATCCCCTTAGCTACATAGGTTTTTAAAACTTGGAATTTGTGTTTGTCTGATAGTCTTAGGATTACAGTACACCAAAAATAAGCAGTGTATCCGAATCTATATCACTCTTGTTTCTCTTGCAGACAAAAATTAATTATTCTGTCAGCTTCATGCCTTATAACTACAACCAGAAGTTTAATTTTCTTACCTCTATTTCAGCATTTATGTTTACTAAACCTAATTCTGCCCTAATGTATGGGGCAGGGCATGATAGACGTAGCCCTAATACTTTTCTCAGCATTTTATTTAATGGGCTATTTAAACGTTCCCTATTACCAATATCTCAAACTTCTGATCCATAAAGCAATTAGGCCTAGTGTTTTACATCGATTACTTCCTTCAAAAGCCTTATACTTTAACCGCCATATTTGAAATTGAATTTTGCCAGACCTATTACTGTTTTTTTCAGGGTCTCTAGAGTCTTTAAGTAGTAGTTATTCCACATGGTGTTTGCACTGAACACAATACCCAAGTAAATATAAGATTTAGCCACCTCAGCTCTCTGTGAGATAAGGGTCCAGACTCCCTTGTTTTGATCTGTTCCAGGTTTGTGTTGCCCAAATATGACAATCTTTGTTTTTGTTAGATTTATTTTTAACTGTAACTCTGGTGATCTTGTCTTTATGAAGTCCATTTTTTTTCTGTAAGCCTTTTTTTGAAACAGAAAAAAGGACCAAGTCATCTGCATAAGCAAGGCCTGCACAATTTTATTGTTTCATCTTAGGTGAATCAGAGTCAATCAAATCCAAGTCTCTAAACATCTTATCAATGTATAGTGCAAATAAGACTGGGGCTAGAACACACCCTTGTCTAACCCCCTTATTTATATTAAATAAAGAAGACAATTGACCACCTACCCCAGCAGCACTTTGGCCCAGTTATCAGAGTATAGATTGTAAATAATGCACACCAATACCTTATCTATGCCTTTATCCAACATCTGCATCCAAAACATCCTTCTGGAAATGGCATTAAAATCCATTGAGAGATCTATAAATATTGCATAATGTTTTTGTTTTCTAAGTTTTATATATTTTTTGATTAAATAGTATAAAATAAATATGTTATACAAGGTGGAATATTCAGATCTAAAGCCCACTTGAAAGGGAATAGGCCACCTTTTTGATTTATTTGAAAATTCAATCTTTCCAGGATAACTTTGGAAAATATCTTTAGATTCACATCTAACAGACTAATCTGGCGTACATTGCCTGGTTTCCCCTGTCTCCTTTTTTATGTAGGAGGCAATGTTTGCCTCTTTTCATGACAGGTTATAGTTAGATTCTCTTACACACTTATTATAAAAAAATTGTTAGGGTTTTTCACCATAATCTGGTATGGCAATGGTAGACTTCAGTTGAACGCAGTCTTGTCCAGGTGCCTTGTGTAGTTTAGGGGTATTGATCACTGTGTAAACTTCTTCAGTATTAAAAGGGATAATTGCATAATCATTATTATTTTCTAGAGGGAAAAAGGTGTCAGCTATTGGGTCATGGAATGTCTGTAGAAAAAATCTTATTCATTCAGATTCAGAGATATAAGAGTCCACTGAATCACTATAATTGTTAGTCCCCTTAGCTACCAGTAACCAAAATTTCTTGCTATCTTTGGTCACTACTGTTCTAACATCTTATCCCACTAATTTTTATGATATAGTATTTTTTAATTGCACAATCCTTTGTAAGACAATTAACTCCCCCACTGGTAAAAAACAATTCTAATCTACCTTTTACCTCAAAATAATGTCTCTGTTTATAAAAGATTTCTTAAGGTGTGGATGGTAATAGCCTATATGGGCAAGTATCATTGAGTGGCTTAATATTAGTGACTCAATAATACCACTCAGCTGTAGAGTGAGAGGAGAGAAAGAGCAGCTAATGATCATGGCGAGTGTAGCACTGAGGGATACGCGCTACAGTTGCAAGAGAGGCTATAAATAGATTAATTTGTCCAAGCCCTGCCTAGCTGGCCATGTGGCATGGTGGCTTGAGCCACTGCTCCTGGAACCTGAGGTGCCGGGTTCAGATTCCAGTGCAGGAAGCTATTTTGCTTCTTGGGGGAGTTGCTAATTTTTTCTATGTCAGCTCCCCCTGGAGTTACGAATCTTTATTTTGGGAGGTGCGGGGGGCTTGCCCCACACAAATGGGGGCATAGCCCCCTACATGAAAAGATATATATGGGTGTTTTTATTGCCGGACTGAGTGGCCATTACTATTTCTGACGGCTGCTCTAATATTAGAAACTCTTTTGATGGGGGGGGCAGTTTTGCTATTGCTCTTTGTTGTCAGTGAGTAAAAGTGCTCACCGTTACCACATAAAACCGTGTGGCCTCCAAAAATGGACACAGTATTCCAGGTGGGGCCTCACTAGGTTCATAGTGAGGCTCCACCTGGAGTAGTGTGTTCAGTTTTTGAGTCCACACCTTAAAAAGGATCTAAACAGACAAGAGACCACATACAGAAGAGTGATAAAAATGATTCAGGGCATGCACAGGCTTTAATATGAGGGGCACCTGGAAGCATTGAATATGTACTCACTAGAAACTAGGAGGGAGAGGGGGGGACATGATATAAACTTTCAAATACCTGAATGGCATAAATAAGGTGCCCAGCTCCAAACTGTTCAACAAGGCTTCTAGCTCAAATACTAGAGGTCATGAATGGAAACTGCGGGGAAGGTGCTTCAAGAAGGAACTCAGGAAACACTACTTCATGGAAAGGGTCGTTGAGCCTTGGAACAGGTTGCCTACAGAGGTAGTAGGAGCCAAAATGGTGACAGCCTTCAAACTCAGCTGGGATAGGTAGAATGCTCAAATAAAAATCTGAGGAAATTGGATTGGGTAGAGTTCTGAAGGGGGGCTAGTTCAAGGGATCTGAGAAGGTCTCACAAAACATTTACTTGATGGACCCTTGGTCTCCTTCTGCCATCAGCTTTTCTATGTTTCTTTCTATGTTTTTATAGCATTTTTTAAGCCACTTCATAAAAGAATTGAGATGGAGATGCTTGGGAATTATAGACTGATCTCCATACTGTTTAGTATAGGAAACATCCAGGAAAAACTGGTATATACTATGATCAATTGCTTCATTACATCAGTTTTCCTCACATGCACACCATGGCTACAAGAAGAATTGTAGTAGTAGTAATAGTAGTAGATTTTATTTCTTTGAGTGCCCTTCCCCAAAGGCTCAGGGTGTCTTTACAAAATAGAAAAGGAAACAAAATCTTATAACAATATAATCAAATACCCAATATAAATAAATATAAACACTCTAACAAATAACTATACCTTACAAATCTAAACAGTAAAATGCCTAATCATAACTTAACCATTACTTAGTCCCCGAAGGCTTGTTGTAAGAAAAAAGACTTTAGCTTTCTTTAAAATATTTCTAGGGATGGGGCCCCCCCTCAGATTCCCAGGCAGAGAGTTCCAGAGGATTGGTGTGGTCACCTCAAAAGCCTGATCCTCCAAAGATTTCAATCTCGCTGTGGGAACCTCAAGGAGGCTCTACCCCACTGACCAGAGAAAATGACCAGGGGCGTAGAGATGCAGAAGCTCCCTCAGGTAACCCGGACCCAGTCTGTGCAGGGCCTTATAGGTCAACAGACCTATTTTGAAGGAGATGCACTAGTGCACAGGTAGCCAATGCAGTTCACGCAGCAATGGTGTAATATGACAGGATCTCAGAAGACCCATCAATAGGCAAGCCACAGCATTCTGCAATAGCTGCAGGCCCTGCATTGCACCCCCCTGACCATGAGGTAACTCATGTTAGAGTACTTGAATCTTGAGGTAACAAACGTGTGTGTCAGTGTGGCCAAGTTGTCAGGGGGGATAAGGGATCTTATTTAAGTGATATTTCACAGATGGTAAAAATTGTGGCATCATTACTGCTTTGGTCAGATCCACAAATGATTTGCACCATAATATAGAGCAAGGATTATTCACAAGTGCAGTGTTCATTGGTTATTTTTTAGATACATACAGTAAGCGAAAAAAGTAGGACAAAGGGAAGGGGCTGATAGTAAGACTGAAAGGAGAAGGAGGCTGCAGTTTGGAAGAGGATCACCAAAAAGAGGATCTATTGAACAACTATTTTCATTCAGTATTTACAGAGGAGGGGGAACCATTTACAGAAGAAAGAGTGCTTAGGGTGCTATCAAAGATAAAAGTACATAAAGTAATGGGGCCAGACAGGGTGCACCCCAGGATACTGAGGGAACTGAAAGAGGAGCTAGTTGCACCTCTGACAGCCCTTTTCAACATGTAATTAAAAACAGGGGAGGAACTGGGGGACTGGAGAAGGGCAGATGTAGTCCCACTCCACAGAAGTGGAAATAGGAAGAAGGCAGGAAATTACAGGCCAGTCAGCCTGACATTGGCAGTAGACAAGATAATGGAAACACTATTAAAGGAAAGAATTGGGGAATTCCTAGTTACCAATAACCTGCAAGAACAGAGGCAGAATGGGTACACGGGGGTCCTGCCAGACTAACCTGATTGATTTCTTTTATTGAGTGACCAGATAAATTGATCAATGGGGAGTGATGGATGTTGCCTACCTGGATTTCAGCAAGGAATTTGACACTGTTTCACAAAGAAGGCTGTTAAACAAGCTGGGAAGCCTAGGTCCTAAGGTAATAAAATGGGTAGAAAATTGACTGGACAATAAGGGTCAGAGGGTGGTGGTAAATGGCTGTCACTCCAGAATAGGCAAAGTGACCAGTGCTATACCACAGGAATCAGTACTAGGGCCAGTTCTCTTGAATATCTTCATTGGGGACATTGCAGAAGGAATGAAAGGGAGAGTATGCCTGTTTGCATATGACACAAAACTCTGCAACAGAGTAGACACACCGGGAGGAGTGGAGAAATTGAGAAGTGATCTAGAAAAGTTGGAAGAATGATCAAGGGCTTGGCAGCTGGATTTTAATGCAAAGAAGTGCAAAATAATGCACTTGGGGCGAAAGAACCTGGGTCAACATACCAACTGGGAGGAGAGGTATTTACAGTTACAAAGCAGGAAAGGGACCTGGGGGTAATCATTTCTGATGACCTGAAGGTAGTGAAGCAGTGCGACAAAGCAGTGGGGATGGCTGGAAGGAGGCTGGGTTGCATAAGAAGTGGAACTACCAGCAGAAGGAGGGAGATAAAAATACCCCTATACGTATTACTGGCTAGGTTGCACCTCGAGTACTGTATACAGTTCTGGAGGTCCCACCTCCATGAAGACATAGAAAGGGTGGAGGCAGTACAAAGGAGGGAAACCAAAATGGTGAATGGCCTGTATCAAAAGCCCTATGGGATAAGGCTCGAGGAACTTAACATGTACTCCCTGGAGCAAAGTAGGGAAAAGGGGATATGATAGAGACATTCAAATATCTCACAGGCAAAAACAATGTACAAGAGGGAAGCATTTTCAACAGAAAAAAGATGTTCAAGGGCAAGAGGTCATGCTCTGAAGTTAAAAGGGAGAAGACTCAGAGGAAATTGTGAGGAAGTACTTCTTTATGGAGAAAGTGCTGGACAAGTGGAACATCTTACAAGCAGAGAGGGTGGGTGTGGAAGTGATGACAGGATTCAAGAATTTATGGGTTAGACACAGAGGGATCTTAGCAGTGGGGGGGTGGAGACTGAGTATGGTCTGTGGTGACACTCTAGGTAGGGAAAATAGGGCAGACTATGTGGGTCAACAAGTCCTTTTCTGCCGACAGATTCTATGTTTCTATGTGACCAAAGCATTTGATTTGGTGGATCACTCACTATTGAAGTCAAAGCTGGAATTCACAAGGATTGGTACTCCTGCCCTAGATTGGTTTGCAGACTACTTACAAGGGAGAAAACACCAAGTGAGGGTTAATTGCATTTGTTCAGTTTTGTATGGGATATTGCTGGTTCCATTTTAGGCCTTTTACTGTTCACATTGTTCATTAATAATTTACACACTGTGAGCATTTAAGTATGACACTGTATGGAGTTGATATTGTGATATATGTGACTTCTACAGATGTGTTTTCTGTTAAGCAAAAGTTAGATAGTGAATATCAGAAGCTAAAAACTTGCTTCTCTTATAACAGATTACTGCTGAACCCGAAGAAAATGATGGCCACACTTTTCTGTACTCTTCCAAAACTAAAGCAAAATATAGCTGATATAAAAACATTAGTGAATTATAATGTCCTGGTAGAGTTAGTAGATAATTTTAGAAATTTGAGCATAGTTGTTGACCCAAGATTGACTTATGACAAGAAAATAGAAACAAGACTTAGGAAAGCTACATAAAATTAATCTCTGTGTATAGACTATGTGATTTGTTGACAGTTGACACAAGGAGAATAATTGCCCAGAGTAGTCTATTGCAAGTATTGGACTCTGGAAGTTTAATTTGTGGCACAGCTTCAGGTAGGGTACAAACAAAGTGCAGAACACTATACAGTATTATCTGTACATTTGCGGTAAGAGCCATAAGAGAGAACACCACTGTAATCTATATGGGATGACCATAGCCTTCTTTCATATGTGAAGATCTGAGGCTAGAGTGAAGGAGATGTTTACAAGGTAGGTGACAGCAAGAGCTGTGACAGGAGTGGAGAGAGACAGGAGTTTGTGGTCAAGATCATTAGGATTCCCACATTTGTGAGGGTTTAGAGCCAAGAGGGCTTTGCGGGAAGAAAAGGGTGTTGTGGGGGATTAGAAGAAGGGGAGGGTGGGGGACTGAGGAGTTTGAGACAGGAATGGAAGGGGCAAGGGAGGAAAGGACAGAAAGGGAAGAGGTATGAAAAGGAGATAAAAGATGAAGTGACAGTGACAGGGTGTAACACACCTTGAGGACAGGGGAGGGCTGGGTTGAAAGAGAAAAGAGTGTGTGAATGATGTTCTAGAACTTAGAGTGGTGCTCAAGGTTGTTCTGGAATGTAAATGCAAGGTAACTGGCCTTCACAAGCCTAGTAGCTCTAGCACAGGTGTTGTGAAGGCCTTATAACTAGTAAGGTCAAATGGGGAACCAGCAGACTTGTAAGTGTGCCAGGCAATGTCACGTGCTTGACGACAGGCCAGAAACTCAGCTGAGATCCAGGATAGGCAAGAACCTTGGACCCAAGTTTTTCTCAGGGGGACATGGTTATTCCAGAAAGAAAAGAACTTGGAGTTACGGAATTCGAGGGCTGTGTTGATGTTGCTGGCAGCAGAAATGGGAGGCCAATCAGTAGCCAGCAGGTCAGCATGAAGGGAGGACAGGTCCAGAAGTTGGAAAGATTGCATCTTTCATGAATTTGAAGGGGGGCTTTGGTATGATGTATCTTGAGATCACAGTAGATCATATGGTGGTTGCCGAGGACTTCGGGGAGACTACCAGAATCCAATACACAACGGGGGTGAAAGAAGAGGACCCAGTCCAGGAGGGAGTGGTTGATGAATCTGTGATTGAGCCAAGTGGAATCAGAGATCAGTTGTAAGAGCTGGAGGGCCTTTTTGTTTTGGCATAATTTGTGAAGGGAGTGGGAGAGACAATTGAGATTGAAGCCACCTAGAATGAGCAACTCAAAAGAGGAGCATGAGAGGATATGGGGGTGAGGAGTTCAGTAACTGAGTACTCTACTGTTTTCCATATTTGTTAATGAACTACCCATAACTGTGGAGGCGCGTCGGTACAACTCTATGCCGATGACGCTATTCTTTATAGGTCTGATAGCAGTATCTCCTCCATCAAATCAAGCCTTAAGAATGACTTCTGGCTACTCAAAGCATGGTTCAGATAAAACCTACTGGTGCTCAATACCAGGAAAACTAAAACACTGCTGTTCCGACACCCTTCTTTTGACTTATCCAACCAACAATCCTTTGTAATCAACACCTCCAATGGCACGGCTCTCAAAGGATTGAACTCCTTTAAATATTTAGAAGTAACCCAGGATGAAAGCCTATCCCTTGATTATCACTCTCATAATATCATCAAGTCTATGCATCAAAAACTGGGCATACTTTATCGAATTGCCCTATACTTCACCCCCCAGTCCCGGAAAACCATTGCCTCAGCAACTCTGCTCTCCGGTCTTTTCTATGGGGCCCCCCTCTTCTGCCAGCTAAGTCATCTATATTGTCCAAGTTAAAGCAAACCTATCACAGAATCACTCTCTTTGCTGCGATAGCACCTGCTCGTGCGCACCACTGCGACGTCCTCAAAACCCTAGAATGGCCATCTTTCGAGGCAAAGCTTGACTTCCCCCTACTCTGTACAACATTCAAACTTATCCACCTTCCTTCCCCTCCTATGCTCACTAATATGCTCACTTTGAAACCCATCCTCAGATCCCTGAACTCCTCTCACCTCACTTTTCTGAGTCTTCCCAAGATACGGCTAGCCACAGGCACAAAGTCCTTTGCCTTTGTAGCACCCCAAAAATGGAACAATCTCCCACACTACTTTCCTGAACTTCCCTTCCCCAATTTGAAAAAATGCTACAAAGAACTCTTCTTCACACCACCCATCTGTTCCTATTATTAAGTCCTCCTGTCCCCCCCCACCTAAATATGTACTTCCTCATCCCTCTACTCCACTTCCTCTGTGCTACCTCTATTACTCTATTTACTATGGTACCTCTGTTACATACTACTAATCTGTTCTAATACCTTGCTGTAAATACTACTTCAGCTAATGTATATACCCCAACCTCATGGCCTAAACTTGCTTCATACTAACATGAATGTGTATACGATTGTTTTGTCATTTATGTTGAAGTCTCTATCCTTGACATGTACAGTATGTAATTTAAATGACTATGGCACTTACAGATTGACTGTTAACAAACATTATTCTGTAGACTGTATCTTTGTAACTCTCAACCTGTTTTAACAAATGACTGTAACTTGCTCGAATGTATTTCCCTGGGTTGCCCCTGAAAAAGGGATAGGTTTATTTCAGTGTGCCTACCCGGTCATCAAAAGTCAAATAAATAAATAAATAAATAATGAGTGAGATATGCCAGGACAGCAATAAACTCCAGCAATGAATATGGTTACTAAAAGGGGAGGAAAGTTTGAGGAAGAGCATCTCATAGGGAGAAGAGTAGACAGACAGTACAGGTTCAGACTGGATTGCAAGATGAAGTGCAGATGGCAACACAACTTTTACTTGCACAAGCTTGAGAAACTTGGAACAGTAATGGCAGTATCTGCTCTTGGTGGATAGCCAAGACTCTGAGTTCACCAGTACATCAGGTTTAGGATAACTGTGAGTGGATAAAAAAGGTCAGTTTGGGGGAAAAGACTGAGGAGCTTGACATGAACCACTCTCAACCTTTGTGGGGTAGGGGGATGACAGGGCTGGACAAGAGTTAAGCTCAATAGTATTATGTATTGTGCATTTTTTGTAATGTTGTGTATCTTTTTGTATTTATGTTCCAGGTCAGACCTGAAAAAGGGCCTTTGGTCCAGTGTCATTTACCCAGTTAACAAATGAATAAATAAATAAAAAAAAATATCACTTACAATTATAAGTAACAAGGAGATAATGACCTTGAAGAGCCTTTGAGACATTTCTGAGAAGAGGAGGGGAAGGAGATAGAGCAGTGAGGTAGGGTGGGGGCAGAGTCCCCTGAGTGCTTCAAGGTGAATCCAAGGGGAAGGGAAGGGAAGGGAAGGGAAGGGGAGAGACTACATCCAGGATGCCAAGGGGATTGGGAAAGGGAAGAGAGATAAGAGGAAGGGAGAGTGGGAGACAGAAGAAGGAATGGAGATGGAAAGGAGGGGACAAATAGGAGGAAGTAGGAGAGACTAGCTAGGAGGGTGAGGAGAGGAGAGCAAGTGTTACAAGTAGCATAATGGAGAAGTAGTTGCCCTGATTAATCTATTACAGAGGAGTGGATACTGCAGCTACAATTTTACTAAGCAAAACTACAGTATGTAATTGTATAATGATAAGCAAAACAATGCAATCCAAGAGAGGTAAGGTATGGTAAATAGCAGCAGTGCTTTTAACCAGCACTGTAGTGAGGTAATACAAAATTAAACTTCAGTGGCACTACAAAGCAACTTTAAAAGCTGGTAATATAAATTAAAAAGCAGTGATGCTATCAGACAGCTCTATAACTAAGTACTCTAGGTTATCCAAATTATAATGTAACCCCTAGGTGGCACTATCCCAAGGGCTACTACCCCTGCCTGCATGGCTAGTTGCAGGTTAAGGGGCCTGGATACTGAAACGGGTGTCTCCACCTGGAGGACAGGGTTGTTAGTAACAAGGCTTACCTGGGTACAGCCCTCCGGGATACTGTAACCCCCCTCTTTCCCCTCTAGTGGCCTAGACAATATGCAACAAACACTTTCCTAGTAGCCTCTATTCAGCATACAATTCCCCACACTGTTTGCACTTACCACCAGGGTTGGTTCCACCAGTTCGACCCTGGAGACCCACTGAAAAACAAGGTTAGGCGCAGCAAATAACAGTGCAGTGCTTTTGGTACAAACTGGAACCACAGTCAGATTAAATGCAAAAGGTTAGATCTGATTTATTCAGGGGAATTGAACAAAGGAGGGACGTAATCAGGTTGATTGATTTGAAAACGGATCTAGTCAGGCAGTTAGGGATGCACTTTTAGTCCCTACACAGTCGCACACTTTGGGTACCCAGTTGGAAGTAAGGTGGGCAAGCCTGGAACGTTGCCCGAGGTAGGCCAGTTTTGCAGCTGGTTGGGGCCCTGTGATGAAAAGAAAGGGCATGCACAACCACACACAATTTGCAATCCAGAGCCTGAAGGCTCAGTTCATGAAAGGAAAAACAACAATGCAATCAGATGACAACACTTGAGATTTAGCTGTTGTTGCAGGGAGCTACCCTGATTGTTACTCATGCTACCCAATGTGAGACATGGGCTAGATGAAATGGAGACTGCAGGTTGATGACTGGTTTGCCAGGAGAAGCAGGGCCCACACGAGTCACCAGGGTGTTGTTCCTGTTCGAGATGGTTAAGCAGGGGGCTGATCCCCGGGTGAGTCTCTCGATGATGATGGTTTCTGTGCCTGAAGTAGCTGGCTGGACCAGGTGGCAAGGCCCAGGCTGGGTGGAACAGTTCAGATTTCGAGTCTGGTAATTAGTGGATGCAGCTTCCAGTGAGCGTGGCACATTTACACAGTGGGGAACCAAATCGTGACCCACGAATAGCACACAGCACATTTACAGTAAAGCAATCACCTTACCACAATGCAGATGGAAGTCTGGCAGCAATATCAGTGTCTCTGAGCACAACCAGGAATTCTGTGACAAATGGATGTCCTGACAGGCCGATTGCGTACAGCAAATCTTCCGGTCTTCTTCAGGTTTAAATCTGGTCACTCTTCAGTGGTTTTATCACACTCCAATTTGGATACAGTCCGATTGCTAAGTCTTTCAAGGATTCCCTCTCAAGGGACAGCAGGCAGACAAGTAAAACTCAGCTTTTCCTCTAATCTCCCGTGTGAACTACGCAGGAGCTGCTGCTCGAATCACTCGAGCTGTTCACTCTCCAAACTCTACCTCCAGATTGACACACTGCAGCAGGCAGCTTGGGAATTTCCCTTCAGTCGAAAAGGTTCTGGTTGGTTGATCCATCAGTCTGTCAAAGCAAAGGCTCCCCCTCCAGGTGCATTAAGGTGCCAAAGTATCAAAACTACAATTCCTACAGAAATTCACTCCCACAAGACCCCTGGGGACAGACTCCATTCCAAGGCCCCCAAAGGTACTGATTGGCCCATTCTGGCAGTCCAAGACCAAGATGGTGGTGATAAACAGAACTGTCCATGCTGCAAAGAAGTCAGGTTAGACAAACTACAATATCATTGCTATTCTAATAAATAATCTGCAAATAAGTACAGCTTCTAACAGAGCTCCCTCTGCTCAAATAGTGATGGCAGACTGGAGCGATTATCTGGCAGCCCGGGCGGGACTCGAGCATAGAAACATTCAGCACCCCTCCCAGATTAAATAAGCACCACGTTATAGGCAGCTCTTAAAAAGACAGAGCACAGAGGCATTAAGGCACTCTCATACAATACTTTTAAAATGCTAAGACACAGGATACCAGCCTGGCAGTGGGCATTTAGGCAAGCCCAAGGAAGACTTTTGGGAACCCCCATTTGTGGGGGTGGGGTTACACCCTTCTCTGCCTGGAAAAACTTGGAGTCCGCGTCAAGTTTACACCATCACAATATTGAAGAAGCAGTATATACGAGACTTACGTGACATTAGCATACTATGGAAATAATATCTGATGCATCAATTAACGTAAACTTATCACATTACCATACATTTCACTATACCATATCTTCGTTGACAATACTTATGCATTTTTCATACATTCTTTACTGATTCTATTATGATTAACATACTAGGAACAGTTACCTATGACTTCACATTATAACTTCCTGCACAGTAAACAATGTAGAAGGGGGGCCCTTCCCTATCAGCTAACTTGGGGCTAGATGGGACAGGGACACCTTGTTCTAAGGAAAGAACAATTAATCGGGAGGTGGCAGTCAAGCTCAGTTTGGGCAGTGAGCTCTTTGAAGCGTAAACTTCTTTATGGACCACATTGAGAGGCAAGTCCACAGGCCTCCCAGGGGAATCATAACTGAAACTGGCTTAACAGGTCACCCAGATTTTCTGGGGGGATCAGACACAAGCTCTGGGTGGTCAACGCTAGCATTGTTTTCTTATCCTGTAGTGGGGGATGCCTCTGTACTGGTTGAAATGTTCAGATTGGGAACACTGGCAGCTCCGGGCTCAGTAGTTTCTGTTTCCAAAGAACTTTGGTCATTAAGGTTTGCTGCAGAATGCCCTGACTGGTCATCCTCAGGACACCTGGATGCACTAGAGCTTTATGGCATGGAAAGAGCACTGTTCTCACTTTCTCTTGGATCTGTTAGTTCTGGTGGGTCACCAGGAAGACTCAGAACATCAGCCCCTTCTTTGGGCAAATCAAACAGTTATACAAGACAGAGAGAGTCTGCAACCTCAGACATGGTACTTTGCACCTCGCTTTCAGGGGGAATTGGGTCCAGGGAAGAAGCTGGGGGGTTAGGCAGTTCTTAAGGCTCAGCTTCATCATCACGATTCTGCAGAGGATTGCTTTGAAACAACTGACTCAGTTCATATGAGGGATAATAGGCATTATCACAGTCACTCTCTTCAGAGACTGATGAACAGTCATCACTATCACTCTGGGCCTGCTGAGGGAAGGCCTTAGTTCTGAAACAACACGGACAGGTTGGCTCTGTTTCCTCTTTGCAGCAGCACAAGTCAGTGGCCCAGGAGAAGTGTCAGGTGTTGGTTCAGCATCAATAATAACTTGGCCGATGGGCAGTAAGTGATTACGGTGCATGGTCTTAACAGCTTTGGAATTATTTTCTGGGCACACCTTGTACACCAGCAGATCATCCAATTTACCAACTACTACATGGGGAAGATGGTGCCATCTATCAGCAATTTTGTGTTTTCCATGCAGTCCCAAATTGCGTAGTAGAACCCTATCTCCGGGCAACAACTCCTGGGCTTTTACTCATTGATCATGTCTTTCTTTGTTGGCCAGATTTCGCTTAGCAGCCATAGTTTGAGATAGTTGATAGGCATAATTCAACAGATATTTCAATTTCTATATGTACTGCAAGTAGTTTTCGGCTCGGACCACATCAGGAGAGACCCCAAAGCAGACATCAACTGGCAGTCAGGCCTCCCTCCTGAACATGACACGGTAGGGGGAGAACCCAGTAGCATCACTTTTGGTACAATTATACGAGTGTACCAAGGTGCTAATTTGCTCTCTTCACTTATGCTTGTCTTTTGGATGGAGGGTGCCCAGCATGTCCAGAAGGGTGTATTTGAAGCATTCTGGTTGAGGGTCCCCCTGTGGGTGACAGGAGGTGGTTCTTGACTTCTGCACCCCTCACAGAGAGAGCATTTCTTTGATTAACCTACTTTCAAAGTCTCTGCCTTGGTCAGAATGAATCTGCTGGGGGGCACCATAGTGGACAAAGAATTTTTCCACCAGCACCTTGGCCACGGTAGAGGCCTTTTGATCTTTAGTTGGGAAGGCTTGTGCATACCCTGTAAAATGATCAGTAACTATCAACACATTGCCAATGTTTTTTTGGTCGGGTTCTAAGCACAATAAGTCAATGCAGACCAATTCTAGAGGGGCGCTGGTAGTGATATTGAAAGGAGGGGCAGCCTTCTGAGGCAGAGCTTTTCTTATGAGGCAATGGCTGCAGGTCTTTATATGGTGCTCAACATCTGGCCCCATCTTTGGCCAGTAGAATCGGGATTGTACCAAGTCGAGAATTCTGTCAATACCAAGGTGCCCCATGTGATTGTGGAGGGACCTCAGTACAGCTGTTTAAAGGCCATGGATAGAACCAACTGTTGCTTGTCTACTTGACCATGATGATCCACTGTCTCTCTTTATAACAACTGATCATGCAACTTTAACCTAGGGCCTTCCTTGACAAGAGAGCAGTTTGCAAGTCAGGGGAATGCAACTTGGACACATCTGCACCCAGGGCATCAAGTGCTGGTTGAATCATGGGATCTTGGGATTGAGCCCACTGAATACTGTCATTATTGAACTGAGGTAGTGTACTAATATCTAGAGCAGAGAAATGGCAATAGGCAGCCAGTATGTAGGTATCAGGAGGGCCCAAACAATCTACTAGGCAGTCCACTGTGTCCCCAGACATTTGTTCATCTTTATCAAACTTTTGGCACAATGCTTTGATGTCAGGTTCAGATAATCTGACCCAATTATTCTTAGAAGCTGGCCTTCATGACAAGGCATCAGCATCAATGTGGTTTAGTCTCGGTCTGTATTCAGCAGCATAATCGTAAGTCGATAAGGCAGGAAGCCAACGGTGTCCAGTGGCATCATAGTTAGCTGAAGTCTGCACATAGGTCAGTGGGTTATTGCCAGTCTTTACCAATATCTTTGCCCCATAGAGGTACTCATGAAACTGGTCAACTATGGCCCATTTTAGGGCGAGGAATTCCAACTTGTCGACCAGATAGTTCCACTCTGATGGGGTCAAGCTCCCACTGGCAAAAGCTACAGGTATCAAGCCATCTTCATAGTCTTGATATAGCACAGCCCCAAGGCCCTGCAAACTAGCATCCGTATGCAGAACATAAGGCTTGGTAGGATCAGCATAGGCAAGAACTGTGGTGTGGGTGAGCTGGTATATGACTTCAAAGAATGCTGTTTCACATTTGGGTGTCCACCAAGTCCCAAAAGGCTCACCTGTTTGAAAATACACTTTATCTTGGTCTTTGATAGCCCTCTTTTTGTATTTGTGGTTGGTGGGGGAAGGGTAGCCTTGGGTAAGGTTAAGGAGTGGTTGAATCACCTTTGAATAGTCTTTGATGAACCTGCGGTAGTAGCTGCAGAACCCCAAGAAACACTGTAGCTCTTTTAGGTTATTGGACTGGGGCCAAGTGGTCAAAGATTTAACTTTACTGGGATCTGTCTGTATCCCTTCTGTAGACACTATGTGTCACACATATTTCACAGATGTTTGAAAAAACTGGCACTTGTCTATGGATAACTTGAGGCCAAATTCTTCCAAACGATCGAGGAATTTGAACAGTCTGGTCTCATGTTCCTCCAGCGTGCATCTGAAAACAATTACATCATCCAAGTACACTAAACATTCCAGCAAGTTCATGTCTCCCACGGTACGTTCCATCAATCTCTGGAAGGTGACAGGGGCACCCGAAATCCCTTGTGGCATCCTCAGGAATTCATAGAACCCCAAATGACAGATGAAGGCTGTTTTCTCATGATCCTCTGGGGCCATTGGAATCTGATAATATCAGCTGTGGAGGTCCAGTACTGAAAACCACTGACCCCCATTCAGGCAGTCCAGGGCATCCTGTATGCGTGACATGGTGTATTGATCTGGGATAGTCCGTCAGTTGAGGGTCCGATAGTCCTCACACATCCTCACGTATCCTTTCTTTTTATGCACCACTACGATGGGGGATGCATATGGGCTTCTTGATTCTTGAATAATGCCAGCAGCGAGCATTTCCTGTAGGTGCCTCCTAACATCATCTATGTCTGCTGGGGCAAGGCGTCGGGACCTCTCTCGAAATGGTCGGTCATCATGCAGGCGCATTTTATGCTCGGCACCATGGACACACCCCACGTCCCACTCTTTGAGTGAGAACACTTGATCTTTCTGAGCAAGTTTCCTGCTAATTCGGGTCTTCCATTCGGTGGACAAGGGGGACTCACCGAAGTCAAATAAGTCTAGCGTCACTTCCTCCCTTTCACCAGAGTACTTGTTACTGGGTAATACTGCAGTGTCTGTGCAGTGTACTGTAGCCAGCATACATCCCTGGTTCACAGGAACTTCTCTGTCTGACATATTTCTCACTTGCATCATCACTCGGCGGGCATAGGCATGGGCATAGGCATAGGCATGTGCAGATAGTATACTGGGCTTAACCATCAACCCCTCTGGCAGCTTCCGTTCACCAGGGGCATCTATCATCTATATTTCACTCTTTACATCTCTCCTTAGGCGGACTTCTCCATGGATCGTGCACTGGGCATTGGGGGCCAACACCAAAAAGTCAGGATCCTTTTTCCACACTAACCCCATTGGTTCATCTCAGTCCACTTCCTTGGGCTTCGTTGTAAGTCATAAGCTCTTTTGATTAATGCTGTAATTCTTAGGGCCCATCCAGTCCATTGCTCTTGTTCCTCATGGCAAAGTTGTGCTAGTCTCCCAAACATGTGGGTGTTTGTTCCAATTAACAGGGGAACTCCATCATACAGTCCAGTGGGGAGACATACTAGGGCAAGTGTCTCAACTTGTTCATCTACCCCAGCCACAGTGGTAGGGAATGACAGCCAGATCAGGATATACCCCGAGTACGGATAGGACTTCTCAATCAACCCCCACATGTGCAAACCTTCCAAGGGGCATAGGGGCACATCAGGCAGATGCTTCTGGTACCAATCTTGAAATAGTATGGTTACTTGAGATCCATTCTCAAGCATGGCCGAAGCAGACACACCGTTCAACATCACTGTAGTTTCCATTGAAGGGCCCACCACATTGGACCACTCAGGTGACATGGACTTGGGCGTCGACTTTACAGCTGCCTTGGATGAATAGCTTTTTCAGGCAGCCCCACCTTGCGGCAGTATGTTGCTCCATCGAATCAATGCCAGCAGCCTAGTGGTAACTTTTCTCATATTCTCAGGTGAACGGCAGGTGAACTGGGTATGCCCATCTTCTCTGTGGTGGTAACAGAAAACAGGTTCCTTAGAGTCTCTAGGGGAAGAGGAGCTGTTCCCCTGCTTGAACACAGTGGAGGAGTCTTGGGGTCTCTCTCTGGTTGGAGGTTTGCTGTCTTGGCTTTCTGAGCTCCCCCAAGGGTCAGTGTTTTGGGTGGCTCGGAGCAGGTCTCCCACCAAAGTTCTCAGTTCTTGTACCTCCTCCAGCAGGTTGTCTTCAGGCCGGGTTTCAAAAGAAACAACATGTACCCCCACCCCTTCTGGCAGGAATTCCCTAATTGTCTCAGGGGTGGCTAGATGGGAATTACCATCTTTGGCTGCCTCGGCCACTTACTGACTGATTTTCAACTCAGTTAACTCCTTGATCAGTTCCCTCAACTGTTGCAATTTGGCCTCCTCTTACCTCTCGGAGGCCTGGCAGTCACGGGCAGCCCCAGCATAGGGCTCCCATCCCTGTTTGTCATTCTCACTCTCACAGATCTCTTTCATTAGGTCACAATATTGGGGGGGATTGCCTCTTCTGTCTTGCGGTTTAAGCTTCAACAACATCATGCTAGAGTACCTTGCTGACTTTAAGATGTGATCTAGCCTTACCCTGTTCAAGTCACTGGCTGGCACCCCTCCTTTCTGGCGGGCCCGCTGCAAAGCTCGCTCAATTCAAGTAATAAACACTGACATCTTTTCATTCTTCCACTGTTTTGAGGATTTAAACTTCCACATCAAGTCATCTCCTGACTCGGTGCAACCAAATACCTTCTCCAAGGCAGAGAGGTACTCGGCAGCTGTGGTCTCTGGGCTGGTGGATCACAGGAAGCGAATGGCCTCCAGTGCAGGGACCCTCAAGCTTTCCATGAGCCTCTTCCTCTTTTTTCCCTCAGCACACTGCAACTCCTGGGCCAATGGGGTGGCACAGTCCATCCTCATTTCCAGATCATCCTCTCTCACAGGCACCGGGACCATGCCTGAAAAGAGTCTAAGTCTGTGGTATGAGTCCAAATGTACAGTAGGTATCACTATGGGGAAGCAACTGTAGGGGTGGCGGGAGAGGCTATGGGGGACTGCACAGGAGTGACATCCGCAGAAAGCTCTAACATTTTCACTAACTCTGTAGCAGAGCGCCCCTCAGAGGCTAACAGTTTAAACAGCTTGTCTTTGAACCCCTCTATGCAGGGGGATCCTCCAGGAGCAGCTGGGTCACTATGTAAATGAATGAATGACCCTCCACCCCTTTTGGAACCCTTCAGGCAAAATGACTACGGGTACCTTCTCTGGTTCAATGGGCAGGCTGCAGGAGAGTAGGGCCTCCATTTACTTCAACCTTCCCCAAACACTTAATTTGTTCGACCACTTCCACAATAGTGGCATTTTTGGTCACCAAGGGGACGTCCAGTAATAGCAGAGCTTGCCGGGGGTCCACTCCCTCTGCCTCACTGCACCCCATCATACGGTGCACTAGCAACTTGTGGGGAGCAAGTTTAAACTTGGGCATAGTGAGTGCCTCCATTTTACCACAGTTCTTATGCATGGGGTTGTTGTACCCACTTCTGACCACTAGAGAGTGCAAATCCCAGTGGTGCCTCCAAGATGTAACCCCTAGGTGGCACTATCCCAAGGGCTACTACCCCTGCCTGCATGGCTAGTTGCAGGTTAAGGGGCCTGGGTACTGAAACAGGTGTCTCCACCCGGAGGACAGGGTTGTTAGTAACAAGGCTATCCTGGGTACAGCCTTCCGGGACACTGTAACCCCTACTCTTTCCCCTCTAGTGGCCTAGACAATATGCAACAAACACTTTCACAGTAGCCCCTATTCAGTATACAATTCCCCACACTGTTTTCACTTACCACCAGGTTTGGTTCCACCAGTTCGACCCTGGAGACCCACTGAAAAACAAGGTTAGGCACAGCAAATAACAGAACAGTGCTTTTGGTACAAACTGGAACCACAGTCTGATTAAATACAGAAAGAGTTAGATCTGATTTATTCAGGGGAATTGAACAAGGGAGGGGCGGAATCAGGTTGATTGATTTGAAAACTGATCTAGTCAGGCAATTAGGCATGCACTTTTAGTTCCTACACAGTCACATGCTTTGGGTACCCAGTTGGAAGTAAGGTGGGCAAGCCTGGAACATTGCCTGTGGTAGGCCAGCATTGCAGCTGATTGGGACCCTGTGATGAAAAGAAAATGCATGCACAACCATGCACAATTTGTAATCCAGAGCCTGAAGGCTCAGTTCATGAAAGGAAAAACAAAAATGCAATCAGACGACAACACTTGAGATTTAGCTGTTGTTGCAGGGAGCTATCCTGATCGTTACTCACGCTACCCAATGCGAGACACAGGCTAGATGAAATGGAAACTGCAGGTTGATGACTGGTTTGCCAGGAGAAGCAGGGCCGACACGAATCACTGGGGTGTCATTCCTGTTTGAGATGGTTGAGCAGGGGGCTGATCCCCGGGAGGGTCTCTCATCGATGATGGTTTCTGTGCCTGAAGTAGCTGGCTGGGCCAGGTGGTAAGACCCAGGCCGGGTGGAACAGTTTGGATTTCGAGTCCAATAGTGCTGGATGCAGCTTCCAGTGAGCATGGCATATTTACATAGTGGAGAACCAAAGTGAAACCCACTAACAGCACACAGCACATTTATAGTAAAGCAATCACCGTACCACAATGCGGATGGAAGTCCGGCCACAATATCGATGTCTCTGAGCAAAACCAGGAATTCTGTGGTACATGGATGTCCTGACAGGCCAATTGCATACAGCAAATCTTTGGTCTTCTTCAGGTTTAAATCTGGTCACTCTTCAGTGGCTTTATCACACTCCAATTTGGATACAGTCCGATTGCTAAGCCTTTTCAAAGGATTCCCTCTCGAGGGACAGCAGGCAGACAGGCCAAACTCAGCCTTTCCACTAATCTCCCGCATGAACTACGCAGGAGCTGCTGCTTGAATCACTTGAGATGTTCACTCTCCAAAATTTACCTCCAGACTGACACACTCCAGCAGGCAGCTTGGGAATTTCCCTTCAGTCAAAAAGGTTCTGGTTGGTTGATCCATCAGTCTGTCAAAGAAAAGGCTCCCCCTCCAGGTGCATTAAGGTGCCAAAGTATCAAAACTACAATTCCTACAGAAATTCACTCTCACAAGACCCCTGGGGATAGACTCCATTCCAAAGTCCCCAAAGGTACTGATTGGCCCATTCTGGCAGTCCAGGACCAAGATGGTGGTGATAAACAGAACTGTCCATGCTACAAAGAAGGCAGGTTAGACAAACTACAATATCATTACTATTCTAATAAATAATCACCAAATAAATACAGCTTCTAACAGAGCTCCCTCTGTGCAAATAGTGATGGCAGACCAGAGAGATTATCTGGCAGCCCGGGCGGGACTTGAACATAGAAACACTCAGCCCCACTCCCAGATTAAATAAGCACCATGTTATAAGCAGCTCTTAAAGAGACAGAGCACAGAGGCATTAAGGTACTCTCATACAAGGATACCAGCCTGGCAGTGGGCATTTAGGCAAGCCCAAGGAAGACTTTCGGGAACCCCTATTCGTAGGGGGGTTACAATAAAAAGCAGAGGTGCTCTGAGTAAATTCTAATGATAGATAATGCAAAATATTAAAAGGCAGTGGTACTATAAAGCAGCTCTATAAACAGATATTACAGATGCCTAAAATCAGTGATGCTATGAAGCAACTCTATGGCTAGGTGATATAGTGCTTACCACTGGTAATAAGACATGACAGTCATCCAGGGTGAACCCTGCACCTTATGCTTCAGACTGTCATGCTGGAGGCCACTTGAACTAAGAGTCCATATACTGTATAAGTTCAGTTTGAGTCTCAGCATAAAGTGCTTGGAGAATGTAGGTTGATCACTTGACATTACAGGGCACCAACGGTGGGAAGTTTGACAGTGGCCATGTTCATGAGGGGGTCCTCTTCAATGCCTGCACCCTTCAGGACCCCACCACAAGTAGCCCATGATGGGCAGTGTTATCCAGCAGAACTAGTGTACTGAGACAGAGGAGACCAGCAGACCAGTGCCACTATCAGGCAGTGTCAGGGTGTCTGAATCAGTGGGTATCTGGATTTGTGGGGGTGCCCTGCTACTCCAACTCAGTCAAGAGAAGGGGAAGCACTCTTCCCCTCCCTCCTACACACACACACTCACACACACACACACACACACACACAGTGCAAGGCAAGGTAACCCCAATTAAGACCCCCAAGTGCAATTTGGTGATGCAGGTGAATACTGGAACCAGTGCTGTCAACAGAGATACTAAGACAAATTATGAAGAAGTACCAGACAGAAAGAATTCAGAATTAAAATAGACTAATAGACACAGTTGTCTTCCAAGTAGTCCAAGCAGAAATTGGTTTGTAAAAATACTCAAGGAATGGGATTCCTGAGAAAACCAGGAGGAGCAGCAGATAGATTACTAAACAACTGGAAATCCCTTCAAGCACTAAAGAGCTGTGGACTGCTGTCCAGCTACAAGTGCATCCTGATCCTTTGTCCAAAGTTCTTTGAAGTTGCCAGCAGCAAACAGCAAGCCAGGCTGTATAAGGCTCTTAGTGTAGTTCAAGTTTCTGTGGCCGAGTTTGCTGAATGGTGGTTTTCAAAGAGATATTTCAAAGCTGATTTCAAATTGATTTTACAGAAGCAGACACCTGGTCATACAAAAAACAGAAATGCCCCTTATTCTCTGACAGACAGTGAGCTGAAACTTGACTTCAGATTGAGACAAGAATTCTTGCAAGAGCATGGCACTCTGAAAAAAAAGCACTATCTTTGATTACCTTGATAATATTGGATCCATTTTCACTGGCTATGAAGTCAGGTTTCAGTGACAATGCATGTAGCTTGGTGTCTTTCTCATCAAGTAATGATGACAGAATGTTTGTGCCACTGTATATTTGAAATGTCATGAACTTCATTGCCAGAGTCCCATGTTAGCAAATTCCCAGTGCACCGTTGCCACCTGTGCAATTTAGTTTTGAGCCTTTACTGGTCACTGAATTCTGACCCCATGCAGTTGCACTCAATCTGCATTAACACAAATATATTGAACTGACATTTGATGGACTGCTGTTCCACACATCTGTACTGAGATGTGAATAATCACACAAGGAGTGTTGCAGTGTGCACATTGCACCCTGTTATCACATCACAAAGCTAAGGAAAGCAACAAAAATAATGCAGGGTCTGGAAATTATAACTTAAACTGAAATACTAAATACCTTGGGTTTGCACATTCTACATAGAAACATAGACTTTGATGGCAGATAAGAACAGCTTGAGCCACACAGTCTGCCCATTCCCCTACCTGTTGAATAAGCTGCATATCATAGTTAACCAACAGCCTACTTCCTCCTACACCCCACTATAATTGCCTCATGTCTGACCCATGCATTCTCAAATTCTACCACAGTTTTTGACCCCACAACCTCCTCCGGGAGGCCATTCAATGCGTCCATCACCCTCTCTGTGAAAAAATACTTCCTCACGTTGCCCCTGAGCCGTCCCCCCTCTATCTTCAAATTGTAGAGCGAAGGGGCATTGTGGTGACTTGTTCTACAATATACAACAAGATAACAATCTAGTGAAATAATTAAAATTGGGGCTTAATTTTCAGAGAGCCCTTGAGAATGTCACAAGCTGCAGCAAACAGCAGCTTGCATCGAAGCCCAGTACGCCAGGGACCCTGTACCAGATTTTGTTACCAGAGGGGTCTTGGCACCAAACTCCCCACAGATGCCACAGCCACTTCCGTCTGGCAAAACAATGGCACATGGGAGAGGATTGCTGCAAGCTCAGGGATGGTCAGATGGCATGGCAAGCAGTGCCTGAGATGCATCAGCTGTTTGACCTGGTGGTTCATGGAGGCTATGATGCACATGCAGGGATGGGTGGAGATAATCATGGCTGCACAGAAGCATAACAGGATGAGTTCTACTCCACCACAACATCCACTCACCCATGAAACCCTCTAATGCATGGTGCTGCCCAAGCCAGGGGTTTCAGTGCTGCATAGATCCCTCCATGCCATGCCAGATCACTGCCCATATGAAGAGGCCACAACACTGGTGGTACAGGAGACATGCATTGTCCTCCCTCCAATTAGAGTAGGTGCAATATGTACTATCAACAGCTGTGTACCTGTCCACAGCCATACTGCCAGTGTTCCAAAGCAGAGGGCATCTCAGACCCTGTCCTGGAAGGTACATCAGTGGAATGTGAATGGGTACAGACTGGGATGTCCAAGGTAACACTAGGGGGTGACAATGGGCAAGTGCAGTTAGT
Organism: Neoceratodus forsteri; assembly: GCA_016271365.2. NCBI lineage: Eukaryota > Metazoa > Chordata > Ceratodontiformes > Ceratodontidae > Neoceratodus > Neoceratodus forsteri. The sequence goes on from CM057449.1 coordinate 377,796,553, forward strand.
AGGATGCTTCATCATTCCACTGAAGCTGTGACACCAGCAGTGAAGTCCTGCAACTGTGTTATACCAGTGGCACCACTGTACTTAACTGACAGGTCTTGCCAGTTGCCATGGTGTAGCTTCCGATCCTATCCAGGCCACAACCTGGTACGACGGTATTACCCTGCAGCCTCCTGTGTGGAAGTCATCAACATGGGCAAGGTGTGGCAGTCGGAGGGGGGCATGTGACAGTGGCTGCCTATTCCACAATGTGGGCTTTCACACAGGTCCAGCACCTTCACACAGTCAATGGAGATGCCAAACAGTCAACGATATGGGTGCGGATGGGTGGGTGTACCAGAATTCAGGGCTGTGAGAACACATGCTCCCCAGCAGCAACACAGCTCCAGCCAGAAATGGGCACACGTGCGAGTCTTGTTGGGAGTAGCGGTGTAGCATAGCTGGCAGCAGTGTGGGTCCTACCATCCACTGCATGCTCAGCAGCAGTACAGTAAGTGGTAGTGGATGGCTGGCTGATCAAACAGTGTGGGATGTGGCAGATGGGCACTGATGCCCATATAGGGGTGCAGGTAGTGGGGCCTTCCAGGGGTCACAGCATGCAACTGTGCCTCTGCTGCTAAAGTGCCATGGCTACAGCAGTCACTGTGCTAGTTCAGGGAATCTGGAGTGGGCCACAGGATGGTGGCCATCTGCCCATGATGGGAAGCAAAGGATCACCTCCCACCAAGCTGTGTTGCAGCATGTGGCACATGGGCTGTTTGACCAGCTCTGGCTGGTCTAAGCCCCAGCATGTCCTGCAGCCATTGGGAGCTCTGAAAATCCCACAGTGGGGGATACTGCAGCACCAGTGTGGCACAAGCCCCCATCCTCCATGGCGCAGCTGTGCATCCATCACAATCCTGGCACAAGTTGGACTGGTGCAGGTAGTCCCCTCTAATGGCACAGGCTGCATATTAAAATAGGGACTGATGCATGGTGTGGAGCACGGTAGCCCTTGCGTCATTTGTTTTTGACCCAAGCACCATGCATAATTTCCGAGCCTTTAAAAATTGAACCCATGGAGTTTAGAACAGAATTCTACAATACAAGAAATCATAATAAACAGCTATGGGAAGACATTTCAGAAGAAAGAACAGGAACATGTTCTATATACAGTGCATGGTAAGAATCTGGAATGCACTAATATCATACCTGGTTCAAAGTAGTAACATAGAGACAGCTGGTATTAAATTGATATACTTTATTTATGGAGGGAATGCCTTAAAAGATTAGTATTACGGAACCGTGGGACATCTATAATTGGATGTTTGCATCTTCTCCCTGTCTCAAACCCTCCAAGTATAACTCTAAGTATAATAAATGGTATGGAGGACAATAATTATGAGAAAAGACTGGAAAAACTGTGTTTGGGGAGCTTGAGGACAGACATGATTATGGTTTGTAGAATTCTAAACAGGTTTAACAGTGGACCACTCAGGGCCCTTTGAGAAGATGGAGTCAAACAGTACTACAGAGCATGCATTGAACCTAGGAGAGATAATAGTGGACACCTGGAAGCATCCTATCCTGCAGAGAGTGGTGAATATATAGGACATGTTGCTTGAAGAAGTGGTGGAGACTGATCTGTGAATGTTTTTTGTAGAGAAAAGTATCACGTTGGATGGGCCAAGAAATTCTTCCAACCTTAAATTACTATGTTACTGCTGAGTGTTGCTATTTGCTTTAACAACCAGTTAAACAATTAAGCAATAATGACCGAAGAGCCAGTCATTTCCCAGAGATTAATGACCGGTTGTGGGGAAAGGGTAGCCTGAGGCACAGCCGAGGGTCAATCCCACCCATCCAGTTATTAATCTTAAGGAAATGACTGGCTCTGAGGTCATTATTGCAATTATAAGTCTAATCGCAATAATGATTTGTCTGTTTTGTATTTTACTTAATTTTCTTTGGGGGATGGCTCACACAGGGTTGGAATATGTAGTCGTTTCTGTCACAGTGCGTGGCGTTGGTGGCTCATAAGTATTCTTACATTCTGAGTCATTGTCATAACAAGGGACAGGTTACTATGGCTGCTCAAGATGGGTTCATGAATATTCATTAACAGAGAGCCCATTTCTACGGCAGCACTAGTGGGTTTATTAATATTCATAGGGTGGGAGCCATTTTCATCTGACTTGAAGTGATTGGCATCTGTCTTAGCCAGTTTTCCACTTCTGCTCTGAAAAAATGTGGAAATATGATGAAAGTGCTGCCATTCTTTTGTGATATACTGTCTTTAGTTTGTATTTTTAAGCTCAGTAATAAAACTTTTCTGTCAGCTTTTGCGTCGCTAAAGCACTTCTGTATAGCGCTACACAGAACAGCTGCACTAGCAAGAAAATGTGAATGGGTGCCATGCCGGTCATTTCTAAGAGATTTTAGACCAGCACAGCAGCCAATCAGAGATGCTGGTAGGGTTAGGAATAATTAATTAGATTTATAATCTACTCTGCTGCATGCATGGGAGGAACAGCTAGCTGTGTAACCTTGGATTACAGTGGCTTCTGCTACAGGTGTCTTTTCCTACCCTCCACTCCACATGCATAGATACAGTATTCACTAAGCATAATCCCTAAAACCATATGGACACGTTACCAAATAGTGGCTGGGATGGATTAGATGGATCTAAAGTTCCTTCAGTCTCCAGGGTAATATGTTACAATTACATCATTCAGTTTTTATGCAGATGTATCTATTGGAAATTTGTATCAAATGGATAGCATGACATCCCTATTAGTAGTAGTGCTCGGACAGTATCCACCGAAATAGGATATCAGCAGATATAGAGAATAATGCATGGGCAACCATGCACAACCAATCTATTTTTTTTCCAACCTATTGTGCCACAGAGTGGTTCTGATTGCCTCAGACCTCGAGGGTGAAGCTTGAGAGATCAGAGGTAATCTGAACCCTGAGGTGGCACAATAGACTGGTTAGTCATACGGTCCCCTATGAACTATTTTTTTAAGTATATAGTCCTTGTTATTAATGAGATTTTAACATTTTTTTAATTCATAAAATATAAAAACAAAATGCTTGTTGCTCTGTCGTGTTTGGGGAGTTAGGGCTGCTTCCTAGGCAGCATGTGTGGTTGCTAGGGAGCAGATGTCCTCCTGTTTGTTGTGCAACTTTCTATTGGCTGTCAATCTGGTGCAGGAGGGATTTTCAACAAAAAATATGGTGGCTGCGATTCTTCCTTAGCGAGAGGTCCTGGACACCAAGGGAGGGTTTTACCGTGTAAGTTATTTTAAATATTGGGGTGATCCTGATTTTTATTTGTATGTAGCTACATTTATCTGCTTGATCCTGCATTTGTTTTGCACTTATCTGGTTGATCCTGTTTGCCTTGCGGGTTCAGGTGATCGTGCTGCTTCCGCCGTTGGTTGTTCTTGCCATTTGTGTTGCCAGGTGGGCTTATGGCCAATTCGGTTCAGTGATAGAACCTCTAGAAGTTTTCAAAATGATGTACAACAGTGTGGTATAATCACATTCCATGACATTTGAACTGTGGTACAACAACATGTTAAAAGCCATTAATTTCTTTTTTTTTTTTTTTTTTTTTTCAGTTTAGGATTAATATCTTTGAGTCCAGGACTCATTTTCAAAGGTTCCAGGTCATTGTTAAACAAACATTACAAATATAACAGTGTTTACAGAGAACAGAAAACAGTTACGCAGACATTCAAATACCTAATAAATCTTATTTATCCAACTAAAGGATCACGAGGGTAGGATAAATAGGGTTCAGCCTTATAGTTCACGATTTAATTGGTCAGTCTAGCCTAAGGGGGGTAGGGGGTCAGCCAGGGATTGCGTTGTTGTGGTGGAAGTGGTTTGTCAGCTGAGTGGGCCTCGTTCAGGGATGGGGGGTGTTGATGAGATAAAAGGGGGGTGAAAGGGAAAGGGCTGGGTGGCTGAAATTCTGCCATATTAGTGTGGGCGAGCACAATTCTTTTTTGTGTCAAGAAGGGATCTGAGCGCAGATTTGAAGGTACTAATCTTGGGTGATTCTGTAAGGTTAGCAGGTAACTCATTGTAACATTTTGGTCCTTGGTACAGGACAGAGTTCTGGGTAAGTTTTGTCCTTTTGAAGGAAATCACCAACCTCTCTGTAGCCATGCTTCTTGTTGATTTAGTGGGAACTGCTGGCATAAAGAGGTAGCTCAGTACAGGGGGAGAAAGCCGAAGAAGCACTTTTTTCAGAAGTCGGCAGGTTTGGTATTGTGCTTTAAGATGGAGTGGGAGCCATCCAGTTTCGGTGTAGAGCGTGCAGGTGTGGGTGCCCTGGGCAGCCCCTATGGCTAGTCGACAGGCCTTATTTAGTAGTATACTGACCTTGTTTAGGGCAGTTTTAGTGCCTGCCCCATAGATAGGCAGTCCATAATCTATGGAGGACATCACTGAACTACTGATGGCAAGTTTCAGAGCATCTGGTGTCAGAGTGCCTATGGCAATAGAGGACCCCAAGTTTTTTATTCGCTGACTGATTTTAATTATATTCTGTTATCTTTTGCATTCATTTGTGAGTCTTTAAATGTGGAACTCTATTGTATGTATTTAGATAGCCAATTACACAGGTCTGTCTTGTAAACTGGATTATGTCCAAATGACATGTATTACCTGTATAAAAATAAAATTCTACCTACCTTTTACCTACTTGATGACTGAGTCTATATGACTGGAGAAGGTTAGTGTGTTGTCAAAGATGATGCCCAAGTATTTGAACTTTGTTACTTGTTCCAGTGTTTCACCATTATGGTTCTGGATGAGCAAAGGCTGGTATTTCTTTTTACTTTGGGAGGTAGAGAAGAGCAGACTTTTAATTTTTTTATGGTTTAATAGTAGTTTAATTTGTGTGAACCAGGATTCAAGCTTGAGGAAGCTGTCTTAGAGTTCAGTTGTGATGTAGTCGTGATCTTTCCCAGTGACCGATATCACTGCATCATCAACATAGAGAATAGTGCGTGCTATACATGCAGATGGTGCAGAGCTGATGAAGAGGCTGAAAAGCAGTGGGCCAAGAGCAGAGCCCTGTGGGCCCTCAAGGGACACTTCCCTAGCAGGTGATAGGGTGTATCCAATTCTGACTCGTTGTGACAAGACACTAGTGAGGCCCCACCTGGAGTACAGTGTACAGTTCTGGAGACCATACCTACATAAGGACATAGACAGGTTAGAGAAGGTTCAGAGGAGGGCAACAAAGATGGTGCATGGATTGCATCACAAGTCCTATGAAGACAGGTTGAAGGAACTGAACATGTACTCCCTAGAGGAGAGGAGGGAGAGAGGGGATATGATAGAGACATACAAGTATCTTACAGGGAGGAACAGGGTGCAGGAATACACTATTTTTAAGCGAAAAAGATGTTCCAGGACTAGAGGGCATGGGATGAAGTTGGAGGGAGGATGATTCAGAGGAAACATGAGGAAGAATTTCTTCACAGAATGGGTGGTGGACAAGTGGAACACCCTGCCAGTGGAAGTGGTGGGGGCTGAAACAATCAAGGGATTTAAGAATGCATGGGATTGACATAAAGGAATTCTGGAGGTCAGGGGTAAGGGGCAACAGACTTCTAGGAAAACAAACTGAACTTACAAGCTCAAATGGGCAGACTGGGTGGGTCATAGGTCCTTATCTGCCGACACTGTCTATGTATCTATGTATCTATGTGACCTGTTTGTGAGGTAGCTTCTGAACCACAGTACCATGTCTGGGGATAGACCCATTGAATGGAGGCAGTTTAGGAGTAGTCTGTGGTTTCATTTTTTAATTTTTATTTATTTTATTTATTATTTATTTGTTCTAGGATTACAAATACCTTTGAGCCGAGGCTCTTTTATAAAGGTTCCACGTCATTGGTACAATTGAGACAATCATAAGCAAAGATAACAGTTTATAAAATAAAAAAAACAAACAAAAAAACACATAGTCTTGTAGATGAAAAAGAACAATAAGGTGAAACTTTGGGGAGGGGAAAGGGAAAAGAGGAGGGTGAAATCAGGGCGACTACATGGATGGGAGAAAAGGGGAGGTAGGTTGGGGGGACAGAGAGAGGAGAGGTGTAAGGCGGATAAGAATAGAGATAGTGCAGCCGGGTGGCATTTGTCATGGGCCAGCAGAGGAGGTGAAGATAGGAGGAGGGGTGCTGGCAAAGTGCAGGAGTAGATGTGGATCCAAAAGGGCATCTTCAGCTATGGAACCAAAAGACATGTTTAGCCACAACAGTCACAGAGGTTGGAGGCAGTGAGTGTTAGGGGAGACGAGTCTTAAAAGTGCTGAGCGATAGTGAGGATGAGATGTCACTGGGAAGACCATTGTACCAACTAGTGGCTCGGTAAGCAAAGGATCTTTGGCCTTGTGTTGTGCGGCAATGCAGGATTTGCAGAAGCTGAGGTTTTGATCCCCTGGTATGTGGGGTGTGGATTCTGCTGTGGCTGAGGGCACAGACTCCGGGGAGGCATACCAGCAATATTTTTTAGTAGTAGCATGTTTTGGTGTTTTATTTGATCAGATTCAACACCCAGTTTGAGTATAGGGTCACAGGTGTGGTTTGGTCGCCAGGACAGTGACAGGCCCGTAGGTCTCGGTGGATACAGTTTGAGTGCAGTGGTGTGGCAGGCCGTGAAATGATGCCTCAATCAATGCTGTATATGATGGAGCTCTGGACAGTGACAGAGAGGGCTTCGGGTGTCAGGTGTTTCCTATGACGGAATAGCAGGCCTAGCCGGGAGTTAGCGGCTTTGGCAACATGGTCGATGTGGGCAGTATAGGAGAGGTGAGGGTCAAGGGTGATCCCAAGGTATTTAAAGTTTTTGACCTGTTCCAGTGTGGCAGCTTGTCTGGTGATAACGGAGAGTTGGAAGTGCTTATGTTTATTATGGGAGCTGCTGAAGATCATGACCTTTGTTTTTTTTTGATTAAGGATCAGTTTGTGCTTTGTGAACCAATTCTCAACCGAGGAGAAGCCGAGTTGGAGATTTTCTTGCAATTTCTTCAGGTCCTGGTGTGTGGCAAGGATTACTGCACCATCTGCATACAGGGAGATATGTTTAGTGCAGGAGTCCGGTAGGGTGTTAAGGAACAGGCTGAAGAGTAGGGGGCCCAGTATTGAACCCTGGGAGACTCCAGAGAGGACAGGTTTGGAATCAGAGTGCACATCTCCAATTTTTACATGCTGGGAGCGGTTTTCAAGATAGCTTTTGAACCAAGAGATTGAATCATTCAAGAGACCAGCATTTTTTTAGTTGGCTCAGCAGGAGGGAGTGGTGGACAGTATCGAAGGCTTTGGTCAGGTTGATGAAATAGCACCAGTTAGTTGTCCATTGTCGAGGAGCTGTGAATGGAGCAGTGAATTCAGGTAAGGCAGAGAATGTATACCCTTTCTAAAGCCATGTTGCTGTTTACAGAGAATATTATAATTGTCCAGATGCTCGGTAAGTTGGTCCGCTACTATACTTTCCAGTGCCTTCGATAGGGGAGGCAGAATGGAGATAGGGCAGAAGGTCGCATGGTCAGCCTTATCACCACTTTTGTGAATCGGGGTAACAGTGGTCATTTTCCATTTGTCCAGGAATTGGCTAGAGGAAAGAGAGAGATTAAAGATGGAGATTAGTGCCCAAGAGGTGGATAAGCAGAAAAGGGGCAAAATTCAGCAGAAGGGCAGACAGCAAGGAGAACCAGGGATAAATGACAACCAAGGAAGGGGCTGGAGTAGAACAGTGAAACAGTCTAGGGAGGTCAAATCATGGAAAGCCATGTGTGCAAATGCCAGGAGCCTTAGCAACAAGATGGAAGATCTGGAGGCTGTCATGGTACAGTCAGACCTGGACATTGTGGCCATCACTGAAACCTGGTGTAATGATAACCATGACTGGGAGATGGCCATACCTGGCTACAACATATTCAGAAGAGACAGAGCAGGCAGGAAGGGAGGAGGAGGAGTGGCACTGTATGTGAAAAATGACATAAGGGCCACAGAGATCCAGGAGGAACAAAATGGGGGAGAGATACTGTGGGTTAACCTGGAAAGGAAAATGGGGACAGCCATCCGCATAGGTGTGGTCTATAGACCACCAGCCCAGGAGGAAGAAACAGATAGGGAGCTGATGCTAGCCATCCAAAGGATGTCAGACAAGGGTGAGGTAGTATTAGTTGGAGACTTCAATATTCCAGATGTGGACTGGAGCATCCCAGCAGCAGCATCAACTAGGAGCAGATTTATCCTGGACTCCCTTCAGGGTGCCTTCCTCAAGCAACTGGTCATGGAACCAACTCGGCAGAAGCGCAATACTGGACCTTGTGCTCACAAACAGGGACAGTGTGATGGGGGTAACAGGGGGGAGCACCTGGGAAACAGTGACCACCAGTCATTGTGGTTTGAAATCACAGAAAGAGCAGAACCAAACCACAAAAACACGTATCCTGGATTTTAGGGGTGCAGACTTTGGGAAAATGGGAGATACTTGAAAGAGGCATTAAGGGAATGGGACAGGAATCAGGGGTTGAGAACAGTGGGCAGTATTTAAAATGGGGATTACAAGAACAACAGAATTATGCATTAAGCAGGTTAGCAAGAGGAAAAGGAAGAGGAGACCATTATGGTTTTCAAAGAGGTATCAAAGAAAGTGAAAGCCAAAAGATTGCATTCAGGCAATACAAAAGACACAGGCAGAAGGGATAGGGAAGTACCAGGAGAAGCAAGGGAGGCAGGGAGGTCAGTAAGGAAGCCAAAGCTCAGACAGAAGAACACATTGCAACATCAGTGGGTAGAGGGACAAAACCTTTTACAGGTACATAAGTGAAAAGAAAGACAAAGGGAGGGATAGTGAGACTGAAGGGGGAGGATGGGGGCGGTGGAGATGACAACAGTAAAGCTGACATATTGAACAGGTATTTCTGCTCAGTCTTTACTGAGGAAGAGGAGGGTAATGGGTCTGAAGGGAGTACAAGGGGTGAGAATGGTGCAGAAATGGACACAAGTCCCTTCACACGAGAAAGGGTCCTGAAGGAAATGAAAGTAATAAGAGTTGATAAAGCAATGGGGCCAGATGGGGTGCACTCCAGGGTCCTTAAAGAACTAAGAGAGGTGGTGGCTGAACCTCTGGCTATCCTGTTTAGCCGATCACTGGAAACAGGGGAGGTACCCAAAGACTGGAGGACAGCAGATGTAGTCCCCTTATACAAAAGTGGGGAACAAAGAGGAAGCAGGGAACTACAGACCAGTCAGCCTCACCTCGGTAGTGGGGAAGATCATGGAAGCACTACTGAAGGAGAGATTGGTGGAACATCTGGTTGTCAATGGACTACAGGACCCAAGGCAGCATGGTTTCACTAGGGAAGGTCGTGTCAGACCAACCTCATGGAATTTTTTGACTGGGTGACTAGGGAGGTGGATCAGGGAGGGCAGTGGACATGGCCTATCTGGACTTCAGCAAGGCCTTTGACACTGTGCCACATAGAAGACTATTACACAAACTGGGAATATGGGTGTGGGCAGGACAGTAGTGTGGTGGGTGGTAACTGGCTGGGTGGCAGGACACGGAGGGTGGTGGTAAATGGTTGTCACTCCACAGAGGAAGAGTGACCAGTGGGGTACCACAGGGATCAGTGCTGGGACCAGTCCTATTCAACATCTTCATCAGTGACATCACTGCAGGACCTAGAAGGCAGAATTTCACTGTTCGCTGATGACACAAAGCTCTGTAACAGAGTAGACACACCAGAGGGTGTAGACAGAATGAGAAGCGACCTGCAGAAACTTGAAGAATGGTCAGGGTTTGGCAGTTGAAATTCAATGCAAAGAAGTGCAAGATATAGCATATGGGGCACAAAAACCCTGGCACAATATATCAGTTGGGGGTGAGGATATAGCATGCACCAAGCAGGAAAGGGATCTTGGGGTTGTCATCTCTGATGACCTCAAGGTAGGAAACAGTGTGACAAGGCAGCAGGTAAAGCAAATAGGATGCTGGGATGTATAGGCAGGGCATCACCAGCAGGAAAAGGGAGTCATAATTCCGCTATACAAGACACTAGTGAGGCCCCCACCTGAGTACAGTGTACAGTTCTGGAGACCATACCTACGTAAGGACATAGACAGGGTAGAGAAGGTTCAGAGGAGGGCAACAAAGATGGTGCATGGATTGCATCACAAGTCCTATGAAGACAGGTTGAAGGAACTGAACATGTACTCCCTAGAGGAGAGGAGGAGAGAGGGGATATGATAGAGACATACAAGTATCTTACAGGGAGGAACAGGGTGCAGAAAACACTATTTTCAAGCGAAAAAGATGTTCCAGGACAAGAGGGCATGGATGAGAAGTTGGAGGAGGACGATTCAGAGGAAACATGAGAAAGAATTTCTTCACAGAATGGGTGGTGGACAAGTGGAACACCCTGCCAGAGGAAGTAGTGAGGCTGAAACAATCTCGGGATTTAAGAGTGCATGGGATAGACATAAAGGAATTCTGGAGGTCAGGGGTAAGGGGCAACAGACTTCTAGGAAAACAAACTGAACTTACAAGCTCAAATGGGCAGACTGGGTGGGCCATAGGCCCTTATCTGCCGACACTGTCTATGTATCTGTGTATCTATGTATCTTGGTGAGGAGCCCAAGTACCTCGTCAAGCGTTAGGGCCAGTAGCTTGATGTCAAGTGTGTCATTGCTTGTTCTAGATTTGCTGATGGCTTTGGCAATGTAGTTTCGGACTTGATGTTTCTTTAGTGCTTTAAAGTAGAAAGGTGGGTGACAGGCATGGGTGGAGGAGTTGAGGGGATGGGAGCTGACACTTCTTGGAAGAAGTCATTGGGGAGAACACTGCTAAGGTCAGTGAAAGCGATGTTAAAAGTGTTCGCAATAGTTTTAGAGTCGAGTGTAGTGTGCCCATTTATGTTGAGAATGTTCGGCGAAGGTTTTGACTGCTTCCCAGTGACATCTTTAATATTTTTCCAGAAATCCCTCCCATTTCCCCAGGAGTTAGTGAGGGCATTTTTATAGTAGTCAGATTTCAGTTGCCGAACGGATTTGGTGCAGTCATTCCGTGGCTGTTTATAATTCTGGATGTTGAGTTGCTTACCGGAGTTTCTAGCCAGTTCCCAGAAGTGGTCCCTGGATTTAAGTTTTTTTAGGAGGTCTCCTGACAGCCAAGGGTTACTGAGTGATTTAACTTTATGCTTTTTGAGGGGGGTAAATTTATTACAGGCTTCACTGAAAATGTGAATAAATTGCTCCAGTGCAGTATTAGTATCTGTTGCCTTGAAGATGGGGGACCAGTCCTGCAGACTGAGGTGCGATTTGAGGTGGGGTAGCTGACCAAGGGGTAAGACTCTGCTGGCGATGATATTTGGAGACGGCTTATAGAATTTGTTTGACCAGGTACAGCAGATGGGAGAGTGATCACTGAGTGAGTCAGGGAGGACTGAGGTTTTTGTGATCTGAGAGGGGTGGCTGGTTAGGATCCAGTCAAGTAGGGTGCAGGTTACAGGAGGCAGTATGGCGCAGTGGTTTAAGGCTCTGAGCTACAAATCTGGAGACCTGGGTTTGAATCCCCCAGCCCCCGCTTGAATACTGTGTGACCCTGAGCAAGTCACTTAACTTCCTCGTGCTCCCAGGTTGCACCTGCAAACAAGCTTTCAGCTTAGTGTGTCTCACCTGGTAAAATAATTGGTAAAAAAAAAAAAAAAGGTTCCAGTTCTGTAGTTCTTTCTGGTTGCATAGTCAACCATTTGAGTCAGGTTAGCTGATATAACGGAGTCCTTAAATGATCCACCTTCAGCTGAGAGCCAATTAATGTTAAAGTCACCAAGAAGGATGATTTCGGAGTCTGATGGGTGGGATTTGACAAAGTCAAGGACAGCGGTTAGACCAGGTCCCTGTTCCTTAGGAGGTATGTAAACAGTGGCAACTGTGAGGGCCTTATTGTGGGCACCTAATAGGAGTCTGATGGGAAGAATCTGAGCAGGTATTGCTGGAAGATTGGAATCAATGGGGTGTCCTCGGAAAGTGTCTTTCACATGTAAGGCACACCCTCCACCTCTTTTGGACTTACGATCAACCCAGAAAACATTGTAGCCAGGAAGGGTGATTGCCTGGTCAGGAATCTTTGGGGTGAGCCAAGCTTCTTTCAACTGCTGACAGAATATCCAGGTTATGTTGAGTGGTAAAGGCTTGCAGTGCATCAAGCTTAGGAAGTAAACTGCAGATGTTCAGGCACATGATTGAGAGAGTGCCTGTTGGTTTGTTTTGGTTGGAGGTGTTTGGTCCGGGGTTAGGGTGAACAGTCCTCGATAGCAGGAGGAGGAGCACAAGTTTCAGGGCGCATAGGCAGAGTTCAGTCAGAGAGAGGTTGCATTTCTTTTTTGAACAGTAGTATGCCAGGTGGTAATGTCGAAAATGCAACATTGGAATAGTTGTATACAATGTGGCTAGATGTGCCCAAGGCTCACACATGAGCAGGGACAGATCAATTTTGGTGGTGTGCCTCCCAGGGGAGGATTTTCCCTATTGCCAAATGATGTAAAATAATCAAATCCACAGGAAAATGACCAGTAAACTGGTTGATCTACGGTGACAAAGGCTGTGTTAAATTCCTGGAACTCTTGCCTGGGGCATATGCAGGAAGTTAAAACCCTTTGTCAGTGTCTTCCCTTTGTTTAAGTAGTTGTGAATGGTTCTCAAAGACATGCAGTTCCCTTTAGCAACAAGGTAGACGGAAATGTGGATTCAGTTTGCACTCCCCAGGTCAGAGCTTGTAGAATTTCTTAGCTGTACTTACTTTGATTGTGATGGCTTCCAAAAAAGTTGATTTATAATGAGAATCCCAGTATCTGCTGGTGATGTTTTCCAGTTTCTTAGTCCAGGAAACTTTCATAGATCTCATATCCAAGAATGGTCTAGTTACTCCAAGCCAAAACACATGAAAATCCACAAAACTAAACTATTGACAGAGACAAACACAAACAGCCAGCCACACAGCCCAAGTAGGCTGAGCTTTACAGGTTAGCAGAGTCAAAGGCCTTCATATGGTTGATGAAGACTGAGCCAACTGCCTCCCCATTATCTAAGGCATCATAAAGCTGGGAAGAGTAATCAACAAGGGTGGTAAGTGTAGAGTGCTTTTTTCGGATCCCATGCTGCTGTGGGCAAAGTAGGTTATATTTATCAAGATACTCTGTAAATTGCTCCAAGACCATTGTTTCAAGTGCTTTAGAGAGGGGTGGTAGAATGGATATTGGTCTGTAGTTGGACTTTTTATATAGAACCAGAGCTGACTATACACTATATCACCATTATGGCTAGATGTTTGATGCCATCAGGCATTGATGGCATCTGACCATGGATCTGTCCTTCTTGGATCTCATGAATGGATTTGGTCAGAGCCTTAGGATTTGATCAGGTCCAAGGGATTGGACGGTCAGATCTCAAAGTATCACAACTATCTGGGGGTGTATTCAAAAATCCAAACCTGGAACCAGAAGTCAAACCCATCCAACCTCAGATCTCCTTAATCTAACTAGGGATGTAAAATATAGAAACATCGAAACATAGAAACAGAGAAACTCACAGCAGTTAAAGGCTGCTTGGCCCATCCAGTCTGTCCATTTTCATTATGATTTATTTCACTGTAGACCCTCCTTGGTCTACACCACTCTTTCTTCCACTCCCTTCCTTCATCTTATGATTCCTGTGTGCCTATTCCAGGCTTTTTTGAATCCCCTATTGTTTTCACCTCCACTACCTCCATTGGAAGACTGTTCCAGGCATCCACATCCCATTCTCTGGAGAAGTATTTATTTATTTTATTTTATTTTAGTCTTTGGTAGCCAGGTAAGGCCCACTAGGCACAAGTGCCTATTTTCAGGGGTGATCTCGGAGCACTGGGCGGTTAAGTGACTTGCTCAGAGTCACACAGTATGTAAGTGGAGGTTTTGAGAATCATACCAAGGTCTGGTCTGCTGGATGTACCAAGCTCATTCACAGCTCATTACTCTAACCTCTAGGCTATACTACCAGACCAAAGTATTTCCTCACATCTCCCCTGAATCTACCACCCAGCTTCATATCATGAACCCTTGTTCTAGAGTACCATTTCCTATAAAGAATACCTCCCACCTGTATCTTATTCACCCCTGTGAGGTATTTATAGGTCTCAGTCATATCCCCCCTCTTCCTACTCCCCTCCAGAATTACATATTTAGTTCCTTTAGCATCTCCTAATAGGGCTTTTGATGCAGACCCTGTATATTGGCTTGGTTGGATGAAGGCAAGACAAGGCAAATTTTATTTAGATAGTGCTCAATCCAGCAAGGATTGAATGCTTTACAAAAAAATTAAAACCAAAACAACATCAATAAAATACAGTATAGCAAGGTAACACTAAAACAAATCATGTCAAATTAAATGCTTGATCAAATAGATTCATTTTTAAAGAGGCTTTGAAGGCATCCACTGAGCTGGTTGTGTGACTATAATAAGGGATTGAATTCCAAATAATAGGGGCCACCACACCAAAGGCTGTAACACCTGATTACCTGAGCCTTGATATGGGGACCACCAGCAAACATGCTTTGGTGGAGTGGAGAGGGTGCAATAGTTTTTAGGGAATCAGGAGCTCTTTCAAGTAGTCTGGTCCCAGACCATGTTGGGCCTTGTATGTCAACAACCCAATCCTGAAGGTGATGCATAAACACAAAGGCAGCCAATGCAGGGCATGTAGAACTGGAGCAATGTGGTCCCTCAATGAGGAACCTACCAACATCCAAGCTGTGGAATTCTACACTAGCTGTAGTCAATTTATCAAACCTCCAGATAGCCCTAGGTATAGAGCGTTACAGTAATCAAACCTTGTGGTGAAAAAAAGCATGGATAATCATTGCTAGGTCATCCTGAGCTAAGTATGGCCAGATCCTGGCAATGTTCTGGAGGTGGGAGAAGCCAGACGAAACAACAGGTGATACCTGGGCTGGGATTTTCAGAGCAGTTACGCCATGCACAATAGGGATGTGCCTGCTCAAGAGCAGAAATGTGCCATAATGCGATATTCAGCAGCAGCAGATGTGCAGCACAAAAGTCAATGTGCCGTATCATAACGGTAATGAATGCATGCTCAAGTGCAGGGGCATAACCAGGAATATGTGGCGCAGTGCGATATACAACAGCAGGTGACGTGAGCAACAGTGGAACAAGCGGATGTTGCGTGATAGCGGACATGAGCAAATATAAAAGGGACCAAGTGAGGGAGGATGATTGTGCTAGAGAGGAGTCATAGCGGGGGAGAGTGGAGATGTAGCTGCAGGGAGCCAGGGCAAGATACAGGTGGTCAGGGGTGGCCAAGAGGTGGACAGGGGCCACTGGAAGCATGTGTGTGTGTGTGTGTGAGGGTCTGTGCGTGCCACAGAGGAAGGACAGCAGTGGGGCAGAGGCAGAGCATGCAGTGGTGTAGTGCCAGCGGTGCACCCGGTACAGGGGCAGGACCAGCAGCACACAGCCAGGGGAACTGGGAAGGCAGCCACCCCGGGGGGGACACCAACCCGGGACATGGCCAGTGCCATCTTCCAGATGGAGGCGGTAATGAGGGGTGTGAGGAGGCAGGCTGCGGGGAGGTGTGGTCGTGGAAGGGCCCATCGGTGGTATGCCCAGGAGAGGCTGTACCATGCCTGTGTCAGCTTCGAGCTGTACAGTGACATCGAGATTGTGGGCCGGTACCACCTGAACTGGGCCATTCTGAGGCAGCTCTGTGAGCTGTGTAGTGAGGAGATGCAGGCATCCACAAGACAGAGCCATGCTGTTTACGTGGACAAAAAGATCACAGCTGCCATGTGCCTGCTTGCCACGGGCACCTTCCAGAGACCAACAGGGGACACAACAGGCATAACCCAGTCAGCCGCGTCTCTCCTACTCACACAATTCCTCAGCGCACTACTGCCACATGCTGCAGAGTACATCTGTTTCCCCAGCACACAGGCGGAGTGCACAGCAAACATGCAGGAGTTCCACAGGGTGGCACGGTTGCCTGGCTTGCACAAGGCCATCGACTGCACCCATGTTGGCATCCACACGCCACCTGGCCCGGAGGGGGTGGCATATATAAACCACAAGGGATACCCGAGTGTCAACTGCCAGGCGGTGTGCGATGCCAGGGGGTGCATAATCAATGTCTGTGCCACGCACCCTGGGAGAGCATATGTTGCCTTCATCTGGCTACAGTCTGCACTGCGCCATAGGTTTGAGAGTGGGGACATCCCCACTGGCCATGTGGTAGGTGAGTATGCAGTGCTCACCAGACACTGGGAGCAGTAGGAAGGGTGTGTGGGACAAGGGCAGGGGTGCCATGGGGTGCAGCCTGGAAGGCCAGGAGCACAGTATCACAGACCAGCATGCTAATGATACCTCTCTACACACAGGTGACAGTGGGTACCCGCTCCGGCCCTGGCTGCTCACACCATACCGGCGCTCCTCGACCCCAGCACAGCAAGAGTACAATGAGGCACATGCCACCACATGGAAGGCTCGGTTCCATTGCCTGGACAGGTCTGGCAGTGCCCTACAGTACAGCCCCTCAAAGGCCTGTGGGCTATTCCTGGCCTGCTGTATCCTGCATAACATGGCCACTGACAGTGGGATAGCCATTGAGGTCAAAGAGAGGGACAGAGGTGGGGACAAAGAGGATGCCGGTCCAGCTGGTGTTGGGTGACCACCCCCTGGGCGAAGGGATCCCTGGCTGGCCCGGATGGACCAGCAGCACTGGGACACCATCGCAGAGGAGCACTATGGACCACACAGGTAGGTGAACAGGGCCACGAGCAAGCACCAGGGGCAACGGCACATCTCACAGACAGGCAGGGGCAGACACCAAGGCAGGTTCTGTGGCAAGGGGTGCAGACATAGGCAGGGGCCTGTACACAAAGGCAGAACACATCAGGGCTGTACACAGCATGCACACACAGGCTCACACACCCCATCCCTTCCCCATAGGGCCTCACGCACACCCACCCCCATATGCCCACCCGCACACCCACACAGGACCCAACAGAACCACACCTGGTGGCAGGTACTGTGCATGTCACTGATGCTGAACACCATTGCACAGTGGTGGACAGTGCTATGCTGGCATCATCATGCACATGCCACAGTGGCCAGCAGCTGAGCAGGTGTGCACAGGGCCTGTGTGAGTGCAGGACAGGGTACCACACCCATGGCGTTGCACATGGAACACCACAGTGCACACTGGGCAGTGGCAGACAGCGGTCGTGGAGGAGGAGGAAGGGTCAGTCATGCTGCACAGTAGCAGAGCCACCATGGATGCATGGGTGGCCCCGCCGAGACCTGCCAGCTGTAACAGGCTGATCAGTGGCCTCATGGGGTGGCACTGATGGTCATTCAGGGGTGACGCTACTTGAAAGCAACCGTGTCTGTGCAGGTGTCTGCAGGCCACCAAACACGCCCGCACCAGGCATGCTAGGTATGCCCACAGCTGATCCCAGCATTGACATGGCAGGGGTCACCTGACGTCGAGACCAAGGGGTGAACATTGCACTCGGTGGGGTGTGCAGTGGCTGGGCACACAGCCGGTCGGCCAGTGTTGCCACGACAGTCACCATCGCAGTGGCATGCCTATTGATGGCTGCAGTCACATCTATCTGCTGTTGAGCTAACTCTGCTAGGAGCAGGGCATGGTCCCTGCTGTGCTGCTCCTCTGCCTGGCACAGCTCCACATGGAGTGCATCCACTGCTACCACAAGCCGTACCTGCTGATCTACAGAGGCCTGGAGCAGATGGCTGTGGGCATCCAAGGTGTCATCTGCATGGCCATCATGCTGACCCCTCTGTGTGGTTCCTGACCCTGTGACACAGCACCCCGTGATGGTGGGCGCCACATGGCTGTGCCTTCCTGGGGTACATCCTCATGTGGTGCACTGTTGCTGCCCCCTGCCATTCCTCCCGTCAACACTATCCAGCTGCTGCCACCACCCCTCCTGCTGCTGAGCGCTGGGCACCACCAGCGTGGCTGCATTGGCACCACCAACACCACTGCCATTTCTGCATGCCAGCGCTGCCCCACTGGATGATGCAGACATGACAGAAACAATGGCTAGTGGGCAGGCAACCCCACCAGCACTGCCCTCACTGCCGCCTAAGCAGATGCCAGATGTGGGATCATCCTGTGACCCACCAACATCACTGTCCGGGACATGTGTCACATCATCATTGGTACTGGAGTCGGCCCTGATCTGTGTCTCAACACACAGGACACCATGGCTGGCATCATGCTGGAATACAGCCAGGGCCTCATCCACACCCACACCACAGGCATCAGTCTGGACAGCTATGCAGGGCTGCAGGCGGTGGGTCCCTCGAACACCAGTGGAGGTGGATGGGCACTCCACCAGTTCCAGGGCCACCCCCATGGTGGACGCACCCACCACCGCTGCCCCATGCAGATGCTCAGGAGCTGTAAAGGAACACAGTACCGTTAGTGGTGCTGCCTGACCCCTTGACCCCACTCCCCCTGCCACCCTCACACTGTCAGCACTGGACCTACCATGTAGTGATGATCTGCCACCTGTGTGGAAGCCTCCACCGGGCACACCCTCAATGGCACAATGCCGCATGCTGCCAGCCACCTGCTCCTCCCACAGCGTCAGGCATGGCATCTCTTGCTGGCCCCCACCAGTGGTGGCACGCACTGCCCGGATGGCAGCTACCTTGTCCTTTATCATCTTCCTGTCCATGCCAATCTTCTTTTTGCACTCCTGCACGGAACGATAGAGGCTGCCCTGCTGGTTGACTGCACATGCCACCTCACCCAACGACACCGCACGGGTCTGTGGTGTGCCTCTCTGTCCACTGAGGAGTGGCTTCCTGTCGAGGTAGGCCTCTAACAGGGCATCCGATTCGGCCCTGGTGAAGTTGGGCCTCCACTTCTGCACCCTCCCCTGCTCCACATCCTCCTCACGTTCGGTCATGCTTGTACCTGGGGAGTTGGACAGGTGTTACCATGGACTGTTAAGTCCCAGACTGCCCTCCCAGACCACTGTTAACGTCCCCCACAGCATGGCATGTACCCTCTAAAAGCTTTAATAATGATCCTTGGCCTGTGCAATTTCCATGGCACTATAACCCAGACATGCAAATGAGGATATCACGCAACTGTAATGGGATGCAAATGCAGCAGATGCACTGTGGAATGGCTCATGAGATGATTTGCATGACCTGGCTGAATATTGCTCGGATGCACCTTGCTCAATGGAGTTGAGCATGCTCAAGTCGAGGTGCACCACTGTGACATGCGCAATCGGACCCACGCCATGCATACGTGCAGTGTGACACATATGCTAGTGGCACAGCATATGCACATTGTGCGGTAGGCAGTACAGCGCACAGCCACTACTGTGCCTGTGGCACTGATGCACTGTACATCCTAAGGGGCACACGTGCCATAGCGCAGCTGGCACAGTGCCATCATGCCCCATATTGCACCACTGCACCATGGGTGCCATGGTGCCTCTGTGCAGTAGGCCACTGTATGGCATCACACACATACTCCCTACCGCGCACCATACAGGGGTCTCCCAATAGTACAGTGGTGCTCTGTGTGCAGCCTGACCCTGGACCCCGTGGCTGCCCTTTGCCCTCTAGGTGCCATGTGGCTGCATGACTGCCCACCTATTGCGCTGTCCAGTGCCAGTGTGATTGTGAATGGCAGCGCAGCACTGTACTGCCTCAGCACGTGGGGCACGTGCTCTACCGGGCACCATTTTGCACAGTGGACAGTAAGGAATATGCCGCGCACCAGAGCCCCCATGTGGAGTGACATCGAGCAGGCCAACCTGGTGGCTCTTGTAGAGCTCCATGCAGGTGCCCTGTTTGGGCAGGTGCCCTTCCAGATGCCTTGCACTGCAGTGTGGCAGGAGGTAGCATATGGACTGGAGGAGGCCACTGGGAGCCGGTGTTCAGGGGAGCAGTGTCGCCACCACTACGGTGACCTCCAGTGGCATGATAGTGACTGCTTGAATTACTTGCAGGTTTGTGTCCAGCAAGGAGCTGTGCCACGGCCAGGTAGGTGCTCCTTGAGCATCACTAGTCATCTCCAACTGTTCTCGGGGCACAGGAGTTGGCAGACCAGGCCACCAGGGGGGCCAGCACTGGTGTCATCGGGTGTGGGGGTGCACTGTGTCCACCCTATGCCACTGCAAACCAGAAATGCTGTGCGGGACGTCACACTGGTCGGTGGGGCCTATGGTTCAGACATGTACTGATGTGCCTCTCTACATGTTTCCCCCTAGAACCGTAGGACAGCCGTAGGGCCCAGATGGCCGAGCAACAATGGGGCCATGTCCATGCCAAGGGAGAGGGCATGTGGGCAGGCCACAGTGGTGGTGCTGCTGGTCAGCAGTGCCCTGATGACCAGGATGTAGGTGAGTACCATGTTTTCCAACACACCTGTGCAGGGTGGGTTGCAGGGGTGGTGGTGTAGCATGGCCCCTCTGCACATGACCCTTCCAGTTGTGCACTTCCACAGTGTCCTCTGCACCATCCTGTGGGCCTGCACATGTGGGTGGGTGTCACAGGTGGGCTGTGGGTGCACTCAATGCCTGGCTGTGCCACTGCCTTCCCACTGCATAGCCATGAAGCCGGATGGCCAGGATGGTGCTGTGCAGTGCATGGGCGATGATGGTGTGCAGCAGTCTGCACGGCTGTGGTTGCCCGGGTAGGTGGCTCATGTGGGTGCACTCACTGAGGGTGGTTGCATGCCATCCCAGGGGCGCTGGTCACTGATGCATGCCGTGCACGTTGGGTGGGCTGCGTTAGTCTGGCCAGTCACTCATTCTGTCTCTGCTCCCTTGTCCTAGGTGGATGTTGTTGGTAGGTTATCGAGCGGACCCTCAGGGAGATCCTGAATATCACCGGGAGAGCCATGAGATGTTCGAGAGACTGGACAGGGGACTGGCGGGGTGACACAGGCACGCAGAGGTGCAGAAGAGGACAGGGGCCCGATGGGGCCTGCTGCATGTGGAACCTCCCTCCCTCCACCAGGACTGTACCCACATCCCATGCCTCCACCTTTGCCTTTCCCATTGTCCCCTGACCCTTTTCCCTCCCCCTTATAACATCCTCACCTTCCCCATCTCTGTTGTACATACTTGTAAATGGCTATTGTTGTTGTTGTTATATTTATTACATACATTTATATTTATGTCTGTGTCTATCTCTGATTTGCAGCAGGCGCATGGAGCCTTGCTGCAGTGGTGTACATGGCTACTGTGGGGTGGGGCTGGATTGGGCGTGGGTGTGCATGGCGGTGCTCTTCCACTGGTGTGGGTAGGGACCATGGGCTATATCTAAGGGCATGTGTGGTGTGCCCTGTGCACTGTTCACCTGTGTACAGCAGGCTGTGGTGCATGTGCCATTTCCCAGCCACCACCTGTCGATGTGGGCTTTGCCTGTGTGGCCATTGCTGCTACACCACCGCCATGCACAACTGTGGTGCGCACGGTCATGTGGCCCCCGCCACTGCATGCTCATCTGCCGGTGTGCCTTCAGGAGCAGGCCATACGTGTCACCTTGCAAGCACGGCACCCTTGCAGCTGGCACTCCAACCCCTGGACTATTGCACGTCTGTCCCTGTTGCCACTGTGGGTGGTGACATTGGTTGCCCCCTCCATGCAGTCCATGGTGACTGGGGTGGTGCCTGTGGGCTGCTGGCTGTCACATGGGGTCCTGCTGCATGCGGATGGTGGCCTGATCACAGGCCCATGTGCCTGCCATCAGGGTGGCCAGGCACATGGGGCAACTGCCACATGGCAGGCTCACCAGCTACCTGGTGGTGGGCAGACGGCAGGTTACATGGCACCATGGGATTCACAATGGCAGAGCCTGTTGCACTGCTTTGTGTGACTGTTTGCCAAAGTACTCATGGGACTGGGATGGGGGACAGCATTGCATGTGCCCTGTGTTGCCTCCTGTGTGGCGCATGCCTCCATGCACCACGAGAGGGAGATGTGTTGTCTGGTGGGGTCGGTGCTGTGGCGGGGTGTGTGCATGGGAGGAGGACCTTGATCTGGTCTTGTGTTTGGAGTGCCTACCTGCTTGTGGTGGCATCCAGGGTGGCCTTTGTCATGTGCGGGATCCCTCGGGTACTGGTGCCAGGTCACCCACCTTGCTGTGCCTCCATGGGGGCCATGCTGGAGGGCCTTGTGTGGGTTGTGGTAGCGCTGGTGGATGGTTTCACCACCTGCGCTGGGTGGTCATGGTGAGGTTGTGCTACATGTGCATTGCACTCTGGGGCAACTGGATGCCTGGGCACAGTGGTGGTGGATTGCCTTCAGTGCCATGCACTGTTTGGTCATGCTTCTGGGCTAGGTGTCTCGGGTGCTCTGTACTGGGGGGTGGCATTGGAGTGGTGCCATGGCATAGGTGGGGCATGGCAATTATTGAGTCTTGATCCCTGTTGGCCAGTGGATGATGCGGGGGTGCCGTGCCCCATGGGTGGGGATTACTGGGTCACATCTGCTGGTGGTTCAGCACTGGGGTTCAAGGTTCAGTGGTCCATCTTGCACCCATCTGGTTGTGCTGCTCATGGTGGCCATGCCCTGGTCGGGTGGGGGGATGGTCTCTCTGTCCAGTTGCATGCTCCTCAGCACATGGTGCATCCATGGCTGCTGCTCAGCTGATTCCTGTCTTTGTCCATTCGCATCCCTCAGGGTGCTATTGCACACCGACCCTGCTCCATGGCTCATCCCTCATTGCACTATGGCACATCAGGAGCAATTTTCAGCCACGTTACGCAGGCGCACCTTGTCCTGCACATGGTTTGAATATCATGCCAGTTGCACCATGGCGCACTGGACATGTGCCTGCTCCCTCTATTGGGCATCTTCCTGGTGCAGTCTGAATATCCCAGCCCTGTTGTTCAAATGTCAATCTGTCATCCAGAATGATCTTCCGATCTCTAACCACACTAATTGCTGTGAGGAGCTGGCTACCCAGAATAGAGAGGGCAACATCCCCAGCAACAGAAAAGCCCCAGTGAAAAGGTTTGATAACCATGACCTCTGTTTTGCCTGGGTTGAGACATAACCAGTTGGATGCCATCAAATCATTTACAGTATCTCAGCCAAACAATGGCTCAGCCCAGAAGATGCAGATGTATCATCAGGGGCGCAGGACAGGTACAACTGAATATCATCTGTATAGCAGTGAAACTCTCCTAATGGGTCAGTTCATCATATGTACAACAGTGCATGTTAAAACTGTGCAACAGAGACAGCGCAGGTGGAAATAGTGACAGGGTGCAAAACCACTAAATGGTCTATGCATGGTTGTGCACCCTGTCTTTGTTCCCCTGCAGAGGATAACTCCTCTGCTGGGAGGAGGGTCTGCTGAGAAGCTGCCGTGGCTTGATAGAATGAGCTATAGGCAGCAATGTATTTATATGTTTTTATGATGGATATTTACCCGACCCTGTTCTAACCAGGTCCATCTTGTAAAAGAGCTCTGCTCAATGATGTTCGCCTGGATAAATAAAGATTTTGATTGATTGATTGATTGATTGAGGCAGTGTGTCTGTGGATCAGGTATCAAATCCCAGTCTGAGCCGCATGAAATTTCTCTTTTATTCATACTTTGTATGAATTAATTGTACAACCCCCCCCCCCGGAGTTGATTATTTTAGTTGGGGGAGGGTTCAGGGGCATAGACCCCCTATAATGTGGGATGCAGGTGGTGGGTCCCCTCGCAAAACACAGAGATATGCCACTGGCAATATATTGCGCTGTACTGACAGTGCGGTATATTACTGCAGCATAATGTCTTGTGACATTGACCCCATGCTTGAAAACCCACGTTGTACCACCTTATGATCTCCCTTAGTGGCAGCATATACATGGAAAATAAAATGTGAGTGAAGATCAAATCCTGAGGAACACCACAGAACAACACAGATGGCTCCAAGGTAAATTGCCCCAGGGTCACCTGCTTCATCTTCCTAGTCAAATATGAACCAAACCAGCACAGGACTGTGCTGACTATGCCCACATAACTCCTCATGTGATCCATCAGCACCCCATGATCCACCATGTCAAATGTAGATGAAAACAGAGGAGTAATTTTGGTATAAATGTTGGGGGGGACAAGGAGCATTGGATTATTTAGTCTTAATACCTGTCCAGTACCTCACAGGTGCTATGCACAAAAGACAAACCAGATCGTTTCAATTAGCTGTCCTTAAAGAGTCATTGGTGGTACAGGGAAAACTTAGATAAATGCATTATTTAGAAAGTAATATCACTGGTACTTAGTTAACTGTAAAAAATAACTGTACTGTACAAATGACTTGGCCTAACAATTGATGCCTAGCAGCACACAACATATTCCTTGTGACCAAACCAGACCCTAAAAATCTCAAGGAGCATATTCTAATAACCTGCTTGCCCACAAAATACAAGCTAGAAAGAGTTTCTGAAACTCCCAACAACCTCACAGCAATGAAGCAACAAGGTGATAAAAACAAACCATATTTCACCAACGATCAGCTTATGCTGCATAAAAATCATCATGGAGCTCTCAGAGAACAACTGCAACCTTACCATACTGTAGCATGGATAGAGCATTAAAATGCATGTTAGGTTCTGATACTCTTGGATCACTGAGTACCCAAAAATATACAGAACTCACAGTACTCTGATCAACTTGGAAAATCGCCCTAAGCCTAAAAGCCTGAGTTATAATAAAAGGCATGAGCATCATCCAAAGTACTGTATCAAAATTCAGCAAGAAGATTGCAGGGAGATTTCTTGTCACAAACATGTTGTCACAAACACATAGGTTGCAATGCAGTCACAGAGAAATGAAGTGAGTGGACACATTAAGTTAGTATAATTCCCAAAGCATTTATTCAAGCCTTCAAATCACCAAAACAGGGGTACAAGTTGAATACCCAGTGCTTCATGGATGCCTTCTTTGTTATCAGGATCCTTGTCACCACTTTACATCTGCCACTCACTCAATCCACTAAGCAGTTTTTTCAGCCTCTTGGGGGTATGTGTCCAGTTTAAACTCCAGAGACACCATGGAACCACAACAATAACTAATGTCCTGTTTTTAAATTATGTAAGTAATAAAAACTGACAGGGTGGGTGGTTTGGGGGAATACTGGACTGCCCAGGGATGTAATGAGGCCTGATGTCACAGGCGGAGGGCCTTATAGTCCCTGGATAGTCCATTATTCCCCAATACCACCTACCCTGGAGGGTATTATTGTGCTTTGAAAATGGCAAACTGTGGCATTTTAGATGAGTATTTAAAAAATGTAAACATTTTTAAAATGTAGATTAAGAATGACTTTGATGCCTCTGTGTTGTAAAATAGTCCCTTTGTTTCTGCTGTTACATTTACTGTTGCTCCTCCCCCATCACACCACAGATCCCTTCTGTTCAACTTATCCCTCTTCCCCCATGACCAGCAGCTCAGGCACAAGAAATTGATTTTTTTTAGTTTTCCCCAGTAGTCTTTTGTTATCATTAGCAGTTTTCTGGTGTTTCTGGTGGTCTTTTTATTTTCACTTGGGAGTTCGGAGTGTTACCAGACGCGTGACTTTGCACAACCCTACGCCGTAAAATCAGGAAGTTCTCTATCGGAGGTACAATGTGGCACAGGAGCTCTGTAATTGTTTTTTTATTCAGTTA
Organism: Neoceratodus forsteri; assembly: GCA_016271365.2. NCBI lineage: Eukaryota > Metazoa > Chordata > Ceratodontiformes > Ceratodontidae > Neoceratodus > Neoceratodus forsteri. The sequence goes on from CM057449.1 coordinate 377,822,273, forward strand.
AACAGAGGAGATGTGTTACAGTAATTTGCAGTGAAAAGAATAGGAAATAAGATGCTGTACATTTGATGCGCTTGTTTATCTCTTCCATTTTTGGCATTGGATCTGTAACAGCATCAGGGATGTCACTGGATGATGTGGAGTTAAAGAAAATTGAAATCAAACTGAAGTTGAATGTAATCCCTGTTATGTTCAATAAAAAAGGTTTTAATGTTATTTTTTTTTAGCTTTTTTAAAGAAAATGAGGAGCAATTTTTTTTATGGGGAGGGACTGGCCTGCTGCCAGTTCATCCGCTAAGTGAGAGACAAAAAATGGAGGCTAGTCAGTTTGAAAATTCAGGGTGTCCAATGATATTGCAAGTAATGGGACACCCCCAAATTGGTGCTTGTTTTTAACAGGTTCTATCGAAAAATCAGAATGCTAGGATTTATTGTGCCATTTTCTAGTTGAAGTTATATAACTCATGATAAACACCTGAAAAAGCATTCTTATGACTTTCTTTGATGACATTGCATAGGCAACAGAGGCAGAGGCAACAGAGGCAGGGGGTCGGGGGGGGTCAGTAGACCCCTCACTTTTGTAGCTGATGGGTCAGACAATGAATTTTTACACCCCCCCCCCCACATTTCAATCAGTGGAGTGACATTACAATGAGGCTGGTGGGATTTCTCTAATGACAACAGGCAGGATAATTTTTTAAACCTTTTGGTACTCAACATACATTGAAAATCCAGGCAAACAAAATTAAAGTTTTTGGAAAAAACTGTTTTGTTTTACTGTTGCATGAATTGCACTGTTTAGTTATGTTTGGCTTCCTGCCTCATCCTTTCTCTAAAACCTCTTCAAATGCTACAGTTTCTGTTTTGTTTTGATTATCATGAATAACCCATGCATTTCTGTTAATAAATCATGGATTATTCATCAAAATGGGTGGATTATTCAAGATTATAAAAAGCTAAGTAGATTGACTAAAGTACATTTAAGAAGACAATTGTTTTCCCAGCACCCTGGGTTAAGGTGTTCTATACAATTCTGACCCCTCACTTTGTGGTGCATCCCTCTGCAACTGGACATCAGGATGACATTTATGTTCGATAAATGTGCCAACACAGAAATTATAAAGGCAAGTTAACCTGCACTGAAAACATCAAATCAAAAGAAAGCTATATCATAGATGAACTTGAACATGAGTGAGCATACAACTACTTGATAATAGACAAAGAAGCAGCAATACAAAATAAAAGATTAAAACAGAAGAATAGTCAAAAATGCCACAGGAGGCTGAAGCTAGTGCTGAAGACAGCTCTGTTAACACTCAAAGAAGGGAAAGCAATGGACCAGCTGCATTCTTGTAATGGTTTGGCAAATCCCCATTTTTAGAAATATTACCCCAATTTAATGGCACTGACCTAGAAAGAGCTTTTCACTGAAAACAGATTTCACTATACTTGAGAGGTTTCTCCCAGACACAAGAAAAACAGAATCATAGGCATACTCCATATTGTTACTTGGCATGGCTATGCTCATGTCAGTCAGCATGTAGTTAACCTTGGGGCAGAGATGGCAGGTATCCACCTGTTGGATGCTTCTGAACTGTGAATATGGAGCTGGACAAATGACTTAGAGCATGGGTACTTTTACAAATATAAGAGATAGGTCCTGCAGGGTATTCCAGTTTTCTTGGTGGATATTGCTGAAAATAACTATGGCAAGGATTGCAAAGAGACCTTGGTGTTGGGGGTGCTATACCATGGGACAGCTTTTTAAGACCTCTAGGGGTGAGAGGACATGTTACTTTTGCTGTATGTGAGAGAGAGTTGGGTGGGGGCTGTCTAGCAGTATACTGCATTTATTTTTATCTGTAGTATACTATTTGATGTTAATGATAATTTAAACAGACTGTGGAATCTGCTCTGTAAAACTTACAGTACCATTTATTCCATGTTAACCACTCAGGGGACTTTTGAAAAGCTGCATTATATTCTAGATAGTAAATGGAGCAATGCATGAGCATTTCAGGATTATTATACTAGCTAAGATCCCAAATTTGGAGACATTACCCAGGGGAAAAAAATTTGAAGTGCACTGACTAAGGATGGGTTTCTCAGGCATGCAAATGGCTGACCTCTCCCATGTTATAGAGTCCCACCATTGTGATCAGTCCAACTACCCTGATTATACCATAGCCAGACATAAAGGGGAGTGCGACAATGGTGAGTAGGCCATGGTCATAGGGTGTAATTATCTAAGGAGGGGCAACAGCTCAGTAGTGGAAAGGCAGCTGTACACCAGGACTGAATGAAAGCACAATTCAGGGCCAAAAGGATAAGTAAAAAAAATCCATTCTCGCTCATGGCTGTGGAGTACCAATGTAGCTGGATCTCTGTGTTGGGAGGACTGTGTGTGAAGGCTTGTAGGACGACAGCTTGGGCCTTTCTTAATTGTTCTTTTGTCATTCTGGTGTGGGTTGAAGACATTGGCAGCTCTCCAACAATTCTACTAACATTAGTAAAGGAGAAGTTACTCAAGATGTTCCTATAGCATGTGCAGCCAATATTTGCTGTTCTCAGATGTATAAACTCATTTCACAATGCAAACTAATAACTGGCATGTATTACTAGAGATCCCCATCTTAGGGCATGCAGCAAGGGGCCCAGTGGCTATCTAACATGGCACTGAAGGGAGATAAAAATCCAGTGATGTAACACGTTGTCTAGCATTTCCAACAGTCCATGTGAGTGACACTTTATGCATGCAGCACCACTTTTCAACTCAGGTTTTAGGACTGTGGGAATAAAAGATACATCAGATTGGTGGTGGGAAAATACAAGCCACCAACTTCTTACCTGGGGTGGTCCTGGGTGAGGTGGCAGTAAAAGTTGAGGGGGACTATAGTAATGTGAACTAGATGTAGGAAAAAGTTTGGGGGGACATGTCTCCCAATACCCTCCTAAAATTACACCTATGGATGAAATGTCCAAGAACACAAAATAGTACATTGCCACCGGTCCCTTGCCAGAAGGATATCATGTTTCACCCTGACCAGGGCTGTCTCAGTGCTGTTCTGAGGGCGAAAACCAGATTGGAGAGGTTCAAGGATCGAAAGACACTCCAAGTGGTCCATCAGTTGCTCAGCCGCCACTTTCTCAATAAGCAACCTTCCCTAAGAAGGGATGATTAGAGACTGGCATGTAGTTCACAAGAACGTCAGGGTCCAGAGATGGCTTTTTTTAGGAGGGGCCTCACCACAGCCCTTTTCAATGTTGAAGGAAATACACCCTCCCTCAAGGACCTATTCATAATCTCCATGAAGACTGGATCTAGGAACTCAGTGAAGCTAATAATCAGCCATGTTGGACCCAGGTCCAGTTCATAATTGGTGGATTGCAAACTGGTGACAACTTAGAGGACCTCAGCCTCAGATACCAGTTGAAACTCATCCCAGGCTGACAGATCAGAACCACCATAGGTTCAACCACCTCCAGTCCAAGCCAGGCTGCTAAAAGAAATACTGGACCTAATGGCAGACACATTGTCAGCGAAAAAAATACCCAAACTCTTCACATCTTTCTGCAGAAATGACTCCTATGGAGTGCAGACAGTGAGGTTTAACCATCTGTCTACAGTACGAAAGAGCTGAACTGGGCAATTATTCACTGCAGTGATCAACCACAACAAAAATTCTGTCTTTTTCAGGTTGATTACCCATTGATATTCAGCATACTGAAGTCTCAGTGCCAATCTGTCTTCCAGAGATCCAGATCTTCTCCAGGAATGTTCCAACATACACCCCTTAGTTTTCAACTGCCACATCTCAACACAATACCATGGTGATCCATAATGAGAGGTCAAAGGGTGAATGTGGAAAGGTGCAATTGAGTCCAAGGCAGCCGTGAGCACTATATTATAACAATCTATGGCTGCGTCTTGACCTTGTGTACAAGCTATCAGCATCCGTGAGATGTTCAGTGGATCCTGGAGTCTGTGAGGCTCCAACTTATGTTTAGGGTTGTTCTGGATAGTCTTCACAGAGGGGGTAATAGAACAGGGGACCCCACACTGGAACTCAACTAAATGATGAGCTAATAAATTGACCTGATCAGCCTTGACAGCAGTTATATCAAGTCCATGTAAGAAGATGAGATCCAGTGTGTGATCATGTTTATGTGTCTCAGAGGTAACTGCCTGTGTCAATCCAAGTGAAACCATCAACTGGAGGAGCTCCTGTCCAAACCAGGAGGCTTCATCATTGACCCAAGCATTGAAGTCCCCTAGTACCAATAACTAGGGGGAATCTAATACCTGTTCAGCAATTAAATCTGCCAGTTCTGCAGGTCAGTAGATGAGAAAGATCCTGACATTGACACCTAAGACACATCTGGCCATCACACATTCAAAGGGTCCAAATGTTCTCACTGGAAGTGCAGTGAGTCCCAGGGTGGATCTAACACAAATGGCCACCCCACCCCTTCTGTGATCCCTTCTCAGGCAATGCACCATGGAATACCTAGAAGGTAAAAGATGCTGCTAGCACAGGGCCAATGTCATCACCCAACCAGGTTTCAATAATGAAAATGAGGTCAGCTGAAGAATCGGCAATTAAATTCTCCATTAGTACAGTTTTAGTCTTCAGTGACCTTGTGTTATAAAGAACAGGCCAAAGGGGACAAGCAGTGCAGGCTGGATGGACTGCTTGCAGCCTGATAAAATTTGGCAGCATCCTGGGGAAGGGAAGAGAATCAGGTGTGATGATCCTCAGTCCTGATTCCATCTTCTTCCCAGACATCTCCTGGTCTAAACCACCCCAAACCTACCCTCCCGATCACCATATCTGGGACCTCCACTCTACATTAGATTCTCAGTTCTCAACAGCAGCTTAGCGCCTCTGCTGGGAAAACCAGTGGAGTCCCAACCAAAGGGCAAAGCAACTGCAGGTGGTCAGCAGAGTAGATATGCCTTTGAAAATGAAACCTAAATGAAACACATAATCAATTAGAAAACCTACAGACCACTGATTCTAAGAACAACAATAAAGTAATGAAAACCTCACACACAACCATCCAAATAAATATATCCAACACTCAAACTCACTATCAATGCAACCAGTCTAACACACACCAACCACACCAAGATATAACAAACACACACCCATACCATACACACACACCTAAAACAACAATTAAAAAAACACCCCGACAAATCTAACAACTAAAATAACAAATAAAAATAAATTAATTAAATTAACTAAAAGGAGAATCCAAAACACACAGTAATGGTCACAGTCAAAAGAATTAGTCCAGAACTGTGCCTGCAAGCAGTTAAAAATGATTTCTGCAGTCCTCTTCTCTCACAAGAGGGTAATAATTGCACCAGCAAAACAGTAAATTAAGTAGTGAGGTCCAAATTCTGACTCTGAGGGCCGGATATTCAAAAGGGTTGCGCCATGCGCACTAGTGTTGCGCCTGCGCAAGTCCAAACCTGCTCCATTCTGCGATATTCAACAGGAGGCAGTTGCACCACAGAAAACATGCTGAGCAACAGCGCAATGCAAATGAATGCATGCTGAACTGGAGGGGGAGGAACCATGCATAAACTGCACAGCCCGATATTCATGGGCTGTGCAGAGTAGCTGCTGATGCAGCTAACCTGCCCTGCACAGCTTTGAGCCCCAAAAGGCTCCAGAGTGAGCCACCACAGGTGAGCTGCTGCATTGCAGGGTGCAACACAGCAGCTGCCACCTGTGGCTGGCCTAACCCACTCCCTGTGCCCCCTGCAGCCCGATCATGGGCAAAAGTGAAAATCCCACCACCACCCCCCCACTGGCCCGAGCGGGCAGCTGGCAGAAATGTCCCCCACCAACCCGACCACGGGCTGCAGTGGTTAAAAACAACCCCGGTACATCCTGGTGGTCCAGTGGACGAAAAAGCCTGATCGCGGGCTGTATCAGTGTAAAATACAACCCCGAACATGCCCTGGTGGTCAGTGGACGAAACTCCCGATCATGGGATGTATGCAGTAAATACCCCCAACACATCCCTGGTGCCTAGTGTCCCCCCCCACCACCACCCATGAAGCCCCCTACCCGCTCCCCGGCGGCGGCGGGCGGCAGCATCCACCTGCCTGCCGCCCGCCTGCCGACGACTGCCTGGTAGGGCTGCCGCCCGTTAGTGCAGAGCAGAGCCAATGGGCATGCAGCCCATACCAGTAAGACAGTCAGTTTTGTGAATGAAATTTGGGGATTTTGCGCATGGCTCATCGGTACTTGTGCCACTGCAAGTTGTATGCTCCACTCTGACAACTTGCGGTGGCGCAAGTTCCACTGCGCCATGCACAGTGGCTGTGGCTGGGGGGTGATATTCAAAGGAGTTGCTCAATAGTGCAACTCCTTTGAATATCGCCCCGGCCACACCCCTGCACAACTATTTTGCGCAGCGCAAGGACTTGCGCCTAAGAAAAGCGCAGTTTGAATATCCAGCCCTATGTGTTTAGTTCAAGTAAATTTCAACCTTTTAGCAAAAACTTTGTAGCACTGTCACCCCTACAAAAAGCAACAAGGCAGTGACCAAAAATGATTGTAAATTAGAGCCAAGGACACTCTCACCAACCCACCCCACCCCCGTCAGCCAAAAACAGATTCCAGCAAACAGAAAAGTCATATAAATAAAATAATAACACTTTTTCTAGTCCCCAAAAGCTCTCTCACAACCAACGTGGAATCAGATTCACCAAAGATAATTGTACAGGTTATTTATTATACAGTTTTGGCCAGTAAAGATATATTAAGTCAAGGCTTGTCTTCAGGTTCATCTTGGGAGCACAGAAGGCACCTGGAAACAAGTTTGTACTAATTAACAGTCTTAAACAAACCTGGCTTCAGAGACAGAGTGCCACATGTCCAAACTGTTTGATGTAGAATATAATTAAATCTAGGTTAGAGGAAAACAAAGCATCTCAAGGGAACCTCATGGTCTATCGGCATATAACAATCACATTCGGATTGGATCCAAGCCAGAAAGGGTTCTGATGAAACCACCTGCTTTACTGGCATGACAAACAGTCATGTCTAGGTTAAGTTCAATGCTGAATAGACTCCAGGGAGACCTCCTACACTGATACCTAATGTCTCTGTGCGCACCTGGGAAACAAAAACCCAGGGGAAGAGTACACAATGGGGGGGGTGAGATACTGACAACAACAAAAATGGAAAGGGACCTGGGAGTAGTTATATCAGATGACCTTAAGATGGGCAAGCAATTTAAGAAGGCAGTAAGGAGGGCTGGGAGCATTCTGGGATACATGGCGAGAGGCATCACCAGTAGAAAACAAGAAGTTGTTATCCCTCTGTACAGACAGTTGGTGAGACCACATCTGGAGTATTGCGTGCAGTTCTGGAGACCCCATCTTCACAAAGACATAGACAGGGTGGAGGCTGTCCAGAGGAGGGCAACCAAAATGGTGCAGGGTCTGCACTAGCAGACATATGAAGAAAGACTAAAGGAGCTTAATATGTATAGACTTGAGGAATGGAGGGAGAGGGGGGACATGATAGAAACTTTCAAGTACCTCAAGGGAATCAACAAAGTCCAAGAGAGTAGCATCTTTCAGAAAAAGAAATGTGCAAGAACAGGGGGGCACAATTTGAAGATAGAGGAGGGACTGCTCAGAGGTCATGTGAAGAAGTATTTCTTCATGGAGAGGGTTGTAGGTGCGTAGAACAGCCTTCCTGAAGAGGTTATGGAGTCAAAAACAGTGGGCAAATTCAAGAATGCATGGGGCAAACATAAGGCAATTCAAGTGGGAGTTAGGAGAAAGTAGGCTGTTGGTTAACTAGGATCTGCAGCTTATCTGTTAGGTAGGGAAATGGGCAGACTAGGTGGGCCAAGCAGTCCTAATCTGCCATCAAATTATCTGCTTCTCTGTTTCTATGTTTCTCTGCTTCAGGTTACCTCCTTGTCTAGCAGTCTTTTGCAAAAGCAAGCCACCAATCTCCAGAACAAAAACAAAATTTGTCCAGATGACCTCCAAGCGCAATCTCTGCCAAGTGATTAAAACAAATAGTTATGTGAACAGGCGATCCACCATGAGTTATTCCGCTCAAGCAGGACTCACAAGACTTAACAAACCCCAACTAAAGACAAAAAAGCTAACTCCTAGCACTTTCTCACTTTCTCTCTTTGCTAGCACTCCCGACTTATGCCTATGAGCTAACTACTGTCAAAAATAATAGTAATGATAGTTACAACCGTAAACAATTGCAACAGTAAACAGAACTGCACCATAAACAGTAGAATAACAATATTTGGCAGAAAATTGCCAAATAAAGTATTTTCCTTAAAACAATTCAAGCTCAAAACAAACCTTGGCAAGTATTCTACCCTCCTAAACAATAATCAGCCCAGCATGGCCACCATTTTGGAAGGTGGAATCCAGAAGCTGGATTGAGGGAATATCCATTAGATGGTGCACATACCACTCAGGGCAATATTCAAGCACCACTACCTAGAAGGTACAATATCTAATTTTCTTGGGAGTCATTTTGTAGAGCAGGTTAAACAGTGCTTCGTTAATTTATAGTGTGGCATAATTGGATACACAAGTGCTAGTTTCAAAAGGATATGCAAATACACTTCACTGCCAGCACATAACATGTAGATAGCGATAGTGGAGAACAATTACTCATGCAGCAGGTACAGTTGGTAGCCAGTGATGTTCTACATACTGTAATAAAAAATGAAGGGAAGACAACTGTGGAAAATATATAGCACTGCTTATTTTTACTTAGTTTCCTGTAGGGACATTTTCTTGCTCGATAAGGAGTAAAGCTCATTGTAATTCAGTTAGAAAATTGCTGTGTTAATAACATTTCCCTGCAGGACCTTATTGAGGGAATGCTAAGATCACGTGTGCACCTTAGTATACATTATCATGTTTAAATGGTATAATTTTCTACATTTTTCAAATGGCATCATTAGCTCTTTAAACACATTTGAGTCTTCAGATTATTCACCTTTGCAATTCTGTACTGTAGCTATTATGTAATAATAACTCTTCTGTTTAAACAGCTAATTTAATGGCACATATTCTGCTGAGTGCTAATTATTTAAAAAAATATTCTAACTATAAAAAGAAAGAAGAGTGCATCAGGATAAAGACATTTTGGATTTTAACATGATAGTACTCAATCTACAAAATCCAGCCTTGCTGAATGTCTAGGTCCAGCTCTAGAGAGTTAATTGCCCTTTCTTTTATTATACTGCAGAAATCTACTGTATTTTGAGTTGATAAAAAACACTTAATAACCTAGGTTATGAAAGGGACATTGTCAATCTTTTTTGCATCATATAATTTCAGGTAAAAACCCACTTTTTATGACTGCTTACCTTCTCTTTAATTCATTGATGTTGCTGGTTGTGCCGTGCCCTCCTGGTGCTCGCACCTCGCTGCCAGAGGAAAAGCTACAAGCCTGACCTGGGAAGCAACCCACGATTCTGCTACTGCAAATTAGCAGACCCTGAGGCTTTCTTCCCCTGTTGAAACTGCTGCCCGGGATCCTCCGAACTCCAGTTCGTTGCAGGGCCCAGAAATCTACAGAAACAGCCAAAAGCTGTATATCCCCTCAGGTATGTTGGTATTTGGTGCCTTTGGACATTCTGAATTTTCAGCGCCAGCACTCTAATTGGAGGATCTCAGCCTCACTGACTTCTTCCCGCTGGTCTCCATTTTACCTTGCTTCATTAGAGACATTTATCAGCACTGCTGACCCTGGGAGACTAACCTTTTTTGTAAAGCAAGAATTTCAATTTTTTTTTTTTTTTTAAGTGTCTCCTTTCTCATTTGCAAATTATACTACATAGCCACTGCAGGGCTACAACAGCTGTCTTTTCTATTAAAGAGGAAACACATTATATTTTCTACTTCCTCGTCTATTCTAGTGGACCTGGGATACCTCTCTTTCTGAGGACCATCCCTGTGGTTTTTCTGCCTGTTTCTCAGGCCAAACCATGCTCATCCACTAAGGCTACAAGACTTGAACGCCTTCCCCCACTCCCATTCTGTACTGGTGGAGCAGGGCCACAAACAGAAACGAAAGCTACAGACCAATCTTGCCACACTGGATTGCAGCCTTGAACCATCTCACTGGCTTGGCTGCAAAGAGTTGCTCCATGGGTACATTCAGCGCCAAAACCACCTCTCAGCCCACAAAAGGATTTTGAACTTATGACACCTGATCACCGATTGGTCTAGGTTTCCAGTGGCATTTACTGCCGGCTGTTGTGGCATTTAGATCTACCATGGGAAATTATAGCTGGTTCCTTGGTGTCACTAGCTTTACTAGGGCTCAGCTCAATTCTTCGGAATCCTCATCCCTCTCTGAAGTGGAATGACCCTTGCGCTTCTCCCTGTCCTGCGTCCAGCAGCTCCTTTCAGGTATCCATTCTGGACTATTGGGCTTCTCAGCTGTCTCTGCCGGGGAGTGGGACATCTCCCGAGCTGCCTCTGCAGATTACTCCCCCATCCAGACTTGAGACTTCTTACTCATGGCAAATTTCTGCCAGGACACTAGTGGCTGCAACGCTAGGCTAGTATAACACCAGGTGTGGGTACAGGCCTACCCATTAACACCACCTCCTCTATCGCCAAAAAATAGTGTTTACAAATTACAGTTTGCTGCCTTAAAAAGAATCCTGCTTCTTTCACTATTGTGCTCAGGCAATGTTGAACTCAACCCAGGACCATTAGACACCCTTGCTTCTCCATCAGACCTGGCAGGTATCAAAGGAATGTCTTTTATGCATCTTAATGCCTGTAGTTTTGCTGAAAAAGTTCACCCTTATCCAGGCTTGGGTGAGCCACACCCTACCTGACATCCTAGTAATCACTGAGACCTGGCTTAGGCCAGCCACCTCAGACAATGAAATCAATATCCCAAATTATTTACTCTTCCGAGCGGATAGGCAATCAAGAGAAGGTGGGGTGGCAATTTATGTAAGGGACAAATACTCATCCGCATGCATAGACGCATCATCCTCCCCCAAAGAATTTGAGTGCTTAACCCTAAAGATCAAACTTTCTCCTTCCAGTGCACTCTATGTAATAGGCTGCTACAGGCCTCCTTCTGCCGGGCCTCATCTCCTGTCTCATCTCAGTTCTGTACTGGGGCTCAGTTCCTTTGGAAACAATTATTCTTGGTGACCTAAACTACAATTGGCTATCAAGTGCATCAGCTCCCTTGAACTCCTTCTGTGACACTCTAGGGCTGGTGCAACTCATTGGCAAGCCTACTCACCCAAATAAAAAGAACCTTAACAACAGCTCCCTCTTAGATGTAATTTTGGTTAGTAAGCCACACCTGTTCTCTCATGTCGGAACATTTTTCTCAGACATTAGCGATCATTGTATAATCACCACCATTAGATCCGTGCACAACCCACAGTTTGTGGCAAAGTTCTCTATCAAGAGGTGCAAACGCAACTTTGATTTGTTTGCTTATGTCCATAACTTGAAACATTCACTGCAACGGCAGGAATTCTTCCTAGCCAAAATGGTTAACAGGGCATATACTATTTTTTACGATATTTTAAGTGAGGCTTTAAATAAGCGTACACCCTTGGTTAAGATGCGGGTCAGGAGCAGCACCTGCCGTTGGTTCTCGCTTGAGCTCAAAGCTTTCCTGTTAGAAAGGGATACTTTCTGGAAAAAAGCCCAAAGAAGCAAGAACGACTTGGATTGGTGTCTTTTTAAGAGAGCACGTAACAAGTGCACCAAGTTGGTCAGAGCAGCCAAGGCTGCCTATTGTCGTTTGGAGGTAGCCTCTGCCTCAAGAAATCCTTCAAAGTTCTGGAAAACATTAAAAGACATGTCTGGACATGCACCTGGTAATTCCATTCCAGCAAAAATTAAGTCCAGTGGCAGCGTTATCGCTAACCGATCAGAGATATTGGAAGCCCTCAATAACCATTTTGCAACAGCAGGGCTATCATTTGATACTTTTCCTGCCAATGACCTCCTCACAGCTCAGGGCCCACCAACCCATGAGTCCCCCTCTACTGAGGAGGCTTCTCCCTCCTGCATGTCTCTAAAAGAGGTGGAAGACCTACTGCTGCAACTGGACACCAGGAAGGGAGCAGGTCTGACTTCATAGAGCCATACTATCTGAAATGTGTCTACTATGTGCTTGCGTGCCAATCACTACCTATTCAACATGTCACTCTCCCAGGGTAGCTCTCCTCAATGGAAAATAGGCCATGTCATCCTCTATTAAAAGCAGGTGACCCCTGCAATCTAAATAATTACAGACTGATCTCCTCCTCCCATCTTGTCTAAATTGCTAGAAAAATTGTGTGTGGCCACTAGGGGTATACTTAGAATCCAGAAGCCTATTAAACCCAGTTCAGTCTGGATTCAGACGAAGCACAACACCATAACAGCCCTAGCTAAGGTGACCAATGATTGGCTCCTAGACCTTGACAACAAGAAGCATGTCTGTGCTGTTTTCTTGGATCTTAGTAAGGCATTCGACACAGTCGATCACAGCCTGCTTCTTTTCTCCCTCCCTAAGCACCTTAGGCCTGGACAATAAATCTATGTGCTGGTTTGCAGACAACCTTGGAGAATGGAAACAGCAGGTTAAAGTTGAAAGTGATCTTTCTCCTTTAAAACCTATGCTGAGGGGCGTGCCCCAGGGCTCTATCCTTGGTCCCCTCCTCTTTGCAGTCTACATTAACAACATCAATGACCCCATCAGAAAAGCCAACATCCACTTATTCGCGGATGACACTGTACTGTACTTGAGTGGTCCCACGCCGGAAGCAGCCTGTGAAGACCTCCAAGCTGAATTTAAACTTCTACAATACCAGCTCATAAACAAAAAGTTTTGCTCAATGCGAAAAAGACAAAAGCCATGCTCTTCTCCCCCTCCTTGCATGTGGCAGTTTCTGCTGGAAGGGGAGCTATCCCACAAATTACCACTGTTCTTGGAGAAACACAAGAGTATGTAGCTAAATTCAAATATCTAGGAGTTGGGCTCGATCATAAACTTTCCTTCGCCGACTATCTCGAAGAACTACAGAAGAAACTAAGGCAAAGATTAGGACTGTTCTACAGAATTAACCACCTGCTCACAAAGGAGACCAAGATTCAAATGGTTCAAGCTACCTTCCTATCTTTAATAGATTACGAGAACCTGCTCTACTGCCACTGCACTGCCTCTGCACTGGCTAAGTTGGACACCCTCTACCACAGAGCTATCAGGCTCATTACTGGCCTTCCACTTTTCACACACCACTGCTCCCTGTACTCATCATTAGGCTGGACTTCTCTTCACTATAGAAGGAATAGAAACGCCACCCTATGGGCCTTCAGAGCAGTGACCAACAAGCTCCCCTCATGTGTCTCAGATTGTATTCTCTAGAGTGTGTTAGGCACCTACGCTCTAAGGAGCTATTCTCTAATTTCCCTCCAAGTTCCAAGGGTCAAAACTCGTTTCGGCAAAGCTGCTCTGAGCTTCTCTTTACCCACATTGTGGAACGGTTTACAAAGGAACTTGAAGCTGAGCTGCTCTGTTAGCCTGAATATCTTCAAGGTGCTCTACGATCGCTACATGAAAGCACCTTGCAAATGTTTTCCTCACCACTAGCCCACTAACTCCGCAACTCCCCCTTTCCATCCTGACGCTGGCCACATTTCTATCCCTGGCTCTCACTCTTTCCCTATTAACTCTTCCTGCTGCACCCACACTCCCCTGTCTGCTCCAGCCTGGCTAAAGTCCCACCCCATCCATAGTAGTGTCCCAATTATCTACCCCTCCTCCTCATTATCATAATAAACAAGTACACGACAGCCATCGTCACTTTCTGTGGTTTTAGCTCAATTTTTCCCCAGTCGCTGTAATATATCCCTCCTCTTCTTTACCTCTCTAACCTGCCACCCCATACATGGCCTCTTTTCCCTATATGTGTAGTTGCTGGCTGCCTCACTCAAAAGATCTCTGCTTATAACCCCTGTATGCCTATGGTTGATTGTACATCTGCTGACTTCTTCAATTGTAAAATAATGCTGTTTTTTTTATTTATTTCAACCTTGTACTGTACTGTATACACTGTATATACTTTTTCTTCCTTGTATATTATTGCTTTTTTGTATACCTGCTTCTGTACTGTACTTTGATGTATTCATGACCAGGTCCACCTTGCAAATGAGCCTTGCTCAATGGTGCCTGCCTGGATAAATAAAGATTTTGATTGATTGATTGGTTGTTTAATCTGCCTTCTTGCTTGTTAGAACTGAAATGTATGGGAATGTATAGTTATACACAGCCTTGTTTTGCTCCAAATTGTTTACCTAAGCTCATTGCATACTTTCTGAACATTAGAAACACCCTCAAACAGTGCAGCCACTCATGATACAATAGGCTCATCTACTTCCACTGCATAATGAGTACCTAAACAGTGTTGAGGGTGTTTCTGAGTCCAGGAAAGATGCAGTTGTAGTTGATCAAGAAATGTAAACAAACATGTTTTGGTCTGGTAACACCAGTATGGTTGACACTCAGTTTTTTTTATTTTTTTTAATGAAAAAGGGATCTGAATCAAACAACCAGCTATATCAGCAGTTTCTATAGAATGAGAACAATTATAAAATGTGTTTTTTTAAACTAGGGTCACTTTGAGGACAAATGGGGTTGACATTGTCCCTTGAAACTGGACTTGAGAATGCAGCCTCCAGTATGACTGGAACCCATGTGAATTCCTCATGGTATAGTGACATCCAGCAGGATCAAGCAAATAATCCTGCAGGATTCTGCAGGAAACCATGCAATTCAGTGACAGTTAATCCCATTTGTCATGCATTATTACCACTGCACATCATCCTGGCAGATGTCATTACACATATGGTTTCTTAAATCAGGGGTTATATGCAAGGGACGGTTTGCACCTGAACAAGTATGGAAAATGGATTTTTGCTGATAGGTTGAGGAATTATATAGATATTAGTTTAAACTAAAAATTGGGGGGGCAACATCTTTTGAAGGGGGACCATCTTTTCATCTAAATTCTAACAGTAGTATGGTAGGTCCCAGTACACCCGATTGGAATTGCCTACTTATCAATGCAAGGAGCTTAAATAATAAGTTTGATGAACTTATACTTATTCTGGGGCAATTAAATATTCATATATGTGCAATCACTGAGACATGGTGGCAAGATACAGACACCTGGGACAAAGATATTACTGGTTACACTTTATTACATAGGGACAGAAGTGGAGTTAAGGGTGGGGGGGTAGCCCTATACATTTCAAATAATATCACTATTGGTAATGTTGATATGAGTTGTTGGCCTGATATAGAAGCCTTATGGATTAAAGTTTTCCCCAAATCTGGTGAGCTTATTCATCTTGGTGTTGTTTATAGGTCTCCAACCATTTCCCCTCGGGATAATGTCCAATTACTGGAATTTATAAATGAGTTTTCATCATCAACAAATGCTCTTTTGTTGGGGGATTTTAATTTACCAGGTATTAACTGGAATACATTTAATACTATTACTATTACTGAAAATAATTTTTTGGAAACATTCTTGGAATATAATATGGAACAACTAGTTAAGGATAGCACTTGGGGTACAAATATATTAGACTTAGTCTTAACTAACTTGGGTGCTGGCTTAACGAACATTAAAGTTATTCCACCACTTGGGTCTAGTGATCACTCAATGGTATACTTTAATTATAAGGTGAACCATGAAATTGATCCTAGTATTATTTCAGTATATAATTTTAAAAAAGCTAATTTTGGGGATTTTCATAACGAACTGTCCCAGTGGGACTGGAAGTCTGACTTTCATCATAAATCACTTTTAGAAATATGGCAGACTTTAAATGCTAAACTAACTATTACTACTGAAAATATATTCCCAAAATTATAAAAATGGACAAAAATAAACCTAAAACACCGTGGATGAATAAATCAGTTAGGAAACAAATTAAAAAGAAAAATAGGGCATTTATTAAAGCTAAATTAAGTAACTCTCAAAAGAATTGGCTTGACTATAAACAATGCTTAAAATATCTAAAAAAAGCATTAGGAAAGCTAAGAGTGATTATGAATATAGGCTAGCTGTAAACGTTAAAGATAACTATAAAGCCTTTTATACTTATATAAATAGTAAAAGGGGTGGAGCACCTGTTATTGGCCCATTAGAAAATCAAAGCGTGAAATGCAAACTGATATAACTGACATGGCTGTAATTTGTAACAATTACTTTCTTCAGTCTTTAATAATAAACAACTCCTACTATGAATCATAATAATCATTCTATTATTACACAATATAAGACTGAGGATAAGGTAATGGAGAAAATACTTTGGGACTAAATCCTAATAAATCAGCTGGACCTGATGGAATTCATCCTCGTATTTTGAAAGAATTGGAATCCTCTTTCTGGCCCATTGGCTGCTATGTTACAAAATCTTTAATGAAGGAGAGGTCTTGGAAGAATGGAGACATGCTACCGTATTCCCATTTATAAAACAAAGGTCTAAACATGATGTTACTAATTATAGACCCATTAGTTTAACCTCTGTTCTGAGTAAAATCATGGAGGGTATAATAAAGAATCACATAGAAACTTATATTCAACCAGACCAAACACAGCATGGATTTGTCAAATCCCGTTCTTGCATGACAAACCTGCTTGAGTTTTATGGTAGGGTTGGTTTGGCTTTAGATGGTGGAGAAGCTGTGGATGTAATACTATTGGACTTTTCTAAGGCCTTTGATAAGGTGCCACATGGTGAACTCATTGATTCCATAATAGAAATGGGACTCGATAGGAACATAACTAAGTGGATAGAGTCTTGGCTATTTGAGAGGACTCAGCGAGTTTGCATAAAGGGTTATTTTTCAGAATATGAACCAGTGACTAGTGGGGTCCCACAGGGTTCTGTGTTGGGACCCTGTCTTTTTAATCTTTATATTTCTTCATTAACATCATCATTTAATACCTGGTTAACAAAATTTGCTGATGATACTCGCATAGGCCATAAAATTAATAATCTAGAGGATATATGTACCTTGCAAAGCGCATTAATGGAATTTGAAGATTGGGCACTATCAAAAAAACTCGTGTTCAATGTTGACAAGTGCGTTGTTATGCACTTTGGGAAGGATAACCCATTAGCTAATTACTTTATGGGTAATAAAATTCGTAAAGTTGTTGAAGACGAGTGAGATCTGGGAATAAGGGTCAAAAATGATCTAAAATTTGGCTTACATTGTCAACAAATTATTAAAAAAGCAGGGGGTATTCTCCACTGTATTAAAAAACATATTACAAATACAAGTAGCAGGGTTCTTTTCCCATTGTATTCCTCGTTAGTTAGGCCTCATGTTGAGTATTGTGCCCAGTTTTGGTCACCTGGTGACAGGGGTTCTATAAATGCCTTAGAGCGTATTCAGAGAAGGGCAACAAAAAATATCAGCGAAGTACAGGGATTGGATTATGAAAATAGACTTTTAAAACTTGGACTTTGTAGTCTTGAGTATCATAGACTAAGAGGAGATTTGTGTTTAGTGTATAGAGCCCTATATGATAGTACTTTATGGTATTCTCTGGGACTGGTTTTTAGAGAATTAGTCTATGAAACTAGGGCTCATCCATTACAATTACTGGTAGAACGATGTAGAACTAAACAGAGAAGTTTTTAGTTTTCTGTTAGAGTGTCTAAAATTTGGAATGTACTGCCACTTTCTGTGGTAACCAGTTCAAGTATGAATATATTTAAATCATGATTGGATAATTTTTTAAGAGATAAATCAATAAAGGGTTATGATTAATTATATTGGTGAGCATTATGGACTCCGGTCTTCTTGGATCTGATTTACTTATGAAACCTATGAAACATAGGTTGTGTGCACTCTATCATTGCTAAATTCAGGGGTATGCAGACAGAAGGCAAAGTATTTTTTTTTCTTTAATTTTAAAAATTAAAAAATGCAGCCTAGTCACCTTACTGTGTTGCATAATAGTGGTTTAGTGACTATGATGGGTAGATTACTGACCAGTAATCTTACCTCCATGGTGAACCATACTCATCTTTGGCACATGTGGTTAGGCGTGCAGGGGTGGGATAACCTCATGGTAACCTACACCCTCCAATGTGCTTTACTGCTTGAATGAGTTATTCCACAGAAACATAGAAATGTGAAAGCAGAAAAGGACCTCCTGGCCCACCCAGTCTGCCCAAGGTGCCTAGCTGCTGGCTAGGGCTTTTCTGGATTCCCCCATACCAGACCCATGTGTCTATCCCATGCGCTCTTAAGGCCCCCCATGGTGGCCTCCCCCCACCACCTCTGGAAGCCTTTTTCATTTCACCATCACCCTTTCTTTGAAAAAGTTCTTCCAGATGATTCCTCTGAGCCTGCCACCCTCTATCCATAATGCATGCCTCCTAGTCCTCTTCTGCCCCTGTAAGTTAAAAAGTGTCTCTATTGGCTCACTGTTGATGCCTTAACATACTTAAAGGTCTCAATCATATCCCCATTATCCCTCCTCTGCTCAAGAGAGTACATGCCCATGTCACTCAATTGTTCTTCATATTGCAAGTGACCAAGCCCTATATATCACCATTTTGGTCGCCTTCCTCTAGACCCACTCCAGCCTGTCCACGTCCCTTCTTAAGAACGGCCTCCAGAACTGCACCCCATATTCCAAATGTGGTGTAACCAGCTGCTTGTATAGTGGGATGATGACCTCCCTCCTCCAATCCCCTCCCGATACAGCCCAACATCCTACCAGCATTGGCTGCCACCTTCTCAGACTGTTTAGATGGCTTGAGGTCCCCTGAAACAATGACTCCAAGATCCCTCTCCTCCTCAGTGACTTCTAGGGCCTGACACCCCAGCAGTAAGTCTCTCTCTGGTTTTTCCTCCCTAAGTGCATGATTTTGCAGTTTTGTATGTTAAAGGCCAGTCTCCATTCCTTAGACCAGACCTCTAACCTGCTCAAGTCCCTGTGCATGTTCTCTACCTCATCTTGGCTATCCACCCTATTACTGACTTTCATATCATCCACAAAGAGACACACCCTTTCCCTCAGTCCCTCCATTATATCTGCCATGAATATGTTAAAAAGCAGTGGTCCCAGCACACTGACCCTGGGAAACCCCACTGGTGACGTGTCCCTCTCCTGAGGTGACATCATTTACCACTACCCTTTGGCTTCTACCATTTAGCCAGTTGTGCACCCACCATACCACCCATGTCTCTTTCATGAGGCAGAAAGTCTCCTTTATGAGAAGAAATTCTTCTTTTGTATGGTGGCCATCTTGTTTGTTTTTTTCTTCAAAACCCTAAATAATGATGCCCTGCAGTCATACAAACACATGAACCCCACTAAATAGGACCCGTTTAGCTTGATTCTGGACTTGGTTTTTCAAGAAACAACTCTGAAATGTGCTGTTGGGACATCTCAATAATCCTTATGAAGTTTTATTTTATGAGTCATTTTTCTTCTGCGAGGCTCACAAAAGAGAAATAGGGCCATACGAAACAGGAATACTGCCTCACAAAGGAGGATTTCGGATTTCGTTTTTTAACCCTCATTGTTCTTTTGTGAGAAGGCATCTTCTTTCTTGAGATCACAAAAATCTCATGAAAGAGGATGCCTTCTCACAAAAGAAAATTTTGGACTTAGTTTTTTCACATTGTTTCATGCAAAGGAATTTTCTTTCATGAGCTGATGAAAATCTTGCAAAACAATAAGTTGGCTCATGGAACAAGATTTTGGACTTAGTTTTTTTCCACATTCCTGTTTCCTGAGATAGAATTTTTTTTTATGAGCTCACAAAAATATTTTATACTTAGTTTTTACAGTATCTTCTTTTCTTACACAACAATCTCTTTTTATGAACAGTCAAACAACAAGACTAGCGTCTCAGTGCACTTCTGCAGCCTGACAGACTCCACAAGTGGTGCAGGATCCAAAGAGCCGTGCACATTTACATCTGTGAAGGCAAGGAGGGCGCTGCACTTCTGCAGCTTGATGGATGTCTTCATGCAGGTCCCAAAGGGGCCTGTGTGAATGAGAATACCATTCTACTACCTCAAAAAGAAAGTAAATTAATTGCAAAAAAAAATGCATTTATGCAACAGTTAGGGTTCAGGTTAAAGTGACAAAAGTAGGGAAATGTGGTGTTAGGGCTTCCAACTATAATCCCCCCCACCCCACCAAAAGCAGCAAAAGGAAAAAACATTAGGGTTTGGGGTCTCCGGAGTCTTAGTGAAGCAGTGATGAGGTCTCGCTTGGGGTTGTCAACCTAATAGTCACTGTGTTACCTGAGCAAACAAGGTCAGACATTATCTGCTTTCTTCACGCAAGGCCCTGCATGATGAAAGACACAGTCTGTGTTGGCAACATATAGTGACTGATAGTTCTTTGTATCACTCCAAAGCTATATCACTGTAAGGCACTGTCTTTCGGCTGTACCTTCTGCTTTGCTCTGGAGGCTGAGTGGACAGCATTACAGTTAACAACCCCATTGAAGACCCCATTTCAGCTTATCAGAATACTTTTCTATTTTATCTTCTGCTTTCTCCGGCAGCTCATCTCCTCTCTCAGTGCTGCTTCTGCTTGCTGTGCTCGGTCCCAGTCCCACTCAGTCATCCACCAAGAAATACCAGCTGGCATTAACTTTTACAGGATATATATATATATTTTCCCCAATATGTTATTCAATTTAACCACCACAAATGGTTATTCACATTATCAACACACCCACGATCATTCAGTTTAGCCACACCCACAGTCATTCATATTAAAAACACATCCACTATCATTAAGTTTTGTCACCCCAGTTATTTATTCACATAAAAGACATGCCTACAATTATTCAATTTTACTACAACCAGAGGGCTATTCACATCAAAGATACTTCAATTTAGCAACCTAGATGATATGTTACAATAAAAACAAGCCCATGGTCATTCATATAAGCCACTACCAGATGATTATTCACTTTAGAAACTCAAGCAATTATTTGATCTAGCCACCCACATGCAATTGTCCACTTTGAAATCATGCCCACAATCATTCAGTTTAGCCACCCCATATGGTTATTCATAATAAAAACAAGCTGTTGATTATTCAGCTTAGCCTCCCGCAGACTGTTATTTGCCTTAAAAACACTGACATGCTCATTCAATTACGCCATCCCCAAGATGAGTATTCACATTAAAAACATGTGCATGATTATTCAGTTTAGCAATCCCCAGTTATTCACATTAAAACCACACCCACAATTATTCAATATACTGTAGCCAACCCCAAGATGGTTATTCACCTTACAAACATGCCAGCGATTCAGTTTAGCCACTCTCAAAGGCCATTGGTTAAATAGGATCTGCAGCTTATCCTCTAGGTATGGAAATGGGCAGACTAGGTGGGCCAAATGGTCCTTATCTGCCATCAAAGTCTACGTTTCTATGTTTCTCTGTTTCTATTACTGATATTAAGAACACACCATCATTCAGTTTAGTCAATCCCCAGACTGTTATTCACATTAGAATTCTATTACCCTTACCTACTTTATCTTATGCAATATTAAATATCGTCTACCAGAGGGCTCTCACTACTGTTACCCTTCCCTTTATTCTCTCTCTCTCTCTCTATCAGTACACACAACCAATCTCTGCATTTCTTAACACATCTGCTAGCCTTCTCTGTCTGTCTGCATATTATTCTCCTGGTACAATGCTCTCCTTTCTTAGCTCACAATGACCCCTCTACCTACTTTTAAGTGCCATGCTTTCCTCCCTGTCACTGCCCATGTTCAGTTCCCAAGCACCCTACCAGATTCCCCACGAAACCCCCTGACCTTACATATCCCCTGCTATACCATGTCCACAGACCCTGCTCCTGTTTATTATATTTGGTCCCATTCTCCTACTTCGGCCATCTGCATCTCTCATGACCATATCTCACTCTTATACTCTACTGTTGTTCCTTAAATTCCAGCTCCCTCCAGCCAAGTACTCCTCATGCACAGTTAGTTGCACTAGCAAGTCCTGGGTCAAGAGTACTAAGCTCCATTTCATTGTTATCGCACTCCTACTCCTATCAGCTGGTGACATTAATCCCAATCCCAGCCCTTCACTCAGTTATGTACCTACTCCATGCCACGTGCCCTTCAAAATATCCCCTACCTCTTCAGTTTCCTTCCCCCTGTGGCCTAAAGATTAGTGCTGTGCAGAATTTTCAAATTCTGGAGAAACAAAATTCTGAGAAATATTCAAAATTCCACCGTAATGCCACCAAATTCTGCCAGAAACAGAATGGCAGAATTCCACAGCATAAAATATTTTTGGAATGATTTTACGCAGAAAAATTACTGTTCCACAGAATATTATTCCACGTATATTAATATATTCTGCGGAAATTGTTGCGGAATAATTTTCCATGGAAAAAATACTGTTCCATGGAATATTATTCCATGGATCACAGTAGGAGGAATTCTGCAGGCAAACAAGTGAAATTCTGGTGGAATGGACATTCCTCACTAATTCTGCCGGTGGAATTCCATATTCCGCAAGCATTGCTAAAGATCCTCCACCTTAACATTCGTAGCCTCCTCCTGAAACTAGACCAGCTACTTCCACTTGTTGGATCCCTTAATCCAGACATTCTGATCATCTCAGAGACTTGGCTCACCTGCAAAATCCCTGACGCATCTATTGCAATACCTGGCTATGTCGTCACTCAACAGGACCGCTCCGGCAGGGGCGGAGGTGTGGCTATCTATTCATCCTGCTCCCCCCCAAACCTCTATTATTCTAACAACCACTGTTAAATCTGCCTATGAAGCCATCACCATCAGCTTATCCCTACCCTTCTGCATCCCTATTTTTATTGCAGGTGCCTATTATCACCCTGGCCTACACCAATCTGTAAGCACAGATCTAATTACCACAATCAGTTCTCTTACCTCCTCGGGTGAGTGCTATCTGCTAGGTGATCTCAACCTTAACTGGCTATCATCCACCCAAAGCAAGGCTCGAAATGACATAGCTGCTCTCAATCTCTCACAACTAATTACAGAACCCACACGTCTCGTTTCAATCACAAATCCCAGAACTACTCATTAATAGACTGGGCACTAACCTCACATCCTCACAGGGTAATCCAGTCCAGCCTTCTGCCTGACACCTTCAGTGATCATCATATGATCTATCTAGTTAGGAAAATCCACAGACCCAAGGCCCACCACAAATTGCTAACTTTTCGTTCCTACAAATCTCTTGACCTGGCCCCATTACTTCTGGAGCTAACCCAGGCTAATTGGATGCAAATATCCTCAGTCAAAACCATAGATCATGCCCTAGCATACTTCAAAGAAAATCTAATCACTATCTGGGACAAACATGTCCCACTAAAGTAAGTTAGAGTGCATGGTAGTCAACTTCCCTGGATCACCCTTGAACTTCTGGTCTGTCAACAAGCACGTGATAAAGCCAGGAAAACACACAAATCCTCCAAATTCCCTCGTGACTACTTTATTTACCGTACACTCTGCAAGGCCTGCACCAAAGCCATTAGGCTGGCAAAAGCCAAATATTTCCAAACCACCTTTAATTTAAACATTAACAACCCATCAAAATTCTGAAGGTAGTCCACTCACTTTTCTCACCACAAACTAAACCCCCCTTCCCCTGTACTCAATATAAATAACCAACCATACTACGTTGGCTGCAGAGTTCAACTCTTACTATACAACCTGTGCTGCCTCCCTGCTTGCATCACTCCCTACTCTTCCTACCACACTGCCCCTGCCTAAAACTTCCTCCCTGCAACAACCGAGGGTTTTTCCTTCTCACGCATTTCCCCAAATGACACTCTAATGGCATTTCTCTCCTTGAATCCTACTAAAGGCAGCCCCCCAATAGCCTGGACCCAAAGCTGCTATACCCCTCCACACCTCTCCACTCCTCTGTCTGATCTTCTCAATCTGTCCATTCACTCTGCATTTATCCCCAACTCCTGGAGACATGCAACAGTTCTACCACTACCTAAGGCAGCAATGTCTCATCTCCTGGGAATTATCATCCCATCTCACTACTACCCACTCTGGCTAAACTTCCGGAACACATCGCTCTCTCTCAACTCTCCTCCTTTCTAGATTAATCCACCTTTTTCACACCCTACCAATCTGGTTTTAGGAAGAATCACTCCACTACCACCTCCCTCCTCAGATTCACTTACTATCCATTGTGCCATGGATAAAGGTCACATCACATATGCCATTTTGTCAATTTTGCCAAGGCTTTTGACACTGTCTCAACAGGTTTCATGCTTACCCGGTAGGTAGAACACAATCAGTCAAAATAGCTGACTCCTTGTCCTCTCCACTGCTTATCTCTACTGGTGTGCCCCACAGCTCTGTATTTGGCCCACTCCTATTCTCTATTTTCCTAAATGACCTTCCTTCAGTATGTTCCTCTTCTGCCATCCATATGTACGCTTATGAAATGGAGATTTTCACGTCTGGACTTTCTGCTTCTGATGTGACATCCAGACTACAGATTGACTTCATCAGTATTCAGCACTGGTTAAAATCACATCAACTTTTCCTTAATGCCAAGAAGGCTGTCTCCATGACCTTTGGCACTAGGCAGAAACTCTCTAGGCTACACTCCCTACCCTCCTTCCACACCCTTGATGAGATGACACTTGAGGACACCCCCTTCTTCAAATATTTATGTGCCTGGCTAGACCAACACCTAAACTTTTCTATACATATCTATGCTATCCTGAAAAATTGCGCCCCAAGCTTGGCGTCCTATACAGGAACCGTGACTGCCTTCCTCTCCATGCCAGGCAGGATATTGTACAGAAAATGATTCTCCCTATTTTTGATTATTGTGATATATTCTACAGTGCTGCTCCCAAGTCTTCCCTTGCCAGATTGGATCCTCTTTTTAATGTTTTCTGTCACCTTGCTCTAGACTCCCCCTCATGCACACATCACTGCCCCTTGTATCACTTCCTAGCCTTCCCCTCCCTAGAATGCAGATGTCTCTCTCACTGCATAAGATTCACCTCTAAATTCTGGTTTGGTCCTTCCCCTCCTACCTTTCCTCTTTACTTGCTGTTCCTCCTCCTTCTTCCACCATCTTCGATCCACTGATCCACGCACTCTAGCCATTCCCTATTGCTCCACCTCCATAGGTCAGGAGGCATTTTCCTACTGGTTCCCTAAACTTTGGAACTTGCTTCCTTCTCCTATTAGATTCTCCTCATCCACAGATTCTATCTCCTTAGCCCTCCATAACTATTATTCCCCAAACAGTACTTGTTTTTAACCTCCCATCTCTTCCTACACACTCTAACTCTTTATTCTATACCTACCTCCCCTGTTCCATCTGCCTTCCAATGCACCCTACCTCTCCTTCTCTCCTTCTTTTTAACCTCCCTTCTCTTCCTCCTCACTCACTTTTGCACTACCCTATTTTTCTCCAAATTCCACTTCCACACCCCTCACCCCTTCTTTTCCCATGTCTGGGACATCTTGTAGGATTTTTCAGCATCCTGAAGGGTTACACTCTCAGATCTGTCCTTCTCCTCTGCCCTTTTTCATTCCCCCTCCTCACTCCCCCTCCACTCAACTCCTCTTTTCCCTGGTCTGGGCCACCGTGCAGGGTTCATAACATCCTGAAGGGGTACAGCCTAGGTCAGTCCCTCTCCTTTTCCCTTTTTCTCACCTCTTCTTTTCCCAGATCTGGACCACCTTGCAGGGTTCTATTCATCCTGAAGTGGTAAAGCCCCCAATCAGGCCCTCTACTTATCTTTCTGTCCCCTCTCAGCTCACCCCCATCTCCTCCTTTCCTTTCCAGGGTCAGGTCTGCCAGGCAGGTTTCTCCTCTCCCCATTTCCTCTTGCTCTCCTCTCCATATGGTTACACTCAGCACTTTCACAAGATACTCAGCCTTGTACCAACCACTATTAAACATCCTTAATCAGCTATCTTGACCAGAAAGACTACCTGCTCTCTACCATCGCTTGTTGTTTTTCCTAATTTGGTATAGCTCCTCCTACCTGGATTTCTGATCAGTCCAGTTCTGAACTAGAATGTTGCTGTATGTCTTAGCCAAATTTTCTCTATGACTGTCCAACTCTGCACTTAGTAGAGCTATGCATGAGTATGTACTAGTTGATTTTGTTAGTGTGTTTGATCTCTCTCTTGCTTCTGTTATTGTTTATTAATGAATGTATTGCCAAACTGGCTCTGTGCTTGTTCTACCCTGCACTTATTTGACGTATGTAAGTGTATGTACTAGCTAATGGTTAACTTTGTTCTCACTTGCTCATGTTAACATAGAAACATAGACTTTGATGGCAGATAAGGACCGCTTGGCCCACCTAGTCTACCCATTTCCCTACCTACAGGATAGGCCACAGATCCTAGTTAACCAGCAGCCTATTTCTTCCTACCCCCCCACAAGAATTGCCTTATGTCTGTCCCATGCATTCTTGAATTCTCTCACAGTTTTAGACCCCACAACCTTCTCAGGAAGGCTGTTCCATGCATCCACTACCCTCTTTGTGAAAAAATACTTCTCACATTGACCCGGAACCGCCTCTCTCTTTTAAATTGTGTCCCCTTGTTCTTGCACGCCTCTTTTCTGAAAGATGCTACCCTCTTGGACTTTGTTGATTCCACTGAGTTACTTAAAAGTTTCTATGATGTCCCCCCCTCCCTTCTTTCCTCAAGGGTATACATATTAAGCTCCTTTAGTCTCTCCTCGTACGGCTTCTCTTGCAGACACTGCACCATTTTAGTTGCCCTCCTCTGGACTGCCTCTATCCTGTCTATGTCCTTGCAGAGATGGGGTCCCAGAACTGGATGCAGTACTCCAGATGGGGTCTCACCAACTGTCTGTACAGAGGGATAACAACTTCCTGTTTTCTTCTGGTGATGCTTCTCCCTATGCATCCCAGTATACCCCCAGCCCTCCCTACTGCCTTGTCACATTGCTTGCTAGCCTTAAGATCATCTGATATGATTACCCCCAGATCCCTTTCATTTTTTTTTGTTGTTACTACCTCTCTCTCATTGTGTAATCTTCCCCTGGGTTCTTGTTTCCCAGGTGCATTATTTTACACTTCTTTGCATTGAATCCTAGCTGCCAAAATTCTGACCATTCCTCCAACATTGTCAAGTCCTTTCTCATCCTTTCCACGCCTCCTTGTGTATCAATCCTGTTGCAGATCTTTGTGTCATCTGCAAAGAGGCATACTTTTCCTTCCAGTCCCTCTGCAATGTCACTTATAAAGATATTGAAAAAGACTGGACCCAGTACTGAACCCTGCGGTACCCCACTAATAACCCCTCTTTCTTCAGAGTGGACTCCATTTACAATTACCTTCCATGTCCTGTTGTCCAGCCAATGTTTTAATCAGGCTACCACCCTGGGACCCACTCCCAGGCTGGTTAATTTGACTATTAATCTTTGTGTGGAACTGTGTCAAATGCCTTGCTAAAGTCTAGGTAGGCCATGTCCACAGCCCTTCCCTGGTCTACTACTTTGGTCACCCAGTCAAAGAAATCTATTAGATTTGTCTGATATGACCTTCCCGCTCTGAACCCATGCTGCCTTGGGTCCTGTGCCCCACTGGCCTCTAAGTACTCAACAATTCTTTCCTTCAGATGTGACTCCATCACTTTCCCTACCACAGAGGTCAAACTGACAGGTCTGTAGTTTCCTGCCTCTGTCTTGGTCCCACTTTTGTGAAGGGGAATCACATCTGCCTTCCTCCAATCCTCGGGTACCACACCATCCTCCCATGATTTATTAAAAAGAGTAGTCAGTGGTTTCACTAGTTTCCCCCTTATTCTTTTTAGAATTCTGGGGTGAATTCATCAGACCCATTGCTTTTCCACCTTCAGTTTTAGGAGTTCTTGCAGAACCCTTTCTTCTGTGAAAGGGCTGGGATCGACCCTCCAATCAAGAGTGCTTCTGTTAATTGGATTAGGCACTTCCCCTCCTCTTTTGTGAATACTGAGCAGAAATATTTGTTCAGTATCCCTGCTTTTTCACTATCCCCCTCTGCCCGCCCACCATTCATTCTATTCAGCCTTACTATCCCTCCCTTTGTCTTTCTACGCTCTCTGATGTACCTATAAAAGGTTTTATCCCCCTTCTTAACCGAGTTGGCTATCTTTTCCTCAGTTTGGGCCTTTGCTATTCTGACTTCCCTCCCTGCTTCCTTCTGCCTTAACTGGTACAGCTCTCTGTCCTGGGTCTTCTGTGTTTCCTTATACTTCCTGAATGCTATCTTTTTCTCCCTGACTTTCCCAGCCACCTCTTTTGAGAACCATAGTGGCTTTTTCTTTCATTTTGATTTGTTTATTTGCTTTATTGTTTGATCTCCCTATTTTTGTAATCCCTTCCCCCCAGGATGCTTCCTGGTGAAATATTTTCAAATAAATAGATAGACTCATACAAGTGACCATTCAATTTAGCCACTCCAGCGAACTGGTATTTACACACAAAACATGCCCACAATAAGGTATCTAAATCCTCACAACATCATTATTCAAACAGCAGTTTTTAATTCTTAATAGAAAAAAATCCCTAACTACAGTATATACTGTTCAGTTTGCTGTAATCTTTTTGTAATAACCACCTTGCATGGGTAACTAAATGCTTTGGAATTCAGCCTTGGGTGTTTAATCGCCCACAGCAGCCAGTTATCCCTTCTTATATTCAAGATGAGTGTTACCACTTAAGTACTCAAAATAAAAAAAAATCAAACTTTAATTATAACATGCTTTTCAAATATCAAAGTACATATACAATATAAAACATAAATAATCAATCAGAAAAAACATATCAAAATATTTAAAATAGGCAGCCAATAACTCATAGACTAAACATTTTGTCCCTGAAAGCTAAGCTGAATAAATACGTCTTCAAAGATGACTTAAAAGTCTCAGTGGACAGGCTCTCTTTAATCTGATGAGGTAGAGAGTTCCACAGGGTCGGGGCTACAAATGAAAATGCTCTAGCACCCGAGGTCTGAAGACAGACCCTGGGAACCTCTAGCAATCCCTCATTGACAGAGCAGAGTGGACAGAGGGGGTACTAAGGCCAAAGGAGGTCTTGCAAGTAGCTCCATCCCTGTACATGTAGGTCCTTATAGGTCAGCAATGTGACCTTGAAGGTGATCCTCCATCACACAGGGATACAGTGCAGGTTGCAAAGCACAGGAGTGACATGGTTAGATGTCAACAAACATGTCAAAAACCTGGCTGTGGCATTCTGCACCAGCTTCAGGTGACAGAGGTCCACCCCCAGTAACCCTAGGTATAGAGCATTGCAGTAGTCAGGGAAGGAAGACAAAAAGGTGTGGACCAACATAGAGGGTCCTCAGGCAGAACTAGGTGTTTTATCCAGGTGATGTTCCTCTGATGGTAAAAAGAGGACTTAATGACTGTTGACAATGGAGCTTTTACAGTCAGCTTGCCATCAAGGACAATGCCCAGATTATGCACCTGTTGAGAGGGTCTCAACTGGTTGCCCCTTAGCACAAGGTCAGATGACTGGCCAGGAGTCAACCTCTCTGCTCGATGACCTGGGTCCACCACCAACATCTCAGTCTTATCAGGATTCAGTCTCAATTAGCACTCATCCAGTCCTGAATCTCAGTGAGGCAGTTGTTAAAGACCGAGACTGCATTATTCTGTTCAGATACAAAGGATACGTACAGTTGAGTATCATCTGCATAGCAGTGAAAACTCAGCCGTATCACCTTATAATGTCTCCTAACGGCAGCATGTACACCGCAAACAACATGGGGGACAGCACAGAACCCTGTGGCACCCTACAAGGTAGGAACAAGGGGGCAGAGGAAAAATTCCCTGATACCACCCTCTGCATCCTGCCTATGAGGAAAGAATGGAACCACCTGAGGACTGTCCGCAACAGTCCACAGAGTAGCCACAGGTGTTTCAGCAGCACCCCATGATCAACAGTGTCAAACACTGCAAAGAGATCATGGAGGACCAAGATCGAACGGTTCCTCTGATCCCTTGCTATCAGGAGATCATTAAGTACCCAAACCAGAGCTGTCTCGGTACTATGACTCTTCCAGAAACCGGACTGGAGAGAATCATAGACTTTGTGGGTGGTAAGAACATTCTCAAGCTGCAACATGACTATCTTCTCAATAACCATGCCCAAAAGAACCATCAAAAGTCAACTTGTCTTATATTTCCTGGCAAACTATTCTGAAAAAGATCTACCTTGTGAAAATCTTTAATTATTACCATTCTTTGTTTATATGCTACTACCAGATCTTCCCACAAATGAGTTAATTGATAAAATGCAGTAGGTCACACAATTACCTTTCTTACAAATTAATTATTTATTTGTATTATGGTGTACAATACTAATTATAAATACCTTATGTAACCATGAATAGCCCTGCAATGAGACTCTACTTGAGCAGACACATTATGAATTTTGTACTTAATTTGTAACCCTGTTTTGTCTACTATATTGTTTCTAATGTGATGTGTAATCTCTGCAAATGAGCAATTTGTACTCAAAGCTTCTAAATGATTATTTTCAGTAAACAATAAACAAACATTATACAACAGCAAGAACATTTCCTAGATTCTGATTGGTCAGTGAGTGCTTGTTGCAGTGAGGTTATCTGAGCACAACCTCATAGCATCAAGTCCAGATATACAGATGATTGCATAGTAGACTGAATAATCAGCCTCTCTTACCAAGGGAATTGGATGCCTTGCAATTGAAGTACAAAAGCATAAGCTTAGTTTCATATAAAAACCTTATTTATTAATATTGTGGGGGGCAGCATTTTTTTATTATGGCAAAAACATTTCATAGTTAGGCAGAGAACAAGTGTCAAAACATCTCCTTTATAGTGTAGGAACATCTCTTTTATGGTATCAGTGTTACAGTTTTATTTTTTATGAGGAAACATACCACATATGAATGCACTGCATCACAGTAATGCAAATACCTAATTGACTGGTATTGCAAAACACACCAAAGTGATACCAGACAATTGATTATTTTCATACTCATGATGCAGTGTTTTCACATGGGGAGTGTTTCCTCAAAAATAAAAAGATTTTTAAATAAAACTGTACAACTGATACTATAAAATAGATGTCCCTACACACAAAAGGGATGTTCTAACACTTGTTCTCTGCCTAATAGCCATCTACATGTGCTCAGTTTGGTCACCCACAATATTAATAAATAAGAGCTATTGTACAATGGCAATAATGCACTCCAGAGTGTTGGTTGTACTGGGATAACTGCATTTCAGGGGTGTTGGCCTCAGGCCTCATGCCCAAGCATGAGGTTATCCCAGCATAACCCACACCCTGTTGTGCATCATTGCTTAAATTACTTATGGCACTACATTATGTGTAACCAAATGTGTCTATATGTAAACGTAATTGATACTGTAATGTGCAAATGTTTGCTATTTCAGTTTGTGTTTCATTGCAACCCTTCCCTTTGGACACTCCCAGAAATGAAATAACCACTATTCTTAGATGACATTTCCTGCTTTGTAAACAGTTTAAAATAAACAGCAACAAAATCCCATATTCAATCTAGATATAGGAGACAAAGGGGAGGGAGGGAAGAGAAGGATTCTCTTGAAAGTAAATTACTGATGTTTGAGCAGTTATCTGTTAGTTTTCAGAACCATAGGTCCAAGTCAACTGCCACTACTTTTCTGACGCCTTCTTTCTGAATTAAATCCAAAGCCACTTGCAGTGTTGGGTAAGTTACTTTTTGTATTACTTTTGGGATCCTGTTCCAGAAAGCTCTGTATAGTCACTAGCAAGGATGAAGAAGTACTGGAAAAAGTAATACACCTTACAGTTACAATCACTTATGTCTTTTTATACAAAAGAAATACATAACTGTAACTGATTACATTTATTTGAAAGTAACTAGAAACTGATCATTACTTTCAAAAAATATAATCTTTTATAGTTATTTATTATTTTTGTATTGTTTTTGTATAAAAAGAAATAAATAACTATAATTGTAAGATGTATTACTTTTTCTAGTACTTCTCCATCCTTGCTAGTGACTACACAGAGCTTCCTAGAGCAAGTTTCCCAACATAATAGAAAGTAATAAAAACAGTAACTTACCCAACACTGCCCACTTGTGAGGCAATTACTGAATACTGCAGCTGTAGAGAAGTGGAAGGCTTGAGGAGTAGATCATACAGATCGGTGTGTAGATGATCAGTGGGCAAGTCACTTTGAATTCTTTGTGCTACAATATGAACCAAAAAACATATAGTACTCCCTGTCAATGAAAACATGAAATATTAATGTGATCTATAATTTTTCTGTTATAATGTATTTTGAGAAGTGTCATTTTAATTCTTTTTCCTTTTATATCTCTTAGAGATTTGCAGCAGCAACTGCCTTGTGTCTGCCATTGGTTTTATGCATCAGTAAAAGTTTGTGCAATCTTTTTCTGTCTGTTGATTAATTGAAGGGCAATTAAGCTTTTCTGTATATTGATTAGGTGTCTGTGGACATTTGCATCATATTGAGGGGGTGACCATGATGTCATATTCACAGGAAATGAGAAACCTTCTTATATCACAGAGGGAAGGGGAGGGGACCACAATCATTTATTACTTAAGGGAGAACAATATTGGATCTATTCTTTAAAAGCCATGGAAGGTTGCGGTCTGAATGGGAAAACTGGAATTAATCCTTTCTTGAAAAAATAATGAAAAAATGAAATAATAATGTGATTTATAATTGTTCTGTTCTGATATATTTTCTGAACTGTCATTTTAATTCTTTCTCTTTTTATCTCGCTTATAGATTTGCACCAGAGACTACCCTGTGTCTGCTGTTGGTTTTATGCATCAATACAACTTTGTGCACTCTTTTTCTATCTTTTGATCAATTGAAGGGCAATTAAGCTTTTCTCTATATTGAGTAAGTGACTGTGGACATTTGCATCATCTTGAGGGGGTCTCCCTCTAGTGCACTGATCACTGGTTTTAATATTTTTTTGTATTTTGCATTCGATGTAGTAAACTGAGTATGGATGAACTCATTGCATATGTATATAAGTTACTGTCACTTTAACATGCTTTGTTATTTAAGAGAGATTATCTTTTCCCTATGTCAACCTTTGAAAAGGCACATCAAATGTGAAACTTGTCAGGTGACATAGCTGTGGATGCATTAGAGAGTGAGGTTGTTACCTTATCACCTTTTAACTTGCTGCAAGAATTTTGTACCAGAGAAGTGAGTTCTATCCATTGCCTACATTGAAACAAAGTACCTGCACTGTTTTGATACTGCAATGGTAAGTTTGGTGCTTTTGTTCGAAGAGAGCTTTGGACTGTGTTTTACAGCACTCCATAACTTTAGCAGGTGCCGGTCTCACTTCCTTACTTTTTTTGTAATGTATTCTGACTGAGGCACTGCTGCTCCCAGGTGTGGTCATACCTTTGCTTACTCACTGTGTTACTGACTTTTGATGACCAGCACAGGTTGAACAGAAAAAGTTGCTCTCTCCAGGTGTTGCCTTGAATTATGCTCCTGCACATACGTGTTTCCCTAATTAATAGCAGATATGCAGCAGGTGCAGTGTGGCAGCATATCCCACTCCCTTAAGAATCATGTTCTGAAAAACACAGCGTTTCTAGCTACTCTAACATATTGAATGACACTACAAAATACAGTGCCTGGTCTATATGCTACAAGGCATGCATTTAGCCAATTTGAAAGAACTGCCCATAAATTAAAAAGACTCCAATGGGAAGAAATATCCCTAAGAGCCGATTTGGAGGTGGTCAGAGTACCAAGGGGCATGTGAGTGCTAACAAACTAACCGTGGATTAAACAGAGAAGGATTTTTAGAGGAGTGGCAAAAAATAAGTCACAAAGCCAATCATGAGAATATTGAACTGATTTTGTTTCAAAATGTACTTCTACAGAAAAAGGTAGAAGCCAAACCGAATACACAAGGGGAAGCACTTAAGGAATTCTCTAACTCCCCGAAGTATGAACAAATGTTGAAGGAGTTCACAGATAATCTGAGGAAGTACTATGAAAAGATAAAAGCAACAAAAAAGAGTAAATTTAAACAGGAAGAGCAAGATTTCTAGATGAAACAATCTTTGACTGGACTTGCTCATAAACTGAGAGTGCTGACAGACCACAACCTAAGTCCATTTTGAGAGGCAATACCGACACTGAGTCAAACCTAATATCCAGAGAGAGTGAAGGTGGCAATTCAGATGGTGACATTTTTTTAGGGGAAGAAGAAAGATGTGTTACCTTACCCTACCCACAGCCCTCTATCCCATAGAGGAGTCAAGGTCAGAACAGGTGGAACCCATGAGGCCAAAAGAGACCCAATGAATAGGCAAAAGAGAAGGTGGAAGAAGAGGAAGAGGCAGAGGAAGACCATGGAGAGGAAGATGAGCATGAGGGAGGATCCCCCAGTAAATGTCATTTATCTATCGGATTATCCCCTGAATGATGTGGAGATCTCCATACTTAACAAGGGATTGTTACACCAACTAGAAATTTTGATCTATTTGAGACTGTTGTGGAAATTAATAAACTGGGATGCAACCTGAGTTTCAAATCCTTTTTTGCACATACTGTAGAGAAATTGAGGACACCCCTTTGGACTCTGGAGCAGGTGAGGTTAAACAAACTGATACAGTCCTTAACACAGACATTTTTAGACCACAGTCTTTATTTTGCCCCCTATATCACCGACCTTACAGACATTTGTTAAAAGTTGTGAAGATGACATTGATAAGCTATACTGTAAAACTGATAACAGATTTTATCACAACTTGAGTAATGAGGAAACATGAGTACTACAAGAACTTGGGAAGAATAAACAAATTAGGATTAAGTTGGCTGACAAGGGGGAGCAATAATAATTTTGAATAGTGAAAATTATGAAAGGGAGGTGTTGAGACAACTAAATGATTGTGAATTATATGAACAAATGAAGTGTGACCCGACTTTGAGTTTTAAAAATAGAATAGACAGCTATCTGAAATTGGCAAAAGAGGAAATGGTTGCCTATTCAGGTCATTGAGTATCTTACTGTAGACCATCCTGGAAAGCCACCTTTTATTGCCTACCAAAGGTCCATAAAGACCTAGTTAACCTCCCCCAGGAAGTCTGTTGTATCAGGGAACAATTTCCTAACTGAACCACTAGCTAAGTTTGTGGATTACCACATTGCAGATTTGGTTAAAACTGTCCCATTCTATATAAAAGACATAAGAGAAATACTACGAGTGTTAGAAGATTTGTATATTAAGGATGACAGTTTACTTATCTCATTAGATATAGCTTTACTTTATAAAAATATTCC
This sequence comes from Neoceratodus forsteri, assembly GCA_016271365.2. Taxonomy (NCBI): domain Eukaryota; kingdom Metazoa; phylum Chordata; order Ceratodontiformes; family Ceratodontidae; genus Neoceratodus; species Neoceratodus forsteri. Next base: position 377,857,696 of record CM057449.1, read on the forward strand.
ACATGGGGAAGGTTTAGGAGCACTTAGATTCTATTCAGATACCTGTGACAGTTTGGATCCGCTCACTGATGTCATTATACAATTATCAGAATATGTACTTAAATTTAACACATTTTTCTGTAAGATTAACTATTACTTACAGAAAAAAGGTAGGATCATGGGCTTGAGCTTCTCATCCAACTATGCTGATTTGTATATGGCTAAGTGGGAACAAGAGGTGATTCAGAGTGACAACAACCCTTTCCTCCACAGATTAGATCTGTGGAGGAGGTTTATTGATGACATATTTCTGGTCTTTTATTTATTTATTTATTTATTAAACTCTAGGATTACAAGTACCTTTGAAGCAGGAACTGCTCATTTACAAAGGTTCCACGTCGGAGGATGGGGGGTAACATACGACAGTGGTAAACAATGGTAACAGTCATAACATACAGATTACTTGTACATAAATAGTTTAGTCAACATGTTAAAGTAGAGCAACACTAGATAGCTTATATACAGAATCCAAGGTGAAATGGTATACTTGGTTGGAAGGAGTCAAGAGGAAGCAAGCTGGAAGGTGCCATTGTCAGACAGGGATGAAAAGAGAGACGGGGACAGGGGCCAGGGGCCAATGATATGAGTGGGTTGAAAAAGAGGGGATGAGTGGGTGAGGGGGGGCAAAGTGAGAGGGGGAGGGGGCTAGTGCCACAAAAAGCAGGGCTGTGATAGCTGATAACAGATTCAGCATAGGTAGAGGTTGATGACCATGGCTTAGGGGAGGCAGTCACAGTGTGAGGTAGAGGGTATGGAAAGGGTCTGAAGATGAGTTGTTTGAGTTTATCAACTTCTTAGGAAAAGGCAATCCAAATCTAAAGTTCAGTATAGCTTTTATTCAAAAACAGATTAATTTCCTTGATTTGATTATTATGAAAGACTGTAAGAGAGGTGTAACTACCAACCTTTTGAGAATATCAACTGACTGCAATGCCATCCTTTTGGCAAGCAGTAGTTACTTGCCCTTTGTCATCAGAGCCATTCCCAAGGGACAGTTCATTAGAACCAAACAGAACTGTGGCACAAAAACAATGTACAATGAAAGAGATGATGAATTAACAGTGAGACTGAGAGACAGGGGTTATGATGAAACACTGATACAGATTGTTAGAGAGGCAGTTTGTAAGATATCTAGTGAGGTCTGACTTAAAGAAAAAATAGAAATGAGATTCATGACCCACAGCTCACTTTTATCGGTATCTATAACTCCCAATACAACAAAAATAGTTGGGATAGTAAGAAAGCATTGACAAGTGGTTTTACAGGACCCTGGTTTATAGGAACTTGATAGGGATGATCTGAGAATTGTTTTTAGAAAAGAAAAATGTATTCAAGATACTATAGTGCATTCTGTGCAACCCTTGAAAGACAACCCTCGTATGTGGCTACCTAAAAGAAGTGATGGAAGTAATAAATGTGGTAATTGTAAATAGTGTCCAAGGATTAAAAATACAAAAACATTTGTCAACCTTATTACAGGAAGAGATATCTATGTTAGGGGAGTCATGAAATGCAGCACATGTGGCTTAGTCTATTTGGCAGAATACAAATGTGGATGCTTTTATATAGGAAAAATGAAGAGAGGATTCAAAACAAGGATAGTGGAGCACATATATGCCATTGAGAATAGGGATGCTACTAGTTCATTAGTCATGCATGTGTTAAAAGTGATGAGCAAGGGTGACCATGATGTCATATTCACAGGAAATGAGAAACCTTCTCATGTCACAGAACGGAGGGGACCACAATCATTTATTACTTAAGAGAGAACAATATTGGATCTATTCTTTAAAAGCTGTGGAAGTTTGCGCTCTGAATGGGTAAACTGAAATTAATCCTTTCTTGAAAAAATAATGAAAAAATGAAATATAAATATGATTTCTAATTTTTCTGTTCTGATATATTTTGTGAACTGTCATTTTAATTCTTTCTCTCTTTATCTCTCTTTATAGATTTGCACCAGAGACTACCCTGTGTCTGCTGTTGGTTTTATGCATCAATAAAACTTTGTGCACTCTTTTTCTATCTTTTGATCAATTGAAGGGCAATTAAGCTTTTCTGCATATTGAATAAGTGCCTGTGGACGTGTGCATCATCTTGAGGGGGTCTCCCTCTAGTGCACTGATCACTGTTTTTAATATTTTTTTGTATTTTGTATTCAATGTAGTAAACTGAGTATGGATGAACTCATTGCATATGTATATACGTTACTGTCACTTTAAGATGCTTTGGTATTTAAGAGAGATTGTCCTTTCCCTACATCATCCTTTCAAAAAGCACATCACGTGTGAAACATAACAGGTGAAACATAGAAACATAGAAGTTGACGGCAGATAAGGACCACAAGGCCCATCCAGTCTGCCCATTTCTTTTACTACCTTATAAATGTGCCATCAGCCTTTGCTCTGTCAGTGGCCTATCTATTCATACTCATTTGTAGTGCTCCCTTATGCCTATCCCATGCCTGTTTGAAGCCCTGCACTGTATTCATAGCCACAACTTCTTGAGGTAGGCCATTCCATGCATCCACCACCCTTTCTGTGAAATAGAATTTCCTCACATTCCCCCTTAATCGGCCCCCCTCTAATCTCATGCTGTGTCCTCTTGTCCTGCTATTTTTCTTATATTTAAACATGTTAGACTCTTTCACCTTGTTAATGCCCTAAATGTGTTTGAATGCCTCGATCATATCACCTCTCTCCCTCCTTTGCTCAAGGGTATACATATTGAGCTCTGTTAATCTGTCCTCATATGTCTTCTGATGCAGTCCCTGCACCATTTTGGTTGCCCTTCTCTGGACTGCCTCAATTTGGTTAATGTCCTTGTGAAAGTGTGGCCTCCAATGCACACACCGTGCTCTAGATGGGGCTAACCAGTGTCTTGTAAAGAGGGATTATTCCTCCTCTTACGACTTCTGATACCCTACTAATACATCCTAACAACCCCTTAGCCTTACCTACTGCTTTAGAGGTCTGCTTGGATGATTTCAGGTCATCAGTGATGATGATGCCCAAGTCTCTTTCTTCCTTTGTGACTGCTAGCAACTACCCTCCCAGCCTATAGGTGGCTTCAGGTTTCTCTTCCCTATGTGCATGATCTTGCACTTCTTGCATTAAATCCCAGTTGCCACTCTTCTGACCATTTTGCTAGTTTATCCAGATCTCTCTCATTCTGCCCACCCCATCTGGATCATCTACTCTGTTGCAGATCTTGGTGTCATCTGCAAACAGACAAGCCTTACCCTCTAGTCCATCTGCAAGGTCACTAATGAAGATGTTGAAGAGGACTGGCCCCAGGACTAATCCCTGAGGTACCCCACTTGTGACTTGCATCTCTTCTGACTGTATACCATTTACCACCACTCTCTGTTTTCTGCCCGTCAACCAGTTTGCCACCCAGTTGACCAACTTCTGACCCACCCCGAGCCTACCCAGCTTATTTATCAATCTTCTATGTGGAACAGTGTCAAAAGCTTTGTTGAAGTCAACGTGGCGACATCAACTGCTCCCCTTGGTCCACCACTCTGGTTACCCAGTCAAAGAAATCTATGAGATTAGTTTGACAGGACCTTCCTTTTGTAAACCCATGCTGTCTTGGATCCTGTGGCCCTATGGATTCCAGGTGTTGCACTATCCTTTCCCAAGGAGTGCCTCCATAATCTTGCCCACTACTGAGGTAAGACTGACTGGTCTGTAGTTCCCTGCCTCCTCCTGCTACCACTCTTGTGAGTGGGATCACATGAGCCCTTCTCCAGTCTTCTGGGACCTCTCCTGTGCTCAGAGACTCACTAAACAGTTCTGCTAATGGCTCTGCTAGTTCCACCTTTAGCTCCTTAAGTACCCCGGGATGTATGCCATCAGGTCCCATTGCCTTATCCACCCTGAGCTTAGCAAGCTCTTGTAGGACCCTTTCTTTTGTGAAGGGAGTAGTGCTCACCTCCCTCCCCCCTGTGTCCATGGTGCTGAGCTGTGGGCCCTGCCCTACCTTCTCTTCAGTAAATACTGAGCAAAAGTATCTATTTAGGATAGATGCTTTCACAGGGTCCTCCTCCTCACATGCTCCCTTTTCTCCATTAAGTTTAGCAATACCCCCTCTGGACTTTCTCCTTTCACTAATGTATCTATAGAAAGTCTTTTCACCTTCTTTTACTGTTCGTGCTAGTGTTTCCTCAGTTTGGGACTTTGCCTGCCTTACTGCCTTCCCTGCTTCCCTTAGGGCAGTTTGGTATGCCTCCCTATCTTCATCCCGCTGTGTTCCCTTATATTTCCTGAAGGCCAGCCTTTTGGCTCTGACCTTTTCTGCTACTGTATTTGAGAACCAAAGTGGTTTCCTTCTTCTTTTGCACTTCCTTTTCTGTCTAACACAATGGGATGTAGCTGTGGATGCACTGGGAAGTGGGGTTGTCACCTTATCACCTTTTAACTTGCTGCAAGAATTCTGTACAGGAGACATGACTTTTATTCATTGCCTACACTGAAATAAAGTAACTGCACTATTTTGATACTGCAATGGCAAGTTTGTTGCTTTTATTCGAAGAGAGCTTTGGACTGTGTTTTTCAGCACTCCATAACTTTAGCAGGTGCCGGTCTCACTTCCTTACTTTTTGTGCTCCTTGTTAAATCAAGAGTTGGCAAAAGCCAACAATATTTGCTTATTTATTTATTTGAACAGCAGTTTGAAAACCTTTGAGCCAGAGGTTCATTTACAAAGGTACCTTGTCACATAAAGGCAGAATCACAATACAACAGCATGTAAAACACAAATGAGTACAAAACAATGTGGTAGAACATCACGTTAATACAACAGAGGGAGGACAGCAATAATATCGTGAGGCACTCTAACTTATGTAGCTTTATTGCAGCAGTTTGTTGTTGTACATAATGCAGAAATAAACTGAGGAGAAATTAACATTTCCATTGAGGAGCTCAGTTAAGGTGTAGAGGCAATGTTGAGTTTGCATGAGGAGTAACTCTGTGAATTAACATTTCTATTTGTCATGCTCTGTTACTTTAAACTGTAAGCCAGAAGTGGTGACCCACTGCACAGTGACACCACAACAGTGAACCCTGAAAAAAGATCATTATAGTGGAAGTCGCTGTAATCGTCTGGGTTTCACCCGCGCGACTTCTCACAGTGTTCTGCCTCTTCCCGAAACAACTCTGACTTGGAGTTAATTAAAAGAAATGTGGGAGGTGCAGGACAGGAGCACGCCCATGGGGGGTGCGGGGGCACAGCTCCCCTCAAAAAACACCTCGAACATTGACGGCAGAATGCAGAGTGTCATCATTGTGCCATCAATGTAATAGATGTTGGCAACATCACTGTCGAATAGAAGTAGTGCTTCCAGTTAGCAGGGGCAGTGAGATGGTAAGGGAGGCACTGAGCACCATGGGAATCATAGTTCCAGGGTTCAGATCTTTCATTGATGGTAATAGGGATTCTGGGAAGTGTAAGCAGTTAGACACAAGTGATACAAAGTGAAAATAGAATTTCCTATAATCATTTTTATTCCCACAGAAGGGGCAATTAGCAGTGTACTGCAGCAGGGTGAGTAACTAACTGCTTATAAAATAGGGAGAGAAAATCCTCCAGTCTCATTAGTCATTACTTGCACATCAAATCTGTTTGATGTACAGGTAAAAACAAATTCAAAAACCAGTGCTACAGTGCCAAAGAAATCACTCTGCCATAGAACACTGAGTTTTTGAAACAATGCTATTTTTCCCCTTTTTAAGCGAGGAAACCATAATTCAATAAAAGTCTGCCCATAGACATATTTCGTGATTTTTGTAATAGGACATTTCATCCCAACATTTATCACAAATTCAAATGTAATTAAAAACATGTAATTTTATACATTGTTTATGTTGTTGCAGATGCCGACTGTGCTGCCGATCTCGCAGCATGTCTCCCCCCTCCCTCTCTGATGCTGATATCATTCCCATCTCTTCATGTGTTGAAACAAATAAAAATGGATAGTTTACTTTTTTTGTTTTTTAATTTTTGAACTCCAGCCCACACATTGTTATAAATTAGGCAGGGGAAGTCAGAAATACAACTGCTTGGTAATGCTGCTCATGCCATCACCATTGGTGGAGGGTCTAAAGTACAGATGATCAGCCATGTACTACCACTTCTATAAGAATCGCACAAAAATCTCAGTAGAGAAGTAGTAGGTAAAGCATGCACTTTCCAACAGAATACACTTATAGTTTTCCAGAATAAACCTGAGATGCAATTATAAAAGAAGACAGTTTCAGCTGACACACTGTTTTCCCATATATGCCACTCAAGCAGACACACTGTTTGATCCAAATGACACCGTTTAAACTCACACACCATTTGAGCTTACATAGGAATACAAGATACTTGCCAGTACACTGGGAGCTGAGTAAGTCATGGCACATTAACTATGGATGCCTGTGAAGGACAAGTGGCTTCAACCAATAACAGACACTTCAAGAGGAAAGACTATTTTACAATAAACGTTTCTATGTAAACAGTTTTTTTAACATTTAAAATTATTAAAATAGAAAGAAGCTCATTTTATAAGTGCAATAAGATACTCTGGGGTGTGCATTGAACAGATATTACCAGACGCTCAGGGGCTAAAGGCACTTGGCCTGAGTCCTCGTGCCTCACTACACCCCTGGGCATGTGATAATATCTGTTCAATGCACACCCTGTTGTGTCTTATTGCTTACATATAATTACAAATAGACTGTTAAAGTGTGCTTGGCAGTGAGAGTGTCTGGGCTGAAGGAATGCTGACAAAACTTCCGGTAGTAAAGGTGTGTGTGGAGGGGGGGGGTGATCAGGGAAGTAGCAAAACTAGCTGAAAAGAAAACAAAAACTAATTTTTTTTCACACTACTGACATTTGGAAAAAAGAAACCACTATACAAGCAGAGGAATATTAATAAGACATTTGTGAGAAATGTGTTACTCAATAGTGCCAATGCCATTTCTGTTTTTTGGGAGATACTGAAACTGAAATTGAGGCTGTGGGGGCAGTACAGTACATAAACAAAACTGTAGCAAGAGAAAGCAAGCTCAGTAGAGGTGTTGAAACAAAGATGAACCTACCTCAAGTGAAAAGCTGCAAGTTAACTTATCTATTCGGCATTTCCTGTGTTATTTTGCACCCTAAGCTATCAGGGATTGGGACACTGCAAGGGAGGCACAGGACACCTTGAAAACCATACTCCTAGGGTTCAGTTCTTCCATACATGGTGTTTGTTGATTCTGGGAAGTGTAAGCAGTACATCACAGGTGGGAGATGCCAAAAGTAGAAGTGAGGCTATGGGGCGGGATACAAAAAAGCCCTAATGAGTGAAGGTAAGCATGGCACATACATTGAGGCAAGGGCACATCTGCCACATGAATCCACTGTTAAAGAAGGCCAGGAGGCCAATCACCTTGCCAGACAGCTGATCTGACCACAAAATATAAAACAGACACGAGGCCTAACACCATAGACTATCGGTGTCCACATAAGATAATAGAGGAAAGTCAGTTGGTGTTGTGGAAAGGCAGGAGAAGTATTAGGTTTTAGGGACTGTGAGATGTCTGAGCCAGAGGAGGTGGGCAGGGATAGTGATGGCTTTGTGTGTGTGCAAGGTGCAACATACTGTAGTTAGCTTCTTGCAGATAGATATTATGTAGCTGACAGACAGGTTGACTGGAATGCAATGGTATTAGGGCAATGGAGATGGTTGTCAATCAATTTCTTGTTAGCATATATGACAAGGAAGAACAGCAGGTATCAGAGCTTTCCACAGACATTGATGTGGGGCAAATGTTAGAGGACAGAGAATGAGACAGAGGGAGGGTGGGGGGAGAATCCAAGGGTGTAAGCAGGCATACTCACTGTACAATTTATGTACAGTTTTTTGAGTACTTGTCCCAAACTATATGCCTTTTTGTTACCATTATCATTCAAATGTGGTGTAATATAGTTAGTGTGGGCTACTGGATAGTGTCTGTATCTGATTAACCCTCTATTGTTTATGACATAGATATGTGTACAACCTGTTTAGAGATTAGATGAGTCACCTGTTGTAATGGGGGGGGCAGCAGTTGGACAGGATGTGTATATTTTTGAAAGGGGGGGCAGCACTTGGAGAGAGTGTGTACAAAATGGAAATTTCTGTCTATACCCCTGGCAGAATCAGGATGGATATCAGGATGATGAGTGCATAAGAATGCAAGGCAGGAGGCAAAGGAGGGTGTAGACTGGAGTACCATGGAATTAGCTTTAGGAACAGTTTGGGGATACTAGCTGAGAAAGAGGAAGACTGAAAAGAGGAGGAGAGGGGAGCTAGAGAGAGAGACACTATTAGCAAGGAGAAAGTAGAGAGGTTCTAAGCATTTGCATCTAGTGGTCATAGGAGATGCTATGGCCTAGTTCATCAGCAGTACAATTTGCAGGTGGACAAGGAGAACAGGATAATGAATTGCTTTCAAGGAGTGAGAGTGGAGCACCTCAGGAGCGTAGAAGATGGGGTTCTCAGAGGAAGTAGGGAGAAACCAGTGCTCCTGGTTGTACACATGGAAATGAATTACACTGGGGGAAGAACAGAAGAAGACATTGGACAGAACCTCAGGAAAGGAAGTGTAAAGTACTGTAATCTTTTTGAAGATCCAACCCATGCTAAAGACTGAACATGTGAGGCAGAATGTTATACAGCTGACTAGCTCCTGGTTGTGTAAATGGCCCAGGGATGAGGGGTTTGACTTACTGGGGAACTGGGAGGACTTCTAGCACAGAAATAGCTTCTACAGGACTGATGGGTTGCATCTAAATAAGTCAAATCAAATCAAATCATCTTTATTTTAATAGCATCTTTCAAAAGCCAAGGCGCTGTACATAAAACCAATTACATCAGATAAAAACAGAAACAAGAAAAACAAATCATCCATATAGGAAGTTGGCAAGGGTACTGGGGTGAAGAATCAACAGGATAGCAGTGGAGCATTTAAAATAATGAGAGACAGGTAAAAATATATCCGGTGCAACCTCCTGGATTAAAATGCCAGACCTGGACCAAGGTAAAACTTAATAAACTAACAAAAGGAACAGGATTTCATGGAAAAACTCAGGATAAACAAACAGGGAAAAGGAGAGGAGAAACCCCAAACAAGAAGTGCATATTACTAAATGCTCGAAGTCGAAATATCAAAATGTGGTATATAGAGGAATTAATATACAGGGCTTAACCAAATATCATAGTAGTTACTGAAACATGGTGAGTGGAAGAAAATAATGGGGGTAAAAGCATCCAGGGGTATAGCAATATATGTTAACAAATGGATCAAAACTAGGGGGGAATGAAATATAAAAAGCAAGGAATTCAGAAATGGAATCATTAGCATTAAGGGATGAAGGGACAAGAGGAGGGCAGTGCAGTCTTAGGGTAATTTATAAAATGCCGGACTAACCAGGAAGAAAATGGGCATAACATTAATAATGAAACTGAAAAAAGCAATTTTAGAGAAGGAGATTATACTAATCAGAGACTTTAACAGGGTTTTGCTTAGCTCTAAAAACTGATTAGTGTTTTGCTAATAAAAGTGCTAAAACTTTGTGAAAATGCACAGCTCTTGCCTCACTGTGTTTAACAAACACAGCACTTCTAGAAAATCTATATAAATACTTTCTGTACAGTTAGTATTGTCCCAAGAAAAAAACTGCTAATCAATTATTTAAAACCCTGTTTAATCTCAGAGACATAAATTGGCAAATATGCATGGTAGCCAGCAAAGCTGGCAAGCTAATACAGTCAAACCCACTGAAATGCATGACCTCAGGAGATCTGCAGCTTATATTTTAAGTGGGCCATGCAACTATGCAAACTTGCCAATTAATGGTTTGTGGAGGTCTGATGTTTGTGCTATGTATGAACCAAAGTTTTAGCAGGTTTACATGGCAGGTTTAAATAGGAGTTAACATGAAGTTTGTTTTCTCCTCATGCAATGCTTCGTGTTTTTTTACGCTGTGTCGAAGAGAAATTTAGTGAATCAGGTTTAGTGCTTAAACTGTGCCTTTACTGTTAAAAAAGGGCATCTGGACAGTAAAAAGTTCTAATTTTTATACTTTGGTTTAAAAGAGCTGCTACTGTGATCATGGTGTGAGAGTGTAGTACAATAAAGATGTGAGTGGGTAATGAGATCAGAATGTGAGTGATTGTCAGCTGAAGTACAGGAGCAGAAGTTCTCCAGCTCATGCTGTTACACCTATCTCATTTTATACAGGAAATCATAGCTGATTAGGTGTTAAATGGCAGACCAGGTACAGAGCAATGAAATCTGAGAGTGGTCAGAGCATAATAAGAGACTGTGTGAATATGCATCAGGCAAAAGAAAAAGCATTTAAATTGGCTACAATAATGCACCTAAAGGGGCTAAATAACAGGAAAAATAGGAAAAGAATTGGCAAACTGAAAATGTATGCATTAAGGTGGGATTTGTGTTTAGTATGTGTTTAAGTGGGCTTGACTGTAGTATAAATGACAAATGACTACAATTTGGGTTGGCTTGTACTTAAGGTATCAGGGATGGAACAACCTTGGATTTGGTATTAAGGGGATACATGATGGTTACGTATGTGATAGCTGATATATCAACATGAGTGGCAAGTGAGCTTGGGGTTATCACGAGTGGCATAGCCACGGTGATTGACCCCTGAGCTCACTTGCCAAGAGTGCTGATATTCAGCTATCACATACGTAACCATCGCATATCCCTTTTATATAATAGGGGTTTGCTGCTTGTTAATTTGTATTTCAGCCGTATATTTATGTGGTATGCTGTTTACTTTTGTGGGTGGGGAGCAGAGCGCCATAAAAATGCAGTACGCCAGTGTTTTTTTGTTTTAGATATTGACGTGTATACAGTGGAGATATCAGGTGTTCCATAGAGAGAGTACTGATAACTTTTCGGTTTTCAACTGTGCACGTGTCATTTATTGATTGTTGCTCTCTAGTGGTGACCTGGGGTTTTATCAGATGGCTTATCAGCAAACCCCTATTATATAATAAGCAATATGAAAGATGAATTAACAGATAGTAAAAACAGACAGAAAATAGCAGGAAGTGACCATAACACTGTTCCAGGGCTGAGAGGGACTAAGGAAACCCTCCCCTCACCAGCCAATTGCCCCAGCTGGACTATGAACACCTCCAGCACTCCTGCTTCTCACCACCACTGTTCCAGGGTCGAGAGGGACTAAGGAAACCCTCCCCTCCCCAACCGACTGCCTCAGCAGGACTCTGAACCCCTCCAGGTATTGCAGCCTCCACAGTGCTGTGTTACACTTGGCATCCAGCATCATTTTTAAAGTGTCGGCCTAGTGATACTGATTGTTTTTCAAGCTTGCTGTGTGCTCTAGCATTACCTTGCACTGCTCTGTATTTGGGGGGTACTTTAAGAATGCAGACTGCATTGCTAACATTTCTCAGATCATTTATCGGGTGCCCTTGCTTGTTTCGTTTAGTACTGCAACATGTTTTAGTTTGTCTTCTTTAGTCTTCTGTCTGTGCTCTCTAGCTGCCTCAGTCTATCCCTCCCCATGCCTTCTCAACCCTCCCATTCTCTGTGTCTGTCTCCTTCCCAATTGTGAAGTCACTGACCTGTCCATATTTAATTTTAGTGCCCCTGCTTCTCCCCACCACTGTTCCATGGTCAATAGGGACTAAGGAAACCCTCCTCTCCCCAGCCAGCAGAGCCAGCAGGACTCCTAACCCCTCCAGCACTCCTGCTTCTCACCACCACTGTTCCAGGGTTGAAAGGGAATAAGGAAACCCTCCCCTCCCCAGCCGAAGGCCCCAGCAGGAGTCTGAACTCTTCCAGGTATTCCTCCACAATGCTGTAGCTGTGTTCCACTCAGCCTACGGTGCCATTTTTAAAGTGTCAGAAGAGTGATACTTATTGTTTATTAAGCCTGCGGTGTGCTCTAGCATTCCCTTGCACTGCTCTGTATTTGAGGGGGTTCTTTAAGAATGCTGACTGCATTGTTAACATTTATCAGGTCATTTATCTGGTGCCCTTGCTTGTTTCATTTAGTACTGCAATATGTTCTAGTTTGTCTTCTTTAATCTTCTACCAATGCTCTCTAGCTGCCTCAGTCTATCCCTCCCTGTGACTTCTCATTCCTCCCCTGTCCTCCATTTCTGTCTCCTCCCCTTTTGTGAAGCCACTCACCTGTCCATATTTAATTTTCAGCAGTACTGATTCTCACCACCACTGTTACAGGGTCAAGAGGGACTAAGAAAACCCTCCCCTCCCCAGCTGATGGCTCCAGCAGGACTCCAAACCTCTCCAGGTATTGCAACCTCCACAACGCTGTAGCTGTGTTCTACTCGGCATCTGGCACCATTTTTAAAGTGTTGGTCGAGTGATACTGATTGTTTATTAAGCCTGCTGTGTGCTCTAGCATTCCCTTGCACTGCTCTGTATTTGAGGGATGCTTTAAAAATGCAGTCTGCATTGTTAATATTTCTTAGGTCATTTATCTCGGGTCCTTGCTTGTTTCATTTAGTACTGCAATATGTTCTAGTTTGCCTTCTTTAATCTTCTACCTGTGCTCTCTAGCTGCCTCAGTCTTTCCCTCCCCATGCATTCTAAACCCTCCCGTTCTCTGTTTCTGTCTTCTCCCCTGTTGTGAAGTCACTAATCTGTTCATATTTAATTTCAGCACTCCTGCTTCTCACAACCACTGTTCCTAGGTCAAGAGGGACTAAGGAAATCCTCCCTTCCCCAGCCAATGGCCCCAGTAGGATTCTGAACCTCTCCATGTATTGCGACCTCTACAACACTTTAGCTGTGTTCCACTTGTCGTCTGGCACCATTTTTAAGGTGTTGACCGAATGATACTGATTGTTTATCAATCCTGCTTTGTGCTCTAGTATTCTGTTGCTCTGCTCTGTATTTGCGGGGTATTTTAAGAATGCTGACTGCATTGTTAACATTTTGTAGGCCCTTGCTTGTTTTGTTTAGTACTGCAAAATGTTCTAGTTTGCCTTCTTTAATCTTCTACTGTACCTGTGCTATCTAGCTGACTCGGTCTATCCCTCCCCATACCTTTTCAACCCTCCCCTGTTCTCTGTTTCAGTCTTCTCCCCTCCTGTTGTGCAGTCACTGACCTGTCTATATTTAATTTCAGCATTCCTGCTTCTTACCACGACTGTTCCAGGGTCAAGAGGGACTAAGCAAACCCTCCTCACCCCAGCCGACTGCCCAAGCAGGACTCCGAACCCCTCCAGGTATTGAGACCTCCATAACGCTGTAGCTGTTTTCCACTTGGCATTGCACTGCCATGCTTTGTGTGACATTGCTCCTCAGTTCCCACCTTCCCACACCAGCCACCCTCCCACTCAAGGCTGGGTGTATATTTACACATGTCCAATGGTGCTTGTAATCATCAGGCTACTTGTACACCCCTCCATACACCTGAACATGGTACAGTCTGCCTCATTGCCTCCCCACCCCTCTAAACTTTAGTTTATCATTCATTACCTATCCCACCCCCCACAAGACACTTGCTTGCCATCATGGAATGACAGGAGTACCCCACTTCAACTTCTCTTACTAACTTTAGTACTAATTAGAAAGACAAACGCAAATTCAAAATAAAGTGATCAATACAGTTGTTTGCAGCATCCGTTCCTCCTTCCCTTCCTAAATGTCTTATATTTTTACCTACCTACTTTCACCTACTAGTAATCCCTCCCTCCTGTACTGCAAACCCTTCCCTCACCCTCCTGCTTTGCCCCATTTGACCCACTTTCTGATAATCCTTATTTTCTGACAATCCTTACTGTACTGCTAATCCCTTCCCACCCCTCTCCTTCATCGCCCCACTTTCTGATAATCCTTACCTCCTGAACTGCCAAACCTGCCCTCCCTCATAACCTTGCCCCATCCGTCTCGCTCCCCTCCTAAATCCAGCAATACTAGTTTACTCCCATGGCCTTAAAAGGGCTCAGTGTTGGCATCCTCACCTGTGGTCTACTACTACCACTACTCTTGGAGCACACCCTTTGTCATTTGCCTGCCCCCTCAATAATGCCTTCACACCTGCTACCCCTTTCTACACATCTCCACAGCAGCTCTCTACTCCTCCTCTTGGACTCCTTTCCAAGTGTCACACTTTGCTTATTAGGGTACCACATCATTAACCTTCACTCCTCACTCCTCTCAAATGCTATATCCCTACTATCTCACCAGTTTGGTTCCCTCCTATTACTAGCTGGTGACATTGAAACTAACCCTGGCCCCATATCATTCACTCCTTCCTCACATCAGATCTGGCCCAGCCCCAACAACCTATGTATATACACCTGAATGCAAGAAGAATGGTACCAACAATTCATGATATAAAGGCCCTCTCTGCTCTCTATAAACCACACATTCTTGCAATCTCAAAATCCTGGTTGTCAACCTCCATAACTGGCTCCATAATCTCTCCCCCAAACTTCAACACCTTTCAAAAGGATGAACACCCCAAAAAAGGAGGGGACAAACAGTTATACATTGATGCCAACTTCCTGGCCAAAATCTGTGACTTTCCCTATACACCAAGTACCCTCTGCGAATGGCTGTCAGTTAGTGTCACACTAGGTCCAAAAACCTTACGTATTACCTGCACTTATAACCCACCCAAAGTTGGACCAAGTGGTCTCCACAACCTAACTCAAATGATCAGCACACTCCTGGCTTCATAGCACATCATAATAGGTGACTTCAATCTGGACTGGCTTGTCAAATTACCCACTTACCTGGACACTCTAAGCCCAGGTCACTTACAGGAAATAATTTAAATCCCAACCAGGTTCAACCACAGGTCTGGTAAACATACCCTTCTGGATTCGATCTTGGTAAACAAACCCGAAAGGATTCTTGCCATGGGAGTACTAAGTGACTCTATTAGTAACCACCATGCCTTTGATTGCCAATGGCACAACATAGCCCCAAAACACTCCCCACCCAGGATCATCTCCTATAGAAGTGACTTCAACATGAACATAAACTCCTTCTTAGCCATCCTGCACCAAACTGGCTGGTCCTTTATTGACACAGCACCTAATGTAAACTCTGACTTCAAATTCTTTATCTACACCTTTACAACAGTACTCGACAGGCATGCACCTCTGTGCACCCATAAGGGTCAAAGCCAAAAGATCACCTTGCTTCACACGTGACATTTTCTCCCTCATGCACAAAAGAGATGCATCTTGGGCTAGATATAAGGCCTCAAACTGCACCTCTTAATGGAACATATATAGACATCTCCATAACAAGTGTAAATATTTAATCTTCACAGCCAAATGCCAGTATCTTAAATCCCACCAAACCCAGAACCTGCATAACCCCAAGGAGTTCTGGCCTACAAACAACACACTCCTTAATGGCCAGCCCCACCACAAATCATATCCATTGAACAAAACGGCATCACACAAAGTGACCCTACCAAGATTACCACCCTCTTTAAGTACTATTTCTGTGACCTCTCCAAGTATAGTCCTACTGATGAAGTTGATCCCGACCCACACCAGACTGAACCTGATCTCCAATGGTCTCCCTTCTACATTAAAAGGGTGACACACAATGAAGTGCTCAAGCTCCTCCTCTCTCTCAAAATCAACAAATCGGCCAGACGTGATGGTTTCGCCCCAAGATTCCTCAAACTTGCTGCCTCCCAAATTGCACTGCAAGTCTCAAAATCCTCAACGTATCATTCTCTAACAGTACCATGCCCAACCTCTGGAAAACATCCATAGTAATTCCCCTTCACAAAAAAGGGAAAAAAACTTCCTTTGATAACTACCACCCTATATTGATTCCCTCTGTCCTTGCCAAACTTCAAGAGAAAATTGTACACTGCCAGCTCACCAGATATTTGAAGCAATATAACCTCATATGCCCAGAACAACATGGCTTTCACAAAGGCCATAGTACCGACACGTCCCTTCTAACCTTCACTGATGTTATCTATCAGGCAATATATAAAGGCCATGTCAAAGGTGCTGTACTCATCGACCTGACAAAGGTCTTTGAGCTTATCAACCATAAAACACTCATTTGCAAGCTTCAGGCACTTGGTCTAGGGCCCTCCACCACTGCCTGGTTCAAGGACGATCTACACAACTGCCAGCAAGCCATTAAAATTGGAAACTTCCTATCCAACATGAATCCCATACTCATTGGAGTTCCACAGGGCTCCACCCTGGGATTACTCTTGTTCTCTTTCTTTATCAACAATCTCCCCACCATCTGCAGCCCAGTCCACACACTTCTCTAAGCATACAATGCTGTCCTCTTTACCCACAGTGACAATATCGTATTCATCAACAGCTCCCTTAGCAATGCATTCACTGAGCTTCAGGACTGGTTTGCTCAATAAAGAATGGTCCTAAACTTGCCTAAAACACAGTCCATGCTGTTGGGATCCAAACATAAACTTACCAAACTCTCCCTCCTCCTCCTGAGCATTGATGCTGGTAATGGTTCCTGTTTACAAAACACCAACTTATTTAAATACCTGGGGTTACAACTCGACCCCTCCATCTCATTTGAGTCACACCTCCAATATACCACCTCCACTGTCCATAAAAACCTAGGCTTCCTCTACCATGCCTGCAACTTCCTGACTTCTGATGCCAAGGTCAAAATCGCTCATGCAAATCTTCTTTCCATGCTTGACTGTGGTTTGACTGTCATTGATTCTACCAGCACATCTGCACTGCAAAAAAGCATACATTATACTATAACATAGCCAAATTTGCCTCTGACTGCATCTGAGACATCTACCACTGCACCACACTTGACAATCTTCATTGGCTACCTCTCAACCTCAGAACAAACCTTGCTTTTGCCTCCTTAATCTTCAAAATCCTTCATACTGGAAACCCACCATACCTTGCCAAACAGATCCCTCTTGCAACTCTCCCCATCTTTCGTCCTACCTCCCATAACAATATTTCTGTCCCATTGTTTCGTACCAGCACAGGCCAGCGGTCCTTCTCCTCCACCATAGCCTCCCTAAGGAACTCTATAACTCTCCCAATTAGAAATACCACCTCTCTCCAAACCTTCACAAATCTTCTAAAATTACATTACTCCTCCTCTGTTACCTGCCAATGTTTCAGCTAACCCCTCCCTTCTACCACCCTATCTCATCCTATCACCTGATGTTTGTTTATGATGTATTAGTAATTACATTTCCTCAGCTGTACATGTTGGTTTATATAAAATGTATATGTTGCTGGAATATACTGTATCTTTAACTATCATTCCTATTGTACATGATGTTTGTATATTATGAGCGGGATATTCAGACTGCGCCAGGCTGTGGTGCAAGCCTGGGCACAGTGCAACTTGGATGCACAGGGGCTTGGACAGGGTGATATTCAACGGAGCTGTGCCATGGCACAGCATCATTGCATATTGCACCTTGGCCACCCACAGTGTGCATGGTGCAGTGGCACTGTGCCAGTGCAAGTGGCCAGAGTGGAGCAGGGGGATGCGTAGCGCAAGTGCCATTGCGATAGGTGCAACCACCACGATATTCAAAGGTGCACATGCAAATGGGGCCATAATGCATGCAAGGCACAAATGGGGCCATTTGCATGTCATTATGGCCCCATTTGCATGCAGGTGCACCGAACCCTGGTGACTTGCACCTGGCACCCTGCCAGGCTGTAGCCATTGGGGACTGACACCCCTTGCGCAAGCGGCAACACGCTCCGATGCCCGATCATGGGCATATGTAGTAAACTTAATAGTCCTACATCCCTGGTGGTCCAGTGGATGCTTGCAGCCTGATCACAGGCATATGTAGTAGAATATATAGTCCTATATCCCTGGTGGTCCAGTGGACCACTAGCAGTCCAATTGCAGGCATCAGTAATAAATAATTACAGACCAATCCAACCCTGGTGGTCCAGCGGTACCCCCCTCTCCACCTGCCTGGGCCCACTACCCGCTCCCCGGTCAGCGGTGGTCAGCAGCTCCCCACCCACTTGCTGCCTACCACCCGCCCCAGACTGACTCCATATCGTAAATCTGTGTGCCCATTGGTCACAGTGTGAGCCAATGGGTGCACATTTATACCAGAGGCCATATAATGTCCAGATATGGAATGGATCCATTCACATATCTGGACTGTGTAGTATAGTACAACTGCATGCCCATTGGCTCACGTTGTGGACCAATGGGCATACAGCTACCATATGGAGTCAGTCAGTGGGCAGCAGGCGGCAAGTGGGTGAGCTACCCCTGCCGCTGACCAGGGAGGAGGTGGTGGGGCTCAGTGGGTGGGTGGGGAGGGGTACTGCTGGACCACCAGGGTTGGATTGGTGTGTAATTATTTATTACTGATGCCTGCGATTGGGCTGTGAGTGGTCCACTGAACCACCAGGGATATAGGACAATTACTTTTACAACATATGCCAGCGATCAGGCTGCGAGTGGTCCACTGAACCGCCAGGGATATAATACTATTGATTTTTCTACATTTACCCATGATCGGGCATGGGGGGGGTGCCACCACGAAGGTGTCGCCGGAGCTCGGGTGGCTACCCACAGGTGGCAGCTGCTGTGTTGTGCCCTGCAATGATGCAGTTCACCTGTGGGTGGTCAGCTGTTGCTCCTTTTTTTTTTGGCTCACCTGTGTGCAGCGCAGGTAGGGGTTGCGCATGCATGGGCTCAGTACATCCCGGGCTGAATATTGGGAAGTGCGGATTATGCATGGGCACACCCCCCCCACCTGTGCCGCATACATTACTGACACACTCCGGTGCATCGGGATTTGTGCCAGGCTCAATCCCCCTTTAAATATCATGCTGGGGCACATCAGTGGGTTGTGCATGGTGCAACTGTATTGCACCATGCGCAACCCTTCTGTATATCCTGCCCTATGTATATTATGTTTGTTCTTTGTTTGTACCAGTGCAAATGCACCTGGGTTGTGCCTGAAAAAGGCTCAAATCAGCCAATGTACTTATCTGGTTAGCAAAGTGAAATAGATAAACAACAAGGTGACATTTAAAATCTTAAACAATCAGCAATGAAAAAAGGGCAGACAATGTATTATGACTACAAAGTGGGAAGACATAACAAATTGAGGGACAGTTCAAAGAAGGGAATTGGTGCAGGTATACACAGAGATGTTGCAAAATGTTATTTTGACAGCGAAATGGCCTGATGACATTTTTCACAAAATTGTGAAATTTCAGCCGCAATTTTGCCCGCATATGTCCCATCATTTATATTTTATTTTCTGCCTCCCTGGTGTCTAGTGGTCCCCCACTGGCCAATCACCAGCCAAATTAAAGACCTTCTCTCCCCCAGCCACTCTGAGTTATCCCCAGCCATCAATCTTTAAAAAAAAATTCCCCTCCCCATCTCTGGTGTCCAGTGCCTCCCCCCCCAGTCAATCGCCGGCCGAATTCAAGAATTCCCCAAGTCACCCCCAGGCCCCTGGCCCTCATTCTTTAAAAAAAGCAATCCCTTCCCCTGTCCTTGGTGTCCGGTGGACCCCCCTCCAATCACCAGCTGAATTAAGGTAAAGAACCCTCCCACTCCCCCAGTCAATCCCAGTTATTTTCCCCTCCTCTCCAGCCATGAACCTGGTTCCAATCTTCAAAATAAAAAAAGCAATCCCTTCCCCTGTCCCTGATGTCTAGTGGACCCCTTCACCCCCCACCCTGTCTTAAGTCAGGGCCCCCACTCCCCCCAGTACCCCAATCAGGCCACTGGTGCAGCCCTCCACTCACCTCCATGGCTGACAATCCATCTGAGCACTCAATGAGCGAGCATGTGCTTGCACAAAGCACAAGCTCATTCACTGAGTGCTCAGATGAACTACCAACTCCATGGAGTGAATGAAGGCTGCTGCCAGTAACCCAATCAAGCTGGGGAAGAGATGGGATCTGACTTAGGAGCATGCTGAGTGAGAAATAATGACCACACGCAGGGACGGAGGAAGCACTTTTTATTTGAAAGATTGGAACCAGGAGTCATGCTTTCAGAAGGAAAATAGTGGGGTGACTGAGAGTGGCAAGGATTCTTTACTTCAATTAAACCAGTGATCAGCCTGGGGGTCTACCAGGCACCAGGACAGGGAGGGATTGCTTTTTTCAAAGTTTGGGGGCTGGGGGCCTGGGGTGACTGAGGGGGGGTTCTTGAATTCAGATGGTGATCGGCCGGGGGGAGGGACCACTAGACAATAAGAACAGGGAGGGGAATTTTTTAAAAAAAAGATTGGTGGCTGTTGGAGAAATTGAGAAATTTCAGCTGTGGGTGACGAAATTTCACCCATGAGTTGCAAATTTCACTGGTTTGAGGGATTTTGCATTTCACCCAGTGAAATATTTTGTGAAATCCACAAATTCCATTAAATATTTCGCTGGGTGAAATTTTCCAGTTTCACACAACACTAGGTATATGTTATGTAAAATTTTAAACAAGCAGTGAAGTTTATTAAAATCAAACATATTGAAGCTAAGAGAAAAGTGAAGTATGACAAGAAAGTATGAAATCAATGTGGCTGACAGATAAGATAGAGAAAGAAAGAAATAAGGGTAAAACTTAAGTCCTGCAGACAATCAGAAAAACATGGTACAAAGGAGTCAGCGGAATAATACAAAGAGGAAGTAAAGCAGTACAAGAAGTTGACAGCGAATGAAAAGAAAGCATTAGAAAAATGCTTAGGAACAGTAAATAATGTGAATTTAAAAGAATTGTACTGATATTTTAATGGGAAGTACAAGCAAATTAATGGGGTTGGTCCACTGAAAATGGCGGGAGAAATAATCAGAGACCAGAAACAGAAGGCAGCAGGGGTGCTAAACAAGTTCTTATGATCTGTATATGGAGCAAAGAATATAGTTGATGAGGGTAATAGGTAGACCCCGGAGC
The DNA here is from genome assembly GCA_016271365.2 of Neoceratodus forsteri. Taxonomy (NCBI): domain Eukaryota; kingdom Metazoa; phylum Chordata; order Ceratodontiformes; family Ceratodontidae; genus Neoceratodus; species Neoceratodus forsteri. Next base: position 377,878,653 of record CM057449.1, read on the forward strand.
ATTTGTTAGCAGTTGAAATAGTTAGTTGCAATTCAATGCAGTTGCAATCAGTTGCAATTGCATTGGATTGCAGTCATAAAATAATGGAGTTGAAATCAACTGCAGTTGATGATTCCATGACTCTTGCAGGTTTGCTTTTGTGTTGCACTGCAGTGTGTTTTCTCCTTTTTTCTTTGCTGGGGGGGAAAGATGCCGGAGGACCGCGAATATCTGACAGTCCCCAACCGCCGGCACTGAGCCTTACAGCCAATAAAATGCACCCCTAGCTCCTGGACATGAAGCATCCACCAATTAGGAGAGCTAGAAGGAGGAGCCAGGAGGTTGAGAGTGTCTGTGACAGGCTGCATGAGGTGGCAGGGACAGCATGCCTAGGTAGGCGATGAGAGTGTCAGGAGAGGAGGCAACTGTGTTGGTGTGTGGGCAACGGAGCGAGCAGTGTTTTTCTGCAGAGACAAATTTTGGTTCTGCCTTTAATTTAAAAATTAGTTAACTTTTTCCACTGTCTTGATGTGTCCAGTGCCCGGAGAGAGACTAGTGTGTGGCTGTGCAGGTCCCAGTCAGTCCTCCAGCAAAGTCAAACAGCAATCATGTGAAGGCAGCAAGTCAGTGGTCTGGTTATGGTTGGGATCAGCCCGTGACCCCATCATCTGGGCCTGTTGGGCGATTCTCACTCAGTCTCAGTGAGGTCTTCAGAGTCAGTGAGGTGGAGGAGTGGTAGGTGCACTAGTTCCACTGCACAGAGTAATGGAGTGGGGATGTGGGTCTAGGTTGTGGACCGACTGTGTGGGTTGGGAGGAGGGAGCACATAGCTCCAAAAATACACTGGCACCACCACTAAGTAGAGCAGCAGTGGCAGCCTGAGCCATGAAGCCACCTGACGATGCTGACCGAATCATCACCCGACACCTGACCAAACTGGCAACAGACTACTACAGTGAGCAAGGTACTGTATGGGATGTGTATGTAAGGCTCACCAGGTCTGGGCAGTAGGAAGGAGGAGAATGATCTCCCACAGACTACTTAGTCTGCCTGTGTGTCTGCTGCATGTTGGGCTGGCTTGTCTGGCCGACTGAGGGCTTGGGGGCTGTGGGGTCCAGGTGGCCGAAATTGAAAAGCCAAAGGGATCAATCATCATTGATCTACTGCTGGTGGCCTGGCTTGACTATCTCTGATTGTGGTGGCATTGTGAGTAAGTCAGACTCCCCACAAGGTCGTGGAGCAGGCCAGGCTCAGGCGGTCGATTCGTGAGTTCCCGGACCTATAGGAAGCTGGAGCAATGAGAATGATCGGTCAGGTCCAATGGACAAAATGTTTGTTGTTTGTCATTGTAGGAATCGAATAGACTAAATATTAAAGTTGTCACGGCAAGATGAATAACATTTAAAAAAACACATTAGTATACATGCTGAAAGCCAAAACTAGCTCAGAAACTGTCAGAAAATGTTTTTTTTTAATATGCATGAGGTTTTTTTCGTTTTAAATTTAAATTATGGATACATCTCGGTTCTGGTATACCATACAGGAGGTATTTCTAGGGGTCCTCCATTAAACTGTTTTTAGTCTTACAAATTCTACGACTACTAGTAAACTAACATATACTGATAGTTAGCTCTGTTTGCAAAAAGGTACCTTCTAGCTTCTGTGGGGTGTTTAAGAGGCTTTACCAATACTGTATTTTAGACTCACAGTTCTTTTTCTAAGTAACTAGTATTACTGCTGCTTATTTTTTCATACTGTATACTGTTTTACTGCCGTGCTTCAACTTGTTACTTTCAGGGACTTAGTATATTTTGCTGTTGTTTTGACTGGTTATTGTGCTTTAGTGGGTCCCTGCTGTGTGTAGATTTGTTTCACTGCACTTTGTATTTGCATTTTAAAGAGCAGCCAGCTTCTTAGCTACTGCTGACTAGTTGCTGCTCCCTCCAACATATGCAATACCTCACCTGCCCCAGAGTTAAGGCATAAATATTTCCTTCTGTTTTTGACCATTTATAAAGCTATAATGCTGCTAATCCCAAAAGCTAAAACGGAGCTGCTTCCTGACCTTAACACAGCAACATGCCCCCCATGTAGGCACATGCAGCCCCGTTTTGTGATGTCAGAAGGTGAAGGATATGTGTGCACATGCCCCATTGATTTGGGGGGGAGGACTTTTCCATACATTTTATTAACTTTTATAGTTGAAATTGTAATAAAAAAAGATACTAAGTTAAAAAAAGTGTGACAAACTACTACGTATTAAAATTTAACAATGGTGAAAGTTGAAAAAATTGGTTGGATTTTCTTCAGTTACTTGAAGTCAGAAATTTCAAACTAATTGAAAAAATCAGTTATAATGGGTGGTAAGTCAGTCATAATTGTTTTTCAACTGACTCTGCGGTCTAGTAATAGGGGGCCAAAAAAGAAAGAAAATGGAGAAAGATGGGATCAAGGGAATGATTACCAGCAAGAAGGTACTTGACAAACTATAAAGGTAAATAAATCGGCCAATCCAGATGACATTTACCCAAAGGACCTGTAAGAACTTTCATAGGAATTAGCAGCATCAGTATTAACTAAGATATAGCTTCCATAGAGATGTGAGAAGTGCTGTGGACTAGAGGGAGGCAACAGCAACACCATTGTTTTAGAAGGGGGACAGAGGTGAGCTAACAAAGCACAGACCAGTCAGTCTGATTGCCATTCTATGCAAAATTATGCAATCCCCTCATTAAGGAAAAAATAATGTAAGAGTTGAATGGTTTGGGATACAGATAAGCAGCATGGCTTCACTGGTGGAAGACAATGGCTAACTAATTTATTAACTTTTTATTAACTAGTTATTAAAATCTGAAAGGGGCATACTAGTAGAATTTACAGTATTTTCTTGGATTTCAGCAAGATGTTCAATAAGGTATCTCATGGAAAACATAGAAACATAGAATTTGACGGCAGATAAGGACCGCTTGGCCCACCTAGTCTGCCCATTTTCCTACCTAACAGATAAGCTGCAGATCCTAGTTAACCAACAGCTTACTTCCTCTTACCCCCCACTAGGACTGCCTTATGCCTGTCCCATGCATTCTTGAAGTCCCCCACTGTTCTTGACTCCACGACCTCCTCAGGGAGGCTGTTCCATGCATCCACAACCCTCTCAGTGAAAAAATACTTCCTCACATTACCCCTGAGCCGTCCCCCCTCTATCTTCAAATTGTGCCCCCTTGTTCTTGCACATCTCTTTTTCTGGAAGATGCTACCCTCTTGGACTTTGTTAATTCCCTTGAGGTACTTGAAAGTTTCTATCATGTCCCCTCTCTCCCTTCTTTCCTCAAGAGTATGCATATTTAAGCTCCTTTAATCTTTCTTCATATGTCTTCTGGTGCAGACCCTGCACCATTTTGGTTTCCCTCCTCTGGACAGTCTCCACTCTGTCTATGTCTTTGCAGAGATGGGGTCTCCAGAACTGCACACAGTACTCCAGATGGGGTCTCACCAACTGTCTGTACAGAGGGATAACAACTTCCTGTTTTCTACTGTTGATGCCTCTTCCTATGCATCCCAGTATCCCCCCAGCCTTCCCTACTGCCTTCTCACATTGCTTGCCCACCTTTAGGTCATCTGATATAATTACCCCCAGGTCCCTTTCAATTTTTACAGTTGTCAGTATCTCACCCCCCATTGTGTACGCTTCCCCTGGGTTTTTGTTTCCCATGTGCATTACCTTGCACTTCTCTGCATTGAATCAGAGCTGCCATACATTTGACCATTCCTCCAACCTTGCCAAGTCCCTTCTCATCCTTTCCACTCCATCTTATTTAGTTGTTTTACCAGGTATAGCACACTAAGCTGGAAGCTTTTTTACAGGAGCGACCTGGGAGCACAAGGAGGTTAAGTGACTTGCTTAGGGCCACACAGTATGCAAGTGGAAGCTGTGGGATTCAAACCCAGATCTGGTCTGCTGGATGTCACCAGATTTGCAGCTCAGAGCCTTAGACCACTGTGCTATACTGCCTCCTGAATCTTGTGTATCAACCCTGTTGCAGATCTTTGTGTCATCTGTGCCAAAATTGCTAAATAAATTGAAAAGCAAAAATATTATAAATAATTTAATATGCTGGATTAAAATCTGACTGTCAGAAACAGAACCCTGATAAAGTGGCTGTACAAAATAAATAAATAATAATAATAAAAAGCTGCTAAGACCTGAGAGTTATATCCAGTGAGTAGAACAGCAACATCACAGTTTAGCTTCTAATACAATCTAAAAGAAAATGAGACAAAAGCCTGAAAGAAAAAGAAAAAGAAAAGCAAAATGCTAAATAATAGAGCATTTAAATCAAATGTCCACAAAAAATAATAGAGAATGAATAACTATGTATTATTTTAAACTGATTCAGGATACGCCTTTGTATGAAGGCAGTATAATGCAGTGGGTTAAGGCTCTGAGCTACAGATCTGGAGGCCTGGGTTTGAAGCTCATAGCTGCCTAGGTGCATACTGTGTGATCCTAAGCAAGTCACTTAACTTCCTTGCGCTCCCAGGCTGCATCTGGAAACAAGCTTCAGCTTAGTAAGCTACTCTTGGTTAAACAATGTTTAAAGCCATTTAACTACTGTAAGTGGAAAAACAGACAATGTTGGCAGAAAATGACCACTGGTCCATCCAGTCTGCCCTATTTTACTCTATCCTACCCCAGGATCTAATGTCTAATGATGGTTATTGACCTCCCCTCCTCTCCCCCTCACCCCCTTGCCCCCCTGCCTTATTGCTTTCCCCCGGTGTAACTATCAAGACTTTTACTTGGTCCTTGTGACATTACAAGTGACAAGAGTTACTGCTTTCATACAAATATCCTGGGAATACCGAAATGGGGGATATAGCAGCTTGCATCTGTCACAAGTCCCCTAGTGCCATGCCACAACCCATTTATGGAAGTAAGTCTGGCACAATCCCCCTTTTGTACATGCAGCCTGTGTTTGACACTAGCTGTCTTTCTGAATAGCTCCTGGGGCATCTTTTGGTGCAAGGTGCCATTTGCGGCAATCATGTTTGATGCAGGCACCTTGCATCATCCTAGAGGCTTTGTGAATTGGTCCCTATGTTTTCAATATCTCCCCTCAGGTGTAAGAAAGAGACTCTTAAATGTCAAACAGAAACATTTGGACTAATTTAATACAGGAAATGTGGCAGCCATATTAGCCAGTCAAAGACACAGCCAGAAAAAACAAACCAAAAAAACACAGCAGGTGATGCCTGTGACTGGGCTAATAAAGAAACAATTATTTAAGACTTGGTTTTGAAATTAATTCTCTCTTCATTGGGGTAGTGAAAGTGATTCCGCTGACCTGATGAAGACTGTTTATAAAAAGTTTGACAGTGACTAATAAACAGTGATCACATCACCATTTAACGATTTTACTCAACACATGACTTGAATCTTGTTGCCTCAGATTTTATCATTTTAAATATTGTTTCTAATATGTTGGGACCATTTTATAAGTGCAGTAAGACACTCTATGGTGTGCATCGAGATTTTATTTGATTTGTTTATTCTGGTTTGTCCATGGGCCAAAGACCAATTTTCGTGTTCGACCAGAGTGCCATTTACATAAAACATAATAAATACAGACTCAACATTCACAGACCATAAAAACAAAAGAAATAAACATAATAATAATAGGGTACAGTCTATTACACACACTAGAACAACCATCTCATGGTAAGCATCCTTTGTGGGGATTAAACAGTACATTCACATACTTCTAAGTACTTTTTTAAACCTACATAAAGTTGTTCCAAGACAATCCAATTTAGTCAATATACAGTTCAAAAACATTGCTAACTTATATAACAGAGTACTATGTCCTAAGGCAGTATGCATCTTTGGTACAGTAAAGTAGCAGTGACCTGATGATCTAGTAGTGAAAGGGCTTGAATATTTCTCAAAAGGAATGTGAAAATTAACAGGTACTTTATTTATTGTAATCTTTTTTGCCAACAAATCTATTTGCAATTTATATCTTTGTTCCAAGGGAAGTATCCCTGCTTGTTTGAGAAGTACACAATGGTGTGTTCTTAAAGGAAGCTGTGTGGCAAATCTAGCCGCCTGGTTTATAAGTGTTCTGACCTTTGAAAGCAGCCTGTCGCAAGCTAAGTGATAAAAAATTAGCCCATAATCTATGGTTGACATGAAAAAACTCTGAATCAATAGTATTCTGGTTGTAGGAATAAATAAGGAATTTAATCTACAAAGCACTCCCAGCCATCGGTAGACAAATTTGACCAAATTCAAGATATGATGTTCATAACTCATTTTTGATTCAAGAGTCAGACCCAAGTATTTGAAACTGCTAACCTGCTCTATCTCTATGCCTGTGGCAGAATATGGTGACAGAATCAGTTCTGATCTCAATTTTTCCCTGTTATAAAAAAAGTGTTTTTATTTTTTTTTTCATTCAAGACCAGCCTATCGTTACAGAATCAAGTCTGAATTGCCCCAAAACATACCTAGCTAGATAAATACGTGCATTTCCTGGGTCATTATTCCTTATGTCTCACAACACATTTGGGACATATGTTGAGTTAATTTGGTACCCACTATTGTATGTGAGGACTGAGAGGCTCAGTCCCATAACTAGGCAGGCTTTGGTAAACTAGATGCGCAGATAGGTCCTTTATCTGCTGACATTTTCTGTTTTTGTGTTACTGCTTACATAACTTTGAAATGCTCATCATAAAGCAGCAGTGTAATAACATTTGGCAAAAAATTTGACCCTACTTTTCTTCCACTATTAAAGATTTTAGACATCTTCCAGTTTTATTTGGTGGTAACATGTTCCTGTTCCTCCACAATTGAGTTTTTTTATCAATGTTTTAATTTTGCTTTTTTCTCAAGGAAAAAAGATGACCGCCACATTTGGCTTAGAAGTATCATTTCAGATCTGACATGGGTTAGGACTGAAAAAATAAATAAATTACATTGTGCTCATCTGGAAAAGCAGATTTGACATGTACGCTAATATTTTTACTAACAGCAGCTGAAAACTGTATTTCTCTTTAAAAAAGCACCTGTTGTGTGTATTAAAAAAATGGTATGGAGGCTATACCAAAAGGCTAAAGGAGAGGGGAGAAGTCAAGTTCCTCATTTAAGCCTCCTTGTCCGCTACTTTGCAACTCATAAATCTAATGGGATTCGCTTTGCAGAAGGCATCTTAGTCTGTCACCTCCCCTCTGAGATTGTCCAACATGCCCACTCCCTACATATGAAAGACCAACAGGAGTGCCTTTGTGGCCCTATGTGAAATGTATTGCTACCTATAGACATTGGGTACATTTCAAAATTTATTTTTTATGTCTTCATTAGCCAGGTTAAACCTACTAGGTACAAGGCCTGTTTTAAGGGGCAAAGAAAAAACAAGACACATTCACGCTCCAGAGCCAGGAGTGGTGTCACTCCAGTGAAGACAAAGATGCCAAGTAAATATGGCAAATCCATTTATTCTGAAGTCTACCAACTGTAGTACAGACACACCAGCTAGTGTCTACATTCAGGTACACCAGTGCTTCGTCATGTGAGGTTTCATCAGGGGGTGCTTACCTGAGATTGGATAATCCCTTTAATACTCCAAAAATACAAAAATGTGACATCATCTTTTTTTGACCAATCATAATGCCATAGTTTGTATTTTAACTTAAAGCCATATAAAAGCATAAGAAAGGAGAAATTCTGGATAATTTTATACTAGATTCACACTTTTATTGAAGATAACATCAATCATTTCATATTTCAGTCCTTTTCAAATTTAGTATAACATCATGCTTTACATCAATCAAATCCTAGACAAATCTATTGCAGTATTTATGCAAAACCATGTTGCTGATATGTGTCTAATTAATGTCTTCATAAGTATTTGTACACAGGAAAAGCAATTTAAGTACTCCATAACTGAAGATTGCTGCTTTTTTGTGATTTTTGGCATTTTATATATGCAGCAGGTTCTATAGTTTTTAGAAAAAAAAATAAATAAATGAACTAGAATTAAAAAAATAATGAAAAACAATAATAGAGTATTTGTACTTAATGCCATGAGCTCAGTACTACATAACATTCAAATTCTGCAAGATTTGTGCAGTAATTGCTGGTAATCATCTGTGTATGAGAGGTAACATGTATTTCATATACATACATTAGTATTATTGATAACAGTTCCGGGGTTGTGAGCTCAGACCCCAATTCCAGCTATCAGGAAACAGCTTGGTAAAGGTGGTTATTGCAGGAATTCCAGCACTTTCAGAATTCCTCCACTGTATTATGTGCTCCACTGGAAAAGAAAACAAAAATATGTCATTTGGAATGTGAAACTTGTAAACAAAAGCTTATAAATAGTTATAACATCCCTGACAATTCCAACATCATTAACTAATGTTAATAAACAGCATAGACAGTAACTTTTGCTATTTATTTCAAATGACATAATCAGTTGTTTACCAGATAGTGTCATACTCATAGTAACAATCCTGGCCTGAAGTCAACTACTCTGGTCCCTCTTCCCAAAGGTGGGGATCCCTCCAATCCTGATAATTTCCATCCTGTGTCTTTGCTCCCTACTCTGGCTAAGCTCCAAGAGCACCTGACTCTGGAGCAACTCTCCTCCTCCTTCTTTGATTCCTCTTCCTTTTTCACCCCTTTCCAGTCTGGATTCCATAAAGCCCACTCCACCACCACCTCCCTCCTTTGGCTCACTGACTCCATACTCACAGGCATGGATTAGGGACGCATCTCTGCCATCTTTGTTGATCTGGCCAAAGCCTTCGACATTGTCGCCAACTCCCTTCTCCTCTTCAAGCTGACTGTGGCAGGTCTCTTCGATTTTGCCACTGGCTGGCTCCAGTCATACCTCACAGGCCAGACCCAGTCTGTCAGAGTCAGCATCTCCACCTTCCCCCTTCTCACAATCAACACAGATGTTCCCCAAAGCTCAGTACTTGGACCAATACTGTTCTTCACTTTCCTGAATGATCTACCTGATGCCTGCACATCTTCAAGTATCCACATGTATTCAGATGACACTGTGTTATTCTCTTCTGGGAGTTCCCCCTCCAAGGTGGCTACCAGCTTTCAGCTAGAGTTTAACAATGTCCAGCACTTGTTTAGCGCAAACCAACTCTCAATGACTGTCAAAAAAAATGGTCTCTATGACCTTTGGCACCAGACAAAAACTGTCCAGAATAGATTCCACCCCCACCTTTCATACCCTGACAGGTTCTAAACTGGAAGATGTCCCTACATTTAAGTACCTAGAGCTATGGCTAGACAAGAATCTAGACTTCAGGGTACATGTAGATGACATACACAAAAAATTACTCCCTAAGATTGGTGCTCTGTACAGACACCGCAGTTGTCTACCTATACAAGTCAGGTGAGAAAGTTGTCTAAAAGATGATTCTCCCAGTCTTTAACTTCGAAGATATTGTCTACAATTCTGCCCCTAAGTCCACCCTAGCCAGACTGGACACCCTCTTCAATTTCTTCTGCCGCTGTGTACTTGGCTGACCTCCTCTCACCCACCGCTGCAATCTTTATTCCTCACTCTCCTTTCCATCCCTCACTGCCAGATGTCTGTCACACAGCACTACTCTAGTAGGGAAGTAGTGGCTCGGTTCACTGCCACCCTGCTTTTCCTCCATCTTTTCGATCTCTCCTCCCTCCTGCTATTCCCTCCGTTCCTCCACACACAGAATGCTTGCCATCCCACCTTGGCATACATCATCTGGTCCCATCACCTTCTCGTACAATATCCCTAGCATCTGGAACTCCCTCCCCCTAGAAATTCATTCTGCCCAATCCCACCATTCCCTTGCTCTCCTCCTTTGCTGCAGCTGCACTTAATCCCTCCCTTCTTACTTCCCATCCCCCTCCCTTTTCCCAGCCCCCCAACTCCTTCCTAATGGCCCCCTCTTGACAACTTATTCCTTCTCCCCACCCACCATCCCATTCCTGCTAATTTGCCTTCACAGCCATACTTCAGCAAACTTTGCTATCGGCCTCCCTACTCAGCTATTCCCCTCACATCTGTCTTACTCCCTATTACTCTTTCCCTTCATTTTCTCTCTCTCACTATCTTTCCAGCTTCCTGTCCCCTTGCAGGGTTCTCAGCATCCTGAAGGGGAGTAGGTTTTGTCTGCCTTCTCTCTCCCCCTCTCCTCTACCACCTTCCCCCCATCCTCCACCCTGCTGTTTAGCTATCTTATTTATGTTACAATATAGCACTTAGTATCCCGCTCATCCGTACTCTCATTAAGCACTTGTGCTGCTTATGCCATCTACCTAGCAACCTGTTTGCATTCTCGTATTCATAGTATTGTATGCTTTTCGAAGTACTACATTTTTGTATTTTTCTGTTTTTCTTTTTCAATAAGGTCTCATATTACGTGGTGTCCTACAGTAATGTTATTGCCAATGTTTTATCCATCTACTGTCACTATCCATCTCAACACAATATATTGTCTTGGCCTGTTATGCACTGTATTTAATACGTACATAATGTTCTTATCTTAGTTTGTTATTTTGTTCTTCCCCTTCATGCAACCCACTTCCCCCAGGACGGTTCTGGAAATGAGCTGTTTACAACTCATATTGTCTTTCCTGGTGAAACTTTTCAAAATAAAAAATAAAAATAAACAGTCAATTATGGGGAGCTTGGGAGGGTGTGGGGGTTAATATGACATATTAGTTATTTCAGATAAGGGGTCCTATTCTTGGTTTAATCCATAGAAACATAAAAACATAGACTTTGACGGCAGATAAGGACTGCTTGGCCCATCTAGTCTGCCCATTTCCCTACCTACAGGATAGGCCGCAGATCCTAGTTAACCAACAGCCTATTTCTTCCTACCCCCGACAAGAATTGCCTTATGTTTGTCCCATGCATTCTTGAATTCTCCCACAGTTTTAGACCCCATAACCTCCTCAGGAAGGCTGTTCCATGCATCCACTACCCTCTCTGTGAAATAATACTTTCCTCACATTGCCCCTGAACTGCCCTTCTTCTATCTTTAAATTGTGTCCCCTTGTTCTTGCAAGTCTCTTTTTCTGAAAGATGCTACCCTCTTGGACTTTGTTGATTCCACTGAGGTACTAAACGTTTCTATCATGTCCCACCTCTCCCTTCTTTTCTCCAGGGTATACATATTAAACTCCTTTAGTCTCTCCTCATACAGCTTCTCTTGCAGACCCTGCACCATTTTAGTTGCCCTCCTCTGGACTACCTCTATCCTGTCTATGTCCTTGCGGAGATGGGGTCTCCAGAACTGGACACAGTACTCCAGATGGGGTCTCACCAACTGTCTGTACAGAGGGATAACAACTTCCTGTTTTGTGCTGCTGATGCCTCTTCCTATACATCCCAGTATACCCCCAGCCCTCCCTACTGCCTTCTCACATTGCTTGCTAACCTTAAGGTCATCTGATATGATTACCCCCAGGTCCCTTTCCTTTTTTGTTGTTGTTACTACCTCCCCACCCATTGTGTACTCTTCTCCTGAGTTCTTGTTTCCCAGGTGCATTATTTTGCACTTCTTTGCATTGAATCCTAGCTGCCATACTTCTGACCATTCCTCCAACCTTGCCAAGTCCCTTTTCATCCTTTCCACGCCTCCTAGTGTATCAACCCTGTTGCATATCTTTGTGTCATCTGCAAAAAGGCATACTTTTCCTTCCAGTCCCTCTGCAATGTCACTGATGAAGACATTAAAAGGACTGGACCCAATACTGAACCCTGTGGTCCCCACTAGTAACTCCTCTTTCTTCAGAGTGGACTCCATTTACAATTACCTTCTGTGTCCTGTTGTGCAGCCAATGTTTTACCCAGGCTACCACCCTGGAACCCACTCCCAGGCTGGTTAATTTGACTATTAATCTTTTGTGTGGGATGTGGGACTGTGTCAAATGCCTTGCTAAAGTCTAGGTAGGCCATATCCACAGCCCCTCCCTGGTCTACTACTTTGGTCACCCAGTCAAAGAAATCTATTAGATTTGTCTGACATGACCTTCCCGCTGTGAACCCATGCTGCCTTGGGTCCTGTGCTCCACTGGCCTCTAGGTACTCAACTATTCTTTCCTTCAGAAGTGACTCTATCACTTTCCCTATCACAGAGGTCAGACTGACAGGTCTGTAGTTTCCTGCCTCTGTCTTGGTCCCACTTTTGTGAAGGGGAATCACATCTGCCTTCCTCCAGTCCTCGGGTACCACACCATCCTCCCATGATTTATTAAAAAGAGTAGCCAGTGGTTTCACTAGTTCCTCCCTTAATTCTCTTAGAATTCTGGGATGAATTCCATCAGGACCCATTGCTTTGTCCACCTTCAGTTTTAGGAGTTCTTGCAGAACCCTTTCTTCTGTGAAAGGACTGGGATCGACCCCCCCTATCAAGAGTGCTTCTGTTAATTGGATTAGGCACTTCCCCATCCTCTTTTGTGAATACTGAGCAGAAATACTTATTCAGTATCCCTGCTTTTTCACTGTCCCCCTCTGCCCACCACCGTTCATTCTATTCAGCCTCACTATCCCTCCTTTGTCTTTCTACGCTCACTGATGTACCTATAAAGGGTTTTATCCCCTTCTTAACTAGTTGGCTATCTTTTCCTCAGTTTGGGCCTTTGCTATTCTGACTTCCCTCCCTGCTTCCTTCTGCCTTAACTGGTACAGCTCTCTGTCCTGCTCCTTCTGTGTTTCCTTATACTTCGGAATGCTATCTTTTCTTACTGACTTTCACAGCCACCTCTTTTTAGAACCATAGTAGCTTTTTTCATTTGATTTGTTTATTTGCTTCACACAAAGGCTTGTCGCCTCTGTGATGGCAGTTTGATGATTCCCATTGTTGCTCCACCTCCTTCTAGCCTGTTTGCTAGTGCTTTTCTGAGGCACTCTCCCATCTTGCCAAAGTCAGCCCTCCTAAAGTCCAGTATCCTCACTTTTGTATGGCTTGACTCTGTAGCTGAGTTTAACATGAACCACACTGTTTGATGGTCACTTGTCTCCAGATGGCAACCCACTTCTAGATCTGAGATCCTCTCACTGCCCCTGTTTGAGAGTACGAGGTCTAAGATTGCTCCCTCATGAGTGGGATCCGAAACTAGCTGTCTAAGGCCTGCCACCTGTAGGGCATCAAGAATGGCCCTGCTCTTGGATGTGGCTGCAGCAAATGTGCTCCAGTTAACATCTGGATTATTCAGGTCTCCCATCAACAGTATCTCCCCTTTCTCTGCCATTCTAAGAATGCCTTCTATCATATCCTTGTCCATTCCCTCCTCCTCCTGACATGGGGGTCTGTACACAACCCCTGTGCGGATTGTGGTGCCCTTTCCAGTCTCCAAGGTGACCCACAGTGCCTCCTCTCCTCCCTGTTTACTCTTTTGTTCAGTTGCTTTTATCCCTTCCTTTACATAGAGAGCTACTCCTCCCCCTCTTCCCCCCTGCCTGTCTCTCCTGTAGGTTATGTACCCTGGTATGTTAACATACCAGTCATGGTTCTCTGTGTACCATGTTTCTGTGACTGCTACGATATCCAGGCATCCCTCTTCCATCAAGGCCACCAGCTCAGGGAGCTTGTTGCCCAGACTACGGGCATTGGTACTCATTACCCTCCATTTCCTGATGGCCTTACTCCCTTACTGGCCTTAATCCATCTCGTGTTAGAGCATTAAGCACACTGAACAATGTTTTCAGGGACAACCTGGGAGCACTGGGGAGGTTAAAGGAAATGTCCACCCAAAACTTGCAGAAATATATGTTGTGCAGAGTGTTTTGATTTGTATGTTAAGTTGTTGTGTGTCCTTCCCTCTGTCTGCTAAGAAGAGTTTTTCCTAAATTAGCCTGATAGCTTTAGGGTAGTTTTACAACCCCTGGAGATCTCCATATGAAAGAGCTTAATTGTATTTCTTTGTCCTAAAATGCACCTTGTTTCAAGTGACAGTGATATAGCAGAGACCATAAATCCAGCAGAAAGCATTGCTTTACAATCAGTTCACAACAATAGAGATGGCTATATTTTTAAATCTGTAGAATTCAGCTTGGTGAACACCCTCATTGTAAAGGTTTTACTGTCCTGAAAAACTTTGCTGCTGGTAATTTTTGTGCAGCTTGTAAAGCTTCCAAGAAATTTTGTTTGTCTGGCATGTGTGTGCTGAATGTTGGGTCTCTCTTACATCACAGTCACATCAGACAAGATGCACGGTGAGAACAAGAAATACAATTAAGCTATCCGGCATGAAGATCCCCAGGGGTCGTAAAACGAGCATAAAGCTAGCAGGCTAATTTTGGAAAAACTCCTAATACCAGTCAGAAGGAAGGAAACAGTAGAACTTCACATACAAATTAAAAAACTCTGCACAACATATATTTTTTCAAGTTTTGGGTGGACTTTTCCTTTAAGTGACTTGCTCTGGGTCACACAGTATGCAAGTGGAGGTTGTGGGAATCACATGCAGGTCTGCTGAATGTACCAAGCTCATTCACAGCTCATTGATCTAACCTCTAGGCTATGCTGCCAGCCATTTATTTTTCACATGCTACTGTATTCTTACTTTTAATGGTATCAATGTATCAATTCAGACCTATTTTCAAGGGCATACTAAACATTACACTGCATTGCTGGTCGTGCAAGTTATAATACCCCTAATTTCTATTATCCTGTTGCTATCAGGATGGATAAACACATTTTGGTTCCTTGTAAATTTGTTAGCATTGCAACAATTACATTTAAAGAATCCAAACAGTTGTGCCCAACCAACTCTGCTTTGGCATCTCCCTATCACAAATGGATACAAGCATGTCTATCAAGTTTTGCCATCTGCCAAAACTAATCCTAGGCTGTCTGCTTGTTCCTAGGCCCCCACCAGTTAGGAATATCATCATATAGTACACCACACTTACCTATCATCTATAACTGATGGGTAGACAGACAGAGAGATAGAGAGACTGACAAACATACAGAACATTCTGTTTATAAGAATTGTTTTGTATATCCTGATTGTTTATTTATGTATTTATTTATTAAAGAGTTTTACCAGCAAGACCTGCTGAGCAGACTGCTGCTCAATTCCAGATGCATCCTGGGAGAGGGGGGAATGGGTACACAGCCAGTACATAGGCATTAAGAAGAAAAACATTAAATACAGGCTAAGGTAAAGTAGAACTAAAAACAGTAGAGTTACACTAATCCATAATAACAGCATTACAAAAAATTAGAGTTGCAGTGTGGTACCTTGCAGCAGCAGGTAAAGTGCAGGTCAAGTGAAGCTTAAGCTGGGATACATAAGTAATACAGAAACTTTGGGGCAGCACATTTTACTGGCACAATTTGTATGAGGAGAATGAGTTGCCCTAGGAGGTAGTCTGCATAAAATGGTTGCACGTGCAGGGGAAGGAGAAATGAGCTTTGAGGAGGTAGTTGAGGTGCTGGGGTGAAGTGGCATGTCTAAGTCCCCTGGGGAGGGAGTTCCACAGTGTTGGCATGCCATAATTGAAGGCTGATTGGCCAGAAGTGGTGGACGTGTGTGGAACCGCTAGAAGCCTGTGATCATTGTTTCTCAGGGAGTAGGCTGGAGTGGCAGGGGCAGATAGCACAGATGAGAGGTAGGTGGGAAGGGACTGGGTCCAGTACTTGGCCATGATGTTAGCACAGTGGGTTAGCCTACGGGACTGAAGGGAGGGGAGGTCCAGGGACTGGTAGAGGACACAGTGGTGGGTGGTAGGAAGACAGTCAGGAGTGAAACGACAGAAAGATGGAATAGAGGGTCCAGTCTGGCTAGGGTGGCCTTGGGTGCAGCACTGTAGACTACATCTTCTTAGTCAAAAATGGGTAGTACCATTTTCTGTACAATGTCATGACGGGCCATCAGCGGGATGCATCCATGATTACGGTATAGCATACCCAGCCTGGGGTGCAGCTTTTTGTTTGGATAGCATCAATATAAGGGTATCAGATGGGGCAGTAAGGGGGGAGAGGCACAGTCGGACATGAGTGGAGTCCATACCGGGATTAAAGGCAGACAAGGCAGGATAGGCAATCCTAAGGTGTGCAAGGAGGGATAGGAGGAAACCGCACATTGTGGTACATGTGGGGACAAATGATCTAGCGGGGGAACAGTTGAAGTCACAAGGGAGAGGTTTCAGGAAGTGGGAAGGTTGTGTGAGGAGACCGGAGAGTCTGTGGCCTTCTCAGAGGAGCTCCCAGTACCCTGAGCAAGCACAGTGAGAAGGAGAGAATCAGGGAGTTGAACACATGGTTGGTAGAATGGTGTTGAACTAAGGGGAACAGGCTTGTGGGCGGTTGGGGCAGTACCTGGGATAATAACAATCTGTTTGCAAGGGATAGGCTGCACCTGAGTGGAGAGGGGAAGGAGGTTTAAAAGCAAAGACTGGGAGGTATATTGTGACAAAGGTGGATTTAAACTAGTTGGGGGGTGGCAAGTGGACAGCAGGTAGGCAGTGGATCTGATAGAATGAAGTCACAGCCTACCCCCCAGGCTAGCAGGGAAGGACTTGGGGAGGCCGAAAAGGGAGGGAGTAGAAGGGAGGAGATGGAGGGCGATGAAGGGAAGGGGGCAGGATGGAGGGTGCTCTCACTGAATGAGAGAAGCTTAGGCGACAAATCAGCTGAGCTACAGGCACTCTTGGCAGTGTGGAGGATGGATATTGCAGCTGTCATGGAAACATGAGCAACCGGGTACCTGGACTGGGATCTGCCAAACCCAGCATTCAAATTATATGGCAAGTACTGTAAGGAGGGGGAGGTGAGGTGGCAGTCTATGTGAGGGATGGGATCAAATGCACAAGGGATGAGGGGGAGGAAAGGAGAAAAGAGGCAATTTGGCTGCAGCTCCTAGACTCAAGGGGTAGGAAACTGAGGTCTGGGGTGGTATTCAGGCCACCGTCCCAGTCTGACAAGCTTGACAGGGAATTAGTGGGACAAATCAGAAAGGTATGTAGAAAAAGGAAGGTGGTCATCGTGGGGGATTTCAACATGCCAGGGGTTGACTGGAGCATTCAGGTCACCTCCAGTGCTAGGGAGCAAGGGCTCCTGGATGAGATCCAGGAGGGTCTCCTGACACAGTCGGTCAGTGTATCTACTATGCTAAAGAACACTTTAGATCTGGTATTGTTGAATGGGGAGACAGTAAGGGAAATAAGGGCGGAGAACCCACTAGCCGACAGCAATCACCAAATGGTGTGATTTTTTTTTTTAATTTAAACATTTAATTGTTGTTTTACACATATGTGACATACAACAATGACATGTATAATGTCAAATGCAGACTTTCTTCCCACCCCTTCCCTCCCCCACCCTCTCCTTCCACTCTCCCCTACAGCATCAGAGACACAATTTGTCAGCACTAGAACCTGAGGCAGAAGCCTTACTGTTATTGGTTAGTCCAGAAAGAGTACAGAGTATGTAGTTTCCTCCATAGTTTCTCAAACTTATGGAGGTGGTTACGCAGGCTAGCTATCATTCTCTCAGTGCGGAGATTTAGGAGAAGCTCCTGAACCCATTCTGTATATGATATGCATTCTCCAGCTAGCCAATGATGTAGAACTAATTTCTTAACTGACAGGGCAATTAAGGCTATAAAGAATCTCTGTTCTCTCACCATAATTCTGTTGTAGTCAACCACTAAACACATTTCTGTGATAAAAAGATCCTCCAGCCCTAATAATGGATTGGCCTTCCCCTGAATGAGCGACCACAAGGGGTGCCACCCTGGGACATTCCCAAAATATATGGCATAGCGTACCCTCCACTTGTTGACATCTCACAGACAGGATGCTGACCTGCCCATTTTAACCAGTTTGACTGGAGTCATGTACATGTTATGAAGTAATTGAAACTGCATAAGCCTTAATCTATCTTGGGTAACATAGGTGTGGCAGTTTTTCCAAACGTTGGGCCAGTCAAACCTTGATCCTGGAAATTGGGAGGTTCAATATTTAGACACTCCATCTATCCTGGGGAAAGCTTGTTTGAACAATGTAGCATATATTTTGGAGACTGCATGTGGTAAGGTGGCCAGGGGATTGGTGGTCTGTAAGAATTCACCCATTGTGGCCTGCACCAAAGGAGTCTTGGAGAACTGAATCAGCATGTGGCAGAGCTGAAAGATTTTAAAAATGTCCTTATTACTGATGTTATATTTCTGCAAGATTTCACCCGAAGAGAGCCAGGTCCCATCCCCTTTCCTTAAGTGTCCCGTCTCTAGTGAAGACAATTTTGGGATCCATAAGGGAGAGATGTACCTTTCTCCTATTTTAAAGTTTGTGTTTCCAGTAAGTGGTTGAGTGGGATCTCAGCTATTATTGTACTTTAAGAAAGAGCACAACTGCAGATGAATCCTGACCATGACCCCTATCAAAGTTTGACTCTGGACTGGGGGGAGATCTCTGGGCTTCATGTGCAGAAGCGCCTTAGGGGACAGACCACTAGCAGCTAAGAGTTCTTTCTCTACCAAGAGCCAGCAGGGTACATATGCAATGGAACTTAATTGATTCATTGACAAAAGCCAATGAAAATATTTGCTAGCCTGACTAGCCCAGTAGTATAAATCGAAATCCGGTAGTCTAAGTCCGTCCTGGGTTTTGGGGGCTACTAACTTATGATACGCCTGTCTCAGTACTTTGTCTGACCATATAAAATCATTAATACAGGAATGTACCCTCTTAAACCACTGCAAGGGCAGCCATAAGTTCAAGAGATTTATTGGGTAAGAAAGCCATGGGAGAATGGTCATCTTCACTAAAACCAAACGGTGTGGTTTAATATCATGATATCCGGGGAGCTGGAGAAATCAGTAAACTGGGTGGTAAACTTCAGGGGGTGGACTTTGGGAGGATGCAGGAAGTACTGAAAGGGAAACTGGAGGGCATAAGGCAGGAGATGGATAGGAGCAGAAATGGGATATTACTAAATGGGGGATCACAGAGGTAATGGAAGCCTGCACCAAGACACAGAGTAAGAGGAGCAAAGCAAGGAAATCATGATGGTTGAACAACGAGGTAGTGGAGGTGGTGAGGGAAAAATGAGAGGTGCACCAGAAGTATAGGAGGACAGGGAAGGAAGGGGACAGGGAGGAATATGCAAGATGGTCCAGGGAGGTGACTAGAAAAGTGAGAGAAGCCAAGGCCAGAGGAAGCTGAGATTAGTGCAGGGAATTAATGGGGAAGAGAAAGACTTTTTCAGATACATCAGGGAGAAAAGAAAGTGCAAGGAGACAATAGTGAGGATAAAAAAGGGTGGGGAGTGGATGGGAAAGGGGGAGGAACAGGTGGAAGCACTGAATGAATACTTTTGCTCAGTGTTCACGGAAGAAAAGGGGGACTGCTACAATCATGGGCTGTGAGGGTGGGGATCGGGGGGAGGAGGAGATGACAGATGGAAGAATTGAGGGAGGTTGAGTCCTAGAGGGACTGAGGGTACTGAGGGTAGACAAGGCAGCAGGGCCAGATGGTATTCACCCCAGGGTGCTGAGGGAGATGGCGGAGGTGCTGGTGGAGCTGCTGGCAGATCTGTACAGCACCTTACTGGAGTCAGGGTGTGTGCCACTGGGCTGGAGGATGTAGTGCCATTACACAAGAGCGGACCAAGGGACGAACTGGGTAATTATCTTCCTGCAAGTCTCACCTCCATAGTGTGCAAACTCATGGAAATGATACTAAAGGAAAGACTGGTGTCGTACTTGGAGGACAACAGCCTCCGTGATGTGAGGCAGCATGGGTTCATTATGGGGAAGTCTTGTCAAACCAACCTGATACAATATTAAGACTGGGTGACAGGTGAGCTGGATAAGGGTCATGCGGTGGATGTTCTTTACTTGGACTTCAGCAAGACCATTGATTCAGTGCCTCATGGGCGGCTTGGGGGAAGCTAACTGGAGTAGGGGTAGGGGCAAAAATGACAAACTGGATTACAAGCTGGCTTAGTGGGAGGCTGCAAAGTGCAGTGGTGGTAAGGGAGTTCTCAACTCCGAGGCCAGTGACAAGCAGGTGCCACAGGGCTCTATGCTGGTACCAGTATTATTTGGGCTCTTCATATCAGGCATTGTACAAGGGGCGGTGAGCTAGGTAAGTTTGCTTGCAGACGACACCAAAATGGGAGCAGTGGTGGATGGAGGGAAGGGATGGAAGCACCTACAGGGGGACCTAAGCAAGCTAGAGGAGTGGTCAGAGAGGTGGCAGCTGGGGTTCAATGCAAAGAAGTGTAAAGTTTTGCACTTCGGGGCGAAGAACCCAAGGAGAGAATATTAGCTGGGGGGTTAAGCTGGGGATCACTGAGGAGGAGAAGGACCTAGTGGTAATGGTAACAGGAACCATGAACAACATTGCTCAGTGCAGAGAGTGGCTGCAAAAGTGAACAAAATGTTGGGGTGCAAAGTGAAGGGGTTTTCATCCAGGCGAAGAAAGGTGATCTTACCCCCTCTACAGGTCACTGGTAAGGCCACACTTGGAGTATTGTGTGCAGTTTTGGAGGCCATACCTGAAGCGTGATATTGGGCTACTGGAGGGGATGCAGAGGAGGGCAACAAAGATGGTATGTGGAATGGAGGGGAGAAACTATGAGAGCAGGCTGGGACACCTAAATATGTACACCTTGGAGGATAGAAGGGACGGGGGATGTGATAGAGACATTCAAGTATCTGAGGGGAATCAATAAGGATGGGGCAGACAGGGTCTTTAAGCTAAGAAGGGGGAGTGACACCAGGGGGCACAGGCTAAGAATAGAGGTAGGAAGATTTAGGAGGGAAATGAGGAGACACTACTTCATGGAGATGGTGGTAGCAAAATGGAACACACTACCAGAATGGGTGGTACCATGTAAATCTGTGAACAGCTTTAAAAGGGCATGGGACAGGGACTAGGGGAGAGTGAGAGTGAGAGTGAGGAAGGTGAGGGGCAGCAGTGGGATGACAAAGGGAAGGGGGTGGGGCAGAAGCAAACTAGGGGTGCTAGCTACACACTTGAGCAGACTTAGATGAACCAGGTGGTCTGTTTCTGCTGGCACGTTCGTATGTTCATATGTACAGAAAATTTGAGGTGCTTGTCAAGGCAAACCCCAAGATATCTGAAGGAGGTGCAGTCCTCCAGGGGAGACCCATCCAGGGTGTGGAAAGCTAGGGTGGAGGTGAGCTGCCAGAGTCACTGCCTAGTGCCGAAGTTTACAGAGACTTTTCTTGGCATTGAGTGAGAGCTGATTTGTGCAAAACCAGCACTGGACATTATTGAAGTCCAGCTGAAGTCTGGTTGACACATCAGTGGTTGTGGGGCTCAGGTGTATACAGCACTGTATCATCCATGCACATGTGGATGGATGTGTGAGGGCAAGCAGAGAGCAAGTCATTTAGGAATATTGAAAATAAGAGCGCCCCAAGGACAGAGCCCTGGAGCACACCAGTAGTGGCAGGGAAAGGGAGGCAGAGATGGTGTTTCCAATTCAAACCGATTGTAGTCTACCAATCAGGTAGGATTGGAGCCAGTTTAATGCCTCACTGGAGAGTCCTGCTAGTGTGAGTTTGGCTAGGAGGAGTTGGGGAGAGACAGTGCAAAAAGCTATTGCCAAGTTGACAAAGATTGCTGAGGTGATGTGTCCTTTGTCCATACCAGAGTGGATGGAGTCAGTGAGCCTTAGCAGGGAAGTTGTCGTGGAGTGGGTTTTCCTGAAACCAGACTGGTAAGGTGTGAAAAAGGATGTAGCATCAAGGAAGAAAGAAAGTTGAGAGAGGGCAAGGTGTTCCTGCAGTTTAGCCAGTATGGGGAGAAGGGAGTAAGACGGTAGTTTCCAAGGACTGATGGATCTCCACCTTTTGGAAGTGGGATGTAGTGGCATGCTTCCACTCAGATGGGATGGTGGCTAGAGAGAAGGAGAGATTGAGTAGTGGGGTCAGGAGGAAGGCGATGGCAGGTACAACATTTTAGAGTCTAGGCCAGTGGGGCATTTACCCTTGGACGGGTTTAGAGCGAGCAATGCATGTTATGCGTCTTCTGTGGTAACTAGTTGAAATACAAGGGAGGGAACTTGAGAGGGAGCTTGTGCAGGGTTGGGTGGATTTAGGGGCGGGGGGATAGCACACAGCAGTGACGCTGTGCAGCTTGTGAAGTATGAGTTGAATTCAGAAGCCACTGCAAGAGGATATGTAACAGTGGAACCACCTATATCTAAGACAGGGGCTGGAGGCTGGGATCATGGGGAGAATAAGGATTCTATCACCTTCCAAAATTTTGCAGGGTGATTTAGGTTCATGGAGAAGGTGGATTTGAAATAGCTGGCTTTAGCTCACCTGATTTGACACGTGCAGGAGTTATGTAAAACCTGATACTCGAGATGATTTGAGGGTAGACTGGAGACTTTGTAGATTTTTAGGTCAGTTCTCATACTCTGAGGTGGGCCTTGATGTCAGCTGAGAGCCAGGGAAGGTGAGCACCTCACACTCTGGCTCGTCCGAGAGGGGCATAGTGATCCCAGACAGCGAACAACCTGGTCTTGAAATATTCCAAGGTGGAGTCAATGGAGGTAGCCCAAGGGTTGTAGGACCAGTCTGTGACGTTCAGTTCATTTAGTGGGGCAGCAAGATCCAAGGATTTGTAGAATCAGGTCAGGATGGTTTTAGTGGGGGGTGCTTTTGGCCTGAAGACTTTTCTTACCATGTATATCATGTGATGATCGCTGATGGAGTCCGATAATAAACCCGAGGCTATTACACATTGTGGGTGGGAGGTGAGGGACCAGTCAAGGAGAGAATGGCTTAGGGATTTGGCGTTTAGATGTGTGGGCGCAGAGATAATTTGGGACAGATTGAGAGTGGCTACCCTGTTTTGAAATTTAGAGCTACCACTGGAGAACCAATTCCAGTTGAAATCCCCGAGGATATAAAGGTTGTTCCCCTCTGCCAGTGATTTTAGGTTGCCAAGGTGGGCTAGGATGTCAGGCATGGAAACATCAGGTGAGCAGTATGATATCACAATGAATATGGGTATGGTGTGGGGGGGTGTTAGCTTAAGCAATAAGGCATCAATGGTCTGTGCAAGTGCAGGTAATGAGACTTGGGTGAATGTAACTGAGGATGCAATGTACATGGCTAAGCCGCCTCTACATTTGCTCCCAGGGTGATCATAGTGGATGACAATGTACCCAGGAAAGGCAACATCTGTGTCCTTTATGTGTGGTTTTAGCCAGGTCTCTGAGATGATCAAGATGTCCGGGCGTAATGATAGGACAAGCGGTTGTAGTAACGTTAGTGTGTGAAAGAGGCTACAAATATTTAAGTGGACCATTTTTAGGTCTTTAGGGAGTTGGAGATGAGGGGTGGGAGTTTGTTTTGTGGTAGGGGTTAGGCCTGGGTTAGGCTCAATGTTCCCTGATAGAAGAAGTTGAAGGCTGATCATAAGTTTTGAGCAGGACCGGGCCCACGGTAGCTTGCAGAGAGTAGTGGGAGTGAGTTCAGTAGCCAGTGAGGAGGCATGTGCAGGGGATTTCAGAATTAACAATCCTGTATAAAAGGACAGTGGGAGAATGGTGGGTCCTGTTAGCCTACAGCTGAGCTGACCTGTGGGCTGTGGGTTTGTATGAGTGGTGGTGTAGGGGGATGTTGGAGTGAACTGGATAGTGGGTGCTAGCAGGTATTACTGGACTATGGGGCATGTGGATGGGGGGAGTGACACTATTGGAGCTAAGAGAGAGAGATTATTACTATACACGGTAACATGGCAAATGTGATTTACATACTGAAAATACCTTGTTTATTGTTACAGCAGCCACTAGTGGCAGTAGCAGATAAGCTGCTTATAGGGAAACAGACTGATTGACTTTTGCTGATCATGTGATTCGTGTTATGTAATACAATGCTCAACAAGAGTGCCTTTGCTGGTCATGTGATTCATGCTGTATAGTACAATGCTCAACAAGGGTGCTGGTGGGAGCTCGGGGCTTTCTTGCAGCTCCTAATGGAGGCCTGCTTAGATGTGGCTGAACTCCACACCTTATTTTGGGTGGGTGGGGGTGAACAGTCCTGGTGGCAGTTGCTGCTGCTCTAGGGAGGGCTCCTAATTCCTGTGCCCTCGCGACCACCCTTGGGGGGGAGCCGAGAAAATGTGGAACAACAAGGAACATACTGAATTATAAACGGGTAAGAAGGGTGGGCTGGGAAGAAAGAGGACGGGGTGGCGAGATGGAGAGGGAGAAGGACCTCACTTGAACACTTGATATAAGAAGTTAAGGGAAGTGCGATTTGTTACAGTTGCCACTTTTAGACTTTGTAAATTAGGTTGCTACTTGCTATGCAGTATTTGCTACAGTTCCCACTTTTAAACTTAATAAATTGCTTTGCTACTCGCTATGCAATCTGATTCAAGTAGGCTGTAAAAATTACTTGTGGTGTCCAGTTGGAAGCATCGAGTAAAAGCAGGCAGACTGTAAAATTAGTTATGGTGCCCTGTTTAAAACAGCTTGTATAAAACCAGCAGTTAGAATAAATTCCTTTTTAGGTGCCCTGCTGAAAACAGCGAAATAAAATAATTGTATGCAGACTACCGACATGGTTGTTGTCCATTATATTCTAAAAACAGTCAGCATGTTTATGATTACAATTTTTTTTACAAAGGTAGTGGTAGATGGTTATTATCACCTCTGAATTTACTAAACCTGAGATGAATGCTATTCTAGTTTCCTCATTAACAATCACTTATGCAGTGAATGGCTGTGTGAAAGTTGCCCTAGGCAGTACATTTCATGATTAGCTGTGATACTAAGAGAACTTTACAACAGTACAAGTACTCTAATTTTTTGGGCAAAAGCTATTTTAAAAAGCTATATTACAGTGCTATGAATAGCTTCTCTAAAAAGTAGTTTGAGCCCCATTTCATAATTTTAAACAGATTTTTAAATGGATTTACATTAGTGTCAGTGGAGTCCTCTTAAAACAACATCCCAGTTATAAGAATACATTTGCTTGGCATTTAGGCTTTGCTTAAAACTGGCTCCATTGTTTTATATACTAGTGCCATAATGCCAGTGTATTAGGATTGAGTTAGTGTTTCACTTGATGGCCTATTACTTGGCTGCCCTATGACATAAGATTTTGAAAACTGGCAGGCACCCTTTGAGTCCTAGGGGCTAAGTGTGAGCCAGTTTACAAAACAATGGGTCCACTAATGTTAGTGCAATTGAGGATCAAAATTACATAAAACACAGCACAATTTCCCTGTTGGATAACCACCCTCTTACAGGCATTAACTATTATTTATTATATATTATTCATTTGGATAGTGATTCATTTTTAGTTTAAGATTGCATTTGCAATCATTTCCAGGTTTGCTTTTTTGTTGTTTGGTCATATTGGCTTTCCATGGAGTAGAGGAATTTTTGTCATTGGTCCATGTTGTTCTTTGTTTTCTGTAGTGCAATGTCCTCCTATTTGTTTATTTTATTTAAATGTTTTACCAGGAAAGACATACCGAGCAGTGAAATGCTCATTTCCAGAAGTGTCTCGGGGGGAGTGGAACAAGGAATAGGCCTGAATCACACAATTCCTCTAAAATAATGAAATAATATATCCAGTCTACCCTCCTAAGTGCAAAGTGCTGACAATATGAGCCTGTTTGGAAGAGCCGACACTTCCCTGTGGGCAGTGTACAGTTGTTTTGCAACAAGTCTTGCCTCACAAGATGTACAGGTGGTGTAATATCACCACCGCAGCTTTTCCCAAATGGGTTCAAGAGGAACGGTGGCACCTTTGCAAGCTATAGCAGTCTGGATGTCACTGGAGTGCATACAAAACGCTGGGAGCAGGACAGTAAGCATAACGCTGAGCATACAAGTTAGGAGCAATATAAGACAAAAAGATTTTCTCTTGTTTCTCCCAGTTAAAATTAAAAAAAACTACAAACAATATAAAATAATGGTGGTGTAAGGGGAATTTCAGAAAAGTCTTTTTATTTATATTGCAGGCTCCACGCAACATGTAAGCAACTAACTGGTAAATCTACAATATGATAAAGTTTGCATAAAAATCCAGCTCGCAAGGTATGTGCCCTCTGGCAAGTGGTGTCAGTTTTTTTACTGAAGTCACAATAAACTGTCTCTCTTTGCACACGATGTGGGGTGAATTAAATAAGGTAGTAAAATGTATGAAGCTGCAGAACAACACAGAAGCATTTCTGTATGTTCACAGCCAGCAAGTAAATTCATTGTAAGGTCAGAAGTGACCAATTGCTACAAATATTTCTTCAGTTCATGCGGTAATATACCAGCAAAACTTTCTTTATAAAATATATTTCTGAAGCAATGAAAGATTTAAATTCAAAACTAAATATGTATGTATCTTTGATTAACAGATAAAAATCTCCATGGTCAAGTACCATTAGACAGCAAAATGTAGGGGCAGAAAATAAAAGAAACTTGAACTGAACCTTGGAATGTGAATCCTTCATATGTAATTTCAAGCTCCCACCACATTTATTTCTTGCTAATACAAGTTACCTCTGGGAGCCATTCAAAAAGAAGAAAAACACATCAGGACCACTACCAAAATGTATTTCTTTTTTTTAATGAGGTTCTGGTTCAGCAGCTCCCGTGGTACCTAAAGGAGGAGTTGTTCTCAAGTAAAGTCCCATCTAGGGTGTGGAAAATGGGGAGGAAGTTAAGCAGAGAGAGTCTCTGCCTAATGCTGAAGGTCATAGAAACTGTCTTCTGGGCATGAAAGAATAATTGGTTTGAACGAAACCAGCGCCGGAACTTATCAAAGTCCAGTTGGAGTCTGGATGCTACATCATTGGGGAGGGACCAGGTGTATACAGAACAGTGTCTTCTGCATACATGTGGATGGAGGTGAGAGGACAGGCAGAAGGAAGGTCATTAAGAATGATGGAGAACAGTAGAGGGCCCACCATGGAACCCTGCGGCACTCCAGTGTTGATGGGGAGAGAAGGAGAAGTAGTATCACTAATCTGAATGGATTGAGTTCTACCTACAAAATAAGAGTAGAACCAGCTGGTAGCTGCATGTAAGAGTTTGGCAAGCAGGAGGGGGTGGGAGAACATGTCGAAAGCCTTGGCAAGGTCTATTAAGATGGCAGAGGTGATGAGACCCTGATCCATACCCATGAGTATGGAGTCAGTAAGTCTAAGGAGGGAGGAGGTAGTGGAGTGGCATTTCCTGAAACCAGACTGATAAGGTGTGAAGGAAGAGGAAGAATCAAGGTAAGAGGAGAGTTGGGATAGCACCAAGTGTTCTTGTAGCTTGGTGAGGATGGGGAGAAGACAGATAGGACAATAGTTTCCCAGAGAGGAGGGTTCATCACCTTTTGAGAGAGGGATAACAGTGGCATTTTTCTAGCCAGATGGGACTGAGGCAAAAGAGAAAGAGGGATTTAATAGGGCAGCAAGAGGGAAGGCCATAGCAGGAGCAGACAGATAATGATTCTTGGAGTCAAGTCCAGAGGGGCACTTACCCTTAGAGGGGTTGAGTGTGAGAAGAGTGTTGAGTGCTTCAGCCAAGAAGATAGGACAGGAGAAAGAAGGAGAGGAGGGAAGGGGTCAGCTAGAGGGTTCTGGGGCACAGGTGGTTAAAAAGAAGGAAGGGAGGGAAGAGAGAAGTGCGGAGGCACAGGAGATGAAATAAGTGTAAAATTAAGAGGCAACAGGGAGGGGATCAGATAGGAAAAGTTCCCCCACCTTGAGGACTGGAGTCGGGGGTTGGGATGGAGGGGAGAATAGGGATTGTACTACTTTTCAAAATTTGGATGGGTGGTTTATGTTTGCACTAAAAGTATTAGAGAAGAATCCACTTTAGCCAGTCTAATTGCCCTGCTGCAAGCATTTCTAAGAGAGTGATACTTCTGTTAAGCAATATGTGAGCCAGTGAATTTGTGTAATTTTCAAGTCTGATCCCAGGCCTGTAGACAAGCCATCAACTCAGCAGATATCCAGGGGAGGTGGTTTCCTCGCATCCAGGTATGTCTTAGTGGAACATGGTGGTTCGAAATAGCTAATAGTTTGGAACTGAAGCATTCCAGTGCAGAGTCAATGGAGGTTGCTAGGGGGATGGGGGACCAATCAATGGTGGTCAGGTCATTTTATACTGAGGCTAGTTTTAAGAATTTGTAAGACAGAATTAATAGGATTTTTGGAGGGGCTTTAGGGCGATGGACTTTGCAAAAGGCATAGATTAAGTGATGGCTGCTTAGGGCATCAGGGAAAAACACAGGCTGCAATGATATGGTGTGGGTGGGAGGTGAGATCCCAGCTGATTAAGGAGTGATTCTGAGTTTTTATGTTCAGTTGGGTAGGTTCTTTGATTAACTGGGTCAAATTTGGAGAAGCTATCTCAGTTCGGGTTTTGTTTTGGGTGGGGGAGAAACACAGAAACATACAAATTGTCAGCAGATAGGGACCGCTAGGCCCAACCAGTCTGCCCATAGGCCCTATACATTGTATGTGGCCACTGACCCTATGTGATCAAAGGCTTTTCATCACTCCTTCCCTCCCCTCTCAAGATTCCCTTGCGCCTGTCCCAGGCATGATTAAACCCCTCTACTATACTTGTCTCCACTGCCTCCTGTGGCAGACTATTCCAAGCATTGACTACCCTTTTTGTGTAGAAAAACTTCCTCACATTACTGTACCTCTTAATCTACCCCCTTCCAATTTCATATTGTGTCTCCTTGTTCTAGTACTTTTTCTACATTGGAAAAGGTTCCCCACCTGCACTTTGTTTATGCCCTTGAGGTACCAGAAAGCTTCAATCATGTCCCCCCACTATCTCCTCTCCTTCAGTGAGTGCATATTGAGATCCCTTAGTCTCTCCTCATATGTTTTGTGGTGCAAGCCCTGTACCATCTTTGTTGCCCTTCTCTGGATAGTCTGCACCTTATCTATGTTCTTGCACAGGTGTGGCCTCCAGAACTACATATAGTACTGCAGCTGAGGTCTTACTAATGTTTTATACAATGGCATCACCACCTCCCACCTCCTGCTAGTGATAACCCTGCCTATGCACCGTAGCATGCCACTGGCCCTTCCTGCCACCTTTGTGCACTGCTTTGCTATCTTAATGTCATTAGAGATGATAACCCCTAGGTCCCTTTCCTCTTTGGTGACAGTCAGCTCCTCCCTCCCCTAACCTGTAGGAGGTGGAAGACTAGGTTTGCTGGCCAAGGCACCTAGATTCACCTGAGCGCTTTCCTTCTAGGTTGCTTGAAAGGACAGAGTAAAGAACCTTACCAGACAAAGGGGAAGGATTAAGACTTCTTTTGGCTAGGCAGATTTACTGTGTGTTGTTGCTAACATGTTATTGCTTTATTTTTCTCTGATTCAAATTGTTGTTGCTGGGTATGCCTTCTGCTGCATTATTACAAGGTGTGCCTACAGGTGTGTGCTAACAGATTACTGCTGTAATCATCTGATTCGGAATTGTCTTTTGCAAGGTATATCTTCTGTTACTGCTTTATTTTTCTCTGTAGCAAAGTGTTTCTTACAGGGTATATCTTCTGTGAAATTATTACAGGTGGTGCTTTACAGGTTTTACAGTTTTATCTATCATTAGGATAAGCTTTCAGGGTTACTGCATTTGTTGCTGACTGATTGTTTCTGCTCTTACCTCCTTGTTTCTTTCGTCCGTGGCTCTTCTTTTTTGGCAGGGGAAGGGCCCAGCCACCCACCCCATCCCCAACCACCCCACACTACACTCCTTCTACAGGGTAGCCCAGTCGTGACATTTCCTGTGGCAAAGCAAGAAGAGGCAGATTAGTGGGGTATCCACACAGTGACCTCTTTTACAGAGGTACTAGTAATTTAACTTGTTATAACAAGTTATACAAAAACAAACAAACAAAACACAAAATCAAACCTTTACTTTCATTTTCTTCATTCTAATTACTCTGACCAGGTAATAAACCCAGCAAAATATCTGGAATGGATATCATTAACAGAAGGTACTGCGGAACACTTTTTCAGATGGGCAGTTTTACAGGATTTAAGACTCTGTCCTACATCATGGGCCATTGGAGATGTAAGGGCTCAGCTCCAGGCAGCATGGGCAGAGATTGCACACCTCAAATTTCATAATCAAGAGGAAATACATTATAAGAACCACCCACCATTTCTCCAACATCCAACAGAAGCACGTCGACTGCAGAGGGTAGTTGGTCCAGGAGGTTGGCAGGTGGTTAGGAGGGGCAAATCGGGTGCCCCATCACTCGATGCTCTCCAACATATTACCTCCACAAACCATATAAAAACTACAAACAGGTATCTGCCTCTATCTCTGAAATTAAACAAAGAGGCAGAGGATACTGGAGAGCAGGACACTAGCACAGGAGCTAGCACAACAAAACTCATCCAAAACAGGAACCAAAACAAAAAAAGCAAAAAGGAAATCCAAAAAACTTCTGATCATAGGAGACTCCATGATTCAGGGAGTAGACGCCTATCTCCAGCCAGGAGTAATGGTCAGATGTCTCCCATGTACATCAGCGTGGAGAGACACTGCCCGTATTGCTAAAATTGCTCAGGAAGCAGGAGAAAACATTGACGTCCTGGTACACATAGGTACTAATGATCTCACCAGCCGGTCAGTTGTGGAGACCAAGGAACACCTGGCCAGCCTGGGTGACAAACTATCATCCATTTCATCCGGCATCTCCTTCTCTGAGATCCTGCCAGTCTGGGAGAGGGGGGCAGATGGATGGAAGGTCAGAGAAGGGGAGATAGGGGAGCTAAACATGTGGCTCAAGGGCTGGTACCAGGAAAAAGGACACAAATTTGTAGGGAACTAGCAACAGTTCTGGGAGCGAAAGCTCTTTAAATTTGATGGACTGCATTTGAATAAGGAGGGAGTCAGTGCATTGGGGCAGAAGTTTGATGTCTTTGCAGAGTATTTAAACTAGCAAATGGGGAGAGGGGTGCAGCACCCCATACATCGAATGAGAAGAACACCCTTCCCCCCTCAGCTAGTGGTCAAACAGGAGTTCAGCATGTTTGCATTTCATTTGCATCACCACGTAAGGAAAAAGGTCCAGCTCCCCGTACGACGCACAGGGTAAATGCCAGACCTCACCCAACAACTAACACATCGAAATCTGGCCAATGGAAAATCATGTACACAAATGCTCGCAGTCTGGGAAACAAGATCCCAGGCCTGCAGGCAAGAATGACAGAGGCTAAACTGGACATAGTAGCAATTAGCGAGACATGGTTTGCAAGTAACCACACTTGGGAGACTTCAGTACCTAGGTGTGTATTGTTCAGAAGAGAACGAGATGCAAATGGGGGGGGGGAGTGGCCCTATATGTCAATGAAAATATCAAAGCTACAGAAATTCAGAATACACATAAGGAGCCAGAAGAACTGTGGGTCACCCTGGAAACAGGAAATGGGACAGCCATAAGAACTGGGATTGTCTACAGGCCCCCAGACCAGAGGGAGGACATAGACACATTACTGTTAGAAGATATACAAAACATAACAGCTAAAGGGGAGGTTCTGATAATGGGAGACTTCAACATGCCAGATACAGATTGGTCAATACCAGCAGGAACATCTGCCAGAACTAGAAACATGGTGGATTTCCTGCAAGAGGAGGGCCTCAAACAACTGGTACAACAACCCACAAGAGACAGGGCTATCCTACATCTAGTACTGACTAACAGGGAAAGGATCACAGATCTCCAGGTAGAAGGTCACCGCTGGGCCAGTGACCATCACATGGTATGATTTAATTTGGCCACTACAACTAAATCATCCCAATCCAAGGCAAAAATATGGGACTTCAGAGGAGCTGACTTTGATAAAATGGCCAACAGAGTTAAGCTAGCCCTGGCAAAATGAAATACAGGTGAGGGGGTACAGGCAAAGTGGGCAAGCATTAAGGATGCAATACTTGAAGCAACATCCCATTGTGTTAGAGAGAAAAGGAAGTGCAAAAGAAGAAGGAAACCACTTTGGTTCTCAAAACCAGTAGCAGAAAAGGTCAGAGGCAAAAGGCTGGCCTTCAGGAAATACAAGGGAACACAGCGGGATGAAGATAGGGAGGCATACCAAACTTCCCTAAGGAAAGCAGGGAAGGCAGTAAGGCAGGCAAAGTCCCAAACTGAGGAAACACTAGCACAAACAGTAAAAGAAGGGGACAATACTTTCTATAGATACATTAGTGAAAGGAGAAAGTCCAGAGGGGGTATTGCTAAGATCAAAGGAGATAAGGGTGTGTGTGAGGAGAAGGACCATATAAAATCATCTATCCTAAATAGATACTTCTGCTCAGTATTTCCTGAAGAGAAGGTAGGGCAGGGCCCACAGCTCAGCACCACGGACACAGGAGGGAGGGAGGTGAGCACTAGTGCCTTCACAAAAGAAAGGATCCTACAAGAGCTCGATAAGCTCAGGGTGGACAAGACAATGGGATCTGATGGCATACATCCCAGAGCGGAACTAGCAGAGCCATTATCAGAACTGTTTATTGAGTCTCTGAGCACAGGAGAGGTCCCAGGAGACTGGAGAAGGGCTCACATGATCCCCGCTCCACAAGAGTGGTAGCAGGGAGGAGGCAGGGAACTACAGACCAGTCAGTCTTACCTCAGTAGTGGGAAAGATTATGGAAGGAAAGGATAGTGCAATACCTGGAATCCATAAGAGTACAGGATCCAAGACAGCATGTGTTTACAAAAGGAAGGTCCTGTCAAACTAATCTTGTAGATTTCTTTGACTGGGTAACCAGAGTGGTGGACCAAAGTGGAGCAGTTTATGTAGCCTACCTTGACTTCAGCAAAGCTTTCGATACTGTTCCACATAGAAGATTGATTAATAAGCTGGGTAGGCTCGGGGTGGGTCAGATGTTGGTCAACTGGGTGGCACACTGGTTGACTGGCAGAAAACAGAGAGTGGTGGTAAACGTTATACAGTCAGAAGAGATGCAAGTGGGGTACCTCAGGGATCAGTCCTGAGCCCAGTCCTCTTCAATATCTTCATCAGTGACATTGCAGGTGGACTGGAGGGTAAGATTTGTCTGTTTTCAGATGACACCAAGATCTGCAACAGAGTAGATGATCCAGATGGGGTGGGCTGAATGAGAAGAGATCTGGATAAACTAGCAAAATGGTCGAAAGAGTGGCAACTGGGGTTTAATGCAAAGAAGTGCAAGATCATGCACATAGGGAAGAGAAACCCTAAAGCCACCAATAGGCTGGGAGGGGAGTTGCTGGCAGTCACAAGGGAAGAAAGAGTCTTGGGCGCCACCATCACGGATGACCTGGAATCATCCAAGCAGACCACTAAAGCAGTAGGTAAGGCTAGAGGGATGTTAGGGTGTATTAGTAGGAATGTCACAAGTCAAAAGAGGGAGAGGTAATAATTCCTCTTTACAAGACACTGGTTAGGCCCCATCTGGAGTACTGCGTGCAGTACTGGAGACCACACCTTCACAAGGACATTAACCAAATTGAGGCAGTCCAGAGAAAGGCAACCAAAATGGTGCAAGGACTGCATCAGAAAACATATGAGGACAGATTAATGGAGCTCAGTATGTATTTCCTAGAGCAAAGGAGGGAGAGATGTGATATGATCGAAACATTCAAACACCTGATGGGCATTAACAAGGTGAAAGAGTCTAACATGTTTCAGTATAAGAAAAATAGCAGGACAAGAGGACACAGCATGAGATTAGAGGGAGGCCACTTAAGGGGTAATGTGAGGAAGTTCTTTTTCACAGAAAGGGTGGTGGATGCGTGGAACGGCCTACCTCAGGAAGTGGTGGATATGAATACAGTGCAGGGCTTCAAACAGGCATGGAATAGGCATAAGGGGAGCAATACAGATGAGTATGAATAGATAGGCCATTGATAGAGCAAAAGCCGATGGCACATTTATAAGGTAGAAAAAGAAATGGGCAGACTGGGTGGGCCTTGCGGTCCTTATCTGCCGTTAACTTCTATGTTTCTATGTTTTCCCAGGGTTCCTTCTACCCAGGTGCATTATTTTGCACGTCTTTGCATTGAACCTTAGTTGCCATATCTTCGACCATCATTCAAGCTTCTCCAGGTCCCTCTTCATTTTCTGCACCCCTTCTGGAGTATCCACCCTGTTTCAGATCTTGGTGTCATCTGCAAAGAGGCAGACCTTTCCTTACAGCCCCTCTGCAATGTCACTAATGAAGACATTGAACAGGACTGGTCCTAGTTCTGATCCCTGTGGTACCCCACTGGTCACCCTCCTCTCCCCAGATTGTACCCCATTTACCACCACCCTCTGTCTCCTGTCTGTTAACCAGTTCCTAACCCAGTTCACCACCTTGTCTCCCATGCCCAGACTACCCATTTTTTTAATTAGCCTTCTATGTGGGACAGTGTCAAAGGCTTTGCTGAAATCTAGGTAGGCAACGTCTACTGCCCCTCCCTGATTTATTTCCCCAGTCACCCAATCAAAAAAGTCTATTGGATTCATTTGACATGACCTTCCTGTTATGAATCCATGTTGCCTCATATCCTGAGCACCACTGGATTCCATATGTGCCATTATCCTTTCTTTCAGCAGTGTCTCCATGATCTTTACCACCACTGAGGTGAGGCTGACTGGCCTGTAGTTTCCCACCTCCTCCCTACTGCCGCTTTTGTGCAGTGGGACTACATGTGCCCTCCTCCAGTCTTCTGGAATGACACCCATGTTAAGTGACTCTGTGAACAGGACTACCAGAGGCACTGCTAGTTCCCTTTGCAGCTCCTTTAATATCCTTGGGTGGATGCCGTCTGGCCCCATGGCCTTATCCACTTTCAGCTTTGTGAGTTCTTCCGGAACTCTCTCCACTGTGAATGGACTGGTGTCCACAGCCCCCCCCCCCCATTGCCTCTGCAACCCAACTGTGGTTCTTGACCCTCCCCCTCCTTAGTGAATACTGAGCAGAAGTATTTGTTCAGTATTTCTGCCTTGTCCAGATTCCCCTCCTTACACTCTCCCTTCTCCTATTTGAGCCTCACAATCCCCCCACCCGGTTTTTCTTCTTTCACTGATGTACCTATAAAATGCCTTATCCACTTTGTTTACAGACAGTGCTAAGACCTCTTTTGTCTGTGCCTTCACCCTCCGAACAGCCTTCCCTGCTTCCCTTAGACATTCAAGGTACACCTCCCTGTCCTCCTCCCTTTGGCTCCCCTTATATTTCCTGAAACTCAACCTTTTAGCCCTGACTTTGTCCCCCACCTCTTTGGAGAACCACAGTGGTTTCCTTCTTCTTTTCCATTTGACCACTATCCTAACACAATGGTTTGTTATATCAACTGTGGCTCCTTTCAGTTTCTCCCATTGTTCTTCCACCCCCTCTATTACCTCTCCCTTCCCCAGGACTGCTTGTATACATCTACCCATTTCAGTGAAATCCACCCTCCTGAAATCTAATGCTCTTGCCATTTTGTGGCTTAATTGAGTCCATGTCTCCATGCTGAACCACACCATGTGGTGGTCACTGGTCCCCAGCTGCCCTTCCACCTGTATTTCTTCAACTCTGTTCCCATTGGTCAATACCAAGTCCAGAAATGATTTGTCCCTGGTTGGCTCATGCACCAACTGCCTGAGTCCACCCCCCTCCAGGGATTGCAGGTTGGCTGTGCTTCTGGCTGAAGCAGCCACCTGGGTGGCCCAATCCACGTCTGGCATATTGAAATCCCCCAGTGGCAGGATTTTGCCTTTAGCTGCCATGTCATGTATGCTCTCCACTAGTTTCCTGTCTACTTCCTCCCTCTGTACCAGAGGTCTGTAGATCACACCTGTGCATATTGCTTTTCCATTCCCTGGCTCCAGGGTGATCCACGTTACCTTGGCCTCCCCATGCCTTCCCTGAAATTCTGTAGCCTTTATACCATCTCTGATGTACAGGGCCACTCCCGCACCCTTTTTAGGCAAGGCAACGCAAGGCAAGTTTATTTAAAAGACACCCAATCCCGGAGGCTCTGGGCGCCGTACAAATTTTAAAAGCATTATACACAAACATTCAAGCGAAATAAAATAGTAAATCACAAACTATAAATAAATCATACTCTAAACATTGAATGCTTGTGAAAATAGTAGTGTCTTCAAGCGGGCCTTAAAAACATCTATAATGGGGGCCTCTCTGACCACAGCTGGTAGTGAGTTCCATAGAGCGGGAGCCGCAACACTAAAGGCTCTGTCGCCGGCTGATTTCAGCCTTGCTCTAGGGACGGTCAGGAGGCCATCACTGGAGGATTGAAGAGGGTGAATAGAGGGAGTAGGTGTCAGAAGGACTGACAGGTAACCAGGGCTCTGTCCGTGTAGGGCCTTAAAGGTGAGAAGACCCACCTTAAAGAGGATTCTCCACCTGAATGGCAGCCAGTGCAATTTGCACAACACCGGTGTAATATGACAGAATTTTTGCTGCCCAGTCAATAACCAGGCAGCTGCATTTTGCACCAGCTGCAGTCTGCGGAGAAGTCCCCCTGTGACCCCGAGATAGAGCGCATTACAGTTGTCCAGCCTAGATGTGACTAAGCCGTGTATCAAGGTAGGGAGGTCCAGAGGCGGAAGAAGGGGCTTAATCCTGGCAATTTTTCTGAGATGGAAAAAACAGGTATGAACCACGGAAGATATTTGGGCCTCCATGGTCAGGTTCCTGTCCAGAATCACTCCAAGATCACGCACCCAAGAGGAGGCCTTCAATGACACAGGCCCAAGAACAAGTCCAGTTGCTGAGTCAGAGACCATCCTATCACAAACTCTGTTCGATTCCACTACCAATACCTCTGTCTTGTTAGGGTTCAGTCGCAACCAGCTGGAAGCCATCCAGTCATTTATCTCGGTCAGACAGATGTTTAGCACATCCACTGCGTTGGATGTTCCTGGGGCAAAGGACAGATATAGCTGAGTATCATCGGCATAGCAATGAAAACTCAAGCCATACTTCCTAATGATCCCCCACAGGGGCAGCATGTACACTGTGAACAACATTGGGGCCAGTACAGAACCCTGAGGGACTCCACAGGGAAGGAGACAGGGTGTAGATGAGAAATTACCCATCATAACCTGTTGCCTCCTGTTGGTAAGAAAGGACTCAAACCAGTTGATGACAGTACCGGTGAGTCCACACAGCTCCCTGAGGTGGACAAGCAACACACAATGGTCCACAGTGTCAAATGCCGAGGAGAGATCGAGGAGAGCAAGAATTGTCCTGTCCCCCCTATCTCTAGCCCTGAGGAGATCATTCTGCACCTGAACAAGTGCAGTTTCTGTACTATGTCTGGCCTGAAAAGCTGACTGGAAGGGATCATACAACTCGTGAGTCACGAGGTGCTCTTCCAATTGAAGCGCTACCACCTTCTCCACCACTTTCCCCAAAAATGGGAAGTTGGAGATAGGACGGTAATTTGCCATGATCTCCAGGTTCAAATAAGGTTTCTTTAAAAGGGGTCTCACCAAAGCCTCCTTCAAGGCAGCCGGAAAGACTCCCTCAAATAAGGAACGCCATACAATCACGGCAAACACCGGGCCAACAGAGTCAATGCATCTCATTAAGAAACGCGTTGGCACTGGGTCCAGCTCACAAAAGGTATGCTTCAAATTGATTGCCACCTCGATAACCTCACTCACCTCCACTGGTCTAAACTCCCCCCAACTCAGAGGAGTGCACTCAGAACACATTTGGTGACCACTGTCAGCTATAGTATTGTTAGCTGAAGAGGCCTCCCGCCGGATCACAGACACCCTGTCCGAGAAAAACCGAGCAAACTCCTCACAATCTTCATTAGAAAAAATCCTCCCGGGCTGCAAACAGACAGGATGAAGAAGTCTATTTACAGTCCGGAAGAGTGAGGCTGGTCGGTTCTTCCTGGCAGCAATCTCCCTGGACAGGAACACTGCCTTCTTATGGTTGATTGCCTCCTGATATGCACAATAGTGCATACGCAGGACCAGTTTGTCCACCTCCAAGTGGGACCTTCTCCAGCAGCGCTCTAATCTCCGACCCGTCTTCTTCATCTCCCCTGAGGTCCCCATCAAACCATGGGGACCTCAGGTATGAAGTTATGGGTTGTACACGGACAGGTGCGAGGGAGTTGATGGTGTCAGAGAGCACCCTATTATAGGTGTCAACCCCAGCACCAACACCTCCGATGCATGCAGCACCCATACTAGACAATTTAACTGGTGCCAGAAAACCCTCAGGGGTAAGACCCCACAAAGGGTGACAGCTAATCATCTCAGCAGGGGAAGGGCTTATGGCGGGAGCCCCAAGCATGAACCTCACCATGCAATGATCGGACCAAAAAAAACCCGATCAATCCCGAGATCAGTGATCTCAAGCCCCAGTGAGAATACCAGGTCCAATATGTGGCCATCCTGATGGGTAGGTGCAGCAACGACCTGCATCAGTCCTAATGAGGACACACTCTGCAAGAAATCACTGCTGCATCTTTGATCTCTATCATCCACCCAAACATTGAAACCCCGCAGAAAAACACATCTGGGGGATCTCAATGTTTCACCAGCGGTGAACTCGGCAAACTCCTGCAGGAAATTCCCCATCAGGCCAGAAGGACGATAGATGAGGAAAATCCTGCAGCCCATGCCGAGACCACTGCGGATAGCTACACACTCAAAAGAACCTGGAGCTTCCACTGGATACACAGTGAAGGTCAGGCTGGATCTAAAATAGATAGCTACACTGCCACCCCTGCGATTCACTCTGGGGCAGTGCACCACGGTATACCCGGGAGGGACCGCAGCCTCAAAAATAGGGCCTGCATCATCACCCACCCAGGTCTCCGTGATGCAAGCCAGATCGACCGATGAAATCAAGGCGGCAATAATTGCTGTCTTGTTTCTGATTGATCTGGCATTGCACAGCACTGCCATCAGAGGATTGGAGGGTGGTGCAGCCCCTCGGGTTACCTGACCACTCGGTCTGGTGGACTCCCTGGGGACAGGCACCAACCACGTCTGGCCTCTCCCAGATGCCCGTGGTAACCCAGGGCGCCTCCTGGACCTAACAACCTTTATCCTACCATCACCCATGCCCAGATAACCCCACTGCCAATAATCAGCATGACCCCCTACAATCCCCACTTCCCGACAGCGTCTAGCAATAGTATCAGACACAGGGAGAGGGATGAAGGGACGTAAATCATATAGCAGAGAATGGCAATAGGTAATCCTAGCCCCCATAGATCCTCCCACATAATCCCTACGCATTTCAAACAGTGAACACAAACTACTATTTAAACACAAATTAAAATAACAACAAAATAGCTGCCTAACCTACTTAGTCCAATAAAACTAATATATTAAAACAAACTCCAACTTAACATTTCTTACCACAAATAAATAAATATAAAAACTACTTAGCTTAACACACATTAAAACCGTGTCACAGACCAACCCGTTTCCCTTCTTCGATGAAAACAAATTTCCAGTACCGAGTGGTGCTCGTGCCACTCACACGCTCGCGCTTACGAGCGGCGCTTGAATTTATGGGAAATAATGTCCCCGCCCCTTCAGCAACAGTCACAGCTCCCCCCCCGCTCACACCTCCAGCCAGGTAGAAGATAGATAAAACTACAGCACAGCCTCTCACGCCATGCAAGCCGCCAGAGGGCAAACGGGCAATTTGCCCACGAGCAGGGGAGTGGACATCACAAGTTCCAGGCACAGAATCCGGATGACAAGTAAACAGCAGTCCAAAACATCCAGCCACTTACGAGTGTCGTTACGGTAAGACAAAGCAAATGCAATCCCAACATACAGGACAGCCGCTTGCAAGCGGCGCTTGAATTTTTGGGAAATAATGTCCCCGCCCCTTCAGCAACAGTCACAGCTCCCCCCGCTCACACCTCCAGCCAGGTAGAAGATAGACAAAACTACAGCACAGCCTCTCACGCCATGCAAGCCACCAGAGGGCAAATGGGCAATTCGCCCGCGAGCAGGGGAGCGGAAATCACAAGTTCCAGGCACAGAATCCGGACGACAAGTAAACGGCAGTCCAAAACATCCAGCCGCCTATGAGCGGTGTTACGGTAAGACAAAGCAAATACAATCCCAACATGCAGGTCAGCTGCTTACGAGTGGCACTTGAATTTATGGGAAATAATGTCCTCGCCCCTTCAGCAACAGTCACAGCTCCCCCCCGCTCACACCTCCAGCCAGGTAGAAGATAAACAAAACTACAGCACAGCCTCTCACGCTGTGCAAGCCGCCACAGAGCAAACGGGCAATTTGCCTGCGAGCAGGGGAGAGGAAATCACAAGTTCCAGGTGCAGAATCCAGACGACAAGTAAACTGCAGTCCAAAACATCCAGCCACTTATGAGCGGCATTACGGTAAGACAAAGCAAATGCAATCCCAACATGCAGGACCTTCCTGTCCCTCCTGAACAGTGTATAGCCTGGTACATTGACTTCCCAGCCATGATTAGTAGAGTACCACATCTCTGTTATTGCTGCTATGTCAAGGTCTGCATCTGCCAACAAGGCCTCCAGGTCTGGAACCTTATTTCCTAGGCTACGGGCATTCATTAGGTTAGCATGACCTTCCATGTTTTACAGTCTGCTCTCCCTCTGCTCTTGTTCTCCCTCTCCAGCTTCCCCCACCCCGGTTTCCTTTCCTCTTGCCCCCTCCCATATCACTCGTTATACATTCTTCACCTGCCTGCCCCTCTCTGCCTGCTTTAGCTGTTCCTGTAGTCATCTTATGTTCCTGCATGTTCCCATGGGGGGGGGTGTTCCTAAACCTCCTGACCCTCCTGGCTCTCCCCCCTTGG
Source organism: Neoceratodus forsteri (assembly GCA_016271365.2). NCBI lineage: Eukaryota > Metazoa > Chordata > Ceratodontiformes > Ceratodontidae > Neoceratodus > Neoceratodus forsteri. The sequence continues at coordinate 377,919,417 of CM057449.1, forward strand.
CCAGTTTAAATGCTCACAGCTGAAGCATTTAAACTTCTCTCAAAGGACCAAATTCCCTTCTCGGACAGATGCAGGCCGTCCTTCTTACATAAGCTTGTATCTGCCCAGGTCAGGCCCCAGTCCCTTATGAAGCCAAAACCCTCCCTTCCACACCAGCCAGTTAACATTAAAATCTCCCAATATGTGCAGTTCACCAGTGACAAAGTGTGTCTGTAAGGTAGACAACATTTCAGTGATAGAAGATGGAGATGGGCTAGGGCAGCAATAAGTACCTGCAATAAAAATGGGCAAAGAGAAGGGGAGTGAAATCTTTACCAGTAGAAGCTCGTGTGCATGTGGAAAGGAGAATGCAAGAACAGGGATGAATTGGATGAAGGCGGTAATATACATAGTGACACCACCACCACCTCTAATGCCTTGGTTGTGACGTATAAGGGAGTAGCCAGGAATCGATACACTTGTGTCAGTAATGTTTCACTTTAGCCATATTTCAGGGATGATCAGAATGTCTGGGTTAAGGTCAAAGACAAGGGGTTGGAGCAAAGTAAGTCTGGGTAGTAGGCTCCTGATGGTTATATGGGCTATTTTCAGTCCACGTGGGACTTGTGAGGCAAGGGAGCGGGCAAGGCCAGGATTGGGTTCAACATCACCAGCTAGCAGTAGCAGCAGGGTAAATAAGAGTTTGGTGGCTAAAGTAGTAGAGTTCCGTGGTGAGGGACGGAGGGTGGAGGGTTTGTTGAGAGTTTGGGAGATGATAGATAGACAGATAGATAGATGGATAGATAGATAGATAGATAAAAAAAATGTTTCATACAGGATACAATACATGCCATAAGGGAATAAACTCTGCTCACAAGACAGCCCTGTATCTGATGTTTCAGTGTATAAAACTTTATAAATTACGTTTCGAGTTACAATAACAAACAAGTCATGAAACATCTCTTTCATTGCACGTACAGAAGTACATGTCAAGATATAAAAGATCAACAATTATATACTACAGGAAAGATGAACTTCAGTTCAGTGTTAAACTTTATAAGTGATGTTGTCATTCTCATTAAATGAGCAAGCATATTCCAGTATTTAGCAGCCTAATAATTTAAGGTTTTTTGTCCTTGCTTAGTTCTACAAACATTCACTTTTATCTTGTTTTCATGCACAGATCGTATTAAAGTTCAGATTGTCTCTTCCTTCCTTGCCTTACTAGTAACTGTAATATAATGTGCAGGGTATTTTATAAAAAACTTGTGCAATAATTTTAACCACCTCACATTGTTTCTGGATTCCATGGTTTGCCAGCCTAATTCTTTCAGAATGATACAATGGTGTATTAAAATTCCAACCTAATATAAATCGAGCAAGTCTAAACTGGACTTTATCTATCTTGTCCAGCATACGTTTTGGTGCAACCTTCTAAATAATGCTTCCATATTCTATAGAGGATAGGACCATCTGTTCAACTATTGTTTTCCTAGTTTTCCTATCCAGGCACCTCATAGTACATCTCAGAGCACCTGTTTTCTTGCCTACACCGCTAAGAGTCTCAGTGATATGTTTGACAAAATTTTACTCTGTGTCAAATATCAATCCTAGATAGCAATATTCAGTCACCTGTTCAATGACTGTGTTATTAGGAGAAAGTATGTTTAACACAGATTTATTCTTTGATCCAAAATAAAATACTTTCATTTTCTTTGTGTTCATAACAAGCCTCAACCTGGTGAACCACTCCCCAACACTAGTAAGAAGAAGATGAAGAATCAGCATTTATATAGCACTTTTCATACACAGTATCCCAAAGCACTTTACAAGCAATGCTAGACTGGTAGTGAAGTGACTGAATGTGTGGTGGTGGCCATATCGCACATCATCACCCACACACAGCCTGGATAATTGCATGAACCGGTTTATGGGAAGGGGAATGTTGGCCAGGACACTGGGAATGTTCCCTACTCTTAGCGAAGAGTGCCCTGGGTTCTTTTACTTCCACCTGGATACCCAACAGGACAACACCAGGATGGGCAGAAGGGACCTCGGTTTAACGTCTCATCCAAAGGACGGCACACCCCAGCAGTACAGCACCCCCCCCAATACTGCACTCGGATGCCAGTGATTTTAGGTGCAAGTCCAGTCCTGGTGTGGGACAAGAACCCACGACCTTCTGGTCCAGAGGCAGATGTGCTACCAACTGAGCCATGCTGACACCCACGTTTGAACCTCCATAGGAAGGGAGAAGAGAACTGAGGGTGAAAAAAGTATGCATCCACTCCTGCAAAGGGAGCCTATGATAAAGTAAAGGGACATCTGGCTTGAGGATTCCTATCTGGATGCGTTTTTAGTCAGCCATCAGGGACTTACCAAAGATCTGAGGAGGAGGGGGAGGCGCTACAGCCAAAATAGCCTGATCCACGTGCTACCCAGTGTCAGTCTGTACTGCTCCTTGCAGGGAAAAAAAACACTGGTAACAAACATTGAAAGTAGCAGTTCAAAAGGGACTTAGCCATTGTTTAAATGTCCTGTAATTCAGCCACCTGTCCCAGAAGTCCCCTGCTCTTCCATCCGTTTTTTTTTTTAGATCTGCTGGGCCGGGGGTGGGGAGGCAGCCAGGGCTTCTGCAAAGGTTTTAGTTCCAGGTTTAAGTAGGCCATCCACCTGTGCCTGCTCTGCTTCGTACTCTTCCACTGTCGCAGCCCAGTCCAGTGGGGTAGCATCATCCATAGGTTCACCGGATTCAAAATCTGGGAGGTCATGCTTTACAGATCCTGGTGGGGATACTGCTTCTGCCTGAAGAAGTTTGTCAGGGGGGGAAGTAGAGAGTTTACCTGCATTCGGTTGTGTTGGACTTCTGGAGCATTGGCGTTGCCGATTTGTAGTGAGGTATTTAGACCATTCCTGTTTGCCTGCTGTTTCCAGCTCCGCAAAAGAATGTCTGTCAGCAGTCTGTAGGTTGTCAGCAGATCGGTTTCCAAGATCTCTCGATTGGTGTGGGTCATGTATGGTAGGCATGGGGAGTGTTGATACTGCAGTACCAGTCCAGTTGCATTTGTCTTCCCCCAGAAACCATTTCTCCTTGTTGACTGTTCCCCTGACCATACGATCCCCTGGAGCCCAGAGACGTCTAGGAGATGCAGTTCGAGATATGAGGCCTGGCCAGTGGTTATTAATCCATGTTTCAGCTTCCCTCAGAGACTTTGCTAGGAAGGCCTTCCCATCCTTGAACAGATGCAGTGCTGTGAGTTTTTTAAACCTATATTGGAAGGAATTAGCCGGTAAAATTTTCTTGATGGGGCCATATGCTCTTCTTCTAGCAGCTACCTCTTGAGAAAAATCCCGATAAAAGGAGATGGTAGCTCCCCTCCATGTAAGCTCTCCTATGTCTCTGGTAGCTTGCAGCAGCCTTTCCTTTACTGAGTACCTTAACAGGTATGCAATTATGGTTCTTGGGGCATTGGAGTTGTCCGGTCTACCAGTGATCTTATGAGCTCTCTCCATGCCGATCGGTTCTCCCCACCTATCCCCCAACAACTGGGGTATCCACTAGTTAAGAAAGCGTTCCCTATTTGGGCCTTCAGCCCCTTCCAGAACCCCCAGGATTCTAATATTGTTTCTTCAGCTCCTATTCTCCTGGTCTTCAGCCCTATACCAAAGTCTGGAGAGTCTGGCTTCATGTTCCCTGAGGCGCTGCAGTACTGTGATATGCTGCCTCTCAAGTTCCTCTGTTCTGTGCTCCAGGACATTCTGTTTGTCCTCCAGTTGCCGAACGTCCACCATGTTCCTCCGCCAGGGTTGTCCTGATGCTGTCCATCCTCGTCAGATGGGCTTCTAACATTTTTGCAATGTTAGAGAGGGTGTCCCCTAGTTGGGCCTTCGTCGTGGGGAGATTGAGCATGCTGCCCACAGGGCCCCTGCTCGTTGGCTTCTGGAGCATCCATCGCTCCTGGTGGCTCAAAGTTTTTTCAGGGGTAAAGAAGAATTGCAGCTTACCCTCCACTATCAGATGTCTGCGGTTGACCAAGAATTGTGACCCGTTGAACTGTGATCGGGTGCTAAAATAACAACGAGCGTATCCGCGGGTGGTCTGGTAAACCCTGCGCTCAAGCTGATGCGGTCTATCTGGACTGTGCGGCTCCTAGCTATTAGTGCTGAGAGATTACTGACAGATCATGGCTCTGACACCAAAAAACATCAGGATAGTGGCGGCAGAGGTAGGGAGGGGTTTTACAGTTGCTGTAGAGATAATTCAGTCCAGCATAATGGTGGATTGTATGTGATTATACGCCAGGCTAGGACAGCGCCAAAGCTCTAAGCTGCCATTGCTATCATGTCCAAGACACGCCCCCCCATTGAAGATATTTTGAACCTTGAAAGGCCAAATAATATCACTAAAACTTAGGTAAATGAAGACCTCCCACCTCTTTAGCCATAGAAAGTTTAATGTATGCCTGCTGGGCAAGTTTCCTTTGCCATATGATGTGGGATAGCATCCTATGGAACAAGAAAAAACCATTGATATGGCAATGGTATATTCAACGTGGTTAAAAAATAAAGAATACAGGGTATGAAATTCATTCTAACTGTATTAATTTGGCCCCAAAGAGTTAGCGGTAAGGCCTTCCACCTTTGCAGATCATGCAGCAAGCCAAATTGTTCTTTTTGAGAACCGATAATTGCTGTGAAATTTGTAATCCTATATAAGAAACGTCTTTTGGTTCCCATTGTAAACCAAACTGTATAATTTCCTGCTTAGTCACATGAGAGATTAAAGGGAGAACTTTGGTTTTATTTATATTGGGGCCTATGCATGAATGTGCGGAGTGTCTATGTGCTGCATATCCATGGTGCATAGCATCTCCACACCCCTTGCACTCCCAGAGCAGGATGCACTAAACAGGGCATGCAGCCCCTGCACACCCAATCCCCTGGACATGCAGACCACAATGTGCCAGGGCAGGCGGGGGCGTGTCTGCACCATGCACAAAGACAAATAGTGTATCCTGCAGGGCGGTGTAGTGGTGCAGAGGGTACGCCAGGGGGGATCCTGCCATAACCCATTGTCCACCCCATGGACATCACCCACCGGTCACGGTGGGACCTTGCTATGGCCCTCTGTGCTGTTCTAGACCAATAGGCAGCATGAGGGGGGCTGGACAGCCAATCAGCTACTCGACTGTCTGATTGCCACACGGGTCTCAGTGTGGCAGATCCAAACCCTGGCTGTGCCATGTCTTAATGAGCCACACAATCTCTGCCCCCCAACACACAGTGCTGCCCCGTCCCAGGTAGTGTGACTGCACCCCTACCCCAGACACAGTTGAGCACCAACCCCAGTATTGTGCCATCTTACCTCCAGCACCTCCATGCTACATCAATGCAGAGGAAGCCCCCAAACACACACACCGACTAGTGCCACTGTCCCATTGTGGTCTAAAACAACCAACCCCCACACATACACACAGGTGCCCCGGAAACAGTATCCCATACCCCAACCCTGGTACCCCCACTCCCATTGGTGTTCAGTGATCCACCCCACTGAACATCAATAGGGGTCGGGGTCCCAGGGTCGGGGTATGGGATACTGTTGCTGGGGCACCTGTGTGTGTGTGGGGATAAAGTGTTTTAGACCACAATGGGATCGGGCACTAGTGTGTGTGGGGGGGGGGCTTCTTGTGCATTCCTGGGGACAGGGCACTGATGTGGTGGGGTGGGGGGTATGATTGCACAATACTGGGGTTCCAGGCACAGCTTAGTCTGGGAAGGGGGTTCTGCCTCTGCCACATTGGGACTCTCATGTGTGGGACAAGGACTTGTCTACAGCGGGGACAAGGATGCCCAGTGTGTTCAGAGGGAAGGGTTGTACACTTGGCATCGGGGTCAGGACATAAAGGTGGGGGGCATTCTGGACTGGGGTGGGTATGCTGCCAGTGGGGGACATCCATGCACCGGGTCGCCATGCCAATTGTGGTGGGTCCTGTGCCAGGTGGACTGTAGGTTGTTGGAGCACAGCTGCACAGGTCCGGGTACACACAGGTGCTAGTCATGCACCCAGATGTGCACCAACAAGCTCAAGTGATCCACTTTGGGACCCAGGCTGGGCATCCCATTAGATGCCTGCCTGGGTTCTCAACTCCACCCCCAATCACCGGGCAAAGTCCTGCGTGCCGGGGGGGGGCAAAGCCTCGGATAGGTGGCAGCCATTTGTAAATACCGGCTGGCGCATACCTGCCAACGGGTGCGGAGCCACTCAGGCAGGGTACACTCCCCATAGTGCATAGCCTCCATTGAGTTCCTTCGTTGAGTTTATAGGTTGATAATTCACTAAAAGCTTGCAGAGCCATCTGGATAGAGAGCACAGGATCTTCTACATGGATGTAAAATATTGTCTGCATAAAGCGATATTTTATGTTCATAATGACTAAGAGTAATCCTTCTGATGCTAGGGTTGGAGCACAGTCATCTAGCCAATGGTTCTAAGAACAAGTTAAATGAAAATGGAGAGATGGGGCAACCTTGCTGTGTGCCCCTCTCAAGAAAAAATGTGCCTGAAAGCAATCCAGTACAATACATTTGAGCACTCGGGTTCTGATATAAAACTCAAATCCAGTCAATAAAGTAACTAGGAAAACAACCTCACAAGACCAGCAAATGAACATTTCCATGAAACTCAATCAAATGCTTTTTCTGTGTCCAGGGAGACCAAGGCCGCAGGGACTTTGCTCTTCCAGGATGCAGCCACCAAATGGTGCAGTTTTGTTAAATGATTACTGGAATTATGCCCCTTCATAAAGCCCACCTGTTCAGAACCGATCAACCCATCACAGACCTGCTCCAACCAAGCAGCCAAGACTTTCACCAGAAACTTACTGTAATATCCATGTTTATGAGCGAAATTATCCTACAAGTACTCACACAAGTAGTATCCTTCCCGAGTTTAGGAAGAAGAGTAATCTAGGCCAATAAACGAGATGTATCTCAGATCCCTTCCACATGAATGTAATTAAAGACTCAGTGAAAACATGACTAATTCTGCACTTTATTATCCATAAAGGTTAACTGGAAATCCATCTGGACCTGGGCCATATCTAATGCCATATGTTGTATGGCCTGTAGGACCTCCCCTTCCTAATCAGACCAGACAGCTGGGTATTTTGAATTTCCACCAACTCAGGGAGGAGGACCAGATCCAGTAGAGATGGGCAAAGTAGAGAAAATTCACTTCACAAATTAATTTGCAAAGTTGGCAAAATTCATGAAGTGCTAACTTTGCAGTTTTCATATGGCAAAGTTGCCTTTTTTTCTAGGTGAATTGACTTAAATTCTCCTAACTTCACCTTAACTTTGCCACTTTTCTAGGCAAAGTTGTAAAGTGGGAATTTAGCAAAGTAATTTCATGAAACCGAATTTTGCAACTTCGCCTATGAAGTAAAAAAAAACTTTGTAACATCTCTATGATCCAAGTACTCATTTATGCACTGATCCATATCCCAGGAACACAGATCATCTTGATAAAGCTCCTAATAAAAAGAGGAGAAGGCCGTAACTATGTCTCTTGGGTGGGTAAGCAAGGGCAATTCATCTCCTTCCTGGATTCCCACGATAACTCTACATGCTTCTTGACGTCGAAGTGTCAGAAACTGTACTCCTACCCAACAGGTCTGCGTGTGTCCCAGAAAGCAGCATTGGAACCCCCAACCCCATCCCACCAAACAAATGCTCGTGAGAGTTAGCAAAGTAATTGTGACTCAATAACACTGAACAATCGGGTGGCGTGGTGAGTAAGCTTCAGCTACTATAAGAGGTCCGGCACCCCGAAATATACGGATATCCTCACACAAACTGACCAGTATAAGCCAGCAAAAGGAAGTAACTGACCCCAACCAACTGTATCGAATTCATCTCAACACCCAACTGTGGAAACATAGAATGGTGACCTAAAAACTATAACAAAATAAATAAAAAAGGGCTACACAACATTTTTACATTGTCAGAATGTTTTGGCCAGAGCAGGGAATATAAAAAAATGTAACCGGTCTCCATTAGAACAATAAACAACAACACCATCTAATGTTTCTTGAAAGTTCTGCCCCCCCTCCCCAATAGGCTTTATTGTCTCCAATAGAAGCAACCATTAATGCTAGAGAAGTCATGGTACTGAAAATCCCAACAATGCAAACTACAAAAAGAGCTTACCATTTAACAAGCTATTAGGAAAGAGAAAACACCAATAATAACCAGAACAGAATGGGAGCTCTGGCAGTATAGTCCGAAGGGAGGAAGACGCTGAAAACTGAACATTCAAGGGTCAACAAAAAGGAGTCACACCCTGAAATGCCACACATACCAAACAAGAAACCCCAGGAGGGTGTAAACAAAAACAGTACCAGAAAAATCACAGAAACCTTCAATACCCATCCAGTCCCCAGTTTGGATTAGTCAGAGCTCCCACAACATGATGTCAACCCACAGCAAAAGTACTCAAAAACAGCAATGTCTGTAGAAAAAAAGATTACCCATGTCCATCAGATGCCAGTAGCCACCAATTACTTAGGCTGGAAAAGGTCTAGAAGTAGAGATTTTAATTCCTGATTGGCAGTCTCGGCAGATTGAAAGGTATGCTGGCCATCCGTTACAGAAACCACTAACTGAGCAGGGTATTGCAGTGTAAACCAAATTTCAGTAGCTGACAATTTAGACATAATATCTTGGTAAACACCGCGTTGATCCCTCACCAGTCAGGGAAGATCCTGGAATCAAAATAGTCGACTGCCGTCCCAGAGAATTTCTTTTTTTCTTCAGATCTTCTGTAGAACATGTAATTTATCTAAATAATTTGCCAGTCTTAAAATTAAGGGCCGGGACTTCTCACCAAGAGCTGGCAAAGGGCAAAGTGCTCAATGGGCATACTCAACAATATAACTGGACCCATTCAGATAGGGTCCTACCACTTTAGTGAACATGTGTTGCATACATGGAATCAGGTTAGAGTCCTCAGTGTGTTCTGGAAGTTCAGCCACAATATTGTTTCATCGACTTTGGCCTTCAAGATCCAAAAGCTGCTCTTCTAACTTGTGTACTTGCCATTGAAGCCCCGAAGTTCAGGGTCCATCTGGCACAGCTGTTTTTAAAAGAGCTGATCTACATTTCAGCATCACGCAAATGCTTAGTTAAATCTTCCACTGCCAGCCAAATTCTCTAACATTCCCTAATGAGTTCAATAATGTTTCCTTTATTGGAGTGAGCTCCTGTAAGGTTGAATGTAAGCACAGAGGTAACAGAAAATGCTTCCATGAGGTCACCATCTTCTGAGTAATCATCTCTGAAACAGAGATGCTTAGGCCCTTCAGCTCTATCAGGAGGAGAAGGTGGCAAATGAATTTGGTGCTCCAGGACTTTGTCCATCAGAAGAGAAAAAACTTCAACAGTACTGCCAATGAGGACTAGTAGTAAAAATTCACTCTGAGGAGGAGGAGGAGGGGGAGGAGAGCCACAAGAGTGGTTATTAATTGAATTAAAAAAACTGGTGGAGTCAGAGCTGCAGTAACGTGCTGCCTCTAGTTGCAATGCATCACATGACTCCTTGTGGCTCAGTTTTAACATAATGTTGTTATAATTAACTATAGGAACACTAACATTGCTGTAAAGAGGTTATCCATTATTTCATAGTTTTCTTGATCTCAATGACAGATAGATGTTACATCTGACCTTGATATCAAATTGTATCTGATTAATTCCTTATCGACATTTACTATGATAGATGTACTGTTTTCAAATTTTAATTAACAATAATTATTATTGAAAAAAAGCTTGTGGGTGGAGTTTAGAATGCCAATTGGGCAATGGCTCGAGAAGTATTAAGAAGACAGAGTTATAGGAGGGTACACCTGAGGAGGCAAGGGGTCTTCACTTGCAGCAGCATTTTGTGGATCCAGTGCATGAGGACACCAAATCTAATTGTTTAACATCTGGTAGCCTTCAGAGACAGGCACCAGAACAGTGGTGATGACCCTGGGCAATTGGAGTCTGAAGGCCATTTAGTGTTGATCACCATATATTCTGGTGGCAGTGAAAGGGAGCCCTTAAAGATCTTTGCCTTAAATGTAGTACGTTGTGGGACAGCCCAATCTCCCTGAGCAAATGTGCATGGGCTGGATTTTCAAAAGGTGGCGCAGGGGCTTGCGTGAAGCCCTCGCCACCTACATGGAAGTTTTGGTAGTCACGCCAAATCCCTTCCACGACCTTCATCTGATTTTACAATCTCGGTGCAACTGCAACAGTTTCTAGGCTTTACAATAGCTTGCGCCACATATCTGGCACAAGCTCCATGAAGAAGGTCCTCAGGATTGCCGCAAGCTAGACCACAAAAAGTTGGTCTAGCCTGCAGCAATTGCAGCACGGGATAGAAAGTCCCGATTGCCGGCCGGTGAATGCTGCAAGCTCCATGTGCCATATATACATCACACCTGGGGCTTGTGACATTCACAGTCTTTGGAAAATCCTTCCCATGTGAGAGACTGGTTGGGGAAAGTAGTAGGATCTTCTGTATCCTTCATAGGCACATGTTGTAAGTTGCGCTTTCATTTTTGTATTTGTACATTAGTAATAAATCTTTTATCTAAGCAACTTGCAATATAGTGAATAGTGTAGTTTCTGTTTTGAGTCTGCTGAGTATAAGGGAGACACCAGGAGGGAGGGAGAATCTGAAGAGACTGCCCCTCAAGAGAAGTCTACGGCAGTCTTGTGGTGCATGGAGAATCTCACCCTAAAGGGTGTTTTCAGTCTGGAGGGGAGGCAGTTTTGATCCTGTGCCTGAGAGATACTGCTAGCTGTGCTGAAGATGGTGAGAGATATGGTGTCAGAGGCTGAGCTCACAAAACAGGTAGAAGACTGACCCATTGTTTGTATAGGGAAACCCAGGCTGGGATGGATATTGCGTATGCTTCCAGAGCCCCTGCGGAGATTTCCAGCCACTGCCAGAGAGAAACTGAGGTATGTGCTAATGCTCACCACACTGTCGCTGAGAGAAAGGACCTGGCTGATGTGAGGTCCTGAGACCTGGAGTGGCTGTTAGCCAGGAGTGCCTAGTTGAAAGGTCCTACAGTGATGTTTCCTCTTGCACAGCAGCTGACTAAACTGACACTGTGGAATCATGGTACTGTATGCAAAATGAGTGAACCAAAATCAGATTTTGTTTGATATACTGTACTGCCTCATCACAAGAGCTTGAAGCACTTTATAAAAAGTTTCAGTTTGCCAACTAAAATATTTAAGACATTTATAAAATCAAGTATCAAGCACAGTGGAATAGGACTGTTGCAAATTTTAAATTATAGAAACATAGAAACATAGACTTTGACGGCAGATAAGGACCGCTAGGCCCATCTAGTCTGCCCATTTCCCTACCTACAGGATAGGCTGCAGATCCTAATTAACCAACAGCCTTTATCTTCCTGCCCCCACAAGAATTGCCTTATGTCTGTCCCATGCATTCTTGAATTCTCCACAGTTTTAGACCCACAACTTCCTCAGGAAGGCTGTTCCATCATTCACTACCCTCTCTGTGAAATAATACTTCCTCACATTGCCCTGAAACCGCCTCCTTCTATCTTTAAATTGTGTCCCCTTGTTCTTGCAAGTCTCTTTTTCTGAAAGATGCTACCCTCTTGGACTTTGTTGATTCCCTTGAGGTACTTGAAAGTTTCTATCATGTCTCCCCTCTCCCTTCTTTCCTCAAGGGTATACATATTAAGCTCCTTTAGTCTCTCCTCATACGGCTTCTCTTGCAGACCCTGCACCATTTTAGTTGCCCTCCTCTGGACTGCCTCTATCCTGTCTATGTCCTTGCGGAGATGGGGTCTCCAGAACTGGACACAGTATTCCAGATGGGGTCTCACCAACCATCTGTACAGAGGGATAACGACTTCCTGTTTTGTGCTGCTGATGCCTCTCCCTATACATCCCAGTATACCCCCAGCCCTCCCTACTGCCTTCTCACATTGCTTGCTAACCTTAAGGTCATCTGATATGATTACCCCAGGTCCTTTTCCTGTTTTGTTGTTTACTACCTCCCACCCATTGTGTATTCTTCCCTGGGTTCTTGTTTCCCAGGTGCATTATTTTGCACTTTTTTGCATTGAATCCTAGCTGCCATACGTCTGACCATTCCTCCAACCTTGCCAAGTCCCTTTTCATCCTTTCCACGCCTCCTTGTGCATCAACCCTGTTGCAGATCTTTGTGTCATCTGCAAAAAGGCATACTTTTCCTTCCAGTCCCTCTGCAATGTCACTGATGAAGACATTAAAAAGGACTGGACCCAATACTGAACCCTGCGGTACCCCACTAGTAACCGCCCTTTCTTCAGAGTGTACTCCATTTACAATTACCTTCTGTGTCCTGTTGTCCAGCCAATGTTTTACCCAGGCTACCACCCTGGGACCCACTCCCAGGCTGGTTAATTTGACTATCAATCTTTTGTGTGGGACTGTGTCAAATGCCTTGCTAAAGTCTAGGTAGGCCATGTCCACAGCCCCTCCCTGGTCTACTACTTTGGTCACCCAGTCAAAGAAATCTATTAGATTCGTCTGACATGACCTTCCCGCTGTGAACCCATGCTGCCTTGGATCCTGTGCTCCACTGACCTCTAGGTACTCAACTATTCTTTCCTTCAGAAGTGACTCCATCACTTTCCCTACCACAGAGGTCAGACTGACAGGTCTGTAGTTTCCTGCCTCTGTCTTGGTCCCACTTTTGTGAAGGGGAATCACATCCGCCTTCCTCCAGTCCTCGGGTACCACACCATCCTCCCATGATTTATTAAAGAGTAGCCAGTGGTTTCACTAGTTCCTTCCTTAATTCTTTTAGAATTCTGGGGTGAATTCCATCAGGACCCATTGCTTTGTCCACCTTCAGTTTTAGGAGTTCTTGCAGAACCCTTTCTTCTGTGAAAGGACTGGGATCGACCCCCCTATCAAGAGTGCTTCTGTTAATTGGATTAGGCACTTCCCCCTCCTCTTTTGTGAATACTGAGCAGAAATATTCGTTCAGTATGCCTGCTTTTTCACTGTCCCCCTCTGCCCACCAACCGTTCATTCTATTCAGCCTCACTATCCCTCCCTTTGTCTTTCTACGCTCGCTGATGTACCTATAAAAGGTTTTATCCCCCTTCTTAACTGAGTTGGCTATCTTTTCCTCAGTTTGGGCCTTTGCTATTCTGACTTCCCTCCCTGCTTCCTTCTGCCTTAACTGGTACAGCTCTCTGTCCTGCTCCTTCTGTGTTTCCTTATACTTCCGGAATGTTATCTTTTTCTTCCTGACTTTCACAGCCACCTCTCTTGAGAACCATAGTGGCTTTTTCTTTCATTTTGATTTGTTTATTTGCTTCACACAAAGGCTTGTTGCGTCTATGATTGCAGTTTTGATAATTCCCCGTTGTTGCTCCACACCTCCTTCTAGCCTGTTTGCTAGTGCTTTTCTGAGGCACTCTCCCCATCCCAAATTATGAGGGTAAACTGCAAGGAATTCACCTGTTATGCAATGTGCAAAGCTTTTGGGTAGTGGGCACTTCACGATTCACCACTATTGCACAAATTATACTATGCAAACTGATGTAATTCAACATTGCTACAAAGTGCATTAGTTCACATAGTAAAATTTGCTGCAAGGTGCAAAGTGCGCTACACAGTTGTGCAAAGCTCATAATTGACATAGCAAGATACTATGCCTGTTGAAGCACTTCGCAGTTAACTCTGCAAACTGCAGAGTTTGAAAACTTTGCACACAGCTACAGTGGAATCCCCCTCCCGGACATGTCATATTTAAAATGAGCCCTCAAATGCCAGGGAGAAAAGATGGGTATTAAGAGCCCTTTTAAAACTTTCAGCAGAGGAGATCTGATGAAGCTGATTTTGGTACGCATTTCACATCTGCAGGACAGACACAAAAAAGACCCTTTCACCAATGGATTTGAAATGTACATGGGAAACCACCAGCAGATTCTCTCCTGCTGAGCAGAGTAGCCAGACCAGAGTATACAAAGAGCAGTAGGTCTTTCATGTAGTTGGGACACAACTATTACAAGTGCCATACATAGTGCAAATGTGCATCATTAGCACAGCCCCTGCCAGCAACAGATTCCCAGGAGCAAAAGGAGCTAATGCATCCCAAATGGGATAGTGCCATACTTCTGAAAGCCAAACTCATTGTCTGGCATGGTAATGGCCACATACTGTATGGCATGGATGGCACTAAGTGGACATGGTTATGTCATTATGTGGCTATTAGCAGTTCTGCACAATGTATCCATACACAAATGTGCAGAGGCATTGTCCAGAGCCTTGTCTAAAGCCCTTCTACAGTAGTCTGTTGGACTTCCATACCTCACTCAGTCCCTATCAATGTTGAAGAACTGAACTAACACCCTTCCCTGGGGGTCTGGTGGGCCCCACTTCCTCACCCAATCCTGTATTGTGAAAATATTTTGAAGCCCATCCATCCCTGGCAGTTTAGTGTTAAACCTCCACCTGATGGGGTCAAGACCCCATTCCCAAGCCCATCTGCAGAGCACCAACCCCCCCCACACACTCTCTGTTAGCCCCTGACTCACTTGTCCATCCATAGGTGAGCCACTGTCTGGTACACAGACATTGACTGGCATAGACTCACAGCTCATTACCTTAGCCTGCTGTCATCTGACTGACAAGGAGTGAGAATTCACAAACTGTGGATGCAGCTGTTTCTACAGTACATGTATGTTCACTCCCTGTGAGTCAGACAGTGGCCAGTGGAAGTGATATGAAGAGGGCCTGTGCCAATCACCATCTGGGGACCTAATGGGCAACTCACCTATGGATGTATGGGTGAATCAGGGGTTGATGGAAGCTGGGGTTGATGGGTGCTCAGTGGATGGGCCTAAGGAGGCTTTGACAATGATGTGGTGAGGGGTAACACTAAACTTCCAGTGACAGGCTTCAGTACATTTCCACAAATACCTAATTTGGTGAGAGAGGAGGGTCCACTAAATTACTAACAGAGAGCTTTAGTAGGAGTTCCACAATACTGACAGGGATCAAGTGAGGGAGGTGGTTCACTGGGCTGCCAGGGAAGGGCTTTTGTAAACCCCACAACACCAACATGGTTCAGTTATAGGAGGGGTTCCACTATACTGCCAGGCAATGGCATTAGTACAGTTCCACAATACTGACATGTATTTGGTCAGGGATGGTTGTCTGCTAGAGTGCAAGGATCAGGATAATCAATATTGCAGAGTACAATTATGCACAGCACCAACAGCAATCAGAAATGGGGAACTACTAAACTGCCAGTGTTTGGATCTGCAATATAACTCTGTACCAATGAAGATGTAATGGGTGGAAGCAGGGGTCACCAGTGCAAGTGCCACAGGTTGGTGGGTGTCATGCACCACTGTGCACTTTGTCAAAAGCAGGATTTCATAAGGGTTAGTTAGTGTTACCTCAGCAGCATGTTAGAGCTTCCAAAACCTTTGAAATACTGTTGCTTTCGGTATGCAAGGGGTCACATTCATTTGCATGGGTGTAGTGGTGTATTCGGCAAGTCAGCACTATCCATTGTGTGGGGTGCTGGTGAGCCTTTAGATATGGTCCCCACCCCGTCTAGATCCACAAACTCTGTTTAGCACAACACTATGCCAGTAGACCAACCGTAGGACTATTATGATGCATGCCATTGGCCAACAATGCTGCTTCATTGACTTCCTATCCTTATGATCCCTTCTCTCCATAGAATTCTTAAGGCTGTGGGCTCTACCCAACAATCCTCCACCTAAGATGACTGTGACTTTCTTTTTGCCTATTATATTGCATCCTCAGCCTTACCTTATCTGAGTATATCCGACACACAGGTTCTGTGCTCTTCATACTGTGCCTGCTTATTGTATTAAAGTTTGCTTACTGCTTGCATTACTACAGGCTGTTTAGTTTCGTCATCACAATCTGTCTAGTGTAAGAATTTGCTCTATCCTATTCATGTAGTTATGAACTGAATATTTATTGTATTTGTGCTTTATATTACTGTTTTTATGTAAGCTTGCTGTGATGGCTCCTTGGTTTTAGAAAGGTGCGATATAAAGTATATTATTATTAATTATTATTATTATTATTAGTTTGCTGTCTCTAGTCCACTTAGCCACTGTTTTGCTGATTCCTAGAAATATCATGTCTGGGTGCATCCACATTCCATATTTTGTCTCTCTTTAATTATCAATTCAAAGCTAATTCACTGTATTTTAACTTGTATTAAGCATATCTGTTAGTAGTCTCCCATCTGTTTCACATTTGTAGCTAGTCAGTAATCTGTGGAGTACATCTGCATTGCTGCCTTCACCTACTTGTTGCTTTTCTATTTTGTAGTTACAGCCTAGGTCTGTTACCAGGTCTGACCATTTGTCTGGCACATCTAATTTTCTAAACTGCTTTGCAGTTATTTGCCTGCTATTGTGCACCATTTAACTACTGTGATTACTGATTGCCATTTTTGCTTTCACCCCCTCCTCCTAGCCACAATGTGCTTTACACTCCTCTGCCTGCACCAGCCATTGCATGCAGCAGTCTAAAGAGTTAAAGTTTTTTAGTTTACTTTACTTGTTTTTAGCTTTATTGTTTTCGTTGATTGTATTTTATTTTATTTTGTGTAATTTTAGTAACTGTTGCAATAATGCAGCAATAGCGCTTACTTTCCCCAAATTGCAGTGTTCTGATTGACCGCTGTGTTTGGACACCAACTTGTTTGAGTTTGCATTTGGCTGTGATTTGGGACTACGGATTGCACCTCAAGGAGTTTGCCAGCAGACTTTTGTTTTGGAGGGAGATTGTGGTCCTCGTGGTCCTTGCTGTGTCTGTGCTGATGCGGGATCTGGAGTGTTGGCAGGTGGACACAAACTTTCTGCAGCACAGGTTGTGGCCGTGAAGATGAGTCTGGTTCCTGCAGACACAGCTTGCGGTGGTGGCCTGGCACAGCTAGACTGAGGGTCTGTCGGGCCATTTTTACACCCGATGGGGAGTTGAGTACTGAGCTGAGTATCGAGCTGAGTACTGAGAAGGATCTTGTTTGCCTTGTGTTGGACTGAGCGAGCCGGGCCGACCTGGCCCGAGGTGGGTACCGAGTCTAGTTGCTTCACCCTGGGGAGATCGGGTGGTGCAGACTGGAGGGTCAGCCTCTGCCTTGGATCATCCTGGGGTCACCAAGGGCTGCCTTGCTAGGTCAGGCATGCTGCCACGGCATAAGTGAAGGTATCTACTTGGTTTGGGTGCACGCTTTGGGGTTGGGTTGGGGCTCGGAGTTTTCAACATGGTAGACTTTTCATCTGTCTGGATCCAATTTTCTTGGGAAATTTTACCTGACTTTGAAGACTAAGTGAGAGGAGTTACTGATGGAGATCTGCTTGGACTGTGCAGTGGAGGACTGGATGTGGGACTTCTCCCCTGAAGTGCAAGTATAATAAGAACTAAGCTGGCATTATACAACTATACAACTATATGACTGAATAAGGAGGCAGTGAGAGGGCCTCTTTCTGGTTTTATTATGTTTACTTTAAAATCAGTGGAAATGTGGCAGTGAGAGGGCTGCATTGCATTGACAGTTTGCATTGGTGAGGGGGGCGGTGAGAGCTCCCCATTTTTCACTGCAATCATTTATGGAGTGAGGCAAGCTTCTTTGCACAGTGCAGAAGGATTGAACATTGTGATCATATTGGGACAGTGTTATTGAACTGGGCAGTAACACACTAACAGATATTGATCAATTTGACTGGGTTTAGTGTGCTACAGTATTGCTGCTCTTGGCTGTGGGTTATTGAGTTTATGTAGATTATTTAGGATGTATTTTATTTAATTAGTATTATGTGGGACTAGTTTTGTGTTTGGGGCTTGCTTTTTAGTGGGTTAATTATTAGAGTGTGAGAGGTGAGTGTATGATTGAGTGAGTGGGGGTGTGATATTTTTTAAATTAGTGGCTGCTGGTTTTTGAGAGCAGCAGGATGTGTTGGCAGACAGCGTCAGCTGTCGAGGATTACTCATCCTCCAAGCTTAGGGCCCTCTGCCCTTTCAATTGTCCCCCATTACCAGTAGTGGTGTATAGGCAGTGCCATGCCTTGAGAACAGCAAGGGGGCAATGGAAAGGTGGAGGACCAGGGCCTGGTGGGGGGGTGGAACAGAGTGGATGGATTGGGGTTGTGGGGTCAAGAAGATGCCAGTGTCAGTGGCTCAGTAGGTAGCATACTCACCTCTGAGGATGGGAGATCAGAGTGCTGTGGGTTCAGTTCCCACATCTGGCACTTGGGTTAATATCCCAGTACTGACACTGTAGTGCAGCATGAGAGGTGTGCTGCACTTCTGAGGTGTTGCCTTTCGGATGAGACGTTAAACTGAGGTCCCATCTGCCTGGATTGGTGGTAGTTCAGGTGGATGTTAAAGATCCCATGGCACTTATCGGAAAGAGTAGGGGACTTTTTATTGCAATCATAACAAATCAAAAACAAATCATATACAAGTCAGTATTACATCATACAAAGTCATACAAAAGAAAGGAACAAAACCAAAAAATAAGTATTAATTCATACATCAATTATTAGTTATTTGTATTACATCCTACATAATCTGAAAAAATTAAAAAGAAAGAAATGAGAAAAGAAAACCTTAAACATAAATAAGTATTAATTCATACCATATAACCAGAACATACAAAAAAAAGGGGGAGTCACTTAACCCCTTTAAGGAAAATTTCTAAATATCAGCCAAATTCTTCCATATGCATTCCAAGTTATCTTATCATATAATAAGCATTCCGCTTGTTTCCATTTAGATAAATCCTCACTAATTTAAAAAAAAAATTCTAAAGGTGAAATAAATTGCTGTTGTAATGCCAAACGACATCTCCCAATCTATAACCAATATAAAAAATGTACATAAATCACACGCAGTGTGCCCTGATGCACAGATACTGGTAAATGTGGTACAATTCCAAAATATAGTAAGTTGCTGTCTGGAGGAATTGGATTCAACCATTTCCATTTATTTTTTACTATCTCCCAAAATTGTTCTGCATAAGGGCACATAAAATATAAATGATTCATTGTCTCAATTTTCATTATACATGATTCCCTTGGACAATAACGTTCTGTTAATATTTTATGTTTATGATTTCCTTTAACATTTATTCACCCATGTATTCCCACCCATACTGTATCCCACATGCGTCCCAGAATACGGACTTCTGTAATATATGCCAACAGTTGTTTTTGGTCTTGCGGTGTTAAACCGGTAAACATTGGTTCATCAAAACATCTTTGTATAATATCACTATAAAAAGTCTTCCTAGACATACACAAACAATCATTCAGCTGTACTCCCCACCTTTTTATTACATCAAACATCCCATTCCATCTCTTTGCTAGGCAGGGACTACGTTTATTTTTATGTAAAAAAGATTTTTTTGACCATTCTTGAATAACCCCCTATAAGGCTCCTAATCCTCAACTAGTCCATAACTGAACTGTACCTTTTACTAAGGGTACCACATTATTATAAAGAAATATAGTAAAAAAAAAACACACACAAGGATCTAACATGTTCAAGCCTCACAATTTAATAGGTTTATATAATATATTTTGCTTAATTGGGTTCAGTCGACTACCCGATATACCAGTAAAAAAACAACTTAATAATGAAGCTTCTAATTTGGGAGGTATAAAAAAATAGAACTAATAAACAAAAAACCTGGTACCAAAAAGGATTTCAACAAATAAAATTGTCTTCTTTTTGCCAATTTCCATTTATTCCATAGTTTAACTTTTATATGTCCAATTTCTAAGACCTTGCTCCAGTTATAATTTGCCATATCCTCTCCACCAAAGTAAATTTCTAATATATGATACAGGGTTTGTGAAACTGGAATATTACCTACTAAACCTTCAGAGTTTGGAAACCCTGAAATGTTTAAACAGTTTGATTTAGCCATATTCAATTGAGCGCCTATAATTTTGCCTACCTTCTGTAACAATTTACATGCTATTTGGGCAGAGACATCATCATATACCAATAAATAAATATCATCAGCATATGCCAATACTTTATGTTTGAACACCCTACCCTGTCCTATCCCATAAATTTTAGGGGAGTTCTGTATTAAACGTAGGAGGGGGTCCAACATAAACATGTATAACAATGGGCTTAATGGACAGCCTTGTCTAACACCTCTTTGAACCAAAATATTTTGCCCCATCCATCCATTATCATATGGTTTCACAGTTGCTAATGCATAACATAATTGTATTCCCTGAATGAATACATCCGGAATACCATACGCTTCCAAGCAATTCCAAAGAAATGAATGTGAAACACCATCAAAAGCTTTTGCTTGATCCAAGTTTACAACACACCCTTTTCCTAATCCCTCTGTCTGTGAATGAGAATGTTTCATTATTTCCCTTAGTAATAAAAGAGCTTCTGTCAACCTTCACACAGGAACTGAACAGAATTGGGTAGGGATAATAAGATTCTCCACGACCGATGCAAGTCTATTGCTTAATAATTTAGAAAAATTTTTAAAATGTACATTTAATAACATAATTGGTCTCCAATTTTGAATACTTTCTCGAACCCCAGATTTGAATAAAAAAATCATAAGTCCTTCATACATTGAAGAGGGCAAATAATGATCTGAGCAAAAAAAATTATAAATTGCTAGGAGTTCTTGAGGAATAAGTGACCATAGCAATATATATAATTCCCCAGTAAGTCCATCAGACCTTGGTGCAATTTTCCCTTTCAAAGATTTTATAAATCTATCCAGTTCCTGGTAAGTAAATGGTAAAACCATCGTAGCCTGAAATTCAGACAACAGTTGTGCAAGTGAAGCTGAGTTCAAAATTTCAAAATTAAAGCCCAAATCTGGGACTGGGGTTCCAAAAGTCATTTGTACATATTCTTCCAAAACCGACATAATTTCATAATTGTTATTCACTATTTCACCTTTTTGAGTAGTTAATCCATTCATTTCCAGTCTCACCCTTCTCTGATAACAATCCTTATAGGGATTATCTTGTTCTACCTTCCCTTGTGTACCAAAAGTCTGTTCTTGTGTTAAGGAAACCAATCGAGCATATTGATAATGTATCATATCATTCCTAATCTTCTGAATTTGTACTGAAACATCTTCTCGTCCAAGATGTTGTATGGTCAAAAACTGCCCTAATAATTTCCTTAATGCCATATATTTATTATATGCTGTTGCTTGTCTATACTTCCCTATTTCCTGAAAATCATTTTTTAGACATAATTTAAAATCTTCCCACCATGAGCCTACATCTTCGTACAGGAATCTGGTGGAAAGCCTGTCTTGAATTACAGTTTTTAATCCTGATACCACATCTGGGACAGTCAAAAGTAAGGAATTTAATTGCCAATATCCTGGACCTACTTGCCTTCGAGGTGGAGAATCCACAGATATCCCTAATAAAATGTGATCTGAAGATTCAATTGGTACAATAGACATATGATATACTAATACAGATTGTTTAATAAATATCATATCTATACAAGAAGAAAGTCTATCCCTATAATAAGTGGGTTGTACTGACTTATTTTCACCTGTAGTAACCCTCTTCAGACTAGCCTGACTTATGATAGTGCATAAAAAAGCTTTATCACAGTACTGTTTATCTAAGGGGCCATCTTTTGAAATATTAATATTAAAATCTCCCACAAAAATTATAGATCTACTAGTATATAAATATGGTTGTATCTTTTTAAAAAATCTATGCTGGAGGCTTTTGTTTGATATCCATAAATATTAATTAGCCTATATTGTACCTTATCAATCTCCACATCACCATTAATGCCCTCTCTGGTTCTATATCTACTAAATGGTGTATTTGCATGCCAGGCACAGTAAAACAGAATCCCAATCCACTACAGGCATCTAAGCCCAAAGACCAGACTAACACACCCCACTTCCAATCCTTAGAAATTTGTTCAATTTCCCCTTGTGTTCGTAATCTAGTATCTTGTAAAAAAAAATGTTGTATTGCAACTGTTGTAATATCCCAAAAGTGGCTAAACATTTTTTTAAAGACAATACACTATTCACATTCAATGTGGTAATTCTTATATGATTAGGATCAGGGGGGGTGATTAACTAATTTGCCACTAGATCTTGCCATTCGTTTCTGAGGAATTTTAGACTGGATGGGCTGTGTCACCTCTTGCGTCTCAAGAACTGATGTAGAAACTGGATCTGGATTCAGATCCTCTATGGGCAATGCTGTATCTACCTGTTTGCCCCATGAAGTAAATGCAGAAAATCTATTTGATAATGGCAAGGGGGAAAGTAAAATATTTCCCTTTTTCTGTTTCACAGTTTGATTTTTTGAAGGAGATATAAAATCATTAATCTCATCAGATCTCTCCCAACCAGTATCCATGGGGGGGCTGATGGAGATCCTAACCTCACATTTTCAGTCTCTGAGAGATCTATTACTGGTGATCTTGAAATATTCTTTTTCTGACTTTGTAAGAAAGATGGCAAAGTCAGTGTTCTTAATGGGGAACCTTGTGGAGTAACAAATGGAGTTACTACTTCTTCCTGTCTGGGTGGCAATTGAGACTGGGGTTTATCTATGAGGGAGTCCACAAGATTTATTTCTCTGGGTTCTGGTCCTGCAGGTCGAGGTTTGGTGTGCTGAGGCCTATCACTATCCCTTGATCCAGTCCCTTTTCCTCGACCCTTCCCCCCAAAGGAGGATGGCTTTCTACAAAATACGTTCTGGATCTACCAAAATACTGTTTGACTTTAAACAAAAATTGTTCATGATCTGATTCCCCTTCTGAATTATGTGCTGCCCATGGACAATCTGAAAAGGAATGTTCTTCTTCCCCACATAAATTGCAAAATGGTTGGGCAGTACATTGTAAAGCAGTAAACCCAAAATACCACCATTGAAACTTTTAATCTGCTCACAATCTACATTAAGGTGATCCAAAGCTCCACATCTATAACAGCTCTTTGGCTGTCCTGCATAAAACAGGACCCCCCTATCACGTCCCAAAAAAAAGGAACTAGGAAGACGTGTAATACCTTTCTCTGTTTGATTTAATTGCACTCTAAATAACCAACTTCCATTCCAAAACCCATTTTCATCCAAATGGGTTTAGGATGTTCTATAACTATGCATCTTTTTTTCAGCCAAAATATTATATCATTCACACAAACCCCTTCTTTCGAAATAAAATTGTAACTGTGTTAATCGTTGATTTAATTATAGGGATTTCCAAAAAACCTATCCAGTGTTCTGAGCCTTTTAGAGAATAATACAATCTCCAAAATTTGTCCAAAGATTGAATGGTGAAAAAACTTAAATCATACATTTGATCCCCTGGGGCATGGATAAAGGCATAAACCTCAGCTGGTGTAAAACCCATTGAATCTTTAATAAGGGTTTTACCTGCCCAAATTCTATCAGGGAGAATGGGAACGTTCCCTTTATACTGAAGGTGTACCAAAAATCGTCGTTTTTCTGCCACTGCTGGTTTATGAAATAATCCTGCAAATGTCCGTGGTGGTGGTGGTTCTAATTGTTCAAATTGTTTCTCTGTCTGCCCTTTATCTTTTTGCCTTAAAGGGAAGGATTTAGTTATCATATTTATTTTATCAGAAGTATTTCCCTTTGGTCTACTGTCCTTGTTTTCTATTACTGTCTCTCCTTCTAGTGTGCCCGTTTCAATAGACCCTGAAGATAATACCTGTAACTGCTCCTGCAGTTTCTCTGTTGTCATATTGGTATAAGCCTGTTCAGGTTCCTGAAAGAATTTTTTCAATTCATCCATTACTTTGTACGGTGAACCCAGTAATGGAATTTCTGGGTCTGGAATCCAGCATTCACCCGAACAGAGCCACCCGGCTTGATGTAAAGTCATCCCTGGGGTCCATTCTGTATCTGTGAGCGATGTCTCTCCAACTACGTCATCCGTTTGTATTGATTCCCCGACCTGTATTGTATCCTTAGAGCAGGATGTTGTTGAAAGCACTTCTGGTGGTAAACGCTTACTGCAGCCAGGTAAAGGGCTAACTGCTGAGCGTTTTTGTTTCTTTTTTTCTTCTTCTAGTCTCAGTTGACTGTTGACATATTCTTTCTCAGCTTGTGAAATCATTTCTAATAATTGTTGCTTTTCTCGGGCCAATTCTTGTTGTAACTCCACTTCTATCATGTTTGAATCTGTAATTGACTCTTCCGTTTCTATATGCGAGGGCTCCCCTGTTGGGACATCAGATCCCTGGATGGAATCATTCTTACCCGAAATATGTAAAGCTAAAGAATCCTCCTCCATCTCCTCCACTGCACCTCCTTCCTTCTCCAATGCTTCATTCATACTGAAAGCAGTCCTTTCTCCTGCAGAGCTTCAGTGTCCTCTGCAGCAAAAGTAGGGGAATTTCCACGGTGTCCTGGCCAAACTTCCCTCATTCACTAAAAATACCACCAACAGCTTAATCTGGTTCAAGGACAGTTGGCATTCATCTGTATCCCCCTCCCCCGGGTCGTACCTGAAAATAGGAAGGATTTGTCTAGTGCACTTACCCGGTCAACAAAAACTAAATAAATAAATAAATGCCATGGGGTGAAATGGGCCCAGGGGAGGGGTCCATCCTGCCTGGTTCCCATACACAAGGTCTCCACTAGTAGTGGGCAAATAGCGTGGTCTATCTCGACTGCTGTGGTGTTATGCAATGCCAGGTCTATTAAAAACAAGACAGCAGTGATTGCTGATCTTGTCAGAACATCAGACCTGGCATGCATCATTGAGACCTGGCTGGATGAGAATGCTGGTCCCATATTGGAGTCAGCGGTTCCGGACCTGTACTTGATGATACACCACCCAAGGTTGGATCGTAGAGGTGGGGGTGCAGCCATTTGTTTCAAGATGGAACCAAACCTCATAGATGTGCTAGTTGGGGTCACTAGATCCTTCCAGTGTATCATGGGCACAGGTGTGGGCTGCAGAATACTTCTCATCTACTGTCCACCCGGGGGCTAGAAGGATTTCCTGCAGGAAGTCGCGGACTTCATCATCGACATGGTGTTGGAGTCCCCCAGATGGTTGGTGCTGGGGGACTTCAATGCCTGGGTCGACGATGAACTCTCCCATTTGGGTCAAGACATCCTCCAACTAATGATTTAGTTGGGCTTTACACAGGTGGTTACCTTTGTGACCCACAGACAAGGTCACTGGTTGGATCTGGTGTTCCTACTAGGGATGGAGATCTCCGATGTGGTGGTGAAACCCATTGGGTGATCTGATCACCACACTATGGGGTTCAGTTCTGTGGCTGCCCTCTATAAACCTACCCCTACGGAGATGGTCCGGTACCACTCTTTACTGGGTTTGACCCTTAATGGTCTTATGGTGGTGCTGGACCTATTGGGGAGTTTAAATGTTAGCTCAGATCCAGGGGGCCTGCTTCTAGCCTATAATAAGGTGGTAGCAACTACTCTGGGTTCCATAGCTCCTGTCCTGGTTTGCCCTCCTAACCCTTCACCTTCGGTCCCCTTGGTTTGATGGGACTTTGAGTTGTGGGGAGTGGGAAGAAGGTTGGAGCATTGTTGGCAGAAATCCAGCCTGGTTGATGATAGGCTTAGATTGATTTCCCATTATAAGGACTATTAATAGGGCAGTCTCCCATAAGAAGGCAGAGATCCTGCCCAGGGAGATTGCTGCTGCACAAAATCAGTTGACTGATCTTTTCCATACTGTGGACAGGCTGTGCAATCCAGCCTGTCTCCAGAACCGGGTAGACTTTTCACAGAATAAGTATGATGAGTTTGCTTGATTTTTCATGGCTAAGGTTGCCACCTTCAGGTCAAAGATCTGTATGGCTTGCTCAAACAGGTGTGGTGGTGGGCAGTGGGAGATTGCAGGCACCCAGTTTGTCTGGTTCAACTTTGACTGGTTGGTGATCGTGGTCGTTGTGAAGATTATCCAAGGTTTGCGACCAACTTACTGTAGTTTGGAACCGGGTCCAACACGCCTCCTGGTGGGGTGTATGGAGGTAATCAGACCAGCCCTAGCTGAGATAGTTGGGTGTTCATTGGAGACTGGGGTGTTTCCAGATACCCTGAAGGAGGGGGTGGTATGTCCCCTTCTGAAAAAATCTTCTCTCAACCCTGACTGTCTTGTAAATTGTAGGCCTGTCTCTAACCTGCCTTTTGTGGGTAAGGTTATTGAGAAGGCAGTCAGGTTGCAGCTCGAGGAGCATCTTACCACCCACAATGTTTATCATCCTCTCCCAGTCTGGTTTCAGGAAGAGGCATAGTACTGAGATGGCGCTGGTTCAGGTACTTAATCATCTCCTGATAGTGAGAGATTGGAAGAATTGTTCCATCTTGGTTCTCCTTGATCTCCCTGCAGCATTTGACACCATGGACCATGATGTGTTACTGGAGCACCTGCAGCTGATCTGGGGTCTGTCTGGGCTGGTCCTCAGATGGTTTCAATCTTTCTTCACAGGCAGGACTCAGAGAGTGCATTTGTTTTTTTTTCCTTGGCACTTCTCCCCCTGCCTTGTTGGGTGCCACAGGGCTCTGTGCTTTCACCCATGTTATTCGTGGTATTTATGCTGCTGTTGGGAGACATTGAAAGGTGGTACGGGCTGAGCTTTTACTGCTGTGCAGATGATACTCAGCTGTACACATCCTTTGTACCCGAGCAGAGTGACACTGTTTCAGTCTTTAACAACTGCCTCACTGAGATTCATGATTGGATGACTGTCAACTGGCTAGGGTTGAACCCAAATAAGACTGAGGTGTTGGTTGTGGACCCAGGCCATTGGGTAGTAAGGATTGTCAGCTATGCAACCATCTGGGCTATGGCTGGGTTGCAACCAGCTGATGACCTCTGACCGGGTGCAAAATCTTGGCATTACGTTTGATGGTGGGCTGACACTTAAGTCTCAGGTGTCGTCCACTGTCAAGACCTAATTTTCCATCTGAGAAATATCACCTGGATAAAACACCTGGTCCCTCCTGATGACCTTCCAATGTTGGTCCACGCCTTTGTGACCTCCTGCCTCAACTACTGCAATGCCCCATACCTAGGGCTACTGGGGACGGAACTCCACCGTCTGCACCTGGTGCAGAATGCTGTTGCCAGGTTGTTGACTGGCTTATCGAGATCATGCCATTTCACAACTGTGCTCTGTGGCCTGCACTGGTTGCTGGTTGAGTGGAGGATCACCTTCAAGATCAGATTACTGACCTATAAGGCCTTACACGGACAGGGGCCATGGTATTTGTAAGATCTCCTGTGCCCTTAACGCCCCCTCTGCCCTCTCTGTTCCTCCAACAAGGGATTTGTAGAGATTCCCAGGTCCATTTGAAAACTTCAGGAGCTAGAGCCTTTTTCTTTATAGCTCTGCCCCTGTGGAATTCTCTACCTCGCTGTAATAGAGAATGCCTGACCGTTGAGGTTTCAAATCTACCTTAAAGACTTATTTATTTAATCTGGCATTTGCGGATACTTGAAATTCCTGCTGCTTATGATTGATTGTTGTATAATGCTTTTATTGCTTAGTATATTTTTTTATTGTTTTATTCATAGGTGCAACACTATGATTTGGCTCTGGAATAGTGTTTAACAAATAAAGTTTGCTTTGCTTTGCATTTCTCCCTCCTCCTCCTCATCCTCCTTTCCCTTCACCCTTCTCTTCCATCTCTCCTACCCTCCCTTCCCATCTCCCCTTTTCCCTCCCTGGTCTCCAATGATCCTCTACCCTTTACCTGGGCTTTCTCCACTGTATCCTCCTCTCTCCTCACCACCCCTATCCTCCATGATCTCCAAGCTGTTCCAATGGTAGGAAGCTCCAATCACTCTATCTACTTATTTTCCTCCTGTCTGGCATTGTTGAACCCAATTCTTGGCCTTCCCCATCCTCGTCCTTCCCTCTGCTACTACCAATAGTCTTAGTATCTTCCTCCTGAATGCCAGAAACCTTCTACTGAAACTCAACCTCCTCTCTGTCTGGCTTCAGTTACACTCTCTTGATGTCCTCTGTATCTCTGAGTCCTGGTTCTCCACCAGGACTTCTGACTCTTTCCTGTCCCCTCCTGATTACCATCTTTTCAGGCAGGATGGAGGAAAACATGGAGAAGGGTTT
Organism: Neoceratodus forsteri; assembly: GCA_016271365.2. Taxonomy (NCBI): domain Eukaryota; kingdom Metazoa; phylum Chordata; order Ceratodontiformes; family Ceratodontidae; genus Neoceratodus; species Neoceratodus forsteri. Next base: position 377,947,588 of record CM057449.1, read on the forward strand.
GCCATCTACATCCACCAGGTCCTCTCATGTACCATGGCCATTAGGGAGGTCATACCCTTCTCCCATAAATTTTTCTTGGTCAGGTTGTTATTTCACCCCTTTGTACCTTTATTCATTGGGGTTGTCTATGCCTCTCCTAAGATATCACATTAATCCCTGGTGGAATCGCTTTCTCATTACTCCACAGCTGAACTCATCCTTCCTGGTAATTTCAATGTAAACTGACTTTGTCCTCCCCCAAATCCACTATTCACAGGACTGAGTATCTTAATTTGTCCCAGGTTATTTTGGAACCCGCACAGCTCAATCTCCACTCTGTCAATCATATCCTGTTGTACTAGGTTCTAACCTTTCACCCCCATCATATAGTTGCAGCAGGTATGTTGCCAAACTCATTTAACAACCACTGTATGACATTCTGCAACAGAAAAATTCAGCATCCCCACTCCTCACCAAAATACATCTGGTCAATGTCTCTTCCATCATTAAACATCAGTGCTTTACTGAGTAACCTCACTGCACCAGACTGGTCAGTCATTCTCTCTGCCTTGGATATTGACATGACTCTCGCATTATTCCACCCCAAATTTTCTTATTTATGACTTTGATAACAGGGTAGGTGTACTAGTCCAGGGGACCGTTTTCAGTCATGACCCAGGCCAAGAGGCAAAAGGAACATAATACATGATATACACAATGGTAATACAATCCATTACGAGGTAAATGTGGTGGTCAAGAACATCAGAATAACAATAGTACTATAATACAGTAGGGTAAGTTAAGTACACCAGTAGATACAAGAAAAAATACAACATATGTAGGAATAATTAGTACAAGCAGACAGGTGAAGTACAGTATTAGCAAGGTTGAACCCAGCTAACCCACCACCCACCAGTCACAGTGCATTAGACTAGCTACCAAGATGGCAATGAAGAAGGAAGGAGAGGAGAGGAGTAGGGTATCTTTAGGGTAGTCAAAAAGGTAGGGGGGATTGCCTGTGTGGACAGTTACAGCAGTGTTTGGTAAGTAGCCAGGATTTTAGGTTTTCTTTGAAGGCAATATGGGTGTTAGAGGATCTAAGGGGTGCGGGAAGCCCATTCCAGAAGATGGGGGGAGCTACCGATAGGACGGTACCTCAAAAGGAGGAACAGTGGAGGAGTGGAAGAATGGAGGCACCTGAGCACAGTACGGAGCTTACAGAGGTTGGAGAGAGGGGAAACAGCATTGTGCTTACAGTATGATGATGACCACAAAGCAGCCTAGGGTAAATTCAAAGTGGACCTGTAGAGAGAGCCAGCCGAGGGAGCAATAAAGGTCACAGTGAAGTGTGGAGAAAGGGGCAGACAGTGCAAAGTGACAAGCGCTGTTGTGGGCTGATGTGAATCTAGCCTGGAGGTTGGAAGAGACTTGAGAGTATACAAGGGGACAGTAGTCCAGTATGGGAAGAAGATTTCCTCTGACTACTGCTATGCGAGCCTCATTGTACAGGTATGGTTTTATGCAGTAAGCAACCCCAAGTTTCTGGTTAATCTTGTCTATAACAGTGTTGGTATGGTCTGTGAAGGAAAGAGTGGGGTCGAGAGTAACCCCCAGATATTTAAAGGAGGAGACATTTTCAAGGGGAGGACCATCGGGCAAGAGAATAAGAAGGGGTGAATTATCAATGGTGGATTTGGTTAGGAATGGTCTAGATGCAAATAACATGGCCTTGGTTTTTGTGGCATTGACAAGTAGTTAGTTGGAGGAGAATCAGCTATGGGCAGCACTGTAGTTCTGGGTAAGGACCAAGGATATTCAAGGAAGGGATTTGTCACTGTGAAAGATGACTATGTCGTCTGTGTAAAGGAGAGTGTTGCAGTTGAGGCAGTCAGAGGAGAGGATGTTGATGAAGATAGAGAAGAGCAGGGGGCCCAGAATGGACCCTTGGGGAACTCCAGTGGATACAGACATGGCAGGAGAAGTGACTGAGCTGATGCAGACTGATTTAGAGCAGTTGGAGAGGTAGCACTGAAACCATTTGGTGGTTTCTATGGATCATCCAATAGATTGCAGTTTAGAGAGGAGGAGGAGGGCATGGTTTACCAGATCGGCTTTCAATAGGTCAACAAAGACTGCACCTGTAGCACAGCCACGATCCATGTTGGAGGGGATATGATTGGTGAACAGAGCCAGAGCCGTATTGGTACTATTATGTTTACAGAAGCCGTGTTGCTGGGCACATAGGAGGTTATGTTGATTGAGATATTCGGATAGCTGGTGGTGGATAATGTTTTCAAGGAGTTTGCTAAGGTGGGGGAGAATAGATATTGGCTGATAGTTATCAAGTGAGTTGGGGTCCCCCGCTTTGAAGATCAGTACCACCTTAGCAGACTTCCAGGTGGGAGGCATGGAGGAGGTGTACAGGGCAAGGTTTAATATAAAGGTAAGTGGCCTGAAGATTACTAGGGCGACTAGTTTTAGAAAAATGGGGACAGGCTATTGGCACTAGGCTGCCCAAGTTGGGTAGACCCTGAAGTAGCTTAAGGGTGTCTCTGGGGGAGATAGTCTTAAAGTAGAAGGGGGGTGGGAGGACGTGTGAGAAGGGAGAAAGGAGGGAGCTGGGGACAAAGTTGGAGTCAGGGCAAGGGGGTAGACTAAAGGGGTGAGGGGAGAGGTAGGGGAGAGTATGGGGTAGGGGGAGGAGGTGGGGGAAGGGAGGGGATACTGGGCTTGGGGTGAGGGGGGTACTGGGAGGAAGTTTGCTGAGAAGGTCCGATAGGTCTGTGAAATGGGAGTTGAGTGCTTTGGTCACAAGAGAGGGTTCAGTGAGTAGTCCAGAGGGTGAATTTAGGTGAGTGTTGGGGCTGCTTGTGCAGGAGGGAGCCTGTTGCATCCCAGAATTTCCTTGGGATGCCGAGGCTGTCCTCTGCATCTTGAGGTGATAGTTCTATTTTAGGGATCTGGCCATGTGTTTACAACGATTGTGCAGATGATGGTATTCATTCCACAGGGTAGGGGAGGGGAGGGGGTCAGTTTGTTGGAAGCCCACTTACGGTCCCTCTCCTTCATGAGAGTGAGGAGTTTGGGGGTTACCCAGTGCATGCACCCACCTCTGACTCTCCTGGTGGTGATTGGGAAGTGTTGGTCCTATATGCCTAGAAGATCACTAGTAAAGTAATCAACTGCAGCATTAATGTCAGTGTGGGTTTAGAGGCCCTGCCAGTTGATTACATTAACATTCTCATGGAGGAGGGACATGTCATGGCAGTTAAAGTTCCAAAAAGTTAGGTACTGGGGGGGAGGCTTAGAAGACCAGATGGCAAAGGTGGGAGAGTGATCACTCAGGAAATCGGACAGGGTGCCTGCCTGGGTGATTTTATCCTTTCTGTTGGTGATTACCCAATCAATGAGGGAGTGGGAGGAAGTGCGAGTGTTGACACGGGTGAGAAGGGTGATAATTTGAGCCAGGTTGTACAGTTTTAGCATGTTTGCATAATCGGTTTCAAGGTTGTCTTGCCAGTTGAGGTTGAGGTCTCTGAGAATAACAGTATCCCTAGTGGAGGAGAAAGACCAATATCCAGTATGCAGGCTTTGGAGTCCAGCTACACCCCCCTGCAGGGGGGTGTAACAGCTACTCAAGTAGAGTTTCTTGGTAGACCCCAGTGTTAATTCAGCAATAATCCAGTCACTAGGTGAGTCATCGTCGGAGCGTACGAGGGGGGAGCATGGAGAGGTTCTTTGATGTACATGGCAGCACTGCCTCCCCATTTTTTGCCTGGCCTGTTGTTGGGCAGGAGGGTGTAACTGGCAAGTTGGAATAGGGAGTCTGAGTGCTGTGGCTTCAGCCAGGTCTCAGTGAGGCACAGGATGTGGGGGTGTGGAGGGAGACCCAGGCCTTGAGGTCTGTGAATTTTGCAGGAAGACTGCACACATTCATGTCCACAATTTTCAGTCCAGGGGGGTGGGTCCAGGTGCCACTGGTGGAAGTGATTGGTGTGCTAGTGAGGCCCGGGTTGGGTTCAGTGTCCCCACCCAGGAGGAGCAGGGAGAGCAGGAGGAGTGGTGGATAGTGTCATCCAGGGAAGAACCAGGGAATGGAGAGGGAGCATAGGTGGAAGCCAAGCAGGCGGCGATCCGAATTGGTGAGAAAGGCTAGAGTGAGTGGACCATGTGAGCTGCTTTCCCACCTGATCAGAGGAGGAAGGGAGAAGCCATCTGGGACAAGCATGCCCCCCTCAGGAAATCTGGGGTAAAAACTTCCCACCACCCCTGGTTTACTACTGAAATCCTTGATCTTTGCAAGTCCTGAGACCTTGCTTGGACCCACTACAAATTACCTCACTCCTCTCCTGACCTCATCTCTTACAGGGCTCTGAGGAACAACTGTACAAAGGCCACTTTGCACTCTCAAAAGGCACTCTTTGCACTCTCCAGGCCAAGAAATAACACTATTTCAAGGCATATCTCCAGAAAAAAACTTAATGCTCCAGCTAAATTCTGGAAGGTTATCCATACTCATTTAGAAGCCCAGCCCAATCTGCTCCCTCAATCATCATGGTAAATGGTTCATCTGTGTCCGACCCTACCTCTGTTGCTGTTCACATCAATGAGTTCTCCACAACCTGCACCCTCCTTCCCTTCTTCTCCCCATCCTGCTCCCCTCCTCATCCCTCTACAGGTTTACACATCACTCCTGTCACCATCCAGGAAACCCTGCTTGCCTTTTCCTCCCTCAACCCATCAGAGTCCAGCTTTGACTGTCTGGACCACAAGCTCTTTCACATCTCAGGTCCTTCCATTGCAGCTCCCCTTACTCACATAATCAGTCTTTCTTTCTCCCTCAGTGCCATTCCTCAATCTTGAAAGCTGGCCAAAGTTATCCCATTTCACAGAGGGGATGACACTGCCTCCCCTGGCAACTTCCATCCAATCTTCCTTCTCCCCTCCCTCTCTAAGCTGCAAGAGAAGCTGGTCCATTCTAGACCTCATGAATTCCTTTCATCCCCTAACTTCCTCTCTCCCTTCTAGTCTGTTTTTCAGAAGCACTATTCCACTGTCTCCTCCTGTCACTGATTCTATCTGCTCTGGATGGATCAGAGGTACATTACGGCTGCTATATTCATCTATTTTGTCAAAGCCTTCTATTTGGTGTCCCATCTACTCCTCCTGAACAAGCTTAGTTCTGCTGGCCTCTCAGCTCTTGCAGTTGCTTGCTTTTGTTTCTACCTAATTGGCCAACAAAAATCATTACAGATTGGAGGTGCCCTGTCACCTCCCCTTCCTTTCCAGGCTGGGGTGCCACAGGGCTCCAGTCTGGGTCCCATCCTTTTCTCTGCCTTCCTGAATGACCTACCCTTTACTTGGGCCAACTCGCATATCCAAATGTATGCAGATGACAGTCTTCTTTATCTCTGGTACTTCCATCACAACTGTAAATGACCTACTTCAGCGGGACTTCAACAATGGTATGCTCTAGTTCCAATCCAACCAACTCAGAGTCAACACTAAAAAAACATGTCTGTGACCTTTGGGACCAGTCAGAAACTGGCCAGACTTACTGCCCCCCACCACTACTCTGGGTGGCATGCCACTTGAAGCAGTTAAATATTTCAAGTAATTTGGAGTCTGGCTAGACAGCAAGCTTGATTTCTCAGCCCACATCAATGCATCCATGCAAAACTCTGTCCCAAGCTCTGTGCCCCATACCACAACAAAGATTGTTTATCTATGCATGTCTACAGGGAGTTTGTTACCAAAATGGTGCTCTCTGTCTTCGACTATGCAGCTGTGGTCTATGACACTGCCCCTTCCACTTCCCTTGCCAGACTGGATACCCTCTGCAACTCCTTCTGCTATTTTGCTACAAGCTCCCCCACCTCACACCCACAATTGTTCACTGTAGTCATCCCTATTCTTCCTGCCTCTGCCCTCTTGTTGCCAGAGTCACTGTACCTTCTTTATATCCAACTACTGGTTTGGATCACTTCCCTCTTGTCTCTCCTCTCTCCTTTCCCAACTCCCCCCACCTCCAGTTCCCTCCATTACAGGTACCATCGGACATTTGCCACTCCTCACCCCACTCCTCTGCTGGGCAATCTGCCTTCTCTTATTGACTTACCTTAGTTCAATTCAGATTTCAAGTTTATTGTGAAGGGATGAAATCCATTGAGCAAGCTCATTTGCAAGGAGGTCCCTTGTACAAGAAAATGATATCAACACAATACATAGAACAAAAATACAGTAACAGAGGTAACAAGGATACATAGTGCAATATAACAATAGGAATGACAATTTCCTAAATATATGGTATTTACAGTATATACAATGAAGACATCAGTGTCCATGCAATCAATAAAGAATACAATCCAATAGAATTATACAATATAGCAGTCATAAGAATCATTTGTGTCCTTAACATAGGAGATGGAAAGTAGAGGAAGGAAGTCGAGGGTGTAAGATACAAGATTAATAACAGTAGCAGGTGCCAGTAGTTATTTTGGTAATAAGGGTTTTGAAGGTGTTTAAAGGGATTAGGGTTTGTAGCATAAGCATTGTTTGAATTTTATTCCAGACTGTAGGAAGTATGTAGTTAGTGGCTGTTTTGCCATAATGCATATGACATTTAGGTACCTCTAGGGAAATATATGCATTCTTCCTTAATGCATACAAGCTATGAGAGTGATTGAGGAGAGAAGTAATATAAGGAGGCCATTTATTTCAGAAAGCTTTATATACCCACAAGTAGGTGTGTAGTAATCTCCTAGTTGCCAGAGAGAGATCCAGGTCACCTCTTGTACAGGGTGCAGTGATGCGTTTTGGCTGGAGCATTGGTAATAAAGCGAATAGCTCAATGATATAGTGCATCCAATTTATGAATATAGGTGATTGCACTGTTATTATAGATGGTATCTTCATAGTCCAAGCAGGGCAGAAAGGTGGCCTGTACTAACCTCAGTCTAGAGATCCAGGAAAAGAGAGGTTTGTTTCTAAAGAAGAAACCAAGCCTTAGTTTAAATTTTTTGGCTAAGGCATCAATGTGAAAGGAAAAGGAGAGATACGAATCAAGTAGAAAACCTAAATACCTGAACCTGTCCACTACTTCAAGTGTGTCACCAAGAAGGGTAGTGATAGGCGGAGAGGGGGCAGTGATTGGAGAGAGAATTTGAAGAATTAGGATGATGGAAAGACATTACTTTAGTTTTCTTGGCATTCAATAAAAGTTTAGATTGGATTAAATGATGCTGTAGCTGGTTAAAGTCAGACTGAATCTCAGAATAAAATTGTGCAAATGAAGGTTTGGAGATGTAGAGCACAGTATCATCTGCAAAGAGGTGGATTTTGGAATGTGTAATGTTACTGCTCAGATTATTGACATACAACAAGAAAGCAGAGATCCCAGAATAGAGCTCTGAGGAACCCCACTTACCAGGGGAAGTAGGGAGGAGAATGCCCCATTAGCTTTAATTTGCTGCTGTCTATCTTCCAGATAGCTGGCAAACCAATTTACTATAGGACTTTCAAAACCATATTCCTTAAGCTTGTCCAAGAGAAGGCCATGATCGACTGTATCAAAAGCTTTACTAAGGTCCAAGACTACAGCCCCTGTGATATGTTTACTATCTATGGCCTCCAACCAATCATTTGCTACTTTAGTCAGAGCAGATGTAGTGCTATGGTGGCATTTAAACCCAGATTGTAAAGGGTTGACCAGATGATGCTTATCAATAAACTCCCTGACCTGTATGTTAACCAGTTTTTCTAAGAGTTTAGAGAGGACCAGCAAAATTGAAATAGGCCTATAGTAGTTAATATCACTAGGATCACTTGACTTGAAAAGGGGCAGTATGTGAGCTACCTTCCATTTTTGGGATAAAATGCCCTCTGTTAGTGAAAATTGAATAGATTGGTAATGGGAGCTGTCAGATAATGGTACCCTAGCTTCAAGAAGAAGGGATTGATATTATCAGCTCTGGCACTCTTTTTAGTGTCCAATTTAGTTAATTGATTTTCAACTTGTTTGTATGTGATGGTAGAAAAGGTGAAGATGACATGGGTGGAAGGATGGGTTACTGTAGCAGTTTGTGTGATGGAGTGCTTTACTCTGGAACTGACTCTCCTCCTCCCTTCTCCTCCCTCCACCTCTCCCCATCCCCTGGCTCCTTCAGGTACCAGTTGAAACTTTAACCGTTTCCCACCAGTTCCTGTTACCTTTCCTCCTGATACCTCCACAGCTATGCCTTAACCCTCCTGGTAAGCAGGTGGCTGAGTCCCTGCTTCTGCTTTAGGTTAACTTCCACATCATTACAGTGTCATCCTCCTTTACATTGTTTGGCATAACTCGCCCCTCAGGAAATTCCCTATTTGTCAATATTGTTCTTATTCACCATGTATTGCTGCCACTTCTGAATATGCACTTGCTAGACATTCATATTGAGCTGTGCCACACTTAATTCTTTGCACATAGTATTTTTTTGTATTTTATTCTAATTTTGTACTTTTTTTTACTGAATGTTGTTCAATGTTTTACTACTATGTAGTGAAATTCTGTCCTCCTAATGTTCCCTTCCCTTGGGTAGCACCTGGAATTGAGCATTGGCTGAGTGTGTCTCTCCCAGTTACCAATTTTCAAATGAGTAAATTAATTAACCATGCTACATATAAATTTGTAAAACCATCATGCAGCATGAATATTTTTAAAACTGTTGTGTAGATGCTCAAAATATTTTTTGTAGCACATAGATTTTCAAAAGAATCCACGAGGGATTCCTGTATAAATGTTTTGTTCTTTTAATTAAATATATCTAATTACTACCAAATGTAATTGAATAGAAGCAGTGGCTTCTATTAAAATTTTTTATTTTTACCTGCAACTTGTATTCAAGGGTAGCTTGTATCTGGTGGGGGCTTGTATTGCAAAATTACAATTTTATTTACTAACAATAAAATATTAAGCATCCTGGATGTTATCATTTTTTTTGTTATTTGTCTACATCATATAAAAAAGCATAACAAACATTAACTATGACAATAAGTTAAAAACACACTAATTATCATATTTACAGTGACAAAAATCATAGACTCCCACCTTCAGTATTTTATCTGATATGACTTTAACCCTTACTGGCAGCTGTGACTTTCATTTGATAATGGTTTTTATTAAAAAGCATTTATTATGACCTGTGGCTGGTATTTGGGGATGGTTTCTATTCAAGCACAGATTCGATTTGATTAAATACAGTGTTTAGCTATTTATTTTGGCAAACTGAGCATGTACAAACATTACATTATTAATAACTTTAAAAAGAAACTGACATTTTTTTCACCAAACCGCCTAAAGGACCTATTTCTCCATAACATCTAATAGACCTGCAAGTTTAATAACTTGACTGTTTGTAATTTTTTCAGGGATATTTTGCAAACTGTGCATGTGCGAACAATAAATCATTAATAAATGCATCATTGCTTAACAGTTTTTTTACCAAACTACCAAAGGTACGCATTTCTTTATGACATCTAACAAAGCTGTAAGTTTCATAACTTAACTCTTTGTAATTTTTTCTCTGTCTGATGGCAAATGTTTTGGCTCAAAAATGAGCAAAAATACATAAATTTAATATTCTATAACTTAAAAACAGACAAAAATATTTCTATACAACATTTCATATTAGTACTGTAGACCATCCGTAGGACTAATATGATGCATGCTAAATATGAGAGACTTAGGGTCCAAGACTGCTGAGTTATAAGCATTTCAAAGAAGTGGTTTAAACAAAAATCATACAACCCTAATATAGGGGCAACACTGTGGTAGCACAACCGCTCAGAGAGTGCTATTACCGCACAGCACTTACAGCATGGTGAAAAGTGCAAAAGTGATTTTTGCATCAAGGGAATGAGAGCGAATGTGTGTACCATGAATGGAGGGCCACAACTATGCAAGGTGAGAAAGCGCATAGGTGTTAGGACTTTCCCCATTACTCCGAGGTATGTGCGACCTTTGAGTTTATTATATTTAGTTATGTGGGATTTGAGGGAGAAGCCCTTCAAGACAAACAAGAAAAAGATTGAGAAACATAAGGAAAACAAGTGAGGAATGTGACTTTTAACAAGTTGGGAACCTGTAGTACTGTAGCATTTCAGTGCTGACATCCTGGATTTCTGATGTGTTTCAGGTGTTTGAGGGGGTTGCTTGTTTTATTGGGTTTAGAGATGTGCAAAGTCCGTGCTCTATGGCAAAATCTGGGGTGAAATTCATGCAAGTTGTGCAAAGTTGAAGTTTGCCAGACCAGTGGCGACATCACAAACTCAGCTAAGTGCAAATTTTTGGTAATTTGCACAAACTTTGCTGGCAAGTTTTTACTTCATAATATCGCTAATTAGGTTGCACAAATGTTCTGGCCTATTGTAAGTGGTGTCTGCTTTGGTGGAGAAATATAGTAAACTGTCTGCAAATGATTTTCTGCATGGAGTGGCTTACAGTTTTTAGCTACAGGTTTGATTTGCTGCTGGAAGATGAAATCAATGTGTGTGGTGAATTGACTTTGTTGTGCTGTCACTTTTTAATAGGTGTGCAGTACTGTTTTCGTTCTGTGGTTCTGAATACCATAGGCTGATATTTCTTTGCACTGACTTTGTTTTCAATATGTTATGTCAGCGTGGTGCTGCAAGACACTGAATTTCCTGTGCTGCTTTGTACCGTGCTGATATAACATTTGCTCAGTTGTCCTAGTTTCCACTACTGTGCCCCTGTAATATATAGTTTATCTCTATATTCTGTACATAGGTGTAGTTTTACCAGTGAGCTAGGATGAGTTCGGATTTTGCTCAAAACTGTTTTTTTTTCATAACTTACACAGTGGAGTCAGCAAGGCTGCAATGGAATACCTTGCAGTAAATGGCATGTCATAAAATACTTCATGACACATAGGGCTTAATTGCCATTGAAGTGTATTGCTCACTCCAGTGTATTGCAGCACTCTGCAATAAAACTGCAGGGTACTGTGCTGCATCCTGGCTTTCACCACTGAATCTTGGCAATATTATCCCCTAGGACTGAAAATTTGGTCTGAACATTCCCAGTCCTAGGGGCTAATACTGTACATTGGTAAGTTTTGTGTGAATCAGCTTGGCATTTCAGAACAGATTTATTAGTGAAATTACATAAAATTCCCCATTTTATGTCCTTTTTATGCTCACAGCCAGAGCAAGAAGTACACTTTCTTAAAAATGTCCAAGTTTATTAGAGTTCCTTCCAAGGAAGTGATTTTAAGGGATTTAAAAAGTTCTGCCTTATTTTTCAGATATTTACATTTTAAGGTTTGTGCATACACAGTCCAGATAAACTGCTGGAGAAAATAGCTAAAGAAATACAAAGTTGTTTCTCTGATGTAAAGATGATTTTGAAGTAAATCTTTAAAACAGAAAAATGAAAAAAAAGATAAATACTTACCTGTAAACATTGACAGTTGTAAGGTTTATGTGAGGACTGTCTAACAAGTCGTTTGCAATGAGATTTTGATGAAATACATTTAATTATGATTAGTTTTTTTAATTTAAATAAATTGTGATTACTACAAAAAATGCAGGGAACTGATGCTGCCCCAACCCCCCACCTGACTGGAAACTGCAGTTTGATCTCTATTTGTTAATACCAGTGACAGGTGCAAAATCCTGCCACCAGTTCCTTCCTTCCTATTAGCAGCCTTGTTTTAATTTAACACTGTTATCAGGTTCTTAAATCCAGTGCCTGGTTTCCCCATCTCCTTCCCAGCAGCTAAATCTCTGTAACCATAGAAACAAATACATCTGCCATGTCCCATGTTGAACAACTGGCCCCTCCTCCCTCCCTCCCTCCCTCCACTATGGCCAGTTGTAGTTTTCTTCTGTGTCAGCAACCATTCACAGCCTGTAGAAAAAAATTACTATCTGAAATAATTCCCAACCCTCACCTACTTTTTGGCACCTATTCAACTCTCCTCCCCCTACACTTTACTTTTAGACAAGTCTTGTGGTAGGTGGCTGGCATGGCCACTTGACATCTAGCTGTGGGAAAAAAACACCCAACCCACTGGCACCCATGATACCCTCCCCGAGATACATACCTGATCTTCAGTAGTGATTCCTCAGTGGTCCTGGATGTGCTCCTCTATCTGACACAAAAAAAGTCTGACTCACAATGTTAAGTTGTGGCACATGCACATTCTATGACTTAGAAAGATCTTTGAAATGCTTTATGTGCTTTTTACTAAGTCCTGAAATGTGACTATTGGTAATGCTCATAGACATAGAATTTGTATTTATCCTTTTTAAAGTTCACCATGTGTGCATGCACAGTGAACTTCTTGGTATGAGTGCCTTTTGAAGGGTGTGACACTGTCTGCCCAATGCAAAGTGGTATGCAATGAGCTTGAAAGTGCCACACCAATCATCAGCCAGGCTGCTGGAGACACTGTTCTGCCTTGCCAGGGGCGGAAATGTCCTGTAGTTGAACAGAAAAAGCTGAACCAATCATATGCAGTGTTTTCCTTTCATCTACAGGACACTGCCCAGCAAACAGCTGTTTGGTGTCCTAAACAGCCTGGCTGGATTAATTACCCCACACATCCCTTCCCTCACTGGCCTTTCACTTAAGCCATCCTGTGGCTTACACTGTGCAGTGCCCACCGGTCTTGCTGCTGCCTCTGTACTCTTTCTCTCTCTCTCTCTCTCTCTCTCTCTCCTGAGAGAGCTGCCTGGCAGCTTACACAGTGGAGCACCCGTTGCTCTCACTGCTACCTTTGTACTCTGCTCCCTCTCTCTAGAAAGCTGTGGTGTGGCTTACACTGGCACCCACCACTCTCACTGCTGCCTCCCCCTCTTGGCCTAATATGCACTTACTTTTCAACAAAAAGAGGCCCCAAAAACTGACTGATGTGCCTCCTGAGATTTTCTGGGGCTCTCTATATTTTTCTTGCCACCCCCCAGACCACAATATTATTGCGCCCTGCCAAGATGGGCATTCTGGAGCCCGCTGACTCTTGTGAGAGTTGCTATCTTGCCTGGTGTGGCTCAAGACTCTCAGGCATTATGGTGCTGGGCTCCGGAATTTGCAGATGAGTCTTCCCAGTAGCGCGGCTCGGGACCGACTGGTGCTAAAAATGTGGGTACCATTTTTCAGGGAAACGGGTGGCCCCATTTCCAATTCAGCTTCTGAGGGGTGTATTGCTGAGCCCTGACACTGACCAGCAGCACCGTACAGCAGTGTGTCCTGTTCACCCAACTCCCCAGTATCAGGTAATTCATGAGGAAGGAGGGGGGAGGGAGATGCTATTTTGCTGGTTCTCCACCTCAGGCACCTACACAGAAACTCTTGCTGCTGCCTCCTTATCCCGCTCTCTAAAAACCTTTTTTCGTTGCTCAGGTAATTTTACTCTTTCCAATAACATTAGCATCCTATTATGAAAGCATAATACCCACACATACTTTTGAAGCAGATTTAATTTACTTACACAATGCTGCTATTTTCCTTTTTCTAGTGGCATCTCTCCTTATTCATTATGCTACTTGGTCAAGTTACATAATATGTGAAATGCTAATGATTATATTCAGGCACTCTACTGTAAGGCACCCTGACCCTCAGAGGATGGGCACCAATAGAAAAAAACCTACTACTATTATTACACATAAACATACATTAACTAATACAATATCAATGGCAAACTTTCGGCATCGACAAATGCTTGTTTTAATTTTTACTCATATATTAGCCATTGTTTGGAATTACTTATCCACATCTTCAGGGTGGCCAAGTTACAACCCCACCTGATAACCCTATAAGTGATACCTTTTAAATCCAATCCAAAATGTGTGTTATGGGCTCCAGTAAAGAACTTCCATGTCTGGATAACAAGCAATACCATATTTAACATTAAAAAAGCATATCTCCAGCCTCGTTTGTTTTTCTGTTACATCTAAAATATATATATATATATATATACACCAAGAAAGTGCTATTTCCGAGTCCTGATCCTTAGCAGACAACCCAGTATCTGTCAATGAGACAGCATCAAAACTATAGTATTTTATCCATATTTAAAAATGATCAGATTTTAAAATAAGTCTCTGAACATTAACTTAGGCTATCATTAAGTACAATCCATTGAAGACTAAAGTTGAAGACTCACAGGCATTTTCAAAATAGGATGAGTGGGCAAAATTTGGTTGGACATTACCAGAAACTAACAAAAGTAAACAAATTAAAAGTAATTTTTTCTATATGGAAATACAGAAATGCTTTCTTCTTTTTGATAGAATAACTGCTTATAGTTTTACATTATAAGAAATGGTTATTCATATGATAAAGGCAGGAAATAAAATGCTGTAAGTTAAACAAAATGTTACAGTACATCTCTATGTTTTCTCAGACTAACAACAAAGGTTGATGTGACAATATCATTCCATCAGTTATACATACAATTCTTGTTCTGTATGGAATCCTAAAATATTTGCTTCTCTGAGTTAAGTTATTTGCAAGGGGTTAAATAGTACAGTAAAATGAATCACATTTTAGGGGTGGGTAGATAGTGTCACTCATGCTGAATAAGGTGAAGTGGACAAGAAATTTATGCTAACTGGCAGCAATTAGTAACATTCCTATTTTAAGAAATGAAATGTTATCTCCAAAGGCCCGGATATTCAAAAGGGTTGTGCCATGTGCAACAGGGTTGCGCATGCGCAAGTCCAAAAATGCACCATTTTGCGATATTCAGAAGGAGGCAGTTGCGCCACCGAAAACATGCTGAGCAACAGCGCAATGAAAATGAAGGCATGCGCGGCGAGAGGGTGGATCCATGCATAAGAGCGCAATGCGATGTTCAAAGACTAGCAATGCGCAATGGCGGCACGGCGAAATGTACACTAAGCGAAATGAGCCCAAAATAAAAGGCTCGGGGAAGCGGCGCAAGAACGCCAAGGCTGCCAAGTAGGGGAGAGAGAGACAGACAGACAGAGACAGGCTAGGGCAGGCAAGGCAAGCGTGGGCCATAGGCTGTAGAGGCCAGTGGGGGGTGCCCGGTGCAGTGGAAGTAGCAGTGAGGACAGCAAGGTAACACAGCAACACCAGCCAGGGGGGGTCAGAAGCCAGAGAGATGGACAGTGCCAGCTTCCACATGGAAGCTGTAATAAGGGGGGTGAGAATGCATGCTGCAGGGGGACGTGGCCATGGAAGGGCCCGTCAGTGGTATGCCCCCAACAGGCAGTACCGTGCCCGCATCAGCTTTGAGCTGTACACAGATGTAGAGATCGTGGGCCGGTACCGCCTGAACAGGGCAATACTGAGACGGCTCTGTGAGCTGTGCAGTGATGTGATGCAGGCACCCTCACGGACGGAGTCACGCTCTGTCGGTGGAGACCAGGTGACAGCCTGCATGTGCCTGCTCACCACGGGCACCTTCCAGAGGCCAACAGGGGACACCACAGGCATCACACAGTCGGCCCGCGCATCCTCACCCAATTCCTCAGCGCACTGCTGCCACATGCTGCAGAGTACATCCATTTCCCAGCACCACGGCAGAGCATACAGCAAACATGCAGGGTTCCACAGGTATACGTATGCCTGGCGTGCTAGAAGACCATAGACTGCACCCATGTGGCCATTCATAAAGCCACCTGGCCCGATGGGGTCGCATATAGGAACAGAAGGGCTTCTCCAGTGTCCAACTGCCAGGTGGTGTGTGATGCCACTGGGCGCATAATCAATGTCTGTGCCACACACCTGGTGGAGCACATGATGCCTTCATATGATATCAGTCCACACTGTGCCATCGATTCGAGAGTGGGGACATCCCCACAGGCCATCTAGTGGGTGAGTACACATGTATGGAACGCAAACTCGGGCCAAGGGTGGGAATGCCACAGGTGCCATGGTAGTGGCACACAGGGATATGGGCAATATGGACCTGAACATGAGACTGATCTCCACTATCTCCACACAGGTGACAGCGGATGCCCACTCCGTCTCTGGCTGCTCACACCGTACCGGTGCCCCATGACCCCATCGCAGCAATGCTATAATGAGGCACATGTTTCCACACACAACATCATAGAGCGGGTGTTTGGGATGCTCAAGGCACGCTTCCGATGCCTAGACACCTCCGGCGGTGCCCTACAGTACAGCCCCCAAAAGGCCTGTGGGATATTCCTGGCCTGTTGCATCCTGCACAACATGGCCAAAGACTATGGGATAGCTGTACAGGTTGAAGAGGGGGACAGCGATGGGGACGCCAGTGGCACCGGTGTTGATGGTGATGAGCAGCCCCCCCTAGGATGGCGGGACCCCCGACTGATCCAGCAGGCCCAGCTGCACTGGGACACCATCACAGAGGAGTACTATGCAGAACACAGGTAAGTCAAGGGGACATGTGCAGCCAACACTGTCCATGCGCAAACCACAGGCACACAGGGTAACACACCAGGGGTGCATGACGGCCAGGGGAGTGGAAGGGTCTAGGCATACAAACACACCATCAGGAAGGGGTGAGCACTCATATGGACATACACACACCAGGCACAGGCGTACATGGGCAGATGCACAGCACAGCAGAACCTGACATTGCTAACACACAGCACCACCGACCACCCCACCACCTGTACTGTCAAGTACATGTGTCCAGATGCTGGGCACCCTTGCACCTTGGTGTACAGTACAATGCAGGCATCATCATGCTGCGCACCTGTGGACAGCAGTTGGGAGGGGTGCGGGTGGTCCGTGTTGGCGTGGTGAGCAGAGCACCCAGCAGTGCACAACCCACCATGACACACATTGCACACCGGGCAGCACCAGACAGGGCCCGCACTGGGAGACAGATCAGTCATGTAGCACTGTCCCACGGCCACCACGGATGCGTGGGTGGCCCCGCCGTGACCCAACAGCACTGGCAGGCTGAGCAGGGGCCACATGGGGTGGCACTGTTGGACCACCAGGGGTCCCACTGCGTGAACGTGACCTTGCCCGCACAGGGGTCTGCAGCATGCCGAACAAACCTGCACCAGGGGTGCTCAGGATGGTCACAGCAGAACCCGGCATCGACAGGCCTGATGTCACACGACGCCGGGAACGGGGAGTGCAGAGTGAACTGTGTGGGGTGTGCGGTACAGGGGCACTTGACTGTGTGCCCAATGCATCCACGACAGAGACCACTGCCTGGGTCAGCCTGTCAATGGAGGTGGTCACATCCGTCCGCATACGAACCAGCTCTGCATGGTCCAGAGCACACTCTAGGGATGGTCTATTGCGCAACATCTCCAAGTGTGGTTATGGCACAGGGGGGCGCCATATTGCCTGCTGTAAAGTTGGTACCATGCCTCGCAGAAGAGCAGTGCAGTGGGCCCTGTAGAAGTGGCCAACAGGTGGCCCCTAGTGGAGCCCATTATGGGGCACTTTTATGGTGATGACCCTCACCGTCGCGGGCAGGTGTGGCAGCAGAGGCCACTGACCTGGTGGGGTCACTGGACGGTGCTGGTCAGTTGAGCAGTGCTGGCACCGGTACAGTGACCTCCGCGGAGGATCTGATCTTCTGGATCAGCTGCGGTCACGTGCCAGGAGGCGTGGTGCCTAGGCCAGGTGGGTGTACCATCTATGCACCTGTATTCTCTGTAGGGGTGTGAGTGTGTTTTGGTGGCTGTGCATAGGTGATGGCTCTGCCATGGTTGGCTGTGTCAGTGTGTGCAGGTGTGAGATGCATGGGTCTGGCTGTGTGGGCAGGCACTCTCACTGGGGCAGGGGGCAGTCTGCTTTGGAGTTACACTGATGTTTGTCTCAACATATGTCTCCCACAGGTCGGGATGTGAGGATGCAGGCACGGGGTGAGGAGGGCCGTGCCAGGGCCCCGGTGCCGGTGGGTGTTGCACCCCAGCAGCAGCAGCAGCGGCGGCAGACCCAGCTGCTTGAGGAGTGTGAGTATCATTACTTCATGGATGCTATTGCATGCTGGGGGGGGCAAGACCACCAGCCATGCACAACACAACCACGCAGGAAAGGGGAGGTCATGATTCCACTATACAAGACACTAGTGAGGCCCCACCTGGAGTACAGTGTACAGTTCTGGAGACCATACCTACGTAAGGACATAGACTGGGTAGAGAAGGTTCAGAGGAGGGCAACAAAGATGGTGCATGGATTGCATCACAAGTCCTATGAAGAAAGGTTGAAGGAAATGAACATGTACTCCCTGGAGGAGAGGAGGGAGAGAGGTGATATGATAGAGACATACAAGTATCTTACAGGGAGGAACAGGGTGCAGGAAAACACTATTTTTAAGCGAAAAGATGTTCCAGGACTAGAGGGCATGGGATGAAGTTGGAGGAGGACGATTTAGGGAAACATGAAAAGAATTTCTTCACAGAACAGGTGGTGGACAAGTGGAACACCCTGCCAGAGGTGGTGGGCTGAAACAATCAGGGATTTAAGAATGCATGGGATAGACATAAAGGAATTCTGGAGGTCAGGGTAAGGTGCAATAGACTTATAGGAAAACAAAGTGAACTTACAAGCTCAAATGGGCAGACTGGGTGGGCCATAGGCCCTTATCTGCCGACACTGTCTATGTATCTCTATGTATGTATGCATGACACAGGTGACATGCATCACTGTCAATATCACAACATGTCTGTGTATCGTCACTGGTGGTCCATGCATGCACTGGGCACATAGCTGTGTAACTGGCATCGCACCACTTGCCACGTCACTTGACAGCCTTGTTTGTGCTGTGATGGACATGGGCAGTGTGTGTGTGCAGTGGTGCACATAGCTGGTGCCGCCTGTTTGTGATGGCCATGTGCATGTTCACTGTGGGTGGGTGCATGCCATCACGAGTGTGAGGGACATTGGGCTACATGGCTTGCAGGTTGGGTGGTGTTCAGGGTTGTGGTCAGTCACAGCCATTGACTGTGTTCCCATTTTCCTAGGCCTCACAGTTCTCAGGAGGATCCATTGGGACATACATTGGCCTGACACAAGTGTCCCTAGATAACCAGGCCATCCTGAATGACATCCGGAGACATGCCTGAGGAGGAGGCATCGCAGGGAACAGCAGCACGGGCACAGGACGACCAGCCTGCTGGGCCTTAGGCCACATTACCCTTCCCACTTCACCCATCCCTACCACCCTGCCTTCCCTCTCCAAGTTGTTCATCCCTACCCCTTGCCCACCCCTACCTTGTACCCGTCCCCCCCCCTTGTAAATAGTTCTGGTTTATTGTTTTGTACTTTACTCTTTGAGAACACATTTATATTTTGATATGAATACTGTGTTGGTCTCTGATTTGCAGCTGGCTATGGTTGCTCAGTTGCAGTGGTGTACATGCCATCTGGGGTGGTATGGTCCTGGGTATGTGTGTGTGTGTGTGTGTGTGTGTGTGCGCGTGTGTGTGTGCATGGGGAGGTATCTCCGGCATGGCAGTGACTTTCTGTTGCTCTTGCCGTCTGCTGCCACCCACTGCTGGATGCACAGGGTGTGTTTGGCTTGTATGCTTCTCTGCTGCACGGGGTTGACGTGTGCTGGGGGGGATGCATAGTTTCCTCCAGTGCCAGTCACTGCACATGGGTGGTGTCTTGGGGTCACGGTGCAGGGTGTGCTGTGCGTACAGGGGGCTGATGTGCACTGTGGTTGTCAACCCCCTGTGTGTGGCACTCTCAGCCTGCCAGTGGTTGTGCTGGGGTGTCATGGCTCTGCTGTGCTTTGTTGGCTTGTCCCCCATGGGCCAGTAGATCATCCGTCCACCCCCAGTGATGCTGTGCTTGGGGTGTGCAGGTGTGTTGTTGGTTCTGCAGTGTGTTCCTGTGCCCATGTGTGGCATGGCTGGTGGTGAGCCCCAGCCTGCCTCCCTGGATGTGCAGTTCCATTGCTCTGAGAGGCTCTGCTTGCGCTATGCCTCTGGACTGCTCAGCTGGGCTGCCCTGGTTGCGCTATAGCGCAACATTTCTGCTGAGTTTCTCCTTCCTGGTTGCGCTATGGCGCATTATGTGTGATATTCAGACGTTGGCTGCTTGCGCAATTTGTTCTGCTCCATGTTTGAATATCACACCTGTTGTGCATATGCGCAATTGGTTTGTGCTTGCTCCTGCTGTTGCGCACATTTTGGGCGCAGTTTGAATATCTGGGCCAAAGTATCCGTGTTTATGGTAACTTTCCCTGAATAAACACTGATGTGAAAGATTGTGTTTTCAGTTGTTTTCTTTTTATAGAAGCCATTCTCCAAAATTCTCATCACAGAACCAATAATTTGGAGTGTTTACTATGTCACAGTTTGTGTACAAAAACACTAAGAATGAGCCGTTGCCCTATCAAAACCATTCTCTCATTTCTCTACACAAATCACGACATAGCTAAAACTAGTTCCATGAAGAGAACTTTAATAGAATGCTGCCCATAAAAACAAAACAATAAAAACACATGTTTTGCCTTTTTATTCTGGTACAGGTACAGCTACTGTACCTATAAATCATCTAGGCTTATCGATATAATTTCTATAAATGGGAACATTATATACAGCTGCCAATTAAAAATACATTTTTGTCCACTTTAGTGTCTGATGGAGGTATCATTAAGCTGCTCCCCTGAGACAAAAGACCATGAAGGTAGGCTACTTAAGCAATAAACCACGACAGGGTGTGGGTTATGCTGGGTTTACCCATGCCTGGCATGGTTCAGTCATGAGGCTGCAGGCCAAATTACTAAACCTCACCAGGCATGGGTAAATTGCAGCATAACCCACACCCTGGTGTAGTTTACTGTGCTTATACATTAGGGTTTATGGTGAACACTAAGTTATCTTGTGTGTAAATCTTTTTTTTTAAATTACAAAATGTGGTAAATATTCCTCCATTGAAAAAATAGTCCCACAATTGCATTGCTTTAAATGGGGTGAATTTATTGCAAATGGTAATGGTAGATGTGGTACAAACAGTTTCTTAAAAATAAAGTAAGTAGAGAACACTTGTAGAATGTTACTTGTAGAATAACGATTGCTCATCAATTTATTAGCAATATTTGAAATCTGCCTGAAACGTTTTATGTAACACATCTTTTTTTTAACTCTATTTTTAGCACATCTGACTTGGCAGGGGATGGCGTCTGCCCCCCCCCCCATCAGCCCTGATCCATAGATCCTCAACTCTTCCTGGCCCAGCCTCCACAGTGGTGGTGAATGGGGAAGACCGTGGCTTACCCCCCATGGAGAGCCCCCCATCGGAGGGGAATGGGGGGACTGAGATCACCCTAAACCCCCCCCTTGTTCACTGGGCTTTGTTTGGTCCAAGAGAGGTAGTCCATCATGGGATGCCTGAGTGCTTCAGTCAGAGGGGTTTTCCTTGCATGCACCCAGGGTCATGGATGTGTAATGACATCCGATGCGTGATGAGCGTGCTCCCACACTCGCCCACAAAACATCTGCTGCTGCTCCCATATCCATTACCAGGTGTGCCAGCTGCAGCACCCCCAGTCTCCACCATGGGTTGCAGATGCCGGGGACACACAACTCATCCTTCCCCAGGAGAGGAGAGCAGTCCTCCGGCCGACCCCCAATGACCCAAGCAGGCTCCGAAACCCAGGTTGCAGGCATGGCATGAGGTAAGGCATCCAGTGCCACAACCCTCAGCACCACTGGACTGGCCTGTAAGACATCTTTTAACCAGACTGTGGCAGCATTTCACACAAATCAAGTATGCTTCAGTTTTATTTGTTTATTATAAAAGATGCCTCTGTAAGTTTAGTAATGAATTTAGTAAGCTGATCTAACATTTGAATTTTCATTTTTTTCATTTAACTGATGTCTTGCAACATTTCTTAATGAATTCAGCAGGGAGGGGTTAAACAACGTCATTGCAAAACAACAGCATTTTTTTCAACAGATTGCAAATGTAAACAGATAATCAGGCGAACTGTCTTAACATTTAGACTGAAGCTTAATGTGGACCACAATAAAAGTTTACTGTGCCATAGTTAATTAACCTTTTTATGGCTTGGTTTGAGGCAGTTGTTGAATCATGTGCTGACTGGTCTCATTCTGGTTGCAAGTGAACTTGTCCTGGACTGTGATGTCTGGCAAAAACAGTAGGGTCTGCAGTGTGGGTGTCATGCTGGGAATTACAGGCACTTTCATACTCCATGTTTCATCTCAGACAGCATGTATCAGAGTTAAGATGCTCAAGATTGCTTGAAGTGAATAGACATTCCTATGTCCTGAGGACTGACTGTGTGTGAGTAAGAGAATAAATTGGGACAAGAAAGGAACAGCCCAGCAGGAAATTCCCAACAGGGTTGGGGTAGCACTGGTGAGTGGGTTAAGCCAGTCCTCGTTCAAGCACAAAATAGAATGAAACATCCATAAACATACCAGTCCAGTCACACAGCAAGATATGTAAGGGGATACTGTATATCCTGCTGTTTGATTTCTTCACCATTTTTTATTTTTCTTATTAAGCCACAAGGAGAAAAGCTACACCTGGAAGTGGGCGCTCATGGCTACACTGAGAACTCTGAAGAAAATTAAAAAACAATCACCACCTAAACAAAAGCCACAAGGTACAGTATATTACTGTGAAATCTTCTTCTTTATTGAGGTGCCAGACTGTGCCAAAAATTTAAGAAGAAGCCCCTCATGTAGGAACTGCAGTAGGCAGTTCCTACTTGTGGAGCTTCTTTTAAAATGGTGCCGCAGTCTGGCACCTTAATAAAGAAGATGCCACAGTAATATACTGTAATACACCTTGTGGCTTTTGTTTAGATGGTGAATGCTAAATTTTTGTTTTTCTTCTCATTTTTCTTATTAGAATAAAATAATGAGTAGTCACTGTACTTGGAGTATATAAAAGGTGCACCTTGTGACAACTTCAGGAATTGTAACAAGAGAGGACTCACTAGTGAGAAGCAGATGAAGTCACAACATATAGAAGACCTCGAGAAAAATGACCAAGAGACTGGGGAAGCTGTGGTCACAGAGGTGGATGACCAGAGACATAAGACCAATTTGAGAGAGAGAACCAGTACCAGAAGAGTAATGCTGTGTGGAATTTTCAAATTCTGGCAGGATGAAATTTTGCAGAATTTTTGAAATTCCACTGAAATTCCGGAGAATTTAAATGGAAATGGAATGGTGGAATCACACAGGAGAAATTGTTTGTGAAATGATTTTTCACAGAAACAAATGCTGTTCTGCTGCATAATATTCTGCAGAACTCAATATTTTCCATGGAAATAGTTGCAGACTGATTTTCCATGGAAAAAATACTGTTCCACAGAATATTACTGCATGTATCACAGCTGGTGTAATTCCACAGAAGAATCAGTGAAATTCTATTGGGAATTTTGCTGGTGTAATCGTCATGCCGCGCTAATTTCACCTGTAGAATTCTACATTCCGCACAGATCTAGAAGAGAGAGACAAAAAGTACCAGTTAGAAGAACACTAGAAAGAGTATCTGCATGATAGCTGGATGTGAGAGACGTGAAAGAAAGCATGTCAGGGTGTGCAGTGTTGTGGGTGAGTGAAAGTGAGCTGCTCAATTTGAGGTACTCAATCTGACCACCTGTAGGAATAGCGAGGTGGAAAATGTAGTGAGGAGTTGGGTATAGTGAGTGTAGCAGTGAGCTACACCCACTATAGCAGGCTACAGGGCTGTGTTCAGCCAAGCACTGCTGAGCTGGCTGTTTGGTGTAGTGGCTTCAGTTACTACCATTGGAGCTGGTGGACCCAGGTTCAGGTCTGGCTGTGGGAGAAGGTTTTTTTTGTATTTTTTGTTTGTTCTTTCCCCCATGTCAGCACCCCCTGGAGTTTGTTATTTTTAAATTAGAGGTGTGGGGGGTTTGCCCCCCACATAAATATGTTTATTTTTTATTGTTGAAGTTGAGAATTACAGCAACAGTAACTATTGCAGCGGTCGCTGTTATTCTGGTCTCTCTTTTGACGTTGGGCAGTATTTTCTTCGTTGTACAGTATGTGGTCAGCACTGTATAAAACTCACTGTTATCAATGCCAGCACCTGATCAAGATGCAACAGCCAAAGATCCAGATACAGTAGGAGCTTCAGAGAAAAGAACATGAGAGGCAGAGTGATGTCAAAATTAAAGAGAGAGACCGAGAGAACATGAGATGGAGAGTCTGTGACAGAAGGCACCAACACCAACTATAGAGTACTGTACTGGTATGGAAGGTCACCCCCATGCAGCCCAAAAAAATCTAAAGTATTTCTACATTATCTGCAGGGATATGACCTTGACATATTTTGTGGGAAGTTTAAATTTAACAGCTTCTTGGGCATCTCACATTATGCCATTACTTATGGGGAAAGCCTTTGAGAAATTCACTAACATGGACCATGCTGATTGCATGGACCTTTTAAAAGCGGAAAAAAATGTTACTAAAACATTTCAAACTGACTCACAAAGCATAAGGACTCAAATTTAAAGGGCTAAAGAAAGCACTGGAGGAAAGTTATTCTGAAATGGGTATTCAACCATGTAACGTGTTAGAATGATGAATAAAAGGTCATTTAATTTCAATTTTAATTTATTTTTATACTGGAAAGTATGTGAACAAAAATGCCCATTTTCGTAAACGTCCAGTGGTACATAAATTTGATGATACAGAGAAAAAGATAAAAACAATATTTGTAATATTTTACGATATTTACAATAGGGAGCAGTGTATAGGACAGGATCATCTAGATTAAAAAAATACAGCACACACAACAATAGAACCGATATGCAGATATGTAAACAGTCTAAGGTAACTCAAGGGGTTGGCAGACATTCAGGTGGGTTGCCTACCAAGGCAGACACAAGTGGTGGATTGGAGGAGGTGATCCTTGAGGGAGAAGGTGAATGAACTAATTAAACTAAAGGCCTGAAAATTATGGGGGCAGTTTATTGTAAAACTTAGGGCCCTTGTACGTAATGGAGTGCTGCACATGCTTGGTGCAGTAAAAAGGGGTGTTGAAGATATGTCAGGTGGCCCCTCTTGTACTGAGCTTGGAAACTGATAAGGGGAAAAGGGAGTAAACATGAATCAGCAGCAGGAAACAATGAACTTTGTGTAGGAAAGAAAGGTAATAAAGCAGTAAATGCTAATGAGGTGAAGACATTTTCCTTGACTAAACAGTCTTTGTCCAGTAGGCCACACATCCAGCAAAAACTTAATGAGTGAACAACAGCTAGAGGCCTGTGCATAAAATGCAGTGTCCACGAACTCTGCTGCTCATATCCACTCCATACTTGTTAATAGTAAAACTGCACATGAGTGAAGAGACAGAAGCTTTCATTTCTACTGTTAAGCAAAATACAATAAATGAGGAACATAGTCAGCCAAGTCAGTTCTTCAGAATTTGAGAAATGACAGTTCCCATGGTCTCAGTGTCAATGACACGGGACATCTTTAGCTGGGAAGGTGGTCAAGGGGTACAGGAGGCTGGAGTGATACCAGCCCTCCCCTTCAGTGTAATTATGGGGAATGACTTTGATAGGAGAGAAGCTTGTGTCTGCATAACTACCCATAATCAAGTAAGGAGAAAAGGTATTTAGGAGAGAAAGAGGGAAGTACAACTAGAGGAGACCCTACCTGAGCAGCAGAAGAAGTAGCCAGCAGGGCTAATGGACTAGTTGGGAGTAACAGTTCATTGTCATGGTTACAGGAAGTGGAACCGCATCTGTCAAAAGCAGACTGGGACATTCAGAGGAGAAAGGTTGTGGGACTGCATTGGCAACCTTGAAGCAGGTGAGCCTTACCCTGGTGGATGCACAAGTAAGGTGGCATACGGTTACCAGGCCAGAGTGGAGAGCTTGCAGTTTATCTCCTTAATAGGTTGCATAAGGGGGGTGGGTGGGCAGCAGGCCATTGTGCAAAAGGCTTAAGAGTGAGAACTATCATCGCATAGGCCATCATGAGAGAGTAGGGTTTTTCACCTTTTATCTGTCGGTACTCATCTAGGCTTAATTAAAGACATATTGCTTCCACTGGGACTATCTTAGACGGAAATGTATTCCATAATCCATCACTCTTTCTGTGAAATAAAATTTCAGAGTATTCTTTCTAAATTTTCCACACTTAATTGCTCACATGTCATGTAGTTCTCTTATCTTTTGACATATTAAGTGACTTTATCTAGTCCCATGGAGTTATTCCTTTCTCAGATTTGATGACTATTACAGTGGAGCCGCCTGGATGACATGCAGTCACACTTTCCTGCATGACAAAAGGGATTCATTCTCATTGAAACTGCCTTAATTCCTGCAGTAATTCTGCTGCAGAATTTTGCAGAATTGGGCTGCATCCTGTCAGGCCTCACTGTATACTATTTTCACTTAAATTTCTTTACTCCTTTGAAAACAACCCAGGTCAGCTAGTCTGTACTCCATGTATGGTGTTTTTGATCTCCTTTGAATTCTTTATCAATCGATTTATTTAAAATTACCTATCACAACTCAAGCGTTGAAGTTAGTTCAATGCATGCAAAGAAAAGAATGCATATCTCTAATAGAACCTAAAACATAAAAACTGGAACCAACGCCTGCTTTCTACATGTAGATACACCAGCTTGTGCTTTTCTTTTCCAAGGTCAGGAAGGCTTTGTCTAACACTGGGACTGAACAAGCACTCCCAGTAATGAATACAGCTCCTCTTCAGTTCAGTCACAAAAAGGGAATAGATATATCACAATATCTCTGTCATTAATTGATTGTTTCCCACTGTCAGTTCCAATTAGAGTATCTCCCATAAAGATTCAGGTTGCCCCTGATTGTGTGCAGTGCATAATGAGTTAAATGCAACTGCACACAAGGGCATAGTTTAAATTATCACATTGCCTATAAAAACTGCTCTAGTTCTACAAAATATATTCTTCATCTCTGCCTGCCCTGTA
Organism: Neoceratodus forsteri; assembly: GCA_016271365.2. Lineage (NCBI taxonomy): Eukaryota > Metazoa > Chordata > Ceratodontiformes > Ceratodontidae > Neoceratodus > Neoceratodus forsteri. The sequence goes on from CM057449.1 coordinate 377,974,457, forward strand.
ATCCATATGCATTCCAATCCATAGAAGCAAACAGTCACGTTGTCAGCAGGATAACTGAAAAAAACACAGAAGTTCAGAACTCCTGCATCCTCTGACAGGCAGCGGATGGTTATACACTCAGATTGTGTTCAGCCAAAGTCACAGACACTAAAAGGAGCACACATGAAAGATCCACAGAAGTGAGGGGGTTACATTCTCCCTGTGCTGAAAGGTCTTAATATTCACAACAAAGTAAGAAGCAGAAATGCCTGTACAGTACATTATTTCTGCAACCAATGAAGCTGGTTATAGCGTAATAACTAGACACGTGCATCCTTACTATCAATAGTCTGATGGCAATTTCAATGGATAGTAATGGACTAGGCAGTCGTTAAGCCGATACATTTTCTAACCCTAGACTGGAGATAACACACTGGTTGACACAAGAGTAAACTGGGCCTAGTCTTTATACTTTAATCCATTACATAAATAAGGGTATTAGTGGAGGCACCTGGACAGTCATAAGACAGTTTCACAGTTGTTTTTATTGCCTCTCCACAGTGCTTGCATGCAAACAGTTCTTTTTACAAAGAAACATATTCATGATCATCTTCGCTTTTGTGTCCAACACAGACACAAGGGCAAAAACATCAGGCTCCTCAATTACATCTGGTTTCAACTTCTCATTAGTGTCCACAACATTGTCAGAGATGGCTGAGGCTTTTGCCAATGATTCAGTTTCCTCAGATTTATAGAGCACTTCAGCTGGATCCAGTGTAACAGTAGGCCTGTCTATGGCAGTATATTTTGCATTGGGAATGACTTCTAGCTCTGTTAGTACATCCTTTGTTAACTAAAGATGACACAACTAATTCTGGCCAAGGGTACACAAATACCTCTTCATATGACCTTTAAATTAGATCTCCACTACAGTTTATAGATTAAATAGAGTTACTAAACATCCCACTGTAAGTGGATTTCCAGCTGTTTCAGGGTCAGGAATCAGTTGCCCAGTAGGCAGCAAGTGGTCCCTACACAAAGTCTTTACAACTTATTTTCCATCCTCCTGTTTCACCCTCAACACAAGGAGATCATGTATTGCTCCACTACAAGATAGGGATACGTTTTTCACCTATCTGCAGTTTTATGCATGTCAGGCAAAGTCAGATTTTGCAGCAGCATTCACTCTCAGCCTGGCAAAACCTGTCAGCAGACGTGTTTATTTTATCAGACTTTATCTGCTTGTATTTTTCCTGCAGCTTCTGTATAGTACATAGTCAGTAAGCTTCATGTAGCTGTTTTTGCAACCTCAGAGCATACTGAAGATATATATCAAGTAAAACTATATCAGTGAATAACAGAATAAGTTAACCAGCAGCTTAGCTTCTCTCATATACATGCAAGAAAATGGGGAACATCCAGAGGTGTCACTGCAAGTGCTGTGTAGGCATTAACCAATGCATTGGCTTTCTAAGACCATTTAAATTTCTCAACTGTGTCAAGGGTGAAAAACATGTTTAAGAGAATTTGATTGAAATGCTTAGGTTGTAAATAATCTTGAAGGTGATGGGGAGGAGTTCTCAATTTTTTAATTCCATAAGGGGCTAGCAATACTCCTGCAAGACAACTTTCAAAATCATGACATTGATAAAAATGGTTTCCCTTTGGTAAGACATAGTGCATGAAAAAAATTCTCAGCAAGAATCATAGCCACAGATGTTGTGTTTTTGGTTCTTGGTGGAGTACACCTATGCATACCATGTAAATTGATCTGTCACCCAAAGACATTAACTACATTCCTGCTGTTTGGCTGCAGTGAAAAGAAATCAGTGCATACCAGTCTGAGTGGGTGGCTGGTGGTGATGTTCACCAAAGGTGCATCATATTTGGCAGAGACTTCCTCTGCACATTCCTCGTACTGTTCTTGCAGTGTTTTTTCTATGTTGTTAGCAGTTCTGGGGCAATTGAAGCAATTTCACATGAATGCCATTGTTGTATCAAATCCCAAATAATGCATGTTGCTACGGAGGGAAGAAACACAGCTTTACAGAACCTCTGTGGAAGCAAATCTTGCTATTTTGGGAAAATTGTGGATCCTTGAATCTTCATGTACAGCAATACATCTAGCACAAAAAGCTTGTTCCATCTCCTTAGCAGTATACAGTAGGCACATTAGGATGACTGTGGTGAACATAAGAGTCTCTTTGTCACTTTTTGAATGTGGCACCACATCACAAAGTCCAGGGAAGATTTTTAAGCCTTTCACATAGTGTCAGGGCTCAGATGTGATGAAAATGTACACTCAAGGTCAGTGAAATTACAATGCAAAGATGAAATGGTGTCAGAGTGAGCACTGTTCATGTTAGTCATGTGGTTTAGAACATAGGTTTAAACATCTCATCATAAGCATCATTCTAGCACATTACTTGTATGCCCAGTTTTGAAACAACAGCCCATTCTTCCTCAGATGACAGTTCATAATGAGGTTGGCTGGACAAGGTATCTACATGATTCATGCCAGGTCTGTTCTCCAGGCTAAAGCTATGCATAACTAGAAAGGGCACATAACCAGTGGTGTCCTGTGGCATCCAGTTTTGATGTTTTCTAGATGTACAACAACAGGTTGTTATCCATTCTAACTAAGACTCTGGCTCCATACTAATACTTTAGTCATGAAACTGGTCCACATCTGCCCACTTTAACCCAAAAGAACCACAATTTGTAGATATGGTACTCATTTTTTTCTAACAGGTTCAGGCTTCTACTCGCAAATGCAACATGGTGCATCCCTTCCTCATGTTTCTGGTACACAGTGGATCCCAGGCTATTTAGACTGGCATTAATATGGAATATATAGACTTTTGTTGGATCAGCAAAAGCTAGCACAGCAGCATTAGTAAGACATTTCATTATGTCCTGGAATGCAAAATCACCCTCACTGTCCCATTAATCGCCAAAAGATTTGCTTAGCTTGTAGTACTTAGGTTGGTTCAATATTCCTCAGAAAGTCTTCTTTTTGTGTGTTGGAGTGGGGTGGGGTGTACCCCTGCAGCAAATATACTAAGGAATGTAATACAATGAAACAGTTTTTGACAAAGCAGTGGTTATAACAATAGAATTTAAGAATAATTGCAAGGTTCTCAGGTTATTGACCCTAGGCCAAGTTGTACAGAAAGTGCTTCCACTTTGTGGAATCCATAGCAAGACCATTTTCTGAAACAGTTTGTCCCACATACTTAATAATAATAATAGTAATAATAATAAATCTTTATTTATAATAAGTGCAATTCAACAAGTATCAAAGTGCTTTTACAAAAATTTAAAACAAATGAAATTCAGCAATAAAACTCCTCAGTTTAAAAAGAACAGTCAAATATTAATCAACTAAGAAGGCCAGTGAAAATAAATACGTTTTTAGAGCTGCTTTAAAGCTCTCCAGTCAGGAACCCTCTAACCCAATGAGGTAGAGAATTCCACAGGGTAGGGGCAGCGAAAGCAAAAGTTCGAGCCCCAGAGGTCTTCAAGCAAACCCTGGGAATCTTCAGCAATCCCTCATTGGTAGAGCGGAGTGGCCAGAGGGACAGTAGGGATGAAGGAGCTCTTGTAGGTAGCTCAGTCCTTGTCCATGTAAGGCTTTATAGGTCAGCAAGCCAACCTTGAAGGTGATTCACCACTGAACTGGCAGCCAGTGCAGTTCATGCAACACTGGTGTGATATGACTAGATCGAGAGCCCAGTCAACAACCTGACCACAGCATTCTGCACCAGCTGCTAGCAGTGAATATCTACTCCCAGTAGCACTAGGTACAGGGCATTGCAGTAATCAAGGCGAGAGGTCACAAAGGTATGGACCAAGATTGGAAAGTTGCCAGGTGGAATCAGATGCTTAATCCGGGTGAAACTCCTCAGATGGTAAAATGAGGTCTTGACAATGGAGGACACCTGAGGTTTCAGAGTCAACCCTCATCAAGAATAATGCCCAGGCTTCCCACCCATTCAGAGGTCACCAGCTGGCAACCACCAAGAAGAAGCCCAGTGGTCTGTCCAGCAGAAGACCCCTCTACCTGATGGCCTGGGTTCACCATCAAAAATTCAGTCCTGCCAGGATTCAGCTTCAACCAGCTGGCACTCATGCACTCCTGGATCTCAGAGAAGCAGTTATTAAGTACAGAGACCATATCTTCCTGATCCAGTGTAAAGAACATGTATAGCTGAGTATCTTCATCATAGCAGTGAAAACTTAGTTTATACCACCTTACAATGTCTCCCAATGGCAGCATATACACTGTGAATATCATAGGTGACAATACAGAGCCCTGGGAAACCCCACATGGCAGGGAGAAAGCATCAGAGGAATAAATTCACAATGCTACTCTATGAAACCTGCCAATGAGAAATGAATGATACCATCTGAGGACTGTACCTGACAGTCCACAGATCACCCGTGGGCACTCAAGCAATATGCCATGATCCAAGGTGTCAAATGCTGCAGAGAGATCAAGGAGGACTGATATGGAACAAGACCTCTGATCTCTTGCTATCAGGAGATCATTGGGCACCCGAGCAAGGGTGGTCACAGTGCTATGCCTCTTCCTGAATCCTGACTGGAGATGATCGTAGATGTCATGGATGGTAAGGTGATCCTCCAGTTGCAGCATGACCAGCTTCTCAATAACCTTACCCCACAAAGGGCAGGTTAGAGACCTGTCTGTAGTTAACGAGACAGTCTGGGTCGAGAGAAGATTTCTTAAGTAAGGGGAATCACCACCACCTCCTTCAAGGAGTCAGGGAACTCACCAGTCTCTAATGAGCACCAGACTATCTCTGCAAGGATTGGGCCGATGACCTCAACCCCATAAGGAGGTGGGTTGGGCCCAAGACCAAACTACAGCAGCTCAGCCATATACTCTGGATGATCTTTATGACATCCACAATCGCCAGTTGTTCAAAAACTGACCAGCCAAACCGAGGCTCAGTGACCTCCACCGATCATAGCAGTGCCCACTGGAATATGCCACACAGCTGTCTGATCTGATGTCATCAACCTTATCTGCAAAGAAGTAAGCAGACTCATCACATTTATCTTGTGACAAGGCTCTTTGGGCCTGCAGACAAGCTGGATTGCACAGCCTGTCCACAGTTCGAAAGAGCTGAGTTGGTCAGTTCTGTGCAGCAGTAATCTCCTTGGACAGAAATTGTGCCTTCTTACGGGAGATAACTGATTGATAGTCTGAATAATGGGCATTAATCTAAGTCTGTCAGCATCAAGGCCAGATTCCCACCAGCAACGTTCCATCCTTCACCTCTCTCTCCTCATCTCCCTCAAAGTCCCATCAAACCACTGGGACTGAGGGCGAAGGGTGAGGGAGTGAACAAGAACAGGAGCAATATAGTTCAGTACCTCTACCACAGCCTTTTTATAGGCTTGTAGTAGGGCATCTGGACCCCCGCTTGCATACAGACACCCTGAGAGATCTAGTACTGCCATTAGCCTTCTGGGGTCACATGCCTTAAAGGGTGGTACCAGACCAACTCCACAGGGGCAGGCCTATAAGGAGAAACCCAGAAAATGAAGCTGACAGTGCAATGGTCAGACCAGGTGACAGGTTCCACCACCACATCGGAGGTCTGCATTCCCAGTAGGAAGACCAGATCCAAGGAATGGTCTGATTTATGGTTCGCAGAGGTAACCACCTGTGTGAAGCTCAATGATATCATAAGTTGGAGGAAGTCCTGACCAAAAGGTGAGAGTTTGTCATTGACCCAGGTGTTGAAGTCACCCAGTACCATGACTCAGGGGACCCCAACACTGTATCAAGAACAAAGTCCATGACTTCCTGCAAAAATTGCTTCCCGTCCCCAGGTGGATGGTAGACAAGAAAAATTTTGTACCCAACACCTGTAGCCAGGATACATTCAAAGGATCTGGTCTCCCCCACTGGTACATCTGTCAGGTCCATTCTGTTCTAAAACAGATGGTTACACCCCTGCTTCTATGATCCATTCTCAGGCAGTGTATCACCAAGAACCCATCTGGCACAGCTGACTCCAAAATAGGGGCAGCATTATCATCCAGCCAAGTCTCGGTGATGCATGCCAGATCCGATGAACGAACAAGATCGGAAATGAAAGCCGTCTTGCTTTTAATGGATATGGCATTGCAGAACACCTCCCAGGTTGGATGAGACTCCGAAGCTGACAGAGTCACCTGCCCACACAAAGTGGAACCCTTAGGTATGGAGACCAAAGAGGGGGAACCCCTCTCCAGTCTCCATTTTGCCCCAGGACATCTCCTCATCCCCACAGTCCTAACCCATCTACCCAGCTCCTTCCCCCCAAGGTCCAGGATGCCCCTCATATCTCCTACCGACAATCCCCAAAGTTCAACAATGTGCATATACATCAGCAGGCAATGGGGGACAGTGAAAGGGGCAGAGGCCCCAGAGCTCTGGGGAAAAGTAGTGCCTGACCGGGAGAACTTGCCAACACATAATCTCCGATCACCCCTAGAGCCACTCTAAATAATAACACCAAAAATCAAATAATCTGTCCGCACAAACCACCCTACAAAATAATACCCAAAATCAAATAATAACAACAAATAAAAACCTTCTCAAAATCCCTCAGACCAGTTTGGTCCATTCAAGTCCGGATAATGATCAAATGCTTATTAAAAGAAAATAGGGGAGCACGCCAAGACTCCCACTCAAAGTCTTAAGAACAGTGAGGCTCTCACCCTCCCCAATCCATGTGAATGAAGCTGAATTGAATTCATTACACTCCAACAACTGCTAATTATAAAAATGGAACACAAATTCATAGAGGTCCTCTCACTACCTCCCCTTAAACCAACTGCCCAGTCCAGATGAAAAGAATGTGCCACCAGTCCATTGATCAACAGGTAAAATCTCAAAATCTTGATATCCACAGCAGGTATTATTTTTAGTCTCCCCACACTACAGCCTCCAAACCTAGAAAGCACCTCCTTGGGATGGTGATCCAGAACCCAGACCAGTAAAATTAGGGTCCTCCAGCTGGAGGCCAGACTCGCACAAACCTGTGGAAAACCTCCAAGGACCCATCAATGGACATGTTGCCCTCCAGCACACATATCCCTGATAGAAACATAGACACATACAATTTGATGGCAGACAAGGACCACTTGGCCCACCCAGTCTGCCCATTTTCCTACCTGATGGATAAGCTGCAGATTCTAGTTAATTAACAGCTTACTTCCTCCTACCCCCACTAGAATTGCCTTACTTCAGTCCCATGCATTCTTGAATTCTCCCACTGTTCCTGACTCCACAACCTCCTCAGGAAGGCTGTTCCATGCATCCACAACCCTCTCTGTGAAAAAATACTTTCTAAAATTACCTCTGAGCCGTCCCCCTCTATCTTCAAATTGTGCTCCCTTGTTCTTGTACATCTCTTTTTCTGAAAAATACTACCCTCTTGAACTTTTTAATTCCCTTGAGATATTTAAAAGTTTCTATCATGTTCCCCCTCCCTCCTTTCCTCAAGGGTATACATATTAATCTGCTTTAGTCTCTCCTCATATGTCTTCTGGTGCAGACCCTGCACCATTTTGGTTGTCCTCCTCCTCTGAACAGCCTCCACTCTATCTATGTCTTTGCAGAGATGGGGTCTCCAGAATTGCACACAGTACTCTAGATGGGGCCTCACCAACTGTCTGTACAAAGGGATATCAGCTTCCTGCTTTCTACTGTTGATGCCTCTCCCTATGCATCCCAGTATTCCCTCAGCCCTCCTTACTGCCTACTCACATTGCTTGTCCATCTTTAGGTCATCTGATATGATTACTCCTAAGTCTTTTTTGATTTTTGTTATTGTTATCATCTTACTCCCCCATTGTGTACTCTTCCTCTGGGTTTTTGTTTCCCAGATGCATTACCTTGCACTTCTTTGCATTGAATCTGAGCTACCATATATTTGACCATTTCTCCAATCTTGCCAAGTCCCTTTTCATCCTTTCCACCCCACCTTGTGTATCAACCCTGTTGTAGATCTTTGTGTCATCTGCAAAGAGACATACTTTTCCTTCCAGGTGCTCTCCAATGTCACCTATAAAGACATTAAAGAGGACCGGTCCCAGTACTGAATCCTGCGGTACCCCACTAGTTGCCCTCCTTTCTTCACTGTGGACTCTGTATACTATTACCCTTTGTGTCCTGTTGTGCAGCCAGTTTTTTATCCAGGCTACCACCCTGGGACCCACTCCAAGGCTGGTTAACTTGTATATTAATCTTTTGTGCGATACTGTGTCAAATGCCTTGTTAAAATCTAGGTAGGTCATAGCCACAGCCCCTCCCTGGTTTACTACTTTGGTCACCCAGTCAAAGAAACCTATTAGGTTCATCTGACATTACCTTCCTGCTGTGAAACCATGCTGCCTTGGGTCCTGTGCCCCACTGGCCTCTAGGTACTCAACAATGCTTTACTTCAGAGACTAGTATCCCCCAACAAATAAAGATAACAGATAGCAGAATGGATATGGCCCAGGATATCCTCTACCATCTCACTGGAAAAAAGGATGGTACTAAAAAGTCCACAAACAAACTAATTAATGAGGTATCACCTGTTAAGAGCAACATTTTTATTAACACACATCTCAAAGGGAAATCAAGATACAGTACAACAAAACAGAGAAATACAAGGAAAAACACCATCAAGGACAAAAAATCAAAAGAAAATAAGATCAAAAACTCAAACAATACAGACAAACAAAAACCAAAAGAAGATTGAAGTATGACAAATACAGAGAACCTGACAAAAAAAAAAAAAACAGGAACCCCCAGAGGTAAATAATCAAAAAAAGGGAAGTGCCAGCACCAACTCCAAGGTGACGATAGGACTGGAAAAAAGTGATAGCCCAAAAACCCGTAAGAATAATTCTGGCCACAGTGCCAATTTTGATCTTTTTCTACAAAAAACTATGGGCTCTGACTTTGCTCTACCCCTGTTCAGGGTATCCTGTATGCCCGATGAATCACAAAGAAAACTAGCAGATTTGGTAACTGCTCTATTGTCCTCCATATTAAAGGGATGCTGTATTTTGAAAAACTCAATCAGTGTTATAAGACCAATTCCGGGGAATGAACTGGTTCTGGTGGTAACTGATCAGTTTTACATACTAAAAGCAATTGCACTTAAAGCAATAGTAAATTTAGATGGTATGGGTATCAAGGTGGGTGAAGTCACCACTCTAATGGACCTCTTGCCAGAATATTACAATAATAAAAATTTCTTAAAGGTTAGCAATCAGGACATAGTCATTTCAGCCTTTGGACTGAAATTATCATCAAAAGATCCCAGAACCAGTTTAAGAGGCAAACTGATTGACTTTCTCAATATTTGTTTGGATAGCAATATTAGCACTTACAATATAGGGCAAGCAGTAAGACTGGAGTCTGATGGGCAAGTCATATTGCATGTCAATGAATCCTTCATAATAAAGGAGCTATTGAAGAAGCAGAGCACATTGGATAAACTTGGAATACACTTTGTCGTAAGAAAATGAGGATGTATACGCTCAGACAAACCCTGGTAGTATCTATACAGCTCCCAAGAATTGGGAACACCTAATAGAGACATCAAATAAATTTGAGCTGTTAGCTACCCCAGACCAATGACAGTCCAAATCAGACAGCGTGGGGGGAGGTGAAACCTCAGACTCAATCTAGGATTAGGATCACCATTGGAGAATATATTATTGAAAATGGTTCAGCCAAAGTGATAACTTTGGACAAGAATACATATAAAATATTATCTTGGCATTCCTCAGGGCTGAGTGCAAAAATAGGTGATCCAGACATATGTAACTACCTGAACCAATTTCATATTATTGGCATACAGGAAACTTGGGCCTTGGGAAATCTTCTCCTAAGTGGCTATAAAGCTTACTGTAAAAAACCTACCAAAAAAAAAATACTATGGGGGATTGGAGGATTGGTCATATTTATAAAGCTAAATAGCAATATTATAACAGAAGAAATTATAACTCACAGCTCTAGTATTTTAGCGGTAAAAATAATAGGGAAATCACTGAAACAAACATGGTTCATGATAAATGTCTATGCTCACCCATCAGGAAGCCATTATGGAGATACCAACTTCCTAGGCTCATTAGAAAAAATGAATTATTAGTATACAAACAGATCACCCAACTGCAAATATAGTGATTTTTGGAGATTTTAATGCAAGGTTGGGCAAATTACAAGGTTGCTCGGAAGACCTGTCAGAGGCGCTGACGTCCCTCCAGCACCCATCTCTGAATGCAAGAAGAAACTCCAGAGACCTAATTACCAACAAAAGATGAGTAATGCTACATAGAACAATGAACAGGAACAATATGCTGCTTCTAAATGGCTGGTCCAATACTGACCCTGAAAGAGAATACTCATTTGCAGGAGCAAAGGGCTCTTCTCTAATTGATTACATGTGGGTTAATTTTAATCTATTCACTAGGAACATGCATTTAAAATTAGTTCCCAGAGCAGAAAGTGAACATAAGGCTTTGGAATTAGAAATTGGGCATGGGGACTACTTTACTGACAAAGGAATCAAGGCCCCCAGAGTGATGTCTAAGAAAAGGGGTATTGAGTGGAATTTAATAATGAGTGAAAATGTCATGGACCACCTAGAGAGCAGAGGGATTTTGTCAAGATTAGCAACATTGGCAGACCAACCTATGGACCCTTCACTAATCCATTAATTTAATTCCATTATAAATATGACAGCCACCATCATAACAAAAGAGGCAATTATAAAAGAACCAAAGGGTGAAAAATTGTACAATAAAGACTGCCAGGTTGCAAGGAAACTATTGAACAAAAAGTTTAGAGTCATAAAACAGTTTCCAAGTAAGAATAACAACAAATTAATGAACAAAGCCAGGAAAGAGTATAGGGAGACTCTAAATAGAAAGAAACAGGAATACATTAAACAATTATGGAAGAAACTTTACATTGCAGTTCTCAACAGGGACAATAAAACCTTCTGGGACATTATAAGTTCCAGAATGGGTTATCACTCCCGTATCAATGCATACATTGAACCAGATATATGGATAAAGCATTATAAGCTACTGTTCTGCATGGAAGACCCTGACTACCTTGCTGAGCTAACAGAATCCAAATATGAAGGTAGAAAACAAAGCACAGATGCTGAAATTACACAATCAGAGCTAGAGGGGGCTCTAAATTCATTTAATAAAAGAAAAGCACCCTGTCAGATAGGGTACCACTAGATGTAATAGTTAGAACTAAACTATTCTGGATTCCTTTCCTACTTAAATTCTTTAATGACATCTGGAGATCAGGGGATATTCCCAAAAGTTGGAAACTAAATATTTTCGTACCAATCCCCTTTAAGAAAGGCGACAAAAAGGACCTGAGCTGCTACAGACCCATTAGCCTATTGGACTCCTTAGGAAAGGTCTTCACTAAAATCCTAAATAATAAATTGATGATATGGGCTGAATCAAACAACATTATAGATGAAAACCAGGCAGGATTTCATAGAAACTACTCTACAATAGATCAAGTTTATGTTTTAACTCACCTGATTCATAAATATAGGATTATCAAAAAGCAAAAAATATATTGTACCTTTATAGATCTCAAATCCGCTTTTGATCAGGTTAACAGACCTTTACTCTGGGACAGACTTGGTGAACTGGGGCTTGATCCATCCCTACCGGAGATGATCAGGCTCATTCATCAAGACAACTACACCAGTATCAGGTATGGTAACTCAGGGGAATTAAGCTCTTGGTTCACACAATATCAGGATCAAACAAGACTGCACACTGGCCCCACTATTGTTTAATCTTTATTTTGGCACTGTCCTAAAAGACCTGTACAACTCAGACTTCCACCTACCAAAAATAGGGACAAGAATGGTCCCTTATCTGCCTTATGCAGATGACGTTGTACTTTTATCACTTAGTCATCTGGGCATGTGCAGAAGCATAGGGAAATTCCAACTCGAATGTAAAAATGCTGATTTGATGGTTAACCATGACAAAACAAAGGATTTAGTGTTTGGGGGTAACAAGAGAGGGTATAACTATTACATGAATTCCTCCAAGATTCAGGTGGTAAAAAACTTCTGCTACCTAGGGCTTATGGTAAGCCAAACCAGATCATGGAAATCACACCAAAAAAGCATTAAAGGTAAGTTGGTAGGATTTTTTCCAATCATATCAGCATTCTCATATAAACATGGGGGGGGGGGCGATCTGTAGATGGAATACTAAGAGTGGCAAGAGCCAAAATCAAAAGCCAAATACTTTATGGGGCTGAATTATGGGGGCATGAACTAAAAGGGTCCATGGATTTTGGCTTAAACAAATTCTACAAAAAGTTACTGGATTTACCGAACAGTGCCCCTTCTGCTTTGGTCAGGACTGAAATTGGAGAGCTATCCTTGGAATGTGCTTGTGTGCAGAGACAAATAAATTACTGGATCAAGATATTCAGAATTCCTCCTGACAGAGTACCATAAATGTGTTTGGAAGAGGCAATTATTTACCCACATTTCAACAATACTTTCCTGAGTATGATGGTCCTAGAAGAACTCATCAAACCATATGGGCTTTTATACATAGTCACTGACTGTCTAAGGCTTCCCATTGAGTACACCAAAGCTATAATAAACAACAAAATTAAAGACAATTTTGTCCAAAAAGATTTAGAGGCCTGCCGATTATCCAGAGCATGTCGATGGATATCAAAAACCAAAAGAGAACACAAGCTTGAAAGATACCTCCATATTTTGCATTCCCCTTGGGAGAGGACCCTTTTTACTAGGTTCCGCTTTGAGGTATTTGATAATAACAAAAAAATTGGACTATATCTAAGGGAAAAGAACAAGAAATACAGGTGTAAGTGTGGCTTGGGAGAAGATGACCTAATGCACCTAATGATCTTATGCCCCCTTTATGAGAAACACAGGTCCATTTGACTGGGTAATATACTAAAATCACAATCCTACCAGCCAACGCAATTACTGATATATCTATTTACAAACACAGACCCTGTAATTCTGAGCTCCATGGTCTCTTTCCTTAAAATAATTGACCAGAGAAGGCTTCATTTGGCTGGATAAATTCAAACTGATCATTAAAAGAACTGAGCACAGAGAACAATCATAGATATAATATTAACAAACCCTAACCAAAACTGCAAGTTGCTCATTCATGAGCAATCAATGAATGTCAGTAAAAGTACCATCTGGTGCAATCCAATGAATATTACCTGTTTTTATAAATCATTTTTTCTGAATAATCAGGTGCCAATTAACAGTGGGGCCACTACAGCAAAAGCTAAACTTCTTGCTGTGGATTCTATAAGTTTTAAATGATTTTATTACCTTGATTATTATAAGATTATAGCTACTTTTATGAAACAAGCTGATAGTATTTTAATGTGTAACAAGTTTTTATGCCATCCTGTATGTAGAACACTTTCACTATTTAATTGTTTTCTTCTTATTTATTTACTTATTTATTTGTAATGGCAATGTTGCCGACCAATAAACTTGAACTTGAACTCCTTCAGAAGTGATTCATCATTTTCCCTACCACTGAGGTCAAACTAACTGGTCTGTAGTTTCCTGCCTCTGCCCTGCTCCCACTTTTGTGAAGTGGAATCACATCTGACCTCCCCCAGTCCTCAGGTACCACCCCATCCTCCCATGATTTGTTAAAGAGAGTAGTCAGTGGTATTACTAGTTCTACCCTTAGTTCTTTTAGAATTCTGGGGTGAATCCCATCAGGCCCCATTGCTTTGTCCACTCTCAGTTTCAAGAGTTCTTTCAAGATCCTTTCTTCTCTGATGTCCCTCAAGGCCCAGTACCTCAAAGACCACCACCCCCAGTACTGTTTCTCTGATCAGAAATTAGGCAGCACAGCCAACTGCCATCCCAGGGACAGAGGACTGACAAGGCACCAAGCTCCAATGGGCTGCTTCAGCAGGGGGGCCCCAGAGACCCAACCATGCTCTGGTGGCAATCACCTCCACTGCCCCACATATCCACCAAGAGAGCCTACCCACCAGAAGGCTCCCTGTCATCGCCCCACACACAGCCAGTGGCTAAGTGCCTACCAGATTGCAGGTCACCATCCTCTTCATCCTCTGAACTAACAACCAGCAGTCCACTCTCAGCTGCATAAAATAGGGACAGAAGAATTTGATTCCAAGGCCCGACTCTTGTAGCATGCTCCCACCATGCCAACAGAGGATCACTCCAGGACTTCCAAGGCTTCAAGGCTTAAAGGGACACTATCAACCCCCTTAGGCCTCAGTTTAAAAACACATTTTATGATTGTTCACATTCTGTAGAGACTGCTGAAGCAGTTGGTAGTCTGATTATGCTTCCTTTTTCTTCTAAAAAGTGAAAAATTGCCTGCCCACCAATCCACTATACTAGTGCTATCACACAAAAACATGTTTGTTTACATTTCTTGGCCAATGCCCAGTGCATCTTTCCTAGGCTTAGGAACACTCCCAACACAGTTTGGCCACTCACAATGAAGTGGGAGTGGAGGAGACTATAGCATCATGAGTGTCTTCACTGTTTGCGGGTGTTTCTAATGTTGAGGAACTGTGCAATTAGGTTAGTTCAAGGATCTGAAGCAAAACAAGGCTTTGTATAATTATACCTTGCCAGGCATTTCAGTTCTACTAAGCAAGGAGGCAGATAAAATAACCAACAACATAAATAATTTTTTTTATATATTTTCTGTTAATGCTCCCCCCATCCCCTACAGTCTGCCCCATTGGGAGTCACCTATGGCATCTTGTCCCCTTATTTCCCTCTTTCCAGAAGCCCACAGTGGCAATCCCCCATGTAGCCTTTTCCCCCGGGGGGGGGCAAGTTGGGGTCCATATACCCTGAGCTTCTAGATTTCATTGGGACACCAGTTTGGGTCAGATAGGGGTGTTGGGGATCAGTGCTCAGTGCTCCATCTTTCTGGAGAACAGGGATCTATTTTGTCCATTGTTCTGGAGCATGCCATGCACCCGATGTCATGGTGCATCTGCCAACGTCCGTCAAGCCTCCTCCCTCTACACAGCTGGGTGCTTGCTGTACCTCAGGTCACTGCCTGAGGTCAATCAAGTGCTGAGCCTCATCCCCCTCCCTCCTCAGAGATGGTGAGTGGTCCCCTGGACTTGCAAGCCTTCTTCCCCCGGCCAGCCCTCTGACTTCCTGGGCATGCTCCTGAATCTGGGTAGTCAGTGTTGCAAGTGGTAATGCTACCGCTGTGCTGGTCGGTTGGCTAACTTTAATGAATTTTAGAAAAGGTAAGAAGCCATAAAATGTGGGATTTTACTAGAACTAGTACAATACAAAAATGGTTGACAGCGTCCCTTTAAGCTCATCTGGCAAGATTTTCATTTATCCTGAGACAACTAGAGACCATATTCCTTCAATGATCTAATCCTTTCATCAGCCTAACCCTATCCACTTCCAGAATCTTGCTGAAAACAATGAGGTCTTTATGATACACAAGTGCTTCTAGCAAGTTCATGTCACTGACTGTTTTTATAAGTTGCTGAAATGTCACTGGATCACCTGGTATGCATTGAGACATCCTTTGAAACTGATCAAAACTAAGGGGACAGATAAGCAGTTTGCTCTTTGTTCTCAGGTGCCCTAGGAATTTGATAGTATCCACTCCAGAGGCCAAGCACTGAGAACCCTCTGCTCCCAGTCAAGCAGTCGCGAGCATCTTCTACTCAGTGCATTGCATATTGGTCTGGAATGGTATATTTAAATAAACTCTTAGTCCACACTCATGCATGAAGTCACATTCTTCTTCCATATAGCAACTGAGCTTGCATATAGGCTTCTTAACTCTTTCATAATACCCATAGCCTTAAGCTCCTGCAGATGTCATCTCATGTCATCCATGTCTGTAGGTTCAAGTCATTGTGACCTTTTCCTGAAGGGTCAGTCATCATGAAATCTGATCTGGTATTCCATTCTATGGACACACCTATGTCCCACTTACCTTTCAAGAATACTTTTAACTTTATGGCCATCTTACCACTCAAATGTATTTTCCAGTATTCAGGGACAGGTGAAGAACTATAGTCAAAAGCATAAGGATTAATTTCTTGATCATCTTTTGCATCAGGTGAGCTACTAGCTGCTTAATCAGTGGTGTAGACATGAGCCAAGGTCCTACATTTTATGATGGAATGCTCACTGGCAGTTATATTCCTGCCAATAATAGTCACCCCTTTAGCTCCCTTGGTGTCAGTGGCTACCAGAACTCCACTCTGTACCAATAATCTGTCTAGCATGTCTTGTAGGGGGTGGGGTGGGATCACGTAGTGGCTCACATTCTTAGTGAACTTTACTACTACAGTAGTGGCACATTCAGTTCCAGAGGATAGGTCAAAGCTTCAGTGTCAACATTGTAAATTATACCCACATAGTTGTCTATGGTGCTAACTGAAAGCTTGCCAGTTTTAAAATATGCTTTCTATAGTAAGGCATGGACAAAGACTTCAGGTTCTGGGAACCTTCCATTTTTTGAACTGGGCCAAACTGCTAGACATGCTAGCATTTGTTCCAGTCTATATTGGTACTTGTACATACATGCCAGCCTTGGGGTAAACTAGGGAAGGAGAGCAGCACTTCAGTCACTGGATCCTCACCTCCCCCAGCAAACCCCCACTGACTCAAGTTTATTCCCAAAGCTGAGTCACCAGTGTGTCAGGTGGTAGCACCACTGTCAAACAACTGGGCTGCTTTCTCTCAGTTTTCTTGACTAAGTTTCCCACAGTGGTTGTAATGGCTTAAGGAGGCGATCCAACATCTTTCTGATCATCCAGGGTTTTTCTTCCTGGGCCAATTTAGTTTCTACCTCTTCTTAAAAATGTAGTGACTTTGTATTGTCTTTTTACTCCTCCTACTTGCCACCATGTCCTGCCACTCCTTCTGGCTGTTAAGGCTCCCTCCAACCCACCCAACCCCCCCAAGCTCCTGACCTCACATAGCAGGCATGCCCCAGGGTAACCTGGCATTATCCTTAACTGGATGGGTCCCCTTCCTCCGTGGGGGAAGGCGCTGGGGGGGGGTGATCAGCGTGACTAATTGGCCCTGGGCTGGCTGCTGAGGCAGGTATGGCTTATTGGGGTGTTGGTGGTATCGGCGAGCTGAACAGTCATCATCCGGTACAGCGTGAGGTGGGTTTCTGCTTTTCTGGTGTTCTCCCTCCTTGCATCATTGTGCAGTGCTCATGGTCTCCACCAGAGGCCACTGCTGAGTGATGCCATTCCCTAGCCCTCCCCAGGAGAGGAGAACAGCCCCTTGGATGCTTGATTCTCTCCTTCCCCTGCCAGCCCCCAGTGTCCTGAGTCCATTCCCGAACCCGGGTCACCGGTGTGGGCTGAGGTAAAGCACCAGTGCCTCAACCCTCTGCCCCACTGGACCAGCAAAATGTAATGACTTTGGTGGTGATGGTTTGAGTCGGGCAGGTCTCCCCATGCCAAACAGGTATCAGGTGTCTCCCTTCCTTTCTCCAGAGCTAGAGACTGAACATTTTGCAATATTGACTTCTTTATTATTTTTGAATTTGTTGTACAGGCACTGAGAGCTACATTTGTAAATTATTCCTTTGCATTTCAAGATCTCAAGACAATTCAATTCCTCTAAAATCTCCTCCACCTTGTCATGAACAGTCCTTTCTAGGATTTTGGCCACCAGTAGGGCATGCCTAACATCAATGACTTCTTCCCTGTACCAGTACCATTGTTCAGATTGTTCCACAATAGTTGGTGAAACATGGTGCTGGGTGTATATTGTATTTAAAATTCCACAGTTTGGGGCACTTAGAATAGCCTACTGAGGGAACCAGGTGAAAAGAATCCCAGTGGCGCTTCCAGATGTTGCCTCCCCTTACCTGCCAATTATGTGACTCAGTCATGTACTTATTAAGCTCCAGTCAGTGGCACTGGGTTCAGTGGTATAACCTGGGTTAATATAGATTTTACATTTTCAGTGCCTCCACCAAGAGAGCCCCTTGATGTACCACTAAAGACACCAGGATGATCCTAGACTTACCACTTGAGCCAACAGGATGATGTCTACCAGGAATGTTCTACCCTGTTCACCAACAGACCATCCCCACAGTACCCACAATTAATAACAACTCAATATCAGTAAATAAGGTGGAATTCAATAAAATGGCAAGAACTGTAAATATAGTTCAATGTTTGGAGACTAGCACGGAGCTTGTGCATACTTGTGAAACTCTAGCCTTTCTCTATTCCCACTCATGGTAGGAAAACTGGGTAGCAGGTAGGGAATAGAAGGCCCAGCATCAAGTGTGAGCAGAGTGCTGGAGGAGGAGGAAGTGGAGGATGGGGATGGTGGTGGGTGCTTGAAAGCACGCTATGCGTGAGCTGCTAGGAGAGGCTGGATTTTGTAGGGGATGTGGGAGGAGCTATTATCCCACATTGAACCAGGGGCTTTAGCCTTCCTATTCAATGTTTGGAGAATTGTGTAGTTCTTGTGTATACTTGTAAAACTTTGGACTTTCTCTATTCCAACCCTTGATAGATAAGCTGGGTAGCAGATAGGGAATAGAAGGCACAACATTATTGCCTCCTCCAGCTCATGGAGAGTGTGGCTAGTAGCATGCAGGAGAGGTAAAGCCCCCGGTTGAGGAAACCTCCGAGGACCCATGTGTGGCCACTATGAGTGTGGGATGAGAGGAATCACACCAGAGATAACTTATAAGGTGTTCAAAAAATGCACACCACTGTGTGCTTTTATTTATATAAAAATATATATATATATAAATTAAACAGCAGTTCAGCACAGCTAGAACTTTAACTTCCACCTGGGTCTTACCATCTGTGCATTGCTCTTAGTCCTTCCACAACCTATGCAGGTTGCCCTCTATCTGTCTAAAGTCTCTCAGAGGTCTATTTTTATACTGTATAAGTGGTCACCTGATCTAAAGACACTCCCCTAACTCTAATACCAAAATATTTCTATGCTAAGGAGAGGTTACTTTTTTTAATACATATCATAAATCATTTTGTTTTCATGACATTATGCTATTTATAATACCCACAATAAATTTAGATGCATATTTCTCTGAAAGTTCTTAGTTGTTCCCTTGTGACATAGTTAGCCCCTCCCTCCTAAGGGTCATTGACAGGCCTCCTTTTATAAACATCAGAACATTCACACAGTGCAGAAGCATGAGTTGCTTTCCTGAACAGCCAGGGTGAGTGCCACTTACAATATTATGATTTAATTGTGCTTTGCAAAGGGGGTAACAATGAAACATTGTTTCAGTATTTAGTTCTGAAGGTCATTTTGGTAGTATTGGTTTGTTGAGCTTAGGTACAACCACTTTTTTGTACTGCTTCAGTTTATCTAAACAGCAGCAGGTGCCATTTAAAAGCAGCTTCAAATTTATGCACTACTAAGTTCCTATTGTAGGAAGATATGAGCGCTGAAAGGTAAAAGATATGGGCAGGAGAAAAAAAAATGTTTGCAGATAGTGCACAGCTTAGGAATGTTCCAGAACACAGGGAGAATGCTGCTCTGTGTCCCAGCCTGGCAACTTCACTAATAAGGAGGGAAGTGTAAGGGCAACTGCCCAAAACATTAATTTACTCATCTCTTTCAGACCCAGGGTGCTTTTTACTTCTTAAAAAACACACACACACACACACACACACACACACACACACACACACACAGGAAAATTGCTTGGAAACCACAACTCAATACCAAGGGCCATATACATTCAGAATATCCCTTCTGGAGACAGCAGAACAAAAGAAAAGCCCTACAAATATTTAATTTATTACTATTGCCTGCTGCTCCATTTATACAGCACCATTAAGTCATGTTTATTTTTACATGCTGAGCAGAGGACTATAAAGGCCAGCAACCAACTACCACAAGTTGCTCCAAGGGCACCCCTCCAACTCTTAAACAGTAGTCCTGCAGTATGTCAAGTCAGGCATTTGCATTATGCTAACAGACCATTATTTCCAACATACAACTGCCTGCACATGCATGCTACTCAGTCCCTTACTGGCAGGGCGAGTGCTGCCAGAGGGACTGAAAGGAAAGTGGAAAATCAGAAAAGAAAGAAAGTCGTAGTTGACCGACCTGCTAAAGAGACAGAAAAGGATAGGAAAGGATAGAAAAGGTGCTGTTGCAACAGACTTTCAGAAAGATATAATGGAATAGGAAAGAGTCCCTAGGTTGTCCCTTCCCTAGATGTGCCAGAGAAGGCTGGGCACTGACACACCATGGCTATTGACCTGCCCATCCCCTGCGCAAACTAAGAGAAGATAATTGTATAAGTTTGAATGACTTCTGCTTCTGGATTTGTTCAAAGGCTGGCAAAGCCCATCTTTCATGTCTCTGATGATCTGTAAAGAATTGTAAAGAATTGTTATGCTTGAATGATGAAGAAGCTGCTCCATGTCAAAAGAAAGTCCTGAAAGGCATAAATATTGAGGCAGTCAATGAGGAGATTTTTTTTTAGCAAGTTCCAGGAACTCATTATATTGACATGAATGGTTGGCTATCCATGGTCAAGAGAGAATAGGAGGATCTGCACATAGCAGAAATAGAAGTTGGTTGCATACGTTCTCAGAGTCAGTTGGTCTAGGTCTGGTAATAAGGTATTAAATTCCTTTATGAAATCTGTCCATCTTGAGGAAGGAGCAGAAGGATATTATGATTACTTTTACTTCTGAAACTTGGAATCTTTAAAAAATTTAGCAGATGAGAATGATGAAACTGACTTCTTCAGGATGCAGGAATCTATAGATACTAGAAGATGGTGGATGTACAGAGATATTTGAAGAGAACTGGTTTCAGTGAGTCCGGGTATTTTGAGATGAAGCCATCAATAGAGAAATGATGAGGAGTTCAGGTTCTTGATGATTTGAGAGGTAGACTGGTAGTATGATGAATTCATGACTTGACGGCCTAGTGAGGAATGTGAGAATCTGATTGACAAGAGCAAGGAACTCTGGGATGATTGGTGTATGTGTAAAAAGGAGTGCTTTACCATACTGCAGCATATGCATCTAGGTGACTGGAGTTAGGGCGACCCACACGATGATGCTGACCTGCTGGTAAAAGTTATGAGTTTGATTGATGAAGGTGGAGGAATCATGACTAAGGCTGCCAAAAGACGGAAGTGATAAAGGTCTGCAATTGAACATCAAGATAATGAATCAGTTGCTTCATTTAGCATAGCCTAGAATATGAAAATAAGTGATGTAACACGAAGACATAAAACCTAAGTCAACTTCAGGTGGTCTGAATAATCGAATTGAATGAAGACCTCCCTTGTTGAAATGTCCATTAAGGGTTGACTGACAGAAAAATAGAGACTGACTGGTGAGATCCATTATGATCCCAGATGTAGGCACATTTCATATTAGGTGATCTTACTAGAGGAAACATTGATGCCAATACTATGTAGATGCAATGCCAGAGGTCAGGGAGCAGTGGTCCAGGAATGCTCGAAAGTAGCAGCATAACCCTGCAATGGAGGCGCATCGATGTATACCAGTGTGAAATAAGAGAAGGATCTTTGTAGTAGGTTGGACAGCTGTTCTAGAAAGATAAAATGGGCTCAGCTAGCTATATTAGGATGTGAAAGTAATGGAGTAGTTTAGGAACAAGTAATGTCCAAGTCAGGAGGTGGGAATTGAATGATCAACCTTGAGAAATTATCTGGATTGCACAGAAGTTCCTGTTTCAGAAAAGAGCTTTCAGTTCACCAGGACATCACTAAGATAGTGTCCCATGACTGTGACAAGAGGTAGTCCAGCTTCAATACATTTTATATCCAATGTTGTGCTGAGGAATTTGAGGAATGCAACTGGACCAAAGATCTCCTTTTTGAGCAGGGAATTGATAACTCCTGGAGAAGCTTGATAAGAGCCAGAATGAGCCATCAGGAGAATTCCAGCCATTCAGTTAACAGATGAATGACTGCTGGATGGCAGAAAACATTGGAAAGGCCCAAAAGTACAACAGAGAACATGGTGAAGAGCTGAGGGCTGAGGCAAAGGCCAGAGGAACAGCTCAGGAATAGCAATCCATCCCAAACGTAACACAGAGGTGCCAAAGGCGAATGACTGGGAAACAAATATGAGGGGACCAAGACATACTCAACAGCCAGGAGCCAAGGCCATAATGGGCAATAAGAACTAGTGCATAGGTATGTGACATAGGATGGAGATAGGCATAGAAGAATTTTGAGGACTTGAAGCTCAGGCTGAATGAGCACTGAGAAGTAAAGAAATCCAGGAGGAGGTGGCTGATGCCAGAAAGCCATCCAGTGGCAATACCCATGGGAGTAGGCATGAAAGAGGGAATGACTGAGCTGAAACTGATGCTGGCAGAAGTCCCCTGGAAGTTCTGGACAGAGCTGATAGATGTTGGTAAGATCTCACGCTGCAGAATCCAGAGCATGATGTCACAGGGAAACAATGACATGGAGCACTGAATGCAAGAAGAGTACCTGGGCGACCAGAGGTGACAGGAGCACAGCTGGTAGACTGTTGTACACTGAAGCTGATGGGTCAAAGGCATTCAAAGGTGAAGCCAGGAAGCAAACTTCGAAAACCACCCATGGGATGATGATAAGAAGGTGAGTTGAGTCATGATGTTCAGATGCGAAGATGAAGAAGCTAGTTCTGGTGGAAGCATGTCAGAGTTGGACCAGGATCCCAAACATGAGGAAACATAGAAGCCTTGGAGGAAGCATGGGACTGTGTCCATGGGTAGACATCAGGAGCAGAGACCGGTGGACATCTGGTATAGACTGGAATGAGGTTGGACTTGAACTGGATGAGACAGGCTCCCATCACAGGTAGACGGCATGCCCACCTTCCTCAAATACCTCAGATGGTAAAAGTTAGAGATGGAGGCTGATGGCCCACTGAAAGAAATGACTGACTAATATGATTCACTGAGATAATCCACTGAGATGATCCACTGAGATGATTGATGTTATTGACAGATGATAGACTGAAACGAGCTCCAATTCCCTGAGGACCGGGCGAATCCACCTTCACTTGATACCTCAAGATAGAGTTAGGGATGGAAGCCATTGGACTGCTGATAGAAATGACTGATAAGTCTGACTGAAATGGACTCCCATCCCTGGTAAATTGAGCTAGCCCACCTTCATTCAATACCTCATGAGGTAGAGTTAGAGATGGAGGCTGTTAGGCTAGTGGTATGATCTGAGCAAGGAAAGAACAGCAGGCTGCTGCTGGAAGAAAGATATGAAGACAGTGGTAAGCAGCAGGAGAAAAGAGAAAGGAGGACATCAAGGAAACTGGAGAACAGCAAGAAAGGAGGAAGAGGAATAAATACCTGTAGACAACACATATGGTAGCAAACTGGAGGCACAACAAAAACAGCCTTAGGAGAGAGAAAATGGGAAGCAGGGAGTGGAAATGAACCCAAAGCCCTATGTTCAGGGTGACTGGGTTGCAAATAGGCAGCATAAAGAATGCAGTAGGCATGAATTAGAAAACAGTACCAAGTATTTTGTTATTGACTGATATAACAAACTGAATTTGACAGACTGACATGAGATATTGATGTGACTGGCTGATACGATTGATTGACAAGACATACTGAATGTGATATAGTGAGATGACACAAAGCTCTGTAACAGAGTAGACACACCAGAGGGTGTAGACAGAATGAGAAGAGACCTGCAGAAACTTGAAGAATGGTCAGGGGTTTGGCAGTTGAAATTCAATGCAAGGAAGTGCAAGATAATGCGTATGGGGCACAAAAACCCTGGCACAATATATCAGTTGGAGGGTGAGGATATAGCATGCACCAAGCAGGAAAGGGATCTTGGGGTTATCATCTCTGATAACCTCAAGGTAGGGAAACAGTGTGACAAGGCAGCAGGTAAACCAATATGGATGCTGGGATGTATAGGAAGGGGCATCACCAGCAGGAAAAGGGAGGTCATAATTCCGCTATACAAGACACTAATGAGGCCCCACCTGGAGTACAGTGTACAGTGTACAGTTCTGGAGACCATACCTACGTAAGGACATAGACAGGGTAGAGAAGGTTCAGAGGAGGGCAACAAAGATGGTGTATGGATTGCATCACAAGTCCTATGAAGACAGGTTGAAGGAACTGAACATGTACTCCCTGGAGGAGAGGAGGGAGAGAGGGGATATGATAGAGACATACACAGTACATGTAAGTAAGCATTTTTTAATTTAAAAGTTGAATGAATTACAGGATAGGTTCTATGAGAAACAAGTCTCATTTACAGAATGTCCCAAATCATTTAAAACAATGAATACATAAGTTGACACAGACAACACTAGTTATAACGGGTGCATATAAATAAAATCCCTACACACAAATATAAAAGTTAAAAGCAGGATTGCACACCAGTAGATAAGCCACTGACAAATATACTGTACGGTACAATTCAGATGCCAAAAACCTGAGCAAACAGAAAGGTTTTAAGTCCTTTTTTATAGACTTCCACTGAGGGGGCCTCCCTCAGAGTCCTTAGTAAAGAATTCCAAAGTAACGGACCAGTCACTTTGAAAGCTCTGTCCCTGAATGTTTTAAGTCTAGTCATGGAAACAACCAGGAGGCCCTCCTCAGCAGAATAGAGGGGATGAGCGGGAACATATGGATGCAGGAGCTCACACAGGTAGCCCGGACCCAGACCATGTAGGGTCTTATAGGTTAGAAGACCAATCTTGTAGGAGATACACCACTTAACCAGTAGCCAGTGCAATTCCTGCTGTGCATGGGGTAATGTGACTCATCCTCAAAAGGTCAGTCAACAACCTCGCAGCTGCATTCTACACTATCCACAGGCATCACAGCATACCTCCACTAACCCTGAGGTAGAGAGTGTTACAGTAATTGAGGCAAGATGTCACAAATGCAGGTACTAGAGAGGGCAAGTCCTCAGGGCATAAGGGAATAAATGTGGCTAATATTTATAAGATGGTAGAAACCATTCTGAACAACTGCTGACACCTGAACCTCAAAAATCAGCCTTCATCTAGGATGACACCCAGATTCTTCCCCTTTCTGGCAGTGTCAAGCCTGGAGGTACCAAGGCAAAGCCCTGTTTCCCTCCCCAACACTGCCAGTCCCCCCACCCAGCTCAGTCACCAGTACTTCAGTTTTGTCTGGGTTGAGTCTCAGCCAGCTTGATGAGATCCAGCCCTTGATCTCAGCCAGACACTGGTTCATCACATCCACCACTCCAAGGTCCTAAGGTGCAAAAGATAGTTAGAGCTGGCTGTCATCAACATAGCAGTGAAGCCCAACTCCATGCTGCCAGATGATCTTGCCCAGGGGTGGCATATACACTGAAAACAAGATGGGTGAAAGTACCAAACACTTGGGGTACACCGCAGTACAAGTCCATTGGGCATGATGAGAAATTACCCATCACAACTCTGAGACCTGCCCCTGAGGTAGGACTCAAACCAGCTAATAACATTGTCAGTGAGTCCCACGTACTCCTTGAGTTTCTCCAATAAAAGCCCATGGTCAACAGTGTCAAACACTGTGGAGAGATCCAGGAGAACAAAAATTGATTGCTCTCCTCCATCCCTCACCTGGTGCAAGTTATTATTCACCCTGACCAAAACAGTCTTAGTGCTGAACCTTGATCACTATACCAACTGGAGAGGCTCTTTTATATCAAAGGTCACCAAGTGAGTCTCCAGATGCAATGCAGCAACCTTCTCAATAACCTTGCCTAACAAAAGCAAGTTAGAGACAGGCTGGCAGTTTGCAAGGACATCTGGGTCCAAAATCATTTTTCTCAAAAGGGGTCTCACTAACTTTTCAATGCCATAGGGAAGACGCCCTCTGAGAGGGAAGAACAAATATTCTCAGTGAATACTGGGTCCAGGTGCCCAGTGCAGCCCACAAAGAGTCGCGCTGGGACTGGCGCAAGTTCACTGTATGTTGGTCACAGCCCTAAGATCACCTCTACGATCTCCTCAATCATTACTGACTGAAACTCTTACCATGACCACTGACTGCTATTGCAACATCCAGTCCCAATACTGCTAGGCAATGACTGCCCAGTTAAAGAGATCACAGCCCTAATCAGGGACACTCTGTCTGAGAAGAACCAAGCAAACTATTTGATTTCACGAGTGAAGCAGCCTTCATGGGCTCCAGACAGGCTGATGCAATAGCCTGTCTACCATCCCAAAAAGCTGAGATGGCTGGTTCCTCCCAGTCACATTCTCCTTCAATGGGAATTCTGCCTTCTTATGAGAGATTGCCCTTTAATACTCACCATAGTGAGTATTCAAAGCCAGTTTGTCCTCCTGGGCCTGAGGCCTCCTCCAATATCACTCAAAACTCTGCCCCTTTGCTTTCATGATCCTCAGTTTGCCATCAAACAATGGCAAGCTGAGGTATGAAACCAATGGTCGAACATGGACTGGTGCTGCAAGGCTGAAGGCTGCAATAATGGCTCTATTATAGGCTGCCCCTGCTTCCTCTGTATCCTCAGCACAAGCCATCATCTTACCCAAGGTGTCCAGTACCACCAGGAGTCCATTAGGCCTCAGCCCTCTCAAAGGACAGATATTTGACCACCTCCACAGGAGTGGATGACAAAGGAGTGCCCTGAACTCTAAACTGATGGCACAATGATCTGACCAGCTGATCAGATCAATCTTGAGGTTCTCCATCTCAAGCCCCATATGGGAAACCAGGTACAGTGCATGCCCATGTTGGTGAGTCCCAGTAGCAACTGCTTGTGCCAAGCTCAGAGCTGTCTTATTCTGGAGAAAATGTAGCCCCACACTAAGTGGGACTGACAGTATTGGCTCGAGGTTAGAGCAACAAGCTGTGAATGAGGTTGGTACATCCAGCAGACTTGGGCTTTATTCCCACAATCTCCACTTGCATACTGTGCAACCTTGAGCAAGTCAATTCAACTACCCCTGCTCCTGTGTTGTCCGTGTAAACATACCTTGTGCCCAGTAGGACTTACCCAGTTACCAAAGAATAATGAAATGAGATTTGGCTAATGCCAACAAGTCTGATCTTGCTTTTTATGTTGTTATCTTGGCCATACTGTCTCACTTGTCTCTGTTAAAATTTTAGTTATATGAGGACCACATTTTCATCAGTTTTACAGAATTCTTGTACACAGTGTCTACAGGAAGGGCTTTGACACAGTGTCACCGTTTTTCTGCAATGTTCCTATACTGTACACAGTACTTCAATTTCACCCAACACCAAGATACTAGTTTCATCCACCCAGCACCAAACTCACTTAGCCCCTCCATATCACCAATTTTGTTTTTTGTTTGTTTATTTGGTCTGGATTGTTTGATGGTCCAAGCTGGACACTTGGCCTGTCAAGTAGTTGCAGGGAGAGGCACAGATTTTTGTCTTTATTCCCAGATGGACCGCTGTGGGTACCAGACCTGTCAGGTACTTTGGGGGAAGAGTGACACATTTTTTTATTCCCTGCATGGGCTTGGGATTCAGGTTGTTGAGGTGAGGGGGACATATTTTTTGTTTATTCACTGAAGGTCCAGGTGAGGCCCTGGACTCATCAGGTAGTTGGGTGGAAGAGGAGGGACAGTTTTTATATTGTCTAACAGATTGTTTTGGGCACTGAACCCATTAGGTAGGTGGGGAAGAGGCCAGATTTTTTTTTATTCCCTGATGAGGTGGGTTTGGCATTTTAACCATCAGGTAGTTTTTGGGAGGGGACAGCATTTTTTTATTCCCTGACAGGCCAGGTAGTGCACCAGATCTTTCTGATGTGCAGCAGGCTGGGTTGGAACATGCACATATGATCCATATGTATATTTTGGGGAGAGTTCAGAGCTGAGGTTAAGAACCAAAAGAAGGAAAGAGCGAGAGAGTATGAGTCAGGCAGTGGAGTCGGGATCACTGACAGTTGAGGTCACAGCCTCAGAAGTGTGTGCCATCAGTCCCCCTGAGTTAATTTTCCATTGCTAGAGTGCTGCAGGCCAAAGTGCACGGAGATGCTTAACAGGCTGGCAGCAGCAGTGTGGCAGTAACCCCAAGCCTCCCATGCAGAGTTTGAGCCAGTCAGTGACCTGAGTGGAGGGGCTTAAGAAGAGCAATATTTTAGTGGCCCACTAATTCCACTTTCCACTGACTGCTTTGCTGCTGCTCCTCCTCATCTCCGTTTGGCTTAATACATGGGCTATGTTGATCACAGGACCCATCAGGTAGTTGCAGGGAAGAGGACACATGTGTTTTATTCTGTGATGAGTCAGATTAGGCACGGACTAGTAAGCTAGCTGGGGGAAGACAGATTTTCTATTTTATTTTCTGACACGTGAGGTTGGACACCAGACCTGTTATGTTATTGGGGAGGGTTGGATTTTATTTTATTCCCTGATGAACCAGGTTAGCACCGGACCTGTCAGGTTGTTGAGAAAGGGGGTTAGTTCTGTTTTTTTTTTTTATTCCATGAGATTTCAGGCTGGGCACCAGACCTTTTAAGTTGTTGGGAAGGGGACACTTTTTTTTAATTCCCTGATGGTTTGGATTGGGCATTTGATCTGCCAGGCAGTTTAGATGAGAAGAACTTATTTTTTTTATTCCTTGATGGACCACATTGGACACTGGGCCAGTCAGATTGTTGGGGAAGGGGAACAGTTGTTTTATTCCCTGATGGGCAGGATTGAGTATCAGACCAATCAAGTAGTTGGGTAGGGTCAAGTTATTTTTTTTAATTCCTTAATGAGTGAAGTTGGGCACTGGATCTGTCAGGTTGTTGAGGAAGGGGAACAGATTTGTTTTATTCCCTGACAGATAATTATTTTTACTATTATGGCTTGTATATGTTCCAGGCCAAAGTTTAAAATGGTTCTCTGATATGTATGACATCACACATTTGTCACCCAAAGAAGTGCTTTTTATAAATATATTTATGAATGAAGCTGCACACTACAGAGATCAACGAATGCAGTAGGGTTCAAGCACATAAATTGCATTGTAGACCAAAAAGCCCAGGTAGTTTGGAAAGGAAATGGCAAAGGCAATAAAGGAAAAGAAAGCAGCCTTCCAGAAGTACAAACATACTCAGAATTAGGGGAATAGGGAGGCCTATTGTGCTAAATCAAGGGGGGCAACCAGGACAGTTAGAGAGGCAAAGACTACAAAGGAAGTACAGCTGGCACAATGAGTAAAATCTGATGAGAAAACTTTCTTCAAATATATATGGGAGAAAGGGATATTAAGGATGAGACTGTCAGATTAACAAAAAGGAGGGGGATGGGGAGGGGTAAGGGCAGAAGGAAGTGAAGAGAAAGCTGAGGTGCTTAACAAGTACTTCTGCTCTGTCTTCAATAGAGAGAAGGATGGACCAGTGCCACAATGGAGCAGGCATGGGTGTAGGGGAGGGGGAGTCACAGACAGTGCAAAAAGTAGTAGACAGAGTGAATAAGGGCCTAAAGGCCCTGAAACACAGAAACATAGAATTTGACAGCAGATAAGGACCACTTGACCCACCTAGTTTGTCCATTTTTCCCTACCTACTGTATAACAGCAGACCCTACTTGATCTCCAGTTCTACCCCCCATTACCTTACCACTAGGTTCCCTTATGCCTGTCCCATGCATTCTTGAACCCCACTATAGTTTTTGCCCCCACCACCTCTGCCAGGAGTCTGTTCCAGGCATCCACCACCCTTTCTGTGAACAAGTACTTCCTCACATCTCCCCTGAGTCTACTCCCCTCCAGCTTCATATTATGACCCCCAATTCTTGAGCACCCTTTTTTTCTGAAAAATGCTTCCCTGTTGTACCTTATTTATACCTGTGAGGGACTGAAAGTCTCTATCATATCCCCCATCTCCCTCCTTTCCTCCAGGGTGTACATATTGAGGTCCTTCAGTCTTTCCTCATATGGCTTTTTTTGCAAACCCTGCACCATTTTAGTTGCCCTCCTCTGAAATGCCTCTGCTCTGTCTTTGTCCTTCCAGAAATAAGGTCTCCAGAACTGGACACAGTACTCTAGATGAGGTATCACTTGTGATCTATACAGAGGTATCACCACCTCCCTCTTTCTGCTGGTGATACCACTCCCCGTGCAACCTAGCATCCCACTAGCTCTCCCAGCTGTCTTGTCACACTGTCTGGCCATCTTTAGGTCATCAGATATAATTACTCCAGATCATTTTCCTGTTTGGTGGTCATCAATACCACTCCCCTCATTTTACAATCTGCATCTGGATTTTTGTGCCCTAAGTGCATGATTTCACATTTTTTCACATTGAAACTTACTGCCATACCCTTGAGCACTCTTCTAACTTTCTCAGATCACTACTCATTTTTTCCACCCCTCCTGGTGTGTCTACCCTATTGCAGATTTTAGTATCATCCACAAACAAGCAGACCTTCCCATACAGCTCCTCTGCAATGTTGCTAATAAAGACATTAAAGAGGACTGGTCCCAGTACTGAACCCTGAGGCACACCACTGGTCATCCTCCCTTCCTCTGAGTGAATTCTGCTTATGACCACCCTCTGTCACCTATCACCTAACCAATTTCTTACCCAGTTTACCACCTTTGGACCCACTCCTAGGCTGACTGGTTTGCTTATGAGTCTCCTATGTGGAATGGTGTTGAAGGCCTTACTGAAATCTAGGTAGGCCACATCCACTGCTCCACCCTGATCCAAACACCTGATCAACCAGTCAAAGAAATCTATCAGATTCATGTGACATGACCTCCCCCCTATGGATCCATGCTGCCTCAGAGCTTGTAAGCCACTGAATTCAAGATATTCCCCAATTCTTTCCTTCAGTAGTGATTCCATTAATTTCCCCACCACTGAAGTCAGACTGAGTGGCCTGTAGTTAACAGCCTCCTTTCTGCTACTACTTTTTTGAAGTAGGACTACTTTTCTGAAATTGGACTGCTGAAGCTGGACAATCACCAGATCCAGATGGTGTTCACCCAAGGGTTCTAAGGGAACTAGTGGAGGTGCTGGGGGGTGTCCTTGCAGACCTGTTTAACACCTCTCTGGAGTATGGAAGTGTGTCCTGGGATTGTAGATCTGCACACATGGTGCCTCTCCATAAAAGTGGTCCAGGCAATTGACCAGGGAATTACGGGCTGGTCCGACAGATCTCAGTAGTGGGGAAACTGATGGAGACTATCTTGAAGGAAAGACTCATTAGCTTTCTCAAGGAAAATGGGTTGCAAGATGAGAAGCAGCACAGGTTTGTGTCAGGGAGGTCATGCCAGACTAATCTGATTGACCTTTTTGACTGGGTAACCAGGACAATGGACAAGTGTCAAGTGGTTGATGTCCTTTAACTGGACTCCAGCAAAGCCTTTGACTCTGTGCCTTGTAGCAGACTGGTCAGGAAGCTGCATGACCTGATGTTGGGGGCCAAGCTTGTTAGATGGGTCAAAAACTGGTTGCAGGACAGAAGCTAACAGGTGGTGGTCGAGGGAAGGGGTGATTCTCAGAAGTTAGGCCAGTGACCCAAAGGGGTTCCAGGGCTTGGTGCTCAGTCCAGTGTTGTTTGGCATCTTCATCAGTAACAAAACAGATGGGATCAAAGGTAAAATCTGCCTGTTTGTGAATTACACAAAGCTCTGTGAGAGGGTGGACATGGAGGAGGGGAGACAGGAACTTATGAAAGACCTGGCTAGGTTAGAGAAGTGGTCTGGCATTTGGCAGCTGGTGTTTAATGTAAAAAAGTGCAAAGTTATGCACTGGGGGTGAAAAACCCAGAGACCAAATGCTGGCTGGGTGGTATGCAGGTTACCAATTTGGAGGATGAAAAGGGCCTGGTGTAATCATCATGAGTGACCTGAAGCACTCAACACACTGTAGGAGAGCAGCACCAGAAGCAATTCAGATGCTATGCTGCATACCTAGGGGGATTACCAACAGGAAGGTAGAGGTTATACTACCACTGTACAGGTCACTGGTATGATTGCACCTAGATTACTGCATGCAGTGTTGGTGCCCTTATCTTAAGAAGGATGTTAACCTGCTGGAGACAGCCCAGAGAAGAGCAAAAAGATAATCCAAGGCCAGCAGGGCCACACCAATGAAGAGAGGCTCAAAGGGCTCAACATGTACTCCCTTGATGACAGAAGGGAGAGGGGGGATATGATTGTGACCATCAAATACCTTATAGGTATTAACAGGATGACTTCAGAATGCCTCTTCTGTCTTACGGGGAACAAGTTCACTAGGTGGCATAGCATAAAGCTGCTAGGGAGAAGATTCAAGAGAGAAATGAGAAGGGACATTTTCACTGAAAGAGTCGTGGCCAATTGAAATGAGTTACTAGAGGAGGTGGTCTCCCTGAAAATGGTGCATAGCTTCAAGAAAGGATGAAACAGAATGAAGGGGAAAGTTTCTGGTGGAGGAGGGGAAGAGGGTAGGGGGGACTTGGGGTTGGGGGGATCTGGGAAAGGGGCAGGTCCCTCTGCAGACACAGGGAGGACCTGCATGCATGAGCAGACTAGATAAACTGTAAGGCCTTTATATGCTGGTGTATTTGAATGTTTGTATGTTTGTGCAATACACCATTTGGCATTTCAATATGGGTCATTAGTTTCAGACTGCAAACAAAAAGACTTTCTTTCAAGGTAACCATGGTTTATCTCTTGGCAGACAAAATCAGACATGTTTGGCTTTAATGTATCTCCATGGATCTGCATAAAAATTTGACTGTTCCCCAACTTTTTAAAGTTACTTCTAGTACATGCCTTTGAGCAAAAATATTATTAAATAAAAATACATAAATATCTCAGCTGGCATGAAACATCTTTATCTGCAATCTTGGCTAGGAGGCCAGGAGGCATTTGGCTGCCTACATACTGGTCCACAGGTCAAATTCTGGTTCTATTTTCTATGAAGCATGGTTCTGTTAGATGACATCCATTATCAGTCCAAATTCAGCCTTCCAAGGTTTTTAGCATACATTCAGAATTCCAGAACCATTTATTTATGGTGGCATTGGTGAGGCCATATCTACAGTATGAAGTTCAGTACAGGTGCTTGCACCTCAAAAAGGACATTAACCTGCTAGGGGAGGTCCAGAGGAGGGCCTCAAAGATGATAGAGTGTCAGCAGAGTAAGGCTTATGATGAGAGGTTAAGGGAACTGAACATGTACTCCCTGGAGGAAAGGAGAGAGAGGGGGGACATGATTGGGATCTTCAAGTACTTGAAAGGGATAAATAAGGTGAATAAGGAGGGTCTCTTTAAGCTGAGTGGCAACCATAACATGAAGGGGCACAGTCTTAAGCTGGAGAGGGGCGGTTTAGAAGGGAGGTCAGGAAGCACTTTGTCACAGAGTGGTGGACACTTAGAATGCACTGCCAGAAGAGGTGGTCTCCTTGAAGACAGTGGGCAGCTTCAAGAGAGGCTTGGATAGGTATGGGAGAAGGTAAGGGTCATGGGTAGGGAGGATGGGAGGAGTGGGGAGGGAGGGCAGGGACAGTAGCCCAAGCTGTGAACCCTGCAATACAAGCAGACTAGATAGACCAAATGGCCTTCTTCTGCTAACTTCTTCGTATGTTTGTATGTATGTTTGTATTTCAAGGCCTGTAGCATCATCATGAATGTAGTCCTAAGGGAAAGATATGAGCTCCTTGTCTGTCTGTTTACAAGGCAAAAAAAAAGGCTAGCTGAATAAGTGTCTGTCTAGTTTTCAAGTGATAAGTCAATCAAGCCCACTATTCATTATTCATGAGGTGGCTGCAAGCTTTTCCAGTTATGATAGTTCAGTCCTTTTTGTAAAAGTTCAAATCTTTTCACAGGATTTATAAGCATATTCTAATAGCATTCTCACTGACATTTCGAACACTTTAAGTTAGACATTTGTGGCATTTGGTATTCTTATACAATGCATTAAAAGATTTTGCAGTTTCCATCCGTTTTTCCAAGGACCCTCTGCTGTAAAGTGGACTGGAGAATGTTACGGTGCATTAAAAGGGTGGTGAACAGCAGGGCAGAAGATGCAATCCTGCCTCTTCATGAGGCCCTGGTTGGACCCCTTCTGGTCTACTTTGTGTAGTTCTGGGCTTTAAAATATAAAAAAGACATTAAGCTTGAATTTCAGACATCCCCAAATGCTGCAAGACCCAGGTAAGCTGAACACATGGTGCATGGAGTCTGTGGCATTCTCCTGGCCATCGATTGGGATTTTTGGTCCCATGCAAGAACTGCCACAATTTAGACCAACTTTTTCTGCACTAACTTGTGGCAGTCCTGGATAACCTTTTAACAGAGCTTGTGCTACAGAATTGGCTCAAGTTGCCATAAATCAGATAAAATGTTGCAACTGCACCCGACCTTCCAAAATCTGGTGCAGTTGCAACAAAGTATGGGTGTGATGCAGGGATTGATGCAAGCCCTGTGTCACCCTCTGAAAATTGAGCTCATTTAGGCAGCCAAAAGGTACAATCCCAGGGCACCAAAATGATCAGGGATATGTAAGGCAAAAGCTACTGTGAGAGACTGGAGGCCTTTAATATATTCACTTTGGAGAAAAGGCAGCTGGGGGTTGGGTATCAGTCTTCTGAGTACTCAAGGGTACCAACAAGATCAAACAGATGCAGACGTTTGATCTGGTGTCCTTTAGAAGTATACAAGGACACTCCCTGAAGGTCAGAACAGCAAAATTCAATGGTAACTTTATGAACCACATTTTCATATTTGTTTGCTTTAGTTCAGTGGCTGAGAGGACCTGCAGCATTTAAGCTAGGGCAAAGAACCCATTTTTGTTTTACATATTGAAATACTATTGTGATTGTGGAAAGGGAGGCCAGGAGATGAAAGAGCATTGTGGGAGGATGAAGGGTGGGAGAAAGCAGCCATAAATGGTGCCATCCTTGAAGAGGGACTGATGTCATTTGACTAGTAGCATCTAATTAAGTACAAGCAGATCAGTATTTAAATGCTCCAGGTGCAACCAGCACCTCATATGAGTAACTCTGGAATGTGAAGACCATGGAGCAGGAGTACAGCATGCACAGTGGAATCATCAGGGAACATCATCTGGCTGGCAGAGGACTCTTGCAATTTTCTCCCAGGCATGGAAAGATCTACTTAGTGAGTTTAATGCATTTAACATCTCTGTGTGAACAGCACTGGTGGTGCTGGTGAGATGGTGGTCCAAGTATTATTATCAAGGGTGGTGCTATCAGGGTAGTACATCGGGAGGAGTTCTGGGACCAGGAAGCATAGGGGAAACCTTGAGGGGAGAGGAACACTACATAGCAGCTGTAGTGATGATCAGTGGTAAAACTCTATCTGAGGTACTTTGACAAAAGGTCTTACAAGGGAAGGCAAACTGTAAAGAGTAACAATACAGAACTGTGGACATCAGTGGTAAAACCTTGTTTGGGTACACTGGTAAAGGCTCTCATAAAGGAAGACAAAACAGTCAAGGGAAGAAAGGGAGGAAGTTGACAGAGAATTTAGCAGGGCACACTGCTCCTCTAGGAAGGAAGTGTGTAGGTTCCAGGGATTGGGAAAGGTCAACTAAGTAGCTGTAGGGGCTGCCTAACAGCTGCCTTTAGGAGGGTGCATATCTGGAAGTGCTGTAAACTTGCATCTTCCTATGGGTGAATAAAATACCTTGGGGTGATTTTACCTTTGTTTATGTCTCATCAGCACTGCTTTTGGGTGTTGGAGTGCTCATTAAAGTTGGCAGCTGACTAATATGCTGCAAGTTTGCAGTGCCTACTATGGAGTTCACTACAATATGGGAGAAGATAAGGAGGCAGTATAGCGCAGTGGCTTAAGGCTCTGAGCTGCAAATCTGGTGACATCCAGCAGACCAGACCTGGGTTTGAATCCTACAGCTTCCACTTGCATACTGTGTGACCCTGAGCAAGTCACTTAGCTTCCTTGTGCTCCCAGGTCACTCCTGTAAAAAAGCTTTCAGCTTAGTGTGCTACTCCTGGTATAACAACTAAATGAAAAAAAAGGAGGTTGTGATGTAGGTTTGAGAGGGAGCTGTGTGTTCCACAAGAAGCTCCCCTCCCTCAAAGACCTCCAGGGGTTGGGGGGGTTGAGTGTTGTGAGCAAAGGGGGTTAAGGAACATGACTCAGCAAAGGGGTAACCTATGCCTATTAATGTGAAAAGCATTTCACTCCACTAAGTGGCAAAATTTGCATGGCTAATCCAGTGAAGGTGAACCAGTGAACTATGCAGACATCTAAAAGGCTATAATGAGTGCAAAACCTAAGGGTGGGGAGGGTCCATCCAATAGAGACAAGTTTGAAAAATCCTGGCAGTGGGGGACTTGGTTGTAAGGGGCAGATAACGGGGTAGTGGCTAAAGGAAGGAAGGCAGACTGGTATAGTGCCTAAGGTGGGCAACAGCAGAGAGGGTGAGAAAGTTGATTCAGGAGACAAGAGGTAGGCCTTCTGTAATTGTCAAATTGTGGATGAATGATCAGGCAAACATAACTATTGAGGATGTCAAGACCAGTTTCTGCACATTGGACAAAAACTGTAAAGATGTTGTTGCATCAGTGATTTTTTTCAGAAGTGCGACCAGTCACGTGGAGGGGGAAGGGTGGAAATTTTAAAACCTTCACTTTTAACAAGTGGTTCAAACTTGGCACTGAATAATGGGGAGAGATTTAAATCCATAGGGGACTGGGGGATTTGGAGGGATCAGAGACTGTTCAGAAGGGATGAACTCCACCCTACTGATGAGGGGGCAGATTTGATATTGGGGAAAGATTAAATACCTACAGAGGACCATTCAAAAAGATGAGAGGTGAATAGTGTAAAAAAGTGAAGACACAATCTCAAGTATGGGAGACCTAACTGGCACTCCCTTGGCTACAATACAGGGACAGAGGAAATAAGGTGACAGAAAAAGGAAAAGAGAACACAAACAATGGGGGAATGATGGGAGAAAGCAGTCTGAGGAACCAACAGAAAACAATGTCAATAGTGAGGCAAGGAAAGACAGAGAAAGAGGAGTGGAGGAGGGCAGTGGCAGAATCAGGAGGCAGGAGCAAGAAAGGGATTGTTATCAGACAGAGAAAAGGGGTAAATGAGGCTCATGGAAAGTATTATGTCTGAATGCCACTAGCCTGAACAAAATGAGTAAGCTTTAGGCAGTGGCGGCATAGGCCAAGCTGGATCTAACAGCCATACCAATAAACATGGTCAACAAGCAACAATGAATGTGACATAGCAGTTCCATACTATTCCGTACACAGGATGGATAGACAGATGCATAAAGCTTGGGGCAGGGGGGCCTAATACATTACATTTGAGATGGTATAGATGCCTCAAAGGATCCAATTATGTTGGGGACAAAGTAGAAACAGCCTGGATGCAACTGGCAATTGAGGGGAGATTAGGATGGGAATGGAATACTCAGGCTGCCAAACCACATAGTGGAAGGGGACAGAGAACTAGGAAAAGAAATCAGGGAGGCATCTGCCAAAGGTGAGGTGATGCTAGTATATGATGCTAATACAGTATACCAGAATTGCAGTACGTCAGGCACTGCAAGATTGTTTTATTGTGCAATGGGTTAAGAAGCCTACAACTGAAGGAGCCATCCTTGATCTGGTTTTCTCTAATGCTGCTATCCATGATACTGGGGTGAGGGAACCACTGGGGTGTAGTGACCATACTTCAGTGTGGTTAACCATAACTATAGGAGCTCTTCACTCCAGTTCACGGACTGTGGTCCTGGATTTCAGAATGGCAGATTTCAATAAGACATGGGAACTGCTGAATGAAAATCTGGTAGGGATGGAGGAGCAGAAGGGGCAGAATCCAAATGTGATGTTATGAAGATGGTGTGACAGAAATGGGAAGGAAGGAGTTAAAGGCTTGGATTTTTCTAGCAGTCTAAAAAAAAAGCACACTGGAATTCCACTGCCAAGCAGCATCTAGATAAGGTGATGTCCAGGTTGTAAATCTCAGAGAGAATGACTAAGAGGGAAGAGTGCACATACACATACACTCAAGCAGAGTTTGAAAGAATTGGACCACTCAAATATAAACTGGATGTTAAACTGAATATAATTGGACACCTATAGGTGTTCAAACTGATTGGAACAATTAAATACATACATAGTAAATGGTTAGTGCATTCAAAGGAGGACAAGAATTACCTACTCTAAGGGAGACTGTAAGAGACTGAAAGAAAGTTATATCGGGAAGTGTTCTGCTGGAATTAACATCTGAGAGGTTGCAAGCTTTGAGCCTACTGCTCTAACTACATCCGTGGAAGCTGACAGATAGCATAGGGATTCAGTCTCTCTCCAAGGGTAGTTGAGGGTAAGAACAGAATAGCATATCTTAGTTAATAGTCTTTTGTTTTCTGTGTCATCTGTTATTTAAAACATTTATTTACTTTTAATGTAACAGTGTTATTCTCTTGTGTTAGACATACTGTATATATACTGCAATGCAACTTTTGACCTTCTGTTAAGTAAAGAGTTGTTTACTCAACAGTTGTGGCTGTGATTTAAATTACTAAGGTAATTCATGATTTACACATTGGCTGGGCAAAAGTCTGTTAGCATCTGCCATCCGAGAGACACACTACCAGACTTTAACCTGTGCAACTGCACATTTGACCTTCCAGCTCTGTAAAGGAGGAATGTAGATATTGCTGGGTGAACCTCAGCTGGTGGCAGCAAAAACAAAGACCAATACCTTTCTGAAAGCTGTTACAGCCCATAGAGAGAGGTGGCTTGTCATAAATTGGTAGGCAGTGGTGGGATGACTGCGGACTTGCACATTAAGAGACAGAGTTTGCCAGTGGAACTGTTACCTTAGCAGTTATGAAACAAGATATATAAGACAGTGCACTTGTACAACTGTTTTTTTTGTTTTGTTTCTAGTTAGCACAGTTTAGTATAGTTGAGAGAATGTGCTCCATGGAGTATGACCCACTTACTGTGCAACAATTTTCTGCCAAGTGCCAAGAAAAGAGGATCCAGCTTGAGAGTCTAAAATAGAAAAAGAAGATGGACCTCATAGCCACCCTGGTGGCACATAACCAGAAGCCGGATGTTCCTGGGGGTGAGTTGGGAGCTGGCACAGCAGACCCCCCAAATCAGCCTGATGCCCTGCAACTGCAGCTGTTGCTGTGAGAAAAGGAGCTGGAGGCAAAAAAGCTGGACCTTGAGACAAAAAGACTGGAAGCAGAATTAGAGACAGGAAGACTGGAAGCAGAGACAAGAAGATTGAATGCAGAGACAAGAAGACGTGAAGCAGAGAAAGAACTGGAAGAAATAAAAAACCAGCGGACAGAGAAAAAGAATGTCAGGACAGAGAAAAAGAAAGTCAGCATGAAATCTAGAGACAACAGAGGGAAAGAGGGAAATCATGATCCTGGCAGCCAGCAAAGCATGAATAATGGTCGAGGGGGTTTTCCCCATGAAGCCAAAATTAATTCCAAATTGTTTCCCCAGTTTAGAGTGGGAGATGATCTTGATCTGTTTTTAAGGTTGTTCGAGAGGGTATGTGAGCAATTTCAATTGGCTAAGGCTCCACGATCAACTCATCTCACACCCTTACTTATGGGGTGGGCTTTGCAGGCATTTTCTAAAATGAGTGATTTAGACTATGTTGACTATGATAAAGTTAAATCTGTGTTATTGATATGCTTTGAATTTACTCTGGAGGCTTACAGAAATAAATTTAGGGAGTTAAAGAAAAGCATAGAAGACAACTACACAGAATTGCATCTTCAGTTGTATACTTATCTTGACCAGTGTGTGGACGGGGACAAATCAGACACTGTGGAATTGATAAAAGATTAATGATAAAGGAACGATTACTTAGAATTGTACCTGAGGAACTATGCATATGGTTGCTAGACAGGGCATGCAGCTCCTCAAAGGACTTGGCAGAACGTGTTGACCTGTACATGGCCATGTATAAGACTCATGGTGGGGGAGGCAGCACATGGTTCTAAGGGGTCCCATGGGGGGAAGCCCAAAGGAAACCAGTCTGCACCTGATCCCAAAGCAGAACCCTTTGGTTTTGAGGGACCCAAGTGCCGGGGCCCAAGAAATGTTACATTTGCAATCAAGTGAGGCACTTGAGGTATAACTGCCTCAGAAAATGATTAAGGGGTAAAGGCCTGGGGAAGGGGGTGATTAAAATGGCACTGGTCTGATGGCAGGATGTGTGCAGCCTGAAGAACCACATGCCTCCTCTAAGCATATGCACCCTGTTGTAGTTGATGGGACAGTAACCCAGGGATTGCAGGATACAGGCACTTACATCTCCCTGGTGAGGCAGGATCTAATCAAGGTGGAGCAGATGCTGCCAAGGCAATACTCCAAGGTCCAGGGTATCACAGGGCCAGCAGTCCAAATATCAATGGCTCAAGTCTTCCTGAGCTGGGAGGGTGGCCATGGAGAAAAGGAAGTGGAAGGGGTAGAGGATCTCCCTGTAATTGTAATCGTGGGAAATGATTGTGACTACAGGGAATCTCTGCTAAGTGTTACAACCCACAGCCAGGCAAAAGGGCAAGCTTCTGAGGGTGAAGAGGGAGTGATTCAACTGGGTCCAGCCCCTCCCTCAGCAGCTGAGGAAGTGGCTAGCATGGGGAAGGGGCTGGCTAGAATCGTCAGTCCTGAGCTCCAGTCACAAATGGTGGAGCCCACAGGACTTCCTTCTGAAGGTGAGCTGGGAAGGGTCAGGTAAGGGGAGCTGGGTGCCGCACAGTGGACTGATCCTACCTTGCAAAACCTGTGGAAAGTAGTCAACAGGGCTGAGGGCCCTCAGGGAGGTAAAGAATAAATTTATTGGGAGAATGGGCTGTTGTACAGAGAATGTGCAGCAGGGGAAGGGCTAGATGGAGAGGTGCTCCAGCAGCTGGTAGTCCCTAAGGTTCACCAACAGCAGCTTTTGGCCCTTGCCCATGATATCCTTTTTTCAGGAAACTTGGGTGTGAAGCACACAAAAAAGCAACTAACCAACAATATCTTCTGGGCTGGTATTGGCAAGTATGTGGCAAATTATTGTTGAACTTAAACACAATGCCCTGGGGTGGTGAAAATGGGGGACAAGGCCAAGGCAGCTTTGGTGCCCCTGCCCATTATTGATGAACCCTTCAAGAGGGTAGGTGTGGACATAGTGGGGTTACTAAGCACCCCAAGTTGCACTGGCAAGCAGTATATCCTGGTGGTAGTCAATTTTGCCATAAGATGCCCAGAGGCAGTGGCCCTATCTTCCATTGAGGAGGAACCTGTGGCTGATGCACTGTTGGAAATATTTAGCTGAGTGGGCTTTCCCCAGGAGATACTGACAGATCAGGGTGCCAGTTTCATGTCTGGGTTAATGAGTAGTTTGTGGGAGAAGTGTGTGATAAAGCAGTTCAAAACCTCCCCATACCATCCTCAAACTAATGGTCTGGTGGAGTGATTTTATTTAACCCTTAAGACCATGCTAAGGACTTTTGCTGACCAGCATAAGAGGGATTGGTAGAGATATTTGCCTCATCTTCTGTTTGCATACTGGGAAGTCACACAGGAGTCCACAGGATTCTCACCTTTTAAGCTCCTGTTTGTCCATAGGGAGAGGGGGGCCCCTAGATTTGGTTCAGGATAAATGGGAGGGTGACTGTGCCTCCCAAGGGGAGTTTGTTGTGGAGTATGTCCTAAACTTCAGGACCCACCTTAAGGAGCTCACAGTGCTTGCTAAGGAGCACTTGGACACTGCACAACAGTGGCAGAAAGTCTGGTATGACCGCAGGGCCTGAGCCAGAGAAT
Source organism: Neoceratodus forsteri (assembly GCA_016271365.2). Taxonomy (NCBI): domain Eukaryota; kingdom Metazoa; phylum Chordata; order Ceratodontiformes; family Ceratodontidae; genus Neoceratodus; species Neoceratodus forsteri. The sequence continues at coordinate 378,016,236 of CM057449.1, forward strand.
ATAAGGTGGGACAGCAAATGATGGCACTCATCCCTGCCTGACAGAATAAACTAAATAATTCTAAAAGAACTAAGGGTAGAACTAGTGACACCACTGACTACTCTCTTTAACAAATCATGGGAGGATGGGGTGGTACCTGAGGACTGGAGGAGGGTGGATGTGATTCCTCTTCACAAAAGTGAGAGCAGGACAGAGGCAGGAAACTACAGACCAGTTAGTTTGACCTCAGTGGTAGGGAAAATGATGGAATCACTTCTGAAAGAAAGAATTATTGAGTACCTAGAGGCCAGTGGGGCAGAGGACCCAAGGCAGCATGGATTCATGATCGGAAGTTCATGTCAGATGAATCTAATAGATTTCTTTGACTGGGTGACCTAGTAGTAGACCAGGGAGAGGCTGTGGACTTGGCCTACCTAGATTTTAGCAAGGCATTTGATGCTATCCCACACAAAAGATTAATACACAAGTTAGCCAGCCTTGGAGTGGGTCTCAAGGTGGTAGCCTGGATAAAAAATTGGCTAGACAACAGGACACAAAGGGCAGTAGTAAACGGAGTCCACAGTGAAGAAAGGAGGGTTACTAGTGGGGTACCGCATGGTTCAGCACTGGGACCGGTCCTTTTTAATGTCTTTATAAGTGACATTGCAGAGGAACTGGAAGGAAAAGTATATCTCTTTGCAGACAACACAAAGATCTGCAACAGGGTTGATACACAAGATGGAGTGGAAAGGATGAGAAGGGACTTGGCAAGGTCGGAAGAATGGTCAAATGTAAGGCAGCTCAGATTCAATGCAAAGAAGTGCAAGGTAATGCACCTGGGAAACAAAAACACAGGGGAAGAGTACACAATGGAGGGGTGAGATACTAACAACAGTAAAAATGGAAAGGGACCTGGGGGTAATTATATCAGATGACCTAAAGGTGGGCAAGCAATGTGAGAAGGCAGTAAGGAAGGCTGGGGGGGATACTGGGATGCATAGGGAGAGGCATCAATAGTAGAAAACAGGAAATTGTTATCCCTCTGTGCAGACAGTCGGTGAGACCCCATCTGGAGTACTGTGTGCACTTCTGGACACCCCATCTCCGCAAAGACATAGACAGAGTGGAGGCTGTCCAGAGGAGGGGAACCAAAATGGTGCAGGTTCTGCACCAGAAGACATATGAAGAAAGACTAAAGGACCTTAATATGTATACCCTTGAGGAAAGAAGGGAGAGAGAGGGGATATGATAGAAGCGTTCAAGTACCTCAAGGGAATCAACAAAGTCCAAGAGGGTAGCATCTTTCAGAAAAAGAGATGTGCATGGACAAGGGGGCACAATTTGAAGATAGAGGGGGGACGGTTTAGAGGTAATGTGAGGAAGTATTTTTTCATGGAGAGGGTTATGGATGCATGGAACAGCCTCCCTGAGGAGGCCATGGAGTCAAGAACATTGGGAGAATTCAAGAATGCATGGACAGACATAAGCCAGTCCTAGTGGGGGGTAGGAGGAAGTAAGCTGTTGTTTAACTAGAATCTGCAGCTTATCTGTTAGGTAGGAAAATGGGTGGACTAGGTGGGCCAAGCGGTCCTTATCTGCCATAAAATTCTATGTTTCTATGTTCTATGTTTCTACAGGCAGCATGGGCGGGACCATTCTCCATTGTCCAAAAGGTTAGTGATGTCAATTACATGATAGAACTACCTGGTAGGAGATGCAGGTGGAAGGTGTAGCATGTTAACATGATAAAGTCCTACTATGACCGGGAGGAATTGGTCCTTGCTGTATGCAGCACCCCAGAAGTGGAAACTGAGGCTAATCCACTGGTGGACCTTCTAGGGGAGGCCTGGTCTGATCCTCCTTGGACACCCTTACCCTCTCTGAACAATTGACACCAGCCCAGGTGCAGGAGATTTGGGTTGTACTGAGAGAGTTTGAGGACATGTTCACAGGGAAACTGGGGTACACCACACTGACTAAGCACCATGTGGATACTGGGACCCAGGTGCCCCTGAAATAGTCTCCCTACTGGGTACCCAAGCAGATTAAGCAGACTGTGAAAGAGGAGCTCAAGGAACTTGGAGTAATCCAGGAATCCAGTAGCCTCTGGGCCTCGCCTGTGGTATTCATCCCGAAGAAGGACGATACCACACAATTCTGCATTGACTACCAGAGGCTCAGTAGCTGCATGGAGTCAGACACCTATCCGATGCCAAGAACAGACGAGACCCTTGAGCGACTGGGGGGAGCCACATATCTGACCACAATAGACCTAACAAAGGGTTACTGGCAGGTACCTCTGACCCCTGCAGCCAGGGAGAGATCGGCTTTTGTCACTCCATTTGGATTATACGAATTCAAGGTAATGCCCTTTGGAATGAAGAATGCACCTGCAACCTTTCAACGGCTTGTGGATCGCATTCTGTCTGGGGCAGGTGAGTTTGCACTGGCATATATGGATGACATAGCCAAATACAGCCAGCTCTGGGAGGAGCACATCAAGAATGTGCAGATGTTGTTCCGCAGGCTGAAGGACACAGGTCTGACAGTCAAGGTGGAAAAGTGTCAGATAGGTATGGCAGAAGGATCCTACATTGGGCACCGGGTGGGCAGTGGATGCATCCACTCGGAGCCTGCCAAGGTCGATACCATCCTAGCCTGGGCCACTCCTACCACCAAGAAACAGGTAAGGGCATTTCTTGAGACAGTGGGGTACTACCAGAAATTTGTTCCTCACTACAGTGATCTGGCCAAGCCACTGACAGACCTAACCAAGAAGGGAAAGCCAGATAAGGTGCCATGGACAGAGGGCTATGAGGCTGCTTTCCAGGAGCTAAAGAAATCCTTAAGTGGGTCAGCTATATTAGTCAGCCCCAATTACAGTCTAAAGTTCATTGTCCATGTGGATGCCTAAGACCATACGCTGGGTGCCATGCCGAGCCAGGTTACTCAGCAGGGAGAGGAGCACCCAGTCGTGTACCTCAGCCAGAGGCATCTGCTCAGGTAGGAGGCTTATGCAACAATCAAGAAGAAATGCTTGGGAATAGTGTGGACCCTTCAGAAGCTGCATCCTTACCTTTATGGGAGAGAATTTACTGTGGTCACAGATCATAATCCCCTGATCTGGCTTCATAGGTCAAGTGGGAAAAATGGAAAACTACTACGCTGGAGCTTGGTACTGCAGGCATACAACATGACCTTCCAGCACCGCAGTGGTAACAACATGCCAATGCAGACACGCTATCTAAGCAGGCCAAACAGCATGGCTGGATGCTTTGGGTACTTCCAAGCAGTTGCATGAATGGCTGTGCCACTTGGAGTGGCCCAAAGGACATGCATTCATCACCGGGTGGGGGGGAGATGTGACAGAAATGGGATGGAAGGAGTTAATGGCTTGGACTTTTGGCTTGGATTTTTCTAACAGTCTAAAAGAAAAAAAAACACTGGGATTCCACTGCCCAGCAGCATCTAGATGAGGTGATATTCAGGTTGTAAATCTCAGAGAGAATGACCAAGAGGGAGGAGTGCACATACACATACACTCACACAGAGTTTGAAAGGATTGGACCACTCAAATATAAACTGGACATTAAAATGAATATAATTGGACACCTATAGGTGTTCAATCTGATTGGAATAATTAAATACATACATGGTAAATGGTTGGTACATTCAAAGGGGACAAGAATTACCTACTCTAAGAAACTGAAAGACAGTTATATCGGGGAGAGTTCTGCTGGAATTAACATCCGAGAGATTGTACACTTTGAGCCTACTGTTCTAACTACATCCGTGGGAGCTGACAGATAGCATAGGGATTCAGTCTCTCTCCAAGAGTAGTACAGGGTAAGAATAAAATAGCATACCTTAGTTAATAGTCTTTTTAGGGCTGTGGGAAGAGCCTACAGCCATTTTGCAAGAGTTCTGTAGCTCTGAAAATGGATAATCGAAGAACCCCTCCCATTGGACTTTTGGAAGTATCCTTCTGAAAGCCCAACAGAGCTTAAACCCCTCCACTACAATCGGCCTATGGAATAACAGCTGCACTATTTCGGCTGTTACTTCTGCATTCCGATGCGTGAATTGCGCAGGCGCACAACTCATGCGCATGCACAGAGTCATGATCATGCGCAGTTCTGCAGTGCTGCCATGTTGTGAATGGCAAAATGCCATTCACTATTTTGTGCCCCCCTCCCCAAGTCATGCCCAACATCTCTTGTTGCACACTGGGAGCCCACCCCACTGTGTGGAATTTTTTGTTTCTGTAAATTAGAAAACAGTCCCTTGTTGCGTTTCTTTTTTCCTGGTGCCCCCTGCTCAAGTCATGCCCCCATGTTGGCATTCATGTGGCACACTGGGAGCCCACCCCAGTGTGCCAAAATGTTTGTTTTTTTGGTTTTGCTGTAAATTAGAAAACGGTCCCTCATTGTTTTTTTTTTCCCTGTGAAATTGAAAACAGTCCCTCCTCATCGCTGCAGTCCCCCACTCCCCTCCTCACCATCTCACTGATCACTCACCTCTCCACACCCCCCCTTACCCCATACTTACCTCCAGAGGTTGGCACTATCATCTTCTCTGGACTGAGACATGTCTGTACTCTTTAAAGCCCAACCATGAACTGAAGAATTAAAGGTAAGCATGGTATACAGTCATTCAATGGGGTTTTCAACTTATGCTGATATCTCAGCCATTTTTTTGGAATTTTTGCCACAAATTTTGAACATTTGGTTCTTGGGACCCTGCCTTATGAAAACTGTCACTGTCATGTTGTTACTCCATCCCAAAAGGTGATTTCTCGGTCACTGCACAGAATCAACTTTCGGGACTGATTCGCAAAATGACAGTGCAACTGTTCATGAGGTGGGGTCCAAAAAAGCCCATATTGCAAATCTGGTAAAAAAATTCCCAAAAATGACTGCGTTCCGAGTGTGCATTGTGCAGTTTCTATGCACACTCCTAACATCGCTAATTTTTAATATTTTCACTCCACATTTTTTACAATGCCATTTTTGCATACCTTCTTCAAAACAGTACAGCTGTCATTTTCCACAACCTTCCCAAAACATGTTTTTGCACCTGTGGCACAGAATAGAGTGTTTGGTCTGCACAATCACCTTTCAGGACAATTGAACAAAATGACACTGGCACTGTTCATGAGGAGGGGTCCTCAACAGTTGTGGCTTTGATTTAAATTACTAAGGTAATTCATGATTTACACTGTCTGGGCAAAACTTTGTTAGCATCCATCATCTGAGACACACACTACCAGACTTTAACCAGTGCATCTGCATGGTTGATCTTCCACTTCTGTAAAGGGGGGAGGTGGATTTTGCTGGGTTAACCCCAGGTGGTGGCCGAGAAAACAATGATAAACACCTTTCTGAACACTGTTACAGCCCAGAAGAGAGGTGGTTTGTCACAGACGGGATTAACAAAGGTAACTAAATCCTGCATGAGACACATCAGACAAAAGAAGAAACATAAAAAGTTGGTCTGGTTTCTAAGGGGTGGGAGAGGTAGCAAGGCAAAAAGGGTAGCATAAAAAAAATAAAAGGTGAAGCAGAGCAAGACCAATTCAGAAACAGAGGTGAACAAAGTCATGAAACTTCACTGTACTTAGTATTTTGTGTATATTCCTGACTTTGCACAGTATGACATGACTTTTCACATAGTTTTATACATTGCAAAGCATGCCACTTAGTCAGGTACAGACTGCTTATAGTGGCACTTTGCTAGTGAAGGTGTCACTATGAATAGCTCTTTCTGTCTTCATCTAGCAACATGAACCCTTTCCCAGGTGAAGACTAGGCAGAGCAGCACTTCACTGGTAAAGTGTCACTATGTGTAATTATTTTTTCAGCTTAAAAAATTAAAAAAGAACACCCTCATGAAGATCTAATTGTCCCACTCCCTCATACCACACTTAAGTATAAAATTAGTACACCCTACTCTAATAGCACCCACCTCCCTCTTTCCACAGTCCCAGCAACGTTTTCATTATGTAACTAAAATAACCCTTCCCTCCACCCTAGTTGAATAATTCCAGTCGCCCACACTCCCCACCCAGTTGACCCAAGAGAATAAAGGACATGGAATGTTACCAGGAAAAAATGGAGAAATGGCCCAGATTATGGCAGCTAAGATTTTATAAATGTAAAGTATTGCACATCTATAGAAAAAAAACTGTATATATTACTGGATGGGGGGAGTAATAATGGTTCAGACAACAGAGGGGAGAGAGAGAGAGAGAGAGACTGGAGTCATCATTAGTGACAGCCTCACATCTACTACAGAGTGCAACAAAGCATTTGGGAAGTCTAATGGTAGGATTACATAACTATACAGAAAGGGGTTGCTAGTAGAAGAAATGAAGTCATATTTCTCCAGTAAGGTCCCTTGTGAGATCACACCTAAAGTACTGTGTGCTATTCAGGAGTTCACATCTTATGACGAATAGAAACTGCCTGTAGTTGGAGACTGTACAGAGGAGATACACTAAAATGATCCAAGAGCAGTAGGGGAAAACTCATGAAGAAACATTCTCAAATCTCAACATATATACACTGATAGATAAGAGTCATAGGGGATATAATTGAGCTGTACAGTTCTTGTGGGCATCCTCAGGGTAGACTGTAAGGAACTGTGCATGAGGAACATGAACATACATATAAACATATGACTGAGCCAACAGAAAAAGCCCTTGCAGTCTATAGCATCTGCTCAAGTTAGCAGACCTCTCAAAGTCTACTGAGCTGTCTGCCCCGTCATCTGCTCCTCCCATACCGCTGATGAAAACTCAGTGACTAGGAGACACAGATGGAAAATGGTGGGAAGGGGATTCAAGGATTATGTGAAGCAGCTATTCTTCATTGAAGGGTTGGTTGAAGAATGGAAAATCTGCCCAGAGAGCTGGGTGAAGCTAAGACTGTAACAGGGTTTAAACTTGCATGGGACAAATATCAGGAAAGAGTGTGGCTCGAGCAGAAGGGATGATGGTCTTTCTGGGGAAGGAGGTACTGGTACACCACTAGGGTTATTGGATCTTTAAATACAGCCAGCAATAGGTAGGGCATGACTTCAAACAGGGCTATATATAGACTGTATAGGCCTCTGGTCTTTTTCTGCTCACACATTCTATACAGTACTTCTGTGGAACAGCCTACTAGCAGAAACAGTGAACCTGAAAACAGTACAGGCCTTCAAGGTATGACTGGACAAATGTCTGCTTACCAATGGAATTACTAGATACCCTGAATAGTACAGTGTATGCACAGAATACTGTAACTCCTTATGGAGCCTGGATGCAGAGTTGATGGACTTGGAATCTCTTCCAACCTTAAATAGTTATCTGTCTATGTTACTATAGTGACCTGCACACCTGATAAAAATGCTTAAATCTAATGGAACCCACACTGTGCCAAAAAGGCTGTCTTCATACCATACAGGTGTTACACTGTTTTGTCTAATAATTGCCATGTTACCTTTTGTTTTGTTGTCAGCCCATGGGACCTCCACTAAACCAGATGTTGCATCTCTAGAGGCTTTATACTGAAAAGTGTATCTTTAAAGGAGATATGAAATGATTTTTACATACTTAACTGCCTTTCCATCTTCATTTCCATGCCAGTTACTGTATGTATTCTGACACGCTTTGATGATTTTTTGAGAAATAAATTATCTAGCTTTGGGGTGCCCTCAAATCTACATGGAGTTTCACTCTCCCCACCAGCTACTGCTCTTGATGTTCATATTTCTAAGACATTCTAGTACATCAGTATCTCCCATTCCATGCAATTCACCTGAATGGCCCAGAATAGGTGTTACTGAGGTCATAGCATATTCAGGCAGTATGAAAAGAGAGAGAGAGAGCAGCAACTGCTGAGGAGAGAGGGATTAAGGGTAGTTAAAAAGGCAACAAAATTAGATTATCAATTTAACAAAAAAGGTCTAAAACATATCAAAATATTGGGTAGCTAATAAAAGAACAACTGGAGGACATCTAGAGGTATAAAAACTGTTTCCTATTACCTTTATTGAAAAAACAGTAAAAAGAGAACAAGGCACCCACACAAAAGAATTGGATGCTGAAACAATAAATGTAAAGATGTCTTAACATTTCATTGTACTATCCATCTGAAAAACGCACAATGTTAGAAACACATTCTACACCCCAACCAGCTACTTCTAGCACATTGGCCCCAACCACTTATGTAATAGAAAAAGCATCTGATGTTTCACCTACAAGGCTTCATCAGAGATGTTGAGATGGTGTTTGCTCACCAAATTTATAGTGCCATCTATCACCATTTAAATGAAAATGCATGAAAAAGAAATTATTTAAAAACTGAAACATGAAAGTGGCTTGCCAGAAACACGTTACAGTTCCAGACTACAATACACTGCAGCAATGTATGAGGTTGTGAAATTAGCTGGAAATACTGTACATGAACAGTGAAAATATCAATCTTCAACCTCATGCGTTGCTACAGTGTACTGCATTGTCTTGGAACTGTAAAGTGATTGTGATGAGCCACTCTTGTGTCTTAGTTTTTAAATAATTCATTTTTTTTGTAAAATTTTCACTTAATGGTTATAGATGGCACAATGTACTGTATATTGTAGGCAAACGCCACCTCAACATCTCTGATGAAGCCTACTAGCCTGTAGGTGAAACTTCATATGTTTGTCCTATGATGTAGTCAGACACGGCCGGTACACTATAAGCAGTTGGTTAGGGTGAAGAATGTGTTTCTAACATTGTGCATTTTTCAAATGGATGGTGCTATGAAATCTTTTCATTTACTGATTCAGCAATCAGTTCTTTTGTGTGGGTACTTTTTTCTCTTATAACTGTTTTGTATTGTATTTGCTATAGCACCAGCATACCTTTCCCCCATGCAGCCTTTCTGTGGATGCAGTCTGCATCTTTAATAAACTTGAAAAGATATGTTTTTTATTGTTATAACATAGAAACATAGATGTAGAACAAACATTAGAATATTATGACTATTATTTTTTTGTTATAAAATAGAAACATAGATATAGAACAAGCATTAGAATATCCTGACTATTATCAACAATATTCAAAAAAAGTAACCCTTTTAGATTTTTATACTATCTTAATATATGTGAGCTGTAGAATTTAATGTTTATCTATAAAACAACAAAGCTGATTTCAAGTTTTCATTTGAAAAATAATTTCCTAACCATAACAGTTTCAAAGTTATCCAAATTTAAATAAATTATTTTTTAAAAGGTCTGTCTTTTGAACCCTTAGGGCAAGAAACCTATTTTGTTTAAAATGAATGCTTGGAGTCAGATCAATATAAATACAGTTTTCATGTGTTGATGCATGTCTATAGGTTCCACCCTAAGAACCCGCCAGTGTTATGACACCGAGCCATTAGGGTGCAAATCAGCAATGTCACTGACCACTGTTTTTGCAGGGGCTGTGCTCTCACACCCCTCCCTGGTTGGGGGCTGTGCCTCCCACACACCCCTAACTATAGATACCAACTCTGGGGTCGGTGGACCTTGGGGAGGGGGAGGTGAATCTCAATTTTGGTGCCCTAATGCCAGCACTCTGAATGCCTGCAGTGATGTCTATATATATATTGATATAATATGATGCTAAAAATAAGTACATGGCTATTTTTGTTTGTCTGTTTGCTTGTTTTCAAAAGTAGTGTAAATATTATAGCTATACAGAATGCAAAATTCTGCCAGTGGAATTATTGGAGAATGGTAATTTTATTTCCAAAACTGTTTTTGGAATGTATTTTTCAATGCTGTAGAATTCCAAAAAGCATTTCTATGTAAATTATACGTAGCTGGTGGCTAATGTAATCTGTGGAATATTATTCTGTGGTTTGTGCAAAATGAATCTGCAGTTTACAGAAACTGTGGAATACAGCGGTACAGTCTATAGTCTGCTTATAGAGTTTTGGGATTCTGGGCCTGATTCTAGAAGGGCTGGGATGTGAAAGGTGGCATGCACCAAATGCCGTTGCTCCAAGGACCCTGTGCCTGATTTTCTATCAGATAGGGTCCCCACAGCTAAGTTCCGTGACTTGTGTAAACCTGAACGGTACACCAAATGGATGGTGTATCTGTACAGGTTGCCACAAGCCTGTGGCGATGTCAGCAGAAGCACTCCACCTCCCCAAGCCCCGATCCCCAAGTAATATGTATAAAGCCCCACAGGGCTATTGGACCCCCCCCAGCCCTGATCTCTAAGTTATGTATAAAAGGCCCAGAGGGCATTTGCCCCCCCAAGCTCTGATCCCCATGTAATATGTATGAAAGCTCCACAGGGCTATCTGAACCCACCCCCATGCCCCAATCCTCCTCTGACCAAGACACTACTACATAACATTCCTTCATTTCCTGTTAGCCCTGGTAGTCTAGTGGTCCCCACCCCTCACCCAGCAGTGCAAGTCCATTCACTTGCTCGAGACCACGTTTTAGTTGGTGTCTGGCACAACCAATTCCTCTCACTCACCACGGCCACACCGGCGAGCTCTGTATGAATAGTATACTACTGTAAATAGTATGTGCCCAGTGAATGACAGCTGCCATCATTCACTGAGCACATACTATTTACAAGTACTCATGGCAGAGCTCAGTCAGTGGCTTACTGCGGTGGTTAGAAGTGGGTTGTGCCAGTCACCAGCTGGATATGGGTCAGGGGAGCAGGGTGGACTGGCAATGCCAGGTGGGGGGAGGCCACTAGACTACCAAGGCTAATGGGAACTTCTGGATGTGTTTATTATTTCTACTTGTACAGCTGCCATACTACTCCTGTGAGGTGTGGGGATCTAGATCAGGGCTCAAGGCTGGTTGTGGGGATTGTAGTAATATTACAGGGGCTCCGGGCTGAGATGGGGGATATTATAACTATTACGGGGGATCATGTCTGAGAATGGGGATTTTATAAATGTTACAGGGATCGTAGCAGAGATGGGGGATTTTATAAATATTATGGGGAGTTGGTGCTGAGAGGGAGTGCTGTTTCTAACTGTCTCGGGGGTTCAGTCTGTGGGGCTGCATGTACTGAGGGATAGGCTGACAGCACATTGATGCAATCCCTGGTGGACGCAAAGTGCACTTACACTAGCTAATAACTGGTGTAAATGTATGTTGATGATGTCCTCTGGGAGTTGTTGTAGAATATCAAAATCGGGGACGTTGCAGCTGCCCTTACAGAACTGGGTGCAGCTGCTGCTGTAAACCCCGTTGCACCATATCACAGGGGGGTTTTGGCACAACTGGTGGCATAACTCCTGTCTGGCACAAGCAGCCTGCGACATGTTGCGGGCTGCTTTGCAGAATCCCAAATGTCGCAACTCATGACTTAAAGTGATAATTGCACCATTCTCATTGGCGCAAGTCACTTTGCACCATGCGTGACGTTTCTAGAATTGGTCACTCTGTTTCCAACGGAATTCCATGATATTAGGCATATTAAAAAAAAAAAAAAAAAAACAACGTAGACAGACATGTAGTTAGTAGTGCAACGTAATGGCTGTGGGGCAGCAGTCTTCCGGGAGTCTTTCTGGAGATTGAGATGCTGCCCTGTTTGCAGTCAACTCTCTGCCCTGAGGGAGGAAGTTGCCCATCTTCAGGCCGTACTGGACAGTAGTAAGGTAACCTCCCCCATCCAGGGAGCACCAGAGCCACCACCACTACCTCAGAGGTTGCAAAGAAAGCACAGCTGTTGGACCACAGTGGGCTCAGGGAGGGTAAGGGTGGTGGAACAGAGGCACATCCAGTCAGTTGTTCCACTCCACAATCCATACACCATTCTGGGGGAGCATAGTTCCCCTATGGATGCACCAGCAGAGGAGACTAAGGAGGTTGCAGACAACTGTTACAAGGGAGGCCCTCAGGAAGGAGACAGAGGACACATCAGGGAAAGAAAGCAGCTCCTGGTGGGGGACTCAATTATTAGGGGGATAGAACTGGGGGGAGCAGAGAAAACTGAAATAATGTGCCTGCCTGGTGCCATGGCTCGGAGGGACAGGAAGCGCATCCTTAGGATCATGAGAACAGTTGCATGGGAGTCTGAGCTGGATGTCATTGTCCACCTAGGGACAAATGACTTGGCTCATCATGAGATTAGAGCAGTGCAGAAGGACTTTGTAGAGTTGGGGAGGGTCCCAAGACAAGTAGCACACACAGTATCCTTCTCAGAGGAGCTGCCTGTCAGTGGCATGGGTGAGGCGAGGGTACTTTGCACCATGCAGTTTAACGAATGGTTGAAAAAATGGCGTGAAAAACAGGGGTTTGGCTTCATTGGGGACTGGGGTTCCACCTGGAGGGACACCAGCCTATACTGGCAGGATGGTCTGCATCTGTCCAGGAAGGGAACAAGTCTTTTGGGCAATCGGTTTAAATGCTTCTTTGGCAAGTTTTTATACTAGTCAAGGGGGGAGGCACTGATAAGCAGCAGGAAAATCCCAGCCTCCCCCTACAAAACAGGGTACTAAATGAGAAAAAGACCAAGGTAGAAAGGTCAGTGGGGGATGCTGCTACGGAAGGTAAAGTCATCAAAAAATAGAGAGCAATGAGTACCAATGGCCATAGTCTGGGTAATAAGCTTCCTGAATTAGTGGCCTTGATGGAGGAGGAACATCTGGATATCATGGCAGTCACAGAAACATGGTACACACAGAACCATCACTGGGATGTAAACATAACAGGATACACTATCTACAGGAGGGACAGGGAGGGTAAAAGAGGAGGAGGAGTAGCTCTCTACATAAGGGAAGGAATCAAAGCAACAGAATAAAAAGGTAAACAGGGAGGAGAAGAAGCACTGTGGGTCAATTTGGAGACAGGCAATGGCACCACAATCCGCACAGAGGTTGTATACAGACCCCCTCTCAGGGGGAGGAAATGGACAAGGAAATGATAGAAAGTATACTTAGAATGGCAGAAAAAGGGGAGATATTGCTGATGGGTGATCTGAATATGCCAGATGTTAACTGGAGTGCAGTTGCCTTTGTGTGAAGCAATAAAACAAAACAAAACGATGTAAGAAACCACTATAATTCTCAAAGGAGGTGGCAGTGAAGGTTCAAGAGAAAAAGAAAGCATTCAGAAAGTACAAATAATCACAGAAGAAGCAGGACAGAGAATTTTATCAGTTAAAGCAAAATGAAGCTGGGAAGGCAGTCAGAACAGCAAAGACCCGAACCAAGGAAAAGATAGCCACCTCAGTTAAGAAGGGCGATAAAACCTTTTGTGGTACATCAGGGAGTGAAGGAATACCGAGGGAGGGATAGTGAGGCTTAATAAAGGGAAGGGGGGTGGGCAGAGGGTGATGGTGAAAAGGCAGAGATACTAAACAAATATTTTTTCTCAGTATTTACAAATGAAGAGGGGGAGGTACCTAAAACAAACCATAGAAACACTCTGGATACAGGAGTTGATACCAGCCCACTTATAGAAGAAAGGGTTCTGAAAGAACTCTTAAAACTGAAGGTGGACAAAGCAATGGGGCCTGATGGAATTCATCCCAGAATTCTAAAAGAACTAATGGTAGAACTAGTGACACCACTGACTACCCTCTTTAACAAATCATGGGAGGATGGGGTGGCACCTGAGGACTGGAGGAGGGCAGATGTGATTCCCCTTTACAAAAGTGGGAGCAGGGCAGAAGTAGGAAACTACAGACCTGTTAGTTTAACCTCAGTGACAGGGAACATGATGGAATCACTTCTGAAGGAAATAATTGTCAAGTATCTAGAGGACAGAGGTGCACAGGACCCAAGGCAGAATGGATTCACAGCGGGAAGGTCATGTCAGACGAATCTAATAGATTTCTTTGACTGGGTAACCAAAGTAGTAGATCAGGGAGGGGCTGTGAACATGGCCTACCTAAACTTTAGCAAGGCATCTGACACAGTCCCACACAAAAGATTAATATACAAGTTAGCCAGCCTGGGAGTGGACCCCAAGATGATAGCCTGGGTAAAGAATTGGCTGGAGAATAGGACACAGAGGGTAATAGTAAATGGAGTCCACTCTGAAGAAAGGGGGGGTTTACTAGTGGGGTACCGCAGGGTTCAGTATTAGGACCAGTCCTCTTCAATGTCTTTATAAGCGACATTGCAGAGGGACTGGATGGAAAGAAAAAATTACTCACCTTAGTAATTATATTTCTTCTAATGGAGTCTTGCTGTATTCTGACAATTGCAGTGATTCCCAACCTTTGAACTGCCCCGGAAAACAAAGAGTTTACTTTCTATGCAGGGCATAGAATGCTGAGCTCAAGCTCGGTTGAAGTCTCTGTCTGGAGTGTTTTGAACTTAAACCGTCAGATTCTTACGAGCCTAACTAAACTAAAAATTCCATGTGGAAATTGTAAAAATTCTTACTAGCCAACTGGCTGAAAAAAGTTTTGGATTCCCAAGGAAGACTCAAGTCAGGAAACCCAAAAACAAAACCCAATGTACTACAAATAACAATGATAAATAAGCACCCAACAAAAAGGAGGAGGGTGCAAGCAAAAAACAACCCTGGGGTGCAACACTGCAGCTGCCCACCCACTTCCCCAAAACAGGTTCTGAGAGGGGAGGCAGGGAGGGATGTCAGAATACAGCAAGACCCCATTAGAAGAAATATAATTACTAAGGTGAGTAATTTTTTCTTCAAACAACATGACGTCTTGCTGTATTCTGACAATTGCAGACTACCAAGCAGTACCTCCAAGGAGGACAGACAGAACTTGCTTTGGGAATAGGCTCTGAAGTACTGCTGTGCCAAACCGAGCATCACTCCTAGCCTGGATATCCAGAGAGTAATGCTTCGTAAAGGTATGGACTGTTTTCCTGGTGGCTGCTTGACAAATCTCTAACATAGAAACATAGAATTTGACAGCAGATAAGGACCGCTTGGCCCATCCAGTCGGCCCATTTCCCTACCTAATGGATAAGCTGCAGATCCTAGTTAACCATTAGCCTACTTCCTTCTACCCCCACCCCTTAGAATTGCCTTATGACTGCCCCATGCATGCTTGAATTCAACCACTGTTTTTGACTCCTCAACCTCCTCCGGAAGGCTGTTCCATGCATCCACAACCTTCTCTGTGAAAAATGCTTCCTTACATTACCTCTGATCCCCTCTATCTTCAAATTGTGCCCCTTGTTCTTGCACACTCTTTTTGAAAGATGCTACCTCTTGGACTTTGCTGATTCCTTGAGGTACTAGCAGTTTCTATCATGTCCCCTCTCCCTCCTTTCCTCGAGGCTATACATATTAAGCTCCTTTAGTCTCTCTTCATATGTCTTCTGGTGCAGGCCCTGCACCATTTTAGTTGCCCTCCTCTGGACAACTTCCATCTTGTCTATGTCCTTGCGGAGATTGGGTCTCCAGAACCGCACACAGTACTCCAAATGGGGTCTCACCAGCTGTCTGTACAGAGGGATAACAACTTCCTGTTTTCTACTGGTGACGCCTTTCCCTATGCATCCCAGTATTCCCCCAGCCCTCCTTACCACCCTCTCACATTGCTTGCCCACCTCTAAGTCATCTGATATGACTACCTCCAGGTCCCTTTCCATTTTTGCTGTTGTTAGTATCTCACCCCCCCCCATTGTGTACTCTTCCCCTGGGTTTTTGTTTCCCAGGTGCATTACCTTGCACTTCTTAGCATTGAGTCTAAGCTGCCATACATTTGACCATTCCTCTAACCTTGCCATGTCCTTCAAATCCTTTCCACCCCACCTTGAGCATCAACTCTGTTGCAGATCTTTGTGTCATCTGCAAAGACATACTTTCCTTCCAGTCCCTCTCAATGTAAACATAAAGACATTGAAGAGGACTAGTCCTAATATTGAACCCTGCGGTACCCCACTAGTAACCCCCCTTTCTTCAGAGTGGACTCCATTTACTATTACCCTCTGTGTCCTATTCTCCAGCCAATTCTTTACCCAGGCTATCATCTTGGGACCCACTCCCAGGCTGGCAAACATGTATATTAATCTTTCATGTGGGACTGAATCAAATGCCTTGCTGAAGTCTAGGTAGGTCATGTCCACAGCCACTCCCTGATCTACTACTTTGGTCACACAGTCAAAGAAATCTATTAGATTCATCTGGCATGACCTTCCCACTGTGAATCCATGCTGCCTTGGGTCCCATGCCCCTCTGGCCTCTAGGTGCTCGACAATTCTTTCCTTCAGAAGTGATTCTATCATTTTCCCTATCACTGAGGTTAAACAAACAGGTCTTTAGTTTCCTACTTCTGCCCTGCTCCCACTTTTGTGAAGGGGAATCACATCTGCCCTCCAGTCCTCAGGTACCACCCCATCCTCCCATGATTTGTTAAAGAGGGTAGTCAGTGGTGTCACTAGTTCTACCATTAGTTCTTTTAGAATTCTGGGATGAATTCCATCAGGCCCCATTGCTTTGTCCACCTTCAGTTTTAAGAGTTCTTTCAGAACCCTTTCTTCTGTAAATTGGATGGTATCAACTTCTGTATCCAGAGTGTTTCTGTCGTTTGTTTTATGTACCTCCCCCTCTTCATTTGTAAATACTGAGCAAAAATATTTGTTTAGTATCTCTGCGTTTTCACCATCACCCTCTGCCCACCCCCTCCCCTTTATTAAGCCTCACTATCCCTCCCTTAGTCTTCCTTCGCTCTCTGAATTACCTAAAAAAGGTTTAATCCCTCTTCTTAACTGAGGTGGCTATCTTTTCCTCGGTTCGGGCCTTTGCTGTTCTGACTGCTTTCCCAGCTTCCTTTTGCTTTAACTGATACAATTCTCTGTCCTGTTCCTTCTGTGATTCCTTGTACTTTCTGAATGCTTTCTTTTTCTCTTGAACCTTCACTGCCACCTCCTTTGAGAATCATAGTGGTTTCTTACATTGTTTTGTTTTGTTTATTTGCTTCAAACAAAGGCTTGTTACCTCTGTGATGGCAGTTTTTATTATTCCCCATTGTTCTTCCACCTCTCCTTCCTGCCCATTTGCTAGTGCATTCCTTAGACACTCACCCATTTTGGCAAAGTCAGCCCTCCTGAAGTCCAGTACTTTTGCCTTTGTATGGCTTGACTCCATTGCTGTGTTTATTGTGAACCATACTGTTCGATGGTCGCTATTTCCCAGATGGCTACCCCACTTCAACGTCTGTGATCCTCTCTCCATCTCCATTTGAGAGAACCAGGTCTAAGATTGCTCCCTCTCGAGTGGGTTCCAATACTAGTTGTCTAAGGCATGCCCCCTGTAGGGCATCTAGAATAACCTCACTCTTAGAAGTGGCTGCTGCAACTGCACTCCAGTTAACATCTGGCATATTCAGATCACCCATCAGCAATATCTCCCCTTGATCTGTCATTCTAAGTATACTTTCTATCATTTCCTTGTCCATTTCCTCCCCCTGAGAGGGGGGTCTGTATACAACCCCTGTGTGGATTGTGGTGCCATTGCCTGCCCCCAAATTGAGAGGGATATCCCTGGCAGCAGCCAGGGAAGCAACTGTACATCTTGTGGAATGAGCCCTCATTCCAGAGGGTGGAGTTGTTCCCAGTTTTTCATAGCAGAATTGTATACAAGACACAATCCACCTGGCAATAGATCTTTTGGTGTCAGGTTTGCCCTTTCCCACTTCTCCATAAGTGAGGAACAACTGGAGGGGAGTCAAACCTGTGACCCTTGGTATGCTCTATGTAGTAACTAAGGGCTGTTTTGAAATCTAAACTGCGTAGCCTTCTCTCTCCTGAGGAAAAATGATCAGTGAAGAAAACAGGGAGAGACATACACTGGTTTAAATGGAAGTCTGAAACCACTTTGGGCAAGAACCTTCTATTGGTTCTAAGGACCACTTTATCCCTGTGAAATGAGATAAAATCAGGTTCCACTGACAGGGCTTGCAATTCACTGATATGCCTGGCAGAGGTAATGGCTACCAGGAACACAGTTTTCCAAGTTAAGTACTTAAGCTGTGCTGAAGACATAGGCTCAAAGGGGGGTTGCATAAGTTGAGCAATGTAAACATTCAAATCCCAGGCAGGGGCAGGGTCTCTAAAAGGAAGATTGGTATGAAGCAATCCTTTAAAAAATTTACAGAACACAGGATGGGAAGAT
Organism: Neoceratodus forsteri; assembly: GCA_016271365.2. Lineage (NCBI taxonomy): Eukaryota > Metazoa > Chordata > Ceratodontiformes > Ceratodontidae > Neoceratodus > Neoceratodus forsteri. The sequence continues at coordinate 378,034,305 of CM057449.1, forward strand.
AGTGAAGAAGGCTTCCACACAGACAAAAATGCAGAAACAGCTGACAAGTGTACCTTGAGAGCAGCTGGTCTGAGGCCTAGGCCATTAAGATAGACCATATAATCCAGAACCGTAGGCAATTCAGCAGTGTCTGGAGAAATATGCTTCTTAGAACACCAAATGCTGAATCTTTTCCATTTGGAGTTGTAAGTCTTTCTGGTGGAGGGCTTCCGAGAAGCCTTGAGAATATCCAGAACCCCTTGGGAAAGATGCAGATCTGCAAACTCTAACTGTTCAAGAGCCATGCTTTGAGATTGAGAGACTGAAGATTGGTGTACCAAATCCTTCCTTGAGAGGATGTTAACAGGTTGTGATTCCTTGGAAGAGACAGGGGAAGATGGACTGCTAGGGACTGCAACAGGGGGTACCAGGGCTGTCTGGCCCAATCTGGAGCAATCAGAATCACCTTGCATGGTTGTGACCTTATTTTTACCAAAACTTTGAACAGGAGTGGGAAGGGGGGGGAAGGCATACAGAAACTTCCCCTCCCGATTCAGTATCAGGGCGTCCAGAGGGACTGAGCCCAGGACTGGTGGTCTGCAACAAAAGAGAGGGAGTTGGTGATTGTCTGGGGCTGCAAAGAGATCTATCTCTGGAGTGTCCCACCTTGAAAAAATCACTTTCAACACCTGAGGGTCCAGGGACCATTCGTGATGGCCCTGAGAAATCCTGCTCAGTGCATCTGCAGGCACATTGTCCTTGCCTGGGAGGTGAACTGCCACAAGAGAGGTTTTCAGGGAATAAGCCAGGGACCACAACTTCATGGCTTCCATGCACAAGGCCGTGGACTGAGTGCCTCCCTGCTTGTTGATGTACCACATGGTGCTGGTGGTGTCTGTTCTGACTTGAATCACCTTGTTCTGTACTGACTGTGAGAATGCTTTTAGAGCCAGAAAAACTGCCCTGAGCTCTAGAAGATTGATGTGGAGAAGGGATTCTTGGGGGGACCACAGCCCCTGGGCAGTATGGGACCCCAGGTGGGCTCACCAGCCCAGGAGAGAAGCATCTGTGGTAAGGACCACTGAACAAGGCTGAGTGACAAAAGGAACACCTTGTCTCAAATTGTCCTGATCCTGCCACCACTGGAGGGCTTGGATCAAGGGCAGAGTCACTGGGATCAGTTTGGTAAGGGAATCCTTCCTCTGAGACCAAAAAACTCTCAGGTGGAACTGAATATCCCTCATCTGGAATCTTGCACCTTGGAGCACTGCTGTTGAAGCTGCCATGTGGCCCAAGAGCTGGAAGAAATACCTTGCTGGTCGAGATACCTGAAGGCTGAAGGAAGAAGCTAGTTCCATGAGAACCCTTGCCCTTTCTAGAGGAAGAAAGGCTCTTGCTCTGAGTGTGTCCAGTTCTGCCCCTATAAAGGTAAGAAGCTGGACTGGTTTGAGAACTGACTTGGGAAGGTAGAGGAGAAATCCTAGAGAAGTGAGCACTTGTTGGGTCACTTGTAGGTGAGACTTGACTTGGTCTGGAGACTGACCCACTATTAGCCAATTGTCCAGATAAGGAAAAATGGAAATCTTTTGCCTTCTCAGAAAGGCAACTACTACTGCCAGGCAATTTGTGAAAACCCTTGGGGCTAAGGTTAGGCCAAAGGGCATTGCTCTGAACTGATAGTGGCCTGAGGGCAACTCGAACCTGAGGTACTTTCTGTGGGAGCACCTGATGGGAATGTGAAAGTCGGCATCTTTGAGGTCTAGGGAGGCTAGCCAGTCCACTGGTCTTAGAGAGGGAAGGATTATTCCCAGAGTTATCATCTTGAACTTTGGTTTTAAAAGATGTTTGTTTAGATATCTTAGGTCTAGGATGGGTTGCCACTCCCCTGTCTTTTTGGGGGTCAGGAAGTACCTGGAGTACAATCCTTTGCCCCAGTGTAGGGTAGGTACTCTCTCTATAGCTTTTAAAGCTAGGAGAGAAGAAACCTCTGCCTCTAGGGCAAGGGTTTCCAGGAGATTTGCAGGTGAAAAAGATCTGGCTCTCATCTTTGAAAACATTTTTTGAAGCTGAAAACCAGTCCCTGGCTTACTACTTCCGGGACCCACTTTTCTGATGTAATAGACATCCAGTCCTGGAAAAAGTAAGCCAGCCTGCCCCCTACTGGAATAGGAGAGTCGACCCTGGCAGGCCCATCAGGGTGTCTGCTTGGCAGGGACTTTAGGCTGAGGAGTGGATGCAGCCCTGCTCATCCCCCTTCTGCCTCTCCCTCTGAAGAACCCCCTCTGAGAAAAGGAAGAAGAGGCCTGTACTTGGTAAAAAGGCCTTTGAAAAGGCTTGCCCCTGCCCCTAGACTGCTGCCTTTGAGGACTTGCCTGCCTTTCCTTGGCCTGAGCACTCCTGTAGGTGGTCCTGTACTCATCCATTTTCTTCATGTAATTCTCTGTCTGCTCCCCAAACAGAATTACCCACTACAGGAAAATCCATGGCCTTAGTCTGGGTGTCCTGCGAGAGGTTAGTACATCTGAGCCAAGCCATCCTCCGAAGAGCCACAGATGTAGCCATGACTCTTGATGACACATCATTAGAGTCCACAGCAGCAGCATGAAACTGAACTTTAGATGCCTCAATCCCATCTGCAGCCACCTCCACCAGCTCTTTGGCTAGCTGGGGGGAGGCCTGTTTAGCCAGTGCCAGTACAGTGTCCCACCTTGACTTCTGGTACCTGGCTGTATAGGCCATGTAATTCGCCTGCCTGAGTCCCAAAGAAGATGCCATGTACTGCTTCTTTGCCATGGCATCAATCTTCCTAGAGTCCTTGTCGGGTGTGTGTGAAGCCAAGGGAATATTTGCCTTGTCACAGGCAGCAGCCTGCACTACCCCAACATGGCTACATTGTTGATATAAGAGCTCTGTATCTGAGCCTAAAAGTGTATACCTCTTGTCCATTCTTCTATCCACAGGAGGTATAGTATTAGGAGACTTTAAGATTTTTTTGTGTCTGTTTCCCAAAAGATTAATGGAGGGGAACAGACAGTCTGCTGGACTCTGGGATGTCCATCATCTCTACATAATCAGGCTCCTCTTGATCTTCCACAGCCTCCTCCATAGGAAGCTGGAGGGTTTCAGCCACCTTTCTGTAAAACATAAAGTGAGAAGGGGACTCAGAAAACCTAGGAGGAGAAACACCTGAAGGTCTGTCTGGGGAGATGTCCAGTTCCACAGGCACATCCAGACCTTCACTTATATCATCATTGTCAAATTCCCCTTCCTCTTCAAATTCTGGTTCACAAAAATCTTCAAGGGTATACTCTTGAACTGGGGAAAACAACCAAACCGAACCCCTGCCAGAAGGAGCCAGATCGGTCAGAAACGGACAGAGAGATTCCACAATCTGAATCGCTCTGGCTATCTCTTCAGCGGCCGGAATATGAACCTCTGGATCCGAACCAGTCAATTTATCTTCGCGTTTTCTTTTTTTCAGAACCGATCCCTCGGAATCGGCTCTCCTTTTGCCCGAAGAAGTATCGTCCTGGTCAGGGGGCACTCCTTCTGGTTCGGTCGAAACCGAACTGGGCTGGCCATCTGGGTCAGCAGACTTCTCAGTCTCCTTTTCCCTCAGTCTTCCTAATCTCTTCTCAGCAGTAGATTTGGGAAAGTTTTTACATATTTGGCAGTCTGAATCAAGGTGGTCAAACCCCTGACAATAAACACAGGTGGTGTGGGGATCTGTCTTAGCAAAGACCTCCCCACCCTCACTGCAGTGTTGAAACCCAGAGGGCCTGGTTTTTTTCTTGCATTTCTCAGACATGGCCAACCTAACCAAACTTACCCTTTTTTCGGCAATCACCAGGCAAGACTCCCTAATCGGTTCCTAACCGTGTCACGGGTATTGGAAAAAAATGGTTCAAAACACGTTTTTTTAGAACCGATAAGAACCGGTTATAATATTTCACTTTAGTTGCTTCTTACAGGATTGCTGGTTTTAGGAATGACTGGACACCATAAGTAACTTCTAACAGCTCTGAGGTTTATTCAACAAACATAGATTAGATAGACCAGCAGGCCTCAGCAGAACCACTACTACAATCTACTCGTGCGGTTTCTAAAACACAGTTTCCACCCCAGACATACCATTAGCCCAAAACTGCAGGGGGGATGTGGACTAAACCATTCTACACTGTTACTAGGGTAAGTTACCATATACTACATCTCCAATTCTAGTAAAAGAAAGCAATTACCTTGATTTCGGTTTGCATATCAATGACAAATAATTACCAAGCACTATTAACATGATGGTTGAGTCTTACTTTGTGATGAGTTAGGGTCTAAAGTCATTGGTACTGAGCTCTGTTGAAATAAGTCTACCACTGGCTTAAGTCATAACAAAATCTCCGAACCTCTCAGGAACTTTAAGCAGACGCCCTCTTCTGGTCATTCGAGTAGACTGTACACTGGGTACAGCCTCAGGACTTTCTGGCAAAGTGTCATTGAAAACAACAGGTTCTATCTAAGGTTGCTTATACTCTTGACAAGTGTCCTGTTCCTGGCTGTTGTCCCTGGATTCTACTGTTTGTGACAATAAGGATTCAGTTGATTCATCTGCCCATTGTTCTTCAGCCTCCAAAGCAACTGTTCGGTCTCTCCTCAGGTGTCTCCTGTTCCTGCGGTATCGCTGTCCTGCAGGTGTAATCACACTATAGGATCTTGGCTCATCACACATTCTTTCCACTGTAGCAGGTTGCCACCCACTAGAAGTCTCTATGCATACCCTTTCCCCTTCTCTGAATGGAATAAGTGGAGCTGCATTCCTGTCGTAATACTGTTTCTGTCTTTTCTGTAGTCTTTTCAGACATTTATGTGCATCCTTTGGTATTTCAGGTCGCAGTGCCCTTGCATTTGCAGGTAATGTTGTTCTCAACATTCTGCCCATTAACAATTGAGAAGGTGTACAGTTCAGTCCTGTGACTGGTGTATTTCTAAGACTGAGCAAGGCGAGATGTGGATCGGTCTGACCTTGCATAGACTTCAGAAAGATTCTTTTTACTGTCTGGATCATTCTTTCAGCTAAACCATTAGATTGTGGGTATCCTGGGCTGGAATGAGTCATTCTGAACTCCCACAACCTTGCAAATTGCTTCATTTCATGACTTGCAAATGGTACATGATCCGCTACCAGTTCTTTTGGAATTCCATGTCTTGCAAATACAGCTTTCAATTTTGCAATAACTGTAGCTGCTGTCTTGTCAGGCATTCTGAGAACCTCAGGGTATTTTGACAAATAGTCCACTACTATTAAGTAGGAGTGTTCCCTAAAGTCAAAAATGTCTGCACCAAGCTTTAACCATGGCATGTCAGGTATTTCACGTGGACACATTGGCTCTTTATGGTTGCTGGGTAAGAGTTCCTGACAAGGTCCACATGCTTCAACCATCATTTCTACTTCTCGATTCATGCCTGGCCAATACATCACAGCTCTGGCTTGTGCCTTCGACCTTTGTATTCCTTGATGGCTGCTGAAGTCTTTGTAGCATATCTGTTCTCAGCTCTTTGGGTATGATGATTCTTTTACCCACCATTATGAGTTCATTTTCTATGTATATATTGTGTCTCATGGGCCAATAGTGCTGAAGTTTGATGCTGACTTGTTTTTTCCTGTTAGGCCATCCTTTGAGTTGCATTTCTTTAAGCAACTGTAAGTCACTGTCCCTCTGTGTGGCCTGTTTTAGCCCCTCTAACATGCTGTCAGGCAGTGTTTCTGTTGCTTGGATTGAGTATGACTTTTTCACTACTTAGATCAATGTCTCCCTCTGTTGGTTTTCTTGGTACTGTCCTGGACAGAGAGTCTGTAATCAGAATATCTTTTCCTGGAATATACATTACCTGTATGTCATATTTCTGTATCTGTAACAGCATCCACTGCAATCTTGCTGGAGCCTTTCCAATTGGTTTGTTCAGTATGGACTGTAGTGGCTTGTGATCTGATTGTACTTTCACTGACCTTCCATAAACATACTGATGAAATTTCTGTAGAGAGAACACAATTGCTAGGAACTCTTTTTTTATCTGTGCATAGTTTCTTTCAGCACTGGACAATGACCTAGATGCATAAGCTATTGGTCTGTTTCTTTGTAGTAGACAAGCACCTAGTCCATCCTTAGATGCATCTGCTTGAATTTCAATGTCCTCTTTTGGATCAAAGAATTTTAATACTGGTGCACAAGAAATAGTCTCTTTCAGTTTTTGTAAGGCTTCTTCCTGTGCTGGCTGCCACTGCCACATGACATCTTTTTTGAGTAGCTGCCTTAGTGGTGCAGTGAGGTTTGCTTCATTTGGAATGTACTGCGCCAAGTATCAAGTCATTCCTAACAGTCTCTGTAGTGCTTTTTTATCTTCGGCAGGGGGCATCTCAGCTATTGCTTCTACTTTGGCTTCATCAGGCCGTAGTCCATTTTCGGTTATGATGTGCCCCATGTATTTCACCTCACTCACCAAATACTGTATTTTGTTACTATTGAACTTTACATTGAGTTCCACTGCTCTGTCCATCACTTTTCTCAGAATATTGTCATGCTCCTTCTTGGTAGCTGCAGCTATAAGCATGACATCAGCTATTTCAAAAACACCTGGTATGTCCCCGAAGTGTTCAGCATTTCTCTGCTGGAATACTTCACTCGCAGACCGTATACCAAAAGGAAGTCTGTGAAACTTGTACCTTCCCCATGGACTGTTGAATGTACATAGGTCTGCAGATTCGTCATCTAATTTGATCTGCCAGTACCCATCTTTTCATCTAGAATTGTAAAAACTTTTTACCTACAGGCTTACTCTGAATATCCTCCAATGTGGGGATGGAGAAGTGATGTCTTTTGATAGCTTTATTTAAGTCTCTAGGGTCCAAACACACCCTGATCTCGCCATTTTTCTTTTCGGTAATTACAAGGCTATTTACCCATGTTGTAGGTTTTCTTACCTTGCTAATCACCCCAATTTGCTCCAGTTGTTCCAGTGTCTGTTTTAGTCTGTCTGTGATTGCATATGGGACTTTCCTGCACCCATGTATCACAGGAGTAACATTTGGGTCAGTATGTATGTGGTAAACTCCTGGGAATTCTCCTAGGCCTTCGAATACTGTTTTATATTGTGCAAGAAGTTCCTCTTTTCTGCTTGGTGTCTTGGTTTTAAGCACCTTTACTTTGCGAATCAGATCCAGGATGACACATGCCTGTTTACCCAGTAGAGAAGCTCCCAATGTGTTAGTGACATAAAACTGCAGATTGGCCTCTCTGTCGGTGTCTTACACTTTAGCTCACTTTCCTTCAGGATTAATTTGTGCTCCTCCATGCCTTTGGATAGTTGGTCGGCTTGATTTGTTTCTTGTATGAAACTGCGCACATTTCTTTAGTCAGTATATTGCTTCAGCCCCAGTGTCCAACTTGAACTTAACTAGCTGTCTCATTATCTTCAAGGTAGTGTACCACCCTTCATCTGGTATTTGTGTCCGCACCATTTCTTGTTTTCTTTTTACAGCACCCACAAATAGTGCTTCTACCCCTTTAGTCATTTTCTCATGAGGTTTGCTGGACTTTTTGGACCTGCACATTTTTGCATAATGGTTGAGGCCACCACATTTATGACATTCTTGTCCATACTCTGGACAAGCCTTTGGTGCACGTCCCTTGCCACACCTTCCACACGTGTATGGTTTTTGTGCACATGTCTCACGTGTTGTTAGCAGGTGGTCTGGTTTTTGGCCTGTATTACCATCCTGTCTTGAACAATAATTCTTAAATGCTTCCATAACCTCATCTGCTTTTTAGCTTGTGGGTCAGCATACATTATATTGAGGGTATTGTACACCTCGAGGGCCTCATCCCCGATCATGTGCAGCAGGACTGCCATTTTCATTTCCTCTGACTTATCATCTAATCCTGTGGCTGTGAAGTACAGACTTAATCTCTGTGCCCACCTTCTCCAGTTTTCTGCAAGATTTCCAAGCAATAATAGTGGTGGAGGTGGCTTAAATTGCTCCATACTGCCAAAAATACTTTGTTATACAGTCTTTTAGTAAGCTTTAGGTACTCACAAACACTGTCCTTTGTTTCTTTTCTTGGCAGCACAAACTTTTCTTCTTTCTTGCAACTGCAGCACTGCAAGTTCACTTCTGACACCATATAATATTTCACTTTAGTTGCTTCTTACAGGATTGCTGGTTTTAGGAATGACTGGACACCATAAGTAACTTCTAACAGCTCTGAGGTTTATTCAACAAACATACATTAGATAGATCAGCAGGCCTCAGCAGAACCACTACTACAATCTGCTCGTGCAGTTTCTAAAACTCAGTTTCCACCCCAGACATACCGTTAGCCCAAAACTGCAGGGGGATGTAGACTAAACCATTCTACACTGTTACTAGGGTAAGTTACCATATACTACACCTGTAACCACACACTAAGTAAACACACTAATTTCAATAACAAATGGTCAGTTCAGCTGAACCGAACTGCACTTTTACAAGTTCCACACAGAAAAGCAAAACAATTCCTATCTAGTACTCATGGCACCACAGACAGAGACTGAACCAACTATGCGGATACTTTTTTCGGTTTAAAAACTGATGAAGACTGAAAACTTTAACCAACTTTCAAACCGAGCTGAAGGAGAAATCTCCAGAGCGACCGTTCAGTGAGGCGGAGTAAAGAATCTGACGGTTTAAGTTCAAAACACTCCAGACAGAGACTTCAACCGAGCTCGAGCTCAGCATTCTATGCCCTGCATAGAAAGTTAACTCTTTGTTCTCCGGGGCAGTTCAAAAGTTGGGAATCGCTGCAATTCTCAGAATGCAGCAAGACTTCATGTTGTTTGAAAGTATGTCTCTTTGCAGATGACACAAAGATCTGCAACAGAGTTGGTGCACAAGGTGGGGTGGAAAGGATGAGAAGGGACTTGGCAAGGTTAGAGGAATGGTCAAATGTATGGAAGTTTAGATTCAATGCTAAGAAGTGCAAGGTAATGCACCTGGGAAACAAAAACCAAGGGGAAGAGTACACAATGGGGAGTGAGATACTAACAACAACAAAAATGGAAAGGGGCCTGGGGTAGTCATATCAGATGACTTAAAGGTGGGCAAGCAATGTGAGAGGGCAGTAAGGAGGGCTGGGGATACTGGGATGCATAGGGAGAGGCATCACCAGTAGAAAACAGGAAGTTGTTCTCCCTCTGTACAGACAGCTGGTGAGACCCCATCTGGAGTACCGCATGCAGTTCTGGAGACCCAATCTCCACAAGGACATAGACAGGATGGAAGCTGTGCAGAGGAGGGCAACTAAAATGGTGCAGGGTCTGCACCAGAAGACATATGAAGAGAGACTAAAGGAGCTTAATATGTATAGCCTCGAGGAAAGGAGGGAGGGGGACATGATAGAAACTTTCAAGTACCTCAAGGGAATCAACAAAGTCCAAGAGGGTAGCATCTTTCAAAAAAGGTGTGCAAGAACAAGGGGCACAATTTGAAGATACAGGGGTGGCTCAGAGGTAAAGTAAGGAAGTATTTTTCACAGAGAGGTTGTGGATGCATGGAACGGCCTTCCTGAGGAGGTTGTGGAGTCAAAAACAGTGGTTGAATTCAAGTATGCATGGGACAGTCATAAAGCAATTCTGGGGGGTGGGGGTAGAAAGAAGTAGGCTGCTGGTTAACTAGGATCTGCAGCTTATCCATTAGGTAGGGAAATGGGCAGAATGGGTGGGCCAAGCGGTCCTCATCTGCTGTCAAATTCTATGTTTCTATGTTTCTAATTTCAGAAATGCCACAGAATTATGACAATATTGAAATTTGAAAAATTCCACACAGCTCTAATCAGTGTATATTTTTTCATCTTAATAGTGTGGCATTCATACTCTTTCCTTGTGATGATACATACTTTATTTCAATATATAATTTTGTCTATTGAAATACAGTATAAAAGAACTATGTAGTTTGCAACCTAATGTGCATTCATCAATGGGCAAGCACCTCATCCTTGCAGCTGCTTTTAAGCATGAGCTGCCCACCGACTACAGCGGCGAGACCAGGAGCCTGCCTGCTGCCACCCACCCACCACTCTCCAAGCACAGGCTTGCTGCCCACTTCAGGCAAGCACCTCATCCTCACAACTGCTTTTAAGCTTTGAGCTGTCTGCTGACTACAGCGGTGAGACTGGGAGCCTGCCTGCTGCCACCTGCCCACTTCGGGCAAGCCCCTTATCCTCGCAGCTGCTTTTAAGCTTTGAGCTGCCCGCTGACTACAGCTGCAAGACTGGGAGCCTGCCTGCTGCCACCCACATACTGCTCTCCAAGCACAGGCTTGCTGCCCACTTCGGGCAAGCACCTCATCCTCGCAGCTGCTTTTAAGCTTTGAGCTGCCTGCCGACTACAGCGGCGAGACCAGGGGCCTGCCTGCTGCCACCTGGCCTCCGCTCTCCAAGCACAGGTAATTACCGAAGCCAGATCTTCAGCCCTCAGTTGCTGTTACAGCAGAGATCCTGGATTTTTTTACGAATCCCTGGCACCATCTGACTGCAGTGCCCCCATTGGCTGCTCACCATCTTGGTAAACTCCATGAGTGGCTAGCTCTGGAATACAGTGTGGCTGCTTTCGCAGGACTAATTGCACGCATGTGCACAAATTTTGTAGTCTGTGCTGCCTGGCTCTCGCTACTAGTGTGTGCACATAATACCAATTACAGCTAAACTGAAAACTGGGATTCCTACTGCTGATTTTGTGTTTGTTTAAGGACTGTTACTAGCCTGTATTTGCTCATTCTGGTAGGAAAAAAAGAGAGTAAAATACTGTTTGTTTGCTCTGCTAGTTTCCGTGTTTTAGCCTAGCCAGACCCCTTAGTCTTCCCATTCTCTCCTTTGTGTGTCACTCTCTCCTCTACAAGTTCTTAAATATACCTAAACCACTCCCTCTTCTCTGCACCTCCTCCCATTGGCCATCTTGTCCTACACAAATTTAAAGCTGCAGAACACCTCCGGAAGTGCAGTCCTGCCCCACAGAACTACATTTCTAACAGCTCCTTGCCTCACTACTCCCTCCTCTCCCCCTTCATAAGACTGACTACGCTAATTCTCTCCTACTACTTCAGATTGTCCCCCATTGTCCCTTGGAAAGATGAAGCTGGCACTGCCTATATTATGAGCCATCTCCCTAACTACTACACTGGTATTGACTGACTTCTGTGCTATGGTGCTGGCCTGTGATTAACAGCTCCTCTCCTTCCTCTCATTCTCCCACCTCCCCTGTCTCAACCCTCTTCACTCACTACTAGGGTTAAATCCACCCTGGGGTACATCTCTCTCATCCTACTCACTAAAGGAGAATGCCGCCTCCTTGGCCACTACCTGGCTAACATCTCTTGGTCTCCTACTATTCCCTCCTGCCAATACATCATCCTACTATCACTGCTCTCCCTTGCTGGGAACATTGAGTGCAACCCTGGCCCAACAAACCCCCATATCACCCCCTCCTCCAGCATCTGGACAAACGCCCCTGGTCTTAAAATCACACGTATCAATGTCTGCAACCTTCCATCTAAATTCACTGACCTTGAGGCTTGGATTGAGCTACATAAGCCCCATATTCTGGGACTCACTGAAACATGGCTAAAGCCACACCACATTGAAAACACCTTCAAAATACCTGGCTACTCCTACCTATGCCTCGACAGGCCAGGCAGGAAAAAAGGTGGTGGTGTGGCCCTGCTCCTAAGGGGACCCCTCTCAGCTAGCATTGTCCTACACTTTGACCCTTCCTCACCTAGTGAATGGCTACTTTCCGAACTGACCCTGGGATCCTGCAAGAAACTCTGCATTGGCTGCTGCTACAACCCCCCCCCCGCCGCTACTGGAACCATTGGACTCACCAGCCTCCTCCAAGGCCTGAGCTCTCTAACTCCCCATAGGGAATCTATCCTTCTTGGTGACTTTAATCTAAACTGGCAGAGATGCCACCAACCTGACTATGTATTCCTGTTAAAGCAGCACAACCTGCTGCCGGCAATCACTCTCCCCACCAGACTCAATCCACGCTTGGCCACCAAGACTCTACTAGACTGGACTCTCATAAACAGGGAGGACCGAGCATTACACACTGGCACCATGGCTGACTCTATAAGCGATCACTCACCGACCTATCTCCTCTGGTCTTTCAAACTAAAGTGCCCCCCCACCCAAATACCTATCTCTCAGAAATTTCAGCTACCCAGTACCCACAAATCTCCTCGAGGAGGCCAAGTCCTTGGACTGGTCCATGCTTTTTTCCCTTTCCAATGCAGCCCCGGCAGTTTTCACATTTACCCGGACTCTACTAACACTCCAGGACTGCTTTTTCCCTGTCACCACCAGACGGGTCAGAGGCAGGTGCTCGCACTGGGTCTCTAAAGACCTCCTAACCCTAATGAAGGCCAGAAACCATGCCTGGACCACTTTCAAAGCAACCCCCTCTCCTGCCCTCTGGGATGCTTACAGATGCATGAGGAATAAATGTAAACAACAGGCAAAATTTCTGAAACAGACTAGCTTCAGCAATCTGCAAAAGGCCAACCTTGGAGACCCTAGAAAATTCTGGGACTCAATCAGCTCCCTCCTAAACCCCCACCCCAGCTACGCTGCACCACATCTCAACTCCCAGGATGGGCTGCTGACCAACCTTCATGATGTGGCCAGTGTCTTCAACTGTACGTTCACCAACTTATCCATGTACCTAAATAAGCTGCCAACTACCCAACCTCAAAGCTCAGCCCTAACACCTGATACACCACCATCCTCCTCCAGCTCTGCCACTCACCCACAAATACCCCCATTCTATTTTAAAGCCCTCTCCATACATGACACAGTGAAGCTACTCAAAAGTCTACCTAACCACGGCTCCTCTGGATCTGATGGGCTATCTCTAATCTTCCTTAAGCTGATCTCTCCAGCGATTGCCAAGCCACTCACCTTCATCTTTAACCTTGCCCTTTCCACCTTCTCCATGCCTGACCCATGGAAGATAGCTTAGGTTATCCCCATTCTTAAATCTGGTGACCCCAAATCCTCTGATATTTTACTGTCCGATATCCATCCTCCCTCATCTCAGTAAACTACTCCAGAGAGAGCAGTCCACAATCAGCTCACTAAGTACATAGGCAAATACACCCTCCTATGCAACCAACAGCATGGCTTTTGCAAGAACCATTCCTCTGCTACTGCTGTCACCCTTCTGACCAACCACATCCTCTCTAACATGGATAATGGTAAAGCCACTGGGGCTGTCTTCATTGACCTCTCAAAGGCATTTGATATGGTTAACCATGCTCTTCTTACCTCCAAGCTTAGCCTCCTTGGTTGTTCTCAGAAAGTCACAAGCTGGTTCACTAACTACCTTACCGATCACTCACAATTCATGTGTATTGGTCAAACCTGCTCCCCCACCCTGCCTGTCTCTGTGGGGGTCCCTCAAGGCTCAATCCTGGGTCCCCTCCTTTTCTCTTTATTTGTTAATGCACTCTCCTTTGACTGCCTCAACTGTCATTCTCTCCTTTATGCAGATGACCTTGTCCTCTTCCACAGTGACAAATCCACAGCCACAATCTCCTCAGTTCTCTCACACAACTATGCTGTGGCCCACAGCTGGTTCTAAAAAAAACTCCTCTTAGTAAATGCCAAAAAAACTAAATCCATGCTGTTCAGCTCTAAGCCCTTTCTGGCCAAAACTAAAAACCATGCCCCCTTACGCATTCTCACCCCAACGGCTCAGCTCTGGAGGATGTCAACACCTACAAATACTTAGGAGTACTGCTCAACCTCTCCCTCACTTTCAATGAGCATGCAAATTTCCTTATCAGAAGGTTCCATCAAAAGTTAGGTGCCGCCCATAGATTCAGGCAATACCTTACCCCTGAAGCCAGACTAGCCATTGTCCAGGGTAATCTTCTCCCTATTCTTGACTACTGCTCCCATATTTATGCCAGGACCTCAGCTACTGCCATGGCTAAACTCTCCGCTGCCTACAACAGTGCCCGTTGCTTTGCTTTATTGGCCCCGTTCTCCACCCACCACTGTACCCTCTATAATACCCTTGGATGGCTACAGCTACAAGGTCGCTTTGACCTAGCCCTCTGCTGCATGGTAGACAATGTCATCTGCATGGCTCCAGAATCCCCCCTAACTGTCCTTCTGAAACCCAGAATGCTCCTCCGCAACCTCCGCTGTAATGGTACTCCCCCTCTAGCTATTCCTAGGGTATCCACCAACATGGGTAGCAGAGCTTGGTCTGCAGCTGCCCCTTTGCAGTGGAACAAACTACCAGCTGAACTCTGTTCCATTGACACACACTCCAGTTTCAAGTCTGCCTTAAAGTCTGGTTCCTGGCAAACTCATCCTGCACTGCTCCCTGTGGTTTGACACCAACCCACACTAGTCAACTCCCCAGCCCAGGGGTTACCCACCTATCCACACTAGTCAACTCCCCTGCCTACAACTGTTATATTGTATTTTTCACAGTAATATTTGACTTCCTTGTCTGTACATATTGTATATATATTTTTTTACTGAGTATTCTGTGTATTACTTGCTTACTGGATGATGCAGTCTCACATTGTACACTGTACCTATGATTTGTTTGTTTTGTACCAAATCTCCTCATGTCTGATATTGAAACCTTGTATTCACTGCTCTCAAATGGACCTATGCATCAAACCTGTATATTGTGTCTACTATTGTTGCTTGTATCAAATCTGTTTCATGTTTATTACTGTTACCTTGTACTCCACTGTCACTGTGTTCCATGTGTTATGGCCTGGGTCGTTCGTGAAAATGGTCCCTGGGATCAGTGCACTCACCCGGTTATCAAAGTCATAAATAAAATCTTTGGCCCCTAATTGTGTTAAAACCTTTCTACCATTCCCATTTAACTAACGCCTACTCTTCTTTGCTTTTGTAGGCTTTTCCTGCAAAAGTGACAGAAGATGATAAATTAGTAAAAGGAATGCTGGAGAAGAGAATTTAGTTTTTTATACACTGTAGTTATTTTTTTACCCACTGTATCCTAATATGCTTTGCAATACATGAGTATGGAGAGAAATAAATAGAGAGAGAGAAAGAGATATTCATTTTAGAGGGTAAATACTGTATAACTTGATGAAGGTCACCCAATGAGTAAGTAGCAGTAAGACTCAAACCTGGGTCTCCAGGAAAATTAAGGAACGCCTACTTAATAAACAAACAGAAAAAAAAACATTTTACCACCTAGAACTACAGTTCATGGGTACAAATCCAACTGTTCAATGTGCCTTACTATCCACTGCACGTACAAAGGACCCCCCCCCTCCACAATTAACCACTACATGGATGGAGAAAGAGCCAGGCCTCAGAGCAGGTGGCTTCTGTCAGGCTATACTTGATGGAGGTGCTGCGCAACAAACATTGATTAGCTGGACTAATAATATAATGTAGTTGCTGTAATTACCCACTGAAAACTGCTCTGGTTTTGAGAATAATTCTATTCTTACGATATTTATAGGGCAAAGTATATAGCTGCTTTCCAGAAACACAAATGAAGCTCTCTGCGTTTGATGAATTGGTTGCAATGATAAGAAATATTTTATAGTACCATTTCAGGAAGACAATACTCCACAGTTACTGAGAAATATATAATTGAATGAAGCTGAAAGTCAAATTTGAATGCAAATGTATTTTTCATTAGTGACTACTAAGCTGGTTTAATATTAGACCACAACAATTGGTAGCTCTACTAAATAAAGCAGAATCAAAAGGCACATTTAAAGGTCTGTGCTATTTTTGTTATCCTTTTAATGAACAGGTATTGAAAATGGCACAAAAATAAAGTGTGTGTGTGTGTGTGTGTGTGTGAGTATATTAATATTTAGTTTATTAAGCAAAATCAATTAATTAAATGTTCACATATCTGTTCAGAAAATACTTGGTAGCAAAGTCATGCACCTTTAGACTTGTGGACTATCTGGATAAAAAGATGAAAGCAATAGATAGAGAGAAAAGCAAACAGTTGGAGGAGAGAAAGAAAATGAAGAAACAGGAATAGGAATGAAAGTGTTTGAAAGTTCCCAGTTCCCACCCTGCTAAAACTCTAATGTCAAATAAATATACGTGTGTGTGTGTGTGTGTGTGTGTGTGTGTGTGTGTACTCTCATCCCATTCCATGTGTAAACAAGCTGAGGTGGTACAGTATAGGAGAATAGGGTGAGAGTTAGGCCCGATGACCCCAATGCACACCTGTCGCCTGTTGGTGTTTGAAAGGTGGGGGTTGGGGAGGTAGGGTTGGTAACCCTAACATTGATTTTCCAGACTTTTGTCAGTGTGGAATCAACCCTAACTGCTGCATTAAAACAGAGATTTTTTGCAATGACGTTCCCTTTTTTTGAGAAAGTATAATATTACTTGTATCTTTGCTCTCTGTGGGAGTGCAGGCCCTCTGGGCCCTATGCTCCCACCCACCCATAAGTATACAGACATAGCACAGGAGGCAGTGCTCCCAGGTTTGCAAACTGGTATCCATAGATGGGATCATAGGCCCTTCGGGCCCTGTATTCCCAGCCACGCATAAATGTACAGGCATAGTGCAAAGAGGGCTCTGTCCTCCTAGTTATGCATAACTCAATCCATAGGTGGGAGCATGGGCCCTCTGGGCCCTGCACTCACACCCAGTCATAGGTGTACAGGCATAGCACAGGAGGGCCCTGTGCTCATAGTTTAGCATAATGGTATGCATAGGTGAGAGCGCAGGCCCTCTGGACCCTGTGCTCCCACCAATCCATAAGTATAGTCACATAGTTCAGGCCTATAGACATTCAAAGAAACCCTTGCAACAGTTATTTGGCAACATCTCAGTAACCATAGCAACTTTGGAAAAAAAATTCCTTTGCAGTTTTATTCATGACCTAGCCACCTTCATGCATGCTTGTACACCTAATGATTAGTGAAAAACCTGGATCTCAAACCTTTTTCAAGATATAGCTGCGGAAAGTGCCTTGACCACCAAAATGTTATCCTATAAGAAAATTCACAACTTCAGAGTACTGTAACTATGGAACCAGTGTAAATGTTTTCACCAAATCAGCAAAATGCATATCTGTGGGGCAAGGGCTTGACACCCTGCAAAGTTCAGCCCATTCACTGAAAAAATACCACCAACAGCTTCATCTGGTTCAAAGTCAGTTGGCATTCATCTGTATCCCTTTCCCCCCTGGTTGTGCCTGAAAATAGGTAGAATTTGTCTAGTGCACTTACCCGGTCAACAAAAACTAAATTAAATAAATAAATAAAAGTCCAAACCATGTAGCGGCAGTGAGGTGGAAAAGAAACTGTGGTTTTGGCGGATGCTACAATGTTATCCTATGGAAACAATTCACAGCTTTAGAGTACTGTAAATATGGAACCGATGTAAATTTTTTCACCAAACCATGAAAAGGCACATCTGTATTGAAAGGGCTTGCCACCCAGCAAATTACAGCCCAAATGTCAAAACCGTGTAGAGGCAGTGAGGTGGCAAAGAAAGCATGATTTGGGGGATTGCACTGTCGCAAATTGCGAAAGTGTGTCACACTTTCACAAATTTGAAAAAGTTTCATGCTTGTACTGTTGCAAATGGGAAAACCAAAATTAACATATTTCTGGGTCTTTTTGTAAAAAAAGTGATGCATGGATGCTGTTCCTAGGACCCCATTTAGGTAAACACAACAGTTGGTGTTTACCGAGGGGCAGTAGTTTTTAAACTATAATGTTTTTTTCTCCACCACTAACTGAAAACAAGGTGGTGGTGGCACAACAGTACAGAGAGCATATTAGACAGTTAAACGTGCTGTCATGGACGAATCTGTCACTGTCGCTTGGAACATATATATTGTTCCCATAGGATACAATGAGAAACTTTAAACTGTAATAACTTTTGAAAGGATTAATATTTTTTTTACCAAACCATCGAAAAGCACTTTCCTGTCCCAGTCTCCATATATACCCTAAAAATTTCAGAACAGATGGACAAACTGTTTGGGCTGTGGAGACAAGCAAAGAATTCACAATGTTTGAGGATTTTGCACACTTGTTGATGCTCTGCAGCTCCGCAACTGCAATTCCGACAGCAATGAAAATTTACACATCTAGAGACCTATGGTATGCAAATAGGCATGCCAAATTTCAGGTGAATCAGATGAACAGTTGCAAAGTTATTAAAGTGCAACATTTTGGATTTAATGTAGTCATGGCTGTGCAACCCTAACTATACCTCCCCTACCTGGCAGGTATAATATATAGGCATGGGGTCCTAATGTCGCAAGACATTATACCACAGCAATATACCGTGCTGCCAATACAGCGCAATATATTGCCAGTGGCGTAAGTCTTTTTTTTGTGGGGGGGTCTGCACACCGCACCCCCCATTACGGGGGGCTGCTCCCCCTGAACCCCCAACTAATATATCTAACTCCGGGAGGGGGTTATAGTATATCACACAAAGTGAAAAATAAAAATTAATGCGTCTGGAACTGGGAATCAAACCCCGGTCCAAAATGCACTGCTTGCCTCCCTTGCTGCCAGTGGCTCGTCCCATTAAGCCATGGCAGCTGCTCAGCAGACCCCTGTCCTAGTAGAGGTCTTATCCTCTGCCAGGGAGAGTGAGAGGGTGCACAACATGAATACTATCTTTCACGGTTTTGCACCCTCTCGCTCATCCCTATAGTGCTGTTACTATGGTGCAGATCACTGTAGAGAGTACGATAAAGGGACCCGGTAGCTATTAGGTATATATATATATACTGTATATATCTATATATATACCCTGTGTGTGTGTATATATATATATATATATTATACAGTCATGGTAATGCCTGTATGTTAGGGTTGCATTGGTGTTTCTTTAAAGAAAGCCATTTTCAAATGCTTATAATTCAGCTGTTTTTGTTCTCCTTTGGTAACCATGTAAGGCCCATTAGGCTTAATACCTGTTTTCAGTGGTGACCAAGGAGCACTGGGGAGGTTAAGTGACTTCCTCGGGGTCACACAGTATGCAAGTGGAGGTTGTGGGAATCAAACCCAGGTCCGCTGTATGTACCAAGCTCATTCACAGTTTGTTACTCTGACCTCTTGGCTATACAAATGTTATGTCTAGGCTACACTGCCTAGACTCTTAGACCTTAGGGGCAAGGTTTTCATAATGTCGAGAATGCCACAAGTCCCAGATGGGCCGAACATATGGCGCATGGGGCTTGCAGCATTCTCCTGTCGGGAGATCAGAATTATCTATCCTGTGCACTGATTGCTGCATGTTAGACCTTTGTGGTCTAGCTTGTGGCAATCCTGAGGGCCTTTTTAATGGAGCGTGCACCGGATATTTGGTGCATGCTTCCATAAATAGTGGAAACTGTAGCATCTGCGCTTGAGATTGGAAGACTTGGGTGCAGTTGTGGTGAATGCATTTGGCCCACTGCCACGGTGCAGGGCTTGTCACAAGCCCTGTGCCATGCTTTGAAAATCCTGCCCTATGATTGCAGAATTTGGCATGCATCTTCTCAGGCATAGGGTCTACTAATATGGAAGATTTTACAGAAATCTGTCCATTTTCGATTTATAGAGTACTGCATTTTAGCCCAATGATTGAGAAAAAAACTGTAAGTAGTTAAATGGAAATGTCCACATAAAAACGGGTCCCACCTCTGTGAAGCAAGGCCCGATTAGCACTTCCTGAACAGTAGCATTTTTTTTTTGTCTCCAGTGATGTTTTTAATTTAATTTATAATTTATCTGGTTGATCCTGCCTTGCTCTCCATCAACATTTCATAGTAAAACACTCAAAGCAGCGCTCCCACAACCACACACGGCTGTCCCGAGAATGATGTTTCAGGTGGGGAGTAGTCACGGGTCTGTCCATTGCTTTACTGTAGGACTGGAGCTTCTAATTGCACCAGTTTGCAAAATGCACATCTCAGTGTTATACTGAGACTGGGTATATGGACTGCCAGTCTATATCTGATCTCGGTATAACACTGAGACATGCACATTCCAAATCAAAGCAATTAGAGGCTCTGGCCATACAATAAAGTAATGAACAGCCCTGCGGCTGCTCCCCACTTGATTCTTTATTTTTTTGTGAGGGAGAAGTAGAATGAGGCACACAATGATCCCCGTATTATAAAGAGTAGCACTGCATTAACAAGCTTACCACCAAGTTAACCAGACTCAGTGCATCTGTGCAGGGTGGGATCATATCCAAAGGGTTACTTGGCACTGCACTCAATAGCAAGGATACAAAGACTATACCTCTGTGATCTTGCAAAAGAGGGTGCCCTCTTGCAAACAGGATGCAGTGGTATGGAACTCCTTTCCAATGCCTCTAAGATGCTCTCAGTCTCACCAGGTTCTTAAAAATGAATGCCGTAAGTTCCTCCTGTCTAATGGTAAGTGCACATGTACAGTAATTGATCCATTATATTCATACTTACCTTGGCTTTGTCATTCTACCACATGACAATTGTGCACTTATTGTAGTTGTATTCTGAATTCTAACATCTCTTCATGTTGCTTCAGTATTTTGCCCACCCAGTCTGATGTCATTGCATTTACTGTGTCCTTGAAAAGCTGTTCATTTATTGTCTATAACTCTCCTGTGTTGTGCCTGAAAATAGGCAATGTTTTGTCTAGTGTACCTACCTGGTCAACAAAGACAAAGTAACTAAATAAATTATAAATTTAAAGGCTTTTGTAAGCATTACAAGCTGCTGAGACAGACCTAATTAATGCTTATGAAACCCTGCTTGTATCAATTTGCACAGTGGTGTGAGACCCCTGCCCCCCATGGCACTAGTGCTGATGACCCCCACTTCCACTCATCACATCTCTGTTAGTACAGAGCTGTATTGCAGATCCCAGCCTTGGCTATTTAATGGTTCCCCTGCCCCCAGTTACTGTTAGTACAGAGCTGTATTGCTGATCCCAACCCTGGCTATTTGATGGCTCCCCTGCCCCCAGCTACTGTTAGTACTGTGATATATTGCAGATCCCAACTCTGGCTATTTAATGGTTTCCCTGTCCCCAGTTACTGTTAGTACTGTGCAGTATTAAAGATCCAAATCCTGGCTGTTTAATGGTTCCGCTGCTCCCAGTTACTGTTAGTACTGTGCAGTACTGGCCGTCTAATGGAGAACAGAAAACTGGGTGGAGACCGCTCTGGAGCAAAAACAAAAAATGAAGCTGAGCTTTAAATAAATTTGCAATATCTTATTGCAATACCAGTACAGAAAGTGCTGCAAAAGACACCACTGCCTCAACTCTTATTTAAGAGTCTTTGTCAGGGGGTGGAGCAGTGGGCAGACAGGTATAACATTTATACACTTCAGTTCAGTTGTTAACAGTTACAATTTTTATTGCTCATGGCCGGTCTGCAATCAAGAATCAGCAGGTATAGAACAATACCCCAATCCTTGCAAACAACAATAACATCCAAATCAAGTGCATACAAGTAATGAAATAGGTGCAATACTACTAATAAAGCCGAGTGGCATACATACAGTATATGTACAGTATATACAGTACATTGTAAATACTTTGGAACTGCACTTGGAACCGCACACTAGAGCAGACTAGATAGACTGAAAAGCCTTTAACTGTTGGCATGTTTGTATGTTCATATATGAACTTAGTGCCAAATCATTGTGTGCTCAAACTAAGCAAAAGCACTACCATACAATCAGTAGGGCTGTTAGGTGATACTTGTGCTCTAAACAAGGAAACAGGAGATCAAAGTAAGTAACCACTCACCCTCACCCTCACCCAGGCCCTGATAGTATTGTGGAGCTGTACTATAGCCCTTGCCTAGCAGTCTAGTGGACACCACTCTCTTAATTGAACCCTGTCAGTATTGTGAAAGTGCATTAAAGCCCTTTCCATGCAGCCTAGTGAACCACTTTTCCTCACCTGACCTGTTGGTATGTTGGAACTGTACAAAAGCCTTTCCTTGGCAGCCTATTAGAATCCCCTCCCTCACCAAATCAAGTATACTGGTGGTGAAATCCATGCACTTTGCTATGTGGAGCACTTCACATCATAGCCATAATTACACAAAGTACTCCGCAACATGAAGTGAATAACTTCACCTTTCATTTAAATGCGAAATCCCATTGTTTTCTAAGGACTTTGCGCTGACTTCACCTTTGTTTTGGCCTTAAAGGTGAAGTTTGCAATGAACCATGGGATGGCAGATCACATGGGCTCTAGATTGTCTTGCACAGCCTCAGTTCTGCGTAATGTGCATAGTGGAAAGCTGGAGACATTTTGCTCTCAGGGCTCTGTGAATCAAACCATTGAAAATCCTTTTGAAAATAATTTTTGAGCCAATTTCTTTGGTCAGAATTTAGTACATATATTGTAGGAAACCCTCCTGTACTTACATCATCAAGTGTTTATTGTTTTTGTGTGCATTTTGAATGTTAATTTAGAACATTCAGTCTGTGCACTGACAGACACTACAGAAGTGTGCTTCTGGGGAGGGGGGATCTGTGGTGAAGGGAGATTCACAGTGAAGAAGACGGTCTTTCTAACTGTTGTTGGGTAGCTAGTGTGTTAGTATTTGTGGGCTCATGTACACACAGTAAAACTTGTTTGTTGTGGTGCTGTGCCTTTTTTCAGTCAGTTTAAAAGATTTGGTTGTAGTATACTGAACTGTTACATTATCTGCACATTACCTTTAGTGTGTGTGTGCATGTCGTCAAGTCAGACACATCTTATTGCACCACACCATAATCACACTCTGAATCTCTTAACCGTCAGTGGTATTTTTTACTGCTTTGCTCTCTCTTGGTAGTAGACTGGTACTGCAGCTGTTCTCCTCCCCCTCCGCGCCCTGCAAAAGAAAGTATTATTTTTCCAGTTTTAGATTTGTGACCACTGGTTAAGGTGTTGTTGTGCCTGTGCGACTGCATCTCTTGAGTGCTCAATCTCCATCTAGCTGTGCGTCTGCATTTGTTTAGGGCCCAGTCTCCATCTGTAAGCCACAGTTGTTGTTTTTTAGCTTCCCATCCACCCCAAAGTTCAGAAATCTAAATTTGTTATTAATTTTCTGTGTAATCCCCAAAAATTCCTGCAGAAAAACATGCATGCAAAGATGTTTCTGGCCATGGCACTGCTGCCAGTGGCAAGAATGGCCATGGGCATGGGTGTGGTAGATTCTATGTCATAAGGGTGATCACCAAAAGGCAATCATCCTTATGGTGAGTGTATATTGCCAAAATTGAATTTTGGCAATGTACAACCCTGGTGACAGAGAAAACAGTACAAGGAATTGTAATTTTTACTTTTATATGGGTGGCTGTGCCCTCCACACCCCCTACTTTTAGATTCTCAACTCCAGGGGAGTGCATATTGGGAGGGTTCATCACTGAAAAAAAATAAAATTTACTTGCTCTGGCCGGGTGCAACAAAACATACCTGGGCCTGGACCCAGACCCTGCATCACAGCCATCCCAGGCCAGCACCAACCTCACCATGCCATGGAGCCAGCTCGGCAGCTGACCATGGCACCATCCCTCACAAACTTTCAAACTTTCAAAACTTCATTTGATTTCAAATTGAGATAAAATTATCTCTTTTGCAATTGAATCCGACATTTAACATAACATCACAAAACAGACATACATACACAATTTCAGTTTCAATATAATATTGATTAATTTAAGTTGTACACAAACCCCAATATCAATAATTTATCCATAACAATTACAGTGTTAACTATATAAAGTCATTAAAAAAGGGTTAAAATGATTAAATGGTAGTAATACTGTGCATTTCAATCTTTTAGATATTTGTTCCCAAGTTTTAGGCACTAAATTTGAAATTGTTTTATCACCAAATTTTGTTCTGGTTCTAGATCTAGAAAAACTTTTCCGGCCAGAAGATCTTAAGTTATGTTGATTCTGTATTCTTATTTGCAATATGTTTAACAAAAAGATAGGCAATAACTATAGCACAAACTTATACACAAGTAAATTCCAGTGATAGTCTCTCCTAGCAAATAATGAAATGAGACCTGAATTTTGATATAACACACAACAGTGAGTTCTAAATGGAAGTTTTTTTTTTATAAATCTCAACGCACTATTGAAGAGGACATCCAAAGAACACAGCAATTACTTTTTTGCATTTTTATAAATTATATCACCATAATCTAATATTGGTAAGAATAGGGCAGAAACTAATAATTTCCGAATCTTTAGACTAAAGAGAGCTCTATCCCTATAAAAGAAACTTAGAAGTCTCTTCAGTCTCATTGACAAAGATGTTATATGCATTTCAAAAGTCAGATTTTTGTCTAGTATAACTCCTAAGTATTTATAGGAGTTTACTCTTTCTATGTTAATTGCTGACAAAGATTTAAGTTCTCTTACAGTTGAATCTTTAAGATCTTTTTTACCAAACAACATCCACTGTGTTTTTTTTCATTCAATAACAATCTCAAGTTAACAAGTTCCCTTTGTATATTATTAAAATCTTGTTGCAAAACAACTATTGCTGTGTCCACATCATCACTCCTAGTATACAAAATTGTATCATCCGCAAAAAGTTGTATATAAGTTTTAGATGAACAGTAAGTTGGTAAATCATTTATGTATAATAAAAAAAGGAGGGGGTCTAGTACAGACCCTTGAGGTACCCCATTTAATAGGGTAGCTGGTGTAGAACACACACCTCCTATTTTAACAGATTGTAATCTCCCAATCAAATAACTATGAAACCAGCCTAATGCTGGAATACCTAATCCAACATTTTTTAACTGATTAAGTAATATAATATGATGAACTGTGTCGAATGCCTTCGACAAATCCAGAAATAATAATGGAACTTCCTGTTTTTTGTCAAAGACATTCAACAGGTCATCAACTACTTTTACAATTGTATATGTAGTATTATGCCCTTTTCTAAATCCAGATTGCAAATGTGTTATTATATTGTGTTTAATAGGATAATTAGTCAATTGAGTACTAATTAATTTTCAAGTAGTTTTGCACATATTGGTAATTCTGAAATGGGTCTATAGGACCCATTTCCTGTCCCTCGCTCAGCATGCTCGTTCACCCCCTCACATGTGTGCATATGGTGACATCCCATCACCATTCGCAAACTCTCCCCATCCAGTCACCCTCCCTACTCCCTCACCGTCTGGGTAAGTGCTGCAAGTGGGTCACCATTTCGGTAGGTGCCCACTTGCGATGTGCCCATCCCATAGGATACTGGCATGGTAGTATGCAGCATAAGGGCATAGTTGAT
This sequence comes from Neoceratodus forsteri, assembly GCA_016271365.2. Taxonomy (NCBI): domain Eukaryota; kingdom Metazoa; phylum Chordata; order Ceratodontiformes; family Ceratodontidae; genus Neoceratodus; species Neoceratodus forsteri. Next base: position 378,059,591 of record CM057449.1, read on the forward strand.
GGCAGTAAAGGGATTTCTCGGACTGTGTTTTTTCACAGTGCAATCAGTTGCTTCAATGATGGTTGGAGATGCTGTTGTCCCCACGGTGGTGGTAGTGAAGTTGGTGATGGCACGAGTATTGCCCCATGTTCAACCTGTGACAAGTTAACAGGTTACCAAAATATTATGGAGTCCAAAGACATGAGTCAGAGTGTAGTTGATATCACACTCCCTGTCCCCATCCCCACAGTAGTTGGACATGATTCCAATCCTGACAACTCACAATCACAATCTCATGTTTCCAGTGTTGTTGAGGTTATGCCTGGGCCATCCAATGTTTCAAATGGTGAAGAAAAGATAGTGGATGATTATACTGTGGCTGTGGTTGGACTTGGAACTTGCTCTCCACAGGACAGCATCCAAGCTGAATTTGTTAGCAACCCACAAAGTTAGAAAAAAATAACTGTTTGCAAGAAATGTATTTCTTTTCTTGGTGACTCTGTGTAATCTAAAAAAATGCCCACAAAGACACGGTTAGGCAAAGGTGTTTCTGACTGTGGCATATGAGTCACATAAGTCAGTGGGGTATAAGCTCTGGCTCTGTGGGCAGGGCATTCCATCACATCATGTGGAAAAAAGAAAAAAAGAAAAAATCCTTAAAGGGAAAAAGTACTATGTCAGAGAGTGTTATGGCCAGGCAAGGTCTCTGAATCTGTGTGGGTAACAGCAGTGTCTGCAGCATCACCCTTAGCTTAGGTGGCATGTGAAATAAATTCTGTGTGTGTTTCTGAAGTAAAATCTGCCAGCCAGTCGTCAAGTAACAGCAAGTATCCATGTAGGTAAAAGTTGCAAATTAACACTTGAGGTTTGCCACAGGCATGAGGAAGATGACTTTGAATGTTCAAGTAGTGTTCAGAGTACCAGTGTGGTGCATATCTCGGTGCAAATGTTGTACTCATTGTCATGTCACAGTCATGAGTCATTAGACAAATCACGTTCTTCATCTTCACGATCATGAATCACACCACTTTATTTTTTTTTGGCCCAACCCTGTTTTTTATTGTTTTTAATTTTTGGTTTCATCATGAATCAGGACTGGGGGACACACAGTTATCATGTCACATCACTCAAGATCCTTGGTCTAGTATGATGCTTCTTTTTGTATTCTCATTGTATAGAATGCCCTACTTGAATCTTTGTCCTCACAAGAAGCTGGACCTATTTAATCCAAGTAGATATTATTTTGGTGTGAACACTGTACAGTTCCGGGAAGTTCATCATGACTGAGTTACATCATGTCATGATCATGAGACATTAGCGTAGTTGATGTTTGAAATAAATTCTGTGTGTGTGTCTGAAATAAAATCTGCAAGTCAGTCCTCAATTAACAGCATGTAGACATGTCGGTAAAACTTGAGAATTAACACTGGAGGTTTGCCACAGGCATGAGGAGGATGACTTTGAATGTTCAAGTAGTGTTCAGAGTTCCAGTGTGGTGTATATCTCATTTCGAACATTGTACTCATTGTCATGTCACAATCACAGATTCACGAGTCATGTTCTTCATCTTCATGATCACTAATCACACAACTTTAACTTTTTTTTTTTGTCCAACATTTCAAGCAGGACAATCACATCTATGTTTGTACCCAGTCATGATGATGGTGGTGCTGAATAATGCAGGCAAAGAAGACCATCCTGGTGGCAGTGTAAAACAGTGCACCATTGAGGTTACCAATGCAGTCTTGGAAAAAGAATTTCTAAGTGGGTACAACTCCTGCATTGAGGATTGTGAGGGCTGCTTTCCTTTTTTCATTGTTTCCCTTGTTTTCCACCAGTAAAAAGTATTTAACTGCAGTGACATACAGGCCAGATGATGGATGTAACAAAAGAAAGTAACAGCTTCATGGGGTAATGATACTGAATGGGGTACTGGAATAAACTGAGAATAATTTTCTCATCATCTTTTTGCAGGTAGCATTGAGGTATTGTGGACTGGTGGTATGTTCCAATCTGAAGATGGACAACAGTTTGGGTACACTGAACACCTGGAAAGAAGACAAAAATATTAATGAAAATTGTTTTTCAAATGACCCATGCAACCCCCCCAAAAAACAATACTTGCCTTTCATGGATTGACACTGTTTGTACAGCCAAAGTCAACAATCAGACATATGCAGAACACATGTGCAGTGGCAACGTGGTTTCATCACTACAGTCGTGAATCTGTGTGCTGTAACCTGAGAATTAGAAGAAAAGAACAGCAATAGAAATGCTTATAATTCACTCACTCACAGCAGTTCCTCCCCGCCTGGAAAAAATGTAAATTTTACAGTACCACATTAGATGGAGGCACATATGTATGGTATGTGAATGTGACCATGGCCAACACACAATTGAAGGGGAAACATTCAATATGTATGATGATGATTCCCTGCAAAGGAACAATATGACGGATTGCTCAGTGCTTACAACAAAAAACATGATTCAATACAAATTAAATTGCAGTGTCTCTGAAAAAACATGACAGTGACATGTACACTAATTTACCAATGTTGGTATGAATACACACACATAGGGCAGCATGTTTCAGTCAGCGCAGCAGAAAAATTTCCCAGAACATCAAATTATAGTTCAACCACATGGTCATCTGTGGCTATCATCATTTAACAACACACTGTACATCAGCAGCAGCAGAAAACAGACGGAAAAGCAGCAGCAGCAGCAGCAGCAGCAGCAGGCACCAGCAAGCCACTTTCTCACATGGGACACTTATGCAGAGTTCTAGTTCTAGGTTCACGTTTTTAGCAGTGCATCAAGCAATACTTGGAACTTTTCTGAACAGTTTTTCATGTGATTATTCTTCATCGGGACTTTTCATGATATTTAAACAGCAGCAGCAGCATCAAGTGCCAGCAAGCCATTTTCTCACTTGAGACACTCATGCAGAGTACTGGTTTTAGGGTCAGGCTTTTAGCAGTGTGTCAGGCAATACTTGTGAATTCTCTGAAAAGTTTTTCATGTGATTATTCTTCATTGGAACTTTAATGACATTTAAACAGCTGCAGCAAGTGCCCGCAAGCCATTTTCTCACTTGGGACACTTATGCAGAGTGGTGGTTGTAGGTTCATGTTTTTAGCAGTGCACCAAGAAATACTTGTGACTTTTCCGAACAGTTTTTCATGTGATTATTCTTCATCAGGACTTTTCATGACATTTAAACAGCAGCAGCAGGCACCAACAGGCCATTTTCTCACTTGGGACACTTATGCAGAGTTCTGGTTCTAGGTTCATACTTTTAGCAGTGCGTCAAGAAACACTTGTGACTTTCCTGAACAGTTTTTCATGTGATTATTCTTCATTGGGACATTTCACGAAATGAAAAGAAGGGACTCAAACCTCCAGCAGCAGCAAGTGTCATCACAATCCAATGATGTCACTTAACACACTGTGACATATTTTTGGACTGGTATTAATTTTTATCTGGGCTTTTCATGAAATGAAAATAAAGGGCCAAAACCACTAGCAGCAGCAAATGTCGTCACAATGCAATGATGTCACTTAACACACTGTGATGCATTTCTGGACTAGTATTAATTTTCATCTGGGCTTTTCATGAAGTTAAAATGGGAGAATATTCAAACACAAAATAGCATATTGTTGGGGGGCATACAAAGTGGTGTTACGGTATTGTGAATATTGTCCTGGTACTTTAACTACATGTTCGGAAAAGGGACAAATATTTTCATGGTTGTTAGTTAATTAAGCAATAAGGCATGACAGGCTGTGTGTTATTGTGTAATAATGTCACTCCTGGGGTGGGTTGAAGCACGAGGCAAAGCTGAGTGCTTCCACCACCCCAGGAGTGACGTTATTACACAATAACACACACCCTGGAGTACCTTATTGCTACATCTTTTGGATGAGATGTTAAACTGAGGTCCCATCTGCCTGGATTGGTGGTAGTTCAGGTGGATGTTAAATATCCCATGGCACTTATCGAAAAGAGTAGGGGGATTTTTTATTACAACTTAAAAGTGAGACAAATACATAATAGTGTTCCATCACACAAAATCATAATGCAGAAATAAAAGTAAACATCAATAAGTAGTACATCATACATTCAATACAAAAAATTCATATTCATTGTCCCAAAACGTATTAATAAATGCTAACTCCCCTCCAAAAGAGTAGGGTTTTTTTCTCATATGGACTACAGAAAAAAACATAAAATGCGAACAGTATGATGATACCTATATAAATATACATAGGAATAAAAAAAAAATAATATATTACATTCAGATATACCGAGAACAACCTATCCCATGACCTAAAACATAGCCACTGATATAAAATTATTTCTCCCTCACTAAGGCAGAGGGGGAAGTACACATTAGACATAGAATATGCAATAAACAACAACATATCCTAAAAAACATAATATTAGTTCATACTGTCACATTACCAAAGAAGGATCTCATAAATAATATAAACACTTATCCCCCCCCCAACCAGAGAATCCTCAAGAAGGTCTTCTCCATATAAAGCCACGAGTCATAAATTACAAACATCTGCCCACTTTAATACCCCCTTTTACCAATACTTTAAGGCACTCATACCCAAATGACATCTGTCTTAAAGTAATCTTTTCCCTCAACCCATATCTAACCATGACACCTTTCTCCACCATTCCCGATAAAGATCCTGATGCATCCTTTCCCTTTCCAGCAACTGCCACTTCAAGATATCTTTTTTAATACTCTGCACAATCTGATCTTCTGTCTTCATCTGCTTCCGAAGTGTTAAACAGCAACGTGCCAGCCAAAGTTGATACCCTATAAACCCCATTAAGAGCCTTATAGTGATATTATCATAATGCCCATGCACTGGGCAACACTCTTTCAGTCCAAATATCAACTGACTACCCCTTAAAAGGATTCAATGGCCAGATCTTATGAAAGACAGACGAAAAGGACTTTACAAAGGGACAGTCATAGAAAAAATGAGATAAAGATTCTACCATACCCAAACAGGTTTCTTCCCTAGGACCATATCTCTCAGCCAGTTCTTTATGTTTCAAGTTCCCCTTTACACTCAGTTTTTTTATGCAGACAAAGCCATAGAAAATCCCATATATATTTAGGGACCCTTTTACTCGATAATAATTTTAATTTTGAGTGTTGAACAGCCATGGGCAGATCTAAAAACCAGGGATCAGCATAAAAAACATCTTGAATAACCCCAAAATATAATTGTTTTCTAGATTTCATACATATGGCCTGTTTCATAAGCCTCCAAGACTTCAGTTTCCCAAACAACCCTTTAAAATATCCAGGGAGCTGGGACACCCTAGTCTGATGAGGCAAGACCTCTGAAATAACCCACTTATTGATTAGAAAACCAATCACATCATCTACCCATGGGGACCATACCTTAGGCTCCCCTTTCAAGAGGGCGGGTCACATTATAAGAAAGAAATGTGACATAAAAAAAAATACTGGGTTCAGCATTCCCACTCCACCTTCCTCAATCAGCAAATAAGTAATACCCCTCTTTACTGGGTTCAGTCTACTCCGCCACAAGCACAAAAAAAAAAAAACACAGAATATAAAGAGGTTTCCAAAGTGAGTGGGGGGGGGGGTAATTGCTGCCAGGAACAAAAAATAAGGCACCAAAAATGTTTTTATAAGATAAATTCACTTTGCTTTGGTCATTTGCCACTGATTCCACTGAGTCACCGTATCCTTAGCTACCCCCAACTGTGTTTCCCAATTATATCTAGGCGCATCCTGCCCACTAAAATATATCCCTAAAATCCATCTATAACCAGTTTCGATGGGGATCTGCCAAATTAAGGCAACATCAACCGCATCATATCCCACCGGCAATATTTCACTCTTTAATGGATTAATAGAGGAACCTGAAATTCTCGAAAAAGAATATAATACCAACAGGGCTGCAGTTGCCGAAGATCTGTCAACCAAAACCAATACCAAATCATCCACATATGCTACTGTTACAATAGGGACATCCTCACAACCTACAGATAAGCCAGTATTCCGTGGGGCCCCATTAAGGGCATATAGTAAAGGGTCTAATGACAACACATACAACAATGGGCTAAGAGGACAGCCCTGACGTACCCCCCTATGCACCATTATCCTACTCCCTATCCAACCATTAATACTTGGAACTAAACTTATATTCTTGTAACATGTTTGTAACCATGCTATATACTGTGAAGGGAACCCATAGTCCTGCATCACTTCCCAAAGATATGTATATTCTATATGATCAAAAGCTTTGTGCTGATCTAAACAAACTAGATGACCAAACACCTCTTGTGAGGCACCCTTCTGTGGGATTTCTCTTAGAAGGATGAGAGCATCCTGTACCCACCTCTGTGGAAATCCACTGTATTGGGAAGGATGAATCAAGGCATCTAAAACCCCACGTAATCTATTTCCCAAGACTTTCATTAATATTTTATAATCCATATTTAATAATGTCAGAGGTCTCCAATTATCCAAATCACCTCTCTCCCCTTTTTTATAAATTAATAATAGGCCTGTCAGCATGCTCTCAGGAAGTTTCCCTGACTGCAACCCTCCATTAAGTACTTCCCTCAATTCTATTCCCAAAACTTCCCAAATTACTTTATATACTTCATGGGGTAACCCATCTGAACCTGGAGCAGTCCCTGCCTTCAAGGCCCATATAACTGACTTAAGTTTCTCCGAGGATAATGGCACAGTCAGTAGATTTCCCAAACCCGGAGACAACTGAGGTAGTTTACAACCCTTTAACCAAGACTGTATTGAAATAAGTGGCAAGGGTGTACTACTAAAAGCTTTAGAAGCATAAGTATGAATTTCTGACAAAATATCTGCAGTTGAAATAACTCTGCCCCCCTGAGCAGTATTTAAATATATCATACCATGAGCCTCTCCAATGGACCTGGCAGTTTCAAATGGCAAAGTCTCCCCCTTTGTCCCAGAAATCCCATACTAATGCTTTTTCTCTATTTCACTCAAAATGGTCAGTTGTAAACAGGTCAACTCAGCCTTTAAACCCTTAATCCTATCTTGATATCCCACACTCCCTTGTCGGAAATTGGACAAGATAGCTATACATTTCCTCAAATATCTCATTTTATCATGCTTCAGTTTACCATTTATACAACCTATTTTTTTAAAATACACCCTAATCTCACCTTTAGTGTCCTCCCACCACTCATTCAAACTGTCATATAAGAAAAAAAATGACTGACAGGCAAGCAAAAGAGCATGCAACCTCTCTTTCATGCCGGGAATATTCAATAAGGTAGCATTTAATTTCCAGACCCCCGGTCCTCTTTGAGCCTCCGGCATATCCCCTACTCTAAATTTCAACAATAAGTGATCAGAAGTAGCCACCTCCTGCAGATTCTTAGATTGAACCAGTAATCCAGGGGAAAGAAAAAAATAATTATCAATCCTGGATGCCCTAGGCCCACAGAAGTAAGTATTCTGATTACCATTCGGTGAAGACCCAAAAACCAGCCTCCCATATACCCTGTGCCAAACATGATGCATCACAATAAACTTTCTTCCCCTTATCAGCCAATGGCCCCGAGGATAAGGTACAATTAAAATCACCCCCTAAAATAAGGGGAAAGGAGGTATACAAAAAAGAAAAAATAGACTTAAATAAAGCCACTCTATCGCATTTATTCTGGGGATCATAAATGTTAAGTAACCGAATGAGGGTATCCCCCCTCTTTATATCCAAAAGCAGGGCCCTACATTCCACTATCTCTATATAATGCATCACTTTAACATGAAATATAAAGAAACAAATCCCAACTCCACTACATAAATCCTGCCCCTGGGACCAAAAACAGTCCCCCCACACCCAACCTTTTATAGCGGCATCTAATTCCTCCGGAGAGTGCAAACGTACATGTTGAAAGAACACACAATCCAAATTTTCGTGCATAAACTGAAAAAATGTGTTTCACCTCTTCTCTGGGGATTTAATGCTATTAGCATTTAAGAATGCCACCCAAAATTGTAAAGGCACTATCATTTAACCCAGTCATCTCACTTTACCTTACTCGAGGCTCTTGTCACCCTACCACTTATACCATCCTGAGGCCTTGATTCAGTTTGTCCCTCCGACATAATCTGTGGGAGAGATTGTGGGAGAGATACTGCCTGTTCCTCCACTGTTAAGTCCTCCATCATCACCTCAAACAGATTAGGGTCTGCCAGGGGAGAGATAGAGGTTGTGGAAGTGGTTTTCTTTAATCCCTTAGTTTTCCCTTTTACCTGTTTACCCTTTTTTCCAACCACAATAGTGAAATCCTCTACCCTGGACTGCAAGACCGGGGGAGGGGGGGTCCTTTACTAGCTTCTGCTGGATCACCTGTTTCAATAAGTTTAGAGGACTCAGATATGGGACCTACGGTCACATCAGAGGCAAGGGCTATTGCAGCCTCAAAGGCCTGATTTCCCACCACTTTGCCCCCACCAGGGCCTCCATTTCCTAGTTTCCCCCCTGGAGCCCATCCCTGTTTTACTGCTACTCTAATAAAATGATCCTGTACCCCAAAATCTGCTTCCTCCATGTTTTGGGCCGCCACAAGGCATGATGCAAAATCATGGCCTATCTCCTCACAAGGATTACACTTTGCCTGCTGGAAACAGTGAGCACTTGGGTGTCCCATCTCCCCACAGTGAACACATTTTAAAACGCCACAGTTAGTACTGATGTGCCTCTTAGAACCACACTTAAAGCACTAAAGCATCTCAGAATGAGAAGGAACCTGCAGAAACTTGAAGAATGGTCAGGGGTTTGGCAGTAGAAATTCAATGCAAAGAAGTGCAAGATAATGCATATGGGGCACAAAAACCCTGGCACAATATATCAGTTGGGGGGTGAGGATATAGCATGCACCAAGCAGGAAAGGGATCTTGGGGCTATCATCTCTGATGACCTCAAGGTAGGGAAACAGTGTGACAAGGCAGCAGGTAAAGCAAATAGGATGCTGGGATGTATAGGCAGGGGCATCAACAGCACGAAAAGGGAGGTCATAATTCCGCTATACAAGACATTAGTGAGGCCCCACCCGGAGTACAGTGTACAGTTCTGGAGACCATACCTACGTAAGGACATAGACAGGGTACAGAAGGTTCAGAGGAGGGCAACAAAGATGGTGTATGGATTGCATCACAAGTCCTATGAAGACAGGTTGAAGGAACTGAACATGTACTCCCTGGAGGAGAGGAGGGAGAGAGGGGATATGATAGAGACGTACAAGTATCTCACAGGGAGGAACAAGGTGCAGGAATACACTATTTTTAAGTGAAAAGATGTTCCAGGACTAGAGGACATGGGATGAAGTTGGAGGAGGACGATTCAGAGGAAACATGAGGAAGAATTCTTCACAGAACGGGTGGTGGACAAGTGGAACACCCTGCCAGAGGGAAGTGGTGGGGCTGAAACAATCATGGGATTTAAGAATGCATGGGATAGACATAAAGGAATTCTGGAGGTCAGGGGTAAGGGGCAACAGACTTCTAGGAAAACATAAACTGAACTTACAAGCTCAAATGGGCAGACTGGGTGGCCATAGGCCCTTATCTGCCGACACTGTCTATGTATCTCTGTATCTATGTATCATACCCTAGGCTGACCTGGGTAAAACAGAAACCCCTTATCTTTTCCCAAAAAAACCAATTAGGCAGATGGATAAGATCTGTATCCGTAGTGTGTAACTTAACCCTAAATTTCCAGCCCCCATTCCAAAACCCTTCATCATCTAGAATAGGGACTGGATTACCCTGAATATCACATTTTTTTCCCCAACCAATGCATAATATCCACAACATTAACCTCTTTGTTTCAAAACAGAATAGTAATGACCTGGAAAGGTTGCTTCTTAAGGGGAAATACAATAAAGTCAGACCAGAGAAGATTAGTTTTCAAATTTAAATATCGACACCAAAATGTCTCTAATAAAGCAGGTGTCTGAAAACTTATATCAAAAGAATATTCCCCTTAAGCATGTATCAGGGCATAAACCTCTGCTGGAGTAAACCCCCATGCTCTGTTTAAGCAGTATCTTCCCCACGTAGAAACGATCCGGGGGACTTTCACTAGGTCCCACATATTGCAACCTTATGGCATTTTACCTTTTAGCCTGTTCCACAGTCTGATGGACATGGCTAGCATATGTGGGCCTAGCCTGGGCCTCTGAAGCTGGGGGCTGCTCTGCTCCACTCTCCCCAACCTGCGCCCCATCCTCCGGGATGTCATGGGGGGGCTCTAAGGGGGAGGCCTCTAGGGGGGGTAAACCACCACCAACTTCTGCCATGTCCTGCAGCAAAGTAGAAGACATAGTACTTATCTCCACCTCTGGGTTATCCGACACACCAGCAGTCCCTTCAGCTGGTTTCCATTGACCTCCAGACACAGGGACCCAACCTGCCTCATGCAGGGCCCTCTCTGGTGACCAGGAAGCATCCATTCTGTCACCCCAGGACTCGCCTACCGCCATGCCGTCCACCTTAGCCTTCTCCGTGGGAGCACGCAATTTTACTGAGCCTTCCAATAAGGCTGCACTCAGGGAAGTGGCATCCCGCTTCCACTTCCGATCCTCCTTGCTCTTTTGCGTCCTTCCTTCATTCACTAAGAGCTCACTTACACGCAATAATTCCTCTTCCAGGCAGCGCCGTTTCTCCACCAAACTTAAAGGCTGCTCTGGCTGCTCTACAGCAGGACCGCTGTCTCGGGCGATGTGCTGGCCACCCATCGGATGCATCCCAGCCGCCTCCACAGCGGATCCCTCCTCCTGGGGAACTTCCATAATTTTCATCTCCTGGACCATCGTAGCCCTGTCCAGCAAACCTTGCTCCTCCAAAGCTCGTCTCAGAATGACCACCAGATGCAGTGTCAGGGGCCACCTACCAAAACAGTAGGGGAATTTCCCCGGTGTCCTGGCCAAATTTCCCTCATTCACTAAAAAAAATACCACCAACAGCTTAATCTGGTTCAAGGTTAGTTGGCATTCATCTGTATCCCCCCCCCCCCCCCCGGGTCATGCCTGAAAATAGGCAGGATTTGTCTAGTGCACTTACCCGGTCAACAAAAACTAAATAAATAAATAAATTATACAATGGCTCATTTTTTTTTTTTTAAAGAAAGAAGAAGAAATAAACATTTGTTGGCTTGTTTTTGCCCATATTTATGTTTGCTTGTACGCATGTGCAAGAAACATAGTGCGACGATCCAAAATGTAGTGCCGTACAGTTGAAAGGGAGAGCACCACTTGAATGAGCAGCGCTCCCCCTCCCCACACACACGCGTTCACACACATTGCATGCTCATGCACTCCTACTTCCCCCACGCACTCACTGTATGGCTGACAGGGGTGCCCAATCCCCCATCAGCTCTACTGTTCCCCCCCACAGTCTGTATGACTGACGGGAGTGCCCAATCCCCCATCGGCTCTACTGTTCCCCCCCAGACTATCGGGTGCCATGCTGGGAGCCCACCCCAGCATGACAACAGGTCCTATGGCTAACGGGGGTGCTCAATCCCCCATCAGCTCCACTACCCCCCCAACAGCCTTCCAGCTGCCATGCTGGGAGCCCACCCTAGCGTGGCAAACATCCCATGTAGTCCAAATAAAAAAAAAAACCTGAAAGGAAAAAACCTTCCCTTGCTGCTGTCTTCACCCCCTCTCCCACCTGCGCCCACCCGCTGCGCACCCTGCCTCCCCAAACCTCCACCTCAGCCCATACTTACCTCCGGAGCTCAGCGCGGCGATCTTCGGTGGACCAGGAACACGTCTGCACTCTTCAATGCCAAATGCGAAGTGAGGAAATTCCGCTAAGCTGTATAATGTAATGAATTGGGTTTTTTCAACTTTGCTGCATATCTCAGGCATTTTTGATTTTGGCACCAATTTTAACACGGGTTTTGGGACCCTCCTCATGAATTCTGTCACTGTCATGGCGTTAATCGGGTCCAAAGGGTGATTTCGCTGTCACTGCGTGAAATCACCTTCCGGGACTGATTAACAAAATGACAGTGCAAGTGTTCATAAGGTGGGCTCTCAAAAAGCCTATGTTGAAAATTTGGTGAAAAAATTCCAAAAAATTATTGTTTCATGAGCGTGCATTGCGCTGTTCCTACACACGCTCATAGGTTGGTGAATTTTCAATATTTTCACTCCAGATTTTCAACATTGCCATTTAACCACACTTCCTTATAAGCAGTACCACTGTCATTTTTCACATCTCACCCAAAATGTGTTTCTTCGCATGTAGCGCACAATGGTGCAGTCGGTGTGCGAAATCAATATTTGGGACACATTAAGAAAATCACAGTGACACTGTTCATGAGCAGAGGTTTTAAAATGGCTATGTTAAAAATTTGGTGAAAAAATTCCCCAAAGTGACTATTTTACGAGCGTTTGTTGCGCTGATCCTACGCACGCTCATAAGTTTGCAAATTTTCCATATTTTCACTCACAGATTTTCAACATTGCCATTTTACCACACCTCCTTATGAGCAGTACAGCTGTCATTTTTCACATCTCGCTCAAAACATGTTTCTGCCCATGTAGGCCACACTGGCACAGTCTGTGTGCGAAATCAATGTATGGGACACATTAAGAAAATCACAGTGACACTGTTCATGAGCAGAGGTTTTAAAATGGCTATTTTGAAAATTTGGTGAAAACAATTCCTAAAAATGACTGTGTTATGAGTGAGCATTGCGCAGGTTCCACGCACCCTCGTAAGTTCATGAATTTGTAATATTTTCAGTCCAGATTTTCACCAGTGGCATTTTTCCACACTTCTTTGTGAACAGTACAGCTGTCATTTTTCACAACATGGCTGAAATGTGTTTTCACACTTTCAGCACAGAAATGCGTGGTCGCTGTGGGAAATCATTGTTCGGGACAGATAAAAAAAATCACAGTGACACTGTTCATGACTGGAGGTCCCAAAATGCCTGTGTTGACAATCTGCTGTAAACAATTCCCAAACCAATTACATTACAGGTGCAGTTGCACAGTTTCTCACATACTTGCTAGTGACTTCACAGTTTTTAATATTTTCACTGCAGATTTTCAACATTGCCATTTTTACACCTCCCCATGAACAGTACAGCTGTCATTTTTCACATCCTGTTCAGAATGTGTTTTTGCACCTGTGGTGACAAATGCCGTAGTCGCTGTGCAAAAGCAGCTTTCGGCTAACAAACTGATATTGCCACTGTTCATGAGGTGGGGGTCACAAAAAACCCATGTTGAAAATTTGGAGTGAAAATACCAACGAATGCCTGAGGCGTTAGGGTTTCAGACCATAACACCCCACCCTGTAGAGAATGACAGGCATCAGGCCTGTGACTTGGGATTGTCACCTGCAATGCTCATACCATTCCACCCCCACCCCCCCCCACACCCTGCAGCCACTGAGAGGCATCTAGGTGTGCCTTGGACTCTTCGGCCCCAAAGTTCACCCCATATACCGCACCCATCTCACAATATTTCCTGATGGAAGGGGGTGCGCATAAGGGCCAAAGACCTCAAGGCACACTGTGACACTTGTCGGTGTCTACACAGTAGGGTGTGGTGAAATGGTGTGGCCATTATGCCTGATGACCCAAAGGCACACCCCAATGCCTGTCACTATCTGCAGGGTGGTGATGGGGTTGGCTTCAGTTCAATACTTCACTGCCATTCCTATTATGCAGCTCTGTAACTCCTACACTACCAATGCCAATGCCAGCAAGCAAACATTCGGCATTGACAAATGCTGGTTTGTATGTGGAGGTTTATGTTTTAAAAAAAGAGTCCACTATTTCCACCAGTAGGTGGAGCTGCTTACTTGAATGATTTTTGTGTATTCAGTTTCTCCATGGTTTTGTCCGTTTGTCTTCTGTGTTGTGGCCTGACAACAGTCCCTCCCCCCTTGCTGTTTGGCCAAAATCAGGATGAATTTTAATTTTCTTTGTGTTTTTTATTGTATAATAATGGCTGTTTGTTTAGTTTATTGTCAAACAGCATGGTGGCAGTACTGAAGGACACGGACATATGCATACACTAACATTTCAGCATCGAGGACAAGATGGAAATGGCGTTAATTTTTAGTGAATACCTGTTTATTTTTACTGACTACAGACAAAATTACCATGGCGGGGATGAAGGATCTATGTCAGGGGTTGATATCACCCTTACAAATACATTTATCTTTCTTGTCATTTTTTTCCTGATGTCAACCGCACGACCGGAGTTACAGTCATGGTTCAGTGAAGCCACTTGCTTAAATAAAAAAAAACAGCCAGACAAATTATGTTTCTTTTTTTATATACAACAGTATTGTCCATGTTATGACTCCCTCATGTATCGGTAAAATTGATGTTTGGGAGGTAATGCTGTATTGAGGGGGTGCACAGCAGAAGTGATTTACAGTAGCGGTCTGGAGCGACAGTAGCTTGTGGACAGGATGCATGGCTTTACAGTCTGTCATGCGGTCATGTGTGTGCCCGGACTTTATACAGTGATGTTATTGTGTAATAACATCACTGTTCCAGGCACTCACTGACCAATAATAGGACAGAAATTTTACTTGCCATTGTATAATTTACTTTATTTTTTACATGACTGATGGTCGTGAAAATGGTGAATGCTGTGTTTTTTCATTATAGGTGAAACTGTCCTGCCACTACGCATGATGCAATAAAAGTGGCTGGAAGATTGTATTTTGGTGACACAATTTAAAATCAAAGGAATGCACACGCTGTCAACCCACTGGTTGGTGAACACATGACTTATTGTTACATTAAATAAAGTAATGAGTAATAACCTAAACATTGTTTATTTTATAAAGCATAATGGTGTGTGTGTGTGTGTGTGTGTGTGTGTGTGTGGGGGTGGTACATTTGTGGTAGGGTGGGGAATAGGATTTACCATTTTATGAGGGACAAGAAATACCGGATTAATAAAAGTTACAACACAAAGAAAACATGAACTGAACATGAATGTCATACTACATTCTTTTTTTTTAATTTAGTCTTTTTGCCCCTCCCCGCTGCATCAGTACTCTCAGTTCAGTCAAGGACCCCTCACTCCGTCTCAGATCAGCCTTCCTCCTCAAAGCCCCCTGGCTTGCCCCCCAGGGTGGGGCTGCGGCACTCGGCTCCTCCATGAAGTGCCGTGGGCATTGTGATAGGTCGAGGAGTCGGCCTGAGGCTATGGAAGTGGGGGCGGACATCATCTAGGTGTCAGCAGGAGGAGTTTTGTCTCTTTAGGGGGTGGGGACATGCAATGACAGCCAGTGTCTGCCCTGCCCCCTAGCTCTAGCTGTGTCAGCTGCTGCAGTACCCTCGGCTTCCACCAGGGGTCCGTCGTGCACCGGACACAATCCCTCCCCTCCCCCCAGAGAAGGACAGCAGTCCATGAGATGCTCTATCCTTCTCCCCCGGCCGGCCCTCTGGCAACCTGGATCCATTCCTGAACCCGGGTCACCAGCGTCGCAAGCGGAAATCCAACCGCTGTGCCGATGGGCCGGCTTGTCATACTATATTTTGTAAGAAAATACAAATATTGATTAAGAAATCTATGAAAAGCAGAGATGAGCTTTTTGGGGTGGAAATTTTATTAATCCTCTATTTCTTGCACCTCATAATGGTAAATCCCATTACGCATCAACCACAAATGTCTCCCCCACACACATACGCCATTATGCTTTACACAATAACCATTTAGTGGTTCACTCATTACTTTATTTTATGTAATAATGCTGTAGGTCATGTGGTTGCCAACTGTACACCCACTGTGTGCTTTCATTTCAGTTTAAATTGTGCCACCAAAAAAAACATCTTCAAGACATCTTTATTGCAGCATTCATAATGGCAGGACAGTTTCACCTGTAATGAAAGTGTACAGCGTCTGCCATTTGAAGACCATCACTCATGTAAAAAATAAAGTACATTAACTAACAACTGTGGAAAATAACAAAACATTGACTGAATAGAAATGTCATACTTTGGCTGGTAGACAAGATAAATATTACTGAAGGAAAACTGAAAAGCAAAGGAGACAGTTTGGGGGGGAATAAAAACTTATGATCACTACTGAATATATTATGGGGCATCTGGGGGCTGTTGTTGGCCACCAACACTCAATTCCTGCAGCAAGCAGATAATTTCCACATTTTGGCCCTCAATGTGGGTAAGCTGTTGGATGGCACCCTCCACAGCTACTTTTAAGGTCCTCCACCTCCACCCATGTAACAGCCAGGCCTGCCTGTGTCACCAGCTGCCATGACAGGTCATATTGTACCTGGTCAGCGGCGGGCCCCACCACCTCTGCTGTTTAAATTGAGGGGGCCCTGCAATGGTGGTGACATGCAGGTGGAGGATCACACTGGGCCACAGCTGCAGGAGTGGCTGCTACCTCCTGCAGCTTGGCATCCCACTGTTCTTGGTGGTGTTCAACCACGTGTGTCCTTGGCCCACCAGTCCCTAAGAGTCTGCCCTTGCGCCCCCGCCAGACCAGCACACTGCACAGCTTGCACCTTACAACCGTGGGGTCACCCTGGATGTTCTCAAAAACTCCCACATGGCAGAGCTAGCTACGTGTGGGACCTAGTATAGGAAGTGGGGAGGCACCAGATACAACAACAGGCTGGGAGGATGCCGCTGCTGGAGGGACAACCGCATGCTGCGCTGCCGGTGGTGGAGGGGCAACCACCTCCTGCTGCGGTTCTTCAGGCTGCTGCTGAGCCTGCTGCTGCTCCTGCTGAGGCTACTGCTCAGCCTGCTGCTGCTCTGCATGCTTCTCTGGTCAGACCCCTGCTGCGGGGCTGTCTGTGGCTACACCAAATGTAGCCTGCTTTAATTGCACTGGGCCACGCTGCATTTGTGGCCCCCACTGGCCACCAATACTTCTCCCTCCAAGATCCATCACCAAAAACCCCAAAAAACTACTAGTTGGAAAGATGGACCACAGGCAAGACTAATTCAAACAAAACCTGGTTTTAAGAGCAAAAGAAAAATCTCTAATTAACAAAAAACCCTGCTGCAGAACAGTTTTATACCAAATAACTACAAAAGAAAACAACCAATGCAAAAACAAATCGATTATAAATGTATCTCTTTCCTCTCTCTCTCTCTCTCTATATATATATATATATATATATATATATCACTCTAGAGCTCAGCCTGCAACTTGCTCTTTCATGAGAAAGTGAAACACTGACTTCCTACCTATTTAAGTTCCTCCCTGCATCATGTGACCTGTAAACCTGGAGAGACAGTCAGACATGTGATCTGGGGGCCTTTCCTTACCAACTTCATCTTATCAAGTCTGTAACTTGAATTGAACCTGAAGTGGACAACTTGAAGTCCATTAAAAGGTTTATTTTGGTTTTTTAATGGATATTTCGCATAGCACTATGCGAACTCGAATTGGTCCACTTTGAGTTCACTTCGAGTTTGTAGTAGAACTTCACTGCATCTCTAATCAAGTATTGTGGAAATGTACTGAAGCCTGTCCCTGGCAGTCTAGTGTTACCCCACACCAGATCACTGCAAACACCCCACCTCCTTGGCTCACCCACTGAGCACTCACCACCAACAGCCCCTGTCAGCTCACTACTCACTCATCCACCCATCCATATGTGAGCCAACATCTGGTCCGCAGATGACAACTTGCACAGACTCTCCTCTCACCACCTCAGAAGGTTACTGTCTGGTTGACAAGGAATGTATGCATGCATACATACTGTAGAAACAACTGTTTCTACAGTAACAGCTGTTTCTAACATACTGTATGCATGCACTCACTACCTATCAATAAAATGACAGATAGCTGAGGTGGTGAGTAGAGGTCTGTGCTGGTCAATGTCTGAGAACCTGATACAAGGTCAGCTATATTTGGACTGGTGAGTTAGGGACTGACAGGGGGTGGAGGTGCTGGTTGCTCAGTGGGTGGGGTGGAGAAGAGGTTTTTGATAGTGATTGGTTAGGGGGTAACACTATACTGCTAGGGATGGGCATCAGTAAATTTCCACAAAACCAGGCTGGGTGAGGAAAAGGATACAAAAGACTACCAGAGAAGAGATTTAGTACAATTCCACAATACCAATTGGGACTGGGTGAGGTAATGGGGTCCACTAGACAGTCAGGGCTTTAGCATAGTTCTACATTGCCTATAGGAATTAGAGCTGTGCAGGGATCAAATATTATTTCACGAACACCATAAATAGTAGGGCTCCTGAATTTTCCGAAGCCCTTCCCAAATAGGGGACGATTCATATTCAGGAAAGAGTATTCGACCAGCTAAAAAAAAATAAACATAAAAAGCCTTTCACCCTCCTTCCCAGCAAATAATACCCAGTAAAATGTAACCCCCATTCCCCCACTCTTTATCAGCAATCCAGTTCCACCCTCCTCCCCCTAGCACCCACAATTTGTTGTATTTAATTTTATAAAATGTTAAATAAATCCCTTCATGGATGACCATCACAATCCACCCACCTCCACTGTGGGCCATTGACTTTCTACTTCTATAGCTCCTTTTGTAAAAAAAACAAGAAAATCACTTTTGTCCCCCCATGCCCCCACCCTGGCAGTACCTTACTCCCAGTCTCCACCACCCCGAAACCTAATTCTTGATGGGAGAAGACAACATGCACAAACTCACCCTCTTCCATAGCCAGCCGCCTCTCATGAATGAAAGCTCACGCTTGTTTTAAAAAAAAAATATGTCCCCACCCCACCCTGGCAGCACCCTACACTCACCATCCACCCCCAACACCCAATTCTTGCTAGCAGAAGGCAACCAGCACAAACTCACCCTGCTCCACAGCCTGCCACCTCTCATAAATGAAAGCACTTTTGCTATCTTTGAATAGTAAAGCAAGTCAGCTGGTTTTACTATACAGAGAGAGCACGAGCACTTTCATTCTTGGGAGGCAGCTGGCCATAGAAGAGGGCAGGTTTGTGTTGTTCACCTTCACCTATCAAGAATTGGGTGTTGGAGGCTGCAGGGTGGGAGTAGCGTGCCACCAGGATGGGAGACAAAATTGATTTTTTTTTTTCAAAAGGAGCTATACAGTTAGAAAGGCAGTGGCTGGCTGTGGAGGTGGGTGGGTTGTGCCAGTCATCCAATGAGGGATTTATTTAACATTTTATAATTAAATGCAACAACTTGTGGGTACGGGGGGGGAGGATGGGACTGGTCTGCCACTAGAGGGTGGTGTGACAGCATAACATTTTACTGGTTTGGGGGGCTGGAAAAGAGAAGAAGGAATTTTTTTTTATTATTTTTAACGGGTTCTGAATATGAATACTTGAACACCAGAATATTTGGCGGACAAATACGAATATTCAGGCCGAATGCTCAGAAAAAAGTATTTGCACAGCACTAATAGGAATTTTGTGAGGGATGGGTTTCTGCTAGGCTAATTGGGGTGGCATAGGTGGGTAGGGCTCTTGTATGGTGGCAGCAGTGACTCTGTACAATGGCTCCCCACATTTGTGCATGGATGCATTGTGCAGAACTGCTAATGGCCAGGTAATGACAGGCAAGCAGCCCTTTAGCACTGTGCATGCCACAAGCATGTGGTCTTTAGCATGCCAGACACAGAATATGGCTTTCAGAAGCAATGGCACTATTCTATTTCTGATGGACTATCTCCCTTTACTTGTGGGAGATTGTGGCCAGCAGGGGATGTGGCAATAATGCACATATGCACCATGTGCATCTCTTGTAGTGGTTGGGTCCTGATTATATAAAAAGCCTCTTGCTCCTCCAATATGCATTGGTTTGGCTACTCCACTCAAAAGTGGAAAATTTACTGATGGTTTCCTGTGTCCTTTGGAAATTCTCAGTGAAAGGACTCTTTTTGTGGACACTGTGCACATGTGGAATGCCTTACGAAATCAGCTTTGTCAGATCTCCTCTGTTGAAGTTTTTTAAAAAGGCTCTTAACATCCATCTTATTTCCCAGGCATTTGAGGATTCATTATGCTAGCTTGCACATGTGCAGTGAACATTTTTTTAGGAGAGTGGCTTTTGAGGGGTGTGACACTGTCAGTCCAATGCAGAGTGGTCTGCAAGGGGCTCATCAGTGTCACTCTAATTATCAGCCAGGATGATCAAGACACTATTCTGACTTGCTGGGTGGAAACTTCATGTATTTTGATAGAAAGAACCAACCTAAGATGGAGTTGGCACCTTCCTTTGATCTACACCACCCGACAAGCACAGTTGACCTGTCATTATCAGCCTGCTGAGAAATTACACTCTGTAAGAAAGAAAACCATCCATCAGTGTATGTTGCTGCCCTGCTCTTACTGCCCCCCTGAGCCTCCCTCTCAGGACTCACCACCCCACACACCCTCCACAAACATAACACTGACACTGGGGTGCCCACTTGAAATAAAACCATCCCTCATATTTTTTTTTCAATACACTCTGCAAACGAGAAAACTGTCTATCAATGCCTGTTACAGTCACCACCATAACTGCATCACCCCCCCAAGCCCATCCAATGTTATTATTGCAGTGCTTGATGCCCAATCCCCTGTGCTGGCTGCTACCCCCCACATTGCCCATTTTAGTTATGCACCACTGGGGAGCCCACCCCCAGTGCTGCCAAATATAACATTGATACTGGAAGTGCCCAATCTTTGCATCATTACAGTCCCCCCACCCAACCCTCCCACTCAGCACCCACCGCCCCAAGCCCTTACTTACCCACTGGGGTACAATGCTGTAATCCTTTCTGGACCACAGACAAATCTTCACTCTTCAAAGCTGGACTGTGAACTGAGGAAATCAGGCATGCAGTTCACTGTATTTTAATAAGATTTTGAACTTATTGGCACAACTTGGCCATTTTTGAATATTTTTCCCCCAAATTTTCAACATGCCTTTTTGGGGACCCCACCTCATGAACAGTGGCAGTGAAATTAGGGAAATCTGTGCCAAAAGGTGAATTTGTGGTTGCTGCACAAAATTACCTTTCAGGCAGGAGTTAAACATTTTCTCCACCCATGTTCATGAAGTGGGGTCATAAGAAGGCTATGTTAAAAATTTGGCATAAAAATATTTAAAACAAACAATGAAGTTATGAGCTTATGTTGAAATTTTCAAATGCAGGCTCATAACTTTGGTCATTTTCAATATTTAGATCTTAAATTTTCAACATAGCCATTTCTTTACAGCACATCATGAATGTGACAGCTGTCATTTTACAAGTCCTGGCTAAAATGTGCTTTCTCAACCCAAAAAGTGATTTTATGGTTGCTGCACAAATTCACTTTTCAGGTAGGAGTTGAAAATGTTCTCTGCCCTTGTTTATTAGGTGGAGTCATAAGAAGGCTACATTGAAAATGTGGGGTAACATATTAAAAAACAACAGAGTTATGAGCCTACATTGAAATTTATGAATGCAGGCTTGTAACATTGTTAATTTGAAATATTTTGACCCCAAATGTTCAACATTGTCATTTCTTCACAGCACCTCATGAATGTGACAGCTGTCATTTTTCAAATCTTGGCCAAAATGTGTTTTTTGCACTTCTGGTGCAAAATCACATTTTGGGCAGGATTTGAAAATGTTCTGCACCCTTATTCATGAGATGGGCTCATAAGAAGGCTATGTGTGGTCATAAGAAGGCTATGTTAAAAATTTGGGGTAAAAATATGAGAAAACAACAAATTTATAAGTCTATGTTGAAAATTTTCAATGCATCCTCTTAACTGTGGTCATTTTCAATATTTTAACCCCAACATTCAACATAGTCATTTTTTTACACCACATTATGAATGTGACAGCTGTCATTTCTCAGATCCTACCTAAAATGTGTTTTAATGCTTATGGCGCAAAATTACACTTCTGCCTTTGTTTTATAAATGACACCTGTCATGTTCAGGGTAGCCTCTGACAATGACGACTGCGACTGAGTGCTATCAAAAAGGGTGACTCAATCGCGGTACCTGTCCACAGGGCTACCAGACAGGGACAGTGACCGGATGGGGGGGTCTGTGAATATAGTGACAGGATGTCGCTATATGTACACGTGTGGGGGGGGCCGAGCACGCCATGTGATGGTAGGAAGGGGAGGGAGGGTTTGTGAGGTGTAGTGTGGAGGTGGGCTGCCGATCTGGCCCTGTGCTGTGGTGGGTGGGTGGCAGGCTAGGGTAGTGAGGGTCTTGGATTCAGTTCCGGGAGCCCATTCATTTTGTGCCTGGCTGAGAATGTATTTTTTTTCTGCTTTTGCACCCTCCCCCCCCATGACCTGCAGCCCCCTGGAGCTGAGATTCCTTTAGTAGGAAGGTGCGGGGGCAGCCCCCCCCATGTAAAACCCCAAGCCTCTGTTGCCCTTCTGTTGTATGCCAGAGTGTACATCACTGAAATTGATTGGGCGATGTACATCATTCCTAATGGCGATCACCTTTCCGTGATCACCATTATCACATGGAACCATGTTCAGAAGGAGAGGTCATAAAAATATTATGTTGAAAATTTGGAGAAAAAAATGTGAAAAACCAATTAAGTTATGAGGAAACAAATTGTTCCAGCATTTACTCATAACATTATTTTGGACCCTAATGTTCAACATATCCATTGTGTTACCCCACCTTCTGAATATGGCAGGTGTCATTTTTCATATCCCCTCCGAAACGTGTTTCCACAGTCACACAGTAAAATCACCTTTCAGATGGGATTTTAAAAGTTCCACCTGCCTAGATCATAGTGTTAGGTCATATAAAGACTGTTGTACATTTGTGGTCAAAATGTGGGAGCCCACTTAAAAGTAGAATATTGCCTCTCGGCTGCAATATCCTGTGTAATTAAAATCGAACCATGTGTTAAAGCAGGACATCTCTGAAAATGAGATATTGCATCTCATCTGCTCTGCCCTGTGTAAATATATAGTAAAAACATGTACAAGCAAGACCCAGTGCATTAGTAGTAAGTGTGCCTTACTTTTAATTTGTCACTGTTTTTTTGTTTGATTCAAGAAGGTGGTTGCAATAATGCTGATCTTTTTGTAGATTGCTACTTTATATACAGAGGGATTAAAATACTGCTTTTTTTCCTTTTTCTGTGAATCTGATGCTTTATTTGTAGCTTGATAGTATTTTGGTGCCTTTTTGCAAAACACATTGAAGTTTTCACTGGTGGGTTATTTCATTCCTGCAGTCAGTCGAGTGTGTATTAGAACCAGACATAGCCTCAGAAGGGTCAAACTGGATTGCTCTGATTGTCCTCACAGCACAGAACAGGTGGATTGCCCAAACCCTCTCCTCCCCCATTCTCACCCTTCCCCATCTAACCTAGCTTTATGGGGTTAGGCAAGAAGGTGTGACAACCTCCTGCACTGACACAAAACAGGGTGGGGTGTGCCACAGAAGGCAGCCAGGCAGTGTTTCATAAGCTGGGAGAATATCTTCTTGTGATTGCTATTTAAAAAAAAAACTTGGGGGGCCCTAGTACATAGTCCCTTGGAAAAAGGATACACTACTAAGGGGAAGTGAGGGTCCCTATTAGGAGAAAAAAATACAGTTTCAACAGGGAGGGAGAGAAACATGAGGAGAGTGGTGCAATGCACTGGCTGTGGGGTAGCAGTCTTCTGGGAGACATTCTGGAGGCTGCGATGCTGCCCTATTTGCAGACACCTCTCTGCTCTGAGGGAGGAGGTTGCCCATCTCCAGGTTGATCTGGCAAGGCATAGGGAAACCTCCTCCCCCACCCAGGACCTGGCAGGGAATTGGGAAATCTCCTCCCCCACCCAGGGACAACCAGATCCATAGCCACTGCCTCAGAGGTTGCCAAGAATAGGAAGTGGTTCAACTATGGTGGGTTCAGAGAGGGTGAGGGTGGTGGAACAGAGGTGCATCCCTCCAATTGTACCTCTCCACAATTCATATGACTTTCCAGCAGAGCATTATTCCTCTATGGAGGCACCTGTAGAGGAGACCAAGGAGGATTCTGGAAACCTCAACAAAGGAGACCCACAAGAGGGTGGCATGGGATCCTACAGGGGAAGGAAGTAACTCCTGGTGGGGGACTCAGTCGTTAGAGGTGTAGAATTGGGGGATCATGGGGAGAGGGAGGTAAGTTGCCTACCTGGCACCATGGCATGGAGGGACAGGAAGCAAATCTTCAGAATTGTGGGATCAGCTGCATGGGAGAGGGAGTTTGATGTCATTGTCCACCTAGAGACAAATGACCTAGCTGGGAATGGGATCAGAGCTGTGCAGGAGGAATTTGTGGAGTTGGGGAGGGGCCTTAGACAAGTAGCATGCATGATAACCTTCTTAGAGGTGCTGCCTGTCTATGGCATGGGTGAGGCTAGGGTACTCCACACCCTGGGATTCAATGAATGGTTGAAAAACTGGTGCAGAGCACAGGGTTTTGGCTGCATTGGGGACTGGGGGGTCTACAAGGAGGGATACATGCCTATACTGGCATGATGATCTGCATCTGTGCGGGAGGGGAACCACAATCCTAGATGATAGGTTTAAATGCTTCATTGACAAACTTTTAAACTAGCCAAGAAGGGAGGCATTGAAAAGGAACAGGGCATTCCTAGCCTTCTCCCACAAAACAGGGTAGTTAGTGAGGTTAACACCAAGGTAGAGAGGTCAATAGGGGACAGGGCAGGGGTAAATGGAGAAAAAGGCAAAGGCAATAAGTACAGGGATGGGGATAAAAGTGGTAAGGCCATCAAAAAATGGAGGGAGATGAGTACCAATGCCCATAATCTGGGTAACAAGCTTTCTGAACTAGTAGCCTTGATGGAAGATATCGTGGCAGATACAGAAACCTGGTACACAGAGAACCATGACTGGGATGTTAACATACCAGGGTACACAATCTACAAGAGGGACAGGGAGGGTAAAAGAAGAGGAGGAGTAGCTCTCTACATAAGGGAAGGTATCAAAGCAATGGAACTAAAAGGTAAACAAGGAGGAGAGGTGGCACTGTGGGTCACCTTGGAGACAGGAAATGGCACCACAATCCAAACAGGGGTTATATACAGACCCACATCTCAGGGGGAGGACATGGACAAGAAAATGATTGGAGGCATTCTCAGAATGGCAGATAAAGGGGAGATATTGTTCATGGGGGACCTGAATATTCCAGATGTTAACTGGAGCACATTTGCTGCAGCCACATCCAAGAGTAGAATCGTTCTCAATGCCCAACAGTGGGCATGCCTCAGGCAGCTAGTGTTGGAACCCACCTGGGACGGAGCAGTCTTAGACCTGGTACTCTCAAATGGGGATGGTGAGAGGATCTTGGACTTAGAAGTGGGTAGCCATCTGGGAACAACCGACCACCAGACAGTGTGGTCCACAATAAACACAGCCATAGAGTCAAGCCATACAAAAGCAAGGGAACTGGACTTTAGGAGGGCTGACTATGGCAGAATGGAAGAGTGCCTAAGGAATGCACTAGCAAAAGGGAGAAACAATGGGGCAAAATCAAAACTGCCATCACAGAGGCAACAAGCCTTAGTGTGAAGCACATAAAACAAAACTAAGGAAAAAACACTATGGTTCTCAAAAGAAGTGATGGGGAAGGTTAGGGTGAAAAAGCATTCAGAAAGTATAAGGAATCACAGAAGCAGCAGGAAAGAGAACTCTATCAGTTAAAGCAGAAGGAAGCGGGGAAGGCAGTTAGAATAGCAAAGGCCCAAACTGAGGAAAAATTAACCAACTCAGTTTATTGTTATTATTATTAAATTTTGTTAACCGGGTAGGCCCACTGGGTCCCGAAGGTCCCTTTTTCAGGGGTGACCCGGAGTTAGTTACATATAATTTTGCACATACAGGCAGGTAATACAGTGTAGGATAAAACCTTTTATAGGTACAGAGGCTTAATAAAGGGGAGGGGGTGGGCAGAAGGTGACAGTGAAAAGGCAGATATACTGAATGAATACTTTTTTCAGTATTCACAAAAGAATAGAAGGGGGATGTACCTAAACCAAACAATAGAAGCACTCTGGATAGGTGGGTCAATACCAGTCCATTCACAGATGAAAGGGTCCTTAAAGAACTACTAAAATGCAAAGTGGACAAGGCAATGGGGCCTAATGGGATTCACTCCAGAATTCTGAAAGATGTAAGGGGAGAACTAGTGACACCATTAACTACCTTTTTAACAAATCACAGGAGGATGGTGTAGTACCTGAGGACTGGAGGAAGGTGGATGTGATTCCCCTTCACAAAAGTGAGAGCAAGGCAGAGGCAGGAAACTACAGACCTGTTAGTTTGACCTCAGTGGTAGGGAAAATGATGGAATCACTTTTGAAAGAAAGAATTGTTGAGAACCTAGAGGCCAGCGGGGCACAGGACACAAGGCAGCATGGATTCTCAGTGGGAAGGTCATGTCAGACAAATCTAATAGATTTCTGTGACTGGGTGACCAAAGTAGTAGACGAGGAAGGGGCTGTAGACAAGGCCTACCTAGACTTTAGCAAGGCATTTGATACAGTCCCACACAAAAGATTAATAAACAAGTTAGCCAGCCTGGGAGTGGGTCCCAGGATGGTAGCCTGGATAAAAAATTGGCTGGACAACGGGACATGGAGGGTAATAGTAAACAGTCCATTCCCAAGAAAGGGGGGTTACTAGCGGGGTACTGCAGGGTTGCGTATTGGCGCCGGTCCTCTTTAATGTCTTTATAAGTGACATTGCAGAGGGACTGGAAGGAAAAGTATGCCTCTTCACAGATGACACAAAGATCTGCAACAGGGTTGATATACAAAGGAGGGTCGAAAGGATGAGAAGGGACTTGGTAAGGCTGGAGGAATGGTCAGAAGTATGGCAGCTTAGATTCAATGCAAAGAAGTGCAAAGTAATGCACCTGGGAAACAAGAATCTAGTGGGAGAGTACACAATGGTGGGGGGGTACTAACAACAACAAAAATGGAAAGGGACCTAGGGGTAGTCATAAGAGATGACCTGAAGGTAGTCAGGCAATGTGAGAAGGCAGTAAGGAGGGCTGGGGGATACTGGGATGCATAGGGAGAGGCATCACTAGTAGAAAACAAGAAGTTGTTATCCCTCTGTACAGACAATTGGTCAGACCCCATCTGGAGTACTGCGTGCAGTTCTGGAGACCCCATCTCCGCAAGGACATAGACAGGATGGAGGCAATCCAGAGGAGGGCAACTAATATGGTGTGTGGTCTGCACCAGAAACCATATGAAGAGAGACTAAAGAAGCTTAATATGTATACCCTTGAGGAAAGGAGGGAGAGGGGAGACATGATAGAAACTTTCAAGTACCTCAAAGGAATCAAGAAAGTCCAAGAGGGTAGCATCTTCCAGAAAAAGAGTTGTGCAAGAACAAGGGGTCACAGTTTGATGATAGAGGGGTGACGGCTCAAGGGCAATGTGAGGAAGCATTTTTTCACAGATAGGGTGGTGGATACATGGAATGGCCTTCTTGGGGAGGTCGAAGGGTTAAAAACAGTGGGGAAATTCAAGAATGCATGGGACAGACATAAGGCAATTTTAGTGTGGGGGGTTAGGAGGAAGTAGGCTGTTGGTTAACTAGAATCTGCAGCTTATCCAATAGGTAGGGAAATGAGCAAACTGGGTGGACCAAGCGGCCATTATCTGCTGTCAAAGTCTATGTTTCTATGTAATAGCAAAATCAGCAGCAAACATTCAACATTGACAAATGCTTGTTTTAAATTTATTATGAATGAAAGGGATTCCACTGTGCTTGTTATTTCATTTTATAAATGTTTTAATGATTTTTAGTTAATTAAATATTTCATCTACGGAGCTTCAAGCATTTGAGATTGGGAGCTGTATCAAATAAAACTGACTTGCTTGCTATAAAAGCCCAATATTCAGACAGGCATAGCAGGATGGACAGGGAATGCTCTCAATCTGAATTTTTGCTTCCTGGCAGCCAAGTGATATGTAAGCAATAATACCCGACAGGGTGGGCATTATTGGGAAATACCGGACCACCCAGGGGCGTAATGAGGCCCGATGCCACAGGTGGAGGGCCTTATAGCCCCTGGAAGGTCCGGCATTGCCATAATGCCCACCCTGGAGGGTATTATTGCGCTTATAAAATGGCCATGTAACTACATCTTTGTGAAATGTGAAAATAAAGAGGAAATGAGTGTGAAAACTGTTCAAAACACTGTTAAAAACAGTGTTCATTGACAAAGTAGTGCACCAGCTGTTCTAGTTGCTGTTACTCCTCCCTGCAGTGCTGTTCTGCTTCCTGAACCCCCCCCCACACACACACACACACAGGCAGATTGTTCACGACCTTTGACCTTAGTGGAAGTGAATGCTGCCGCCTTTTTGTAGTAATTTGTGGTATGGGTAGAGCTTGTGGAAAACTTGGACTTCTTAAGCAATGAGTAATGGAAAGGGAATGGAGAGTGGCAGCGGGACGAGCTTTGACCGAAGTGGTAATGTGTGTCTTGTTTTTTTTTAAAAATGCCGCATGTTGGATGAAGCTGACATGAATGTCGGCTTCGGGAGTACGGATTGTGAGAACGGCGGTCAGGAGACTGGTGTCATTGTGTGTTTTCAGTCTTCTGACCACAAAATGACAGGACGCAGTCTTCCTTTTTATTTATTTATTGTGTGCTGGTGAGGGAAAGTGGGGGTAGTTGTCTCTTGCTAAGCGAGAGAAAAACATGGTGGGGATTTTAAATTTATTAGCTGCCTTCAGCCAATGAGGAAGTAGGCGGGGCAGCAGGGTACACTGTAAAGTGGATTTTGGTGGCACTTGTTTTTAGCTGGGCATCGATTGAAAAATAAATGCCCAGCTTGGAGGCAGTGTCAGCCAATCAGGAGTGAGAATTCCTTCTTGCCATTTTATAATATATAGGATAAAGTATGGGGTGCAGTGTGTCACGAGAATTTAACACACACCCGAGTTGTTGGATGGTACATAAACCCCGAGGGGGAAGCCCAAGGGGTTTATGAAAGCCATCCAACAATGAGGGTGTGTGTTAAATTCGAGTTAAACACACTGCACCCCATATTTTGTTTTATATAATTGAAGGGTTCCGTTTTTTCTATGGTTTGAAAAAAGACCTGGAATCTTACCTTGGAGATGAACGTTTTGTTTGTGTGAGAAAAATAGAGCTGTGCTTCAACATTAACATTTAATTATTTAAACTGGTTATCGGAATAAACAAAATAAACACTTCGAAGTCTAGAACTGTGGAGATCCTTCCGGTAGAGTTTCGTCATCCTTTGACCTGCAGAGGAAAGGTTAGGGTTGAAAGGGAGAGCAGCTAGGGATCGTGGGAAAAGGGTGAACTGTACAAGTGAGGTTTGATAGAATAAAACTTTTTTTTTTGGTCTAGGTGATGTGAAGCTGGTGGAGAATATATAAGATGGAGGTAACGCCAGCAAGTAAGTTAATTTTTCTGGTCAGTGATGTGTGAAGTTAAAGGGACAGTTGAAAGCCACGCTCCGTTTCTTTAGCGTGTGTCTCGAGCGCTTTGCTAGGGAAAGGGAGCGCGTGAATGCCATAACACCTACTTAGGTGTTACGGTATTTAATACGCGTTTTTTTGTGTGCGAAAAAACAGAGACCATTAATTATTAATCAATAAGACATGACAGGGTGTGTGTAATTGTGTAATAATGTCACTCCTGGGGTGGGTTTGAAGCACGAGGCAAAGCTGAGTACTTCCAGCACCCCAGGAGTGATGTTATTACACAATAATACACATCCCTGGAGTGCCTTATTGCTATTATACAATGACTCGTTTGTTAAGAAAAGAGAAAATATTAAAAAAAGAAGAGTTTTATTAATTTTTTGTTTGATTTTTTTGTGTGTGGAGGAATATGTTTTGGAAAAAAAGTCCAGAATCTTGTTCCACCAGTAGGTGGAGCTAGCATCTCAGTGATGCTGCCTGCCACTCTCTTGCTTCCTGGTCCCATGTGTTTTTGGTTGTCTTCCCTGTGCCACCCCCCCCAAAACTGTCTCTTGCTTGCAGCTCGGTAATGTGTTGCTGAGGAAGAAAAGGAGGCTGTTGGTCACTACTGGGAGCAATGTTAGCAGAGGAGTGGTAAATGCCATTTTGTGTAAGTACAGCCTGCACTGCTGGTTTAAAGCCTGTGATTCAGTAGGAGGTATTGGCATGACTCTTTGGTTTTTGGGTCACCTGTTGGTAGGATGTGTGAGAGAAACAATGACTTGAAGTGGCTGACAGTTAAAAAAAAATGCTTGAAACTGCTGCTGCATGTCATTGAAACCACCGAGTGGCAAGCAAAGCATGTGCAGCGCAACTCATGTCTGAGTCATAAGCTAGGGTGTTGTGAAGGAAAATGTTATATTTCTTTTGTTATTTGATTAGTTTTAAACTCCTTGTGGCTGGCAGCCGGGGAATTTAGTGTACATGAGTTGTGATGTGCTATGTGTTAACTGCTATGGTTCCATGGGGACTGTTGTCAGCTTAGCGGTAGCTTGAGGAGGAAGGGATTCCATTCACTGTTGTGAGATGATCTCTGTGCCTGCCCTAGATACAGTGATGTTATTGTTTAACAACATCACTGTCCCTTGGGGTCAGCAGCCAATCAGACTGCTAGAATTTTTCTTGCCATTGTATAATTTAGTACAGTGTTGGATTGGTGCAGCACAAATAACAGTAACTTAATATATATGAGGACCAATGTGTGTTTCTTTAAATTAATTAGTATTAGTTATTTTTAATGTATTAGTTATCTTTAAAGGGACATTATCACGCCTCTTGGCCTCAAATTTTCCCAAGTCTAAACAACACTTGTTATGATTGCTTACATTCTGTAGGGATTGCTGATATAGTTGGTTGGTTGATTCTGATTTCTTTTTTTTAACTTTAAAAAGAGAAAACCATACTTCCCAGCATGCTAGTGTTACCACACTAAAAGAATGTGTTTACATTTCTTGATCAGCTTCCTCTGTGTCTTTCCTGGACCCCAGAACACCCCCAACACAGTCTAGACACTCAGGATGCAGTGGGAGGAGAGGAGAGGAGATCATCACATCCAGAGTGGCTGTATTGTTTGTGGGTGTTCCTAATGTTTAGGAACTGTGCAATAAGAGTAGATCAAGGATTCAATACAAGGTTGGGTATAATTACATGATTTGCATGCATTCCAGCTCTACTATGAAAAGGTGCAGATAAAACAACCATCAATATCAAATAATTATCGAGCAGGTAAACAATTTTAAAATGTTGGTTTTCAGTTATAAATACTAAGATGCAAAAGGGGTTGATAATGTCCCTTTAGTTGAAAATCAAACCATCTGCACAGGAATAATTCACAAATTTTATAAAACATCAACATGCTGCATAAATAGTTTTAACATTTATATAATGGTATTTAAACTCTTAATTTTTCATGACTGTTTTAAAAATCTGCATGCTGCACAATGGTTTTTGAAATCTGCTGTACGTGCTGCACAATGGTTTTACAATCTATGTACTGCATTAGAGTTTTCACAAAACATTTACACTGAACTCTTTCAGAAGGTTTTGAAAGTTTACGCTCTGTGCAAATTTTCAAAATCTATGTGTTGTGATACAGTTTTCAAGATGTATGTGTAACCCTCTTCCATTTTTATGGCTGCAGTGGGCAGAGCCCTGCAGCCATTTTGGGATCGTTGAGAAAAAGGAGCTGACCAGATACTGTGTACTCCTTTTTCTTTGGACTTCCAGTAGTGGAGGTGGAAGTTCATCCTCTCCACTACTTTGTTTGGCAGTCAGAACACTGCACTGTCCGTCATGTCCAATATGGCTGCTGGTGCTTACTGCACATGTACAACTTCCCAAGCATGTGCAGATAACTCTGGCAGCCATCTTGGGTATGGCAGACTCTGCCGCCAGCTCTCCAGAGTTGCTGGAGAGTGCCATGTTCTGTCTGCTCCATCAGCTTCAGCTGTATTGGCTTTGGCCAGAATTTGCTACTCTGGCTCTCCCTCTGGTCCCCTCACTTCCCCTACTAGATATCATACAGTTCAAGAATCTCTTTCAGCAGTGGCTGCTATCCCTGTTATTTAAGTTTGAGGCTGATACCATGTGATGACCCTCTCCTGACATCAGGCAGAGAGTAGGGGAGTGCATAGCTCCAGGGGTACCTTTCATGTCTAGGGTATGTGGCAACCGCTCACCAATTTCTATCAAATACATTCAGTCTCTAACTATTGACAGTTAGCTTCCTTTCTATAGATACACAGATACATAGAAATTGTCAGCAGATAAGGACCGCTAGGCCCATCCAATCTGCCCGTATGCCTATATATGTATATGTCCACTGACCCTGTGTTATAAATGGCTTTTCCATTCACTTCTTGATGCTTTTTATGTTGGCTTGCACATTTGCACAAACAACATCTTGCGGTAGAGCAGGTTTGGGGGCGCGGCCGCTGTTGGGTGAATGCAGGGCACGCATCAGTAGGTGTGTCCCTCATTCCCCAATTAGCCTGCATGCTGGCACAACACCATGCATACATAACGGGCGAGCACATCTAAGCAAAGGTCCGCTGCAATCCGAGCAAAGCTCGTCATCACGTAGTGGTCCTTTGCTTGCCGTGTCTCGCCCGCCATTATGAGCATGGTCAGCGAGCTGGGCGTTACTCACATCTGCCGGACATTGGGGTGCCCAACTTCTGTCGGTAACCCCCACTGTCTTTGTGTGCCGACAGGGGAGCCTCACTCCCGCCTGCATACCTCCAAATGTTGAATGCCGAGGGTGCCCAATCCACCTCAGCTCACGGACCCCCGCTGTCTTTGTGTGCCGACGGGGAGCCCACTCCCCATTGGTATCACCTCCAATTGTTGATCGTTGAGGGGGCGCCAATCTCCTTGGCTGCACTTCGCTTTCTTGTTTGCCGATGTGGTGCCCAATCCTGCCGGCATTACCCCTGTGTTGTGTGCTGGACGAGGGTGCCCAATCCCCGTCGGATACTGACACCCCAAAACAGTTAGGTGGCATGCTGGGAGCCCACCTGCATGTCAAATGCCCTAGTAAATGAAAATGTCCCACAATGGTTTTCCCTGTGTGTTTTTTTTCACCCTGTAAAACGAAAACGCCCCTCGTAGTCTCGATGCCCCCTCCCCACCCACACTCACCCACTGTGCACCCTGCTTCCTCATCCCTCTCACCCCATACTTACCTCCAGAGTCTGGTGCGACGATCTTCGTGGACGGGAACACGGTGCACTCTTCAAATGCGATCGCCAACTGAGAAAATGCCGTAAGCTCTATAATGGAATGAATAGGGTTTTTCAACTTTGCTGCATATCTCGGCATTTCTTGAATTTTGGCACCAAATTTTCAACATGGGGTTTTTGGGGTCCCTCCTCATGAATTCTATCACTGTCATGGAGTTAATCAGCCTCGAAAGGTGATTTCGGAGTCACTGCGTGAAATCACCTTTTGGGACCAATTAACGAAATGACAGTGTCAGTGTTCATGAGGTGGCCTCTCAAAAAGCCTAGGTTCCAAATTTGGTGGGAAAAATCCAACAAATGCCTGTTTTACAAGCATGCATTGCGTAGTTGCTACGCAGGCTCATAACTTTGTGCATACGCAATATTTTAAAGCCGGATTTTCAGCATTGTCATTTTTGTACACCTCCTTGTGAACAGTACAGCTGTCATTTTCCACATCCTGCCTGAAATGTGTTTCCACACGTCCGGCGCACAATAGCGCAGTCGCTGTGGGACATCAGTGTTTGGGCCAGATTATGAAAATGACAGTGTCACAGTTTATGAGCAGAGGTCCTAAAATGCCTATGTTGAAAATTTGGTGATGATACTCCATAAAATGACTGTGTTAAGAGCGTGCATTGGCAGATTGCATACATGCTCGTACTGTCATGCATTTGTGATATTTTCACTCCGGATTTTCACCATTGCCATTTTTCCACACCTCTTGATGAACAGTACAGCCGTCATTTCACATATCCTGCCCAAAATGTGTTTTCGCACTTCCGGTGCAGAATAGCATGGTCGCTATGCAAAATCACTTCTTGGGACACTTTGAGGAAATAACAGTGACACTGTACATGAGCAGAGGTGCTAAAATGCCTATGTTGAACATTTGGTGCTGAATGCCCATAAAATGGCAGTGTTGCAAGTGTGTGTTGCATATTTCCCACGCAGCCTTGTAACTTCGCAAATTTGGTATATTTACATGCCACATTTTCAACACTGGCACTTTTTTACACCTCCTTATGAGCTGTGCAGCTGTCATTTTTCACATCCTGCCCAACATGTTTTCCCGCACTGCACTACCAAACACCCAAAGGGACACCCTAATGCCTGTCACTGTTTGCAGGGTGGGGGTGGGTTGGCATCAGTTCAATACTTGACTGCCATTCCTATGATGCATCTCTCTAACTCCTGCACTGCCAATGGCAGCAAGACAACATTCGGCATTGACAAGTGCTTTTTTCTCAGTGTCCCTTCTTGTATGTCAGAAATACATCACTCTGCAACATGATGGGTTGTTGTCATATATACTAACATAGTTACAGTTACCGACATGGGAACACAGCCCCCAAAAATCACTATCATTGTCAACACTGCAATACAGACTTGGTTGTGACTCTGGACATACTGTAAGACAAAACCTTAGGGTCCATTAAAAAAGGTTTTTCCCTTTACATACGGGTGCTCCATGGCTCCTCTCATTCCTTGCAGTTTATCGGTGGGTAAGGTTTTACATCAGGACAGAGCCTTTCCTATGCTACTTCCTGAATTTACCAGAGCTCTCTATTTGCTATACACTTTGGATTTACTCATTTTTCATTCAGTACCATGACACTGCAGTGTCAGTTCAGCTGGTGTGCCGAAGGCAGCACTGCTATAGGGACAATCACTTTGGCACCTCTGGCTAATGTTCAGCCTGGCTCTGGACACTCACATCAACCTGATCTTTGCTCTGACCAGACACTGTACTGGGCACCAATACACTGGTGGTTCCTCACTCTGCCTGAGGCAGTGGCTGGCAATTTCCTCAGGCCCTCTGCCAGAGGTACCATCTCCATTCTATATCAGCTGAGGATTCACCATACAAATAGCAGACCCGTCTTCTTAACTGTTTCTGCAGCTCAGTCTTTGGAAACAGTTTTCTCACCATCTGCAGCACAGCTGACAACATCTCCCTGTCACTGACAGGACCACAGTTTACCCCCAAAGTGAACACAACCCCTTTGGTGAAATTCTATGTGCATCACAAGGCCAACAGAGAGTTTCCTCGAGGGTAGCCCCATAGGATAATCACTACCTTCCGGTGATGTCTTACACTACTACAATAATTATTGGTGATCTACACTATCTGGCCTTCATACTTCAAGTTCCCAGCATCATCACTGATATCCTGGTGTCTGTGCTTGGAGACTGCCAGATCATAGACAAGTTCTGCTGTTCTTACACACTGCAGGGCATGATCAAAATCAGGACTCTATATCTTTCAGTGACATCCCTGATTTTGCATTGCAAATTACCTCTGTTCCTCCTAAATTTTGCATTTTTGCTACCGAAGAGCAGAGATTTGAATCCTAAATCATGTGAAACAATAGTTTTATAGTCTAGTTCTCCATCAGAAAATGTCTTTTTAACTAAACCACATCTTCATGAACTGATATTACAATATATTATATAATGTGTCCCTGATTTTGTTTCAGATTTTTGAGGCTAGAGGTTGAGAGGTACGGTGAAGCCTACTAGGATGAAATGCAGTGGCAGTTGGCTGCATGACAAAAGGGATTAACTCCCATTAAACCTGCCTTGTCTTCTGCAGTATCTCTGCTGCAGAATTCTGCAGAGGAAAGGGGAAAGGGGAAATTGTTTAACCAGAAAAGGCACACTAAGCCAGAGCTTGTTTCCAGGTGCAACCAGGGAGTACAAGGAAGTTAAGTGACTTGCTCAGGGTCACACAATATGCAAGTGGGGGCTGAAGGGATTCAAACCCAGGTCTCCAGGTTTGCAGCTCAGTGCCCTTAACCACTATGCTACACTGCCTCCTAATTGGGTTTCATCCTGCAGAATTGGGTTTCATCCTGGTGAGCTTCACTGTATGTAGGACTCATGCACAGGAACCAAAGTACCCTGTACATCTTGCCTAGCACAAAGAAAGTTAGGAGTCTCCTCTTGCTTTGCACATGGCCTCAAGGGCCCTGTACAAAACAAGTTACCTTTCTATTGAGTCAAAAACTAAGGAAATCCATTGCACAAAAACTATGTTAATGCAGACTAAGGTTGTTACTGCACAAAACCCAGACCTTCAGAGTTTGGAAATGTGCTATTATGGTTCTCAACCCAATGCCCACAACATTTGGAAATGTACTATTAGGGTGTCAAGCCTAACTCCTACTCCCTCCCCTTTTTACTCAACATCAAGCTACAGGTATAGGGCACTGCATCAGTTATGTGGTCCATCACAGAGGGACCACATACTCAAAATGTGTAACTAGCAACCCTAATCCTCACCCCAACCCCTGCCCTCATGACTGAAGGCCAAGCTATATGTCTGGAGTCATGCCATACAGGCCTAGTGTTTAATACACATCCTACTCATTTTAGGTCTGGAATTAGAATACCTGTGGAGTACAGCTAAAGAGATTCAAATCAATTTATGATGTAACTGACTTTGCACACAATACTGTGGACCCTGTATAAAGTAATAGATATGTTACAGATAAGAAGTACAGCACTATACATACTGCACATTTGCAACTTTCTTCTTTTGTACACATACATGCAACAAATAAAACATGTTACATGTCTGGGACATGTATACAATTTTATGCAGTGTCTTGTTGAAGCTGTATGAAACATGTTGCAAGCAGGATGGTACATATCCTACTGGGCAATATGTGAAATAAAATCCCACAATTAAATGTATGTTACACTCTACAGGGGGTTCACAAGGCTATACACAATCAACATACAATTATGTGGTAACTGTGCAATGTAACATCAGAACAAAAGAGGCTCGCATGAACCAGCACATTCTTGCAAATTGAAGCTGTATCTGTACAGCCAGATGAACTCTTACCTTAGTGTAGGGTCAGGAGGGCCCTGTACATCTGCAGACAGTTTTCTGAGGGCATGATTACACTATCACAGAAAGAAAGGAAATTCACTTACAACCCTAAAGAACACCACACCAGACCACATTTTTTCATTGGCTTACTTTGAGCACTTTAAGTCTTCAACCTTACTATCAGCATTAATGTATTTTTTTTGGTTTTTTTTTAGTGAATGTGCATGTATATTATACTGGTGCAGTAGTGCCAGTACAGTTAGGATAGAGTAGTGTGATCAATGTTAAACTCAATTTTTGCACCATAAGAACTTTAGCGGCATTCAATGGAATAGCCCAAAATTTTGCATGCGTGGTCTGGCTGGCAGAGTCTCAAGACATAAAGTTTCATGTTGGCATCTTGTGTGGTTTCTGAGATCTGTACAATTTTTGGAAAAGTGATGATTTTTTTCCAATACTTAATGCACATCTTGCTTTCTCTCACCTACAGCCTAGACAGTACAGAATTTTTTTACAAAACATTCAAGGTAGAAAGAGCATGATCCAAGGTAGTGCCATTCAAAGGTTTCATGAAAAACTATTAAATGGTTCCAGAGTTATATGTACCAATGCCCGTAGTCTGGGTAACAAGCTTCCTGAATTAGTGGCCTTGATGGAGGAGGAGGAGCATCTGGATATTGTGGCAGTCACAGAAACATGGTACACACAAAACCATGACTGGGACATAAACATACCAGGATACACTATCTACAGGAGGGACAGGGAGGGTAAAAGAGGAGGAAGAGTAGCTCTCTACAGAAGGGAAGGAATCAAAGCAACAGAACAAAAGGGTAAACAGGGAGGAGAGGAAGCACTGTGAGTCAATTTGGAGACAGGCAATGGCACCACAATGCGCTCAGGGGTTGTATACAGTCCCCCATCTCAGAGGGAGGAAATGGACAAGGAAATGATAGAAAGTATACTTAGGATGGCAGAACAAGGGAAGGTATTGCTGATGGGGGATCTGAATATGCCAGATGTTAACTGGAGTGCAGTTACAGCAGCCACTTCTAAGAGTGGGGTTAGTATGTATGCCCTACAGGGGGCGTGCCTTAGACAACTAGTATTGGAACCCACTCTAGAGAGAGCAATCTTAGACCTGGTGCTCTCAAATGGAGATGGAGAGAGGATCACAGACGTAGAAGTGGGTAGCCATCTTGGAACTAGCGACCATCACACAGTATGGTTCATGATAAACACAGCAGTACAGTCAAGCCATACAAAGGCAAAAGTATTGAACATTAGGAGGTCTGACTTTGCCAAAATGGGTGAGTGCCTAAGGAATGCAATAGCAAATGGGCAGGAAGGAGGGGTGGAAGAACAATGGGGAATAATCAAAACTGCCATCGCAGAGGCAACAAGCCTTTGTGTAAAGCAAATAAACAAAACAAAATGATGTAAGAAACCACTATGGTTCTCAAAGAAGGTGGCAGGGAAGATTAGAGAGAAAAAGAAAGCATTCAGGAAGTACAAGGAATCGCAGAAGGAGCAGGACAGAGAATTGTATCAGTTAAAGCAAAAGGAAGCTGAGAAGGCAGTCAGAACAACAAAGGCCCAAACTGAGGAAAAGATAGCCAACTCAGTTAAGAAGGAGGATAAAAACTTTTATAGGTACATCAGGGAATGAAGGAAGACCAAGGGAGGGATAGTGAGGCTTAATAAAGGGAAGGGGGGTTGGGCAGAGGGTGACTGTGAAAAGGCAGTGATACTAAACAAATATTCTTGCTCAGTATTCACAAATGAAGAGGAGGAGGTACCTAAACCAAACAATAGAAACACTCTGGATACAGGAGTTGATACCAGTCCATTTACAGAAGAAAGGGTTCTGAAAAAACTCTGAAAACTGAAGGTGGACAAAGCAATGGGGCCTGATGGGATTCATCCCAGAATTCTAAAGGAACTAAGGGTAGAATTAGTGACACCACTGACTACCCACTTTAACATATCATAGGAGGATGGGATGGTACCTGAGGACTGGAGAAGGGTAGATGTGATTCCACTTCACAAAAGTGGGAGAAGGGCAGAAGCAGGAAACTACAGACCTGTTAGTTTAACCTCAGTGATAGGGAAAATGATGGAATCACTTCTGAAGGAAAGAATTGTTGAGTACCTAGAGGCCAGAGGGGCACAGGACACAAGGCAGCATGGATTCACAGCAGGAAGGTCATGTCAGATGAATCTAATAGATTTCTTTGACTGGATGATCAAAGTAGTAGATCAGGGAGGGGCTGTGGACATGGCCTACCTAGACTTTAGCAAGGCATTTGCCACAGTTTCACACAAAAGATTAATATACAAGTTAGCCAGCCTGGGAGTGGGTCCCAAGATGGTAGCCTGGGTAAAGAATTGGCTGGAGAACAGGACACAGAGGGTAGTAGTAAACGGAGTCAACTCTGAAGAAAGAGGGGTTACTAGTGGGGTTCTGCAGGGTTCAGTACTAAGACCGGTTCTCTTCAATGTCTTTATAAGTGACATTCAGAAGGACTGGAAGGAAAAGTATGTCTCTGCAGACGACGCAAAGATCTGCAACAGAGTTGATACACAAGGTGTGGTGGAAAGGATGAGAAGGGACTTGGCAAAGTTGGAGGAATGGTCAAATGTATGGCAGCTTAGATTCAATGCTAAGAAGTGTTAGGTAATGCACTTGGGAAACAAAAACCCAGGGGAAGAGTACACAATGGGGGGTGAGATACTAACAACAACAAAAATGGAAAGGAACCTGGGGGTAGTCATATCAGATGATCTAAAGGTGGGCACTCAATGTGAGAGGCCAGTAAGGAGGGTGGGGGGATACTGGGATGCATAGGGAGAGGCACCACCAGTAGAAAACAAGAAGTTGTTATCCCTCTGTACAGACAGCTGGTGAGACCCCATCTGGAGTACCGTGTGCAGTTCTGGAAATCCAGTCTCTGCAAAGACATAAACAGGGTGGAGGCAGTCCAGAGGAGGGCAACTAAAATGGTGTGCACAGGAAGACATATGAAGAGATACTTAAGGAGCTTAATATGTATAGCCTTTAGGAAAGGAGGGAGAGGGGGGACATGATAGAAACTTTCAAGTACCACAAGGGAATCAACAAAGTCCAAGAGGGTAGCATCTTTCAGAAAAAGAGGTGTGCAAGAACAAGGGGCAAAATTTGAAGATAGAGGGGGTGCAGCTCAGAGGTAATGTAAGGAAGTATTTTTTCACAGAGAGGGTTGTGGATGCATGGAATGGCCTTCCAGAGGAGGTTGTGGAGTCAAAAACAGTGGCAGAATTCAAGAATGCATGGGACAGTCATAAGGCAATTCTAGGGGGTGGGGATAGGAAGAAGTAGGCTGTTGGTTAACTAGGATCTGCAGCTTATCCACTAGGTAGGGAAATGGACAGACTGGGTGGGCCAAGTGGTCCTTATCTGCCATCAAATTCTAATGTTTCTATGAAATGTTTTTATTTCTGAGCATGCTCAGTGGGGTTTTTGGATAACCCTCTGATATGAATGATAAAAACATCTATCATGAGGGGTTATCATTCATGATTTATTTATCATGAGAAAAAATATTGATCATGATGGCCATCATCTTATTTTCTTTCTTTTTTTCTTCCCACTAAAAAACCTGGAAGATGCCTAAAAATTATCTGTTTTAAAAAAAAAAAACATTGAATCAAGTTAGTTGGGACCCGTTTAGCTAAATTCTCATGTTTGTTTAAAAAAGAAAAGTCAGAAATACCTTTTCTGGGCACCCTAAAATTGAGGGTGCTTAGCTTGGCAAGAAGAGCTGTTCTCTGTATGAGAACAGTAGAATTTCTTGACATCTGGAGACGTGCTGCCAGCTTGTGTGCTAGCAGTGGGCCGGTGATCGATCAATTGATCTATCTATCTATCTATCTATCTATCTATCTATCTATCTATCTATCTATTTTTTTAACAATTTCAATCCTTCCCTCTCCTAGCCTAGCCAGCCTTCCCTATAAATGCCTTCTGAACCCCAAAACTGTGATTTTTAGCCTCACCAGAAACTGTGCATCCCTAACAGGAGAGACAAGACTGGCCATGAGTCCTTGACTGACTCATTTTGTACAGAACAGTATAGTGCTGTGCCTTGTTGACTTTTGGAGTGGGATGCCATAGTAACCAACTACACCAGGAAGCACTGTGGGGCTTGAGGTTTTGCTTGTCCTGGGGGATCAAACTACAAGTCCACAGTAGGGATTTTATTTTAGCAAGTAGGCTTCTATTGGGACACACTTGCTAAGACCCATACTAGTGGCAGGAATTGATATGCATTTTAATTCGTTTTAAACAAGTTGACCATCTGGGGAACACGAAGGGAGGTCATGTGACCAGCAACCTATTTCTGGGTCACCGCACTTAAACCTGCAAACCCCGAGTGAGCGCTCTTTTAGCCTCACCAGAAACTGTGCATCTCTCATGGTAGAGACAGGACTGGCCATGAGTTCTTGACTGACTTGTTTTGTATAGAACAGTAGAGTGCTTTGCTTTGTTGACTTTTGGAGTGGGGTGCCATAGTAACCAACAACATCAGGAAGCACTATGGGGCTCTTAGTTTTGCATGTCCCGAGAGAGCAAACTACAAGTACACAGCGAGGATTTTATTTTAGCAAGTAGGCTTATATTGGGACACACTTGTTAAGACCCAGACTAGTGGCAGGAGTTGATGTACTTTTTAATAAGTTTTAAACAAGTTGACCATCTAGGGAACATGAAGGGAGGTCACATCACTGCCGTCCTGTTTCCAGGTTACAGCACTTAAAACTGTGACCCCCAAGCAATTGGGGTGAGTGTACAGTGACAGGCCTGGAGACGCTATGGATCACTGGGACCGGGGCAGAACACTAACTACAGGTAACTAACAACACCACCCTTTAACCTTTAGTAATTTCAGCCTATAATAACTGCTGACTTTTGTCAACTTAGACTGTAACCCCCTGTCAATTGCTCCATTAATCGTTTGTGCATGTCTAACAGTTCTACCTAGTATCTCATTGTACATCAATCAAGCAACTTCTCACAAGGTTTAAAATGGTCACTTCAGTTAAGTCTTTGGAAGGGGACATAGGATTACAGTGTGAAGGATGCTGTATGTTCCACTTCAGTAAAACCAACCCCATCAGTGACAACTATACATGTGATAAATGCACTTGTATTAAAAAATTAGAAAATGTAATTACAGACCTTCATAATAAAATGGTTTATATGGAAAAAAAATCAGCAGCTCTTAGCCAGTCAGATAAGAGAATTACAGATTAATGAAGCTAAAACAAATGCTTACACTAACAAACAATGTTTAGTGAATGCTGAACAGCAGTCAGAAAGTAGCGCCCAAGGGAAAGGACAAGTACCATGTAACAGTAATTCAAGTGAGTGAATGAAGCATAGTAGGGATGAGGATGTACTATAAGAACCAATATCTCCCTGTGAATGGATATAAGTTGGAACCAAACAAACAAGAAAGAAGGGTCATAGAGCCATGGATTTTTCTATTCCACTAACAAATAAATTTGCTGCCCTAGCAAATGATGAAAATCCTGATCTAGTAACACCAACGTGCTCCACCCAAGGGGGCAAGAACTTTCCACAGGTATCCAGGTCTCAAACTACAGCTGGGGACAGCCACCCCTCACAGTCATTGAGGCCCCCCAGTGACCTTAACCCCCCCAGTAATTAATATGAGAGATGACTCACTCAATGTTCCAACCACCACAGAAGTCAATAGCATAATCGACACAGAATTAATTAATGGAATTAGAGCTGAGGGAACAATGG
The DNA here is from genome assembly GCA_016271365.2 of Neoceratodus forsteri. Classification (NCBI taxonomy): domain Eukaryota; kingdom Metazoa; phylum Chordata; order Ceratodontiformes; family Ceratodontidae; genus Neoceratodus; species Neoceratodus forsteri. The sequence goes on from CM057449.1 coordinate 378,102,424, forward strand.
AGAATTCAGTCAATCCTAGTAATGTACAACTAGCCAATGAAATTAACCAGAATTTCTCCGTAACAAACCGCAATACAGTAATAGAAAACAATGCAAATGATGTTAAGCAGGTTTAGCTATTGGGAGACCCAATGATAAACTATACTGACAGAATAATTTACAATCTGGACAAAACAAATTGGACCTGCAGTAGCTTTAGAGGGGCCCACATTATTACCATTCATGACATGTTAAATGATATTCTTCAGAGCCCAGGTCATCAGCCTTTAGTAATAATCCATGCTGGAAGAAATAACATCACAAGAAGGTCTGGATGAAATTAAAAATGAATTCCAGGGGATGGTAGAGAAAATTAAATCAATGGACGGAGTGCTCTGTCTATCAGAAACACTACCAACATCTATATATGGGACCCATATTAACAATAAAATAAAACAAGTTAATGAATGGCTTCGCAAATGGACCCTTACCAACAACATAGCTTGCATCACCCACAGGGAGACCTTTTCGGTCAATCAAAGTTACTATAGCTGGGATGGACTCCACTTTAATAGATGGGGTAACCAGATACTTGGCAGAACTATAAGTAATTTCATTACAAATTATTTGAACTAACAAAAAAGGGGATAAGGGGTAACATGACTAAGGCTCTTAACTACAATAATGCCACCTGTAAGTTTATGTTCTCTGATGTAAGAAGTCTCAACATGACCAGAGTTGCTGAACTAGAGACATTAATGAAGACAAAAAACTACAATTTAGTAGCAATAACAGAAACTTGGTGGCCTGATTCTAGTGAATTGTTCAAGAAAATTATTGGTTATAATTTATTTCACAACAATAGGAAGGGCAAGCAGGGGTGGAAGTATGTATTCACATAAAAAATGATATTATGTGTCAACAATTTTTGCTAGATGGATCCACAACCAGTCGTCGACAAAAATCTTGTCATATGACCATACAGCAAAGCCTTTATGTTGACCAGTTTTGCGGTCATCATAAAGTTTGTCACTGCCTACCATGTTTTCTTCAGGGGGCTTCACCCCTGAACTCCCCAAGGAGGGGCTATGCCCCTCACACCTCCTCACTATATATAATCAACTCTGAGTTGGAGCTGATTAAAGGGGTGGTGCAAGACCCCCTGAAAACAGTACAGTTCAGTGGTGACACTACAGTGACCTGGCACTGTAATCACTGTAGTGCTGGTCGATGTTAAAATGTCACTGTCAGGGTGGTATACCTTGCTAGATAATAGTCAATCTCAAACCAAATCTATTTGGCTGCAAATTCTGTTAAACAACAAGAATAAAATAATAGTAGGTAATTGTTATAGACCCCTGAACACCACCAAAGAGTACACAGAAACTCTGATTAATGAAATTAAAACAGTAGGGGACATAGGAGATATCATAATAATGATGGACTTCAATCTCCCTTGGATTTTCTGGAAATCACTCTCTGGAAATATTTTGCAAGAATTTGTCTTTCTAAACAGTATGACAGAATTAGGACTAAAGCACATTGTTAATAGCCCTGCAAAAGGCAGTAACATTTTGGATTTAGCATTAACTAACATAGCATTAATAATTTCTGAACCTGAAATTGAATGTCCTATTGGAGGAAGCTACCATAATACCATACTATTCAGTGTTCACTTGGGTCACTCTAGGCTGCACTATACTCATTATATTTACAACTATAGTAAGGCTGACCTGGTTAAAATTAGGGAACACCTAGGTGACATTAATTGTTTCAAAAAACTAGAGGGAATTCTGTTGAAAATTGTTGGTTAACTTTAAGACTAGACACCTGTGTACACGTGTATGTACCAATTAAGAAGATTGTCAATAATAAAGGTAAAATACCAGTGGCTAACCAAGCGAATTAAAAAACAGATAAATAGGACAAAGAAAGCCTTTACAATACTAAAAAAGAGCAACACCCCCTAGCTCAAAGTAGGTATAAAAAAGAAGTGCATAGGTTAAAAAAGTCAATTAACCAAGAAAAATATAAAATATAATTAAAATTAGCCCATACTAATGACAATCAAAAATCATTCTATTCGTACTCTATGTTAATTCTCACAAAGATGGCCCCTAGCACATATAATCTATTTTACACCAGGGAATAACAGTAACAGATAATAAGGCAATATAGGAATTATTCAATAATTATTTCTGCTCTGTTTATTACAAAAAGGACCCTATCAAATTGCCTTCACATTGTGTGGAAGATGCTCCAGTAACCTTTACAAATGAGGAAGTTACTAGTGCCATAGCTCAGTTGAGACCTAAGTCATCTCCAGGGCCAGATGGAATCAATCCTCAATTTCTACTACAAATAAAAGAATATGCCTCTGAGCCACTGACCATCTTTATTCAATAGATTGCTCCAGATGGGTGAAATACCTAATGAATGAAAAAGTCTAGAGTCATTTCTATTCACAAAAAGGGACCTAAGAATTTAGTTAGCAACTACAGACCAATTAGCTTAACTTGAATTTGTTGTAAGATCTTGAAAAGACTAGTATAGAAATGGACCTTAATAAACTGGGTATTGTAGATAATCAACAGCATGGGTTTACACCAAACCACTCATGTGCAATCAATCTCATTACATTTTACAACTCAATCAGCAAGTAACCTGGACAATAATATACCAACAGATGTCATATTATTGGATTTGGCAAGGCATTTGATAAGGTGCCACACAGAGAACTCTTGGTCAGGCTTTCAGAACTAGGAATAAACAACAATATAGTGAGATGGACTCGTCAATGGCGATCCCTCGATTCGAGGATGATCTCTACCATGGTTCACTGATGGGTCCTGAGGTGGCTCAATAATCCAATCCTAGAGCCACAGATTCATCCGCAGAAATTGCAGATGTTTCCATGTGAGAGAACTGCCCACTGACTGGGGTTTCTTTCCCTTTCCTTCCTACGGTCTCTCTTTTCAACTTCGAAGACAAGGTGTTTCTCTTTGAAGAAGGGCCCCACTTGATGGAGGTTCTGGCACCATTGGGATCGGTTGGTGGCCAGCTCCTCCCAGTTCATGATGTCCATATCTGTTTTCTTGGGGTATGCCTTCAGTGTGTCTTTGTAGCTTTTCCTTTGACCACCATGGGATCTCTGACCATGACTGAGCTGGAAGTATAAAATTTGTTTAGGGAGTCGAGAGACGGGCATCCGTACACAGTGTCCAGTTCAGTGGAATTGATGTCTGAGGATCATTGAGTCAATGCTGGTGACATTGGCCTCAGTGAGAACACTGACATTAGTGCGGTAGTCTTCCCACTTAATGAGGAGGATTTTCTGGAGACATTGTTGGTGGTACCTCTCCAGGCTCTTTAGATGATGCTGGTAAGTCACCCAAGTTTCACATCCATAATGAAGTGTAGGGATGATAACCAAACTGTATATCTGGATCTTGGTGTCCTTTCGTATGTCACGGTCAGTGAAGACGAGCCGAAGCAGTTTCCAAAACGAGGTATTAGCGCAATGGATCCTGTGCTGAATTTTATCATCGATGTTCGCTGTTAAAGAGAGGTGGCTACCAAGGTAACTGAAGTGCTCGATTGTCTCCAAGGTCTGTCCCTCAATGGTGAATTGTGGAGGGTCATTTACAAGGCCTTGAGCAGGCTGATAGAGCACCTTGGTCTTCTTGATGTTGAGTGAGAGTCCCAAACTCCGGTAAGCTTCTGCAAAGAGATCTAGTGCAGACTGGAGGTCGCTCCTGGTGTGTGCAAGGATGTCACAGTCATCCGCGCACTGTAGATCAATGACAGATGCCTTGCAAACTTTGATTTTTGAACGGAGACGTCCAAGATTAAAGAGCCCTCCATCCATTCTGTATTCGATGTCAATTCCAGTGGGAAGGCAGCCTTTGTTGAGGACTAGGATGACTGCTAGGAAGATAGAGAACAAGGTTGGAAGGATGACACCCTTGCTTGACCCCAGTTTGGATGATGAACGGGTCTGTCTTTGAACCATTGTGGAGAATACTGGCAGTCATCTGGTCATGCAGAAGCCTCAGGACCTTGATAAATTTTGTAGGGCAGCCAAATCTGGTCAGCACCTTCCACAAGGCTTCACGATTGATGGAGTCAAATTCCTTTGTCAGGTCGATGAAAGCCCTGTACAGGTCCTGATGTTGTTCCCGACACTTTTCTTGGATCTGCCTGGCAATGAAGATCATGTCGGTTGTCCATGTTTTTTTTTTTTTTTTTTATTTGGCTGGGACAGAGTGTTTCTAGTTGACACTGGGTTCTTGGTCGGTTACTTATCAGTCCATCTCAGCCTTGGGACAACTGAGATGGACTGATAATTGGCTTGATCAAAGAACCCAGAGTCAAGATTAGAGGCACCTTGTCCCAGCCAGAAACAGTAAACAGCAGAGTCCCACAAGGATCCCTATTGGGTATCACCTTGTTCAACCTCTTTATTATGGACATTAACAAAAACTTAACTAACACCATAACCAAATTCACTGATGACTCTAAATTAGGTGGTAGTGTAGAATCATTTGAAAGCTATATAAAGATTTGTAATGCGTTAAAGGACATTGGGGGGGCATGGCTTGGACCCAGAGAAGATGGCAGCATAATCCTTACTCTCTGCCCCAGCCTGATGACTAATCAAACAGAATCTGCCTATATGCCGGGCTGAATCGCTGATTCCTAATATGGGCAAAATTCTCTCACCTCTGTCGCCACTATAGAACTATTCTCTTCTGGGGAAACCATGCTTTTACTGCCGTAAGAGCACTGTACAACACCGGAGCCACTGATACCACTAGGCTGTAAAGGCCCGAGCATGGATTACGGGCGGAGCTACACACTTGCGGTTAGGAACTACTTGGGCCACCCCTCCTCCTTTTCCCCACACCACCTGCGGGAGAGCGAGCGTTTGAGCCTGTGGAGATAGACACTCTCGCACTGCCTCGACGGGCCCTAGAACCTACACCACCTGCTAATTGCTCATGGATTAGACCGGCTAACTGTTTAAAATCTGTAGCAGCAAGATGGAACATTCGGTGAACAATCAGGCAGAATCTCCCAGTCAAGTCAATCTGAAGACTACCAACCAGGCCCAGGTAGGGGAGGCCTTGGCGAACATCACTAAAATGCTTAAAGCACTGTTAATCAGAGTTGACACCATTGGCACCTCCTTGGCAGGGAATATTGCTGATGTCCACCGTCTGGAGGACCAACACAATGTTCTTGAGCAGCGGACGGAGGAGCTAGAACAGCGACACATGCATATGTTACAAAAACTACGGGACCATAAGGCTAAACTGGCTCGACTATGGCTTAGGGCGGAGGATCAAGAAAATCACAGCAGGAGAAACAATATATGGATCCTGGGAGTGCCGGAGGGGGCTGAAGGCCTGAATATGGAAAAGTTTTTAAATGAGTGGATCCCACAGCTATTGGGTGAGTGATAGAAAGAACAAGTAGGAATAGAACACACACATTGGGTTCCAGGCAACCCAAACAACAGCAGGGGGCCTTAGACTATTATTGCATATCTCTTGCGCTTCTCTGTCAAGAAGTGGCTGCTTCGGGCCACAAGAGATCTAGGGGAACTAGTCTGGAGAGGTAACATTATATTGTTCTACAGAGATTTTATGCAAGTAGTAGTGGCCAAGCGCTGGGCATACAACCCCGTGAAAAAGCTACTGAATGACAACTTACTTCAGTACTGGTTCAAGGTTCTAACTGCGCTGTACATCTCCAAAAATGGACAATCCTTCATAGCTGAATCACCCAAAGATGCTGAGGCCTGGATCCAGAGTCATTGGCCGAGTATGCTACTGAGAACTGTGACTCCCAGATGCCTCTGGGAGCCAAGGAGCTACATGGACCTGGGAACCAACAGGAAAGGAACCAGCTCTCCATGGGACAACTACGGCCGGACTGGTCCTCCCAATATGGACTCCCCCACTCATAAACAGGTGGAATCCACTTGGGAAATGGAGGATCAGCAACATCTGTCTACCTCTGCACTGCCCCCAGTTACTGAAGTGCCCAGAGCTAATCTGCACTTGAAACACCTGGATACTACCCCCCATCCCTTGCCAGCTAGGCATCGACAGCGATCCAGAAGCCCATGATCGCTGACACCAGATAACACTAATGCCTCCCCCTCCTGCCAAACTTCTGAGAGCTGATATGCTTACCAAAAGCACTGAAGAGTACTTGGAGCACCCCAGAGAGGATGAGGCTGATCTGATGGATGATCCGACTCCCTTAGACTGGGCGACCACAATGGAACAAAGTGAAGATTTGGATGCAGTAGCCAATGGCTTAATGAAACCTGGACTTAAGACATTTGTTGAGGCACTTGCCTCACGCACTGAACCTGCTGGAACTGATCCAAACTGTTGAACCAGGGATGCCATAAAGATGCATAACAGCTATTTACACAGTTGTCCCTGAGCCATCCTATGCTTTGTCCACATCAACTCTCCTGCATACTTTTCAGAAAGAAGGGCCCCTGACCTGGCACTGGCACAGGCAGAGACCTGATCTGGAAAGCTTTGTTTAAATGCTTCAGGAGTTCTTACCCATATGGGGTACTTCCTGCATCCATGATGACCTGTAGAATAGGTCTCCCCTCCACCCCGTTATGGCCCGTTCACATGCTCAAGGGCTGTCAACCCCCTCCTCACTGCAGTGATCAGCTCCTGCAGTGAGGAGAAAGATCTGCAGACTCCTATAGGTATTGCAGATTCTATAACTGGCAACCAGCACGCGTTTAGGATGGAGTATACCACTATACTTTATCCAGATGCTCCGGACGACACAACATATGGATGAAACTCCCCATGCTTGTTGTTAGTGGCATAGGTGGCTGACAGATTTCCCTTCCTCCTTCCTTCTCCCCATTCCCCTTCCCGCCACATAGACGGTCCATGCCTCCTGTCTGTGGACTGACTAGGTCGCCCACCATGACAGGGCAGGACTTGGACTAGGGGCACGCCTAGACTCTCCAGATCTGGCTTTACGACTGGACGCATAGAGCTGGGCTGGGACAGAGCACCCATGTCTGGTGTGAATCCCCCACTCCCACTTTGGTGACTGAAGCATTATGGCCATTATGGCTTAAAGGGCATACCTGTCTTTTTTCACATGCACACATCAGCGCCAATATCTAAGTTCTTGTTCTCTGGTTAATACGTTAACATAGTTATTGTTATAGATTGTAGTCTAATAAGATAGACTTTGTTGAATATATTGTAATCTGAAGTATATTTTTTCTCGTTCTTTATTCTGACTAGGAACTCCTTAAAGCACAAATTGCAAGTAAGGCAAGCACACTTTCTATTTTCAACCCTTCTTGACCATACCCCCTTTGTGGCTATCAGGCACAGGTGACTTACCACGAGGTGGTGACAAGTTGCCTCCTACTTCTCTCTGCCAATTTTCTGTACTACTGACTATAGGGTGAGTACACTTTTTCTCATTTACTCATTTGGTGGTGAACATTGATGGCAACGCTTTTTACTATGCAGGGGTACTGGAGGTATGTCTCCTGGAATGTCAAGGGGTTGAATTACCCTGCTAAGCGTACCAATGTCTTGCAATTCCTACAGTCGCTGGGAGCAGATATAGCCTTGCTCCAGGAGACGCACCTCATGAACCGTACAGTGCAATGGTGAAAAGCTCTGGGTGGGGACTATACTGGCTAGCTGTGCTACCTCTAAATCCAAGGGTGTCATTATCCTTCTCCAGAAAATGGGACCTTGGATGGTTGAGGCTCAACAATTAGACTCCCAGGGGAGGTGGATAGCAGCCAAACTTTCCTACCCGGTGGCAAAGTCATAGTGGCCAGTGTATATGGGCATAATACTGATGCAGACGAAATTTATACTACACTTAGCCAAGCTTTTACAGAACTGACAGAGGGGCAGGTCGACCTCCCAATCCTCTTAGGAGGGGACCATAACTTAGTCTTAGATATATTCCTAGATAAATCCCTCCCCATGCCACAATCTCACCCTAAAGGGTTAGCAACTTTTAAACACCCTGATCTCAAAGTGGACCTTAGGGGATCCCTGGAGGATGAACCATCCAACGGGAAGAGACTACACATTCTACTCGAACGTTCATGGCTCTCACAGCAGGTTAGACTTTTGGCTAGCTAATAATATAGCTATGCCACGAGTGGGTGACACAACCATCGGTAATATAGCTATCTCAGACCATGCCCCAGTAAAGATCACATTCTCCCCCCCTCCACGAGATGGAGATGCAACCCTATGTTACTGCAGGATGCCACCTTTTGGGATTATATTAAAAGACAGGCACACTCACACTTCTCATTTAATACCCCAGGAGAGACCTGCTCAACCACCATATGGGAAGCGTTCAAGGCTGTTCTATGGGGGAGAATCATTTCTTACTCTGCAGCCAAAAATAGGGCGCGAGGGAGGCAAATACAAAAGTTACAGGACGAGCTCACAAACCTGGAGCACCCATTTAAAGCTTCTCCCAAGACTTCGCTTAACTCACCACTGTTGGCCCAGATCACAGATTTAAAATACAAGATTAATGCGATGTTGAATAGAAAAGCAGAGTGGCAATTGATCCGAGACAAACATAGGTCATGGGAGGGGGGGTGACAAGAGAGGGAAACTGTTAACTTACTGGCTATGGAAGCAACAGGCCTCCCCTAGGATTCTGGCCCTTAAGAATAGGCAGGGAAAGTTAGTAGTGAACCCTAAAGCCATCAATGAGGAAATGTATAGATTCTACCAGGAGCTCTATCAATCCCAGAATATGATATGCTCTCCCAATGGCTGAAGGCTTTTTGTCAGAGCATGTCATTCTCCCAGCTCATGGCTGATCACCGTAGTGATCTGGGTGCCCCATCACAATGGATGAGCTGCACTTGGCACTATCTCAGATGGTGAAATGGAAGGCTACTGGGCCAGATGGGATGATGGTAGAACTCTACCAAACCCTGCAGGATGAAGTTAGCACCCCTCTGTTACGAGCCCTCCAGGAAGCCCAAAAAGATTGCATGCTCCCCCCCTACCATGTGCTAGGCCCTCATCACTTGAATCCCTAAAAAAGCTTTAGACGTTCTATTCTGTGCAAATTTTAGGCCCATCTCACTGATACCAGTAGACACCAAGATAATTGCAAAAGTCCCGGTGAACAGGCTGGCCTAATATTGCCTACCCTGATCCATCCTTCCCAGACTGGGTTTCAAAAAGGGAGGTCAAGTGCTGATAACCTATGGCTGGTCTTAGACCTTAAGTGGCTGGTGCTCCAGTCCAAGACTCCAACAGCTGCCTTGGTGATAGATTTTGCTAAGGCATTTGGCTCCTTGAAATGGGATGATCTCCACAGCATTCTCACCTTATATGGATTCAGGCCCTCTTTCTGTTCTTGGGTGTCGATACTGTATCATTCACCCATGGCCAGAAATTGTTGCTAACAGGGATACCTCTTGCCCATTTGCATTACAAAGAGGAACCAGACAGGGCTGCCTCCTCTCCCCCCCTACTCTTTCTAATAACCCTGGACCCACTAATTAGAAAGCTTATCAGTACCCCTGACATCATTGGTATCCCCGTGAAGGACTCCTCCTACCTAGTCAATGCATATGCGGATGATATGCTCCTCACACTTTCCAACCCGCAGATCTCCCTACCCTCAACTCTGACCACTTTGCCAGTGTTTGCCTCTCTCTCAGGACTAACAGTGAACCAACAGAAAACTACCTTCTCTTCCTTGAATGGGGCATGTAGTAGGCATTGTCTTGCTGGCACTGACATTACATGGGCCCCTCAAAGGTTCTCCTACCTAGGGATATACATCTCTACATCCTGGAAAGATATAGAGTCACTTAACTTTTCTCCTCTTCTGATTTCCCTGGCGGCTGAAATTCAATGATGGAGAAAGCTGAAACTAACCCAGAAAGGCAAGGTAGAAGCTATCAGAATGTTTATTTTCTCCAGATTATCCTATTTCCTCAATAATCTCTCAATTACACTCACTCAAAAACCATTCAAAGCCCTAGACAAGTTAATCTCACTTTTTTTATGGGAGGGTAAAGTCCACTTTAACAGAAAAGTGCAGGTCATGGCGTAGAGTGATGGCACTCACTGGGGTCCCGCGCTCAGACTATTTCCTTCCCATTTGTTATGCACTGCTTTGGGATAACTCCTACATTACAGTAGACCGTAAGACACTGAAATGGACCTCATGGGCTACCAACGGGATTTGAACTGTAGGAGATCTTCTCCTCCTCCCGAACACCCGAACCCTTATGTCCTTTGAGCAGATTCGAGGCCAGTATGGGTTACCCTCATCAGATTTTTGGAAATTTCTGCAGATCAGGAGTGCTTTAACTCCCCTCCTAAAACAACCACCAATCCAGTCACCATGGCACTGCCTAAATACCCTCCACCAACACACAAAAGGCCAGGCCCTCATCAGTCTCCTTTACAAAACTCTTAGGGATGCTCAGCCTGATACTACCCTATCTAGCAGAGCTACCTGGGAGCGTGAACTGCTCCTTCCTATATCTCTACAGCAGTGGTCAGATTGCCTTAGAGCTGCTCATACAGCTTATGAAGACTCTAAGAGCCAGCTAATACAACTTAAAATCCTTCTTCAGTGGTATACGACCCCTTTGGTCCTATACAGCTTAAAAATTAGTCCACATAACCACTGTTGGAGATGTCACTCTTTTCCTGCCCATCTACTTCACATATTGTGGACCTTCCTAATCTTACAGATCTTCTGGATACAGGTCTTAGACAATTGCTCTAGAATTATAGGCAAATCACTCTCTCCCCAACACTGCTGTCTCCTACTGGGAGACACCATGGTTTTACTCCCACTCTCTTCTCCCAGAAAGGCTTGGCACTTAATGGCCCTAATGGAGGCCAAACGGGCCATCCTACTTTGATGGAGGCAACCTATACCCCCTCACTATCACAATGGTGTGCAGCCATGGCCAGACTGGCCATTTTTGAGAGGCTCACTGCAGTGGCAAGGGGAGGGCTCACCAGGTACTACAGAAAGTGGGAGGCATACTTGAACTCCCACATATGTGCTGTAGCACCTCCAGCACTGCAAAACTCCCTGCTAGCTTGAACTGTATGAGCTGCATAACAGAATGTCAAAATGACAATAATTGATGGTGGCCAAATGTTCCCACCACTTCCTGTTATTGTACTGTACTATTCTATCTATCCCTCTGTTGCTACTTTCTGGTGCTTTAGATTGCCATGCTGGTTTGATATGTATTTGATAGCTGTATACACCTGATCATAGCTAAAAATACATATGGAATACTAGAAACATACTGTACCAGCCCGTTGTATTACACCATAGTAACTCCAAATATATGGAGTCCATGGAGGCTAGGATGAACATAACCTTAATCTTCTTCTTTTCGCATAATTGATACGTTTTGTACCTGTGTTGAAGATAGCACGCCCTTTGCATTTGGATGAATCTCATTATGCCTAACAGGTTTTAGTAGTAATCTGTATATAAGTCACTCTATGGTAGTATGGATATACCTGAACATGATATGTGAGTGCCTTTAGATGGCAGACTGTACTAGGAAAACTTAATAAAAATCTTATATTATAAAAAATGATTTAAAGGAAATCAAAAGGTGGTGTACCAAAAATAAAATTACATTAATGGAAGACAAATGCATTGTATTACATTTTGATAAAAACAATCCAAAATATCAATATCGCTTAAACAATTCAATTTTGAAATGTTCCATCAGGGAACACGATTTGGGCATTATTGTTAATAATAAGTTGATACCCAGAGACCACTGTAGGAAAGTTGTTCAAGCAGCCAACTTAATATTAAATAGGGTTAGGTGCACCTCTGTTAACAAAAAATAGTCTATCATGATCCCCATCTACGGAACATATATCTGACCCTACTCTGATTTTGCGTCCCACTTTTGGAACCTGGATTATGTCATGGACATAAACCTTGTTGAATCTATTCAAAGGCATGCTACCATATTAATACCTAATCTAAGGAACAGCACTTATGAATCTAGGCTACAGAAAATGGGAGTAGTTAGTTTGGCTAACAGATGGGCAAGGGGTGACTTGTTACAACTATATAAGATACTACATGACAATGAACTTGTGTGGTCTACATTTCATAAAAAGAAAGGCTAATTTAGGAAGCCACAATAAACAACTCTACATACCTAACTGCAATACAGGAAAACGGAATAGTTTTTTTTTCACAATTATGGCAACAAAAGCCTAGAATGCATTACCTGAAGCAATGGTAGACTCCACCAGCTTCAATGCCTTTAAAACAGAATGACAGATGCTTGAACCGGAAAGGAACAGGTGTCAACTAAATGCCCACTAGGAGTGGGACACACTCTCGATGGATTAAATGCCTTCTTGTGTCTTGACATACCGAGTAATACTGAGTAATCAAAAAACTTCCCCTTTTAATCCTAGAACAAGCGATTCTAAGCTATAGGTCACAAGTGAATGATACTAGGCAGTAGGTGGCAAGAGGATGGGGTGAGGCAGATTTGCTTGGGGTCAGCCCTAGGAATATGGATTAGGAAATGCATTTGTTCTGTATTTTAATCTTGCTTAGCTTAAACAGATGACAGTTATTAATTGTATGGCACACTGCATATCCCTTCACTGAAGGGGATATCGCGGGAGAGTTGCATTCCAAAGGAGCCCACAGTATCTAAATACAACCCCACCCCCAAAAATGAGAGTGCAGAACTTGTCTCAAGCATTTAGATAACATTTGCGAATACACACTAATACACAATGATGAACATGTACAGATGCACCAAGCAGAAAATGTAAATTAATTTTCCATAATGTTTTTACTGTTTTATCTAAAAACAGAAGATCTTTTTTTCTTGTTGTGAACATTAGTACGCATAAAAGCTTCTGCCATGTTGATAATACTCTAGAACTGAGTGGACTGTGACCACCTGATGTGCATAACCTCGCTGGTAATTCATTAAAAATAAATCAAAATTTGCAATGAGAATCTTGTCCATGGTGTATTGATTAAAATACTCATTTATTCAGTTCTTCATTCCTTCATGAATGATCTTAAATCTGAAGCAAGCACTGTATTAATCCAAAGTGGCACACAATGCCCACAGCCTTTCCTTGCACCTTAAATGTAAAGCAATTTGCCATGTAGGACTCCTGTTTCCTCCTACCCCCAAGAAACTGTAAGTGGGATGTCAATGTATTTCAATTTGGGCTTGTCTATGACCATAGTCCAAACATCAGCATACCTTTTTTCCTTTAGTTGAGATAAACCAACCTGCCATCTCGATAGCTTCTCAAATCCTCATTTGCAACAAAAATTCTCTTTAAAGATAAAAACAATATACTCTAAAATACTGTTAAAGCCAGTTTGACACCCCCACATCTGTGCTACTATGAGCTAATGTTGGGTAGTGACTAAAGTTGAAATGAACTCTTCTTTACTTGCTGGGACAATTGAAATGTGATACTTTGGTCCTATGCAGATATGCAGTAAATTCTTTAGCATCAGTTTCCTGAATACCTACTCATGATCCTGATTATCTTTACAGTTGCCAACACCATCTGCAGATTAATAGTGGCCCTGTAACTGTGGTCTTTTTTGCATGCATGTCAGTGTACTGAAAGGATGTTATGAGTCTGCTAAATGCAAACTCACATGCACTCCTGCTGTAACTGGTTGATGCAAGGTTTTCAGATGATACTATAATATGAATGAGGCTTCAAAAATGCCACATGTGCTGTACTGTATCTGATCATATGCTTTTCTGAATCTGCTCAACTGTATCAATATAGAATATGGGCCCATGTTCACAAACATTAACTCCAACTTTAGCATAAAGGGGTATATTGACATACAATACTTCCTGTGATAACTTTTCTGTGTCTTTACTAACTGGACTCAGCAGTCTCCCATGTTGTACACTGGCACATACAGTAGCTGAATCGTGTTAGTTAAAGCAAGTTATAAACTGGTAGGGAAAATCCTGCTTTATGATTACTTGGAAAGATTCTAAAGCCGTGCAGTTCAGGAATAGTGACAGCACTGCTTTGCACTCTTCTTAGTTTTGTTGACAGTGGCCCAATTTTATAAGTGCAGTAAGCCATTCCAGGGTGTAATTTACTATTCCTAACCTGCATTTCCAGTTGGTTGAGGGTATTTGGTGCAAGTGACTTGTGCCCTGCAGCACACCTGGGTGTGCACTTTAGGAATAGTAACTGACACCCTGTTGTGGCTTGTTAGTGGTACTGTAATACTGGAGGTGATGTTTATGAATATACAGTAGGCCCATTTACTTTGCTTTTACCAGCTTTATTGAACAGTGGGCCATGCCATTCAACAACATGCTATAGAAGATTAATGAATTGCTCTAGTAAGGAGAAAGTATAGTAGAGTTAAAAGTTCATGGATACAGGCAATGGTGGAATTGAAAACTATGGATGGCAGAATGTACGTATTTTCTTGCATGTTTTTTCTTTCATTACAGAACTGGCATCTTAATCACACTGAATTGACTATCTACATTCCCACTTATTGGAAAACTAAGTTGTAAACATTTGAAATATGGACTGAAGCTTATTTTGGTTATAACTCATTGTAATGGGGCACCATTCTCTTGACTACTGTTATCCAGGCATGGACTAGAACTAACAGTGTGTTTCTAAGTAATAGCACTGATAGGTATAATAGTTACTGTTAAGTAAAATTAAAATTAATAACTGTCAATATGACAGGAGCTACCATGGCTCCCAATTCTTTATCCAGTAGAACAGTATACACACACACATATGCTCTCAAAGTTTATTTGTCATTACACACCTCAGGTGTGTAAAAAAACATCATAACTCCGTTAATTATACATTTTTGTATATGGTTCTGTGAAATCATTTCAACATATTTTCATCTTGGCTGATCTGGTAGCATAGTGGTAGCACTATAGTTCACTATGTCAGTGATCTGGAATCAGGAACATAGTAGGTTGCTTGGGGCAGCTCTCCTCCATTTGGGTGGGGGAAATGCTGTCTGTCATTACTTGAATGTCACACTGTGAAGGTCAGGTGGTAGCACAGTGGGAGCACACAAAATGGGAAGAAGGCCAGCTGCCAAGCACCCATGTGTGCCTTTGCATGCATACCATTGCATGCCAGCACACTCAGAGAGAAAGCCAGGAGCAGGAGGAAAAACCTTGGTCTACTGTTGCCCTAACACCCCCTGCATTCCCATGTATGACTGGCATGGCAGGTCACCCATAACTGTAGTAGTCCTGAGCAAGTGTTGGATAACCAGTAAGTCCATGATAAGGTCAGTGATGAGGCTGAAGGGGTGCCGAAGGGGGAGCTGGGGAATACAAAAACCATGATTAGAAAAATAAATTAGTATTTATCAATACATGTAAGCAATATTAATGCAAATGAATGAATGCATACAATCATATCAACATACTGTAGTGATAAGGAGATACTATCAATTGACTATAGATAGTCAAGTATTGCTATAGTAAAATCATGCAGACATACTGTATAGATCTAGGGAAATAATATTGATATGCAGTATTACCAGTAATGTGTCTAGGCAGTGAAATCATGTCAATACATTTTATCAATATATTGAAATAATAAAACATTATTAAACAGTTAAGTGTGAGCACTATTAATATAGGAAACAACACTTATGGACAATAACAAATTAAATTGTTTTGTATTCTTGTCTGACTGGAAATGTTTAAAATAAGTTAAGAACCCAATGTACAGTACAAAATAAAAGCAAGCATTTGTCAATGCCATATGTTTGCTGCTTGCATTGCTGTTGTACCGGGTCTTGCTTGTGCACATTTTTACTACGTATTTACCCAGACTAGACCAGATGAGATGCAATATCTCATTTTCAGTGGTGTCCTGCTTTTACACATTTTTTTAATTCAAATTTTATTAACAAATTTTCCACATTAAGAGGCAGTTAACATGAAAAATAAGACAAGAATACAGCAACTTATAATGTTAAAACTACCTCCTCCCTCCCCCATACAGCAGTAACATATAAGTGTGTCACTTAAGTTCAAAGCCATTATACAGGAGTATATAAGGCTATTTGCTCAGAAACACTACTAAGTCTGAGCAGCTAGAATTAGAGATTGAAGGGGATCCCATATTTGAGTATAAACCGATAATCTGTTGTGAAGGCTGGCAATTGCCATTTCCGTACACAGGTTAGCAAGGATTTCATTCACCCATTCCTGTAATGTCGGAGTAGACTTGTCTTTCCAATGACATAAAATAAGTTTCTTGACAGATAGAGCTATTACAGAAATATGAAACCTTCTCGCTTTGACTCTAATAGAGGACATGTCCCTGAGGAGACAGACGTCACGCATGAAGTGCTCCTGCAAACCCAGTATAGGATCTAGGGAAGCTTTGATAGACTCCCACAAAAGGAAGATTTTGGGACAGGACCAACATACTGTATGTGAAGGAGTGTTCCCTCCTCCTGAGAACATCTAACACATATGTTTGAGTTCAGCAGACCCCACTTTTCTAACTTAACCAGAGTATAATACATATTATGCAAAATATGATATTGCATAAGACATAACCTATCTTGGGAGACAAATTTATGGTAGAACCTCTACAAAGCCTGCCAATTAGGTGAATATTGAGGAAATAAGGAGCTCCAGAACCTCGTTGGTCCAAAAGAGTCGCCATATCTTTTGTGAAACAAAACCTGATATAATTTGGATACAATACCTGAAGACCCAAGTAGAGAAGAAAATTCTGGGATCAGGGCCCCAACCATCTGAATGGGAGGGGTATTACTGATCACTATTGTGAGTAGGTGTCTTATCTATACTGCTTTAAAATGTGAGAATGCTGGGATGCTAAATTTCCGAATAAGGTCACCTACAGACAGCAATTGCCCCTCCTCATCCACGAAACAAAATACTATCCCATCGCCCAGTTGGGGCAACCAAGTGCGTGGAATCTGCTGCTTGTTCATAATGAAAGATGGGGAGTTCCAGATGGATTGGGCCAGATCTAACTGAGGGGTATATCGCAAGAAAGAGCAAAGCTGCTCATATACCTTTAAAGAAGTGGCAACTGTGGGACACTTCTCGGCAACATGCACCTGAGACATTTTTACATAGAACAGAGTTAGGGGATCCAGATTCATGGACCGAATTGAGTCCAACTCTATTCTAAGCCATGTCGGCTGCATCTTTTCAGGACCTGGACTTACCCATTTCAGACATTTTGCCAGATGGCTAACCCAATAATATATAGTCAAATGGGGAATCTGCAGGCCCCCTCAGATATTGGAGCAGCCAGCTTATAGTAAGTCAGTTGGGGGTATTTGTCAGACCAGATAAACTTGGTAAAAATGCCATGTAATTTCTTAAACCAGGATAGCGGGATAAAAGTATTGAGGAGAGATAAAGGGTAGAAAATTCTTGGGAAGATGTTCATCTTGGTTATGTTAATCTGGCCCCAAAGCGAGATAGGGAGCTTAGACCATCTGTCAAGATCCTGAGTTATAAGCTGGGAAAGGGGCTCCAGATTTTCCCTAAAGCATACCAAGGGGTTATGAGTCAGTTTAATGCCCAGGTATTTTAATGACCTAGGGAACCAACATAAACCTAAGGAGGTAATATCAGTCTTGAATATCTTGTGGTTTAAAGGGAAAAAGGAAGATTTGTTAGCATTTAGTTTATAATTGGATAAGGTGCTAAATTTAGCAATTTCACCCAGCAAAACTGGGACGGAAGATACTGGGTGGGATAAGTACACAAGGAGATCGTCTGCATATGCAGTGATCTTGACCTCATGACGCCCCACCCAGATGCCTTGTATTTCTGCATTATTGAGAATATTTTGAATGAGAGGTTCGAGATACAGGTTAAATAAAAGGGGAGAAAGGGGACAACCCTGTCTGGTACCTGAATGTAATGAAAAGGACTTGGAAAATGCACCATTTCCTGAAATCTTTGCCATAGGAGTTTTATATAATGCAACGATCCAGGATATAAAGACAGGAGGAAACTGGAAGGCCTCAAGAACTTGGAACAGAAATTTCCAGTTCACTTGATCAAATGCCTTCTCAGCATCCAGGAATACTAGCCCAGCGAGAAACACAGCATCCCTGGAGACCGAGAAGACATGAGAAAGGGTACACAAATGATCTGATGCGAACTTCCCTTCATGAATCCAACCTGTGCCATACCTATTAGATCAGAGAGGACTACAGTTAACCTGCCGGCCAATATCTTCGAAAGGATTTTAATATCTTGATTTAAATGAGATATGGGCCTGTAGCTTTGAACTAACTCGGGATCCTTATCTGGTTTAGGGAGAAGAACAATCAGGGCTTCAAACAGGTAAGGGTCTGCCTCTACCCCAGATAAAATGTACTGAAATAGGCGACAGAGTACTGGCAATAAGAGGTCATGAAAAACTTTGTAAAATAAAGAGAAGAACCCATCTGGTCCTGGGACCTTGTCTGAGGGTAGACCTCTAATAACCTCAGAGGTTTCTTCCTGGGATATGGGAGAAGCCAGAAAACCCTTGTGTTGCTCCGATAGGGAGGGCAGGTGGGAGTCTCTTAAGTACTCCTCAAGAATCCCAGGACAAGGAGGATCTCCATGTCCCTGTATAATTTTTCGTAATACAAAGCGAACTTCTGCACCATCTCAGTAGGGGATACCCTCAGAGACCCATCTGCCATTGCATGAATTGGTGGGATAAATCTTGTGGATTCCTGTTGTTTTAAGTGCAATGCAAGCAGGCGCCCTGCTTTCTCTGCCTGATCCGTATAACTGGCTCTGGTTCGGATTATAGATAGTTCTGCCTTTTCCCTTAACAGCTCTAGATATCTATCTTTGACCGCCAGGAGTCTCTTCTTGTCCTCATTAGAGGAACTGACAGAGAGCTTCGCTTCAAGGGACCGAATTTGGGATAATAATGATAGTAGCTCTTCCTCCTCTACCCTTTTTCTTTTGGCCGTTATACTGATAAGAACCCCCCTCATGTATGCTTTAAAGGCCCCCCATAGAATGTCCAGCTTTGCACTGTCTAATGGGTTGGCTGAGAAAAAGAACTCAATTTGCTCTCTTATAAGCTTACAATACTTGGCTTCCTTAAGGAGCTGTTCATTGAGCTTCCATCTGGTCTCCCTTTTAGGTGAATTAAGGAATGTCAAGTTACATACTACAAGGGAGTGATCAGAAATAGGACCAGGTTGGATCGAGGCAGACTTGACCACGGGCAAGAGACCCTGAGAGATAAGTATTTAGTCAATGCGAGACTGCGAGCTGTACACCATTGAATTGAAAGTGAACTCCTTGGAATCGGGATGCAACACGCGCCAGACATCACAGAACCCGCACTGATCTATCAAATCCTTAAGTGCCCTCTGCCCCGGGGACATCCCCCTCAGTCCACTACCTGACCTATCCAGGTTAGAGTCTATGACCTGATTGAAGTCACCCCCCATAATGATCCTGATGGGAAGCACTGGAAGCATAATAGTTATCAGCCTCATAAAAAAACCCGGGTCGTCAATGTTGGGTCCATATATACTACCAAGTAAAAGTGGCACTGACCAAACAGTGCCTTTGACTAAGACAAATCTGTCCCCCGGATCCTTGATAACCTGGGTGGAAACAAAGGGATTGCTTCTATTAATGATTAGCATGACCCCACAACTTTTAGTGGAGCCCTGAGCATCATAGACCTGACCCACCTGTTGTCTCCTTAATTGTAAAGCTTCAGATTCTAGTAAATGGGATTCCTGCAAAAATGTTATCTGAGAACGCAATAAACTTAAATGTTTAAGCACCTGATATTGTTTGGATTTTTCCTGATCCCCTTAACATTCCAGGTAGCAAAAGTCACATCATTAGCCATCTAACTAAGATTAATGAGCTTAATATCCTCAGCCCTGTATAAGAATATCGAGAAACTGAGACCAGATTCCAATTATTACTGCTGTATAGTCCTCCCTCCCCACCCTCATCCCCTCCACAATTATCCCTTCCCCTTCCCTGTACATTAGGACAAAAAGCCCTGTACAATAACAACAAGGGGGAATTATCCAGATTCCATTAAATACTGCTGTGCCCTCCCTCGTACCCCCATCCCCCAAGACAAACTGTTTCCTCCGCTATCCCCATAATACTCCCTCCACATTTAACATAAATGTATACAATCCTTTAAGCTCAAACTTCCCACCCCCCTCCCATCCACTCCAACTGTCACAAACAGTGCTTAGCAAAATACCATGTCCCTTTCTCCTCCCAGCATCCCCAAAAAAGCCCCTTGGCCCCAGACAAATACAACAAGCCTTCCCCCCTAACTAGTAAACTTTAGGTCGAAACCAAGAAAGCTCTGCTACCTAAACAATTCTTGGTAGCTTAAAAAAGAGAAGCTGGGCTTATAGCATTGGGACACAGCGAGTGTGCTGCTATAATTAACTGGATGTTTGTGGCCTGCAAACAGAGACACCTGAACGCACAGGGATCCAGGGTAACTAACATAAAGATAAGGTTCTTGACCTCGGCGTCATGTCGGCATAAAATCAAATAGCGCAATAAAGATAAGCATCAATTAACCAAGCATTGAAGGAGGGAGCCATACAAGTGAAACTTAGCCCCAATTAGCAGGATTCATGTGACCTGCTAAATGAACACAGGCGCCCCGAAATCCTAGGTAAGTAATGAGAAAATTGGGGCTCTTTTACCTCAGCATCTTACCACACAGAAACCAACTAGCATGGTTGTGGGTATGTTTGTTACCCCAGACTTCAAGCAGGGAGCTCTACAGAAGGAAAACAGCCCCTGGTTATCATCTAGCACTGAACTAATTATCCTATGCACTGAGCTCCCTCTTGTAGCCACGGAGTAAAAATTCAAAAGTCCAGCACTTCTCCTGGATTAATCTACCCCAGAATTAAATTGTGAACCTGAGTGATATAATATAACCATCCCCTTAATAATGACAAATGGTGTTCCTAAGAAGACCAAAACACTGAACATCTTCCCTCAATTGAGCAAACTATTCGTTCAGAACAAATCCAAAATGCGAACTACAGTCCCATGTTTGAATTCAAAGCAAAAGAGTCTTATATCGAGTTAAGACAGCAAGATAACAGCTCTTCTTCTTCTGACAATGAGATCCTCTGGATTCAATCAATGCTTGTTATCCTATTCAGCATTCTACATAAAAGGCAGACCCATCTTGACAACGCAGATCTCCCCTTCATCATAGACAGAGGACTCCTCATGGGTCACGAAATAGGTCATGCAGAGCAAGCTTGAGGCCAGTAAGAGCAGTATCAGGATCTTCATATGCTGACCAAGAATCCGTTCACTAAAACTTGCAGCTTAGCTGGGTACCCCATCCTAAACTTGAGCCCAGCGGCAATAATCTTGGACACAATGGGATGGAATGCTATATGCTTCTGTCAAACAGATCCCGGCAGATCCTGTGCTATTCTTAGCTTTGAGTTTTCCCAACGGACCTCTTGTAGGTCTCTCACTTTAGACAGAAAGTGTTGCCTTTCCAAAAAATTGAGAAATCGGCATATAATAAGGTGGGGAGCAGCCCCCGAAGGAGGTTTTGGTCGCAGAGATCTATGCACCCTCTCAATAATATACACAGAGCCAAAGGGAGAGGGACTGGACACTCGTTCTACCAACTTCTGTACGAAAATGATAGCATTCTGGCCCTCTTCACCTTCAGGTAGCCCCAGTATTACAACATTATTCCTGTGGTTGCGGCCCTCGAGGTCCTCCAATTTTGTTTCAGCTCAAGAGAGCTTCTGCTGTACTGCTGCTAGCCCAGGATCTACACTTTCCAGACACTTCTCCAGTGACACAATGCGAGCTGTATTATCCAAGGTTATTGTAGAGATCTTGTCCAGCTTTTTAGACAGGGCTTTGAGCTCAGTTGCAGTTTCTTTGACTTCCTCACAGAAGGGCTTAAATTCTTTGAGGAACTTGTTCAGGGTTAAAGGCTCTTGATCCGATGCTTGGCTGGGATGGTCAGGCCTGTATGACCCACTCGAGGCCCTAGGTTTCTTCGGGGCCTTCTCGGGGGTAACTGGCAGAGTGTGTTTTTGTGGGGCTTTTCTCATGTAAGCCTCCATGAATGCTCAAACTTGCGACTTTGTATCCCAAGGTGGTTAAAAGGCAGACTTAGAGGATACCAAGGGGTTTTAGGCAGTTTAGCAGACCGAAAAAAAATGATGTTATAATTGGGAGGCTGGAGCTGTACAGAGGAGCTTCTATTCAGCACTCTGCATCACGTGGTCTCCTGCTTTTACACATTTTTCAATTGTATTTATACAGGATAGGCTGGCTGAGGCAGAATCTAATTTTCAGTGGGTTCCCACATTTTGGTCCCAAATTTCCAATAATCTTTTTATGACCTGACATTGTGACCAAGGCAGGTGGAGTTTTACAAATTCCATATGAAATTTGATTTCACAATGCAACTGTGAAAACAAGTTTTAGAGGGTATTTAAAAAATGACACCTCTCATGCTTAGGAGGTGACATAACACAAGGGATATGTTGAACATTAAGGGCCAAAATCTGCAAAAATAAAGTAATTTTTTTGCTTATAATTTATTAATTTTCTGTCTGTTACGTATATTGAGTGGTTACTTGCTTAATATGCACATTGGGAATATACAAAAAAAGCAGAACATACTGTATAAAAATAGATTTTTTAAATATGTATAGAACTAGTAACAATGTAGTAAAACAGATCCTTAAAGAAAGGTGGGGGTAGAGGAACTATTCGGATACATAATAAAAATGTTATGTACAGGCAAAAACTCTGTCTATTTAAAATTACTCATAAAAGGGTGCAACTTAGAACTACATCTATATTCAAACTGTAACTAATCTATATACATATATGAGATTGATGTAATTTATATTCCCCAGGGTTCTGAAAAAATTGAAATGGTACATAACAAAAATTATAAACATGAATCCTTACATCCCATTTAAAAACAAAAAGGACCAGAAGCCCCAGTTTTCTTCTGCACAACTATAATATAAATATGAAAATACAATTTAAATCATAATACTAAAATATTACATCATAAACAAACAAGGGTGACTTTCAGCTTGGAGGCTATATCACCAGAAAACAACTTTGAAATGGAAACCAAGCCTGTTTCACAGCCTACAAGTGATAACACAAAATCTTTAATAGCTAATTTAAATGTCATTAAAGCTCATAAAAAAATTAAGATTTTTAGCATCTTGCTCTCCATCCCCCTACAGTGATGTGATTATAACAGGAAGCCATTTGAAAGCCATATAGTGAAGCAAAATATAGGCTTGGGGAGGAGTTAAAGCAGAAATCACTGACATAGCCAGTTAATAACAAATAGAGCTGTGCAGAATGAGAAAATTGTGAATTTGTGGAATTTTGGGCAGAATTCTGAGAAATTTCATAGAATTTCATCAAAAGTTTGAAGAATTTTTGAAATTTGTTAATTTAGTCATAACTTCACTGTCAATTGAGCTAGAGGTCTGACATTTAGTATGATTACTTGCTGATATGTGCTTTAAATTGTGATTAAATATTTGGCCACTCATAGCTCAGCTCCCTTTCAATCAAGGACTCTGAAATTTGGTGTAATGTACTTATGCAAGCTGTCCACCCCTGTATAGCTGCTAAATTTGATACTATTTGTATACAAATTTTAAAATCTAGACCAGAATAACTGAAATGTTAAATGTTGCAACATTCTGCAGAATTTTCATACAAATTCCACAAAATTCTACTAAATTGGAATGGTAATCCTGTGAGCATTCCACCTGTAGAATTTTATGATCCACACAGCTGTAAAAATAATCCAAGACTTTCAATACACGTCAATTGTCTTTCCATTATACTCACAGTTTCCCATGACATCACAAGATTTAGATATATCAAGTCACATAGTAAAATATTTATCAGCCATGACGAAACAATTTTTAATGTGTATGCTCATAACTTCAGTGTTTTTTTTTTAATATCTTAACACCACATTTTCACCATAGCCTTCTTATGGCCCCATCTCATGAAAAAGATGGAGAAAATGTTCAAATCCTGTCCAAAAGGTGGTGTCAAACAGTAAACTTGAAATAACCTTCCAGGATGGATTTGCATAATTTCACCACATTTTTTCATGATGTGGGCTCCCAAAAAAAGGCCATGTTGAAAATTTGGGGAAAAATATTTAAAAAATGACCAAGTTATGAGGACAAGTTAAAAATCCATTGAGATACACTGAACTGCTACCTGATTTCCTCAGTTCTTTGTCCAGTATTACAGTGTGAAGACGTGTCTTCACCCTGAATGGATTATGGCATTGGACCCCTGGTAAGTAAGTAAGGGGTGAGGGTTTTTTTGGGGTGGTGGGTGCTGAGTGGGATGGTCAGGTGGGAGGGATACAACGGCAATGACTTTTTTGCACAAAACTGAATTAATCCAGCAGGTAGGGTTCATCTTAATGCCACAACAGTAGGAAAATGTGGTGTTTAGGTTTTTGCCCTTAACTCCCCAAACCCAAGCAGCAAAAGGACAGGCCCACACAAGCAACCACAGACAACCATTATCAGGTAAGACAAACAACATGCAACTGTTTCAGATGACACAAATGCAGTAGCACTGATCTGCTACTTTCATGGATTTTGTATCTGTGGCTGCATAAGCACAGGCCCTACAGGGGCCAGTACTTTTGCAGTCACATCTGTGTGGGTATGTTGAACAGTGTGCATAAATACATGTTGCTGCATGGTTTTTGCTGTCCTGAGTCTTGGCATATCAGGCTTTGGGTCTTTACCCCATTCTCACACTGTACATCTGAGCTTATTTGCTGATGGAAAGGGAGAGCATTAGGGTTGATAACCCCAAAGAAGACCCCAGACCTATTTTGCCAAGACTCAGGATAGCCAAAACTGTTATGTTTTTTCTTTTTGCTGCTTGTAGGGTGGGGGTGGGGTGTTAAGGCTGGAAATCCTAACTCCACATTTCACTACATTTGTAAGTTTAACCCTAACTGGTGCATTAATAAAGTTTTTTTGTAATGAGTTATAGTGGTAGAAAGGGCTCAGACCACAGATGTGCCTTTTGCTATTTTGTTGAAAAATATTATTAAAGTTATTAACTTTTAAATTTTGGTTTTTAGCATGCTTAGTAAAGTCATTTGGATAGCTGCTTGGAATGAGGAAAGAATATGGTTCATATCAAATGCATCCTTTTTTTATGACAGCCATCCTTTTTTGTGAGGAACAATCCTTTTTTTATGGCAGCCATCTTGTTTCTGATTTAAAAAATTAAAAACCCACAGCAATGACATCCTGGACAGACACCAACACATGTGTCTTGGTCATTGGGGTCCCATTAGGTGGATTCTGCAGTTAACTGTTGGAAAAATTACCTCCATTTTTTTTTCAGCATTTTTTGTGACTTACTTCCTTTTTGTCATATGACCATACAAAACAAAAAAAGAATTTGACCATATGAAAAGGGATCCCTTCATAAGAAAAAAGAATCTTGGAAAAAAAATAAGTTCAAATTCTTTTTTTGAATGACAGCATCCTTTTTGTATGAATGAAAAAAAGCTAATTAAAAAAGATCCCTTCATATGAAAAAAGAATCAGAAAAAAAAGTCACAATTCTTTTTTCGTATGAAGGGATCCTTTCTCATGAGCTTTTTTTGTTCATACGAAAAAGGATGGCCTCATGAAAAAATAATTTGGACTTAGTTTTCTTTCAGATTCTTTTTTTTTGTATGAAGGAACTCTTTTGTGAGCTTTTTTTTCATTCATATGAAAAAGGATGCCCTGATAGGAAAAATGAATTTAGACTTGGTTTTTTTGCAGATACTTTTTTTTCATATGAAGGAATCCTTTTTCATATTTTTTTTTTGTTCAAATGAAAAAGGATGCCCTCATATGGAAAAATAATTTGGACATTTTTTGTTCCTGATTCTTTTTCGTATGAAGAAATCCTTTTTCATATGGGTTTTTCATTTGACACAAAAAATTATTCCTTTATATGAAAAAAGATTTTGGGCTTAGTTTTTTCCCAATCATTTGAACTTGAACACACTATAACTCCCTCAATTTTTTTATTTGTTTATTGAAATGTTCACCAGTAGGGCACACTGAACAACAAGTTGCTCATCTCATGGTGTGACCTGTGGGGGGTTACATAGGGTTGTGAAGGATGAATCAGTTACAATAGTATGTGGGTAGTACAAACAATACAACATTGTAAGATTGTGCAACAGTTGGAACACAAGGTATTGTACAATAAACAGTAGTGGAACATTGGGTAAATTACAATACATGTCCAAAATCATACAAAAGAACATATGAATGTACAAAGCAGTAATAATGCTATAGAACCATTTATAGTGCATGAAGTGTACCAGGAGTAGGCTCAAGGCAGTACGCAAGTGCTGTTGGAGTAAAACGGATGGGGTTAGGTTGTGCAAACTGGTGACCCAGAAGGGCAGGTGGAGAAGAGTGGGAGGAGAGGCAAAAACTGAATATGAGGAGAAGGAGTAGCCATTTCCTGATTTCCCTCTTCAGGATGTTAAGAACCCTGCCGGGAGGGGGGTCATGGTAGGAAGGCAGAAACTGGGGACAGGTATTAAGGTGGGTTAAAGCAGGAATAGCTGAGGAAAAAGTAATTGTGAAGGGCAGAGGTAAGGGAGTATTTGGAGGAGGAGTGTCATATTTCAGGGGAGAGGGAATTCCAGATTTTAGGGAAATGATGGGTCAAACAGTCTGACTGATGAGGGTGGAGTGGCAATGGACCATCAAGGTGCGGGTGTCATTTGATCTGAGAAAGTGGGTGGTGGGTAGTGGAGTGGACAGAGAGGATGAGAAATAGGAGGGGAGTCCCCTGAACCAGAATATGGAGGTTAGTTTGGTACAGTGAGAGATGCATCTGTAAGATAGTGGAAGGAAGGTTAGAGAGTGATAGAGTTCACAGTGGTGGGAGCAGGAAGGGGAGTTGATAGTAAAGTGGCAGAAGGAGTTAAAGATAGTGTCCAACTTGGTCAAGGAAGATTTGGGAGCAGCACCATAGACTACGTCACAGTAGTCAAAGATGGGGAGTATCATCTTCTGGACAATTTCACTCCTCGCAGTCAGTGGGGTACAACTATGATTCCTATACTGAACACCAAGCTTGGGGTGCAGTTTCTTTTAGGATAGCATCGATATGCACAGAGAAGTTGAGGTGCTGGTCCAGCCAAACTCCCAGATATCGAAATGAGGAGGTGTCCTCCAAGATGGTCCCATCAAGGGTGTGGAAGGTAGGTAGGGCCGCGGGAGCTTAGAGAGTCTCTGCCTGGTGCTAAAGGTCATTGAGACTGTCTTCTTGGCATTTAGAAAAAGCTGGTGAGAAGCAAACCAGAGCTGAACTTGGTTGAAGTCATGCTGTAAGCTGGTTTGCACAGCAGCAGGGTTTTTGCCGGAACTGTACAAAAGAGTATCATCAGCGTACATGTGGATAGAAGAGGATGAGCAGGCTGTGGAAAGATCATTTGGACTTAAAGGACACTCTATATATCAAAACAAAGGTCCTAATAAGGACTGCAATAATCACACATAATACCCCCAAAACAAATTCGGGCCCACATAAAACAACATTAAAATTAAAAAATGAAATTCTCATAGATAATATTAGAACTTTAACAAGCCATAACTCCCTCAATATTTGGGCAGTAGGGACAATCTATATATCAAACCAAAGGTTTTAATGTGTACTATATGAATTACACATACCCCCCCCAAAAAAAAAAATTTTAGGGGCAATATAAAAACATAAAATATTAACATTCCCATTGGATAACATTAGAACTTCAACAAGACAACTCCCTTAATAGTTGCACTTATCACACATAATACCCCCCCCAAAAAAAAAACATTGGGTCCACGTAGAACAACATTACAATTAAAAAATGAAAATTCTCATAGGCTAACATTGGAACTTTGACAAACCATAACTCCCGCAATGTTTGGACTTACAGTAAGGGACAATCTATATATCAAAACAAAGGTCTTAATGAGTACTACAAGAATAATATATACCCCCTAAAGATTTAAGTGCAATATAAAACAAACAAAAAAAATAATCAAATGTCCCACAGGATAACATTGGAACTTCAACAAGCCACAACTCCTTGCCCCCCCTTCCATCTCCCTTAACCATAGTTAGGCAACCTAACCTCAGGCTGTCCCCCCATCTCTCAATGCACCCACCTTCTTTGTTCTCCCCGCTCCTAAAATTGATTGCTTATACAGTATTAGAGTGTATTTCTCTGTAAAGCTTGTATAATGTCAACAATAATCCCTGTAACTTGTTATGTACTTGCTCTGTGTTGTATAATTGAGTTGTGTCTACTATGTAATGTTCATCCATGTCACCCATGAAAAAGGGACCTTCGGGGCTCAGGGGGCCTACCCGGTCACCACAATTAATAAATAAATAAATATCTGGAATTAAGAGACACTCTATACAGTATATCAAAACAAAAGTCTTAATAAGTACTACAGGAATAACACATATTTCCCCCTAAACATTTAGGGGCAATATAAAAAAAAATAAAAATGCAAATTCCCATAGGGTAACATTAGAACTTCAACAAGCCATACAGTGAAGGAGGCAGTATAGCACAGTGGTTTAAGGTTCTGAGTTGCAAACCTGGAGACCTGGATTTAAGTCCCACAGCCCCCACGTGCATTATGTGTGGCCCTGAGCAAGTCACTTAACTTCCTTGTGCTCCTAGGTCACACCTGTAAACAAGCATTCAGCTTAGTGTGTCTCTCCTGGTTAATAAAAAAAAATCCTGTTTTGCCCAGAGGTCCCTGCACTTGCACAGCAACATACATGTATGCATCTATAGAAGGATGGAAGCACAGGGCCCAGAGGACCCTGCCCTTCCACAGATAAATGAGGATACCATTATACTGTCTCAAAAAGTAAGGAAATTCATTTTAAAAAAACTTTGTTACTGTACTAGTTAGGATTAAATCAACACTGGCAATACACACAGTGTTTCTTTACATATATATATATATATATATATATATATATATATATATATTTTGATGCCACATTTTCAAGATAGCAATTTTGTGACTTCCCTTACAAACACTGTATGTGGTGTTTATAGTATATTGGCCAAAACACCATTTTGCACCAGAAGTGCAAAAACACATCTTGTTCAGGATATAAAAAATGACATCTTTCGCACTTATGATGTGGTGTGAAAAAATGGCTATGCTGAAAGTTTGGAGTCAAAATACTGAAAATTAGTGAAATTATAAACGAATGTTGAAAGATTGCAGTGTTCACTCATAACATGATCATTTTACCATATTTGTGCAACACATTTTCAGCATAGCCTTCTTATGACCCAACCTAATGAACCCAGTAGGTGAACATTTTCAAATCACTGCTGAAACATCATTACGTGCTACAGGTAAAAAATGCATTTCAGTCAGGATTTGAAAAATGACAACTGTCACATTTGAGAGGAGGTGAGAAAAAATGGCTATGTTGAAAGTTTGGTGTCAAAATATTGAAAATTACTAATGTTATGGGCAAGCATAGAAAAATGTCAAGTGTATACTTATCCAAGGCCCTAAATTCTACGGCCTCAAATTTCACATAGAACTTGCAATCCATAGAACTTCTTACGGTGCATAGAATCGCTCTTCTTTGTAATTTTTGATTAATATTTCTTTTATACATAGAATCTGGTTCCCTTTCCCTTTTTTTATATCCAAACCCCCCCAGTATGTTCAGAATGTGATGGTGTCATTGCTATAACATCATACATTAGCTAATGAAATGGCTGCATTCTGCACCAGAAATGAACAGTCACTTATTTACCACAGCTCCCACTGCCAGAGATGGTGGCACAGCATATCAGGCATGGTGATATTAGCTCAAACTGCACTACAGCCTAATATAATTTTCAGTCTTACATTGCTGCACTAGGGCCAACTTAAACAAAACCTTGTCAATAGCACAGACCTGTTAAGTCCATACCTAACTTTGTACAAACCTATTTGTGCCTTTAAGGTATAGAGACGCTATCTGAAATGAATAACTGGTAAACTGAATTTAACTGTCTAAATTTTTAAGAAAAATAAACTAATTATGCCCAGAAAAGTGAAATATAATAATGTGTAGACCTGTTGAAAGAATAGACCTGTTAAATAAATAATTGCACTGTACGCATTTTTGCCTGGGTTATTGATTACATATTGTCATTGGTTGATAGAATCACCTAAAAGTTATTGAGAAATGTTGTGTGCAGGAACAGCTGTTGGGCCAGAGGGTAGCATGCTGTGTTTCCGTGCCGGCAACTCGGGTTCAGAGATTAGCTCTGGGAACTGGCTGGGCAGCACAAGGATTGGTGGAACACATCACTGCTCAGAGCCTGGGAAGGTATGGTGCAGTGTTCTGTCAAATGGTGGACACATTGTGATGGTCCGGAGAGCCATATCTCACAACTGGTTCACATGCATGTCATGGCATGATGGTGTTACGCAGTGTGTCAGGGAAAGCAGGTTGACATGAAAAATGAGTTTTGCAGTAACTCCTCGATTCCATTTCCTATGGGACCTGTATGAATGAGAATGCAAGTTCATGGAAATTAAAAAAAAATATATATATATATATATATATATACACACAGACACACACACACACACACACACAGTATTTCTGTCTCTCTCACCACACACACACACACGCATATTTGTATGTAAGTTACAGATTGCATATCACTATATAAGTGATACACAGTGGGAACCTAATGAGTGGTGTAGAAAGCACATACAAATATATAAGTGATATACAGTGGCACCCTCATTAGTGGGATAGATAGCATGCATATAGAAATACCTTATTTATCACATAAGATCCCATCTGCATATGTCATTTATACAACAGGCTAGGATCTTAAGGGAGAGACATTTGTTTTCCTTTTTTAGGCATAAAATTATTTTTATAAGTCTGTTATTTTTTGAACTAGTGTTACTGTGCTTTCCACCATCCTGATTGCTATAACCACTGCCATGAAAGTGAAGTCAGGATGACAAGCTGACACTGTGATGTGGCAGTTTGTTAGTGCCACATAGAATTGCATAGAAATTACAAACCACCGCAGCAGAAGTTCTCGGCAAATCGTCAGTCTTGCGCAGAACTTGGTCCACTAATGCCGCAGAGAAAGTAGGGGCCTTTATAACTTTGCTATTTTTTAATTTTTGACCCCCAAATTTTCAACATGGCTTTCTTATGACCCCACCTCATGAAAAAGCATGTTGAAAATGTTCAAATCCCACTGAAAAAGTGATTTTACAAAGCAACAGTGAAATCATCTTTCAGGCATGATTTTAGTAATTCCACTGCCCTTGGTTGTGAGGTAGGGTCCCAAAAAGGCCACAATGAAAATATGGTGTAAAAAATATTTAACAAAATTGACAACGTTATGACTAAATTTCAAACCTCATTGAAATACATTAAACTGGGTTTACCTTGTTTTCTCATATTGTAGTCACCTGTTCGAGCAGCAAGAAGTGTCTTTGATCAAAGAGTGGATCTATGTTATGGTACATATTCAAGTAAGTGTGGGGGTTGTGAGATGGGGTGCTAACTGGAATGTCAGGGTGGGGAAGGTGGGGGATGTTTGGAGGGGTCAGATCAGCAAGGGACCATTTTCTTTTTTACAAGTTTAAAAAATGAGAGAGGGATGGATTTCTTTATTTCAGGGAATTTTTTGAAAGTATCAGGCTGCTGTTCAGTAGCGCTGGGGGTGGGCAACCCGGTGCCACCATCAATGTAACGGGAAGGAGCGAAGGAAACCTGGAGGGGAGGTGGGTGAAGAGAGTCAGTATCCTGGTTCGCATATAAAACTTAAAATTAATGGGAAATGGGATTTGTGACCTGGAGGGGAGGGGGGGAGAGATAGAGAGAGAAGCAGTACCGGGAGTGGGTACCCCTGTGAGCTACTATATATAGAATAGATAGCTGGACAGAGAAATGGATAGATAGATATAGGTAGATAGGTAGATAGATAGATAGATAGATAGATAGATAGATAGATAGATAGATAAAAAAAAAGGGTGCCGTTCAAGATGTATAAGGAAATACAGAGACAGGAGGACAGGAAGGTATAGCTAGGAAAACTCAGGCAAGCAGGCAAGATGGTGAGGTGAGCAGAGGTGCAGACAGAGGAAAGAATCACCAAAGGAGTCACTGAGGATGACAAGACTTTTTAGATACATAACTGAGATAAGGAAAGCAAGGGGAGGGGTAGTGAGGATTATAAGGACAGAGTGTTGGAGGATGTTTAGTGTTTAGTGTGCAACCACACAGAAAAACTTAGAAAGGAGATTGAGGGTCTGCAGGAGGAACTAAGCCAGGCAAAGCAGACTGGGGGGTGGGTTTAGCCCAGTACTGGAGGGAGGAAGAATTGGAGATGAGAGAGGGTGATTTAAGCCAACAGTGGTGAGGAGAGGGTCAGAAGAAGGGAAGCAGGGACAAGGGGGCCCAGGCCAGGAAGAACGATTGCCAGGGAAACCAGGTCAGGAGACAAAAGACAAATGAAAGGAGGAGATTGGGACCTGTGAGGGGAGGCAAAGAAGTGGCAAAAGTCATGGAGTGGAAAGGTGAGAATAGGTTACTATGAAGAGAGAGGGAGTGGGCATTTGTGAAGGGTCTTCAGAAAATAGTTTTGCACTGCAAGAGAGGAAGAAGGTGAAGGAGGGAAATGATGAAATTAGAGGAGTAATTGATCAATGCCTGGACCAAACTGGAGCGGGGGGGGGTTCTGCTGGGAGAACTGCAACAGGGGCAAAAGGGGGAAATAATGTGCAGGAGGAAGAAGAGGAGCCAGAAATGAGAGAGGGAGATGAATGGAAGCAAGTAGGGAGTAAGAGTGGTGGAATCTTAGTGCTGGGGGACTCAATACTAAGAGGAGTCAGGTGGGGTAGCAAGGGGGAGAGGTATAGTCGCATTTGGGTGGAGGCCATGCCAGGAATGACAGCGGAAAGGGTGGGACAATCTGTTCTGAAATATGCTAGAAGGGGTAGGGACAAGCCTAATTTAATTATACATCTTGGGACGAATGACCTGGCTGACAAGACAGTAGATATAGTCCAGACAAGGTTTGAGGAACTAGGACAATTATGTGAGGGGGCAGGAAGATCAGTAACTTTTTCGAGATACTTCCAGTGCCCAAGGCAAGCACAAAAAGAAAGCTTAGAAAAGAGGAATTTAATGGATGTCTAAGAACCTGGTGTTGTGCTAAAGGGTATGGAGTGTTGGGGGGGACCTGGGAGGACAGTAGTCTCTATGCCAAGGACAGACTACACTTGAGTGAGGAGGGAAAGAAAGTGTTAAAACAGAGGATGGAGGAGTACATAGAGGAAGTAGGGAATTTAAACTAGGTGAGGGGGGTGGCAACTGGGCAAGAGACATGCAGAGACCACAGATTGGGAAACCATATGAGCTTACCCCTCATAACAGTGACAAAGGACAAATGGCAAGTAGTATTGGTGATGCTAGTAAAGGAGGGCAGGATGGGAGGGGGAAAAGGGTGGAAGGTGGTTACCCTTAATGCTAGGAGCCTTGGGAGGAAAACTGCAGAGTTACAGGTGGTCATGGCAGACAGAGAGGTGGACATTGCAGCCATCACAGAAACATGGGCCACCCAATACAATGACTGGGACCTGTCTGTACCAGGGTATTGGTTATTTCATAGAGACAGGGTGATTGGGAAAGGAGGGGGTGTGGCACTATATGTGAAGGAAGGACTGAAGTGTGTAAGGGAGGAAGTGGAGGAGGGTGAGTACGGAGTCAATTTGGATGCAAATCCAGGATTCCAAGAATAGGATTCTTAGAATGGGAGTGGTGTACAGGCCGCCATCTCAGATGGAGGAGTTAGACAGGGAACTAGCGGGACAGATCAGGAGGACCTGTGAGAAGGGTAGTGTGGTGATTGTGGGGGACTTCAACATGCCAGGAGTGGACTGGAGTACCCCCAACAACCAGGAACAGAAGGGACCAGGTACTGCTGGATGCCTTCCAGGGCAGTTTCCTGCTGCAAATGATCAGTGAACCAACCAAGTTAGGGAATACCCTTGACCTTGTGCTGGCAAATGGAGACTTTGTGAGAGAACTTACAGTGGAGGAACCGCTGTCAGGGAGTGACCACCACTCAGTATGGCTCACATTGGATATGGGCAAGGAAGGAATGGAATCTGGCACAAGAGTGCTGGACTTCAGGAGGGCCAACTTTGGGAGGATGGGGGAAGTGGTAAAAGGGTACCTGGCCAGAATTCAATCTAGTATGGACACTAACCAGAGGTGGGAGCTCATAAAGCTGGGGATAGTGGAGGCAACCAAAACCTGCTACAAGGCCCAGAGCAAGAAGGCTAGGGCAAAGAAACCGAGCTGGTTGAGCAAGGAGGTGATGGGAAAGGTAAGGAGGAAAAGAACTGCCTTTAGGAAGTACAAGAAAACAGGGAGAGGGGAGGACAGGGAGGAGTACTTGATGGAATCGAAGGAGATGCCGAGGGCAGTAAGGAAAGCCAAGGCATCTACGGAACTCAGGCTGGCACAAGGCATTAAGAAGGGAGAGAAGAACTTCTTTAGGTACATCAGGGAGAAAAGGAGCTGTAAGGACCATGGAGTAAGGATTAGGAAAGAGGGGGGTTGGGTGGAAGCAGGGTGAGATAAGGCAGAAGCACTAAATGAGTACTTCTGCTCAGTATTTACTAAAGAGAAGAGGGGGGTGACACCCAAGGGGAGAAATGGCAGAAACAAGGGGGGAGGGGTGACAGATGGGGAAATGTTGGAGGGCAGAGTTCGGGAGGGTTTTAAGGCACTGAGGGTGGATAAGGCGCCAGGCCCAGATGGCATCCACCCCGGGGTACTGAAGGAGCTGGCATAGGTCCTTGCAGGACCTTTGGCAGACCTATTTAATGCCTCATTACATTCAGGGTGTGTACCTCAGGACTGGAGGATGGCTCATGTGGTGCTCCTCCACAAGAGTGGCCCCAAGGATGAACCGGGAAACTACAGACTAGTGAGCCTCACATCCATCGTGGGTAAGCTAATGAAGACTATCCTGAAGGAAAGGCTGGTGGCCCTTCTAGAGGCCAAAGGACTACAGGACAGCAGACAGCATGGCTTCATATGGGGCAGATCCTGCCAAACCAACCTGGTGGAGTCCTATGACTGGGTAACTAGGCAACTGGACAGGGGCCATGCAGTTGATGTCCTGTATCTGGACTTCAGTAAGGCATTCAACTCGGTGCCACATGGAAGGCTGGAAGTAAGTTATAGGCACAGGCGGGTGAAAAGCTGGTGAGATGGGTAGGGAAATGGCTTTAGGGGAGGCAACAGAGGGTGGTGGTGGATGAGAAGCTCTCACACCCAAGGGTAGTGACGAGCGGTGTTCCACAGGGCTCAGTATTGGGACCAGTGTTGTTTGGGATATTCATTGCAGACATATCATTGGACATCAAGAGCAAGATCAGTCTGTTTGCTGATGATACGAAGGAAGGAGCAGTGGTGGATGACCAAGGGGGATGGCAGGAGTTGCAGGATGATCTGGCAAAGCTTGAAACCTGGTCAGACACCTGGCAACTGGGGTTTAATCCCAAAAAGTGCAAGGTGCTGCATTTTGGGATGAAGAACCCAAGGAGGAGCTACCAGCTGGGGGGAGTGCAGCTAGCCCAGACAGAGGAGGAGAAGGATCTGGGGGTGCTCATTACAGGGTCAATGAACAGCTCAGCACAATGTAGGAAGGCAGCTGCAAAGGCCAACAAAATGCTAGGTTGTATTGCAAGGGGTATATACACTCTAGGAGGGAGGAGGTGATTCTGCCACTGTATAGGTCATTAGTTAGACCGCACCTGGAGTACTGCATGCAGTACTGGCACCTGTATCTGAAGAGGGACATTAAGTTACTGGAAGGTGGGGTGCAGCACAGGGTGACAAAGATGATCAAGGGGCTGGGGAACTTATCATATGAGAGGAGGCTGAGGGAGTTGAACATGTAGTCACTGGAGAAGAGGAGGGACAGGGGACATGATTGAAACCTTTAAGCACATGAAAGGAATAAACAAGACAGGTACAGAGGGGCTGTTCAAAGTAAGGGAGGGGAGGGACACCAGGGGCCATGATATGAGACTGGAGGGAGGAAGGTTCAGGGGGGAGATGAGGAGACACTTTTTTACAGAGAGGGTGGTGGCTGGGTGGAATGCATTACCTGCAGAAGTGGTATCCAGTAGAACAGTGAACTGCTTCAAAAAGGGATGGGACAGGACAAAGGGGAGGGTCAATGAAGGGGAAGGGTGGAAGGGAGGTGTAGCTGCACAATAAGGGGTGCTAGCTGCACATTTGAGCAGACTTGATTGTCCTCTAGGCCTTTATCTGCTGGAAAATTTCATATGTTCGTATGTTCATGGGGAAAGACTGCACAGAAGGTGACCAAGAAAAGGCAAATATTCTGAACTGGCATTTCTGCTCAGTCTTCATGGTGGAGGGAGGGAGGACAGACCACTAGGGAATGGGGGGGGTGGTCTAAAGTCCATTTTCAAAAGAAAGGATCCTAAAGGGACTTGCAGTCCTGAAGGTGGACAAAGCTATGGGACTGAATGGGATACATCCAAGGGTTCTAAAGGAACATATGGAGTTGCTAGCTGGACCACTGAAAACCTTGTTCAACAGCTCACTGGAAGCAGGTGTGGTTCTGGAGGACTGGAGAAGCACCAACATGGCCCCTCAGAGAAGGCTAGCAACCATAGGCTGGTTAGTCTTACTTCAGTGGCATTGAAATTAATGGAAACCCTTTAAAAAGAAAACTGGTAGAGTATCTTGAATCCAATACTGCAAGACCTCTGGCAGCATGGATACAAATAGAGAAGGAGAGAGGTCATGCCAAACACATCTGATGGATTTCTTTGACTGGGTGACCAGAGAAATAGATCAGCAGAAGGTAATGGACATGGCCTATCTGGACTTGAGTAAGGCCTTCAACACTGTGCTACACAGGAGGCTAATAAAAAAGCTGAGCAGCATGGGGGTGGGATCCAAAGTGGTGTACTAGGTTTGAAACTGGTTAACAGGAGACAGAAGGTCATGGTAAATGGCACTCACTCAAATGATGTAGGAGTGACCAGAGTGGTGCCATAGGGCTCAGCACTGGGACCAGTCCTCTTCAATGTCTTCTTAAGTAACATTGCTGAGAAACTGGGGAGAAGGTATGCCTTTTTGCAAAGGATACCAACATTTGCAATAGGGTGGATGTTCAAGAGGTGGTGAGGAGAATGAGCAGGGATCTGGGAAAACTTGAGGAACAGTCTAAAGCATAACAGCTGGAGTTCAATGATAAAAAGTACAAAATCATGCACCTAGGGCATAGGAACCCAGGTGCTGAGAATAAGATGGTGGGTGAGGTACTGATAGTCACTAAACAAGCAACTGAAATGGTGCTGGGTTTTCATGAGAAGACCTATGAGGAGGGACTGAGGGATCTCCACATATACACATCAGAAGACAGGAGAGCAAGAGGTGACATAATAGAGACCTACAGGTAGTTCACAGGGGTGAACAGGGTGCAAGAAGGAAGTCTCCTTCAAATGAATAGGAGCACCAGGACCAAGAGGCACACAATGAAGCTCATGGAGGTGGGAGTTTAAGAGAAATTTGAGGAAATATTTCTTCACTGAAAGGGTGGTAGACCCTTGGAACAGACTGCTAGCAACAGTGTTGGAGGCAAAAACAGTGTGGGTGGTTAAAGCATGCATGGAATAGACATAGGGGTGTATTAGGAGACAGACAGGGGGGAGGGAGGGTTGCTGGAGACCAGTTTGCATCTGCGGTGACAGATTGGGCAGGGAGCTTCAAGACAGGTTGGGTGGGCCAAGCAGTTCCTTTCTGCCAAGAAATTCTATGTTTCTAAAAAAGAGAACTCCACTTCCACCCACCGTCATACTGGAGGCAGTATAGTGCTGTGGTTTAGGGTACTGAGCTGCAAACCTGGAGACCTGGGTTTGAATCCCATAGTCCTCACTTGCATACTGTGTGACCCTGAGCAAATGATTTAACTTCCTTGTGCTCCCAGGTCACACCTGGAAACAAGCTTCAGTTTAGTGTTCCTTTCTTGGTTAAACAATTCCCCCCTTCCCTCATAGCAATCAGACCCCCTTCCCCCTGTTGCTGCCAAGAATAATAATATTAAAATAAGGAGTTGAGATGGCAACCAGTGAAGACCTTCCTCTCAACACCACAGATGACCGCTATATGAATGAATGAGAACATGAAAAATATTGCTAGTAGTGTTCTACAGACGCTCATTCATTCAGATGGTGACCAGCAGAGATGGTAGTGAGAGGATAGGTTTTGCTAGTCACCGTCTTGACTCCTTATTTAATTTTATTCTCTGTGCTATTGGGGAAGGGATGACTGGGTCCTAAACTGTGGTGGGAAGGTGATTGTTTTTTTAAGTGGTAGGGGCTGGGGAGAAGTGTAGGATGGGGTGCTACAAAGGGTGAAATGTGATTTTCAACTACTGTATGTTTTTTATGTATTTACTGGCAGTGGCTGAGAAGGAACGGAGGATTGCATGCTATCACTAAGCTTCATGAAGATAATGGATAAGGAACAGAAGGCATAGCCTATAAATGCTCCTGTCATTCATGCATAACAGGATATCTTGTTATTTTAAAGCAGTATTTTATCTAACCTGTTATTGGACAAGATTTTAGTCTCGCTGATGAGAACATCCAGGGGTAAGGAATTCCATGGCCTAACAATTCTCTGTGAGAAAAAATAGTTGCATCTTTGTGACTAAAAATCGGGGACATACAACCTATAAGGGGAGTCCTCTAGTGTTCACAAGTATTTGTTTGAAATCTAGTCCCATTGTGGGCATTAACAAAATTATCTCTTATTGTATTCCATGTAAACATTAAATCCCCATGCAGTCTTCTCCTTTCGAGTGACATTATGCCTAATTCCTTCAACCTATCCCCATAGATTAAGGTTCTGATACCCTGTATAGGTTTCATGATTTTTCTCTGAACTTTCTCAATATGAACAATATCTCACTCTTTTTATAGGGACACCACAGCTAGGAAGATAAATCAAATTGAGGGTGAATATATGCCCTATATAATGGTAGTAGAATATAATTTTCTCTAAATGTAATACTATGCCTGATTGCCCACCAAATTCTATTGGCTTAGCTGATGAGTTCTGTTATTTGTTTATTGAAGGTAAAATCATCAGATATTATGACCCCCAGATCTTTCTCATGATGAGTTTTTTTTCAGCAATCTGTCACAGTGTATGTAGTCATGTTTTGGGTTCCACAAACCAAGGTTCATGACACTGCACTTCCTGAGTAAAGAGGCCGCTGTGCCTAGTGAAGGGCTCTACAAAGTGCCCACTATGTTCCCAAAGTTCCACTTTGAGTAGTCTTTGCCAGGCAAAGTTCCAACTTCACTTCATGAAGGAGAAGATGAAGCGCTGTAGTGTCAGCCTTTTGTAAAGTTCTACATGAAGTGAAGTTTTCTAAACTTGCCCACCCCTAGTTATAGAGCCTGCTGCTGCCTAGTTCTTGCCTGGATCAGGATGTTGATGTGGTTGATATAAAATGGTATTGTTTAATGGAGTTATGTGATGAGTATTTAATGGGGATAACACTGACCCTTGACACAGAAATACATTTGATGCCCTGTCTAGATCTGGAAGATGACGTCTCCTCAAGTAACATTCTGTGTCATACTGGCAAAGTGAAATACCCCTGGGGAGTTTGTTTTACTTTTGGGAGTACAAAAGGTGGGTAAGGTGTAGTAGTGTGATAGTACAGTATGTCTGCCAGCCTCAGACCCTTTTCTGCTCCTGTCTCTCTCAATTCAGGTATGCATCACCTGGTTGATAGATCCAGTTGTTGCATTCTTCTGGCCTGGATCAGGATTGTGATGATGTGAATGATATAAAATGTTGATGATTAATGGATTTCTGTAATGAGGAATTGATGTGATAATTCTGACTGTGACAGAAATAAACGGTGGTGTCCTGCCCAGATCTGGATTATTTTTGCTTTTTAGTAACACACTGTGTGCTACCAGCAAAGGTAAGTATTCTATTGGGTTTTAGTTTAATATTGGAGGATGGGGGTGCACTACAAGTGGGAAAGGTATAAAAGTGTGTTTATATAGTATGCCCACTAGCCAATTCATATGTTTTGCATCCATCTCCATTGTTGCAAATACATATCACTTTGGTGATAGATCGTGTTGTGCAGTTCTGCTCAAGCTCCAAATGATAGTAACTGTCATCAGTTGATAAAAAATGATGTCGATACTGGCAACTACATGGATGATGTGATGACAAATTGATTTAATATGTATAATTCCACATCAGAGCTGGAGTCTTTCTACGTAAACAAATGCAAAACATCTGACTCAGAACTACCAGCTGTTACCAGATCTGGATGAAATATAGCTTGCTGTTAGTTATCCAGGGTCTATGAAAATATGACCAAAAAGTTAAACTTCTTTTTTTTTTATTTGCTGACATTTAGGTGCGTAGTATGTCACAGGTGGTGATTTGATTTTGTTCTATAAATCCAGCATGGCAGGAACATGGTAAAATCTGAGCCACACTGAACACCGTGTTGTGCACCCAGAACAAACAGGAACTTTATCTTTAGCCAA
This sequence comes from Neoceratodus forsteri, assembly GCA_016271365.2. Taxonomy (NCBI): domain Eukaryota; kingdom Metazoa; phylum Chordata; order Ceratodontiformes; family Ceratodontidae; genus Neoceratodus; species Neoceratodus forsteri. The sequence goes on from CM057449.1 coordinate 378,143,215, forward strand.
AAACAGTCAGAAACACAAGGAAGAGTGCCTGGTGTGGACAGTTGTCAGGCCCAGCACTGTGGACAGGGGTGCTTCTGTTTTTTTTTATTTTTTATTTCACATTTAATTAAAGCAAAGCTATTATAAACTACCTCATAAGGGTGGTACACACTACCAGAAATTGACAGGAACCTCAGCCTGTTGAAGCCTTGGAAGCCTTTTTTATTCTAAGACAAAAATGCAAGAAACACAAGTGAAAACACCCTAGTCCAGGCTGTAGGGTTTCTGCCAGTGACAGGAAAAGGAGGTAGTTTTATTTTACATTTAATTAAAGGGACACTGTTAACCCCTTTAGGTCTCAAAGTGTCCCTAGTTTAAAAAAACATGTTATGATTACCAACATTCTATAAAGATTGCTGATGTAGCTGGTAGTTTGAGTCTGACTCTTTTTTTTTCTTTAAAAAAAGTGAAAAACAGACTGCCCCACCATACTGGTGTTACCACACAAATACAGGTTTGTTTACATTCCCAGATCAGCTCCAACTGCATCATTTCTGGACTTGGTAAAACTCACAACACAGTCTAGGCCCTCATGATGCTGTGGGAGTTTGGGAGACTACTGCCTCACAAGTGACTGTACTACTTGGGTACGTTTCTAGAAGAAGAAGAAGAATCAGTATGTATATAGCGCTATTCATACACAGTGTATCCCAAAGGACTTTACAAGCAATGCTAGACTGGTAGTGAAGTGACTGAATGTGTAGTGACAGCCACATCACACATCAACACCCACACACAGCCTGGACAATTGCATGAACCGGTTTATGGGAAGGGGAATGTTGGCCAGGACACTGGAAATGTCCCCTACTCTTTGCGAGGAGTGCCCTGGGTTCTTTTACTTCCACCTGAACAGCCACCAGGACAGCACCAGGATGGATAGAAGAGACCTTGGTTTAACATCTCATCTGAAGAACAGCACACCACAGCAGTACAGCATCCCCCTAATACTGCACTCGGATGTCAGCTTTTTAGGTGCAAGGTCAATCCCAGTGTGGAACGAGGCTAATGCAGTAAGAACAGATCCAGGATTGTAAACAAAACAAAGTTGTTTATAAACATAAATAAGCATGCATTTCAGTTCTACTAAACAAGGAGACAGACAAAACAAACAGCAACATTAATGAATTTTAGAAAAGATAGGCACTCATAAAATGTAGGTTTTTAACTAGAAATAATATGATGAGAAACAAGTAGACAGTGTCCCTTTAAAAGCAGTGAATTAAACATGTGAGATTTTGTTTTATTTTAAATGTTAGCAAATATATGGAACCAAAACCTACCATGGATCAGGATAAAAGAAAAAGAGAGGCATAGGAAATGAGGAGGAGAACCCTTGAACAAATGTCAAAGTAAAACTTTCAACAAGTAGCTGTTCTGCTCCAATGAAACTTTTATCTGTGAGCACAATATTCTGCCAAACACAAAATACACCACCTCTGTCTACATAGTGGATCTCCTTGGAGTTAGAAACACCCAGCACTTCCAAAAATGAGGGAATAAAGAAAATCTACTAACGTGAAGCACAGTTTAAAAGCCTGTACTAGACAAAGGGCATCAGGGGCACCTGCCTTTTAGAAAAAACATAGAGGATTGTGTATGCGCAAGCATACACAACAAGGCAGTTGCGATCGAGAGGTTTCCGTGGTAACCTGAGACCTCGAGAAGCATAGTCGAGAGGTCCGTTACCACGAAAACCTCAAGATCGCCAACCGCTTTTGTTTAGGTATGTATGCTCATACACAATCTTTATAGTGTATGGCAACTATAAATAGCACTCGCGGAACACCGGGAAGCTTACTTCTGTGTCTGCGCCAAAGGCTTCCTTCCGTGTTGCCGTGTGCGCGAGCTCTATGCGCACAGCGCTGACAGAATTCGATCTTGCTGCTGCACCCATGATGCACTGGGTGCAGCACAACAAGATCGTGGACGACTGAGTGAAGGATAAACAACGCCTGTTCCAGGCATGGATTTCCATGCGGAACAGCGTTCCACCATACACTATAAGGGCTGTGCTACAGTAGTAAAGCAGGATTTTATTGCATTGAAAAAACAATGAAGTTGCAAGTATCACTCACATAAATGGTCATGCATGTTAAAAAGGTTTTTAATGTTCATGAAGATTCTGTAAGAACTACTAGCAGTGATACTGGTAAATGATTACAACGACAGTGATAAAAAGGATACGCCAGAGGCCGAGAAAAGTTCTGTTATTGTTATTGGTACTGAAAATGTAGCTGCAGTTAGTGATAGCGAAACCAAATAGTCTGAGTCACTTCCAATCTGTTTGAGACTGATCCAATTCCAGAGGAGGTCGAGCATGAACATGATGTTCTTATTCCTGGCACAAAAACAAAGAATGCTACATCTGTGGTAAGAAATTATTGTTATCGTGACTGAAATAATGTGTCATGCTATATGTGTACAGTTCAAAAATAAAGGTTGTCAGCAGTGGCTAGTAAGTTAGCAATCTTGGCACATCAACTTTGATTAGGCACTATTCTGATCACATCCAAATCTAAGAACAAAGTTAAAAACAGCAAGGGAAGGGGATGAGGTAGTAGAGCATATTACCCTTATGAGTGACTTAGAGAGAGATCCACCATCTCACATAATTGGGTTATACAGATATTTGCAAATTTTCAGAAATAATGAGAAGGTAGTGCATCATTGTCCAACTCAAAAGCTGCACCTTCTCTTTCTCTGGTTTTGAGGGTCTTCAAGGCTCATTGGGTCTGTCTGGATCAGTCAGAAAACAGCTCTAACCCCCTTCACCTTCAAGTACCTCAGTAAGCCAAAAACAGTTATGCATGAGCAAATCATTTGAAATGTCTTCCAAATATGAGCAAAGTCATCCAGTAACACAAAAGTTAACTAAGGCAATTGCATCCCTTCTCAATAGGACTCAGTACTTTTCTTTCTATGTTATTCAAAGTGGTTTGAAACCAACATAGAACCATAACAGGTAACAGAGGAATTATAGGGTACTGGCCAGTGTGCAGCAAGATCATAAACTTGTTGCAATTAAGACAGTCTGAAAATGTCCCAGAGTGAAACACTCAAACTGAAACTGTGACTCTTATTCCATGTACACTAAACTATCAATAATAGTTTCCACAAATAGAAGGGGAGTTATAGTGAAGCAAACCCACACTACCCAAGTTATTAAACAAAACTTACAAAACTTTGTTCTGTTGTACATAAATGGATAATAAAAACATAACCTGTACATGTGATAAATTAAAGTTGGTATAGACAGGGTCATAACTTGAAACAGGTAGCAATTGAAAGAACTTGCTGAACAAAATTACTTGTTAAAAGCATTTGCTACCTTTTTAGATCCTTTATTTAATTTCCAGCTTCAATAACTGGTCCTGTACTTCTATCAACCTGTTTGTTGTTATAAATATAAACAAAAAAGGTTTTGGAATTACCATTAGTAAGGGCTATTTTAAATTCTAGTTTTCCCTTTTCTGACCTAATTAGTTTTTATCTTTGCTTGTGGAAATGTCTGTGATAGTATCACATTTCAGAGGTGTGTCAATGTTGTGGCCAATGCAGTGAATGCTTTAGTGGGCACATCCCTCAGCCACCAATCAAGGGGGAAGCTGCCGATGACAGCAGCTTCAAAGAGAGCCAAGGAGTTGAAAAGAATCTGCTGCTGCAATCACAAACAGTTTTGTCACTGCAGCGGCACCTCCCCCCTCCAACCTTGTCGGCTCCTGCCATCCAGCACTCTGTCCCTGGCCCTTGCTGCACCAACAACTTGTTTGTTCTGTGTGCCTTTCCTGGTGAAACAAGTAATGAGCCATGGATCCTGCCACCCGCCACACACTCCAAGCAAAGCCAACATTGGGGTGCTCGATCTCTGTGTCAGCATGTACCCCCTTCCCTGTATTAATGTGGCACACTGGGAGTGCACCCCAGTGTGCCAAAATGTTTCCACCACCGGGATGCCCACTCTCAGTGTTGGATGCGCCTTCCCAAAACCTGTCTATAATCTGCTGACATCGAGGTGCCCAATCCCTGCGTCGGTATGCTCTCCCAACCACCACTATTGTAGTACACTGGGAGCCCACCCCAGAGTGCTGAAATGTTTCCTTTTTAAACCTGTAAAAGAAAGAAAACTGTCCCCCCAGTATGTTTTTGTTTTATTTTACCTGTAAAAAAGAAAATGGTCCCCCATCGTCTCCCCAGTCCCCCCTCCTCCCCACTGAGCAGCCACCTCCCCACAGCCCCACTCACACATACTTATCCTCTGGAGGTCAGGAGCAGCAAACTTATCTGGACCAGGACATGTCTGCACTCTTCAAAGCCAAACTGCAAACTGCGGAATCGGGTAAGAGCTGTATAATGGGAGTCAATGGGGGGTTTCAACTTAGGTTGATATCTCAGCCATTTTTAGGAATTGTGGCTCCAATTTTTCAACATGGGGTTCTTGGGACCATACCTCATGAACATGTTACTGTCATTTCATTACTCAGTCCCAAAATATGATTTCACAGTCACTGCATGGAATCACCTTTTGGGACTGATTAACAAAACAACAGTGCTACTGTTCATGATGTGGGGTCCCAAAAACCAATGTTGCAAATTTGGTGAAAAAATTCCAAGAAATGACTACAGTACAAGAGGGCATAGTGCAGTTTCTATGCATGCTTGTAACTTCACTTTAATATTTTCACTCCAGATTTTCAACATTGCCACTTTTTCACATCTTCTTATGAACAGTATGGTTGTCATTTTTCACATCCTGCCCAAAATGTGTTGTCACATCTGTGGCACAGAATGGCACAGTTGCTGTGGGAAATCAATTTTCAGGACAGATTAACAAAATCACAGTGCCACTGTTCATGAGGGGAGGTCCCAAAATGCCCATGTTGAAAATGTGGTGAACAAATTCCAAAAAAATGATTGTGTTACAGGCATGCATTGTGCAGTTTCTATGCATGCTCGTAACTTCACCAATTTTTCATATTTTCAACATTGCCATTTTTTTCACACCTCCTCATGAACAGTACAGCTGTCATTTTTCACATCCAGCCTGAAATGTATTTTTCCTCCTGTGGCGCAGAATGGCATAGTCGTATTGCGAAATCACCTTTTAAGATTGTGTAATGAAATGATAGTGCCACCACTGTTCATGAGGTGGGGTCCAAAAATGTCCATGTTGAAATTTGGAGTGAAAATACCAACAAACACCCAGGGTGTTAGGGTTTCCAACCATAATGCCCCACCCTGTAGAGACTGACAGGCATTGAGGGGGTGACTTGGGGTCATCGGCCATAATGCTTATGCCTTTCAACCCCCACCCCCACCCTGCAGCCAGTGACATGCATTGAGGTGTGCCTTAGGGTCTTTGGCCCTAACGTTCACCCCATTCTTCTATACTGCACCCATCTCAGCTTATTTTCTTATGGAATGGGGTGTGTATAAGGACTGAAGACCCCAAGGCATACTGCAACACCTGTCAATGTCTGCAGCATAGAGTGAGGTGGAATGGTGTGAGCATTATGGACGATGACACAAAGGCACACCCCCACCACCTGTCAGTCTCTGCAGGGTGGGGGTGGTAGTTGGTGTTAGTTCAATACTTCACTGCCATTCCTATTATGCATCTCTCTAACTCCTGCAGTACCAATGCCAATGCCAGCAAGCAAACATTCAGCATTGAGAAATGCTTGTTTAGTTTGCTACAAAACATAGCCATTGGTTTTTGACAAGGGCAGATTTATTCACTCATTTATTTATTGAATGACTGATTTTATTTCAAAAGTGTTACCAGGAAATACATATTGAACTGGTAACAGCTTGTTTCCAGATAGATCTGAAGGTGGGGGTGAGTAGGAGTAGAACAATGAGATATAATAAGTACAAAAATGCAAAGCACAAAAATACAAATAATATGTTAACATGCTTCAACAAAATTAACAATTGTGCAAAGGCAATAATCCCTAGTAAATAAGTATACTACAATGCAATAAAGAGGCATAATAATAATACCTGTAGTGTGCAAAAGGCAAGAAAGAGTCTTGGGTGGGGGCACTGGTTGTAAACTGGGGAGGGTGTAGGGGGAGTTGCCCTTCTGTAAGTGCAAAATGAAGGTGAAGGGGGTTTGGAGGGTTGGGGGTAATAACTCAAGGCCCAGAATCAGGGGCAACTGCAGGAGTGAGTAGTGAAGTCATGAAGGAGAGATCTGAGTAAGTGGAGGGAGGGAGCAGAGCAAATGGGAGAGAAGACAGAGGTCCAAAGTTTGGGGAAGTGGAAGGAGAAGGCAGCGTGACTGGCAGAGGATTTCATAAGAGGGAGTGGGGGAACAAGAATGAGGTAGTGGGGTGGGGGGGAGTGAGGAGGGAGGTAAGGTAAGTAAGGATAGAGACAAGCCAGAATTTAGAGATAGAGAAGCACAATGGGCAAAGTACCTGGCATCTAGGAGGAGAGGGAGAGGGGAGGATTACAGTGAGTAGTGGTGGGTGTGAGGTGGACTGTGCAGTGCAAAGCAGTAAAAGGAGTGAACAAGCTCTGGCAGAGCCACTACAGCTGTAAATGCATTAACTAGATAAGGGTGTTTCATGGGATTAGACATAAACATGAATTGCTGTTGCATAAACTAACTGAATCAAAGTATGCGTACGTTGAGAAAGGGCAGATATGAAAATAATGCCACCGTCTGTATTACAATTACCTATATGTGTCACATTTTATTCTATGATCTGTTATAGCAATCAACTCAACAGTACTGGGCCATCAAATCTGTAGTACCCCAGAGAAATTGTGGGCACCACAGAAAATAGTGGAACCTGGGGGCATCACAGCAAATAGGGGATTCCCAGAGACATGAGGGGTCAGAGAGTTATGGGGACCCTGGCAGTCTAATGGGAAATCCTTGAAAAGCTTAGGGGACCCTCTGAAACACAGAACAGGCCCCTCTCCAGCAGACAGTCCTAGCAGTCTAAATTCAGGATTAAAAAAAAAAACATTTTTTCCCTTCCTTTGTCCTCCCTTCCCCCTGCTCAAGACTGACACCTAGTCAGCTAAGGCCAAGCCAGTTTGGCCACATTCCTGTCTGAGCAGAAGAGAAGGAAGTCAGGCTGAGCCCTCTCAGCCATTCCCTGTGTCCAGGGTAGATTCAAATTTGGAGACTTTTTTTTTAAGCCCCTGACCCAGCCTCAGGAGGCTGACCTCTGGTTGAAGGAGCCAATCCCCTGGCAGGTATCCAGGACTTCCCCAGCCTAGAGAAGGCTCTGCACAGGCTGGAGACAGGAGAAAAAGATCAGCCAGAGAGGACGAAGGATGGTAAGGCAATGGATGTTGGCTTCCCTTTTAGAAGGTTGAAGCGAATCCCCTGGATCCCTTCGGTGTAGCTCCCTTCCAGAAGATCTCCGGTAGCAGCCTCAGTCAGTTTTCTGCAGAACTTTGTCATCTAGTGGGGTCCCCTAGTGTGGCGAGTCAGTCTATCTGGCCGGGAAACAGACCCAGTGAATCTTTTATGCAGCAGGCTCCAGCAGAAGAGGCCTTATCACTCCTTTGTGGTTGTGCATTCTCCAGGGTACAGAAATCCTTATTGAACTCCAGGGGTGAGTAGGCTTGTTGGCCAGCAATTCCTTTAATAATTAGTCATAGCTAGACCTGCTCCAGCCAGGGAAAGGATTGTTTGTTAACAATCATATTGTTGTACTATGTAATTATTGTCTATAATTGTTAAATTGCTTCCATTGTAATCCCCCACAAAGGTGGAAGAAAGCTGCTTACCTTGTCCAATTGTATAGAGATAGAGAGAGAAAGAGAGGGAGAGAGAGAGAAGTGAGAATCAGGAAGGCAGAACCTAGGAGGGTTCAAACCAAGTAACTGTTGGACCAAGATTAAAGGTGTTTGTGAGCTCCTTTCATGGAGGAATCTCTGGTAGTTTAACTTATTCTGAAAAGTCTGTGCTCTAAATAGAGAGACTTGTGCACTCCCTCTCAGCCAATAATCAAATAAATGCTAGGTAAAGCCAGCTCAAAGTATTACTGGTGAGGAGGGAAGTTTTCACACTGAATTTCCAATTGATTAGCTGTAAGAAGCTAATTACTAGAGGCCTGGCAGAGCCTTAGTGCATTCTTCTCTCAGAATTCTAGGGTAACCTGAGACCTAATAATGGGGAAAGCTTAGTTCCTTATCCATATTTAGTAGAAGGCGATGCAGCCCATAGCTGGGACAAAGAGAGTAGGGACTCTTTCCTCCTCAGTACTCAGAAGGCACCCAGAGCTGATCCATATTAACAAGCGGGTGGGTCATCAAACTGTTTCAATGCCCATGGAGCAAACTGTATTTTCTTTATCTGCCTGCAATCTCCTTTTGCTTGCCTACCTCTCAACTTTCTCTGATTTTCAAGGATGTCCCTGATTTTGCCTCAGAAATATCTTCTGTACCTCCTAAATTTGGCATTTCTGGCACTAAAGAGTAAGGATTGGAATCACAAAATAATGCCAGCCATTGACATTATGATCTATTTCTCATTAAGAAAATGCTATTCACACTAAGAAGCACGTTGTACACAGCTTCCGGAACTAATATTACTATTTTATCAGATGTGTTCCTGATCTTGGTCATGTGTCCCTGATCATTGTAAGCCTTGTCCCTGATTTGTGATGAGGGGGGTTGAGAGGTATGTCTTTGGATCCAGTGCTTGCTGTGTCTGAACTGCTGTATTCATTCAAACTGTTTCAAGTGGTTGAACTGCTTACTGTGACTGAACTGCTATATTTAATTGAAGATTTTAAGTGACTGAACTACCTTATTCCTGGTGTGTCATGACTTCACTGCCTTATTTGCTCAATTGTCCTGTGTGACTGCACTGCCCTGAGGGCACTGATTGCTGCAATTGCCTACTCCTACTTCCTCTGAAGACATTTGAGGCCATCCCGGCACAAGTGGTAGGGCTTTTGGTTGTAAAAGAAAGGGGGTTGCCCTTCAGGTTTTTAATTTTTGTTCTCTTCCAGGGCTCCCGGCACATACCTCATCTAGGGCTCCTCCGGTGCCTCTTCTTCATCCCTGGGAGTGTCCCCGGGAAGCCCAGCATCATCTGCATCCATCTCCACCAACCTCCACCAACCCCAAGTCTTCATCATGACACCCCAGGTTCAAGTTGCCAGTCGTAAGTGGTAGCCAGCTGGTAGCTAGGGCCCACCAAAGTGAGTCAGGTTAGGGGCCACCCCGACTCTAGCTTGAGGGACTTCACTCGTCCACTGAACTCAAAGTCACATTGCCCATTCTCCTGCATAGATGTTGTCCCAAGGTCACAATAGTACTGGTGGCCTCTACTAAGGCCTCGCCAAGGATTGCCAGGCTTTGTGCCTCATCCCCCTGAGGTGGTGTAAGTACTGGTGGCCCATGCAAGAGGCCACACCGTGGGTCACCACGCTCTTGATTGTACTGTCCATAGGTGGCTTGTGTTCCAGTGGTGCATCAAGAGGTCACAACGAAGACTGACAGTTTCTGAAGCTGCAGAGGTGAGGTGGTAAGGGTTCTGGGGACCTATCCAGAGGTCATCCAGTGGATCAGCACACGAAGAACCCTTTCCTTGACTGGATATCACCTGCCCTCCTGCCCTAGGTCACGGAAGCCGGCAACTCCAGATAAGGGCTCTCTTCACCTACAACCAGGCATCAACACCCATCCTTGACCATGCACTTCCCTTTTGACGTTGTTTCAGTGATATCAGGAGTCACCTTCTTCCCTGGACCAGGAGGCATACAGTGCTTTACTCTGTTTCTGGCTCACTGGGAGATGCCCAATTTTATGACCTGTATTGGAAGCGCTTCCTTGGATTCACGCCCAGTGGTCAGCTGACCAAAATACTAGAAACCCAAGCTTGGTGCATCGGATTGCTACATCCTTAGGACTTGAATCACCTGGACTTTTGTATGACATTAGTGTGATCAGTTTGTGGTCCTGGTAATCTTATTCATTCTTTCTCTTGTGTGATAGTGATAGTGAATGCTAAGCCTTTTCTGTGTGCTCCAACTGTTGCTAATAAACCTTGCATCTCAGCTCTAGAGTACACCTCCAGCCTCTCCTTCCAGATTTATCTGGCATCACCCTAAACTTTAGGGGTATGAACCACCACCACTCATCCACCACATATACATTAAGGTACTGTACCGTAATTGCAAGCACTGCTGAGACAACTATATGGTCTAACAAGGTGGAAGATAAACACAGTGTTGAGACATGCTTAGTAAGACATTTGATGTGTTTAATTGATTTTTTTAAAGAGTGCTATACAGTACACACACACATAATTAGTATAATATAAAAGTGCATATACCCAAATGTCAATGTAAATCTTACACATTTCATTACAAGTTGTTCTCTTGAAGGAAGATCTTACTGTACAAGGCCTAAAAATGAGTGTTAGGTAAAAGTAAACTGGAATAGGTGTGTTATTGAGGGTATTGCATAGTTTATCTGTTGTTGCTGCTGCTCCACCCCAGGCACATACAATATCAAAATCAACAACCCCTTGATATGAAGCAACAGGAATTAGTTAATTCAAGGACAGAGACAAGTAGGAGACTGAGTAAGTGGGTAGACAAGCATGAGTATGGTAAGTCAAATAACATTTCAAAAAGTCTCACTATTATAATTCATTTTTTACAGATGCGTCTGCACAGTTGCCAATTTTTATAAAAAATAATAACAATGGGAGTTATTCCACATACAGTGCTCCCTCACTATAATGAACCTCATTATAGTGAATTCAGTTATTATGAACATGAAGTGTGGCTCCCTGTAACCAAAAGTAAAGTTAGCCGAGTTAGCCGACATGATGTGAAGCAGAAATTTAACAGTGCTCACCTGTACTGAAATGTTTATAAAATATATTTTGTAATCACATTAGCCACTCCCTGCCCCAATGAAGCATTCTGGGTATTCTGTTGAGCGAGAGCTTGAAATCTTGGATAGGCTCAATGGAGGCGAAAGTCTAAAGAAAATTGCCGCAGAAACAGGTTACTCCAAGTCAACCATCTGCACTTGGAGAAAGCAAGAGGGGTCACTATGGGAATTTGTCCTGGAGTGTGCAGAGTCCGATGGTCTGAGCCATAAGAAGCTGTGGAAGGCTGATGAGGATGAAATAGATAAGATGACTCTGCTCTGGTTAGTCAACAGTGCCTGAATGGAGTCCCTGTCTCTGGCTCTCTGGTTCGCGAGAAAGCAAATCAATTTGCCACAGGGCTGTATGGTGAGGATAACATCTTTAAGTCCTCGACTGGCTGGCTGTGGCATTTTCAACGCTGGCATGGCATCCGCCATGTCTGTGTCACAGGAGAACAACACTCCAGTGATGATGTTGCGGCAGCAGAGTTTATTCCTAAGCTTCAAAAAATAATATTAGATGGCGGCTACACAAATGATCAAATTTACAATTGTGATGAGACTGGGCTATTTTGGAGGTGTTTACCAGATGTGACATGTGACAGTCAGACAAAAATGCCTCCAAGGGCTTTAAGGTTTCTAAAGATAGCGTAACCTACTTGTTATGCTGCAATGCCACTGGTTCACACAAACTCAAACCACTCTGTATCGGAAAGATGTTGTTCACCTCTCAGGTGAAGCCTGGGCAGCTGTTTCCATGGCCACTGTAAAGCATTGATGGGATGCGACTCTAGGTCCAGGTCTACAAAAAAAGGATGACTGTGTTGCTGATTCAGGAGAAGTCGATGATACAGATGACACAGAGGAGATCGGTAGGCTTGCTACTGACCTTATCATTATTGAGTACCATGAGGAAGCCATTGAGCTCATTGAGGACTGGTTGCTTAACGACGACATGCTAACAACTACTCAGCAGCTCACTGATGACAAAATCATTGCTGTGGTGTCAGACTGCACTTAGGATGACAGCAAGGAGAGTGAGGAAGATGAAAGTGATACAGAAATGAGAGAAGCTCCAACTTCAACAGAAGCTATAGCAGGGGTACAAACCTGCCTGGAATGGATGGAGTTTCAGGAGGCAGCGGAATCGTTTAAGGTACTTCAGCTTTAACAAATGCTGTCTTACACTCATGACCTTGGTAGGAGAGCACTGGTTCAAAAAAAGATTACTGACATTTGAAAATGAAAGTCTTGCATAGTTCAGTAATTGAATAAAATAAGTTTTAATTACAATACAGTACTGCTGATCAGTATTTTTTAAAATAGCCAAATAAAGTTTGTTATACTGATTATAGCCCTTGTATGATTGCATTTGTTTACTAGTGGGTGGTATGAGCCTGAATGAGTTGTTAAAATGTAAAAAATGTTGCTCCTCACTGTAACGAATGCAGTACTGTAACAAACGGGCGGAATGGCTCCAAATCCGTTTGTTATAGCAAGGGAGCACTGTATGTCCACAAGTTCCACGGATGCAGTGCAGCAATTTGAGGCCCGGATGCACCAGTCTGCCCTGATCCTGAGTCAGAAGATCATGGTGGAGAGGCAGAGGTACTGGGGGTTCCACTGACAGCTGTTGAAGCAGAGGGAACCAAATCTGATGAGGCCAAAGAGGGGCTATTGGAATCATGTGATCCCCTTCCACCTGTACAGTAGCTTCAGGAGAACCCTCTGAAACACTGGCAAGGGAGGAAAGGCATACAAGAACCTCCCTGTCCAGCAAAAAGACAGCACGTCTCACCAGAAAACACCATGCCTGGGAATGAGCGAGCAAAGATTGGGTAGTTTTGCACTGGAAGGGGAGACGAAGAAATCTATTGTAGTTGACCCTACAGGTTGAATAAGCTTTCGACCACCTCTTGATTTAGCTCCCACTCATGAGCCCTGACAGAGGTGTGGCTGAGACTGTCTGCCAGGATGTTGCTGATGCCTGGCATATAGACAGCAGTCAGGCAGAGGTCGTGCTGGACTGCCCAGTACCACATTCTCATTGCCTCCCAGCACAGAGGGTATGAGCGAGTACCTCCCTGTTTGTTGAGGCACCAGACCACAGACATATTGTTGGATTTGAACCAAGAGTGACCCCAGACATAGAAGAGACTGGAAGGCCTGGATGGCATACAGCACTGCCCTCATTTCTAACACATTGATGTGTAGAGATGCTTCCAGCTGAGACCATGTTCCCTGGGTCTGATGGACTCCTATGTTGGCTCCCCAGCCTTGACATGAAGCATCCATTGTAAGGGTCATGGTAGGAGCAGGGGGTTGAAAGGGAAACCCCCGTGGAGAGATTGGACAACTCCTGCCAAAAAAGAAGATCCTTCCTCATGTTCCTGGGCACTAGGACCCAGGGGTCCAGGTTGTCCAGCCACTGATCCCATTGGACACAAAGAGTCCATTGGGTCACCCTCATATGCAGTCTGGCTAGAGGAACTGTAGGGATTGCAGCTGCCATCAGCCCAAGAAGACAGAGGATCGACATGGCTGTGGTCCAGCAAGAGTTGGCCACTAATCTGGCCTGTTCCTGCAGGGTGTCTGTGCTGTCTAATGGAAGGAAGGTCCTGCCCTGGACCATATCCAGCACCACCCCCAAATAAATTATAGGTGCTGGGAGGGGAGAGATGGGACTTGGGATAGTTGACTGTTATTCCAAGTCTGGAAAAGAGGTCCACAGTGAAGGAGAGGGACTCCCTCAGACTGCTCTGTGATGGGGCTGATGGAAGCCAGTCATCCAGATACAGGCACAATTAGATCCCTCTGTGGCATAGGGCCATAGCCACCACTGCTAGGCACTTGGTAAAAACCAGAGGTGCTGAGGATAGGCCAAAAGGGAGAGAATTGAACTGGTAATGTTCCCCCTAGATGGCAAACTGAAGAAAATGGCGGTGGACCTGGAAGACAGGGATGTGCAGGTAAGCATCCTGCATGTCCAGAGCACAAAGCCAATGACCCTTGTGGAGCAGGGGCAGAAGTCCCTGAATGGGGAGCATGTGGAACCTGTTGTACTTGATGTACAGGCTGAGCATGCTGAGGTCCAAGATGGGTCTTAGTTTGACCATGTTATTTGGAGCTAGGAAGAAATGGAAGTAGTACCCTCTTACATAGATACATAGATACATAGACAGTGTCAGCAGATAAGGGCCTATGGCCAACCCAGTCTGCCCATTTGAGCTTGTAAGTTCAGTTTGTTTTCCTAGAAGTCTGTTGCCCCATTACCCCTGACCTCCAGAATTCCTTTATGTCTATCCCATGCATTCTTAAATCCCGTGATTGTTTCAGCCCCCACCACTTCCTCTGACAGGGTGTTCCACTTGTCCACCACCGTTCTGTGAAGAAATTCTTTCTCATATTTCCTCTGAATCGTCTCTCCTCCAACTTCATCCCATGCCCTCTAGTCCTGGAACATCTTTTCACTTAAAAATAGTGTTTTCCTGCACCCTGTTCCTCCCTGTAAGATACTTGTATGTCTCTATCATATCCCTCTCTCCTCCTCTCCTCCAGGAGTACATGTTCAGTTCCTTCAACCTGTCTTCATAGGACTTGTGATGCAATCCATGCACCATCTTTGTTGCCCTCCTCTGAGCCTTCTCTACCCTGTCTACGTCCTTACGTGAGTATGGTCTCAGAACTGTACACTGTACTCAGGTGGGGCCTCACTAGTGTCTTGTTTGGAATTATGACCTCCCTTTTCCTGCTGGTGATGCCCCTGCCTATACATCCCAACATCCTATTTGCTTTACCTGCTGCCTTGTCACACTGTTTTCCTACCTTGAGGTCATCAGAGAGGATAACCCAAGATCCCTTTCCTGCTTGGTGCATGCTATATCCTCACCCCCCAACTGATATATTGTGCCAGGGTTTTTGTGCCCCATATGCATTATCTTGCACTTCTTTGCATTGAATTTCAACTGCCAAACCCCTGACCATTCTTCAAGTTTCTGCAGGTCACTTCTCATTCTGTCTACACCCTCTGGTGTGTCTACTCTGTTACAGAGCTTTGTGTCATCAGCGAACAGTGAAATTCTGCCTTCTAGGTCCTGCGCAATGTCACTGATGAAGATGTTGAATAGGACCGGTCCCAGCACTGATCCTTGTGGTACCCCACTGGTCACTCTTCCCTCTGTGGATTGACAGCCATTTACCACCACCCTCTGTGTCCTGCCACCCAGCCAGTTACCTACCCACCACACTATTGTCCTGCCCACACCCATATTCCCCAGTTTGTGTAATAGTCTTCTATGTGGCACAGTGTCAAAGGCCTTGCTGAAGTCCAGATAGGCCATGTCCACTGCCCTCCCCTGATCCACCTCCCTAGTCACCCAGTCAAAAAATTCAATGAGGTTGGTCTGACATGACCTCCCCCTGGTGAAACCATGCTGCCTTGGGTCCTGTAGTCCATTGACAACCAGATGTTCCACCATCCTATCTGTGCTGGAGCCACGGGCTCTATGGCTGACTTTTGCAGAAGATCCTGTATCTCATGCCTTGGAGGATAATGGGAGAGGCCTGGGGGTTGTCTGGAGGCCTGTCTAGGAACTCCATGGTGTGACCTCTTGCTATTTACTGAAGGGCCCAACAGTCCATGGTTATGTCCTGTGACCCTGGAAGGTGGAGGACAAATCCTCCCTCCCACTGATTCAACTAGAAGTTCTGGAGGAGGCAGGAGGGTCTCCCATGAGTCAGGATGCTGAGGGGAGGGAGCCAGAAGCTCCTCCAGGGGGCTTCTTGGACTTGGCA
This sequence comes from Neoceratodus forsteri, assembly GCA_016271365.2. Taxonomy (NCBI): domain Eukaryota; kingdom Metazoa; phylum Chordata; order Ceratodontiformes; family Ceratodontidae; genus Neoceratodus; species Neoceratodus forsteri. The sequence goes on from CM057449.1 coordinate 378,158,902, forward strand.
GGGGGGTAGGGGCTCCTGATGCTGGATACCAGCATTTGGTCTGGCATTTAGCAGGGGCCTCTTTGGTCTGGCATCTCTGTTGCTGACAAAAAGGCTGTTTGCCTTTGTAACCCCCTCAGTACATGAAGTGGATGTCACAGATGGATTTACCAAGGTCCTGCAATTCAATGATAATATCTTTGGTGTCACCTCTGAATAACACGGATCCCCTGAAAGGGACATCCAGGATGGAGGTCTGGATGTCTTGTGCCAGGCAAGCAATCCTGAACCATGACTGTCACCTAATGCAGACAACAGTGGCTGTGGTATGAGCAACTGAGTCTACTGTGTCATAAGTGGCCCGGAGGGCAAGATGACAGGAGATTTTAGCCATTCTCACTGTCTTGGCAATCTCAGCCTTAAGCTCCTGGTCCTGGATAGCTTCCAGCTTGGACTTGAATGAGGCCAGGGAAGATTTCTGGTAGGAAACCATATGAGCCACATAATTAAGGGACCTCAGGGTGCAAGTGGAGGATGAATGGATCTTGCAACCTAAGTTGTCCAGCTGCTTAGACTCCTTATCAGGAGGAGATACACTCAAATGTTTAGGTTTAGAGTACTAGTTGTGGGCAGCCATGATAACAACCGAGTCTGCATTAGGATAGCCAGTAAGGTGTGTGACCCCATCTGTTGGGTGGTGCATCCTGTCTGCCTTTTTTGAAACAGCTGGAATTGAGGAAGGCTGATGCCAGTTTGTGGATGTCAGGTCTTCATGGGGCCCAGTCCAAGGCAGTATGGGCACAGGAGCTGTGTTAGTCATTTCTAGATACTCTGCAAGTCTTTTCTGCTTTGGATCCTGCTCCTGGATAGCCCAGCTACAGGCATGTTGTATAGTTATGAGGAGTTCTGCAAAGGAAGGGTCCTCTGGAGGGGACTTCAGGGATTCCTTAGGCTGAGGCTCTATAGGTGTATGTGTACCAGAGCTGGATGATGAGTCAGAGTCAGAGTCTGAAGAGTGCCTGTTGGGGGTCTGAACCCTTTTTAGAGGAGTGTCCTGGTTTCTATTCCTGACCTGATGTCTAGAGAAGCCTTCTTTGTAAAAGTGGGAATCCACAGGAGAGGCTGATCTAGGGGTCAGAAATGAGGTGGGAGTAGAGGCTGCCACCAGTTTCCAACAGTCAAGCTCTGAGGCTAGTTAAGTCCTGGCCTCCTGAATCAGGGTCTGAAACACTACCTGGAAATCAGCCTGAGGCTGCTGTGGAGGCAGAGGCTGAGGCTGAGGTGGAGGAGGAAGTGGAGGAGGAGGAGGTTGGCATAATGGAAAGACCGGTGTCTGAAATTGAGGGTATCCATGAGCCTGATAGGAGTAACGAAAGCCAGAAGGAGCATACCCTTGATTAGATATAGGACGGCATCTGGTACCCCGGAACATAATGAGGTTGATGACCAGGTGTTCAATCCCCCGATGAAGGGTACATTGGGTATTATGTGGGTGGATAGCCTGGAACATTGCCCATAGGTCCAGCCAGAGGCAGAGCTGAAGGCCCGGCAGGAGGTGGGGCTGAAGGCCAGGCAGGAGGTCCAAAAGGACCAGGCGTTGGCCCTGTAGGGACATTCAAAGGGGATGGCACTGGATCAGGCACAGGAATGTCCGGCACCAGAAGATTTGGCACCTGGGGGCTTGACAGAAGGCCATCCAGCATTTGAGGAATGGCTGGAGTGCCAGACATACCCTAATCAGGTGAAGGGTCACCTGGCAAAGGGTCACTTGGTGTCAGGGTGTGAGTAGAACCCAACAGAAGACCCGCCATCATCTGGGGAGCTGGAGTTCAAGATGGAGGAACCTGGTTGTCCAAGGGGGCTTGGGTTGAGTAGGTCCTGATGGAAGGTCAACGGAGGGATTAACAATAGGTCCAGCTGGTGAACCAGGAAGAGACTAACCCAATGAAGGAGGGGAACCTCCAGATTAGTTCCCACCTCTGGTTCATGATCTTCAGGCAAGCCCAGAGGTTCTAGTTGGCTTAGTGGGAGTGAGGATCCCTCTAAAGACTGTTGCATGTCTGGCAGCTGGTTCAACTCAATGTTGGGTGTATCCTGTGACCCTGATGGGACAGCCTCAGCTGTGCAGTCCCCAGAGACTTCTTGGCCTGGGCCATGCAGACAACAGTGGAGCTCAAGTCCAGCTTACCAGCTGTGACTGTGCACTCCTTGGTGGGGCCGGGGAGTGACATATCAACATGGCTGCTGGTGATAGACCCTGAAGAAGATATGGGCCTAAGGAGCACAATAGGGGTTCCATCATCCAAGAAGAGCCCCAATAGCACCAAGAGTAAAGCAGGCAGATAGGCCATGGTCTGATCCACTGGAATGGTAGGAGACCTGACAGTAGGGGTACTTAATGAAGTGGAGGCCCCTCCAGTGTCAGTGGTGCCCGATGGTCACCTGCCAAGTGGATGGAGACCTACCCCAGTCTCGGTGCCTCTCCGTGTCCTTTTTCATCTTTTTGGGTTCTGGCATTGGAGAAGATTTTTCCCACAGATTCTGCAGCTCCGTTTCCATAAAAGCTAGCCACTTCTCCAGCAAGTGTGCTTTGAGATTTTTCTGGTGCCTAATCCACGTGGCCTGGTTGAAGGACTGACAGGGTGCACATTCCCATTCCCAGTGTTTGGGGTCTAAGCAGATCATGCAGCGGGAATGCTCATCAGCATGCTGGATCTGGGTGCCGCAGGACTTGCACTTCTCCTTTTTGATGCATCACCTAACTGTTCATGTTCCTGAATTGTACCTCCAGCTATATCCCATACTGTAAATTTGTCACTGTTGTTTATTTGCTTCCCCTTTCTTCTGTATATCCCTCAAGATCTCTGTATTAGACCTGTTTATACTGTATTTTACTATGTAATTGTTTGACCTGGTGTTCTATTCTCTTTTTATGCTTAACTGGATGTTTGTGTAAATGGGAATTTCTGCTCACATACCTTTCAGTATAAAATAAAGATTGATTGACTGATTGATTGATTGATTGATTGAAAACTGGACTGACAGACCTGAACCACAGCAGTTCTGTAAAAATGCAAACTGGCCATACTGGGTACAACTTGCACAAATGCTGCTGGCCCGATCACTCTGGCTGCACTGTTTAGTCCAACTTTTATGTATCTGGTCCACTCCTGGAAGTCTATTTTTCAACCCTTCCTGGGCACAATTGAAAATAGAACCATTAGGACCAGACCAGATAGGTAAAAGCCAGATCATCTAGAGTGAGCAGATTAGCAATATTTACAGAAGCTGTGCCCAATCCAGATTTTACTGCTCTGGTCTGGGTCTGGTGATCTGGCTTTACCCATACCCCATTGCATGTGACTCATTGACATCCTGTACAGATGGATACAGAGTCTAACCGATTGAAGGTTGAAGTTTCAGAAAACCATTATGCTAAAAATACCAAGATTCACTCAATTCCTGATGATTCCCCACCCCCAAGTCGCATTTAGTCCTCTACCAAAGTCTTGTTCAAATACTGGTGCCTCTACACCCACGCCATTAAGCTTTTAATACCATCATGCCTCTTCTGGTGCTATGAGCTCCCCCATCCATGAAGTCCCATTCTGCCTGTGGCAGCCCCCCACCAAACTAGGTAATTTTCCAGGGAGCAGCTCTTTGCACCACATCAACTAAATTACTGCTAAACTTCCTATTTTTAAACATTTTGTTGAGAAATGTTTGTTTTTGTATATCAGTGGTCAAGAAAAATGAATTTGTAAAAGAAATCAAAGCCCCATTTATCAGTTCATTTAATCACAATACAGCACGTTATGAACTGATCAGATTCTATGTGTAACCTAAGTCAAACAAAAATTAGACACACACATGCCTACCTAGTTGCAAGTGAAGCAAATGTGGTTACTATCATTCAGTTGTAAACACCTATAGTCACAAATTGCAGGTTAAGAACATTCAGTAGAATATAAACAATAGCCTAGAACTGCCGGCCTGAGAAAATTAAGTTGGTGTATTATTTGGAAAGGGGCATCACTGGGACTCTTTGCTATAGAATGTCCTGCAAAGTAGCAGAATGACTGCTCTTAGGATGGTAGTGTCAAATGGTTTAATGAGGGCACAGCAGAGATTATTTGTTATGCAGAAAGCTCCAGGAAATGTTTAACCCATTCTAAGTCCAATAGCTATCTATGATGTCTATACTATCCATTGGTAATCTGACACAGAAGGAATGTGTAACCTAAGTCAAACAAAAGTTAGACTCACACATGCCTACCTATTTGCAAGTGAAGAAAATTTGGTTACTATCATTTAGTTGTAAATACCTATAGTCACAAATTGCAGGTTAAGAACATTTGGTAGAATATAAACAGTAGCCCAGAACTGCCTGCCTGAGAAAATGAAGCTGGTGTATTATTTAGAAAGAGGCATCCCTGGGACTCTTTGCTATGGGATGTCCTGCAAAGTAGCAGAATGACTGCTCTTAGGATGGTGTGTCAAATGGCTTAATGAGGGTACAGCATAGCTTATCTGCTATGCAGAAAGCTCCAGGAAGTGTTTAACCCATTCTAAGTCCAATAGCTTTCTATGATGTCTGTACTATCCATTGGTAATGTGACACAGAATGACTGCCAGAAGATAATGAGTTAACTTTCTGTGGGCTCAATGAACTCCTCAAGCCAGAGGAAAAATAGTGCTCTACAACTTCCTATACACACACACAGGCAGCGTAGTAATGAAGCTTCAGCAGAGGAATCTATTTTTAACATTATCATATTGTTTGGTAGCAAAAATGACATCAGGCCTTTTCTGAATGCAAAACATCTGCTGGGCTATGCTCACAGCCATTAAAAGAGCATCCTGTCTGTCATGGGTGGGCATGGCAGCAGCCCTGAAAACAATGTTACCAAAGTCAAAGATGGGGAGTGTCATCTTCAAGATGATTTCACTGCAAGCAGGAGTGGGATACTGCCTTTATTCCTGTAAAGTACACTGAGTTTGGAGTGGAGCTTTTTGTGGATGGCAACCACAGACACAGAGAAATTGAGGTGCCAGTGCAGCCATACCTCGAGTTATTTAATGGAGTAGACATTCTAAATCACATATACTGTACATACAGTGGTAGCCAAAGACATCATTAGCCATATTGGGCCATGTCAAGCCATGTCACATGTGATTATTTTACTGATATCGCTTTCTATGCATTTGTTAACAAAGCTAACAGGAATGATAATGCCTCATGTTACACCATAACTTATGATATCATTACTGATAGTGCTGGCTACCACTGTACATTCACACAATCACACACACATGTGTACATGGCCATCTGTGGATGCACACTTGTGTATATGCGCAGATGGTCAACATCCCACTACTCATATGTAGACATGTACACACACCACTACACATAGATTAGTGCACATCCCAGACCACATGGACACCCCATTACCCAACAACAAACAGACACCTGTACACCCCACTATACAGATGCCTGCATGGTCCACTATGCGCACACACACACACACACACACACTCCTGAACATACATTTTCAAATCACAATCTCTTCTTGTCATTCCTGTCACAACTTCCATTCGACACACACGCCAGTTGCTGCCTCCTTCTACTCACTGTGAAGTGATCAGTTTCAGTCAACAGTCATAAAGCATCTTGATCATAACACTAGAGACTGTATCTGAAATTGCCTATTTACATTGATGTTTGGAGCAAGATGGTTAGAAAAATGCAGTCAACCTTCTGCATCCACAACAGAAAGCAGATCAGTTATTTTAGTTGTACCAGGGGAACTCTAATTGTGTTAGAGCACTTTTTTGATGAGGTCAAGCTACTACTCGGGGAACATGGTGCAAAAAATGATCTACTGTGTTGTGCTCTTGTATTGAAAAGGGGACTGTAGTGATCTGATATGCAGATGCAGGGATCTGGAAGGAAGGGGATCCTGAACAGAGAGAGACTGACAATGGAGGATGATGCTTTCTCTCTGATTGCCCTAGAGGTAAGTGCTTATTGAGGGATGAACCACATTTGCTGGTACAGGAAGGGATGGCTCAATTTAGGACAGATGCCACCATTACATCTAACCTGTTTAATATGCCATGTAGTGGAAATGAAGTGGTTTCACTCATCAATCATTTTCCTTTTATAACCAATGACTACTCTTAAAGATCTGCTGTCATGGAGACCTTACTCCCCCATTTAAATGATCATGTGTATAGGTTTTTAAATGTACAGTACATGTGTCTCAAAAACAATATGTCCTTATTTTATTTTTCCTTTTTTCATAGCTGCACCCATTCATGTGTGCTCATGTTCTGTGCTACTGCATAGATACCACCCACAGTGTGTTGTGACATTAAGTGGGAAAGGGTTTTAGTGAGCGGGATTGAGTGGCTATTGCGGCTTCAAGTTCATTGTGGGAATTATAAATCTATTTGCAGCCATATGTTAAAAGCCCATTTGTTTCCCTGTGTTATTCATTTTATTTCTGTGGAGTGATTATTTTCTGGTATGCCTATTTCGTAAGCAGTATGTGTTGTTGACATGGTTTTACTCATTCCTACTAATGCATGATCATTGGCACTGTTCTTCTATAAAGAACAGTTCTGATAATTAGAAGTGTAAAATGCATTCACATCATAATCAGTTGATCTTCCATTTATGAAAGCAGTGTAATTTGTTATCTAGGTCAATAGTTTGTGCTCCATGTAGTTTTTCAGTTGTTTCTCTACGTATTAATGTGTATCACATTGTCCCCTTGTAACACATGGTTCACATAACATCTGTGCTATACATCTCTGGTATTCATTACTTTAAGGTCTTTATATATAATAATTGTTAGTGTCAGTTGTTTGACCTCATAGGCATACTTTTGTGTTTGTGTTTGTGTGTGTACGTGTGTGTATGTATGTGTGTGAGTGTGTGTGTGTGTGTGTTTTCCAATTGTGATAATGTCTTTCCTGTTCACTTGTGGAGATAATTAACCATATCAGCTTAATTCTGTGCAGCTAGGTCATTGTAACCCAGTGCTGCTATTATAATATTTGTGTGTACTATTGCTACACAAATCTGCACTACTAATAAACAATAATACCTTTTTGTGTACTTTTGTGTCTCTTTTCATTTATTGTAATCGTTTTAGTGCTCTTCCAGTAAAAACACGACATTTTGTATTGTGTGCTAAAATTATAAGTGTTCACACTAAGAAGGAGAATCAGTGCATTGCATACAGGTGTTCAAATACTCATAAAGACAGCATTATCAATAGTTATCAGGCCTATCCCAGCATATGTAACCAGATGGCTGTACACTACTGTATAATCTGTATCATAGTGTATAAATTGTAATTTTGACTGTGTTATTTACCCTTGCCATGTAATCCCAGGTCGCCCCTGAAAAAGGGACCTCCAGGGCCCAGTGAGCTTACCCGGTCACCAAAATTTAATAAATAAATAAATTAGCCTACATAAGTTCCCTTGTGATGTGGTGCATCGCTTGACATGGGATGCAGCAGTAAGGTGCACCCATGTAGACTGGAAGGGTGCAAACAATTGGCTCTGCACTGCCCATTGTATGCCTGAGTCATTCCAGACATGATATGTTCTCATGAAACTATATGGGCTTGATAGTGGTTGTGTTTGTCAAAGATTACATGTGGACACAGTTCTAACTACTTTTAAAAGGCCTGTTGTTCCTGGGAGTATTGGGCAGGTTGCTAGAAACAATGGATATCTAACGCTGTTGCCAACAGAGAATGTCAACAAGTAAATATATTTTTCTATAATGTATATGAGTTGCCAAATATTTTGGTGTGCTATTGTTATTTGTGATGTGTGTTTGCTGCAAGACCATGATGATGTTTGTGATTGTTGTGATTGGTATGTGTCCAGCTGACTTGTATCTGTATATTCTTCAACAACAGTTATGCAATGAGTCATGGTAGCATGCATATTTTTTGTCACTGGTATATGGTTTGGTTGTTTAATGTGTATGTTTATTTTTGTCAGCTTTTGTTTGTTTATGGTGAGGATATGTATGGTCTAGTGAGCATGAAATGTATACATTGGGTGCCTTTGACAACTTTTTGAGGTATCTGTCATAGGCATAGCACAAATATGTGCAGTATTGTTGTTATTCACAATTGTCATGGAGGAATGATTATGTGTAGTCTTGTTTTAATCTACTGTCTAGTCAATACTGTCAGTGGTTTCTTGTTTTTGTTTGTTAGCAGCTGATCAGTATTTTGTCTTGTAAAGTGTGACTTCATGGCTATGTGAGGTACAATACAGTACAGTATGAACATGTGTGTATGTTACTGTTTCTATGTGTTTGACTGATAAATAGATACTTGTGGATGATCTTGAGAACAGGTCCCTTGGACTGAATGATGGTGTATGTCAACTTCCTGTATAAAAATAAACCTTTTACTACTATACTGTCAGCAGATAAGGGCCACCAGGTCCATCCAGTCTGCCCGTTTATGCTATCCAATGACTGCATTCCATTTTTTTGTGTATGTGTGTTACTGTGTGTATCTCTGGCTGTGTGTTGTTTATCCAGAGTGGAACATTCTTTGGAATGCATTTTTTAATATTTCTTTCTTTTTCTGGCCCCCTACCGGATGGACCCAATCTGCCATGATGCCCCATCCCTGTCACCACAATGCCCACTACTTTTCTGCCAGCAAATCTCTTCCCATGGCCTTACCACACTGACTGGGTTGTCAGTGCTCCCATCCCCCACTGGAAATCACATCCACTGTCAGTTCTAGCAAGCCCAGCTTTGTCAGGGGCAGAGAACTGCAGATGTCTTGACCCCATCCTGCCACCATTAACCATTTCCCTCTTCCTGGTTTTCCCTGCAGAGGCATGGTCTGCAATGATGCCATGATGTTCTATTGAATGGAATTGTTTGTGTTCATTACTGTGATACTTGCATGTAGTACTGTTGCAATTCATGACACCTATGTGACCAAAATTAATTTTTTGACACAAATGAATTTCCTTCATTTGTTTAGATTGTGTAAGAAACCCTACAAGTGTGCAGTAACACCTGAGAAAGTTTTGAATAACCAGATTTGACAGACACCAATAGCCTGTCCAACTGTGCTGAAACTCAGGCTGAGACACCCTAATTCAGTGAATGTTCAGTACAGGTGAACCCCTACCAACTGAATTATCTGGTTTAGCATAAAACACAGACTGTCTCGTTGGGATGCCATAAAAGTAAGTATAGTATACATAATTTGTTACATACCATATCAGGAGTTTTACTTCTGATCCATGTATATATATATCATATTTCTGGTATCAGCGCAGATTTGTATGTTAACATCCTCACCATTTGATGGTTCAAATTTTTTAAGTGATACCAGGTTATATTCACATGTTTTCATGTCTGCTTGGTTGTGGAACTATAGCCACTGTCTTCTGTAGTCACACTTTTAGTAACTTTTATGTATTTAAAAGTCTTGCTCATATTCCACCTCCCCCTTCTGTCCTAAATGGACTGTTTGTTGACCCTCCTAAGCCTTTCTTCATAGGTGTTGTCCAGCTGGCATTGTGTCATCTCTGTCACCCTATATTGAGCTGTCATCATGAAGTTAACATCTTTCTTAAAATAAAGGCACACTGAACTGTAGGTGCGCTCTTACCACTAACCTGCACAGTGCTAGTATCACCTTTGCTTTCCTGCTGGTAATTCCACTGGCTATGCAGCGCAACATCCAATTTGCTTTTTGCCACTGCTGTCATGCAGTTTGGTGAGTGTTTTGGGTCACTCTTGATGATAACCTCCAGGTCTTTTACCTCACCAAACTTGCTGATCTGCACACCACCCAGCCAGTATTTGGTCTGTGAGTTCCTTGCCTCCAGCTGAATAACTTTGCACATTTTATCATTGAGCACCAGTTGCCAAATGCCACACCATTTGTCTAACTTAGCCAGGTCTTCCTGTAGTTGCTGTCTCCCCTCTTCCATGTACACCCTCTCCCCGAGCTTCTTGTCATCCACGAATTGGCAGATGTTAACCTTGATCCCATCCACTACGTCACTTATGAAGATGTCATGTAATACTGGACCCAGCACCAATCCCTGTGAGACTCACTGGTCAGTGGGCTACCTTTTGAGAATTCCCCTTGACCACAACATTTTGGCTTATGCCTTTAACCAGTTCTGACCCATCCCCCACCTCCTGATAATCCAGCTTCCTCAGCAATCTCTTATGAGGTACAGAGTTAAAGGTGTTGAAGTACAAAAAGTCTATCATATTACTCTGGCAGGACCACCCAGACACAAACCCATGTTGCTTCTCATCTTGCAGCCCTTTTACCTCCAGAAAGCTGACCACTATATCCTGAAGGATACTGTCCATTATTTTCTCTACTACTGAGGTCATACTTATTGGCATGGGATTACCTGATTCATTCTCGGACAGGTTGTATGGAGAGGCACCACATGTGCACTCCTCCAGTCATGGGGTACACTCCTGGACTGCAGACAGGTGTTTAACAGGTCTTCCAGGGGGCCGCTCTAGCACCTCTGCCATTTCCCCATGTACCCTCATGTGTGCACTGTCTGGTCCTGTGGATTGATCTACCTCCAGGGCCTTTGGGCCCTGTAGCATTCTGTCTATCATGCCATTGGTGACAGCCCTCATTCGCAGCCACCACCCCCTGTTCCCTTATGTCACTGTTCCATCATACTGGTTACTGGAAACAGAGCTAAAGTAATTGTAAAGCACCCTGCCTCCTCTTCATTTTGTTCTGAACATCACCCTCATTTAACAATTTCATCCTTAATATCCCTCTTCTCCATTATATATTTCAATAAGGCCTTCTTGCCAGATTTTACTCCCTGTGCCAGCCATACATCCCTAGAAGTGTCTGCCTCTCTAACTGATCTGCACACAACCACTGACATATCATTATAGACCTCCCTGTCCTCCTCATACTTATTTATAACAATGCGTCACAGTGAAAGTTATAACTATAGTACTAATCATTAAATTTGCTTGGCTGTTCACAATGTAGATGATTCAGTTATTTGTTTCAGGTACTCAGACAACCACAGTAAGATATGATGCTGGAATTCAGTGTGAACTTCTTCGTCCATCAGGTTTCACTGAAAGTAATTTGCCTGATTTCTCTGATGATGATCATTAACCTTATGAAGTAGAGGGTATTGTTGACAGTCACTATGACCCTGATTATGTGCCATCTTCTCAAATATCTGCACAGGGTTGATGATGACTTTTTCCCTGATGACCTGATGGACAATGAATTCTTTGATACCAGTCATTCAAAGGAGAAAAAGTACACAGTGTTTGGTCATATTTATTAAACCTTCTTCAGTGGTGCCATTGTGTGTCTTGTGGCTCACCAGGATTGAAGCATATGCAAAACTGAGTGATAGGAACTCTGCTGACCTTGTACAGAATATGCACAACATGCTTCACGTAACACTTCTGGCACAGTCAGCCTTATGTGGGCAAAATACCTTCTTGCAACATTCTTTTATCAGCAGCCATCTTGTTTTCTGGAGCTACCATTTCAAAGGCTTTGTGAATATTTAAGCATATAGGTATCTGCACACAGTGCATGGAAAACTAGGCAGAAGTGGTAGATCGCATGCCTTCAGGCTGAAGGAAAGGGTTTTTTTTTGTGGAGGTGATGAAAGGGTGGAGAGCTCTGGACATAGTATTAAATATGGCATGTATTTGATAATGAAACTGAACACCAGTACTGTTCTTGATCTGCATTTGGTACAAGTACAGTAAGTACTAACTATGGTTACCTATTAGTGAATTAATCATGACATTGCTGTCAGTTGTATGTTAGTCATGTGACAGTTAATTCACTATGATTAAAATAATTATATAAATATATAAAGGGAAAGAAAATGCTATATCCAATGATTTGGTGGGTCTACTGTTGTGTACAGTTATGTGGTGGCCACTGTGTGTCTATACATGTAGTTAGTTCTTGACACTGGTTATACCTAGATAATAGAGTCACTGTCATCTTTACTGTGATTATGCTGATTCTGTTAATCGGTACTATTTGTGTGGCTTTCAGAAGTTTTCACTGTGGGTTTCTGATCTATAATCTTAGCAATGTTAGAAGAAAACTGTACAGGAAAGTCACCAGATGTAGCATGCAACATACATTGGAAGACCTAGCTCAGTGTTTATTACATTTCATATTTCTTTACAGAGCAATGAATGTGGTGAGCTCAAAGGACTACAATGATGCATTGCTGCTATGGAAGATAATGGTCTTCAGATTGAGGAGTTGATAACTGACCTCCATGTCCAAATGTCTAAATGGGTCAAAGAAACAATGCCAGAAACAGAACATCGTTACAATGCTTGGCATGTTGCCAAAGGCAATGTGTGTATGTGACATGACTGTTATCTGATCATTTTTCCGCCTTTTGGTTCTCACATGTACTGTTCTTAAAGATGACAGATGCAGAGTACTTATAATGGTACCCATCTGTTATGTGTACTCAATGAAAACAACAATCATGTCTGGAGAGTACTGTCCATTGTAACATGAGTATATGACAACACTTGGTCAACCATGGAGGACCACCCCTCAGGCACACACTCTTATAAATTGTGACCTGTAGTGCCGTAGACAATGAGAAATAGTACATACATCCATTGTCATGTAATGCAGGATTTGGGTACCTGAAATACCCCTGAGTGCTAGAGTGTTTTTTGGGGGGGTTATGGGGGATACCATGTGGGCAGGTAATTAACTGGCGAAGGCAAGGTGATGAGGTTGTGGAGTGCTGTGGCCTGGAGTGGTGACCAATTCCCCAGAACAGTCAGTTGTCTAAAGAAAAAAAAACATGAATAATGACATGAAGGTTCCCATTTGATTTGCAACAGCGCATTATAAAGTGTTCACATTACAATAGTTGTTACTACACAGAGGAAATTAATTTTCCGACTGGTCATCAGTGGGCAATCAATGTAGAATATGTCACAGCCACTGCAGTGAGTGTACATGGAAGTGATTAATGACTGCCTGGCTGAGATCAATGAATGGATGTCTTCCAGCTGGTTGCAACCGAATCTGGACAAGACGGAGGTACTGGTGGCTGAGCCAGGTCACGGGCATGATGGAGTGTTTCTGGAGTGGGTACAGGATGGTGTCTGGTATCCACTGCATTGATGGCCTCCCTTAGGCTGTGGATCTTGGCATTATCCTGGATAGCAGAAGGACACTTGAAGCTCAGGCGTCATCTGTTGTCAAAAGTGTTTTTTACCACTTGAGGAATATTGCCAGGATTAAGCCTGTAGTTCCGTCCGAAGACCTGCCAACACTGGTGCATGCCTTTGTTACTTTGAGGCTTGATTACTGTCATGCTCTTTACTTCATGGTCACTGGAGGGACCCTCTAATGGCTGCAGCTGGTGCAGTACTTAGCAGCTCGGTTGTTGATGGGCCTGGGTAGGTCCAGTCATGTGACCCCAGTCCTGTGGGCTCTACACTGGCTGCCTGTTAGGTGGAGGATCCTCTTCAAGGTGGGACTGTTCACCTATAAGGCCCTATATGGGCTGGGCCTGGGCTATCTGGCTGAACTCCTTACACTTGCTACCTCAGTCCATTACTTCCGCTCCTCGACTAGGGGCCTCCTTGATGTTCCCAGGTTCAGCTCAAAACATCTAGTGACAATGCCTTTAGTGTCACTGGGCCAACCCTGTAGAACACCTTTCCAGCAACTGTCAGGGAGGCCCCAACAGTCGAGCTGTTCAAAAATGGGCTAAAGGCTTACTTATTCCATCTGGCTTTTCCTGATGAGGGCTACTGGCCTGCATAAGTACAGTACATGAGTTTTAACTATGCTGAGAATTATTTATTACTGTTATTATTGTTGTTTTATACTTGTTTTATAGAATGTGCATGTTGCACTGACCTTACCTGTTTTAATGTGAGGCACCCAGAGCCCCAGGGATTGGGTGCCATAGAAATAAAATTTGCCTTGCCTTGCCATGTTTTGAAACTTGTTTGCTGATTATATTCACAGGTATTAAGAAATAACTACAGGCAGTAACAAGCCTCAAAGACTGCAATATTCTTCGGCAGTGGATCCAAAGTATTGTAAATAATTTCTGCTGGTCTATAGGTTCCACTCTAGTTGGTGAAGAGAACCTAACTGTTGCCAAGTGGAAGTCAGTCATTGCATATGTGCAAAATGTGCATACTCACACAAGTACTAACTTTCCACATTGTGTGCATGACAACCTTAGTAGAGAGGACACTAAGTAAAAACAGCTGTCACCATGTGAGTAACTGTAATTATGGAAATGTTTGTCAGATACGCATTACTGCCTATTGTGAGAAATTACAGATTAACACCTTCTTTTTGTTCCATTTCACTAGCAGCATTGAAAGTTGCAGTTAGTGTTGAAAAAAATTGTCTGCATCCAATGACTGTGCAACGATGTCACCAAACTTTTTGGACGGTATCAGAAATTGGAGCTGGGGGCCTTCCATAGTTTAATAACTCAATTTGCACCAAAAACAGTTGTGTTCTCTTATATTGGCATGAAATTCAGATACTTAACCCTATTCATGTCAATGGAAAAATAATAACTGTCATGCATTTTTCCTGCATTTTGTACCCTTCTGCTTTGATTGCTGCTTCCATAGTTTTTCTTTTGTCAAAAAAACCATAAACTGTATATTTTTGAATTCCTAATAAATTATTCTATGAAAGCAGCCTTATGTTGAAATTATGAAACAATTGCAATAGTCGCATGATCAAAGCCAAGATGGCCCGCATGAGATAATTTCTGAGTATTGCTCACTGAGCAGGACCCCTGGAGAACACTCAGTGCTACTTCTAAATTAAAAAATATAGATTTTGTAGGAAAATATGTATTCTCAATAAAAGATATGCCAGTGTGACCAAATTTGAGGTTTTCTTCAGGATTTTTAGTTCTGTGTTCATAGGTGTACATAGCGCTTCATTTTAAAATGGGGTAGTCATGCATTAGGATACACGCTATATCTTTTGAAGTTTATGAAATACAGCTAAAACATGTGCTGGTTTCCCAAAATGGATAATAACACAACTGTGGCATTTCAGATGCTCTTGAGATCACATGACCCAATACAAAATGTCCACCATTACAACAGTCTACATTTGAAAAATATTTTAGCAGCGGGTATACGGGGTTAGAAAGTAATAAAAAAACTGTAACAAATTTGCATCATGTGTCATCAAGACAGGAATTCTGAACAAACTGATCCAAATGTTGAATGTTTCTAATTTAGTATATTACCTTTGTGGGGCTTTGTGTCAGCACTACTAGCTATATACATGGATATGCAAGGAGGTGTCCACTTATAATTCCATTTGGTATCATCATTAAAATATAGACTTCATGGATCAAGAAACACTAAACAAATCCCAAAGAGACAGCAGTAGGTTGATCTGTCCCACAAATGTTCTCAAACATAACATCTGGTGGTCAAATGACAATATTGGTCTAGATGGTATCTGTGTGCAGCAGCGCTACATTTCCACAGAACATTCAAATAATGGATTGTGTATGCTGTGGCTGAATTTTCAAGTTTGCAGCAGGAGCCACAGGAGGACTGCTCGGCAACCATAGCCACAGGAAACCTGCTCAGAGGCAGAAGTCGTAGGAGGACTCATCGGCAGCCATAGTCACAGAATGCATCATGGATGGCTGTAGCCATAGGGACTGGGGTCAGCGGCCATTACCGCAAGATGAAAAGGCTCCCTATTCAATACTGGGCTTCCTCCTGGAGCCAATCAGTGAGCTCTAAGAAAAAGGCACTAAGTTTAAATGGCAGCTCTGCTGTAAAAGTAGAAACCCCCAACTGGATTGTCTGTGCTGTGGCTGAATTTTCAAGATTGCATCAGGAGCTGCAGGAGGACTGCTCAGCAGCCATAGCCACAGGACTGTTTGGTGGCCATAGCCACAGGACTGTTTGGTGGCCATAGCCACAGGACTGCTTGGTGGCCATAGCCTCAGGAAGCCTGCCCAGAGGCAGGACCTGTAGGAGGACTCATCGTCAGCCGTAGCCACAGAACACATCAGGGGCAGCCGTACCCATGGGGACTGGGGTCAGTGGCTATTGCCACAAGAAGCAAAGGCTCCATATTCAAGACTGGGCTCCCTCCTGCAGCAAGTCAGTGAGCACTAAGAAAAGACACCATGTTTAAATGGGGGCTCTCTTATAAAAGCAGAAATTCCCAACTGGATTGTCTGTGTTGCAGCTGAATTTTCTCCCACCGCCCTACTCCCACCTCCTCTAGTTATTAAATAGACAAAATGGGCTCCACCAAGGGGAGGCTACCACCAGGTGGAGGGGAGAGGAGGTGGAGAAAGTTCAGGAGAGTGTGGGGAGAGGCTACTAGCTGACTTCCTATTTCCTTATGAACAAAACTTAATGCAACTGACTGGTGGGGAATTCCTAAATGCCTAGGGGCTAAAATAACTTTAATTACATTGCTGCATGAGAAGTTTAGAACTGGTGTCAGAGGTCATTATCAGGGTAGTCAGTGAATCCCAGAACTGAAATAGTTGACAGAGATTACAGAATAAGTATTTGCTGTACAGAAAATGTTTAAGGAACCCAGTATTGTCTGTATTACTTAGCATAATACAGACATAGAGTAGTATCTTAAGTACAATAGAGTTATGGAGTAGTATCTTTAGTACTAGGAATTCAGTATTGTCTATATTGCTTAGCAAGAGAGTCATAGAGTAGTATCTTAAGTACAGTACAGTCATAGAGTACAAGTAGTATCTTAAGTACAATAGAGTTAGAGAGTAGTATCTTAAGTACAAGACATTACGTGTCTGGAGGTAGGGGCCATTCTTTCCTTATTTATATGGTTAAAGGTTCAAATGGATGGGCAGCAAAGCTGGAAAGGGGGTTGGAAATGGGCTCAGGCAAGTCCTGAGCCTAGTCTCTGGGCGACTAAGGCAAGGGGAATATTTGGGAGGGTGGTAGGGTGCAGTGGGTGTGGGATGGCCATGGTGCTGAATATTGCATGGAGGCTGGGAGGTTTCATGGTGTGCAGACAGATTACACAACTCAGAAAGGAGTTAGGGTGGTTGAGATGGGCACTAAGCATGGAGGGGGAGTGGGGCTGATGGTGTCACCAGAGTGGGGGAACCTAGGGAGGTAATCCATTGGGGGGAGTGGAACTTGGGTGGAGGAGGTGGACAAAGGGGAAAATGGTAAAGGGAGGTAAGGGAGATGCCTGTAAACATAGAAACATAGAATTTGATGGCAGATAAGGGCCGCATGGCCCACCTAGTCTGCCCTTTTCCCTACCTAACAGATAAGCTGCAGATCCTAGTTAACCAACAGCATACTTCCTCCTACCCCCCACTAGAATTGCCTTATGTCTGTCCCATGCATTCTTGAATTCCCCCACTGTTTTTGACTCTATGACCTCCTCAGGAAGGCTGTTCTGTGTATCCACAACCCCCTCTCTGAAGAAATACTTCCTCACATTACCTCTGAGCCGTCCCCCCTCTATCTTCAAATTGTGCCCCCTTGTTTTTGCACATCTCTTTTTCTGAAAGATGCTACCCTCTTGGACTTTGTTGATTCCCTTGAGGTATTTGAAAGTTTCTATCGTGTCCCTACTCTCCCTCATTTCCTCAAGGCTATACATGTTTAGTTCCTTTAGTCTTTCTTCATATGTCTTCTGATGCAGACCCTGCATCACTTTGGTTGCCCTCCTCTGGACAGCCTCCACCCTGTCTATGCCTTTGTGGAGATGGGGTCTCCAGAACTGTACACAGCACTCCAGATGTGGTCTTACCAACTGTCTGTACAGAGGGCCAACAACTTCCTGTTTTCTATGGGTGATGCCTCTCCCTATGCATCCCAGTATCCCCCAGCCCTCCTTACTGCCTTCTCACATTGCTGGCCCACCTTTAGGTTATCTGATATGACTACCCCCAGGTCCCTTTCCATTTTTGTTGTTGTCAGTATCTCACCCCCATTGTGTACTCTTCCCCTGGGTTTTTGTTTCCCAGGTGCATTACTTTGCACTTCTTTGCATTGAATCTAAGTTGCCATACATTTGACCATTCCTCCAACCTTGCCAAGTCCCTTTTCATCCTTTCCACCCCACCTTGTGTATCAACCCTGTTGTAGATCTTTGTGTCATCTGAAAAGAGATGTACTTTCCCTTCCAGTCCCTCTGCAATGTCACTTATAAAGACATTAAAAAAGACTGGCCCCAGTACTGAACACGGCAGTACCCCCACTAGTAACCCTCCTTTCTTCACTGTGGACTCCATTTACTATTTCCTGCTGTGTCCTGTTGTCCAACCAGTGTTTTACCCATGCTACCACCCTAGGACCCACTCCCAGGCTGGTTAATTTATTAGTCTTTTGTGCCGGACTGTGTCAAATGCCTTGCTAAAGTCTAGGAGGCCATGTCCACAGCCTCTCTCTGGTCTACTGCTTTGGTCACCCAGTCAAAGAAATCAATTAGATTTGTCTGACATGACCTTCCCACTGTGAATCCATGGTGCCTTGGGTCCTGTGCCCCACCAGCCTCTAGGTACTCAACAATTCTTTCCTTCAGAAGTGATTCCATCATTTTCCCTACCACTGAGGTCAAACTGACAGGTCTGTAGTTTCCTGCCTCTGTCTTGCTCCCACTTTTTTGAAGGGGAATCACATCTGCCCTCATCCAGTCCTCAGGTACCATCCCATCCTCCCATGATTTATTAAAAAGGGTAGTCAGTGGTGTTACTAGTTCTTCCCTTAGTTCTTTTAAAATTATGGGATGAATCTCAACAGGCCCCCTTTATCTACCTTCAGTTTTAAGAGTTCTTGCAGAACTCTTTCTTCTGTGAAAGGACTCCCCAATGTGGACTGGGAGATCCTGGCTGTCATATCTGCTAGGAGCAGGGGATACTAGAGGCACTACAAGAGGTATTTATGCAACAGCTGGTAAGAGAGTCAAGTAGGGGTGACAACCTGCTGGACATGGTACTTACAAATGAGGAAAGTGTGAAAGGGGTATAAACTGGAAAATCAAAAGAGTAAACAGAAAGTAAGGAGAAGCAGGGTCGTGTTCATAGGGGACTCCATACTGAAGGGAATCTGATGGCGGAGTAAAGGAGGCAGACACAGTGCAATGTGGGCTGAGTGTATGCCAGGAATGACAGCACTAGAGGTAAGACACAATATACCCTTATGGGGCAAGCAGCAAGATGAGAGGACACACGTAGTGTTCCACCTAGGCACCAATGATCTGCAGGGGAATAATCTGAGGGAGGTGCAGGCAAGGTTCATGGAGCTTGCCAGGTTCTGTAGTAGCATGAGATTCAATTCCATTGCCTTTTCGGAGGTACTGCTTGTGCCAAGAGCAAGCACTGCAAGGAAACAGAGGACTGAACAATTTAATCTATGGCTGCAGGATTGGTGCAGGCAGATGGGGGTTGTGTTAGTGGGGAACTGGGGATCAATGTGGGATGATGAAAGCCTATTTGCCCTGGACAGGCTGTACCTGAGCAAGGAGGGATCAGCTGTACTAAAAAGTAAGCAAGTGGACTTTATCAAAAAGAAGTATAATTTGAACTAAATTGGGGGGTAAAGAAAAGGACCGCCCAAGGAGACAGGAGAGGTGGAAGGCTATCAGCCACCCCCTGCTGGAGATAAAGTATGGGATAATAGCACAAACAAGAGAGGGTTAGAAGGAGGGGGCAGTGACTGGTTAACTTGTCCCTGGATACAGGATGGAAGGGATTATCAGCCAATGCCAGGAGTTTGGGTAACAAAAAGGTAGACTTGGAGGCCATCATGGTGGAAGAGGGTCTGGACATAGTAGTGGTGAGACTTGGTGGACAGAGCCTCATGCCTGGGAGAAAGTCATCCCAGTATATAGACTATTCAGGAAAGACAGGGCTGGACAGAGGAGAGGAGGGGTGGCACTATACATTAAAGAAGACATTAGGGCAACGGAAAGGCATAAGGAGGATGGGGAGACAGAGATCATGTGGGTCACACTAGACAAACTGACTGGGGAATCACTGAGGTTGGGGGTGGTTTAGAGACCTCCTACACAGGGGCAGGAAGTGGATAAAAAGCTGATATGGTCAGTTACAACAATGGCTCACAAGGGGGAGCTTCTGCTAGTGGGTGACCTAAACCTCCCCGATGTGGATTGGGAGATCCTGGCTGTCGTATCTGCTAGGAGCAGGGGGATACTAGAGGCACTACAACATGTATTCATGCAACAGCTGGTAAGAGAGTCAATTAAGTGTGACAACCTGCTGGACATGGTACTTACAAATGGGGAAAGTGTGGAAAAGGTGGAGGTGGGTGAAGGACTGGGCACAAGTGACCACAGGACAGTAATGTACAGGGTAAAATTGGGGAGGGAGGCAAGTCAGACAAGAACTAGGGTGATAGACTTAAGAACGGTGGACTTTAACAGAATGAAGAGGATATTTGAGGAAAAGATGGCAGGGAAGGGGAATTTAGGGGATGTGGAGGAATTATGGAGAGCTATTAAAGAAGGGTATTGAAAGCCTCTGAAATGTGCATTAGGAAGGTTAGGAAGAACAAAAAAAGGAGTAGGAGACCTCTATGGTTCACAAGGGAGGTGGCAGGGGTGATCAGGGAAAGGAAACGGGCATTCAGGAAACAGGATGACAAAAAGGGAGGAGGACAGGGAGACTTATAGGGATATGAGGAGGGCTGCGGGGAAGAAAATAAGGAGGACTATAGCAGACACTGAGGAGAAAATGGCTAAGTGGGCCAAAAGGGGAGATAAAACTTTTTTTAGGTATGTGGGGGAAAGAACGAAGGTGAGGCAGGGGATAGTAAGATTGAGGGGAGTGGTGGGAATGCAATTGAAGGGGGACCAGGAGAAAGCAGAAGTGTTAAATTGCTACTTCTCTTTGATTTCCACAGTGGAGGGGAGAAGTAGGGGACCAGAGCTGGTGGGGTTAGGAAAGGCAAAAAGGTAGATCCCAGCAGGTTCAGCATAGACAGCATAAGGGAGGAACTGGGCAGGTTAAAGGTGAATGAGGCAATGGGGCCAGATGGCTTACACCTGAGGGCACTCCGGGAGCTGAGGGAGGAGCTGGCAGTACCACTAACGTGACTGTTTAACTTGTCCCTGGATACAGGGTGTGTGCCAGGGGACTGGAGGAGGGTGGATGTGGCACTGCTGCACAAGAGAGTCAGTAAAAAGGTGGAGGAAAAATATCACCCGGTCAACCTCACCTTAGTGGCAGGCAAAGTGATGGAGGTGCTAACAAAAAAAATGGTGGTAGACTACCTGGTGTACAGCGGGCTACAGGACGAAAGGCAGCATGGCTTTACAAATGGGAGGTCATGCCAGACAAACCTTATAGAGTTCCTCAAATAGGTAATGCAGGTGGTTGACCAGGGAGCGACTGTGGACATAGCTTATTTGGGCTTCAGTAAGGCCTTCAACACTGTCCCTCACAGAAGGCTAATAAATAAACTGGAAAGCTTAGGGGTAGGACAGAAAATAACTCGGTGGGTGGAAAACTGGCTGGAGGACAGAAGCCAGAGTGGTGATGAATGGGGTGCATTCCAGGGAGAGGGGGGTGATGAGCAGGGTACCCCAGGGGTTAGTACTGGGACCCCTTCTTTTTAATATATACATCAGAAATATAGCCGAAAGCCTGGAGGGAAGGGGGTGCCTATTTGCAGATGATACAAAGATCTGTAATAGGGTGGACACCCCAGGGAGGGGGGTGAGGCCTTCAAGCATAACTTGGAGATTCCTGCAGGGTGGTCAAAAATGTGGCAACTAAAATTCAGTGCCAAAAAGTGTGCTGTGATGCACCTGGGGTGGAGAAACCCGCGGAGCAGCTTACACTTTAGGAGGGGAGGAATTTAAAAAAAAACAGCAGGAGAGGGATCTGGGGATTATAATATCAAGCAATCTTAAGTTGGGTAACCAGTGCAGCAAGGCAGTGGGAAAGGCAAATGGAATGTTGGCATGCATTGGAAGGGGCATAACTAGCAGAAGGAGGGAGGTGATGACATCACTTTTCAAGTCTATGGTGAGGAAGCACCTAGAATATTGGGTCCAGTTCTGGAGATCGCACCTATGTAAAGACATTGAGGGGATAAAGAGGGTTCTGAGAAGAGCAACCATGATGGTGCATGATATGAGGGATAAACCATATGAACAGAGGTTGAGGGAACTGGATCTGTACCCATTGGAGACTAGGAGGGAGAGAGGGGACATGACTGAAACGTGTAAGTAAGTGAAGGAGATCAATAAGGTGAAGGAAGGGAGCTTGTTCAGGAGGAAGGTGGGGGCTAAAGCAAGGGGGCATAAAATTAGAAGGAGGAAGATATAGAGGCAATGTGAGGGGGAAATTCTTCATGGAGAGGGTGGTGGAGGCCTGGAATAAACTACCAGAAGAGATGATGGGGTCCGACATGTTGGAAGAATTCAAGAGGGCATGGGACAGACATATGGGGTTGAGAAGCATGGTGAATGGGGTGGGCCTGTAAATGAGGAGGTGAATAGAGGAGGGGGAATGGGCAGACTAGATGGGCCTGTGTGGTCCTTTTCTGCTGTCAGATTTCTATGATTCTGTGATTCTGTGGTGGGTCATCTGACCACGTCATCCCTACTGTCAAGGAAGACTACTGGGGTCCCACCGGCTGTACAATGGGGCATAGGTAAACAAATGTATAAAGGAAAGGTGTAAGTAAAGGTATAAATCTGCTTAATTTATATGTATAAGATGTTGACAAGTATAGCTAGTGCCATAATGGGGCCTCACACATACTCCCTGCATCTATGAACCAGAATCAAAATGGCCACCACTGTTCTGCCATTTTAAATGAGGAAACACTCCCCTTAACAATATGTATTCTTGTAAAAATGTGAGAAATAGTGTTAATCTCAATCAGCACCCCTTTTCCTCATATTTACAATGGTCTGGATAATATCTGTGTGTAGTATTTCCATATCCCTACACCACACTCAGATAATCAGGACTATGGGTCATCGGACCATACCATCCCTACTGTCAAGGAGGATTATTGGGGTCCCATTTGCTGCACTATGGGGTATAACGTAAAAAAATATATGAAGGAAAGGCAAAAACCAGCCTGATTTATATGTATAAGGTGTTGACAAGTATATCTAGTACCATACTGGGGTGACATCCATAACCCCCAGGTCATAAAACTAGGATCAGAATGGCCACCACTGTTTTGTTATTTTCTCTGAAGAAACACTCCTCTTAACAATATATTCTTGAAATGGGTGAGAAGTAGTGTTAATCTCTATCAGCACCCTTTTTCTCATATCTACAAAAGTCTGAATGATAACTCTGAACAGTATTTCTATATAGCAATACCACATTCAGATAAATGGTGGGTCATCGGACCGTAATATCCCTACTGTCAAGGAAGACTACAGGCGTCCCACTGATTGCTCTATGGGGTACTGGTAAACAAAATATATATGAAGTGAAGGCATGAACAGTCAAGTAATGTAGCCGAGCAGCGTGGATGTTCTGCCGTCGTTTGCAGTACCTGTGCTTCGTAGCCGTGGGTATCCTCGGGGGGAGGGCAGCTCCGTGTACCCTCACGACCAGTGGACAAGTGGAACGCCCTGCCAGAGGAAGTGGTGGGGGCTGAAACAATCACGGGATTTAAGAATGCATGGGATAGACATAAAGGAATTCTGGAGGTCAGAGGTAAGGGGCAACAGACTTCTAGGAAAACATAAACTGAACTTACAAGCTCAAATGGGCAGACTGGGTGGGCCATAGGCCCTTATCTGCTGACACTGTCTATGTATCTATGTATCTATGATTTGTATATATAGAGAGTTGTTGATAAAAGTAACTATGAGAAGGAGGCCACACCACCACCCACCTAGGTTATGTAACCCAAACCAAAATGGTCACCCCTTGTCTGCCATTTTCAATTAAGGAATACTTCTCTCAACTATATTTTCTTATACGTAAGTGAGAAGAAGTGTAAATCTAAATCAGCATGCTTTTTCTCATATCTACAAAGGTCTAAATCATATCTGCATGCAGTATTTCTACATACGTACACCCCTTTCAGATTAATGGTATGACATCTGACCACACCATACATATTGCCAAACAAGGCTACAGTGTTTCCACAGACTGCACTATGAGGTGCAGGTAAAAAAAAAATCTATGAAGGAAAGGTATGAATGAGCTTGATTTACATGTATAAGAGGTTGCAAATATAGCAAGTACTAGACTGGGGCCATGCCCATACCCACTGGGTCATGTAACACAAATCAAAATGTCCGCCGCTGTTCTGCCGTTTTCAATGAAAAGAAACTCCTCTTACCAATATATTCTTATCAAAAAATGAGAAATAAGGTAAATCTCCATCAGTCACCATTTTATCATATGTACAATGGTCTAGATGATATATGTCAACAGTATTCTATATCCCTACACCACTTTCAGATTAATGGTGAGACATCTGACCACACCACCCCTATTGTCAAGGAAGACTTTGGGGGTCCACTAACCACACGGCATGGTCCAAGTGAAAAAAAAATCTATGAAGAAAAGGTAAAAATCAGCTTGATTCATATGTATATGGTGTTAGCAAATATACAGTATTAAGCGCTAGACTGGAGCCATGTCCATAAACCCCTGGTCATGCAACCTGAATCAAAATGGCCAGTTCTGGCATTTTTAATGAAGAAAACTCCTCTTCCCAATATATTCTTGAAAAAACAGACAGAAATAGTGTAAATCTCAATCAACCACCCTTTTCTCATATCTACAATGGTCTGGATGATATCTGTGTGCATTATTTCTACATCCCTAGTCCACTTTCATATTACCAGTGGCACATATGACTGCACCACACCTACATCAAGGAAAACTACTGTGGTCCCACTGGCTGCACTACAAGGTATAGGTTAAAACAAAATCTGTGACGGAAAGGTAAAAATCAGTTTGCTATCTAGTACCCTACTGGGGTTACGCCCATACTCATTGACACTCCAACCAAACATGAGGAGGAGGGACAAGGGTTCCAGAGGTGACAAAGTCACTCAGACCTGACATGGGGAGGAGAGGCAAGGTTCCAACGATGACCCTGATGCTCAGATCCTACATGGGGGGAGGGGCAAGGGTGTCCAGTGGTGACCCTGACATTCCAACCTGACATGGGGAGGGGGCAAGGATTCCATTGGTGACCTTCACACTCAGACCTGACATGAAGAGGGTGAGCAAAGGTTCAAGTGGTGACCCCGACACTCAAACCCAGGAGGGGAAGGGGAGGCATGGGTTCCAGTGGTGACCCTGACACTTTGACCTGACATAGGGGGGCAAGGGTTCAAGTAGTTACCCTCAGACTCAGGCCCAACATGGGGAGGGGAAAAGGAGTTCCAATTGTGACCCTGACACTCCAAACTGACACGGGCAATGGGGTGAGGTTCCAGTGGTGACCTTCACACTCACACCCGACATTGAAGAAGCACTCATATTACCAACGTTTTCCTGCAAAGAAGTGAGAAATAGTGGGCTGGATTATATGTGTCTGTGAAGTATTTCTATGTCCCGAGACCACTTTGATATTAATGCTAGTTCTTTTCAGTAATAGTGTTAAATAACTGCAATTTCCCTGTGCAAGTACAATCATAAACCTCTCTAAATGCATTCCTCTGTTGCTAAGTAGGTAACTAGTTTGTTTTGTTCAAGATTGCTGCTTGAAGTAATACAGTATGCTGCTGCACTGTGTTCAGTCCATTTTGTTGTTATGCCACCCCTGGGGAATATTTTTTTCTCATAAAGTTACTAAAATAAATTTCTTCTAATTCATTTCAGCATACTTTGATGTGTCTTTTTTTCTAAACTAAACTTGATTTTATAAGTGCAGTAAGGCACATCGGTAGTATCCAGTGATATGGGTGACTCAGATTGAGTGGATCTATTTGAGTGCCTCTCATTACAGTGACCATCACAGGATAACGAGGAGTGTTTATTTATGTATTTAGTTTTTGTTGACCAGGTAAGTGCACTAGACAAATTCTGCCTATTTTCAGGCATGACCTGAGGGAAGAGGATACAGATGAATGCCAACTGACTTTGAACCAGATTAAGCTGTTGGTGGTATTTTTTTTTTGTGAATGGACGGAAATATGTCCAATGCACTGGGAAATTCCCCTACTCTGCTGGTAGGAGGCTGTGCTGTTTCGTTCTGGTGTCTGTCTCCATCTGGGTCGGGATGGAGAGGGACGTGGTAGAGCCTGGAGGGCAGGCTGACATTCTTCTGGGAGACCCTACTGCTACTGATACCTTTTTTGATGCTGCAATGAGTCTTGATCCTGTTGCTGGTGATTCTAATGGTGCCTTGGTCTCCTCTGCTGTGTTACCGATTTCTGCTCTTGACTTTGGACCTGATGCTCGTTGTCCTGCTATGGAGATACCTGTGATTTCCACCTCATCTACTAGTCCTTCTGTAATTTTGCCTACTGACACCCTTGTGGAGGCTTCTGTCCCTACTGTTCCACATGCTGTATCACTTGATGCTGCCCTGAATTGCACGGATCATCCGACTGTTTCTATTGTGTCTGGCGGGAGTTGTCAAGGGCCAGAACAGAATACTCTCTCTACGGGCATGCCAGCTGAGCACCTTAGTGGTCCGATCCCAGGTCCCTCTGTCATTTTTCAGACTGAACCTCAGACGCAGGATAAGGCATCTGTTTTTTCATTTGTGGTGAAAGGTTCTCCTGCTTGTGCCCATGCTACAACTGCCACTTCACGGCGAGCATGGACTGATTCAGAACCATCTGACTTGGAACCATGGTCTGTGGAGCAGTCTCTACGGGCGGCTGGCTGGGTGAAATCTCCAGTTTCCCAGCAATGGACTTCGGATTTTAAGCCCATTGGGATTCCAGGGGTAAGACTGTGTACTGGCCTGCCTTCTGTTGGTCCGCCGGTGTTTTCTGACTCTGCTGGGACCCTTCACACTGATTTGCAGCTAACTCCTAATCCTACCTTGAATTTTGAACATATGGCTCTCTTGAACGCTCAGGGATGGCTCTCCCATCCACCTCAGCGTACTTTGGACTCTGATCCAGTTGCACCAGAGTTACCTTCTCCTGGCGATAATGGGGGTCCTGCTCCTCCTCAGAATAATGATGCTGGGCCTCGTCCCAAGACTTATGCCTCCTTTGTCCAGAAAAAGGTTTTGCCGGCAAAGAGGCATAATGCAGTTTGTATTATTTATAAGGAAGGCTTGGATTTTTACCCTAATAGGGACTATGTGGGGAAGGTATTATTGAAGACCAATTTATACTTTAATGCTGCTGAGTTGTATGCTCTAATACATGTGTCAGGGGAACGCTCCTTTGACATTAGTTTCAAATTGCAGAGTGGCTTGGAAGCTTTTTGGTCCCGTTTTCACAAGCTTAAACACACTCCTGTGTGGGCTCCCTTTGATGTGGTTCCCTTATCTAAACCTACCCAGAAGTCTGTCACCATCCTTTTTAGGAATGAAGGAGTTAGAGTGAATGATTTACTTTATTGGTTGAAACAGCCCTGTACAATGTTGGGTCCCCCGATGCCATCTTTGATGATGAAAATATATGGACCGGGGGTTGGAAGGTGAGGGTGCTTTTGAAAGAGGTGGATGGGTCCCTACAACATTTACCCAACTCCTTTTTTTGGGGGGGCAGGGGGGTCTTATTCTATCCTGGGCTGCCCAAAACATGCTACAAATGTGGTGCCCCTGGGCATATTAGCAATGCCTGTGATAAGGTTCGCTGTTCTCATTGTGGTAATTTGGGGCATATGTATTCTCAATGTACTGCTGAACTCTGCTGCAATTTATGTGGTCTCTCTGGTCACTCCTACACCACCTTTGCCCAAGCTGCATTTGCTAAATCAGGGTCAGGTGACCTTGATTAACAGCAGCTGTTGGTTGCTGTGTGTGGCTCAGAGGGAACATGTTAAACTGAATACCTCTTTATTGCTGTCTACTGGTTCTGGGGTCTCTGGGGTGGACCCCTTGTTTGATCCTCCTACCCTAGCCTCCACCGAGTTTTGTTCTGACCCTCCATTCATGCCTACCCCTCTGCAGGTTGTGTCTATGGCAGTTCCCAAAGTGGCGTCACAGCCTCTTCTTAGTGCTCCTCCTCTGCCTGACCCCTCTGGTGATTCTTCAGCTGAGATGCCCCCCTGCCTGCTGTTCCTGTGGTGGAGGTTGAACAGCAAGTAACCCAAAGTAGAAGCTGGAGGCAACCTGCTTCAAAGGTTCATAGGATTTCTGAAACTCAGACTTCTAATAGATTCCAGCGTCTCTTTCATTATTATGGTGACTTAGGCCATGACTCTGAAATTTCTTTGGAGGATTCTCACTGTGTAGGGCCTTTGTCGGACTCTGAGTCTAGTGAATTGGGGGATTGTGGTGATAAGGGTGCAGGTTCTAGAAAAGACACCCCCACTACTAAGGGCAAGAAAAAGAAGGTTGTGGGTCCGAGTAAATTTCAGGCTCGTAAACCTCCCCGAACAATCTCATGTGTCAGGCAGCTTGGTTGTCTTTATTAACGATAAATGTTAATAGCATTAAAAATGCTAAGAAGAGGGGAGGGTTTTTTCCCATCTTCTATCCTCTGCTGCGGATGTCATTTTTTAACAAGACACCTGGTTTCATACACCTGCTGAGGTGAGTCGGGTACAAACTGAATGGTATAAAGGGCCATCTTATTGGTCTCTTGGTGTGGGTCTCTGTACAGGGGTTGGGATTTTATTTACCCTACCTATTCAGCTCCTTAAATTGATAGATTTGATTCCGGGGAGGGTATTGATTCTAGACATTAAATATCAACGTTCTTATTATAGACCGATTAATGTTATGCACCTCAGTCAAAGGCTGATAGGGTTGATGTTTTTCTTCACATCCGCCCTTTTTTATTTTCGGCTCAGCCTGTGATTTGGGGGGGGGTGATTTTAATTGTGGTCTTACTTGTCATGACAGGTGTAGTGGTACTGCTACAAAGAAAGTTTTCTGTGACATGGCCTTTTTGAAATCCACGGTGCAATTTGCGAATTTGGTGGATGCTTATAGAGTTTCTCATAGAGTTGGGACCCCTACATTTCAACGGGGTGCACATGCCACAAGTACTGACTTCTTTTTTGTTAGTAAAGGTCTCCCTATTATAACTGCTCGGGTCACCTCTGTGGCATACTCAGACGATAAAGAGCTGCCTGTTGTGCTAGGGACTCCTGCATTAACTTATGACCCTGGTATTTGGAGCTTTAATACTTTACTTCTCCAAGGCACTTTTATTACAAACCAGATCTTGTCTATTGTAGGAGGCCAGAAAACTTTGTTTGGGTTGTTCGACACCCCTTTTCTTTGGTGGGATTGCTTGAAGTCAGAAATTCGTACATTGTTATTATCCCTGAGTAGACTAAAATCAGATTCTGTTAAGATTCGGTACCAGCAACACAGGAAGCATTTACAGCATTTAATGGGCTTAGCTAAAACTTCTGGTCATGATTCTGGGGATCAGATTGCCATAGTCCAACGCTCTATGAGGGTTTTTCATGAGCGCCAGATGGTGTCTCTTACTATGTAACAATGCTTTGTGACTAGTGGGAAGCTGGATACTGTCTGCCCCTTTCTTAGTTGTTGACACAGGATTAAAAAAAAACAAATGACGGAGGTGCGAGATTCTGTGGGGGTGACTGCTTCCACATCCTCTGGCATTTTGGGGGTGGATTCCCATTATTTCAGTTACCAGTTTGCAAAATCTGCCACTGATTGGACAGATTTTTTCCATTTTTTTGGAATGTTGAATATCCCTCAGATCCCTTCCAAGGCGGTAGATTCCTTGATTGGGGCCATCTTCTTGACTGAATTTCTGGACACGGTGTTGGCTTTACCTACAGGGAAGACTCCTGGTTTGAACTGCCTTCCGGCTGAACTATATAGATTGATTGTTCCCATGATTTCACATGAACTAGCACAGGTGTATACTCACTTGTTGGACACGGGGTTGGTCTCTTTGGACATGGCTCTTGGAGTTTAGACACTTTTGCATAAAAATGATGTTAAGGACGACTTCGGTAATTGGAGACCCATTTGTCTTCTTAATGTTGATTTTAAGATCTTAATGAAAATTCTGACTTGGCGACTGTCTAAGGTCACATCTATTGTAGTTTCACATTTTCAGTCTTGTTCAGTTCCAGGGAGGGTGATTACTGACCAATTGTTAGTTTTGCGTGAGGTTTTTGAGTCTGGGGCCTTTCCAGGTACCACTGGTTATGTAGTTTCTCTTGATCAACAGAAGGCCTTTGATTCTGTTGATCATGATTTTTTAATGGTTTACGTTGCGATTTTATGGCATTCCTGATATTTTTATTAATTGGCTGCGACATATTTATGGTTTGGCGGTAGTGAGTCCTTTGGTTAATGGGTTTCTGGGGCCCTTGATTCCGGTGTGCCACGGGGTTTGTCAAGGTTGCCCCTTGAACCCTTTACTTTTGGTTTTTTGTATTGACGCCTTACTTTGCATTTTGAATGATATTCATTTCTTCACTCTGGTTTTGGCTTCAGGACATTGTTTGCCATGGACGGCGGCTGCCTATGCTGATGATATTTGTTGAATTCATAAATCCTCAGAGGATATGGTCTGAGTTCTTAATTTTTGTTCCCATTATGGTGATGCTTCTGGGGTGCCTTTAAATAGATCTAAATGTATGGTTAAATGGTGGTAATAGGGACCCCTGCTCCCTGTGTTGCTGATATCACGGTTCAGGCTGGGCCTCTGAAGGTTTTGGGGATTCTGTTTGATTCTCGCCGGCAAGACCTACTTAATTGGGACTTGACACTTGAGCAGGGGAGGGCTCTGATGGCGGGTTGGAATAAGCATCGGATGGGTAAACTGAAACGTGTTCATTTAGTTAGGTCTTGTCTTCTCCCACTTTTTTGTATTTCAGTCAGGTATTCCCCCCTCCTAGAGCTAGGGATGCTGCCCTTTATGCCTTATTTTTCCAGGCCATTTGGTGATTGAATCCCCTCAAATGGAATATGTTATATCTTAAGGTCTCTGAAGGAGGTCTCAATATGGTGAACCCTGTGTTGTCTTTTTTCTTTATTTTTTTACCTATGAATCTTCAACCACTTTGTCTTCATGAATCCACTTGGAGGACAGTGCTGTGAAGTGTGAAACTTCATGCATGGTATGGAGGCTGGGTATCTGGGATGATGAAAGTCTTTAAATCTGTTTTGTCTTCTCCGGCTTATTATAGGGAGGTGTTTGTTCCTTTAAAGCAATGGAATATTTTATATGGGGCAGCGGTTCATAAATCAAATAAATTGCTATATGCACAGGTTCTGGCCATGCATTTTTCTGATTCTAGTACTTTCCCTTTATGTCCCCAGTCCTCTGTTCCTACTATAGTACGCCTTCTTCGAAATAAACTGATTCCTGTTAAATTCTGGGATGTGTTATGGCTTTGTTGTCATGACAAACTGAATGTCAAGGCGAATCAAAAATATAAAGCCCTTCTTGAATGACAATGTGCTCGACCAGATTGTTTGGATAATTTGGAATCTATGCAACACCTATTTTCCACTTGTTTGCATATTCTTTCCTTCTGGAGCTACTTGGCTGCCTGCTGGGATATGCCTGTGCTTCGAACCCTTTCATATGACAATTTGATTTATGGGGTTTTTGATCAAACATGGTCTCATTGGGACATTTCTACATTACTTGTCATTTTTGCTGTTATAAAATGGTATATCTGGAATGCCAGGTGTTTGTTTACATTGCAGCAAAAACTGCTCTCCTTTGAAGATCTTCATGGCTGTATTTTGAAAGAGATTCGTGTTATTTACTACCAGGAGAAATCTTTACATAATGCACTGTATATTGTCAATGTCTGAAAAAATCTTCCTTGGGTGACTGATTCTGATGTTCCTGTAATGTGATGAGCTGTAATTTCTTGTGTTTTTGGATTGTTTTTCTTTGTATTATTTTGTGATTCTGTGTTCATACCTAAGAAAACAAAATTCCCTACTCTTTTCAAGAAGTGCCATGGAATTTTTTTTTTAATTTAACAATTTGGTAACCCAGTAGGGACTCTGGACAATGTCCTTTTTCAGGTCTGACCCGGAACAAAGAACAAGCAACAGAAAAAACAAAGCATAAAACACATCAACAATTACAATTAGACTTTCTCAACAAAATATTTTTAAGCTTACTCTTAAAACAATACAAAGACATGGATTGATAAAGATCAGGAGGTAAGGTATTCCAAAGGGATGGGGCTACAATAGAAAAGGATCTTTGTCCAAATCTAGTCTTAATGACTGGGAGATTTAATACAATCCCATTTGCAGACCGTAATTTGGGAAGCAATGGATAAACTGTTACCATATCTTCCAGTGGAAATTTAGGAACAAAAAGAGATTTATAAAGAAGGCATCCAGAAAAATAATTGATTCTTTCCCTAGGGGATAACCAACCCAATTGTGAATATAATAGACAATGATGCGTCCTAAAAGGAACCAATAAAATAAACCTACAAATGTTATAAGCCATGACAAAACAATATATTCCCTAACATTCAAATTCTGATACAAATAACAAACATAATCAAATGAGGTAATAATGAACCAACAGCAATCAATTTTCTAGTTTAAAAAGAAAAAAACAACTGAAATTTAAATAAAATACCCAATTTCTGATTTATTGTTTTACTAACATTCTTTATATGTAATGAAAAAGTAAGGCCACAGTCCAACCACACACCCAGATACATAAATTGGGTAACTTGATCTATTGCAGCACCATCCCCATCAGAAATCAGTAAACAAGGGTCATCCTTCAACATGGTTGGGGTCCCAAAAATCATTGATTTTGTTATTGTTTAGTTTAGAATCATAGCATTTTGTACAAACCATTTACACATATTTCTAAAAGCACCTTCAAGAACATCAACCAATTCATATTGTGATTTGCCCTGGGTAAAGAGTATCAGATCATCTGCATACATTATTGAGTCGCAGGATCCACAACAAACAGGCAATTGATTGACAAATAGAGAGAACAACAAGGGCCCCAATATGGACCCCTGCAGAACCCCACATTCAAGCAATGCCATTTGGGAATCCTACAAACCAACGCACACAAACTGTTGATGATTTACTAAATAATCACTAAACCAGGACACATCAACCTTTGAAAAACCAATTACCTTCAATTTACATAACAATAAATCATGATCAATCAAATCAAATGACTTGGTCTGGTTCACAAACACCACCCTAGTCATTAAGCCTTTTTCAAAGCCCGAGAACGGTGTCTGTGAACCTGACAAAGGCCGTACCAGTTCCATATCCACATCAAGTTCAAGTTCAAGTTTATTGCAGGAAAGACTCTGTTGCGCAAACTCATTCACAAGGAGGTCCTGAGGCACATACACATACAGTTCGCAATTACATAGACAGGAGATATCAAATGTAGAACATCAAAACCCATGCTGCTGTGGACTTAAGATGGTATAACAATCCAAATAATCCTTCATTTGTTTAAACACAACTTTCTCTAGCAATTTACTCAGAGGATTCAAAATGGATATAGACCTAAAGTCATCCAAAACAGCAGCATGGGCTTTTTTTAGGGACAGGAACAACCCTAACAGATTTCCAATCCAATGGAAAATGACCTGGAGATAAAGATAAATTAAAAATATAACAAAGTGGATCAATAACAAAATTTAGAGCCAATTTCAAAAATCTAGCTTCAATACCCCTACCACAGTCAATACTATTATCTGGTAATGTACAAAGCAAATTAAACATCTCATAAGAGTCAATTCTACTGAACTGAAATAATGTCTCTGCCACATGAACAGGTTCCACATCCAAACCTCAAGCAGATAATCCTAACCTATAAACTGAATGATCAGAAAACTTAGTATTGAATAAATCTGCAATTTCAGATTGATCCAAAACCATCTCATCATTCACTCGCAATTTATCAACTTCATTCTTAATCCCAGGAAGACAATAAGCAATCAACATTCTACCAATAGGTTTTTGAGTCAGATAAATTAGTCTTAAATTGTGTATTATAAAAATCGTTTTTTGCATTTTTTTTACCAATTCCGAGACCTTGTTTCTCAACATACGATAATTAACCAGTGTAGCAGGAGAAAGATTACATTTATAATGCACCCAGGCAATAATTCTCTGTTTAATATATAACTTGATATCATCCAAAAAACACTTATTTATCTTACCACGCAACCTAACTGTGCGCAAAGGAAAATACGTGTTTTGAATATCCAATAACTAATTTAAAAAGTAATCCAAAGCACAATCCACATCAAGTATTAAATAAAGATATGACCAATCAATCACAGAAAGAGAGGCAGTAACTGCTTCAATATCAATTCTACCATAGCAACAAATGTTCAAAATAGAGGGTAGGATTGGGATCCTCACCGTCCTAAAGCTTAAAGTACAGAAAATACCCTGATAATCATTTACAGCATCTAACAATACACCAGAAGCTGAAACAATACTCTCATGGTTGGTAATAACCCAATCAAGAACTGAATGCTTAACTGAGTAAGAATTTAAGTGGGTAGGTTGAAAATTTTTCTGCACTTAGCCATAAGACTGAAGTAAGGATACCAAATCGAGTGCCATGGGATCTTTAACATCCACCTGAATTACCACCAGAACAGGCAGATGGGACCTCAGTTTAATGTCTCATCCGAAAGACGACACCTCAGGAGTGCAGCACTCCACTCATGCTGCACTGCAGTGTCAGTATTGCAATATTAACCCAACTGCCTGGTGTAGGGCTAGAACCCACAGCCTTCTGATCTCCCAGCCTCAGAGGTGAGTGTGCTACCTGCTGAGCCACTGACACTGCTCATAAATAAATATTATAACACAGTGAGGTTGAGTGGTGAAAACGGTGAGAGGGAGACTAAATATATTGGGATAGGGAGGTACTATGTAGAAGGACATAGGTGGATGTTTGGCCAGGCAGCTCCCAGCTGGCCATTTGGTGTGGAGGTATGAGTAATGCCTTCAGTGCGGGTGATCTGTGTTCAGAGCTCGGTTGGAGGGAATAGTGTTTTGTTTTGTAGTGGTGCAGTTGGCTCCACCGTCATGGCTTCATGCTCCCCCCGAACAGCCCCCCAAATGGTCCCTTGTACTCCAATGTCAGATTCCCCCTGGAGCTGATTATATAAATGAGGGGGGGTGCAGTGGATAAAGCCCACCGCATGGGGGGTGTGGCAGATGTAGCTCCCCTGCATAAAAATTCTTTATACAGATCGCCCCCAAAGACTTTTGTGGAACCTTGCTGTTTATGGTTCTGCTGTAGTGAACATAGCCATTTTAGTAATCGGCAACATGCACTCATTCATTCTACTTTTGCTATTGTATCTTCACTCATCTCACATGGAACCCACTTTGGCGATATGGTTTGTGGACTCATAACAGCACTTCCCAGGGCCTAGGATGTGCTCTTAGCAGACAATGCACACTTCCACACATCCTATTGCTTACATAAATAGTGCAGCTGCCTGCAGCTGGACACCACTATATTTGATGCTCCATATTTCCACTGACCATTGCATGACATGCAGTATCGTATGTGTTAAATCTACCAACACCACCCACCACCATGGGGGACAGACGGTGACAGAAGGAAATAGATGAATACAGGGGACAGTCAAAGAAAAGACGTTATACTTACGGTTTTAAGAGGAAGGCAGGTACCTGAAGTAAAGATGAAACAATCTGAAATACAGATTAAGATTAAAAAAATATTAAAACAATTATTAATGATGAAAATAAACACTGCAGGAAAAGGTGAGTGGTTCCACTTGATGTGTGATTGTGGAATGTGGCGAGGCTCCGATAAACATATAATATTCCTCTTTGCAAATCAAGTGTAATGGAAGTGTAAAGTTTAGCTGTTTAGTCAGGCAGTTTACAGTTACAGAAATATTTTATTATGCTATTGTGTCCATGCATATTTCCTTTCTATGAATAATCAAAATTGGTTCACATTAATACTACCTGTGCATAAAAATACTGCAGCTCTCATTCTTATTCACTACTCAGGAGTTAGCTGTGACTACTCCTTCTGGAAAACAAGAATTAATAAATCTGCTAACTTAAATTGAGAACACAATAGTACACAGACATGTAGAGTGATGTTTTAATTCAAATTATGAGGCACAGGTTAAAAATTCCAGTGGTATGACAGAGGGCAGTACATGCAAATTAGCCTCATATTTGATGCAAAATTTTAGAATAGAATTCTTAGTCTGGAATTGTGCAGAACAGTGTTATTATATAATTTAACATAAAGTAGAGGCCACAGAGTCTATACAGATAAGGAATGCTGAACCCATCCAAACAGCATGTACAAATTCTTGCTGCTCTGTAAAATACCTAATCATTATGTTTGCTTGCACGCATGTGCAAGAAACAGTACCATCACCCGAGTTTTCGGAGGTGTGGCAGCCCTCTTCCAATTCAGGCAGTTTGTTTGCAGGCGCGGCCGCAGTTCTTCAATGCCTGCTCGAGCTGTCTATGACAGCAGTCCAAAATGCAGTGGCGTACAGTTGAAAGGGGGAGCTACGCTTCAGTGAGCAGCGATAAGATATCACCTGCTCATGCGTGCTCCCCCCTCACACACACACACACACACACACACACGCGCACAGGCACACATACTGCGTGCTCGCCCCCCACACACACACACACTGTGTAGCCGACGGGGGTGCCCAATCCCCGCCGGCTGTGCCCCCCCAAAACAGAGTTCTATATGCCATGCTGGGTGCCCACCCCAGTGTGGCTACACATCGTATAGCTGACAGGGTGCCCAATCCCCGTCGGCTCACTAGTTCCCCAGAGTACAGGGTGCCACGCTGGGAGCCCACCCCAGCATGGAAACACATGCCTATCGCCGACAGGTGCCTAATCCCCCGCTGACTCCATCGCCTCCACCAGCCATCCTTGTGCCACGCTGGGAGCCCACCACAGTGTGGCAAACGTCCAGGCCATCGCCATTTAAAAAAATCACCTGAAACTCAAAATGGTCCCTCGCTCTGCCCCACCCGCACCCACCCACTGCACACCCTTCCTCCCCACACCCCCCTCACCCCATACTTACCTCCGGACTCTGGCGCGACGATCTTTGGTGGAGCGGGAACACGTCTGCACTCTTCAAAGCCGACCGCGAACTGAGGAAATGCCGGTAAGCTGTATAATGGGATAGACAGGGTTTTTTCAACTTTGCTGCATATCTCAGACATTTTTTGGAATTTTTGCACCAAATTTTCAACATGGGGTTTTTGGGACCCCTTCTCATGAAATATCTCACTGTCATGGCGTTAATGGGCCCCGAAGGGTGATTTCACAGTCACTGCGTGAAATCACCTTTTGGGACTGAGTAACAAAACAACACTGCCACTGTTCATAAGGTGGGCTCTCAGAAAGCCTATGTTGAAAATTTGGTGGAAAAATTCCTAAAAATGACTGTTTTACGAGCGTGCGTTGCGCAGTTCTTACGCATGCTTGTAAGTTCATAAATTTTCAATATTTTCACTCCAGATTTTCAACATTGCCATTTTACCACACCTCCTTATGAGCAGTACAGCTGTCATTTTTCACATCTTGCTCCAAAACATGTTTCCCCAGGTAGTGACAATGGCTAAGTCGATGTGCAAATCAATGTATGGGACACATTAAGAAAATCACAGTGACACTGTTAATGAGCAGAGGTTTTAAAATGACTATGTTGAAAATTTGTTGAAAAAATTCCTAAAAATGACTGTTTTACCAGCGCGCGTTGCGCAGTTCCTACGCACACTGTAAGTTTGTGAATTTTCAATATTTTCACTCCATATTTTCAACATTGCCATTTTAGTACACTTCCTTATGAGCAGTGCAGCTGTCATTTTTCACATCTTGCCCAAAATGTGTTTCCGCCCATTTAGCGCACAATGGCACAGTCGGTGTGCGAAATCAATGTATGGGACACATTAAGAAAATCACAGTGACACTGTTCATGAGCAGAGGTCTTAAAATGGCTATGTTGAAAATTTGGTGAAAAAATTCCTAAAAATGACTGTTTTACGAGCGCGTGTTGCGCAGTTCCAACACACGCTCGTAAGTTTGCGAATTTTCTATATTTTCAATCCAGATTTTCCACATTGCCATTTTATTACACTTCCTTATGAACAGTACAGCTGCCATTTTCACATGTCACCCAAAATGTGTTTCCGCACATGATAGCGCACAATGAATTGCAGTCGGTGTCTTGAAAGCAATGTTTGGGACAGATTAAGAAAATCATGGTTACACTGTTCATGAGCAGAGGTCTTAAATGGCTATGTTGAAAATTTGGTGATAAAAGTCCATAAAATGACTGTGTTATGAGTGAGCATTGCACAGTTTCCACGCACCGTGAAGTTCATGACTTTGTAATATTTTTAGTCCAGATTTTCACCAGTGGCATTTTTCCACACTTCCTTATGAACAGTACAGCTGTCATTTTTCACAACATGGCCGAAATGTGTTTTCACACTTTCAGCGCAGAGATGCGTGGTTGCTGGGTGAAATAATTGTTTGGGACAGATAAAGAAAATCACAGTGACACTGTTCATGATCGGAGGTCCCAAAATGCCTGTGTTGACAATCTGCTGTAAAAAATCCCCAAACTAATTACGTCACGGGTGTGCATTGCACAATTTCTATGCACGCTCGTGACTTCACCATTTTTTTAAATATTTTTACTGCAGATTTGCAACATTGCCATTTTTCACATCTCCCCATGAACAGTACAGCTGTCATTTTTCACATCCTGTTCGGAATGTGTTTTTGCACTTGTGGTGCTAAATGCCGTAGTCGCTGTGCAGAAGCAGCTTCCGGCTAACAAACTGATATTGCCACTGTTCATGAGGTGGGGGTCACAAAAAAAACATGTTCAAAATTTGGAGTGAAAATACCAATGAAAGCCTGAGGTGTTAGGGTTTCCAACCATAACACCCCACCCTGTAGAGAATGACAGGTATCAGGGGTGTGACTTGGGATTCTTGCCTGTAATGCTCATACCATTCCACACCCTGCAGCCAGTGAGAGGCATTGAGGTATGCCTTGGACTCTTCGGCCCCAAAGTTCACCCCATTCTCCTATACCGCACCCATCTCACCATATTTCTTGATGCAATGGGATGCGCATAAGGGCCAAAGACCCCAAGGCATACCGTGACACTTGTCAGTGTCTGCAGGGTAGGGTGTGATGAAATGGCGTGGCCATTATGCCTGACGACCCAAAGGCACACCCCAATGCCTGTCACTGTCTGCAGGGTGTGATGGGGTTGGCTTCAGTTCAATACTTCACTGCCATTTCTGTTATGCAGCTCTGTAACTTCTACACTACCAATGCCAATGCCAGCAAGCAAACATTCGGCATTGACAAATGCTTGTTTTCAGTACTTACAATCCTCCTATTCAAATTACTTCTATATGAAATTCACCTAGCTACATAGTATATTCATGTTGCTTAATGACTGGGTGATAGTCAATCACACCAATGAGTAAAAAATAACCTGCTTCACGCATGATCCTCAAAAAACACTAATTGTTTTACTGAGCACCAGATGCTTGTGACTACACTTGCAGTATGGACAGCTAGACAGTTTGGCTTGTTAGTTCGTCTTACATCAGAAGACTTCATTAATTCTGTAAGAGCTTGGGAAGTGAGAATGATTTAGGATGTCAAGGATATAAGATCACATGGCTAGGTAAAGGAGGGATGTGACGGCGTGAGCTGATGTTATTATTAACAAGGCAGTTAGCGCTCAACTGGATCCTGACATTCTTGTCATCTATCTCAGAGGCAACGATTTAGGACATCTAACCAATGCTGATTTGATGAGCAATTGTAAAAGAGAGTTCAAAAAATACAAGACGTTTAAAATTGTAAGATCATATTCTCTGAGATTAATGAACTTCAGATACAGCTAAACAAGCCTGGGATGGCTTGTATAGGCAATGCCAGATGCAGAGTTAATCATGGATTGGCTGCAGTTTTGTGGGACATGACATTACATTTACTAGACATAATTAAATTTCAAACAGGGCAGATTGGAAGTTTATCCAAGATGGGGTACATTGTTCTGCTGAAGGGAATGTAATATTCCTTTTCAACCTCTGAGATGGAATTGCAATATTTTTTTGTGAGCAAGATCACCATTCCCAATGGTCCTTCTCAGGGCCACAAAATGCACCAAAAAAAGCTACATTCATGCTTCAGAGACATATTATGCATATAGCTGGGTCGAGTGCACAGCTAGCAGTATTTTTTTTGACCCTCCTCCCCCAGCACCTGCCGTAAATCTTTCTCGCCCTTATTTTCTCCTCCGCCGTGTTTCAGCCCAAGAACTTAGGCCGCACCTTGTCACTGCCCTCAAGAGTAATAGTACAGACAGTGACACCCTGGATCCGTGTATCCTACAGCTGGTCTTAGACACAGTCCTTACCCCTATCACGTGCCTCAGCAACCACTTTATTTGCCTGGGGAAGGTTCCAAATGCCTGGAAAGTCGCCACTGTCACCCCTATCTTTAAAGGTGGTGATAGGACTGTGGCTGGAAACTATCGGCCAATCTCCATTCTCTCTCCTCTCTCCAAGGCCTTGGAAAAAGTGGTGGCCTCTCAAATCTCTGACTACCTCTCCACCTACAATGTCCTATGTCCTGAGCAGCATGGCTTCCAAGCGGGCCACAGTACCAACACAGCCCTCCTAGAGTTCTCCAACTTTCTCCACTCCTCCTTAGACACTGGTTCTGTGGCTGGTGCGGTCTTCATTGACCTCTCTAAAGCTTTCGACACTGTCCCCTACCCTCTCCTTCTTGATGCCCTTAGTCTCTCTGGTTTTGCTGCTGGGCCTATCTCCTGGTGCACCAGCTATCTGTCTGACCGCTCACAGCGTGTAAAAATTAATGGGACCTATTCAGACATCTGTACCATCTTTTCTGGGGTTCCCCAGGGCTCCATTCTGGGCCCCTTACTATTCTCCCTTTACCTTAACACCCTTCCACCCTCTTGCTTGGGGAACATTCTATTGTACGCTGATGATGCAGTCATCTTTGCCTCAAGTCGTAACCCTATTGCCCTCCAGGACTCACTGCAGAAGTCCTTCGCTGAAGCCGAGGGCTGGTTCAAGGAACATAGATTGGTGATAAATCTTAAAAAAACAAAAACCATGTTCTTCACTCATCCTCAAAACAAGTCCTGCAACTTCAAACTCCTCATTCACTCTGGGTCCTCTTTCCCACTTGAACAAGTTTGCTCCTATAAATACCTAGGGATCCATTTTGACCCTTCCCTCTCCTTCCATGGACACATCGCTGCCCTAGCCACTGCCACTAATATCCGATTGGGCATCTTACATCGGTATAAACACTGCCTCCCCCCGGAGGCTCTTCAACTCGCAGTCACCTCCTCTATCCTGTCCCTAGTGGACTATGGACTGCAAGTGTATGGTTCTGCTAATCAGACCGCACTCCATAAAATTCACACTACTCTGAATAAGGCCTGCAGGTTAATTACTGGGGCACCTAGGCTAACACACACCTGTCTACTGTACGCTAAAGCGCTGGTACTTGAGCTTGACGAGCGACTCAAATATCTGACCTGTACCCTTACAAAAAAGACCCTCCTTGGGCTATCCCCGCCAGGATTGACCACCACCATACGCCGCCTCTCCCACTAGTTCATACTCGGACCTCTAGGAAAACCTCTCTGTTATCCCTAGAGCTAGGACCTCTCACGGCCAAGAGCCTTCAGCTTTAGGGCCCCCTCCTGGTTCAACACACTGCCCCCCTCCATCTCTGAAGCTCCAACTATATTGTGCTTCAAAACTTCCTTACGTAACCACCTTATTAACACCTGAAGCTGTAATTGCCACTAGTCAAAGCCATACTCAATACTTATGACAAAGCTTACTACTAAGCTGCTAAGGACAACATAACTCTGGTATTGTTTGCATCAATCCTACCTGTACCAGCTTGTTTGTATCTATGTCTTAAGTTACTGTTATACTGTGTTGTACTGTTATACTGTGTATTTTTGTTTGTCTTACTGTGACAAGGTACCTTTGTAAATGAGCCTATGGCTCAAAGGTTTTCCAAACTGCTGTTTAAATAAATAAATGAACGTGGAGGCAGTTGAAGTGAGTCCATCCTCGTTATCGTCACTGCTCCCAGCCAGGGCCAGCACTGGAGGGTCACTACTGAATGACTTCCTAGAAAGATGCTTGGTCTTGCAGTCAACCTTGATAAGAAGCACAAGCCGGCCCATTGGCACAGCAGTAGCACTACTGCTCAGGATACCAGAAACACGGTTCGGAAGTGATATGAGGGTTATTCACCTGTAGTCATAGTTCTAGGAGTGGTATATGGTTCATATTATCACTTCTGGCAGTTTCCCTTTAAGACCTGATTTTCCAGATAGTCTTTCAGACATGCTCCTGCCACCACCTGTGTGGTATATCC
Organism: Neoceratodus forsteri; assembly: GCA_016271365.2. Lineage (NCBI taxonomy): Eukaryota > Metazoa > Chordata > Ceratodontiformes > Ceratodontidae > Neoceratodus > Neoceratodus forsteri. The sequence goes on from CM057449.1 coordinate 378,201,473, forward strand.
CTTGGCTTCTTCCTGCCCTCACATTACCATAAATCTGAAATGAAGAATTGTCACATATCTCAGCACCACTCTGAAAATGATTCTGAAGTTCATAGTTTCATCATTTGCAAGTAATTTACTTTTTTAAAGCTTATCTACTATGCTCCTATTTTATTTATGTTATTTACATTTGCCTCTTCCCACTCTCACTGCTAGCACACATTACCTCCCTCTGGGATCATAATACAAAATGGATTTCTCACTCCTGTCTGAGGCAGACGAAAGAATTCTCCCTCAAACAACTCTGTTGGTGCACCCTGAAACTCCTGCTCCTGCTACTACTACTATCAGGCAACATGCACCCAAACCCTGGCCCCACAATCCCAGGCTATGACCACCAACAGTGTTATGCTGGTGCTCTCACCCTTGCTGCACTTAATGTCTGTAGCCTCCTACCAAAACTCGATGCCCTGCAAATATTTACCCACCTACATAACCCTGATGTTCTTGTGATTGTCAAAACTTGGCTTACTCCAAAAATTCCAGACAGTGCAATTGTCCTACCAGGATACAACATTTTCAGACTGGACAGGACCTCAAAAAGAGGCAGTGGGTGTGCTATCTACCTCAAATACACTCTCCTAGGGCACCCTCTACAAACACCCCCTCCTCAGCCTCTACTGCCCAGATCCTACCCATCAGAATTCTACTCAGGGCACATAACAAGGTGCTAACTATTACTGCAGTCTACATCCCACCGAAGGAACAATGTAAAGGTCTGAACTCCGTCCTGAACTTTATCCGCTCACAGTCACCAGGCTCTGAGTCTATCCTTATGGGTGACTTTAATATTAATTGGCTTGGATTGGATACAAATGGCTTTAAGGATGCTATCTCAGCCATCGACCTCATCCAGCTATTCACCACTCCCACCAGGCATAACTATAAGACTGGCACAAGCTGCCTTCTGGACTGATCCTGACAAACCACCCACCCTGCATCTCAAAAGTCACTGTCCTACCAGACTAGTTAACTGACCACTCCCCAGTCATCTGTGAATGGTCAAACAAATTTAGTCTCCCCCCGCCCAAACTTATTACAAGCAGAATCCTCCCACGATGCAAATTGAAGCACCTCAAATCCCATCTCAGTCAACAAGACTGGTCCCCTATCTACCAAGCATCGGACGTCAACACTGCTCTAGACTTTTTCATCAACTCCTTCAATGCTGCTTGTGACTCCTACGCCCCCTACAAAAAGAGGAAAGTCAAAGGTCTCTGCAACCCATGGATCTCTGGGGAGCTCATAGCAATGATGAAATCTAGGGACCACCTCTGGGCTCGGGCTTGGGACACTGGTAGGCAAGTAGATATAGAAAACTACAAATGCACTAGAAATGACTGCACTAAAGAAATAAGACTGCAGAAAAGTACCTACTACAAAGCTGCTCTTACTAATACATATGGTAAGGGGAAGTCCTTCTGGAATAATATTAAAGAAGTTGCAGGGAAATTACCCAAAACATCGCCTACCATGCTAGAAGTGGATGGGACTATAACTCTGGACCCTGCCACCATAGCAAACACATTCAGTAATGCTTTGATGGATCTCAGTAGTGTGCTCCCACATGACTTCTTTGTCGATGACCCCCCTACTGTTCCCCCTCTCACCACTCTGCCCTCCTCCCTGACTCGACCGCCTTTTTACTTCAAAGCAGTCTGGAAGCATGAAGTGCATAACTACATCAGCAAAGCAATCATAGAATCAAGAACCAGTGGGGACACACTCAACCTTAAGCTACTGTCCCTTATGCTTGATGAAGTACTATCCCCACTTACTCGAATTTTCAACCTTTCCCTCACCACCGTTCAAATTCCACAACAGGTGGAAATCCATCACTGTTACACCAGTTCACAAAAGTGGGGACAAGGCCCACCACGGCAACTATAGGCCTATAGCCATACTACCCCCCCCTCCAAAGACCATTGAGCGTTTAGTCTCTGACCAGCTTACAGAATACTTGGCTAAGCACGACATCCTTTGTAAGCAGCAGCACGGATTCAGGAAAGGTCACAGCACGTCAGCCCTCCTAGAATTCTCTGGTGCAATCCACAACTCCCTTGACAACAATCAACTGACTGAATCAGTCTTCATTGACATGTCCATCACTGACCACTCCTCACAGACCTTCAAAATACTGACCTTTCCCCAAAGGCAATATTTTGGTTTAACAGCTACCTGGAAAACCGCTCCCAAAGAGTGAAAATTGCTCACATCCTCTCCGACGCAAGACCTGTCCATTCAGGAGTCCCACAGGGATCCATTCTTGGTCCACTCCTCTACAGCCTTTTTTTGAACACTCTCCCACAATCCTGCCCTGAACAAATCCTGCTTTACACAGACGATGCAGTCATTCACGCCACACACCATTACCTCCTCCTACTCCAAAAAAAGCTCCAGATGGGTTTCACCTCCGTTGAAAAATAGTTCAATAGACAAAAGCTGGTTCTCAACTACAAGAAAACAAAATCAATGCTTTTCTGTGGCTCCCACAACAACCATAAGTCTCAACCCATCTCCATTGCAAACTGCCTTGGTGCTGTCCTTGACCAAGTTCACTCCTTTAAATACCTTGGAATCACTCTCGACAGTCACCTATCCTATGGCATCCATATTGACACTGTTGCCAATGTTGTTAATAAGCGCATTGGTCTTCTCTATAGGCACAGGCAATGCCTCACTACAGACTCCTTAAAGATAGCTGTGCAGAGCTCTGTGGTCTCACGAATCGATTATGGACTGGTTGTCTATGGCTCTGCTACTACACAGCCCTTTGGTGCCTGTCCTTGGCCCTAAACAAAGCCTGCCATCTCATCACAGGATCCCACTGTCTCACCCACATGTGTGCACTCTATGACCAAAAGGGCTGGCTCCTACTATCCAACCATTTAAAATACCACACTTGCCTAATGACAAAGAAGATCATGCTTGGCTTCACACCCCCTGGAGTCCAAACCCTCCTACACCAAGCTCGCACCCCCCGCCCCACTAGGGAGTCTGTAAATAAAATACTGCACATACCCAGGTGCAGCACCATGCAGGGACAAAGGTCCTTTGCTCACCGTGCACCCAGCTGGTTCAACGGACTCAACAAAGACCTCAGCTCTCTTCAAAAGCTGGGCCAGTTCAAAACCAACCTTCACCTAAACCTCTCTGCCTTCAGCTCCTGTGACTGTCACTCATAATCTGCTATTCCCAATAGCACTTACCTCTTCCTCTCTCTCACACTCTTCCTTCCTTCCTCCCTCCCTGGCACTAGCACTTTCTCTAAGTCTGACAAAGCCAACAGCTTCTCGTCTCTCCTGTGTCCTGACTTTGTACCCTCCTTCCCTCAACTGTCTGTATCTCAAAACATTGAGTTTGTTTAAGAATCCCATGCTTGCATTGTTTATACAACACTTGGTGCTGTTACCTTCCTCCCCCAAATGTATGTATTCAACTGCTCAGTTCTGCCAATTGCAATACTGTCATGTTTGTATTTGTTTCCCCACTTGACGTGGAACCTTTGTAAAAGAGTCTTGGCTCAAAGGTACTTGTAATCCTAGAATAAAATAAATAAATAAATATTTTGTAACATATATATATATATATATATATATATATATATATATATATATATATATTGTTCAATTTTAATGGTGACCTTATAGGCCACCATTCATTTCCACTGTAAGCTAAACTATCACAAAATCCACTGAATTCAGTGCTCTATAATGTGTTGACATTGCATGTTATCTAGTTATTGGATTGTAAGGTCAGGGTTTAGACCACAGCATAAGTAGAGAGAGAAACAGAATGTATGAAAGGTGAATGGGAAAGGTCTCCTGTTCAACACATTACAGATTTGGCCTCTTTTTAAATTTGTGGCAATGTGTGTACAGGAAGAAGTCAGGGGCTTCATTGAGTAAGTTAAAGATTTAATATTGTCTGCATTAATATATTGGAAAAATGACATAGGATGGATAATTGAGATACCGATTTCTGTTTGTGGTGCATTTCTAGAAATTGCTGATGACTATTACATAATAATAAGATATTATAGATTTATGGAATTGGTGGAGAGCTAGGTGAGAGAGTTTTTTGTTTCATAAAAGTTTATATTTATTTTATCTTCTGTATGTGGATGATTGCTTGGTGTTGTTTCGAGATGCCAATGCCAGTCTTCCCCCTCTTTTACAACTTCTGACTTCTTTTCATGAAATCTCTGGGCTTAAAACAAATCCCACTAAAATTGAAAATCTATTGTTGAAGACTAGGGCTGAGATATTCAAAGGGGTTGCACCTGGCACAACTAAGTTGCACCAGTGCAACCCCAGAAAAGTGCCTTGGGGCAATATTCAAAAGGGAGAACTAGAAACTGATTCTTTTGGAGTCTAAGTTAGATCCTCATGCCATTTTTTATTCTCCTATCTCCCTCCTCTCGCACTGGATAACGGATCAAACAATCCTTATGTCTCTTAAGTCCTTCTTTCAGTGTTTGCAGTTTTTAAGGCTCCCTTTCAAATTGGATCTAGGACAGCCTATTGTCCTTAATCCCAACATTAAGCTGGCCAACTCGATGATAGTTCCCGGATGGCTCCCTCACATTAATAACACTAGTTTGGACCAGTACTTCGATCAGGGTTCCCTTCTCTCGACTTCTGCAATCCTTGCTAAATTTGATATTCCCAGGGGCAGTGTTTTTAAAATATATCAATTAAGGCACCTCATTGCTGAGAAATTTGGTACTCAGTTTCGGCAATCCATGGTTCAACCCTTCTTGTCTCGTATTTTTACTCTTGCCTCTAAACCACACTCTATCTTGGCAATATACTCCTTTCTACTGGACTATGTTTCCCACGCCTATTACGGGATTTTCTATCTGGGGCTCTCTACTTCCCGATGTTACCTGGAATTGGTCCCATGTTTGGAGGGACATGCATAGGTACCATACTCAGGACAGGCTTAAACTTACTCAATATTATATTTTGAATAATATGTATTATACGCCCAAGAAACTTTCCCGGCTCAATAGGCTAGCAACCTCCCAGTGTACCAGATGTTCGCAGGGGGAAGGAAATCCCCTCCATATTTTCTGGTATTGTTCTAAAGTAGCCCCGCTCTGGTCAGCTATCCAGGATAATTTGGACCCCCTATTGGGCCTTACCTCCTTTTTTACTCCCGAAATATGTATTTTAGGGGAGTATAGTGCTATTGACTGTGTTGAACGTCGATATCATATTGCCCTTGTGTCTGGTGCGGTTAAAAGATTAGTTCTTAGACACTGGACTGACCAATTGTCCCTGACCTACCCGGAGTGGTTGACTGAGCTCTCGGCTTGTCTTAATGTGGAAAGGTTATCTGATAGTGTGCGGTACCGTATGGATCTATTTCAAAAGAGGTGGGGTAAACTATATGCGTTGTATTTACACCGTTGACCTCTTGGCTTTCCCTCTGATGCCCATGGTAGTCTCTTCCTCATTACCTTTTGTAGTTGTATCCCTTGAGCTTTTGAGAGCGACTTTCCCTGTGTAATATATATAACAAGTTTGGTTTCTTTTTTTTTCGGCTATATGGTTATTTGGCACACTTGGGTGGGGGTGGGGATTTGAAAGGGGTGGGGAGGGAGGAGGGGAGGGGTTGTAGTGGGTTTTGTTTTGTATTTTCTTTTCTTGCTTTGTACCAGATGTAGACAACTGGTTTACTTCATCCTATGTAAATGTTGTTTTTCATTTTGAAATTTAATAATCTTGAATTTCAAAAAACAAAAGGGGGAACAGTGCAGTGCAATTCCCACTGTGCCGGGGCGCAAAGGTAATGTATGCAGCACATCTCCAGGAGGCATGCCCATGCATATGCGGCATATCCCGATATTCGGCCCGGGATGTGCGGCGCATCTGCCAGCACATCCCAGAGATCTGCCGCATACCTGGGTACAAAGTTGAGCCCATAAAAAATGGCTCAACTGCTATCCACCCACAGGTGTGCTGCTGTATTGCAGTGCACAACACAGTAGCCACCAGCCATGGGTGGCTACCCTTGCAGAACACCATTCACAAGCACCCACATATTTCCCTGGCAGTCTAGTGGTAGCCTGCCCCGCCCATAACCCCGATCACCATAAGAATTTCAATTTCCCGTTACTGGTGGTCCAGCAATGACTATCACAGTATGGACTGTAAGCCCATTGGTCCACAGTGTGGACCAATGGGCTTGCAGCTGATAATGTAAGCTATCATTCAGCGGGCAACTGCGGAGGTATGCGGGTGGGTTGCTGCCTGCCAATGATGAGGGGGGAGCTGGGTGGGCTGGGGGTCATGTGTGGGTGGGTTGGGGGGTGCCACTGGACCACCAGGGATATGTTTTATTTAACCTTGCAGGCAATCAAGGTTACCTGTGGGAAGGGGGGTACCACTAGACTACCAGGGATGTTACAACTATATTATTACGGTGATCGGTGGTACATGATAGGGAGGGGGGAACCACTGGACCACCAGGGATGGGAAATTCATATTTTATGGTGATTGGGGTTAAGGGCAGGAGGAGACCACTGGACTACCATGGAATTATATATTATTCAGAATGAGTGATTGGTGCTTCGGGATGGAAAGGGGGTACTACTGCGGTCCCTGGTACAGGGACCACATGCTGTGCAGGGTGCCAGGCACATTTTGCTGGCCAGCTGTGCACAATACAAGCAAATGGGGCCATAATGACATGCAAGTGGACCCATTTGTGCCTTGCATTCATAATGGCTCCATTTGCATATCCAGGCTGAATATCTGGAAATTGCACCCGCCACAGCCCCAGTTGCACTGGCACATTCCCATTCCAGGTATGCAGACCTGTCTGAGGGTTGTGCCAGTGCATTGTATTTGCACAGTGCACATTATTTGATATATTCAGAAGAGATGCACCATGGCACATCTCTTTTGAATATATCCCTTTGTTGCTCCAGCACAACTCAGTTGCGCTGTCAACCACTTCTGTCATTGCCAGGCGCAATTCTGAATATCGGACCCTAGATGTTTAAAACTAGATAATGAACCCCTTGGATTAAATTGGTCTCACAAACTAGAGATGCAGCAAATTTAAAGTCCACCGGCGAAGTTGACACGAAGTGGCCTCTTCGCATTAGTTCACTGCTATGCGAATTGGCCATTGGAAAGTGCTCACTTCACCTTGTCATTATGACTTTGCATTGTCATTCCATCTTAATGTGAAGTAAGGCAAAATGACAACAATATAGGCAGCCCCCCACACATGACATGGCTTACAGTACTGTAAGTCATATGCATTAGCCAGGCAGGAAGGAAGTGAGTCATAAAAGCAGTTAGTTTCACTTTCTCCTTTGCAGTGGTAGAAGGAGGAAGCATTTTGTGTATAGAGGAGAGTTTGGAGTGGTATATTTGTTCCTATCTTGCGAATTGACTAAAAAATAAACAGCTTTTTTAAAGCTAAAGCTTTAGTTTCTTTTTGTAGTGTTTTTTCAGTTCTTTTTTGCGACTGATTTGTTTTATAAGTTTTATTTTGTGCGTGCGTGTGTGTGTGTGTGACTGCATGTGTGTGAGACTGTGAGCGTGCGTGAAGCAGTCTTTCTTTTCGTGAGGCATCGGTCGGAGAGAGAATTAGTGGGTTGTGTGTGATGGACCCAGAAGGAGAGTCTGTGGCCCGTGGGCTTGTGCAGAGGGGAGTGCACATGCGTGGGGGCAGTTGGGTGTCTTTGGAGCACCCCCAACTGTTTGGTCTTGCCTCTCCCCCTCTGGAAGCAGCAGCACCAGCAGTGCCACTGGTGGCACATCCACCAATTCCACCACCACCACCACCAAAAGCAGCTGCAGGGGCTCCAGCGGCACCACCTCCACAGCTGCAGGTGGAGCCCCAGCTGCATGATGGTGCTGCCGGTAGTACATCTGTCCCTCCTGTTCCTGATCCCACCCCCACAGCTCCCAGTCTGGCAATTTTTAATTGTGTGGGGGAACAGCACGTTGTGGTTTCTCGGTTATGTGGCATGCAGGTGTGCCATGGCCAACGGGGGACACATTTGGGGACTGGTGGCCAGAACACACATATGGTAAACCACCACAAGGTGGAGTGGCAGGCTGCCACTGAATGGGCCAGGCCTCCACCTGCTTGGCCTTCTCTAGCAGTGGCAGAGGGTGCTGGGGGTGTTGTGCCTCACCGCCGCAGCAGGAGGGAAACAGAAGCAGCTGTTTCACCAGTGCCACCACCGCCACCACAGCCACCAGCACCACCCTCACCACCACCACCACCACTACCTGGTTTTCCCCCCACAGTGGACCCCACTACAGTGCCTGCAATGCAGGCAGACATTGCACTGCTGTGGGTGGCACTGGAGGAAAGCAATGAGTGGGTGGATGCCGTGCAGCAGCAGGTGGAGCAGATCGAGCAACACCAGCTGCAGATAGTGTAAATGCTCCACCTGCTGCTGCAACACCATGGAATCCCCCCATTAACTTATTTTTTCTGGAACCTTCCCCACTGCTGTAGTGTTTTGTAATTTTTTTTATGTTTAATAATAGATAGTCATACATGCTCCTATTGCTCTGTTGTTATAGTCCAGTGCCCCAGTAATGTTTACTTTCTGTTGAGGAGTGGTTGTGGAAAAGCTGGTGTGAGCAGTGCAAGTTAAATTGCATGTGTGCAGTCAGTGTTGTTTCCTGTGTGTGTGTGACATCAGACATTGTGTAGCTTCTTGCAAACATACATTGCTGACTTGTAGTGTTTATGGTATAAAGAATAGCGAGCAGAATAAAGTATATTTTATTGTTACCATCATCATCATCAGCGGACTAAGTGATACGATACTTTTTCAGAGGTGTCTGGTCAGACTGCACCTTAGTCACATACTGCACACATGACTTTTAGGAGAGCATGTGCTTTTTGTGCTATGATCTCCGCTAAGTCATGTGTGCACTGTGAGTGACTGAGGTGCACAGTGATCCGATACCTCTGAAAAAATATCATATCACTTACTCCGCTGGTGCTGTTGGTACAAATAAAATATACATCATGTATTCTTTCTTATCTTTATTCTTGAGATACTGCAACAAATCACACCATAAATATGTTTGCATGAAGCTGGACAATGTATGCACACAGGAAAGAACACTGACAGCACATGTGCAGTTTAGCACAACATACTTGCACTGCTCCATCATGCTTTTTGCAAAACACTTCAAATCATGAGTCCCAACACAAAGTAAACATTACTGAGGCTTCATAAATATTTCATTTTTGAAATAGATATTAAAGAGATTCACCAAGTTGCAGCATTGCACCCGATATATGGACGCCTTACTTCCAAGGGAATCTTTCTTGCTCCACATGTCTTTACATAGTGCAACACTTTTCTGGTAAACAGACCCATAATTTCATTAAAGTGGGTCACAGAGGACTTCCCGTTCTGAAGAGCCACCCAAGTTCTGCCCCCCGCACTCAGCAATGTTATGATGTGATGTCAGGGAGAGCGCAGGAGTGTGCTCCATTATACTGAATGGTCTGCAGCTTTCCAAATGTTTCTTTATGTTATAATGGTCAATTTGTGGTGAAACATGGGCACGTTTTGACTAACAAGAGCCTTGTTAGTGGAAACGTGCCCACGTTTCACTACAAACTGACCATTATAACATAAAGAAACATTCGGAAAGCTGCCGGCCATTCAGTATAATGGAGTGTGTCCACGCACTCTCCCTGGCATCTTGTCATAATGTTGCTGAGCATGGGGGAGCAGAACTGGGGCAGCTCTTCAGAACGGGAAGTCCTCTGTGACCCGCTTTAATGAAATCATAAGCGCTTTTGCCAGAAAAGCATTGCACTAAGGACATGTGGAGCAAGAAAGATTCCCTTGGAGGTAAGGCACCCATGTATTGGGTGCAATACCATAATAACAATGTAACTTGGTGAATCTCTTTAAAGCAGCAGTGCAACAATCTGTTGAAAATGTTGACCTATACTTTTTAATGCTATTTTACGTTGTCACTTTACTTACAATCTGACTTGCATGATACTATTATTTCCAGTATTTGAGTCTGCTTTACTACTTTTTTTCATGTCTGAAATAATAAAAGGAGCACTTCTTTTAATATGGTGCAGACCAGGTCTTTGTCAGTATTTTCCTCTCTTTTTTCCATCAGTTGTTATATAGCACTTGTGTTGTAAAATTAAAAGTTATGCAGTAGGCAGTGTTTTATGACCTCACAGAACAATATTTATTCAAAAACAGCTGCAAATAGTGATAAAAACCTGGTCAGAACAATATCAAAAGACGTGCTAATTCTTTTTTCCAGACATGGGAAAAAGTAGTAAAGCAGACACAAATTGTGAAAAGAAGGGTATCGTACAAGTCAGGAGGTACCTAGTGGCTGGCAATTTAAAATAGCATAAAACGTATAGGTCACAGTTGGGATATTACATTTTATCTGTGCATTTGTCCCAAAACATACTGTACATTGTATAAATATATTTTTGTATTTTGTAGGTGGGTGGTTGACATATATAGACATGTACTCAATGTATTGTTTTGTATCACAGGTCACATACTGTTGGTGTGAAAATTCCTGTGCTTGATGAGAACTTTTTGTGTTGAAATTGGAAATGGATAACTCTCAAGCCAATGAAGGTAAGCATTTTTTTTTGGCGGGGGAAGCATATTTGCTGGTAGGTCTCATTAATGGTTTCTTATTTGGTTACTTCTTCACAGATTTCATCTGCATCCTTCTCAAATCTGGTAATGATGGTCATGGTCATCGATTGAAATGACTTCTGCGTGTTGCATGTCTGTCCCAGCCTGGGGTGGTGTTCTGATGTTGAAGAACTTCTTTGGATAAGGCAACCATGTCACAACAAAGCATCTGGAAGTTTCCTAAAAAAAGAAATGAAGGACTTCTTACAATTTGATTGCAGCAGTAACACATTGGCCCAGATATTCAAAAGAATTGAGCCATGCGCAATAGGGTTGCGCCTGCACAAGTCTGAAATGCGCCATTCTGCGATATTCAGCAGGTGGCAGTTGCTCCCCCCAAATCATGCTGAGCAACAACGCAATGCTAATGAAAGCATGCACAACCGAAGGGGGAGGAACCATGCATAAACTGCACAGCCCGATATTCAGCCGAGCCGTGCAGAGTTATGCAGGCGCAACCCCCTACCTGCACCTGCACAACTTTACGCCAAAAAAAAAGGATCAAGTCGAGGGCCACCCACAGGTGAGCTGCCGCATTGCAGGGTGCAGCACAGCAGCTACCACCTGTGGGTGGCCCTCCACTCGTTCCCGGCGGTTCTCCCCCCATGCCCCGATCGCAGACTGAAGTGTCCTCCCCATTAGCCCGATCACGGGCATAACGTTATTTTCCCCCATTAGCCCGATCACGGGCAGAACGTTATTTCCCCCCCGAGCAGCCCAATCGCGAGCATCAGATGTCCCTTCCCCCCAAAGTCCAATATCTCTGGTGGTCCAGTGGACCGCAAAGCCCAATTGTGAGCATAACGTCAAACTCCCCCCAAAGTCCATTATCCCTGGTGGTCCAGTGGCCCCCCACCCCACCCACCTACGGAGCCCCACCACCCTGCTCTCCCCCATCAACTGGTGGGTGGCAGCACCCCACCAGCCTGCCACCCTGCTGCCTGCCAACTGACAGCTCGGTAAGGCTGCACGTCCATTGATTCAGAGCAAGGTGAGTGGAGTGGGGTGGTGAGAGGGTACACTGGATCACCAGGGATATTGGACTTTGGGGTGGATTAACGATTATGCCCGCGATCGGGCTTCGCAGTCCACTGGACCACCAGGATATTGGACTTTGGGCAAGGGACGCCTGATGCCCTCGATTGGGCTGCTCAGGAGGGGCGATAACGCTCTGCCCGTGATCGGGCTAATGCGGGGGATGGAAACGCTCTGCCCAATTGGGCTAATGGGGGACGGGTTCTGCCCATGATCGGGTTAATGGGGGGGCCACTATTATGCCTGCAATCAGGCCGTTTCGGTTATGCCCATGATCGGGCTGCAGGGGGCATCACTGCCCGATTGCTGCTGCCTGACACAGTGCCAGGCGCAAGTCGACGGGGATCGGCGCACCCGCATGTTAATGGCAGGCAAATGGGGCCATAAGTAGATGCAAATGGCCCCCCGTGAGCCTTGCATAAATTATGGCCCCATTTGCATGTCACCTTTTGAATATCGCAGGTTTGCACATGGCGCAATGGAACTTGCGCCACCGCATCTGAATGCTCCACTCTGACCACTTGCAGCAAGCGCAGGTCCATTTGCACCATGCACAGTGGTTGGTTAGGGGGCGATATTCAAAGAAGTTGCTCCATAGCGCAACTCCATTGAATATCGCCCTGGCCACACCCCTGCGCAACTTTTTTGAGCAGCGCAAGGGCTTGCGCCACAGAATGGCGCAGTTTGAATATCTGGCCCATTATGTTTAAGCCATGGCTGTTCCATGGGTATCTGGATTATTAACACAGATAGTAAGCTGTCACACTGCAATCAGCAGATCAATCACAACTTAATTTAGTACCAGGCTGTGTAACAACTACACTGTGCCAGTGTACCTGGTTCTCAATCTCAACTCAAGTTACATGTCAAAACCACATCTTGTCAAGTAGCACAACCTGTGTGCAATTTTTTCAGCACTGTCATGACTGCACAGCTGCAAGTTCGGAATACAGTGCATGATATCTTGCAATCTTGCAGAAACAGTTTTTGCAAAATACACACGTCGCCTAGTTTATGAATCCCCCTCAGTCAGATTTGTTGCACTCTTTAAAAAAAAATGAACAGATTAAATAAAATATATATACTTACTAGTATGGATTTGAAATGGATATTCCATAGGTTCCTGTGCACAGTACTGCTGCAGTACCATTGATACTGACTTTCAGAGAAGGCGAGTCATTTTCCATTAACCTGTAAAAAACAAAATAACTTTACCGTATGTGTTTGACCATTGCAGCTCAGAACAGCAACAGAAAACAAAACACACAGCTAAAGGAAGTTCAATAGCATAAAAAACATTAGTACACATACTCACTTTATAGTTTTAATATTAAGAAGCCTTGTGCCTGTGGCTGATGGATGTGGTCTCCTGTTCAACTACCTCTGTTCCTACACAGCCTGGTACTAAAAAAAAACAAAAAAAAACAAGAAGGTAGACAGACATGTGGGGAGTAGTGCATTGTAATGGCTGTGGGACAGCAGTCTTCCTGGAGTCTTTCTGGAGGCTGAGATGCTGCCCTGTTTGCAGACAACTCTCTGCCCTGAGGGAGGAGGTTGCCCATCTTCAGGCCACACTGGACAGTAGTAAGGGAACCAGAGCAACCACCACTATTTCAGAGGTTGTGAAGAAAACACAGCAGTTGGACCACAGTGGGCTCAGGGAGGGTAAGGGTGGTGGAACAGAGGCACACCCAGTCAGTTGTTCCACTCCACAATCCATACACCATTCTGGGGGAGCATTGTTCCCCTATGGATGCACGCGCAGAGGAGAGTAAGGAGGTTGCAGACAACTGTCACAAGGGAGGCCCCCTCAGGAAGGAGGCAGAGGACTCCACAGGAAAAGCAGCTCCTGGTGGGGACTCAATTATTGGGGGATAGAACTGGGGGGAGCAGGGAAAACTGAAGTAATGTGCCTGCCTGGTTCCTTGGCTTGGAGGGACAGGAAGCGCATCCTTAGGATCACGAGAACAGTTGCACGGGAGTTTGAGCTGGACATCATTGTTCACCTAGGGACAAATGACTTGGCTTATCATGAGATTAGAGCAGTGCAGAAGGACTTTATAGAGTTGGGGAGGAGCCTAAGACAAGTAGCAGACAGTATCCTTCTCAGAGGTGTTGCTTGTCAGTGGCATGGGTGACGTGAGGGTACTTTGCACCATGCAGTTTAACGAATGGTTGAAAAAATGGTGTGGAGCACAGGGGTTTGGCTTCATTGGGGACTGGGGTTCCACCTAGAGGGACGCCAGCCTATACTGGCAGGATGGTCTGCATCTCTCCAGGAAGGGAACAAGTCTTTTGGGCAATCGGTTTAAATGCTTCATTGGCAAGCTTTTAAACTAGTCAAGGGGGGAGGCACCGATAAGCAGCAGGAATATCCTAGCCTCCCCCTCAAAACAGGGTAGTAAATTAGAAAAAGGCCAAGGTAGAACAGTCAGTGGGGGATGCTGCTACAGAAGGTAAAGCCATCAAAAAATGGAAAGCAATGAGTACCAATGCCCATAGTCTGGGTAACAAGCTTCCTGAATTAGTGTCCTTGATGGAGGAGGAACATCTGGATATCGTGGCAGTCACAGAAACATGGTACACACAGAACCATGACTGGGATGTAAACATACCAGGATACACTATCTACAGGAGGGACGGGGAGGGTAAAAGAGGAGGAGGAGTAGCTCTCTACATAAGGGAAGGAATCAAAGCAACAGAACAAAAGGGTAAACAGGGAGGAGAAGAAGCACTGTGGGTCAATTTGGAGACAGACAATGGCACCATAATCCACACAGGGGTTGTATACAGACCCCCCTCTCAGGGGCAGGAAATGGACAAGGAAATGATAGAAAGTATACTTAGAATGGCAGAAAAATGGGAGATATTGCTGATGGGTGATCTGAATGTGCCAGATGTTAACTGGAGTGCAGTTGCAGCAGCTACTTCGAAGAGTGGGGTTATTCTAGATGCCCTACAGGAGGCATGCCTTAGACAACTAGTATTGGGACCCACTCGAGAGGGAGCAATCTTAGACCTGGTTCACTCAAATGGAGATGGAGAGAGGATCACAGATGTAGAAGTGGGTAGCCATCTGGGAACTAGCGACTATCGAACAGTTTGGTTCATAATAAACACAGCAACAGAGTCGAGCCATACAAAAGCAAAAGTACTGGACTTCAGGAGGGCTGGCTTTGCCAAAATGGGTGAGTGCCTAAGGAATGCACTAGCAAATGGGCAGGAAGGAAGGGTAGAAGAACAATGGGGAAGAATACAAACTACCATCACAGAGGTAACAAGCCTTTGTGTGAAGCAAATAAACAAAACAAAACAATGTAAGAAACCACTATGGTTCTCAAAGGAGGTGGCAGTGAAGGTTCAAGAGAAAAAGAATGCATTCAGAAAGTACAAGGAATCACAGAAGGAGCAGGACAGAGAATTGTATCAGTTAAAGAAAAAGGAAGCTGGTAAGGCAGTCAGAACAGCAAAGGCCCGAACCGAGGAAAAGATAGCCAACTCAGTTAAGAAGGGGGGATAAAACCTTTTTTAGGTACATCAGGGAGCGAAGAAAGAGCAAGGGAGGGATAGTGGGGCTTAATAAAAGGGGAGGGGATGGACAGAGGGTGACAATAAAAAGGCAGAGATACCAAACAAATATTTTTGCTCAGTATTTACAAATGGAGATGGGGATGTACCTAAAACAAACAACAGAAACACTCTGGATACAGAAGTTGATATCAGCCCATTTACAGAAGAAAGGGTTCTGAAAGAACTCTTAAAACTGAAGGTGGACAAAGCAATGGGGCCTGACGGGATTCATCCCAGAATTCTAAAAGAACTAAGGGTAGAACTAGTGACACCACTGACTACCCTCTTTAACAAATCATGGGAGGATGCGGTGGTACCTGAGGACTGGAGGAGGGCAGATGTGATTCCCCTTCACAAAAGTGGGAGCAGGGCAGAAGCAGGAAACTACAGACCTGTTAGTTTAACCTCAGTGATAGGGAAAATGATGGAATCACTTCTGAAGGAAAGAATTGTCGAGTACCTAGAGGCCAGAGGGGCACAGGACCCAAGGCAGCATGGATTCACAGCGGGAAGGTCATGCCAGATGAATCTAATAGATTTCTTTGACTGGGTGGACCAAGTAGTAGAGCAGGGAGGGGCTGTGGACATGGCCTACCTAGACTTTAGCAAGGCATTTGACACAGTCCCACACAAAACATTAATATACAAGTTAGCCAGCCTGGGAGTGGGTCCCAAGATGATAGCCTGGGTAAAGAATTGGCTGGAGAATAGGACACAGAGGTTAATAGTAAATGAAGTCCACTCTGAAGAAAGGGGAGTTACTAGTGGGGTACCGCATGGTTCAGTATTAGGACCAGTCCTCTTTATAAGCGACATTGCAGAGGGACTGGAAGGAAAAGTATGTCTCTTTGCAGATGACACAAAGATCTGCAACAGAGTTGATGCACAAGGTGGGGTGGAAAGGATGAGAAGGGACTTGGCAAGGTTAGAGGAATGGTCAAATGTATGGCAGCTTAGATTCAATGCTAAGAAGTGCAAGGTAATGCACCTGGGAAACAAAAACCCAGGGGAAGAGTACACAATGAGGAGTGAGATACTAACAACAACAAAAATGGAAAGGGACCTGGGGGTAGTCATATCAGATGACTTAATGGTGGGCAAGCAATGTGAGAGGGCAGTAAGGAGGGCTGGGGGGATACTGAGAAGCATAGGGAGAGGCATCACCAGTAAAAAACAGGAAGTTGTTATCCCTCTGTACAGACAGCTGGTGAGACCCCATCTGGAGTACTGCGTGCAGTTCTGGAGACCCAATCTCCGCAAGAACATAGACAGGATTGGAGCTATCCAGAGGAGGGCAACTTAAATGGTGCAGGTTCTGCACCGGAAGACATATGAAGAGAGACTAAAGGAGCTTAATATGTATAGCCCCAGGGAAAGGAGGGAGAGGGGGGACATGACAGAAACCTTCAAGTACCTCAAGGGAATCAACAAAGTCCAATAGGGTAGCATCTTTCAAAAAAGAGTAGTGCAAGAACAAGGGGCACAATTTGAAGATAGAGAGGGTGGCTCAGAGGTAATGTAAGGAAGTATTTTTCACAGAGATGGTTGTGGATGCATGGAACGGCCTTCCGGAAGAGGTTGTGGAGTCAAAAACAGTGGCTGAATTCAAGCATGCATGGGACAGTCATAAGGCAATTCTAGGGGTTGGGGGTAGAAAGAAGTAGGCTGCTGGTTAACTAGGATCTGCAGCTTATCCATTAGGTAGGGAAATGGGCAGACTGGGTGGGCCAAGTGGTCCTTATCTGCCATCAAATTCTATGTTTCTCTGCCTTGGCATGGTCAATGTCATGGGAAAACATTGTCAGAATGACTCTGGTGGTGGGTGCTGGTGGTCATAGCTGCGGCACATAGTGACATCCCCTGTGACATCTTCCTGCATCTGGTAGTGGTGACAGTGGCTAACAGCAGTCCTGTTGGTGGTAGTCCAGGGGGGCACACAAAGTCATTCCCTGTGGTGGCAGTGGCTAACAGTAATCCTGGTGGTGGTCCGGGGGGCACATAAAGTCATTCTCTGTGGTGGGAGTGGCTAACAGCAGTCCTGGTGGTGGTTCACGGAGGGCACACAAAGTCATTCTCTGTGGTGGCAGTGGCTAGCAGTGGTCCTGGTGGTGGTGGTCCAGGGGGGCACACAAAGTCATTCCCTGTGGTGGCAGTGGCTAACTGTGGTCCTGGTGGTGGTAGTCCGGGGGGGGCTCACAAAGCTCATGAAAAAGAAAACATGTATCATACAGCAAATGTCACTGCCTTTTAACAACCTCAGTTAAAACCTGCCAACATTAACCTCATCATCATCCTCATAAAGGAAGCTGCCCTCACAGTCATCTATGCCTGAAGTCTGACCACTAGGAAATTCTTTCTCCATTGTGTCATCATCTACATCAGTGGTAGGCTGTTTCATGCTGCCACTGCCAGTGCCACCAGGATGGTCTATGTCTACTTCACTAAAACCCCCATGACTAGGCCGGGGTATGAATACTGAGGTTGCAGTCTGTGCTGGTATGTGCCTCTCATTCGTTTTCATGAATGTTAGCAAACTAACATTTTCAGGAGAGCAGTTTGTCCGATGTTCCCAAACTATTGCACATGCTGAGCTGAATACCCTCTCGACACTTACACTGGAGGGTGGGCATTTGAGGTACTTCAGTGCCACTGCAGTCAGCTCTGGCTATTCACTGACCTTTCCATTCCAGTATAAAGGAGGATCATCAGTTATTGGCAGATGCCTGTTTTCAGACAAATATGACTCAACCATTCTCTGAGTCCAGTGGATGATGCATCATCCTGTTCTCCAGAATAATTTATTTCACAAATCCCCCCTTGGAACAAAGCCTCCCAAAGTGGTAGTGGGCTGTTGAGGTTTGCTGACCTTGGCACGTGACTTCTGTACCCCGTGAAGCAAGTGCACCAGTTGCCCACTGACATTTTTTACCTGTTCAGGCCCTCCCTCCAGTACTGAGGCAATTCCACGTTTGTATTTATTGGTCCAGCATTGTTGCTATGGCAAAGCTGTCTCTATGCTGAATGCTCAAAAATGCAATGATTCTGGTTGAATAATGTCAGCATGTTTCAGCAACATACTGCAAGCACTGTCTCTGACAACATCAAGCCCATGCTCTACATTCACCAATGTCTGCCTCAGCACCCACAGCAGATTGGCTAACGGAGGCAATCGCACCACTCACTGCCTGTGTGGCATGTTCAAAGGGCCACAAAATTGTTATTACAGAGTCCAAGAGGTGCCACTATTCAGTCGTCAGAGACATGGAGGATCTGGAACTGTCACAGCTAGTGTGCATCACAAGATAATCTGAGATGGCTTTATATTGTTCATACAATCTCTCTGCCATGTATAAAGTGGAGTTCCACTAGGCGAGAACTTCCAGCTTTAAGTGGTGCTGAGGGAGGTTGTTTTGCATCTGTAACTGCCAAAGTTGGTCACTGGCCTTTGCAGATCGTGAAACGTGAGAACAGATATGGCATGCAACTGTCAGCATTTCCTTTACATCAGGGTGCTGCAGAAAGTTCTGCACCACAAGATTTAAACAATGGGCCATGCATGGAACACAAAAAAAGCCACCATTTGTGATGCATTTCACCACATAAGGTGTTTATGTTGTTATGTTAATACTGTATAATCTATGCCTTACCATGCTCGTACGCTGTGTTGAATCTGTAACATTACCACTCTTATCTCCCACAAGGTGTTTATCTCTTGTTATGTTAATACTGTATAATCTATGCCTTTACCATGTTTCATATGCTGTGGTGAATCTGTATCCTCACATAAACTGTGACATGTCTAATTTGTACAATGTCGCTGTATGTACCTAAATCTATTATTCCTGTACTCTCCCAGGTCGCACCTGAAAATAGGCAATTGTCTTGTCTAGTGTACCTACCTGGTTAACAAAAGCTAAATAAAATAAATAAAATAAACATTTGACCCATTGTCACTTGCTATGAACCCAGCTCTCAGGGACAGGGGGTTTAGCCACTTGTCAATTTCAGTCAGTACCACGTCCAACATGTTTTCACCAGTATATGAACAGGTCATATTGCACATAGCAATCATTGCATGCTGTCGAATTCCTTGAAGATTGCTACCATGACACTCCACCTTATCTGCACTGATTATTCACATTACCAACAGCACAAACAACCCCTGGCACCTGTGCCCAGTGTGCAGTTATACACAAATATGAACTCTCCACTGTTTTGTCACTTGTCCACATGTCCATACTTAAATGGATGAATGTAGAGGAGGAATGTTGAAGGGCATGTCTTATTGAGTCAGACACAGTATGGTACAACTCGGGGACAGCATGGGTCCGAAAAGTATGTCCTGGATGGGACTTTCCATTTTGGACAAGCACGTCCAGCAAACTGCCGGAACCCAGAATTCTCCACAAAGTAGAAGGGCAACAGAGCAATTGCCAGCATTTCAGCTACAGCAGCATTAAGTTCACGTGACACTGTATGATTGGGTGGATACTTCAGCTTATGCGCAAAAACACTCTGTAACGTGGGCTGACTTAAACATTTCACACAGAGTGTGATGACAAATGGTTCTGCTCTGTGAATGGCAAGGGATGGAGTGTAGACGTTTGATGAAGACAGTTGCACAGGTGATAATGACAAACACACAGATGCAGTTATTTTGCCACATTTCCCAACCAGGGTTGATGTACCACTTTGCACTAGACATACTGCATTCACCACAACCAAAACTGCTACTCTCACCAGCACTGGATAACATTTCAAAATCATTATGCTCTTCCACATCATCATGCCTGTACTAATCCTCTGCTGTTATTTCATCACTACTGTACACATTTAATTTCCTACTAGATTTGGCAGTCATGGAAGGGGATAACATGCTCGTTATGGATGATGATGAGGGTGAATGCCCCACTGTGGTATTAGCTGCCTTCTTGTGCTGGGTCCATAGTGCCATGTGCCTATTCTTAAGAAGCATATGCTGTCCTCCTGTGCCCAGATGGCTTACTTTTTACCTTGACTTACGCGCACATGGCAAACCTGGCAGATTGCAACTGACTCATTATTTGCATCTTGCACAAAAAAATCCCAAACAATGGATTGTGATGCTCTACTTTTAACATGTCCCTGATGCTGCTTATTGGACTTCGTTCTTTTAAGCCATGAACTGGGGGGTGTGTTACGTGATTTTTCAGGCAGAACATACTTGGACTGCAACTGACTACCACGACTACCTATTACTATTACTGGGTCATCATCATCACCATCAACTGAAACTGGTAAATCACAGGTTTTACGGGGGGGGGAGGGGGGATTAATGCAAACAGACCCAGGCACAGCCACCTTGAATATCTTTTTCTCCAGTTCCTAAATGGGGTCAATTACATCATCATCATATTCATTGACATCACCCACATCCACATCTTCTGCTTGGATGCTGGCACGTGGACTGAATGTTGCAACTACAGCAACATCATCATCATCAGATTCATCATCGTCATCAACACCACCATCGCCTGATATTTTTTCACCACACTGTGAATCACTGCATGGAAAATTTGTGACCTGAACTGCAGTAGAAGAAATGTCACATTATATGCTATCATTGACATGATTATATGGGCTCCCTAATGCAAAAATATAAAGTAAAAGAATTAGCTCCAAGTTTTAAATGAAAGGGAGTTACTCATGACTCCCTTTCCCTCTGTTCTTCTGGCCTGAATCAGTGGGTCTGTGCTGGAAAGTCCATGGGAGGAAGGGAGCACAAACCAGGCTCTTGTGTCTGGGCTTCTGAGCTGTCCGTTGAGGCAAAAATCAGGTGAATCCCATGAGCGCGGCCTACTGCAGTGGGATCTAACAAGGCATCACACAGTAGGTGATTAAAGCAGGCCGGGAGGCCTCTGGCACTTGATGTGCGATGACAACTCAAAATCGCTGAAACACGAGGAAAAGGGCCGCATATTCACCAAGGCACACAGACAGCTCACCATAGTCCAAAACAATAAGAGCAGGTAAGTTTACCTTGCTAATTCTCCCAGAGGAGAGATAACAACAGCAGGAGTACTCAGAAAGTCATTTAAACAAGTCAGGCAGAAAGGCTTTCAATTCCATGGTCGTCTGCTCTTGGGTGCCATAAGGGGCCCACTTCTCTTCGTGTTTAACCTGCAGGATGGCCGGGTACTGCATCCGGAAGGGCTTGCCAGCTGCTATGAGTTTAGACAATATTGGATGGAATTCCTGCCTCTTCATCCGGACTGACTGGGGCAAATCCTGGGTGATTCTGATTCTGTGCCCTTCCCACTGCACTTCATGTAACTCTTTAATCTTAGCAAGGATATGTTGTTTATCCTGGAAGTTGAGCATTTTGAAGATAGGAGGCCTCGAGGGAGCACCCGACGGTGGGTGTGGGGTGCAGGGAGTGGTGGGCCCACTCAATGTTGTAGGAGGCTGCATTGGGTGATGGCCCTGCTATTTTGATGCAGAATTTCTGGATGAATAGAATCGAGTTATTGCCCTCTTCTGCTTCTGGTAACCCAATGATCAGTAAATTGTTGCACCGACTGCGCCCTTTTAAATCTTCAGTCTTTTCTTCCAATTTCTTGAGCCTGTGTCTGATGTTGATGTTGTCTTTCTCCACTCTTCCCTGCCATTTTTCAACCGAGGCAAGCCTTATCTTGGAATCTCCCACCTTGAGTGCTAGGGAGTCCATGGAGGAACGGATTTGGTGGAGATCTGCGGATATGGTGGAAATCGTCTCCTGGATTGGTGATATAATGTCCAGAAAACACTCCTCTGTCAATGCTGTGCTGCCAGTTGGGTTGTTGCTGGAGCTGGCGACTTGCTGCTTGGGCCTTTTGGTGGCCTTGTCTTTTTAGAGTGTAGGTGGTGGAGAATGCCGCGGGGGAGCTTTTTTCATGTAGCCCTCCATCACAAACACTCCTATTCAGATGCTGCACTGTTCTGACTCCTTTCCCAGTGATTTTTACCCAAATTGAGATTCTCAGGTAGGCGGTAGAAAGATTTGATTGTGGGCAAGATGAGAAATGAGGTAAAAGGCACTGTTCTCGCTTAGGCAGCCATCACATGACCTTTAAAATTCTTAGATTTGATTTCAGAAGTGATTCTTAGATGTAGATCCTTCTGGGATAAATATTTCTGTTTCAGGGATTAATGACACTGGTTTAGCCAGGTATGTGATTTAGAACAAGCAAAAATAACATATAGTGTCCCTAAGTAGCTTTCCCTCATGACCAAATGGCCCCCTAAATCTTACACTTGTTACTTTCCTTCATCATGCGCCTTAATGTAATCTATCCCTCTTTTCCTTTCCTTTCCTTCCTTTCTTCCTTCCTTCCCTCCTTCCTTCCTTCCTTCCTTCCTTCTTCCATCTGTCAATCTCCCCTCTTCCCCACCACCCCCTTATTTCTTCTGCTATCCTCTTGAATCTGCCTTCAGCCCCAAACCCTCCACCCTCCCCCAAAAAGCTTCCATAAGGCCTTCCTGGGCTGATGCTTCCCCACTTCTTGAGTGGGTGTTTGCCACCCTGGGCTGCTGTAACCCCTGAACATAGCCCTCCATCCTGATAACTCAGTCTGCTGCAGTACCTCCCTTTACCTTACAGGCATGCCCCCATCTGAATTGTCCTCTCTTCCTTAAACTGCCTTAACCCTCTCACAGACTTGTAGTACTTATAATAACCTGCTGACTTAGTCTGTTTGTTTATGTTTATATTAATACTTAGTGTCATATTTGTTATTAGCCTGCACTTACAGCTCCATTGTATACCCATATGATTTATTTTCCTTTTTAAATCGCTGCTAATGGAATTCTGATGTGGAACCTATATAATGAGCTTGTCCTCAAAGGTTGTTAATCCAAGATCACAATAAATAAATAAAATAAATAAATAAAACAAGCATCGCACCTATCCCATTCTGGGTTATAACATTCATGAATTAATGAATTATAATTACTGACCTTCATTTTTTCCCATAGAGAAAGCCGGTTATAATTTGCCATTATAACCAGCAAATACGTGCCAGCTTTCTCTAGGAAAACCATGAGCCATCCACACCGATAAAACAAACCACATTTAATCTGAAACTCACGGTCTGTCAGCTGGCTTTGTCTTCTCGCTGCTTAAAATCAACACCCTATGTCCTCTATAACACGGAGAAAGACTATCAAGATAAGTTAAGCTAAGGTAGAAACTTTTCTCATCATCCCTAACACACACTAAACAAATCTCTTTCTCCCTACAGGCATCACGAGCTCTTTAAGCAGCTCGCTACGAACAGCATAACCATGACAACCGGAACCCTCACTTAGCAACAGAGAAATGAGTAAAAACCTAAGAACTTAAAATATTCTTACAAAATGTTTAAAAGTTTTCTTTGTTTAACACCATTTACAGTTTTAGAAACTAGATTTACTTCTCATAGAAAATGCAGTTACTGAGTGAACTTACAAAACAGACCTCGCAGTTTCAAGTACTGTAAGTTAACACAATTTCAAAGCCAAAAAAAAGAAATGTAATTAAATCATTCAGTTAAAATCTATTTCACTATTACAAAGTCCTTTAATAAAATACAATTAATGAATCAGAGTACTGCACACTCCTTTGCAAAATGGCACAGTTTGTCATATAAGCTTCCTATGTGTGAAAAAATGAAGGTCAGCAATTATATAAAATAAAGTTTGGGGAGGTGGTTCAAACTCGAAGTTTACACACACCCTCAGTGTGGGATGCCTTAATAAACCCCTTGGGCTTCACCCTCGGGGTTTATGTGGCATCCCACACCTCGGGTGTGTGTAAAATTCTCATTATAACCACCTCCCCATACATTATTCTCTATATAATTTAATGAATACAAAGGTGATACAGACCATGTGGTACCTGCTCCATCCCAAAACTCTAGAATATAAGGACATTCAAAAAACAAATCAGCCATTGTTTCCAATTGTTCTAAACTACCAGGTCTAGTACAGAAAAAGCCCTCTAACTGCTTATGCTTCTGGTTAGCTTTAACATTTAGTTTGTCATTACAGCTTAATTAAAGAGTATACCACATTTTAGGAGGGATTCTATGATTCCATAATAACCAAGTCAAATTTGTATGAAGTGGAATGGGAATATGCTTAAACATGGTAGGTTCTGAAAATATAGTATTTATAATATATTAATACTATGATTTCCTGGGTGTATCTCTTAAATGATTATAAGTAACTTCCCTGGTTTTAAGCTTAAAGAAAACCTTCTTCATGTAAATAAGGGTAAGACTGTGAGCATGGCCCAGTTTAAGTTTCTCTAGTTTCTAAAGATTTAGCCAGACCTCAATACTAGGAAATATCCAGATACACCAGGGTTTCTGATCCATAAGAAATCTAAAGTTACTATAAAAAATGCAACAAAAAAAAAAAAACATTAAAAATATCATAGCTACCAAATCAGGAATAGGGATGAATGGCCCACTCACTGGTATAAAAATTTAGTGATTTTTGTTGTCAAAATTCCACATACAGTATGACACCAAAAACAAGCATTCACTGTGGTCAGTGTTTCGTAGTGAACCCACTACTTGTTCAGGATCTTTAATTGGTGAAATACATCAAACCTTAAAAATGTGACTTCAATCAACAGTCTGTAAAAGGTTGTCCTTCCCTACATTATTCAACATTAACTTTTTTCAACTTACTAGGTTATAAATAAGGGTGCCAAATTCCCCTCATATAAACCATTATGGGACTAGTACCTTTAGTTAATATTATTTCAAAAGTGCTTATTCTGTAATAATTTATATAATTATATTTTCCAGTGTGAATATAAAAAAACTCACCTTGCTGCTAATGGTAAAATATCCTTACTCTTGCTTGCTGAAGCATTTTCCTTAAATGCTGTCCTGAATAAAATATTATTTAGGCAAAATTAATCACAACACACTAAAGATAGTGGTTTTAAAATAAATTTATTTTTTTGCAGTTAATTATTTTTATCGAAATTCAATTCAAATCAATTCATTTATTTTTTAACCAGGAAATTACACCATTGAGATTCTCATTTACAAGGTGGTCCTGGAGGGACAACACAAGGTTATACAAAAACACAACATGGTTTATACAATATAGAGTGAGTAATACACAACAAGGTAGTCAGTGCAATTACACAGAATTAAAGTACCTACATAAGTGCTTAAATGACTAACTGTATGATTATATCGCAGACCAGGGTGGTAAAAGAGATAGGTAAAGAATGGGCTTTAAAGAGGGAGTAATGCAATGATAGGAGAACAATAAGTAGGAAGGGGGAAATATAGGGGCTAATGAAGACATGGAAAAGGAATAGCAAGAGCAGAGGCAGACAGAGGAGTATAAAAAAGGGAGAACAGGGAGAGCCGGAGGGCAAGTGCAGTGGTAAGTGCCAAACAAAGCTTCTTAAGGGGAGAGGCTAGGCATGACACCCCTTTCTAATACTTTCAGAAATAGAAATATATACAAATGAACAGATCATATTAATAACAAATTAAAACAATTTGAAGCAAACTGAAACAATCTGAAACTTCACACTTAAACAGATATGTACAAATAGGCTAACTATAGGTAATAACCTCTGCAAAGCTATTAGAGAGCATGTAATAACATCAAAGAGAATACTAGTAAGACTAGATCAGTCTGCAGGATTCTAGACTGCATATATGAAGGAGAGAATGGAGAACCCAACATCAGATAAGATGCAGTTTTTTTAAACAAAATGTGATATCCTATCCAAAGTACTTGCATTTCAGACAGCAGACAGCCATTGGGAAAATTTTGGTAAATCTGGGGATCACCATTTTTCAAAAATTAAAAGCTTAGCTTCAATACCTACCTTTATGATCCAATGCAAATGTGATCTGGGTGGAGATGGGGCTGGGTCAGGAGGTCCCAAAAGAAATAGTTGAGGGGTATGTGGCAAGAAGCCACCCAGAATGTGATTACATCATGCATATATTTGTGCCCAAAATGCCTGAAGACATGGACAGCTCCATAAAATGTGTAAAAGGTCAGCATCAGAAACATCACATCTCCAACAGGTAGCATGAGTCAAATGCCCCAAGGTTTTGAGGTGTACAGGTGAGTGACACCAGTAATGCATGACTTTATTCTAAATAAGTAAACTTCTAGTATCTGGGGAAGCAGTGTGAACTATGTGCCAGAACCAGGTACATCTAGTTGCAGAGATATCGATCTGTAGTGCTTGGGACCATTTACACTGGGCACTATCTGAAGGATCCAGGATTCTAGAAAGAATATGGTTATTAATCATTCCTGCCTTACCCATGGAACCAGTTAACCATGACCACAAAAAGAGGAGGGTGAGTAAGATGATTTTAGAGGATAAAGAAAGGAGACAAGCAGTAAGAGTTCTTTGTAACTGAAGATGCTTTCAGAAGTCCTCCTTACAGAGGTTATAGTGGATTTGAAGGTTTTGAAAATAATCCAAATGAGTAGTGTTTGGTTGCCAGAGATCTGCTAAGGCATGAACACCTCTAGTGTGCCAGGATTCCCAAAGCAGTGGATGTCCCTCTATCTTAATAGGTGAGTTCTGCCATAAAGGAAGCAGGGAAAGAAGGGTGCGATTTTCCTGCAGCCAAGACTTCCAGTTTCCTCCATGCTTTAATGATGGGGTTGCTATTGGGCCTGTAGAGGGACTCTGTACATGGAATGTGAAAAGTCAAGCTGCTAATGAGCAGCCAGAGGCCATATATTGCTCATTCTCAACCCAAAGAGGGGGACGTACTGGGGGGAAAATAACCGCAAAATTTGTGCACACCAAAAGCCAACAAAATAAGTGAAAAAAAAAAAAAAGAGGAAAGTCCCACTCCTCCAAGAAACTCTCAGTTTAGTTCTGCTGAATCTAGGAGGGTGGATTTCCTATAGAAAATCCCCAATCATCTTATTTATTTTTGAAAACGGAGTAGTGGGAATATGTATCAGTAGGTGTGCTATATCATACTTAAGTTTAGGGGCCAAAACAATTTTTATTGCTGCTATCGTACTAGTGAGAGATGCAAATGCTTCCAATGGTCACACTCATCTAGAAGGTTCTTCAGGAGGGGTATAAGATTATCCAAAACCATCCCTCAAAGTTCTGTGCTTACTCTGAGTCCTAAATATTTTATGCCTTTGAGGTAGTGGTGGGCGAAGTGGCCTCAATTAGCTCCATGAAGTGATTCACAGAGCCAAGGCGAATTCGCGAAGTACTCCACAACGCGAAGCAGAGTAATTTGTGTTATGTTGGGTAACTTGAAGTCCATTGAAATCAATGATTTCGCGTTACCCCGCCTTCCCAGACCACTACTCCACCAATTTTAAAGGCGAAGTGCATTGAAAATAATGTACTTTGCCTCACTTCGCCTTGTTTTTAAGTTTCAAAGGTGAATTTTGCAGTGATTAATGGGATTTCAGGTCACATGGGCTCTAGATTGTTCTGCACAGCCTCAGTTCAGAGTAGTGTGTGTAGGAAGCTGTAGGAAACAGTCTGCTCTAAGAGCTCTCTGTGATTTAAACATTCTAAAAGCTGTTAAAAAAGCCTTTTTGAGTAATTATTTTTGCTGAAACTTTAGTTCATCGATTGTAGGAAACCCTCCTCTGCTCATATCATCGAGCATTTATTGTTTGTGTATGGATTTTGAATGTTAATGTACAACATTCAGTCTGTGTACTGAGAGACAGTGGAAGTGTGCTTTGGTGGAGGGGTGTATCTGTGGTGTAGGTAGATTAACTTGGAGAAAAAAACAGTTCTTTCTGTTTTGGTGATATTTTTCTTGCATAACTGTGTTAATGTACACACAGTAATATTTTCAATAATTCTTGACTTTTTTTGCTGATTGTTGTGGTGCAGCAGTGCATAATTTTAGTTTGTTTAAAATACGTGGTTATATTACTGAAGTTTTCAATTTGTTACACATTATTTACTGTGTATGTGTGTATGTGTGTGATGCGTGTCATCAAATCAGACACCTTTTATTGTGCCACATAGTAATTTCAGCAATGTGAACCTGCTATCCACTGTTGCTGTGTGATTTTTGTATGTCTTTGAGGTATCTTTACTGGTACTAGTACTTGTGACTGTTACTGCAGTACACTGCCCCCCCCCCACTGTGGCCCACCCCAACCGACAAAGGTATTCTTTTTCAGATTTGAATTTCTGATGGTGATCACTGGTTAGGTGTTGTGCCTTTACGTCTGCATCTCTTCAGTGCACAGCGCAATCTTAATTTGTCTGTGCATTTGCATCTCTTTAGGGCCCAATTTCCATCTGTAAATTAAGTCAGTTGTTTCTTTGGCTTCCCTTCAGAGTAATGGACAGGTGTGGTGCATATCTCTGCATGAACATTGTACTGATTAATATGCGTTTTTAAGTCAGGGGCATCATCACGAGTCACTCGTGATACAAATCACGTTCTTCATCATCACGGTCACAAATCACGATTCACAATCACGTCACCAATCACAAAATTAATTTTTTTACTAGTTACTTGGATGTATTGTAATCCTGTTTTGTAGTATCTCTCTAGGCTTCACCACCCCACTGTGTACTCATTAATAAGAGTTTTTAAATTGGGGAATTTTGTGCTACAGCTCATCGGGGAAGTACAGCCATAGGCATTCATGTTTCCATACAGTTTCATATTGGCTATCTCACACCGAATCAAGTTCTTCATCATCACGGTCACAAATACAGTCATAAATCACGATTCACAATCATGTCACGAATCACAAAATAAATGTTTTTTCTAGTTACTTGCATGTATTGTAAGCCTGTTTTGTAGTATGTCTCCAGGCTTTACCCAGTCACCAACACTGTACTCATTAATAAGAGTTTTTAAATTGGGGGAGTTTTATGATACAGGCTCAGCTCATCAGGGAAGTACAGCCATAGGAATTTGCATTCCTTCCTGTACAGCATGTGAGTTACAGTACCGTAAGTAGTGGTGTGCGAAGTGGCCCCAATTCGCTCGGCAAAGTGATTCATTAAGTAACACAGAATCCATGGAATACTCCACAAACTGCAATGTGAAGCGGAGTACTTCGCTTCATAATGAGGAATGTAAAGCCCATTGAAACCAATGACTTTGCATTATTCTGCCTTCTCCAAACCACTTCTCCACCAATTTTAAGGCAAAGTACATTGAAATCAATGTAATTCGCCTCACTTCACCTTGTAATTGAGCTCCAAATGAAATTCTGCAGTGATTCATGTAATTGCAGGTCACATGGGCTCTAGATTGTTCTGCACAGCCTTAGTTCTGGCCTGGGTAGTGTGTGTGTGTAGTGGTAGCTGGAGACAGTTTGTTCTCAGAGCTCTGCAATTCAAAACCTCTAAAAGCTGTTTAAAATGCCTTTTTGAATCATTTTTTTTTTTGCTCAACATTTAGTACATCAAAGTTTGTAGGAAACCCTTCTGTGCTCATATCACAGAGTGTATATTGTTGTGTGTGGATTTTGAATGTTAATTTAGAACAGTCAGTCTGTGAACTGTGAAGTGTGCTTTGGGGTGGCGTATTTGTGGAGTAGGTACATTAACTGGGAGAAACTGGGAGAAAAAGGCAGTCTTTCTGTTTTGGTTATATTTTTCTTCTATAATTGTGTTAATGTACTCACAGTAGTATTTTCAGTAATTCTTGACATTTATTTGCTGATTTATTTATTTAGCTTTTGGTAACCGGGTAATTACACTAGACAAGTAATATGCCTATTTTCAGGAACGACCCGGGAGAATACAACAGTGGGAACAGAGAGGTACAGAAAAACACACAGATTGTTGTGGTACAGCAGGTTATAATTTGTCTGTTTAAAACATTTGGTTATATTACTAAAGGTTTTCAATTTGCTACGTATTACTTGTAGTATGTGTGTGTGTGAGTGTGTGTGCGATGTGTGCAATTAAATCAGATACCTTTTATTGTGCCACAGAGTAATTGCAGCAGTGTGAACCTGCTATCCACCGCACCTGCATGAATATTTTGTACTGCTTTGTGGTATCTTTGCTGATAGTGGATTGTTACTGCCATGCACTAATCCCCCAACTGGTAAAATGTATGTCTTTCCAGATTTGGATTTGTGATTTGTGAGCACTGGTTAGGTGTTGTTGTGCCTTTTTGTATGCATCTCTTGAGTGTGCAGCGCAATCTTAATCTGTCTTAGTGTTTGCAGTACACCATTAATTCTGTGAGACTGCATTTCCTTGTTATGCTCTCATTTCACTTTGTCAGCACTGGGGAATTTTCTAGACACAAGACAGTTGCATTTTGTCAGCAATGGGGAATTTTCTGGACACAAGACAGCAGCAATTTGGGGATGCACATTAATTCTGGTGACTCTGTGTGTGACCACTCCGTGCATGACTGAGTGCGCCATTAATTCTGGAAGACTTCATATTTCTTGTTATGCTCTCATTTCACTTCATCAGCACTGGGGAGTTTTCTGGATACAAGACAGTAGCATTTTGGGGATGCACATTAATTCTGGTGATTGTGTGTGCGGTGCTGCCAGTATTGTTGTCACTCCGCCTTACTTCGCGTTAAGGCGGAATGACAATGTGAAGTAATAATCACAAGGCAAAGTGAACCTTTTCTATGGGGCACTCCATGTAGCGAAGTGCCAACGCAAAGAGGCCACTTCGCGGGCACTTTGCCAACGGAATTTAAATTTGCTGCATCTCTAGTTGTGGTGATGATTCGTCTTAGTGCAGTTTAGTTAACATCACCTGACAGCGTGTCATAGGTGGCTCAGTTTAGCTGGAACAGGGGGTAGATATTGTTGGTATTTAATGTTTAATTATTTGTTAGTTGTTTTTTTTGGGGGGGTGGGATGTGAATCAGTGTATGCAAACCCTTCAGATTCACGTGCTGTTTGTTGAGGGTATATGGGGTGGGCAAATCTGCCCAGATTTCTCCTGTTGTTTTGGGCCTAACTTTTCCCAGGGACAAGAGCTGGTTCTATATCTACCATTCACTGCAGGACCCAATATTGTATGTTACTATATGAGTATCCATGGGAGAACCTTATATGTTTGTAAGTTGGAACATCATAGGGGGTCAAGACAGAAAGAAGCGAATAATGGTTTTAAAGCATCTCGCCCATTTAACAGCAGGAATCACCTGTCTACAAGAAACTCACTTGCAAAGACAGGACATATCTCTCTTTAAGAGAAGTTGGGTGGGACAAGTCTTTGGTGCTGGTGCTTCCTCCAAAGAGGGGATACTGTTATTCTTATTGATAAGTCTGTACCGTTTGTCATGACGCAAGAATGGTGGGACCCATCTGGAAGGCACATTATAATCCGGAGCACTTTGGAATCCTTCCCAATACTAATAGGCTCCATCTATGGCCCAAATGCAGACTCTCCCCTCCTCTTCACTCAGCTACTTTCATTAGTGCCTCTTGACCCCCCCCCAGTAGTGACCTTCTTAGATGGGGACTGGATTCTGGTTCCCCAAACAGACCTAGACTGCTCAGACAATAGGAGACTAGGGTTATCCCTGGCTCAATGGGCACTAAGCGACCTCATGTCGGGTTGGGTCTTATTGATGTCTGGCGTACTCTACATCCCTCAGACAGACTATATTCCAATTACTCCCTGCCACATGGCACACTATCCAGAATAGACTACTGACTGGTAAGTGCTTTTAGTCTCCCAGGTGTCCTAGAGGTATCCATTCACCCCAGAATAATATTGGACTATGCCCCAGTCAGGGTTCTCCACTTATTGGATCCAGGTATATGTAGAGACTCCCTCTGGTGCCTGAACTTTCAGTTGTTTCA
Source organism: Neoceratodus forsteri (assembly GCA_016271365.2). Taxonomy (NCBI): domain Eukaryota; kingdom Metazoa; phylum Chordata; order Ceratodontiformes; family Ceratodontidae; genus Neoceratodus; species Neoceratodus forsteri. Next base: position 378,233,604 of record CM057449.1, read on the forward strand.
GATCCCCAACACTCTGACACACACCCAGGAATTTATATCCACCTTTCTGGATATTAACCTGGGCTTGGTGGCTAGAGTTGATACGATATGAGCCACCCTTAAATGTGCCCTTTGTGGGGATTTCATTTGCATCTCATCCACCAGAGCTCGAAAGAGTGAGCTCCTCTTGGATACCCTCTTGGGCAAAATTCACCACAGGGAATCCTCCCTCCCTCCAGTGCTCCTCTCCTGAGGCAGCCTGGGCTGAGCTCCATCATCTGCAATCACAGTTCTCAGATCTGATGGTGCAGAAAGTGGAGCTAGCCATCCATCGTACGAGGCTGATGTACCTGGAGTCTGGAGAGAAAGCCGAGAGCTTCTCACCCTTAGACTGAGACAAGCTGACTCAGTAAAATTTATACCAAGTCTAAGAGCGCCTCGATAAACCCATAGTCCCCCCGGACATGCCGCCATCTCTGGAGACTACTATAGTAGGTTCTACTCTCTGGAGGACTCATCTCCTACATCAGACCAGAACATCTGGGACTATCTACAATCTGTAGATCTCCTGGAACTGCCCTCATGCCTTACACAATGACTTGGTGCCCCAATTTCCCTTATGAAGGTCAACCATGCTATTAGGCAATTGCCCCAAGATAAAGCCCCTGGACCAGATGGCCTACCAAATAACCTATACAAAGCCTGTCTCCTACAACTCACCCCATTACTTGTAGAAGTCTTCAACTTATGGTCCTCCCAGGGAATCCAAGACCCTAGTTTCTTAACTGCTTTGATTACCCTGATCCCCAAATCGGGAAAAGACACACTGTGTCCAGGGAGTTACCGTCCAGTCTCCTCCTGAACTCAGACGTCAAGATCCTAACCAAAGTCCTGGCCAATCGTCTTCCCTGATTATGGGAGGGGTTATTGGTAGGAACAGGTGGGATTTATGGGAGGGAGGATATCAGGGACCATATGAGAATATTTTGCACATTCTAGTGGCGCCTAGGGAGTCTGAGATTCCAGTGTTCTGGTCTCCATGGACGCCGAAAAGGCCTTCGACTGTGTCTCTTGGCAATTTGTATTTGCTTCCCTGCTACAATTGGAATTCCTGAGGACATCATCAAATGTATCCAAGTCCTTTATACTCTCCCATCAGCACAAGTGTGGTAGCAACGGTGCCTGTCGGACTCCTTTCCCTTGCAATGAGGTTACAAGTCAGGGTTGGCCTCTCTCCCTACCCTTCAACTTCTATTTGAAACCTTGATCAGAAAAATTCTCGCCTCTCCATCTATCAGGGGCATCCAGATAGAGGAGAAGAAATACGTCTTATTGGCCTATGCTGATGACCTTCTCCTGCATATTGAGGATCCAGAGACATCTATACCCGCTTTAGGTTGGAGTTGGATACATTTTCTGCAGTCTCGTACTATAAGTTGAATCTGTCCAAGACGAAGATTTTTCCTGTCAATGTCCACACCACAAAATCAAGTCGTGACAGATTCGGCCTGTCTTGGGAACCCACAGTCCTCACATATCTAGGGATCAGTGTTACAACAGACACTTCCCACCATGATTAAAAATAACTTTTCCAACCTAGTGCAGATAATACAAGTAGACCTAGATCGGTGGGGAGCATTACCTTTCTCTAGCTTGGGTAGCATTAACATTTTCAAAATGAACATTTTACCAAGGCTGCTCTACCCATTGGGTATGTTGGGGGTTTTCTTTCCCAAAACCTGGTTCAGGAGGCTGCAGAGACTTTCAATTCCTTCCTCTGGAAAGGCAAGATGGTGAGAAGGGCATACTCCAACTTAACGGCTCCAAAATTGCAGGGCAGTCCTGTGCTTCCCTCTCTCTTCAACTATTATGGCATTCAACACATTAGTAAAGTGGCAATTTGGTCCAAAGAAGACTCACAAGGGACTGGAGACAACTATCTCCCCATTTGGCTGGACATAGAAAAGGACCTGGCACATAGGTTCGCCAGCTCACTCCATGCCTTAGCCTACCTGATTCCCTCTTGTCTCCTGTGCCCACTTAGAGCCTCTCCTGTGGGGTGGTCCTTAAGGCCTTGCAGCAGATGCAAATACACCTGTCAGAGAACTGGAACTATTCCCCTTCCCAATCTATTTTTAATAACTTACATTTTCAGATTGGGCATCGTCCCACCTCACCTGCATTTCTTCCCAAACTGAAGCATACCACTTTGGCTGATTTCCTCTCTCTGAGCCATATATGACATCGGCATAAGATTGGGATTTATTTATTTATTTAATTATGTTTTTTTTTATTTTAGTCTTTGGTAATCGAGTAAGGCCCATTAGGCACAAGTGCTTGTTTTCAGGGGTGACCTGGGAGCACTGGGTGGTTAAGTGGCTTGCTCAAAGTCACACACTATGCAAGTGGAGGTTGTGAGAATCAAACCCAGGTCTTGTCCGCTGGATTTACCAAGCTTGTTCACAGCTTGTTACTCTAACCTCTAGGCTATACTGCCAGTCCGATAATTGTCTTATAGACTAACTTACGACAGGTGAAGAGAGGGAGGGAGTCTTTATTGCTACACACAATGCCAAGTTTAGGGTGTAGCTTAGAGGTTATGACATCTATATGCTCAGAGAAATTTAAGTGAGGATCAAGCCAGACCCCTAGGTATTTGTAGGCCATAATATTGTCTAGGGAGGAACCATCTAGGGTAGTAAAAACTGATAGGGAAGGTAATCTAGCCATTTGTTTTGAAGAACTGAAGATCATTAAAATGGTTTTGGAGGTGTTTATTTTCAACTGGCTATTGAGGAACCAGCATTATGTTGATTGTAGGTCTTGTTGAAGTGGGGTAAGGACATCTGGGACAGTTGGCCTAGAGACAAAAAGAATAGTGTTGTCTGCATACATATGTATCCTTGAGCTGGTACATATCAAAGGGAGGTCATTTATAAAGGCTGAGAACAGGATAGGACCAGGTATAGACCCTTGTGGTACCCCTGCTAGTATGGGTGGGGGTGGCGTTTTCTACCCTAACTGATTGCTGCCTGTTTTTGGGATAAGATGTGAACCAACATACTGACAGAGGGGCTAGGCCAGCTGTGCCTAGTTTAGTGAGGAGGAATGGGTGGGAGACTGAGTCGAACACCTTGGCCAAGTCCACAAAGATGGCAGCTGTCAAGTGGCCATGATCCATGGCTGCGTGGATGTGTTCTGTGATACGAAGTAGGGATGAGACAGTAGAGTGGTGCTTGTGAAAGCTGGATTGGAATGGAGATAAGAAGCAGGTGGAGGTAAGGTACTCTGACAGTCTGGAGTATGCTAGGGATGTTTGCATTTTGGCTAGGGCAGGGAGAAGGGAGATATGACAGTAATTACTGGGGACTGTAGGGCCCACTCCTTTGTGGAGTGAAATCACCATAGCCATTTTCTAGATCTCAACGACTGTTCCAGAGGAGAAAGAGAGTTTAAGTATGTGGGTTAAAGGAGCAGCAATTACTGAGACCGACATGTGCAAGAGTTTGGGGTGAATACTCTCTCGGCTGTTTTTTTGACGTTTAGTAATAAGAGAGCATGTACAGCTTCTTGAGGGGAGACTGGTAAGAAATGGAAGTTATTTTGTGTGGGAGAGAGTTGTAAAGAAATTAAGAATGTCTGCAACAGTTTAAGTGTCCGAGATGGACTGGCCATTGTGTTTTAGGACTGGAACTACTGTATTGCTTGAGCGGGGGGAGAGGGGATTGATCAAGGTATGGATTGTCTTCCAGAAGGAAGCAATGTTAGTGTTCTGCAGGTTCTTTTTGAAGTATTCTGCCTTGGCACAATGGATAGCCTTGGTGCAATTATTCTGGAGTGATTCGTAGTGTTGTCTTGCATGAGGGGACAGGGAGGACTTGTAGAGTGACAAGACATTGTCATGAGCCATGCATCGGTCAATCAGTGCTGCAGAGATACAGGGGTGGTGTAATTTTCTAACTCTTGTCTTGATCAAGCGGCATGATAGTCCCAGATCTGGGTTAGAGTGGATAGGAAGCTGGTGAGTGCAGAGTCCATGTCAGGTGCAGAGTAGCAAGGGGCTCAGTTTGCTGTGCTCATGTCGTGTAGGAAGGCTTCACAGTTAATCAAGCTTAAAGGCCATATATTTAGGTATTTGGGGGCTTAGTGTTGGAGGTGGATTTTCCTGACACAGTAGGTGACACAATGATCACTTAGGGCATTGGGCAGTACACCAGCAGAGGAGATTATGTGGGGTGGAAAGAGAGAATCCAATCTATGAGAGAAAGGTTTTAAGAATGAAGTAACTTGAGTCCCTATAGACACTGCTCAGGAGGACACTGCCTCCCCACCAAATGAGCAGCTGTACACTGTTATAAATATTAATGATTTTGTCTGTTTACCTGTTTCTACTCCTGATTTACCTGTTCCAGGAGGTGCTGGAGATGTTGAGGTATTTTCTTCCACCAGATCCTGTAATAACCCAATCACTGGAGAACAACCCTACCCCCACCCCGGCTCCTAGTCTAGACACTGCAGCACCCACTCTGGAAATGAAGAACCATTCTTTAGGAGATTAGGGCAGAAAGATGCATGACATTCCTTCAGAGGATTTCCTGGCACAGGCCAGGAGAGCAGAGGCCAGTTCTGCATGGTGGATCTGTTTTCAACCCAGGATGAACTTGCACAACAGTGAAATGCTGTTCATTTGAAATAAAAGGGAGGATTGGAATTGCCTCCTCATAAGGTTTAGGTTATTTGAAAGCTGGTTAAGGAATCAATAGGTGTTTTGCTTCATAGCTATGTGATGTTATTTATGTCAAAAAAGAATAGTGTGTAAGAGTGATGTCCATAGTCCAAAAAGTCCTTTATAATGCTTTAATGTTCTTTAGTTCTCACCAAGATTCCAGCTGGCAACAGTTTCGTAGCTAAACGCTACTTCTTCAGGCCAACATACCTTGTTTTCTCTTTTGATGATAAAAAGGTGCGGTCTAAGAGACGGTCAGAGAATGGTATTTTAGCCAGTATGAACTGTTGCAAGAAACAGAGAAATATTCTCAGGAAATGAAGGATATATTCAATATAGCAAGTGATAATACTGTACATAAAAAAAGAAGACAGGAACCAGAGCATAATGGTAATGAGAAAGCTATCAGAAAATATATAATTATCATCAAAAGAGAAAACAAGGCATGTTTGACTATGAGTAATTGAATACAGATTAAGTCATCATGGAAGGGAAAGTATTTTTTATAGAGAAGCCTACATATCAGAATCAACACTATTGTATTTTGTTGGCCTGAAAAAGTGGCGTTTAGCTATGAAACTGTTGCCAGCTGGAATTTTGGTGTGAACTAAAGAACATTAAAGCATTATAAAGGACTTTTTTGACTATGGACTTCACTCTTTCATGTTATTCTTTTTTGTTATATGTTTAGCCTAAGTAAGATGGTCCAGATGGAATAAACGTAACAACTGGGCATCCTGTACCAACATTTATTTAAAATAAGTATGTTATTTATGTGCCATGGGAATCCACCAATGACATCAGTTTTAAATCTGTTGAGATTTCTGAATGATTTGGGGTGAAATTTTAAAAATGTAAAAATACAGAACTTTTTGTCACCCATCATTGCTCTTCCTCTGTAGAAACCATTAGTTAACAGTACACTGCCAGTTTTTTGCTGACTTTTTTGTAACTCACAGAAAGGTGGATGCTGCCATCTACGTGCTTTGATATAGCAATATATATGCCCCAGTCCCAATGTATGATTAATTTAGCTCACTTTTCATAACATTTGCTATTTCATTTGTCTCAAGCAAATCTCCGGCAGCGGGAGTCTCCAGCAATTTCACATCGCAACATGGCACTGGAGTACCATCAAACTCATACATGGACGAGTTAGGATTTTTTTTTTGTGCACTGTTATCCAAGTATACTCTGCAAGATATCATGTTAAAATAGCAAACCAAAATGAGTGACTCATAAATTAATGTTATCATTTTGGTCGCTTTCAGGTTCAGCGATTGTGAAGGGGATAGCGAAAGAGGGAATAGTGAGGGAGGATGGGAAAAACAACGAGGGGAGGGAATAGTGATGGGACGGAAGGAAGAGGGAGGGAGGAAGAGGGATGGGCCAAGTTGGGATGTGGAGCCTGAGCTACCTATATAGTGTAGGGGGTAGGGACACCAGCTGCAATAGTGGTGGTCCCGGGTTCGGGACTACATACAGGTATTTTAGTTTAGCTTTGGCAGGCGGTGTTTTTTTTTAAAGTTATTGGCGTCCTCAGTCCCTCATCTTTCCTCCAGTGTCTAGCCCCCTCAGAGATAATTATAAAAGTTTGCGGGGTGCGGGGGGCATAGCCACCCACATTAAACATTTATTTAGATACGCGCTGATTTAGTATTCAACGAATATGGCTGTGTGCTTAAATGATGTTCACTAGGATGTATTCGTTCTTCTACAAGTTGTTGAAAATTATTCACCATTATGACATGGATTCACTCTGCAAAACTAGGTAGTGAGCTGATCCAAGTAAAGTAAACCCTTTTGAAAACCAAGAGCTGAGATCACGTAATGCCTTCTGCCTGAGTGGACACTCAGTAGCTTAGCTCCCTCTCTCTAACCCTCCAAAAGGCTTTTAATTTAGCACTCTACTGACTGCGAACTGTGTATTTTATCAGTCCTGATACCAACCATCGCCTGGAGAAGTCAATGATCATCTTTGAGGCAGTGTCAGAACAACGTACCTTCCGATCGGTAATGGAGGCTGAAATGCACCAAGCCCTCCCTGCCTGTACACTTCCTCAGACGCCCGACAAGACCGCCAAAAGGTTCAAAACCCAGGCCGCGACTTCAAGCAAAAATGTGGTTTCAACCCATAATTCAAACCCTTGTCTGAGCATAGATTCCTTGCTGAAATGGCCCCACTTAAAGAAGCCTTCCTGGAACTCACAGCAGACCTGAAAAGTATTCAGATCTACTTAAAGGAAACCAACAAGAAAATTTCAGATGTGTCGGCATGCACAACATCTCTAGAAAACTAGCATACCAGACTAGAACCAGAGGTCATGGCTTTGAGACACAAATTAACTAAAATGGAGTCTAAGCTGGAAGATCTTGAGGGGAGAAACGGAAGGAATAATTTAATCATTTTCGGCATACCAGAAGTAGCTGAAGGGACTTTCACTGTCCTATTCACCCAAAAAGCTTTGTTCAGCTATGTTGTTTGGTGCTGCTTCTTATGTGTGAACAGTGTTGAAATCATTTGAATCATTCCATAAAGCTGTGTGCTGAGTGCTGATTAAGACCTTTGAGCACCCTAGTTTTTATGAATTAACTGAGTGGATAGTCTTTCTCCACCCCTCACATGCCTTTTGATTGGGGGGGTGCAACTGTGTCCTGCTCTTCCACTTTGGTAACCTGCCTCTCCCTCCCCAGATTGGTAGTGTCAGGCAACAGGGTGGGTTTGGGGGGTTTAAATCTACACCTAGCCAGATGTGGCTTGTCTGAAGTGGCAGTCAAACTGTGAGCAATGTGTGGGACAAGTACAGTAGGAGTTTGTGGAGTTCATGGAGGCAGTGGGGCTGGGGCATGGTATTCCAATCAATTGTTTTACTGTGTTTTTAATCATGTTTGTGTTAATGATTGTTCCAATAATACTGTTGTTAGTGTGTAGACCTTTACTAACTGTTCCTCTACCACAAATTATCCATTCTAAATGTTTTCAGGAATTTTATTAGTCTCTATTGGATTGTACTGCAGGAAGTAATTATGGATGCATATTACAAACTTTAATATCGGAATGTTTGCATAGACAGATTTTAACTAGTAGGCTAGTCGTGGGGGAATTCCCTGTTGACTAAGAAATATATTTTAAGAATGGACAAGGCAGTTCAGAAGCACATGTTGCTGTTGTTGTTATTATTGGTGGTAATGTACAGCCTAATCTAGGCCCAATTGCTACTGACCAAGGTTTGAATGCTCCTTGGACAGATATTAAACATACTGGCCCAGATATTCAAAAGGATTGCACCATGCGCAATAGGGTTGTGCCAGCGTAAGTCCGAAAATGCGCCTTTCTGTGATATTCAGTGGGAGGCAGATGTGCCCCCCAAATCACACTACGCAAGAGTGCAATGATAATGAATGTATGCGCAACTGAAGGGGAAGGAAACATGCATAAATGGCGCAGTGCGATATTCAACAACATGTGCAATGCGCAATAGGGGAGCAAGCGGAAGTTGCGTGATAGCGGAAATGAGCCAAAATAAAAAGGAACAAGAGAGAGGCGCAAGAACACTACAGGGAAGGCACATGTTGCTGAACCATAGCCAGCCACACAGGCAACACACACACACACAGGGCAGGACAGAGACAGAGCACCTGGAAACCACAGGAACAGGGAAGCTGTGGGGAGTGACAGCCACAGTGCAGTGCAGAAGGGGGAAGTGCCACACAGCACTGAAGCCACCAAAGGGAGGAGTTCCCAGTGCAGGGGAAGTAGCAGCCAGGACAGCGGGGGGAACACAGAAACAGCTGCTGGGGAGACACAAGCCAGAGACATGGTCAGTGCCACCATCCAGATGGAGGCAGTAATGGGGGGGTGAGAAGGCAGGCAGCAGGGGGTCATGGCCGTGGAAGGGACCGTCGGCAGTATGCCCCCAACAGGCAGTATCGAGCCTGCACCAGCTTTGAGCTGTACACCGATACTGATATCGTGGGCTGGTACCACCTGAACCGGGCAATTCTGAGGCGGATCTGTGAGCTGTGCAGTGATGTGATGCAGGCACCCACACGATGGAGCCATGCTCTGTCAGTGGAGACAAAAGTGACAGCTTGCATGTGCCTGCTCACCACGGGTACCTTCCAGAGACCAACAGGGGACACGACAGGCATAACTCAGTCGGCTGCGTCAGGCCACCTCACCCAATTCTTCAGCGCACTGCTGCCACATGCTGTGGAGCACATCCATTTCCCCAGCACACCAGCGGAGCGCACAGCAAACATACAGGAGTTCCACAGGGTAGCATGTATGCCTGGCATGCTAAGGACAATAGACTGCACCCATGTGGCCATCCGCACACCACCTGGCCCCGAAGGGGCCGCATACATTAATCGGAAGGGGTATGCAAGCATCAACAGCCAGGTGGTGTGCGATGCCAGGGGGTGCATAATCAATGTCTGTGCCACGCACCCTTGGGGAGCACATGATGCCTTCATCTGGCACCAGTCAGCACTGTGCCACAGATTTGAGAGTGGGGACATACCCACTGGCCACTTAGTGGGTGAGTATGCAAACCACATGGAAAGACATAGATCTTGGGAGGGGCATTGTCAGAGGTGACATGGGTATTGGCCTAGATGGCCCAAAACAGGGCGACGCTGATCACCAAACTAACTTCCACTCTCTACACATAGGTGACAGTGGATACCCACTTCGTCTCTGGCTGCTCACACCATACTGGTGGCCCGTGACCCCATCACAGCAATGCTACAATGAGGCACATTCCACCACACGCAATGTCATCGAGCGGGTGTTCGGGATGCTGAAGGCACGTTTCCATTGCCTGGACATGTCTGGCGGTGCCCTACAGTACAGCACCTCAAAGACCTGTGGGCTATTCCTGGCCTGTTGCATCCTGCACAACATGGCCAATGACTGTGGGAGAGCCGTACAGGTCAAAGAGGGGGACAGTGGTTGGGACGATGAGGATGCTGGTGAAGATGGTGATGGGCAGCCCCCCCTTGGGTGACGGAACCCCCGACTGATCTGGCTGGCAGAGCTGCACCGGGACACCATCACAGAAGAGCACTTCAGCCAACCCAGGTAAGTCATGGGGCCATGTGCAACCACCAGTGGCAAAGGCACAACCCACAAACATGCATGGACAAACACCAGGGGTGCATGTCATCAAGGGAAGTGGCCGAGCATGGAACCGCACACACCGCCAGGGATGAGCAAGGTCTAACATGGCATGTGGTCACACACACACACCTCACAAGACATGCACAAAGGGTAGGAGGCATGCCGACCCTGACAGCCACCCCTAGCCACACACACATCCACAGACCACCACGCCCAGTGCCTGTCATTGTGCGTGTGTCAGACTCTGGGCACCATTGCACAGTGGTGGACAGTTTAACGCAGGCATCATCATGCACACACCACAGCGGACAGCAGCCGGGAGGGTGCTGCATATGGAACGTGTGTGTGTGTGCAGGGCCGGGTACCCCACCCGTGCATTGCATGCTGAACAACACAATGCACACAGGGCAGCATCAGACAGTAGCCATGCTGGGAGACAGGTCAGTCACGTGCCACAGTGCCACAGCCACCACGGATGCATGGGTGGCCCAGCCGTGACTTGCCAGCAGTGACAGGCTGACCACTGACCTCATGGGGTGGCACCGACAGTCCCCCAGGGGTTCCACTGCGTGAACGCGACCATGTTCATGCAGGGGTCTGCAGCACACCGAACATGCCTGCGCCAGGTGTGCTCAGGATGCCCACAGCTGAACCCGGTATCGATAAGAAGGGTGTCACAAGAAGCTGGGAAGGGGGGTGGACATTGCACTGCGCGGTGTCTGTGACACATGGGCAAATAACTGTGTGCCCATTGTGGCCATGACAGCTGTGATTGCCTGTGTCTGCCTGTCAATGGCAACGGTCACATCCTCCCGCAACCGGACCATCCTTGCCAGGAGCAGAGTGGTGTCTCTGCTGCGACACTCCTCTGCCTGGCACAGAGCCGCACTAAGTGCATCCACTGCCATAACAAGCCGCATCTGCTGATTGACTGGTGCTTGGAGTATGCGGGTGTACTCATCTAAGAGGTTATCTGCCTGATCGGCATGCTGTCCCTCCTGGTGTTCATGGCCCTGATGATCAGCACCCCTTGAGGGGGGCGCTGCACACCAGGGCCAGGCCTGGGCATGTCCACTGGCAGTGCACTGACGCCGCCCCCTGACACTGTACCCCCATGGCCATTGGCTGACTGCTGATACTGCCACTCTCCAGGGCTCAATGGTGCCACCGCAGTGGCCACAACAGCCCCACTGTCCTGGACACACACCATTGCTGCCCCACTGGTGCAGACAGGCATAGGCTGGGACTGTGATGACACACAGGCCTCCACGGCGGCACCACCCACAGCCATGCCCATGATGTCACCTGCTGTGTAGTCATCCTGTGGCCCACACATCTCACTGCCCATGACGTTAGCTCCATCATCATCGGTGATGGATCCGGCACCAGCCCGAGTCTCAGCATGCTGGCATCCATGGACGATGGCATGCTGGGACACGGGCAGGGCCTCCTCCGCACCTGCTCCACCAACATCAGTCTGGATGTCCAGGTGGGCCCACTGTTGCCCTGACCCCCCCATATGCCTGTGGAGGTGGATGGGCCCTACTCCATCTCCATGCTACCACCCTCAGTGGCGAAGCCCACCACCACTGACCCATGTAGATGCTCAGGAGCTGTAAGGGAAAAACAGTAGCATTAATGTAAGTGACCTACCCTGTCCCCCCCATTGACAGACCAGGACCTACCATGTAGTGACGGGCTACCACCCATCTGGAATCCACCACCCGGAACACCCTTGATGACACAATGCTGCATGCTGCCAGCAACCCGCTCTTCTTGTGGGGTCAGGCGTTGCACCTCTGGCTGTCCCCAACCGGTTGCAGACCATGCTGCCCTGATGGCAGCCACCTTCTCCTTAATTCTCCGCCTGTCTGTGCCCATCTTCTTCTTGCACTCCTGCACAGACTGCTGGTGGCTGCCAAGCAGGTTGACAGCACGCGCCACCTCTTCCCATGCAGCAGCATGGGCCTGTGGTGTTCCGTGGTGTCTGCTGAACAGCAACTCCTGGTCGAGGTAGGCCTCAAACAGGGCATCTGTTTCTGCCTTGGTGAAGTTCGGCTTCCTCTTCCTCCCATGTCTCTGTTCCTCTTCCTCCATCCCATGATCGGTCATTATTCCTCCTGTGAGAATGACAGGTGTTACCTGTGACTGTGCAGTCCCATGCATGTCCCAAACACCACAGTCCACACTCCCAAACAGCATGCAACTCACCGCAATAGACTGCAGTAACCGACTATGGCCAGTGCAGCCCAATGTCACAGTTTTATAGAGCAACGCATGCAAAAGAGGTGAGGTGCATTTTTAAGTGGATGCAAATGCAGTGACTGTGCCATTGAATGGCTGATTAGCTGATCTGCATATGCCGGCTGAATATCGTGCTGTTGCGCTTTGCGCAATTGTGTTGAACGTGCAGAGCCAAGGGAGCAGTTCTGTGACATGCGCAGTACACACCTAACTGCACATGCCCGGGGTGATGATGCAGGAACCTGCCACGCTGCTGACATGCTGTGCATGGGAGGCAATGCAGGGCATGGCCACCATTGTGCCAGTGGCACTACTGCGCTGTTCACATATATGGCACTGTGGCACTGGGGTGCCATAGGCGCACTGGGACCACAATGCTGTAGGCTGCTACAGGAGGTGGCACACAGGCACCCAATCATGCTGCACGCATTGGGTTCCAATCACACTGAGGCTGTCTGTGTGTGAGATACCCCTGACCCTGTGCCTGACCTTTGCCCCCTAGGTGCCATGCATCAGGCATGGGTGCACCACTATCACGCTGTTTGGTGACAGCGCAATAGGGAATGGCAGCGCTGTACCGTGCAGCATCTGCACGTGGCAGGACCATGCTGCCGAGCGCCATTTTGAATCCAACACTTTGCTGAGATGGCGTGGAGAAGGACAGTGATGTGGAGCCAGGTGGAGCTTGCTAACCTGGTGGCAATTGTAGAGCCCCATGCTGGGGCTCTATATGGTGATGCACCACTGGACAGGGCCAGGAGTGCAGTTTAGCAGGAGTTGGCTGATGCGCTGGAGGAAGCCACTGGTATGGGGTGCAGAGCGGACCAGTGTCGCTACCAGTATGGGAACCGCAGGCGCAGGGACCCGGACCTGCTTTCCTACCTGGGGGTACATGCCAGAAGGGGCACGGTGCACGGCCAGGTAGGTGCCCCATCCGTACACTGTTATCATCCATATGGGTATCACAGTTGCATGTGTCCGGCACATGGGTGGGCCATCCAGTGTTGGCTGTGGTGGTGGTATCTGGGTGTGGGGTGGATGGGTATGGCCATGTGGGATTGCACACACATGGGGGGGGGACTTTGCTACCAGATTGTACTGATGTTCCTCTCTCCATCTTTGCACCTTAGGCTCAGAAGAGCACAGGCAGGTGAGGGAGTGGAGGTGCTGCCTGGAGGACCAGCAGGACGGGAGGGGTGAAGGTCTGCAGTAGTGCAGGGACCAGACTGATGATGGTGAGTGCCTTACATCCATGATTACTATTGCATGCTGTATAACTGGGTGGGCAGTGGGGCATGGCCACCATCCATTGACACCACTGCCATGCATGCAACTTGTTACAGTCAGCACTGTCCAGTGGCACTGCATGTCTGGGAGTGTGTCAATGATGGTCCATGGGTGCACCGGGCACATGGCTGTGCCACTGCCTTCACACCACATAGCCAAGTCACTGTAAGGCCACGGTGGTGCTGTGCAGGACATGGGTGGTGGGTGTGTTCAGTGGTCCACATGGCTGTGGCTGACTGGGTAGGCAGGTCTTGTGGACATGGTCACTGTGGGTGGTCACACACCATCACAGGGGTGTGGCACATGGCTGTATGCCATGCACAATGGGTGGGCTGCAGGGGGGCTGGACAGTCACACTTATTGACTCTGCTCCCTCATCCTAGGTGGACGGCAAATCCTGGCACTTGAGCGTGGACTGCAGGAGCTGCTACAGGTGGTGACGGTGACCCTGGAGCTCCTGCAACAAATGGACCGCCATGGGTTGAGGAGGCAACGGAGACATCGGAGCCAGGTGGAGGAAGACTGGGGCAGATGATAAAGCATCCATGCCCCTAATTCCGCCTTCCCCCTGGACCCACCCTCACACCCTTTCTTCCATCTCCCATATGTTCACCCCTGCCCCTTACCTGCCCTCACCTGGTATGTGGCCCTTCCCCCCATTGTACATAGTTGTATATAGTTTTTGTATTACCTGTTTGAAATACATTTGTTTTGTTATGACAACTGTGGTGGTCTCTGATTTGCAGTGGGCTACAGGTGCTCAGCTGCAGTGGTGTGCATGGCGTCAGGGGTGGTGCATGCATGGGCATGTGTGTGTCCAGTAGGGAACCATCTATGATGTGGGCAGGGAGATCAGTCACTGTCTGTGGTTTGTGTGTTGTTCTCTGTGCACTGGATGCCCGTGTGCAGTAGTTCACAGTGCATGCACTGTGTGCATGGCACCCCTGTCAGACTATCCATGGCCTGTGCAGCTGACACCCTTGCATGTATGTGATATGCACGGTCTGCTGGCATGTCAGTGGTGGCTGTTCATGCTGGATAACAACTGTATCTGGCACAATGTCAGGTTGCCTGTCATCACCAGTATGGTGCATGTCTGCCTCCAATGGCACTGTGGCCTCCGCTGTTGTTGTCCCCCCTCCATGCTGTCACTTGTGTCTGTTGCAGGGGACGTGCTCTAGCATCTGTCACTTATGCTCCAGCAGCATGCTGGTGGCATACAGCTTCATGGTGCCTGCGCAGGGTGGCTGGCACACCTGTGCAATGTTGAGGTGCTGGCCATGTGTACACATCAGCAATGGCCACATGCCGGGGGCTTGGTTGAACTGCTACTGTGTCCCTGTGTTGGTGTGCCCTTGGGTATGGGTGGGTGTTTGTCCATGCATTGTGTTGCATCCTGTGTGGCGCATGCTTCCATGCAACACTGTGCGTGTCTGTGCTGGCTGTTGTGGCCAGTGCTGGGATGGGATGTGTCCTTGGAAGGGTGTGCAGGGTGCTGTACCACTGGTGGTGGGGTCCGGGGCATGCCCTGTCATATGCGGGGTACCTCGTGTGGTGACACTTGGTCGGTCTCTCAGCTGTACCTCAGGGGGACGTGCAGGGTGGCACTGTGTATGCTGTTGTTGCATTGCTGTCTGCTGCTGCCCGCAGCAGTGTGCACATGGTGGGGCTGCCTTGCATGGCTCCGTGGTGCACAGGGTTGCATTGTCACAGTGAGGGTGGTGGCATGCATGGGGTGTCCTGCACTGTTGGGCGCTACTCCTTGGAAGGGTGTATGGTGATCGTGGTGCAGGGTGTGCTCTGCATTGGTGAGATGGTGTGGCAAGGGGTGGTTGGCCCTACTTGTGTGCCAGTCACAGCTTTCCAGGGGGTGTGCTGGGGCACCATGGCCCAGCTGTGGCTTGGATGCTGGTATCCATGGGCCGGTGGTTATTCCAGCTCTCCCCCGGTTCTGCAATGCATGGGGTGTGGGGGATGATGTCTGTTCTGATGTGTGCTCCTCTGCCCATCTGTGGCATGGGTGGTGGGCCCCTGCATCCCTGGTTGTGCTGTTGCATTGCTGTCCTGCTCCACGGGGCATCACTGGTTGCACTATGGCACATCTGGACTGCTCCCTGAGCATCCCTTGTTGCACTAGGGTGCATCAGATATGCGCAACTTCACATTCCTGGTTGCACTATGGCGCAGGTGGTGCAATATTCAGTCATCTGCCATAGGCGCAGCTTGGCCTGCACAGTTTTTGAATATCGCACTTCTTGCACATGGGCGCAGTGAACTTGCGCTTGCTCCTGCTGTTGCACACTTTTTGGGTGCAGTTTGAATATGTGGGCCGCTGTTTCTTTTTGAAAAGACTTGGGGTCAGCACAATATTTTAATGCATCACACATAGTAACAAACAGGGCGAATAAAAAGATTTGGTCTCACCAAAAGGTTTCTGTTTCACCATACAGGTACACCCAAATTCATATGGAAAAGAGCAGGTCACAAAGAGAGTGCAGCGGGAAGTGGCATGTGTATATACGGTGTCGGCACAAATGAATTCAAAATCGATGTGTGCATCCAGCTTCCAGCTTCCAGATTTAACTGCTGCTTAAACAAATATAGCGTATGCAAACGCAAAAAGCACAACAATAAACGCTCAGAAAATAAATGTCTATAAAAAGACGCCACAGGCCACTCACCATACATGCCACATAAACTGTAAGGTCTCCAAGTGGAAATGACGTCACGCTTATGTATCGACCAGTCCGTGGTCTTCCTCAGAGCATGACGAGTCTCTATATCCCTTTCCTTAAATAAGACAAAACTTAAAGAGACAAAACACATAATTATACACTAAAAACAAACTACCATCAACATTAATACAAATATAGAAAAAATTACAGAAAAAGACAAACAACAAAACTCGAAATAGCAATAAAAAGAGAACAGAGCCGAACAAGTCATGCCCTCTAATTCATGGCCAGAGCATGGCAAGTCATGGTCACGAATATTAATAAATGTGCACCTTAAACCCGTTCAAACCAAGTGTACGAATACTAAAATTATACATATAAACAAATAGATTTACTATACTAAATAAGTACTGCACCCAAAAGGAAACAGAGCCGGAAAGTCTTATTTCCATATGTGAACAGAGCACGTAAAGTCATGTTCACATCTGAATTACCACTATGCCACTATGTGCAAATAAATGGTAATCAAACCTTTACAGGTAACTATAAATAGGAATATCATCATTCAGACCAAAAGGTGTAATAGTATTAAGTTCAAAAATCCAAAAGGGTTCTCTTTGTAGCAGCTTTATGCTTAAATCTCCACCTCGAAATCCAACATCTACTTTTTCAAGGCCCACAAATCTAAGAGTTGCAGGGGATCCATGTTGTGCTTCCTGATAATGGCGGGTCATAGCATAATCCATATTCTTGTTTCTGATGGCCCCTTTGTGTTCCCCTATTCAAAGTTTAAGGGATCTTTTAGTTTGACCTACACAAGACATA
Organism: Neoceratodus forsteri; assembly: GCA_016271365.2. Taxonomy (NCBI): domain Eukaryota; kingdom Metazoa; phylum Chordata; order Ceratodontiformes; family Ceratodontidae; genus Neoceratodus; species Neoceratodus forsteri. The sequence continues at coordinate 378,250,462 of CM057449.1, forward strand.
CCACATGGGCATACCAACATGTAGATTACACCTTGTGTGTTACAATTAATGAAGGTCTTGATATCGTAACTTTTCCCAGATCTCGGATGATGAAAACATTTTATATCTGATGTATTTGAACAGTGAACACAACGTCCACACCGAAAATTGCCTTTAGGTAAAGAAGGCAACCAATTTTTATGCACATCCATGTTTTTAACAGGTATGTAAGACCTTACCAACATGTCTTTTAAATTTTGGCCCTTAGAATAAGAGACCAAAGGGCGATTTCACCCTATTTCTCTCAGTCTCAAATCAGAGTTGATAACATTCCAGTGTCTGTGAACCATCTTACAAATTTTGGGTGCCAAACAATTAAATTCTGTTACAAAAATCAAATTATTCCTCTCATCTTTCTCATTCATTTTACAACTTGATTCTAATAATGATTCCCTCTCAGTATTATCAACCATATGTAGACTATTTAAAAGTACTTCTGGTTCATAGCCTTTCATAATAAATCTGTCCGTAATTTCCTTCTTGGCCTCATTATAAGACTCAGTATCAAAGCAAATCCGTTTTGCTCTAACATATTGTCCTTTAGGAATATTTGTAATCACAGATCTCGGATGGCAACTATCATATTTTAACAAAGTTTTCCTTGACAGAGGCTTTCTGTACAGCTTCGTAGAAAGGCCATGTCCTTTTTTTTCCACTAAAATGTCTAAGTATGGAATACTAGGCATGCTGCTCTCATAAGTGATTTTTAAATGAGAGCTGGTGTGATTTATGTACTCCATAAAATGCTGCAGTTGTTTCATAGTCCCAGTCCAAACCATCAAACAATCATCAATATAATGTTTCCATAGTTTAATGTGCTTCAAAAAGATATTGTTGGCTTGATTATAGATGTATATATCCTCCCATTCACCCATATACAAATTGGCTAAACTGGGAGCGAATGTGGTCCCCATCGCAGTGCCCTTTATTTGGATATAGAAAGAACCTTTATACCAAAAGTAGTTCTGTTCTAGTACAAATTGTGCTAGCTCTAGTATAAAATGGGTGCTAGGCTTGGTTTTATTTCTTTGAATTAAATTCCTTTGTAATGCATTTAGACCACCCTCATGGGGAATATTAGAATATAGACTTTCTACATCTATTGTAACTAATATATCATTTTCGGAAATGACTACATCTTGCAACATTTTCAAAGCATCTTTTGTATCTTTTACATGAGATTGGAGGTCTGGAACAAATTTCTGGGCAAAAAAGTCTACATAGTTAGACATATTTTCAGTCACTGATTCATTAGCGGAGACAATTGGTCTCCCTACCACAGGGAAGGTATGTTTGTGTATCTTAGGCAGGAGATATAAAACCGGTATTTTGGGGCTGGATAACTTAAGGAAATCTGCATCTTTTATAGTAATTTCCCCCATATTCAGACCACATTAAATTAAAGTATCTGCTTTGGATTTTATCAGTTCTGTAGGGTCTTTATTGATCTTCTGATAAAAATCCTGATTTTGTAGTTGACGTTCTACTTCATTATTGTAGTCATCCATGCCCCAAACCACCACAGCACCCCCTTTGTCAGCTTGTTTTATTACTACTGAATCCAATTCCTTAAGTTCTTGTAAAGCCTTTCTTTCTTTTGTTGTCATGTTATGTGCATAATATTTATTTTTATTAGTTTTAATGAGTTTGTGCACATCATTAGTTACCAAATTACAAAAAGTATTGAGGGTATGGTTAGAGTGTGGGGGATTATAGGAGGAAGGTTTCTTAAATGGAGTAATTTCCCTATTACTATCGCATGTTGCAGGGAGTTGGTCTATCATGATAAATGATCCCTTAAATAGATCTTTCTAAAAAAATCTAAATAGGTCTAACTCCACCTGAAATGGGTTAACCTTGGTTGTGGGAACAAAACTTAAGCCTTTAGACAGAACCTGGGTCTGAATATCAGTCAGCTGAATATTAAATAAATTTATGACCTCCAATTCAGGTCCCTTGGGTGTGGAGATTTCCTCACCCCTCCCCCCATTTCTGTCTCCCTCTGTAATTCTGCTTTCCTCTGTTGCCTCTCATACCTCACCCTCTTCCTCGTCCCCTTCCCTCCTCGTGTTCTATGTGATCTAGTATCTCCAAATCTTGATTGTTGCCTAAAAAACATCTATTGTCATTGGCCCTATGATTGTCTTCCAGATTGCTATCAGGCCCTGATGAAATGTTAATTTCATCCCCATTTGGTAACATGGAATTTGATTTGCCATGGGTGCTGTTTTTTTATCCCCTGCCAAGAATACACTGTTCCCATTTTGTAATCTTTTTCATCTCTATAGTATTTTCTTTGTTTATACTGAATCAGTTCTGTCTGAAATGTTGATATAATATGGTTAGTCTTTCCTGAGAGGGAATCAAAATCTACTGGAGGAAACTTTTCTTTCAGCTTCGTTAATAGATTACTAGATTCTTGTGATGCCAAATCGGATTCATTTCTGGACTTTTTAATTGTTAGAAGCATCAAATTGTAGCTGCTTTTGTTGAACATTCTCTCCCAGTCATGTAAATATTCTAAATCTTCCATACCAAATGAGGGAGGTTTTTGTATTCTCATACCTTGTGGTATTCTACGTTCCCTCCAATATTGAGAAAGAAAAGCATCATGTAAATCAAATCTGATAATATTTTTCTGTAAATATTCATAACTTCTAAAATCAATGTTGTCTCTAATTCCATGTAGACCCACTCCAGATAAGAGAGCTTGTACTCTTTCAACCGATAAAAGAATGTCCTGCCCTATTTCATCGGTGAAGGATAAACCTTCAACAGTGGGTAGTGCAGATGCCATAATATTCTCCCTGGAGCTTCCCAAAAACCGTATCAGCTCCTCTGAAAACTGTTGAATCCAATTGAAGCCAAAAAATTATCCAAAATACATGGAAAACAGGGGTCTCAGAGAAACAGGGAAGTGCACAAATACCCCAAGAGCTGTACAATTATACAACTCCCTGGGTATTTGTGCACTTCCTGTTTCTCTGAGACCCTGTTTTCCATGTATTTTGGATAATTGTTTGGCTTCAATACTGTTTCTTTTGTTTAAATTAGTTTAAGGAGTATTTTGTCTAAGATTGATTAGTTTAGGGCCGGTGTCAGTTGTAACAGTTGTTATGTAATTACTGTTTTGAAGTCTTAGTTATCCTGTAGTATACCTGATTCCGCTGTTTGCCTGGACAGTTTTAATCTTTATTGGTGTGACTACCAGACAAAATGTAGGGGAGGAAATTTGGTGTATGTTAAAGCTTCTTTCTCTGTTGGTAGGTATGATTTTATCAACACTAATTTGGTAATTGAGTTCCTTCCTTTAATAATTTATTTGGGCGATGTAAAACAATTGCATTTGGCTACTTTTTATTTTCCACTAGGTCATTCACAGGAAAGTTTATCTTTGCTTTCAGATTATAAAGCATCTATATCAACAGCTAAGTAAATCATTCTGCTAAATGATGCTAATAGTAACTGATTTGTGAAATCTAATGCTAAAGTGATGGACCAGTTAGCTAACTTAAATTTGTATCAGGTTATGAATTCACTGATGAGGTATAATCATAAGTGTGGTTCTGAAACCTTAATTGATTGGGTATTGACTTCTCACTGACTGTTTAAGTGACCATTGTCCCTTTTTTGCTCTTGGAGTGCCGGAAAGTCAAAAGTTCCACCAGTTTACATTACTTCAAGGTCTTTAAAAAGATTGGATTTTTTTTTTTATTTATCACATCTATTGATTGGTGTTATTTATATTATTCCTAATGTTGATCTTATGTTGGATTTTATAAGTACTGAATTTAACGAGGTTTGTGATGTGTTTGTTCCACTTCATAAGCTTAGGGTCAGGAAACAATGTCAGGAATGGATTACACCTGATTTAACAGCTAAGAGGCAAGAAAGATATGCTGCTTGGGGTGTTTATCTGAAGTCATGCTGTTCAGTTTCTCTACTAAGGTACAAAAAATGAATAAACTTATGCCAAAAAACTGATTAGACAGACTAAATTCAAATTGTTCTTCGAGCATCAGTTTCCCCTTTCTAATAAGTAACAGGAGAATTGGACAATTCTAAATAGGTTACTAGATAACACAGGCACCACTTATATTCCATTTCTTACCATTGATGGTGGTAACATAATGGATCAAATGGGTATTACTACTAGAGATGCAGCAAAATAAAATTTCGCTGGTGAAGTGGCCTCTTCGCGTTGTCACTCCACTATGCAGAGTGGCCAATAGGAAAGGCTCACTTCACCTTGTAATTATTACTTCACATTGTCATTCTGCCTTAATACAAAGTAAGGCAGAGTGGCAACAATACTGGCAGCTCCCCAGTGCCCCCCCCCACACACACAGTCACCAGAATTAATGTGCATCTCCAAAATGCTACTGTCTTGTGTCCAGAAAACTCCCCAGTGCTGACAAAGTGAAATGAGAGCACAACAAGAAATACAAAGTCTCCCAGAATTAATGGCACACTCAGTCATGCATGCAGTGGGCATGAGCAAATCACGCACAGACACCAGAATTAATGTACATCCCCAAAATGCTACTGTCTTGTGTCCAGAAAATTCCCCAGTGCTGATGAAGAGAAACGAGAGTGTAACAAGAAATACAAAGTCTCCCAGAATTAATGGCACATTCAGTCATGCATGCAGTGGATGTGGTCAAGTCACACACAGACACCAGAATTACTTTGTATTCACAAAATGCTACTGTCTTGTGTCCAGAAAATTCCCCAGTGCTGGCGAAATGAAATGAGAGGGTAACAAAAAATGCAAAGTCTCCCAGAATTAATGGTACACTCCATCATGCAAGCAGTGGCCACACACACAGTTATCAGAATTAATTTGCATCCTCAAAATGCTACTGCCTTGTCTCCAGAAAATTCCCCAATGCTGGCAAAGTGAAATGAGAGGGTAACAAAAAAATGCAAAGACTCCCAGAATTAATGGTGTACTCCAAATGCACAGACAGATTAAGATTGTGCTGCGCACTCAGGAGATGCAGAGTCGGCGCAAAGGCACAACACCTAACCAGTGCTCACAAGTCACAAATCAAAATCTGGAAAAGAATATTGTTTGCTGGTTGGGGGGTAGTGCATGGCAGTAACAGTCTACTACCAGTAAAGATACCACAAAGCAGTATAAAACATTCATGCAGGTGCAGTGGATTGCAGGTTACACTGCTGCAATTACTCTGGCACAATAAAAGTTGTCTGATTTAATGCCACACATCACACACACATACACACACACTCACATGCACACTCAAGTAATGCGTAGCATATTGAAAACCTTTAATAATATAACCACATGTTTTAAACAAACTGAAATTATACACTGCCACCACTACAATCAACAAAAAGCGTAAAGTATTACTGAAAATATTACTGTGTGTACATTAACACAGTTATACAAGACAAATATAACCAAAACAGAAAGACTGCATTTTTCTCCCAGTTAATCTACCTACACCAGGGGTTCTCAAATGGTGAGGCCAGCCTCCCTGGGGAGGCCCCGACCTGTTCAAGGGGAGGCTTAAGCAAGTCTGAAAAAGTACTGCATTTAAATTTTGAGTTTTATGTATTTTGTGTAAAGAAATGAAGCAAACTGAAAGAGGATAATAGTAGGTGAATTTTATGTAGTTATTTACTAATGGGTGACAAAGGAAGGTGAATGAGCCAAGGCTCATTTCAGGTGTACTCAGGGAAGGGTAGGTAGTGAATACATTTCAAAAGGTAACTGCAAAACAATCAAGAAACACACATTGAGCAACAGTCCAAAAAAATATGAACAATAAATTTATAATGAGTGGTGGTAATTGATCAATTGTAGACTGATGGCAGAACAGCCCAAATACAAGGGTTGAGCATAGAAGTGCTCAGAGCAATAGCAGGAAGGAGCAAAGTAATCCCAGAGAAGTTTCTTAGGAGCAGGGAAGGAGGGGGGAGAGGCAAAGTATGTAAGAAGGTTATTTCATATAGAGAGGAAACAGAAAAAAGTAGTCTAACCAATGAAGGTGCTGCAACAAGGATTAACAATGGTTCAAGACTGAAAATAGCAGAGCAAGTAGGCTGGCCTGTGTGTGTGTTGGGGGGGGGGGTACAATAAGCTGAATACTAATATTTGTTTATTTTATTTATTTTTTATTCAGATAGCACCTTTGAGCACAGGAGCTCTTTTTCAAATGTTCCACATCAGTATAAGACAAAGAACTGAATGTGAGTCAAGTATTCAAAGGGGTTTCAATTTATTCATGGTGTACTGCACAAAGTACAGTATGTTATTTTTCTTTGGGGAGGCCCCAGATTATTTCAGTTTTGGGGGGAGGCTCAAAGTCTTTTCCATGGATTTGGGGAGGCTCACTGTGACAAAGTCTAAGAACTATTGACCTACACCACAGATATGCCCTTCCCCCAAAGCACACTTCACAGTACACAGACTGACTGTTCTAAATTACCATTCAGAATCCACACACAAACAATAACCACTCAATGATATGAGCACAGGAACGTTTCCTACAATTGATGCACTAAATTTTGAGGAAAACAAATGGCTCAAAAATGATTTTTTAACAGATTTTAGAGGCTTTTAATCGCAGAGCTCTGAGACGAAACTGTCTCCATCTTCCATTACACACACACTACACAGAACTGAGGTTGTGCTGAACAATCTAGAGCCCATGTGACCTGCAATCCCATGAAGCACTGCAAATTCACCTTGGAGCTCAATAACAAGGTGAAGTGATATGAAGTACATTGATTTCAATGTACTTCTTAAAATTGGTGGAGAAGTGGTTTGGGGAAGGCGGAATAATGCAAAGTCATTGTTTTCAATGGACTTCGCATTCCCCATTATAACGGAAAGTACTCCGCTTTGCGTTTCGCGGCATTTTTCGGATTCTGCATTACTATGTGAATCACTCCACTGAGTGAATTTCAGCCACTTTGCCCATGTCTAATTACTACTGAACTGAATCAAACTTTTAGTGGTATTTCTAAATGGTCCACTTTATTAGTGCTACTGGATCATATTAAACAAGAAAGTAGTGATAGTTTGTTTAAATTTGAGTTTAAACCCCTAACACTTAAGCAAAATCTAAGATATCTTAGGGGAATTCAACTTAAATCACATATGGGAGCTGATATGATTGATTTATGCTTATTTTGTTTAGTCTTGGATTTAATGGTTTTGCCAATGAATATTTTGTTTAATCACTCCCTATCTTATGCTGAGATTCCACAACTCTTGAAGCAGGTATATGTTGTTCCAGTATTTAAATCTGGTGACCATGCTTTTCCAATGAATTATCAACCTATCTTATTAGTTGCTCCTCTGTCCAAGAGACTGGAGCATATAGTATTTGATCAAGTAAAAGAATATCTCGATTCTAAGAATTCATTAACACCACATCAGCATGGTTTCAGGGAAAATTATAGTACCCTGATGGCTACTTTGGTGTTCACAAATGTTCTCCACATGACCTTGGGCAGAGAAGGTATGCTAGGTGCATTGTTTCTTGACTTTTCAAGTATTTGATTTAATCAATCATAGCTGCCTTCTTACTTGTCTTGGGAATCTAATCTTTTCTGTTAATGTAATATATTGGTGTTCACATTATTTATCTAACAGAAAGCAAACTGTAATTGTTGGTTGAGGTATTTCCCTCTTGACTGATATACATACAGGTGTTCACCAGGGATAGATTTTGGGGCCTATTTTGTTTAGTATTTTTTTGGAAATACCTTACCTACTGATGTTCAGGATAAAAATACTTTTATTACCATGCATGCAGATGATTTAGTATTATATTGGACTGGAGAAGCCCTTCTTGACATTGTAGAAAGATCTTGTAAGTGTGCAACAATGGTTCATGGATAAAGGAATGCTGTTTAATACTTCAATGATGAAATCTTTGTCTGTTGGTTCTCAATATATGTTGGATCAGTCTGGGCCTTTCCCTTCCTTTTGTAACCTGACTAATGTTAAAACTGAACATGTGACACACTTTTGACATCCGGGTTTTGTATTGTATCAGCATTTAACATTTCTAGACCCTTTTAGTTATGCTGTAAAAATTGTACATTTTAGATTAGGACAGCTGTATAGATTAAGTAATTGTCTATCAGCTCACTCAGGAAAGGTTTTGGCTCAGTCCTTCTTGTCACAACTAATTGATTATGGTCTTTCCATTTACTCTTCCACCAACATAAGTGCTCTTCAGAGTATGAAAACACTGCATCACTCAGTCTATAGATTTGCTAGTTCTGCTTCCCATACTATTCATCACTGCACGTTGTGTAATGGTCTAGGTTGGATTTTTTTGAACAGAGGTTAAATTATTTCAGTTTGTTAGCATTTAAATGGAGTCAGATTTCTCAAATACCATTTTTTGTTTGTTTTATATACCAGTTTGTTCACATTCTCATTTTACCAGATAGCAAATAATGGAAAATTTAACCTTTCCTGTTGTAGATCCTCACTAGGTCATAGAACTTGGCTTCACCAGGTCAACATCTTAAAAAATGCAAAAACACGATGCCATCAAACTATCAACCAATTGCTCTCCTACCAGTGAAACCAAAAGTGTTTGAAAGACTTGTACATACCCAACTATACAATTACTTAGAGAATTACAATCTCATTAAAAATATCAATCTGGCTTCAAAAATTATACTCCATGATTACTGCTCTCACTAACCTCCTAGAGTTATTTTCCACACCCTTAATCAAAGCAGAGGTAGCTGGTGCAGTGGTCATGCACCTGCCAAAAGCATCTGACCTACAAAACCATTATAAACTGCTAGAAAGGATGGCTAATCTAAAAATTTCTGAGGAAGTACAGAAATAGTTTACCTCATACATCACAAACAGAACTCAAAGAGTTAGTATTTAAGGTAAATTATCTAACCTATGTGATGTCTCCAAGGGAGTCCCACGGGGCTTCATCCCCTGCTATTCCTAATATATATGAATGATCTACCAAGTGTCAAAAACAACACAGTAGTTTGACTTTACACCAACGATACAGTACCGGTCGCATCTGGTGAAACCTACAGGCTTGTAAAACAAAAACTACAATCTCCTTTTTCAGAATTGCAATCCTGAGTTTGAGCATTCTGGATTAGTACGAAACAGCAGAAAATCCCAACTCATGGCTTTTTTCAATAATACCACTGGAAGGAAAGGAAAAATAACATAGTTAAAAATAAAAACAAAAGATGGTATAATGCTACAGGAGATCTTGAAATATAAATAACCAGGTTTCTGAGTGGACAACACATTAAAATTTAATCAACCTACTAGCAATGTAACTAGCAAAGTAAACAGCAAACGTGGTACATTCAGTCACGTAGCATTCTGTAGGAAAAAAGCATGAGATATACAATTGTAATGCAACCTCTATTACTGTACCTATCTTAGATTTTGGGTGCCACCTCTATAGTCAGGCAAGCAAGACCACTCTAATGAAAGTAGAAGTGACCTAAAATAAAATAGCCAGATTTGTACTATGCTGTGAATACAAAACACATCACTGTAAGATGTATGAGGACTTGATATGGTCTACAATAAAAAACAGATGCAAATTGATTTGGGCTGCTTTGGTAAATAATATTCTTAACCAAAATAAACCTATACACTTAATAGATAAATTGCAAGAAGTTGTCCATACTGTAAATATAACCTGAGATTCACTAAAAAACAGAACATCTGAAGAATCCATACCAAAGAACATATATGGAAATATGTCACTTACATAGACAGTGGCAAAGTTTTGGAATGCTATCGATCCAAAAATTAAAGTTCTAGCTCCAAAATAAAAAACCTTTAATACTACCATGAAATTGGAACTAAAGGCATGCTGCGCTTGCATAAAATGAGCCTTCACATGCTTTCACCAGATGTATTCAATGATGGCACTTTTCAAACATGTTCTGTATGAAACTTTGGATCCATTTGTCGATATTACCTGTAAATATTTAAGCCTGTGCTGTTTAAATATGCTCTGTCTGTAACTCTGTGTTCATTTGTCAATCTTTTTTGAACATTTATACTGTAACCTGAAAAAGGACCACCTTGTAAATAAGGCTTTGTCACCCTAATAGTGTAATTGCATGCCTGTATAAAAATACAAATTTCTGCTACTAAAAACACATTTAATTGTGGAATGACTTGCCTAACTGTATTTTATCTTGTAACTCTTCATGTTTACAAAAAGTTTGAAGCAGTATTGTCTTATTAGTTCTACGTGTTCCAGTTGTAAATAATTCATTTTATTGTGTTGTATTGATATTGTTTTTGTTGTCTGGGTCACCCCTGAAAATGGGCATTTGATGCCCTTTCGTTTTTACCTGGTTACCAAAAATAAAATAAAAATACACTTACAAAATAAAATAAATAAATCATGTACTGGGATAGGGGATATACTGTATATTGCCATATCAAAGCACATAGATGTCTGCATGCACCTTTTTGTGAGTTACAAAAAAAGACTGCAAAAAGCTGACGATATCCCATTAATACTATCCCAGTATTGTTTCGGTATGAAGGGGCTAGATTTTCAAAGCATGAAGAATGACGCAAGGTGCCTGTATCAAATAGAAATGATGCAAGTGGCACTTTGCATCGAAAGATGTGGCATTCCTGATTCTGAAACATGGTCTATGTCAGAATGGGGAGCCGCTGCCCCAAAGGGGGTCTACATCAGCCTTGTGATCTACATTGGGTGCTCCAGGTCACAAAGGAGCTTGCACCACAGTGAGACTGCAATATCCCCTTTTTCGGGATTCTAAAAGCCCCCCAGTGGATGCAGCAAAGGGCATAACTTAGACCAGCCAGGAGGTGGTCTAAGTGGCTTGCACTACTGGGACAGGGTGGACATTAGGCTGCCAGTGGCATAAGGGCCAGGGGTATGGCAGAAAATGAGTTGGGGAGAGAGCTGTGACTGCCTGTAACTGAAGTGGCACCCAACGGGGTGCGTGTACAGCACTACACATTTCATAAATGCCAGCATGTCCATGTACTGTAATACAATGTACAGTGCCTAGTACCCATACAGTACGCACATTTCCAGCCCTAAAGAAACACAATACAGGAAGGAATAGTGATAAATCAGCAGAATGATGCAGCATATGGCACCGGAATACAGCAGACCGCACAACTGTACAGTGATGAGACATTTAGGTACTAGGCACTGTACACTGTAGTACAGTATGTGGACATGCTGGCATTTATGAGATGTATAACACTGTATACACATCCCACCAGGTGCCACTTCAGTAATAGGCAGTTACAGCTCTTCTCCTTGACTTATTCTCTTGCATCCCTTGTCCGTTTGGCCCCCTGCCCCTCCCTCCTGGTGAGCAGTTTCAAGCCACCAACCATCTCAGCCCCGCTAGTGTTGCACCGGTCAGGGAGGCCGGATCCTTGTGGAAATTAACGCAGATACACCACCTGTTTGGTGCAGCAGGTGATGCATGGCAAACCTGGGGAGTTTGATGCCAGGATCCTAATTTTTACAGAATGAGACACAGGGTCCCTGGTGCAGCCAGAGTTTGCCGCATCCCTGGAGCGACACAATTTGCATCATTCTCAGGCAGAGATGTGCAAAGTTGGCAAAATTCATGAATGGTGCACAATTCATAAAGCGAAATTCATGAAATTCACCAATTTGTGGAGTATGGATCGACTACAAAGTGTCAAATTTTGCATGCAAAATTCAATTCAATGTCATAATAGCAATTGCAAAATAGCGTTCGCTATTATGGAAAGTGTATATCGCCGAAAAGCAAATTAGCAATATACACTTGCCAGTCATCTGACATCCAGCAAAAGAAAAAGTGTTTTTTCAGGGGGGCTATGCCCCCCCCCCCATGAATAAAGATTACTAATTCCAGGGGGTGCATGTCGGAGAAGGGGCACAGCCTGCATTTGTGGGAAAAATTAAGTGCCACACCCACAGGCAGTGGTAAAATTGTAACCCTCCCGGTCCCCAGCCCCAAACCCTGTACCTGCTCAGCCAGAGCTAGTCACCCTCACCACCATGCCACAGGGCTAGCTTGGCTGGAGTTGGCACAGCAGTCCCTTACAGACCCTTCCCCAACCCCTCTCCTTCCCTTCACTATCCTCCCTTCCAGTCACTCTCCCTACAGTTGCTTTCACTGTAGGGTCACTACCCTTGCAGGGTAGCCCTTGATGATATCATTGAAAACAAGTCACTGTTTTAGCAGTTGCTCATTTTCAGTCACTATCATCACAGGATACCCAAAATTCCATACTTCAGAACAAAAACTTGGTGTCTACTAGGGGGCACACACACACACACACACACACACACTGATTGCCGGCCCCAGTATAAAAAACAAAAGTATATTATTAATTAAATCCCTGGTGTCTAGAGGGAACCCACCGATTGCTGCATGAAAGGTAAACAAAAATATGACACCAGGTGAAATGCATTTAAAAAGCTAGGATGGCAAAACACACACATAATTAATCAATTTAACACATAAACAATAGTGCAAGTCATACACATATAGATGTTGTAAATAAAGTCACTCAAAAAGTCCTTGAATGCACAAAAAGCATGTAAACAGATACAAATTTAAACCAGATCATAAAAATCTGTGCTATAATGTTAGAACTGTCACCTGCATACAATTGGAAAAGCTTTCTGATAATTGGAATTGAAAAAGCATATTTATAAGGGTGATTGAATAAGATCCAACTGAATATGATTTAAAATGCGTCACTCATTGTAGTATCTGGTTGGTGTCATATTTTTTTTACATTTTGGCTTATGATCGGCAGTGGGGGTGACCACTAGACACTAGGGGCCCGATTCCAAGATGGGTTACGCATGTCACAAGATGACTTGTGCCAAACCCAATGGCGCAAGCCACACCTCGCAACATGCATTACACCACCCGCAATTCCAAAAGGAGGCCTGCAACATGGCGCAGGCCACCTGAGCCAAAGGCATGCTACGCCACAGGCTACGGCAGAAACCCCCTGCAACATGGTGCAAGGGGTTTTCCGGCATTGGTTAGGCCTGTATTCCAGGTGGGCGGCCGATGGAATGGCAAATCGTGATTCCAAGTGGGACCCCGGCAGACAATGGCATAAGTACAGTTAGACCAGCTATTAGCTGATCTAGCCATACCCTACGTCAGGCTGCACCTCCATGCCTGGTGCCCCTACAGCTTCCTCCCCATGGTCCCACAAGTGTCCCCACCCCACCCCCATGGCAGGGTTGCCACATGTGGGCAGCTGGCACCTCCATGCCCCCATCCCTGAGCAGTGCCCCTAGGGCAGTACATGGCCCCCACCTGCCATGCACCCCATGGCTGTCTGGTGGCCCCCCCACCCCTCCACAGCCCTGTGGGGCATTGCTGTGGTGTCTAGGTGTGGGCTTTGGGGGGGGCCATTCCATGAGTGGCTTGCATCCTGTGGGTGGGCATCGCTGCAGCTTGCAGCACCCAGGTCAGGAGTGCCCTTCCCTTGGTGCAACCTTGGAACTGCCACAAGTTGCAGGGCATAGGCACCAGGGACCCTGCCTGTTCTGGAATCTGGCACAGGGTCCCCGGCATAGCAGCATATGTCGTAACTCACATTCACCCACGAGTTGTGCCATCGTCTTTGAATCTGGCCCCATGGATTTAAGTCATAATATATATTTTTACATTGGGACTAGTGATGGCGGGGGCTACTGGACACTGCAGGAATTTAATATATTTTTACATTTGGGCTGGTGATTGGTGGGGGGCACTAGGCACCAGGAATTAGGGGGATTCACAATTTCTAACTTCTCCTTGCTTTTTTTTTTTAAGTGCAGTTTGCACTTTAAAAAAACCAAAAGCAAGGCAAAGTTACAAATGGCAAATTTTCATTTAATGGGACAACTTTGTGAACTGATCCACGGAGGTGAATTTGGAAACTTCTTGGAAAATTCACAAGCAAAGTAAAACTTCACTGCATCTCTACTCTCTGAGATCTTTGAAAATCCAGCCCAAGGTATAAATGTGTCTGACATCTTATACTGATTGAAAACATGGTGTGCTGTTTAGGAAGCCCTCACCCCCATTACTGACAGTGAGTTTGTGTGGAAAGGGGGATGGAAATTCCATGCTACAGATAAATATGAGGATTCATCACCTCTCTGGGAGTTTTTATTTGGGGAGGAATCAGGGTATGTGTTTCTACCCATGACTACTCAAACATCTCACAAATGTGGGTCTCTGACTTACCTGATCTCTTTTTATGACAAGCCCAGGTGTAATATGGGCCTTGAGTATGGTCTTGTGAGCTTTCACTGCCCCAACCCTTTCAGATACAACTTATGTGAGGAACAGGGGCAAATGTATCAGCAGTGTCCCTGAGCCTCACACAACAAAGATGATAGCATAGGTCAAAATTGTTGATTGTTAAAGTACAGACAAAGGTGCAGGAGAAAACCTTGGTGGTCAAAGAACATCAGCCTGTTAAAACACTTGCGATTCCAGCTCCTACTGAGCAACACAGATCTCATTCTTTCTGTTAAATGATTCCTGACAAACCATCCCTGGCAGAATCCAATCCAGATGTGCCTGAGGGGCAACAGTCACAGGATGTGGTGCCTAGAACACAACTTCCAATGTCTGAAATAGATTCTGAGGCTTCCCTCCTGATACCTGAGCAAGTATCATAAGACGAAGAGACCCTGGTGAGGCCCCAAAGGTTGAGGTTGCAGAGGGTCAGTTGATCATCCCCACCACCTCTTCTCAGGAGCCAAAATGAAGCTCTGTTTCCTCCCAGCAATGAGGTCGGCATCACAGATTGAAGTCCAAACCATTAAAATTATTGAAACCTCAGTCAGGAACACAAATGAAGTTATGTAGAAACACAAAATTTGATGGTAGATAAGGACCGCTTAGCCCACCCCTTCTGCCCATTTTTCCCCACCTACCATATCACAGCAGAACATAATCAATCTCTGTGTCTTTCTCCTTCCCCCTTCCTTTCCACTAAGATACCCTTATGCCCGTCTCATGCACTCCTGAACCCCACCACTGTCTTCACCCCCACCACATCATCTGGAAGGCTGTTCTGGGAATCTACCACTCCTTCTGAGAAGAAATACTTCCTTACATCTCTACTGAATCTACCCTACTCCAGCTACATAGCCTGTCCCCTTGTTAATGAGCTTCTTTTTTTCTGAAAAATGCTTTTCTCCTGTATCTTATTTACTCCCATGACGTATTTAAAGGTCTCTATCATACACACCTTCTCCCTCCCTTCTTCCAAGGTGTACAGATTGAGGTCCTTTAGTCTCTTGTCGTAAGGCTTTTGGTGCAGACCCTGCACCATTTTAGCTGCCCTCCTCTGGACCGCCTCCACTCTATGTCCTTCCGGAGATATGAAGCCTGATTCTCAAAGCTTCCAAAATGATGCAAGGAGCTTGTGTCAGAGAGAATGACACATGGAGTGGCTTGCAGCAGAATTATGCAGACAGCAATTCTCAAACACAGCTAGTGGCAACTGCAGGCTGCATGCTCCAAGGGGTCATGCACTATCCTTGCGGCCCAAAAAGTGGTACTGCGTGGTGCAAGGAGCCTTGCACCAGGACAATGCTGCAGCAACTCCTTTTTTCAAATTCTCAAAATGGTGCAGTGCTGAAAAAACAAACACCCCTTAGACCAGCCAGGGCTGGTCTAAGAGTCCATGCGCCAGCCACAGAGCCCTACCTGGTTACATTAGGGCATGGAATAGATTCAAAGAAGGAATGCAATAGTGGTTTAATATGTTTACACTGTGTTAGTCCAATGATTTTAGTAATATTAGAGTCCACACTGGTTGGTGTGCAAATTTATATATTTCATAGGGATCATAAGTATCATAGGTAATATAGAGCTTTAGATAGACTTTCATCCATAGTGCTTGCATGTTAACTCCAAGGACAGTGTGTTGCTTCCCCAAAATGTTTGTCTAAGTTAATCTTAAACTTGTCTAACATCCTGCCACCAACTACCTCTAAGGGAAATGCATTCCATATAAGAAACAACTCTTTGGTTGAACCAACCACCGCTTCTCATTAGTTTGCACTGACTGTTCTCCAGCTGCAAAGGGTGTGATCTGGTAGCATAGGATTGCTCCTTACTCTGTAGACCCAAAAGGTCCCACAACTCATTATTCACCCATGCTGTATGCACTAGGCACATGTCACCTCTTAATCTCCTGTATTCCAGGGTAAACATATTCAACTCACTTAGCCTATCATGATATGTCTTAACTTTGAGGCCCTCAATGGCCCTAGTAGCTCTTTTCTGGACTCTCTAAATCCTCTGGACTGCTCTTTTTTTATAGGTGGACCAGACCTTGGCTCCATATTCAAGTATGGGCAGCACAAGGGATGAATACAAAGGGACCAACACCTCCCTGTTTCTAGTCTCGATGTGTCTCAATATACAGTTTAGGATTTTGTTCCCTTTCTGAATTATACCTCTATAGCGGGATTTAAAAGAAAGATCCTGTGTAATCATAATTCCCAGATCCCTTTCTTCCCTAGTAGTACATAGGTTTATTCCATTTAGTGTATATTTATAGTTATGTGTTTTTCCATATGCATAAGCATGCATTTATCCTGGTTCAAAACCAGTTTGTTTGTTAGTCCAGTCCTAAATGAAGTTTAAAGCCTGGTGAAATGCAACAGCATCTTCCTGATTATTTACTATATGCCCCAGCCTATAGTCATTGGCAAATTTTGTCAACCAGATTTTATCATGAACATATTGTATAGTGGAGACATAGATTTTAAACAGGCAAGAGCCCAGCACTGAGCCCTGATGGACCCTGCTGTTCACATCTGTCCATTTGGAAAAGGCTCCCTTTATACACACCCTTTATTTTCTGTTTGAGAGGCAATAATTGACCCAAGATACAGGATTGTGATGTACTCCTGATCTCTGAAGTGCAACTGTCAATTCAGCATGTGGCAGTTTGTCGAAAGCCTTGGAAAAATGTAAAAAGACCACATCCACTGGGCCACCTTCATCCAGTGACGTATTTACCCTGTCATAGAACAGCAACATGTTTGTTTGGCAGACTCTCCCTTTGGGGAACCCATGTTGAGTTCTGTCCAGGAGGTTTTCTTGATCTAAATGCTTAATGATGTAGTCTTTTAGGATACCCTCAAGTATTTTGACAAGATAGCTGTTAAACTAATGGGAAGATAATTTGCTGAGTCTGCCCTGGATCCCTTTTTATGAAGTTAGATGACAGGAGCCATCCTCTATGTTTCTACCACTACTCCCTCATCCAAGGATTCTCGAAAGATGTGAGTTACAGGTGGTGCTGGTTCAGTGGATAACACCTTAATTATGTTCGGATGAATGCCATCCGGCCAAGGGGATTTATTAGGGTTTACTTGTTGTAACCTATTTTCTACATCATTTAGGTGTACTGTATCAGTAATGGAGAAACCATATTTTTTGTTTCCCCATTTTGTGGATTCAAACTAATCAGTGTTTTAGAGCTATATACTGAGGAGAAGTATTAATTTTGCATATCGGTCATCTGTTTCAAATTGCTTATTGTATTACCTTCTTGATTTCTAAGGGGGCCCACAGAATTATTTAATCCCTTGGTTTTATTTATGTATACACAAAAAGTTTTATAATCATCCCTTGATTTATTATCTATCTTTAATTCAAAATATGATTTTGCTCTTCTGATCTACTTTTTCACCTTTTTGTTGAGTTCCCTGTAAGTAAACCACCTTGGTTCCCCCTATCTACCTTTGATTTTCTTGAACAGCTTATTTTTCTTTTTAATTAGACCCCTAATTTTAGGAGTCATACAGTTTGGTGTTGTCCCCTGGTTGCTGTATTTAGTTCTGACTGGTATGCATTTAAAAGTTTCCTGATCAAGTTTTTTTTACAAAAGATCTCCCATTTATCGTGAATTGATTTATTTTGAAAATCCTTTTCCCAGTTCTATTTAGCCATGATATCCTTCAGTTTAGAAAAATTTGCCCTACCAGTTAAAAACCTTAGTTGAGCCTAACTGGTTGGGAAGTATCTCCCGTAGTTCAAAATGAACAATTTTCATGATCACTATTGCTAAGGGGAGGTTCTGTAGTACAGCTTGTTAGTGTGACTCCCAAATTGGTTAGAATCAAATCAAGAGTATGTGACCTCTTGTTGCTTCTTGAACCATTTGTTGTAACCCTATATCATCGAATGTCTAGATGTAAGTATTTTCAATATTATTTGTCCCTTTTAACGTTGTTCAGTTTATACCTGGCAAATCTAGGTCCCCCATGAGCAATAACCCGTTGACCGGTTTGAATTCCTGAAGATGTTTTATTAATAATAAATCAGCTTCTTTTGTTGTTGATGGGGGTCTGTAAATTACACCCAGAATAATTTTAGGTTTGTTTAATGGAGAACATTTTAACCAAATGCGTTCCAGATTCGGACTTACATTTGTAATTTTCTGGACTGAATATTTTCTTGTATATAGATACTACTCCTCCTTCCTTCCTGTGCTCTTGTGAATTTGTATATAAGTTGTAACCCTCAATATTTTAGTCCCATGTATCTGACTTATCCCACCATGTTTCTGTTACAGCGCATATTTGTACATCTTTTGACTTTGGAAGCAATCTAAGTTCATCTATTTTTTTTACCAAGCTTCTTGCATTTATTTGGAGGCCCTTCCAGTTTGTTTTGGTTTTAGAAGTACATATACTACAGGGTATATTCTCCCATTTTGTGGCAAACACATGTCCCTTATCCCCCCTACAATTAGTTTAAATTCCGGGCTATTGTCTCATTAAACCTTTTTGTCAGAATTCTTGATCCCATCTTATTTAAATGCAGATCATCTGGCCTGAACAGTTTCCTACCTTTAAAAATGTCCCCATTATTCAAAAATGTGTATTTCCTTTGTTTACATATATTTCCCAACCAGTTATTTATCATAATAACGTCATTAATTTTAAACATGTGAAAGTCATGATTTGGGAGAATACTAGAGAGGATAATCTCCCCTCCTCTCCATTCAATTTCTATTGGCACTGACTCGATATCCCTGCAAATATCTCTGACTTCTCTCTTTTCAACATTGTTCACACCTGCATGTAGTATGACAAGTGGTTTCACTAAATTTCCTATTAGACCAGTTAGCATGTTTTTAATATCGCTTATTTTGGCCCCGGGGAGTATACTAACAGTTGTTTGATCATTTCTTCCTTTTCATATTGCAGAATCTATTCCTCTAATTATTGAATCTCCTATAACAAGGATCTCTTTCTGCTCCATTTGTCTATCTACACCTATGTTTGTCTGTTGATGTAGTTGCCGGACTTAGAGGTAAAATTGTATTCTAATATGAGCCCTTCCCCCATTAGTAGGCTCTTCACTGTAAGCGCTTGAGTAGTGTGAGAATGTTAAACAGATTGTAGCATATGGTACACTCAGTATGCTCAGTAGTACAGTTATTGTACACCTTATATGAGCATGAATTTAGTGTTGTATATCCTGCCCTTCACCTCTTATAATTATCTGTTATGTGTCAGTACACCTGCAAGAGCCCAGGAACTAGTAGTTCATGGTTTGGGAGTGAAGATGTCAATTGTCCCAACCATAGGTTGTACAGTATCAATAAGTAACAGTTTATAATGCCTGATATGAATGCCATCATTAGGGACAACTAGGCAATGGTACAACATCCAGATACTGGGTTAATAATCTTATTAGCCACGTTACCTCATCTAGAAAGTATGAATTTATAATCGTTAGGTACATGTCCATACTGTCCACTGCACCTGTACCTGTACCTATTTTCATATTGTCAGAATGCGGTGTAGTCATATTACTGTTGTGCTGCAGCATACATTATACTGTATATATATATATATATATACACATGCCAGTTTCTGGGAGCATTGGATTAGAGCACACAGTAGTTCTACCCTCAAGGAGTGCTGCCCAACCATCCCACAGCTTGCAGCCAACCACTCAGGTGCACTGTCTTTGTGGAACAAGGCCATGTTTGTGCAAGCTATGGGACTTTGCCGTCAGGATCCTACCTGATAAAGAATCATGCACAGGGCCCCTGGTGCACCGACAATCAGCATAAATTGCTATTGGTTCAACTTGAGAATCAAGCCCATGGTCTCCAGAACTGGTCACAGTACTCATGGTGGGGTCATATCAGTGATCTATACAGAGGCAACACTACCTCCCTTTTTCTGCTGGTGATACCCCTCCCTATGCACCCCAGCATTACACTAGCCCTGCCAACTGCCTTGTCACACTGCCTGGCCACCTTTAGGTCATCTGCTATGATTTTCCCCAGGTCTTTTTCCTGCTTTGTGGTCATCAGTACCACTCCACCCATTTTGTACTCTGCCCTAAGATTTATGTGACCTAAGAAAATTATCTTGTACTTTTTCACATTGAAACCTATCTGCCATACCATTGACCGCTCCTCACATTTTCTCAGGTCTCTGACCATTGTTTCCACCCCCCTGGAGTGTCCACCCTGTTGCAGATGTTGGTGTTATCTGCAAAGAGGTAGACCTTTGCTACCAGCTCATCTACAATGTCACTTATAAAGATATTAAATAGGACCAATCCCAGCACTGATACCTAAAGAACCCCACTGGTCACCCTCCCTTCCATGGAGTGAACTTTGTTTACTACCACCCTTTGTCACCTATCCCCCAACCAGTTTCTTATCCAGTTTACCACCTTTGGATGCACTCCTAAGCTACTCAGCTTGTTCATTAGTCTCCTATGTGGAACAGTGTCAAAAGCCTTACTGAAATCCAGGTAGCCCACATCCACTGCTCTACCTTGATTTAATTCCTTGGTCACCCAATCAAAGACATCTATCAGATTTATTTGACATGACCTTCCCCTTGAATCTATGCTGCTTCAGATCTTGTAACCCGTTGAACTCAAGATATTCATGCCTTCTCCTTTCCTTTCCCTTTCCTCTGGAACAAACTCCCCACCTCAATTCATTTTACCCCTACTTCCAGCATGAAAGCATCTGCTTAGACCATTTCCAGTAACCTCCTGCATTTGCCCCAGAGCCGCTAGCTGATTAAGTTGGTGCTCCCTGACTCCTTCCTTACTGCTGGACTGCCAGTCCTTCCCTCAGCTGGATATTCGTGCTGCAACTTTTATCTTTCGCTTTGTATTTGGTTGTAGCCTGCCTTACAATTATGCCTGTACCTATGCTATGCAATGTTGATGTTTTTAAATGTGTTAAATGTATACCTTCTCTTGCACTATGAATTTTGAGTTGTATCTGCTTCTGCCACACTTCGTTATTGTCCTTTCCCCAATGTTCGCAGGTTGCACCTTAAAATGAGCCTCGGCTCAGTGTGCTTTTCCCAGTTACCAATTGTTAAATAAATAAATAAATAAAATTCCTCAATCCTTTCCTTCAGCAGTGTTTCTGTTAACTTTCCCACCACTGATGTCAGGCTGACTGGTCTATAATTGCTAGCCTCCTCCATGCTACCACTTTTGGAGTGGGACTACATCTGCCTCCATCTAGTCCTCTGGAACCACTCCAGTTTCAAGTTAGTTGTTAAATGGGACTGTCAGAGGTGCAGTCAGTAACTCCCTGAACTCCCTCAATACCCTTTGATGCAACCTATCTGGCCCCATTGCTTTGTCCACTTTCAGATTAGCAAGTCCCTTCAGGACTGTCATCCAGAAAGGAACTAGCACCTCCCCCCCCAAACTTCCTGTTACTTTTTTGTGGTACCTCCCCTTCTCCTTCCTCTCTGAACACTGAGCAGAAGTGTTTGCTCAGGATGTCTGCATTTTTCTGGTCCCTATCTGTACAGTTCCTCTACTTCCCTTTTTAAAATTACAATCCTCCCTTCCCTGGTCTTTCTTTTTTACTTACATACCTAAAAATATCTTGTTCTCTTGGTAACACTAATTTTCCTTAACTACTGTACACTGTAGTTACAGTGTAAATATACCATAACTGCACTGCAATTGCAATGCAGTTACAGGCAGAAAAACGTGCAGCTATAGTGTGGTTACCCCTGTTGCATGTTATTAATGAATACCTACCCGACAGTTACATCAAAACTGACACTTAAAATAAAGTGTGACTGTTCCCTTTTGTTACCTCCTAGGCTATTCTATCTTCAGTTTATGCCTTCAAATTCCTTCCTGCTTTCCCTGCTTCTGTCTGTTTCCCTTGATACACCTCCCTATCCTCCACCCTCTGCATCTCATTATACCTTCTGACTGCAACCCATTTAGCCTTTACTTTTTCTGCCACTTCTTTTGAGAACAATAGCAGTCTCTTAAGTTGTTAGTTCATCCAGGATGTGGGGTGATATGGCGAAGGAAAGAGGAAGACTCAGAAGCCTGCACTGAGACATCTTCAGTCAGTGACATTTCCTCTGACTGAGAGGATACCCATTCACAATCCTCCGTGGTCACGCATCTCAGAAAGAGAGCACGAGTTCAGACCAGGTCAAAAGCTAACGAGCTCATGGCCCCATAATTGTGACACATGTGTGCTGGACCCACCTTAACCCTGATTACTAGTACAGTGCAGAATTTTCAAATTCCAGTGGAATGAAATTTCATGGAACTTTTGAAACTCTGCTGAAATTCTGCCAAATGTTGCCAGAAATGGAATGGCAGAATTCCAAGGCAGAAAAATGTAGTATGAGTTTTTCAGCAACATTTCTGCTGAATTGTATTCTGCCGATAATATTTTCTTTGGAAATGTTTGCAAAATGATTTTCAATTGAAAAATCCTGTTCCGTGGAATATTATTCTGAAGATCGCAATATTTTCCTTGGAAATGGTTACGGAATGATTTACCTCGGAAAAATGCTGTTCCATGGAATATTATTCCATGGATCCCAGCAGGTGAAAATCCACAGAACCAGCAAAATTCTGTCAGAAATTCTGCTGGCAGAATGGTTATTCCATGCTGATTTCTCCAGCGGAATTCCGCATTCTGCATAACACTTATGGTAACTCTAAATTTTAACAACATTAAGTTACATAAAAAGAAAGCAACTACTATTTCTATAATTTGGACACTTCTAGGCAAAGTATTTTTCATTCAGGACACTAGATTAAAATACTCTTATGAACTTAATGCTGCTACACAATTATGAGTATCTGATCCCTCTTTTTTGGTCACAAGGGGTAGAATAATGTGATATGGTAGGGATCCTATTAAGATGTATTGAATTTAATGCAACTAGACTGGTGGATATTTTTGTGGGCTGCTCAATGTAGCAGATACATGGGACTAAACAATATAGGTTTATAAACCTTTATTAAATGGGACTTCTCAGGCAGTGATCTCATTGGCTCTTGGGCATCACCTGACAGTGTGACAATCCACATTATCAGCTTTGTCAGGGTGATGAGGTGCACCATGCTAAGGATCAAGGGGCAGAACAGTTCCTGTTTTTGACGGCACACACCAAAACAAAACAGCAGCCATTTGTAAAAGTACCTAAGTGGTACAGTGGTACCTAAGTGGTACAGAATGGCCTCTGTAACAGAGCTGTTCCACAGAGCTGAGCTGCTGCTGAGCTGAGCTGCTGAGTCACTGCACACTATTCAATCAATCAATCAATCAATCAATCAATAAATCAAAATCTTTATTTAACCAGGTGGACACCATTGAGCAAACTCATTTTCTAGGTGGACCTGGGACATACAAATAGGTGGATACAATTCTAATAAAGAAACAACAATACAAATACAGTTTTGTGTATAACAATTGGGCATAGGCAATACAAATGCAAATGAAAAGTGCAGATTAATGTACAACATTATTTTACAAACAAGCAATGTGTACAGCACAGACAGAATTACAGAAACATACAGGCAGACAGTAGTTACAGAGTAGGCACAAGTAAGGATGATTCATTTGGCTCACCCTGAGGAACATAGTAGTGAGATGAGTTCAAAGCTGGAGGGGTAGGAGGAAGGACAGAAAAAAAGACAAACAAAGAGGTTAAGGAGTCACAGGTAATAGGATATGAGGTATATGCTATTAAGGAAAGCAATATGGTGAGGGCAGGGGAGTGGTGAAGGTAGGTATGGGGACAGCAATAAATCTAGACTAAGACCAGAGAGTGACCTAAGATCATGAGGAGGCAGAGACAGAGTCAAAGATCTGTGCAGGGAACTCTGTAAGGGATAAGTGTACCTACAGTCAAGGGGAGCAAACACAAGATTCTTTAATATGGAATGAATATAAAGATTTGAAGGCTGCTAGACTAATGGGGTGATTAATTTTAAGTTTTTTTTGTATCTTGTTCCACAAAAGGGGCAATACATGTCAAATAGATGCCCCACCAAAGCTGGATTTGGCCTTGGAAATCTTCAGCGAAATGTAAGAGGCACTTCTTAAGGCATACTTACTTATTGGGCAGAACGGTAAACTGTCAGAGATGTAATCTGGCAGTTTGTTTAAGATAACTTTGTAGGTCCAGATAGCTGTGTTTCTTTGGTGTCTAAAGCTAAGGGATGACCAACCTACTGCCATGTACAAAAAGCAATGATGAGTGGAGTGGGGAAGGCCCATTATAAACCTTAGAGTTCTATAGTAGAGCATGTCAAGTTTGGAGAGAGCACCTGCAGGACCCTGGCTGTAGAGGAAGTCAGCATAATCTAATAAGGAGAGAAAGGTAGTTTGGACTAGCCTCAATTTTGCATCCCTAGGGAGATTTTTTATCCTGAAGAAGTGTCCAAGTCTCATTCTAAGTTTCTTTATCAGCTCTTCTATTTGACCAAGGAAGGAGAGTCTAATATCCAACCAAACCCCCAAATATTTAAATTTTGATACATACTCCAATTCAGCATGGCAGCTTCTCATTGTCTATCAGTTGGGTCTGTTAACAGCAAACCTGCTGTCTGTGTGGGTATAGGGGCAGCCATTGCTGTCTGTGAGGGTATTGAGGCAGTCATTTGTAAGAACAGGTAAGTGATACAGAAGCTGCACAGAGTGCCTGCTGTACTTCAGCTGTTATGGCATGTTGTGCAGTGCATTCACGTCATACTGTATACCCTGACACCTTGCAGTGGTCTCATACTCCACAATTCATTGCATAACAGCACCTATCCATGCTGTGTTGTAGTATGTAGTAGCAGTGGTCCCAACCCCTCCACCTCAATGTGTACCATAATCACCATGACAGTATTGCCATGTTCCTTCTGTCCTTGCCCACCCACCCACCCAGTGGACCTCCGTGCACCCTCTGCACAGTGTACCCACAGTACTCAGTAGCACAGTCTCATCCGCTGCAGACCTCTTACATTCACAAGATCTAAACTTCTGATGTTGGGGTAGTGTCCCCATGCTAGAAGCACATTGCCATGTCCTGTCCATGTGCGCTGTAGTAGTGGAAGTCAGTGGTCTGTGGCCCCCTCCCCACCAGCACACGTGCCATAATCATGATCACACTATTCCTGTGTTTCCTTCTCTCTCTGCCCTCCCACCCACCCAGTGGACCTCCGGCCTCCCTCCGCACAGTGTAGTCACACTAGTAATTTGTGGGGTTCAGTCCCCCAGGGGCCCCCAACCATTGTGACACATGCAGTGCCAACGGTAATAGTGGATCTGCTGGCAGTGTCCACACACTGGATTCACATTGGCACATCTTGTCCATGCCACTGCCAATGCATTAGCTGTATTGTCCGTACTCACTTGTCACTTCTTCTGTTGGAATGCAGTCCCTGAGATAAGAACCCCCCCACAACACAATTGCTGGCACCAGTGGTCTTGCCGTCTCCAATGTCATCCCCGAAGGTATTGCCCCAAGATGGTGGGCTCTCCATGTGCAGTTAGTAAGGTAATAACAGATTTTACTAGCAAGTGGGGTCTACCCACCCACCCACCCCGTGGACCTTGGAGGCCCTGTGAACAGTGGAGCACCAGTGGGGACTCTGTAAAGAACATAGACATGTCTTTATAGTAGCCAGGTATTTCCAAACAGAGGTATCGGCCACTGCATTCCTCATGCAGCAGACATCTGGTGGCATGCTGTGCAGCTTAGTCCTGTAGTAGTTGACCCTTGCAGCTGGTAATACTCTGTCTGTGACAGTCCCATAGCACCAACAGGATTTTTCGTGCTCCCTTGGCACCACCAATATGGTAATGCAGTCCCCTGAGACAGGGGGAGCCCCCACAACACATCCAGCCAGCAAATACACATCATCTGGCCCTCTGACATAGGTGATTATCTTGTGACTACCTGGTTACCTGCCGACAGTGAACATTATTCCTTTACAGTGCTATGTGTTTACAGAGTTGCACTCAGGGGACTTTGGCAGACAAAGTACACAGTAAAGGCACCATGGACACTAGTCACACACCATGTCCTTTGCATCCTCGGGTCTGTGAGCACATTTCAGGGCTAGCACAGTTGTTGCAAGTAAATGCAGTACTTATTTATTCATTTATTTGTACAATCGGATTTGCAACCTTTGAGCCAGAGGTTCGTTTACAAAGGTACCTCATCACAGAGAGGATAACCGTGTTACAATATTACAGTAGGTTGACATACAGATTTACACAGATTTTACACAGTAGTATACAGACATTGTTACATGTATTTTGTACATTTCATAAAACAGTAGTTACATAAATACAGATATCTGGTGGGGGAATGAAGGAAACCAGGTGGAAGGGGGTGGGAAGGGGTGGAGGAGGCAGTCTGGAGGACTCTGTCAAAGTGCACTTAGTGATATACAAGCAGCTGTTAGTGACAGGAACAGCAGCAGGTGTTGAACAGGTGGTTCCAAAAAGCAATTTTGAAGGAGGCAATTTTGGGAGTGTTAGTGATGGTTACAGGGAGAGTGTTAAACCAGGAAGGGGCCCTGTAGCAAAAGGATCTCTGAGCAAGGGAGGTCCTAGTTCTGAGTACCAGTAGAGTGGCCTTGTCCGAGCTGCAGGTGGAGACTGTGGGGGAGGTATGTTGGAGGGAGGTAGAAACCCCGGGGGGGGGGAGCCTGAGCAGAATTTTCTTGGTTAGAAGGCAGGTTTGGTAGTGGAGACGTTCTTCCAGGTTGAGGAGACTGGCAGTGGAATGGAGATGACAGGTGTGGGTGAGCCTGGGGGCACTGGTAAGTAGTCAACAGGCCTTGTCCAGAGTGAGTCGGATCTTATTGAGAGCCATATAATCAGCGGCTCCATATACTGGTAGGCCATAATCCACTAGGGAACTGAGGATGTGATGGCCAGTCAGAGAGCATTGGGTGGAAGGCAATCCCTATGGTGGTATAGGAGACCAATCTGGGTGTTGGTGGCAGATGCGAGGGCATTAATGTGGGCATCAAAAGTGAGGGCAGTGTCAAAAGTAATCCCAAGATATTTGTAGCTGTGCACTTGATCAAGCGGGTATCGAGTGCTAGTAAGGATAAGGAGGGGGTTATTTCTTGCTCTATTTTGATGGTGGGAGGAGAGCATTGACTTGGTCTTTTTGAGATTAATGATAAATCTGTGCTCCTTGAACCAACTTTCTGCTTGGTTGAAGGTGTGTTGGAGAGAGTCCTGGAGGGAGGCAGAATTTCGGTGAGAGGCATAAAGAACAGCATTGTCTGGGTACAGAAGAATTTTGCCAGAGCAGGCACTGGGCAGGGTGTTTAAGTAGAGACTAAAATGTAGGGGGCCCAGGATGGAGCCCTGGGGGACCCCAGAGTGGACAGGGCTGGTCTCTGAGAGTGTTCTATTGATTTTGATGCACTGGGAATGGGCTGATAGGTAGCTAGAGAACCAGGTCAGGGGACTAGTAGAGAAACCGATATGGTAGAGGGCGTCAAGTTGGAGGGGATGGCAGTCAGTGTCAAAGGCCTTTGAGAGGTCAATGAACCCTGCTCCAGCAAGGTTGCAAGAGTCAAGAGAGAAGTGCAGAAAGTTGGAGAATTCCAATAAGACTGTACCAGTGCTATGGCCTGCACAGAAACCATGCTGCTCTGGGCACAGAACAACACATTTAGTCAGATACTCAGTGAGCTGTGTAGCCACCACTTTTTCTATGGCTTTAGAGAGTGGGGGAAGGATGGAAATTCACTGATAGTTGCTGGGGGTGGACCCGTCTCCACATTTATGAATAGGTGTGACAACAGCTGTTTTCCAAACACTGGGAAATTGACCCAAGCAGAGGGATTGGTTTAGTAAGCTTGTAAGTGGGACTAGGATGTCATCCAGGACCAGTCGTAGTATTTTTGGATCCAAGGAGTCATTGCTTGGGCTGTTGCTGCCTAATGCTTTTAGAAGGAATGGTCTGGCTTCATGGGTAGATATTTTGCGTAAGTAGAACCGGGGATGCTGAAGGACAGGGGGCTGTGAATCAGGAGCTGGGTCAAAGAAATTACTGGGAAGGACAGAGCTAAGGTCCGTGAAGGAGGTGTTAAGGCAGTTAGCTATGTTAAGGAGGTCAGTGGTAATAGAACCATCAATAGTAAGCTGGGATGGGGGAGGGGAGTGAGATTTCCCATTCAGTTCTTTAACATTGTTCCAAAAGGTCCGGGCAGACCCCCATGAGGAGGTGAGGTTGGCCTGGTAGTGAGTAGCCTTGGCCTTACAGATGGCCCATGTGCACCTATTCCATGCAGCATTGTAGGGTTGTCTGTATGCCGTCCTGCTGATCTCAGTGACTAGGTGCCAGAGCTTACCCCTTTCCCTGGGTTTTTGGAGTAGGGCGGAGGTGACCCATGGTGCATTTTGCTTTTTGGTGCGGAGTCTGATAAGTGACGCATAGAGATCACAGGCCTTGTTAAAAGCCTGTGTGAAAAGGTCGTGGGCAGAGTCAATGCCGGGTGCCTGGTTGATGGGGACCAGTTCATCTGGGTGAGGAATTGCTTGAGTTTATTCAGGCCACTCAGGCAGAGGTGCCTGCAGAGGGTGGTTTAGGCTACTGGTTTGGAGGTAGAGGTGGACCAGAGGAATAGGATAGGGGAGTGGTCACTTAAAGAGTCAGGGAGGATTTGTATGTCCTGGATTTTTCGGAGGCGGTTGGTGACTATGGCATCCAGGAGGGTGCTAGCTCCACTAGAGGGATTGAGTCTAGTGGGCTGGGAGACTAGTTGGGTCAGGGCAAGAGCAGCAAAGGTGTCCCTTGCTTTGGAGGTGGAGGGACTAAGCCAATTGACATTGAGGTCCCCAACAAGGACTTGTTCTGCTTTATTGGGGGAGGGTGGCGAGATAATCTGTAAGAGATGAGATTGCCAGGTTCGGGTTCCTTGGGGGAACATAGGAGACTGTGAGGTAGAGTGGTCCCCTAGAGGGATCAGGAATGAGTTTGATGGTGAGGGCCTGGGCACCATTATTGAGCTTGGGGGCAGGGAGTGCATGACCAACAATAGTGTCACGTATGAAAACAGTATAGCCACCCCTGCGTTTGCCTACTTGATCCTCCTGGTAGAGGGCATGCCCAGGGAGTGAGACAAAGGAGCCAGGGGTGGATTTGGAAAGCCAGATCTCCACAAGGGCAATGATGTCAGGCTAGTGTAGAATGACCCTGCCCTGGAGTACAGCAGATTTCTTCTGCAAGCTGCAGATATTAAGGGAGGCAATGCAGAGTCCTGAGGACAATGTCTTGAGTGGGCTGGTGGGAGGAGGGTCTGGGTTGGGGTGCACATTTCCAGAGAGTAGCAGTAGCAGAGTAATAATTCTAACCAGGGGGTGGTGGCTATCAGCAACCATAGCTAGACGTTGAGATAAGGGTGGAGGCCGCAGGGGTACAGGGAATGGGTAGAGCATGAAGGATAGGAATGGCGGTGAGGAGGTGGGTCCAAGGAGGGCCCAGGTAGGCAGAGAGGTTGGGAGGGCTGCCAGGAGGTGGGTGCCTGGGCCTAGGGCATAAGGCAAGAGTGGGGGGGGTCGAGATAAGATAGGGTGGTCTAGGGGTGCTGCCCCCTGAGGGCTGGGATTGTGATCTGGCTGGAGAAAGGCGAGCACCAAGATGGCTAAAATAGTGAGGCGCTGTAGATGGGGATGTGTATGCATGATGCCTATATTTATAATAGTGGTGGATTGTTTAGGGGTCTCGGCTGTGCTCCTAAGAGGGTGACTGCCACTTTGGAGTAGTGGTAGGGCTGCGGACTTTGGTGCACAGGGTACCAGTTTCAAGACCCCTGGGGGGGGCAAGTGTTCTTGGACCAGAATAAAATGGAAATCCAGGCGTTTGGGGGGTGCTGGAGTAGACTAGGTCTGAAGCTGGGTGGAGGGGTGAAATAGTGACTCCTAGTGGTCACGGGGAGAATGGAAAGTTGGGCTGGGAGGTGGACAGCAGGGGGCAAGGTGTATAGTAGCAGTGTAGTAGCCCAGGTTAAGAATAGGGGTATGGAGCAGTGATATGGACTAAGCAGGGATGAGAGTGAAGGAGTGGAGTAGCAGGGGTGGTTAGAAGGGCTCAAGGGTTAGGAGAGGAAGTGGGAATTCAAAGTGAATAGGGAGCAAGCAGGAAAATACCCTCTAGTAGCTGGCAAGTATAACCTGCTAATGGAGAAGTGGGGACTTAGAAAAAATGGTAGCAAGAAGTGATGTCATAGGGAAGGCCAGCCTTGGGTGAGAGGGTGGGGCACTTAATGCATAGCATCGATGGGCTAACACCACTCACGGAGTTTAGCTGCAGGAGGAGATTAATCACCTGTAAGGGCTCTGGTTGACCTCACTACCCCTGCTGTGTGCAGGCTTCCCTGGCTGTGTGTGAGTACTGACAGCGAGGTGCAGAGGGATAAACTGTACTTCCCAACTTGCATGACAGATGTCTCATGTGTGTACCACGTGACTATTATGTTATGTGCTGAAATGCTGTATCACTCCATTAATTGGGTGCCCCAGCTGAAGTGGCCATGCTCAGGAGTGTCCCTTAGCAACTCATCTGGAACAAGTCACGGAGTGCCTGTATCATACAAGACCAGGAGTGATTCTGAGGTCTTGTAATCAGTGCAAAGTGCATGTAATAGGAGAGAAATCCACAACCATCTTTTGTAGCTGTCCTCAGTTCCTGAAGTGCCGGTCCTGCAAAGTGTCTATATTGACAGCTGTGCCAAGAACACACCCCATGTGTACCAACAGTAATCCATGCAGAAAAATCTTTCTACCTGTGCATGAAAGTAGGAGACACTGAGATGGGACAGCGTTCAGCTCAACACAGTGGGCAATACATATTAAACTGGTAGTTGTGGACATGTAGCATAATGGAAATGAACTTCAATTTGTTTGGGGAATTAACACCAAATGACTGGCTGAATGACAAGTTTCCACATGGTGCGGCTCCACCAGAGAGCCAGTTGTCTGCAATTGATTGCAACAGCAACACAGATGTTTCTAGAAGTATGCAGCTGCAGCCGACAGTGACAGCCAAAGAGGTACCTCAGAAGTGCAGGGAAAAAAAGAAACATGTGGTTCAATGAGCCTGAACCAGTGGCTCTCTACAGATGCACATGTGGGTAACCACTCACAGCATACAAGCAGCAGAACAGTGGAGAGACACATCTTTACAGCTGTATCACCCCATCTGGAGTCTGCTGGGCAGCAGAATGACATCTGTACTGTCACAAAAATAACAGTTGTAACACAAACCAGAAATAATTTAATTTATTTATTTATTTATTTATTTATTTTAACATCAGTTTAACAACCTTTGAGCCAGAGGCTCATTTACAAAGGTACCTCGTCACATTGAGGACAAAAACAGCAGTACAATAGACAACAGACAGGCAGCAATACAAGTACACAATAGATGTCTGTCAAAGTTATAGGCATTTCTAAGGCATAAATAATGCATACAGGTGAGTTAGGCATAATAGACAGTGGATAAAGGAAGATCGGTTCAGAAGACGGATAGAGGGGGATGAGAGGAGGTCACCAGTGAGAGGAGAGTAGACAAGTGAGGGTGGCCTAGTCAGGAGGAAGAGAGCTGCTCAGCGAGCATTGTCAGGGAGAGGAGAAGGTTAAGGGCAGCAACAGCTGCGTGAGGTGAGCAGGTGATTTCTGAGGCTGTATTTAAAGCACGATAATGAGGGAGCTTCAGAGATTCTGGCAGGGAGGGTGTTATACCAGGAGGGGGCTCTGTAGGGGTAAGCCCTTTGACCTTGTGAGGTTCTCGCCCTCGGTATAACCAGTGCAGTTTTGCAGGAGCTACAGGTGTGCACTGTGGGGTTAGCCCGGTGGATTGTGTCAGACAGGCCCGGGGGGGGATTGGCCATGGAGAGCTTTATAGGTTAGTTGGCAGGTTTGGTACATGAGGCGCTCATCCAGGTTGAGTAGATTGGCCATGGAATAAAGAAAGCAGGTATGGGTAAGTCTAGGAGCACCGGCTATAAGTCTACAGGACGCACCATAGACAGGAAGGCCATAGTCAATTAGGGATATAACAGAGGAGGTGACTGCAAGGCAGAGGGCATCAGTGGGGAGGCAGTTTTTATGACGATAAAGGATACTCAGCCGTGTATTGGAGGCAGATGTCAGGGCAGAGATGTGGGCATGAAAAGAGAGGGCAGGGTCAAAGGTTATACCTAGGTATTTATAAAAGGGAACAAGTTCAATAGGGAGATTGAAGGTGGAGTGGACAGAGAGAGGAAAGTTGCTGGACTTATTTTGGGGGTGGGCAAAGAGCATGGCTTTGGTTTCTTTAGGTTGATGACGGAGTCGGTGCTCAGTGAACCAAGTTTCTTGGCATTGTAAGCTTGCTGAAGAGAGTTCTGGAGTGAGATGGGGTTACTATCGGAGGCAAAGAGTACCGCATCATCAGCGTAGAGTAGGATTTTTCCAGTACATTCACTGGGCAGGGAGTTGAGGAAGAGGGAGAAGAGCAAGGGTCTGAGAATAGAGCCCTGAGGGACTCCAGAATGGATAGGGCAGGTGCTGGAGAGTGTTCCACTAACTTTCACACATTGTAAGCGGGCTGACAAGTAGCTGGAGCACCGGGAGACTGGTCCAACGGCAAAGCCTAGGTGCCCAAGGGTAGCTAACAAAAGGGCATGTGAGACAGTATCAAAGGCTTTTGATAAGTCAATGAACACAGCACCAGCCAAGGACCCAGAGTCCAGAGAGGTGTGCAGAAAGAGAGAACTCCAGGAGGGCAGTATTGGTGCTATGGCCGGCTCTGAAGCCATGTTGTTCAGGGCAAAGGACACCATATTTGGAGAGGTATTCAGAGATTTGGGTGGCCACGATTTTCTCTAAGGCCTTAGAGAGATGAGAGAGGATTGAAATAGGCCGGTAGTTGCCCGGATGTGTCCTATCACCACCCTTGTGGATTGGGGTAACAGTAGCGACCTTCCAGGCAGAGGAGAATTGCCCTAGGCAGAGGGACTTATTAAAGAGGCAGGTGATAGGTGAGATGACCTGGTCCAGGACCTGGCAGAGAAGACAGGGATCCAAGGTCATTACCAATAGTGTTGCTCTTTAAGGCTTTATAGTAAGTAGGCCTGACTTCCTGGGCAGTGACCCGACGCAGGTGGAACATGGGGCGTGAGATGGTAGGGACAGTCCTGGTGGGAGGGGGGTTGAAGAAATTATCTGGGAGCACCGAACTAAGGTCAGTGAAGGAATTATTGAGGTGAGTGGCAATAAGGACAGGGTCTGAGGAGACTGTACCATTAATGTTAATAAGCGAGGGTGGGGGGGAGCGTGTGCCACCATTCAGCTGCTTGATGTTGTCCCAGAAGGACCTGGGGTTCCCCCATGAGGAGGTGAGGGAAGCTTGATAATACTCAGCCTTTGCTTTGCGGGTAGCCCAAGTACACTTGTTCCAGGCAGCAGCATAGGCCTGTCTGTCTGCTGGGCAGCCAGTTTCAACAGCAAGGTGCCATAGGTTATCCCGCTGCTTAAAAAGTAGGCGCAGGGCGGGGGTGACCCAGGGGTCATGCCTTACTTTGGACCTGCGTGCAGTTATGGGTACAAAAATGTCACAAGCAGAATTGAAGGTGCGGATAAAGAAGGCCAGGGCCTTGTCAATGTCTGGGGTGTTTTGTAACGGGGACCAGTCCGTGTGGGCTAGGTGAAGCTTAAGGTCTTTCAACCCACCGGGTCTAAGCCACCGCCAATGGGTAGTTTGTACAGTGGGCTTGGGCAGAGAGGTCGGCCAGTTGAAGAGAACAGGGGAGTGGTCACTAAGACAGTCAGGGAGAATTTGGATATTGTGGACGTGGCAAGGGCGGTTAGTGAGGACCACATCCAGGAGAGTGCTAGATCCCCTTCTGGGATTTATTCTAGTAGGCTGGGAGACTAGTTGGGTTAGTTCAATAGCAGCAAAAGCCTCACGGGAGGAAGAGGATGTGAGACTAAGCCAATCAATGTTCAAGTCCCCCACCAGGATTTGGTCAGAGGAGTTGGGTAAGGAGGTAAGGTAGTCAATTAACGGGCCTAGTGCCTGTGCTTGATTTTTGGAGGCATGTATGCCGTAGTCAGGAAGATGGGACCCCTAGAGGGGTCGGGAGATAGTTTTAGTGTTAGGGCCTGGGCCTTGTGGTCAATGTCAGGGGGAGGGAGGGCTAGTCCAATAAGAGGGTCTTTGACATAAATGACACATCCCCCACCTCTCCTACCGACTCGGTCCTGCCGGTGGAGGGAGTAGCCAGGGAGTGAGACCAGGGAGTCAGGGGTGGTTTTCATACACACTGTATCTCAAAGTGCTTTACAAGCAATACTAGACTGATAGTGAAGTGACTGAATGTGTAGTGGCAGCTGTTCCATACATTAATATCCACACACAGCCTTGGACAATTGCATGCACTGGTTTTATAGGAAGGGGAATGTTGGCCAGGACAATGGGGTCAGGTAGTGATCAAGGTGCTGGAAGCCCCACATCTTATTTCTCACATTAATCTGCTCATATTTCTCTCCTTCTGTGTTTCCCTTCCCTGAATATAGCAGTACCTTGCAAGAGTGGCCTTCTCAGTCCCCCTCTGGTATTCATTCTTCACTATTCCTCCTCAAACCGAAAACTGGTGAGCTCATCACCCTTCTGCATAATGAATGCAAGTAGTACAGTTCCCGTTTTATTTTGACATATCAAATATAAAAATATCTTTCCAGTAAGTCGGGCTCATATCAGCAGGGAACAAGGGGAATGATGGGCTTTCCTATCCTTAAAAGATCTAGGCTACCTTTGATTAGGCACTATTAAATGACAGGTGTGTACATCATTATGCATGTCATTTAATAGTGCCTACTCATAGGTGGCTTAGATCTTATATGAGTAGGAAAGCCTATTTTTTTTTTTACTTGTGTCATGCTGCTATCAATCTGGCTTACCAGAAGATCATGTTTATTATTAATATGTAACTATAACATGGGAGACTGTACCAACCACATTCATGATGCGGAAGGGTAGTGAACTCATCAGTTTTTGGTGTGGGGAGCAAGTTAGAAGAATGACTGCCAGAGAGGAACTGAAGAGGCCATTCCAGCAGGGTACAATTATATTCAGGTTAGTTGAAGACATGAAGGAGGATGCTGAGCAGATCACTGTGAGATCTGAAATGTGGGGCTGCCAGCATTGTGCTCACTACCTGACTGTGGACAAGAGTAGCCAACAACGACAAATACTCAGAGTGGCAGGGCTGCACCTAAACTGTTACTTGACTTCAGTGTAGGGAGATTATGGGGGGGGGGTGTTGACATTTGTTAGGACAGTATTGAGGGAGTTGTGTATAGTTCATTCAAGATTTGGAAGGGTGGTAGCCAGCCAACTTGCATTGTGGAGTACAGCACAGAAAAGTACTAGAGAAGAATTTCTGGGAAGGTGAGAAAAAAAACACAACAGGGAACTGTACATACTACCATCACTGTGCAGAAGGGTGGTGATCCACTTAATATTTACTGTGGGAGCAGAAGTCAGACATTGAGAACGTGAACTATACAGTGATTTATAACAGTGCCAGCTTATGATGCATATCTGTATAGGTGTGCATAGTCCTCTGAGGTACAAGATTACAATCTGAGGTGTGATAATTCTCTTCATGAGACCTCAAGCTCATATGCGTCCCCAGGCAGTACTAAGGACAGGGTATGGATGGTGGGGTGCTCAACAGAAGGAAGGCTAGGTGCAGGGGGTACGCATGGAAAAAGAAAGCCTTATTTGTGGCTTAACAAGAGAGCATGAACTTTGGAACTGAAGAAGAACGGTACTTTGCTGTGTGACCCTGAGTAAGTCACTAAACGTCCTTGTGCTCCTAGACAACACCTGTAAACAAGCTGTCAGCTTAGTGTCTCTCTCAGTAAATAAAATGAACAAAATCATAGCCTAACGTGTACTGATCAAAATAATCTATAAGGTAATACATGGTGTTGATCATTCTGGTACAATAATTCAAAATAAAGAGAGAAAGAAGAACTAGTTAGCACTA
This sequence comes from Neoceratodus forsteri, assembly GCA_016271365.2. Lineage (NCBI taxonomy): Eukaryota > Metazoa > Chordata > Ceratodontiformes > Ceratodontidae > Neoceratodus > Neoceratodus forsteri. The sequence continues at coordinate 378,286,849 of CM057449.1, forward strand.
TAGAAATATATGTTGATCTCTGTCTCTGGCTCAAATGATGTCATCATGACTCATCACTTAACACACTTGGCAGATTTCTTAGGGAGAAGCCAAGGCTGTTTTTTGAATTTGAAGGGCTGATGTTTACATTTTTCAAGAGCTATGAAACTACATTTATGTTATTTACATTAATGCAGTTTTAGCATACATGTAAACAGCAGCCTTTCCTTTACCTCCATATGAAGCCAGATTTTGGAGTTTGCAGTTTTAAAAAAACTGCTTGTTTAGGTACCCTTTAAGCTGCACAGTTCAGATATTATAGTATAAGTTAAGTACCAGTGGTTTCTGAATGTTAGCAAATGCTACTATCGTCCTTATTGCCATGTGTCTTTGTTACACACAGTACTGTTAGCAGTGCAAGACACACTGTATTTCTTAATCAGAGAACCATATCTTTGTAATTGTTACCATACTGTGAAATACATATGATTCAGAGTAGACAGCAGTTGTACTACTGAGTTACTCATTAGTTTCGAGGAACTGAATTACTGAAAAGTCCATGGTTTTGAAAGAAGCACAATGCAGTGTATTACTAAGAGCTGCATGGTTTTGAAATTCTTCTCCAAGTGCACATCCACATCATTACCATGGTGTAAGAGCCCCTATTTATAGTACTGCAGAGCAGACTGGCCCCTGACATTCCTTGTTATTGTGATCCTTTCTCCCCAGGCACAGTGTGTTGTTGCAGCCTTTAGCTGCACAGTTCCATTATTACAGTATACGACAATAACAATTGCTTTGTCAATGTTACCAAGTACTGTAGTACTGTAGTCATTATTGACATGGATATTTGTTACACACACTACTTCTAGTATTCCAGCATGCACTATATTCCCTAATGACAGAAACCATGCTTTTGTAAATGTTACCACACTGTGCGGTACATCTCATTCAGAGTACCCACCAGTTGTAGTAGTGAGTCATTTAAAAGAGACTGTATTCCAGGGGGGAAGGACTGAGAAAAGGGGTGTGTGTCATTATGAACAGAGAGGGACAAACAGGGTGGCCACATTCCACCATGGCAGGCATCTTCGGAAGGGTTGTAGGCTGCACAGGCTGTGGGATGGCAATAATTCTCAATTGGGCCTGGAGAGAGGGAGGCTGCCTACTCTGTAGACAGCTATCTTATATCAGGAGTGAAGTATATTGGTTAAGGAGTAAGCTATGGGGGAGTTTAGAGTGTCAAGGATAAGGGGTGTGGATATGGGTGGCAGAAGGGTGGGGGTGGTGCTGAGGGGAGGCTGGGGCAATGCTCAGAAATTACAGTGCGTTATGTTACAACCAAGCAGGAGGGGATAATAAGGACAGAGGACCCTTAGATAGGGATGTTGGCGCTAAGGGAAAAGCGTCACAGGGTAAACATTCCAAATATAAAAGAGAGTGGAGAGGAAGAGTCAGGAGGGCTGTTGTGGGAAGCCTAGAAGAGCAGACAGTGAGAAGGGAGGGGCTGTTGTGGGAAGCCTAAAAGAGCAGACTGTGGGAAGGGAGCTCCTAAGGAGAACAGAGCAAGAGGAGAAGAGGGCCAGTTTAGAGGGGCAGTCGGGGGAAACTCAGGTCCTTGATGGAGGCTGGCATAGAGTGTTACAATAAATTTGAGCTACTAAGCAACCTGGGGGATGAAGGGGTTGGTGGAAATGAGGAAACTGATACAGAGGCTGGGGGAGGAGTTGGATACCCATAGGGCATCACAGACTGGCAATGGAAAGGATAGAAATAGTCCCAGAGGAGAGAGAAACATAAATGTTAAGCAGATGGGGAGATACAACATATTGCAGACATGAAGGAGGAAACCCGACTGGAGAAACTGGGAGACAAGGAGGTGGGGGAGGGTCTCCCCTTTAGCAGGGAGGTCTGTACCAAGGATGGGGCTCTAGGTAAAGGGGACCCACAGAGGGCCTCTGGAGGTAGGGGTACTATTACAAGGGGGGAGGATGGCGGTGTGGGGAGGGGAAACCATCAGGGCCAGGATAAATGGTTCAGATAAGAGAGGGTTAAAGGGGACACCTATTCAGGGGGGGTCTGAGTTAAGTGGGCAAAATAGCAGGGGAGGCTGACAAGGGGGGTCTCTAATAAGGCAGGAAGACTCCCATGGAATTGAGATCATGAATAAAGGGGGGCGGATGGGGGGTTGAGAGCGCATAGTGGAGGTAACCATAAGGATGATGGCGGTGTTAAGGTTCTGTTATTGGAAGACTCGATGATTAGGGGTATCCAGTGGGAGGGACAGGGGAGTGGATGCCATAGCCAGGTGAAGGTAGTGAGTATCTCTGGGCTGACAGTGCACAGAGCAAAGTTCATGGTGTACAAACTGGTTAGGGATTGTGGAGGAAACCGGTTTCCTGGGGCATTTGGGAACTAACGATCTAGAGAATAGCGTTTTGAAATCAAGCAAGGTTCCAAGAACTTGCCAGAGTCTATCGGGATAATGGATGCAACATTTCCTTTTCGGAGATATTGCCAGTACCAAAGGCCTCAGTGGAAAAAAAAATGAAGATCACAGAGGTTAATGACTGGCTCAGGAAGTGGGGTGAAGAGAGTGGGTTGGGGGTGTTAGGGAACTGGAAAGGAGTTTTGGGAGGATAAGGGACTGTATGCCAAGGACAGGCTTCATCTTGCCCCGTTAGGGAAGGAAGTCCTTAAACAGGGGGTGGCTGACTACATTCAAGAAAGGTGGGGTTTAAACTTGTGGGGGAGAGGGATAAGGGTAGCTGACCAGAAGCCCTCTCCTCCGGATGAGGAGTAGCCTTCAAACCCAGGGAAGGAAACAGACTGGGGAGGAGGTTCCAAGAGGAGCAGAGGAGGATGAAGTATAAGGAACCTGGGTGGGGTTCGACAAAGGGATCAGGGATAGGGGTGGGGGTGGTGTTAGTAAATGCCAGGAGCTTGGGAAACAAGTTGCCAGAGTTCCAGGCCATGCTGTTCGGGGGTAGATGTGGCGGCAATCATGGAAATGTGGGCCAACAAAAACCATGACTGGGACCTAAACGTGTGGGGGTACACTATGCTTAGAAAGGATAGAAAGGAGGTTTGAAGAGGTAGAGGGAAATGTGGAGGCGTTATGGGTCATCTTACAAACCCCAGCAGGAGGTAAGGTCAAGCTGGGTGTAGTATATAGGCCCCCCCAGGATGGGTGATGTTCTGGAGGATGGTTTGCTGGACAACATCACAGTGTGGACCAAAAGGGGAAGGAGTGGTGTTGATGGAGGACCTTAATATGCCAGAAACAAACTGGGGAACCATGTCCTCTAAGGTGGCCAAGGAGCAGAGGCTGCTGGGCGGCTTCCAGGATGTGTTCTTAACACAGCATGTGATGGAGCCCACAAGGGAGGGGCATGTCCTGGACGTGGTTCTGGCAGATGGGGATCTGGTAGGGACCTGGTTGTAGAGATCCCTGACTGGGAGTGACCACAATACTGTCTGGTTTCAAATAAGCATGGGGGAGGGGAGATGTAGGACACTGGCAGTGGACTTCAGGGGGGCAGACTTTGTGGGCATGGGAAATATTCTCAAGGATCACTTGAAGGGGATTACATCAATGACAAATGTGGAAAAGAGATGGGAGGTCACAAAACGGGGACTTCATGAGGCAGTCAGGACCTGCGCTAAGGTGAAATGTAAGGGAGCAAGGTCACATAAACCATGCTGGTGGTCCAGTGAGGTTCAGGTAGTGGTCAGAGAAAAGAATGCGCCTACAAAAATATAAAACAACAAGAGGATAGGGATAAGAAATGTACCATCTTGCATCTGGAAAAGTCACCCAGATGGTGAGGGGCAGCAAAGTCCAGTAAAGAGCAACGGCTGGCACAGGGGATACATGGAGGGGGAAAAGGGGTTCTTCCAGTACATTGGGGAGCAGAGAAAAACTGAGGGCCATCTTGGCAGATTGAGATCAGAAGGAGGGTGTGTGGAAGAGGTGAGGGACCAGGCAGAGGTATTAAACGAGTACTTCGCCTCTGTGTTTACTAGGAAGGGGAATAGGATATCTACAAAGCAAGGCATGATGGGGATAGAAGCGGTAGTGAGTGGGATCAAGGGAGCAACAGAAATGGAGCAAGAGGAAGGGAGATGTACCCCTGGGGTGTCACATCAGGATAAGGACAAAAAGGCCAGTAAGGTGGAGGGTACGGATGATGCTATCTCCACCGAAAGGGTGTGGGTATCCCTCAAAGCCCTAAGAAAGATAAATCTCCTGGGCTGGATGGCATTCATCTGAGATCACTATGGGAATTGGCAGACATACTGGCTGCACCCCTGGCAGAGCGCTTCAACAGGTCACTTGAGACAGGAAGGGTACCTAGGGATTGGCGAGAGACACGTGGTGCCAATCCATAAAGGGGGGTCGAGGGAAGTACCAGGTAACTATAGACCTATCAGTTTGACCTTGGTGGTGGGAAAATTAATGGAGACTATACTAAAGGAATGATTGGGGGTGTACGTGGAGGAGGTGCGAGGTCTGGATAGTCGGCAACATGGGTTTGTGCCAGGTAGATCATGTCAAACCAATCTTGTGGAGTTCTACAAATGGGTAACATCAGAACTGGACAGGGGAAAGCCTGTGGATGTATTATTCTTGGACTTCAGCAATGCGTCTGACTCTGTCCCCCACAATGGTCTGGTGGAGATACTGACGGGGTTGGGAGTAGGGCCTTTGATGGTCAGATGGATTGAAAACTGGCTAGCTGGACACACCCAGAGAGTAGTGGTCGGTGGGGAGCTCTCGAACCCTAGAGAGGTCGGTAGTGGGGTACCGCAGGGCTCAGTCCTGGGTCCGATCTTGTTTAATGCATACATATCGGACATCAGGGAGGGTATAGGGTGTGAAATGAGTCTCTTCGCTGATCACTCCAAGATGGGAGCAGTAGTTGAGGGGGAAGAGGGAAGGTTGGCCCTGCAAGGGGACCTGGACACCCTGGAAAGCTGGGCTCAGTCACGGAAATTAAATTTCAATATCACCAAGTGCAAGGTGTTACATCTTGGGAGGGGGAAACCCTAAACACAGGTACACCCTGGGAGGGGAGGCGCTGGAAGCCTCAACAGGGGAAAAAGACCTAGGGGTCATGGTGGATTCATATATGAATAAGTCTGAGCAGTGCAGGAGAGCGGCTAGCAAGGCAAACAGGATGTTGGGATGCATCGTAAGGGGATCACCTCTAGGAGCAGGGAAGTGATTCTGCCACTGTACAATGGACTGGTTATACCACACCTTGAGTACTGTGTACAGTACTGGAGACCAGATTTGAAGAGGAACATACAGCTCCTGGAGAGGGTACAGAGGAGGGCAACTAATATGATTATACGTGGACTAGGAGATTTGACGTATGAGGACAGACTTGAGGAATTCTGCCTGTTTTCATTGGAGAAGAAGAGAGACAGGGGGGACATGATTGAGGTCTTCAAGTACCTCAAGGGAATAAATAGGGTAAACATGGAGAGGCTCTTTAGACTAAAGCAGGGAGGTATCACCAGAGGGCATGGTTTGAAGTTGGAAGGTGGAAGGGTGAGGAGGGAAAAGAGGAGGAGGTTTTTCACTGAGAGGGTGGTGGACCCTTGGAATGCTCTGCCTGGACAGCTGGTTTAGAGATCCACAGTGGAGAGCTTCAAGAGAGGGTGGGACAGACTCAAAAAGCAGATGTGTCAGATGATGGCCTGGCCCAGGGGGGTGGGGATGGATGATAGGGGTTTCTGGAACACAAGGTGGGGGAGGGCCTTGGCACCCAACTAGGGATCTGAGGTTTGAGCAGACTCGATAGACCGTAAGGCCTAATCTGCTGGCAATTAGTATGCTAGTATGTAAAAGTGGCAAGGAAGTGTGTTAATGAAAACCGCATGGCTTTACAAAAAGTAGTGAGGAAGTGCATTAGTGACAACTGCATAGTTCTACAAATTGTGTCAAAGTGTGACATGGACATGATAGCTGTAGTGTAGTCGCCAGCATGCGAGGAAGTGCATGCTTTTCACAATATTCTACAAATGTCACATACACATTATTTCCATACTGTATGATGCAGCATATATACTTGAGACACAGTGAGCCATACTGGGCAAGTGTGTAGTGAATCACTCCCCAGAGCACACTGTATGAAAATGTCAGAGACGTGGCACATCAGTAGGAATGCAGCACTATGACAAGCTGCAGTCCCATTTGCTATGGCTTACAGAGCCATCACAGACCATATCTGTATTCTGCAGCATGGTGCTCGCATGTCAGTGCCTGCACGCACATCACACCTATCTCCCTTACCGCCTCTCTCCCTTACCACCAGTATGTGAGCTATATGGTGGTATGCAGCACTGTGCATAGCTCTTCCTGACTGCATGACCATCCCAGACACATCCCTTCCAGTGGCACCCGCTAATCCACAAGTAGTGCTCACGCTCCATGACTGATGACCACTTCCCACATTCTGCACATTACCCATTATGACCTACACCCTCAGCGGTAGGCCAGTACCACACAGAAGTTGAACCAGCAGGCTCAGAGGTGTGGACCCTACCTCGATCGCTGTCATGCAACATGTGCTTAGTCATCAGCCTCACCATCCACATCAGGGGTGGGACATGACAGCTGTTTCCCATCGCACATCCAAGGGAAGGGTCGCACGGTGCTCCAGTGATGCACAATTGCATGGCTATGATGCTGTCATGAGAGGCACAGTGACTGCTGCAGTACACGGTGGCATCAAATATTGTGACAGAGGTGACATGGCATCACACAGACAGACTAACAGCAGCAGACAGTACTTTCCACAGTGGTGCAGTATTCTATGTCAGCTGGTGACCAGCAATGTTGAGTACACAGGGCTTCCGACATCCGCACGGTGAGTACTGCCAGTGTAATTATTACCACCACCGCAGCTATTCTCAGTCATCGTAGTCAGTAATGCACAGTTTGGCAAACTTGCATGATCATTAATGCACAATCTCGGAAACATACATATCACTATGTTATGTTTGTGAATGTGGAACTACTTTATAGTGTGGCAGAACAGCCATTAAACTGAATAGTTTGCAACCCAGCACAATGTGTTTGCGCTGCTTTTTTCATGTGTTTCTTTGCAAGGCATTTGTTCTCCCATGTAATAAGTGCCTTAACGCACTCCAGGGTGTGCTGTTAATGGGGATTAATGCATATCCCAGGTGGTGTGAATGCATTCAGCCTGCAGCCTTGTGCCTCACAATGCGCCCACGGTGTGCATTAATCCCCATTAACAGCACACCCTGTTGTGCGTTAATGCTTACTTATGATCCACAGACTAAATCTGGAAGCATTTCATTATTTCAAGATATACAATGTATCCTGCATACAAGTAAATTGGTAATCTTTGATTAAGGCTTTAATTCTGGGTTCTGCACTAAGAATAGAAGAGGCACTATGGCAAAATGTTTTAGCAACTCTGTATTCCTGAAGGATCTGACTGACACAGCAGACCTTCAGGATGGATTCCAATAAGGTAATAACCATAGAAACTTCACATTCACATGTGATAATTTGGTCACCAGAACAGATTTTTTTTCAAACACCTGTACATTCAAACTTCTGAAAATGTTGCTAAAGAAATTTCAGAACAATGTGGCAGTGGTGTGCCAGCGTGAAACCTACCCTACACCCTGTGTTAAAACTGGTGTCAGGTGTCTAAACCATTCTGCACTAGACTGAAAAAATTAGGCAACAGTGGTCTAGAGTGTTCTGTGCCCAACTTTCTATGAAGGAAGCATATAAGTCAGAAGCAGAATGGAGAGAGATTTCAGAAGCAGAATTTAAATGTTTTTTTTATTGCACAGGCAAAGAAATAAAAAAAAAAATGCCTGGCCTATTTAGGACACAGAAACCATTTGCATATGCTTATCTCCAGAATATTCACTGAAAACAATTAACCTTACAACCAAATCGACACAATTAAAAAACAGATGCACATATTCCAAGATGACAGGGCCTCTACATTTTCCCAAGAAATACAATTTGGGACAAAAAGACAGAGACAATTATTTGACCTTGTTAAAGATTGCTGGGGCAAAATATCAAAAAGGGTGATGTCGAGTCTATGGCATATAGGGGACAGAGATCCCCAAATATCTGTAACACAGATCTTGAAGGTAGTTCCAGACTATGTTATTATGTAGTCTGGGGAGCCCCCACAACCTGAAAGGGAGGATAGTTGTTTCCAGGACCTGGATTTCCCCCTCCTTGAGAATCAGAGAAGGTGACCCTATCAAAACCAACAAACATGGCAGAAACAGAACAGACCATTAAAGGCTTATAGAATGGGACTGCACCAGGAAAGGATGTCTTACCGACTGAATTTTATAAAACCTTCGCTCAGTGGTTAGTGTCAACCTTGACAGAGGTTTACCACTCATGCCATACTTCAGGCTATCTCCCAGCATCCATATCCCAAGCCTTGATGTTATTTATTTTTCCATCTGGTGGCAAGGTGGATATCACTAACTGTTAGCCCCTGAGTTAACATGGATCAGAAAGTTTTACAAAATGTTGACAAGACAGATGGATACTTTATTTCTATAGTGCTCCTTTCCAGAGACTCAGAGCGCTTCACAATCAATACAATACAACAGTTTTAAAACATGCAAAAAAACAATTAAAATCAGCACCATTATCCAATCGCCCGAGTGGCGCAACCTCGCCCTAGGAATATCCAGGAGACAACCCTCGGTGAAACAGAGAGCCTGGGATGGGCAGTGAGGCACAAGGAGATTTTGCACGTAGACTGGTCCCCCTTCATGTAGGGCTTTATAGGTCAGTAACCCGACCTTGTAGGTAATCCTCCACCTAACTGGCAGCCAGTGCAGTTCGCGGAGGACTGGTGTGACATGATCATACTTACACACACCCATCAATAATCTTGCCACCGCATTCTGCACTAGCTGCAGTCAACGGAGATTGCTTCCAGATAGCCCTAGGTACAGGACATTGCAGTAATCCAGTCTGGATGTTACAAAAGCATGTACTAGTGAGGCTTGGTCCTCAGGGGGTAACAGGTTCCGAATCTGAGCAATGTTCCTTGGATGATAAAATCCACTCTTAACAACGGCTGACACCTGAGCATCAAGTGTCAAGCCACTGTCAAGGATCACACCCAGATTCTTCACCCATTCGGATGGGGTCAGCGGCACCACCCCAGTACAAGACTAGGTCATCTCTACAGACCTCCATCCCCCCGACAATGACCCGGATCCACCACCAGCACCTCTGTCTTGTCTGGGTTGAGTCTCAGCCAGTTATGGGACATACAGGTCCGAATCTCAGACAGGCAGTTTTTAAATACAGAGTTTACCATCTGGTTACTTGGTGTAAAGGACAAGTACAGTTGGGTATCATCTGCATAGCAGTGAAAACCCAGTCCATACCACTTGATAATGTCCCCCAATGGCAGCATGTACACTGTGAACAATGAGGGCAACAAGACTGACCTCTGCGGAACACCACGGGTAAGAGGCTTCGGGCTAGATGAGACCAACCCCATCACTACCCTCTGCACTCTACCTTGTAGGTATGACCTGAATCATTTGATGACCTTACTGGACAGGCCACACCAGAACCATAGTTGGTCAAGTAGCACCTCATGGTCCACAGTGTCAAATGCTGCTGAGAGATTCAGGAGGACCAAGATGGAATGATCTCTCCTGTCACTTGCTATTAGGAGATCATTAAGCACCTTCACCAGGGCAGTCTCCATACTATGCCCAGCCCTAAACACGGACTGGAAAATCTCATAGGTGAAGGAGGAAGTAAGACGTTCCTCGAGCTGACTTGCCACCACTTTTTCTATAACATTCCCTATAGCCTGTAGTTGGCGAGACAGTCCAGGTCCAATGAGGATTTCTTTAATAGGGGTCTAACCAAGGCCTCTTTCAGGGCCAATAGGAAGACCCCATTTTACAAGGAACTCGAGACAATCTCAGCAACAACAGGTGCAATCAGGTCCACACATCCAACCAAAAGTTGTGTTGGACCTGGGTCCAGATCACAATGTGTTGGCTTCAGACTCGAGACAACCCTCACCACCTCCTCCACCCCAACTGGATCAAACTCAGCCCAGACAAGAGGAGTGTTCTGCAATGCCTCAGAGTGGACCCCACAATCCCTTTGAGTGACAGTGGAGGAAATCTCAGCTCTGATGGTGGACATTTTGTCAGCAAAAAACAGGGCAAACTCCTCACACCTAGTGCTTGAATCTGCTCCCCCCCACACCGAGGCAGGCAGGATGTAATAACCCATCCACCATGCAGAAAGCTGAACTAGTCTGTTGCTTGATGCAGCAATCTCCCTTGACAAAAATTCTGCCTTCTTATAAGAGATTGCTCCCTGATAATCTTTATAATAGGACATCAGGGCCAATTTGTTCTCCATCAGGCCAGATGTCCTCCACCGTCTCGCTAAGCTCTGGCCCTTAATCTTTAACTCCCTGAGTTCCCCATCAAACCAGGGAGGTCTCTTACAAGTAGATAAGGGTCAGACATGAAGGGGTGCAACTGAATCAAAGGTGGCCATGATGACACCATTATATGCCACCACCGCCTCCTCCATTCCAATCGCTCAAGCAATCGCCACACTCAATAGGTCCAGCACAGCCAATAACCCTGATGGGGACAAACCCCACAAAGGGCAGTACCGGACCACTTCCACAGAGGCAAGGGCTTCAGGGGGGCCCCAAACCTGAACCTCATGGTGCTGTGATCCAACCAAACAACCGGGTCAACTCTAAGGTCAGTGGTCTCAAGACCTAATGAAAACACCAAGTCCAGTGTGTGGCCGTGCGAGTGGGTCACTGAAGTAACATTTTGCAGCAGGCCCAGCCCCATCATACTCCTTAGGAGATCATTACCAAATATGGAGAGCCCGTCATCTACCTAGGCATTTAAATCCCCAAGAATTAACCATCTTGGGGACTCCAGCACCAGACCAGTGACAAGCTCCCCTATCTCCCTCAAAAATTCACCCTCCCTACCTGGGGAGCGATAGAGAAGGAGAATCCTGTAACCCATGCCAGGACCCCCACCCCACACAGCAACACATCCAAAGGACTTGATGGGACCCATAGGTAGTGCCATGAGACCCAGATCAGATTTAAAACAAATGGCCACCCTCCAGCCTCTGTGATCCTTCCTTGGGCTGTGTATCACGGAGTACCCAGCTGGCACAGCCGCCTCCAAAATGGGAGCAGCATTTTCATCCAGCTAGGTCTCCATGATGCCAGGTCTACTGAGGTAATCAAGTCTGCCATTATGGCAGTCTTGTTCCTCATCAACCTGGTATTGCATAGCACAGCCCAAGTAGGATGTGGAGCCCTTGGGTATGGGTACCAAACAGGAAGAACCCCTCTCCAGTTGCCATTTCGCCCCAGGGCATCTCCTCGGCTTCACCACCCATATCCGTGACTCTCTGGCAGACATCCATACTGGTCCCCCTTCGGAACCCCCCCTCTGAGCAATTCCTAGAGCCCGACATCTCCTATACATCTCTAAAGGGAGTGTTGGGAGCTCAAATGGGTGGAAATTCTGAAGAAGGGTCACCGAGTAGCTGCGCCTTCCCAGGTTCTTTCCCAGGCACATATCTTAAAATATAAAATACTCCCAAATGAATAATACCAAAACTGCCCCCCACAATAAAACAAACACCTCACCCAAAATACACCCCGACAAAAATATAAAATATTAACTAAGGTCACTTCAATAAAATAGTTCACTGTCGGTCCACAAAAACTGAAAAATAGTCTATATAATCACAGATTCTCTGTAAAGTCGTGAAGAACAAGGGCTCTCACCACCTCCTTCGTCGAGTAATGTCCACTCACTGTAGCCCTCTCACTGCCACAGCTTAGAAATGATTATTTAAATAATAATAAAATAAGACCCTCTCACATCCTACTAAATAAATCCAGTATCTCCTCGACAGGTCCAGCATCAACTTATAGTAAGGATAGATCCTAGGGGAGGAAGAGATTCAGAACTCAGTGTAAATAAGGGCAGTCACAAAGTCCCCAACACCATCCGGCCAAGATCTTCACAAAACTTCCACCTTCACAAACAGTCACCAGGCTTCAGGAAAAATGGATCCCACTGCTATCCAATTCTCTCAAAGTCATCCCAGCCCCACAGCAGGCGCCCAGCCTGAGTGTTCCCCAAGCAGAGTCGCTGATAATTACCCGACATCCGCCAAGCAGCCCTCAGCAGCCCCCAAGGCAACCGGCAAGTGCCCACCTTCTGGACAGCACTGCCCGATCCCCCTAGGGTAACAACCCAAGCTAGGCACCCACCCTGCAGCGGGTGACCAAGTCCACCTTCTCTGACACAGCAGGCTCACACATATCCTTTCTGGAGCCACAAATCTCCTTCTCCCTCCTGCTCAGCAGCCCAGATCAGTTCAAACCAAGTGACTGGTGTAGTCCAGTGACCCCTCGCCAGTCACTCCCTCACCGGGCGAAGCTGGTGCAGCAAGGACCCCGGTTCAAAACTCCTCCTGATAATTTCTCTAGTAACAACCTGATGCCAGGTCCAATCCTGTACACGCCGGAGCAGGTCAAGAGATGCAGACAACAGAACCAGTCTGAGGAGCCAAAAAATGAAGACGAAACAAAAATAACCAAGGTGGATACAACTACTACACCAAAACAGAAGCCCCAACTGCTGATGAAATAAAACTGCAGGACAATTAAGCAAAAGTCCCACAAAGTCCAAAAATTAAAACTGATAGGAACTGACAGTGAGCTGTCTTAACATGACTTAGCAACAACAACTTAAGTAAACTTAAAAATAAATTACAAACGACTTAAATAAAATGGACACTAAACAGCATCAGACAGCTGGCCCAACACAGCCGCCATCTTGCAGGGTAGCTTCAAGTAGCAGCTAAAATGATTTCAACCCTACAATCTTGTGGGATCCCATAAAGGAACATCCATTACAGTTTAAAAATTATTAGAGAAACCATGGAAAAAGGTGGGAAGGGGTTATGATCTGGTTTCTTACTGTCACCTGATCAATCAAAGGTATTTGATAGAGTAGTGCACACTTATCTGTATAACGTCCTTAGATTATATGGGTATTCCACCCTATTTCATTTCCTGGATCTCTGCCTTATGTGCAAATGCAGTGGTTACTCCATACATAAATGGCCATCCTGTTCCAGTGCTGCAGCTGAGCAAAAGGGTCAAGCAGAGCTGTCCCCTTAGTCCAATGTTAGACATTTTTATGTTGCTTGCACGCATGTGCAAGAAACATAGTGCCATCATCCGAGTTTTTGGAGGTGTGGCATCCATCTTCCAATGCAGTCAGTGTGTTTGCAGGTGCTGCCCCAGTTCCCCAATCACTGCTACAGCTGTCTATGACAGCAGTTGAAAATGCAGTGGTCATACAGTTGAAAGGAGGAAGCTCCGCTTCAGTGAGCAGAGTTCCCCCTCCATACACACACACCTGCAGCATACGCACACTGCATGCTCATGCACCCCTTCCCCTCCCCCACACTATCTGGCCGACGGGGTGCCCAATCCCCGTCAGCTCCACCCCCAAAGCATCCAGGTGCCACACTGGAGCCCACCCAGCTAGGCAAAATGTTTTATGGCCGACACGGTGCCCAATCCCCGTCGGCTGCCGCCCCAAAGCATCCAGGTGCCACGCTGCAGGCCCACCCAGCATGGCAAAATGATGTTATGGCCGTGAGGTGCCAATCCCCGTCGGCTCCAGCCCCCAACAGCCTTCCAGCTGCCATGCTGGGAGCCCACCCCAGCGTGGCAGCCGCCTCATAGTCTTCGGTCCCTCGTAGTCTTATTAAAAAAAAAAAACTGTAACACAAAACTGTCCTCGGTGCTTCTCCCCTGCCCTCCCACAACCCGCACCCACCCACTGCACACCCTGCTCCCACACCCTCACTCCTATATTACCTCCGGATCTCGCGCGGCAGTCTTCGGTGGACTGGGAACATGTCTGCACTCTTCAAAAGTGGACCGCGAACTGGGAAATGCCCGAAGCACTGTATAATGGGATAGATAGGGTTTTTCAACTTTGCTGCATATCTCAGTCATTTTTGGAATTTTGACACCAAATTTTCAACATGGGGCTTTTGGGACCCTCCTCTGAATTCTCAAACTGTCATGGCATCAATCCACCCAAAGGTGATTTCATGGTCACTGCATGAAATTACCTTCGGTGCCCAGTAACTAAAATGACAGTGCCAGTGTTCATGAGGTGGGCTCTCAAAAAGTCTATGTTGCAAATTTGGTGAAAAAATTCCTAAAAATGACTGTTTTACGAGCGTGCATTGCGCAGTTCCTACGCACGTTCATAAGTTTGCGAATTTTTAATGTTATCACTCCAGATTTTCAACATTGCCATTTTACCACACTTCCTTATGAGCAGTATAGCTGTCATTTTTCACATGTCACCCAAAATGTGTTTCCATGCATGTGGCGACAATGGCACAGTGGGTGTGCGCAATCAATGTTTGGGACAGATTAAGAAAATCACAGTGACACTGTTCGTGAGCAGAGGTCTTAAAAAGCTATGTTGAAAATTTGGTGAAAAAATTCCCTTCAGACGTTCTGCAATGTTACTAATGAAGACATTGAACAGAACTGGCCCCAGGACCGATCCCTGCAGCACCCCACTGGTCACCCCCTCTCCCTAGACTGCACCACATTTACCACCACTCTCTGCCTCCTGTCTGTTAGCCAGTTTCTAACCCAGTTTACCACCCTTTCCCCCATGCCCAGCCTACCCAGCTAGTTTATCAGCCTCCTATGTGGGATGGTATCAAAGCCTTTGCTGAAATCAAGGTAAGCGTTGTCCACTGTCCCACCATGATGTACTTCCTTTGTCACCCAGTCAAATAAATCAACAAGATTTGTCTGACATGATGTCCTCACTGTGAATCCATGTTGTCTATGGTCCTGGGCTCCGATGGCATCTAGATGCCCCACTATCCTTTCTTTAAGCAATGTCTCCATGGTCTTCCCCACTACTGAGGTGAGGCTGAATGGCCTATTGTTCCCCGCCTCCCCCCTGCTGCCGGACTTGTGTAGAGGGACCACATGTGCCCTCCTCCAATTCACTCGTGTTGAATGACTCAGTGGATATGGCTGCCAGAGGTACTGCTATCTCCCTTCACAGTTCTCTTGATATCCTTGGGCGTGTGCCATCTGGTTCCATCGCTTTGTCTACCTTCAATTTAGTGAGCTCCTGCAGGCCTCTCTTGCCTTTGAATGGACTATTTTATTTATTTATTTATTTTTTTTAGTCCTTGGTAACTGGGTGAGGCCCACTAGGCACAAGTGCCTGTTTTCAGGGGCGACCTGGGAGCACTGGGTGGTTAAGTGACTTGCTCAGAGTCACACAGTATGCAAATGGAGGCTGTGAGAATCAAACTCAGTTCTGGTCTGCTGGATGTATCAAGCTTGTTCTGTCAAGCTATCAAGCTTGTATTGTCCACCTCTTCACCCCCTTGGCAACTGCTGTACTGTTGTGGCCCTTGCCCCTCCCACTCTTCTGTGAATACTGAACGGAAAGACACAGTGGATGTCTTGGGAGGAAAGCATGGAACTATCACTTCCAAATTCCTAAACAGCACATACAAGCAAGCAACATTCGGCATTGACAAATGCTTGTTTCTATTGACCTCTTGTCGAGAAAAATTCAAATTAATCCTCATATTAGAAGCTTAAAACTAACACAGAACACTTTTCCAGTTACATGTTCAATATATACTGATCATGTGTGTGGTGGTCAGGACGTAGGGTTTGCCCAGGACATTACCTGAAGTTATATGTTTGTTTTGAAGGCACGCAAAAGTGTTGAAATCTCTATTGGTCCTCACTGCCCCATGATCCATGGTATAGCAATTATCCAAGTTTCCTCAGAACCCATAACAATTTGGGGTGTTTATTTGGGTAGGAGAATCTGGCTTCTTTAAATTGGCATATGTGCCTGAAACAGGCAGAATTCCAGTTGCAAGTGTGGAGATTGAGATTTTTGCCACAAACTAAAACGTGTTTTTAAGTCCCTGCTTTCTTTACATCAGTCACATCTTCTCTCCACCTCAGGACATAGAGACCACATTATATAGCATTTTATTTCAAGTACAGTGGGTCAGTCATTTAAATTCGGTCAAGTGGGACGTGACTTAGAAAACAGTTTCAGAAGAAGGGATAGGGATGATGAATCCAGTGACTTTTTTCCACTCTATTTTTATAAAACATAACATCTCCCTAGCAGTTACCAATTCAGTATCAGTATGGGCTATGAGCATGGAAGAATGGATAACACCCTTGTATCAAGCCTGGAATGTAGGGATATTATCTATTCCAAGTGCATAAAACAGTTGGTTCCTACCACAGTACTTGAAATCTGCGCTTACTGAAGTTAAACAGTGGAAACTGACCACAGAGCAAGAGCAGGATAACTCTCCGAGACAGTTATATAACATAATACAGCTGCAGAATTCCTCACAACCTGTGGAGTTCAAACAGTGTCTCACAGGACTGGAAAAGATGGTTATAAAACAAATGAATGATAAGAGTTCCAAAATGCATGTGTGGCATTTTGTGATTGGGCAGTCTTGGGAAAATGAGGGTGAAAGATGCCATGAAGCACAAATGTACTACTGAAAGGATGTGCCCACAGTCTTCTTGTACACGAATGGCAGAAGCACAATTGGAAGGCTATAGCCTGTACTTCAAGGGGGCTATGCAATTGGCCACACCCGCCTTTTGGCCTATTTAAGGGCTGCTCTCCTCACTCCACACACAAGCATTTTTTCTTGCTGCCAGAGGCTCTTTCAGTCAGTCTTCTCTCCTAGGGCCTACTGAGGCTTTGCGCCCCCCCCCCCAATGATGCATGCTTGGACTCTGCTTGGTTCATGCTGGACTTCTGTTTTACTGTTCTCCTGTTGTTGGTTTGTATTACTGGCCTCCAGCTGCTCTGTGCTTCTTTGTGGGCTGGCTCCCTTCCTGCTCCTATTCTTGTGTTTTCCTTGTTTATTTCTTTTGGGCTTTCTAGTTTTCTAGAGCCCTGTCTATACATTGCTACTTGTGCTTCAGGTTACACACTGTATTTCATTGCCTCAAGCTATCTTGTGGCTGTACCCCAAGCTCCATTTCTCACCAGCTATTGTAGCCCTCAGTCAGAGCCATAGCTAGGCATTTTGGTGCCCTGGGCAAGAGGCCAAAATTTGCACCCCCCCTTAGAAAAGAGCCGGGGGGTCTGGGGGCCTTGTGGCCCCCAGAAGCTCTGAGGGGTTTACATGCTCTGAGGTAAGTTTTGGGGCTTTTCTTGAAGAAAAAACATATTTTTGTTACATGTTGCATACCCCTGTTTTCAGGGAATATTTTGCTCCCCTGGAATATGAGATGTGGGAGACTCCTGCTGGAAAAGTAAAATAAAGCTCTCTTTTGCTAATCAAGTTCCAACAAATAACATTTACTACTAGTCTACATATCCCTGTCTTCCCTGATCCTTAGCTGGCAAAGTGGCAAGAGGGAAGTGTAGACAGAGCGATGGAAAAAAAAATCTTGATTAATTTAAAGAGCAGGAGTTCACTGTAATGTTCCCAGCCCCTTATTCACATATACAGTAGCTGACCTGCTCCAGTGTTGAGCGGTATTAAAAATACCATGCGCTTCAGTCCAGTAAAAAAATTACAGGACCTCTAATGTGTACCCCAGGAAAAACAGAGCTGCTTGCTGAACCTACTAACATGCCCCCAGGCAGTCAATGAAACACACAAAAGGGGGCTGTGGGTGCCTTAGCAGGTTCAGGAAGTGGCTCTGTTTTTCCTGAGGTACACATTAGGGGTCCTTTAACTGTTTTACTGATCTGAAGTGCATTGTATTTTTAATACCCCTCAACAGTGGAGCAGGTCAGCTACCATATCTGTTTGTGAGGGGTTGGAAACATTACAGTGTGCACCTGCTATTTAAAGAGTCTCTCACGCCATTAGGACAACTTTAACAAAACATAGAGAATATTGGATGGGCAACTATGCACAACCAGTGTGTTCTGCCACAGAAGGGTTCTGATTCCCTCTGACCTCGAAAGTGAAGCTCAAGAGGTCCATGGGAATCAGAACCCCGAGGTGACAGAACACACAGGTTGTGTGTAAAGTTGCTCATCCTGTATTTTTTATAGTGTACAGTAGTACTATGTGAAATGTGTGCTTTGTGTTTTTTTTTCTCTCTTTTCATATTGAAACTGACTTGAAAAGTTTCTAGGGGTTCTAGAACACTGTCACCACAGAATTAAATAGAGGAAAGCAACAATGTGCCAGGATTCCAAGTGGTTCTGCTGCAGTAGTGACATCACTACTACAGCAGAACAACATAATGATATCATTACTGCAGCAGAACAAGCATATTCCAGGCATGGAATTTCATGCATAACAACATTCCACTATACACTATATAATATTTATGCACAGCTCAGCTTGTATTTCAGATGAGTTCTGTATTTCTCCTCCCCATTATTTATCACTGAAGTCATTTGCATAAAAATAGGATCTTTGCTCCTGAAGAATTCATCCATTCCTGTTGCTTTCTCCCTACCTGAGGTCATAATGCACTGTTTGTGGCATCTCAATTACTCCATGGCAACAGACTGTGATGTCACAACAGAGGACTATGACATGAAGTAGGGAGTAAGTTAAAGAGGCAGATGAACTCTTAGGGATATAGAGCATGTTTCCATGCAAATTTCACAGTAATAAGTAATGGGAAAGAGAAGTCTATTAAATGGAATGCTAGCCAAACTGTACCTCAATATTGTTTTTTTCTAAGTTCTCGTTGAGTCGTCAGCAGCTCTTTAATTGTATTGTATCTGTGTATGTATTGGGTATTGTGATATATATTTACTATTGTAATACATATACATACATATATATCTTTATAGGCTTAAACACAACCAATTGACACTGCAGTGCCAGTGCTGCTGTTGCCCAGTGCCTGGCTGTCCTGAGTGCTGCAGCTGACTCTTCATTAAGTAGCAGTGAGTGGTCTGGTACCAAGTACTGGTAGGAGATAGGGTCCAGGCTGGGAACATCACCAAAGCAAGAAATCCCTGCCCCTAGAGACCACAACTGAACTGACTAGGTCCGGACTACCTCAGCTTCTTTTCATTACACTCAGGTAGCACATTCAGATAGGCACTATTTTTTTTTAGTATACTGGAGGGGGCATGGTATTGCAGCAGCAGCTATATTTTTGAGGTCGGGGCATGGTTCCTGGAAGGCTGTAAATGTGCCAATCAACCCTCACCAAGTGGACTCCTTGACTGGCTGACTGTGACAGCATTCTTCCCATGCTCCTTAATTGCCTGCCCACAGTGGCTGGCAATCTTCCCATGCCCACAGGGGGGCCTTAATTGGCTGCCTGTGGTGGCACTCTTCCACACATGCAGTCAGACAAAAATCTCGAAGTCACTTCTGGCTAGAATGAGAGAGTGCAATTTCATCTCTCTCCTGCCCTTTGTCTTCCTTGCAACTTTCTGTTTCTGCTTACTGTGAGGTCTGACCGCACCCCAGAAAATTAACAGGGCAGGTGGCCAGTCATAAAATTAGTAGACTTCAGGTTGTTATTTGAAGATAGATTACCCCTAGCACTTTTGAATGTCTCACTTGGTAAACTCCTTGATGACCATTCCCTCAGAACCACAAACATCAGCTGTCAGGGAGGCCAACTGAAGAGAGAGAAGGGCTGAGAGTGGAGAGTGAACAGTGCAATGAGAGGAAGCAACAATGGGAGCTGCCAGATATGACTTTCTTTTCAGTAACAGTCCTGTTCTCAGCTCCACTCTGGTCAGCTGCTTCATGTATTATGACATAAAACATAATGGGGAAATAAAATAGTAAATAGAAACATATCAGTCATATTTGGAGCCAACAGTAGGGGTATCAGCAGCAGAGGGAGCGGGTTATTCAATTGGGATAGAGTAGAGTAGGGTTATTCATTCTGTGACAAGGTGGGTAATGAGTATCAGCTGATGAGAGGAGGGATAGGGGTATTTGTAGTGGGACAAGGTGGGTATCAGCAGATGAAAAATGGGGTAGGGGTATTTGTATTGGGACAGGGTTGGTATCAGCAGATTGCAGGGGTAGGGGTATTTGTATTAGGACAGGGTGGGCATCAGTAGATGTGAGGAGGGTTTAATTGTATTCATATTGGGACAGGGTGGGCATCAGCAGTTGGCAGGATGGGTAGGGGTATTCATAGTAGCAGAGTGAAACACAGAAACATGTTACCTCCCTCTTGTTAACCCCCCTGCTCCCACTCCTGGTGCTCCTCCCATAGCTACCCAACATCATCATCATAAAGATGGTGTGGTTTTTACTCCCCATTTTCTCCCTCACACAATGCCTGATGTCTGGAAATACCTCTGTCAGGTTCGGTCGTCACAACACTCTGTGTGCAAGTGCCAGCCTTTGCGAGGGAGCAGACTCTGGCTCACTGTTAAGCCAGATCCCACATATCTCCCTCCCCATACTGGCTTACCCTGTGCTGAGCAGTGCTCACCAGCCCAGGCCGCATCTGATCCTGGGTCCCCGAGTTCATTCTTGAACCTGGGTCACCAACAGGAAAATGCAGTGTACTTCAGCTGGGTGATAGGGATAGCCCAGCTGTACTACCTCCAAGTTGTTCTGGCACATCAACCCTGCCCCATATACACAATGTTACAACCATCACAGTTTGCATCTACTGGCCCTCGGCCCTGGGTTACCTAATTAGCTGTGCTACACCTTGAGTAATGCCTGGCTCTGCAGACCAGTTACCTCAAATCTCCATTTTCCAAGTAAGTGCTTTATACCACCAACATGGCCACTGGCCAGCTGCACCTAGGTTCGAGCTGATCTCTGAGGTTCCATGTCATCTGCGCGTAAAAGTGCCGTGGTAGATTTACACATGGTCAAATCGCCATTTCCAATTAACTCTCTGTACAATTTCATTAAATACAATCTGGGCACATGGTCAAAGTATAAAGCTGGAATTGTGGAGGAGGAGGACAGACAGATACAACACTACTGAAATTGTCCAATACAAGTCCCGATTTTGTGGCTCCCCTCATATGTATTACCTACTGTCCTGTCTCCAGCTCCATTTTGTTCCTCATTCGCATATCTCCTGATATTTCAAGCTGCCTATGTATGTCGGGCTCCCCACTCCTAGTGTCATTACCCTGCCTGTCGTGTTGCTACTTTCACTGCATGGTGGTACTAGTCAGGATTCATAATCATTATGGTGGGAGTTGATGAGTCGATTAGCTAGGTGAGCTAATTAGCCAGTCGTTGTCCCCAGACCCCATTGGTCAATTTTTGTAAATAGATGGGCGGCAAAGTAAAAGGTGGTTTGCAAAATCTGGGCGAGGTTCTGGCTGTATTAGTTGCTGTTTGAGTGGGTGCAGTTACTTACTTGTGAGAGAGAGACATCGATAGGTCGAGACACACACTGTCCTGCTGTCATGCTCTCTGTGGTGCTTCAGAAGTTCAGACCGTGTGCCCACTGCTCGCTGTGTCTTTGTAGAACTCCATTTCAACACCAACAAGATGAACAGGTACTCCAGGCAGCACACGTAAAGAAAAGAAATGATCTAAAGAGAGAATTTTATGCAGGTTTACAGGCTACAGCATGGCATGCTGTAGCCCTATAAACCTGCATAAAATTCTCTCTTTAGATCTTTCTTTCTTTAATGTGCCTGGTACCTGTTCATCTTTGTTCACTGGTAGCGTCGTGTGTTGAAACGGAGTTCTACAAAGACAGCATTGATGAAGAACGCTGACCTCCGCCTTACACCCCCACCTTGATCCTGGAAGAAAGTACTAAGGTCAAAGAACCAGGCCACCAGTTTCTGGAATTAGGGAACTGGAAAACTTCTACTTCTACACCAGGATGCCCCCCTCTTATTGGAGGACCGTTTTCTGGCTGAGTTCATCCCCTTCTAGAATGAAATGAAGGAACTTTAACTTACACAGGAGTTTAAAGCACTTTGATCTTCTCTGAGGGACCTCCACGCAGCAAACAATGATGGTGGACAAAGGTCTTCTTAATCTCCGTGGAGCACTGGAAAGACAAAGTCAATGCTGAGTTTGATCTCTGCTGGAAGAACACTGAGGGTCAGAGGTGGTGCCATCGCAATAATCTAATAATCCTTGCCCAGAATCCTTGGCCTCCCCAAGAAAGCAGAGGGCTCTGAGTGGTGCCTGCCATCTCTTTGAAAAACAAGGGCCCTCACTTTTGAATGCCATGGGCGCGCTTACATCATTCATTATGTCTGGTGCCACCACAGGGATCCTGACTCCCCACAAGACCTTTTCTGCTCCAATTGCTGAATTTCTTGGAATGTTAGCAGCAGCACATCTCATGTGACCCCCTTCCTTTGCTGGTCTTTTCAGCATGTGCACCCCTGCTAACAGGTAGTTATAATCACACAGTCAAGTCAACTCACAGACAAAATTAAAAAAAATAATTTAAAGCGGTAGTGCAGCCGCAAAGTGAATAAAAAAAAATAAGCTTCAGAGATTAAAATTGCACCCCTCGGAGGCTTGCACCCTGTGCGGGGCACGACCCGCCCTGCCCATCCTACGGTATTGCCCTCAGTTCATTGCATTGTTCTCTGTATGCTTTTGCTGAACCTGCTTTTTGTCTAACAAGCCTCAGTTCAGGCTATTGTCATTGCCTGTTTCAGCTCACACTGCCATCTGCTGCCTTGCTCCCCTTAATTGATTACATCAGTTCATGGCTTTGCTGCCTAGCTAACAACTTTGCTGTTTTACTGCTTCACAATAACCTAAGCAACCTAGTCCATGGAACTCAATCCTGCTTCCTGAACTTACACCAAGCAAATATTGTTACTGTTTTCAGTGCATTGTCTCTCCCTACAGTTTCTGTGTTCATTCAGATTGCTACCCCTACAAGCTATAGTTAATTGCTGCTGGATGCTGCTCAATTATGTTTGCAGCCCTACTGCACTACTCCTCACTTCTATGTTTGTGTTATTAGGCTAATTTATTGCTACTCCATCCTTTACCAAACCTTACTTATACCAAGCCTTCAGCAGTTTGTTTCTGGTGATAACCTAACTCTGCTTTCATGGCTGGCACATATTTAACTTATTTCATTAGCTGCTTGGTGTTTTGGTGTCATGTTTGTGGCTTCTTCGTTTTTTCTATGGCAGGGGACTGAGGAGTCACAGTGGGCATTGTGGCCCCAGGAGGCTGGAGCATCTTCCTATTTGGCATGTAGTGGCCCAGATATTCAAAAGGGTTGCACCATGCGCAATAGGGTTGCTCCAGCGCAAGTCTGAAAATGTGCCATTCTGAGATATTCAGCGGGAGGCAGATGCGCCCCCCCAAATCACACTGAGCAAGAGCGCAATGATAATGAATGCATGCGCAACTGAAGGGGGAGGAACCATGCATAAATGGCGCAGTGCGATATTCAACAACATGCGCCATGTGCAATAGGGGAGCAAGCGGAAGTTGCTTGATAGCGGAAATGAGCCAAAATAAAAAGGAACAAGGGAGAGGCGCAAGAATGCTACAGGGAAGGCACATATGGCTGAACTCTAGCCAGAAAAACAGGGCAGGAGGGACACACAGGGCAGGACAGGGAAAAGGCACCCCGAACCCACAGGCACAGGGAAGGTGTGGGGAGCCACAGCCACAGCCAGTGCAGAAGGGGGAAGTGCCACACAGCACTGAGGCCACCACAGGAAGGTGTTCCCTGTGCAGGGGAAGTAGCAGCCAGGACAGCAGGGGGAACACAGAAACAGCTGTCGCGGGGGAAGACATGCCAGGGACATGGCCAGTGCCACTATCCAGATGGAGGCAGTAATGAGGGGGGTGAGAAGGCAGGCAGTAGGGGGGGCCACGGCCGTGGAAGGGTCCGGCGGCGGTATGCCCCCAACAGGCAGTACCGAGCCTGCACCAGCTTCGAGCTGTACAGCGATACCGAGATCGTGTTCCAGTACCGCCTGAATCGGGCAATTCTGAGGCGGCTCTGTGAGCTGTGCTATGATGTGATGCAGGCACCCACATGATGGAGCCATGCTCTATCAGTGGAGACTAAAGTGACAGCTTGCATGTGCTTGCTCACCACAGGTACCTTCCAGAGACCAACAGGGGATGCCACAGGCATAACCCAGTCGGCCGCGTCATGCCACCTCACCTAATTCCTCAGTGCACTGCTGCCACATGCTGCAGAGTACATCCATTTCCCCAGCACACCGGTGGAGCGCACAGCAAACATACAGGAGTTCCACAGGGTAGCACATATGTCTGGTGTGCTAGGGGCAATAGACTGCACCCATGTGGCCATCTGCACACCACCTGGCCCCAAGGGGGCAGCATATATCAATCAGAAGGCCTATGCAAGCATCAACTGCCAGGTGGTGTGCGATGCCAGGGGGCGCATAATCAATGTCTGTGCCACGCACCCTGGGGGAGCACATGATGCCTTCATCTGGCACCAGTCAGCACTGTGCCACAGATTCGAGAGTGGGGACATCCCCACTGGCCACTTAGTGGGTGAGTATGCAAACCACACAGACAAACATAGAGCTTGGGAGGGGCATGGTCAGAGGTGACATGGGTAGTGGCCTACATGGCCCAAGGCAGGGTGAGGCTGATCACCAAACTAACCTCCACCCTCTACACACAGGTGACAGTGGATACCCACTCCATCCCTGGCTGCTCACACCATACCGGTGGCCCATGACTCCATTGCAGCAATGCTACAATGAGGCACATGCCACCACACGCAATGTCATCGAGCAGGTGTTTGGGATGCTGAAGGCACATTTCCGTTGCCTGGACACCTCCAGTGGTGTCCTACAGTATTGCCCCTCAAAGGCCTGCAGGCTATTCCTGGCCTATTGCATCCTGCACAACATGGCCAATGACTGTGGGATAGCCATACAGGTTGAAGAGGGGGACAGCGATGGGGACGATGAGGATGCCAGTGACGATGGTGATGGGCAGCCCCCCCCTTGGGCGATGGGACCCCCAACTGCTCCAGCTGGCACAGCTGCACCGGGACACCATCACAGAGGAGCACTTCAGCCAACTCAGGTAAGTCATGGGGCCAAGTGCAACCACCAGTGGCAAAGGCACAACCCACAAACATGCATGGACACACACCAGGGGTGCACGCTGTCAAGGGAAGTGGCCAAGCATGGAACTGCACACACCGCCAGGGATGGGCGAGGTCTAACATGGCACGCGGTCATACACACACACACACACACACACACACCTCACAAGACATGCACAAAGTGTAGGAGGCATGCCGACCCAGACCGTCACCTCTAGCCACACACATGTCCACAGACCACCACGCCCACTAACTGTCATTGCGCGTGTGTCAGACGCTGGGCACCATTGCACACTGGCGTACAGTGCAATGCAGGCATCATCATGCACACGCAACAGCGGACAGCAGGTGGGAGGGTGTACAGATGGAACGTGTGTGTGCGTGCAGGGCCGGTTACCCCACCCGTGCATTGCCCGCTGAACGACACAATGCACACAGTGCAGCATCAGATAGTAGCCATGCTGGAAGACAGGTCAGTCACACGCCACAGTGCCAGGGCCGCCACGGATGCATGGGTGGCCCCACCGAGACCTGCCAGCAGTGACAGGCTGACCACTGGCCTCATGGGGTGGCACCGATGGTCCCCCAGGTGTTCCACTGCATGAACGTGACAGTGCTTGTGCAGGGGTCTGCAGCACACTGAACATGCCTGCGCCAGGTATGCTCAGGATGCCCACAGTTGAACCCAGTGTCGACAAGGATGGTGTTGTACGACGCCGGGAACGGGGGGTGGACATTGCACTGCATGGTGCCTGCGACGCATGGGCAAATAACTGTGTGCCAATTGTGGCCATGACAGCTGTGAATGCCTGAGTCTGCCTGTCAATGGCAGCGGTCACATCCTCCCACAACCGGTCCATCCCTGCCAAGAGCAGAACAGTGTCTCTGCTGCGATGCTCCTCTGCCTGGCACAGCGCTGCACTCAGTGCATCCACCGCTGTCATAAGCCGCATCTGCTGATTGACTGATGCTTGCAGTATGCGGGTGTGCTCATCTAAGAGGTCATCTGCCTGATCGGCATGCTGTCCCTCACGGTGTTTGCGGCCCTGATGCTCATCACCCCTTGAGGGTGGGCGCTGCACACCAGGGCCAGGCCTGGGCATGTCCACAGGTGGTACACCGACACCACCTCCTGACACTATACCCCCATGGCCATTGGCCGACTGCTGATGCTGCCCCTCAGGCTGCCACTCTCCAGGGCTCAATGGTGCCACCGCAGTGGCTGCAGCAGTCCCACTGTCCTGGACACACACCAGTGCTGCCCCACTGGTACAGACAGGCACAGGCTGGGACTGTGATGACACACAGGCCTCCACGGCGGCACCACCCACAGTCATGGCCACGATGTCACCTGCTGTGTGGCCATCCTGTGGCACACACGTGTCACTGCCCATGACCTTAGCTCCATCATCATCGGTGACGGAACCAGCACCAGCCCAAGTCTCAGCATGCCGGCATCCATGGATGCCGGCATGCTGGGACACAAGCAGGGCCTTCTCCACACCTGCTCCACCAACATCAGTCCAGACATCCAGGCGGGCCCACTATCACCCTGACCCCTGTATTCCTGTGGATGTGAATGGGCCCTCCTCCATCTCCATGTTACTGGCCTCAGTGGAGAAGCCCACCACCGCTGACCCATGCAGACGCTTAGGAGCTGTAAGGGAAAAAAAGTAGCATTAGTGCATGTGACCTACCCTGTCCCCCCCCAATAGACATACCGTGACCCACCATGCAGTGATGGGCTACCACCCATCTGGAATCCACCACCCGGAAGACCCTCAATGGCGCAACGGTGCATGCTGCCAGCAACCCGCTCTTCCTGTGGGGTCAGGTATTGCACTTCCGGCTGTCCCCACCAGTCTCAGACCATGTTGCCCTGATGGCAGCCACCTTCTCTTTAATCCTCCTCCTGTCTGTGCCCATCTTATTTTTGCACTCCTGCACGGAGCGCTGGTGGCTGCCATGCAGGTTGACAGCACGTGCCACCTCCTCCCATGCAGCAGCACAGAACTGTGGTGTTCCCTGGCGTCCGCTGAGAAGCGGCTCCTGGTCAAGGTAGGCCTCAAACAGGGCATCTGTCTCGGCCTTTGTAAAGTTTGGCCTCCTCTTCCTCCACCACATGATCGGTCATGATTCACCCTGTGAGAATGACAGGTGTTACCTGTTACTGTGAAGTTCCATGCATGTCCCAAACACCACAGTCCACATTCCCAAACAGCATGCAACTCACTGCAATAGACTGCAGTAACCGACTATGGCCAGTGCAGCCCAATGTCACATTTTTATAGCGCAACCCATGCAAATGAGACGAGGCGCATCTTTAAGTGGATGCAAATGCAGTGACTGCACCATTGAATGGCTGATTAGATGATTTGCATATGCCGGCTGAATATTGTGCTGTTCCGCTTTGCGCAATTGTGTTGAATGTGCTGAGCCAAGGGCGCAGTTCTGTGACATGTGCAGTACACACCTAACTGCGCATGCCCAGGTTGATGATGCAGGCGCCTGCTGCGCTGCTGATGTGCTGTGCACAGGAGACAATGCAGGGCATGGCCACCACTGTGCCAGTGGCACTACAACGCTGTTCACCTATATGACGCTGTGGCACTAGGGCATCGTATGCGCACTGGGGCAACAGCGCTGTAGGTCGCTACAGGAGGTGGCACACAGGCACCCAATTGTGCTACATGCATTGGGTTCCAATTGCTCTGTGGCTGTCCATGAACCAGAGACCCTTGACCCTGTGCCCGACCTTTGTCCCCTAGGCACCGTGCGTCAGGCATGGGTGCACCACTACCACGCTGTTCGGTGATAGCAAGAAAGGGAATGGAAGCACTGTACCGCACAACATCTGCACGTAGCAGGACCGCGCTGCAGAGCGCAATTTTGCTTGAACCAGGCAGCAGAGATGGCTTGGAGGCATACTGTGGTTTGGATCCAGGCAGAGCTCGCCAACCTGGTGGCGATAGTTGAGCCCCATGCTGGGGATTTGTTTGGAGAGGCACCCCTGGATAGGGCCGGGAGTGTGGTGTGGCAGGAGGTGGCCAACGCCCTGGAGGAGGCCACCGGTATCGGGCGGATGGCGGAGCACTGCTGCCACCGTTTTGGGGACCTGAGGCGCAGGGACCTGGACCTGCTTGCCCACCTGCGGGCACATGACAGGAGGGGCATGGTGCCACGGCCAAGTAGGTGCAACATCCATACACTTTTATCATCCATACGGGTATCACAGTTGCATGTGTCCGGCACATGGGGGAGCTGTCCGGTGTTGGCTGTGGTGGTGGTGGTATCGGGGTGTGGGGTGGATGGTTATGGCTGTGTGGGATTGCACACACATGGGGCCGGGGGGATTTTGCTACCAGATTGTACTGATGTTCCTCTCTCCATGTTTGCACCTTAGGGCCAGAAGAACGGCAGCACAACAGGGACAGGAGGCGCTGCATGGAGGAGCAGCGGGACAGGATGGGCGATGGTAGTCCTCGGCATGTGGACCAGCCTGATGATCATGAGTGCCTTACATCCATGATTACTATTGCATGCTGTATAACTGGGCGGGCAGTGGGGCATGGCCACCATCCATTGACACCACTACCATGCATGCAACTTGTTACAGTCAGCACTGTCCAGTGGCACTGCATGTCTGGGAGTGCATCAATGGTGGTCCATGCATGCACTGGGCACATGGCTGTGGCACTGCCTTCTCACTGCATAGCCAAGTCACTGTATGGCCATGGTGGTGCTGTACAGGACATGGGTGGTGGGTGTGCAGTGGTCACATGGCTGTGGCTGCCTGGTGTGTGCAGGTCTTGTGGACACGGTCACTGTGCGTGGTCGCACACCATCACAGGGGTGTGGCACATGGCTGTATGCCATGCACTAGGGGTGGGCTGCAGGGGGATGGACAGTCACACCTATCGACTCTGCTCCCTTGTCCTAGGTGGCCGGTGACTCCTGCAAATATGGCAGGATATTAACGAGCTGCTCCAGGTGGTGAGGGAGACATTGCAGCTCCTTCAGTACATACACCACCACAGGGTCCAGAGGAGACGGAGAAGCACACATCAGCACAAGGAAGAGGAGGACCAGAGTGGCCGTTGATGTCCCCATGCCCCGACTACCAACTTCCCCCCTTTGACCCACCCTCACACCCCTTCTTTCCTCTCCCATATGTTCACCCCTGTCCCTTACCCGCTGACCCACCCTCACACCCCTTCTTCCCTCTCCCATATGTTCACCCCTGTCCCTTACCCGTCCCCATCTGTTTTGTGGCCCTTCCCCTCCTCTTATAAATAATTGTACATAGTTTTTCTTTACATCTTTTAAATATATGCATTTTGTTATGACAACTGTGGTGATCTCTGATTTTCAGCGGGCTACAGGTGCTCAGCTGCAGTGGTGTGTATGGCATCAAGGATGGTGCACGCATGGGTGTGTGTGTGTGCAGAGGTGAACCACCTGTGGTGTGGGCAGGGAGATCAGTCACTGTCTGTGATTTGTGTGTTGTACTCTGTGCACTGGATGCCTGTGTGCAGAGGTCCACGGGGCCTGCACTGTGTGTATGGCACCCCTGTCAGACCATCCATGGCCTGTGCAGCTGACACCCTTGCATGTCTGTGATATGCACGGTCTGCTGGCGTGTCAGTGGTGGCTGTCCGTGCTGGATAACAACTGTACCCGGCACAATGTCAGGTTGCCTGCCATCACCATTATGGTGCACGTCTGCCTTCGGTGACACTGTGGCCTCCGCTGTTGTTGTCCCTCCTCCATGCTGTCGCTTGTGTCTATTGCAGGGGATGTGCTCCAGTGTCTGTCACTTGTGCTCCGGCAGTATGCTGGTGGCATACAGCTTCATGGTGCCTGCGCAGGGTGGCTGGCACACCTGTGCAATGTAGGGGTGCTGGCCGTGTGTACACGTCAGCCGTCGGCCACACGCCAGTGGCTTGCTGACCCGCTACTGTGTCCCTGTGTTGCTGTGCCCTTGGGTATGGGTGGTGTTTGTCCATGCACTGTGTTGCATCCTGTGTGGTGCATGCCTCCATGCTACACTGTGAGTGTCTGTGCTGGCTGTTGTGGCCAGTGCTGGGATGGGATATGTCCTTGGGAGGGTGTGCAGGGTGCTGTACCGCTGGAGGTGGTGTCCGGGGCATGTCCTGTCGCATGTGGGGTACCTCGTGTGCTGACGCATGGTTGGTCTCTCAGCTGTACCTCGGGGGGGATGTGCAGGGTGGCACTGTGTATGCATCTGTTGCATCACTGTCTGCTGCCACCTGCTGCAGGGTGCTCATGGTGGGGCTGCCTTGCATGGCTCCATGGTGCACAGGGTTGCACTGTCACAGTGGGGGTGGTGGAATGTATGGGGTGTCCTGCACTGTTGGGTGCTACTCCTGGGCAGGGTGTATGGGGATCATGGTGCAGGGTGTGCTCTGCATTGGTGGGATGGTGTGGTACGGGGTGGTCAGCCCTCCTTGTGTGTAAGTCTCAGCTTTCCAGGGGGTGTGCTGGGGCACCATGTCCCGGCTGTAGGTTGGTTGCTGGTATCCATGGCCGATGGTTATTCCAGCTCTCCCCTGGTTGTGCAGTGCATGGGGTGTGGGGAACATTGTCTGTTCTGCTGTGTGTTCCTCTGCCCATCTGTGGCATGGGCAGTGGGCCCCTGCATCCCTGGTTGTGCTGTTGTATTGCTGCCCTGCTGCAGGGGGGGATCCCTGGTTGCACTATGGCACATCTGGACTGCTCAGCTGAACATCCCTTGTTGCAGTTTGGTGCATCAGATATGCTCAGCTTCACATCCCTAGTTGCGCTATGGTGCAGATGGTGCTATATTCAGTCGTCGGCCTTAGGCACAACTTGGCCTGTGCAGTTTTTGAATATTGCACTTCTTGCACATAGGCGCAGTAGACTTGCGCTTGCTCCTGCTGTTGCGCACTTTTTGGGTGCAGTTTGAATATCTGGGCCATTGTGTAAGCCCCTGACTCACCTGGTCTCTTTCTATTGCTCTGCATAGCCTTCATGGCACTATGCAACGAGCGATTCCAGGAAGCTCTCTACCTAAGGGTGTTTGGCTCTACCCAGCCTTCTACCATCCCTTCCCTAACATTATGCACTGGTTTACTCAGTCATCCCAGCCTTCCTGTCCATTGCACTACCAGCAATGCTCATCCCCTTCCAAGTCTGGCAGCATATCATGTTTACTTGTTTTGAACCGCATCTCCTACCTTACTGGCTTTGCAGCCTCCTCCTACCTAACCGGCTTCACAGCCTCCTCTTCTACAACCATCGGCCCTGGGTTTCACTCAATATTCTCTCACTCACAGTATACAATTCAATTCACTCCCAGTTTCACTTTCTAATGGACTTGGTCGGCATGCATTCCTGTGGTTGACAATTGCTATTTGCCTTAACTAGACCCACGAGAGGGTCCATATTGCTCAGCCTGACCTAAGTACTGGTTTCATCCAGTCAAGACAAATGAGAGGGTCCCCAGTACTCAGTCTAACCTACGTACATGACTCCCCATGTCTGCTATCATCCTTTACAACCCATGTACGGGTCCCATGTTCCTTACCATGTGCAGGTCTCGTGCTCATTACAACTCACTTTTCCACATTTAGGAGACATGCTGACCATATCCATTACTCTAGGAATCAGGACTAGCCCTGTGGCTGATGGTCTCTCTGCACCCTGATATCCGCATCTAGAGCATGTGAAGCTTGAGTTGGAGCCCTTTTCACCTGGCCCATAGTTGGGAAGGTCCTCACTCCGGGTGGACCTTCAGTAGTCAATGGTACCGATGGCACCTCTCGATGTAGCACTTAAGATTTCAGCAGCATAGGGATGGGGCTGTCATGGGAAGGGCCCCTTTAGCTGCCCAAGTGAGTTCAGAGGCACCCTTTCATGCTGTTCTCCCTATGATTGCATCTGGTTCACCTGGTTTGTTCATAGATCAGTAGGGGTTCTATGTGAAAATAGCGACTCTCAAAAGTCGATTGCTATTATTGCAAACTGCATTATCGCCGAAAATATTTTAGTCGATATGCAATTAAAGGTGACCGGAAACTATGCATTTGGTGGTAGTGGGGGGCTGCATCCCCCGAACCCCCCTTCGTGGGGGGCCTTGGCACCCGCACCTCCCATCTAAAATTCTCAACTCCAGGGGTGCATGTCGAGGAGGGCACAGACTGGTTTAAAAAATTAAGTCCGCAACTGCTGGACATCACAAAATTTAACCTGTGCCCAGTCCTGAACCCAGGACCTGCTCCATCAGAGATAATGACCCCTACCAACCACACCACATGGTTGGCTCAGCAGAAGCAGGCACATTACAGGGTTACAAACCTGTTCCCTTTCCCCATATGTCCTGTTGCGCACCCTCCGTCCTGTTGTCCACTCTACCTTGGCCGCCGCAAGAGTAGCCATCCCCTTATCATCGCCCATGATGATAGCACCCTCATATGTGTTGCCATTTTGACAGTCACCCACATGCCAATGCTATCATCACAGTATACCATTGGTAGACCTGCTGAGCACCTCAGCGGCCGTTACTCTCCTCCCCCCACCTTGGTCGACTCTTGTTGCAAAGTGCACTCGCAACCCTCCACAGCATTCAAATTAGAGGGATAGAGTGAGAGTGTTCCCCAAAATTGCAATTCCCTTGGATTGGTCTACTAACCTGCAGTAGCAGAGCCATCACTAACCAAAACTGTCCCAAAGCCTTGAGGGAAGGTGACCTAAGCCTTGGATCCCCAGAGGTTTCCTCCTCAGAGGTATTTTTTTTCTCTTGTTTGTGCCAATGATCATAATACTAGATAGGCATCCTTGTAGTCCCTATGTCACTTAGGCAGGATTTCACTTAGGTAGGTTTCTGCTGTTGGAGCAGCAGCCTTCCGGGAGATGTTCTGGAGGATGCGGTGTTGTCCGATCTGCAGGTAACTCTCTGGGCTAAGGGAGGAAGTTGCTCATCTCCAGGCTGAGTTGGCCAGGATTTGTGGGACCTCCTCTTCAATCCAGGGACCACCAGTGCCACTGCCATTGCTCAGAGGTTGCCAAGAAAGAGGACCGGTTGGACCACAGTGGGCTCAGGGAGGGTGAGAGTGGTGGAACAGAGATGCATCCCTACAGCTGTACCTCTCCACAATTCCTATGCCATTCTGGCAAAGTGTGGTTCCTCTATGGAGGCACCTGCAGTGGAGACCAAGGAGGATGCTGGGAACCTCCACAAAGGAGACCCACAGGAGGGTGGCATGGGACCCCACAAGGGGAAGGAAACAACTCCTGGTGGGGGACTCCATCATTAGGAAGGTAGAACTGGGGGAGGAAGGGGAGAGGGAGGTAAGGTGCCTGCCTGGTGCCATGGCTTGGAGGGACAGGGAGCGAATCCTCAGGATTGCCGAAGCAGCTGCACAGGGGAGGGAGCTGTATGTCATTGACCATCTAGGGACAAATGAGCTGGCTAGGAAAGGGATTAGAGCAGTGCAGGAAGAGTTTGTGGAATTGGGGAGGGGCCTTAGACAAGTAGCATGCACGGTAACCTCCTCGGAGGTGCTGCCCATCTATGGTGTAGGAGAGGCTAGGGTGTTCCACACCATGGGATTCAATCAGTGGTTGAAAAACTGGTGCAGAGCTCAGGGGATTTGGCTTCATTGGGGACTGGGGGTCTACCTGGAGTGATGCAAGCCTATACTGGCATGATGGGCTGCATCTGTCCAGGAGGGGAACCAGGATCCTAGGTGATAGGTTTAAATGCTTCATTGGCAAGCATTTAAACTAGCCAAGGGGGGAGGCACTGGAAAGGAGCACGGAAATCCTAGTCCCTAAAAGAAAATCACGGTAGTAAGTGTGGTAAACACCAACATAGAGGTGGCGATAGGGAGAAGGGTAGGGGTAAATGGGGAAAGTGACAAAGGCAAGAAGGACAGGGATGGGGCAAAAAGGAGTAAGGCCATCAGGAAGTGGAGGGTAATGAGTACCAATGCCCGTAGTCTGGGCAACAAGCTCCATGAGCTGGTGGCCATGATAGAAGAGGGATGCCTGGATATCGTAGCAGTCACAGAAACATGGTACACAGAGAACCATGACTGGGATGTTAACATACCAGGGTACATAACCTACAGGAGAGACAGGCAGGGGAGAAGAGGGGGAGGAGTAGCTCTCTATGTAAAGGAAGGGATAACAGCAACTGAACAAAAGAGTAAACAGGGAGGAGAGGAGGCACTGTGGGTCACCTTGGAGACTGGAAATGGCACCACAATCTGCACAGGGGTTGTGTACAGACCCCCATGTCAGGGGGAGGGAATGGACAAGGATTTGATAGAAGGCATTCTTAGGATGGCAGAGAAAGGGGAGACACTGTTGATGGGAGATCTGAATATGCCAGATGTTAACTGGAGCACATTTGCTGCAGCCACATCCAAGAGCAGGGCCATTCTCAAAGCCCTACAGGTGGCAGGCCTCAGACAGCTAGTTTCAGAACCCTCTCATGAGGGAGCAATCTTAGACCTCATACTCTCAAATGGGGGAAGTGAGAGGATCTCAGATCTACAAGTGGGTTGCCATCTGGGAACAAGTGACCATCAAACAGTGTGGTTCACGTTAAACTCCACTACAGAGTCAAGCCATACAAAAGTGAGGGTATTGGATTTCAGGAGGGCTGACTTTGGCAAGATGGGAGAGTGCCTCAGAAAAGCACTAGCAAACAGGCTAGAAGAAGGGGTAGAGCAACAATGGGGAATCATCAAAACTGCCATCACAGAGGCAACAAGCCTTTGTGTGAAGCAAGTAAACAAATCAAAATGAAAGAAAAAGCCACTATGGTTCTCAAAAGAGGTGGCTGGGAAAGTCAGGGAGAAAAAGATAGCATTCAGGAAGTATAAAGAAACACAGAAGGAGCAGGACAGAGAGCTGTACCAGTTAAGGCAGAAGGAAGCAGGGAGGGAAGTCAGAATAGCAAAGGCCCAAACTGAGGAAAAGATAGCCAACTCGGTTAAGAAGGGTGATAAAACCTTTTATAGGTACATCAGAGAGCGTAGAAAGACAAAGGAAGGGAGGGATAGTGAGGCTGAATAGAATGAACAGTGGGTGGAGGGAGACAGTGAAAAAGCTGGGATACTGAACGAATATGTCTGCTCAGTATTGACCAAAGAGGAGGGGGAAGTGCCTAATCCAATTAACAGAAGCACTCTTGATAGGGGGGGTCAATCCTAGCCCTTTCACAGAAGAAAGGGTTCTGCAAGAACTCCTAAAACTGAAGGTGGACAAAGCAATGGGGCCTGATGGAATTCACTCCAGAATTCTAAAATAATTAAGGGGGGAACTAGCGAAACCACTGACTAATCTTTTTAATAAATTATGAGGATGGTGTGGTACCCGAGGACTGGAGGAAGGCGGATGTGATTCCTCTTCACAAAAGTGGGACCAAGACAGAGGCAGGAAACTACAGACCTGTCAGTTTGACCTCTGTGGTAGGGAAAGTGATGGAGTCACTTCTGAAGGAAAGAACTGTTGAGTACCTAGAGGCCAGTGGGGCACAGGACCCAAGGCAACATGGGTTCACAGTGGGAAGGTCATGTCAGATGAATCTAATTGATTTCTTTGACTGGGTGACCAAAGTAGTAGACCAGGGAGGGGCTGTGGACATGGCCTACCTAGACTTGAGCAAGGCATTTGACACAGTCCCACACAAAAGATTAATAGTCAAATTAACCAGCCTGGGAGTGGGTCCCAGGGTGGTAGCCTGGGTAAAACATTGGCTGGACAAGAGGACACAGATGGTAATTGTAAATGGAGTCCCCTCTGAAGAGAGAGTGGGGTTACTAGTGGGGTACTGCAGGGTTCAGTACTAGGTCCAGTCCTTTTTAATGTCTTTATAAGTGACATTGCAGAGGGACTGGAAGGAAAAGTATGCCTCTTTGCAGATGACACAAAGATCTGCAATAGGGTTGATACACAGAAAGGCGTGGAAAGGATGAGAAGGGACTTGGCAAGGTTGGAGGAATGGTCAGAAGTATGGCAGCTAAGTTCAATGCAAAGAAGTGCAAAATAATGCACCTGGGAAACAAGAACCAGGAGATTACACAATGGGGAGGTAGTAACAACAACAAAAGGAAAGGGACCTGGGGTAATCATATCAGATGATCTTAAGGTTAGCAAGCAATGTGAGAAGGCAGTAGCGAGGGCTGGGGTATACTGGGATGCATAGGGAGGCATCACCAGCAGAAAACAGGAAGTTGTTATCCTTTGTACAGACAGTTGGTGAGACCCCATCTGGAGTACTGCGTCCAGTTCTGGAGACCCCATCTCCGCAAGGACATAGACAGGATAGAGGCAGTCCAGAGGAGGGCAACTAAAATGGTGCAGGGTCTGCAAGAGAAGCCGTACAAGGAGAGACTAAAGGAGCTTAATATGTATACCTTGAGGAAAGAAGGAGAGGGGAACTTGATAGAAACTTTTAAGTACCTCAGTGGAATCAACAAAGTCCAAGAGGGTAGCATCTTTCAGAAAAAGAGATGTGCAAGAACAAGAGGACACAATTTAAAGATAGAGGAGGCGGTTCCAGGGCAATGTGAGGAAGTATTTTTTCACAGAGAGGATAGTGGATGCATGGAACAGCCTTCCTGAGGAGGTTGTGGGGTCTAAAACTGTGGGAGAATTCAAGAAAGCATGGGACAGACATAAGACAATTCTTGTGGGGGGTAGGAAGAAATAGGCTGTTGGTTAACTAGGATCTGCAGCCTATCCTGTAGGTAGGGAAATGTGCAGACTAGGTGGACCAAGCAGTCCTTATCTGCCATCAAAGTCTATGTTTCTATGGATGGAGTTGGGTGGATGTCCCATAGCTGTTCCATCTTCCCCTTTGGCTGTTTTCTCTCTCCTTAGGAAGCCAAGTCTCCACACCTTGCATTCAGACCTCCAAGTGGGTCACTATTCACCTGTCATTTCTTACCTACTTTACTCAAACAATATGACCAACTGACCTATGCTACCAGCTGAACCCCATTACCAACTGATCTACATACAGGTCTTCATTGACCCATGCTACCAGCTGAAACTATGCTACTACCTGACCTACGTACAGGTCTTCACTGACCCATGCTACCAACTGAACCCATGCTACCAACATACGGGGCCTTAACCCCGATGTGTTCACTACCTTGTATGCTTTACTTGACACTCTTTTTGGGCTTCTTCCTATGGTACCATTAGCCAAGGGAATCAGTCCCGCGGCACCTCAAGGGGTGGATTCTTCCCCTAGTGTTCCTTGCCTTCGTTCCCCTACAGTGGTATATCCCATGGATAGAGAGGCAAACAGCCAAAGTTTGTCTACGTTACACAAGCATGAAACCAGTTGCACAGGCACATTGAATTGGAAGGCTATAGCCTGTAGTTCAAGGGGGCAGTGCAACTTGCCACAAACCCCTTTTGTCCTATTTAAGTGCTACTCTCCTCATTCCACACACAAGAATTTTTCCTTGCCCCTGCACCCACCCCTCCTCCTCTATCAGCATGCCTCTCTCTCCCATGGGCTCCTTCTTAAGGTACCTTTAGCCAAGGGAATCACTTCCGCAGCACCTCAAGGGGTGGAACCTTCCCCTAAGGTTCCTTGCCTTCGTACCCCTACAGGGTGGTATATCCCACTGATAGAGAAGTGAACAGCCAAAGTTTATCTAAACATAGACACATAGAATCTGATGG
Source organism: Neoceratodus forsteri (assembly GCA_016271365.2). NCBI lineage: Eukaryota > Metazoa > Chordata > Ceratodontiformes > Ceratodontidae > Neoceratodus > Neoceratodus forsteri. The sequence continues at coordinate 378,324,660 of CM057449.1, forward strand.
CAGATAAGGACTGCTTGGCCCACATAGTCTGCTCATTTCCCTACCTAACGGATAAGCTGCAGATCCTAGTTAACCAACAGCCTACTTCCTCCTACCCCCCCACTAGAATTGCATTATGTCTGTCACATGCATTCTTGAATTCTCCCACTATTTTTGACTCTACAACCTCCTCAGGAAGGTTGTTCCATGCATCTACAACCCTCTCTATGAAGAAATACTTCTCACATTACCTCTGAGCTGTCCTCCCCCTCTATCTTCAAATTGTGCCTCTTGTTCTTGCATATCTCTTTTCTGAAAGATGCTACCTCTTGGACTTTGTTGATTCCCTTGAGATATTTGAAAGTTTCTATCATGCCCCCCCCCCTTTCCTCGAGGCTATACATCTTAAGCTCCTTTAGTCTTTCTTCATAAGTCTTCTGGTGCAGACCCTGCACCATTTTGGTTGCCCTCCTCTGGACAGCCTCCACCTTATCTATGTCTTTGTGGAGATGGGGTCTCCAGAACTGTACACAGTACTCCAGATGTGGTCTTACCAACTGTCTTTACAGCGGGACAACAACTTTCTGTTTTCTACTGGTGATGCCTCTCCCTATGCAACCCAGTATCCACCCAGCACTCCTTACTGCCTTCTCACATTGCTTACCCACCTTTAGGTCATCTAATATGACTACCCCCAGGTCCCTTTCCATTTTAGTTGTTGTCAGTATCTCACCCCCTATTGCATACTCTTCCCCTGAGTTATTGTTTCCCAGGTGCATTACTTTGCACTTCTTTGCATTGAATCTAAGCTGCCATACATTTGACCATTCCTCCAACCTTACCAAGTCCATTTTCATCCTTTCCACCCCACCTTGCATATCAACCCTCTTGCAGATCTTTGTGTTGTCTGCAAAGAGACATACTTTTCCTTCCAGTCCCTCTGCAATGTCACTTACACAGACATTAAAAAGGACCAGCCCCAATACTGAACCCTGCGGTACCCCACTAGTAACCCTCCTTTCTTCACTGTGGACTCCATTTACTATTACCTTCTGTGTCCTGTTGTCCAGCCAGTGTTTTACACAGGCTACTACCCTGGGACCCACTCCCAGGCTGGTTAATTTGACTTTTAATCTTTTGTGTGGGACTGTGTCAAATGCCTTGCTAAAGTCTAGATAGGCCACGTCCACAGCCCCTCCCTGGTCTACTACTTTTGTTACACAGTCAAAGAAATCAATTAGATTTTCTGACATGACCTTCCCGCTGTGAACCCATGCTGCCTAGGGTCCTGGGCCCCACTGGCCTCTAGGTACGCAACAATTATTTCCTTCAGAAGTGATTCCATCATTTTCCCTACCACTGAGGTCAAACTGACAGGTCTGCTGTTTCCTGCTTCTGTCTTACTCCCACTTTTGTGAAGGGGAATCACATCTGCCCTCCTCCAGTCCTCAGTTACCACACCATCCTCCCATGATTTATTAAAAAGGATAGTCAGTGGTGTTACTAGTTCTTCCCTTAGTTCTTTTAGAATTCTGGGGTGAATCTCATCAGGCCCCATTGCTTTATCTACCTTCAGTTTTTGGTGTTCGTTCAGAACCCTTTGTTCTGTGAAAGGATTAATATCAACTCCTCTATGCAGAGTGCTTCTATTGACTGGATTATGTATCTCCCTCTGCACTTTCATTGTGAATACAAGCATGGAACCAGTTGCTCAGGCACATTGAAATATGTTTTCTGTTGGAATGCCCTATTGCAGTGCACTTCTGGGTTTTACTGAATCAAGAATGGAAGGAACCCTTGTTTTCCAAACCATCTTGCAGCACAGTGACACTGGGAAATATTCACTGAGGATGGTTAAAATACAGCAGCTGCATGCTAAGGATATGTTTTTGCACCATGAAAATATTTTTTGAGGCTGGCTAGATCCTGACTGCACAACAAAAGTATTCACCATCGAGCGTGGTGGTTGGAATGATGAATAACATGATCTGGAATTTTAGTGAGCAGGATAATGTTATCCTTAATGCTAGTCAGTTCCATTGTCTTTGTGGAACATCGCAAAAGCTCATTACATAAATTGTGCGATATTCCTGTTGTGGTAATAAGGGGGAAGGGAGTTGAATCACAGTACACATATATATATATATATACACACACACACACACACACACTTAAGGGATACGTAAAGACTCTCTGTTAAATACACTATTTATTTGAATGAGCTGTGTGTGACCCTAGGTGACCTCATGAGTGGCAGACCCAAGAGCGAGTTTCTGAGGGCACGCACAGCAAGTTCAAATAAATAGTGTATTTAAAAGAGATCCGTCACGTATTCGATTTATACAATTGGCACTGTATTTTACCTATTCTTTATGGTCTCTTAACTTTATTTTTTAAATGTCTTTACCGTTTGTCAGGGACTGTTTGTGGTGAGGTTCCTGGGCTTTGCGTAGATTTACTGAGATGTGAATGGGACTTGTGTGTGAAATTTCATTGGCTGGAGTTTTGTGAATGAAGTGCAAATTAGTATCCTGATTTAATGTTGTGACTGTGGGAAAACTCTTCCGATTGGCTGCGGTGTTTGCCAGTCATGTGAAGTGTGTGACATTTTGTAATGGTGTTGTTTTGTTGTCAGTCAGGGTTAGAGATGGGTGAAGTGGTCCCAATTCACTCCATGAAGTGGAACGTGGAGTGAAAGTAAATTTGCAGAGTGCTCAGCAATGCGAAGCAGGGTACTTCTCGTTATAATGGGTAACGCGAGGTCCATTGAAAACAATGACTTTGCGTTACTTCGCCTTCCCAAACCACTACTCCACTAATTCTTAAGGAGAAGTACATTGAAAACAATGTACCTCGCCTCACTTCACCTTGTTTTTAAGCTCCAAAGGTGAATTTTGCAGTGATTCATGGGATTTCAAGTGGAAATGGATGACTGCTTGGTCACTGAACTACAGGCAAGCCTTTCAATTATCACGTGATACCAATTTTTTACTCTTTGTCATTAAATACTTATAACTTTCAAACAAGGAAAAATTGCCAAGCCAAATAATATAGTGCAGGCATTTAACTTTTCAATTGCAATTTAAGGCCTTTATAACTGTTTATTTATCAAGATATGTTCAATATTTGAGTGCTAGCATGACTGGCTAATACTGTATGAACTGTTCAATTGTGTTTCTTTTTTTGCAATACAACAACATGAAAACTCATTTGCACATCAAAATTCTCTTGACATTGCTGGTGTTCTTGATGATGATTTCTTGAGAGGCTTCTGGCTGTTCATGGCACCTTCTTGATGGAACTGTGATGAGAGTTGTCTCTTCTGAACTGTTGGGACAAGACCAAAGTAAACAGAAATTTGCTGTGCTGTCTGATTAAAGGTGTCCGTGTTTGCTACATGCTTTATTTCTCTCACATGCTTTTTTTTTTACTTTATTTTAATGAAATACACATGTCAATATCTGGGATTTTAACTTGGCAAGTCATGCTGTAATTACATGCAGGCTGAGGTTAACTTACTAATTGTCAGCAGGCAATCTGTTTTGCCTTTTCTCTTTTATACAGTTATATTCAGCAAATAAACATTCCATCAGCATTGCAAGTTATACAATTTGATGCTCATTTCAGAGTTTTTACCGTGACACTGCATTTTTTGTGCATCTTTAACAAACAATGGATAGCATTTTTCTTTGTCTACCCTTCATGTTATGGGATTTGACTTTTCATTATTGCTGGTTCTTAGTATTTTGTTGACATCTTGCTGGGACATAAGTCCTGGATGTGGGAGTTGAACCTGTGACCTGTTGCACTTCTTTCCTCTCCTTTTATTTTATCTTGTAGTTGATGCTGGCCCTAGCATGCTATTAATGCTGCTACTGTTTGTTCATGACTTCTTTTTTTCTTGATCAAAGTATGGCCATGTAGCTTGTACGCTACATGTTTTAGTTAGCCAACTGTTAACATTGCTTATACTTACCACATTTTAGTCCGAATCAGTGTCTGAGTCAGTTACCTGTGGGTATCGTCTCTTTGCTGAATCATACCTGTCACCAGTGTTTTTTTACAAAATTTAATATAAAACAGAAGGTGATTAGTTTTACTTTCTTATTTTTTATTCTCTACATGATTTGAGTCTATAAGAATATCTGTATGCTTTCCTTGCTTCTGTGTTTCTGATGTGACACTTTTCTATAGTAATTAGGCTATTCCCTGTTGTGGGTGTCATATGTGAACTATTCATTTGGAGAAGACTTCACTTAAACATTTATTTTGACTTTGGTAACTTTAAAATATACTGTTGTGCCACACAGAAATACATGTGTTTTCACTACTATAACAGGCTGATTGGATTAAAAAAAGGAAAAAAAAAATTGTATTTCTCTTTTTGTATATTATTACTTACCTTGTACACTATTGAATGTTATATTCTTTGCATTTATGGTGGGCTTGTAGAAACACAAACCAAATTCTATCCTTCCAATCTGTGGGTATTGTGCTAAGACTGTTCCTCTAAATAATTTGCTTTTCAGCTTTCGATTGGGTCTGGTTGCTTAGGAGGTTTGAAATTTGGAGCTGTCATCCTTTGTTCAGTCTACAGTAGAATAATCATTTAAACTATGCAATTGTTTGTGACCCAAGACCTATATTATCTCAGTGGGGGCCACTCCACTGTCAGACAATTTCTGAATCAGATGTTTCCCTACTGAATGCTTAGTTATTTTTTTGTCAGTCTTTATTTCTGCTTTTTTAACCCTTACTTTCATTAGAGTGGTGATCTTGTTAATCCCCACAGGCTGATTTTTAAACCAGGATCCTGGATTGTTAGGCTTCTGGTTTGAGTTTACAGCAAGCAAAAATGGCGATTCTCTGGCATGGCACTTTGCAGGTCTGTGGGACTGGTAACATAGATAATTTGCTACAGGACAACACTCAGTGTCATAGGGGGTGGCATAGGCCCTGGGTTTTACTTTTCTAGTGTCTCTTGTGTTTGCTCCTGGCTTTGTTTTAGTCTGATGTTCCTGATTGAACTGTATATATCACAGATAGTTCTCATCAGTCTTCAAGTCTGTGTCACCTCACTGTATGTTTCTTGTTTTGGTATTGCCTCGGACCCCAAAAAACATTGTAACAGTAAGCCACATTGTGTTCAGGAGTGACTCAGAGCTATCTGGCCCCAGCTGCTGAGCAGCATATAGCTTGTCAATAAGTGAGTCTGTTAGCTCGTCTGCTGCATTGGGTTTGTTTCCTCTGCCTTCACCTTTCAGCTGCTTTTGTTTTGACTGCATCAAATGTCTGCTTCTTTGGAACTCTGGAGAGGTGGTGAGTGAGCGGGGGTACATCTTTAGCTTCAGATGATGCTCCAGGCTATGGAAGGTAGACCTTATGGTAAGTGGCTGATATAGGGTCCCATTTTTTTGCAGGCATTTATTATATAGTGACACAGAAGCTTGTTTGGTTCAATGGGTGGTAGTGTATGTACTTCTGTTGTTATATTAGAAACACAGAAACATAGACGTTGATGGCAGAAGGAGACCGCTAGGTCCATCTAGTCTGCCCATTTGTTTTAGTCCTATTTTGACACTCTAGTTGCTCTTTGTAGTAAGGGATCAAATGTGTCTTTTAAATATCTTGTGAAAACTTGTGCATCAGTTTTTATGTTTGCTTGCACGCGTGTGCAAGAAACATAGTGCCACCATATGAATTTTCGTCGGTGTGCCACCCTGCTTCCAATGCCTTGCTCCTTCTTGCAGGCGTGGCCTCACCACACCAATAAATGTCCGAGATGTCTGTGACAGCAGTTCAGATGCAGTGGTGTACAGTTGAAAGCCAAAGTCCGCTACAATCAGCAGTGGTAATGTGTAGGCAATTTGCATACTGCTGCCGGCAGGCAATTTACATACTGCCATTGGCAGTATGCAAAGTGCCTACACTCAGCACTGCTGTGAACAGCTGTCATAAACAGCTCGGTTTTTTTCTACTCCACCCCCAACAAACACCCAAGTAACATGCTGGGAGCCCACCCCAGCATGCTCATGTGCCCCGCACACCGTGTACCAACAGGGTGCCTAATCCCCCATTGGCTCCACTTCCCCAAACAGACTTCCAGGTACCATGCTGGGAGACCACCCCAGCATGACAAAAGTCAGTATGGCTGATGGGGGTGCCCAATCCCCTTCAGCTCCACTACCCCAAAAACTTCCAGCTGCCTCACTGGCAGCCCACCCCAGCATGGAAAAGCCCATGCCATCTTCCTGAAAAAAACCTGTAAAAAATCGGTCCCTCATTGACTGTGTGCCCCTCCCCAACCCGCACCCACCTTATGTACCCCACCTCCCAAGGCCCCTCGACCCCATACTTACCTCCGGAGCCCAGTGCGACAATTTTCAGTGGACCAGAAACACGTCTGCACTCTTCAAAGCTGACCGCAAACTGACGAAATGCTGGCAACCCTGCCATGAAATCGGTCTAGACCCTCTTGCCCTCAAGTGGTTTGAGAGCTATCTAACAGGCCGCACACAGATAGTCATTTGGAAGGGTGCACTGTCTGACCCACTACCCATAAAGGAAGGAGTACTGCAGGGCTCAATCCTCGGTCCCCTCCTGTTCTGTCTGTTCACTAATGACCTAAACCTCCACTGTGGGGGCAGCTCAGTTGTTCAATATGCGGACGGCAGAGTCATCTACCACTCCTTGGATAATCTGTCTGTGCTAGGTCCTCTCCTCCAAGCAGACCTCTCGACCCTTCAGGCCTGGCTAATATCAAACAGAATGGTTCTCAATGCAGGCAAAACAAAAGCCATGCTGTTCGGTCCCAGATCCCTTGGACAAGACAAGACCAACTCCCTACAGCTTCACTCATGTGCTGGCAAAAGCACTGATGTGGTGGACTCCCTAAAATACCAAGGCTAACAATTGACCATGGTCTCACCTTCAAGCCCCACATTGACCAAGTAACCAGGACCATCCATGGCAAACTTGGGACCTTGTACCAGTTAAAAGACTAACTTATCCCGGAAACTAGACTTATAATTGCCTCTAGTCTCCTGCTCCCTACACCTACCTACACTGCCCCAGTATTACAGGGCCTGTCCAAACAGGAGTTCAACCAGCTACAGGTTCTGTACAACAAGGTAGCTCAGTTCGCAACTCATGGTCACACTAGAAGCCACCATTGTGATACGTTGGCCCTACTGCAGTGGCCGTCATTTGCTTCTTGGCTACAGCACCCCCTGCTCTGTCTGGCATTTAGGTTACTCAGCCCAGCAGCTTCTCCCAGCCTAGAAGGAAAGATAACTCCCAAACACAACCGTCGGAGGCTTAGGACCTCAGGTCGGACTCTGCTGGAAATTCCTAGGGGTTAGGACTAACATGGGCGGCAAATCCTTCCCCTATATATACAAACTTCCACCATCAGTACAAGAAGCCCCTTCTCTTCTGAACTTTCATACTCGGCTCAAGGCCCACATGACCAAGACCACCATCTGTCACTGTCACAGCACCTGATAGCCCTCCCCCCTCCCACAAAACAGCGCCAACCCTATCACTTGTTCACCACTGCTCGCCACATGCCTTATGTCACGCTCATAGACCTCAAGGCTAGCTGTTTATCATACAATTCACAGCTTGCTTATCTAAATGACTTTGAAAAATTGTTATTGGTGTGTAACCTGTTTAATTATCTGCACTTACTCTGTAACCAATTGCATCTGCTTCTCACCCTGTAATGTTATCTCTGGGTCACCCCTGAAAAAGGGACCTTCAGGGCCCAGTGGGCCTACCCGGACATCAAAATTTTTATAAATAATAAATAAATAAATGAGGCAGGTGTATCTTGTACACTGGGAATATTTTGACAATGTAATGTACTACTGCATGTATAATTCTCTCCTAGTCCCCTTCCCCCAGGATGCAACTGGAATCGAGCATTGCATCGCTCAGTATGCCTTCCTGGTAAAACTTTTAAATAAATAAATAATGGCAAAAATGTTTTTTTTTTCAACTTTGGTGCATATCTCAGCCATTTTGGGGAATTTTTTCACCAAATTTTCAACATGGGGTTCTTGGGTCCCCACCTCATGAACTCAGTCATTGTCATTTTGTTATTCGGTCCCGAAAGGTGATTTTTTTGGTCACTGCATGGAACTACCTTTCAGGACTGAGTAATGAAACTGTCACAGTTCGTGAGGTAGGCCCCCCAAAAGTCTACGTTGAAAATTTGGTGAAAAAATTCCAGAAAATGACTGTTTTACGAGCATGCGTTGCGCAGTTCCTACGAACACTTGTAACTTTGCAAATTTTTAATATTTTCACTCCAGATTTTCAACATTGCCATTTTACCACACCTCCTTATGAGCAGTACAGCTGTCATTTTTCACATCTTGCCCAAAATGTGTTTTCATGCATGTAGTGCACAATGGCACAGTCGGTGTGCAAAATCAATGTTCAGGACAGATTAAGAAAATCACAATGACATTGTTCATGAGCAGAGGTCTTAAAATGGCTATGTTGAAAATTTGGTGACAAGAGTCCATAAAATGACTGTGTTATGAGCATGCATTGCGCAGTTTCCACACACCCTTGTAAGTTCGTGAATTTGTAATATTTTCAGTCCAGATTTTCAACACTGGCATTTTTCCACACCTCCTTATGAGCAGTATAGCTGTCATTTTTCACACCCTGGCTGAAATGAGCTTTCGCACTTCTGGCACAGAATAGCATGGTCGCTGTGGGAAATTAGTGTTCGGGATAGGTTACGAAAATCATAGTGACACTGTTCATAAGCAGAGGTCCCAAAATGCCTGTGTTGAAAATCTGCTGTAAAAATATCCCCAACCTAATTACATTATGGGTGTACGTTGTGCAGTTTCTACGCACGCTTGTGACTTCACCAGTTTTTGTATATTTTCACTCCAGATTTTCAGCAATGCCATTTTTTACACCTCCTCATGAACAGTACAACTGTCACTTTTCACATGCTGTTCGAAATGTGTTTTCACACCTATGGTGCCAAATGGCGCAGTCACTGTGCAAAATTACCTTTCACCTAATGAACTGACAGTGTCACTGTTCATGCGGTGGGGTCACAAAAAGTCCATGTGGAAAACTTGGAATAAAAATACCAAGAAAAGCCCAGGGCGTTAGGGTTTTTGACCACAACGCCCTACCCTGTAGGGACTGACAGGCATCAGGGGTGTGACTTGGGACTGTTGACAGTAATGCTCATGCCATTCCACCCCCACCTTGCAGCCAGTGACAGGCATCAAGGTGTGCCTTGCACCCTTTGTCCCCAGAGTTCACCCCGTTCTCCTACACTGCACCCATTTCAGTGTATTTCCTTATGGAATGAGGTGAATGTAAAGCCCAAACACCCCAAGGCACACCTCAACACTTGTCAGTGTCTGAAGGATAGGGTGAGGTGAAATGTTGTGACCGTCATGGGCGATGACCCAAAGACACACCCCAATGCCCGTCCATCTCTGCAGTGTGAGGGTGGAGTTGGTGTCAGTTCAATACTTCAATGCCATTCCTATACTGCATCTGTCTAATTCCTGCACTTCCACTGCTAATGCCAGCAAGCAAACATTCGGCATTGACAAATGCTTGTTTTTGCTGTGGTGGTGTTGTTTCTGCCTCTTTCAATGAAATTTTCTATGGTTTCCATGTTTTTTATTGTTGCACTGCTGGTTGATGGCTGCTCTATTGCTACTGGTTGTGTTTGGAGATGCTCACTGTCTGGGTTCGAAGCTGGGTTTGGGTTTCTGCTGTTGTCTATATTAGTTCATGTACATGTTGTTCTGCTTGTCAGTCTGTTGGCTGATGATTTTCTATAAAGGATGAGAGGTGAGGTTCTTCCCTTGGTTCTGGGTGAGGATCTTCAAGTGTTTCAGTGTCCTCTTCAATTTGAGCCAGTATCTTCTCTTGTTCAAGAGTGAACGATTAATCATGGGTGTCCACTTGTGATAATATATGTGCTGATGCCATTTGTCTGCTTTACTGAATCTTTTTTTTAGATACTCTAGTTATTTTTTTTAAATATTTTACTATGATCTCTGCTAATAAGAATGGACAGCCTCAAAGGAAGCTCTCCAATTCAAATTGGGAGTGACACTGTGTCAAAGGACACGTAGAGTTCACTCACTGGTAAGTTTTGAGGGATAAGAGGTGGAACTTTTGCCAGATATTCAAGCTGACATGCTTTGTTGTGGGGGGGGGCACAAGTTTGGGCATTTGTAAAGCTGATTTGGTGTTTGGTGCAGTCACAGTGTATGAGATGCTCGATGTTTGGCACTGGTTCATGATTGGGAAAGCCATCAGTTGGGGCACAGTGATTAATTAACAGCTCAAGGGGGGAGTGAACAGCTTAACAACCGGCACCAGTTTTATGAGTTTTGACTGCAAGTATGGTACATGTGTGCTGGTTCTCATACATTTAGGTATCATAGGCTGTCATGCAGTTTGTATTTCTATTAAATGAATATGCTTGGTAACACAAAGTACAGCACTGCTGAAATGTGAGCTTCATTGGGATACTGCTCTTGATCTGTTCTGCAACTGTAAAATTCTAAGCTCACTATACTTTTATTTTCAGCCCTGCATTTGGTGTTTTTTTATATGAAAATATGTCTACATTCATTTTTAATCAACTTTACTGCTCATTTTTAAATTCAGGCTTTTTTTGTGGGGCATATGAGGCAATGTTTAGATCATGTGGATTGCTTGTGAACCTTTCAGTCATTGCGTGAAAGCAGTGCCATCTAGAATGTGATCTCTGGGTGGGGAGTGCAGATGATGTACTCACTATGTACATAAATTGCAGGTGACATACTTACTGTATGCACATACTGTGGATGACGTAGCTACTGTGTACATAAATTAAAGTTATGTACACAGTAGCTCAAATACACCATTTTTCTACATTTGCAATTGCACAACACCTATTGCATAAATGTGTGTGTGTGTGTGTGTGTGTGTGTGTGTGTGTGTGTGTGTGATAAATAATCCACTAAAGGATGAACTGTCTAGCTCTGATGTGGTAAATAATCCACTACAGAATGAACAGTCAAGCTCTGATATACAGTACACACACCTTAGGTGTGTTGTGAGGCATAAGGTCGCAGGCTGAGTACATTCAACCACCCAAGGAGTGTATATATTAGAGAATTACCTCACTCCCTGTAGTGGATTGTCTATCTTATAAAATGTCAAGAAGGTTCTGAGAGATGAAAAGAAGTGCAGGTGTGCAGTCATTTTGGAATAATGCGTTGTCATGGGGTGTGTTTCATCCAGTCAAGAGATTTGGATTTTCACAGATTTTTCTTACCCATTTTATATATAAATAAATAAATATATATATATATATATATATATACACACACACACAGGTATTATACAGGCATGGTAGCATCCCTATAGTTAGGGCTGAGTAGGCTGTTCAATGTTAAACCCCAATTTTTGCACTTTAATAACTACCCAACCCTAACTCCCCACACCCATCCTCCCAAGCAGCAAAAGGAAGAAACATTAGGGTTTTGGGTCTCCGAAGTCTTGATGAATCAGTAGTGGGTCTTAGTGCCCACCCTGTTCCCTGAGCAAACTATGTCACACATGATCTCTTGCCTTCACAAAGGACCCTCAGGGCTCTGTGTGAAGAAGGCTGCAACAAATTGTGTTGGCAACATGTGGCAAGACATACTTCTCTACCTTTGAAGAGTGTATCACTACGTGGCAGTGGCTTGGAGCTGTATCCTGTGCTTCAACACTGGAGGATATGGGCTGGGGGCAGGAGTGAGCATTAGAGTTGGCAATCCCAAGGAAGACCTCACCACTGATTTCCCAAGACTCTGGACACCCAAAACCCTATTGTTGTTTCCTTTGATGCTTGGGGCTGGGGGTAGGCGGGAGTTAGGGTTGGAAACCCTAATGCCACATTTCCCTACTTTTGTGGCGTTAAATTACCCTAACTGGTGCATTAACAACATTTTTTTGCAAAGAATATATGTATCTATATATGCATTGGTATGAATTGTTTTCAAGTTTTCAGTCTGCTCGCATCTCCATCACTACTGTTCTCCCCAACTCAATGAGTGACCACTGCCCTGTCACAAGTGCTTGGTCCTTCAACTACTGCAAACCACCTCTAAGAACAATTACAAATCATGTACTACTTAAAGGTCACCTTGAGCAGCTAAAAGTGGACCTCCAGTGCACAGATGGGACAGACCTCTATGCTGCCAATTATGTGGACACAGCCCTAGACCACTTCATAAATAACTTCAACACCATCTGTGACAAGCATGCCCCAATAAAAAACAGAAAAATAAGAGGATACAGTAACCCATGGATCACCCTGGACCTCTTAGAACAGCTACATGCCAGAGACCTCTTATGGCAGATAGCGAGACCACATGGTGCCACCGCTAACATACAGAGGTATAAAAAAGCTTGAAATGAATGCATAAAAGTCATCTGACTCACCAAAAGCAAATTCTACAAGGAGGCCCTCTCCAGCACCTGGAATGACAACAAATCATTTTGGGATAACCTCAATGACATAACCAGTAAGGACCCCAAATCTTACCCAGCTATGCTCATGATTGATGGTACACCATCCTTGGATCACCTGCATATTGCCAATGCACTTAACAATGCATTCACAGACCTGAAAAGTGTATTACCAGCAGACTACTTCAATCCCTCAATCCCAACTGAACCTAATGCAACCCAGCAACCATCGTCTAACCGTCATCTCTTCTACTTTAAAGATGTTTCTGAAGCCATAAAGTACCTGGAGAAGGCACTGGGGAAATTAAGACATAGCGGGGACACACTGGACCTTAAATTTGTCAAACTAGCCCTGACAGAAGTCCTTGGCCCAATCACCAAAATAATCAACTTTTCCCTTTGTCTCTCACAGTTCCCCCAGTGATGGAAATCAGCAACAGTAACCCCAGTGCACAAAGGTGGAGACTGGACCCTACACAATAACTACATACCTATCCATGCTCCCCCCTCACCAAAGCACTAAAGTGGATAGTGGCAGACCAGCTTGTTGAGCACTTGAACCACTACAACCTCCCCTGTCCTGAGCAACATGGCTTCTGATCTTGCCATAGTACCATCACAGCCTTACTTGAATTCACTGGTTACATCCACCACTCAATCAATCAAAGTTTCCTGGTGGGGCAACTTTCATTGTCCTATCAAAAACATTTGATACGGTGCATTACGGGCGACTACTAGACCAGCTGTCAGACACATGGATCTCTGCAGAATCAGTATGTTGGGTCAGCAGTTACCTTCTTAACTGCTCCCAAAAGGTCAGGATAGGGGATATCACCTCCGACAGCAGACCAGTCCATTCAGGGATCCCACAAGGATCAATTTTAGGACCCCTACTATTTAACGCATTCTTAAACAAACTGCCAACCACATGCCCATGCCGAATGCTCCTATACGCATATGATGTGGTCATATTCACCAGCAACCCCCATCCTGAACAACTAGTTGTAGACCTCCAAAAGGGGTTCCCATCCATTGAAATATAGTTTAAGGATCACAGGCCAGTCATGAATTGCAAAAAAAACGAAGACAATGATGTTCTCCAGCTCACAAAGCAAGTACAAAGCCTCCCCCCTTGCAATCAGGAATGACAATGGGGTCTCACTGGAACACGTCCAGCAGTTCAGGTACCTGGACATCACAATTGACTCTACACTGTTGCATGCCCAACACATTAACAGTACTACAAGTGTGATTAATACAAGAATCGGGATTCTCTACCAGCACAGACACTGTCTAACTCCTGAGGCACTGAACCTGGCCATCAACAGTTCAGTAGTCTCTCTCATCCACTATGGCCTGGCAATTTATGGGTCGACGACTGACATGGCCCTGCACCGCATCTCCACTGCACTAAACAAGGTGTGCCGCCTGCTCATAGGTGCTGCAAGGCTAACGCACACCTGTGATCTCTACACCCAGGCAGGATGGCTCCAACTGAAGGACAGAATAAAACACCAATCCTGCTTCCTTGCCAAGCAATGCTCCCTCAATCAACTACATCCAGGAGTCCAGAACCTCCTAACCCTGCACTTGAGCACCTGACTCACTAGGAACTCCTCCACTCAGATCTACAAAGTTCCAGGATGCCACACTGCCCTGGCACAATGGGCTTTCTACTATTGTGCTCCACTCTGGACCAATGCCTTACCTCCTGACTTGGTCAATGATGCAACTATTGGCTCATTCAAAGGTAAACTCCAGCAGCACCTAAATACAACCAGTAAATGTGGCTGCTACCATTAGCACCCTCTCTTAACAACAACCACCTACTTGCACTTGCCTCTTATCAACTCTATGCGTTGATAGATCCCAACCTCAGCACTATAGGTTACAGCCTACCTCCCACCCAGCACCTCCTCCTCCTCCTCCCCCAAATATGTCACCCCTCCAACTTCCTTTCCCCCCCATGCATCCCCACTAACCCTATTCCTCCTACGTTCCACTTATGTTTGCAACCAGTAGGGTATTCTAACCTCAGACAATGGCAAACTGCTATACTGCCTAAGCTGCTTAATTTTGCTGTACCTTTATTGTAACTTACTTTTACCATGTGCAGTCCTGTTATCTCTACTTTATTGTCTCCGTAAACTGATGTGGAACCTATAAATGAGCACCCGCTCAATGGTGTTATCCAAGATTTCAATAAAAATTGGTGTTGGCTGTATTTTGTCATTTTTGATGTTATATTGTACTATATTATCACTATATATTTGTCTTTATTGATTGGTGTATGGTGACAGGATTGGGGGTTGGTATTACTCACTATAGTTTTGTAATGTCTGTGAAATATATGTGATGTATTTTTATTGGTCTTTTTGATTTAAAAAAAATACCCCATCTCTTTTAGAGAAGTACAATGGCATCTGTAACATCCACCTGAACAATCGCCAGAACAGGCAAACAGGACCTTTGTTTAATGTCTCATCTGAAGGATTGCACTTCAGGAGTGCAGCAACCCCTCATGCTGTACTTCAGTGTCAGTATTGGGATTTTATCTCAAGGGCCTGGTTTGGGGCATGAAGCCACAACCTTCTGATCTTCTGGCCTCAAAGGTTTGTGGGCAACCTGCTAAACAATTAACACTGATAATATATCAGTAAGAGGTTAATAGAACATCTCTTCAGGGATCTGTTTTTTTAACTATACTACTCAACACTGGGCAGTATTTGTATAACACAAATTAGGCAGTTTATAGAAAAAAAATGATACTATTCTGTACAGAGAAACAAATAAGCAATGAGTACAACATTAGGGCACTTGAGTGTCACAGGTAAAAATACGTGAAATATATAAAATAGTGGTAGAGCTGACTAAGGAAGAAGCAATGATGAATTTTTATGTGATGACCACGCCAAAATCCAGTGTTTAGATCAGAAGCAAAGTAGGTCTGAAGATTCGGTTTCTTTTCTGTATTCCTGTACTACACAATTATAGTACAGCACTTTTTATATGCAGCACACATTGAGCACATTCAGGTTGTTGGCATGCCACATGACCTACCATAGCCAGGGATGCTAGAGATTAAGAAATCCTCATGCTCTGCATATTTCAGTGCCATTTTCAGCACCTCTAACAGCTCACTGGCAACAGAAGTGGTTCTGAAGGACTGGAGGAGGGCAGATGTATTCACACTACACATAGTCAGCCTGAAATCCGTGGTGGGAAGGTTAATGGAGTGGCTGCTGAAGGAAAGGACTGTAGAATATCTTGAATCTAGTGGGTTACAAGACCTGAGGCAGCATGGTTTCACAGGAGGGTGGCCATGTCAAATGAATCTGATAGATTTCTTTGACAGGGTAACCAAGGAACTAGATCAGGGTAGAGCAATGTACCTGGCCTACCTAGATTTCAGTAAAGTGCTTGACACCGTTCCACATAGGAGACTAGTAAGCAGGCTTGGTAGCTTAGGAGTGGGTCCAAAGGTGGTAAACTGGATAAGAAATTGGTTAGGGGATAGGCAACAGAAGGTGGTGGTAAATGGAGTTCACTCCATGGAAGTGAGATAACTGGCGAGATGCTTAAGGGATCAGTGCTGGGACCAGTCCTGACATTGCACAGGAACTGGATGAGAAAGTCTGCATCATTGAGGATGACACCAAAATCTGCAGTAGGTGGACACTCCAGGAGGAAGGGGTGGAAAGGATGAGTAGAGACCTGAGAAAACTAAAGGAGTGGTAAAGTGTATGGCAGCTGGGTTTCAATGCCAAAAAGTGCAAAATTATGTACTAAGGACATAGAAAGCCCGGGACAGGGTACAAAATGGATGGAGTGGTATTGATGGCCACCAAGCAGGAAGGTAACCTTAGGTAATCATACTGGATGACCTAAAGGTGGCCAGGTAGTGTGACAAGGCAGTAGGGAAGGCAAGATGAATGCTGGGGTGCATAGGGAGGTGTATCAAAAGCAGAAAGAGGGAAGTGGTGATGCCTTTGTATAGATTGCTGGTAAGACCCCCACCTACAGTATTGCGTCCATCTCTGGAAGGACATAGACAGAGTGGAGGCAGTCCAGAGGAGGGTAACTAAAATGGTGCAGGGACTGCATCAAAAGCCCTATCCGGAGAGACTAAAGGACCTCAATATGAACACCCTGGAACAGAGGAGGGAGGGGTGATATGATGGAGACCTTTAAATACTTCACAGGGGTAAATAAGGTTCAGCAGAGGAGTGTTTTTCAGAAGAAAAGGTGCTCAAGAACAAGGGGACATGCTATGAAGCTAGAGTGGGGTAGATTCAGGAGAGCTGTGAATAAGTACTTCTTCACAAAAAGAGCGGTGGATTCCTGGAACAGCCTTCCAACAAAGGTTGTGGGGAAGAAACAGTGGTGGGGTTCAATAATACATGAGATAAGCCAGCCCACCAGCAAAGCAGTAGTGTTTCCACCTGAGGCGCTGCCAAGCCATGTTGGAAAACAAGCACGGGTGGCAGAGGGTCAGGTAGGATGAGCATCCTATAGACTGCTCTCCTGCTCTGGGGGGGAGGGGGTTAAGCTGTGGCTTCCTGGCATAGAGTGACACCAGCAAAGGCCAGGTGTACACCAGTCAGGGACCACATAGCAGGGAGGAGGCATTGTTAGACATCTGCAGGATGTGTGCGGAAGCACACACCTCCTGTACTGATGTCACTGCGCATCAGCACCTCCAAGGGGAGAACCTAAAAGTGAAAATCTCCGGAGCTAGCTGCACTGTGACACCAGTAGACCTCCACCCAAATGGCACCCCAGGTGTAGCCTCAGCTGGGGCTTCAGGTGCTTCTCGGTCTGTCCCTTTGGGAAGCCCCACAACAGGAGGTAAGCTGTGGGCCTCCCAGTCTTGGCAGCCTGGAGGGATGCCAGGTGGCAGGTCCAGGTGATCACAGGGGTAATATACCCTGCATCAGCCCCAATGGCATAAAGAAATTTTGAAAAAAAAGAATACATGGGATATGTACAAGGGAATCATAGTGGAAAGGAAGTTGGGGGGAGAAGGAGCTGTAGACTGTGCAAGGTCTGCGGTAATAATGTAGGTAGGAAGACATAGGCAGACTGGATGGGCCAAGTGGTACTTATCTGCCATCAAATTCTATGTTTCTATGTTTTAAATTATAGGTACTGTATGGGAAGGACCTGGCTACTGAAGAAGCTCCTTTTATGTGAAATGGAGTGACCTCTGATCAGAAAACTTTAAAAATCATCATACAGTAGAACCATGCACTATCATTCCGGGTAGTTCATTCGCATTACATTTGACTGTAGTTGCTGGGAGGCAGGCTAGTGAAATTGTACTGCAGAGAAGAGAAGTGTGCTGAGGGGATTTGTGAAAGATTTATTTTGCAAACACTTTTTTTAATAAGCGCTGGTGGTGTAGAGAGCACAGAAAGTCACATTTAATGTTGTTATTGTTATTATTTTAGCATCCTGCAGCAAGAGAAGTGCAGACTGAATTTATCAGATTGGGAAGTGTGCATGAGGGAGGTTTTAACAAGACTGTTTGCTCCCTGGCTAAGGCAGACAGGCTTTCATTGGTCCCATGCCTGCTTCCCCCACCAGGGACTACTTCACCAGGACTTACCAACCTGCCTGGATCCCCAATGGATTTCCCCCATGGGAGGGTCAGAAGGGGGAAGCCCCCCCCCCAGTCATTAATCCAGAGTTTTGGCTGGCTGGGTTCTGGTGGTGGCATGGTTGAAGGATTGGTGCACACCACATCATACGTACCTCCTTCATCATATTTTCCTCCATTTTCTGGTACCTCCCCATATCTTGGACACACATGTCAGTGTGTGCATATGGAAGCAACTCCCTCCCACTGCTCCCTCCTCTGCTCCTGTCCTGTCCCACCATCAGGCAACTACCTGGTTGAAGATGTGTGTCAGATCCAGCAATCTTCCCTCTCTGAGTGAGGAGAGCAGTCCCATGCATGCTTTATCCTCTCCCTCCGGGTGGTAGTACTACCACTGTACCACTGGGCTGGCTGTGAGAGGGGGAATTTCAAGGAGTTATTTGACAAATAGCTTAAATGGATGGTAAAGATCCCATGTCACATTATGAGAAGAGTAGGGGAATTTTATTAAAATATAAAATCATACAAACAATGCAATATGAAACCCTTGCCTGCTTGGCTAGTTGCAGGTTAAGGGGCCTTGATACTGAAAAGGGTGCTCCCACCCAAAGGACAGGGTTGTTAGTGACAAGGCTAACCTGGGTATAGCCCCCTGGGACACTGTAACTGCCCTCTTTCCCCTCTAGTGGCCTAGACAATATGCAACAAACACTTTCACAGTAGCCCCTATTCAGCATACAATTCCCCACACTCTTTGTACTTACCACCAGGGCTGGTTCCACCAGTTCAACTCTGGAGACCCACAGTAAAACAAGGTTAGGCACAGCAAATAACAACAGTACAGTGTTTTTAGGACAAACTGGAACCACAGTAAGATGAAATGCAAAAAGAGTTAAATCTTATTTATTCAGGGGAACTGAACAAGGGAGGGGCATAATCAGGTTGATTGATTCAAAAACTGATCTAGTCAAGCAATTATGCATGCACTTTTAATCCCTACACAGTCACACGCACTGGGTACCCAGTTGGAAGTAAGGTGGGCTAGCCTGGAACGTTGCCCAGGGTAGGCCAATGTCGCAGCTGGTTGGGGCTCTGTGATGAAAAGAAAAACCATGCACAAACAAACAATTTGTAATCCAGAGCCTAAAGGCTCAGTTTGTGAAAGGAAAAACAACAGTGCAATCAGATGACAACACTTGAGATTTAGCTGATCCCAGGGTGAGTCTCTCGTCGATGGTGTTCTCTGCATCTGAAGTAGCTAGCTGTGCCAGTGTGGCAGGGTCCAGGCTGGGTAAAACAGTTCAGAAATCAGTCCGGGAAGGCTGGATGCAGCTTCCAGCAGGCATAGCACAATTAAACAGTGGGCAACCAAATCGCGACCCGCTAACAGCACACAGCACATTTATAGTAAAGCAATCACCATACCACAAAGCGGATAGCAGTCTGGCAGCAGTATCAGTGTCTCTGAGAAAAATCAGGAGTTCTATGGTGAATGGATGTCCTGAAAGGCCGATCGCATACACCAAATCTTTGGTCTTCTTCAGGTTTAAGCCTGGTCACACTTCAGTGGCTTTTCTCTCACTCAGTTCAGATGCAGTTCGGAGTATTAAGCCTTTCAAAGGATTCCCTCCTGAGGAGCTGCAGGCAGACAGGCCAGACTCAGCCTTTCCACCAGTCTCCCACGTGAACTACGCAGGAGCTGCTGCTTGAATTACTCAAGCTTACTCTGCAAACTCTAACTCCAGACTGACTGACTGCAGCAGGCAGATTGGGAATTTCCCTTCGGTCCAAAAGGTTCTGGTTGGTTGATCCATCTGTCTGTGAAAGCAAGGGCTCCCCCTTCATGTCTGTTTTGGTGCCAAAATGTAAAAACCACGATTCCTACAGAAATTTGCTCCCACAAGACCCCTGGGGACAGACTCCATTTTAGAGTCCCCAAAGGTACTGATTGGGGCTGACTGGCAGTCCAAAACCAAAATGGTGGTGCAATACATAAAGTCCATGCTGCAAAGGAGGCAGGTTAAACAAACTACAATACTATTGCCATGCTAACAGATAATCAGCACATAAGTACAGCTTTTAACAAAGCTCCCTCTGCGCAAATAGTGATGGCAGAACGGAGCGATTATCTGACAGCCCGGGCGAGTCTCGAGCATAAAAATACTCAGCTCCCTCCCAGATTAAATAAGCACCACATTATTGGCAGCTCTTAAAGAGACAGTGCAAAGAGGCATTAAGGCACTGTCAAACAAACACTTTTAAAGTGCTAAGACACAGGATACCAGCCTGGCAGTGGGCATTTAGGCACACCCAAGGAAGGCTTTCTGGCACCCCCATTTGTGGGGGGGGGTTAAACCCTTCCCTGCCTGGAAAAAAGTCTACACCATCACAATATTGAAAAATCAATATATACAAGACATACGTGACATTAGCATACTATGGAAATACTATCTGATGCATCAGTTAACGTAAACATATCGCATTACTATACATTTCATTATACCATATCTTCATTGGCAATACTTATGCATGTTTCATACACTCTATACTGATTCTATTATGATTAACATACTATGAACAGTTACCTATGACTTCACTTTATAACTTCTTGTACAGTAAACAATGCAGAAGGGGACCCTTCCCTATCAGCTAAGTTGGGGTTAGATGGGACAGGGACACCATGTTCTGAAGGAAGAACAGTTAATCAGGAGGTGGCAGTCAAACTCAGTTTGGGCAGTGAATTTTTGGAAACGTAAACACCTTTATGGATCACATTGAGAGGCAGGTCCACAGGCCTCCCAGGGGAGTCATAACTAAAATGCAGAACTGGTTTAACAGGTCACCCAGATTATCTTGGGGGAACAGACACAGGCTCTGGGCGGTCAACACTGGCACTGATTTCTTCTCCTGTAGTGAGGGATACCTCTGCACTGGTTGAAATGTCCAGATTGGGAACACTACCGGCTCCTGACTCTGCAGATTCTGTTTCCACAATACTTTACTCATTATTATCTTCTGAAGAGGGCCCAGGTTACACATTCTGAGGAAGATCTGACACAATTAGGCTTTGTGGCAGTGAAGAGGTGCTGTCAACACTTTCATATTGTTCTTCAAGTTCTGGTATGTCACCAGGGAGACTCAGACCATCAGCCCCTTCTTCAGGCAAGCCAAACAGTTCTACAAGACACAGAGAGTCCGCAACCTCAGATGTGATACTTTGCACCTCACTTTCCGGGGGGCACTGGGTCCAGGGAAGAAACTGGGGGGTTAGGCAGTTCTGAAGGCCCAGCTTCATCTCTATGATCCTGCAGAGGATTGCCTCAAAACAACTGACTCAGTTCACATGAGGGATAATAGGAATTATCACAGTCACTATCATCAGAGACAGACAAACAGTCATTACTATCACTCTGGGCCTGCTGAATTCTGGAACAACATGGACAGGTTGGCTCCATATCACCCCTTGTTGTTGACACCCCAATGGCGAAACACAGAAAAAAGACCATTATGGCGACATTCGTGGTAATGGTCCTTTTTCTGTGTTTCGACTTCCCCCACTGTTCTGCCCCCTCCCCAGACCAACTCTGACCTGGAGTTGGAATCCTAGAGTCCAGGGGGTGCGGGGGGCAGAGCTCCCCACAGAAAACACCCATGTAAGAGGTGGCACAATACCTGCATCGGTATTGTGCCATCGCTGTGAGGGAGGTTGCCATTCTCGCGGACGAGATAACTTGTTGCTTCCGGTTGGCTCTGTTTCCTCTTTGCAGCAGCATGAGTCAGTGGCCCAGGAGAAGTGTCAAGTGTTGATTCAGCATCAATAACAACTTGGCTGATGGGCAGCAAGTGATTGTGGTGCATGGTCTTAACAGCTTTGGAATTATTTTCTGGGTGCACCTTGTACACCCGGCAGATCATCCAATTTACCAACTACTACATGAGAAAGATGGTGCCATCTATCAGCGATTTTGTGTTTTCCATGCAGTCCCAAATTGTGTAATAGTTCCCTGTTTCTGGGCAACAACTCCTGGGCATTTACTCGTCGATCTTGTCTTTCTTTGTTGGCAAGATTTCACTTAGCAGCCATAGTTTGAGCTAGTTGATAGGCATGATTCAACTGATCTTTCAATTTCTGTACATACTGCAAGTAGTTTTCAGCTCAGACCCCATCTGGAGAGACCCCAAAGCAGACATCAACTGGCAGTTGGGCCTCCCTCCCGAACATGAGACGGTAGGGGGAGAACCCAGTAACATCACTTTTGGTGCAATTGTACGCGTGTACCAAGGTGCTGATCTGCTGGCTCCACTTATGCTTGTCTTTTGGATGGAGGGTGCCCAGCATGTCCAGAAGGGTGCAGTTAAAGTGTTCTGGTTGAGGTCCCTTGTGGGTGATAGAGGGTGGTTCTTGACTTCCGCACCTCCCCCCCCCACAGAGAGAGCATTTCTTTGATTAGCCTACTTTTAAAGTCTCTGCCTTGGTCAGAATGGATCTGCTGGAGGGCATCATAGTGGACTAAGAATTTTTCCACTAGCTCCTTGGCCACGGTAGAGGCCTTTTGATCTTTAGTTGGGAAGGCTTGTGCTTATAGTGTAAAATGATCAGTAACTACCAACACATTGCCAATGTTCTTTTGGTCGGGTTCTAAGCACAAGAAGTCTATGCAGACCAGTTCCATGGGGGCACTGGTAATGATGTTGACAAGTGGGGTAGCTTTCTGGGGCAAAGCTTTCTACTGGAGGCAGCAGCTGCAAGTTTTGACATGATTCTCAACATCTGCCCCCATCTTTGGCCAGTAGAATTGGGATCGTACCAGGTTGAGAGTTCTGTCAATACCGAGGAGCCCCATGTGATTGAGGAGGGACCTCAGTAACAGCTGCTTAAAGACCATGGGTAGAACCAGCTGTTGCTTGTCTACTTGACCATGATGATCCACTGTCTCTCTGTATAACAACTGATCATGCAACTTTAACCTGGGGTCTTCCTTGAACAATAGAGGAGTTTGAAAATCAGGGGAAGGCAACTTGGATACATCTTTCCCCACACAATCAGGGTTGTCAAGTGCTGGTTGAATCATAGAATCTTGGGATTGAGCCCACTGAATATTGTCTTTATCGAACTAAGGTAGTACACTAATATCTAAAGCAGAGAAATGGCAATAGGCAGCCGGCATGCAGGTATCAGGAGGGCCCTAGCAATCTACTAGGCAGTCCACTGTGTCCGCAGACATTTGTTCATCTGTATCAAACTTCTGGCATAATGCTTTGATGTCAGGTTCAGACAATCTGACCCAATTGTCCTTGGCAACTGGCCTTCATGACAGGGTGACAGCATCAATGTGGTTTAGTCCCGGTCTGTATTCAATGGCATAATCATAAGTTGATAAGGCAGAAAGCCAACAGTGCCCAGTGGCATCCAATTTAGCTGACGTCTGCACAAGTTTGTGATCCCTGCTGTAATGTTCTACTTTACGTGACGTGGAGCCTTTGTAACTGAATCTTGGACTCAAAGATATTTTCCAAATATGCAATAAATAAATAAAAATAAAATAAGCATAGGTCAGTGGGTTATTGTCAGTCTTCACTAATACCTTTGCCCCATAGAGATACTCATGAAACTGGTCAACTATGGCCCATTTTAGGGCGAGGAATTCCAACTTGTGGATGGGATAGTTTCGCTCTGACAAGGTCAAGCTTCTACTGGCGAAAGCTACAGGTATCAAACCATCTTCTTAGTCTTGATATAGCACAGCCCCAAGGGCCTACAAACTAGCGTCCATATGCAGAACATAGGACTTGTTAGGATCAGCATAGGCAAGGACTGGGGCATGGGTGAGCTGGTATATGACTTCAAAGAAAGCTGCTTCACATTCGGGTGTCCACTGAGTCCCAAAAGGCTCACCTGTTAGAAAATACATTTTCTCTTGGTCTTTGATAGCCCCTTTTTTGTATTTGCAGTTGGTAAGGGGGTAGCCTTGGGTAAGGTTAAGGAGATGTCAAATCACCTTTGAATAGTCTTTAATGAACCTGCGGTAGTAGCCACAGAACCCCAGAAAATGCTGTAGCTCTTTTAGGTTATTGGGCTGGGGCCAGGTGGTCAAAGCTTCAACTTTACTGGGATCTGTCTGTATCCCATCCGCAGACACTATGTGTCCCACATATTTCACAGATATTTGAAACAACTGGCACTTGTCTATGGATAACTTGAGGCTGAATTCTTCCAAACAATCAAGGACTTTGAACAGTCTGATCTCATGTTCCTCTAGCATGCGTCCAAAAACAATGACATCATCCAAGTACACTAAACATTCCAGCAAGTTCAAAACTCTGTATATGTGGTAACATGAAATATATGCTTGTCCTAGCCCTCTTACTGTATGATCTGTATCATGTATAATCTGTATCATGTGAACATGAATGTATGTATCTCATCCTATATGTCTCTCCACCCTATTTCCCCCAGGCCGCATCTGGAAATGAGTGGTTCTCCACTCAGTATGCCTGCCTGGTTAAACTCTTAAATAAATAAATAAGTTCATGTCTCCCAGCGCACGGTCCATCAATCTCTGGAAGGTGGCAGGGGCACCCAAAATCCCCTGTGGCATCCTCAGGAATTTGTAGAACCCCAAAGGACATTAAAGTCTGTTTTTTTACGGTCCTCCGGGGCCATTGGAAACTGATAATATCAACTGCGGAGATCCAGTACTGAGAACCACTAACCCCCATTCAGGCAATCCAGGGCACCCTGTATGCATGGCATGGTGTATTGATCTGGGATAGTCCACCAGTTGAGGGTCCGATAGTCCACACATATCCTCACGGACCTGTTCTTTTTACACACCACTACAATGGTAGATGCATATGGGCTTCTTGAATCTTGAATAATGCCAGCAGCGAGCATTTCCTGTAGGTGCCTCCTAACATCATCCATGTCAGCTGGGGCAAGGAGTCGGGACCTCTCTAGAAATGGTTGGTCATCATGCAGACGTATGTTATGCTCTGCACCATGGACACACCCCATGTCCCACTCTTTTAGTGTGAACACTTGGTCTCTCTGAGCAAGTTTCCTGCTAATTCGGGTCTTCCATTCGGCAGACAAAGGGGACTCATCAAAGTCAAAAAAGTCCGGAGTCACTTTCTCCTTTTCGCCAGAGTACTTGTTACTGGGTAATACTGCAGAGTCTGTACAGTGTACTGCAGCCAGCGGACATACCCGGTTCACACAAACATCCCTGTCCGACATGTTTCTCACTTGCACCAACACTCGGCGGGCATAGGCATGGGCATGTGCAGGTAGTATACTGGGCTTAACCATCAACCCCTCTGGCAGCTTCCCTTCACCAGGGGCATCTATCATCAATATTTTGTTCTTTATACCTCTCCTTAGGCAGACTTCTATATGGATCATACACTGGACGTTGGGGGCCAACACCAGAGTCAGGATCCTTTTTCCACACTATCCCCACTGGTTCATCTCAGTCCACTTCATCAGGTTTCTGTTGCAAGTCATAAGCCCTTTTGATTAATTCTGGAATTCTTAGAGTCCATCCTGTCTGTTGCCCTTGTTTCTCATGGCAGAGTTGTGCCAGTCTCCCAAACATGTGGGCGTTTGTTCCAATTAACAGGGGAACCCCATCATACAGTCCGGTAGGAGGGCACACCAGGGCTAGTGTCTCTACTTGTTCATCTACACCAGTTATAGTCACAGGAAAAGACAGCCAGAGCCAGACATATCCTAGGTAGGGATAAGACTTGTCGCTCAGGACCCACATATGGAGGCCATCCAGAGATTGTAATGGCACATTAGATAAATGTTTGTCATACCAGTCTTGGAACACAATGGTCACTTGCTACCCACTATCAAGCACAACCCGAGCATGGATACCATTGACAGTCACAGTAGTTTCCATTGAGGGGCCTACTATTTTGGACCAGTCAGGAGAGACAGTAGCAGGGGCCTGCATAGATGATTTAGACACAAAAAAGTTTAAATTAGGATTTCTTGAGCCTTCATGCGGTTGTTGCCAGTGCCCCTCTGCCAAGGTCTCGCTTTCCGGAGCTCCCCTTGAAGTCTGTACACAACTTTATCTAAGTCTTTCTGAGACTGTCATTCTCTCTTCATATGGACATCCTTTCCACAGTTGTAACAAATGATAGACTCTGGAGTCATCCTTAGAGAGGACATTGCATGAGGGACTGAAGCAGCAGCAAGGGATCGGGGTCCGATATCTGTTTGCAGCAGCGAAGGTGACGCATCATGTCTTAGTTCCTTTGGGGTGTCAGTCAATTCTTTTATCTTAGCCTGGGGGTCACTTTTGGTAGAAGATGCCTAAGGGTGCACTCCCACCCCCATGGCAGTCACATCCTGAGAGGGACCATGGTCTTTGTCTGCAGTGGAGGCCTCCGTAAAGGCACCCACTGGTACTTTTCTGGCTTCTTTCAGTAGCTCATTTCTCCACTGCTCAGCCCATGGTGGAATATCCTTAGTGGTCTCCATTTCAGAGAGGTCTTCCTGTGCCGTGGTCACTCGGACTGAGCCCACCCCATAATCACAATCTCTTTCTTCACCTTCAACCTCCCTGAGTTCTTTTATCAGGTTGCAGTAGTCAGGTGGGTTATCTCTTCTGTCATGGAGCTTTAACTGGATAATATGCAATTTAGAGTGCTTGGCGTGCTGTAGTATGTATCCCAGACTCACACGGTTCAAGTCACTGGTGGTTAATCCACCCTTTCGATAAGCTCTCTGCAGGGCCCTCTCTAGTCGAGTAGCATACGCAGACAGACTTTCCCCTCTCCACTGTCTGGTACCTTTGAATTGCCACATCAAAGTCTCCCCTGACTCAGTGCTTCCGAAATTGCCTTCCAGGGCAGACAGGTACTTTTGAGCAGAAGCCTCAGGATTCGTGGACCTCAGAAATCTAATGGCTTCCAGGGCCAGACCCTTGAAACTTTCCATGATCCTTTCCCACTTCTCAGCTTCTGCACACTGTCAGTTGGGTACCAAGGGGGCAACATAGTCGATTCAGGTCTACCAGTCATCCTCCCCCTGTGGGGTGGGAAGGGTACCTGAGAACATCCTCAACTTATGGTACATGTCATGACTAACTGCAGGTACCAACGTAGGTGCAGGCACTGGAGCCAGAACTGGAAGGAGCGGGGGTATGGGAGAAGGTACACCCCCAGGTGGCAGGAATAATTGCTTAAAGTCCTCTACGGTTTTCCCTTCCTCCGGCAACAGTTTAGCAAATTTCTCCTCAAAAGTCTCAGATAATGGTGGGGGCTCATCCTCTAAGGGACCCTTATTATCTTTAGTTATTATCCTCCAAGCAGTTGGGGACCCTTCAGGGGTAATAGTCATTGGCACCTTAGTTCCATCCACGGGGTCACTACACTCCATCTAGGCCATGAGGGTTTGGGTTATTAAATCAGCCTGCCGACCCACCAACACAGCATTTTTAAAACCTTTGACTTTGGAGAGAACCCATTCTATGGTGTCCTTACTAATACTCAAGGGAATATCTAGTATAAGCACGGCATGATTGGGGTCAACCTCCAGCTCCGTACACCATCCCACCAACTGGTTCACAATGACTTCTATGGGTGTGGCCATATTCCAGTAACAATGATTCTAATGTCTGACCACTAGGGGGCACTAGTCCCAGTATTGGTGCCTCCAAAATGTAACCCCTGCCTGCTTGGCTAGTTGCAGGTTAAGGGGCCCGGGTACTGAAAAGGGTGCCCCCACCAGGAGGACAGGGTTGTTAGTAACAAGGTTATCCTGGGTACAGCCCTCCGGGACACTGTACCCCCCTCTTTCCCCACTAGTGGCCTAGACAATATGCAACAAACACTTTCACAGTAGCCCCTATTCAGCATACAATTCCCCACACTCTTTGCATTTGCCACCAGGGCTGGTTCCACCAGTTCGACCCTGGAGATCCACTGTAAAACAAGGATAGGCACATCAAATAACAACAGTACAGCACTTTTGGTACAGACTAGAACCACAGTCAGACTAAATGCAAAAAGTGTTAGATCTGATTTATTCAGGGGAATTGAACAAGGGAGGGGCGTAATCAGGTTGATTAATTTGAAAACTGACCTAGTCAGGCAATTATGTATGCACTTTTAGTCTCTACATAGTCATATGCTCTGGGTACCCAGTTGGAAGTAATGTGGGTTAGCCTGGAACATTGCCCAGGGTAGGCCAGCATTGCAGCTGGTTGGGGACCTGTGATGAAAAGAAAAAACATGTATGACCACACACAATTTGTAATCCAGAGCCTGAGGGCTCAGTTCATGAAAGGAAAAACAACAATGCAATCAGATGACAACACTTGAGATTTAGCTGTTGTTGCAGAGAGCTACCCTGACTGTTACTCACGCTACCCAATGCAAGACACAGGAGGGATGAGATGGAGACTGCAGGTTGACAACTGGTATGCCAGGAGAAGCAGGGCCCACACGAATCACTGAGGTGTCTTTCCTGTTCGAGATGTTGAGCAGGGGCTGATCCCCGGGTGAATCTGTCATCGATGGTGTTCTCTGAACCTAAAGTAGCTGGCTGGGCCAGTGTGGCAGGACCCAGGCTGGGTAAAACAGTTCAGAATTTCATCTGGGAAGGCTGGATGCAGCTTCCAGCAAGTGTAGCACAATTAAACAGTGGGGAACCAAATAGTGACCCACTAACAGCACACAGCAGATTTATAGTAAAGCAATTACCATACCACAAAGCTGATAGCAGTCCGGCAGCAATAACAGTGTCTCTGAGAAAAAACGGGAGTTCTATGGTGAATGGATGTCCTGACAGGCCGATCACATACAGCAAATCTTCGGTCTTCTTCAGGTTTAATTAAGCCTGGTCACACTTCAGTGGCTTTTCTCTCCCTCAATTCAGATACAGTCCAGAGTATTAAGCCTTTTAAAGGCTTCCTTCTCGAGAGAATGTAGGCAGACAGGCCAGACTCAGTCTTTCTACCAGTCTCCCACGTGAATTACGCAGGAGCTGCTACTTGAATTACTGAAGCTGTTTACTCTGTAAACTCTAACTCCAGACTGACTGACTGCAATAGGCAGCTTGGGAATTTCCCTTCGGTCCAAAAGGTTCTCGTTGGTTGATCCATCTGTCTGTGAAAGCAAGGGCTCCCGCTCCATGTCTGTTTTGGTGCCAAAATGTAAAAACTACAATTCCTACAGAAATTTGCTCCCACAAGACCCCTGGGGACAGGCTCCATTTTAGAGTTCCCAAAGATACTGACTGGGGCTGACTGGCAGTCCAAAACCAAAATAGTGGAGCAATACATAAAGTCCATGCTGCAAAGAAGGCAGGTTAAACAAACTACAATACTATTGCCATGCTAACAGATAATCAGCACATAAGTATAGCTTTTAACAAAGCTCCCTCTGCGCAAATAGTGATGGCAGAATGGAGCGATTATCTGACAGCCTGGGTGGGACTTGAGCATAAAAACACTCAGCCCCCTCCCAGATTAAATAAGCACCATGTTATTGGCAGCTCTTAAAGAGACAGAGCACAGAGGCATTAAGGCACTCTCACACAAACACTTTTAAAGCTCTAAGGCACAGGATACAAGCCTGGCTGTGGGCATTTAGGCACACCTAAGGAAGTCTTTCAGGAACCCCCATTTGTGGGGGGGAGGGGGTTACAAATATATATTCTTTATAACCAATCCATACATAATATCAGCACTCATTAAGAGAGAGAGACAAAAAAAAAAAAGACTCCCAAAATCCTCTCTCATAAACAGCTTATATACTAAATCCAATTACATTTTGAATCACATGCAACAGTATTCATACTGTCAATTACATCCGAGAACATGAAGTCCTGTATGATTGAAACACTATGTGATCATGTTCCTTAGCCTCAGCTTGCTAAACCTTTTGAAGAGCTTTAAAAACTATTGCTACTACAGCATCTGGAGAACAGAATTTTTTCACAGAATTGTTTCTGTATTTGCAGAGAACAACGAGCCTGCCATACATAGTATCTACTGCATACCAAAATTAGCTGCAAGATAGAAGGGTGAAGCTTCTTCCACTGCCCTTGGTACAGTCCTAAAACTGTAGTTAGATAACTCACATGCTGAAAAAATGGTTCATTCCAGGTACTGTACTGGGTCCTCCAAAAGGAGAATACAAAAGGATATTCAAAGAGAAGATGACTTTGAGTTTTTGGAAAATCCGTACAAATTTCTCTAGGACAATTTATGGGTTTCTGGAATATCCATACACTTTGCTCTATGACAATTTATTTTCTTGATAGATTTGCTTAACTGCGTCTTTTATAGCCATCCTGCCATGTATGCTTAGCAAAGCAACATTCCACATCTGTCTCGGGATTCTTTTATTGTACAACTATCTTATAGCTTCTTTTTCTCTGCCCTCTGGGCAAAATGTTAAAGTTGCATTAATTTGATGGTGTACAGAGTGGAAGGTGGGTAAGTAGAATATCTGCTTTTAGAGCAGATTTTCCTACTTGCCCACCTTCTACTCTGTAATTCAATCAGAAACTGAGTAAACCAGTCCACTGTCAAAGGACTCCAAACTTTCCCTACGTTTTCTAGGGCGACTGTAAAATTACAATGAAAGGCAATGAGATTAATAATACCCACTCATCCTTCTTTGTAACCCTTATATGTAATCTCTCATTTTATGGGATTCAGTCTACTTCCCCAGAGTCATTGAAAAAATAAACAGTTTCACCTCTAAGCATCTACAGTAGGTGAAGGAAAAACTGCACTAATATATAACAAGCATTTGTCAATGCCAAGTGTTGCTTGCTGTCATTAGCAGTGGAAATGCAGGAGTTTAGAAAGATGCAGAATAGCAATGGCAGTGAAGTAAAGAACTGATGTCAACTCCACCCCTACCCTGCAGAGATGAACAGGCATTGGGGTGTGCCTTTGGGTCGTCGCCCATAATGGTCATGACATTTTTTCCCGGTGTCCTGGCCAAATTTCCCTCATTCACTAAAAATACCATCAACAGCTTAATCTGGTTCAAGGTCAGTTGGCATTCATCTGTATTCCCCCGGGTCGTGCCTGAAAATAGGCAGGATTCGTCTAGTGCACTTACCCGGTCAACAAAAGCTAAATAAATAAATAAATAAAATTTCACCTCACCCTACCCTGCAGACACTTACAAGTGTCGAGGTGTGCTTTGAAGTGTTCGGGCTTTACACTCACTTCATTCCATGAGAAAATACACTGAAATGGGTGCAGTATAGGAGAATGGGGTGAACTCTGGGGCCAAAGGGTCCAAGGCGCACCTCGATACCTGCCACTGGCATTACTGTCAACAATCTCAAGTCACATCCCTGACACCTGTCAGTCTCTACAGGGTAGGGCATTATGGTTGAAAACCCTAACACCCTGGGTGTTTCTTGGTATTTTTACTCCAAGTTTTCAACATGGGCTTTTTGTGATCCTACCGCATGAACAGTGACACTATCAGTTTGTTAGCTGAAAGGTGATTTTGCACAGGTGCAAAAACACAGTTCGAACAGGATGTGAAAAATGACAGATGTACTGTTCATGAGGCGGTGTAAAAAATTGCAATGTTGAAAATCTGGAGTCAAAATATAAAAAAACTGGTGAAGTCACGAGTGTGCATAGAAAATGTGCAATGCACACCAGTAATGTAATTAGTTTTTAGATTTTTTACAGCAGATTTTCAACATTGGCATTTTGGGACCTCTGCTCATGAACAGTGTCACTGTGATTTTCTTAATGTATTCTGAACACTGATTTCCCACAGTGACCATGCTATTCTGCATCGGAAATGCGAAAACACATTTCAGCCAGGGTGTGAAAAATGACAGTTGTACTGTTCGTAAGGAGGTGTAGAAAAAGGCCAGTGTTGAAAATCTGGACTGAAAAGATTACGAATTCATGAACTTACGAGGGTGCATGGAAATTGCACAATGCACGCTCGTAAAACAGTCATTTTATGGACTTTTGTCACCAAATTTTCAACATAGCCAGTTTAAGACCTCTGCTCATGAACAGTGTCACTGTGATTTTCTTAATCTGTCCTGAACATTGATTTCGCACACCGACTATTCCATTGTGTGCTACATGTGCGAAAACACATTTCAGGCAAGATGTGAAAAATGACAGCTGTACTGTTCATAAGAAGGTGTGGTAAAATGGAAATGTTGAAAATCTGGAGTGAAAATATTAAAAATGCTCGAAGTTACGAGTGTGTGTAGGAACTGTGCAATGCACCCTTGTAAAGCAGTCATTTTGGGGAATTTTTTCACCAAATTTTCAGCATAGGGTTTTTGGGGGCCTAACTCATAAACTGTGACACTGTTGTTTTGTTAATCGGTCCCAAAAGGTGGTTCCACACAGTGACCACGAAATCACCTTTCAGGACCGAATAACAAAATGACAGTGATTGAGTCCATGAAGTGGGGTCCCAAGAACCCCATGTTGAAAATCTGGTGAAAAAATTCCCAAAAATGGCCGAGATATGCACCAAAGTTGAAAAAAAAAACATTTATTCCATTATACAGCTTACCGGCTTTTCTTCAGTTCGTGGTTGGCTTTAAAGAGTGCAGACGAGTTCCCGGTCCACGAAGATTGTCACGCAGGGCTCTGGAGGTTACCCAGTTACCAAAGATAAAAATAAAAATAAAATAAAACAAAAGTATGGGGTGAGGTGGGGTGGGTGTGGGTTGGTGAGGGGCAAGAGAATCAACGAGGGATGATTTTTTTTCTTCTAGGTGTTTTTTTAAAGATAATGGTGGACTTTTTGCCATGCTGGGGTGGGCTCCCAGCATGGCACCAGGCAGTTTGTTTGGGTAGTGGAGCCAACGGGGATTGGGCATCCTCGCTATTCAAGGAGACTTTTGCCATGCTGGTGTGGGCTCCCAGCGTGGCAGATGGAAGTTTGTTTGGGTAGGCAGTGGAGCCGATGGGGGATTGGGCACCCCAGTTGGCCATACAGTGTGCTTAGGAGGAACGCATGAGCCATGGGGGGTGCATTATGCCAACAGAGATTGGGCTACCCCATCTGGAAATGAACTGGGGAGGGGGTCATGCTGACAGGGGGATTGGGCACCCTGTCTTATTATTTTTTTTCACCAGGAAGACACACTGAAAGGCAGGTGGTGGCTTTCTGTCGGCTTCCTGCAGACTGTGAGAGGCTGATGGGGACAGCACGCAATCAGCTGTTTTGGTAGCTTGTAATGCACCAAAACAGCTGATTGCAAGGTGACGTAGCCAAATTTCTTAATGCATTGTGGCATGCTCCCTAAATGCTGATGCAATGTGTTTCTTGCACATGCATGCAAGCAACACAAAAAGCATGATAGCAACAGAGTTTTATCAAATACACTCTCTTCCTTTATGATAAAATCCTATTTTTCCAGTTTACTACTTTTCTTCGTTTTGAAATGCAATCTACCCAATTCTCCATACACATATCCCTCTTTCCAAATTTGACCACTAATATTTTAACTGGTCCCTCATTTATATGAATCCCTACCACATACTCTTTCATCTCCGGATCATTTGTATTATCAGCTCTTAATTCTAACATGTTTTTGATCATTTTTATAATCTTTGCTCCCGCCATCTGAGATAATGCAGCAGTTGTGTCCACAATGTACTGTTTTGACTTGTCATTATGAAACTTTTGACACCCATGGCTTGCATGTTATAGCACCAAACTGTAGAATGTAACTAGTGTGTGCACTTTTATGTATAGCATGTCCTTGTGTTAAGTAATGGGATCCAGCGTGCCATGACCAAGCCACGGACCCCTCAATTTCTGGAACCTAAACAGTTTTTCAGAAATTCTCTATACTGCAAGGGATCCAGCATGCCTTGACCAGGCCATGGACCCCTCAATTTCTGGAGCCTAAACAGTTTTTCAGAAATCCTCTATACTGTAAGGGATCCAGTGTGCCTTGACCAGGCCATGGACCCCTCAATTTCTGGAACCTAAACAGTTTTTCAGAAATCCTCTATACTGCAAGGGATCCAGCGTGCCTTGACCAGGCCACCGACCCCTCAATTTCTGGAACCTAAACAGTTTTGCAGAAATCCTCTGTACTGCAAGGTACTAGCCCTGACTTTTGGATTTGGTACCAGTGGAAGATGATTTCCAAGTGGCCCACACTATCTCCTGCTGAACACATCTCTAACTACTGTATCTCCCTCTGTGTCTCTAGTTGAATTTATGTGCCAGGGTTTAATAATTTGTTTAATCCTTACAGTCATTTTAAGTTCTGAGTTGATACTAGAAGTGAATTTTGAGCTTTTCCATTAGTAGATTATATCCTCTCACCACTAGCGGGCTATATCTCTGGTAGCAGCTCCTATCCTATCTGGCACACCACACACTCTGTTCTTTTGTCATCACAATGCTCCCTCCTCAATGGGCACTCCTTTTCCTCTCTCTCTCTCTCTCTCTCTCTCCCCCTCCCTTCTTAAAAACTAGATAAGCCTGCCATCCACTCTCACCTCTAACCACTTGTACTTCTAGCTCCAGTCTACCTACAGGGGTTAAACGCAGATGCTCTCCCACCATCTGTAAACACACTTCTCGAACAGCAGCTGATTGGCCGGCCCTGTCTTCACTGCCTTGCTTTGCTTTCTGGGCACTGCACCCATTGACTTAGCATTAGTTTTGCAGCAAAATTTCGCCCACCCCCCTACCTTACTTAAATAGACCTCTAACCCTGCCCTCCCTCTTACATACCCTGCCTCCCACTGCCTATTGGCCAACACTTGTAGAGTCCTCTACTCTGGCTATGCCTCCCATCCCCCTTCTCTCATCCCACGTAGTGCTTACTGATTGAGGTGCTCTCTTTCTCAATCTCTCTTTCTATCTGCCTCATGCTAGCCAAGTTACTCCCTCCAGTTCAACTCACTTCCCCACCCCTACTGTGCTAGTATGCAAGCCATGTGGGTTATCTCTGACTTTCTCTCACCTCTCCTCTTCCTCCTTGCACTGCCCCCCTTCTCTCTCCCTGGTCCTAGCCACCCCCACCCTGCCCCCACCACCCTCTACTCTGGTTTCCACTGCTACTCCAAGAGAACTCTCCACTTCCACTCTAGACTTGTGCTTGGTGCACCATTTGGATATTCCTGGTTACTTACGCTGGCCACTACTCTCAACAAGTGTGGCCACCTCCCTACACTGTACCACCTTGCAGTCCATATGGGATACCGCCTGGAACCTTGCAACCTCTACTCCCGGAAACAACGATCAAAACTATCTCTCAAAGAGCTGCGACTCTGCACCTTAAAACTCCTACTCCTCCTCCTTCTCATCTCAGGCAGCGTCCATCCCAATCCTGGCCCTAGAAGCTCAGCTACACACAAACTCTAGGTGGCCTTATCCTTGCAACCATTAATATCTGCAGCCTACTACCAAAGTTGGATGCCCTCCAAGCCTTCATATGCCAGCACAACCCTGACATCCTTGCAGTGGTGGAAACTTGGCTGATGCCTAAAGTTCCTGACTTAACAGTAACAATACAGGGCTACAATGTCCACAGGCTGGACCGGATAGCCAAAAAAGGTGGTGGTTGCGCAATCTATATCAAAGACTCCCTGTCATGGCACCCTGTAGCAACTCCATCACTTTCTGCCTCAGCCCAGATTCTGCCAATAAAAATCATCCTAGGTCCCAACCATAAAGCCCTGACTATTGTCTCCGTATACATCCCACCCAGGGACCCTAAACATGGCTTCAACGATGTACTAAACTTTATCAACTCTCATCCTCCTGAAGCTGAACTTATTCTACTAGGGGATTTCAACATAAACTGGTTAGCATCGAGTGCAGTGCCTATAAAGACTTCATCTCAGCTGTTAACCTCATGCAAATGGTAAACTCCCCTACTAGGATTAACTGCAAGACTGGCACCAGTGCGCTCCTGGATTGGGTTCTCACCACTCACCCCACAAGGATTTCTCATACGACCGTTCTCCAAGACTCTCTCAGTGACCACTCCCCAGTCATGTGTGCATGGTCTAACAAATTCCTTAAGCCCCCTCCCAAAATTATCACTAGCAGAGTCCTTCCCCGTGGAAAACTTCCACATCTCAAACAATACCTGCTTCTACAAGACTGGCTACCCAGCTATGAAGCAACAGATGTTAACTTGGCTCTTGATCACGTCATCTCAATTTTCAACAAAGCCTGAGACCTCTTTGCCCCTGCTAAAAGGTGGAAAACAAAATCTCTCTCTAACCCATGGCTCACCACGGCTCTTCTCTCACAGCTGAAACTAGGGAAAACCACCTCTGGTCAGTTGCCAGGACCACTGGCAAACAACTGGACATCCAAAATTACAAACAAGCACGAAATGCCTGCACTAAAGCCATCCGGTTAACAAAATCCACCTATTACAAAGCCGCTCTCACCAATACATGGGGGAAATGGTCGTGCTTTCTGGGACAATATCAAGGATGTCACAGGGAAGCAGCCAAAAACCTCTCCAGCCATGTTAATGGTTGATGGATCCTCAACCCTCGACCTCAAGGTGATCATAAACATCTTTAACACAGCTTTTTCAGACCTTAGTGCTGTCCTACCCCATGACTTTTTTGAAGACAGGGCCTACTCACCAAATACTTCAGTCCCTCAGTCTAACCATCCCCTCTTCCACTTCAGGGAGGTAAGGCTGAATGAAGTTCACCACTATATTACTGCAGCTATCTCTAAATCTAGATCTAATAACGACACCCTGGACCTTAAGCTTCTGTTGCTCACCGTCGATGAGGTAATTCATCCATTAACAAAAATCCTAAACCTCTCAGCTGTGGAAAATTCCCAGACTTATGGAAAACAGCCACTGTGACACCTGTCCATAAAAGTGGAGATAAGACGAATCAGTCAAATTATCGCCCTATCTCCATACTGCCCCCACTCTCTAAGGCACTCGAGCGCATCGTGGCTGATCAACTTACCGACCACTTGGATAAATACAATATACCTTGTCCACAACAACACGGTTTCCAGAAAGGCCACAGCACCACCACAGCCCTTCTTGAGTTCACTGGAGCTTTGCACAAATCCCTTGATAACGGCCTTCTCACAGGGGCTGTTTTCATCGACCTCTCCAAGGCCTTTGATACAGTACACCATGGACTACTAATTGACCAACTACTGAATGCCACTATCACCGGACTCTTCTCTCTGGTTTAAAAGCTACTTAGAAAACTGGTCGCAGAGAGTAAAAATTGCTGACGCTCTTTCTGACACCTTGCCTGTTTGCTCGGGTGTCCCACAGGGATCCATACTGGGACCCCTCCTTTTTAGCCTTTTCTTAAACTCCCTCCCTTTCCACTGCTATGAGCAGATCATTCTATATGCCGATGATGCTGTTGTATACTCCACTCATAAAGATCCTGCAACTCTTCAACACAACCTTCAACTTGGTTTCAGTTCTGTAGAGACATGATTTCTTAATCATAAACTGGTCCTCAATGACAAGAAAACCAAATCTATGCTCTTCTGCAGCTCTCATAACCCAGACACGCTACACCACTTGGCTTTCTCCACCACCCAGGGGAACACTCTAGGTCAGGTGGGGTCCTTCAAATACTTAGGGATACAGCTTGACCCTAATCTGTCCTATGGACCTCACGTAGATAATGTAGCTAGAGTTGCTAATACATGGCTTGGTCTCCTCTACAAACACAGACAACACCTTATGCCAGAAGCTTTGAAGGTTGCAGTTCTGAGCTCTGTGATCTCTGTAATAGACTATGGTCTCATCATTTATGGTTCAGCCACTACCACAACCCTTAGACGCCTCTCAACTGCCTTAAATAAGGCATGTTGGCTCATCATGGGTGCTCACCGTCTCACCCACACATGTGACCTGTACACCCAGACTGGCTTGCTCCAACTATCAAACCGCATAAAGTTTCTCACCTGATCCATGGCGAAAAATATCTACCTTGGCCTTGCACCTTCTGGGTCTCAACTCTGTTATAACACCAAACCAACAAACAGTGCCTTCAGAGATCCACGCAACAGCTACTGAAAGTCCTCCTCTGTCACACTTCAAAAGGACAACGCTCTTTTGCTTATCGAGTGCCACTCTGGTTCAATGGCCTCAGCCTCACCATCTCCTGTGCCGCAACGATTTGTATGTTTAAAACTAGGCTCCGGGACAATCTCACTACCAACAGCTCCTGTGACTGCCCAACTTAACCTGGTTTCTCTACTTCCCTGCCTGCTCTAGTGGTCCCCCCCCCTCCCCTCCTCACTGGATTCTACCCTCGCATCTTTGTACCCCAATGCTGTACTTTTCGCCCTCTCCCCACCCTGCCTACATTCCTTCTCCCCCCTTCCCTCTCCCTATGACTCTGGCACTTCCTATCTCTTGTCTGTTTTCTCTGACAAATGCCACTGGCTGCCTTGCTTACAATGCTACCCTTGAATTGTATTAATCTGTAATCTGTTTGCAATGTCCACATTGCTGTAATATCTGTCTTGATATTCCCCATATTTTGTATTTCTCTGACATGGAACCTTTGTAAAAGAGCCTTGGCTCAAAGGTATTTGTAATCCTAGACTTAATAAAATAAAATCAAAAAATAAAATAAAAAAGTAATGTAAGTAATCCCCCTAATCAGGGCTAAATTGAATTGTACTGTAATCACTTAATGTCTTTCCTGATGACTCTGACTCTGTACCTTTGGTAAATAGGCCCTGCCTAAATGGTTTTATGTTGAATAATTATATATATACATACATACACACATACATACGTAAATAAATAAATCAATAAATAAAGTGTCTTGCACCATTCTTACCCATGATAATAGCATAAATCATCATCATAAGCTAAACCCTTAATTACTGGAGTGTCTTCCATAAGTTATATGCCTCTTATAGTAGTATTTTGCTGAATAAGACATAACAGGGGTCTAGAGTAAAAATATACAGTAAATGGCTTGGAAGCACCAAGTTATCTCGGCGAGAATGATGAACTCCCCACAGCGATGGCACAATACCGACACAGGTATTGTGCCGCCCTCTTTCAACGTTGTTGTCTGTGAGAGGCCTTTACACACCCAGACTCTAAGATTCCAACTCCAGGTCAGAGTTGGTCCAGGGAAGGGGCGGAACACTGGGGGAAGTCAAAACACAGAAAAAAGACCATTAACCCGAATGTCGCGGTAATGGTCTTTTTCTGTGATTCACCGTCAGGGTGTTGACAACAAGGGGTGATACGAAGGCTTTAAAGGGCAGCCTTGTCTAACCCCTCTTTTAAGCAATAGCTTGTTCCCAAAATTCACTTTAATGAAAGGTACAAGAACAGCCCATTTCTAGAATGTCATTATCCTTTTACAAATTGTTCTGGTATACCATATTTTAACAAAATTTACTGTAAATAAGTGTGTGGGCTTTTATCGAATGCCTTCTTCTGATCTATAGCTAAAGGAAACCCCTCAGTCTGTCCCCATTGCTTCATTCTACTAATTCTCTTAATATAATTAAATTATCAGTAGTATTCTGATGAGCTACAATATTGCACATTTTTGTTCCTGGGGTTAAATTGGCAGGAACTTATAGGAACTCAGTTTCACCTCCTCTGACAGCTTTCTCCTTTGAATACTATTGGAGAGTTTTACCTCCTAGGGGCTACAGTTCCACTTCCTTTAAATATAGAGTTGAACATTCCAGCTCCCAAACTTTTCAAGTAAAATCACCACTGACACTGTTTTTTTCAGTCCTTGAGCAATGATTTTGACATAATTTTTAAATCCCAATTTAACAAGCTCAATGGAGAACTGTTCTGAATCTATAAGCAGTTTTCCCAGTAGAAGCTGTTTTAAATATTGCTTCAGATTCTGTTACTGACCTAGTGTTACAGGCTTTTCATCATCACCATCATCATCATTTAATTGTAAGAGGCACCCTTCCATAGCTCATGGTGCCGTAACAATGAATACAAGATAAAAACAAAGACAAAAACATACACATCATCATAATACAGTATAAGTACAGTTAAAATACAGAATAACAACTATCATTTTGCCTCAGAGGTCTCTTTGTTTTCTCCCTCAGGCCCCATGAAAGGCCTGAAGGAAAAGATAAGTTCTGAGGGCAGTTTTAAAACCCTTGATGGTTAGGCTATCTTGTATCCAACTAGGTAGAGAATTCCACAGGGTAGGAGCCATAAAGGTAAAAGATCTTCCTCTAGATGTTTTCAAGCATACCCTGGGAATCTCTAGAAATCCCTCATCAGAGGATCTGAGTGGGCGGGAGAACAGTAGGGGCACAGACGTTCTTGCAGGTACTGGGATCCCAGATCATGTAGGGCTTTATAGGTCAGCAATGTGACCTTGAAGGTTATTCACCACTGTACTGGCAGCCAGTGCAGTTCACACAGCACAGGTGTTCTGTGACTGGATCTAGCAGTTCCAATTAACAACCTGGCCATTGCATTCTGCTCCAGTTGTAATCAGTGGATCTCCAGCCCTAGGTAGAGGGCATTGCAGTAATCAAGACGAGTGATGATGAAGGAGTGGACCAAAGTAGGAAGATCTTTGGACAGAATCAGGTACTTCACCCTAGCGATGTTCCTCAGGTGGTAAAAGGAAGATTTGACTGCCGCTGTGACTTGAACATTCAAGACCAGGCCTTCCTCAAAGATCATGCCTAGGTTACACACATAACCTGAGGCAATTAGTGGGGTTCCTCCAAGCTTTGATCCAGAAGGTTGTCCCACCAACGTCACGGCTGTCCTATGATCCAGGTCCACTACCAATACCTCCATTTTTTCAGGGGTTTAGATGCAGCCAATTAGCACTCATCCAGTCCTGTATTTCAGTCAGGCAGTTGTTAAACACTGAGACAGTATTTCCCTCCTGGCCGGCCACAAAATACAGCTGAGAATCATCTGCATAGCAATGAAAACTCAAACAGTACCATCTTATAATGTCCCTTAATGGCAGCATTCACACTGTAAACAACATGGGACACAGCACTGAGCCCTGCGGCACCCCACAGGGCAGACCATGAGGGGCCAAGTAGTAAATCACCGACACTACTCTCTGTGATCTACCCTTGAAGAAAGGTCATAACCTACTGAGGACTGCCCCCCCAAGTCCACAGAAGAGCTGCAGGTGCTCAAGCAGCACTCCATGGTTCACAGTATCAAATGCTGCTGAGAGATCAAGGAGAACCAAGATGGTATGGGTTCTCCAATCTCTACCCATCAGGAGATCA
The DNA here is from genome assembly GCA_016271365.2 of Neoceratodus forsteri. Classification (NCBI taxonomy): domain Eukaryota; kingdom Metazoa; phylum Chordata; order Ceratodontiformes; family Ceratodontidae; genus Neoceratodus; species Neoceratodus forsteri. Next base: position 378,365,962 of record CM057449.1, read on the forward strand.
TTCAGTACCCAAACCAGGGCAGTCTCAGTGCTATGGCTCTTTCTAAAACCTGACTGGAGAGGGTCATGGATATTATGGTTGGATAAATGATCTTCCAGCTGCAGAACAACCACTTTCTCTATAACTTTACCCGTAAACAGCAAGTTAGAGACTGGCCTGTAGTTCGCTGGACAGTCTTGGTCAAAGGAGGGCTTTTTCAGGTGATGCTGAACAACAACCCCCTTTAAGGGATCTGGGAAGATCCCTCTCTCCAGTGAAACCCTTACTATTCCAGCTAGGACCAGGACAATAACTTCAACACACCCTACAAGAAGGTGAATTGGGCCCGGGTCCAGACTACAGCAAGCTATCTACAAAGTTTGGATGATCCTCATTATATCCATGACTGCCAATTGGCTGAAGGTAGACCAAGTCACCTGGGTATTTGTACCACTCGGTTGATCAGTGCAAGGTCCAATGGGTGAAAGATCCAATGGGGAGGCACTGGTTGATCTCATCCCTGATGGAGGCAACAATATCAGCAAAAAACTGAGCAAACTCATCACACTTCTCTTGTGACAATGCTCGACCAGACTGCAGACAGACTGGATTGCACAGTCTATCCACAGCCCAGAAGAGTTGAGCCAGTCTTTTTTTGGCTGCAGAAATTTCCCTGGACAGGAACTCTGCCTTCTTATGGGAAATTGCTGATTGGTAGGCCTTATAATGGTCTAACAATCTAAGCCTATCCTCCTTCAGTTTTCTGCCAGTGTCTCTCCAATCTTCGCCCTAGCCTCTTCAATTCCTGCAGAGTCCCATCATACCATGGGGCACCCGGGCAAAGAGTGAGAGTGCAAACACGAACCAGAGCAATAACATCTAGGTCCACTGCTACTGCCTTATTATAGGTGAGAACAAGGGACCCTGGGTCAGTGCTGTCAGAATTCCTGAAAGGTCCAGCACCGTCATTAGGCCTTCTGAGGTAACTCATCTCAATGGACGATACTGTACCATTTCCTTATGGGCAGACCTACTCAGGGGGGTCATGAAACTGAATCTCAGGGCATGATGGTCAGTCCAGCTGATAGGATCCACCTCCATATCAGAGATTTCCATCCCCAAGAGGAACACCAAGTTCAATGAGCCCCCCTCCTATGGGTTGCTGTGGTAACTACCTGCGTCATGCCCAATCATTCCATCAATTGGAGGAGGTTTTGTTCAAATGGTGAGAGCTCATCATTGACCCAGCCATTGAAGTCCCCCAGAATCAGAAATCTAGGGGACTCCAATACCATCTCAGCAATGAGGTCCTCTACCTCCTGCAGGAAAGCCCTTTCATTACCTGGTGGGTGGTAGATGAGAAGGATCCTGCAACCTGCACCTGCACCCACACTGCACTCAAAGGAGTTGGTAGATCCCACTGTGAACTCCTTGAGACCCAGTTTCGACCTAAAACAGATTGCGACCTCCCCACCCCCACAATCCACTCTCAGATAGTGTATCACCGAGAACCCAACTGGAGCTGCAGAAGCCAAAATGGGTCCCACATTATCATCCAACCATGTCTCAGTGATGCAAGTCAGGTCTGCAGAAGCTACAAGATCTGCAACCAACGTGGTCTTATTTTTAATGGACCTGGCATTGCATAACACCATCCAGGAGGGACGAGAAGTTCAGTTATCCTAGTGGATTTTTCTGATTTACATCCTACTGGTAAGAACCATTTTAGAACTGCATGATATAATATATGTCCCTGTCATTTTCTTCCAATGTTGGCACAATGCATCCTTGTTCTGTTTCAGAACTCTGTGGACGAGTGGGACATAACCTATGTCACACAGTTCTAAAATGGCACTTAACACCACAGTGTAAATCAGAAATGGCCATTGAGGCTACTTATAGGTCCATATAGATGGAACAATAAAAACATTTTAACCAATACTTAAAATACAACTTCTACTGGGAAAATGACTTACAGTTTCAGTGAAGTTCTCCTTTACAGACTTCCAGTTACTTATTTCAGCTTTATCCTCCTATTTATATAGCTGTGACAGCCAGGTTGCAACACAGAAATGCTGCAGAATATCACAGAATGCTGTGGTTTACTGCAGGGGACATTGTAAGTCAATGGCAATTAAGCCCTTTTGTCATGCAGGATTTTGTGACATGTCATTACTGCAAGTTACTGCACTTCATCATGGCTGACTCCACTGTAAGGATCAAGATGGTTATATGCATGGAAGGAGGTAAATTACCTGATTCCAAGATTTCTTTGCCCAGAACTTGTAAAACTGGAGGTCAATACTGTCTAAAAGTCTTATAAAACTGTAGGGAGACTACCCATCATTGGGGTACTGTTCCTGCCAAGTTGTGATATAGCCCTCTCCACTTCAGATACCAGAGTCAGACAATGAACCTGTTCTAAAATGCAAATAGGAATCAGAGGGATATTTAACACCTATTATATGAGAGGTATCTGTTCTAGCCAATCACAGTGAACAACATCAGTTATTCTCCTACAAACTATATAGGAGATCCCACAGAGTCAGTCATTCATCTTAACCCCTCCCACAGTTGATTAGTTAGCCTCTAACCATGCTCACAGTTGTCTAATCAGCCTATAGCCATGCCCGCCACCGGTTATTCACAGTGCCAACTGAAAACAAAAAGTGAAATAAAAATGAAGCCACAAGGAGATCCATCTCGGCTACTTCAGTACAAATAACTGCCAAATTTCAAACTCTCACAGAGAACAAAAAGCTTCTGTTCTCTCTGGAAAGGATGAGCTTACAAGAAAAAGACAAACTAAGTCAGCAGGAAACATATTTAAAAGTATTTCATTTCTAATGTTCCACAGACTTTCAGCCCAAAAAACACGGTGCTGTGCCACATCAAGCATTTCTGTCAAACAAGTACCGAAACCCAATGCACCTCAAATGTAATACATAGTATTAACAGGAAGTAACTTTTTCCTTTCCTTTAATCAGTGTTCTCCTCACCTGCCAAACACCCCCCTTCAGCACCACCATCCCGAGACACTACTCTAGTTTCAACACGCTCCATCCGTCAGCATGCTGCTCTATAAAACAAGTATTTCTCATCCTACTATCATATTTAAATAAATAAAAAAGTACTGCAGAAGATCCAAAATACCACTCACAAACCAAAAACAGCACTTGGCACAGTTTGCTTTCACTTCCAGTTTTAGCTCATTCTGCATTTTATTTATTTATTAAAAGAATCGGAATTACAAACCTTTGAGTCAGAAACTCTTTTGCAAAGACTCCACATCAGGGAGGTACAAAACAAAGAATACAGATGATGACAAATGTATTTGGTATAATAAGTTAAAAACAAAGATTATACAGGATAAACAACTATCCAGGGTCAGTTAACAAAAAATTATACAATCAGACAATAACAGCAGAGGAGAAATAAGTAATGGCAGACAGTGCTGAGATCAGAAGAGGGTGGGGGGGGTAAGGTGTAACACTGAGGGGGAGAGGGGAGAGAGGGAAGGAGGAAGGGGTGGGAGAAAAAGAGTGGAATAAAGTGTAGCATGAAGGGAAGTTAGTAGCAATCACAGGAGCTGGAGGAAAGAATATGTTCCCTAAAAAGAGTTTTTAATGGGCCAAGTTTGGATACAGTTGATGTGACAGCTAGCAGGGAGCTTAACAAAAGAGAGGCCATATAATAGAAAGCATGCAGACCAATGGAGGTCCTAAGGTGGGGAACCAGCAAGGAAGGTTTAGATGAACTTCTAGTAGATCTTTGCGACAGGGCAGTTTGAAGGAGATTTAGGAGTCCGGTGGGGAAAGGTCAGATAGGATCTTTTTGGCGAGCAGGCAGGTCTGATATTTTAATCTGCTGTCAAAATTTAGCCAATTAGGCAGACTGTAGAGATCACAGGTATGGGTGTGCTTGTCACAGCCGGTGACCAGTCGACAGGCTTTGCTCAGTGACATTTTGATTTTCCGGAGGGCAGTTCGATCAGCAGTTCCATAGACAGTAATCCTGTTGTCCACAAGAGAGAGGACAGAGGATGAAACAGCAAGATGAAGTGTTTCAGGGGGCAGACAGCATCTATGATGGTACAGAAGCCCAATTCTAGTGTTTATAGCAGCGCTACATAGGTGGATATGATCATGGAAAGTGAGGGCAGAATCAAGTGTGACTCAAAGATATTTATAGGAGTTAACTTGATCAAGGTAGTAGTTATAAAGGTTGCAGATTTGTAGAGGGGCACCATTTTGTTTATTTTGGTGGTGAGAGAAGACCATGACCTTAGTTTTCTTGTAGTTAAGTATAAGTTTGTGGTCAGAGAACCAGGTTTCAGCTTCAGTGAAAAAAGTTTTGGGGGGTTAGTGGGAGAGGGGAGAGTTCCGGGTGGCTGCTGAAGAGAACAGCATCATCTGCATGGAGTAGAAGTTTAATGGAGCAGGCCTTGGAAAGAGAGTTCAAGAACAAACTAAACAGTAGTGGTCCAAGGATGGAGCCTTGGGGAACCCGGACTTCACAGGGAGGCTAGAGGAGAGAGTATTGTTAATATGGACTTGCTGGGTCCTGTTCCTTAGGTAGTCAGAAAACCAAGACGAGGCATCCTGTGATAGCCCCAGTGAGAGGAGGGACCTGGTGAGGAGGGTGAAGTTTACAGTATTGAATGCCTTAGTCAGGTCTATGTACACAGACCCAACTAGGTGTCCTCTGTCAAGCACCTAGTGAATGAAAGAGGTGTATTCCAGAAGAGCAGAGGTGGTACTGTGGCCCTTCCTGAAACCATGCTGTTTAGGGCAAAGAAGGTTATGTTTAGTTAGATAGTCAAAGAGCTGTTCAGCAACTATTTTTTCGAGTGCCTTGGACAGTGGAGAGAGGATAGATAGGTGACAGTATTTCCTTGGAAGTGTGCTGTCACCACCTTTAAAGATAGGTGTGATAACTGCAGATTTTCAACATGAAGGGAACTGACCAAGACAAAGGGAGAGATTGAAGATTTTTGTGATAGGAGAGAGGATTGCAGCGATGGACACTTGAAGGCGCTTAAGATCTAAGGAATCATCACTATAATGTGTTTTAGCTAGAACCTTGAGAAGAAAACATTTAGATTTGTGGGCAGAAATAGTTCTGAAGTGGAAAGGAGGGATGCCAGAAATGGGGGGGTGGGAATAGGGGTTGAAGGAGAGTCAAAGAAATTGGGGGGGCGAGAATGCTGAGGTCGAGAAAGTATTGTTCAGCTAATCAGCAATGACCAGAAGGTCCTGAGTAGAGGTGCCGTCAGTGTTAAGCAAGGATGGGGTGGGGACTCAGAGGTCCCATGTGGTTCATTAAGGTTATTCCAGAACTAGCGTCCAGAACCCCAGGTGGATGTAAGAGTTTCTTGGTAGTAGGCAACGTTGGCCTGTCTTATCTCCCTGGTACATTGATTCCTGGCAGCCCTATACAGCTGCCTGTCCATGGGTCAGTCAGAGTCCAGGGCTTTATACCAGAGGTTATCCCAGTGGCACATACTGTTCAGGAGAGCCTTGGAGATCCACAGTGACTCCCATAATTTGCATTACTCTTTGTGAAGGGGGCAAATAGATCATGGGCATGGTTAATGGCACAAATAAAATAGGAGAGTGCCTCATCAATGTTAGATGCAGTGTCTAGTGGAGACCAGTCACAATTGATTAGATATTTTTTAAGTTTATCAAGCATCCTTTCTTTAGGCAGCATTGATTGGAGGTTTTGGGGGGGGGGTCATTGCCTTAGAGGACCAATGACAGAATACTGGTGAGTGATCGCTAAGTACATCAGGTAGGATGGAAATATTGATCTGTATTCTAACCTACCTGTACTATATACTATGTACCTGTACTATATACTATGTATTGTATAATCACATCTCATTTTATGTATGTATTCTCCCGGGTCGTGCCTGAAAATAGTCATCTTTGGCTAGCACACCTAACCTGGTTAACAAAAACTAAATAAATAAATAAATTGGAGAGTCTGTTAGGGTGGTTTGTAAGGATCAGGTCAATTAGGGTGGACTTCCCTGTTTTAAGACCAAGCCTGGTTGGGGAGGTTATGAGCTGGGAGAGATCAAGTGCCACTATGGCATCCTTATAGGGGCAGCAGAGGGGGACAACCAGTTAACATTGATAAACTCCAGGTGATTGGGAAGAAGGGAGATATAGTTTAGAACTGTGTTTAAAGCTAGCTTTTGTTCCCGGGGTGGAATATAGACCTGGAAGTCTACGAGAGATTTGGTGGAGAGACCTAGAGTAACTTTGACTGTTAAGGCCTGCATGCCATGTTCAGAGGTGAAGGTGGAGAGAAGAGTTCCCTGAAGGGAGTCCTTTACATATAGGGCACAGCCCCTTCCCCTCTTACCAACTTTGTCTGCCTGAAGGATTGAGTAACCACATAAGATGACTGCAGAATCAGAGATTTTAGGTGCAAGCCAGGTCTCGATGACAGCCAGTATGTCAGGTTTATGCAGTGCGACCCAGCCCTGTTGGACGTCAAGCTTTTTTACCAAGCTGCAGATATCGATAGAGGTGATCTTTAGCCCACTTACAGTCATACTGAATGGTGAGAGGGAAGGAACAGGGCCTGGGTTTAGGTGAATATTATTTGACAGGAGCAGTAAGAGGAGGGCATGATGGAGCATGGCAGATTTTAGAAGCTTAAGTTGCAGGGAGCGGTGACAGTTATGGTGGCAGGACTTAGATACCACAACAGGGACAGGGAGATGGTGAACGTGAATGCACAAAAGAAGTGTGGGGTTAAAAGAGTGGGTCTGGGGAGGTAAGATAATGGGGTTTGAGTGAATACTAAAGGCCAGAAATGGACTGGCAGTGGGACCAAGGGGAACAGAGACAGGGGCAGGATTATGGGGGCAGGAAGGAGCTGATAGGGAGAGAGGGGAAGGGGATAGAGGAAAAAACAGAATGAGACATGCAACAGTGAAAAGTTTCAAATTAAGACTCATTCTCAGAGGCTGGAGAGAAAATAAATGAAAGCAAGGGGACAGAACAAAGACTAAAGGGAGGGAAAGGTCAAAAACCTTAAGGATAGGTAATGAAAAAACAGTATTAGGTCTTGACAGACAGCACAGTGGAAAGACTACAGACTATAGAGACCAATGTACAAGGTTCAAATCCTGGGTCCAGAACAGGGTAGGAAGCACCACAGGAGGGCAATAAGGTGGAAAGGGAGGGGAAAGATGCTAGAAATAGGAAGGAGAAGACAGACAGGAAAGGAAAGACTTGTAAGAAAATAGGAGAGACAAAGACTGACCTCTAGTGGTCAGTAGATATTGGCTACAGATGGGAAAATGGGCACTAAGGAACAGGATGTCACGTGACCAGAAAATGAGTATAAAAGGACAGCCGACCTTGAGTGGGTGGGTGGCTGGGACAGGAGGGGAGTTGATGCCAAGTGTCAATGGGTAAACACCCTCACAAGGAAGATGCACACTCCAACTGGTGAGAAAGCTTTTCTGTTAAAAATATCTTTTGTGCAATGCATTGCAGGTAGCTCCTGAGGTGGTGATGCTGTGATTCACTCTTTGTGGAGAGTTAAAATGGAGGAGCCTTCTGTGCAACGCATTGCAGGCCGCTCCTGAGGTGGTGATGCTGTGATTCACCTTGTGTGGAGTGTTAAAATGGAGGAGCCTTCTGTGCAACACGTTGCAGGCAGCTCCTGAGGTAGTAATGCTGTGATTCACTCCATGTGGACTGTTAAAAAAGGCTTTACCTTTTTCCAGCATACTTCTTAAATCATGGTTTCTACAATCTTTTCACACTATCTAAATATAATTGCTACAATTCTTGCTGATCGTGTCTCCTACTTCTTGTGATCACACTCTCAATGCATCACACAAATACACTCCAACTCCAACTCGTATAATAGTAATAACGTTTAGTGAGTTGGAGTATACTCGTAATAACCAACTGATGTAGATTACAATTAAACACATCAGCCTTCAGCCTTGGCATTTAATCACTCACTCCAGCTGGTTATTGCTTCCTATATTCCAGCTCACTGAATGTTATAACTTAATTAACTGTGTATTACTGATAGAAACATAGAAACATAGAATTTGATGGCAGATAAGGACCGCTTGGTCCACCCAGTCTGCCCATTTCCCTACCTACTGGATAAGCTGCAGATCCTAGTTAACCAGCAGCCTACTTCTTCTTACCCCAACCCCCCAGAATTGCCTTATGACTGTCCCATGCATGCTTGAATTCCACCACTGATTTTGACTCCACAACCTTCCTCCGGAAGGCTGCTCCATGCATCCACAACCCTCTCTGTGAAAAAATACTTCCTTAAATTACCTCTGAGCCGCCCTCTATCTTCAAATTGTGCCCTCTTGTTCTTGCACACCTCATTTTTTGAAAGATGCTACCCTCTTGGACTTTGTTGATTCCCTTGAGGTACTTAAAAGTTTCTATCATGTCCCCCCTCTCCCTCCTATCCTTGAGGCTATACATATTAAGCTCCTTAAGTCTCTCTTCATATGTCTTCTGGTGCAGACCCTGCACCATTTTAGTTGCCCTCCTCTGGACAGCTTCCATCCTGTCTATGTCTTTGCGGAGATTGGGTCTCCAGAACTGCACACAGTACTCCAGATGGGGTCTCACCAGCTGTCTGTACAGAGGGATAATAACTTCCTGTTTTCTACTGGTGATGCCTCTCCCTATGCATCCCAGTAACCCCCAGCCCTCCTTGTTGCCCTCTCACATTGCTTGCCCACCTTTAGGTCATCTGATATGACTACCCCCAGGTCCCTTTCCATTTTGTTGTTGTTAGTATCTCACCCCCATTGTGTACTCTTCCCTGGGTTTTGTTTCCAGGTGCATTACCTTACCTCTTAGCATTGAATCTAAGCTGCTACATTTGACCATTCCTCTAACCTTGCCAAGTCCTTCTCATCCTTTCCACCCCACCCTGTGCATCAACTCTGTTGCAGATCTTAGTGTCATCTGCAAAGAGACATACTTTCCTTCCAGTCCTTCGCAATGTCGCTTATAAAGACATTAAGAGGACCGTCTAATACTGAACTCACGGTACCCACTAGTAACCCTCCTTTTTCTGAGTGGACTCCATTTACTATTACTTTCTGTGTCCTATTCTCCAGCCAATTCTTTCCCAGGCTGTCATCTTGGGACCCACTCCCAGGCTGGCTAACTTGTATATTAATCTTTTGTGTGGGACTGTGTCAAATGCCTTGCTAAAGTCTAGGTAGGCCATGTCCACAGCCCTCCCTTATCTACTACTTTGGTCACCCAGTCAAAGAAATCAATCAGATTTGTCTGGCATGACCTTCCCACTGTGAATCCATGCTGCCTAGGGTCCTGTTCCCCTCTGGCCTCTAGATACTCAACAATTCTTTCCTTCAGAAGTGATTCCATCATTTTCCCTATCACTGAGGTTGAACTAACAGGTATGTAGTTTCCTGCTTCTGTCTTGCTCCCACTTTTGTGAAGGGGAATCACATCTGCCCTCCTCCAGTCCTTGGGTACCACCCCATCCTCCCATGATTTGTTAAAAAGGGTAGTCAGTGGTGTCACTAGTTCTACCCTTAGCTCTTTTAGAATTCTGGGATGAATCCCATCAGGCCCCATTGCTTTGTCCACCTTCAGTTTTAAGAGTTCTTTCAGAACCCTTTCTTCTGTAAATGAGCTGGTATCAACTTCTGTATCCAGAGTGTTACTACTGTTTGTTTTATGTACCTCCCCCTCTTCATTTGTAAATACTGAGCAAAAATATTTGTTTAGTATCTCTGCCTTTTCACAGTCTCCTCTGCCCACCCTCCTCCCTTTATTAAGCCTCACTATCCTCCCTTGGTCTTCCTTTGCTCCCTGATGTACCTATAAAAGGTTTTATCCCTTCCTAACTGAGTTGGCTATCTTTTCCTCGGTTTGGGCCTTTGCTGTTCTGATTGCCTTCCCAGCCTCCTTTTGCTTTAACTGATACAGTTCTCTGTCCTGCTCCTTCTGTGATTCCTTGTACTTCCTGAATGCTTTCTTTTTCTCTTGATAACTTCTGCCTGTGCCCCAAAGAGGTTATTCAAATGTGACTGCACTACCTCCAAAATTTCAGTAAAATCTGAAACAGTAGCTCCATCTGATAGCTGCTTAATTCCTTTCATAAATGTAATGTTCCACCCTTGAGGAAAGAAGGGAGAGGGGGGACATGATAGAAACCTTTAAGTACCTCAGTGGAATCAACAAAGTCCAAGAGGGTAGCATCTTTCAGAAAAAGAGACTTGCAAGAACAAGGGGACACAATTTAAAGATAGAAGGAGGGCGGTTCAGGGGCAATGTGAGGAAGTATTATTTCACAGAGAGGGTAGTGGATGCATGGAACAGCCTTCCTGAGGAGGTTGTGGGGTCTAAAACTGTGGGAGAATTCAAGAATGCATGGGACAGACATAAGGCAATTCTTGTGGGGGGTAGGAAGAAATAGGCTGTTGGTTAACTAGGATCTGCGGCCTATCCTGTAGGTAGGGAAATGGGCAGACTAGATGGGCCTAGCGGTCCTTATCTGCCGTCAAAGTCTATGTTTCTATGTAATATCCACACGTTTTTGACACCCAGTGAATGCATCTAAGGCCTATACTTTTCCTTGCATCCTAGACTTTACTATTCCAGGGAAGATAATATATCATACTGAAATCTTTGCATTTCTTCTTTTATTTTATGGATTTGTTCAGACAAGTCTAAACCAAGTTCCTGAGCATAAGACATCAGACAATGCATTTTAGTGCTAAGTTTCAAGTATTGCAGATATTGGCTATTATTTTTTCTATACCCCCATTTCTGAAAATAGATCATAAATTCTGTTTTAAACTCTTCCCACCATTGCTCAAAGTGTCATATGCAGTAGTAACAGAGCGTCTAGCAGTGAAGAGATCCATCTATCCTAAATGTTTTTCACCTTGCTCTAACTTAGAGACATTTAGTCTCCAAGGGGCTCATCTTGCAGAAATGTGATGCTCTATAGAACAGGAACAGGAAATGGCAAGTGATCTGAACTCTCTACCACTATTGTGCTAGCTAAATGGCGAGTCAAAGCTGTTGACAAAAGGAAAAAAAGTCAATCCTGGTAGACAGGAAACCTTATTAAACGTATCTGTTGGGACTCTTTTATCATAGGTCATGCCATCTTACAATGGTATCCAGTGATAATAGTGACTGTAAATGAGTGACTGTCAAAACAGTGACTCATTTACAGCACTATCATTTTGGGCTACCCTGTAAGAGTAGTGACTGAACACGACCACTAGTGTAGGGAGGATGACTGGAAGGGGAGGGATAGGAAGGAGAAGGGGAGGGATAAGGAAGAAGGGTCATGTGGGGTAGTGTGCCTGCTGCAGCCGAGTTAGCTGTGTGGTGTGGTGGGTTCGGGGCTGGGGATGGGGTAAATGTTTTAAGCTGCCATACTTTTTTTTTTATTCAGAGTGTCTCCTCCTCCTCGACATGCACCCCCCCAGAGCTTGTTATATTTAAGCAGGGTGGTGCTTGAGGTGAAGCCCCCCGTGAGGGGGGGTGCAGAGGGGCACAGCCCCCCCAAGCCTAAACAATAAGTGCAATAAGTGCACTTGCTCGATGTCTGTTCACCTGCAAGTGTATATCACCAATTTGCTTTTTGGCCATATACACTCGGTATAACAGCAAGGGCTATTTTGCGATCCCTGTTATCACATAGAATCTCTTTCAACCCTGCAGTTATAATCAGCTCCTTCAAATAATGCATATAATTACATATTTTTTCCTCGTATTACCTCCACTGTAAGCCAATGAGATCCTACAATTAAAATCCCCCCTGCCCAAAAATAACTATTTTACTAGTGTGCAAATATGGACATGCATTTTGAAATAAAGAAATTCAGCCAGCCTTTGCCTGTGGAGCATAAATACTGATAAGCCTCAGTTGCTTTCCTGTTTGTTTGACATCAAGTAACAAACAGAGCCCTTCCAGGTTCAGTTTCACTAATATCTGCACCAATGATATAGTACCTCTAAATAGAGTGCCCATGCCATCACATTTTTCCATACCCTGAGATCAAAAAGATGCCCCATGAGGCCACAGTTTCTTTGTGGCTGAAAACTCATACAAGGTTTTTAGCCTTGTGTCTTGTAAAAAAGGATATTCCATGAGAAGGTATCTAAGATGGCCATTGTGCTTGACCTTTTCCTATATGTTTTAATACTATTTACATTCACAGAAACTGGAGAAATAACTCCTCTACACATCTTAATTTGGTGTCAGTGTGGCTCAGTTGGTAGCACATCCGCCTCTGGACCAGAAGGTTGTGGGTTCTCATCCCATACTGGGATTGGACTTGCACCTAAAAATCGCTGGCATCCGAGTGCAGTATTGGGGGGTGCTGTACTGCTAGGGTGTGCCATCCTTCGGATGAGATGTTGAACCGAGGTCCCTTCTGCCCATCCTGGTGTTGTCCAGGTGGAAGTAAAAGAACCCAGGGCACTCTTTGCAAAGAGTAGGGAACATTCCCGGTGTCCTGGCCAACATTCCCCTTCCCATAAAACTGGTTCATGCAATTATCCAGGCTGTGTGTGGGTGATGATGTGCGATATGGCCACCACCACACATTCAGTCATTTCACTACCAGTCTAGCATTGCTTGTAAAGCGCTTTGGATGTATGAAAAGCTCTATATAAATGCTGATTCTTCTTCTTAATTTATAAAGGGGGTGGGTCTCTACTGGTGTACCTGTCTGAGACCTGGTTCTCTACCTGTTCTTTTTGGCCACAGATATTTCCTGGGTGGAATGCCCCAGAGCTTAGGATGTTATGGAAGAATTTTCAGAATCTACCTCCTCCTCATCCATCCCTCTACACTGCTCACTCTTCTTGGTATTAGCTAAAGCAGCATCTTTATTATGCATCAGAATCCCAGCAGATTTTTGAACTGCATAGTGCTTGCTCTTCTGTCTGCTTCATTTCTTACAGGGGTCTATACTCATATCAGCCTCCTCAGCATTACCATCCTGCAAAATTGCAACTGTATTGGCATCCACCCTACGGGTATCACCTGAAGTGTCCATTTTACTATCCATATTTCTGCCTCCTACGGTATTACTAGCCACAATAGTAGCAGGGCCATTGGCAGGAGTTTTGCAGGGAGGTTTCTTTTAGTGATTTTTAGGGGGCATTTTCACAAGTATAGTGTGGAAAAAAAAAACATTTTTTAAAGCAGGGGGTCTGGGGGCCACCAGGCCCCAGGAAACCCTAGGGTACTAAGATGCTCTGTGGTGCATTTTCTTGCTTATTTTGAATCTAAATAACTCACATTTGAGCTCTCCTCCACCCCATGCTGTAAGGAACATCATTATCTGACTGTCTGCAGGGTGAATACATATATGTATTCTGTACCTGAGGCTAGCAAGAGGCTACTGTACTGCACCACAGGATAGAGCTTGCAACTGGTTTGGCCTGGGTATTGTACAGAACTAACTTGCTGCTGTTTCAGCTTGCTTCTAGGCTGAAGCAAGCTGGTACAACAATAAGCTTGTTCTGTACAAATGAATCAAAGGGGTTTAGGGGCCACTAGGACCCTAGAAGCCGTGGGGTACTAGATGCTCTGTGTCACACATATTGTTGCTAGAGATGCAGCAAACTTAAAGTACGCTGGTGAAGTGCCTGCGAAGTGAGCACTTTGCATTGTCATTCTGCTATGCAGAATGGCCAATATGAAAGGCTCACTTCACCTTGTAATTATTACTTCGTGTTGTCATTCCACATTAACGCAAAGTAGGGTGAAGTGACAACAATATTGGCAGCCCCAGACACACACAGTCACCAGAATTAATGTGCCTCCCCAAAATGCTACTGTCTTGTGTCCAGAAAATTCCCCAGTGCTGATGAAGTGAAATGAGAGCACAACAAGAAATGCAAAGTCTCCCAGAATTAATGGCGCACTCAGTGGTGACATGCAGTAACAAGAATTAATGTGCATCCTCAAAATGCTACTGTGTTGTGTCCAGAAAATTCCCCAGTGTTAACAAAGTGAAATAAGAGCATAACAAGAAATGCAGTCTCCCGGAATTAATGGCACATTCAGTCATGCATGCAGTGGTCACACACAGTTACTGGAGTTAATGTGCATCCCCAAAGTGCTACTGTCTTTTGTCCAGAAACTTCCCCAGTGCTGATGAAGTGAAATGAGAGCATAACAAAAAATGCTAATTCTCCCAGAATTAATGGTGCACTCAGTCATTTGTGCAGTGGTCACACACAGTCAACAGAATTAATGTGCATCCCCAAAATGCTACTGTCTTGTGTCCAGAAAATTCCCAACTACAGATGAAGAGAAATGAGAGCGTAAAATGGAAAGAAAAGTCTCCATTAATTCATGCCACACTCAGTCATGTGTGCACACACTCCAATAAGAACTACAGTATGTCCCCTGCTGCTGCTTTCAGAATTTCATGTAATGCTTCTTGACCTGACTGGGCTGATGCAGTGTCTTGCCAAATGATGTGCTAGAAGGATGACCTGACCATTGAGCTAACCGTTCATGACGATGTGATAATGCTGTTGGTTGCCCAATGTCTGCTGCACTGACCCTCAACAGGAAGGATGCCCTCTGTGTGTACACTAATACTACCCTTGGTAAGTTAATGTAGCTGGCACCATCATGGTTTTCCACAGAACCTGAGTTGACCTTAAATGTTCATATCCATTATATATATAAATATCTTTATATATACGTAACCCCCCTACAAATGGGGGATCCTGAAAAGTCTTCCTTGAGGTTGCCTAAATGCTCACTGCCAGGCAGGTGTCCTGTGTTTTAGCAGTTTAAATGTGATTGCCAGAGAGTGCCTGTATAGCCTCTGTGCACTGTCTCTTTAAGAGCTGCCTGGATTGCAGTCATAAGTAATATGAGAGGGAGCTCTGTTGAAAGATGTAACTATTTGCTGAAAATCATTTAGAGTGATAACGATAATGTAGTTTGTCTAACCTGCCTTCTTTGCAGCAAGGACTGTTTTGTTTATCTCCACTATCTTGGTACTGGACTACCGAATTGGACCAATCAGTACTGGTGGGACCTAAAATGCAGCTGGACTACAGGAGCTGTCTGGAGTCAAAATCTGTAGGAATTGTAGTTCTTGGGCTTTTGGCACCTTTTTGCACCTGAAGGGGGAGCCTTTGTTATGACTGACAGACAGATTAGCCAACTGAACCTTTTGGATCTTGGGGGATTTCCCAGACTGCTTGTAATTTTCAGTTAGTGCTGGGCTGAGAAGTGGAGAAGTAACAGCTCGAGTGATTTGGGCAAGAGTTCTGTGTAGTTTTGCATGGGAGAACTGTGAAAGGCCTGAGTTGTGGCCTATATGTCTGCCTGCTGCCCCTGAGAGGACGAGAAGAGAATTATTTTGGACTAAATCCAAGTTTGTGAGAACGAAGTAAGACACTGATTTTTTTACCAGGCTCATACCTGAAGAAGACCAAAGATTTTGCTGAATGCGATCAGCCTGTCTGGATGTCCAACCACCTCTGAACTCCCGGATTGTGCAGAGATTCTGTAATTGTGACCGGAGAGCGGTTTGCCTGGTACAGTAGAATTTCCTTACATGTAAATGTGCTGTGAGTTGTTAGTGGGTCATGATTTGGATCCCCACTGTGTTAACTGTGTTCTGCTTGCTGGAAGCTTTATCCAGTCTAATAAGACCGAATCCGTGTTCATCTCCATTCGGCCTGGGCCATGCCACGCTGGCCCTGCCAGACTACCCACTGTACAGAGAAAGCCACCGACAAGAGACCTGCCTGGGGATCAGCTCCCTGCTCCACGCTTGAACAGGAACGATGCCTCGGCGAATCGTATGGGCCCTGCTTCTCCTGGCACTCCCAATTAACCACCTGCTGTCTCGAATTTTGTCCAGCCTGTGTCCAGTCTTGGCTATCATGAGTAATCATCAGGGTAGCTCCCTGCAACATTAGCCTAATCTAAAAGTGTGTCATCTGATGTCTTGTTGTTTTCTTTTCACGAACTGAGCCCTCCGGTTCCGGCTTACAAGTAGTGTGTGCTGTGCATGTTGTTTTCTTCCATCACAGGGCCCCAACCAGCTGCAATATTCCTGGCTAGCCCACCATCCTCTGTCTGGGTATCCAGAGTGTGTGACTGTTTATGGACCCTGAAGTGCATGCATAACTGTTTGATTGATACAGTCTTTAAGCAAATTAACCTGATTACTCCCCTCCCTTGTTCAAGTCCCTTAAATAAATCAGATCTAACTCCTTTTAGCATTTACCCTGACTGTGGCTCCAGTTTGTGCAAGAGTACTGTACTGCTGTTATTTTCTGTGTATAACCTTGTTTTATAGGGGGTCCCCAGGGCCGGGCCAGAAGAAAGCCCTGGTGGTAAGTGCAAACAGTGTGGGTACTTGTGTGGTGTATCAGGGGTATTGTGAAAGTGATTATTGTGTATTGTTCTGGCCACTAGTGAGGAAAGAGTGAGGGGTTACAGTGTCCCGGAGGGCTGTGCCCTGGTTAGCTTGACCACTACCAACCCTGACCTCTATGTG
This sequence comes from Neoceratodus forsteri, assembly GCA_016271365.2. Classification (NCBI taxonomy): domain Eukaryota; kingdom Metazoa; phylum Chordata; order Ceratodontiformes; family Ceratodontidae; genus Neoceratodus; species Neoceratodus forsteri. The sequence continues at coordinate 378,382,490 of CM057449.1, forward strand.
GAGCCACCCATTTCAGAACTCAGGCCCCTTAACCTGCTACTAGCCAAGCAGGCAAGGGTAGTAGCCCTTGGGATAGTGCCACCTAGGGTTACATATATATATATATATATATATATATATATATATATATATATATATATGTGTGTGTGTATATAATTGTTTTCTATATATACATGAAAGCATTGCTTTTTTTTGTATCACTGGTCATATAGTTGAACTTGGGGTGTGGATTTTGGCTCGATGAGGAATTTTGGCATTGGAATACTGTCAAGCCAGTGAAGATAAGTATTTTATTTTTGGGGGGGGGGGCATTATTTCAAAAAAGTTAAAAAAGATTCATCAATGTTTTGGTAATCCTTACAGGTCATCGTATCATCAGAACTGAAAGAAAAAATTACTCACCATAGTAATGTTGTTTCTTCTAATAGAGTCTTGCTGTATTCAGACATAATGCAGTTAGCCCCAGCACTTGAACTGCCCCAGAGAGGAAAGAGCTAACTCTATGCAGGAGCATAGAACGTTGAGCTAGAGCTCAGTTTTCAAACCTCTGTCTGTAGTACTTCCCAGTGTAACCGTCAGATTCTTAAGAGCTAACTAACTAGTAACTAAAGTATGGAAATTGGTTAAAATATAGCCAAAGGGCAAAATATATCTTCTTGAGCCCCAAAAGACTCAAGTCGAGAACCCAAAAAGGAAAGGTAGTGACAATATTTAGTAAAACACCAGAAAAAATAATAATAATATCTACCCCACCCAAGAGGGAGGGTACAAGGTACACCCCTGAGGTGCAACACTGTACCTGCCAGCCCTCTTTCCAAAACCAGGTTCCGAGAGGTGAGGCAGGGTGGAGGTCTGAATACAGCAAGACTCCATTAGAAGAAACAACATTACTATGGTGAGTAATTTTTTTCTTCAAACAACATGAAGTCTTGCTGTATTCAGGCATAATGCAGACTACCAAGCAGTTCCCTATGGAGGAGGGAATGCAGAACCTACTTTAGGAAGAGGCTCTACAATACTGCTGTACCAAACCTAGCATCACTCCTAGCCTGGATATCCAGGGAGTAATGCCTGGTGAAAGTATGTACTGTTTTCCATGTTGCTGCTTTACAGTTCTCTAACAAAGGTATATCTCTGGCTGCAGCTAGAGAAGCAGCTGCACCCCTGGTCGAGTGAGCCCTCAGGCCTGAAGGGGGCATCCTACCCAACTTGTCATAACAAAATTGTGTACAAGAAACAATCCACCTGGCAATAGTTCTCTTAGTGGCAGGCTTACCCTTTCCCACTTCACCATAAGTAAGAAACAATTGAAGACAGTCATTTCTATGTGTCTTAGTACGCTCAATGTAGTAGCTAAGGGCCCTCTGAACATCCAGACTGTGTAACCTTCTTTCACCTGAAGAAGAATGGTCAGTGAAATACACAGGGAGAGATATAGACTGGTTCAGATGAAAATCTGAAACCACTTTGGGCAAGAACCTCCTATTGGTTCTGAGGACTACTTTGTCCCTATAGAAGGAGATGAAGTCAGGTTCCACTGACAGAGCCTGTAACTCACTAATCCGCCTGGCAGAAGTAATAGCTACCAGGAACTCAGTTTTTGAGGTCAAGTACTCCAATTCGGCCAATGCCAGAGATTCAAAGGGTGGCTGCATTAACTGAGCTATGCAGACATTAAGATCCCAAGGCGGAGTGGGCTCCCTAAAGGGAGGGTTAATGTGTACCAGATCTTTGAAAAACTTTCTGAAAACAGGATGAGACACCAGGGAAGAGCCCTTCTCTGCTGAGAGGAATGCAGAGACAGCTGCTAGATGAACCTTCAAAGTGGCAGGCCTAAGGCCTAAACCATTGAGATGAACTAGGTAGTCTAAGATTGTGGAAATGTCTGCAGAATCAGGCAGGATGCCTTTCTGAGAGCACCAAATACTGAACCTTTTCCATTTGGAGTTAGAAGTTTTTCTAGTGGAAGGTTTCCTAGAATCCTTCAGAATATCCAGAACTCCCTGAGAAAGATGTAGAGCTGCATATTCTAACTCTTCAAGAGCCAGGCTTTGAGATGGAGAGACTGGAGATTGGGGTACCAGATCCACCCCTGGGAGGAGGACAGGAGATTGTATGTCCTGGGCAGAGACAGGGGATGTGACACTGACAAGGACAGCTGTAGAGGATACCATGGCTGTCTGGCCCAATCTGGAACCACCAGTATCACTGTGCAGGGTTGAGTCCTAATCTTGAGCAGAACTCTGAACAGCAGAGGGAAGGGAGGGAAGGCATAGAGAAACCTGCCCTTCCAGTCCAAAAAGAGAGCATCCTGGAGAACCGTCCCCAGGACTGGAGGTCTGCAACAAAACAGAGGAAGTTGATGATTGTCTGATGCTGCAAAGAGATTTATCTCTGGAGTGCCCCACCTGGGGAAGATGACCTCCAGTATGTGAGGATCCAGGGATCATTCGTGGTGTTCCTGTGAAATTCTGCTCAGAGCATCTGCTAGTATGTTGTCCTTCCCTGGAAGGTGAACTGCTACCAGAGAAGTCTGAAGAGAATAGGCCAGAGACCACAGCTTCATGGCTTCTGTGCACACGGCCGAGGATTGAGTGCCTCCCTGCTTGTTGATGCACCACATTGTGGTGGTGTTGTTCATTCTGACTTAGACCACCTTGCCCTTGACTGAATCCAAGAAGCTCTGCAGGGCTAGGAAAACTGCCCTGTATTCCAGGAGATTGATATGAAGGAGAGACTCCTGTGGAGACCAGAGCCCTTGAGCTGTCAGGGCTCCCAGGTGGGCTCCCCACCCTAGGAGAGAAGCATCCATAGTTAAAACTACTGATGGGACTTGAGGGAGAAATGTAACCCCTTGTCTGAGGTTGTCCTGGTCCAGCCACCACTGGAGAGCTTGGACCAGAGTGTGAGTCACTGGAATCAGTTTGGTAAGTGAATCCTTCTTTTGAGACCAAAAAGACCTCAGATGAAACTGAATGTCCCTCATCTGGAACCTTGCTCCCTGCACCACTGCTGTGGAAGCTGCCATGTGGCCCAGGAGCTGGAGGAACTGTCTTGCTGGGTGGGAGACCTGAGGTCCAAAGGAGGAAGCAAGATCCACTAGGGCCTTTACCCTTGCCAGGGGAAGGAAGGTTTTTTCTTGTACAGTGTCCAACTCTATGCCTAAAAATGTGAGAAGCTGAACTGGTTCGAGTATAGACTTTGGAAGATTGAGAAGAAAACCCAAGGAGCTGAGTAGGTCCTGGGTAGCTTGAAGAGCTGACTTGACCTGTAAATGAGACTGACCCACTAACAGCCAGTCATCCAGATACGGAAAGATCGTGATACCCTGTCTTCTGAGGTAAGCCACCACTACTGCAAGGCACTTTGTGAACACCAATGGAGCTGATGTTAGACTGAATGGCATGGCTCTGAATTGGTAATGGCCTGAAGGCAACTCGAACCTGAGATATTTTCTGTGGGAGCACCTGATGGGAATATGGAAGTAAGCATCCTTGAGGTCCAGAGATGCTAGCCAATCCCCTGGCCTTAGAGAGGGAAGGATTATTCCCAGAGTTACCATTTTGAATTTGGGCTTTGAAATGTGTTTGTTCGGATACCTTAGGTCTATGATGGGTCTCCACTCTCCTGTTTTCTTTGGGGTAAGGAAGTACCTGGAATACAGTCCTTTTCCCTTGCGCTGAGTTGGAACCTTCTCTGTAGCTCTGAGAACTAGAAGAGAGGAAACCTCTGCCTCTAGGGCAAGGGTTTCTGAGACTGATGCAGGTGGAAAAGACTTGGCCCAACTTTTTGGAAATTTTTTGAACTTGAGGGCCAGTCCCTGGCTTACTACTTCCAGGACCCACTTGTCTGAGGTCACAGACTTCCAGGCCTGGAAGTAGTGAGCCAGCCTGCCTCTTACTGGAAATGGGGAGTCGACCCAGGCTGACACATCAGGGTGTCTGCTTGGCAGGAGCCTTAGACTGAGAGGAGGAGGGAGCAGCCCTGCTCATCCCCCTCCTACCCCTCCCTCTGAAGAACCCCCTCTGTCGGAAGGGAGAGGAGGCCTGGGCTTGGTTAAAAGGCCTTTGAAAGGGCCTGCCCCTGCATCTAGACTGCTGCTTGTGCAGAGTGGCCTGCCTTTCCTTGGCCTGTGCACTCCTGTATGTGGTCCTATATTCATCAGTTTTCTTCATGTAGGCCTCTGTCTGCTCCCCAAACCAAGAGTTACCTACTACAGAAAAATCCACGGCCTTAGTCTGGGTATCCTGTGAAAGGCTAGTACATCTGAGCCAAGCATGTCTTCTGAGAGACACAGATGTAGTCATGACTCTAGATGCTACATCATTGGAGTCCACAGCAGCATGAAATTGCATTTTGGATGCTTCAATTCCATCAGCAGCCACCACCTCCAGCTCCTTGGCTAGCTGGGGAGAGGCCTGTTTAGCCAGTTCCAGAACTGTGTCTCATCTGGATTTCTGGTACCTCGCTGTGTAGGCCATATAAGTAGCCTGCCTGAGTCCTGAAGAGGATGCCAAATACTGTTTTTTGGGCATGGCATCCACTTTCCTGGAGTCCTTATCCGGGAAGTGTGAAGCCAAAGGAATGTTAGCCCTGTCACAGGATGCAGCCTGCACTACCGCAACATGGCTGCAATGACTATAAAGGAACTCCGCAGCTGAGCCTGATAACGAATACCTCCTGCCCATTCTCTTATCCACAGGAGGTATTGAATTAGGGGTTTGTGAAATTTTGTGTGTCTATTTCCCTAAAGATTTATGAAAAGGGATAGACAGCTTTTTGGACTCTGGGATGTCCATCATTTCCACAAAATCAGGCACTTCATCCTCCTCTGCTGCTTCAACCAAGGGAAGCTGCAGGGTTTGTGCCACCTTTTTTTAGAAGAAAAAGTGTGAAGGGGACTCAGAGAGCCTGGGAGGAGAGACACCTGAGGGTCTGTCTGGGGAGATGTCCGGTTCAATGGGCACATCCAGACCCCCTTCATCGGCATCACCGGGATAGTCTTCATCTCCCTCCCACTCCTCATAATAAGCATCTGGGTCATAATCCGGAGGAGACAGATCCGACCGAACCGAGTGCTGAACTTGCGGTATCGGTTCAGACAGAACCAGTCTAGGCGATTGGATAATACTAATCATTTTGGCTATTTCGTCCGAGGTTGGAGAGTGGGATACAGGATCTGAACCAGCAGACTTGCGCTTTTTCTTTGATGGAACTGACCCCTTGGGGTCGACTCTCCTTTTGCCCAAGGAGGTATCGCCTAGGTCAGTAGGCACCTCCTCAGTTTCGGCCGCAATCAAACCGGGCTGGCCATCCGACTCTATGGACTTCTCAGCCTCCAGTTCCTTCAGCCTATCTAGAGTGGTTTTAGGAAAGTTCTTACAGATTTGGCAGTCTGACTTGAGGTGATCAAACTCCAGACAATAAACACAGATGAGGTGGGGGTCGGCCTTAGCAAAGGCCTCCCTACACTCAGTACAGTGTTGAAACCCAGTGGGACCGGTTTTCTTCTTGGGTTTCTCAGACATGGCCAGCCTAACAAATTACCCTATAGAAGCTTTCAAGCCAGGTAATAAAGCAACCGATCGGTTACAAATCGTGTCACAGGCTTTTTAAAAGAACCAGCAAAAGTCTGGTTCTTTTGAAACCGATCAGTACCGGAACGCCACACTAATCCCAGAGAGAGAGAGAGAGAGAAACATTTTGTGAAGTCGGTTCCAAACCAGACTGACTGGAAAGAAACCGAAGAAAGACAATTTCCACTATTTTTAGCAAAATAAAACACAGTCACTACCTATCTACATACTACCTGTACAGAGGCTGGAAATCCAAAAATAACAAAAATATGCAGTTAAACTGAACACTTTATTTTTCTTTTACCAAACCGAGCAGAGGAAATCTCTGGAGTGACTTCACTGTAAGGCGAAGTAAAGAATCTGATGGTTACACTGGGTAGTACCACAGACAGAGGTTTGAAAACCGAGCTCTAGCTCAACGTTCTATGCTCCTGCATAGAGTTAACTCTTTCCTCTCCAGGGCAGTTCAAGTGCTGGGGCTAACTACATTATGTCTGAATACAGCAAGACTTCATGTTGTTTGAAAAAAAAAAATAACTGCTGTGATGCGTGAAGAACGTGATTTGTCTTGTGTTGAGTGTCTGGTGTGACATGACCAATGATAATAAACTGTTAGGGAACATGAATACCTACGGCTGTACTTCCCTGACCTGTACCACACAAAACTACCTGATCTGAAAACTCATATCAAAGAGTACAATGGTGATTGAAGCCAAGACCCAAGATACTACGAAACAGGCTTACGTGGAACTAACTACAAAAAAAGTACAGTTTTGTGATTTATGAATCGTGACCGTGAAGATGACGAATGCGATTTGCATTGCGAGTGACTCATGATTATAGCCCTGACTTAAAAATGCACATCAATGAGCACAAGGTTCATGCAGAGATATGCACCACACCAGTACTCTGAAGGGAAGCCAAGCAAACAACTGTGACGTAAATTAGAGATGGAGATTGGGCCCTAAGGAGATGCAAACACACAGACAGATTAAGATTGTGATGTGAATTCAAGAGATGCAGAAGCAAAGGCACAGCAACACCTAACCAGTGCTCACAAGTCACAAATTCAAATCTGGAAAGAAATCCTTTTGCCAGCTGGGGGGGTAGTGCACTTCAGTAACAGTACACTACCAGTAAAGATACCACAAAGCAGTACAAAAGAATTCAACCAGGTGCAGTGGATAGCAAGTTCACACTGCTGCAATTACTCTGTGGCACAATAAAAGGTGTCTGATTTGATGGCATGTATTGCACACACACTCACACACACACACACTACAAGTAATGCATAGCAAATTGAAAACCTTTAGTAATATAACCAAATGTTTTAAACAAACTGAAATTATACAGTGCTGCACCACAACAATCAGCAAAATAAATGTCAAGAATTACTGAAAATATTACTGTGTGTACATTAACGGTTATACAAGAAAATACAACCAAAACACAAAGATTGCCTTTTTCTCCCAATTAATCTACCTACACCACAGATACGCCCTTCCCCAAAAGCACACTTCAAGTGTCTGTCAGTACACAGACTGAATGTTCTAAATTAACATCCAAAATCCACACAAAAGCAATAAACACTCGGTAAGAGCACAAGAGGGTTTCCTACAGTCGATGTACTAAATTTTGAGGAAAAATAAATTACTCAAAAAGGCTTTTTTAACAGCTTTTAGAGATTTTGAATCACAGGGCTCTGAAAGCAAACTGTCTCCAGCTACCACTACACACACACTACCCAGAACTGAGGCTGTGCAGATAAATCTAGAGCTCATGTGACCTGCAATCCCATGAATCACTGCAGAATTTGCCTTGGAGCTCAATTAAAAGGTGAAGTGATGCGAAGTACATTGATTTCAATGTACTACGCCTTCAAATTGGTGGAGAAGTGTCTTGGGGAAGGTGGAATAATGCAAAGTCATTGGTTTCAATGGACTTCGCGTTCCTCATTATGATGCAAATTACTCTGCTTCGTGTTGCTGATCACTTTGCGGATTCCGCATTACTCGGTGAATCACTTCGCTGAGTGAATTTTGGCCACTTCGCCCGCCACTAATTGTGGTTTATGTAAGTAACTCATATCTGAGCTCCCCTCCACCCCTTAAGTAAAAATATTTGGCTGGCTGCAATGTTAATATATATTATGCAGTACCTGATGGATGCAAGATGCTTATAATGAAATACCAAACATAATTATTAGTAACAGCAATACTGACCATTCTGCACTGCCCACCCCTATTCATACTTACATTTTATTTAATGTTGCCACACTGCCATTCCTAGCTCAAAAAAAACCATGAAGAACATAAAGGATAATGTATGGGCATCAGTTAACAACAATGCTATATTAATTTCAAGAGTTTACCATGACAACTGTGTAAACCTTGAGAGCGTAGCTCGAGAGGTTTACTGTTGCCTGATAACCTCAAGAACTGAATTCAGCAATGTTGTTAACTGATGTCCATAAATTGTCTTGTATAGTGTATGGGCATCAGCAAAAAAATGTCTTGATCGTGGCTGTAACAATTATGCTGTTGCTCATTAACCCCCCCACACACACACACGACAAGAAGAAGCCCCGCTCGGTCCACATTCTCCAACTGCCACAGACTACAGTTTTCAAATAACATATGATGCTACCAACCGATGCCTAACATCCGGACTGTGTCATTTCATGAGAACTGCTGTCTTCATTTTTAAAAAATCTCACCACTGCAGCTGTTTCCCCATGATCGCCATAGATCTGTCTTCCACGCTGCTGAGTGCTACCTAATGCATATGCGCTGGGACGTTCCATGGTGTTGTACCATCAATGTGACGTACTCAGGCAGGTACAACACCATCATGACGTCTCCGTGATGGTAGAACAGCTGTGTGTTTGTACTGAATTTTGCCCACAATAGCATTCTACCATACACTATAATTTTTTGTTTAAATCGGACCCTTAGATGCCATTTCAGGGCCCCACATTAGCACTCATCTCTGCACCCTGCCCAAGCGCTGTAGGGAATTCCTATGGCCCACACATCACTGTTATTAAATGGGGAGAGCTGATCCACAGATCCCATTGCTCAAAGTTTAATTCCAATGCACTCTCCAACCAAACCAAATTCCCTTCCCTCACTCCCTTGTGTGATTTGCAGACAGCAGCCCCCTCAGAGCTCTAAGTCTTCCTTTCCCTTACTCGAGTCTCAGGTTTGAAATCACTAACAGTAGAAGGCCTTCAGAGCTCTATGTCCATTCCCCTCCCTCAGGTGAATAAAGACATCTGTGATCAGCCCAGAGCCGTTTCTTCACAGACACCACATTCCATCCTTCATCTGCAGCTTGTGTAGGTGGAATTCTGGGCAGGTTGTACTATCAGAGACATTCACGTCCTGAGTGTGCCAATTCACTGACTGGCCAACTGAGGATGGGATGGGCAGCCATGTGAAATATTTCTCACAGCATCTCAGACTCTAAGAACCACCTAATTGGACAAGTCTACCACAGTCAGAAGAGGAAATTTAAAGCGGCAGCACTGACAAAAATGGCAGAATACATAAATGAAAAAAAAGGAGATTCCGGGGTTGTTCGGACCTGATGAACCCCACCTGGAAAAAGGTATGAGTAGTTGGGGAACTGACACCTTCCATTTCCTTTTCCAAATCATTGTCCCTAATATTCAGTTCTGAGGGACTCCTTGAAGGTGCAGGGACTTCCTAAAGGGTGTTATGGTCCGACACCTCTGCTTCCCCCCTATCTGACTTTGCAGCAACAGAAAATCTCTGAGCCAAAGCTGCTGCTGCACCTTTCGCTTGCTCCTTCCCTATTAGGTCATCGGGATGAGGTCATACCACCATAAGACAAAACCGTGTGGCTGAAAATGCCTCAGCGAAACATCACCACTCAAAAACAGAGTCAGGCAAAACACCGACCTATTCCACGTACCGCGCCCATTGACAACAATGGGTCTTTATGTTTTTTTTTCTGGGGCTTCGCCCCCGCACATCCCTGCATAGGGGATTTTGCCCTTACAGCCCCCCAGCACTTAAATAAAAAACTCCAAGAAGGGCAGATTTCTGGGATGGAAAGAAACTCTGGAAGGGGGAAGTTTGATTAGAACAAACAAAACATACTGGCAAAATTTTCAGCAGGGGAGACCGGGAAGGGGAACAAACTACTGTCCCAGGTCTCCCAACTGCACCATGTGCTGGTGCCCTAGCCACTCCACCAAGGGAGCAGCATGACCAGGCACCCAGCACGCGGCACCTTCTCCTCTCCTTACATCAGTGTGGAGCAATAGGAGTAGTGGTAAATCCCTATCGTTATTCTACCCCTGTGGCTGTGATTTCAAGTGTTGCATGTATAGCATGGTTAATACTGCACTGTCTTACATGCACAGTATTGACCCCATACCATGTCATCTTGGATCAGGCAACTGGCCCTGTTCTGTGAGGCCCAAGGGCACTGGCTGTATGAGTGCACCTGCTCCTCACACAAATTACACCTAAAAGGATCGGGACACCTTATACTAATGTGCCCATACTTGAAAGATAAGTTACAACTTTCAGCCCCACAAACTGCACACAAATGTCTTCTAGACTCACACTTGTGACAGCACTAAAGCTAGCCAGGGTAAAAGCAGACTCCTCTGTCTTTTCCCAGTAAAATAACCACTTGGAAGGTGGCAAATACCTCTAGTATGTTAGTTTGCCTCAAACAAACTCTACATTTGCAGCCTCCTGTAAATACTTGCTCTGTATCAATTATAGAAAATTAATTTTCCAAAACATCACAGTGTTGTTTAAGCCATGAGAGACTATCAGAAACAGTAACGCTTTAATTTCTGAACATTATAGTAATTGTCTTAGTGGCAGGATAAGACAGAGAGCTAGTTATAAAGGGGCTCCAAAAAGCATTGTTTTTTAACTGCTCATGTTTCAACCAAAATCTATATAAAAATTTAAGAGCTTTAAATCTAATGTCGAATATAGTTTCTCTCCGGTGGCACTGAGGGTTGAGGTGCTGGATGCCACACCTTGCGCCATGCCGGCAACCTGGGTTCGGGAACAAGCCTGGGCCACTGGGGATTGGCAGGGGAGAGAGAGGATCAAGCATCCGGAGGACTGCTCTCCTCTCTCAGAGGGATCCAGGCATCTGCTTGGCACCGCAGCAGTCCCCGGTGGTGACCGGAGGCACTGCAACACCTAGGGCACAACAAAGGGGATGTCGAGCCACGGCAGACATGTCTAGCGTCATTGCACATCCGGGCTCTGCCAGGGGGGAGGAGGAAGGGGATGTAACTCAGAAAATCCCCACTCCCGGGGATAGGCAACGGCACCACACCACCCTCTCAGCCACACTCCACTGGGCCCACTCAACTCCTGGGCCAAGCCCAGCCTGGCCCGGATTCTAGATAGAGTGCCCTGGATGGATAGGGCAGCCCCCACCTCGGGTGGCAGCTGAGAGCTGAGGGGATAGATGGGCTGGTGCCAGGAGAAGAGGAGTTTCAGGTAGAGCTGAGGGTAAGTGGATGCTCGAGAGAGTTCCCCGGGACCAACGCAGAGCTAGAAAAAGAACTGTAAAAAAAAAAAAAAAAGAAACGTATAACCGCATACAATTTAGATGAAAAAAAACTCATTGAATTCTTTAATAGAAATAATACAAAATAAATTCGGTCTGAGGCAAGCTCTAAGCCATGCCTATATTTCAGCTTGATAGCATTACACCATGGTGCTGGTTCCCTCTGAGCAGCGAAAAGGTCTGCAAATCTGAAAGCTCTTGGGGGTTCTGTATATCTAGTTCATGAATGGGGAACTGAACCAGAGTCAGACACTTTAGAAAGAGCTGCATCAGTCTCATTCTGACTGAGGACGCAAATCCTCCTCCTGTAGAGTATATGTTCATCAGGCACCATGGTGGGGGTCACTGGGGCTGTAGTGCTCTCAATATTCACAGTACTGGATGGATTCAATGAGTCTATAGTATGAGCTTTACTTTCTTCTCCATTCCCACTCTCTGCAGGTTCTGCAGACAATCCCTCTTGATTTTCTGAAATGGCAGTATCAGTAATACTGTTCCCCATGCCCCCCTCAGTTTCAATGGAAGGATTAGTCACAGCTACAGAGGATATAGTGTTTCACACTTGTTCTTTTGTCTTGCTTGAAATCCAGGATTTGCCATCTGGTACTTCTTCCAGCCACCATTTATCAAAGCTGATTCTACTAACCATCATTCAGTTTGTTTTTGCTCTGCAAAAGTTTCTCTGCCCCTGCAGAATGACCCCAGTTCACCCCCAGGTATTTTACTGCTTTTCCAGCTCCCCCAGTAGCAAATCTCTTAACAGAAACTGCAGCAGGCCCCTCTGAAGAAAAACATTATGTTTTATGATGAGTGCCTTTCCCAAATCAGATTTTCTTTTAATTTTCTTTTTCATTTCATTCACTCATTTTACATCTTGTATAACATTCTCTAGAAGTGGCCGTAAAGCTTTGGAACAAGAGGCATCCTCCAAAGTAATAATGATAGGCACATCAGGAAGATTAGTGTTTCAAAGCAAAACTTTGTTTTTCTTTGCATGGCTTTACAACTGCGTCTTGTGACAACTCGATCTGGCAGCTGTCAGTTAGGCCCTTTGATGTTCGTAACTTCACCAATTTGTTATATTTTCACTCCAGATTTTCAACATTACCATTTTTTAACACCTCTTTATGAACAGTACAGCTGTCATTTTTCGTATCCTGCCCAAAACATTTTTTGACACCTGTGGCACAGAATGGCGCTGTCACTGTGGGAAATCAACTTTTGGGACAGATTAACACAATCACAGTGTCACTGTTTATGAGGGGAGGTCCCAAAATGCCCATGTTGAAAATTTTGTGGACAAATTCCCCAGAATGGTTACATTATGGGCATGCATTGTGCATTTTAATTTTGCCAATATTTCATATTTTCACTCCAGATTTTCAACATTAAAATTTTTTCACACCTCCTCATGAACAGTACAGCCGTCACTTTTCACATCCTGCCAGAAATGTTTTTCCACACCTGTGGCACCGAATGGTGCAGTCACTGTGTAAAATCACCTTTCAGGATTGAGTAACGAAATAATAGTGCCACTGTTCATGAGGTGGGGGTCCCAAAAAGCTGATGTTGAAAATTTAGAGTGAAAATAACAACAAACACACGAGGCATTAAGGATTCCAACCACAATACCCCACCCTATAGAGACTGACAGGAATTGGGATGTGACTTGGGTTCATTGGCCATAATGCTCAAGGCATTCCACCCACACCCTGTAGCCATTGACAGGCACTGAGGTGCATCTTGGGGTCTTCAGCCCTAACATTCACCTCATTCTACTATACTGAACCAATCTCAGTTTATTTCCTTATGGGATGGGTGAGCATAAAGGCCAAAGACCCCAAAGCATACTACAACACCTGTCGGTGTCTGCAGGGTGGGGCAAGGTGGAATGGCATAAGCGATATAGCCGATGGCCCAAAGGCGCACCCCCAGTGCCTTTCAGTCTCTGCAGGGTGGGGGTGGGGGTTGGCATTAGTTCAGTATTTCACTGCCTTTCCTATCATGCATCCCTCTAACTCCTGCACTACCAATGCCAATGCCAGCAAGCCAACATTCAGCATTGACAAATGCTTGTTTCTTCTTCTGCTAACAACACTTGCTGTTGTTGTTGAGCAGGACTAGTGCTCTTCTGCATACCTTGTTCTAGCTCAGTATCTTGAACCTGCATTTGTGCATTTGATTCTTACAGCATTTTATGAAGTTCAACATAATTTTGAATCTGCACCCCACCCCAGTGCTCCACGTCCTCTTGGATGGATTGCTGTCCTGCATACCTTGTTCCAACCTAGTATCTTGAACCTGCATTTTAGATAAATCAGTTTCCATAGCGCAAACAGTATTCAATTCAGCATTGACCTCTGGACAGAAGGTAATGAGGAGGAGATAGGCTCCACCACACCTGCACCATCCACAATCCCACTTGCCAGGGTGGCCATCTTGGCACTCAGTTTGATGGCCAGATGGTCCCCATACAGGAGAGCAGGGAAATGTTTATTTTGAAGAATATGCATATACATTATGTAAGGTGAAAAATGAAGCAAAAACAGAACATGAAAAACAAAAATACCATATTGTTATACACCCCCTAGCGTGGCTGGCCAGCCATTAAATAAAGCTCTAAACCATGTATATAATGTTTGAGAGCTATTGGTGACTCTTAATGTAAACACTAACATTAGTAACAAGATATCCATCTTCTAGTGACATATCACTGTCTAACTCAAATTAAGAACTAGGAACCATGTACAGTTACACAACAATTTATGGAACTTTGTAGATACTATTGTACTATTTTCTAAAGCATATTTAGGTTTTAAATAATTCACTATCTATTACTACATATTCTCAGGATAATTATTTCTGTTATGGTAGCAATGCACATCTGGCTTGCCACATGTAAAATATACATGCTGCAAAAATTATCCTACAAGTCCTACCATCATATTTCCTTAATCCAGCTGGCTAAATTCCTAAAACTACCATCTCATAAGTAATGGGCACTCACTGTATTTCCTTCCACCTATGTTCTACTGAAGTCCAGAATGCCTGGGCAAAAGGGCACTAGAGAAAGAAATGTTCTAGTGTTTCCAAAGTTTGAGTACATGTAATTCTGGGGCACATTCGTTCCTCTATTGATTTGTGCTTCAGTGAGTTCCTTACACCCAACCTGCCATGACAGGAAAGCCAACAGACATCCCACATTTCCTAGAATATTCTCACGCCCTTTAGCTGTTTACATGCCTCAGTCATTAGTGTGTCAGGGCATTTTGGAAATAGCGGCTCTCAAATTGAACTTCATGTATGATACTAGTATAAAATAATTTCCTAGACTTTGAAAGAATATAAAGTCATGTTATGTTCCATTGCCTCAGTTTCATGAGATAAGGTTTCATGTAGTTTGGTACATTCTTGGTATGTGTCATCATAAAGACTGATAAGGTACCTTGCCCCCACTTTTCTTATAGTGGGATAAACCAATAGGTTAGACTTTCTTGCCAAAAGGTGTTTGCATTATTAAAAACATCTGCATATTGTAGTTCCTGTATATAAAAATACTATGGAAGAAGGCAATTGGGTTTATCATCTTGATACTCCCTTGACTATAGTCATAGTATGTGAAGTTCCTTTAAATGGGGTTCAGTCTACTTCCCCAAAGACTATGGAAGAAGACATTAAATACCCGGGCTTTCAAAGAATATGGAATCGGGTGTACATTTGTCACATGTAGAAATTGTGGGAGCAGAAAAGTTTTTGTAAGGTATACTCTTTTTCTTTTAGATAGTGTTTGGTTCTTTCACTGCTGTACCATCTCTTGGGTTTTATTTATAGCTTGTTCCCAATTATGTAGAGCATCATTCTGAATACCAAACATAATTCCTAAAATTCTTATGGGGTCTATTCCAACAGAGATATTGACTATTTAAGAAATGTCTGATTAGTTGTTCAAATTTAGCCACATGTCCTGACTTTTATCATAATTGAGTTTGGCCCCTGAAACTGTTTCAAATTCTGTAAGTATATTGTACGTATGGGGACCACTAGTTTCATCCTGGATTCTTAAGCAAAGATCATCTACATAGGCACATATGCTAATGGTATTGTGCTGGTTCAGTAGTACGATACCTGAAATATCTGGGGTTTGCTGTATCTTTCTTATAAAAGGATTGATAACAAAGAGAGATATAGTATCGGACTAAGGGGACAACCTTGCCTTACTCCCTTTTGTGTTAAAAATTCTTGCCCGTTTCCTATTTATGAAAGGCTGTACTTGTGCTGTCTTATACACTAAAGATAAGCATGAAATAAGGACCTCTGGAATACCATATCTTTTAGTACAGAAAATAGATAGGAATGACTAACCCTATCAAAGGCCTTTTGTTGATCTGAAGACAACAAGATGTCATGGTATTGTTGAGATTGTCCCTGATCAACCAAATCCCTTAAGAAATGTAGATTTTGGAAAATAGATCTGTTTTGTATGGAAGAAGTATAAACAGGGGAGATCAATTATTTTGGCACCATAGATAATATGTGTACCAAAACAGTAGCCAACATTTTATAATCAACATTAAGAGATCTCTCACCTTTTTTAAACTAAAGTACTATAAGTGCTTGGGAAAATTCTGTGGGAATATCAGAGGACAGTAATAAAGCATTAAAGTATAAGGAGAAGACTGGGCAGAGGTAACCCTGGAACTTTTTGTAAACTTCAGAGGCTAATCCATCTGCACCTGGAGTGGTACTGGTGCATATTTTTTTAATAGCTAGTTGAACTTCTCCTGTCATAATATTAGCTACCAGGGCTTTGAACTCAGAAACAGAGCAATTTAAAATACTGTATTTAAATCCATTAGATAAAAATCATCCCAAATAGCATCTGTGGGGCAACCAAACATGTTTTGTAAGTAATTTAGTGCTATAGCCTGAATTTTCTTTTGGTCCAATGTAAGTTCTCCAGTTTCTGGATTAAGCAAAGACTCTATATTTGAGTTTTTAACTCTATCAGCACTGTTTTTAAATAAATCCAGGGTGTGCTGTCGGTCTTGCATCCCAAACTGAGCTTCTAACCTCAAACTTTGGGACCTATTATGTTGGTGTGTAGCCATTTTCTCTTTTGTTTAATTTGGCTATCCATATTCATGTTATGTTCATGCACCAAACAAATCAATTTCTGTAGTTTATCTCTGAGTTTTAGATATTGAAAATATTGTTTCCTGCCTTTTCATGTTGCTTGTTTTATAAATACTGTTTTAAAATCCCCTTTGCACTCAATCCTCCACTCAGTCATGGAGTCGTATGCTTCTAGAATAGAAACTCTAGCTTTTAACTGCTGTTCCCATTTATCTACAGTGCTGGGATCATCTAGTAAAGAGTTACTCAGTTTCCACCATGTCCTGAAGTGATTATTAGCATGAGTGTTCAGAGTCAGAGGGCATACACATGATACTGCTAAATGGTCTGATGTTTCTATTGGGATGGTAAAAGCTTTCTGAATTAATATCTGGTGAGAAAAAAATAAGTAGTCAATTTGTGAGGCCAAACTGCCTTTAAAAAAGGTTTTTATACCATGCTGGTTATTAACTGTAGTTAAAAGCATGTGATGAATACAATTTTTTAGATGAGATGTTATCTACAGATTGGTCATTTCTGGATAGTATCCATGATACAGACCACACTTATGATACCTTTTGTATTAAATTTTTAGCAATTTGTGACAAGCTGATCCCCTTTAAAACAATTATGAGCGAGGGCGATAACAAAGTCTGGTTAACGCCAAAGTTGCTTGAACTAATTAGATCACGTAAAAAAGCTTGGAAGCTATACATAAAGACAAAACAGATAACACATCAATTAAAATACAAAGAACTTATAAAGGCAGATCAGCACCACTTACCTTTCAGGACATTTCTCAGCCACTGGGGTCATGTGGAGTGTGAGCCAGCGCTTTGTTCCCCCTCCTCCACCACTGAATTCTGACAAAGCTTTTGGGAATGGGATCAAACCAAGGAGGGCAGCTGAGGTGATCACAAAGCATGCACAAACAGAGGGTATGAGACTTTGCAAAGTTGTGTATATGTCTCAGGAAGGCCCTAGCAGGGAGGGAGGAAGGACTTGGGGTGGTGAGGAATATTGGGCCCATCTGAAAGGAGCTGTAGTTGTGGCAACAAACCTTTGCGTTAGACAAATAAACAAAAGGTAAGAGAAAAACAGAACCACAGTGGTTCTGAAGAGAAGTGGCTAGAAAGGCAAGAGCTAAAAAGTTGGCTTTTAGGAAGTACAAGGAGACACAGAAGGAGGAGGAGGATGGGGTAGTGTATCTGGACAAGCAGGGGGAGGCAGGGAGGGTGGTCAGGAGTGCAAAGGTGCAAAGGGAGGAAAAAATAATCCAGACAGTAAAGAAAGGCAACAAGATGTTTTATAGATATGTTCATGAAAGAAGGAAGACAAGGGGTGGGATCATAAGGCTTATGGGGTAAGACAGGGAGTGTGTATAAGGGGACTTGGAAAAAATATCAGTCCTGAACAAATATTTTGGTTCAGTGTTCACAGAAGAGCAGGAAGCTGTGGGACCACAATTAAGTGGCGGGAGCAGTAAGGGCAGGGAGGTGGACACCAGTCCATTTACAGAGGAGATAGTTCTAAAGGAACTTGCAAAACTGAAAGTGGACAGAGCAATGGGACCAGATGAGATACATCCTAGAATATTAAAGGAGCTTAGGGAGGTGTTGGAAGCACCACTGGCAACCCTGTTCAATAAATTGCTGGAAATAGGAGTGGTTCCAGAGGACTGGAGGAGAGCTGATTTAGCCCCTCTACTCAAAAGTGGGAAGAGGGAAGGGGCTGGAAACTATAGACCAGTCAGCCTGATCTCAGCGGTGGGAAAAATAATGGAATCACTGCGAAAAGAAAGGATTGTGGAATGTCTGAAATCCAGCAGAGCACAGGATCTGAGGCAGCATGGATTCACAGTGAGAAGGTCATGTCAAAGAAATCAGATAGATTTATTTGACTGGGTGAACAGGGAAGTGGATTGGGGGAAGCAGTGGGTGAGGCCTACCTGGATTTCAGCAAGGCCTTCAACACCGTTCCACATAAAAGGCATATAAGCAGGTTAGGCTGCCTTATAATGGGCCATAAGGTGGTAAACTGGGTTTGAAACTGGTTGAGGGATAGAACACAGAGGATGGTGGTAAATGGAGATCATTCTGAGAAAAGAAGGGTAACCAGCGAGGTGCCACAGGGGTCAGTTCTGGGGCCATTCCTATTCAATGTCTTCATAAGTGAAATTGCAGAGGGTCTGGAAGGAAAGGTATGTCTATTTGCAGATGATACTAAGATCTGCAACAGGGTAGACACTCGGGGAGGGGTGGAAAAAATGAGGGACCGGGGTAAACTTGAGGAATGGTCAGGAGTGTGACATCTAAGATTCAATGCAAAAAAAGTGCAAAATCATGCATTTGGGGCATAGGAACACTGGGGAGGCTTACATGGTGGGGGCAGAGATACTGACAACAACCAAACAGGAGAGGAATTGGAAGGTAATCATATCAGATGTTCTAAAGGTGGCCAGGTAATGTACCAAGGCTGTGGAGAAAGCCAGTGGGGTACTGGGGTGCATAGGGAGAGGTATCACCAGCAGAAGAAAGGAGATGGTGATGTCTCTATATAAATCATTAGTGACAACTCATCTGGAGTATTGTGTCCAGTTCTGGAGGCCATACCTGCATAAAGGCATAGACTGGGTGGAGGCAGTTAGCACCAAAGGTCATATGACGAGAGATTGGAGGACCTTAATTTGTACACCGTGGAGGAGAGGAGAGAGAGAGGGATGCTACCAGAGATCTTCAAATATCTCAAGGTTATAAATATGGTACAGGACGGTAGCATCTTTCTGAAAAAGATGTTTTAGAACACAAGATCATTACATGAGACTGGAAGGGGGTAAACTAAGGGGTAACGTGAGGAAGTTCTTCTTCACAGAAAGAATGGTGGATACATGGAACAGCCTTCCAGTGGAGGTGGTGGGGGCAAATTTGGTAGGGGAATTCAAAAATGTGTGGGATTTGCATAGGGGTACTCTAGCGATAGGTAGGAGAACAAAGCCAGAGATTAAGTAGGGTCTTGGTAATGTACCAAGGCTGTGGAGAAAGCCAGTGGGGTATTGGGGTGCATAGTGGGGTGCATAGAACTAGTGACACCACTGACTACCCTCTTTAACAAATCATGGGAGGATGGGGTGGTACCCGAGGACTGGAGGAGGGCAGATGTGATTTCCCTTCACAAAAGTGGGAGCAAGGCAGAAGCAGGAAACTACAGACCTGTTAGTTTAACCTCAGTGGTAGGGAAAATTATGGAATCACTTCTGAAGGAAAGAATTGTTGAGTATCTAGAGGCCAGAGGGGCACAGGACACAAGGCAGCATGGATTCACAGTGGGAAGGTCATGCCAGACAAATCTGATAGATTTCTTTGACTGGGTGACCAAAGTAGTAGATCAGGGAGGGGCTGTGGACATGGCCTACCTAGACTTTAGCAAGACGTTTGACACAGTCCCACACAAAAGATTAATATACAAGTTAGCCAGCCTGGGAGTGGGTCCCAAGATGACAGCCTGGGTAAAGAATTGGCTGGAGAATAGGACACAGAGAGTAATAGTAAATGGAGTCCACTCTGAAGAAAGGGGGGTTACTAGTGGGGTACCGTAGGGTTCAGTATTAAGACTGGTCCTCTTCAATGTCTTTATAAGCAACATTGCAGAGGGACTGGATGGAAAAGTATGCCTCTTTGCAGATGACACAAAGATCTGCAACAGAGTTGATGCACAAGGTGGGTGGAAAGGATGAAAAGGACTTGGCAAGGTTAGAGGAATGGTCAAATGTATGGCAGCTTAGATTCAATGCTAAGAAGTGCAAGGTAATGCATCTGGGAAACAAAAACCCAGGGGAAGAGTACACAATGGGGGGTGAGATACTAACAACAACAAAAATGGAAAGGGATCTGGGGGTAGTCATATCAGATGACCTAAAGCTGGGCAAGCAATGTGAGAGGGCAGCAAGGAGGGCTGGGGGGATACTGGGATACACAGGGAGAGGCATCACCAGTAGAAAACAGGAAGTTATTATCCCTCTGTACAGACAGTTGGTGAGACCCCATCTGGAGTACTGCGTGTAGTTCTGGAGACCCAATCTCCGCAAAGACATAGACAGGATGGAAGCTGTCCAGAGGAGGGCAACTAAAATGGTACTGGGTCTGCACCAGAAGACATATGAAGAGAGACTTAAGGAGCTTAATATGTATAGCCTCGAGGAAAGGAGGGAGAGGGGGGACATGATAGAAACTTTCAAGTACCTCAAGGGAATCAACAAAGTCCAAGAGGGTAGCATCTTTCAAAAAAAGAGGTGTGCAAGAACAAGGGGGCACAATTTGAAGATAGAGGGGAGCGGCTTAGAGGTAATTTAAGGAAGTATTTTTTTTACAGAGAGGGTTGTGGATGAATGGAACGGCCATCCGGAGGAGGTTGTGGAGTCAAAAACAGTGGTGGAATTCAAGCATGCATGGGACAGTCATAAGGCAATTCTAGGGGTTGGGGGTAGGAAGAAATAGGCTGCTGGTTAACTAGGATCTGCAGCTTATCCGTTAGGTAGGGAAATGGGCAGACTGGGTTGGCCAAGCGGTCCTTATCTGCTGTCAAAATCTATGTTTCTATGGTTTTCTACAGCAGGTAGGGAAAATGAGCAGACTAGGTGGGCCTGATGGGCCATATATGCCATCAAATTCAAATTCTATGTATCTATGTAATTCATTTTATCTGTGAAGAGCAGATCAGAGTCATTTTTCATTTAGGACTCTCCTCAGACTCTGGGGTTATGAGTAGTATTAGCCAGCTCTTTGCTTCTTCTACTTCACCACCAGTTGTCGCCATAGCTATCAGGACCCAGACCAGATTGGATAGATTTGCATAACAGGATCATTGAATGTCAGCTGGGGGGGGCAGCGCAGGTGGTACACAAGGAGAGTACAGCTGGAGGGTGACAAAATACAACTGTATCTGTAGGGAGGATCAGATCAGCCTCACTTCTCCTACAGAAGTTTCCTCAATCACAGAAGCCACAAGGGGTGGTAGTAAACTCTTTTCTCCACTTCCTCACGACCACTAATAACCACCATTTCTATGAAGGCTGATCGTGAACTAGGGAAGTCTGCATCACATGGTCTGTGACTACAAATCAGGCAGCAGAGGAGAAACATGATGCGGGCACAGCCAGAGGGCACAAAAATATAATTTTGTTTGTAATGAAGAGCAGATTGGTGGCATTTCTCATTTAGGACTCTCCTCAGCCACTGGCTTTGCAAGAGGTGGAGCTAGTACTTGCATCCCCCCAATCACCACTATATCTACTCCATACCATAGCCAATGTGGTAGCAGATGTGGGACAAAACACAAGGCAGGTACAGCCATAGAATTTGAAAATTCTATTTTGTTTGCAGGGAGGAGCAAATAGGAGGCACTTCTTATTTAGGACTTTCCTTAGCCACTGGGGTTGTGAGGGGTGGGGGACAACACATTGTCCCTCCTGCCCCCACCACCAGTAGCAACCATAGCTACTCCATACTACAGCCAATTGGGTGACACATGCAGGACACAATGCAGATACAACTGGAGAGTTTGGAAATTAAATTTTATTTTCGGGGAAGAGCACAGTGGCCCCACTTCTCCTTTAGGTCTCTCCTTAGCCACAGGGGTCATGAGGCTGAGAGCCAGCATGTTGATCCCCCTCCCCATACTACCATTTGCTGCCTTAGCTACTCGGACTGAAACCAGACTGTGGAAGTCCACATCAGAAGCCCTCGAATTGCCAGTCTGTTGCCAAAGGTGAGACACAAAATGAGCACAGCAGGAGGATGTGAAAATTAAATTTATGTAGCTAGATGAATACAAGTAATGACAGAAAAAGACTCATAGTCTATATAGTCTGTCCACTGATATATGAAATACCATGTGCCTGGAACCTTACCAAAGTAGCTGGGGGTCATGTGGGGGAGGCCTAGCTCTTTGTGCCCCTCCGTCACCCCCTGTTGGCACCATAGGTGCTGAAACCAGGACAGGACTGGGGTGATCCACATTACTTGACCTCTGACTGGTAATTAGGAAGCAGAGGTGGGACACAAGGTAGGAACAGCCAGAGGGTATGAATATTTAATTTTATCTTCAAGGAAGAATAGATCAGCACAACTCCTTCAAGACTGTCCTCAACCCCAGTGGTCATGAGATGTGAGAGCTTTTGCTATCCCTCCCCTATCACTGATAGCCACGATAGCTACCAGGAAAGGGACTGGATTGGACAGGTCACCATCACATGACTTCTGACTGTCAGTTGCGCAGCAGAGGCAGGGTATAAGGATGGCACAACTGGCAGTTCAAACAGGATTCTTTCAAGTGGTCTTCCTTGCAGCAGGCCAAAGCTCATGGGCAAGAGCATAAGGGCATTATACTGTGGGCATTAGCTGGGGAATCAGCCATTGGCCAGGTACTGTGTACCTTTACCCCTGTTACCCAGCTGAGTGTATTTCACCAGAGCCACACCTCCCATAACAAGTGAGCTTAACTGTCCATGAATATGTGATGGTCTGAGGTGGTGCTCCTAATATGAAGATGGAATAAAATGAGTGAGACACCAAGGTCCGAATTATTGTGGTTAAGATAACAGTTACCCAGACAAGGAGAGGCAGGAGTCATCAAAAGAGATTCAGTGCCTGCAGGGCATTTATTTAGTACCAGTGGGTAGGGAGACACAGTCACAAGAGAAGATAGGCCCCACAACAATAACAGGGCAATAAAAAGGACAGAATTACTTTTATCTAAGACTGCTAAAATGATTGCAAACAATACTGCCTACTGCCACTATACTTCTACAGTTCTTCAACAGTAACCTAAGAGTATAACTAGAACTTAGGCAAAAATCAGGTGTTATTCACTACCCACAATACAATATTTGGTTTCACAATGACCACATATTTCTACTAAAGTCCAAATGTCTGATGTCTTCGCGCACACCGTCGTTCTTCGCTGGTAGCGACAAGGGAAGCAAACAGAACTTTAAACACTAAACACAATTCCCACCAGGGACCTAGTTAAGGCCACTGGGGTGGTGAGAGGTTTGGTAAACAAACCATATGTTTTTTCGGCAAAAGCCCACTCTCTCCAAGGCTGCTGGAAAGAAAGAACCACAGAAACTGGTTCCTGGAATGAACCCACGGCCAAATCCCACTTCTAGGGTCGCCAGGGAAGAAGTGAAACCAGGAGATACGTGGTGACGAATCCACTCGAGGACTACCATGACCCGGACGATGCTGCAGCACTCCAAGGGCCAGCAAGACTTTGAAGGATCTGAGGTGAAGATGGATCTCCGATGGAACCAGGAATCAGAAGGATCTGTAGTGAAGATGGTTGATTCTGCAATCTTATCACAAGGAACTGGAACAAAATAAGGAAACTGCGGATGTGTCCCGAACTGGGGTTCGACGGACTCGACTTACAGTGAATGACCAGGGGCGCAGACCAGGTTCTTCCAGGACGTGCACACTCTTCTGTGGAGGGCGATCAACTTTGGGACATCCAGAACAGGAACCAAAAGAAACTACACTGGCATGGCAGTCGTGATGCATTTGAACTTCGGGTGAACATAACTTCGAACTGTAAAACAAAAGAAACGGTGGGTACAACTTGTGCGAACGGTGACGAACTTGACCTCCGCAGACAACATGGACAGAAAAGATGATCTGATGGTCGGACACTTTTCTGGTGAAGAATGGTGACGAAGACGTCCTCTTCTGGGTAGAGACTGATTCTGGATACGTAGGATGACAGACCACACCATGGAACATCAATGTGGTAGAAGACTGAGATTGTCCTTATACACTGGCAGCAATGTAGCTATATGATACACCTTCTTGCAATGCCAAGAGAACTGCACAATGACCAGATAATTTGCCAGGAGAATGGGCAAATTATCAATTTTGGGGCAATTATTTACTTGTGGGGCAATTGTTCTATACCTAGGGCAATAGTTCAGATGCACAGGGCCATAGTCCAGATGCATGGGGAAATAGTCCAGATGTGTAGGGCAGTAGTTCAGATGCCTGGAGCAATAGTTCAGATGCTAAGGGCAATAGTTCAGATGAACGGGGCAATAGTTCATACAACCAGGGGCAAATAACCACAATCCTAATGTCACAATGCAGTCAGTGCTTCTAGCAATTTCACAGTCATTCAGATAATTCAGCAATAAACAGTGGCATAAATAGTACAGATGTTATAGTTCCTTTGTAGCATACTGTGAGCTAAGCATCCTTAAATGGTCCCTTTCTTGGCTGTAGGGCCTACTGGAACAGGATCTGGCTACCCCTGAACATTTTGCTATGAAGGCCCCATCCACTATACTAGGGGGTATCACTTGTCCTATGTTAGTTGCCCTGAACACTAAAGGCCTAAATGCCTTATTTGCTATAGGGCCTATATGCCCTACTTACTATGATGCTGGCTTTGCCTCGCTAGATAGGCCTGGGCTGCCCTTACTAGTACTGGGCAGGCTTGCCCTCACTACCTAGGCTGGGGCCCTTTACCACTGCTGGGCTGGCTTACCCTAATTCACTAGGCCAGGGCTGCCCTTACTACCATTAGGCTGGCTTGCTCTAACCCACTAGGCCAGGGCTGTCCTTACTACCAATAGGCTGGCTTGCCCTAATCCAACAGGCCGGGGCTGCCCTTACTACTACTGGGCTGGCTTGCCCTTACTCACTAGGCCTGGACACCCTTCTGTACCTCAGGCCTGGTGCCCTACATTTACCTCGGGCCAGGTGCCCTACCTTTAGCTTGGCCTGGTGCCCTTTATCACTTGGGGCCTGGCGCCCTAAATACTGAGGGCCTGGTGCCCTGCTTTAACCTTATGGGCCAGGTGCCCCCTCTATTCTGGGCCTGGAAACCCACTTTATGTTGGGCCTGGTAGCCCTCCCTTCAAACTGGGCCTGCTGCCCTCTTTAAACTGTGGGCATGATGCCCTTTTAACTTAGGCTTGATGCCCCTCTCAATACTGGGCCTGGTGCCCTTTTAATACTGGGCCTGGATTACCCCTTTCAATTTTCATATGGCCAGAAGTGGCAGGGCCCCTTTAATTTCTTAGCTCCCTGAAAGCTACTGTCTCTCAATCTCTCTGCCCCTCCTTCAGACCAGCCCCCTTCTGAATATTAATGGGCCTTTACTTGGCCTTGATTCCTTGGCCCCTCCCCATGGGCATCACTACACCCGCCTCTTTTAATAATTAATAGGGTCCTTGCAACCCGATTCCCCTGTGGCGCTCAGCTGCTCCTCCAAGCTCCTAGTGTGCTAACAAATAAAAAAAAACTTTTCTTCTTTTAGAGACTTAGGTGGACATCATGAATAAGCATGCTGCCACCGACTCACCGCACCACACCATTCGGGAGGCAGCCGGGAGGTGGGTGGTCTTGCTGGCAGAGGGAGGGAGGGAGTGAAAGAATGACAGGCGGGGTGGCGGATGACTCAAGGGGGCCTCGGTGGGCTGACAGAATGAGTGCCGATGAGGCACCTCTCTGCTGCCGATGGGGGACTGAAATTAAACTTTTTAACAAAATAAGGGGCCAAAACAAATAAACGATGGGGCTTTTCAGCCCAAAACAACCAAACAGTATGTTCTCTTTCTTCATGGTGTCCCGATGGCACCACCGACAGCAACACAGAGCCGAAACAGGAGTCTTCTGGCAGGGGAGGCAGAACAGGCACACAGCTAAGCCCTAGGGATGGCTTCAACACAAGGTAAGCCCTAACCTGTCTCTTTGACCTCTGTGTCCTCTCTCTTCTACAGCTGCCCAGGATCAACTGCTCTAAAAACTGTTAAACTTTCAAACTTGAACGCCCACGGTTCTAGAATGGCTGGAGTGGAATGCTGTGCATGAGCAGCTCAGCACAGCATTCCATCCAGGCCATTGTTACTGAAGCTGTATCAAAATATATTTTTTTCACAAAGTTTTAAGTGCAAAGGGCACTTTTCTTTATTATTTACAGTGTGTACCCACTATAAGGAGGAGAATTAACATTGATGGGGCCCCTTTTTACCTTTACCCTGCAGTCTACACCTAAAGCAGGCACCCTGGGCACCTGTAAACCCCATATTGATTTATTTATTTTTATTTTTCTGGGATGCCCCAACTTTGGGGCATTACAGATTTGGGCCCGCCTAAAAATACATGTTCCATGTATTCCCTTAAACATTTTATAAAAGACACTTTCTTAACATCTCTATAATTTCATTTAACACTCTATAAAATCCTACTTTGGTAACATACTTTAAGATATCTATAACTACTGTAAAACTTTAAGTTTATTAAAATAAAGTGACTGTGTCTGGGGAATTACTTTGAATAGATCTACATACGGTGCCAAGAGACAAGTTGGGAGGCTTCCATTATATACCTTCTGGGGGAACAGCTGCATTATATATTTGGGATCTACAGGGTTGGAAACCTATGGGTTCTTGGACAATGCATTCTGGTTCTAGAAAATCAGGCATTTCAGGTTCCATCTTTGGGATAACAATTGGCGGTAAAAGGAATTCACATTAGAAGTGCGAATCCATGGTTCTTTACATCAACTGGTTGGTGATTCTAGTCCCAACATTTTGTCTTTTATGGACCCCTGCCTCTCCTTTGGTGTAAGACTGTCCTGATCTTTAGTGAGAACAGCATCTCTGAAAGAACAGGCTTTTTAGATATTCCGGTGAACAAGCTTGGTATTGTTTCCTAATTTTTGCTGGATCTTGTGTACAGGTAATTTGGGATAAGGTATCTTAATAATGCAATATGGTTCGAGTTCCCACTTTGAAGACAATTTGCTGCATTTTTGAGTTTTCTTCAGCATTACTCTTTCTCCAATAAGTAAGGATGTAGCATTAGCCTTGGTATCATAATTTGCTTTTTGTTTTTGCCGTACTTGCTCCATGAGTTTGCACACACTTTGTCCAGCTTCCTGCAGACATTGGTTATGTTCTTGCACCCAGTTTGTAACTGGCTTCTTTACTTTGGTTTCATTCAGCGGCACCTCTAATACTAGGTCCATCGGAAGTCTTCTATATCATCCAAACATTGAATAGTGAGGTGTATAACCAGTAGAACAGTGTATGGTATTATTGTATAGATACGTGAGTTTGGAAAGCAAAGCTGGCCAGTAGGGACATTTATGCTCAGGTAGGGCTCACAACATTTCAAGTAGAGTCTGATTTGTTCTTTTGCAGAGTCCATTACTTTGAGGATGGTAGGCAGTGGTTTTCAACTTATGGCTTCTGTAAAGGGTGCAGAGTTCATGAAACAGCTTGGATTCGAAAGAGGTTCCTTGGTCTGTAAGAATTTTTGTAGGGTAACCGAAAGATCGTACAAAACATCTCAAAAAGGTCTCAGCGGTAGTTCAAGCAGATAGGTCTTTTACTCAACTTGCAGCCACAAACTTGGAAAAGTGATCAACCATAGTGAGAACATATATGTGTCCATTGGTGCTTGGGTCCAACTTTAAGTGATCTAGAGCAACTAGTTCCAATGGTGCGTTACTAATTACTGGGTGAAGAGGAGCTCTCCGATTACTCTTTTCTCTGTGCTTTAAATTACAGGCTGGACATTCTTCACACCACTTTATTATATCACTAAGCATTCCTATCCAGTAAAACCTTCTTCTAATAACAGCCTCAGTTCTTTTGTGACCAAAATGTCCTGAGTTATCATGGTATGCCTCTAATACTACTGATGCGCTGCTTTTTGGAACTAAACAGGGTACTAAATGAGAAAAAGACCAAGGTAGAAAGGTCAGTGGGGGATGCCGCTACAGAAGGTAAAGCCATCAAAAAATGGAGAGCAATGAGTACCAGTGCCCGTAGTCTGGGTAACAAGCTTCCTGAATTAGTGGCCTTGATGGAGGAGGAACATCTGGATATCGTGGCAGTCACAGAAACATGGTACACACAGAACCATGACTGGGACATAAACATACCAGGATACACTATCTACAGGAGGGACAGGGAGGGTAAAAGGGGAGGAGGAGTAGCTCTCTACATAAGAGAAGAAATCAAAGCAACAGAACAAAAGGGTAAACAGGGAGGAGAAGAAGCACTGTGGGTCAATTTGGAGGCAGACAGTGGCAACACAATCTGCACAGGGGTTGTATACAGACCCCCCTCTCAGGGGGAGGAAATGGATAAGGAAATGATAGAAAGTATACTTAGAATGGCAGATAAAGGGGAGATATTGCTGATGGGTGATCTGAATATGCCAGATGTTAACTGGAGTGCAGTTGCAGCAGCCACTTCTAAGAGTGGGGTTATTCTAGATGCCCTACAGGGGGCATGCCTTAGACAACTAGTATTGGAGCCCACTCGAGAGGGAGCAATCTTAGATCTGGTTCTCTCAAATGGAGATGAAGAGGGATCACAGATGTAGAAGTGGGTAGCCATCTGGGAACTAGCGACCATCGAACAGTATGGTTCACAATAAACACAACAATAGAGTCAAGCCATACAAAGACAAAGGTACTGGATTTTAGGAGGGCTGACTTTGCCAAAATGGGTGAGTGCCTAAGGAATGCACTAGCAAATGGGCAGGAAGGAGGGGTGGAAGAACAATGGGGAATAATAAAAAACTGCCATCACAGAGGTAACAAGCCTTCGTGTGAAGCAAATAAACAAAATGAAACAAGGTAAGAGACCACTATGGTTCTCAAAGGAAGTGGCAGTGAAGGTTCAAGAGAAAAAGAAAGCATTCAGGAAGTACAAGGAATCACAGAAGGAATAGGACAGAGAACTGTATCAGTTAAAGCAAAAGGAAGCTGGAAAGGCAGTCAGAACAGCAAAGGCCCAAACCGAGGAAAAGATAGCCAACTCAGTTAAGAAGGGGTATAAAACCTTTATAGGTACATCAGGGAGCGAAGGAAGACCAAGGAGGGATAGTGAGGCTTAATAAAGGGGAGGAGGGTGGGCAGAGGGTGACTGTGAAAAGCAGAGATACTAAACAAATATTTTGCTCAGTATTTACAAAGGAAGAGGAGGTACCTAAAACAAACAGTAGAAACACTCTGGATACAGAAGTTGATACCAGCCCATCTACAGAAGAAAGGGTTCTGAAACCGCTCTTAAAACTGAAGGTGGACAAAGCAATGGGGCCTGATGGGATTCATCCCAGAATTCTAAAAGAACTAAGGGTAGAACTAGTGACACCACTGACTATCCTCTTTAACAAATCATGGGAGGATGGGGTGGTACCTGAGGACTGGAGGAGGGCAGATGTGATTCCCCTTCACAAAAGTGGGAGCACGGCAGAAGCAGGAAACTACAGACCTGTTAGTTTAACCTCAGTGGTAGGGAAAATGATGGAATCACTTCTGAAGGAAAGAATTGTTGAGTATCTAGAGGCCAGAGGGGCACAGGACCCAAGGCAGCATGGATTCACAGTGGGAAGGTCATGCCAGACAAATCTGATAGATTTCTTTGACTGGGTGACCAAAGTAGTTGATCAGGGAGGGGCTGTGGACATGGCCTACCTAGACTTTAGCAAGGCATTTGACACAGTCCCACACAAAAGATTAATATACAAGTTAGCCAGCCTGGGAGTGGGTCCCAAGATGACAGCCTGGGTAAAGAATTGGCTGGAGAATAGGACACAGAGAGTAATAGTAAATGGAGTCCACTCTGAAAAAAGGGGGGTTAGTAGTGGGGTACCACAGGGTTCAGTATTAGGACCGGTCCTCTTCAATGTCTTTATAAGCGACATTGCAGAGGGACTGGAAGGAAAAGTATGTCTCTTTGCAGATGACACAAAGATCTGCAACAGAGTTGATGCACAAGGTGGGGTGAAAAGGATGAGAAGGGACTGGCAAGGTTAGAGGATTGGTCAAATGTATGGCAGCTTAGATTCAATGCTAAGAAGTGCAAGGTAATGCACTGGGAAACAAAAACCCAGGGGAAGAGTACACAATGGGGGGTGAGATACTAACAACAACAAAAATGGAAAGGGACCTGGGGGTAGTCATATCAGATGACCTAAAGGTGGTCAAGCAATGTGAGAGGGCAGCAAGAAGGGCTGGGGAATACTGGGATGCATAGGGAGAGGCATCACCAGTAGAAAACAAGAAGTTATTATCCCTCTGTACAGACAGCTGGTGAGACCACATCTGGACTACTGCGTGCAGTTCTGGAGACCCAATCTCCACAAAGGCATAGACAGGATGGAAGCTGTCCAGAGGAGGGCAACTAAAATGGTGCAGGGTCTGCACCAGAAGACATATGAAGAGAGACTTAAGGAGCTTAATATGTATAGCCTCGAGGAAAGGAGGAGGGGGACATGATAGAAACTTCAAGTACCTCAAGGAATCAACAAAGTCCAAGAGGGTAGCATCTTTCAAAAAGAGGTGTTCAAGAACAAGGGGCACAATTTGAAGATAGAAGGCGGCTCAGAGGTAATTTAAAGTATTTTTCACAGAGAGGGTTGTGGATGTATGGAGCGGCCTTCCAGAGGAGGTTGTGAGTCAAAAACAGTGGTGGAATTCAAGCATGCATGGGACAGTCATAAGGCAATTCTAGGGGTTGGGGGTAGGAAGAAGTAGGCTGCTGGTTAACTAGGATCTGCAGCTTATCCATCAGGTAGGGAAATGGGCAGACTGGGTGGGCCAAGCGGTCCTTATCTGCCGTCAAATTCTATGTTTCTATGTTTCTATGATCTGAGTCAATTCCACGTGCGGATTAGGGTCTCTACTTTTTTTAACTAAGCGACAATCTTCTATGGCCAGATGAGTTCTGTGTCTCCAAAGTTTCATTGCTTCTGTGTTCAGCTTCTTCCGTTCTCGTTTGGTCATACGTTTCTGTGCAGCAACTAGAGCTTTAACCTGCTTGACAGTAGGATCTTGGTCTTGTAATTTTACCCATAGACTTTTATGGTTTGCAATTGTATCATACATTTCTGGTTGAATTTTTACTTCAGGCTCTGGAACAACTTGATAACATGCTCGTACAATCACAGCTGGTACTTGAAGAAAAGGTGACATTTCTATGTTTTCTAACATGGTATCATCCACTTCTGCTTCCTCTTGTCCAGTCATCCGAGACAAGGCATCTGCGTTCGTATTCGCTTTACTAGAATGATATTTTAGGGAGAATTGATAATTTGCAAGTCAAGAGGCCCACCTCTGCTCTAGGGCTTCTAGCATTGCAGTATTCAAGTGTGCCAAAGGGTTATTATCTGTGAAAATCGTGAAAGGGGTAACAGCCAAATATTGACGGAACTTTTCTGTGATCACCAATACCAGTGCTAAAAACTTGAGTTTGAAAGAGCTGTAGCAGGCATCATTCCACTCAGAGCCTCTTAACCCTCGGCTTGCATAAGCTATTACTCGTTCTACACTATTCTGTTCTTGTGCGGGTACTGCACCCAACCCTTTGTTACTGGCATCGATATATAAAAGAAAAGGTTTCACGTAATCCAGATAAGCTAATATAGAAGCCTCAGTTAGTACCTTCTTTAACTGATCAAATGCTTTCTGTTGCTCAGCTGCCCATATAACCAGATGATTCTTTGGGACTCGGCCTTCTGCCAATCCTCTTAAATGTTTGTGCAATGGTACAGCAATTTTGGAAACGTTCTTGATAAATCTATGATAATATCCCACAAAACCTAAGAACTTTTGGACATCTGTAACAGTAGTAGAAACAGGCCAATCTTTCACCACTTCACTCTTTTCTGGGTCTGGTGTCACTCCCTTCAGAGGAAACTATATGTCCCAGATAACTTACTTTAGATTGCAATAGATGGCATTTAGGTGGTTTGATTTTAAGACCATATTGAATTAGTCTTTGAAACACCTCATCCAAGTGAAGTAGATGGTCTTCGTGAGTCTTTGAGTATACGATGATATCGTCCAAATATAACAATAGGATATCAAAATTTCGGCTTCCAAGACAATGTTCAACAAGTCTCTGGAAAGTTCCTGGGGCGTTACACAGTCCAAAAGGCATCCTTGTGAACTCGAAAAGACCCATGGGGGTGATAAAGGCTGTTTTCTCTTGATCCTTTGGTGCCATAGGAACTTGCCAGTATCCACTGGTTAAGTCTAGAGTGGAGAATACGGCAACAGATTGGAGAGCCGTGAGGGAATCTTCTATCTGAGGCAAAGGATACGCATCCTTATGGGTGATGACATTTAATTTGCTGTAATCAACACAGAATCGGATCTTACCATTTTTTTTCTTCACCAAGACAATCGGAGCTGCCCATAGGCTGTGGCTTTCTTTGATGACTTCAGCCTCTTTCATTTCTCTGATCATCACCTTTACTTGTTGGTACATGGCTGGTGGGATAGGCCTGAATTGCTACCTGATAGGTGGATGTCCATGGGTACTGATGTGGTGCTGTACCCCACGAGCTAGGCCTGGATAAAAAATTGGCTAGACAACAGGACGCTAAGAGTAGTAGTAAATGGAGTACACAGTGAAGAAAGGAGGGTTACTAGCAGGATACCGCAGGGCTCAGTACTGGGACCGGTCCTTTTTAATGTCTTTATAAGTGACATTGCAGAGGAACTGGGAGGAAAAGTATGTCACTTTGCAGATGACACAAAGATCTACAACAGGGTTGATACACAAGATGGAGTGGAAAGGATGAGAAGGGACTTGGCAAGGTTGGAGGAATGGTTAAATGTATGGCAGCTTAGATTCAATGCAAAGAAGTGAGAGGTAATGCACATGGGAAACAAAAACCCAGGGGAAGAGTACAAAATGGGGGGGTGGGTGAGATACTGACAACAGTAAAAATGGAAAGGGACCTGGGGGTAATTATATCAGATG
This sequence comes from Neoceratodus forsteri, assembly GCA_016271365.2. Classification (NCBI taxonomy): domain Eukaryota; kingdom Metazoa; phylum Chordata; order Ceratodontiformes; family Ceratodontidae; genus Neoceratodus; species Neoceratodus forsteri. The sequence continues at coordinate 378,415,526 of CM057449.1, forward strand.
ACCTAAAGGTGGGCAAGCAATGTGAGAAGGCAGTAAGGAAGGCTGGGGGGGATACCAGGATGCATAGGAAGAGGCATCAATAGTGGAAAACAGGAAGTTGCTATCCCTCTGTACAGACAGTTGGTGAAACCCCATCTGGAGTACTGTGTGCAGTTCTGGAGATCCCATCTCTGCAAAGACATAGACAGAGTGGAGGCTGTCCAGAGGAGGGCAACCAAAATGGTGCAGTGTCTGCATCAGAAGACATATGAAAAAAGACTAAAGGAGTTTAATATGTATACCCTTGAGGAAAGAAGGGAGAGAGGGGACATGATAGAAACTTTCAAGTACCTCAAGGGAATCAACAAAGTCCAAGAGGGTAGCATCTTTCAGAAAAAGAGATGTGCAAGAACAAGGGGGCACAATTTGAAGATAGAGGGGGGATGGCTCAGAGGTAATGTGAGGAAGTATTTTTTCACAGAGAGGGTTGTGGATGCATGGAACAGCCTCCCTGAAGAGGTCGTGGAGTCAAGAACAGTGGGGGAATTCAAGAATGCATGGGATAGACATAAGGCAGTCCTAGTGGGGGGTAGGAGGAAGTAAGCTGTTGGTTAACTAGGATCTGCAGCTTATCTGTTAGGTAGAAAAATGGGCAAACTAGGTGGGCCAAGCGGTCCTTATCTGCTGTCAAATTCCATGTTTCTAAAATCTAAGGAGTGTTGGTTAAAAGCTTCTTTATGGTGTAAAACCACTTCCAGTACATCAGCTCTTTGCTTTACAGTGGTCTTGGGATTGCCCAAATTAATCTCTTTAGCCCATTCTGGTATATTATCACTTTTCATTTTTTCTTCAGGCACTACCTTTATCTCTTCTTCAGCATCAATAATGTCTTGCAAACATACGGTGTGGATCTGGGAAACTGGCTGATTTCTGTAAAGTTGCACGTCATGAGTCCCGTAATTTAACACTTTAAACGGAATCCGACCTCTGGTCATGGTAGCTATACTCCGAGCCACTATTATAGGTTCTTCTTTGTTCGTAGGATATGGTTCCACTAAAGCATCATAATTCTGATCCCTCGGGCCCACCTTTGCTTTGCACCGTAGGGTGTTTTAGGTGCCCAGCTTTAACGTTACTGGCCTGGTATCTGTCACTTGTACTTTGCCAGTCTCACCCTCAGCATTGGCAAACCGTTAGTGGCATTGCAGAGGATGGATGGTTTGCTGCAGGGCATATTTATCCACTTGGGGTATGTGCTTGGCTTTCTGCTGGAGAATGTGCACTAGCTCATTGAAACGATTCTGTAAAACATTCATCCCCAAAATTAGTGGTGGCAAATGATCACGTTCCAGGTCAATAATAATTATACCTTGTCTGCTTTAAGTGTTCTTTCCCAGTTGGATATCAGCTTCTAGATATCCCAGATATGGTACTTCATCTCCATTGCTTGCTATTAACTTCACCCAAGATCTGGGAGGTGGCTTAAGATCATCGGGTGTCCAATACTTCCAGATGTCTCATCCTTGTATCGTAGTAACCTGTGATCCTGTATTTAACAAAGTCATAAGTTCGATACCAGTCTACCTTTACCAGTACCATTGGACCTTTGCAGATGAAACAGGACTCATCTAATGGGGCTGTTGGACCTGGTCATCTGCTCTTCGAGGGTTGGTCTTATCCCCGAAGAATTTCTGTTTAAATTCAGGGTGGCATCTGCTGACTGACTACATCTTCATTATATATGGCCACTAACACCACACCAATGACATATGGGTCTTCCCTGGCTGTCGAACTCATCCGTGGGGCACCTCCCTTCACTCCTTCTTGGATGATTTATGTGATAATTTCCCTTCCTTTCTTTTCCAGGCTGATTGAGAGATATCTCATTTTTCCACCCTGCTTTTAGACTTTGCATTTCTTTGCACATTTCTGCCACCTGGTGGGTCAGGGTGGCAATCTGCTCGGTCAGCTCAGAGTGTTGACTGGCACTGGTCTGCACAGAACAGAACGGTGTCTATATCCTTGGTCCACACATCTGTTCATGCTCCGAATACTGGCTCAGATATGCAACAGTTTCTGTTCTGTACTCCAATCACTGTGGGGACAGTTCTTTGGGTTGAAGTCTCATTCTCCAAGAGTTGTCTTCCTTCCACCCTTCTGTAGGATACTCAGGCCATTTAGTTCCCATTGAAGCTGCCATCTGTGGATATGCCTGAGCCTCATCTCCAGAGTGTCCAGAACTGAATATCCTAATTGTTTTCTCCTTAAAGTCTAGGAAATCAGCCTCAGGGTCCTGTAAATGTAGCATGTGGAGCTCTCTCTTCAGGGCTTTGCTATGCATCCCTTCAATGAACTTTTCTACCAGCACTCTGTCCGCATCTCAGACTTCCGCAGCATCTACCCTCTCTATAGCTCTCAATAGCACTTGTGGACTCAATGCGAACTCCCGCAGGGTCTCCTGGGGTTTCTGAGTGTGAAAAAAGAACTTCATTTTTAAATCAGACACAGTTTGAGCATCAGAGATTTGCTGCAGCCTTTGTAGAATCTGTTCTGCCGTAACTTTTACTCCACTTAGCCAGGACTGAACTTCTCAATGAGCAGCTCCCTTTAGTTGCCCAATTAGGATTTCAACCTTCTGTTGCTCGGGGACCTGGTATAACTTAAACATAGCCTGCATCTTTGAGTGGAACTACCCTAAATTGCTGGTCCCACTTCCAACTCTTTCTGCAGAAAATTGCGGAAGCCGTGGCGCTCCAAAGTAATACAGCATGGTTAATGGAGATGGCGGAATACTCCCTTGAGGTCCATCTCAATCTCCTCCAACCGACTCTCTGTCTCCACCGGACAATCCACTACTACACCCTGGCTCCATTTGTACTTTTCCCTAGGCAACTCCAACTTTGGACTGCTTGGATAAATAATCATCTGTATCCTGCTGACTACACCAAAAAATTTAGTTTGTGATGGACTGAGGTGGTGCTCCTAATATGAAGATGGAATAAAATGAGTGAGACTCCAAGGTCCGAATTATTGTGGATAAGATAACAGTTACCCAGACAAGGAGAGGCAGGAGTTGTCCAAGAGATTCAGCGTCCGCAGGGTATTTATTTAGTAACAGTGGGTAGGAATACACAGTCACAAGAGAAGATAGGCCCCACAACAATAACAGGGCAATAAAAAGGACAGAATTATTTTTATCTAAGACTGCTAAAATGATTACAAACAATATTAGAATATGTATCTTGGCTTACTGCCACTATACTTCTACAGTTCTTCAACAGTAACCTATGAGTATAACTAGAACATAGGCAAAAATCAGGTGTTATTCACTACCCACAATACAATATTTGGTTTCACAATGACCACAGATTTCTACCAAAGTCCAAATGTCTGACGTCTTTGTGTGCACCGTCGTTCTTCTTTGGTAGCTACAAGGGAAGCAAACAGAATGGTTGAACACTAAACACAATTCCCACCAGGGACCTAGTTAAGGCTACTGGGTTGGTGAGAGGTTTGGTAAATGGACCATATGTTTCTTCAGCAAAAGCCCACTCTCTCCAAGGCTGCCGGAAAGAAAGAACCAGAGAAACTGGTTCCCGGAATGAACCCACGGATGTGTTGTCGGACTCCACAGTGGATGTAAAGGATTCCTTGGCCAAAACCCACTTCTAGGGTCACCAGGGAAGATGCAAAACCAGGAGATGCATGGCGACGAATCCACTTGAGGACTACCACAACCTGGAAGGTGCTGCAGCACTCCAAGGGCCAGCAAGACTCTGACGGATGTGAGGTAAAGATGGATCTCTGAAGGAAGCAGGAACCAGAAGGATCTGTAGTGAAGATTGTTGATTCTGCAATCTTCTTACAAGGAACTGGAACAAATAAGGAAACGGCGGACACGTCCTGAACTGGGGTTCAACGGACTCGACTTACGGTGAATGACCAGGGGCACAGACCAGGTTCTTCCAGGACGTGCACACTCTTCTGCGGAGGTGACCAACTTCGGGACATCTGGAACAGGAACCAAAATAAACAACACTAGCACGGCGGTCGTGATGCGTCTGAACTTTGGTGAATGTAACCTCGAATTGTAAAACAAAAGAAACGGCAGGTGCGACTTGTGTGAATGGCGACAAACTCGACTTCGGCAGATGACACGGGTGGAAAAGACGATCTGATGGTCAGACACTTTTCTGGTGAAGAATGGTGATGAAGACGTCCTCTTCTGGGTAGAGACTGATTCTGGATACGTAGGATAACAGACCACACCATGGAACATCAATGTGGTAGAAGATAGAGACTGTCCCCCTACACTGGCAGCAATGTAGCTATATGATACACCTTCTTGCAATGCCAAGAGAACTGCACAATGGCCAGATAATTTGCCAGGAGAATGGACAAATTATCAATTTTGGAGCAATTATTTACTTGTGGGGCAATTGTTCTATACCTAGGTCAACAGTTCAGATGCACAGGGCCATAGTCCAGATGCAGGGGGCAATAGTCTAGATGCTTGGGGCAATAGTTCAGATGCTTAGGGCAATAGTTCAGATACTTAGGACCATAGTTCAGATGATTAGAGCAATAGTTCAGATGCACGGGGCAATAGTTCATACAACCAGTGGCAAATAACCACAGTCTTAATGTCACAATGCAGTCTTGGTGCTTCTAGCAATTTCACAGTCATTCAGATGCTTCAGCAATAAACAGTGGCATAAACAGTACAGACGTTATAGTTCCTTTGTAGCATACTGTGAGCTAAGCACCCTTAAATGGTCCCTTTCTTGGCTGTAGGGCCTACTGGAATAGGATCTTGCTACCTCTGAACGTTTTGCTATGAAGGCCCCATCCACTATACTAGGGGTTATCACTTGCCCTATGCTAGTTGCCCTGAACACTAAAGGCCTAAATGCCTTATTTGCTATAGGCCATAGGGCCTATATGCCCTACTTACTACTATGCTGGCTTTGCCTCGCTGGATAGGCCTGGGCTGCCCTTACTAGTACTGGGCAGGCTTGCCCTCACTACCTAGGCCAGGGCCCTTTACTACTGCTGGGCTGGCTTACCCTAATTCACTAGGCCGGGGCTGCCCTTACTACCACCAGGCTGGCTTGCTCTAACCCACTAGGCCAGGGCTGCCCTTACTACCATGAGGCTGGCTTGCCCTAATCCAACAGGATGGGGCTGCCCTTACTACTACTGGGCTGGCTTGCCCTTACTCTCTAGGCTGGGGCACCCTGCTTTACCTCGGGCCTGGTGCCCTACATTTACCTCAGGCCAGGTGCCCTACCTTTAGCTTGGCCTGGTGCCCTTTATCACTTGGGGCCTGGCGCCCTAAATACTGTGGGCCTGGCACCTTCCAAAATAGGCCTGGTGCCCTGCTTTAACCTTATGCGCCAGGTGCCCCCTCTATTCTGGGCCTGAAAACCCGCTTTATGTTGGGCCTGGTAACCCTCCCTTCAAACTGGGCCTGCTGCCCTCTTTAAACTGTGGGCCTGATGCCCTTTTAAATTAGGCCTGATTCCCCATTCAATACTGGGTCTGGTGCCCTTTTAATACTGGGCCTGGATTGCCCCTTTCAATTTTCATATGGCCAGAAGTGGCAGGGCCCCTTTAATTCCTTAGCTCCCTGAGAACTGCTGTCTCTCAATCTCTCTGCCCTTCCTTCAGACCAGCCCCCTTCTGAATATTAATGAGGCCTTTACTTGGCTTGATTCCTTGGCCTCTCCCCGAGGGCATCGCTACACTCACCCCTTTTAATAATTAATAGGGTCCTTGCAACCTGATTCCCCTGCGGCACTCAGCTGCTTCTCCAAGTGCCTTGTGTGCTACCAAATAAACAAAAAAAAACTGTTCTTCTTTTAGAGACTTAGGCGGACAGCACGAATAAGCGTGCTGCCACCGACTCACCGCACCACGTGATTTGGGAGGCAGCCGGGAGGCGGGCGGGCTTGCTGGCAGAGAGAAGGAGTGAAAGAACAGCGGGCAGAGTGGGGAACAACTCAAGGGGGCCTCGGAGGGCCGACAGAATGAGCGGCAATGCGGCGACACTCTGCTGCCGACGGGAGACCAAAATTAAACTTTTTAACAAAATAAGAGGCCAAAACAAATAAACGACAGGGCTCTTCAGCCCAAAACGACCGAACAGAAAGATCTCTTTCTTCGTGGTGCCCAAATGGCATTGCCAACTGCAACACAGAGCTGAAACAGAAGTCTCCTGGCAGGGGAGGCAGAGCAGGCACACAGCTAAGCCCTAGGGATGGCTTCAACACAAGGTAAGCACTAACCTGTCCCTTTGACTTCGGTGTCCTCTCTCCTCTACAGCTGCCCAGGATCAACTGCCCTAAAAACTGTTAAACTTTCAAACTTGAACCCCCAGGGTTCTAGACTGGCTGGAGAGGAATGCTGTGCAAGAGCAGCTCAGCACAGCATTCCCTCCAGGCCATTGTTACTGAAGCTGTATCAAAATATATTTTTTTTACAAAGTTTTAAGTGCAAAGGGCATTTTTCTTTATTATTTACAGCATGTATCCACTATAAGGAGGAGAATTAACATTGGAGGGGCCCCTTTTTACCTTTACCCTGCAGTCTGCACCTAAAGCAGGCACCCTGGGCACCTGTAAACCCCATATTGATTTTTTTTTTTTTTTCTGGGATGCTCCAAATTTGGGGCATTACAAATATATAATCCCTATATAATATATAACAATATATAATTATAAATAATATATAATGAATAATTAATGAATTGTAATTCTGATATTTCTCAATAAACAGACAAACAATATACAGTATGTAGGATATAGAATGTCCTGTGTTCAAATATGGCATTTATCTCTATGAGTGAGGGGGGTGGGACCATAACTCATGAGTGGCAAAGCCAGGAGTGAGCTATGATTGTCCCGCCACCTCACGAACAGAAATTGATGACATATTTGAATGCAGCCCATTGTATGTACTATGTATACAATGTCTGTGTTTGGTTTGACAATTAAGGAAAGATTCATTGTGAGATCGGCAGAATAGGCTGTCAGTCAAGTTGATAGTGATGTAGGCAAGTAAAAAATAAACAGTGTTATTTACCCACTGGATGAATAACATCGTTTATCTTTCACTTGGATGAGAGTCTTGAGAAATATTGCATTTATTTAATTAGTGGAACCCCTACATGTATTGTATACACTATGAATACATTCTGCTAATATAACAGCGTAAGCTGCCTGCAACTGTTTGTGGTATTAGTTTCCCATTTGCTGCTGTCACTTCTTCCCAAGTCTGCTATATAATGTCAGCTTCTGTTAGGGAGTTCATGGCCTTCTTACACCATGTGATGTTTGCAGTTCCTGCTTGAGCAGTCCAATTATTACTTGCCCCTTATAGACTTATTAACATTACTTACCACAGAAATTGGCTAATGTTGATCATATTGCTTGCATCTGGTTCTGTTTGCAATGATTCTGTTACATGAAATATTAGTGCACTCCCAGGTTCTGTTCCTTGTGGTAACAGCTGAGTAGTGCACAGTAACAATGGCGTCGTACAGGAGAGCGAGGCAACAACGGCATGTGCAGAAAGAGCGACCGCACAGAGCAGCTGAACGATGATACATGAGCAAATGACACAGCAGGACTGCATGGGTGAACCCCCATGCCAGGACACTGAGCACAGTGACCCGCACAGAGCGAGAGGCAGTAGGGCAAGCACAAGCAGGACCCCATGGCCACACACCGGGTGGCAGACACACCTGATCCCCTAACCCACGGCACAATGGCGGCACACCCTGCTGTAACAACACTGCCAATGCACTGATGAATCCCAGGCCCCCCCCACAGCACACTGATTACTCACCGGAGCAGGCTGAAGGACCAGCACAGACACCTGGGGATAGCACAGAACAAGGGGCGGGGGCCGATGGGTGACCACCAGAAATACAGCCCACACAGGAAGGGGCATCAGTGGGCAGGGGGAGCAGACCACAGACAAAAGGGGGGGGCACGGTGGAGGCAGGACCGCCATCCGGGAACAAGGATGTCAGTCAGATACATCCAGAGCCAACAGGGCAAACTGCTAGCCATCTACAATAGCTACATCTACAGGAAGGACAAAGCCGGGCCAAAGAAGGTGTATTGACACTGTGCAGAGGCATGACGGTACATCTGCCTCACCCTCATGCACACCCTGGACAACACTGTAGTTGCTTCCCTATGGGAGCATAACCATGCTCCTGATGCAGCAGACGTCGGTGTGTGTGCTGAGTTCTGGGGTCACTGCAAGACAGACCATGTAGGTCGCTGGCCAGTGCATCACAGGTGGTTGCAGCGAGCACATCAGGGATACCTGCAGCCTTTGTGGGTCACCTACCAGGGGTACACCTACTGTGACGGACCGTGCAGCACATGCAACATGCAGCATGGGGGTAGACTACCACAACAGCCATGGTCTCCAACCTTGCCATATTGGCTGAATTTACCTTAACGGGGGAAGGGGGGCTGATTCCTGCTCCATGACAGCAGCCAGGAGCGGAACCGGCTGGTGATATATGTCAGCAACCGGGGTCTGCAGCAGCTGCTGGACTGCCCAGACTGGTTCACCTTCAGGGCATGCTTGACACTTGGGACAGCTCTACACCATCCATGCCATCCAGTCAGGTGCAGTCCTGCCAGCTGTCTACGCCCTCACCTGCACCAGGAGGACCCAGACCTACAGTCGCCTACTGGGCCAGCTACGGCACCACCATCTGACACTTGCCCCCACCACTGTGCTGATTGATTTTGAGCATGCAAGCTGGTGCGCACTGTCCATCACCTTTCCAGACACCAACATATGGGGCTGTTTCTTCCACTACTAGCAGGCCATCTGGCGCAAGATCCAGCAGTGCCCAGAGGTGCTGCACCAGTACTCCATGGACCCAGACCTTGCTCTGCACCTCCGGATGCTGCTGACATTGGCATTCGTGCCACCCAGCGATGTGCCAGTGGTATTCCAGGAGATGCAAGCCTGGCCATACATGGTGCAGCACGAGGATCTGCTGCAGCCTGTCATGGACTGTTATGAAGATGCCTGGATCGGTCGCCCCAGCACCCTCTCAGGGTGTCATAGAGCAACATTCCAGATCGAGCAGTGGAACTGCCATGCTGCAACCATTCAGAGGCTGGCCAGGATGAACAATGTGGTTTAGGGGTGGCACCGAGCATTCAACACCAGGCTTGGTGCCTGCCACCCCAGTATCTGGAGACTGCTGGGGTGCCTCCATGAAGAGCAGCGGATGACAGTGGTACGATCTGAGCAGCTCATCTCAGTGGTGGAGATCCCTCAGAGCTGGCGTCGCTGTAGGGACCTGAATGCCCATGTTGCCACTGTTGTCACTGAATATACGACCTGGAGCCACTATGACTACCTCCGAGGGCTGGCACACAACTTCACCTTCCATGTGTGACCAGCCACAGATGTGTGGTGGGTGTGCCCCATGCCCTGCCACCCATGGACCACCTCCTGACAATGTCATCATGCCATGGGCTACGGGCTGGCTCCTTGCCCAGCAGTTGAGTGGTGCCACCCAGTATGGGCACCCGCTCCCCCTTCCCTCTTCTCCTTTGTCACTCTTTTGATGCTCGCTCCCCTTGCTGTCACCCAGTGTGCTTTTGCCTGTTCAGTACGTTCGCCCTGCACGTGCGTTCACCACCACTGTATACTCCCCCCCGGCAGTCGCCTGCTGTTGGTCATTCTGTGGGGACTAGCACATAAGGAGTCGCCCACATCACATACATCCTTTCCTTGATCTACCTCTAGTGGTAGCTGTTGAGTTGCTTAGTACCCTAGTGAGTCATCATAGCCCCCATTCCCACTTTAGTCCTATTCAGGATATCACTCCTTGGTGCTCTAACCTTATGGCATTCTATTCCTTTACTAACCTACTGTCCAAGGTTCTAGCACCATTTCCCACCACTAAACTTCACTGTTAACAATATCATGGTAAATACTTGCCTTTTTCCTCACCCTCACATTGTCTGCCTATCACTACAAACTTTTTTTTCTACATAGAATCTCTTTCATAATGCAACTGTACTGTTCAACTTCTCCCTCCATGGGTTTCCTACTGGTCATTCTTCTCCCTCTTTTCCCTTTTGGGTATTCTGAAATCATGAGTCATTGAACTTAACCCAGGACTGCTGCTCTGCTCTTGCGGTCCTCCCCTGCTGGTCCTCTGATAAAAGTCTAAAGCTGGTCTAAAGCTAGCATACATGAACATTAGAAGTCTCTTGGCTAATAAGATAGAACCCAGATGGTGACTTATTCTGTACAACCAAATATCCTTGCACTAATTAACATCTGGATAAAAACCCAGTATACCTGACTCTGTTTGTTCTATCACTGGATACAACTTAATCCACAAGCCCAGTACCTCCTCTAAGAGGGGTGGAGGTGCCTTGGTTTACTTCAAGGACCACCTACACCAAACATACAACACATCTGCACCCCATTCCTCTATTTTATATAAATTCATTCTTGTACTCACACTGGGAAACTCAAGAAATGTCACCCGGTATGCGTATAGTTGCAACAATAGCCGTGGTCAGATATTGCCAGATATTTTGCAATATTTCTAGAGATTCTTTATGGTGGTCCTACAGCAGCAGGTAGGTAAATAATTTCTCTAGAGATACCACAGAAATTTCAGGAAATATCTGATCATGTCAATTGCTACAACTGCATGCAACCCCTTAAAAGTAGTGGCCTCTCTGGTTTCGCTGCATTAGTTGATTATCTGTCCCCCCAGCTTCAATCTTCAATGAACGTTTACTGTTTGGAGACCTTAAGCTTGACTGGTCTTGCACAAAATCTAAGGATCTGGATGCAATCATCAGAATGCTTAAACTCTCCCCTGTTCCTATCTGGCAATCTTCTGGGAGCTCTAAATACTCCCTTCTAGATTGTCTCCTCACAAACAAGAGTGACAGAATAATCATGGCAGGTACCCTACGTGATGCTTATGATGCTTTCCCACAGTTGCTGTTTGGAGGGATTGTTTCTCTACAGTGCCTCCTACGCTGCTCTGTTTTAGAAATTTCTCAGCTGTATGACTTCTTATAGACTGGTCATCACTGTGTACCCAATCCTGCCCAAATGCTTCTTTAGCTGTTTTCTCAGATATTTTCAGAAATCCAAAACAAGCTTGCACTAGTCACTTAACATAGACTGGGGAGCTCTACCACATGATGGCTTACTGGTGACTGACCTGCCATAACAAACAAAAAAACACAGGAATAAATTCTGGAAAAGTTGTAAGTAATCTGGTTTGTTGTCAGACTGGGCTGAATAGTAAACATCTACAAAATTAGAGTTAGATCACAAAGAGCTTCTTCCATGGGGAAAAAACGTGATGCCACCCTTACTGAAACAAAAGTAAAAGATTTTGCATGATTTATAAGAATAACATATGAAAGGCTTAGCCTGTGGTTCAATGGGCTGAAGCAACCAGCCATGCCCCCTGCCTGGGCTATTTAATGTCATCCCCCCGCTTCACTCAGAAGCATTTTTTTCTTTGCAGCCAGAAGCTTTATCAACCCTGCTTCCTTCCCTTGCTTTGAGGTTTGCTTATTGGTTATGGACTTCTAGTTCATGTGGGCTTTTCTGCCTGGCTTGTGCTTCTCCTCCCTGGATCAGTATTTTCCTGCCCTCCAGCTATAGTCATGCTTCTCTCTGTTCTGTGGCTATCTGTTCTCCCTCGCTGCTCCCTCCCATTTCTGTTGCCACTTGCCCCATGGCCATCCATGCTGCTCCCTACTGTCTGTGTCTGTCCCCTCCTTTTCATTGCTAGTCCACTTTCAATTCCCCCCCCCTTTTCCCCTGTACCTCTGTCCCATCTTCTTTTAAACTCTTTTGCAGGTTTTCCTTGTTAACTGTGTTTTGCTGCTGCTCTCTCTCAACTGCTTGCTCTCCTCTTTCCAGGTTTGTATCTCAGACTGCATCTCAACTTTCTGCAGCTTTCAATTATTGCCTTCACTATGCCTGTTTGGTCCTGTAAGCATTCCTGCCAGTTGTTATCCTGCACCATCTTTTTATGTGTTTCAGTTAAAATTATTATGCTAGCAATGATTTTAAGCAGCCTGATTTTAGTTCCCACTGGGACATTGCATTTGAAATTTAATTGTACCTGCTACCTGAGACTTCCATCTTTCACCAATACTGAGCAATTTTATTTCCTGCTGCTTCTTCCCTGCATGGTGTCATGGTGGTCTTCTTGTGGCATCCCAGTAGTTCCCATGGTGGAGGACTGTGGTGTCACAGCAGGGCATTGTGGTTTCAGGTAGGGAATGGGCTACCTTCTAAAAGTGTTAATAAACCATGAATTTTAATAATCTACCTAATTTTATGATAATTTTGCATTTCAAGTATCAGTTGTGACTTTTGCATTTCAAATAATCATGCTATTGTTACCATTACAGATTTGAACAGTTGAAAAAAATCTTTATTTCCTGATAATTTGGCATGAACTCAACCATAATAAGAAATTTTCCTTCCTAATGTCACTATTCCATTTGGCCAGTTTTCTTCAATTGTTTGCTGCTACCTGTCTGAACTACTTAATTTACTATGCTGGCTAATGCTGGACTACATAATTTATTATGCTGGCTGATAATATACAGTAAATAGAATTCTGAATTTCACAAATAATTTGGCTTCCCTAATGGAACTAGTTGGCATGTATTCCCTGGAGGTTAAGGGAACTGATTTCTGCTCAGATTCTTAGACCCATGTGGGGCTCTGATGATTGCTTAGACTAACCCATGTGGAGGTTTGTCTTCATTGTGCTTGATGAAGAGTGTGTATGAACTACCTGGGGGTCCACAAATGCTTCACAGTTGTATTTATGCTCTTGTCCAGAATTGGAGGCATGCCAGCCATGACCATTAATTACCATGGCCCAGGATCTGCTCTGCAGCCAACGGTCTTACTCTGCACCCACAAAGTCCGCATCTTGAGCATGCGAAACTCAGGGTGGGGTCCTTTTCATCTGGCCTATAGTGGGAATCTCCTCATTCTGGGCAGAGCTTTAGTCATGCAAACACATCAGTGGCACCTCTTGATGTAGAATTTAAGACTTCATCTGTGAGGGGTGGGGCCCTTAAGCCCAAGGGGGTTCCTGTAGCTCACTGAGTGTGTTCGTTTGCACCTTCTAAGCTATTCTCCCTATGACTGCTTGTGGTTCACCTGGTCTGTTCTTAGGCTCATGTAGGCTGGCTGAGTGCCTCAGTGGTCATCGCGCTCCTCCTCCTGCCTTGTGGATTAGTACTCCTGTGTGGGAGTACCCTGTTGTTGCAGAGTGCACTCACAACCCTTCACGGTGTTCTGGTTAGAGGGATAGAGTGAGAGCTTTCCTCAAAACTGGAATATTGTCCAGCTCTCTTTAAGTGGGTTTCTAAATTGAAGCAACAGAGCTATCACTAAACAAAATATCCCAAAGCCTAGAGGGAAGTCGACCTAGGCCTTGGATACCAAGAGGTTTCCTCCTCAAAGGGTTTTTTCTTGTCCCCTGTGTCAAAGGTCATAATACCTAGCTAGGTATTAGTAGAATATTCCCTAGGTTGCTCAGGCAGGTTTTCACAGTTGGATGGTGGCCCTCCTTTGCCATTTACTCTCTCCTTAGGAAGTCATGCCTTCTTGCTATCTAATCATTCAGACCTATTTGAAGGTCACTAGACAATACCCATTGTCTCCTGCTGACCTAAGTGAAGGTCCTAAATACATGATACCTACTTGACCTATGTGAAGGTCCTCAATACAAGATACTTACTCTTCACCTTATGCAATGCTTTCTGCAGTATACTCTTTTAAGGCTCCTTCCTAAGGTACCTTTAGCCTAAGGGAGTCTTTCCCATGGCACCTCTAGTGGTGGAACATCCTCCAGGGATCCTTGCCTTTGGCATCCATACATGGTGGTATACCCAGTGGAACAAAAGGCAAATGGCCACAAAGGTTTATTCAACAAGTTCCACAAGCACAACACTATACCAAGTTACATAAACACTTTGAAAAGAAAGGCTTAGCCTGTGGTTCAGTGGACTGAAGCAACCAGTCATGCCCCATGCCTGAGCTATTTAACATTGTCCCCCCGCTTCACTCAGAAGCATTTTTTCTTTACCCCACCACCCTTCCCTCCTCCTCCTCCTCCTCCAGTGGCTCGTCTCTCTCCTTAGGGCTCCTTCCTAAGGTACCTTAAGCCTGAGGGAATCCTTCTCACAGCATATCTAAGGGTGGGACCCTCCTCCAAGGGTTCCTTGCCTTCAGTATCTCTACAGGGTGGTATATCCTGAGAAACAATAGGTGAACAGTGCTCTACTACACCGGTTTGACAACTTCATTGTCAACCAATGCTACAGCGATGGCTCTATGTCGACCACAATTTGCCGTTAACATAGAACCATTCATTTCGGACATTGTTTTCTTCAAGGGGGCTTCACTCCCCTGCACCCCCTGTAATTAAACAAATAAACTCTGAGATGAAGTTAATTTGGGTAGGAGGTGCAAGACCCCCAGAAAAGCAGTGCTGGGTCCCATGGTGACAGTACAGTGACCTGTCGATGTTGTTGCTATACTGTCATTCACAGTGCGGGAGTCACTGATCGATCGGCGTATGGGTGAACAGCCACAAAGCTTTATTCATCAAGTTGCACAAGCACAACACTATTCCAAGTTGTGTTAGCACATTGAAATGATAATATGCTTAGTGTCAGAATTACTGTAAGTTCTTTGCATGACAATGCAAGAATTTTATAGGGTACACAAAGTCATTTTTCATGCATGGTAAAAACACAAGTCTGTTACAAGTACAACAAGGTTTCTACAAGAGCATGATTTAAGTCTTAACACTAGCCAGTATATAATATTATTTCTTTTCCACTACAATTTGTGATTTAAATTGCTTAGCAGTGGCTAATACTGCTCCAAAAAACATGTAATTGCCATCTTTATTATTCTTAGTTGCAGGACGTGGAATACCAGAGGAAGGAAGTGTGTCTCGGAACCCTAGGTCCAACCATGTGAGCCAGTTGCTCAGTGGTTAGGACACTGGAAAAGTATTTTGGAAGCCTGGGTTCAGTTCCCAGTAGGTCACATTATTTTGTTTCCACTGCAGTTTGTGAACACTAGCCAAGAAATCTACAGGTTTAAAATGTAATACAGTGTTACTACATTGCATGTTTATAAAAACAGTGTAAGAAACAAAATGCTATACTTGCATTAGTCAAGAAAAATTCAAGTAAAATGTAGTGTTTAAGGATTATGGTACATAATGACACTTAATAATTATTATGCAAGGCAGATCACAATACTCAGAATACATACTGTACCTGTAAGCAAGTATGTTGCCATGGTGTTATTACAAATCATTGGGTGCAACCTGAGTTGTAGAAAGCTGCAGATACGTTAGTAAACCTTACAAAATGCATTATTTAGGTACAATTCAGTTTATATTACATACTGTATATTTGCCTTATATTTCTCCTTCATGTCATCATGGAGTTCAGGTTCAAACATCAAGCAAGTGAGCAGAAGCATGAGGAAAATTGTACAACTATGTTTCTTGAAAGAGGTGGCTGAAAAGGTAAGGGCTAAAATAGCAACATTCAGAAGGTACAAGAAGATGCAGGGGGGGAAGAGGATACAGAGGTGTATCAGGGGTAAGAGGAAAGCAAGGAAAACAATAAGGAATATGAAGGCACAGACTGAAGAGAGAATAGCCCAAGGGGTAACAAAGGGGATAAGACATTTTTTTAGGTTTATCAGTGAAAAGAGGAGGACAAGGGGAGGGACTGTAAGGTTGAAAAGGGAAGAGGGGGACTGTGTACAGCAGGACCAGAAAAAGGCAAGCATCCTAAACAAATACTTCTGCTCAGTGTTCACAGAGGAAGGAGAAAGGGAGAGGCCACAAAAATGCATCAGGAGATTTGGAGGGGATGAGGTGGACACTAGTCCATTTTTGGAGGAGAGATTCCTGAACGGACTTACAAATTTGAAAGTGGACAAAGCAATGTGCCCAGATGAGGAGCATCAAAGAGTATTAAGGTAACTTAGGAAGGTACCAGCTGCACCTCTGACAGTCCTATTTAACAGCTCACTGAAAAAAAGGAGTGGTTGAGAGGACTGGAGGAGGGCAGATGCAGTTCCACTACACAAAAGTGGTAGCAGGGAGGAGACCGGCAATTATAGGCCAGTCAGCCTTGCATTGGTGGTGGGAATGTTAATGGAATCACTGCCGAAAGAAAGGATTGTGGAATATCTGAAAGCCAATGAGTTACAAGACCACAGGCAGCATGGATTCATGGAAGGTGGTTCTTTGACCATGTGACTAAGGAATTGGATTGGGGGAAGTGGCGGACATAGCCTACTTGGACTGCAGTAAGTCTTTTGACACTGTTCCACGTAAAATACTAGTAGGCAAACTGGGTAGTTAGGTGTGGGTTCAAAGATGGTAAAATGAGTAATAAATTAGTTAGGGGATAGGCAACAGAGGGTGGTTGTAAATGGAGTACACTCCAAGGAAAGAAGGGTGATCAGTGGGGTGCCTCAGCGATCAGTGATGGGACCGGTCCTCTTTAATATCTTTGTAAGTAACATTGTACAGGAACTGGAAGAAAAGGTCAGCCACTTTGCAAATGACACCAAAATCTACAATAGGGTTAACACTCCAGGGGTGTGTGTGCAAATGGTGAACAGAGGCTTTAGAAAACTTGAGGACTGGTTAAAGGTATGGCAGTTGGGTTTCAATGCAAACGTGCAAAATAATGTACTTAGGGCACAGAAACCCAGGGGTGAAATACAAAATTGGTGGAGTGCTACTGATGATCATGAAACAGACCTGGGGGTAATCATATCGGATGACCTAAAGGTGACTAGGTAGTGTGACAAGGCAGTTGGGAGGACTAGTGGGATGCTGGGGTGCATAGGGAGGGTGTCACCACCAGAAAGAGGGAGGTGGAGTTGCCACTGTATAGACTGCTGGTAATACCCCACCTTGAGTACTGTGTTCAGTAATGGACACTGTATCTCCAGAAGGACATAGATGCAGTGGAAGCAGCCCAGAAGAGGGCAACTAAAATGGTGCAGGGTCTGCACCAAAAGCCCTACAACAAGTAACTGATGGACCTCAGTATGTATACCCTGGAAGTGAGGAGGGTGTGTATGATAGAGACCTTTAAATACCTCACTGGGTAAATAAGGTACAGGAGAGAAGTATTTTTCAGAGAAAAAGAGCACAAGAATAAGGCAGCATGCTATGAAGCTGGAGGTGGTAGATTCAGGAGAGATGTGAGAAAGTACTTCGTTACACAAAGAGTGGTGGATTCCTGGATCAGCTTTCCAGCAGAGATAGTGGAGGCAAAAACATTGATGGGGCTCAAGAATGCATGGGATAGGCGTTAAGGAATCTTAAAGGAAAGAAAGTGGGGAAGGGAAAAAGAACCATAAACTAATTAAGAGTCTTCAGTGATAGAAACATAGAAACATAGAAACATAGAATTTGACGGCAGATAAGGACTGCTTGGCCCACCCAGTCTGCCCATTTCCATACCTACTGGATAAGCTGCAGATCCTAGTTAACCAGCAGCCTACTTCTTCCTACCCCCACCCCTAGAATGGCCTTATGACTGTCCCATGCATGCTTGAATTCCACCACTGTTTTTGACTCCACAACCTCCTCCGGAAGGCCGTTCCATGCATCCACAACCCTCTCTGTGAAAAAATACTTCCTTAAATTACCTCTGAGTCACCCCCCATCTTCAAATTGTGCCCCCTTGTTCTTGCACACCTCTTTTTTTTGAAAGATGCTACCCTCTTGGACTTTGTTGATTCCCTTGAGGTACTTGAACGTTTCTATCATGTCCCTCCTCTCCCTCCTTTCCTCGAGGCTATACATATTAAGCTCATTTAGTCCCTCTTCATATGTCTTCCGGTGCAGACCCTGAACCATTTTAGTTGCCCTCCTCTGAACAGCTTCCATCCTGTCTATGTCTTTGCGAAGATTGGGTATCCAGAACTGCACGCAGTACTCCAGATGGGGTCTCACCAGCTGTCTGTACAGAGGGATAATAAACTTTCTGCTTTCTACTGGTGGTGCCTCTCCCTATGCATCCCAGTATCCTCCAGCCCTCCTTGCTGCCCTTTCACATTGCTTGCCCACCTTTAGGTCATCTGATATGATTACCCCCATGTCCCTTTCCATTTTTGTTGTTGTTAGTATCTCACTCCCCATTGTGTACTCTTCCCCTGGGTTTTTGTTTCCCAGGTGCATTACCCTGCACTTCTTAGCATTAAATCTAAGCTGCCATACATTTGACCATTCCTCTAACCTTGCCAAGTCCCTTCTCATCCTTTCCACCCCACCCTGTGCATCAACTCTGTTGCAGATCTTTGTGTCATCTGCAAAGGCGTCTTTCCTTCCAGTCCCTCTGCAATGTAAACTAAAGACATTGAAGAGGACCGTCCTAATACTGAACCTGCGGTACCCCACTAGTAACCCCTTTCTTCTGAGTGGACTCCATTTACTATTACCTCTGTGTCCTATTCTCCAGCCAATTCTTTACCCAGGCTGTCATCTTGGGACCCACTCCCAGGCTGGCTAACTTGTATATTAATCTTTTGTGTGGGACTGTGTTAAATGCCTTGCTAAAGTCTAGGTAGGCCATGTCCACAGCCCTTCCTGATCTACTACTTTGGTCACCCAGTCAAAGAAATCTATCAGATTCATCTGGCATGACCTTCCCACTGTGAATCCATGCTGCCCTAGGGTCCTGTGCCCCTCTGGCCTCTAGATACTCGACAATTCTTTCTTTCAGAAGTAATTCCATCGTTTTCCCTATCACTGAGGTTAAACTAACAGGTCTGTAGTTTCCTGCTTCTGCCCTTCTCCCACTTTTGTGAAGGGGAATCACATCTGCCCTCCTTCAGTCCTCGGGTACCACCTCATCCTCCCATGATTTGTTAAAGAGGGTAGTCAGTGGTGTCACTAGTTCTACCCTTAGTTCTTTAGAATTCTGGGATGAATCCCATCAGGCCCCATTGCTTTGTCCACCTTCAGTTTTAAGAGTTCTTTCAGAACCCTTTCTTCTGTAAATGGGCTGGTATCAACTTCTGTATCCAGAGTGTTTCTACTGTTTGTTTTAGGTACCTCCTCTTCATTTGTAAATACTGAGCAAAATATTTGTTTAGTATCTCTGCCTTTTCACAGTCTCCCTCTGCCCACCCTCCCTCCCCTTTATTAAGCCTCACTATCCCTCCCTTGGTCTTCCTTCGCTCCCTGATGTACCTATAAAAGGTTTTATCCCCCTTCTTAACTGAGTTGGCTATCTTTTCCTCAGTTTGGGCCTTTGCTGTTCTGACTGCCTTCCCAGACTCCTTTTGCTTTAACTGATACAGTTCTCTGTCCTGCTTCTTCTGCGATTCCTTGTACTTCCTGAATGCTTTCTTTTTCTCTTGAACCTTCACTGCCACTTCCTTTGAGAACCATAGTGGTTTCTTACGTTGTTTTATTTTGTTTATTTGCTTCACACAAGGGCTTGTTACCTCTGTGATGGCAGTGATACTGTACACAGGGATAAATGGGCGGACTGGGTGGGCCAAGCGGTCCTTATCTGCTGTCAAATTCTTTGTTTCTATGTTAAATTTATTATTGAAAGAGTGCATAATCAAAAAGATGCACCTTCATAATTTAAAACATGAACAGACCACAGTTTCGTGTCATTACTGAGAACATTTGCAAGAAAACAGGATATTCGTACTTCTTTGTTTCTTATTCCTAACTTGAATTCATATCCCTGTGTAGCTATATCATGAATTGCCATGGTAGTGGCTGCAATGCCACAAGTAGAGTACAGTATTATTACTTGCAGTGTATTTTACTACTGATGTGGAGACCACTCTCAGAGTTGTAAGAGTGGTCATGTGCATTCAAAACAAAAATACTGGAAGCAGAATGAAGACATTTTTTTCAAAATATGCAGGCAGTAACTGTAAATAAGAATTGATCAAGAGTGTTGCTTGCATGTCTGTTTTTTACATTTTTTGCAAGGCATTTGAACAACATGGTGTCAGTGGCTCTGTAGGCTGCATGCCCTCTTTTGGGGCCAGAAAGATAGGTTCTAGTCCCTCACCAGGAAAATGTCAATCCAATACTGACATTGTAGTACAGTATTCACCCCCAATACACACTCACACACAATTTTGCTTGCATCTCAAGATGCTGGCAAGGAATTTTTCTTAAATACATTTTTTATACAAGGAAAGTGTTACAATCCTTATAAGCTTATTGCATATAATTTTTAAATAAAGACTTACATTTGACTTGCATATGCCAGCATACATCCTTGCATGTGATATCAATGAAAATACTTACAAATGTCTTGCCTTTTTTAAGTAATGGCTATGCTGGCAATCCCAGCAAGTTTTGGGAGAGCATTAAGGGACATATAGTATGGGTAGTAATAATAAATGTACTCCATCTGATTTGATTATTGATGGTCTGAACTGTAATAACTTGACTATGATTACTAGTGCTTTTAATGCAAAATTCTAAGACCTCTCTGCCTGCATGACTAAGAATAACACCACCTTAACAAGCCCTTGTACAGGGCTCTCCTTCCTTACTTGATATTGGGTTTTGCTCCCGCACTTGTATCTCCAGTTGCTAATGGTATTAGAAGTCCAGAACTGCCAAAAATAAGAGTCTGGGACAGGAGAGCCTAGAATCTAAATGAATAAAGTTGTCTGCCTATTCTCATAAGTCACACTCACATATATATTTAACATGTTTCTCTCTGTGTCATTTGGGGATATCCCACATGTGTGAAAATTTGCCAGGGTAGTACCAGTCTTCAAAGCACTCAAAATAATGAACAACATTAAAACCTCCTAACCTAGGACAAGTATGGGATCAGGAAAGGTTATAGTACATCTACATACATTGTCAAATGATATTAGCCTGGCCATTGATGCTTGCTTTTTAACTGGTGCTGTGCTTATTGATCTCACAAAAGCTTTTCCTGTAAGCTGGTAGATCACTCACTACTCCACTTTAAATGAATTGTCCTTGGTGTGTCCTCAGCCACTGTAAATTGTGTTTTCTAATTATCTGCCTGGCAGAAAGCAACATGCTAGATTATACACACCTTTGTATCCAAATTAGCAGACATATAGTGGGTGTTCACTAAGGCCTTATACTGGGCCACCTTCTATTCATGTTGTACATAAAATCTTTTAATGACAGTGTCACTGATTGTAACACTCTGTTGTATGCTGATAACCTAGTCCTATAGTACAGCACTGAAGATATATTGGAAATTCAACCTATTGTTTTGGACTCCTATGTCCTCATCCAAACCATGGCTGTCTATTTATAAGCTAATATTAAATTATAAAAAGACTAAACATATGCTGTTTGTCTGTAGACCCAGATTGTGGACTGGTGCACCTTGTCTCTTCCTACCCTGTGCTAATGGTGCACAACGTAGGAAGCGTTTAATTACAAATACTTCAGAGTTATTCTCGACCCCTTTTGGACTTTGTTTCTAATATTACAGCAGCCTTTAAGTTAATCAGCTCTAAACTGGGCATGGCCAATAGGGTGAGAAAATATCTGTCCTCTGAGATGCACCTGGCCATTGCACAATGGGTGCTATTACCAGGTCTTACCTGTGGTCTGCTGGCCTTCCCAGGCACAAACAAAAATAACTTCTCCAAATGGAATTTAACATACAATAACATATGCTGTTTCACCCAGGCCATCCTAAGATTTACTCAGTACTGCCTTCTGTAAATTGATTTGGGGTGGCCAGTACATACTGTCTCCTGAGAGGCTGCTGTGTGGACAAATAACTTTGGATGGGCTTCCCAGCAGTACTAGCTGTCCACCTGCAGCAGCCCTCTGCTAATTGCTAACTCAGATCTTGAGAATCCCACATTCTTCAAGACTACAGATGTGCTGCAAGGCTAGGACACCATGCCTTTGCCTATAATGCACTGAAATCATGGAACTCCTGCCCTCCTGCAGTTTTGTTAAGCTCTGAAGGAATTTTTTAGTCTTCTCTAGTTCTTGCACATTGAATCTCTTACTTACTCTACCATCTGTGAGGTGCATGTGCTTTGCTCCTCACACTCTTGTACTGCACTACCAAGTTACCCCTCCTTTAGTTATAATTGATAACTCTGTTGCTACTATATTTATCTGTTTCCTGCCTTGTATTCCAATGTAAATTATACCAATGTTTGCTGTAATATTTATTGTTTCCCAATTTGTTATAAATTGCTTATTGTCATTATGTATGTTTTGCATCCCCTGATTTGCATTGTCATATTTCTCATGGGGTGTAAATTACCTTGCTGTTCACAACTGTCTTAACCTCTTCTAGGTCATGTCTGAAAAACAGGTCTCTGCACACATGTTGTACTTACCTAGTAAACAAAAACAAATGGAAAAAAATCTTTGCCAGTAAATTATTTTCTATAAACTAGTATTATTTGTTGACTTTACTGGTCACATTGTTATTTGCACGTAGGTATTTTTTCTCTGCTTTGTTATATATAACATGTAGAATGGAGGCTTTCTTTTTCTTCTCCAGGTAAATGAATAACCTTCTTAAGGTAACAAACACAGCTGCTCCTCCTGCTCTGCACAAAAAAGACATTTAGTTAAAGCTTTATATTCACATACAGCACACGTAACTTCATTAAGGTAACCATGGCAGTCCCTCCTGCCTGTTCTGCAAAAAGATTAAACTTATTGTAATTAAAGCTTCATAGTCACATAAAAAATAAAAATACCACAAAATACAGCACATAAAACCTAAACCTTGCAGCAGCAGCAAAAAAAAAAAACAACAACAAAAAACTGCAGTAACGTGGTAGGTCCATTGGCACAGTGGTAGGTCTACCCTTGAGATGCCTGTGACGTTCATTTGTTCTCTGAACCTGGATCACTGGAAGGTCAGCCGTGGGGGGGGATTGAGCACTGTATAAGCTACTCACTTCCTCTTCTGGGGTGTGCTGGGAGTCACACCCAGCATAAAACCCCTAGTGATGGCAGGGGTTCACACTGCTAGGACTGCACACAGAGGGCAGAGGTAGGGCAGACATCCAATGTGCTGCATATGGAAGCATGCACAGCTTGGCCATTGATGTCATTGCAGGACTGCTCCTCCTCACCATGGGGGAGGGGAGGAAAATGGAAAATTACACAGGTTGGCAGGATGACTCTGTGACCCCTCACAGGCCCCACACCAGTAACCAAAAAGCATCTCCAACTGAATCTTGTTTCGCAGGTTGAGCTTGGCTCTCTGCCACCCCACCACAGAGGGTAAGCAGTGAGGAACGCCGAAGCTGGTAAGTCCAGGAGATGCTGGATGACAGGTGTAAGCCCCCCATCTTGGAGCTTACCTGTTTGGGCTATGGTCCTCAATTCCCTTGTATTTTCCTTTCTTCTGCCTCTGGTCCCCTGGACTGGAAAATCAGGACTGGAGGGCTTCCCCAAGGGGCCCTGGTGGGATTCGGTCCAGGGCTCCCTCAGTAATCTTCATGGCTGCTGACTCCAAATGTACTGGCTTCCTCTGCCCCATATTTGGTAGCAGGGCTGAGGTCCTTTGGACATTTGCACCTCCAGGCACGGAAAAACTCTTGCCTGGTTCAGAAAACAAGTAGAGCCGAACCAGGATGCAAACAAATATGTCCATGGATGCAAAAGTCCCACACATACATGGCCACCTTTAAAGGAGCTGTAGCCCCCAAACAAGCCTTTTGGCAAAGTGGTTGTAGTTTAAAAGCATTCCCAGCTCCAGGGCAGGCAGCAAAGCCAGGATATAAGTATAAAATGCTTCTGTGTGCATTGTGATGGGTTTTCTGCTCCCCATTGTGGCAATGGGACCAGGAACTATAGTAGTCAGTTTTGCATGTGTACCCACAGTTCAGAAGGAAGCAAAAGAGGCTCTCATCTTCCTGAAGCACCACCAACCAAACATGGCTCCTTCAAGCAAACCAAGGGTTTTCCTGGGCCCCACATGACAAGTGGGAACAGGAGATGAAGTTAATAGTCCCTGAATAGGCTTCTTTTAAGTATTGTGAGCTGCAAAAGCAATGTAGCAGTTTGTAAACAAATATGACTGCCCCCAGTAATGTTCCTACTGCCGGGGCTGCTGGAAAGGGTGAAAGGGCACCCTGCTGTTACTTGGGAAAAAGACTAATCAATGAGGTGAGGATAATAGGGCTGCTATAGAATGGGTTTTACCCTAGGAGCTGGGTGGAGTCCAGTCAAGAGCTAGTGGTGGAGACTGTGTTTGGGGGGCTTCACAAGCCAGAGGCTAGCCTCTGTGCATTAGGCCCCTCTGAGCCCAAAATTCAAAGGTCTCAGGCTGAGCACTGCCAGCCTCTTTTCCCAGCTGGAAATTAATTTGGACTGCTAACCAATTTTCCCAGTGGGAATTTATTTGAACTACTGTTTTTTGGTCAGAGACACAGACTTTTGGTGTCAACCTGCTTGTGCAGGCTTCCTGATTTCTTTCTCTGCCCCTTGCTCCTTGCAGCCTACTGCAGCATTTCTGGTCTGAGGGAGCATGACAGATCTGGTGGAGCAGCTTTCAAACTGCCATGAAGTTCCACTGCCTGTCAGGGGATTCATGTTACTTTGTGCTGGGACAGATCGTTGAGCCAGTGGACTCTTTGCTGTGACTGTCTGTTTACTGGTCAGAGACATGGACATTTGGTGTCAGCCTGCTGTGTGCAGGCTTCCTGATTTATGACTCTGTCCCTTGCTCCTTGCAGCCTATAGTAGCATCCCTTATCTGAGGGGTGTGTACTTTTCATTTGGTTTAAAAGTCCACTTCCCAAGTGGTCCTCCACTGTGGTCCTTTTGCTGAAGGGCTGCAGCTTAAGGACATCATAATGTGGGTGTCAGCAAGAGCTGGCAGTCAGTAGGAGACTCTGCACCCACAGTATTTTGCAGGCATTCTGCAGATACTGGGTGACCCTGGCTTTGCTTGTCTATATTATTAGCTTTGATTTATCCCTATAAGTTACCTTACTGTTTGATTAAATACTTATAGTGTATGGTGGAACATTGTTCTCACTAGAAATTCCACCATACCGAAATGCTGTTCAGCCACAGAGACTAAAATGAATGGAATGCTGTACTGACCGTATGTGCAGAACAGCATTCCATTCAGACTTCAACCTTCGAGCCATGCTTTGAAATCATAAACTGAAAACCGTCACACGCAATATTTTCTAAGACCACACTGAAAATTGCCATGGTGGTTTTCAGAAATGGGAGCAGTTTGTTTGTATTAATGCAAAATGCAGGATACTTACATTTTTTTGGGATCTTGTTTGTTTTTCTTCTTGCTAAACGAGATGTTCAGACGCCATGATTTTTGTTTTACAAAACCCTCCCACAGTAGAATGGCAAACAATGGGAGTGTGCACTGCTAATGTAGGGATGCCCAGTCCCTAGCAACTCACCATGGAGAAACAGGAAACAGCAATATTTTCCTTTTTATGCATAAAATGCATTAAAAAAGCCAAAAATACTAGATAAACAAATGCAAGGGGCACCATACACTATAAAAAATACTGACTGGGTAACCCCATGCAGAACCAGTGTGTTCTGTCACCTCGGAGTCTGATTCCCAAGGACCTCTCGAGCTTCGCTCTCAAGGTCACAGAGAATCAGACCCCTCTGTGGCAGAACAAACTGGTTCTGCATGGTTACCCCGGCAGTATTCTCTATGTTAGTTTATGTGTGCATTTAATATTTATTGCAGCTTAGCTTAGTTACTGCTTTGTATCACAAGCTATTTGTGCTTTAATATCTTGTTTCAAACAACTCAGTGTACTTATTGCATATCTCAGTAGCATGTACTGGCTACCCATGTGATGCTTTATTGGGGAGAAGGATGCAGTATAATGTATCTTAATTTGTTTTTACTTGAGTTTATAGTGCATTATGTTTATTTTCTCTGGTCTGTTGGGTAATGTGCTTATTCTAATACCATTGCTACTTAATCACAAGTATCCTACTTTACTGCAGCTGCTACAGCTCAGTATATAATGACCTTGCTGTTTATTTGAAAGTTGTATTCAGTCAGCTGCTGCCTTAGTATCCTAAAATTACGTTTGCTACTTAGTCCAGAAGGTGCATGTATTACTGCTTAATTTAAAAGGCATTATATATTACTGCAGTTTACAACTAGTTGCATCTCATTATATCATTACTGTCTGTCTTAAAGCTGCATCCTAACTGCCACAGTTTAGTTTCATATATTGCTACTTCTGATTAGGGCTGCGTGAACCTCTGAAAGTTCTACCTTGCGAACTTCCTGAGTAGAACCCAAAAAAGTTCTACCTGGTTCTACCTGGTTCTACCAGGTAGAACCCAGTTGAATTGGGTTCTACCATTTATAATGAAGTTCTACCAAGTAAAACCAGGTTCTACCAAGTAGAACCAGGTTCTACCAAATAAAACTAGTTCTACTATGCAGAAACACAAGTTCTACTAAGTAAAACCAGGATCTGCATGGTATAACAATGTTCTATAATATATAATGCAAAAATAAAGTTTTACATGGTTCTACTTAAAGGGTACCTAAACAAGCAGTTTTTTAAAACTGCAAATTTCAAAATCTGGCTTTATAGCGAGGTGAAGTAAAAGCTGCTGTTTACATTTATGCTGAAACTGCATTTACGTAAATAACATAAATGCAGTTTCATAGCTTTTGAAAAATGTAAACATCAGTCTTTCACTTTCAAAAAACTACCTTGGTTTCTCCCTAAGATGTCTGCCAACTGTGTTAAGTTATGAGTCATGATGACATCATCGGAGCCGGAGACAGAGATCCACATATATTTCTATAGTGCTAACTAGTTCCTCTTTCTCTCTTTATTTTGAATTGTTGTACCAGAATGATCAACACCATGTATTACCTTTGTGGATTATTTTGATCAGTACACATGTTAGGTTATGATTTTGTTCATTTTGTTTACTTTAACTCGCAGAAAATGTTTTGCAATCCAGCTTTTTCTTTGGCAAACTGCATTACAGTACAACACTTCAAATACCTGATGATATAGTGGTTATATGATGCACTGAATTTTGTTTTTGCTTACCAGGAGAGACACACTAAGCTGAAAGCTTGTTTACATGTGTGGCCTGGGAGCACAAGGAAGTTTAGTGACTTGCTTAGGGTCACATAGCAAAGTACCGGCCTTGTTCAGTTCCAAAGCTCATGCTCACTTGTTAATCCACAAATAAGGCTTTCTTTTTCCATGTGAACCCCCTGCACCTAGCCTGCCTTCTCCTGAACACCCCACAATCCATATCCTGTCCTTAGTACTACCTGGGGCCGCATACGAGCTTGTGGTCTCATGAAGAGAATTATCTCACCTCAGATTGTAATCTCTTACCTCAGAGAGTTGTGCACATCTATACTGATATGCATCATCAGCTGGCACTGTTAAAAAATGCCTCCCAAATCACTTTCCAGTTCACATTCTCAGTGTTTGACTTCTGCTCCCACAGTAAACATTGACTGGATCACCACCCTTCTGCACAGTAAAGGTAGTATGTACAGTTCCCTGTTGTGTTTTTTTCCCACCTCATTAACCAACAACTAGGTCATCCTGGAGGGCCAAGCAATAAGCATCATGACCCACCAGAAAAACTGCTGTTCATGCCCTCATAAGGGCTGCACTTACAATGGATAACAATATTATTAGCAGGAGAGGCATACTAATACCTTGAGCAAATCCATCTGACTTCCAGTGTCAGTCTACTCCTTTACCTGTGCTCTGCAGAACCCTACAGGACAGTTCCCAGCAATTCTTCTCCAGTACTTTTCTGTGCCCTACTCCACAATGTGAGTTGGGTGGCTACCACCTTTCCAAATCTTGAATGAGCTATACACAACTCCTTCAATACTGTCCTAACAAATGTCAACTCCCCCCCACCTAAGGGTACTCTCCCTACACTGAATTTAAGTAACAGTTTAGGTGCAACCTTCCACCTTGAGTATTTGTCATCACTGGCTACTCTCATCCACAGTCAAGTAGTGATCATGATGCTGGCAGCCCCACATTTCAGATCTCACAGTGATCTGCTCAGCCTTCTCCTTCATATCTTCAACTAACCTGAATATAGTTGTACCCTGCTGGAATGGCCTCTTCAGCCCCTCTCTGGCATTCACTCTTCACACCTGCTCCCCGCACCAAAAACTGGTGTGTTCACTACCCTTCCGCATCATGAATATGGTTAGTACAGTCTCCCGTGTTACATTTACATACTAATAATAAACATGATCTTCTGGTAAGCAAGGCTGATAGCAGCATGGCACAAGTGGAAAAATAGGTTTTCCTTCCCATATAAGATCTAAGTCACCTATGATTACACACTATTAAATGACATGCATAATGATGTGCACACCCATCATTTAATAGTGCCTACTCAAAGGTAGCCTAGATCTTTTAAGGATAGAAAAGCCCATCATTTGCCTTGTTCCCTGCTGCTATGAGCCCGACTTACTGGAAAGATACATTAATATTTGATATGTCAAAATAAAACGGGGACTGTACTACTTGCATTCATGATGCAGAAGGGTGATGAGCTCACCTGTTTTCGGTGTGAGGAGGAATAGTGAAAAATGAATACCAGAGGGGGACTGAGAAGGCCACTCTTGCAAGGTACTGCTATATTCAGGGAAGGAGGGAGACAGAAGGAGAGAAATACGAGCAAATTACTCTGAGAAATAAAATGTGGGGCTGCCAGCACCTTGATCACTACCTTACCCCATTGTCCTGGCCAACATTCCCCTTCCCATAATACCAGCTCATGCAATTGTCCAAGGCTGTGTGTGGATATTAATGCATGAAATGGCTGCCACTACCAGTCTAGTATTGCTTATAAAGCACTTTGGGATACAATGTGTATGAAGACCACTATATAAACGCTAATTATTCTTATTATTATTATTTCCCATGGAAAAAGAAGACAAGCCAAGTATATACTGTATTTGAGTTTTGAGAAAGTATGAACTTTAGCACTGGACTGCACAAGATCTTTGCTACAAAAAAAGTGGTGGCTCTAGGGGGTGGTGAAGGGTGTGCCTGCACCCCCCATAGTAATGTACTTGCTTGCTGCTGCTACATTTTACTTTGTTGAAGAAGTCTGATTCATTGATTGTACAAATGTTTACATTCAAACTATGGATTAAATTTGTAGGTTCTGTCAAAAACGTACTAGAAAAGAATAATAGCAGAAAATACAAAGGTTTAATAAAAATGTTAAAAAGTGCATATTAAGCATGCACACCACCCCAGCACCGCCATTGTAGTATCCTGGATCCACCATAACCACTAGACCACCAGGTTATGCAAGATTTGTGCTGCACTGTGGTTTGCCACAGAGAAAGTCGGTCAGATTAAAACACATTTTCAGCATGTTAAAATAAACAAAATGAACAGAACCATAGCCTAACATGTGCATTATACAAAATAATGCACTTGGTGTTTACCATTTCAGTGAAACAATTCAATACAAAGGAAAACAAGAACTAGTTAACACTATAGAGACCCATATATATCTCTCTGACTTTGGCTCCAATGATGTCATCACATAACACATTTGTCGGCCATTTTAGGAAGCAGGTAAGACAGTTTTTTTTTTTAAATTGGGAGGCTGATTTTACAATTTTCAAATGCTCTGGAACCACATTTAGGTAAATTATGTAAATGTAGTTTTAGCATTAATGAATACAGCGGCTTTGCCTTTAGTCATCTACGGAATCAGATTTTTGAATAGTTTGTTGTCAAAATGTTGATTAGGTATCCTTTAATTAAGAAATCCACAGAAGTATTGTTTTTTGTATAGGAAAGTACATGTAGCAGTAAGAATGGTATAAATACAATTAAGTATTGCAAAGCTTTGGTGCATAGGATTCTGACTTGGTGCTCGAAAGCTGCAAAACTTACCATTCTTAAAGTTAGAATCTTAGTATTACATGTATATTCCCTGTGAGACGTGGGATTAAAGAGAATACTTGCTCGAGTTGTAGTTGCACTAAACGGAAATTTATTTTACAAAACAAAAATTAAGACCAGCCGGACTTTAGGACGCAATACCAAAAAAAAAGAAAAACATCAAATCAGGAAACATAACAACAGTCTCTTGAAACACTAGAATGGGCTAGTGTAACATACTTTGAGGTCAGACTAGGTCTGTACCTCCCAGGCTATCTAACTAACTGATTCAGGTACCTGGATTAAATACCAAAAAATGGCCAGGTGACTACCTAACTCCACCCCTATACTTTATATTAAACTTTATATTTTTATTTCCCAAAGATTAAATTTATTTACAAACAGCATATCCCTTTAAATCAGAGAGATAACATATATTCAATCTTAATAATAAATTTTACACCCCTTTTGAGGTTTTATTTCAAAGTTCTGGCATCTGAAAGCACCACCTCCCTTTTATGGTATAAAACTGTCCACATTGAGGCCGGTCAGCTCCTAAGGCAAGGCTGCAGCAGAAAGAATCCTGTTTGTGTTACAGTTTGAGCTGAAAAACGCTCGTTTTACCAAATGCCTCAAATCATCATAAAAATGCCCCAATACGGATTCGGGAGGTATGTGCATACAAATCTTGTTGTTTTTGGGCAGAGAGAAGCGCTCTGAGCCGCAATATACAGCTAAATGCTGCTGAACGATGCACATTCGCAAGGCAAAATACCTAAAGCTAGGATTTGGTTTGTTTGCAAAGGCGCTTTAGCAGCACTCTTCTTATCGGGAGAAGATTTAATTTTTACGAGTTTTCTCTGGCCACAAATACAACACATTTCAAGGAGAATTAAAGGTTACAACGAAGTTTTGAATTCTTAATTACGCCAAATGAAACCATGGAGCACAACAACGGGGGTCTATAACTCTATATAACAGAGTTTACATTCTGGCAGCATTTCTTTTACAGATTTCAACTTGTGAACTGTCTTAACACTCGATTGCATTACTTGGGGGATCCTATCATGACTGGACTGCAAGATTATTTTCATATGTATCAGAACTATGAACTACAAAAATAAATAAAAAGGGGTAGGAAGAAAGAGAATATAGGTGGCCAGCCTATATTAGAAAAAGGGGGGGTTACAGAAGGAAAAAGGAAGGGGGGTTCTTATTACATAAAACCAGCTGTTGCAACAGACTAAAATAAAAAAAAAAAACGTTCTGATACACATGATGTTTCCTCTATCCTTTACATTCCCAAACATGCAGAATAAGATATGTGGATTTTTTTATAGTTAAGTAGAACCAGATGGAATGTATTTACAGCTTATATATTTTAGAACCACCTGGTTACCCAGCAGATGCTTAAAAATACTAGTGTTGAAACAGATTTAGCAAGCGGTAAAGGTCAGGTATGATATGACTCGTATATTATCCCTGACAACTTTAGCTTTTTAAATCTGGTTACAGGCAGCCCAAAGGGTTAAACCCCTGAGCTACACCCTGTTACAATCATTTTAAATCTTCTCCCACTTTTAGACTCAGGTACTAGTAGATCCCAGTTCAAAATAACTGGCGCCCGTGGTACCTATAGCTTTATGCTTTAGTACCAAATAAGTACATGGACAGAAGTTTACAGTATAAATGTATTTAATCCACACAATGTGGTAAAGCAAACCGCCACACTGCCCCAGCACCTCCTGTACCTACCTTCCTCACAGTGCCCCCCGAGGAAGGCACAGCCACGACTGAGCAGTGTATTTGGCTTTACCACATTGTGTGGATTAAATTATGTTTCAACTTTAAACTTTGTCCATGTAGTTATTAGTTTGGGGCTTTCAGTTATTTTGAGTAACTGTCAATGTTAGTAATACACTACCCACCTTCGTTTTCTCCTTTCCCTCTAGTACACTCTCCTGCCCTGATCCCTATACCTCCCATAGGTAACTATGTCAATATTACTTCATTTGTCCCACCCTCCCAAACATCTGGCCCTTCCTCGTCTTTACTCAGAATAATTGAAAACCCATAACAGTATACCATCTGCAAATTGTGTTTATGATGCCAGGTCACGTGCATGGTTTGGTGTCTAACAATGGAGGGTGAATTGTATTTGTAAGAGGGAGTGTCCTGGGGGTTTGGAGGGCTTGGAGTTTCAGACGGGGGCTAGGGTAAGATCAGTGATTTTTTTTATTATTGTCATGATAGTCAGTTAGTGCAGTATGTGGGAACAGCATTTTATAAAATCTATTTTTTTTTATTTTCATTTTACATGTTATGATGAAAACAGTTTCTATCTGGTGAATGGGTCCTTCAGTTTAAAACATTGGATGCCACGGGGTTCAGCACTGAAATTGGGAATGTATTGTAAAGTTGACATTTTACAGCAAAAAAAAACCAAACATTTTTTAAGTTAAATTCCCATCTGGAATCGAACCAGAAGAACAGTTATTTATTATTTATTTATTCTATCAATGTTTTTG
Organism: Neoceratodus forsteri; assembly: GCA_016271365.2. Taxonomy (NCBI): domain Eukaryota; kingdom Metazoa; phylum Chordata; order Ceratodontiformes; family Ceratodontidae; genus Neoceratodus; species Neoceratodus forsteri. Next base: position 378,448,018 of record CM057449.1, read on the forward strand.
TTTGTTAACAGCCAGTAATAAGTATTCATCAACTATGTATTTTATAATAAAAATCCAATAAAACAAATGAAGAGCTGTGTGACAATGTGCAGTCATTTCTGGTTGTTTTAGCTGAACTGCCATATGCAGTGGTCCTTCAGTTTCTGGTGATAGTCAGATTGGGCCTTAGTGGCACATGAGACCCAGCAGTGAATGTTTGTTTCTGAAATTAATGGAACTCGAGGATGAGGAGGAGATAGGGGGAGACCCACCAGTGGAGAAAAGACAGCTGGAAAGGCTAGTGGCTACTGGTGGCAACAGAATCCTTGATCATCATCGTCATCATCAGCAGCATGGCATGATACCATCTGTGTGCCGTCAACCTGCATAAATTTGGGACAGTATATGTTTTTGAATTGAGGCAGGTTCATTTTTAAAAAAGTGAGCCTCTCTACATTCTTTGTGGAAAGACATGTTCTTTTGCCATTCACTATTGCCCCAGCAGTGCTAAAAATTCTCTCTGAATATATGCTGGCAGGTGGGCAACTGAGGTATTCAGTTGCAATCTCAGTTAAAGAAGGCCAGATCATTTTTTTCTGTTGCCAGTAAAGCAATGGTTCATCACCTGCAGTGAGATGTACAGTCTCCTCCATATAATCCTTAATCATTTTTGCAGAAGGGACTTCTGGTACCACTATAGCCAGCTGAGCCTTCCCAGCTGTCTTTATTAGACCAAAGTCTGACAGCATGTCCCACAGTGGTTTGTCCCCTTGTGGTGTAGCAGCAGTTCTGGATTGTGTTTGATGACCCAAAACATCAGTAGTGGTGGCACCAGCAGCAGCAGCAACAGCAGATTGTGCTCCCTCCCTCTTCACCAGATTTTGTTCAGTATTTGAATGTTGACAAAAGGGCACTGATGATGTATTACTTTTCTCAACTATACGTGCTGACACTTTCTCAATTAACAGTTCACAAAAGTGTTCCAGGTCTTTAAAGTCACGTGGTTTGAAGAATGTCTCAATTGTATCCTTAAACCAAGGGTCCAGAAGTGTGGCCAAAATGTAATGTTCTGCTTTACACATATTTACAATGCGCTCATCAGCCAGGAAGGTTTGTATCATTTTTCCAACAAGTGATGCAGCATTAATGTCATCATTATCAAAGAACTGTGACTCGAGATGCTGGAGTCTCATCCTGACAAGTGAAATTAAGGGTAGGATCTGACTTAGTCAGGCACCATCGGAGCTCACCATTCAGGTAGCCTCCTCAAAGGGCTTAAGGATACAACAAAGATTCTCCATCAGACGCCACTGATTCGGGCTGATATTCACATCTCCTTTCCCAATGCCATGTTGGACTGCATATTGATAGATGGCTTTCTGTTGTTCAAGCATTCTCTGCATCATATAGTAAGTGGAATTCCACTGGGTTGGAACTTCCTGTATCATCTGATGGAGAGGGAGGCTGTTTTCAATCTGAATCTGCTGCAACAACTTTCGGGCTTTCACAGAATAGCTAAAGTGGGTGCACACAGTGTGGGTAGCTGCAGTCAAGTTCTACACATTTCGGTACTCACTGATGAAGTCTTTTACCACCAAGTTAATAGTGTGTACAAAGCATGGCATGTGTGTAAACTTACCAAGTCTTACTGCTTTCACAATATTTGAAGCATTGTCAGACACTATAAACCCTGGTTGCAAGGACTTTAGAGTCAGCCACTCAGCAAACTTTTCTTCGAGGCCCTCCAGAAGATGTTCCACTTTATGATCTTTTTCAAAACCATAAATACATAAAGCTGCCTGCCTTTGAACTTTGAAAGTCCCTTGCTTCTTGCTGCTGCCACTGTCACCAGTGCCACCACATGATGATGATGATGATGATGATGAAGAGGTGGAGGGAGAAAAGTTTACACAGTGGCCAGTCTCAGCCATATAGTCAGTCATCTGACCACTGGTCCACATATCTGTCATGACATGAACCTTTTTGCCCACTGAACATTTCAGAGCATCAGACACGCTTTTCCGAACAGCATCATACAAATCTGGAATTGCAACACTGGAGAAATAGGTCCAGCTGGGGACCTGATACTTTGGCACAGCGATTTCCATGAGTGTTTTAAAACCTGGGTTAGCCACAAATGAGAATGGAAGCAAGTCAGTGGCTATCATCTCCCCAAATGCTTTTGTCAATCACCTTTCCACAGGCCTGTTGAGCTTATATTTCTGTGATCACTCAAAGCAGTCTTTCAAAGATATTTGATGCCCACTATGTTTGCTGCTATCACCTGATTTTCTCGGCTGCTTCCCTTGACCTTTACCGCCATGAGAGGTGGTTGTTTTGGACATGAATGGTATATGACTCCGGTTGGGCTGTGGTGGTGGACTCAGAGGGGTAAAGAAATGAGAAATAGAGGATGCTGTGCTTTGACTGGAAGGAAGACTTTCATCATCCTCCACCTCCGCATCAGTTACTTCATCACCTTGGTAAACTTCCATTACCTCATCCTCCTCAGCTGAGTTCAGAAGTGCAACAACTTTTGTGTGCTCCTTTTGTGCTTTTTGATACTGATAAATGTGAAACTTGTTCATATGTCTTATCATTGTTGATGTTCCCAGTCGAGTACCCACTTTACCACGACTTCATTTTGTTTTGCATAATTTGCAAACCACGTGGCTGCCAGATGATTTATCTTGTGTGAAAAAATCCCACACAATGGATTTCACAGATTTTGTTGCACTGCTGCTTATAGGAAGAATAGGTTCATTACTACCACTGCCACCACCACAGCCACTACTACTTCCACTATCTCTTTGAGGTCTTTCCATGCCCATCTGCATGTAATTTTGAAGATGCACAACCTCTCTGACTGGTTGAACTGCATCTCTTTTTTTCTCCTCGTGAAGCCTGCCCATCTTCTGTCCTCTGTTGTTTCTCTGCATGTGTGGGTGTTTGACTCTCCAAGTTATGCCCCACTATCATTAATGTTTTTTTAGCACCACAGCCATCCTTCCGAGAACTCATTTTTGTTCTTTTTCTGCCTCTGTATTCCTCCTCTTCATCCCACTCCCCAAAGCTACTCTACTTGACATACTGACTGCTGCCTTATCTACTACAAACTCAGGATCTGTTCCACTGATTTCGCCCCTCAGTCTCATCTGTTTTCTCCTCCTCCTATTCCTCATCCATCACTCTGCTTACTAAAACTGGCTGCCACACTATTATGGCCCTTGTGCTCATCCTCTGAATACCATGACGGGTTACTCCAGCAACGTCCTGAATTTTCTGTACTGTTGTTACTGTTGCCTGGATTGCCTGAGAAGTGCTGCTGTTTTTTTTACCACTCATGGCTGCATCGAGTCAAGTACTTTTAGTAAGACACAGGGAAATTTACCCCTTAACAGGTAAATATAGCACTGCTGGCTGCGTCAAGTCAAGTACTTTAAGTAGTAAGGCACAGGGATATTTTCTCCCTAACAGGTAAATACAGCACGGCTTGCTGCATCAAGTCAAGTACTTTAAGTAGTAAGACACAGGGATATTTTCTCCCTAACAGGTAAATACAGCACTGCTTGCTGCGTCGAGTCAAGTACTTTAAGTAGTAAGGCACAGGGATATTTTCTCCCTAACAGGTAAATACAGCACGGCTTGCTGCGTCGAGTCAAGTACTTTTAAGTAAGGCACAGGGATGTTTTCTCCCTAACAGGTAAATACAGCACTGCTTGCTGCGTCGAGTCAAGTACTTTAAGTAGTAGGGCACAGGGATATTTTCTCCCTAACAGGTAAATACAGCACTGCTTGCTGCGTCGAGTCAAGTACTTTAAGTAGTAAGGCACAGGGATATTTTCTCCCTAACAGGTAAATACAGCTACGACGCTGCGTCCCGAGGTCAAGTACTTTAAGTAGTAAGGCACAGGGATATTTTCTCCCTAACAGGTAAATACAGCACTGCTTGCTGCGCCAGTCAAGTACTTTAAGTAGTAAGGCACAGGGATCTTTTCTCCTAACAGGTAAATACATGCGACATATGTCGGGGTCAAGTACTTTAAGTAGAAAGGCACAGGGATATTTTCTCCCTAACAGGTAAATACAGCACGGCTTGCTGCGTCGAGTCAAGTACTTTAAGTAGTAAGGCACAGGGATATTTTCTCCCTAACAGGTAAATACAGCACTGCTTGCTGCGTCGAGTCAAGTACTTTAAGTAGTAAGGCACAGGGATATTTTCTCCCTAACAGGTAAATACAGCACTGCTTACTGCGTCAAGTCAAGTACTTTAAGTAGTAAGGCACAGGGATATTTGTACCCTAACAGGTAAATACAGCACTGCTTGCTGCGTCGAGTCAAGTACTTTAAGTAGTAAGGCACAGGGATATTTGTACCCTAACAGGTAAATACAGCACTGCTTGCTACTTCGAGTCAAGTACTTTAAGTAGTAAGGCACAGGGATATTTGTACCCTAACAGGTAAATACAGCACTGCTTGCTGCGTCGAGTGAAGTACTTTAAGTGGTAAGACACAGGGATATTTGTACCCTAACTATGTAAATACAACACTGCTGACTGCATCGTCTTTAGTTGTGAAAAAAAAAACGGGGTATTATTTATTATCCCAAACAGGTCAGTAGAACACTGTACTAATTAAAATAGGTGTGTTGTCTGTACTTGGGAACACAGGATTTTTCCATAATAGGTCAGTAGTACAGCAGTGAAAACTTTTAAAACACAAGGAGAGTTTGATTGGAGGACTCAGTCAGAAAGAACTCATGCTGGGCTGACTGCATGGGATGAGACTGAGAGAGAAGTCAGTCAGAGACAAATAGAAGAGCAATTTTTTTTTTTACATTTAGCAAGCACTGCACCAAAGAAATAAAACCTTACTTTTTAATTTTTTGTCTCACTCATACTTTTTTTTAGTAAAGAAGACTGCAGAGACTCATGCCCCCACCCCCAGTACTACAATGATTCAAATTGTTTATTAGTACTGCTGCTAATTAAGTACATAGGATGTCGGGGGAGAAAAAACAAGTGTTGTAGTAGTACTACTTGCTGTTGCCGTGCTGTGCGACAAACTTTACTTTTTTGGGTTGTTTTGACTTTTGCATCAGCTCTGACTTGTTTTTATTTTAAATAAAAAATGTATATGATCTTGGAAATTGAACCACAGCAGAGAACTGAAATACATTTTAAATGTGCACCTCCAATCCTTATCGTCACACTCAGTCACTCTCACTAACTACGACGTACTCAGTCTCTCAGTCTCAAATTAACCACTTAATCAAGTGTGTTTTTCTAAAAGAGACGAAAAACTACTATGAATGATTATTCTCTTTTTCTCTGGTGATCAGAGATTTGTTTAAGTCTACAGTACTGTGATGAATGATTGGGAAAGATAGCTGTAGCTAAGCAAGCTTGAAAGCGTCCTTCGTGCTCACACCACCACACTCGCCACTGTGACAGAGAAAATGTGGAGCAGGTCTAAGCCAAGATATCGTGGTGTGTTGTTCAACCACATGTTTGTGTGACCTGCTCCACCAATGATTACTTTACTTGCTTCCCTGACTGAAGAGTGGGTGGTGTGTGAAATTCTCATTCCACCAATCAAATAATTTCTTACTGGAGGAAAGCTGGATGACAATCTGACAGACAAGCTTCACTTTCTCGTGACTCTCCTCTTGGTGTACCATGTGGGGAGGACTCTGGGAGAAATACAGAGCATGCGCTGGAGGAGGAATCGCAAGGTTTGAAAAAAAACAAAACAGTTATTTTTGAATTGGCGAATTGCGAACTAAAGTTTGCATTTTTATTACAAATGTTCGTGACCCTCAGACAAGTGTGAACTCGGAGAGTTCGAGCATTTAATGGGATAGGGCGAACCGAACTTGCAGCCCTACTTCTGATATAACTTTGCATTTGTGTACTGTCCCCACTCCCTACCCTTACTCCTCTCTTCTAACCTTGACTCTCCCTTCTACCCTGCCCTAATTTCTGTCTACTGACATTACTTTCTCTCCAGAGTTTCCTGTCCTTCTATCTCCGCATCTCTCCCCCTCAACTTGCTGCCTGCTCCCTGTTTAAAGTCCCCTTTTCCCTGTTTCACTGTACTGCTTTCCTTCTGTCTCCCATGCCCTGACTGACTGGCTCTCTCCCTCCACTTTCTCTTCCTTACTCCTTCTGCAATTGTATCTTTCTCCTGCACCTCTTTCAGCTTAACACTACTCCTCCTCCTCCTTTCCTTGTTCCCCTCCTTTCCCAGCTAAGACTTCTCCCTCATCCTGCTTCTTCACAACACCTATAGTGCATGCCCCACTCCCTCTATTTCATAAGCTCAGCCCCCTCCTTCCTTCAGCCAACTTCCCCTGTACTCTCTACACACCTTAAACTACTCTGCAACCCAAGACTTTCTCTGTATGAAAATACGTATTGTTATCCAGGGTAGCCCCTGAAAAAGGGACCTTTGGGGCTCAGTGGGCTACCCAGTCACCAAATTTTAAATAAAATAAATAAATAAATACATTCTTGTATATCAAATATGTTTGGTATGTGTGTGTGTGTCTCTCTCTCTCTCTCTCTCCCCCTCTCCCTCTCTCCTTCCCCTCCTGTTTAGCTGTGCTTTCCTCCCTTCTAAATGCTTTTTCTTCTCACCCCCTCCTTCCCTCGCTTTCTCCAGCTTTCTCTTCCTCCTGTCTCCCCTCTCTCCTCCATTCCCCCTGGCTTCCTGGGCCCTCACAACTCTCCTTATCCTGAATCTATCTTGAATCTCCTAGATTCAGGCTTCTTATCCACCCCCACCCACCTCTCACCTCTACTCTCCCTCCCAACTGTCGTATAGACACTCCTCTGTCCCAGATAAGCTCCTTATTTCACTGCTGCTATTGACTGCAGGAGACATTGAACCCAATCCTGACCCTGTTCACTCCTCTCCCACCTGCCTTCCCAAAGGATTGAGACTGGCACATCTCAATGTTAGAAGCCTCCTCCTGAAGGTAAACCTGCTACAACCACTCATGGTTAACCACCCTGACATGCTAATTATCTCCAAATCATGGCCTTTCCCCAGGATTCCTGATACTGCAGTCACCATACCTGGGTACTCCATTACCCACCAGGATTATGCCTGTAGGGGTGGTGGTGTTACCATTTACCTCTCCTCTGCCATCCAATTCACCTCTGTACTCATTATCTCTTCCCCATCTGCCTACAAACTTTTACTCCTCAAACCCTTCCTCCTCCTTTTCTCTATTCCTATTTTCATGGCTGATCTCTACTACTACCCAGGCCTCTCCTCCTCTTCCATTACTGACCTCCTCATTACTATCTCTACCCATGCCTTCTCTGGTGAATTACTCATCCTTGGGGACTTCAGTTTACATTGGCTCTCCCCATCTCATTCCAAATTCTGACAAAACATTAAATCCCTTATTCTTTCTCAACTGATCCCTGACCCTACCTGACACAACCACAGATCTCTCAACCATACCCTGCTGGACTGGGTTCTTGCCTCCCATCCCCACTGGATTATTGATGCCGGCACCTTTCTGAACACCCTCAGTGACCACCACCTGGTGTATTGTGTTCGCAAACTACACCACCCAAGGCCAAATCCTGTCCTTCTGATCACTGGATTTATCCTCCCTCCACATGGACTTGGTAGCTACAGACTGGTCTCCCATCTCCTCAGCCAACTCCATTGATTCTGCCCTCTATTATTTTAAGTCCAAATTTTAGTCTATCTGGGACCAGCACACTCCTCTCAGAAAAGCCAGGGTCCATGGTTCCCACCTCCCTGGATCTCTACTGAATTTCTAGCCTTTCACCATGCTCATGATCTTGCCTGGAAGAGCCACAAGTCCTCTGGCTCCCCAGCTAATTTACTCAAGTATCGTGCCCTTTGCAATGCCTATACCAAAGCCACTAGGCTTGCCAAGGCAAAGTATTTTGCCTTCAACTTCCAGACCAGCATTAACCACTCCTCCAAGTTCTGGAAGGTCATCCATGCCCTCTCTTCTCCCCTTACCCAGTCCTCCATCCCAGCCCTCAAGATAAGTGATGTTATCATTCCTAACCCTCTCTGTTGTCTCTGAGTTCAACACTTTCTTCACCACCTGTGCCTCCTCCCTTCTCTCCTCATTCCTTCCCTCCTCTTCCCCTCCCTCTACCTTCCCAGCCCGAATCCCCCCTTTCTCCTTCTCTCCTATATCTCCTGCTGTTACTCTCAAGTCCCTCCTAGCTCTAAACCCTCTCAAGGGCAAGAGTCCTGATGGCCTCAACCCTAAACTCCTCTATCTCTCTGCCCCTACTATTGCTCTACCACTCTCCTCCCTTTTAAGCCTCTCCTTCTCCCTTGCATCTGTCCCTGATGCATGGAAAAATGCTACTGCTGTACCCCTTATTAAAGGTGGTCACCTATTCTGTCTTAGCAGCTTCCTCCCTATTTCCCTGCTTCACACTCTTGCTAAACTTCAAGATCACCTATTTCTTTCTCAGCTCTCCAACTTCCTTGATTCATCTTCCTTCTTCACCCCTTTCCAGTCTGGTTTCCATAAATTCTGCTCCACTTCCTCCTCCCTCTTATGGTTCACTGACTCCATTCTCTCATGCATGAATCAGGGCCTTACTACCTCTGCCATATTTGTTGACTTGTCCCCAGCCTTCAACACTGTAGCCCACTACCTTCTCCTTTACAAACTTATAGCAGCAGGACTTTCTACATCTGCGACAAACTGGTTCCTCTCTTACCTTGATGGTAGGACTCAATCAGTAAGAATTGGTGGTTCCTTATCTCCTCCACTCCCTATCACCACTGGTGTCCCCCAAGGCTCTGTCCTTGTCCCAAAACCCTTTTCAGTTTTCCTGAATAACCTACCCACTGCATGCATCTCTGTGTCCATCCATATGTATGCAGATGACACAGTTCTTTTCGCCTCTGGTTCCTCACCCCCTGATCCGATGGTCAAGCTCCAGAGAGACTTCAACAACACCCAGCTCTGGTTCTGTTCAAATGAGCTATCCCTCAATGTCATAAAAACAGTCCCCATGACCTTTGGTACTAGGCAGAAGCTCTCAAGACTTACTGACCTCCCTTCCTTCCACACCGTAGATGGGACCATGATAGATGATGTTACCTCCTGTAAGTACCTCAGGGTCTAGCCTAATCAGCACCTTGACTTTTCTGAACATGTGGATGTCATCCACAAAAAACTACACCCTAAACTAGATGCATTATACTGGAACCATGGTTGCATCCCCCTGCCAGCTCATAGAGCCATTATCCAGTAAATGATTCTCCCCATTTTTGACTATGGAGACATTGTCTACAGCATTGCTCCTAAGTCCACCTCTCTAGACTGGACTCCCTCTTCCACTCCTTCTGTCACTTTGCTTTGGACTGCCCATCTCACACTCACCATTGTTCCATTTATACCTCCCTCTCCCTTCCCTCCCTCCCTTGAAGCAAGGTGTCTCTCTCATTGTTCCTCCTTTATTGCTAAATTCTGGCTGGGCTATGTCCCCTCTTACCTCACCTCACTCCTCTACCCCACCCCTCCTTTCCACTGCAACCTTCATAACTCTGGTTTCTGCTTCCTTGCACTCCCTAATAAGGCTTCCTCAGCTGGCCAGGCTGCTTTTTCCTACCACTTCCTGAAACTATGGAATTCTCTCCCTCTCCATCCGCTCTGCCTCTCTTCCCAGTGCTCGCTCTTCTTTTCAAGTTCTCTAAACTTCTCACTCCTGCAACTTCCCTGACCCCCCGTACCTTTCCACTCCCTCCTCCTCTCCCTCATCTTGTCTACTACCCTCTCTCTTCTAACCCCTCACCATATATTCTCCTACCAACCCCATTTCCCCACCTCCAAATACACTCTTCTAATATCTACCGGTCAGCTTAGCTGTCAGCTGTCTGTATTTCTCCACTGTGCACTTAACTGCACCCTCCTTATATCTTCAAGATGCAGCTTGCTATATCTACCTATGCCAATGTACATCATTTGTTTTAATGCCTCGATGTTGATTGTTAAATTGAGTTTGTGAGGTTTGCCATAGCAAATGGTGGTAGTAACCTGTAGGAGCTGTGATTCAATCTCCTACCATTCAAACTGCCAAAAAGTGTTTTTTTCATGAAAAAAAGCTTTTTTTCTGTGCTCTGCTTCATTTGCATAACCCGCCCCTTCTTTTTCTCAGTGCTGCAACCCCCAACCATGACATCATGCAAGGGAAACAAAGTTTTTAAGCACTGGTTTGAAACAGAGACCTCTGTTGCTCAGTCTTGGTATTGATAAAGGATTGGTGTGAGTCCGAAATGTGCCAGGAATGCTCTGTGAAGATTAATAAAATATGAGATTTTAAATAGCTCTACAGAAGTCTGTTGTCCCTCTATCAGGGGTTTGGTGTGTGCATGAACTGTTTTTTTGGAAATTCTCAGTCTTGGTATTGCAGACATCTACACTACCAAAATAGGGGACTACATCTCTCAGTAAAGAAATATTGTCAGCTAGATACTATATACACAATGACTTGCTTTCAAAATAAACATATGAGAGCTTTTATTGTTAAAGCCACTACATAAATATGAGACTGCACTTTACAGTAGGGAAATTGGAAAACAACTTCTTATTGTACCCACAATGCCTTGCTATGTACATCTACATATTAGGTGCAGTGACCACTAGCAAAATAAGGGACTGCACCTCTGAGTAACTAACATTTAAATCACCTTTATAATTTACCCAAAATTCCTTGGTGCTATATGTAAAACATTTTGTTTATTTATTTATTTAAATGTTTCACTAGGAAGGCACACTGAGCAACAGCTTGCTCATCTCCCAGTACTACCTGGGGGAAGGGGTACAATAGGGATGAGACATTTTACATTTAAGTTACAAAGATCAACATAGCATACAATTAATTAAGGCAGTTGTTACAAACAGTGTTGCATACATATGTAATTTGTGAGCATAAATGCAATGGTAATAAGTGAACAAGTGCTTTCGTGAAATAACAGTTCCCTTGCATGACAACATTCTGGGGATGTGGCCACACACAGAAAACTGGAGGACAAAGTGTTGATAAAACACAACATAAAATGACTATGACAGATTTTTTTACAAAACAAATTGCAGCTTCAATATCTGAAGCATAGGTGACAATGGCATACTACGTTAAAAAGGCATCTGTGAAACCTGACAAAATCACTTAAAATTATGTGTATGTACAGCAATGGTTAATATGTTTTTAACCAGCTAAGTAATTCAGTTCTATTTGTTTTTCATGTATCTCCCCTACTACCACTCCCCCCCCCGGAAGCATCTGGGAACAAGTTGTTACCAGCTCAGTATATTTCTACTAATGAACCTTTTGAAATAAATAATTTTCCTGTTTTTCCACTTTGAAAAATTATTTGACTTGTTTCTACTGAGTCTCCCAGCTGAGAAATTTATCTGGACTGCTGAACTGTTTCCCAGGCATGGAACCTCTTAACAGGGCTGGGTTTGAGACTGAAAAAGAATCCGAACTGTGTTTAAGTTCCAGCAGAATCAATGTATCCAGCTGGATGTCCTGGGTGACCACAAGCCTGGGTGATCCCCTGGCAAAGAAGACAAAAGGCCCAATGGGTGAAAATGACAAAAAGCCCGATGGGGCAAAGGTGAAGAAAGGTCAGAGGGGTGAAGATGGCTAAAGGCCCAAGGGGTGAAGACAGCGAATGGTCCGTGGGGCGAAGATGATGAACGGTCTGTCATAGGTGAATGGTCCAGCACCTGCATCACATCTTCAGCAGGCTAATGTGGTAAATTGAGAGACTGTCTACTGAAACCAGAGTGGTACCACTAAACTTTGTAGTTCCTCTACACCCATGGAAGCCTGCAGAAACTTTGAATACCTCCTGGCTGTGGCCCCGAGGAGTTCTCTTTAAAAGTTAGTTTAGCTAGATATTCAAAGGGCCATTCTTGATGTCCTACAGGTGGCATGCCTCAGACAGCTAGTTTTGGAACCCACTCATGAGGGAGCAATCTTAGACCTTGTACTCTCAAATGGAGACAGTGAGAGGATCTCAGATCTAGAAATGGGTAGCCATCTGGGAACAAGTGACCACCAAACAGTGTGGTTCATGATAAACTCAGCTACAGAATCAAGCAATACAAAAGTGAGGGTACTGGACTTCAGGATGGCTGAATTTGGCAAGATGAGAGAGTGCCTTAGAAAAGCACTAGCAAACAGGCTATAAGGAGAGGTGGCACAATAATGGGGAAACATCAAAACTGCCATCACAGAGGCAACAAGCCTTTGTGTGAAGCAAATAAACAAATCAAAATGAAAGAAAAAGCCACTATGGTTCTCAAAAGAGGTAGTAGGGAAGGTTAGGGAGAAAAAGATAGGATTTAGGAAGTATAAGGAAACACAGAAGGAGCAGGACAGAGAACTATACCAGTTAAGGCAGAAGGAAGCAGGGAGGGAAGTCAGAATAGCAAAGGTCCAAACTGAGGAAAAGATAGCCAACTTGGTTAAGAAGGGAATAAAACCTTTTATAGGTACATCAGGGAGTGTAGAAAGACAAAGGGAGGGATAGTGAGGCTGAATAGAAAGGACAGTGGGTGGGCAGAGAGGGACAGTGAAAATGCAGGGATACTGAATGAATATTTCTGCTCAGTATTCACAAAAAAGGAGGAGGGGGAGGTGCCTAATCCAATTAACAGAAGCACTCTGGATGGGGGGGTAAAACTGAAGGTGGATAAAGCAATGGGGCCTGACAGAATTCACTCCAGAATTCTAAAATAACTAAGGGGAGAACTAGTGACACCACTGGCTATTCTTTTTAACAAATCATGGGATGATGGTGTGGTACTTGAGGAAGGTGGATGTGATTCCCCTTCACAAAAGTGGGAGCAAGACAGAGGCAGGAAACTACAGACCTGTCAGTTTGACCTCTGTGGTAGGGAAAGTGATGGAATCACTTCTGAAGGAAAGAATTGTTGAGTACCTAGAGGCCAGTGGGGCACAGGTCCCAAGGCAGCATGAGTTCACAGCGGGAAGTTCATGTCAGATGAATCTAATTAATTTCTTTGACTGGGTGACCAAAGTAGTAGACCAGGGAGGGGCTGTGGACATGGCCTACCTAGACATTAGCATTTGACATTAGCATTTGACACAGTCCCACACAAAAGATTAATAATCAAATTAACCAGCCTGGGAGTGGGTCCCAGGGTAGTAGTCTGGGTAAAACATTGGCTGGACAACAGGACACAGAAGGTAATTGTAAATGGAGTCCACAGTGAAGAAAGGAGGGTTACTAGTGGGGTACCGCATGGTTCAGTACTGGGTCCAGTCCTTTTTAATGTCTTTATAAGTGACATTGCAGAGGGACTGGAAGGAAAAATATGCCTCTTTGCAGATGATACAAAGATCTGCAACAGGGTTGACACACAAGGAGGTGTGAAAAGGATGAGAAGGGACTTGGCAAGGTTGGAGGAATGGTCAGAAGTATGGCAGCTTGGATTCAATGCAAAGAAGTGCAAAATAATGCACCAGGGAAACAAAAACCCAGGGGAAGATTATACAATGGGGAGGAGGTAGTAACAACAACACAAATGGAAAGGGACCTGGGGGTAATCATATCAGATGACCTTAAGGTTAGCAAGCAATGTGAGAAGGCAGTAGGGAGGGCTGGGGGGATTCTGGGATGTATAGGGGGAGACATCACCAGCAGAAAACAGGAAGTTGTTATCCCTCAGTACAGACAGTTGGTGAGACCCCATCAGGAGTACTGCGTCCAGTTCTGGAGACCCTATCTCCACAAGGACATAGACAGAATGGAGGCAGTCCAGAGGAGGGCAACTAAAATGGTGCAGGGTCTGCAAGAGAGGCCACACGAGGAGAGACTAAAGGAGCTTAATATGTATACCCTTGAGGACAGGAGAGAGAGGGGGGGACATGATAGAAACTTTTAAGTACTTCAGTGGAATCAACAAAGTCCAAGAGGGTAGCATCTTTCAGGAGATGTGCAAGAATACGGGGACACAATTTGAAGACAGAGGGGGGACGGCTCAGGGGCAATGTGAGGAAGTATTTTTTCACAGATAGGGTGGTGGATGCATGGAACAGCCTTCCTGAGGAGATTGTGGGGTCTAAAACTGTGGGAGAATTCAAAAATGCATGGGACAGACAAAAGGCAATTCTTGTGTGGGTAGGAAGAAATAGATAGTTAGTTAACTAGGCTCTGCATCTTATCCTGTAGGTAGGGAAATGGGCAGACTAGATGGGCCAAGTGGTCCTTATCTGCTGTCAAAGTTCATGTTTCTATGTTTCTATGTGATGTCCTGGGCAGGACTGGGTTATCTACAAGACATGCCCGGGCAGAAAAAATGAACAATTACAGGTTCACTCTGTTTGGAATCCCATTGGGAACCCAGTTGCAAAGTTTTTCCAGTTCAAGTTAAAACTGTAGTTCCCACCTTTCTCCAATGGGCATCATCATTAAATCATCTGGTGGACACCAGCATCCTGGGGAGGTACCCACCGCAACAGACATTCACTATTCTTACGGCCATGGGGGGGGGGGCAGTTGCACCCTCAGAGGTGGTAGAGGGACTGTGTGTGGGACAGCTGTTGAAAAAAGTGTTAGTTCTATGCAATTTGTTTCCCTTTTAGCTCTCCCCTAAAATAAATCAGGTTATTTCACTTTATAATTCGTGTTCATGGTTATTGCTGTGTGTGTATTGCTACTGTGTGGGGAAGAACTAACTGTGTGTGAAAGGGAAATGATATTTGTTCCTGGGGGAGGTTAAGGCCACATTGTGTAGTCTGTGTATACCCCTACCCCAGGTAGAGGCACCAAAACCTGTTTCTGGCATACTATTTGTGTATTGCACCCAAAAGAACCCAGGCCAACACGAAGGTAGGTCGGTGTGTGAGAGGATGCTGGGTGTGCACTTCTGAGAAAGTACCCTCTTATACAGGGATGGGGATTCAAACAAGAGGTAAGTCAGCCAAGAAGACAGAAAATGAATAATGCCAAAAAATATGCAGTAAGGACTACTCAAACATATACCCATATCTGTTCTGTGCTGTCCACTTTTTCCACAGTACACTCACCCTGCTTCTGCTGCTTCAGAACAGCTGCTCCAAATACAAAACGTTTTTGGAATACAGGACATGATGTTACATATGCAAATAAAACATATGTAAATTCTGCATCATCTGCAACTTCATTAACATATGCAGATCTATTAAAGGAGCACTAGCACTTCCATTCACATTGTATTTGAAAGGTGCATGCCTGTGGTTATATAATTCAGCAGGCAAACCACAGCTCTGCTTAGAGCAAGTGCACTCGCTGTGCGGTGGTGCTGGTGCTCAGCTACTCTCTTCCCTCATTCCGTCTGCCTGTGCTTCTCCCCCCCTTTCCCTCTCATTGTTCATTTGCTCATCGTTCCCAGTCCACCCCTCTCCTTGTTGATTTGTGTTGTTTTTTCTTTCTTTTTGGGGGATTCTCCATTCCTACTTCCCTACTGACCGTGTGTTCAGTGGTCTCTCTGCTCAGCTCTTGCCATACTGCTTGCTCATTTTATTTCTCCTTTTAGCTTTCATTTTCATGAGCAGCTGCTGCTCCATGCCTGCCCTAGTTTGCGCGTTTACCTCCTGCCTAGCCAGAGTATCTCAAACGCCGTCTGCAACTGCTGAGCTGGTTTCCTGCTACTGCTGCTCCATTAACAGACACCATAGAGACTAATGGCGCCATTGCCACTCCTGTGCATTCTTAATGGGGCTACTACCACTATTGATTGCAGTAGTGTCATGCTACCTCAGCTGACGGACCAGCTACCATGACCTTTTTCCTGCAGCTTGCTAGCATACCTTTCAGTGAACAAAATGGACATCTGTAGCTTGCCTTCGCTACTCGAGCAACTTACCAGGCTTCGCAGGCATTGGATCAGGAAGACTAATCCTGCCGCACTATTTGGAAACTTCTCAGAGCACCAGATGGCACTGAATGGTGCAGAGGCCCTATATCTTTTCTTCAAGTTACTTTCAGTACTACACCATGGGACTGACAAATTCCAGACTACGTCTCATGATTGCCCGAGTACTTGGGGAGGGGGGGAGGTTCAAGTGATCCTCATGCAGCTTCCCAGCTGTATGGCTCCAGTAGCTATATTGCGGCTTCCTCACTTCACCTTGCTCCTGACTCTCCACCAGATGGCATCGGCCATACACCTACATTTCTAACTCGCTGGGACATTGATACAGGCTGCCAACTCTTACAAGGCTGAGCCTAATTATTGGGGCACATTGCTGTTCGACCTGCTTACTCCATTCATATCTCTCATTTTGCTATGACTCAGGGTGCACTGCAGCTTCCCAAGTCCTCTATAGCATCAGTGCTGTTTTCAGTATGGCTCCCTAATCTGTGGAAACTTCTGTATTTGCAGGCTTGAAGGCTTCTATGGACAACTATTACCCTGGACTTTGTTACTCCTTGGGACACATCTGTTCAGCTTCCTCAGGCTGTTCTGCTACCTACGGGATGATCCAGGGTTATTTAGAGAGTTCTACAATATTGGCTTCCTTCCCTCTTCGGTGACTATACTGCTACTTTTTGGCCCGGCTACACCTTTCCTGGACCTTGTAACTGTTTCCTACTGCCTGGCAAATGTTCACTTTCTTATGCTACCCTGTGTGAGGGTTTGAGGTTCTGCTAGCCTTCGTGAGGCCTAGCTGCCACTCTCTACACCTTCCTCCAGCTGACCTACGTGTGGTCTGGCCGCTTATCCTACCCCACGTACAGGCCTAGCTGCTCAGTGCCTCTAGCCTTGATTTCCTGCCATGCACTCCTTAGCTGTGCCTGCTTGCTGATTCATGGCATGGTGGTTAAAATATTATGTACACTGTTATGCAGACCTCATGCGAGTCTTATTCCTATCCTGTATCGACATATGTGCAGGTCATCGCTTGCTTCCAAACTCATAGCTCATCACTATTGCAAACTGCCATTTCATTTACTTCACCTCCTTAGCTTTGTCTGCGATTTAACTACACTCAGTACCAGGTCATAGCTCTACACTCATTACGCTTAGCAATGCTTTGCTTATTCAGCTTTTCCTGCTTTAGCTCTTCTACTCCACCTACCTCACCCAGCATCAGGGCCTGGTTCGACAAGTCCACCTTGCCTGCCTCACCCAGCATTGGGGCCTGGAGGTTCGAATTTGCTATGTCTGCTTTGCCCAGCTCATAACATGCAGTTTCTACCATTTCATACTTGCTTCACTGGATGATGGGAAGCTGCCTTGCTTAGTGTCTACTTACTGCTTCTCCCACTCAGGACCACGTCCCTCTGAGCTCCCTTTTTCAACTTCTGACTTTTCAGCTCATTCGCTTTGCCTTCCATAACTTGGGCTCCATTTTCTCATCTTGGAACTCGGACCTTTACTTCGAGTGTGCCTGTACATTCACCTGGTTTCGGATGCCCGTCTATTGCCATGCTATCTGGACATTGACTTTGGTCTGACACCTTGCTCAGGATCTGCTACCATCTTTACTGAACCTGCTACATAGTTACTGGATGTCTTGCTTTACTTCCTCATTGGCTTTCATCAAGATGGGTTGCATCGCCGTGATTCTTGCCTTCCCATACACTTTAGAGTCTGATACAGTGGCCTCATGTCAGCCGCACGGACCTACCTTATTAGTCAAGAATCCTCCATATTCATGTGGACTTCCATCTAGATTACATCTCAAGACATGACAGTCTATTCCTTACTACGTTGCTACTATTTCTGCATTGCATGCAGTTGGACATTACTATTACTCTTATCTACCACTGCTCTACAACCTGCCTTGCCCCATGGGGCTGGAGGTTCACCGCATCGCACTTTGAAAGACCTGTGCCCCTACGGGCCTGGAGGTCCCTTGTACTCATATTACTACACCATATTCACCTGCTTCTATGACCTGCCTCACCCTTCGGGCCTGGGGGTTTAACTACTTCTACTCTACACCTGCCTTGCCCAGCTCGGGGCCTGGAGGTTTGCATATTCTACTATACGCCTACTTGCCTCCATGTCTGCCAGCCTTAGGAGCTCTTTTACTATGGACGCCTGTCTAAATTTGTTTAGCCATTCATCACTTATTCTTTGGACGCGTCTGCCTTGCTGCTTCAGTCATATGAATTACTACTACTACACTCCTACCAGGACACTTAGTTGAGCTTATCCAGACGACTTTCAATCTCATGATTTGTGCTCTAAGGCTTCTTGGACCCTGTGACAACGCTACTTCATTAGACTCAGCTTCTTCAGTTATTACCATTTATTACTTATAAGCTTGACTATTCAGGACTCATCAGACTATCCTCACTAAATCAGATCTAGCTACTGTACCATTCTGGCACTCAAAACATGGATATCTACATCGCTATGCAACTATTTGGATCACCAGATGAAGCGCTTCGATTCCTGTGCTATTACCATTTCCTCATGCTCCTCTCTGCATACCGTACATAATCTATGCAATACTACTCCTCTGCTAGTACGTCTGCACCATGCTGACTTAGTTACTACCACTACTGACCTACATACAGGTCCACTTATTTACACTATTTGTTCATATTACCTGCTTCACCCTTACAGGGCCTAGAGGTTCATCAAGACTGATTCACCTCTTCTACAACCTACTTCACCCTTCGAGATCTGGAGGTACATTTAACTTATGTCTACCTATTCACACTAAGTTCTATACCTAATTCACTTACCTGCTTCCCAGCTCCAGATAAGAGGTTTTTACTGTTCTGCCCTCTCCATCATGTAGCATGCGCCCAGTTCCTGTGCTTCATCACCAAGGCCTTCATTTGCAAAGCTTGCCAAGTGAAACATGAACCAACTGTACTCCTACTCTGGACCTGGACACTTAGCCTTTTGGTTACTGGTTCTCCTCAGAGAAGACGTCCTCACCTGCTGGAGCTCTTCAACAATGCAACTTCAACACTTTGAATTATTATTGACCATGGATTCCAGTCTTCTAGCATTCTACCCTGGACATGGATTCTCGGATTAGGAGTTTACTAGAAGGATGATGCTATGTTCACCCAACACTTCAAACTTCAGTACTTCCCTCAGTTTTCCATTTCTTTGGACCAGGATCTACTACTTTGGATTTCAGATTAGCCGATTAAATTAAAATTATTACTAACGATTACTCTCCTTTAGTATGCCCAGAAGGACGGGCAGGTCAGTAGCCATGAGTCCTCAGAGGTTCCCCCCCCAAGGGTTTTTTTCCTCTCCTGCTTGCTACTGGTCACACTCTCCAGAGTTGGAGGAGATAATTGTTTGATAACATCATTCTTTTGGGGGGTCTCATACTACTGGACTAAGCATCCTTTTTGTGGTGGGATACAGAGAAAAGCCAAACCAATATCAAGTTATAACAAGTTACTCATCAGTTCAAGCATCTAAGCACCTTGCATAGACTATCCAGTCCACTTGTACTATAATCACTGACTTGCACATGACTATGTCGAAGTACCTAAACACTGATCAATTCAAACTGCTAATACCTGGCGAGCATTGTCCTACTTATTGATCTGGCCTCTGTATCCAAGCACAACCTACATCACTCAGCTACAGTATGTTACATAAGCACTGAGCTTTGAACCACATATAATTGAAAGGTGCATGCCTGTGGTTTTATGGGGGATGGGTTCCTCCCCCATACCATACTTAATTCAGCAGGCAAACCACACCTCTGCTTAGAGTGAGTCGCACTTACCCTCCATCCTCCCCTGACACCTCCTCCTCCTTCTCTTATCCCACCGAGGGGGAGCTCATACTACTGGACCAAGCATCCTTTTTGAGGTGGGATACAGAGAAAAGCCAAACCAATATCAAGTTATAACAAGTTACTCATCAGTTCAAGCATCTAGGCACCTTGCATAGACTATCCAGTCCACTTGTACTATAATCACTGACTTGCACATGACCATGTCAAAGTACCTAAGCACTGATCAATTCAAACTGCTAATACCTGGTGAGCATTGTCCTACTTACTGGTTTGGCCTCTGTATACAAGCACGACCTACATCATTCAACTACAGTATGTTACATAAGCACTGAGCTCTGAACCACATATAAGTAAATGACTGAACACTTTAACATTTTTAATAAAACCTCCTAAACAACAGTCCCTGCACCTGTCCTAAAGGCTAGCCAACTTGCTCCCATGGTCAGACTACAAAAATCTAATGCCCTAAGTCTTTCTACTGCCACTGTAGAATTGTGTAAATGTACTGTATATAACTACTGTCATCTACGAAAACTGTATTTTGTTGATATAATCCTGTACTCAATGTCCAGAACTGTATTACTTGTATGTACCTACTCTGCTTTATGTAACTAATTCCATGTTGCTCCTGAAAAGGGACCTTCGGGGCCCAGTGGGCTTACCCGGTTAACAAAATTTAATAAATAAATAAATAAATAAAAGCATTCCATAAGTAGAACGACACACAGAGAAGATGGCTTATACCCTATCAACATCTCTTGTGGTGGGAAATTCCTTGGACTTTGCCCTTGGAAGTTAAATCTACCACTTGGGATGTGACCTGGGTATAAACCATCCTTTCTTATGTCTAATTCCTTACATATTTTAAAGTCTGCCATGCATTAACTGCTTTATAATGCTGTCAACCAGCAGCTATGGGGTAGGTATTAAAACCCACTGTTGTTGACATTTAAACCATTAAGTCAATAGGTCCTGCTGTAAGCCACAATTATAGCCATATTGTAACATGATAAGATTTGTATGTCTGAAAAGCAGCAGAACCATTGGTTCAAACACAACCTGTGATGCAAAATGAAGTGGGTATTAATCCTCTGGTAATGCTCACTTCATTTTGCAGTACTGTACATGGCCACAGCTAAATCACCAGCCGAGGGTGGGGGAATGTTTAGTGTGCAACCACATAAAGAAACTTAGAAAGGAGATTGAGGGTCTTCAGGAGGAACTAAGACAGGCAAGGCAGACTGGAGATGGGTTTAGCCTAATACTGGAGGGAGGGAGGATGGGAGATGAAGGAGGGCAATTTGAGCCAACAGTGGTGAGGAAAGGGTCAGAAGAAGGGAAGCGGAGACAAAGGGGCCCAGGCCAGGAAGAACGATTTCCAGGGAAACCAGGTCAGGAGACAAAAGACAAATGGAAGGAAGAGACAGGGACTTGTGAGGGGAGGAGAAGAAGTGGCAATAGTCATAGAGTGGAAAGGAAGGAACAGGTTAATAAGTAGAGAGAGGAAGCGGGTATTTGTGAAGGGTCTTCAGAAAATAGTTTTGCACTGCTAGAGGGGAAGAAGGAGGAGGGAGATGATGCAATTAGAGAAGTAATTGATAAATGCCTGGACCAAACTGGAGTGGGGGGAAGTTCTGCTGGGAATATTGCAACAGGGGCAAAAGGGGAAAATAATGTGCAGAAGGAAGAAGAGGAGCTGAGAATGAGAGATGAAGATGAATGGAAGCAAGCAGGGAGTAAGGGGGTGGAATCTTAGTGCTGGGGGACTTAATACTAAGAGGAGTCAGGTTGGATAACAAGGAGAAGAGGCATAGTCGCATTTGGGTGGAGGCCATGCCAAGAATGACAGCAGAAAGGGTGGGATAATCTGTTCTGAAATATGCTAGAAGGGGTAGGGACAAGCCTGGCTGACAAGACAGTAGATATAGGCCAGAGGAGGTTTGAGGAACTAGGACAATTATGTGAGGGGGCAGGAAGATCAGTAACCTTTTCAGAGATACTTCCAGTGCCCAAGGCAAGCACAAGAAAGCTGAGAATAGAGGAATTTAATGGATGGCTAAGAACCTGATGTCATGCTAAAAGGTATGGGCTGTTGTGGGGGTGAGGAGGGACCTGGAAGGACAGTAGTCTCTATGCCAAGGACAGACTACACTTGAGTGAGGAGGGAAAGAAAGTGTTGAAACAGAGGATGGAGGAGTACATAGAGGAAGTTGGGAATTTTATACTAAGAGCAGGGGGTGGCAAGTGGGCAAGAGACATGCAGAGACCACAGGATGGAAAACCATATGAGCTTACCCCCATAACAGTGACAAAGGACAAATGGCAAGTACTATTGGTGATGCTAGTAAAAGAGGGCAGGATTGGAGGGGTGGAGGGTGGAAGGTGGTTACTCTTAATGCTAGGAGCCTTGGGAGGAAAACTGCAGAGTTACAGGTGCTCATGGCAGAGGGAGAGGTGGAAATTTCAGCCATCACATAAACATGGGCCACCCAATACAATGGCATGGACCTGTCTGTACCAGGGTACAGGTTATTTTGTAGGGACAAGGTGATTGAGAAAGGAGGGGGGTGGCACTATATGTGAAGGAAGAACTGAAGTGTGTAAGGTAGGAAGGGGAGGAGGGTAGTATGGAGTCACTTTGGATGCAAATCCAGGATTCCAAGAATAGGAATCTCAGAATGGGAGATGTGTACAGACCGCCATCTCAGATGGATTAGTTAGACAGGGAACTAGCGGGGCAGATCAGGAAGACCTGCAAGAAGGGTAGTGTGGTGATTGTGGGGGACTTCAAC
The DNA here is from genome assembly GCA_016271365.2 of Neoceratodus forsteri. Taxonomy (NCBI): domain Eukaryota; kingdom Metazoa; phylum Chordata; order Ceratodontiformes; family Ceratodontidae; genus Neoceratodus; species Neoceratodus forsteri. The sequence goes on from CM057449.1 coordinate 378,470,549, forward strand.
ATGCCAGGAGTGTACTGGAGTACCCCAACAACCAGGAATAGAAGGGAGCAAGTATTGCTGGATGCCTTTCAGGACAGCTTCCAGCTGCAAATGGTCAGTGACCCAACCAGGTTAGGGAATACCCTTGACCTTGTGCTGCAAATGGGGGCTTTGTGAGAGAACTTACAGTGGAAGAACCACTGTCAGGGAGTGACCACCACTCAGTATGGTTCACATTGGATATGAGCAAGGAAGGAGTGGAATCCAGCACAAGAGTGCTGGACTTCAGGAGGGCCAACTTTGGGAGGATGGGGGAAGTGGTAAAAGGGTACCTGGCCAGAATTCAACCTAGTATGGGCACTAACCAGAGGTGGAAGCTCATAAAGCTAGGGATAGTGGAGGCAACCAAAACCTGCTGCAAGGCCCAGAGCAAGAAGGTTAGGGCTAAGAAACTGAGCTGGTTGAGCAAGGAGATCATGGAAAAGGTAAGAAGGAAAAGAGCTGCCTTTAGGAGGTACAAGAAAACAGGGAGGGGGAGGACAGGGAGGAGTACATGATAGAATCAAAGGGGGGTAATAAGGGCAGTAAAGGGAGCCAAGGCATCTACAGAGCTCAGACTGGCACAAGGCATTAAGAAGGAGGAGAAGAACTTCTTTAGGTACATCAAGGAGAAAAGGAACTGTCAGGACCACATAGTAAGGATTAGGAAGGAGGGGGGTTGGGTGGAAGCAGGATGTGATAAGACAGAAGCGCTAAATAATTACTTCTGCTTGGTATTTACTAAGGAGAAGAGGGGGGGTGATACCCAAGGGGAGGAACAGTAGAAATGGGGGGTGACAGATGCAGAAATCATGGAGGGCAGAGTACAGGAGAGTTTGAAGGCACTGAGTGTGGACAAGATGCCAGGCCCAGATGACATCCACCCCAGGGTACTGAAGGAGCTGGCAGAGGTCCTTGCGGGACCTTTGGCAGACATATTTAATGCCTCACTACAATCGGGTTGTGTACCTCAGGACTGGAGGATGGCTCATGTTGTGCCCCTCCACAAGAGTGGCCCCCAAGGATGAACCAGGGAACTACTGACTGGTGAGCCTCACATCCATCGTGGGTAAGCTGATGGAGACTATCCTGAAGGAGAGGCTGGTGGCCCTCCTAGAAGCCAAAGGACTACAGGACAGCAGAGAGCATAGCTTCATACATAGCAGATCCTGCCAAACCAATCTGGTGGAGTTCTATGACTGGGTAACTAGGCCATGGGACAGGGGCCATGTAGTGGGTGTCCTGTATTTGGACTTCAGTAAGGCATTTGACTCGGTGCCACATTGGAGGCTGGGAAGTAAGTTAGAAGGCACACAGGCAGGTGCAAAGCTGATGAGATGGGTAAGGAACTGGCTTCAGGGAAGGCAAAAGAGGGTGGTGGTGGGTTGGAGCTCTCACACCCAAGGCTAGTGACGAGAAATGTTCCACAGGGCTCAGTGTTGAGACCAGTGTTGTTTGGGATATTCATTTCAGACATATCATTAGACATCAAGAGCAAGAGCTGTCTGTTTGCTGATGATACTAAGATGGGAGTGGTGGTGGACAACCTAGGGGGATGGCAGGGGTTGCAGGATGATCTGGCGAAGCTTGAAATCTGGTCAGACACCTGGCAAATGGGGTTTAATGCCAAAAAGTGCAAGGTGCTGCATTTTGGGGTGTAGAGCCCAAGGAAGAGTTACCACCTAAGGGGAGTGCAGCTAGCCCAGACAGAGGAGGAGGATCTGGGAGTGCTTATTACAGGGTCAATGAATAACTCAGCACAATGTAGGAAGGCAGCTGCAAAGGCCAACAAAATGCTGGGTTGTATTGCATGGAGTATATCCTCGAGGAGGGAGGAGGTGATTCTGCCACTGTATAGGTCATTTGTTAGACCTCAACATGAGTACTGCATGCAGTACTGGTACCTGTATCTGAAAAGGGACATTAAGTTACTGGAGGGGGTGCAGCACAAGGTGACAAAGATGATCAAGGGGCTGGGGGACTTATCATACGAGAGGAGGCTGAGGGAGTTGAACATGTACTCACTGGAGGAGAGGAGGGACGGGGGACATGATTGAAACCTGTAAGTACATGAAAGGAATAAACAAGACAGGTACAGAGGGGCTGATCAAAATAAGGGAGGGGAGGGACACCAGGGGCCATGATATAAGAATGATATGAGACTGGAGGGAGGAAGGTTCAAGAGGGAGATAAGGAGACACTTTCTTAAAAAGAGGGTGGTAGCTGGGTGGAATGTGTTACCTGCAGAAGTGGTATCCAGTAGAACAGTGGACTGCTTCAAAAGGGAATGGGACAGGACAAGAGGAAGGGTCAATGGAGGGAATGGGTGGAAGGGAAGGGCAGTTGCAGAATAAGGGGTGCTAGCTGCACATTCGAGCAGACTGGATAGACCTCTAGGCCTTTATCTGCTGGCAAATTTTATATGTTTGTACTTTCGTAAGTTTACAAGTAAAAGGCAGTTCTTTAAATAAACACCACTAATAACCTGTGTCCTACACTGAAGGGTAGTCAATTAATTATTTCTACGAGTATTATAAAAAACATGTTATTTGTATGTTCAAGAAAAATGAGGAGCCAACAGCATATTGTTAATAAATGCTATATGTAATTAAAGAATTGTGTTGTGGAAAAAAGTTTTCTTTTTCATTATAAGGAACCTGATTCACCTACCATGAGCACTAAAGCCATCTAGTGAGGTTTCTATGTCCTCCTACATTGTACCTGGCAAGTGAGTACACAGAAGACTTCAATATTCATCTGCCCTTCTCCAACAGCACTTACTGGAACACAACAGAAGGAAAGAAATACTTTCTGCAGACCCTGTGTTGCTAATGCAGTGGGACTACTTTGAGGCTACTGAGTCAAAAGTACTATAGCAGCAGTAAATAACATAGGCAGGGCTATTAGCAAAAGGTTGCAAAAATATTTATTTACTATATTTATTTATGTATTTGTTTACAGGGTGAGTGCACTGATCTAAGGGGCCATTTTCAGGGATGACCCTGGCCATGAAGATGCCATAAAGGTAAAATAGTTAGGAAATATAATTACACAGATACAAATGGTACAGAAAGAGGACAAGGGATACAACGTGCATGTGCAAAATATTGCAGCATTACAAAGAAGTAAAATACAGAAATGTGGAACTAACAGCAATAAATATTCAAGATTAAAACAGATGCAATATACAGTAAGTTGAAGAGTCCACAGCAGGAATGTGAAGCAGCATAATTCACCCGGTGGGAGGGTGGGGCGCTATCAAGTAGACCCCAGAGTCACTGTTGGTAGTCAACTGTGGGTTGCAATTTAGTGCAGTTGCAATTGCACTGAATTGCAGCCGTAATGTAGTGCAGTTGCATTTCCCTTAAAAAGGGACTCTGGCCAAAAGTGCTACATTGCAGAATTAGAATAAGCATACCCCCAATAAATCTCATACTAAACATTAGGTTTCTGTGTTACTTCATTTTAAAGTTATGGGCTATTTTGTAACTCTGACTTCACTACCTGTTCAAAAAAGCCAGTTTCAGCGAAGAGGTGCTGATGATGTTATCTCTTGAACTGAACTCACAGTCTAGCCCTCCCTGTCAGCAAGCTTATAGGACCTGTTTCTTCAAAGTTAAAAAAATATTCTGCAACAGTTTTCACAAGTAAAACAGGCAGCCCCATTCTAAAAACAGTGCTATAGAATCCATGTGTTTCAAGTTTTGCAACAAAGTTGACAAATTTGTATTTTAATGCCTTTTTGGTGTGGTTAATTTCTCCAGAGTTGCAGGCTGCTGATACCATGTGAAGTGTTAATCTGCAATACTTGTTTGGAAGTTGTATTGTTACAGTGTTGCAATGGTGGTAACTGCATTGCTGTTTGTCAGCGTGTGCTTTACAATACACTTTAATAGGCCCTTATATGTGTTAATTCCTACGGGGGGGGGGGGGTGGAAGTGTTAGCCCTGGTAAAACAATCATTATAATGTGGAGTACAATGCAGATTAGCCTGAATATAGCTCAAGTAACAACCTGCCAATGAGAAACAGAAAATGAGCTCTGCTCAGCTGAGTATCACTTTCATTCATACTTTGATGATGAATGCAATATTGATTGATTGACTGATTGATTGAGTGAGTGAGTGATTAAGCATTGAACTGGCTACTGCATACAACCTTTTAGTAAGATTTCAAAACAGCACTACCTCTACCACCTCCATTTACATGGTGATGGAATAATTGATTTAAAATGCCATCCTGAGAAATCACCTCAATTGAATAACATGTGTGAATGATCACAGCCTTTCTCCACATCAGAAATATCCTGTCTGCAAATCTCACATTAGTGTGCTGTGACTTAGCATCCAGCAACCCAAGCGAAAAGGACCACAACAAAAAAAGCACAAAAACAAAATTATGAATTTGTCAACTTAGTTACAAAACCTGAAACGCACATAGGTTTTAAAGCAATGTTTATTGAATGGTGCTTCCTGTTTTACTGGAGAAAACCATTAGCACATAGTTTTTAAACTTTTGAAGGGCTAAACTGTGAGTTCAGGAGATGACATCATCAGCACCTCTTCACTGAAACTGGCTTCTTTGAATGGGCAGATTTAGGGTTGTAAAATGATTTGTAACTTTTAAACAAAGTAACATAGGGATCTCAGTTTTGGCATGAGGGTGATTGGGGCTATGTTTAACCAAATTCTGAATTTATTGATGCCAGTAATTTGTGACCATAGTCCCTCTTTAAGTCAACAATCCCATTGTGGCTTATTTGCATTCTGGCTTGCCTGATCATGCTGTCTCCAGACATTGAGACATTCAAACTTGATTTCTCAGTTAAAGGGACACTGTCAACCCCCTCAGGTCTCAAAGTGTCCCTAGTTTAAAAAACACATTTTATGATTGCCAGCATTCTGTAAAGATACTGATGTAGCTGGTAGTTTGATTCTGACTCTTATTTTCTTTGAAAAAGTAAAAAAACAGACTACCCAACTTACTGGTGTTATCACACCAAAACAGGTTTGTTAACATTCCTTGATCAGCTCCAAATATATATTTCCAGGACTTGGGAATGCCCACAACACAGTCTAGCCCCTCATGATGCAGTGGGAGTTTAGGAGGCTACTGCGTTAAGAATGACTGCACTGTTTGGGTATGTTTCTAGTGCTCACAAAGCCTGCAATGAGAACAGATCCAGGATTGTAAACAAAACAAGGTTGTTTATAAATATGCATTGCCATGCATTTCAGTTCTAGTAAACAACGAGACAGACAAAACAAACAACATCATCAGTGAATTTTAAAGAAGTAAACAATCATAAAAGGTGGGGTTTCAACTAGAAATAATATGATGAAAAATGGGTTGACAGTACCCCTTTAACTGTTTACTCTTTTTTTTTAATTGGTGGGTGGGGGTGAAGTCTAACCATTCTAATTGTCTGTTAGCACAGCAGTACTTCCTTCAGCCAATAAATGGCCCCCTGGCACCAGCCCTCCACCAATGTCTAAAGAGAGAGGGAGGAACCAGTAGTTGTGTGTGCACTGTCTGGGACTACACGAGGTGGCAAGGTGCTGTTGAGGAGCTGTTGACAACAGCAGTGAGGCAGGTGGTGGTCTGGTTCAGTTATCGGTCATCAGAGAGAGTTAGTTTGGGATGGACTGGAGTAGAGCTTAAAAAAATACTTTTTGTGAGTGAGCCCTGAGCCGAAGAGGGTGGGTCGGGAGAGTATACAGTACAAGTCACATTAAACTGTTCCTTCAACTCACTGGTGTAGCATTGTTCAATGAGTTTCCTAATCTGTGCAGTGTTTAATTCAATGTTATGTACTATAAGCTTTATTTTCAGCTGAGTGCTTATGAGTTTCATTTCAGAAGGCAGACTAAACAACTCTTAAGGAATGATGTGATATTTATAAACAATGCTCTTAAGGAATGCTGTGATATTTATAAACACTGCTCTTAAGGAATGCTGTGATATTTATAAACAATGCCTTGAAAATGCAGCTACTGCCATTTCACTAAACAGTTACAAGTGAGTTGAATAGGCAGCAAAGGATGATTGGAAAATAGTTGAAAGCTTCAACAGTTCAAGTTGCCACTGCAGTAGCATCACAAAAAAAAATGCTACACCAGTGAGTTGATGGAACAGTTTAATGTGACTTGTACTGTACTAGTGAGGCAGCCTAGCTGGTACTAGATACTAGAGAGGAGGTGAGAAGGGGACGAGGGGTTGACTTCAGGGGAGGTGGTGGTGCAGTGTCGATCGACTGATGCAGAGAGGAATCAAAGTAGAGAGCAGTTGGTGACTCTCAGGAGTCAACTTGGGACCAGGAGCACTGCAGTGTGTAAGAGAGGAGCCTGAGTGAGAAGGACTGGTGGACAGTGGAGCCAGAGGGGAGCAGAACATCCAGCAAGCAGGCAGCTGCTAGGGCTGAGGAGCAAGGTGAGGTGAGCTGCAAGGTGTTGGGCAGGTGGGTTGGCCTGGAGCAGATCAGCGGCACTGCATGCCACTCCTGATGAGTGAACCTTCAATTGACAAGGACACTAGAGGAAAGTGAATCTCTGTCTTGTGAGACTGAGAAGTGCCAAGTGCTGAGGACAGAAGAGTAGTGGCACAGTGAGTGGCAGTGCTGCAAATTTGAGAAGAAGGGTGAGAGTCAGTCCAATCATCGTCATTGGTGGTCTGCGGTCGTCCATCCTCAAGAAGAAGGCCGTGCCAAATAAATTAAATATAGCAGGCATTTATTTGTTTTGCACTGAAAGAAAACTGTCACCAGATCCAGAAGCATTGAAAAAGACTGCAGTGCAAGTCAACTCCAACTAAGCAGAGTCAGTCCGTGGGGCAGGGGCTTTCCTGGTCAGGTCATTTGTTCTTGGGGGGACATCACCACAGTAAATTGATGTTGACCACGTTGCATGGGCCGGCGGCATTGGCTGATCCTCAGGGTGACTGCAGGGGCACCACCAGGAAGGCCCCAGGTGGCTGGAGTTGAGCCCACAGCATAAGAAGTCAGATTCTGATTTGGAGAGGTCAGAGAGGAGCATGAAGGAGAGAGTTGAGCTCGGACTAGTAAAGTAAGTGAAAGTGAGTTCAAAAATCATTTTAAAATGTTGAATTTCTAATTTCTATTACTTCTAAATTTATTTACAGACTGAGGAGTTGTCATATATTATTTTATAATCTGAGGCCCAGATTTTCAAAGCTTTGCACTGGGCACAATCCGTTTGTGCAGGGTTAGCGTGGGTCTGCAATATTCAAAAGGCCAAACAGCATGTGCAAACTGCATTAGCACTGGGCAGAATCATAATATACGCAAGGGGCAAACTGAACGTGAATACAGGTGCAATGCTATATTCTGTCACTAGCGCCACACAAAGTGGTTTTGTGTGACTTAGCATGACCCTTTGCGTGGTACAAATTACTGCCTAGGAAAAGGTAGTCTTAACCCTGGTCAGTCCAGCTTTGCATGACATTGTGGCTTTGTGCGGCATTAGCGTGGCATTAGCGCAGCTTTTGAGCAGCTTTGCATGACCCTAACATAAGAATGTGACACATACAAAAAGCCAGACATGGAGGAAACATGCTGCTCACTGATGGTACCACAATGATGCCAACATCTGCCACCAGTCCCAGCCATGCCAGGCAGTAAGTGGTGACCCAGCCCACAGGGGACACCATGGTAGTGTGGCCATACAGCACACACCTGAAGGCCATACTTCTGTGGTGACCAACAGATGCCAGCACACACATGCAGCACTGTGGGCATGGTGGGTGTTGAGGGGAGGCTGTATGGGTGGCCAGGCCTCACCACAGACCAGGTGCAACCACAAGGCTGGGACACATCACGCAGTGCACATGGACCAGTATTGGGAATACCCCAATACCAGTGTGCCTGTTCGATCGTACATGCCCCCCCAGACCCAGTCACATACAGCACAGCTGTACAAACAGCAGAGCACACACAGCCAGCCATGTATATGTCACTGTGAGCATCCCATAACAGAGGTGCAGCATCTGTGGGTCACACATCAGTGTAACAGTAATGTCCACTGTCAGTAAACACCTGCAAGTTGGGCTTGTCACTGTGTACAGTGCAGTGGTCATCACTGCCCTACACACCATAGGCATTGCTGTGTCCCTTACACTACTGGCCCCCTTGCTACTGTAGTATCTACTGTGCACTGTAGCATGACCTAAAGTGTGACAGTTGCATGCATCACCACCGACACCTGTGCCTATGCTGTGTTGTCTCCCGGGGTACAAAATGCTATGCTGTACTGTATACATGTAGCCTTCAGCTACCATCATGCACTGCCAGACTGACCTACAGGTGGAGCTGCGGGCAGACCCAGCCAGCCCCTGTACTTCCAGACTGACCTACAGGTGGAGCTGTGTGACCCTGCAGTAACACTGGGCAAACTGCATGCAAATCAGGGCATAATGAGATGCTAATGTGGATGTTTGCCCAGAGACTACATAAATAGGCTCATTTGCATGTCACTTTTAATATGGCACAGTTTAGCTCCGGGCAAACATGTTTGCACTGGGCAAATGGTTCGGGGAATATTATACAGTTTTGCACACTGTATTTTCACATGTGCTGCAATCTGTAGCTGTACTGGGTCCATGCATGTGCTGGCACACATTGGCCACATTTTTCCCCAGTTGTTTAACCAGGAGTAGCACACTAAGCTGAAAGCTTGTTTACAGGTGTAACTTGGGAGCACAGGGAAGTTAAGTGACTTGCTTAGGGTCACACAGTATGCAAGTGGAGGCTGTGGGATTCAAACCCAGGTTTCCAGATTTGCAGCTCAGAGCCTTAAACCACTGTGCTATACTGCCTCCCAAAGACAGTAACCCTGCCAGTGTACTAATAGTTCACCTCTACCTACCTTCACGTCACTGTGCACTGTCTTGCTGTTGTGGTTTGCACTTCCTGGTTGCTATATTTAGAGCTGTCTTATTCCAGGTCTAAGTTTGTCCTGCACTCCCAGCCTAGTTTGCCCAGCTTCATTTGCATGCTATACTCAGAAGCTGTTTGCCCCAGGCTATTCCTTTTGAATATAGCAGGCTTTTGTGTCCATGCTAGGTTTGCCCGCCAGGCGGGGCTAATTTTGCCCCGGGGCAAAGTTTTGAATATCTGGCTCATAGTCTGTCTGGCCACATCATAATCCAAAGAAATGATTTTCTTTCTCATCTTCAGGCTGTGGCTGCCTGCCTTTCGAATTTAAACATGCTTATTTATTTATTGCTTATTTATTGATAGCCTATAGACTTGTAGCTGGCATACCGTTGATTTGATTAATATGCATATTATTACTGCACATAATTTAATTGCAGCAGCATGCAATACAGGCTAAGGCTGATTGACATACTCATTTCATCTTCACCTGAACAGTGCTGCTGCTGTGCTGTGCTCTGTGCTGTGCTATTGCTAATAAAGACATTTGTCTTCCTAACATTATGAATATGCTTTGAATTGTGTTACGTCTATCAGTGCTACTGCTGTGATTGATTGAGAGTAAGCTATGTTTTGTATTGTATAGTGTACTTAGTTACATTTTTGGAGCAGAATTATATTTCTGTTCACTCACTGAAAATTTCTTGTTCCTCTGCTGAGAATGAGAAAGATGGGTTTATTATTAGTCAGTCCAAGTGTCAGTGTGCTGATGTGCAGTGGACGTTAAAATGAATCTACACTTATTCCAAACTGACTGACTGATTAAATAACTGCAGTTCTTGTAATATTTTGCCCTTAACTCTGGCAATAGTACAGTACAGGTTTGCTTTTGCACTTCAGATGATAATGATTAGAAAGCTGTTGCATTGTATGAAATCAATTTATTTATTATCTGTTCTTTTTCTGTGCACTTTACAAATGAATGAACAAACTACTTCACAAACTCCAAGATGCTGCTTCACTGTTATATCTTCTCATGCTCAGCATTGTTTATTTGTGTGGGGCCCTTTACAGTTGTACACCATAAGAGCAGGATACTCTGGTAACTTTGTGTGTCAGAAATAAGTATGGAGCTTATTAAGTCACTTTAGAGGGACACTAGTGTCAACCTTTTTCCGGGGGTCAAAATTGGCACTGGTCCACTAGTCAAATGTTGGTAGATTTTGTATCAGGCTGGTAATTCTAGTAAGATTTTCCTTTAAGTAGCCCTGCAGGCTGGTACTGGAGAAGATGACATTTCAATAAGTACACCAGCTGGGTCAGTGGAAACGTCTGTGTGGCTAGGGGATTGTCCCAGTCACTAGTCCTGCTAGCTACTGGGTATGAGACAAGAATGTTGATTTGTATAATGCAATACAAGAAAAGATTTATAATGTTAAAAAAACACATTTTTAGAGCATTTCTGGAAAAGATAAGTACAGAATCCAGCTAAGGGGGTCCAGATAAGAAAGCTGCATGTTTTTTGCATCATATTATTTCTAGTTCAAAAAATCCCACATTTTATGTTTTAATCTGGCACAAGTATTATTTATATTCTACAGATTTCCGACCTGCTCAAGAAGGCATGCATGCATGCCTTCTGGCTGGGCAAGCCTGCCCGGCAGCACTGTCTGCTGCCTGCAGCTGGAGTTGGCTGGACAGTGTAAGTCCTGGTTGTGTGTACAAAGGAAAGTGAGACTGATTTGGTGATTCAGGTTAGAGGCTTACTACAGCATCTCACACCAGGGTGTAAGGCTGTGGCTGCTGTTAATGTGGCTTACCTTCAGGGGTGTAGCAGATCCACACACATTAGGGTCTCTAACACTGTTTCTGTTGATTTGAATTTTGAACTTTGAAGTGGTGTACTGAAGTACCATTGCAACAGTATCAAATGCCATGATCTAACTTTACGTTGTTTATATAGTTTGAAGCCCATGGGTGTACTGCAGTGCAGCATCATTTCCACATTGACTGGATTCAATGCTGGTTATGTTATGTGGATTTGGGGGCATACACAGCAGGGAGCATACCATACTCTAAGGCTGTTGTTACTTTGCAGGTATGCACTGGCACTGCTACTGCTGCAATACACACACCATGGTCTAAGACTGTGTATGTGGCTTCAGGGGTGTACATCAATCAGCAGCATCCTACCCTCTAGGGAATGAGGCTATTATGCTGCTGTGTTGGTGTACAGCAGCATCCTCCCACACCAGGGTCTTCTAATGCTGTTTATGTGGCTTTGGGGTCATGGGGTGTGAGAGGTACAGGCATGCTCACAAGGTATATTAAGAATAGCAATCAAGGCCAAACCAAATCAACAATGAGAATAATAATAAAAAAATAAATTTTCGACAGTGACTTCTATTGTTGGCAAAGTACGATAAACTACTGTAGTACATAAATAAAATTCAACAATGGTGAAAGTTGAAAAAAATGGTTGGATTTTCTTTAGTTAGTTGCAGTCATAAATGTCAAACTAGTTGAAAAAATCAGTCAAAATGTGGTAAGTCAACTATAATTGGTTTTTCAACTGACTCCGGGGTCTACTATCAAGGCAGTTTTATAGTGTGCTAGGTGCAAGTCTAGAAAGTGGGGGTGGGGGCAGGCAGACTGTTCCACAGTTTGGGTGCTACAAAGGAGAAGGCTTTACTCCCCAAGCAGGTGGATATCTAGGGAACCTCTAAGAGAGGAACGCTACAGGTCTGAAGGTTACTGGGGCAGTTTTTTTTGTTTGATCAGGGAAAAAAGGGGGACAGGGCATCGCTTCTGATAGCATTATCAGTGGCGCAACAGAGGAAGTAGCTGTTTCTGGCTGGGGGTGCAGCTTTGGGACTGGTATAGGGAGCAATGGTGTGTGAAGTAGGGCACCATCAGCATAAACCTACAGATGTTATTGCAGACAGTAGTAAGCCTTGTGAGAAGTTGATAAGGAGGTATGAGTATAGATGGGGGCACAATAGTCCATAAGAGCAAGGAGGCTGCCTTGAGCTATGGCAAGCATAGCCTCAAGGGTCAAGTAGTGCTTTAGTCAGAAGCCCACCACCAGTTTTTGGCTGATTTGCTGCAAGGTGTCATTGATGTGAATGGAGGAAGTTAAGGCAGGATCAAGGGTGACACCCAGATATTTAAAAAAGGATACATTTTCAAGGGTGGAGCCATCTGGAGATAGAACTGTCAGGGCAAATTAAGTATAGGTCAATTTAGTGATCTTGGGGTTAGATCCCAGAAGCATGGCCTTTGTTTTGTTTGAGTTTACAAGGAGTGTGTTCTCCCAGAACCGGCTGTGGGCAGCCCCATAGTTTCAGGTCAGTGAGGAGGAGAGGATAGCCAGTGACTCGGTGCTGTAGAATAACACTAGGTCATCTGCATACAGGATGACCTCGCATGAAAGGCTGTCAGCAGGTAGGGAGTTTATGAAAAGTGAAAAAAAGGAGCAGGCCCAGGTTGGAACCCTGGGGGACACCAATGGTTACAGCCTTATCTACTGAGGTGGCACCTCCAGCACCAACCGTTTTGAATCAGCTAGAGAGGTAACTCTGGAACCAAGCAGTGCAACCAAGGTTCCTTAACCTGTTGAGGAACAATCTGTGGTTATCCAGGTCAAAGGTCTTGATCAGGTCAACAAAGACGGTGCCTGTGAGGTTACCTATATCCATATTTCTAAAGACATGGTCTGTGAAATAGGCCAGGGTAGATGAAGTACTGTGATACTTCCTAAAACCATTCTGGTTTGGGAAGAGAAGGTTGTATATTTTTATTTATTTTATTTTTTTAATTCCTGTTTTTGCTGCCAGGCTCCCCTAGTCCCCTGAAAGAGCTTGCCTTGCTCTGGTAACCATGTCCCTCATTCTCGGGGAAGCCCCCCACCCCAGTGCAGCTGCCAGAGGTGGAACTGAAGGTGGCAGGGGTGGGCACTGGAGCAGCTCATCGCGAGGGCTGGCATTTTTTTGAGTTTTACTCCCAGGAGCTGAGGGACATGCAATGACACTTACGGAGACCCTCCGCATCCGCCCTCAGCTCTGCCCCATGCTCTAGCGTGGCACCCTGTCCCCTAGCCTCCGCCAGAGGGCGAACGGGCGCCAAAGCTGAAATTCCCCCTCCCCAGAGAAGGAAAGCAGTCCCTCTGGATGCTCAATCCTTCTCCCCCCTGCCAACCCCTGGCGCCCCATGTCAATTCCTGAACATGGGTCACCGGCATGGCACAAGGTATGGTGCCCAGCGCCTCAACCCTCAGTGCCACCAGGCCAGCAGAGAAGGTTATATTTATTGACATGCTCTGAGAGTTGGTGATGAATGACCTTTTCGAGGAGCTTACTCAGATGTGGCAGTATATTTATTTAGCTTTTGTTGACCGGGTAAGTGCACTAGACAAATCCTGTCTATTTTCAGGCATGATCCGGGGAAGGGGGATACAGATGAATGCCAACTGACCTTGAACCAGATTAAGCTGTTGGTGGAATTTTTGTTTAGTGAATGAGGGAAATTTGGCCAGGACACCGGGGAAATTCCCCTACTCTTTTCGATAAGTGCCATGGGATCTTTAACATCCACCTGAACTACCACCAATCCAGGCAGATGGGACCTCGGTTTAATGTCTCATCCAAAAGACAATTGGTTTGTATGTGCACACCTTTGCTGCTGGGGGAGCACCTCACCCCTCATAGCCTCTTTGTCACCCTGTCTCTCCCCATAGCCCCCAACGCACCCCTTCCCTCTACCCCTCCACCCATCTCTCTGTGCCTTGAGCCCTCCTTGTCTGTTCCTCCACCTGGCCATCCCAGCCCTCGCACAACTGCCCATTCCCTGCACATCACTTTCTAAGCATGCCAGCAGCCACTACCTGGCAAAATGCCACCAATTCATGGCCCTTGTCAGGATCTTCCACTTGCTTCTTCGACTATCTGGCAATGTTCACTCCAATCCTGGCCCAGCAGCGCCCCCCCTCAACTGCAGTCACCCACAGGGCTTTGAATAGCCACTATGAATATTTGTAGCCTGCCTAATAAAATGGCACCCCTGCAATGCTGGACAGCACAGCACCAACCAGACATTCTGGCTTTAACAGAAACCTGGCTGTCAGCCAAGACACCAGACTCATTTGACTCTATATCTGGCTACTCTCTCATTAGGCTTGATCATAATGGCAAGAGAGGTGGTGGCTGTGCCTTCTATGTAAATGACTCACTGCATTACCAAGCCCTGCCTGTGCCCTTCCTAGACCATGGTGCCCAAGCCCTCTCAAAAAAACTCTCCCCTGACCCAAACCATGCTCCTCTTGCTCTCGCTGTTGCCTACATCCCACCCCGCAGCCAATCCCCTGCCTGTAACGCACTCTCTGACTATCTAGCCAGCCACCTCCACAAAATGGAACAAATCCTAGTTAGGGATCGCAACATAAACTGGCTGGTGAGCTCATCAACACACGCCAAAGATACCTTTGCTGCGTTAGATATGACCCAACTGGTATCCCAGCCTACCAGGGCCAACCCCACTAATGGAACCCACACCCTATTAGATATCCTGCTTACTAATTGTCCCCATCATATTACCGACCTGGGTGTTCTACCTAACACCTTAAGTGACCACTCCCCAATTATTTTCAGCTGGTCCTGTCAGCTACCTAAACCACTACCAAATATCACCTTTTGTCATCGACTATGCCAAGAAGGAAAAAGCAAAACTCAAACAATATCTAATTAACTGGGGCTGGTCCCCTACTTCCCAAGCCCAGCACATAGATAATGCATTGCACTACTTCACCACCATCTTTAATACTGCCTGTGATGCTTTTGCACTGACCATCAAAGTGACCACTAAGAAATGTAGAGCCTGCTGGATCACCCCAGAACTCCTACAACAGTTCAAAATGTGTGACAACCTCTGGCATCATGCCACTGCTTTCGGTTTGCTAAGCAATAGGCAGACCTATAATGCTGCCCACAATATGTGTACTTGGGCAATCTGCAAGGCCAAGGCAGAGCACTACAGAACCATCCTAGCCAACTCCTGGGGTAGCACAAGAAAGTCCTGGGATAACATCAAGGAGCTCAATGGTAAATCCCGCTCTCCCCCCTTCACAACTTAGTGTTAATGGTACTACCACCACAGACACACTTCACAAAGCTAACTGCCTCAACTCCACCTTCTCAGACCTCAACTCAGTCCTCCCTAGCAACTTTTTTGATCCAATTCAGCCTATCCCACTGCCTGAGCTCCTCCACCCCTCCTTCAAACTCAGAGTCGTAACCCCTACAGAAGTGAAAGCCTACATGTCCAAAGCCCTCCAGAGCTCCAATTACTGCAAAAACGCCTTCGATATGCGTATCCTATACCTTGCGCTAGACTCAGTTATCTCCCAACTCACGGACCTTCTAAATCTGTCCCTGCACCTGGGCCAGTTCCCAACCTCATGGAAAATGGCAGTGATAATACCAATATTGAAATGTGGTGACAGCTCCCTCCCAAACAACTACAAGGCCCATCTTGATTCTCCCCCCACTCTCTAAAGCCCTTGAAAAGATCATGGCCAATCAGCTCACTGACTATCTCCTCACACACGATCTCTTATGTAGGGAGCAGCAAGGTTTCAGAGCTGGTCGTAGCACTACGACCGCCCTCACAGAATTTGCTAACTCCCTGCACTCCATGCTTGACAAAAGGCACCTCACAGGGACCATGTTCATAGACCTCTCAAAGGCCTTCGACATGGTTTCTCATCCCCTCCTTCTTAACACATTACAACAAATTGTGGTCTCTCATTGTCCACTCTCATGGTTCTCTAGCTATCTTTCATCAAGAACCCAGTGTGTTAAAATTAATGATACCATATCTACTATGCTGCCTGTGCACTTAGGAGTTCCCCAGGGATCAATCCTGGGTCCCCTGCTATTCAGCATCTACCTCAATGCCCTGCCTAAATCCTGCCCTGGCAACCTTCTCCTCTATGCAGATGATGCAGTTCTTTATGCTGCACATCCTGATCCTCTCTCTCTCTCTCCAGTGTACCTTGAAAAACTCCTTCTCTCAGATTGAACACTGGTTTGCTGAACACAGATTGGTGGTCAACATTAAAAAAACTAAGATGATGCTCTATGCCCACTGCTATAACAGATCAAAGGATTTCCCCCTGGAAATACTCTCCGCCTCTCTTATCCCACTGGAAAAGGTCCAAAAGTATAAGAATCTAGGTATCACATTTAACTATTCCCTCTCATTCAATGAACATACAAAAATCCTCACCTCTGCCACCAACACCCGCAATGGTCTCCTTTTCAGACATAAAGACTGCCTGCCACCTGAAGTACTTCAACTAGCCATTACCTCCTCAGTCTTATTGCTGGTAGACTATGGTCTCACAATCTATGATGCAGCCGACCCTACGGCACTTCATCAAATACAAGTAGTCATCAATAAGGCCTGCAGGCACTTCTCTGGTCCCAACAGAAATACACATACCTGCACCCTATCAGCGCTCACCGATATCCTCTCCCTTGAGGAAAGACTATTACACCAGACCTGTCTCTTCACCAAAAAAATCTACCTGGGTTTACCCCAATAGGTGTCATGGCTTCTCTTCAGGCAGCCACCATCTTAGGGTCCACACGGGCTACCCCAAAAACTATCTGGAAGGTGCCTAGGGTCAGGACCACCCAGGCCCAGCTATCCTTCCCTCTTAGAGCTCCATCCTGGTACAATGCCCTCCCTCTGGCTGTCACATCAATCATCAATCTAGGTCCTTTTAAAGCTGCCTTAAGGGCCAATATCCTCTCCTCACGTCAATGCCAGTGTAACCAGTAACCCATGGATCCTGCACCATGCTTCTATGCCATGCACCTACCCTTGGCCAGGCAGTGGAGAGTCCTCACTATTTCTAGCCTACAGGCTCCTCACTTCCCTTGGTTACAATATAGTTGCACTGACTATGAATGTATTGTATTATGTATAAGTCAAGGCCTCCCTGAGGCGGCTTACTACCAACTCATATCATATTATTGCTTTAGCTACCAATTGTATAGGTCTTAACCGCTCATTAGGTAAATATGTTGATAGCTCTGCCCTGTTTTATTTATTTATTTATTTAGTTTTTGTTTACGGGGTAAGTGCACTAGCCATAGCAATGATTGTTTTCAGGCATGACCTGGGAGGATACAGTACAGACATAGCAAATATACAACAAAAGACAACTTTTACATAATTAAACAAAATGTACACTATAGAGCAAAGTAATGGGCATATTAGACAATAGAATACAGAGCAAATAGTTATAGACAAGGTAGTTACAAGTAATAGTGTAAATAATATGCTAGAACAGAGTATATAGAGGCATTTTAGTAATCAGGGCTAATAACATATTATCTAATTTGTGAAAACTAGGTAAGATGGTAGTATTAGATAATATATTATTAGCCCTGGTTACTAAAATGCCTCTATATACTCTGTTCTAGCATATTATTTACACTATTACTTGTAACTACCTTGTCTATAACTATTTGCTCTGTATTCTGTTGTCTAATATGCCCTATATTATCTAATTTGTGAAAACTAGGTAAGATGGTAGTATTAGATAATATATTATTAGCCCTGGTTACTAAAATGCCTCTATATACTCTGTTCTAGCATATTATTTACACTATTACTTGTAACTACCTTGTCTATAACTATTTGCTCTGTATTCTGTTGTCTAATATGCCCATTACTTTGCTCTATAGTGTACATTTTGTTTAATTATGTAAAAGTTGTCTTGTGTTGTAATGTATTATTAACCCGTGCTCATTGTACTTATACTTTGTATGATTGCTCACCCACATTTATTCTATGTATGCACTGTATGAGTGTCTATGTTTTATTCTGACATGGAGCCTTTGGAAACAAGTCTATGACTCAAAGGGTTGTAATTCTGATTTCCTAAATAAATAAATAAAGTATAGAGATGGGTCTGTAATTACCATGGACAGAGGCTCACCAGCTTTGAAAATGGGGACAACTTTGGTAATTTTCCATATGGCCAGCATAGCCGAAGTGGAGAGGGCAAGATTGAAAATTGTAGACAGCGGTTTATTGATACAGAGGTCTATAAGTTTATGGAAGCAGGGGTATAGGCCATTGCTACCAGGACTGCCCGGTTTGGGAGGCTCTTCAGTAATTTATAGATTTCCAGTGGGGCGATAACCCTGAAGTGGAAAGGTGACTGGAGAGTGTCAGCCATAGGAGTTTGCATGTCTGGGTTTGTAGGGCTTGCGGGGTTGGGTGTGGGCAGCTTCCAAAGGTGGGCTGAGGGGTCAGTGAGCTTGTCATTTAGGGCATTGGCAACAGCGATAGGGTCAATTAGCAGGCCTGCTGCAGTGTTGAGGTGCAAGGCTGGGTGGTGAGGTCTTGGGGTTGTCAAGGAGCCTAAGATGGACCAGAATAGGCAGGGGTTTCCGGGCTGTCACTCTGAAGTTTACAAAAAAAAAGCTCACCTTGTGGGTTTTGACCAGCTGTTTTCACAAATGTGCAGTCTCTTGTAATCATTCCATAGGCAGGGGAGAGGGAGGCTTTGTACTCTGCCCATTTTGTGTCTCTTTCTATCATTTGAGAAGGGAGATCCTTTGTGAGTCAGGGGGGTGCTTCGGCCTCACACCCAGTGAGTCATTTGAGGACCATGCCTGTCCTGAATGCATACTAGGACATTGGTGAGGAATCATACAGCTGAAGCAACATCCTGGAGGAAGTATAGAATTTCCCAGTTTACCACCCTGACATCAGCGAATAGGTGGGAAGTGTCATAGCGGGTGAAATCTCTAAAGGTTAGATATTTTTTTTGGGGGGGGGAATGCTTGGATTTGGATGACCAGATGACGTAAGTTGGGGAACGATTGCTGATGGAATCCAATAGGACACCATCTTGAAGGATTCTGTCATCTCTGTTAGTTACTATCCAGTCCAGCACGGAGTGGTTCAGAGATCTGCTATTTCTTCTTGTGGGAAAGGTTATTGTTGTAGTGAGGTTATGCTGCTTATGTAGACTGCTGTATTCAGGCTGCTTGGAATTTAGCCAGTTGAGGTTTAAGTCACCTAACACTATACATTCCCTGTGAGAGGAGAGCTGTTCCAGGACTGACAGTAGGTTACTTAATCCCAGGATGCCCCTTTAGTAAGGTTGTAGCAGCACCCAAGATATGTATTTTTATTCAATCCTATCATAAGTTCAGTGATGAGCCACTCACTAAGGGAGTAAACAACTGAGCAAAGGGCTAAGGTAGCTGTAAGGGGGTTGCTGGGATACAAGAGTACCCCTCTGCTTTTCTTTTTGCTGGGTCTATCATTCCAGAGCAAGGAGTAGCCAGGCAAATGGCAACTAGTGTCAGGGATGGATGACTTGAGCCATGATTCAGTGATGCCAAGGATATTAGGTTTATAGAGGGTCACCCACATTTCCAGGTCTGTGAAACTGACCATTAGACTGCAGATATTGGGATGAGGAACTTTCAGTCCTGATGTGCTGGCCCATGCTTGGTTAGAGTATGAGATAGGGATGTTTAAGGGACCTGGGTTGCTTGCTACATCATTTGCCTGTGGCAGTAGTGAGAGCAGAGGTTCATAGGCATAGCTTGTTGTGATGGGCCAAGGTGGCATAATGGTTAGTGTATAGATGAAGAGCCTTAGCATGAGGCAGTCTCTATTGGAAAGGAGAGCTAAAAGAAGAGGGCAGTGAGGGGTGTGCTCCCACCAATCCACCAAATGTATTGGGTGTCTAGCTTGTTGGAGTGGTGGAAACTGGAGAGAGCTGCCTGGTCAATGACTGGGACTCATGCACAGAAGTCAGTGCCCAGTAGCAGTCTGGTGAATAGGGCAGTTCGAAGGAGTAGCATGATAGGCTTCGTCATGGGAGGGGGGAGGTAGCAGAGAGCAGGGGAAATAATGGCAGAAGAGCTAGGATGTAGGTTTGTAAATGTCTGAGTAGAGTGCAAGGCAGGCAATTTACTAGTGAGGAGTTGGCAGCTTGATAGATCAATAAGTTGCTTGAGGTAAGGGTGTATATGTCTCAGGTAAGATTGATTAGTTTGTTGGGTGTTTAGGATAATAGAAGCTTCCAACTGACATTGAAAAAGGGGGGGAAGGTGGGAATATACCATTTCCTTTAATTTCAGTTTGCTAGCTTTGATAGTTAATACTGTTCTTCCATCCCCTGTTATTAATGGTTAGGCCAGCTCATGATATAGTGTGATGAACCCGAACTGTCATGAGAAAATTTTAGTCAATGAGTAGACTTTAGTACTAAACTAAGGCTAGCAACGGGATCAGCTGTATCAAAAACATGGCTCATTCTATCTCAGGGCAGGAACACTGACTAACAAGAGATCACTTTGTACTTCCCAACCTAAACAGACATTATTGCCATCTGAGGTTGTAATCATCCAGCATGGAGTCCAACTTCCCCACTGAGGAAGTGATAGAGCCCTGTACAGCAGCATAGAGAGCTCAGTGGTGCTCATGAGAGTCTTGTCAATTGTTATTTTCCGTCTACTTTTGTGGAAGTAATCCTGACATTTTACACAGCCCCGATCAGGCCCCACCTGGAGTATTGTGTGCAGTTATGTGTTACTTAGCACAAGCAGTACTGTACATCACAGACATCAAAAGGGTGCAACACAGGGCCACCAAATTGATCAGGAATATGAAAAGGATAGACAACTTCAATAACTGGCTCAGGAACTGGTACAGGGAAGAAGGGTTCACCAGTATTGGTGACTGGGGAGGGAGACCTGGATGAATAAAACACTCTTTTCACCAGATAGGCTACACCTCAGTAGGGAGATTTCAAGAGTATTCAGGAACAAACTGGAAGAGTACATCACCAACTACTGAGGGGAGGGTGGCAGACCTGCAGGCCCAAAGACTCTGGGAGAAGGAGGTAAACAGACCCCCCCCAGACCAGTAGAGGCAGTCAGGAGGACGGACGTGGAAGGGAAGAGGAGTAATCGGCATTGGGGGATGGGGAGAAGAATATAGGAGGGAGAAATGCAAGGAAAAGAATGGAAGGAAGGGTAGGAGGCACAGAGTTTAGGTGCATGATGGTGTCGCTGAATGCTCAAAGTCTCAGGAACAAGATGGAAGATCTGCTGGTGCTATTAGCTTAGAGGAAGGCGCACATAGCAGCAATAACCAAGACTTGGGCCACACCACACCATGACTGGTACCTCTTGATCCCTGGATACCATCTATATAGGAGAGACAGGGTGATGGGCAAAGAGGTGGTGGCACTTTATATCAGGGACAATATAACATGCATGAGGTAGGAGACAGAAAGTGATAGGGTGGAAACACTAGGTTTGGTTATGATCCAATAGAGGGAGAAAGGTGAGATTGGGGGTGTTCTACACACCACCCAACCAGTAAGAGGAAAGGGACATAAAGCTGAGCTCACAATTGTTGGAAGTTGCAGGGAAGGGTGAGTTGGTAGTTGTGGGGGACTTTAAACTGCCCAAGGTGGACTGAAGCATATCATCCACATTCTGTCCCAGGAATTAGGTGATTCTGGCAGCATTGCAGGATGGGTTCCTGACTCAGAGCATCACAGAGCCCACCAGGGAGGAGACAATCCTTGATCTAGTGCTCACAAATGTGAAGCATGTGCAGGACGCAATGATCAAAGCGCCCCTAGGTTGTAGCGAACATCACACAGTGTGGTTCAGGTTTGACTTGGCAGGGAAAGCATTCCCACAAAGACCAAAATCTTGGATTTCAGGAGGGCAGACTTCAGGAAGATGTGTAAGGTGCTAAAGAGGCACCTGGTGGGCATCAGAGTGGATATGCAGGTGGACCACAGGTAGGCAATCATCAAAGAAGGAATAGTGGCTGTCACAGAGAGTATAACGTTGTAACAGTGATGTCAAAAAGAGCTATTCAATTACTGCGACTGTTGTATGGCGAAGGCTATGGGAGTGACAGGGATGGCATTTTGATAAGTGGAAGTGTTGATAGGTGTTTCAGATTAGTCAGATTCCTGTACCATTATCGTGTGGATTTGTATTTGTGCAGCCAGTGGAACTGCCTTTTTATCCACTGTCTGTGTGATGTAGAGTTGATTATATTAAATACGGAGGGATGGGGGGAGGGAGCATGGAGGTGGTGATAGGGGAGGACTCAGTGAGGGAGGGACTGCTAGCACTGAAGGTGGACAACTCACTGCATTGACAGATGTTGAACGGTGTTTGTAGGTGTGCTGATTTGTCATTGTTTTGCTGTGATGCTGTAGGGGATGTCAGAGTACTTGCATCACTCTGGGGGATGTCTGTGTATTTCTTGTTGAACCAATTTGGTAGAACCCCACAGAGAAGTGTATTAAGCTCAAGGGGATGATCTTGAAGGCCAAAGCTCCCAGCTGGTTCAGTTCCTAGGTTGTCTAAGCAGTGAGGGACAAGAGGTCAGCCTATAAGAAATACAAAAAGACCATGAGAGAGGTAGATAGGGTAAATTATCTAAGATTGGCCAATGTAGCAAGCAGGGTAGTGCAGCAGGCTAAGTCGCAAAAAGAACTGTATATAGCTGAGGGAATCAAAAAGGGGGAGAAGGCCTTCTTTCGCTACATAAGCAAAAAAAGGGACAAGAAGGATAAAATTGTAAGGTTTCAGAAAAGGGATGAATGGGTAAGAGAAGAACGGAGGAAAGTCTGAGGTACTGAACAAATACTTCTGCTGCATCTTCACCAGAGAAACAGATGGACTAGAACCAGCAGGGGGAAGAAGGGGAGTGGGGGTGGAGCATGGAGGTGGTGATACAGGAAGACTCAGTGATAGAGGGGCTGCTAGTACTGAAGGTGGACAAATTACTAGGCCCAGATGGCATACATCCAAGTGTACTGAAGGAGCTTGGACGAGAGCTTGCAGTGCTGATGGTGAACCTCTTCAACCATTCCCTGGAGTCAGGTGTGGGTTTACAGGATTGAAGAATGGCATATGTGGTGCCCCTCCATAAGAGCGGTCCCAAGGATGATCTGAGGAATTACAGACTGGTCAGTCTGAACTCAATTATATGTAAGTTCATGGAGACCATACTTAATGAAAGGTTGGTAGGGTATCTGTAGGTGAATGGTCTCCAGGATGAGAGACAGCATGGATTTATGGGAGGGAGATTGTGTCAAACGAATCTGATTGACTTCTTAGACTGGGTCACTAAGTCAGTGGACAGGGGCCAGGTGGTGAACATCCTTATCTGGACTTCATAAAGGCCTTTGACTCTGTACTGTACATGACATTGATCAGGAAGTTGGTGGATATCAACATAGGGGTGAAGATAACCAGGTGGGTAGAAAGTTGGCTGAGAGACAGGACCCCGAGGATTGTGGTGGGGGGAGAGTTAACTGGCACCAGGGAAATCACCAGTGGGGTTCTGCAGAGTTCGGTGCTGGAGCCAGTGTTATTTGGTGACTTCACCAATGTCATTGGGATGGCATTAAAAGCAAAAGGTGCCTTTTCATGGATAACACCAAACTCTGTGGAAAAGTGGACAGAGTATAAGGGATACAAGGCCTGCAAGAAGACCTGAGAAAACCTGAGAGCTGGTCCAGGATTTGGTAGCTAGGCTTCAATGCCAAGAAACGCAGTCGTGCACATTGGAGCCAGAATTCCAAGTACAGAGTACCACCAGATAGTGAGAGTCCAGGTAGCAGCAACAGAGAGGAAGGATCTGGGAGTGATTATCACTACTGACATGAAGCACTGCACGCAGTGCAAGAAAGCAGCAGCAAGGGCATACATGATTCTGGGGTGTATAGCCAGAGGAATCAGCAGCAGGTGGAAGGAAGTTATACTGCCCTTGTACAGGTCACTGGAGAGGCCACACCTAGTGTATGGAGTAAGATATCAGTGCACACATCTTAAT
This sequence comes from Neoceratodus forsteri, assembly GCA_016271365.2. NCBI lineage: Eukaryota > Metazoa > Chordata > Ceratodontiformes > Ceratodontidae > Neoceratodus > Neoceratodus forsteri. Next base: position 378,494,357 of record CM057449.1, read on the forward strand.
GTAACCGGTGGGTTACCCCAGGGGTTGGGTTGGTGGTATTTTTGCGTTATTAGAGCTGTGCAGTGCCTTCATATGTAACCTCCTACCTGGGACCTGGGCTCAGGGAGAAAACTGTTGCACGGAATTTTGGCTAGGTTTGACTTCTAGTCAGTGGCACTCAAGTAACTCCGGACACAGCAAACAGTAACTGTAATGTTCAATACCAGAGGTTGGGATTCTAAAGTGTGGCTTTTATTCACATCCAACAGAATAACAAAGCATAGATGGACCCCCACGGGGCTACACTCCTGGTAATGCAGATTTATGGAGATCAGAACACATCCTCTTTACACTGAAACCTTCAGGTCTCGAAACTTTCTGGGCACTCTGCCCTTACTCAACTCTTTTTTCAGTTCTCCTGTCTCGGCTCCCTTGCCTGCCCTTTGGACACTTTCCATATAGCATGGAACATTTACTGGTAGCTCCCTAAACCACCTATGAGCACTTCTGGATCCATAAAGGAATCTTTCTCATCAATCCCATGTCTGGGTACTTTCCTCAGGCAATGGTCAAGTACCTGAGAGAAAGCAACAGGTGTCCCAAAGCAAACCCATAGAGGTGAATTTGGTTAATACTGATGGGGAGGTCTCTCACCTCTCACTCCCATAACTCATACCCGGCCATTTCTCTGGACTGTAACACCTCATCTTTAAAACTCTTTGCTATGTAGATTCTCTTTAAATGTATTTCACAACCAATCTACTGTTTTTCCATCCCATTTGTGCTGAACTTGAACATACTTAAAAAGTGGCTGTGTCCATTACTCGAGACCCCCCACAGAGTTAAGCAGTCCAATCACCACATCTTCCAAACTGTACTTGGCTGTCTTTTCCTGACCCCACAGTAACAGTCACTTTAGTTTCATCTTGTCTCAGGTGAAAACACATTGGCCCTTTACAGAGTGTACTCACCCCTTGGTTGCAGGTGCCCCACAGGCATTGTCTCTTCCAAAGAAATCTCGTCCAGAACTTCTGGTACCTCAGCATGAACTTAAACTCGGGAAGCTTCTTGTTTCCTAGCCGGACCAGGGGTTTTTTCCCCGGAAACAGGCTGATTCCTTCCCCCCACCCCCGCAGGGATGGGGCCCTGAACCACTGAAAGTGGTCTCTACCACTTCACTTGGCTCTTCTTGTGTTCCTCTCCAGGTGAGAACACACACCTCTACAAAAAAATAGCTCTTTAACAGAGCTTAGAACTCTGAGGGCCTGTTTACAGCAGAGTACCTCCTTCCTCTACTACAGACTGCAACAGACTCACTTCAAATTCCCCAACATTCTACTCTAACCTTCAACTGCAACATTCCATTGTGGCTTACGCAGCTGCGACAGTTCTAAATGATGCCATAGCTCCAGCTCAGCAGAAACTGAAAACAGAGCAAGACATAGTGAAATCCATTTAAATGGAGTTTCACTAGCTGCCTGTCCCTGCCTGCCACTAGGTCTTACTAGGGTTCTAGTAACCCCGGGTAACAGGGGGGTTACACTCACCCTGGGCCAGGAAAATGACTGTGCGTAGTCATTAGTTACCTGACCTAGGCCATCCTACCCTATGTGCTACCTACGGAGAGGGGTGATCAGGCCCCCTCCTACCATGTGCTAGGCACAGGCAGGCAACACTAAGGGCCCAGAGGCCATCGGCTGATACATCAGCCTCTACTCTACCCATTGACTATGGGTACCTAGTGGCTCTGGAAGAACTGTCCAGAACATAGCCTTAATAGATCAGTGCTGCGACCCCTATGGCCATTCATAACCACAGCCTGTCTATCCCCCCAGCCCTCTAGGAAAAATCTGTCTGCCTCTAACTCAAAATTCCCAAAAACAAAACAAAGAGGGGACCTCCCCCCCAACCTTGGACACCATGCAACCACACACCAGGAGCTAATACAATACACTATGCATTACTCCCACACTCCCTCACAACCATACCTGTGGAAGGAAAAGTTACACATGGTATCAACAACAACAACAACAGTACTTTAAACACTACACTCTAAAGTACTACTGAGGAACTCCTATGAGTCCCTCTCCTCTTCTTGTCTTCTCTTCTTATCTTCTTCAGGAACACCTGCAAGAAAAAGAAAGACAACACACACTCCTAATCTGCATACACAGTCTGTCTAAACCCCTACCATCAAAACACTAGAGAATCCCCAAAAAGATTTTTTTTTTTAGAAAAGTAGAAAAAACAGTATAAACATTAGAAAACAGTAAAAACAATGACATTATTTACAATACACCATATTTGGGTGATGAAGTGCCCTAAAAGTCCCATCTAGTGACCACAGTACCCGAAGGCAAGTCCATTAAAGAGTCTCTCCTGGGCCGGAGCCCAGTGAAGCACAGTTCTAGCAGGCCAAAGTCCTGAAGGGGAGAGTCTTTGAGGACAGTTCAAACATCTGGAGTCTGCTAGTGTAGGGTGTGTACTGTAATGTCATAAGAATAGAAAAGTCTGGACTTACCAGTCGCTTGTAGAACAACACAATACCCCACCTGGTCCTTGGCTGAAGACTCTCCCTGGCAGCATTCTTCCAATACAGCTGGGTAGACATCTTCCAGGAAATGACAGGAGGGCACATCTGGAAACTGCTTGGCTGATGTCATCTCTGGAGACAAAACCTTAGAACAGGAACAAAAAGGAAAACAGCTGGTCTGAAGTCATCCGATACCCATGCAATGAGTCTGGATACAGCTGGGCTGGTGTCCTCTCTGGATCTGAAGTCATCTGGTGGGTCAGTCGACGGATTCTGGAAAGCCAGTACACTGTAGAACTGTTGAATGTGGGGCACCTGAGTTCTGGACATCCAGACTGGTGGAACAACATAGGTATGGCAACTGCTGGAGTGGCAGCACTGGCTACCACTGCTCTGCTTTCCATTTGGTAGGCACAGGCACATTCGCAGGAAGGTCTTTGCATTGTGGCCACTAGCACAACGGGTCAGGTGCTTGAATTATCTCTCCATCTGGGCACTCATAATTCACAATGTGAAAGGTTTCATGTCCCTCTCCATCCACAATTCGAACAGTGTCCATAAACAGTGTCCTGCCTCTTTTCCACTGGCTGTATTTTTCTTGAAACATTCTGTTCTTGACATGCTTATTTGCACCAGGATGCACATGTTTTATTGCTTCTTCCCAAATCCAGGATTTTCTGCTTTTTTCAATCTTTCTCCCAAACTCTCTGAGAAAAGGTAGAAAACGACATCCCATGGATTTAATTCACTTTCCTATGAACCAGTCTTTCCTCTTTACTAGCTTTGGTCAACTTGAGACCTCTGGCCTGGCTTGGGGGCAGCCAGTCCTGGTTCTGCCTGCTATGCATTCTTAATGACACAAAAAATGGATCCCTGTCTTCTTGTACAGCCAGGGCAGTGGAATCACCACCCTCTTCCATGCGTTCCTCTGAGGCAACAGCTTGAGGCTGTGTACCAGTTCCTTTTTCACAAGGCCACATAGGTTCCCCCTCTTCTTCTTCCTCACTGAGAATCTGTGCCCAGGAGTGAGCAGTTGTCCTAACTCCTGAGACTGTCCACTCTTCGCTGGGTGCAGAGGTCGAAACCTCCCATTTAAAGGCCTCCCTCATCTCGTCTTCACCTATGAGACTTGGGCTAGGCCCCTCTCTCAAAGGGTCTACTGATGCTCTTCCTGAATTGTCTCTCTGCGACTCAGACTCTGAAACATCAGCACATGGTTCTATCTGTAAATCTGCACCCTCTAGCTTTGTGCCACACTCTGAGGGGCCTTCTCCAACAGGCTCCGCCTGGTGCTGTGTGCTGCCAATTGCAGATTCTTGAACTTTCGTCCATGTGGGATCCAAACAAATCTTGGGTGCTTTAAACAAACCATATTTCTCTAGGCACCCAGAACAGTGAGGTACCATGAAGACATCTCTTCCAGCATTTAAGCACATCAAACATACTTGCACTGGATATCCAGGAATCGTCACACGAGGAGGCAGTCATCCTCCGTAGTAACACCTCTCAATGTCCCTTAGCTTGTTAACTTCTACTGCTATCACAGGCCGGGCATGATCCGGGTATCGGGCTGGTCCTGAAGCCATGACTGCAGAGAAAAAACAAACAATGCTCACTGTTATTTCAAGTCCCACATCACTGAATTTCTTTTTTCTTTCAAAATGGCTCCTCTGCTGCTGTGTTTACATTACTACCCCACTCTGTAATGACAGCGGCAGCACTCCTACGCATCAACATTCTGTAATTGGGTCAAGTCACTGCACATCTGATTTACACACTCTACTGATAACTTGCTCAAACTGCACAAACTTGCACTGTTCTTTCTGCTAGCACATTTATATGATTTACCATGGACTTTTCACTTGCTGAAGACACTGCTCTAACTTACAGTCCCTTAAAGCCTCAGTTTTTCATAGCACAGGATTGCCTGTATTTCTTGTTGCATATCTCATACAACTCACAGTCTCTCACTTGGCTTTGAAAATTATACTGACACTGAACTTATAATTATGCTCACAGTCGGTTGCTTAGAATTCTTGCATTTAGCTGGTCAAATTGGCACAGTCCTTCTTTGCATAGCGATTACACTGCTAACAAACAGATTCAGCTGGCTTTTGGCAAAATCACTTACTTTGACCTGTTTCGTTTAGCTGGTACTCACTGTTATCAGTAGCTGTTTGCTGCAATGGAAAATGGCCTGCAGCCAGTCTTGGAGGCCTCTGGAAGGAAGTGGGTTGGTAGTCCTGCCGATCGTCCCTCTGAACACCACACTCACAGTCCAGTCGATCGAGATGCGGGTTGAGCCCGAATTTAAACAGAAAAGTCAGTTTTTTAAACTTTTTACAGCGCTTTCAGTCACCGCGATGCTCCTCCTATCAAGCCAGTTCGCACACTCCACTCACTCTCCCTCTCGAATGCTGTGCAGTCGCTCTAGAGCTGGCTTGGGGCCGGGACTGATTTCAGTCACACCAATCACTCGACGCCATGCAAATGAGCCTCTTTCCTCTTGAATGCTCTTCTCATGGCGATCGTCAAGCAGGCAAAATTTAAACTGCAAACCACTTTTTTTTTTCTTCAATGACTCCACAGCGGGAGCCCATTTCAAACATTTTTCATGGCCATTAAGCACAAAAAATCTCTCAGTCCACACAGAAAGCATTTCCAACAACTAGGGCACAATTTTCCTTTTGCTACCCACAGTTTTCTACACTTTTCTTTGTCACAAACACTTTTAAAAGCTGGCAAATGCTGTAATTTGATGCAGAACAAGGGCATACACACTCAGGCTTTACTGCTCCTTGGTAACAGTTGGCAATATCACAACAGCACATAGACAGCAGCACACAATGGCACATTTAATTTACATTGTTTCAGCTTTTTGGGCTACCTACTGCCAGACAGCCAAAATGCTAGCCACTATCCGAGCAACCTTTCTTGCGTTTTCTCCCAAATTTCAACAGAATCCCAGTGGTTGCCTCCATTTTTGTAACCGGTGGGTTACCCCAGGGGTCGGGTTTGTGGTAATTTTGTGTTATTAGCACTGTGCAGTGTCTCCATATGTAACCCCCCTACCTGGGACCTGGGCTCAGGAAGAAAACATTTGCTTGGTATTTTGGCTAGGTTTGATGTCTAGTCAGGGGCACTCAAGTAACTCCAGACACAGGAAGCAATAACTTTAATGTCCAATACCAGAGGTTGGGATTCTAAAGTGTGGCTTTTATTCACATCCAACAGAATAACAAAGCATAGATGGACCCCCACAGGGCTACACTCCTGGAAATGCAGATTTATGGAGATCAGAACACATCCTCTTTACACTGAAACCCTCAGGTCTCGAAACTCTCTGGGCACTCTGCCCTTACACAACTCTTTTTTTGGTTTCTCTGGCTCGGCTCCATTGCCAGCCCTTTGGACACTTTCCATATAACATGGAACATTTACTGGTGGCTCCCTAAACCACCTATGAGCACTTCTGGCTCCATCAGAGAATCCTCTTCATCAATCCCACATCTGGGTACTTTCCTCAGGCAATGGCCAAGTACCTGAGAGAAAGCAACAGGTGCCCCAAAGCAAACCCTTAGAGGTGAATTTGGTTACTACTGATGGGGGGATCTCCCACCTCTCGCTCCCATAACTCATACCCGGCCATTTCTCTGGACTGTAACACCTCATCTTTAAAACACTTTGCTATGTAGATTCTCTTTAAATGTATTTCACATCCAATCTACTGTTTTTCCATCCCATTTGTGCTAAACTTGAACATACTTAAAAAGTGGCTGTGTCCATTACTCTAGACCCCCCACGGAGTTAAGCAGTCCAATCACCACATCTTCCAAACTGTACTTGGCTGTCTATTCCTGACCCCACAGTAACAGTCACTTTAGTTTCATCTTGTCTCAGGTGAAAACACATTGGCCCTTTGCAGATCGAACTCACCCCTTGGTTGCAGGTGCCCCACAGGCATTATCTCTTCCAAAGAAATCTCGTCCAGAACTTCTGGTGCCTCAGCATGAACTTAAACTCAGGCAGCTTCTTGTTTCCTAGCCAGACCAGGAGGGTTGCCCCTGGAAACAGGCTGATTCCTCCCCCCATCCATGCAGGGATGGGGCTCTGAACCACTGAAAGTGGTTTCTACCACTTCACTTGGCTCTTCTTGTGTTTCTCTCCAGGTGAGAACACACACCTCTACAAAAAATAGCTCTTTAACAGAGCTTAGAACTCTGAGGGCCTGCTTACAGCAGATCACCTCCTTCCTCTACTATAGACAGCAACAGACTCACTTCAAATTCCCCAACGTTCTACTCTAACCTCCAACTGCAACATTCCAGTGTGGCTTATGCAGCTGCGACAGTTCTAAATGATGTCATAGCTCCAGCTCAGCAGAGACTGAAAAAAGTTCAAGACATAGTGAAATCCATTTAACTGGAGTTTCACTAGTTGCCTGTTCCTGCCTGCCACTAGGTCTTATTAGGGTTCTAGTAACCCCGTGTAACATGGGGATTATATTAAGAAAGACATCAACCTGCTGGAGACAGTCCAAAGCAGGGCAATTAAGATGATTTGGGGTCAGCAAGGTAAAACATATGAAGAGAGGTTGGGGGCCCTGAATATGTACTCCCTGGAGGAGAGGAGGGAGGTAGGAGACATGACAGAGACCTTCAAGTACTTGAAAGAGGCAAATAGGGCAGACAAGGAGGGTCTCTTTAAGCTAAGTGACAGCTAAACCACAAGAGGATACAGTCTAAAGCTGCAGGAGGAGGCATAGGAGAGAGGTTAAGAAGCACTTCTTCACAGACAAGGTGGTGGCCAGTTGGAATGCACTGCGGGAGGAAGTGGTCTCAATAAAGCCAGTGGACAGCTTCAAGAGGGGCTGGCATAGGCATAAGGGGAAGGTACAGGACATTGGTGGCCGATGGAAAGGAAGGGAGGATTGGGAAGGGGGCCAAGGTCAGTAGCATAGGCTAAGGACCCTGCAATATGAGCAGACTAGATAGACTGAACAACCTTATTCTGCTGGTTTCTTCATATGTTCATATGTAGGAATAAGGGTCACAAAAGCCATGCGTGGAAGCTATAGGCTCTTGATATGTTCAGCCTGGAGAAATGGAGGCTGAACACTGTTATTCAAGGGTTTCAATAAGACTAAATGTAGGGAGATACTTGAAATGAAGCCCTTCAGCAGAACACATACATTTTATGAAGCCCACATGTGGTAAATTCAGGGGTAAAATTAGGAGACATTTCTTCTGTCAGAGGCCACAAGCCTGTGGAACAGCCTACCCATAGAGACAGGGAATGTAAAGGGTTTGGGGGCATTCAGGTAATATTTACAAAAATGAGAGGATAGCACTCTGGGCTTGCCGGTACTATTGTTTCCAAGGTGTAAGCCTTGTAACTATGACCAAAGAGAAAAGTGTGCATACTGTTAAAGTTATAAAGAAAAAATCAAGTTAAAAAAAACCTAAGTCTTTAGACTTAGTATTTTTTCATGTCTTTAATTAATCTTATTTTTATTAGACACAAAAAATACAAAAAAATCACAAACTGTGCTTGTGCACAGGCTTACATTTTCCCTGCCCAGATTTTCATTTATTGATTGATTGATTTCAAAAATTTCACCAGGAAAGACTTACCAAGCTGCTAACAGATCGTTTCCAGATGTGCCTTGGGGAAGTGGGGAAATGGATAATGCCAAGCATCAAAAGTACTAAAAATACAAAAAGTAGGAGTTGTGCACAGTACTACAGTACTCCAAAGAAGCATAATCATCAACATTGGAGGTAAATTAGTAAATAGATACAAACAGTAAATAAAACACACTCATATCTATAAAGAGGGAAGAGTGAAACAGCATGATCAGGGAAAACTAGTGAAGGGGAGTAAGACAAGAGGAAAAGGGTCATGGACAGTTGCAGGTTGGAGAAGAAAAGTCATGAAGAAGAGACTTAAGGGAGGAAAAAGAAGAGGCAGATCGAATTGAAAGGGAAAGGGAGGACCAAAGGTTAGGAAAGTGATATGAAAAAGCAGATTATACAATGGCAAAGACATTTCCTGACCTCTGATTGGTCAGTGGGTGCCTGGCACATTAATGTTATTCCACAGTAGCATCACTATATCAAGTCCAGGCACACACATGACCACATGACAGAGTCAGGAATCATGCTTCCTCCTCCACAATTAACGGCTGCTCTGGCCCAGCTCCCACTGTAAACCACTTGGCCTTCAGCCCCCCCTGTTCCCAACTACTGCCTTCTGCTCTGTTAAGTCATTTATGACAGCTTGTTACTCTGCCCATTAGTTTAGCTGCTTCTCCTCACTCTGTTTCAAATGTAAAGAAATAAATAAAGCCAAAACAGTTTCTTTCAGTAACTGATCCAAACCGCAATCCTGCAAGCACAAGTATGGTTCAGCATGGCGGTTTTCTAAATTCAAAGCCACAAGTAACATACTGCCACACCAAAACATCTCATGACAAGTCAGAGGCTGCCTTTTCCCCCAAACAAGAAAAAAATAACATCATTACACTTCTGAGCTTTGCCGTTACGTTAACTGCTGTTTAAAACTCAACCCACACATCAGCTCTGTACTGCTCTTCCACAACTTTTCAGTGAACCACGCCTGCTTCGGCATCAACATTGATATACTGTCTTCACTTCACCTACTTCCATTTAATTAAAATCTATTTAATTTAAAAAGCAATAAAAAATCACTGCCTGCCTGGTTACGCTGAGGGTTGAGGTGCTGGATGCCACACCTCACGCCATGCCAGTGACCCGTGTTCGGGAATAAGCCCAAACGTTGGGGGTCAGCAGGGGATGGAGAAGTATCGAGCATCTGTAGGACAGCTCTCTGCTCCCTGGGGAGGGATCCAGGGTATTCCCGGTGCAGTACAGACCCCCGGTGGTGACTGGGGGTACTACTAGTGCAGGAACAGAATTGGAGGCAGGCATGGTGGACGTCTACAGGGCAGCCATGTGCTGACATCACTGCACGGCTGTGCTCTGGGGGCAAGAAAAAGAGAAAAATCTGCATCCCGGAGATAGGCAATGGCACCTCCATCCACCGCAGGCCACACTCCCCACACTGGACTCTCCTCCCCTCCATCCCCAATCACCCATCTTAGCTCACTAGACTTAGATAGCGTGCCCTGGAAGGATAGGGTGGCTCTGCCTCAGAGGGGTTCAGAGCTGGGGGGGGTTGTCAGGTTGGGAGAGGAGGCGAAGGAGTTCACGGTGGGAGGTAAAGCCTGTGGAGTGGCAGTAGGTTGTCAGGGAGAGTTCTCCGGTGATGGAGCAGAAAGAAAGTTGTAAAAAATAAATAAATAAATAAATAAATCACCGTCAGCTCAACCCTTTCAGCCCTTTCTGTAAAGTAACAAAACCAGCAGCTGAGCTTTTGGTCACATGATCCAGCAACAGCGAAGATGGGTTCAGCACAGTTGTTTTCAGTGTTGAGAATTACAGATAAAAACAGCCACAGCTTTAAAATCGACTGCTCTGCATGTACTTGCCTGGGGGATAGTGGCCTGTAGAAAGTATGGCTAGATGTTTGGAGGTGGGGTTTGGAGAGACACCATAACAAATACAAAGGTTTGAGAAGGGACAGAGCAGCGACAGCGCACACTGTGAGACCAGATAAGACAGAGAAAAAAATGCAGCATGTAGCAACAGCACCACCTACTGGAGAAATAGGAAACTGTGGACTTTTGTTTAAAACGTATACTTGCACATCAAAAAAGTAAGTAAAAAAACTGTTTACAATTTTTTTTTTTAAATCTTTTTTCCCTTAATAAATGAACCATTGTATAACAGCAATAAGGTACTCCAGGGATATGTGTCATTGTGTAATAATGTCACTTCAACCACCCAAGGTGTGATATTATTACACAATAACACACACCCTGTCATGCCTTATTGCTTAATTGACCAACAGTAGATTTTCTAGAAGGAATAGAGAGAGAATAGGAAATATTGTTGTGGAGAGGATAGGAGGAAGAAAAGGGAGAGGTTAGAAGGGATTTAAGATAGAAGTGGAGTGGGATTTCCTAAACCAGACTGGAAAGGTGTGAAAAAGGAGGAGGAGTCAAGAAAGGAAGTGAGTTCAGATAGAACAAGATGTTCCTATAACTTAGCCAAGGTGGTAAGGAGAGAGATAGGATGGAAAATACTAGGAGTAGAGGAATCACGACTTTTGAGAAGAGGTATGACAGTAGCCTGTTTCCAAACATCAGAAACAGTCACAGAGGAAAAGGAAAGTTTACGTAGTGGAGTAATAGGCAAAGCAATATCAGGTGCTGAAAGAAGCAGAAGCTTAGTGTCAAGACCATCTGGGCTACCTCACTTCTGAGGATTAAAGGCTAACAGAGCCTTTAGGGAAGCAGAGGGAGTGATAGGAGAGGAGGAAAAAGAGAGGAGAGGAAGGCAGAGAGTGAGAGCTACAGAGAGAGGGAAGGAAGGGGATGGGAGTGGAAAGGATGAGAGAAAGGGCACTTGTAGTAAAGTAGGAGTTAAAAGACATGGCAACAGCAGAAGAGTCAGAGATGTGGGAGTCACCAACCAAAAGAACAGATGAGGGAGACTGGGTTTGAGGGGAGAAAAGGGAAAGGATAACCTTCCAGAATTTGAAGGGGTTATTAATGTTGTTTTGGAGTGTGAATGCAAAATATTCAAATTTCCCAGGTCTGACAGTTTTGGTACAGGCATTGCAATGGAATCTATAGTTGGCCAAAGATGATTGGGAGCCAGTGATCTTAAATGCTGGCAAGATCTCTAGTTCGGTGACAAGTGAGTACCTTGGCCATTATCCAGGGAAGATGTGAGCCTTGTACTCTTTTTTTTTCTGATGGATGCATAACAATCCCATACAGCCAAAAATTTAGACTGAAAATGATGCAGAGCAGAATTTATATTACTAGCTGCAGAGATGGGGGACTAATCAGTTACCCAAAGGTGTTAGGAGAAAGACCAAGTCCACTGACTTAAAGGACCTGAGAAAGATGAATTTGGGGGAGTGGGGCTTTAGGACAATGTATCTTGCCACACAATAAACCATTTGATAATCACTTAGGGCATCAGGAAGGCTACCTGCATCCACTACATTAGGAGGATAAGAAGTGAGGATCCAGTCTAACAGAGAGTGATTTAAGGATTTCAAATTTAAATTACTGGGGTCAGAAATCATGAGTCAGTTGCTGTGACTTTACATTTTGTGAAAATATATTTGCATTAGGGGAGAGTCAATTTATATCAAAGTCACCGAGGATAAGTAGCTTGCCTCTCGAGGAGTTAGAACAGATAGAGGAAAGAAGTTCAGTAACTAAAGCAGGAGACATACCAGGGCAACAGAAAACACCACCTATAAAGATGGGAATAGAGAAGGGAAAGGAAAGTTTAAGGAGGAACATCTCATAGGAAGAGGAGGAAGATACAGCAAGAATAGTCACAGACTGGTTCTTAGTGGATATGCAAACTGCAACACCACTGCCCCTTTTAGAGCAATCTTGCCTGGCTAAGGTGTAGCCAGATATAGTTACAGGAGAATTCTGGACCTTAGAGGAGAGCCAGGTTTCAGACATAACTAGTACATCCAGCTGAAGGTTAAGCATGTTAGGTAGTAACTTGTCAATTTTGGGGAGCAGGCTATGGATGTTTAAATAAGCCACGCTAGCGAGCCCAGTGGTGTAGACGGCAGAGGCACATAGGACTGCTTCACCTCTCCCATACCAGTGACTCAAGTACAAGGACATGCTCAGGCCACCATGGGTCAGCCAGGGGAGGGCTGGGAGAGGATTGAGTGGCCATCAGGCTTCTCTCCCAGCTTGGGGAGGCTAAGCTTTCCCAGCCCTTGACTGCCACCAGGTGGAAGCTTGATGGCAGAGTTGGGAAAATGGGGGGATAATGCTAGGCTGGGTGGATGGAGTGGGGTTATTGCCAGTTCTGGCACATATGTGCACATCCATGCGTATGCGCTACAGTATGTGCCAGGGCTCGGGGAGTTAAAGGGGGAACAAACTGGGGAAAAAAACGATGTCACCTGTTGTTGTAGGTGATGGCCCCCAGGGTAGTTCCCTGAAGGGCCCAATATTGTAAGCAGGTGGGGATGGGAGGACAAACAACTTTATAAAAAAAAAAAATTAACAACCCTCAAGCCTTTGGGAAGTTGCAAGGGTGAATGTGTGAGGGCCAGGATTAAGTTCAATATCACCTGCTACCAAAAGCAGCAAGCACACAATGAACTTTAATGCTGCCTGAAAGGCAGGAGAAAGTAGATGAGGGAGAATAGGAGGAGAAAAGGGACAGAAAGCACCAGAGAGCTTGAAGGTGAAGCCAGGATCAGGAAGAAATTGACACAAAAGTCACCTGGGGGAGTGGAGGAGAGATGGAAATGAAGAGGAGGGGCAAGTAGTTGAAGAGGAGAGGGAAAGACTAATAGAGTAGGATGAGGAAGTATTAGCAAACTGTGGAAGAATGAAGAGAGGAAGGTAGGGGGTGAGAAAAACAAGAGAAGTTAACAGGATAGTGAAGAATAAACAGAGATAGATCAATAGAAATTTAGAGAATTAGCGGTCAGTTATTAGGATAGGGAGTAATGGTTGATGTTAATCAGGTCCAGATAGGAAGGCAATAGGAATGCAAACAAGGCAGATAGATTAAAAAGAGAAAGACAATGCTTCATACTTACCTGTTTGAAACCTATCCTGCTTTTACTTTTACCTTCAAAATTATTTAATATTTTTTCATTAAGATTTAACTAATCTGAAAGTTATGATGGCCCCATAAATGCCAACTCTGAAATCCCACCTGAAATGCGTTTTGGGGGAAAAGTGAATTCCATGATTGTCATGAATGATAAGAGTCACATAAGTGATGAAAATATGACAGAAAAGCATTACAAGTGACAAACAGCTAAACACACTTCTATAAAAAGCACAGTATGAATAATTTTTTCTAAGTAGAACTACACATTTTCGAAGTCTTAATATTTTTTTGTTAGTAATTTAAAATGAATGCTATACGTACATTTCAAACAACATGAAGTCTTGCAGTACTCTGACTATTGCAGTTAGCCCCAGCACTCAAATTGCCCTGGAGAGTAGAGGGTTAATTTTCTATGCAGAGCATAGAACGTTGAGCTCGAGCTTGGCTCAAACCTCTGTCTGCTGCACTTTGAAGCACAACTGTCAGATTCTTTACTCCACCTAACTGAACGGCCGCTCTGGAGATTTCTCCTTTGCTCATGGGTCGTAAGTCAGTGAAAGTCCTCGGTTTTACTGATTATTTTTCGCAAGTTTCGGTTCAGATCTCTTTCTGTGGTACAGTAAGTACTAGGTAGTGAACTAGACTTAGTAAACTTGTGGAAATTGTAAAAATTGGTTTTTCGACCAGTTCAGCTGCACTGGCCGTTTAGTGATTTATATATTCTGTCTTTGTTTTTAGAAACATGGAAACATAGAAACATAGACTTTGATGGTCGATAAGGACCACTTGGCCAACCCAGTCTGCCCATTTCCCTACTATTGGATAAGCTGCAGATTCTAGTTAATCAACAGTCTACTTTCTGCCACCCCTACTACAATTGCCTTATGTCTATCCCATGCATATTTGAATTCCCCCACTGTTTTAGACCTAACAACCTCCCCTGGAAGGCGGTTCCATGCATCTAACACTCTCTCTGTGAAAAAAATTTCCTCACATTACCCCTAAGCCGCCCCCTCTATCTTTAAATTGTGCTGCCCTGGTTCTTACACATCTCTTTTTCTGAAAGATGCTACCCTCCTGGACTTTGTTGATTCCCATCAGGTACTTGAATGTTTCTATCATGTCCCCCCGTCCCTCCTTTCATCAAGGGTATACATATTAAGCTCTCTCAGTCTCTCTTCATATGGTTTCTGATGCAGACCCTGCACCATTTTAGTTGCCCTCCTCTGGACTGCTTCTATCCTGTCTATGTCCTTGCATAGCCGAGGTCTCCAAAACTGCACACAGTACTCAGATGTGGTCTCACCAACTGTCTGTACAGAGGGATAACCACTTCCTTTTTCCCTACTTGTGATGCCCTTCCTATGCATCCCAGTATCCCCCTGGCTCTCCTTACTGACTTCTCAAATTGCTTACCAACCTTTAGATCATCTGATATGACTACCCGCAGGTCCCTTTCCATTTTTGTTGTTGTTAGTACCTCCCCTGCTATTGTGTACTCTTCTCCTGGGTTTTTGTTTCCCAGGTACTTTGCACTTCTTTGCATTGAATCTAAGTTGCCATATGTCTGACCATTCCTCCAACCTTGCCAAGTCTCTTCTCATCCTTTCTACCCACCCCTTGTGTATCAACTCTGTTACAGATCTTTGTGTCATCTGCAAAGAGGTATACCTTTCCCTCCAGACCCTCTGCAATGTCACCGATAAAGATGTTAAAGAGGACTGGACCCAGTACTGAGCCCAGAGGTACTCCACTAGTGACCCCCCTTTCTTTGGAATGTGTTCCATTCACTATTAACTTCTGTGTCCTGTTTTGCAGCCAGTTTGCTAACCAGGCTACCACCCTGGGACCCACTCCCAGGCTGGCTAACTTGATTATTAATCTTTTATGCCGGACTGTGTCAAATGCCTTGTTAAAGTCTAGGTAGGCCATATCCACAGCCCCTCCCTGGTCTATTACTTTGGTCACCCAGTAAAAGAAATCTATTAGATTCGTTTGACATGACCTCCCTGCTGTAAATCCATGCTGCTTTGGGTCCTGTGCCCCGCTGGCCTCTGGGTACTCAACAATTCTTTCTTTCAGAAGTGATTCCATCATTTTCCCTACCACTGAGGTCAAACTTATAGATCTGTAGTTTCCTACTTCTGCCTTGCTCCCACTTTTGTGAAGGGGAATCACATCTGCCCTTCTCCAGTCCTCAGGTACCACCCCATCCTCCCATGATTTGTTAAAAAGTGTGGTCAGTGGTGTCACTAGGTCCTCCCTTAGTTCTTTTAGGATTCTGGGGTGAATCCCGTCAGGCCCCATTGCTTTGTCCACCTTGAGTTTTAGGAGTTCTTTCAGGACTCTTTCTTCTGTAAATGGACTGGTGTCAACCCCCCTACCCAGAGTGCTTCTACTGTCTGGTTTAGGTAACTCCTCTTGATCTTCTTTTGTGAATATGGAGCAAAAGAATTCATTCAATATCTCTGCCTTTTCACTGTCTCCCTCTGCCCACCTCCCCTCTCCCTTATTAATCTTCACTATTCCTCCCTTAACCTTTCTATGCTCCCTAAAGTACCTATAAAAAGGTTTATCCCCCTTCTTAACTGAATTGGCTATTTTTTCCTCGGTTTGGGCTTTTGCTATTCTGACTGCCTTCCCCACTTATTTCTGCTTTAATTGATACAGTTCCCTGTCGTGCTCCTTCTGTGATTCCTTATACTTTCTGAATGCAGCCTTTTTCTCCTTAACCTTCCCTGCCACCTCTTTTGAGAACCATAGTGGTTTTTTACTCTGCTTTGTTTTCTTTATCTGTTTCACACAAAGGATTACTGCCTCTATGATGGCAGTTTTGATTTTTCTCCATTGTTCTTCCACCCCTCCTTTTTGGCCATTTGCTATTGTATTCCTCAGGTATTCACCCATGTTGCCAAAGTCAGTACTTGTAAAGTCCAGTATGCTTGTTTTTGTATGGCTCATGTCCATGGTTGTGCTTATTGTGAAGCCCACTGTGCAGTGGTCACTTGTTCCCAGATATCTACTGAATTCTAAATTTGTGATCCTCTCTCCATTTGAGAGTACCAGGTCTAGTATTGCTCCCTCCCGAGTGGGTTCCAACACTAGCTGTCTAAGGCCTGCCCCCTGCAGGGCATTGAGAATGACCCTGCTCTTGGATGTGGCTGCAGTACATGTCATCCAGTTAACACCTGGCATATTCAGGTCCCCCATAAACAGTATCTCCTTTTCAGCCATTTTGAGAATGTCCTCTATCATTTTCTTGTCCATTTCCTCCCCTTGAGACGGGGGTCTGTATACAACCCCTGTGCGGATTGTGATGCCATTCCCTGTCTCCAAGGTGACCCAGAGTGCCTCTTGTCCTCCCCCTTCATTTTTTAGTTCTGTAGCTTTGATCTCTCCCCTTATGTATAGAGCTACTCCACCTCCTCTTTTCCCCTCCCTGTCCCTTCTGTAGACTGTGTACCCCGGTATATTGACATCCCAGTCATGGTTCTCCATGTATCATGTTTCTATGACTGCCACATTATCCAATTGTTCATCTTCCATCAAGGCTACTAGCTCAGGAAGCTTGTTTCCCAGACTACAGGCATTGGTAATCATTGTCCTCCATTTAATGTTGGCTTTATCCTTTTTACCCCATGCCTGCTCTATTTGCCCTTGTCTATTTTTCCATTTACCCATGTCCTGCCCTCAGCTGAGCACTGTACCTCAGTGTTTACCTTACTACCTGGCATGTTTTGTGGGGGGAGGCTTGACATTTCCTGCCTCTTATTAGCACCTCCCCCAATGGCTAGTTTAAAAGCTTGCCAAGGAAGCATTTAAACCTGTCACTTAGGATCTTGGTTCCCTTCGTGGACAGATGCAGACCATTGTGCCAGTATAGACCTTCATCTCTTCAGGTGTACTCCCAGTCCCCAATGAAGCCAAAGCCCTGTGCTCTGCACCAGTTTTGCAACCATTCATTAAACTGCATGGTGTGTAGTACCCTAGCCTCACCCCTGCCATGGACTGGCAGCACCTCTGAGAAGGTAACCATGCTTGCTACCTGTCTGAGGCCCCTCCCCAACTCCACAATTTCATCCTGCACTGTACTGATCCCATGCCTAGCTAGGTCATTTGTCCCAAGGTGGACAATGATATCTAGTTCCCTCTCCTGTGATGCTGCTTCTGTAATCCTGGGGATTTGCTTCTTGTCCCTCCAAGCCATGGCACCAGGCAGGCACCTTACTTCCCTCTCCTCTCCCTTCCCCAGGTCTACCCCTCTAACAATTGATTCCCCTATCATAAGCTGTTTTCTTCCCCTGTGATGCCCATTGCCACCCTTCTGTGGGTCTACCTTGTGGATGTCCTCAGCATTCTTCTTGGTCTCCACTGAGGGTGCCATCATAGAGGAACCTTGCTCTGCCAGACTGGCATATGGTTTGTGTAGAAGTACAACTAGGGGGCTTCGCCTCTGTTCCACCAGCCGCACCCTCCCAGAACCCACTGTGGTCCAACTGCTCTTCATACTTGGCAGCCTATGAGGCAGTGGTTGTGGCAGTGGTGCTCTTTGGGTGGGGGAGGCCTCCTTAGTCCTTGCCAGTTCAGCCTGGAGGTGGGCAATCTCCTCCCTCAGAGCTGACAGTTGCCTGCAAATAGGACAGCAACGCAGTTTCCAGAATGTCTCCCGGAAAACTGCTGCCCCACAGCCAGTGCATTGCACATATATATATATATATATATATATATATATATATATATATATATATATATTTGTTTGTTTTTTTCCTTTTTGTGGTGAGTACTTGCCCTTTATGCACTGTGCTGGGTTACTAAGAATATGACAGTTCTGCCCCAAGACCTGTTGAGGAAGTGATGTCAGAACTTTGGCTATAAAGGAAATGTCATGTCTGGGGGTGTGGGATGAGGGGAAGGGGGGTGGGTAGCCCACAACCACTGGTGACTGTTAGAAACAATCAAATACACCACTGCTCCACCACCCTGGTGAGTACTGCCCATTATAGTAATTCAACTAACCTCCAGTAACTGATTTGTAAACTATTTAAAAGTAATTTGATGCAAACTGTCACAGAATACTAGTAGACAGTCCAGTTACCCACAAAGTAAAATCAAATATGCAGTTATTTCAACCCTTCTGAAGTTGCTTACAAGATAAGCAGTTTTGAAAACCCCCTTCCTGATTTAAAAACTAAAATAATTAAATACAAAGCAATACCAGTGTAAGACTGTAAAGTAAGGAAAACTTCAGTCGGATGTAAGCAAGAGAGAGAGATTTGTTGCAGATTTCTAGTCCAGTATAATATATCCCATGCAGCTTCTCAGTTGTTTCAAAGCACCCCCTGTTACACAACTTGAAGAAGATGGGCTTCTTCTGCTTTTTAAACTTAGAGTGTGGTTACCAGTCCTTATCGGTTTTAAAAAAACTGCATTTTCCTGTGGTGGGATCCGTACTACTGCCCGACATGACGCTTACCGACTAACAATTTCCCGCTACCGAGATCCCGACTGGGTTGCATTACTGACAAACTGTTTCCCATCACAGTTACTTCCCGACTAAGGATCACGTGTATTTATTATAGAGCAGTGACCCCTAGAGCTGTGCGAGGATAGTGCAACACAACTTCAGGGGCAGCGGTGGTAAATGTTTCTTTATTTATTTCAACTGCCCTCACCCATACAGCAGTAACTCCTAGAGCTATAAAAGGATAGTGCAACATTTGGAACCGAGCGTGGATAATGCAACACAACTACTGGGGCAGTGGTGGTAAATGTTTCTTTATTTATTTATCCTGCCCTCACCCATAGGGCAGTGACCCCTAGAGCTATGCGAGGATAGTGCAACAGTTTATTAAACATTTTGAACTGAGCGTAAATAATTCATTTCTCCCGCCCTCACCCATACAGCAGTGACCCCTAGAGCTACGCGAGGATTTTAAATGTTTCTTTATTTATTTCTCCCTCCCTCAGCAGTGCACATGTATTTGTTTATTTAAACATTTTGCTTGGATAGTGCAACATGACTTCAGGGGCATTGAACTAGTGGTAAATGATCTGCAGAAAACAAAGTTTCTTTATTTATTTGAAAAAGGGATGACTTATAGGGGATCGCACATGACTTCAGTGGCAGTGAACATGAAATTAATTCTTCTTTATTAAAACTTTTAAAATTTCACAATCTCAGGTTGTGTGCAATTCCACGGATATATTGAAGCACAGAACAAGCAGCTCTATCTTTTGTGATGTTCTGCATTTTCTCTTCTCTCTTTGCATACTGTTTTTTCAGAGGCGACTTTGGGAGGCCACGATTAATTTTCTCAATCAAAGTGTCTGTGTTGCACTGTTCTTTATGAAGTTCTGACACAAATCTAAAGATGCCCACATGTGAGCTTCCAACTAGTGCACCTAATCTCCGGTGCCAAGCCTCCACGTTGTTCTGTGTTCGAGGGTAGCCAAGCTCCATCTGCTCGAGCACAGACCAGAATTCAGGAGGGAACAGTGGTGGGGTTTGAACCACTGTATTATTTCTCATTCTTCTCCTGACACGGCCAAGCACGTAGTTCTCCTCGAACCACTCCATAATCGGGGCACAGCAGTGTGGCATTTCCTCCTTTAGCTCTGCAAATGCCTGTTCAATTTTAGTAGGTGGCAAGAATGAGAGGGCAACTATGTGGCGAAGCTTAAGACTAAAGTCCATATCCTGACCATACAGTGTTGCTAACCCCACACTTTGAATTTTTCTCCTTACAATTTGACCGAGGTGAAATAAACAACCTTTGCTGAGTGCATTTGGGAATTCAGCTTTACATGCATTTATAGCAGCCTGTTCGAAATCTGTTATTATTAATTTCGGGTCCAAATGCAAGCTATTCTCATCTGCAATGTCATTTAAGTCCTGAAATAGTCTCAGGTAGCTTTCTTGCATTTTACTAGAGATCAGACAGTACACTAGTGGGACGATACGTGAATTTTCTGTTGTTCCTACAGGGCCATGTACAGAATATATCTGCCTGAATAATGGTGGTACAGTTTGAAATGTACCATCCATAATCCAGAAGGGAGCTACTGATAAATTTTCAACATTGGTTTTGGTGGTGAAAATGAGAAGTTTGTCCTCACCAACCAATAACTCCCTTGCTAGAAAAGTCTGGCCATTAACAGTTCGTAAGCTAGTTGGTATCTCAATGTCATCTAAAGTCTTCGGCTCCGGTGGTGCATTGTGTCGTCTGGCTCATTTAACAAGTTGTTGTAGCACTTGCTTGTTCAGTAGGCTTTGCTTCACCTCCTCTGAAAGCTGTGCAACCTGGGTTTGAAACAACTGGGCTGGGGTTGCAGTAAGTGAAATAGCACTAACTTTCAAAGCTGCCAGAGCGACAGCAACAGGTTCATCACTAGCATCAGGGGAGTGATTATGGTCTCGGACTTTCCTGAGGTGATGCTGGCCCCCCACAAGGATTGTTGATGCATGCTGAAGACATTGCAAGCTTTTATGACTCTGGCAGCACCAATAATAGAGGTCACCACGGCATCGTTCCTTAACATACAGGTACCCACCAGTTGCTATTTTTTCATGGCCACGCTGCGATGGAACCAACTCGCAAATCACTGCTTCTGCCATTACACTGAAAGCAAATCATCCACTATGTGAGGAAAGAAAATGAGTGTGTGACTCAGCAAGGGCACATAAATGGTTTCCAATCAATGTTCTGAGCAAATCAGTGAAAAGGTCAGTGCTCAATCAATCAATTAATTAGTTTAAATTAGAGCCACACCTAGTACACAAAAACAGAGATAATTGAAGCGTGGGTCGGGAAAAATGCAGTCGGCAAATTGAACCGAACGGGAAGTTAAAATATGGAAAGTTGAAATCAGGAGGTTAAATGTCGGCAAGTTGAAAGACGGGCAGTCATACCACACCCCTTGTGGTTTTCTCCAATACCCTTGACACGGTTAGAAACCAATAAGGGTGTCTTGCCTGGTTGTTTGCCATTAAAAGGGTAAGTTTGTGGTTAGGATGGCTATGACTGAGAAACCCAAAAGAAAAAGTGGGCCCACTGGGTTTCAACACTGCAGTGTGTGTAGGGAGGTCTTTGCTAAGGCTGATCCCCACACCATCTGTATTTATTGTCTGGGGTTTGGCCACCTCGATTCAGACTGCCAAATCTGTAAACATTTCCCTAAGTCTACCCTGGAAAAAAGATTAGGTAGGCTGAGGGACAAGGAAGCCGTGAAGTCCGCTGACCCGGATAGCCAGCCCGGTTAGATTCTTACCGAACCTGAGGGAGTGCCCTCTGACCAGGGCGATGCTTCTTTGGGCAGGACGAGAGCCGATCCTGAGGGATTGGTTCCTATAAAAAGGAAAAGAAAAGAAAAATCAGCCGGTTCAGATCCAGAGACCCATTTTCTGACCATCGAAGAGATTGCCAGTGCGATAAGGATTATAGAATTGCTTCTTCTGGTTCCGCCTGATCCGGCACCTTCTGGCAGGTGCTCAGTTTGGTCGGTTCCTCCGGTTCAAGATTATGCCCCTGAAGATTTCTATGAACCGGATTTGGAGGGGGATGAAGATTATGATGATGATGATGACGATGACGATGGTGTGGCAGGTCTGGTTGAGCCCACTGAACCAGACATCTCCCTAGACAGGCCTTCTGGTGTTTCCCTTCCTAGGTTTTCTGAGTCCCCTTCCCACTACATGTTTTACAGGAAAGTGGCAGAAACCCTCCAGCTCCCTGTGGAAGAAGCTGTAGAGGAACAAGAGGAACTTGATTATGTGGAGATGATAGACATCCCATAGTCCACGAGACTGTCTATTCCCCTTCATAAGTCTTTTGGGAAACAGACACAAAAGATTTTAAAAACTCAAAATTCTGCACCTCCTGTCAACAGAAGGATGGCCAAAAGGTACACCTTATCAGGTTCTGGTACAGAGTACTTGTATCAACATTGCAGCCATGTTGGGGTTGTGCAGGCTGCAGCCTGTGATAAGGCTAATATACCCTTGGCTTCACACACCCCCAGATAAAGATTCTAGGAAGCTGGATGCCATGGCAAAGAAACAGTACATGGTATCTGTCTTGGGACTCAGGCAGGCTAATTATATGGCCTATGCAGCCAGGTACCAGAAGTCCAGGTGGGACACTGTACTGGAACTGGCTAAGCAGACCTCCCCCCAGCTAGCCTCAGAGCTGGAGGGGGTGGCTGCTGATGGGATTGAGGCATCTAAGGTACAGTTCCATGCTGCTGTGGACTCCAATGATGTGTTCTCTAGAGTCATGGCTACATCTGTGGCTCTTCAGAGAATGGCTTGGCTCAGATGTACTAGTCTCTCATAGGACACCCAGGCTAAGGCCATGGATTTCCCTGTGGTGGGTAATTTTCTGTTTGGGGAGCAGACAGAGAATTACATGAAAAAGATGGATGAGTATAGGACCACCTATAGGAGTGCACAGGCCAAGGAAAGGCAGGCAACTCCTCAAAGGCAGCAGGCTAGGGGGATGAGAAGGGCTGCATCCATCCCTCAACCTAAGGCATCTGCCAAGCAGACAACCTGATGTGTCAGCCTGGGTCAACCCCCATTCCTGTAGGAGGCAGGCTGGCTTACTTCATCCAGGATTGGATGTCTGTTACCTCAGACAAGTGGGTCCTGGAGGTGGTAAGCCAGGGCCTGGTCCTCAGCTTCAAGAAATTTCCAAAGCTGATGGCCAGATCTTTTCCACCTGCAAGCATCTCCAAAACCATTGCCCTAGAGGCCGAGGTTTCATCTCTACTGGCTCTAAAGGCTGTAGAGAGAGTTCCTACATTGTACAGGGGCAAAGGTCTGTACTCCAGGTACTTCCTTACCCCAAAAAAGACAGGGAAGTGGTGACCCATTCTAGACTTAAGATACCTGAACAAACATCTTTTAAAACCAAAATTCAAAATGGTGACTCTGGGAATAATCCTTTCCTCTCTAAGGCCAGAGGACTGGCTAGCATCCCTGGACTTAAAAGAGGCCTACTTTCACATTCCCATCAGGTGCTCCCACAGAAAGTACCTCAGGTTTGAATTGCCTTCAGGCCATTATCAGTTCAAAGCTATGCCCTTCAGCCTGACATCAGCTCCAAGGGCATTCACAAAATGCCTAGCAGTAGTAGTGGCCTTTTTAAGAAGGAAAAATATTTCTATATTTCCATACCTGGACGACTGGCTCATTGTGGGTCAGTCCCCAGACCAAGTCAAGTCAGATCTTCAAGTGACCTGCAAATGCTCACTTCCTTAGGATTCCTTCTCAATCTTCCCAAGTTAGTTCTCGAGCCTGTATAGCTCCTCACCTTCAGAGGGGCAGAGATGGATACAGTCAAAGCAAGGTCTTTTCTTCCCCTGGAAAGGGCAAGGGCTATTGTAGAGCTGGCTTCTTCATTCCACCTTCTGGTCTCTCGGCCAGCAAGGCACTTCCTTCAACTTCTGGGCCACATGGCAGCTTCTACAGCAGTGGTCCAAGGGGCCAGATTTCAGATGAGGGATATTCAGTTTCACCTGAGGGCCTTTTGGTCTCAGAAGAAAGATTCTCTAACCAAACTAGTTCCAGTGACCCAGACTCTGATCCAGGCTCTCCAATGGTGGCAGGATCAGGGCAACCTCAGGCAAGGAGTTCCATTCATCACTCAGTCTCACTGTGTGGACCTAACCATGTATACTTCTCTATTGGGGTGGGGAGCCCATCTGAGGGCTCTCACAGCCCAGGGACTATGGTCACCTCAGAAATCCCTTCTTCATATCAATCTGTTGGAACTGAGAGTGTTCTTTCTGGCCCTGCAAGCTTTCTCTCAGTCAGTGCAGAGCAAGGTGGTTCCATTCAGGACAGACAACACCACCACCATGTGGTACATCAACAAGCAGGGAGGCACTCGGTCCACGGCCTTGTGCACAGAAGCCATTACATTTTGGTCCCTAACTTATTCTCTGCAGACCTCTCTGACAGCAGTCCACCTTCCAGGGAAGGACAATGTGCTAGCAGATGCATTGAGCAAGATCTCCCAGGGCCATCACGAGTGTTCCCTGGACCCTCTGGTGTTGAAAGTGATTTTTTTCAAGCTGGGGCACTCCAGAGATAGATCTCTTTGCAGCCCCAGACAATCACCAACTTCCTCTGTTTTGTTGCAGACCCCCAGTATTGGGCTCTGTTCCTCTGTATGCTCTGGTTTTGAACTGGGAAGGGAAATTTCTATATGCCTTCCCTCCCTTTCCTCTACTGCTCAAAGCTCTGGTCAAGGTAAGGTCACAACCTTACAAAGTGATTCTGATTGCTCCAGACTGGGCCAGGCAGCCTTGGTACCCTCTGTTGCTGTCCCTAGCAGTCCATCTTCCCCTGTCTCTTCTCAGGAATTACAACCTGTTGACCTCCTCTCAGGGGAGGATTTGGTACCCTAATCTTCGGTCTCTCAATTTCAAGGCATGGCTCTTGAAGAGGTAGAATATGCAGATTTGCATCTGTTCCAAGGAGTTCTGGATATTCTGAAAGCCTCTCAAATGCCTGCCACCAGAAAAGCTTACAACTCCAAATGGAAAAGATTCAGCATTTGGTGTTCCAAGAAGCATATATCCCCAGACACTGCTGAATTGTCTACAGTTCTGGATTATGTGGTTCATCTTAATTGCCTAGGCCACAGACCAGCTACTATCAAAGTACATTTGTCAGGTGTTTCTGCTTTTCTGTCAGTGGGAAAGCCTTCCTCACCATCATCTCACCCTGTATTCTGTAAATTTTTCAAGAGATTGCTTCATACCTATCCCCCCTTTAGGGATCCTACCCCTGCTTGGGAATCTTAATGTTTACATTATTTATTTATTTATTTATTTATTTAAAGTTTTGGAATTACAGCCTTTGAGTCAGAGACTCCTTTACAAAGGGTCCACGTCTGGGCAGACAAACAAGTTATGCAAGATAACAACATGTATTAGTACATAGTGATATACAGAGGTGATTACAAAATGACAAAATACAAATACATAAATTGAATAGTATCTTTGGGGTTGCTTGTGCAGCCCTGGTCAATAGTACATGCAGCATAATGTGAATACGTGAGTATTTTCCAGAATTTGTAACAACATTTTCAGAAATTGGGTATCGTCTCAGGTTGGATAATCAACCCTGTGTCTAGGTGGTGTAGCGTGCTTAGGTGCAGCTACATGTCTCTGAGTCTAAAAGGTGCCTCTTAATGCTGGCTTTGAACAGGCTTAGTTGTGGGGCCTGTGAGATGGGTGGGGGGAGTTCATTGAGCCAGGTGGGTGCCCGATAACCAAAAGACCTTTGGCCTAGTGTGGTCCTTCTGAGGGGTACTAAGATATGCTTTTTTGCTGGGTGTCTTGGGGTGCTCCTGTGGGTGTTAGGTTTTATTAGGGGGTGAAGGCCAGTGGATGCCATCCTCAGCAGGATTTTCTTGGCTTGGAGGCAGGTATGGTATTTTAGCCTACCTGTGAAAGTCAACCAGTTGGCTTTTTTGTAGAGGTCACAGGTGTGGTTAAGTCTGTCACTTTCTGTGACCAGGCAGCTGGCTTTGTTAAGGGCAAGATTGATTCATGTTAACAGCTGTGGGGTCAGCCACTCCATATATTGTTGTTCTGTAGTCTACCAATGATATAACCGAGCTGTTCTCTGCCAGGCGTAGGGCCTGGGATGGGAGGCATTGTCTGTGCCTATAGAGGGTCCCTAGACTGGCGTTTACTGAGGCAGAGTTAGTTGATGTGTGTGGTAGGTGAGTGATGTGTCAAGCGTGATGCCAAGATATTTGAAATGTGTTACTTGGTCAATTTTGGTGCCCTGGTGGTTGGAGATGTTTAGTTGGGAGCTATTGTAGGGGCTTTGTGGGTGCGCAAAGATCATGGATTTTGTTTTGCTATAGTTTAGTACTAACCGGTGCTTCATGAACCAGTGTTCTAGTTCCTGGAAGTGAGTTTGGAGATTGTATTGAAGGGCATTCGGTGTGGTATCTTTCCAATAGACTACTGCGTCATCTGCGTAGAGCAGCAGTTTATCACTGCATGCGCTTGGGATGGAGTTAAGGAAGAGGGTGAATAGTAGCGGGCCTAGGATTGATCCTTGGGGTACACCCGACTGAACTGTGAGTTTGGAGGATAGGGTGGTGTTTATTTTTACTTCTTGAGTTCGGTCTGTGAGATAGTTCTTAAACCAGTGTATTGTGTCTGGGGCTAGGTTGAGGGATGGAAGTAGATGTAACAGTAGATCATGACTTGCAGTGTCAAATGCTTTGGTTAGATCTATGAAGATTGCGCCTGCTAATTCCCCCACGTCAAGGGCTTCGTGGATGTAGGATGTCAGCGTGAAGAGTGCCATGGTGGTGCTGTGCCCTGTTATGAAACCGTGTTGTTCATGGCAGAGCAGGGAGTGCTTTGTCAGGTACTCAGTGAATTGGTCTGACACTATTCTTTCGAGAGCTTTTGAGAGAGGAGGAAGTATCGTGATCGGCCTGTAGTTGCCAGGGTCGGTTGGGTCACCCTTTTTAAGTATAGGTGTGATAATTTCCCTTTTCCAGAGAGTTGGGAATTGCCCTAGACACAATGATTGGTTGAATATTTTAGTGAGGTGAGGGATGGTCACGTCTAGCATTAGCTGGAGGATCTTGAGGTCTACAGTGTCACTGCTATATCTTTTGTTTTTTAAGGCTTTTGTGAGGTAGTGTTTGGTCTTATTGCAGGAGATTGTTTTGAACCGGAAGGGTGGGATGCTGTGCCTAGGGAAGGGGGTGGGTGGAGCCGTAGTGGGTGGGTCAAAGAAGTTTGGTGGGAGTATGTGACTGAGGTCTGTGAAGGAGTTATTCAGAACATTGGCTATTAAGGTGAGGTCTTGTGTGGGGATACCATTATAGTTTATCTGGTTTGGTGGTTGGTTTTCGTTTTTCCCACATAGTTCTTTGATGTTGCTCCAAAACTTGTTCCCTGAGCCCCAGGATGAGGTTAGGGCTTGTTTGTAGTGGCTGGTCTTTGCTAGCTAAATAGCCCTGGTGCACTTATTTCTAGCCTCCCTGTAGAGCTGTCTGTCATGGGGACTTTGGAGTTGAGTGCCTTATTCCAGAGATTATCTCTCTGGTGCATCTGGTCTAGCAGGTGTTGTGTGATCCACGGTGTGTCCCTAGATTTTAGAAACTTTTTGGTGAGTGGGGCATGTTTATCGCAGGCTGCATTGAAGATATTTATAAAGGAGGTGAGGGCTTTGTTAATGGATAGGGCGGTATGGACTGGAGACCAGTCACTGGTGGAGAGAGAGTGGATTATCTTGGATATGGCTCTCTGTTTGAGGTGCCTTTGGTGGGATATTTTGGGACGTTTAGGTGGGCTCTTGTTGGACCAGGAGCAAGAGAGGGGAGAGTGATCACTGAGGACATCCAGGAGGACTTTGACATTAGATAGGTGTTTGGAGGAGTTGGTCAGGATGAGGTCAAGGACTGTGTGCGTTCCTGTCCTGGGGTCCTATCTTGTGGGGGTCTGGACTACTTGAGTCAGATCGTGAGCAGTTGCAGCATCTTTAAAGGGGTCTGCTGCCTTTGATAACCAGTTTACATTGAAATCACCCATTAATATAAGATCGCTTCTGGGGGGGAGCATCGCTATATTTGTCAGTATGGAGTCAAAGGCTACTTTTTGGTTGTTGGGTATGTAAACTGACATTATATATAGTGGTTTCCTGTGGGAGCCGATTGTTGCCTTGATTGTGACTGCTTGGGCACCGTGATTCGGGGTTGGCAAGGGGACTAGTAGAGGTTGAAATTTTGATCTGGCGTAGATGGCGCATCCACCTCTCCTCTTACCCTCTCTATCTTCTCTGAAGGTAATGTAGTCATTCAGTGCAACTGCGGAGTCCGGAACGTGCGTATTTAACCATGTTTCAGACAGAGCAAGGATGTCTGGTGAGTGTTGTGCAACCCACCCTTGTAATAGAGTTAGCTTTTTTGGAAGGCTGCGTATGTTTAAGGAGGCCAGAAGCAGACCTGTATTACTCTGACTTTTTGCTCTAGTAGCCGGGGCCAGCCCTGGGTTAGGGTGTATATCTCCAGCCAAGAGTAGTGGGAGCAGGAGCGCGTGTCTGAGTACTGTTAGCTGTAGTCGTTTTGAATGTTTTTTGTTGTTGCATGGGCTAGTGTTCCTTTGAGGCAGTTTGCATGGTATGGGGATGGATTGAATAAGTAGGGCTTTTTGTCCTTGTAAAAGGAGAGGGTTAGGGTTATTGAAGAGGTGAGTGTAGGATTGTGGTGCATGGATTGCCTGCGCGGGCCCACTTATGGTGCAGCTTAGGCTCATGGTTATGTTTGAAAAGTGATATTGGTGAATTTGACCATTAGCTGGGGAGTTGTTGCTGTGAAGTGAGGGAGGGAGAGAGTGGGTAGCAGATGCTATGGTTAGCATGAGGTGTATTAGTTTCATTTGGCTGCTTAACATGTTATTTTGTTAGTGGGAATCTGTTTTATTTCGGGGTTTTTTTTTTCTCTATTCTTCTAAGAGAGCCCCCTAGTGTTTACTTCGTATAACCAGCAAATGGAAAAGTGAGCTGATAGGTTTTTGCACTCACGTGATGCAGCCTATAAAGCTGAGTGTCGACCAAGAGTGGTGGTGGGGGTGGTGGGAAGCCGGCGCACGGCGGAGGAGGGGCCTAAATCCCACTAGTTAAGGAGCTGTCCTGAGGTAGGTGAGCTGCCTCCTGCAGAGACTTACACTGTGTTCTGGGGCTTGTGGGATTGTTCGAGCGGTCCCTCGTGACCTTGCTTAGGGGGAGGGCTTCAGATTTCTGCCCCTCACGACCTCCTGGGTCCTCGGTCTGTGGACAAGGAAAAGGGTCAGTGAGCAAGATTAAATACTGTTTGAACTGGGCGTTTCTGTTAGGTGCTGGGCTTTTTTTTTAGTTGGTAGCTTTGGGACTTAATGGCAGGATTAAATGCTACCCTATCTTTTAAACTTTATATTTTTTTTTTTTTTTTTTGTTGGGGCTTAGCCTGCCTTTTGTTAATGGGCTCAGGATTCAAAAGTGGCGCCAGCAAGGTACAGTGGAGCCCTGGAGTGTGGCACCACTGTTCAAGCTTCAGGCCCCTGGTTTTACAAATTCAAATGTGATTATGGTGCCAGAGAGGTAGATACAATAAAAGCAAACTTTTTAAGAGAGCAAACAGAAGCTGTAGTCCTTAATACAGATTTAAACAACACTGCAGATTTTTTTCCTTGTTTTGGCGCCATAATCAGTGGGAGTCAAGTTTAAATAAACAGTCTCCACATGTGTTGGGACAAAAAAAACAGTTAAAGCTAGCTAATGAATTGATCTAAATCCCACTGGTAAAGGAGCTGTCCCGAGGTAGGTAAGCTGCCTCCTACAGAGACTTACACTGTGTTCTGGGGCTTGTGGGGTTGTTCGAGCGGTCCCTCATGACCGTGACCTTGCTTGGAGGGAGGGCTTCAGATGTCTGCCTCTCACTACCTCCTGGGTCCTCAGTTCTGTGTTCTGGGGCTTGTGAGGTTGCTAGAGCAGTCCCTCATGACCGCAACCTTGCTTGGGGGAAGGGCTTCAGATTTCTGCCCCTCACGACCTCCTGGGTCCTCAGTACTGTGTTCTGGGGCTTGTGGGGTTGTTCAAGCAGTCGCTCATGACCATGACCTTGCTTGGGGGGAGGACTTCAAATTTCTGCCCCTCATGACCTCCTGGGTCCTCGGTACTGTGTTCTGGGGCTTGTGGGGTTGTTCGAGTGATCCCTCATGACTGCAACCTTGCTTGGGGGGAGGGCTTCAGATTTCTGCCCCTCACAACCTCCTGGGTCCTCGGTCTGACATTGCTCAGCTTATGCAACCCCCTTTTGAGCCTTTGTCTTCAGCAGCGCTTAAGTACTTGACTTGGAAAACTGTGTTCCTGGTAGCTATTACCTCTGCCAGGCGTATCAGTGAATTGCAAGCTCTGCCAGTGGAGCCTGATTTTATCTCATTGCATAGCGATAAGGTGGTCCTTAGAACTAATAGGAGTTTTTTACCTAAAGTGGTTTCTGATTGTCATCTGAACCAATCTATGTCTCTCCCTGTGTTCTTTACTGATCATTCTTCTTCAGGAGAAAGAAGTTTACACAGTTTGGATGTTAAAAGAGCCCTTAGTTACTACATTGAGTGTACTAAGGCTCACAGGTTTGACTCCCTTCAGTTGTTTCTCACTTATGGGGAAGTGGGTGAGGGCAAACCTGCCACTAAGAGAACTATTGCCAGGTGGATTGTCTCTTGTATTGAATTCTGCTATGAGAAGCTAGGCAAAATACCTCACTCAGGCCTGAGGGCTCATTCGACTAGAGGTACAGCTGCTTCTCTGACTACGGCCAGGGATATTCCTTTGCTAGAGATATGTAAAGCAGCCACCTGGAAACCAGTCCATACATTTACCAAGCATTACTCCCTGGACATCCAGGCTAGGAGTGATGCTCGGTTTGGTACAGCAGTACTGCAGAGCCTATTCCCAAGGTAGGTTCGATTCCCTCCTCCATGAAGGTACTGCTTGGTAGTCTGCAATAGTCAGAATACAGCAAGACTTCATGCTGTTTGAAGAAAAAATTACTCACCTTAGTAATTATGTTTCTTCTAATGGAGTCTTGCTGTATTCTGACCTCCTTCCCTACCTCCCCTCTCAGAACCTGTTTTTGGGAAGTGGGCTGGCAGGTGCAGTGTTGCACCCCGGGGTGCATTTGGGTACTCCCTCCTTTTAGAGAGGGGGAGTGGGTTATATTATGAATTTAACAGTCTTAAGTTGTTCACTACCTGGTTTTTGATTTTCGATTTCGTGACTTGAGTATTTTGGGGAGCCAAAATATTTGGTTGCCATTTGGCTAGTAAAAATGTTACAATTTCCATATAATAGTTAGTTAGTATTAGCTCGTAAGAATCTGACAGTTGTGCTTCAAAGTGCAGCAGACAGAGGTTTGAACTGAGCTCGAGCTCAACATTCTATGCTCTGCATAGAAAATTAACCCTCTACTCTCCGGGGCATTTTGAGTGCTGGGGCTAAATGCAATAGTCAGAATAAAGCAAGACTCCATTAGAAGAAACATAATTACTGAGGTGAGTAATTTTTTCTTCTCAGTTTAGCCACATAGTAAATAATCACCCTTGGCCAAACTCTAACTAACTTGAAGTATTTAGGTTTCAACTCTCTGCCTTTTTTTGTGCTATCAGTAAAGCCCAAAATGTCTTAAAAAAGAGTTTTTTCACATTTTCGGCAAATACAGAGAGAAGGTATGCAACATTGGCCTCTCCGGTGCTATTTCTCATCTGTCAGTGACAAACTCAGTTCTAACATATCCAACAAAAACAAAAAGCATACACCAGGGCTAGTAAAGGCTGTCTTGTCTGCTGTACAAACATCTCTCTCTCTTTCTTTCTTTCTTTCTTTCTTTCTTTCTTTCTTTCCTTTCTTTAGTGTTTTCCAGGAATTACATATTGAGCTGGTAATCGCTCATTTCCAGATGTGTCCGGGAGGCAGCAAACAGTGCAAAACTGCATTACATTAATAAGGTTAGTAGATACTTAAAGGAATAACTGTATTCATCCTGAAGATCATTCTTCCTAGTAGAAGCTATTGCTTAAAAACTGTTGTCATCTCTGATTTACACTCTACTGGTAAGTGCCATTTTTAGAATTGCATGATGTAGTTTATGTCCCTCTCCAACCACAGAGTTCTATAGTACAACATGTAGAGGATAACGGATGGGCATCAGATGGTAACCAAGCTATAATCACCTTAAGAGGTTTCCATGACAACTTGGTAAACTTCGAGAGTGCCACTCAAGAGGGTTACCATTGTCGTGGAAACCTCGAGATGCAATTACATGCTTGGTTGCCATCTGACACCCATCCATTAGCTTTTATAGTGTATGGGCACTTACATTATAAAAGCTAATTGGCACACGTTTTACCAATTCAAACGATGCTGCCATTTTTTATAGTCTGCACAAAGATTTTGATGCACCATGAAGCCTCCGTTTATCTCGCTGGGGAGAAAGTGATTTTTTTAAACGTTTGTGTGGCAGTGCTAGCTTACTGCTGATCGCGCCACTTCATTCCATGTTGTTAACCCATCGATGCACATAGCATCGATGGGTTAACAGCATGGAACTGTAGTTAACGATGGGATAACAACCTAGGGAAAAGATGTATTTCA
Source organism: Neoceratodus forsteri (assembly GCA_016271365.2). Lineage (NCBI taxonomy): Eukaryota > Metazoa > Chordata > Ceratodontiformes > Ceratodontidae > Neoceratodus > Neoceratodus forsteri. The sequence goes on from CM057449.1 coordinate 378,526,737, forward strand.
GTTGTTTATAACATTCTACCATACATTATATGCCTTGTTTACATGAATACTGGAACCAGGTTCAAACTTCAATTTCAGTGGAATCAATGCTGCATTCCTCAATTGTAGGCTCATGTAAACTCATTTTGATTTGGTTACTGTTTCAGTTGGGACCAGGTTCAACTGCAGTGGATCAAAAGCACTGACTATTTTGAACCCAGTTACTTTGTACATGTAAACCTAATTTGTGATTTGATTCTGCTATACCTACTGTTGAAACTGCTGCAAAAGGAATTCAACCTGATTCAAAATCCTCAATTACTGTGTGTTTGCATGCAATGGGAATCAGTCACCTTGTAATCAATTTAGTCTGAACTGATTACAAAGTGACTGATTTCCATTACATGTAAACACACAGCAACTGAGGATTTTGAATCTAGTTGTTCATCCTCATCAATCCAACACCATGTAAACCAAAAAGGATTACAATCTGAATGAAGCAAACTGATTACAAAGTAATTAATTTCCACTACGTGTAAACATAGCATGTGTGTAAATCAGAAACACACACTGGGATAACAAACTAGACTGCAGAGATGGAAAAGTAACAATTTGAACTAGTACTTAAAAATCAACTTCAGGGAAAAATTACTTACTCATTAAGTAAAGTTCTCCTTTAAAGCATAGCATAGCAACTGTACTGTGTTACAAGGGTATCACTAGTTACAAAAAAGTATAATTAGTACAACTTTACATAATGATAAGTATAGTTTCAATGATGCCAATGCAGCAGTAAAATTACAATAACCAACCTAAGAGATAAGTCACAGAAGGGGTACTCATGGGGGCAGTGAATCATGCACCATGCCGTATATCTTATACCATTTGTAAAACAAAAAATGTGCATCCCCAAAAGACAAACTAAATACTGTACCACCATCCAGGCAGCAACCAGCCTTAATGTAAGTTATGGTTATTCCCCATGGTAAGCAATGATGTGGATGAATGAAGTAACAGAAAACCAAAAGGAAATGGGGGAATCTGAAAAGTGTAGACTGTCACATTAAATGTGAAACATATTGTGGAATATATATAGAATAGTGCACAGGTGATCATACACAACAAATTGTATTTCCATGGAAGGAAGTGATATCTTGGAGACCTTGAGAGTGAAGTTCAAGAGGTCTCTATAATGTCGTCACTTCCCAAAATGAAATCATAGTGTTACTTGTGTATTGTGATCCATACATTGTTTTTTTTTTACATAGAAACATAGAAGTTGATGGCAGATAAGGACCACAAGGCCCATCCAGTCTGTCAATTATTATGTTATTTATTTATGTGCCCTATACTGACTGGACCCTTCTACCAGTCCCCCAGCCCCGTCACCCGGACATTCACTGGACTCACCTCGATGGCATGGAGGTGCCCAGCTGGCCAAGTGTATAGCCTGAAGGGACTGTCATCATCCTGCCAGTTGGCACCATTTTCCACCTGTTTTCTCCCACCCCAAGTTGAAACTGTGCATGTGCATGTGAAGGCATGTGCATGCCGCAGACCCATGACACCCTCTCAGCGCGTGCTGCATTCTGACCTGCACCATCACTGGACTTCCACCCAGTTACGCCATGTGGCAGTAGCAACAGAGACCCTCCCCTTGAGAGAAGAACTGCCTCCCAGCTGCTCAATCCAGCTCCCCCACCCGCTGACTCCCGATGACCCCTGCTCATTCTCGAATCCAGGTCACTGGCATAGCACAAAGTGTGGCGTCCAGTGCCTCAATCCTCAGCACCACTGGGCCGGCTACATATATTGTTTTATATAGTGTATGGCTCCACACAGAAGGCTTTAGGTAAAATATTACTAAAATACAATCCCATTTCCAGAAGCAGCTGTATTGTGAAATCATGAAAATAAAGAACAGGCTGAAAGGTGCTGTAAATATTAAGTGACACACACAGTCACAAAAAATGCAATTTTAAGGATGTGGTTTAGGAAACATCTACAATTACTTGACTCTCAATGTTTACCTACAGAGAAGTAAAAAAATGAAAAGCAGCAACTGTTTACATCACAGATCCCCCCTACCCCCACCCACCAGTGCACATCACAACAGTTCCCATGTTACATTAGATTGGGTTGCAAAACAGTGGTAGCTTAAAATATTTCTCTGTAATAAAGTGAATTTAGTGGCAAAAACTAGCTACTTACTTGGTCAGTCACTGTCTGATGAGTTATTGTGTATCATGACAATTTGTCTGCCCTTTTTGGCTGCAAAATGGCGATGGTGGTTGATGTTCACTGTTACTCCTTGCTGGGAATGCAGTTTGCATCATATAGCTGCCTAGGATTGATGTCTGCGAGGAGACTTCTCATAGGAGGGATAGGATGTGAGGTTGTCTGGGGTTGTGACCAATTAAGAGGTGCTGTTTACAGAAACTGCAGCTGCTGGCTTCCTCTGCTACTTTAAGACCATAGAAAATGGTCAATTCTTTGCTACTTATGCTCAGACATTACAGAATATGAGTTTATACTCTGTAAATTTCAATGGCTGATCACTGAGCAAATTCTGTTGGAGGTACGTCATTGTCTACCCAGGTTTGGAGGGATGTTTATCTGAAAGAATGATTAGTTATCTTTTTCCCTTCAGGGAAACCAGCCACTATTTTTATGGCTCTCATCATTCTGCAAATGTTATTGTCACCTACAATTATGTTTCTGAACCAGAGTGACACTCCCAGTTTGTAATTCAAACTCAGAGCTAAATAGAAGGAGGCATCTGCATGTAGCATGGTTTAAGAGTATTTATATGCATATTTTAAATAGGCAGCTATTGTGTCTCTTTCACTGTTGTTAGTGTTGGCATACATTTTTGGTTTTACTGCCCGGATATTTCTAGTGTTTTCACCCATTCTGGTTTTTATCTGCCTCTCATTATATTCTAAATATTGTAGCCCATTGCTGGCTTTAGTTAGTACCAAGTCACCCGTTTCAAACTGTACTACTTTGATGTTCATAGGTGCATAGTTAATTTTGAGTTCTGTAAACAATTTGTCCTTAATGAACTCATCACCTAGTTACTCTATTGGTGGTACATGAATTTTTTTATTTCCCATATACAGTATTCATCTAATTTATATTTGAAACTTCCCATAGTTTCACTTTCCATCACGTATCTGGGTAAATCATTCCAGCTTTTTATTACTCTTTGGGTAAAGAGGAGTTATTCTCCTTTGCACACCTTCTTTCAATTTCTAACTTCCTACAGTATTGCAACTGAGAACTGGGAACAATATTCCATATGCGGTCATACCAGACTGGTATGAAGTGGGAGAATCATCTCTCTGGGTGGGATATTCAGAAATGAGCCAGAGGCAGGCACAACAGCTGCACGGCACAAGTACACTGTGGCAGTGTGTACCCAATGCGATATTCAAAGGCTGAGCACACTGGCATGTGACAGCGCAAGACGGCTGAATATCACAGGGATGCGCCATCACGCAACAAGGGCTGTGCCAAGGAGCAAGTCAGCAGTCACCATCGCACAACCTGGGCTACACAAGGGAGTAAGTCAGGAAGTGCAAGAGCACAACATGGGCCGCAAGGGACAGAGGCACATGGGCCATGGCACAGGGCAACTGGCACAGAGTGGAGCATGCCACAAGAGCAGGACACACTGCCACCAGGGTGCAGGGGATGACAGGAGGGAGGCAAGGCAGATGCACACCCGCAGACCCCAACCACGTGTACCACAACAGTGCATGGAGGTGGCATGGCACCAATGACCACTGGCAATCAGCCACGGGCAATACCCACAGGATGGCATGGGACACGCCACCGGGAGCTCAGCTGACAACACACATGCCAACACACAACACACAGGCCCTACAACTCTAGCAGGGTGCACACATACACCCCAGGGCACACACACCGGCCACTGGGCACAGACCACCAGAAACAAATCCCAGTCGACCCCAGACGTACCACATAGCCACCATGCACACCACTGCAGCATAGCTCCATATGCCAGCTGCAAAGTAGACATGGACACAGATGGCTAACAAAATAAATGTGTATTAAAATGAACAAACAACAGCAACTATATATAGAGGAACAGGGATAGGGAGCAGGGAATGGGGAGGCCACAAACAAGATGGCAGGCTGGGGAAGGGAGGCAGAGGGACAAGGGACATGGCTAGGTAGCGTACAAGGGAGGAAGGGGGATCAGCGGATGGGAGGGTGATGCAGGCCAAAGGGCCCCATGTGTGTTCACGCCCTACTGGTACTGGTCCTCCGTCTCCTCCGTGGCCTGCACAGGGCCTGCCTGATGATGCGTGCCACCGCTAGGGTGGCCGTGGTGACCCTCAGGATATGCTCCAGGAGCCTGGTGTTGTCATCCACCCGATGGACACCTAGCACAAAGGATGGGACATGGATGAGTGCACGCCCATTTGACTATAGCCTATCCACCGTCGACGCGGACAGCGGTGACATGCCCCCTGTAGAAGGCACACAGCCATCCACAGTGTGTGTGCCCACATGAGCCACCACCCTGATTGTCCACAGCCATGCACAGCACTGCACACCAACATCAGCCATGCGCAGAACACCACAACCATAGCTGCCAGACAAAAGAGCTATGTGGGAGGATGGTAGTGGCATGGCTGGAACCCGGGTGCACCTACAGTCCACCCACAGCGGCCACACACACGTGAAAAAGGCACGGCATGGTGCAATGGACCATGCCAGCGATGCATGGCTGTAACGGCCATGTACATGGAGGGCTGTGACCCACCCCAACCCCACACAACAACAAACACTGACAGAGTGCCTACCTGCCTGCTGCGGTACAACTGGAGCCTGACCAGCAGCACCCCCCACATGGCCAGCATCTCTTGCCCATTCACCTCCGTTGGCCTGCTGCCATCTGGCAGTGGCTCCCACCATCCTGGCTCTTTGACAATCCTCAGGGCCTAGTAGGGAGACAGTGAGAGGCAGGCATCAGCATTGGGCAGCAAACCATGTGCCCCACCGCTCTCCAGCACAGTATACCTCATGGTCCTGCGCAGTGGTGTCACCATGGCACAGCACAACCATGGTGCTCTGCCCCAGCTGGCAGTGTGGGCAGCCACAGCCCCCCCTGCAGCATGGCGTGACACTCTGCTGGCACCCCACAGAACACTGACAAGGCACAGACATGGAAATTGCACTCACCTGGCCGTGGAACAGTGCCCCTCCGTATGCGTGCCTGCAGTGACCTCAGCTGATCTGGATCCCTCCGCCGCAGGTCCCCATACCTGTGGCAGCACTGCTCTCGGCTACGCTGGGCCCCAGTGGCCTCTTCCAACCCCTTGGCCACCTCCTGCCACACCTCGGTGCAACGCTGGTCCAGGGGCACCTGCCCATAAAGTGTGACAACATGAGGCTCTACCAGTGCCACCAGGTTAACCAGCTTGACCTGGCTCCAATTAGGTGCCCTTGCTGATCTCCAGCATGGCATGCTGCTATCTGCACTGCTTATCCAAAATGGCAACTGATAGCGCATGAGCCACATGTGTGATAGGTGATCGACACACCTGGTGATGCGCTGCCATCCCCAATCACGCATGCTATGTTGCTGCGCAATACAGCTGGGGTAGCGCTGGCATGTGCCACAGGTACCCAGGGGTCAAGGGACACTCATAGGATCAAAGGTTAGCATGCGCACCGTGCACGACAGTGCAATAGGGCACAGAAGGCATGGTGCACTATAGGGTCTAGTGTGCCCCACGGTCCATGTGCCAATGGTGCACGGGCACCATAGGACGTACAGCACACAAGCGCCACATGCCCAATAGCTGCAGAGCACTGTACCGTGTATGGCGCACTGTGCGTGGGATGCGCCACCGATGTACGTGACGTCTGAGCACACATGCGCGCTGCCAGGCGTACTGCGCATGTCATACAGTTGTGCCATGGCTTGAGCATGTGCAACTCCAATGTGCCATGTGCAATTCTGCGATATTCAGCAGGCATATACAGATGAGCTGATCAGCATATCCATGGAACATCAGAGGCATTTGCATCTCATTACAGTTGCTCATTCCCTCATTTGCATGTGATGTGCTATAAAGGTGCCATGGGACTGCACAGGCACCAGACTGGTATTGCATCCTTCAGAGGTAAGATGCCAGGCAGTGGGCATGTCAGGACAGTGGAGTGGGGGGGCCTGGTGTGTGGCAGCCAGCACTAACCACATGTCCACACCCACAGGAATGAGCATGTCAGAGCACGAGGAGGTTGAGGAGCAGGGGCCTGCATGAAGGCACAGGCCCAACTTCATGATCACAAACAGCGATACCCTATTTAACACATACCTGGACCAGGAGTCCCTTCTGAGTGGCTCAAAAGGCACTCCCGCAGGCCAGGGCGGCTGCATGGGAGGGAGTGGCCAGGGCTGTTAACCAGCAGAGCAGCCATCAGAGGTCAGCACAGGAGTGCAAGAAGAAGGTGGGCATGGACTGGAGGTGGATAAAGGAAAAGGTGGCTTCCATCCGGGCCGCTCGTGCCACCATAGGCGTTGGACAGACAGAAGTGCCACAGCTGACACCACAGGAGGAGCTGGTGGTGGTGACCATGCGGCGCAGCACCGTTGAGGGTGTTCTTGGCAGTGGATTCAAGACAGGGGGCAGCCCATCACTGCATGGTAGATACAGCGGTGCATGGGGATGGGAGGCAGGGGTGCCAGGGGGCAGGGGTGCGTGGCAGTGGCACTAATGCATTTGTGTTCCCTTACAGATCCTGAGCACCTGCGTGCAGCTGCAGGGGTGGTGGTGCCCACCTTGGGGGCCATCCTGGACCTGGAGGATTGCCCATCCACCTCCACTGGTGTCCGGGGTCCTGACCGCTGCCAGCCCATCCCCACTGTTTGAACGGATGCCTGTGGCATGGGCGCGGATGAGAACTTGGCAGTGTTTCAACAGGCTGCCAGCCATGGCATCCAGTATGCTGAGACACAGATCGGGCCGGGATCCAGGCCCAATGACGACGTATCTGTTATCCTGGACAGTGGGGAGGCACCCATACCACGCACCAGACATGGCAACGCAGATAGTGCCCAGGTGGAGGTTGTCCACCCACTGGCCGCACCGCCCGGTGAGGTGGTGGATGACATAGTTGTGGTGCAGTCCATACAGTGTGGTGGTGGTGCAGCTGTCCCGGAGATGTCACACGCACAGCGGCCAGAGGGGCAGTAGTGGAAGCAGGATGGTGCTGAGGGGGATCCGGGTGCAGTGGCCACCGCCATTGCACCGCAGGCAGTACAGGCCCAAGTGGGCCCCACTGTGCAGCCCCCACCTGCGCGGGGGGCCATGCAAATCCAGTGGGTCAGCGCAATTCCCAAGCCCCCCAGGGCACCGACCCTCTGACCGAGCACACCCATCTGCTCCGGGCAGCCGTGGAGCAACAGATGCAGGTCGTGGCAGGGGTGCGTGCACTCTGCACTGAGCTGCGCCAGTCTGCAGGGAGGCATAACCAGGACTATGAGCAGCTCCTGGCCAATGCCACATGAATGCGGGAGGACACGACCGCCGTCCTGGATTGGCTCACCACTGCGGTCACGGCCGGCCTAGCACCACTGGACACCCTGGTGCTGGGTCGTCTGCAGCAGTCATCGTGGAGTGCATTTTCCACCCCTCGGCCCCAGCATCGTGCGACCCTGGCATTGTTGTCACCAGGATCTGCTGTGGGCATTCCGGGCACGCCTGGAGCGGGCCTGTTCGGGGACCTGCAGACGCCTGCTAGGGACCGGTCATGTTCCCGCAGTGACACACCTGGGGGATTGTCTGTGACACCCCTGTGGCAGCCGCACAGCCTGCGTCTTCTGGGCGGTCTCGGCGGGGTCGTCCACATGTCTGTGGCAGCCGTGCAACTGCATGGCGGTCATGATCCACCACTCACCCTGTCCGCTGCCTGCTGCAGCCCTGTATGCACAGTGGTGTAGTGTGTGTGTGTGTGCATACCAGGGCCATGATGTCCATGGACCACACAACATGCCCGCCTTGTGCACACCCACCTGGCCGCTGGCCACCGTGGCATGTGCATGATGATGCCATCACAGCACCAGCCACCACTGTGCACTGGTGTTCAGCATCTGATACATGCCCAATAGCGGCTTCGGGGTGTGCATGTGTGGGTGCCTGTGTGACTGTGTGTGTGCATGTGGAGGTGTGTGGGGATGTGTGGGTGGGGTCCACCGTGCCATAAAGGGTGCTTCCACAGTGTCCTGTCCCATGTCTGTCAACGCTGCCCTCCAGCCATGTCTGTTGTGGGACCCAGCCAGGCATGCCTGTATACTGTGCCCTGGTCCCTGGAATTTGTGTGTGGTCATGTTCACCTACCTGCATGCACCATAGTGCTCCTCTGCAATGGTGTCCCGGTGCTGTTGGGCCATCTTGACAGCCGGAGTTCTCATCACCTGGGGGGGCTGCCCACCACTGTATGGCCCAGCGTCTGCGTCGTCCCCACTGCTGTTCCCCTTTTCGACCTCGACAGCTATCCCACGGTCAGTGCCCATGTTGTGTAGCACACAGCAGGCCAGGAATAGGCCACAGGCCTTCGAGGGTCTGTACTGTAGGGCACCGCCAGACCTGTTCAGGCAATGGAACCGTGCCTTCAGCAGTCCAAACACATGCTCAATGATGTTCCGTGTGCTGGCATGTGCCTCGTTGAATCTCTTCTGCACTGGGGTTGATGGGTGCTGGTATGGGGTGAGCAGCCATGGCCTGAGTGGGTATCCGCTGTCATCTGTGTGGGGACAGGATGGGTTAGAATTTCGGTCTGTGTGGCTGCCCCCCCACCTACACATACAGACCCTCTTAAGCCCCCAGTGTGGCATCTCCCCCCCACACCCTGCCATGTTGCGCATGGCTGCCCATTCCAGCTGCATACTCACCTACTAGGTGGCCGGTGGAGATGTCCCCACTCTCAAACCTGTGGCACAGTGCAGACTGCTGCCAGATGAAGGCATTGTGTGCTCCACCGGGGTGTGTGGCACAGACATTGATTATGCACCCCTTGGCATCGCACACCACCTGGCAGTTGACACTGAGGTAGCCTTTCCTGTTGATGTAGGCCACCCCATCTGGCCCTGGTCATGTGCAGATGCCTACAAGGGTGCAGTCACTGGCCCCTAGCATGCCAGACATACATGCAACCCTGTGGAACTCCTAAATGTTTGCTGTATGCTCCACCTGTGTGCTGGGGAACTGGATGTATTCTGCAGCATGTGGCAGCAGTGCATTGAGAAATTATGTGAGGAGCCGTGACGTGGCTGACTGGGTTATGTCTGTGGTGTTCTCTGTTGGTCTCTGGAAGGTACCCGTGGTGAACAGGCACATGACGGCTGTGACCTTGGTCTCCACTGACAGGGCGTGGCTCTGTCTTGTGAGTGCCTGCATCTCATCACTGCACAGCTCACAGAGCAGCCTCAGGATTGCCCAGTTCAGGTGGTACCAGCCCACAATCTCAGTGTCACTGTACTGTTTGAAGGTGGTGTGGGCACGGTATCACCTGTTCCTGGCATACCGTTGCCGGGCCCTTCCACGGCTGTGCCACTCTGCCTCCTGCCTCCTCACACCCCTCATTACCGCCTCCATCTGGAATATTGCACTGGCCATGGCCTGGCCTGTCCTGCCCCCCCTGTGGATGACTTCCTGGGCTGCTCTGGATGTGTGCTGCTGACTGAGCCCCTGCACTGGGTGCACTCCTGTGTTGGGGACCCACACATACACTCTGGTCAGCTCATGTTCACAGGCCCAGTCAGGGTCACACTCCCTGGCCCACAGCCCATTGCATCTCCTGCCTCTGTGCCTGTCCTGCACCTCTGCTGCTGTCCTGCCTGGCCACTGGCCCTCTCTGTCTCTCTGTCTCTCTCTCTCTGTCTCTCTCTCTCCCACTCTCACCCTGTTTCCCCAAGCTCGCCCCTGCTTGCTCCATCCTTTTATTGGCTGAACTTTGCTCCACACATGTCCCTGTTGCTCTGCGCTTGTGCCATTGGCTTGCTGTTGAATACTGCACTGTGCAGCTTATTCATGACTATGCCCCCTGCACTTGTGCATGCATTCATTAGGGTTGCGCATTGGCTTACTGCGATATGCACTGCGCAATGTCACCCACTGAATGTCGTTCATTGGTGCATGTCCGCTTTTGTGCTGGTGCATCTCACTTGTGCCATGTGCAACTGCTTTGAATATCCCACCCTCTGTCTCTGCTTTTAATATCTGTCAGAATGCAGCCCAATATTTTCTGACATTTTGTAACTGTTTTTTTAATATGCACATCCATTGATAATGTGTCTGTTAAAACTATTCCTAAGTCCCTTTCTTCTGTAGTTGTTTCTAATATTTGGGTTTTAATTTATATACAAAATTAGGATTGTTGGTGCCAAAGTGCATCACTTTATATTTAGATATATTAAACATCATTTTATTTGTTTTAGTCCAGTCTAGGAGTTTATCTAAACTGTCTTGGAGTTTTTGACCATCTGAATGATTTTGTACCAGACCCCCTAGTTTGCAGTCATCTGCATACTTATTTAGCCACACATTATCAGCTGTTTGGAGTGTATTAACAAGTATATTAAACAATGTAGGCCCCAGGACCAACCCCTGGGGAACCCCGCTTGTTACCTCCCCCCACTCAGATTGATATCCCTTCACTATCACTCTCTGCTTCCTGTCCTTCAACCATGATGTTATCCATTCTATTATATTAGTCCCTAGATTGATTTGATACAGCTGCTCAATTAGTTTTTTTTATGTGATACCTTGTCAAAATCTTTTGTGAAATCTAGGTATATTACGTCAACTGGTACTCCCTTTTCTAGGGCTGCACTCACTGGCTCAAAAAAGGTTATCAAGTTAGTGAGATATGACCTACCCTTAGTGAATCCATGTTGCAAGATATCAACTATCTGCTCGCAAAATGATCAAGTAATCTATGTTCAATGACTCTCTCCAGTATTTTACCTATAACTGATGTCAAACTTATTGGTCTATAGTTCTTTACCTTGGACCTTGATCCAGATTTATGTATCGGTGTTATATATGCTTGTCCCCATTCATGTATTGTCCTTCCATTTTTTAATGATATATTAAAGAGATACATAATTGGTCCCACCAGTTCATTTATCAACTCCTGCAGGAATTTAGGAATTATGCCATCTGGCTCAGCTGAGCTGCTTGATTTCAACCCCTTTATTATAGTTATGATTTCCTTTTCACTAATAGAAATATATTCATTTTGTATGGCTTTATTTGTTTTTAACAATGCTTCTCTCAGTTCAAACACACTAGAGAAGTTTGTATTTAGTTCTGATGATATTTTTTTATCATCTGTGATTGTTTTGTGTGCTGTAACTATAGGCCCTATCTCTCTTTGATTACCTCTTAATGTCTCTTATCCTTAGTTTTGTTAATCAAATTTAATTCTGATTTCTGTTTGGCTCTTCTAATTGTAGTCTTTAGCTGTTTATTACATTGTTTTAGCTTTGTATTTATAACACCAGATGAATTCCTCTTCAACTTACCATACAGCATTTTCTTTTTTCTAAATAATTTTTTAATACACTTGTTCCACCAAGGAGGATGTCTTTTATTATTTTGGTACTTACTAATCACTGGCACCCATTTATCTATACAATGTTCCAGATGGTTTTTAATGATATTCCAGATCATATTTAAGTCCTTATTCTGAAATTCCTTTTTCCAGTCCCAATTTGACAAATGTTCCATAATTTTATTATAATAGGCTTTCTGATAATTTTTAACCATTGTTTTTCCTTTTGTTTGTCCATAATGTGCCTTGTATGAAAACTCTATTACTCGACGATCACTATCTCCTAATGGTGCTTCCAATCTAATGTCATATATTTCATCTGTACTATTAGTTAATATCAAATCGAGAATATTTTTACCTCTTGTAGGCTTTGTTACCAACTGGTCCAGGTTGTTATATACAGTGAAGTCTATAAATCTGTTATTCACCTAGTCACTACTGTCCAAGTTACTCCAATTAATGTCAGGGAAATTAAAATCTCCCATTATTATAGTATTGTCCATATATTCATGTTGTTCCAAGCAATTTAGAAATTGTTCTGTTTCCTCATTGTTAAGTCCTGGTGACCTATAGCATAATCCCAGTGTGAGAATTTTGTTATTCAACTTAATCTGTACCCAGATAATTTCAGTTTCATCATTAGTTTTATTTATTTTGTATGCTTTTAGAGTGTCTTTTATGCAAAATACCGCACCACCCCCCCTTCGATCTTTCCTATTTTTATATACTTGAGTATAGCCTTTTACATCTGTCCTCCAATCAGTATCATTGAACCAAGATTCAGTCACTCCACAAATGTCTGTATTATTTTTGTAGAGAATATGAGTACGCTCATCAATCTTATTTTGCTGATCAATCTTATTTTGAAGACTTCTTGCATTTATTAATGTAATTTTTAGACCTAAATCAGTTTTTATTTGTGACTTGTTCTTGTTATTGTTTTTGGGTATATGTTGTGTTAGGCTTATGGGTTTATGTTCAGGAAAGGTACCATATTTGCTCATCTCTCCTCCTATATCTAGTTTAAGAGCACTTTATAAATTCACTCAAATGTTTCCCCAGTAGTCTGCTCCCTCTTCTACTGAGGTGCAGGCCATCCCAACAGTGCAGCTCATTCTGCCCATTAAATTCTTCCCAATGAGTAATGCATTTTATATTTTGTTGTAGGGTTCAAAAGACAGGCGGTAGCTTAAACTGCAGATATCTGAGGTGCAATTACCTTGTCAATTTAATTTGAAGCCAGGAACCAATATATCCATTTTATAATGTCCTCAGGGAAATCCTTTGATTTGCACTAGGTGTCATGAGAAAGGGGGCATAGACATGTGTTTTGGGTGTCTTCACAGGAAGCCAGCTTATTACATAAAAGAGACCTTTGAGGTCTGGGTAAAGCAGTTCCCAGACTAAATTAGGAAAGTCCAATAAGTATTTGCTTGGAGTATACAGTGAATTACATCAAAGAGACTTTTGATGTGTGGGTGAAACAGACCACAGACCAGTTTTGGCAAGATTCATTATGTCACCTATTATTTTTTTAAATATCTTAGTAGGACATTCTGTGTTATAAAATATAAATTTTAATACACCAATGTGGAGTTAGGTGACCTCAGAGAGAAGGCCAGCTCAAGACTGCTTCAAAATATACTGAGCAGACCTTACACAGCGACATTATTATCTGACTGAGAAAAGAGGAACAACGAAGCACTGAAAGATTAAGAAGTAATGATGCCTTAGCTAAAACCAGTCTGAGTGTATGTATACAGGGTTTTATTTAACTCTGAAAATTGATTAGCGTTTTGCTCATAAAAGTTCTAAAACATTGTGAAAATTCATAGCACTTGCCTCACTGTGTTTAACAAACATAACACTTCCAAAAAAACCTATATAAATGCTTTCTGTATAGTTAGTATTGCCCCAAGAAAAAAACAGCTCATCAATTATTTAAAACCCTGGTATAGTAGGAATTTGCACTTTTAAATCTCTTTTGTTTTTAAGACTGTATTGTGTTGTGATATCTTGTTTTGTATTCACTGTTTTGCTATTATCTATTTTAAAGATACATATTTTAAAAACAGAAACTGCCTGGTGTGCCTTGAAACTTCTTTTTTTATAAGTGAAGCTTAGATGGTTATAGTTGAACACTGTGCATGTGCTTATTGTGATACCAAACTGGGAAATAGATAAAGAGTTCTCTAGGTCTTGCATAGAGTTCTAAGGGTTCATTTGGTTACACCTGGTTAGATGCCCATAGGCAAAGACATCTGGCCTCCCAAAGACAGAATTATCTGAGCCTGACAATTGGGTACACTAACAAGAGGTTATCAGTTTGAATCCCTCTAGAACTTGGGACTAAGGTGACTCGAACCCACAAAACAGACAAGAGGGTTACCTTGTTCTGTTAAACTCTTCACAATTCTATGCTCAGAGGTTGGCTTTTGGGAGTAGAGGGCTGACCTGCTGAGTGGTTTTGTGACAGATTGGTTGGCAGCGGTGGCATATAAAGTTTGGTGGTATAAGCTTTATTGTACAGTGTGTCAGCTTGAGACTGTTCAGCTCACTTGGAGAAAAGAAAGGCAGTGTTTTATTTCAAAAGGAAACAGAACTATATCCCTTGGCTTACAGTCAAGTTCCTACCAGTTTTATTTTTTTTTCTAAGTGTCAGTCAGAGTAGCAGTCGTCAGGAAAGATGGCTTGCAACTACAGCAGGCACACTGTAGAATACTTAAAGCAGTTGTACGGGGACAGGGGAGTCCTGTTCAAGGTGACAGCCAAAAAGCAGAACCTCATAGAGGCCCTGATGGTAGCAGATACCCAGAGCAGCGGGTCACCAACCATGACTGAAAAGGACCAAACCTTGAGTGTGGCAGGGCTAGCAGCCAGTGATGTGTCCAGGTCCAGTGAGGAGGGCAACAGGGCCACTGTCAGTGAAGGGCCACAGCAGCAGGGGATAGTCACCAGTATCCTGAATCCAGAAGTACTCAGGCTGCAAATTGAGTTGTGCAGGATGGAGCTGGAGTTCCAGGAGAAGAGGGAGCGAGAGAACCGAGAGGCAGAGTGGGAATGTCGAGAGACAGAGAGGGAATAGCGAGAGGCAGAGTGACAACAGAGGGAGGCAGATGGTGAGGAGCATGAGCGCCAGCAAGCTGCAGAGGAGAAGAGAGAGGAGCGCCAGTGGCAACACGAACTGGAAAAGCTACGACTCCAACCAGTGGCACCAGAGCAGGTAAGTGACTCGGGTTTAACTGGGACTGCAGGACTGGGTTACAAATTGAACTCCAAATTAATAGCTGAGTTTAAAGAGGGGAGGATATGGATGCTTTTTTAAACTCTTTGGAAAAAGTTTGTATTCAGGTTAAAATTCCTAGACAGTCCTGGGGCTTCCAGCTATCCCCGCTACTTACTGGGAAAGCTCGGGATGCATTGGGTCAAATGGACAATGAGGACAGCAATGTTTACAGCAAGCTAAAAGCTGCACTATTAAAAATGTTTGAATTAACTGCTGAATCATACAAAGCTAAATTCCGTAAGCTCAGGAGAAGCCCTGGTATGAGCTACAAGGAGCTAGCCATGAAACAATGTCAGTTTTTAAAATGTTGGTGGGAAGAAATTCAGGCAAACTCTGTTGATAAAATTGAAAATGTGATTTTATTAGAACAGTTTTATTGGGCATGCCCAGCAGAGCTAAAAACATGGCTAGAGGACTGAGATCCCAAAACAGTGCAAGAGGCTGCTGAACTCTCAGACCACTATGCCAAGAGCAGACCTGCTCTGAGAACGAATGGGGTGGGCATGGCAGCTCAGAAAGGGAAATGCACACCTTCAGGGCAGCTAAAACTCTCACTGCCTCCACTGAAACCAGGTAGCCCCAGGTTTCAGAGAAAAGATTTCTCTAAGAGAAGAACTGAATGTTGGTTGTGTAAGGAAACTGGGCATATTGCCAGACAGTGTCCCAAAAAGGTGAGCCATAATACACAACCGGGTGCTAGAAAAGAAGTGGGTTGTTTGTGTGTCCCTGGAAGCATGCCAGTGAAACATGATGGAACACATGCACCCAGTCATGGTGAATGGTGTACAGACACAGGGGTTAAGGGACACAGGGGCATCCCTGACATTGGTGAAAAGGGATCTGGTAGAGCCTGGTCAGCTTATACCCAATAAATACGTCACTGTACAGGACGTTGCGGGTGAAAGGAAAACATTGCCACTGGCCAGTGTTCTCCTGGACTGGGGTGAAACAGGGGGAACTGTGCAACAGGTGGCTGTAGCCAAAACATTAGCAGTGGATGTGATCCTGGGTAACAATCTCCAGCAGGGGGTGATATGTGCAGTTACCCATAGCCAAGCGGCAAGTTCCCCGAACCCCACAGAAACCAGTGTGAAAACTGCTGAGAGGCTGGTTCCCCAGCCTGTTTCTCCAGATGGGGAAACTGATAAGAAGGGGGTAGAAATTTTCCCAGTAGCAAGTAACCACACAGCTACAGAGGGTTACTTGGAAGAGGGAGGGGTGACTCCTTGTCAGAGGGTTGAGATTGACAGTGATCCTTAGGGCCCTGATGCTAGTGCTAGGGACCCTAGTTTAGTGGCTGAGGGGGACCTGTCCCATGCTTTGGGACTGTGTGAGGGGTTTGCAGCTGTTCAGAGAAGTGACCCTAGTTTAGAGAAGCTAAGGGCTTGGGCAGACTCTGACGGAACACAGGGAGGTGATGGCAGACATAAGGTTTATTGGGAAAATGGACTTATGTATAATCAGGCAGTACAGACAGAGGGAGGGATGCTAGGCAGGCAGCTTGTAGTTCCCCAGGGGTATCGTGAGCAGTTGCTCAAGATTGCACATGATAGTCCCTTGTCTGGTCATCTGGGAATCATGTGCACTACACAGCAGTTGGCCCAGAATTTCTACTGGCCTAACTTCACCCAGCAGGTGAAGGAGTATTGCAGGTCTTGTCACCGGTGCCAAGAAATAGGGAAGGTGGGAAAGAAAACAAAAGCCACCCTAATTCCATTGCCCATAGTGGTGGAGCCATTCCAGAGGGTGGGAATGGATATTGTGGGGACTTTAAATACCCCCAGCTCCTCAAGGAAGAGATTCATCCTCACTGTGGTGGATTATTCCATCCAGTACTTAGAGGCAGTCACCGTATCCTCTCTGAGGACAGACAAAGTGGCAGTTGCCTTACTTGGGATTTTCTCCCACGTTGGATTTCTGCAGGAGGTAATCACCGATTGAGGGGGTTCCTTCATGTCAGACCTGATGAGATGTTTATGGGAGAAGTGTGGGGTGGTGCAGAGATGCACAACACCGTATCACCCACAAGCCAATGGACTTGTGGAACGATTCAATGGTACCCTAAAGTCAATGCTCCAGGTGTTTGCTGAACAGCATGGGAGGGACTTGGAGAAATACCTTCCTGACCTGTTGTTTGCATACAGGGAGGTGCCCCAAAAGTCAACAGGATTTTCCCCCTTCAAACTCTTGTATGGACGCTGGGTACATGGGCCCCTAGACTTGATCTGGGAGGACTGGGAAGGCAAGCATGCCACCCAGGGAACTTCCATAGTGGATTAAAACCTTAGGTTTAGGCAAAGGCTGAAGGAGCTTATGGGGACAGCCCAGAGCAACCTGGCAGCTGCCCAAGAGAAACAAAAAGTGTAGTATGACCGCAGAACCAGAGCTTGCTCTTACATGGTGGGTCAGAAAGTCATGGTCCTTATTCCGGTCCAGAAAGACAAGCTGCAGGCTGAGTGGGCAGGACCGTACAAAATGGTTAGGAAGGAAAATGACATGAACTACATTGAGGAGTTACCTGACCGAAGACAGACAGAAAGGATGTACCATGTCAACATGATGAATCCATATGCAAATAGGGCTGACACGGTGTTTGCAGTGTGTAGTCATGGGGAGGGGACGGATGAAGGAGACCCCTTCTGGACTTGCTGGAAGACAGTAAGTGGGAGTCCTCTGTGGAGGCAGTAAAATTGTCTCCCTAGCTGACCCCAGGCCAGATCCAGAAAGTAAGGGAGGTTTTAGCAGACTTTGCTCCCTTGTTTAGCGCCAAGCCTGGACTAACCCCCTTAGCGACACACAATGTGGAGACAGAGACACAGACGCCCATACGGCGAACAGCATATCGGGTCTCAGAGGCTGTCCAAAAAGACATTAGGAGGGAAGTGGAGGAGATGCTGGATTTAGGGGTAATCCAGAGATCTCACAGCCCCTGGGCCTCACCTGTAGTCCTTGTACCCAAGCCAGATGGCTCAACTGGTTTCTGTGTAGACAATCATGGACTGAATGCAGTCACGAAGTCAGATACCCACCTGATGCCACAGACGGACGAATTCCTGGACAAGTTGGGAGGGGCGACCTACCTTACGACCATTGACCTGACAAAGGGGTATTGGCAGGTAGAACTGACAGACAGAACTAGGGAGAGGTCGGCCTTCATCACTCTGATAGGCTTATTTGAGTTTAAAGTAATGCCTTTCAGAATGAAGAACGCCCCAGCCACTTTCCAAAATTTGGTGAACCAGGTGTTGAATGGTGCTGAGGAGTACGCTGTGGTGTACCTGGATGACATTGTCATCTTTAGTACCAGCTGGGAGGAACACCTATCCCACCTTAGGGAACCACTGGACAGGATACAGAGGGTTGGGCTCACTGTCAAAGCCGAGAAATGCCAGGTGGCCATGGGAGAAGTGGCATACCTCGGGCATGTGGTAGGTCAGGGACAGCTCAGGCCTAACCAAATAAAAATAGAGGTAATCCAGGCATGGCCCAGACCAGAAACTCAGAAGCAGGTCAGGAGTTTTCTTGGGACAGCGGGGTACTAGAAAATATGTACCCAATTACGGTGTCCTGGCTGCTCCCCTGTCTGACCTGACAAAGAAAAAGATGCCAAAGAAAATTACCTGGGGCCCAGCCTGTGAGGAAGCCTTTTCCAAACTAAAGGAAGCACTGTGCAGTGCTTCTGTTTTGACAAGTCCTGACTATAGCAAACCTTTTATAGTTCAGACTAACTCCTCAGACATGGGTATTGGGGCAGTACTGAGTCAGACATCCAGCCAGGGTAGGGATCACCCAGTAGCCTACCTGAGTAAAATGTTACTTCCCAGGGAGCAAGCATACTCCATGGTGGAACAAGAGTGTCTTGCCATAGTGTGGGCCCTAAAGAAATTGGAACCATACTTGTATGGTCAGCATTTTGTGGTGCAGACTGACCACAACCCCCTGGTTTGGCTGATGCAGATGGGGAAAAACAATGGTTGATTTCTACAATGGAGTCTTGCTCTGCAAGGCTATGACATGACCATTCTACATAGCGCTGGAGCAATCAATCAGAACTCAGATAAGCAGTCTTGTGTATATGAGGAGTGAACTCATTTGAGAAGTTCATCCCATGCAGGAGATAGACCCCCCAAATTCAGTCTAGGTGGGAAGGATTGTGGCATGTGGGCATCCGGTTCTGATTTCAATATGATATCTTTATGCAATATAAAATATTTGGGGAGGATATGTCAGGAATAATGTCTGTCTTGCTGAAACTGACCCATCAACCCCCCACCAGGGATAAGTTCAAAGGACAGGAGGTAGCTTAAACTGCAGATATCTGAGGTGCAATTACCTTGTCAATTTAATCTGAAGCCAGGAACCAATATATCCATTTTATAATGTCCTCAGGGAAATCCTTTGATTTGCACTAGGTGTCATGAGAAAGGGGGCATAGACATGTGTTTTGGGTGTCTTCACAGGAAGCCAGCTTATTACATCAAAGAGACCTTTTATGTCTGAGTAAAGCAATTCCCAGACTAAATTAAGAAAGTCCCATAAGCATTTGCTTGGAGTATACAGTGAATTGCATCAAAGAGACTTTTGATGTGTGGGTGAAACAGACCACAGACCAGTTTTGGCAAGATTCATTATGTCACCTATTATTTTTAAAATATCTTAATAGGACATTCTGTGTTATAGAATATAAATTTTAATACACCAAGGCAGAGTTAGGTGACCTCAGAGAGAAGGCCAGCTCAAGACTGCTTTAAAATATACTGAGCAGACCTTACACAGGGACATTATTATCTGACTGAGAAAAGAGGAACAACGAAGCACTGAAAGATTAAGAAGTAATGATACCTTAGCTAAAACCAGTCTGAGTGTATGTATTGTAGGAATTTGCACTTTTAAACCTCTTTTGCTTTTAAGACTGTATTGTGTTGTGATATCTAGTTCTGTATTCACTGTTTTGCTATTGTTAACTATTTTAAAGTAAAGATATGTATTTTAAAAACAGAAACTGCCTGGTGTGCCTTGAAACTTCTTTTTTTATAAGTGAAGCTTAGATGGTTACAGTTGAACACTGTGCATGTGCTTATTGTGATATCAAACTGGGAAACAGATAAAGAGTTCTCTAGGTCTTGCATAGAGTTCTAAAGGTTCATTTGGTTATACCTGGTTAGGTGCCCATAGGCAAAGATATCTGGCCTCCCAAAGACAGAATTATCTGAGCCTGACAATTGGGAACGCCAACAAGAGGTTATCAGTTTGAATCCCTCCAGAACTTGGGACTAAGGTGACTCGAACCCACAAAACAGACAAGAGGGTTACCTTGTTCTGTTAAACTCTTCACAATTCTATGCTCAGAGGTTGGCACTTTGGGAGCAGAGGGCTGACCTGCTGAGTGGGTTTGTGATAGTAGGCACCACCTTCTCAACCAATTATTTAATTTGTGCAATTTTCTTATGTTGGTAACTGCTTGCTTTTGGTATCGGGAGTATTTCTGACATAAGATTTCACCTCCTAAATCAAGAAACTTGTTAGTCAACGCTATATAGTCCTGTTTTATTTTCATAATAGGCTCATTAAGTACATTATTTGCTCCAGCATGCACAATAACCAAGGGATTATCACCAGCATTTCTAACAATGTTCTCTGCCATTTCAGTAATATCTGATATTTGTGCCCCTCTGTAACTGCACAAGTTTCTAGTATATTTGTCGGGATTACATATAACTCGATCTAGGTGTTTGACTATTGAGTCACCCAGTCCTAATGTCTCCCATGTTACAGATGTATCCATATTCATATCCACTGACTCTTGTACTATTACGTGTTCCAAAAAAGAGATTACATTCTCTGAGGGCCCAGATGTATATGCACTCTCCGGCAAGAGTGACTCTAAAATGTGTTGGGTAATAATCAGTACAGCTCCTTCCTCTTCATTGGTGTTTTTTGTACTCAAGTTTTCATTTTCTGTACCTGAGGATCCCTGTTCTTTTTGATGTAATGGGGAACTACTATACTTTTCACATGGTTCCCTTTCAATATGTGTCTCCTCACATATAATTAGGGGATCAAATTGATTTGACATAAGTAATTGAAATTGTGTTGCCCTTCTCACTTTTTAGGCAACCTTTTTTGCCTGGACTTGAAACCATTCAGTTTCTTCATTAGTAGTGTTTTCATTCTGTCTTGTACATTTTTTACTTTGTTGCTCCCTTTCTATATATTTTTTTTCAGAGATGTTTCAGCTATTTGAATTTTTTTGTCTGTACCACTTTTTATATTAGTTTCATTACATTGTTCTCCAGCCCCATTTAATTGTATGACAGATAGTGCACTGTCTATGTCATTGTCCTGCAACCTTATTTTCATTTGCAGGTGACTCTCCTCAAGGGCCTGAAGTCTAATCCTAAACATTTTTATTTAATTTGCCATAATAGTATTATCCTCAAATTTACTACATACAAAATTTTGAGAGAATGTTAGTGTCCTTGTTTAATTGATACATCTTACATATTTCACATTGAATTGCTTTTACCCCATCTGCTAATATTATTATCGGTACCATGTTTATTACCATTTGTCTTTCTATCAAAGTACAGCCTGTCTACTCACTTTCCTCCTTCTGCTGCCCATATATATTTCTAGTATCTGGCACTCGCTTTTTATTTCCTGGTGTGTGTTATAGTTTATCACTCATATGCTCGACACACATGACATATGCAGACGCACATGACTTAGCGTGTGTCTTCGCATGCGACACCGGGTGCTCTCCCTGCTCGAAGCCAGTAGAAGATTTGGTTTGCTGGCCAAGGCACCTAGCTTCACCTGAGCTCTTTCCTTCTAAGACTGCTTGAAAGGCAGAGTAGAGAAATTTACCAGAGCAAGGGGAAAGGGATTAAGACTTATTTTGGCTAAGCAGATTTACTGTGTGGTGTTGTTTTTATTTTTTACTCACAGGGATTGCTACTGTTTGTTGCTAACATTTCATTGCTTTATTTTTCTCTGATTCAAATTGTTGTTGCTGGTATACCTTCTTCTGCATTGTTACAAGGTATGCCTACAGGTGTGTGCTAACAGATTACTGCTGTAATCTTCTGATTCAAATTGTCTTTTGCAAGGTATATCTTCTGTTACTGCTTTATTTTTCTCTGTAGCAAAGTGTTTCTTACAGGGTATATCTTCTCTGAAATTATTACAGGTGGAGCTTACATTTTTGTGCCTTTTTTATCATTGGGCTAAGCAAAATTACTGTTTGACACTGTGTTTTATTTTATTCTTGTTTTTTTTTTGTTGAATAGGTTTGTTGTCTCAGTGGTGTTTCAGTCTCCTTCTCACATTGAAGGAGCTAATTGCTTTCCTCCCACAGCTCTTCCAAAGGATTAGGTGTGTATGTAAGTGGAGCTGGCAAATTGTCAGTAATTTCCAACAGAAAGAAGGGTTAAAAAGTCAGGTTAGTTGATATCTTGGAGGTAGAAGACTTGGTTTGCTGGCCAAGACACCTAGCTTCACCTGAGCTCTTTCCTTCTAAGACTGCTTGACAGGCAGAGTAGAGAAACTTACCAGAGCAAGGGAAAAGGATTAAGACTTATTTTGGCTAAGCAGATTTACTGTGTGGTGGTGTTTTTATTTTTTACTCACAGGGATTGCTACTGTTTGTTGCTAACATTTCATTGTTTTATTTTTCTCTGTAGCAAAGTGTTTCTTACAGCGTATATCTTCTCTGAAATTATTACAGGTGGTGCTTTGCAGGTTTTACAGTTTTATCTAACATTAGGATAAGCTTTCAAGGTTACTGCATTTGTTGTTGACTGATTGTTTCTGCTCTTACCTCCTTGTTCTTTGTCCGTGGTTCTTCTTTTTCGGCAGGGATGGGCCCAGCCATCCACCCCCATCCCCAACCACCCCACACTACACCCCTTTTATAGGGTACCACAGTTATGACATTTCCTGTGGCAGAGCAGGAAGGGGTGGATCAGTGGGGCCTCCACAAGGTGAGCTCATTTACAGGGGCACTAGTAATTTAACTTGTTATAACAAGTTAAAGAAAATCAAAAAACACAATCAAACCATTACTTGCATTTTTTTTTCTTTTTGTTTCCTTCTAATTACTCTAACTAGGATATAAACCCAGCAACTTATCTGGAATGGATATCATTAACTGCAGGTACTGTGGAACAATTTTCAGAAGGACAGTCTTACAGGATTTAGGACACTGTCCTACATGCTGGGCCTTTGGAGATCTTAGGGCTCAGATCCAGGAAGCATGGGCAGAGTTTGCACACCTCAAATTTCATATTCAAGAGGAAATACATTATAAGAACCACCCGCCATTTCCCCAGCATCCAACAGAAAAACCTCGACCGCAGAGGGTAGTTGGTCCAGGAGGTTGGCAGGTGGTTAGAAGGGGCAAATCGGGTGCCCCATCACTCTCTGCTGTCCAACATATTACCTCCAAAAACCATATAAATACTACAAACAGGTATCTGCCTCGATCTCTTAAATCAAACAAAGAGGCAGAAGACACTGCAGAGCAGGACACTGCAGCACAGGAGCCAGCACAACAAAACTCGCCCAAATCAAGAACCAAAACAAAAAAAGCAAAAAGGAAATCCAAAAAACTTCTGATCATAGGAGACTCCATGATTCGGGGAGTTGATACCCATCTCCAGCCAGGGGTAATGGTCAGATGTCTCCCAGGTACATCAGCATGGGGAGACACTGACTGCATTGCTAAAATTGTTTACAAAGCAGGAGAAAACATTGATGTCCTAGTACACATAGGGACTAATGATCTCACCAGCCGGTCAGTTGTGGAGACCAAGGAACACCTGACCATGCTGGGTGACAAACTATCATCCATTTCATCCGCATTCCTTCTCTGAGATCCTGCCAGTCTGGAAGAGGGAGCAGATGGACGGAAGGTCAGAGAAGGGAGATAGGGGAGGTAAACACGTGGCTCAAGGGCTGGTGCCAGGAAAAGGACACAGATTTGTAGGAACTGGCAACAGTTCTGGGAGTGAAAGTTTTTTAAATTTGATGGACTGCATCTGACTAAGGAGGGAGTCAGTGCATTGGGGCAGAAGTTTGACGTCTTTGCAGAATATTTAAACTAGCAAATGGGGAGAGGGGTGCAGCACCCCATATGTTGAATGGGAAGAACACCCTTCCCCCCTCAGCTAGTGGTCAAACAGGGATTCAGCATGTTTGCAGTTCATTTGCATCACCAGGTAAGACAAAAGGTTTGTCTCCCCATGCGACACACAGGGGTAATGCCAAACCTCACCCAACAACTAACACACCAAAATCTGGCCAATGGAAAATCATGTACACAAATGCTCACAGCTTGGGAAATAAGATCCCAGACCTGCAGGCAATAATGTCAGAGGCTAAACTGGACATAGTAGCAATTAGTGAGATGTGGTTTACCAGTAACCACACTTGGGAGACTTCAGTACCTGGCTATGTATTGTTCAGAAGAGACCGAGGGTAAAAGGGGGAGGACCCTGTATGTCAATGAAAATATCAAAGCTACAGAAATTCAGAATACACATAAGGAGCCAGAAGAACTGTGGGTCACCCTGGAAACAGGAAATGGGACAGCCATAAGAACTGGGGTTGTCTACAGGCCCCAGACCAGGGGCAGGACATAGACACATTACTGTTAGAAGATATACAAAACATGACAGCTAAAGGGAGGTTCTGATAATGGGAGACTTCAACATGCCGGATACAGATTGGTCAATGCCAGCAGGAACATCTGCCAGAACTAGACACATAGTGGATTCCCTGCAAGGGGAGGGCCTCAAACAACTGGTACAGCAACCCACAAGAGACAGGGCTATCCTAGATCTACTACTGACTAACAGGGAAGGGATCACAGATCTCCAGGTAGAAGGTCACCTGAGGGCCAGTAACCATCACATGGTATGGTTCAATTTGGCTACTACATCTAAATCATCCCATTCCAAGGCAAAAATATGGGACTTCAGAGGAGCTGACTTTGATACGATGACCAACAGAGTTAAGCTAGCCCTGGCAAAAAGAAACACAGGTGAGGGGGTACAGGCAAAGTGGGCAAGCATTAAGGATGCAATACTTGAAGCAACATAGCATTGTGTTAGACAGAAAAGGAAGTGCAAAAGAAGAAGGAAACCACTTTGGTTCTTAAATACAGTAGCAGAAAAGGTCAGAGCCAAAAGGCTGGCCTTCAGGAAAAATAAGGGAACACAGCGGGATGAAGATAGGGAGGCATACCAAATTGCCCTAAGGGAAGCAGGGAAGGCAGTAAGGCAGGCAAAGTCCCAAACTGAGGAAACACTAGCACGAACAGTAAAAGAAGGTGACAAGACTTTCTATAGATACATTAGTGAAAGGAGAAAGTCCAGAGGGGTATTGCTAAGCTTAATGGAGAAAAGGGAGCATGTGAGGAGGAGGACCCTGTAAAGGCATCTATCCTAAATAGATATTTTTGCTCAGTATTTACTGAAGAGAAGGTAGGGCAGGGCCCACAGCTCAGCATCATGGACACAGGGGGGAGGGAGGTGAGCACTACTCCTTCACAAAAGAAAGGGTCCTACAAGAACTTGCTAAGCTCAGGGTGGATAAGGCAATGGGACCTGATGGCATACATCCCAGGGTACTTAAGGAGCTAAAGGTGGAACTAGCAGAGCCATTAGCAGAACTGTTTAGTGAGTCTCTGAGCACAAGAGAGGTCCCAGAAGACTGGAGAAGGGTTATGTGATCCCGCTCCACAAGAGTGGTAGCAGGGAGGAGCGGGAACTACAGACCAGTCAGTCTTACCTCAGTAGTGGGCAAGATTATGGAGGCACTCCTTAAGGAAAGGATAGTGCAACACCTGGAACCATAGGGGCACAGGATCCAAGACAGTATGGGTTTACAAAAGGAAGGTCCTGTCAAACTAATCTCATAGATTTCTTTGACTGGGTAACCAGAGTGGTGGACCAAGGGGGAGCAGTTGATGTCGCCTACCTTGACTTCAGCAAAGCTTTTGACACTGTTCCACATAGAAGATTGATAAATAAGCTGGGTAGGCTCAGGGTGGGTCAGAAGTTTGTCAACTGGGTGGCAAACTGGTTGACGGGCAGAAAACAGAGAGTGGTGGTAAATGGTATACAGTCAGAAGAGATGCAAGTCACAAGTGGGTACCTAAGGGATCAGTCCTGAGCAGTCCTCTCAACATCTTCATTAGTGACCTTGCAGATGGACTAGAGGGTAAGGCTTGTCTGTTTGCAGATGACACCAAGATCTGCAACAGAGTAGATGATCCAGATGGGATGGGCAGAATGAGAAGAGATCTGGATAAACTAGCAAAATGGTCAGAAGAGTGGCAACTGGGATTTAATGCAAAGAAGTGCAAAATCATGCACATAGGGAAGAGAAACCCTGAAGCCACCTATAGGCTGGGAGGGGAGTTGCTAGCAGTCACAAAGGAAGAAAGAGACTTAGGCATCATCATCACTGATGACCTGAAATCATCCAAGCAGACCTCTAAAGCAGTAGGTAAGGCTAGGGGGGTGTTAGGGTGTATTAGTAGGGGTATCACAAGTCGTAAGAGGGAGGTAATAATCCCTCTTTACAAGACACTGGTTAGCCCCATCTGGAGTACTGCATGCAGTATTGGAGGCCACACCTTCACAAGGACATTAACCAAATTGAGGCAGTCCAGAGAAGGGCAACCAAAATGGTGCAGGGACTGCATCAGAAGACATATGAGGACAGATTAACAGAGCTCAATATGTATACCCTTGAGCAAAGGAGGGAGAGAGATGATATGATCGAGGCATTCAAACGCCTTAAGGGCATTAACAAGGTGAAAGATATGTTTAAATATAAGAAAAATAGCAGGACAAGAGGACACAGCATGAGATTAGAGGGAGGCCGATTAAGGGGGAATGTGAGGAAATTCTTTTTCACAGAAAGGGTGGTGGATGCATGGAATGGCTTACCACAAGAAGTGGTGGCTATGAATACAGTGCAGGGCTTCAAACAGGCATGGGATAGGCATAAGGGAGCAATACAAATGACTGCGAATAGATAGGCCACTGACAGAGCAAAGGCCGATGGCACATTTATAAGGTAGAAAAAGAAATGGGCAGAGTGGATGGGCCTTGCGGTCCTTATCTGCCATCAACTTCTATGTTTCTATGATTCGCCCTGCTCGCCGCAGGCCGAGTGTAAATAGGAGTCTGTGACCCAGATGTGTTCCTGGGGTCACGCAGCAAGGCTCAAGTTAAGTATCTTTAAAACACACAGAATTAAGCTAAAAAGCAACCTACTAAGGTGCTTTTAACAGAATAATAATCCCCAAGGTAAATACAGGCAAAATATACTTGTTATAAAGTGGCTGTAGTTTTCTCAGTAGCGTCAGAAAACTACACACCCTCTTCCTGTTCCTTTAATGGGACAGGGCTCCAGATCACACAGTAATATTGAAAATACAATGTTTCATTTAAAAAAAATAACTTTTCAGTGCTAAACACAGGTCCCTGAGGTAGAGTTAGACCTCTAGCAACTCAGGATATGTTTTTTCTAACTAGCGCTCGCCGCAGGCTGAGTGTAAATAGGAGTCTGTGACCTGGATGTGTTCCTAGGGTCACGCAGCAAGGCTCAAATAAAGTATCTTTAAAACATACAGAATTAAGCTAGAAAGCAACCTACTAAGGCTCCTTTAACAGAACAACAATCCCCAAGGATTTTAAAAAATCACTTTTTAGTGCAAAGCACAGGTCCCTAAGGTAGAGTAAGACCTCTAGCAACTCAGGATGTTTTTTCATAAGGCAAAATAAAGTCCAATGTTGAAAATAAATTATGTTCAAGAAAGGAGTGGGGTTGTGCAGTCCGAGGATGCCATGAAATAGAAAAGGTCTATGTCTCTCTCTCATTTAGTGCCCCAGCCCTATTGGGTTTATTATCTATACCCTTCTTTTTTAGATAATTTTGTTTGGCAGTCATAGTGAATACTGTCTCTAAATAACATGTCCTTCCCATGGTACTGTAGATTGAATGACCATAGTTGTGCTTGATGAGGTGCTTGTCTATACTTCCTAATATTAAATAGTGCAGGGCTCATACTCACTGCCATCTAATCTCTATAGGTTGAAAGCAAAGTCTGCTAACATTGAGTCTTGCTCCTGAACTGGTGTGCCATATAGCGCCTGAGTTTCATGAGACTGACTGAGGTAATTTTGTACTATTGTTTTAGATCACAAGCTGTTCTCTGAATGGTTCTGAAGTTTTTCTGCTTGTTAATAAAATTCTTCCTTTTTGTGAATGCATTTTGAAAAAAAAACACGGCTGCCATTCTTTTTTAATGTTTACTTCAAGCACAGTCACAAATGTCACTCTGTTAGCACTAACAGAAAGTCTCCAGAGGCTGTGGCATGAGTGGATACTTCAGTCATATGGTTCAAAGCAACAAATTGTTGTGGTATCGATGTGACGTCAGAATAATACCCCAACAACTTTTTATGACCTTTGAACTGTACCACAACAAGAGTATTGCTTGTATGGAAAACCATGCATAGTAGACCCTAACCATATATTATAAAATAACTTATGCTGTGGGCTGGACTCCACACCCTGAAGAAGAAACTGGGTGCCTCAATATGTAGGGGTGTCAGTGGTGCTATCCAGAACTCAGTTTTGTGCTTAGATTAGTGTGACTATGTATTTTGTTTAACAAATGGTTTAAGGCCAGTCTTAGAGTATACTTTTTTAATGACACTGTTTTGCATATTTTCA
The DNA here is from genome assembly GCA_016271365.2 of Neoceratodus forsteri. Classification (NCBI taxonomy): domain Eukaryota; kingdom Metazoa; phylum Chordata; order Ceratodontiformes; family Ceratodontidae; genus Neoceratodus; species Neoceratodus forsteri. The sequence goes on from CM057449.1 coordinate 378,555,349, forward strand.
TCCTTCTGGAACATTAAACCACCAAACATGACCATACCAATTTGTCAGAATGTAGAGGTCCTGGGCCTGAGAATATGTCTGCAAAGTTGCAAGTTATTTTGACAACAGATGGTCATGGTATTAAAGTGAAAAGTGTGCACTATCAGATGTAGGCAACTGCTGATTTTTGCAACAAGTCTGCATCAACAAGTCTGCATCATTTTACAGTGTTTGGCATTGAATTTAACTACCACATTTTGGTCCACCACTTCAGCTTTTCTACATCTGCTTCCAAACTGCAAATCTCCTCATCACTGTCTACCCTTCAGCAGAGTTTTAGGAACATAGGAGGTACAGAAAAGAGAAGACTATCACCCATCTAGTATGTCTGCTGCTGCTCAGCAAATGTACCCAGTAAATTCCCTGTTATCCAAGCACAGTACTGTATGTCTCAATATTCTTTTTAACTCATAATACAGTATCACTGTCAACCAGTTCCCTTGGCACAATATTCTAGGTAGACACCACCCTCTGAATAAACACATCTTTCCTTTTCCGACCTTCATTTTGTGCTGTTTGTGAACAGATTTCCTTTACCCTTTGACCATACTCAAATGTCACTGTATTTATTTATTTGCTTTTGTTAACTGGGTAAGCACACTAGACAGCCAAGTGCCTATTTTCAGGTGCGACCCGGGAGATTACAAGGTACATTACAAGGTGCATACATGAACTTCAGGCAAATACAAGTGGAGGATTACATTACATATAATTAGCACAACAGGGACTTTACAAGCATCAGATTTCATCCGGCAAATAGTAGTGAAGAGTTAATAAAAAGTGACCAGAACACAGGGACATTGTAAGACAACAATACCAAAAACAGGTATTACAATACAGTATTAAACATTGCAGTCAGTAGGAAGAAGTGCAGTGAATTCATCATTCCAGGCAGCAAGTTGTAAGGCTAGCAGTTAGAATAAGGAGGAGTCACAGTTGGGACAGAGGGCCCAGTGCTAGAGAAAGGAGGCGTAGTTATAGTGCTCACCCTGTTTTGGGTGTCTAAATGGTCCATTTTTATATATACTGTGAGAACAGGAGGCGTATGAGCACAGTTGTGCTCTGCCCAAGTCGTAATGTTTAGGTAGCATCTCAGTTAGTTGGGGCATCCCAGGCTGAGAGGGTTTGTCTAGTGCAGAGTCAGGTGACAGCCGTTTTGAGAAAATCCCAGAAGGAGGCTTTAAAGCTCTGGTGCAAGGGAGAGGAGCGAGTGCTAGTTGGAAGAGAGTTCCAAACCCTGGGTGCATACGCAACGAAGGCTCAGTCACCCATTTGTGTGCGGGTTTTAGGTACCAGGAGGTCATGGGAGCCACTGGATCGCAGGTTGTAGGAGGGTTTAGCAAGAACAAGGGTCTCAGCAAGGTTTTGAGGGGTGGCAGTTCTGACAATATTGTCAATGAAGTTACCCACGACATAAGAGCAGTGAGTTTCCGGTGGGAGCCACTCAAGACAGGTGTAAAGCTCACAGAAGTGAGTGAGGTGGTTCATTATACACTGCACATATTGAAGAGGACTGGTACTACAGTAGGACCAACCCTTGGGGTGCTCCACTTGTGACCCTACTAACATCAGAAAATTTACCATCATGGCCCCTCTCTGTATTCTGTCTGAAATCAATTGCCAGTCCAGTCAGTCCTCTCTCTAGTCCTATGTCCCTCATGTTCTGGGTAATCCTCCTGTAGAGCACCAACTCAAAGGCTTTACTGAAGTCCAGGTAAAGAATATTGACTATGTGGCACCATCTACCATCTGTGATACCAAGTTGAAGAAATCAGTCAAGCCTATCTGACAGAAGCTTCTCCTCATGAAACCATAATGATTTCTGTACATAACACTATTTTCTTACAGGAAGACTATGATATGTTCTTTTATGATTGATTCCACTATTCTTGCCATGCTCACTGATCTATAGTTACCTGGGTTAGCCCTATCCCAACTCCTGTACAAGGGGACCTCATGTGTCACCCCCAGTCATTAGGTGCCTCCCACATATTTAATGATTCATTAAATAAGTCTGCCAAGGAAAGTGCCAGTGACTGCCTCTTCTCTCTCAGTACCCTTAGGTCAGCTGCTGCCAGTTTGGCCCTGCGGCTTGATCATAATAAAGTCTTGTAGAACTTTCAGAATTCTTCCCTAGGAAGAAAACATAGAAAATGGAGCTGGTAGGCTTCTTTATGGTCGCTACCGCATTCAGCCCCCGGATTCAAGAAATTTGTTCCGGGAGGGAGTAAGTCGACGCCCTTACCCTGGCCTGCCACTTGGGGGCAACCTGGAAAATTCCTGGGAAGGACTCGTTGTGGGATTCTAAATAGAGAACGAGCCTTACAAGGAAGGGGACAGAGCCGCCTCCCAGTCCCGCAGGAGGAGATAAACACAATAATAAAAAAACTTAATTCTTCCCCTGTCTATATACCCTACTGTATTTCCAACCTAATACTATTGAATCACTACCCTAGAATCTATTTTTGCTGTCAGGGAGGGTCATAGAAACATAGAAACATAGACTTTGATGGCAGATAAGGACCGCTTGGCCCACCTAGTCTGCCCATTTCCGTACCTAGAGGATAAGCTGCAGATCCTATTTAACCAACAGCCTATTTCTTCCTACCCCCACAAAAAATTGCTTTATGTCTGTCCCATGCATTCTTGAATTCTCCCACAGTTTTAGACCCCACGACCTTCTCAGAAAGGCTGTTCCATGCATCCACCCTCTCTGTGAAAAAAATACTTCCTCACATCGCCCCATAGCCATCCCCCCTCTATCTTCAAATTGTGTCCCCCTTGTTCTTACACATCTCTTTTTCTGAAAGATGCTACCCTCTTGGACTTTGTTGATTCCACTGAGGTACTTAAACATTTCTATCATGTCCCCTCTCTCCCTCCTTTCCTCAAGGGTATACATATTAAGCTCCTTTAGTCTCTCCTCGTAAGGCTTCTCTAGCAGACCCTGCACCATTTTAGTTGCCCTCCTCTGAACTGCCTCCATCCTATCTATGTCCTTTCGGAGAAGGGTTCTCCAGAACTGGACGCAGTACTCCAGATGGGGTCTCACCAACTGTCTGTACAGGGGGATAACAACTTCTTGTTTTCTGCTGGTGATGCCTCTCCCTGTGCATCCCAGTATCCCCCCAGCCCTCCCTACCACCTTCTCACATTGCTTGCCAACCTTAAGATCACCTGATATGATTACCCCCAGGTCCCTTTCCATTTTTGTTGTTGTTACTACCTCCTCCCCAATTGTGTAATCTTCCGCTGGGTTTTTGTTTCCCATGTGCATTATTTTGCACTTCTTTGCATTGCATCCAAGCTGCCATACTTCTGACCATTCCTCCAACCTTACCAAGTCCCTTCTCATCCTTTCCACGCCTCCTTGTGTATCAACCCTGTTGCAGATCTTTGTGTCATCTGCAAAGAGGCATACTTTCCCTTCCAGTCCCTCTGCAATGTCACTTATAAAGACATTAAAAAGGACTGGACCCAGTACTGAACCCTGCAGTACCCCACTAGTAATCCCTCTTTCTTCAGAGTGGACTACATTTACAATTACTTTCTGTGTCCTGTTGTCCAGCCAATGTTTTACCCAGGCTACCACCCTGGGATCCACTCCCAGGCTGGTTAATCTGACTATAAATCTTTTGTGTGGGACTGTCTCAAATGCCTTGCTAAAGTCTAGTTAGACCATGTCCACAGCCCTTCCCTAGTCTACTACTTTGGTCACCCAGTCAAAGAAATCAATTAGATTCGTCTGACATGACCTTCCCAATGTGAACCCATGCGGCCTTGGGTCCTGTGCCCCACTGGCCTCTAGGTACTCAACAATTCCTTCCTTCAGAAGTGATTCCATCACTTTTCCTACCACAGAGGTCAAACTGACAGGTCTGTAGTTTCCTGCCTCTGTCTTGGTCCCACTTTTGTGAAGGGGAATCACATCTGCCTTCCTCCAGTCTTCAGGTACTACACCATCCTCCCATGATTTGTTAAAAAGGGTAGTCAGTGGTGTCACTAGTTCTCTGCTTAATTCTTTTAGAATTCTGGGGTTAATTCCATCTGGGCCCATTGCTTTGTTCACCTTCAATTTTAGGAGTTCTTTCAGAACCCTTTCTTCTGTGAAAGGACTGGGATTGACCCCCCTATCCAGATTGCTTCTGTTAATTGGATTAGGCATATCCCCCACCTCCGCTTTTGTGAATACTGAACAGAAGTACTCATTCAGTATCCCTGCTTTTTCACTGTCCCTCTCTGCTCACCCACTGTCCATTCTATTCAGCCTCACTATCCCTCCCTTTGTCTTTCTATGCTTCCTGATATATCTATAAAAGGTTTTATCCCCCTTCTTAACTGAGTTGGCTATTTTTTACTCAGTTTGGGCCTTTGCTATTCTGACTACCCTCCCTGCTTCCTTCTGCCTTAACTGGTACAGTTCTCTGTCCTGCTCCTTCTGTGTTTCCTTATACTTCCTAAATGCTATCTTTTTCTCCCTAACCTTCACTGCCACCTCTTTTGAGAACCATAGTGGCTTTTTCTTTCGTTATGATTTATTTGCTTCACACAAAGGCTTGTTGCCTCTGTGATGGCAGTTTTGATATTTCCCCATTGTTGCTCCACCCCTCCTTCTAGCCTGTTTGCTAGTGTTTTTCTAAGGCACTCTCCCATCTTGCCAAAGTCAGCCCTCCTGAAGTCCAGAACCCTCACTTTTGTATGGCTTGACTCTGTAGTTGAGTTTATCGTGAACCACACTGTTTGGTGGTCACTTGTTCCCAAATGGCTACCCACTTCTAGATCTGAAATCCTCTCATTGTCCGCATTTGAGAGCATGAGGTCTAAGATTGCTCCATCATGAGTAGGATCCAAAACTAGCTGTCTGAGGCATGCCACCTGAAGGGCATCGAGAATGGCCCTGCTTTTGGATGTGGCTGCAGCAAAGGTGCTTCAGTTGACATCCAGCATATTAAGGTCCCCCATCAATAGTATCTCCCCTTTCTCTGCCATCCTAAATATGCCTTCTATCATATCCTTGTCCATTCCTTCCCCCTGACATGGGGGACTGTATACAACCCCTGTGCAGACTGTGGTGCCATTTCCAGTCTCTAAGGTGACCCACAGTGCCTCCTTTCCTCCCTGTTTACTCTTTTTTCAGTTGCTTTTATCCCTTCCCTTACATAGAAAGCTACTCCACCCCCTCTTCTCTCCTCCCTGCCTCTCCTGTAGGTTGTGTACCCTGGTATGGTAACATCCCAGTCATGGTTCTCTGTGTACCATGTTTCTGTGACTGCTACGATGTCCAGGCAGCCCTCTTCCATCAAGGCCACCAGTTCAAGGAGCTTGTTGCCCAGACTATGGGCATTGGTACTCATTACCCTTCATTTCTTGATGGCCTTACCCCTTTTTGCCCCATCCCTGTCCTTATTGCATTTGTCATGTTCTCCATTTACCCCTGCACTTCTCCCTATCGACATCTCTATGCTGGTGTCTATCTCACTTCGTACCTTGATTTTTTTGGTCAAGTATCCTACTGTGATTATAGACCCAATAAACTTAATGTTTGGCTTTTTCATCCTCCTCTATGCTTGTTCAATCCTTCTTTACTCTCTCTACTTTATCCTTTGTTTGTCATTTTTCCATTTTGTACCAATAGACCATTTTGTCATTGTACAGCCCTAGAAAATGTCTAGCCCGCTGTTGGAGAAAAAGGTGGGGCCTGCCCAGTTTAAAGGCTCCTACTTATCACATACAGCAGGCACTGAAATGGCCCACCTTACTAGCACTACTCTTCTACATGGTTCTCTGTAGTTGGACTATACTGCATAGGAAATGCTACAGGACTGTTCTGGGGATGTGACTGCTGCCATATCTGTGTGCCCATATGACCACTGCAACTACAGTACACATAAAGCTGGGCAAGGGGTATTAATTTCTTATATCTACCCCAAAAAGCCAGCGATCTCTCTGCCCCTTTCCATCATATTTAGGACAAACAATATGTATAGAAGGTAAAACTTCTTTTCTGGTATGATTGGCTGACTCATGGTCATATGGTCTACCTCATAGGTGATGGCCTTGGCCCAACCACCAAGAGTCTCCTCTCCTTCCACTAGCTTGTCACCAAATCCAAGATTCCCAGCCCTGACATTCTGGAATTTTCTCCAACTCAGACATGACCTGCATTGCTCATGCCTATGCAAAGCAGTCAGATATGACCAATCCCATTGTTTTTTGTCCTTGAAATCAAAAGGCGCTACTGAACAGGTGCTGTATATGGTCAAATTAGAGACTCACTAGCCCCCTCCTAAAATCTGCCCATGTTGCATGGGAAATCAAACTGAATGCTCCCACCTCTGTCGCTTCATAGACAATTACTTATACAGTACCTGCCACATACAGCTTGCTGTGACTCAAGAAGCAAACTCATCTAGGAGAAGATCATTTACAGGTGGTATCATGCCCCAAGAGTCCTGGCCTCGATAGGTATATTACCCAAATCACATTGTTGGAGTCACAATACTAATGGTACTCATTTTATTCAAATCCACTTGAAGTTCCAGAGCCTAAAATCTTTTTCGGCTAGAGATGCTAATGATGCTCATTTTATTTAGCTCCTCTGAAAATGCCCTAGACTCAGTTCATTTGTGGCTATTATACTTCATGATTGCTCCACACTCCTCCAAACATCCATTATAGCATCTCCAAACATATTCTTCTGGGAACAGATCTGAAACTCCAGGCCTCACCTCATCTCAGGTAAGCAAGCTAGCTGATATCATCCTCAAGGCCAATAACCATATCCTAATGAAATAAAGACAACCTACCCCTCCCATTATACTGGAATGGCACAGAGCACTGGCCAAGCTATCAAGCTTTAATAGACTGAGTCGTATCAGTCCTTAAAAAAAGTAGAATGCAAACAGCAGTTGCCTGCAGACTTACAATCCATTTTGTGCAGTATCACTCCGCTGAGCTGTAACAATCCACTGTACCAGACATGACAGCCTCTTTGATTTATCTCACAGGATTGCTTGATGTATAGAGATGGGAGACTTTTTTCTTCTGTCAGCATAATTCTGACAAAATGCTGATTTCACTTCTGTGAAAATTTTGCAGAATTTCTGCAAAAAGTGTGTGAAATGTTGCCAAAAATGTGAGTTTGGTTATTTCCATCTAGTTTAAAAAATGTTTGTCCAAATTTTAACAGGTTTGGGAACTTTGGCCACTCATCTGCCTGTACATAAGTGTACCAAGTTTCAGATCTCTGTCTTTAGAAATGCCTGAGTTATAAGCCTCCAAACATACAGAAATTTTTAAATTATAGTTAACAACTATGTAGACTAAAAATGTTTGTGCAAACTGCACCACATTTGGTATGGTGACATTAACCATGGCCATACATATGTGTACTACGTTTCAGATCTCTGACTTGAAAGGTGGCTGAGGTATAAGCCTCTGAACTTTAAGACATTTTAAAATTACATTTCACAATTACATAAACTGCTGAATTTTAAGCCCCTATAAGTTTAAAGCTAGAGACCAGAATATCACCAATGTTGTTAAGTTCATTGTCCCTAAATATTAGGATTTAAGGTAACCACCATGGTCCAGCATCAGAACATCATCCTGCCATTCTGATGACCCAGATTCAGAAGTGAACCCCTGGAAGTTGAGTCAGGAGGCAGGTCATAGCTAAACCTTACAAGCTCTGTTTTGCAGTTTCTATGGATCTTCCAAGAATGTATGCATCTAAGTTTTCAAATATCTAATTCCAAAGGTGGCTAAGTTTTAAGCATAGAAATATTTTCAGAAATGTTCACATAAATATTAAATTGCTAGATTTTAAGCCCCTATAATTTTCCTACCCTTCATCCAAATGTCATAAACCTTAGCAAGCTTTCAGGGCTTTTCCCAGACAATACGCATGCCAAAAGTCAGACACATAGCTTTAACATGGACTGTGTTATGGTCAATTAAATAAGTTTAGAAAATTAAAACAAGATCGTGAAATTTCATGAAATTTCACAAAAATTCATCAAATTCAGAATTTGCTAATTTTGCCCACCTCTATTAATGTATGATCCAACACACATCAGATATGTTGGCTAACTGCATATTCAGAGTATTTCCCTTGTACAAGAAGGAGCTTTTGACCACTATATGAGCTGCTGCCAATATTGCAGAAGACAGACTGCTGCAAAATTTGTATTTTAAATAACAATGTATATGTTCATGTTTTACCTGAATTATTATTGTCTTGAGGTGTTGATAGGAATTACTGGGTATTTTGAACTTTTGTAATTTAAGTATTTGTAATGTTGTATTTGACCACGGGTCACTCCTCAAAAAGGAATGCTTGTTCCAGTATGCATATCTGAATATCAAAATAAATTTTATTTATTTTATTTTATTTATTTAGTTTTTTTTTTTTAACTGGGTAGGTGCACTAGCCATAAAATTACTATTTTCAGGCATGACCTGGGAGAGTACAACAAAAAGAGAACAGTTGAACAACAGCAACATCGGTACAATAATACGAATAGAGGAACAGTACAGCAGTGCTACCAAAATACAATGGGTAGAAACAACAAAATATAATGGCAAGCATTATACAAATAATGGCAGTAAGATATATAATAAGTGCAGAAACCACGGACCCGACCTGTGGAGTGAAAGGGATAATAAGAGAGTAAGGTTATATAGACAAAAATGTGAGGAATGTTCAAACATACCAAGAAAGACTGACAGATGAAAGGTCAGCGGTGGTATTTGGCAAAACAACAGTAGATGGTCAGCAACAAGGTTCTAGAAGGAAGAGAGCTAGTAGTCAAGAAGTTATTTACAAAGAGAAGGAAAAATATGGGGAGGAGAAGGGGAGACAGTCTTGGAGCTGGATTAGAGCAGGGGTGACATTACTGGTAAGTCTCAAGAGCTTCAGGCTGGGTCAAAGCATGTACAAGCATCAGCTAAGGATAGATAACGACGATATTCACTTTTAAATCTAAAGTGAGACTGAGACAGCCGGAGGTTGAGTGGAAGAGCATTCCATAGCCTAGGAGCAGAGAATTGGAAGGCCCCCTGTGCCTTTAGTGGTCCGACATCTTGGAACATAGAGCAAGGATTTATCAGCTGATCGCAGGCCATGGGAGGATGGTTGTGGGACCAGCAATGCCGCCAGCTGGGATGTTTTTTTCCCCTGGATGATCGAGTCCATTAGTGATCCAAGGTAGTATTGTCTACTAGCAGAGGGTGAGAACCAATTCAGATCCTTATAAAGAAGGCAGTGATGTTTGAGTCAAGATGGCAAAGAGGCAAATCAGCATATATTGTTATGAGTTACGTCCCATTTTAGTAGGGAGGTTTTTTGGCAGAGGTAAGAACAGAGGCATCATAAGTAAGGGTTGGGAGCAGAATACCTCATGCAATTGCTAATTTCACCGAGGGTATAAGCATGTAGCACGTTTTGTGAGCTACTTCCAGTTTCGAGTTTACAGCTTTGCACGAGAACTGAATGTGAAGATTAAAATCCAGGGACTGGTCCAGCAGGATCCCAAGGTACTTGAAGGAAGTAACATTTTCAAGTGTAATTCCTCCTGGGTGAAGAACCTCCAGCAAACTAGAACAGGCCTTAATCTTCGGTGCGGAACCTAGGAGCATGGCTTTTGTTTTCTTTTCATTTAGTACAAGCTTACGGTCTAGTAGCCAGTCTAATACCTTATTGAAGTCTGAGGTAAGCTATGTATTTATGCAGGCAATACTAGAAGAACTAGTACAGATGATCAGGTCATCAGCGTAGAGAATAGCTGAGCAGGATTCCAGGACCTCAGCTGCAATGTTGATAAAAATTGAGAACAGAAGGGGCCCAAGGATAGAGCACTGAGGGACACCAAGGTTGATAGTAGATGTGTTGGACAGGGAGGAGTTAAATTTGACAGCTTGCAACCTGTTTGACAGGTAGCTACAGAACCAGTCCACAACAGGGCTAGAGAAATGGAATTAATGGATGGTGGAGAGAAGCAGGGGACGGTCTACAAGGTCAAAAGCCTTAGTGAGGTCAATGAAGATAGCACCTGTGAGTTTTCCAGAATCCATGTTGGACAGAATATCAGTAGTTAATTGAAGAAGATCCGTGGTGGTGCTATGACCTTTTCTGAAACCATGCTGGGTGTCTGAGAGGAGATTGTAGCGTGTAAGATAGTCAATAGTCTGTCAGGCAACTATTTTCTCTAGGATCTTGCTAAGGACAGAAAGAATTGCTATAAGTCTGTAATTGGCCATGTCCTTTGGGTCACCTTTTTTAAAGACAGGCATTACTCTTACAGATTTCCATAGGTCCGGCACAGTGCTGTGGATAAGGGACAAAGTGTAGAGTCTGACAATCAGAGATGCAATGAGTGGAGCAGCCAGCTTAAGGAGACGAGGTTCCAGTGAGTCAGAACCAGAGCTGGTATTGGCAGATATGGATCTCAGTAATTTCAGAACTTCCGCTCTTGATATAATCTTGAAATAGAATGGTGGCACCAGAGGAGCATCAATGAAATTAAGTGTGATTGTAATTCCCCTATCTAAACTGGAAAAGTGATGCTACATTATATTCATGAGTTTATGGAACACTGCAATGGACCTATGGTGATACTTTAGTTTAATGCTTGTACCTCTCATGGTTTACAAACGTTTGATTGATACTGTTATTGATTTGTAACACTTTGTTTTCCATCAACTGTACATTTTTGGAAAAAATCAACAAAGAATGTTGTTTTAAAAAAGAAAGTGTAATTGTTCTTACTACTTCAGCTACAGCACACATATTGTATCACATCATTCAAGTTAATAGGTTTACACACAAGAAAATGACGATACATGGAAACAAAGGCAGAAAAATAAAATAATCCTTAATCACAAATTTGTAATCCATAAAGAACCCCTTTTTAATTTACTGAACTACTCACTCAGTGCCTTTTTTCACCCAAAGTGCAGTGTTGTTAGTTATACATGTGAACCCTTTCTAAATTTTTTTACAACTTTTATCTCTACTGTTTTAAATTCAGTTTTGTACACTTTTCTCATAGCCAAATAAATCATATTAATAACAGAAACTTGAGGTGTGTATTTTTGTTGTATTTGTAAAGCCCTATGCCCTTGGCATAAATAAAAATTTACAACATTAGAAACATAACTGCAAAGTAGAGGCATAGAACTTATTCCAACAGCTGGGATATATTCCCAATAGCAGTATCTGATAATTTATGGCATAGAATAATAGCCCCCTCCATAACTGGCTTAATTGTAAGCAAAACTGTCTGGCATGTGGGCAGTCCAGTAACACATGTGATTGCATTTCTATCTGTAATAAACAACTTGCCCTAGGACAATACCTTTCCTCTATTTTTTGTGATTTTCCGGAAAGTCATTTTAAAAGTGCATATCCATTCGGGTTTGAATTGGAGCATATATTTAAAACCATTTTTAATTAAGAGATGTTGAGGCATTACTAGTACCTGGTTTCTTTTTTGTCTGGAGTGAGATGGCACTTATTGTGAACCTCCCCTACAGTTTTTTTCAAATTAGGGTTGAGAGAAATTGAAAGCATGTTGAGGGAATTTCTTTTTCATTCAGTTGGAGTAAAGGTGTGGGTTGCCTCCTGTCCCCCACCCCCATCTATTTATTTATGTTTTCTATATTAACAGAATTTTTTCTTTTATTTCAATTCTTTTATGGTTTTTAACATTTAGTAAATAGCATTTGCTGGTGAAAGACACCAGGAACAGACTGCCAGCAGAAGTAGTGGGGTGGTTCAAGCATGGACTGTATGTATGGGCATATTAGAAAATAGACAGGGGAGGGTGATCAGACAATGGTTAGAGTCTGTGGAGACATATTAGGCAGGAAGCTTTTGGGCAGACTAGATGGGCCAAGCAGTCTTGTCATGATGATAAATTCTGTATTTCCAGGTTTCTAGTTCCTTTAAGCATCATACTGGAAATCTATTTTTCCTCAAAGAAACACATTTGATCCAATATCTTAAAACTGTAAGTGTAGCCAAAGAAGATATCCTTGTTTTTACCTTACCTAGGCAGTTGGGGTTAATTTTGAAATCCCTAGCAGTGACGTATAGAAACCATTTATCCTTTTTTTCCCATTGAATCAGGAAATAGCCCCAGAAGAATCAAAAAACATCCAAATTAATTAGCTTCCAGGGGCACTCTATTGTACTGCAGAGCATTACTTCATTGCCCGCGCCGTGTTCCTTTTCCCCTGACTTAATGCAAACTCTACCTACTTAAATGAGAGATAAAGGCTGCTGGGCTGGCCTGGCATGTGTGAGCTTTGTTTGTAGAGCTCACAAAAAAGAAAAAGATTTAAAGCACTCTTAAGAGGGTGTTTGCATTGCAGTTTCACTGCATTTTATGTTACTTTAGTTAGTTTAGTGGCAGGGTATTTTATAATAGCTTCCTAGTGAGATAGCGTTAGAAGTTGAGAGTTTGTGTTTTCAGTGGAAAGTACATAATATGGTGTGAGTAGGAGTGCTCATTGCTGCAAATATTTGAACTGTGTTTCTCATTGCAAATGCATAAGGTCTGCAGCATCCACATGTTTATGGCTTTTACAGACTTCTACCGACTTGAGAACTGCAACGTGCAGCTGTAAGTTAGTTCACGTGCATGCGCTCCTTCCCCCCATCAGCTAAAAAGCACTTGTGAGCTATCTGTGGCTTGGAAGTATTCCACTGGGGGTCAGGACCTTGGTCCAGGAGTGAAAGGAGTGAATATTAGGCTGTGCCATAAGAAATCTTATGCTTGGTGTAGATGCCAGGGGAAGAGGTGTTCAGTCCTGAATTGGCTACTGGGAGATGCTGTTGGTCTGAGCCAGGATGCTGACTGACTGGGGAGTTTGTGAACTGATCAGACGCCAATAGGTGACCACCTTTTGCCTGACACCCCGACAGCGAAACACGGAAAATGACCACTACAGCGACAGTCGCTTTAATGGTCTGTTTCCATGTTTCACTTTCCCCAGTGTCCTGCCCCCTCCCCAGACCAAATCTGACCTGGAGTTGAGAATCCTAATGTCCAGTGGTTGTGGGGGGCAGCCCCCACAGAAAACACTGTGGACTTGGGTGGCACAATACCTGCGTCGGTACTGTGCTGTCGCAGTGCAGCTGGTCAACAGATTTACTGTCGACCAAACTTGGTGCTTCTGAGGCCAATGAGAGAGGCCTGTGGGAGAGTACAGGGAAGCCAGAGAAGAGGCTGCTTTGAACCTGTTTGGGAACAGCATGAGAGATATGGGTTTGAATGGAGTCTGTTTCAGATTTTATGGAAGACTTTGCCATATCTGCTCAGTCAGCTGCTCTGAGGATCAGTTTTCTTTGTTGGTAATTGTAAACTTTTTTACTGTTTACTCCTCATCCTTATCCAGTGGCAATGAGTTAAAGAGGTTTTAAACTGTGAACATTTCTCCTAGGAGAGAGATAGGAAAAGAGAAAAGGGAAATTGCTTAACCAGGAAATGCACACTTAGCCAAAGCTTGTTTCCAGGTGTGACCTAGAAACAAAAGGAAGTTAAGTGACTTGCTCAGGGTCACAATATGCAAGAAAGGGCTGTGGGATTCAAGCCTGGCCTCCAGATTTGTAGCTCAGTGCCCTTTACCATTATGCTATACTGCCTCAATAGGATTTCTTTAGCATTTTACAGTTGGAAGCTCATCTGTGATTAAGAGATTATTATAGACTAGGGAGCTGTTATCGGGTGAAAGCCAGGTTGGTAACAAGATGGACAAGATGGCAGCTGCACTGGGACAGCCATCAGTAGCAGCTTAGTTTTTGCCATTTTTATGTAATTTTTCTTTTTAATTTTTCATGTGATTTTAGTTAGTATAGTCAGGGAACTACAGTGAGTGAGACTAGTTGAGGCAACTGCATCCTCGGGACTAGGTAGACGCTAGATGTTAAGCGCTAGAAATGCTAAACACTAGAAGTCTTCTGTAAAGTTTTCACCGAAGTTTGGCTGTGTGTTTAAAGCTGTATCATTCATCATACGTTACCCTGGATGCCAATTTGTCAGCCCACTTTGTTGCTTCATGTTCCGTGATCATATTCATAGTGTGGAAATCTTTGTATTTCGGCCTGCTTACTGTTTATCTTCGGGGGAGAGGACTCAGCTGTGACTGGGAACCTGTGAGTTCTGGAGGAGCCTTGGCATCTGAAGCTGCATTTATGATCTGAGAACTGCGGCAAGTGGACTTCTTCATGTTAAGGTGGTGAGTCCGATTCTGTTGGCAGATCACCAAAATATCCAGCATGAGATTGCTATAATTTTTGATTGTATTCAACTTGCTGTGGACTTGCTGCAGATCTGGCGGACTTTGCTGGAACCCAGTTTTTCACCTGGGGATGGTTGCCCCACTTGGGCCATCCTGTGAGGATGTGTCAGAGGATGCTTGCCAGTGGGTATAAGGTGCCTGATTTCCTCAGGAGGTCTCCTTGGAGTGTTGCTGGAGGACAGCACTCTCTGGGGGGCCCTAGTTGGGGAGCTATCTGGGTTGGGGTATCTGCACTCAGAGTAGTGTTTCTGGGGGTTGGAGGTGAAATATAGCTGATTAAGCCTACTAGGATGGGCAGTAACCCAACTGCTGGCATGGTTGCTGCACTGGGGTGGCTGCCTGGTTCATGCCATGCAGCGGGAGGCATCGGGAGATGCTTTTTGGAAGGTGGCATGGCCCTGATTGCCTCTGGGGTCACCTTGAAGGGTCCATTGGAGGAAGGATGCTCTTTGAGGTGCTCTAAGTCAGGAGACTACTCTGGTCGGGCAGTTTGCCTCTGAGGCGGTATACCTCTGACCAGTAGCTGAAATTGGAGAGCTGCCTCCCATTCTTCAGACTGGTCACATTTGAGGATATTGTTGGTCTCTCCCTGGAAGCTTTTATGATCTGGGCAGGCCTTAGAACTGGCTGAGGGTGGGAGTGGGGGTGAAAGCTCAACTCCTGTCCAAATTTCAGTTTTGACATGCTTTAATTCTACACTGAGACAATTAACTTTCATTAAAAGGGAACTGCTACTGACTGTGCAATACCCTGATTACTGTTTGTTTTGTCTTAAATTTTGTTTTGTACATGATTAGATAGGGATAACTGTTTATTATTCTTTTGGGGGGGATTGTGGGGGTTTCCTGTTTGTGTTAGAATTGTATTGTTTGTGAGTGTGTATTAGTTTGTTACTGGCTGCTGCTAATTAGGTACAGCCATTATGTATTGGCAGAGATCTCGGGTAGCTAGGCACTATTCTCCTGCTAGGCTATAGAGCCTCCACCCTTTCAATTTTCCTCCACTGTCTGCCGAGGTTTATATGTGTTTTCGTGCCTTGGGTGGTAAGGAGGAGGAGGCGGAGGGGCAGGGGGTCTTGGCCTGGTGGGAGTGTGGAGTGGGGGGGTGGATTGGGGTGGTGAGGGCCAGGAGATGCCCTGGGGCAAAACTTTTCCAGGTGAGGGGTCCTCCCCTGCCTGTTTCCCATACCCAAGGGTTCCACTTTGGGTGGGCAAGTAGTGTGGTCTACCTCAGTGTCCCATCCTATTCGGGCGTTGTTATGCAATGCCAGGTCCAGTAAAAAGAAGACAGCAGTGATTGCTGATCTTGGGTCATCCGATCTGGCTTGCATCACTAAGACCTGGCTGGATGTGAAATCTGGTCCAATTTTGGAGTCAGCTATTCCAGCTGGGTACTCGGTGATACATTGCCTGAGGGAGGATCATAGGGGTGGGGGTGTAGCCTTTTTTTTTAAATCGGAACTGGGCCTTGTAGATGTGCCAGTGGGGGTGACCAAATCCTTTGAGTGTATCATGGGTGCAGATGTGGGTTGCAGGATTCTTCTCATCTACCGTCTACCCGGGGACAAGAAGCAATTCCTGCAGGATGTCATGGACTTCATCGTCGACATGGTATTGGAATCCCCCAGATGGATGGTTCTAGGGGATTTCAATGCCTGGGTCAACAATGAACTCTCACAATTTGGTCAGGACTTCCTCCAGCTCATGACTGCTTTGGGCTTCACATGTAATTACCTCTGCAACCCACAGTTATAGTCACTCATTGGATTTGGTATTCCTACTGGGGTTGTAGATCTCTGATGGCGGTGGAGCCATTTGTTTGGTCTGACCATCACACTATAAGGTCCAGCTTCCAGGCTCCCCCAAATAGACCTGCTACTATGGAGATGGTCCGGTACTGCCCTTTAAGGGGTTTGACCCCAGATGGTCTTGCGATGGTGCTGGACCTATGGGGTATACCAAGTGTAAGCTCGGATCCAGGAGATCTGCTATTTGCCTATAATAAGGCAGTGATGGTGGCCCTGTATTCCATAGCTCCTGTTCATGTTCACCCCCTCATTCTTTGCCCTTGGGCTCCTTGATTTGATGAGACCTTGAGTGAGTAGAGGGAAGTGGGGCGAAGGCTGGAGAGGCGCTGGTGGAAATCTGACCTTGATGCTAACAAACTTAGATTGATGGCCCATTATGAGGACTATCAATCAGCTATCTCCCATAGGAAGGCAGAGTTCCTGTCCAGAGAGATTGCCACTGCACAGAACCAACCAGCCCTGATCGTCTGCACTGTCGACAGGCTGTACAATCCAGCATGTATGCAGTCTCAGAGAGCGTTTTCACAGAATAAGTGTGATGAGTTTGCTCAGTTCTTCACAGATAAGGTTGCCAGCATCAGGTCAGAGATCTGTGCAGCATACTGTGATGGGTGTGACAGTGGTCGGGGGTTGGTTGCAAGCACCCAGTTTGTCTGGTCAAACTTTGGCCAGCCGGTGATCACTGACATCATGAAGATCATTCGGGGTATGCGGCTGACCTACTGTAGTTTTGACCCGGGCCCAACCAGCCTTCTGGTAGGGTGTGTGAAGGTCATTGGCTCAGTCCTGGCTAAGATAGTCTGGTGCTTATTAGAGACAGAGGAGTTCCCTGACACCCTGAAGAAGGTGGTGGTGACACCTGTCCTGAAGAAATCTTCTCTTGACCCCAACTGTCTGCCAACTACAGACCTGTCTCTAGCCTGCCCTTCATGAGTAAGGTTATTGAGAAGGTTGTTGTGTTGTAACTGGAGGACCATCTTACTATCCACGATGTCTATGATCCTCTCCAGTCTGGATTTAGGAAGGGGCACAGTACTGAGATGGCGCTGGTTAGGGTACTTAATGATCTAATAGTGAGAGATCGGAAGAGCCATTCCATCTTGGTTTTCCTTGATCTTTCTGCAGCGTTTGACACCATAGGCCATGGAGTGCTATTGGAGCACCTGCGGCTGATCTGTGGACTGTCTGGAACAGTCCTCAGGTGGTTTCAATCTTTCCTCGTAGGCAGGACTCAGAGAGTGGTGTTGGGGATTTATTCCTCAGCTTCACTCCCCCTGTCCTGTGGGGAGTTTGTCACCCATGTTGTTTGAGGTGTATATGCTGCCATTAAGGGACATAATAAGGCAGTATGAACTGAGTTTTTACTGCTACACAGATGATACTCAGCTATGCATGTCCTTTGTACCCAAACAGGGTGGCGCTGTCTCAGTATTTAACAGCGGCTCTATGACAGTAGAGTGACAAAAATTTTGTTGACCAATGTTACAGTGAAACCTTTAGGTCAACCACATTTGTATTTGGTATAAAGGTAGTCACAGTCTCCCATGTTTTCTTTTGGGGGGGGTTTGCCCCAGAACCTCCCAATTGGGGGGCTTTGCCCCCATACCCCTCAATTAAAATAATCAACTCTGAATCAGAGCTGATTAGGGGAGGTGGTGCAAGACCCACAGAAAACAATGCCAGGGTCCAGCACTGACACTACAGTGACCTGGAACTGTTGTCACTGTAGTGTCAGTTGCTGTCGACTTGTCACTGTGGGGGGTGTATACCTTTAACAGCTGCCTCTCTGAGATCCAGAACTGGATGAGTGCCAACTGGCTGAGGTTGAACCCTGACAAAACTGAGGTGCTGGCTGTGGACACCGGTCATCAGTTAGAGGGGTCATCAGCTGGTCAGCCCTCGGGGCTTTGGCTCGGGGGCAGCCAACTGTTGACCTCTGACCAGGTATGGAATCTGAGCATTATGCCTGATGATGGACTGACGCTTAAGTTTCCAGTATCGTCCGTTGTCAGGACCTCATTTTATCATCTGTGGAATATTGCCTGGATTAAACACCTTGTCCCACCCAAGGACCTTCCAACATTGCACCGATGAGTGTTCTTTGGCCATGCAATACCAACTCAATGAGGAATATGACCTCTATTATAGCTGACTTTATATTCATGCCTTTGTGACCTCCCACCTGGATTAGTGCAATGTTCTTTACCTAGGGCTTCTGGGGGTTGATATTCACTGCTTGCAGCTGGTGCAGAATGCGGCAGCCAGGCTGTTGACTGGCTTATCTAGATCATGCCATGTCACACCTGGGCTCCACAGTTTGCACTGGCTGTCTATTCAGTGGTGGATCACCTTCAAGGTTGGTTTGCTGACGTACAAGGCCCTACATGGACAGGGGCCGTGATATTTGCAAGATCTCCTTCACCCCTATTACCCCCTTCCATCTGCTCTGCTCCTGTGACGAGGGATTGCCAGAGGTTCCCAGGGTTAATTTGAACACCTCTGGTGCCTGGTCATTTGCATTTGTGGCCCCAACCCTGTGGAACTCTCTGCCTTGTCTGGTGAGAAAGTGCCTGACTGTGGAGAGTTTTAAATCAGTGCTTAAAACACATCTATTTAATATGGTGTTTCCTGATTTCTGATATATTTTTGGCTGTCATTTAATCTCTGAATTTTAATATTTATTAGATATTTCTAGTTTTAGTTTTGTTTTATGTACAAGTGTTTGATCACTGAGAATTGCGCATTTTATAAATAAAGTTTTAATTGATTGATTTTTTTTATTGATTACTCCCTTATTTATCTGTTTAGACTTTTGCCCAGAGATCACTTTGGGTAGGGACTTTGTGGGCAGTAGTGTCTGTTCTACACCACATTTATATTTGAGTTTATTGATTATGTTCATGTTATTAAAATGTTTTATTGTTTATTATTTTGGAGTGAGTCGAGGGTGTATGGGAGTTGACTAAATTGTGTAAGGCATGACAGTGTGCAAGGAGGTGAATGATTTGTGTGTATGTTGTAAAGAACCTTATTTAGAGTAAAGAATAAGTGTGTGGAGGGGGGTGTTATGAGTAGATTTTAATTTAAGGAAATTATTATTTTATTGTGTGATATGTTATTTCTTCTTTGGATGTGCCATTGTGTGCTGACCCCTAGGCTCAGCTACTCCCCGTTTTTGCTTCAGGAACTGCACCCCTTCTGTGACCCCCCCTCTTGCCTAGTGTGGATTACCGATGCTACAAGGAGGTGGGGATCAGTAGGAGGCATGGAGGGGGAGAAAGAGACTTGGGGGGAGCAGATGGGAGGTGTTATTAGGACACTGAGGACCAGGAAACACCCTGGAGTGAAATGCAATTGAGCAGAGACCAGATCTGATTAATCCCCATACCAAGGGAGCCCACCCAACCAAGCAGTCAGATATCTGAGGGGCGAAGCACTGATGAGTGTCCTCTTTGGCCATGCAATGCCAACTCAATGAGGAATAAGACCCCTATTATAGCTGACTTTATATCTCATTCCTTTGTTGATCTGGCTTGATTCACAGAGACCTGGCTTGGTGATGATGCTGGTCTGATGTTGGAGGCAGCCATCCCAGCAATGCTGTTTGTGGTGCACTGCCCAAGGAAGGCCCATGGGGGCTCACCATCTGTTTTAGATCTGTGCTGAACCTGGCAGTGCACCCTGTGGGGGATACGTCATCGCTTAAATGCATGGCTGTGGGAAGGCGTCCAGGTGCAGGTTGCAGGCTCTTGTTCATTTACCAGCCTCCAGGACACAAGGGAGATTTTCTACAGGAAATCGTGGACTTCATTAGTGATACGGTGCTGGATTCACCTCTGTGGTTGATTCTTAGTGATTTCAGTGCCTAAATTTATGATGCTCTCTTGAGTTTAAGCAAGATTTCTCCTGGGGAATGGAATCCCAGGGCCTCACACAAGCAGTTGCTTCTGTGACCCACCAATGTGAACATGCCTTGGACCTTGTATGCTCTCTGTGTCTTGAGGTAGAAGACATCAGAATTAAATCGATCTTGTCTGATCACAGCACCATCAGGTTCACCTTCAGGGCCCCCCTTTGTAGTCCACCACCTGTGGAAGTTGGCTAGTTCTGCCCTTTGTGAGGGCTTCAACTGAAGGGATTTCTGGCAGTGCTGGACACCTTGGATGTATTGGCTACATGTGTCACAGGTAAGGAAGAAGCTGTGGCATTAGGGCAGCCTTTGACCTCGTAGTGCCAGCTCATGTAGATAAACAGTTATAGTACCAGTGCTCCCCCCCAAAGCTGCTTTAAAGCCTGTCATTCATTCAAATAAATTTAGTTTTCCACTTGTTTTTTTTAAGCATTTTCCTGACCAATGAGTGGGTCACCTTCTTGTGGTGGTCAGACCAATCATGGTTCAACTGAATTATGAGACCAAGAACCCCTGATGTTTGGTCATATACCAGGTGCATCCCTGTAAACTTTAAAAAAAATGTAAGGAAGATGCAATGTAAATGTGATAAAAATCTTTATGTAATGGCTAGGGTTGAGCTTGCTAAACCTCTAATACTGACTTGCCAGGTCATTTACTCACATTGGTTTCATGTTTTGGCTCACCATGGTATGCCAGCAAGCTGAGGGATTTGAAAACAAAGGGGCACAGTTTGGAATATTTTTGGAGGAGGTTCAGAGCCCAGGTGAACAGATTGGCTTTGATTACTCACTATGATGACTATCAAAGAGCAATCACCAATAAGAAGGCAGGATTCCTGTCCAGGGAGATTTCTGCTGGAAGTAACTGATCAGCTCAGCTTTTCCAGACTGTACAAAGGCTTTTTCATCCTGTCTGTCTGAGTCTGTGAGAGCTGTTTTATTCACTAAATGTGAGGGGTCTGCTTCATTCTTTTCAGAGAAGCTGTCCTCTGTTAAGATTGGGATCTCACCAGCGGGCCATCACAACCCAATAGGGTTGATCAATGGGATTCAATAGCATTCAGTGGTTATGTGGAGATTTTAGGCCAGTGACAATGGATGAGGTGGGTGAGATGATTTCAGAATTGTGGACAACATTTTTGAACTGAATCCAGTCATGTCTCGGCTACTAGTGAGTTGTGTCAGGTAGCTGTGCCTGGTGTTTGCTGGGATTTCCTGGTGCTCCTTTTCAAAGGGGATCTTCCCAGTTGCCTTGAAAAATGCACTGGTGAAGCCCCTTTTGAAAAAGCCATTTTTGGACCCAGATATCTTGGCAACTTACTGGCCTGTCTGTAACCTGCTGTTTTGGGACAAGGTTATTGAGAAGGTGGTTTCACTGCAGCTCGTAGCACTTCTCACTGCCTTCAGCATCTATGAGTGTCTTCATTCTGGTTTTAGGGCAATGCATACCACAGAGAATGTGCTGATCAGCGTACACAATAACCTTCTCAAGGCAAAAGATAGGGACAGCAGTCAATTCTCGTTGTCTTCAACAACTCCTAAGCATTTGACACCATGGACCATGGACTGCTACTGGATCAGCTCAGGGAGAACATAGGACTCACTGGCAAAGTCATCTGCAGATTTGAGTCCTACCTCATGGGCAGGACACAAAGGTTAGTGTTGGGAAATATTTCCTAACTCCCAGTGGTCCTACTTGTGGGGTACCACAGGGCTCGGTCCTGTCACCCATGTTGTTCACAGTGTACATGCTGCTCCTGGGAAAGATCATTAGACAGTATGGAGTTGGGTTTCACTGCTATGCAGATGATACTCAGCTGTTTCTGTCTTTTGCACCTGTGATGCATGACATGGCTGATGTGCTTAATAAGTGCCTGGTTGAGATACAAGACTGGATGTCGGGCTTGCTGAGGCTTAACCCTGACAAAACTGAAGTACTGATGGTTAAGGTGGGTCATAGGCAGAAGTAGCAGCTGCCAAGAGAGCGAGAGAGAGAGATGGGGCCTCAACTCAGCTATTCTGGGCTGTTGGCAGCTGCTGTGGTGAGAAATCTGGAAGTCATTCTGGATGAGAGGCTAAAATTTGAGGCACAAGTATTGTCACTTGTTTGGAATGGCTTTTACCATCTAAGGAATATCTCCTGGATTAAATCCCTTATCCCCCTGATCACTTGGCCACACTGGTACATGTTTTTGTGGCCTCAAGGCTCAACATCTGCAATGCTCTGTAGCTTGGGGTCAGTAATGCAGAACACAGCTTCTAGGTTGCTGACTGGCTTTTTGAGGTCTAACCATGTCTCCCCAGCACTGTGTGAACTGCATTGGTTGCCAGTTAAGGGGTGTATCTCCTTTAAACTTAGGTTACTAACTTATAAGGCTGTAAATGGCTGGATCCGGGTTACCTGTCTGATCTCCTGTATCCTTTCATGCTCTCACACTCTCTCTGCTCCACTGAGGTGGGACTCCTTGTTATTCACAGGACCCGGCTTAAAACCTTGTGGGACTGGGCCTTTGAATAGGTAGGCCCAGTTCTACAGAACTCCATTCATATGGCTCTAAGGAAGGTCCCCTTGGTGCAGGCCTTTAAAAGGCGTCTTAAGACATGCAGTGAAGCCCGTCGGATGAAGTGCAGTGTCACAGGATTCCTGCATGACAAAAGGGATTAACTCCCATTGAAATGACATTGTTTGCTGCAGTAACTCTACTGCAGAATTCTGCAGAGTTGGGCTTCATCCTGGTGGGCTTTGCCGTATCTCTTTGTACAGGAGTATGGAAAGTGAGGGTCCCTGTGTTAAAGGGACACTGTCAACCCCCTTAGGTCTCAAAGTATCCCTTGTTTAAAAAACATATTTAATGATTGCCAAAATTCTGTAAAGATCATTGAGGTAGCTGGTAGTTTTATTCTGGCTCTTATTTTCTTTAAAAAAGTAAAAAACAGACTGTCCAACATACTGGTGTTATCACACCAAAACACTTTTGTTTACATTCCTTGATCAACTCCAAATGCATCTTTCATGGACATGGGAACACCCACAACTCAGTCTAGCCACCTATGGTGCAGTGGGAGTTTAGGAAGCTACTTTCTTATGAGTGACTGCACTGTCTGGGTGTGTTTCTAATGCTCAGGAAGTATGCAGTAAGAACAGAACCAGGATTGTAAACAAAAACAAGGTTGTTTATAAATATACATTGCCATACATTTTAGTTCTACTAAGCAAGGAGGCAGACAAAACAAACAGCAACATCAGTGAATTTTAGAGATGGTAAGCAATCATAAAATGTGGGGTTTCAGCTAGAAATAATATGACAAACAGGTTGACAGTGTCCCTTTAAGCTGCCCCAGTACTGATTTTAGCTTACATTATTTATTTATGAAAATTAGCTGTATGTAATATTCTGAATATTAATTTATGGTTTGTTCTACCGCTGCCTCCCTAAATTGTAACAGCGCCCTAAGCCTCAGGGGAAGTACGCCACAAAGAAATAAAATCTACTACTACTGCTTCTCAACACAGTTCATTATTCACTTATATGTATATTTTTACTCTCATCTGTCCTTTCTCCAGTGAGAAAATATTTAGTTGTTGTGGGCTCAGTTCATACTCCAGTCCTTCCATGCCCGTAATCAATCTCGATGTTCTCCTCTTAATCTATGACAGCTCCACATTGTCCTTCTTGTAGTACCATGCTCAGAACTGGGTACACTACTACAGGTGGGGCGTCAACAACACATTGTTTAGTACAGTGTCACACTTCTCTTGACTTGTGTTCTGTTCCCACTTGACACATCCATATATCCTAATTGACCTTCTTTACTGCTGCTGTGCACTGCTGCACTTGCTACCAAGTCCTGTCGAAAATGAATTATTTTCTTTCTCTGTTACCATAGATTTTATCCCCTTTATGTTCTATGTTCAGACCATTTTTTGGCACTTAAGTGCAAACCTTTTCACTTATCTAGCAAATGTTTACTGTTTTAGAGCTTTAAACAGTGAATACAGAAAATGTCAATGACATTTCTCAACTTTGTGTGTGAATTCTGTGGTCACAGTGGCATACTAAGAAAAAGAAAAAGTAATGCTGACATAGTAAAGTAGTTTTATGTGAAAATGACTCCATATATCTCTTACTTACTTTGATTGCATGAAACTGAAAGGAAGAGGATAGCTGAATGTGGAATTACTGTGAAATGTAAGCTGTTATTTGAGTTTGAAATCTCATTTTGCTCATTGTGTGCAGTGAACCCATAGCAAAGCTTGAGGTCAGAGAGAGCTGCCCTGCTTCTTTAATGATGTGTTTTGGTTCACTTGCTTGTTCTGCAGACCCTGAAAAATTGAAAGTCCTAAACCTGCAACTCCAGCCTCTGTGTCTAGTATGACTCTGTTTCAGTGTTATGTTGCAGATGGTCTACATAAGACCACTTCATGTTCAGAAGTTTGACTTTTTACTGTACATAACCAATGTGTGATGTGATGTGATGTGACTTGTAATTTCTTGTGTGATATTTTTGTTTGTATCACAATTTCAGTATCATCCATGCAAGGGATAGGCACAAGGGAATTTTAGCTGGCAAGCAAGGGGTTAGGGAAACAAAAATCTAGTAGGATTTGTAGTGCCAGGATAGGACAGGCAAGGAAAAATGGGCACATTGGGTTGGCCAAGCAGTCCTTATTTGCCATCAAATTATATGTTCCTATTTTTCATAATCAGATCACACTTTTTTATACTGTAAAACAATAGGCAGTCCAATCTGTTAAGTTTTCAAAACCACATTTACTTTGGCAGACAACATTCAGAACAAAATTTCAGCACCCATGCCTCTTCAGGTATTAAAATCGAAATGTGAATTGGAAACACAAAAAAAATGGGCTAGACAGATTCCAAAGAACTGTTATATGAGTATCAGCTTCCGGCAAGCAGCAAGGATAGCACCCATGTAGAGGTGACTATTCCAGGCAAGGAACAAAAGGTACAGTAGTTTACAAAGCAACTATCAAATGGTACTGGATTAGTGGAGGCACAGACTTCATAAACATACTGTAGTTTACAGCTATCACCAAACTGAATGTTTACTGAAATAATGTGTCTGAACAGTCTCAAGACAGGCCAGACAGTCTATGAGGAAGGCAATTCAGTCTGGTGTTAGATTCCAGAACAACAAACTAGGAAATCTCAGGTTTGAACTCCCATACACTCACTGGCACAGTGTGTTACCATTACCAACCATTGGCCTCACTGTGTTTCAGTCCAAAATTGAGGTAAAACTAAGCTGAGGCAAGAACTCGGTAAAAAACACAAGCCAGCTTATATTAAATAATTTTCAGTATTTATATCCCCTCATTCTTTAATACTGAGGAAAATTCATGGAAACAGGATTCTTGTGCCCCAGCCATCAACTGCTTCTCCTGCATTTCTCTCCACTGAAATCAGAACTCTCTGTGGCAACATGTGACTGATTGACTGATTGATTGATTGATTTAGTTTTTGTTGCCTGGGAAAGGAGGGCCAGACAATACTATTTTCAGCCTCTCACTGAGGGGAAAGGGTGCTATAGATGTAAACAAACTGAAATGGAACCAGATTAAGCTGTTGGTGAATTAGAAACATGTGGCCAGGACACTGGGAGAATTCCCCTACTGTCCTGTAGGGGGACCCTCTTGCCATCTGGCATTTTGCCAAGATGGCAGCTATGGACGAGCCAGGTGTGGATGTTGTAGGTATAGAGGAGTGGACATCCTCCTCCATTACCTTTTCAGCTGAGGTTCAAACTGCACAAAGTTTTTCTGAAAGTGTAATGGAGTCTATGGCTGGTACTGACCAGAGCAATAAAGATATTGCAGACACTGCTTTAAATGTCCAGAGGAGATATGAGGAGGAGCGGCTGCAAGCTATGTTGGAAGAAAGACATTTCTATTGAATTTAGTGGCAGAAAAAGAGGTTCATTTTGAAAAAGAGAGAAAAATTGTACCAGCTAAATACATTGCCTGCTGAAACAGAGCCTGCATCTGTTTCAGCTGTTTCGGCTCTTGCAGAGAATCCGACTGTGTGCCCCAAAACCATGGCATCTTCAATGCCACAGTTCACAGCTGAAACTTTCAGCTGTCAAATACATTAAAGGAGAAACTACGCAAAGATAGAAAAAGATCTAACATCACTGCAGCAAGCATGTTTTCCACCATGGAGGATGCCAGGGCTCAAGCTACAGTTATTTGGCTGCTTCCCAGGGATTTTACATCAAAGGCTGCGACTGTACCTATGGACAATACTGGTAAGACTACATCCAGGAACAATATGAATTCAAGTGAGAAAACCTTTTTCCCTGATACACAACATAATGTGGGAGCTAGAGGGAAACCAATGAAACATTTAGGCATTGCCAGAAGTCATGGTTTACAAATGAAAAAAATCGGCTACTAAAGGGCAACCTGAATCTTGGTCTATGGAGTGGGCACTGATGAATGCAAGGTGGCTTAAAACAGTAGACAATAAATGGGTTCCTGGGAATGTTATTGTACCAGCTCCAGATAACCCCAAAACTGCTTGTTTGAATGAGAATACTAATGCTTTGGACAATGATATTGGTAATGAGAACAGAAATACAGTGACTCAATCTACTGATACTAATATGACAATGGGGGATTCTGACAATGCAGTTGCCAGACCAATTCATCCCCTCTCCCCCCACAGAGAGGAACTGGCAGCTAATACAATCAAAAAGCACCCATCTTCTAAGTCTGATGGGGACTCCCAGGACGATGGAGACAACGATTCTGTATCCCAGCCCCTTCCCTGGCAGGAGGTACCACCTAAGACTTTTAAGGTGTTGTATTTATTTGCTGCACAGGGAGAGCCACTGAAAAGGTGAAATGTGGTCCAGCTACTATATAGGAGTAATATTGAAACCCCTCCAGACAGGGTCCTTGTCATCAGAAGTTTATTTAAAAATGAGATTTTCTTTTGCTATGGAATTGTTTGCTGTTACACGTATTTCTGGAAAAAACCATGTTTGACATCAGTATTAAGACCTTAAAAGCATTAGAGCATTTTTGGTTGAAATATGAACAGCTTAAAAACACAGAATTATGGTCCAATTTTACTGCCGTTCCCCTATCCAAACCTGCTGTTAAAATCATTATAATTATGTTCAGGAATGAATGTGTCAATGTTTCAGTTATATTGTATTGGTTAAACAAAGATGTGATGTTCTAGACAAACACTGCTTATTATTGATACTTGAAAAGTATGGACAGGAGGATGGTAATTTAAAGTAGTCTCAGAAAGACAAACACAGGCATTTGCAGTCTCCCGGGTAGCTTTTACTTGGAGAGGAAAAAGGGGTGCGTTTTTACTCTGGATAGCCATGAGCCTGACAGAAATGTGGGTCTCAGAGGCATCCTAGTACTGCTTGTGGAGCACAGTGTTGCAGCTTTTGCTTTGAATATGGCCTCACAGCACGGGATGTACAAACCCATTTTGATGCAACTTGTGTGAGGAATCGGGCCATGCTTTTCAACAGTCTCCCTGGGCCTCACACAACAGAAGCAGTGGATCGAGAAGACTTAATTAATAGGGAACAAGCAAAGGGGGCAGCAGAAGCTTCTACAAAGAGATCTGGGAAACAGAATACTACTCAAAGGGAAGAGGAAGCAGTTTCTGCTGACCACACATGGCCTTCTACAGCAAATACTCAAGCACCTGAGAATGCTGTTAGTCAGCAGACTGAGAGGGTTGAGTTGAACCCCTTATTTCTAGCTAAACAAATGATGGAAGAGATTTCCCCCTCTGTACCATCCACAAGTAGGGGGATCCCACTTCTCAGAAAGACATGCCTCTCCCCCTCCCCATCCCCCCTTGAGAGACAGACATGGTGGTTATCTCCTCCAGGAAGAGGGGACAACATGGAACTGAAGTCACAAAAGGAAAACAACCTGCAGAGGTGAAAACACAAAATAAGTATGCCATTTTAGCATCCTCAAAACAGTGGGGCAATATGAACAAAGAGGAGATGGACTCAGAATCCTCTTCTTTCATGTCCTCAGTATAAGGGCTCTCCTAGGACTGGGATGAGTCCCTGCAGGAATCCTCAGCCTTAAAAAAAAAATGAAATGGTGTTGCACTACCGCAGAGTCTCCCCCTTCCACGTAAAGTTTACTCATGTGCAGAACAACTCTAATAACCCCAGTATCAATAAATCTAAACAGTATTAAAACTTATAAGAAAAGGAAAACAATATGAAAAGCCTTAGACACTCTACTCAAGAATATATTCTTTCTTCAAGATACTAGATTAAAAACTGTATACAAAATCATGGCAGCAAAATAGTAATGGCCATGCAGGACCTCTTTTGGGTCCAAGGGGACTGAAAAATGTGATGGGGTGAGCAGTTTGTTTAAAAATGTTCTGTAGCAGGTACAAAGATTAATAGAAATAGAACCAGGTAAAGCACTCTTATCAGACATACAGTAGCACAGGGATGTCAGCAACTAAGATGAATAAATGTATATGCACCACAGACAAAAGCAGGCAGGATAGCACTTTTTCAGAATATACGTCCATATTTAAACACAAAAAAAAAAGTTATTTTAGGCGGAGTCTTTAATTGTGGTCTCTCTTTACAAGACAGAGGAGGAACAATGAAAAAAAATACAATGATATGAACTATTTGCAAAATATAAGTAATACAGTGGAGTAGTAGGATGTCATGGTCCTCGGTCATACAGACCTTGTGGCCACTTTCTTTGAAGACACTTTAACCACTAGAATAGATTTTTTTTTTGTGTCAAAAGCACTTTATGTAAGATTGACTAAGACCCTTGCATTTAAAACTCTGATCATAAGGCTATTTTTTGCTTCTGCTCTGTAAGACCTGTTAGTAGTGCTGGTCAAAAAAAATTGTGGAGGTTGAATGGCTCCCTACTAGAGCAGCAAAATGTTAGGAATCAATTGGTGGAACTGATTACTTTAAGGCCAGATGTACTTTGATTACAGGATATGATTCAGTGGAACAATGGTGGGAAGACACCTAACAAGAAATCTCTGCTTGCTTTCAAAAATGGGTTCACCAGAGACATAATGTACAGCATTTAAAAGATGTGTCTCTTAAAGCCCATTTGCAAAAACGTATTTCACAACAACAGGAATACTGTATTAATTTGTCAGACCAAATTAGTCATATTAAAGATGAAATGAGACAATTTCAGTATAATAGATTACAATCCCTAGAACAGGAATAAAAACAATTTGGGAACTGAGGCAAGACTTAAGCACTGGATGCTTTTCCAGTTGTAAAGATAGGCTAAATAGGAGGGTTTTGACAGAAGTCAGAAGAAAATTGACTTGGGTAATTACTTCAGAACCCAAGGCAATACTAGCAGAAGTACAAGAACATTGTGCAGACATGTTTGGAGTCCCCGGGACCTCTAATGAGGAGTATGAGTTATTAGACACTCTAATCATACCAGATATTCCTAATGACATCAGAAGCCAAGTTGCATATCGCATTCCTGTTTCAGAAATAGAATGGGCTATAGGCCATCTTGGCAATGATTCAGCTCCTGGGTCAGATGGCCTCCCAATGCAGTTCTATAAGACCATTAAGGAATACTTGTTGCCAATTCTACAAGCACTATGCAAGGAGATGTTGAACATTGATGCACTACCACAATCCATGAAAATGGTAGCCCATGAACATAGTAAAGTACAAAACGCCGATTACAAAAACAGTAACAAAATATAGCGACTGCACATATGATGATTAGGGGTTCCGCCCTCCCCGAATATCCACTTCCAGAGTTGGTATATTTAGTAAAGGGAGGCATGGGGGGGTGATATAGGTAATTGGAGACCATTATATTTATCAAATTCAGATGTGAAAATATTATCAAAATTCTTAGCACAACATTTTCAGTCTGTAGCTACCAAGGTAATCTCTGAGAAACAACCTGCATCATTCAGAATAGACATACTGGGGATAATTTGATAACATTGGGCCCTATGCATGATCCCTACACCATGGAAACTGGGCACATAGGCATCAATATGTGTGAATTCTGCAGAGTGGCCAGTGGCATTCACAAATGGGGTGCAAGACAGTTATGTACCTGATCCCCCTGGCCGTGTGGACGGCAATGTGCCTGGGGTGGGCGGGGTGCATGCCTGCACTACACACCATTCACAAAGACACATAGTGCTGCTCACAGAGGGTGTAGTAGGGAGCACGTTATGCCAGGGTGGACCCTGATGTAACCACAGTATGCTCCCTGCCCTGCTCACACAGGGCCCCCAGCTGGCCCCAGCAGCAGAATGGTAGCCCCCCCAAACCCAACTGTACCCCTGCCACATGCCCGTAGGTCAGTTTCCACACACTCCTGCCCTGTCCCTGTAGTTGCACAGCAGACCCTTCCCCCACACACATGGCAGCCCTGTCCTATAGGTGCACGATGGATCCCCCCACACTTGAGTGCCCCATCCCATAGTTGTAAATGCATATCCCCCCACCCACTCAAACACTTGTAGAGACCCCACCTCCAAACACTTGTTGTCCCTGTCCCCTGTGCAATACTAGGCAGTCTCCAAGCAAACACAGAGGAGCAGTCAGCAGGACAAAGCAGGAACCAAGCTATTGTAGCCCAGTATGCCTTTCCTGGTGCAACCTGTGCCATACAGGGAGCTACATTAATATCCCCAGTGAAAACATCCCCAAACCCGAATCTTTATTGGTAGACAGTGCCCCCCAACGCCCACGGCTCCAAGAACCCCTCCTCCATCCCCTGTACCAGCATGGCAGTGCCGCATCTAGGGACAGCCAGTGCCACATCCCTCCTCACACCTCCTCAGCCACTGGCCATCCAACTAATGTAGGAAGTGCACTGCTATAAATAGGTAACATGCTTCCAGCATCAGTTGGATGGTCAGTGGCCAAGGAGGAGTGAGAAGAGATGTGCCACTGGCCATCCCTAGCTGCAGCACGGCCATGCTGGTACGGTGGATGGGAGAGGGGTTGTTGGTGCTGCGTGGGGTGGGGGGGCATTGTCCACCAATGAGCGGGTCTGGGAGATGGGATCGGGGGGGTGGACATGCGCAGTTGTATGGGTCCAGGATCATCCTTAAGGGGCTCTCAGTTGGGGGGTACATCACCTACTGTGCCTTGGCGCAGATGGGTCAGGGGTGTCATTCATCACTCGTGGATGAGGCTCAGATGTGTGTGGGGGTTGTCTGGCTGCTAATGGTGATAGGGCTCAGTTGTGTTGAAGGGGTTGGTATTATGCACACGGGGATGGGGTTCAGCTCGGTGGGGGTGAATGTGCACCTGGAAGTACCATGGAGATGGGTATC
The DNA here is from genome assembly GCA_016271365.2 of Neoceratodus forsteri. Taxonomy (NCBI): domain Eukaryota; kingdom Metazoa; phylum Chordata; order Ceratodontiformes; family Ceratodontidae; genus Neoceratodus; species Neoceratodus forsteri. The sequence goes on from CM057449.1 coordinate 378,586,744, forward strand.
AGGCAGGGAGGGCCCTGGACAATTGGGCCTTGGTGCGGAGGACCGGGTGCATGTGGTGGCTATTCATGCACCTGGCCCCATGCCTACCTGCACAAGGGATCCACTTTGGGACCCAGGTTGGGCATCCAATTGGATGCCCACCTGGGTCTGTTACTTTGCCCATGGCTGCCTTGTGCAGTCCTGTGTGCTGAGGGAGTGGGGCCACAAACAGGTGCTCCTCAGGTGCATGCAGTAGTGAATGCTGCACACCCTCTGCCTGTCCAGGGCCGCGGAGCTACACGGTTGGGGTACATACCTTGGGCGCATACTTTCCATCCGTTAGTGCATAGCCATCAAGAGAATTAATTTGAAGAAGTCATAGAGGCTTGGTTGAAGGTTTTCTATTACACTTAGATCAAGAGAAGGCATTTGATAGAGTCCCTTATGCCTATCTAAAGAAAGTATTATTAAAATATAGGGTTCCACAGATATTGGTAAACTGGATCATGATTTTATACCAGCATGCTCTATTAATCCTATGTGTTAATTCACAATATGGGAAGAAAATACCAGTTAGGGTGTGTGACAGGGCTGCTCATTAGGCACTATGTTGTAAGTCTTTACATTAATCTTCCTACTATGTTTACTCGAGCAACATCCCTACATTAAGGGGATACAGATTACTGAAGATAGTTTTGCAGTGAAAACTTTAGCTTATACAGATGATTTATGTAACATCTTAGACAAAACATGATGTAGGCCAGAACACACAAGGTGTTATTAATTCATGTTCCATTTTGGCAGGAGCTAAGATTAACTACAATAAAAGTATTGGGCTCCCTATAGGACCATTATGGAAACCACCAACAGTGGATGTTATTGCAGGAATGCAAGTTAGTACAGCTCTGATTAACATTTTGGGAGTGACCTTTGGAGGTCAGAATATGAACACAGATGATTGGAATGACGGCATTCAGATAGCAAAAAGGCAGCTTTCCCTATGGAGAGGGAGGACTCTGTCAAAAAAGAAATGGGTTAATTAGATTAAGACCTTGTTACTCACTTGTTTCCTATACATTAGTTAAGTATTCCCACCGCCTCAGGGCTTAGAAACCAAACTGTATAGTACATTCTTTCAAGGTTTTTGGGGTAGCCACTTGAATCCCATAAAGAGGAACATTACATACAGGCCATATAAGGAAGGAGGGGTAGTAATGGTAAACCCCATGGCATTCTGTTTTTCAATATGTCTCTATAATAACATAGTGGTAGCTTTAAAAGGATCAAGCAGTGTTGTGGAACAGTGTGCTTCTGTTGGTAATGTCGGAGGAGTTCAGCACATTTAGGGGAATGATGGAAATATCTTGTAATGTTCCAAACAGTTTCCAGGATTTCTTTTAACTGTGCATGTTTCTCAAGCATATAACTCACCACCAGATTCTGTGCATGTGTGAAGCAAGGTGCATAGCAGAAAGCCCCATCATTCATGGCCTTCAGTATGTTACTCCCACTGTCTGTCACAAAAATTCCCACACTCAGGTTGTGAGGGTAAATCCTGATGTCCTGCATTAATTGTATGAATCACAGAATATTCTCCCCACTGTGTTTCTCCTCCATGACTGACACATTAAGTAAGGTACTCCCTATGGCACTGTTCCTCTATGAGGCTGTCTGTTTCACGATAACTACTGCAGGGGCTGGTGTTGGTGGTGGAGGTGGGGCAGCAGTGGTGCTGCTGGCACTTGACACAGCCCAATGAGCAGAGAAACTTAGAAAACATTGCTTTGCAGTACTGCTGCAGAAGTCACAGGTCAAATGCACATACCCCCCTCCCCCCACTGCTTGCCTCAGAAGGGTCACCATCTGTGTGCGTATGGCCTCATACTTTGCAGTGAGAGCATGCCAAGAAAACATGCAGAGTGATGGAGTGCTGTATTTGGGTTTCAGCTCATACAACAGTCTTTGAAATCTGGTGTCTTCCACCATGGAGAATGGCTGCAGATCAAGCACCATCATCTCACCAATCAATTGATTTGTATAGCTGCTGGATGAGTAGGTGGCATTTTTATGTGGGGGGCATAATGACTCCTGGAGTGTGGTTTGTTTGGTGGCAATAAATTCTGGACTAACACTAGTGCTGCTACTGCATCCACTACCACTATTATCCCTGCCTAGTTGTGGTGCTGGTGGTGATGGTGTGGGTTGGAGTGGTGTTCTGGGAGGAGTGCCACTAGTGTCAGTTGACTTTGACTGCTGCTGCCATGGAGCTGCATAATTTGAACAAACCATCTGATCCCACCACCCATACCTGGCTGTTGCTGATGAGTCCAACCTGTGTGTGGATTGTGAAGGGATGTGACTGTTCGCAAGATGCCGTGTTCATGCTTTAGATGATCAGCCAGAACACTGGCTCCCAATGTCCATGTGGATTTACCCCTGCTGATCTTTTCCTCACACATGTTGCAACATGCTGTCAGTGGCTTTGTAGGGTCATTCCTAAAACACTCCCATACTGCAGAACATCTCTTTACTTTCTTAGCTATATGACCACCAGACTGAGGGATCGGGGGGGGCCTTAGAAGAACTAGGGTGACCACTGTGAGATTTATTTTCTTGATCATGGGGGAGGAATGATGTAGCTGCTCCACATGATCACCAGAAGTAGTAGCTGCAGCAGTAGTATGACATGTATCAGGCGGGACTGGGAACTTGACCTGAGATTTGGATTTCCCTGCTTTATCAAGTTGCTTTTGTTCTTTTCCCTTCCTCATTGCTTTTCTTACTTTCCCACTTTTGTCCTCCCATACTGGTGGTGGTGGTGGTGGTGGTAGCCTCCGTTCCTCAGAATCATAGTCCTCTTCAGAGGAGCTTGTTGTAACTGACAACAGACTTTCAATCTCCACTTCCTCTTCCCCTTGTCCTGCTTCTTTCTCCAATGCTCCCTCCTTTGCCTCCACAACTTCTTCCCCGCCCATCTGCACCTAGCTCTCACCTTATGATTCACCATTCCCATGCCCTTTTCCTGCTGTCTTCTCCTTTTCCTGTGATTCTGCTCCCCCTTCTGAATCACCAGCACCTCTTCCTCCTCTGGCATCTCCACCTCCGTATCTTCTCCCTCTGTGGCAGTCTCCTCCACTGCAACCAGCTGTGCCAGTGGTGGACATGCTACTGGCTTGATTTTATGAAACAGAGGGGTTGGTATACCATAAGCAGCACCTTACCCATGTGCATCAAACAATTAATTTTCCTCAGGTGACAGGCTAATAGTAGTATCAGACCCAGACTCAATCCTTGATTTGGGACATGTGGGTACATTCGGAGAAGGAGCATCATATAGTGCCTCAAGCCAGTGGTGGCAGACAGGAAATTGCTCATGGTGCTTACCACAGTGTGGATGTACAGGTTGCTTAGTTGGCACCCCACCTGGCACTGCCAGCTGCTGTTGTGTGGTTTGCACAAGATGCAAAGGTGGAGGTCCTGTCTATACATCTTTGGAATGAGATGGATGTTCTCTGGGCATTACATCACCACCATGGGTAGTAGGGGAAGCAAGGTACTTTAAGGAGGATTAGGACCATGAGCAGTGGAAAAAGTGTGTTTCTGCTTTGTTCCAACGGGTTTCAACACCACCAGAGGCACCACTGTACACTGACTGTGCCTGACTGGGAAAGCTCCTGCTTACATGGTCATACAACCATCTGACTTTTGCAGACTAACAAATCCCCATGTTTTCTTTGATTGCACTATTATACAAACCACCTTAGTACACCTTTCAGTCTAAAACCTACCACCACCACCACCAGCACAAACTCCATGTCTCTGTCCTTCTCCCTCTAACATTCTCACCATGTACATCACCCCCACCACAAGTCACACAACTATGACTGATACTTGCCGAACTGCTACTTGCTATGGGGACAGGTATCACAATGGAACCTTTACCAGCTGTTCCTCCTCCTTTTCCAGGCCTCCCTGATCCCCTTTCAGGACATCCTTGCTTCATCTTTATGGCAGATATAGGCAGCTTGCAGCAATCAGATAAAGCATTTCAGAAAAAGGGTCTCTCAGGAACCCACTTCATGTCATGAAAACTACACTGCAATTGGATAAAGTGCTTCACAAGATTGGGGTGGGCACTTGCTCCCTCTGACAGACCAAGCACCCTCTGCCTGTCTTGAAAACTATGCTGCAATTGGATAAAATGTTTCACAAGATTTTTTTTTTGGGGGGGGACTTTAGCTCCTGCAGTCAAGTCAGGTACCCACTGCCTGTCACAAAAACTATGCTGAAAATGTATAAAGTGTTTCACAAAATTTGGGGGTCCAGGTCCCCCAGGTAGGCCAGGCACCTACCCACTCCCTGTCATAAATAAAGGATAATGTTTTTCAAAAGATTTGGTAGGGGGTGCTCAGGCAGGCCAGGCAGGCACCCACTGCCTGTCACAAAAACTACACTGCAATTGGATAAAGTCTTTCATAAGACTGGAGGAGGGGGGAAGGCTCAGGCAGGCAGCTGCTGCCACCCATCCAAACTACACTGCAATTGGATCAAGTATTTCACAAGACTGAGGGGGGCTCAGGCAGGCAGCCACTGCCACCCACCAAAACTACACTGCAATTGGACCAAGTATTTCACAATATTTGGAGGAGAATTAGGCAAACTGGTGACACCCTGACTGAACCACCCACAATAACCAAAACTACAACTTGATAAAGTTATTGACAAGATCAGGGGCCTTGGCACCCAGTGAAGACAGCTACAACTTTGGGAGATTTGAGTACAGCAAACAGTGTAGCTGTACTGCTGGGCAGGCCATGATCACTCTCCCCTCCCTCCTGCTTGCCTTTATAATGTTCTTTTTCTTTCCTTTCCCTGCCTGACAAAATCTGTGGAACTGGCAGCTTGCAACTCTCAGAAACTGCTTTTTCTTTCAATACTTGGAAGGCAAATATAGCAATTTGGCAACCTTTCCCTTTGCTGACAAAAATATTGCAGAACACATAGCAAGGTGCTTTCTCCCTAACATCAACACTATAGTGGCACACAGAGCTGCATAATGCGTGGTTTTGCTGTGATTCCATGTCCCTGATTGGTTGCTGAAGGTCAGGTGGCTGCCAGAAAGCTTCACATGCTCTGTATGTGCTGTCTTGAAATATAGTTGTATCATGCCCAGAAAAGCATCGAAAAGTCAAAGTGTTTGTTTTTTGTTTGTTTTATTTATTTATACTGGAAAGTCCATGGGCCAAAGACCCATTAACATGGTCCACCAGTTTCGTGAAGTGAAGATGACAATCTTTGGACTGGCTTTGATTGGTCAAAAAGCACCGCAGATCAGTGGTTCACCGAATGACCCTTCAGCTTTGCACTCACCCTTAGTCCTTTTATTATTATGCATTTTTTATACATATTTTGTTTGTACAGCCACAATGGCTATGCATTTTAATGTTCTAAATAAACTTTGTTTTGACTTTGACTGTTAAATACCTTGAAGTCCTCCCAGACCCAAGCTTGGCCTACTCAGAACACAACTTTACTCTCAGCAAATTGACTAGCCAAACATTTGGGGAACTGTACAGGCTCAAACATTGTCTTGTATCTGAAGTAAGGCTGGCAATTGCTAGAGGTACTCTTCTACCCACCTTGGATTATGACTCACTATACTACTGCAATATCACTGCTGCAGAGCCATAAAAATACTTGAGACAGTTTACAACAGTGTCCATCAATTTGTACAGCTGCTATAATACCAACCATTGCAAACTATATGCTGACCTTGGCCGACTTCAGTCTAAGTACATGAAATTTATACTTAGGCTGCTTCATTGCTAAGCTCTTAAGGGAAACCCAGCAACACCCTTTCCTGTGGATGCTTGTGCCCAAGAGGAATGGTAGAGACCTAAGATCTCCCTCCAAACTACTACTTTCTGAATCCTACATATTCAGTACCATGGCCATGAAAGCCTGATAAGTGTCTGCCCCACCTTTGAAATATCTTATCCTGTGAACTGATGCATGCCCCAGTCTTTTGAACTTCAAACAGGATCTTAGGAATGACTTTATGTTCCAGTGTGTGTGCCACTGCTACCCAACTGCATGACTTGGCTTCTCTTCATTGTATCCTTCCACCACTCTCCCTAATGTATTATATAGTCTACAATTGGTACTTATTTATGTATGATTCCTGTACATAACTTGCAGCATTGTACTTTCATGTATGTTATTTTTACTTTAATAAGTCTAGTCCACCTGGGAATAGAAGTAGGAGATTGTTTAGGAAAGAGGTTTGGTTTATAGTCTGTTTTAACTGAAATATTTGAATAGTTTTGTACTTGAAATTAGTTCTGTGTGTTAAAAATTACTACTCTGAGTTAGAACTGTTACTTGGGCTATGGTATTGTAACTATTGGGGCTTGTGGGAACACGTTGTTTGGCAGTGATAATTAGAGTGAAATTTAATGTGATGTTTGCCTGGTGGTAGAGCCTCCCTCCCACCCTGTTTTGTAGGCTTTCTTAAATACTGAAAAGCCACTGAGGGCTGGGATTGAAGGGCTGTGCATTTCTGTTTGTGACTGAAATGTGAAGCAACAGGAACTGGTGGGCCTGTGGCATCATACGGTACCTGATGTCTGCATAGACACGCTGTTAGCAGGACTGGACACACACTGGACTGTATGTGTTTGTGAGACTTGGGAACATTATTGGTGGGGTTGAAATAGGGTTCTAAAACAACTGCAGTCAGTATAGACAGAGAGATGGTATTCCAGGGGGAAGGGACTGAGAAAAGGGGTGTGTGCCATTATGAGCAGAGAGGGACAAACAGGGTGGCCACATTCCACCATGGCAGGCATCTTCAGAAGGGTTGTAGGCTGCACAGGCTGTGGGGTGGCAATAATTCTCAGTTGGGCCAGGAGAGAAGGAGGCTTCCCACTCTGTAGACAGCTATCTCATATCAGGAGTGAAGTATATTGGTTAAGGAGTAAGCTGGGGGAGTTGGGGGTGTGTCCAAGGATAAGGGGTGTGGATATGGGTGGCAGAAGGGTGGGGCTGAGGGGAGGCTGGGGCAATGCTCTGAAATTACAGGACATTATGTTACACCAAACAGGAGGTGGGATATTAGGGACAGAGGACCCTTAGATAGGGATGTTGATGCTAAGGGAAAACTTACAGGGTAAACATTCCGAATATAAAGAGAGTGGAGGGGGAAGAGTCGGGAGGCGCTGTTGTGGGGAAGCCTAGAAGAGCAGACAGTGAGAAGGGAGGGGCTGTTGTGGATAATCCTAAAAGAGCAGACTGTGGGAAGGGAGCTCCTAAGGAGAACAGGGCAAGAGGAGAGTAAGGGGGCAGTTTAGAGAGGCAGTCGGGGGAAACTTAGGTCACTCGATGGAGGCTGGCATAGAGTGTTACAATAAATTTGAGCTGCTAAGCAACCTAGAGGGGGAGGAAGGGGTTGGTGGAAATGAAGAATCTGATACAGAGGCTGTGGGAAGGGAGTCTGATACCCATAGGGCATCACAGACCGGCAACAGAAAGGATAGAAATAGTCCCAGAGGGAGAAGGGGAAATGTAAATTTTAAGCAGATGGGGGAGATGCAACATATTGCAGACATGAGGGAGGAGAGCATGATTGGAGAGAAACTGGGAGACAAGGAGTTGGGGGGCCCCCTTCAGGAGGGGGGTCTGTAGCAAGGATGGGGCCCTAGGTAAAGGGGACCCACCGAGGTGCTCTGGAGGCAGGGGTACTATTACAAGGGAGGAGGATGGTGGTGTGGGGAAAGAGGAAACCATCAGGGCCAGGATAAATGGTTCTGATAAGACAGGGTTAAAGGGGACACCTATTCAGGGAGGGTCTGAGTTAGGTGGGAAAATAACAAGGAAGGCAGAAAGGGGAGGGTGACAAGGGGGTCTCTAATAAGGCAGGAAAACCCCCATGGAATTGAGATCATGAATAAAAAGGGGATGGGGGTTGACAGCACATAGTGGAGGTAACTATAAGGATGATGGCGGTGTTAAGATTCTGTTATTGAAGAAACTCGATGATTAGGGGTATCCATTGGGAGGGACAGTGGGGTGGATGCCATAGCCAGGTGAAGTTAGTGAGTATCTCTGGGCTGACGGAGCACAGAGCAAAGTTCATGGTGTACGAACTGGTTAGGGATTGTGGAGGGAAACTGGATTTCCTGGTGCATTTGGAAACTAACGATCTAGAGGGAAATAGTGTTTTGGAAATCCAAGCAAGGTTCCAAGAACTTGCCAGAGTCTGTAAGGATAATTAATGCAACATTTCCTTTTCAGAGATATTACCAGTACCAAAGGCCTCAGTGGAGAAAAAAATGAAGATCACAGAGGTTAATAACTGGCTCAGGAAGTAGGGTGAAAAAAGTGGGTCAGGGGAGTTAGGGAACTGGAAAGGAGTTTGGGAGGATAAGGGACTGTATGTCAAGGACAGGCTTCATCTTGCCCTGTTTGGGAAGGAAGTCCTTAAACAGGGGGTGGCTGACTACATTCAAGAAAAGTGGGGTTTAAACTTGTGAGGGGGGAGGGATAAGAGAGGGGCTGACCAGAAGCCCTCTCCTCCAGATGAGGGGAGTAACCTTCAAACCAAAGGGAGGAAACAGACTGGGGAGGAGGTTTCAGGAGGAGCAGAGGGTGGATGGATGTATAAGGAACCTGGGTGGGGTTCGGAAAAGGGGATCAGGGATAAGGGGTGGGGGGTGGTGTTAGTAAACGCCAGGAGCTTGGGAAACAATTTGCCAGAGTTCCAGGCAGTGCTGTTTGGGTGGGGGGTGGATGTGGTGGCGGCGGTCATGGAAACGTAGGCCAACAAAAACCATGACTGGTACCTAAACGTGCAGGTTTACACTATGCTTAGGAAGGATAGAAAGGAGGGCAGAGGGGGGTGGAGTGGCTATGTTCATTAGAGATGACATAGAAATTGCTAGGGTAGAAGAGGCAGAGGGAAACGTGGAGGCCTTATGGGTCACCGTACGAACCCCGGCAGGAGGTAAGGTCAAGTTGGGTGTAGTACATAGGCCCCCTGGGATGGGTGATGTTCTGGAGGATGGTTTGCTGGACAACATCATTGCCCAGTGTGGACCAAAAGGGGAGGGAGTGGTGTTGATGGGGGATCTTAATATGCCAGATACAAACTGGGGAACCATGTCCTCTAAGGTGGTCAAGGAGCAGAGGCTGCTGGACGGCTTCCAGGATGTGTTCTTAACACTGCACATGATGGAGCCCACAAGGAAGGGGCATGTCCTGGACGTGGTTCTGGCAGATGGGGATCTGGTAAGGGACCTGGTTGTAGAGGATCCCCTGACTGGAAGCAACCACAATACTGTCTGGTTTCAAATAAGCAAGGGGAAGGGAAGAGAGATCTAGGACACTGGCAGTGGACTTCAGGGGGGCAGGCTTTGTGGGCATGGGAAATATTCACTTGAAGGGGATTACAACAATGACAAATGTGGAAAAGAGATGGGAGGTCATAAAACGGGGACTTCATGAGACAGTCAGGACCTGCGCTAAGGTGAAGCGTAAGGGAGCAAGGTCAAATAAACCATGCTGGTGGTCCAGTGAGGTACAGGTAGCAGTCAGAGAAAAGAAGGCTGCCTACAAAAAATATAAAACAACAAGAGGGGATAGGGAAAAGGAAATGTACCATCTCGCATCTAGAAAAGTCACCTGGATGGTGCGGGTGGCAAAGTCCAGTAAAGAGCAGCAGCTGGCACAGGGGATACAGGGAGGGAAAAGGGGTTCTTCCAGTACATTGGGGAGCGGAGAAAAACTAAGGGCCATCTTGGCAGGTTGAGATCAGAAGGAGGGTGGGTGGAAGAGGCGAGGGACCAGGCAGAGGTATTAAATGAGTACTTCACCTCTGGGTTCACTAGGGAGGGGGGTGGGATATCTACAGAGCAAGACACGATGGGGATAGAAACAGTAGTGAGTGGGAATCAGGGGAGTAGCAGAAATGGAGCAAGAGGAAGGGAGAGGTACCCCAGGGGTGTCACATCAGGAAAAGGATAAAAAGGCCAGTAAGGAGGAGGGGACAGATGATGCTGTCTCCACTGAAAGGGCGTGGTTAGCCCTTAAGGGCCTAAAGAAAGATAAATCTCCTGGGCTGGATGGCATTCATCCGAAAGTACTATGGGAATTGGCAGACATACTGGCTGCACCCCTGGCAGAGCTCTTCAGCAGGTCGCTTGAGACAGGGTGGGTACCTAGGGATTGGCGAGATGCACATGTGGTGCCAATCCATAAAGGGGGGTCGAGGGAAGTACCAGGTAACTATAGACCCATCAGTTTGACCTCGGTGGTGGGAAAATTAATGGACAGTATACTAAAGGAACAATTGGGGGTGTACTTGGAGGAGGTGGGAGGTCTGGATAGTTGGCAACATGGGTTTGTGCCAGGTAAATCGTGTCAAACCAATCTTGTGGAGTTCTACAAATGGGTAACATCAGAACTTGACAGGGAAAGCCTGTGGATGCATTATTCTTGGACTTTGGAAAGGCATTCGACTCTGTCCCCAACAATGGTCTGGTGGAGAAACTGACGGGGTTGGGAGTAGGCCCTTTGATGGTCAGATGGATTGAAAACTGACAAGCTGGATGCACTCAGAGAGTAGTGGTTGGTGGGGAGCTCTCAAACCCTAGAGAGGTCTGTAGTGGGGTACTGCAGGGCTCGGTCCTGGGTCCAATCCTGTTTAATGCATACATTTCAGACATCAAGGAGAGTATAGGGTGTGAAATAAGTCTCTTCGCTGATGACTCCAAGATGGGAGCAGTAGTTGAGGGGGAAAAGGGGAGGTTGGCACTGCAAGGGGACCTGGACACCCTGGAAAGCTGGGCTCAGACATGGAAATTAAATTTCAATATCACCAAGTGCAAGGTGTTACATCTTGGGCAGGGAAACCCTAAACACAGGTACACCCTGGGAGGGGAGGCGCTGGAGGCCTCGATAGGGGAAAAAGACCCAGGGGTCATGGTGGATGCATGTATGAATAACTCTGAGCAGTGCAGGAGAGTGGCTAGCAAGGCAAACAGGATGTTGGGATGCATCGTAAGGGGATCACCTCTAGGAGCAGGAAGTGATTCTGCATACAATGGATTGGTTAGACCACACCTTGAGTACTGTGTACAGTACTGGAGACCACACTTGAAGAGGGACATACAACTCCTGGAGAGGGTACAGAGGAGGGTAACTAAGATGATACGAGGACTAGGGGATTTAACGTATGAGGACAGACTTGAGGAGCTCTGCCTGTTTTCATTGGAGGAGAGGAGAGACAGGGGGGACATGATTAAGGTCTTCAAGCATCTCAAGGGAATAAATAGGGCAAACACGGAGGGGATCTTTAGACTAAAGCAGGGAGGTATCACCAGAGGGCATGGTTTGAAGTTGGAAGGTGGAAGGGTGAGGAGGGAAAAGAGGAGGAGGTTTTTCACTGAGAGGGTGATGGATCCTTGGAACGTGTTGCCTGGCGAGCTGGTTCAGAGATCCACATTGGAGGGCTTCAAGACAGTGTGGGACAGACACAGAAAGCAGATGTATTAGATGATGGCCTGGTCCAGGGGGTTGGGGATGGATGATAGGGGTTTCTGCAGCATAAGGGAGGGAGCACCTCGGTACCCAACTGGGGATCTAAGGTTCAAGCAGACTCAACAGACCATAGGGCCTAATCTGCTGGCAATTAGTATGTTAGTATGTTAGTCCCATGCACCACACTCTGAATTTGTATGTCATGCAATTTCTCTACTGAATCCCTACCTGCCAGTTTTGTAATTTTTATGTTTGCCCTTGCACTTGCGCACAGCAAGCATATTGTTATGAGAGTGGGTTTGAGAGGTGTGTTACTGTTACTGCAATACAAAGCAGTTTGAAGGGGCTCATCCATGTCATACCAATCATCAATCATCAGCCAGGCTGATCATGACACTGTTCTGGTCTTGCTGAGTGTAAACTTTGTGTAGTTCAAAAGAAGAGCTGGCCAAATCTTAGGGTGGCTCTTTCCTTTGATCTGCATAATGCCACTCAGCAAGCAGAGTTGATCATGTCATGATCAGCCTTCTTTGGTCTTCCCCCAAGCATAAAAGCAATCCTTCCCATCCTCTGCCAAGTATCTCTCCCACCTCCCATTGCTTTCCACTTCTTAGGTTTAAAACACTGGGGTGCCCAATTGCAGTACTAACTAGTATCCCACATCCACCTGTTACCAGTGTAGGACACAGGATAGCCCACCCCTGGTGCCGCCAAACTTAACACCAACACTGGAGTACCTGAAATAAAGAAAAACATCCCTCGTAGTCATTTTTAATTTTATAGATCCTGTAAAAAAGAAAACTGCTCATCTATGTCTGTTGCCACCACTGGCACACCACCACCATTTCTCTCCACTCACCCGACCCTCCCACTCAGCACCCACCACCCCTCACCCCCCACCTTTTAATAGTTTGACACCAGGATGATCAATTGCCAGTGCCAGCTAGTACAGTCCCAGCCTGCCCATTTTCAATGTGTGTCACGAGGAGCCAGTGCTGTCAAACATAACACTGATACTGGGGTTCCCAATCCCCAGTGTTGGTACCTGAAATAAGGAAAACCATCCTTTGCAGTAATTTTTTTACATATCCTACAAAACAGAAAACTGTCCATTGATGTCTGTCGCTGGTGCTGGCCACAACCCACATTACCCTCCCCCCATCCGACCATCTCACTCAGCATCCACTACCCCACCCCTTACTTACCTACCTGGGATCCAACAGTGTATACCTCTCTAGATTAGTTACCTGTCTTCACTCTTCAGCACTGGACTGCAAACTGAAGAAATCAAGCATGTGGTTCAATGTATTTCAAAATACTCTGAACTTGTCCTCATAATTTGGTCAGTTTTTTTAAGATTTTTTTCCCCAAAATTTTCGAAATGGCCTTTCTTAGACCCCACCTCATGAACAGTGGTGGTAAAATTATGCAAATCCATCCTGAAAGGTGATTTTGCAGTTGCTGTGAAAAATCACCTTTCAGGCAGGATTTGAAATTGTCTCTCTTTTTTCATCTCTTTTTCATGAGGTGGGGTCAGAAGAAAGCTATGTGAAAATGTGGGTTAAAAAAAAAAATAAAAAACAACAAAGGTCTGAGTATAGATTGAAATTTTTCAGTGCACATGCATAACTCTGGTAATTTTCAATATTCTAATCCCAAATTTTCAACATAGCCTATTATTCAAGCTGGTATACTGATGCCGGAGTGACTCCATGAACACGAAGACCATCACAGCGACAGGATTTAGGCAAAATCTGCACATTGCTGTGATGGTCTCTGCAAGACCCTGAGACTGCCTTGCAGGGTGTATCTCCTGCCCTGGTCCAACTTCGACTCAGAGTTAAAATCCTAGAGACCAGGGGGTGTGGGGCAGAGCCCCTCACAAGGGGTGTTCAGGGGGGCACAGCCCCCTGATAGAAAAATGGAGGCATCCCTGACACTGCATTGCTGACACTCAGCACTGTGGCTGTTGCTGTTGGGGTTGTCTCCATGGGAGATGTCATGGCAGCATGGTAAAACCCTTCAAGCAACCTCATGAATATGACAGCTGCCATTTTATACACAACATCTGTCATTTTCTTTTTTTAATTTAATATGCTTTATTCATAATGTCACAATACATTGGAATTAAGACAACAACTGAGCCTCCAAGTATAACATTAACAACAAACTATTTTGTAGATGAAGACCAACAATATACAGTATCAGACATTACTTAGCTATTTTTTTTAAATAATACTACAAAATTTCCAAAGCCTTACCCACCACCAAGCCTTATAAAATCGGACTAAGAGGAACCAAACAAAGAGGACTTAAACAACACAATGTGGATCCAAACTATTCAGAAACCAAACCACATTGTCACATTAAGGTTTCCATATGGCAAGCATAGCATCCAGGGGACCTCATTTAGCATTAAAACATTGTAACCTATTATGCATCTTGGCTATGTGTAACTCTAGTTGCAAGGCAAGTAATATTTCTTTATGCCATTCAAGCACTGATGGTATTGAGTCATCTATCCAGTGTCTCATTATTATCAACTTGGCTGTAGCAGTTGTAACAGCCATGTAGGCCTTCCTCTGTTTAATCATGTCACTAGGCAAATAATTAATTAAGCAAATTTCAGGAGTGAAAAAAGACTCCAATCCCAGAAGGGGATTTAAAGACTTCTGAATTGCTTTCCAAAATGGCTGAATCTTTGAACATTCCCATAACATAAGAGATAGATCCCCATGATCCTTTTTACACTGCTGCACTGAGGAGATGGTAGTTTACTAATTCTGTGGAGCTTGACCGGCATAAAGTATAAGTTATGCATAATGTTAAATTGTTGCAATCTGAGCCTATCCTGTTTTATGAATTTATTCATGTATTACTCCAGATTTGATGCCATAAACTCTGATCATTACTGATATCTAATTTTTGAACCCAATAAAAGCAAATACCAGATGGCTGTTATGGACCAATCGCCTGCAATTCCTGGTACTTTAGAAACATAGTGTGGTTGATCTGCTAACTGTAAAAGAGAGGATAATTCCATCTTATTAGAATCTGTGGATTTCGAATTTTGCAGATAGGCAATTACTGTTTGCCGAGTTTGCCAATATTTAAAGGCATTCCCACTGGCCACTGAAATATTAAAACAAAATTGTGAATAAGATAAAAGTTTACCCTGTGGGGCTATATCTTCCAGGCGCAACCCATCCAACAGCGCCCAGAACATTGAGGGGCTCAGAATATTTTGAATTTGAAAATGCTGATTATGTACTAAGGGTTGTTTTGGGGATTTATGCCAATCCACACTAAGCGAGACTTGCAGTTGATGCAAAGCCTTTAGAGACCAGCCGATAGGCGTATTTCTAAGTGATTTGGGAATAAACCTTGGGGAAATATAAACAAAAGAGGGAAGGGTGCAGGAAAACTTAGCTACTAAGACTTTCTCAATTGCAATCCAAAGGGGCAGGTATGCATTGGAGTCTACTGAATGTAATGAATGAACCCAGTATGCCAATTTACTAATGTGTACTGCTGCATAGTATTTGAAAAAGGAGGGGAGCGCAAGGCCCCCTCACATTTTTGATACTCTGAGTTTAGAATACACTCTTCTAACACATTTCCCTTTCCATTCAAAATTATTTAGTAACTTTTGTAATTTGGAAAACCATGATTTGGGTAAATAGAACCCCAACATACACAGAGGATAAAGAACTCTTGGTAGCACATTCAGATATTTACTGTGTTAACTAGACCTGCAACATGAAACATAAACACCGCCTGTTTGTTCGCAATTTAAAAATGAAACCTGAATCGTTACAAGGATCGTCTCCTTTTCCCCTGAAACCTCCATTCCGCTAGCAGGAGAAGACTAAATGAAGAAAAAACAGAGCATTTGAATGGCGCTGAAGTAGAGTGAGTCCCTTGTCCTCCCCCAATGAGGACCAAAATCAATGATGAAATCCTGTCAGGAATGCTCAGCTTACAACCCTGGTAGAAACAAGTCTTCACCATACAAAAGAGCCCCAGGACACTCTTAGGTGAATACTCTCACCATCACTGGACCAAAGTTCCCTTTATTAATGCAGGAGCCATTCTAACATTGATCCAAAAGAGAGATTAATGGATATGTCCCTGTTTATTCAGATACCACACCAGGATCTCTAAAAAGTTCATTTAAATAGGTCAGGGAGCAGCTTCTTTAGCTCTATTTGAGCCATCTCATAGGTTTCAAACGAGTGCCATTGCTCATTGATTTTTACTTGTAGTAGAGCATGGTATTTCACTCGGGAATTGCTTCCCTGCCGAGATCAATTTGGAAACCAAAAGGTGCAGCTCCTGTCATTTGATCCTAACAGACTGTGGTAGATCCTGCATGATTATGATCCATCTCCCTTCCCAAAGCACTTCTTGAAGGGACTTTACTTGTATAAGAATGTGCTGTTTGTCAAGATAATTAAGAAGTTTACAGATAATTGCGATCCAGATGGAGGGAGAAGATGAAGCACCCTGTGGGCTCTCTCTACAATAGAACTTGCACCATTTGGAGACAGACCGGCAATTTTCTCAAACACCTTCTGCACAAATAGGATCGGAGATGTACCCTCCTCTTTCTCCGGAATACCGATAATAATAATCTTACTTCTTCTGCTCCTCCCCCTCTAAATCTTCCAGCTTGTCCTCAATTTTTATACTATCCTGTTTATGGAAGCGTGATCTAGCTCCAATTTGTCTGTCTTCTTGTCTAAAGACATAATACAGATTTCTGAGTCACCAACCTGAGTATTTAATAAGTCCAAAGCCACTTTAATGCCATGCACCTCCATAGAGATTTCCGAGATCGCACTTTGTAAGGGCATTATTATTTCCAGGAAATGCTCTTCCGTCAAGGCTGTAGATCCCAAGGCAGTTTTAGCAGTAGTTTGCTGAGACCACTTCAGGGCCTGGTCCTTTTCCAGCGATGGCGGAGGGGTGTGCTTTGGAGGCTGCTTTCTCATATAAACATCCATAATTAGATCTTGCAAGTTGCTGCAATCAGACATATATCACCTAAGAAACAATTTCAGATGAGGTCTGCACCAACAGTGATAGAAAAAGAGATGTTTTGACCGGGTAAGGAGTGGAGCTACACAAGGTAGCTGCTTTTCACTAGGCTGACATCATGTGACATCTACATCTGTCATTTTCAAAAGGAGCGATTATTAAAAGGCTATGTTGAAAATTTGGGATCAAAATGTGAAAGCACAAACAAGTTATGAGGAAACATTGAATTGTTCCAACATTTACTCGTAACTTTATTTTTGCAGATTTGGGCCCCCTAATGTTCAACATATCCCTTGTTTTACCCCTCCTCCTGAAAATGACAAATGTCATTTTTCAAATCCCTTCCAAAACTTGTTTTCACAGTCACATGGTGAAACCAGTTTTCAGATGGGATTTAAAAAAAAAATTCCACCTACCTCGATCTTAATTTCATCTCATAAAAAGATTGTTGGAAAATTGGGGGTCAAAATGTGGGAGCCTATCAAAAATTAGATATTGCCTCTCAGCTGTCCTACTTTGGGTAATAACAATCTAAAAACATGTAAAATCAGAACACCACTGAAAATGAGTTATTGTATCATATCTGGTCTATCCTGGGTAAATACCGTATATTATAAAAATGTGCACAAGTAAAACCCGATACAACAGTAATGCAAGCAGTGAACATTCAGCATTGACAAATGTTTGCTTCTACTTCATGTCTTTATACTGTCTGAAACAATGTCCTGCCATATGCCTCAGGCTGTGCCTGAAATTGGGTGAACTCTTGGCTCAGTAGAGGTGTGTGAAAATAAACTTCTGCCGGCAGAATTTCCATGAAAGGTGGATTTTCGCTTGCAATAAAGTACAGAAATCAAATTAGCAAGTTTCGCAGAAATTCCAACTTAGAACGGTGGAAAAAATTCATAAATTGCAGATTATTGCATTAAACTGTAGAGAGAAATGTCCACAGAAGTAATCACTGAACAGCAGAATAACTACATGTACCGAGGAATAATTCATTATACTGCAGAAATTAATAATCAGAACTGTTATTCCGGAGTTCATGTGCAATATTCCACAGTTCAGCCAAAAAATTCCTTGGAACAAGGCAAAAATCCACCAAACACATTTGGATGATTCCACTCTTGCCAATGGTGGAAGTTCAGAAAATTCTGCGAAAATTCCAAATTTCCATTAAAGTTCCACAAAAGCAGAATCTGCAACTTTCGCCCACCTCTATGGCCCCGTACACTTACCCAATTACCAAATGAGTACATAAGTAAATAAATTGGGCATTGCATTAACTGGTCTATTGTTACCAAACCCTTTGCTGGATTCTTTTTCAAAGACAGGACTGACAAGTGTCACCATCCAGTCTATTTGGACTTCTGCACTCTCTGAAAGGTTTCTGAAAACCTGAGAACGAGGTGTTACAGTCATGTAAGCTACCACCTTCATTAGCAAGCAAGCAAGCAAATCTTCATTTATACTGTATAGCACCTTTCAAAATCAAGGCACTGTACAAAATATAAACCATTAATATGCAAACAGACAACAGTATAAATTATTCAAAATCAGTCTGGGAAAGTCAATGAAAATAAATACGTTTTTAACACAGATTTAAAACTACTCATGGTCAGGCATTCTCTTAACCGATGAGGTAGAGAATTTCACAGAGTTGGTGCTGCAAATGAAAAAGTACAAGCTCCAAATGTTTTGAGATGAACCCTGGAAATCTTTAGCAATCCCTTGTTGGCAGATCGAAGAGGACGATTAGGGGAGTAGGGAGTCAGGAGATCTTTCAGGTAGTCGGGTCCCTGTTTGTGTAGGGCTTTGAAGGTAAGCAAGTCTACCTTATAGGTAATCCGCCACTGAACCAGCAGCCAGTGCAATCCGCAGAGCACAGGCATAATGTGACTGGACCTAGAAGTACCAGTCAACAGCCTGGCTAGAGCGTTCTGCACCAGCTGCAAGCAGCAGATATCGACCCCAGACAGCCCTAGGTAGAGGACATTGCAGTAGTCAAGACGGGTAGTAATGAAGGCATGGACCAATGCTGGAAGGTCGCCCAGTGGAACCAGGTGTTTCACCCAGGCAATATTCCTCAGATGTTAAAATGAGGATTTAACTACATTTGGCACCTGAGATTCCAGGGTCAAACCGGCCTCAAAAATAATGCCCAGGTTCCGCAACCAATCTGAGGTAGTGAGCCAGACAGCATCAAGTCACTGGCCCGACACATGCTCAGTCCTCAAAACTGCCCCCGGGTGACCAGAGTCCACAACCAACACCTCAGTCTTGTTTGGATTCAGTCTCAGCCAACTGCAGATGCAAACCATTAGGAGAACACATGACTCCCTCAACCTTCTATGGCTCCCCTGTGAAAGAGATGGGGACAACAAAGGGGACAATCTCTGACCTGTACCTTGCACTAGCATTTAATCTCCCCCTCTACTCTACATACCCCAGGCACTCCCAAAGATATCAATAGCTGCCCTGCTATACTACTGCATCTTTGTTACTGCCTCCTCTGAACATAAGCATTCTAATTCAAAGCTTTCTTGTTCAAAATGGGTGACTTGGTCATGCTTCCTTAGAAATCTGATCCTATTACTGCTTCTACTGTCTGGAAACGTGCACCCTAACCCTGGTCCCCTTGATAGAGGATCCACTACAAGGCTGGGACATCTCAAGATCATCTCCCTAAATATAGAGTCTCCTACCCAAGTTTCCACAATTCCAGGACTGGATGGAGCTGTTCCAACCAGATATCATCACTTTTACTGAAACTTGGCTCTCACCTAAGATTACCAATGCAGCTGTGGCTTTGGACGGCTACACCACATTCAGGCAGAACCAACTGGCCAAGAGGGGTGGTGGATGCATGGTCTATCTTAGGAGTGAAATCAGAAGTCAACTACTGCCTAGCAGCCTGCTCACCTAGGAGGCACAAATCCTAAACATAAAGCTAACCATAGGCCAACAAAACAAAACTCTACTGTTATCCATGGTTTACATACCCACTGGTAAGCAAACCACTGGCCTCGAACAGTTCATCAATAATCAAAAACAGCACAGGCATAACTGGGAACAAATAGTAGTTGGAGATTTAAAAATAAACTGGCAATCCCTGGATGCATCAACAGTTAGAGACCAAATATCAGGCCTCTACCACACCCAGATGGTAACCCTGGCCACTAGACAAAATTATCGTACGGTCACTAATACCCTTATTGTCTGGCTCCTCTCCACCTGCCAGGAACATATCACTGAGGTATCTGTCCTACCTGACTCACTCAGAGACCATTGCTTCAGGAATGCACATCCATGGAGATCTTTAAATGCGAACTCAAGACCCATCTTTGGACTCAAGCCTTTTTGACTTGAGAGTGCTGTCATTCTGATTTTATATATGTCTCTGGTTTTATTGTTAATATTGAAGATTGTTGTTATTCTGATTTTATATATGGTTCTGTTTTATGCTTATTTTGTACAGCGCCTTGATGCTTGAAATGCACTTGATAAAGTTTTATTATTATTATTTATGTGCACCTGGACAAATAGTTTCACTAAATGCACCCCACCCAGTTCTCTAGAAATCACTCTCTGAGAATGGGGCAGTTGGAGACCTTTAAGCAGTATCTTAGATTGGCTGACTGGTCTCCGCTTGATAGGGCTAAGGATGGAAACCAAGCCCTTGACTATTTCTATCTGGTCTTTACAAATGCCTGTGACATATTCGCCCCTCTCAAAACCAAAAAAGTTAGTGGAATCACAACCCCCTGGCTCTCTGGCACCCTTATTGAGCTCATGCACCACAGAGATAACCTTTGGCATAAGGCCAAGGCTACAGGAAAACTAGCTGACCTCACTGATTATAAGGCAACCAAAAATAAATGCACAAAGCTTATTCAATTGGCAAAAGCATCCTATTACAACGATCTCTGCAGCAGAAGCTAGGGCCATGGAAGGGAGTTCCAGAACTCCATCAAGTCCCTCACAAGCAAGGCATCCAGTGCACTTCTGCACCTCATTGTAACAGCATCAAGGACACTTCAGGAGCCAGGTGACAGTACCAATGCATTTAACCTTGCATTCACTGACCTTAGTTCAGTGCTACCAAGTGACTACCTCTCCCCTTCGCCACCCGGACAACACCCTTATGCGAGTCAACCCCTCCACATACAATGGTACCCTGCCTTTCTATTTCAGGCAGATATCTAAGACTGAGATCATAAAATATGTCAAGCGGGTCCTAGGGAAGACAAGAATGGTGAATGAGTTAATCTACATGAAGATGATTGCCCTTACCCTAAATGAAATTGCAGGCCCACTTACTAAAGTTTTCAATGCCTCTTTAAGTTTGGGTGTGTTCCCAGATACTTGGAAAGATGCTCTTGTCACCTCTGTCTTTAAGAGTGGTGACAGAGTTAACTTGTCTAACTATAGACCCAGTTCTATATTATCCCCCCCCCCCAAAGCCCTGGAATGGATGGTTTCTGACCAACTTACAGAGAGTACCTTGAGAAACACAGCCTACTCTGCAAACAACAGCATGGATTTTGGAAGAAACACTCCACACTTACTGCCTTGGTTGACTGTACCTCCCAACTTTATGATGCTTTAGATAGTGGTCTAGCTGTGGGATCTATCTTTATAGACCACACAAAGGCATTTGACACCATAAACCATCAACTCCTCATTAACTGTCTCTTAGCAATAGGCCTGTCCACTGACACTGTAACCTGGTTTCACAGCTACCTCTCTCAGAGGATGCAACGAGTGAGAATTAGCAGTTCACTCACTGAGCCAAGGGTGGTGAGCCTAAGAGTTCCCCAACGGTCAATACAAGGACCACTTCTCTTCAGCCTCTTTATCAATTCATTGCCTTCTGCCTGCCTAGCACATATTGTGATTTATGCTGATGATGCCATCTTCTCAGTACCGGGTAGGGAATTGACTCTGATCTCTGACCTCATGCCAATTTCCAAATCCTAGAAATGTGATTCATTCAGAATAAATTAATGCTCAGCTATAAAAAGACCAAGTGCATGCTCTTCACTCTACCCTAGATCAAGAAAACATACGGCCTGCTGCTAATATGGAGCCATAAAGGGGATACACTGGAGCAAGTCTGTAATTTTAAATATGTTGGGGTACATCTGGATGACTCCCTCACCTTTACGTCTCACATTGACCAGGTCATCAAATTAGCACACACAAAGCTGGGTATCCTATATTGCCACTGCACTATATGACTAAGGCAGCCCTGAAATTGGTTATGAACAGCTTGATCCTATCCATTACTGATTACGGGCTAGTGACATATGGGACTGGCTCTGATGCCACACTCAAAAGAGTCAAAACCATACTTAATAAGGCCTGCCATCTGGTCCTGATGGCCAATTACCTGTACTTGTACCTTATACAATGAGACTGGATGGCTCCCCCTCCTTCAAAGAGCACAGTACCAGACTTGCCTTCTGGTTAAAAAATCAATGCTGGGGCTTCTGCCTGAGTCAACCACTAACCTATTTAAAAATAGACAACCCATCATCAACACTAGAAATGCAACAGGGGGGCTCTTGGTGCCCTTTAAGCACACCACGCTCACCCAGAGATCCCTGCCCTTTCGGGGTCCCAAATAATTCAATGACCTCCTGACCACCTTATCGAAGTTGGCAAGATTGGCCAGTTAAAATCTGGGCTTCATGCTCACCTAGCCTGTGAAAATGCCTGTCATTGCTCTGCCTAGCCTAGGCCTAGCCCAAGTTAACCTTTACTCTCTCTTCTTCCCCTTTATCCCCTACTGCGTCCCACCTCCCTCTCTCTCCCCCCACCCCTTAACAGCCCTATTTCTCCCCCTCCCCCAATGCCAACTCTCTCCCCTCTTTCCTCCAGTCTACTCTTTCCCCCTCTTGTACCCCCTGACCAAGCCTACTCTGGCGGCATTACCCCCCGACCTACTTCAGTTGCCTGGGATCTCCAGCCCAAGAGTGCACCCTGCTCTTATCTAAACAATGAAACAATCTCTCTTAGAGTTGTAATATTAGCACTTCTGTAACTAGAGGAAGAAGAAGAATCAGCATTTATATAGCGCTTTTCATACACAGTGTATCCCAAAGCACTTTACAAGCAAAGCTAGACTGGTAGTGAAGTGTTTTAATGTGTGGTGGTGGCCATATTGTACATCATCACCCACACACAGCCTGGATAATTGCATGAACCTGTTTATGGGAAGCGAAATGTTGGCCAGGACACCTGGAATGTTCCCTACTCTTTGCGAAGAGTGCCCTGGGTTCTTTTACTTCCACCTGGACACCCACCAGGACAACACCAGGATGGGCAGAAGGGACCTTGGTTTAACATCTCATCCAAAGGACGGCACACCCTAGCAGTAAAGCACCCCCAATACTGCACTCAGATGCCAGAAATTTTTAGGTGCAAGTCCAATCCCGGTGTGGGACAAGATCCCATGACCTTCTGGTCCAGAGGCGGATGTGCTACCAACTGAACCATGCAACCTATTTGTTGTCTCTGTATATGCTGTATTCTGCTGTTCATGTTCATCTGTGATTCCCTGTAATGATTGTAATGTCTTTTGTACCTTATTGACTTGGAACCTTTGTAAAGGAGCCCTCGGCTCAAAGGTAGTAATCTGAATCTGAAATAAATAAATTAGGTGCAGAAAGATGGTGGTATTTATTCCAAGCAGCTGTTTTGCTAATCTCTGTTTTGCAATCACTTTTATTTTTAGGCATTTAAATGAAGTTTGGTATGCCATACACATGCTATTTTTTCCTTGAATATAGCAGTATCTATAAATAACCCATTTAGGCATACTGTATAGCTAGTTTTGAAATCTGAACACTTAAAATACTGTCTGAGATTTTTTGTGCCATGATTTTTCAGTAATTCTTGAGTCTCCATTATCCCCATCAAAATCGGGTTTTTGACTCTGGGATAGAGTATTGACCCAGGAGAATGAATAAATAGTGTTCATTATTATTATGCTTTACCAGTCATATGGTAAATCATTGTATAGTTTGTCTAACACCATGGTTAAGAGATGGAAGAAAAAGACCCCATCCAATCTGAACTCTAAGGGAAAAATATAATTGAACATGGGAGCCCAAAGCTCTATTGATTTGATGCTTGTTGCACGCACATCCCTTATTTATATAAATCATCCAATTCAGCCTAAATTAGCAACTTTATTAAGGGCTCTCATAAATCTAATGAAGTGCCTCTTAGTGAGACTTTGGGGAATTTTATGCATCACACAAAATAAATTAGAAACCTTTCTATTTGTTTATATATTTATTCATTCATTAGCTCATTGGGTAGACTCATTAAACAAAGGCTTAATCTACTGGAGTGACCCGAATGTCAATACAACAGTATTTATGTAGGGGGTTATGATGCTGAATAAATTGTACACAATATAAAGAGTGCTACAGTAGGGAAACAGAAATATACATAATATGTGTACTGTACATAGTAGGGGCACAGGAGGTGCAGCAGACCAAATACAATAAGTAAGGTGCAATAGGGATATAAAAGGTATGGAGTATCATCACAACCAGGGACAAGGTTAGGTGCATCAGTAATTACAGTATAGTGTTGTGAAGAGGTAATTTTGTGATTGGGTTTATTGGAGCTAATACTACATATCGTCATACATCATCCCATACCTTCACTGTAATATATGGCCTGAGTTTGGTTTCAACAGTGGAATGCTGAGGAGTTTTTTATCATCTGACCTCAGGTTTAATTTAGGCTTGTGGTGTGAGTTGTGAAGAGGTTGAGAGGTAGGAAATGTTCTTGGCTGATAGTATCTTGTGTGTATGGTATATGTTTAGTTAAGCCAAGGTTTTTAGGGGTAGTCTATTTAGTTAACACTGCAAGTCATAGTGGGGTTGTCTCACTTGACATCCATGGCAAATTTCCCTATCAGGGTTTATAGGACAGATATACCAGATTGAATCTTGGTTGAACAGTATGCCAGATGCCATGGTACTACAAAGTTGTACTCTGTTCATATGCAGAATGTTCAACCCCATGCACATAAACATAGACATTTAACAGAAGGTCTCGATTTGAGCCAGGGCCTCATTTTTATATTTGCTTGGTGCACACATGCATAAAGTGAACATGTTGTTGCAATTTAGTAGAGTAGGGGCTAGAGAGGTGTGTCAAGGTAGCACCCAAAGCAGCTCAGGCTGCAGGAGGCTCACCACTGACAGCCCAAACAGGACCTTGTTGACTCTGATGGTATTCAACCTGATTGATGGGCGAATGCTTTGTGTAGTTGAAAGGATGCAGACACATCTATCAGAGTGGAGCTGCATTCTTGCATCTACAACATGATGCCCAGCAGCCAGCTGAGCAACATCATGTTCAGCCTACTGCTTGTTCTCCTTCCCACCCTAATTACGTCCCCTCGTGTTTCCTTTATAGAAAAACAATCCCACCCTCTGCAATAACCTGCCTCCCTCCCAGTCATTTCTCACAGTGCCCCATGTGTAACCAAAGAACCCCACCATCTGCCGTAACCTGCCCCCATCCTGGTCCCTTCCCTTGGTACCCCATGTATAACCAAAGAATCCCATGCTCTGCCATAGCCTACACTCCCCTCTCCTGATCACTTCCCCCAATGCTCTGTGTGTAACCAAAGAATCCCATCTCTCTGTCATAGCCCCCCTCCTACTCACTTCCCCTGGTGCCCCGTGTGTTAGAAATGAATGCCACCCTCTACTGTAGCCCACCAACTCCTGACCACTTCCCCCATGATCCATGTATTACTGCACACCTGAAAAGAAGAAAATAGTCCAGTGTCAAACTTTTGCCCCCACACCACCATCCGAACCCCTTTTTCAGCCCCACGGTGCACACACACACATACACGCACACACACACACACACTCACCCCTCACCTACCAATATGGTCATCCTGATGCTTCCACAACTAAGTCCTACTGATTCACAGCCTAATCAGGAAATTACAGATACAAGGTACATTCTGTTAACGGCTTTTTAATTTAGTTTGAACTTATACTCATAAATTTATCATTTTTAAAAATATTTGTGCCTCACATTTTCAACATAAACATATTCTACACCATATAATGAACCACTCACATAGAAACATAGACTTTGACGGCAGATAAGGACCACTTGGCCCATCTAGTCTGCCCATTTTCCTACCTACAGGATAGGCCGCAGATCCTAGTTAACCAACAGCCTATTTCTTCCTACTCCCCACAAGAATTGCCTTATATCTGTCCCATGCATTCTTGAATTCTTCCAAAGTTTTAGACCCCACAACCTCCTCAGGAAGGTTGTTCCATGCATCCACTACCCTCTCTGTGAAATAATACTTCCTCACATTTCCCCTGAATCGCTCTCCTTCTATCTTTAAATTGTGTCCCCTTGTTCTTGCAAGTCTCTTTTTCTGAAAGATGCTACCCTCTTGGACTTTGTTGATTCCACAGAGGTACTTAAAAGTTTCTATCATGTCCCCCCTCTCCCTTCTTTCCTCAAGGGTATACATATTAAGCTCCTTTAGTCTCTCCTCATACGGCTTCTCTTGCAGACCCTGCACCATTTTAGTAGCCCTCCTCTGGACTACCTCTATCCTGTCTATGTCCTTGCGGAGATGGGGTCTCCAGAACTGTACACAGTACTCCAGATGGGGTCTTACCAACTGTCTGTACAGAGGGATAACAACTTCCTGTTTTCTGCTGGTGATGCCTCTCCCTATACATCCCAGTATACCCACAGCCCTCCCTACTGCCTTCTCACATTGCTTGCTAACCTTAAGGTCATCTGATATGATTACCCCCAGGTCCCTTTCCTTTTTTGTTGTTGTTACTACCTCCACACCCATTGTGTAGTCTTCCCCTGGGTTCTTATTTCCCAGGTGCATTATTTTGCACTTCTTTGCATTGAATCCTAGCTGCCATACTTCTGACCATTCCTCCAACCAGCCAAGTCCCTTTTCATCCTTTCCACGCCTCCTTGTGTATCAACCCTGTTGCAGATCTTTGTGTCATCTGCAAAAAGGCATACTTTTCCTTCCAGTCTCTCTGCAATGTCACTGATGAAGACATTAAAAAGGACTGGACCCAATACTGAACCCTGCGGTACCCCACTAGTAACCCCTCTTTCTTCAGAGTGGACTCATTTACAATTATCTTTCTGCGCCCTGTTGTGCAGCCAATGTTTTACTCCAGGCTACCACCCTGGGACCCACTACCAGGCTGGTTAATTTGACTATTAATCTTTGTGTGGGACTGTGTCAAATGCCTTGTTAAAGTCTAGGTAGGCCATGTCCACAGCCCCTCCCTGGTCTACTACTTTGGTCACCCAGTCAAAGAAATCTATTAGATTCATCTAACATGACCTTCCCGCTGTGAACCCATGCTGCCTTGGGTCCTGTGCTCCACTGGCCATTAGGTACTCAACTATTCTTTCCTTCAGAAGTGACTCCATCACTTTCCCTACCACAGAGGTCAGACTGACAGGTCTGTAGTTTCCTGCCTCTGTCTTGGTCCCACTTTTGTGAAGGGGAATCACATCTGCCTTCCTCCAGTCCTTGGGTACCACACCATCCTCCCATGATTTATTAAAAAGAGTAGCCAGTAGTTTCACTAGTTCCTTCCCTTAATTCTTTTAGAATTCTGAGGTGAATTCCATCAGGACCCACTGCTTTGTCCACCTTTAGTTTTAGGAGTTCTTGCAGAACCCTTTCTTCTGTGAAAGGACTGGGATTGACCCCCCTATCAAGAGTGCTTCTGTTAATTGGATTAGGCACTTCCCCCTCCTCTTTTGTGAATACTGAGCAGAAATATTCGTTCAGTATCCCTGCTTTTTCACTGTCCCCCTCTGTCCACCCACCATTCATTCTATTCAGCCTCACTATCCCTCCCTTTGTCTTTCTACGCTCACTGAAGTACCTATAAAAGGTTTTATTCCCCTTCTTAACTGAGTTGGCTATCTTTTCCTCAGTTTGGGCCTTTGCTATTCTGACTTCTCTCCCTGCTTCCTTCTGCCTTAACTGGCACAGCTCTCTGTTGTGCTCCTTCTGTGTTTCCTTATACTTCTGGAATGCTATCTTTTTCTTCCTGACTTTCACAGCCACCTCTTTTGAGAACCATAGTGGCTTTTTCTTTCATTTTGATTTGTTTATTTGCTTCACACAAAGGCTTGTTGCCTCTGTGATGGCAGTTTTGATGATTCCCCATTGTTGCCCCACACCTCCTTCTAGCCTGATTGCAAGTGCTTTTCTGAGGCACTCTCCCATCTTGCCAAAGTCAGCCCTCCTAAAGTCCAGTACCCTCACTTTTGTATGGCTTGACTCTGTAGCTGAGTTTAACATGAACCACACTGTTTGATGGTCACTTGTCCCCAGATGGCAACCCACTTCTAGATCTGAGTTCCTCTCACTGCCCCCGTTTGAGAGTATGAGGTCTAAGATTGCTCCCTCATGAGTGGGTTCCAAAACTAGCTGTCTAAAGCCTGCCACCTGTAGGGCATCAAGAATGGCCCTGCTCTTGGATATGGCTGCAGCAAATGTGCTTCAGTTAACATCTGGCATATTCAGGTCTCCCATCAACAGTATCTCCCCTTTCTCTGCCATTCTAAGAATGCCTTCTATCATATCATTGTCCATTCCCCCCACCGACATGGGGGTCTGTACACAACCCCTGTGCAGATTGTGGTGCTCTTTCTAGTCTCCAAGGTGACCCACAGTGCCTCCTCTCCTCCCTGTTTACTCTTTTGTTCAGTTGCTTTTATCCCTTCCTTTACATAGAGAGCTACTCCTCCCCCTCTTCTCCCCTGACGGTCTCTCCTGTAGGTAATGTACCCTGGTATGTTAACATCCCAGTCATGGTTCTCTGTGTACCATGTTTCTGTGACTGCTACGATACCCAGGTATCCTTCTTCCATCAAGGCCACCAGCTCAGGGAGCTTGTTGCCCAGACTATGGGCATTGGTACTCATTACTCTCCATTTCCTGATGGCCTTACTCCCTTTTGCCCCATCCCTGTCCTTCTTGCCTTTGTCTCTTTCTCCATTTACCCCTGTCCTTCTCCCTATCGACACCTCTATGTTGGTGTTTTGCCACACTTACTACCGTGATTATTTGGGGGGCTAGGATTTCCTGCCCTTTCCAGTGCTCTCCCTTGGCTAGTTTAAAAGCTACAATGAAGCATTTAACCTATCACCTAGATCCTGGTTCGCCTCCCGGACAGATGCAGCCCATCATGTCAGTTTAGGCTTGCATCACTCCAGGTGGACCCCCAGTCCCCAATGAAGCCAAATTCCTGAGATCCACACCAGTTTTTCAACCACTGATTGAATCCCATGGTGCAGAACAGCCTAGCCTCTTCTATGCCATAGATGGGCAGCACCTCTGAGAAGGTTACCGTGCGTGCTACTTGACTGAGTCCCCTCCCCAATTCCACAAACTCTTCCTGCACTTCTCTAATCCCTTTCTTAGCCAGGTCATTTGTCCCTAGGTGGACAATGACATCCAGCTCCCTCCCCTGTGCAACTGCTCTGGCAATCATGAGGATTTGCTCCCTGTCCCTCCAAGCCATGATGCCAGGCAGGCACCTTACCTCCCTCTCCCCTTCCTCCCCCAGTTCTACCTTCCTAACAATGAAGTCCCCCACCAGGAGTTGTTTCCTTCCCCTGCAGGGTCCCCTGCCACCCTCCTGTGAGTCTCCTTTGTGGAGGTTCCCAGCATCCTCCTTGGTCTCCACTGTGGGTGCCTCACAGAGGAACCACACTTTCCAGAATGGCATAGGAATTGTGAGAGGTACAACTGGAGGATGTGCCTCTGTTCCACCACCCTCACCCTCCTGAGCCCATTGTGGTCCAACTGCTCCTCTTTCTTGGCAACCTCTGAGGCAATGGCAGTGGCACTGGTGGTCCCTGGATGGAAGAGGAGGTCCCACAAATCCTGGGCAACTTAGCCTGGAGATGAGCAACCTCCTCCCTCAGCCCAGAGAGGTGCCTGCAGATGGAACAACACCGCATCCTCCAGAATGTCTCCCGGAAGACTGCTGCTCCACAGCCACTGCACTGCCCCACTCCAATCATGTTTTATTTCTGGCCCCTTAACTGTTTGCAATCTTACTCTTTCCTCTGTTTTTTCTCTCTCTCCTTACTTTCTGCCTGTGTGCCCTTTAAGCTCCTGATTGTCCTGTTCTGAGACAAGAATATCCTATATTTCTCAGTAGACCACTTACTTGCTCAGAGGCAGACCTCCAGCAGCTAGAGGGGTCCAGAGAGCTACTTATGCCCTTCTAGGATGGTGGGTCTTTGGTGGTTCTGTGATCTCTCACTTCCTGCTCCCAAACAGAAAGTTCCTGTTGTCAGTCAAATCCTGTGCCTATAAAAATAGAACTAGCTTTGGGTGGGGGAGGAGGAGGAAGGAGGGCAATATAGTCCCAGTAGAAGTTCAGTCACACAGCAGTCCTTTCTCCTGGTGTCTTCTGCCAAGCTATTAGCAGAATCTTTCTAAGGCAGTCTTTAAATGTAGCTTCCTTCTAGCTAAGCCATTCCCCCTACTTACTAGATCTTTCTACACGTAATTTAAACCTCACAGATATTAAGTCCTTTCAATCACCTGAGATTTACACCTAGATAACTGTTCAGATACTCATTCAGTTCAGTTAACCCAGACAGACACACACTTTTTTTTTGTTTTGTTTGTTAGTTTTATTACCCTAAATTAAAGGTCCAAGTACAAAAGTTCTTCTTTAGTCCCAGTACAGAGAAGTCCAGTCACACAGCAGTAGTTTCTCCTGGTGTCTTCTGCCAAGCTATTAGCAGAATCTTTCTAAGGCAGTCTTTAAATGTAGCTTCCTTCTAGCTAAGACACTCCCCCTACTTGCTAGATCTTTCTACAACTAATTTAAACCTCACAGATATTAAGTCCTTTCAATCACCTGAGATTTACACCTAGATAACTGTTCAGATACCCATTCAGTTCAGTTAACCCAGACAAACGCACACTTTTTTTTGTTTTATTTGTTAGTTTTTTTTACCCTAAATTAAAGGTCCAAGTACAAAAGTTCTTCTTCTTTAGTCCCAGCAGAGAAGTCCAGTCACACAGCAGTCCTTTCTCCTGGTGTCTTCTGCCAAGCTATTAGCAGAATCTTTCTAAGGCAGTCTTTAAATGTAGCTTCCTTCTAGCTAAGCCACTCCCCCTACTTACTAGATCTTTCTACAAGTAATTTAAACCTCACAGATATTAAGTCCTTTCAATCACCTGAGATTTACACCTAGATAACTGTTCAGATACCCATTCAGTTCAGTTAACCCAGACAAACACACACTTTTTTGTTTTCTTTGTTAGTTTTTTACCCTAAATTAAAGGTCCAAGTACAAAGTTCTTCTTCTTTAGTCCCAGCAGAGAAGTCCAGTCACACAGCAGTCCTTTCTCCTGGTGTCTTCTGCCAAGCTATTAGCAGAATCTTTCTAAGGCGGTCTTTAAATGTAGCTTCCTTCTAGCTAAGCCCTCCCCCTACTTACTAGATCTTTCTACACGTAATTTAAACCTCACAGATATTAAGTCCTTTCAATCACCTGAGATTTACACCTAGATAACTGTTCAGATACCCATTCAGTTCATTTAACCCAGACAAACACACACTTTTTTTTTTGTTTCGTTTGTTAGTTTTTTTTTACCCCAAAATTAAAGGTCCAAGTACAAAAGTTCTTCTTTAGTCCCAGCAGAGAAGTCCAGTCACACAGCAGTCCTTTCTCCCTGGTGTCTTCTGCCAAGCTATTTCGGTGAAATGTGTCAAGTCCTGCAAATGTGTTTTTGCAGTCACTCTGTGGAAACATATTTTGATGGGATTTTAAAAATTCCACCTGTCTTGATCATAAGGTGGGGTAAAAAAAATATGTTTAAAATCTGGGGTCAAAATCTCAGAAAACAAGAAACTAATGAAGAAGTGCTGAAGTCATTTAACGTTTACTCATAACATTGCTATTTTTCCCCATTTTGACTCCAAATTTACAATCTGGCCTTTTTACCACACCCCACCTCATGAATCAGGTAAGCTGAAATGTGCAGTCTCCCTAAATGTATTTTTGCAGTCACTCTGAGAAACCAGATTTCAGATGGGGTTTTAAAGAAAATCCACTAATCTTGATCATAAGGTTGGGTAATAAAAATTCTATGTGTAAAATCTGGGGTGAAAATCTAAAAACAAGTCATAAAAAAGATGTTAAAACTTTTCAATGTTTACTCATTAACTTTGCTGCATTTCCAGATTTTGACCCCATATTAACAACATAGTAGTGCTGTGTGGAATGTGGAATTCTGCCAGCAAAATTAGTTGAGAATGACCATTCTGCTGGCAAAATTTCTGCCAGAATTTCTCTGGTTCTTCTGTAGAATTCTGCCTACTGTGATCAGTGGAATAATTTTCTTCGGAACAGCATTTTTTCAGCAGAAAATCATTCCACAGCTATTATGTGCTGTGGAATTTTACCATTCTGTTTCTGGTGGAATTCAGCAGAATTTTGGTGGAATTTTGAAAATTCTGCTGAATTTTGTTCCACCAGAATTTGAAAATTCTGCACAACACTAGAACATAGCCTTTCTTACCCCACCTCATTAACCAGGGAGAGGACATTTTTCAAATTCCCCAAAGGTGTTTTCATTGTCTGTCTGTGAAATCATGTTTCACATGAGATTTACAAAGTTCCACCTGTCTTGATCATAAGATAGGGCAATTAAGAAACTATGTTGAAAATTTTGGGTTAAAATCTCAAAAAAAAAGTAATGAAGAAGCATTGAAATGTTTTGACATTTACACAACTTTGATATTGTGTCCAGATTTTGACCACAAATTTTCAATATAGCGTTTTGTTTACCCTATTTCATGAACAAGGCAGGTGTTATTTTTTAAATCCCTCAGAATAAAAACATGTTTTTGCAGTTGCTCCATGAACTCACTTTTGAGACAGGATTTAAAACATTTCAACTGTGTTGATCATAAGGTGGAGGTAATAAAAAGGCCACGCTGAAAACTGTTAGTTAAAATCTCAAAAAAAATATATAATGAAGGAAGGTATGAAGAAAGATTGAGTTTCTTCAGTGTTTGCTCCCAGCTTTGCTATTTTACCAGATGTTGACCCCACAGTTTCAATATACCCGTTTCTCACATCAGGAACATGACATTTACTATATCATTTTTCAGATCCTATGTCTTTTCACACTTGTGCCACAAAACGACATTTTGGATAGGATTTCATAAATCATATTAATAAGGCGGCGTAATAAAAGGACCACATTATGTTAAACATTCGAGGTCAGAACTGAAAAAAACACAATGAAGTTATGAACAAATGTTGACAGTTTTCAATGTTTGCTTATAACACTGCAATATTTTAACTTTTTGATCCCACATTTTCAACATACTCATGGTTTTTACCCCCACTGAATGAACATGGCGGATGTCCATTAGCAAATCTCCCTCCAAAACATATTTTTTAGCAATTGTACCATAAAATGATGTTTCATGTTGCATTTCATAAATGGCACCTGTGATATTAATATGCTGGGGCAATAAAAACTAATATTTTGAAAATTCAAGGTCACAAACTAAGAAAACAACAGTGTTATGTGCAAACCTCTTCATTTCCCAATCATGACTATTTCACTTTTATAACTTGTGTTATTACTTTGTTAATTTGACCCTCTGCATTATCAATGCCAAAATCCTACATAGCTAATACAAGTGAGCAAACCTTCAGCATTGACAGATGCTTGTTATCTATGGCAGGGTAAGCAGCAGAGATTTCCCTAGCAAGCTGGACTAGTGGGCAAAATACAAAATTACTGCACTGGAGTTTGGTATTGCAGTTGTATAACATGCCCATTAAGCACTGCAATGGTTCACAAAATAGCAAGGTGGATAGTTTGTCTAGGCACAGCTAAGTGCATGGCATGACACATTAGGCACTTCCAGTCCCTACACGAACAGCAGGATCTCTTGGAGGTCACCCAAAAGAGACACACCTTCATTTTCTGGGAAGGGGAGGGGAGATGTGATGGGAATGTGACCATGTTGATGTAATCTTCTTTTTATTACTATAATTATTTTTATTTCTACATATTTTCATATAAGTCTTTCTGTTTGGAATGGCATAGGGCAAACACAATGGAGTGCAGGTCACATGTCCCAGCAGCTATCCTAGGAAACCTCAAGGGAAAACAAGTTGCCAGATGTGAGGGTGATATTTTTTCCACAAAGACATTCAATGAGTTATGACATAAACAGGGTAATTAAACTGTGAGTAAGGATGTCATGAGGTGAGAAAAAGACATTTCAGCCTAGCAGATGTGATCACACACATCACCACACACTTAACTGAGTGGGCAATACTGAAGAGAATTGACATTCAAAGGAGAGGGCTCAGCCTACTGCCCATAGCACATAAATAGAAGAACTTAACCCCGACTCACTCTTTCAGATTTCTTGCATCCTTTGAAGAGGACCTGGGGTCTATCTTGGTGAATGATCCAGAGGGCAAAAGGCCCTGCTCCATAGCTAGCTTATCTGGGTGAGGAAAGAGCAATCTTAGTCAATGTGTTCTTTCAAGTTAGCTGGCAGGTCAGGTAAATATAGATCCTAGTGTGAGACTAGATTGTGAGCTTATTCTATCAGTAATCTATCTGTTCAGGGAGTCACGTGATGAGCTGAATCGGGACACACATCTCCTGTGCTGCTCCAAGGCCCCACAGTTAAAAATAAGATATTAAATCCTCCGAGACTGGCCTAAACTGTTTGAAAGTATCCAGAAAAGGCTCATGAAGTGGTGTGGGTGTGTGTCTTAAGGGGATCGCTAAAAGATCGAGATGAAGAGAAGCGAGGCGACCGCAGAAACAGCGAGTGTACAGTTGCAAAATTAGGCCATGCCACAGCACCGAGATGGAAGCGGAATCTGTGGAGCCCCTGGCGGGGTGAGCTCCAGCTACCAAGAGGCCGAAACCTCACTCGCCTACCTTGATTGAACAAGACGAGGAGCCAGGGAAGGAGGGGGGCTCAAGCTCAACTACAGAGGACATCCTGGAAATTAAGACAATGCTGCAAGGGCTGGTGGTCGACTTCGCAGTGGTAAAGCCAGCATTACATTCACTGGCACAGAAAATGGGGGATGCAGAGGCCTGGATTTCCTCTCAGGAGAGGCAGATATCTGTGATGGATCAGGAGATGGTGTCGGTTAGAAAACAGGTCAAGAAATTAGAGGAGAGGATGGAGGACCAAGAATTGAGAAATCGGAGAAATAATTTGATACTAGCAGGGCTACCAGAGAGGGCTGAAGGGCCGGACTGTGTCTCTTTCATGCAGGATCTATTATTGAAGTTGCTGTGCCCTACACCGTTCGGAGAAGCGTAC
The DNA here is from genome assembly GCA_016271365.2 of Neoceratodus forsteri. Classification (NCBI taxonomy): domain Eukaryota; kingdom Metazoa; phylum Chordata; order Ceratodontiformes; family Ceratodontidae; genus Neoceratodus; species Neoceratodus forsteri. Next base: position 378,621,708 of record CM057449.1, read on the forward strand.
AATTTGGAAAGAGCTCATAGGGCACTAAGGGAGATGCCGCCTCCAGGGGCGAGACCCCGGGTGATAATTATGCGCTTTCTTAACTATAAAGAAAAGTCCCATGTGCTATTCACCGCCAGGCAAAAGAGGTCTCTTCAATGGAATGGTGCTTCTCTTTGGTTGTTTCAAGACCAAACGCTCGTGGTTAGAGAAAAGCAGAAGGCATATGCAGAAATTAAGAAAAAGCTATATCTGGCAGGAATCAAGTTTTGATTACAGTTTCCCACAACTCTGGTGGTACGTCTTCAGGCCGGAGAGAAGAGGTTCCTTACAGCAAAAGACGCTTTAGAGGGGTTACGGGCTGAGCTCCCTGAACTATTTAAGTCCTTAACCTGATTGTGTTCTGAGAAGAAGGAGGTTGTGTCAACCTGAAAGACTGCGATGGAAGAGAATTAAAAGACTTAAAAGCTCTTATTGCTTGCTGGTTTAACTGTTTATTGTTAAATATGTTACTTTTAAGGGATAAGCCTAGGTTATGGGGTATGGAGGACTGCCTCTAGGAAGGGGAAACCGGGATTTCTATCCACTGCAATTAGGGATGAATAGGGCAAGTGGTAAACCGTTATCCAGAGAGAAGGGGTATAGTTACTGAGCATTGAAAATGGAGGGGATTTAGGAGGAACAACATTGCTAGGTTTTTAAAGGTGGCCCTTCTTGTAGAGGTTAGATAGGAACTTAAGGGATAAGGGAGAGTAATCAGATAACATAGTTGTTGGGGGAGATTCAGGGAGAAGCAAGATGACCGAATGGCTGCGAGGTGGCGGGTTACAGGGATATAGTAAGTCTGGTACTAGAGGGAAGAAGGGGGTTGGAAGGAGATTTTTTGAGAGAGTATGGACAAAGATGGCCCCGGTGGGCGTAGAGCCTAGGAACTCTTTTATTTGAGATATCAGGACTAAAGTACAGTCTTGTAGAGATTGGAGCATTTCGAGGGAGCTGTAAGATGGGGATGGTCGAAGGAATATTACTTCAAAGGGAGTAAACAGTTCATACTATAGCCACTAGAAGGCACTGTTTCCCATTTGTGCTGATGGATAATGTGAATTTTTGTGAGGCGAGGTATTGGATATCTCCCTGCTAGTATTGGGGCAGAAATGGGGGGGGAGTAACTAAAGGGATTAAGGTTCAAGGTCTAGGCAGCACTGGGAACTGATGGGGGATCTCCCTGGGATGCAAGAGAAAGCGAAGAGGGGGCTGTTCAGGTCTGATATTCGCTCTATAAGTGAGAGCTTCAAGAAGGGTTACCTATGACATTTATGGGGAAATAAAAGGAGGTGAGCCCTGGGAAAGGAGGGTGAATGATAGAAGGGGATGGAGGGTTTGGACGCTTTGGTCTCTATGGGGGCAATGGGCAAGGTCCCAGAGCTGTATTGTCATGGGGTGGGGCTGGGGGTGGCACAGGAGCAGGTTCATCCATGACTTAATATTTGGTAGGTGGATGATCTAAGGATCGGGGTTGAGGGGAGAGGGAAGGGTTATTGGGATTTGGAAAGAGAGAGAGTCCAAGTTTGGGAATAGCAAGGATGCAGACCCTGAAAGGGCACAATGTTTGGGCCTATGCAAAACAATCTCAATGGTTATTAATGTCATGTGTTAAAATAATCTCCTGGAATGTTAAAGGACTCAGGGGTAGACGCAAAAGAATGGTCATTTTGAGACACATTGAGTAACTGGGAGCTCATATTGCTGCGTTACAAGAGACACATCTTTTGACAGAGGAGCTGAGTGGTCTCAAGAGGCGATGGGTGGGACAAGTCTATGGGGTAGGAAGGGATAGAGCCTCCGGGGGGGTGTTGATTCTAATAAAGAAAACCTGCCCGTATGAGGTGGCACAGGTGTTAGCAAGGGAAGACAACAGGAGGATTTATCTTTCGGGTATTTTGTTTGGTAAAGCAGTTTTGGTTGCCTCTATATATGGGCCAACTCCCTCTGATCCTGATTTTTTTGCTTCAATAGAGAGGGATATAGCCACTCTCTCATCACAATCTCTTATTTTGGCAGACAACTGGAACACTTATCTCAATAACCAGGAGGACAGGCTACCACCATCCAGCGGGCTGCTGACTAAGGCCCAGCTGGCCGTGAGTAGGTTTTTGGAGGTTACAGCTCTGGTCGACCCAATTAGGACCCTTTCGAGAGGGTGTAGTAACATGACATTTTATTCAGCAGCCCATAAGAGCCATTCTCAAATTGATTTTTTTTTTGCTGAACAGAGAGGCACTCAGGGAGGTCAGGGAAGTCTTAACGGAGGGTAGAACCTTCTCCGATCACTCTCTCATCCAGTTGCTGTGGGAACCAAGACCCACACCTCCTTGACTGTACTGATGGAGGTTGAATGACTGCCTTTTGACAGAACCCACAGTAAGGGACAAGTTGGAGGAGGCTTTACAGGAGATTATCAGGCTGCAAGTACCTATGCTGCAAAATAAAAGACTGGCTTGGCCTACCTGTAAGGTGCTATATGCGGGGGCAGCCCAGGGTCTGGCAGCGCAGGGCAATAGGTTGAGAAGGGCTAAAGAGGAATTTCTGTTGGGGGCAATTAATTCCCTGTCACAGTTGGAAGGGTCCTCTGGGGAAATAGATGCGGAACTCAAAAGCTTGAGAAGGGAGCTGGCGGATATTGTTTATGGGAAAGTAGAATTTTGGCTGAATAAGACCAACGCTAAATTCCTGCTGCAGGGTGATGTCCCTGGGCGTCTCTTGGTGGCAAGAATCAAGGAGTGGGAAGCAAGTAGAATGATCACATCTATTCAGTTTGAAGGGAAGCTTCTAACAGATCCCAAGAGATGGCAGAGGCGTTTGCGTCATATTTCAAAGAAATATACCAGGTTAAAGATTTGGTGGGGGGATGAGGAATCCAATCATTTTCTAGAGGGAATCCCATTACCAGTTCTGGACCCTGAACAAACTAGGGAATTAGAAGCTCCAATAAGAGCATCTGAGATTATTGAGGTGGTGCAATCTCTTCCTGCAGGTAAATCACCAGGGCCCGATGGCGTTACTGCCAAATTCTACCAGGCGCATATTCAGACTATACTTCCTATGCTCCAAGAATTTTTTACTACCATGATGCAAGAGGGGGTTCCTCGTCCTCCATTGTATCAGGCATATATTACTCTAATCCCTAAGCCAGATAAGCCTAGGGATGCACTAGGCAGTTACAGGCCTATAGCTTTAATGAACCAAGACATCAAGATTCTTACAAGAATCTTGGCAAATAGAATTTTGAGTATTGCCACCAGTCTAGTTAGTCAGGAACAAGTAGGATTTATGCCGGGGAGGAGGGGCACAAGATGCTCTTAGGAAATTACACCATATTTTAAATTTTGCCCCCGATTCTCAAATACCTTTAGCCTTGATTTCTTTAGTTGCAGAAAAAGCCTTTGATCGGGTTTCTCATTCCTTTCTTTTTGCTACAATGGAGAAATTGGGATTCCCGGAGGGTCTCCTTAGGGGTATCAAGAATTTATACCCTGCGCCAACAGGCAGAATATTATGCAACGGTTATGTCTCGTGGGAATTCCAGTTTGAGAACGGGACCTGTCAAGGATGCCCTCTCTCACCGATATTATTTAATATCTATTTAGAACCCCTCCTGAGAGCCATCAATAGGGATGTAAATGTTAAGGGGATTAGGATAGGGGGACTAGAGTTAACATTCTCAGTTTTAGCAGATGACATACTTCTCCATCTACAGGACCCAGCATCCTGGTTTGAGAGAATAAGAGAACTAATAGGATGTTTTTCTAAGGTTTCCAATTATAAGTTGAATCTGACAAAGACACAAACTCTCCCTTTGACACCTTACGTTTACAGGACAGATTTTGCATCACTTGGAGTGCAATGGAGAACAGATAAAATTAAGTATTTAGGCATCTGGATTACAGCAAATTTGGAGATGAGGGTGGAAATAAATTGGGGGGGTCATATCAGCAGTCAAGGGGGATATATTAAGGTGGAATAAGCTACCTTTGAATTTTATGGCACGATTGGGCCTTATTAAGATGAATATATTACCTAGACTGCTATATCCAGTTCATTTAGCCCCATATAGTATCCCTAATAAGTGGTTCAGTATAAGCAGGAGGCTAATCTCGGGATTCCTATGGAATGAGAAACCGCCTAGGATAAAACATAATGTGTTGCGTTTGCCGTATACAGTGGGTGGCATCAGGCTGCCTGATCTCCATATTTACTATGTAGTGGGTCAGCTGGGCCTTATGGTCCGATGGTCGGAGAATGTTGAGGGAGAAAGTTATTTACCAACCTGGTTGCAAATAGAGAAACAAATGCTTACAAACTCTGGCCTTACTCCAGAATCATTGTTGTATGCTAGACTGAGAAAAACCTTTTTTACAACAGGGTATGGGAACCAAATTGTGAAAACTGCAGAAGTCTGGTGGTCATTTCTTACTCCTGTACAAAAACAGAATCAAATGAAGGCCAGAGATCAGCCTATATTGGGTAACCCTAACTTGGCAATTGGGGGTCGGGTAATTAGATACCGGTGGGCTAACCAGTTACGGGGCCTAAGGCTTAGGGATGTTATTCAGGGTGATAGGGTAGCCCTTCCACCACGATGTGACAGAATGTCTTTTTTTCAAAGGCTACAACTCAAACAAATGTGGGCAGGGATTGTAAGGGGGTTGGGGGATTCCATGGACAACTCCTTCTCGTGGGAGAGATTAAGGGAAGTTAATCCGAGATCTAACCCCCTCTCACAAATATATAAAATCCTCCTGGACTTTCTTAGCCCGAGTTCTCCTATAAGAATTTCATATTGGGATAAAGTGATGACCCCCAGAAACCTTACTTGGGAAAATATTTGGAAAAGCAGCAAATATAATGTGATACCCAAGTATAGGATTATGCAAATTTTTGTTGTCTCTAATATTTATTTTACCCCTGTGACACGATAGAAGCCTGAGACAGACAAACCTGTGTTTTAGATATGAGAAGGGAGTGGGTGACCTCCTGCATGTAATGTGGGGATGTAGTAAAATGTTACCCTTACGGAGAGAAATTAAACGGCGCATGGATCCAATGCTGGACTATTCTGAATTTATAACACCAGAGGTATGTGTCTTGGGTGACTTCCCCCAAATTTTAGGGGTTGCACCCAAATACCACCTCTCTTTAATGGCGGTGGTAGTTAAGGCTTTTCTAGTAAAACATTGGAAGGATGACCAGGTTTATGCCTACGATCAGTGGGTGAGAGAACTAATAGGGGTTCTGGGCAGGATAAAGAGGCACCTATACTCTGAGGGGAGAAAAGAGGTATATGTTAAAAGATGGGCGGCACTAGACGTGATCTACTCCCAGCAGGTTACGAGCATCTGAATACAGGCATGTCTGTCAGATTGTGAATAACAAAAGGAAAATATGCTGGAATGTTAATTTTTTTTCTTTCGTGTTTCCTTTTTTCTTGTTACTTCTGGTATTAGTTTGGTTTAAATTATTTTTTAGATAGCGGTGGTGGGGTTGTACTTGGCCCTTTCATTGGGACAACTGTGGGATAGTATTGGTCTGTATGGTCTTAAGGGGATGGGGGACTCTCTCTGTTTCAAGGGGACACAACAGGAAACTGCCTGGTAAGAGAAAGGCTCCTTTTGGGGGCCGCGGAATAAAATCTGCTCATGAGCTGGTAGCTATAAGGGGATTTGGGTTGTTGAAGGCCGGGGAATATATTTATACCTGTTAGCTTATTTCATTAAGGCATTATTGAACTTTGGAGCCTGATCAGAGTTTGGGGCAGTTTCCCGCTGTGTTTGTATATAGGGGGGTGTATATAGTTCACACAGCCAGTTTGGGGTTGTGTACCCTGGCTATGCCAGGTATGTGTTCGTTTGTCTGTTAATTGGAAAATGAATAAAGATGGTTTACAAAAAAGTAATCTATCTGTTCAAAATGAGTTATTTTCATTTCCTGTAGCTTTTTGGTTACTGTACATATCCTGTTTGGAATATCTGTAGCATTTAGTAGTAAAGAATCTATTTTTATGGAACCAGTGGCTGAACATTTTTATTGCAAAGGTAAATGTAATATTTCTTCTGGCAAAGTGAGAATTCTCTGTCTAAAGTCCACCATCTGAAGTGCACTCTATTAAATATTACTGCGTTTTATCTTCCAAGTCTCTGAGCAAGACAGAGGTATTTTCCTGGCATAACCACATGGTGGCAGCTGAGAAGATAAGAAGACCAAACTACCCCAGAAGCTAGTATAGCCAAAAAGGTAAGTTTGTCACAAAAGAGATTTTAAGAAATACTGGGGATGTTCATGATATTCTCTCCTCTCCCATTTTCAGAATTTTGAATTGCTAGCCAAATTCCTTTAAGAAGTTTTAGATGAATGAAACCAGCAACTTTCAATTCTGCCCATAAGTGAGCTCTGAGATAATCTGGCAAGCCAAGCATTTGCCTAAGAAAGTAATTCTGGAGTGTTTCTAGAGAGACAGAGCAGTTATCAATACACCAGTATCCAGTGGTCAAGGCGACCATAATTTGGTGCCTACAAAAATGATGACTCAGTTATGGCATCTGTGTTCACGGCTACCAAGCAGGGGGGTGACCAGATACTGGGGTGGGCAAAATACTGTGATGGGAAGTAGCAGATATACGCACGAGCACACATGTGGGGGGGAAGGCAGGAGAGGGATGGTATGTGGGAGCTGGTGTGGTAGGCAGCTGCTGAGCTGGTCCACTGGCATGGTGAGGAGGGTGGTCAGCTGGGAGGCTCAGAGCATGGGGTTTGGATCCAATGCCATGAGGGGTTTTTTTGTGCCAGCAGGCTACTTTAATTTTTTTGCATTTTTCACCTCCCCCCGACATGCGCCCCCTTGGAATTGAGAATCCATAAGTAGGGGGGTGAGGGGGGCAAAGCCCCTCATGAGGTGGGTGTGGGAGCACAGTCCTCTGTATTAAAAATGAGATCCATAGGTCTCGGGTGCCATTTTTATGAATCGCTGAAATTCGTTTTGCATTTTGCAGTGTCAGTGGCTCAGTAGGTAGCACACTCGCCTCTGAGGCTGGGAGATCAGAGGGCTGTGGGTTCAGTTCCCACATCTGGCACTTGGGTTAATATCCTAGTACTGACACTGTAGTTCAGCATGAGAGGGGTGCTGCACTTCTGAGGTGCCGTCTTTCAGATGAGACTTTAAACCGAGGTCCCATCTGCCTGGACTGGTGGTAGTTCAGGTGGATGTTAAAGATCCCATGGCACTTATCGAAAAGAGTAGGGGAATTTCCCCGGTGTCCTTGGCCAAATTTCCCTCATTCACTAAAAATACCACCAACAGCTTCATCTGGTTCAAGGTCAGTTGGCATTCATCTGTATCCCCCTCCCCCGGGTCATGCCTGAAAATAGACAGGATTTGTCTAGTGCACTTACCCGGTCAACAAAAACTAAATAAAATAAAATAAAATAAATAAATAAATTTTCGGCTATGTACACTTGCCATAATGGCGATCACTATTCTGCGATCGCCATTATGACATGGAACCCAATACACCAGATCTCAGCTCCATATAAAATCCCAGCATTTACTTTATCATCAGAAACATTTAGGGAAGCAGTAAAGGATTCTTTTGCATATTGGTTAGAGAAGTTCAATATTCCATATAGTTCTTTTGTTTTAATTTTTATGCACAGATCCCAATGGGTAGTAGATTACAAGTATTCATTGAATTAAAGGTAATGCCCAGATATTTATAGTTTTGTACCAGTTCAATTCTATCTTCTCCATTCATTTTCCAATTATACTTGGAATTTGATTGCTTACTAAAAATGACAATTTCAGTTTTTGAAACGTTGGCCTTAAGCTTTAAGTTATCCAAAATAGCATTTAAAGCCTGCTGGAGCCCCAGTGGCATCAGCCAGAACAGCCCTGCATTATTTGCATATAACATTATTGGTATACCCACTTGCATAATACTAAGGGCAGCAGAACATTCATACAACTTTCTGTTGATTAGTGTGTTCTAATATAAATTAAATAAAAAGGGTGCCTGGAGGCACCCCTTCATGATACCCTTTTGGCACACGTTGTCTGAGAAAGTTCCCATCTTTGCTTATTCTAATCCTAGCCTTTATATCTTTATGTACTGCAGCAACTGTGTTATCATTGTGAGTCTCTTGTTGAGTGTAGTAGCCCTTAAGATTGACCCTAGAATGTTTCTGTCAATGCTATCAAATGCACTAAATAAATCAATAAGCAATGCATATTACTTACTATGTCCATGAGTAGTGTACATATCAGTCAGCTATTTCTTTTTTGTAGTTAAAGATTTTATTGTTATTTCACACAGGATGCACCAAACAAAAGTATAATGTTGAAAGATTACATACAACCATAGCTCAACCTTAATACACCCATCCAGGATACTACATACAGGATATACAAAAAAAAAAAAAAGAATAAAGAGCACTGTCATTGGTAATGATCCAAACCTACCTAAAGTCTCCCACCCAAAAGAGTGTAAGCCAAGAGATATAAATTGAAGGGCCCCAACAAAACAAAAAAAAAGAAAAGATAATAACAATAACCTATGGGGCCCAAGGCAATGTATGGTAAAAGTGGTTAAGTCCTGGAACAGGCCTACTACTAATTAGAACTATATACATCGAAAACTGGGAGAACAAAAAAGGCAGATTGCTTCTGAGATACAAAAAAAAACATGACAAGTATATATAAAAAAAAATGGGAAAGCCTATAACTCAGACCAGACGAGGGTTCCTCAGGAATTACTGATCACCTAGGGTTGGATATCGTGACAATACTTAGACTGGAGATATGGTTGCCACCATCTGTCAAATTGGACCAGCGAACCCCCTGCAAAACTAGAGAGCCTCTCATACATAGCTCCTAGGGCTACAGCCTGAAGAAACTCTGGGAAGGATGGAACCTCCCGGGACCGCCACCTCTTTAAAATAAGCCATTCGGCTATCACCCCGACAGCGGTAACCCACTGGGCCCCCGGACAGCGCTTGGGTGTATGGGGAGGGGCACAACCCAGAAGGAGAAGAGGGGGGTCTGGTACTATTTGAGGGAACAGAAAGGTACACATATCCTGGATTGTTGTCCAGAAATGCTGGAGATAAGGTCACTCCCAGAGTATATGGAAAAGATAGGCACCTTGAATACCACATCTCCAGCAAGTGTCCTGTTGAAGAAGCCCCATCTTTTTGAGTTTAACCTGATCCCTGTACCACCTATGAATGGTTTTGTTCATGATGAGATGGGTGTGCCCATCTCTACATGCCATATGCAGTCTCACCCAGGCATGGTCCTACTGGGGCTTGGAGATAGAAGAATTAAGATCCTTTTCCCATTGGGCTTTAGCTGACAAAGTAGGGTTTGCAGCAGCACCTCTAAGAGCCCTATAGATCTCACTGGCTCTGTTCCTGGGATGATGTAACCAACAAGTAAGAGGATGGGATCCTAATTGTGACCTTCTATTTTGGGGGAAATTAGGTAGATGGGAGATAGCATCTCTGATCTGGAGATATCTCCAGAAATGAGAGGACGGGAGCTGATATCTGGATCTTAAAGCCTCAAAAGTATCCAATGAACTAGAATCAGGGAGCAGTAAATCCTGAACAAAGGATACCTTGTAACTCCCATACCTTCCAACGGATCACTACCACCCACTACCAAGGCGTGGTTGTTCCAAAGGGGCAAAAACCTCCAGGGAGTTACGTCCTGGCCAAGCAGAGTTAGAACTCTTTGCCAGTATTGGATGGATAATAGAATGGGAGGGGGAAGATTAGAGGGAAGGTTTTTTTTTTTTACTATACAACACCACCGCAGGGGAGGGAGCCTGTAATAATGATGCCTCCAACGGGAGACAGGTAGGCGAGGTGGGGCCAATGCTAGAGAACCACAAAGTGGTCTGAGCTGAGATAAAGGCCATGTGGTACCCCTGAAACCAAGGTAGGCCCCAGCCCCCCCTACTCCAGTGCTGACGAAGTTTAAGCTTACTAAACTGTGGACGGGAGCCCTCCCACAGGAAATTACCAATGACTGCATCCAATTTTTGAAACCATTTCAACGGAATAGGTATAGGAAGATGGGACAACAGAAACAATACCTTGGGGGCCACCATCATATTGATGGAGTCTATTTTCCCAGCTAATGAAAGTCTTAAGGCTTTCCAACAAGCCATGTCCTCCTTAATAGACTCCACCATTGGGGAAAGATTAGCTGTGAGCATTCTGGACAGGTTAGGGTGTAAGATGATACCCAGAAACTTTATGCCATTGGGGGACCATTTGAGACCCGCGGCCACAACATCTATACCAGAGGGCATTGAGTTGAGAGGGAGGACCTCTGTTTTGGAATGATTGATCCTAAGACCAGAAATTCCAGAGAATACATTCAATATATGCAAGATGGATTGAATCACCTGTGGAGTGCATTCTGTAGTGACCAGCAGGTCATCAGCGTACAAAAAGGTTTTAAAAGTAATGCCTCCCATTGTTATTCCAGGGATAGAGGGCTCTTTCCAAAGTGCAATGGCCAGGGGTTCAATGGCAAGAATGAACAAAAGGGGGGAGAGCGGGCAACCTTGTCTTGTACCCTTCTGCAACTGGAAGGGCGCCGATAGATTGCCATTGGTCAAAACCCTAGCCAGGGGAAAGGTATATAATAGTTTGATCCAGGAGAGAAAGTCAGGTCCCACCTCCATGGAGGAAAGGGTATGAAACAGATAAGACCATTCTACCGAATCAAACACCTTCTCAAAGTCCACGGCTAGGGCTACAAAGTGTTTTTTCGACAGTTGGTAATAATGCATCATTGAAAGGAGGGTTCTGTGATGATCAGATCCCAGGCGCCCCTTAACAAAGCCAGCCTGGGATGGGTGAACCAGCCGTGATACGAAAGGCTCCAGTCTACTGGCAAGAACCTTGGCCAGAATTTTGGCATCTGCATTGATAAGGGAAATGGGATGGTAATTACCCGGGGAAAGGGGGTTCTTCCCCTTCTTAGGGAGTACAGTAATAGTAGCTTCCCTTAGGGACGGGGGGTAAGCTTCCTGAGAGTACAGAGTGCCTAAACATCCGGACTAAGTACGGAGCAAGGTTAACACCTTGGACCCTATAAAAATCTATGGGGAGTCCATCGGTCCCAGGGGCTTTATGAAGATTCTTGGATTGGATAGCCCTATCCACTTCTTCCACAGTGATCGGGGCTTCCAGCGCTGTAACTTCCGATGGGGAGAGCTTAGGGATGGGCAAAGAATCCAGAAATTTTTGGATGGAAAGCAGGCTGAGGGGCAGGGGAAACATATAGCTTCCTATAAAACTGAGCCATAATGTCATTGACCCCAACCGAGGAGTAACACGGGACCCCAGTGTGATCCCTTAAAGCATGTATCCTCCTGGACATTTGATGCTGTTTGAGGCGATATGGCAGGAGTTTACTAGCCTTTTCCCCACCCTCCCAGTAAGCATGACGTATCCACCTAAGATTTAATTCAACCTGGCGGGTGAGGTGAGCATTTAGGGAAATTCTGGTACTCGCCAGTTGTACGAGTAAGGACTGAGGTGGAGGTCTGTCATGAAATGATTTATATTGCGCTTCCAGGAAGTATAGTTGTTTTTCTAAAGCCCTCTGATCTGCCTCGCATCGGCTTCTCCTAGCCGAAGCAAAGGCCATTATCCCTCCCCTTATTGTAGCCTTGAAGGCTTCCCATAGGGTAGTGTCCGAGACCTTCTCATTATCATTGTTAGTACAAAACTCAGCAATTGCAGGCCCCAGCCACTTCTGAAAGTCCCCGTCCTCCAGAAGAAGGGGATCCAAATGCCAGGGGGAGGAAGGAGGGTGGTCCTGTCCCAGTTTAACCTGAATTCCCAGAGGAGCATGGTCTGAAACATAAATCAGGTGTATACAAGAGGTAGACACTCTGTCAAACAGTTCAGTAGAAAGTAGACACAAGTCGAGTCTACTGGATGAACCATGAGTCTGCAAGAAGCATGTGTAACCCCACTCACCAGGGTGTAGGGCCCTCCATGCGTCCAACAGACCATGTTCATCCATTAACCTCAGGAGGGCTTTCTTGGCCTGCCTATGTGGTTCAAGGGCCTTGTTGCTTCTATCCAGAAGGTGGTCAAGCACCAGATTAAAGTCACCCCCCAGTAAAATAGGGACTTTGTGGATGTTGAAATCCATAAGGACCTGGTTAACCATATGGAAAAAAAGGGGGCAGTCCTAGTTAGGGGCGTATAAATTAACTAAGACTAGCGGGCCTTCTGGGGTTGCCATTTTGGCCATGATCCATCTCCCCTCTGCATCATGAGTGTGTCTTTTAACCTTCCACCCCAGAGATTTATGTAGGAGTATAGAGACCCCACGCTTGTGGGAGTCTGCCACACTATGTATCTCTTCCCCTCGCAACCCTGTCTAAGCTTCCTAGCTTCAGCTGAGGAGAGTTTCGTCTCCTGAAGGAGGGCTACCGAAGGTCTGAGCGTCTTCAGATGGAGCAAGACTTTCTTCCGTTTAATGGGAGAATTAAGGCCTCGGACATTCCAGGAGATAAAATTAGTCTCCATTCGACCTGGATAGGATCATGACAAACCCTATATGCATCCACATGCACCAAGGCCAGAGATCCAATCCCCCAGGAAGGAGACCTTTTCTCTTGAGACGGCCTTGATGAAAACAAATCAGAATCTCAGAAGTCAGAATGCCTAAACTACTAACAACATACAAAACTGAGTAATTCTGAAAGGGGCTCACTAGGCCCTGAACATAAACTACAAACAGCAACCATAATTTTGAACAACCACAGATGTAAGACACCCTTTCCCCCTCCCCCCGCCCTCCCCAAATCCCTTCCCCCTAAACAGATCAGCTCCTGCTGCACGCATTGACCGAATTACGGCCCAGATACCAGCAGGAATGGCTTGGAGGTAGAAGGTTAACTAGCTGCAGCGAAGAGAGATAGGACAACCCACTGCCCAAAAGACTCTCTCCTGTATCCCACCAATACAGCTGCCTGCACCAACAAGTCGGCTAAAGTAGCCACCCTCCACCTTAGATTAATTTCACAGGCATTGAGGACTAGCCCCCACCCGCCCAACATACCATACATTAGTAACCAGAAGCAGGGTTATAAAGAGCTCAAATGTAAACAGTGAGGGGCTGTCCCGCACAGCAAAAGACTAATTGACACCTGGTCATGCCCCCTCTGAGAGGGAATAGAATAACTGAGCGACCAGAGTGTAAACGGTATGGCTGGATCCCCCCCTTGCCGGCAGCACTAGGAAAGCCCCAGTGTACTGGGCATATACCAGGGGCTTAAGATCGGCGCTAACCGCCAATACTAATTACAACAGGAGGGCGAGAACAAGAACACAGAAAGCAGCACAAAACAGTCTCAGTCACATTCAGCCTGCAGATTTAGCAGGGGCCGCTGCAGTGCCAAAGGGTGCTGGATAGTTGGAGGCCACATCCATAGCAGTGGAAACCTCTGGTGATAGTGACTCCACAGCATCTGCCCAGGAAAGCGAGCGAGCAGCCTGGGATTTATTCTCCTTAGGAGATGGTCTAGACGGCAAAGGAGGGTCCAGCTGGGATTCGTCTGTCGGAAGGTCCATCAGGGCACAGAACTGGTTGTTGCACATGTCAGGCTGTATAGAGGAGTGAGAGGCCATGGAGTCAGGACTGGCACTGCAACTCTGGGAGCAAGAATGGAACCGGGGAGTCTTATCAATATGAGCCCCATCCAGACGAGCCCTCCTTCTCTTTTTCTTTTTGCTCACCGGAGATTTCTAAGGGGCAGAGCGAGATGGAGTCTTAGATTGTGGGGTTGCAGGCTGAGTAGCCCCGGGGGGGTGAATTGTAGGGGCTAGTGCAGCGGTCTCCATAGCTGTAGCCCCCGAGTCCATAGTTTCCCTGGGCTCACCCCTATGTAGCTTGGGAGCTTGTGATGCCAAGAAGTTCTCATCAGCTGCTGGGTTGTCAAATAGCCTCGGCGATCCATTCAGGATGATACGAAGACAAGCTGGGTATCTCAATGAGTACTCTAACCCCAGGTCAGCACAGGCCCGATGTGCAGCAGTGAAGGCCCTACGGCATGCAGTGAGTTCTTGGGAATAGCCCGCAAAAATCTGGATTCTGTGGCCTCTCCAAATGAGTTCCTTCCTTTGGTGTGCCAGCCTGGTAATGAATTCCTGGTTCTGGAACCAGAGAAAGCGGGCCAGTATGGTGCGAGGACGCTCCCCAGGAGCCTGGCGGGGTGCCAACGTTCTGTGAGCCCTGTCTATCTCCAGAGGATGTTCCAAGTGCCAGCCCAGCGGGGGGGAGCTCCTTTTGCAAAAAGCCTATGGCATCCGATTCTTCACAGCCCTCTGGGAAGCCCACAAACCTCAGATTATTCCTTCTGCTTCGGTTTTCTAAGTCCTCCACCCTGGTCCATAACTGCTGAATAAGCCTATCATGGTCCAGCACTCGTTCCCCAGTTTGCTGGCAGCTGTTCTCCACCTCAGAAAGCCTGTGCTTGAATACAGTAGCCCTCTGTGAAAGATCTACTATGTTGGCAGTATTCTTCCGGGTAGCACTATCTATATGATCCATGCGATTCAAGATTTCAGCAAACATCTGCCGAAATTTAGCCAGCCCACCCTCTGAGGGCACAACGGGAGAAGCAGGCTCCATCCTTGCAGTAGACCCGGCCACCAGACGTGTCGGCAGGCGTCGAAACAAGCGGAGTACTTCCCGGGTGGAGCGGGGGTCCAGAGCGGTATTACCGAAGGGCGGGACACTCCTTTAGTCAACGGGGCACAAGAACGAGTGAAAAGAGCAGGTACAGAACGGGCTTAACACGGATGTGCGGTGGTAATGAGAGAGCTCCTCGATTAGGCGTCCATCGCGTTCGGCGGCTAACCACGCCCCCATCAGTCAGCTATTTCAGTATAAACCATATATTTTGTCATGGACCTTTCAGCCCTAAATCCAGCTTGTAACTCTGAAATAACACAGTTTTCTGTTTCCCATATTCCCAGCATACGTAGTATTATTTATCAATGGCATATTTTGTTCTCTGTATGTATAATTACTGTAACTTTATTGATTCTTCTTGTGTTAATGTATCTGACATGGAACCTCTCAACAAGCATCTGCTCACAGGTGTCATCCAAGATTTCAGTAAACAGTTATTATATTTATTATATATAGGGCTTAGCTATCCTTACTGAAGAACTGCAAAGTGCCAGGTGGTATCCTGTCTAACCCAAGGGCTTTTTTCCTCTTTTGTGCTTTAATACAGTAAACAACTTCTGGGGCAAACCAACACCAGTATGGAATAGATTCTTCATTTACTGTGATGTATTTACCTGTGTCAGTGCCACCTAAACTATTGTTAGAGTCAAAAACCTTTTCAAAATGAGCAACCCACTGATGCTCTGGAATAGCAACTTCTATCGCATTAGTCATTCTTGCAAGAAAATGCTACCATATTCCAAAATTATTGTGGCACTTTCCAACTAACAGCCTCAGCCAATTAATTACATAGGTTGTTTTCAACCCCTGTGTTTTACAGTTAAGTAGCTTTCTTTAGAAAATGGGCTTAGATATCTAAGCTTGCTGATTGACTACCAGGCATGACAAGGGGTGCATTAACTACCAGCTAGAGCCCTGTAAAAAACAAGTACCAGTGTGCCAACACCATCACTGGTATGGGCCAGTCAGAATTTTCAAACTTGATGTGCCACCATTGTTTTCTCTTGCTTAGCGGGTGAGTTACTAGTGATAGGGTTGACACACCTACTACTTGTTTTTTTACAGGGCTCTAAAAATTGACTAAAAACTAGCCACATAGTAAAAAACCAAAAGGAAGCCATCAGTGCGATCGGCTTTACCACCATTTTTTAGTACTCGCTAAGTGGGCGATCGAATGAGGCAGCCCGCTGAGTGAGAGAAGCCTCCCCCCCACCGAGACTATCTTAGTTTAACTTTAATAATTTAAATGAAGACAAGTCACAAATGTAAAAATGAAGGTAGGAAAAGAAAAGGGAAGCCATCAGAATGATCAGCTTCATGTAACCGCCAGTTATCACTGCGGTTTTCAAAAGGGCACCGCTTACCAGTCCATAGCAACTAAAGTTAGACATGCTGCTTGCCCAAGCTGCTTGCCATACAGTACTACCTCCCAGAAACAAATATTTTTATTTACTATATTTATTTATTGAATAATCATAATTATAACCTTTGAGCTAATAGCTCATTTACAAAGGATCCTTGTCAAACAAGGGAGGGGGAGCACATACATGAGTAGGGGGGACAGTAGTAGCCAGAAGGCATTGTTAGTAATCAACAATTAATAACATACAGCAATCAAAATAGGATAACATAAGGCAAAACATAACATAAAACATAGCGTGGATACAGAGTACATGGGGATACAGTTCCCTCAGCATAGTAGGTAATAAAGTGCACCAGTCCACATAAGTATAAGCATGAATGATCAGAGGTGGTAGCTATATAACTACCACTTTGCAAATAAAATTACAAAAGCCATGTCTCCTAAGTGCCTCACTATAGCCGACTGCCACTACCCAAAAACCTTTCACTGGAGCGGAACTTCACAACTTACCGAGATTGGCAATTGGGTGCTCCAGTGATAGCAGGAGGAGAGGTTTGCGTCTTCCTCTGGAGCAACATCTTTTCTTTCTCCTTCATTCCCCTTTTGCTTTCACTGACAATTGGACTAGGGTGGTGCCAACAAACAAAACAAGGAAGAAAGCAGGGGACAGACTGAAGAGTAGACAAGATGCCATTCACTTGTACATCTCAGGAAAGAAACATGTACCTAAGACAGCTATACCCTCTACTAGCTACACAGCAGTATAAGGACTACTTTACCAAGAAAGGACTAAAAATGCATTTGTAATCATGTTTTATAGCATTACTTTAATTGTTTGTAATCCTATAAAAAAATTACACATGTTCACTTTCTAAGCACAGTAATACCAGACACGGTGGGCAGTATTGGGCAATACCAGACCTTCCAAGAGTGATAAAGCCCTCCATCTGCGGCATTGGGCCTCATTACGCCCCTGGGGAGTACAGTATTGCCCAATATCGCCCATCCTGTTCGGTATTATTGCTTGCATATTCTGACCTGGCAGAACAAGTGACTGGTGATTTTCCTGAAATAGATTTTTATATACAAAATCAGATCATTTCAACAAGGATTTTTTTCATTTTCTATTCAATCCCTGTCAAACCATGTTTTATTAGAGATTCACATTTTTAACATGTTTCTAGAGGTCCCAATCAAACTTTAAGAAATATTATTAATAATCTGGTAACAAACATGAATTATCTTCTCAACTATATTACAATCAGGACTCATGTCATCTGATCATTGGCCCACTGGTGGAGCGGTAAAGCTATTGCTTGCATCACTGATAGCCTGGGTTTGGGAATGAGCCCAGTGCATCAGAAGGCTTGCTGGGGAGAGATACGCTGAGTGGCCCATGGACAGCTCACCTCCTCCAAGGGGGGAGGTCATACGCACCGGGCACTGCAGTGACTCGCAGCAGAGGCTAGGAAAACATAGGCTGGGACCTTACAGATGGGAGAGAGGATGATGGCAGACATCTGCAGAGCATGCATGGAAGCACATGTGCTCATGCACGTCATTGCTTATAATTGTTTCCAGGGGGAAACAAAGCCTGAAAATCCCTATGGCTGAAGCAGGATGACACCAGGAGCCTAGCAAGCACCACCCTACGCCATGCCAGGGTGCCAGACTCCAGATTAGCATCTCTGCCTTTCCCCCCTTAGTGCTGGAGGGGGAAGCCCCACCTGGGGCAGGGGAGGTAAGCTATGGTCTTCTAGAGTTCCAGTAGTCCTGCGGACAGCGCAGGGTTGAACCTAATAGGGGCCCAGGGCTAACAGAGGGGGTACATCCCCACCAATACCACAGGTGCTAAAGTAGAACTGATAGGAAAAGAAAAACAGAGCAAATGATTCATGTCATCAGGTAGCAACCCCCAGAACATGATACTTTTTCATGTTTTATAACAGCTTTTAGAGTCTCCTCCACAGCAGGGCACCACTTAATCATTTTACTCTGAATTGCCACTAAACACTGCTCTACTCTTTCGTAACACCTTGTGCCAGGGTAACATACTGTAAGTTATCAGTTAATAGGTTGCAAAGAATCAGCAGGTGATCACTTTTAACTCTTTTAAGGATTCAGCATTTTATATGTTTTAATAATGGTAGACATCTACATTACTGACATCAGATCCAAGACACTACCCCTTTTAGCACTAGGATGCATTTTCTCTAAATTGTCACCCTTAACACTTCCATTAATAATTCTCATATTATAGTATCTGCAAGTGCTAGAACAGCTTGCCTGAACATATTAATTATTTTGTCTCCTGAATTCCGAATTGGAGTTTTCAGACAGTCATCTAAGGGTCAGCCATTACCCATTACTTTGTTACAAGACCCAATCCTACAGTTACAATCTCATGCCATAATTATTCCAATTTCTGGATGGTTTATCTACCTTTAACAGATCTATAATATAACACCCTTGGCTAACCTCCTTTCTTGGTGGAATATAAATGTTCACAGTGCATAATAAAGATCAGGAGCTGTCTCAGACAGGTTCTCAGAGAACTCAGTCTGCACCTTGCAACCAGTTTTCACAAACCTTCAGACGCTTGAATGGGCATCTCAGCATGCTGCCACCAGCTTGACTCTCTCTTGTGGCATCTTTAGGTCAGAATACCACTGCAGCCACTGATCACACTGTACAGTGACCTTTGTCAAAGGCAAAAATTACCCACCCCTTTAGCTGTAGCTGAGAACACTTTGCTTTGGACAGTTTAGTAGCCTGTCTTTTTAGAAATGGATCACGGACTTGCCAATTACCCTAGGTCATCTATGTCTTTAAAAACACAGTCATAGAGAACATGAAGTACATAAAAATAATTAAAATTCCACGATATTTACATATGGTACAGGATAACACACTCTAAAGACTAGGAAAATACAGTACACTATGGAAATGGGAAACAAAACATTTGAAAAAACGGAAATCAAACAGATTAATCTTACTAAGCTCTTCTAGGTAGAAAATTAAGGTTTCCCAAACTGAGATCTAGTGAGACTGAGCAGATGGAGTGGCTTCCCATATCCTGAGATAAGACTGGCTTTCATAAGAGGCACAGGCACAGAAAAATCCCTAAGAGGCCAGTCCCTTCACCTTCATCATCTGCCTTTCCTGTCTTACATCATAACCCAGACAGTTCTTTGGTCATTCAGCCCACCTACAAGATGGAACCAGACCAAACTGTCTGTTTGGATTCTGACTCTGTTCTATTGTTTCTCCAGCTCACATCTCAGTAGGGTGACAGCTGACTGGACCAGTCATGTTTTCATGGTAACCAACTAGCCTCTTTTAGATCCAAGGGACGCAACCATTTGTTGTTACCAAAAACACAGTGGGCCAGCTATTCAAAGCATTGCACCGGGAGCAAACCCTTTGTGCCAAAACTGCGCCACTTTTGAGTCCAGCTGTAATATTCAAAAGTGCAGATAGCACCAGTGCAATGTGATAACACTGGTGCTAAAAAATAATGTATGCAGGGGACAGAATGAAGAGTGGGGCTTGAATACAGGCATACTGCCATATTGAAAAGTATAGCGAAGAGCAATGGGTGTTAGCGCCACATGTAGCATGGTTTACTGCCTATGAAAAGGTGGCAGTAACTCAAGGCAAACAAAGTCAAGTGACCCTCCCTGATCCACAATACATGTAATAATAATACCCAACACTTTCCCTGGTAGTCTAGTGGTCCCCCCAACCCCAATCTCTGATTGCCAGATACATGCAACAAATATTACTTTCACTTTCCCTAGTAGTCTAGTATCCCCCCCAACCCTGCTCCCCGATGGCCAGACACATATGTAATAAATATTACTCTCAATTTCCCTGGTATTCTAGTGGTCCCCCAAACCCCGATCCCTGATCACCAGACACATGTTGTTAGGGAACTCCCTCATATGGCAGTGTAGTCTACCCTGACCCCAGATCTCCAACAAGAATAACTAGAGTTTCCCTGGTGATCCAGTGCACACCTCTCCAGCCCTGATCCCCTGTACAGTTTAAGTCCTGAATACCTAGTGGTCTAGTGGACCTCCACCTCCACCCACAGTGCCTACCCTTCCCCCATCCCGTAGCAGGCCGGCTGCTAACTCAGTCCACCACTCACCTCCACGGCCCAACCACTGGCTGAGCTCTGAATGAGCATGTACCGTATAAGTACATGCTCATTCAAACTCAATCAGTTGAAACATGGAGGTGAAAGTGGTGCTGAAGCCAGTCACTGTCTTCGGTTATGGGATGGGGGAGTGGGGTGATCGGCACTGCGGAGTGGGGAGTCCACTAGACTACCAGTTATTCAGAACTTGAACTGTATGGGGGATCGGGGCTGGTGCAGTCCACTGAACCACCAGGGAAACTTGACTTATTCTTGTGTGAGATCAGGGCTGGGGAGGTGGTAGACTGCACTGCCATTTGAGGGAATTTCCTAACAACATGTTTTCAGGGATCGGATTAGGTGTGGGACCACTAGACTACCAGGGAAAGTGGAAGTTATATTTATTACATGTGTCTGGTGATCAGGGATTGGGGTTGGGGGTGACCACTAGACTACTAGGGAAAGTGAGAGTAATATTTATTACATGTGTCTGGCAATTGGGTATTGGGATGAGAAGGGACCACTAGACTACCAGGGAAAATGGAAGTAAAATTTATTACATGTGTCTGGCAAACAGGGATTGGGTTTTAGGGGGAGACCACTGGACTACCAGGGGAAAGTGAGAGTAATATTTATTACATGTGTCTGGTGATCGGGGTTGGGGGGGGACCACTAGACTACCAGGGAAAGTGGAAGTAATATTTATTACGTGTGTCTGGCAATCGGAATCAGGGTTGGGGGAATACAAGACTACCAGGGAATGTGAGAGTAATATTTATTACATGTGTCTGACGATCAGGAATCAGGGTTGGGGGGGGGATCACTAGATTACCAGAGACAGTGAAAGTAATATTTATTACATGTGTCAGTGATTGGGATTAGGGGGAAACACTAGACTACTAGGGAAAGTAAAAGACATACTTACTACATGTAGGGATCGTGGCTGGGGCGATAGACTAGACTACCAGGGAATGTGACAGGTATTATTGTTACATGTATCAGGGAGCATGGATTGTGGGGACCACTAGTCCACCATGGTATTTCACCATCCATAATATTGTGACATCAGGGATCAGGGAGGGCCACTAGACTACCACAGAGAATGGTGTTTTATAAATATGTCTACATTACTCGAGGATCAGATCTGGGGGGCACTGGACTACCAGGGAAACCAAATATATATATATATATATACACACATATATATATATATATGTATATATATATATATATATATATATGGGCTACATGATGGGCATGAATGTGATATGGAAAATATTTTCACTCCTTTAGAGTGACCTCTGAATATTCACGAGTGGCACTATCCAGAGGTCACTATGCAGGAGTGAAAATATTTTCTGTATCACATGAGTGCACATCATGTATATGATTTATACAATAGAAGTATGTATTCTGCTGTTTTTTTGGTTTGATGACATCACCACAGTGAAAACAAATGCAGGTGACATCACCACAATGAAAATAAATCCATTTATTTTCACTGTGGTGATGTCATCACAGTGGTTATTCCACTGCAGTGAGAATACATGTTTTTATTCAATGAGTTATTTGCTCACCCCATTGTATAAATATATATTTTATATACATATATATGTGTGTGTGTGTAATTTGCAAAAAGCTACGTTATTGCAGACATTAGGGCTGTATAAACACAAAGCATACAAAGACGGGAAATGAAAACACATTAGGGACTTGGGTCTCCGGAGTATTGGTGAATCAGTGGTG
The DNA here is from genome assembly GCA_016271365.2 of Neoceratodus forsteri. Classification (NCBI taxonomy): domain Eukaryota; kingdom Metazoa; phylum Chordata; order Ceratodontiformes; family Ceratodontidae; genus Neoceratodus; species Neoceratodus forsteri. Next base: position 378,643,713 of record CM057449.1, read on the forward strand.
GGGTCTTACTTGGGGATGTCAAACCTAATGCCCACCCCACTCAGCCCATAGCCTCCTGTCTGAACCATAACATACATCTTCAACCTAGTTCCTCACAGTGATACAGTATGACCAACATAATGTGTCACAACTTTCTGCATTAAGATATCACATTTGACCTCATCTGGTCCAGGGTAGGGGTGGGCATTAGGGTTGACAACCCCAAGTAAGACCCCACCACTGATTCGCCAATACTCCGGAGACTCACATCCCTAATGTTTTTTAATTTCCTGTCTTTGTGTGCTTTGTGTTTTTACAAACCTAATGTCTGCAGTTACATAGTTTTTGGCAAAGAATTTCCCTTCTTTTTGTGATAGTTTAACTGTATCCTCATTTGCTCAGGGCCCGAATGAGATAAATACAATATTGGAGACAGTCATGATGCAGTGCATGGGCCCAGCAGACCCCAGCACACATCTCAATACCTTGTGGGTGAGGTTCCCTGAACAGGGTGTAGCATCTGCACCAAAACACTGCTCTCTCCCTACCCAGGCCATGACTGGTGCTGTATGCTGCAGCACCTTCCCTACCAGCCTTGTCCTAGTAAACCGGCTCACTGCATTCACACCTGACTTCAGCTCACTGGCACAGTAAGGCAGCATGTTCCCCAGAGGTGAAACAGACATCCCTGCAATCAATGTTACTTCATAAATTCTTTGTTTTTTAATATTTTGACCCCAAACTTTCAACATATTCTTCTTATGATCCCACTTCAAAAACCCCATATATGAAAATGTTCAAATCTGTGCAGAAACGCCATTCCACCCCACAGGTATGAAAACACATTTTGGACAGGATGTGAAAAATGACAGCTGTACTGTTCATTAGGTGGTGTGAAAAAATGGGTATGTTGAAAATCTGGAGTCAAAATATTGTAAATGAATGGGTGCGTAACCTGGGTGTAGAGCTTGACACAGAGTTGACCCTTCGTTATCAGGTGTCCTCTGTTGTCAGGACTGCATTTTTTCATCTGAGAAACATCTCCAGGATTAGGCACCTGGTTCCTCCTGGTGATTTGCCGGTTTTGGTCCATGCCTTTGTGACATCTCGCTTGGACTACTGTAACTCCCTGTACCTAGGGCTTGCTGGGGTTGATATCCGCTGCTTGCAGCTAGTGCAGAATGCAGCAGCACGTTTGTTGTCTGGGGCTTCAAGAAGATCTCATATTACCCCTGTGTTGCACTCTCTGCACTGGCTGCCTATACAGTGGCGGATCACCTTTAAAGTAGGTCTTTTGACCTACAAAGCCCTACATGGGTATGGTCCTGACTACTTGAAAGAGCTTTTGGTGCCTTACACCCCTTTGAGACAGCTTCGCTCGGCTGACGAGGGGTTGCTGGAGATTCCAAGGATTAATTTGAAGTCTTCTGGAGCCCGTGCTTTTGGCTTTGTGGCTCCATCCCTCTGGAATTCTCTACCCTATCCTCTCCAAGAGAGTACAACAGTGGATATTTTTAAAAGGGCTTTAAAGTCCTTTTTATGGAATAAGGCCTTTCCACCCATATTGTAATTGGTTTTATTTGTTGAAACTGCTGTTCTGTTTTATTGTATTTGTTGTCTGGTTTTATGAACGGTACAGCGCCTTGAAAACTTGAAAGGCGCTTAATTAAATACATTTTATTATTATTATTATTAAATTACCAAAGTTGTGTGCCTGCACAGAAACTTTGCAAGGCACTCTCATAATGCAGCCATTTTTAAGATTTTTTTTCACCAAATTTTCAACATGGGCTTTTTGGGACCCCACCTCATGAACATTGGCACTGTCATTTAATTAATCAGTTCCAAAAGGTGATTCCATGCAGCAACCATGAAATCACCCTAGGGGCATGATTAACGAAATGTCAGTGACAGTGTTCATGAGGAGGGATCCCAAAAATTCATATTAAAAATTTGGTGACAAAATACATAAAAACAGCAAAGATATCAACATAAGATGAACACACCTCTGAAATACATTACACAAAACTTACCTTGAATCCTCAGTTTGCGGTTCTGCTTTGAAGAGTGCAGACGTGTCCAAATTCACAGAAGATGACAACATATGATCCCAGCAGGTAAGTATAGGGTAAGGGGGATGTGAGGTAGTGGGTGCTCAGTGGGGGGGGTCAGGATTGGGGGAGGGGGATGGTGGGGACGATGAGGGATGGTTTTCTTTTTTACAGGTTATAAAAAATTAAAAAACACATTAGGGATCTTTTCCTTTTTTACAGGTAGACATACATTAAACATTTATATCAGGACACTTGCGGTGGGCTCCCTAGTGTCCCATACTGCTGAGGGAGTTATACTTAAATTCGACATGGGGATCGGGACCCCTGATATCAGTAACATTAACAAGGGGCTGCAAGAGTGAAGGGGGTCCAGCAAGGGGAGTGGGCATCCTGGTGTTGGATGATATGACCTTTTTTTAATAAACTATTTTGGGACACTGGGGCAGGTTCCCCAAGTATCCCACACAGTTGGGGCGATCTATTAAATGCTGACATGGGGATTGGGGGCCCCGATGTCAGCAATTATTTATTAAACAACTGGCTGGGGTGGGGGGACAGGACCATGAGTGGGCAAAATAATTCAACTAAAGAAAGAAAGACTGCCACTGGCGATTGGGGCCCCTGATGTGCAGATGGCACAGCACATCAGGATGGCAGGGCAAGTGATGACAACAGCCGGTTGCACTATATGACACAACTATTGTTTAGCAAAGGAAAGCTGTGTCATATAGTGTAAACTATAAGATACAGCTGTCCTTTAGTAAATGACAGCTGTGTCATATAGTGCAATCAGCTCATAACTGGCAAATACATTATACAGCACTAAGCTTTATTCCTCAGTTCGCTGCTTGGTTTTGAAGAGTGCAGATGTGTCCCGGTTCACAGAAGACCTCTGGAGGTAAGTATAAGGTAAAGGGTGGGGCTCAATGGGAGGGCCTGGAAGGGGGAGGGTAAGGGCAGTGACCAAAGGGACCGTTTTCTTTATTTCAGGTTTAAATACAAAAAAAAGGACTTCGGGGGATGGTTTCCTTTTTTCAGGTATACAGTACTTATAAAATTAATCTATATCAGGACACTGGGGGTGGGTTCCCCAGTGTGCCACTCCGGTGTCCCATTCTGTTGTGGGAGGGGGTGAAAACAACGGGCTGCATTGGGCAGGAAGCATCCGACACCAGGGGTGGGCAGCCCAATATCAGATTGTGCAAAATAAATAAATACACACACTACCACTGGGGATTGGGCCCTTCCCCTCCATGTGCAGATAAAGTTGAAGGCACAGCACAGACAGGGTGGTGGGGCTACAATGACAGTAGCCCCAAGTCCCTGACTTATGAGTCACAAAAGCAGCAGGGGTTATACTATACAACACAGCTGTATCGTATAGTGCAAACTGCTGCTTTCACAAAAATTCAGTTATAAATAGAACGTTGATTTGTTGAACTGTGCATGCTCAGAAATGGGACGTTTTTATTAAGTATTTTAAAAACTACTTAATGGTGGGACCTATAAACCACAAAAGCACACACCTTGGACCAACCTCTATTAAACCTAAAAGTTTCAGGTTTCAAAGCCTCCTATTTATTTAGTTATCAGAAGGCAAAAAAGTCTTAAAAATGTTCAAAAATGGAGACTTTTGTGTTTTTTTTGCACCTCTGTAGCTTTACAGCCCTTGAACCAATCTACATGAAATTTAGAGGATCAAGAGATCTTGCCACAGAGGCTGTGCTTTCCAAATTTCATGTAAATTGATTGAAAGGGGGCAACGGTATTAAGGTACAAAAATTTAAGTTTAACATTGAAGTGCTTACTCAACCCTAATATACAGGCAGTATCGTGTCTGTATACTATATATTAGTTGCAAAAAAAACTACATTAATGCAGAAATTAGGGTTGTAAAAAATGCAAAGCATACAAAGATGGGAAATGAAAAAGAATTAGGGATTTGGGTCTCCAGAGTATTGGCGAATCACTGTTGGAGTCTTACTTTGGGTTGTCAACCCTAATGCCCACCCCCAGCCCATAGTCTCCTGTCCGAAGTACAAGATACAGCTCCAACCTAGTGCCTCATAGTGATACAATGTGGCCAACATCATCTGTCAGAGTTTTCTTCATGCAGGGCCTGTATCACATTTGACCTTGTCTGATCGAGGGTAGGGGTGGGCATTAGGGTTGATCACCCCAAGTGAGACCCCAGCACTGATTCGCCAATACTCCGGAGACCCAAATCCCCAATAGTTTTTCATTTCTGATCTTTGTGGCTTTGCATTTTTACAACCCTAATCTCTGCATTAACATAGTTTTTTGCAAATAATTTCCCTTCTTTTTGTGATAATGGAACTGTAGTCTCATTTGTGCAGATCCCTTCAGTACTAGGACCTATGTAACATGAGATAAATACAATATTGGAGACAGTCCTGGAATTGTATCCTCACTTGCAGACCTGTGCAAAATGATCTAATAACAATATTGGAGACAGTCATGATGCAGTGCATGGGCCCAACAGACCCCTGCACACATCTCGATACCTTGTGGGTGAGGTTACCTGACCCATCACAGGGTGTGGTGTCTGTGCTAAAACACTGCTCTGCCCCTACCCAGGCCATGACTGGTGCTGTATGCTGCAGAACCTTCGCCGTCAGCCTTGTCCCAGTAAACCGTCTCACTGAATTCACACTTGAACTCAGCTCACTGGCACAGTAAGGCAATGTGTTCCACAGACGTGCAATGGACATCCCTGCAATCAATGTTACTTAATAGATTCTTTGTTTGTTAATATTGTGACCCCAAACTTTCAACATATTCTTCTTATGACACCACCTCATAAACCCCATAGATGAACATTTTCAAATCTGTGCTGAAATGCCGTTCCATGCCACAGGTGCAAAGACATGTTTTGGACAGTATGTGAAAAGTGACAGCTATACTGTTTATGAGGCGTTGTGAAAAAATTGATAAGTTGGAAATCTGGAGTCAAAATACTGTAAATTACCAGAGTTATGCACCTGCGTGGAAAACTTTCAACGCACACTCGTAACTCAGCCATTTTTAGGATTTTTTTTCACCAAATTTTCAGCATGCTATTTTTGGGACCCCACTCCATGAACACTGGCACTGTCATTTATTTATTAATCATTCCAAAAGGTGATTCCACACAATGACCATGCCATTTCATGCCACAAGGGTGAAAGCATGTTTTGGCCAAGATGTGAGAAATGACAGCTATACTGATCATGTGGTAGTGTGCAAAAATGGGTATGTTGAAAATCTGGATTCAAAATATTGTAAAATATCAGTTATGCACCTGCTTAGAAACTGTGCAATGCACCCTCATAGCACAGCAATTTTTTTGAATTCTTTCAGAATGTCCTTTTGTGGACCCCACCTCATGAACACTGGCACTGTAATTTCATTAATGGGTCCTGAGAGGTGATCCCAAGCAGTGACTGCAAAATCACCTTCAGGGCCCGATTAATGAAATGACAGTGACAGTGTTCATGAGGTGGGGCCCTCAAAAGGCCATGTTGAAAATTTGGTGTATAAATTCTAAAAAGTGACAAAGTTATCAACATAAGTTCAAAACACCATTGAAATGCATTATACAGCATTTAGCTGTATTCCTCAGTTAGCAGTTTGGCTTTGAAGAGTGCAAACATGTCCCAGTCCACAGAAGATGGCATCAACTGACCTCCAGAGGTAAATATAGGGTAAGGGGGTGTGTGGGGTGCCGGGTGCAAAGTAAGAAGGTAGGGAGATGGCAGAGATGATGATGGATGGTTTTCTCTTTTTGCAGGTTACACGCAAAAAAAGACGTTGGGGGACTGTTTTCTTTTTTTACAGGTAAAAAAACAAAGTTATCTATATTGGGACACTGGGGGAGGGCTCCCCAGGGTACCATACTGATGGGGGAAAGTATACCTTAATTCTGACATGGGGACTGGGGCCCCCGATGTCAGTAAAATGTTTTTAAACAAGGAGCTGCAAGGAGGAAGGGATCCAATACTGGGGGTGGGCATCCCAGTGTCAGCTTATATGATTGTTTTAAATAAACTATTTGGAGATGCTGGGGGTGGGCTTCCCAAGTGTCCTACACTGGGGAGGGTCTAACAACCATTTACTAAATAGATGGACGTGGGGGTCCAGCACCTTATCTTACTGCCCTATAATGTATTTGATGGATAGGAGCTGGTCACACTATATGACACAGCTGTCATTTAGTAAAGGACAGCTGTGTTGTATAGTGCACACTATATGAAACAACTGTCATTTAGTAAATGACTGCTGTGTCGTATAGTGCAAACGGCTCATATCAGTCAAATACATTATATGATAAGTTTTATTCCTCAGTTTGTGGTTCAGCTTTGAAGAGTGCAGACATGTCCAGTCCACAGAAGATGACAGTATACGACCCCGGAAGATAAGTATAAGGGTAAGGGGAGGTGGGGTGGTAAGTGTTCAGTGGTAGGGTCAGGATGGGGAGGGGGATGGCAGGGATGATTAGGGTCGTTTTTCTTTTTTTGCAGATTACACATAAAAAAATGTTGGGGGACTGTTTTCTTTTTTTCACAGAAAAAAAAATAATTTAACTATATTGAGACACTGTGGGTGGGCTCCCTAGGGTCCCATACTGATGGGTGGGGGGATTACGCTTTAATTCCAAAATGAGGATTGTGGCGCCCAATGTTGGTAAAATGTTTTTAAACAAGGGGCTGAAAGGGGAAGGGGGTCTGGCACAGGGAATGGGCATCCTGGTGTTGGATTATATGATTTTTTTTTAATAAACTATTTAGGGGCACTGGGAGTGGGCTCACTAAGTGTCCCACACTGCACTGGGGGGAGATATAATATATGCTGACATGGGGATTGGGTTCACCGATGTTGGCAACCATTTATTAAATAGATGGCTGGGGGGAATGGTGGTCTAGCACCTTATCTTACTTCCCTATAATTTATTTGATGGATAGGAGCTGTTCGTATTATATGACACAGCTGTCATTTATCAAACATCAGCACTATATGACACAGCTGTCCTTTACTAAACTACAGCTTTTCGTATAGTGCAACTGTCTCATCTCAGCCAAATACACCATACAGAAAGTTTTATTCTTCAGTTTGCGGTATGGCTTTAAAGAGTGCAGATGTTTCTAGTCCACAGAAGATGACAGCATACGACCCCAGAAGGAAAGTATAGGGTAAGGGGGGGTGTGGGGTGGTGGTCTCTCAGTGGGAAGGTGGAGATGGGGGGAGTGTGGCAGGGTGGCATTCCTGCCCCTATGAAGCAAGAAATTATCTTGCTGGATTAGGTGAAGCACCAATCCCTCCCCCTTTTTTTCTCTTTACTGCAGCTATCTTCTTCTTCAGCTGCTATCTGCTCCTTTTCTTGCAGACTAGCCACTTGCAATGTTCTTTTACTGCTTTTCTCCTGTCCCTTTGTTTCTTATACAAGGTGCAAAATGCATATGTTAGGTGAAGTGCATGGAAATACTTAATAATTACAAGGTGCCTGATGTATAGAATGAAAGTGCTATGTGTCTCAGATTTACAGGGTAGTCATTACCAGTACTGTTTTTAGAGTTTACTGGACAACAAAGTGGCTACAGGTTTAAAGTGCATGAGTGCCCCACGGTATGCTCTCCCGTTCCACTCCCGCTGCATTACTAGAAGCCCAGGGTCTTGTGGAAGCCATCCAGAACTCTATTGCAATATTTCAATATTAATTTAAAGTCTTAGAACTAGACCATAGGAATGCAAAGGTTTTGTCTATTGTGAGTCACAAAAACCCCTCGAAAGGCCTGTAGGCCACCAATCGCATCAGCAGGGCACATTGGAAGCTGCCACCATGCCATGTGGCTCACCTGCACATTCTGGCTGCACTTAAATGTGAGTAGCATCCCCGCAGCCTTTAAAGAAGTAGATGAGCTGTAAAAATGTAATAAAAATTAACCGCACGAGAGATGGAGCACCGAGGGAGGTGAGCGAAAAAGGTACGCACCTGCCTCCTTCCATCAGCGTCTCAGCATCTTGTTGTCTGAACCTTCCTTATTTTACTTTAGCCACTATATGGCTTAGTAAGTCAGCAGAATATTGCTTACTTTTATTTCAGAGAAACCACTGAAGCAAGTGGTGTTCTTTATTATTTTATTTTAAAACAAACCTATAAATTTCAACCTAAAAATCCTAATGGAAGGAGTTATCTTACCACCCGGCCCCCGGTCTGCTCCCTACATGACTTCAGGACTCCTTTAGAAGCCTTCCAGCTCTTCAAGCACTGTATTTATACAATTCAGGGCAGGACCGTTGGGATGGAGGTGGATCTCATTAATTATTCATGAAGTGCTTTCAGTTATCTTTTAAAATACACATTAAAAAGCATTTTCTTCCATTGTCATGCTATACTAATGTTATTAGGGTATTACTGTTTGGGAAATGAAGTCAAAACAGCCTATATTATACAAAATAGAAGTTTAGAATCACTAAAAGGGAGGCAGTATAGCGCAGCAGTTTAAGGCTCTGAGCTGCAAATCTGGAGACCTGGGTTTGAATCTCACAGCCCCCACTTGCATACTGTGTGACTCTGAGCAAGTCACTTAACTTCCCTCTGCTCCCAGGTCGCACCTGTAAACAAGCTTTCAGCTTAGTGTGCCATTCCTGGTTAAACAATTGAAAAAAGAAAAAAAAAGGGGTGGGCTCAAGGTTACATGAGCCTGTAGCAGGTACTATATATAAGAGATGATGCTACAACACCCTTCAGATAGTTAGGTTAAGAGTGATTCTGACCAGAAAGGTGTGAGGACTTGCTGTCTACATGTCCTATTGTACAGCAGTCTATTGCTGATTTGTCTGCTATTTGCTTTGCTGCTAATTATTTATTTTTTTTATTACATGCTCAGTTTGCTGTTATTACTGCCTGGTTGAAAATAAATCTAAATGTACCACCTGGTGTATTGAAATATCACTTGCTTGTGTTGTGTCCACCTACTTTATTCACTCACCTCTACAAAATTGGTGTGAGAAGTGGAATAATAGGGTGTCTGGACTGGGCAAGAGAGACGCTCTAGTGGGTATCTCAGTGGTACCCAGGTGGATTAATGTACCAGGTGAAAGCTAAGCAGCCAACTGAGAAGCCATCCAGTCAAACAACAGGGGTGGTGACCAGAGCCATGGCAGACCTGATGGGGGAGAAACTACTTCCTGGCCTTGAGCTAGGGGCCAATCCAAAAATGAAGATCGAGCTATTGGGCACCACCAGTAAGGAAGAGGAAGAAGAAGAGGAGGAAGAAGTCCCTGAAAATCCCCATGAGAACTTGGGTGAGTTGCTCCAGTGGCTCTGTGTGAAGCAGGTAGCCCTAGATAACCAATGGGATAAGGACAGAATAGCCCAGGAAGAGAAATGGGTAGAAACTGTGAGAGCTATTCATACCATAGGGACGGGCCCAACCCCAAGGGCTACTGACACCCTTAAAGACATTAAGATGACCAAGTTAACTGACTCTGATGATATAGAGGCATTTCTTATAACTTTTGAAAGTGTTACTAGGGCCTGTGCCTGGCTCTGGAAACAATGGGTCATTAGGTTAGCCCCCTATCTCTCCAGAAAAGCACAGTTGGTTTATAGCCACATGGACAGCTGTAATGCTGACAGTTATGCTCTTGTCAAAAGAGAAATACTCTGTAGATACAATATAAATGCTGAAACCTATAGACAAAAGTTTTGATACCTGCACATGCAATGGACAGATTCCTCTAGAGACACATATGGGGCTGAAAGAGCTCTGCCATAAATGGATTCAGCCAGACAATAAGACAGTTGAACAGGTATTAGAAATGGTAGTGACAGAAAAATTTATACAGATTCTGCCCCACGATCTACAAATATGGGTCAAGGAATGTAGGCCCGAAACTGCAGAGACAACAATATCCCTAACCGAAGATTATCTGTCAGCTCATCCCCCTGGATGCAGCGAGCACCAAACACTGACCCTCATTATCAGCAAAACTAATGTTCAGCCTCAGACCACCCCATCAAAACCTACCCAGAGGGAAAACCAGGGAAAATTCCCTTGTCAGAAATCATATGTCACAATTGTCAAAACAAGGGACATCTGGCTTTGAATTGCCTTATGAGTAAAGCTCATCTGGACCTAGTCAACTGGGGGCAGTATACCACTATTGTACAAGTTGGGAAGCACCAAGTCATTGGACTTATCAACTTGGGGAGTCAACAAACCCTAGTAAAATCAGAACTGCTGAACGAACTCAGTCCCTATGGGCCCAGTACTGGTGTTGTATGTATACATGGGGACTCCTACTTCTATCCCACTGACTTAACCTTCCAAGGCATTACATGAACACTTGCAGTAAGTCTTGTCCCATGATTGCCTGTCCTGGTGGTCATAGGACATGATTACTCTGAGTTCACCTCCTTGATATATCTAGCAGTGACTGAAGTCACAACAAGAGCTCAAGCTAAGCAACAACAACAAGTACAAGAGTTATTTCCTTTTGAGGAGAATATTTTCAGCACCTCAGGAAAAACAGGAAAATGAAGAGGGCCAGAAGAAAAGAAAAGACAAGAAAAGAAAAGAAAAGAAAATGTGGAACATCACTCTTCCAGAACCACAAGATCCTTTAATCCAAACATTTTAAGGGTGTAACATGAAAGAGGAACAAGAAAAGGACCCAACACTGGCCCCTTTTTTTTCACAGGTTAATTTAAAACAGGAAAATGAAAAGGTTGTGCAGCAGTATGTTGTTAGAAATGATTTGCTGTACAGAGAATGTACTAATGTAAACACTAGGGAAAGGGTGGAACAATTAATGGTCCCTGAAAAATTCCATAAGCAACTTATGTATCTAGTCCATAACTTGCCTATATCAGGGCATACTGGAACGGACCGCATCCTGAGCCCTTTGCTGCTCCGGTTTGTCTGGCCTTCAATACATGAGCAGGTGGGAGTCTGTTGCTGCTCATGTGCAGAGTGCCAGAAGGTAGCCCAAGTTGGTAAGAGGGAGTGAGTACTCCTTCAGCCATTACTGCTAATTACAACCCCTTTTGAGCGCATTGCTCTTGACATAGTTGGTCCCCTGGAAAAGAGTGCTAGAGGCAACATGTATATCCTAGTGGTTTTCAATTACGCACCAAATATTCAGAAGCCTTTCCTCTGAGGATGATAACCACCCAAAAAATTGCAGAGGTCCTCACTGAGTTATTTAGCAGCATGGGTATTCCTAAGGTTGTACTTACAGATCAAGGAAGTAATGTTTGTACCCAACTACTTTTTGAATTGTACAGGTTGCTAGAGGTGACAGCCATTTGGACCTCCCCATACCATAGCCAGATGCATGGTTTGGTTCAAAGGTTCAACCAAATCCTGGAAGAATGATGAAAAAATTAATCTAGGATGAAGGTAAAGACTGGGATTGCTAAGTGCCATTCCTACTCTTTGCATACCATGAGGTTCCCCAGGCTTCCACTGGATTCTCTCCTTTTGGATTGCTGTTTGGGAGGAATCCAGTGGGACCTCTTGATGTAGTCAAGGAGTATTGGGAGGCTAGCAATGATGTTGGACATACATTCATATTAGATTACATGACACAGCTGAGGCAGAGGCTATGTAAATATGTCCAGCAAGCCCATAAGAACAATCAGCAAAAACAAATAGAGCAGAATACCCTTTATGATCAAGGACTTAGAGTAAAACAATTCCTTTTAGCCTACTTACTACCCTAGCTCCCTCACCGTACCCTGATTACTGTCCTCCCATACCCATCTTCTTGTATTCTCTTCCACCCCTCTTTTTCCCACGCCTCCACCCCTATGGACTTCCTTGTGTCTTCTGGCTTTTTCCTAGCATCCCAAGAGCAACCTTATGCTCAACCCACTTCCCCCTCCTACTCCCTACTATCCTCCCCCACCTACTCCTGTTCCCACCTTATTTTACATGACAATTGCTGCCTTGGCACAGCTTCTCTTCCCTTCCTTTTGTTAGCCTCTTGTCCATGGCATACATTGTCCAATGGCTATTGTCCACTCATTTTCTCATTTATGTTTGACAAGACCTGCTGGCCACACCACTCCATTGTACAGATATTATAGTGATAATTTTTTGTTATTTCCTATGGTCAGATCACTAATTGTTGTAACTTTTCAGTTGTCATTTGCATTTTTTGCCATATTTATTGTTGCCTGTTTTCTTTATTATTTGTTCTTTATCTGTATGTGTATTATGACATGGAACCTGTGTAAAAGAGCCACTGGCTTAAAGGTGTTAATCCAAAATTTAAATAAATAAATACAAATAAATACATTTCAGAAGGGAGATAAAGCACTCCTGTTATTACCTTTCATGATAATATATAGGATAGTGCATGGGGAACGGTTGACAACAGGGCTATTCTTCCACCGAGTTGGCACTATGACAACGGCTTACCTCGAGAGCGCGGCAGAGGGTGCCGTGTCATATGTAATAATGAAGAGACCTGTTGTCAACCGTCTCTATAGTATATGGTGGAGCCGCGTTTTCTGACAAAGAAAAATCACTCACTGTATTGCTGCTTACAAAAATGTTTACTTGGTTACTGGAACAACTTAAATTTACATTCTTTTGCATTTTCACGCTTGAAATGTTTAGATTAACATTAAACTTTTGAAAACTCTACACTGACAGCAGCTTCCGAACTGTACAATAATTCACAGCCGCTTTATGTATTACCGCCTTGACATTGCTGCTTCATCTATCGGTAATTGTCAAATGAATGAACCCTAACTGTCAAATTGTGCTCAAGGACATGGTTTGTGACGTGTGCAGTGCAGTGAGACTAATAGTTCTGCTGCTCTGTGATTGTCACTACTGTGTGACTACAAGGTTTGGAAAACGATCGATTTCGGTGGAGAACGACGTTCCACCATACACTATAAATTACTTATGAGGTGGCAAGGACCCTATACAGTCTTAAGAAGGACTGGGCATGTAAATTATGAAATTAGCTTACCAAAGAAGCAGGGCAGAATCAAAATATACCATGTAAATCTCTTAAAAAATTGCAGGAGGAAGAAGAGACCCCTTCCTTCTATATACTGTATGCCCAGAGACAAAAGGGACTGAATTAGAAATTTCGTACCAGAGGCTAGACAACCCTGGGGAGCTAAGTGAATTATAAGTCAACCCCGATCTAGACCCAAAGCAGCAAGATGACTTGCAAAAGGTATTACAAACCTACTAATCTACCTTTACCAACAAACCAGGTAATGCCAAGGGGATTGAACATAATATTGAGGTACCACAAAGGAAACCCATCCAACAAAAAAAATGCCACCTAACTGAAAAAGTCCGAGGGGAGGGAATTGCTGAAGTTGAAAAACTAAAATAGATATAATCCAGTTATCCACTAGTGCATGGGACTCACCCATTGTTACTGTGTCAAAAAAGGAAGGCGGCATTCGTTTATGCCTGGATTTCCACAAATTGGACACAGTTTCATCATTCAATGGCTATCCTATGCCGCAAATTGATGACATTGTGGACAGATTGGGGAACACACAATATATCACCACTTTTGATTTAACAAAAGGATATTGGCAAATACCCCTTCCTCCAGAATCCCAAGAGAAGACAGCTTTTGCCACCCCCATTGGGCTCTTTGAGTTTATTACCATGCCATTTTGCCTGCATAGGGCTCCTGCCACCTTCCAGTGATATATGGATAGGATTTTGAGCCCCACACCAATTATTGCTCTGCATACCTGGACAATGTGGTGGTGTTCGGTCCTACTTGGGAGACCCATGTGAACCATCTGACAGCCATTTTGCAGACCATCACTGACACTGGGCTAAGAATAAATCCTGTCAAATGTCAATTACAGAATTGAAGTACCTTGGTTTATTCAGGGAAATGATCAAATGAAACCAGATGTAGGGAAGGTGGAAGCAGTTGCCAATTGCCCTGTCCCAAACTCCACAAAACTGGTACAGTCTTTCTTAGGCCTAGCAGGATATTATCATTGCTTTGTGCCCAACTTTGCAAAAATAGCCAGTCCCCTGATAGAGCTTACCAGAAAGTGAAACCCCACAAAGGTTCACTGGTCACCTGATTGTGACCAAGCATTTAGAAAAAGCAAAGTTTGTTATGTTCATTCCCAGTTTTACAGAGCCCCAATTTTGAACTCCCATTTGAAGCTCATACAGATGCCTATGTGCATGGAATTGGGGCTGTTCTATCCCAAAATGTAAAGAGGGAAGAACACCCTATCATATATATAAGCAGAAAACTACATGACAGAGAAACCCACTACTCAACTATAGAAAAGCAATGCTTAGCAGTTAAGTGGACCATTGAGGTGCTTAAGTATTATTTTTTGTGGAAGAATTTGTGTTAGCTGCAGATCATAATCCCTTATGCTGGCTCCAGCATATGAAAGAAAAAATCCACGTATTATGAGGTGGTATCTCTCATTACAACCTTATAAATTTATTGTAAAACATAGACCAGGCACACAACATAAGAATACTAATTTTTTTGTCATGTTTTGGGGCTGGTATTCAGCAAAATTGAATGTAAAGTGTTTTGTGAATGTAAAATGATCTGTAAAATTATCAGAGTATATATGATTTAACCTGATTGTGTAAATGATTATATGAAGCATAGGTAAAAAGACCATACATAATTCAGACCTCAGGGTAAACAACTTGTTTGAAAATAAACTTTCCTGATCATGTTATTTATTGTTCTGATAAGGAGACCCTGAGGTGGAGCATCTGGCGAGGGAGGGAAGATGCTCCATCCCCTCCTAAGGGTAATTATTGTTTTGTTTATTGTGAAATATTCAGAAAGACCTTTGAGTCAGAGACTCATTTACAAAGATTCCATGTCATACAACAGGGACAGTACAAACAATTGATAAACAGAGATGGCAGTACAGGATATTTAAATAATGAAGGATTACATTACGAATTCATAACATGAGGTACAGGGTAGATCAGGAGGGGGGATTTGGTTAGTATAGTAGAGGGGTCACAGTAAAGCACAGCCAAACAACTGCAGAAGAGTCTTTAACTGGCTGATAGTCGGTAGAGGGTTAGGATAGTATTTGCACTGGGAACAGGGATAGTTATGGGAGATGGTGGGACAGCAAGATGCAGGATAGTGTTAGGTGCAATCACATATGTTAGAGTCTTGGAGGAGTTCCCACAGCCTAGTTTTGAAGGACCTAGCCTTGTTTCATTTGCTATTTGGATAGGGAGAGAGTTCGTCAGATTAGTGGCTTGGTAGCAGAAAGTTCTTTGAAGTTGGGAGGTATGAGGGTGGGGAACCCATAGCAGCTGCTTGTTCGAGTTTCTCTTGGATCTGCCTGAGTCAGCTGGGCAGATAATAGAGGAGAGCAAGGGAGGGGTGAGTCCTATGAGGATCTTCTTAGTTGTTAGGCATGTATTCTGCTATCAAGGTTTAGCCGTTTTGAGGAGTTGTAAAGTGTGCAGGTGTGGGTGTGGCGATTACAGCCTAGGATGAGGTGGCAGGCTTTGTTGAGTACAAGGCAGAGACTATTTAGTGCTGAGTTGGGGGCAGCACAGTATATGGTAATACCATAGTCAAGGAGGGCAAGGACAGAGGAGTTGACGGCAAGCCGTAGGTCTTCTGGGGTGAGGCAAAGTTTGTCTATAAAGCACACCTAGTCTCGAGTTTAGGGTCAAGGCAAGGAGGAGAATGTGTTGTTTATAGTTGAGGGCTGGGTCCAGATTGATCCCTAGGCATTTAAAGTAGCTAACTTGCTCGAGGGGGGTGTGGTTGATACTGAGAAATGGTGGACAGTGGTTCTTGCGAGGGTTCTGCGGGTGGGAGAAGATCATGACTTTAGTTTTCTTGTAGTTGATAGTTAGCCCGCTGGTTGGAGAACCAATGTTCTGCTTCATGGAAACTATGTTGGAGTGTTTGGTGGAGATTAAGTGAGTCGGAGTCAGAGGTGAAGAGTACTGCATCATCCACATAGAGGAGCAGGTTACTGGGGACGGCCGATGGGAGGGAGTTTAGGAATAGGCTGAAAAGTAAGGGGCCAAGAATTGACCCCTGCGGTACTCCAGAGCAGACCAGGAGGCAAGGGGACAAGACAGTGCCAACCTTTACCTGTTGTGTTCTATCTGACAGGCAACTGGAGAACCATTTTGAAGTATCATTGGAGAAGCCACTGGAGGAGAAAGTGTTTAGGAGAAGGGCGTGGTTGACAGTGTCAAAGGCTTTAGAGAGATCCATGAATATGGCACCTGTGAGGTGACCACGATCCAGGGGGGAGTGGACATGCGAGGTGAAAAGAGAGGAGGGCAGTGGTGGTACTATGACCCTTACGGAAACCATGATGTTGGTTGCAGAGAAGTTTGTATTTAGTCAAGTGGTCAGTGATTTGGCCAGTGACAATTCGTTCTAAGGCTTTGGAGGAGGGGGGAGAATGGATATGGGACGGTAGTTGTTGGGGGAGGTGTGGTCCCCACTCTTAAAGATAGGGGTGATGTTGGCCAGCTTCCATTGGGAGGGAAATTTCCCTTGACAGAGGGAGTGATTTAGGATATGAGTGAGAGGGAGGAGGACTTCTGGAGAGTATGGCAAAGAAGTTTCAGATCAAGGGGGCCACTGTGGTTTGTTGAGTGGCTAAGAGCTTTGTTTAGGTAGGGTCTGGCCTCTGCAGGGGACAGAATGTGAAGGCGAAAGGGAGGGGCAAGGGGAGGGGGTGAATCCGGGTTGGCGGGGGATCGAAGAAGTTAGGGGGGAGAATATGGCTGAGATTTGTGAAAGAGGAGTTTAGGGCTGAGGCTATGCGGTGGGGGTCCATGGCGATGTCACCGTCTATTTCTAATTGGGCTGGGGGCTGGTTTGGGAATTTGCCACAGAGTTCCTTAATATTGTTCCAGAATTTCCACCCATCTCCCCAGGTGGAAGTTAAGGACGCTTTGTAATAGTCCACTTTGGTGGTGTGGAGGGACTATGTGCATTTATTACGAGCCTCCCGAAAGCGTTGCATGTCAGCTGGCTGTTTGGTTTCATTAGCAATATGCCAAAGGGAATCACGCTGTTTCATTAGACCCAGGAGGTGATCAGAGAACCAGGGGACCTGGTAGCCTTTGGACATTTTCTTGGTAAGGAAGGGAGAATTTATCACAGATCCTATTGAAAGTGGAGGTAAATTGATCTAGTGCCTGATCGGGGTCTGGGATGTTAACAAGGGGTGTCCAGTCCCAGTTTCTAAGGAAGGCCTTGAGTTGGGTGAGTTTGCCAGGGCAAAGGGTGCGCTGTAAGGTAATTTTGGGGGGGTGTTTAGGTGCTCTGCAAGACCAGGAGCAGAGCATAGGAGAGTGGTCACTTAGAGCATTGGGGGGGTACTTGGGTGTTGGTAATTTGGTGAGGGTGGTTTGTGAAGACCAGATCCAGGAGGGAGGAGGATCCTGTGTGGGGATTTGCTCTGGTGGGTGAGGTGACAACCTGAGTGAGGCTGAGCACTGAGGCATCATTAGTATAAGGGGCCACTTTTGTGGACAGCCAGTTTATATTGAAGTCACCCATGACTATTTTTTCAAGTTGAGGTGGAAGAGTCGAGATATAGTTCAGGATGGTCTGGAAGGCAAGTTTGTGTTCGTTTGGTGGAAGATAGACAATGATGAGTATGAGGGGGGCAGTCGACCTGCCTGGAGCTATTTTTAGTGTAAGAGTCTGCACTCTCGATGATAGTTGAGGGGTAGGGAACAGTTGGCCTGACAGCAAGTCTTTAAGGTATATAGCGCAGCCACCACCTCATTTACCCACTCTATTAGACTGATAGAGGATGTAACCAGGGAGGTTAACAGCAAAGTCCAGTACAGAGGGGGAGAGCCAGGTTTCACTCAGTCCGATAATGTTAGGGTGGTGCTGGAGTACCCACCCCTGAAAGGGGTCCCACTTTTTACAGGCTACAGATGTTGAGTGAGGTGATTCGCAACTCATTGGAAGTGGTAGTGGTGGGTTGGGGGCAGTCGACGGGCCAGGGTTGGGATGGACATTGCCTGTGAGAAGTAGTAATAGGACAAGTGTCCTGAGTTGGTAGTTTCTAGTTTGGGCATATAGTTGGTGACATTTACGCATCATGTACCCTTTGGTTGGGTGTTGGGTGGGTATTGGGATCTTCAAGGTTTGGGGGGCAGCCAGGAGGAGGAGGAGGAGGAGGAGAAGGTGGGGCAGGGGTTGGGTGAGCAGTAGGGGGAGATTGACTGGGGGTTGGCTGGGGAAAGCAGGACTGCTCATAGTCCAGTGCCCATAATGCTGCCTACTGATAGAGAGGAGGACTGTAGGGAGTGGTATGGTTGCGGTAACTGTGGGGGTGAGTAGTGCGGGCAGTGGGGTACCTGCCAGCCAATTCAACAGTTCCCCACTCATGGGTAAACAGTTGAAGGGAGGGCAGGAGGGAGAGTCCCAGTCTGTTAGGACACGCGAGAAATTCCTCTTTGTCTTGGGAGGGAGGGAGGGATAGTAGCATTGAGATAGAGATGACCATAGACAGTAGCATGTTGTGCTGTGAGTGTGACATTATAGCTTTGAGAGGCAGGGGGGAGAAAGAGGGGGAAAAAGATATGGTATCAGCAGGTTATGAGTGAGATTGAAGGAAACAGTATGACCTCTGGTGGTGAAAGAAAATAACCTGCAGATGGAAAAGTTGGGTGATCGGTTAAAACCGGAGTAGGAGTGGTTTGTTGAGCTATATAATGAGGAGCTGACCAAGTGTGGTGGTGGGGGCAGTGGGGAGCCAATGCTCTGCATCAGTGGGGCAGACACACACAGCGATCACAGCTGGAAACTGGAGCCGAGCAAAATTGCGTCTACCTTATTCTCAGTGCGTTGAGTTCAGGGGTGGGGGAGGGTGAGATCAACGGATCCTCATGACCTCCGGAGAGAGATGCTGTGCTGTGGAAGAGACAAATAGAAGGTCATAAATTTATACGAGGGACCCAGGAAAGAGGGGAGGGTCAGGAATGATTACCGGGATAGGGGGGTGCTATCGCAGTAGGACACACAAAGAAAGAGAGCTCAGAAACAGGGTCAAAGAGTTTAACAGCAAGCGCAGCAGTAACATTTCATGCAGCCTTACATGTGTGACTTTAACAGAGATATGCAACAAAATTAAGGTAACCTAACAGGTAGTAGTGCTGAGAGAGAAGTTAGCTGTACAGAAAAACTATCTTCACATGTACGGTGACAGTAAATAAACACTTGCAGTAATTAAAGTCACTGATTTAGGCAGGCTGCTCTGTAGTCCTTTTTTGAATTAAGAAAAGGCGCCAAAAACACACACAGTGATCACAGCTGGAAACTTGAGCCGAGCAAAAATGCGTCTACCTTATTCTCAGCGTGTTGAATTCAGGGCCGGGGGAAGGTGAGATCAACTGACCCTCATGACCTCCAGAGAGAGATGCTGTGCTTATTCTCAGCACGTTGAATTCGGGGCCGGGGGAGGGCGAGATCAATGGACCCTCATGACCTCTGGAGAGAGATGCTGTGCTTATTCTCAGCGCGTTGAGTTCTGGGGTGGGAGAGGGTGAGATCAACGGACCCTCACGACCTCCAGAGAGAGATGCTGTGCTTATTCTCAGCGTGTTGAGTTCGGGGGCGGGGAGGGCGAGATCAACGGACCCTCATGACCTCCGGAGAGAGATGCTGTGCTTACTCTTAGCATGTTGAGTTCGGGGGCAGGGAAGGGCGAGATCAATGGACCCTCATGACCTCCGGAGAGAGATGCTGTGCTGTGTTAGGTGGGGATCTGAATAAGGCAGAAAAACAGTTGTACTGATTTCTTCTTCGATGGGGAGGTATGTGGCAGAATGATATTCCTTCCCCTAGGAAGCAAGAAATTATCTTGTTGGATTAGTTCAAGCACCGAACACCCCCTTTTTTTTCTCTTTATTGCAGCTACCTTCTTCTTCAGCTGCTATCTGCTCCTTTTCTTGCAGACTTGCCACCTGCAATGCTCTATTCTTTTACTGCTTTCCTCTTGTCCCCTTGTTTCTTTTAAAAGGTACAAAGTGCATACATTAGGTGAAGTGCATGGAAATACTTAATAAATACAAGATGCCTGATGTATAGAATGAAAGTGCTATGTGCCTCAAATTTACAGGGTAGTCATTACCGGTACTGGTTTTAGAGTTTACCGGCCACCGGAGCGGCTACAGTTTAAAGTGCATGAGTGCCCCACAGTATGCTCTCCCCTTCCACTCCAGCTGCATTACTAGGAGTCCGGGGTCTTGAGGAAGCTGCCCAAAACTCCATTGCAATATTTCAATATTAGTTTAAAGTCTTACAGCTAAACTACAGGAATGCAAGGGTTTTGTCTGTTTTGAGTTTCAAAAACCCCTCAAAATGCCCGTAGGCTGCCAGCTGCATCAGCAGGCCACATTGGAAGCGGCCGCCACACCACACAGGTTACCTGCACATTTGAGCTGCACATAAAAGTGAGTAGCATCCCCGCAGTTTTCAAAGAAGTAGGAGAGTTGTAAAAATGTAATAAATATAATATAAACTAGCTGCACAAGAGATGGAGCACCGAGGGAGATGAGTGAGAAAGGTGCTCTCCCACTACCTTCCCTCAGCATCTCAGTGTCACGACCTTTCTTATTTTACTTTAGCCACTATATGGCTTAGTAAGTCAGCAGAATATTGCTTACTTTTATTTCAGAAAAACCACTGAAGCAAGTGGTGTTCTTCATTATTTTATTTTAAAACAAACCTATACATTTCAACTTAAAAATCCTAATGGAAAGAGTTAACTTACCCCCAAGTCTGCTCCCTACATGACTTCAGGACTATTTTAGGAGCCGGACAGATTTATACAATTAAGGGCAGGGTCACTGGGATGGAGGCGAATCTCATTAATTACATGAAGTACTTTCAATTATCTTTAAAAATACACATTAAAAAGCATTTTCTTCCACTGTCATGCTATACCAATATTATAAGGGCATTACTGTTTGGAAAATGAAGTCAAAACAGGCTATATTATACAAAATAAAAGTTTAGAATCACTAAAAGGGGTGGGCTCAAGGTCACATGTGCATGTAGCAGGTATATAAGGCATGATGTTACAACACCCTTCAGATAGCTAGGTCAGAGTGATTCTGACCAGAGAGGTGTGAGGACTTGCTTTCTACATGTACTATTGTATAGCAGTCTATTGCTGATTTGTATGCTATTTGCTTTGTTTTGTTTTTTATTTTATTATGTGCCCAGTATGCTATTTTATTGCTACCTGATTGAAAATATATCTAAATGCACCACCTGGTGTATTGAAATATCACTTGCTTATGTTGTGTCCACCTGCTTTACCCACTCACCTCTACAGGGAGGATAAGGGCCACGATGATGAGGGGCCATTTTCTTTATTTCAGTAAAAAAAAAAAAAAAGACATCATGGGACTTTTTTTTCTTTGCAGGGAACATTAAAATCATAATTATACAATGGGATCCTATAATTCTTTAAACTACTTCGGGACACTGGGGTTGGGCTCCCCAGTGTCCACACTGTGGACAGGAGGGGGTCAATGCAACACAGGGATTGGGCCCCCAGATGTTGGCAATGAAGCATACAATAATTAAAAAAATAAATAAATAAAAATACAAACAAACCCATAAATATGCTGCCACTGGGGATTGGGGACCCGGTGTGCAGAGAACAGCTTAGTTAAGGCACAGTCAGGATGGTGGGGCTACAATGACAGTAGCCCCATCCCTGACCTACGAGTGGCAAAAGCAGCAGGGGTTGCACTGTACAACACAGCTGTCATTTATTAAAGACAACTGTGTCATATAGTGCAAACTGCTGCTTTTGCAAAAATTCAATTATGAATAGAACATTGATTTGTTGAACTGTGCATGCTCAGAAATGGAACATATTCTCCTATGATGTACCCATTGTACCCTTCTTATGATACTTGCTCATGGAATGGGATGAGCATTATGGTTCACAACCCCAAAATACACTCCTCATGCCTGTTCCTGCATGTACAGTGAGGGTGGGGTCTTAGGCTTGGGAACCCTAAGGTCACATTTCCCTGCTTTTGATGCTGCACTGTAATGGTGTATTAATGAAGTTTTTTGCAATGAATTTCTTTACCTTTTCAGATACAGTAGTTTACTTGTATCCTTATTTGCCTGTGGGAGTGCAGGACCCTTTGGGCCCTGTGCTACCACCCTCCATAAGAGTACTTATGTCACAGTGGGAGCGCAGGGCCATTCAAGCTCTGCACTCCCATGCTCCTTGATTTTCCTTATTTTACTGTTGGAGCACAGGGTTCTTCAGACCCTGTGTACTCATCCCTCCATAGATGCATAACCAAATTATCAGCACTGCAATCTGATTACCCCAGCACATGTACCCAGTGCAGAAAATTTTCAGATCCCAGCCAAAACATAATTCTGCACAACTGCAATGCCATTTCATGCCACAGGTGCAAAAACACATTTTGGACAGGATTTGAAAAATTACAGGTATGACATGCATAACTTCGGGTAAGAAGAAGGTTATGTTGAAAATCTGAAGTCAAAATATTCATCATTTCAAAAGTTACAATCGGGTGTACTGAAATAGCAATGAATGTTCATAACTTTGGTATTTTTTAATATTTTCACACCAAATTTTCAATCTTGTCTTCTTATGACCCTATTTCACACACCCCATATGAGAAAATGTTAAAATCCATGCCAAACTGCCATTCCACACCACAGGTGCAAAAACAACGTTTTGGGCAGGATGTGAAAAATGACATCTGTACTGTTCATCAGTTGGTGTAAAAAAAATGGCCAAGTTAAAAATTTTGACTCAAAATATTAAAAACTACCAAATGTACATGCATGCATAGAAAAATTTCAACAACTGCATTTAACTCAGCCATTTTTAGGAATTATTTCACAAAATTTTCAATATGGGCTTTTTGAGACCCCACCTCATGAACACTGGCACTGCCATTTCGTTAATCAGTTCTAAAAGGTGATTTCATGCAGTGACCACAAAATCACCTTCTGAGCCTGATTAACGAAACAACAGTCACAGTGTTCATGAGGTGGGGTCCCAAAAAGCCCACATTGAAAATTTGGTGGAAAAAAACATTAAAATTCTTTATACGGCACTTACCTTGATTCCTCAGTTTGCGGTCCGGGTTTGAAGAACGAAGATATGTCCCAGTCCAGAGAAGATGACAGAGGAAGTCCTCCAGAGGTAAGTATAGAGTAAGGAGGGTGTGTGGTGTGGTAGGTCCTCTGTGGGAGGGTCAGGGTAGAGGGAGGGGAACCACAGAAATGACAAGGGACAGTTTTCTTTTTCCCAGGTTTAAAAAATATAAAAGATGTTGGAGGGCCATGTTCTTTGCCTACATGTGAGCAGGAAAGCACACATTTCAGGGTGCTGGGAGTGGTCTCCCCCATGTCCCACACTGCTGAGTGGGGAAGTCTTAGTGTCCAACACTCCTGGGGGAGGAGATACATGTCTAGGGACACTAGGAGTGGGATCCCCAGTGTCCCACACTACTGGGGAAGGGGGGGGACATGCAGACTTGTGGTTGTCAGTATGCATATGTGTCCACAAGTAGATGCTTAATATATAGATGCTTAATATTTGAAAGGATGGTATGTGCAAAAATAGGCATAGCCTATTTTTGCACATACCACATTTTTAAACATCAAGCATCCAGCTGCAGCCAAACATGTATATAACTGACAACATTGAAAAATATACAAAAAGCAGATCTGTGGTTGTGCTTGTCCTGTGGCATGGAGGACTAAGCACAAGAATAGAGCATGCAATGCTCTTGGGGTTCAAATCCATGCCGTCTACAATTTTTCACCTTTATTGCAGGTGGAAAAGAACATTTAGAGAGACAGGATTTAAACCCAGGATACTTGCAGTCCTGTCCCTGGGCCTTACCCTCTACACCACAGGAGAAGTACAATGTCAGGGATGCATTTCCTATAGTTATCAAACCTGTCAATTAACTGACTGCTCCTGTGGTCACAAAAGTACTTTATTTGTACAAATACAGACTTCTATTTACACAAATACAGATTCCTATTGGTGCTAATACTCGTTTGTTCAAATACAGCACTACTTTTGAGCCTGACATATAGATTTCCCCATAGGAAATAATGGGAAATTTATAAATGTCATAACTTTTGAATGGATTAATAATTTTTCACCAAACCTTCAAAATGCACATCTGTGTGGCAAAGTTTCTCTACCCTGAAAATTTGAGACCACAACCTAAAGCTGTCCCTGAGATCCAGGTGGACAAAGAAATGTCCAAAAAACACAGATTTTTCTGTTTATTCAACACTCTGTATCTCAAAAACTACAAAACAGATTCACACGCAAATTTGCAGATCAAGAGACCTACACATGGAGATTATGCATGCCAAATTTGGTTCACATCTGTTTAACAGTTCCAAAGTAATTAAGGTTCAAACATTTCTCTCTCTCTCTCTCTCTCTCTCTCTCTCTCTCTCTATATATATATATATATATATATATGTATATTCAAGGCAAAAACTCCATTTAATGCATCAATTATGTTTGTTCCACAGTGACAAAAGTGAGGAAATTTGATGTTAGGATTGAAAGCCCCTTGCACCCCCACTCCGCCCCCAACCAGCATCGGGTGCATTGAGGTCAAGGGTCCAACTCTCACCCCATTCCATGTAAACAAGCTGAGGTGGTGAAGTATAGGAGAATGGGGTGAGAGTTAGGACTGATGACCCCAACGCACACCCTGATGCCGGTTGGGGGGGCAGAGTGGGGGGTGCAAGGGGGGGCTTTCAACCCTAACATCGAATTTCCTCACTTTAGTAGCTGTGGAACAACCCTATCTGATGCATTAAACAGAATTTTTTGCCATGAATTTCCCTTCTTTTTGAGAATGAGGACTATAAATAGTGAATGTAATGTGGTGGTGGAGCATGGGACCTTCGGGCCCCTCACTCCCACCATGTGATTTTTTGTGACATAGTAACGGTAAGTGCAATGTAAATGCAAAGGCAAATGCAAAGGGTTATGCACATGGTGATGCAAACATAAATGGTAACGCAAACCATAATAGAAACGCAAGTGCAAAGTGACGCCAAAGCGAACAGTGACAGAATCGAAGACACACACGCAAGCGTATACGGAACGCAACTGGTAATGTGCATGGTCATGGTACCGCAATTGGAAATGCAAATGGTAATGGTAACAACAACAATAATGCCAAAGAAAACAGAAACGGAAACCAAAACACAGGTGCATACAGAAATGCAAACCGTGAAGTGCACGGTCATGGAACTGCTATTGTAAATGCAAATGATAATAGTAACAGCAACAATAACACCAAAGAAAACAGAAACACAAACGGAAGTGAGTACGGAAACGCAAACCGTAACACGCACGGGCATGGTACCACAATTGGAAACACAAATGGTAACGGTAACAGCAACAATAACACCAAAGGAAACAGAAACACAAATGCAAGCGTGTATGGAAATGCAAACCGTTACGCGCACGGTCATGGTACCACAATTGGAAAAGTAAATGGTAAGGGAAACAGCAACAGTAATGCCAAAGGAAAGAGAAATAGAAATGCAAATGCAAGCGTATACAGAAACGTAAACCATGATGCGCACGGTCATGGTAACGTGATTGGAAACGCCAATGGTATGGTAACAGCGATGATGATGCAAAACAAAAGACACACGCAAACGGAAGGTCGACCACAAATGCAAATGGCAATGCACTGACTGATAAAAAAAATAAATAAATAAACAATAATGGGAACGCAAATGGTAACAGTAATGCAAACAGAAGCAGAAACGAAAATGCAAACTGTAACGCACACAGTGGCGTACATGGGAACAGTGACACGAACGGTAATGGAAATGCAACTGGAAATGCTAACTGGCACAGTAACAAAAGGGCACACCTTTCTTTTCCTCAAAAACTGCATTGAAAAAGACAGGGGCCCAGATATTCAAAAGGGTTGCACCATGCACAATAGGGTTGTGCCTGCGCAAGTCCGAACTTGCTCCACTCTGCGATATTCAGCAGGAGGCAGTTGCGCCACAGAAAACATGCTGAGCAACAGCGCAATGCAAATGAATGCATGCTGAACTGAAGGGGGAGGAACCATGCATAAACTGCACAGCCCGATATTCAGCCGGGCTGTGCAGAGTTGTGCAGGCGCAACCCCCAACATGCACCTGCACAACTTTGAGCCAAAAAAAAAGGCTTAAGTCGAGGGCCACCCACAGGTCAGCTGCTGCATTGCAAGGTACAACACAGCAGCTGCCACCTGTGGCTGGCCCCAACCAATCCTGTGCCCCCTGCAGCCCGATCACCGGCAGATGACTGTAAATCCCACCACCACCCCCACTGGCCTGATCGTGGGCATAGTTTAATCCCCCACCAGCCCGATCGCCGGCAGCAATGTGACTCCCCAAGCGTATCCCTGGTGGTCAGTGTACCGTAAATCCCAATCGCGGGCAGTAGTTGTTTAATAAACCCCCTCCCGAATTCATCCCTGGTGGTCCAGTGGACCGAAAAGCCTGATCGCGGGCAGTAGTTGTTTAATAAACCCCCCCTCCTGAATTCATCCCTGGTGGTCCAGTGGACCGAAAAGCCTGATCGTGGGCAGTAGTTGTTTAATAACCCCTCCCTCCTCCCGAAGTCATCCCTGGTGGTCCAGTGGCACATCTCGATCATGGGATGTAAAAGTTGAACAAACCCCCAAACATAGCCCTGGTGGCTAGTGTCCCCCACCCACCACCCATGAAGCCCCACCCCGCTCCCCGGCAGCCAGCAGGTGGCAGCATCCACCGGCCTGCCGCCCGCGCTGCTGACTGACTGCCCAGTAGGGCTGCCGCCCATTGGTGCAGAGCAAGAGCCAATGGGTGTGCAGCCCATACTATACAAGACAGTCCAGTTTTGTGAATGAATGATGTTCATTCACAAATGAACTATTATACTGCAGTATGGGCTGCCCATTGGCTGCTCACCAATAGTGCAACAGCTCACGGCAGTCAGTTGGCGGGTGGCGGGCGGCAGGCGGTGGGATGCTGCCACCCGCCCGGCCGCCGGGGAGCGGGTGGTGGGGCTTCGTGGGTGGGTGGGTGGGGACACCGGCCACCAGGGCTATGTTTGGGGGGGTTTTGTTCAACTTTTACATCCCACAATCGGGATGTGCCACTGGACCACCAGGGATGACTTCGGGAAGAGGGGGTTTTTATTAAACAACTACTGCCCATGATCGGGCTTTTCGGTCCACTGGACCACCAGGGATGAATTCGGAAGGGGGGTTATTAAACAACTAGTGCCTGCGATCAGGCTTTTCGGTCCACTGGACCACCAGGGATACGCTGGAAGTTGGGAGCCATATTGCTGCCCGTGATCGGGCTGGTGGGGTTAAACTATGCCCACGATCGGGCCAGTGGGGGGTGGTGGTGGGGATTCTACACTGTTTTGCCCGCGATCGGGCTACAGGTGGCGTTGGTCCCCGACGGCTGCTGCCTGGCAGGGTGCCAGGTGCAAGTCCTCGAGGATCGGGACACCTGCATGCTAATGGCATGCAAATGGGGCCGTAATCAGATGCAAATGGCCCCTCCTGTGCCTTGCATGAATTATAGCCCCATTTGCATGTCACCTTTTGAATATGGGGATTTTGCGCATGGCGCAATGGTACTTGTGCCACCGCAAGTTGAATGCTCCACTCTGACAACTTACGGTGGTGCAAGTTTCACTGCGCCATGCACAGTGGCTGTGGCCGGGGGGTGATATTCAAAGGAGTTGCTCAAGGACGCAACTCCTTTGAATATCGCTCTGGACACACCCCAGCGCAACTATTTTGTGCAGCGCAAGGGCTTCCGCCACAAAATAGCACAGTTTGAATATCCGGCCCAGTGAATACAAAAGAATGTATGCATAATAATGGGACTTGGAGCAGAAAAGGAGGACTTGGAATACTAAATTGCTTATATCTCAGGAACCGTATGACGTGGAAAAAAAAATGAAACTTTCATATGAATTATGACATTCCTGTCTAGTTTTGTACTTAGCCTGTGCTTGGGGGGCTAAACATTTTTCCAATGAAAAGTCCATATATCGCACTGTTTCCGAGATACAAGCCCCAAAATGCGCGACTGACGCCGTAATGTTATTCTATAGGAAAAAGCATAAACTTCGGAGTGCTGTAATGTTGCAGCCCTTCAATCTTTTTTCACCATACCACCAAAAGGCACATCTGTGGCATGTTGCCTGTCTTCCCTCCAAATTTCAGTGCAATAGACCAAATCGTTCTTTTGCAGCAGGGTGGAAAAGAAGCCCTGTTATTTTGGGCACAGTGACGCAAAATAGTGTTGCAAATCACTTTCACAAATGAAATCACGAAAGTGTCATGAGTGTGACACTACTTTGCAACACTACTTTTTCCAGAAATTTGAAAAACATATTTCTGGGGTGTTTAACCCCAAAATAAAGACATGGCTAGCATCCTGAGGGTCCAACTAGGTGAACACAAAAAGAATTGTGTTCCTAGAGGGTCCCAATTTTAAATGCCAAGCATTTTTCTGATCAGTAACTGAAAAAAAAATGGCGGATTTGTGACACTACTAGGGCCATTTGCGACACTAAAAAGTGCATTTGCGAAAGTGTTGAACTTTTTGTTAACTTTTCCCATTGACTTATAAGGGGAACTTGTTTTTTGAATAACATTTGAACCGTTCAATATTTTTTCATGAAATCTTCTAAAGGCACATTGGGGACCCCAGCCGCATGTTCCCTGAAGTGTTTGGACCAGTCATGCAAACCGTGTGACCTGTAGGCGTGAGCAAAGATTGCGCAAAAAAGCATAATTGTGCATTCAGATGTTGCTTAATAACTCCGTAGCTGTATATCGGACTGAAACAACAGCTGGAAGATCCCAAGAACGACCATGCCCAACTGTGCATACAACATTTCAGGGAAATCCGTTGAACGGTGGCAAAGTTATTAAGGTGCAAAGTTTCACCCTTTAATCTTAAAAGTGCTACTTAACCCTAACTATGGTAGCACTACTGTGCAACCATAATATATATAAAAGTGCTACTCAGCCCTAAGTATGGTAGCACTACTGTGCTACCATAATATATATGTGTGTGTGTGTGTGTGTGTGTGTGTATGTATGTATATATATATATATATATATATATATATATATAAAATAAAAATCACACATGCCCCAAATGCAAAGCATCATGGCTGCATATGCAAATCACCACAGAATGTTATGCTGGTCCAACTTTAAGCAGAATTGCATGGTGCAAAAGGCCTCTCACACAGTTTGCAAGGGTGCTAACAGAAGACATAGACACGCAGTCATTCTACCAGGACTCATCAGTATGCCTCGTCTGTTTGACACCCCAGTGGAATGGACCAGCTAACCTTAAGGCAGTGTGCCTTGGATATATTGTGGTGAACCCATTAAAATAAAAAACTATTTAAAGACAAAGAACCTCTGTGCGTATATATATATATATATATATATATAACATATTATGGTAGAGTAGCACTTTTAAGGTTAAAGGGTCAAAGTTTGTACCTTAATAACTTTGCCACTGTTCAACAGATTTGTCTGAAATTTGGTAATCACAATTGGGCATGGTAGATCTTGGGATCTGCCAAGTGTTGTACAAGTCAGATATACAGCTTTGGAGTTATTAGGTGACAACCAATTGCGCAATTACACTTTTTTGCGATTTCTTTGCTCTCGCCTACAGGTCGCACGTTTTGTGCGACCAGTCTGAAAAATTCAGGGAACTTGCAGCCAGGGTCCCCGATGTGCCTTTTGAAGATTTCGTGAAAAAATATTGAACAGTTCTAAAGTTGTTCAAAAAACAAGTTCCCATTATAAGTCAATGGGAAAAGTTAATCAAATATTCAACACTTTCGCAAATGCACTTTTTAGTGTCGCAAATGGCCCTAGTAGTGTCGCAAATCCATTTCTTTTTCAGTTGGTGATCAGAAAAATGCTTGGCATTTAAATTTGGGACCCTTTAGGGACACAATTCTTTTTGTGTTCACCTAGTCGGACCCTGAGGATGCTAGCCATGTCTTTATTTTGGGGTAAAACACCCTAAAAATATGTTTTTCAAATTTCTGGAACCAGTAGTGTCACAAAGTAGTGTCACAGGCACGACACTTTCACAAAATTTTGCGAAAATTGATGCAAATTACAACACTACTTTTTCAGACTTGACCAAAATGACAGGAATTCTTTGCCACCCTGCTGCGAAAGAACGGTTTGGTCTTTTGAGCTGAAATTAGGAGGGAAGGCAGCCAACATCTCACAAATGTGCCTTTTGGTAGTCCGGTGAAAAAATATTGCATGGCTGCCAAGTTACGGTACTCTGAAGTTGACGTTTTTCCCATAGACTAACATGGTGGCGTCCGCCGTGCCTTTTGGGGCTCGTATCTTGAAAACGGTGAGAGATACGGAATTTTTGTTGCAAGTTGCCTAGCTCTATGGGTATGTAATAGCAAAAACCTACCCAAGAAAATCAAGATTTTTGTGAAATTTAAATTTGTTTTTTACGTTGTGCGGTTGCTGAGATATTAGCAATTAAGTACTTCCAATGCTCGTTTTAAGCTTCAATCCCCATTACAATGCATATATTCTTTGTACACACTGTGTTTCTGTATGCACCTGTTTGGCAAAAACAGGTTATGTGCTTCCGTTACTGTTACAGTTACTGTTTCCACTTGTGTTTATGTCCCTGTTTGCATTACCGTTCCCGTGTACGCCACCGTGTGCGTTACCCTTTGTGTTGTCATTCGCGCTTGCATTTTTGTTACTGTTACCATTTGCATTTCCACTACTGTTTCTGTTTGCATTTTTATTTGTGCAACCGTGCGCATTGCCATTTGTGTTTATGCCAGCTCTTTCGTTTGCGTTTTCATTTCTCTTTCATTCTGCATGTTCCTTGCTGTTACTGTTACCATTTGCATTTGAAATTGTATTACTGTGCCCGTGCACATTACAGTTTGCGTTTCCATATGTGTTCCATTTCCTTTTGCTCTTCTGTTTACTTTGTTGTTATTGTTGCTGTTACTGTTACCATTTGCGTTTACAATTGCGGCACTGTGCCTGTGGGCGTTTCGCTTAGTGTTTCCGTTCACGCTTCTGTTCCAATTTCCATTTCTCTTTTCTTTGGTGTTATTCTTCATGTTAACTTTACCATTTTCATTTACAATTGCGGTACCGTGCCTGCGCACGTTACGGTTTGCCTTTACATGTGTGCTTGTGTTCACGTGTCTGTTTCTGTTCCCTTTCACATTCTTTTTGCTGTGACACTTAACATTTCCATTTAAAATACCACTGCAATCACTGTTCGAGTTACCAGTTGCATTTTCATATGTGCTTCAATATCCGTTTTCATCACTGTTTGCTTCGATGTCACTTTGCGCTTGTGTTTCTATTAACATTTCCTTTACCATTTACGTTTGCATTACCATGTGCACCACTGTTCATGCTTCTGTTTGTGTTGCTGTTCCTCTTACTATGTCATAAGACAACACGTGGTGGAAGGGCCCCGCGCTCCCACCACCGCATTACATCCACTATTTCTCCTCATCATTCTCAAAAAGAAGGGAAATTAGAGGCAAAAAACTCTGTTTGATGCATTAGTGAGGGTTGTTCCACAGCAACAAAAGTGAGGAAATTTGGTGTTAGGGTTGAAAGCCCCCCTTGGACCCCCTGCCCACCTCCCAGCCGGCATCAGGGTGCGCGTTGGGGTTGTCGGTCCTAACTCTCACCCCATTCTCCTATACCTCTGCTTCTTCACACATGTGATGGGGTGAGAGTTAGAGCTGACGACCCCAACGTGCACCCGATGCCAGTTGGGGAGTGGGTGGGGGGTCCAAGGGGGGCTTTCAACCCTAACACCAAATTTCCTCGCTTTTATCGCTGTGAAATAACCCTAACTAATGCATTAAAAGGAGTTTTTTGCCTCTAATATATATATATATATATTTATAAATATATATATATCCTTTGCAAAAAACTTTGTTAATGCATCATTTAGGGTTAAAACACAAAAAGTAAGGAAATGAAACTTTTAGGGTAGACTCCCCCTTGGATCTGCCCATTGTCCCAAGATTGACAGCTGACAGGGTGTGTCCTTGGGGTTGTGATGCCTAAATCTCACCCCATTCCATGTGTAATCATATTCACAAGCCACAGAAAAGAAGAATGGGGTGAGATTTAGGCCTCACAACCCCAAGGACACACCCCATCAGCTGTCAATCTTGGGATGATGGGCAGGTCCAAGGAGGGGGGAGGGGTCAACCCTAAAAGTTTCACTTCCTTACTTTTTGTGTTTTAACC
The DNA here is from genome assembly GCA_016271365.2 of Neoceratodus forsteri. Taxonomy (NCBI): domain Eukaryota; kingdom Metazoa; phylum Chordata; order Ceratodontiformes; family Ceratodontidae; genus Neoceratodus; species Neoceratodus forsteri. Next base: position 378,676,117 of record CM057449.1, read on the forward strand.
CTAAATGATGCATTAACAAAGTTCTTTGCATAGAATTTCCTTACTTTTTGAGAAAGAATATAAAAGTAAAAAGTCGCGGAAGTTGGTGGGAGATAAGGCCCTTTGGGCCCCGTGATCCCACCAACTTCCAAAGTCATTAAAAGTGAAAAGTTATGCAAGTTGGTAGGAGCACAGGCCCATCAGGCCCCGTGCTCCCACCAACTTATAAATTTCTGTGTAAGATAAGACTACAAGTACTGAATATCATATGTATTGTTGGGAGTGCATATGGGTGGGAGCATGGGTCCTGATAGCTCCCACTACATTCAAAGAAAGCAATGTGTCTGTATCAGAGTGGCATAATTCAACACCTGTTTACATGTCAGACATGTAACCACTGGAAATTACCTCCATGGCAGCAACAATAGGCACCCTATAAATGTGAACCCAGTACCACAATACAAAATGGCATATGCAAAACATACAGTGTGTCATGCAATATGTCCACAGCAAATTAATTTTCCAACACCTAAACACCATAATGCACATGAAAAGGACATCTCCTGAAGACCCTCCACATTTCAATATAAAAGACGAAACCATTTCTGAGATACAACATGTGAAAGTTTGATATTTTCATTTGTTGGAGTGGCAGACTTCCACGCCTGTTAAGATTTTAGACACATAATGACTGAAAAGTAGATCCATGGCAGTAAGGCTAGCTACCATATAAATTTCAAGCCAGTACAAGAATGGAAAAAGCTGTCCACCAAACGTAAACTGCACCATGCAATATCTCCACAGAAAATGCATTGTCTGACACATAAATACCGTAACTCACATCTACAGGACATGCTGTCAACACCCACCAAATTTCAAGTAAAAAGACCAAACCGTTTCCAAGACATTTAAAGTTAAAGATTGTTAAAATTGGCCTATCTGTTGCATTAAAATCTGACCATCTAGTCCCTCCCTCACGATCAAAGGTCAAAGAATCTCATGATCAAAGAATTTTCAGGCTCGTGATCAAAGAATAAAAAATGGTGAAATTCAAATTTTAGACATAAATACATGAAACCACCAGCATGGTTTGATAAAACAAAGCCCTCTGAGCAAAACCCACCCTCATTTGTGTTCATATGCCACCCCTGAGCTGAGAAATTTGCTTTTTTTAACTGGCCATCTTGTCCCTCCTTCATAAGCAAAGATCGCAATCAAAGAATCTTGTGATCAAAGAATTTCCAGGCTCATGATCAAAGATTGTTAGCAAGTCGTGATCAAAGAATAAAAATGTGTGAAACTCTATTTTTTGACCATTTTGACAAAACCAAAGGCATGGCTCAATAGAACAGAGCTGCCTAAGCAAAACCCATCCAAGTTTTACTTCAGGAGTCACTCCTGAGCCGAGATATTTGAGTTTTTCCAACCAGAACCTTAAAGCAAGATGGCAGCCATCACGATCAAAGAATTCTCGGAGTCAAAGATTCTTTGACTGCAAGGCTGCAAATTCTTTGATCATGAGGAGGGACCAGTTGTCCAAAACCCCATTCTTTGTTCGCAAAACAACCATATAAATTTTCCCATTGACTTAAAATGGGAACTTAAAATGCAATAACTTTTGAATGGATTAATATTTTTTCTACAAATGAAAAGCGGCATGTTCGCTGACGGAAGCTCTTTCAGATGAGCCAACTCGTAGAGTGTCACACTACACAACGGTCGTGCAGTGCTATGGACAAAATCCCCAAAACTGCCCACATAACTGGTGAAAACTGCATTTTTCAGTGTTTTGTTGCGTAAAGACCGTAAGTCCGACTGAAACAAAATTTGGCAAATCAAGATATCTACCATGCCCCACCATGCATACCAAATGTCATGCAAATCCATTTAACGGGTCCAAAGTTATTAACACACAAAATTCTGAGTTTAACATAGAAGTGACTTCATAACCCTAAATATAGGGGTGCGTCCGCACCCCTATAATATATTATAATGGCACAGTAGTGCCACTGTAGTTAGGGTTGAGTACCCCATTTAAGGTTAAAGTCTGAAATTTTGCAGGTTAATAACTTTGCCACTGTATGATGGATTTGCCTGAAATCAGGCAGATGCAGAGCGGTACCATAGATATCTGGATCTGCCAAGTTTCTCAATGGTTGGATATATGGTTGTGGAGCTACATAGCACCATAGAATGTGGTAATTATGCTTTTTTGTGCATTCTTTGCTCGCACCTAGAGGTCGCATGGCTAGTGCAACCAGTCTGAAACCTTCAGAGAACATGCAGCTGGAGTCCCCGATGTGCCTTTCAAAGATTTTGTGAAAAAATATTAAAAGGTTCAAAAGTTATTCAAAAAACAAGTTTCCCGTTATAGTCAATGGGAAAAGTTACTATTCGACAGTGTCACAAATGCAGTTTTTAGTGTCACAAATGACCCCTGTAGTGTTGCAAATCTGCCATTTTGTTTTCAGTTCTGGTCACGGAAATGCTTGCCATTTAAATTTGGGACCCTCTAGGGACACAATTATTTTTGTGTTCACCTAGTCGAGCCCAGAGGATGCTAGCCATGTCTTTTTTGGGGGTTAAACACCCAAGAAATATGTTTTTTAAATTTTTGTAAGCTGTAGTGTTGCAAAGTAGTGTCGCACTTGAGACACATTAGTGATTTTTTTTGTGAAAGTGTCGCAAATCATGACATTACTTTGCAACGCTATGGCCAAAATAACAGGAATTCTTTGCCACCCTGCTGCAAAAGAACGGTTTGGTCTTTTGGGCTGAAATTTGGAGGGATGAAAGCCAACATCCCACAGATGTGCTATTTGGTGGTTTGGTGACAAAATATTAGAGGGCTGCAAAGTTACGGTACTCTGAATTTGACTATTTTTCCCATAGGCTAACATTATGGCATCTACTGTGCCTTTCGGGGCCCGTATTTTGAAAACGTTTCAAGATACAGACTTTTCATCAGAAAAATGCTTAGCCCCCTGCTAGAGTTAGGACCAATGACCCAATGCACACCCCGATGCCTGTTGGTGGGGTCGGGGTGGGGGTGGGTTACGAGGTGGGAACACTAACATCAATTTCCACACTTTTGTTGCTGTGGAACAACCCTAACTGATGCATTAAATGGAGTTTTGCCATGATATATATATATATATATATATATATATATCTATATAGATATATATATATATATATATATATATGATAAGCAATAAAGGAAGCGTAATAAATGATTTATCTGCACAAGAGCAGTTTGACCTTAGGCAACCTCATGAGTGGCGTAAGCCACAAGTGAGGTATCTGAGGTCAAAGTGATTGAGTACAGATAAATCATTTATCATACAAGTTTTCCATTGCATATTCCATTTATGCAATTCTTTTGTTTTTGCTTTGGGAGGGGGCATTTGTTAGTCAAAAAAGTGAATAAAAATTGAATTTTCTGCCATGTTTTGTTGATTATAGAAAATCTAAAAGGAATCTAGAAATGAAACACCACTCATTTTGTAGGTATTTTTATGCTGAACAACTTATGTGCTCAAAGTACCATACTATCATTTTTTGTTTTTAAGTTATTTGCATTTGTTTGATGAAAAAGTTCACAAAAATGGAATTTTCGGCTGTTTTTTGCTAATTATGAAAACACTAAAAAGTATCTATGAATGAAACACCACTCATTTTGTAGATATTTCTGTGCTGAATTAACTTTGTCCTCACAGTACCATGCTATCATTTTTCATATTAAAGTTATTTACATTTGTTTGCTGACAAAATGACAAAAAATGAATTTTCTGCGTTTTTACTAATTATCAAAAAATATAAAAGATATCAATAAATAAAACACCACTCATTTTGTAGATATTTCTGTGCTGAACAACTTTCATGCTCACAGTACCATGCTATCATTTTTCATGTTAAAGTTATTTGCATTTGAATATGGTTAATACTGCTACTGAAGCCAAACATTCTAAATGACATAAGCACTGTATAGATAAGTGGCTGATGACATAAGCACTGTGTGGATAAACAGCTGATGACATAAGCATTGTATACATAAATGAAATTTATGTACACAGTTACTCAGATAAATGGATTTATCATACTCTGTTTATCTCCACCCCTATTGCATATATATATAGATATATATCTATATCTATATCTATATCTATATCTATATCTATATATATATATGTTATGTTAGCACGGTAGTGCTACCATAGTTAGGGTTGAGTAGCCCTTTTAAGGTTAAAGGGTGAAACTGTACACCTTAATAACTTTGCCACCGTTCAATGGATTTGCCTGAAATTTGGCAGGCATGGGGCACAACCATAGATCTTGGGATCTGCCAACTTTGGACTGGTCAGATATACGGCTGCGGAGTTATTAAGCAACATCCATGTGCGCGATTATGTTTATTTGTGAATTCTTTGCTTGTGCCTACAGGTCGCACGGTTTGCATGACCAGTCAAAAAACTTCAGGGAACCTGTTGCCAGGGTCCCTGATGTGCCTTTTAAAGATTTCATGAAAAAATATTGAACAGTTCAAAAGTTATTCAAAAAACAAGTTCCCATTATAAGTCAATGGGAAAAGTTAACAAAAAGTTCGACACTTTCGCAAATGCACTTTTTAGTGTCACATATGACCCTAGTAGTGTCGCAAATTCACCATTTCTTTTTTCAGTTGGTGATCAGAAAAATGCTTGGCATTTAAAATTGGGACCCTCTAAGAACACAATTCGTTTTGTGTTCACCTAGTTGGACCCTCAGGATGCTATCCATGTCTTTATTTTGGGGTTAAACACCCCAGAAATATGTTTTCCAAATTTTTGGGAAAAGTATTGTCGCAAAGTAGTGTTGCACTTGTGACACTTTCGCAAATTTTTGTGAAAGCTTTTTTCAAATCAAGACACTACTTTTCCAGACTATGGCCAAAATGGCAGGAATTCTTTGCCACCCTGCTGCAAAAGAATGGTTTGGTCATTTGGGCTGAAATTTGAAGGGAAGGCAGCCAACATCTCACAGATGTGCCTTTTTGTAGTTTGGTGACAAAATATTGCATGGATGCCAAGCTACGGTACTCTGAACGTGACATTTTATCCCATAGACTAACATGGTGGCGTACGCTGTGCCTTTTGGGGCTCGTATCTTGGAAACAGTGCGAGATACAGAATTTTCATCATGACAATGTGTAGCCAGCAGAAGTCTAGCATAGAAACCCATGAATCATGTGAAATTTAAATTTTTTTTCTAAGTTGTATGGTTCCTGAGATATAATCAATTTACTATTCTAACAGCTCATTTTCTGGTCCGAGGCCCATTAATATGCATGCATTCTTTGTAGTCACTGTGTTTCTCTGTGCAGCTGTTGGGCTAAACCAGGGTGTGCGCATCTGTTACTGTTACAGTTAGCATTCCCTCTTGCGTTTCCATACCCGTTTGCATTACTGTTCACGTGCACCCCACCACATGCGTTACCCTTTGTGTTCTCATTTGCGTACACGCTTGCATTCAAGTTTCCATTTCTGTTTCCTTTGGTGTTAATTCTGCTGTTAACATTACCATTTGCATTTCCAATTGCCATACCATGACTGTGCGCATCACGGTTTGCGTTTCCTTACACGCTTGCATCTCCTTTTGCATCACTATTCACTTTGGCATCACTTTGTGCTTGCGTTTCCATTAACATTAGCTTTATCATTTACATTTCTGTCACCATGTGCGCAACCATTATCAGTTGGGTTTCCCTTGCACTTACCGTCACTATGTCACAAAACATCACTATTTCTACTGCACATTCTCAAAAAGAAGGGAAATTAGAGGCAAAAAAATCCATTAAATGCATCAGTTAAAGTTGTTCCACAGTGACAAAAGTGAGGAAATTCAGTGTTAGGGTTGAAAGCCCCCCTTGCACTCCCCCCAGCCCACCACCCCAACCGCCAATGGGGTGTGCATTGGGGTCATTGGTCCTAACTCTCACTCCATTCTCCATACCTCAGCTGGCATACACATGTGATGGGGTGAGAGTTAGGGCAGACAACCCAATGCACACCCGTTGGCAATTTGGAAATGTGGTGGGCTATGCAAGGGGGACTTTCAACCCTAATATCAAATTTCCTCACTTTTGTCACTGTGGAACAACCCTAACTGATGCATTAAATGAAGTTTTTTGCCTCTAATATATATATAGAGATATATATATTTATTATAGTGGCATAGTAGTGCCACTATAGTTCGGGTTGAGTACCCCATTTAAGGTTAAATCTGAAATTTGGCAGCTTAATAACTTTGCCACCATATGACAGATTTGTCTGAAATGTAGAATGCACAGTCTGGTACCATAGAGCTCTAGACCTGCCAAGTTTTGTTATGGTTGGATGTATGATTGCGGAGCTACAGAGTACCAAACAAATGCATAAATTACACATTTTTGTGCATTCTTTGCTTGTGCCTACAGCCCACACAGTTTGCGTGACTGGTCTGAAACCTTCAGAGAACATGCAGCCAGGGTCCCTGAGGTGCCTTTCAAAGATTTCATAAAAAAATAGTAAATGGTTCAAAAGTTATTCAAAAAAACTAATTTCCCATTTTAGTTAATGGGAAAAGTCAACAAAATATGCGAAAGTGTTGCAAATACACTTTTTACTTTCGCAAATGACCCTTGTAGTGTCACAAATCGACCATCTTGTTTTCAGTTGGTGGTCACAGAAATTCTTGGCATTTAAATTTGGGACCGTCTAGGGGCACAATTCTTCTTGTGTTCACCTAGTCGAGCCCTGGGGATGCTAGCCATGTCTTTTTTTTTTTTTTGGGGGGGAACACCTATGAAATATATTTTTAAATTTTGTAAAAGTAGTGTCACAAAGTACTTTTGCATATGCGACACTTTCATGATTTCATTTGCAAAAATGTCATGATTTCCGAAAGTACTTTGTGACACTATAGCCAAAACAATAGAGAATCTTTGCCACCTTGCTGCAAAAGAATGGTTTGGTCTTTTGGGCTGAAATTTGGAGGGAGGGAAGAAAGCCAAGATCTCACAGTTGTACCTTTTGGTGGTTTGGTAGCAAAATATTAGAGGGCTGTAAAGTTACAGCACTCTGAAATTGATGATTTTTCCCGTAGGATAACATTACATTCCACCGTGCCTTTCAGGGCCCATATCTCGAAAACGGTTCGAAATACAGACTTTTTGTCAGAAAAATGCTTAGTCCCCCACCAGTGGGCTAAGTACAAAACTAGCTTGGAAAGTCATAAATAATATGAGACTTTAAATTTTTTCCTATGTTGTACAATTCCTGAGATATAAGGCATTTAGTATTCCAAGTGCTCATTTTCTGCTCCGAGGGACATTATTATGCATATATTCTTTGTATTCACTGTGCTTCTGAGTGCAACATTTTTGGAAAAAAAGGGTATGAATTTGCGTTACTTTTACCGTTAGTGTTTCTGCTTGTGTTTCCATTACTGTTTGCATTAGTATTTCAGTTTAGATCACCGTATGTGCTACCCTTTGCATTTGCATTTGTGCTTGCATTTGCATTACTGCTACCATTTGCATTTACTTTTGCACCACCGTGTGCGTTACCATTTGCATTTGCATACGCGCTTGCATTTGTGATTTCGTTTGCATTACTGTTTCCTTTGGCGTCATCGTTGGTGTTACCGTAACTGTTTGTATTTCCAATTGCATTACCATTAGCGTGTTTGTTACCATGTGCATTTGCGTTTCCATTGGCCTTAGCATTTGCATTTTCAGTAGTGTTTCCGTTGTCGAGTGCATTACTTTTTCCTTCTGCGTCACTGTTGCCACTACCATTTGCCTTTTTGTTTCCGTTTGTTACAGTTTGCATTCTCATTACCGTTTTCGTTACCTTTTGCATTTCCATTGCCATTATTGTTTGTGTTACCATTTGTGTTACCATTTCTGTCTTCATTTACATTTGCGCTTGTGTTTCTCTTACCATTTGCATTATATTTCCATTTGCGTTACTGTGTGCGTTACCTTTTGAGCTTGCATTTGCGTTACCGTTAGTGTTGCTATTTTCTTTTACCTCACTGTTGCCATCACTGTTTACATTACTGTTTGCATAGCAATTTGTGTTTGCTTTAACGTTAGCGTTTGTGATTACGTTACCGGTTGCGTAACCGTTTTCGTTTGCATTTACACTTGCCTTTCTGTGGATTTCTGTGACATTTGTAATACTTGGTCTACTATGGTACTTCAGTGCATTTACCAATTTGCATTTGACATCTGCATATGTTTTTGCAGAATGAAGCACCCAAAAATTTATTTTCCACCACTCATGCAAAGCATTAGACTCATGCTGCTCTGCAATTGTTGAATATATTGGGATAGGATTTGGTATATATGGAGTGGAATGGTGCATCTATTGATTTACCAATTTATATTTCACTGGTTGATACATTTTTTGTGTAGTACAGTGCAAAACATTATGTTTTTTCTATTTTTCTGCACTGTCTTCTGTGACACATAGCGCAGCCAGAGTGTGGTTGATTGGTCTGAAACATGGCACGTAGAAAGACAATTGTTCAAGGGACATGCCAGTTTTTATTTGGTGAAAAAATGGTGTTTCATTCCAGAGTTACTGCCATTTGAAGTTGGCACCCTCATGGTTAAAGATTTTTTGGCCAATAGGTCCACCATTTTAGCTCATTTTCATCCGTGATTTCTGCCATTTTGTGTTGGAAGACTTCTTAAAGTTGCACACACTTTAAAATTGAATATCTCTGAAATGGTTTGGTCTTTTCACATGAAATTTGGAGGGTGTTGAGTGGATGGCCTGGAGATGTGAATGATGATGTTTACATGTTGGAAAAATGATTCACTGTGGAGATACTATGTGAGACAGTTACGTTTTGTGCATAGCTTTCTGCATGGTGCTACTGGCTTGAAACTTATAGTGTAGGTAGTCCTTGTGATAAGGAGGTGCCTTGCAATGGTTTGGTGTGTAAAACAAACAGGTGCAGAATTATGCCACTCTGATGAATGAAAATTTGGTTCATTTTGCTTCAATAACTTCTGAACCGTGTGTCTGATTTGCCTGGCATTTGGAATGTAGAAAGATTTATAATAGGTCTTTGACTGTGACAATTTGTAGGTCACTGGCACCTATGGTTGCTGAATTGTACCTGTAAAGTAGTTTGCTCATGGCACTGTGCGACCATTCAACAGATGTTCACACAATACTGGACTCACGGTCTGCTATGGTACATGTCTTCTTTTACCAATTTTTGGTTCCGTTAGCTATATGGTTCTTGTGTAGCGAAGTGGCAAAAATTTTCTTTTGTGGCAGTCCTATGCAGTTTTCCCGGCGTGATGCTGTGCAACTGTTGAATAGATTCTGATAACATTTGTTATACATGTTGTGGTATGGAACATGTCTTCATTTACCAACTTTCATTTCAGTCAGTCATACAGTTTTTGTGCAGTGAAGTGACAAAAAATTCACATGGTGGGAGCGCGGGACCCAAAGGGCCCCACACTTCCACCACCACATTCCATTCACTGTTTATAGTGCACATTCTCAAAAAGAAGGGAAATTCATGGCAAAAAAATCCATTTAATGCATCAGTTAGAGTTGTTCCACAGTGACAAAAGAGAAGAAATTCGGTATTAGGGTTGACACCCCTTGCACCCCACTCCCATCCCACCCCCACCAACAGGCATCGGGGTGTGTGTTGGGGTCATCGGTCCTAACTCTCACTCCATTCTCCTATACTACACCACTTCAGTTTATTTACACATGGAATTGGGTGAGAGTTAGGCTGATGACCCCAATGCACACTCAATGCCTGTTGGTGGGGGGGGTGGGTGTGGGGTGCAAAGTGTGGCAACCCTAACACCAAATTTCCTCTGTTTTATCGCTGTGGAACAACTCTAACTGATGCATTAAATAGAGTTTTTGCCATGAATATCTCTCTCTCTCTCTCTCTCTCTCTATATATATATATATATATATATATACAGATATATATTCATGGCAAAAATAAGTCATTAATGCATCAGTTAGGGTTGTTAGCATGCAACAAAAGTTTGGAAATTCGATGTTAGGGTTACCACCCCTAGCACCCCACCCACCTCCGCCCACCCTCCACATCACCCGGCGTTGGGATGTGCAATGGAGTCATCAGGCCCAACTCTTTGCATTAACTAAGTTTTTTCACAATAAATTTCCCTTCTTTTTGAGAAAGTGTAATGTAAGTGGTAACTGGTATATTTTTGTGGGAGTGCAGGCTCTCTGGGCCCTGCCCTCCCTTTGTGGTGCCAATTTTTTGCATATGGGTATGTGTATGTGGGAGCATGGGCCCTCTGGGCCCTGTACTCTCACTTACACATAACTACAGAGCCATACAGCCGCCCATACAGTACCCCTAAAATACTGAAAAGGAGCCCTTGTAATACTAATTTGGCAATATCTCAGTAACTGTAGAAACTACGAAGAAAATTTCACTGCAGTTGTAATCATAACTTTCAAACCTCCATGCAGGCTTAGTCCACCTAAAATGGACTATGCTGCCCAGAGCGAGAAATCCATATCTCAAATGGCTGTGGGCACCATAATGTTATCCTAGTGGAAATTTCTCAACTTTGTAACATTGTATTTATGGGGCTATTGTAAATTTTCTTTCCTCAAACCAGCAGAAGGCACATCTGTGGGGCAAGATCTTGCCACCCTGCAAATTTCAGCCCCAAACCCCTAACCATTTATTTGATATGAAGTGGCAAAGGCAATGATGTTTTTGGGTGGTACTTTGCAAATTTGAGATACTTTTGCAAATGAACTTTTGCAAAAGTATCTTACTTTCATAAATTTGCAAAAGTTTAATGAAAGAACATTTGTGAAACTTACGCAAATGTACTTTTGCAAATTTGCGAATGTACCAATGACCAAATTGAAAAAACATATTTCAGATCATGGTTTTTAAAAACTAATATCAGGAGCATGTTCTTCGGGCCCCGATTAGGTAAATACAAGTTTTGGTGTTTACCAAAGGGCAATATTCTTTGAATTACAGCATTTTTTAGCCACCGCTAACTGAAAACAATATGGTGGGTTTGTGAAAGTAAAAGGCCCATTTGCGAAAGTAAAACATACTTTTGCAAAAGTAAAATGTTCTTTCGAGCCATACATATATTTTTTCCCATAAGTCATAATGATTCAAACTTTAATAACTTCTGAACAGGTTAATGTTTTTTCACCAAATCTTCAAAAGGCACATCTATGACCCAGCCCTCATCTACCCTGAAAATTTCAGGCCACAGACTCAAACCATTTAGGCTGTAGCCCCGAGCAAAGAAACAGCCAAAAAGTGGTGTTTACACATTTTTGGCGCACTCAGCTACACAACCACATCCAATCAGAGCGAAACTTGCCAGATCCGAGATCTATGGTACCTCACTGCACTTGCACAATTTCAGGCAAATCCATCATATGGTTGCAAAGTTAATACAGTGCACAATTTTGGCTTTAACATAGAAATGGCTGATCAAGCCTAACTGTAGTAGCACTACTGTGCTACTATATATATATATATATATATATATATATATATATATATATATATCTTAGAGGCAAAAACTCCCATTTAATGAATCAGTTAGGGTTGTTTCACAGTGACAAAAGCGAGGAGGGTCGGTGTTAGGGTTGAAACTCCCCTTGGACCCTCCAGCCCACCCCTCAATCGGCATTAGGTGCATGTTAGTCATCGTCGCAACTCTCACCCCATCACATGTGTAAAGAAGCTGAGGAATAGGAGAATGGGGTGAGAGTTAGGACCGTTGACCCCAACATGCACCCCGATGCCAGTTGGGGGGTGGGCTGGAAGGGTCCAAGGGGGGTTTCAACCCTAACAATGGATTTCCTCACTTTTGTCACTGTGAAACAACCCTAACTGATGCATTAAACTGAGTTTTTTTGCCTCTAATTTCCCTTCTTTTTGAGAATGATGATGAGAAATAGTGAAAGTAATGCAGTGGTGGGAGCGTGGGACCCTTTCGTGCCAGTTGATGTCTTGTGACATAGTGACAGGAATAGCAACACAAACAGAAGCACCAACAGTGGTGCACATGGTAACAGAAATGTAAATAGTAAAGGAAAGGTTAATAGAAAAGCAAGCACAAAGTGATGCCGAAGCGAACAGTGGTGCAAACGGACATTGAAGTATGTATGAAAATGAAACTGGTAATAACAGTGATGGCAGTGGTATTTTAAATGGAAATGTTAGGTGTCACAGCAAAAAGAACCCGAAAGGGAAGAGAAACGGAAACGCAAACACAAGCACACACGTAATCGCAAACCGTAACACGCACAGGCATGGTACCGCAATTGTAAATGCAAATGGTAAAGTTAACATGAAGAATAACACCAAAGGAAACATGTCACAGAGTGACTCTGTGATGGATTAGGGGCCCTGGAATGTTTGGGCTTGGTGCTTTACTTAAAGCCTTTTGATACTATAACTATGTAAAATCAGAAATTAAATAAATAAATGCAAGCTTTAAAAGTTGAGACTAAGTTAAAAGATAGTGTAGTGGAGACTAGCAAGATAGAAAACAATAAAGCAAAGGGGAGGACAGAAGTAAGAGTGAGTCATTTAGTAAATCCCCCCCCCCCCAGGTAATTCAGTTAAAGAGAGAGGGAGAACTGAATCCCTTGTGTAAAGGTAGTTGGGATTCTTTACATGGTAATTGAGTTAATTTGGAGCTTAAATGAGCAGCACCAGCAATCTGTTTCTACTTGGGTTGAAAGAACACTTTTAGTCCTTCTTTTTAGAGGTGTTTGGTAGCACACCAGAATACAGGTGCTGCTTGACTAAGAGGAAGAATGGGTTGCAAGTGAGGGGAAATAAAGTCATTTAAGTAACTGTTCCGTTTAAGTTTCAGTCTTTAAGGGACTGTATTATTTGGAAGTCATTCCTTCTCCAGTGGTTGTAAATATTAACAGTAGCAAAAGTATTGAAATGCAATATGTGCTTATTGCACATTTACCTTCCCCTGGCAGAAGGTCAGTGTAATGTTAATTCATACACATGTCCTCTCCTATCTTTTGATAAAATAAAGACTAGGGACAAGGTACTTGTAGTGGGCTGTAAAACCATTTGTAAAAGGCTGGTTAGTTTGAATTACTTCCTGACTAAAGCTCCCTGTTTGAAACAACCAGTTAAGGCACATGTTGGTAACAGCCTGGCAGTTGTGTTTAAGTAAGCAGGTTATGAAACTATATGGGGGATTGTACACCTCAGAGAATAACTATATAAATTGTGTGGTACAGTTCTCACTTACAGAAAGGGCACCTGTTCATGTGTCTTTGGATTTTCAGCTTCTGCTTCTGACTCTACTTGCACCACTCCCTTCCAGGACAACTATAGTGCTGACCAGCCCTTTGTTCCTTTGTTTTATGCTGTCTCTTGTTGGGGGCGGTGCCTGATGGTCAGAGCTGTTTGTAAAAGAGCCAGGAATTGAAATAAAATAGACTGAATATGTGTATAAATGTACAGTATGTGAATTATAAACTGTTTAGTTAGATAGTTAAAACAAAATAATTATGTTTAAATAAGAAGTTTTACTTTAGCATTAATGATGTGGGTGGAGTTAGGGAGAACACATGATGATTTCCCTGTATAAAAGGACTGTCATTTGAGATTGTTAGTTTAGATTGTGCTTCTGGGTCTGGAGGTGAACTCCAGGGAGCTCTGTGAATTGTTCCAGCAGGTGTTAGGAGAAGAACACCTTTCAAGCCATGTAAAAGTCATGGGATAAAGTTTATTTGCCATTATGATTATTTTATTTTGTTGTCATACCAGTCCGCTGATGTTATATTTGTCCTGCTATGAAGAAATTTTGAGATAGAACTGAATAAATTTCATTCATTTACAACTGCAACTGTGGCATGCTACCAATTAGTCCACAAACAGGCCTGTGCCTGCTCACATATGGTGTTAGAAGTGGGATCCCGATATCCCAGGTGGGATCTCGATTGGTCTGTATAAGGCCTGGTGGACAGTCAATATTGCAGGACAGTACAGCGGAATCCTTGGGGTTGCTACATATTCCCTTGGATGCTGAAATATGTGTATAACGACTAGTGGAGATGATGCCAGCTGAGTCAAGGATGTGGATGACTGGAGGTTGTGACCTGGGTGAGGTACCACGGAAGTAGGAGGGGTCCAAGGACCAGGTGGCTGAGCTGATAAAGCTGGTAAATTGGCTCAGTGGAAAATGGTTGGAAGCAGACCAGCACTGGAAGGAGGCTGAGCTCCGTTGCCAGGTGCTGCTGGAAATGTCCCGTTCAAAGGAACTGGTGAAGGCAGCAGAGGGCCAGGAGCAATCAGACCTAGTAGAGGAGGAACCCTGGATGGAAACCCTGTTGCCCTTATTACCAATTTTTCCCAGCTGTTACCTGGAGGAGGAGGATCCACAAGACACAAAGTCCCCAGGTAAGACTGAGACTGTCCGTGAATATTCTGAGGTGAAGACTCCAAGTAACAAGGAAGAGGCCATTAAGGCTGAAGGGACTTTGTTATGTTGTAAAACACCTATCATAAATTCTGAATGTTTTTGTGAACCTGATTGGGAACAGTTACAGGGGAGGGACCCTGAAGTTACCTGTTTAAAGAAATCTATTAAGGTTCAGGATGGGAGACCAGTTAATGGTGGGGTTGGAAATAGGTTATGGTGGTATGAAAAGAGACAAGGAGTGCTCTACCACATGAGGCCTAACCCCCGGACAAAGAAAGTGGATGCCCGGGTTGTGGTGCCTGTAATCCTTAAGGAAAGGATACTGGACAAGGTAAGTGGCAGTCCAAAAAAGTCTTTAAGCCAGGAAGAGGTTTTATCTCAACTAATCCCCTATTATTTTTGGCCTGGGTTGTATAGACAGGTGGCAGACTACCTGAGGGATAGTACTAGGTACAGTAAGGGGGAAGAACCAAAAAGGTGTAGGGTAGGTGTTGCTTGATGGATAGAAGGCCGATGTAAGTGGCACCTTAGAAAGCAGGGGAGGTTTCCACGTAGAGAAATGGGTTGCAAATGGTAGGTGCCCTGAAAGGTTATAGGAGAAGGATTAGCTATTAAACCTTTCTATCCAAAACATTATTTGAGACATGGTTACAGGACAGAGGTATACTTTGATAACATGTAATTTTTTTGGTAAATAGAAGAACCCCAGTGTGTTTCCATATCTGAATGAATTAGGATTGCACGGGTTATACTACCTAAGAGATCCCTGTATTGGGCTTCAGATATGAGAAAAGTTCTCAGCTCAAAACTACCTTTCCAGGAGGAAAAGAAAAGGGAGTGAGATGACAAGATATAGATTATTTGTGGGTGTTAGCATTGTTCAGTGTAACTAATACTGACAGTACAATGATATATAAAGTGAGCACATATTGCATTTTGAAAGGTCTGTATATGCCATATTTAGTGATCTCAGAGATCTATTAATGTTCAATTGAAATACGCTGAAACATTGTTATATTTTCCTTTTTCTGTCTTCTCTCTTACTATGGTAGATTATTTTGTACTATTCTGAATTTAAAATTCTCCTTCGACTGAAGGGTTGGCCGCCTTCAGATGATTCCTCTAATCTATTCTAGCTTGGTTTTTGTTTATATATTATTACTGTTATTAACAGTGTTAGCAGTCTATGATGATGGTGATGTCAGATATTACTACCTACTTCAATTGTAATTGTTATCGTGAAAGATGCTAATCAGAATAGTGTATATGCCCAGGGTGATTAATGAGATAGCATGTCTTTAAAGGACTGCTTTGCTGTATTTCTATTTCAGAAGGGACCATGGGGTGGAATTCTGTGGGTGGGCCAGAGTTCAGACATCCCCCCTTTTATCTGTATAGGGCTTGGACAACCAAGAATTGGTTGCCCTCTTAGGTGGGGAGGAATGTTACAGAGTGACTCTGTGATAGATTAGGGGCCCTGGAACTGTTGGGCTTGGTGCTTTACTTAAGGCATTTTGATACTATAACTATGTAAAATCTGAAATTAAATAAATAAATGTAAGCTTTAAAAGTTGAGACTAAGTTAAAAGATAGTGTAGTGGAGACTAGCAAGGTAGAAAACAATAAAGCAAAGGGGAGGACAGAAGCAAGAGTGAGTCATTTAGTAAATCCCTCCCCCCCAGGTAATTCAGTTAAAGAGAGAGGGAGAACTAAATCCCTTGTGTAAAGGTAGTTGGGATTCTTTACATGGTAATTGAGTTAATTTGGAACTTAAATGAGCAGCACCAGCAATCTGTTTCTACTTGGGTTGAAAGAACACTTTTAGTCCTTCTTTTTAGAGGTGTTTGGTAGCACACCAGAATACAGGCACTGCTTGACTAAGAGGAAGAATGGGTTGCAAGTGAGGGGAAATAAAATAAAGTCATTTAAGTCACTGTTCTGTTTAAGTTTCAGTCTTTAAGGGACTGCATTGTTTGGGAGTCATTCCTTCTCCACTGGTTGTAAATATTACCAGTAGCAAAAGTATTGAAATGCAACATGTGCTTATTGCACATTTAACTGCCGCTGGCAGAAAGTCAGTGTAATGTTAATTCATACACATGTCCTCTCCTATCTTTTGATAAAATAAAGACTAGGGACAAGGTACCTGTAGTGGGCTGTAAAACCATTTGTAAAAGGCTAGTTAGTTTGAATTACTTCCTGCTTAAAGCTCCCTGTTTGAAACAACCAGTTAAGGCACATGTTGGTAACAGCCTGGCAGTTGTGTTTAAGTAAGCAGGTTATGAAACTATATGGGGGATTGTATGCCTCAGAGATTAACTATATAAATTGTGTGGTACAGTTCTCACTTACAGAAAGGGCACCTGTTCATGTGTCTTTGGATTTTCAGCTTCTGCTTCTGACTTTTCTTGCACCATTCCCTTCCAGGACAGCTATAGTGCTGACCAACCCTTTGTTTTATGCTGTCTCTTGTTGGGGTCGGTGCGTGATGGTCAGAGCTGTTTGTAAAAGAGCCAGGAATTGAAATAAAATAGACTGAATATGTGTATAAATGTGTGTGAATTATAAACTGTTTAGTTAGATAGTTAAAACAAAATAATTATGTTTAAATAAGAAGTTTTACTTTAGCATTAATGATGTGGGTGGAGTTAGGGAGAACACATGATGATTTCCCTGTATAAAAGGACTGTCATTTGAGAATGTTAGTTTAGATTGTGCTCCTGGGTCTGGAGGTGAACTCCAGGGAGCTCTGTGAATTGTTCCAGCAGGTGTTAGGAGAAGAACACCTTTCAAGCCATGTAAAAGTCATGGGATAAAGTTTATTTGCCATTCTGATTATTTTATTTTGTTGTCGTACCAGTCTGCTGATGTTATATCTGTCCTGCAGTGAAGAAATTTTGAGATAGAACTGAATAAATTTCATTCATTTACAACTGCAACTGTGTCATGCTACCAATTAGTCCACAAAGAGACCTGTGCCCGCTCACAAAACAGAAATGGAAACTGGAACAGAAGTGCGTACGGAAACGCAAACCAAAACGCACACAGGCACAGTACCACAATTATAAACGCAAATAGTAATGGTAACAGCAACAATAACAGCAAAGGAAATAGAAATGCAAAAGGAAACACAAGCCCATATGACAACACAAACCATAATGCGCACGGGCACAGTACCGCAATTGCAAACACAAATGATAACAGTAACAGCAAGGAAGACACTAAACAAAAGAGAAATGGAAATGTAAAAAAAAGACTGCCGGAAACGCAAATGGCAATGTGCACAGTGATGCTAACAGAAACAGTAGTGGAAATGCAAATGGTAACAGTAACAAAAACACAAGCGCAAATGAGAATGCAAAGGGTAAGACACACAGTGGCGTACACAGAAACGGTAACGCAAACGGGGGACATAAACGCAAGTGGAAACAGTATCTGTAACAGTAACAGAAGTGCATACCCTGTTTTTGCCGAACAGGTACATAGAGAAACACAAAGAATGTATGCATTGTAATGGGCATCGAAGCTTAAAACAAGCATTGGAAGTACTTAATTGCTAATATCTCAGCAACCGCACGACATAGAAAAAAAATTTTAATTTCGCAAAAATCATTATTTTCCTGGCTAGGTTTTTGTGGGCTATGCAACTTTCAACAAAAAATCTGTATCTCACATCGTTTTCGAGATACCAGCCCCGAAAGGCGCGGAGTAGGCCACCATGTTAGTGTATGGGGAAAAAATGCCAACTTCAGAGTACTGTAACTTTGCAGCCATGCAATATTTTTTTCACCAAACCACCAAAGAACTCATCTGTGAGATGTTGGCTGTGTTTCTTCCAAATTTCAGCTCAAAAGACCAAAACGTTCTTTTGCAGCAGGGTGGCAAAGAACTGCTGTCATTTTGGCCATAGTCTGAAAAAGTAGTGTCGCGATTTGTGAAAGCTTTTGCAAGCATTTGCGAAAGTGTCATGAATGTGACACTACTTTTTCCAAAAATTGGAAAAACATATTTCTTGGGTGTTTCACCTCAAAATAAAGACATGGCTAGCATCCTTAAGGTCCGACTAGGTGAACACAAAAATAATTGTGTTGCTAGCGGTCCCAAATTTAAATGCTAAGCATTTTTCTGATCACCAGCTGAAAACAAAATTGCAGATTTGCAACACTACTAGGGCCATTTGCAACACTAAAAAGTGCATTTGCAACACTGTCAAACTTTTTGTTAACTTTTCCCATTGACTCATAATGGGAACTTGTTTTTTGAATAACTTTTGAACTGTTTAATATTTTTTCACAAAATCTTCAAAAGGCAAATTGAGGACCTGGGCTGCACATTCCCTGAAGTTTTTGGACCAGTCACGCAAACCATGCAACCTGTAGGTGTGAGCAAAGAATTTACCAGATACTGTAAATGCACACGCAGATCACACTTAATAATTCCACAGCTGTATATCCGACCAGTACAAAAGTTGGCAGATCCCAAGATGTATGGTTCTTGATCATGCATTCCAAATTTCAGGCAAATCCACAGAACGGTAGCAAAGTTATTAAGTTGCAAACTTTGACCCTTTAACCTTACAAGTGATACTCTACCATAATAAATATATATATATATATATATATATATATATATATATATATATATACATATACACATATATATATATATTGCAAAAACTCCATTAATGCATCAGTTAGGGTTCTATTACGCAACAAAAGTCAGAAAATTAGGGTTACCAACCCTACCACCTCACCACCCACCGTCCCACCTCCACACACCAACAAGCATTGGGGTGTGCCTTGGGGTCATCAGCCCTAACTCTCACCCCATTTCATGTGTAAACAAGCTGATACAGTGTAGTATAGGAGAATGGGGTGAGAGTTAGAAAATGACTACCAGTGCACCAATGCCTGTTTGTGTTCGGATGGTGGGGGGGGGAGTTAGTAAAGTTGCAAACCCAAGTTTGAATTTCCTGACTTTTCTCACTGTAATAGAAACCCTAACTGATGCATTAATGGAGTTTTTTTTCAATGAATTTCCCTTTTTTTTTGAGATAGTATAATAGTATTTTTATTTTACTGTGGGAACCTTCACTCCAATTCCTCCATGGATGCACATACTGTATGTATGTAGGTGTGGAAGAGCAAGGCTCTCTGAGCCCAGCAGTTCCATGTGTCCAACAGTATTAACCCAATTGTCAGCATAGCCATCTTATTACCCCACCTCATGTACCCTGGCACAGAGAAATTGTGAAATGCAAGGCAAAACATAATTATGCACAACTGCAATGCCAATCTGCATCACAGAGTACAAAAACACATTTTGGGCAGGATGTAAATGAGGACAGCTGTATTGTTCATGAAGTGGTGTACAAAAATGGCTATGTTGAAAATTTGGCGGCAAAATATTGACAGTACCAAAGTTATGCATGTGTGTAGAATAAATTCAACTGATGCACATACAGTAACTCTGGCACTTTTAAGAATTCTCTCACCAAATTTTCAATATGGCCTTTCATGGGCCTCACTAAGAGGTGTAAAAAAAATGGCAATGTTGAAAATCTGGAGTGAAAATATTAAAAACTGGTGAAGTTATGAGAACGTGTAGAAACTGCGCATCACACACTCGTAACACAGTCATTTTTTGGATTTTTTTGCACCAAAACCTCAACATGGACCTTTTGGGACCTCCCCTCTTAAACACTGACACTGTCATTTCATTAATTGGTCCCAAAGGGTGATTCCATGCAGTGACTGCAAAATCATCTTTCAGGACCAAGTAATGAGATGACAGCAACAGTGTTCATGAGGTGGGGTCCCAAAAACCCATGTTGATAATGTGGTGCAAACATTTTGAAAAATGCCAGAGATAGCACCATAAGTTAAAAATGCCATAGATCACCATTATAAGGCACTTTCCTTGATTCTTCAGTTTGTGGTTCAGCTCTGAAGAGTTTCGATGTGTCCCAGTTCACAGAAGATGACAGCTGCCAACCTCCAATGGTAAGTATTGGGCTGGGGGGTATGGGGTGGTGGGTTGCTCATTGGGAGGGTCAGGAAGGGGAATGGGGAGATGATGAGGGACCATTCTCTTTTTTACAGGGTTTTGTTTAACAAAAAAGACACTGGGGGACTGTTTTCTTTTTTCAGGTATACTTTAAATACACATTTCGGGACACTAGGGGTGGGCTCCCCAGTCTCCCAGTACTGGTGGAGATCTGTGGGGATAAAATATAACTGCGGACTTTGGGAGTGGGTTCTCCAGTGTCCTGCCTTGGTGGGGCTAATGCTGACATGGGGATTGGGCACCTCATTGTTGGAAATGGTGTTTTCTTCTGTTGGGAACACTGGGAGTGGGATCCTCAGTGTTCCACACTGGTGGGGGGGATCCTCTAGTGCTGATACAGGGATTATGCAGCCTGATGTTGGCATAAAAATGTATTTTTAAATTAATAATCATATTTTTTCTCACAAAGTAGGATCTTATTTCGTATATCGTCATACGAAGTAAGATCCTACTTCGTATTATGTGAATATGATGAAAGAATTCCAAGATGAATTAAAAGCCCATTTTAAGAGCATTTTTTGAGCAGTAAAGTGCAAAATGCAACTTAGGGATCCCAATAAGCAAGCTACATGTGCTTGTTCTTCCCCAGGTTGTCATTTTGGGAGGGTTTCCAAATTTGAATATTTCAGGCAAAACTGAAAACAAGATGGTGGCCATACAAAGTAGGAATTTTCCCATACAAAGCAGGATTCCTACTTTGTTTCATACAGCAATCTTGAAGTGCTTACTGGGCATGCTCAGAAATATTTTTTTCAAATTTTTAAATTGCTATAACTTGAAAACTGCTTATTATTTTTTCACCACACTAGCAAAAGGCATATCTGTGGGGCTGTCCCTTTCTGCCCTGAAAATTTCAGACCCCAAAACTAAACCTTCTGGGCTGTAGGCAAGTTCAAAGAAAAATCTCAGCAAAGTCAATGATCGAAACCATATTTTGTTCACCTCTCTGTAACTCAGAGACTGCACATTCAACCAATACGTTGCTTGCCACCTCAAGAGATCTACCCAACAGGGTGGTGCATACTAAATTTTGTGCAAATCAGTTGAACAGTTGCAAAATGTTTAAGGTGCAAAATTGTGAGTTTAACATTGAACTGCCTATTCAACCCTAACTATAGGGGTGCAGACTAATACATACATATCACTGAAATTTCTGTTTTTTCAACACTCTGTGTCTCAGAAACCATGAAACAGATTCACACAAAATTTGGAAAGTCAAGAGATCTGCCCCTAGAGAGTATGTATGCCAACATTTGTGGAAATCCATTCAATGGTTACAAAGTTATTAAGGTTCACAAATATGGGTTTAACTAGACATTACCTTTCACCCTAATATACTGGCACTACCACATCAGTATAATACAGGCATAAGGGGTGTATTTTGGGGTTGTGAACCTTAATGCTCACCCCATTTCATGAGTAAGTAAGGTAAGATGGATACAGCATAGGAGAATGGGCTGAGCATTAAGGTTCACAACCACAAAGCACACCCCTCATGCCTGTTTCTAAAGAAAAAACACATAACTGTAAGGATTTATGAGACTCTGCATCTCAAAAACCACACAAGCTGTTCAGACGAAATTTACCAAATCAACAGACCTACTCCATAAGATTCTGCATACAAACTGTCATGCTCATATATTGAAGGGTAGCAAAGTTATTAAGGTGCAAAATATGCAAAACTGGAGGACTGTTTGCAAAAATGGAAAAAACATGTACATTTAAGGAGGTTTGAGATATAGTATCTTGGGACCAACACAAGAAATTCAAAGTAACTTAGCCACATGAACAGACCTATGCCACATGATTATGCACACAAAATGTCCTGTACATCCACTGAATGGTGGCAAAGTTATTAAGGTGCAAAATATGCATAACAGGATGACCTGTTTGAAAAATGGAAAAAAACCTGTACTGTACATTTAAGGATTGTTGAGACTCTGTATCTCAGAAACCATTTATTTATTTGAATTTTGATGACCAGGTAGGTCAACTGAGACAATGTCCCTTTTTCAGTGATGACCTGAGGAATAAAGCATTCCAAGAACAAAACATAATACAATAATACACATAGAATAGTACAGTGAGTCACAATATACAGTTAAGCCATAGGTAAATAACAACAGTACCCAAGTAGGCAATAAACAAAGGATAATAATAATAATAATAATATTTTTATTTGTATAGCGCAATTCAGACATCAAAGCACTTTACATACAAAACATCATAAAATAGTTCAATAAAATCACATAAATACATCAACATCAATTAAAATTCTCACAATTCCTAAAACTTCAAATATTAAAAGCCTGTTTAAATAGATGAGTTTTTAAACTGGTCTTGAAGCTCTCCACAATCCTGCACTATCTAATCTTTTTTTTTTCCAATTGTTTAACCAGGTGAGATACACTAAGCTGAAAGCTTGTTTACAGGTGCAAACTGGAAGTACAGGGAAGTTAAGTGACTTGCTCAGGGTCACACAGTATGCAAGTGGAGGCTGTGGGATTCAAACCCAGGTCTCCAGATTTGCAGCTCAGAGCCTTAAACCACTGTGCTATGCTGCTTCTGATGAGGTAGAAAGTTCCACAGGGATGAAGCCATGAACATAAAGGCCTTGGCACCAGATCTCTTCAGGATTCAGGATTACAGGCAGTTCACAGGTAGCCAGGGAAGGGGGGAGGCAGATTAACATTGTATACCATGTGCAGGGACATTTATGCCATTCACATACCAGATGTCAACAATTTAAACAGCAAGATAACTAAAAATAGCCAGATTCCACTGCGTTTGGTTAGAGACATGGTGTTCAGGTTACAGTCAGATGTTATTCTAGGTAGAGGAGGAGTGAGAAGTGGGGAGGGCAGTTTGTCTTTGAGATATGAGACAAGGATGGCTGGTTGTGACCATTGTGGAGATTGAGAGAAATGTGTAACATTAGTCACATGTGGCCTTACTTGATAATAACAGTTACCTCTGCATTGGTGGGGGTTGGGGGGGCTTGAAGAACTCGTCCTTGTAAAGTTTTTTGAATTGGTTAATGATTTTTCATGAAAGTAGAGGGTGGGGCAAATTGTTCCAAATTCTGGGGGCAGTGACCACATAGGATCTTTGCCCTATCTTTAGCCTGACCTTCAGGAGCTCCAGTAATGGTAGGCTAGAAGATCTTAGTACACGAGGGGTAGGTTTTAGGGATAGCAGGCCCATCACACTGGGAGGGGTAGGTTGATGAATCAACTTAAAGGTGGTACAGTGCATGGGGAAGTCAAATTTATTGTCAAAGGTTGACCAACTTAGTTTGTTGAGTACAAGGCAGTGGTGATTATGGGCGTGGGCCAAGGCAGCAAAGTGAGCTGTCCTATGGTATGTCTTTTTTAGCTTGTTCAGTGATGGAGCTTTAACTGAGTAGATGACAGGTGCCACATAGAGTAGACCGGGGAGTAGGGTGGCAGAGGCAGTGGTCACTCTGGCATGCTTTGAGAGGTAGGGTGCTGAGCAGTACAGTAGCCCAAGTTTTTGATTAGTGGCTTTGATGGTGGTGTTTATGTGTGCTTCGAGCAATAGGTTCTCATCAAGCATGAGTCCCAGATATCTGAATAATGAGACAGTTTCCAGTGGAGTACCTGAGGAGGTTTTTAAGAGGAAGGTGTGTCATATGGCGTTTTGAAGGAGGTGTGACGAAAGAGCATAGTTTTAGTTTTTTTCTCATTGAGAACCAGTTGGTTATATAAGAACCAAGATTCTATGGTGTGGAAGTCTACCTCAAGATTCACGGTTAGGGTGAGGATATCCTTTGAAGATCTATAGAATATTGCATCATCCGTGTAGACGTGTACTGATGCACCACCACAGTTAAGAGGCAGGTCATTGATGAATACGGAAAATAGTAGGGGACCAAGTATGGACCCTTGCGGTACCCTGTCAATGATTGGTGCTAGAGGGGATCTTGTGTTTGCCCATTTGATACATTGAGAATGATTTGCTAGGTAATTTGAAAACCCCACGAGGGAGTTATTATCCAGTCCGATGTGATGAAGTTTAGCTAAGAGCAGGGGGTGATCAACAAGGTCAAATGCCTTAGTTAGGTCTACAAAGACTGTGCTGGTGACTTGGCCCAGATCCATGTTATTGAACAAGTCAGAGGTGATGTGGAGCATGGCAGAGTCGGTTCCATGGTGTTTATGGAAACCATGCTGAAAGTCTGTGAAGATGTTTGTTTGTTCAAGGAATGAGTACAACTGGTCATAGAGGATTAGTTCTTTAATTTTTGCAGTAGGGCAGAGGATAGAAATTGGTCTGTAGTTTTGGGCTGTATCGACCGGGCCGGATTTGTGGACAGATACCACTACTGCTGTTTTCCATTTGTCAGGGATAGAGCGGGTGATGAAAGCTCTATTGATTAGCATTGAGATGGGTAGGGCAAACGCTGACCATACAAACAATTGAACTAAATTAGACACATCAACAGACCTACACCATGAAATTATGCATGCAAAATGTCATGCACATCTGTGTAAGGGCTGCAAAGCTTTTAAGGTGCAAAGTATGCAAAACTGGAAGATTTTGCAAAAATTAAAACAAAAACATGTGAACATGTTTGAGACACAGTATCTTAAAAACCACACAAGCTATTCAAATGAAATTGATCCCATCAACATGCCATGCCACTACATTATGCATGGAAAATGTCATGTACATAGAAACATAGAAACATAGAATTTGATGGCAGATAAGGACCGCTTGGCCTACCTAGTCTGCCCATTTTCCTACCTAACAGATAAGCTGCAGATCCTAGTTAACCAACAGCTTACTTCCTCTTACCTGCCCCTAGGACTGCCTTATGCCTGTCCCATGCATTCTTGAAGTTCCCCACTGTTCTTGACTCCACGACCTCCTCAGGGAGGCTGTTCCATGCATCCACAACTATCTCTGTGAAAAAATACTTCCTCACATTACCCCTGAGCCGTCCCCCCTCTATCTTCAAATTGTGCCCCCTTGTTCTTGCACATCTCTTTTTCTGGAAGATGCTACCCTCTTGACTTTGTTAATTCCCTTGAGGTACTTGAAAGTTTCTATCATGTCCCTCTCCCTTCTTTCCTCAAGAATATACATATTAAGCTCCTTTAGTCTTTTTCAGATGTCTTTGGTGCAGACCCTGCACCATTTTGGTTGCCCTCCTCTGGACAGCCTCCACTCTGTCTATGTCTTTGCGGAGATGAGGTCTCCAGAACTGCACACAGTACTCCAGATGGGATCTCACCAACTGTCTGTACAGAGGGATAACAACTTCCTGTTTTCTACTATTGATGCCTCTTCCTATGCATCCCAGTATCCCCCAGCCTTCCTTACTGCCTTCTCACATTGCTTGCCCACCTTTAGGTCATCTGATATAATTACCCCCAGGTCTCTTTCTATTTTTACTGTTGTCAGTATCTCACCCCCCATTGTGTATGCTTCCCCTGGGTTTTTGTTTCCCATGTGCATTACCTTGCACTTCTTTGCATTGAATCTGAGCTGCCATACATTTGACCATTCCTCCAACCTTGCCAAGTCCCATCTCATCCTTTCCACTCCATCTTGTGTATCAACCCTGTTGCAGATCTTTGTGTCATCTGCAAAGAGACACACTTTCCTTCCAGTTCCTCTGTAATGTCACTTATAAAGACATTAAAAGGACCGGTCCCAGTGCCGAACCCTCGGTACCCGCTAGTAACCCTCCTTTCTTCACTGTGTACTCCATTTACTACTACCCTTTGCATCCTGTTGTCTAGCCAATTTTTTATCCAGGCTACCACCTTGGGACCCATTCCAAGGCTGGCTATCTTGTGTATTAATCTTTTGTGTGGGACTGTATCAAATGCCTTGCTAAAATCTAGGTAGGCCATGTCCACAGCCCCTCTCTGGTCTACTACTTTGGTCACCCAGTCAAAGAAATCTATTAGATTCATCTGACACGACCTTCCCATCATGAATCCATGCTGCCCTGGGTCCTGTGCCCCACTGGCCTCTAGGTACTCAACAATTCTTTCCTTCAGAAGTGATTCCATCATTTTCCCTACCACTGAGGTCAAACTAACTGGTCTGTAGTTTCCTGCCTCTGTCCTGCTCCCACTTTTGTGAAGAGGAATCACATCTGCCCTCCTCCAGTCCTCGGGTACCATCCCATCCTCCCATGATTTGTTAAAGAGAGTAGTCAGCAATGTCACTAGTTCTACCCTTAGTTATTTCAGAATTCTTGGGTGAATCCCATTAGGCCCCATTGCTTTGTCCACCTTCAATTTTATTAGTTCTTTCAGAACCCTTTCTTTTGTAAATGTACTGGTATCGACCCCCGTCTTCAAAGTGTTTCTCTTGTTTGGTTTAGGTAACTCCCCCTCATCTTCCTTTGTGAATACTGAGCAGAAATATTTGTTCAGTATCCCTGCTTTTTCACTGTCACCCTCTACCCACATTCCCTCCCCTTTATTAAGCTTCAGTATCCTTCCTTTGGTCTTTCTTCGCTCCCTAATGTACCTATAAAAGGTCTTATCCCCCTTCTTAACAGAATTTGTTATCCTTTCCTCGGTTTGGGCCTTTGCTAGTCTGACTGCCTTCCCAGCCTCTTTCTGCTTTAACTGATAAAGTTTTCTGTCCTGCTCCTTCTGTGTTTCCTTATATTTCCTGAATGCTGTCCTTTTCTCCTTAACCTTCCCTGCCACCTCTTTTGTGAACCATAGTGGTTTTTTCCTTCGTTGTGCTTTATTGATTTGCTTTACACAAAGGCTTGTTGCCTCTGTGATGGCTGTTTTGATCACTCCCCACATATGTTGAAGGGTTTCAAAGTTAATAAGGTGCAAAGTATGCAAAACTGGAAGATTGTGAAAATAAAAAAAGTGTACATTTAGGGATGTTTGAGACACAGTCTCTCAGAAACCACACAAGCTATTCAAATGAAATTAGCTTCATTGACAGAACTGTACTGCAAGACAATTCTTGCAAAATGTCATGCAGATATGTTGAAGGGTTGCAAAGTTATTAATGTGCAAAGTAAGCAAAACTAAAAGACTGCAAAAATGTAAAAAGAAATTGTGCATTTAAAGATGTTTGAGACACAGTATCTCAGAAGCCACACAACAGATTCGCATGAAATTTGTCACATCAAAAACTGCCCTAGACATTATGCATGCTATGTTTCGTGCAAATCCTTTGAATGGCGGCAAAGTTATTAAGGTGCAAAAATGCAAAAAATACTATCTAATTGTTGCCCAAAAACAGACTGAAATGTGCACAAATTACCATTTGTGCACACAAATCAGTTCTTTCATGCCTGGCATATAAATTGTCCCATAGAAAATAATGGGAAATTTAAAAATGTTATAACTTTTGAAGGGATTAATAATTAATATTTTTCATCAAATTTTCAAAAGGCACATCTGTGAGGCAAAGGCTTTCTACTCTGAAAATGTCAGACCACAACCTAAAGCCATTTCTGAGATCCAGGACAAAGAAATGGTAAAAAACACATATTTTTCTGTTTTTTAATACTCTGTATCTCAGAAACCACAAAATGGAGTTGCATGAAATGGGGCACATCAAGAAACATACCACTAGAGATTATGCATGCCAAACTTCATGGAAACCTGTTGAACGATTCCAAAGTTATTAAGGTTCACAAATCCAGGTTTAACATAGAAGTTTCCTTTCACCCTAATATACTGGCGTTACCGCACCAGTATAATGTGTATACAAATATCTTACAACATGTAGGTAGGACTGAGGTGAGGGGGCCACTGGACCACCCTACAGATGTCTATTCACACCAGCATTAGTGCCTGCTAACTGGATTAGGTTACTCTTGCAGTCATGGCCTCTAAGTGTAGCACCCTCACATCTTCCAGAGACCATCCACATATTCAAACTAAAGCATCCAAGGAGGGAAACACAGTTCTTAACATACAGCAGGCTCTGTTTGTGTTTGTTTCCCTGGCCTAGGGCTCATGTTGCCCCTGGATTTACCAGATTTTACTGTTTCCAGCAGAGTACATGGAGTATGCCTGTGACACCCATGGCCTGCAGTTAACAAAGTGTTGCTCAGGTCTGGCATACTGGTGGAACTATGTACACCTCCCAGCCTGTGGATACCTACCTGTAGTTCCAGTCTGACCTACAGGTGGAACTGTGAGCTCCATGCAATATTGCCGGGCAAACTACATGGGAGTGCATGCAGAGCAGGCCATAATGAGATGCCAATGTGGCTGCCCACAAATTGCCTGAGTAGGCTCATTTGTATATGGGCATTAAATATAGCAAACTTTGGCCCTGGGCTAATGTGTTTGCACTGGGCTAATGTGTTAGCACTGTGCAAATGAGTTAGCCCTGCACAAACCTCTCAAAACCATAGCACAGTTCTGCAGTGTGACGTGGAATATTGTTTGCAGTTGTTGTGCACCACTTCAGTGCTATCACCCACATTGGCCATCTGCTGCAACACTGTTTTACTCCACCTCTGTGTACACTGGAATGCTGTTGCAGATAGCTGTTGCTGTATTCAGAGCTGTCTTATTTGCTGGGTTATTTTTGCACTGCACTCTCAGCCTTGTTTGCATGCCTTGGTTTACATGTTATATCTTAGCCCCTGGGCTATTACTTGGATTATAGTGTACAAATGGTTCCAGGCTATTTTAGCTTGCTGGGCAATGCTAATTTTACCCTAGGGCTAAGTTTTGAATATTGGGCTCAGAGTCTTATAGATCAAAAGAGCTCAGGTATCTACCCCAGCCTGCATAATCTCTGTGAGAACACAGAAATGCTCACACAAAAGTTCTTCTAGTTGAATGTTCTGAAGCCTAGGATTGGAATAGAAGGCAACTTTTAATTCTGTCCATACATCCCTAATCTGGTTACTTGTTTTACAGTGGAGATAATAAAAATAAAACAAAAATGCCTGGGTGTCACAGGAGAAGAACACAAAAACTATACAGAGAAAATAGAGGGGGCCTCTATATTAATATACTGAAATTAAACATTGAGATGTGTAGTTACCACTGTAACTAAGCCTTTCTTCATCCTTCTAAAACAATTATCCTTATATGCTGGTAAACAAATTTTTTAAATTCATTCAGCTTATTTAAACTTGTTTCTTCTGCTATGTGGGGGGTGCAATGGTGAGGCCGCTATCTCAACCTGTTGCAATGGGGGATGGGTGTGCTGCATCCTCCAGTACTCACTCATGCTGCTGCCTTGTGTGGCTGCCCCTTCTTTCTTCCAGTGCTGCTTCTGCCTTCGGTGCCCTCTGCAGACATACCAGATGAGGGTGGACAGCATTCCCCTCCCTTCAGCAACACTGCCACCCCCACTCCCAGTCCTAGAACCAGAGCTACCATGCCCACTTATTTTCTTCTCTTAATACAAAGTATGTATTTATTTTGTTAGCTATTTGTTTCTTTATACAGTACCTGTGAGGATATGTAGTGGCACATATCAGGGATATGTTTGCCCCTGTGTGGAAAAAAAAGGGAGAATATCTTCCTAGGGCCATAGCAGTAAAAATATGCTCACTATAAAACCTGATTGGTTGTAGCTAACAGTGTGAGCTGCATGGTTTATTTTTAGAACACCACAGCTTACTTCTATACCTTCTGCCATTGAACACTTATACGTTTTCACCTTTTAAAATGTGATTTCATTTAAACACATTAAAAAAAACAGTCCCTTCATTTGCACACTAAGCAGAAATAGGTAATTCTGAGATGTGGCATGTCCTCCACTACTCTTGCTGTCCATTTAGTCTGTTTCCTTGACCAACACCCTCTCTCCTTGATGACTGGCACATGCATGTATATTCAGCAGGTAACTCCTGACCACACTCAAGCTCAACACACACTCCTACATGAACATGCTGATGGGGTGACACACTGATGCCATTGTCATGTATGTCAATGTTGAGAAACCGCTCAGCTTGGCCATCCTGAAACACCATTCAGTCATACAAAAATGGCATAGAACACAACTACAATTAAATAAAAAGAAGAAGACAATAGAATCAGGGTAGGTATACCATAACTAGAACAGAACATGCCCTAGTATACATATCTATGATATATTTCTGTTGTGCACTTTGACCTTTGACATCACTTATAGCTTTGCCACTTGTAATGTGATAAGGTCAAACTGCACTCAAGAAAAATATCACAGATACTTCTGCTAGAGCCATGGCATATCCTATGCATACAGTGTGTGTATATATATATATATATATATATATATATATATATATATACAAAAAACTATGTTAATACATCAGTAACGGTTTTTGAAGTATCAAAAGTAGGGAAATCTGATCTGTGAGCTCCCCTAAACTGAATGCCACAGCACAATCTGGATCCCAGTCTCAAAGGGTGCTGCCCAAACTAAGTAAATATCCTTAGTATTTAAACAAGCATTTGTCAATGCCAAATGTTGGCTTGCTGGCATTGGCATTGTTAGTGCAGGAGTTAGAGAGATGCATAATAGGAATGGCAGTGAAGTGTAGAACTGATACCAACACACCCCCATGCTGCAGAGACTGACAGGCAGTGGGGGCGTCCCTTTGAGTGTTGGCAATAATGCTCATGCCATTTCACCTCTCCTTATCCTGCAGACACCGACAAGTGTCGCGGTGTGCATTGGGGTCTTCGGGTTTTACACTCATCCCATTCCATAAGGAAATACACTGAGATGGGTGCAGTATAGGACAGTGAGGTGAACTTTGGAGCCAAAGTGTCCAAGGAACATCTTGATGATTGTCACTGGCTGCAGGGTGGGGGTGGGGGTGGAATGGCATGAGCATTATGTCCGACAATCCCAAGTCACACCCCTGACACCTGTCAGTTTCTAAAGGGTAGGGCATTACGGTTGCAAACCCTAACGCCCGAGTCATTTTCACTCCCAATATTTCAACATGGACTTTTTGTGACCCTACCTCATGAACAGTGGCACTATCAGTTCGTTAGCCGAAAGGTGATTTTTGCACAGTGACTGTGCCATTTGGCGCCACAGGTGTGAAAACACATTTTGCACAGGATGTGAAAAATGGCAGCTGTACTTTTCATAAGCAGGAACAAAAAAATGGCACTGTTGAAAATCTGGAGTGAAAATATCACAAATGCACGACAGTACAAGCGTGCATGCAATCTGCCAACGCACGCTCGTAACACAGTCATTTTATGGAGTATCATCACCAAATTTTCAATATAGGCACTTTAGAACTTCTGCTCATGAACTGTGTCACTGTTATTTTCATAATCTGGCCCAAACACTGATTTCCCACAGCGACTGCGCTATCGTGCGCCGGAAGTGCGGAAACACATTTCAGGCAGGATGTGGAAAATGACAGCTGTACTGTTCACAAGGAGGTGTACAAAAATGACAATGCTGAAAATCTGGAATTAAAATATTGTGAATGCGCAAAGTTATGAGCCAGCGTAGCAACTGCACAATGCATGCTCGTAAAACAGGCATTTGTTGGATTTTTTCCACCAAATTTGGAACGTAGGCTTTTTGAGAGGCCATCTCATGAACACTGGCACTGTAATTTCATTAATGGGTCCTGAAAGGTGATTTCATGTAGTGACTTCGGAATCACCTTTTGAGGCCGATTAATGCCATGACAGTGATAGAATTCATGAGGAGGGGTCCAAAAACCCCATATTGGAAATTTGGTGCCAAAATTCCAACAAATGCCTGAGATATGCAGCAAAGTTGAAAAAACCCTATTCATTCCATTATACAGCTTACCAGCATTTCCTCAGTTTGTGGTCGGCTTTGAAGAGTGCAGATATGTTCCCGGTCCAGGGAAGATCGTCGCGCCTGACTCCGGAGGTAAGTATGGGGTGAGGGGAGTGAGGGAGGGCGCGCAGTGGGTGGGTGCGGGTGGGGGCAGGAGACTATGAGGGACCTTTTCTTGTTACAGGGAAGAAAAAACTAACATTGCGGGACAGTTTTTCTTTTCAGGAACTTGGCACACTGGGGTGGGCTCCCAGCGTGCCACCTAATTGTTTTAGGGGGTTGCTGCAGCCGACGGGATTGGGCACCCCGTCGGCACACAATGACAGCCGGGGGGGGAGGCAAGAGCCGAGGGTGATTGGGCACCCCCCTCGGCATATAAGAAATGTGGGAGGGCCTGATTTATGCTGACAGGGAGTGAGGTCCCCCATCGGCACACAATGAAAGTGGGGGAAGGCAAGAACCAAGGGGGATTGGGCACCCCCCCTCAGCATATAGGAAATGAGGGGGCTACTGTATGCCGATGGGGAGTGGGTTCCCTGTCAGCAAATTCTTGAGCCACAGAAAGCTGGCTGGGGATTGGGCACCCCGATTTGCCATTACCATAGCGTTAATGTGGCAAGCATCAGAGGAAGGGTCCAGACTGCATCTGACGAGTTTTGCTGGATTGCAGCAGACCTTTCCTTAGATGTGCTTGCCACATTAGCATGCATGGTGTGGCACCGGCATGCAGGCTGATTGGGGAATGAGGGATGCACCTACTGATGTGTGCCCTGCATTCGTCCAACAGCGGCCTCGCCTCCAAATCTTCACTGTCCCACGATGTTGACTTGCGCGCAAACGCGGCAAGCCAACATAAAAAGTGAAGTCATAACTTGCTTCAAAAAAAGGCCTTTTGGGCCCTGTGAAAAGCAGGACCTGACTCCTAACTTGTATCACATAGGTCCCTATGGGTCTACCTGAGTTTGAGCTCACTTCATGCAAGTGCAAATAGCAGGGCCAAGAGCTTTGGGCTCTGTGCTAAAGAGAACTTAACTTTTAACTTGCTTTGCACTAGGCCCTTCAGGCCCTGCACAAATTAGGACCCAAGTCTTAACTTGCATTGCAAAGAACTGTTCAGGATTTGGATCTGAACTGCAATTTGACATTCAATTACATGTAGTTAATGTTCTTGGGGTGAGTAAAGTGGGTGGGGGGTGTTAGGGTTCAAGAAAGCCCTAATATTGGATTTATCTATTTTTGCCATTTCAAAAACTCTAACTGATGCAATAACATATTATTTGCTATGAATTTTCTGTCTTCTTTAGCTATCCACAGTACCTTGGTAGATGCATCACACAGGGCCCTGCAAATGTGTGATGCAACATGGTGCAAATCTGCAAATGAGAAGTAAGTCCAAAGCTGCTTCCTGCAGGGCCTTTCAGTGGTAAGTTTTAACTTGCTTCATGCAGGGCTCTTTGGGCCCTGTGTGAAGCAGAACCTGTGCAAATCAAGAGGGAAGGCCACATTTACTTTGTGCAGGGTCTTTTGGGCTCTATGCAAAGCAGGCCATGCAGGGCATTTCAGGTCCTGCTTCAATCAACGGATAAGCCCTGACTAACATGAAGGGTCCAAAGGAGCTGTGCCCTAACTTCATGGACCCCATATTCATGTTTTTTTTTTTTTTTAATTTTGACCCTGAATTTTCAATGTGGTCTTTTTTCACTCCACTATATGAATGTAATAGCTGTCATTTTTCAAATCCCATCATGAACATTGTTTTGCAGAATGACTGTACACACATTTTCAGGTGGGATTTGAAAAACAACAGTTGTAAGGTTATTGAGGTGGGTTGAAAATGAAAATAATATATCAAAAATATGGGGTCAAAATTTCAAAAACAAAGTTATAAATCAAAATTGAAAGCTATTTTACTGTAGACACTAGCCAACTATTGATTTTTTAATGTTAGTTTAATTTTTAACATTTACTTATAATTGCTTTGTGTAGGTGAATTTGGCAACTTTGCCTGCATTTACTCATAACTGCCTCATGAAGGGCAATTTGGCCACTTCGCCTAAACTTTGCAGATGAATGAAAGCTGCATAACATCTTTAGTCATGGATTTGTAGCTCTTTTTGTGCTGGGCCCTGTGGGCACCACCCAAAGCAACACACCCAAGGTGCATAGCTCCAGACTTATAGCTTGCTTCACACAGACCCCTGCTTGAAGCATGTTACAGCTCTGATGCCACTCCCTGCAGGTATGTTACTTTGTGTAAGGCTTGCAAGGCCCTGTGCAAAGCAGTGTAAATGTCAATCACTTGTCCAATTGATCTGCTGCTTCTCTTAAGGATTGCAGGGCCCTGTGTGAGGAAAGCTACAGGTCTGGTCCCTTGCTCAATGGGTCTACTCCTTCACATCAGGTCTTGCATAAAGCAAGCTACTGGTGTGGCACCCTGTCTGAGGTGTTTCCTGCTTCATAGGAACATAGAATTTGATGGTAGATAAGGACTGCTTGGCCCTTCCAGTCTGCCCATTTCTTCCTGCCTGCACTATTACCATAGACTGTATCCAAGCTAAATTTTTATCTTCATTACAGAATGCAGGGCCCTTCACTACACAAGCTACAGGTCTGTGTCCCTGCCCACTGGGTCTGCTACTTTTCATAAAGCCCACAGAGCCCTGGGTGACAAAAGTGACAGCTGTTAGTTGTTTTATATATTTTTCAAAAAATAAGGAAATTAATTGCAAAAGACAACATAAATGCATCTGTCAGAGTCAAAACACAAAATGTAAGGAAATAAGAAGTTATGGAAAAGAAGTCCAAGGGTCCTTGATGAGTCTTGTATGGTGTTTTTCTGGTGTTTGAATGATCATACAGGGCAGAGTTGGCATTACCCTATCTTTGACTCTGTCTTTTCAGGTAAAGTAAAAAATTGATACAGCAGTGCTTGGATAGGGGACCAGAACTAGGATAATGTGGACACTGCATTGCATTATTGTGCAAACCTCAGGGGACACCATGCAATAAATTCACCAATGCTCCAGGGACTTGTCTTCCTAACTATTTATTTCCCTACATTTTATGCTGCAACCCTAGCAGATGCATTCATGTAAGTTTTTTTTTTTTTTTGCAATTAATGTTAGTGCCATGGCAGCAACACAGTAATTAGGGTTGAAAAATGCATTTCTATGTCAAACCACTATATTTGTACCTTAATACTGTGGTTGACCCTTGACAGACCAGTCTGAAATTGGATGTGGTATTGTTGGTTCCAGGATCCCTGGATTCTATCAATTTGGTAGTGGTCAGTTGGGCTGTTTAAAAATTCTAGAAGGTCAAAACTGTATTGTCTAAAAATTGTTTTTAAGATATTTTCATTGCTCACAGACAGCAAAAAAATAGTAGAGCTGAAACTTGAAATTGTCAGGTTACTTAGGTTACACCAAAGGAGGATTCCTTGCTATGTTGCTCAACTATTTTATTTATTTATTTTATTTATTTATTTATTCAATTTTGGATTACAAAATATGTTTGAGCACAATGTAGCTCATTTACAAAGGTTCCACACCAGTGGGGAGGGTAACAAACAGACATAGAATGAATTAACAATTGAATTAAAAAACATACAGTAATAGAGCATATTACATCAAAGAAATCGGCACTATTCAAAATAGGAGAATGGAGCAGAGGTAAGAGGAGAAGAAGACAGGGGAGAAGGATTATAAGACCTAAGGAAATGGGTAGCAGCCAGGGGCTTTGTCAAAGTTGCTGAGGGAAAAGGCAGGAATGAAGTGAGAGACAAGGAAGAAGAGGAGGGAAGGGGCTGAAGACCATAGAAGAGGGTAGCAGCCAGGGGCCTTGTTGGTTTATCACTCAATGTAATCAGGGTAGGGGGGATGAGCAGGGAGCATTCAAGCACTCAAGAGGGGTGTAGGTTGTGGGACAGGCAAACCTTTGCTTTGGTGGCACAGTCACAAGAGCTTTCAGCTATTAGATACTGATTGAGCATATGCTTAAACTGGCCAAGTCTGGATAGATTAGTTAATTTGCTGTTCAATCCATTGAACCAGAGTGGAGCTCTGTAAGCAAAGGAGCGCTGATCTTGAGTTGTTCAGCACCTAGGGACAAGGAGGAGTTGTGTGGTTGAGGTGCTTTGAGATTGGCTAATATTGCTTCCCACACCCAGAGGCAGGAGCCCAAGGAGCGCCTTTTTTTAGTTAGCAGGCATGTTTGGTATTTGATCCTAGCACTTAGCTGTAGCCATCCAGTTTGAGCATATACTGTAGCTCACAATTGTGATTGAGATGTGCAACACCCATGAGAAGTCTACACACTTTGTTTAAAGCAAAAGTAAGCATTTTGAGTGAGGTAGCAGTGGCAGATCCTTCTATGACCAAACCATAATCGATGATTGATAGCACAGAACTATAGACAGCAAGCTTAAGAGCTTCTGTTGTCAAACTCTGCCTGTGTCTATATAGGAGCCCAATCCTAATATTGACAGCCTTTGCAACATTCTCGATGTGAAGCACATAGGAGAGATGACTATTCAGGGTTACTCCTAGGTACTTAAAGTGCTGGACTTGCTCAAGTGGAACTCCCAGGTTATTTCTAATGGTAAAAGCATGGTTCTTGCACTTATTGTGAGACGAGGTGAATAACAAATCTTCATTTTTTTTGCAGCTTAGGACCAATTTGTGGGCCCTAAACCATTCCTCAACTTACTTGAAACTGAGTTGTAGATTGCTTTCCAGTAGGTTGGGATCAGGGTGTGATGTAAAAATAACAGTGTCGTCAGCATATAGAAGAATCCATTGCTGACATGAGGCCAGCAGGCTGTTCAGAAAGATATTAAAAAGGAGGGGGCCCAGGACTGATCCTTGTGGTACTCCAGAAAGGACAACCAGCTGTTCAGAGGTGACATTGGATATTTTCACCCGTTGAGATCTATCTTCAAGGTAGCTAGTGAACCAGTGTAGCGTGTCATGGGAAAGACCTGTTGGTTAGTTGATGTAGGAGAAGTGGATGATTAACCGTGTCAAAGGTCTTTGTTAAATCTATGAAGGTGGCCCCTACAAGATTGCCTCAGTCGATTGATTGCTGGATGAAGCTGGTAAACTCAAGAAGTGCTGTGGTGGCGCTGTGTCCTTTTCTAAACCCATTTTGTTGTGGGCATTGGATGGAATATTTTTCAAGGTAATCCACAAGCTGATTAGCGACAATGCGTTCCAATACTTTGGATCTAGGATGGAGGATTGATATTGGCCTATAGTCATTATGAAGAGCACGATCACCAGATTTATGTACTGGGGTCACCAGGGCCATTTTCCAGACATGCAGGAATTGTGACAGGGTTAACAGGAGATTAAGGGTCCTTGTTATGGGTAAGAGTACTTCCTCTAGGGTGAGTGCAATAAGTTTGAGGTCTAGTGAATCAACACTGTGCCTAGATTTCCCCAGCACTTTATTCAGGAGTTTCCTGACCTGGTTCACTGAGACCTTCTTAAAGTAGAAAGGAGGGGGACTGGGGTTCTTGTCCTCATAGTGACTAGCAGTAATTGTAGCAGTATCATCAAAGAAGTAATGTGGTAGCACACTGCTCAGGTTAGTGAAAGCTTCATTAAAAGTGTTCGCAATTTTAATAGGGTCCATGGTGGGGGCTTCTTCGAGAGTTAGCATGGCAGGTGACACCTTTGGATCCTGCTCAGTGATATCTTTGATATTAGACCAGAATTTCCTACTGTCCCCCCATGTGTTAGACAGCATTCCTCTATGGTATTTACTTTTCTCCTGATGAATAGCCTGTGTGCATGCATTTTTTTGCTGCCTTATAGGCATGTATATCCAGTTGTTTCCCTGAGGCTTTTGCACAGTGCCAGAGATGGTCCTGTTGTTTCATGCTGTTTTGAGCTCGGGAGTTATCCAAGGGTGAACTGTGCCATGGACTTCCATCTTTTTTAGTGGTGTGTGTGTGTGTATCACAGGGAGCATTAAAGACCGTAATGAAGTGTTCCAGAGCTGCGTTGAAGTCATCAGTGGAGTCAAGCAGGGCCCAGTCATGGTTATGTAGTTGCTGTTTTAAGAGATCAAGGTGACCCTGTTTTAGCACTCTGCTGTAGATAGTTTGGGGTGGGGCTGTAAGAAATCTGTTGGTCCAGCCACAGGTAATGGGGGAGTGGTCACTAAGGGGGTCAGGGTGTATGGTTACATTAGAGATGCAATCAGGGCAATTACAGATTATCCAGTCCAGGGTTGTTCTTGTACCTGTCTTATAGTTAATTCTGGTTGGTGTGTTGACTAGTTGAGATAGGTGTAGGGTCAATAAAGCATCCTTTATGGGGTCTATGAGTGGTGATAGCAAGTTTATATTGAAATCACCCATTAGTATTGTCTCTGTGAGGTGGTTTTGGGCACAGAGATAGTTCAGGATGTTGTGGAGACCAGAGATTGGGTCTTTGGGGGTATGTAAACTGATAAGACTGTAAGAGTTTTGTTATGGACACCCAGTAGTACTTTAATTGCAAGTGCCTGGGTGGGGTAACCTAGGTCAGTCACAGGCATGGACAGACACTTTAGTGAGCTTTTTAGATAGATAGCACAGCCACAACCATGTTTGGATGACCTGTTCAACCTGAAAATGGTATATCCAGGTAGGGCAATGGCTGTGTTGGGTATTTTGGGGGATAGCCAAGTTTTGACAAAGAAAAGCATGTCTGGGTCATGTTGTGAAACCCAGACTTTGAGGCTGTCAGATTTGCTAAAGAGACTACAGATGTTGATTATTGATAGCTTAATTGTGCTCTGTTTGGAATGAGCACCATTTGGAGCCAAGTCACCAGGTCCTGGATTTGGATGGCTGTTGCCAGACAGTATAAGCAGCAAGACAACAACCCTGAGAAGGAACTCTCTATGGAGTTTTGAAAGCAGTTTAATATTCTTTCTAGTAAAGTGGCTCCTTTTCCTTTTTTTGTTCAGGAAAAGAAGAATGATGGGACTAGATAGTGTAATCACATGGGCATGAGTGCTAAACAATGCCCAGTCACTGAGTTGAGGTAGGGTCCAAAGAGGAGACCATGGGCCTTTAGTAATGCAGAAGAAATTTCCAGTTATGCAGCCCATATCATAGTGCAGGTTGCAGCTAAGGACCCTATTAATAGGTTACTTTTTGCTGTTATTAAGGTTCCCAGTGAGACTGAGTAGCATGAGGAAGGTGAGAAGGTGGGGGAAGGTATTATGAGGAAGCTTATCCATTATGACCTGGTTGAGGTGTATAGGTTATTAAACAACCAGGTTAGGGATAGCACCATGAATGTTAAAAATGCTTAGCTGAGCCCCAGACTGGCGAGGATCAAGTGTTGCAGGTTCCCTCTGGAGGCCGGAGAGTAAATAATTTTCAAGGGGCTTGGGTTTAACACGTAGCCAATAGGGATGGGAAATGGTGGGATGGGCGGAGCTTAGGTATATTTAACAGCAGCCGGGGTTGCAGTGGGTGGGCGGGAAAATGTAAAATAGCAGACAGTCCAAGATTAACAGCAGCTGAGGAGCCGCGGTCCTGCTCACAAGAAACCACACTCCATGGTCCAGTAGAGAAGCCGCGAGCAGGGGAATTCAGAAGCAGCCAATGGCAGGTTCGGAGCTTGGCAGCATCCAATTGCTTATTAGCTAGATGGTCAAGGGACCAATCAGGTGGTAGCTAGAGGAGTCTGCGAAAACGTACCTGCTGTTTTCCGGGAGCAAGCTGCCTGGGCCGGTTTCAGGATGTGGCGACCGCTGTCCATTGGAGCCTATGTAGATTTTAAATGATTAAGAATACCCTCAATATTTGCACCTGTGCAGTTCATGTTTTCACAAAATGTTGACAATTTATTTTTCATGAAAGAGAGAGGTCATGTTGCTTAAAATTCACTTTTGTGAGATAAAACTAGTTTTCATGAGCCTTAGTGGTCATAAATTGGGTATAAGAAGAACAAATTTTGCATATCAGAAACAGAAACTAACATTTGGAACTAAAACATGTGAGCTCAACAGAGTTGTGTGTAATGTTGAAACTTCAAGTGTTGCTTTAAAAAAAAGCAACAATATTGAAAATATTAATGAAATTAGATTGCCGAGTGTCATGTAGACAGAGTTGTCTGACTCATAAACTCATTTCTGGTAGTTACAATGTCTGCTTTTGTAACCCTTAATCTGAAAATGATAAGAAAGTATAGGCTATGTAGGACCATGTGCAAAGCAAGCTACAGGCTGAAACAATTTGTGTGATATTGCAGCTGCTTCACGAGTAGACTTCAGGGTGATCAAGATTCATAGGTTCCTAGTAGTTTACGAGTTCAAAGGATTGAAGCTCTTTATTGAACTTGCCACCAATCTAGTCAATGGTGAAATTGAAATTTTCTGTCTTCCATGAATCTATCCAATCTTCTTTTAAATGTCTCGATACTATCACTTTCTACTACCTCACTGGGCAGGGTATTCCATGTGTTCACCACCCTTTGGGTGTACCACTGCTTTCTTTTATGTGTTTTATTTGTTTCCCCTCATAATTTGTACTTATGGGATCTAGTATTTTGGGTAGTTGTTTTGTGTCTAACTAATCCTATGGCTCAAGTAAGTAATCATTATAAGCTCTAAATGCCAGACACAGCTCTCCTCTTAGTTTTTTATATTCTGTCGAGTGTAAGTTTAGATGTTTCAGTCTTTCTCTGTAATGTAAGTTGTCCACGAATTTAATTTTCTTGGTTGTACATCTTTGGACTCTCTCTAGTTTTGTTCTACTGTCAATTGAAGAGGGAGCACAAAAATGGGAGCAGCACTCTACGTGAGGTCTAATCAGTGATGAATACAAAGGTTTAATGACTTCTAAGTCTCAGCTTTTAATGTTCCTTAAAATGCACTTTAGTATTCCATAACATTTCCTAACTGTAACTGTTGCATGTGTATCAAATTTTAAATCTGGGGTTATATTTACACCAAGGTCCCTTTCATTTGTGGTTACACTTAAAGGCATTCCATTTAAGGTATATTCATGTCCAGGGTTATTGCTCCCTAACTACATTATTTTACACTTAGCTGTATTAAATGTTAGTGTATTATCTCTTGCCCAGGTGGCTATGTGATCTAGATTTTTTTGGAATTTATTTACTGAGCTGTGATCATTAACTATTCCCCCTACCTTACAATCATCGGTATATTTACAGAGCCAGGTGTTAATGGATGATTGCATGGTTGCCACCAGTATATTAAAAAGGACTGTGCCCAATACA
The DNA here is from genome assembly GCA_016271365.2 of Neoceratodus forsteri. NCBI lineage: Eukaryota > Metazoa > Chordata > Ceratodontiformes > Ceratodontidae > Neoceratodus > Neoceratodus forsteri. The sequence continues at coordinate 378,717,628 of CM057449.1, forward strand.
GAGCCCTGTGGGACTCTGCTGGTTACGTTAGCCCATTCAGACCTATATTCTCTTATCACAACACATTGTCTCCTTTCCTATAGCCATGAGTATATCAATTTAATGATGTTTGGATGGAGCTGTATTCTGATTAGTTCTTCTAAGTTTTATGTGACACGGTATTGAATGCCTTCAAAAAGTCCAAATAAGCTACATCAGCTGGCATCCCCTTATCCAGTGCAGCACTCACTGGCTCAAAAAATTGTAGCAGATTTGTCAGGCAAGATCTTCCAGGAGAATCCAGGAGAGAAGCCATGTTGTGTAGTATCTATGTGTTTAATTGTATGTAAGTGTTCTGTTATACACTCATGTAGCAATCCTTCCAGGATCTTACCCACAATCGGGGTAAGGCTGATTGACCTGTAATTCCTGATGTCTTGTATACTACCATATTTAAAGATTGGTGTCACTGAAGCCTCATTCCATTCTTTGATTGTTTTACCCTCTTTCAGAGATGCATTGTAAAGCATTGTAAGTGGACTTAGCAATTGTGGTGCTAGCTCCTTCAAAACTTTTGGGGTGATTTTGATATTGTCAAGTTCAGACAAGGAACACAGCCAGTGTAAGGCTGATTCTTCAAATGTGTTTTGTAAAAGGAATAGTTTTTAAAATAATAATGAAATTGGACAGTTGCAAGTCCTGGAAACAGTACTTGTTTTAGTACTCAAGAACCTGTTTTCATGACTCATCGGGCCCGACTCTCAAAAGACTTAGATTGACGCCGCAAGAGACTTGTGTCATAAATGTTTGACACAAGTGGTGACTTGCTTCACAAATTGTGTCAAACATGATTCTGTAAAGCAGCTTGTGGCAAATCTAATGCAGCTGTGCTAAAGTCCCTTGTGCCAGGGTTGTGGCAACCAACCAGGTGCAACAGAGTGCAAGGGGGCTTGTGCCATGATGGGGCTGCAACATCCCTTTTTTGGGGATTCCAGAAGCCCCACTATGGCCACAGGACAAGGCACCACTTAGACCAGCCAGGAGGTGGTCTAGGTGGCTTGCACCAATGGGGCAGGATATACTTTGGGCTGCTGGGGCATAGGGGTCGGGCGGTGGCAGGGGATGAGTCGGGGCGGACAGCTGTAAATGACTATGATAGATGTGGCACCTAGCAGGTGTGTGAGAAGCATTATGAATCACATAAATGACAGCATAGCCCCGTCCTGTACTACATGGTACAATGACTGGTACCCATACAGTGTGGTCATTTGCAGCCCTACAGAAACAAAAGCATGGCTGGACCAGTGATAACTGTGCAGAATGCGACAGCATATTCCACCATAACACAGCAGACCACACAAGCCCTGCATGTGTTGTGCCAGGTGGGGGAGTCGGGTCCTTGTGGCACATACCTCAGGTGTGCCAATTCTTGGATGCAGATTGCGGCTAGCAGCAACCCCAGGAGTTTAGCACCAGGACCCTGTTTCTTACAGTATCAGGCACAAGGTCCCTGATGCACCCGGAGTTTTCCACATCCCTGGAGCGACGCAACTTGCATTGCTACAAAAGATCTTTGACAATCGGGCCCATAAAACTCACTTTTCTGAGTCTTTTCAGGAAAGTGCCAAAAATAATAGAAAAGAATGCAGCTTTAAATTCCAGTCAATTTAATGTTTTGTACCTGAACTCTAACAAATGTATAAGCACAGGTTTATTTTTGCAATGAATTTCCTTACTTTTTGAAAAAGATATTTAACAATGAATACGTGTTGCTTTCATCACACAGGGCCCCTGTGGGCCCTATGCAATGTGCTAGACCCATTGAGCATTTGGCCCAATCTGTTGTTCGCGTTACAAAGGGCTCTGTGGGGCCTACTCAAAACAAAAAAAATAGGCAACATTCTGAAGAAAATCATTTTTTGTGACAGGACTGAATTGTGGAAATGCTACATAGATGATTGCATTATGGCGTGGCTGGACAGTGGATAAACTTTTTGAGTTCATAGGTCCTTGGAACCAAATGAACCAGGCTTTACGGTTTTGGACACATGAGATAAAGAAGAAATAATCTTCCTGGATCTAAAAAAGGAAGAAGACACATAAAGGTGTTAATACAGTCCTATTTAGGAAACCCACTGACCATAATACTATGTTGGCAGCAAATAGCTGCCCCCCCACCATACAATAATAAACATCACTAAGCGCCAGCTTTTGTGAATAAGAGGAACTGTAGCCAAACTGAGGACTACAAGGTGAAGTAAACAGAATGTGGGGATCACTTCTGAGACATGGGATATAGTGAAGCTGTTATCATAAAAGTACATTAACAGTGGATGGGATGCCAAGGGAATCCTGCTAACACCTAAGGATAGAGTAAATGACCAAGACAATAGCTAGAATTTTGTCACAACACCCTCAACTGATGCAAAAGCAGTGGAGGGTATAATCTGTAGGAATCAGGACATACTTAAGGAAAAATCTAAGCTTACGGAGTGCACCAGTATATTACGTAGGATAGTATATGGTAGAACTAGGAATCTTAGGGATATATTGGTGCATAGTGTGCAACCCCAGGAAGAAAAACAAGTTGTGGTTACCATCACCTCCACCTGTTACAAAAATGTGGATGGTGCAGACACTGCAGTTTATTATGAATACCAGCTCTTTCTTCAATCCAAAAACTGGCACTGAGCCGGCCTGGTGGCACTGAGGGCTGAGGAGCTGGAAGCCTTACCTTGTGGCATGCCGGTGACCCGGGTTCAGGAACGAGCCTGGGCCATCGGAGGCCAGCAATGGGGGGGAGGGGGGAGCTTGATGTAGCAGCTGACAAGCAAAGCTCTCCTCTCTGGGGTGGGGTTACCACTTCCTCCGGCTGATGGTTGCCACCTAGTGGAGCCGGGGTCAGCACAGGCCAGGAGGAGCCAGGCACTAGGCCTGGGGTGGGAGGAAAGGGGCTGTTACCAGGGCCATGGGACTAATGCGTGCCTCCACACACATGCGTCCCACTCCTGGGGCCCCTGGGCGCAAACAGGAAATTGCTGGCGGTAGGATGGTGACCAACTCCCTGCAGGCTTCGCTCCTGGTAATTCTGGGTGATGGGGCTGGGGGGTGTCAGTCAGTCAGATGGGGGCTGTCCGAGGGCAAAAAGGAGTTAAATGATAAAAAACCAAAAACTGACACTGCACAACCTATTTGGATATTTTCACTTGTGACTCCACTAGAAACATAGAAGCATTCTGCTTGGTCAGCCAGTCTACCCAGATTTTCCCTGCCTATTATGTCTCTGCAGAGCCTAACTGGTCTCCGTTGGCCCTCCCTGCCTATTTACCAATATTCCCTTATGCCTATATCATGCATGTTTGAAACCTTCCACTATTTTCACTCCCACCACCTCTGCTGGTAGACTGTTCCAGGTTAGAGACGTTGCAAAATAAAATTCCACCAGCAAAACTCCCGTGAAATCGGCACTTTCACTGCACAAAATATTTTGTGAAATTTGTGCATTTCACAAAATATTTAGTGGGCGCGAAATGTAAAATTTCACCTGAAAATTGCAAAATTTAATCTGAAAATTGCAAAATTTAATCTGAAAATTGTGAAACTTCTCCCAAATATTGTGGAATTTCACCAAAAATTTTGATATTTTGCATTTTGCAGTAAAATCTTGCCATTTTCAGGTGAAATTTCACAATGTTTGGGTGAAATTTTGCATTTTGTACCTGTGAAATATTTCACAAAATGTGTGAATTTCACGACATATTTCACGTGACAAAATTTATCAGTTTCACACAACACTATTCCAGGTGTCCACTACTCTTTAAATTAATTAGTACTTCCTCATATTCCTCTTCATCCCCCCCAAGCTTCATTGCATGTCCTCTTGTCTTCATGCACTTGCTCATTTGAAATATACTTCCATTCTGTACCTTGTTCATCCTGTGAGGTACTGGTAGGTTTCTATCATGTCCCTTCCTTCCTCCTCTCTTCCAGGTTATGGGGCTTTTGATGTAATTCCTCCAATGTTTTGGTAGCCCTGCTCTAGACTGCCTCCACCCTGTCTACGTCCTTTCTGAGATTTGACCTCCAGAACTGGACACATAACTCCAGATGAGGTCTCACCAGTAACTGATAGAGTGGTAACACCACCTCCCTCCTGTTCCTGGTGAATCTGTTCTATATGCACCACAGCATCCCACAGGTCCTACCACTGCCTTTTTCCACTGCCCTGCCACTTTGACCTCATCAGATATTATAACCAAGGCCATTGGTTTTCAGTTTTTACCAGAAAACCTGGTAACATTTGGAAATTAGGAATGCCTGCACAACAGTTGAAACAAAAGAATTTCATGGGTGACATTTTATAGCAGAACAGTACATCTACAGAACTAGTAATTTTCTTACAACTGCTTCCTGTACTATTTTCAATTTGCTTCATTTAATGCTCTGCATATTAAGCCTTCTTTTATTCTGATTATTTATATACATAGTAGAGTAAAAGACTGATTGCTGAATCCAGTTATAATCTGGAAATCAGACTAACAATCACTGGTGCAGTTCATTGAATTTCAAGTCTTGAAAACAGAATTTCATTACATTAGTCACCATAAATAAGTAGCCTCGATAACCCCAAGGTCTCTTTCCTGCTTAGTGACCATTGATACCCCCCCACCCTCATTTTATATTCAGTGCCTGGGTTTCTATGCCCTTGGTACCTGATTTTGTACTTTTTGGCACTGAATCCCAGCTGACATGCACTTAACCACTCCTAGAGTTTTCTAAGATCCCTGTTCAGTCTCTCTACCCCTACTGAGTATTCACACTATTAAAGATTTTGATGTGGTATGCGAAAATGCATTCCTTCCCTTTAAGTTCTTCTGCACCATTGCATATAATGACACTGAAGAGGACCTGCCCCTGTATTGAGCCCTACATCGCCCCACTGGTCATTGTCCCCTCATTACAGTGAGTGCCATTTACCACCACCCTCTGTCACCTATCCATTATCCAGTTTTTTACCCAGTTTACTACTTTGGATCCCATCCCTAGACTGCTGAATTTCTTTATTAGCCTCCTATGTGGCACAGAGTTCAAAGCCTTGCTGAATGCCAGGCAGGCCACATCCACTGCCTTTCCTTGATCTATTTCTCTGATCACCCAGTCAAATAACTCAATCAGATTCATCCAGCATTACCTCCACCCCCACATGAATTCATGCTGCCTTTGGTCTTGTCACCCTTTGAATTCAAGATACTCCACTAGCCTTTCCTTTAACAGGGTTTTCATTAATTTCCCCATCACCTATGTAAGACTCACTGGCCTAGAATTGCTAGCCTCCTCCCTGCTGCCCCTCCTATGTAATGCGACTATGTCAGCTCTCCTCCAGTCCTCTGGAACCACACTTGCTTCCAAAGAGTTGTTGAATAAGGCTATCAGTGGTGCAACAAGCATCTCACTAAGTTCCCTTAACACCTTGTATCCTCAATGGTCCTATGGCCTTCTCCACTTTCAGATCTGCAAGTCCCTTCAGGACTCTTTCCTCTGAAAATAGATTTGTGTCCACCTCTTCCCTCACCCTGCATTCCTGCTGCTCCCGGTAGTACATCCCCCTCTCCCTCCACTGTGAAGACTGAGCAGAAGTACCTGTTTAGGATGTCTGTTTTTTCCTGATCATCCTTTGTGCAGTCTCCCTCTGCCATCCTCCTTACTTTCACCATCACTCCTCTTGCCTTCCTCTTCTTGCTAATCTACCTGAAGAAAGTATTGTCCGCTTTTGCTACCCCTTTGACTATCCTTTGCTCTGTTTGCACCTTTGCTCCCCTCACTGCCTTAACTACTTCCCTCTGTTTTACTTCGTACACCACCCTATCCTTATCCCTCTGTGTTTCTTTGTACCTCCTGCATGTCACCCTTTTTTCTTTTACCTTCGTGACTGCTTCCCTAGAGTATCATCCTGGTCTTATTTCCTCCTTCTTTTGGTCACTTCCTTTACACAGGGGCTGGTTGCCTTCACTATGCCTTTCCATAATTTTCTCCACAGTTCCTCTACCCCTCACTGATAATCCTCCCGACTAGGCTGCCTCTGAGGCAGTTTTTAATTTCTTTAAAATCCATCCTCCTAAAGTCTAGGACCCTCATTATTGTGTGGTTTGCCTCTGCACCAGTCTTAATGTTGCATCACACTGTACAGTGATCACTGGTCCCCAGGGAACTGCCCACTGTAATGCTTGCAATACTGTCTCTTTTAGTAAGCACCATGTCCAGTATTGCCCTACTGGGTTTGCTGACTAGCAGCCTGCGAAATACCCCCTGCAGGGAGTCAAGGATGGCCCTGCTTCTAGCCAAAGCTGCAACTGGAAGGCTCCAATCCACAGATGGAAGATTGAAGTCCACAGCTAGCAGCAATTCTCCCCCTTTTTTCTGCCATCCTACTGATGGTTTCCCCTAGTGCATTATTCAGCTTCCCCCTCTTGTGCTGGAGGTCTGTATATCATCCCAATACCAATAGCAGCACCAGCCCCTGTCTCCAGGGTGACCCACAGCACCTTCAGCCCTTCCTTTACCTCTAGATTATCTTGCACTTCCATAGCCCTGATACCCTCCCTCACATACAGAACAACCCCTCTTCCCCTCCCTATCCCCTCTGAACTGAGTGTAGCCTGGTATGGCCATGTCCCAGTCATGATTTTCAGTGCAGTATAACTCAATTATGGCCACCAGATTCAGGTCCACCTCCACCGTGATGACCTCCAGGTCTGGAATTTTATTTCCAAGACTCCTCGTGCTGGCGTACATGACACTCCAAATCTTTTTCTCTCCCCATTTGCAACCTCCCTTTTCTCCCCCTTACTATAGTACATTTAGTAGTTGTAAGTTTATTTGTTTAGCATCCATTCGCTGGGGTGTAGAACATACTGAATGGATAGAACATAAAAAAGAATTAAAACAAAATCATAGTATTATGATAAAAACAAGTACACTAAAATAAAATAAACTGAAATAAATAATGTAAAAGAAAACACAAAATAAGAGTAATGTAGCAGCCAGTGGGAGAGGCTGTAAATGATCCCAAATGCCTTCCTAAATAGATCATTTTCTAAGCCCCTCTTTAAGGCCTCCACTGAGACAACTTCCCTTAAGGATCTTGGGAGTGAGTTTCACAGGGTAGGGCTGTCAACTTTGACTTTAGCCTAGCCCTTGGAAACACTAGGAGGCTGATTTCAGAGAAGCAGAAAGGGCAGGAGGTATGGTAGGGAGTCCGGAGGTCACTCAGATAACCTGGTCCCAGTCTATATAGAACTTTATAGGTCAGTAAACCAAATCTGAAGGTAATTCTCTATTTTGCTGGCAGCAGTGCAGTTCTCACAGGATCGGGATTACATGACAGGACCACGTTCTGCACCAGCTGCATGTATCATAGGACCCCTCCACTAACCCTGAGATATAGGGCATTATAGTAGATGACTGTGGAAGTCTCAAAGGCATGTGCCAGTGATGACTGGTTCAGCCAGTGCGATCAAGGTTTTAATCCGGGCAATGTTCTTGGTATGGTAAAAGCCACTCTGGATTGCAGAAGACTCTTAAGCCAGTGTCTGTCTTTCATCCAGAATTACCCCAGATTCTTTACTTTATTAGAGACTACTAGCCTGGATGGAAGGAACGTCAAGCCAGTCATCTCCTCTGTAGCCCATGCACCCTGCCATTGACCTGTCTCAATCACTAATACTGTTCTCTCATTTGGATTGAGTCTTAGCCAGCTGGAGAACATCTAGTCCTGGATCTCAGATAGGCACAGATTTAGTACATAAACTGTGTCAGGTGTCCTGGATGCCAATGACAGATACAGCTAGGTGTCATCTGCATAGCAATGTAAACTCAGTCTGTAGTGTCTGATGATCTTCCTCTTGGGCAGCATGTTCCATGTGAACAGTATAGGTGAGAGGATCGACCCTTGGGATACACCACAGAGCAGGGGCTTTGGGAGAGAGGAGAAATTCCCCATCACCACCATCTACATCCTATCTCTAAGGAAGGACTTGAACCAGCTAATGACAGGTACTGGTGAGTCCACAGAACTCCCTTAGGTGATCCACCAACAACACATGGTCCATAGTGTCAAATACTGGTGAGAGATTATGTAGAACAAGGACTGACCCTTCCCCTCTATCTCTTGCCTTGAGGAGGTCATCATTATGCATGCTGATCAACACAGTCTCCATACTGTGCCTATATCTAAATCCAGACTGGAGTGGCTCACAGATATTAAAGGTCATGAGGTATATCTCGAGCTCCATTGCCACCATGTTCTCAATAACCTTTTCCAGGAAAGAAAGATTAGAGATGGGTCTAAAATTCACCAAGCAGTCAGGGTCTAGATATGGTTTCTCAAGAAGGGGCATCACCAGCAGATATTTCAAGGCACTAGGAAAGGAACCCACCAAAAGGAGCACCAGACTATTTCTATCAACACTGACTGCAAATACACAACACAGCTTATTAGAAGGGGTGTTAGGCTGAGGTCCAGCTCACAAAAGGTGGGCCACATCTCTGCGATCCCCCAGAAACTTCCTTAACTGATTCCAGCCAGAACTCTCCCTAGACAGGAGGAGTGCTCCTAGTGATAGCTAACTTCCCTCTGCTGGGCCACAACAGCCCAGTTGTGGCAATCCCAGACCTGATTGAGGATACTCTGTCAGAGAAGAACTGAGCAAACTCTTTGCACCTAGTGGCTAAATTTGCTTTTACCGGCAGTAGAAAGGCAGGATGAAATAACCTGTCCACAGTCCGGAAAAGCTGAGCCAGTCTGTTCTTCCCTGTAGCAATCTCCCTGGACAGGAATGCTGCCTTCTTAAGGGGGATTGCCCATTGACACTCACCGTAGTGAGTCTTCAAAACCAGTTTTCCCCATTGGTCCTGAATTTCTGCCAACAATGCTTCAACCTCTGACAGATGGCCTTCATCTACCTAACCTTTTCATCAAACCACGGGGATCTTAAGCATGATGTCCAAGGTTGTATACATACTGGTATAACAGTATAAAGGGCCAAGATAATGGCTCTGTTATAGCCACTACCACCTCCCCTGCTCCTGATTCACAGGCAGCAATCACACGTCAGATGTCCATTACTGCCTGGAGTCAATCGGGGGACAACCCTTTTAAAAGGCATTAACAGATCAACTCCACTGGATGTGGACTATAAGGGGGGGGGTCCTGTATGAGAACTTCACCATACCATGATCTGAGCATCAGACCAGATCAATCTTGAAGTTGTTAATCTCAAGCCCAGTGAGAATACTAAGGCCAAGGCATGTCTATGTTGATTGGTTGTGGAAGTAACTAATTGTGTGAGGCCCAGTGATTCCACTGACTGAAGCAAATCCTGTCCAAACTGCTAGAGTTCATCACTGATCCAGGCATTGAAATCACCCAGAACTAAGCATCTGGACAACTCCAAAACATTCTCGGCAATAAATTCTGTGACTTTCTGCAGAAATTCTCTCTTGTGCCCCAGAGGCCAGTACATGAGAAGGATGCTGCAATGTGCACCTGCCCTCACACAGGGCTATGCAGTCAAATGATGAAGTAACTCCTACTGGGTGCATGGTGAAGTTCAAATCATATCTAAAACAGATGGCCACCCCCCCTCCCATGACTCCATCCATGGGCGGAGAACCACAGAGAATCTGGTTGGGACTGACACCCCCAGAAACAGATCAGCATTGTCACTCAGCTATGCCTCCATTATGCAAGCCAGCTCAACCAAGAAAAATCAAGTCTGACATAAATGCAGTCTTGTTCCTGATTTATTTCACATTGCAAAGTGCTGCCCATAGGGGATGAGTGAGGACACTGGCCTAAAGGTTACCTGCCCCTCGATCTGGTGGGAACTGTGGGTATGGGAAACAACCAAGTCTGGCCTCTCTCCAGGTCCTGTTTAACCCCAGGGCACCTCCTGATCCTCACCACCCTAACAGTGCCCCCTGTTAGCACCCTGTCTCCTGCCACTTACCATCCCACCTCCTTATAATGCCCACCTCCCTGTAGTGCCTGTGCACCACCACTGGCGGGGGGTCATGGAAGGGGCAGAGGTCAAGTGGCTGGAAGGTGAGTAACTAATCCTGGGAGTCCAAGACCTACACATACAGTATATCCACTGGCCAGACAATAACCACCCCTACAGTATGACCTAAAATCCTAAATTAATTAAAAAGAACTGCAAAACCACTCACTCACTCTAATCCGTAAGAGGCAGTATAGTGTTGTGGTTTAGGGCACTAAGCTGCAAATCTGGAGACTTGGGTTTGAATCTCACAGCCCCCCCTTGCATACTATGTGACCCTGAGCAATTCACTTAACTTCTTTGTGCTCCCAGGTTGCACCTGGAAACATGTTTTGGCTTAGCGTGCCTTTCCAGGTTAAACAATTTCCCCCTTTTCCCCTAATTAAACACACTCCGAAATCACAGGAGCTCTAATACATTAAATACCTACACAGCCATAACAACAAACATCCATTAACATAAACATATATACATAAAAAAACACAACCTTCCCTTCCTTCGCAATCCTACCCAAAATAAAATTAATATACAGGTATGTAAAAAATTATCAATAAATAAGAGTGAGAAGAATCCAAAATACTGTAGATAGTCCACTGTGCAAATTATTGTCTGAAAGAATACAGTTTATGTTAGTTTCTAATAAAGCGCACACTTAGGCTCTGCTCCCAGCAGAGCAAGTCCAATTCTCTGAATGCGGCAAAAGTTTTTAACCCCTTGGTAGCTCTCTCACTGCTGCTAGAAGGGGTTGCAAACAGTCCACAGGACAAATGACAGTAAAAAGCAAAACAGGTACTTTCATGTCTGCAGACCTTCTTGTTGCATCGGCTGGAGAAGATCAAAAGTCCAGATCTCTGTGTAAATGGAGAAATTATCATAGATTGAAAGGGGGCCAAACAACTAGAGATGTGCGAAATTAGGAAATTTCGTTAAGTGAAATATTTCAGGAAATTCATGTGTTTTGTGAAATATTTTGCAAGTGCGAAAAGTGAAATTCTGCAAGCGAAATGCGAAATTTCACCTGCAAAATGGTGAAATTCAGGTGAAATTTTGCCATTTTACAAAATGTTTCACGTGGCAAAATTGCTGGTTTTGCGGCAATTTCGCAGGCAAAATTTAATTTTGCAACATCTCTACAAACAACATCTTAGGCTGAAACCCATGACCCCCTAATCCACCAAGCGGTGGTCACCGGAAGTGTTCTAGCTCTTTATTCTGCTGCACTCAGCACCAGAATCCAGTGGGAACTGTAGATCCCCTGCAGCCAACTTGCCACCAAGTACCTCGGAGGTTCCTAATCCCAATAGGTAGTATCTGTGAGTGGGCCGGACTGAGCATCACATGTGCTTCCCAGCTCCAACTGAACCCCACTCCATCAAACTCTTTAGTCTGTCTCAAAGGTCCCAGGGGTTCACTGACCGCCACTGGTACATCCACAACTCCTGCCAATGCCTGTGCTGCTCCCTGTAACTCCCTCTTACTTCCCTCATTACAGTCTCTGTTTCTTGTCTCCCCTACACCTCTCTTTCTGCTTCCTTTGTTCTTACCCCTTGTCCTCCATACCCCTTGTCCTCCACCTTGTCTACACCCCCTTCATTTTGTGCCCCTACCCTGGGAAGGTTCTCAACTCAGACCCTACCTCCTTGTAATTTCATCTTATGGGGGGCAGTTTATGCCTCCCTTGGTAATACAGCCTCCCCCCTCAGCTAGTTTAAATGCTCATCCAAGTAACATTTATACCTCTCACTAAGATCTGTGTTCCCCTTCCCAGAAGGATGCAGGCCATCACCTATGTAGAGGCACATATCCTTCCAGGTTGGTCCCTGCTCTCCAGTCAAGCCAAAACTCTTTTCCCTGCACCATGCTTTCAACCAGTTTTTGAAGTTCCTGGTGCAGAGAAGAGAGAGAGAGAGAGAGAGAGTGATCTATCCACCCCTCAGCCTTACATAAGTAGTTCTTCAGCGAATGCCACCATGTTTGCTATCTGCTTAAGGCCCCTCTCTTGTTCTTTGAATTTGCCATGCACTACCCCTACTCCAACTTCACAAGCTCATTATTTCCCAGGTGGACAATGATATCCAGCCCCTTCAATGTGACCTGCCACTAGAGATGCAGTGAATTTAAAATCCGCCAGCGAAGTGAACGCGAAGTGGCCACTTCACGTTGACACTTCGCTATGCGGAATGCCACATAGGAAAGGCTCACATCGCCTTCCTATTATTACTTTGCGCTGTCATTCTGCCTTAAACACAAAGTAAGGTGGAGCGACAACAATATTGGCAGCATCCCACCCACACAGTCACCAGAATGAATGTGCTTCCTCAAAGTGCTACTGTCTTGTGTCCAGAAAACTCTGCAGTGCTGATGAAGTGAAATGAGAGTGTAACAAGAAATGCAAAGTCTCCCAGAATTAATGGCACACTCAGTCATGCACACAGTAGTCAGGTCACACACAGTGGTCACTAGAATTAATGTGCATCCCCAAAATGCTACTGTCTTGTGTCCGGAAAATTCCCCAGTGCTGATGAAGTGAAATGAGAGCGTAACAAGAAATGCAGTCTCCCAGAATTAATGGTGCCATGCAAATGCACAGACAGATTAAGATTGCACTGCACACTCAATGGATGCATACGAAAAGACACAACAACACCTAACCAGTGCTCACAAGTCACAAATCCAAATCTGGAAAGGAATACATTTTGCCAGTTGGGGGATTAGTGCACAGCAGTAACAATCCACTACCAGTAAAGACACCACAAAGCAGTATAAAAAATTCATGCAGGTGTGGTTATAGCAGGTTCACACTGCTGCAATTACTCTGTAACACAATAAAAGGTGTCTGATTTGATGGCAGCATCACACACACACTCACACATACACACTACAAGTAATGGGTAGCAATTTGAAAACCTTTAGTAATATAACCAAATATTTTAAACATTCAAACTGTAGACTGCTGTACCACAACAATCAGCAAAAAAATGTCAAGAATTACTGAAAATATTACTGTGCGTACATTAACACAATTGTACAAGAAAAATATAACCAAAATAGAAAGACTGCCTTTTTCTCCCAGTTAATCTACCTACACCACAAATATGCCCGTCCCCCAAAGCACACTTCACAGTACACAGACTGACTGTTCTAAATTAACATTCAAAATCCACACACAACAATAAACACTCGATGATATGAGCACAGAAGGGTTTCCTACAATCAATGTACTCAATTTTGAGCAAAAAATATTACTCAAAAAGGCATTTTAAACAGTTTTTAGAGGTTTTGAATCGTAGAGCTCTGACAGCAATCTATCTCCAGCTACCACTGCACACACACTACCCAGGCCAGAACTGAGGCTGTGCCGAACAATCTAGAGCCCATGTGACCTGCAATCCCATGAATAACTGCAGAATTTCATTTGGAGCTCAATTACAGGGCGAAGTGAGGTGAATTACATTGATTTCAATGTACTTCACCTTAAAATTGGTGGAGAAGTGGTTTAGGGAAGGCGGAATAATGCAAAGTCATTGGTTTCAATGGACTTCATGTTCCTCATTATGAAGCGAAGTACTCTGCTTCACATTGTGGAGTTCTCCATGGATTCCGTGTTACTCAGTGAATCATTTCACAGAGCAAATTGGGGCCACTTCGCCCACCACTATTTACACTACTGTAACTCACATGCTGTACGGGAAGGAATACGAATGTCTATGTCTGTACTTCCCCAATGAGCTGTAGCACAAAACTCCCCAACTTAAAAACGGTTATTAATGAGTACAATGGTGGAGTGGTGAAGCCTGGAGAGATGCTACAAAACTTGCTTACAATACATCCAAGTAACTAGTAAAAAAATTAATTTTGTGATTCCTGACATGATCGTGAATCATGATTTGTGACTGCATTTGTGACCGTGATGATGAAGAACGTGAGTCAGTGTCACCGGTGTGAGATAACCAATATGGAACTGTATTGGAAATGCGAATGCCTACGGCTATACTTCCCTGATGAGCTGTAGCACAAACTCCTTAACTTAAAAACGCTCATTAATGAGTACAATGGTGGGGTGGTGAAGCCTGAAGACATACTACAAAACGTGCTTACAATACATCCAAGTAACTAGTCAAAAAATTAGTGTTGTGATACATGACGTGATCGTGAATCATGATTTGTGACTGCATTTGTGACCGTGATGATGAAGAACATGATTTGTATCACAAGTGACTCGTGATGATGGGCCTGATTTAAAAATGCATATTAATGAGTATAATGTTCATGCAGAATTATGCACCACACCTGTCCAGTACTCTGAACGGAAGCCAAAGAAACAACTGTGACTTAAGTTACAGATGTAGATTGGGCCCTAAAGAGGTGCAAATCCACAGACAGATTAAGATTGCACTGCACACTGAAGCGATGCAGATGCAAAGGCACAACACCTAACCAGTGCTCACCATCAGAAATTAAAATCTGGAAAATAATACCTTTGCTGGTCGGGGGCGGGCCACCGGGGGTGGGGGGTGCTGCGTACTGCACTGCTGCAGTAACAGTCACTAGTACTAGTACCAGTAAAGATACCACAAAGAAGTACAAAAATCACACAGCTGCAGTGAATAGCAGGTTCATATTGCTGAAATTATTATGTGGCACACAATAAAAGGTGTCTAATCTGATGACACGTGTCACACACATACTCACACATACACTAAGTAGTGCATAGCAAATTGAAAACTTCAATAATATAACCACATGTTTTAAACAAAATAAAGTTATGCACTACTGCACCAGAACAATCAGCAATAAAAGGCGAGAATTATTGAAAATATTACTGCGTGTACATTAACACAGTTATACAAGAATATCACCAAAACAGAAAGCACATTATTTTTCTCCAAGTTAATCTACCTACACCACAGATACACCCCTCCCCCAAAGCACACTTCCACTGTCTCTCAGTACACAGACTGAATGTTGTACATTAACATTCAAAATCCACACACAAACAGGAAACGCTCGATGATATGAGCACAGGAGGGTTTCCTATAATCCATGAACTAAAGTTTCAGCAAAAAACAAAGATTCAAAAAGGCTTTTTTATCAGCTTTTAGAAGGTTTAAATCCCAGAGAGCTCTCAGATCAGATTGTCTCCTACAGTTTCCTACACACACTACCCCAAACTGAGGCTGTGCAGAACAATCTAGAGCCCACGTGACCTGAAATCCCATGAATCACTGCAAACTTCGCCTTTAGAGCTTAAAAACAAGGTGAAGTGAGGCGGAGTACATTGTTTTCAATGTACTTTGCCTTGAGAATTGGTGGAGTAGTGGTTTGGGAAAGCAGAGTAATGAGAAGTCATTGTTTTCAATGGACTTTACGTTACCCATTATAACGCGAAGTACTCTGCTTCGCGTTGCGGTGCACTCTGCGAATTCACCTTCATTCCAAAAATCACTTCACAGAGTGAATTGGGGCCACTTCACCCATCTTTACCTGCCACCTTGGCGATCCTCAGGATCTGCTCTCCATCCTCTGAGCCAAAGCACCAAGTAGGCACTGACCTCCCTCTCCCCTCTTCTTCCTGTTCCTTAGTCTGTCCCTCTCATGATAGAGTCCCCCACCAGCAGTTGCTTCCTGCTCAACTGGGGGCCTCTTCCTCCCACTTTGGGGCCTCCCCTTCTGAGGACTCACCACATCCTCCCTTGCCACCACATTGGGTTTCTTCTCCAGGCCATCCTATTCCACCAGTATGATGAAGGAACATTGTACTTGCATAATCTGAGGAGTGTGTACCCTATCCACCACCTCCACCCTCGAGGAGCCCACCAAGATCCAGCCATCCTGTCTCTGTCTAGGCTTCCTCTGAGGCACTGGTGGCTAACTTTGTGGCCCTTGGGTGGGACAAAAGGTCCTCTGCATCCTTGCCAGCTTGGTTTAGAGTCCAGTAACCTCTGTCCTCAGCCCAGAGATACGCATGCAAATGGAGCAACTCCTCAGTCTCCAGAATGTGTCCTGGAAGACTGCAGCTCCACACCTGTTACACTGCATCACTTCCATATTGTTCACCTGCATACCTTTATTACTACTGAACATAGCCCTCTTCTCTGCCTCCTTCCTAGACCCTTTTCCTTCCATCCATTCCTTTCTCTATTTGTATTTGGTTTACTACCCTATCCTAAATAGGGTGTTACCTACTTTCCCTTCTATCAGTATTATTGTCAGTTGAACCCTTCCCAGTTACCCCACTGCCTGCTTACTCTGCCTTTTAATTTTCTTTCCCTTTCCTTCCTTACCTGAACTGACTAAATCACCTTACCCTAGATAGTGTGTCTCCTGTTTTACCTCTGTTAGCAGCTACCTGCACTTAAGTCCTAAAATGTTTACTCTTTGCACTTAACCAATCACTTGTAGCTATCTACCTTGTCTCTTTTAGAGTAGTGTACACAGAGTTTAGATTTATCTTACCTTGTATCTTGCCTCCCCTGCAGAACATCCTGCTGACTGTGGATGCCTGCTGACACCTTAGTTTACCTTTTCCACTCCTGTGCTGTTCCACTCATGCAGTGGAACACGAACATGATGGGACATGCTGGGCAAGTGAATATTTTATAGTGATGTTGTTAGACGGCATTAAGTCTCTGCCAGCTCCACCCCTCAAGCACACACATGATTCACTGGGCTTTATTAATCTACTCAATCCAAAGATTAATCTCCTGAACTAGTTTCACCACACTACTTGCTACAAATTTAAAGACAAGTCTCAAAGTGCCCCAAACACTGACTGTAACAATTTGCAATGTATACCTGTTACTTTATTTTTTTTTATTTTATTCAATTCTTTCTGCATGGGTATCAGTTAGAATTTAGCAGCATCAGGAACAAAGTGGTATTCCTTGGGGGAAAAGCCAAGATTGTTATCAGGGACAGACCACCTGACTTTGAGATTACTATCTATGTTGTCCTGTATCATGGTAGGGCCCCTGAACAATTTATGGGAGTGCTTAAAAAGTGTATTTTTATGTCAGTCAGGTAACTGATAGCTAAACCAAACATTCCTGCTGGGCTAGACAGGACTCTGGCAAAAAAGCAGATGTATTTATATAGACAATGTCTATATTCCAGATCAGATCAGTTTGTCAAGTGGACCCAGCTCTCAAGACACAAAGAATGCTGAATCTATGATGCCAGAGTGACATTCTGGATGATGTGCCATGTGGGGCAGCTGGAGCCTGTAGGAGACAGTCAGGCTGGGATTCCAAACAGTTAACATCTAATGTTCCAGTCTGCTCTGATTCACCAAAATGTCCTGTGTGGGTAAGCCTCTATTCTGTACTTTGGAAAAAATAGATAGTATAGTAACATTTTTCTGCGTTTCTTCATGCTGTGTGCAAAACCATTTTCTTTCTATTTCTGAAGAATTACTGTTCTCCATAGCCTATGTGTAGTAGCTTGTATCATCTGTGTAAATATCCTGAAATATTAGAACTTAATTCTGTTGTATACTTCATATTTCTGTGACTGACTCCTTTGAGATGCAGCTAACTGATGGTACTGGTGGCAGGACTGGGCAATCAACTGTCAGAAATATCACAGACCTGAGGGGACCACCAGTGGGGTTGGGCACCTAACTGCACTAATGTTATTTGTAACCCCCCCTACAAATGGGGATTCCTGAAAGCTTTCCCGGAGCCTGCTTAAAAGGCTTCCTGCCTAACTGGTGTTCGGCTTGAGGCTGCTAAATGCGGGTGTTGTGAGTGCCTTTGGGGCCTCCTGCACTGTCTCTTTAAGAGCTGCCTGCTTGCAGGTTTGAGTGGCTTGAATGGGGAGGACTGGGGTTTTTGCTCGAGTCCCGCCATGGGCTGCTGTCTGATCGCTCCATTTCTGCAGTTGCTGAGAGTGCAGAGGGAGCCCATCTGAAAGATATAATTATTCCCCTGGAAATATGTAAAGTTTGAGTAAAATTTCAGTTTGTTTTACCTGCCTTTATTGCAGGTGGGATTTTGTGCTGTGCCTCTCCATCTCGGACCAGGACTGTTCCAAAGGGTCCAATGGCAGCCAGGGGGTATCGAAAATGGTGTAAATATTGACCAGCCAGAATCCGGACTCTAACTGGCGCCGGCTGACCAATGGGGATACAGCTAGTGATTCTGGGAAGTTGAGTTCTGGACCATGGAGCCTTTTTGCACCAACGAAGGCTGTATTAAGTGAGTGGCATCTGCAGCCCTTCAATGGGATTGGGTGGTGCCCGAATGAGGTTTTCCCTGCCTGAACTGCCAGAGGGCAGAATCGTAGTGGCTGAGAGTGAGGAAGGAGCTCTGGGCTTCTGTGCCATTGAGTTTTTGCATGGGAAGCGTATGGGCGGCCAGAGGAAGGCATTTTGAATTGCCAGCAGCAGTTCGGACTATATCCACAGGTCAGCGGTCAGAGGAGGCTGTGCAGGGGCATGGCTACCTACCAGGCTCACCCTGTAGAAGACTGAAGAATCTGCTTGAATCGCACTCGGTCTGTCAGGATCCGTGAAGCTGTGTCAGTTTGGCCCGATGTATGGAAGTGCTCGCTATCAGGAAATACAGCAGCTGCCTGATATGGTACCCCTCTGTTTTTCCTATAAATGTGTGGAGAAGTGTTGAAGCCCAGGCTTGGTCCTGCGAGTGGTGTGAGAGCGCTCTTCCTCCTGGAGTTGTGAGTAGTAAATCAGGGTAGCTCCCTGTCAACTGTTCCCAGCGAGGGCACGATTTCTTGGTTGCTTTGCTGGCTACACTGATTGAGCCTTCTGGCTCTAATTACTCCCCTTAGAACACTCTTGCTTGTTTCTGTGTCAGGGCCCCAACCAGCTGCATCGAGGGACTAGCCTTTAGGGCCTAGGTACCCAGAGACAGCGACTTATAGGTTAGGCCTGTGCACAGTGCCATAGACAGATACTCCTATATTAGAATGATAAGCTAATTGACCTGATCACCCCCAGTCCTTGTTATTTTCCCCCTAAATAAACCAGATTGATCGTTTTGCAAAGGTATACTGCCTAGCTTGTGTTTATGGTGAATTACTGTATAGTGATTATTGTGTAACAGCAACTTACTTTTCAGGGGGTCCCCGGAGCAAGCTGATTGGTCCAAGCTGGGGGGTAAGTGTATATAGTAAGGGCACAGTGATTGATTTGTGGGGGCCACTAGTGGGAAGAAAGGGGGGTTGCAGCAACCCAGAGGGCTGTGACCAAGTCATACTCAACTGTCGTAACCCAACCTCTTGGTGGAGACACCCGCCATTGGATCTAGGCCCCTCAACCTGTTAAAGTCAGAGCAGGCAGGGGTAGTAGCCCTTGGGATAGGGGCCCCTTGGTGTTACATATTGATTGGGGAGTACCAATAGTGGAGCTGTGCATCTAACCACCAATAATGTTGCTGATGGGGTGGGGGCCATCACTGGGCTGGACACCGGACCAGCCAGACTGCCATCCACAATCCAGGTCTGAAGCTACCAGCCCCTCACAGAAGCTCAGGTAGTCTAAGAACCACAGCCATGGTTCTCTGATGAACCCGACCTGCCAGACTGTGATCTGCAGTCCAGATCTAAAACCACCAGCCCCTCACAGAAGCTCAGGTAGTCTGAGAGCCACAGCCATGGTTCTCTGATGAACCCAACCTGCCAGACTGCTATCCACAGTCCAGGTCTGAAGCCACCAGCCTCTCACAGAAGCTCAGGTATGGACTTGCCCTCAGGGACTGATTCTCTCCAGGAAGGAAGCCCTAGCTGCCTGAATTTTTCTTTTTTACATGAGGACAGTTGTCTCTGGGTTTAAATCCACTGACCGTTACTGCTGTGACCCACTGGCTGCAGTCAGCCCCAGGAGCACTCCGATTGGCTCCATATAGCTCTGCACTGTTAATGCCTGAATTATATTGTACTAGATTGTGATTTCTGTTAAAACTGTCTTGCTAGCATTTTATAGTTGAAGTTTGCTGATTTAATCTAGATGCTTGTAGTGTGTTCCCTCATAAGACCCAGTAGTGATCTCAGCTCAGGCCTTTGAACCCCCTTCACCTTTTCACTCTAGTATTGTGTTTTAAATAGTCCTGTTCTTGCTCTCTCAGACTTTGTGGCACCTTGCCTAACATTTTGGTCTGCAACACCCCGTTTAAGCCATTTTGCATTTCTTTTTAGCTCCATGAGCAGCCCACCCCCGCCTTTCTTATTTAATTACCCTCTGTCCTTCTCTTTTCAGGTAGTCTGAGAGCCACAGTCGTGGTTCTCTGATGAACCCGACCTGTCAGACTGCCATCCGCAGTCCAGGTCTGAAGCCACCAGACCCTCACAGAACCTTAGGTAAGGACTTGCCCTAAGGGGCTGATTACCTCCAGGAAGGAAGCCCTAGCTGCCTGATTTTTCTTTTTCACATGAGGACAGTTGTCTCTGGGTTTAAATCCACAGTCTGTTACTGTTGTGACCAACCGGGTTCAGTCAGCCCCAGGAGCACTCCGATTGGCTCCATATAGCTCTGCACTGTTAATGCTTGAATTATATTGTACTAGATTATGATTTCTGTTAAAACTGTCTTGCTAGCATTTTATAGTTGAAGTTTTCTGATTTAATCTAAATGCCTGTAGTGTGTTCCCTCATAAGACCCAGTAGCGATCTCAGCTCAGGACTTTGAACCCTCCTTCACATTTTTACTCTAGTATTGTGATTTAAATAGCCCTGTTCTTGCTCTCTCAGACTTTGTGACACCTTGCCTAACATTCTGGTCAGCAACAACCCCCGTTTAAGCCCTTTTGCATTTCTTTTTAGCTCCACAAGCAGCCCCAACTTCCGCTGCCTTTCGTATTTAATTCCCCCATCCTTCTCTTTTCAGGTAGTCTGAGAGCCACAGCCGTGGTTCTCTGATGAACCAGACCTTCCAGACTGCCATCCACAGTCCAGGTCTGAAGCCACTAGCCCCTCACAGAAGCTCAGGTATGGACTTGCCCTCAGGGACTGATTACCTCCAGGAAGGGAGCCCTAGCTGCTTGATTTTTTGGCCCATCCACCCACTCTCCAGTCCTGATTAAATACACTTAAACCCTGCCCTGGCTTTCTAGCTCACTTCTACAGGCTACTGCCAGCCATGCCCATACACCACGTCCCCGACCTCTAATAAATCCCCAAGGATACCACCCAGTTTTCATCTACCCTGCTCTTCTTACCTATTAGTAGACTTATCCCTCCAGGGCTCCCAGCTCATCTGCCGTGGGACACATGGCCACTGGACAGACAGCGCTTCCTTAGCCACCACCTGAGACCACAAGCACAGACTCTTCCAGCAAAGAGGTACAGCAAAGCCGCATTTTTTTTGCCCTCCTGCTCATCCCCCCTCTAGGCTCATTATTATATAGACAGCCTTCCCCCACCCCCTTTCGTTCTTTGGTCTGCTCCTTTCCATCTATCTAAAATGCCTCTCACATCGACACGATCCATAGGCTAACAGCGCTGCACATTACCATTTCACTTATCGGTGTAAGACCATATTGGTGCAGTCTACTTTATCACACACATTACCATCTCATACAGTGGTGTAAGACCACATTGGTGCAGCCTACTTTGGCAGCATCCTACCTCCTTTTATAGTACCAGCTACCGAGGGAGACCGCACATCTTCAGTGATCATATAGGCTTGGTGCCATCTGCTATCTTGCTCAGCCCTGTGAAGTCCCCAAATACCTGCACACACAGACTTGTCTTGTTCTGTCTGGTGATTCTCCAGAAGTCTTTAATCTGGCTATGCCATTTACAGATAAAAACACTTTGCCATAGTCATAGCTTACTATTTTTCACTTTAAGGCTTCAACATGAGGGCTGATACCTGGCTTCCTCTCTTCATCCTCCTATGGCTGGTGCCTTATGTAGTGTATCAGCTGGGCTGAAATAACTCACAGGGGGAGTCAGACCATCTGTCACAGTGCTATTTGTACAGCAATTCATTTCATAGTTTTTGTTGCACCCATGTGCTCCCATACTTGCATCAGTCTGAGGTAGCTTTTGGGGGTGGGACCTGCACCTCCATACCCATACAGGATATGCCCCCCTATATCCCCAGTAATAATGCCAGTTGGTGCCACATGGCAAGGGTTTTAGTAGCTGCATCCTTAATAGAAACATAGAAGTTGACAGCAGATAAGGACCGCATGGCCCATCCAGTCTGCCCATTTCTTTTTCTACCTTATAATGTGCCATCAGCCTTTGCTTAGGACAGCACTGCATAAATAGCAGGGCCCAGCACTCTCATTCTGTCATTTCAAGCAGTCATGGAAGAATTAGAGCTTTCAAATTATCTCTGGCTGCCGTAAAGAAAATTGTGTTTCTCCTCCTATTGTGCTCAGGCAATGTTGAACTTAAGCCTGGTCCTGCAGAAGCCTTGTCATCTCTGTCTGACCTTACAAGGCTTAGAGGAATGAGCTTTATGCATGTTAATGTTTGCAGTCTCTTAAAAAAGCTTACATCGATCCAGACCTGGGTCATTCATACCGAACCAGATGTGCTGGTAGTCTCAGAATCCTGGCTCAGATCTTCTACCCCTGACAGGGAGGTTAACATCCCTAACTATTGCCTATTCAGAGCCAACAGGCAGACTGGGGTGGTGTGGTAGCCATTTATGTCAAGGACAAATATACAGTCACTACCATTGACTCCTCCTCTATTGCAAATGGCTTTGAATGTCTGTCCCTTAAGGTTGAAACATTCTGCTCAATGGTCATCAGGGTTATAGTGTGTTACAGGCTTCCATCTGCTGGGTCCCAGCTCCTGTCTCACCTATCGACTATTATGGGACATGAGACTCTCGAAACTATTATTCTAGGGGATTTCAATTATGACTGGTTATCCAAGGCTTACTTACCCCTCAAATCCTTCTGTGACTCTCTTGGGCTCACAAAACTCATTGAAGAACCTATGCATCCTAACAAGAAAACCCCCAGGAATAGCACCCTATTGGATGTCTTTCTTACAAGCAAGCCAGAGTCCTTTTCTTACACTGGAATATTTTTCTCGGATGTCAGTGATCACTGCTTCATCACTGGTGTAAGATCTGACTCCAATTCCCCCTCCACATCTAAGTTCTCCACCAGAAGGTCCAGACGCAACTTTGACCCATTTGCCTACATCGATGAGCTAAAATCATCTGTACACTGGCAGAACTTTTACCTAGCCAAATCAGTCAGTATCGCATATGACATTTTTCATGAAATAGTGTCTTGTGCCATAAATAAACATGCTCCCTTGGTAAAAGTCCATGTAAAGACCAGAACTTGCTGTTGGTTCTCTGCTGAACTCAAGGCTGCTTTACTAGTAAGAGATAAACTCTGGAAAAAAGCCTGCAAATCAAAAACTGCCGAGGATTGGTGCCACTTCAGGAAGGCTAGGAACTCCTGCACCAAATTGGTTAGAGAGGCTAAGGCCAACTTCTACTGTTCTGAGCTTGACTCTGCCTCAAGGTGCCCAGCTAAATTTTGGTCCACAATCAAAGACCTGTCTGGTCGTACAGCTGGAAATGTACTTCCCTCAAACATCATCTCTGACAATGTTACTATCAATGATAGCAAGGAGATTCTCCAGGCCTTCAACAACCACTTTGCTACGGCAGGCCTAGCATTCAACAATTCACCAGCATCTGTGTTGTGTTCTCAGGTTAGTGCACAGATTCATGAACCTAGCATCACTAATGCGGTCTACTCATTCCTTTCTGCTTCGTTGAAAGAGGTTGAAGACCTCCTTCTACAGTTGGACACCAAGAAAAGTGCTGGTGCTGGCTCTCTCAACCCCTACTTCTTAAAGATTACATACCATGTCATAGCTGTACCAATCACACACCTATTTAACTTGTCCTTGTTCCAGGGGACTCTTCCACACCTATGGAAAATTGCCCACGTCATTCCTCTGTTTAAATTAGGGGATCCCTGCGACCTAAGTAATTACAGGCCGATATCTCTTCTACCAATATTGTCTAAACTGCTGGAAAAAATTGTGAATGCTCAGTTGAGAACCTACCTAGATAACAAGAACCTTCTAAGCCCTATGCAGTCTGGTTTCAGAGCCAAGCACAGTATTATTATGGCTCTGGCCAAAGTGACTGATGACTGGCAATGAGAGCTGAAAAACAAATAATTTGTATGTGCCATGTTCCAGGAACTTAGCAAGGCCTTCAACACTGTTGACCACTGCCTGCTTCTTGCCACCCTAAAAGTGATAGGCCTGGACCCGACCTCTCTGTGCTGGTTCAATAATTACCTTACAGATAGGCTTCAGCAGGTCAAGGCCGAAGGGGAGGTCTCTCCACTCAAATCACTAAAAAGAGGTGTTCCACAGGGATCCATCCTAGGGCCTCTATTGTTTGCCATTTATATAAACAATATTGATGTTGGCATCAAGGAGGTCAATATTCACCTTTTCGCTGATGATACAGTGTTGTACCTAAGCCGCCCAACTCCGGTAGCCACCTGTGAGATTTACAAACAGAATTTAACTTGTTGCAGAATCAGCTCCTGAATAAAAAACTCTTACTCAATGCCAAAAAAACAAAAGCTATGCTGTTCTCTCCGGCTACTCATTCGGCAAACTCTGCTGTCTCTGGCTACTTACCTCCCATAAACACTTTACTAGGAGAGAGGTTGGAATTTGTTATGGAATTCAAGTATCTAGGGGTCTGGCTAGATCACAGACTCTCCTTCATGGAGCATGTCGAGGATCTGCTGAAAAAGTTGAGGCAGAGGCTTGGTCTCTTTTTTCAGAATAAATCGCCTCCTGACCAAAGATGCCAAGATGCAGTTAGTACAATCCACATTTTTAGCCCTAATTGATTATGCTGATTTCATTTATAGTCAGTGTAATGCCTCCTGTCTTATTAAACTGGACACCTTATACCACAGAGCCTTGAGATTCATAACTGGCCTACCTATCACCACCCACCACTGCTCCTTATATGCAGATGTGGGGTGGACCTCCCTTCAGTACAGAAGGAATGGAGATGCAGCTCTCTGGACTTACAGAGCTATTACCAACAAATTACCCCAATACATTTCAGACTTTTTTCCGTTATACGTGGTAGGCAGCTACGCACTGAGAAGCTATTCTCTGCTTCTACTGAAGGTATCTAGGCCCAATACATGCTTTGGGAGAGTGGCCATAGGCTTTGTGCTGCTCTCACTCTGGAACAAACTAAAGAAATCTATGAAACTGAGTCTTCCTTTTAGTCTTACCACCTTCAAGACCTTGTATGAAAAGGCTATTAAGGAGCTATGCAGCTGTCTCCAGCACACTTAGCTTGCTAGGGTGCCTACTGCTTACCTGCCCACTACATCTCCACCTAACCCGGCACCTTGATTATCTCCACCTATACCCCCCTTTTTTTCTGCTAATCCACTACCTTTCTTACCCTCAGACTCCTAACATATATGTCCCCAGCTCATCTACCGTAGCACCCCTCCTAGAACAGCTGCAGTCCTGCACCTCTCCCCTCCATATCTGCCACTTAAGTTTGTATATGTCCTGACCAGTGATATGCCGTGCTGTTTGAAAATCTTTTAATATGCTGGCATTTCAGAATGTTTTAATTCCCCTTCTCATACCATTCTCCATAACCTTGGTAACCCTATACCTGAAATACTTGTTATTGCTCTGTGTATTGTTTTTTTCTATTTCCATATAATTATGTCTATTTATTATCTGTACATAAAAGTGTCATTCTTAACCTTGTGTAATGCAGGTCCACCTTGTAAATGAGCCTGCTCAATGGTGTTCGCCTGGATAAATAAAGACTTGATTGATTGATTGATTGATTGACTGACTGACTGGTGTCACTACTGTTGGTTTGCAGCATATTGGTTCATGGAGGAGAATTCAAAAGGGTTTTTTTCATTGGTGATTAACTAGGAAGTCAATCCTGAATGAAGAAAATGCCTTGTGTTTTGTTGGCAGGGTACTGACGACATGGGAAAGGTATTTTTTTTTTCCATTCATCATTGACTTGGACTGGGAAGTCAATAACTAGTTAATAAAAGGTCTCATGTCTTTTCATATAGCTTTTCAGTAGTATTTTTTTCATTTGCACGTATTCCTGCAACAGTCTAAAAACAGTTATACTTTTCTAATTCAGCCTTTTTTGTTGCAAAACAAAGAAAAGACCTATGGTGGGCCAATAACTAATGGATCTGAAACTGTCAGACTTTAAATTGGTGCATTTTTTTATTCTATGTGTGCAAAAAATAAGTCTGAGTTTGGGTGAATTTTCCATGCTGGAACAATTCACAGTACTGAAACCATTAAAGTGATGGTTTTAAAAATGTCATGCACTTAGCCTCAATGACTAAGAGGGTGTACAATATGTCAATTTTCAAATCTATAGGTGTTAAGATGGCTGAATTATTATGTGTCAAAAAGAGGGGGTTTGTATGACATAAAGATTAACTCAGCTCTAAAATACTGGTACGATAGCTGCAGTGCTGGTATTGAATTCAAATGTTATAAAAATCTGTGATTTGCATTTCAGTGCATACCATTTTTCCATGTGAACACCATGAACCAGTGTTCCTGCATGTTTTTATGGACAACTGAGGTGAAGAAAAATGTTAGTGGTATGAAACCAAAGCACATAATGCTATGAGAAGTTTCAAATTCCAGCAAAACATAGTTCTGTGGAATTATTTAAAGAAAATCAGTTTATTCCACAAAATTTTGCCAGTAGCAGAATGGTGCAGTTTCACAGTGGACTACATTGATATTCCACAGTTGTACCCCAAAATGTTATAGTTTTGCTTTTTTCCAACAGAACCATTATATGTAAATTCTATTGAAGCAAGTGGGTTAATTTAATCAGAATTGTACCCACTTCCTTACTGACGACCCTCAGATACCTGCCTGGGGTGGGGTGGAGGGGGGTTCCATTTGATTTTTTGTTGGTCTGTTGTCTATTTAGAAACTGCCCCAAATTCCTCTATTAAAAAGCACATGTGGGATACAAATGCATAGTTTCAATAAAAAAAATGGTAACACACTATTGGAATTCTGTGGACTTTGCCAAAGAACTATGAAAAGCATTTTGGGTGTGGGATTGCCATTACACTGGTATTCCATTTGTATAATTCCTCAGACCACACAACTGTAAGGCCATACCATTATTTCCAGACATTGTATTCTATTTTATTGGGACCCAACTTGAAGGGGTTGCAGGTTGTTTAAAAGGGGTGACTTGTGCCATGGTGAGGAGGGTTGGAGAGTGCTGGGAAAAAGGTGGACACTACTCATACAGTAGTTAGATTAAATTAGTAAGGGGGGTCATAGTGGCAAGGCACTCAGAAAATGTCACAAAAAGGGGGCCCTTGCTGCCTTACCTCACAGATACACTGGACAGGATCTAGCAAACTTGAGGAAAAGTGGGGATTATGGAGATTGGGAGAAATGTTTGAAAATGTTGATAAAGTATACTTACACTTCAGCAAGGCTTCTGACTCAATCCCCCACAGATAGCTGTTTAAAATGATTAGGGACCTTGGGGTGGAATAAAAAATAGCAAATAGGATTGGGAGCTGGTAGAGGGGTACAGCACCTAGGGTGGTATTTAATGGGGAGTTTTCGGAGTAAGAGAAGTAACAAGCAGGGTATATCAGGGGTCGGCACTAAGACTGGTCCTGTTTAATATATTCATCTGTGACATAAAGGAAAGCATCAAGGGAAAGATCTACCTCTTTGCAGATGACTCAAGGATCTGTGCAAGGGTAGATATGGAGGACAGGACAGAGGAACTGTGGGAAGATCTGGGTGGACTGGAGAGTTGGACAATGATCTGGCAGCTTAGCTTCAAGACTAAGAAAGGTAAAGCAATGCATATTGGGAAAAGGAATCTTATGGTGCAATATGAAATGAAGGTGGTGCTGGATAGCACTACAGAAGGAAAGGATTTAGGGTTGATGATATTGGAGACACTAAAAACATTTGCACACTGCAATAGGGTGATAGACAAAGCAAACAGAATGATGGGAGTCATATGGAGGGGATGAGCAGTAGAAGTTGGGAGGTGATCTGCACTTGGAATACTGTACAAGGCACAAGCAGCCACACCTGAAGAAAGACCAAAGAAGAAAGTGGAAGCTGTACAGCACAGGGCAACTAAAATGACCCATGGCCTTGGGGAAATTACATACAAGGAGAGGCTACAGGACTTAAACATGTAACCCTTGAAATGAGACAAGAAAGTGATGACATTGTTGAAGCAGACAAAAGTACTTGCACAAGATAAACAGGGTCGACACCAAGGAACTTTTCTCCTTGAGTTCAAATACAGGGATTAAAGGGAATTCATTAAAACTGGCATGGAAAAGATTCAGAAAGGATGTAAGTAAGCACTTCTTTATGGAGAAGGTGGTAAACAAGTGGAATAAGCTGTCAGAGGAAGTGGTACAGGCCAAACCAATTAGCAGCTGCAATCAGGGATAGGACAGGTATGTGGGCTGAGTTAAGACAGGGGGTATTAACAAAGAGGGGGGTTGCCACTAGGGCAAAGCAGAATAGTTAGGTAGGGTGAGCAAACTAGCTGAGTCCAGTCTTTTTCTGCCATCAACATCTATGTATCTATGCATGTATCATTTCTATGATGTAGTCCCACATGACTCTTTGCCACCCTTCAGTATCATATTATGTAATCAATAATGTAGCCAATCAGCCTGCTGGATTAACTATCTAAAATTCCATCTGGCTTGTAATATTGAATCAAACTTCAAAGGTATGATGCAGAGACAAAATTATTCTAGTTAACCATGGTTTGAAATGTACAGTATAGGACCATCAGACTGTTGGATCACAACTGATTGTAATCATTGATGGAATGTACGGTAGATTGCTGTTTGCATTCTATTATGGATCTCATGTACGGCACTTCTCTCCCTTCAAACTGCCTTTCCGATATGCTTGCTTTGAGTGTTCTAAGCATCCATTACTTTGAGATTGTGACTTGGAGCCTGGCTGAAATAATAACTGCAGCACAGTAAGGCACCCCAAGAGGATGAAATGTGTGTCTGTACTTTGTCATTGCCTCAGCCTATACTGGATCAGATGTGCAGGCCTTTTTAAAAGTGATGTCTGTTCAGGCAAAACCATGTCAGCCTGACTGACACAAGGATTTACATATTCATAATGCCCTGTACTGTAAATGAGGTTTTAAAGCATGTGTATGTTTTGGATAGTTGCACAAAAAGCAAACTCTTTTCATACTTCTTCTCTCCTGGCATCCTCGTATGGATCCCCTGTACTACTCTTCCTTGAAAACTGCCTCTCTGGTGTGCCCACTCCCAATGTTCTCACATGTTGTTTGGAGTCTGTGTGAGATGCAATACTTCCTAGCAAAAGAGCCGATGTGAAAAATATCTTCATGTTTACCAGTTAGCTCATAGTTTGTTCATCAGTGTTCAGGTTTACCTTGGCTTTTCCTAAACAAATGCAAAGCTCCCTGTTTCCTGTAGCCATCCCCAGTCTGTCATTGAGGAGTTTCTAATGGTATCAATGACTATAGTACAATAAATTATATTTTGAAACTTAGCCATTAGTTGGCAAATTAGATGTACCAGTTTGTGCTGTAAAACTTCCATCTGTCATGCAGAGCCTCACAATGGAAAAGTCATTGTCTGGACTGTACGTTATTTCCGTAATACATTCATACTATAAGTCCTTATCTAGAGACCCAACCAACAGCCAAACTCTACTCATCAATGGCAGAGACTAAAAAATAGGTGTAAATATTGTATGAATTTAACAGCCCTGTTCTGCTTGTGCTCCTCTGGGTTGAAGTAATCATGGATGTTGCCTGTAATGAGTTTCAGATGTTTCTTATCTGGGCTCACTTACTGTGTACAAGGAGCAATGGTTTAATTTTATTTATCCAAGGCCTAGCCAGCATTCAGCTCCACATCTGATCTGTGGCAGTCCCAAAGAGCATAACAGTTCTATGCGGCCAGTAGAGCTGGATTTGATTCTCTTAGGTTTTTTTTTTTTTTTTTTTCACTACTTTCTACTTTAGTAGATGGAAAATGAAAATTCTGCTCCGAAAGACCCTTTCTACAGAGCTGGTCCTTTCATGGTTTACTGCTTACTTTCAGTGCTGTTTGCTAAAAGAGTAGAGTGTGTATTTCCACTCTAGACCATAGCGTTACTGTAATTATTTAAATGCCTTTGTTACCATATAATGTGTATAAATGCAGCTAGATACTTGTGATTATAAAGTATCACTCCCAAAGAAACAAGGAAAAGTATTGTTTCAGTTGTGATGCTCACACACATAAAACAGTAAGTGTCTGATCAGACAAAAGAAAATGAATGGGATTAGCATTCATAATGTCTCTTTCATATACTGTACATTGTAAACTACCCAAATCCAGTACTCCTCAACAAGTCTCTGCTGTTTTAAAAGGCCATGCAATTCATTTAAAATTAATTTTCTGTTAGTTCTTAGCTCAATTTGAATGTGAGTCTTTAGTTTCCAGACTTTCTAACGGATGTGTGGATATGCCTTCCTACTTCATCAGTATATCTCCCAATCGTATATTGGTGAAACAGTGGAAAATTACAGCAAAGACCATTACAGCGACAAATTCGAGATTGTTGCTGTAACGGTCCCACAGTACACCGATGCCAGTTTCCTCTGTGTTTTGCCCCCATTCAAATCAGCTCTGCCTTGGAGTCGATTATTAAAAATTTGGGGGGTGAAGGTGCAGAGCCCCCCACAAAATAAAACAGTGATTTTCTGATTGGTGGAACTTCGACAGTTGAAGTTTCACCCATCGATGTCGGGGATTTCGACAACCAAGTTGTCAAAGTGACTAGGTGGAACCTCTCCCAAATAGTATTACTCTTCACTTGAAGTTGGCCTCATCCATCACTACCCTCTGTTTCTTGCCCCAAGCCAGTTAGCAATCTACACTGTAGGCTGGATATTCAAACTGCGCCCAAAATGTGTGCAATAGTAGGAGCAAGCACAAGTCCATTGCGCACATGCGCAATAGACGCGATATTCAAAAATGGAGCAAGCCAAATTGCGCAACCAGCCAAAGTCTAAATATCGCACAACCTGCGCCATAGTGCAACCAGGAAGGGGAAGCTGAGCAGATATGATGCACTATAGTGCAACAAGGGCAGCCCAGCTGAGCAGCCCAGAGGCACCATAGCGTAAGCAGGGAGCCCCCCAGCAGCAGAGCAATGGAACTGCACAACCAGGGAGGTAGACAGGGGCCCACCACCCATGCCACAGATGGGCACAGGAACACACTGCAGAACTGACAATGCACCCCCACACCCCAAGCACAGCACAACTGGGGGAGGGACGGAATATCCACCGGCCCATGGGGACAAGCAAACAAAGCACAGCTGGGCCATGTTGCCCCAGCACACCCACTGGCAAGCTGAGACTGCCACACAAGGGGGGTGGACCACCCCATTGTACAGCAGCCCCCCCGTGTACAGCACACCCTGCACTGTGACCTCAAAACACCCCCCATGAGCACTGACCATCACTGCAGGAATCCCCATGCATACCCCAGTCACACTGCAACCTCGTGTACCACAGAACCATACAAGCCAGAGCCACCATGAGCACCCAGCAGTGGGTGGCAGCACACGGCAATGCAATGCATAGTGAACAACACACACCACAGATACCGACTGAAAGCCACTCCCACACCAGAAACACCTCCCCACGCACACACACACATACCCATGACTATACCTCCCCAGATGCCATGCACACTACTGCAACTGAGCACCTATAGCTAGCCGTAAACCAGAGACCACCACAGTATTCATATCAAAATAACTGTATTAGAAAACCAACAACAAGTACAACAACAACATCAACAACTATTTACATATATACAAAACAGGGGTGGAGGTACGGGTATAAGGTAGGGGTGGGTAAGGGGCAGGGTTGAACAACTGGGAGAGGGAAGGCAGGGTGTGAGGGTTAGTCAAAGGGGGGAGTTGATGCCCAGCTACTGGTCTCCAGCCTGCTTCCCTGCTGCCTGGTACTGGTCCCGGGGTCTCCGTCTCCTCCGCACCCCATGCCGCTGGAGGTCCTGCAGGATTTCTAGGGAGTCTGTGGCCACCCGCAATAGCTGCTGCTTGGATCTCTCAATGCGCAGTAGTATCAGGAAACCTAGGACAAGAGATCAGAGTCAATGGGTGTGACTGTCCATCTCCCTGCAGCCCACCCATCATG
The DNA here is from genome assembly GCA_016271365.2 of Neoceratodus forsteri. Lineage (NCBI taxonomy): Eukaryota > Metazoa > Chordata > Ceratodontiformes > Ceratodontidae > Neoceratodus > Neoceratodus forsteri. The sequence goes on from CM057449.1 coordinate 378,749,878, forward strand.
TATGGCATACAGCCAGGTGGCCCACTCCTGTGATGGTGTGCACCCACCCACAGTGACCGTGTGCACAAGACATGCCTAACCAGGCAGCAACAGCCATGTGTACCACTGCACACACACACTGCCCATGTCCAGCACAGCACAGCCAAGGCCGTACAGTAACGTGGCTATGCGGTGGGCAGGCAGTGCCACAGCCATGTGCCCAGTGCACGCATGGACCACCATTGATGCACTCCCAGACATGCAGTGCCACTGGACAGTGCTGACTGTCACATGTTGCGTGCATGGCAGTGGTGTCCATGGATGGTGGCCATGTCCTGCTCCCCACCCTGTCACACAGCATGCAATAGCAATCATGTTGTCATGGCACTCACCCTCATCGGGCTGTTGCTGGTGTTGTGGTTCTCCACTGCCATGCTCGGGTACTGCAGCCACCACCCTCTGCTGCTCAGCCATGGCCCTCCTCTGGTCTGCCATGCCTGTGGGAAACAAAAGGTGAGAAACACATCAGTACAATCCCAAAGCATATTCCCCCTGCCCCAATGAGTGTGCCCACCCACCCAGCCAGACCCATACATCACATACCCTGTAAACACCGCCACAGCCAACCCTAGACCAACCCTCCCCCATGTGCTGGACATAATAGACAGTGTTACCGATATGGACCATACAGGTGCGTAGATGGATCACCCATCTGGACGAGGCACCACGCCCCTCCTGTCACGCGACCACAGACATGCCAGTAGCCCCGGCTCCCACCTCCTCAGGTCCCCATAGCAGTGCCTGCATTGTTCTGAGGTCCTCCTTCGGCCAGTGGCCACCTCCAGGTCAGTGGCCACCTGTTGCCACACCTGGGTCCTGGCCCTGTCCTGGGGAACCTCCCCATACAGTGGGCCATAGTGAGGCTCCACAATGGCCACCAGGTTGGCCAGCTTGAGGGCACTCCATTGGGGGGCTCTTCTGCGTGCCATCTCCAGATCTATAGTAGGCAATATGGTGCTCCGCAGCATGGCAACCCCACGTGGAATTGCTGTGCAATACAACGCCGCTATTCCCTATTGCGCTGTTGGTACAGTGCCGCCATTCCCTATCACGCTGTCACCGAACAGCACGATAGAGCTGCAGACATGCCATATGTACGGCGCTAAGGGGGCAAAGGTCGAGCACAGGGTCATGGGTCTTTGGCGCATGGCCACGCACAGAGCCATCGGATGTCTATGCGTCCAGTGCAATTGGTCGCCTGTGTGCCATTGCCACAGCGAACTATTGTGCAGTTGTGCCACAGTGCCATGTAGTGACCGTCGCCGTAGCGCCACTGGCACAATGGTGGCTGTGCTCTGAATTGCCTACCGTGCACAGCACGTCATCAGCACGGCAGACGCCTGCATAAGCCACCTGGGCATGAGCAGTGCAGTGTACTATGCAGTCACAGAACTGCGCCATTGGCTCAGCACATTCTACCGTATTGCTCAAAGCGCAACAGTGCGATATTCAGCTGTCATGTGCAAATCATCCGATCAGCCATTCAATGGCGCAGCAGCGCGATTTGCATCTCATTAAAGTTGCTCCACACCTAATTTGCATGGATTACTAACATACTAAAATGCCAGCAGAATAGGCCTAATGGTCTTTCGTGTCTGCTCGTTTGGTCAGCCCCCACCGTGGGTGCTGACCTTGCTACCCCCCTTCGCCTTCTCTGGCTTCTCCCTTCCCAGTTCTGGATATTCATGCTGCATTGGATTTTGCTTCCAGAACCTTTCCCCTGTACCTGTCCCACCCCCCCTTGAACTCCTGCACTGTCTCTGCCTCCACCAGCCCCCTAGACAGCGCATTCCATGGCTCCACCACTCTCTCAGTGAAGTAGCACCTCCTCCCTTCTCCCCTGAATCTTCCCCCCTCCAGCATCCACCCATGCCCTCTAGTGGCCCCCTCCTCCTTCCTTTGAAGCACCCTGACTGTTCCTCCCCTATTTACTCTCTTCATGTGCCTGAAGACCTCTATCATGTCCCCCCGGTCCCTTCTCTCTTCCAATGTGTATATATTTAGCTCTTCGAGCCTCTCCTCATAGGTCCTGTCCCCCAAGCCCCAAATCATTTTGGTTGCCCTCCTCTGGACCCTCTCCAGGAGTTTAATGTCCCTTTTTAAGTGTGGCCTCCAAAGCTGCGCACGGTACTCAAGGTGCGGCCTCACCAAGCAGTTATACAGAGGGGTATCACTTTCCTCCTTCTGGAAGTGATCCCCCTAGCGATGCATCCCAGCATCCTGTTGGCCTTGGCTGCTGCCCTCCTACAAGTCTCAGAGTTGTTCATCTTGACATCCACCACCACCCCCAGGTCCCTCTCAGCCATCGAGACTTGTAGCATTTCCCCCCCCAAGGGTGTACACTTGACCCGGGTTTCTGGACCCCAGGTGGAGTACCTTGCATTCCCCTGCATTGAACCTCAGCTTCCACTTTCTAGACCATCTTTCCAGAGCCTCCAGGTCCCCCTGTAGGGCCACCCTCCCCTCCTCCCCATCCACCACCGCCCCCAGTTTTGAGTCAACTGCAAAGAGACTCATCTCACTCCTGATTCCTGTCCTTATGTCAGAGACGTAGGTGTTGAACAGGTGGGGCCCAAGGACTGATCCCTGTGGGACCCCACTAATGACCCTCCCTTGGGGATGAGACTATCCCATCAACTACGACTCTCTGGGTCCAGTCCTGGAGCCAATTGCCTATCCATCTGATCATCTGGTTCCCCACCTCATTTCTCCCAGCTTATCCCACATGAGGAACAGAGTCAAATGCCTTGCTGAAATCTAGAAAGAGGACGTCCACTGGTCTACCCAGGTCCAAGGCACTCATCACCCAGTCATAGAACTCCACAAGGTTTGTCTGACCACGATTTCCCGGGATGAATCCATGCTGTCTATCGTCCAGGCACCCTGACTTTTCCAGGTCCCCCCCTAGCCTCTCCTTGACAATGCCCTCCATCACCTTGCCCACCACCGATGCCAGGCTGACAGGCATGTAGTTCCCTGCCACCTCCCTTGATCGCCCTTGTGGATAGGCACTATATGCGCCACCTTCCAGTCCTGGGGCACCCACCCTGTCCTCAGAGAAATGGTGAAAAGCTCCACCAGGGGTTTCGCCAGGACATCTGCAAGTTCCTTCAGCACTCTGGGATGTAATTTATCCGGCCCCGGTGCTTTCTCCGTCTTAAGGGAGCTGAGGGCTTCCCTCACTCTCTCTGCTGTGATTTCCACTTCCAGTACCTCTTCTCCCTGCTTAGCCCTCCCCCCTCCTGCTAGTGATGCCTCCCCCTCTCCCCAGACCCGCCCGATCGGTAGGTCCCCCCTCCTCAGTATCTCTGTCTCCTCCCATGTATGATGCAGCACCCCATTTTCCTTGGTGAAAACTGAGTGAGTACTCATTTACTACCTCAGCCTGCTCCCCAGGTCTTGTGCCCATCTCTCCCTGATTTAATCCTGCTAATCTGCCCCTTCACCCTTCGTTTTTCCCCAATGTATCTAAAGAACCCCTTGTCCCCTCTCCTAATTTCCCTGGCCAGGTTCTGCTCTTTCCTTGCCTTAGCCATCCTCACCACCCTAGTGGCCCTTCTAGCCATCAGCTCGTACTCCCCTTGATCCCTTTCACTCCTTGAGCACTTGAATTGCCTATAGGCCACCTTCTTTCCCCGTGCCACCTCCTGGACCTCCCTGGTCCACCAGCAGGGTTTTTGAGTCCTACCGCATTTTCATCTTACTCTTGCACAGGTGCTGGTAGCATCCTGCACCCCTCTCCTGATGATTTCCAACCTACTATCAGCGTCCATGTCTGACCCAATCCCATCCAAATGCTCCTTAAGGATCCTTCCCATTTCCTTAAAATCTGCCCCCCTGAAGTCGGTTACTTCCGTCTTTGTGCAGCCTTCTACCCCTCCTAGGTCCAGGCAAGAACCAGACCGTGGCATGGTCACTCCCCGCCAATGGGTCCCTTACCTCCAGGCCCCCAAGCTGGTCACTGTCTGCCAGGACCACATCCAGTACCCGCACCACCCTGGTCAGTTCCCCCACTTACTGAGTTAGGAACGCGTCTTGAAAGACATCCAACAACCTCTGTTCCCTGGTCACAGAGGATGTCATAGTCTCCCAGTCTGTTCCTGGCATGTTTAAGTCCCCCAACACCACCACCATTCCTCTGCCCAGTCTGCAGTGTCTCCCAACATCTGCCACCAGACTCTCCTCCAGCTCCTCCACCAGGGCAGGGGTCTACCACCCTCCCTATTTTACTCTCTTACCCCCCTTGTTATCAGGTGACCTAAATCGCCTCCATGGTTCCCTCCACCTCCTCTACTCCCCTATGCCAATGCAGTTTTGACTATCATTGCTACCCCTTCTCCCTTCCCTTCCCCTGTCCTTCCTGAACATAGTGTAACCCTCAGGTTCAGATCCCAGTCATGTCCTGCAGTGGCCCAAGTCTCAGTGGCAGCTGCCACATCCACTGTTCCTCAGTTAGCATCGCCTGGAGCTCAGGCATTTTATTGCCCAAGCTCCTGGCATTTAACAAGACTACCTTCCACCCTTTCCTATACTTCCATTTCCTGCTTCTGTTCCCATGGGATTCTGTTTTCCCCTGGTCTGCACGCACTAGATTGGCCTTTTCCACAATCCTCCAGCTCCCCAGGGGGGTGGAGACAGAGTCCCTCCTTTATCGGCACCCCCTTGACAGCCTTTTCTCCCATCCCTCCCCCCTTCACAAGTTTAAACCCCACTTTTCACCAATGAACCCCTCTATTTTCAATTTAAGGATTCCCTCCTCCAAATTGAGATGGAGTCTATCTCTAACATACAGCTCCTTATCCTCACAGGTCTCCCCCCAATCCCCCATCAACCCATACCCTCTGGCCTCACACCACTCCCTGAGCCACTGGTTTATCTCCCTAATCTTCCTTTTGTGTTCCCCACTAGCCCTTGGCACTGGCAGGATTTCTAAGAAGGAAACTATGCATCCTATGTCATGACAGACCCTGGCAAGCTCCCTGAATCTTGCCTGTATCTCTAGCTTGTTATTTCCCTCAATGTCATTTGTACCCAGGTGGACCAGTATGTCCGGGGAACCCCCACAATCCTTTGCCAGCTGATATACCTCATGCTTAGCCCTGTGCACCATTAGTCCAGGAAGCATTTTGTTCCTAACTGGCCAGGCTTCTCCCTCCTATCCATTTGATACCCTGATCATGAATCCCCAACAGCACCTCTGACCGCTCCTTTTCCTCCATTTCCCCCTTCCATGTCCCTCATCCTTTCTACTGGCCCCTCCACCCAGCCGGCTCCTTGTTCCTCCCCCTATCTGGGTGCCACATGCCACCACCTCCTTATTTACCATGGCCACCCCCTCCCCTCCAATCCTATGCCTCTCCTCCTCCTGAGTATCCTTCTGTACCTTGCTAATTCCCCCCTCACTGCTCGTGACTGGTTCTTCTCTCCCATCTACTAAACTAGCCTGGCTCATCCTCCCTTCCTTCCTGTCTCCATTTAGTCCCTCCTTGCTTGTCGTGCTCCCCTGGCCTAAACCCTCAGCTCCCTTTACTGAATCCTCCTTGTACTTCTGGTCCTTCTCCTTTACCTTTCCTCCCAACTGGTCCTTCTCCTTGCGCTTTCCTCCCTCTTCTCCCTGCTCCTCCTGCTCTTATTCACTGCTCCCCCAATTTTTCTGCATTCCAGGTTCCCCCCTGTTCTTCCTGCTATCTGGCCCCTGCCTCCTGCCCCCCACTCCCTTTCCATCTCTAACCACGCCTGTCGTGGCTACATCACCCCTCACCCTCGAGCAGAAGAAGAGATTTGAAGTGGTTACTGAGTGTAAGGTCTGATCCACCTCCCGGCCTTGCTTCCTTCTGTCCAGCCCTGGCCATCTGCCTACTTCCCTGAGAATGTTGTCCCTCTGTCCCTCCTTTGTAAGGGTCCCCAGTTACCTGCCTACTTCCTTGGTAGTGTCTTTTTGGCCCCCCTCTGCCAGGGTCCCTATGTGACCCCTGAGTATTCTCCTGCACTCCTTTCCCTATGCCCCTGCCCCCAGTGCTTGGTGCAACCCCGTGGGAGATCCACAGCCCCCTTCCCCAACCATACCTCCCCCCTTCCCCCAGCTGTCTCCTAATCCCCGCAACCTCCTCCCTAAGCTGTGCCAGCTGGTAGCACACTGGGCAACCACCGAACTTCCAAGCCCAGTCCAGTATCATGGCTGCTCCACACCCTGTGCACCCCACCACCCTCCCAAAGATGCCAGCCCTAATGACGTGTGGTTCCATCCCCTTCCAAGTAGGTTTCCTTGAGTAAGCCACCAGGTTCCCCCCTAGTCCAAGATACACCCTACTGCCTAATCAGGTCACCTACTAATCTTAGAGACAGTCCCACTGTACACCGGTAACCCTGTTACTAGGTGCAGTACAACACATTCAACTTATAAGGAAAATGAACAACTCCCTAAACTCCTCTCTCCCAGCCTTTAAATCCAACCCCAGTGGCCAGAACTACAGGCTGCACCTGCAGCCTTTTCCTCAAATTGCAGGGCAGGTGTTCCCCTATAAATTAGCAGAATTCTGGGAGGGAGGTGGGTCTGGGAGGGAGGTGGGTCTTGGGCAGACACCTGACTCGAGAGATAGTGCATCAGCCCTGTGTCTCCCCTCCAAGCCCAGCAGCCAAAGAACTAGGCCCAAGCAAATCCCACCAAATAGGTTTTAAATCAGAAGAAATAGGCCTCCACCAGCGCAGCCTGTTACACAGTGAAACATCCAACAACTGAGCCCACTTACAGCCACCAAACCAGTTTTCAAACTTCCAACAGCCCCCAAAACAATACCCTGCTAGCCCCTTAGAAGTAAGAAAGAAAAGAAATAACCTTCTACCAAGTAAAATCCACAAGAACCCTGTGAAAACAACAAGAAGCAGCTACTGTCCTGGAACACAACTGATCCTGTCCCCTTCCAGTTCTTTCTGAGAAGACAAAGCAGCTAACACCACAAACCTGATTCAGCGCTGCCTCCAGTCAATTAGCTGAGTGAGACCTGGCCAGACCATTAACACCCTTCCCCCACTATGCAGTAATCTTTGCAGCTACTGAAGTCAGCAACAAGGAATCAAAATTCAACTCAAAGCCCCCAAAATATATTTGCTGCCAAAGGAAACAGGTCTCCAATTTAATCAGCTTCACTAACAACACATCAAAATAGGCTTGAAATTAACATATATAGGTCTCCAATTCAAATAATCAGCTCCAAGCAAATCCCACCTAATAGGTTTTAAATCAGAAGGAATAGGCCTCCACCAGCGCAGCCTGTTACACAGTGAAACATCCAACAAATGAGACCACTTACAGCCACCAAACCAGTTTTCAAAGTCCAACAGCCCCCAAAACAATACCCTGCTAGCCCCTTAGAAGTAAGAAAGAAAAGAAATAACCTTCTACCAAGTAAAATCCACAAGAACCCTGTGAAAACAACAAGAAGCAGCTACTGTCCTGGAACACAACTGATCCTGTCCCCTTCCAGTTCTTTCTGATTGCGCTATATAAATGCGACACTGTTCTGCAGTGGCCATATTCAGTTACTGCAGTTGATAGGTGAGTTGTATGCTGTGTGATGTTCTGGACTATGGTCTCAGGGAATTGCTGTGTACTGCACAGTCACAGGTGACCACTGTCACCCATATAGGCTGTGAAATGACCGAGCGAGGACTGGGTGAGGAGGATGATGGTGGGCGGAAGAGGAGGCCTAATTTTATGAAGGCTGAGACAGAGGCACTCTTCGAGGCCTACCTGGATGAAGAGCCACTTCTCAGTGGACGGTGGGGCACCCCTCAGGCCCGTGCTGCTGCATGTGAGGGGGTGGCATGTGCCGTCAACCTGCCCGGCAGCCACCAGCGCTCTGTGCAGGAGTGTAAAAAGAAGATGGGAACCGACAGGAGTGAGGGTGAAGGAGAAGGTGGCAGCCATCAGGGCGGTACGTGCTGCAACAGGCGGGGGCCAGCCGAAGGTGGTGCAGCTGACTCCGGCAGAGGACAGGCTCGTTACAAGCATGCAGTGCAGTGCCATTGAGGGCGTTCCTGGAGGTGGCTTCCAGACAGGTGGTAGCCCATCACTGCTTTGTATGTCATGGTCGGGGGAAAGGTAGATCACATGCACTAATGTGTCCTTACTTTCTGTTACAGATCCTGTGCATCTGCAGGGGTCAGCGGTGGAGGGCCTGTCCACTGCGGACAGCCATCCAGAGTTGGAGGAGGGACCATCCACCTCCACAGGTAGCTGGTGTGCATTGCACCAGTGTGCACGCCTGGCTTCCATCACTGATGTCATTGAGACAGGTGTGGGGGATGCCCTTCCTGTCTCTCAGCGGTCTGGCATGCAAGCATGCCAGCACGCTATGGCTGTGGCTGTGGCACAGACCTGCACCATTGATGATGCAATGACCACTATAGGCATTGACATGTGTGTGTCACAGAATGGACACTCAGCAGGACAGCTCATGCCCATGGACCTAGCTGGTTCCGATGTGTGTGCCAGCACGTCAGCACAGTCCCAGGCTGTGCCTGTCAGCACCAGTGGGGCAGCACCGGTGGCTGTACAGGTCACTGGCACTGTTGCGGCCACAGCAGCGGAACAACTGATCCCTTGGGCACAGCAGGCGGAGGGGCAGCAGCAGCAGTCACTCACCGGGACTGGGGGTACAGGGTTCAGTGGTGGCGTATGTGCACCGCCTGTGGACTTGCCCATACTTGGTCCTGGTGAGCAGCACCCACCCTCAAGGGGTGCTGAACATCAGGCCCTTCCGTACCCTGAGGGACAGGTTGCCGATGTGGCAGATGACCTCTTTGATGAGCACACCCGCCTGCTGCAGGCATCAGTACAGCAGCAGATGTGGATTGCAACATCCATGGAGACACTGTGTGTGGCTCTGGAGCAGGTCGAGGAGTGACACAGCAGGGACAACGAGAGGATCCTGTCATGGATTGACCATTTGCGGATGGATGTGACCGCTGCCATTGACAGGCAGACACAGGCATTGGTCGCTGTGGTGGCCACATTGGGCACACAGTCAGGTGCTCCTGTGCCACTCCCACTGCACAGTACGCCATCCACTCCCCATTCCCGGCATCGTGTGACATCCACCCTGTCAACGCCGGGTTCAGCTGTGGGCATCCCGAGCACTCCTGGTGCAGGTATGTTCTGTGTGCTGCAGACCCCTCTGCGGGCAAGGTTGCTTTCGCACAGTGGAACCCCTGGTGGACCATCGGTGCCACCTCATGAGGCCCGTGCTCAGCCTGCCAGTGCTGCTGGGTCTCAGCGGGCGCCATGCATCTGAGTGGCCATGGCACTGTGCCACAAGACTGAGCTGTCTCTCCCAGTGTGGGCCTGTCTGGTGCTGCCCTGTGTGCAAAGCGTGGCAGTGCACCTGTGGGTGCCTGACCTTACACGCAAACACACGGACCACCTGCACACCCTCCCGACTGCTGTCCACAGGTGCGTGTGCATGATGATGCCTGCATTGCGCTGTCACCTGGCAGTTGTCAAAGTGCAATGGTGCCCAGCATCTGACACACGCACATGGACAGTCAGTGGATGTGGTGGCCTGTGGACATGTGTGTTTTTAGTGTCTGTGTTCCGGCTCTGTTGTGCACCTGACCCCTGTGCACTTTGTGCCTATTGTGTGTGTGTGTGTGTGTGTGTGTGTCTGTCCATGTGGCATGTTGCTGTTCACCCCTCCCTGGTTGTATGTGTGTGCTTCTGTGCCCTGCCACTTCCCTTGCCGTCATACACCCCTGGTGTGTTTCCCTGTGTGTATGTGGGTTGTGCCCTAGCCACTGTTGGTTGCACATGGCCCCATGACTTACCTGTGTTGGGTGAAGTGCTCCTCTGTGATGGTGTTCTGGTGCAGCTGGGCCAGCCGGATCAGTCAGGGGTCCTGTCGTCCAAGGGGGGGCTGCCCATCCCCATCGTCACCGCCGTCACCATCGTTCCCATCGCTGTCCCCCTCTTCAACCTGTACGGCTATCCCACTGTCTTTGGCCATGTTGTGCAGGATACAACAGGCCAGGAATATCCCACAGGCCTTTGAGGGGCTATACTGTAGGGCACCGCTGGAGGTGTCTAGGCAATGGAAGCATGCCTTCAGCATCCCAAACACCCGCTCAATGATGTTGCATGTGGCGGCATGTGCCTCATTGAAGCATTGCTGCGATGGGGTCATGGGCGGCCGGTAGGGTGTGAGCAGCCAGGGACGGAGTGGGTATCCACTGTCACCTGTGTGGAGATAGTGGAGGTTAGTGTCTTGTTCAGGCTCAAATTGCCCCAACCCTGTGTGCCACACCCATGGCACCTGTGGCTTACCCACCCTTGCCCCCGATTTGTCAGTTCTACATGCATACTTACCCACTAGATGTTCTGTGGGAATGTCCCCACTCTCGAACCGATGGCACAGTGCTGACTGATATCATATGAATGAATCGTGTGCTCCACCAGGGTGCATGGCACAGACATTGATGATGCGCTCACTGGCATCACACACCACCTGGCAGTTGACACTGGCATAACCCTTCCGATTCATATAGGCGGCCCCATCGGGGCCAGGTGGCATGTGAATGGCCACATGGGTGCAGTCTATCGCCCCTAGCATGCCAGGCATATGTGTTACCCTGTGGAACTCCTGTATGTTTGCTGTGCTCTCCGCAGCGGTGCTGGGGAAATTGATGTACTCCACAGCATGTGGCAGCAGTACGCTGAGGCATTGGGTGAGGATGCGTGACGTGGCTGACTGTGTTATGCCTGTGGTGTCCCCTGTTGGTCTCTGGAAGGTACCCGTGGCGAGCAAGCACATGCAGGCTGTTACCTTTGTCTCCACTGACAGAGCGTGACTCCGTCGTGAGGGTGCCTGCATCACATCACTGAACAGCTCACAGAGCCACCTCAGTATTGCCCTGTTCAGGCGGTACCAGCCCACAATCTCGACATCTGAGTAAAGCTCAATGCTGGTGCGGGCTCGGTACTGCCTGTTGGGGGCGTACCGCCGACAGGCCCTTCCACGGCCACGTCCCCCTGCAGCATGCCTTCTCACCCCACTCATTACGGCTTCCATGTGGAAGGTGGCACTGTCCATGTCCCTGGCTTGTGATCCCCCCAGCTGTTGTTGCTCTGTTCCCCCCGCTGTCCTGACTGCTACCTCCACTGCACTGGGTACACCTACTGGCCTCTGCACTCTGTGGTCCCACACACTTTCCCTTGCCCCTATTTTGTCCTCTGATCTCCCTGGCATGCCCTCTTTGTCCCTCTGGCCTTGTCTCTCTCCCTGCCTCATGTGGCTTCCCTGAAGCGTTCTTGCACCTCTTCCTTGCTCCTTTTTATTTTGGCTGATTTCTGCTATGGCGCAACTTCCGCCTGATCCACTGTTGCGCATTGCGCAAGTCTTTGAATATCACACTGTACACTTTATACATGGTTCCACCCCCTTCGGTTGCGCATGCCTTCATTAGCATTGCGCTGTTGCTCAGCATGTTTTCAGTAGCACAACTGCCTCCTGCTGAATATTGCAGAATGGCGCATTTTCTGACTTGCACAGGTGCAACCCTATTGCGCAATGCGCAACCCTTTTGAATATCCCACCCTGTGCATGTATACCATACGGGCTTACTTTGCCCATCAGATTGTTATGTGCCACAGTATCAAAGACTATGCTGACCTCCAGGGTCTACAGTCCTGCACCAGTCCACCTCCCTAGTAAACCCCTCAGAAAAGGTGATTGGATAAAAATCCTTGACATCAACAAACTGGTTGACGTTATAATGTTCAATTTTCACAAAGCTTTTGACACCTTGCCTCACAAGGGAATTATTGACAAACTGAGAAATTTAGGAGTTAAGCATAACATTATCACTTGGATAACTGCATGGCTTACTGACAGGACTCAAAGAATACGAGTAAATGGATACTATCTTCTGATGGGGGGGGTTATTAGCAGATTTCCACAGGGGTCAGTCATAGGACTGCTATTTCTTAATATTTCTATACACGATCTACAAATAAATAGCCATAGCCATCTATTCAAATTTGCTCATGATTTAAAACTGCGTGGCAGGGACAGTAACACATATGAGTGCATTTCTATGACAAAGGACTTAGAACAGATTATCTGCTGGGCAAATGACAACAAAATTATATTCAGCTATGAAAAATGCATCATTATGCACTGTGGGAAACATAACCCCAAACAGGAGTACAACATATATAGTAACATCATGAAATCCGTAGATGAAGTACAAGACCTAGGAGTAATTATAACAAATAACATGAAAAGCAGTAGCCATTGTAGGAATGTAGCTAGGAAAGTAAACCATCTGACTGGCTGTATATGTAGATCCTTCACCAACAAATCTCAAGCTGTACTGATGCCTCTTTACAAAGCTTACATTAGACTGCATTTTGACTACTGCACACGAGTATGGGACCCCAATTTAAAGCAAAACACTGACATCTTAGAGAGAGCCCAAAGAAGATATATAAAACACATATTTAATCTCAAGTATACCTCCAACAAATATAGGCTAAGGATATTAAAGCTATTGCTGCTTAAGCTAAGGAGGCAAAGAGGTAATATCCTGTCTTTATTTAAAATACTCCTAGATAGCCAGCCTGGTGGTGCTGAGGGTTGAGGCACTGGACGTCACACCAGTGACTTGGGTTTGGGAATGATCCCAGGCCACCGGGGGTCAGCAGGGGGAGAGAGGATTGAGCATCTGGAGGACTGCTCGCCTTTCTCAGTGGGAAGGTTCTATGTCATCTCGTTCACTGACTGCCCTCTGGTGGTGATGGGAGTGCAATACAGGTTGGGAGGTGCGCTCTGATGTAATTACATTGGTAGGGAGGGTGGACGGGAAGAAACAGGAGGAAACAGAGCCTGACAGGGCTCTATGACAGTCTGCCACACCAAAGGCCGACCATGGCTTCTGGATTGGGTCCACACCACCTTCCTGGCCCCACCACAGGGGCAAGCCATGGGGGAATCTCTGGGGTCAGCTAGTGAGGTGCCATGGGACCTGAGAGATAGTCCCTCCTATGGAGGGCCAAAACCCCTGCCAGGGCTCAGGAGGATAAAAAAAAAAAAAATACTCCTAGATACTGAACTTACAACAGCTTTTGACATCAGATTCAAAGATACTTCATACAGTTTAAGAACACATAACAAGACAATCCAGGACTGTCTTTCTAAGACAAATATTAGAAACAATGCATTCCTACCTAGAGTTATTAGACTTTGGAACAAACTCCCACAGGATATAGTTGACCAAACTACCTTTAACACTTTTAAAAACAAATTAGATGCCCATTTGTATACTAGGAAAGACATATAACTACTGAGAAGTGGGGATGACTTACATGGGTATGTAGTCTTCTGTCATCCTACTACTATAGTATAAACCATAGTAGTAACTTTGGCATGATATGCCCATCATGAAGCCATGGACTTGAGAGTGGGCATGAACCTTGGCCTGCCCTCAACTAAGTGCTCATTTATCCTGTCATTTGATATTGACTTTCAGTACCATGCTTATAATTGATTGAAGGATTACTTGCTTGTTGTTGCCTACATCTTACCTTGCCCCTTCTTAAAGGTGGTAACCACACTGTCCACTTACTACTTCTCTGGCACCACACCTGTCTGGACAGACTAATGGAAGGTTTCTGGAAGCTGCCCCACCAAATTTTTCTCTGCATGCCCTAAGATCCTCGGGCATGTCCCGTCCACACTTTTCTGGCTGGATCTTTGATGGGTATTCAGCTAGCAGGACAGGTGTGATATCAGCAGACTGCATTTTGGCTAATCGTGATGCCATGGACCTTCCCAATGAGCACCCTTCCACTGCTGTGGGTCCTTTGGTGAACAAAGAATACAATATTCAAAAAAAATAAACATATAATGGACATATACTGTATACAGCCCATCAAAACGCATGCAATGTAAAGAGAAAAAAAAAACATTGGCTTAATAAAAAAATGATTGAATTAGTTAATGGAAGGAGAAGAGCTTATAGAACAAAAGTAACATTAAATTCTACAGATGCCAAAAAATCCAGAGAAATCCAAAGGAAATGCAAGTTTAAAAACTAAAAAACTAAATTGGTTACAACTAAACAAACTACCAAACAACTCTGCAAGTACTGTATATCAACTCAATAAAAAAAACACCAGAATATGCCCCCTAACTGCAAGCATGGGCATTATTTACAATGAGAAATACAGGATTGTGTACTAACAAATTACTTCTGCTACCTGTATGTATTTACTGACAAAAATGAAAAGGAAAACATGCCAGTTAAATTATTAAACAATGCAACAAATGGTCATATAGAAATAAATGAGGAGATGGTACTGGAAAAACTAAATAGTATTCATGAACACAAATAAGCTGGTCTGGATAACACCTACAGTAGCTTATTAAATTACTTCCAAAAGAGATAGTTACACACTTATAGTACATATAGTTAACCTATATTTAACATATGTCTGCCTGTGCCAACTCACATATTCACATGTATGTAGGTGACACAATCATCCACACTTCTGGACCCTCAACCACAGCTGTGGAGGTTCCGCTACAGCAAGACTTCAACCATGTCCTATGATGGTTCCAATCAAACCAGCTCTGGGTCAACACTAAAAGAATTGTGCCAATCACCTTTGGCATCAACCAAAAATTGGCCAAATTCTCATCTGTGTCCATCTTCCCCATCTCAGATGGCTTCCCACCTGAAATGGCTCCTTCCTTCAAGTACCTTAGTGTGTGGCTTGACAGCAAGCTTGACTTCACTGTCAACATCAACGCCATCCATGCCAAGCTCTGACCAAATCTTGGTGCCTTGTACCACAATCAAGATTATCTTTCCCTGCAGGTTTGTCAAGAGCTCTCACCAAAATGGTGCTCCCAATTTTTGACTATGTGGAAGTGGTCTATGGCTCCACCCCTCCACCTCCCTGGCCAGACTGGATAACTCCTGTACCTTCTTCCATCACTTTGCAACCAACTCCCCCTCTCAAACTCATCACTAGTCACTTTACTCATAACTATACATTCTCCCTGTGCCCTCCCATCGGCAGATACATTGTGTCTGCTTTATATCTAAGTACTGGTTTGGGTCCCTTCTTTTTTACCACTTCTCCCTCCTCTCCATTGTCCCTCTGACTCTTGCTTCCTCCAGTCCAGGGATTGTCACACCTTTGGCTTACCACATCTCCATACCTCAGCTAGACAATCAGCCTTTGCCTATCGTCTTCCCTCACTTTGGAATTAGCATCCCTCTTCCCTCCATTTTTCTACCTACCCTGGCTTCCTCAGATATCAGCTGAGACTCCTTCCTGCTCCCCCAACAGTCCCCCATACACTTGCTGAAATGTTCAACTTGCAACTTTGCCATTTTTATTCATTGTGCATGTTTTGTGGTCTTTGTGTACTCTGACTTTGCACTTTATTGCAACACTGAATTTGTCAATGCTATGTATTTTTATCCTTTGCTCCCCTGACACGGGTCATACCTGGAAATGAGGCCTGACTCAGTGTTTCTCTCAGGGTCATGAATTTTCAAAATAAAATAAAACATATAGCATGTCATGCAGAGAAAAGTACCATCTTTATGTATTTACTTAATTTTATTTACTGAATGAGTGCACTGTCAATGAATGCCTTTTTCAGGCATGACCCAGTACAAAAGCACAGACACAGGAGGTAGTACACTGACACAGGAGGTAGTACACAATGGATAAGACACAGGCTCAGGAGGTAGTACGTCATGGTTCAGATACTTAATACAGAAATTATACAAATATAGTAAAAAAGAATATGAAAGAAATAGCAGACACACGGGTTGCAATGGAATACTAAGCAGTATACATAGAAAAAACTTGCAATGTACAATGAGGGGAGAAGGCAGTGCTAAGATTACAGTAATTGACACATAAGGGGTATGATAGGTGGGGACATAATAAAAGAAGTGCCATGTTGTCTGGGCAGACAAAAGTGAAGAGAGGGGACAGAGGAGTTAGCAGAATCAGTTGCATGCATAGAATGATTGAGGCAGCTTGGTAACTAAAGGAGCACTGTCCCATGTTAGTGTAAAACAGAGGGACTGCAATGCTGTTGTTAGAAGCAGAACGGGACATGGGCAGATTAATGAGCTGGGTTTGATTTGCTAGATAAGCAGGGGCACCAGGTTGTAGGATTTTTTTAATGAGCACGACAAGAGTTAGATTAGCTTTAAGGTCTGGGGGTAGCCAATTTAAGGTATTTAGCATGAGATAGTGGTGGGCATTGAACCCACTGTCAGATGCAAATTTGACTATTTTGTGATATAAGGTATGCTTTTTTTTGTAGTACTGATTTGCTGGCAGTATCGACGACAACCACACAGTAATTAAGGGATGGGCAACAGCCACAGTGATCCCAATATACTGTATAAGAAAGGCAAGAGGTCATTTCCATCAAACTATAAGCCAATTGGCCTGACATCAGTGATGGGGAAAGTAATGGAAGGCTTCATTAAAGATCTCTTACTCCTTTATGACATTAAGGGGTATAAATTACATGAAAAAAGCATCACTGACAAACTCAACTTGGCTTTAAACTAGGCAGGTCATGTGTAACCATTTTTCTGTTTTTAATCAACACTTAAAAATAGTCTTATGGTGGGAAAGCAATAGATGTGTGCTTGTATTTCAGTAAAGTGTATGACGTTATTTCACATCAAAAAGTGATTAGTAAATTGACTTGACATGGGACTCTTGAGCAACATAAACTGAGTAAGGTCATGGCTAACAAAAAGAACACAGAGGGTCAGAGTAAATAGACATCTTTCTAGTGAGGGAAGCATTGACAGTGGAGTGCAATAGGGTTCAATTTTGGGCTCAATACTGTTTATCATGTTTATTATGAATTATTTTTTTTATTTATTTATTAAACTCTAGGATTACTAGTACCTTTGAGCAGGAGCTGCTCATTTACAAAGATTCACGTCAAAGGAAGGGGGAAACATACGTACAAAGGTTGGTAATGGTAAACAGGCATAATACAGACATGGGTGACATTGTTTTGTGGCTGTAAAACACTTTAGAGATAAAATATATTATTAGAGAGCAACGTAAAAAGGCAGATAGATGATGTAACAGAGTGAGGGAATTAAGAAGCAAAGGGACTATTAGCCTGATATTGAATAGGAGGGTGTCAGAGAGAAGTAGGCAGGCTGAGGGGCCTTTGTCGTAAGGTGGGAGAGGGATGGAGGGAGGGGATCAGGTACAGGGGAAAAGAAAATGAGGTTTGAAGAGTGGAGGAGGAGTGTGGGGGGAGGGGGAGGAAATGGGTCACAAAGAAAGACAGATGCCAGAGAGAGTAATGCCAGGAGGGATGCAGGGCACAAGTCAAGATCAACTTGGAGGTGAATGGAGCAGATCTTTAGTAGAAGCAGTCACATTGGGTGGTAGAGGTGAGGTAAAGTAGGAGATTCCATTTAAAGGGTCCAAGTGTTGGAAAGGAAAGTGCTTCTTTGTTGAGGGTATTAAACCAATGAGGAGCCCTATAGATGAAGGACCGCTGACCCATGGAGGCATGACATCTAGGAACCTGGAAGGTTTGGGATTGGGCATTACGCATTTGCTGAGTACCACTGAAGGCAGTGAGCAGCTTACAAACACCAGGGGGCATGAGACCAAGGAGAATCTTTTTGGTTAGCAGCCAGGTCTGGTATTGAATTTTGTTGAGGAGTGGTAGCCAACAAGCCTGTGCATAGAGGTCACAGGTGTGTGTGTCTCGGGCAGCACCCATTAAAAACCTGCAGGCTTTGTTGAGCAAGATTGAGATGCTATGGAGGGAAGATGAAGAAGCAGAGCCATAGATGGCCAGACCATAGTCAATGATAGAGGTGACAGAACTGTAGATGGTCAGTCTAAGGGCATCCTCAGTCATACAGTGCTTGTGCAGCAGACCAATTTGCATATTGACAGCATTGGCAACAGTCTCAATATGCTGCATGTAGGAGAGGGTACTATCCAGTGTGACACCAGGTTATTTGAACTCTGGGACATGTTCAAATAAGTACCCGCCGTTGTTCATGATGTTGAAGGACTGAGATTTGTGCCTGCTGCATGGATTACAGAAGGTCATTTCTTTGGTCTTGCTGTAGTTCATGATGAGTTTATACGTGCTGAACCAATCTTCAACACACTTGAAGTCAAGCTGCAGCTGTGTTTCAAGGAGTTTAGTGTCATGGTGGCTAGAGAATAGCACTGCATCGTCCATGTAAAGTAGCATTTTTTGCTGGCAGACACCAGGGAGTCTATTGAGGAAGAGGGAGAAGAGTAGTGGTCCCAGAATGTACCCCTGGGGGACTCCGGAGAAGACTGGCTTGACATCGGACATGACACCTGCTATCCTGACCCATTGGGTCCAGTTCCTGAGGTAGCTAGCAAACCATGGAAGGGCATCATTAGAGAACCCGATGTAGGACAGTTGCCTAAGTAGTAGAGGGTGATTAACAGTGTTGAAGGCCTTTGTCAGGTCTATGAAAACTGCTCCCCCACAGTTTCCTTTGTTGAGCATGTCGTGAATAAAACTCATAAATTCCAGAAGAGCCATTGTGGTGCTGTGCCCTTTTCTGAAGCCATGCTGTTCTGGGCATTGGACTTCATACTTATCCAGGAATTCTACTAGCTGGTCCAACACTATTCGTTCTAATGACTTAGATAATGGGGGGAGGAGTGAGATAGGTCTGTAGTTGGAGTGAAGAGACCTGTCTCCACTTTTATGCACTGGTGTGACAGTTGCCTGTTTCCAGCATGAGGGGAATTGGCCCAGCCTTAATGAGAGGTTAAAGATCTTCGTCAGGGATTTAATGACCTTGTCCAGAACTTGCACCAGTAGTTTGAGGTCAAGGGAGTCTCCACTGTACCCAGATTTGCAGATGGCCTTGCGGATATAGTTACTAGCCACATGTGATGGAACCTCTTTGAAGAAGAATTGTGGAGCTGTATGAACATTTAGGGTGGTCTCGTGGGGGGTATTGGAGGAAGGGTCATCGAAGAAATTAGGAGTAAGCACATTGACCAGGTTCAAGAAAGCATTGCTAAAGGTATTGGTAATGATGCCAAGGTCGAGCGTTGGAGTGCCGTGCATGTTGAGCATAGCGGGGGGTGCCTTAGGATCCTTGCCGGTGAGTTCTTTCAGGTTGTTCCAGAAATTTTTCCTGTCACCCCAGGAGTTGGTCAGTGTCTCCTTGTAATATTTGCTTTTAGCATTCTGAATCTGATGAGTGCAGTTATTTCAGGCTGCTTTGTATTTTTGTATGTTTCCTTGCATTGGGATAGCACTAGCACAGTGCCCGAGGTGGTCCCTGTGCTTAAGATGTGTTACAAGATCAGACGTAATCCAGGGGTTCAACCCTCCTTTGACCTTCATCTTTTTTAGTGGCGCATAGATGTTACAGGCTGTGTTGAAGCGGCTGATGAACAAGTCCAAGGCTTTGTTAGTATCATTGAGTGTGTCCAATACTGCCCAGTTGAGTCTGTTTAGGTGGGATTTTAGCAGCTGAAGGTGTCCCTGATTAATTACTCTTGTGTAGAGTAGCTTGGGAGGGGGTTTGTGGAACTTGTTAGTCCAAGAGCAGATGACAGGTGAGTGATCACTTATTGTATCCAGGAGGACTGAGACATTAGAGATTCGTTCAGGGCTGTTAGACAGAATCCAATCTAGTAGTGTAAAAGTACCAGTCCTGTAGTTGCATCTGGTGGGGGTGAGGACAAGTTGTGTGAGGTGCTGCGCTGTAACTGCATCCTTGAATACAGAGGCCTCAGGGGAGAGCCAGTTAATATTAAAATCACCTAGAATTATAGTTTCTGTGTTATGATGCAGGCTCCTTATGCATTCCATAATGCTGTTGAAGACAGTGGCCTGGTCCTTAGGGGTAGATAAACTGAGACAACAGTGAATTCCTTATTGTGGGCTCCAAGGAAGGACTTTGATGGTGAGGACCTGAGTGGAGATGCCCTGGTTAGGAGATGGAATAACATGACCTAAGAGGATACTCCTGAGGTATATGGCACAGCCCCCACCTCATTTGGGAATCCTGTCTTGCCTGAATATGGAGTAGCCAGGGATTGAAACTGAGGCATCTGGGATCTTAGGGTTTTGCCATGTTTCAACCACGGAGAGGACATCAGGGTTGTGTTGCTGAATCCATGTTTGGAGTGACTCTAGCTTACTGAGAATGCTACTGGCATTAATAGATGCCAAGGTGAGAGACCCTTCCCTCCTTGTTGAATTTTCTGCTGAGTGCCCAGAGGGTCCTGGATTGGGGTGAACATTTCCTGAGAGCAGGAGCAGCATAAGCAGTAGTCATAGGAGGAGGGATTTCAGCATTTGGCAGACTTGCTTGTTTGTTATGTTCCTATGCCTTATGGTGCCACAGTGCTGGAGCTGGCTTGACAAGTTGTAGAGTACATGCTTAGCCTGTGGGATCATCGGGCGGCTGCACACTTTAAGTTTGAGAAGGTCCCCAAGGTGCCACAAAGGGGGGGGGCGGAGGCCCAGATAATCCGTGTTATGTGTCTCTGTGACCATACCAGGGGTGTAATGCAGGGCAGAGAGAGGTACCAACTGCAGGTGAGAATAGCAGGAGTTGCACCCAGGGGGTATGGGACCGAGAAGCACAAGCATAGCCATAATAATCAGCTGAGTAAGCATTTTAGGACAGGTGAAAGTTTGAATACTAGAGAGATCACAGAAGGGAAGGAGAGTACACTTATGAGGGCAAAAGCGGCAGCAAAGTTGAATATTGAAACAAACAGTGATAACTAGCTGCAAAACTTGGCAGGAATAGTGGAAACAGTTCATCTGGTTACAGGCAGACCTAAATAATATTACTGAATGTACAAGTGACAAATGTATGAGGCTAAATATAGAGAAGCATAAAATAATGCACTTTGGAAGTAACAATAAAATGATTGATTACTACTTACATAGATGGAATAAGAATTGATGCAGCTACACAGGAAAGAGTTCTGTGGTATGCTAATAACAAAAGAATTAAGTGATATGGGCCAATGTCAAGAGGCAGTGCAGTTAATAAAGCCAATAAGATTGTAGGACAATGGGGAAATCACACTCACCTCCCCTTCTTGAAGACAAAGGCAGGAGACAAAGACTAGGAGATTCTGTTAGAACAAACACTGGCATTCTTAGCAGACCATCTAGATGCTGGCAGGCATCCCTGAGCTGACGTTTTTCACCTAGCATATCCTCATAGCTTGAAACTTCAGTTCAGAGATGCCATGTAGATGGACTGCTAAGAAAGCCAGTATTTGTTCTCCTTCTAGTTCAGTTGCACATGCACTAGACAGCACTTCAATAAAGTAGGAACCTATGGTAAAAGAAAATTCTAGTCTCTTAGTGTCTTTCTCTTCAAGAAGGGGTGTTGAGCGCCATTTCTCTATTGTTCTGCTGTATTACATTTTGAAATTGAGCAGCACAGAGCCAGGGAGCACTCTCACTTTGCTCTAAAGACAGTAAGGTCTTGGGATGTGTCAGGATGTATTTCATAACTAAATGCAAACTAGTCCTACTGTCGCTGTCATAGGTGCTGGAACTAGGGGTGCTGGGGGTGCTTCAGCACCCTCTGGCTTGAAGACAAGCCCCTCCACCCCCAAAGCCCCATGGCGCACACTAATTTCTGTGATTATGAGTGATACTGCATGACCAGGAGAGGAGCTGACTAGACCCATGCAGGAACAGAGATTTAGATGGAAGGCAGTTAATGGCAACTGTTTTTCATTAATTAGCTAGCATAAGCATAAGACAGTCTTTGAGTTTCCATGCAGTTATGCCCTACCAATGACAGCACTTGCTACCAGTGTTCATAACTGGTTGGCTATGCCCCTTCATTCTCTCTCCCTCAAACAATTATATGGAGTGATCATACTTTTTTTTAGCCTCAACTGTAAGCACTGAGATTATTATCTTACATGGTTACATACTTGATGTGCATGTGTACTGGAAAGTACACGTGTGGTATACTTGGGGGAAAAAACTAGAGCATTGTTCACTTGGGAACATAAGCAGGAGGCTGGTAAGGACAGAGGTCTGGGGTTATATTCTGTTTTAACTGAAATATTTGAATAGTTTTGTGCGTGAAATTAGTTCTATGTGTTAAAAATTACTACTTTGAGTTAAAACTGTTACTTGGGCTGTAACATTGTAACTTTTGAGGCTTGTGAACACTTGTTTGGCAGTGATAATTACAGTGTAATTTAAATGTGATGTTTGCCTGGTGTTAGGGGAAGGGGAATTAGCAGAAATCACCTTGTCTTTCATTGTTCACTTGGGAACACAAGCAGGAGGCTGGTAAGGACAGAGGTCTGGGGTTATATTCTGTTTTAACTGAAATATTTGAATAGTTTTGTGCGTGAAATTAGTTCTATGTGTTAAAAATTACTAGTTTGAGTTAGAACTGTTACTTGGGCTGTAATATTGTAACTTTTGAGGCTTGGGAACACTTGTTTGGCAGTAATAATTAGAGTGTAATTTAAATGTGATGTTTGCCTGGTGGTTGGTAAGAGCCCTCCCACCCAGCCTGTTTTGTAGGCTTTCTTAAATACTGAAAAGCCACCGGGGGTTGGGTTTGAAGGGCTGTGTATTTCTGTTTGGGACTGAAATTCGAAGTAACAGGAACTGGTGGGCCTGTGACATCATAAGGTACCTGATGTCTGCATACACACACTGTTAGTGGGACTGGACTCACACTGGACTGTATGTGTTTGTGAGACTTGGGAACTTTATTGGTGGGGTTGAAATTGGGTTTGTAAATAACTGCAGTCAGTATAGAGAGAAACTGTATTCAAGGGGGAAGGGACTGAGAAAAGGGTGTGTGCCATTATAAACAGAGGGGGACAAACAGGGTGGCCATATTCCACCATGGCAGGCATCTTCAGAAGGGTTGTAGGCTGCACAGGCTGTGGGATGGCAATAATTCTCAATTGGGCAGGGTGAGGGAGGCTGCTCACTCTGTAGACAGCTATTTTGTATCAGGAGTGAGGCATATTGGTTAAGGAGTAAGCTGGGGGAGCTGGGGTGGGGTGTCCAAGGATAAGGGGTGTGGATATGGGCAGCAGAAGGGTGGGTCTGAGGGGAGGCTGGGGCAACGCTCTGAAATTACAGGACGTTACATTACGGCAAGCAGGAGGAGGGGATATTAGGGACAGAGGACCCTTAGATAGGGATGTTGATGCTAAGGGGAAAGTGTACGGGGTGAACATTCCAAATACAAAGAGAGTGGAGGAGAAAGAGTCAGGAGGGGCTGTTGTGGGGAAGCCTAGTAGAGCAGACATTGAGAAGGGAGGGGCTGCTGTGGGGAAGCCTAAAACAGAAGACTGTGGGAACAGAGCTCCTAAGGAGAACAGAGCAAGAGGGGAAGAAGAGGGGCAGTTTAGAGGTGCAGTCAGGGGAAGCTCGGGTTACTTGATGGAGGCTGCCATAGAGTGTCACAATAAATGTGAGCTACTAAGCAACCTAGAGGGGGAGGAAGGGGTTGGTGGAAATGAGGAAACTGATACAGAGGCTGAGGGGAGGGAGTCGGGTACCCATAGGGCATCACAGACTGGCAATGGAAAGGATAGAAATAGTCCCAGAGGGAGAAGAGGAAACATAAATGTTAAGCAGATGGGGGAGATGCAACATATTACAGACATGAGGGAGGGGAGCATGACTGGAGAGAAACTGGGAGACAAGGAGGTGGGAGAGGAGCCCCCTTTCAGCAGGGGAGTCAGTACCAAGGATGGGGCCCTAGCTAAAGGGGACCACAGAAAGCCTCTGGAGGCAAGGGTACTATTACAAGGGGAGGATGGCGGTGTGGGGAAGGAAACCATCAGGGCAGGATAAATGGTTCGGATAATAGAGGTTAAAGGGACACCTACAGAGGGGGTCTGAGTTAAGTGGGCAAAATAACGAGGAGGCAGAAAGGGGAGGGTGACAAGGGGTCTCTAATAAGGCAGGAAGACTCCCATGGAATTGAGATCATGAATAAAGGGGGGGATGGGGGGCTGAGAGGGCATAGTGGAGGTAACCATAAGGATGATGGCGGTGTTAAGGTTCTGTTATTGGGAGACTCGATGATTAGGGGTATCCAGTGGGAGGGACAGGGGGGTGGATGCCATAGCCAGGTGAAGGTAGTGAGTATATCTGGGCTGACAGTGCACAGAGCAAAGTTCATGGTGTATGAACTGGTTAGGGATTGTGGAGGGAAACCGGATTTCCTGGTGCATTTGGGAACTAACGATCTAGAGGGAAATAGCGTTTTGGAAATCCAAGCAAGGTTCCAAGAACTTGCCAGAGTCTGTTGGGATAATGGATGCAACATTTCCTTTTCGGAGATATTGCCAGTACCAAAGGCCTCAGTGGAGAAAAAAATTAAGATCACAGAGGTTAATGACTGGCTCAGGAAGTGGGGTGAAGAGAGTGGGTTGGGGGTGTTAGGGAACTGGAAAGGAGTTTGGGAGGATAAGGGACTGTATGCCAAGGGCAGGCTTCATCTTGCCCCATTAGGGAAGGAAGTTCTTAAACAGGGGATGACTGACAACATTCAATAAAGATGGGGTTTAAAATTGTGAGGGGGGGAAGGGATAAGGGAGGGGCTGACCAGAAGCCCTCTCCTCCAGATGATGGGAGTAGCCTTCAAACCCAAGGAAGGGAGGGGAAACAGCCTGGGGTGGAGGTTTCAGGAGGAGCAGAGGGAGGATGGAAGTATAAGGAACCTGGGTGGGGTTCGACAAAGGGAATCAGGGACAAGGGGTGGGGGTTGGTGTTAGTAAATGCCAGGAGCTTGGGAAACAAGTTGCTAGAGTTCCAGGCCATGCTGTTCGAGGGGGTGGATGTGGCGGCGGTCACGGAGACGTGGGCCAACAAAAACCATGACTGGGACCTAAACGTGTGGGGGTACACTGTGCTTAGGAAGGATAGAAAGGAGGGCAGAGGGGGTGGAGTGGCTATGTTCATTAGAGATGACATAGAAATTGCTAGGGTAGAAGAGGCAGAGGGAAACGTGGAGACCTTATGGGTCACCTTACAGTCCCCAGCAGGAGATAAGGTCAAGCTGGGTGTAGTATATAGGCCCCCCGGGATGAGTGATGTTCTAGAGGATGGTTTGCTGGGCAACATCATTGCCCAGTGTGGACCAAAAGGGGAAGGAGTGGTCTTGATGGGGGACCTTAATATGCCAGGTACTAACTGGGGAACCATGTCCTCTAAGGTGGCCAAGGAGCAGAGGCTGCTGGATGGCTTCCAGGATGTGTTCTTAACACAGCATGTGATGGAGCCCACAAGGGAGGGGCATGTCCTGGACGTGGTTCTGGTAGATGGGGATCTGGTAAGGGACCTGGTTGTAGAGGACCCCCTGACTGGGAGTGACCACAATACTGTCTGGTTTCAAATAAGCATGGGGGGAGGGGGGTGTGATCTAGGACACTGGAAGTGGACTTCAGGGGGGCAGACTTTGTGGGCATGGGAAATATTCGCAAGGATCACTTGAAGGGGATTACATCAATGACAAGTGTGGAAGGGAGATGGGAGGTCATAAACCGGGGACTTAATGAGGCAGTCAGGATCTGTGCTAAGTTGAAACGTAAGGGAGCAAGTTCACATAAACCATGCTGGTGGTCCAGTGAGGTACAGGTAGCAGTCAGAGAAAAGAAGGCGGCCTACAAAAAATATAAAGCAACAAGAGGGGATAGGGAAAAGGAAATGTACCATCTTGCATCTAGAAAAGTCACCTGGATGGTGAGGGGAGAAAGTCCAGTAAAGAGCAGCGGCTGGCACAGGGGATACATGGAGGGGAAAAGGGGTTCTTCTGGTACATTGGGGAGAGGAGAAAATCTAAGGGCCGTCTCAGCAGATTGAGATCAGAAGGAGGGTGGGTGGAAGAGGCAAGGGACCAGGCAGAGGTATTTAATGAGTACTTTGCCACTGTGTTCACTAGGGAGGAATGGGATATCTACAAAGCAAGGCACGATGGGGATAGAAGCGGCAGTGAGTGGGATCAGGGGAGCAACAGAAATGGAGCAAGAGGAAGGGAGAGGTACCCCAGGGGTGTCACATCTGGACAAGGATAAAAAGGCCAGTAAGGTGGAGGGAACGGATGATGCCATCTGCCAAAAGGGTGTGGTTAGCCCTCAAGGCCCTAAAGAAAGACAAATCTCCTGGGCCGGATGGCATTCAACCGAGAGTACTATGGGAATTGGTGGACATACTGGCTGCACCTCTGGCGGAGCTCTTCAACAGGTCACTTGAGAGAGGGAGGGTACCTAGGGATTGGCGAGAGGCACATGTGGTGCCAATCCATAAGGGGGGGGTCAAGGGAAGTACCAGGTAACTATAGACCCATCAGTTTGACCTCGGTGGTGGGAAAATTAATGGAAAGTACACTAAAGGAACGATTGGGGGTGTACTTGGAGGAGGTGGGAGGTCTGGATAGTCGGCAACATGGGTTTGTGCCAGGTATATCATGTCAAACCAATCTTGTGGAGTTCTACGAATGGGTAACATCAGAACTGGACAAGGGAAAGCCTGTGGATATATTATTCTTGGACTTCAGCAAGGCGTTTGACTCTGTCCCCCACAATGGTCTGGTGGAGAAACTGATGGGGTTAGGAGTAGGCCCTTTGATGGTCAGATGGATTGAAAACTGGCTAGCTGGATGCACCTAGAGAGTAGTAGTCTGTGGGGAGCTCTCGAACCCTAGAGAGGTTGGTAGTGGGGCACCGCAGGGCTCGGTCCTGGGTCCGATCCTGTTTAATGCATACATATCTGACATCAGGGAGGGTATAGGGTGTGAAATAAGTCTCTTCGCTGATGACTCCAAGATGGGAGCAGTAGTTGAGGGAGAAGAGGGGAGGTTGGCCCTGCAAGGGGACCTGGACACCCTGGAAAGCTGGGCTCACACATGGAAATTAAATTTCAATATCACCAAGTGCAAGGTGTTGCATCTTGGGTGGGGAAACCCTAAACACAGGTACACCCTGGGAGGGGAGGCACTGGAGGCCTCAATAGGGGAAAAAGACCTAGGAGTCATGGTGGATGCATGTATGAATAACTCTGAGCAGTGCAGGAGAGCGGCTAGCAAGACAAACAGGATGTTGGGATGCATCGTAAGGGGATCACCTCTAGGAGCAAGGAAGTGATTTTGCCGCTGTACAATGGACTGATTAGACCACACCTTGAGTACTGTGTGCAGTACTGGAGACCACACTTGAAGAGGGACATACAGCTCCTGGAGAGGGTACAGAGGAGGCAACTAAGATGATACGAGGGCTAGGGATTTGATGTATGAGGACAGACTTGAGGAGCTCTGCCTGTTTTCATTGGAGGAGAGGAGAGACAGGGGGACATGATTGAGGTCCTAGTACCTCAAGGAATAAATAGGGTAAACATGGAGGGGATCTTTAGACTAAAGCAGGGAGGTATTACCAGAGGGCATGGTTTGAAGTTGGAAGGAGGAATGGTGAGGGGGGAAAAGAGGAGGTAGTTTTTCACTGAGAGGGTGGTGGACCCTTGGAATGCACTGCCTGGCAAGCTGGTTCAGAGATCCACAATGGAGGACTTCAAGAGAGGGTGGGCCAGACACAGAAAGTGGATGTATCAGATGATGACCTGTCCCAGGGGGCTGGGGATGGATGATAGGGGTTTCTGAAACACAAGGAAGGGGAGGGCCTGGGCACCCAACTAGGGATCTGAGGTTCGAGCAGACTCGATAGACCGTAAGGCCTAATCTGCTGGCAAATAGTATGTTAGTATATGTACCTTAAGTACAGTACTATATATGTGTATGTAAAAAGGTTGTGATAGCAGGGCACTGAATACTCCCACAATTAATCTGTTTTATATGGTTAAGTCTCTGTATTTCAGCCAGCGAGCTAAGGCACAGAAGGAGCTGTAGACAGCTGAAGGAACTGAGAAGGAGAGAAGGCCTTCTTTCACTATGTATGCAAGAAAAGGGACAAGAAGGACAGGATTGTTGGGCTTAAGAAAGGAGAGGATTGGAAGAAGGATAACGGTGGGGGGGGGGATCAGAGATGCTAAATTAGTACTTCTGTTCCGTCTTCACCTGGGAGAAGTACGGACCAGTGCTATTAGGAGGGAGAACAGGAGAAGGGGGGATGGGGAATACAGATGTAGTGACAGAGTAGGACAGAATGAGGCAGGGGCTTTTAGCATTGAAGGCAGACAAATCACCAGGTCCAGACAGAGTACATCCAAGGGTACTAAGGGAACTGGCTAAGGACCTTGCAGGGCCACTGGCAGGCCTGTTTAATAGTTCACTGGAGGGCACTGTACCGTACGACTGGAGAACAGCATATGTGGTGCCCCTCCACAAAAATGGCACCAAATATAATAATAATAATAACTTTAATTTATACGTCACCTTTCTAATTCCAAGGATCCTTACAATTTAAAAACAACATTATAAAATCCAGTAATACACAGTACAACTAATACTCTAAACAGTCAGATAAATAACTCAGTTCTCCAAGAAGGCTTTTTGCCAGAGGAAAGTTTTCAGACCCTTCTTAAATTCCTCCACAGATGTGCATTTCCGTAACCGATGTGGTAGAGTTCCAAAGGCTAGGAGCAGCATAAGCAAAAGCTTTAGAACCCGATGATTTCAAATTCACCCTTGGAACCTCTAGCAACCCCTCTTTGGCCGAGTGGAGCAATCAACCAGGGCAGTAAGACACCAGAAGTTCTTTCAGATAGACCAGACCCAGACCATGTAGGGCTTTGAAAGTCAGTAAACCGACTTTAAAGATGATCCACCACCATACTGGCAGCCAGTGCAGTTCGCTCTGCACTGGAGTAATATGACAGGATCTACTACAGCCCATCAAAAGCCAGGCTGTAGTGTTCTGCACCAGCTGCAGGCAATGGATTTCAACCCCTGAAAGCCCTAGATATAGGGAGTTGTAGTAGTCCAGGCCCGAGGACACAAAGGCATGGACCAAAGTTGGAAGGTCATCAGACGGAACCAGATGCTTAACCCTGGCGCTGTTCCTAAGATGGTAAAAGGAAGTCTTGATGACAGCTGACACCTGCGACTGCAGTTAGTCTATCATCAAAAACCATCCCCAGGTTATGCACCCATTTGGAGGTTGGGGGAGAAACACCACCAAGAGTTATTCTGGAAGGCGCACCAACACCCGACCCACCTATTTGTCGACCCAGGTCCATGACCAATACCTCTGTCTTTTCCGAGTTCAACTTGAGCTAGCTGGAATCCATCCACTCCTGGATTTCTTTCAGACAGTTGTTAAAGACTGAGAAAGCTCCATCCTGGTCGGGTGCAAAAGAAAGGTAGAGCTGGGTATCATCTGCATAACAGTGAAACCCCAGCCCATACCTTCTTACAGTGTCTCTGAGGGGTAGCATATACACTGCAAACAACATGGGTGAATCTGAACTCCTGAGAGATGAGTTTACCTTCCTTTCCTGAAACTTAAGTACTAAATAATCTGGAACTTTACCCAATCCACTTTTGTAGGCTAAGACAAATTTATGTTGATGACGTCTGTCTGTAAGGGAAATCCATTCAATACATTTATACATACTACAATGATGAGTTTCACAGAACCCTGTGGCACCCCACACAACAAAGCCGTTGTGCCCGAGGAAAGAACCCCAGACACAACTCTTTGTGATCTCCCCGTGAGGAACGAAGTGAACCATCTTAAGACGGTCCCCTACATTCCACATATATGCCTCAGGCTTCCTATTGACACCATATGATCCACGGTGTCAAAAGGTGAGGAAAGATCTAGAAGAACCAAGATGGAGTGGCTCTTCCGATCTCTTGCCATCATGAGATCATTGAGCACCAGAACCAGCTTTGTCTCGGTACTATGTCTCTTACGAAAACTGGACTGGAGGGGTTCATAGATGTCATGGATTGTCAAATGGTCCTCCAGTTGTGCTGCCACTATTTTCTCAATCACCTTCCCAACAAAGGGAAGGTTAGAGATAGGTCTGTAGTTTGCAAAACATTCTGGGTCCAAGGTAGCTTTCTTCAAGAGTGGTGTCACCACCGCCTCTTTCAGGGATCCTGATTCCAAGGAGCACCAAACTATCCACACAAGGACTGGACCGATGATATCACTACAATCCATAATTAGGGAGATTGGTCCAGGATCCAAACTACAGCACGTAGGGTGCACATTCTGGATAATCCTCATGACATCCATGAACTCCTGTTGACTGAAGGTACTCCAGGAAAATTGAGGAACAGTGATCTTGCACCATTCAACAGCAGTCCCCCTAGAGTGTGCTGGCTGCAGAACCGCCCTGATGTCAGCCACCTTATTTGCAAAGAATTGAGCAAGCTTGTCGCACTCTAACTGTGAAAAAGCTTTCTGAACTTACAGACAGGCTGGGTTGCACAGTCTGTCCACAGTTCGAAATAGCTGAGCTGGTCAGTTCTGAGCAATCGCAATCTCCCCGGACAGGAATTCTGCCTTCTTACGGGTGATTGCAGATTGATAGGCCAAATAATGGTCCATCAATCCAAGTTAGTCAGCATCAAGAGTGGACTTTCGCCAGCATCGCTTTAACCTTTGCTCCTGTCTCCGCATCTCCCTCAATGTCCTATCAAACCAAGGGGACTTGGGGCAAAGGGAGAGGAAGTGAACACAGGCTGGAGCAATAGAATCCAGAGCCACCATAACAGCTGTATTATAAGCTGACACAAGGGTTTCTGGATCATTGCTTGCCAGCTATGCCAACAAATATGACCCAGGGAATTACAGACCTGTTAGTCAGACCTCAATCATGTGCAAGCTCATGGAGACCATACTTAAGGAAAGGTTCATAGAATATCTAGAGGAGCAGGTCTCCAGGATGTGAGGCAGCATGGGTTCATGGGGGGGGGGGTGAATTATGTCAAACAAATCTGACTAACTTCTTTGACTGAGTCACTAAGACAGTAGACAGGGGCCAAGTGGTAGACATCCTCTATCTGGATTTCAGCACAGCCTTTGATTTTGTGCCCCACAAAAGGTTGATCATTTCATTTTCATTTAATTTTTCATTTTTGTTAGGGTTAAACCATTGAGCAAGCTCATTTGAAATGCTGACCCATAGTAAACAATTTACAAACAATAACGACTTATTACAACACATTTTCAATACATTATAAGAAACAACAATCATACACAGTAACACCATTAAACAGTCATAAAATTAACCACAGCAACATTTAGTCTGGCTAGTAATATTATCTAAAAATCATTGTTTTACTGCATTTCTTGAGAAGGGGTTGATGTTAAACAATCAGAACTTGTGTGGTAAATTATTCCCAATAAAAGGGTACCATTTGACTATAGAAATGCATTGACCTTTGTGTTTTGGCTATAGGAAAAGTTACATCACAGTAATCTGAACTCCTGAGAGATGAGTTTACCTTCCTTTCCTGAAATTTAACTACTAAATAATCTGGAACTTTACCCAATCCACTTTTGTAGGCTAAGACAAATTTATGTTGATGACGTCTGTCTGTAAGGGAAAGCCATTCAATACATTTATACATACTACAATGATGAGTCTTTTTTGGACATTTCAAGGACAGCCTGGCCAATCAATTATATAGCGTATCTAATTTTTCTAGTTTACTTTTGTTTGACTAGTCATACAAAACATTGCCATAATCGAATAAAGGAAAAAGTTGAGTTTCAACAATTTTTTGTACAGTATGACTATCCAAACAGTTTTGGTTACGGTGCAAAACCCCACTCGTCTGCCAGTCTGTGTAACAAGTTTGTCTACATGAACATTGGCAGAGCCCGAAGAGTCCAACCAATATCCTAAATACTTAAAGGAATCTACTTGTTCCAGATGTGCCCATTCAGCATCTAGAATGGTCAGGTCTCTGCCACTCTTGATTTTAGTTTGGTTCCAAACAACATGCACTTAGTTTTACCTATGTTCATTTTAAGTTTAGATCTTCTAAAACAGGCCTGGAGACCATTAAAACTAATCCATAGTTTACTTTGAACTTCAGACAATGATGATGCAGCAACATAGAGTATTGTATCATTGGCATATAAATGATATGACATGTCTGGCACACTTTCTCCCAGACCATTTAAATAAATAAAAAACAACAATGATCCTAGGACTGAGCTCTGTGGGATTGCTCAGACTACTGGCAATGGTATAGATTCCATGCCATTTATAGCAGTTAATTGCACAAATTTGGATCTAATATTTTGCACAATAAGTGCCCCCCCTGGCCTGTGTGCGCTCACACTGCAGGTGCACTCCTGACTCGACTATGTCTGTATTGTGTTGTCCACTCTCTCCACCTATTAGTGGTGGCACCATCACACATGACATGGAGGAGCTCCAGCCAAACAAGAGCACGAGTCACGCGAGTGCGATACCATCTTTCCCACCACAGAGCACACAGGCTGCACCCTAAAGCTTGGAGGAGTCAGTGAGTACTGAACTCTCAATAGCAGTGTTGTGGCAGCATATTTTTGTTGGTCTACTCCTAGTGAGTCTTCATCTCACCTGGTGGCTGAAGAAACAAGGGGTGAGCTGGAAGCTAACTTGAGACTAGGCTACCTACTTACTCTACTAGGCTCACCTCACAAAAAAAAACACAGCACAGGCCCCCTCGGCAGCAAGCTAGACTAGCAGCAGCAGTGACAGTGATGTGGGTGGCCTTCATAGACCTTGATCAGTGCAGTGCAGCAGCAGCCATGGCAGCAGTCAAGCAAGAAGCAAGCAACCCAGGTTGAGTGTGTTTGGTTAGTGAGGGTAACTTGGTCGCGGACCATGTTGGGAACCTGAGATGGTCGGTTCTAGCATCTAGCATCTGGCAGAAGGACGGAGGAGGAGCGGACTGAAAACTGGGTTGGTGGCACACTGAGCCAGGCTGCAGGTTCAGGCCAGATGGCCAAATAAGTAAAAGTAAATATTTTTCTTAAAGGGGGACTGGGAAAGGAGGAAGGACTGAAATATTGAAGTGTTTTTCACTTTACTGCACATTTGGACAGATTCATGATCCAGATGGGATGGGTATTGAATGGAATAGAGCTGGGGAGAGAAATTGGGATGAAGTTGTTTTTTGGGGGTGGGGATTTAAAACATCAGACAGGAAAGAAAACTGGTTAATAACTTGGTGGGTTTAAGCCCAAATCTGATGCACTGCTCCAGGGTATAGACAGATGAATCTTATACATTTGAATGTTTCCTGATTTGCATAACACTTTTCAGTAACAACAATTGAGTTTTACCTTTTGGAGACTTCCAGACATTCTAGAGCTTGCCACCTAGGGGCTAACTAGCACATGGCCTCCAGTGGTTGTTGGCTCCCACATTCTGAAATCTGAAATGGTGCCCAAGCCATAAAGTCTAAATTTACAGGACATCCTCTGTGTGAGCAGCATGTTTCCCATGAGGGATGAATGAGGAGCAAAGCAGTTTTCAGAGATAAAATGAGGGCTGTCACTTGCATTCAGGGATAGTTGAGCAGTATCATATGCACAGACTATTGGAGCCCCACTATCGTCAAGCTTATGCCGCCCCCCCAGTGAAGCTGACCTCCACATCACCACACTCAGGCACATTATGACATAGGGCAAGGGAGACTGCAGGGGCGTGTATCATTGAAATGAATGGGGGTATTTTTCAATTACCATTTTATATATTATTGTTGGAGAGTTGGAGATTAATGAAGGCCACTGCTCAACTAACAAGGACCTTGTTAGTAGAACAGTAGTCTTTATTATTCTCCAACTCACCATCATAATGTATAGAATACTAATAAAAAATAACTCCATTCATTTTAAGGGGATACAACTATGCCCCAGCACTGTGACCCATGGACACCATCTCTTAAAAACTCCTGCCTCTTGCTCCTTAGTAGTCAGATAAGAGACTCTCAGCTTATATCTATACTTGGTGGGTTGTCTGTAGCAACATGGCCACACTTGTTGCAGTGTGTGTGCATGCAGGAGGGGCCGGCCATGTGGGTGGGTTTCCAGGCATTGCTAAATTTGCGTTTGCAACTTAAAATCTGTTTGCATGGAAGCATTCAAAACTATGGAGAGACAATAGTAGGAGTACAGGCCAGATAGAAGTAATTAAGTAGTTTTGTGGGTAAGTGTGTGTATTGAGGGTGAGATGAACCACATGTATTTTCATTGGTATGTGTGCTATAATTCAGCTGTGTGGCTGAGATGAGGGAGGACAAGAAAACTGAAAAGTATAACAGTGGCTACAAGCATGCTGCATGCATGCAGATGTACAGTATGCAGATTTTTATTGAAGTGCAATTGAACCACACGTGTGCAGGCAGTATAGCTTAGTGGTTAAAGGCACTGAATCGCAAACCAAGAGACTTGGAGACCTGAAGACCTGGGTTTGAATCTCATCAGCCTCCACTTGTACAGTACATGGTGTGATCTTTTTTTTTTTCAGTTCTGTTTCTCTCCTCCCCAACCAGAACTCTCTTGGCCTACCTCACTCACCGAAGCGGCTCTACCACCCGCTGTGTTCCCCGCCATCTTCAGAAACATTATGACTCCCTGGGGACACGGGGGGGCTACTGCCTCAGGGAGATCAAAGGGGCAGTGGAGGGGAACCAGCATTGGTCGTGTGGTGGCGATAGCACTGGAGGAGCTGTCACCTATCCGGTGGGTGGGGCTTTTTTCCCCTTAGTGTGTGCACCTCCCTCCACCCCTTGCATGGTGCATGGCCCGAGTGGTGCACGGCAACCCTGCTGATGTCAGGCCACACCAATTATGTGCTGTCTTGTGCTCAGCAGCGCCCCTGGTCTCTACCAGGGGCTGCTGGTGCACTGGACACCCCAGATCCCTCCCCCCAGGATAGGAGAGCAGCCCTTCTGGTGCTCAATCCGATCCCACCACTGCTGACTCCTGGCACCCAAGCTCGCTCTCGAACTCAGGTCACTGGCGTGGCACAAGGTGTGGCATCCAGCACCTCAACCCTCAGTGCCACCAGGCCGGCATATGGTGTGACTCTTGAGAAAGTCACTTAACTTTTTTGTGTGCACTTATCAGTGACTACTTGCTTTTTGCACACAAGCCACATACATGCAGTCTGTTCTGATTTAACATAAAAAGCCTGTTTTCCACACTTGCTTACTGTACATATGCCACATGCATACAATCAGTTCCAATTTAATATCTAAATCATGCTTGCAGCATGCATATCACATGAGCAGTTTTATGTGTGCAGCATGAAAACATGTTATATAATTATTTCTGTAAGGGATATTGGTTTTTGCCCAATTAGTCTTCCTTGTCATCAGGGAGATGATTTCCCTGTTGTAGTAACAGTATTTGGTAAATTCCTAGTACTGGGGGATTTCAATATGAACTTGTCCCCACTTTGATCTAAAAAAACTAGTTGAAAACATCCAGTACCTTGTTCCCACATAGGATATTTCAGAACCAAGCCCCTGCAGTTCAGTTCACACCCTAATGGACTGGATTCTTTCTTCCTGACTCCATGGCATTGTGGAAACTGGCATTCTCTCCAACTTACTGACTATTGTGGTCTGCTATGTACAAAAGATTCACTGTCCCAATGTTTCCCCCAAAGTCCTCTAGCTCTGGTCTTGCAGGTTGCTGGATCTGGCTACCAGGCAGGCTAACATCCACTCCACTGATTGCTCGTTCATCTCTAAATTGACTGATACAGATGATGCCCATAACAAACTACATCCTAAATTCACAGCTACCTGGGACCAGGTTCCTGTCATAAATTCTTAGCTTTCCTCAGCCTCAGCTGAGCTCATTGCTTGTCTCAAATCTTGAGGCTCTGATTGGTGCCATGATAAGGTCTTAGGCTCTCCTGAGGGCTTAGCATGACAACAACAGCTTTGTAGTGCTGGTACAAAAGTTAGGCTGGCCAAATTGGAATATTTTGCTTTAAACCTTCAGAAATGTATCAACTGCCACTCTAAATTCTGGAAGATAATCTACCCCATGTTTGATTCATCTGCTCTGTCATTCATGCCAGTTCTCTAACTAGGTGTTTCCACTTTTTCTAATCATACAGAGGTTGCATCTTACTTCAGTTACAGTTCCACCTTTGTCATCTCACTATTCCCCTCTCCATCATCTTATTCCTTACTCTTCACTGACTTTCTTTTTCTCCCCTACATGACCAACAATCACTACCATGTCAGCTCTATTGGCACTTATCTCCTCCAAATGCAATAGCCCTGATGAGGTTGACACCAGACTCCTGTATCTCTCTGCTCCCACAGCGATGTCCCCATCTTTTGTCTCCTTAACCTCTCCTTCACATGGACAGTTTCTGGTGCATTTCTTTTGTAAGAAAGAACAACCTCCTCCCCCTGCAAAAGGGTGCTGAACTCTTTACCACAGGTGACTACAACCCTGTCTCTCTTACTTCCTAATTTGTGCAAATTCCATGAGCATGTAGGACCCATCCAGCTTCCCTCTTCTTTTACTCCTCTTACTTCAGCTCATACCAGTATCACTATGTCATCTCTACTCAGTTCACTGACACCATCCTGAAACAGATGGATCAGGACCTAATCACATCTACAATCTTTGCCAACCAGGCCAAAGCCTTTGACACAGTTGCGATTCACAGTAAACTGTCACATAATTTAGTTGGCTTTGTATTGTTTTTGGAAGTTGACAATGCATTGGCAACTCACAATGTGTTGTTTTTCAGCAGTTTTACTCAAAAGCAATGTCTATAAAATATTTTTTAAACTCAATTAGAATTCATCTGCATGTAGTACAGTAGTAAGTAACATTTAATTTTTATACAGGGATAGCATACTCTGGCCGAAGCCTATTTTCAGATGTGATCCATAGCCTTCACACAATACAATACAGCACAATACAATACAATACAATACATAGAGAATAATGCCTGTGCAGGTCTGTGGTATGAGGAGTTTTTGCACATCTGAGGTGTGTGATGATCCATAAACACCAAGAGTGAAGTTTGAGTGGTTTATGAGATTATTACACACTGAGGGTGCATGAAAAATCCACATAACACAAACTTTGCACAGGCATTATTTTTTTATAATTACTGCTGCAATGTTTGACAGAGGCAAAAACTGTAAGCTGTATTTGTGTGAGCAAGCGTGTCTCTGAGCAGCCACTCTAGTCACACAAATAGAGTGTGCTTTCTATCACGCTTTAGTGAAGTGAGAGTGCAAGGAAGAAAATGCCATAATAACCCTCTATCAAATTATTACGGAATTCAGCAGGTTCTAACATCATTTTATCAGGAGTTGACATCCAGTCATTATAGGGGTCACCATTTATTATAATGCAATACAATACATACTAACATAAAATAATACATATACAACATTTTAGAAATAGTTACACACATAGACAATATAATTATTCATACCTTCTTGGAACAGGCTGAGGGTAGGCATTTCACATGTGGCAGCACTCAGTCTATTCCAGAATCACAGAATTACAACAGATACCTTTTTCTCCATATCTGGTAAATGTTTTTGGGACTTTAATTATTTAATTTTTGTTAACCAGGTAAGCACATTTCCTTTTTCAGGCACAACCTGGGAAATTACACAAAGAATGATAAACATGGCAATGCATACAGTATGATAACAATGAGATACAAAAAACAATGAATGTGAAACAAAATTAACAAGACATTTCATTGTTGACCCTTGGGAACATTGTATCGTAAGTGGCATCTTCATTTTGTTCAATTGACAGGTAATGAGACAACAGATGCTTTACTTTGGGGGTAAGGACCTCTTGGCCCACCTAGTCTGCCCAGTTTTCCCTGCCTACTGTACCATTGTAGACCGCACTCGATCTCTGGTCGTCTCCTCCCCTTGTCTTACTACAGTACTAAGGTCCCCTTGTATTTGTCCCATGCATGCTTGAATCCTATCACTATTTTGGCACCTACCACAACCGCAGGAAAGCTGTTCCAAGTGTCCACCATGCTCTCCGTGAAGAAGTATTTCCTCACATTTCCTCTGAGCCTCCCCCCCTCCCAACTTCATAGCATGATCCCTTGTCCTCAAACTTCTTTTTCCATGGAAAATGTTACCTTCCTGTACCTTATCAATACATGTTAGATATTTTAATGTTTCTATCATATCCCCCCCTTTCTCTCCTCTCCTTAGAGAGTACATATTCAGTTCCCTTAGTCTTTCCTCTTAGGGCTTTGGAGGCAAGCCCTGCACCATTTTGGTAGCCCTCTTTTGTATCATCTCCACCTTATCAATGTCCTTCCAGAGGTGGGGCCTCCAGAAGTAGACACAGTATTTGAGGTGGGGTCTTACCAGTGATCTGTACAAGGGTAATATTATTTCCTTTTTACTACTGGTGATACCCCTCCTTCTGCACCTGAGCATCCTGCTGGCTTTCCCCCCTACCTTATCACACTACTTGACTACCTTTGGGTCATCAGAAATGATTACCCCCAGGTCCCTTTCCAGTTTGGTGGTTGCCAGTACTTCCACTTCCCAATTGATACGTAGCCTCTGGGTTTCTGTGCCCCAAGTGCATGATTTTGCACATTTTTGCATTGAAACCCAGCTGCCAAACCCTTCACCATTCTTCCAGCTTTTTCAAAACACCCCTCATCCCCCCGTGTATCTACTCTGTTGCAGATTTTTGTGTCGTCTGCAAACAAGCATACTTTCCCTTCCAGCCCTTCTGCAATGCCACTAATAAAGACATTGAAGAGGGCCAAGCCTGGTACTTACCTAGTATATAATTGTTGTATATACATTGTTATTATAATTGTCTTACTCTTCCCCCAGGGTGCATCTGAAATCGAGCAGTAGTCTGCTCAGCATGCCTTCCTGGTAAAACCTTTAAATAAATAAATAAAATATTCACATCTGGTGCTAAGGGGAACCCAGTCTAAATAGTGTTACAAGTCATAATGGTGGTGGAGAGTTTGTCAAGCAATATACTAACGTTCATGCTAAGGTATGTGAAAGAGCAAGTAGGCTGGAGCTCATAATGCTCTTATTCTAAGCCAAATGGTAATAGGATAGGTCACAACCTGCATTGACTAATTTATCAAGTCTGTATTTAAAAATACTCTTAGTCTCACTAGTAACAACATCAAGTGGTAATTTATTCCAGGGTCCCACAGT
The DNA here is from genome assembly GCA_016271365.2 of Neoceratodus forsteri. Lineage (NCBI taxonomy): Eukaryota > Metazoa > Chordata > Ceratodontiformes > Ceratodontidae > Neoceratodus > Neoceratodus forsteri. The sequence goes on from CM057449.1 coordinate 378,789,079, forward strand.
TCTAAGTGTAAAAAAGTATTGACGACTGGCGTGTTTAAATGTTTGTTTTCATTAATTGTAATGGGTGACCTCTGATACTGTGGGTATCATTTTTTAACTCTTATCCTAGTTCAGTCATAAGGTAAGGATTCTGAATGATGTAAAAAAATAGCAATAGGTCACCTCTTAGACGACGAGTGGATAAGGACATAGGGCTGGATTTTCAAAGGCCGTCGTATGATGCAAGGTGCTTGCATCAAACAAGTCTGATGCAAGAGGTAGCTTGAGCCAAGGGCAGCACTGAGAGCTATTTTCAAAGGCAGCCTGCATCACCTAGCAGGCTACCTGTGCCAAAGTGTACTAGCGCCTGCCTTGTGCCACGAAAGTGGCTGCAGCATGGTGCTGGGGGCTTGCAGCAGACCCAGACTGCCACAGCCCTCAATTCCCAATTTTCAAAGACCTCCCCAGGAACTAAGTGCCAAGTACAGTTAGCACAGGAATGGGCTGGTCTAACGGTACTTAGACATCTCCTGGGAGGGTCACCCAGTATGTGCCACTGTGTGGCCTGCCCCAATCCATCCCCAATGGGTGCTCCCTGGTGATTTAGTGGTCCCCCTTCCCTGCCCCAACTGTGACTGTAAATAGCCACCCTGGGGATCTATTGTTCCCCCCTTTCCGCCCTGACTGTGACTGTAAATAGCCACCCTGCTGATGTAGTGGTCCCCCTTCCCTGCCCTGACTGTGACTGTAAATAGCCACCCTGGTGATCTAGTGATTCCTCCCCTGCCACGACTGTGACTGTAAATATCCACCCTGGTGATCTAGTGGTTCCCCTGCCCTGCCCAACTGTCACTGTAAATAGCCACCCTGGTGATCTAGTGATCCCCCTCCCTGCCCTGACTGTGACTCTAAATAGCCACCCTGGTGATCTAGTGGCCCCCCCACCTGGCACGTAATGCCCACAACCCCGCACCCCCCAATCCATACCTGAGATTTGGCGACCAGCATAGCCCTCAACACACCACCATGGCTGGCTGCTGAATGAACTGTCAGTGTACGTACTGTATACAGTACGTGCACTGACAGTTCACTCGGCAGCTGACGGTGGTGGTTTGTAGAGGGCTGTGCCGATTGCCAAATCTCAGGTATGGATTGGGGGGGTGCAGGATTCTGGGTAGTATGTGCAAAGTGGGGGAGTCACTACAGTACCAGGGTGGCTATTTACAGTCACAGTCAGGGTGGGGAAGGGGTATCAGGTCACTGTAGTGCCGTTGATGGACACATCGGCCATGGCATTGGGATCGGTAACCAGCATGGCTCATGTAAGGCTGCAGCTTCACACCTCATCCCACGGCACTTGTGGCATTCCTTCTGTGTGCGCCATCTATTTTCACACCCATTTAGTTGCCACAAGCAGCGGGACTTTGGAACCAGGACCATGCCCCAGGTAAAATCAGGTGCAGGGTCCTGGATGCATCAGCATTCAGCACAAGCTGCCATTGTCGCAGCTTGTGTCTGTGTTTTGAAAATTCGGTCCATAAGATTTAGTGTTTTCAGTCTTTTATCATATGTTACATTTTTCAGCCCTGAAACATGTTTTGTAAAACATCTTTGAACTTTTTTGAGTGAATTCCCAACAGTTTTTTTAAGGGCACCATAGCAGAGGAGCGTATTCCAGGTGTGGCCTAACATATGACCTATACAAGGACATCAATGCCTCGGGCTCCCATGATCTGATATTTCACAGAACAGACCAAACTACCCCATTGGATCTATTGATGTCTCCCTGTATATGTTTATTATGGGTCATGTCATGTGAAATTGTAATGCCCAGGTCCTTCTCATCTGATGTATTAATGAGTACAGATCCACCCAGTCTATTAGCGTAATTGAAATTACTGGTCCCTAAATGCATTACTTTGCATTTGTTAGTATTCATTATCATCCTCCATTTGTTTACCCATGATGAAATGATATCCAAATCATTTTGACTAGCAGTAGCTTGTGTTAAATTAATGCATGGGCCCCCAATTTTAATGTCATCTGCATATTTGGTGGTGATGGAATAACAATCATTGGTCATGTCAGCAATAAATGCCTGAAAAAGGCAAGGGCCCAATACTGAGCCCTTTGGCACCCCACTAGATATCCTATCCTCACTGGATGATGAGCCATTGATGACAACATCTTGGGTTCGGCCCTGGAACCAATTGCTAATCCAATTAATAATAAAACTATTTGTATTGAGTTTATGAAGTTTTTTGATAAGGGCCCAAGGAGGCATGACATCAAATGTCTTACTGAAGTTGATGACAATGATGTCACAACGTGTTTTATGGTCAAGAAAGGAGTTGATATGCTCATAAAAACATAACAGGTTAGTGAGACAGCTTCTACCACTTTTGAATCCATATTGCTCCAGATCATGGTGATTTAATAGAGGAGTAATAATGTCTTTTATAAGACTGTCTAAAAGTTTGCAAACAGAAGAGGTCAGACTTATGGGGCAGTAGTTCTCCCTGTTTTTTTTTGGTCCTTTCATACATATTGTTATAATGTTTGCCTTTTTCCAGTCATCTGGGACATCATTTTCTGCCAGGAATTTTTCAAAGATTACATTTAAGAAGAAGGCAATATCTTTTGCTAATAAAAATAAGAGCTGTCCTGCCAGATTGTCAGGACCAGAACAGTATTTATCCTTAAATGAAAGCATCATTTTATTAGTGTCTCTTCTTGGAAACAAATGTTAGGGTCCTTATTGTTATTTACAGTTTGGGGTAAATTATCATTTGTGTTTTTGAACATATTACAAAATTCTTTGTTAAATAAATTGGCCATGGACTTGGGAACATGAAGTAGTTTTTTATTATGTAAGATGGGGCCAACTTGACATACTGTTTTTTCAATGAATTAATATATGAATAACTTTTTTTACTGTTGTTCTTTTTAGCATTACTAGTTAGGTGATACTCCCATCTTGATTTGGCCTTTTTAATGAAAGATTTACATTTAATCTGAATTTTTTTATAAGATTCACAATTGGATCTTGTCCTGTTTTTAACATAAGTATTGTATTTTTTAGCTTTAAGTCTTATTAATCTTTTAATAAATCGCCCAATGCCCGAGTGACATTATTATCCTGATCACACTATTCCATGGTAGTCTAGTAGGGCTGTGCAGAATATAAAATTCCACCCACAGAAAACCCATGGAATGACTATTCCAATTTGAAAGTTACATGGAATTTCTCAAAATTTTAAATTTCAGTTATTTCACTATAATGTTAGATGTACGTGTCCAAAGTACACAATATTTGGAATGTAAACGGTACCGCTTGGCTTACAAGAGCGTACCAAATTTCAACGCTACAGACTGAAAGGGGCAGAGTTATGGGTGGCTAAACATTTAATCAAAATTAAATCTTCAGTTTTTTTGAGATAATTTTAAAATTTCTTATCAGAATTTGTCCACAATATCAGGATTTAGAGAAGCACCTAGAATGCATATATGCACCATGTTTTAAGCCTCAAACTTCAATGGGAACTGAGTTATAGGTAGCCAAATATTTTGCTAAAATTTGTATTTCTGTAACTTTGGTATAATCTTGATAGTATTTATTGAAATGTTACAAAAATTAACAGGTATACAGGTTATCACTACATTTGTATGTGCACCTAATATCAGATTTCTAGCTTTAAATGGGACTGAGTTATAGGCTGCCAAACATGTTGCCAACATTTAAATTTCAGTTCCCTCTAATTTTAAAACTACTTATCCAAATTTAACCAGAGCTGAAACATTTTAACTATTATACCACATGCTCATTTCTGAAAAAGTTCATATTTTCAGCATTAAATGGGTTTGAATTAAAAGTAGCTAAACTAGCTGGCCCATCGGTGCAGTGATTGGATTTCCCCTTTCGACACTGGAGATCTGGGTTCGGGAGCAAACTTGGGTCACTGGAGGGCCAGCAGGAGGAGAAGGCTTGAGCATCCCAATACTGCTCACCTTCTTCAGGTGGAGGGAGGGAGGGGACTAAGGTCCACAGTTTGCCTGACCCCAGGTGGAGGCTTGAGGTACAGCAAGTTCTGCAGTTGCAGGAGGGGCTGGTGGGAGCTGTGTGGTGGACATCAGTGCATTGCACCTTGATGTCAGGGCATACACCACACAAGGTTAAAAACAGGAGGAAAAATGCACCTCCAGAGCATGGGTAAATGGATCACCAGTACCGACCCTCATTACTGCTACCTGGCTGACCACCAAGGGACCCAAAGAAATATAGACAATATTGGGGCATTTGGGCTCCACCCCATACCCACCTGGGGGGTACAGCCATGGCTCCATGGGGGAATCCCCGGAGATCCAGGTAAGGCAAGCCATGGGGTGGTTCACAGGTGTCTCCTGAAGAAGTGTAGCTCCAGGGTGGGGGGGAGGATAAACGGGGGAGAGTCATTAAACTTTCACAACATTTAACAATTTAATTTTACAAGAATGTAAACTACAAATTTATAAACCCCTGAAACTATAAAATTGGAGAATGCAGTAGAATTAAATATGGCAGGTTCTTAGACCTTACAAAGAGACTGAGTGTGACAATTTTATTAATTGTTTGCTGTGTGAAATTGCAAAATACCATGTGTACTTAAAGTCAAATCCCATGAGTCTTTGTGAAAATTGTAGAATTTCATGAAAAATTCCATAAAACTGGAATTTTCTTATTTCACTCAGCCTTATCTGGGAGATTCTAATTAGAGGATAGGGATATAAGAGGCAGGTAGTGCAGGGGGTCACCCGGTTCTGGAGTTAAATGCACAGTTTCACCAAGAAATGGACAGCTGAGATGGGTAGCACAACCGCGGTAGACCCCCAGGTTGGAGCAAGAAAGCACAGAGTGTCAACAATTCCAACTGGAATGCAGAATATTTAAGGATCACATCCAGTAAATTTATGATCCAGGGAGCCTGGTGTACATGCAAGTCTAGGACTTAGCGGTACTCAGAAAGATATAGTAGGGAAGGACAATGTCTTGGGCAGTAGGAAGAAGAATTCTGGCTATTCCAACAGGGTAGGTCAATAGGAAAAGGAGTAGGTGACTGACGTTTTAAGGGAGTTTGTCACTGTAAAGAACAAAGAGAATATCAATGGTATCAGTAGTTCTACTGAGTCAATTTGGCTATGCCAAAAGAGAAAGGGGGGCATAGTCACCCAGACAGAAACAGCAGGACTGCAAAATGATCAGCCCAGCTTATCAAATAAAGTAGTGATATGTGCATTGTTGATGTTAAATTCCACAAAAAAATAAAAATTCTGGATGCTTTATCTACAGTATATGCTATCATAAATATATGAGAAAATGTTATTAATCATTTTTTTCTTCTGCAAAATTAAAACTGCTTAACCAATTTATCTAGTTATGTTAGACACCAGAATACACTGATTGTGGATATCCATGCCAAATTTTTACTCTATGCATGCAAGAGCAGAGAAGTTACAAACATCCAAATTTTTGATAGTTTTCACAAAGTTTTGCAAATATTTACATAGTAAGGTTTTGAACCCCTGTAACTTAAAAGTCTCTTATGTAATTCTGTCCACATTTAGATCATTCTATAAGCACTACAAAGAGGTTATCCATACTAATTTACACATGCCTAGCTCCAAATGTGCCTGAGTTATATGCTGATGAATCTTTTTCGTGCTATTTCCTGAAAAAAATTAAATAATAGATTTTGAGCACATATAATTTTGGGACAATGCATCATATTGTCATTAAATCTGGCACATTGTTAGAACATCTATCATCAAGAAAGCATACCAAGTTTAAGATCCCTGACCCAATAGATGTTTAAGCTATATGCAGATAAAAATGTTCATGAAACTTCACACAAACAATAACATTACAACATTTGAGCACCTATAATTTTGAAACTATCAATCCAAATGTCATGATATTTGTCACGTTAGTGGCCATTGACCCAAAGAGTATACATTCCAAAGAGCTCTAGCATGAATGGCAGCTGAGTTATAACCAAATTACTAAATTTTAAAAATTCTATGAAATTCGAATTTCATGGAGTTTTGCTAAATTTCATCGAAATTACACAGATTCTGAATTTTCCCATTCTGCACAGCTCTATAGTCTAGTGATACCCCTTCTGCTCAAGCCCCACTATAATTGATATCATCTGCACCACCTCTGTGTCCCACTCTCTTAGCACCCACCACCCACAGCCCCATCTGCCCTGACCCTGATGCTCCTATCCATAGAAGCAATCACAGCTGTTAGTGCAGCAGAGACTGTGACTAGCAAAAACCCTCTGCTCACCACCTCAGCTGGCCAGTGTTTGCATGATAGAGGGTAAGCATGCATTTATTATAGAAGCAGATGATTCTATAGTGTGTGCACACTCATTCCCTGTCATGCAGACAGCAACCAGCTGAAGTGTGAGCAGAGGATCTGCACTGGTCACCATCTCTGCTGAAGTGATGGCTGAAATGGCTTCTATGGTTGGGTGACATGGGGCAGATAGGAAGTATGTGTGGTGGGTTCAGAGTGTGTGGGATGAGGAGGGGTTTATACATGTTATACTGGGGCTTGGGAAGCTTGGGGGTACCACTAAACTACCACAGAACAATGTGACTAGGATAATAATGTCACTCAGGTATCAGATGGGTGGGGGCACCACTAGACTACCAGGGAATTCAGCAGTGTGATTATGCTAATAATGTCACATGGGTATCAGGCAGGTTTGGGGGGCACTAGATTACCAGGGAACAGTAGAATCAAGATACTAACTTCACTTGGGCTTTGGATGGGTGGGAGGTGCAACTAGACTACCAGGAAAAAGTGTGATTGGAATAACAGTTTTACGAAGTCATCAGGAGTGTGGTGGTACCACTAGACTGCTCGGAGGGGGGAATTGTTTAACCAGGAAAGACACACTAAGCCAGAGCTTGTTTCCAGGTGCAACTTGGGAGCACAAAGAAGTTAAGTGACTTGCTCAGGGTCACACAGTATGCAAGTGGGAGCTGATGGGAAATGAGTGACTGGGATAATAATTTTACTCAGGCATCAGGTGGGTAGGGGGTACCACTAGACTACCAGGGAATAATGTTATTAGAAATATAATGCAACTCAGGCATCGGAAGGGGGGATACCACTAGAAAGCCTGGTAATAGTTTGATCGGGATACTAATTTCACTTGTGCATCAGGTGGGTAAGCCCCAGAGACTACCAGGGACCTCTACACATTTGTGCATGCAGGTATTAGGCAGGGCCTCAAATGACCACATGATGGCATGCAAATGGCCCCTTAGAACCTTGTATATCGTATGTTGACATTAGCATGCTGACCACTGAATGTCACTCCTAGGAGCAAAGGCACCATCTTACTTGGGAAGGGCTCTCCCCCTTTGTTCCTGGGAGTCTGTTGCCAGCAAGGGACTGTGTTACTGCCTCACATATTCACTTTGCAAAGTGCTAAAATGGCCCCATATTTATACAGGCAGTGCACACTGGACAGGGCATGCTACCTGTATGTATATGGCATGATGATGGCTATGCACTATCCAATGCACACTGTTATTGTTTGTGCAGCACTAACAGGCAACTTTAAATATGGGGCCCTATGTGTACATTACAACCTGCAGTGACTGGATATGTTCATTAAAATGCAGCCTTAATTGGTTTCAGTCAATGACATAACCAGTTGCATGTAAATTGTCTATATGTTATAATCAGAAGAAATATGAGGTTCTCCTTTACTGGAAAAAACACTAGTATCTTCCAAAGCCATGCTGTAGTCTTCCACAGTGTGTGAAATTTATGCTTACCCACAGTGATTTGCCAGCATCCAGTTCCACTCATACATATTTCCATACAGTGTTTCTGTTAAAAATAAAAAGTTCCTGATCACTTTACTTATTTAGTTGTAATTTTGAACCAGTAAAAGCATACTGAACTGTGACAGCTTGTTGCTGGTCTCTGGCATAGTGCCTGGAGCAGGAAGTGTCATTTCACTAAGTCCTTCCCTACCTAGTCAATCCCCACTGAACCCCGAAGGACCATTAATCAGAGATGGGCCTCCTCTATTTACCCTTGATTCATGATGTCAGGGGAGGTGGGGCAATAGTTATCTAACACCAGACTAACTTAGCAGGTCCCACCTCCATTACCTGCAGCACTCTGCAGGTCACACTGTCATGTTACAGCAGCATTTCATGTGCTGGGGAGGTGGGAGTGGTATCATGTCATCAAGCAGTCTATCTAGTGTCTTCCATGATGTGAGTCTGCTTCCACCCCTCCATGGGCATGTACACAACTGATGTCACAATAGGTCATAGATTTATGGCACACTTATTTCAGCATTGCTTGAGGGGAAGGGGCAGACATGATGGTCCTGGTGTCCCTAATGACATAAAATGACTATGTTACTATATATGTTATAATAAGACATACAGATAGTGCGCTGTGGGTTAGGATGAGGGAATTGTCTCAGTTAGCCAGGAACTGGACTACTATTGGCTCCCTCCCCAAATCATGGATTGGGTAGCAGGAGTGGAGTCACTTGCTATAAATGGCCATTGGGGAGAAGGTGGGTTGACTAGGGAGGAGTAGCTTGCTGAACAGTTGGTGTCAGTTCTTAGCACTATACCAGCAGTGGGCAGTGACATAAAATATGTGATTCTGTACGATTTTAAGGGCCATAAACTTTATAGTGTTTTTTAAACTTAAAAAAAAAAATTCTTTCTGTTTTACGCAGTTTGACAAATTATAAAGCACAGTTTCCTCCACAAACATTTTCATTTTATACCTTTACTCTCAAAGGGCCCTATGAACCAATGCTATGCATGCATTATGCACCACACAGCATGGGTGCAGAGGTGTGTAAGATGGGTACAGTTTGCCACGACCTTTATACCACATGCGCTACCTCCCCCATATATGTGCATGGCACAGATGTGCAGTGGTACGGGGGGGGGCAGCAGTGCACAACTGAGGTGTGTGTGTGTCCACATGTGCCATCCAGCTACATGTAGACACAATGGTGCAGACAGCTGGTGATAGTCACGTATCATGGAGCAGAACATTCCAGGTACAATGTAGCCTGAAGGACAGTCTCAAAGGAAGCTATGCACATCAGGGCTCCAATATCTACTGTACAGGGATCCCTGCATTTCACAGGGAACTGGAGTCATCAACATGGAAAATTTTCCCATTGACCTGAACTGGTTCTATGGGAAACTAAAGAAATGTAGCTTCCATAGGAAATATTGTCATCTACAGGGAAACACACAAATAATGCTCTGGGGTTACAGGGAAATGCCATCTGGGAGCACTGGCACATCCCCTCAAAGAATGACATGGGACACACAGCGGATGTTCAACACACTGTTCATTGTACATGTGGTACACATCAAACATGCCATCTCCTTCATCAGAGAACATGATACGGTACTGCACTGTACAGCGTATAATCTGTTCACATGGCACATGCTGGAGTCCCATAGTTTGTGCCACACATCCCTAGTGGCAGTCCATGGCTGTTCCATACCTATGCCTGTATCCCATGGCAAGGTCCCTCATGTCTGGCAGCCAGATACCTACTACCTGTAGGTACCACCACTGTAAATGTCATTGGCCCCTGGTCACTGTGCAGTACAGGTGTGCACAAACGTCACCCAATAATACATGGCATGCACTCTTCTCAGCCATATTGCTGTCAGCAGTTGCAGGGTATCCTGCAGGTGGAAAAGGCAGGTGTGAGATGGATGTGGCTATGTTCTAGACAACCTACCCCCTTGCCAGCTGGCAAACATGCCCCCTTGCACACCACTGCCCTCATGCACCCCCAGCCACATGTATCTCCCTTGCCCTCATGCACCCCCCTCACCCTGACAAAGGGATGAACTCACCACAGTTGGCTCTGGGATGAACCATGTCATCCTGAATTCATCATAGTAGTACTCCCCAATGGATTCAAGCCCCTCTGGAAGTCATATGGCCTGTGCCAGGGTGACCTGGTGCCTCATCCATCGCATAGACAGCTCCTGTGACCCCGGTTGCAGCTGGATGTTGGCCAGACATTGCTGGAATGGCTGCAGTGGCAAGAACACAGGTGTCTGTGTTGGCCACAGAGGCAGTCCCCACACCCAGCATGGGTATGTATCAGCCATACATACCCTCACAGGCTGGGCAATCCCCAGACGAGATCATTCTCATCTTTGTAAAGTAGTACAGTGACCCTCTCCAGGGCATAGGACAGCATCTCTGTAGTCATCATTGGTCCTGATGCAGGGTTACTATGGCTCCCAGTGTCAGACGTTAGGGTGTGGCATGCATGTGACCACAGCCATGCCCCTACATGCCTGTGTACTGTTTTCTTCTATACCACCAGATGACCCCACCTACTGATGCCAATGTATGCTATGGGTGATTTATGCCCATGTATGGTAAGGTCACGGGGCATTCCTGGCTCTGTGCAGCCCACCTGTCCCCACCTGTGCACCACCCTGCATGCACCTATGCAGCCAGGAGACCAGAAGTGGTCCCCTGTGGTCAACCCCTACACTTTGGTGCATGCCATGGCAGGCTACATGTGTCTGGGCCTGGTAGTTGCACATGACCATAATGCCACCCTGCAGTATGTAACCAAACCAATAGGGCATAGAGCCCAATATAAACATTTCTTCTGTACCCCAACCAATCCCAAATTTTCCTTGCTTTTGCTTCAGAAAATAAGCAGAAAACTGTGTGTTTTTTCTTTAATAAAACGATTAGTATCTTCCCATCATTACCCTTACATATCAATAATAATTACATAATATTCTCAATTGGAGGAAGGATCGTCCTTTAAATATACAAGTGTTTGACTGGACTATCAACCTGATTTCTTTTGCCACTCTAATGCCATCTATAAGAAACTCTTCCCAAAGCATGGAGCACTTTAGAGGAACAAAACCAGTATCTCCCAGGACAGACTGGACCCTGTCTTTCACTCCTTCTAGTCGTTTGTCCTTCTACTTCTCCCCACTCTACTGTGTTTTGCCACCTTAGTGTAATCAGAAAACTTCAGCAGCCTCCTTGCTAAAAGTCCCAAAATGTTATAAACAAAATTAACAACAATTACAGGGACATTTTCATGAATGTAGCAATCGTGTCTGAATAGACTCAGATCTTGTTTTGATTCTCATCAGGGAATGCAGGTCAGTTTCTTAAGAATTTATGTCTAATGTTCTATAAAACACAATATCACACTTGATTCCTGGAGAAAGACTTCTTTTTATCCAGAGGACCCTATTTTTTACACACAGTATAAAAAGAGCTTAAATATTTAATTGTAATACTCTAATGTGGGAGCTGGTGGCACTGTTATCCAGGAGAAAGGGGCTTGATGGCAGATGCAAAAACTGTTATGGTGTTCTAAGGAGCATGGGCAAGACAAGGCAACTCATTACAACAGTATTACCTCTAACCAATTCTAATGACTGATGTGTGGTGTATAACTGGCATGAGCCAGAGGTTGCTGTATATGGCGACTCTTACAAGTGGAAGGGAAACAGAGAGGAAATAATTGCACATGGTGTAAAGAGTTGGGAAAAACCTGATCCTAGATTTTGCCTAAGCAGAGCATCATGAATCACAGCTGGAGGCCCGTTCTCTGTTGACATATGCCCTTTGGCTCACAAAATGAGTGGAGAAAGGGAAAGTCTAACCTCAATGGCACTGCTGCCTGGAAAAACAGAATAGAAAATGCCATGACGTAACTACATTTCTGCAAAACTGAAAACAAGAGCTCAATGGCATGATCTATAATCTTCAGTATACAAGGAAAATGGCATACATCAAAGAAAGGGTGGCTAAATTAGAGCACAACCCACACCCTGTCATGTGTCACCATTGCTAGCGTAATCCACCCAAACATTTATATAATTGATATCTGCTAAATCTGGAGGCATCCATTCCATCACAAGGTTCTTCACTTTTAAAACATGGTAGGCTTAAAAAATGAAAAACAAGAAAATGGAGATGTGAGGAAAGTCTACACGCCTCAGTGGATAAAAATAATGGTATTTTTTTACATATGGTAAATGTACAGGGGACTTTTAATTGATTATTTCATCTTTCAGTTCTTCTTCCTCTAATTAAAAGACTGCTCACATTATTAAAATTGAAAGCAATGTTCCCCAAGCTGCCTATACAGCTGCTAGCATTCACTAATTAAACAAATACCTTTCATTTAGTTTTTTTCTAAATTTTTGCAAAAGACATCAGGAGGCCCATATGGAGTGGCAATCTGATTGCATTGAACATGCACCACTCAATGCAATAAACATATGGGTTGTGAGTATTTCTCCACACCTGTACAGGGAAAGATGTAGGGATCACCATGCTGATGAAGCTCTGTGCTATGAACAAAACCCTTACGGACCCCTGAAAAACCACCTGCATGTGTGACAAAGCACCTCTAAACCCTGTGGAACTGTAAGGAGCAGTTCCAGGTGGGTGGCATAGCTGTGCAGCAGCTGAGTGAGGAGACAGTAAGTGACCAGCTATAAAAAAGCTATACATGAAGTAATGGGGCTATGAAGGGGGCAGGAATTCAATGGGTACCAGGGAAATGTTTTTGTAACAGGAGTGGTTGGGGAGCCACTGAACCACCAGTCAAGGCAGTGCAGGACACCATCAATTAAAAACAACAAGGCCCACAAGTACACCATAAGTAGGTGGGTCGGGGACAACTGATGCAGTACTGCCCCATGCCATCACCTCTGGCTATGGCTTCATACCATGTGGCTGGCATAATGCCGTGCCCAGAAGTCTGTGGTAGTCACACTGTGGACGTTTGCTGCTGAAAACCCCATTTGTAGTCACAAACATCTGGCAACCATCATTTGCAGTGCAACATAGCCAGCAGGGGAGACAGCTTCCTGGCAGTTAATACAAGCCTTTGTGTATAGAAGGTTTTTTGGGTGATAGATGATGAAATGGGTAGCCTCTGTATGCCCTTAGAGTCCACCACCACCCACTGCAACTGTCTATCAGGCTTCAAACCTCAAGAGATTCTTTAACTATCACCATCCCTTCCCAACACTCTAAACTAGGGTAGAAAGTCATTTGGACTGCTTTAGATTGTCTCATGTTTCATCACAGAGAGGGTTGTGGATACATGGAACAGCCTTCCTGAAGAGGTCATAGAGTCAAAAATAGTGGGAGAATTCAAGAATGCATGGGACAGACATAAGGCAATTCTAGTGGGGGGGGTAGGAGGAAGTAGGCTGTTGGTTAAATAGGATCTGCAGCTTATCCGTTGGGTAGGGAAATGGGCAGAATAGGTGGGCCAAGCAGTCCTCATCTGCCATCAAATTCTATGTTTCTATGTTTCCTTGTCACAGGGAAGTTGAATACATGTCACAGTCACTTAGGCAGTGAGAAGAGCATAAGTGAATGAGGCTGCCCAATTCCTTTCTGAATACTGAACGAAAGGTCAAAAAAAGTTATTATTTCATCCCCCAACTATAGTGTATAGAGGACACTTGTTCTGCATGGTTTTCTGTCTCAGGCGAAATGCTGTTGTACCACAGTTCAAAGGTCATGGAACACAGTTGTACCATTCTGTGGTACAATAGCATTCCAGCTGATAAGAATTTCCATGTGACCCTCTCTAATCATTATAGCAGAGGTGAGAATACCATCACGTGCACATCAAAGACTCACCACAACTGAATCTACATGATGTCCATGGCATTTTTTGAAAGCCAGAAAATGACGAAAATATTCAGAGTGGAACCAAGCTCCAGTACTAAGTATGGACCTTTGTTGTGTTTTCACAAAATACTGATAAATTAACAAGTTACATTGACTTTAAGATACTTAATATGTTTCTCAGTATGAGCTTTCACTTTTTCTTGAGCATGGGAGAACAGCCCGAGAACAGGAGAATGGTTTGAAAATTAGATGTGATATTTCAATGTTGTATGTAAACTGAGTAAATTTGTGTGGAAAAACTAGTTTTTGATCTACACACTAAAAAAAATACTGGTTGGGCAACACCATGCCCATCCAGCCTGGGCTGCCACCTCAAGGTTTTGATTATTTATTTATTTATTTATTTATTTAAGAGTTTAACCAGGCAGGCATACTGAGTGGAGAACCACTCGTTTCCAGATGCCGCCTGGGGGAAATAGAGTGAAGGGACATATAGGATGAGATACACATAGTCAGGTTCACATGATGCAGAGTGTACAATAAGAGGGCTAAGACGTACATACATTACATGTTTCCACAGATACAAAGTTTACAAAAGTAGTTACTGGGTATTTACATCACATCCATGGTATACAGCCATGAGGCCGGAACAATCTAGTTTGTGAGCCCTACGTAAACAGTTGATTAGGGTATGATTATCAGGTGGTGGCAACCAGAGATCAGGAGGGCTTGTGCTTATGTCTGCTGGGAGCAAGTGCAATGGAGAAAAAGTGTGCAAGGAGGAGTGGGTTGAGGTGGCTATGGTTGGCGGAGTGTTGGATATCTGCAGGCGGGTCATTCCAAAGTTTTGGCAAACGATATTTGAAAGCCGTTTGGCCATTAGAGGTGTGCATGAGTGGGACTTGAAAAATCCTGGAGTCCGAGTGTCTGAGTGAGTAAGCAGGAGAAGGCTGAGTGGCTAGGTCAGAGCCTAGGTAAGGGGGAAGGGTCTGGGACCAGAATTTTGCAGTGACTCTGGTGCAGTAGATTTGTCTGTGGGTTGTGAGTGAGGGTAAGGCTAGGGAGCTGTATAGGTTACAACAGATTTCTCGAGTTTTGCTTTCAAGGTACGTTGTAACCAGAACTTCTCAGTGGCAGCACAGGCTGGTTGTGCATGGCTGCCCAACCAGTGTTCCTTGTGTGTTAGACCTAGAGGCTCTGTTGCATTTCACCCCCCCCCCACACCCAGAAGTGTGACCGAGGTTTTATAAAGAGATTTGACATACTTTGTGCTCTGACTTATCGCCTGATGCCCTCTCACAGAAAGGAAAGCAAACCAAGAATCTGATAATTGAACAATTTTGTACATTTTTAACTGTATTGTGATTTTGGACTAGCTGCAATGGAATGACTTGACTGATTGGAAATGAGGGTTGCAGGGGGACAAAGCCCCACCCACAAATAAAATACCTAAAACTATTGAAATGGGGTTGTGTGGGGGCAAACCCCTCGAATATGGTAGAACTTATTAACATGCACCACTCAGTTGCCTTGGATACCAAAGCGCAAGTTTCAGAAGCTACTTCTGTGGAGGTAAACTGCAACTACTCTAAGCTAGATTATTTCATGGAGCGGCAATTAAATGTTAATCATGAATGTCAGAAAAGCAGGTATCCTCTTCACATACAGTATACATAGTAACACAATAATTTAACTGACAGTATAAACCTAGAGGTTAGAGTAATGAGCTGTGAATAAGCTTGGTACATCCAGCAGACCAGACCTTGGTTTGATTCTCACAACCTCCACTTGCATACTGTGTGACTCTGAGCCAGTCACTTAACCGCCCAGTGCTCCCAGGTTGCCCCTGAAAAAAGGCACTTGTGCCTAGTGGGCCTTACCCGGTAACCAAAGACTAAGACAAAATAAATAAATAAAAATAATAACATCAGAAGGGACTCTAATTCTATCATCTGTATGTGATATTATTTTGCTTCTGTGTTAATTTTTGTTGCAACCGTATTGATAATTATTGTATATTTATATTTTAAAATGTCTAAATGTCTTATGTTCTTGGATGCAGTTGTACAAAAACCATGACTCAATTCACTTTCCTAGTAACAAATAAGAAATATGTAAAAAAGTTGTCCCCTTGCTTCCTAAGCGGGTATGAATAAGTATACTGTGCAAACATGTACAAAGATGGATATAAAAACTATAGAACTTCATAAACCTATTCTACATAAGTAATAAGATATGACATGGTGGGATTTATGATGAGATTGATAAGACACCCAGGGACATGCTGAGGCCTGGTGCCATAGGCAGAGTGCCTTACAGCCACTGGAAGTGCAGAAAACACAGCAAACATCCAAACCTGAACGGCTAATTGTGCTTATAAAATGACTTTTTGTGTCACAATTAAAAAAAATGTTTATGTATATGTTTTTTAGCTGAATACTTCTGCTGGAAGACTGTCACAAGATGGTGATATAGGAACATGTTTTGTTGTCTATATTGTAGTATGCCTTAAGTGTCCCATTCATTGTTGGTTTTAATTAGTTGTTTTTAGTTTCTTCAGACATTTACTTTTCTTTACATAGTAGATCCCAAGAGAGAAGGCATCATACAATATGCTAAGCAGTTTTACAAAACGTAGCAGTCTTGGCCATGGATGGGCATTTGTCTACTATCCTAATCTGGGTTATGGCTTTCCCTACTGCAACTACAAAAATAATGAATTGGCATCTTTTCCCTGCTTTCTTAATCCACACTGGGCACATCCCAATAACCCAATAACAAAGTTTACATGTTCATAATGTAGGCAGTAGCGACACAGAGGGTAAAATATGACTGTATTTCAGTGAAATGCATAAATCTACCCAGCCTACCTAGCAGCAATATTAAACTAAACCTTCCAACACCTCCAATCACTACACATACAGCTTCATCAAACCAACTGACAGGTCTTTCAAAACAGCAAAGAAACACATCCAAACTGAAGCTTTTTATTACATTAACTGACATAAAACAGGCTAAAAGCATGATGTAGCAGGTGTAACTGCCTCCTTCTATCCAGCATGGATTCCAAGCCCAAATGTAAGTGATCGCATAGAAGTAATCTTCCCTTTATGATTATTATTGCTATTATTATTAATTATTTTTATATTTATTAATGTATTCAAAGATCTAACCTTGTTATTAATGTTTATTCACTTTTAAAGAGACAGTAGCACATATTCCCAACTTATGGGACACATTGCAAACCCATTATGGACACAAAAAAATACATTTTTTCACTATAAAAAACATTCTAAAGTGTAGTAAGACACTTGATGGAATATCATGCATCCCATCAACATTTTACTCATGGTGGGAATGTAAACCCACCACATGGGATGTTGTGGGGATATAACATACTCTCACTCATGTCTTCTTACACTACCTACATAATATATGGTTAGGCCTTATTCCTAGGAATATTGTAAGTTTAATTGTCCATAATGGACATCATTTGATTTTTTCTAACTTCTTATTTATAAGTTTTAAAAGCAAAACTTACAAGCAATAATACACAGAGGGATACATGAAATCAATTCCAAGATATTTCTCTTATGTAGGAATTGCAGACACCCTTCCATTAGGTACAACAATGGGGGAAGTACCAGTAATGCAATGCATATCATAATAAAGTCCCACTATTTAATACAGCACAGAGCTCTATAGGGATAATTTTTAAGATTATGGATAAAGTAACATAAAAACATAGATGTTGTTGACAGATAAGGCCCACTGGGCCCACCTAGTCTCCTTTAAATTCCCTACCTATAGTGTCAGTGGAAACCCTATTTGGTCACTGGCTCCCCCTGCCCCTTGCTTCTATGATTCCCTTGTGTCTATCCCATGCATTCTTAAATCCTGTGACTGTTTTAGCCTCCACCATGTCCTCTGGGAGGCTGTTCCAAGTGTACACCACCCTCCTCGCGAAGAAGTACTTTCTGAAATTTCCTCTCAGCCTCCCCCCTCCAGCTTCATATTGTGACCCCTTGTCCTTAAGCATCTTTTCCTTTGGAAAATGCTCCCCTCTGCTATCTTGTTTATTTCTGTGAGGTACTTGAATGTCTCTATCATGTCCCCCTGTTCCCTTCTGTCTCTATCATGTCCCCCTGTTCCCTTCTGTCTTCTAGGGAGTACATATTTAAATCCTTAAAATACAAAATCACACATGCCCCCACAATGCAAAGCATCATGGGCTGCATATGCAAATCACCACAGAATGTTATGTTGGTCCAACTTTAAGCAGAATTGCATAGTGCAGAAAGGCCTCTCACACAGTTTGCAAAGGGTGCTAACAGAAGACATAGACATGTGTTTCGTCCTACCAGGACTCATCAGTATGCCTCGCCTGTTTGACACCCCAGTGGAATGGACCAGCTACCCTTAAGGTAGTGTGTCTTGGATATATTGTGGTGAACCCATTAAAACAAAAAAACACTTAAAAGACAAAGAACCGCTGTGCGCAAACACCGAGGCAAGGGTTACCCCAAAGGGCATTTGGCTGGGAAGCCAAGTTTCAAGAAAATACAAAATCACACATGCCCCCACAATGCAAAGCATCATGGGCTGCATATGCAAATCTCCACAGAATGTTATGCTGGTCCAACTTTAAGCAGAATTGCATGGTGCCAAAAGGCCTCTCACACAGTTTGCAAAGGGTGCTAACAGAAGGCATAGACACGTGTTTCGTCCTACCAGGACTCATCAGTATGCCTCGCCTGTTTGACACCCCAGTGGAATGGACCAGCTACCCTTAAGGCAGTGTGTCTTGGATATATTGTGGTGAACCCATTAAAACAAAAAAACACTTGAAAGACAAAGAACCTCTGTGTGCAAACACCAAGGCAAGGGTTACCCCAAAGGGCATTTGGCTGGGAAGCCAAGTTTCAAGAAAATACAAAATCACACATGCACCCACAATGCAAAGCATCATGGGCTGCATATGCAAATCACCACAGAATGTTATGCTGGTCCAACTTTAAGCAGAATTGCATGGTGCCAAAAGGCCTCTCACACAGTTTGCAAAGGGTGCTAACAGAAGACATAGACATGTGTTTCGTCCTACCAGGACTCATCAGTATGCCTCGCCTGTTTGACACCCCAGTGGAATGGACCAGCTACCCTTAAGGCAGTGTGTCTTGGATATATTGTGGTGAATCCATTAAAACAAAAAAACACTTAAAAGACAAAGAACCTCTGTGCGCAAACACCGAGGCAAGGGTTACCCCAAAGGGCATTTGGCTGGGAAGCCAAGTTTCAAGAAAATACAAAATCACACATGCCCCCACAATGCAAAGCATCATGGGCTGCATATGCAAATCACCACAGAATGTTATGCTGGTCCAACTTTAAGGATTTAACTTTAAATCCTTAAGCCTTTCTTCGTAGGCTTCTAATGTAGGCCCTGCACCATTTTGGTTGCCCTTCTCTGAACTGCCTCTATCTTTTTTTGTACTTATATTTTATTGTTTTCACATAAAACAATTACATACAAGCTATCTCATGTCAGAGATCTCAATCAGGTCAATTAAGAACATTGGATACATTTAATTCCATAGGCTTTGTTAGTCTAGACAATCTGATTTACTAAGCTGGGGGTATTTCCACATTTATCAGTCCAGGAGGAATACAGTCCAGAAAAAAGCTGCACCCCACAAGACTTTGAGTGGTCATTTCTTAATAAAATCTAATTATTTCCACATAGCAATAACACAACATCCAGCGTTGTTATGACCCTCTATCAAACATTAATTTCAAACAATTATAGCAGACATCAATATGGCCCCCTCCAATACCCACCGCAACAGTATTTAAGTACTGAAAAAAGATATCTTGATGAATCTATACCAGTCAATCTAGGAATCCCAGAGCTTAAACTTATAAAACATTGTTTTGGCTATTATAAACATCTGATTTTTAAGAAAAAACTTCAGCCATAAGATATTCTAAATAAATAATATCCCCAGACTGCAGTTCCCAACTCTACAGAAGTAAATGTTAGCAATTATTATTTGTCTCTGTGCTTCAGTCCCCTTTTATATTTGTTCCATCTTACACAATGTTTATGAAAAGAAAACCTGGTGTTGCTCAGGTCTCAGTCTCTGAATCGGAATCCGTTTCTGCCATCCTTCTAGCTCATTTGAACTCCTGGGAAAGGGCCACTGCCTTCTTGCCAGCCTCCTCCAGATCAGTATACTGATACACATGGCCTCTGTACTGGATCCTCAAGTGACCGGGCATTAGGAGAGAGTGTGTGACACCTAAACTTTGTAATTTGGCTTGCACACCATCAAATTCCTCCTCACCCTGGTGGCAAATGATAGGTCCAGAAACATGTGGAAGGTGGTTCCTTGATAGTTCAGTCACTCAGTGTTTCTAGCTGCTTGAAGGATTGTATCCCAAATTATTGGGCTTAAGGTGATCAAGAGGGCTGTCCTGGGTAACTCACTGGGGCCTGACACCACTCTGGGTGAAATTTGGCAAGCCCAAACAATTTGAGCTGTGATGGTAGGGTGAAGCTGTAAGGCATCTGGCAACCATTTTTAAGGACATAAAGTAGATTGTCCCCCTCTATATTTTGGGGGAACCCCACTGTACGAGTGTTCGAGGCCCTTTGGGAGTTCTCAATAACTTTTAAATGGTACTTCAACTGGGAATTTTCTTGCTGAAACTTATTTGTGGCTGTAAAAGCTTTCATCACCATAGATTCAGCTGTGGATGCTGTATTTTGTAAGAATTGATTCAACTTTTGCATCAATCACCTGCATAGACTTCTGCAGCACTCACCATGGTGGTTCTGAGTTCAGGGAGGAAGGCCCCATGGCCTCCTCTGGTGCAGTAGTAACCATAGGGTTCTTGGAGGTACTTGCTGAGGCTTTATTCATGCGTCCATCGCTTCAAATTGATATCACTGGATTCAGTGCAGTCTGCCAATGCGAGCGTTTATAGAAGTAGAATCAGCTTAATTTTCAGTAATTATCACTTTCTTTCTTGTTTTAGTGAGTTTTTGGAGGAGCTCTTACTGAATGCATCTCATCAGTGGGAGTGCTCAACAGCGCCCCCAACTGCCTCCATCTTGTCTATGTATTTTTAGAGGTGTGGCCTACAGAACTGGATGCAGTATTTCAAATGAGGGCTCATCAATGACTTGTACCGTGGCATCACCACCTCTGTTCTTCTGCTGGTGATACCTCTCCCTATGCACCCCAGTATCCCACTGGCTTTCCCCACAGCCTTGGCACATTGTTTGGCCACCTTCAGGTCATCAGATATGATCCCCCCAGAACTCTTTCTTGTTTGGTGACTGATAATAAATCCTCACTCATCCTGTGGTCCACCCCTGGGTTCCTGTGCTCCAAGTGCATGATTTTGCACTTCTTTACATTGAAATTCAGCTGCCGCACTCTGGATCAGTCATCCAGTTTAGCTAGGTCCTTTCTAATTTGTTTCACCCCTCCTGGAGTGGGTTTCATGTCATAACGGCGATTGCAGAATAGCGATTGCCGTTAAGGCAAGTGTACATCGCCGAAAATGAATTTTGGCAATGCACACTCACAGCGAGGAGAAAAAGGGCACCCGAGACCTATGGGTTTTGTTGTTAATGTGGGGGGCTGTGCCCCTGCACCCCCCTACTTATTGATTCTCAACTCCAGGGAGGTGCATGTTGGGGTGTGGTGAAAAACTTAAAAAAATTGAAAGCCACCTCCTGGCAAAAAAAAGAAAAAACACGCTGGTCTGGACCCAAACCCTGCACCCTGTACCTCCCGGCCAATGACCCTCCTCACCACACTATTGAACCAGCCTCAGCAGCTGCCTGCCACACCCCTCCCACATACCATCCCTCCCTACCCCCAAGACATGTATACATGCATTTCCCGCCGCCATATGTCACCCACCCCAGTATCCGTCACTCCCCCTAGGAAGCCCTGAGCACAGGTGCCGAATTGAGTCACTGTTTTGTAGGCAACCAATTGCTGTCGCCTTGTTCACTGGGTACTCCTGGGGTGTCCACTCTATTTCAGATCTTAGTGTCATCCGCAAAGTGGCATACCTTCCCCTCAAGCCTCTTTGCAATGTCCCTAATGAAGATATTGAACAGGACTGGCCCAAGGACTGATCCCTGAGGTACCCCGCTGTTCACCCTCCCTTCCTCTGATTTAGTTCCATTTACCACCACCCTCTGTGTTCTGTCTATCAACCAGTTTGCTACCCAGAACACCACCTTATGACCTAAACCCAGGCTGCCCAGCTTGCTGACAAGCCTCCTATGAGGAATGGTGTCGAACACCTTCCTAAAGTCCAGGTAGGCCACATCTATAGCACCTGTCACCCTGTCAAAGAAATCTGTCAGATTTGTTTGACATGATTTGCCTGATGTGAATCCATGTTGCCTTGAATCTTGTGCTCCACTGCTTACAAGGTGCTCCACTATCCTTTCTTTTAGTAGTGATTCCATAATTTTTCCCACCACTGAGGTCAGGCTGACAGGTCTATAGTTACCAGCCTCCTCTCTGCCCCCACCTTTGTGCAGAGGGATCTGCCCTTCTCCAGTCCTCCGGAACTACTCCAGTGTCCAGTGACCTCTACCTTCCCTCTTACCACAACGGCTATATGTCTAATAATATTCCACATAAACTAAACTAATAGACATTAACAAGAGAATGTTTTTCACAAGTATGAATTCATAACTTTGATTAGTTAATACTAGAAATGGTAGAACAGTGAACATAGAACTGATAAAACTGTCTAACAGACCAATTGAACACCTAATAAACAAATACTAGACATGGTATAACAGAAAACATATATTTGATAAAACTGTCTAACAGACCATTTGAACACCCAATAAACATAACAATGTAGTACTTTGAAATTTATAGCAGAACAAGAAATAAAATACACGCCTCCCCCACCCCCCAGTCCTCATGCAGTAACTCGCCTGAAATCATTGAAGATGATAGGAGGGAAAACTGCAGGGAACAGCAGTTAATGGCTTCAGGAGGTACGCCATTCTTTCCACAACAATAACATACTGTAGTACCCAAATCTGCATGCATTTATAAATCTACAAATAAAAACCAGATAGGGCAGTAATCAGGGCACAGCAATAACATTTAGGCTATCAGCAGTACTGCTATAGTCTGTGGTGAGCAAGAATGAGGGGGAGGGAGATTGCAGACGTTACAAGAAGAAAGTCTATAAAAAGTATTTTCAGCTGATCCATGCAATCCCCTCCACACATAACAGTATCAGTCATTAAACAAAGTCATATTCTGCCAAAAGTATCCATGCTGCAAAAATGCATCAGGAGGCAGCCCAAACTACTCCTGCCGTGCTTTGTCACTGGTGGTCTCATGAGTTCATACCTCTCCCACCTCCTCACCACCTGATGAAGCTCCCTCAATCCAGCTATTTCTGCTTCAATTCCTTGGAGGAGCTTGCTCACTTCAATTGCATTATTAAATAAATATGTATGTCCATTCCAGCTAACTCTGAGTTTGGCCGAAATGAGGAGCCAGTGCTAGATTTTCAATGCTCACAGAGATGAATATACCTTATCAAAGGCTTTCCAACACTGCCTCGTGGAGTAGGAGAGGTCAGGAAAAAGTGAAAGCTGTGTGTCCCCATCTCTCAATTGCATCTATCATTTAGCTATGTCAAGAATCCTGTCCTGAACTCCCTCTCCATACAAACCACCAACAATGTGCACAGCCCCATGCCTGCCACCGCTGCCCTGCATGGGGTAATGTGATAAAACTTTTCCAAGGCTAGGTCTTGGTTGTCCTCCACTAGTTTGAGGATTTGTGGTAGCATGTCTTGAATAAAAAGTCGGGAATCTTAACTCTCAGCCTGTTCCAGGAGTCCAGTGACCCTAATGCTGCATTCTCTTGTTTGGTTTTCTACAGTTTTCAGTCTCTGCCTAAGCAGGAAGTTTTCCTTCAGCAGTTTAGCTGTGGCATCCATTGATTTAAAGGACAGTCCCTCCAATTGCTGGATCCTCTGCTCCAGACCATCCACTCAGGTTTACAATGTTGTAACCCAGGGTGTCAGGGCATCTAGTTTTTTGCCCATGTCCCTTATAGATTTAACCAGCTGCACTAGGGTCACATTTATGGTGCCAAGGGAAACCTCCTGCTATTCTCCACCACTGCTGCCCGAGGCTTCAACTTATTGCTGTGGCCTACCATTACATGGTTGCGACAATTTCGGTTTAAAAAAGCTCGTAACTGCTGTCGCGTTCCTGCATTTCTCCATTTTCGGCTTCTCTGAAGTGTTAGACAGCTACTGTGGATACAAAGGTACTGATAAGTTTTATATTAGTTATGGATAACAGCCCCCAGGAGCTCAGTAAGGGAGCATGTGCTCCAGTCCACTGCTAAGCCATGCCCCCAATAGAAATTATTATGTTTATAATATGCACTAGTTAATCAATTATGACATCAACTTGACAAAGTTTTAAAATTTTTACCACAATCTCAATGATGCATATCTGCCAAATATTTCAGAGCATATTCAGGTGCATTTGTGTATTCAGAATACATTTATCCAGCTCTCCAAGTCTTTTGCTTAACAAAAAATACAGCACTTTTAAAAGTCTTTAACCTCCCCCTACCAGGTGTTAATGTTGTCCACCCTCTTTCTCCCACCTTGATCACCCAGAATACCTCCTCCAGCATAACACCACACTATGCTCTTGCTCCGAGTTCCAAGTGCAGTACTATCAAATAATGAATAAAAAAAGGCCCTGATTCCCAGATGAGAAAACAAATTCCATCACTGCCACCAGTGACCACCCACAGTCTGAAAAACCCACCCTCCCCTCCATCTGCCCAACTCTGGCAAAACAGATACACCCCACCCCACACCACCCTCTGACACCAATCATCATCCTCTGCCTATCCCCATTCACCTACACAAAAAGAAAGCAGTCCCACTGTGGGCAATCAGCACAGCCTTCCCTCTACCTTAGCCGCCCATTGTCTTTGAAATGGAACCAGACACGCATTCTGTGGCTATCCTTGATTTGCTTTAACTGGACACAGGGTCAGAGGTTAGTGTGTAAGTTGAGGAAATCTGGCCAAGAGTCTGACAGGCTTATCCTGATGGCTCATTATCAAGGCTATCAAGAGGTGATTATAGGTGCAAGCAGGAATTTCTTCTCAGGCATCATCACAGCTCAAAGAAATAGGCCCTCTGCTTTCTTTAGGGCTTGTATAGAATCCTACACCTGAGAGTCTCTCACATGTAAGCCATCCAATTGGGCTTACCTATCTGGGCTACAGCCCTTTGTCTCCTGTGGCATCTGTAAGTGGTCCCAGAGGGATTCCAGACTCTGGCACCCCGCTGGTGCCTCTGCAACTGCGGCTGCCAATTCTCCTGTTTCTCGGACCCTGTTCTGAGAGGGGCTGATGTCCGGTTTGCATTTCAGCACCTCCAGGCACATGGGACTCTTCTGGTCAGTCCAGGAGGGCAAACAGCTGGACTGGCCACAATATAAATAAACAATATGGTGGCCCATGCCCTACCATGCATGTTCAGCCACCAGACACAAGAAATTTAAAGGAACCACGGCTTCTATGTGTACTTTTGGCTACAGTTATTTTAAAAATGTATCCTCGGCTCCAGGGCAAGCAGGGGAGCCATTGATCAGAGGAAACTGAAGCTGGAGCACCTCCGGGCATGAGAGAAAGTGGTTGCTGCCCTGCTAAGGGCAAATAATAATTAAAATAATGCCAGGACTGTTGGACTGCAAAAATGGCAGCCCCATGGACTAAGCAAGCAAGGGGCCTGCTAGAAAAGTGTAAAAGGGCATTGAATTTGCCCGAGACTGCCACAGCCAATCAGAGTGGGACTTTTGAAAAGGGATAAAAGTGATTGTTTTGCCACCAAAGGGAGATTCAGTTTTGCGTCTGCTGAGAGTGAGGAGTGCAGGGAGAGGGGCTATCCAGCCCAAAGCCTGCACTCAGGACAAACCGATCTGTTCAGCCCCAGATTTAACAGAGAAGTGGAGTGCCTGACAAGACATCTGCAACAGAGAGAGAAAAGTGGGAGCAAGCTACAAGAGAAAGGGACTAAATACTTTGGGGAGAGAGAGAGAGAGAGACAGAGAAAGAGAGAGAGAGAGAGAGACTTCCATAGAAAGCTGACAGAAGGAGTAGAGAGCATTAAGGCCACGGTGTGGGAGCAGGACCTGCAAGCATGTGGTCTGGATTGAAAAGTGCTGCAGTATTGCATCAGAGACTGAGCCACTGTGTTTCCCCCTGTGGGGCAAGCATGGAAAATTGTGTTTGCTGCAAGCTAATATACCGAGTGTTTTGGGGTTAGAGACTGTGCCAGAGCCTAGCCATTGCTGTGAGTAGAGACACACAAAGAAAGAGTGCTGGGGCTAGAGACTGAGTCAAAGCCTAGCTGCTAACTGGACTTAAAAAGCATGTGCAACGGAGGGGTCTAGGGAATCACAGCTACCCTGTCCCTAGACTGAAGAAGAAGAAGAAGAGGAAGACCAGTGGAGGAAGATGATGAGAGGCCTGCTTGGTGAACACTGTCCACAAAGGCCTCAGCGGTGAAGTTGGCAAGGCCAGGCAGGTGAAGGTCAGCATCCCATCTATTCAAGGTGCTTCTGGCTGCTGCAGTGCACCATTCAATCTGGTACCTCCCCAGTAAAGTCAAAGCCAGTTTACTGAACCCCCTGTGAACTGCTGAACTGTAAGTACCCCTTGTCTGCAGCTTTGGGGAGCCTTTATTAGCTAGCAAACTAGGTTAAAATTAGGGGGTTAGGTGGTCCTGGGCTGACTCTGTCAGACAACTGTGTGCAGACTTGAAGTGTCATTGTTTCTGCTGTTTAAAGTTATTTGGACCCCAATGAAAGATCCCCAGTGATGTCCAAACCACAGTGTGGTACCCACCAAGGACTTTAGAGACATTGTGGGCAGCTGCCATTGGAAAGCCGGGTGAACCTGTAGGTGGAAGGTGGGGACTGGGTGGGGGTGAAGTTGTTTTTGTCAGTAGCTACTGTTGTTGTGGCATTTTGCTCCCTTTTTCTCCCCTTTCCCCAATATAAATATTGTTAATTGTTAATGCTATACTCTGGTACTGTGAATCATAGCGACAGGGTTCAGTTTTTATTGTGTGGGGAAGTGTCTTTGGGGCAGTTGTTGTATATTTTCTGGCGGTGGTGACCTGCAATTTGTTCACAGGTATTCCCTGCATTACCTCAGTCGGAGGCACCATGCCACTTCTTCTCTCCACTGCAAAACCTGGGATGGACCCCTCAGAGGTATGTGCAGGTGAGACCCGAGGGCCCAGGAAACAGCCAAGGTAAGTGAAAGGGCTGTTACGAAAAGATGAGAACAGATTTTGTAAGAGAGATGCAAGGGTTTTTATCTTTCAACTAAGATTGTAGATATCAGGGCTGAGCTAGCCTCCACTGTAATTAGCCATGCTTGTAGAGATCAGGAGTTATAGATGACGGAAGTTCAGCGTGTTTGGAGCAGTTTCTACCCTGTTGACATTGATGAGATTCAGCAGGTGCTGTCAGATCTACACTCTCTCAACTGTGTTTTGGACTGAGCACCTGCGACTCTTGTAAAGGCCAGAGCAGTGGTGCTGTCACTCATTATCACAGAATTCATCAATGCCTCTCTGAGAGAGAGGTTACTGCCACCTAGAGTATTTTGAAAGTGGCAGTGGTTCAACTCCTCCTCAAGCAGGCATCTTTAGATCCTGACGTTTATGTGAATTTTAAACCTCTCTCTAACTTTTTCTTTTTTGGGAAAGTTGTTAAGAAAGTGGTGGTGGTGGGGGGGTTATGTGGGCATCTGGAAGAATTTAATATCTACAAGTAGTTTCAATCTGATTTTAGTCATCAGCAAAGCACCAAGATGGGCCTAGTGAGGATTACCTAGAAACACAGAATTTGTTGGCAGAACACGACCACTTGGCACACCCAGTCTACCCAGATGTTCCCTGCCTAATCTGATTCTAGAGACCAAAACCAGTCTCCCGCAACCCTCTCTCCTCCCTGCCTGTTTTATTATACACTCCTATGTCTATCCCATGCATGCTTGAAGCCCCGGATTGTTTTCACCTCCACCACTTCTGCTGGCAGCGTGTTCCAGGCATCTTTCACCATTTCAATGAAGACATATTTCATCACATCTCACTTAATTCCCCCCCCCCAGTTTAATTGCATGCCCCCTGGTCCTTGTGCTCCTTCTAATTTGAAAGAGACTCCCCCCCGCTCGCCCCTGTGAGGCACTTGTAGGTCTTTATCATGTTACCTCTCACTCTCTCCTCTCTTCCTGGGTGTACATGTTGAGATCCCTCAGACTTGCTTCAAAGAGCTTCTCGTGCAACCCCAACACCATTTTAATTGCCCCCCTCTGGACTGCCTCTACCCAGTCTATGTCCTTTCTGAGATGTGTCCTCTAAAACTGGACACAGTACTCCAGTTAAGGTCTCATTAGCAAGCAATACAGTAGCAATACCACTTCACTCCTCCTGCTGGATATACCCTGCCCTATGCACCCCAGCATCCCTCTAGCCCCACTCACTGCTTTGTCATGTTATTCTGCTACTATGAGGTCATCAGAAATGATAACCCCAAGGCCCCTTTCTTGTTTAGTGACTAACAGAACTTCCCCTCCATTCTATACTAAGCTCCTGGGTTCCTAAGCTCTAGGTGCACGACTTTGCACTTTTCGGCATTGAACTCTAATTACCATGTTTTAGACCACTCCTCAAGTTTGCCCAGATCCCTGTTCAATCTATCCACCTCCCTCTGAGTCTCCACCCTATTGCATATTTTGGTAGTACCTGCAAAAGGGCATACCTTTTCTTCCGGTTTCTCAGCAATGCCATTTATACAGCATTGAATAGGACTGGTCCTAGTTCTTAGCCCTGTGACCCCACTGGTCACTCTCCATTCACTAAAGTGAGTGACATTAACCACCACCCACTGTCTACTATCTGTTAACTAGCTTCTACTCAATTCACCACTTTGGATCCCACCCCTAGGCTGCTGAGTTTTTGTATCAGACTCCTGTGTGGCACAGCGTTGAAGGCCCTGCTAAAGTCCAGAATGGCCATATCCATTGCCCTCACCTGATCTATTTCACTGGTCACCCAGTCAAAGAAATCTATCAGATTTGTTTGGTATAACCTTCACCCCATGTATCCATGCTGCTGTGGTCTTGCAACCCATTGGAGTCCATAATACTCTACCAGGGTTTCTTTTAGCAGGATTTCTATTCATTTCCCCCCACTGAGCTAAGACTGACTGGCCTATAGTCGCTAACCTCCTCCCTGCTGCTGTTAAGTAGCGGGACCACATCGGCTCTTCTGCAGTCCTGCAGAACCATGCCTGTTTCCAGTGAGCTGATGAACATGGCTGTCTGTGGAACAGCTGGCACATCCCAGAGTTCCTTTAGAACCCTTGGACATATTCCATCTGGTCCCATAACTTAGTGCACCTTCAGAGCTGGAAGTCTCTTCCAGACTCTTTCTTCTGAAAATGCACTTGTGTCCACCCCACCATTTCTGCTATTCCTTGGTGATCTAGCCCCCCCTCCCTCCACTGTGAAGACTGAGCAGAAATACCTGTTCAGGTGTCTGCTTATGAATGATTTTCTGGTGCAGGATCATCGAGAGGTTTCCATATCCCTGGGTTACTTGGTGGTGCATTGCCCAAGGTGGAATTGCAGGGGAGGTGGGTGGCCATTTGTTTTTAATCTGCCTTGTGACTCACTGCGTATCCCATGGGAAATATCAGGTCTTCTGAGTATGTAGCTGCCAGATGTGCTCTAGTTGTTAGTTGCAAAATTATTCTCACATTTATTTATTTATTGAAAATTGGTGATTGGGAAAGGCACAGTGAGCAAAGGCTCATTTCCAGGTTCAACCTGTGTGAAGGGAACAGGGGAGACAAATACATAGCATTTACACAGTACACACTTAATGCAGTTACATAGCATTGACACAGTTCACAGTTACAGTAAAGTGGAACAGAGTACATGATTTGAAACATACAGTAAGTGCAATAAGAACAAGCAGCAAAAACAGGTATTTCAGCTACATCTACAGTGGAATAGGAAGAAATTGTTTGGGGGGCAGGTAGCAGAAAAACAGAAGTGGGGGAGGGAAATAAATTCAGCTTGTGCCTGAGGGAAACAGGGGAGGAAGTAAAATGGAGGGAGTCATATACCATCTTCCAGGGTGTGGGAGTGCTTTTATGCAGGAGTTGGCAGATTTCCTGGTCGGAAAAGGTGTTGAATTCCTCCAGACGTTTGGTGTTGGGGGACTTCAATGTGTGGTTTGAGAATGAAACCATGCCCCTTAGTCAACAGCTCCTCCAACTGATGATGTCACTGGGACTAACACAGGCTGTTGTCTCTAGCATATATCAGCATGGACACACTCTGATCCTGATCTTCTCATTGGGTCTTGACATACGTGTGGTCAGGGTTAATTTGGTCTTTTGTTTGGATTATTACATAGTGTCATTCCTTTGCAAGGCCCCCTGTGTGGTTAATTTCCCTTCGGAGATGATCCCATACCATCTGAAATATAATTTGGAGGTTTGCAAACTCATGGGGATATCTGATGTCTCAGTCATGATGTCTGCTTCTGCACAGGGATCTGAGGATGCTGTGAAGCACTATAACAGTGCTTTTACAGTCGCCTTAGATTCCCTAGCACCTTACCATCTCTGTCCCTTGATATTCCGTTGAAGCTCTCCCTGGTACTGAGATGTGCTATACCAGTTGAAGACAAAGGGATGGAAGTTAGAGCAATCCTGATGAAGATTCTGGTCAGTAGACAGCAGATTGGCAATGAAGGCTCACTATGGTGAGTATCAACTAGCAATTGCCCTGAAAAGATAAAGTTTCTGTCATGAATGATTGCTGAAAATAGAAATCTGCCTGCTCAGTTCTTTCGCACAATGGACAGGTTGATAAATCCACCCTGTCTATGATCCACTTGAGTTTTTCCATTGAGAAATGTGAAGAGTTTGGCAGTTCCTTCTCTGATAAGGTGTTATCAATTAGATCAGGTATCTCCACAAGCAGTCTGTCAAGGGCTAGCAATGGTCAGCCTTTGAGGCACATTACATATTTGCCTGCCTGGGATGAGTTACGGCCAGTTGTTAAGGAGGAGGTGCTCCATGTGATCTCTTGAGTCTGCATCCCACCTGCTGTATGCTGGATCATGGGCCTATAGTACCTGGCTGCTTTCCAGCTGTCAGGAGGCCTTGGGTCCAGTTATTTCTCAGATTGTCAGGTGTTCCTTGAGGAAGGGTGTCTTCCCATCTACTCTGAAAAGGGCAATGGTTAAACCCCTTCTGAAAAAAGTTATTGTACCCTGATGTTCTGGGGAATTACAGACCTGTCTCTAATTTCCCCTTTCTGGAGAAGATTATTGAAAAGTGGTGGAGAAGCAACTTGTGGATCATCTGAAAAATCTCAATATCTGTGAACCTCTTCAGTCAGGTTTTTGGTCACGCCACAGAATGGAGTCCACACTGATCAAGGTAATGAATGATCTCCTAATTGTGGGAGATTCAGGACTTTGTTCCATCTTGTTCATCTTAGATCTCTCATCAGCATTTGATAGTATTGACCATGGGGTGCTTTTGGATCACCTGAGGAATTATGTGGTCTCTTTGGCACAGTATTGTGCCGATTTGAGTCCTACATAACTGAGAGAATGCAGCAGATGGCTCTTGGAAATGTTCCAGCATGAAAAGGGGCACACCATTTAGGTTCTAAAATCAAAACTTTAATAGAAAACATTAAAGATCTGCTTTGTGATAGCATATAGACCTCTCCCACATAACAGTTGACAGTTTCGTGCTACAAGTGCTTTTTCAAGACTAGATCACACCAGCACCCAACAACATTATATGTTCTCTTCAACAAAGAAATTCAAAGTGCTAATTAAAAAGGGTGTAACACAAAAATGTGCGTGCCTGAAAGAAATGTTAAAAAAAAGCACATCAAGCAATGAATACTATATGGAAATGGGGGTGAGAAAAGGACAGACTTCAGGTTGATTACATGTAACGCAATTTAAAAAGTACTCTTAATAATAATGCAGATCATCGACGTCCATGTATGAATTCTTCCCACAATCATTCTAAATAAGGCACTTTAACATACAACATGGGAAAGAATACCAAAGGGAAAAACAGCTCTATAAAACTAGTAAATAAAGCTGGTAAATAATCTACTGAGCATAAATAAATGTTGCCTATAAATGTCCTTAATTAGTAAATATCTATTGCAATCATATACAGTACCTAAATTTTATGAAAATCATATACATGAATTTTATAAAAAGAACATGGCACCTCACACAAAATGACAATTGGAGAAGGGGCAGGGAGTACAAGGAAATCAAGAATAATAACAAACTGAACTGGAGCCACCTAATTATCATAAAAATGCCCTTATTCAAAGTACTGACATGTAAGTTAGAAAAAAAAGCTGTAAAGCAGTCAATAATTAGACTATAATAATCACGGCATAAAAATGGCAGCAAAAGATTTATGCATGAATAGCAATTATGTACATCTAACCCATACCTGCCATTTACATGAAATGGTAAACAACATCCACTGTACAAAAAAGGGGAGGTGGGGGTGAGAAGAAACAGGAAAGACGAAAAGACTGAGGACATGCACTCAGGTACTGCATAAGCATGTAGATACTGAATACTATTTTGTGGGAGCCACCACGTTTACAACATACTGCTCTTGTTAAACGTCAGATCACTGAATATGTCCAAAACTATAATAAAAAGGGTGATTAAACCGGTGGCAAACCGCTTGTGCATGACAGCCAAAACTAACACTGCAAAAGCAGTTGTAGTTTGTAACTACTTCTCTGCAGGAGCCACTTAGTGTAAGAAAACTGTCCTTATTAAAAGTAAGATCATTTAACATATATCCAAATACATAATAAATAGAGTGGTTAAACTGGTGGAAAACTACTTATGCAAGGCTAAACAAAAATAGAGAACTGTAAGTAAAACTACATGCAGAAAGAAACAGAAATGGAAAAATACAATTGAACAGCAGACATGCATGCATTATTGTTAATCTCTGAGGAATGGTGACAGCTGAAAATAATCATTCAAACCAGGGCTTCTCAAGGAACCTAATGTATATTGCCAGAAAAATTCCCTCTAAACGAGTTTTCTATCAAGATCTCCTCCTCAAGGACCCAAGGTCAATTTCTCTAAAACTTGAAAAACAAATGTATGGAAGCTGTCACTTTTCATTACATGTTAAAGCAAAGGATTTGTACCATCCTTACATTCTGATGCCCATAAATGTTCCCGAATTCTGTTACAAAATGGTCTGATAGTTTTCCAATATAAAAGGCTCCACAATGGCATTTTGCCATGTCAACAACTGACTCTGTCCCACAAGTAGCAAAGTCCCTTATCTCAAACATTTTTGTTGTATTGTTACTCAAAAAATGTCTTCCTTTTATGTTGGCGCGCTTGCGCAGCCAACATCATGGGACAGTGCAGCTTTAGAGGCGTGGTCGCTGTTGGACGAATGCAGGGCATGCACCAGTAGGTGCGTCCCACATTCCCCAATCAGCCTGCATGCCGGCACCATACCATGCATACATAATGGGGTGAGCACATCTAAGAAAAGGTCCACTGCAATCCGAGCAAAGCTCGTCAGATGCAGCAGTCCTTATCTTGCCATGCTCACCGCCATTATGT
The DNA here is from genome assembly GCA_016271365.2 of Neoceratodus forsteri. Lineage (NCBI taxonomy): Eukaryota > Metazoa > Chordata > Ceratodontiformes > Ceratodontidae > Neoceratodus > Neoceratodus forsteri. The sequence goes on from CM057449.1 coordinate 378,822,536, forward strand.
ACATGTCGGGACACAGCCATAGAACTACCCGACTTGAAGTGCCCAATCCCCTGTCAGCTGCCCCTGCCCCCTGTGAATGTACCAACATGGAACCCCACTCCCGTGGCATTAAGCACCCCCAATCGTTTAATGCCGGTGGTGCCCAATCCCATTGCCTTACCCCACCCCTTTCCTTGTGTGCCGACGGGGATCCCACTCCTCGTCGGCAGAATCACTCCCAATTGTTTTAATGCCAAGGGGTGCTCAATCCCCTTGGCTCTGTGCCCCTTCTTGTGGTGCTGATGGGGTGCACAATCTCCATCGGCATAAATTCGCCCCCCGTGTTATTGTTTGCTGACGGGGTGCCTAATCCTCATCGGCTACAGACAACCCCCAAACAGTTAGGAGGCACACTGGAGCCCACCCCAGTGTATCAAATCTCCTGGGGAAAATAACTGTCCCGCGATGTTTTCTTTTTTTGTTTTTCAACCTGTAAAAGGAAAACAGTCCCTCGTAGTCTCCATGCCCCCCCTCCCCCACCCACCCTGCACCCTGCCTCCTCCCATCCCCCACCCCATACTTACCTCGGAGCTCAGCGCGATGATCATTGGTGGACTGGGAACACGTCTGCACTCTTCAAAGCCGACCGCGAACTGAGGAAATGCCGGCAAGCTGTATAATGGGATAGATAGGATTTTTTCAACTTTAGTACATATCTCAGGCATTTTTGCGAACTTTGGCCCCTAATTTTCAACATGGGGTTTTTGGGACCCCTTCTCATGAATTCTTACACTGTCGTGGCGTTATTCAGTACCAAAAGGTGATTTCGCAGTCACTGCATGGAATTACCTTTTGGGACCATGTAAGGAAATGACAGTGCCACTGTTCATGAGGGGGGCTCTTAAAAACCCTATGTTGCAAATTTGGTGGGAAAAATCCAAAACATGACTGTTTTACGAGTGTGCATAACAACTGTGCAATGCACGCTCGTAAGTTAGTGAATTTGCAATATTTTCATGCCAGATTCTCAACATTGGCATTTTACCACACCTTCTTGTGAACTGTACAGCTATCATTTTTCACATCCTGGCCGAAATGTGTTTTCAAGCTTCTGGCACAGAATAGTGTGGTTGTGGTGCAAAATCAGTGTTTGGGACACATTACAAAAATGACAGTGACACGGTTCACGAGCAGAGATCCTAAAATGCCTGTGTTGAAAATTTGGTGACAATACTCCATAAAGTGACTGTTTTACGAGCATGAGTAGCAACTGTGCAACGCACGCTTGTATGTTACCGCATTTGCACTATTTTCATGCCAGATTCTCAACATTGGCATTTTACCACACCTTCTTGTGAACTGTACAGCTGTCATTTTTCACATCCTGGCCGAAATGTGTTTTCACACTTTTGGAGCAGAATAGCGCATTCACTGTGCAAAATCAGTGTTTGGGACACATTACGAAAATGACAGTGACATTGTTCATGAGCAGAGGTCCTAAAATACCTGTGTTGAAAATTTGGTGACAATACTCCATAAATTGACTGTGTTACGAGTGTGCATTGCGCAGTTTGCATGCACGCGCGTACGTTGGCAAGCTTCTAATATTCTCACTCCACATTGTCTACAGTGCCATTGTTCTGCACCTCCTAATGAACAGTACAGCTGTCATTTTTCACATCCTGACCAAAATCTGTTTTCGCAGTTCTGGCGCAGAATACCGTGCTCGCTGTGGAAAGTTTGTGTTCGAGACACATGATGAAAATGACAGTGACACTGTTCATTAGCAGATGCCCTAAAATGCCTATGTTGAAAATTTGGGAATGAAAGTCAATTAAATGAGTGTTTTATGAGCATGCATTGTGCAGTTTGCACGCACGCTCATGACTTTGTGAATTTGTAATACTTTCACTCCAGCTGTTCATCACTGGCATTTTTTCCATACCTCCTTATGAACACTGCAGCTGCCTGAAATGTGTTTTCGCATGTCCGGCACAGAATTGCGGCCCGCTGTCTGGAAATCAGTTTTAGGAGAGTTTGAGAAATGGGTGACACTATTCATGAGCAGAGGTCCTAAAATGCCTATGTTGAAAATTTGGTGCCGAAACTCATACAATGACTGTGTTGCAAGCGTACATAGCGCAGTTCCATACACCCTTATAACTTCATCAATATGCAATATTTTCATGCCACATTTTCACCACTGGCATTTCTGCATCTCCTTATCAACAGTCCAGCTGCCATTTTTCACAGCCTGCCCAAAGCGTGTTTCCGCAGCTGTGGCACACAATGGCGTGCTGGCTGTGAAAAATCACCTTTTGAGACACATTCACAAAATCACAGCACTATGCATCTCTAGCTAAGCCACTCCCACTGCCAATGCCAGCGCGACAGCATTCAGCATTGACAAATGCTTGTTACTTACTCTGCAGCAAGAACAAATGCCAGAAGGATGTGTTCTGTAAAGGTTCTTCTGTGCTTCCCTGCTAGTGCTGTAAGACCCCAAATAAATAGAAGTTACTAAATCTCAAATATTGCTGCTTCTTCTGTACACCATCCCGAACCCACCTTTAACAAGGGGGTTTAAGTTTCTCATCACTTTCTAAGACATGCCATGTTTCCGAAGGGCTTCAGAAATCAAGCAGTTTTGTGGAGAATAAGTAGTAATGTTGTTCAGTCTTACATTTTTATGTGGTGCATTTCTGTTAGAATTATATGTCAGCAATTCCAGTCTTAGTTTGTTTATTACTGATGACAACTTTCTGAATAACCTCCTCTGGATAACCCCTCATTTTAAACCTATTGTTCAATTCTATAGCTCTTCAGTTAAACAACTGTTCAGTACCACAGTTGTGTTGAATTCTATAGAATTCGCTTTTGGTAACATTAATCTAAGTATACAAAGGATGGCAAATGTGGTAGTTTAGGAGGGAATTTCAGTGTGTTTGTTTTTGAAATAAGTCTGTTATAATCTGGTTATCCTGTGTGATAACTGGAATGTGCAACAAATCAATGTTCAGATTTGCATTCACTGTAAATCTCAAGTTCTCTTTACTGTCTTCCAGATATTGAACAAAATCATCTAATTCAGCTCATGTCCCTTTCCATACTAGAAACAAATTATTAATGTAACACTTGCAAATAACAATGTTTTAATAGTAAGATTTTTTTTTCTGCTGTTAGAATAAACTGACTCTTCCACACATTCAAATAAATGTTTGCATAATTTGGCGGTGAATGTAGCGCCCATCACTGTTTCCTTGACTTGCAGGTATGACTTATCCTTGTAGTAGAATACATTAGAATGCACTAGTATGGGTGACAAATGATCTGCTCAGTGTGAGGGATAGGGGAGAATGAACTATTCTCATCCTCCTCAACCTCTCATCAGCGTTCGACATTGTGAATCATGGGCTGTTGGTGGTCACACTGAGGGAGTGTGTTGGACTTACTGGCAAGGTTATCATCTGGTCTGAGTCCTTCCTCCAGGGCAGGACCCAGAGGGTAGTATTGGGGAATTATTCCTCAGACCCAGTGGCCCTGTCCTGTGGAGTAGTTCCCCAAGGTTCTGTCCTCTCTGCCATGTCATTTGCAGTGTATATGCTGCCCCTGGGTGAGATCATTAGGCATTATGAGATTGGGTTTCATTGCTATGGTGATGACACCCAGCTCTACCTGTCTTTGGCACCAGGAAGTACAGATGCAGTCAATGCATTAAAAAAGTGCTTGGCCGAGATCCAGGCTTGGATGACGGTGAACTGTCTGGGACTCAACCCAGGAAAGACTGAAGTGTTGGTGGTGTAGCCAGGTCAAAGGAGGGAGTGGAGGCCTCTGGGGAGGATTTGGGACTATATTTAAGGCCATTCAAACTGCAGACCTCCACCAAGATGAAAAATCTGGGCATCATTCTGGACAATGAGCTGACACTGGATGCCCAGGAATCAGCAGTTGTCCAAAATGGGATTTACCATATCCAGAATGTTGCCTTGATAAAATCCCTTGTCCCTCCTAAAGATCTGGCTACACTAGTACATGCATTTGTTACCATAAGGCTCCACTACTATAATGCATGTTACCTTGTGGTCAGGTGGGGTGCTGCAGCACCTACAGAATTTGGCAGCCCATCTATTGATGGGTCTTCTGAAATCTTGTCATATTTTGCTGATGCTGCCCTATAAGACCTATAAGGCTCTACATGGGCTGGGTCCAGGTTACTGGTAGAACTACTGCATCCCTACTGCCCCAGTCGATCTCTGTGGTCAGCAGGGGAGGGCTTCATTGAGGTGCTCAGGGTGAGACTGAAGTCATCATGGAATCATGCTTTTGAGGTGGCAGAACCAATCTTATGGAACTCAATACCTGGTACCCGAGTGGGGCCCCTTCTGCTGAGATGTTTAAGAGAGGTTTGAAGACATTCCTATTTCTACAAGCCTTTGGGAGTAACATAATTAATAGATTTTAATATTGCACCTCTGATAATGATTATAGGGAACTTAAGTGTAGATGGGATTGATGATTTATTATATGTATATTGTAAGGGATGTTTAGATGCACTATTTGATTTTTATGATCTCATGGCGTTTTTGTTGTGAGAGTCCACTGAACCTTCTGGGAAGGATGCCTTAATTAAATAAAATCTACTACTAATGCTTATAATTTAACTCATTTTCAGTGAGGGGTCAGGATGAATTCAATGGAACTGGCACATACTTAGATTTTTGATACAAAGTGGTACGAAGGGACTCTAAACCTCCTGAGTAGGGAATGTTTGTATATGATGAAGCCATGTCTAACATAACCAGCCACCAGTCATCTTCTATGTATGAATCATCCAGAATATGTAATACTTGAGTAGTGTTTTTAATTATATATAAATTGAATCCTTGTGCCAATTCCCGCATGTGACTATAAATGAACTGGTCTAGGGAAAATGTGTGTGTCTTATGTGAAATAATATTATTGCACAAACATTAATACAGGTAAATATCAATGTCTCTCTCTTGAAGTTACTAGTTGGCTTCATTTCCAGAGGGGGCACAAGGCCCAACGTGAATGTCTCCCACATGAGTGGGCCATTTATACCAACAGTTGTTTGGTATAGAAAAGCCTACAGTATCTAAGGTAGTTTTAAAGTTATTGAAGCTAGTACTATCTACAACTGCTTGTGGAAGCCTGTTCCATGCCGTTGCAGCTTTTATTGTGAGATCTTAAGTTGCATCTAGCATAACTATAATTTAGGCCATAGTCAAACATAAGTTCTTGATTTTGAAGTAATTTATACGGTAACAACAGGTCTCCCCTTTGTCTCCTAGCTTCTAAAGAGTGTAATCCTGTTTCAAATAATCTTGTTTGATAGGTGTAATGTTTAAACCTTGGTATATACTTAGTTAGAGATCTCTGTACTCCTTCAACTACTTTGATGTCTTGAAGTAAGTAGGGGGATCAAACCTGTGATCCATAGTCTAATAAGGGACAAACATAGCTTTTATAAATTGGAATAATGAGTTGTTCAGATTTGTTCATAAAAGAGCGTTTAATTCTGGTGACCATATTTCTGGCGACTCTGGAAACTGTCAATCAATGGTCTGAAGAAGACAGGGAAGTATTTATAGTTATACCCAAGTCTTGTACTTTGTTTGAGCATTTAAGTATACTTTGATTTAAAATATACGAGTAGTTAGGATTATTTTTCCCAAGGTATAATACAACACATTTATCAGTGTTTAGGATCATATCATTTTGACTCGCCCAAATCTCAAGTTTACCTAAATCAGTAACTAGTGAGAGGTGCTTATTTAGAGTGCTAACCTCCCCACCTAATTTAGTGTCATCAGCAAATTTTACAATCAAGTTGTTGATATTTATATCCATGTCCTGAACACATATATTGAAAAGTGTAGGCCCGAGTACTGATCCCTGAGGAACACCACTACTCACTGAACCCTCACTCGAGATGGTATTATTAATAAGAACTTGTTGGACCCTATTATTAAGCCAGTTCTGGATCCATCTGGTTAAATCCATATTTACATCTATATTAATCAATTTGTTTATAAGATTATAGTGGGATACTTTATCAAATGCTTTGGAAAAATCGAGTAAAATTACATCAGATGGAATTCCATTATCAAGACTTTTACTAATAGTGTTAAAAAATGCAATTAAATTGGTAGAACATGACTGTCCCTTTTTAAAGCCATGTTGGTTTCTATCATTAAAGCCAGAGGGTTCCAAGTGAAGTTCAAGTCTAGTTTTAATTAGGCATTCTATAAGTATATAGCAGTGAGAGATCAGACTTATGGGCCTATAGTTTTCAATACATCCACTATTTCCCTTTTTACAACTGTTGGTGGAGCCTACAGGAGTATTGCATCTAAAAAGGAGTGATGTCATGTTTTCTGTCCATGGAACTGACTGAAGGTGTAAATAGTCTCCTCCGCCTTACCCTCCTCCAAGAAATGTTTTCCACCCTCAAATAAATATGCTTTCATGTTAGTCAATGGTTGCAGGGTACTATTTTGTTTCTTAAATGGGTGGTACAAGGACTGGAACCTGAGTAGTGGGAGGCAGCATTGTTTTTTTGGGTGAGTAAGGTCCACTCCACCTCCACCCAAGAAGCTCCAAAAGGTCCATCCCACCTTTTTTTTCTATTAATGTGGGAGGGGCATGAGGTGCATCTATCATCCAGAAAGAAGATTCACATGTCTGGGATGTAGACCAAGGAACATATGTCTGTGGAGTCCCTGCATTTTGTTAAGAACTAGAACAGAAGATACTTAAAATGCCTTCAAACTAACTTAAAAACCCTTGGAACAAATGATTATCAGAGTCACCTGCAGAAGATACTTAAAATGCCTTCAAACTGACTTAAAAACCCTTGGAACAAATGATTATCAGAGACACATGGTGTTTCAAAAGGAAAGACTAAGAAGTGTCTAAAAACTAAGGAAAATAGACAAGCTTTCAGGTATTTCTTAAACATTTATATACTAAAAACAAAGTTCAGCTTTTGGGGTTAACAATATTTGTTTGCCATATTCTATCTATCTATATATATATAGTTTGTCTTTTTAGTACTTTCATAATCTTGAAAGCATTGGTGTTACTAATGCATTTAGAAATACATTTTTTTATAGAAAGCACTGGTGTTACAAATGCATTTAGAAATACATTTTTTTAATTGTCTTTACAGATAAATCATGCATGTTCATGTGAGGGCACATTTGTTTAGGGGATGGGGTTCAAATTATTTTAATCATGGGCACAGTGGTTGGTAAACACAGTCTGTGATGAAGTGTATTTTTCTTTTTAAGTTTGAGAAGAGAAAGCTATGAGAAGTAGAATGGATTAAACACTTCCTGGAACTTTCTGCATAACAAGTTCCCCATGGCACCTCAAAGCATTTGACACTATGATCCTAAGAGCAGTCAGTGTGTTACTTTTGCATAACAAGAGACTAGCCTTCCCTTTTTCCAAATAATATACCATCTTCATTCTCAGGCAGGCAGTTCTGAGCTACTTTTTTATATTCTACTGAATCTTCTCAAAGGAAAACTTCATGTTAAAATCAGGACTATATGTATTGCTGCCAGTTTTGAGTTCTCACTTCAATCCAGAGTTTTGTTTCTGCCTAGGCTGTTAGAGGAGTTTTTCTAATTTTCCCTCTGTGTTTTATGACGTGTGGGGACTGTCATTCAACTTTGTTTTATTGCATCTTCTCCAAGCTAGTCTTCACAGCTTACCCTTTGGTTTGATGTTTAATAGCCCCTACAGCAGGCCAGTGTCTTGTTACAATGTCTTGCCACAGGAAAGAAAAAACACTGCAAACAGGATTCACAGTACTATACAATATACTATAGAAAGTTACATGTTTAAACACACACACACACACACACACACACACACAAAGCAGAACACAGCTGGATAAGGTACCAGTATTTAGGAAACTTGTCATACTTACTCAGAGTCTGTGAATCCTGGCTGTGACTATAGGTGTTTACAACTGAATGATAATAACCACATTTGCTTCACTTGCAGATAGGTAGGCATTTGTGTCTAATTTCTGTTTGACTTACTGTAGGTTACACATAGAATCTGAAAAATTCATAACATGCTGTATTGTGCTTCAATGAACTGATAAATGTGGATTTTGGTTTCTTTTACAAATTCATTTTTCCTGACCATGGATATACTGAAAAAAAAATTTCTCAACGAAATGTTTTTAAATAAAGAGTTTAACTCACAGCAGCAGAAGAAGCATGTTGGCATTAAAAGCTTAGTGGTGTGTATGTAGAGGCAGCAGTATTTTGACATGACTTTGGTAGAGGATTAATTGTGACTGTGGGGTGAGGGAGGCAGTGAGTCTTGATATTGTAGCATAATGGTTTTCTGAAACTTCAGCTTCAATGGGTTAGACTCTGCAGCCATCTGTACAGTATATCACTAAGCCATATGCAGTGTGGTATGGGTAAAACCCAGGTCACCAGACCAGGACCAGTGCTGTAAAATCTGCACTAGGCACAGCTTGTTCAAATATTGCTGATCCAATGGATCAAGTAAATACATGCAAATAAATAAATAAATAAATACTCAGCTTTGCCTCATGCTTCAACCCACCCCAGGAGTGACATTATTACATGATAACACACATCCTGCCATGCCTTATTGCTTAAATATGCCCTTTCTCAATGTACTATACCTTGATTCAGTTAGTGCATGCAACAGCCTTCATGTGAACCCTTGGGGCTTCTCTTTGACTCCTGATGTGTATTTGCTTTAGCTATTGTATATTGTTTGAACTACTTTGGTCTGCTTGATGTGGTGCCTATGTGCCTAAACTATGTAATCTGTTTATCTACTGCTACCCATGTATCTTCAGTGAATGATTTTTATAACTGTCTGCTCTCAGAGCCAGCCATTGTTTTTGGACTTGTTTACTGTGCAGTCTTTGTATTAGTTTCAACAGGTGCCTTTGTAAATGAGTCTCTGACTCAAAGGTTTGTAAATCTGATATTTTTTAAAATAAATAAATGTTTATGTTTAAGCCCATGAAACACCCTTATCTAGTTAATGCATTCACAGTCATAGTGGCTCTGCCAGAGCTTGTTGTAAACTGGCATGACTGCAGCACATTTCCAATCATCTGATATAGTACCATCCCTTAGTGAATAATTAAAAATGATAGAAAAGTGGTATGCCAGTGCAGGGGCAGCTTTACTCAAGAACATCAAATTTACATTATCTGGCCCCGGACTGGATAAACTATTTATTTGAGCAAGCACTGTAAACACCTCTTCAATGGAGAAAGGAGGTTCAATTAGTTGTTCAGTGGATATGGGAAGATTATTGTGAAGTACGGGAGTATATACAAAACATAAGTAGTCATTAAATTTTTCATCAATCAGTGTATCATTTTCTATTGCTTTATTATTTTCCAGTATGGGTCCTACAGTTTGAATTTATACAGGAATATAATAATTTGCTGTTTTTTGAATGTGCAATTTTAAATTCAAGACCTGATTTTACCTTTCTAATTTAGTATTTTAATTATTTTTGTGCCTTCAAATATTCAAGTTTATTTCCATTTTACTTTTTTTGTACCTGGTATAGGCTTTATACTTCAATCTTACTTGTTTTTTAACTTTTATGATTTAACCAAATTGGCTCCTTTCCTTTATTGTTATACTTTTGCTTGGTTGGAACATAAATGTTTTTGATTTCAAAAAGTATGTCCTTAAATGTTGCCCAGGCACTGTCAATTTTCTAATTTTCAAGGATGGTATCCCAATTATTCCTAGATAGGCTTTGGCAAATGCCATTAAAGTCAGCCCTATAAAAACTTATGTCTGCATGCTGTTTTAACACCTCCCTCTCATTCTAGGCACAGCCCATCACAACCATGCACCTCACTTAACTGCCTGCTTTGTAATGATCTCTTTGTTATTTCTCAGCCTGTCAAGGGCCATTCTTTCTTTCTTAGTGCAGTTGTTCAAGGCAGGTTTGTTAGGTTTTATACAAATGTTCCTAATTTCATTTTCAACAAGTTTTTCAAAGACAGTTACCGCCCGTTATATTTTATGGTACTGTGGATTTTTTTGACAAAGCACACAAGTTCTTATTCATCTCTTCCTGTGTTGTGCTATTTCCTGTACTTATTTCTTTATAAAACATGTGTTTCAAATTGAGAGATTGAGTAAATTTGTACAAATGCACAATACTGTCAAATTCTGAAATCTGATTGGTTGGAACAAAATTTAAACCTCTGGATAAAACCCTTATGTCTGAAAGTTGATATGAGGATATATTCACAGCATTCTGTATCACCTCTGGACTGAATTCTTCCACCTTCTCCATCTAAAATCAAATCTCAGGGCATGCTGCATTCTCCTATGGTGTTCCTCAAGGCTCAGTCCTGGCCCCCGGTTGTCTTCAGTATACATGCTGCTGTTGGTTGAGATCATTAGATGGAATGGTGTTGAGTTTCACTGCTATTCAGTTGATACTCAACTACAGTATACCCGTCTGCTACTTCTGATGGAATTCAGGTGGCTTCTGTGGTGGGGAGTTGTCTTGCCAGAATTAATGACCGGCTGGCCTCCACCTGGCTATGTCTCTATCCAGGTAAGATGGAGATTATGATTATCCAGCTGGGTAAGCAGGGCCTAATGATGATAGGTGGTGTAGTGTTTTTTCCTTCACTGGGTGGCCAATTACTCAGAGTTGTTGATGTGTTGAAGAATTCTGGGGACATCTTAGCATCTAGGCTGACACTTGATTAGGAGGTGTTGGCCATGATCTGAGCTGGCATTTATCATCTTAGAAACATTGCTAGGATTAAACTGCAGCGAGCACTTGCCGATCTAGCTATGATTGTAATGCTCTCATCACCTCTAGGCCTGACCATTGCAATGCTTTGTACTTAGGGTTATCTGGAAGCTTGTTGCGATGTATGAAGCTGGTCCAGAATGCTTCAGCCTGGTTGAATATGGGCTCCTCTTGGACGGACTGTACCACACCAGTTCTGCATGCGTAGCAGTGACTGCCTATACAATGGTGCATCACATTCAAGATATGTTTGATTACATTCAACGCCTAACATGGTTTGTGAACTAACTACTTGAAAGACCTCCTGGTTCCCTACCACCCAATTTGATCTCTTTGTAACTGTTTTCTGGGCCTGTTCTCTGTTCCTACCTAATATTTGTGTCATCGTGGAGAGAGGGCATTTAGTGTGGCAGCTCCTGTATTACAGAATGACCTACTTGGTAATATTAGATAAGATCACATGGTGGAGGCCTTCAATACTTCCTTTCAAACTCTTTATTTACTGTAGCATTCCCAAACTATTTTTAGAATTTTATTTCTGTATGTTATTTATTTTATTGTTATTTTTACTATAATGCTACTGAATTATTCCATATGTGTGAAACACTGCTGAATTATTTTATATATGTGAAGCTCCCTGAGCCTTTGGGAAAAGGCACTTAAGAAATAAATTTGCTTGCCTTTCTTTCGTGGACCTGCTGGATTTATCTTCCACCATTAACACTAATGAACATATGGAACTGTTTGAGAGTATGAGGAGGAATGTTGGGGTACTTTGCTGGTTCTGATCATTCCGCAGTGATCATCAGCCATCAATGGTTTTAGGAAATTTTTGATATTCTCCCTGTTTCATTGATTACAGAGTCCCTCAGGATTCCATTTGATCTCCGTTATTATTCATTGTGTTTTACTACTACATGGAGATGTGATCTAGAAGTATGGCTTGGGTTTTCATTGCTATACCAATGATACACAGCAATATCTTTCATTTAAACCCAGACATAGCTTACCACTAGTTGTGCTTGGGAGTGTTTTATCCAATATTAAGTAAAGTAAAGTAAAATATATTTATATAAGGCGCCCTTCCTGAGCTCAGGGCACCTTTACAATACAGTACAATAACAATATTTAAAATTAATAAAACTGATAACAAGGCAATGACAACCACTCAGTAAAACCCTGAAAATGCCTGGTTAAACAAATACTTTTTAAGGATTTTTTTAAATCCTTCCACGGTCAGACTATCTTGTATCTGGCGAGGTAAAGAATTCCACATGGTAGGTGCCATAAAGGCAGAAGATCTTCTTCCAGATGTTTTCAGGGATACCAAGGGAATCTCTGGCAATCCCTCACCAGAGGATTGGAGTGAGTGGAAGGGGCAGCAAGAAAACAGGAGTTCTTTCAGGTAGTGAGGTCCCAACTCATGTAGGGTCTTATAGGTCAGCAATGTGACCTTGAAGGTGATCTGCCACTGTATGGGCAGCTAATGCAGTTCTCGCAGCATAGGTGTTATATGACTAGATCTAGATATTCCAGTCAACAACTTGGCCATCGCATTCTGCACTAGTTGCAAATTGCAGATGTCAACCCCCGGTAGCCCTAGATAGAGGGCATTGCAGTAATCAAAACGACTGGTGACAAAGGCATGGACCAAGGTAGGAAGATCTTCAGGTGAGACCTGGTGCTTCACCCAGGCTATATTCCTTAGATGAAAAAAGGAAGATTTGACTACAGCTGACATCTGCCCCCTCAAGGTCAGACCCTCATCAAATACCATGCCCAGGTTATGCACCTGGCCTGAGGCCATAAGCGGGTTCCCCCCAAGGTATAAACCTGAGGGTTTCCCCACCCATGCCCCTATCATCCTAAAACAAGGGTCCACCACCAATACCTCTGTTTTACTCGAGTTCAAACAAAGCCAGCTGGTACTCATCCAGTTCTTTATCTCCAGCAAGCAGTTATTAAACACTGTGATTGAATCAGACTCCTGTTCAGGCACAAAAGACATGTACAGCTGAGAGTCATCAGCATAGCAATGAAAACTCAGCCCATACTGTCTTATACTGTCCCCTAATGGAAGCATATACACCATGAATAACATGGGGGACAGCACCGAACCCTGTGGAACCCCACAGGGCAGCCAGCTAGGGGCCGAGGAATGAATCCCTGACACCAATCTCTGTGATCTGCCCTCAAGGAAGGATCAAAACCAACTGAGGACTGCCCCCCTCAGTCCATAGAAAAAACACAGGTGCTCGAGCATCACTCCATGATCCATGGTGTCAAATGCTGGTCCAGGTCACACCTGGAAATGAGCCTCAGCTCAGTGTGCCTTTCCTGGTCATCAAAATGTTAAATAATTTAAATTAAAAAAATTGCTGCTGAGAGATCAAGGAGAACCAAGATGGAATAGGATCTCCTGTCTCTTGGCATCAGGAGATCATTTAGTACCCGCACCAGGGCCGTCTTGGTGCTATGCCATTTCCTGAAGCCAGTCTGGAGAGGGTCATAGATATTGTGGCTGGTTAAATGATCCTCCAGCTGCAAGACGACCACCTTCTCAATAACTTTCCCTACAAAGGGTAAGTTCGAGACTGGTCTGTAGTTAGCTGGGCAGTCGGGATCAAGGGAGGGTTTTTTTCAGAAGGGGGCATACTACTGCCTCCTTTAAGGTATCTGGAAAGATCCCTCTCTCCAATGAAACTGCCACTATCCCAGTGAGGACTGGGCCGATGACCTCTACACACCCCACTAGTAGGCGTGTAGGGCCCAGATCCAAATTACAGTAGGTTGGCCGCAAAGTCTGGAAAATCCTCACTATATCCATGACTGCTGGTTGGCTAAAGGTAAACCAAGTCAACTGGGCATTAGTACCACCCGATTGATCAGTGCAAGGTCCAATGGGAAGGCACTGGCTGATCTCATCCCTGATGGCAGACACCTTATCTGAAAAATTGCGCAAACTCCTCTCACTGTACTTGTGACAATGCTCGACCAGCATGGAGACAGGCTGGATTGCACAGTCTGTCCACAGTCCAGAAGAGCTGGTCTGGCCTATTCTTCACTGTTGCAATTTCCCTGGACAGGAACACTGCCTTGTTATGGAAAATTGCTGATTGGTAAATCTTATAATGATCCAACAATCTAAGCTTATCCAACTCCAGGAGAGTTTTCCACCAGCGTCTTTCCAGTCTTCACCCTTGCCTCTTCAGCTCATGGGTCTCCCCATTAAACCAGGGGTCCCCCGGGCAAAGAGTAAGAGGGCGAACATGAGTTGGAGCAATGACATCCAAGGCCCCCATAACAGCCCAATTATAGGCCAACACCATGGGCCATGGGTCCGTGCTATCCATTGGAAATCCTGAGAAGTCCAGCTCCATCATTAGGCCTTCTGAGGTAACTTCTCTCAAAGGATGGAACTGCACTAACTCCTTAGGGGCAGGTATATTTCGGGGGGGGCTGTGAAACTGAATCTCAGGGCGTGATGGTCAGACCAACTGATTGGCTCCACCTCCACATCAGAGATCTCCATCCCCAGATGGAACACCAAGTCCAATGTGTGTTTATATTAGTTTATATTACAATATTAGTTTGTGAATAACTCACAGTGGCTTGAAGTTGAACCCTGGGAAAACAAAGCTGTTACAGTTGGGGTCTGATTGCCTGAGACCATTCATTTGAGACAGTCTGGGCATCCACACAATTAAAAAGGCTAAAAACTAGTCAAGTTGTCTGCAACCTATGGGTCACGCTTGACTCGGAGTTGTCACTTGTTCCTCAGGTGTCCACAGTTGCTGGGAGTGACTTTTGTCATCTTAAAAACACTGACAGGTTGTGATCCTACCTTGATCCTGACAGCCTACTCATACTAGTACATGCTTACATCATCTCTCACCTTGTCTACTACAATGTGCTCTACCGTGGCCTTCCAGCTGGACAGATCTGTCATCCGCAACTAGTGTAGAGCGTAGCTGCTAGACTTTCTTCCGCTACTAGAATGAGTGAGCATATTACTCCTGCACAGCATTTTCTGCATTGTTTTCCTAGTAGATGACAGATCAGCTTTAAAATTCTGCTTGTATCATATAAGGCATTTTACAGACTGGGACCCCATTAATTTAAGGAACTTCTTGTAACTTGCACTGATGCCTGAGCTTTAAGGGTTTGGGGTTGTTAACTGTTCCAAAATCTAGTCTAAAATCTACTGGGGACAGAGTCTGTTTTGTTTCTGCCCCTTATTTGTGGAAAACTCTTTCCATGAATATTTGGACTGCCCTCTTGGTTCTCATCTTTAAAAACAAATAGCAAACATGGCTGTGTAAATAAGCTTTTCCAGGAAAGAGCCTCTCCTTGAATCTGCCTGTGTGGTCTACCTTTTTTCTTAACACTTTTATTTAATGTATTACTGTTGTAAATTGAGGTATTTTATCTATATTGGAAAATATGAAATCTATGATGCAGTGCAGCAGGATAGTGGGAAAGGCAAACTGGATGTTAGGATGCATAGGAAAGGGATCAACAGTAGACACAGGGAGGGAATCCTTCCCCTGTCTAACTCTCTGGTTCACCCTTACCTGAAGTACTGTGTGAGGTTCTTGAGTACATGTGTGCTGAAGGACTGCGAGATGGTGGAGGTTATACTGAGAAGGGCAACCAAGATGATCAAGGGGGCTGGGAGAAAGCATGTGAGGAAAGATTGAGGAACCTTAACATATATACCCTATAGACAGTGATGTACAAATATCTCCATGGAATTTACTGGGTGAAATGCAATGAGCTGTTCATCTTTAGTACAAACACATACAGTACACAAGGAGGAATCCACTAAAGCCATCAGGGATACGGTTCAGGTAGGATGTCCTTATGTGATTTTTCACACAAAGAATGGTGGACAAGTAGAATGGACTACCAGAGGACGTGGTCTATGCCAAACAGTAAGTGGATTCAAAAATGGGTGGACAGGCACAAGGGCCTGACACAAGTAGGAGGGGGTGTAAAAGGTGTGGGGGAAGGAAGTATTATTTTTATAAGACACATACAGTTAGGAGAAGACCTTATTTTCAATAGTAGCCTGTTACAATTGTTAGACAGTAAACATGTGGTACATTTAGAGTATTACATAATATAAGATAACACATTGGTACATTATATATTGTAACACATAAAGTAGACGCAGTGGTAGAGCAGTTCATTTAATGCAATTCCAAGGATGTGCAAGAGTTTTTCTAAAGGCACTTTGGAACTCCTTGAGTGGGTTTTTAAGTGTAGAATTTTGTGTGATAGCTGATTCCAGTTGGTGGCTACTGAAGCTTGCAGATTTGGTCACCATATCAGCATCTTGTTCAGGGCAGGCCATGATCTGTAAGCCTGAGTGAGCGGCAGTCATTCTTCTGGTTTTCTAGGACCAGAGATTTATTTTCAAAGGGTGGTCAGTTGTCTTCACCAGTTTGAAAACCCCACTGAGCCAGATTAGTTCCCTCCTGGCCTGAGGTTGCAGCTTATTAAGTAGTGAGTACATTTCACAATGATGGGTATGGAATTTGCAGGATAAGGCAAATGTGGCTAATTTGTTGTATGTTCCATTGATTTTAGACAAGGCATGTTGTGTTGAATTTCAGTATAACATGCATCCAAAGTCTGTGAGTTAAGCTGTTTTGCCTAACAATTTTCCTTTGCTTACTGACATCAGAATACTCCATTTAACCACCTGCTCTCGACTGTCCAAAAACAGATTATATAGGCAAAATAAGTAATGTAAATGAAGTGTTGTTTAACACTGAGTTGTGTGCTAGGATAGTCGGTAACAGCAAAACAGATAGTGCAAATAAAGTACATGATGTAAGCTAGATGCAGTTTTAGCACCGAGCTGCAGGACAAGCTCATAATCTTCTAAGTAAGTCTTTCAGTATGCGTTGGGCAGTGTTAAGTATACTGTGGTTTCTGAGGTCACTGAGCACTGTTTCAGGGAGGATGGTAAATACATTTGTAACTGGCATTTTAAAACTGTTGGAGCACTAACAAGCAATGGAGACATGTCTAGACAAGTAGTCTGACTGCAGAAGCAGTGTCAATAATGTCAGTAGTGGGTGAGGTTGCCTATAGTTTGTGACTCTCATCTGGAGTAGGTGTCTGGTGGTCTGGATGAGGTGTGAATGGTCCAGCCAGCAGTAAGTCATGCCCAACCCCCTGCTGTCATAAGTAACTCGGTAAACACACTACTTGGGTCATGACCTCAGTGCAGGACACTCATGGTAGGCTACTCAGAAGATGTAACTTGAGCCTGGGAGGAAGGTGGCATCTTCCCTGTGGCATGACTGGCTGGTGGTGGTGAAGGTGTGAGTTTTGAAAGTTGTCCCTTTGTGCACTGATACAGAAGGGGCTCCACTGCCCTCATGGGCTGCAAGGTTGGATACCGTCTGCTTGCTACTCGTGTCCTGGATGAAGAGGGGGAAGGGTCCCATAGTGCGGATGCTGTCATGAGTGTGGAGTGCCATTGCTTGAGCCAAATTGGTGAACAAATACATCAGGTGGCCTTAAGAAGCTTACAGGTTGCTTGCATTAGAAATCTTCTACACATCCTGATTAGCTGCTGGTGGGGAAGGTTCGAGTTGCCAATGCTGTCCCTTTTGGCACTGCTGTGGTGGGAGGGGAGGGAGGGCATTTTAAGAGTAATAGATAGGGTTGGGCAGACTGGATGGGCCAGTGGGCCTGTTTCTGCCATGATGTTCTATGTTTCTCTGTTTCTGTATTATGTGTTTAACTGTTTATCAGTTTTCTGTGTTTTTATTATATTGTACTATGCCATGTTTTTTGCAAAAGGTGTTCTGTGTCTATTGATCTATGTATGTATGTATGTACTATATGTCTGTATGTATGGGCGTTCTGTGTCTATTGATCTATGTATGTATGTACAGTATGCATGAATGTATGTGTGTGTGTATTGTCTATCTGTCTGTCTGTCTGTCTGTCTGCCTTTCTATCAATTTTCTTTCTAGCTAGCTATCTACTCAGTGGTTAAATTGGAAATGTTTGAGAGATGAAATAGTAATCTCTACATTTGTAGGAAGTGGAAATCCCTAGGATCTCTAGGACGTGGAACTCTCAATAGTATTCAATGGAGAAAGGTGTTATAGGAGATGGAACTGAGTTTCTGTGAGTTCCTGTCCAATGGAACCACTCTATCTATCTATCTACTGTATCTATCTATCTGTCTGTCTGTCTGTCTGTCTGTCTATCTATCTATCTATCTATCTATCTATCTATCTATCTTTTAATCTCTCCACCTACAGTATCTATTGTGAAAAAGAAAAAAAGAAAAAAATTAATACCAGCAGCACATATCTTCAAACTCAAGAGAACTAATGTGATTATCTTTCAACAACCTCAAAAGACTATTTGAAAGAAGCAAGCCACATACCTGTAGAAATGTACAGTATTCAAAAACAGGAAAACAAAACTCTTATAAATGCCAGAAACTGATAGTAGCCATGTTCCACTGCTTCACAATCACATGACTATCTAATATTTGTTACCTGCTTCACAGTCAGCCACAACCATTAAATGAACACTTTTGAGATTCACAAACTTGTTAAGGAGTTAACTCCTTTAAAAATCTCTAAAAAAAAAGTTAAAATAATGGCATTTTTTGAAATCCAAATTCTCTTTGCAGTTCTCTCTCTAAAAGTACTCCAGAATGCACTCTTAGAACTGTTAGAGACACAGCAACTGTGCATACACTGCAAACATATAGAAAAGAATCAACTGAAACTAAAGCTTCCAGTGGAAAACAATGGGATTACTAAATCCGAACTAAAAAAAAAAAGAAATTAATCTGTGAGAAAAAGAGTAGGTGTTAAACATGCCCCAAATCCCCATGCGTGTGTGCCTTACACTGGTCATTTATGCCCCTGTAGTATCCATCCCTCACTGACATGAAGAGCAACAAAAAAGGATGAAATGTACCACACAAACACCAAGTACACTACTATCCATTTCTGTATTCAGTGTACAAAAGGTCAAATTAGGTGCACAGGTCAAACACCCTTCCCATCTCGGTAAGGAATGCTATGGATACAGTTGTTACAACACTCTTTTAGAAGTATGCAGCAACCTTTCAAGGCCTGTCAGAGTTTATTTTAAACATGGCTATGTCAGAGTACTGTTTGAATGACCCTGGGCAGCTGCAAGCCAGATGTTCAAAGAGACAGATTATGTGTGATTCCTGCTGTGTCTGGCTTGTGAGACATTCAGCTATATAGTAACGGGGGCCCAAGACCCTTAATTCTTTCCAAACTAGAATTTTGTGCAATGCCAGGTGAATGAGACCATTTTATGTATCTAGAGGCTGGAGCTGGGATGAGGGAGCTAGCTATACAATTCTGAATTAATGGAATCTAAAGTACCACATGAATGTATATACACAACATTTACTTGTATTCAAGCATGCTGTCATCAGTTAACCCACTAATTGTTTGTGGCACCCAAACCATTTCCTCAGGGTGGAACAGTGCTTTTCCTTGCTGTCTAAATGTCTTTTTTCAAACTTAAAAATTTAAAGCATTGCTGCTCTTCTATTTTTTTTTTATTTCTGGCTCTATATTAATTTTATTACGCATCCAGCACCATTTCTGAGGCACCCTGAGGAAGCCCCTTGGGAGCCACAAAACACTGATGGGCAAACAGATGGCAGGGCTGCTTGCAATAATCTTACATGCATCTGTCTGGACAGGTGTGGTGCCAGAGAACTGGACAGTGGCCAGTGGGGTTCCCCTGTTTAAGAAGGGGGGGCATGGACGTCCCAGAGCAACAACCAACTTGTCATCCTAGCATCAGTGCTGGGTAAGGTCCAGGAAGTCACATCAAGGACAGAATAATACAGCACTTGACTGAGGCCAAGGTTCTTGCCCCTTCTCAACATGACTCTTTTAGAGGCAGTCTGGGCCAAACCTTTAAGGGGATGGCCAGAATGATGGTTAGGGGCAGGGTTCTAGACATAGTCTATCTGAACTTTTGCAAGGCCTTTGATACTATGCCATATGAGAAGCTTCTGGACAAAGTATAGTATACCAGTGTGGCATACATAGAAGGAGAGGGGTACTTAGTGGTATGCCGGGACCACTGCTGTTCAACATTTTGATCAAGTATCTGGAAGCTGGGGTCTCCAGCAGGCTGCTTTAAGTTTGATGATGATAGTAAGCTGGCCAATGTGATGATTCACCTTGAGGATGGGGACAAACGTCACGAGGATCTGAACAAGCTGGGAGATGGTCTAACTCTTGGAGTCTTAGATTTAGTGTAGCCAAATACAAGGTGTTACACTTGAGAAGGGAAAACAATGGAATGCCCTACACACTGCATGTGTCTGGCTCCTCTTACTGCAGTGAAGAAGAAAGTTGACCCAGGTGTCATATTAGGCAATGGGATGAAGCATGAAATATTGCAAGGCTGCTGTCAAGAAGGCCAGCAGAATACTGGGGTGCATCACAAGGGAGCTGACCAGCAAGACAGTAATCCTGCCACTTTTCAAGACCATAGTCAAGCCCCTATTGGAGTGCTGTGTGCCATTCTGGGCCCCTCAGGACAGAAAGGACAATGAGGCAGCTATGAGGGTGCAGTGTAGGGCCACCAAAATGATTGGTTTATTCATCCCCTGCCCGCGCTTTCCCTTCCCTTCTTTCTTTTTGTTCCTCTTGTATGTAAGCAATAAGATATGATGGTAAGATGGTTGTCATGGGATAAACACCCAACCCGCTGTGTAGTCAGCAAATGGAATGGTGTTTATCCCTGCAACCACAGACCAAGAGTATCTTACCACCCTTATAAAACTGGACCCCTTGTAAAAAATTAAAATATGGAAAACAAAATTAAAAAAAATGTTGAGTAAAGGAAGAAAAAGCTGCATTTTACAATATGAAGCAATTATGAAGTGAAAAATAGTTCCTATTGAAGTTTACTGTATGGTGCTATTATTATAGTGTCCACTACGCAGTGATGCTGTGCTTGAAAGCCATATGTGGCTTGTTTTTCATCTTAACTGTCATTTCAAATTTTTTTTTTAAATTCCATATTTAGAGTTTGCAGCTTGAGAGAGCGAGAAAGACAGTCACTTGTTGCTGTCAGACAGAGAAAGCACTGTGCCTGTGCGGTCATTTGAGAAAGAGCGACAGAGATGGAGAGAGGGAGATATGCACTTATGGAAGTGAGAGAAAGAGCACCATTTCTGTGCAGCTATTTAGTGAGTGAATCAGCACTGAGGAGAGTGATCAAGCATGATGCTGCATCACAGCAGTGCGCTGCCATAGTTTCAGGCAGCTAAAATTATCAGATGCAGTCAGATCAGCACCAGAGAATATTTTTGAGTGAAACTGGTAAATGTGAAATTTATTTTTAAACTGAAGTGAGTTGGCAAGCTGTACAGTGGGTGGTCTGGCAGCTGGGTGGGTGGGTAGTAAACAGAGAAATGGTAAGCATGAGGAGGAAGTGATGAACAGTGAAGAATGGTAGCTGCTAGGATAAAACTTATAGTGGGAATCAGAGGCCTAGGAAAACAAAAGTGACATAGAAGTAAATCAAAAGATAGGTAGATGGATTCAAATGTTTGATTTTTATATAACTGTGTGTGAGGTGGGTTGAGGTGAGGTTGGGAGTTTATAATATGTGGTGGTATGTACTTTTTTAAAGTTATGGCAAGTCTTGAGTGTTAAGGTTTTTAACTTTACAAACATGACTTCCAGGCATGTTTTTGTATAAACATATATGGAAGGCATGGATATCTGTGCTATATCCTGGTTATCGACTAGGAATTTGGAGAGATGGTTGTTGGCCTATAAGGACCTGAGTTCTGAACCCTTTTGGCCAATCAGAACACAGGAAATTCCCTACCCATTTTATAAGTGTTATTTATCCCCACCTAGCACTTACTACCCCTTTTCTCATTAGCTTTTCCTGGGAATGCATCAGCTGGCTGCTTTGACTGCCGCGCTGGCTACATTACTTGAACAAACCATCCAATCCCATTAATTCTGATACCCATCTGCTCCTACTACTGCAAGCCAGACCAGCCAGAGTGGGGATAGGGAATGGATGTAGCTGTTTGGATAATGCCATGTTGACATTTCAAATGACCAGCCAAAACAGTTTGAGTAGACTGACCCGGACTGATCTTTCTACCGCATTTATCACTTAAGAATTTCCTTTTTTCTAATTCTGACTGTAAATGTTTTAAATGATTTTATTAATGTTGTCAATGTTGCTTTTGTATATGTATTATAATGTATATCATTATGTTTTTTGTAACGGGACGTCAGTGAAAATGGGCATTTTTTGCTCACTGGCCATTCAGCATAAGAAATAAGCAAACAAACAAATCACATTAACATCAACATGCTTTCAGTAGTTTTACGGCGTCATCTGTAAATCACTTCCACACTGCAAAAAATCACTGGATCCAGACTTCATCAGGAATAGGTTGGTGACTATGAGATGATCATTTTGTTCTGCCACTATGGTATGATATGACTGGGGATGGCCAGGCTAGGCAGCAACAGGTGGTACAAATGGGTCTGATCATGCTATGGTGTCTGGGAGTGCGGCTGGTCTTTAGATTTCTCTGCCTTAGAAACTTGCTTTCTTGATTTCCTCTTGTTCATTATCCTTTTTTTTAAATTTCACTATCTCTTCCCATGATGGCTTCCACTTCTCAGTGTCACACTCATCATTACCTATAGTCAGAGTGTAACTGACAGCAGACATTTAATTTCCTCTTGTTCCTCATCCTCCTTCTCCCACATCTGCTTCCTCATGACCTTTCTCCTCTCTTGCTTCTTCCCCTGCTCCCTCTCTTGTTGTACTTCTTCTGCCCCTGCCCCTCTCCAGGGCTGTGCCCAGGACTTTAAGGGTCCTCTTGCAAAACATACTGCAGGGCCCTACCCAATGATCAAAAATTGTGTAAATAATAAGTGACACAACTGATATTGTAAATGCTTTTATTAATATTAGCGATGCCCAAAACAAAACAAAAACAACAACAAACAACCCCCAACAAAAACCACTGTATTTAAACTCTTCAAAGACTTTTTTTTAAGTTATATTTTGTTTTCATGTAGAACATTACATTATCAGTTGTAACACCATAGATGATGGTGACTCTAGCAGTGCAAAAAAAATCACCTGAGAATTGTATTTTCACAAATTAATACATCTTGCTTTCAAGGAGGCAAACTTTTAAATGACATTGGAAAAGTCCACCTGACATGCCAGATCATTTACTATTGACAGTACTGCAAGGGCAGACAGTCGCTCCTAACGCATTGTTGATGTTAGGTAGGTTTTAATAAGTCTGAGTTTACTAAAGCTTCTTTTAGCAGATGCAACAGAGACAGGTAGAGTCAAAAGTAGCTTCAGTGCAAGACGAATGCTTGGGAAAGCTTGAGTCAGTGACACCTGGCACAAGTACTGCACAGTTTCATAAGGACTGCTTTTCATGTCTGCTGAAAGTACCATAGCAAGAGTCACAATATCAGTTTTTAAGTCATACTGATCAATATCACCCATGAAGCTGGCAAAACATTGACTGTGAACTGCTAGGTTAGGTAGCTCACTTGCCTGTCTGATGTCTAGCAAAAAGCCATGCAGTTCTTGCAGTTCCCTTAGTTTTGTGAAGCATTCATTCATGTTGGTTGCCGCTACACCTAACACTGTATTAAAAAAATTCACTTTTATTTGTTCCACTGGGTCAATCACAGGCTCATCTCTTGCAAGTTCTCCAGGCATTCCCTTTTTCCGGCACACTCTTACTTCTGGAAGTATTATTTCAATGTCCGCTGACTGAGCCACATCCTTTGCTTCCTGCATCTTCTTTTCAAATCCAGTAACATGCATATCATTGATGTGAATGTTCAGTGCTCCCAGAAGTACAATTGCATTTGATAAATCCATCTTTGGGCCTTGCCGTGACTTTCTTACTCTGTTTATTTCTGTCAGAATTTTAAGCCAAACAATAAAATAAAAAATAAACTGAAAGTTGATGTTCTCCAGCAATGACTTGCATTCACTGCTTGTGACAGAGTACAAATCTGGCCACTTGTACAATTCTGTAAGTTCAGACATTATATCACCAAGACCATAACATATAGCCTTGACAGCATTTATCTGAGCCTCCCATCTTGTGTCACTCAAAGGCTTTAAGGTGAGTCCCTTCACATGTTGGCAAAGCAAATCCCATCATTTGGTGCTGGCAGCAAACAGAGTATAGAGCCTTTCGACAAGTCCAAACAAATTCTATGCTTCCTTGTTGCAGTTTGCAGCATCGGCAGCAATCAAGTTCAGATTATGGTCGCAACAAGGTATATAGATAGCTTTTGGGTTTAGGAGTTTCATACATGCCTGCACCTCTTGATGCCATCCTGGCATGTTAGCAC
Organism: Neoceratodus forsteri; assembly: GCA_016271365.2. Lineage (NCBI taxonomy): Eukaryota > Metazoa > Chordata > Ceratodontiformes > Ceratodontidae > Neoceratodus > Neoceratodus forsteri. The sequence goes on from CM057449.1 coordinate 378,846,757, forward strand.
CAATGTCATATAATAATAATAATTAACTTTATTTATATAGCACTCTTCAACAATGTATCAGAGTGCTTCACAACAAAACAACAATTACAGCAATAAAACATTAAAATACTATACAGTAGTTCAGTAAACCACAGAACCATAAAATAGTCAATTACAAAATGGCACCAAATGCCTGCTGAAATAAATAGGTCTTAAAGGCAGTCTTAAAGCTCTCCACTGTCAGGCACTCCCATACCCGATGAGGCAGAGAATTCCACAGGGTAGGAGCTGCAGATGAAAATGCCCTAGCTGCAGATGTTTTTAGCCATACCCTGGGAATCTCCAGCAATCCCTCATTAGTCGGGTGAAGCAGCCAGATAGGGCAGTAAGGGAGCAGGAGTTCTCGCAGGTAGCTCAGTTCCTGTCCATGTAGAACTTTATAGATCAGCAAGCCAACCTTAAAGGTGATCCACCACTGAACTGGCAGCCAGTGCAGTTCACACAACACAGGTGTAATATGACTGGATCAAGATGATCCAGATAACAGCCTTGCCACAGCGTTCTGCACCAGCTGCAGGTGGCAGATATCAATCACAGGAAGCCCTAGGTAAAGGGAGTTACAGCAGTCAAGGCGTGAAGTTACAAAGGTGTGAATCAAAGTTGGCAAGTCACTAGGCAGCACCAGGTGCTTAATCCAGGCAATATTCCTCAGATGGAAACTATTACGGAAGATGAAACCATGCAAGAACTACAGAATTTAAAAGTTAATTCACCTGCAGGACCGGATGGGATACATCCCACTTTATTAAAGAAATCTCATCATATATATCAGGACCATTATGTAAATTATTTAACCTATCACTAGAAGAGGGTGTTAGTGTACAAGCATGGAAAGAAGCAGTGGTTATACCTATATACAAAACTGGTGATAAATCTATAGTATCTAACTACCGACCTATAAGTCTGACTTCTGTTATTGGAAAAATCCTTGAAAGATTAATTCTGGCGGAGACTTGAAAAACACATTAATCAATACAACTTATATGATCCATCACAGCATGGCTTTAGAAAGGGTAGGTCATGCTTAACTAATCAACTAATTTTTTTGAACATGTGAGTGCTGCATTGGATAGAGGACTTCCGGTGGGTGTTGCACACTTGGATCTGTCTAAGGCGTTTGACAGTGTGTCACATAGAATTCTTTTTAGAGCATTTAACAAAGTAAAAATGTCCTCATACTTTAATCAACTGGATTAATTCATGGCTATGCAACTGAAAACAATGTACATCAATTAAGGGTGCTTTGTCATCATGGGTCAACGTTACGAGTGGAGTTCCGCAGGGCTCTGTCCTGGGCCCTGTTCTCTTTAATGTTTTAATAGCTTCTATGCAGATATCAGAAAACATATGGATATCCAAATATGCTGATGATTGTAAAATTGGATGCATTGTTAATATCACTGAAGCAATAGACTCTTTCCAAAAAGAACTAGAATCACTAGAAATTTGAGCAAGGAACAATAAAATGACATTTAACGAGCAGAAGTGCAGAGTAATGCACATGGGTCATAATAATCTGAAAAACCTGTACTTATTAAACAATGTAACACTTCAAATAACAGAAAACAAAAAAGATCTTGGGATAAACATAGATAACAAACTAACATTTGAAAATAATACAATGGTTAAGGTACAGATATGTCAGAAAATTATGGGCTGTATCTGGAAAAATATTAAAAGTAGACATCAACAGGTTATTCTTCCTCTTTATACTAGTTTGGTTAGATCGCATCTAGATTATTGTGCCCCATTTTGTGCACCTACCACAATTCAAGGAAAAAAAACAAAGGAAAATTACAAAAAAATTAATGGCATGTTTGACAAACCATGTGGTGAAAGACTAAAAATACTTGGTCTATATTCAATCTAATACAGACAACTTGGAGGAGATCTTTGCATGATTTATAGGATCCACAATGAACCAGGACTAATGGAAACATTAGGAATGGAAAGAAAAACATCTGTATCATATACAAGATCACATAATATGAAATTAAAAGGAGTAAACTGTCGAGCAAAAAAAAGACTACAATGGTTCACACAGAGAGTGATTAATTTGTGGAACACCTTACCAGCATCAATAGTTGAGGGTAAAACTATGGATACATTTAAGAGACTATTGGACAAACATATGGGTAACATTAAATTTGATTACATAAGAGAATTAAAACCACCTTTGGGTGGCAAATTCAATTATAGGCAATGCCTCCTGAACTTGTAAACAACTATGAAACTATGAAACTATGAAGAGGACTTAATGATAGCTGACACCTGAGAATGAAGTGTCAAACCATCATCAAGAATTACACCCAGATTTCACACCCATTCAGAGGTCAGTAACTGTCAGTAACACATCCTTGGCCTCTAAAATCTTCCCAGTTTTAGTCCATTACAAGATTTCCAATAGTTGCTCAGTAAGGGCCTCACCAGGTGTGCTGTGTACATATGAATAGCCAATAAAATGTTCTTTAATAGAAACTCCAGCTTGTTCTTTCTTTACATACCTCAGAAGGAATGCTAACTGTTCAGTGTGAGAATTGTCAGGAGTACAGTCAAGTATGACACTATAATATTTGGCAGACTTACATCCATCAGTGATTTGTTTTACCACTTTGTCACTAAGTAGATGAATTAATTCGTTCTGGATTTTGTTGCTGAGGTAATAAACATTTCCATTCTCCACTCTGGGCAAGTGGTCTGCAAGTATTTTTTATTTATTTTGTTTTTATTCTCCTACACTCCCCAGGCATCCTTCAGGAGTGCCCACTAGGAGCCCTACCCTACTCCCAACCTAAACCCCAGCATCTCCCCTGATCCCTTCTCCCCATATGACCACAGGCAGACCTGACCCCCAGTACCATCTCCGGGGCTGATTCCACCTTCCCTCAGCGGCTACCCCCTAAGTGTGAGAAGCCTACCTGCAAGTCATTGGGTCAGCCCTGTGAGAGATCGTGTGCATGTCTAGGCCGGTATTTGGGATGTGGGAGGGTCCACTGAGGCCACCATCATCTCCCAGCTAGTATAGGAGGCTTTTCTTGCTTTTTCCTGTTACCCCCCCGGCAGAGCCCGGCCAGCAAGGCTATGTATTGCTGTGGCTCCGCCCCCAGGCATTGTGCCATGTCACTACACTGGTGATCCTACAGCCACAATCAGAGGTCACTCCAAGAGTGAACCCTACCCCATACCCACCCCAGGGAAGAGAAAGCAGTCAGCGGTCACTCAATCTCTTCCCTCCCCTGCTGACCCCCGGTAGCCCCAGCTCATTCCTGAACCCAGGTTGCCGGCATGGCGCGAGGTATGGTGTCCAGCGCCTCAACCCTCAGCACCACTGAGCAGGTTATCTGCAAGTATTGGTTCAGCTTTTGCAAGTAACTCCACAAGTCCCAAGAAATTTCCATTGTCCTGAGAACCTAGAGAACTAGTAGACCCACAGAATGTTAGATTTCATTCAGCAAGAAAAAGAACATAATCCACGAGTCTTGTAAGGACATCTCACCATCGTTTTGATTCTTTTGCCAGCTCTTGCTGGAGCTTGTTGTCTATGATATCTCCTTCCTTCAGTCTTTGTTCAAAGTTCATCCATGTGAGAAGATTCTTTCTGTGATGTGGAGAGACTTCATGGTTTTTTAACTTCTTGGAAAGACTTTGCCAGTCTAAAAACCCAGTTGCAAATTTGGTTTCAGGCCCATTCCCAAAAAGTGCACAACAAAAGCAGTAGACAACATCTTTTGAGGGTGAGTAGACCAAATACCTCCTGTTACTAATCTCCCCATTTGGAAGCTTCTGTTGATAATAGCCCACAGTAAATTTCCTTCCATTCATCTTGGGCAAGTCCTTTCCCATACTCCCTGGAGTGATTTGGACAGGTCCATTTCCCACTGTTAAAGCACACAGATTATCTCCTGTGTTCTTAGGCCACATTCCAGGGTCAGAATGGTCAACATTTAGTAGTCCTAATCCTAAACCATGATCACATAGATCTGATGAATCTTCCAATTCTAAGTTCCAAAAAATCAGGGTACTTAGTGAGGTAAACACCAAGGTAGAGCAGTCAATAAGGAGAAGGGCAGGGGTAAATGGAGAAAAAGACAAAGGCAGTAAGGACAGGGATGGAGCAAAAAGAAATAAAGCCATAAAAAAATGGAAGGAAATGAGTACCAATGCCCGTAGTCTAGGTAAAAAGCTCCCCGAAATGGTGGTCTTGATGGAAGAGGGGTGCCTGGATATCATGGCAGTCACAGAAACATGGTACATAGAGAACCATGACTGGGATGTCAACATACCAGGGTACACAATCTACGGGAGGGACAGGGAGGGAAGAAGAGGAGGAGGAGTAGCTCTCTATGTAGGGAAGGGATCAAAGCAATGGAACAGGGAGGAGAGGAGGACCTGTGGGTCACCCTGGAGACTGGAAATGGCACCACAATCCAAACAGGGGTTGTATACAGACCCCCAAGTCAGGAAGGGAATGAACAAGGAAATGACAGAAGGCATCCTTAGGATGGCAGAGAAAGGGGAGATATTGCTGATGGGGACCTGAATATGCCAGATGTTAACTGGAGCACCTTTGCTGCAGCCACATCAAAGAGCAGGGCAATTCTCGATGCCTTACATGGGGCATGCCTCAGACAGCTAGTTTTGGAACTCACTCAGGATTGAGCAATCTTAGACCTCATATTCTCAAATGGGGATGGAGAGAGGATCTCTGATCTTGAAGTGGGTAGCCATCTGGGAACCAGCAACCACCAAATAATGTGGTTTACGATAAACTTAGCTGTATAGTCAAGCCATACAAAAGTGAAGGTACTGGACTTCAGAAGGGCTGATTTTGTCAAAATGGGAGAGTGCTTCAGAAAAGCACTAGCAAACAGGCAAGAAGGTGGGGTGGAGCAACAATGGGGAAACATCAAAACTGCCATCACAGAGGCAACAAGCCTTGGTGTGAAGCAAATAAATAAATCAAAATGAAAGAAAAAAAACACTGTGGTTCTCAAAAGAAGTGGTGGAGAAGGTTAGGGAGAAAAAGATAGCATTCAGGAAGTATAAGGAACCACAGAAGGAGCAGGACAGAGAACTGTACCAGTTAAAGCAGAAGGAAGCAGAGAAGGCAGTCAGAATAGCAAAGGCCCAAAATGAGGAAGAGATAGCCAACTCAGTTAAGAAAGAGATAAAACCATTTATAGGTACATTAGGGAGCAAAGAAAGACTAAGGCAGTGATACTGAGGCTAAATAAAGAGGAAGGTGGTTGGGTGGAGAGTGACAGTGAAAAAGCAGGGATACTGAACAAATACTTCTGCTTAGTATTCACAATAGAAAAGCAGGGGGAGATACCTAATCCAGTCAATAGAATCACTCTGGATAGAGGGGTTGATATTAGTCCTTTCACAGAAGAAAGGGTTCTGAAAGAACCCTTAAAACTGAAGGTGGATAAAGAAATGGGGCCTGATGGGATTCACCCCAGAATTCTAAAAGAACTAAGGGAAGAACTAGTAACACCACTGACTACCCTTTTTAATAAATTATGGGAGGATGGTTTGGTACCTGAGGACTGGAGGAGGGTGGATGTGATTCCCCTTCACAAAAGTGGGAGCAAGACAGAGGCAGAAAACTACAGACCTGTCAGTTTGACCTCAGTCTCTATACCAACACAGACTACACTTGAGTGAGGAGGAAGAAGTGTTGAAACAGAGGATGGAGGAGTACATAGAGGAAGTGAATTTAAACTAGGAGCGGGGTGGCAATTGGGCAGAGACATGCAGAGACCACAGGTTGGGAATATATGAGCCTACCCCCATAACAGTGACAAAGGACAAATGGCAAGTACTATTGGTGATGCTAGTAAAGGAGGCAGGATGGGGGAAGGGTGGAAGGTGGTTACCCTTAATGCTAGAAGCCTTGGAAGGAAAACTGCAGAGTTACAGGTGCTCATGGCAGAGGGAGAGGTGGACATTGCTGCCATCTCAGAAACGTGGGCCACTCAGTACAATGACTGGGACCTGTCTGTACCACGGTACAGGTTATTTCATAGGGACAGGGTGATTGGGAAAGGAGGTGGTGTGGCACTATATGTGAAGGAAGGACTGAAGTGTGTAAGGGAGGAAGGGGAGGAGGGTAGTATGGAGTCACTTTGGATGCAAATCCAGGATTCCAAGAAAGGATTCTTAGAATGGGAGTGGTGTACAGGTCATCTCAGAACTAGCGGGACAGATCAGGAGGACCTGCGAGAAGGGTAATGTGGTGATTGTGATGGACTTCAACATGCCAGGAGTGGACTGGAGTACTCCAACAACCAGGAACAGAAGGGGCAGGTACTGCTGGATGCCTTCCAGGACAGCTTCCTGCTGCAAATGGTCAATGAACCAAGCAGGTTAGGGAATACCCTTGACCTTGGCAGCAAATGGGGATTTTGTGAGAGAACTACAATGGAGGAACCGCTGTCAGGAGTGACCACCACTCAGTATGGATCACATTGGATATGGGCAAGGAAGGAGGTGGAATCTGGCGAGAGAGTACTGGACTTCAGGAGGGCCAACTTTGGGAGAATGGGGGAAGTGGTAAAAGGGTACCTGGCCAGAATTCAATCTAGTATGGACACTAACCAGAGGTGGGAGCTCATACAGCTGGGGATAGTGGAGGCAACCAAAACCTGCTGCAAGGCCCAGAGCAAGAAGACTAGGGCCAAGAAACCGAGCTGGTTCAGCAAGGAGGTCATGGAAAAGGTAAGGAGGAAAAGAGCTGCCTGTAGGAAGTACAAGAAAACAGGGAGAAGGGAGGACAGGGAGGAGTATGTGACGGAATTGAAGGAGGTGACAAGGGCAGTAAGGGGAGCCAAGGCATCTACGGAACTCAGGCTAGCACAAGGCATTAAGAAGGGGGAGAAGGACTTCTTTAGGTACATCAGGGAGAAAAGGAGCTGTAAGGACCACATAGTAAGGATTAGGAAGGGGGTTGGATGGAAGCAGGGTGCAATAAGGCAGAAGCTCTAAATGAGTACTTCTGCTCACTATTTACTAAAGAGAAGAGGGGGTGACACCCAAGGGGGGAGAAATGGCAGAAACAGGGGGGAGGGGGTGACAGATGGGGAAATCATGGAGGGCAGAGTTCGGGAGAGTTTGAAGGCACTGAGGGTGGATAAGGCGCCAGGCCCAGATGGCATCCAGCCCAGGGTACTGAAGGAGCTGGCAGAGGTCCTTGCAGGACCTTTGCAAGACCTATTTAATACCTCATTACATTCGGGGTGTGTACCTCAGGACTGGAGGATGGATCATGTGGTGCCCCTCCACAAGAGTGGCCCCAAGGATAAACCGGGATATTATAGCCCAGTGAGCCTCACATCCAACGTGGTTAAGCTAATAGAGACTATCCTGAAGGAGAGGCTGGTGGCCCTCCTAGAGGCCAAAGGACTACAGAACAGCAGACAGCATGGCTTCATACTGGGCAGATCCTGCCAAACCAACCTTATTTATTTATTTTTTATTTAGTTTTTGTTGACCGGGTAAGTGTACTAGACAAATCCTGCCTATTTTCAGGCACGACCTGGGGAAGGGGGATACAGATGAATGTCAACTGGCCTTGAACCAGATTAAGCTGTTGGTGGTATTTTTCGTGAATCGAGGAAATTTGGCCATTGCACCGGGAAAATTCCCCTGCTCTTTTCGAGAAGTGCCATGGGATCTTTAACATCCACCTGAACTACCACCAGAACAGGCAGATGAGACCTTAGTTTAACATCTCATCCAAAAGACGGCACCTCAGGAGTGCAGCACCCCCCTCATGTTGCACTACAGTGTCAGTATTGGGATATTAACCCAAGTGCCTGGTGTGGGGATAGAACCCACAGCCCACTGATCTCCCAGCCTCAGAGGCGAGTGTGCTACCTGCTGAGCCACTGACACTGACAAACCTGGTGGAGTTCTATGACTAGGTAACTAGGCAGCTGGACAGGGGCCATGCAGTGGATGTCCTGTATCTGGACTTCAGTAAGGCATTCGACTCGGTGCTGCATGGAAGGCTGGGAAGTAAGTTAGCAGGCACAGGGGCAGGTGCAAAGCTGGTGAGATAGGTAGGGAACTGGCTTCAGGAAGGCAACAGAGGGTGGTGGTGGGTGGGAGCTCTCACACCCAGGGTAGTGACGAGCGTGTTCCACAGGGCTCGGTGTTGGGACCAGTGTTGTTTGGGATATTCATTGCAGACATATCATTGGACATCAAGAGCAAGATCAGTCTGTTTGCTGATGATACCAAGGTAGGTAGGAGCAGTGGTGGATGACCTAGGGGGATGGCAGGGGTTGCGGGATGATCTGGCAAAGTTTGAAACCTGGTCAGACACCTGGCAACTGGGGTTTAATGCCAAAAAGTGCAAGGTGCTGCATTTTGGGATGAAGAACCCAAGGAGGAGTTACCAGCTGGGGGGAGTGCAGCTAGCCCAGACAGAAGAGGAGAAGGATCTGGGGGTGCTCATTACAGGGTCAATGAACAACTCAGCACAATGTAGGAAGGCAGCTGCTAAGGCCAACAAAATGCTGGGTTGTATTGCAAGGGGTATATCCTAGAGGAGGGAGGAGGTGATTCTGACACTGTATAGGTCAATAGTTAGACCGCACCTGGAGTACTGCGTGCAGTACTGGCGCCCGTATCTGAAGAGGGACATTAAGTTACTGGAGGCGGTGCAGCGCAGGGTGACAAAGATGATCAAGGGGCTGGGGAACTTATCATAAGAGAGGAGGCTGAGGGAGTTGAACATGTACTCACTGGAGGAGAGGAGGGATGGGGGAACATGATTGAAACCTTTAAGCACGTGAAAGGAATAAACAAGGCAGGTACAGAGGGGCTGTTCAAAGTAAGGGAGGGGAGGGACACCAGGGACCACGATATGAGACTGGAGGGAGGAAGGTTCAGGAGGGAGATGAGGAGACACTTTTTTACAGAGAGGGTGGTGGCTGGGTGGAATGAGTTACCTGCAGAAGTGGTATCCAGTAGAACAGTGGACTGCTTCAAAAGGGGATGGGACAGAACAAGGGGTAGGGTCAATGAAGGGGAAGGAAGGGGCAGCTGCAGAATAAGGGGTGCTAGCTGCACATTCAAGCAGACTTGATAGACCTCTAGGCCTTTATCTGCTGACAAATTTCGTATGTTCGCAGTGGTAGGGAAAATGATGGAATCACTTCTGAAGGAAAGAACTGTTGAGTACCTAGAGGACAGTGGAGCACAGGACCCAAGGCAGCATGGATTCACAGCAGGAAGGTCACGTCAGATAAATCTAATTGATTTCTTTGACTAGGTGACCAAAGTAGTAGACATGGGAGGAGCTATGGACATGGCCTACTTAGACTTTAGCAAGGCATTTGACAGAGTCCCACACAAAAGATTAATAGACAAATTAGCCAGCCTGGGAGTGGGTCCCAGGGTGGTAGCCTGGGTAAAACACTGGCTGGACAACAGGACACAGAGGGTAATAGTAAATGGGTTCACAGTGAAGAAAGGGGGTTACTAGTGGGGTACTGCAGGGTTCAGTACTGGGCCAGTCCTTTTTAATGTCTTTATAAGTGACATTGCAGAGGGACTGGAAGGAAAAGTATGTCTCTTTGCAGATGACACAAAGATCTGCAACAGGGTTGATACACAAGGTGGGGTGGAAAGGATGAAAAGGGACTTGGCAAGGTTGGAGGAATGGTCAAATGTATGGCAGCTTAGATTCAACCAAAGAAGTGCAAAGTAATGCACCTGGGAAACAAAAACCCAGGGGAAGAGTACACAGGGGGTGAGATACTAACAACAACAAAAATGGAAAGGGACTGGGGGTAGTCATATCAGATGACCTAAAGGTGGGCCAGCAATGTGAGAAGGCAGTAAGGAGGGCTGGGGGATACTGGGATGCATAGGGAGAGGCATCACCAGTAGAAAACAAGAAGTTGTTGGCCCTCTGTACAGACAGTTGGTAAGACCACATCTGGAGTACTGTGTACAGTTCTGGAGACCCCATCTCCACAAATACATAGACAGGGTGGAGGCTGTCCAGTGGAGGGCAACCAAAATGGTGCAGGGTCTGCACCAGAAGACATATGAAGAAAGACTAAAGGAGCTTAAGATGCATAGCCTCGAGGAAAGGAGGGAGAGAGGGGACATGACAGAAACTTTCAAATACCTCAAGGGAATCAACAAAGTCCAAGAGGGTAGCATCTTTCAGAAAAAGAGATGTGCAAGAACAAGGGGGCACAAATTGAAGATAGATGGGGGACAGCTCAGAGATAATGTGAGGAAGTATTTCTTCACAAAGATGGTTATAGATGCACAGAACAGCCTTCCTGAGGAGGTCATAGAGTCAAAAACAGTGGGGGAATTCAAGAATGCATGGGACAGATATAAGGCAATTCTAGTGGGGGGGTAGGAGAAAGTAGGCTGTTGGTTAACTAGGATCTGCAGCTTACCCTTTAGGTAGAGAAATGAGCAGAGTAGGTGGGCCAAGTGGTCCTTATTTGCCAGCAAATTCTATGTTTCTATGTCTGTGTGTTTTTTTTTGTGGTATACAGGATGTTACATGTACATTTTCTGTATTCACTGTATCAAGCATGTTTGGGCTATGATTTATCATCAATGTGGATAATGAGTTATTCTTGATTCTCATTCTCATCAGCAAGTACACTTCTGCTGGAACAAGGTGAGGATGAGGACTGAAGTGGCCTAAAGTGTGCATCCAATTTTCTGGTCTTCTTCAGTAAACTGGCATTCTTCTCTTCCTCCAAGAACTTGTGCTTCCTCTTCTGGGCACCACTCAAGTGTTGATAGGCCACCTTCATTGTTCCCTCTGTATAGTTCAAGACCAATGTTGTGCAGATGAGATGGTAAGGTTGGATTCCAGGGACTGCTAGTTTTAAAAAGAAAGAACAATTCTTAGTAAAAAAAAAAAAATTCGCCAAGGAAACACATCTCCATGCACTGATGGGTCCATTTTTCTTAGAATCAATTTTCCTTAAGTTTATAAGCACAAATGTGCAACTGCATATTAGCAGGATACCCTTAAAGATCTTTAAGTGATTTTGCAGGCCTCCATCGGTGCAGTTTAGCTGGCCAGACAACTCCTTTGTTTCATAATAACCTTCCAGAAAAGCATAAAAGTGCAAATAAAGGCCTTGCTTCATAGCTTAGTATTTAGAGCCCTTCCAGAAATGCAATTGAAAGTGCAAATAGAGGCCTTGCTTTATCACTCAATATTTAGAACCAACCTCCAGTTAAATTGTTTGTTTCTATGTGCTAGGATAGTGCTACCACACATTGTGACTAACAAATCAGAACCACAGCTAGCTCATCAGCACGATTAGTCTGTGGAAGTTTCAATGTCAAGTAAGAGATAGTGCTACCACACATTGTGACTGACCACAACAGCTCAGAACCACATCAGGCTCACAGCATGATTCGTCTGTGGAAATTTCCATGCTGAGCAAGATTGCAGACATCATCATCTTTGTAGAACTCTCACGTTTAGTGTGAAAAGAGTTTTGGATGTATCCATTTCTAAAAAACAAATTATTCTTCCCCCGAATATAGTGGGCTCCCGTTGTTGGCAGCAGATATACCAGACAAAAACATTTTGTTTTAACCTTGCTCGATGCAGACCCTCCATACTCCTTCCTTCCTTCCCAGACCCTCCACCCTCCTTCCATCCCAGACCTACCCTTTTTTCAAGGGGGGGGTCAGACTTGCCACATACACCTTGCCACCCTCCATACCCAACTTCCCAGAGAGGCAACAATATTTTCTGGTTAAATAAACATGCCTTCCCCCATGGCACCACACACCTTGCCACTCTCCAGCCACCTACAGATGGGCACTTTTTTGTGCATGGCAAGCCCCAATAATGTATGAGCTACCATTGACAACTATTTGTGGGCATTGACAGGTAGCCTTTAAACCTACGAGAGCAAAGCTTGAGAGGTTTTGGTAGCCATGGCTACCTTGAGATGGCCACAGACACCTGTTGTCAATAGTGGATCACACACTGTCTTTTATATTGTATGATCCACACAACAGCTAAACAAGTTTAAAATGCAGCTGTAGAGTCCTTGCTTTTTTTGCCACTGCTCTTCTAGGTTCAGTTATCACCACCGGCCATTCCATTGAAAGTGGAGTTAGCTAAGTGCGCATGTGCGAACATGTTCCAAGTTGTTGTGCTGCAGTAGCTACATAGCTAGTGCAACACAACAAACTAGCTGATGTAGCTAGTGCAGTGCAACAACATTGTTCCAAGGGATGGATTTCCAACTTGTTCTTTTTTGTTAAACAAACCCCCCTCCACCTGGCACTACAGACATTGTAGCCTGCACCCACCTTGCCTGATGGACATAATTTTTGTCCCCCACTCACCGCACACCTTGCATTGCCATGCTAAGTCATTGAAAATGTAGTTTTATTTCTTGTTATCACATTTGCATTGATAAAATACCTCAAAAAATGACCTTACGCACTAGAAATCACATTCCTAGTGCACTACATTGTATTGAGCAGCATAATGCTAGTCTTGAAATATTTTGTGAATTGGACAGTTCCGCTGCCAGCCTGCCACTTCCTTGCGGACCATCTCTGTGGCAACAGTGGAGCCTAAACAACTACTGCATGCATTAATTTAGTTTTTGCCCAGAAAAGCAATTTAACCTTTTCATGTGCTTTTTAGTTGTTTTTTTAATACCTTTAATTTGTTATTTCTTATTTAAGAAACTACACGGGTCTCTACAAATCAAATCACATTACAGTAGGCAGACCAAAAATGTTAAACACATTCAAGTATTCTAGAAAAAGCATTAATACTGAATAAATACTTCCCTTTCTGTTCAGTATTCACTGAAGAGGGGGAGGGACAAGTACCACAGCTGGGCATCAGAAACAATGTAGGAAGGGAGGTGAACACCAGTCCATTTACAGAAAGAGTCCAAGAAGGACTCACAAAACTGAGGATGGGCAAAGAAATGGGACCAGATGGTATAAACCCTAGGATATTACAGAACTACGGATGGTGCTAGCGGCACCACTGGCAGCCCCTTATTGAGTCACTCAATACAGGAGTGGTTCCAGAGAACTGGATGGAAGGGGGCACGTGTAGTCCCTCTTCACAAGAGTGGAAACAGGAAACAGTAGGCCTGTCAGCCTCACCTCAGTAGTGGGCAAGATGATGGAGATGCTGCTTAAGGAAGGCAGCCTGGATTCACAGCAGGAAGGTCAAATCAAAATCTGATAGACTTTTTTGACCAGATGACAAAAGAGGTGGGACGGGGGAAGCAATGGATATTGTCTACCTCAATTTCAACAAGGCCTTCAACAATGTTCCACATAGAAAACTGGTTAACAAGTTGCATAGTCTGGGAGTGGGCCACAAAGTGGAGAACTGGGTTAGAAATTGGTTGGGGGTCAGAAAGCAGAGGGTGGTGGTTAATGGAATCCAATCCTAGTAAAGAGGTGACCAGTGGGGTGCCTCAAGGGGCATGATGAGAATGTCGGGAGGCAGGCAGGATAAAGGGGAATGTGAGGCAGTTTTTCTTCACAAAAAGGGTGGTAGATGCATGGACTAGCCTACCCAGGAAGTACTGGGAGCTAGCACAGTTGGGGGGATTCAAACTTGCTTGGGATAGGCATAAGGGAACCCTAGAGGTGGGTAGGAAAGGTTAAAGCCAATGACCAAGTAGGATGAGCGTCAGTGACCACTGATGTCGGCAGAGAATACAAGCAGACTGGTTGGGCCTACCAGTCCACATCTGCTGTCAAATACTATATTACTATGTAAGTGAATACATCACAGGAATCATACTGCACTATACACACACACACACACACACACACACACACGCGTCAGGCTTCTACAGTCTATTCTTTACTATTATTCTTCCCAGTAAGGTGATGTGGCAAAATACAGTATATAAACATAAACCATGTGAGGGACTGACATAGTGGACTGGTATACATGTTTAAAAAAAAAAAGGTTCTGTGCCAGTCTTCTCAGCCACCCCTCCATCCACCATCAACCAGAAGCCAGAATCTTTTGTTTTTACAACATTTGTATCAATCAGCTATGCCCATCCCTCCACCCTCCATCAACTACAAACTGCAGAAGAGAGGGATGGACATATTAGGCTAGTATACATGTTTGTTGTTTTTTTTTTTTTTTAAAAGGTTCTGTGCCAGTCTGCTCAGCCACTCCTGCTCAGCCTCCCCTCTGTCTACCATCAAGCAGAGGCAAGAACAATTTCTTGTAACATATGTACTTGTCTGACAGGCCCACCCTTCACTCCGTTCCACCGATGAGGGATTGCTAGAGATACCCAGGGTTCGTCTTCAATCTTCAGGGGCCAGAGCTTTTTCTTTTGTGGCTCCAACCCTGTGGAATTCTCTTCCTCGTCGGATTAGGGAGTGCCCATCCACAGAATCTTTTAAATCTGCTTTGAAGAGTTTTCTGTTTGTTTCGGCCTTTGATTAGTTAAACTGTGCACATTTATCTGTGTTTATTTTAAATATTTATTTATATTAATGTTATGTTTTTATGTATCTGCGCTTTGGCATTTGAAAAGTGCAAAATAAATAAATGTTGACTTTTTTTTGACACCCTCCATCAACTACAAGCCACAGGAGCATGGGACAGGCATAGAAGACTGGTATACATGTTTAAAAAAAAAAAAAGTTCTGTGCCAGTCTGCTCGGCCACTCCTACTTGGCTGCCCTTTTGTCCACCATCAACCAGAGCCTAGAACAATTTTTTGTAACATGTGTACCAGTCTGCCAGGCCCACCACTCCACCCTCCATCAATGACAAACCACACTAGTGAGGGACAAACATAGCAGACTGATATACATGTTTAAATAAAAATACAAACAAAAAAGGTTCTGTGCCAGTCTGCTTGGCCAGCCCTCCATCCGCCATTACCCAGAGGCCAGAATAATTTTTTAACAACATTTGTATCAATCAGCTACACTCACCCCTCCACCCTCCATCAACTACAAACCACAGAAGCGAAGGACAGACATAGCAGACTGATATACATGTTTAAAAAGAAAAGGTTCTGTGCCAGTCTACTTGGCCACTTCTGCTCAGCCTCTCCTGTGTTCACCATCAACCAGATGCCAGAATCATTTCTTGTAACATGTGTACCAGTCTGCCAGGCCCATCCCTCCACTCTCCATCAACTACAAGCCACAGGAGCAAGAGATGGACATAGCAGACTGGGATACATGCATAAAAAAGGTTCTGTGACTGTCTGCTCAATCAATCATGCTCGGCTGCCTCTCCTGCCGCCATCAACCAGAGGCTAAAGCAATTTCTTGAAACATGTGTACCAGTCTGCCAGGCCCATCTCTCCACCATCCATGAACAACAAGTCACACGAGTGAGGGACGAACATAGAAGACTAGTATACGTGTTTTAAAAAAAAAAATACAAATGGAAAAGGTTCTGTGCCAGTCTTCTCAGTCACTCCTGCTCAGCCTTTGGTCCCCTCCCTCCACCATCAACGAGAGGCTAGAGCAATTTCTTGTAACATGTATACCAGTCTGCCAGGCCCATTCCTCCATCCTCCATCAATAACAAACCACATGAGCAAGGGATGAACATAGTAGACTGGTATACATGTTAAAAAAAATACAAATAAAAAAAGATTCCGTACCAGTCTGCTCAGTCACCCCTTTATCCACCATCAACCAGAGGCTACAATAATTTTTTACATTTGTTTCAATCAGCTACACCCATCCCTCCACCATCCATCAACTACGAACCATGAGGGTGAGGGATGGACATAGCAGATGGGCATACATGTCTAAAAAAAGGTTCTGTACCAGTCTGCTCAGTAGCCCCTCCATCCACCATCAATCAACCAGATGCAAAAACAATTATCTGTAATAACATGTGTACCAGTCTGTCAGGCATGTCCCTCCACCCTCCATCAATGGCAAGCCACAAGAGTGAGGGATGGACATAGCAGACAGGTATACAAGTGTAAAGAAATTGTTCTATACCAGTCTTCTTGACTGCTCCTCCATCCACCGTCACCAGAGGCCAGAACAATTTTTTGCAATATGTGTCACTCCGCTATGCCCTTCCCTCCACCCTTCCTTAACACCAAACCACAGGACCGAGGGTGAACCTAACAGACTGATATACATATGAAAAAAAAAACATTTTGCTAGTCTGCTTGGCCTAGAGCGTCCACCCACCATCAACAACCAACCACAGCAACATGGGACAGAATGCGGCCGGCCCACCGGCGCAGCGGTGGGATTTCCGCTTGCGACGCCGGCGACCCGGGTTCGGGAATGGACTCAGGTCGCTGGAGGGCGGCCGAGGAGAAAGGATAGAGTGTCCATCGGACTGCTCTCCCTTCTCGGGGAGGATGGGGGAAGTGCTGAGTGTCGGCTCTCCTGGTGGAGACCAGGTGTAGCGCGACTACCGACCTCAACAGTGTGTGCGTCGGAGGCGGGGCAGGACGCTCCGCGTCATTGCACGTCCCCGCCTCCCGGAAAAAGGAAAATGGGAGTATGCCGTTGGGGCCCTTGATGAAGCCGGTCACAGCTTCAATTAGCCCCCTCAGGCCAGCCCTCCGACCTAGTTTGACGCCTGCGGCATGTGTCCCCAGTGCCGCAGCCCCACCATGGGGGGTAAGACACGGGGTATCGGAAGGGCGCGAGGCTGATGTGAGGGGTTGGAAGCGTGACCGGCAGATGGTACCGGGCTACCGGCGGCTGGGGCAGAAAATATAAATAGAAAAAAACATGGGACAGAACGAGTCAACTACAACTGATATACATAGTGGGCTCGTGATCTCCCTCCAGCTCTTGGCTTTCCCATCCCAAAGAAATAACAGAGCAAAGCAAAACAGACTTACTTACCAGACTCAGTCAGGCACTCAGGATGGAATCAAGGCAGTCTTCTTCAGTTGTCTTCCTCTGGCCGTAGATAAATGGCAGGATGCAGGCAGGGCAGATGACAGCAGATGGCACTTGGCAGAAAGAATCCAGCAGATAGGGCAGACAGCAGATGGCAAGATCCAGGCAGCAGGCAGGCAGGTCAGAGACAGCAAATAACTAAGGAGGAGGAGGACAGACCATCGCCGACTGACCAGACAGCCACAGAACAATACTATGTGGGGGGGGGGGCTGCAAGACTGCTCAGGAAACAAAAGACATAAAAGACATGCTGGCAGGAGTCGCAGGACCTACTCGCACTTGAAAGAAAAAATTAGTCTCTGTGCCGGTCTCTTGGCCCCCTGCTGCTGCGGGCCCTACTGCAGTTGTGGCCATTGCGCCCCCTTGGTCATGGCCCTGTCCCTCCTTCTCCCTGCATGAATCGTGTGCTTTATTACTATCCTTTCTCCTCCTCCTCCTCCTCTTCCTCTTCATGTGCTTCCTCTTCAACAACCTCCTCACTCTCAAGCCGCTGTCCTGACAGCTCCATTTCCATATCCTGCTCACTGGTGAGCTCCATAAGTTGCTTTGGTGGTGGTGCTACTGGCTTACTTTTGTAGAACTACAGGATTTGTTTGGACTGCCCTGCCTCAACCCTGTCTTGTACTTCCATGGGCAACTGTACTTTTTCCTCAAGGAACAAAATAAGTGATTCACTAAAAGAATTCTGCTAAAACATCAAAAATGTTTGTTACAGCATTGAAACAAAAACTGGCTGTTCATTACATGTGTAGTGGCTAATATTTTTAATATTATAAGGCAAAGAAAGGACTATTTGAAACTAATATTGTATGTACAGTATCTGGTTTACTTACATATGTTCGTTCTATGTTTAACATGCATTTATACTGAGACTACTGTATTTTAACTTCTTATCATGACCACCTCGAAAAAAGAACCTTGGTCCTATTGGTGTGATTGTACCATCATATTACTGTATAAAAATAATGATTCTGCTGCTACTAAGATGACCATAGTTTCATTGTCAGACCCAGACTCATTGTCACCTTCCTTACATAATGACCAAGCAAAAGCACTAGGCTGGGTCAGGGTGTTGCAGATGCGGCTGTATGATTTGGGGCAAGTGAACATCATATAGTGCTTCAAAGTGAACTGGCAATTGGCAATACCTATGCACAAGGATACATGGCTGTGGTGGCAGCTTTTGTTGTATTGTTTGTACAAGATGGACTATGGGTGGGCTTGCCTTTACAAATCTGGATGGATCTATTGTATCCCAGGTAGGGGAACTAGAAGCACTGGAAAGAGGATGAGGGAGAGACCACTGTGTTTTTGGATTTCTCAGGGTGGTTTAATCACCAGATATACTAGATGACAGGTGAGGAAAGCTGCTTGCAGTGGAAATGAAACCAGTGGACTTCTAGGGACTAATGAGCCATGGCTTCTTTTTCCATACTATCATGTGCACAGATCTAGTCCTCCTCTCAGGTGTAGCACCTGCCCCACCTCTATGACTCCAAGTCCCTGTCCCCACTCTTTCTCTGCCATCACCTCTTGCAGAAGGTTCCACCATGCTGCATCGACAGAGAAACTGTCAACATGTGGGACAGCGAACGTTACAATGTCGACAGACGAAATTTCACCTGTCAGACATTGTGTCTTTTGTTCTCAGGGGGCTGTGCCCCCCACCCCGGCACCCCCCTCTTCTTAATATATCTAACTCTGAGCCAGAGTTAATTCAAAGGCGGGGGAGAAGGACAGTGAAAGGTGACATTTTGCCCTTGGGTCCTTTACAGCAACAATCTCAAAATCTGTTGAGATTGTCGCTGTAAGGGATTTCACCATGATGCGTTCACTGTGCGAATGTTATATGTTTGCAGAATTGGTACTTGGTGGCACTGGCACAGTGGAAACTTTCCCTGCTTCTCCCTTCCCCAGCATCCCTTTCCCATCCATAGAAACATAGAAATTGTCAGCAGATAAGGACTGCTAGGCCCATCCAGTCTGCCCATTTTCCCTACCTACTGCAAAATCCACAGACCCTACTTGATCTCTGGCTTTACCTTCTCTTTCCTATCGCTAGGGCTCCCCTATGCCTGTCCAATGCTTTTCTGACTTTCCCCAGTGTGTTTGCCCCCAGCATCTCTGCTGGGAGTCTGTTCCATGCATCTACTTCCCTTTCTGAGAAGAAATACTTCCTCATGTTACCCCTTAGTCTACCTCTTTCTAACCTCATGTAACGCCCCCTCGTTCCTGAACATCTCTTTTTCTGAAAGATACTTCCCTCTGGTACTCTATTTATGCCCTTTAGATATTTGTAGGTTTCTATCATATCTGCCCTGTCTCTTCTCTCCTCCAGGGTATACATATTGAGGTCTCCCAGTCTCTCCTCATATGACTTTTGGTGCAGGCACCATCTTTGTTGCCCTTCTTTGAATTGCTTCCACCCTGTCTATGTCCTTACAGAGATGCAGCCTCCAGAAATGGACACTGTACTCCAAATGAAGCCTCACCAATAATATGTACAGTGGCATCACCACCTCTTTTCTTCTGCTGGTGATACCTCTCCCTGTGCACCCTAGCTTCCCACTGGCACTCCCCACAGCCTTGGCATATTGTTTGGCTGCCTTTAGGTCATCAGATATGATTACCCCCAAATATCTTTCCTGCTTGGTGACCATCAGTATCTCTCCCCTCATCATGTAATCCTTCCCTGGGTTCTTGCACCACAAATGTGCGATTTTGCACTTTTCTCATTGAATCTCAGCTGCCACACTTTGGATCATTCCTCCAGTTTACCTACATCCCTCTTCATTTTTTCCACCCCTCCCGGAGTGTCAAATCTTAGTGTCATCTACAAAGAAGCACACCTTCTCTTCTAGCCCTTCCGCAATGTCACTTATGAAGACATTAAACAGAACTGGCCCTAGAACTTATCACTGTGGCACCCCACTGGTTACCCTCTTCCTTCAGATTGTACTCCATTTATCACCACCCTCTGTCTTCTATCACTCAACCAGTTCCTAAACCAGTTTACCACTCTGTGACCCACTCCTAGGCTGCCCAGCTTGTTCACAAGTCTTATATGTGGAATGCCATCAAGGGCCTTACTGAAATTCAGGTCGGCTACTTCCACCGCTCCCCCTGGTCCACTTCCCTTGTTACCCAGTCAAAGAAATCAATTAGATTTGTTTGTCATGACCTTCCTGCTGTGAATCCATACTGTGAATCCATCCAATTCTTTTCTTCATGGTTTGTACATGATGTGATGGCAGATGCTCACACATGCCCATGGCTTACTCTGACACACTCTCATCCTTACAAAGAGACCTAGCTGATCACCACAGCAGTCCAGTTCACTTAGTTTTTACTCAGGCAAAAAATAAAAACAGATCTCTGTGCAATGCACCACATGCAATAAGTAAGAAAAATTATTTGTCAAATAAATCCTTCAAAACACCCCCTGTACCTTTCCCAGTCTGTTAAATGACTCTGCCTTGCTTGTGCAATAGGGCCTGTAGCTGTCAGTGCAAGCTCACACTATACACACTCGCCTGTCCTCAGCAGCACAGTTTCACTATCCTGCCTACCTGAAACTACAGCTGAATGCAGTGAATTATTTGGAATGATAATGGATTCTCTGATTATTTCTATAGTTTTCCAATCAAAAATTACTCTTTTCATCATAAGAGGAACCCCTTCCATAGCCAAGTCCTCCCTTGTGGAAAAGGGCTGGAATGGGCACTGAGATTTGTACAGCACAGTGCTCAGTCTCCAGAATCATTGATTAACTTCTACAGGCCATTTGGCTTGACAGCAACTTAAACATGCTCAGTGTGTGCTCCCTTTGAAAGTGCTGCATCATAACGTCAAAATACCAAATTCACAAAGGGAGATTGAGTTCCTTCAAACAGAGTTTGCTGGTGTTCAAAATACCAGATTTCAGAATGTCTACTAAATGCAAATTCGGCATGGGCTCATCCTTCTGCCACCTTATTTACGCACCTTCAGCAGTATGACTCATCTCCATTGAGGTTACCCGACACTGTCCCATGACTTTTCTTCTCTGGATGTACCAGACCATTTTTGATAGATGTCTTCACAGTGCAGTTATCATTGCCAGAAATATGAAATTCAGACCACACACAAGATATTATTAGAAAATAATCTCTCTTTATAGACTATTTACAGAGGTTGTTCCAAGTAAATGCGTGATGCTTACAAAAGAATGCTCTGCAGGGAGCAGATGGTTAAAAGCACCGGGTTCTGACTCTCAGGTTTCCAAACTGAACCTACTGTAACTGTTCCTCACTCTGACTCCAAAGACTATTAATGCCTTGTCTGTCCCAACACAGGTGTGATAACAGCCTTAGCAGTTTTCTGCTATAACCATTCCCACTCTGGGAGTTTGTCCTGGAGTCACTCCTGCTGAGCAGTCTTTCTTTCTCCAAATCCAGGTGTTGTTTATTACTCCACTTGTCTGGAACCCAAAAAGGCACTTGGCTCCTTCTCCCTGGACCCACATCTTTTATTAAAATAACAGAGAAAACAAATGCCTATGTTTTATACTGTACCTAACTGCATACATGCAAAGAAAGTTTGCCACAGAAACCCATGGTTTATTTTGCGGATTTTAAATGGTAAGATAAAAACCATTTACTGGACAAAAATTATAAATTTGAAATGGGATGCAGAAAAAACCTTACTTGTTTGCAATATTTCCTTTGATATCCATGTACAGTGGTAACCATCCTAATTTGCTTTGCCACAGAACAGTTTATCACATTAAAGTAATACTTAACAGTGCTTCCTCCCTTATCATAGTATCATATGAGTCAACTGGATTGGAGACTCCTTTTCCCATTTATCCTTCATAGCTGCAACCATGATAATCCTGTTTTATATCAGAAATTTATATAAAAGGGAAATGGCTCCCTGCTGTTGCAGTGTGTCAACTAAAATGGTGCAGGGTCTGCACCAAAAGCCCTATGAGGAGAAACTAAAGGACCTCAGTATGTACACCCTGGAACAGAGGAGGAAGAGGGGAAATACAATAGAGACCTTTAAATACATCATGGGGGTAAATAAGGTACAGGAGGGGAGCATTTTTTAGAAGGAAAGGTGCTCAAGAACATGGAAACATGCTATGAAGCTGAAAGGGGGGTGGATTCAGGAGAGATGTGAGGAAGTACTTCTTCACAAAAAGAGTGGCAGATTCCTGGAAAAGTCTTCAAGCAGAGGTGGTGGAGGCAAAAACAGTGGTGGGGTATAAGAATGCATGGGATAAGCACAAGAGAATAGTAGTAGAAAGAAAGGTGGGGAGAGGGAAAGAGCTATAGATTGGGCACAGTTTGCGGTAATAGAGTAAGTAGGGAGAAATGGTCAGACTGGATGGGCCAAGCAGTCCTTGTCTGCTGTGAAAATGTATGTTTTGATGTTTCTTTGTCTTTTGGGAATAGGAAGAGATTTAGTTTGAAGTATATTTGATGCCCTGCAGAGTAAAAGGTGTGCCCCTGTGTTTGAACATACAGGTCTTTCCAGGTATCACAAAGGCCTAACTCTGTCAATGGGGCTTTTACCTTTCTAGCCAATATGTATTCTTTATGTGGTATTTTGGAAGTGCTAGCTACCTGGGGCATTTGGGTGAGATTTAGGTCCCCCCACAAAAAAAATTAGCAATCCTTCCCCTTTTCAGCTCGCAATGTAAAAATCTTGGAAAAAATGCAAAATCAGCAGCTGGTGGGGCATAGACTAAAAACAGGATGAGCATTTGACCATCATATAAGCCCTTTAGAAGTAGATACCTGCCCTCCTTATTATTACAGACTTCCTGGGGTTCAAATTTGACCCAATTAGGAACCAGTATTGCCACACCCCTCCTCCACACACCTTGATATGAGGAGGAATAGACTTGGTAGTATCCAAATGCTGTTAGTTGTTGATGCTCAACCTCTGAGAGGCAAGTCTTTTGTAAAAGTATGAAATCTGATTTTATTTGTACAAGTTAAAACCTTTGTCCATTTTTTGGGTTGGCTGAGACTGTTAACATTGTATGCAGGACTGTTTATCATATGAGCTGCTATAATCAGAGTAGTTAACATAACTAGTAGTGCCACTCCCAGGGGAGTTGCCCCTACCCCTCTCCCTAACACCAGAGACTCCCCCCTCAGTAAACAGTACACTTTCAGTTATGAACCAGACAAACTTTATAGACAACTGGGCTATATAAACAGAACTCAAAAAACATTGAATTCTTCCAAGGCAGGAGAATATAGTTTCATATTCTCTGGTCCTCTCCGGGGCAACTCTCTCTGACCTCTTCACCCACAGATGAGGATATATAGTGGATCTGTATCCCCCATGGGAGGGGAGGCACCACATGAACTACTCATCTGGCATGGGATCTCAGTGTTAATGACAAAAAAAAAATAAAAGCGATAAAAACGTACACAACATGGTAAACAGTTTCCAACCCTTACCCTCCCTTAAACTTGTACTATTAGGATCGTGGTAACTTCCTCAGCCCTACAAAACACCCTGATTAGTACTCCCACATAGGAGGCAGGGAAATATGGTCTTCAACATGGAATACGCAAATATGAGAGCGGGGGTTGTAGATATGTTAAGATAGGCAGAATACCTCAGTAGGAAGGAAACTAGCACAGTAAAGCTAATCCAAGAGACATAACACATCTTCCCCACTGACCATAAAGAAAAAGGGAGCATACTTAGAGTACTAGTCATGCCAGTCATAGGCTGGGGTTTGTTATCTCTCAAAGGAGGTGCAAGATTCAGGGTCCCCTATGATCTGGAACATAATAACTTGGGCTCTGAGGATACCCGTCTTATGACGGGAACCATAGAGTGTGCTGAGTTTCATCAGGGAGATTGATGGACCCTTGGCCTGCTGAGAACATTGGTCTCCATAAGTGTGACCCTTTCCTGATCCGGGCATCCATCCCAAAATATTTATTTCCTATCATTATCACGGAGACACTCCATACCAAGAGTGAGGAAAGAGTAGGACAAAGGAGCTGTCGTGGATTGAGGACAAATAGCTCAGTAAAAGTGTGAAGTGTCTCCAATCACCACCACCCCCTCCAATCTCCACCCCCCATTTGGGAGACTTTGTCAGAGCAGCCTCAACTCCACAGTTCCATGCTCAGGCTACTGCTCCCCCGCTAAACTTATATTCATGTTGTTTTACAGTAGATCCAATAAGTGCAACAAGACACTTCAGGGTGTGGGTTACAATTCCTGAACTGCACTTACAGGTGCTTGAAAGCACTAGGAGCAACTGCCTTGTGCCTCGCAATGCACCTGGGCATGCGGTTCAGGAATAGTAACCCAAACCTTGTCATGTCCCATTGTTTACATATTTCAAGCTTGTCCTCCTGATGAAGAGCTAGCTTGAAGCACTGGAGCATTTGGTTGGTGTCACAATCTGGGGTATGTGATCTATATTTTGAAAGCTTTAATGTTTACTTCACTTTAATCAATTACTGCTTTGGAAATGATGCACTGAGCAATAATCACTATCATGCAGAAGCACCAAGCTCCTCCTCGAGTGCCTTTATTTTATATTGTTGGCTCTGGTCTGGGGCTTGTTTGTGCAGGCAGAAATAATACTGGACTTTGTTAACTCTTTCTTCAAAACTTTAATTGTTGTCATGGTGATGCCATTTTATAAAACATTGGTAAGGACTCACCTAGAGTACTGTGTGCAGTTCTGGAGGCCACACCTGCACAAGGAGATAAATAAGGTGGAGACTATCCAGAGAAGGGCAACAAAGATGGTGCAGGGCTTGCACCACTAAACATATGAGGAAATACTCAATATGTACTCACTGAAGGAGAGGAGACAGCGGGGGGACAGGATTGAAACTTTCAAGTACCTCAAGGGCATAAACAAGGTGCAGGTGGGGGACCTTTTCCAATGTACAAAAAGTACTAGAACAAGGGGGCACAATATGACATTGGAAGGGGGTAGATTAAGAGATAATTTGAGGAAGTTTTTCTACACAGAAAGGGTAGTCGACGCTTGAAATAGTCTGCCACAGGAGGAAGTGGGGGCAAGCACAGTGGAAGGGTTTAAGCATGCCTGGGACAGGCACTAGGGAAGCCTGAGAAGCGAGGGAGTGAAGAAAAGCCATTGATCACATAGGGTCAGTGGCCACATACAATGTATAGGGCCTACGGGCAGACTCGATGGGCCTAGTAGTCGTTATCTGCTGACAATTTCTATGTTTCTATGTTTCTATTCATTATAAAGATATACTACTGTTCCTGTTTGTGAAAAGGCTGGGCTTGAAGCTTTGAAAATCTGGTTTCTAATTCACTGACCTGGTACTCAGAAAAAACGTGTTTCAGATGTGCCAGTTTTAAGGATTTGTGTATTCTTTTTACTTTCTGGTTATTTAAACAAGGGCACAAGTTTGTGAAAATGTTTTGTTTGCTTGCCAAAGGCTAGCAAACATATTGCAATCGCTTTCAACTATGAGAGGGCTCTTGGGGACTTGTCTGTCCTCCACCTATTATGGAACTGATACTTCACAAAGTTTCCCTGACTTTACTTTGCTGTGGGGCGCACTTTGTTTAGTTATCACCTAAATGGCCACCACTCTTTTACCCAGCAAGGACTATGCATTGTGACACTTCACCAGTGAAAGTGTTATCAAAGTGACACTATGCACAGTCTTTGCAAGCTGAAGTAGCATTTTGCTGTCAAAAATGCATTTTTTCGTTTGTTTTTTTTATGTTGTCTTGTGCGCGCAGTGCAAGCAACATTTTGTGGCAGCTTGCTGGAGTAGCAGGTTGTGGAGGTGTGGCAGTGTTGTAGTCAATGGTTCCATTGTTTTTTTGGGCTGGTCTCTGTAGCACCAATGAATGAGCTCGCTGTCTATGGCAGCAGCTGAGAAGCGTGCCACCAACTTGAAAGAATTTCGCCACCACAATGAGGGAGCACCCCATCAGTGCAGGGCGTGCCTTGCACGCTGAAACATTTCAATAAACATGGCACCGGCTGCCGTCATCCACCTCATACAGTCTCTAGAAAGCTGACGTCGAGAGTGTCCAATCCCCCTGTCGGCATGCCCCCTCCCCAGTTTGTTTACCAACAGGGGAACCCAATACCCATTGGCATAATGTTCCGCCTTGTTTTATTGCCCAATCCCCCTCAGCATTATGCCCCCTCAGAGGCCAATCCCTGTCGGCTTCAGTCCCCTGTCCCCAAAAAACACAGGTGGCACACTGGGAGCCCACCCCAGTGTGGCCAAAGCAAACCTGTGAAAAAAAAACCTTCCTGCGACATCCTTTTTCTTTCCCTGTAACACAGAAAATGGTCCCTCATGGTCATGATGCCCCTTCCCCCAACCTGCACCTACCCTCTGCGCAGTCCACCTCCCTGCACCCCCCTCACCCCATATTTACCTCCGGAGCCTGGTGCGATGATCTTCGGTGGAGCAGGAGATGTCTGAACTCTTCAAAAGCCGACCACAAACTGAAGAAAATCACAGTATGCTGTATAATGGCATCAATGAGGGTTCATCTTAGGTGGATATCTTGGCCATTTTTGTGAATTTTGGCTCCAAATTTTCAACATGGAGTTCTTGGGACCCCACCTCATGAGCTCAGTCACTGTCATTTCGTTATTCAGTCCCAAAAGGTGATTTTGTGGTCACTGAGTGGAATCACCTTTCTGGACTGATTAACAAAATGACAATGCACTGTTCATGAGGTGGGCTCCCAAAAACCTTATGTTGCAAATCTGGTGAAAAAATTCCAAAAAATGACTGTGTTACAAGTGTGCATTTGGGCAGTTTCCACACACGCTCGTAAGTTCGAGAATTTTTAATGTTTTCACTCCAGATTTTCAACATTGCCATCTTTTCACACCTCCTTATGAACAGTACAGCTGGCATTTTTCACATCATGCCCAAAATGTGTTTTCGCACATCTGGCGCACAATTTTGCAGTCGCTGTGGGAAATCAATGTCCGGGACAGATTAAGGAAATCACAGTGACACTGTTCATGAGTGGAAGTCCCAAAATGTCTATGTTGAAAATTTGGTGAAATAATTCTACAAAATGACTGTTACGAGTGTGCATTGCAGAGTTTCCACACACGCTCGTAAGTTCAAGAATTTTTAATATTTTCACTCCAAATTTTCAACCCTGTAATTTCTTCACACCTCCTTATGAATGATACAGCTGTCATTTTTCGCATCTTGCCCAAAATGTGTTTTCGCATATCTGGTGCACAATGGTGCAGTTGCTGTAGGAAATCAACATTCGGGACAGATTAACAAAATCATAGTGACATTGTTCATGAGCGGAGGTTCTAAAATGCCTATGTTGAAATTTGGTGAAATAATTCTACAAAATGGCTGTGTTACGAGCATGTCTTGCGCAGTTGCCACGTACGCTGGTAACTTCGAGAATTTTTTGTATTTTCACTCCAGATTTGCAACATTGCCATTTCTTTACACCTCCTTATGAATGGTACGCTGTCATTTTTCACATCCTGCTTGAAATGTGTTTTCGCACATCTGGCATAGAATGGCGTGGTCGCTGTGGGAAATCAACGTTCGGGACAGATTAACAAAATCACAGTGCCATTGTTCATGAGTGGAGGTCCCACATGCTTTCATGAGGTGAGGTCACAAAAACCCCATGCTGAAAATTTGGAGTGCAAATATCAACTAACACCTGGGGTGTTAGGGTTTCTAACCATAACGTCCCACCCTGTAGAGACTGACAGGTGTCAGGGGTGTGACTCTGGATTGTCAGCTGTAATACTCACACCATTCCACCCCCCCACCCTGCAGCCAGTGACAGGCATCAAGGTGTGCCTTGGACACTTTGGCCACAAAGTTCACCCCATTCTTCTATACTGCACCCATCTCAACGTATTTCCTTATGGAATGGAGTGAGTGTAAGGCCTGATGACCCCAAGGCACAATGCAACACTTGTCAGAGTCTGCAAGGTAGGGTGAGGTGAAATGCCATGAGCGTTATGGCCAAAGACCCAAAGGCACACCTCAATGCCTGTCAGTCTCTGCAGGTTGGGGTGGGGTTGGTGTCAGTGCTATACTTCACTGCCATTCCTATTATGTATCTCTCTAACTCCTGCACTTCCAATGCCAATGCCAGCAAGACAACATTCGGCATTGACAAATGCTTGTTTTAAACAGTTTCCTTAAAGATTTATCCACCCCAGCCAAATTGGCACACTGTTCCCACCCCCACTGCATCACCCAGACCTTTAGCAATGCAGTATCCCCTCACCACCCTCTAGCACCCACTCCCCAAGTCCTGGCAAAGTTTCTTTTAATAAAAGCAGTAGTATGTCATTTCAATTATCCCTTCCTCCACACCTCAAGTCACATAAACCACATCACCCATCTCCCTCCACCCTGTACTTTGAACCCCAAGTGAAATCATGCAGTAGAACCCTATCTCACCCTTTAGCACCCAAATCCCCCATTGGAGTGAGCAGGACATTCTCATTGACCATCAGTGTTCTGCAATAGAATGAATGATGGTTCAGTTGTTGCAGTTGTGGGGGGGGGGCAGCTTGAAGATGCTTCAGGTCTCAGGTGCCATTTGCTGTAGCTTAGGCTGTCTGCATCTGTAGTCTTCTGGACCTCTCAGGCTCCTCCCTCCCTCTTCCTCCTCTGAAGTACAGACCAGTCTAAGGAGCAGGGGCCATATGCCTCACACCCACATTCAGGCTTTAGAACCCTAGTGCGGAGCTTTATCTAGTACCTGGCACAGGGCCCCATGTTTTCTGCAATTCTGCGGTTGCAGCAACTGCCGCAGAAACATGATCCTGCCGCAGAAACAAGCCTTTGCCACAGAAACAGGTTTTTGTGGTGCAGTAAAAATGGCCATCACCACTGAAAACCCCAACTAAGTGGCTAAAATGATTGTGATCAAGCATAAAATGGCATCAGTGTGAGTTATTGGCAGCTCCATTATACATCCATCACTCCTGTGTTGCAGTAGTCAGTGGGGCCACCCCTTTGCAATCTGCTAGCACTCAGCCCTGAAGCTTATGACCATTATGGCCTTCTACAAACACTGAAGGAACTTCAGGAAGTCTATTTCATGAGAAAGAATGGTGGTTCTATTTGCCAATTGCAGAACTGTGGAATGAAGAAGTATTAGTAATTATTGCTGACAAACAAATGGGACGCTTTCTGGACCTTTGTCTAATGTAAAATGGTCCAGCTACTCTCTAGCCTCACAATAAATCCTTAGAGTGGGAGAGAAGAATATGTGGATGCCAAGTGGCATTGGGACAAATGACAACACCAGTGCTGAACTGCATGAGCAGGAGGAAGCAACTAGAGCAACATTACAGCACAAACTATCACCACCAAGCTTCAAGCAAGTGGATGGGAGGGGGCCATTGGAGCAGTACCGTTTTGCAATCAGGCAATACTGGTCTTCAAGCAACAGGGCAGGCAGGGGGAGAAGTTCTCAGGAGCACAGCTGTGGTAAACCAGCACTAAGCAGATGAGAAGGAGCTATGGGACAATAAAACAGACTACAGTAAAAAAAAAAAAATAACCCTTCGGTTACCGCATGCCTTACATACAATCAAAATCTTGATGTCAGAATTGCTTTGCATTTCCTTACCTGTACATCTGCCAAACTGCCTCAGGCTACCTTTTCCTGAGCATTCTTTTGGGGTAATTAGATTTTATTTTTGAGCTGTTTTGAATAGCCAGAGAATGTAAAGCCCATCACAGAATTACCACAGAATTGCTGCAGAATTGCTCATAGCCTGCATGAGGTCCTGCTACAGAATGTAGGTCCAGTTTGCCACAGTGAACACAGGGTCCAGACCTGGCATTATCACTAATCAACTATCTCCCAGACTGCCTGCTGGATGATGCAGGTTTCTTCTCTTGCTGCAGGCTTTCTCACAACTGTACTCAGTCTCTGGTGCCCACAGGCTGGCAGCTGTGGCACGCATTTACCTCACTGATGCTCAATGCAGATCACAGTCTCTCAGGAAAATGCCATCCTGACACTTCCAGTATATAAATACGCAGTTCAGGCTCTGGATACGCAGGTTGTGGAAACCTTTTAAAGTTACTCCCTGGTGGTTGGCTGTGGAAGCCCAGGCAAGCTTCGCTGGAAGGTTCTGACCAACAGCCCTCACCCTTCTCACTCTCTGAGAAATAACTGCTGACTCCAGTCCTACTTCTGTAACTGCCTCAACAGTTTCTGGGGTAAAGGCAGCTTCTGACTGGTGCAGGGAGCAGTCAGCCCACTGAACTAATATTCAGAATGTTCACGTGACTCCTGTTGAATGGCAGAAAGGACACCAAGCACACAATGTAGTTCTTCTCCCAAAAGTCTGCTGTAATCATATGCCAAGATCCTTGACCAATGATTGGCTGTGGCTGAGGTTAGGGATCAGCAAGATGGCAGTTGTTTCTCTGCAGAAAACATAACCATAAGTATAAGTCATTTTGGAGGGCTCCTGCCCTGCTTTTTACTGTGGCTGTCCCCCAAGTTCAATAGTTCATGGAGGCAGTATAGTGTGGTGCTTAAGAGCACTGAGTTGCAAACCTGGAGACCTGGGTTTGAATTCCATCAGCCCCCACTTGCATACTGTGTGACCCTGAGCAAGTCACTTAACTTTCTTGTGCTCCCAGGTCACACCTGGAAACAAGCTCTGGCTTAATGTGCCTTCCTTGGTTAAACAATGTCCCCTTTCCCTTTCATTAGGCTCACCTGTGCTTACTCATCCAGTAGTGGTTTCTTGACAAAAGGGGCTTCCATCAGCCTGTTGGGAGCTCAGTGTTATGCTCCCCCCAGCAGAGCAGTCTCTGTTGCTATGCAGCTGGCAGCCTTTTTGCCTTAAACGATGGAGAGGCACCAAACACATGAAGTCCTTGTCCCCCCCGTAGTCCCTCTGTGCTATCTGATGCTAAAAGAAGTACCTGGGGCCGAAGCATACTAGAGGAGCTACCGTCTGTGTGTGGCCATGAGTTGTGGTGGTCATTAGTATGCAAGCAGGCAGCTCACACATTCAGGCAGGCGGCTGCTCGAACGTGTGAACACTAGCTGTGCAACGGTGCAGAAGTTCTCTGTACTGACACAGAGGTGGCTGTTGATTCTTGCTCCTCTGATCCCTGTTGCAGTTCTGGGAGCTGGAGAGTGCATAGGATGAGAGAAGGCAGTGTACAGGGTGGCAAGGAGTTCAGGTAATCCTGCAGTGTTTAGGGGAGGGTTACCCTACAGGTGAAGACATCATCATTCATTCTACAGGATACAGAAGATGAGAGAAGAGGGTCTCTCACTGGCTCCGAATCTGTACAGTTTGTTTTGTTTGAGGTGCTGTATACATTAAATTTGTGGCTTGAGGGAGGAAAGAGATTGGGTGCTAGAGCATAGGGCAGGCTGGGGGTTGTGTGATTTGACACAGGGGGTTCAAGCACAGAGACGCATAGACAGAGATGGAAGAAAATGACCCATGGTCCATCCAGTCTGCTGAGTTGGTTGGAGCCACTGTTTCTCCTGGGTCCAAAACGGTATAAAGTCCCTGACAGGATCTGAACCACTGATCTTTTGCTTTCTAAGTGTAAACCCTAGGTAGTGCTATTCCCAGGGCTACGACCACTGCCTGTATGGCTAAGCACAGGTTGAGGGACCTAGATTCGCTAGTAAGGTGCCTCCACCCAGAGTAGTGGTATTGGAGATGTTTATCTGTTCTGCTATAACCCTCTAGGAAGTTATAACCACCCACCAACCCTCCTAGTGACCTGGTATCTGATGCAGTAGTAAATTCACAGTCGGTATGAAACAGTAATGATATGCACACACCTGTCATATTTACCACCAGGGTTGGACTTACAGCAGCTTCCCTGGACCCCCCCTGTAAAGTAAGGTTAGCAATACAGTTGTGCACACTTAACACTCTGACCCAACTAATAATATGCACACTAGCCAGGTTAAATGTGAAAAAAAGCAATCAGATTTATTTAGGGGCAGTGAACAAGGAAGGGGCTTGAATCTAGTCAAATGATTGACAATCTGATTTGGTTCAGTTTTGGCATACACTTTTTGTCCCAAACTGAAAGCCACACAATACTGGGTACCTAGGATGGAAAGTCTGGCTAGCCAGAGGTATTGCCCAGTGGTGGCCGGCATTGCAGCTGATGTTGGGGCCCTTAGTGGAAAGAAAGGCAGTTAACATGCAAAACAACCAGATTATTTGTAATCTGAGCCAGTTGGCTCAGTCTCTTGAAAACCCAGTGAAATGAAGCAATTAGATGGTACCACAGATTATTTAAACACTTGTTGCATTGAGCTACCCAGATTGTACTCACGCCACCAGGTTTCTGCTGACAGGCAGGAGATATGGAGACCTCGGGGTGTTCACCGATGAGTATGGGGAAGCAAGGATTGCATGACGCACCACCTCTTCATGGCCTTTCCTCCAGGTGGTTGCAACCTGCATGTGGTTGCTGTGCAGGGGCTGGATCCCTGAAGTCGGTCTCTCACCAAAACAGTCTCTGGTGCAGGAGTTGCGATCTGGGCTGAATTGGTATGGCCCAGACAGAATGAGCAGTTTGGCAAAGTTCGTAATTTTCTGCTGGTGAAGCCTCCGGCTGGCATAACAGGTTTGGCTGTGGGCAGCAGATCTCAACCCACATAACACATTCAAAATAAACAGCTAGGGGGCTCCCGGTATGAT
Organism: Neoceratodus forsteri; assembly: GCA_016271365.2. NCBI lineage: Eukaryota > Metazoa > Chordata > Ceratodontiformes > Ceratodontidae > Neoceratodus > Neoceratodus forsteri. The sequence goes on from CM057449.1 coordinate 378,879,407, forward strand.
GGCTGCCTGATTAGGTCACTCGCGGCGAGCTCCGGAGTAAACCCCACTCAAATCTGGTTTTCTATTCAGTTTTAATGCCTCTTACTCTCCATAAGTAAACCGGGCAGAGGGGCAATAAAAAACTAGTCCTGCATCGTCGAGGAAACGTGGAAGCCCGTGGAAGATGGATGTCGAAATGAAGAAATCCGCGCTGAAGCACACTCCACCAACTACGCCATGCAAAGATAAGACCTCTAAGTGGGCTAAAGCCCAAGTGGAGGACTCGACTGCCCAAACCCAGCAACCAGACGCACTTACCGAAAAGAGATTCTTAGAGGAACTGGTACCCATGAGGGACATGCTACTTGTACTGGCTTCAGAGATGAAAAATATGAGGGCATCACTCGAGCAGCTTAACACATGGACCTCGAATAATGAGGCCCATATATCATCACTGGATGACTGGCAGCAGCGTTTGGATCCTGAGATAACACTGATAAGGCAGAAGCTTAAAAAAACAGAGGAAAAACTGGAAGACCTCAAGGGCCGTTCGAGGCGTAATAATCTTGTGGTTCTTGGATTGCCTGAATGGGAAGAGGGCTCCCTACCAGTAGTTTTCGCTCAGAAGCTTTGTGAGAAGTTAGTGGGGCCCTCCCTCAATGGGCCAGCTTGCATAATCGAGCGGGCACATCGCTCCTTAAGGGCTATGCCACCGACAGGCTCCCCCCAGGCCTTTTCTGTTCAAGCTGCTGAATTTTTTACATAAGCAGCACATTCTGGCCAAGCTTAAAGACCTGCAAGAAATTAGATGGGAGGGTAAGCGGATTAGAGTGGCTCAAGACTTACCATATACAGTGCGACAGAAGCGGACTGCCCTGCACCCTGTGGTTACCAAATTCATCTCTGCAGGCATCAAGTTTAGAGTGAGGTATCCAGCAATGCTGCAAATCCTCCATGAAGGCAAATGGCATTAGTTTGAATCGGTAGAAACAGTCACTACAGTCTGTAAGAAAATGTTCCCCGACTTGTTTAGATGATATCGAAGCGACATCTAGTGGATTTCTGGCAGTATTGCCACTGTCTATTGGATGAATGGATCTGCACAGACTGGTTTTTTCATCAACTCAATATACAAGGACATGTCTTGTTGATTTGATGTGCTCATGTATCTAAAGTGGACTTGAAATGAACCTGCGATGTCCAGTGTTAGATAAAGTCTATTTGGTTACATTATAGTGAATTATAGAGATGATGGGGAGCCTTTATATATTTTAACCCATAGTGTCATTTGATTTAGTGCCTTTAGAATAAAGAGTTTTGTTATAATCTTTGGTGGCGCTCTGGGTTCAGTCAAATCAGAGCCATTAGTAAAACACGATGGGTTAAGACCTTGTTGGGGATTTTCTTTTTCCATGATGGCTTATTTGATATTGGTGTTGATAAGTTGTCAGAGAGTTTCCTGCCATAAGAGTTTGAGCAGCAGGACTAGGGACTTTTAAGTTTAATCTGCTTACTTTTCCTGGTATTGAGACAGGAATTTTTGCAAATCACAGAGGTGATTATATAATGTAAGGTTTTGAGTGGGGGGATGGACAAGGGTTGTGTGTGAGCTTTTCGGGTGGCATGGTCGTCATCATGCCAGAAAATGAGGAAGGAGTTCAGTCATTCAGACTGGGGGATAAAGCTAGGTTAGTAGTGCTTGGGACTGTTTATAGAAGGGGGGGTTTGGTTAAAGGTTAGGGGAAGGGGGTTAGGTTGGGAAGCTACAGGGGTGGGTTTGGAATGGGATGAATGGTGGGAGGGGGAGGGGGAGGGGCCAGAACCATTTTTATTACAGCTAACGAAAGCGCAAATAGCACAGGCAGATCCCCTATTGGACCTCTTAAAGACCACACTCTGATTATGAAAACTATACCATGGAACATTAAAGGTGCTAGGTCGCGGATAAAGCGGCTTCAAATACTTAAACATTTAGTGCTATTAAACTGTCATGTCACTTTTCTGCAGGAGACGCATATGTTGGAGGCAGAAAATAACCTTTTAAGAAGGGGAATTATTGGGACAGTGTACACGGCAGGGACATCTACATCTCAATGCGGTGTAGCAATTTTGATTTTCAAGGGTACTCAGTTTCTCAAGTTAGATAGAGTGACTGACCCCCAAGGCAGGTTCATTCTCTTTAGGGGGATTCTAGAAAACACAGAAGTCCTATTAGGCACAATATACGGTCCAAACAAGGATTCCCCAGATTTCTTTGTTAACCTATCACTAACCCTCGCCCACTTCAGTGGGCTACCCATAATTTTGGCAGGAGATTGGAATCTAGTCATTGATTCCACTTTGGATAGATCCTCGTCACTAGGATCCATTCTTTCCCCAGCCCAACGATCTCTGCGAGACCTCATAGAAGTATATGGATTAATAGACCCCTGGCGTGCCCTGAATCCTGGTGCAAGGGAGTACACCTTTTATTCCCCTGTGCACAAATCCCTTTCCCGGATTGATTTCTTTTTGGCCAATCAGAGAGTAATTGCAGGATTGCAGGGATGTGGGATTACTCCTAGGGTGCTTTCCGATCATTCTCCAATCTGGTTGGATGTTAGCCTAGCTCCAGCTGATCAGAAAGACACCATATGGAAACTAAATTCTCAACTTCTTAACCAACAGGACACATTTAATCGGACTATAGAACTTATAAAGCATTTTATGGATCAAAATGATGGATCTATTTTGGCTTTTGATAAAATATGGTGTACACTAAAATGTGTTCTGTGGGGGGAATTTATTAGAATCTCGGCCACCAACAAGTGAAAACAGGACACACAAGCCAAAGCCCTATTAGAGGAAATTAAGGCCTTGGAAACTTCTCTATCAAACCCTCCATTAGATGAAGAAATATTGCGGCTGGCAGTGTTACGGAATGAGTACATGGAAATTTTGAGGGAAAAAGTGGAATATGACCTCTTTAAAACCCAAACTAAATATACTGTATTGAACAAGGGGACAAAACCAGTCACCTCCTAGCGATGAAACTTAGAAAGCAGGAAGAGTCTAGCCTGGTTCCTTTTGTGTTTTCCCTATCAACTGACACTATCTTACTACCCCCAGACAAATTGCTAAAGAATTTGAACAATACTATATGCAATTGTATAGCCCCCCGACACCAACCTCTCACCTAGTGAAATCCAGGACTATTTGTTAGCCTCATCACTATCTTCTCTGAAGGTAGCACAACAGGAGTTTTTGGCACGCCTCATCTCTCAGCAAGAGATTAGAGATGCTATTAGGTCTCTAGCCAAAAACAAGGCTCCAGGCCCAGATGGCTTTCCAACCAGTTTTTACAAAGTTTTTGAGAAGGACCTATGTCCTGCTCTTTTTCACTTGTTTAATTTTATATGTGAGAAGGGGATTACAGATAGGACACTCCTGGAGGCAGTCATAGTGGTATTGCCGAAACCAGGCAAAGAGAAGAATAGGGTTACAAATTTTCGTCCCATTTCACTGATGAACTATGACATAAAAATCTTTGCCAAAATATTAGCAGCAAGGGTATCTGAGATTTGGGAAGAGCTTCTGAGTCCGTAACAAATCGGGTTTATACGGTGCAGAGTTTCATCGGATCATATTCGTAAACTGGCCCATGTTGTCTCCATGTCCAGGAAGGCTGATGAATCGATGGCTCTGGTCTCCCTGGACATGGAGAAAGCATTTGACAGGGTTAACTGGGCATACTTATTCGATACCCTAGCCATATTGGGTTTTCCAGCTACTTTTATTTCCTGGGTCAAGGCACTATACTCTGAACCTAGAGCGAAAGTCTATTGTAATGGGGTCTTTTCCTTTAAAATCAGGTACTAAGCAGAGCTGCCCACTCTCTCCATTATTATTTAATCTATACCTGGAACCGTTGATAAGACAGTTAAAAGATTCCCCAACACTGCAAGGTATTAGGATAGGACCATTTCACTTAAAAATATCAGTTTACGTGGATGACATCCTCCTGCATGTCACCAATCCGTTCGAATCTATCCAAGCTGCCCTCCAAATACTCCAAAAGTTTAGTAGGGTTTCAAACTACAAGCTTAAGATTAGCAAATCAGAAGTGATGCCATTGAATCCCTTGCTTTCTAGGGGAGACATTACCTCGCTATCCATGGACTGGACCACTCGCCTTAAGTACTTAGGTATAACTTTCTCTACATCGGTGTCCCTAATGAAAAAACTGAATTTAGACAATTTAGTTAAGGATATCCAATTAGACCTGAGTAGATGGAACTCTATGCACTTGTCCCTCCAAGTGAGGGTTAGTGTAATTAAAATGAATATTCTGCCAAGGATATTCTATCCACTGAATATGCTTAATGTCTATCTCCCCCTGAAGTGGTTCCGTAGACTCCATAGTATAATTTCCAATTTCATATGGAGAAACAAACCCCCACATAGAGCCTACACTTGCTTAAGTGCCCCTAAACAACCGGGGGGCCTTAAACTCCCTAACTTTTACCATTATTATTTAGCTAGCCACATGGTTAAGTATATGCATTGGAGAGATATTTCTTCGGATATAGACAAAGTTGCCAAACTTCCCATCTGGTTACAGGTGGAACAGTACTTACTGGCTGGGTTATCTCCAGAGAGCCTTTTATTCATAGCCCCGGGTAAATTGCCTAGTAATTTATGAAGTTTGGTTATATATACCTCATTAAAGGTCCATTCACAGTTTTGTAAGTCAGTGAGATATAATAACCAATTGGACCTTGCACAACCAGTGTTTCATAACCCTAATTTTAAATTAGGGGATAAGAAAATTGCTGTTCCCAAAGAATGTTCCGAATTTAAAATTAAGGTTGCAGACTTGGTGGTCAACGGTAAACTAGGGGGAACATCGGAAATACTAGACTGCCTCCATCTTTCCAATAAATATGCTTTTCTTGTCCTCCAAATTAGACATGTGTTGATAAGTTGGTTTGGCTCAGGTACATGGAATACACAAGTGCCTCCTTTTCAGGATCTTTTGGAATGTGCTAATCAACCACATGCCGTCTCTAAACTGGTCTCATTGTTATATGAGAAATTTAACCCGGACGTACTAGGCCAATCTAAGTATTGGATGCATAATTTCCCACAAGCTAATTTTTCATGGGATAAAATCTGGGAAGGTGCTTGGTTATATACTGCCAATGACCAATTAAGATTAACAGTTTTATATACTGCATAATATTTATTATACTCCTACTAAACTGTATGGCATGGGTAAGAAGTAAAATCAAGCATGTTTCAGGTGTGAGCAGGAACCAGGGACTTTACTCCATATATTATGGGACTGCCCCAAGGTAGTTGGTTTATGGGAAACTATTCGGGAAAGGGCCGACCCACAGTTAGGGTTGCAGGAATACTTTTGGCCACAGGTTTGTATAGTAGGGGATTACACCACCATCCCCTTCAAAGAAAAGAGGTACCATATGGCCATTATTTCTTTGTCGGTTAAAAGGCTGGTCCTTCATTATTGGAAGGATCAACATGTGATTTCTTATCTTGAATGAGTGAGGGAACTCCTACACAACTTAAGATTAGAAAAGGCAATTGTGAGCCTACGTGGCAATCTCTCCTTGTACAAGGCCAGATGGGAGAAGCTTCTCACACTCTGGTCTCTTCCTTCTGCTGTTTAGAGAATCAAGTTAAAAGATTAGGATGCCCTGGCAAATAACAACATACTATATAGCCACGCCATAAGGTTTCATCTGAGACCTTTAATCTAGAGGTGCCCATACAGTGTAGTTCTTTAATTCGGGTACTTAAGATAAAGGGGACTGTGCTGTTACTTAGTAGTTGAAAAAGGTACCATTCGGGAAGGTGAATTTGGCTCTGGAAGGATGGGAGGGGTCGACTTGGGAGGGTGATGTGGGGGGAGTTTCCACTGATTGGATGGCATGGGTAGACTAGGTTGTTTTCCAAATATTTAGCACATGGTAGAGTGTTTAAAGTGTTACATAGAGTTTGTCAATGGCTCATGCCAGTGTACCACTGTAAGTACTGCTGGAAAGCTGTATGTCTGTTATAATGTACTGTTGTATTGGTACAAAATGAATAAAGTATATTCAATTTAAAAACAAAATAAACAGCTATCTCTTGGAACAGTTCGGATATAGTCTGGTTGCAATTCAGCAGCTTTACTGAGCAAACCGTTCGATCTGAGCACGTCTCGCACACAAGCTGGGCCGATCCCTTCAAAGGATCATGCCTTTGGTCCAAATCATAAGTAGCACTGGTAACATTTCTTTCTTTGTTCTGCCACAGTTCCACTTCAATCGGAAGAGTTCTGACTTCTGCGCTAGGCGCTCCCAAGCAGGAGAACATGGCAGGGAGGCAAGTTGGGCCTCTTCCCACCGATTCCCCTACTCTCTTTCAGGGAGCAGCTGCTCGAAGGCTCGAGCTGTTCACACACCAAACTCCAACTCTAACTGCTCCACTGTCTCTTGGCACACTGGGGTTTTCCCTTGTCAATCCAGCATTTAGTTTGGCTGAGAGTGCTGTCAGTCACAGTTAGTGCTCCCCCTCCAGCTTAATTTGGCGTCAACTGAAAAACTACAAAACTACAGCTTTTCCTTCCCACAGAACATAGAAACATAGAATCTGACAGCAGATAAGGACTGCTTGGCCCACCCAGTCTGCCCATTTCCCTACCTAATGGATAAGTTGCAGATCCTAGTTAACCAACAGCCTACTTCCTCCTACCCCAACCCCCTAGAATTGCCTTATGACTGTCCCATGCATTCTTGAATTCCACCACTGTTTTTGACTCCTCAACCTCCTCAGGAAGGCCATTCTATGCATCCACAACCCTCTCCATGAAAAAATACTTCCTCACGTTACCTCTGAGTTGTCCTCCCTCTATTTTCAAATTGTGCCCTCTGGTTCTTGCACACCTCTTTTTTCTGAAAGATGCTACCCTCTTGGACTTTGTTGATTCCCTTGAGGTACTTGAAAGTGTCTATCATGTCCCCCACCTTTCCTTGAGGCTATACATATTAAGCTCCTTAAGTCTCTCTTCATATGTCTTCTGGTGCAGACCCTGCACCATTTCAGTTGCCCTCCTCTGGACTGGGGTTTAGATCGATTTTATGTCCCCAGAGTTCTATTGGTCCAATTACTGGAAGTCCTGGACCTAGCACAGTGGCTTACATTCAAAGGCACAAGCTGCAAGGCAAGCAGGTTAGACAAAACTACTCTAATTCAAATATAACATCATGTAAACAGTAAATAAGCATAGTTCCTAAATAGTCTCCCTCTGCGTAAGTATCGACTACGGAGTGGAGCAAAACAGAGCACTATCTGACTGATCACAAGCCTTAAATCACTTGGACGAAGCTCAGACCATTCACTTAACACAGATTAGCTAGTCTCTTAAAGGGACAGGTGTGGAGGCTCAGCATGGCACTCTCACATAAATAAGCAGGATCAAACAAAGACAGAACACCTGCCTGACAGTGGGCAATTACAGAGCCCAGGAAGACATTAGGAAAACAAACCCCAGATTTGTGCAGGGTTACATAAACAAATACACATTCATTGTGTGCCACTGAGCTACAGGTATAGGTACGGGCTGGGGGATGTGAGTGCTGTGATTTACTTCACTTGGCTCAGGTGACGGAAAAGACAATTGAAATGGCATACTACTGTTTTACTGTAGGAAACTTTGCTAGGACTGTGGTGGTTGGGGAGGTGCATGCTACAGCATGGTGGGCAGTGGGTACATTATTGCTAGCTGTCAGGGTGGTGGGGTGAAAGTGGATTAAACCTCAAGAAAACTGCTTGTTCAAAAAAAATAAAACTTTGCCACTAGAAGTTGGGGTGAAGTTGTGAAACGTTGCCCCTGCTACACAAAGTGTGAAGTTCCTGACTTCTATCCACCTTTCTCAGTAAAGCAAAATTTCAGTGCATCTCTAACCCACACCCACCTTTGCATTTTTGGCCCACTTGTATGCCAGCTGAAAGAGGTAAATATTCTTCAGCTTACTAGGCTTCTCTGAGGCTGTCCAGTGGTCTGCCACCCATTTCATAATGTTCCAGCATTCCCTGGCATCCAGTGGAACCTCTTCCCTTGCCCCTTTTCCCTTTACAATTGCCTACTGACTGTTGAGTCCCATGTCAATTGAATCCCATGTCAATCTTCATCTCCTGCTGACACTGCTATTCTCTCTGCCTTCTGCCTATAATAGTTCTACAGGCAGGGGGTGCGAAAAAACTCTGCAGCTGGGTTTTCAAGGGTCACCATGCTTTCTGCAATGCCCTTCTCTACGTGTCACATCATAATAATTTCTGCAGCAACCAGTTGTGATGTCACAGGCAGAAGACTCTGACCCTGTTCACTCTATAGCATGGTAAGGAGAAACCATTTTTAAAACGAATTAAGAATTACCGTGCTGCTGCACTAGCACTGTCTAATCCATTTTTGAAAGTGTTTCTTCCCAAGCTTGCTTCTCCGTTCACATTGGTGCCAATATTTGTGCTATCTGTAACACAGTCCGATAGGATGTTTCCGGGTATTAAGGGGTCAAAACAGGGGTCAATACAGAGGACAGTGAGAGCATGGATCCACCGCAACACGGATACATGGAAAAGAGAGTTCACACTGTAAATAAAAACGATTTATTAATAGAAGCGTTTTCATGAACAGTGCTATAGCCTAGGTCCGATCAGGGTTTTAGCACTGTTCATGAAAATGTCTCCCAAAATGGAATAGGTGAGAATGCAAAGGGTGCTGGCATGGATCTGAAATGGTTTAATCCCAGAGAACCATTTCAGATCATGCAGTGTGAACAGGGCCTCTGATTACACTTGTAGACAATCAACAGGAGCTGATGAAGACCATGTGACCTAGAACCCTATTTCATGCAAATGCACTAGGTAATAAAAAATAAGGGCGAAGTAAATACAGTCATTATCTAAATCAGACGTTGAATTGTGTCTAAATATATGTTTTTCAAACTTTTCTGTATGCATAGAGGCATTTTAAGATACATGCAAGGGCTGCATTTACACTGGCAGACTAATCCACTCTTGCTGTGGAGTGACTGCTGCTTTTATATTGTATTCTGTTTTGCTGTGCAAACAACCACATAAAGATGGCTCCATGCCTCACCATTTAAAGTTCTCCACAATGTGAGTTACTGGACATTTAATAATTTTCCATGTCTGGGATTGAATGCTAGAGAACACAAAGCACTAATGGTGATCAAACATGTTTTTAAAGACTGTCTTTTCTAAAGCATTACTTTAGTTGCAGATTGGCAGCACTTTAACCAAACATATTCCACTGACAGATATAAGTTATTATGTGAACGCATGGTGTCTAGAACTTTGAGAAATCTTGGCATCTGTGCAGTAGGTTATGAAAATAAAGGCAGGTCAGTTTGACAACAGCAGCAGTGATGTATGGCTTACGGGAACAGTTTACAGACTTGTGTTTCGAAAGCTGGCCCACAAAGGTGAGAGTTCAAGAGGAACCAGGAGCTTCTGATCAGTGTGAAATGCTATGGTGTTCCTTTGTTCCCAGAACAGAACAATCTGCATGCATCAGAGAGACCATTCATAAGCAGTGGGCTCCAAGTGAGCAGCTCTTATGTCTTATTTTATCACTAAAAAAGAAACAAATTCCTGTCAGTCCATCTTAAGCACACAGACACAAAATATGAACAATTGTAGGATGCCTCTGCCGCCCCCCCACCACCACCACCATCACCACCACCTCCACCACCATCTACTGGGCACTGACTACAGCCTACATTAACCTACAGGATATACAACCTACAAAACAAAAAAGTGTAGACTCAGTTTCACGGTGGCTGGGTACTGATTCGGGGTGCCTACCCTTACTGCAACTGCTTTCTACAACTGGACTCTGCACTCAGGTTTATTTATTTATTTATTTGGTTTTGTTAACCAGGTGAAGTGCACTAGCCAAGTGAATGACTATTTTCAGACACAACCCGGAAGGTTACAAAGTAGTGGTACAGAAATACGTAACAAAATCAGAACAATACAGAAACAAGTGCAGAGCTCAACAACCTGAGTAATGCATAATACAACAGATGAAGTGAATAAAATACAAAAATAGGATAGTTTAGCAGCACACATAAGAAATATAATGTACAAGGAAAGTGCCATCACAAAAGAGAGGCAGAAGTATGGCTTAGTTTAAATTGGGTTACTTTGACACAGTGTTACTATGACACAGACCACAACTAGAAATGAATTTAACTGTTTATTCCATTTTGTGGCACAGTGGCTTATGGCTGTGGGAACAATACCTCCACACCACTACTACCTTTGTGCTTCACTCATTACCTATGATGCATTGGTTTTGCAGTGACTGCTAAAGGCTGTCATGAGAAATTGGATACAGTAAGAACCCCCCCCCCCAGGTTATAGAATGGGAGGAGATGATGGGAGAGGTAGTATAAATGGAAAGGATGACCTTTCATGATCAGGACAAAATAGAACCCTATATCTCCAGATGGACCCAGTGGGAATTTTCAGTTAGGGTGGAGGATAATGAAGTAACAGATGAAAGGGTTAGTGATTAAGGAACACAAGATGAAAGAAACATAGAAGTTGATGGCAGCAGGAGACCACTAGGTCCATCTAGTCTACCCATTTGTTTTAGACCTATTTTGGCACTCTAGTTGCCCTTTGTAGTCAGGGCTCCCTTGTGCCTATCCCATGCATTCTTGAATCCCCCACAGTGCTGACCCCCACAACCTCTTGGGGCAGGCTGTTCCAGGTGTCCACCATTCTTTCTGCAAAGAAAAACTTCCTGGTGTTGGTAAAGAACCTCCCACCTTGCAGCCTGAGGTCATGTCCCCTGATCCTGGAGCCCTTCTACAGAGTTGAGGAGGGATGAGGAGAGAACTGGGGAGAGGACATTTGGACCTGAACTGGAGTTGCAATGGTCCACAACTGGGAATGAAGCAGGTGCACTTTTTAGATTAGATTGGGAGGGGAGACAAGATGCATAGATAAGACCTGGAGCCTGGAGGAGAGTTTAAACTGACTGCTTACTCCCTCGTGCACCTAGAAAGACTTCCCACTCCTACTGCATGATTTCAGTATTGAAGTAACAAGAACCTCCATTGTTAGTTAGGTTGTAAGTTTTCATTTCAAAAATAGAAAATAGTTGAAAAATAATTTTGTACAATTGTACTACTGTATCTGTAAGTACCTGCACCAATCATATGTAGATGCTAGAAAATGTAATGCAATGTACTGTATATACCTGTAATGGTACTCTCAATAAAGAAAGTATAAAAAAGATACAGTAAGTTTAGCAGTATGGTTACTGTGCTTTGCAAACACAACAAGAGAGACTTACACTCAAGAGTCAGGGGAGTGTACCCCAGTGAAGGGCGTAAATGATACCAAATAATTCTCAAAACAATTGAAATAATCCAATAATAAAGATGTATTCAGCTTAAATGGCTTCAACACTCCTACACCCAGGAATGCTGCTACTGTACATGTACTCTGGTGCATCGCCAATTAAGGCCCTGATGAAGCCTTAATTGAAGAAGTGCTAGGGCACCTGTATCAGCATTCCTGGGTGTAGGAGTGCTGGAGCCATTTAAGCTGAATAAATCTTTATTTTTGGATTATTTCAATTGTTTTGAGAATTATTTGGCATCATTTGCCCCCTTCACTGAGTACACTCCCCTGGCTCTGGAGTGCGAGTTTCTCTTGTTGTGTTTGTCTACATTGGGGCAGCATCTCCAGACTCGCACCCTGCCCAAGCTTGCAGCACACCCTTAGCTCCTTTAGTACCCTGGGATGTATACCATCAGGTCCTATTGCCTTGTCCACCCTGAGCTTAGTGAGCTCTTGTAAGACCCTTTCTTTTGTGAAGAGACTTGTGCACACCTTCCTCCCCCCTGTGTCCATGGTGCTGAGCTGTGGGCCCTGCCCAACCTTCTCCTCAGCAAATACTAAGCAGAAGTATCTATTTAGGATAGATGTGTTTCCTTGGTTCTCCTCCACACACTCCTCCTTATCTCCTTTGATCTTAGCAATACCCCTTCTGGACTTTCTCCTTTCACTAATATATCTATGGAAAGTCTTGTCCCCTTCTTTTACTGTTCATGCAAGTGTTTCCTCTATTTGGGCCTTTGCCTGCCTTATTGCTCTCCCTGCTTCCCTTAAGGACTTTTGGTATGCCTCCCTACCTTCGTCCCACTGCATTCCCTTATATTTCCTGAAAGTCAGCCTTTTGGCTTTGATCTTTTCTGCTTCTTTTTTTGAGAACCAAAGTGGTTTCTGCCTCCTTCTGCTCTTGCTTTTCTTCCTAACACAATGGGATGTTGCTTCAAGTATTGCATTCTTACATAAAGTTGTATTGCACCCCTAAGGTTCAAGACACATGAAGAAAAGACACTCCTCTTGTTCTTCCATTTAGCCAGTCTGACTGATGTCACCAATATCTAACTGGATTTTGCCCAGTGATTCAGGACATCTGAGTCTGTATTTTGTGTGGTTTCCCTTTGTCCTCTGCTTTGCAAAGAAGAATTAAGGTTGCACAGCAGCTTGTCTGTAACTGAATGGTTGTAAGTAGACAATATGACACTTGAATCTATTTTAACGCTTGTGCCAGAACTGTGATTTCAGAAGGAAGATAGCACAAAAATAAATAACACTTTTACATTTTTTGTTTAGCCACAAACAAACCTCCTGTGTAGAAAAACAATCCCCTCCCACTCCCTCCCATGGTGTGCTGTCCCTCCCACCATCCTCCATTCCATGTCCTTGCGTCATAGTGCAGAAATGTGGAAATTGTGCGTAGACAGACAGACAGACAGACAGACAGACAGATAGATAGATAGATAGATAGATAGATAGATAGATAGATAGATAGAGTTAGATAGATAGATTGATAAATTATGTGAAGATAAGGCCAGCACTAGGTAAGTGTGGGTGTAAGTTAACCTGTGAGTTGCATGTCTGTGGGCTTAAAGTTTGGCTATTTGCAATGGACACACATTCCTGGTGAGGAGGTGAATTCTTGGTGCAGACAGGACCCTACCAATGGCAGAAACGGGGATTCATGGGGTTTGCAAAGCTTCAAGAGAAGAGAATCCATTGTAATAAACATCACTCTTTTTGTTTGTGTAATAGTTTTGCAAGACTTCAAAATCATTGTGGACCCATCATCTCTTTTCACTAAAGTTAGAGGAAACATGAAATGTGCTGTTAGCTTTTACTTAAGCTGCAAAAATTTTAATGTGCAATGCTCAAAAGAAAAGGATGGCTCATTTACTGCAGGGGTCCCAAAAGTCTTGCACAAAAAGGTCCCTTTATATCGAGGACAGAGATTTGGAGAGGCTTGGAGTCACACCCCGCTGAGGGGCAGTTGTCCTTAATTCCTAAGGCAATCACCTTCATTCAGACATTACCGGCATAGTCTGCTGCCTACAAGAAGGAGTATTGGCAAAACAATTGCCTTTTGGAAGTGAGACAAACCTTTTCAGCAGTGGATACCTGAAGAGGAGGTGCTGGTTAGGTATTGCCATTATCATTTAATGTCTTAAAGAAACACTGTCAACCCCCTTAGGCCTCAAAGTTTCCCTAATTTAAAAAACACATTTTATGATCATTCTCTTTCTACAGAGATTGTTACTGCAGCTGGTAGCTTGATTTAGATCCCTTTTTTCTTTTAAAAGTGAAAAACTGACTGCCCATGATACTGGTGTTGCCACACCAAAACAGGTTTGTTTACATTTCTTGATCAGCTCCCTCTGCATCTTTCCAGGGCTCAGGAACACCCCCAGCACAATCTAGTCACTCATTATATAGAGTGAGTAGAGGAGACTATTATATCATGAGTGGCTGCACTGTTTGCTGGTGTTTCTAAAGTTCAGGAAGTGTGCACTAATAGTAGTTCAGTGGTTTAAAGCAAAACGTAGCTAAGCATAGCTATACATTACCATGCACTTCAGTTCTAATAAGCAAGGAGGCAGAGGAAATAACGAGCAACATCAATGAATTTTAGAGAAAGTAAGCAATCATAAAATGTGGGGTTTTAACTAAAAACTATATGATGCAAAAAAAGTTGATAGTGTCCATTTAACTCCAGCATCTCATCTGTGCCGCATTATGAGGGACATACCTAATTTAACCACCAATAATTGCTTGCCTACATCTTTCCATTGTAGAAAGTTGTTTCTCACAAAGGGAATATTCTGATATGCTAAAGTAATATTAAATGAGACGGAAATATAAACACTTGTTTCCAAAGTTCTGAACTTGTATCACCAGTGTTTGATAATGTGCCCCATACTGTTGGTCAGTGTTCTACATTCTCAGATATTTTACTGTCAGTGATACACATTTCATAGGTTCATAGATTGTACGAGTTTGAGGGACATGCCCATATTGAACTCTCCGTCGTTTTAACCCAACGATGGTAGACGAATGTTTTATCTCCCATGTATTGATCTAGGTTTCTTTTGAATTGTTTGAGGTTTTCACTGGTTACTACCTCCACTGGTAGTGTATTCCATACATGAGGTACTCTCTGAGTTACAAATTATTTTCTGCGCTCAGTTTTACTTATCTTCGAATGCAATTTTAATTTGTGTGATCTTGTACAATCGAATGGGATTTGTTTTGTCAAACAGATTCAAGGAATAACTCATTCTTAGATGCCTTGTAGGCCCAATATAGTTCACCTCTAGTTATTCTATATTCGAGAGAAAAAAAGACCTAAATTTGTAAATATTTCCTCATAGTTTAATAATTCTTGACTCTTGACATGTTTTGTTAATTTACGTTGTATAGACTCATGAGTTACCTTATCTCTAATTAGTGTGGGGGGGAGCAGAAGGGACCACAATATTCCAGGTTAGATCTAATCAAACTGTTGTACAATGGAATTATGACCTCCGGCTCATGACTTTGTATTTTTAGGAAGACACCATAATATACTATGACACTTCTTTGTTGTTTTGTTTATATGAGTACTAAATTTTAGGTTGTTAGTAATGTTAATATCAAGATCTCTTTCGGATATAGTAACTTCAAGACTGATGTAATTAATGGTATAGTTGACTTGTCTATTGTTCTTCCCAAAGTGCATTACTTTGCACTTTGCAATATTAAATATATTTTGTTCTCACAGGCCCATATGTAAAGATTGTTCAAATTGTTTTGAAGAGATTCTACAGCTACATTACTATCTATTATGCATCCTAACTTACAATCATTTGTGTACTTTTGTATCCATACTCCATTGTCTGTCTGCATGTTACAGATCATTACGTTGAACAAAGTAGGACCCAGCACCAATCCCTGTGGCACTTCACTAGTCACCTTGCCCCACTCAGATTCATACCCTTTTAGTACAACTCTCTGCTTTCTGCCATCCAGCCAAGTGGCAATCCACTTTATAATTTGGGGATGCAAATTAAGTTTTTTAAGATGTTCTATTAGGATTCTGTGTGATACAGTGTCAAATGCTTTCTCATAGTCAAAGTATATTACATCTACAGAAAGTCCAAAGTCTAGTGCTTTACTGACAGGTTTGAAAAAACAAATCAGATTACTCATACAAGATTTCCCTTGAGTGAACCTGTGTTGAGACATATCGTGGTTCCCTGTAAATTCCAAATGATTGGTTATTTGATGTTGTAGTACTCTCTCCTTTATTTTTCCTATGCATGATGTCAAACTTATAGGTCTGTAATTGGAGACATTATGTTTTGATCCCTTTTTATAAATGGGTGTGACATTAGCTGACCTCCTTTGTCTATAACAACTCCTTCATTAATAGAAGTATTAAATAAAGTAAGGATACCTGATAATTCTTTTGAAAGGTTTTCAATGAATATAGAAGGGATTCCATCAGTTCCAGAAGTTGTACTTGATTTTGAATTGTTAATAATTGTTAATATCTCATTTGTAGTGAAGAAAATTGGTGAATCTGAAATATTTAAGTTGTTTATACTTAAATCTTCTTTTATTTTAAATACACCAGTGAAATATTTATTGAATTCACTCGCCATGGTATTTTCATCAGAAAATAAGGTATCCTGCATAACAAGTGGACCAACCCCAACATTGCTTCCTTTTAGAGACCCAATGTAATTATAGAAGTTGTTTTTATTATTTGTTGTGTCATTCACTAACTTTAGTTCTAAATCTTTTTTTACTTGTCTTATCAGTTTTTTGTTTTGCTTGAGATAAGTATACATTTTTGCCATGCTTCATTAGAAGGGTATTTTTTATAATGATGAAACACTTTCTTTTTCCTTCTGATGTTTCTCTTAATCTTAATGTTCCACCATAGAGGTACTCTCTGTTTCTTACTGTCATATTTTGTGCATACTGGAACCCAAGTCTCTATATAATAGTTGATTTTATTTTGAATGGCTTCCCACATCGTATTGATGTTGAGTCCATTTAACTCTTGTTCCCAGTCCCAAGCTTTGAAATATCTTTTAATCATTTTGTAATTTGCTTTTTTGAAGTTTTCAATTAATGTGGTAACAGAATTATTTATTTTTGAGTTAGTAAAGCTCCAAGAGACCATAAAATGATCACTGTTGCCAAGTGGTTCCAGAATTATAGTATTAGAGTCATAATCAGAGATGTTAGTTAATATTAGATCCAGTATGTTATTATTTCTAGTAGGTCTATTAACTAATTGCTCTAAGTCGTTTTGAATGGCATATTGAATCAGTCTGTTGTCCCAGTTTCTTTTTCCAGTTAAAGATGGCCAGTAAATGTTGGGTGAGTTAACATCCCCCAACAGGACATAATCATCCTTTATCACCATATTATCTAATGTCAGAAAGAAACCATCTTTGGCTGCAGTATCTAGAGTTGGGGCATGGCATCCTAAATCAACTGTTAAAGGTTTTAACAGAGAACTAATTTTAACCCAGATTAGTTCGCTGTTTGATTGTCCATTGTCTAATACACAATATTTCAAGTTATCACTTATATACAATGCAATACCACCACCTTTTTTATTCTGATGGTTTTTACTGATTAAAGAGTAACCTTATTTCTCAGTGGCTCAGTCTCTGTCCGAGAACCAGGTTTTGGTGACCCCGCAGATATCAATATTGTCCTCATTCAGTATGTATTGTAGTTCTCCTAATTTATTACTAAGACTTCTTGCATTAAGAAATAATATTTTTATTTTAGTGTTGTCAGTGTTATCACTGGTTTTATCTATAGTTGGAAGTAGCATGTTAGTTATATTAATCTTCAAAATAGTATAGTTATTTAAGTCAGGTGCTAGTCTGTATCTACCCCCCGTGGAACTAAACACTGGTCTATGTATGAGTTAAAATGTCCCCCTAAGAGCGATGTTCCTTTTTTTGTTGGGTGTACTCCATCCCAGCAAGTTAGCTCTTAATGATTTGAAAATTCTTCCCAGTGCTTGATGCATTCAAAATTTTGTTTGAGGCTCCACCTTCTTAGCCATTTTTTCAATTTTTTTTTTTATAGTTTAAGTAATCGCATGTACCAGTAACAAGGAGTGTTTCATAACAGGCAAACTCACAATTCCTGTCCATTAAGGTATTGGCTAGTCCTACAAATTCCTCTTTTACTTGCTGGGCAGTTAGTTGCATGATGTTGTTAATGCCAGCATAATGATGACTAATGGTTTCTGTCCCCTATTCTGAAGTATTTGTTTGGACATTCTTGTAATGTCTCTAATCTTTGTCCCTCGAAAGCATGGGATTGTCTTGTTGGCTTTATCTTGGTCATATATCTTCCTATCCAGGTATTTTACTATAGAATCTCCTAATAGGTAAAATTGTTGGGGTTCTGGGGTTGTTTCTGGTTCTATGTCCATAAGATTTATATTCCCTTCTTTAGATGATTCAAGTGGTTGTGCATTGTTACTATTATCAGGTAGGGTATTGGACCCAGTGCCAGGGGATGAGGGAGAGGGTATTAAGTTTTCTATTTGATCACTCAATAAGTTGAAACCATTGTGGGTAGAGATGGCAAAACCTTCAGCTCCTCTCCCCTTTTTTTTTTATCTTTGAACTCCTTATTTGGTACCATTCATCGGTATTCTGGTCAGGGTCAGCTTCATCTCTTGCCCTTTTCCTATTAGCATGTGCACTGTTTGTGATGTTATTACTGATCAGTAATTCTCTCAGACCCGGTTGATTTGCAGAGTTAGAGAGTGGTATAAGGGGCTCATAACATTCTGGACTTAATGCCAAAAAAGGTCTGTGGTTCATGCTATTAGTTGTATCAATGGTGTCATTTAGTTCCCTTTGATATGAGTTATTCATTCGAGTTGCCATCTGTTTCTGACTTTCTTCTAAATGTATAAGTCTTGCATTAAATAAACTTATTTCCTGCATCATAACTTTATTTTGGTTACATTTAGTGCATATGAATGTTATGTTGCTAGGTATTACTGTTTGAAAGCAGAACATAGTACAGGAGTTGCATTTAATCCCTACTCTGCCATCATTTGTTGTTAGTATTTCATTCATTTTCTAAATATGTTATGGTAGGACTGATGTATTTGGAGTGCTTGGTGCAGACATTATAGGTAATAAACCATACAGTTCTACTGTATAGGTTACTGGGTTCGGTAAAATGGCAGTTGTACAAATAAAGTTCTTAGATGAGTATAAATCTTACCTGTACCAATTCACTAGGCCCACTGGTACCTTGTGTAGTTCTAACACTGCATGACCATTTATCATGCAAAACACGCGCGGAGACACATGTGTCTTAGCGCTCATGTTCGCGTGCTTCGCTGTGTGCTCGTCCTGCTCTGGCTCACCCTGCTCACTAAGGGCTGTAAAATATAGTGTTCTCATGACCTGGAAGTAGCTCCTATGGGTCATGAACTAAAGCACTGTTCCTGAGTGTTTAAACTTCAGAATTATAGTCCCCAAAAGCTTTAAAGTGCTGTTAGTAGCCTACAATATACTTTAAAGTAAAAGAAACTGTTGGATACATCAAGTGGTAGTTTTCTCAATAGAGTAACAAACTACACACTTCTCTTCCTACTTCTTGTGTAAACAGAAATCAGGGTTCCAAGATTTAAAATACAAAAGCAGAGCTTACAGATCTCTAAATACACAGTAAAACACATTTCAAATAGTAAAATAGCATATTCTTAATGCTGCTGTTGAAAGCAGTGCAACACAGGCTTCCAAAGTGACAGCCCCTGGAACAAACACTCAGAAATAGTGCCCTCATGACCCGGAAGTAGCTTTCAGGGGTCACGAACTAAAGCACTTTTCCCCGAGTGTTTAAACTTCAAAATCATAGTCCCCAAAAGCTTTAAAGTGCAGTTAGTAGCCTGCAATATACTTTAAAGCAAAAAGAAGTGTTGGATTCATTGAGTGGTAGTTTTCTCAATAGCGTAACAACCATTTCACTGACAAAAGGTTATGAAGTATGTTTCAAATGTCCCATATTATTAGGAACAATCCTCATTGTACCCTTCAAAACTGTTTTGTCCTATGTGAAAAGGGGTGCTGCTCCTTAGGAGGGAGTGAAATCATAATTCATTTTTTTAATTCCTTTATTTTACATATTTTGGCCAGGAAAGGTGATCTAAATGTAATGGCTGTGGGGCAGCAGTCTTCTGGGAGTCTTTCTGGATGCTGAGATGCTCCCCTGTTTGCAGACAACTCTCTGCCCTGAGGGAGGAAGTTGCCCATCTTCAGGCCGCACTGGACAGTAGTAAGAGAACCTCCCCATCCAGGGAGCAGCAGATCCACCACCACTACCTCAGAGGTTGTGAAGAAAGCACAGCAGTTGGAACACAGTGGGCTCAGGGAGGGTAAGGGTGGTGGAACAGAGGCACACCCAGTCAGTTGTTCCACTCCACAATCCATACACCATTCTGGGGGAGCATAGTTCCCCTATGGATGCACCTGCGGAGGAGACTAAGGAGGTTGCAGTCAACTGTCACAAGAGAGGCCCTCAGGAAGGAGGCAGAGGACTCCACAGGGAAAGGAAGCAGCTCCTGGTGGGGGACTCAATTATTAGGGGGATAGAACTGAGGGGAGCAGGGAAAACTGAAGTAAGGTGCCTGCCTGGTGCCATGGCTTGGAGGGACAGGAAGAGCATCCTAAGGATCACGAGAACAGCTGCACGGGAGTCTGAGTTGGACATCATTGTCCACCTAGGGACAAATGACTTGGCTCATCATAAGATTAGAGCAGTGCAGGAGGACTTTGTAGAGTTGGGAAGGGGCCTAAGTCAAGTAGCACACACAGTATCCTTCTCAGAGGTGTTGCCTGTCAGTGGCATGGGTGAGGTGAGGGTACTTTGCACCATGCAGTTTATCAAATGGTTAAAAAATGGTGTGGAGCACAGGGGTTTGGCTTCATTGGGGACTGGGGTTCCACCTGGAGGGACACCAGCCTATACTGGCAGGATGATCTGCATCTGTCCAGGAAGGGAACAAGTCTTTTGGGCAATCGGGTTAAATGCTTCATTGGCAAGCTTTTAAACTAGTCAAGGGGGGGAGGCACTAATATGCAGCAGGAAAATCCCAGTCTCCCCCTACAAAACAGGGTACTAAATGAGAAAAAGACCAAGGTAGAAATGTCAGTGGGGGATGCTGCTACAGAAGGTAAAGCCGTCAAAAAATGGAGAGCAATGAGTACCAATGACCATAGCCTGGGTAACAAGATTCCTGAATTAGTGGCCTTGATGGAGGAGGAACATCTGGATATCGTAGCAGTCACTGAAACATGGTACACACAGAACCATGACTGGGACGTAAACATACCAGGATACACTATTTACAGGAGGGACAGGGAGGATAAAAGATTAGGAGGAGTAGCTCTCTACATAAGGAAAGGAATCAAAGCAACAGAACAAAAGGGTAAACAGGGAGGAAAATAAGCACTGTGGGTCAATCTGGAGACAGGCAATGGCACCACAATCCACACAGAAGTTGTATAAAGACCCCCCCTCTCAGGGAAGGAAATGGATAAGGAAATGATAGAAAGTATACTTAGAATGGCAGAAAAAGGGGAGATATTGCTGATGGGTGATCTGAATATGCCAGATGTTAACTGGAGTGCAGTTGCAGCAGCCACTTCTAAGAGTAGGGTTATTCTAGATGCCCTACGGGGGGATGCCTTAGACAACTAGTATTGGAACCCACTCAAGAGGGGGCAATCTTAGACCTGGTTCTCTCAAATGGAGATGGAGAGAGGATCACAGATGTAGAAGTAGGTAGCCATCTGGGAACTAGCGACCATCGAACAGTATGGTTCACAATAAACACAGCAATAGAGTCAAGCCATACAAAGGCAAAAGTACTGGACTTCAGAAGGGCTGACTTTGCCAAAATGGGTGCGTGCCTAAGGAATGCACTAGCAAATGGGTAGGAAGGAGGGGTGGAAGAACAATGGGGAATAATAAAAACTGCCATCACAGAGGTAACAAGCCTTTGTGTGAAGCAAATAAACAAAACAAAACGATGTAAGAAACCTCTATGATTCTCAAAGGAGGAGGCAGTGAAGGTTCAAGAGAAAAAGAAAGCATTCAGGAAGTACAAGGAATCACAGAAGAAGCAGGACAGAGAATTGTATCAGTTAAAGCAAAAGGAAGCTGGGAAGGCAGTCAGAACAGTAAAGGCCTGAACCGAGGAAAAGATAGCCAACTCAGCTAAGAAGGGGGATAAAACCTTTTTTTGGGTACATCAGTGAGCGAAGGAAGACCAAGGGAGGGATAGTGAGGCTTAATAAAGGGGGGGTGGGCAGAGGGTGACGGTGAAAAAGCAGAGATACTAAACAAATATTTTTGCTCAGTATTTACAAATGAAGAGGGGGAGGTAGCTAAAACAAACAGTAGAAACACTCTGGCTACAGAAGTTGATACCAGCCCATTTACAGAAGAAAGGGTTCTGAAAGAACTCTTAAAACAGAAGGTGGACAAAGCAATGGGGCCTGATGGGATTCATCCCAGAATTCTAAAAGAACCAAGGGTAGAACTAGTGACACCACTGAATACCCTCTTTAACAAATCATGGGAGGATGGGGTGGCACCTGAGGACTGGAGGAGGGCAGATGTGATTCCCCTTCACAAAAGTGGGAGCAAGACAGAGGCGGGAAACTACAGAACTGTCAGTTTGACCTCAGTGGTAGGGAAAATGATGGAATCACTTCTGAAGGAAAGAATTGTTGAGTACCTAGAGACCAGAGGGGCACAGGACCCAAGGCAGCATGTATTCATAGCAGGAAGGTCATGCCAGATGAATCTAATAGATTTCTTTGACTAGGTGACCAAAGCAGTAGATCAGGGAGGGGTTGTGGACATGGCCTACCTAGACTTTAGCAAGGCATTTGACACAGTCCCACACAAAAGATTAATATACAAGTTAGCCAGCCTGGGAGTAGGTCCCAAGATGATAGCCTGGGTAAAGAATTGGCTGGAGAACAAGACACAGGAGGTAATAGTAAATGAAGTCCACTCTGAAGAAAGTGGGGTTACTAGTGGGGTACCGCAGGGTTCAGTATTAGGACCGGTCCTCTTCAATGTCTTTATAAGTGACATTCCAGAGGCACTGGAAGGAAAAGTATGTCTCTTTGTGGATGACACAAAGATCTGCAACAGAGTTGATGCACAAAGCGGGGTGGAAAGGATGAGAAGGGACTTGGCAAGGTTAGATGAATGGTCAAATGTATGGCAGCTTAGATTCAGTGCTAGAAGTGCAAGGTAATGCACCTAGGAAACAAAACCCAGGGAAGAGTACACAATGGGGGTGAGATACTAACAACAACAAAATGGAAGGGACCTGGGGATAGTCATATCAGATGACTTAAAGGTGGGCAAGCAATGTGAAAGGGCAGTAAGGAGGGCTGGGGGGATACTGGGATGCATAGGGAGAGGCATCACCAGTAGAAAACAGGAAGTTGTTATCCCTCTGTTCAGACAGCTGGTGAGACCCCATCTGGAGTACTGTCTGCAGTTCTGAAGACCCAGTCTCCGCAAGGACATAGACAGGATGGAAGCTGTCCAGAGGAGAACGACTAAAATGGTGCAGGGTCTGCACCGGAAGACATATGAAGAGAGAGACTAAAGGAGCTTAATATGTATTGCCTCGAGGAAAGGGGGGGGAACATGATAGAAACTTTCAAGTACCTCAAGGGAATCAGCAAAGTCCAAGAGGGTAGCATCTTTCAAAAACAGAGGTGTGCAAGAACAAAGGGGCACAATTTAAAGATAGAGGGGCCAGCTCAGAGGTAATGTAAGGAGTATTTTTCACAGAAAGGGTTGTGGATGCATGGAAAGCCCTCCGGAGGAGGTTGTGGAGTCAAAACAGTGGTTGAATTCAAGCATGCATGGGATAGCCATAAGGCAATTCTAGGGGTTGGGGGTAGAAAGAAGTAGGCTGCTGGTTAACTAGGATCTGCAGCTTATCCATTAGGTAGGGAAATGGGCAGACTGGGTGGGCCAAGCGGTCCTTATCTGCCATCAAATTGTATGTTTCTATGTTTCTATGTTTCTAAGCCAAAGCTTGTTTCCAGGTGTGTCTTGGGAGCACAGGTACATTAAGAGACTTGCTTGTGGTCACACAATGTTCAAGTGGTGGCTGGTGGATTGAAATCCAGTTCTTCGAGTTTGCAGCTCAGAGCTCTTAAACACTATACCATACAGCCTCCTCTATGCTGTATAGTGCAAAAGAAAAAAAAAAAAAACTTTGCACAAAAGCACTGGTTTCCACAATGTTATGAGCCTTTATCTATCTATCTATCTATCTATCTATCTATCTATCTATCTATCTATCTATCTATATATATATATATATTTGATGATGTGTCCCACACTTTTTCACATTTTGAGTACGTGGCCCACATGTTAGATGTCAGTGACAAAGGCTGAGAGGTGTATCACTTTTACAACAGTAGTGCTTTGGGAACCTCCACTGGCTCAGGTGAAGTCTCCATGCAGAATTTCTATCCATCTGATGGGACCGCAAGGCAGGAAGTAGGGGAACAACTGATAACCCCACCAGGAGTGAGTGAGAAGTGCAACAGTGGAAGCCAGCTCATACAAGCGTATGCATGTCAGTCTGGATATGTGTTCACACCCCAACTCAGCCTTACTCCCCATTCTCTTTATAATGTTTTTCTATTTCAGCCCTCACCTTCCTTTAAAGTCCTTACCTTGATTTTGGGGGGGGGGCAGCATAGTTACTAAGAACTTTAAGTAAATCCTGACATTTACCAATATTGTCACTCCTTCTCTCACTTTACTTCAACTAACACAATACACCCCTGCCACATACACCATGCAAGGAAACATTTGGCATTGACAAATGCTTGTTTATTTTATTTTTTTACAGTTTGTTTATTCAAGATACTCCAGCTGAGATGCAGCAGCTCACTTCCAGTGTGATTCTGTTCTTACTCATTTTTGCAATGTACTGTATTTACCAAGGATAGTCCAGTTCAGATCAATAGTTCATTCCAGTGCCATCCTGCTTCTGCCCATTTTCACAGCCGAGTGAACTGGAACAGTAGCGGGTTAAATGACCTTCTTAGAGCCAAAAAGTGAGTATTTGGCAGTAGTGGAGTATAAACATAACACTGGTTCCCAACAGTGCTCTGATCACTATATTATACTGCCTGCAATGTCTGGGAAGGGGGGCAGCATGGCTAGCAACTGCCAGCAATGTATTATTTGTTAATTGTTTACAATTTATTTACCCAGCAGGATACCACAGATAAAGTGCAACATATCGGTTTCTGTATGGTCTGGCTATTACCCATTTTTGTAATGTATTTACCCAGGACACACATAAAACCATGCTGTCACAGCTCAGTGTACCTTTCCTGGTTGAAAATTAAAAAAATAAACAAAAGTAAATAAATACATTTATTACAAGCAGACATCATAACAACAGTCACTGTGGTTAGACTCAAGGCTTGGGGCCAAGCTTGATGTGTGATAGTACTCAAAAGTGGGACCATACTGTGCCTTTGTAAAGTGAGAAATTGGTCTCTTTTCAAATTATTTAAGGATGTTTTGCATTACTGTTTGCTGAAGGTCAAAATGAGTTGTGAGATGGATCCCCTAGTTCATAGTTCTGAGTATCCACATTCCCAGGACACTGAACAATGGGATCTATGCAAGAGCAGGCATGAAATGTGTCCAAAAGTGATATAATATCAGCACGCAGCTACACAACGTGCATACCATCCCAGAAATGTGCCATACATTAATGGGCACATGGGGCATGTTGATGTGGTGGGGGTGTCCGAGGGACATGCACAAGGTCACATGTAGCACAACCCATGCAGTCCTGGAATACATGGTAACTTGTACCTTGACATTTATGGACAACCATACTGCCCCATGCAAAAATGTGGAAGTGAATACTGCTGAGGAAGACAGGGAGTAGGCAATGGTGGAGGACAGGAGAACTGTGCACAAGCTATGTGGTCCACCACCATGGAACAATGGTGCTGGATACAGCTGTGGACAGTGCCGTGGATGTGTACATATCCATGGTAGGGGATGGTCATACTCCACAAATTTCACTGGAGGGCAGGTGGTTGCCATTGTGTCCGGGATCCATGCTTATTATGCCACCCTCTACAGGGCACAGTCCCTGCCAATGCTAACTGAGATGAAAGCCCACCTCTGACTCAATATACAGTCCACTGTTAGTGAGCTGGATCCAAAGCATGGACACTATCAGCCATCAAACATAAATGGCAGCCAGTGATACAGCACGGTTAGGGACAGGCAGTGGGCCACCCACCCAGTGACTCACCCTAACCCTGTGGAGAGGGTGGTGGCAGACATCCCCACCAAGGTGGCCATACACAGGGAGGTGGAGGGCATGGAGACAGTGCCAGGTGTCATGAACCCACTCATGGGGGCTGGGTCCACTGAGCTCACAGTGCCAACCAATAAGTGCAATCTATGATGGGGGGACAGGAATACTCTCCCCATGTCCTAGAGTACTCATTGAGTTCACAATTGAACACTTACCATGAGATCCCAGGGTTTCCTCTCTAATCTGGGTAAGGGTAAAATACAGTCTCAAGTCTGTAGCCTGGTGAGAACCCTCCTTGGTTGCTGTACTGGTGAGGAAAAGACCCAGGCATTACAAGCTCTTCGGGGCTGTCCACATAACCTTGATTTGTGTCTTCCCCACTGGTGGTGCAGTGACCTAGTTCCCCCCTACAGACCACTCCAGAGACCTATGTTTTTCCCCTACTTGGGCACCCAGATTCCCTTCCAGGATCCTAGTCTTTCATAGCTATGGTGGCACTTTAGCAATAAACAGGCTTGTCACAAATTGAATACATTTTTTCCACCTTCACACACTCAACAACATTATTTCCAGGCAGTTTTTAAAAGCAAATGCTTTTAATAATTACTTAAATAAGGCTGGCAGTATAGCCTAGAGGTTAGTGTAATGAGCTATGAATCAAGCTTCGTGCATCAAGCAGACCAGACTTGGGTTTGATTCTCACAACCTCCACTTGCATACTATGTGAATCTGAGCAAGTCACTTAACCACCCAGTGCTTCCAGGCCACCCCTGAAAACAGGCACTTGTGGCTAGTGGGCCTTACTTGGTTACTAAAGATTAAAATTAAATAAAAATAAAATAAATAAATAACTATCATGCAAGATTTACAAACAAAAGATTCAGAAATTTGGTTCATACAGGATCACAAAAAAAAAATTGGAAACAGTACATAAAAAATGCACTGTAAAATGTTACTAATTTCTACCTTGTCAGTGGAGAATCAGAAGTCCAGAAAATAACTGAGTTTCTGCAAGAGTTTCCATGTCCCAGTTCTTCTAGTAGCCACTGATCTTCAGTGTATGCTTGTCAGTCTGGCTCTGTGTGTCAGGAAAAGTGTCTTTTGCAAAATGCGCTGAGTTTCTGTTTTGAGGGGCCTTATACTGTATAACCCTGGTCCTTGGATGGATGGTGGTCTTATCTTTTAGGTCAGCAGGGGTCTCTCTTGCTCTGTCCCAAATTTTAAGTGAATCACAAAAAATAGCACCCTTCCTGCCACTTTTAAATGGAGATGAATTATGACACTTGAAGAGACTTCAAAATAGACTTCCAGAATGGATGTTTCCTAGATCCTGTTCTCAAAGTATTTTGCTTTGAAGTGGAAAGTTTATGACTGGCAATAGTTTCTCCCATCTCCAGTCCTGGTTATGACACATTTTTTCCTTTGATCAGCTTACCAGGAAATCCCCTTTGAAATGTAAATTCAGTTTCCTGTTAAGCAAGCCTTTCCCAGACATCTGGAATATACTTCCTCCCTATGTAACCTTTAAAAAAAATAGGCATCCTACTGTAACATTACCTCAATGCCCTTTTTGGAGAATTTAAACATAAAATCACATAAAAATATAACAAAATTATGACAACAGTGGACAAATCACCACACCAGGTACGTAGCACTATGCAGAGATATGGGATGGGAGGGCCTGGACACCATGGAACTGTTAACACCCAGGTGTTGCACCCTACTGACCCTGATGAAACTGGGCACACCTTCAACAGGGAAACAGCATCCTCCATGCAGCCCCCACCACAACACATGCCAGGCACAGACTTCTGGGGACTGGAGGATGGTGCAGGTGGGTGACCCCTAGGGGGCTCATACCACACCATGGAATGCTCACTGCAGGCCTTCTGCATGTAACACATGTCCCTTATTTTGCCCCAGGTACACAGCAGATGACAGTGGCTATGGTGGACATGTAGACAGAACTGGAAACCACACAGCTGTGGATGGTAGAAGAGTCAGAGGAAGACAACACTGTCCCAATGGACAGCCAACTTTCCCCTACCTGAGGCTGACACAATGCCACAGGTACACTGAAGATTGCATCCAAGACACACCACCACCCAATGGCCAGACTTGGTCAGTACAGGTGCATGGACCCCACCACACAATCACCCTGTGACAGTGGGACAAGGGTCCCTCCAGCCAAACAACCAGCCGGACATAGAGGGCACACAGACATGGTATCTTCCACACCTACTATGCAGAGGTGCACCAGCTGGAATGGCAGAGACTGCAGGCACAACATAAGAACACAGAGGCCCTACTGGCCCTAACAAATAATGTGCAGGGTGTGTGCCGTGGCATAAACTAACTGGGTGACCTCCTCAAAAGACTAATGAACCACCTGCTACCTGGGGGCATCACAATCAGTCTGTCATCCCCCATGCCATAGCAGGATGTTACATCCCAGCCAGCACCTGGTGGTCCCTCCTGGTAATAGGCACAACCATATGTCACAACTCCACAGGCACCTACCAGCCCCACAGCGAAAGAGGCACAGCCACATGCCACAACCTTGAAGGCACCCGCTGACACCACACAGACAGGGGCACAGTTGAAAACCACAAACCCACAGGCACCTGCCAGCACCACAGGGATTGAAGCATAGCTGAATGCCACAACCCCACAGGCATCCACCAGCCCCAGCTTACCAGTTATCCAGGGGGACACCCAGCCACAGCATGAGCCAGGGCCACATGTGGACCATCCACCACACAGAGGGGCAAGGCACCAGCAAAGGCATGGCATCTGAGCACATAGACCTCTGCATGGCTAGTACTGCAACCATGAAGGAAACTGTGATGCCTACCATAAGCACCACGCACACATCATGGTGGCATACATGCATGTGCACAGTCCCATGCCACACATCCCCACCATGTAGCCCTGCACAATGCACTCCCCAGCCCCATACACAGCCCTACACCACCATATATGTACTCACCACACACCCATGAACCCCCTAAGGTGGGAGGCACTCAGGTCCTGCAGTCATCACCGTGTGCTACTGACCCTTACCCCCCATGGCAGAATGCCCCCTGCATGAATGCATGGCATGCTGCCCATCTTGTCAGTGTCTCTGTGTCATGCCACAGGTGCCCTTCACTCCCATCTGCACCTAGTGAGGCATTTCTGGGTCTTTCAAATAGCATGGGTACACATCGGTGCACAGCAACATTGTGCAGCATGGTGCATGCCGTAAAAACTTTGCAGGCCTTCACAGGGCAAGCATCATTGTGCCACCTATCCAATCCAGGCACCAGAATCTCATCTTCAACAATTCTACAGTCCTCTCCATAGTGGCATATGTCTTCTTGTGGGCTTCATTGTATGCCTCCT
Source organism: Neoceratodus forsteri (assembly GCA_016271365.2). Lineage (NCBI taxonomy): Eukaryota > Metazoa > Chordata > Ceratodontiformes > Ceratodontidae > Neoceratodus > Neoceratodus forsteri. The sequence continues at coordinate 378,908,550 of CM057449.1, forward strand.
CTGCAATGCCATGTGGCTCCAGGTATGGGGTCAACTGGTATGGTCATGGTGGGTATCTAATATCACCTATGCAGAGGTTACACAACAGACATTGTAATGACCTGGGGCAAGGCAGCGGCATTTTTATTTATTTTTTATTTATTGAAATGTTTCACCAGGAAGGCACACTGTGCAACAGGTGAGAGGTGTGTAGCTGTAATGCTTCACTCCATGGGTAATGGGATACTGTCAAGACAGTTTGTTGGATGGTTCCCCTTATAGGACTAAGTCAGTGTTAATGTTCAAAAATGGGGGGGGCCAAAAAATACTCCACTCGGGCTGTTACAAAATTTCTCAAAGTTCTTTATTTATTTTTGTTAATTGCCCTGACTTTTTGCACTCTTGTGCTATTTCAAAGGGCTTTTCATATATTCTTTTGCAGCTTTATCTTTCAGTTCAGCATGTTCAGTTTCCTTTGTTCTCTGTCTTCCTTGAATTTTAGGTTTTTTATGCTGAATGTTGTTTCCAATTCCTTACTTCTTTATTTTTTTATTTTATTGTCAATCCCTGGGTAGTATGTGTAGATACTTTGGGCATAGTGTTAGAAGTCACCTTCAGTTCTTTCTTTAGCTTTATTATGTGAGACTTGTATTGTATGCTGGTTATGTTGTTGTTTCTTGTGTTGTTTGGTGCAGCTACTGTGTGTATATGTATATATACGTGTACACAGTAGCTGCACCAAACAACGCATGGAACAAAAACATAACCAGCATACGATACAAGTCTCACATATTAAAGCTAAAGAAAGAACTGAAGGTGACTTCTAACACTATGCCCAAAGTATCTACACATACTAGCCAAGGACTGACAATAAAATAAAAAAATAAAGAAGTAGGGAGTTGGAAACAACGTTCAGCACAAAAAAAACTAAAATTCAAGGAAGACAGAGAACAAAGGAAACTGAACATGCTGAGCTGAAAGATAAAGCTCCAAAAGAATATATGAAAAGCCCTTTGAAAAGCACAAGAGTGCGAAACATCAGGGCAATTAACAAAAAAAATAAATAAAGAACTTTGAGAAATCTTACAACAGCCCGAGTGGAGATTTTATGGTCCTCCGCTTTTGAACATTAACACTGTGCAACAGGTTGCTTATCTCCGTGTGACCTGGGGAAGGGGAACATGAGGTTAGTATACACAGATTTGGAGCACTAACAAAGATTTACATATGATTTCATTAAATAACAGTGAGTAAACTGTAATGATGCAATAAAATAGCATGGTGCTAACAGTTTTGAACTAGATAGGTACAATGATAACAGTTTAGAACTTGGTAAATACAATAGCACAAAATGACATTTAATGGTTAACTCTGTGACACATAAATGAGTAGGTTGATTATGGCTGAATGGAGTTCTAGTAGTTGATCTAGGGGAAGCTAGTAGGGAGTAACACAAGCAATACAGGTTAGCTAAGGTACGGCAACTTTACAAGTTAGCTAAGGCAGGACAGAAGTGTACATTTGTCTAGGACTGCAAAAGATTAGGGTTAGCTAGAGCTAAGGCTAAGAAATGGAGGGGGAGGGGGAAGTGGGAAGGGAAAACGGAGATAAGAGGCAATTTAAGATTCATGTCTTACAGAAAAGTAAGAACCCAGCCAGAGGACAATTTAGGGCAAGGGTAGGGGAGCTAAGACCCTAGGGATGCTGAGAACCCCTTCTGGGGACAGGCAAAGGAGGAGGAGGAGAGGAAGGAAAAGGGAGGAGGAGAGAGGTCTGATGGGGCCTGACCACTCCGGGATGCTGAGAACCCTGCCTGCACAAGGCAGAGGTGGAGCATGATAGGAGGGAAGCAGGCTGTTAGGCAGTGAGGGTGAGACAAAGGGCATGACCCAATTCTGATCAGTTCTAGATGTTGAGATCCCTGCCAGGGGGGAGAGTATAAGGCAAGCGTTAGACTGAAGTGGTGGAAGAAGAAGGAGGACAGGGGAGAGGGTAAATAGACAAAGGGGGGAGAGAGATAAGGACTTGACAAGCGCTAAGACCCAAGGGGAGCTGAGAACCCCTTCAGGGGACAAACAATGGAGGAGGAGGAGGAGGGAAAGGGAGAGGGAGAGGGAGAAAGAGAGAGGTCTGCCGGGGCCTGACCATTCCAGTATGCTTAGAACCCTGCCTTCACAAGCCAGAGGTGGAGCATGACAGGAGCGAAGCAAGCTGTTAGGCAGTGAGGGTGAGTATGCTTCTGGAAGCTGGGAGCCCAATAAGGTTTGAGGATGACCAGAAGAGAGGTTATGGTGAGAAATAAGAGAGGCCAAGTCCAGAAGGAGTCTTTACAGGATGCAGAGAAACCCTGGAAGGGGACATGGATGGCAGGAGACATTTTTAAGGGGCGAGGTGGTATAGGGTGGAGTGGGGACTAGCTCTCAATAGAACTTTGGATGCAGAGAAACACAGTGAAAGAGCAAGAGAGGCCAGTAGGGGAGGGAGGGATGGAGTTGAGGGAAGGGGAGGAGATCTGGAATTTTGGCGGAGGGGGCTGCATCAGGGTCAGAGTGGGGGTACTGACAGGGGGTAGGGTTTGTCCTGGGCTTAGAGGTGAGAATTAGAGAGGGTCATGGGAGGAATGGCTAGGTGCAAGGTAGTTATTGAGTGCAGAGCTGATGGAGTAGGACAAGGATGAGCGACGGATTTGAGGGGGGAGGGAATTTCACATTTTTGGGAGGCAGTGAGAGTAACCAGATTGGCTGATAAGGGTGGCTCTGGGAGGGACTACCAAGGTATGACAATCAGTTGATCTAAGGGAGTGGGAGGGTGAGGAGGAGGGTGTTATAAATCAGTCTGTAACCTGCACCAGTGCCTGGGCCACTGATGCATTTTATTTATTTTATTTATTTATTAAAATTTCGGATAACACTTTTTGAGCTAGAAGCTCTTTACATAGGTTCCACATCATGAACAATACACAGAACAAATTGAATAACAAGAACAGTTACACAGAGGGATAAGGTTAATACAGAAATTAACAGAATATGTAAAACAAATAGCAACATCTAACAAAATATAAACATGGTAATGAAGGGTTACAATATACAAAGGCGGATCATGTGCATAGGGAGTACTAATAAGCATAACATTTGAGAGTTAAGTGCTCAGGGTAACAGGGCCCCGATTGTCATACAGGAGGAGGTGTACGTGGGCACCAGAGGGCCAAGATGGCAGGAAGCATAGAGATGGGGCGGGAGACCGAGAGAGAGCAGGAGAGTGAAATGGGGGGGAGCTGGGTTGAGCGGAGGCAGACGGTGCAAATCTGGACGTATGATTACTGTATGCAGTCACAGCGGGAGTTCAGTACCATCTGCTGCTTGAGGCTCACTTTAAAGGCACCCAACGTGGGCAGGTTAGCAATGTTATCATAAAGGGAGTTGAGCCAGAGTGGTGCTCGGCAAGCAAAGGACCTTTGTCCTTGGGATGTTCTGCATTTGGGGGTCATGAAAAATTGGTGTTCAGAATTTCGAGTGGGACAGGGGTTAACGCACGGAACAAGGAGTTGTTTAACCCCAGGAGGCATTTGACCAAGGTAGGTTTTTTGGCTAGAAGGCAGGTTTAGTATTTTAATCGGCTGCTGAGCGGTAGCCAGCTAGCGTTGGTGTAGAGATCACAGGTATGTGTCAGCTGGGGACACCTGTGATAAGACGGCAAGCTCGGCTGAGCACGTTTTTTTGGCGCTGGAAGGCAGTGTCTTTGGAGGATCCATATGGCCAGGCCGTAATCCACTAGGGAGACTACGGAGCTGTGGACAGCTATGCTTAGGACTTCGGGTGTCAGACTGTGCTTATGTCTATACAGTAGCCTGACGTGCGACTTCATAGCTTTGGCAGTATTATCAATGTGAAGGGTGAATGTGAACATACTGTCAATTCTAATGCCAAGGTATTTGAAATGTTGGACTAGTTCCAGGGAGGTCTCAGAGCTATTGTTTATGGAGAGAGGGTACTTTCAGTGCTTGTTGTGAGGGCTGGAAAACAGCATGGTTCTGGTCTTTTTGTAGTTCATAATTAATTTTTGGTCACCAAACCATTTCTCGATGCAGGAGAAATCATCTTGCAGTTTCCGTTCAAAGGCCCGTGGATCTGTGCCACTATGGAACATTACCGTGTCATCTGCATAGGGAGGGTATTCAGAAACAAACTGAATAATAGAGGGTCCAGAACTGACCCTTGAGGGATGCCTGAGCAGACAAGTTTGCTGTCTGAGAGGACAGTATTTATCTGCACTTGTTGAGAGCGACATTCTAGGTAACTACGGAACCAAGCGGTGGTGTCTTGGGAGAGGACAAGGGCAGTTAGTTGGTCAGCAAGAAGACCGTGGTTTATCGTATCGAAGACTTTTGGCAGATTGATGTAGATAGCCCCAACCAAGTGTCCTAGGTCAAGAGATTTGTGGATGGAGCCCACAAATTCCAGAAGGGCTGTAGTAGTGATATGCCCGTATCTAAAACCATGGTGTTCCTGGCATAGCAGACAGTATTTTCCAGGTACTCAACGGGCTGGTCAGCTACAATATGTTCGAGGGCCTTTGAGAGGGGCAGGAAGATAGAAATAGGTCTATTATTCCCAGGCAGGGCTGGATCACCATTCTTGAGCACTGGCTTTCCACCTTTGTGGGAATTTTGCTAGCCGGAGTGAAAAGTTGAGGATATGTGCAAGAGGAGTTAAGATTTCTTCCAACGTGAGGGAAACTAGTTTAAGATCTAGGGAATCCCCACTATATTGCCCTTTGCCAAGCACCTTACAAAGGTATTTTCTGGCATCATCCAAGGAGATAGCCTTGAAGTGAAAAGGGGGATGTTCAAGGGGCTGAAATGGTTCAGCAGTGTTGGTAGGGGTGAAGAAACCATCAGAGAGTACACCGCTGAGGTCAATAAAAGCGTGGTTGAGAGTGTTGGCTATGGCCAAAGGATCAAGGGTAGCATATTTGCTGCAGGTGTATACGCACCTATCAGACATCCATTTCCCCCAAATGAAGTGAGCTGGGCACACAGCCTGGAACCATCGAAGACGTATGCATCATGACAGAAGGCAGGGTAACTGGCACACATACTGGGATGATACTCACAGTGTCATACACCTCCTGGCTGATTATACTGTTGTACCACTTTCTGTTCCTGTATGCCTCATCCTGCGTCATTGATGTCACGATCACCACATGAATGCAGTCTATGGCACCCAGTACATTGGGCATGCCATGCATGGCATAGAATGCCATGTTTCATGGCCCATATGTCTATGGTAACTGTGGGGAATGTTACGTGGTCCTGCATATGTTGCAGCAGGTTGTCTGTAACCTGCACGACTGCCTGGGCCACTAATGACTGACTGATGCCCATGACATCCCCTGTCACCCTCTGGAATGAGCTGGTGGCATAGTAGGGCAGTGCACAGAGCACCTTTGTCTTAACGAAGAGCACATGGGACCGATGAGTATGTATTGCCACAGTGGGCCATACAAGGCCACACAGCTGTGCAATGGTGTCATGGTCAAAACAGAATCTCTGTGTGCAGTGTGTGTCCTGCAGGGAAAAGACATCCACATGCAGCCTAAATACATGTTGCTGTGGACCCTTCTGCCCATGCTCCACCTTGGCATCCAGCAGAGGACATTCATTAGCATTCCCAGACACATCCTGCATCATATGGTGGACTACCTGATGGCAAGTACAGCGACAACAACATGGCTAGCTAACAAAGACATCCACAGTGGGCACATGCACCTTTAAATGAATGTGTGCAAGCCGCACATGTGTGCTGATGTGATTAGCATGGGTGTCACTGGGCCACACCTGTCCCACACAGGTAGCAAGATGGAAGCTGCTCAAGTGGCCACCTACTTTACTGTGCCAGAGGTTGGCAGGGTTGGGGCATATCCATGTAAATTGTGGCATGTGATAGTGCCTACATATGTTGACATCCATAAGGGGGCACCTTGTGGTAGCTAGAGGTACCAGATCAGGTAGGTATGCTCCTGCAGGGTGTGTCTGGTCGTGCATTACATGTGATCTATGGGCTGTACAGCTGATCATTGTGCTCTGTTGTTTGTTTCTCACAGGACTACAGGGGCCATCCAGAGAAGTTTGTCCTGGTCTGACAGGAGCAGCCTGATGGTGCAATGGCAGTGGTGGTGGTGGCATGGAGTGCATGCTGGTGCCTACAGGCACCTTACTTCCTATCCATGAGGGTTGAGAGTGACAATACCTACTACAAAGATGAGACTAGGGAATCTGAGAGTGGCTGAGTCAACAAAGGTAGGTGCTGTGGATGGTAGGGTATCTCTGTGTGGCATATATACATAGTGGGCCTGCATGTGAATCCTGCTATATGCCTGTCCTCCCTCTTTGTTCTTCTCATTGCAGGGCTACAGTTGTCCACTATGATGGCTGGCACTGGGGTGAGAGGGTGGACCCACTCCACACTGCTGGGCTCCAGCAAAGAGTTTATGAAGGAGGAGGAGAACTATATTCAACTCACAAGACCTTGTCACTTCAGCTATTGTGCAGCTGTGATACGCTGGCCATGCCAGTGTCATTTGGTTTTCATTTTGTTTAGTTCTACTGTTACATGTAAATTGCAGGACGTTTTATGTCTATGCCCTGTCCATGGGCATCATGTTGTGTGTTGCATCTGTTGTCCTGTACTAAGTTTTTCATGATGCAGTAAAGTGCATGTTACCTATCCCCTGTGTCCTGACTGTTCTTCTGGGTGGTTCAGCTGTGCCGCAGTCCAGGTGGGTTCACATTGCTCCTCTGTGGGCTGCTAGGGGACTGTGGCCCATATATGGGAGGGGGGTTCTGCTCCTTGTTGGGGTTGGGGGGGCCATGGGAGGGGTTCTTTGCATTGCCACAGACACCTTGTGCTGCTCCGTTATCTGCTTGTGTATGACACTATGCCCGGCAGTAGTGGGAGATGGCATGTCCCCTGGATGACTGGTTTCCACCCTCTGGTGCACGATGGGTATGTCACTGACATGGGACATCCTGTATTGTCAGCTAGGGGTTGGGTCTGGATCCTCTGTATGTGTTTTGCATACTTATTATCCCCTACATGCCCTAGTCACCCCAGACACATGGTTTCCCTACAAATGCATCATGTCACGTGTGGTTAGTGGTGTGCTTTGCATCCCCTATGATTCCAGTGCACTGCCACTATGTGCTACTGTGTTGCACTGGTCTGGTCTCTTCCCTTGGCATCTACACTCTGTGTGGTGTATCCTGCAGCTATGATGTGCAGGTGCTTACTGTAGTCCTCCACATGGCATAGGGCTGCATGCCCCACACCATGTGCCAGACTGATGTATTTGCCCTGGGGCATGCATGTGTGGCAGTGATTCATACACTGTTACATGGCCCTGCACCTCCACCTGTGTGTAGCACTGCTGCAGTGCAGCTCCACTCAGGTCATCTACACCCAGGGCTGCTTGAGGTTTGTGCATGCCACTCAGCATTCTTGTGTGCATTTGCCAGACATATGTTCTTACGCACGTGGGTTGTGCACTGCGAGCATGCTGCATGGCATTCATGCATAGGGCCCAACATAGGGCCCATTATGAGGATACAATATTGTTTTCTGGCACCTGTTAAGGTTCAGCACAGTCTTCAGGGTAATCCTGTGGCCCTGTAAACATCCTTTCACACAATGGGGATATATGGGTTTACTTGCAGTTTTTTGAGATGAAGAAGAAGAAGAAGAATCAGTATTTATATAGCGCTTTTCATACATCCAAAGCACTTTACAAGCAATGCTAGACTGGTAGTGAAGTGACTGAATGTGTGGTGGCGGCCATATCGCACATCATCACCCACACACAGCCTGGATAATTGCATGAACTGGTTTATGGGAAGGGGAATGTTGGCCAGGACACCGGGAATGTTCCCTACTCTTTGCAAAGAGTGCCCTGGGTTCTTTTACTTCCACCTGGACACCCACCAGGACAACACCAGGATGGGTAGAAGGGACCTCGGTTTAACGTCTCATCCGAAGGATGGCACACCCCAGCAGTACAGCACCCCCCAATACTGCACTCGGATGCCAGTGATTTTTAGGTGCAAGTCCAATCCCAGTGTGGGACGAAAACCCATGACCTTCTGGTCCAGAGGCAGATGTGCTACCAACTGAGCCACGCTGACACCTAGATCCTAGAGATCCTTTGAATGTGTATTGTATAACCCCAAAAACTGGCCAGAAACACATCAACAACAGTTAAAATTGTGATTCTTCCTTACCTTGCTGCAACTGTAAGCTCAAACCGAGTAGGCTACATATTGTGTTTGCTCCAATAGTCTTCTATAGAGTGAGGGCACATATTCACTTCTTTATAGAAAAATGGACATGGATGGCAGAAAAAGACCAAAGGTCCATCCAGTCTGCCCTGAGATCTACTGTTCCTCCAGGGTCCTAGCCCTCCCCACCCTACCGCCCCCATTCTCCTCCCTTTTCTGTTGCCCCGAGCAACCACTCGTACCCTTCATTCTGTCCCAGACTTGCTTAAACCATTAATGGTTTTCAAACCCACCACCTCAGCCAGCAGGCTGTTCAATAGATCCACCTCCTTTTTTGTAAATTAGTACTTCCTCATGTCCCTACTGAACCTCCCTCCTGTTAGCTTCCACTCATGATGACATGATCCTGAGCTAGTACTCAAATTAAATAGTTCCCGACAGTTCATCCTGTTAATTCATTTTAAGAAATTCAAGGACCCTATCATATCTCCCTTCTCCCTTCTGGTCTCCAGTGAGTAGATGTTCAGTGCCATGAGGTGTTCCTCATAAGGCCTGCCCTGCTGGCCCTGAATCATTTTTGTTACCCTGTGCTGCACCATCTCCAGCCTTTCCCTAGCCTTCCTGAAGTGAGAACTCCAGAACAGGGGGCAGTACTCTAGGTGTGGCCTCACCAAGGATCTCTACATGGGAAGTCATAAAACAGAGTTTCGGCTGGGTTCTTGCTCCTTGGGAGCCCCTGGTAGAGCTGCAATAGGGTGCTGAAATCCCGTTCAGGGATCCCACTCCCTGGAAGCCCCTGTATAGCCGGGACAAGTCACAAATGTTCAGTTTGGGACTTCTGCTCCTCAAGAACCCCTAGTAGAGCCATGATGGGTGGCAGAAGCTTTGGCCAGGGCTCCTGCTCTTTGGGAGCCCTTCATACAGCCATGACAGAGGGCTGAAATCCTGTTTGTGGCTCACACTACTCAGGAGCCCCCACTATGAATTTGACAGTGACAATAGTTCAGTCTGGGACTTCTGCTCCTCAAAAGCTCCCAGTAGAACCATTACAGCTGACAGACATTTTGGTCAGGACTCTCACTTCTTGGTAGCCCCTGGTAGAGCCTGACAGTTGGCTGAAATCCTGGACAGGGTTCCGACTCTTTTTGAGCCCCCAGAAGAGACACAACAGGCAGAAATGTTTAGTTCAGGACACCCACACCTTGCATGCCCCAGGTAGAGCCATGACAGATGGCAGATGTTGCAAGGAGTATGGTGCTGGAATGAAGAACCATTCGGGTGGTGGGATGGTCTGTCACCCGCAACAGGAGGAAATGTTTTAAGTAGTGAAACATTACATATTACATATCAACCACATATCTGCCTCACATGCAGATTGACACTGTGACCAATAAATACATCCTCATGGCCAGACTGGCACCTCCACTAACAAATCATATTAAAGTAATATAACTTAAACGGGAAAATTTTGTCAGGTGGCCAAATGTATTATTCTATCATGCGATAGGTGGCAATAACCTTTACAAATGGTCACACTGAAGTATTCAAATGAACCCAAAGGAAGTGAAAAACATCCAGCATGTACTCCACCACTGGTGTGGACTGGTATCACCAGATATACACTCTTGTAAAAAACTAACATCATTTCAGTTCAGCAACAAAAATCATTTTTATTAGATGGTAGAACATGTGCAACTAATGCCAAATATTAGCAGTGAATAGAACGGCCTGAAAAGATCAATGTTTCACATCCAGTCTGATGCTTTGTCATGGTGTTGCCACTCCCCTGACACATACACACACACACACACACACACACACGCACACACACACACACACACACACACGCGCACGCACACACACACACAATCAGCCTCATCTTTGTACTGGTAATGCTGGGGAAATATATCCCTCACATTTTAAATAGCCAATATGGTTGCAGCATGGCTGTCCAACAATTAATTAATGGAGAAGTGCAAGTGCTCATAAATTTTTTTTTTAAATCAATATTAAAACCAACAGTTAAAAACAAGCTGACAGGTACTGTATAAGATCCCATGGCTGTTATACATTTACCAGTTCCCTGCAATCTAGCTGAATCTGTGAGTAAATAGATAGCTCTAGTTATGTTTCATCATGTAAATCCTCACACCTGTAGAACATGCAAAAAATTAAAAAACAGGGAGTTATAATGTCATATTCAGTTTTTAAATTACCAATAAATGACTGCATGTATCATCCAAGGCAAGCATTAACAGTGGCCCATCCAGTACAATAGAAAATATAACTAGTCTGCAATGTGACTTAGAGAACATTGAGAGATGGTCCAAAGAGAAAGACTAGCATACCCTTTATTATAAACAAGTGCACCATAATGCATATGGGTAAGCACAGTTATCAACACACCTGTACCCTAAATACATTTTCACTAAAAACAGTAGCAATAGAAAAAGACTTTGGAATATTTATTGACAAAAATCTAACTTTCAAAATACACTGTACAAAAAACATACAGAGATCAAATTATATGATAAAAAACATTGAGAACAGCTTTGTCAATAGATCAGCAAGCTGCATGTTGCCACTATAGAGGTCCTACATTAGACCCCCATCTGGAATAGGGCTCCTCACTGTGGAGTCTGTATCTAAAATGAGAAATAAACAGAGTGGAATGCATACAGCAGAAATTCACTAAGCTAATACTGGCCCTAAAAGATATGGACTACGAGAATAGATTATGTAAGTTGGATCTCTATACCCTGGAAAAAAGAAGACTCGGGTGATCTTCTAAACATGTACAAGTTTTTGAGTGATGCAGAATTAAAGTCAGAGATGGGAATTGAATTACAGGACAAATCCAGTTACTTGAGGGGCAATAAGCTTCAGGTGAAATTGAATACAGTTGTTAACAGAATTAATATTTTCATTCATTGAACTGGTAGAATTTGGAACCAACTACTAAGTGAGGTAGTGTACAGCAGCACACTGGAGGCCTTTAAGAAGAGGCTACACCATGAATTGCTAAACAGTAATAGTAATAAAATAAGGGACTGATGGTTTCTGCTGATGTGGGTAGGCAGTACAAATGGGCATTTAGCCTTCTTCCACTTATAACACCCAGTATGAAACCCAGTATAACAGACAAAGACATTGAGCGTGGATGTACCAAGGAAAAAACACAGTGTACTACAAAACTGAGAAAATGGGTGGGAAGAGGGACAGATCAATATGACTGTCTGACTACATTTATTAAACTAAAAGCAGATCTGGGTTCAAGAGACCTTCTACACAGGTCGTAGGACCATTTTCAGGAGAGGTCAGAATGTAAGGGACAAACTGATCCCTAGTGCTTGGTCACAACTGCCAATACAAAGCCGCTATTGGTAACCCTCCCACTGGCTGTATATCACATGGCTGGTGTAAATCCTGTATGGTCTTATGGAAAACAAAATACTTTCTTAACCCTAGAAAGGGGTAGCTATTTGGAGAAAAGCTACTGATAACATATGACATGATGGGTGTCATTGGTCACAATCTAGTTCAGCACATCGGGGAGCCAACAAGAGAGAATAATATATTGGATATTGTCCTTAGTTCACCGTTCACCTGAGATAACCATAGTCGCATGTGCTAATCAAGCAGTGACCATAATATAGTAGAATTTGAAATACGGGAAAAATGCGTGCTTAAATAGATTAAGCTATTGGGAAGCAGACTGACAATGAACCAGGTAGGGAGGCAATATAGTGCAGTGGTTTAAGGATACGAGCTGCAAATCTGGAAACCTGGGTTTGAATCCCACAACCCCCACTTGTATACTGTGTGACCCTGAGCAAGTCACCTGACTTCCCTGTGCTCCCCGGTTGCACCTGTAAACAAGCTTTCAGCTTAGTGTGTCTCACCTGGTTAAACAATTGGAAAAAAAAATAAATAAATAAGAACCACAATTAGCAGGCAGCAGTTGTGCTCTCCAGCAGTCGCTATAAATGGTGGGCAACAATCGCTATAAAGGCCTGATTTCTATTGGTAAACATATCAAATTGATTTTGTCAACCAGTGAACATCTAGCTAAAGTTGCTATACAGACTAAGTGCATGTGCTATAAGTGACGCATACTGTACTTACACAGGATAAATAAGGTGGACCTATAGGAACTTTGCTCCTTGAGTTCAACTACAGGGACAAGAGAGCACTCACTTAAACTTGTAAGGGGGAGATTCAAAAGGGTAGTCCATAAGCACTTTTTCACAGTGTGAGAGTCTTAGGTAGGTACAGATGGACACATACGCCAAAATGGCAGTTCAAAAAATATATTTCTTTTTATTTACTTACAGAACCAAAATTAAGCAGACTGGATTTGTCAAATTAAAAAAATAATAATAATAATAGGAATAGTCAGTAAATGAAATAAGGCTTAACTTCAGCATAAACTTAGTCCCAGATGAACAAAGGAAAAAACTTCTTCTTTTGACCAGTAAGGTCTAGTCCCATGTGAGTGTTCTCCCTTCAACACCCCGAACACATCTGAATTTCATTAGGTATCGTCATTACATATATAGCCTGATGAGGCTCAGGATTGGCTCAATTGTCTGTCAATTAGAGTAGGTTATATAATCTTCTTTCTTTGTTTAAACAATTAATTTTCCTACAATCTTTGTTGCATTGCCTTATATTTCTTAATAAGTATACAGAAAAAACAGCAGAGCTTGTTTTAATCTTTTGGGAAAGAAAATAGCTTGAAGAAGAACTCTTCTAGTCCCTCCTTCAGTTAGGATCTGTATAAAAATAGTGTTGTAATGGCCGGCAGGCTCTATAGAGCACTAGCTGCAGTGAGGAAAGAAGAGAGGCAAGCAACACCTATTTTTCTTAAAGGTACCATTCTCTTTTGCTACTTGAAATAACACCTTTAGAGCTTTATATTGGCTCTTTTTTGTAGAACATCTGCTTATTAGTGCCTCCAGTTTAGTTCTTTAATAACCAAACAGTAAAAGAAACAAACTCCTTGTGCAGAGTGCAAGTTTAAAATGGAGCTTAAAGCTCTTCAAAGCAAACATTGTTCCTCTGTAACCCTCTTGAGTTTTCAAAACAGCATTTCCTTCAGGCATTAACACAGGAGGCAAACCAAAATCTAGGTTATTATTTCTCAAGCGTTTCTTTTAACATATTTTGGATATTAATCCATTCATATACTTGCAAGTGTCCAGTGTTTTAAACAACCAGCTGCCAGGAATGAGGGTTCACAGGACAAATAGACTTCTCACAAAAAAAAATAAAAGACACATGGGTGGCCAGTCATATGAGACATACATATAACATATAAAACAAAACATGAAAATGTAAAAGGACACAAAAGGGAAGTATTCCAAGGCAGGAATAGTAGCTTCAGGAGGGAACCTTCCACATTTCTCCCTACTTAAAATAAAACCTATTTTAGGTTTTATTTTTACTTCTTTAAGTTTTTCTTAACAAATACTGGAACATCAGATCTCTCTACAACAGAGATGAAGCCACAGCCCACCCATCTCCACTGCTCCACCTAGGGGTCCCTAACAAAGATCACCAAAGGCTTTTATTATACTAAACAAAAGCTCTCCTTCATATATATATATATATATATATATTTTTTTTTTTTTCTTTTCCCGAGGTCTGATGTCCAGTGTTTTATCAATAATTTCCCATTGTACTGTATATCGTGAGAGGTAGTCTACATTCCCATGGGCTGTACCTTTTCAGTGCTTAATTGTAAATTTATATGGCTGTAAGGTAAGGTACCAGCGCACAATTCTGGGGTTTTTATCTTTCATAACCTGGAACCAGCATAGAGGGTAATGATCAGTCCAGATTTCAAACTTTGTGCCCCATATATAGAATCGTAATGTTTCCACTGCCCATCTAATTGCTAGGCATTCTTTCTCTATAGTGGAATATTTAGTTTCTCTCTCTCTGATATAGATAATAGGGTGTTCTTCATCCTGCACTGTCTGAGTTATTACTGCCCCATCCCAGTATTAGATGCATCAGTTTGTAAGATAAATGACTGGGTAAAATATGGCATTTTTAGGACTGGTGAAGAACATAACTTTGCTTTTATAGCTTGCAATGCTTCTTCACAGTCAGGGGTCCACTGTATTTTCTCTGGTTTGTGTTTTCGAGCCAGCTCAGTAAGGGGTGTCTAATGTGGAAAATGAGGGTATAAAGTGGCGATAATAGCCAGCTAACCCCAAAAAAGACCATACATCCTTCTTTGTACAGGGACGAGGGCTATTAACAACCACCTCAATCTTACCTTTCTCTGGTTTTATTTGCCCTTGCCCAATTTAAAAACCCAGGTATTGGGTATTTTCCATAGCTAAAGAACATTTGGCAGGATTGATAGTAAGGCCTGCTGCGGAGATAGCAGATAATACTTGTGCTAGATGTTGTATGTGTTCATTCCAAGATGCACTGAACACTATTACATCATCTAGATATGCTGCACTGTAGGAATTGTGGGAAGCTAATATTTTGTCCATAACTCTTTGGAAGGTGGCGGGGGCACCATGCAGGCCAAAAGGCATTACCATAAATTGAAACAACCCTGGGGGGGGTACTAAAGGCAGTTCTCCTGTGCTTCTTTATCCAAGGGAATTTGCCAATAGCCCTTTGATAGATCAAGCGTACTGATGTATTTAGCTTTACCCAAATGATCTAAGATATCATCAATTCTGGGCATGGGGTAGCTGTCAAATTGTGAAATATCATTTAAATGTCGAAAATCTAAACACAATCTGACTCCTCCTTCCTTTTTCTCTACCACTACTAATGGAAAATACTATTCACTTTTAGAGAGATCAATAATACCCAAGTCTTGCATTTTCTTTAACTCTTTTATTATCTCAGGCCTCATCTTTCTGGTAATCGATATGCTTTTTGTCTAATGGGAATTGTTGAAGTTACTTTAATATAATGGGCAACATCTTTAGCTTTCCCTGGGACACCAGAAAAAGTTGCTTCATATGCATGCAGTAGAGTTTGTAATTCAGCTTTCTTGTGTAACTTCAGGTCAGGATTTATGATAATCTCCTGTAATTCCCTGGGCTTCTCTAGCCTTTGATATGCCATAGTTAAAGCACTATCTTGCTCTTCAGGATGAATATATATGCTCACACAGTAGGGGATCTCTCAAACCATGGTTTAAGTAAATTTACATGATAAACTTTCTTTTTAGAGACTTTATCATGCATAGCAATCTCATAAGTGACAGGTCCCATTCATTTTACAACAGAGTAGGGTCCCTGCCACTTCATAAGAAACTTATGGTCAGAGGAGGGTAGTAGTAAAAGTACTTTATCCCCTTCTTTAAATTCTTTCAAACCAGTTCCCTTATTGCACTGTTGTTTTTGTATCATCTGTTGTTTTGGATTATGTGTGTGTGTTTCTTTAATACATTCTATCAGCCGGTGTCTCAGCTGACACATGTATTCAGAAGGTGCCGTCCCCTTCGGTTGTTCCCCTTCTATCCATTGTTCTTTAATAGCTAATGGCCTCCTGGGATTTCGGCCATACAACAGTTCGAAAGGGGAAAATCCTGTGGAAGACTGTGGTACTTCTCGGTAGGCAAAAAGTAAATAGGGGAGGTAATAGGGGAGGTATACATCCCATTCCTTCCCTTCTTCCTGCACATATTTCCTTAACATTTTTTTGAGTGTTTGGTTGAAATGTTCGACCAGACCATCTGTTTGTAGGTGATACAGGGCCATGCATATAGTAGTCATTCCCAGGGTCTGGTAGAGACACTTCAACATTACAGAACAAAAATTACTTCCTTGGTCAATCAAAATCTCTTGTGGTATGCCCACCCAGCTAAAAAGTTTACCTAGCTCTTCAGCTATTCCTGGAACTGTGACATTCCTTAAAGGAATAGCTTCTGGGTACTTAGCGGTATAATCACTAACTACTAAGATGTATTGGTTACCCTTTTTACTTCGTGGTAGTGGCCCAATAATGTCCATCACTATCCTATCAAAAGGAGTAGTTATCAAAGGTAGGGGCACAAGGGGCTTCTTGTCTTGTCTACTGATTTTGGCCACTTTCTGGCATTCACTACAACTGCTGCAGTAAGTTGCTACCTGCTCATGTATGCCAGGCCAAAAAAACCTATACAGTAGACGATGCAATGTTTTATCTCTCCCCAAGTACCCTGCTAAAGGTATGTCATGTGCCCCCTCCAATAACGGTTGCCTATAGGCTTGTGGTTCCATCAGTTGTTTCAGTTCCTCTCCAGTTCTAGGGTTTATACAACACCTGCACAATAGCTCATTTTCAAGTTCATATCTATGTCCTGAAATAGTACACTCAGTTGTTCTACCCTGTGGGAAAAAAAAAGGTTGTAAAGTTACATCCTCTTTCTGTACATTTTTAAATTCTTTTTTTGATACAATATCTAGTACTGTAGACGTATCTCTTCTATTAATGTAGTTCTTTTTAGTCCATAATGCGTTCTCAGTTATTTTCTGTTTCTTAGTTTTTCTATCTTTTCCAGGGGTTTCAGGAAGGTCATCTGAAAAAGGGAAGACCTGATCTGAAGTTCCTTGATCTACTTGAGACCTGGTCACCATAGTACATACATTTGAAGACATTAAAGTTTCAAAGTTAGGAAAATCATGTCCCAGTATGATGGGAATGGGTAAATGGGGGGCTACCCCTACTGATATATGTTGAGTTTGACCTTGTACAGTCATCAGAACATTCTGTAATGGATGTTGATGTATGTCCCCATGGATGCAGATCACCTTGGTTGTTGGTCCTTCTACCCTGTGTGGGCATCTTAGAACACCCCCTTGTACCAGAGTCTGTCTGTTCCCTGAGTCCAACAATCCTTGCACAGTTTTTCCTTCTACAGTCACCGGAACCATGTATTGCCCCCAATTTGCCAATGCCAAATGTGCTACATCACCTTTTTTTTAGGGCAAAAAAATTGGGATATATGCTCTTTACCTTTACAATCATTATATATGATCTCTGGGTTGTACCCCTTTCCAGTTTTTAAAGTTTGTCTAGCCCCAACATTGGTATTACTTCCCCCTGCAATAGTAGTAGTAGGTCTTACCACGGTTGGATTGTTTGTAGTAGGCATCACCCCTTTCTGTCTATGAAGTCTGGCAGCTAAATAATCCTCTGCTAATTGGATGGCTACATCAGAGGTCTCAGGATGATGTTTCTTTACCCATAGCTGTACATCAGGGGGCAAAATCCATATAAAGTGTTCTAAAATAATTGCTTCCAATATCTGGTCCACAGTTCAAGTTGCAGGCTGAAGCCATTTTATACACAAAGTCTTTAAGTCTGGTATAAACATCTTGGGGGTATCCATAGACTGAAATTTATAGAATCAAAATCTTTGTCTATAAGTTTCAGTGTTTATGTCATATTTTTATTTATTTTATTTATTTATTGTAGAGATCAGTTTTACAACCTTTGAGTCAAAGACTCGTTTACAAAGGTACCTCGTCAAAAAAAGGGGGGGGAGACAACAATAGTGCGAGGTTAGGACATGGAGTGACGAACAGGTTAGAATACATAAAAAATATACACTTAGAGAGAGCAGGCAGCGAGCTACGCTGGATTAAAGCTTGCGTAAGGTACTACATTGGTGGAACAACAGGAGATGCATATTCAATTTGACAGCAAGTCACAAGCTAATAGGTACTAACATTGGTAAAATAATAAGAGATACATTATTCAAATTGAACATGTCGCAAGCTGATATGTAGAGTTATAAGTCCGGTAGGTGAGGGGCTTGAGAAGGTTAGTAGGGACCGGCATAGGGCAGTAGGGGCCGGCATAGGGTAGCTACAGGCATTCACAACATCGGCTGTCAATAATATGCTGGCGGAGGGCAATTTTGAAGCGGCCAATACCTGGGATCTTGGAGATAGTTTCAGGAAGGGAGTTAAACCAGGACGGGGCTAGGTGATGGAAAGATCTTTGGCAGCGAGAGGTCCTCGCCTGGGAACGCTTGAAGGTGGCGGTGGCGGCGATCGGCTGGCAGGACCTAGCAGCCCGCCTGCAAAGGTCCAGAGACCCCAGGGGGCAGAGACCTGACAAGTATTTTTTGGCCAGTAGGCAGGTTTGATATTTCAGTCTTTCCTCAAGAGTGAGTATTTTTGTATGGAGTATAGCAAACAGGTGTGGGTTCTGCTGTGGGCACCGGTAAGGAGCCTACATGCTTTATTAATAGAGGTCTGGACTTTGGATAAGGCAGAGGCATCAGCGGCAGCGTAAACAGGAGACCGTAGTCAGCCAGCGATAATACCGATGAGGTGATGGCTAGTTTTAAGGGTTCAGGAGACAGTCTTTGTGGCGGTAGAGAAGACCGATCCTGGAGTTCATAGCAGATGACAGAGCTTTAAGGTGGGTGGAAATAAGGCCGGAGTCGAAGGTGATGCCCAGGTACTTGTAGGATGAAACCTGCTCCAGAGGAAGGGTGTGCTGGTGGTGATGTGGAGGGAAAGTCCTGGCATTATTTTGCCGATGAGAAATAGCATGGACTTAGTTTTCTTTAGGTTCAGGACTAGGCGGTGATTGTTGAACCACTTTTCGGTTTGGAGGAAGGCGCTGCAGTATGATTTGGAGTGGAGTGGTCAGGTGTGATGCAAGGATAACAGCGTCATCAGCATAGAGTAGTATTTTACTGGAACAGGAGCTGGGGAGGGTGTTCAGGAATAGGCTTAAAAGGGTCGGGCCAAGGATGGAGCCTTGGGGGACACCCGAGTGTACAGGAAGGTAGGAGGAGAGGGTCCCATTTAGCTTGACTCTTTGGGACCTGTTGTGTAGGTAGCTCGCAAACCACTTCAGGGGGCCGGCTGTGAGACCTAGTATACTGAGGGAGTTTAGTAGCAGGGGATGGCACACCGTGTCGAAGGCCTTGGACAGGTCAATAAAGACCGCCCCTGCAAGATGACCTTTGTCTAGTGCTGAGTGAATGTGGTGGAAGAATTCCAGAAGGGCAGTGGATGTGCTGTGGCCAGGGCGAAACCCGTGTTGCTCCGGACAAAGAAGGTTGTAGTTGGTGAGATATTCCGAGAGCTGTGTGTTTACTATTTTTTCTAAGGCTTTGGATAGGGGGGGAAGGATGGAGATGGGCCTGTAGTTATTAGGCAGAGTGCGGTCCCCGGACTTATGGATGGGGGTTACTTCTGCATGCTTCCAAGCCTTAGGAATTGGCCGAGGCATAGGGATTTGTTAATGATAAGCGTCAGTGGGGTGAGCATGACATCCAGCACGATGCGAAGTATCCTGGAGTCGAGAGGGTCATTGGTAGGGTTCTGAGAGGCAAGGGCCTTTATGAAGAAAGGTTTGTCATCGTGGGGTGAGATCATTCGGAAGTGGAATTGTGGCCTGGGAATGGGAGCGTGGATGGGTTTGGCGACCGGGTCTGAAAAATGGGCCGGGAGGACGGCACTTAAGTCAGTGAAGGTTTTATTAAGGCAGTTAGCAATACAGGTGGGGCAGTCGAGACAGTCCCTGTTTATGACAATCTGGGATGGAGGGGGAGCGGGTCTACCGCTTAAATCTTTAATGTTGTCCCAGAATGCTCTGGACGAGCCCCAGGAGGATGTCAACGTGGCCTGGTAGAATTTAGCTTTAGCCTGCTTGATTGCCCAGGTGCATTGATTATGGCTGCCCTGTAGGCTTGCCTGTCAGCAACCCTGCCGGAGTCATTAGCTAAGTGCCAGAGGTTATCTCTCTTTTTTAGTTGTTGGATCAGCGCAGGAGTGATCCATACAGCAGCCGGTTTTTTTATCCTACTAGTGTTGAAGGGTGCATACAGATCACAGGCATGGTTGAAGGCCGTGGAGAGGTAGGTAAGGGCATAGTTAAAGTCAGGAGCGCTGGCCAATGGGGACCAGTCGATTTGGGCGAGGTGACGTTTGAGGTTGGCGAGACCTCCAGGGAGAAACTGGCGGCGAGGGTACTGCTGTACCCTGGGCAGAGGGTGGGGAGGACCAGAAGCAGATGACTGGGAGTGGTCACTGAGTGAGTCCGCAGGACATCAACGGAGACTACTTTATGAGGTCGGTTAGAGGATGACGCCCAGGAGGGAGCTAGTTCCTGTTACTTTGTTAAGTCTAGTGGGCTGAGTGACCAGTTGGACAGGTCAAGGGCTGCAAGCTCATTCTTCAGATTATCAGCCGACGGGCTGAGCCAATTGGAATTTAAGTCACCCATAATTAACTGTTCAACTGTCGTAAGGTAGCCAGGTAGTCAAGGAGAGAGGTGGCTGCAGAGTCTTTGTTCAACCCTCGGGGTAGATAAGTCAGAGTTAGATAGAGCGGACCGCGGCCCAGGTAGGGGGTGATTTTTAAGGTAATGGCTTGCGCCCATGGTTAAGCTCGGGGTTGGGGAGGGCAAGCCCGAGGATCGAGTTGCGCAAGTAGATAGCACATCCCCCTCCATGCCGGCCCATCCTATCGGCCCTGAAGATGGTAAAGCCAGGAAGGGAGATGGCAGAGTCAGGCGTGAGGGAGGAGAGCCAGGTTTCGGCAAGCATGAGAATATCTGGGGAGTGTTGGGTGACCCAACATTGCAGGGCTGCAGTTTTCTTAGAGAGACTGCATATATTAATAAAGGCGATTCGAAAGCCTTTGCTATCAATGGGCAGAGGCGTGGATGAGGTGACAGGCCCGGGGTTTGGGTTCACATTGCCGGAGGCAGGAGCAGCAGAGAGGTGGGCTCCTGGCGTGGGGTTTGTAGCTGGCGGTGGGGTGCAGATGTGGCCGGGGACCCGCCAGGGAGGAGCAGGGATAGGAAGGAGAGAATAATCATGGGCGCTAGCGAGGGAGTGTCCACTTGTGAATAGAACCACAATACTGTGAGTAGCACAGTGGTTGGTGTATGGGAGTGGCGTGGTAGTCCAGGGTAAGGAGGGATTCGGGGAATTGATTGAGGGATAGGTGTGGGTAGTCCATGGGGAGACTGGGGTTGGGAGTGGGGGCAGTGTGCTTTGGTTGGGGGCAGGTTAATGGGGGGTATAGAGGGGCAGAGAGAGAGAGAGAGAGAGAGAGAGAGAGAGGGTGCTGTAGCAGGAGGAGGGCCAGCATAGCAAGGACCATGCTTGAGTGAGACATTTCCCAGTAAAGAGCAAGAAATGAGGGCAGGCTCCCTCTAGTGCTGGAACGATATAACCAGCAAATGAGAAAGTAGACTGATTGGTTTTGAGCCTCATGTGACAAGTAAAATATACCCTATAAAAGGGAGAGCCTGAGCAAGGTGGTGGTGGGTGGGGGAGTCAACGCATAGCTGCCTGGGCGGGTTTCTCCAGAGCAAGCACCGACTTGTTTAAACAGACAGAGCCTGAGAAAAGGTGCCAAACCGCAGATTACAAACGCCAGAGCCGAGCCGAGCACAGTGTCCACAGGTAGGCTGGCTCACTGACTGAGTCGCGATTTGCCTTTGCTTTCTCCTTCTTTTTTTTTTTTTTCTCTTTTCCAGGCAGGATTTTACCTTTGTGCCTTCGTGACCAATGGCTCCACGGGGGGTGGTGTTGTCCTGGGGGTCGGGAAAACAGTCAACAGGGAGGGCAAGTCCACATCCAGCCCTCACGACCCAGCGGCTCCTCGGGGTGGGGGTGTCCAGGAGGTGGTGTTCAGGCTTCGGGAGGGCACTTCCAAATGCAGCCCCTCAGACCTCCAGCTCCACGGGGAGGGGATGGAATCTGTTGGAGAAAGGCAGAGGTTAAGTAGGCAGGCAGGGGGAGAAGCGATTAGGGGCGGCAGTGCAGGTGGGGGATTTGCTGCAGGAGGGGGCAGAGGCAAAATGCTGCAATGGGTGAGTAAAAAAAGAAGAATGTGCAAAGATACAGGGTTTCAAAGGAGGAGAGAACAGGAGCGGGCTGGCAAAATTACAGTGAAATACACAGTTTATATAAGCAGCACTTTGACTACCAAATAAAACTCTGAGCGTTAGCAGGCAAAAAGCAGTGTACAGTAGGAAGAACCAAGCAAATTCATCTAGTCCCAAAATAAATACATACAGTGCTCTAATAACGTCGGGTTACCCAGAGCAAGCACCGACTTGTTTAAACCGACAGAGCCTGGAGAAAAAGGCGCCAAAACTGCATTACAAACGCCAGAGCCAAGCCAAGCACAGTGTCCACAGGTAGGCTGGCTCACTGACTGAGTCGCGATTTGCCTTTGCTTTCTCTCTTTTTTTTTTTTTTCTCTTTTCCAGGCAGGATTTTACCTTTGTGCCTTCGCGACCAACGGCTCCACGGGGGGTGGTGTTGTCCTGGGGGTCAGGAAAACAGTCAACAGGGAGGGCAAGTCCACATCCAGCCCTCACAACCCAGCGGCTCCTCGGGGGGTGGGGGTGTCCAGGAGGTGGTGTTCAGGCTTCGGGAGGCACTTCCAATGCAGCCTGCGACCTCCAGCTCCACGGGAGGGGGATGAATCTTGTGCCTTCGCGACCAACGGCGCCACGGGGGGTGGTGTTGTCCTGGGGGTCAGGAAAACAGTCAACAGGGAGGGCAAGTCCACATCCATCCCTCATGACCCAGCAGCTCCTCGGGGGGTGGGGGTGTCCAGGAGGTGGTGTTCAGGCTTCGGGGAGGGCACTTCCAAATGTTTTCAGATAGCAGATTTTACTTTATCATAGTCATTGGCATAGTTAATGTCCACATGGCTATAGGCTAGCTGGGTTTTCCCAGTCAAATAAGGGGCTAGCCATATAACCCACTGATCTCGTGGCCATAAGCAGGCTTGTGCCACTCTTTCAAAAGTCATTATATATGCCTCTATGTCATCAGAGTCTGATAACTTCATTAATTTAATGTCTTTCTGTACATTACCCGGGGACATAGGAGGGTGTGGAAGTCAAATAGCTTGGATAGCTCTCAAAGTATCTGTCCATCAAGATTCATTCTCCTTTCTGTCTCTTTCCCTCTGTCTCTCCAATTCCACTTGTCGTATACATAACCATCTGAGAAGATCTTGTGTTTCCTGGGGATTTCTTCTCCAACAATTCCTCCTCCACTTGCCTGAGCCCCTAACTCCTCCTCTTTTGGATCATCCATTCTGGGTTGAGTGGGCAAAATCTTCCTCTCTTTGAGTCTTACCACTAATCCAGGCAACAATGGTATTTGGTATGCTGCTGCTACAGACCACGTCGTGGTTGCTCCTGGAGGCAACGCATCATCCGCTTGGTCCTGTGACATTAGCTATCCATCAGGGTCTTCTCCAGATCCTTCCAGTGGGAAGCACTTGCACCACAGTTTCCCACTTCTGACACCATATGTGAGAGTCTTAGGTGGGTACAGATGGACACATACTCCAAAATGCCAGTTCAAAAAAATATATTTCTTTTTATTTACTTACAGAACCAAAATTAAGCAGACTGGATTCATCAAAATAAAAAATAATAATGTTATAATAATAATAGAAATAATAAATGAAATAAGGCTTAACTTCAGCATAAACTTAGTCCCAGATGAACAAAGGTAAAACTTCTTCTTTTGACCAGCAAGCTCTAGTCCCATGTGAGTGTTCTCCCTTCAACACCCCGAACACATCTGAATTTCATTAGGTATCGTCATTACATATATAGCCTGATGTGGCTCAGGATTGGCTCAATTGTCTGTCAATTAGAGGAGGTTATATAATCTTCTTTCTAACTTTGTTTAAACAATTAATTGTCCTACCATCTTTGTTGCATTGCCTTACATTTCTTAATAATCATACAGGAAAAACAGCATAGTTTGAAGAAGCACTCTGCTAGTCCCTCCTTCAGTTAGGCTGTGTATAAAACTAGTGTTGTAATGGCCGGCCGGCTCTATAGAGCACTAGCTGCAGTGAGGAAAGCAGAGAGGCAAGCAACACCTATTTTTCTTAAAGGTACCATTCTCTTTTGCTACTTGAAATAACAACACCTTTAGAGCTTTATAGTGGCTCTTTTTTGTAGAACATCTGCTTATTAGTGCCTCCAGTTTAGTTCTTTAATAACCAAACAGTAAAAGAAACAAACTCTTTGTGCAGAGTGCAAGTTTAAAATGGAGCTTAAAGCTCTTCTTAGCAAACAGTATTCCTCTGTAACTCTCTGGAGTTTTCCAAACAGCATTTCCTTCAGGCATTAACACAGGAGGCAAACCAAAACCTAGGTTATTATTTCCCAAGCTTTTCTTTTAACATATTTTGGATAATAATACATCCATATACTTGCAAGTGTCCAGTGTTTTAAACAACCAGCTGCCAGGAATGGGGGGAGGGTTCACAGGACAAATAGACTTCACACACAAAAAAAAAGACACATGGGTGACCAGTCCATGTGAGACATACATATAACATATAAAACAAAAACAAAACATGAAAATGTAAAAGGACACAAAAGGGAAGTATTACAAGGCTGGAATAGTAGCTTCAGTAGAGAACTTTCCACACACAGAAAGGTGGAACAAGTTGCTGCAGGAAGTGGTACAGGCCAGATCAGTGAACAGCTTCAAGTTGAATGGGACCAGCATATGGGTTAGATAATAAAGGGGACAGAAACAAAGCGGAGGGATGGCCACTAAGACCAGTGCTGAGTAGTTAGGTAGAGTGGGCAGACTGGATGGTCTGACAGGCCTTTTTTCAGCAGTCATTGTCTATTGTGACAGAGTGGTAGATAGAATTTATGTCAGCCGAAGAATGAATAAAGCTCTGTTCCCTTTTTAGAAATGCTGAAAGTGTTAAACATAGAGAGCTCTGGAAATATCCAGGTAGGGAGCTAATCAAACACCGAGGGTGTGATTCTCAAAGGAGGGACAGATCAGTGCAAGCTGTGGAAAACAGCAGCTTGTACCAAAGCCCTGTGCACCAGGGAGCCTGCATCAGATTCTGGTACAGGACGGGTCATAGTGCCTAAGTCCCCGCACTTGCGGCAACCTCTCCCATGTGAGAAACACACAGTGCATGAGAGGGGTTTGCCACAGACTTCTGCATCAAAGTTAAGTGATCTCCCTCTTCCCCAATCCCCCAGTTAAATAAATAAACAAAACCTCTTCCATGGTGGTCTAGTGGCAATGAGTACGTACACTATACAGTAGAAGCACAGTGACAGTTCAGTCGGCAGCTGTCCTCAGAGGTAAAAGGGGGGTTGTGCTGATCACTGGCTGTGTTTCAGGATGAAGGAGCAGGGTAATGGGCACTACCTGCTGGGGTGGGGGATGGTGTCCACTAGGCCACCAGGAAGGAAGGGGTTAATCATCGTAATAATGGGCAACATTGGGGATCAGGGAGTGGGACCACTAGACCACATTAACAATTCAATTAGAGAAACTGAGTGCTCATGACATGCTCTCTAGTCTGTGGAGGAGCCTAAAGAAGCAGGAGGACAACGCTATATTTTATTTTAGAACAGGTACGCTACCGTTACTTTTCTGCTTGTCCTCTTTCCAGACCATCTTATTGTGAGCCCCAGTTGGTGTGGTTGCTATCAGTGTCTTTCTTTGTAACCCAAACACCAAATGCCAAATGCCATGGTAGTCGGGAGGACTTCCAGACAGCTGGGCGACCGGTGAGGTTCACGTTCTTTTACCTGGAGACCTTCACTGTCCGGAACCTGAAGTGGTTGTGCTGAGTTTAACCTGGATAGAGACTGAGCAAAAGAGTGTTTGTGAAGAAAAAATAGAGACCCCTCGGAATGGTTTGGACACCGAAGAGGGAAGCCGCATCTAGAATCAGACTCAAATGAAATTGATTAGCTACAGCCTGTGGCGCTCATGAGGAAATTCCCAAAAGGGAGGTTTTACTTTATTATTTCATTATTCTGTCTTTTGTTTTGTATTTTGTTCTCTATTTGTTCAATTTTTACTTTATGTTAATGTGGTAGTTTTAAAACAAAGAGGGAGACTGAGGCAGCAGGAAAATGGAAAAAAAGATAAAGAGATATGCTGCTTTTTTATGGTGGCTTGTTCTGAGGATTTAATTAAAGTCAGGGTATAATATAGATTTAAATGTGATTTTATGTATTTTATATAATTCTTTAGTTAGAGGTGCACTATAATTGACTGTAACTGGTCATGTGAGGGGGCGCAGTTTATAATAGCATCTGTACTAGCCCTACCTGCAGCAGTGAAGTAGTTCAGAGCGCCTGGCATTTTTTTCAATACCTGCTAATAGTATTCTTAATTGTGACATCTTTATTTGCTTGCCTCTCTGCCATACATATTTGAACTAAGTATTATTTGCACATCTCCTCTAGAGGCTGGAAGTTTTTGTTCAGAACTGCTGTGCTTTTTTAGCATAATATATTTTAGAGTCAGTTGAAACACTTAGCAGCTTGGTTATTTTATGACCTTATTACATTTTGTATCACCATTTTTCACGTGGAGCCTGTGCTGAAGCAATGAAGCAGCTAAGCTGTGTTTTCTGTGCTAAGCTGCAATTTTTTCCACTGGCATTTTTTCTACTAGATGATACTATTGCCTCATCCTATTCTACTCTGCATATTTTTACTGGCTGTCACTGGAAAAGTAAGATATTTGTCTTCATTTTTTTAGTTTTCTAGTTTTAAAATGGAAACTTGTTTTATTGGTCTGCCCATACTGTATGAGTAGCAATGCATTCTAAGGCATTTTCATGGAAATTGGGTGATCAGATAGTGATTAGATAGTTATATATGTTGTTTTACTGCCCTTCACTTAAAAATAATTATGTTTGTTTTTTAATAGTGTCATTAAGGAGTACAGCAAAGCTGTTGTGCCTTCATTTGCTCTGTGGAAGAGAGGAGAGGAAGGAGAGCTATTTGGACCTGTTCTGTGAACTCTAGTGTAGAATTTTGAATCAGAAGATAAAAAGAAATTTAAAGTGGACTACTGTGCCAGTACCTCTTCAGGAAGACACAGGAGTTTATACACTATTGGATGTATATTCCTAGACATATTTTCGATCTGGGACACTGTGCCTAGGATACTTTGGAACTTTTGTGGTTGTGTTTCTGGTATACCTGCCATGTGGTTGTACTTCTGGTATACCTGCCATATTTTTGTTCCTTTCTTCTTTTTATTGTAGTTTATCTCTGAAGTCTTTTTTTCCCTAGCACCAGTCAAGATAAGTGAGACCTCCTTAGGGGAGGGATGTATTTTTGCTAAAGTGCTACTTATTCAAGTGTTGCCATGTCACGTAATATAATGACAAGGACAAGTAAGATGTTGAGCCATCAGGGCACAAAAGAGAGTAAACACAAAAAGAAACATGATATGTCTAAAGTTAAGAAGACTAAAGGGGTTACTAACCAACAGGGGGATCCTTCAAAAATTACCCACTTTCTGCAACACACAGAAAATTTAATTGAGTTAAGGGTTAACAAGAAAATAATTAAGGATTTTAATCCTACATGCACTTCATCACCAGTTAAATGTTGTAGTGTAGGGACTCAGTATTCTATCCACCACCTATTACAAAGGATAAGAAGTTTAGAAGAAATTGTCCCAATTAAGGAAATGGAGGTGCTTAAGGAAAATAAGATAGATAATAATCAGACTGCTGTAAGTGGATCAAAATTGCATATGTCAGATCTGGTTAGGTCTTTTGGTAAAGAAGGGCAGAATGGGTGTGATAATGATGTAATTGTGATACCAGTTTTAGAACCTGAACCCCCCTCCAAATTTGAGAAATGGTGATATAAATTTTAAATATCAGAAAAAAGAAAGTGATACAGGACAAGGGTCATATCTTAATGGATTTGAGACTTTTCTGACCCCTTATATTAACAAGGACACTTCAGACCTTCCTGGTGAGGACGGAGGGATAGTAAACATTGTAAAATTACAGTTAAATGATAGAAAAGAGAGTAAAAATAATTTGGAGAAGACAAGGGAAGATGCAACTGGAAATGAGTTATTAATTGATTTAAGTGAGGCCCAGGATATGACTTGCGCTCAGGGGGCAGAGAGTGAACTTGAAGAGATTCAGAAAGAAATAGTTTGGAAATGCTCATCTATTAGAACTGGTAGCCCTATTTAAAGCATTATTTGAATTGTATGCAGATAAAACTACTGCAATTGAAGCAGCAAAGGTATGTAATGACTATTTAAATAAAGATGAAGCAGATGGGGCAGCAAAAGAGAAAGAAAAGGGAGAGGAAGAAAATGGGAGAGTAGGTATGTTGAATAACCAAAGAGAAAATGGTATGTGTAGTTTTGAAAGCTCTGAAGGGAAGGATGAGAACAAAGAGGGTTCCAGGAAGGGAGTAAAATCAATAAAAAAAATTACTAAAGAAGTGGCAGATAATGAGCTAAAGGAAATAGACCAGCTAATTACTGAACTTAATCAAAGAAGGAACCTAATCAAAAGAGACAAAAAAGTAAAAAAAAAGGCTAAGGACAAAACTTGGCCTGGTCGTTGAGGAAAAATCAAAGTCCTCTAAGAGGCAACAGGGCAACCAACACTTGGAAACATAATAATGTAGACGATAAATTAAGTACTAATAAAAAAGTTAAATTTAATAAGGCAATAGATGGCAAATCAAAAATAAGAGGGAAGGAGAGTAGAAAAAGAAATAGAATCGCTTGAAGAAAAAAAGGTTAAACTTGTTATCATGGGAAAAATCCTACCTACCATTTATATTAGGGGACTACCTAAATAAAAAAATGAGAATTCCTATTTATTAAAACTGTCTACATATAAACTATCAAAAGGACTAATGGGAAACAAGATTGGATGGCAAGATTTAAAGTCAGTACATAGGTATATGTTTAGCCCACATAAGGGATGGATATGTGTGATTGTGAAAAACCCAGACAAAAGAAGATGCCTTTTAGATGATAAAGAAAAAATCCTCAATGTGGGAATATTAGATGTGACCATAAACTGTGAAGAAGAAGAAACAAAGGTAGAAAAGAAAGGGGGTAAAAATGGGAAATTATGAAATCAAAGACAAATCAGTAATTGTGACAGCAAAACAACCACGTATTACTGCCTAGATGAAGCCGGTTAAGACAACACATAAATTGGAGGGCAAGAAAACTGAGAAGTTAACAAGGAGAGGGAGAACTCAGTTAGGGACTTGGATAAATAACAGCAAAGAATTAGAAGTAGAGAGTACAAGTGAGTCACGGATGGATACTTCTGACAACATTTCACTAGTAAGCCGCAGTGACACAAATACTGTAGCACAATAAATTTATCAGATGACTCAAACTGATGGTGTGAAAATGTAGCATCAAAGTAGAGAAATCATATTACAGTTATTAGTTGGAATATATCAGATCTGAAAACAAAACTTCTGGATACAGACTGTTTGGATTGGCTTAAAAATCATACTATTATATTTTTGCAAGAAAAGTGGATAGGCAAAGAGGAAGAAATAACAATTGATGGATATAGTTCTTGGATTATACCTGCACATAGAGTATGTAAATTTGGAAGATAAAAAGGAGGATTGGCAGTTTTTATCAATACTAGGCTAGACTGGAAAATTTTGGAAACAAGCATGTATAACGCATTTTTTATGTACTTGTTAATAGCCATTGACATTAAAGTATAGGCATTATTTAATATTTACATCCCCCCTGGACTAAATGGTAGGAAATATCATAGTACAATTCAGGTAATAAGTGATGCCTTTGCGTCAGTTAAAGCTAGATTCCCTATTGCTATGGTCATTATGGCCGGGGACTTCAATGTGCATACAGGTAATGGCCTGGAGGAACTGTCAGTAGACTAGGGTATTGATACATTGAATATTCCTATAAGGCAATCCAAAGATAAGACTCTTGCAAAAAATGATAAAAAGTTACTTAAATATTTTGGTGAGACAGGTTTGAGAGTCTTAAAGAGGGACTATGGTCACAAATTACTGGCATCACTAAATTCAGAATATGGATCAGCATAGCCCCAATCACCCTCATGCCAAAATTGAGATCCCTAAGTTACTTTGTTTAAAAGTTACAAATCATTTTACAACCCTAAATTATCTGCCTGTTCAAAAAAGTCAGTTTCAGTGAAGAGGTGCTGATGATGTCATGTTCTGAACTCACAGTCTAGCCTTCCCTGTCAGCAAGCTTGCAGAACCTGCTTCTCCAAAGTTTAAAAACTATTTGCAAATGGTTTTCTCCAGTAAAAACAGGCTGCACCATTCAATAAACATTGCTTTAAAACCTATGTGCATTCCAGGTTTTGTAACAAAGTTGACAGATTCATAGTTTTGTTTCTGGTGCTTTTTTGTTATGGTCTTTTTTCCTGGGTTGCTCGATGCTAAGTCACAGCACACTAATGTGAGATTTTCAGATTGGATATCTCTGATGTGGTTATTCACACCTAGCATTCAATTGAGGTGATTTCTCAGGATGGCACTTTAAATCAATTATTCCATCACCCTGTAAATAGGTGTGGGAGAGGTAGTGTTGTTTTGAAACTTTACTAAGAGATTCTATGCAGGAGCCAGCTCAATGCTTAATCACTCACTTACTCAATCAGTCAATCAATATTTTATTCATCATCGAAGTATGAATGAATGGGATATTCAATTGAGCACATCTCATTTTCTGTTTTCTCATTGACAGGCTATTACTTGAACTATATTCAGGCTCATCTGTGTTGTACTCCACATTACAAAAAATGCTTCTCTCGTGCCCAGAGTGGCACCCATGGACCTCGGCGGCATTCAGCGCCACCAACACCGACCTCACTGATTTCTACCCACCCTCCTGGTCCTCTCTCCTGGAGCCCACACCAGGCTTCTCCCATGCCCCGAGCGGTGCCCACAGACCTCGCCGGCATTCAGTGCCACCAATGCCGACCTCACCAACAATTTCTACCCACCCTCCTGGTCCTTTTTCCAGGAGCCCACACCAGGTAACTACCGTTGCTACTTCCACAAGCTGCCCAGCTTCTAGCGCATCACTGATTGGTGTGCTTACCATTCTGTCAGCCCCTGATTGGACCAGCACTCAGCTCTCAGCAGCTGATTGGTGTGCCTTTTCCAGTGAGCCAGACAAGCTGCTTCCCTGCCCGAGGAGCCCTCCAGCCGGTTCACCAGAGTGGCCGCTAGCCTGGGACTGTTCATTCTCTGATTGCTAACTTGTGTGCTATTTTTTGTACTGGGAATTAATTCAGTTCTGCCCTACATTCAGCACAAAAGCACTGTAATTCTTGCTGTTTATATAGTTAAGATCTGTGATATTGAACCGCGTATAGGTAGTGATACAGTCCTTTTGTTGAATTTACAATCTCTTCACCCTTTGCTACTGCAAGGCTACCTAGCTAAGTAATTGAACTTAACCTGCTTTGCCCTGTGTTGTTTTAAATCCCGTTGTGCCTCCTTCTATTTTCTCCTAATCAAGCCTACCATCTTCCTCCTAACTAATCTATAAACCCTGTTTTCGCGATCTCTGGTGCCATACTCTCTGCTTTTTTCCCCCTCCTTTAACTCCTGCACTAAGCTCTCTGTCTGTAGCCTGCCCTCCCCCATCTAACATCTCCAGCTCACCTGAATTGCAAATTCTGTCCTTTGTCCCTAGTTCGCACCCCAACCCCCTCCTCTAGCACCATCCTATCTCCTGCCTTCCTTTGTTCCCCCCTCAATTATCCGCCTACTTAAACTCCTGTTTTTCTTGTCTCCCCTCCAGGCTTCTCTCGTGCCCTGAGACGCACCCACAGACCTCGGCGGCATTCAGCACCACCAACGCCGACCTCACCGATGATTTCTACCCACCCTCCTGGTCCTCTTTCCTGAAGCCCACACCAGGGAACTACCGTTGCTACCTCCACAAGCTGCCCAGCTCCTAGCACCTCCCCGATTGGTGCGCCTACCGCTCTGTTGGCCCCTGATTGGACCAGTTCTCAGCTCTCAGCAGCTTATTGGTGCACCTTTTCCACTGAGCCAGACAGGCTGCTTCCCTGCCTGAGGAGCCCTCCAGCTGGCTCACCGGAGCGGCCGCTAGCCTGGGATTGTCCATTCTCCGATTGCTAACTTATGTGCTATTTTGTCCCACTGTCACCACCCCCTCCTAGGCCACCTATTAAATACGCTACTTGCCCTGCCCCTTTCTATCTACTCCAATCCCTTTCCAAACAATTACTACCCCTCCCTTCCCCTCCTCCCCCCAGCTACCTTCCTAGGCCTCCCCATGACCACTCCTCTTCTCCCTCTCCTTACATTGCCTCACTGTAGTGCCTACCTCCCAACCCTCTCCATCTGTGCCTCCCATATACCTGGCAACAATGGAACATGCAATAGGATATTTATTCTCATTCTTCTCCATCCTAATTTTTCTACCCCTTCTAACACCTCCTCTAAGTAGCTACCCTGCATCCCCCTCCCACTGCTGATCTGATTCATCCTACATCTGCCCCCATATGTTCACAGCACCTCTCCCAGATACTATATGGTCCTGTTTCCCCATAAGCCCCACCACCCCACTCTATTCCTATTGCTGCCTCCTGGTCTCTCTCTACCAATGCAGATCTCATTTTCTCCTTACCACCCACCCTACTGCTTTTTCTAAGCGGCGTTCGCCCAAATCTCGGTGCTTTCACATATTTCATCACCACTTAATCCTTGTCCTATTACTGCTGGCTGCAGGGGATATACACCCAAATCCTTGCCCAACAATAACCCCTAGTCATAGTAACATCTTGCCTCACCCCTCAGCCAAGGCCACCACCGACAGTCATTCTGGCTCCCTCCCCCAGGGATTATGTCTTCTCCACCTAAACATTCATAGACTAGCCCCCAAGCTGGATCAGCTTCAGGTTCTAGCCACCCACAATGCCCCTGACTTAATCTTTATATCTGAGATCTGGATAAATCCAAACCTCCCTAATCCAGCCATCGCTATTCCAGGGTTCACCATCACTCGGCAAGGCTGACCCACCAGAGGTGGAGGGGTGGCTATCTACACCAGCTCAGCTCTACATTTTTCTGTCACTCTCTCAAAAGCTGAACCCAAGGCCTACAAGCTGCTCATGCTGAAACTGTCCCCTCCTTCCTCATTCCTCATCTTTGTGGCAGGAATTTACTGCAGCCCTGGCACCCCAGCTGCAACAGTAATCAACATTCAGAACCAATTGTCATCCCTAGCCCAGTCAGATGAACTATATGTCTTCGGTGACTTTAATCACAACTGGTCAGATCCCACCTTTAACAAAACCCGAACCGAGATATCCGCGCTCAACCTTACCCAAACCATTCTGGAACCTACACGGTTAAACCATAAATCCGGTAACCACTCCCTTCTCAATTGGGCACTTACCTCCCATCCACACCACGTCGTCAGCTCTGGCCTCCTTCCAGACTCCATTAGCGATCACCACCTAACATGCTTCTTCCGCAAAATCCACTGAGTTAAATCCCCTCCCAAATTCATATTTCAATGGTCATATAAATCCCTAAACCTCTCCCTTCTCCTGGAAGAGTTAGCTCACTCCAACTGGGACCCAATCATAAGTTGCTCTAACTTGGATACTGCCCTCACGCACTTCAGGAACACCTTCATCAGCACCTGGAACAAACACGACCCCTGCGCCGTGCTAGGGTCCGAGGGTCCCACCTTCCCTGGATATCTTCCAAGCTGATAGCTTGCCAACAAGCCTGTGACAAGGCGTGGCGTACCTACAAATCCACGCTTCTCCCAGGTGACAATATCACCTACTGCATGCTCTGAAACAATTGCACAAAGGCCATCCACATAGCTAAGGCCGAATACTTTAACAACACCCTAAACTCAAATCTTGGGAGGCCTTCTAAGTTCTGGAAAGTCATCAACTCCCTTTTCTCCCCCCCAACAACAAATCCCCTTCCTCTCCTTCTCTCACAAGGCACCCTACTCTCCGACCCTCTGACAGTAGCCTCCGAGTTCAATTTCTACTTCACTATTAGTGCTAAGACCCTCCTGGACTCCCTTCCTCCAGTAACCACACCCACTCCCCAGACAGCTACGCTCCTACCACCTGGTCAGAACCATTTTCCTTTCAGACACCCCTCCCCTACTGAAACCTTAGATGCCTTCACTCCCTGAACACCTCCAAAGGTAAATCTCCAGATGGCCTCGACAATAAACTCCTCTTCCTATCTGCTCTGGCCATAGCTACCCCCCTCGCTGCCCTGCTAAACCTTTCTTTCACCACTGAGTCTCTCCCCTCTGAGTGGAAACATGCCACTGTCCTACCTCTACCTAAAGGAGGTGACCCTACCTCCGCTGCTAACTATCGCCCCATCTCCCTCCTTCCCACCCTCGCCAAACTCCAGGAACACCTAGTACTATCACAGCTTGCCACCTTTCTCTCTGAAACAAACTTCTTCACTACATTCCAGTCCGGTTTTAGGAAGAACCACTCCACCACCACCTCTCTACTAAGACTCAGGTACTCCACCCTCTCTGGTATGGACAAAGGACATATCACTGCTGCTATTTTCATTGACCTAGCCAAAGCTTTCGATATGGTATCCAACTCCCTCCTACTGTTCTGCCTAGCTGGTGCTGGTCTATTGCCTTTGGCCATAAATTGGTTCACAGCCTACCTACAAAATAGAACCCAATCTACAAAAATAACTGATTGCACCTCCACCCCACTCCCCATTACTACCGGTGTCCCCCAGGGCTCAGTTCTCGGCCCCATTCTCTTCTCCATCCTACTAAATGATCTGCCAATGGCTTGCTCCACTACCTCAATTCACATGTACGCTGATGACATGGCTCTCTTTACTTCTGGCCGCTCCCATGAAGAAGTCACCTCTAATCTTCAGACCGATTTCAACAAAGTACAACAATGCTCTCCCTAAATGCCAAGAAGACAGTCTCTATGTCCTTTGGCACTAGACAGAGACTATCCAGACTTACATCCCCCTGATCTTCCATACCCTAAATAACACCACCCTGGAAGACGTGCCCTCCTTTAGGTACCTAGGGGTCTGGCTTGATTGCCATCTCTCCTTCTCCACCCATGTGGATGCCATCCTATCAAAACTGTGCCCCAAGCTCGGTGCCCTCTATAGAAACCACGCCAGTCTCCTGCTTCCTGTGAGATGTGAAATAGTCCAGAAAATGATTCTTCCTTCCTTCGACTACTGCGATGTCGTCTACAGCTCTGCCTCCAAGTCCACCTTATCCAGACTAGACCCTCTCTTCAATGCCTTCTGCCACTTCACCCTCGATGCTCCCCACACCATCACTGTGAGCTTTACCATTCTCTGGCCCTCCCATCCCTGAGCAACTGGCACATACTTCACAGTGCTAAATTTGTTTCTAACTTCTGGCTCGGTTCCCTCCCACCCTACCTCGATTCCTCCCTATCTTCCTCACCAACCCCCGCTCATGCCCTCAGGTCTACTGACTCCAGGCTATAAGCGATCCCTCATTGAAGAACCTCTGCAGGCCAATCGGCCTTCTCTTACCACCTCCCTAAGCCCTGGAATGACCTGCTGGCTCAAATCCACCATTCTTCTTCCAAACACTCTCTATCCTCTGCCCTCTCTAACTTCTTCACACCCAATTGCACCTGCCCCTAACCCCCCGATTGACTCCTCCCCAACCCGATCCCCTCCTCCTTACGCGCCTGACCAGAGGCTGGGCCATTTGCCCAAATGACTGTTTACAAAATTTGCCCTAACAATCCTTGCACTTCCTCCCCAGGCACGTGCTCCTCATTCGCACTGCCAGCCAAGTGCATTTTTCTCTTTCTTTTCTCTTTATTCACTAGATTTAGGCACTTATGTAACCATGTGTAGTTTCGATGTTAATCAAACATGTTATGCCACCCCCCTCATGGCACAAGTATGTAGTGCTTCCACTAGCTTAAGTCTGTCTAGCTACACTCATCCATGTAACCACTGTTTTGATTTGCTTGACTCTAAACTTCAACCCATTGTCTGCATTATGTATACTCTTCCCATGTAACCACTGTTTTGAACTTGCTCAAATCTAACTTCATCACATTGTTTGTATTATGCATACTCCTCCCATGTACCCCGTCGCACTGTGAGATGAGCATTGTTTTTATCAGTGTGCCTCTCCTGGTGAAACATTTTCAATAAATAAATAAATTACAATGATTGTTTTACCAGGGCTAACACTTCCACCCCTAGTAGGAAATAACACATATAAGGCCCCTATTAAAACGTATTGTAAAGCAGACACTGACAAACAGCAATGCAGTTACCAACATTGCAACACTTGTAGCAATACAACTTCCAGACAGGCACTGCAGAGTAACACTTCACTTAGTATCAGCAGGCTGGAGGCATGCTGACAGCATCCTGCAACTCTGGAGAAATGAACCACACCAAAAAGGCACTAAAATACAAAATTGTCAACTTTGTTACAAAACCTGAAACATATAGATTATATAGCACTGTTTTAGAATGGTGCTGGCTGTTTTCCTTGTGAAAACCATCGCAGAATGATCTTTTAGTTTTGGAGAAACAGGTCCTATAAGCTTGCTGACAGGGATGGCTAGACTGTGAGTTCAGGAGATTACATCATCATCATCTCTTCATTGAAACTGGCTTTTTTGAACAGGTAGTGAAATCAGTGTTACAAAATAGCCCATGACTTTAAAATGAAGTTATATAGAAACCTAATGTCTGGTATGAGATTTATTGGGGGTATGATTATTCTAATTCTGCAATGTAGCACTTTGGCCAGAGTCCCTCTTTAAATGGTCAGACAAAAGGGGACTGGCAAGGGCAAATCACGTTCCCTACTATAAGAGGTGGAGGGATTTTAGATCTATTTGTTATATCTGTCAGTGAATGCCAGCTTATTGAACAGTGTACGGTGCATAAAGCATGAGAAAGTGACCATTATCTGATTGTATGTACATTGAAGTCTAATTTTAATATTTCAAGTTGAAACATGGGAAGAGAGTGGGAATTCAACCAAAATATGTGCATAAAATATGTAAAAAAGATTCAATAGAATGAATACATGAATGGGGATTGTAGATAATATAATAAATAGTGAAGAACTATGTCCTACAGTAGATAATCTGATATCCTAAGATACTAGGGTCCCTAAAAACATAGTGATTATGTTTGACTCACTTATGAGCATATTTGAGAAACAATTAGGGGATAAAAAAGATAGAAAAATAATATGAAAAATATAGGTCTAGCTAATCCATGGTTTGATGGGGATTGTCGTAACCTAAGGAAAGAGATAAAAAAATTAGCCAAAATGAGGGTGAGGAATCCAACTGGTACAGTATTACAGCATTAAGAACTCTTGAAAAAAGAGTATAGAAGCCTAATACTCACTAAGAAAAAAGTATATAAAGCTATATTATGAGAAAGATTACAGGAGAGTATTGTAAAAAAAGATTCCAAAATGTTTTGGGCATTGGTAGCATATGGACATAGAGAAAATAACATTTGTTATAATACATTAGGATTGATTGCTGAAAACAGATGGGTCGATTATTTTGGTACAGTATATAACAGACATGAAGAAAAAGGTAAAGATCTTAAGCCAGAGACCTTAGAGCCGAGTCAGATGATAGAACAAGGTGTGTTCACTTTCACCGCAACAGAAGTAAAATAAGTAATTTTAGCACAAAAAAGGAATAAGGCGCCTGGCATAGATGAGATTGCAGTGGAGATAGTCCTCCATAACCCAGATTTTTGGTTGAATCTTCCAGCCTTTATTTTTTCATTCATAGGTAATCATTTAATACTTCTCAATTATTGGAATAAAAGAATTAGTGTCCTTATATTTAAAAAGGAGACAAGCAAGAACCAAGTTGCTACAGACCAATTACATTACTTCCAGTTGTGCAAAAAATCTTCACAAGACAAATTTTGGAGAAGTTAGTAGCTTGGGTAGAAGAAAAGCTTAGGGCAGGATTCACAAAGAAAATGCACTCGGCACATCTTGGCTGCCCCAGCGCAGAGGAGATGAGCTGAACGCAAACTGTGGTATTCACAGAAGATGCACAGGGGAATGCCCCGGGCGCATCCCCTCTGTGAATACCACAGTTGTGCATTCCCCGTGTTGAGCTGAGAATCCAAAGGGGCAGTGCATCTCAGGATGCGTGGCACCCAAAATCACCATTCATAGCCATGAACATGCAAATGAGGCCATTAGGCATGCAAGATGCAATGGGGCCATTTGCATGTCACTATGGCCCAATTTGCAAGCATGCCACAGGGAAGCACCTGGCTGATTGCTCTGGGCCCCCTGCAGGGCTGTCATGACAGCCAGAGCCCAATACCCCAACTGATGGTTTTGTGGCTCTCCCCCACCCGTACCGAGATATCCCTGTAAAGTGCACTGTCAGTGCCCTGGTGGCATAGTGGATCCCCCCCACCAGTAGCTACAAACCCCTGGAAATACCTCTGGAATGTTCCCTGGTGGTATAATGGACCCCTCCCGCCCATAGTGAGAAATCCCTAAAGTGCACTGGCAGTGCCCTGGTGGCATACTGGATCCCCCCATCCCTGACCCAACTGCAATGAGAAATGCGCCCTCCCATGCACCCTGGTGGTCCAGTGGTCCCACCCCCCAGCCAGCTCCCACTTCCAAGTAGTATTAGTATCGGTACAGTGGGCAGCACAGCCCACCCGCACACCACCATGGCTGCCTGCCAACAATGCTGTCTGTGACTGACAGCATACTGTACAGCACAAGTTTCATTAAACTGTTCCCTCAACTCACTGGTGTAGCATTGTTCAATGAGTTTCCTAATCTGTGCAGGGTTTAATTCAATGAATTAGTAAATGAATTAGTAAATGAATTAGTAAAAGGTTAGTATTGGTTTGCGTCTAGCTGTTATGTACTATAAGCTTTATTTTCAGCTGAGTGCTTGTGAGTTTCATTTCAGAAGGCAGACTAAACAACTCTTAAGGAATGCTGTGATATTTATAAACAATGTTCTTAAGGAATGCTGTGATATTTATAAACAATGCCATGAAAATGCAGCTACTGCCATTTCACTAAACAGTTACAAGTGAGTTGAATAGGCATTGAAGAATGGTTGGAAAATAGTTGAAAGCTTCAACAGTTTGAGTTGCCACTGCAGTAGCATCACAAAAAAAAATGCTACACCACTGAGTAGATAGAACAGTTTAATATGACTTGTACTGTACTACTAGAAGCTCATTGGTGGACCAAGTCAACCAATGTGTTTGCAGGCTGTACTGTATGCTGTCATTCATGACCATGTGAATCACAAAGTTGCGAATGACAGCATAGACTACAGGCTGCAAGCCCATTAGTCAACCTGGTCCACCAATGAGCTTCCAGTTGTACAGTATGCTATCAGTCACAGACAGCATGGTCAGCGGGCAGATGTGGCAGTGTCTGGGAGGGTTGTGCTGCCTGCCATACCGATACTAATACTACTTGGAAGTGGGAGCAAGTGGGGGGTGGTGCCTGAGTGGATGGGGGTCGTGGGACCACTAGACCACCAGGGTGCATGAGAGAACGTGTTTCTCATTGCGGTCAGGGTGGGGATGGGGGGATTCACTATGCCACCAGGGCACTGATGGTGTACTTTAAGGGGATGTCTCGCTATAGGTGGTGAGAGGGGTTCCATTATACCACCAGGGCACATTCCAGAGGTATTTCAGGGAGTTTGGAGCTACAGGCAGGGAGGGGGGCCACTATGCCACCAGGGGACCTTTCAGGGGTATGTATGGGAGTTTGGAGCTACGTGTTGGAATGCCAGGGTGTGCAGGTTGCCATGCTACTGTCTGCAGTATGACAGCCTACCTGTGGGTGGCCACCCAATTAAGTCTATTATTATTTAGACTTAACTTTGGGAGGTGCATCCACATACATGCCCCTGGGATGCACCTCCATGTTGGGCTGTAAATGGGGCTGCACTCTGTATGCATGGGCACAACCCCATCACATCTCCTCCAGATGCATTGCATATTATTATGGGCAGTATGCGGTGCATCTGTGATGCGTTGGTGCATCAGGGTTGCACCAGTGCATCAGCTGCCTCCCTGAATCATGCTATGGCACATGTTGGGGATGCGCCGGGGCATCTTGGATGCACTGGGTGCATCCTTTTTGTGAATCCTGCCCCTAATATCTAAATTCCAGTGTGGCCTTAAAAAACACCATAGTGTTCTGGACTTAATTTTTACACTGAATTACCTACTGGATAAGTATGTAATGAATAATTTAGGTTCATTATATGTTGGATTTATTGATATTAGAGCAGCCTTTGATTTGGTAAATAGAACCAAATTATGGGAAACATTGAAAGAACTGAATATTGACGTTCATTTATTAGCACTATTAAAACTTCTTCATGCTGACACATCCGCAGAGGTTCGATACACAACGGATGGGGCATTAACAAGAGAATTTAATATTAAAATGGAGTTAAACAGGGATGTCTGTTGGCCCTGCTTTTATTCAATTTATATATTGAGACATTAATAAAGAACATTAAAAGCATTGACACTTTTCCCCGAACAATAATGAACGAGAAAATTCAGTTACTAATGTATGCAGATGGTGCAATTGTTGTATCTAGAATGCCTATGGATTAAGAAGAGGCTTATCTAGCTGGTCCAGTGGTGCTGAGGGCTGAGGCACTGGACGCCTTACCTCGTGCTGCACCGGCGACCCATGTTTGGGAACAAGCATGGGTCGCCGGGTGCTGGCAGGGAGGAGAAGGATAGAGCATCCGCGGGACTGTTCTCCTTCTCTGGGAAGGGGGGTTTCACTTCCTGATGCCTGATTGCCCCCTTGTGGAGGCTGGGGGTCAAGGCATGGGGTGACAGCAGTGGGTGGAGTCTGGGCAGATACCTGGGGAAGAGACATGTGGATGCATGCACCTCTGCCTCTGCCGGCCTCATTGCACGCCCATGGCTCCAGTAAAGGAGGGATGGAGAAAACAGAAATGTGGCCTCCTCACGTGGCTTGATGGCCATCCATGAGTGTTCATCGGGAAGCTGGCACCAGAACTGGATCCATGAGGGTGGGGAGTTAGGGGGCTCCCTGCCACCCTGCTGCGGGGGGTAAGCCACATGGATTTCAGGGTGCTAGCAGTCCCGAGCGAGACAGACGGTAGCCGGATCCCCGGCAAGCAGTTGAGAGGTCTAACGGGGGCAGAGAGGGGTGGCCCAGGAGGGTAAATAATCTAAAAAAAAAAGAATAGGTTTATCTAATATTATGAACTCTCTAGTAGCACTAGATCTAACAAGAAATGTTGAGAAAACTAAAATTACGATATTTGGTAGGAATAATAAATATAAGGTAGAAAAAGAATGGTCTATTCTAGGAAAAAAATTTCAGATTGTTAAGGAGTATAAATATCTAGGTATAATCTTTGACTCAAGGATTTCTTGAATCCAACAAATCTTTGACCTAAAGAGTAACGCACAAAGGGCTAATAATGCCATATCTTCATTTGCAACTAAGTTTGCTAAAAATTCGTATATGACACTGAAGAAGGCCTCTGAAGCAAAAATGAGAGGCAAATGTATGGAAGCAAAATTTGGGGTCTGGGCTTAGCCAGACCTGGTATGCAGAATATTGAAATAATACAAAATGCATTTATTCAAAATTCATTGCATTTACTGAGAGATTGTCCCAACTAGTTTTCTAAGATTAGAGGTAGTAATGTTACCGATTAATGTAAGAATACAAACTAGAGCTATTACTTCATGGAAAGGAATAAAGGCAATGGAGAATGAGCATTTACTGAAAATGTGCAGGCTCGATACATTAATGTTTATGAAAATAGGTAAAAAAACAGAGAATTGGTTTACCAGATTGAATAACATAATGAAAAGTGTTGGCCTTACAGATTTATTTTCAATTGTAAATGCCAACGAGGCTGCTCTATTTGTTATTGAAGCCACTGTATGGCTACAAGACAATACTGTGCAATTACATAGGGGTAGGATAAATGAAATAGATACTGGAAGTATTTACTCTAGGCTAAAAGATGAATGGGGTATTGAAGCCTATCTAATTGTGAGAATGCTTGGCACAGATACACATTAAGTGCGATAATGGCTTGCCTTGGTAACATGTACTTCAATACATAGAAATATTTAGGTCATAAGGCTATGTGACAGTGCAATTGCAGCTATTCCTCTACCTTTATAGTTCATACCATCTTTGAGTGTGAGAGATGGGCTATAGAAAGAAACTGCTGGTTGGTCCCATTATTACCAGAGAATATGACAAAGCTGAATCTGGACATAATAATAACATTATTGAAATTAGATAAAATTAAGAAAATATATGTGGTAGCCACATTTTTTTGAGACAATAAAAGGTGTATAACTATAGAGGGTAAAATTGATGATATGATTTTATTGGATATGATATCTCTCACAAAATTAACTGCTGCAGTGTCTAAAGATGTTTTTGTATGGTTGTATTCATGTATCTTTTAAAAAAAAACTAATTTTTAAGTGATGGTAACTCTGACTATTGAATGTAATAAATTGTGATGATTTTATGTATTTTCAAAATAAAGAACTCTAACACTAGACCACCAGGGAAGGGTTTTTTATACATTATAATTAGGGGCGGGATTTGGGGATGGGGGCCATTAGATGACCAGGAAGGGATTTTGATACATTATAAATAGGGGCAACATCAGGGCTGGGGAAGGGGGAACACAGCACACTACTGCAAACAGGTCAACTTTCCCAGAGGAGAATTTTCTATGTACCGTTAGACCAACCGTGGCTGGTCTAAGGGTACTTAGAATTTCTCCCTCTGGGAGAGTTCCGAGAATCCCATTTTTGGGGATGTGGCAGCTTGCATCTGCCACATGCCCCCTAGCGCCATGTCGCAGATGATTTTTGGGCACACGGGCAGCCCAAGCCCTGTTTGGGGGAGGCAGCCTGTGGTTGACGAAGGCTGCCATTGAGTATCATTCCTGTCACATTCTGTTTCGTGCAAGCAGCACATTGCACCACTGTTTGTGTTGCAAGCCCCTTGCTCTGTGCCAGGGGCCTTGAGAATCAAGCCCAGAAAGTTCTCAAAGCATCCAGGTAGGGAGCTAATCAAACACAGCTGCAGCCAATGTTGATTAGGAGCAGTGTATAAAACCCACCAAGGCAACGCAGGAAAGAGAGAGCCCTGGAGAAAGCTGGAAGCTGTGCTGCAAATGGCGAGTTCAAGCTATAGAAACTTTTGGACAGGACTGTGAAGTTTGTAAGTGGACTTAATGATGTTACCTGGAGGCTGGGAAACAGAATAGCTGGTAACCAGAGGTAACTCCAATGGTGAGGGCTCAGAGATTCTACTGCTGGCAGTTCCAGGAGGTGAAGGCCCCAAGATTACAAATGTTTGATTTGATCCACCTGGAAAGGAAGTGGTTAAGACCAGACATCAACAGTCCGGTCCAGATCATAAAGATGTTGGTGCTGGATTGTTTTCTTCGTGGACTTCCACTGGGTCTACATGAGTGGATGAGGCAGGGCAACCCCCACCACATATGACAGCCTGGTAGCCTTAGTGGAGCAATGCCTGGCTGCCAGTGAAATTCCCTGCACTGCACTACACCTATGGAGATGTCTTGCACCCAGTGGCAACCCTCAAACCCAACTCATACATACTGTACAATTGACTCTAACATAAAGGAGGGGGGTGTTAGGAAAGAAGAAAGATGGGGGAAGTCAGGCAATTTGTGATAAAAATACCAGCTACAGAATAAACAATTCTACATGTCATTAAAAACATCAATAAATGTTACAAAATATTATCATCGTTCATCTATATCTAACTATGTAAAACATAACCCCCCCCTTATGTTAGAGTCAATTGTATGTATGAATATTGAGTGTAACATGTCACATTTTGAAGGACTAATGAAACTGAGTTATTCTGGTTTGAAAATGCTG
Source organism: Neoceratodus forsteri (assembly GCA_016271365.2). Taxonomy (NCBI): domain Eukaryota; kingdom Metazoa; phylum Chordata; order Ceratodontiformes; family Ceratodontidae; genus Neoceratodus; species Neoceratodus forsteri. Next base: position 378,952,570 of record CM057449.1, read on the forward strand.
TTTAAATCCAGAACTAGTGACTGTGTTAATGCCTTGAAAAAGCACTATTGTGTGAAACATGCATTGGTATATGGCAGGCAGGATGTTGCTTGCTGTGGGTTTATTTAAATAAATGTTTCACATTTTTCCAAGTTTGGAAGTTTTATCTCTGTTTCTGTTGAGCCCTGCTCTTGGGGAAGAGAATCTGAGATTATTCAACACTGAGACAGGAGAGCAGATCCCTGACGCAACCAGAGAACTAGAGAAAGGAGACTAATGCAACTTGGGAATCTCTGGGGATAATTTTGGCCGACAGCAAGCTAATGACCTCCTACTGCAGAACGTTATCAGGGAAGTGGTTGAAATTAATTGGGTCCCTGTAGAGGGGAGGATACAAGGTACCAGACTCTATTCTTAAAAATTACTTACTGTACAGGGTAACCCAGACCGAAGGTCAAGAAGTTGAACAGTTGCTCATAGCTGAACACTACAGACGAAAGATATTAGACTTAGGCCAAAGTCACCTGTTCGAGGGACATACAGAGGTGGAAAAGACTCGGGAGAGAATTTTGAGGAGATTCTTCTGGCCAGGGGAGCATAAGGAGATTAAACAATACTGTGCTTCCTGTCCTGATTGCCAGCTGAAAGTACCTAGACTGCAGTGGAAAGCCCCTTAGTACCGTTACCTATCATTGACATTCCATTTGAATGAATTGTAATGGATCTTGTAGGACCACTTGAAAAGTTAGCCAGGGGTCAACAATGTATATTGGTTATACTTGACTATGCAACACAGTACCCTGAGGCAATTCTGTTACTTAATATGGCCTCCAAGACTATAGCCAAAAAGTTGGTTCAGGTGTTCTCCTGAGCCGGCATCCCAATAGAAATCTTGACTGATCAGGGCACACTGTTTGTATCCAGACTGAAGCATGAGCTCTGTAACCTTTTTAAAAGCCTGGCTGTAAAAACCTCAGTATACCACCCACAGACAGACAGGTTGGTTGAGAGATTTAACCAGACTCTCAAAAATATGCTTCATAAAGTAGTCAGCAAGGACAGGAAGAACTGGCACACTCTACTGCTTTAACTTTTCACAGTTAGAGAGGTTCCCCAAGCTTCTGTCAGGTTTTTCCCATTCAAACTCTTGTATGGGCAACAAGGTATCCAAGACAGAGCCAAGGAATTATGGGAGGATCAAATACCCCCAGGAAAAATATAATAGACCGCATAGAGCTGAGACGAGACTGCATCACTCAGGTCACTTCCATAGTAGGCAGTAGGTAAGATATCTTGGAAGTGTGGGTGGCTGTTTGTGTTTGTCTGTGTCTGTAGCTAAGTTTTTAGGGATTTACAAGATCTTCTGCTTGGAGTAACTACACCATTCTTGCTCATTACATTTGGGAAGGTCTCCTGGACTGGATTTTACTGCAAAACATCACCACAAGGTATTTGCATTTTCAATTTAAAATCAACTTTTTGGAAGCTATCCCAAGCAAAACAGAAATCAAGCAACTAGGTCTGACAAACTCCAGTGACTCTGGGTCCTGCTCAATCCACATTTTCGTCTGGCTTGCTAACAAGGGATCTATTTGTGGGCTTTTAAACAACCTCTTTAAATAACAAAGGAAGCACAAGGACAAAAGGATTTCATATCCTACACTTGTACTTGAGTAGGTGTGCCCCAGGCTATCAATGTAATGGGGCTGGGGAAGTGCATGCCTGCAAGGTTTTGCATAGCTAAAGCCTCTTGTCAATCCCTGCCTAGCTGTGAACCTGGATGACCTCTGTCATGAGTTGAACCAATGTTGTACTAACAGTCACACCATGTCCAACAGCTGTCTGGGGGTTGCCCTCATAACTTTTCTTGTTATACTTTGCCTTGACAAAATTACACTATCCTTCTGGAATGAGGATGGCTCAAATAAATCTAGGACTGAGCACTATGATTTTACTTTCTCCAACCTTATTGTTTATAATATAAGGATACTACAAACTAATCTTCTTCTCTACCAAAAGGATTGTCCCTACCGTTCTCTCTATATGTTTAGGAAACTACGGAACAAGTCTGCATTATCCCATCCTTTTCTAAATGTGGGGGCTGTGGTTCCTTGCCATCATTGCCATTCTGCTATCTGGGGATATAGAGACAAATCATGGGCCACTAGATGCTTATTTCTCAGCAGATGACATACATAGTATGTCCAAACATGGGCTGTTAATTGCACACTTGAATATAAGAAGTTTGATGTGTCACTTTGTGGAACTGGAGTCACGGGTCAAACTGTACAATCCTGATATCCTCTGTCTCACTGAGACCTGGCTAAAACCATCGGTTACCAACTCCCTCTGCTCCCTGCCAAATGACTCTATTATTCGAAGGGATAGGATATTGAACAAAAGTGGTGGTGGAGTTGTTCTGTACTACAAAAATAATCTGACTATCTCTCTTTTTGCTATTCTGGATGCTCAATCGGTATGTGAATACTTGCATGCTACACTTGCTTTGGGAGCCAAGAAACTACATGTTATCTGTGCGTATAACCCTCCAGCGGGAGGGACTGTGGGTCTAGAGTACCTGTTGCAAAATACCTCTCAGAATTTTAATCATAATGAGGTTGTCATCTTAGGGGACCTAAACTTAAACTGGCTTGGGGCAGCTCTCAGTTCTCTTCAATCTCTGACTCATAGCTACAACCTGCATCAGATGGTAACAGTGCCAACTAGAAGTCTGTCTTCATCACCACTAGGCACACTATTGGATTGGGTGCTGGTAAACTGGATCGAACACATCTCAGCCACTGGTACTCTTGCTGATGCCTTAACTGACCATTCTCCTATTTTCTGCATCCTGTCCTTGGGAGCACCTCCATCTCCTCCACCACGTCTCATCACTCTCACAAACTTTGCTCACCTAGACCAAGAGGTGTTTCTGTATGACGTCTCCAGAATTGATTGGTCGGAGATCTATCTATCACACTGTTCTCAGGATGCTCTAACCTCTTCATCACTAAATTCCTTATGGTTCAATGTAAACATGTCCCAAAGATCACCCGAGAGTGAGGGTAAACAAACAAGATGGCTAAACAAAGACTTGCTCAAAAGTTTGCACTTTAGAGATAAACTCTGGAAGCGCTACAAAGCATCAGGCCAGCAAACAGATTTCAACGCTTACCGTATGCTATGGAATTCATGTAAAAAACAAGTCAGAGCTGCTAAGAACAAGTACTATAAAGACCTACTGATTAACTCGGCCAATGATCCCAGAAAATTCTGGTCACACATCAAATCCTTCCTAGGATCCTCACAGTCAACTACCCCTGGTGATATGCTGATAAATGATGTTCATTGCAATGACTCACAAACCATAGCTAATTATTTCGACCTGCATTTCTCTGATCTCTCCCAATATACCTCTTCCTTCAATCCCGCTGCAGTGTCCTCCCACTCCTCATCAGGAACCTGTCTGGATAAGCTGGAAGTGTTGTCCCCTGTGCCTCCTTATACTCCTCCATTCTATTTTAAGGCTGTGTCTAGAAAGGAAGTCCTGAAGCTCCTGAGGTCCATCTCTGATCATACCAGCTCTGGCTCAGACTCCCTTGAACCCTGCCTCTTGAAACTTGCAGCTCCCCTTATTGCATTACTGCTGGCCAAAATTTATACATTATCACTTTCAGGTGGAGTGGTCCCTGACCTCTGGAAGCTGCTCGGATCACACCTGTACTTAAAAAGGGGATCTAAAGGTTGTCATGAACTACAGACCAACTGCCATACTCTCAGTACTGAGCAAAATCCTGGAGAAAAATTGTTTAACTCAGACAACTGACTATCTACTTAAGCACAGCCTGCTCTCGATACCCAACATGGCTTCAGGAAATGACATAGCACAATGACTGCACTCCTTAAATTCACCACTGACACTCTTTCAAAAATGGATACTGGCAATCTGACTGGGGCTGTCTTTATTGACCTCACAAAGGCTTTTGACCTTGTTGATCACACTTTGCTTCTCTCCTCGCTTCAACACCTGCATTTCTCCTCCTCTGTTGTTGACTGGTATGAAAGCTACCTGACAAATAGAACTCAAGTGGTGAAATTTAATTCCTCTGTATGGAACAGTACCACCATTAACATTGGTGTACCTCAGGGCTCCATCCTAGGGCCCCTTCTATTCTCTCTTTATATAAATAACATTGGAGCTGCTCTAAAATCCTGCTCTGCTATTCTATATGCTGATGATCTTGTCATCTATACAAGTTCTACTAATATAGACACTATCAACACAACCCTTTCCTCTGACTTTAACAATATTCAAAACTGGCTATATGACCACAAACTAGCTATCAACACTAGCAAAACTAAAGCCATGCTGCTTGGATCGGCCCCAAAGCTCCAGGCTTGCACAACAGTACTGACGGTGCAGGACTTAGAAGGTCAATTACTGGAATGTGTGACCTCTTTCAAGTACCTGGGCATCCTGCTAGATCAATCTCTTGATCTTAATCTTCATGTACAGTCTGTTGTGGAGCTGTCAACTCCAAACTGGGTGTTGCATATAAGACTAGTTATATGCTCATGCCATCGGCTAAAATGGCCATTGCGAGGGGGATTCTGCTCCCCACACTAACCTATGGGACTCCCTTATTTGGGGCTGCTCATAAAACTGACCTACTCAGATGGGATATTACGTGTAACAACATATGTTGCTATGTCTCTTCTGTTTCTCGGCTTAAACACCACTGTCAGCTTTATAATGATCTTGGTTGGCTGTCTCCGTTAGCTAGTAGGAAATACTACTTTGGCTCTCTTATTAATTTGATAATTTGAAATCAAACCCCTAGGTGACTTGCAGCTATGCTTGTTCCTCAGGACACACTCCATGGTCTACGATCAGCTGACAAATCCTTTCTGAATTTGCCAAGGTGCCGTACGAGGAAAGGAACTGTTGCATTTGAACATGCGGCTCCACAGCTGTGGAATTCCCTTCCCCTCAACATTAGACTTTCTAGCTCCCACACATGCTTTAAGAGAAAACTGCGCTCGAATCTGCTGATTGCTGATACCTGTTCCTGCTTTCACCCTACCTAATGACTGATGTCTCTGGCCATACAATAGTATTTCCTCACCTCTATATAACCCTCTTACTGCCTCAGCTTGTCCCAGCTCCCTTTCCCTGCCCATACACAATCTTGCACTGCAGGCATCTCCCTTACACTTACATACACTCATATAATCTAATTTCATGGCTTGCTCCCCTCTTCCTCACTTACCAACCTTTTCCTTAATGACACCCCCTGCTCTCGATGGTTATTTCTTCCTTTTGTATCACCTGTTTTGGTTTTTGTGTACCTTGTTTCTGTTCATATGATGTGCCACCTGAAAATTTATTGTCCAAGGTCCTCTCTATTCATTGCATAGATAGGTACCTATGAACTTATGAATGGTCTACTCTGTATGTCTCTGATGTATTGTATCTACTTTAACTCATTGTATGTAAAGCGCTTTACTTTGTATGTTCAGATATATTGTATCCTCTCTAGCTCATTGTATGTAAAGCACTTATAATTTGCTATCCTGTTAAGTTTCTGCATGTCTGTACTCTCCTGGGTCATGCCTGAAAATAGTCATTTTATGGCTAGTGCACTTACCCGGTTAACAAAAGCTAAATAAATAAAATAAATAGCGCGACAACATATTGAGAAAGATCAGGGCTCCTAAAAGACCTACTATAACTGGTAGGCTACAATACAGAAGTTCCAACCAGAGCACTTGGACATGGTCCTAGTGCCCACAGCAGAAAGCAAGCTGCTAGCCCAATGGCAGGGGCCCCATGATGTGATACAGCCAGTGGGCCAGGTGCCAAGTGAACTATAAGATTAGACAGCGTGACTGTATGAAGCCTGAGCAAATCTATCACATTAACCTGCTCAAACCCTTGAAGGATGGAGAGGCATATATGGTGGCATCAGAAATGTTATCTGAAAATGACAACTCACCTGATCCTGTGGTGAGAATATCAGATGAATTAACACCTGACCAGTATGAGGAAGCTAGACAGATGGTTAGCTGATATAGGGATGTGTTCTCTGATAAGCCAGACAGAACACTGTAAATATTCCTTGACATAGTCACTGAGCCAGGTGCAAAAGTCGAGCTAAAGCCCTATTGCATCCCAAAAGTCAAAAGGGGAGAGGTAAGGGCTGAGATAAAGAAAATGTTAGAGGTAGGGGTTATTGAGGAGTCCCATAGCGAGTGATCTAGCCCAACTGTGTTAGTTCCCAAACGGGATGTGTCCATCCATTTTTGTAATGACTTTAGAAAAGTCAATGTGATGTCAAAATTTGATGGCCTTCCAATGTCTCAAGTGGATAAACTGATCAAAAAACTGAGTAAAGCCAGGTTACTAACCACCCTAGATCTGACAAAGGGGTACTGGCAGATTTCACTAACAGAGTCTGCCAAGGAGAAAATAGCCTTTGCAACACCAGATGGCCTCTTCCAATATACAGTACTTCCCATCTGTCTTCATGGGGCTCCAGCTACTTTCCAGAGGCTCATGAATAAGATGTTAAGACCCCACATCCAGTATGCATCTGCATATCTGGACAACATAATTATTTATATCCAGGATTGAGACTCCCATTTGGAGAAAGTGGAGGCTGTGCTGGACACACTTAGAAGGGAAAGACTTATGGCCAATCCAAAGAAATGTGCCATAGGCTTGGCAGAGGCCAGGTATCTAGGATATACTGTAGGAAGGGGGCTGGTCAAACCCCAAGTGAACAAAGCTGAGGCAATACAGAATTGGCCTTGGCCCATTAGGAAGAAACAAGTGAGGGCATTCCTGGGGACTGTCGGCTACTACAGACGATTTATTCCCCATTTTGCCACATGGGCTGCTCTATTGATAGAACTGACTAAGGCTAATGTCCCGGACACAGTAGATTGGAACAGTGAGGCAAAGCATGCCTTTTTAGACCAGAATTGCACTTTATGTAGTGAGCAAGTATTCGTGGAAGGATTTTTTTCTTCAGACTGATGCAACAGAAGTTGGGCTTGGGGCTGTTCTCTCCCAGTAGGTGATGAGGAACACCTGGTCCTAGATCTCAGTTGTAAACTGCTGCCCAGAGAACAGAAATATGCAACAGTGGAAAAATAATGTCTAGCAGTCAAATGTGCAACTGAGACACTGAAATACAATACTATTTACTTGGCATACAGTTTACACTGATTAAGGACCATGGTCTCCTAAAATGGATGCACAGGAACAAGGGGGAAACCACTAGGGTTGCCAGATGGTTTCTGTCCTTACAACCCTTTAATTTTAAAGTGAAACACAGTGCAGGCTTGTTGCATGGCAATGCAGATGCGCTGTCCGGAGTCCACTGACGCCCGGTAATGGCCACTTGACCCAGTGGTGCCGAGTTGGGAGTGGGGTGACAGAGTGGTAGATGGAATTTATGTCAGCAGAAGAATGGATAAAGCTCTGTTCCTTTTTTAGAAATGATGTAAGGGTTAAACACAGAAAGCTCTGGAAACATCCAGGTAGGGAGCTATTCAAACACAGCTACAGCTAATGTTACTAACATACTAAAATGTCAGCAGAATAGGCCTAACTGTCTTTCGAGTCTGCTCGATTAGTCAGCCCCCACCCTGGGTGCTGACCTTGCTGCCCCCCTTGCCTTCTCTGGCTTCTCCCTTTCCAGTTCCGGATATTCTTGCTGCATTGGATTTTGCTTCCAGGACTCTTCCCCTGTACCTGTCCCAGCCCCTCTTGAATCCCTCCACTGTCTCTGCCTCCACCAGCCCCCTAGGCAGTGCATTCCATGGCTCCACCACCCTTTCAGTGAAGTAGCACCTCCTCCTTTCTCCCTGAATCTTCCCTCCAGCTTCCACCCATGCCTTCTAGTGACCCTCCTCCTTCCTTCAAGCACCCTGACTGTTCCTCCCCTATTTACCCTCTTCATGTACTTGAAGACCTCTATCATGTCCCCGGTCCCCTTCTCTTCCAATGTGTATATATTTAGCTCTTTGAGCCTCCCTCATAGGTCCTGTCCCCAAGCCCCAAATCATTTTGGTTGCCTCCTCTGGACCCTCTCCAGGAGTTTAATGTCCCTCTTTAAGTGTGGCCTCCAAAACTGCACGCAGTACTCAAGGTGTGGCCTCACCAAGCAGTTATACAAAGGGAGCATCACTTCCCTCCTTCTGGAGGTGATCCCCCTAGCGATGCATCCCAGCATCCTGTTGGCCTTGGCTGCTGCCCTCCTACAAGTCTCCAAGTTGTTCATTTTGACATCCACTGTTGATTAGGGACAATGTTGATTAGGGGTGCTATGTAAAACCCATCTGGGCAACACAGGAGAGAGAGAAAGAGAGAGAGAGCACTGGGGAAATCTGGAAGCTGTGCTGCAAATAGTGAGTACAAGCTACACAGACTTTTTTAAAGGACTGTGAAGTTTGTAAGTGCACTTTATGATACTGCCTGGAAGCTGGAAACCAGAGTAGCTGGTAACCAGAGATAGTAAGGGTTTATTTTCTTTAGTTAGAACTCCAGACAGAAGTAAGATTTTATGTTTGTAAAAGGTTCTGCAATGTCAGCCAGTTGGAGACAAAGCTGCTTCAATAAACTGCACTGTTTTATTTTACCTCAGATTGTACATTCTCCTTGGACACACCTACGCCAGACCACCCCAGGGATATAACGGAGGTCACTCTACCAAAGTATGTATCTATGAGAAATGCTTTTGATACTGTTCCTCATAATGGAATTACAAGTAAACTACACAATATAAAGGTCAACAATTACATTCTAAAGTAGATAGCAGCCTGGTTAATTCACAGAACCCAGAAGGATGGATTTTCAAAGGCCAGTGAATGACGCAGGGTGCTTGCATAATAAACAACTGATGCGAGGAGCAGGATGCATCAAATCTTGCACCAGTTCTGATTTTCAAATGGTGCTTGTGTCAAAAACAGATCTGTATGTGCCAGAGTGGCTTGCGCCATGCTTGCACAAAACAAAATGCCTGCGCCATGTTGGAAGGGATGCTTGCATCACCAAAGTGATGCACCACTCCTTATTTGGGATTTTCATGTAATGCGAGTCCTGTCCTTCTGCCTAAGATGCATGTCGCTGTTAGATCAGCCAGAGCTGGTCTAAGAGACACTAGATCATATAAAGAGGGCCACAGCAGGTGGTCAGATTTGACTCTGCTACTACTAAGGGCCAGTATTCTCCTGCAGGACTAGTTTAGAACATTTTGGGGGCTTAGTCTTGGCCATTTCATCTGCCGTATTTTTTGGCTTAGCTTGCGTCATTCTCATCCTTTGCATCATTTTGTACTCAACTTGCACCATTTTTGTGACTCAGCTTGCACCAGTATTTTACTCAGTTTGCATCATTTTCTTTCTCTGGGTCATTTTTTTGACTCAGCTTGCACCATTTTTGACTCAACGTGCATTATTTATTTTGGTGTAGCTTGCGTCCTTCTCATCCCTTGTGCCATTTTGTAGATGCAGTGGACCTCTTGCATCAGTTTGGGGGACATTGTCACAGAGAACACCTTTCTTGCCAAATATCATGCATGGTATTTGGCTCACCTAGATCTGACACAAGCTGTTTTTTTTGACACAGCTTGCGTGGATCTAATGGCCCTTTGAAAATTTAGCCCAGAAAGTTCAGTGGATCATTGTATATATACATTAACCAGTGGACAGATCACTTTCAGTGAACCACAGGGATCAGTCTTGGGGCCTATCTTATTCCAAATCTTTATAATGGACATGGAAGAAAGGCCATGCAATTGGGTTATACAATATGCAGATGACACCAAAACTGGAGATGAAGTGAATCTCTCAGGCGCACTCAAAATGCCGAAGAATTCATACACTATTATGTCATAGGCAAAGTCATATATTATGATGTTCAGTACATCAAAATGCATGGTTTTACATGCGGTACACAATAATTAGTGCTTCCAGTATAAATTGGATGATATATTGATGGAACCAAATAAAATCAGAACACGACCTAGGAGTTATAGTGAATGAACAGGGTGATGTGGCTGGAGTCAACAATATCCTTAATAATATATGAAATGTGATCAGTTGGAATAAACACATCTGGGGAGAATGTACAAGGCATACAATTGGCCACTGTTGAACTATGCCTCACAGTTTTGGGCACCACACCTGAGGGGTGGTATTGATAAGCTAGAGAGAATACAAAGGAGGTTCACAGAAATAATATGGGGAATGAATAACAGCATACAGTATAGGGAGAGACTAGATACATTTGGACAACATAGCTTAGAGAGAAGAAGAATCAGGGGTGATCTAGTTCTCTTGTTTGATATTTATCGTGACATTAGCCTAATGAATGAACTCAGTCTTAAACTCACAAATGTAGATATTCAGCTTTGGGTTCATACTAAACATCTAAAAAGGAAGAGTTTCAGGACAGACAATAAGAAGTACTATTATACCTAGAGAGTGCTTAATACAAGTAAAAAAGATAACAGCACCATGCAATTCTGCTTGAAGTTGAGCCAGTCTGAATTCTCTCATGGGGCTTTGCATATGTTTCCCATGATGCTTTGCATTATTGGGGTATGTGCAATTGTGTTTTGTTTAAAATTTGGCTGTATGGCCAAAATCATCTGGGATAGAGCATGCCTCAGGGCATTTGCTGTGGGGTTCTTTTGGCGCTCTTTTCCTTCTCTATTTTGAGGACCCCATGACCCAAACAAATAACATCCCCCTTAAGGGGTGGCTGGCTCACTCTCCCTGGGTTAAAACACAGATATAGCACACTGATGAGTCCAAATGAGGATGAAACACATGTATGTGTCTGCCGTTATTAGCCTTTGCTTATTGCACTGTGAGGCCTTCTGGCACCATGCAATTCTGCCTAAAGTTAAGCCAGTTTGAATTCTCTCATGGGAATTTGCATATGTTTCCCATGATGCTTTTACATTATTGGGGTATGTGCAATTGTGTTTTCTTTAAAATTTGGCTATATGGCCAATATCCTCCGGGATAACCCATGCCTCAGGCATTTACTCTGGGGTTCTTTTGTAAGATAACAATGCCTTTTAAGGAAGAATTTGATAAACATGCCACAGGCATGTATTGAATGATACCATTGAGTAGTGAGAGGGTAGAATATATGAGTCTGTTGGCCTTCTTCTACACAATAGACCATAGTCTGGAATATCTATGCAGTTACTTGCTCTTTGGGAACACTATACAGACAAAATGGTCAGAAAATTCAGAACAAGAATATATGAACACATTAGGGTGATTTACATAGATACATAGATACATAGACAGTGTCGACAGATAAGGGCCTATGGCCCACCCAGTCTGCCCATTTGAGCTTGTGAGTTCAGTTTATGTTTTCCTAGAAGTCTGTTGTCCCTTACCCCTGACCTCCAGAATTCCTTTATGTCTATCCCATGCATTCTTAAATCCCGTGATTGTTTCAGCCCCCACCACTTCCTCTGGCAGGGTGTTCCACTTGTCCACCGCCTGTTCTGTGAAGAAATTCTTCCTCATGTTTCCTCTGAATCATCCTCCCTCCAACTTCATCCCATGCCCTCTAGTCCTGGAACATCTTTTTTGCTTAAAAATAGTGTATTCCTGCACCCTGTTCCTCCCTGTGAAATACTTGTATGTCTCTATCACATCCCCTCTCTCCCTCCTCTCCTCCAGGGAGTACATGTTCAGTTCCTTCAACCTGTCTTCATAGGACTTGTGATGCAATCCATGCACCATCTTTGTTGCCCTCCTCTGAACCTTCTCTACCCTGTCTATGTCCTTACGTAGGTATGGTCTCCAGAACTGTACACTGTATTCCAGGTGGGGCTCACTAGTGTCTTGTATGGCGGAATTATGACCTCCCTTTTCCTGCTGGTGATGCCCCTGCCTATACATCCCAGCATTCTATTTGCTTTACCTGCTGCCTTGTCACACTGTTTCCTACCTTGAGGTCATCAGATGATAACCCTAAGATCCCTTTCCTGCTTGGTGCATGCTATATCCTCACCCCCAACTGATATATTCTGCCAGGGTTTTGTGCCCCATATGCATTATCTTGCACTTCTTTGCATTGAATTGCAACTGCCAAACCCCTGACCATTCTTCAAGTTTCTGCAGGTCCTTCTCATTCTGTCTACACCCTCTGGTGTGTCTACTGTGTTACAGAGCTTTGTGTCATCAGCGAACAGTGAAATTCTGCCTTCTAGATCCTGTGCAATGTCACTGATGAAGATGTTGAATAGGACCAATCCCAGCACTGATCCCTGTGGTACCCACTGGTCACTCTTCCTCTGTGGAGTGACAGCCATTTACCACCATGCTCTGTGTCCTGCCACCCAGCCAGTTACCTACCCACCACACTATTGTCCTGCCCACACCCATATTCCCCAGTTTGTGTAATAGTCTTCTATGTGGCACAGTGTCAAAGGCCTTGCTGAAGTCCAGATAGGCCATGTCCACTGCCCTCCCCTGATCCACCTCCCTAGTCACCCAGTCAAAATATTCAACGAGGTTGATCTGACATGACCTCCCCGGTGAAACCATGCTGCCTTGGGTCCTGTAGTCCATTGACAACCAGATGTTCCACTCAATCTCTCCTTCAGTAGTGCTTCCATGATCTTCCCCACTACCGAGGTGAGGCTGACTGGTCTGTAGTTCCCTGCTTCCTCTTTGTTCCCACTTTTGTATAAGAGGACTACATCTGCTGTCCTCCAGTCTTTGGGTACCTCCCCTGTTTCCAGTGATTGGCTAAACAGGATAGCCAGAGGTTTAGCCACCACCTCTATTAGTTCTTTAAGGACCTGGGGTTGCACCCCATCTGGCCCCATTGCTTTATCAACTCTTATTACTTCCAGTTCCTTTAGGACCCTTTCTCGTGTAAAGGGACTTGTGTCCATTTCTGCACCATTCTCACCCCTTGTACTCCCTTCAGACCCATTACCCTCCTCTTCCTCAGTAAAGACTGAGCAGAAATATCTGTTCAATATGTCAGCTTTACTGTTGTCATCCTCCATGTGGCCCCCATCCTCCCCCTTCAGTCTCACTATCCCTCCCTTTGTCTTTCTTTTTTCACTTATGTACCTGTAAAAGGTTTTGTCCCCTCTACCCACTGATTTTGCAATGTGTTCTTCTGTCTGAGCTTTGGCTTCCCTTACTGACCTCCCTGCCTCCCTTTGCTTCTCCTGGTACTTCTCCCTATCCCCTTCTGCCTATGTCTTTCTGTATTGCCTGAATGCAATTTTTTTGGCTTTCACTTTCTTTGCTACCTCTTTGGAAAACCATAATGGTCTCCTCTTCCTTTTCCTTTTGCTAACCTGCTTAATGCATAATTATGTTGTTCTTGTAATCCCCATTTTAAATACTGCCCCCTATTTCTCAACCCCTGATTCCTGTCCCATTCCCCTTAATGCCTCTTTCAAGTATCTCCCCATTTTCCCAAAGTCTGCCTCCCTAAAATCCAGGATACGTGTTTTTTGTGTGGTTTGGTTCTGCTCTTTCTGTGATTTCAAACCACAATGACTGGTGGTTACTGTTCCCCAGGTGCTCCCCACTGTTACCCCCATCACACTGTCCTGTTTGTGAGCCAGGTCCAGTATTGCCTTCTGCTGAGTTGGTTCCATGACCAGTTGCTTGAGGAAGGCACCCTGAAGGAGTCCAGGATAAATCTGCTCCTAGTTGATGCTGCTGCTGGGATGCTCCAGTCCACGTCTGGAATATTGAAGTCTCCAACCAGTACTACCTCACCCTTGTCTGCCATCCTTGGATGGCTAGCATCAACTCCCTATCTGTTTCTTCCTCCTGGGCTGGTGGTCTATAGACCACACCGTGTGGATGGCTGTCCCCATTTTCCTTTCCAGCTTAACCCACAGTATCTCTCCCCATTTTGTTCCTCCTGGATCTCTGTGGCCCTTATGTCATTTTTACATACAGTGCCACTCCTCCTCCCTTCCTGCCTGCTCTGTCTCTTCTGAATATGTTGTAGCCAGGTATGGCCATCTCCCAGTCGTGGTTATCATTATGCCAGGTTTCAGTGATGGCCACAATGTCCAGGTCTGACTGCACCATGACAGCCTCCAGATCTTCCATCTTGTTGCTAAGGCTCCTGGCATTTGCACACATGGCTTTCCATGATTTGACCTCCCTAGATTGTTTTGCTGTTCTACTTCAGCCCCTTCCTTGGTTGTCCTTTATCCCTGGTTCTCCTTGCTGTCTGCCCTTCTGCTGAATTTTGACCCTTTTCTGCCTATCCACCTCTTGGGCACTAATCGCCATCTTTTGCACACTGCTTTGCAGAGATAGCCACTTCTCTGGTTCGCTGGTTCCACTGCTAGCTGTGGGGGATGAGCAAGTAGGTACCCTCCTTGCTGGCCTGCCACCCCCCTTTGCTAGTTTAAATGCTTGTCAATGTAGCATTTAAACTTATCATTGAGTGCTTGGATTCCCCTCCAGGATGGATGCAGGCCATCAGGCTTGAACAAACCTCCATCCCTCCAGGTGGGTCCCCAGTCACCAATGAATCCAAACCCTTCCTCACAGCACCAGTTCTTCAACCATGAGTTAAAGTTCCGTGCATGCACTCCTATGCACTCCTTGCCTCTTGCAGGTAGTACTCTGAGAAAGTGACAGAAGTAGCTACTTGCTTGAGACCCCACCCCAATTTCTAAACTCTTCCTGAACTTCCTTGGCTCCCCATTTGCCAGGTCCTTAGTACCTAGGTGGATAATGACATCCAGCTCACCTCCGTCTTGCCTTCCCAGTGATCCCCAGGATCTTCCTTCCATCCCTCCATGCCATGGCACCTGGTAGGTACCTCACCTCCCTGTCCTCCCCCTCCTGTGTTCCTAGCTGGATCCCTCTTATGATGGAGTCCCCCACCAGGATTCATTTCCTCCTCCTCTGGGGTCCACTGCTTTCCCCGCTGAGGTCACCTCCTTGGCTAACCTCCACATCCTTTCCTTACACTTCTCTGGGTACCTCTATTTGGTTGTCCTCATTTGCCAGTGTGGCATATGAGTTCTTGAGTGGAATAGGATCTGGGATGTGCTTCTGCCTGACCGCTCTAACCCTCCCTGAGCCCACTGTCATCCAAGTGCTCCTCGTTCTCGGCATCCTTTGAGGCAGTTGCATTGGACTGGGTGGTCTCTGGATAGGGGTGATGGTACTCCTGACCCAGTTTACTTCCACTCTGAGTCTGGCTACCTCATCCCATAGTCCAGAGAGATGCATGCAGATAGGGCAGCACCTCAGTGTTCAGAAGGTCTGCCTGAATATGGCTGCCCCACAGCCACTGCATTGCACCACTCCCCACATTATACTGCAATTATACTGCTATTCCACTACTTGTCTGCTACTGAAGCTCTCCTAGTTCCCTTTTTATTAATTTTCTGTCCTAAAAATCCTGCCACTGATCCTCAGATAATTTTCATTGAGATAGTGACAGCAAATATGCTGTGACTGCCCATTTTCAGACATAGGGAACCATATTTTTAAAGGAGAATTACAGTCAAAATTTACAAATATGTTGTGCAGAATATTTTTGTTTGTGTGTGTAGTTTTAATTTGCCCTTCCTTTCGTTTGCAACTAGGAGTTTTGTTTTCTAAATTTACCCACTTGTTTTATGAGTGCAGAGAGACATCTGAGTGCTGAGGAGAGAGCAGCTTTGTGCTAGACTGCTGAGGAGGTAGCAGCCAAAGCAGGGTGTCCGATAAGCTTTCCCTTTGCTTACAGCAGGTATGCTGTCATTGCTTCTAACTTAGCAAAGAAGAACACATATTTTATTTGTTTTTGGCATTTTGGACTCCTTTTCAGTCTTTCTTGTGCTGCAGTGACAAAGCAGCTTGTGCTTTTGGTTGTTTCACTGGATTGACCCCGTGGTGCTCTGAGTCTGGGCGATAGTGGAGCCAGCACTTCAGGCTTAAGTTGGGGGGGCAGCCCTGTGGAGGGCTGGATACCTCAGAAGAACACAAGCTGCCCAATTTGCATGACTAGGCAACGAGAAGTCATAACTTCTTTTTAACATCAAAAAACCTACAACTGCAATAATAATTTTCCTCAATTCTCCCTTTTCCCCCCAGTATATTAAAAGAGTTTCAAAACCACTGATAGCTCACATGTGCAAACCTGCTCCCAGTGACAGCTGGCTTCTTTGGATTTATTAGCCCCACTGAGTTATTACTGAGTGACAGATATCACTGGAGGGTTTTTTCTCTCACAGACTTTTTATGCTGTATTTTATGCCGTAAAACCCTATGTTTTATTTCTTGTCTTTTTGTGTTTACTCTGGGCTTATATTGTTTGTGCTGTGTATCCTGATACTTTCTGGCACTTGCAATTCTGCTAGTCTGGGCATGGACTTCTAGTGGTCTTGCTTGGGAAATAATATGCCCAGAGGCTTAGTGGATTCACTAATGCATGTATGATTGTTTGAGTGTATGTTTGTATATTGACAACAAGCATGGAACACTATGCACTGATTATAAATTAGCAACCCATTGGCAGTTTAACTTTTTTAAGTTCAAACTCTCTCCAACTTCAGTGCTATTGGTCCAAACTGACTGGGAGGACAGATGACTGACAGATTAACCCTTAGGCTGCTGACAGAATTAGAACATATATGAATTTTGGACTGATATATCAGTCTATGGCCCTGAAAAGTTAATATATGCATGCACTGGCATTTTCTAAATGTAATCCCCATTTTGGATAACTGTAATCTACCTGACACCAGCTAACTGCAGACCAAGTTAGTGCAGGAGCTTGTAGAACTATTGTGGGAACCAGTTTCAGTTTGGTAAGTTCTGGGTCATTTTTTTCTGGCTCTTGAACATCACACTGTTTTTTTCATGGTGTGCTCACTTTTAGCATAGTAAAATGTTATTCCTTATTCCATGTTTTATATTTGTGCATACTTGTTTTATACTTGCTCATTTATTTACTAATTTTAATATACACTATACATTTGTGACAAGATGATTACAAGGAGTTACCAAAGTCATTAGCTTAGTGATGGTTTATAAAGTTAAGGTGTGCCTAACATTGTATCCTTGTACTCTCTGTATTTTTGGGATACCTGCAATGTTATATGTTCCCAGAAATCACCAGAGGCTTTTTGAAGCCATAGATAAGGAAAGCTTCATCAGACCATATTTTCTGCTGCAATTAGTTGGAATATCGAATTTGGCTGATTTGGCTGAAACTTCTGTTCATAACAATGTCTACTGTTTGGATTGGGCACATGCGAGTAGAATCAGAAAGGTTATTTTAGCACTTTTCTCCTTTATTTTTGTTTGGTGTCGCTCAATGCTTTTGCTTGCTGTTAAACCTAGGTTATAGAGCTTTATATGGGATAGCTGACTTAACTCAATCTGAATACAATATGGTCATTTTCCAGGGCTGCATTTTTAGAAATTAAAATCCAGATACTGAAATACCTGTAACACTTATAGTCTATGTAATCTATGATCTGCACAAGGTTCCATATACTGCATTATCTTAAACTTGGATCTGACTGATAAATAGAAGTAGTCAGCAGCCAAATTGATGATCGAAGCTTAAAGGTCCCAGGCTTGTGGCTTATATTATAGGCTCTAGTTTTTTTCCTCTGGCTCTTGGCACTGTTACTTTGTTTTTGTTTCCATTCACGCCTTAGGGTCCATGTGCAGACTCTCATAATTGGGGACTACTATAAAACCCCTAGTGGATTGCTGGCTGAGTCCAGGAAAAACAGAATAGAGAACAGAGACCTGGATATAAGTGAAAGAACTGTAAAAGGAGCTGTTCAGTGGGAGGAGAAATCAGGAAAAAAATAATCAAAAGAACTGTTGAACTACTGGATCAACTATCAGAATATTCACTGGGTCATCAGCAAGTTTGAATTCAAGTTGGTTCTACTCAGGTTTTGCACAGTAGGATTAATGATTCAGCTTACTCATCCTACTTTGTTAGAGTAAAATATTCAATTAAGACTGTAAGGAACAAATAGAGCTATAGCTTACTTAAGTCAACAACTATTACATTGCCTCTTCTAGAATAGGTTCCTGGGAAAAGTCAAGGTGAACTTAGTACAGAAAATTACCTAATATACATTAGCATAAATCAGATAGTGTGGTAAATTCTGAAGTGTGCTCTAGAAATTGCTTAGAAAATGGGCTAAATACAAGGAGCTCTCTCATTGGCTGAGAGCCACATCAGGGGGGTACATTAACTTTCGATAGATGCCCAGGTAAGAAAATGTCCCAGTGCCAACCAGCCGCATAACCAATATTATTGGGCACCAGAACGTTCAAACTGCAAAACCGCCATTTTCTTTTCTCGCTTACTGAAATGTACCGAGCAGCATATATAGGCCATTGTCTGACCCCCCCAATCCCCCCATCTCACAAACCCTTCCATTCACCGGCAGAACATAGATTTATAAAAAAAAGTCAAATTTTTACTCCCGCAGTAACCTGTTTAAATCTTTTCATTCTCCGGCCGATCAACTAGCTGCACAAAGCCGGCGGCGCATCTCTGTGAACAGAATGTGAAACTTCTCATCAGATGCATTCTCCCGATCCCATTATAACCCTGCTAAAGTCCCCTGTTCAAAAGTGTACAGCAGTACATGTACCTGTTTTAACTGATGAAACATCCTTTTTTTTGCCACCAGCTTTCTCGACCTCCAGTGCACTACCATGTCCCGCTCCCCTCGCTTGCTGTCATCCTCACTTCCTGGTTCAGTCGATCGCTCCCTGCTGACACTGATCCACATAAACATTTCTTGGGAGAAAAAATAATATACTACAAATAAACTAAACTAATGGGGGGGAGAGGTGGGGTAATTAAAAAAAAACGAATCCATACAAAAGAGAGATGCTGCAATGTCGAAAATAAGACTTACCATAAGCAACAGCACCATCTACTGGCATTTCATTACAGGCACTATTTTACAGAAACTGCTATTTTTAACATTTTTATCAATAATTTGCCCTTTTTTCTTATGAAACCATTTTTATATAAAAAAAAAAACAACCTGAAATGCCATTTTCTAAGCGCAATAATACCCTCCAGGGTGGGTGGTATGGGCAATACCGGACCTTCAAGGGGCTATAAGGCCCTCCACCTGTGGCGTCGGCCTCATTACGCCGCTGGGCGGTCTGGTATTGCCCAATACCACCCACCCTGTCGGGTATTATTGCTTGCATAAATCATTGAGAGATCCCTTTCTTATGGGGCTTATTTTTCCTAGAAAGCATAGAAAGTCCATTGAAAAAGCAGCATTGTATTTGATAATATCTACTGGTCCAGCCTTTGCTTAGTGGGCTCACACTATTGGCTGAACTTGGTTTAAGAACTTAAAATTCACTTTACACAGTGGATTTTGGCTGTAGAAGTATTGCAACTTGATTACAAAGACAAACACTGATTTATTGTCTTTAATATATAAACTGGAACCTAAAACTTCCAGTAAAAAAAAGAACTATTGAAACAAAAATTACTGACCATACTATAAAAGAAACATCGGGACTTACATCAACACCTAAACTAAACACTTGTAGCCCCTCCCAAGCTTTATAGATCAGGAGGGAGGACTCAAAACAAAACAAGGTAATCATTCTTTTAAACCTTGAATGTTACCTAGAGGAAGAAGTACAACATGAGTGATAGGGAAAGCACAGAGTTCACCAGAACTGTTATATGTCTTTCAGCCCCACACCATAGAAAGTGGTACTTGCAGTGTAAAGGTAACCCAGAATGTAGATGTTTATTTCACATCTCTGCTCATTTCCATAAATAAGGAAAGCTCAATCTTCCTTGGAAACTCAAATACTGAGGAGCCCTATAGAAGATATCAATCAAATTAGAAGGAAGTGAGAGATGACCTGGAATATGCAATACAAGGGCTAAAAACATTAGAAGCATCTCACATGAGAAATTCATCAAAATATGAGAGTCACACAGAATATTATGAAAAGCACTATGGGGTGAAGGAACCTGAAAAGGAAAACAGTCAGAATAACAGTATAGTATACTGTATATACCACAATGTATGAGTGACGATTTAATCAAATTATTAAGAAACCAAGTAACATCAAATTTGGTCCTGATGGAACAATTAATAACTATAGCAAACAATTCAGACTCTGCTAGAACAGATATGGCTACCAACAAAGCACAAATAGACTTAGTTAATAAAAAATTTGAATTGATTTTCCCAACAGAACCAAGTTCCTCTATAGTAATTAATAACAGCTAAAGTGCAGAGGCACCTATTAGGCTGGACTTTAGTCCCATAAGGATTCTGGAATCTCTGGAGAGAAAAAAAGAAAGAAACAAAGAATACAAAGGGGAAATATCTAAATAAGGGAAAAACCACAGCCGGAGCCGCTGGCTGCACCGGTAGGATTTCCGCTATGACAGCGGGCGACCTGGCTCGGGAACGGGCCCCGATTAAGTTGAGGGTCGCCGAGGGGAGAAGGATAGAGCATCCCAAGGACTGTTCTTCTCTCTCTGGGGGAGGGTGGAAGCGATCGGCGCACTGAGGGCTCCTAGCGGAGGCCGGGGGACGTCAGGCGACCGACGCATACTGCTCTGGGAGGCGGGGCGGACGTGGGCATCATTGCACGTCCCCACCTCCGTAAGGAAGGAAAAACTGAGGCAAGGGCAACCATGTACATGAAGCCCTCCCCGGAGGACCTCGAGGCACCACTGTTGCTCCAGATCCCCGACCAGACATAAGCCCCATGGGTCGCCGGTGAAGGTGGCCATGGCCCCGCCCTCCGGGGGGCAAACTGAAGGTGACTGAGGGATCTTGGCAGCCATAGGCGGTGGTGGAGGTCTCCAGGGGGACGTGACTAGGGCCGAGTTAAGACGGGGTCCTGCCCAGAAAAAAGAGAAAATAAGAAAATAAATAAATAAGGGGAAAAACAAAAAAGCACATAACATAAAGGCTCAATAAGCAAATGAAGAAAATAATTTACCAATTATTGAAAAGAATAAGAATGGCCAATAAAATGTAAAAAAGAAAAAAAATAAAGCAGAGTGAGAGGAGCGATAACATAGACACATTCTCTCATGGGTATTTGCATATGTTTCACATGATGCTTTGCATTATTGGGGTATGTGCAATTGTGTTTTCATTAAAATTTGGCTGTATGGCCAATATTCTCTGGGATAACCCATGTCTCAGGGCATTTGCTCTGGGGTTGTTTTATAGACAAATATATGCATCAGTGTAAGCAGTACTACCCAGGTAAACTAACTAATTACCTAAATATGTTAGAAAAAGAGGTGAAGTTCTTAGCTGCAGAACTTCACCGTTACAATCACATAGATCTAGCCCATAAAGAACAGACAGAATCAAATGAGTCTGCATCTGGGAAGACCTTAGAGGATCTTTCAAAACTAAGAGACATACTGTCGGTACAAGGGAAAAAGTTCCCCAAAGGGAAAAAATGGAAATAACCAGCTTATAAAAAGAGGACACCATAGCAGGAGAGGAAACAGGAGAGCAACCAGAAAATACTCAAACTACAAAAGAAAGCCAGCCTCTGGTCCTCAGACTTGTAGGGCCAGAAAATTGCATTGTATACAAGGAAGAAAATATTATTTACAGTTTAGAAAATGGCAAGATTGTGTTCTGTTTGCTGATTGGCTAAAACCACTTCTAACCTGGGCATCTATTTTTCAATAGATGCCAAGTCAAAAATAAGTGCCGGTCCAACTGCCACTTTACTGCATAGCATTGTACAGTGATGCCCAGCCAACTTTCTAATTGGCTGAAAGCACCCTGGAAATTTTGAAATCCCCGCCATGTTTTTCTCTCGCTTAGTGAGAGCTACTGTCCCCCCCACCAAAACCTCACTCCCCTCAACACTACAAGAAATAAGTAATTTTACAAAAATATATGAAAACAGCTTCCCTTGTCCTCATCTTTAAACCCAATCAGACAAATCAAATAAAAGTAAGCTATTTGCCCCTCTCAGTTATCAAAAGACCAGGCATGACTCCTCCCTAAGAAAGTCCTTCATCACTGCACTATGCTGTGCCCGCATTCTGTCCGACTCGTAAACAAAAAAAAAGCCAAAGCACAAGGATCCCCTTTCCTAATGTACCCACAGTAGAGATCCATGACAGCAGTACCTCTGGATTTATTTTCTTCATTTTACGGCTCCTCCAGTTCAGCTGATCTGCGCAATCTCACTTGCTGAACAAACGGACGCTCCTCTTCACACTCCTGGTTCTTGTGGAAGGCAGCGAGGACCAGGAAGTTGTATAAAGCAAAAACACAGGCCGGTTGTCATAGCAGGCACCAGGGATCAGGAACGTTAAAAAAAAACATGCGAGCTGAACAACTGGCTGTCTCTCGAATATAGTCACACTCCCAAACCCGCTTCCTTCTCCTGACTGCGATCGCAACACATCCTGGCCCCTGTGTAAACAAACACCAAAAGCATTGTGGCAGAAAAACATATTCTCTGAAATGAAAATTGAACAAAACTTTTTTTGGGGGGTTCCAACAACAAAAAGGTTGCTGTGGGCAAGGGGTGCTAACTGCATATAACATCTTACTAACTATGGGGTCTGTGCTAGGACAAAAGGCCATGGTTCTAATGAAGGCAGAGGAACTATTTAATTATAAAACTTATTTAAAATTAATTATTTATTACAAATTTATGATCAATTTTTTTTTTTACAGTTCCCATTTTCTAAACGCAATAACATCCTCAGGGGTGGGCGGTATTGGGAAATACTGGACCTTCCAGTGGCTATCAAGGCCCTCCGCCTGCAGCATCGGGCCTCATTATGCCCCTGGGCGGTCCGGTATTTCCCAATACCACCCACCCTGTTGGGTATTATTGCTTACATAGCACAATTGATAGCAGACACCCTAGAAATTGAGTTGTTCTCAATAGATTTCAAGGATGCTAAAGTAATAACCAATAACTGGGGACTAATAATCGACTTAAGCATGATATCACTTAGGCTTGCCAATCATATATTTATAAATGCACAACTCTTTGATCAATGAGGAATTCAAATTTTGTTTCCCAGTTTAGAGCAGTTCAAAGGTGGTTCCTCAAAAAAAAGTAAGGGAGAACCAAATTGAAAAAGTGTTTTCCTTGTTCGTTATACCAGTCGCTGATAGGGAAGATTCTCACACCATAACATGTGCACTACAGAATTTACTCAGAAACTTCTTAGAAATACCTATTGAGGAAAAACATTTTATAGAGGTAAAGAGTAGTAATGAGAATACTCAGCTGGATATACTAATTAGGGGGAAAGACATGGCAGAGAAAATAATGAAGGACAATGAGTTGTTGGATGCCATGGGACTGTATTTCATTGAATCACATGTATTAAACTTAGATCCAAGAAATACAGAACCTACCCTACGCATAGACACTACTGAAATGGTTGATAGACAAAGGACAATAGCGGGGTACGAGAAATTACTTACTATTAGTACAAGCCCCTGTAACATAAACCTGTCCACAACACTACATACAACTGCTGACAGGTGTTATACTAATATCTCCTATAAACTTATGAACATACGAACATACGAAATTTGCCAGCAGATAAAGGTCTAGAGGTCTATCAAGTCTGCTCGAATGTGCAGCTAGCACCCCTTACAGAACTCACAGAAAACACATATAATTTTATAAAATGGAATATTGCTGGCATAGAAAATAAGTTTAAGGATGAAGACTGCAAGGAATTCAACAGCCAGGGGGATATATTAACGTGGCTCAGTTGATAGCACATCTGCCTCTGGACCACAATGTCATGGGTTCTCATCCCACACTGGGATTGGACTTGTACCTAAAAACACTGGCACCTGAGTGCAGTATTACAGGGATGCTGTACTGCTGGGGTGTGCCATCCTTCTGATGAGGCATTAAACCGAGGTCCCTTCTACCCATCCTGGTACTGCCCTGGTGGGTGTCCAGGTGGAAGTAAAAGAAACTCAAGGCATTCTTTGCAAAGAGTAGGGGACATTCCTGGTGTCTTGGCCAATATTCCCTTTACCATAAAACCAGTTCATGCAAGTGTCCAGGCTGTGTGTGGGTGCTGATGTGCGATATGGCCACCAATACACAGTCAGTCACTTCACTACCTGTCTAGCATTGCTTGTAAAGCATTTTAGGGATACATTGCATATGAAAATCACTATATAAATGATGATTCTTCTTCTTCTTTCAGGAGACCTGGCATAGAGATGAATCATCCATTTTATTAATTGGATACAAGCTGTATCATGATGCAGGAAAGAAAAATAGCAAGTATGGAAGAAGTATGGGTGGTCTTGTGACCTATGTCAAAACTGGAGTAGTAGATAAGATATTCAAAATTCCCTTAAGTCAAAATTGTATTATACCTATGCTGGTTTCACATGTCTTTAAGATAATTTTAATAAATAGTTATCCCCCTTCAACATCCAATGTTTATAAAGATTCAATACGGGATAATCTGAAAAGCACAATCCAAGATATAAACATGAATAATCCAGAGACAGTGATTCTAGCACTAGGGGACTATAATGCGAGAAAAGGAAACTACACTGGCTTGACCGATTCCTCAAATTAGGACTACCTCGAACTTTCTGTCTCCCCTCATGTAAGAGTCACACAGGATGAAAAAATAAATAGAGCAGGCCACAAACTAATGAAGTATTAAAAGACTGTAATATGTACCCACTGAATGGTAGGTTACTGGGGGATACTGTAGTATAGGAAACTGTACTTATTTGAATGTGAATGCACTATCACTCTTGGACTTACTATTATGGTCAGGGCCTTTAGTTAATTGGGTAAAGATCATGGTGACTGCTAGAACACAGAGCACTCATTTCCCTGTCTTTCTACAAGGGTTTTGTAAAAGTGAATTAAACAATTGAGAAGTACCATTAGCACTGACCAAGTTCAGGTCAGAAAAAAAGGGATTCTGTGGGATTAAATACTGGATAAAAATATAGGCTGAGTAATCCAACATTTTTAAATTCTAAGGAACTTACTTATTTTTTCAGTATAGATGCCCAAAAGTGCTAGGAACAAATGCAGGCTCTGTTTGAGATCCTACAAAAAATGCTGTACAAAGAAAAAACAATAAATGCTTTAAAGAATACAAAAGTTGGCTGGTTTGATGAAGAATACATAAAAAAGGAAAAAAAATCTTAAGTCACAAGATAAGGAAAGTGAAGAAAAGACAAAGCAGAACAAGCCTAAAAATCCTAAACTATGAAAGGAATTGGTATTGTACATTTTTAAAACAAAAAAAAAAACTAACTGGTTTATTACCACAATTACTGGAATAAAATGCATATTGCCATCAGTGAAAAGGATTCCACAACATTCTGGGCACTGGTAGCCAGCGGATCGTGTAGTAGTAAGTGTGCACCAGATTCTTATATTACAGAAAAAGTATGGATAGATTATTACAGAACCACATTTTGTGATCCTGAGTTATCCCTAGCTCAACTATTTATAATAGAATTGCAAAATTATATAATAATACATAGGGCGGAAGTTTATTTAGCCATAAAATCACTAAAAAAAGGCAAAGTCCCTGGCCCTGACAGGATACCCTCAGAAGTTCACCAATGTAGTCCACACATAACACCTGTGCTGCGTGAACTGCACTGGCTGCCTATACAGTGGTGGATCACGTTCAAGGTCGCAGTGCTGACCTATAAGGCCCTTCATGATTTGAGACCTCACTCCCTGAAAGAACTCCTGGTGCCTTACTGCCCCGCCTGCTCACTCCAATCCTCTGATGAGGGATTGCTAGAGATACCCTCTAAAAACAGTGGTGGAATTCAAGCATGCATGGGACAGTCATAAGGCAATTCTAGGGGGTGGGGGTAAGAAGAAGTAGGCTGCTGGTTAACTAGGATCTGCAGCTTATCCATTAGGTAGGGGAAATGAGCAGACTGGGTGGGCCAAGCGGTCCTTATCTGCCATCAAAATCTATGTTTCTATGTTTCTATGTTACCCAGGGTATACTTAAAGACATCTGGAGGAAGATCGTTTGCCTATATGGTACCTACCCTATGGAATTCTCTACCTCATCAGATACGAGATTGCCTGACTGTGGAAAGTTTTAAAAAACAGTTAAAAACATTATTTTTAACCAAGCATTCTCTGGGATTTGATAATTATGGGTTTTGTATGCTTATTCATTATATTTGTTGTTTTTATATGGTCTATATTTAAAGTGTTTGAATTATTGTAAAAGCGCCCTCAGCTTGGGAAGGATGCTTTAAACAAATACATTTTACTTTTACTTTACTTACTTTACATATGGTGCAATATTCTTACCAGCTTTTATAATAAATGTATCAAGGAGAACTTCATTCCAGACTCCTGGAGAGGAGCAGAGCTGGCCCCAATTCACAAAAAGGGTAATGTATCAGACCCTACGAAGTACCCACCAATCAATCCATTAGATGTCAATTTAAAACTCTTTTCAAAAATTATATTAAACGGATTAAGAGAACAAATCAATCAACTGGGTAGATTATCAGAGCTACAAGCAGGATTCAAAACCAATTACACAACAATAGATAACTGCTTTATCTTGCTTTATTTAATAGAAAAATACATAAAAATCAGGACTCAGAAATTGCTTGTGGCTTACATAGATTATTCAGCAGCATATGACACCACAGATCGAGTGACCTCATGGTCAATTATGATAGAAAAAGATGTCGACCCAGCCCTTGTGCGAATTATAGTAAATCTATACTCAAATAACAGGACAAAAATTAGGCTAGGAAAGGCCAGAGAACTATCAAATCTCATCCCTATCAATAAAGGGTGAGACAGGGCTGCGTTTTAGCCATGAATCTCTTTTGCATATATATATAGATAATATGCTAATGGTTTTAAGCAACTGGGCTCTGATTCTCCCCAAATCAGTAACAGCATTGTACCCACATTGGCTTATGTGGATGACATTATATTATTTTCTTTCATCAAAACAGGACTACAGAAACAAATTAAAACTACTAGAGTATCACTCCAAAATATTGAAATTAAAAATAAATCTGAATAAAACACAGCTAATGACATTTGGGGCCAGGAATGATACATATAAAAGCAAGACTTGCAAGGAAATCCTGTACTCCTTACAGGAATATACCTACTATATTTGGGGCTTATTTTTACACCTGTACTTGGCTGGACAAAACATCAGAAAAAATTAACAGAAACAATAGAAAGAACCACATTGGGCTTAAACAAATATAATGCCTTGTATGGAGGCCTCTCCATACAGCCACTATTGACTGCTATTAGAGAAAAATACTACACACAAATAGCCTATGAAGCTGAAATATGGGATGACAAAAGTATTGAAAATTGATGACCCCATACATAAATTATTAAGGAAATCTCTGGGGCTACCTCAGTCTATCCCAGCCTCATGCGTAAGATCTGAACTTGGTCTAGTACATATTAGAGCCATTACAGACAAAAAGAAAATTCTATACTGGCTAAAAATTATTAGAATGACTCTGAACAAGCTACCAGCCATTTGCCTAAAAGAACAGAAAGAATGGACTATTAAAGGCTATGGAAAGAACTGTTGGTATGAGAGGATTCTACAGTTATTAAATCAATATAATTTAATAAAGCTAAACAAATATTTGGAATAAAACATAGTGGTAAGTTCAAAACATGGAAAGTACATAAAACAAAAGACTGCAAATAATTGGAAAATGAGGGATAACGAGTCTATTAGACATTTGAAGATATCTCCATGGTATACAAGTGCCAAAGACTGCAATGGCTACAAATATTATTTAAATATTTTGAACAAGCCAGATTTAAGGGAAATATACACCAGATTCAGGTTGGAATGCTTTAAAAGCAATGTTCTAGTGGCAAGATATAAGAAGCTCCCTATGGATGTTAGAAAATTGTACTATAACACTGGTATAAATGGAGATTTGCACCATGTACTCTGGGACTGTCAGTGGTACAATAACACCAGGGGCTTTTGGTTTGCACCATTCATAACAGATTGGAATAATATTGATAATGAATTTACGATAAAAGTACTTATGACAACCCAGGATGATTGGACAATCCTGAGAGTAGCCACATACAGTATTTTCAACAGACTCAGAAAATAAGGAGGAACATAGTAAAAAGCATAAATACATTCCATATTTAATATAAAGCCTGGTGTTATTGTATAACTCAACTACTTAGAAAAATAAATGTAATATATTCAGTATAAACGGAATTTTGGCATTAACGCATGCTGTTTATGGAAGGAACTTAGGTGAACATAGTAACATGCACTGTTACAAAAATACATATGTAGTGTCTTATGTTCTTTCTGATGAGTAGAAATGAATCAGTTGATTGTATGGTATTTAATCATAATAACGAATTGTAAAAAAATTGTGGATTTTTTACTTTTGTAAAGACCTTATGTGTCGATCAATAAACTATTTTACTACTTGTTTTATGGCTCCTGGGGATCCCCATGTTTGAATTGTATTGCTCTTCTTTTCCATACAGTGCCTCCTGCCACATGTAACAGTGATGTGTTTGTGGTCATTGATTCACCAATGATGTCTGAGTGTCAAGTTTATGGCAGTAGAGCTGTGATTTTAAAGAGCTAGCAAACCAAAGAAAGCAGATAGGAAAATGTTACAAATGTAAAGACATTGTCAATTGTAAAATTTTATTTCTGAAATATTATTCTTTTTCCCTTTGCTCACTAGCAAGATTCCAACAGTATGTGATTGTATTGTATGATGTTGGATGAGTGGGACAGCACTCTGCCTGGAAGCAGACATATTTAGTCCTGTTCCTCCCACTTTATCATCAGCATTGCGACCTAGCAGACAGTGACATCACAGGTGACTGACCTGGCTGCTACTGAGTGGCTCATCCTGAATAGCTATGAGGTCACAGTCAGTGAGGTCACAATGCTAATGGTATAGTGGGAGGAACAGAACTAAATATGTCAGCTGTCAGGCAAAGTGTTGTTCCACACATCACACCTACTAATATCTGTTTTTAAAAATAATATTAGTTATAGGCAGTAGGCTACATTCTCAACAGGGAAATGCCTAAGGGATAATTGAGTGAGCTATCCTGCAAAGAAAAAGCTAGAGTCTTCCCTAATTACAACACTCGTGACCTGGTGTTCAGTTGTGTGCTTTTTTATGTCTATGTGTAGTTTGATGAAATGAAAAGCTTTAAAAACTAAACACTTACTCCTGCTGGCTAGAGCTAGACACATACATAGAAAACAAAAAAATTAGAAAGAGTTATTTAGTTGAGGCCAGAATATCAGGCTCCTAAATACATTGTTGCTGCAGCTGCTATCACTCAATGAATCAATGATCACAGATGCATCACTATCACATGGGACAGGAGGCATTGCAGGAAAAAGAAGAGCAATACAAAATCAAACATGAAGATCCTGGGGGATCCATAGCTAGAAAATGACAAGGGCAGAGAAGTTTTCCACAGCACTCGCTGAACTCCGCTAAAAACAACCAAAACGTATACAAAATAATATTTTCAGCAACTATTCTTATCTATTTTGATAGTGGATATTGAGCTTTACCTGGTGTACAACTTTGTCAACTTTAAACCATGATACGTCTGAAGCAATATCTGTCACATGCTCTTTTGAAAGGGAAAGGGCCGCAGAAGCAAGATAAAAGCACTAAAGAGTGGCAGTCTCAATATGTGATCAAGGGGGTATCTTGTGACTTTGGCGACTGCGATTGGGCACCTACCAAAATGGTGACTCAATCTTGACGCCTGTCATTGGGCGACCAGGGAAGGTGGGTGACCAGATGGGCGGGTTCATGAAAATAGTGACATCTTGTCAATACATGTCTACGTGGGGGGGGCAAGCAAGCTGAGCATGGGGTGACAGGGGATGGAGGGATTGTGAAGGGTGGTGCTGTGGTGAGCTGCTGAGCTGCTCCCATGGCATGGTGGGTGAGTTCAGGGCTGGGGTGCGAATGGTGCTGGGTTTGGGTCCAGGCACAGGTACCTTTCGTTATGCATGGCCCCCAATTTTTTTTTCTGGTTTTGCACCCCCTGACTTGTACCCCCCCTTGGAGTTGAGAATTCTTTAGTAGGGGGTTGCGGGGGGGCACAGCCCCCCACATCAAGTATGAAAACTGAAGTTCCGAGCGCCGTTTTGCTGTGCACCAGGGGTAAATCATCTAAATTTATTTTTAACTATGTGCCGTCACCCTAACTGCGATTGCTGACTGACAATTGCCATTATCACATAGATCTGATGAAGGGACTTGAACCTACGAACTCGACAGGCAGAGAAGGACCTTTCATAACAAGTGGTGGCATTTAATAACCAAGTTAACCTTATAAAAAGCATGGCTGATATGGTGAAAAATTAAGCTCAAAAGGCCACCGATTCTGTCAGTAAACCATGCGTGGCTGTTTTGGGGCTTATTAAAGAAAACAAAATCCTTTATTTTTGGCTTGAGCACCTAGAAAATGGTGCCTGGGCGATGAACATTTATGTACTGTGCATCCCTGAGTCAGGGGAAGGCGCAGACATTTTTGGGTTATGTGTTTGATCTTTTGTAATCTACTATAAATTTTACAGCAACTGATTTAATACTTCGAGCTTACCACATCATCCAGTGGCAAAAGCCTAAGAATATAGACCTGCCCATGATGGTACTCAGAGTTACAGCCGGATCCCATGTTCGAACTAAATATATATACTGTATTTTGTAAATAAAGTTTATTGAACCTTTTTCCATTTTATACAACACTGCACACAGACAATACAAAAACAAACTCACAGTAATTTTACTGTATTACAGGACAAAGAGGGGTAAAGAAGAGAGAAGGAAGTTCATGAAGGGCTCTAAATCAACATATCATAAGCATCAGTCCAAATCTAGATGCCAGGCTGTTGTTCAGGCAGACTTTAGTGCGTATGTCTTTAAATTGCCACCCGTCCCCCATGGGAGCTATAATGGTGAGGTATGAAGGGTATATCATACAAGTTGTTACTAACTATAACAAATGCATTTAAGCAACCTGATACAGTATGTTAAGGTACACAGTTAAAACAAGCATTTGTCAATGCCGAATGTTGTCTTGCTGGCATTGGCATTAGTAGCGCAGAAGTTAGAGAGATGCATAATAGGAATGGCAGTGAAGTATTGAACTGATGCCAACCCAACCCCCACCCTGCAGAGACTGACAGGCACTGGGATTCGCCTTTGGATCGTTGGCCATAGTGCTCACACCATTTCACCTCACCCTACCCTGCAGACACCGACAAGTGTTGTGGTGTGCCTTGGGGTCTTCTGGCCTTACTGTGCAGGACCAGTGGGTGACACCAGTGGTGGGGGTCTACAGGATATGGCAGCCCATGCCAGTAAACCAGAGGCTTCCATTCCCCCTTCAAAACATGCCAGAAATGTGCCATAATATCAGATCAGTGCCAGTGACACCCCCAGCCCATACCTCTTCACCCAGGACTGGGGGCCAGTGGAGAATGAGCTGTACTTGCCCCAGTATGAACTGGACAACCAGTCAGAGAGAGGCACATAGGTGGTATGACAGCCCCAAAGCAGATGCCCTCTGCGCCAGCTGCACTTGCTTCCCTGGCAATGTGCAGGATCATGCGGTTGTCTGTCCCCTTGCCTGTCCCCAGCCCGCTGCAGAGATGGGTCCTATGACCATGATTTGGGCATGGAGTAAGCATACAGCAATGGCTCTGGATGCTGAGGGGTGCCCCAAAGGTGCACATCCTGTGCATGGGGGGCCTCTGCAGCTGTCCACCCCCTTTGCAAGAGTGGAGCAGCTGCAAGCATTGTGTGGAGCATGCCCTTATTTCAAAGCATATTACATATAGAATAATGCATGGGGTGGCGTGTGTAATGAGAATTTTACACTCACCTGAGGTGTGGGATGCTACATAAACCCCGAGGGCAAAGCATGAGGGGTTTAGTAAAGCATCCCACACTGATTATTGCGAATGCATTAAGTTATGAGAGTACATTGCGCAGTTGCTATGCACCTCAAAAAACAGTCCTTTTATGGAGCATTGTCACCAAATTTTCAACACAGGCATTTTAGGATCTCTGCTCATGAACAGTATCACTATCATTTTTGCAATGTGTACCGAACACTGATTTTGCACAGCAACTGCACTATTCTCTGCCAAAAGTGCGAAAACACATTTCGGCCAGGATGTGAAAAATGACAGCGGCACGGTTCACAAGAAGGTGTGCTAAAATACCAATGTTGAGAATCTGGCATGCAAATATTGCGAATTCGCTAACTTACGAGCATGCGTTGAGCAGTTGCTATGCACACTTGTAAAACAGTCATGTGTTGGATGTTTTCCACCAAATTTGCAACATAGGATTTTTGACAGCCCCCCTCATGAACAGTGGCACTGTCATCTCCTTACGCGGTCCTGAAAGGTGATTCCGCGCACAAAATCACCTTTCGGGACTGAATAAAGCCATGACAGTGCAAGAATTCATGAGAAGGGGTCCCAAAAACCCCCTATTGAAAATTTGGGGCCAAAATTCACAAAAATGCCTGAGATATGTACTAAAATTGAAAAAACCCTATCTATTCCATTAAACAGCTTACCGGCATTTCCTCAGTTCGCGGTCGGCTTTGAAGAGTGCAGACGTGTTCCCAGTCGGCCGATGATCATCGCGCTGAGCTCCGGAGGTAAGTATGGGGTGTGGGGTGGGTGTGAGGGCGCAGTGGGTGGAGTGCGGGTGGGGGTAGGGGGCACGGAGACTCGGGACCGTTTCCTTTACAGGTAGTAAAAGGAAAAGAAACATCGCAGGACAGTTTTTTCCAGGGATTTGGCATGCTGGGGTGGGCTCCAGCATGCCACCTAACTGTTTTGGGGGTCTGTAGCTGAAGAGGGATTGGGCACCCTTATTGGCAAACAACACGGGGTGAATTTATGTCAACAGGGACTGGGCACCCTGTCGGCAGACAAAGAAGGAGGGGGACGAGAGCCAAGGGGATTGGGCACCCTTGGCATTAAACAATTGGGGTTATTTCTGCCAGGGGTGGGCTCCCCTCGACACAAGGAAAGGGTGAGGTGGGGTAATAGCCGAGGGGAGATTGGGTACCCCCTCGGCATTACACAAATGGGGGGGGTGCTTTATGCAGATGAGGAGTGGGCTCCCCCGTCAGCACATTGACATGGGGTAGAGGCAGCCGACAGGGGGATTGGGCACCCCCGAAGTCGGCAGTTCTACGGCCGTATCCCACCATGCACATAATGGTGGCGATCACGGCAAGAAAAGGACCTCTGTGTCTGCGAGCTTTGCTCGGATTGCAGCGGACCTTTCCTTAGATGTGCTCACCACATTATGTATGCATGGTGTGGTGCTGGCATGCAGGCTGATTGGGGAATAAGGGACACACCTACTGATGCGTGTCTTGCATTCGTCCAACAGCGACCGTGCCTCCAAATCTGCACTACTGCAAGATGTTGGCTTGCGCAGGCGCCGAAAGCCAACATGAAAAGAGAGAGACTAGACAGAGAAAGACACAGTTTACAGCATGCTATGACACTGTTAACACCTTCATAGCTTTAGTCTTGCATTTGTTTAAGGGATAGTAACAATCTGCTCTAAGGTTGGAGTTCCCTCTTCTACTTCTAAAAAGTCAAAAAAGCATAGTCAGAAGGATTTGGCTTTCTCTGCGTTAACCCTGAGCTTTCCTGTGAGCCATTCCATGAGCATTATCTGTTTACAGCTGCAATTTCAGCCCCCCACCGTGGGGAGGGGGTATGGGCTGTAACCACACCTGAGTCATTGTTTTGGACGCTGCTGCTATTAATACCTGGTATAAATACTGTTTTCCCCTGCACTGGATGGCCGTTGGATACAATCCCCATAAAAGGCATTTAATATGTCTTGGTGGGGGAATTCTGAAGATGCGTCCCACCGCAGCCTCTATTTTTGTCTAGTACTGGTACACTACATAGCCACTTTGGGGCAGCTCCATAGAATATGTTCATGAGCATAACCTCCAGTACCTATCCGAGTTGCCATGACTGAAGTGAGCCTTTACAACTGGGGTCCTGAAGAAGCATGAGAGCACTTTCCAGTGACATGCATGCCAGTTATTAGATGCAGTAACCCTGTTGAGACTAGTCTAGTACTGTAGGTGGCCCATTCCCCCTCTGAAAGGGTAACCCCCATCTCCATTTCCCATTTTGTTGACACCTCCAGAATCATCCTACTAGGCCTGGAGCACAAGCAATATAAATGTGAAACAGGCTGAGGAACGGTGTTGCCTTCCATTACCTCTCCCACCATTTCCCATAGGGGGCCCAGTAGTTTTTGTAGCTGTGATCTGATCGGCTCCTTCAAGATATAATCCCTCACCTGTAAATAGCAGAAAAAATCCCTTTGGGGTAGTTGGAACTCAGCTTGAAACTGCTGGAAGAACTTTATCCTTAAAAAACAACAAAAGTCAGTGCACCCCCCCCCCCAAATAAATGGGTAAATGTAACAATAAACATTTTTCCAGCCTGCATTGGCTACTTACTAATGTGATTTATAAAAGGAGGGGGGTCTCTTGGTATTCACCTCAGGGCCCTGCTGTGAAGTCGTCCAGCTACCATCGTTGAGGTGGACCACCCATCAGCTGGGTCCCTTCTCCAAACTGCATCTGTCTCAAATGGCTTCCTTTATATAGGGTACATCAGACCATAATTGGCTTAATTAAGGTGTGGCCCCCAGCCAATGTGCAGGTAACTGGTGAGGAGCTAGCTAATGAGAGAGCCATACTTCTCCATTTACTAACCTTAGTCAATTTTAGCCGCTCGCCCTTGCTCATTCACAAACTATAAATGGGATTCTGAATGAGGGGTGCTATTGTATATGGCATACATCAATAAAAACGAAAGTCAGTGCATACCCTCACCCCCCTCCCCACAAGTTACCTGCACATTGGCTGGGAACCACACCTTAATTAAGCCAATTTTAGGCTGATGCTCCTTAAATAAAGGAAGCCATCTGAGGCAGGTGCAGTTTGGAGTAGGGACCCAGCTGATGGGTGGTCCACCTCGATGATGGTAGCTGGGCAACTTCACAGCAGGGCCCTGCGGTTAATACCAAGAGACCCCCACTCCTTTTGAAATCAAATTAGTAAGTAGCCAATCCAGGCTGAAAACATGTTTATTGTTACATTTACCCCTTTCTTTGGGGTGCACTGACTTGTTGTTTTTATTGATGTATGCCATATGCACTAGCACCCCTCATTCAGAATCCAATTTATAGTTTGTGAATGAGCAAGGGTGAGCAGCTACAGTATGAAAACTGGAAACAGGTATGTACATGCACAGCACCCACATGTGCACATTCCATTTAGTCTCCACACAGGTGCAGGAGGTGAAGCGGCAGGGGACATATCGCCAGGCATGGATGTGGACACAGAGGAGTAGACACAGGTGGTGGATGAATGGGACATTGACGGACTTGCCAGAGTGCTGTCTGAGGACATGCAGGACACAACAGTGGGCGGTATGGATGAAACATAAGGGAGTACCCCCACACAGAGTGAGATGCATAGCCCAGATGCTGAAATGATAGCAGAACACACACATGCAGGTGTGTCCGCATTGTTCAGTGACACTGGAGACAATGAGCATGATGGGATCATACATGGAGACAGCACGGCCTTGCCTGTCAGTGTGGCACAGTCTCCACGGCCACAGGCCATGCCCCCTGTACAACAGGGGGACCAGGATGATGACCTGATTAGATACTTCCAGGATGTGGTGGGATACCAGGAGGAGTTGCACCACTCCACAGCCTAAATGCCAGATCTTTAAACCAGGTCAAAATAGCTGAACTAGAAGCTATGTGTCAACTGAATAAATACAGACTCATCTCTATCACAGAAACTTGGTGGGATCCTGGTACTTCTTGGATCCAGCACATCCCAGGGTATAAACTATACCATAAGGACCATCAGGGACAAATGGGGGGCTCTATGTTAAATGACATATCCTCATTCCAAATCCCATAGCGAGTAATATTGAATCTATCTGGGTTAACATCCAGCTCAAGGGTTACCCACAACTGATGGTAGGGACATGCTATAGGCCCCCGACATCTAATAAAGAATATTCTTCATGCCTAAATAATGAAATCTTAGATATGGCCTCTAAAGGAAAAATCCTTATACTGGGTGACTTTAACCTGCCTACTATAAATTGGTATTCTTTAACTGGAAGTACACAGGCCGAGAAAGACTTAATCACACGCATGGTTGATATGGGCCTTGAATAAATCGTTACAGAACCAACACGAGGTGACAACATACTGGACTTGGTTATTACAAATATAGGGAATCTAATACCCAAAATTATAATTGGTGCCCCACTAGGATCAAGTGATCACTACACCATTTCCATTACACTGTCATTTTGTCAGCACATCACCAACTGTACTGAATTGAAAAATTATAAAAAAAGCTAATTTTAATGCTATCAATCACCAATTAAACTCAGTTTCTTGGGATACAGTACTATCCTCCCTTTCCATGGAAGAATCCTGGGACATTTTCAAATCTACCATTTATAACTCAGAAAAATTATATGTTCCTATAACAAAAAAATATAATAAAAAGGGGAAAATACCCCTGTGGTTTAAAAATACTATCAAAGCCTTAATTAAGAACAAGCAGAGGCTATTTAAGCTAGTTAAAAACAGCAAGGGAGACACCAAAAAGTTATTGTTCGCTCAATACAGGGAAACTCTAAAATCACTAAAACAAGCCATTCTGCAATCCAAAAAAAAAACTTGAGTTTCATCTGGCCCATACCAAGACAACTATAAATCACTATTTTCCTATCTTAATAATAAAAAAATAAATAATA
The DNA here is from genome assembly GCA_016271365.2 of Neoceratodus forsteri. Lineage (NCBI taxonomy): Eukaryota > Metazoa > Chordata > Ceratodontiformes > Ceratodontidae > Neoceratodus > Neoceratodus forsteri. Next base: position 378,989,462 of record CM057449.1, read on the forward strand.
GACACATGGGGCCCTTATGTATACATGACACAATTATATCTACAGACAAAGATATGGCAGACACATTTAACAAACAATTCTGCTCAGTATTTACCAAGAAAGAGGTTCCTAAGCACTTCAAACATACAAACAATGTTACCCCTCCTTACATCATCACCGAAGATGATATACTAAAAGCAATTGTATCCCTTAAATCCAATTCCAGTCCAGGCCCTGATAACATCAGCCCCCGATTTCTAATAGAGACAGAAGCTGTTATTGCTAAACCACTTTCAATTGTATTCAACAAATCCTTATATGAGGGAACTATCCCTCAGGACTGGACAATGGCCACTGTGGTCCCAATCTTTAAGAATGGTAATCATTCCAGACCAGAGAATTATCGTCCAATAAGTCTGACTTCCGTTATAAGCAAGATCATGGAGAAAGTTATTAAGAAACTTCTAGAGTACGAATCTGTTAGGAGTAATTTGACTGACACTACACAGCATGGCTTTAGGCAGGGATACTCCTGTACTACTAACTTGGTTTCCTTTCATAATCATGTCAGTACGGCATTAGATGATGGCATCCCTATGGATGTGATACTTCTCGACTATAGTAGAGCATTCGACAAAGTCCCTCATGACATTCTACTCGACAAAATGAATGATATGGGTTTTTCTTACTACATAATTAACTGGGTCTCAGGTTGGTTGAGTGGAAGATATCAGCAGGTCAGAATTAATGGCACACTTTCCCACTCACTGAGTGTGACCAGCGGGGTCCCGCAGGGGACCGTGTTGGGGCCGACCCTGTTTAACATCTTTATTAGTGATCTGCAGGCCAGCCCCGAAATTGTTCTCTCAAAATTCGCTGATGATACCAAGCTGTGTGGCTCTGTTCTTACATCGATAAACAGAGATTCCATGAGGAACAATTTACAATACATCGAAAAATGGGTAGTTTTAAACAAAATGACACTCAACCCAGACAAGTGTCATGTTGTACACTTTGGTAAGAACAACCCTAGGAAGACCTATTTTCTGAACAGTGTTGCCCTTCATGTGTCACCATTAGAACGAGATCTCAGGGTAATCATTAATAATAAATGATCATCTAGTGATCACTGCAGGATGATAGCCAGGAAATCTAATGCCTTGCTCACTCGGATTCAACGTTCGTTTGTGTCTAGGACACAGGAATGCATAATCCCCTTGTACAGGGCTTATGTCAGACCCCATCTGGACTATGGATCCCCTGCTGGAATCCCTACTTGGGACAGGACGTTGACAGAATTGAGAAGGTGCAGAAGAAGCACAAAATGGTCCATATTTATCCAAACTTGACTTGAGGAAAGATTAAGAGTTACAGGTTACACTCACTATGCACAAGACGTACCAGAGGTGACCTTCTCCTATTGTACAAAATCCGGAATTCTCAAGAGTTAATGCACCACTGTGGCTTACATTTCTCTACCAGTTGGACTTCACCTCGGTATCATAACAACCAGATATTTGTATCTAAAGCTAAAACAACAAAAAGGTTAAGTTACTTTACAGTAAGAACCCCCAAATTGTGGAATCTCCTCCCACAATACTTAGTGGACAGTAGCTCCAATACAGTCTTCAAAAAAGGGCTGGATTGCTGGCTTGAGTTTAACAACTTCAAGGTATAATTATCCTACCAATGTGGTAGGGGACAATCTCGATGGGCAGTAGCCTTCTTTTGTCCTTTGAAACCAAGTAAACCAAGTAAACTCCATCGTAGTCATCCATGCTGTGATACAGGACCAGAACACAGCCACTGCAGAACACAGAGTCCTTGCAGAGGAGATCCTAATGGGCATGAGTGATGCACTGAACAACCTCATAAGTGACGGTGTGGACTAGAACACTGAGAGAGCAGCGATAAAGCATGATATGTATGAATGTGCACAGCGGCAGTCCGAGACCACTGAATGGCTTATGATGGCAGTGGAGCGTGGCCCGGAGGTGCAACACAGAAACAGAAGCCATTATGACGATGGTCACTGGAATACAAACTCTGACACAGGCCATGATGCAGACCTGTGGAACACTGACACCTATCCTGCACACATATAGCCCACAGGCATCGGGAGATGATGGCAACATGTAGCTTGGTAACCACAGTGACCACATCATGGACACACCCACTCGCGTAGTACAATGCCATCGCACAGATGGTGTACAGGATGATATGGCTGACATAAGCAGGCATGAAGGGCCCATGCTTATGAAAAGGGACCTGGAAACACACAGACAACAGCACTGGCAGAGTGATCTGTACATGTCTGGGCCAAGTGGAATACACACACATGGTTATCTGAGGTACAGCACAACCAGTCCCAGCGGAGCAACACTGCAGCACAGACACACCAGTGATTGCAGCTGCATGGAACAACACCGGACCATGTCTGGCATATCTGCCATATGGATATATAGATATTGACAGCAGATGAGGACCTCTAGACCCATCCAGTCTGCCAAAGCATACTACCTACATGTTAACCAAGGACCCTAGGTGTCCCTAGAACTTTCACCCTCTTCTCTAATTCTAATATTCCCTTGTGTCTATCCCATGCAGTCTTGAATCCCGTTACAATCTTGGCCCCCACCACCTCCTCAGGGAGTGCATTCCATCTATCCACCACCCTTTATATGAAGTAGTGTTTCTTGATGTTTCCCTTGAATCTGCCCCCTTCCAGCTTCATGTTATGACCCCTCATATTTGAGTGTCATTTCTTTTGGAAAATACTGCTATCTACACCTTGTTAATACCCTTTTGATACTTGAAAGTCTCTATCATGTCTCCCCTTTCCGTCCTTTGCTCCAGAGTGTACATGTTAAGATCCTTTAGCCTCTCCTCATATGTTAAGTGGCTCAGGCCCCCCACACCATTTTCATTGCCCTCCTCTGGACACTCTCCAGCCTATCCATGTCCCTCCTGAGGTATGGTCTCCAGTACTGAGCTCAAGGTGTGGCCTCACCAGCTGCTTGTGTTTTGGGTCACACCTGGAAACAAGCCTCGGCTCAGTGTACTTTTCCCAGTTATCAAATGTTTAAATAAACTGTGCAAGGGCATTATCACCTCCCTCCTTCTACTCATGAAACCCTTACCAGTGCATCCCAGCATTCTGTTGGCCCTAGCTACTGCCCCCTAACATTGTTCAGCAGTCATTAGATCATTTGATATGATTATACCAAGGTCCCTCTCCTGCTCTATCGTCTCCAGTACCTGACCACTCATCCTGTACTCTGCTCCCTGATTTCTCCTATCCAAGTGCATAATTTTGCACTTCTTCCTGTTGAAGCTCAACTGCCTCTGTCTTGACCACTCCTCCAATTTGTGCAAATCTCTCCTCATTTTCTCCACCCCTCCTGAAGTGTCCACTCAGTTGCAGATCTTTGTATCATCTGCAAATAGACATACCTTCCCCTCAAACCCTTCCGCAATGTCCCCTATAAAACCACAGGCACAGCTGTGAGCAGGAAGGGGACTTACATCACAGTACCACAGCCACCACATGCAGCTAACGCATGTGCACCAACCACAGCCCCACAAACCATCCAGCATGTCAACAGTGACGGCAGTGGATTCACCACCAGCCAGCAACCTGTGTGCGGGGACACAATCTGAACCACATCTGACCATGGAACATCACATGGGGAGGCCACGAGACAGGATGGAGATAACCAGCTGGACCAGGGACATGGTCCACAGTGCCATAGAAACAGCATTAGTATGACTGTCTAGAAGCCTGTGGCACATGTGACACAGAGGCCAGCAGCAACACAGTCAGCAACCACTGTTGCCAGCAGTGTCTCTGCCATGGTGGCAGATGTCCACATGGGACAGACCTGTTCCGATTCCAGCAATGCAGCAGTAACTCGTAGTCCACAGCCACAATGCCAGCACACTGGGGTACATCACTCAGGCAGGAAAAGGATGAGTACCATGACACATGCCATGCTCACAAAAGGTATGGAGAGCCATGCTCCACATGTGTATGTAACCAATGTGCACCCAGCAACACAACATCCCAAGTGAGGCAGAAGTGTGCACATAGGCCCATGGATCCACTCACTTGGACAGTACAGGATGACACCACCACAGACCCCACACAGGGCCACCATGGTGGCATGTGAAATGCCATGGACAGAAGATGAGGCAGGGGACATGCGAAGCATGTTACAGGCAAGTAGTGCCTGCATGGTGGGACACAACAGTGACAATGGAGACATGCTGACAGTACCTCATGACATTCTACAAGGGACAACACAAATTCCACACATGACCCATTATCCTGGATTATACTGCATTGCATATAGTTTGGGAGCCATACACCACAATGACAACTGGTATCCACATGGGATATGACCACAGGCCCACAATACACAGTTAGTCAGTGCAATACATAGGTAGGTCCAAACCAAGGGGTTCCTCCTTGTCGTATGGTGGTTTGGCTTACTCACATTGGAATTCCAGTATGGGTACACACGGCACATCATAAACATGGTGTGTGTGTGTCAGCGGACACTAGCCATGTACAGCAGGCAACAGCAATACACACACCTATTGGTTGCGATGTATCTGCACCCTGTGGGTGTCTCTGTTACATGACACCCACCTGTAGCACACACAAACAGCCATTTGTGTTCACAGGTGTGTACAGAGTTATGGATGATGCATGCTACCCTTTGCAATCTGTTCAGCATGGCCGGCCATGATGGGACACATTATGTGATGCCCACAGTGGGCTAACATGCTGGTATACTGCCGGGGGTGAACTATGTGTATGGGTCCATGACGACACGTGCAGTCAATGGCTGTTGGTGACAGACTGACAGACAGTGGATGTGCAATGCGTTGGGGAAGCACAAGGAGGGTGCGGTACGACAGTGTCCACATTGGAATGCCAATATGAAACTAAGAGAACCCCTGCAGCCATGGAATGACACATGGGACAGTACTGATTCCATATCCACGATGCTTTGTATTGCAACACACACCACATGTGAGGGTAACATCATGTCTACATACCATTTGCACGGTATCATGCATGTACCATACAGCTGTCCACGGGCACACAGCTGTGGTGACCCATGGGCGACATGGCCAATACAGTGCACCTACATGTTCGTGATACTGGGTGTACCACACAGCCAGGTGTGTAACGATGCACATGGCGACTCTGAGTGCTGTCATCCCCCTGCTCATGGGGGACACACTAGTACCAACAAAGGCCCATCATGACATAATGTTAATATATAATGGGCCCACATGCAACTTATACTACATGAACACTGTAACACTCTACAATGACGCAACATAATATGCTATAATGTTGCTACAACACTCATAGTAGGCCCCCCACAGATGTGTGCATCTGTCACTCATCTGTCTGTCAGCAGAGTCCATACAATGTGTTCCTGTTTACCAGGGAATGTATGATGGCAATGCTCTGCACTACTTCATCAGTCTAATCCCCCATCCCTCTCGGGGTGTAAATGTGTGACATTCAATACATATTCAGCAGCGCCCCAATGTCATACACTCAGACACACACACAAACCTCAGTAGGGACTGGAACTGCAGTTTTATACAATGCATTGTGAGGTGCAATGGCTTCCCTGTCCAAATGGTAGGGATAGGAGGGGGCTATATCTGTGTTGGCACAGAAACACTGGAAAAGGAACACCTGAGCAGTACCGGGAATGGTATGGCTGTCTATGTGCACATGGAGAGGCGTTGGGGGGACTAATACATTACATTAGTGACATGGGTCATGTAATGTACTGTACATTTATATCCCAGCTTACATGTATTATATAGAGAATAATGGATGGGGAAGGGTTTGATATGAGAATTTAATGCACACCCGAGTTGTGGGATGCTACATAAACCCCGAGGGCGAAGCCTGAGGGGTTTATCAAAGCATCCCACAACGAGGGTGTGCATTAAATTCTCATATGAAAAACCCTCTCCATCTTTTATTTTTTATAATAACAGGCCAGCAATTTTTCTCCAGCAGTTTGTGAGACTGTTTGCCCCGCCCACAAACAGAATGTTGGCCAATGAGGCAGCAGCATAGTTTGACTGGCATGGCTCATGAATGTTATAACAACCAGCCGGTTGTTATGGAAAATATCAACCTGGTCAGTACATTGAGAGAAATTGCTGACCAGTTATTATATATTGGTAGCTGTTGCAGACGTGGTCATGATGGGCATCAGGACGGCTGTGGCCTATGAGGTCTGCATGTTGTCATGCTTGGCAGGGACATGCTCATAGACATTGCTGGTGTTCCACACCACAACGGCTAGAAACATGTCTCACCAAGGCAGGGCACAGCAATGGCACTGCCCATGTAACACAGAGGTACGTACAACATATAAGGTACAAATCCTACTTTATTGCAATAAAACATCAGAACATCAAACTATGGGGTGGGGGAATAAAGGACTATGTATACAAAGTAAACCAGAATACGCAATGAATAACAGTAACAACAGAATAATGGAACATATATAGAACATCACCAGTAGTAGCAGTGAAACATCAGGTCAAAACCAAACAGTGTAAAAACAGCATGGAACAGGAAACTTTCAACAAACCTTAATGGCACATCAGTGTTACAGAATGCATGATGTTAAAACTGTGGAGACCTTCACAGGTCAGTCCAATCCATACACCTCACATCAGTGCATCACCCCCCTGAGTAGTCATCCATGTATGTAAGAAGAGCCTGTAGTACTGAATGCAGCCCATCTACATGTTCCAGAACAGGGTGTATGTGATCACCCAGACCCCTTCTGAATTCCTGTAGGTCCTCCCTCCAGGTATCCTCGGTGCCAAGAACAGATGCACCTCAGCATCATGATGAGTGTCCTCCACATCCTCAATATCCTCCAGGGAGTGCATGGACACATCCTCCTCCACAACATTGGTGTGCTCCAGCTCCATGGATACATCCTGCTGTTCAGTCACCTTGGGCATGTCCTGGGCTAATGCTGCCTTCTGTGTTGGCAGCCTGGCAATGCCCCTATCAACCTGGTCTGCTTCCACCTGTGCCTATTGGTCACCAGCCCCCTCATGTGCTACAGCGATGCCCTCCCTGTCTATGGCAGCAGCCTGTCCCTCAGCAGCAGCAGCAGCCCTGTTCCTTGTGCACTGTGCATATGCCCATCCCTCTGACTGCTTCAGGTGGTGCATTACACGTTTCAGGCCACACCATTGGTGTGTTCGTGCCTGTGCCCCTTCTGCTGTCCTCAAGGTCACACCTGCAACAGAGCAGATAGTACAGCATCAATATTCATGCAAGGGGCAATACACATTCACCAACACTTATGTGGCCTGTGACACATGCCATCCGTTAACCCATCTGTCATGAACCACTACCGCCCACTCTGTTGTGGTCATGACGTGTTTGCTGCTGCAGCCGCCGCATCACCTATATGCAATGGTGGGTTGCTGTGTGCTGTTGGCACCAACACACCAACACACATCCAGCACAACATGGATGGTGCCAAATGGCGGGATGGCTGGCCACATGCAGATGGCATTCTTCTGATGCACTGTTTATGTACAGATACCCATGTGTGTAACACCGTACACGAGGTTCCATGCTATGGGCCACCATGCATGGTATTCCCATGTGCCTGCGAGGCCTCACATGTGTTCACATGCACTATGATATGTGTTATATATGGCCTAGTGTGGCCCATGAGGTGGTCTACTCTGAACATACACGTGTCCACCCCCATGTGCACAGTGCATGTGAAGCATGATGTACTGTCCCTATACACTGGCATTGCAATGCCACATGTTTGGCATCATGCACATTTCCCAGAGGGATGTGTACACTACAGTGTACACAGCCATGATGTGTGCCACATGCAAAGACATGTTGCAGAGCTGAACGTGCAATATGGGTCATCCTGTACCCACACACCTGGTACTGCATTGCATATCTTCCCTTGTGTGCACATGGGCCCTGTGTATGGTTAGCACTGTGCCCTGCGGTGGGACCATTGCTGCACACCACAATGCTGCAAATGTTCCCATGGCCTGTACATTACACATTCCATAACCTATCTGTACCACTGAGTCCTGACCTTTGGTCATCCTCAACATGCTGGTGCCCCTCCAGCTTGTTCGCTGGGCATTACTCTGCTGCTTGCCCTTCTATCACAGTTCCTGTGCAGGCATATCAGGGGTACAGCATAATAGCATGCATGCTTTGCTCTGTATCTGTATACATGTCATTTAATAATTTATATGAGCAGCAGTGTGTACACCTCTTTCTACATGTGTTCCATGGCCTGCCACCTCTCATTTGGACATCCGCCTCCCTTGACATGGTACCAAGATGTCTCAGCAGGTCAATTTCCCTCCATGCCAGGTCATTTCAGCAGTGCCTGGTCTGCTTGCCCATCCTCCTTATCCCAATGGTATGCTGGAGTTTTGTGGAAATAGTGTACCACACACATTCCCTTGGCCTTTCTGTGGTGTAGGCACTGCCTGGTAGCAGCAAGATCCTTGACCTCTGCTCTACCAGGCTATTGAGGATTATAGTTGCCATGTCCCCAAAGTTGGGTGATCTTGCCCTGGAGGTCATGTCTTGGGCCTTTTCTGTTTGTTTGTGCCTGTGAGTACAACCTGTGGTTCTGTGTCAGTTTGGCCCCACGTGTCTGCCACTCCTCTGGGCTTAACGCATGCTGCAAGGCCTTCGCATATGTCCTACCATAGGCAGCCACACTGATGACATACTGATGCTTGCTGTGCCAGTTTCCAAATCAATGTACACTGTACTGCTATTGGCCTCTCTGCACATGCACACCAATGCAAGCTGTGGTTCTGCCTTATGTGCATGGATGCATCAGCATGCAGTAGCACACATTGTGTGTGTGTGTGTGTGTGTGTGTGTGTGTGTGTGTGTGTATGTTCTGATACATATATGTAATAGATAACCCACTCTTAGGTGCGCGGCCGCACTCTGATATACGCATGCCTTGGTGTGCGTCAACCACCCAAGGCATGCATATATCAGAGCGCAACAACACACCGTAGAGTGGGTTATCTGTGTTATAAAATGGCAAAATTGTTTTGGGGGGTAAAAGTGCAGGTGTGCGGTTGCGCTTTGATATATGCACGGTCACCTGATGGTGTTTGTCCAATGCTATTGCAACCATTGATTTCTTTTTTCTTACCCATTTTACATATATATATATATATTATAGCTGGCAGGCCACTTCTATGCTAAACCCAAAAGTTTGCACTTTAATAACTTTGCAACCGTTTGTCCGATTTGCCTGAACTTTCGCATGCACGGTGTCCAACCATAGAGCTCTGGATCTGGAAAATTTTCTTCCAGTTGGATGTATGGTTGCTGAGCTGTGGAGTGTCATAAATGTGAAAAATCCTCAACTTTTGTGCAATTCTTTGTCAGGCTACAAAGGCCAAACGTTGCATTCTGGTGGCTTCAAAAGTGCTTCTGTACATCTGATCAGGGAGGTACCTTTTGATGATCTGGTGAAAAAATATGTATCCATTCAAAAGTTATGGAAGTTGTTTCATGTCCCATTTTTAGCCTATGGCAAAATGTATATGGGCGATGTGAAAGCTTTAGTGAAAACTATTTTGTTTTTGTGCTACTGCCATCTTGTTTTCAGTTAGCGAGAGAAAAAGAACATTGTAAATTGAAAAATAGTGTCTCTTACTTAATACCAACACTTGTGTTTACCTATTCGGACCTTGAGGAACTTGCCCTTGGCATCAGTTTTTGTGTAGGTAGTTTGGAAATATGTTTTCAAAATTGTTCCACCATTTTGGCGTTTGTTTTTGCGAAAACATTTTTTGTGCGCGTAATAATGACAGTGCACAAAATAAAAGGTGGCTCGACAACATATTTATTGTGCATGAAAAGATTTTATTACAAGGACTAGCGGTGCCACGAAAACATTAAAGTTGTCGGGAAAACAATGCTCGAAAACATTGCCCCATGTGTTATTTTCTTTGTCACTTCTTTGTGCCAAGGTGGATTGTGCTTTTGGGCTGAAATTTGCAGAGTGGCACACCTTGATCCCACAGATGTGCTTTTTGGTGGTTTGGTCCCAAAACATTCAACAGGCCCATAGTTACAGCATTATAAAGTTCAGAAATTTTGCATAGGATAATACTGCGGCACCCATGGTGCCTTTTGGCGCCCATATCTCCAAAACAATTAGAGATACAGATTTTTCGCTATGCGCAGCATGGGCTAAGCATGCGTGGAGGTTTCTAAGTCATGATTACAACTGCAGTGGAATTTTTTTCATAGTTTGCTAGGGTTACTGAGATATTGCCAAATAAGTGTTATGAGAGTTCCTTCTCAGTACTATGTGGCTGCTGTATGGCTCCGTACTTATGTGTAAGTGGGAGTGCAGGGCCCATGTTCCCACAGACACTTACTGTTCCGCAAAAAATGGGCAACATGAAGGAAGTGGAGAGCCCGGAGGGCCCGCGCTTCCACAAACACATGCCAGTTATCAGTTACATTACACTTCCTCAAAAAGAAGGGAAATTGGGGTCGTCAGACATAACTCCCACCCCATTCTCCTATACTGTAGCATGTCAGTTTGCTTACACATGCAATGGGGTGAGAGTTGGGCCTGACAACCCCTTGGCACAACCCAGCGTCTGTTAGCGTGTGGAGGGTGGGGGATGGGGGATGGGGAGGTAGTGGGGGTAACCCTAACATCACATTTCTATACTTTTGTCACTGTGCTATTGTGCCCCTATAGTTAGGGTTCAATGGTCGCTTCTGTGTTAAACCCAGACATTTGCACTTCAATAACTTTGCTACCGTTCAATTGATTCACATGAAAATTTGCATGTGCCATCGGGGACCAAAGATCCCTTGATGTGGCAAGTTTCGTTTTGGTCAGATTTGCAGTTGTGGAGCTAGTGAGTGCCCAAAAATGTGAAAATTACCATTTTTGTGTGAATTCTTTCTCATGCCATTTCTCAGAAACTGTGTGGAGTTGTAATCTGAGATTTTCAATGTACATAGGTCTTGGATCACAGATGCGTCTTTTGAAAATCTGGTGAAAACATTAATCGATTCAATAGTTATTAAAGTTTCAATTTTCTCATTATTTCTTACAGGAAAAGTTAGATGTGCCATGTGAAACATCTGTTTCGTTGCTGCAAAAGCAGTATTTATTGTCGCAAATGTGGAATGTAGTGTCGAGATTCCATTATCTTGTTTTCAGTTAATGAGGCAAGCAAAGTTAAATATTTTTAAAAATACTGAGTTCTGGTAAACTCCAAGAGTTTTTGTTTACCTATTTGCGGCTCGAGGAATCGGATTATGGGGTCACTTTTCAATTATAATGTCCAGAAATTTGTTTATCTGAACCCTTGCTTTGCCGCAAACTGCGGCAGTTAATTTCACAAAACAACCACAATTCTGCAGCAAATTGTGACAAAAGGCTTCAACTGTTTCACAAAAGATCAATGTTGTGCCTCAGTTTGCAGTGGCACAGTAACACCTGCGGAACATACAGGATGCAGCACAGTATATAAGTAATTTTTGTGACTGCGTATAATGTAGAAGCAGAAGTTCTGTAACTCCACCTTCTGTATTCTGCCTTATTTCACATTGTTCAACTCTATGCTGCAGCCAGAATGATAAATGTGTAATAAACCCCATTCCATGCCTTGGTCTTGCAGTATCTGAAGATGTGGTATTTTTTTCACTTTTTGTTGTTTTCTCTGTCAGCATAGAAACATAGAAACACAGAAGTTGATGGCAGATAAGGACCGCAAGGCCCATCCAGTCTACTCATTTCTTTTTCTACCTTATAAATGTGCCATCAGCATTTGCTCTGTCAGTGGTCTATCTATTCATACTCATCTGTATTGCTCCCTTATGCCTATCCCATGCCTGTTTGAAGCCCTGCACTGTATTCATAGCCACCACTTCCTGAGGTAGGCTGTTCCATGCATCCACCATCCTTTCTGTGAAAAAGAATTTCCTCACATTCCCCCTTAATCGGCCTCCCTCTATTCTCATGCTGTGTCCTCTTGTCCTGCTATTTTTCTTATATTTAAACATGTTAGACTCTTTCACCTTGTTAATGCCCTTAAGGTGTTTGAATGCCTCGATCATATCACCTGTCTCCCTCCTTTGCTCAAGGATATACATATTGAGCTCCATTAGTCTGTCCTCATATGTCATCTGATGCAGTCCCTGCACCATTTTGGTTGCCCTTCTCTGGACTGCCTCAATTTGGTTAATCTCCTTGTGAAGGTGTGGCCTCCAGTACTGCACGCAGTACTCCAGATGGGGCCTAACCAGTGTCTTGTAGAGAGGGATTATTACCTCCCTCTTACGACTTGTGACATCCCTACTAATACACTCTAACATCCCCCTAGCCTTACCTACTGCTTTAGAGGTCTGCTTGGATGATTTCTGGTCATCGGTGATGATGATACCCAAGTCTCTTTCTTCCTTTGTGACTGTCAGCAACTCCCCTCCCAGCCTATAGGTGGCTTCAGGGTTTCTCTTCCCTATGTGCATGATCTTGCACTTCATTGCATTAAATCCCAGTTGCCACTCTTCTGACCATTTTCCTAGTTTATCCAGATCTCTTCTCATTCTGCCAACCCCATCTGGATCATCTACTCCGTTGCAGATCTTGGTGTCATCTGCAAACAGACAAGCCTTACCCTCTAGTCCATCTGTAATGTCACTAATGAAGATATTGAAGAGGACTGGCCCCAGGACTGATCCCTGAGGTACCCCACTTGTGAACTGCATCTCTTCTGACTGTATACCATTTACCACCACTCTCTGTTTCTGCCCATCAACCAGTTTGCCACCCAGTTGACCAACCTCTGACCCACCCCGAGCCTACCCAGCTTATTTATCAATCTTCTATGTGGAACAGTGTGAAAGTTTTGCTGAAGTCAAGGTAGGTGACATCAACTGCTCCTCCTTGGTCCACCACTCTGGTTACCCAGTCAAAGAAATCTATGAGATTAGTTTGACAGGACCTTCCTTTGTAAACCCATGCTGTCTTGGATCCTGTGCCCTATGGATTCCAGGTGTTGCACTATCCTTTCCTAAGGAGTGTCTCCATAATCTTGCCCACTACTGAGGTAAGACTGACTGGTCTGTAGTTCCCTGCCTCCTCCCTGCTACCACTCTTGTGGAGCGGGATCACATGAGCCCTTCTCCAGTCTTCTGGAACCTCTCCTGTGCTCAGATACTCACTAAACAGTTCTGCTAATGGCTCTGCTAGTTCCACCCTTAGATCTTTAAGTACCCTGGGATGTATGCCATCAGGTCCCATTGCCTTGTGCACCCTGAGCTTAGCGAGGTCTTGTAGGACCCTTTCTTTTGTGAAGGGAGTAGTGCTCACCTCTGTTCCCCCTGTGTCCATGGTGTTGAGGTGTGGACCCTGCCCTACCTTCTCTTCAGTAAATACTGAGCAAAAGTATCTATTTAGAATAGATTCTTTTACAGGGTCCTCCTCATCACATGCCTCCTTTTCTCCTTTGAGATTAGCAATACCCTCTCTGGACTTTCTCCTTTCACTAATGTATCTATAGAAAGTCTTGTCACCTTCTTTTACTGTTCGTGCTAGTGTTTCCTCAGTTTGTAGGACTTTGCCTGTCTTACTGCCTTCCCTGCTTCCCTTAGGGCAGTTTGGTATGCCTCCCTATCTTCATCCCGCTGTGTTCCCTTATATCTCCTGAAGGCCAGCCTTTTGGCTCTGACCTTTTCTGCTACTGTATCTGAGAACCAAAGTGGTTTCCTTCTTCTTTTGTACTTCCTTTTCTGTCTAACACAATGGGATGTTGCTTCAAGTATTGCATCCTTAATGCTTGCCCACTTTGCCTGTACCCCCTCACCTGTGTTTCTTTTTGCCAGGGCTAGCTTAACTCTGTTGGCCATCTTATCAAAGTCAGCTCCTCTGATGTCCCATATTTTTGCCTTGGAATGGGATGATTTAGATGTAGTGGCCAAATTGAACCATACCATGTGATGGTCACTGGCCCCCAGGTGACCTTCTACCTGGAGATCTGTGATCCCTTCCCCTGTTAGTCAGTACTAGATCTAGGATAGCCCTTTCTCTTGTGGGTTGTTGTACCAGTTGTTTGAGGCCCTCCTCCTGCAGGGAATCCACTATGTGTCTAGTTGTGGCAGATGTTCCTGCTGGTATTGACCAATGTGTATCCGGCATGTTGAAGTCTCCCATTATCAGAACCTCCCCTTTAGCTGTCATGTTTTGTATATCTTCTAACAGTAATGTGTCTATGTCCTCCCCCTGGTCTGGGGGCCTGTAGACAACCCCAGTTCTTATGGGCTGTCCCATTTCCTGTTTCCAGGGTGACCCACAGTTCTTCTGGCTCCTTATGTGTATTCTGAATTTCTGTAGCTTTGATAATTTCATCTTGCATCTTGCATCTTGATGATCGCACAAACTGCAAACAGGAAATGTTGAAATGGTCAACCAAAGTCTCCAAAATGTTTAAAAAAAAAGAAGTGCTTCTTTCAATTCTTTGTAGCTTCTTGCATTCTTTTCTTGTCTTTCAGTTGTAAACTCATCCCAAAATGCCCCAATGAGCAGTGTGAGAAAGTACTGGATCACTGCTCAAGTCAAATGCAAACCATGAACCCACTGTACACCTTGCTACACTCCCTGCTCACCTCGACACCTGTGCTTACCAGATACAGTGGGAAGACAATATCCTGTGCTGTTTAATACAGTTATATGTAATAAGTGTTAGAACTACTGAATGTAGAATAAATGGGCATAGTAGGAATAATAGGGATGCATCACTGTCATGTGAAAAAATGGGTGACAAGGGTTGGGTTCGTTAAATAGAGAGTGATAAATAATCAAGGTTTGGTAGATTGGGATTGTACTGTATTTCCTGGTGGTCTAGTGGCTCTCCTTCCCTGATCCCCAATGCAGATTTCTTTCTTTTGTTGGTGGTTGATAGCATCCCCTCACAATCCCAGTATGCTGAAAATAGAAACATAGAAACATAGACTTTGACGGCAGATAAGGACCGCTTGGCCCATCTAGTCTGCCCATTTCCCTACCTACAGGATAGGCCACAGATCCTAGTTAACCAACAGCCTATTTCTTCCTACCCCCCACAAGAATTGCTTAATGTCTGTCCCATGCATTCTTTAATTCTCCCACAGTTTTAGACCCCACAGCCTCCTCAGGAAGGCTGTTCCATGCATCCACTACCCTCTCTGGGAAATAATACTTCCTCACATTGCCCCTGAACCACCCCCCCATCTTTAAATTGTGTCCCCTTGTTCTTGCACATCTCTTTTTCTGAAAGATGCTACCCTCTTGGACTTTGTTGATTCCACTGAGGTACTTAAAAGTTTCTATCATGTCCCCTCTCCTTCTTTCCTCAAGGGTATACATATTAGCTCCTTTAGTCTCTCTGATACGGTTTCTCTTGCAGACCCTGCACCATTTTAGTTGCCCTGCTCTGGACTGCCTCTATCCTGTCTATGTCCTTGCAGAGATGGGATCTCAGAACTGGACACAGTACTCCAGATGGGGTCTCACCAACTGTCTGTACAGAGGATAACAACTTCCTGTTTTCTGCTGCTGATGCCTCTCCTATGCATCCCAGTATACCCCAAACCTCCCTACTGCCTTCTCACATTGCTTGCTAACCTTAAGGTTATCTGATATGATTACCCCAGGTCTCTTTCCTTTTTGTTGTTGTTACTACCTCCATCCCCCATTGTGTATTCTTCCCTGGGTTCTTGTTTCCCAGGTGCATTATTGCACTTCTTTGCATTAATCCTAGCTGCCATACTTCTGACCACTCCTCCAACCTTGCCAAGTCCCTTTTCATCCTTTCCACACCTCCTTGTGTATCAACCCTGCTGCAGATCTTTGTGTCATCCGCAAAGAGGAATACTTTTCCTTCCAGACCCTCTGCAATATCACTTATGAAGACATTAAAAAGGACTGGACCCAATACTGAACCCTGCGGTACCCCACTAGTAACCCCTCTTTCTTCAGAGTGGACTCCATTTACAATTACCTTTTGTGTCCTCTTGTCCAGCCAATGTTTTACCCAGGCTACCACCCTGGGACCCACTCCCAGGCTGGTTAATTTGATTATTAATCTTTTGTGTGGGACTATGTCAAATGCCTTGCTAAAGTCTAGGTAGGCCATGTCACAGCCCTCCCTGGTCTACTACTTTGGTCACCCAGTCAAAGAAATCTATTAGATTCATCTGACATGACCTTCCAGCTGTGAACCCATGCTGCTTTGGGTCCTGTGCCCCAGTGGCCTCTAGGTACTCAACTATTCTTTCCTTCAGAATTGACTCCATCACTTTCCCTACCACAGAGGTCAGACTGACAGGTCTGTAGTTTCCTGCCTCTGCCTTGCTCCCACTTTTATGAAGGGAAATCACATCCGCCTTCCTCCAGTCCTCGGGTACCACACCATCCTCCCATGATTTATTAAAAAGAGTAGCCAGTGGTTTCACTAGTTCCCCCCTTAATTCTTTTAGAATTCTGGGTGAATTCCTTCAGGCCCCATTGCTTTGTCCACCTTCAGTTTTAGGAGTTCTTGCAGAACCCTTTCTTCTGTGAAAGGACTCGGGATCGACCCCATCAAGAGTGCTTCTGTTAATTGGATTAGGCACTTCCCCCTCCTCTTTTGTGAATACTGAGCAGAAATATTCGTTCAGTATCCCTGCTTTTTCACTGTCCCTCTCTGCCCACCCACCGTTCATTCTATTCAGCCTCACTATCCCTCCCTTTGTAAGAAAACCGTCTTACAATGTCTTTTTACATTTTTTTTAACCAGTAAAAAAAGGCTATTGCTGATCCAACCCGCACTCCCTCACCTGAATGCCACTGTGCACCCACCTCCCCACACCCCCACAATCCCTCAGTCACCTGAAGAGGTCCCAGGTTCAAGATCCACTCTACAGATCAAAGACATGTCTTGCTGCTGGAACCAGCAACTCCTATATGAGAAAGTAAGGTAGATGCGGTCCAATGTATTTCAATGGGGGTTTCAATTTTTATACATAACTTTTCATTTTTTGAGATTTTGACCTCAGATTTTCAACATGGCCTTTTGGGGACCCCAACTCATGAACAACAGAACCGTCATTAATCAACTCCTGCCACAAATGTGATTTTGCAGTCGATTGGTAAAATCACCTTTCTGGTAGAATGTGTGTAACCAAGTCATATTGTTCATCAGGTGGGTTCATAAGAAGGGTATGATGAAAATTTGTGATCAAAATTATTTAAAATAGCAACGTCATGCCCATTCATTGCAATTTAGCTATGCACACTCGTAACTTTGGGAATTTTAAATATTTTGACCCAAATTTTCAACACAGCCTTCTTATTACCCCACCTTATGTATGTCATGACTGTAATTTTTAAAATCCTGGCCAAAATGTGTTTTTTTACATGTGCGTGGAATGGAGTTCCGGATGTGCACATTACATTTTGGAGGGATCTGAAAAATGTCTGCACTATGTACATGAGGTGGGATAATATCATGACTATGCTGACAATTTGGCCACTGTTGTCCTATGAATGGAAGCACAGGGCTCAGAGAGCCCTGTATTTCCTCAGCTACATAATATACGTATCTATGGAGGGATGGAAGCGCAGGGCCTGGAGGCCCTTGCACTCCCACAGGAAAATAAGGATACAATTATACTATCTTAGAAAGTAAGGAAATTAGTTGCAAAAAGCTCTATTAATGCATCAGTTAGGGTTAAAACAGCAAAAGTAGGGAAATGTGACATTACGGTTTCCAACCTAACACCTCACCCTGCACACCAACAGGCATTGAGGGTGTGCCTTGGGGTCATCAGCCCTGACACTCACCCAGTTCTCCTATACTATACTATACATATCTCAGCTTATTTACTTATGGAATGGGGTGAGCGTTAAGGATGATGACACCAAGGCAGACCCCCAATGTTCATTGGTGTGTGCAGGGTGGGGTGTTAGGGTTGGAAACCTTAACATCACAATCCCCTATTTTTATCACCTTAACCCTAACTGATGCATTAACAGAGGTTTTCGCAACTAATCACACACCTAACCTTGCTGTGGAGCTGTCAATTGTGGTCACATATGGACTGTGGAGGGCTACCAGGGTGGTCACAGACTGTCTGTCCTGCACTCCCCTGCATTGTTCCACTGCCTCATAGCCATTTTGGGCAGCATGGTGTTATGTTGGAGTGGCACTGCTGTGCCACTAGGTGCTCATGTAGGCATGATTGGCCACCTGTTGCTGCACACAGTCAATGGGCACCTTCCATGGTATGGTGCTACCACACACTGTGTGTGGCCCCAGACAGCAACAATTCCACATCAGTGCATTCAGGACCGGGTCCATGTGCCTCCATGTCTTGTCCAACAAGCACTGTGATGAGGTTGCACATTCCATTCACAGCCACAGAGCAGTGCGGTGCTCAGATCTGTCTCAACACCTCACCAGTGCTGCCGTCCCATGCCACCATGACTATGGCATAGTCATGTGGACTGCTGTGTGGAGGTCTGTGCCCTTCAGTCGGTGTTGTTGCTGTCTCAGTGCCCTTGTGTTTCCCACGCCAACACTGTGTGTATTGCAGGTTGTTGTCATGATGGGCCTAGGTGAAGTGTCTGAAGATGAGGCTGGCCCAGATCCTTTGGCCCACATCAGTATTGTATGCCCGCCTGTTCCCATGCATCTGTCTGTCTGTACACAGTTCCTCCTCTGCAACCACAATATTTTCTCCTGGTTCCAGGTCCACTTCAGGCATCATGATGCAGTGTGCTATGGCCATGTTGTGGAGGATGCAGTGCATCACTAAGATTTTGCAGGCCATGTCCGGTGTATACTGTAGTGCTCCATCTGACCTGCCAAGGTTTCAGAACTGCATCTTCAGAAGTCTAAATGTATGTTCAATGACAGACCACATTGCAGCATGTGCCTCATTATACCGTGTCTGTGCACCAACCACAGGGTTCCGGACTGGTGTCATGAGCCACGGTTTCTTGGAATAGCCACTGTCACCTGTGAATGGAAACACATAGATGTTACTGATGCGTACACATCCTACACCTATTCCTGTACATATATCCATAGGGCTGCACTTCTGGGGTGTGTCTGAAATCTGGCTGGCTGTGCCATTCATCTATTCCCCTGGCTATGCACAGTCAACATGGACACCCTATATGCGCATGCTGTTTTCCTGCATGCGTCCAATGCTGTGCCTTATACTGTGCTGTACCGCCACATACATCTTCCAGATCACACAGCATCTGGTCATTGTGGCAGCGACACTGGTGCATATACACTGTTGTACTCTGCCCTCCTGTCCCATGGTCCTGCTGTGGACCCCACATTTCATGCCCTGTGTAAAATGTGTGCACCCCCCCCCCTTGCAGCACTGCAGGGTGGCAGTGTTCATAAGTACATGTCCATGTCATATCTATGAGCCAGCCATCCTGGATTATACCATTCTCAAAGATCTGACACAGACCGCTGTTCATGTTGATGAATGCGTCTTGGCATGACCAAGGGTGCTTTGCAGCCATGTCAAGTATGCAGCTATGGCTGTCACACACCACCTGGACATTCATGGAGTGGTACCCCTTTCTGTTTATGTACACCTCTGGTTCCACAACTGGTGCCCTGATGGCGATGTGCATGCAGTCATTTGCACCAAGCACATGGGGCAGGTCAGCAATGCCATAGAATTCCTGTTTGACAGCTTGCTGCTGCTGTGCATTCATGGGGAATCCTATGTATGGGTATGCCTTGAGTACCAGAGCATCCATGAATTGCCTCAGGCACTGGGACACGGAGGGCTGGGATATGCTCATGGTATCTCCACTAGCTGTCTGGAATCCACCACTGGGCAAGACATGTAGTGCTGCACTGACCTTCACCTCTATGGTTAGCACTCTCCATCTGCATGTCCAGGTCTGCATTTCCTCCCTCAGGTCCTAGTATAGCTCTGTTATGGCTGCCTTGCCCAGGCAGTATCAGGCAATACATTAGTCCTTAGTTAAGTCAAGGTAAGATGTTTGTTGATGATATATACACCTCGCATGTCTCCTGCATGTGGCTGCCCTGTGTGGCCCTGGGCAGCACCACCCTGTTGTTGGGTGCATCTCCATTACTGTGGTATGATGGCCAACCTCACGGCCATCAGAACTACAGCTTCTGACATATCTGTGTTCTGTTGCTATTGCTGCTGCAGTGTTGCCTCACAAGAGATGCTACTCGGACTGACTGCTGCCTGCAACCTTTCTATGCTCAAAGTGTCCTTAGATCATCTGTGGCTGGTCTAGTGGGTGTTAGAAATTTACAGCACATTCCAGCATTGAGAATGCCAAATTAGGGAATGGTGCATTGGTTTTTGGGCACACACCATGTTGTGCCAGGTTGCAGCAGTTATGCCAGTGCAAGGGTGGTGCAGGACACTTTAGCACACACAACCTGCATTTAGCGCAACACGTGGTGCACAGTACACTGTGCACCATTCTGTTCAGTGCATGCATCTTGCGTCCTATGGGATCCTTTGAGAATCAAGCTCTGAATGTTTCTACCTGTCCCATAATGCTGAGGGGCAATTCAGACCATCTTTTTAAGTCCTGCTCCACCACTTGCAAATGGAGGGTATAATTAACCTCAAAGATTTTGTTCCTGTCTTTGGGGATCTATATTCCTAAATACCAAAAGTGGGAAGATACCCACTTGGGACATTGTTTAACCCACTCTGAGGGTAGCTGCCCACTAAGATAGATTGTCTGAGATAAGTCTATATTGGTTTTAAAGCCTGAGGCCATAGCATATTCCTCCAATATGCATCTCAGTGTATGTAGGTTGGTTGTCGGGTCCTGTATAAACAATATGGTGTCATCTGTGTATAAAGATATAAGCGTCTCTTCCCCTACCACCCCAATCCCTCAATTTTCCATAAATAACCTAATGGCTGAGGCCAGGAGTTCAATGCTTAATGCAAAGAGGAGAGCAGACAGGGGACAACCCTGTGTGATACCCCTCTTCATTGCTATTTTACTGGAAAGGACCCCATTAGCCCTAACCTGAGCCACAGGGTTCCCCTACAATGCTTTGACTCTACTAATGAATGTATTGCCCATCCTGAATTTCACCAAAGTCTTTCCTAAAAAGGCCCAGTCTATATAATTGAATTCCTTTTTGGCATCAATGTCTAGAAGCACACTTGCCTTGTTACTCCACTGCATAGCGTCCATCACAATGTGTAACTTACAAATGTTATCTTACTTATGCCATTGGTGAATAAACCCTGTTTGTTCTAAGTGCATAACTGAACCTACTATCTGATGCAGCCAGTTTGCCATAACCTTGGCAAATAATTTAGTATCCTGATTTAGCAGCGATGTGGGCCTGTATAAGCTTCAGTACAGGGAATCCTTCCTGGGTTTGGGCAGAACTGTAATGTGTGCCTCCTGCCACATATATGGGGCATCCTCTGTCTCCTATATACTGTTAAACAGGGTTGTCAAAGTGGGAACTAAAGCCACAGAAAAAGTCTCATAAAACTCTGATTCAAATTCAGCCACTGTTTGCCTGGTTAAAGTGCAGAGTTCTCTCAGATTAGGTTTCGTCTTTGTGCTGTACCTATTAGCTTCTATTTTACGTAATCTAAAAGCCAGCAAATGGTTGCCAACTTCAAAATATCTCTGAGAAATCTCAGCTGGGCCTCCACTTTGCACTGTGCCAAGGAACTGAGTTCTGATCTCACCTACTGTAGGCTGCTGAGGACTTCCCTAGCTCCCCTTCCCCGTTTATGCTCCTTTTGCAACTGTGAAATGTCATCCATCAGTGTCTTTGGTTTTTCATGCTGCTAACTCTAGTTAAAGGATGCACAGGCTATAGC
Source organism: Neoceratodus forsteri (assembly GCA_016271365.2). Taxonomy (NCBI): domain Eukaryota; kingdom Metazoa; phylum Chordata; order Ceratodontiformes; family Ceratodontidae; genus Neoceratodus; species Neoceratodus forsteri. The sequence continues at coordinate 379,011,393 of CM057449.1, forward strand.
ATGGCCCTGAATCACTGCCTTAAGTCCATCCCAGATACATTTCTGGGTAGTGTCTTGAGTGGTGTTAACCCTAAAGTACAGCACAGTTTCCTTCAAAATTTTGTTAATAAAAATCTCATCATTCGGTAGGCTATTGTTTAGGCATCAAACTGAATCACCTTTTTTCTGTTTCGGGGTCAGAGGGAACGTGATAGGGGCATGGTCAAAAAGGATGATCAGAAAAGTGTCTGTCACTTGTACCACAGGGAGGTGAGATCAAGAAATGTAAAACCTCTCCAGTTTAGAGTAGCTACTATTGGGTGGGGAGTAGAAGGTATAGTTTTGGTTTGGGGGTTAAGTTCCCACCATGAATCAACCATCCCTTGTTCTTCCCTTAGTCCCCTAAGGCACCTTCCCTCATCCTTCCTTGTCATTTATATACTTGATGAGGCTTCTAAATCAGGCTGTTCTACTGTATTCCAGACCCCAGCCACCTCTAGTATTCCTGGGGGACAGAAGGTCAGTTGTGTAAATACCTGCTGAAAAAAGGCTGAAGTAGTAGGGGTTGGGCTGTAGATATTAACTATATGCAGCACCTGTTGCACTTGCTGAAGGGCTACCCCTGCCATTCTACCATCTTTATTTGAGAAGTTGTCAAGCAACTGCCATTGTAACCCTCTCATTAGTAAGATGGATATACTCCAGCAGTATTTTTTACCAGGGTTAGGGTCAGCTTTCACATCACCCACCCACTATTGTCTTAAATTGAACCACATATTAACATTCCAAAAAAATAAAGGACAATTATTTCTAGCAAAGGACTCACAAATCCACTATTTTCATGACAGTTACTTGACAAGACAGCATTGTCAAGCTTTCAACGCTGTAAGAGCTGGGATGAGGAAACTCAGGATTAAGCATTCATTACAGATGCCAGCTAAACTAAACATATCATATCAAATCAAATCAAATCTTTATTTATTCAGGCGATCACCATTGAGTAAACTCATTCACAAGGTGGACCTGCTGTTTGTCAAGGACAGTTATACATACATATATTAAGGTGCAGTATACAAAATGAGCAAAAGGATACAAGTAAACTTACAGCAACATGGTAGGTACGATATATACATTCCAATTGTTCACATAAGAACCTACATGCATTACATAACATTACTACGGTATTTACAACCTTCATGGACATAGAAGTTAAGGTATCATGTTTATTAATGCCTCTATAGAAAGGTACAATTATTTACATTTCAGCCCTCAGAAACTGTTTATATGCTTGGGTGAGGGTCCTAGGCTACAGAGAGACCCACAGTGAAGACTGTATCTCCTGCTTCAGTGGCGGCAGGAGATTAGTAAGGGAGAAAGAGGCGCCAAGGGTTCTGAGGGCCAGTAAGGCAGCTGATTAGTGACTAGTTAAATAGGGAAGGAAGGAACTGGGTTTGTGGCTGACTGTGGTAAGACTAGAGAGGGAACCATCAGCGGGACTGCTAGGGACTATGGAAACACTTACAGAATTCGGTGAACGTTTTGTCATAAATAGTCCTAAACAGGGCAATACTGACAGGAGAGCTAAGTCTCAACGATCTTTGTATCCTATTCCAGAGTGTGGCCAAAGCATGGCTTATGGAGGCCCTACCAAAATGGTAACTGATCCTGGGGATTTTCACAGAAATTAGTGAATGGCTTTATAGGTCATAGCTACTCATTGGACTTAAGGGGAGACAGGCAACAATGTAATCTGGGAGTTTGTTGGTGAGGGTTCGAAGTGTCCAGAGGGCTGCATTTCTACATTGTCTGTATTGCAGGGAAGACCAACCTACTGCTGCTTATAGGGAGCAGTGATGTGTGGAGGACGGGAGGCCAGTTATGAATTTTAAAGCTCTATGGTACAGGACATCCAGTTTTGCAAGTTGTGAGATGGAGCATTGGCCATAGATAATGTCGACGTACTCGATTAGTGAGAGGAATGCAGATTGAACAAGCTGTCTTTTTGCATCTGTAGTCATGAGGTGTTTAATTCTGAAAAAGAGGCCAAGCCTCTGCCTAAGTTTTTTCATCAATTCTTCTGTGTGTTCCAAAAAGGAGAGTTTTTTTTCCAGCCATATGCCCAGATATTTGAATTCAGGTACAAATTCAAGATTTTTGCCTAGTAGGGTGGTTATGGGAGGAAATGTACCAGCAGCAGCAGAGTAGGCCCCAGTGCTGGACGGTGAAAAGAGCATGGCCTTATTTTTTTTTGCATTTAGTAATAGCTTTTTGTAGAGAAGCTGGTTCTGCAGTGTGTTGAATTAAGTTTGTAGTTCTGAGCATGTGGCTCCAGGAGAGTCACGACTTAGAGCACCGTATCATCGGCAAACAGGTGTATACTGGCTTCCTTGATTCCTAAATCCAGGCTGTTGATGTAGATGGTGAACAGTAGAGGGCCCAGTATGGATCACTGTGGGACTCCTCTTTTTATTGGTTTGAGTGGAGACAGCTCTCCTTCAGCCTTGATTTGTTGCTGCCTATCAGAGAGGTAGTCCTGGAACCAATCCAATGAGATTGAGTCCATGCCTATGATTTTTAGGGTGGAGAGAAGTAGGCAGTGGTCAACAGTATCGAAGGCCTTGCTGAGATCTAAAAACACCGCATAAACGCGTTTTTTATTGTCAAGGTCCCATTGCCAGTCATTAGTGACTTTGGCCAATGCTGTAATAGTACTATGCTTTGTTCTAAAGCTGGACTGCATTGGGTTAAGCAATGAAGAGTCATCTAGGAACAATCTCAACTGTATATCCACAATTTTTTCCATCATTTTCAAAAGTATAGGTAAAAGAGAGATTGGCCTATAATTGTTTAGGTCACTTGGGTCCTCTGCTTTAAATAGTGGGATAACATGAGCAGTTTTCCATTCTGTGGGATGGGAGCCTTGAGCTAGGGACAAGTTGAATAGGTGTGATATAGGTGTGGCAAGTATGTGGTATGCAATTTTCAGAAAGTATGGGTTGAAGGAGTCGACTCCTGCACTTTTTCTAATATCTAGCTGTAGCAGAAGGTCTTCAACTTCTTTAATGGTGGTTGGGGAAAAGGAGAAGATCATATTTTTGTTACTTGGTTCAGGCGGCTGGACTTTTAGCTGCGGATGGAGACTACTTACTGGTGCATTATCGAATGCCATGCCCGCGGTGGAAAAGTGGTTGTTGACGGCTTGAAGAATCTCAGATTTGTTAGTGATAGTGACATTGTCAATGGTAATTTTGGAGGGTAGTACAGTACCTGGTGAATAGCCAGACAGTTCCTTTACGTTGGACCAGAATTTGGTAGGGCTGTTGGATGCGGAGAGCAATTCATTTTGGCAAAAATTGGCCTTGGCCTCTCTGATCAGTTTCGTGCAGACATTCCTAGCTGTCCTAAAGAGACACCAGTCTGCGTCGGCATGTGACTTCCTGGCCTTTTTCCATAGTTGGTATCTTTTGAGTAAAGCTTTCTTCAGGTCCGGTGAGAACCATCGGCAGGTTCTGTTTTTTATTTGAGCTTTGGTCAAAGAAGCATGTTTTTTAGGGCACTGGCTATGATTTTGTGGAGAACATCATTGGCATCACTTACAGATTTAGCCAGGTAGAAACTCTGCCAGAGCAGAGAGTTTTTAGATTGTTGACGTAGGCCAGAGGGTCAAAGTTCCGTCTAGATCTTTTGGTAGAGAACGTTGATGTAGATAGTGGTTTAGTGATGGTTCTTATTCCAGCTATAAGGCAGTGGTCACTAACATCAGCTGGAAGGATACTGGCATGAGAAAAGTAATGTGGTTTGTTGACAAGGAGGACATCCAGGAAGGTGCTTCTCACTGGATTTTTTTTTGTTGATGCGAGTTGGTTCAGTTATAAGTTGGGTGAACCCATGGGAGTCACAGAATTGTTTTAGAGGTAGTGATCCATAAGATAACCAGTCGTAGTTAAGGTCACCTAGTAAAATTGTTTCCAGAGATGTCGCATCCATTTGTGATGACAGATGAGTCAAGAGCTGTGGTCCTGCTGCTGGTGGTCTATAGCAGCCCATTATGCAGAATGCACTAGATTGGGATGGTTCAACCCTAAGAGACAGGCATTCAAATCCCCCAGCAATGGAAGCAGCATCTAATATAGATACTGTGAATTTGTTTTTAACATAAATGGCTACTCCCCCCCCCCGTCTGCTCTAAAAAGGAGGTAGTCGGGGATACTGACCTCACTGTCTGGTGTGGATGCCCGAAGCCAGGATTCCGAGATCACAAGAATGTCTGGGGCAGTATGAATAATCCAGGCCTGGATGGAATCCAGCTTTTTTAGGAGGCTGCAGACATTGGCATGCAGGAAACTGATTCCTTTTAGAGTAGCAATGTCAGACGGTGATGAGATCAACTTTGTGGGGCCAGGATTAAGTTCGATGTCTCCTGAGCATAATAGTAGAAGGAGCAGAATTCTTCTCAGGTTGGCAAGAAGATTTTTAAAATCCCGGATCTTGTTGCATTTATTGCAGGCTATATTGCTTGGATCTAGGGACCGAATCGTCCTCTTGTGTTGCCCTGTCAATGCGTAGCTTAGGGTCCAGGCAGAGTAACACCAGACTATGCAGTATTTAGGTGGCTGAGGTTTGGGGCCATGCATAGCCGAGTAGATTGCTGTCCCACTTCTAGTAGATTCAACATACTTTGAGTGAATCAGAGGCAAACAGGGGCAGCATGTTATGTTCATATTCTTGGTATGTGGGTATACTGGTAGCGTAGCGCAGGTCTCTTAACCGGAATCAGATCTGTCTGGAGGTCAATTCATATTAGATAGCACGGAAAGGTAGGCTAGTAAGCAAAACCAGCCTAGACCTACCATGTTTGCTTTTGCACAACAGTGAAGTGTACTACCAGGGGAACTGCTAACCAGAGTCTTTGGGTCCCCACGTTTATTGTAGCAGTTGGTACTGCTGCGAGATTTTGGGAGTCAGTGCTCAATAAAAGAAGTTGAGTGTAGCCCTGGCAGTAACACGTGTCACAACAACATTTATTTAATGCAGAAACTTTACTGAGAGGAAGAGAATAAAGAGGATGACGAAGAACATATAGGTTGCAAGAGATATGATGTTTCTTCACTAGGGGCTGTGGAGATTCCTGTGCAGAGTGGAGAGGACCAATGGAAAATTGAGGACGTGGCTAGTGGGGCTATAAAATAACACTCAGAGAGGGGGATGGGCAGGTGGTCGAAAATTTGCAGCTTTGCCATACCTTGCTGGCCGGGAGCACCCGGGGCAGTGTTCTCGGGTGGCAGCTAGAGAAGCGCTGACTGCCCGGTGGCCGCTCGTCCTGCGGCTGACGATCTGGAGTCTATAAGGGAGACAGAAGAGGGGACTACCAGTACTAGTCCCAGTCAGCTGAGGCCAGGCAGACCAGTGGAGAAGCAGAGCTAAATTTACAGGACAATAGGAGCGATTTCCTGGGAGCCCCCTATGTCTGGCTGGTGTCTGCATGGATTCTAAAGAAGGGCTGTAATTACTTTAAATTGTATCATCCTCTTACAATTCTGGCAACAGATTTTACACAATGAGACTTCCTACATTCAATTCAAACAGTTTCAATTTCAAGTTTCCCCTGGAAACAGAGAGAACAGCTCCTTTTTTGCTAAAGTAAATTAAAAGTAAAGGGTAGAGGGGCGAGCCAATTGGAGTCCACCTAAGGAAGGCGCTCGAGCTCCGATAGGCTGAGGCTTTGCCATACCTTGTTGGCTGGGAGTGCCCGGGGAAGTGGTCTCGGGCAGCGGCTAGAGAAGCGCCAACCACCCAGTGGCCACTCGTCCTGCGGCTGATGATCTGGAGTCCCTTGCTGGCCGGGAGAGCCCGGGGCAGTGGTCTCGGGTGGCGGCTAGAGAAGCGCCGATATGTGGGGAGGACGTATCTATTTGGAGACCCAGTAGTAGTAGATAAGAATTTGATAAACTTAAAAGAGACTTTGAATGTCATGAATATACTCATGATGTCAGTGATCAAGAAGAAGGCTGAGAAAAGTGACGGCAGAGACTTTATTGGAAAAGATAGCCTCTGAGGTTCACACTATGTTTCAAGAACTTTATTAATTAGGCACTGTTCAGTTTTTGTCCATTAAGATTCAGAGCTCATTGATAAATATTTCTGGGTTGGGGCTCCATGTAACGTGGGGCACTTAAATTGTGTTTTTTCTTCACAGCACTTTACTCTCCTCGGTGTCTTTGGGAAAAGATGGCAGTGACCATGTGGCCAGTTTCTGACATTGGTTGTCTTTGCTGGTGATGGCAAAATGGCTAGGAACAAGGAGCTAGAGGTATGGGCATATTTCATTTCTATGCCCACAGAAAGGTAAGCCTGATTCCCCATTTATACTGCTGTTACCTTTAAATTATCATGATTACATCCACCAGGCATGCAGCAATCACTATGTATTTGGCTTAGTTTAATTTTAGCATAGGTTTATGAAATTTATTTAGGCAGTCACATGTGATCTGTCCCTTTTCCCGTCCTCCATTTTCTCAGTTTTACGGTGCCCTTTTATCTGTTTCTGCCCCCAACCCCTATTTCCTCCTATTTGTTCCTGCATTGGATAATATATGCTGTCACTTACTGGCTAATATCCTGACATGCCTACAGTCCCCAAATGCTGTACCAATATGTGCGTATGCACTTTACAAGCAAACATAAAAAGGCTCCAAGGCAGAACCAAAGAACTATAGGCAGCATAATATTCATAGTAGGAAAGCTGCTGGAGACAATCATAAGAAATGAAACTGTCAAACACAAAAACAACTCGGACTCAGTGACCCTTTTCATATTTTGTAAGAGGAAATCATGGCAAACAAAGCACACTCATTTTCTGAGAATATGACAAAGAAACCAGCTGTAGGAAATCATGTGGAGGTTACATATTTGGATGTCTATAAAGAATATGATACTGTTTCACACAGGAGGCTATTTCATAAACTACAAAACCTAGGCTTAACAGCTGGGTGAGATAAAATGGGTTAAAAATAGGTGCAGGATAGGAGACAGAGAGTCACTATAAAAGGTAATTAATCAACATGGAAACAAGTGACCAATAGGGTAAAAAGCGGGGCTGTTCTGGGACCTATGCTATTCAATATATTAATAACTGACCCAGAGGTGGGTGCCACCAGACTTATCTCCATGTTTGCTGATAACTATAAGATGGGAAAAACAGTGACATCAGAATAAAGAGGTAAATAAAATGCAGTAGGATCTGGATAGATCTGAGAACAGGCCTGCACAATGGTAGGTGAATATCAGTTTTGAAACCTGAATGACTATGCATATAGGAAAAAACTAAAATACAAAAAAAAAATTACCTGAATGGTAAGGGGATTACTGAAACCCAGCAGGAAAAAAGCATAGGCTTTCCATATGTTAGTGCATAAGGGCCATGGGGAGAAGTGCTTGAGCACAAAACTCCGATAAGGTTGAACATAAGCCCTATAAGTAGGCAAAATAATGGTTTTAAACTTGCTAATGAATTCCCTCCTAATGTTGCCTAACACCAAGTTTGCTATTCTGTACACCCTGGAATATTGCCACAAATATTTTAAGTCATCAGTAACAATAACCCCTTGGATCATTTTCTTCCTTTACTCTTTCCAGTTGATTTTCCCCATGTGGTACTTATGCATTTTTTTTTATATTCACCATCTTTTTCCAAAAAAAGATTTTTTCCAAAAAACATATTACTAAACAAGAAAAAATGTAAATATACAGTAATCATACATAGTGCCAGGAAGCTAGTAGTGTCCACATCTGTAAATAATGAATATGTACACAGTTTCAGCAGGGCTTCAAAGTATCTGGTACTTGTGTATTTTATAACTGACGTGCAATACTTTATATTTCTCTGTGTTAAAGATCATAAGCCACTTGTAAACCTACTATTTTGACATGTCTCAGTCCCTTTTCAAAATGGCAGAATCTCATTCTGTAGGCACTAGCCTGTATATCTTGGAATCAGCAAACTTGAAGACCCAGTTCCTCGCACACTCCTCCAAACCGCTTCTGTAGATTTTGGCAACAATAGGGCTCGGAATAACCCTTAAAGTACCCACTGGTCACAACTATCCAGTCGGACATCTCCTCTTTCACCTAAACCCTCTGTTTCCTTCCAGCCAGCCATCTTTCAACTCAGTCAACTAAGTATCTCTTAAAGCCTAATGCATATAATTTCCCAGTTCACCCGTGGTGAGGCAACTTATCTAATGCCTTATTAAAATTGAGACAGACCATATCCAGAGGCTTACTATACCACTGTCCACCTCTACAGCTTATGCAGATAATGTAGCATTTTCATCTAGTAAGATATCTTTTTCAGAAATCATGTTACCCATTCACAAACAGTCCCCTGTCATTCAGGTATCTGATCAATTCCTTGAGGGCTCATTCGAACACTGAACAGACCACAGCTGGGTCAAACTAACCAGTCTATAATTTCCAAGTTCTCATCTCCTGGCTTCATTATGCAGAAGCATCAGTGGCCACCCTCCAATCCTCTGTAACACGTCTCAATCAAGGAAGTGTTAAAAATGTCAGTCAGCTGTGCAGTTAGCTCATTTGCTCTCTTCTTCGGCACTCATGGATGAAAACCATCCTGTCCTTCCTGAATATCTGCTTGCATCTAATTCTCTTAGTTCCTTTTCCACCATGATTTCCTGAATACTGATTTTCTTTCACTAGCTGCTAAATTCTCATAACCAGCCCCTTCATCTACTGTACTCTTGAAAACAGATGCCGTTCTAGAATTAAATACCTTTCAAACAAAATTGTTCAGATAGGCAGCAATATAGAAACATAGAAACATAGAAGTTGACGGCAGATAAGGACCGCAAGGCCCATCCACGCTGCCCATTTCTTTTTCTACCTTATAAATGTGCCATCGGCCTTTGCTCTGTCAGTGGCCTATCTATTCATAGTCATTTGTATTGCTCCCTTATGCCTATCCCATGCCTGTTTGAAGCCATGCACTGTATTCATAGCCACCACTTCTTGTGTAAGCCATTCCATGCATCCACCACCCTTTCTGTGAAAAGAATTTCCTCACATTCCCCCTTAATCGGCCTCCCTCTAATCTCATGCTGTGTCCTCTTGTCCTGCTATTTTTCTTATATTTAAACATGTTAGACTCTTTCACCTTGTTTATGCCCTTAAGGTGTTTGAATGCCTCGATCATATCACCTCTCTCCCTCCTTTGCTCAAGGGTATACATATTGAGCTCCGTTAATCTGTCCTCATATGTCTTCTGATGCAGTCCCTGCACCATTTTGGTTGCCCTTCTCTGGACTGCCTCAATTTGGTTAATGTCCTTGTGAAGGTGTGGCCTCCAATACTGCATGCAGTACTCCAGATGGGCCTAACCAGTGTCTTGTACAGAGGGATTATTACCTCCCTCTTACGACTTGTGATACCCCTACTAATACACCCTAACACCCCCCTAGCCTTACCTACTGCTTTAGAGGTCTGCTTGGATGATTTTAGGTCATCAGTGATGATGATGCCCAAGTCTCTTTCTTCCTTTGTGACTGCTAGCAACTCCCCTCCCAGCCTATAGGGTGGCTTCAGGTTTCTCTTCCCTATGTGCATGATTTTGCACTTCTTTGCATTAAATGCCAGTTGCCACTCTTCTGACCATTCTGCTAGTTTATCAGATCTCTTCTCATTCTGCCCACCCCATCTGGATCATCTACTCTGTTGCAGATCTTGGTGTCATCTGCAAACAGACAAGTCTTACCCTCTAGTCCATCTGCAAGGTCACTAATGAAGATGTTGAAGAGGACTTGCCCCAGGACTGATCCCTGAGGTACCCCACTTGTGACTTGCATCTCTTCTGACTGTATACCATTTACCACCACTCTCTGTTTTCTGCCCGTCAACCAGTTTGCCACCCAGTTGACCAACTTCTGACCAACCCCGAGCCTACCCAGCTTATTTATCAATCTTCTATGTGGAACAGTGTCAAAAGCTTTGCTGAAGTCAAGGTAGGCGACATCAACTGCTCCCCTTGGTCCACCACTCTGGTTACCCAGTCAAAGAAATCTATAAGATTAGTTTGACAGGACCTTCCTTTGTAAACCCATGCTGTCTTGGATCCTGTGCCCTATTGATTCCAGGTGTTGCACTATCCTTTCCTTAAGAGTCCTCCATAATCTTGCCCACTACTGAGGTAAGACTGGCCGGTCTGTAGTTCCCTGCCTCCTCCCTGCTACCACTCTTGTGGAGGCGGGATCACATGACCCTTCTCCAGTCTTCTGGGACCTTTCCTGTGCTCAGAGACTCACTAAACAATTCTGCTAATGGCTTTGTAGTTCCTCCTTTAGCTCTTTAAGTACCCTGGAATGTATGCCATCAGGTCCCATTGCCTTATCCACCCTGAGCTTAGCAAGCTCTTGTGAGGACCTTTCTTTTGTGAAGGAGTAGTGCTCACCTCCCTCCCCTGTGTCCATGATGCTGAGCTGTGGGTCCTGCCCTACCTTCTCTTCAGGAAATACTGAGCAAAGTATCTATTGGGATAGATGCCTTTACAGGGTCCTCCTCCTCACATGCTCCTTTTCTCCATTAAGCAGCAATACCCCTCTGGACTTTCTCCTTTCACTAATGTATCTATAGAAAGTCTTGTCACCTTCTTTTACTGTTCGTGCTAGTGTTTCCTCAGTTTGGGACTTTGCCTGCCTTACTGCCTTACCTGCTTCCCTTAGGGCAGTTTGGTATGCCTCCCTATCTTCATCCCGCTGTGTTCCCTTATATTTCCTGAAGGCCAGCCTTTTGGCTCTGACCTTTTCTGCTACTGTATTTGAGAACCAAAGTGGTTTCCTTCTTCTTTTGCACTTCCTTTTCTAACACAATGGGATGTTGCTTCAAGTATTGCATCCTTAATGCTTGCCCACTTTGCCTGTACCCCCTCACCTGTGTTTCTTTTTGCCAGGGCTAGCTTAACTCTGTTGGCCATCTTATCAAAGTCAGCTCCTCTGAAGTCCCATATTTTTGCCTTGGAATGGGATGATTTAGATGTAGTAGCCAAACTGAACCATACCATGTGATGGTCACTGGCCCCAGGTGACCTTCTACCTGGAGATCTGTGATCCCTTCTTTGTTAGTCAGTACTAGATCTAGGATAGCCCTGTCTCTTGTGGGTTATTGTACCAGTTGTTTGAGGCCCTCCCCTGCAGGAATCCAGTATGAGTCTAGTTCTGGCAGATGTTCCTGCTGGTATTGACCAATCTGTATCCGGCATGTTGAAGTCTCCATTATCAGAACCTCCCTTTAGCTGTCATGTTTTGTATATCTTCTAACAGTAATGTGTCTATGTCCTCCCTCTGGTCTGAGGGCCTGTAGACAACCCCAGTTCTTATGGCTGTCCCATTTCCTGTTTCCAGGGTGACCCACAGTTCTTCTGGCTCCTTATGTGTATTCTGAATTTCTGTAGCTTTGATATTTTCATTAACATACAGGGCCACTCCTCCCCTCCTTTTTGCACCTCGGTCTCTTCTGAACAATACATAGCCAGGTACTGAAGTCTCCCAAGTGTGGTTACTGGTAAACCACGTCTCACTAATTGCTACTATGTCCAGTTTAGCCTCTGACATTATTGCCTGCAGGTCTGGGATCTTATTTCCCAGACTGTGAGCATTTGTGTACATGATTTTCCATTGGCCAGATTTTGATGTGTTAGTTGTTGGGTGAAGTTTGGCATTACCCCTGTGCGTCGTATGGGGAGACAAACCTTTTTCCCTGTGTGTTCAGTTTGACTGGAGCATTCCACTGAATAGATTGGACCCACCTCCTGGGATTTTTTTTCCATTTACAGTACATAGCTCAAAATATTTTCTTACTTATTCCTCCTTCACTGGCTCTCCTTAATTCCATACTAGCCTTTGCATCCCATATAGATCTACATTTATCCTGAGCATCTTCTACAAATGCAAACATGTTTGATCTCTGTTTCTCTCCTTAGAATGCTTTCTTTTTATGAACTGTATTAGTTCTCTTGTTAGCCACATAGAAGCCCCTTTGACCTCCTGCTTTTGTTCCTTTTTTGCATACACTCTGACTATGCCTGTGATAACAGTTATTGCAATCTACTCCATTTCATAGTTATATTGAGCTATTCAAATTACTTTGCCCACCCTGCCCTTTGCACTGCAGTAATAGCCTAATCATTAAAATTAAATGTCCTAAAGTTCCCCGTCATAGTTCTGCTTTTAGTATGGCCTGACCCCCAGTTAACTATGAAATCAGCTGTCACATGATTTCTGCTCTTGTGTTTGCTACCTATTTTTACATTTGGTATGCAGTCCTCTCTTTTGGTTAAGCCAAATCCTAGCATGCCCCTCATTAGTTGGAGTATCCAATAGCTGTACTAGAAAAGAGTCATGGATAGCCTTCCAAAAGACTTGCCCCTGTTACTCTTTGCAGTGTAAGCCCAGTCAATTTAAGGATAATTAAAATCTCCCACAACTAATGTGCTACCAGTAGAGCACATATTCTTGACTCTGTCATGCAAGTGGTCATCAACGGTTTGGCCTTGTCCTGGCAGCAGGATATACATTATGCCCAATGACATTTGTTATGGACCACTAACAGTTCTGACATTAATATCTTCCACTTTGTCTACACCATTGCCTACCCTCAAAGTGAGTACATTTTCTTGGACAATGGCTGGGTTCTGCCGAGCTGCTGCCGTGGCTCACAGGACTGAGCCACAGCAGCAGGAACCAGGAGCTGCGTCTGGGACGGATTGATTCCTGGTCCGGAATATTTTATTTTTGTTACTTGTGCACTCCTGAGTTGACCCCCAGAGTTGAGAATCTTTAGTGGGGGTCCAGCAAGCACAGCCCCCCAACAGGGTGTCGGGGCAGAGCCCCACAGAACAAAGATTTATGCCTCAGGCAGCAATATAGCTCTGATTTGTTATGAGGCATAATTCTGTGACATTATTTATTTATTTTTATTTTTTATTTTATTTTATTTAGTTTTTGTTGACCGGGTAAGTGCACTAGACAAATCCTGCCTATTTTCAGGCATGACCCGGGAGGAGGGGGATACAGATGAATGCCAACTGACCTTGAACCAGATTAAGCTGTAGGTGGTATTTTTAGTGAATGAGGGAAATTTGGCCAGGACACTGGGGAAATTCCCCTACTGCATTGCTGGCAATAGGGGGACTTGCTGCTGACTAGTTCACTTGTGGTCGGTCTCTGAGGTGGACGGTCACTTGGGAGCAAGATGAGGAGTCATCTTGAATAGTAAAATGTGTGACTTTACAGGGACACCTGAGCGTCAGTTATCCGTCGAGAATATGGAGGAAGGAGATATTGTTGTATCCACGGAGGATTTAGCCAACTTTGTGGAATCGAAGGGAAACCTTTCTCGTAAGGGACTGCTGGAGGAATGAGAAAGCTGCTAGAGAAACGACTTTCTGATTTAGCTCGAGAACACAAGCGTGTGAAACTGCAATTACAAACATATGTCACCATGAAATTACCTATGAAACAGATCCAGAGTGAAGACACTGTTTGCAGCAGGATTGAGGTAGAGAATTCATCTGCAGAGTTATCGAGTGCCATTTCCTCCATAGTACAGTCTGAGCATCCCCCTGTTAGTTCTGGGTTGGCTGGCAGGTTTGAATCTGAGCAGATTCAGTGCCGAGAGCCTGTACCGGGAATTCTATTGACAGAGGTGAATCCCGACGTCTCTCCGGTTGCTATAGAGATTACGGGAGTCCCAGATGTGGTTACCAAGGAGCACGGAGGCTCCGTTTGCACCGAGCCGGTGCATACTTTGTCAAAAAATGCAGGATTTGTTTTTCGAGCTCCCTATCAAGCTGCCTCTACAGAGTTGCAACAGGCAGAGGTAAGCTGTATATTTCAAACTGAACCGCATAATCAGACAGGAGTGTCTGAATTCTCCTTTTTAAAATGTAATGTGCCCCATGGAGATAAGGTGGGAGAGGAAGGGAAAGAGAAACGGGCGGCAGTGATTTCAGCCAAAAGGAACTTAGGGGTGTCAGCTGAAGGGAAAAAGGTCTTGACACCAGTAAAAATTTCCTCTGCTCCTGCGACTCCTGGGGCAGTGCCCCCGATACAGCCATTGACTAATGATCCTTGGACTCCTGAGCAAGCCCTAAGTGCTGCTGGCTGGACTATGAATGAGGGCTCCTGGCGACCTACTCCAGATTGGGACCCTAAGTTAAACTCATCACAAAATGAACCGTCCTGGCAGCCAAGGCTGCCTGATTTACCCGTGACCCATGATAAGACTGAGGTGGAAGAAGGGAGAATTGAGCCTGCTTCTGAATCTGTACAAACTAATTCTTCTGAGGTATTAATCAACTTAAGATCAGAGACGCATGAGCACTCTATGCAGAGTAATCCTGAGGCTGACAAGCCATTAATGTCTGACTTATTTTCTAAAATAAAAAAAGAAGCAGCACCACGTAGGAATGCTGTACAGTTGAGGTATAAGGGAGGTTTAGAGGTCAGGCCTGACAGGCATTATGTAGGAAACAATTTATTGAAAGAATCCCTCCATTTTTCTCCCAGAGAGGTATTTGCCTTTATAAATATCTCGGGGAGGACAATTTTGATGTAAGCTTTCGATCAGCATATGCCCTAGATTTATTTTGGGAACGATATAATCAACTAAAATTTTCTCCTCTTTGGACCCCCTTTTTGGTAATCCCTCTGACAAAACCTTTAATCAAGTTTGTAACTATCATGTTCAGGAATGAGGGAGTTCATGTTGATGATATCTTGTATTGGCTGTCTCAAAAATGTGAGGTATTGAGCTCTCCAGAGGCTATATTAGATACCAAACAGTTTTGGACTGGGGGATGGCAGTTTAAGGTTAAACTCAGGCAGACTGAGACTGGGATTTTACATATTCCGAATTCTTTTTTGTTGGGACGAGACGGGGAGTTTGTTTTTACACTGGGCAACCTAGGGCCTGCTATAAATGTGGTTCTCAGACACATTTATCTAACTCATGTGACAAACCTCGGTGTGATAACTGTGGGGAAACTGGACATATTGCCTTTCAATGTATGAATTTCACAAAATGTGATCTTTGTGAGGAGACAGGCCATGTTTTCTCAGAATGTGAGTGAGCCGCTAAGAATAAAGCCTCCACTAGTTGTCCTGATCTTTTAATTCAGAAAGCCCAAGATTTGGCTACAGGTATTGATCCGGGAAGCCCTGTTCCTGGGGGGGGGAGTAGATCTTTCCTCTTCACATCCCGTACCAGAGCCTTTTAAGGTTCAACCTCCTGAAGTTTCTAATGATACTTTTCCCCTTCTGTCTCCTGTGTGTTATGCAAAACAACAGGAGAATATTGCCCAAGGAACCATAACTCCCTATTATCCCAGGTGAGAAGGTCCTTCAGGAATCTTAAGCCTGAAGTACCCCCCCCCCCGGAGTTCTGGAAACCAGTAATTCTTTCGAGGTTTTATCTACTCAATGGGGTGATTCAGTCATGGATTGTCAGGATCCAGATTCTCAATCTGTACAGGATAGTCCCCCTTCCCCCTGCGTGGTTCAAGAAGGATACAAAAGTAAAAAGAAAAAGAGGCGGAAAAAAGATGGTTGATGGTTTTTTTTTTTTCTTCTAACTGGCTCAATTTAATTTAGGTTCAGTAAATGTCCATAGTATATTGAACTTTAAAGGGCAACAGGTTGTTTATGATTATACTCATAGTAATTCTTTAGATATATGTCTAGTGCAAGAAACTTGGATGTATACTTTAGACCAAGCCAGGACTTTTCAAAGAGAATGGTGCTGGGGTCCTTCATATTGGTCTTTGGGCAACAATCAGCTGATGGTTTAGGGTTTCTTTTTAATTCTTACGAATTTTCCCTGTTAAAATTAATAGATCTCATTCCAGGGAGGCTGATGATTTTGGATGGGGTTTGGAGGTCCATGACTTGTAGATTCATTAATGTATACTGCTCACAATTGAAAGCAGAACGAGTGGCGTTGTTTCAAATGATAAAGCCAGTTTTGGTTACCTCCTTTGAGGTTTTTCTTTGTGGAGATTTCAACTGTGAGCTAAAAATGGGTGGTAAGAGCTCAAGGGATGCTGGCAAAAAGATCTATTGTGATTCTCATGCATTGCGTATATTAATAACCGCATCTGGGCTGGTCCTGGGTAGTAGCCACCAGCAGGGGGGGCCAAGATTTTCCTATAAAAAAAAATACGTATACATCCACTATAGATTATATTTTTTTATCAGATAGTTTTCCCTTTCAATTTTATACAATTCCAGTTTCCTTTTCAGACCATTTACTGCTTCAATGTATTTTTTCTTCTGCCTCTCTCCCTAAGTGGAAAAAAAAAAACGGTGGAAACGGAGTGCTCCTTTATTAAAGACTCCTGGTGTACTTCAAAAGATTGTTTTATTACTTAAAGCATGATTTTCAGTCTCCTTTTTATATGAGGATTTGGGGCAATGGTGGGGTGACACTAAGGATGATTTATGTCAGCTACTTAAAAACCAAGGGAGGGCCAAGGCAAATTTTAGTTTTTTAAGGTATTTAAAACTACGGCAACAGTTATATTATTTAATTTCCATGGCTAATACCTCGAAAATAAATTACTCAGCTCAAATTCAAACTTTGAAACAACAATTACAAGAGGTTCAATATAGCAGGGCTAAAACCTCACAAGTACTTTTTCAATTTGGTGTTAAAAAACAACCTCATGGGGACCCATATGAAGCCTTCAAGCAATTTAAAAATAACATTACTTTAGTTGTGCTGATAAATCAGGAGAGACAGTTAGTGGAAGATTCTAGCAGTTTACAAAGGATTATCCAGACTTACTTACTTTCTCATGCACCCACAATGCCCCCAGTGCTGAGGACATGAAACAATTTTTGTATACTATACACCTTTCAGAGTGTCAATTTGATAAATCCTTGCTAACTAACCTAATTGCGAGATCAGAAATCATGGAAGCAATCAAATGACTAAAATCTGGTACTTCACCTGGATTGGATGGATTAACTTCCGAATTATACAAAGCATTCCCATTAGAATTTTTTAAATGTTTAGAACTAGTTTTTAATTTTTTTTTTGTCTGCTATAGCTCTCCCAGTTTGGTTCTCTGAGGAGTTATTGATTTTTCTTTATAAAACTGGAAATAAAACACTCATTGAAAATTGGAGACCTATTAGTATTTTGAACACAGATTATAAACTTTTGACAGGGATTTTAAATAATAGGCTTAAACAGTATGCTGTAACAGTGCTTTCACCTTTTCAATATTGTGGGCTCCCGGGCAGGAAAATTCACCATGCACATATGATTTTATGAGATTTAATTGAATATGTTGGTCTAACGCACCAATCAGGTTGTATTATATCTGTAGATCAATGCAAGGCCTTTGTCAGAGTTTATCACCCATTTTTGTTTTTTATGCTACAACATTATGGGGTTCCTGATACTTTTATAAACTGGATTAAATTACTTTACAAGGGGACTGTTATTCATCCAATTGTACAGCAAGTACTAGGAGAGGGTTTCCAGGTACCTGCTGGGGTGCGGCAAGGGTGTCCTTTGAGTCCTTTATTATATTCATTTGTCATAGACACATTGATCCAATCAGTCTCACAGATACCTAAATTGGAACGGTTTTGGGTCCTCCCTTTTTGGAAAAACTTTATATACAGGCCTATGCTGATGATCTTTGTGTGTTTTTTTTTCAAATTATGACCAAGTGGCGGTATTTTTAGAATATATGAGGCATTTTTCTAAGGTATCCAATTCTAAAATTCAAAAGAAAAAAAGCCTGGGGCTGTTTATTGGGGCTGGAGAGACTTCAGATATAATCATTCAGGGACTTCATATTTCATCTGATCCAATAAAAATCTTGGGAATATTATATGGCCCTCAGAATTTGCCTGAATTAAATTGGGATAATGCATTGGCTTCGATAGAGGGGAAAATCAATCGGTGGAAACATTGGAAAATGTCAAAACTGAAAAGAATACAGATCATATAAAAGTTTATTATCCCTAGCCTATTGTACACTGCAATGGTATTTCCATTACCAGTTAGATTGGAAACACGAATTTATAGTTTATTTTTTCAAATGCTGTGGGGCAATAGGCTCAACCCAATAAAGAGACAACATACATACCTGAAAAAAAAAGGGGGCCTAGGGATGGTGGATCCAGTAACGTTTTTTATTACATTATTTCTATCACAAAATGTTCACATCAGATTATCATCAACAATGGCTCTGTATGGGGTATTAATTAAACAGATTTTGAGTCATTATTTTATAGCATGGCAGGTATTCCCTCCCAAGCTCCTCCAGAAACTATGTCTTCCACATTATTTTGAGCCTGTTGCAAAAAAACTTTTCAAATGGGGTGTATCTACCCAAGTGGTACAGAATAGTAACGGTTCACAACTCTATAGAATAGTAATGTCCTTGCTCTATCAAACTGAACCAGCCTTTAAAAACTGTCCCTTGCTTGATATCAAAAGGGTTCTTCTGAAATGAAATAATCCTAGGTTACCTGAACATATGTGGGAATTTATTTGGCTTTCAGTATATGGGAGAATTAGTGTTCGGGGTAATGTAAAACATAAAGCAATAAATGAAAGATTTTGTCCCTATCTTGAGTGTATTTCTCAAGTAGAATCAATGGAACACTTCTTATTTTCCTGTACATATGCTAGTTCTCTTTGGAAATTCCTGGCCCTCAAGTGGAACATGGGATGGTTAATACATATGAACTATGAAATGTTAATTTTAGGTAGTTATCCTCAGTTAGAGAGGCAGTATAATTATGACACCTGGCAAATATTTTGTTGTTGTCTAATTTATTATTTGTGGCAGGCTAGATGCCAGTGGGTTTTATACCAGAAATTAATGTCTTATGATACGGTGGGATTATTAATTCACGGGGCAATGGAAAGGGTGCATCATAAGGATTGCAAATTGGCTACCACTAGAAAGGTGGTTAATTGGGGGAAGGGATTCATGAGGTTTATTAAATATAAATAGGTTGATTTCACTTATCTGGTTTTGTAAGTGTGTTTTACTCTGTTAATAAACTGTGGGGGGGATCGGGTAATGTTTGGGTAGTTGTCAGGATGTTGAATTTTTTTTCAGTTCTCTGTATGATTATTTTTTGTTTATCTTCTTTATTCTTCTTTTTATTGAAGATATCTGTGATGTAACACAGTTTATGATTTCTTTTGTTCTGTTATTATCAAAATGACTATTATTGATTTCCTGATATTTTTTGTTTTCATATATTATTTAGTGTGCTTTAACACTGTTTGTATTATTTTTTTTTTATGTTTTTTTGATGTTATTATAATAAAAATTTCCCCTACTCTTTTCGATAAGTGCCTTGGGATCTTTAACATCCACCTGAACTACCACCAATCCAGGCAGATGGGACCTCGGTTTAACGTCTCATCTGAAAGACGGCACCTCAGAAGTGCAGCACCCCTCTCATGCTGCACTACAGTGTCAGTACTGGGATATTAACTCAAGTGCCAGATGTGGGAACTGAACCCACAGCCCCTTCATCTCCCAGCCTCAGAGGCGAGTGTGCTACCTACTGAGCCACTGACACTGACCCCATGCCATATTTCTCAAGGGAGGTGGTGTCAAGGGTAAGGGCAAAAAGGGTAGTATTCAGTAGATACAAAGAGATGCAGAGGGAAGAGGACAGACAGGCATACCAGCAAAAAAAGAAGTAAGCAGGGAAGGTGGTGAGGGGCACAGAGGTACAAACTGAGAAGAGAATTGCAAGGGAGGTAACAAAGGGGGGCAAGATCTTTTCTAGACCTTTCTTATGTATGCAAGTGAAAAAAGAAAGACACAGGGGAGAACTGTGTAGCAGAGTGGTGCAAAGGCAGACTGTGCAGAGAATGATCAGAAAAAGCAGATATCATGAACTTCTGTTTTGTCTTCACAGTGAAAGGGAAAGGGGATGGTCTATGTACAGGTTACAGAACCACTGGAGGGAGGGAAGTAGACACAAGTACATTCAAGGTAGAAAGAGTCCTGAAGGGACTTGCGAAACTGAGAGTGGACAAGGCTATGGGGCTGGGTGGTATACATTCAATGGTATTGAAGGAGCACCAGGAGGTACAGGCTGCACCTCTGACAGCCCTAGTCAATAACTCACTAGACACAGGGGTAGTCTCAGAGGGTAACCCATTATAATCGCGACCGCATAATAGCGACTACAAAATCACGACTGCTTAATAGCGATTGTATTATTAATGAGCGCCATAAAATGGTGACGTTGCCAAATTAGCGACTGTGCCTGACAAAGTGCAAACAATAATCACGAGTAGTAATAATGGTGACAAGTTCCCTTTCACTGCACAGCTCACACACACACACACACACCCGGTGCTCACAGACTGTGTTACAGTATGAGCTTCTGAATAAGAAAAGAATAATATATAATCATATAGAAACAAGAATGGTCCTTTTTTCCTCTTTGGTTGCACTTGGCAGAGCCCCATTAAACTCACAGCTGCGGGCTTAAAACAAATGTTTTTTTCTGTAAAATAGCACTCATTTTCAATAAAGAGTTTCCCCATTTCAGTCACAGAAGCAGAACAAACTTTTCCAACCCCCCCACCTGACAGACATCTACCACAAGTTCCATAAACACACATTACTTCTGAAGCGAGAAGAGAGCTGCTTGGGTGCGCTATGGAAGAGGAGCGATCTCTCTCTCTCTCACACAAATCCAGTGATGGCATACTGTGTAAATGACTGCTATATTAATTTATTAGAAATGGGTGAAGCGAGGACAGAGCTGTTCTGGTGCACTATGGAAGAGGAGCGATCTCTTTCTCACACTTAAATCCAGTGATGGCATATTGTGTCTGAATAAGAAATGACTGCTATATTAATTTATTAGGTATGGGTGTTAGCTAATATTACAGCGTCACTAACATTTTAGGCACTTAGAACACAAGGAGTTATTATTGAACTCGCTATTATATATTTTCTGATTTGGCAATCATGATTTCAAAGTCGCGATTTTTACATGGAACCATCCCAGAGGACTGGAGATGGGCAGATGTAGTCCTGATCCATAAGACCAGCAGCAGGGAAGAGGCTGGCAACTATAGGACAGTCTGACATCAGTAGTGGGTAAACTATGGAGTTACTCCTAAAGGAAAGACTGGTAGATTACCTTGTGTTTGGTGGATTACAGGACCCAAGGCAGCACATATACACAGGAGGGAGATCATGTCAGACAAGCCTGACAGATTGTTTGACTGGGTGACCAAAGAAATAGATCAGGGGAAGCAGTGTATGTGGTCTATTTAGACTTCAGCAAGGACTTCAACACCGTGACACATAAGAGGCTCATAAAAAAACTGTAAAGCATAGGGGTGGGACCAAGGTAGTACACTGGGTATGTAACTGGCTGACATATAGGCGACAGAGGGTGGTGGTTAACAGCACTCACTTGGGGGAAGGGAGAGTGATCAGCAGGGTTCCTCAGCACTCAGTACTGGATCCAGTCTTCTTTATTGTCTTTATAAGTGACACTAAAGAAGGACTGGAAGGGAAGGTGTGCCTCTTTTCGGATGACATCAAGATGTGCAATACGAAGGACACTCCGAAGAGAGACCTCAGAAAACTTGAGAAATGGTCAAAGGTATGGCAGCTGGGTTTAAGCGCAAAAAACTGCAAAATCATGCACCTTGGGCACAGAATCCCAGAGGCCAAAAATAGAAGGTGGGGGAGGTACTAATGGTCACTAAATAGGAAAGGGACCTAGGAGTAATTACAGTACAATGGATGACCTTAAGGTGACAAGACAATGCGACAAAGCAGTAGAGAAATCCCATGGGATGCAGGGGTGTATAGGGAGGGGTATCACCAGCAAAAGGAGGGAGGTGATGTTGCCACTGTATCAGTCATTGCTGAGACAACACCTGGAGTACTCTGTCTAGCTCAGGAGATCACACCTCAGAAAGGACATAGACAGGGTAGAGGCCATCCAAAAAAAGGCGACAAAAATGTTTCATGGGCTACACCAAACGACCTATGAGGAGAGACTGAGGGATCTAAACATGTACAACCTGGAAGACAGGAGGAATGGGGGACATTATAGAGAGCTTTAAATATCTCATGGGAGTGAATAAGGTACAGGAAGGGATCATTTTTCAGAAAAGAAAGTGGTGGTTAACTGCACTCACTTGGGGGAAGGGAGAGTGATTAGCAGGGTTCCTCAGCACTCAGTACTGGATCCAGTCTTCTTTATTGTCTTTATAAGTGACACTAAAGAAGGACTGGAAGGGAAGGTGTGCCTCTTTGCGGATGACATCAAGATGTGCAATACGATGGACACATCATATTGCACAACTTGTCGGGGTTGGCAGGGGTGAGAGAGGATTGAGCATCCAGAGGACTGCTCTCCTCTCTTGTGGGAGGAAGGGAGGTTTGCCATCCCACTCACTGACTGCCCTCTGGTGATGGCCTGAAGGCAGTACGGGTCAGGAGGGCATGTGGCAGCATCCTTACGTCAGTGGGGAGGGGGGAAGGGAGAAAACAGAAAAAGGAGCCTGCAGGATCCATGATGGCCACACCAGCACCCTGACCAGACCCTCAAAGTCCGGATTTCACTCCAGGGGTGGGGGTAAAAGCCAGCACCCCTTTGTCCTGGCCCTGCCATGGGGGGATCCCATGGGGGAATTAGGGAGGGTGTTGTGTCGGGGAATGGTGGAACTGGAGATCGAGTCCTTCCAAAGGAGGGTCCATTGCAGCCTGCTGGGGAAGGGGAGCAAAAACAACTATACAGAAAAAAAAAAGAAGTCCACTGATGGGGGGGGGGCGA
Source organism: Neoceratodus forsteri (assembly GCA_016271365.2). NCBI lineage: Eukaryota > Metazoa > Chordata > Ceratodontiformes > Ceratodontidae > Neoceratodus > Neoceratodus forsteri. Next base: position 379,034,234 of record CM057449.1, read on the forward strand.
CACTTGACCTGGTACTGACAAAAGGGGACAGTGTTGCTGATGTCATGGTGCATGACAACATGGGTCCAGCGATCACTGTACAGTGTGGTTCAATATAAGGACAAGGCCAGAACCAAGCTGCAATAAGACGAGAGTCCTGGACTTCAGGAGGGCCGATTTCAGGAAAATGGGAGAATGCCTTGGGGACGACCTGGCAAGGATAGTGGATCTTGGGGGGGAATTGAGGAACTATGGGAAAAAATAAAAGGAGGCATTGAAAAAGCAACAAATCTCTGTGTCAGGCAGGTTAACAAGGGCAAAAGAAAAAAGAGACCCGCTATAGTTCTCAAAAGACGTAGCAGAAAAAGTAAGAGCAGAAAAACTAGCATTTAGAAAGTACAAAAGGACACAGAAGAAGGATAGTGAAAACCACCAGGAAAAACAAAGGAAGAAAGGGAGGTAATTAGACGTACAAAGGCAAAAACAGAGGAAAATATTGCCCAATCAGTAAAGGAAGGGGATAAAAAACTTTCTTTAGATATATAAGTGAGAAGAGGAAAGACAAAAAAGGGGAATATTAAGGATAAAAGGGGACAAAGGGGTTTGCGTGGAGGAGGACCAAAAGAAGGCAAATATATAGAACAAATATATTTGTTCAGTATTTACAGAAGAAGGATAAAGGGCCAAAGGTAAGGGACAAGGGCATAAATGGTAGGGAGGTGGATACCAGTCCTTTTACAGAGGAGAAAGTCCTCAAGGTACTAGTGCAATTAAAAGTAGACAAGGCAATGGGACCTGATGGGATGCACCCCACGATACTGAGGGAGCTTAAAGAGGTGCTGGCTGCACCTCTGACAACTCTGTTCAACTTACCATGAGAAACAGGGGAGGTTCCAAGGGACTGGAAGAGTGCAGATGTGGTCCCACTTCACAAAAGTGGGAACAGGGAGAGGACTGGAAAATACAGACCTGTTAGCCTGACTTTGGTAGTGGGCAAAGTAATGGTAACACCAGTGAAGGAAATGATAACGGGATACCTTGTAACCAGTGGATTACAGGATCAAAGACAACGTGGCTTCACAGAGGGGAGGTCTTTCCAGGCAAACTTGATTGAGTTCTTCGACGAGGTGGCCAGGCTAGTGGATCAGGGAGGAGCGGTAAATGTGGCCTACCTGGATTCCAGTCCTTCTTTAAGGCCTTTGACACTGTTCCACATAGAAGACTGGTGAACAAGCTAACCTGTCTGGGATTGGGTCAAAAAGTTATAAACTGGGTAAGAAACTGGTTAAGTAACATGAGTCAGAAGGTGGTGGTAAATGGTGTCCTTTCTGGAGAAGGCAAGGTGACCAGCGGCGTGCCTCAAGGCTCAGTACTAGGCCCAGTCCTCTTCAATGTCTTTATTAGTGACATTGCGGAAGGGCTAGAAGGGAAAGTAAACCTGTTCGCAGATGACGCAAAAATGTGCAACAGAGCAGACACACTGGGGGGGGGGGTGTAAAAAATGAGGGATGATCTGAAAAAAGTTGGAAGAATGCTCAATGGTTTGGCAACTTAGAGCATTTGCTCAAGGCTATTTTTTCCAAACAATGAAATAAATACATAAATAAAATAAAATAAATAAGCTGGGTTTCAATGCAAAAAAGTGCAAAATCATGCACCTGGGGCCTATGTAAAAATTGATAGAAGTACTGGCAACCACCAAACAGGAAAGGGGCCTGGAGGTAATAATTTCTGATGACCTGAAGGTAGCCAAGCAGTGTGATAAGACAGTGGGGAAGGTTAGCAGGATGCTCGGGTGCATAGGGAGGGGTATCACCAGTAGGAAGATGGAGGTAATATTACCCATAGACAAAACACTGGTAAGACCCCACCTTGAGTGCTATGTACAGTTCTGGAGGCCCCACCTCTGGAAAGACATTAATAAGGTGGAGGCAGTTCAAAAGAGGGCTACCAAAATGGTGCTGGGCCTGCATCAAAAGCCCAATGAGGAGAGACTCAATGAACTGAATATGTACTCTCTGGAAGACAGAAGGGAAAGGGGGCATATGGTAGAAACATTCAAATATCAAACAGTTATTAATATGGTATGAAAAGGTAGCATTTTCCATAGAAAAAGAAGCTGGACAGCAAAGGGTCACACTATGACACTGGAGCAGGGGAAGTTCAGAGGAAATGTGAGGAAATATTTCTTCATGGAGATGGTGGTGGATGCCTGGAAGAGCCTTCCAGTGGAGGTGGTGGGTGCCAAAATGGTGACAGGATTCAAACATGCATGGGACAGATACAAGGGGGACCTTGGTAGTAAGGCAAGGGGCGGAGATGACCGGAGATTGAGTAGGGTCTGCGGTGGCACAGTGTGCAGGGAAAACTGAGCAGACTATGTGGGCCAAGAGGTCTGCTGACAATTTCTATGTGAGGAAGTATTTCTTTACTGAGAGGGTGGTGGATGCCTGGAACAATGTTCCAGCAGGGGGTAGTTGGGACAAAAACAGTGGTGGGCTTCAAGCATGCATGGGATAGGTATAAGGGACACTGGCATCAAAGTGGAGGGAGGAGGAGGTGGCCGGAGACCAGGTAGGATCTGCAGTGGCAAAATAGGTAGAAAAAAGAAGGGCAGACTAGGTGCGCCAAGGGTCCCAATCTGCCAAAACAATTCTATGCTTCTATATTGCTATGTATATACGCTACATACATTAATACATTGTTAATGTTTTTTTCACCCTTTGAATAGATATTTGGATATTCTAAATACTATGCTATGCTAATATTGAACACTACAGAGTAGAAATATAAGATACCTGCTTAGTCTTAACATTTTTTTCTTTCTTTCTTTCTTTTTGAAAATTCAGGACCTGAGCTATAAATTAAAAATACCATCTTATTTCAACAGCTGCCAATCACATTTGTGAAAGTAAAAAAGATATAAAGAGTAAAGGCTAATAGCAAGAACTCACACAGGTAAAAGTTTTTTTTTCTTTTTATTAAAAAAATTGATTAGCCTTTAGATGAGGAGTGATTTCATTGTATGAAACTAATTACAGGCTTTAGTACTTAAATGTGAATGTTTAAATGTATAATTATACCTAAAATTAGAGCTAATAATAAGAGGATTGAATCTATATCTTGCTAGCGCATGAATATTAGCTATGGTTTTTAGATAATTATGATGAACTGAAATATAAATATTTATGTTACTATATTATTTATTTTTTAGGCTTAAGGTCATATTCCTGATGAAGCTGCACTGCTTATGGCAGTGAAACATTGAAACAATGTGGCTTTCTGAGTGAGCTGATGTCTGAAAATAAAATGAAATACAGAATGTGACTTTTGGTGAGTGATGACTATTTACTGAGTTCCGATGTAATTGTAAGCTTGCCCTGGTCTCAGTACAGACACAGTACAGTTTCTTAAGAACTTACTGTAACAGTAGATCTTTGAGAGGAGCTCTTGCAGCAGGTAACACCAGAAGGACTATGCCACCAGGCACTAGGACCCCACGGAAAACTTCTAGCTTGCAGGCCAAGGCGGGGGACTCTGGTATAAAGGGGTGGTCCCCCGGCACCACCTCAGTTCTCCCACCGGAGAACCTGCTGATATACAGGATGAGGAACCAAGGAGGATCTTCCATCCCCCAGAGAAAAGTACAGTTACATAAACCTGGGGGCAGGTGGGTGGGAAAACCAACTGTTGCAAGAGCTCCTCTCAAAGATTTAATGTTACGGTAAGTTCTTACGTAACAGTACTATTTTACTTCGAGAGGGAGGTCTTGCTGCAGGTAACATCATAAGGACTGAGTCCCAAGCAGTACAAAGACAGACTCAAGTCAGAAGGGTGGAGGACTAATAGCAATACAGAGCCCTTGGCACTCCTTAGGCGAGAAGTCTCTGGAGGACTGCAAGGCCAAAACCTGTTCTCCTTCTGGAAGCAATGTCCAAACGGTTGGGTCTAATGAAAGAATGGACCAAACTCCAGGTAGCAGCTGGGCAACGATCTGCAGCTGACACATTTTTTAGGAATGCAAAGAGGTTGTGACCCCTGTAGTGTAACAACCCTTGATCGGTCCTAGCAAAGGTTTGTCGTACTTTTGGTAACAGAAAGAGATGCAGTTGACCAACCATTTGGCTAATGTCTGCTTGGTCACTGAAGCCCCTAACATCCTTTGGGCGAAGGAGACAAACAACTGGTCTGTCTTTCTTGTCGAACTGGTCCTTTCTGTATAGTAATGGAGGATTCTATGTACATCTAGTGTATGTAACAAGGCCTCCCTTCTGTTTGAGTACTCTGGGTAGCAAACTGCTAGTTGAATGTCCTGATTTAAGGTGAATTTGGACACTACTGCAGAGAAACTTAGTATTAGTATGCAGGGCAACCCTATCCCTGTAAAAAACAAGATAAAGGCTCTTTACACATCAGAGCCTGCAGCTCGGAAATCCTCTGAGCGGAAGTAATGGCAACTAAAAATAACGCTTTCCAAGAGAGAAATTGGAGCTCACAACTTGCGACTGGTTCAAAGGAAGGCAAAGTAAGTTTCTCTAACACAAAAAAGAAGGTCCCAAGGAGGAACAGAGTCCCTTCTGGGGGGTTTGATGTGCAGGATACCCCTTAAAAAGGTCTTACACAAGTCCAGTTATGCCAGAGCTTTCCCCTTCTGAGATGTGTGATAGGCTGACAGCTCAGAGAGATGCACCTTAAGGGGTGAGTAGCTGAGACCCATATTGGATAGGGAAAGTAGGTACTCCAGCACAGATTCCACCAGAAAGTGGAAAGGATCCAATGAACAGGGAGAAGCCAACAAACAGAAGGGCTTCCACTTCATGGTGTATATTGCCGTGGTACAGGGCTTTCTTGCTGCCCTGAGCACCTCTACCACCCTAGGGGATACCCCAAATCTGTCTGTAATCAGGTCTGCAGGAGCCATGCATGCAGATGCAGAGACCTTAGGTTGTTCTGCACTAGTGCCCCTTGCTCCTGGGAGAGCAAGTGAGTGGACAGGGGTAAAGGGACCTGTGATTTCGATGCTAGCTGTTGCAGCAGCTGGAACTACATCTGTAGAGGCCAGAAGGGCACTATTAGGATCATGTAAGCACCTTCTACCTGCAGTTTGAGCAGTACCCTCTGCAGAAGTGGAAAGGGAGGGAAATCATACAGAAACCTCCCTGTCAAAGAGAGGGAAAATGCGTCACACCAAAAAACACCAAGCCCTGGATCTAGCAAGCAAAATTTGTGCAGCTTCATGTTAAGTGGGGATGCAAAGAGGTCCAGTTCTGACTGATCCCATCTTTCGAAGAGGTTGTCTAAAATTTCTTGCAGTAGCTCCCATTCATGACTGCGAGACTGAGAGCGGCTTAGACTGTTTGCAAGGACGTTGTGAATCCCTGTTACATGGACTGCTGTGATGTCCAGGTTGTGATCCACTGCCCAATGCCAAACCTTCATGTCCTCTCTGCATAGGGGATAAGAATGAGTGCCCCCTTGCTTGTTGAGATAGAAGACTACTGGAGTGTTGTCTGACTGAACCAACAGTGGACCCGGAGAGAGCATCCCTTGAAAGGCCTGCAAGGCATATAGGACTGCTCTCATCTCCAGTATGTTGATATAGAGAGCACGTTCCACCAAAGTCCAGGAGCCCCTCGTCTGGTGGGAGGCCAGGTGCACTCCCCAGCCCAGCCTTGAAGTTTCTGTGGTTAGGATTTTCTAGGGGCTGAGGTGATGAAAGGTAACCACAGTGTCCAAGTGAGAGGGGGTGATCCACCATTCCAGGGACTGAATAACTGCACTGGAGGATCAAATAGGATGATCTAGATCATCTGTGCTCTGATCCCACTGAACTCTGATGATCCACTGTAATACCCTTATATTCAGGCATGCAAGGGGAACCGTTACAATGGCTGCAGCCATGTGGCCTAAAAGCTGAAGCACCACTCTGGCTGGTACTGGGTTGGTAGTCATCACTCTTCGAGCAACTGCCCTCAATCTGTTTGCTCGATCTTCTGGCAGAAAGACCTTTCCTTGGACAGTGTTCAGGACTGCTTCCATGTACTGCAGCTATTGGATAGGCTAGGGGCGCAACTTTGGGAGATTCAGGGTGATGCCCAAGTCTTGAAAAGGCTTGAAGGTATTCCTTATTGACTGATGCAGCTGGTACTCCAACGAGGCTGTGAGAAGCCAGTTATCCAGGTAGGGGTAAAAATAGTATCCTTTTCTCCTGAGGGTTGCTGCCATGACAGCCAGGCACTTGGTAAAGACTCAGTGCAGATGAGAAGCCAAATGGTAGTGCCCTGAATTGATAGTGTTCTCCCTGGAAGGTGAAGTGGAGGTACCTCCTGTGGGATGGCAGAATCTTTATATGCACATAAGCATCCTGCATGTCCTGGGAGCAGAGCCAATCCCCTTGGTGGACCATGGGCAACAGATCAGGCAGTGTCACCGTTATGAAACCTTCAGTACTCGATGAAAACTTTCAGTTGGCTCAAATCGAGGATGAGATGAAGGTCCCCTGTCTTTTTCAGAGACAAGAAGTGGGAATTGTATCCCTTTCCCCTTTGACTGAGGTGTACTACCTGAATCACCCTTTTTTCAAGCAGGGCCTGGATTTCTGCCCTTATCAGAGCTGCATGGGATGGGGAGCAGTGAGAAGGAATGGGCGGGTTGTCTGGTGTAATCTGTGTGAACTCCAGGGAATATCCTCTTTCGATGACCTGTAGTACCCACTGATCCATAATGTAGAACCATCCTCTGAGGCAGAGGGAGAATCTCCCGCCTACTGCCTCCCCTTGAGCCTCTGCCAGAGGATGGGGTACTGGCAGGGAGTCATGCTGAGGTGGAGGGTGCAGGCAAGGGAGCTCTGACAGTTTTTGCACGTTCTGGGCCCTGAAAGCTGGAAGGCAGCAGAGGGCCCCTTTGCTTGAAACCTCCTTTTTGTGGCTGTTGATGCTTTCCTTGGTTACCCTGGTGTTTATGAAATGGACGCTGTCTTGTGGTGGGTGGCTCCAATTTGTACATCCTATGGACATCAAAGACTTCCTTCCCAGAGTCCTGAAGTCCTGTAACCAATTTTTCAGTGTCTTGCCAAAGAGGACTGACCCTTCAAGGGATGCATCTAGGATGGCATCCTGTAGGTCTTGCCAGAACCATGAGACTTGCAGCCCATCATGTCATCTCATGCACACTCATGTGGCCGCTGCTCTGGCAGCTGTGTCTGCTGAGTCATAGGAACTCCTTAAGACATGTCTGCCTACATCATTGCCAGATTGCACAACCGCCATGAGTTCAGATTTGCTGTCTGAGTCAGGTTGGGCCCTGATTAGATCTAAGACCTTGCCCCATAAGGATTGTTGGTACATGACAATGTCAGCCAAAACATTTAGTGGTCTGACTGTACAGGTGGCCGATGAGTAAATTTTTTGGCCCATCTGATCCAGCATCTTAGATTCAGGGTCTGGGAGCTGAGAACTTGTGTTTTAGCTGTTGTGCCCTGCCATGTGCTGCAGTGAGTACCATAGAGTCAGCTTTTGGTTGCTCACTGAGGTGAGACTCCCCTTGGGCATTTTGTATATGTGGTCTGCCTTCCTAGGGATGGCCGAGGTAGTGGATGGATGTTTCCAAGCTAACCTGGTAACATCCTAAAAGGGCTTTACAAGCAGAGGGATGACCAAAGGTTTTGGGTTGCTTGAGCCAAGGAACTTGGAGAGCTGGCGGTGTTAAGGGTCAAGTTCCTCTGTGTCCTGCTGGTTGAGTGCAATTATGTGATGCATTATGTCCAGGAAGGATGGGTCATCCGGGGGCAACCTGGGGGAGTCTTTTGGGGGTAAAGGCAACTCATCCTTGGAAGAGTAATAGGAGGAGAAGTCACCTGCGTCTTCCCTGAAAGAAGATGGCAGACATCCCTTTGAGGAGGGACTTGATGATGGGTGTCTCCTGCAGTCACCAGGGGCAGGTGATGCCTGGTCATCATCCCCAGACACTAGTCTTTTTGGTCCCTGAGGCGAGGACTCCTTAGAAGGGGCTGGAGGTGGGAGTCCTCTGGGGGGGACGGTTCTGGTGGTCTAGGCAACAGACCACCCCTTAATACTATTCCACCAGGAATTAAACAATGCCCCTACCTCTGCCAGTGGGACAACTGGCTGTGCTGGAAGTGGGGTGGGGAAGTTAGAGGGTTCTGGTGATGGCTTCTGCAGAGTGGTTGCTCCTGTCACCTTATCCCCAGGCTCTTTGTCCTTGGGCATTGTGCGTGTCAGTGTCCTGTCTTCTGGAGGACGGATATCCAGCGTTTCAGGAAGAGGCAGAGATGAAGGCGAAGGGCTCAATCACCGTTCAATAGGCCCTTGCGTCCAGTTCTTAGGTGCATGACCTGTCACCTGATCCGCCGACTGGTCTTTGGGAACAGATGACCGCTTAGGTGGGAGCACCCATTCCATTTCTGAAGCTGAATTGGAAAGTCCCATGGTCTGATGACCTTCTCAGGTGGACGCAGCCATTTCCTCAGGCGGGGGAGACTTTTGTGGATGCTCGGCATCCTGGCAACTGGAGGAGTTGCCTGACCCTTTGTGCCTGTCAGATGACCCTGAAGTCTTACAGGCAGAAGAATCTAATTTCTGGTCCTAAGAAGACACCTGTCCCTCTGGCTTAGACCCAAGCGACTGCTTGTGGGGCCTTAGAGCCAGGGACACAGGAGCAGATGAATGCCCATGGCTGGAAGACTCTTTGCCCTGTAGATGTGAAGAGGCCATGGTCTTCTTGGTGGTTGCCCCAGGAAGAGTTAAGGAACTGGGGGGGGGGCGACTCCGACCTCCCGCCGGAGGTGGAGGATGTAGAGGTCTTGTGAGGGGACCTAGGGCAGGACTATGACCTGGCTCAATCCCAGTCCTTATGGTGGTGTTTCCTGCTTGATCTCTTCTCTCTCAGGGAGGAGTCCCTGGCTGAAGAAGAAGACTGTGGCCAGACTGGGTCCTCTGCATCACAGCTACTCACTGTTCCAGAAGATAAGCCTTTAAGGATTTGAGGCAGTGGATGTGAGTCATTTTGTTAAACTACTGGGAGTGCGGGCAGTCATCTGGCTTGTGGTCCGGGCCTAGGCAGATTAGGCGGGCCGAATGGCCATCTTGCACTGGGATCTGTATGCCACATATACACTTAGACTTTTGCTGCTGTGAAAATGAAGAAGACTTGCAATGAAATGTAGACTAAAGACGAGGAACTTCAAATGAATAATAACTGCACGGAGCACAAAATGGTGGATGACTGCAATAGAGGCATCCATGGAGCCGATACTAGCGGGTCAACGGCAGGAAAAGAACTGAGGTGGTGCCAGGAGACCACCCCCTTTATACCAGAGGGGACATTGGGGTGGGGCTGACATCAGGGGGCGGTCCCCTGCCTTGGACTGCTAGCTAGAAGTTTTCTGTGGGGTCCTAGTGCATGGAAGCATAGTGCTTATGGTGTTACCTGCTGCAAGAGCTCCCTCTTGAAGTAAGATCTCCCAGTCTTTCTTTCTTATTCCTTCAGGGTAGAGTCTGCTGCTTCACTGTGCCACATTATTATAGCTATTTATAACTTCGTAGGGGATAACCCTTTATAACACTGGTCATCACTTTTAATACTCACATAACCATGTTGAAATTATCCATTACAACCAGCCTTGTGTGATGGCTGTCATTCAAATGTCTGGTTCTGAAATCATGCAGCACAAACTCAGCAACAGGTGGGAAATGTCCATGCGGTCTCTCACTCCCAGACTCACTCAGATACTCACTCACTCACTCACTCACTCACTCACTCACTCACTCACATAGTGTCACAGGGCAGGTAGATGGCAGCAGGCCTCTTACCCCTTGGGACACAGTTGGGCACTGTCCTCCTACCAACCAATGCATGTCCACCTGCCTTGACTAGATGGCCCAAGTGACATGTGACAGCTTTATTCAGTCAGTGGGATATGCAATTATAACAAAAAATATGAGTGAGTGGGTGTAATCCTGAACTTTATATACACCCTTGGTTGTTTATGCTTTCATAAACCTTTAAGTTTTGCTCTTGGTGTTTATATAGCATCACACACCTCGGGTGTGTCAATAAAATTCTTGTTTCACACATTCACCCATGTATTATTCTCTAAGTTTTTTTAGATCCACCGATCTGCCATGATCAGTCCCCCTTCTTCCAGTTATGTCATATAGATACATATAGAAAAATGGCTGAGTAAGTGTGTATAAAGAGAATTTCACCCCCTCCCACTCTGAGGTGTGGGATGCCACATAAACTCCGAGACTGAAGCTTGAGAGGTTTATAAAGGTATCCCACACCAACGGTGTGTGTGAAATTTCAATTTTACACACCTACCAAGTTTTGATTTTATATAATAGCTGGACTTTGTTTTTTCACCTGCAGCTTTCCCACATAATTGGCAGTGTGGCAAAATACATAATGGAGCACAGCAGAGAACAAGATTCAGCAAGTGATCACGTTTTATTTTTTTTTTTTTCATCAGAGAAACACTGACGGCCAATATTTTTAAAAGCATTTGTAAAAACACTTTAAACATTTTCTTAACTTTAGTGAAACTCATATTACTGTCATGGGGTAAATCGACTGTTTTACAGTGGTGCAGAGAAATGACGTTGAAGAATCTTGTAAAAGATTGGAAAAGCAAATATGAGGGAAAATAATGGAAAACATTATAAACTATGCTAACAGTCCATTTGATTTTTTTATTTAATTTGATAAACTTGGGTTTCCAGGGTTATTGCTCTTGATTTGGAGATCGTGCGGTGCCTGTGGAGAGAAAGAGAGTGTGAGAGCAGGTTACATTCTTTATCTGCAGCACTGTAAAATAGTCGATTCACCCTATGACAGTAACATTAATTTGACTTAACTTGAAAAAATGTTTTAAATGTTTTTAAAATGCTTTTAAAAATGTTGCCTGTTAAGTTCACAGGAATGGGTGAGTCTGTGAGAGAAGCTCAAATGTTACTCTGCGTGAGGGAAAACTGGCTTGCGCTTTCCAATAGAGAAAATTGGCGCATCTTTGCCATTATAACCAGCTGGTTGTAATGGCAAATTATAGCCACCTTTCTCTATGGAAAAAAAGAAGGCCAGTAATTACAGTTTCTTAACATCCATGTAACGATTATAGAGGCACTACCCCTCCCACCGCCACATTAGATGTTTTAAACATTATTCTGTCATCACAAGTAGATTTTTTATTCATTTCTGCTGACCTAGATAACCAGTGTATGTAACATTTGCCTTCAGTGTAATAATAAACTCAATCAAATTTCCGTTGAAATACAAAATTAAGCAGCCTTCATTTTCTGCTTGGTAATACCATCTATCAGGGTTTCAAAGTAACAGCATTTCCTGAACTAGCATGAGCATCTCAGACTGATAGAAGCAGACATCCATTGTACAGTATGTCTGTTGCTGTGTATGCTTTTTCAGTATGTTTTTATTAATTGTACTTGGAAGAATTCTATTAGTGTTGCAGTGCCCATTGCACCATCAAATTTAGAAGCCATCTCTCTCTGCTCAGCTAGTGCATAGACTTACTGTACATTCCCATGCAATTTAGCAACAAAAACAACAGATTCGTGTTGTCCAAAAATTGCATTTGCAAAAGGAAATAAGCTTTCTCCGGCTGGCCATTGTTAATTATTTGGATTAATGCCAGCTGGGAGACTCACCTAGTTTACTATTTTGTAAATTCAGTGTCACAAGCTGTTTGATGTCCCAGTCTGATTGCACCTGACACTCAAAATGTAGGCACTGAATGATTTCATTTTCTCCAGCTAAATGCAGTGTTTACTTCACTAGTGTGTGTGTGTGTGTGTGTGTGTTTATTACTGTCTGAATTTGTTAAAATATATTTCTGCTTCACTTCGTCTTTCTTGCAAACATTGAACTAGCTATTAGTGGGACCATGCAAATCCTGCTTCATCTAGAATTTGATGAGTGCCTCCATTCCCTATGTAACCCCTGCCCATAATGGTTCACCAAGGCCTGCATATAGGCATATAGAGGGACTTATGGGGATCTGTCCTTTGGGTCAGTGGCCCTGAGCTCATGGTTGTAAGTTTTTTCTCAAATGGCATAGACCCTCTAACTGAGATGGATCCTCCTCTCATGGGAATACCTAGAGATGTTGCCCCTTGTGAAATGTACTGATGGTACAGTAGCACTAATCTCCTGATGGTGGGAGTCACCGATATAAACTCTGCAATGGCTGGTATGGCTTGGCAGTCCTGCACTCATTTGGTGACTGGCTCGATACTTCACTTAAGAACAGTTCCACAAGTTGCAGGGCACTGATTTTCAGTTTTTACCTGAAAATACAGTAAAACTCCAGAATTCGGCCTTTCTATAAATCGGTAAAAACCAAGCATTTCATGGAATTTGGCTTTTTTTTAACCAGATCAGTGAATCTTTAGAAACAGTATTTTTCTGTAAATTCTTTCCTGTACTATTTTCATTTTGCTTTGTTTAATTTGATGTTTATTTAGCCTTCTTTTATTCTGAATATTTATATACAGACTAAAAGGGTACAAGGATAGAACACAGGTAAAAACTGATTCTGGCATTGCAGACACCAGTGGCAATACAGTTTTTTTCCCCCATCTACAAAACAGAATTTGCCCTGTATCAGTCATGGTAAACCAGTGTCCCCTATATCTTTCAATCTTCCATGCATCCCTCAGCACTACTGAGTCATTTTTCACTGTATTAGAAAGGTATAAAGAGGACACAAAGCACACAGACTTCAAATTGCAATGAGCAAAGACCCAGTTTATTTACTGTTTATATACACAGGACTTACATGTAAAACTTATAAGATGGTAACATGCAGACAACATGACGGTATTTTGGCGTAGCCTCTCTCCAGGTTGGAGGAAATATAGACATTGGACCTTTATTTATTTATTGGATTTGGTAACTGAGTAGGCTCATTGAGACAAAAAGTCCCTTTTTAAGGAATGAACCAGAATTAATTCCATAAAACAGACAAGAAGGAAAGTTGAACAAGTTATCTAATAAATTTACAAATAATTATTGCTGGGATACAGAGAAGCAACTAAGATGCAACACTAAGAATAATTAGAATTCTGGTATTAGATACAGACTGAACGATGAACAAAACAAGGACCTTGGAGATTCATCACTAACCATTAGGATTTATGACTCACGGTTTCAGTGATGGATGCCAGAAGTCCATGGTAAGCTTGGAACATGAGACACTCAAAGAGATCTCGCCACCTCTGCTCATTTGTTGAGGATAGGAACATTCAATTAAAGTAATTATGGTTACAGACCAAACAGTCCAAGACCCTCCCCTACCTGGTGCTAGTCTTAAACCCCTACACAAATTTTCCTCCCCACATGCGGACTTGAACATAAAATACGGTGTACCAAATGTGGTACCAATGACACCCAGTATCTTGCTATCCTTATCAGTTTCTCTTCCCTTACTCACTAGATGATGAGCTTCTGAACACAGAGTTGCACTGGCAGCTTACCAGGTAGGCAAACCTGCAGGCCACATTTTACAGACTCCAGTGAACATTCACTATCACATTCTCCACATCTACCTTGATTTTCTCATTGGTATCTGGAATTATGACTCCTGAACAAAAGCAGAGCACTTACACCTTAATCACTGTCAGGTAGCAAACTAGGGTCATGGACCTCTGGTGTCAATTGATCAGGATATGGACAAAGGTACAACCATCCAGATCAACCCCTTGAAGAGAAAGTTCCCACAGGCCCTTCACTGTCCCACTAGTGTCATGTTTTATAGTCACATGCAGGCCAGCTTGCCTGAGACTGGACCCCATTGAAGAATTATGCCTCACTCAGATTCATGATCCATATTGCTACCCTATGAGTCTGGCTACTCCCCAGTCAGTCATGGCTGGAACCATGGACAGGATTGAACACTAGAGGGCTCAACATGGAATTCACATCACCACTCTTTGTTTCATACCCATCTCAGCTCCTTATGCCATTCCTGACAGAGGCCTTAACACCCCCCCCGGAACACAGCGGCAGCAAGTCCAGGTCAGGCCCTGCAGTCAGACTTCTGGAAGCTCCCAACAGCCCTACATTTTGGTAGGGTGTTACACCTGTATTCACATAAGGCTGCCACCATATACTTCAGCAGCACTGGTTGCTATACTGTAGATTTCAAAAAAAGTTTGACTCATTGGAGTGGGTGTGCTCCATACAGGTCCTGCAGCTATTGGGATCTGGTCCTTCATTCATCTCCTGGGTAGCAACCCTGTACACTAATCTGTCAGCTCAAGTTCTTACAAATAATATCCTATCCCATCTCTTTTCCCTTCATAAAGGCACCAGCCGAAGTTGACCTCTTTCCCCCATGCTGCAAGTAGAATTGATCAGTCCCCTGAATGTGGCCATAAGGAATCCCTCACGCCTTAGAGGCATAATTATAGGCTCACTGAAATTTCATTTCATTTCATTTTTATTGTTTATACTGGAAAGGCATGTGAGCAAAATTTCCAATTTTCACATGCGTCCAGTGACAAAATTTGGTACAATAATACATATTGGTAAACATTACATAGTTTGGAATGAGAGTGCATACAAAACTGGTACAATAACACATATTGGTGAACATTACATCATCAGGAAAAACAGTCATACAAAGGGGACAGAACATAATAGGGAAAGTACTATTAAAGATAACATAATTATATAATTATTTTAAAGAGAAAAGCAAAAATATGCCAGGTGAGAAGTGCAGGAAGTTGAAAAGAAGAGATTGGAGCCATACCATACCAAACTTTACAGACAACATGCTCCTTCTCCTGTCTGATACACCAGATCTATGATGGCAGCTTGACAAAAATGTTGTCAGCCACCATTACAGCGATATCTTTATGTCGACCGCATTTGAAGTCGGCATAAAGGTGGTCATGGCCTCTCATGTTTTCTTTGCTGGCTTTGCCCCTTGGGCCCCCCAAATGGCTGTGCACCCCACCATCCCCAATTAAAGTAATTAACTCTGAGTTGGAGCTGCTTATGGGGGGGTGCAAGACCCCCAGAAAACAGTGCTGGGGTCCAGCACTGACACTACAGCAACCTGGCACTGTTGTCACTGTAGTGTTGGTCACTGTTGACTCATCATTGTTGAGGGTGTATACCTGCTGGACCTACAGGAATCCATTTCATTCTCATTCTTTTGAAATCTTTTGCCTTTATTTCAGACTCATAGTTAATCAAATGAAGACTGAAGTGCTTCCCCAGAAACAACCAATGTGATGAACTCTCCTTTTCCTCCAGAGGATTAAAATGGTCACCACAGTATATCACCTACCTGGGTATAAAACTCTCACCAGATAGGCCAGCCTAGCAGCACAGCAGAAGTACTACTTTTGTGGTGCCAATGACCTCAGTTCAGGAGTAAACTTGGAACATCAGAGATCAGTCAGGAGGAGGAGAACTGAGCATCTTATGGACTGTTGTCCTCCTCTGAGCTGAGAAGGGAGGGGGGTATTGCCTGGCATAAGCCTAGCCTATAGTGGTGGGGGAGATGCAGAATGCCAGGGACTGCAAATTGGGGCAGAGGAACAGTGGCCATTGGAGTAATATGCACAGGAGCATGTGCAATAGTGCAATTGATGACACTGGATGCACCCTTCTTCCGGGACCAGAAAATGTGGAAAAATCACCCTGGCCTGCGGAATGATTTTCCTGACCCCTCGCAGGCCCTGCATCAGTGACCTTGTTGTGGCCCCAAATGTATTCTGTGAGAGTGGGTCAAGCAATGCTTTCTGCCACCCCACCACAGGGGTAAGCTATAGGGAACTCAGCACTGGTCAGTTTGCAAGAACTGGATAACGGGGCATGGCGGGGGTCAGCAGAACTGAGCCAGCCAGGGAGGGGGAGGATAAAATAACAAGAAAAAATCTAAAAAAAACTCACACCAGCTTTATCTAACCTATGTGCCTCTAATTGCAACCCTCTATTGAAAAACCTGCAGCATGAATGTGAAAAGTGGAAGTAACTCCACCTTTCAATGGCTAGCAAAGTGGCAGCCCTCATAATGCTTATTGCTCCTAAGCATTGCACCCACATTGTCTCCATCTCCCCAAACAGTTTCACTAGAATTGACTACAGTAGTAGGTAACTATGTATTGGAGGGGAACCCCCTCGTTACAGCCATAAAAAACATAGGTCCCATTGGTAGAATGGAGTCTGGACCCTACCTTGGTTTTTTGATTGTTATTATTATCTAGCCTACATAAGAGCATAAAAGATGTGGTGGTTCTCCTCAATCATTGTAATAGTCATTTATGACTCTCCATGGAATCAGCTTCCTGCAGTGCACATTCTTCAACCATATTTCTGTGTACTCCGCTTCCAAAAGATCTCGAGAACCACCCCACTATATCAGGGTCTTTTGGATCTTCTTCACAACTCTAGAAAAATCTTCAGGCACCTATCACCCCCATATCATGGGCACTACTTTGAAGCAACCTGACATTATGTATTGATAAACAACAGTTTTTCAGCTTAACTGGAAGAATAAGGGAATAACACTGCAATGTGAATTTTTCCATCTTGGACTTGTAAGAGGGACTAAGGCTACATTTTCAACTACCACAGACTGATTTTTAAAAGTTCCTACAAATGCAAAGCTTAATTGCCTCAAAAATGAATAATGACTCTCCTAGAACTTGCCCATAGTAATGCTCTCCTTTGACCCAATGGTCCCAGATCAAATAGGGGGAAAGCTGGTAAAATATGTCATGCTATTTTGGAGGAGATCCCACATCAGACTTGGAATGTGTGCCAAATATGAGAAGCCTCTCTGAATATTGTAATACCAGAGGTGAACTTGGGCAAATGTTGGCAGGTCATCCATAACTCTTGTCCTGATAGTTGTAGCCTTCTTATTCAAAATAAAATCCTACATCAGTGGTACCCGCATCCAAGCTCAACTTCATTCCCTTGGAGTTATAAATAGTGATTGTTGCTAGGGATGTGGGGAACAGATGCTACCATCCTGCATGTCCTGCGATCTTATCTGCAGCTTAAATCCTTCTGGACACATTTTTGCATAGAGCATGAAGAAGTGGTGAACCTTTCCTCCTTGATTTCCCCAAGCTTCATTCACATAGCACTGCCCCCCCCCCGCAACACACTGCTCATGGCAGTGAGAACCAAAGCGAAGTGTCTGATTCTCCATAAGTGGAGAATGACTACTTCCACCCCTATTAAGGAGTGGCTTTTTGCTGTTATTCAACTGGCAATTATATCAAGACTGAGCTGGGCCTTGTGGATGTGCCATTGGGAAGTACCAGATCCTTTGAATATATCCTGGGTGAGAGTATAGGTTGCGGAATTCTCCTCGTCTACCGTCCACCAGGAGATGGTGGAGAATTCCTGCAGGAGACAGCAGACTTCATCGTCGACATGGTGTTGCGGTCCCCCAGATTGATAATTCTGGGGGACTTCAATGCCTGGGTCGACGATGAACTCTCGCATTTTTGGTCAAAATCTCCTCCAGTTGATGATGTCACTTGGCCTAACACAGGTAGTTACCTCTTCAACCCATATAAAGGGTCATTCATTGGATCTGATCTTTCTTCTGGGTATGGAGATTGCTGATTTGGGGGTGGAACCAGTCAGCTAGTCTGACCATCACACCATAAGGTTCAGTTTCAGGGCTCCTCCTAATAGGTCTGCCCCTATGGAGATGATTCAGTACGGCCCTTTAAGGGGTATTAATCCCAGTGACCTAATGGAGGTACTGGATCTATCGAGCTTGTCTGGTGAATGCATGAGTCCAGATGATCTCGTGTTAGCCTATAATAAGGCTGTAGGAGATGCTCTGGACAAGATTGCTCCTGTTCGTGTTCGGCCTCTCACCCTCCGTTCAAGGAGCCCTTGGTTTGATGGCTCCTTGAAGGAGTTAAGGAGAGTTGGCTGAAGGTTGGAGAGAGCCTGGCGGAGGTCTGGCAGTGATGCTGACAGGCTTAGGTTGATGGCACATTATGATGGCCATCAATCAGAAATCACCCGTAAGAAGGCAGAATTCCTGTCCAGGGAGATTTCTACTGCACTGAATCGACTGGCTCAGCTTTTCCGGACTGTTGACAGATTGTGCAATCCAATCTGTCTCCAGCCCAGAGAAGCTTTTTCTCAGCTAAGATGCGAAGAGTTTGCTTGACTTTTTGCAGATAAGGTTGCCAGCATCAGATCTGACATCGGTCCGACCTCTCCCTTGAGGGATTGCAGTGGTTGACGGGAAGTGTTATGCACCCGGTCTGTCTGGTCAGATTTTTGCCGGCTGGAGTTCACTGACATTGTGAAGATCATCCAAGCACTGCAACCAACCAGTTGTAGTCTGCATCTGGATCCTACACCCTTTTTAGTAGGATGTATAGAAGTTATTTGCCCGATCCTTGCTGACATTGTCTGGAAATCTTTAGAGAGGGAGGTCTTTCCTGACACCCTCAAGGAGGTGGTAGTTAGACCACTCCTTAAAAAACCCTCCTTGGATCCAGATTGTCTAGCTAACTACTGGTCTATCTCTAACCTGCCTTTTGTTGGTAAGGTTATTGAAAAGGCAGTTGTGTTACAATTTAATGATCATCTTACAACTCACAATGTCTAGGATACTCTCCAATCTGGCTTTAGGAAGAAGCACAGCACGAAGACTGTCCTTGTCTGGATGTTGAATGATCTCCTAATGGCTAGAGATTGAAAGGCACATACCATTCTGGTCCTTCTCAATCTCTCTGCGGCATTTGACACTGTAGACCATGGTGTGCTGTTGGGGCGCCTGCAGATTTATTGTGGGCTGTCTGGAACAGTTCTCAAATGGTTCCAGTCTTACCTCACAGACAGGTCTCAAAGAGTTGCCACTGGAATTTATTCCTCTGGAGCTCACTCCCTCCCTTGTGGGGTACCACAGGGTTCCATTCTAGCACCCATGTTGTTCGCAGTGTATATGCTGCCATTGGGAGATATCATCAGGCGATACAGTCTGGGTTTTCACTGCTATGCAGATGATACTCAGCTGTATTTGTCTTTTCTGCCCAGGCAAGATGATGCTCTCTCCGTGCTAAATAATTGCCTTGCTGAAATCAGATTATGGATGAGTTCTAGCTGGCTGAGACTGAATCAGGATAAGACTGAGGTGTTGGTACTGGACCCAGGTCATCCAGTGGTGGGTTTGGGGGCTGGACAACCATCGGGCATATTGCTTGGTGGTATGTCGCTTGCTACCTCTGAACAGGTACGTAACCTGGGCGTTATTTTTGACGATGGCCTGACCTTAAAATCTCAGGTATCAGCTGTCATCAAATCCTCTTTTTATCATCTGAGAAATATTGCCCGGGTGAAACACCTGGTCCCACCGGGTGATCTACCAACATTGGTCCATGCTTTTATCACTACCCGTCTCGATTACTGAAATTCCCTCTACCTAGGGCTACCTGGGGTCGATATCCACTGCCTGCAGCTGGTGCAGAACACGGCAGCCAGGCTTTTGACTGGGACTTCTAGATCCAGCCATATTACACCTGTGCTACTTGAACTGCACTGGCTGCCTGTTAGGTGGCGGATCACCTATAAGGTTGGTTTACTAACCTTTAAAGCCCTACATGATCAGGGACCTGGCTACCTGAAAGATCTCTTGGTGCCCTATTGCCCCCTCCGTCCTCTCCGCTCCGCCAATGAGGGATTGCTGGAGATTCCCAGGGTCTGATTAAAAGCATCAGGATCTCATGCTTTTGCTTTCTCAGCACCAACCCAGTGGAATTCTCTACCTCGTTGGTTAAGAGAATGTCCAACCGTTGAGAGATTTAAAATGGAGCTAAAGACTTATTTATTTAGTTTAGCATATCCTAGTTATGGTTGATTAATTTATGTCTGCTTTTAAAATGTCTATGTATGTATGATTTCTCTGTACAGTGCCTTGGTTTTGAAAGGTGCTTTAGAAATAAAGATCATTGACTGATTGAAGAATATTTCACCTGGCTAAGCACACTCAGAAGTCTTATTGTCACATTTGAGAGCCCTATATTAATTTGTCAGTTTTTTCCCCTGGATCCTAAGTACTTGATTATGAAGAACAAAGACATTCTTCATCTTCCCCAAGGCTGCACGACTCCATATGCCTAGCCTCTACACCCCCCCACCCTTTTTATGCTGGCTTGCATGCATGCACAAGCAACATCTTGTGGTAGTAGCACATTTCAGAGGTGTGTCAGTGTTGGGGCAAATGCAGGGGACACTTCAGTGGGTGCATCCCTCAGCTGCCAATCAGTGAGCATGCTGGCGATGACAGAAAACTTCAAAGAGAGCCAACAAGTTGAAAGACATCTACCGCTGCAATCAGGTGCAGTTTCGACATTGTAGCAGCAGATGATAGGACTCTGGCTATGCACATTAGAGTGCACAATAATGTGCATGGCTGGAGTTACGTGCAACATGTTTGCTCAGTGTGCCTTTCCTGGCAAAACATTTCAATAAATAACGTAGCCACAGAGCAGCTTTCCACAAATGTGGCTCCTACCACCCACCACACAGTTCCACAAAGCCAACATCGGGGGTGCCCAATCCCTGTGTCATCATATATTCCCCCCATAAAATGTGGCACACTGGGAGCCCACCCCAGTGTGACAAACTTTTTTTTTATTTTCTTCCAACCAGAATGCCCGCTCCCAGTGTCAGATGGGCCCCTCAACCCCTCTACATGACTTCCCGACATCGGGGTGCCCAATTCCCATTTCAGCATGCCTCCCCCACTATTGTGGCACATTGGGAGCCCACCACAGTGTGCCCACATTAATAAAAAAAAATTCCCTGTGAAAGATGAAAACAGTCCTTCGCTGTTTTTTTTGTACCTGTAAAAAAGGAAATGGTCCATTGTTGTGTCGCCATCCCCCTCCCCCATCCCAACCCTCCCTCTGTGCACCCATCTCCTCCCACACACCCCTTACCCCATACCTATCTCCAGAGGTTGGGTGCTGTCATCTTCTGTGGATGAGGACACATCTGAACTCTGCAAAACAGAACCCCAAAATGAAGAATTGAAGGTAAGTTGTATAATGGGAGTCAATGGGGTGGGGTTCAACTTAGGTTGATATCTCAGCCATTTTTTGGAATTTTGGCCCCAAATTTTCAACATGGGGTTCTTGGGACCCCAAACAGAAATGGTGCTGTGCTTTTTTATGTATTTTTCTAAACTGGCTACTATTTAAAGCATTAAGGAATAGTAATTTACAGAATTGTTATGAGTCTAAACCATTAACCATGCAGGTCCATCATGGATTTGTTCATTTAATAACTTTTTATCATTTGTTCATTATTTATTTATCATATTAACTTATAAGAAATAATTAATCAGCCCCAATATATAGTTAAGTGAATAGTTGTGTGCGAATGTCCTAAATGTTTGAGAATATGAATCTTTTATGCATTTACTATTATACGTACATAATGATGTTCACGTAACAATGATGTCACACTATGACCACTATTTAAGGGGCAGCCCTACACCAACTGCCTGCCCCCCGAAAAAGCCTTACAAGGCAAAGTGCCGGGGCAGCTGGTGATACGGACAGTCAACCGTGTCATTTTTTGCTTTCTGTCTGATTTAGGAAGTTTCGCATTAAAAACCTTTGATTTCTCAATTTCTATGCACAAGACCCTTCACTGGAGTTATACACTAACTCCTTGCTCTGGAGTGATGGTGCATTCCGTTGGAGTGTTGTAAAGCAGCAGCCTTGTACCAGCATCCTTCCCTAGTATTTGAGCACAGCACCATTTCTGTTTGGAACTTAAGTTTGTCATCAGTACTGTGACCTGGGCACTGCTTAAGTGGCTAGAGGTGAAGGAACATCCATCAGACACAATGGCCCTAATGGAATTTTTGCTGATCACAAGCTGCAACAGTCAGTGGAGTGGATTTAATTCCTGGAAAATCATTGTAAAGTTATGTATCGAGAAGCTACTGATGATTTTGAAAATCCTGACTTGCAGCCAGTCTGTCTGTCCGCGACGGACGATATCCATACTTGGAAGGCTTCAGGTAAGCATCGCCTTACAACTTAAGGTTCCAGTTTGGAGGAAGGTGAGCTAAAGGCACTATTTAAGGTACTGGAATGGCAATTATTTTCGGAAGTTAATATCACATATATCTCAAGTTTGGAGCAGTACATTGAAAATAATATTGCATCGAGGGGGCTAAGAATTAGCATTACCCCTTATGGGGGTTTGGAGGACTTTGAACTTAAACTTGAATGGGAAGAAGCTGCACAGACTTGTGCACTCATGTTTGTTAAACTAATTATCAAGAATGATACAATCAAGCATGACAAACTGACGAAAGAAATATCCGAGAGTAAAAAAGCACTAAAACAACACATTAATCACCCTGAATTAAAAAAACTTGATCTGGAGTTGCAAGAAAAACACAGAAAGCATGAAATAGAAACCATCAAGAGAAAGCAACACAAATTGGAAAGGGATTTAGTGGATTATAAAGAAGGCCACAATTTTAAGTGGTCACAATTCCCACAAGACAGATCAGAGTCAAGGGGAGCTCAAGAAATAGAAACAGATATTTCTCCCATATTAAAAGTAGGTGAGGAAGAAATAAGGCTGATGTGGTTGACAGTGCTACAACTCCAATAGAAACTGCAATGGTCTTGACTTCTGGAACTCCACATTCTACAACTTTTTCTGAGAACACTGGAACTCAGAAAAACGCAGCTTCAAAAAATGGAGGAGGAAGAAGGCAAGGAGGAGGAAGAGGGGTGGGAGGCGAACCCGCAAAGAGACCAGTGACACGGAGTTGTATTTGATCAATTTAACATCATACCTACTAACAGAAAATCAGAAGCATGCTCACTCTAAGGGATTATCTTTCACACCATCGACATGACCAAACCTATCTGATATAACTGTGGACCTTGAAAAATTATTTTGTAGGATATCTTTAAAGGACTTTTTGTCTAAACGACCAGGACAACTTGTAACAATGGGATATTATGTGATAGACCCGGGATCTGGAGATTTGATATTGGACAATTCTATAGAAACCTCTTTACTGGACTTTCATGATGAAATTAACAATGTTGAGGTATCAGACCCTCAGGATTTAATGGATGCCTGTAGCTTAGAAATTCTGAATGAACTTTTTCTGGAAAAAAAAAGTAAGTGGTCAGGCTAGAACTGGGGAGCAAGACTACTTGAATACTTCATTATGTGATATTAATGCAGATAATCTAAAGATAATTAGAAAAAGATTTTTTTAGACCTAAGTCAGAATTTACTCCACAGATAACTAACCTGTGTATTAACATGTATCATAAGACAGTAATGAATGGCTTGAATGAATTGTTGTCAAAGAGAAATGATTTCTGTGGGAGAAACAGGGGGGGCCAATTTCAAGATAAATGGCGTAACTTGCACGCGGTTATGAATTACGCCATTCACTCCTACACCAGGGATGCTACACTGCATTCCAAGAGTGGCAGGGTCTCGGCACTTGCTACATGTGGGATACGCCATGTGTGGGCTACCGCCACACACATGGTGTATCGAAGCCACATGTTGCAACTTGTGGCCAGCAACAGGTGGCTCCCTGAAGCCCCCCACCCCAGACCACCTCAGCACACACCAGGGAACATGGGGGGGCAGGACAGATGGCACAGGCATCTGGGGGTGCACCAGAAATGGACCCCCAGGGGTCCCTGATGATCAGGGGGTTGGGGGGCAAGGGTGTGCTTGTGGGGGCCTGGGGGGGGCTGTATGGTGCCATTGTCATGGTGTTGTATGGTGGCATCCAATGGTGCCAGCTGTTGGATGCCACTTAGGACAGGTAGGGGCTGCCATAACAATGCTACACCAGTGTGCCTTTTAGAATTGCACTTGTGGGTTGTGACAGCTGCCCTCCTAGAACTGGGCTAAGTTGCTGTCATAATCAGCACTTGCACCAGGCATGGGCTGCAGCGTAATGGGTGGCATAACCCGCGGTTGTTGCAGCCTGCATCTGCCATGGCGCAAGTCACCACTTGGAATTCCAACTGGTGTACCGCATGGCGTAAGTCACGGGATACGCCAAGGGGTTTGGCGTATCTCACTTTATGCCAGGGTAGCCCATCTTGGAATCAGGCCCCATGTCTTTAGCTGAATGCACAGCCATAAATGAATTGAAAAATAACATCAATTTGATTATAAAACCAGCCGATAAAGGCGGTAATTTGATAATAACGGACAGGGTTTCCTACAGAAAAAAAATTCCTGGATTTGTTGATGGACACTACTAACTATAAGAAATTAAAGGGTAATCCTCTGTCCAGCTTCCAATTGCAGCTTATACCAGTATTATAAAAAGCAAGAGACAAGGGGGAGATAACAGAGAGTGAATTTAAATATTTATTACCTAAATTTCCAATCACACCTACGCTATATATTCTGACTAAAATTCATTAGAATATGTTGGACCTCCCAGGCCGACCTATGGTGTCTGGGGTGGATTCACTCACAAACAATTTAAGTACATTTATTGACTTCTTCCTTAAACGTAGTGTCTCGTGCTTGAAATCTCATACTAGGGACAGTATGCATGTGCTTGAGCAATTTGAAGGATTTGAAATGATGAATAACATGAGCTGGCTTACTATTGATGTGGAATCATTATTCACGGCAATTAGACATAATGATGGTTTAACTGCAGTTAGGCATTTGTTTGTCATAGGACCCATTGGGGCAGCACTTACCCATTAATTTAATTATGGATGGTCTGGAATTCATCTTACATCATAACTATTTCAAATTTGTCTCCGATTTTTATCTCCAAAAATGTGGGACAGCTATGAGGGCGGCCATGAACCCCTCATATGCTAACCTATTCCTTGGCCTTTGGGAAAAATAAATAGTATTTAATGCTGATTTGAATCCATTATACCAGAAAATCAATAAATGATCAAATTTTATTGATGACATTCTCTGTGTGTGGCTAGGAGGTGAGTCAGAAGCTAAAGAATTTATTGACTGGCTTAACATAAATGATAGAAATGTATGCTTTACGTACAAATTTGATTGTAACCAAATTGAATCCCTTGATCTAAAATTGAGTCTTAACCAGGATAATAGTATCTCAACACAAACTTAAAGGAAGACAACAAATAATTTACTTTGGCCGCTAGTGCCATCCCAACTTATCAAGGATTCAATTCCATATTTATAGTTCCTATGACTTAGGAGGAACTGCAGTGACACAGTAATTTTTAGAGATCAAGCTAAGGAACTTGAACAAAGATTTCTTGAGAGAGGATATGATAGCCAGGTTCTGAAAAATGCAAAGGAGAAAGCCACATTACTTAGCAGAGATAACCTATTAAAAACAAACTGTTAGAAATCTAGAAAAATATCAGAATCAAGTGAATTTTGTTATAAAATTCAAACCAACAGCAGGCAAATTAGGCAATATAGTAACCAAATACTGGCCTATATTGTTGTGTGATAAGACACTAGTGCCATATATGGAACCAAACCAAGGGTGTCATTTAAAAGGTGAAAAAATCTTTGTGATGAATTGGTTAACACTTAATTTTCAAGGAAGTCAACAGATCCCAGACAGACCTGGCTCCCTGCCAAACTGAATGGCATGTTTAAGTGTGAGCACTGTAATGTGTGCTCACATTGCCAAAAAGGCAAGGATTTTAGAGCACAGACAAATGGAAGAATGGTAAAAATACAACAATTTATTTCTCGCACAACTTTCATAGTGTATGCCCTTTGGTGTGATTGCCCTAAATTATATGTGGAGAGAACTGTTCATCAACTCAAAGACAGGATTCAGGAACCTGTCAGGGATATCAAAAATCTGAAAACAGATAGTCCAGTCACCATGCATTTTGCTGAAAGCCATAACTGTGACCCCCAGATGTTTCTGTTTTACTGGTTTGGAACATGTCAAAGTAGGTAAAAGAGGTAGGGATGGACTAAATAGACTGTCCCAGTGGGAAACATTTTGGATTTTCTCATTAGAGGTTCTGGCAATGGAGGGTCTGTATTAGGAAATTGATTTTAATCCCTTTCTGTAGCAATTCATTCAAAATAACTGTGATATAGATTCTAGAATGTTGTATATAGAATTAGTCTTTTTCACTTTTTTCTCCATTTCTTTTTCCTCCCCTCTCCCCCCCCCCATCACTACTCTTTGTTATGGGAATTTCCCTCTGTATATTAGCTTAACTATTGGTGTTGTTAGAAAGCACCCCCACAGCTTGCCCCTCCCAGCCCTGGTTTTAGTGCCAATGTGGCTTGCCTTCATACTAACTGTTTCCTGATTTTGTTGTTGAATTTAATAATCTAGTCACTTGCCGTAATAACAGTTATGGATTGTTTATGTTTTATTTTAATTTTTACAGTGCATATACCATGGAAACCGCAGGCTTACCTGTGTCCCACATAAGTACAGCTGCATTGAAATGGCTCTGTGGACTTGCTCCCTGGTCTTTACTGTAATGTAACATAACTATGAATTTAACATAAATTTGTCAGTGTCTATGGATCTATGCAATTGCTTTAAAAGCCAATGGATGTTATTGTCATATGTTGTTTATGGAAGTTGAGAAGTAAGCTGTTGTCATGTCAATAATTTGAACATAGGCATGATAGAATTCACACCTAGTATATCTTAGTATGTCCTCTTTATGGGTAGCTGCATCTCTTTAGAAATCTTTTTTATTTATTTTTCTAAACTGACTGCTATTTAAAGCATTAAGGAAGAGTGATTTACAGAATTGTTATGGGTCTAAACCCTCAGCCATGTAGCTCCATCATAGATTTATTCATTTAGTAATTTTTAATGTGTTCATTATTTTTTATGATACTGACTTATGAGAAATAAGTAATCAGCCCCAATATATAGTTAAGTGAATAGCTGTGTTCGAATGTCCTAAATGTTTGAGAATACTGCATGAACCTTTCATGCATTTACTATTATATGTACATAATGATGGTTACGTAACAATGATGTCACACTAGGACCACTATTTAAGGATCAGTTCTACACCAACTACCCACCCCCTGATGAAGTCTTACATGGCAAAGCGCCAGAGCAACTGGTGATACTGAGAGTCAACTGTGTATTTTTTCACACATGCCCACACAATGCAAAGCATCATGGGCTGCATATGCAAATCATAATGGTACCTCAGGTATATGAAAATCTTTTAATCAGTGCATAGTATATGCACAGCCGCTCAGCAGTACAGGCTACAACCTCAACTAGTTTCGCACCAAATGTGCGTCATCAGGAGGATAGTCTACCTACAATCCACACCTTTAAAAAGCTAACATTTAAAGTGACAGTACCACATTACCATACACCTTTATATACAAAAGAATCCCTATATAAAAACTAATATTAATATATGTCACCATACATGAAAAAATACAAAACATATGCAAATAAATCACTATAAATCAAAATGACTCAGACAGATATCAAGTAAATATTGCATTTAAAACAATATATTGAATTCTCTATTACATATGTTTATCTATCTAGGACAAACCTGGTCCTTTAACCATTAATCTTACCATTCGCCATTATGACCAGGAAACTTTTGCAGACTTACTAACGAAAATCCCAATATGTAGCATATTTTGACAGCTTTTTTAAAAAAGAATTCTCAGGCAATTGTATGTATAAACATACACACTGTATCAACACCATCTAGGGAGAAAAAAGAAAATGTGTTTGTAATAACAATATACATCATCATATATCCAATATCATCTTAAATCATTAGTACATCATGGATAAAAATACAAACTACTATTTATTATCTAGATCATTGTTTAAATTCATTTCTTCTTTCTCATATTAATCAAAGGAACAACATCAACTTTTTCATTTAAACCCGGAGACTTGAGGCCACCAAGAGTGTATATCCAACATGCCTCTCTATTGAGTAACAAATCATTGATATTTCCACCTCGGGGTCCAAATTTAACCCGTTCAATCCCACAAAATTTAAAAACATGTTTCACACCGTCCACCCCCTGTTTACAAACATGTGCAGTTAGTGCACTTCTGTCATCATTTTTTTCTATACTAAGCATGTGTTCACCGATTAACACCTTAAGTTGGCGTGTAGTCTTGCCAACATAAAATGCACCGCATGTGCACATTGCCAAATACACCAAGTTCTCAGTAACACAACTAAAGAAGGACTGCATTGTGTATGTTCTACCAGAATTAACAGTTGTAAATGTTGTGCTTTTTACAATAGTGGCACAATATTTACAGTTTCCACATACATAGGTGCCATTAGGTTTATATGGTAACCAAGTTTTAACATCCTGCATCACCTTTTGGTTAGGTTGATAACTATTGGTGATGACATCACCAAGATTTTTACCACGACGATATACTATGCGTGGCAAAATACTTCCTACCTCCTTAAGTTTGGGTTCCAGACTGAAGAGTGGCCAATGTTTTCTAATAACATCACCAATAGCACCAGACTTTTTACAGTATGTCGTAACAAAATAGATAAACTTGTCAGTTGAACTATGTTTAGCCTTAGGTTTCATTACATCCTCATGTTTTTTAGTAGAAACATCGTCCATGGCATCTTCCACTAATTGCCTTGAATATCCTCTATCCAAAAACCTACCACACATATCTGTGCCTTCTTTCTCAAAATCACCATCTAGACTGCAGTTTCTCTGTACCCTAAGTAATTGGGCCCTGGGAATGTTGTTAATCATAGCTCTGGGATGGCAACTAGATGCATGCAAAAGGGAATTTATGTCAGTATTTTTCCTAAAAAGAGAAGTCTGTATGCCATCATCAACATCTCTTCTAATTTCCAGATCCAAAAATGTGACCATGTCTTTGTCACTTGTCACACTGAACTTCAAATTAGGATTACTGGTTTCCAAATATAGAACAAATTCCCTTAACTCACATGCAGTGCCCTTCCAGATCAAAAAAATGTCATCAATAAAGCGATGCCACAGATCAATCCTATAGTAAAAAGGATTGGCCTCTTTGTCATAGACCACCATTTTCTCCCAAAGACCCAAATATAGGTTAGCATAATTTGGTGCAAATGTAGCACCCATTGCGGTACCCTTAATCTGGAGAAAGTGCTCCCCTTGAAACAAAAAACATTTTTCTAACACATTTTCAGCACAGTTTAAAATAAACCTCTTCTTCTGTTCATCTAATGTTAAATCCATACTTAGCCAATAGTCCAATGCTAATAGCCCCTGTGTATGTGGTATATTTGAATAAGGACCCTATATCCATTGAGACAAGGAGGGAGTCAGAGTCTAATTGGATTCCTGCAATATTCCCAAAATATCAGCTGAATCTTTTACATAGGATCGTAATTTTAGGCACATACTGCTTGATATATGTATCAACATATCATGACAGTGGTTCAGTCAACGAACCAATGCCTGCAACTATCGGTCTACCAGGGGGGTTCTCCAAATCTTTATGTATCTTGGGTAATACATAAATTGTTAATCTTACAGGATGTGCAACTACCATAGAGGAATGTTCTTTCTGATCTATCAGTCCCTCCAGAAGTGCTGCATCAAGCATTTGGTCAATATCAGATTTAAACTTGTTAGTAGGATCCCCTCGAAGTTTCTTGTAAAAATGACAATCTGCCAATTGTTTTTTGATTTCAGCGATATATTTCATTGTGACCATAACAACTATGGCACCTCCTTTGTCAGCAGGCTTAATAACCAATAATGGATTATCCTGTAATGATTTTACTGCCGTCCTTTCAATATTAGGTAAATTAACATAGTTAGAACCATCATTCATACTAATGGCTTCCACATCACTCAGTACAGCTCTTTCAAAGATTCTAACTATATCAGAATAGGGTGGATTAAATGTAGATGGTGGTCTTAAAGGGGAATCACCCCCAAGTGTTGCTGATGGTGCCCCTATTATATCCACAGAGACATCATTTATATTTGTAACAGTATTATACCCCATATCTGCAGCAAAAAATGTCCTAAGGTTTAATGTTCTGGAGAGACACTTGATATCCAAGTAAACCTCAAAGTAATTAATGTTAGTTGTAGGTACAAAAGTCAACCCTTTTTGCAATACCTGGATCTCAATATCAGATAAAGTTACCTGTGATATATTCACCACAATGTTCTCCAGTACATGGGTAGTTGTTAATGCCCTCTCCGACTGCCCCTCCGATTTCCTCTTCCTTGCCTGGTAATGTTTGCCCCTCCTCCGCATCCGTTTGGGTACCAGAGATAATGTTGATGGTATGGGCGCTCGGAGTTTCCCTGATTCTCCTGCATATTAATTCCCAAATTCCTGAGTTCCTGAAACTGCACTTGCTTCTCACTCCTCCTTGGTTGGGAATATCTGGGCATCATGGGAGTAGAGACAGTTAATCTTGCTGGTAATTCCTCTTGTTCGCCTTCCAGAAATGGATCTTCAGTATTGTCAGAATCGCTTGTACTAGTATAGTTGGAAGATGATGGAGAAATACCTCATACACAATGCAGTCCTTCTTTAGTTGTGTTACTGAGAACTTGGTGTATTTGACAATGTGCACATGCGGTGCATTTTATGTTGGCAAGACTACACACCAACTTAAGGTGCGAATCGATGAACACATGCGTAGTATAGAAAAAATGATGACAGAAGTGCACTAGCTGCACATGTTTGTAAACAGGGAGTGGACGGTGTGAAACATGTTTTTAAATTTTGTGGGATTGAACGGGTTAAACTTGGACCCCGAGGTGGAACTATCAATGATTTGTTACTCAATAGAGAGGCATATTGGATATATACTCTTGGTGGCCTCAAGTCACCGGGTTTAAATGAAAAAGTTGATGTTGTTCCTTTGATTAATATGAGAAAGAAGAAATGAATTTAAACAATGATCTAGATAATAAATAGTAGTTTGTATTTTATCCATGATGTACTAATGATTTAAGATGATATTGGATATATGATGATGTATATTGTTATTACAAACACATTTTCTTTTTTCTCCCTAGATGGTGTTGATACAGTGTGTATGTTTATACATACAATTGCCTGAGAATTCTTTTTTAAAAAAGCTGTCAAAATATGCTACATATTGGGATTTTCGTTAGTAAGTCTGCAAAAGTTACCTGGTCATAAAGGCTAATGGAAGGAGCTGGAAGCTGGAGCTGGAAGGATACTGCTTTCTTCAACTGCGAGCTGTGTGAGAAATTCTATATTGCACTTGATATCTGCAACAAACGTGCACTTTTGCTTAATTCTGTCGGAGGTGAAACTAACTACCCTTGGTAATTGCTTTTTATTCACATATTTATTTAGGGTTTAACCAAGAAGGGCTTGTAAACTCTGTTTATCTTGTTAGTAACTTCAGAAGGATTTAAATACTGCATTTGGGTAGGTCCTTGGAGGTAGCTAGATTGTCTACTAGGATTTGTGACAGTTAAACTATTTTTAAATTTCAGGTGGCTGAGGAGTTGAAAAAGAAACTTGCAAACTCTGCTTATCTTGGAAGTAACCTCATAAGTGTTTAAATACTTCATTCTGGTTGTCCCTTGGGGTAGCTGGATTGACTACTAGGCTTTTGGGACTGAAACTATTTTTAAATAATTTACTGGTGCGTAGGAGTTTGTGATAGTTAAACTCTTTTAAACAGAGTTACTGGGGTTGAGGAGTGGTCACAGAAAAACCTGCAGTGTGAAACAGGAAAAGGCGGTCTTTCAAGCAACAGAGGGTGGTGGATTAAGGTTTACGTTTGTTTGTTACAATTCTTAAGATTTTCAGTGCAGGAAGAGTTTAAGCACAGCTGACTTATTTTGGGGCGGACAGCTCTCAGAGCACAAACCACCAGGCCTGTTTTGGGGCTGGGAAGGTTTACCTGTGTCTGACTTGGATGTGTGGATTTTCTCTGATTGATTAGCAGGGTATTTCTCTATCAAATTGTTGTGTAGGGCATCTTCTGACAGGAAGGCACTCATTGCAGCAGTGGGTCAGAGCTTCTAGCTGATTGTTTTGCGAGGGCACAGTTTAGGCCCAACCCCTTCCCACCCCTGGAAATAGTTCCTTTATACCTGGGGTTCTGACATCATTTCCTCAAGAGTGCAAGGTGCACGTCACTGTCATATCCTCTCTAGCACACTGCACTGACAATATAAGCATAAACATTGTATAATATAAATATATATTTCTACATTACAAACCAATCACACAAAAAAAAAAAAAAAAATGTGGGGAGTAGTGCAATGTAATGGCTGTGGGGCAGCAGTCTTCCGGGAGTCTTTCTGGAGGCTGAGATACTGCCCTATTTGCAGACAACTGTCTGCCCTGAGGGAGGAAGTTGCCCGTCTTCAGGCCACACTGGACAGTAGTACGGGACCTTCCCCAGGCCACAATGGACAGTAGGAGGGAACCTCCCCATCCAGGGAGCACCAGAACCACCACCACTACCTCAGAGGTTGCAAAGAGCACAGCAGTTGGACCACAGTGGGCTCAGGGAGGATGAGGATGGTGAAACAGAGGCACACCCAGTCAGATGTTACACACCACAATCCATCGCCATTCTGGGGAGCATAGCTCCCCATAGATACACCCAGAGGAGACTAAGGAGGCTGAGGACAACTGTCACAGGAGGCCCACAGGAAGGAGGCAGAGGACACCACAAGGAAGGAAGCAGCTCCTGGTGGGGACTCAATTATGGGGATAGAACTGGGAGGAGCTGGGAAATCTGAGTAAGGTGCCTGCCTGGTGCCATGGCTTGGAGGGACAGGAAGTGCATCCTCAGGATCACAACAACAGCTGCAAGGATTCTGAGCTGGACGTAATTGTCCACCTAGGGACAAATGACTTGGCTCATCATGAGGTTAGAGCAGTGCAGGAGGACATTGCAGAGTTGGGGAGGGGCCTAAGACAAGTAGCAAACACAGTATCCTTCTCAGAGTGCTGCCTGTCAAAGGCATGGGGGAGGCGAGGTAATTGGCACCATGCAGTTTAATGAATGGTTGAAAAAATGGTGCGGAGCACAGGGGTTTAGCTTCATTGGGACTGGGGTTCCACCTGGAGGACACCAGCCTATACTAGCAGGATGGTCTGCATCTGTCCAGGAAGGAACAAGTCTTTTGAGCAATCGGTTTAAATGCTTCATTGGCAAGCTTTTAAACTAGTCAATGGGGGAGGCACTGACAAGCAGCAGAAAAATCCCAGCCTCTCCCTACAAAACAGGGTACTAAATGAGAAAAAGACCAAGGTAGAATGGTCAGTGGGGGATGCTGCAACAGGAGGTAAGGCCATCAAAAAATGGAGAGCAATGAGTACCAATGCCCGTAGTCTAGGTAACAAGCTTCCTGAATTAGTGGCCTTGATGGAGGAGGAACATCTGGATATCGTGGCAGTCACAGAAACATGGTACACACAAAACCATGACTGGGACGTAAACATACCAGGATACACTATCTACAGGAGGGACAGGGAGGGTAAAAGAGGGAGGAGTAGTTTACATAAGGGAAGGAATAAAAGCAACAGAACAAAAGGGTAAACAGGGAGGAGAAGAAGCACTGTGGGTAAATTTGGAGACAGGCAATGGCACCACAATCCGCACAGGGTGTATACAGACCCTTCTCAGGGGAGGAAGTGGACAAGGAAATGATAGAGTATACTTAGAATGGCAGAAAAAGGAGATATTGCTGATGGGTGATCTGAATATGCCAGATGTTAACTGGAGCGCAGTTGCAGCTGCCATGAAGAGTGCAGTTATTCTAGATGCCCTACAGGGGCATGCCTTGACAACTAGTACTGAGCCCACTCGAGAGCAGGAGCAATATTAGACTTGATACTCTCAAATGGAGATGGAGAGGATCACAGATGAGAGTGGGTAGCCATCTGGGAACTAGCGACCATCGAACAGTGTGTTCACAATAAACACAGCAATAGAGTCAAGCCATACAAAGACAAAAGTACTGGACTTTAGGAGGGCTGACTTTGCCAAAATGGGTGAGTGCCTAAGAATGCACTAGCAAATGGGCGGGAAGGAGGGTGGAAGAACAATGGGAATAATAAAACTGCCATCACAGAGGTACGAGCCTTTGTGAAGCAAATAAACAAACAAAACGATGTAAGAAACCACTATGGTTCTCAAAGGAAGTGGCAGTGAAGGTTCAAGAGAAAAAAGCATTCAGGAAGTACAAGGAATCGCAGCAGGAGCAGGACAGAGAACTGTATCAGTTAAAGCAAAAGGAGGCTGGGAAGGCAGTCAGAACAGCAAAGGCCCAAACTGAGGAAAGATAGCCAACTCAGTTAAGAAGGGAATAAAACCTTTATAGGTACATCAGGGAGCAAAGGGAAGACCAAGGGAGGATAGTGAGGCTTAATAAAGGGGAGGAGGGTGGGCAGAGTGAGAATGTGAAAAGGCAGAGATACTAAACAAATATTTTGCTCAGTATTTACAAAGGAAGAGGGGAGGTACATAAAGCAGACAGTAGTAACACTCTGGATACAGAAGTTGATACCAGCCCATTTACAGAAGAAAGGGTTCTGAAAGAACTCTTAAAACTGAAGGTGGACAAAGCAATGGGGCCTGATGGGATTCATCCCAGAATTCTAAAAGAACTAAGGGTAGAACTAGTGACACCACTGACTACCCTCTTTAACAAATCATGGGAGGATGGGGTGGTACCCGAGGACTGGAGGAGGGCAGATGTGATTCCTTCACAAAAGTGGGAGCAAGGCAGAAGCAGGAAACTATAGACCTGTTAGTTTAACCTCAGTGATAGGGAAAATGATGAATCACTTCTAAAGGAAAGAACTGTCGCAGATCTGGAGGCCAGAAGGGCACAGGACCCTAGGCAGCATGGATTCACAGCGGGAAGGTCATGCCAGACAAATCTGATAGATTTCTTTGACTGGGTGACCAAAGTAGTAGATCAGGGAGGGCTGTGGACATGGCCTACCTAGACTTTAGCAAGGCATTTGACACAGTCCCACACAAAAGATTAATATATAAGTTAGCCAGCCTGGGAGTGGGTCCCAAGATGACAGCCTGGGTAAGAATTGGCTGGAGAATAGGACACAGGAGAGTAATAGTAAATGGAGTCCACTCAGAAGAAAGGAGGGTTACTAGCGGGTACCGAGGGTTCAGTATTAGGACCAGTCCTCTTCAATGTCTTTATGCGACATTGCAGAAGGACTGGAAGGAAAAATATGTCTCTTTGCAGATGACACTAAGATCTGCAACAGAGTTGATGCACAGGGTGGGGTGGAAAGGATGAGAAGGACTTGCAAGGTTAGAGGAATGGTCAAATGTATGGCAGCTTAGATTCAATGCTAAGAAGTGCAAGGTAATGCACCTGGGAAACAAAAACCAAGGGGAAGAGTACACAATGGGGGGTGAGATACTAACAACAACAAAAATGGAAAGGGACCTGGGGGTAGTCATATCAGATGACCTAAAGGTGGGCAAGCAATGTGAGAGGGCAGCAAGGAGGGCTGGGGGATACTGGGATGCATAGGGAGAGGCATCACCAGTAGAAAACAGGACGTTATTATCCCTCTGTACAGACAGCTGGTGAGACCCCATCTGGAGTACTGTGTGC
The DNA here is from genome assembly GCA_016271365.2 of Neoceratodus forsteri. NCBI lineage: Eukaryota > Metazoa > Chordata > Ceratodontiformes > Ceratodontidae > Neoceratodus > Neoceratodus forsteri. Next base: position 379,069,826 of record CM057449.1, read on the forward strand.
AGTTCTGGAGACCCAATCTCATAAAGGACATAGACAGGATGGAAGCTGTCCAGAGGAGGGCAACTAAAATGGTGCAGGGTCTGCACCGGAGGACATATGAAGAGAGACTTAAGGAGCTTAATATGTATAGCCTCGAGGAAAGGAGGGAGAGGGGACATGATAGAAACTTTCAAGTACCTCAAGGGAATCAACAAAGTCCAAGAGGGTAGCATCTTTCAAAAAGAGGTGTGCAAGAACAAGAGGGCACAATTTGAAGATAGAGGGGGCTCAGAGGTAATTTAAGAGTATTTTTCACAGAGAGGTTGTGGATGCATGGAATGGCCTTCGGAGGAGGTTGTGGAGTCAAAATCAGTGGTGGAATTCAAGCATGCATGGGATAGTCATAAGGCAATTCTGGGGGGTGGGGGTAGGAAGAAGTAGGCTGCTGGTTAACTAGGATCTGCAGCTTATCCAGTAGGTAGGGAAATGGGCAGACTGGGTGGGCCAAGCGGTCCTTATCTGCCGTCACATTCTATGTTTCTATGTTTCTATGTTAATGGTAAGATTAATGGTTAAAGGACCAGGTTTCTCCTAGATAGATAAACATATGTAATAGGGCATTCAATATATTGTTTTAAATGCAATATTTACTTGATATCTGTCTGAGTCATTTTGATTTATAGTGATTTATTTGCATATGTTTTGTATTTTTTCATGTATGGTGACATATATTAATATTAGTTTTTTATATAGGGATTCTTTTGTATATAAAGGTGTATGGTAATGTGGTACTGTCACTTTAAATGTTAGCTTTTTAAAGGTGTGGATTGTAGGTAGACTATCCTCCTGATGACACTCGTTTGGTGTGAAACTAGTTGAGGTTGTAGCCTGTACTGCTGAGCGGCTGTGCATATACCATGCACTGATTAAAAGATTTTCATATACCTGCGGTGCCATTGTTTTTCCTCTTATCTCTACGTTTACAAGTTGGCATGCACTAGTGGAGCTGAGGATTTTATTTACTATATGCAAATCACAACAGAATGTTAACACCCTTTGCAAACTGTGTGAGAAGCCTTTCGGCACCATGCAATTCTGCTTAAAGTTGGACCAGCATAACATTCTGGGGTGATTTGCATATGCAGCCCATGATGCTTTGCATTGTGTGGGCATGTGTGATTTTGTATTTTCTTGAAACTTGGCTTCCCAGCCAAATGCCCTTTGGGGTAACCCTTGCCTCAGTGTTTGTGCACAGAGGTTCTTTGTCTTGTGTATTTTTTGCTTTGTGTCTGATTTGGGAAGTTTCCCATTAAAAACCTTTGATTTCTCAAATTTCTGTGTGTAAGATCCTTCATTGGAGTTCTACACTAACTCCTTGCTCTGGAGTGCTAGTGCATTCTGTTGGAGGGTTCTTGGGACACCACCTCATGAACACTGGCACTGTAATTTCATTTCTTGGTCACAAAAGATGATTTCACGATCCCTGCATGGAATCACCTTTCAGGACTGATAAATGAAATGACAGTGCCACTGTTCATGAGAGGATGACCCAAAAAGCCCATGTTGCAAATTTGGTGATACAATTCCTAACAATGACTGCATTAAGAGTATGCATTGTGCAGTTTCTATGCACGTTCATAACCAGTTTTTAATATTTTCACTCCAAATTTTCAACATTACCATTTTTCACACCTCCTTATAAACAGTACAGTTGTAATTTTTCGCATCCTTCCCAAAACATGTTTTTGCACCTGTGGCACAGAATGGCGCGGTTGCTGTGGGAAATCAACTTTTGGGACAGATTAACACAATCACAGTGTTACTGTTCATGATGAGAGGTCCTAAAATGCCCATGTTGAAAATCTGGTGGAAAAATTCCAAAATATGATTGCGTTATGGGCTTGCGTTGGGCAGTTTCTATGCACGCTCTTAACGTCAACAATTTTTTATATTTTCACTCCAGATTTTAAACATTGCCATTTTTTCACACTCCATCACAAACAGTACAGCTGTCATTTTTTACATCCTGCCTAAAATGTGTTTCTGCATCTGTGGTGCTGAATGGCACAGTTGCTGTGTGAAATCACCTTTCAGGATCGAGTAACAAAATGATAGTGACACTGTTCATGAGATGCAGTTCCAAAAAGTCTTTGTTGAAAATTTGGAGTGAAAATACCAACAAACACCCAGGGCATTTGGGTTTCTAACTATAACATCCCAGCCTGTACAGATGGACAGACATCGGGAGTGTAACTTGGGTTCATCGGCCGTAATGCTCATGACATTCCACCCCCACCTCCCACCCTGCAGCCATTGACAGGCATCAAGGTGTGTCTTGGGGTCTTCAGCCCAAACGTTCACCTCATTCTCATATACTGCATCCCTCTCAGCTTATTTTCTTATGGAATGGGGTGAGTGTAAGGGCTGAAGACACAAAGGCACACTGCGACACCTGTTGCTGTCTGCAGGGGGTGAGGTGGAATGGTGTAAGCATTATGGTTGATGACCCAAAGGCACATCCCCACCACCTTTCAGTCTCTGCAGGGGTGGGGTGGGGATTGGCGTTAGTTCAATATTTCACTGCCACTCCTATTATGCATCTCTCTAACTTCTGTATTACCAATGCCAATGCCAGCAAGGAAACTTTCCGCATTTAAAAATGCTTGTTACCTATGGGTTCTGCCCCATTTGGTGTCTGGTGGCTATAACCTAGAAGAGACAGCAGATCACACAAAGAGAGGTGTATTAGAACATTTAGATTACTGGGGACTGAATATATTCCAGCTTTATCAACAGAGGATTCCTGCCATCCCATCCATCAGTTTGGCAGCCCCACCTTAACCTTACAGTGATAATGCATGGCAGCATGTGGGGGCAACACCTCTGGTCCACATCCAGGGCTGATAGAAAAGTACATGTGGAGCATGTCACAAACACAGTCCACAGGTCAGGCCCTCTGCTCCCACAGTGCCAACCTCCAAGCGCAATAGTGTGAACAGGTAACAGACAGGGTAACCCTCCTGTCTGCTTTTGGGCCCGAATCACCTTTAGTCTCAAGTTCTGGGGGGATTCAAACTGTGACCCTTATGCTAGCATACCCAATTACAGGCTCAGATATGTACTCTCTTCGGGACTGCAGTACAATCTTTCACCAGGGGCACTAAGCCAGGTCTCCAAAATGAACCCTTAAAACTCTATAAGAGACCTTTGATATAATCTTACCTTTTTACTCAAGCTCAGTATCACCATCAAGCTGTTGAACAGTTGTAAGACTTAACCACATATATGTCACATGCAAAAAGGAACTGACAGACACCCAGGCAGTCTTTCAAAGAAAAGGTTCTTTACTAAAATATGATAAAAGTATGAAAAATGTAAACACAGAACAATATATCAATGAGCTCACGATCACATAAAAGAACAAGGGAAAAGTACAAAACAAACTCCTGCCACAATACAGTTAGACCTTTGCTATCTAAGATATCACCTCTGGAAGTGCATAAGTTAGATCAGAGAACTATTTTCTCTCAGAGTACCAAAATATTATAACCTAAATTTCACACACAAGTATCAGTTTAAACTCTGTGTATCCACACCCCTTCTGTGAGTCATCTAACTCCTCTTTTTAGAAAATAAAATTACAAACATGATTTCCTACCAGGAGATATGTTAAATAATGTGAACATCAGAAACACCCATTTCCCAAATTATGAGTCTTTGATCAACCAGTTCCTTTTAGGTTTACAATCCTGCAGTCTGTCACCCAGGTATGAGATGGCCAACAGGAATCAGCTAAATTATGTCCTTTCCTGATGTAATAAAATTTGTATTTAAGTTCTAACTTCAAAAGCAGCAGCAGCAGGTGACGAGGGCCATAAACTGTCTCTCTAAAAGGATGTTCCAATTAACTGTTTCTTTCTGGTCTGTTTAATTACATCCTAGTTTTCAGCTGCTGACACCTTGTAATTTAAAGGGCCAAATCTCACAGACTGACATTTCATACACTGACCATTTATTTATAATACCAATATCATACAATAATCATAACCAGCTGGCCAAGCATCACAGAACATACCATCTTATCCCATCCCCTCTTGTCTCCCCTATAGCTTTATATTATTGATCCTTCTTTACTCCCTTGTAAGTACATTCAGCACCCAAGTTCTGCTCTTAAAGTTTTATAGGCATGGCATCCTACTAGGATGGTACTCAGGGTAACATTTATTGTAGGGTCCTGGGTATAAGATTCCTGTAGATCCCTGTAATGATGTTGATTACTTAATGTAGCCCATTAATTCCTTATTTCTTAGTATATGTTTCTGGTTGTAAATGCGGCTTTGTAATGTTTGTTATACTATCTGCAAAAAAAATTAATAAACAGATTACTTGAAAATAAATAGTGTTTAGACTGATTTGCTCATTCTTGTTCTTTTCCACTCTGTAAATCTTAAAACAAAAGCACAGCATAAATTCTCTCAAAACATTCTGCTTTTAAAAATAGCAAACATTCAGGGAGCAGTGTATTTCAGTGCTTAGAGTGCAGGCTAGGGAAGGGTTTCCCATGTTTAAATCCCACCAGAGCCACTTACTGCATGACCTTTAGCAAGCTGTTTGAACTCCCAGTGCTCCAGTTTTCCAGGTTGTAACACTGGGTAAAGGCAGGACACCATTTTAAATGAATATGCTGCATTTGAGTTGAGGAACCCTGGGTAAACAAATGCTAAAAGGAAGTACATATACAACAAGATATTAAAAGCACATCTTTTGGAATCCCATCATTTCCATGCTTAACAAATTCCACATGGGAAAGAATGATGATAATTAAATCTATCTAAAACAATATTTTGTTTTCTGCTTGGCTGGATGTATCATCATATCCTAATTAATGGGGTATTACTGTATGTAGGAGCACAGAGGTTAAGTAATCCCATATTACATGTGGAAATATTTCAGCAGTTGAACACAATGTGATGTAGAGAAGCTACGTAAGTGCTTTAACTGTGTTTACCGAAGAGGATGAAGAAACATAGAAACATAGACTTTGACAGCAGATAAGGACCGCTTGGCCCACCTAGTCTGCCCATTTCCCTACCTACAGGATAAGCTGTAGATCCTAGTTAACCAACAGCCTATTTCTTCCTACTCCCCACAAGATTTGCCTTATGTCTGTCCCATGCATTCTTGAATTCTGCCACAGTTTTAGACCCCATAACCTTCTCAGGAAGGTGGTTCCATGCATCCATCACCCTCTCTGTGAAAAAATACCTCCTCATATTGCCACTGAGCCGTCCACCCTCTATCTTCAAATTGTGCCGCCTTGTTCTTGCACATCTCATTTTCTGAAAGATGCTACCCTCTTGGACTTTGTTGATTCCACTGAGGTACTTAAAAGTTTCTATCATGTCCCCCCTCTCCATCCTTTCCTCAAGGGTATACATATTAAACTCCTTTAGTCTCTCCTCATATGGCTTCTCTTGCAGACCCTGCACCATTTTAGTTGCCCTCCTCTGGACTGCCTCCAACCTGTCTATGTCCTTGCAGAGATGGGGTCTCCAGAACTGGACACAGTACTCCAGATGGGGTCTCACCAACTGTCTGTACAGAGGGATAACAATGTACTGTTTTCAACTGGTGATGCCTCTCCCTACACATCCCAGTATCCCCCCAGCCCTCCCTACTGCCTTCTCAGTTTGCTCGCTAACCTTAAGGTCATCTGATATGATTACCACCAGGTCCCCTTTCCATTTTTACTGTTGTTACTACCTCCCCCCTCCCCCATTGTGTACTCTTCCCCTGGGTTTTTGTTTCCCTGGTGCATTATTTTGCACTTCTTTGCATTGAATCCAAGCTGCCATACTTCTGACCATTCCTCCAACCTTGCCGAGTCCCTTCTCATCCTTTCCACCCCCCACCTTGTGTATCAACCCTGTTTGCAGATCTTTGTGTCATCTGAAAAGAGGCATACTTTTTCTTCCAGTCCCTCTGCAATGTCACTTATAACGATATTAAAAAGGACTGGACCCAGTACTGATCCATGTGGTACCCCACTAGTAACCCCCTTTCTAAAGAGTGGACTCTGTTTGCTATTACCTTCTGTGTCCTGTTGTCCGGCCAATGTTTTACTCAGGATACCACCCTGAGACCCACTCTCAGGCTGGAAAATTTGTTTATTAATCTTTTGTGTGGGACTGTGTCAAATGACTTGCTAAAGTATAGGTAGGCCATGTCCACAGTCCCTTCCTGGTCTACTACTTTGGTCACCCAGTCAATGAAATCAATTAGATTCATCTGACATGACCTTCCTGCTGTGAATCTGTGCTGCCTTGGGTCCTGTGCCCCACTGGCCTCTAGGTACTCAACAATTCTTTCCTTCAAAAGTGATTCCATCATTTTCCATACCACAGAGGTCAAACTGACAGGCCTGTAGTTTACTGCCTCTGTCTGGCCCTAATTTACCTATAAAAGATTTAATCCTCCTTCCTAACCTAGTTGGCTATCTTTTCCTGAGTTTGGGCCTAGCTATTCTGACTGCCTTCCCTGCTTCCTTCTGCTATCTTTTATTCTTTTTCTCCCTAACCTTCCCCACCACTTCTTTTGAGAACCATAGTTTCTTGTATTTTTATTTGTTTATTTACTTCAGACAAAGGCTTGTTGCCTCTGTGATGGTAATTTTGATGTTTCCCCATTGTTGCTCCACTCTTCCTTCTTGCCTGTTTGCTAGTGCTTTTCTAAGGCAATCTCCCATTTTGACAAAGTCAGCCCTCCTGAAGTCCAGTACCCTCACTTTTGTATGGCTTGACTCTGCAGCTGAGTTTATCGTGAACCACACTGTTTGGTGGTCACTTGTTCCCAGATGGCTACCCACTTCTAGGTCTGAGATCCTCTCACTGTCCCCATTTGAGAGTATGAGGTCTAAGATTGCTCCCTCCTGAGTGGGTTCCAACACTAGCTGTCTGAGGCATGCTCCCTGTAGGGCATCAAGAATTACCCTGCTGTTAGATCTGGCTGCAGCAAAGGTGTTCCAGTTAACATCTGGCATATTCAGGTCCCCTATCAACAATATCTCCCCTTTCTCTGCCATCCTAAGGATTCTTTCTATCATATCCTTGTCCATTTCCTCCACCTGAGATGGGGGTCTGTATATAACCCCTGTGCGGATTGTGAGGCCATTTTCAGTCCCTAAGGTGACCCACAGTGCCTTCTCTCCTCCCTGTTTACTCTTTTGTTCAATTGCTTTTATCCCTTCCCTTACATAGAGAGCTAGTCCTCCCCATTTTCTACCCTCCCTGTCTCTCCTGTAGGTTGTGTACCCTGGTATGTTAACATCCCAGTCATGATTCTCTGGGTACCATGTTTCTGTGACTGCCACGATATCCAGGGATCCCTCTTCCATCAAGACCACCAGCTCAGGGAGCTTGTTGGCCAGACTACGGGCATTGGTACTCATTACCCACCATTTCTTGATGGCCTTACCCCTTTTTGCTCCAGCCCTGTCCTTACTGCCTTTGTCATTTTCTCCATTTATCCCTGCCCTTCTCCCTATCGATGTCTCTACCTTGGTGTTTATTCACTAACTACCATGATTTTTTGGGGGCTAGAATTTCCCTGCTCCTTTCCAGTGCCTCCCCCTTGGCTACTTTAAATGTTTGCCAATGAAGCATTTAAACCTATCGCCTAGGATCCTGGTTCCCCTCCTGGACATATGCAGACCAGAGTATGGGGACATGCCAGAGTATGGTGGCTATTTAAAATAAAGATGAGGAGGAGGAGGAGTAATAAGCTGTAGTAACAACTGAGATTGTAAAGGAACAGGTAAAAAAGTAAACAATGCCCTAAGGCTACAGGATCTATACACTCTGGAGCTGAGGGGACTGATAAATTAACTAGCAGCACCTCTGGCAGAGATCTTTGCAGAACTGCTGAGATCAGAAGTGGTGCCAGAAAACTGGCAAAAGGTACATGTTATCACTCAAAGTGTGAAGGGAGAGCTGGGATATTGTAGATCAGTTAGCCTAGTATTGATTCCAGGTAAGAGGGATGCTGGTTGATAATACTATTGTAAGAATGATAACAATCCAGGGAAAGGGGAAGCTAAGGCTAAGAAAAATGAACAACGTTCATGGCAGAGATAAGGGCAAGGATAAGGGCAGGGATAAGAGTAGAATGGATGAAGGTAGACTAGATAAGGGCAGGGATAAGGAAAAACTGAAAAGGGGCAGACTGGATAAGGACAGGGATAAGGGGAGAATGGATAACAGCTGGGATAAGATCAGGATAAGGCAGTGATAAGGCCAGACTGGATAAAGGCAGACTGAAATAAGGGCAAATTGAATATAGGCAGATTTGATAAGGGCAGCTGTTAGGGCAGACTGGATAAGGGAAGGGATAAGGATTTGGATAAAAGCAGATAGGATAAGGGCATCCTGCATAAAGGCAGGGGTAAGGGTATATGGGATAAGGGAATGGATATGGGCATGGATAAAGGCAGGGAATAGAGTGGAATGGATAAGGGTTTGGATTAGGGCACACTGAATAATGACCAAAGGGATAAGAGTGCAGAGATAAGAACATACTTGATAAAGGCAGGGATAAGAGCAGACTGCATAAGGCAGGGATATGGGCAGACTGGATAAGGGCAACAACAAGGGCAGACTAGATAAGCACACAGATAAGGGTAGGGATAAAAGCAGACTGGAGAACTTATTTTATTTATTTATTTATTTATTGAATACTAGGATGACAATACCTTTGAACCATAGGTTCTTTTACAAAGATTCCGCGTCGGCATGAATTTAAACAACAAAAAATGAGAACACAGAGCAACACAGAATCATACAGCAATAAAGTAGGATAGGCAATTTAGGTTACATAATTCAGGGATGCAAGTAGTACATAGACAAAAGTATAACATCATGAGGTAAGTATAAACATCATAGGGCAATAAGAGGTGGAACACCTTGGTACAGGAGGTGCTAACAACAGATTACATGGAGTCTAAACTACAAGTTGCACTATAAGGAGGGGTTTTGTTAGGCAGAGTTGCAGGTGGTGTTGGTGGGCATAGGGGCCACATGGATGGAGAACAGTGAAGAAAGAGATGAGAATGGTAAGAATATGTCAGAGTTAAGACATTGTCATAAAGTGCATTCTCAAGGGGTGCCGAGGAGTACTAAGGGGAGGTGAGGAGAAACAGTAGGGGGGGAGAAGGGAGAGGTCGAGGGACAGGGGGAGAGAGTCAGGAAGGAGTAACAGAGAATGAGGAGTGAGAGTGGGAGAGGAGAGGGGGCAAGCAAGGTGAAGGACGGAGTTGAGATATGGCTAAGAAAGAGGAAGAAAGAGTGGGGGAGAGAGAGGGAGGAGAGGAGGATCATCAGGGGTTGCAGGGGAGGGGGTGGAGAGGGGAGAGGCGGGGATATGAAGGTGATGGTGAACAGGGGAGAGGAGAAGAGGAGGAGGTGATGGAGATAAAGGCCAGAGTAGGAGGAGGAGGTGGGGAGAAGGTAGGCAGGGAGGGTGGGATAGGCATAAAGGGTTGAATAATGGAATGGCCATAATGCTGTCCTAGTAGGTACATTCGCACTTTGCAAGGTTAGTTAGCTGGTGGTGCAGTTTTTGCTTGAAAGGGCCAAGCTTGTTTTTATCACTAACTTCAGAAGGGAGATCATTCATAAGGGATGGAGCTCTGAAGTAGAAGGCACGCTGGGCCTGAGAGGTGCTACAAAAGTGGACAAGGTATATGGATTTGAGTGAGCCACATGTAAAACGCGTGTTACAGATAGATTGCATGAGGGTATGTGAGGCAGGAGGGGTGAGGCATCGGCAAACCTTCTTTGCCAGGAGGCAGGTCTGGTAGGCTAGTCTACCATCAAGGTTGAGCCAGTTGGAGCGTTTGTAAATGTCACAGGTATGTGTACATTTGCTGACTCCTGTGACAAGCCTGCAGCACTTATTTAGGGAGGTTCTAATTCTTTTCAGTGTGGTTTCAGAGGCAGCACTGTAGAATGCTAGCCCATAATCAATTATGGACAGAATGGAGCTAGTTACTGCTGTTCTCATGGATTCATTGGTCAGACAATGGCGATGGCTATAGAGAACTCCGATTCGTGAGTTAATGGTTTTAGAGATTTGGTGGATATGCATTTTGTAGGAGAGTGCACAGTCAATGCTAATGCCAATATATTTCAGTTCCTGAACTTGGGCAAGTGGTTGTTGTTGTGTGTTGTGGATAACAAGGCCAGCTGATCTGAACTTGCTATGGGGGCCATGGAAAAGCATGGTCCTATTTTTTTTTTATAATTCATCAGCAGCTTATGCTGAATGAACCAGGACTCCATGTGACTGAAGTTTTTCTCTAGGTCCAGAGAGAGGGGGGGGGACAGGGTCAGAGTGGGTAGAAAAAAGGACAACGTCATCAGCATAGAGCAGCATTTTATTATCGTAAGCTGCAGGGAGGTTGTTAATGAAGAGGCTGAATAAAAGAGGGCCAAGTATGGATCCTTGGGGAACACTGGAGTGCACCGGGAGGCTATTGGAAAGAGTGTCAGCAATCTTGACTTGTTGACTAATGTCAGTGAGGTAGTTTTCAAACCACATGGTGACCGCGTTTGAGAGGCCAAGTGCAGCTAGGGAATCCACTAGAAGCCAAAGATCCATGGTGTCAAAGGCCTTTGTTAAGTCAATATACACCGCACCCAGTAGGTTACCTGAATCCAGAGCTTTATGTATGTGGCTAGTAAATTCTAGCAGGACAGTGGCAGCGTTATGTGCCTTGCAAAAGCCATGTTGCTGTGGACACTGTAGCTCATGTTTCTCTAGGTATTCAGCCAGCTAGTCTGCCACAACACATTCTATCATTTTAGAAAGAGGTGGTAAGATAAAGATGGGTCGGTAGTTGGAGTGCAGGGACCTATCACCACTTTTATTGACGGGAGTGACAATGGCTGATTTCCAAAGCTGGGGAAACTGTCTGAGGGAGAGTGATAGATTTAGAAGTTTAGTAAGAGGGAGTAGGATGGTGTCAAGGAAGAGTAAGAGGAGTTTAATATCCAAGGTATCACTACTGAATCTAGTTTTGCCAAAAAAATTTTGGATGTATTTCCTAGATTTAGAGAGGGATATTCTCCTGAAATAGAAGGGGGGGTAGTCTTGGGTTGGTTGGACTTCTCATTGGGACCTGGGGGGGGAAGTAATCAAAAAAATCCTGGGGAAATATACTGCTAAGATCAGTAAAAGCACTATTAAATGTATAGGCAATTTGGCTATGATCCTGTAGAACAGTCCCATTGTCCTGGAGCATGGAGGGGGAGGATTGATTTGGTTTTCCTGTAAGGCTTTTCATGTTATCCCAGAAGGACTTGTTGTTTACCCAGGTATCAATTAGCTCCCGCTTCTAATATTCACGCTTGGTTCTCTGTATTGCCTGTGTGCACAGATTCCTGGTCGTTTTATACTGTTGCAGGTCAGGTTTTTGCCCAGATGCCATCGCACGGTGCCAGAGATTATCCTGGTGCTTCATCATGGTAATGGATAAGTGCATGGATAAGGGCAGACCAGATAAAGACATGGATTAGGGCAGACTGAATAAGAGCATTGATAAGAGCAGACTGAATAATGACCAAGAGGATAAGGGCAGGGATATGGCCAGACTGGATAAGGGTAGCAATAAGAGTAGAATGGATAAAGGCAGGGATAAGGGCCGACTGGATAAGGGCAGAGATTAAGGCAGACTGGATAAGAGAAAATTGAATAAGGGCAGACTGGATAATGGCAGGGTTAAGGGAAGACTAGATAATAGCATGGATGAGAGAAAGGATAAGGCAGTGATAAATAAGGGCTGCCTGGATAAGGCCAGACTTCATAAAGGCAGGAATAAGGGCAGATTAGATAAGAGCAGGGATAAAGACAGAATGGATAAGGTCAGACTGCATGAGGGCAGGGACTAAGGTAGAGATTGGGCAGCCTGGGTAAGGGAATGGATAAGGGCAAACTGGGTGAGGCTAGAATGGATAAGGGCAGGGATACTGGCAAGGATAAAGGTAATGATAGGGACAGACTAGATAAGGACAGGTACAAGGGCATACTGGATAAGGCCAAACTGAGTAAATGCAGGGATAAGGACAGACTGGAAAAGGAAAGGGATAAGGATAGACTATTGCTTTGAGTATTGATGTTGCGAGCATAGCATGATCCTTGAGTGGAGATATTTTTGTTATTTCCTCCAGACTGGATAAGAGCAGACTGGAGGAGGGCAGACCAGGAAAGTGTAGACTGGATAAGGGCAGGGATACAGGTGGACTGGCTATGGGAAGACTAGAATGAGGTCCAACTTGTTGACTGGTAACTGAGCTGACATTTCACATCAGAGCTCTGAACTGAACACTAAAAGACCCACTCCCCTTTGGGATCTAATAAGTGAGTAGCCATTTGAGGCAGAAAGCATATTGCAGTAATTTAATTATTTGCCAGTTTGGGAGAAGGGAGGGTGTGTACTGAGTCTCTTGTTTTAGCAGACTAGATAACAGCAGTCTCCGCTTTCAAATACCTAGGGGTCTGGCTAGACAACCACCTAGATTTCACCACCCATATAGACACCATCTGTATCATACTCCATCCTAAGCTTGCAGTCCTCTACCATCCAACACCTCCCTCTGCCCCAACCTCCAGGACCCTCCCAGTTATGCCTCTGCTACTATATTCCTCCTCTTGCACTTAGTACAATGGCAGCTTTTCTCCTCCATTTGTCACCGCGTTTTGGGGCAAAAATCACTTCATCGCCTTTCATACGGTCCTCCGCCCTCCCAATCCCTCACTCTGCTCTAACAATTGCGTCCTCTTCGCTTGTGCCCCTATTCCCCACCTCTCCCTACATCATGCGTGTGATATCTTCTATCTGGTATGCCTAACCTCTCCCTAACATTTCCCACTACAAAATGCACAGTTTTTAGGCTTGGATCCAGCACAAATTCATTATCTATGACTCCTTGTAGTTCTATGTATATTACCTGTAAATGTGCATTTTTACTATAATAGCAGCTATTTTTACTGTTTGTACTATTGTAACTTGTCTTTCTGTGTTATTACTGTAGGACCGCAGGTCCACCTTGTAAATGAGCTTGCTCAATGGTGCCCGCCTAGATAAATAAAGATATTGATTGATTGACTGATTGATCATAAAGACAGTCACCCTCTCCCTACCCGATGGGAGTTGGTAACAAAAATGATTCTACGAGTCATTGATTATACTGATGTGGTCTATGGCATTGCCCCCACCACGTTCCTCTCAAGACTGGACACTGTCCCAAATTCCTTCTGCTGTTTTGCTACTTCTGCACCTCCCCTCACTCACCATTGCCTTCTCTATTCCTCTCTTTCCTTTTCTCCACTACAACAGAGGAAGGCGGCTCACTGTGTCTCACTCATTGCAAAGTACTGGTATGGGACCCTTCCCTCTTACCTCTCCTCTCACCTTTCACCTATAAGCCCTTTAGCTTTCTCTCTGCTTCACAGGGACCCACACACCTTCTCTCTTCCACACCTCCACTCAGCAGCGGGTCAGTCTGCTTTCTCCTATAACCTTTCCCTACTCTGGAATAAACTCCCCTCTGAGCTTCGCCTATCCCTGTCACTCTCTTCTTTCAAAAGACTTCTCAGATTTCTCCCCTCGACGCAGTGTTCTCACCTCTCCTCCTCCCCCACTGCCATTTTAACCCTCTCTCCCCCGCTAACAAATTGTCCTCCCACTCAGGAACTTCCACGGCAAACACAATTTCCACTACTTACTTCTCCATGCTTTGGAGCTATTTGTATCTCACCTGCTATTATTTTTATTACTTTTATATTTTATAGTTTCCTGTCCTTATGTTGTTGTCTAATTGGTGTTCTTGTTTGATGTTTATTTTATATGATTTGTATATGTGCCTCTCAAAAAATGTACAACTGTATTATTATGTTTTCCCTCACCCTGGGTTGCATCTGAAAATGAGCCTCAGCTCAGTGTGCCTTTCCCAGTTACCAAATGTTAAAAAAATATAATAAATAAAATAAACAGCAGGCTGGTTATGGGCAGACTAGATAAGGGCCAGGGTAAGAGCAGACTATATATATAAATTGATCTTCTTCTGCTATCAGTTCCCATGATTCTAGAGATGAAGTTAATAAATCAAAAACACAAGAAGATATGTTTTAGTGAAAGCAGGAAGTGAGTGATCACAGAGTCACAAAAGATTCACCATCCTAGAAGGAAAAGAGTATCTCTCCGTACCCCGCTAACTGTTGGAGGTCTGCCTCTGAGCAAGTAAGAAGACTACTGAGAAATATAGGAACTTATTGTCTCAGAACAGGAAGATAAGGAGCTTAAAGGGCACAGAGGCAGTAAGTAAGTAGGGAGAAAATAAATAAAAAAACATAGGAAAGAGTAAATATTCCAAACGACAGCTAAGGGGCCAAAAATAAGACATGATGGGAGTGGTGCAGTGCAATGGCTGTGGAGCAGCAGTCTTCCGGGAGACATTCTGGAGGATGCAGTGTTGTCCCATCTGCAGGCACCTCTCTGGGATGAGGAAGGAGGTTTCTCATCTCCAGGCTGCGTTGGAAAGGATTTGGGGGACCTCCTCTCCCAGCCAGGGACCACCAGGGCCACTGCCGTTGCCTCAGAACGTTGCCAAGAAAGAGGAGAGGTTGGACCACGGAGGGCTCAGGGAGGGTGAGGGTGATGGAACAGAGGTGCATCCCTCCAGTTGTACCTCTCCACAGTTCATATGCCGTTCTGGCAAAGTGTGGATCCTCTATGGAGGCATCCACAGTGCAGCCAAGGAGGATGCTGGGAACCTCCACAAAGGAGATCAACAGGAGAGTGGCATGGGACCCCACAGGGGAAGAAAATTACTCCTGGTGGTGGACTCCACTGTTAGGGGGGTAGAACTGGGGGAGGAAGGGGAGAGGGAGGTAAGGTGCCTGCCTGGCACCATGGCTTGGAGGGACAGGGAGCGAATCCTCAGGATTGTGGGAGCAGCTGCATGGGGGAGGGAGCTGAATGTCATTGTCCACCTAGGGACAAATGACCTGGCTCAGAAAGGGATCACAGCAGTGCAGGAAGAGTTTGTGGAGTTGGGGAGGAGACTTAGACAACTAGCATGCATGGTAATCTTCTCAGAGGTGCTGCCTGTCTATGGCATGGGTGAGGCTAGGGTGCTTCACACCATGGGATTCAATCACTGCTTGAAAAACTGGTGCAGAGCTGAGGGATTTGGCTTCATTTGGGACTGGGGTCCACTTGGAGTGATGCAGGCTTATACTGGCGTGATGGTCTGCATCTGTCCAGGAGGGGAACCAGGATCCTAGGTGATAGGTTTAAATGCTTCATTGGCAAGCATTTAAACTAGTGAAGGGGGGAAGGCACTGGAAAGGAGCAGGGGAAATCCTAGTCCCCCAAAAAATCAGGGTAGTAAGTGAGGTAAACACCAAGACAGAGATGTCGATAGGGAGAAAGGCAGGGGTAAATGGAGAAAATGACAAAGGCAATAAGGACAGGGATGGAGCAAAAAGGGGTAAGGCCATCAAGAAATGGTGGGTAATGAGTACCAATGCCTATAGTCTGAGCAACAAGCGCCCTTAACTGGTGGCCTTGATGGAAGAGGGATGCCTGGATATTGTAGCAGTCACAGAAACATGGTACACAGAGAACCATGACTGGGAAGTTAACATACCAGGGTACACAACCTACAGGAGAGACAGGGAGGGGAGAAGAGGGAGAGGAGTAGCTCTTTATGTAAGGGAAGGGATAAAGCAATGGAGCGAAAGAGTAAACAGGGAGGAGAGGAAGCACTGTGAGTCACCTTAGAGACTGGAAATGGCGCCACAATCCACACAGGGGTTGTATACAGACCCCCATGTCAGGGAGAGGGAATGAACAAGGATATGATAGAAGGCATCTTTAGGATGGCAGAGAAAGGGGAGATATTGTTGATGGAGGACCTGAACATGCCAGATGTTAACTGGAGCACCTTTGCTGCAGCCACATCCAAGAGCAGGACCATTCTCGATGCCCTACAGGTGGCATGCCTCAGACAGCTAGTTTTGGAACCCACTTATGAGGGAGCAATCTTAGACCTCATACTATCAAATGGGGACAGTGAAAGGATCTTAGATCTAGAAGTGGGAAGCCATCTGGGAACAAGTGACCACCAAACAGTGTGGTTCATGATAAACTCAGCTGCAGAGTCAAGCCATACAAAAGTGAGGGTACTGGACTTCAGGAGGGCTGACTTTGGCAAGATGGGAGAGTGCTTTAGAAAAGCACTAGTAAACAGGCTAGAAGGAGGGGTGCAGCAACAATGGGGAAACATCAAAACTGCCATCACAGAGGCAACAAGCCTTTGCGTGAAGTAAATAAACAAAGTAAAATTAAAGAAAAAAACACTATGGTTCTCAAAAGAGTTGACGGGGAAGGTTAGAGAGAAAAAGATAGCATTTAGGAAGTGTAAGAAAACACAGAAGGAGTGGGACAGAGAACTGTACCAGTTAAGGCAGAAGGAAGCAGGGAGGGAAGTCAGAATAGCAAAGGCCCAAACTGAGGAAAAGATAGTCAACTCGGTTAAGAAGGGGATACAACCTTTTATAGGTACATCAGGGAGTGTAGAAAGACAAAGGGAGGGATAGTGAGGCTGAATAGAATGGATGGTGGGTGGGCAGAGAGGGACAGTGAAAAAGCAGGGATACTGAATGAATACTTCTGTTCAGTATTCACAAAAGAGGAGGAGAGGGAGGTGCCTAATCCAATTAACAGAAGTACTCTGGATAGGGGTGTCGATCCCAGTCCTTTCACAGAAGAAAGGGTTCTAAAAGAACTCCTAAAACTGAAGTTGGACAGAGTAATGGGGCCTGATGGAATTCACCCCAGAATTCTAAAAGAATTAAGGGGAGAACTAGTGACACCACTGACTACCCTTTTTAACAAATCATGGGAGGATGGTGTGGTACCCGAGGACTGGAGGAAGGTGGATGTGATTCCCCTTCACAAAAGTGGGAGCAAGACAGAGGCAGGAAACTACAGACCTGTCAGTTTGACCTCTGTGGTAGGGAAAGTGATGGAATCACTTCTGAAGGAAACAACTGTTGAGTACCTAGAAGCCAGTGGGGCACAGGACCCAAGGCAACATAGGTTCACAGTGGGAAGGTCATGTCAGATGAATCTAATTGATTTCTTTGACTGGGTGACCAAAGTAGTAGACCAGGGAGGGGCTGTGGACATGGCCTACCTAGACTTTAGCAAGGCATTTGACACAGTCCCACACAAAAGATTAATAATCAAATTAACCAGCCTGGGAGTGGGTCCCAGGGTGGTAGCCTGGGTAAAACATTGGCTGGACAACAGGACACAGAAGGTAATTGTAAATGGCGTCCACGCTGAAGAAAGAGGGGTTACTAGTGGGGTACTGCAGGTTTCAGGACTGGGTCCAGTCCTTTTTATGTTGCTTGCACACATGTGCAAGAAACATAGAGCCATCATCCGAGTTTTCGGAGGTGTGTCAGCCCATCTTCCAATGCAGTTAGTGTGTGTTTGCAGGCATGGCCCCAGTTCCCCAATCACTGCTGCAGCTGTCTATGACAAGCTGAAAATGCAGTGGCATACAGTTGAAAGGGAGAGCTCCACTTCAGTGAGCAGAGCTCTCCCCCAAGCACACACATGCACAAGCACACATATTGCGTGCTGATCGCGCCCCAAGTACACACTGTATGACGTGAGGTGCCAAATTCCCGTCGGCTCCACGCTGAAGCTGTCCAGGTGCCATGCTGGGAGCCCACCCCAGCGTGGCAAAACTGTTATAGTCGACGGGCTGCCCAATCCCGTCAGCTCCAAGACTGCCGCCCCCAAAAGCTTTCAAGGTGCCTGGCTGGGAGCCCCACCCAGCATGGCAAATCTTGTTTGGCTGACGGGGTGCCCAATCCCTGGATCCACATCCCCAAACAGCTTTTTCCTGCTGCCACTCTTGGAGCCCACCCCAGTGTGGCAAACGCCCCTATGCTGCCTTCTTCAGAAAAACTGTAAAAAAGGGTCCCTCATAGTCTCCCTGCCCCCATCCCACAACCCACACCCACCCACTGTGCACCCTGCCTCCCCACACCCCTCCTCAACCCATACTTACCTCCGGAGCTCGGCACAACAATCATCGGTGGACTGGGAACACGTCTGCACTCTTCAAAGCCGGCCGGGAACTGAGGAAATGCCGGTAAGCTATATAATGGGATAGATAGGTTTTTTCAACTTTGTTGCATATCTCAAGCATTTTTGGGAATTTTGGATCCAAACTTTCAACATGGGGTTTTTGGGACCCCTCCTCATGAATTCTTGCACTGTCATGGCATTAATCGGGCCCGAAGGGTGATTTCACGGTCACTGTGTGAAATCTCCTTTTGGGACTGATTAATGAAATGACACTTCCAGTGTTCATAAGGTGGGCTCTCAAAAAGCCTATGTTGAAAATTTGGTGAACAAATTCCTAAAAATGACTGTTTTACGAGTGTGCGTTGCGTAGTTCCTACACACGCTCATAAGTTTGCGAATTTTCAATATTTTCACTCCACATTTTCAACATTGCCATTTTACCACACCTCCTTATGAGCAGTAGAGCTGTCATTTTTCACATCCTGCCCAAATTGTGTTTCCGCCCATGTAGCGCACAATGGCGCAGTCGGTGTGCGAACTCAATATATGGGACACATTAAGAAAATCACAGTGACACTGTTCATGATCAGAGGTCCTAAAATGGCTATGTTGAAAATTTGGTGAAAAAATTCCTAAAAATGACTGTTTTACAAGCGTGCGTTACGCAGTTCCTACACACGCTTGTAAGTTTGCAAATTTTCAATATTTGCACTCCAATGACTTCCAAATACCTAAGCAGCACATAGAAGCAAGCAACATTCGGCACTGACAAATGCTTGTTAATGTCTTTATAAGTGACATTGTAGAGGGACTGGAAGGAAAAGTATGCATCTTTGCAGATGACACAAAGATCTGCAAGAGGGTTGATACACAAGGAGGCATGGAAAGGATAAGAAGGACTTAAGGTTGGAGGAATGGTCAGAAGTATAGCAGCTTGATTCAATGCAAAGAAGTGCAAAATAATGCACCTGGGAAACAAAAACACGGGGAAGATTACACAATGGGGGAGTAACAACAACAAAAATGGAAAGGGACCTCGGGTAATCATATCAGATGACCTTAAGGTTAGCAAGCAATGTGAGAAGGCAGTAGGGAGGGCTGGGGGGATACTGGGATGTATAGGGAGAGGCATCACCAGCAGAAAACAGGAAGTTGTTATCCCTCTGTACAGACATTTGGTGAGATCCCATCTGGAGTTCTGTGTCCAGTTCTGGAGACCCCATCTCCACAAGGACATAGTCAGGATGGAGGCAGTCTTGAGGAGGGTAACTAAAATGGTGCAGGGTCTACAAGAGAAGCCATATGAGGAGAGACTAAAGGAGCTTAATATGTATACCCCTGAGGAAAGGAGGGGGGTGGACATGATAGAAACTTTTAAGTACCTCAGTGGAATCAACAAAGTCCAAGAGGGTAGCATCTTTCAGAAAAAGAGATGTGCAAGAACAAGGGGACACAATTTGAAGAGGGGGGATGGCTCAGGGGCAATGTGAGGAAGTATTTTTTCACAGAGAGGGTGGTGGATGCATGGAACAGCCTTCCTGAGAAGGTTGTGGGTCTAAAACTGTGGGAGAATTCAAGAATGCATGGGACAGACATAAGGCAATTCTTGTGGGGGTAGGAAGAACAGGCTGCTGGTAAACTAGGATCTGCAGCTTATCCTGTATGTAGAGAAATGGGCAGACTAGATGGGCCAAGCGGTCCTTATCTGCCATCAAAGTCTATGTTTCTATGAAAGATGGTGGTACAGTAGAAAGAGAAGTACTGGAAAATTAGATTGTGAATTCAGTTACAGTATTAGAATTGAGTAGCAAGTTTACAAAGTCTGAGCAAAGGGATCCAGACAGTCATCATATGTGACTCCCTCAAACAATCAAGCCAGAGCTGTAAAGCATGCAGCAGTTCAACAATGGTCTTTTGCATTGGGAGGGGATTTAACAGTAGGAGGAAGAAGGTAATGTTGTCCTCGTATAGGTCACTGGTGAGGCCTCACCTGGAGTACTGTGCCCAATACTGGAGTCTGCACCTGAGAAATAAAAGGTACGGGCTAGAGCTGTAGGGTCACAAGATGATCCAGGGCAAACAGGGCATATCTTATGAGGAGTGGTTTGAGGCCCGTAACACATACTCACTGAAGGCCAGGAAGAAGGGTGGCATGATAGAAATGTGCAAGTTTCTGAGGGGAATTAACAGAGTGAACTGAAAAGGCCAAGAGCACACCTGACTCTAAGGTGCTACTGTACTGTAGTACTACAAAGATCTTGAAAAACTGTGCACACACCTGGTACTTTTAGCTATGAAATACATTTATTGGTGCAAGATAAGAACTGTTGACCAACACAGTAGAGTGAACTGTGATGACCTAGTCAACAGGAACAGTAGTACAATCTAATAAGAGGACATGAATGGAGGCCAGTTGTTAGAAACTTCAGGAAAGACATGAGAAAGATCCATTTTACTAAGAGGATGATGGAGCTGTGGAACTGATTACTGGTGAAGGTAGGAAATATAAATGGAATCTGTAACAGATGTAACATTCAGGAATTGCA
Organism: Neoceratodus forsteri; assembly: GCA_016271365.2. Classification (NCBI taxonomy): domain Eukaryota; kingdom Metazoa; phylum Chordata; order Ceratodontiformes; family Ceratodontidae; genus Neoceratodus; species Neoceratodus forsteri. The sequence continues at coordinate 379,090,514 of CM057449.1, forward strand.
TTTTTTTTTAAGTTTACTGGCTATGTTGCCTATTAAATATTTTAGTTGTGGGATATATAGCGAGCATTTAAAATTGCCTAATGTTGCAATCCCATACCTATTGCATGAGCATTCCTGGGTTCTCACAGAGGTTGACTGGGTATCACAACAGTTCATCTCCTGTATAAAAGGCTTTTGTTTTAGTTAAACTTCAAAGGGATCAGTCCCTTTAATAAAAAAAGACATGCTTTGAATGTAAACAGAACCAATGCAGAGTGAGACTGTTTCATGCTGGGTAGTCTGCCAGGATAACAAAACAATCGGGCTGTAATCCACAAAACCAGTTTGGACCCATTCTGGAAAATGGTGGTCCCCAGAGATCAATAAAGGTCGAGGATGTGATGTCAGAGAGGCATGTATGATGGTATGGATGTAGTGGGCTGGCCAGACAAAGTTAATTCTGTTGTATGTTTAAAAGAGAAAGTTAGTTATGTTTGAAATTTTGAACAGTTTTATGTGATAAGTGCGATTCCCTCATCTCAAGGAACACAAACCAAGGACAAAAAACACCTGATGTCAAAAGTAAGCACAAAAACACTGGCTGCCACAAACACACGGCCATACCCTCTCACTGCAAAACAGTATAAAATTATTTCATGTGGGGCTATGCCCTCAAGATTCATCAGCTCCCCCACTCAATTGATTATCAACTCAAGGGGCTGATCTAGAAGCAATGAAAAAGGAACGGCAGTAAAAAAATGTATCCTGCATGAGGACCCAAACCTGGGTCCACTGGTTTTGTAGTTTGTGATTCTAGCTTCTACACCAAATGACCAGGTCAGCAGGGTTTGGCCAAAAAACTTCCTTTATCCTGCTATAGCGAGTATAGCTCCCTGCTACACTTGCTATACAGGATACCTTGACATCTTGTACCATTCACTGAAAGTAGAAGCAGTATTATTGAGTTGCTCATATTGAGCCGCTCAATAATACTCGCTCATATAGGGAGCTACCTTTTGAACTAGCAACATCATGAGTTTGAGTCTGCCATAACGCACCAGTTCTTATTTGGGGTAAGTTCTTGTAGTCAGGATCTAGATAGCTTTGAGTTAGATTTTTCCTGCATGATCAATATTTTTCCAAAAGTGTTTGTTTTTAGGAATACTAAATTCCTCATAGTCTTTAGTGCGTATTATCCTGTAACATGTGTAAATATCATGGAGTACTAAATATTATTTTTTAAATTAATAGCTTTCTGTGACTGAGTGATTTCAAGTAAGCATTAAACCATGACAGAGCATGGTTCTACTGTGGCATTAAATCATGGTTGGGCTGGTTGGGGCATGAGGCTGAAAGCAGAGTGCATCCAACCAGCCAACCATGGATTAATGTCATAAAAAGAACCATGCTCTGGAGTGGTTTAATGCACTTGTAACATGGCAAGCATAGGAAAAAGTAGTGTATAACACAGAAAAGCAGAATAACACTTTTCCTAACGTATTAATTTGCTTCCTAGAGTATATGAGTTGAATGTTGTTTATTTATATTGTAATGACCTACATACTTTAATACTTTTTTGTGTGTTCAAAACACAGGACAGCAAAGTAACACAGATCCTTTCCTAAAGTAATCAATAAAATATGTTACATCTGTTTTACTTGCTTTTTACCATGTGTTTGTGGTTAAATTCTTTTATTTTTTTAACTTTATTTCATGATACGCTGGATAATCACACTGTTACAATACAACATCGATCATAACAACAAACAGTGCATATCAAACTTAAAGTAAGCAATGTAAACTTCTTTAGAAGCAAGTACAGGACCTTTTGCTGGATAGGTCCCCACTGGTCAGGCTTACAAGATCTGCCTGATAACTAAAAATGCGGGAAACCTTCCTAGGTAACCTTAGCTATTAGGAGACATGTATAACAGGGCCTACCTGGTGCTGCCCATGGTGGCTTCTCTGGAGTGTGAGTCCCTGTGGGACCTAGGAGGTTCTAGGGCTGGCATGGGTTGAGATAAACCTGCATCTTCTTTCATTGTCTCCTGTAGGGACTGGGCTCTAAGCAGTAAATACCATGAAAGGGCTTGACTATTATGGGCATACCTGCATAAAGAAACAAAAAAGAAGACACACAAAGTATCTAATATACTTGAGCAGATCTAACAACACATTACACTTATCCATACCAAGACTTCCTTGTCTTCTAATTTCAGATGCCGGGGATCTAATAAAACGTTATCCCCCTCTATATCTGGGGTCAAGAGGAAAAAACAAAACAAAAACAGAGACATGGATTGGCTGGCTCAGGCCAACGCCCTCCTTGCATTTCAGGACTCTAATAAAAGGCTTCCATACCCTTAGGTACCCAGGGAGGGAGTTAGCTATTACATGGGTCATTCTGGATAGATTGGCCACCAGCGTGAGGGTATTAAGCACCTCTGTGCTTGATGGGATCTCATGCGACCTCTCGCTACATAGTAGCATCTTTTTAACCTGCATACTAAGAATAGCGAGCCACTTCCGATCTGGAAAAAGGAGGTGAGGGTGGGAGGTGTAGATGCCTAACAGGTGTACCTCTGGTGCCATGGGCACTGTTTTACCTAAAATCTTTGATCCCAAGTCACAGATTTGCTGCCTTAGCAGTTGGAGTGCATGGCATTCTCACAGAATGTGAAGTAAATCCCCACGAGCAGCCCTACACCTCCAACATGTGTCATCCTGGATCAGTTTGGCCTTGTGTAGGATGGCAGGGGTCCTATACCAGGAATGTATAATCTTGTCCTGTATAAGAACACTCTTGATGTCTGGGTAGGCTTTGTGGGTGAGATTCAGACATGTCTTCCATTCCTGATCTGATATCTACCCTTTCAGGGCCAGTTCCCATTTTTTTTGGAAGCCAGGGATTGGGGAGGCATGCCTGTCCTGATGCTGGAGTAAATTAGACTGATATGGCCCTTTTCCAGTGTAAGCCATTTCTCCAAGGGGTAGGAGATTGGGCTGGGGGATGCATCTTGGAGTAGCTAGAGATGGCATTCCTAAGCTGAAAGTAATGCCTTAGGTCTTTTGGGGGGATTCCATATCTGTCTCTCAGACCTTGGAAGGAGTACAGAGTAGAGGTACCTGGGAGAAACAGGTCTCAGAGGTAATTCAGGCCTGCCCCCACCCATTCCTCCCATCTGATGGGTTTCTTATCTACCCTGATTCCCATGTTGCCCCATAGCCGGGTAAGCTCATACTGGGCTGGTTCAGATTTTGGCTTTTTGTGGTGCTTGGCCCAGCACTCCAAGGAGGGGCCAATCACAGGGTGGGTATGCATACCTTTAGGGGGCAGTTATAGAACAACAGAGTGAGGTGTGCCACCTTGCTGACTGCCCTCTCCATCCCTAGCCATTGTGGGGCAGTGAGGTCTGAAGCAGAAAACCACTTCAAAGTTTGGGTGGCCTGAAATGCCCATTTGTATCCCTCAAACCATGGGAGACCCCTTCTGACCAGTGGGCCCTTAGCTTGTTCCTACTGTACTTAGGTTTTTTTCTTTCCCAAATAAAGTTGCCCACCGGAAAGTCCATTTTCTTGTACCAAAATGGAAGGAGTTTTGGTGGGATATGCGAGAGGAGGTACATGAATCTGGGTACCATGACCATTTTTAAAGCAGAGATTTTGCCGTCCAGGGTGAGCTGGAGTGAGCTTCACCTGTCCAGCTCTGTTCAGGTGGAGGTGAAAAGGTTCTTCAGGTTCAAATCCCATAGCTTGGACAAGTCCGGAGTAATGATAATGCGTAGATAGATAATTCCCTCCAGGGACCAATGAAGGCGGTGTGCTGAAGCCATGCCAAGGAAGCACCTCCCATTGAATTGGAGGACTTCAGTCTTTGATTTAGTCTTAAGCTGGAGAACACAGCAAAGTCTGACAGCATAGTTAGAAGGGGGAGGATAGCCTAATCAATGTTTGCCAGGGGTAGCAGAAGGTCATCTGCATACATCATCATGGTATATTCCTCTCCACCAATGGTCACCCCTTGTGTGAGGGGGTTTTGTCTGAGTGATGTGGCCAAAGGCTCCACCACCAAGACTAACAGAAGTGGGGATAGGGGAATCCTTGACAGGTTCCCCTGCCCAGTGCGAAGGGGGGGGTGACAGCATAGAGTTGGTAAGAACTTTGGCCGTGGGGGAGGAATAGTTCACCCTGACCCAGGATCTGAAACCTTCCCCTAGTCCCATTGTGAACAGCACCTGCTGTATGAAATCTCAGTCTAGGGAGTCGAAGGCCTTTTCAAAGTCTATTGCTAGAGCTCTGGCTGGGATGGGAAGAGTTTTGGCCTTGTGGATTAAATTTGCCAGAGAGCGAATGTGGTCAGAGCTATAGCCTCCTTTAATGAAACCCACCTTGGATGGGTGTATGAGGCTGGGGAGGAGAGGTTTCAGTCTGTTGGCTAGGATTTTAGCCAAGATCTTGCTGTCGGTATTCAACAGGGAAATCAGCCTGTAACTGGCAGCTTTCTGGGGATCTTTCCCTTTCTTGGGGAGTACAGTAATTACCACCTCCTAGAAGGATGGGGGTAGGAATCCCACCTCCAGAACTTCTGCAACAACTTCTTGGAGAGTTGGGGAAATAATTTTGCAGAGGATTTGACACACTTCTACTGGGAAGCCATCTATGCCTGGGGCTTACCCCTTCTTTAGGGATAGCAGAGTGGAGGACACTTTGGCCACGGATATTGGGGCATCAAGGACCAGGGCTTGTGGGTGGGAGATCTTCGGGAGGTTAAGGGAATGCAGGTAGGACGGGACACCTGAGGGATCCGGATACCTGGAGGACTGATATAGTGTGTCACAGAAGTCCGCCATCATCTGGTTAATGCATTCCACCTTGGTCTGGACAATGCCTTTTCTGTCCACCAGGGCCACACTGTATCTCTTGGCTTGTTGTTTCTTCAGGTGATATGCGAGGACGTTGCCCCTTTCTTCCCCCCTCCCAATATTCTTGCCGCTAATGGAGGATCGAGACCTCCGCTTTGCTGGAGAACACGTTTATCTCCATCCACAGGGCGGCCACCTGACAACCAGTCTGGGTTAGGAGAAAGGGTTTTTGCAAGGATTTAAATGTGGCTTCAGCCTGTTTGAGCTACTTCTCCAGCTCAACTAGGTGGAGCTCCCTTTTCCTCCTTCTCCTATGAGCGTAGCCCATAATAGCTCCACGAAGGGTAGCTTTAAATGCTTCCCATGTAGTGGCTGCAGAGGTGTCTGTAACCTTATTGTTCTGAAAGTATGCGGAGGCCTTCCCTTGAAGCCATGGGCCAAACTCCTGATCATGGAGGAGCAGAGGGTCTAGCCTCCAAGATGGAGATGTGTGGGAGGAGGATCCCTATTCCAGTGACAGCCGCACTGGGGCGTGATCCGATATGACCAAGGGCATGATGGTGGTGTCTAAGGTCTGCACTTTTTACCACATATGAGAGAGACTACATTACTTCCATGAGTTGCAAGCACTGCATTGTGGGTATGTAAATAATATGGGTAATGCAGTACCTCTGTCATTATCTGAAAAATAAACTTCAGAACAGTAGCTTATATGAAGAACCTAGCACCAATCCTGACAGTAAGTTAGGAGATTGTAGTATATTAGTAAACATAAAGATAATGGCCTAGATATTCAAAGGGGTTGCACCTGGCGCAACAGATTTGTGCTGGCTCAACCATAGAAATGTGCCCCCGGGCTATATTTAAAAGGTGGAAATGCGCTGCACAATTCCTGATGTGCTGCGGCTCAAAGATAATGTATATGGCACATCTCCAGGGGGCATGCCCATGCATATATGTTCACATCCTGATATTCAGCCCAGGATGTGCGATGCATCTGCCAGCACATCCCAGAGATGTGCCACATGCATGTGCACAAAGTTGAGCCCGTAAAGAAACAGCTTAACTGGTAGCCATCCACAGGTGGGCCACTGTAGTGCAGGGTGCAACACAGCAGCTACCAGTTGTGGGTGCAACCCCCCCAAACACCATTCATAATCTCCCATCATATTCCCTGGTAGTCTAGAGGCTCCCCCTCCCCACCCATAGCCCTGATCACCATAAGAATGTCAAACTTAAGTCCCAGGTGGTCCAGTGGTACCCCCTCCCCGCCCGTAACCCCAATCACCATACAAAAGCATGATTTAATTCCTTGGTAGTCCAATGGCACCCCCCACCCATACAGGACCCCCAGCCCAACCAGCTCCCCCTTCCCCGGTCATTGGCGAGCAGCAAACTCACCCGCAGAGAGAGAGAGAGAGAGAGAAAGGGGTTGCTATAGCAACTCACCATTTGACCTTACATTCCCATGTAGCAGAGGTCTATCATGTGACCAGATCGCTTGCGGAATAATTTTTGAATGTTCTGCAGAATTTAACAGAGAACTGCAAAATTGTTTGACAAACTGAAATTTTAAAAGTGCATAAAAATTTGATATCACTTTGCTAGGAGTTATGGTCAATAAAAGGGCAATCTCATTAGGAAAAGAGGGGTTTCTTTTTGACCCTTTCATTCCCACCTAACTGAAGACTATCACATGACTGCAGTGCTCTAGAAATATGTTTCTGTGGATTTCTACTGTAAATTTCAGAGTTTTACTATGAACTGCTGAATGGTTTTTAAAGATTTGTGCAGTTCACACAAATTCCACCATTCATGTGATTATTCTGCCAAACAACATGAAATTCTGCAGCAGAGGGAGAATTTCATCCATGATGAATATTAGCAAAATTCCATAAAAACTGAAAAAATTCACAACATTTTCACAGAAGCGGAATCCACAATTTTATCCTGCCTAGACTAAGGGAGGCTATACTGGAGTTTAGGTCAAGGGTGCATTTCTCAAAGGGAGATGGAACCTGGACCATGCCTTCAGTGATGCTCCGATCCTGGTACAGCAGTACTCCACCAATGTCCTGCTGAATGTACAGATCATGCAGAGCTCACTTCTGTTTCAGAAAGCACTGAAGCAAATAAAATATGCTGTTCCATAATATGCTGATATCTAGAATTAGCTGGCGGTTTGGTAAGCAATGCCGATATTTTGAAAAGACTAGCTCTCTGGTTCCTTTTGCAGAATGATGGCAATGGCTACAGGTGTTTGTTGCAGTATTCACAATCTAAGAAATACCCACACTGCTTTAGAGAGCACCAGTTACAGCAAGATACAATATATGATCAAAAAAGAGGATTACGTGGAAGTGATCATCATGAACTGCTTTGCCCACATGCTTCCCATTACCTGTAATTAAGTACCCAACATACTAATTCAGGAGTCAAGCATTTTTTGCAGGCATTTAAGAATGTTAACATCAGTGTGTTCACTAAGGAGGAATGCAACATTAAGGAGATCAGACATCCAGTAGGATGGGTAGTGGTACTGCTGCAGTCAAGGCCAAAGGAGGAGGAGAAATCAACAGCAGTTATGCTACTATGTGCTAGTGGTATTGGTGAACAAGAGTGCATTGTGAGTGAGAGGTATGCATGTAGCAAACTTGTACTGGCCCATGCATCAGATGAGCAGTGGCTCCCCCACAGCCTGGTTCAGCAGTTTTCACACCTGAGTCTGACATCCCTCATAGATATTTGGGACCACTATGTGATAAAAAGTAGTCTGCAATGGGCTGTGATATAAAGGTTGCAATGAATTTAGAAGCATTCAGAACCAAAAATCTTAACTCAATAGAATTAGGTAACAAATCAAGTGCAATTTTCTCACTGGTCAGCTATGTGAGCTGAACAGCTTTCTGGACATGATTGGATGGGTGAGTCAGGAGCCAGCTGGGGGTGGGGGTGGTAGGTGCTGAGTGGATGGACTGGGAAGGTTACCTATGTTTTGACAGTGATTGGGCAGGAGGGGTACAACTAGTCCACCATGGATTGTGCATGAACTAATGTACACATTTGCATGGAGATTGTGCAAGGGAAGGTCCCCTAGACCACCAGGCATTGGACACAGAATGTGAACCAGAGTGACATAAGGAATCAGGCGGGGGGCACTAAACTATCAGTGACTTCATAGGCAGGGCTCAGGTGAGGGGGCTCATTGGTTGAGGCTCGGCGCAATGCAATTTGTGCATGGAGGCATTGCGTATATCTGCTAATGGCTACATAATGACATGCAAATAACCACATGGTGCCATGCATGCCATATGTGGTCATTAGCATGCCTGATACTGAAAATGGCTTCCAGGAATAATGGAGCTATCCCATTTGGGACACGATATTTCCCTTCACTTATGGGAGTCTGTTTCTGGCATGGTTTTGTGAAAGGTATGCACTTATGCACTCTGGGCAGTGTTATCACAGCCTGATATTTATACAGGCCAGACAGGGCATGCTGACCATGTGAATACAGCTTCCTGATAGCCAGGCATTATTTCTGCACAGTGCTATAATAGTTTGACGCAAATGGCCCCAGCTGAATATAAGCGTCATCGTCACTGCAAACTCACAAACAAGACTGCTACAAATGTTTCATTAAATGGTAGAAATTTCATATTTGTTTCAATTATTTTTTTTTATTTTAGTCACTATGAGTTTACAAACATAGCTTAATACCTTCAGTGGCAGAATTTTTTGTGCAACTGTCCGTGACTTTTTGCTTATTTTAAGAAACTGGCATAGCTGGGATTTGAACAGCATACTATTAGTTTCTTAAACTAGAGCTGTACCAGTTGGGATAAACTCAACAACTCCTATCTTTATTAGCAACAAATGTTGATATTATATTACCTGTAACCATTACAGATGCAATAAAATCATTATCTTAGATAGATAGATAGGTAGATCGATAGATAGATAATAGGTAGCTAGATCGACAGACAGAGAGAGACAGAGAGACAGACAGACAGACAGATATATAGATAGATACTGTAGATTGAGATAGACAGACAGACATTGTGTGTAACCACAGCTAAAACGTTTGGAGGGGACATGGATCTAATGAACCTTGTACATTACACTGATACCAATGCCATTGGCCATTTTGCTGAACCTAAAACTTTGAGGGGTACTAGACAAACTCATCCTGCCAGTGGTTGCACCCATGTAGGTACTGTAGATAGATAGATAGATAGATAGATAGATAGATAGATAGATAGATAGATAGATAGAAGACAGACAGACAGACAGACAGATAGATAGATAGATAGATGCAGACAGATAGATAAATAAATATTTAAAACTGCCTTTCTTAAACTAAGCTGCTGTACATGAGAACACATAAATGTAACAAAACAGAAGAAACATAGCAAAACAATGAAAAAATAAATACTGTGCATAATGAAATATAACAAAATGTTATAAAGTTTACAGTACATCAAGGAAAAAGAACAGACACCAATAAACACCTGCCTAAACAGCCATGTTTTGAAGTTTGATGGCGGAGACTGAGGGAGCAGACTGAATATCCATGGGAAGGCTGTTCAAAGGAAGAGGGTCTGAAACCGAAAAGGCTCAGTCCCAACTTTGGAACACCAGTCACAGAAAGATCACAAGAATGATCTTGTATGGTTACTGCAAATGTGCCACTTTGCCATGATGGACTGCCAGATAAGAGTGTTAAAGCATGCTTGCATGGATGTTGCAGTGAACAGCTGTTTCCATTTGTGAGTTCAGTACAATCACAAGATTCTGCTTTTTGTTACTTGTTAGTGTGTTATGAATGAGCCTTTCCACAGGTGTCCATTTATACATGGGGGGCTGTTGGTGGAGTTTAGCCTGTTATCCCCTGATTCATGCTTCATTGCTCTAACCATTAGACCACACTGTCTTCCTATACATTATTAATTCTTAAATGTTCATTATTTTATTTCATTATATCAGTGACTGAGATATTGTAGATTAACTGCCACAAGTCTCTGTTCCTTGACTTTAGTCGACACCAAATTATATGCTGAGGCTAACATTTAGTGCAAACAAAGTGACAACATACAATAGTGATGCTGTAATACAAACAAAAACAAATAAGCTGTGGTATCACACAACTGGATAAGGAACCAAAAATAAATGGTAGGGATCAGCATTTTAGGGGGAGGGGGAGTAGGAGTGCATTATGAAGTGAATGATTTCTTTCTACATGGATTACTGCTTTATTTCACTTAAAAATAGGGATGAGTACAAAGTGTGTGACAGAATATTACAATACATTTCAAAGCTAAACTATAATGCAAAGTGTCAAGCTGACAGAGATAATCTGTTGAAACACGTCAGCATACTCAAATGCATTTGAACAAGTCTACTAAGATACAATATCTGACATAATTACTGTTTTTTTCTTATAAAAACATTGAAAGAAATGCTTTAGGAATATATTTATTTTGCAATCTAGTTGGATTTTTGGGTACAGTGCATTCTTGTTAGATCTTTTTTTTTTCACCAAAAATAATGCAGCTGCATAGGAAGACAGTGTGGTCTACTTTAAACATTCCATGCCCTTAGTGCTTGTCAGCTGCATCTGATGTTCCTAGCTTTGTATTCTAATGAGTGTAGTATCTCGTATGCACTGTCCCTCACATGGGCAGCTGTTGTTTATAATGTACCGCTTGATTTACTGTATGCATCTGATTTGAGCTCTTGTGTCATTACCTTCCTTTGTGCCTCATGTGTGTATCCAATTTAACCTCTTGTCTCAATACCATATAGATGTACCTAATTTGACCTGTCAACGTATTACCCACGCTTGTACAATAGTGTAATTTCATGTTGTCTCTTGGACTCTGTAAACACTGCCTGTAATTTCATGTTGTCTTTTGAACTATGTATTTTTGCCTGTAACTAAATCCGGGCCACCCCTGAAAAAGGGACCAATGGTCTCAGTGGGCCTACCAGATTACCAAAATTCAATAAATAAATAAGTACAGTCATTGACATTAATTAACTTGGAGCTGATTTATTCAAGGAAAAGCTATGCATCTATCTTCTTGAAACTTTATATTTTACCTTTTGTCAATGAGGTAATGTGAATGCCAGCAAAAACAGAACAAATTACTTTTCTGTCTCCGGAGTTTTCTGCGTGTGCAACCCCTTTAAATTCTCAAATCCTCCTATTCCAGTTGCCAGACTGGGGTCCACACTGTCATATCCTGAATCACCAATGTTCACACCTCCCCTGAAAAAAATAACATCTGGTGAAAGTTTGATGTACTGACTTATGAATAAGTTCAAAGAGTCATCAGGCTTCTATTTAAGTATAGTTTTGGACTAAACATGAGAAACAAAATAGTATGTGAATACCTGTGCAAACTGTTTGTACTTTGGCTTATGCTGTCCCTGTTCCTACTACCAGGACTACCACCCTGTCAGGGTTCCATAAAGACACAGAACCCTCAAGAAAGGGTTCCAACCCCTTGAGATGTCACAGAGATGAAGTCCCTGAGACCAAAGGCACCCTAGGAAAGAAGGCCAAAAATAATAACAGTTACAGATTAACACATTCTAGCCATAAAGTGGAGAGAGATGTAACCAGACTGGGATAGATTGAAAAGAAAGGGGGCAACCAGCATCCAGCTCCAGCTCTCAATGGAACAAAGCTAATATGGCCTTCAGCATGGAGGAGAGGGAAAACCCCACTGTGGTGGAACCCTCAGGGTAATCAAGGCCTAAGTCACATCATTCCAGTCTAGGGGCTGTGATGGAGATGACTCAGCTGCTGCACTTTGGATCCTAGCTCAGGTTAAAACTTTGGACTAAGGGCTCTTCCTCTATCCCTCTAATGGAATACTGCTGTGAGGTGCTGCTGAGTGTTCAGATGAGGCTAATGGAGCCCATCTCCCCTCTCAAAGAGAAACACCATCCACAAGGCTTAATTTGAGGAGAGTAGCATATGCTGACCAGAGGTCACCAAATCTGAGCACTGCTTCAGTTTATCCTTGAATGATAACTAAGGAAGAGAGAGAGAGAGAGAGAGAGAGAGAGAGAGAGAGAGAGAGAGGTTGCTAGCAGAAATGTGCATGGAGAATTGCTTTAAGAGGTGATGCCAAGTCAATATGTTTGACCAAAGTGATCCCTATGAAAGGGTCTCATCCTCTGGAAGTAGAAGCCATAAATACACCCCCTAAATGAACTACTGCGTTGATCTGCACAGCTAAAAAGCCCCTATAGCAAGAACCCTGCCATAAAGACACTGAAGGCGGGTGAACACGAAGAGGGGCTGTAGAGTTCCTGTGCGTAACTTAAAGAATCCCCACTCAGTGAGGGCCCCACCATCCAGGACCAGGCTTCAGTAGCAGCAGAAGCACATTGGGCCTCCTGGTCAATGAGAGCAGAAGGACCCAGTTGGGTCAGAAAAAGGAAGCCCCACAGGGCTAACATAGGAAACCATGCAGGCTGAACACATCATGACAAAATGTAAGCCATATGGCAGGTTAAACAAACCACATGGAGAACAACAGAAGCAAGGTAGGCTGAAAACATCATGTCAAAATGGAAGCCAGTAGAGATGCATGAAATTTAACTTCCACCAGTGGAATTTTGGTATAATTACAATTCACCATCCAGGAACATTTGCAACATTTTCATGAAAATTGTGCAACATTTTGCCAACATTTAAATTGCTGTTATTTCCATCTAATTTTAATAGTCATAGTCCAAATTACACCAAATATGGTAAGGTTGCCATCCGTTACCTCACAAGGAAACGTTCCAAGATTCAAATCTCTAACTTTAAAAAGGGCTGAGTTATAAGCCATCGAACACTGAAACAATTTCAATTGCATTTCACAAGTCTGTAAATGACACAATTTTAGCCCCTGTAACTTTAAAACTACAGAACTCAGTATTACAAATTTTGGTAGGTTTTCAGACCCTACTTAATGGGGGGATTGTTTAACCAGGAAAGGACACTAAGTCAAAGCCTGTTTTCAGGTTCAGTCTGTGTGCACAAGGAAGTTAATTAACTTGCTCAGGGTCACACAGTACGTAGGTAGGGGCTATGCGATTCAAACCCAGGTCTCAAGGTTTGCAGTTAGAGACTCACACCACTGCACTATATTGCCTCCACCTGTACTTATGAGGCTGGGAGGTCAACTTTCTAATCTCTTGCCTAAAGAACGGCCAAGTCATGAGCTGCCAAGAAATACAAAAGAGCAACAGAAATTAAAATTAAATCTCAGGAGCCTTTGTGACAACTGTGAAATTCTGTGATAATTTAGTGGAAGTCCTAACCATATATTTTGATGAGCCATATACAGTACATACACTACTGTGTAGAAGGAAGAAACAACAGGCTGGTAGACTGATTGTAAGGTAGCATTCAGAGGGTGCTTTATGGTGAAAGTATAGTGGTGCCCACTGTCAGGTACTGTACCATCATGTCATCAGTATCTTGAGTGAAGAACCATTATGAATAGCTAAAGGGGAACAGTCAGCACTAAGAGCCCCATACCAAAGTGTGGTGTTGTTCCCCATTTGCACTTTGTGTGCAAAAACATTGTTTTAACTTACTGTTTTTGCAGCATAGTAGATTGTAGCAGGCTAATTCTGCTGACTTCCAAGCTGGTATTTGCTCTAACCAGAAATTTCAGAATCTCCTGCAGCTGATATCACAGCAGCACAAGAGCACTGGAAGATTCAGTAGGCTATAGTGCATGTTGGAGATTTTATTAGCCCAGATCAGATGTTTGCTAGCCCACCATTATTTCTGGGGGATCAACGATGGGTGCTCGACAAAATTTTTGTTGAACACCCCGTCAGCGACACCAGCAGGTCAACTACATTCTGCAGTCGGCTTCCAGTTGCCACAGGCTGACTGTGTTTTCTTTGGGGGGCATCGCCCCATGAACCCCCCCTTTAGGATTATCAGCTCCAAGTTGGAGCTTATTGGGGGGGCGGTGCAGGACCCTTGACAGACAGCATCTGGTGCTAGCAGGTTTCCCACAGCGGCATGGCACTGTAGTCACTGTGGGGGACCTCGCTGGTGAAATGTCACTGTCAGGGGGGTAACTGATTTCTGGGATAAGTACAGTGCTCTTTGTACCTAGTGTCAGTGGCTCAGCAGATAGCACACTTGCCTCTGAGGGCGGGAGATCAGAGGGCTTTCAGAGGGCTGTGGGTTCAATTCCCACACCTGGCACTTGGGTTAATATCCCAATACTGACACTGTAGTGCAGCATGAGGGGGGTGCTACACTTCTGAGGTGCCATCATTTGGATGAAATGTTAAACTGAGGTCCCATCTGCCTGTTCTGGTGGTAGTTCAGGTAGATGTTAAAGATCCCATGGCACTTATTGAAAAGAGTAGGGGAAATTTTTGTTAACATTCAAATCGAAACAGAGATAGGAAAAACATACGAAATCATAAATAATCCAAACCAGGAAATAACTGTACAAAAAGGGTAGAAAAAAAAAACATTATAAATCCTATACGGAACTAGGGAAGAGGGGAAAAAAACAAAAGGAAACTAAGCAATAGGAAAAAGAAATCCCACCCAATCAATATTTTTCCATAGCTGGGTACAAAACGGAGTCCTCCAATGAGTATTTTCCACCTGATATACTACATCCAATTCTGCTTGAGTGTTGCAAAAGATGTCATTAATAGTAACTGTGCCCTGCTTCAAGACTCTCTGACATTGTGCGTGCCAGATAACCCATTTCAAACATGTAAATATAACAAAAACAGTACTCTTACATCAACATGACCCACGTGCCAACAGTTGACCATAAACTAAAATGTCACATGTCATATTTGCAAACCTAGTCATGTTCCAAAAGGCATCCAGTTGAGACCAAAAACCCTGCATAAAAGCATACTAAATAAAGAGATGAGCCATAGTCTCTACCTGAGCATGACAACCATCAGATTCACACAAGGGATCCTGCAGCTGTTTATGTTTATGGTTTCCACGAACATTTAATTTATCATGTCCACAGATCAACATAGTATTTTGCATCTTTTGAGGTAAGTTCTAGCTTCCAACATGCAACCCAACAGTAAAGAAACATCAACAGAGGGACTAACCTTAAAAACTGGATCTTCAAAGCAGCATTTGTCTACCACAACAGCATAGAACATTTTCCTCGAGACAGTCAAAATCCAAGTCAGTTCCAACTTCCATAGCCTAATATACTTTAAACAAAGTTGTACTGGTGCTGGAAGATGAAATTCATCCCCATGACATTTCCCTCTCCCCCAAGCAGTAAGAAATCCCTGCTCCCAAAATGATATAACAGAAAAACCCACCCCAGCTGTCCCAGCAATACAGGTTTAATATTAGAGAAAAAAACTTCCCAAAAAGAAAAACCAATGGCTGCACCATATCCAAGCCTCCATCCTTCCAGGCTCTATATGTGTGATTTATTTTCATAGGATTGAGGCAGTTGCTCCATATTAAAGAAAAAAACAAACCAACAATCTGGCATGTATCATAGAAGATGGTGGGAATATGTGGGAAAGATACAAAAAAGGTGGAAGTATTTAGGACTTCAATAAAAACACCCTTTTTTTCCATGTTATCTTCCACATTTTCCACTTCTGAATCTTCAGCTGAGCAGCATCATAGATAGTATCCCAATTATATTGAACCGCTTCCTGAGAACCAAACCACCCCCCCAGTAGTTTATACTTTCTGATTTAACAGATATGAAAAAATCAGTCTATTGTGGCCCTTCCCAGTGCTAATGCTTGACTTTTTGCCATGTTGGTCTTAATGCCAGTAACCAATTGGTGCTGTGCAAAGACCTGAAGGGCCTGCTCCCCTGATGATAGGTCTTTAACCAACAGTGTGCCATCATCTGCATAAATGGTGATTTTTGTCATTGTGTTAACCAATACATGCAGAACAGGGGAAATCTGAGCCTGTGCTTGTATACTCCGCAACAGAGGGTCCAGCCCAAAAACATATAGCAAAGGGCTGAGGGGACACCCTTGCTGTACCACATTCTTTATGTACATGGGAAAGCCTAAATGCCCTTTAATCAAAGGCCGTACTTGTGCTTCTTCATACAGTAACCAAATCAGGACCACAAAACCTTTTGGAACACCATATGCTGCAAGACAGTCCCACAGATATCCATGCTTTACAGCACTGAAAGCTGTTTCCTGATCCACAGAGAAAAGGTAGCCATCCAGGTTCATAAGTATACCTTACTCTACAATTTCTCTAATAAAAATAAGGTTTTATGTGATGTTCCTCCCAGGTATTGCACATGTTTATGCTTCAAGGATAACTTCTTGTGCTACCTTAGACAGCCGAGCAGTCAAAATGTTTGCCAGTATATTTTATAATCAGATGTTAAAAGTCTAAGAGGCCTCTAATTATGAATGTCCGTACAATCACCCTTCTTGTACAGAAAAAACATAATCCCTCCCGTCATGCTATGACTGAGCTTGTGTTCCCTCATAGTAGCCAAAAAACCTTCCATCAAAATCGGAACCCACTGGTCACAGTAGAGTTTATAAAACTCATTTGTGATTCCATCACGACCTGGAGAGGTATTCAGTGAGAGGTACCTATTGC
This sequence comes from Neoceratodus forsteri, assembly GCA_016271365.2. Lineage (NCBI taxonomy): Eukaryota > Metazoa > Chordata > Ceratodontiformes > Ceratodontidae > Neoceratodus > Neoceratodus forsteri. The sequence goes on from CM057449.1 coordinate 379,106,972, forward strand.
AGTCCGTACCTCAGTTACCGATATAGGCACCAAAAGCTGAGTTTTGACCACCTGTGAAATCTGGGGTAACTCAACAGTATGTAGTAGGATTTCCACCCCTTATCGCTGCCTACCTGAACTCTATCTGTAATATACTATTGCACCACCTGCTGCATAGAGGGGAGATCAGTAATTCGCGCCCCCTCAGAGTTCAGTAAAGCTGTCATAACTCGCTGATCTATTTTATTCATCTGAGTGTCAAAAGGGTATACCTCCCATCTAGTACCCTGGGTGGTAAATATCTGATGATAAGCCATATTTCTTTCTTGCTCCTGATGGCATGCATACATTTGTTGTTTGACCTCAGAAATTTTATGTGAACAATCCATCCCTGTGTCTCTCATTAGAGACACTAACTGTAAAAATGTGGCTCGCAAACTAAGATAAGCCAGGTATTTTGTCTTTGCCAGCGTAGCTGAGAGTTTAATAAGCATCTCCTTTAAATCAGCTTTAGTGTCCTCCCACCAGTCCACAGGGCTGTCATAGAGGAACCTTATGTCATGTCTAGATTCTAGGAAAAGTAAAATATCATGTCTGTGAAGATCAGACTGTAGTAGGGATGAATTCAGCTTCCAGAAACCCCTTCCAATTGATATGTCCTGCCCTATTCCCAGGGAAATCTCTACTGCAAAGTGGTCCAAGGTTTCAAAAGGGACCACCCTTGCAGAGACATTAAGCGTTCTCCCAGATAGAAATCAAAAATCAATCCTGGTAGAAAGTTTTCCCTTCTTGAAAGTATGGGAGGGTGGAATAGCCAACGAATCATATACATCTACAAGGTGCTTCCTAGCTAAAATGACTTGCAGCAGGTTTGTGTTACAATACTTTTCCTGTTTTCCTGCCCCAATCCCTGTCAGATAAGCCACAATTAAAATCTCCACCCCAAAGAATCACCTTTGAGGAACTTAGGTAGGGTTCAATGCACTGCAATAAAGCTGTCCTTTCATCTTTTACCTGGGGCGCATATACATTTATTAAGCTGTATGCTATCCCCTCAATAACCACATCCATCAAAAGAACCCTACCTGGGAGAACATCAACAACCTTCAAAGTTTTGAAAGCAACACCAGTCTCATCCACAGACCAAATCGAAGGTCCCCATCGCCAATCCACTCTGGCTCGATCTATGACTGTAAGTGTGTGCAATCTCGTATCCTATAAAAATATAACATTCTCCTGCTCCATAGCCAGTTTTGCAAAAGTGACAAGACGTTTATCCCTTGTTTTAAGGCTAGTCACGTTTAAAGTTATAACTTTAAGTGGTAACATCACATGAAACGAAGAAAGAAAAAAGAAACAGTGTAAATTCCTTAAAGACCACATCATTTCCTCTTTTTCCACTTCTTAACCTTGACCTTTTCAATCACTAACATTTCACCACCAGCTTCCTGCTGTGAAGAGGACAGAAGAGATTTCTGAGCCACCCTCTGAATCAACTGATTCCCTAACCATAAGAACTTCATAAGAGTTCTGAATAGAAATAGGATCTGTGTCAAGGCCTTTAGACATGGGGACTGGGGTGCGTACAAGGGATCTCGAGCAGGTCACTCTCTGAAAATGAATTTCCTCCAGAGGTGCTGGAAGGGGCATGACAGTATCCAACAAGAGAATTGGTAGTGAAACAACACCTTCCATGGGGGGGGGTGTACAACACTTTCATCAGAGCTGAACCCTTTAGACGAAGCTGTAGAGGAAAGCGCCTTGTCCTCAGCCCTCTCTGCAGGGGGAAGGGGGTGTCAACAGGTGCATTACTCGTGTCTGAAGCTACCACCATGTCACCAGTGACACACTGCGGCTGAGGTCCAACAACAGTGGAAAGCTCCGAGCCGCACCATTGCATCTCGTACAATGGGAGGACAGGACAGAGGTGGAGCTTTCGGAACCATGACCTGGGACATTAACTCATCCATCTTCATATGCTCTTTTCGCACAGTAGCCACATATGTATCCTGCTCTGCCCTAACAGAGGTATCTAAACTGTTGTGGGATGCCCATGGACAGGCTTGAAAAGCATGGCCTGCCTCCTCACACAGATTACATTTTATCGGACTGGGACAGTGAATGCTGGAATGTCCTAATTCCCCACAAAACCCACATTTCAACTTAGTACACACATTACTTAAGTAACCCGCATCTCCACACTGGTAACATGCACAGGGCTGCCCAGCATAAGACAAAGTACCTCTATCCCGCCCCAAGAAGAAACAGTTAGGTAAGTGCTTGGTTACTCCATTCACTTGTTTAAGAGTAACCTTGTAATGCCACCCCCCAGTCCACAAATGATCCTCATCTAGTATTGGTTCTGGATACCCAGTAACAGTACAATGTTTCTTTAACCAACAAGTAATGTCTGCCACATTAACCCCTTCATTCCGAAAAAGTATGGTAATCCACTTAAAGTTAGGTTTCGTCAGGGGTATAGCAACAAAGGGTCTCCAGAGAGCAGTGTTCTTCAGCAACAAATATTGTTTCCTAAATCCCTCCAAACCAGCTGGATGCTTAAAGCTGATGTCATAACAGGTATCCCCTGGCATGTGAGAAAGGGCATAAATTTCATAGGCAAAGTATTTCATGCTCATTTTTAAAAGAGCTCTCCCAATAAACAATCGATCCGGTATGTCCTCCATGTTCCCCCTGTACTGTAAACGCACAGCATTCTTTCATGCTGCAGGCTCTGAGGCCAGCTTTACAGATTCGGGAAATAAGTGCTCTGTAACATTTGCATGCCATACATTAACCCGTTGGCCACTTTCCCATGCAGAGGCAACCCAGCGAGCCCTGAGATTAGCTTCCTCCAGTTGTTCAAGGTTTGAAGTGGCAGAAGCCTCAGCTAGCTGTGGCTGTCCATCAATAGGGGTCAATTCTCTCTGAGGTGGCACTTGTGCAGGGACCCCAGCATTTCCTTCCTCAAAATCCCTTAAAGCATGTAGGAGGTCATGGAGAGCTGTGTATTGTGACTCTACACCTACAGCAGTCCCCGTGTGCTGGCCAGGAGGGAGAGACACATTCTCTGCAGCACTGGACACTGGCCCTGATGAGGGAGCAGGGCTATAAAAGGCATTCCTCCCATCCCGCTGAGGTGAGGGGTTAGCAACCCATCCTCCTCCAGTCTTTAACCAACCTGCCCCTGTGAGAGCTTCCTGCACCCATGCAGGGGATTCAGAGGCAATACCAGGACTACTAACTGGTGGAATCATAGATGGGGGGGGGCTGCAGCCTGCACAGACCCTTTTGGGTGCATTTTATCTTTCTTTTTTTGCTGCCCTGCCAACACTTTAGCAGCAGCCACCATTTTCTTTGGGCTACTCGCTGAGACCCCAGTGGAAAACTTTACTGACTGGAGGGAGCTTAGAGGGTCCTTTCATCACCATCCTGCCAATTGCAGAGTCTTGCAGCATTGATTCCCCTGCTTGGGCTGTACCCCCTGCTGCACAATTTCCTAAGTCTATGCCACCAGCACTCAGAGTGTCCTGTTCCCTTGTGCTCCCATCCAGAGTAAGTATCACAACTGCAGAGGTACTGTGGCTCCAGAGAGCCTGCTGTAGTTGCCACCACACCAAGTTCTGATCTTCCATGGTGGTCATTGGTTTCCTTGGCATTAGCCGAGCCCCAACCCTGGTTCATCACCTGGTCCATTTCAAACGCCGTCCCTCGGCATCTGAGTTCAGCTTCAGCATGGTTCCGTCCTGCAGGGGATCTCTGACTTTCTGAAAAAAACAACTGCAGTAGAGCATCCGAGGATAGATTCTCAGTACCCTCCTCCATATCTTCTAGATCATGGTTTTCTGGCTCAGCCGACTCACCTGCCAGCATGACAACCACTTCAGGTACACCTTCTGAACAAAATACATGTTCTATTTCCATCGGAGAGGCCTCTAAGGTACTCAAGACTGAGGAGGAGACTCTCTCCTCAGTCCCACAAATGTCCTGCTCTTCCAACTACCAAGGGATGACTGGCCCTTCAGCACCAGTTGCAGCATCCCCTGCAATAGAGTAGGGGAAAGTTTTATTGAACCAAAAGAAATTGTACAGTACCAAAACAAAAGCAATTTGCAAAAACTCATGTGGACTCAAAACAGAAGTAAACAAAAAAAACAGAACAGAACTATGCATATCAAGAGACAATCCATCAGGTCACTGCAAAATCAGAGTCCGTGATCCAAGGAAGAGCTTTCCAAAGTTCAGGTAATGTCTCCTTGGAAAATAATGTATGTTCATGTACATAAATGTAAGTTAGGTCTATTATGATTTTCTTCTCAAGCTCTGAATAAGAACAGTTTTTTTTGCTGTTGAGTAAACAGACATTGAGCCATCCAAATATTCCATTTAATTACTACAAAAACTAGATTTAACATGTCCAGAGTCCAAAGGGACCACTGGGGAGAAAAAACACCATACATAATATTCTGGTAAGAAACCGTTTGAAATAATGGAGTGGCCCAGACTCTTGCCAAAAAAAAACACCAGAGCCGAATAAAAGAACATTCAAAAAATAAGTGCGATATGTTTCCAATTTAGAAATACACAATAGTCCAGAACATTGTTGGTCTTGAGACTGCTTGTTTATGATTTTCTTTGACGTTAATTCTTTCATGACACGACAGCCAATGAAAGTCCCACATGTGAGCAGGCACCCTTTTACACCGTAACAAAACCAATAGGGAAGGAAGATGTTGGCTAGGGCACTTTTCAAAGGGCAACTGTATTGCACAAACGGTCAGGAGCAGATTTTTATATAATACTTTATGAGAATTTGCTAACAACATCCAGGTAGATATCCTCCACTGTTTCAAACATAAAAACATGTGTTTAATATACACCAGTATACCCAAAGTTCGTCGTATCACAATTAATGAATCACATTCCCATAAATGAAACCATAATCTGCAAGAATCGTAGAACCAAGGTTCCCACTCTCTCTGAGTATTTATCAATAGAGGTAAAAGATTTGCAGTCAAAAAAATACATGAAAAAAATCAGAGGATTAATCATGTTAACACCCCCTCAGAAATAGGTAAGTGAGTAACATTCTGTTTTACCGGATTAAGCCGGCTTCCCCACAGAGCTTGAAAGAAGAGACCAAAAACTGCAGTTTCTAATTGTTTAGGGATTAGGAATACATATCTTAAATAAAGAAAAGTCGATATCAGATAAATCTTGATTAGGAAAACGCGCTTCTTCTTCCCAATCTGCCCCTTATTCCATGAGGCAACCTTAAGTTTGCCTTGTTGTAATTTAGCAGACCAATTAAAAAGGTCAGAATCTACAGTCCCAAAATAAACTCCCAAAGTGCATTGAGGCCCCTCAACAAGTTGTAAAGGACCAATATGTGAAAAAGGGGCTATTTTCGATCCTAACCGAATACCAAAACTTTTGGTAAAATTTAAACTCGCACCAGAAAAATCACCAAAGGAAGAACATTCCGGGAGGGCAGTAACCACAGAGGCTGCAATAGCCACAATAATGCAGACATCATCTGCATAAGCAATTGCCATATATGGCGAGATTAAAGTAGAACTAGAAAGGGCATGAATCTGAGGATGAATATTCAGACGGCGAAGCAAAACATCTAGAAAAAATACATATAACAGAGGGCTCAAAGGACACCCTTGGCGAACCCCTCTTTTTATGGGGATCATAGGTCCAACCCAATCATTCACAACAGGCACAACAGTGGCAGTCCTATAAAAAGTCTTAATCCAGCGAATCATTTCATCAGGCACATGCATAAAATGTAGTGCTTTCCATAAAAAATCATGGTTAACTGAATCAAAAGCCACCTTCTGATCTACCGATACAATAAAACCTGAAACAGAGTCTGCGTAGCCATGAGAAAATAATTCTCAAAGGAGAATCAAATGGTCAGAGATTCTCCTGTTTGGAACAGAGCAGGACTGAGCAGGGTGCAAAACCACTTCAGCTATCCTCATAAGACGTTGTACAATGATTTTCATTAATAACTTAAAGTCAGTGTTTAGCATACATAATTCTCAAAAGAATGTATATCTCCTTTCTGTTTATAGATATAAATTAAAGTACCCTTAGTAAAATCTAAAGGGATAAACTCACTAGCTAACAGGGAGGTAAATACTGAAGTTAATTCAGGGATCAGGTGGTCACCCAGTACCTTATATAAGATATCGGGGAGTCCATCTGGACCGGGAGTCCTCCGTAAGGGTAAGGAAGAAATAACTGACTTAAATTCTAACTCAGTAACAGGTATACAGGCTGAGTCAGAACACGGCTGTGAAGGGATAGGGATGTCAAGGTCCCTATACAACACTCAAGAGGATCAACAGCTACAGCTGAAAGGAAGAAAAGAGGGCAGTCATGTAACATGTCACTATCTGACAGATGTCCAACTGAGAGGTACATACATGCCATCAGAATCAGCAAGACACAACATATTCTTTTGTGTAATTTGTTGAGAATTCGACTCAAAGGGGCAAACAACAGCCCTTGTGCCTACCACATTAAATTTGTGTTGATGATAAAGTTGCTGTGATTATCTAGATTGTAATTTCAACATATCATTCTGAATTAAGTGCAATTGTTGAGAAAGATCTTGTCCTGTCATATAAGCTATTGTCAACTAGGACTGAAAATGTACCCTTTTCTGTAAATATTCCAAATATTCTCTTCAACATTTTTGACGACTATATCTTTTCAAAAAGAGCACCAAATCATGTTTAGTGTCCATCCACCATGCAATAGGGTCTGCGTAACAAATAAAAATAGATTTCCGGGCCTAAATAAAGGATAAAAGGGACTGCATGAAAGTCGGAATTTGCAACAGAGATATGTTGAATTTCCAGAGTCCTGGTCCTTTACGAACAGTGACATTAGAACCAAGGCCTACGGAAAGCAGTTTATGATCAGAAAATTCCACAGCTTGTACAGTAGCAGAGGTAACTGGGAGTGTGGGGGACAAAAACACAAAATCAATTCTGGTAGCTAGCTTACCCTTTTGAAACGTAGGGGTATGTTTTTTAGTAAACGAGTAATAGGCATCCGTCAGATGAGCAGTAACAACCAAATTCCCTAATTCGTGGGAGTCGCAAAACAATTTCTGGATAGTAGCAAAAGAGCTTTTGTCAAGAAGACTTAAGCCACAATTAAAGTCACCAGAAAATATCAACTGAAAGGAGGTATGCAAATAAGGGCGGAGTAAAGAAAATAAAGCTATACGTGCAGACTTAATTTGAGAAGCATAAATATTAATAACCCGATAGGGGCAGGGCCCAATTAAAAAATCTAAGACTAACACTCTGCCAGGGGCTATGTCAATCAATTTTAGCAAATGAAAATCTGGGATATTGAATAAGATCCCAAGTCCGGAACAGGAGTCCAGGCCAATGGACCAAAAAGAAGGACCTAGAAGCCAGTCCTGTTGTGCCTGTCAAATCTCGTGGGTGGTATGGAATCATGTATCCTGCAACAGAAAGATCCCCATAGGTAAAAAGTCAGAACAGAAAAAAATCAATCTTCTTTTGCCAGACGCTTAATACTATTCACATTAATAGTATGACAAACAAAGTGAGACATAACACAAGGAGAACAGAGACACCTTACGATTTCCTTTTCTCTATCACCTTTTTCCCTTTTAGCTTAACCCTGGCCTTCTGCTTCTGAGAAAGACCCGTACCCAGTTGAATCTCAGAATCAGTAATACCATCCGGGAGGGAAGATGCAACAGAGGAAGAGTCAGACTCGCCTCCAGCATCGTCAGAAACAGTTTGGAGTAGCTCAAAGGCATTAGACAAAACCACAGGAGGGGGTTCCAAAAGCAAAGGAGGGATGGTAATGCCCGGGGGTAATTTCTCATAGACCTCCGATGCATAACACTAGTGGGTACTCGGGGGGGTGGCATAGTACTCGGGCCTGGAACAGGGTCCAGGACAAGCTGGACAGATTTGACAGGGTCAGGGATAGGAGGGATCATCTCAGTAAGAGGTGCCACACAAGAGGCCACTGGGGGTACCACAACCTGATCTACAACAGGCTCAGGGACCTGCAATAGAGGTTGAGTGACTACTGAAGTCGGCTCTACTAAGGTGATCCTAAGACGAGCCTTCTGGGCTTGCGTGATTACAAAACATTGATCAGCACCATCATCATCTGTGGCCTGATTATGAGCAGTCCATGGACAATTTTGAAAAGTATGACCTAGCTCATCACAAAGATTACATTAACACTCATTTAGACAGTGAATCCCCACATGACTCAATTCTCCACAGGTATTACATTTCAGCTTATCACAGACATTACTAAGGTGAGAGGGGTCTCCACACCGGTAACAAGCTTTTGGTTGTCCAGGGTAAAACAAGACCCCCCTATCACGACCTATAAAAAAAGAATTAGGTAGGTGCACTGGACCAGAATCATTAGAGTGTAACAAAACCTTAACCTTCCCTCCTCCAGTCCAAATATTCTCCGTTTCCAATATTGCCTCAGTCTGACCCTGAACAGTACAATGTTGTTTTAGCCAATAGACAACATCAGTGATGTCAACACCTTCATTCCGAAACAAGATAATAATATTCTTAAAGGCTGGTTTGGAAAGGGGAATGGCCTTAAACTGGGTCCACAGGACAATATTTCTTAAGGCATGATATTATGACCAAAAACGCTTCAAGCCATGAGGCGTTTGGAAGCTGATATCAAATGTAGTTTAGCTGGAAATATGAATCAGTGCATATATTCGTGAGAAAGAATTTCAGAGAGTCCTTGAGTAGTATCCGGCTACATACACTTCGGTCCGTGGCTCAGGTAAATCACCCATATAAGCCAATCGTACCGCATTATGCCGCTTTGCAGCCAGAATTGGAAATTTAAACAATGAGAAAAACGAACGATTTGGCTTTATTTTCTTTGAGGAGGGCTCCACTACTGCAGGAGCTGTATTCTCTGTAATGGTAGTGGGAGAAGCAGCACAAATAAGAGAACCCTGCAAAGGTTCTAAGACTGGGTGCTGGGTAAGTTCCAATTCCTTGGGGAGACACAAGGGGTCAGACATAGGCAGACTTCTGTTTGGTGAATACTGCAGCTCTGGAAAATCATTAAGACTGGGGGACTGAATAGGGGACGGACCAGAAACCCACTTCCCCTCTGTAGGTTCCTGCACCCAGCCAGCTCCTTGCAATGCTGTTTCTACAGACCAGGTAGGTGTTGTAGCAGGATTGGTATCATGAGATAGCAATTGAGAGGGAGAGTGTGTCACAATAGGCAAACTAGGCACTGTATGCAATGAAGTCACTGTAGTCTGCAGGGGCAGCTGAGAAGCAGGCGGGAGTATTCCAGCTGAGAACTCGCCAGGATGGGCTGCACAGGGCGGCACCTCAGCCGCTTGAAAAGGCAATGTAGGCTGTTGCAAAGTATTATTGTGGGCTGTAGAAGACATAAATCCTGCCAATCTGACTTCATGAATCCGTTGCAGTTCTCTGTTCAAATTCTTCTTTGTAATCTCAAATCGACATTCTGCTTCACCCAAACGGTCCTGAAGCTCCTTTTCAGCCAAACAGACAGTAGCAGAGTCAAAAGTGGAACAATCCCTCATTCAGATGGCAAGGGAAAATGTTTGAGAGTCCATGTCAGGGTGACCCAACAGAGGTTCTGAAGTTGTAACCTGTAGTGTAGATTCATTTTCTGCAGTAGACACAGAAACCAGCTTTGCTTCTGTAGTTGCAGACATGGTCTCTACACACACAGAGGCAGGAGTTGAGACCAGGTCTCCCACCTCCATTGCCACCTCCTCAGCAAGCAAGGGTGCGTCCGCCATCTTGAACAGAGGATCCCCCTCTGAAGAGTAGGGGACTTTCCCCAGTGTCCTGGCCAAATTTCCCCCATTCACTGGAAATACCACCAACAGCTTAATCTGGTTCAAGATCAGTTGGCATTTATCTGTGTGAGGGGGGGTCAAGGGGGGATGGTCAGCTGCAAGTGGGGTGCTAGCTGCACACTCGAGCAGACTTGATAGACCATGTGGCCTGTTTCTCCTGGCAAGTAGCAAGTAAGTAAGTAAACATTGTGGACTATTGAATCTCCCACTGCAGTGCCTTCAGCAATGTGGGATTAAGTGCTGCTGGTCTCTTGGACCCCTGATTCACTGGCCTGCCTGCTTCCCAGAACTATATAGTTGGTGGGAAGCCTGGGCACCCCCCCCCCACCACCTCCTTGGAGAAAGAAGTCTGTAGGTAGGAGGGTACAGGGTAAGAGACAGTGATAGTGAGGATGGATTAGGAGCCAAGCCAGTGTGAGCAGATGGTTCAGCTGTGGGATGTGGGATAAAATATGAGTTTAAAAATGGCTACTCTTAATTTTCAGGAAGAGATTTTTAAAAAACGATGAATGACTGCATGGAATCCTAGAACTTATGAACTCTTAATCATCAAATGGACTATTCTTATATGCATAAATATGAAGTCAATGGTGCACAAATAAATTAGTATGTATGTATTCTTGTGTTTTTCTTTTTAATGAATGCCTTATCAGTACTCGGCACAGATGTTTTGTGCTTATGTTTGTGGAAAAATTGAATAAAAAGAAAGTTAAAAAAAGACAAAGAGTGTCCTCAGTTTACTCATTACTCACAAAATTCCTGCTAGAGTTGTGATGATACTGCTAATGAGCTAAAACTCTTGTGGTACTTAATTTTCTAATATTTTCTGTCACAAGGATATTTACTTATTTAGAAATTGGTGGCCAGGAAGGCAAAAAGAGCCCTTTAGTTTTCTTTCAAGAATAGACTCTCAAAAAGTTCAGGCTGGGTGACCTCTGGTCAGCATATGCTACTTTCCTCAAATTAGGCCTTGTGGATGGAGTTCCTCTTTAAGAGGGGAGATGGGCTCCATTAGTCTCATCTGAACACTCAGCAGCACCTCACAGCAGTATTCCATTAGAGGGACAGAGGAAGAGCCCTTTGTCTGAAGTTTTAACCTGAAGCCAAGACTCATGTCAGCATGTGACCCGGAGGAGGGTTACAAGGGAGAAAATAAAACAGCAATAAATAATTATTAACAAGTATAACTTGTAACATGTAGTATCTTGTTTACACAAGGGTCCTGGCAATATAGTAGACAAAAATGAGAGATGGGAAATGCCTCTAGGTACTCGCTGCAGCAGTCAAATTTGAAAATGAGACTGCACGCAAAAGTGAGCCCGTTTTGTTTCTGGCTGCTGGTCATCACATTTTTTTTTTCATATTTAGTAAGCTTTATTAAGTTTACCATACAGCAAACAAGTACAAAACACCATTACATAACATGACATGTTACACAACAACAACAACCCCAATCCTCTTATCCTTTTATTACAAAACCATAGCCAGTATTTGGCGCCATGAAAAGGGAAGTAAGTTATGCTGTTGTGCGGAACTTGATGGTGTAAAAAAGATCTGACAAAGAAAAAAAAAACAGTAAACCACCCTCTCCCCCCCCACCCTCCTTTCCCCTTTACCACCAGGAGAAGGAAAGAGAAGAAAAAAGGAAAAAGTAAGCCAAAGGGAAGTAGCGAGAGCCAGTGAGAACAGCCACCTACTTACAGCTTTACTCCATGTATTTTAGGGCATATTCCACAGTATTGATACGAGGGATGTTAGATACATAACAGGGTATGTAGAGGGGCCCAAAACCTCTGATATTTTTTACTATTTTTGGAGTAGCTTGCTATGGTATATTCTGCTTGCAGAGCAAAGATAATTTCTCGATGCCATTCTGTGTATGTGGGAGTCTGTTGATCTAGCCAATGACGCAATATCACTTTCTTAGCACATAAAGAGATTAACATCATATGTTTCCTTTGGTTTCCAATAAGAAAATGCCTGTAACTTTGACTGACACCTATTGTGAACATGTATTGCTGATTATCTGTTGTCTATTGTACCGCTGTTTTTGTCCTCTATGTGAAGGTACCTTTGTAAATGAGCCCCTGGCTCAAAGGTTGTTAAACTGATGTTAAAATAAATAAATAAAATAAAATAAAGGTATTACCCAAGTCCCCCAAAATGCAAATTTCTGGTTGGAAGGCATTCTGTAATCCCAACAGTGGGTTAAGTCTAGAACTAATACTTTCCCGGAGAAGGGAAGCTTTATCACATTCCCACAAGATGTGGAACAATGTGCCCCGCTGCTTCTCACATCTGGTGCACAGGTCCACCTGGAGCTTACCCATTTTACAAAGTTTTACAGGAGTATAATATAAATCCTGTATTGTCTGAAATTGAAGCAGTCTGTAATGATCCCACCTAATATCCTTGTATAGCCTTTTCAAAATTTGTGACCACCGACGGGGACCCTCAGAAGTTGGGGGGAGAATCCTATCCCATGTATAATGGGGAGTAACTTCTAGATCTGTAACTCTTTTATGCAGCTCTTTATAATAAAAGGAGATTAAATGAGAGTTAGCCCTTATTTGCAACGTGCTGAGAATAGGTCCAGACAGATAATGGTCCCATACACCACTACCAAAATGGCTTATTAGGACCTGGGAAATTTGGAGATACTAAAAACAAAAAGTTACAGGCAAATTATATTTAGCCACTATCTCTGGAAAAGTTAGTAATCTGTAGTTCTCTGTAAGATCTATAACCTTTTTTTCGGTTCCCCCCGCCCAAAACATTTGATTAATTATCTTCCCCCCAATTTTAAAATTAGGGTTACCCAGAATACACTGTGAGGTGTCTTTCTCCATGGAATCCCTTATAATATTGTTTAGTTGTTTGTGGATGCGAAGGGTTCTTATAATGGGGGTGCTTTTAAGCTGTCCTGGGACCTTATTAGAGGGAAGATATGGTAATGCCCTAATATCTATTCCGGCTGAGGTACAAAGTGACTTCTCTATCTGCAACCACAATGGAACATAGGTTTCCGAGCCGGGAGTTGGAGCAGAAGTCAGCCATTGCGAAACAACTAGACAGTTAGTGGCAAGATAGTAATGATATATATTGGGGATTTGTAAGCCCCCTAACTCTTTTGGTCTCTGTAATTTGGACAACGCCCTATGAGGAGATTTGTGCTTCCAGATGAAATTAGATATAATACCATGTACCTGAGTAAACCAAGTCTTAGGTAAATATTGGTGACATAATTGAAGGGAATATAACAAGCGAGGCAAAATATTCATTTTAATAATGTTGATTCGCCCCCATAGGGAGATAGGAAGCATTGCCCAGCAATTCAGGTTGATTTTAATACGTGTTATTAACTGATCTAAATTATATTGCTTCGTTCTGGAGTTAGATAGTGATAGATATATACCCAAATATTTCAATTTATCTTTTATCCATGTGATCCCAAGGTGTTGGATATCAGCCTTTAAGGTCCAATTATTTAAAGGGATAACCTCTGTCTTAGACAAGTTTAATTTGTAATTGGATAGACGTCCAAATTCCTGAATAATATCCAGTGAGGCCGGTATAGATTTAGATGGATGAGTTATATGAAGTAAAATGTCATCTGCATACACTGATATTTTGTATTGGAGATGGTTGATATAAATGCCCGTAACTAAGGCAGAAGTATTCAATTTTCTAATAAGGGGTTCTAAAAATAAGTTGAACAGATAGGGAGAAAGCGGGCAACCTTGGTGTGTGCCCTGATGTAATGTAAAGGAAGAGGAGAAAACTCCATTACAGAAGATATGGGCTGACGGGCAGGAATAAAGGACTTTAATCCAATTTATAAACTGTACCGGAATGAGGTATTTCGGGAGCAGATTAAATAGATAATCCCATGACACTCGATCAAAGGCTTTTTCTGCATCCAGGGACATCAGGGCTGATGGTATGTCGGAGTCCCTGGACGCAGAAATGAGATTGGAGATTTTCGGTAGATGATCTGCCGACAGGCGTCCGGCCACAAATCCCACCTGTTCGGGACTTAGTAATGTTTGCCATACTTGGGCTAATCGACTGGCTAGGATTTTAGCTAAGATCTTCAAATCAACATTTATAAGGGATATTGGACGGTAGCTTGACAGCATTGTGGGATCTTTGTCTGGTTTTAATAGAACCACAATAGTAGCAGAGGTAAGATTGTAGTCTGAAAGGCCATTTTTATAAACATAGTTATAGAATTTGAGGAGTTTAGGGTCTATTTGGACTTTGAATGATTTATAAAAATTAGATGTATAGCCATCAGGGCCTGGCGCCTTATCTGCTGGTAGGGCGTCAATAGCTTGGTAGACCTCATTTAGTGTCAGAGGGGCTTGTAGAGTAGAAATTTGATTCTGGGACAATTGTGGAAGCTCTACGTCTTGAAGGAAATGGTCCAGTGCGGTATGATTAAAGGGCATAGGGGAACATGAGTAGAGCGTCTGGTAGTAATCCTGGAAAGAGGAGGCAATATCCCTGGGGGAAGTATGAAGGGTGCCTGAGACATCTCGGCCGACCAAAATAAACCTGTCAGCCACCTGTGCTCTGAGTCTCATGGCGAGCAATTTCCCAGCTTTGTCTCCTTGATCAAAGTAGGTGATTTTAGAACGCAAAAGGAGGTGCTCAACTCTATCGCTAAGAAGGGTATTATATTGAAAGCGGAGACTTTCCAATTTTTCTAGATCCTCAGGTTTAGAGTGGGGCATAAGGGCTTGTTCGAATGCTTTGATTTGTTGTAGTAATAGGGAAGATTCATGGGAGATTTTCTTTTTTCTTATTGAGGCTATTCGGATAGCCTCTCCTCTTCATGAGCATTTCATAGCCCCCCCATAACATATCCATTTTTGGCATGGAAGGAGTATTAAACTTGTAGAATTTATCTATATAATTACTGAGCTGCCCCCTTAAGTGTTCCGATTTTAACAGTTGGGAATTAAACCTCCAGGTCTTGTCAGGAATCATTGAATTAGGTAGCACCCATTGCAGTAGAGTTGGGTGGTGATCTGAGATCACTTTTGCTAGGTAGTCACAAACTTGGACCCCTGGTAAGTGCTCAGTCCCCAACAGAAAGTAGTCAATTCTCGATAGCGTGTTATGCGGCAGGGAGTGAAATGAATAGTCTTTTGTTGAAGGATGGAGAGTCCTCCAGGGATCAACAAGACCTAGAGAATCCATCATTTCCCTCAATGCCCATTGCACGGGGGTAAGGGAGGAACATCTAGAGTTGGATCTATCCATTAGGTTATTAAAAACTAGGTTCCAATCCCCACCAATTGGCATGGGAAATGTAGACCAGGGAGCCAATTTAGTCATTAAATTAGTGAAAAATTGTGGTTCATCACCCACTGGTCCATAAACAGAGCCCAGTATCAATTCTGTGTGGAACAAAATTGCTCTGAGTAGAACATATCTGCCGTGGGGATTGATAATTGAATCAAGTAGTTTAAAGGGTATCCGTCATGCTATCAACACTGCTACACCCCATTTACGACTATCGAACCCCGCCCCAACACTGTACCCACCCATGATCGTTTAAAATTAACGATCTGTGCTGTGGGTAGATGTGTCTCTTGAAGGAAAGCTACATCAATATTAATCTTCAGGAGGTGCAAGAGAATCTTGGCTCTTTTAGTGGGAGACTGAGCACCTTTGACATTCCATGAACATAACTTTAGGGACACAGCCATTAGCGGATAAAAGAAGTCATGAGATACCATTTGAGAACAACATCCCCATATCTATAGATTTCACTAACCCTGCAAACCACAGTATCTATACCTGGTGGTGAATAATATTTATCCCTTTTCCCATTCCCTTCTCTTAGCTTAGTGTAGACTCCCAATTCCCGATGGCTATATCCCCCTCCCCCCAACCTTCCCCTCTAGTTGCCCTTCCTATTGTTATAGGAAATGCAACAACATATGTAGGCATAGAAGAGACACAACATATTATGAGTAAACGAGAAGGTCCGTTAATTCTCTTCCCCACTATCCGTAACCATTTCTCTTCCCACTTAGTAGGGTAGCCAGCATACTTATTACCCCGTCTAAACACCTGGTTCTTGATACTATACAATCCCCAAGGCATGGTTACTGCGTCCCAAAGACACCAGGTTGTACCCCCCACTATGATATCCCCCCCATCCTGTGCCAGAACATGGTGCACTGAATGGACAGCAATAATCTCCAAACCTTGCCCCCCGCCCCAGCCCTTCCCTAGACCACATAACTAACATGAATATACATTATCTTGATTACTTAGTTTAGCCAACAATCCACTGAGTTATCAGGTATGCCTAATGGCGTGTAAGAATTAGGTAAGAGAAAAAGAAAAAAAAAAAAAGGGGGGGAGAGGGGAGTTATCCTTTGCTCAGAAGCACTAATATCTAGAGTCATAGATGTAGAAGTTCAATCCCTCAGCAAATTAGGACAGAGGCATATGCCTAGTAAAGCCGTCCACCTTTCCTAAATTAAAATGTAGGAGATGGCAGTATCACACAACTTCTTCACAAAGAAAAAAAAGAGGGGGTAGCCGAGACTGTGTCAAGAGTCAACCATCCATGAAAGAGGGAGAGGAAAAAAAAAAGAAGGGGGGGAACCTTGTTCAAACGTGTATCCTCCAGTCTCAATTCAGGTTTATTTACTGATCGAGATATAACTAGGCGACTGACCCCAGGCAAGCAATTAAGTAGCTGATTGACGCTCTTAGAAGTGACCATAGCTTCTGCGTCTCAGATACACGGTCTTTGTTGCCCTCTTGTGGGCAATTAGCAGAAGTAAACTCCTTTAGACAACAGGAACATCTTCTTTTCAGAGTGAATGAAATAGGAGCAAAGAGAAGTAAAGTAACTTCAGGGCTCTCATTCAACAACCTCAGCGGAGGGTAAATAGGTCAGGGAGTAAAGACTGTAATGCTGTGTTGGCTTGTTGTGCCGTATCGTAGGAAACTCATTTTCCCTCATGTTGCACTGATATACGTGACGGATATTGCACTCTGTATTTAATCCCTGTAGCGATTAACTTTGAAACAAGGGGGTGGTATTCTGATCTCCGCTGCCTTACCGTGGCCGGCAGGTCTTACGCAAATCTCAGAGGGTGGTCTTCCCATAGCACCTTTTGTAGACTTTTAACTTGGCCCAGAATATATGTTTTATCCAGGAAGTTAAGAAACTTGATGATCAATGGCCTTGGGGGTTTACCAGCAACAGGCTTAGGGCATAGTGAGCGATGAGCCCTCTCTATTACATAAGTTGTGTTATTGGGAGAGGGGCCAGCAATTTTTGTAAGCAGCTTTTGAAGGAACAGGATGGGCGTGGAGCCCTCAGCATCTTCCGGAAGGCCAAAGATTATTATATTGTTCCTATGGTTACGGCCTTCTAAATCTTCCAGTTTAGCTTCAATTTTGTGTTGGCTCTGTCTTATAGCCATCATCTTTGGCTCCATCTTTTCTTTCCAACTTTCGAGGGATGTGATGCGAGTTGCTACATCTGAGATGGCTCGGTTAGTTTCCGTTAGTTCACCCCTGGTTATCCTTGGCTCACTAGTAATCTCCTTTAAGGCCTCCTTGAAGGACTGTATCTCTTCCATGAATTTTTGCTCTGAGAGAGGTGTCTGCATTGGCGCGGTAGTACTGGAGGCAGCAGGTTTAGATGAAATCCCCGACGTGCCTTTCGAGTGTTTCGAGTCCTTCTCTGGGGTTTGTGGGGGTGTGTGCTTAGGCAAAGCCTGGCGCATCTCTGCCTCCATGCTTTCAGTAGGCCCCATTGTCAAAGGTAAGCTCGTATTATCTATTTCCTGATAACACGGTACGGCGGTGTTTACCGGCCACTCCTGGCACCTTCAGAGGTGCCTTCCACAAACAAGTGAACAGGAATCAGCAATTGGTAGGTATCTTTAGCGTTCTTTATAAGAGCTGGAGTGGGAGCTCGGTCTGAGAGCTGCGCGTCCTACAGAGGCATCATGTGATCTCTGGTCATCACATTTTTGCATTTATAAAAGGATATCAAACAGAGTGGCATGCTTTCAAACATGAGCATAACTATGGGGGCTGGAGTATAGCCTTGAGGTCGAAGTGGCCAGCTGTAAACATGCTTGGTATATTCAGCAGACCTGGATTTGAGTCCAACAACCTTCACCTGCATACAGAGTAACTTAAAGCAAGTCACTTAACCTCCTTGTTCTCCTGTGTTACCCCTGTAAATGGGACTTGTGCCCACTGGGCCTTACCCAGTTACCAAAGAATAAAAGAAAAATATATTTAAATAAATAAAAATGTTTGTAATAGTTCCTGGGTAACTGCTAGTTTGAGTGCCGGTATTTTTGTGTGAAATATAGTAAAAAGTCTAGGTAGAGAAGTGTTCCAGCCACCTTCGAAAGTCACTGTGCCCAAGGGTCAAGGGAGATGTGAAGGAGGAGCAGAGTGGACTAGACATTCTAAAATCCTAAAAATAAAATGTTACTGTGCCCTCAAATACTGTGAACCTGTGATAAATGCAGCAAGTAAAATCAAATATAAGGTGATATTTATTCTGACTGCAATCACAAATAATTCCACATGAAATCCAAAGTAGCTAATTAATCTGAAATCTCCAAGGGTCAAGCAGTGAGAATGTCATTCCGTGCGGTTGAAGCTGATGATAACTGCGTTTATAAGTACTGAAATAGGAACAAGCAGATTCTACAAAAAGTATTTTTGAGGACAAAACCCTTGTCACTGCAATATTCTCCTACTGTTAACCTCTTGATCATTATCGTTATTACTTTCAACTAGCTGTGCAAGTGCCATGCTATTCAATTGATGGGATTAGCTGTTTATGGTTTCAGTTCTTATCTGTTTATTGACTACTGCTGCCCAATGTTTGATGTTGTGCATTTATGTTTCTATGGCACTCCAAGGAACCAAGCTTATACTCCAAACCTGCTGTACACAAAACTGGAATGAATCTTGAAAACTGATATTCCTCCCCTTGGACCACTCCCATGGAGAGGTAACATTACTTTGGCACACAGACAACAATCAGTTAACCCCAGTGCTTCTCTCCTCCAGTGAACTCACTCCTCCTGCCAGAGTGGAAATTACCCAGAATCCAGTGCAGTGGCGGTTGAAGGAGAAATCAGTCCATAGGGCTCTGGGCTGTCCTAACTGAGTGAGCATCGAGGCCTCATCCATTCAACCCCCCCCCCCCAATGCATTTTCTGATTTCCAACAACCATCACTATTAAAGATACAGAGATGCATGTGCATATCAGGAGTCCAAGAAGCACTGTGCTTGAGGCTGTCTTCAACCTCTGACCATTTTTGACTACACCTCCACCAGTAATCATTCAGGTGTAGGGATGTGCCAATGCTGATAATAGTTACTGATGCAGTGCCTTCCCAGCTCCTTGCAGGCATTAACAGCATTGTGTGGCTTCCTACTTCAAGGTTCAAAAATCTCTCCCCTTTTCACAATACACAAATCCAGAGACCTCACCCTCACCCTTACTCTATGAGTTTTCAGCCTAACCCTCTATCCCATCTGTCTCCCATCAAATGGTTTAGGGGCCTCCTGGCTACTTGAATGTAGCTGCTCTTCTGTCATTGCCTGAGGGGAATCCATTCAAGTAGTGCCCAGTGCTGTCTTTTGGTACCTTGGTGCTGCCTACTCTGGCACTGATTGTAAATCTTGTCAATACAATATTGCAGGGGTCTTTCTAATGGCTCCACAGTAACTGTTACCCTGACCTGCTGCTGCCTGCCTGGCACAAAAGGACCAAGTCTGAGCTCTGCCACCCCCCCCCCATTACTGCTGTCAACTGACACATCCAGCCCTTGCAGTGATGTAGCAAGTACTGGATGTTGGCCTTCCAATTGCTCACAAAGTGGTGCCCATATCAGGTTCCCTCACATCTAGTCATATCAATCAGTACCTTGAGTGAAGAACCATCAAGAACAGACAAGGTCATTACTTTGCTTTTGCCTGTGTTCTTGCAATTTGCCAGCCATCCACTAAAGCCCACAGGCTAAAGGGCTTGAGGAGTTCACACACAGCACTGTTTCTGTATAACAGTACCTGCTGACTCCTTAACAATCCTACAAATGATAATGTATATTTATAGTGTTTGAAAAATGTGGTATCAAGACACACAGAGCATTACAACTAGTTTGTGATAGAGAACATTAAGGCAGTACTATATGGATATCTTTAGTCATGATAGAACCTGATGTTGGACAACACTGTAGTACTGCACCAACTTGCCTCTTCCTGACTGGGACAGTGAGGCCTGGTATAGCCAATGCTGCCATCCTCTTCTAGAACAGTGCTTCTGTACACATCACTCTCTTATAGCTATCACAGAGTAATGCAAACAGGAATGCTCTTCTAATGGAGAACAACAATAGTGATGACACTGAGATCCAGACTGCCAAAGCAGGTAAGCAGCAGCAGGTCAGGGACATACTAATGGCCACTGGAGGGCCTTATTAATACCATCCACACCCCTACCAGGACAGACGGCAGCAGTACTGTGCGGTGGGAACAGAGATGCATATCTGACCCAGCCTTACTGGTTGACTGTCACTAGTGGAGGTGTCAGAATGCTTCTCCAGTGTTGACAAATTGCTACATATTGGTGATGGCTGTGGCAGGACACTGATGGACTGTCTTGAAAACTACATGGATGAATCCTCGTCAGGCCGGGCAGGGAAATGGGGCTGCAGGATTCAGGGGGCCAGGAGCTGACCCAATCTATTTTAAAGGTATGCAAAGGGGTAGGGGTCGTGAATTAGTGATTGAGGGCTCTGTTGTTTTCATGGAGTCCCTCTTCCCCTTATAACTGCTAAAATCAGTCATATGTGAAAGAGGCCTTATATTCATATTGCACCTGTGAAGTCAAACTAAACAGCTAGAACTTTGCTGTGTTTGATGTGAAAAGTTTCTCGAGTAAGCCTGTAGGTTTGTGTAGCTCTAATGAGTTTGTACTGCACTATGGGGTCAGTTGGGCATCCAGCAGATGCATTGCTCCCAGATTAAATTACCACTTTCCCTGCAATTACAGGGTGATTTTCCTGTATTTTCCTGTAATTTACATTTTTTCCCTATGGATGCTGAATTGCCGTATTTTCCCGTATAACCAATGCAAGTCAATGGGAAAACTTTTCCTGTAGATGGCTCCAAACGCTTGTAAAATACAGGGATCCCTGTAGATCTGGGAATTCTACAGATGGCTCGTGCAAGTGGTGTTAGTCACCTGGAAGGGAGTGCACCTGCTTTGTCAGAGTGCAATTTATATTTTGCTTTAAATGAATCAAAAATCTAGTGCAACCAAGAATTTTACACAGCGAAACTGACAAATGGCCCAGGGGAAACCATAATCCCTCTGATAAACTTCATGCAAGCGAAGTGAAAAAAAAATGAACGTTAATGAATTATGACCCCAGCAAAAGAGCAAAATCAGAGCTCCCATATCAACAGGGATTCTGATGTGTGATCCCTGTGAAGATCACTGCACTTTGATTCTTTGATCAGCCATTCCCAGTGCCTGCCAGCAGCACTCTTTATGTACAGTATGTAGCTCAACTGTTGCTGTATAAGCATCATACTGTTAGCACATCTCGCTTAAAGAGCCAGCAGCACCAATAAATAAAAAGCAGAAAATGTTAGTCATGTTTAATCATAGTCCCTTTTCTGTGCTCATTAGATGATTTTCTACCTAATAATATTGAGTGTGATGTGAAAAGCAGTGCTTTACCTGGAAGCTGTCATATGTAGTTGTATTCCTCACACTATATCATTAGCATGTGACCTCACTCACTGTGGCTTCATGTCAATTCAGTGAAGGAATTACAGGGACTACAGTTTCAGTGATGGACAAGTTGGCAAACATTAAAAGGGTGATGGTGAATATGGGTGCCCTACAGTAAGGGTGAGAACTGCATTACTGCTTTTATGCGGGAGGCTTCACCTCCTGCACCCCTCATTGCAGGGGGCTTTGCCCCCCACACCCTCTTACTTAAATAACTAACTCTGAGATTGTAGCACCTCAGGGAAAGGGGAAAACAATTGTCGCCCATACTGCAGGGTGCCAAAATGCTACCATTGTCGCTTTAACGTCTGCCAAATTACGTCACCAAAATTGTGGTCTCCATAATTCCTTCACTGAATTTTTATGCTACCCTCACTGCTATATCACAAGCCCTGCTACCTAATTGGTAACATGTCACATGTTACCAACTAAGCAACAGGAGAGTGGCTTTTCTTGGCTACTAGTGATGTCAAAGTTAGTGAGGTCACAATGCCTGTGACAGGGTTGAATAAGGCCCTTTCCCATTTGTTATGCAAGGAGAGTTAAACACAAGGATCTGTTCTGTCCTCTCCTTTTCTGTCTCATAATAAGGCTCTGTCCCATTTATTATGCAGGGAGAATTAAATGCAAGGATCTGTTCTGGCCTCTCTTTTTCTGTCTCTTGTCTGTCTGGTTGCACAACTAGACAGACAAGAGACAGAAAAGAAGAGGACAGAACAGAACAGATTCTTGTGTTTAACTCTTCCCTGCATAACAAATGGGACAGGGCTTTACTCAAAGACAGAAAAGGAGAGGACACAACAGATCCTTGTGTTTAACGCTCCATGCATAACAAATGTGACAGGGCCTTACTCAAAGACAGAAAAGGAGAGGACAGAACAGATCCTTGCATTTAACTCAACCTTGTCACACTGCCTATAATATATTAGAAGGAACAGAACTATGTCAGCCTCCAGGCAGAGTACTGTTCACTCATCACACCCAATACTGTCAGGCAGAAAATCTTCCAGTTAGCAAATAGAAAAAAACAATTCAGATATAAGAAATGAGAGCAGACTAGTTCTGAAAGCTGTCATTAATTTCAAGCAGTACAGTAGCTCTTTGAGCCTTTTGCGAGTTATCTTCTACTGTAGGCCTCTCCATCCTCAGTTCTAAGCTACCAGACTGTGATGCTGTAACTCAAACAATTTAAACAGCATGCTACATGTGGAGGGGGCAGGGGTTGTTGATGGTTTAGTTCATCCATTTCAGCTTTATTGGGACTAAAATGTTTTCCAAGAGGGTTCTTGCTGTGGGCCAAGCTTGCCTGATGACTGACATGCTGCCAAAATAAACAGAGGCCTCAGTTCTCATTTAAAAAGAGACCCCAGCAGAGATGGGAGGGCAGACAGTGTCCCTCACATAAGGCCGGCCCTTAGGCACACAGCGGAGGGCCTCTTCATCTAACACCATGAGTCAGGAACCGAAGGGAAGAGCAAAGTGTTATTACAGCTACATAAATAAAAGGACCCTTCTTCTGCCGTGATGAATAGTGTGTATTAAGAATCTGCTACTGGACTTGCACATTTGTGAAATGAAGAAAAGTTAAGCAGTCGTTATCAAAGAAGAACTGAAAAGTTGGGAGGAAAGAGAAAAGGCACAGAACTCTTTTAAGTTACATTTTTTGAGCAAAATTGATAAGCCTGCATGCAAGAGAGGTATGTCACTGCTGCACTGGGAGAACAGATGAAATTCCCAGCAGCCAACTGAAATAGTAGACTAGCATTCAATTCCAAACAAGTCAGCACACCATTTTTCAGCTCAGAATGGAAATTCTTACCTGAACATCATTTCCCGAACTCCACGCTAACAAAAAAGTAAAGAAAAATATGGGAATCAAAGCCAAATAAGCCAATGGAGAGCTTAAGTCCAAGAAAAACTTTTAAAAACAGAAACAGAGAAAATACTGGCAGAAAAAGACCATCAGTCCATCCAGTCTGCCCTGTTGTATCCTAAGCTGCCCTGAGACCTATGGCTTGACCTACTGATGGGGTTAATGCCCTCACCACCCTCTTCCTCCCTGCCTTATAGCTGCCCCTTTAAGTATCTATTAAGCCCTTAACTCTGTTGCAGCTCAGTCTGAAGCCACTGATGGTTTTTGCACCCACCACTTCAGCTAATAGGTTGTTCCATGGCTCGGCCACTCACTCTGTAAAGTAAAACTTTCACACGACCCTCCTGAATCCCGACCGTCGGCTTCTACTCATGTCACCATGTTTTGACTCACCACTGTTGCTAAGTATCTCCTCACAGCTTACCTTATTAATTCCTTTCATGATTTTGAAGGTCCCCACCATGTCTCTCTCTCTCTCTCTCTCTCTCCTTCTGCCATCCTATGAGGACATTTTCAGTGCCTTGAGCCATTCCTCGTAGGATCTGCCCTGTCTGTAGCCTATCTTTGTCCTTCCTGTGGCCTCACCATTGTTCTATAGAGAGGTAATAGTATCGCTTTCCTCTTCCTACCAACTCCCCTCCCAGAATACTCCAACATTCTGGTTGCCTTGCTATGGGCCTTGTTGCATTGACTGGATTAATTTGGGGAGTCACTTATGATAATTTCCGGGTCCAGTTGGCTGCAGTAGTGCTCAGCTTAATCCATCCCATCCAATATTCAAATACCCATCCCATCCAAAGTTTTAACATTCTCACAAGGCCTTAATTTAACTACAAAATGAAATCAGTAAATCGCTCAGAACAGGGTACAGATAGGTACGGATATAATATTCTCTGTATGGGAGACTTTTTATTGCCAGCATTATTATAAAGAGGCCAGTTTGTAAGGTAAAAATAACCATTAGAATAGTAACATTTGGGGCCCCATACACATTTGCAAAAAGTGTGATTAAATACATTAAATAAGGCAACCAGGCACCTGTAGTGCCACCACACTTTTTTGCCATGCATTGTGTTGTGTTCTTGTAAGAGGTGGAGGCCAACCAGCATAGGTGGAGGACAAAGAACCCTCTTAATAGGTTAGAGTAGGAGTGAACAGGGCTAAAGTTAGCACAGTGGGTATGGACTACAAATAGTGTGCGACTGTAGCAGGACTTGCAAACCTAGAGTGGGATATTCAGACTGCACCAGGCAGGGGCGCAAGCCTGGGCGCAGCGCAACTGGGATGAGCCAGGGTGTGGTCTGGGCAATGTTCAATGGTGCTGCTCCAAATATGGCACTGAGGGCGCATGCACTGCAAATGGCTCAGTGGCACTGCGCCAGTGCAAGTGGCAGCAGGGGAGCAGGGGGCTGTGCCAGCATAAGTACGATTGCACTAGGCACAGCAAGAGCAATATTCAGCCGTGAGCATGCAAATGAGGCTATTATGTATGCAAGGTACAAATGGGGCCATTTGCATGTCATTATGGCCCCATTTGCATGCAGTGTGCCGATCCCCGGCAGCTTGCACCTAGCACCCTGCCAGGCTGCAGCCATCAGGGACTGATGACCCCTGCCCCTCAGCGGGCAACGTGCCCCATCGCCCGATCATGGGCATATGTTTAATACATCCCTGGTGGTCCAGTGTACCCAATCCCCTGCCTGATTGCGGGCATAGGTGAAGAATTATATCCCTGGTGGTCCAGTGGACCCTTCCCCATCACCTGATCATGGGCATATGTTTAATACATCTCTGGTGGTCCAGTGGACCTGATCCCCTGCCCAATCATGGGCATAAGTGAAGAATAATATCACTGGTGGTCCAGTGGACATTACACCATCACCCAATCGTGGGCATATGTTTAATACATCTCTGGTGGTCCAGTGGACCTGACCCCTGCCCAATCGTGGGCATAAGTGAAGAATAATATCACTGGTGATCCAGTGGACATTACACCATCGCCCAATCGTGGGCATTGTATATAACTTACCCTGGTGGTCCAGTGGACTCGTTCTCCTGCCCGATTGCAGGCAAATATAAACAAGAACCATGGTGGCCCAACAGTACCCCCCTCCTCACCCGCCACCTTAGTCCCACCACCCTGCACCCCCCCCCATCAACAACGCGGCTCCCGGTCACACACCCGACTGACAGCGTACAGTACAGATGTACACCTATTAGTCCACTATTGAGTCAATGGCAGACCGCATCGTACTATTATAGTCTCAAATGTGAATGAACCATTCACAAATCAGGACTGTGTAGTGCAGTATGGTCTGCACGCCCATTCTGTATATACTGTATCAGTCCAGCATTCCTACATAGAAACATAGAAGTTGACGGCAGATAAGGACCGCAAGGCCCATCCAGTCTGCCCATTTTTTCTACCTTATGAATGTGTCATAGGCCTTTACTCTGTCAATGGCCTATCTATTCATACTCCTCTGTATTGCTCTCTCATGTCTATCCCATGCCTGTTTGAAGCCCTGCACTATATTCCTATCCACCACTTCCTGAGGTAGGCCATTCCATGCATCCACCAACCCTTCTGTGAAAAAGAACTTCCTCATATTACCCCTTAATCAGCCTCCTTCTAATCTCACGCTGTGTCCTCTTGTCCTGCTATTTTTCTTACATTGAAACATGTTAGATTCTTTCACCTTGTTAATGCCCTTAAGATGTTTGAAGTGGCTGAAACTTGCTTGTCCCACGGCAGTCAGCCTACTGGCTGGCAGTATATCCTGCATATTGCTGTTACCACCTCTCCCCTAAAGCATTGCTGATTAAGATGTCATATGTCTGATTTATTTGCTATGTTATTATGTGTATGTAACTGACATGCTCTGTAATGTAGTCTGTATCCTATCCAATGTATGCTCCAGCTAATGTGTACTCCTACCAATGTATGTACTACTGTGTACTCCTGCCAATATATGTAATTATTATCTGTAACTAATCCGGGTCGCTCCTGAAAAAGGGACCTCTGGTCTCAGTGAGCTTACCAGGTTATCAAAATCTAAATAAATAAATGTTTCAATCATAACAGCGGTCTCCCTTCTTTGCTCTAGGGTATACACATTGAGCTCCATTAATCTGTCCTCATATGTTTTCTGATGCAGTCCCTGCACCATTTTGGTTGCAATTCTCTGGACTGCCTCCATTGTGTTAATATCCTTGTCCAGGTGCGGCCTCCAGTACTACACACAGTACTCCAGATGGGGCTTAACCAGTGTCTTGTAAAGAGGGATTATTACCTCCCTCTTATGACTTGTGATATCCCTACTAATACACCCCAGCATCCCCCTAGCCTTACCTACTGCTTTAGTGGTCTGCTTGGATGATTTCAGGTCATCTGTGATGATGATGCCCAAGTCTCTTTCTTCCCTTATGACTGCCAGCAACTCCCCTCCCAACCTACAGGTGGTTTCAGGATTTCTCATCCCTATGTTCATGATCTTGCACTTTTTTGCATTAAACCCCAGTTGTCACTCTTCCGACCATTTTGCCAGTTCATCCAGACCTCTTCTAATTCTGCCCACCCCATCAGGATCATCTATTCTGTTGCAGATCTTGGTGTCATCTGCAAACAGACAAACCTTACCCTCCTTTCCATCTGCAATGTCACTGATGAAGATATTGAAGAGGACTGGACCCAGAACTGATCCCTGAGATACCCCACTTGTGACTTGCATCTCTTCTGACTGTATACCATTTACCACCACTCTCTGTTTTCTGCCTGCCAACCAGTTTGCCACCCAGTTAACTAACTT
The DNA here is from genome assembly GCA_016271365.2 of Neoceratodus forsteri. Taxonomy (NCBI): domain Eukaryota; kingdom Metazoa; phylum Chordata; order Ceratodontiformes; family Ceratodontidae; genus Neoceratodus; species Neoceratodus forsteri. Next base: position 379,134,344 of record CM057449.1, read on the forward strand.
CTGACCCACCCAGAACCTACCCAGCTTATTAATCAATCTCCTATGTGGAACAGTATCAGAAGATTGCTGAAGTCAAGGTAGGCAACATCAACTGCACCCCCTTGGTCCACTACTCTGGTTACCCAGTCAAAGAAATCTATTAGATTAGTTTGATAGGACCTTCTGTTGTAAACCCATGCTATCTTGTATCCTGTGATCCTATGTATTCCAGGTATTGCAATATCCTTTCCTTAAGGAGTGCCTCCATAATCTTGCCCACTACTGAGGCAAGACCAACTGGTCTGCAGTTCCCTGCCTCCCCCTTGTTACCATTCTTGTGGAGCAAGATCACATAAGCCCTTCTCCTGTCTTCTGGGACCTCTGCTGTGCTCAGAGACTCACTAAACAGTTTAAATGCCTCTGCTAGTTCCACCCTTAGCTCCTTTAGTACCTCGGCATGTATGCCATCAGGTCCCATTGTCTTGTCCACCCTGAGCTTAGCAAGCTCTTGTAGGACCTTTTCTTTTATGAAGGGAATTGTGCACTCCTCTCTCTCCCCTGTGTCCATGGTGCCGAGCTGTGGGCCCTTCCTACCTTCTCCTCAGTAAATACTGAGCAGAAGTATCTATTTAGGATAGATGCTTTTCCTTGGTCCTCCTCCACACACTCCCACTTATCCCCTTTGATCTCAGCAATATTCCCTCTGGACATTCTCCTTTCACTTAAATATCTATAGAAAATCTTATCCCCTTCTTTTACTGTTCATGCTAGTCTTTCCTCAGTTTGGGCCTTTCCCCTGCCTTACTGCCTTCCCTGCTTCCCTTAGGGAAGTTTGGAATGCCTTCCTATCTTCGTTCCGCTGTATTTCTTTATATTTCCTGAAGGCCAGCCTTTTGGCTCTGATCATTTCTGCTACTGTTTTTGAGAACCAAAATGGTTTCCTCCTTCTTTTGCTCTTGCTTTTCTCCCCAACAGAATGGGATATTGCTTCAAGTATTGCATCCTTAATGCTTGCCCACTTTGCCTGTACCCACTCACCTGTATTTCTTCTTGCCAGGGCTAGTTTAACTCTGTTGGCCAGCTTATCAAAGTCAGCTCCTCTGAAGTCCCATATTTTTGCCTTGGAATGGGATGATTTAATTCTAGTGGCCAAATTGAACCATACCATGTGATGGTCACTGGCCCACAGGTGACCTTCTATCTGGAGATCTGTGATCCTTTCCCCATTAGTCATTACTATATCTAGTCTATGTTCTAATTCTGTTGGCAACCTAAGGGTTAATATAGTTGCAACAGGGTTAGATGAAGGAGAGTCCATGGGTTCAGTGTCATTGGCCTCTCTAAAGCATTTGATCTATCAGACCATACATTATTGTTAAATAGGCTTGAACAGATCGAGATGTTAAAAAAGGCTAATATTTGGTTCCAGTCATACCTGTATAATAGGAAACAACAAGTTATGATGAATGGCATATTTTGAAATTCATAAACTTTAACCAGGGTTTCTGAGGGGGTCTATTTTAGGACCCCTGTTGTTTCTGATGTATGTAAATAATCTGCCAAATTACAGTACATAAATAAAACAAAAGTAAAACTTTATGCAAATGATACAGTTTTAATATGAAGAGTTACACCTCAAACTGGATTAGAAAACATTTTGCAGCATGATTTTAACAGACTTCAGGAATGATTTTTGAAATCAAAAATGGTACTGAATGCAAAGAAAACATACACAAGTGAGGTTATTTAGGCAAAACTGGAACAAAAACAAGGCTGCAATAAACTTAAATATTGAAACATTAAATGGGCTGATATTAACAAATATAAGGAAGTACAGATATTTGGGATTGATAATAGATCATTCATTAAAACTTAATTCAAATATAAACAGTATTATCAAAAAGGTGAATAAGCAACTTGGAGCATTGAGAAGGAAAGCAATTTTTATGCCCAAAGAAACTAGGAAAATACTAGTTGTATGACTCTTATTACCATCCTTAGAATATGGAAATACTGTTTACCAGCATGCAAATTCTACAGCATTAAATAAGTTAGACATAATATACAATACGTTGGAGAGATTTGTATGAGGATTTGCTTATGATCAACACTGTTGTTTGATGTATAAAGACCTAAAATGGGACTCCTTAGAATGTAGGAGGAAAGAATTAAGAGCAGTAACAGCTTTTAAACTTGAATAAGGGAATTATTAAGGACATTGAGTTTAAAAATCTCATTAAGTTCCTATGCAGACTCACAACTTGAGGGAAGTAAAGAATGGAGGATGTGTGATCCCCAGAATATTTAATTGTTATGGGATGATGAGTATTAGTTGGTGGCTAACAAAAGAATGGAATACTTTACTTCCAGAGATTCGGAAAGCCCTGGCATTAAATATGTTTAAATCTGTGATAAATAGGAATTTTTTAAATATTTGCACATGTTACTAAATTGTGTTACTGCCTGTAGGAACCTGTATATGGTGCATTGTGTGTGGTGATGTGTATTTATGCAAAAATATATAATATGACTATGTTTTCTTCTTCTTTGTAAACTGCCTTCCATTTTTCCACTGGAAGTGTTATAATGCCTATATGTGTGGTACAGTATTGTACAATTCAATTAAATTTGTACACCTTCTTTGTAACATTAGCAGGACACATTTGTAAACAGGGCTGTAATAAGTCCTAATAGTTGCATCCTGTTAAAAAAAATTATCTATCTATAGCTCTATCTATTTATCTATCTATCTATCTGCAGTATCTACCCCTTGTCCATTGACAATGTCACTGAATTAAAAAAAATCTATCTAGAATCTCTTGTCTTTCATTGTCCACTTGGGAACAGAAGCAAGAGGCTTTTCAGGACAGAGGTTTGGTTTTATCTTCTGTTTTAACTGTAATATTTGAATAGTTTTGTACTTGAAATTAGTTCTGTGTGTTAAAAATTACTACTTTGAGTTAGAACTGTTACTTGGGCTGTGATATTGTAACTACTGGGGCTTGTGAACACTTGTTTGGCAGTGATAATTAGAGTGAAATTTAAATGTGACATTTGCTTGGTGTTGGGGAAGGGGAAATTACAAGAATCTCTTGTCTTTCATTGTCCACTTGGGAACAGAAGCAGGAGGCTTTTCAGGACAGAGGTTTGGTTTTATATTCTGTTTTAACTGTAATATTTGAATAGTTTTGTACTTAAAATTAGTTCTGTTTGTTAAAAATTACTACTCTGAGTTAGAACTGCTACTTGGGCTGTGATATTGTAACTATTGGGGCTTGGGAACACTTGTTTGGCAGTGATAATTAGAGTGAAATTTAAATGTGATGTTTTCTTAAATACTGAAAAGCCACTGGGGGTTGGGATTGAACAGCTGTGCATTTCTGTTTGTGACTGAAATTTGAAGCAACAGGAACTGGTGGGCCTGTGACATCATAAGGTACCTGATGTCTACATACATACACTGTTAGTGAGACTGGACACACACTGGACTGTATGTGTTTGTGAGACTTGAGAACTTTATTGGTGGGGTTCAAATTGGGTTCGTAAATAACTGCAGACAGTATAGACAGAGACTGCATTCCGGGGGAAGGGACTGAGAAAAGGTGTGTGTGTGCCATTATAAACAGAGAGGGACAAACAGCGTGGCCATATTCCACCACGGCAGGCATCTTCAGAAGGGTTGTAGGCTGCACAAGCTGTGGGATGGCAATAATTCTCAATTGGACCTGGAGAGAGGGAGGAAGGCTGCCCACACTGTAGACAGCTATCTTGTATCAGGAGTGAAGTATATTGGTTAAGGAGTAAGCAGGGGGAGTTGGGGGGATGTCCAAGGATAAGGGGTGTGGATATGGGCAGCAGAAGGGTGGGGCTGAGGGGAGGCTGGGACAACACTCAGAAATTACAATACATAGAATTTGAATTTGATGGCAGATAAGGACCGCTTGGCCCACCCAGTCTGCCCATTTCCCTACCTAATGGATAAGCTGCAGATCCTAGTTAACCAGCAGTCTACTTCTTCCTACCCCAACCCCCTAGAATTGCCTTATGACTGTCTCATGCATGCTTGAATTCACGTTATGTTACAACAAGCAGGAAGGGGGCTATTAGGGACAGTGGACCCTTAGATAGGGATGTTGATGCTAAGGGGAAAGCGTACAGGGTAAACATTCCAAATATAAAGAGAGTGGAGGAGGAAGAGTCAGGAGGGGCTGTTGTGGGGAAGCCTAAAAGAGCAGATTGTAGGAAGGGAGCTCCTAAGGAGAACAGAGCAAGAGGGAAGGAAGGGGGGCAGTTTAGAGGGACAGTCTGGGGAAACTCGGGTTACTTAATGGAGGCTGGCGTAGAGTGTTACAATAAATTTGAGCTACTAAGCAACCTAGAGAGGGAGGAAGGGGTTGGTGAAAATGAGGAAACTGATACAGTGGCCGGGGGGAGGGAGTCGGATACCCATAGGGTATCACAGACCGGCAATGGAAAGGATAGAAATAGTCCCAGAGGAAGAAGGGGAAACATAAAAGTTAAGCAGATGGGGGAGATGCACCATATTGCAGACATGAGGGAGGACAGCATGACAGGAGAGAAACTGGGAGACAAGGAGGCGGGGGAGGGGCCCCCCTTCAGCAGGGGGGTCTGTACCAAAGATGGGGCCCTAGGTAAAGAGAATCCACAGAGGGCCTCTGGAGGTAGGGGTACTATTACAAGGGGGGAGGATGGTGGTGTGGGGGAAGGGGAAACCATCAGGGCCAGGATAAATGTTTCGGATAAGAGAAGGTTAAAGGGGACACCTATTCGGGGGGGTCTGAGTTAATTGGGCAAAATAACAAGGGAGGCAGAAAGGGGAGGGTGACAAGGGGGTCTCGTATAAGGTAGGAAGAGTGCCATGGAATTGAGATCACGAATAAAGGGGGGCATGGGGGGTTGAGAGTGCATAGTGGAGGTAACCATAAGGATGATGGCGGTGTTAAGGTTCTGTTATTTGAGACTAAGATTAGGGTATCCAGGAAGGATCGGGGTAGATGCCATAGCCAGTGAAGGTAGTGAGTATCACTGGACTGACAGTGCACAGAGCAAAGTTCACGGTGTATGAACTGGTTAGGGATTGTGGAGGGAAACCAGATTTCCTGGTGCATTTGGGAACTAACGATCTAGAGGGAAATAGCATTTTGGAAATCCAAGCAAGGTTCCAAGAACTTGCCAGAGTCTGTCAGGATAATGGATGCAACATTTCCTTTTCGGAGATATTGCCAGTATCAAGGCCTCACTGGAGAAAAAAATGAAGATCACAGAGGTTAATGACTGGCTCAGGAAGTGGGGTGAAGAGAGTGGGTTGGGGGTGTTAGGGAACTGGAAAGGAGTTTGGGAGGATAAGGGACTGTATGCCAAGGACAGGCTTCATCTTGCCCCGTTAGGGAAGGAAGTCCTTAAACTGGGGATGGCTGACTGCATTCAAGAAAGGTGGGGTTTAAACTTGTGTGGGGGGGATAAGGAAGGGGCTGACCAGAAGCCCTCTCCTCCAGATGTGGGGAGTAGCCTTCAAACCCAAGGGGAGGGGGGAAACAGACTGGGGTTGGAGGCTTCAGGAGGAGCAGAGGGAGGATTTAAGTATAAGGAACTTGGGTGGGGTTCAACAAAGGGGATCAGGGATAAGGGGTGGGAGTGGTGTTAGTAAATGCCAGGAGCTTGGGAAACAAGTTTCCAGAGTTCCAGGCCATGCTGTTCGGGGGTGGATGTGGCGGCGGTCACGGAAACGTGGCCAACAAAAATCATGACTGGGACCTAAACGTGCTGGGGTACACTATGCTTAGGAAGGATAGAAAGGAGGGCAGAGGGGGTGGAGTGGCTATGTTCATTAGAGATGACATAAAAATTGCTAGGGTAGAAGAGGCAGAGGGAAATGTGGAGGCCTTATGGGTCACCTTACGAACCCCAGCAGCAGGTAAGGTCAAGCTGGGTGTAGTATATAGGCCCCCCAGGATGGGTGATGTTCTGGAGGATGGTCTGCTGGACAACATCATTGCCCAGTGTGGACCAAAAGGGGAAGGAGTGGTGTTGATGGAAGACCTTAATATGCCAGGTACAGACTGGGGAATCATGTCCTCTAAGGTGCCAAGGAGCAGAGGCTGCTGGATGGCTTCCAGGATATGTTCTTAACACAGCATGTGATGGAGCCCACAAGGGAGGGGTATATCCTGGACGTGGTTCTAGCAGATGGGGATATGGTAAGGGACCTGGTTGTAGAGGATCCCCTGACTGGGAGTGACCACAATACTGTCTGGTTTCAAATAAGCATGGGGGGAGATCTAGGACACTGGCAGTGGACTTCAGGGGGCAGACCTTGTGGGCATAGGAAATATTCTCAAGGATCACTTGAAGGGGATTACATCAATAACAAATGTGGAAAAGAGATTGGAGGTCATAAAATGGGAACTTCATGAGGCAGTCAGGACCTACGTTAAGGTGAAACGTAAGAGAGCAAGGTCACATAAACCATGCTGGTGGTCCAGTGAGGTTCAGGTAGCAGACAGAGAAAAGAAGGTGGCCTACAAAAAATATAAAACAACAAGAGGGGATAGGGATAAGGAAATGTACCATCTTGCATCTAGAAAAGTCACCTGGATGGTGAGGGGGCAAAGTCCAGTAAAGAGCAGCGGCTGGCACAGGGGATACATGGAGGGAAAAAGGGGTTCTTCCAGTACATTGGAGAGTGGAGAAAAACTAAGGGCCATCTCAGCAGATTGAGATCAGAAGGAGGGTGGGTGGAATAGGTGAGGGACCAAGCAGAAATATTAAACAAGTACTTCACCTCAGTGTTCACTAGGGAGGGGGAAGGGATATCTACAAAGCAAGGCATGATGGGGATAGAAGTGGCAGTGAGTGGGATCAGGGGAGCAACAGAAATGGAGCAAGAGGGAGGGAGAGGTACCCCAGGGGTGTCACATCAGGATAAGGGTAAAAAGGCCAGTAAGGTGGAGGGGACGGATGATGCTATCTCCACCGAAAGGGTGTGGTTAGCCCTCAAGGTCCTAAAGAAAGACAAATCTCCTGGGCCGGATGGCATTTATCCGAGAGTACTATGGGAATTGGCAGACACACTGGCTGCACCCCTGGCAGAGCTCTTCAACAGGTTGCTTGAGACAGGGAGGGTACCTAGGGATTGGCGAGAGGCACATGTGGTGCCAATCCATAAAGGGGGGGGTTGAGGGAAGTACCAGATAACTATAGACCCATCAGTTTGACCTAGGTGGTAGGAAAATTAATGGAGAGAATACTAAAAGAACGATTGGGGGTGTACTTGGAGGAGGTAGGAGGTCTGAATAGTCGGCAACATGGGTTTGTGCCAGGTAGATCATGTCAAACCAATCTTGTGGATTTCTACGAATGGGTAACATCAGAACTGGACAGGGGAAAGCCTGTGGATGTATTATTCTTAGACTTCAGCAAAGCATTTGATTCTGTCCCCCAAAATGGTCTGGCAGAGAAACTGATGGGGTTGGGAGTAGGTGCTTTGATGGTCACATGGATTGAAAAGTGGCTAGCTGGATGCACCCAAAGAGTAGTGGTCGGTGGGGAGCTCTCGACCCTAGAGAGGTTGGTAGTGGGGTACCGCAGGGTTTGGCCCTGGGTCTGATTCTGTTTAATGCATACATATCAGTCATCAGGGAGGGTATAGGCTGTGAAATGAGTCTCTTCGCTGATGACTCCAAGATGGGAGCAGTAGTTGAGGGGGAAGAGGGGAGGTTGGCCCTGCAAGGGGACCTGGACACCCTGGAAAGCTGGGCTCACACATGGAAATTAAATTTCAATATCACCAAGTGCATGGTGTTACATCTTGGGTGGGGAAACCCTAAACACATGTACACCCTGGGAGGTGAGGCGCTGGAGGCCTCAATAGGGGAAAAAGACCTAGGCGTCATGGTTGATGCACATATGAATAACTCTGAGCAGTGCAGGAGAGAGACTAGCAAGACAAAGAGGATGTTGGGATGCATCGTAAGGGGGATCACCTCTAGGAGCAGGGAAGTGATTCTGCCGCTGTACAATGGACTGGTTAAACCACACCTTGAGTAGTGTGTACAGTACTGGAGATCACGCTTGAAGAGGGACATGCAGCTCCTGGAAAGGGTACAGAGGAGGGCAACTAAGATGATATGAAGACTAGGGGATTTGACGTATGAGGACAGACTTGATGAGCTCTGCCTGTTTTCATTGGAGGAGAGGAGAGACGGGGAGAAATGATTGAGGTCTTCAAGTACCTCAAGGGAATAAATATGGTAAACACGGAGGGGATCTTTAGACTAAAGCAGGAAGGTATCACCAGAGGGCATGGTTTGAAGTTGGAAGGTGGAAGGGTGAGGGGGGAAAGAGGAGGAGGTTTTTCACTGAGAGGGTGGTGGACCCTTGAAATGCACTGCCTGGCGAGCTGGTTCAGAGATCCACAGTGGAGGGCTTCAAGAGAGGCTGGGACAGACACAGAAAGTGGATGTATCAGATGATGGCCTGGCCAAGGGGGGTGTGGATGGATGGATGATAGGGGTTTCTGGAACACAAGGGGGGGAGGGCCTCGGCACCCAACTAGGGATCTGAGGTTCGAGCAGACTCGATAGACCGTAAGGCCTAATCTGCTGGCAATTAGTATGTTAGTATGTTAATATGTCTAAGATGACCATCTCCTAATGAAACCTATGTCACCTTTGGTCATGCAATCTGTGCATCACTAAGAAATCCACAACGCTTTCCTTGATTAAGGTCTCCAGTAGCATTTTTACATCCAGTCAGGTCACTTTGTTAAGCTAATAAAGCAAGAACATGTTGGCAAAGCGTTTCCTCTTTCTTGTTGTTATTCTCTAAGTCTTCATGGATTTACCCCCTGAAGAGGAACCAGACCAGCTCCTCCACTGACAAGGACTTAGGCTATGGTGAAGGAGGGAGAGTGTCCCCACTACCCATGTAATAACAGGACAGCCCCACATAGATGTGGAGTACAGGAGTATTTTATTCAAGTCCAGCCAATTTCCAAAAGATATACTCTTCTAGGCATCTGATCAGAAAGCAGGCAGTAGAATTGTGTGGAATGTAAAAATTCAGAATTTGTGGAATTTTAACTAATTTTTTCAAAATTCCACATTTCATGCAATTTCATCAGAATTTTGCAGAATTTCTAAAATGTGTGCATTTGCTCTTAACTCAGCCATCTTTTGAGGTAGAGCTCTAAACTTTGGCATGCATACTGTCTAAGGGGAGCTCCAATGACATGCCAAATATCATGAGATTAGAACTGAGTGTCACAAAAGTATAGGTTCTCAAACTCTGCCATTTTATTTTTTGTGGGAAATTTCATGAAACATTTTATCTGCATATACCTCAGCAGTCTATTGGGCCAGAGATCTTACATTTGGCATGAATACTTGTTGGCAGGGGCTCTAACAATGTGCCAAATTTCATGACATTATGATGCATCGTCTCACAATCAAATGTGCTCAGTTTGTCATTTATTTTTTGTAGGAAATTTCATGAAAAATGTTATCTGCATATAACCCAGGCACCTTTGTAGCTTAGCATGTATAATTTAGCATAAATAACCATTTTATAATGGTTATAGACTCATGTAAATATGGAAAGAATTGGGTTAGATATTTCTGAGTTACATGAGTTCCACATTTTACTACAGTATGTAAATATTTGCTGAATTTTGTGAAAACTCACATAAATGTGAATGTTTGTAACTTCTCTGCCCTTGCAGGCATAGCCTTAACAGTTGACATGCATATCCGATGTCAGTGTATCTTGGTATCTAACACAACTGGACAAATTGGTTTAGCAGTTTTAAATTTACAGTGGAAACAAACCAACAACAAAAATATTGGAAGCATTTTCTCAGATATTTATGGCAGCATATAGCTGAAGCATTCATAATACTTTTTGTGGAATGTAACATTCACAGTGCACACATCACTACTTCATTTGATAAACTGGGCTGAGCTTTTTGAAGTCCTGCTGTTCCTCTCAGAGTGACTATTTTGCACCCCCAGGGCATAGCCAGACTGACTCTGTAGAACTACTGATCCCACTGATATCCTCTTTGTTCTCTACAGTGACAAAATCCCTTAAAACGTGAGTCACTTACTACTTTTACTATCAACCTACCTTGTTGGAATAGACAGAATTATTCCTTCCTGGTGCCCCAGACATTGTCTTACCCCACTACATAATTTTGAGTACCTCCAAGTCCCAGACTTGCAAGTACAACAGGCTCCCTGGATCATCAATTTACTGGGTGTGATCCTTATATATCCTGCATTCATGTTGGAATCGTTGATACTCTGTGCTTCCTTGGTTCAACTGGGGGGACTACCACTGATGTGCTACCCAGCTCAGCTGTCCATTTCTTCAAGAAACTGTGGCCCAGATATTCAAAAGGGTTGCACATGACGCAACAGTGTTGTGCCATGCGCAACCCACTGATGTGCCCCGGCAAGATATTCAAAAAAGAAAAGTGTGCGGCACAAATCCCAATGTGCCAGAGTGCATCAGCAATGTATGCAGGCACAGTTAGGAGGGGCGTGCCCATACATAACCTGCACAGCCCGATATTCAGCCCAGGATGTGCAGAGCCATGCATGCTCAACCCCTACCTGCACCAGCACAAAGTTAAGCCAAAAAAAAAAGGGACAACTGTTGGCCACCCACAGGTGAGCTGCCACATTGCAGGGCACAACACAGCAGCTGCCACCTGTGGGTGGCCACCTAAGTTCCGGCTGCACCTGGCGGTGCCCCCCCATGCCCAATCGTGGGCATTTGTAAAAAAAAGACATTCATCCTATATCCCTGGTGGTCCAGTGGACCTCTATCTGCCCGATCGCGGGCATCTGTAAAAATAGAAAACCCCATCCCATATCCCCTGGTGTTCCAGTGGACCGCTTTCTGCCCAAACATGGGCATCTGTAAAAATAGAAAACACTGTCCTATATCCCTGGTGGTCCAGTGGACGCTCTGTAATCGCGGGCATCTGTACAAAGAAAGGTCCAATGTCCCTGGGTGGTCTAGTGGTACCTACCCTGCCCACCCGCCCACTGGAGCTCCCACCACGCCTCCCCTGATCAGCCACGCAGGCAGCCCCACCACGTGCTCGCCTCGCCACCTGCCGACTGACTTCCTGGTGGCTGCACGCCTCATTGGTTCTAGAGAGTGAGTCAATGGCGAGTAGCATACTATACTACACATTCCACATATGAGATCTATATCTGAATGTGTATGATATGGGCTGCACGCCCATTGGCTCACGCTGTGAACCAACGAGGTGCAGCCCTACCGAGGTGTCAATCGGCAGGCGGGCAGGGCGGCAGGCGTGGGTGCTGCCGCCCGCCAGCTGACCGGGGAGCAGGGTGGTGGGGCTCAATGGGTGGGAGGGTGGGTACCACTTGACCACCAGGGACACTGGACCTTTCTTTGTTTGCAGATGCCCATGACTGGTCAGGAAAGCAGTCCACTGACCACCAGGGATATGGGACGGGGTTTCTATTTTACAGATGCCTGCGATCAGGCAGATAGCGGTCCACTGGACCACCAGGGATATGGGACGGGTTTTTCTATTTTTACCGATGCCCATGATTGGGCTGCAGGGAGTGTCGGTCCCCGACAGCTGCTGCCTGGCAGGGCACCAGGCGCAAGTCATCGGGGATCGGCGCACTTGCATGCAAAAGGGGCCATAATGACTGCAAATGGCCCCATGTGTGCCTTGCATACATTATGGCCCCATCTGCATGTCAACTTTTAAATATCTCGGGTGCTGTGCATGGTGCAATGGAACTTGTGCTAGCGCATCTCCATGCTCCACTCAGGCCACTTGCACTGGCACAGTGCCACTGTGCCATGCACACTGGGGGTGGCCAGGGTGCGATATTCAAAGCTGCTGAGCCATGGTGCAGCTCCTTTGAATATCGCTTGGTCCACACCCCTGAGCAGCCAAGTTGAGCTGCTCCCAAGCTTGCGCCACAGCCTGCCGCAGTTTGAATATCTGGGCCTATGTATATAACTCCTGAACCTGGTGATCTCCTGCACTACCTGCCACTCATACCCATATCATTTAAACTGAATCCCCCAGATAAGGCTGAGTGACATTATCAAATTCCAATTTTATGGAATTTTCATGGAATTCCACAGTTTTTACAGACTCATGGAATTTGACTTTAAAGAGCACCTTTTGCAATGCTTTTGACTTTCATGCATAAATTTCCCCTTCTTGCATTGATTCTGGAATTGTACTTCATTACTGTCCTCTGCAGTTAGTTTTTGTGTTCTGAGCTGCTAAAAACTGCAGGGTCTACCAAAGCTTATTTAGCAAGTCTGTTGTTGCTGTGGACCCAGGGCTGCACTGATGATATCACTGTAGGGCAGAAAGAGTGACTCACACTGAGCAGTGCAGTATAGTGAAGTCATAGCAGTCCTGCAGGGGAAAACTACTAGTACTCAGTGTACATACTGAGTTTCCCCCTTCCCCAAGACACCCTGTTAGCAATGCATTATACCAAAATCCAAATGCCTTGTCAGTATGTTTTTTTGTTCAGTTGACTTGTGTGTGAGTCACTCTTCTGCCATATGGTAATGTGAGCAGTACAGCTCTGGGTCCACAGAAACACCAGGCTTGCTACAGAGACTATGGTACACCCTGCGGTTTTTAGCAGCTAAGAATGCAAAAACTACTACAGAAGACAGTGATGAAATGCAATTCCAGAATCAAAGCAAGAAGGAGTAATTTATTCATGAAGGTCAAAATGACTGGGAAAAGTGTTTTTTTTTTCACTCTCTGCCTCTCAACAAAATACTGCTCTTTTATATAAGATGTATTTTCCTAGCAGTTGAAACTCTGCCTCCTGTTCTTGTAAGTTTCATGTTCTGACTTTCACAAAATTGGGTAATTTATGCATGAAAGTCAAAAGGAGTGGGGAAGGTGCTGACAGCAACTCTGATTTCTCTCTATCCCCATGCTGTTACAGAGACAGAAGTAAGTCAATTTTTCAAAAACAAATACTGACAAGGCATGTGGATTTTGACATAATGCACTGCTAAAAGGATGCCTTGGGGAAGGGGGGGACACATTATGTACATTGAGTATTGGTAGTTTTCCCATGCAAAATTGCTGTAACTGCACTGCTACTGCACAGTGTGAGTCACTCATCTGCCCTATAGTGATGTCATCAGGAACTCAGCAGCTAAACAGCAAAGGTAAATGCAGCACGGCTCAAAAATAAAATCCAGATTATGAAAGGCAGAGTAAACCTTTATAAAAAAATAACAAATGCACACCCTTTCAGGCCTAATACTGCATATAGTGACTACAAGCTGTAACCTTTTGGACCATCATGAAATGTGTTCTTTAACTACATATGTTATTTTAAAATTTCTGGCAGAAAGCAATTAATAACATTCATGCACATAGTCTCCTTGCAAAGTCTAAGAACCTGCCAAATTTAGTGGCATTGCATTCTTCAGTTTTAAAGTTTCAGGTGTTAACAAAGTTTTACAATATTTCAAAACGTAATTTTAAAATGTGAAAGTATGACTACTTTTAATTCAGTCTCATTTAATGCTCTAAATGTGAACTTAGTCAGAAATGCCCATGAGGTATATTAGTTTAAATGTTTCTAATCTGGTTAAATTTGGCTATGTTATTTTATATTTCTAGGGAAATAACTAAACATTTAAATTTGGCAACATATTTGGCAGGCTGCTATATAACTCAGTCCAAATTGAAGCTAGAAATATAAAACTATATATGTATATAAATGTAGTGATAACCTACCTGTAACATTTTATAACGGTTCAATAAATACTATCAAAATTATACTAAACTAACAGATCAAAATTCTGGCAAAATGTTTGGCTACCTATAACTCAGCCCTCTTTGATGCTTGAGACTTAAAATATGGTGCACCCACCCATGCTGTATGTTTCTCTAAATCCCGAAACTCTGGAGAAATTTGGAGAAGACATTTTAATATTAGACCAAAATAACTGAAAATTAAATGTTGATTATTTTTTTTTTTGTCACCCATAACTCTGCCCCCTTTCAACCCACAACAATTAGGTACACATGTGTAAGTCATTACAAACTGTCTAGATACCAAATTTGGTGGTTGGACACACACTTTTAAAATTAGAGCAAAATAACTGAAATGAATATTTGGCAAAATTCTGCAGAAATGTTCATGCAAATTTCATGACATTACATGGAATTGGAATGGCCATTCCATGGGCATTCAGTGAGTGGAATTTTATATTCTGCACAACTCTAACAGGCAACATGCATGGTAATGCTACCCCTCCTGTCTCATTGATTTCCCAGTCTGGCAGTCCACACTTAGGTCAGTGCATCAGCACCCCCCCCAGGTCATTAGGAGATGACCAAATATAATGACACAAAAGTATACTATTGAGACGCTCAGACTACTGTACAGTACCTCTCACTTTCATGCAGGCAGAGAAAAGCTTGGGATGAAACCCAGGATTACTTGTCTGGTAAGCAGCAGCACGACCACTTAACAAGGATGTCGGCACACTGTTTTATACATTCTCCATCATATTTTCTCCAGCATTTGACAACAAATGCTAAAATGGTATTATATCTAAGCTGTGTGTGCATGGATTACTCTAATTATTTTCCTATGATAAAAACACTGAAAAAATTGCACAGCAGAATTCAAACATGATGCACATATCTTTTTGTTTTGGGCAGGTGTATTTAACAAAAAGTTGTGCAGACAGGTTTGGTTTCACCAATTGTAGCATGTTGTGTTACTATGTGGGAAGCAAAGGTTCATTTCACAGTCCTGATGCCTAGCCCAGGCTGTTACAGTCTAGTGAATGTGGCGGGGACAGCTCTTTCTAGCCCTGGGAGGTGTGGTAGCATTTGGCAGCATTAGCACTACCTGTAGCAGAGTTGGAGTGACATTTTATATTGTGGGTGACCACATCACTTCCTGCCCAACCCATGGCTGGCATTGTGGATTGTCTTATAAGAGGGCTGAGGGAGAATTTGTAAGCAGGTAAAATTACCCTGGTCTTAGCAAAAGACCAAAGTCATCAGCTCCTGTTCTGACCCCAAGTTCCTCCCCTATGACCACTGCTGAAAAATGTAAAGTACACTGTGAGTGCACAAAGTGGCAGAATTCTCCATGCCCCCAATTCCTGCTGTGAAGGAACTTTCCCATGGGGTGTTGGTGAGTAAGGTGGGTCTGGATGGTGATGAGGTTGAGTCCAGTGGGCCAGATGGTCAGGTAGCTGGAGAAGGCAAAAAAGGAAAAAAATGAAACTTGGGTGACAGAAGGCAACAAAAATCAATAAATAAAAAAGAAAATGGTACACACAACTGAGTGGTTAATCCAGTTGTCCAGTTTCTCATAGAAGGTAATTTGATGCAGTTTATAGAAGGTACAAACCTGGGTAGACTATCTGAGGGTCAGGGGCTAAAGAATAATGTGGTGGAACCACGACAACCAAAGGACACACAGTAGAGATGCAAAATATCCTTCAGTACATCCCTTTATTCCATTTGCTGTTTCCTGTTGTAAACTGTTGCCATTTCCTTCTCTAAGGATATGGATGAAAATACATTTTGACTTAGCCTATCTTTCCTTTGAACAAAACTAAAGTAAAAGTAAGTAGCATAGAAAGCATCTATGTATGTATGTATGTATTTTGTATTTTAACTATCTGGCCAGAAAGTCACACTGAGCCTCAGTGGATTTTTTTCTAGGTGAGTCCAGAATAAGGATGGGGGATAACAGTGGAAAGTAACATCTTCAGAGCAATAGTTCCATTCATACATATTTGATCTGAAAAGGTAAAATATGTATAGTGCAAACATATCAAACAAAGCTGGTGCATGTAATACAGGAACTCTGTGACCAGTTATAATTTAGTATTCAACATGGACAGTACGGAAAGTACTGTGTATAGGGTGGAGGAAGGTTCATCTGTGCTATGGAAAAGAGACACCTTGAAGATGGAGGTTTGGGTATAATTCTAAAACAGTCACTTGAAGATCTACAGACACCTTAAGGAAAATATTGAGAAACATAACATTTTGATATAATATTGATGAAGCTGAAAATAGGCATAATATGCATTGTCCAACCTTCGTTTCCCTGTCAACAAATGCTAACTAACTAAATAAGATACTGCATATACTTTCAGTATTAATCTTCCTGTTCTTTTTGATTGAGGATATTTACATAAAAACTGGGTCCTTGCCACTTGGAGGTCATGTAAGCAGTAAGACATGATGGGGCATTTATTATGTTGATCTAACCACATACGCAAGGAAGTATGGGCATGACGATGCAGGAAGAATGTCTTCAGTCCCTGAAAGAGCCATTAGATCAGCAGTGTATTATTGCGCTTATAAAATGACCAATCTAAGAAAATTTAAAAGAAACAAAAAAGGGCCAACTTTTTTTTATTAATAACAGATACTGTATTTTGTCACAAGTAACTTGTAAAAGGTCATCTCTCCTCAGCTGTCATCACTATCTAGTCACACACTCAATGGATGGACTGAATGTTTGTATGTTTGTTTACCATGGAATGCAGGAATTCAAACTTTTTCAGAATTCTACTGGCTGGATGCTCTCCTCTCCCCCCCAAAATCAAACACAACAGAAGGTCTCAGTAATGTCAAGGACTCAGTTTATCTGTGCAGTGCATTGCAATCAGCATATATTTCTCTGGTAGGCAGGTTAGGATGGGGGGGAGGGGCATTGTCAGAAAGGAAACTCCAAAAAATAATACTGTGAGTAGTTCTTCATTGCTTTAATGAGTGTATAAAGTGGAGAATATAAAATATGAAAGTTAGTAAGCAATAAAACACACTAGGATGTGGGATCTTTTTTGAATCACACACCCAGGTGCTATGCAAAGCACAAGGTGCTTGCACTGAGTGCCTTCAGCTACCTGAAACCAAAATCTGTATGCCAAACTGTCAATATGTTTCAGTGTCCTTCTCTGAACATTGTAATAATTTTTACACAATTTGAGGGAAAAACTCAAAAATTGTAAGAAATTGTGGAACTGCCAATTATTTTTTAAGAACAGGGAACATTGCAGATTCCACAAAAAAATTGTGTGTTGTTTTTCAGTGTCCCCCAGATATTCATACATTTTTGTAGTTTACCCAGATCCCTTTGCAGATGTACTGAGTCCCACTCTATAACTTCCACCCTGTCAATTCATATATCCTGCTTCCTAGTAGAATGTATTTTAGCACTAAGGCTATTCCAGCTAAGTACAATGACCTTGCATGCATGGTGTCACATGCTCTGTCACACTCAGCAGTCGCTATTAACCTTCCTTACCCTCCTTCCTTACTAGCCCGCCTTCTACCCTTTCATCCTCACTATCTTCTCCCCTAGCTGTTGCCATCCCTCTCATGTCCCGCTTGTCCTCCCCCTTCAATATGTTCATGCTCCCCCTCTCTCTCCCACAGCAGAGCCTCTAATCTATTCCTAGTCCATCTTCTTGAGGTTGTTGTAACAGGCTATGCTTTGAAACAACTGAGAGCTGCATTGGAGATATTGGACTAGAAATCTGCAACAAATCTCACTCTTGCTTACATCTGAGGGAGGTGTTCCTTACTTTACATTCTTACATTGGTATTGCTTTGTGTTTAATTGTTTTAGTTTTTAAATCAGGAAGGCGGTCTGCAAACTTGCTTATTTTGTAAATAACTTCAGAAGGGTTGAAATAACTGCATATTTGATTTTCCTTTGTGGGTAACTGGACTGTCTACTAGTATTCTGTGACAGTTTGCATCAAAATATTTTTAAAAGATTGTTTACTGTGTCCTTCCTTGTGCACAACTGACTTGTTTTCGGGCTGATTGTTTTCAGAGCACAAATCACCGGGTTGGGGAGGTTTACCTGTGTTTGACTCAACTGTTTGTTTTTCTGTTTGTTTAGTAGGGTATTTTCTCTGTTAAATTGTGTAGGTCGTCTTGCTGATGGGAAGATCAACACTCATAATAGTCGTGGGTCAGATCTTCAAGCTGATTGTTCTGAGAAGGCACAGTTTGGGCCCAAATCCACCCATTCCCCTCACCCCAACCACCCCGGTACCATGTCCTTTATACCAGGGGTTCTGACATCATTTTCTCAAGAGGGCAAGGTGCATACCACTGTCATATCCTTTCCAGCATACTGCACTGACAATATAAGTGTACACATTATATAAAACACACACTTACAAAACAACAACTGAGGTACAAATAAAAAAAAACCTTACACAAGATAAACAGGAAGGTAGATAGACATGTGGGGAGTAGTGCAATGTAATGGCTGTGGGGCAGCAGTCTTCCAGGAGTCTATCTGGAGGCTGAGATGCTGCCCTATTTGCAGGCAACTCTGTGCCCTGAGGGAGGAGGTTGCCCATCTTCAGGCCACACTGGACAGTAGTAAGGGAACCTTCCCCACCCAGGGAGCCCCAGGGCCACCACCACTACCTCAGAGACTGCAAAGAAAGTGCAGCAGTTGGACCACAGTGAGCTCAGAGAGGGTGAAGCTGGTGCAACAGAGGCACACTCAGTCAGTTGTACCACTCCACAATCCATATACCATTCTGATGGAGCACAGTTCTCCTTTGGATGCACTCACAGAGGAGACTAAGGAGGTTGCAGACAACTGTCACAAGGGAGCCCCACAGGAAGGAGACAGAGGATACCACAGGAAAAAGAAGCAAGCTCCTGGTGAAGGATTCAATTATTAGGGGGTTAGAACTTGGGGTTGCAGGGAAAACTGAAGTAAGGTGCCTGCCTGGCACCATGGCTTGGAGAGACAGGAAGCACATCCTCAGGATCACGAGAACAGCTGCACGGGAGACTGAGATGGATGTCATTGTCCACCTAGGGATGAATGATGTGGCTCAACATGAGATTAGAGCAGTGCAGGAGGAGTTTGTGGAACTGGGGAGTGGCCTAAGGCAAGTAGCACAAACAGTATCCTTCTCAGAGGTGCTGCCTGTCTACGCAAGGGTGAGGTGAGGGTACTTCACACCATGCAATTCAATGAATGGTTGAAAAAATTGTGCAGAGCACTCGGGTTTTGGCTTCATTGGGGACTGGGGTTCCACCTGGAGGATACCAGCCTATACTGACAGGATGGTCTGCATCTGTCCAGGAAGGGAACAAGTCTACTGGGTGATCAGTTTAAATGCTTCATTGGCAAACTTTTAAACTAGTCAAGGGGGGAGGCACTGATAAGCAGCAGGAGATTCCCAGCCTCCCGCTACAAAACCGGACACTAAATGAGGGAACGACCAAGGTAAAAAGGTCAGTAGGGAGCAGGACAGGGGTAAATGGAGAAAGCAAAGTCAATGAGGACAGAGATGGTGCTACAAGAGGTAAAGCCATCAAAAAATGGAGAGCAATGAGTACCAATGTCCACAGTCTGGGTAACACGCTTCCTGAATTAATGGCCTTGATGGAGGAGGAACATCTGGATATTGTGGCAGTCACAGAAACATGGTACACACAGAACCATGACTGGGACATAAACATACCAGGATACACCATCTACAGGAGGGACATGGAGGGTAAAAGAGAAGGTGGAGTAGCTCTCAACATAAGGGATGGCATCAAAGCAACAGAACAAAAGAGTAAGCGTGGAGGAGAGGAAGCACTATGGGTCAAATTGAAGACAGGGAATGGCACCACAATCCACGCATAGGTTGTATACAGACCCCCATCTCAGGGGGAGCAAATGGACAAGGAAATGATAGAAAGTATCCTTAGAATGGCAGAAAAAGGAGATATATTGCTAATGGGGGACCTGAATATGTCAGATGTTAACTGGAGTGCATTTGCAGCAGCCACTTCTAAGAGTGGGGTCATTTTAGATGCCCTGCAGGGGGCATGTCTTAGACAACTAGTATCAGAACCCACTAGAGAGGAAGCAGTCTTAGACCTGGTATTTTCAAATGGAGATAGCGAAAGAATCACAGATTTAGAAGTGGGTAGCCATCTGGAAACTAATGGCCATCGAACAGTGTGGTTCACAATAGACACAGCAGTAGAGTCAAGCCATACAAAGGCAAAGGTACTGGACTTCAGGAGGGCAGACTTTGCCAAAATGGGTGCGTGCCTAAGGAATGCACTAGCAAATAGGCAGGAAGGAGGGGTGGAAGAACAACGGGGAATAATCAAAACTGCCATCACAGAGGCAACAAGCCTTTGTGTGAAGCAAATAAACAAAACAAAATGATGTAAGAAACCAAAGGAGGTGGCAGGGAAGGTTATGGAGAAAAAGAGAGCATTCAGCAAGTACAAGGAATCACAGAAGGAGCAGGGCAGAGGATTGCATCAGTTAAAGCAAAAGGAAGCAGGAAAGGCAGTCAGAACAGCAAAGGCCCACACCAAGGAAAAGATTGCCAACTCAGTTAAGAAGGGGGATAAAACCTTTTATAGGTACATCAGGGAGCGAAGGAAGACCAAGGGAGGGATAGTGAGGCTTAATAAAGGGGAGGGGGTGGGCAGAGGGTGACTGTGAAAAGGCAGAGATACTAAACAAATGCTTTTGCTCAATATTCACAAATGAAGAGAAGGAGGTACATAAACCAAACAATAGAAACACGCTGGATACGAGGGTTGATACTTGCCCTTTCACAGAAGAAAGGGTTCTGAAGGAACTCTTAAAACTGAAAGTGGACAAAGCAATGGGGCCTGAGGGGATTCATCCCAGAATTCTAAAAGAACTAAGGGTAGAACTTGTGACACCACTGACTACACTCTTTAATAGATCATGGGAGGATGGGGTGGTACCTGACGACTGGAGGAGGGCAAATGTGATTCCACTTCACAAAAGTGGGAGCAGGGCAGAAGCAGGAAACTATAGACCTGTTAGTTTAACCTCAGTGATTGGGAAAATGATGAAATCACTTCTGGAGGAAAGAGTTGTTGAGTACCTAGAGGCAAGAGGAGCACACAACTCAAGGCAGCATGGATTCACAGCGGGAAGGTCATGTCAGATGAATCTAATAGATTTCTTTGACTGGGTGACCAAAGTAGTAGATCAGGGAGGGGCTGCAGACATGGCCTACCTAGACTTTAGTAAGGCATTTGACACAGTCCCACACAAAACATTAATATACAAGTTGGCCAGCCTGGGAGTGGGTCCCAAGGTGGTAGCCTTGGTAAAAAATTGGCTGGAGAACAGGACACAGAGGGTAATAGTAAATGGAGTCCACTCTGAAGAAAGAGGGGTTACTAGTGGGGTACCGCAGGGTTCAGTACTAGGACCAGTCCTCTTTAATGCCTTTATAAGTGACATTGCAGAGGGACTGGAAGGAAAAGTATGTCTCTTTGCAGACGACACAGAGATCTGCAACAGAGTTGATACACAAGGTTGGGTGGAAAGGATGAGAAGGGACTTGGCAAGGTTGGAGGAGTGGTCAAAAGTATGGCAGCTAAGATTCAATGCTAAGAAGTGGAACGTAATGCACCTGGGGAACAGAAACCTAGGGGAAGAGTACACAAGGGGGGGGTGAGATACTAACAACAACAAAAATGGAAAGGGACCTGGAGTAGTCATATCAGATGACCTAAAGGTGAGCAAGCAATGTGAGAGGGCAGTAAGTAGGGCTGGTGGGATACTGGGATGTATAGAGAGAAACACCACCAGTAGAAAACAGGAAGTTGTTATCCCTCTGTACAGGCAGGTGGTGAGACCCCATCTGGAGTACTGTGTGCAGTTCTGGAGACCCAATCTCTGCAAATACATAGACAGGATGAAGGCTGTCCAGAGGAGGGCAACTAAAATGGTGCAGGGTCTGCCCCAGAAAACATATCAAGAGAGACTTAAGGATCTTAATATGTATAGCCTCGAGGAGAGGAGGGAAAGGGGGGACATGATAGAAACTTTCAAATACCTCAAGGGAATCAACAAAGTCCAAGATGGTAGCATCTTTCAGAAAAGGAGGTGTGCAAGAACAAGGGGGCACAATTTGAAGCTAGAGGAGGGATGGCTCAGAGGTAATGTGAGGAAGTATTTTCTCATGTAGAGGGTTGTGGATGTATGGAACAGCCTTTCTGAGGAGGTTGTGGAGTCAAAAACAGTGGTGGAATTCAAGAATGCATGGGACAGACATAAGTCAATTCTAGGGGGTGGAGGTTGAAAGAAGCAGGCCTTTGGTTAGCAAGGATCTGCAGCTTATTCATTAGGTAGGGAAATGGGCAGACTGGGTGGGCCTAGCGGTCCTTATCTGCCATCAAATTCTATGTTTCTATGTTTCCATGTAGTCGATACCCCTCCTACATCTCTTCCCCCTATCGGTTCCCCCCCTCCTGCTTGTTCCCCTCTGTGCCACCCCTGGTCCCTCCCTACCCACAGCCATCTGCTCTCTCCCCTGGTACTCCTTGTGGTCTCTTCCTCTCCCAACAGGAGGATCCCACCTTCTACCCTTTTATCCTCGCTATCTCTTCCCATAGCTGTTACCATCCCTCTCATGCTCCGCTTGTTCTCCCCCCTTCAGAATATTCCTGCATCCCTCCATTCCGGGACCATGGCGGACCCACACCCTACCACCCTTCCAAAGATGCTCCCCCATTGGCATGTGGCACCTGTCCCATTTTGGCCCCCATCTTATGTTATGGGCTATTACTCCCAGGTTCTGTATCCTACTGCAACTGTTAGGCCCCTGTTTACTCAAATTCCTGTCCCCCCCACGCAGACTAGTCCCCCTACTAGCCCCTTACCAACCAAGGTAATTCAGTCTCAAATCTCATCTGTTAGATACTGTATTACTGGAGCAATCCTAAAGCCTCCTTTTCCGGTTTTCACCCCTCAATTACCATGCTTTTTGTTCTCAGCTCTCATGTAGTTTTACTTAGTCCAATTAGAAATCGTATTGCACTCCAAGTATAACTCAGCTCAGTTAGAGAAATAAACAGAACAAATAAATATGTATTATTGCAGCAATCATAACAGTATAGTTCAGTATTTAGCTCACTTAGAGAAATAAACAGAACAACTAAATCTGTATTATTACAGCACTCCTCAAAGCATCCAATCGTTGCTTTATCTCAACCCCAGAGACCCTGCTGTAATATTGGACCACAGAGGACCCTGGGTGGCAGGGTGGGCAACTCTAAAGTCCCAGAAGAGCTCAGTTGAGCTCGCTCACTCCCCTGTCTCTCACTCGCTCATTCTGTTTCTCCCGGCCATGCAGGCTGTCCTTTTGTACTGTGCTCCTGCCTGCATTGGCGTTTTTTTCTGCTCACAAAGAAATCTGCAGCAGTGCCGACAGAGCTTTGTTGAGCTCATTCACTCCCCCTCTCTCACTTGCTCATTCTGTTTCTCCCGGTACTGCAGGCTGCCCTTTTATACTCGGCTCCTGCCTGCATTGGCACATTTTTCTGTCCACAAAGAAATCTGCAGCAGTCACGAGTAGCGACAAAGCTCCACTGAGCTCGCTTACTCCCCCTCACTCACTCACTCATTCTGTTTCTCTCAGCACTGCAGGCTGTCCTTTTGTACTGGGCTCCTGCCTGCATTGGCACCTTTTTTTGCCCACAAAGAAGTTCACAGCTGTCCCGACAGAGCTCCGTTGAGCTTGCTCACTCCCTCCTCTCAATCACTCCTTCTATTTCTCCCAGCACTGCAGGCTGCCCTTTTGTACTGGGCTCCTGCCTGTGTTGGTGCTTTTTCTCTGCCCACAAAGAAATCTGCAGCAGTCCCGACAGAGCTCCGTTGAGCTCACTCACTCCCCCTCCTTCACTCGCTCGTTCTGTTTCTTCTGGCGCTGCAGGCTGCCCTTTTGTACTGGACTCCTGCCTGCACTGGTGCCTTTTTCTGCTCACAAAGAAATCTACAGCAGTCCTGACAGAGCTCAGTTGAGCTTATTCACTCCCCCTCTCTCACTCGCTCGATCTTAATCTGTTCCAAACATTGATTTCCCACAGCGACCACGCTATTCTGCGCCAGAAGTGCAAAAACACATTTTGGCCAGGATGTGAAAAATCATAGCTGTACTGTTCATAAGGAGGTGTGAAAAAATGCCAGTATTGAAAATCTGGAGTGAAAATATTACAAATTTGCGAAGTTGCAAGGGTGCGTGGAAACAGTGCAATGCATGCTTGTAACACAGTCATTTTATGGACTTTCATCACCAAATTTTCAACATAGACATTTTAGGACGTCTACTCATGAACAGTGCCACTATCAATTTCTTAATCTGTCCCAAACACTGATTTTCCACAGTGACCATGCTATTCTGCGCCAGAAGTGCAAAAACACATTTTGGCCAGGATGTGAAAAATGGCAGCTGTACTGTTCATAAGGAGGTGTGAAAAAATGCCAGTGTTGAAAATCTGGAGTCAAAATATTACAGATTCACAAAGTTATGAGCATGCGTGGAAACTGTGCAATGCACGCACGTAAAATGGTCATTTTTTGGATTTTTGTCACCAAATTTGCAACATAGGCCTTTTGAGAGCCCACCTCATGAACAGTCGCACTGTCATTTTGTTAATCAGTCCTGAAAGGTGATTCCATGCAGTGACTGCAAAATCATGTTTCAGGACTGAATAACGCAATGACAGTGACTGAATTCATGAGGAGGGGTCCCAAGAACCCTATTTTGAAAATTTGGTGCCAAACTTCCCAAGAATGCCTGAGATATGCACCAAAGTTGAAAAAAATCTTTTTATGCCATTATACAGCTTACTGGCATTTCTTCAGTTTGCGGTCGGCTTTGAAGAGTGCAGATGTGTTCCCGGTCCACCAAAGATTTTCGCACTGGGCTCCAGAGGTAAGTATGGGGTGGGGAGACGAAGTGCGCAGAGGGTGGGTGCGGGTTGGAGGAGGGGCCGCTGAACTGTACTAGGGACTGTTTACTTGTTTTACAGGTGTTTGAAAAAAAAAAACATTGCGGGACTGTTTTTTTTTTCAGGGACTTTGGCACACTGGGGTGGGCTCCCAGCATGCCACCTGAGTGTTTTGGGGGGCTGTAGCTGTCAGGGGATTTAGCACCCCCGTCTGCACATATCAGTTGGGGGAGAGCTGAGGGGATTGGGCACCCGGTGCACAGCAAACTGGAGGGGGCATTATGCCAATGGGGTGTGGGCTCCCCGTCGGCAAATTGAACTGGAGGTGACTGAAGCTGATGGGGATTGGGGCCCCTGTCGGCAAACAGAGACTGTTGGTGGGGGTGCATGTTGCCGAGGTGGATTGAGCACCCCCTTGGCACACAACAAATGGGGAAGGGGGGTTTACAGTGTGCTGACGGGTAGTGGACTCCCCCACCATTAAATGTACTGGGTAGGGGCGACATAGAGACAGTAAGGTACCACCCTGTAATGACGGGTCACTCTCTCATTGCAGTGAAATGGCTGATGCTGCAATGATGAGGTGTCCCTTGATTGCAGCTGCGAAAACATTTTAACTTGGTGACACTTCTGCAGAACCAGTGTCACCAAGACACTGGGCCTGCATTGATCCACCAGTGCCAAGCCCCCAAATGCAGTGACACTGTTGGCTGCCAGAGTGCCGCACCTCCACAACCCACTTCCCTCCTAAGCTGCCACATAATGTTTCTTGATCTTGCGCACAAGCAAACATAAAAATGACATACTACAGTACTTAGAATTGCGATATGCAGTGTTTCTTTGATGGCCATGAAAAATCCCCCTCCGATCCTCACCTGCTAACTAGGGAAATCTGTCTTGTTTAAGCTGTTACAGATAAAACAAAAGCCCTGGTTCCATCTGAGGCCTTCTGTTGTGTGCTAGTGGGAGTAAACATTCTGTCAGCAGAACTGAGCAGAGGTGTGAATTCTTGCATTCTATGTGTAGTAAACATTCCATCTCTTGAATGTTGGAAAGACAGAAAATAAGCTAGACAGAGAAAAGGAAGGGAATATTATAAAGAAGAAGAAAGAAAGGTGAGGGAAATGGGTAAAAGGGGGTGGGTTGGGGAAACTAGAGGGTTTATGAGCTAATTACAAATACATACATTTTTCTGTACATAGTATTTAAACCTGAGACTGCATGTCAGTACTGGGATGTGCTGGGACTGTTTTTTAAAAACGTTGTAAACATTTTTCTTTTTTGATTTGTTGCTTTTCTTCACCCCCCCCAAAAAAAACATATCGGACCCATTTTATAATCACAGTAAGACACTCCAGGGTGTTCATTGTGTTGGGTTAACAGCACTTCTTGGGTGGCTGAAGTGAAGGCACTCGGCAATGCCTCATGCCACACCCTAGTTGTGCCACTCTCCAACCACAACTCATACCCTGTCATGCCTTATGTAAGGAATAAGACATGACGAGGTGTGGTTTATGGCTTGATAAGAGCACGCCCCAGGTGCGTAATGAGGCACGAGGTGCTTGCGCCGAGTGACTTTAGCACCTGGAAGTGTTTTATCAAGCCATAAAACCACACCTCGGAGGTCTTATTCCACTTATAAAATGGGCACTGCACTTTTGTAAATAAAGTAGAAACAGAGTTGTCTGGTTTAAAAGTTGAAGATATTTATTTGACAACAATCTTAAAAATAAGATAAAATAGTTCCTAACTGGATTCATTAGAATCAGTTTTCTAAAAAGAAAAGAGAATTGCAATAGTAGATCATGTTAACATTCATTTTAACATGATAACTTCTAGTTTTAAGTCACATAGTAGATCTTGATGCTCCTCTTGCAATCCCCCCACGTCCCCTGCCAGGAGAAACACTCAGCAGGTCAAGATGGTGAGCGGCAGCATGTTAGTGCGAACAGTGGCACCGTGCTTTGAGCTGCGTTTATGATTTTAAAGCTGCGTTGTCGCAGCTACAGGATGTCCGTTGAAAAGAGAATTGTAACAGTAGATCATGTTAACATTCATTTTAGCATGTTAACTTCTTGTTTTAAGTCACATAGTAGATCTTTATGCTCCTCTTGCAATCCCCCCTCCCCATGTCCCGCTGCCAGGAGAAACACTCAGCAGCTCAAGATGGTGACAAAAGTGCAGGTAAGGGCCTCTTGCTCACTCAGACAGTGGAAATGATGAGTATCTGTTGTGCGAAATTGTGTTCGGTACTAGGTAGTAGTTAAGTAGGAACTCGTCCTTCAGGAGTGTGTCCGTGTGCAGTGTGACCGAGCAGAAGGGAAAGCGGCAGCATGTTAGTGCAGACAGTGGCATCGTACTTTGAGCTGCATTTGTGATTTGAAAGCTGCGTTGTCGCAGCACGTGGGATGTCCATTTCATCTCGGTCAGCTTTTCGCTACGTACTACTAACTTCTGACCAAAAGTGGCAAGGTTAGATTTTTTTTTTTAAAGACACTGGGGTGGAGTTTCACTGAATTAGGAGAGAGACCATGCCGAGGGGTGGGGGCTGGCTGGCAGTGACCATAGATCGCCAGGACAGTAGCTTCTATACTTTTGTTAATCTCTTCTGGCATGTATGGATTTCCAGAGGTGCTGCGTCCTGACTGGCTGAAGAGGTGCCGGTTGGCACAATATGTCTTGATAAGGACACGGCCAGAGGCACCTCTCAGCCAATCAGGATGTAGCATTGTTCAGACCCATTTTATAATGCTTTACTATAACATGGATTAATGTAAGGTTGTTGGAATCCTAACAGCCAGTCAGACTGCTGCAGAATTTGTGCCACCCTTCACTGAACCTTGAGATACAGTAACTCAGTAATCCCATCCCATCCCATCCCATCTCATGACATGGAAGAGTACACAACTGTGAACAGATTATTTGTATATTTCAAAACACAACAGGAAAAAGTTATAAGTGATTATGATGTACAACAATAATACAATAAAACAGTAACTAATTACAATAAAATAGGGTTAGTTACAAAACTGAACAAGTATCAAACAACAGGTATAAAACCATGTTTAAGTAATTTAACTGCCAACTGGCAATTATTTTTTGGCCTGCATGGCAGCACGGGAAACTGTACGTTTCTGAATCTGGTGATGCTGGGGAAGGGAGAGTGCTGACCGGTGGCAGCACTTAATCTTTAGAGTATGTCATCTTGCAGTCAGCTTCCTGAGCATAGGCAACATTTTGTCCTGGTTCTCCATTAATTTTGCCATGTTCACCTCCAGTACCTTGATCCTTTTTAACATTTTGCTGTCCCGGTCCCTCCTCTGGTTGGTGCTTGTTTCACCGTGCTGTACTTCCTGGGGTGCTTGCTGGTCTTCAGCTGCTGCTCTGGTTCCCCCTGTGCTTGACAGCTGCTGTTCAGTGTCCCTTGATGCAAGCCTGGCCAGCTCACGCTGGATCTTCATGATCCTGTTTTACCTCCTTGTACACTGTTCCTTGGCTGCCATTTGGGCTTCCGTCGCTGTCATTGAGGCGGTCACCAATGCTGCAGTAGAGAAAGATAGGCCAGTGAGGGTAAGGGCAGACACTCATTGCCTTTCTGGTTACACTTCAGGCATGTATGTGTGCGTGTCTTCATTGTTTGCAAACCAGTTCAACTGAGAGCTCTGAAGCTGGCAGAATACATGTATTCCATGTTATCGATCTGTGTGTGGGGGGGTGCATTGTACTACTGGAATAATGTGGAGCTTTGCATTGTCCTATTCCATGTTACACAATCAAACACAATGTATTGGGTGTGCATTTGAAGGAATACGTATGACAGACTGATGAGTGAGAAACATCTAAGGAGGAGGAGGAGTCAAGGATTATTTATTTTTTATTTATTTGAGATATTCAGAAAGATCTTTGAGTCAAAGACTCATTTACAAAGGTTCCACGTCATACATAGAGTACAGGAGGGACAAAACATGGCTTACAGGTTGTTAACACATAACAAGCAATCTTACAAATTATTATTTTTTTTTACATGGTTGCACATTTGATTCATTGGGTGAGCTATCCTTCCAGGGGAAACATTATTTACATGAGGATCGCACAGCCATAGAGGAGCAGAGAGGTTCTGAAGTGGCTATTTGTCAAAAATAGGTTATCTCACGGGGGCCATTTGGGGGGGGTCAGAGAAGTTCAGGGTCAAGGGGGGTCAGTTGCAGTCACATAGGTTGGAGGCTTGTAGGTGATTCCTTAGTCTGGCTTTGAAAACGCCAAGCCTAGTTACTTCCATTATTAGACTGGGGAGCACATTCGACCAGGATGGGGCTTTGTAGCTGAAAGTTTACTGGAATTGGGAAGTCCGGCCATGGGGAACCCCTAGCAACGGTTTGTTCGAGCTACGGGTTGTTCTGCCTGGTGGTGTTGGGAGGCTAAATTGGTTTAGGGCAGGAGGGTGAGGCCTAGGATAATCTTTTTGGTCATTAGGCAGGTGTGATACCTGATTCTGTTGTCTAGGTTTAGCCAGTTCGCGGTATTGTAGAGGGTGCATGTGTGTGTGAGGCAATCACAACCTAGGATAAGATGGCAAGCTTTGTTAAGCACCAGCTGGAGTCGGTTTAGGGCAGTGGAGGCTGCTGCACTGTAGACGAGGATGCCGTAGTCCAACAGGGAGAGGATACAGGAGTTTATGGTGAGTTGTAATGCTTCAGGGGTGAGGCAGTGTTTGTATTGGTAGAGAACTCCTAGTCTGGAGCTAAGGGCAGTTGATAGGTGTAGGATATGAAGGTTAAAGTTGAGGGCAGGGTCTAGTGTGATCCCTAGATATTTAAAGTTGCTTACTTGTTCAAGGGGAGTCTGATTAGTGGTGAGTAATTGGGGGCAGAGGTTTCTGAGGGGGTTCTGGGGATGTGAGAAAATCATGACTTTTGTCTTCTTGTAGTTTATTGTAAGGTGCTGGGTGGCAAGCCATTGTTTGACTTCATGGAAAGAGTGTTGGAGGGTTTGGTGGAGTTTGGTGGGTGCTGGGTCAGAGGTGTACAGGACAGCATCGTCCGCATACAGTAGCAGGTTACCGGGGCAGGCAGTTGGGAGGGAGTTTAGGTATAGACTGAAAAGTAAGGGGCCCAGTATGGAGCCTTGTGGGACACCGGAGCGGATAGGCAGGCAGGGGGACAGGACAGTGCCAACCTTGACCATCTGCATTCTATCGGTGAGGTAGCTGGTGAACCAGTTCATGGCATCATTGGAGAAGCCAGTGTAGGCCAGAGTGTTTAGTAAGAGGGCATGGTTGATGGTGTCAAATGCCTTAGATAGGTCCACGAAGATGGTGCCTGTGAGGTGGCCACGGTCCAAGACAGAGTGAACATGGGAGGTAAATTTAAGGAGGGCGGTGGTGGTACTATGACCCTATTGGAAGCCATGTTGCTGGTTGGTTAGCAGGTGATATTTATTAAGGTGGTCAGTGAGTTTGGCAACTATGTGTTCTAGAGCTTTTGATGGGGGGGGGGGTAGAATGGAGATGGGTCGGTAGTTGGTGGATGTGCGGTCCCCATTTTTGTGGATGGGTGTGATGTAGACAAATTTCCAGGGGGTGGGGAATTTCTCTTGACAGAGGAAGCAGTTTAGAATGTGGGTGTGTGGTGCTAGGACTTCCAGGAGGGTGAGGCGGAGAAGTCTCAGGTCCAGGGAGTCGTGGCTATAATGATGGTGGCTAATGGCTTTGGTTAGGTAGGGCTTTGCTGTCTCTGGGGTGAAGAAATGTAGATAGAAGGGAGGAGCAAGAGGGGTGGGGGAGATTTTGGCAGGTGGGGGGGGTCAAAGAAGTTTGGAGAGAGCACATGAGAGAGATCAGTGAAGGCCGAGTTTAGGGCTGAGGTTATGCTGAGGGGGTCAGTAGAGAGGCTTCCCCTCAATTAGCATTTGGTCAGGTGGCAGATTAGGGGTTTTGCCACAGAGCTCTTTAATATTTTCCCAGAATTTGCACCCAGTGCCCCAGGTGGAGGTTAAGGTAGCTTTGTAATAGTCTGCTTTGGCAGTGTGTATGGCCCAGGTGCACTTGTTTCAGGCTTTCCTATACCGTTGCCTGTCCAAAGGCCATTAGGTCTCATTAGCTAGGTGCCACAGGTCATCATGCTGTCACAGTAGGCCTAGGAGGTGGTCAGAGAACCAAGGGGCATGGTTTCCCGTGGACAAAGTTTTGGTAAGGGGGGTGAACTTGTCGCAGGCCGTATTGAAAGTGGTGATGAATAGGTCAAGGGCTCGGTCTGGGTCGAGGGTGTTTGCTAGAGGCATCCAGTCCCAGCCTCTGAGGTGAGCCTTGAGTTATACATTATTTAGCAAGGTTTCAGTAGTAAGGGAGGACTTACAACATTTTTAGAATAACTTTTTGTTCTGCAACATTGTCTGTGGGATCATTTAATATAAGCATTAAGCACTGCCAGTAAGACAAGTCTGTGTGTCGTTAGTGCTGAGATACCCGCACAGCCAGAGAGTGACAGGAAGGCACTCGGCCTTCTGTGTCATGGACATCCATGCCTCGTGGTGTGCAGGTATCTCGGTACTACCAACACACATCTGTTATGTGTTATTGCTTACATAATGTTTGATCATACTCACTCATACGCATCTTGTGATCAATTCCAATGGTTACCTTGACAATGAAGAAGGGCATTTTTTGGGTTATCATAACAACCCACAGAAGCAATTTCAGCGAGGTTCACTAACACAACAGTAAAATGCCTTTTATAGTATCAGATGCCACTAATGAGTAATATATTCACCATCATCACAGTGTGGGTGAGAAAATTACAGATTTTAGCCATACGTTTTGAAGGTTCATGTTCACTAGCACCAGTCAGTATACAGACTGGTTAGGGTGGAAAAATGGTTGAGGCAGCTGAGGCTACCTCAGGGGATCAAAAGAGGAGAGACGTGCTTCTTCCCCTACACAAGACAGAAAAGGAAAAGCAGGGAACAACTAGTGGGGAGTAAGAAGGATGGGGTGCTGGGAGGAAAAGGTGCTGGAGCAAGCTGATGCATTGAATGAGTGCTTCTGCTCTGTGTTTACACAGGAGAAGTGGGGGCAAATACTTCAGGCAGCTGGGGGGCAAGGGTGGGAGATGACAACAGATGTGAGGATTACAGAGGGTGCTGGATGGCTATAAGACTGGACAAAGTGCATAAACAGAATGGCATCCACCCTAGGGGACTGAGGGTGCTGGAAGAGTTACTGGCAAGGCCACTGCATGACTAGTTCAATACTTCCCTGTTCCATGTACACAGGATGTGTACTTCATGACTTTGGGATGTCCCATGTGATGCCCATCCATAAGAATGGTCTGAGGATTGATACAGGGACCTACATGCAAGTGAGCCTCACCTCGATCATGGGCAAAATAATGGAGACCATCTGAAATTAGAGGCTTATGAGCTTACTGGAGGCAAATGGTATTCATGATGAACAGCGACATGGGTTTCTTGCAGGAAGATCATGCCAGACAAAGCTGGTAAAGTTCTGTGACAGTGCAGGTGATGCGAGGAATGGACAAGGGCCATGTTGTGGATGTTCCAGACTTGGACTTCAGTAAGTATTTGATTCAGTGGCGCATGGGACATTTGGGGGAAGCTGCAAAATGTAGGGTCCGTACCAAAAATGGTGACATGGATTAAAAAGTGGCTGATGGTAACACAACAGAGAGCATTAGCAATGGGGGGCTGTCATCATCAAGAGCGCTGTGCCGGTGATAAGCGGGGTACCACAGGGATTAGTTATGGCCCTGGGGCCACTAATATTCAATATTTACATTGCATGTATCTCAAATGTGATCCGGGGTAAAATCAGTCTGTTCATTCACGTTACAAAGATGAGAGCTGTGTTCGAACATGACATGGAGGAAGTGATGGGGTTGCAGTGTAGGGGGACCTGAATAAACTGCAGGAGTGTTCGGCCAAATGGCAGCTGGGTTTCAGTGTCAAGAAGTGCAAGGCTCTGCCCTAAGTTCTGAGCCTGGAACCAGGGGAGAGACTATCAATTTCATACAGTTGTGATGTTCCACTGAAGAGAAGGACCTGGGGTGATCATAACAAGGAGCATGAACAACTATGCTCAGTCAGTCCATTATGGTGACAGCAAGAGCCAACAAGATCTGGGGTACATAGCTAGTGGAATCTCCTTAAAGAAGTCGGGAGGACATCCTGCTTCTGTATAGGTCACTGGTCAGGCACCACCTGGAATACTGAATGCAGTACTGGGGTTGCACCCATTTCTGAATAAGGACATCAGATTTCTAGAGGGGGGTACAGTGGACAGCTGCAAAGATGATTGTGGAAATTGCGGGTAACACATATAAGGAAATGTTAGGGGAGGTGAATATGTGCTCCCTGGAGGAGAGAAAGGACCGGGGTGACTCGAATGATACCTTTAAGTAGCTGAAAGGTATAAATAAGAGTAAAACTGATGTGATTTTCAAGCTTCGAAAAGGGAGAGATACTAGAGGTCTCCATCTTACATTGGGTGGTAGGTTTAATAGAGAGATGAGGAGACATTTCTTCAGTGTGGCGGACAAGTGGAACACGTGGACAAATAGAACACCAAACTGGGAATGGTGGTGGCATCCAAGATGATAGTTTCAAGAAGGGGGTGACAGGGTGAGGTGAAGGAGCAATATGGTGGAAGGTGAGGGAGGGGCAGCGGCGATATAGATTGCTGGCTGCACACTCTAGCAGACTCACTTGACAGCCAATGAGGCCTACTTCTGCTGGCATTTTAGTATGTCCATAATTAAGGATGGGGCAGTGTGTGTTATGAGTTTTTATACACAGTGCAGGTGTGGCATGCTTTATAAACCCCGAGTGCAAGCCCGAGGAGTATATGAAAAGCATCCCACACAGAGGGTGTGTGTAAATTAAAACTGAGTTTTACAGACCACACTATCTTTTTTTTTTTATATAATTGCTGGTGGGTGCTTTTCTGTTACAGCAGTTATGTGACATAAAAGAAAGCAATCATCAGTATTAGTTACTGCACAGCGGTGGTTGTAGGACTGGCAGGTGTCCATCACCAGTAAAGGGAGAGGGCAACTAGCACATGCAGGGAGTCATGGAACAACCTACATGTTTCATGTAATAAGAAGCTGGTTATTATTATGGCACATATCAACCTTGTTTCATATTTTCTTAGGGAAAACGTGACCAACAGTAATTATATATAAATAACAATTTATGCACAGTCTACTGACCCTACTTAATCCTTATCTGCATGAAAAAAATTATCATCTTACCACCAGAAGGGCTGGGTGTCTCCACAGTGCTGCTTCTTGCTTCTTCCTCCACTCCATCTGCTGGAACTGTGGTTCTGGACTCCACGGCACTGGAGGCAGCAGTAGAGCTGCTCTTTGCAGCACCTGTTAACAATAAAGAGAAGAATACTGAAATGAAACGCAGTTGTGGCAATATTTATAGTCTAGCCATAACAGGTTGATTGTCACAGCAGCAAAAGGCCATCATTGTCTGTGATGCTCGAGCATGCAGTTACTGTAGAACTAGAAAGTTTCGCTGTAAAAATAATTTCACTATATTCACTGGACAGAGCTGTTCAGTGAAAATATTTTTACAGTGAAGTTTACTTGATGAAAGCCTCATAAGCAGTGTCTTGGCTCAACGTGGCATGCCTGAACCAGGTCCCCCTCCAGTCTTGGTGGCATAAAGTAATGACGATTTACTGTGTATTCATATTTTAAAAAACAGCTAATACTTGCTTAAACATTGGGTTGATGTTTGTTAATTCACAAGAAATGCCACAACCTCGCCATCACCCCAACACCACGCCAGTCCCTATAACAAGATCTATGATTCCCTCAAACCTCCTCATACAGTCTGTTACAAAAGAATCTAAACAGTCCCTTCAATCCCTTTACTAAAATTTATCATTTATTGATTGCTCCTCCAATGAAGGGTACTGTGGGGGTACCGACTAAACCCATTGACTGTATACATCAATGGGAACCACGTGATCAGTTAGTTTCACTTCCTGGATACCGGCGAAAAATGAAATGGGTTTTGAATGGGAAATACACTCCATCGGACTTCAGGCAGGTAAACAGCATAGTGGAGCCTATTTTTTTGTCAGGAAGAGAGGCAACTGCTATCTGTTTAGTAGAAAGAAACTGAGGAATGTAATTATAGTAACTACACTGCAACAGCAATCGGGATGAAAGGTAGCACCTCACGATATTTTATAGGCGCGATCAGGTGACTGTCCTGCGAAGCACGATATAAACTTTACCCACTTATTTCTAGTTCTACAGTATCTCCCTATTAAGCAGCCAGCTGCCACACCCAGCCACCTCACAGTACCTCCCTTTGCACTTCTCTTTGCCCTGTCCCACCGCTTCTTAACTCATTCTATCCTATTGTCACTTAGAATGTTCAGGTACCCTCTGCCTGCTGCTAGAACACCTTTGTTCCTGAAGGGATTTTAGATCTGCAGCATTCATACAAACACACTGGCCCGGATATTCAAACTGCACCCAAAAAGTGCGCAACAGCAGGAGCAAGCGCAAGTCCACTGTGCCCATGCGCAAGAAGTGCGATATTCAAAAACTGCGCAGGCCACGACGCGCCTGCGGCACACGACTGAATATCACGCCACCTGTGCCATAGCACAACCAGGGATGTGCAGTTGCGCATTTCAGATGTGCCATACCGCAACAAGGGATGCTCAGTGGAGCAGTCCAGATGCGCCATAGTGCAACCAGGGATGCCCCGTGGAACAGGGCAGCAATGCAATAGCACAACCAGGGAGGCGCAGGGACAGGATGCAGGGGCCCACCACCCATGCCACAGATGGGCAGAGGAGCACACAGCAGAACAGACATTGCCCCCCACACCCCATGCACTGCACAACCAGGGGAGAGTTGGAATAACCACTGGCCCATGGATACCAGCAACCAACCCACAGCTGGGCCATGGTGGCCCAGCACACCCCCTGGCAAGCTGTGACCGGCACACAAGGAGGGCCAACCACCCCATGCTATACTATCCCACCAATGCAGAGCACACCCTGCACCATGATCCCCATACACCCTGCCCAGGAGTAGCGCCCAACAGTGCAGGACACCCCATGCAAGCCACCACCCCCACTGTGACAATGCAACCCTGTGCACCATGGAGACATGCAAGGAAGCACCACCATGTGCACCCTGCAGCGGTCGGCGGCAAACAGCGATGCAACAACAGCATACACAGTGCCACCCTGCACGTTCCCCCGCTGAGGTACAGCTGAAAGAGCGACCATACGTTGGCACACGAGGTACCCCACATGCAACAGTACATGCCCTGGCCCCCACCATCGGCAGTACAGCACCCTGCACACCCTCCAAGAATACATCCCATCCCAGCACTGGCCACAACAGCCAGCATAGACACACACAGTGTTGCATGGAAGCATGCGCCACACAGAATGCAACACAGTGCATGGACAAACACCCACCCATACTCAAGGGCACACCAACATAGGGACACAGTAGCGGGTCAACTAAGCCACCGGCGTGTGGCCACAGCAGCCGTGTACACACATCCAGCACCCCTACATGACACAGGTGTGCCAGCCACTCTGCGCAGGCACCATGAAGCTATATGCCACCAGCATGCGGCCGGAGCACAAGTGACAAACACTGGAGCACATCCCCTGCAACAGACACAAGTGACAGCATAGAGGGGGGACAACAACAGCAGAGGCCACAGTGCCACCCAAGGCAGACGTGCACCATACTGGTGATGGGAGGCAACCTGGCATTGTGCCAGGTACAGCAGTTGTCCAGCATGGACAGCCACCACTGACATGCCAGCAGACCGTACATATCACAGACATGCAAGGGTGTCAGCTGCACAGGCCATGGACAGTCTGACAGGGTTTGCCATGTACACAGTGCATGCACCATGGACCACTGCACACAAGCATCCAGTGCACAGAGAACAACACACAAACCACAGACAGTGACCGAGTCCCCCACCCACACCATAGATGGTTCCCTGCCAGACACACACACACACTCATGCCTGCACCACCCCTGATGCAATGCACACCACTGCAGCTGAGCACCTGTAGCCCGCTGCAAATCAGAGACCACCACAGTTGTCATAACAAAATGCATGTATTGAAATGAGGTAACAAAAAAATATTTACAAGTATTTACATGGGGGGGGCACAAACCAGGTGGGGGTGGGCATGGGGCAGGGGTGAACAAATGGGAGAGGGAAGAAGGGGTGTGAGGGTGGGTCCTGGGGGGTTAGTTGAGTCAGGGGGTATAGAGGGCCTATTGCCTGCCCCGCTCTCCACTTCTGGGGTGCCTATGACTTCTCCTTCGGACCCCGTCCCGCTCCATCCATTCAAGTATCGCAAGGGACAACCTCGCCAGTTGCAGCAGCTCCTGCA
This sequence comes from Neoceratodus forsteri, assembly GCA_016271365.2. NCBI lineage: Eukaryota > Metazoa > Chordata > Ceratodontiformes > Ceratodontidae > Neoceratodus > Neoceratodus forsteri. The sequence goes on from CM057449.1 coordinate 379,171,549, forward strand.
TTCCCCTTTGCAAGGCCATCCAGCGATGTCCACCTAGGACAAGGGAGCAAAGTCAATACGTGTGACTGTCCAGCCCCCTGCAGCCCACCCATTGTGCATGGCATACTGGAGTGCTATTCAGTGACATAAGTGACCACTGTCTCATTGCAGGAATAAGATCATCCGGCAAACCGGCTAACCCAGCAAAATTCCTTCTGAGAAGATCGAAGAAAAACCTTAATACTGAGGGATATCTCCATGACCTAAGCCACTCTTCATGCTGGCAGGAGTTCTACCTTACGCATTCTGTGGAAAAAGCACATCAAGTGTTAAATAGCATAATCATAGATGCCCTTAATACTCACCCAGGCCACACTGGACGGTAGGAAGGGAACCTCCCCCATCCAGGGAGCACCAGAGTCACCACCACTACCTCAGAGGTTGCGAAGAAAGCACAGCAGTTGGACCACAGTGGGCTCAGAAAGGGTGAGGATGGTGGAACAGAGGCACACCCAGTCAGTTGTTCCACTCCACAATCCTTACACCATTCTGGGGGAGCATAGCTCCCCTATGGATGCACCCTCAGAGGAGACTAAGGAGGCTGAGGACAGCTGTCACATGGGAGGCCCAAAGGAAGGAGACAGAGGACACCACAAGGAAAGGAAGCAGCTCCTGGTGGGAGACTCAATTATTAGGGGGATAGAACTGGGGGAAGCAGGGAAAACTGAAGTAAGGTGCCTGCCTGGTGCCATGGCTTGGAGGAACAGGAAGCGCATCCTCAGGATCACGAGAACAGCTGCACAGGAGTCTGAGCTGGACATCATTGTCCACCTAGGGACAAATGACTTGGCTCATCATGAGATTAGAGCAGTGCAGAAGGACTTTGTAGAATTGGGGAGGGGCCTAAGACAAGTAGCACACACAGTATCCTTCTCAGAGGTGCTGCCTGTCAGTGGCATGAGTGAGGCGAGGATACTTTGCACCATGCAGTTTAATGAATGGTTGAAAAAATGGTGTGGAGCACAGGGGTTTGGCTTCATTGGGGACTGTCGTTCCACCCGGAGGGACACCAGCCTATACTGGCAGGATGGTCTGCATCTGTCCAGGAAGGGAACAAGTCTTTTGAGCAATCAGTTTAAATGCTTCATTGGCAAGCTTTTAAACTAGTCAAGGGGGGAGGCACTGATAAGCAGCAGGAAGATCCCAGCCTCCCCTACAAAACAGGGTACTAAATGAGAAAAAGACTGAGGTAGAAAGGTCAGTGGGGGATGCTGCAACTGAAGGTAAAGCCATCAAAAAATGGAGAGCAATGAGTACCAATGCCCGTAGTCTGAGTAACAAGCTTCCTGAATTAGTGGCCTTGATGGAGGAGGAACATCTGGATATCGTGGCAGTCACAGAAACATGGTACACACAAAACCATGACTGGGACATAAACATACCAGGATACACTATCTAAAGGAGGGACAGGGAGGGTAAAAGAGGAGGAGGAGTAGCACTTTACATAAGGGAAGGAATCAAAGCAACAGAACAAAAGGGTAAACAGGGAGGAGAAGAAGCACTGTGGGTAAATTTGGAGACCAGCAATGGCACCACAATCTGCACAGGGGTTGTATACAGACCCCCTTCTCAGGGGGAGGAAATGGACAAGGAAATGATAGAAAGTATACTTAGAATGGCAGAAAAAGGGGAGATATTGCTGATGGGTGATCTGAATATGCCAGATGTTAACTGGAGTGCAGTTGCAGCAGCCACTTCGAAGAGTGGGGTTATTCTAGATGCCCTACAGGAGGCATGCCTTAGACAACTAGTATTGGAGCCCACTCGAGAGGAGCAATCTTAGACCTGGTTCTCTCAAATGGAGAAGAGAGATCACAGATGTAGAAGTGGGTAGCCATCTGGGAACTAGCGACCATCGAACAGTATGGTTCACAATAAACACAGCAATAGAGTCACGCCATACAAAGACAAAGGTACTGGATTTTAGGAGGGCTGACTTTGCCAAAATGGGTGAGTGCCTAAGGAATGCACTAGCAAATGGGCAGGAAGGAGGGGTGGAAGAACAATTGGGAATAATAAAAACTGCCATCACAGAGGTAACAAGCCTTTGTGTAAAGCAAATAAACAAAATGAAACGAGGTAAGAAACCACTATGGTTCTCAAAGGAAGTGGCAGTGAAGGTTCAAGAGGAAAAGAACGCATTCAGGAAGTACAAGGAATCACAGAAGGAACAGGACAGAGAACTGTATCAGTTAAAGCAAAAGGAAGCTGGGAAGGCAGTCAGAACAGCAAAGGCCCAAACCGAGGAAAAGATAGCCAACTCAGTTAAGAAGGGGGATAAAACCTTTTATAGGTACATCAGGGAGTGAAGGAAGACCAAGGGAGGATAGTGAGGCTTAATAAAGGGAGGAGGGTGGGCAGAAGGTGACTGTGAAAAGGCAGAGATACTAAACAAATATTTTTGCTCAGTATTTACAAAGGAAGAGGGGAGGTACCTAAAACAAACAGTAGAAACACTCTGGATACAGAAGTTGATACCAGCCCATTTACAGAAGAAAGGGTTCTGAAAGAACTCTTAAAACTGAAGGTGGACAAAGCAATGGGGCCTGATGGATTCATCCCAGAATTCTAAAAGAACTAAGGGTAGAACTAGTGACACCACTGACTACCCTCTTTAACAAATCATGAGAGGATGGGGTGGTACCCGAGGACTGGAGGAGGGCAGATGTGATTCCCCTTCACAAAAGTGGGAGCAAGGCAGAAGCAGGAAACTACAGACCTGTTAGTTTAACCTCAGTGGTAGGGAAACTGATGGAATCACTTTTGAAGGAAAGAATTGTTGGGTATCTAGAGGCCAGAGGGGCACAGGACCCAAGGCAGCATGGATTCACAGTGGGAAGGTCATGCCAGACAAATCTGATAGATTTCTTTGACTGGGTGACCAAAGTAGTTGATCATGGAGGGGCTGTGGACATGGCCTACCTAGACTTTAGCAAGGCATTTGACACAGTCCCACAAAAGATTAATATACAAGTTAGCCAGCCAGGAGTGGGTCCCAAGATGACAGCCTGGGTAAATAATTGGCTGGAGAATAGGACACAGAGTAATAGTAAATGGAGTCCACTCTGAAAAAGGGGGGTTAGTAGTGGGGTAACGCTAGGTTCAGTATTAGGATCGTTCCTCTTCAATGTCTTTATAAGCGACATTGCAGAGGGACTGGAAGGAAAAGTATGTCTCTTTGCAGATGACACAAAGATCTGCAACAGAGTTGATGCACAAGGTGGGGTGGAAAGGATGAGAAGGGACTTGGCAAGGTTAGAGGAATGGCCAAATGTATGGCAGCTTAGATTCAATGCTAAGAAGTGCAAGGTAATGCACCTGAGATACAAAAACCCAGGGGAAGAGTACACAATGGGGGGTGAGATACTAACAACAACAAAAATGGAAAGGGACCTGGGGGTAGTCATATCAGATGATCTAAAGGTGGGTAAGCAATGTGAGAGGGCAGCAAGGAGGGCTGGGGGGATACTGGGTTGCATAGGGAGAGGCATCACCAGTAGAAAACAAGAAGTTAGTATCCCTCTGTACAGACAGCTGGTGAGACCCCATCTGGAGTATTGCATGCAGTTCTGGAGACCTAATCTCCGCAAAGACATAGACAGGATGGAAGCTGTCCAGAGGAGGGCAACTAAAATGGTGCAGGGTCTGCACCGGAAGACATATGAAGAGAGACTTAAGGAGCTTAATATGTATAGCCTCGAGGAAAGGAGGGAGAGGGGGGACATGGTAGAAACTTTCAAGTACCTAAAGGGAATCAACAAAGTCCAAGAGGGTAGCATCTTTCAAAAAAAGGTGTTCAAGAACAAGGGCACAATTTGAAGATAGAAGGGGGTGGCTCAGAGGTAATTTGGAAGTATTTTTTCACAGAGAGGTTGTGGATGTATGGAGCGGCCTTCAAGAGGAGGTTATTGAGTCAAAAAACAGTTGTGAAATTCAAGCATGCATGGGACAGTCATAAAAGGCAATTCTAGGGGGTGGGGGTAGGAAGAAGTAGGCTGCTGGTTAACTAGGATCTGCAGCTTATCCATCAGGTAGGGAAATGGGCAGACTGGGTGGGCCAAGTGCTCCTTATCTGCCGTCAAATTCTATGTTTCTATGTTTCTATGCACCAATCACTAGTGTTAGAACAAAAAGCAAATCTTGCAGCTGGTTTTCAGCCAACCTTAAATCTGCACTGTTGGAGAGAGATAAGCTATGGAAACTGGCAAGGAAGACTAAGGAACCAAATGACTGGATGCTGTTCAGGAAAGCCAGAAATAGCTGCACCAAAAAGGTAAGGGATGCTAAGGCTGCTTTCTATATGGCTGAACTTGATGCCTCTTACCACAATCCTGCTAGATTCTGGGGCATCATCAAGGGGATCTTAGGGCAGGACTCTAGCACCTCTCCGCCATCTCAAGTGCACCTTAATAAGGTTGCTATCTCTGATAAATGGGAAGTACTGGATGCGTTCAATAATCATTTCACAACAGCTAGCCTTGCTTTTGACACCTCTCCAGCTAATCTACTGCGGGCACAACTAAACTCCCAGTCTACTGAGGTTCAGAGGGCTGATTCTTCCTTCTCCTTCAAACCGGTTTTACTGAAGCAAGTAGAGGACCTAATGCTGCAATTGGACACTAAAAAAAGTGCAGGTGCAGACTCTCTTGACCCCTATTTTCTAAAAATTGCAATTCATGTACTTGCAGTTCCCTTAACACATCTTTTTAATCTATCATTAACCTCTGGCTCTATTCCTTCGATTTGGAAAACAGCCCAAGTGTTTCCCCTCCTAAAATCAGGGGACCCCATGGACCTTAACAACTACACGCCCATATCCATTCTTCCAGTGCTTTCCAAGATGCTAGAGAAATTAGTGAGCATCCAATTAAGAGACTACCTTGAAGTTAATAATCTCTTAAATCCTGCTCAATCTGGATTTAGGGCCAGGCACAGCACCATCTCTGCACTGGCCAAAGTCACAAATGACTGGCAAACTGAGCTAGACAAAAGAGCAGTGTCTGTGCTGTATTCCTTGATCTAAGCAAAGCGTTTGACACCGTGGATCATGAGCTGCTACTCTCTTCACTGCACTCCATAGGCTTAGACCCACCCTCTCTTAAGTGGTTCAGATGTTACCTCACTGATAGAATGCAGCAGGTGAAAGCTGAAGGTGACCTATCCTCATTAAAACCACTTCTAAGAGGAGTTCCTCAAGGATCTATCCTGGGCCCTATCCTTTTTGCCATTTACATTAACAACATTGACTCTAATCTCACCAAAGCCAATGTTCACCTCTTTTGCAGATGACACTGTTTTATATGTCAGTAACCCATCACTGCAATGGCCTGTGAAATTCTACAAACAGAATTCTCCTTTGCAACACCAACTACTTGAGAAAAACTCCTCTTAAATGCAAAGAAAGCAAAGCTATGTTCTTCCACTAATAACTATACTAACACCTCCTCACCAAGCAATCTTCCCCAATTATCCACCATCCTTGGAGAAAGCCTGGACTATGTAGATAAATTCAAATATTTAGGGGTGTGGATTGATAGCAGGCTTGACTACACTCGCCATATTGAAGAACTTCTGAAAAAACTTCGCCAGAGGCTTGGCCTATTCTTCAGAATTAAACATTTTCTAACCAGAGACTCAAGGCTGAGACTAACCCAGGCCTCATTTCTTTCACTTATCGACTATGCAGACTTCCTTTATGGTCACTGTCCTATTTCCTATTTAAGCAAATTGGATACCTTGTATTACAGAGCACTAAGGTTTATTACAGATCTGCCATGCAACACTCATCATTGCTCTCTCTATGCTGCAGTTGGTTGGACATCCCTACACCTCAGAAGGAACAGAAATGCTGCACTATGGATATACAAAGCTTTGTCTAATAAACTTCCATCCTATATTTTAGACTGCTTTACACTGGCCACAGCTAGGTCCTATGCCCTAAGAAGCAACAACTTCATCACGCTTAAGTTACCCAAAGCCTACACCCGGCATGGGAGGTCTGCAATCAGCTACTCTTTAGCAATGGCATGGATTTCTCTACAGAAGACCCTAAAGTTGACCAACTTTATACCTCTAGCATCCTTTAAAAAGCTCTACATAAGTCTCTTCTCAGAGAAATGCAACTGCTACCACAAGGCCTAGTCCAGTCACATTCACAACCTTCCCCCTTTCAGTCAGCAATTATTATTGACAGCTCTTCCATAAATCATCCCCTTAGTTTTTCCCTCCCTCACAGCCCCCTTATTTTGTATCTCAGCCCCCTATCATACCTTTTTTACAGCTTTGCTTCCCCTGACAAAGACCTCCACACCAACTCCTGGCACTTACTTCTACCCCAACCACTCCTCCATACCTCCTACTACTAGTAGCCTTAGCCCCTATCTGAATCTCCCACCAGCCCCTCCATGTCATTCGTCAGAGGCTGTTTATCATCATTTTTCACAGTCATCAATCATTATATCTGTTTGTCTGCTTTAGTTTGCCCTGGAGCCTGTAATACCGGTTACCCTGTGTTGCATGCTTGCTTTGGCTCCTCTATTGGGACTTGGACATTCTGGTTTCTTCTAGTGTACTTTTATTGTATCCTACCTTGTCCTGTTAGGTTTTATCAACCTCTATCCTTCATTTGTATATATGTTTATATTATTGTATCTGTTTAAATACAAGTGTTCTGTATATATCTGCTACTGTACCTTCAATTTGATCCTTGACCTATCAGGTCCATCTTGTAAATGAGCTTTGCTCAATGATGTCCGCCAGAATAAATAAAGATTTTGATTGATTGATTGATGTGCCACGCTCCTGTGATGGTGTGCGACCACCCACAGTGACCGTGTCCACAAGACCTGCCTACCCAGGCACCCACAGCCATGCAGACCACTGCACACACCCACTGCCCATGTCCCGCACAGCACCACCGTGGCCATACAGTGACTTGGCTATGCGGTGTGAAGGCAGTGGCACAGCCATGTACCTGGTGCATGCATGGACCACCACTGATGCACTCCCAGATATGCAGTGCCACTGGACAGTGCTGACTGTAACAAGTTGCGTGCATGGCAGTGGTGTCAATGGATGGTGGCCATGCCCCACTGCCCACCCTGTTACACAGCATGCACTAGTAATCATGGATGTAAGGCACTCACCATCATCAGGCTGGTCCCTGCGCCTCTGCAGACCTTCATCCCTCACAGCCTGTTGGTCCTCCTGGTGGCGCCTCCTCTTTCTTGCCCTCCTGTGCTCCTCTGGGCTTAAGGTGCAAACATGGAGAGAGGAACATCAGTACAATCTGGTAGCAAAGTCCCCCCGCCCCCATGTGTGTGCAATCCCACACATCCATACCCATCCACCCCCCACCCCGATACCACCACTATGGCCAACACTGGACAGCCCCCCATGTGCTGGACACATGCAACCGTGATACCCGTATGGATGTAAACAGTGTATTGATGGGGCACCTACCTGGCCGTGGCACCGTGTCCCTCCTGGCATGTCCCCACAGGTGGGCAAGCATGTCTGGGTCCCTGTGCCGGAGGTCCCCATACCTGTGGCGACACTGCTCGGCTGTGCGTCCAATGCCCGTTGCCTCCTCCAGCGCAACCGCCACCTCCTCCCAAACTGCACTCCTGGCCCTGTCCAGGGGTGCATCACCCTATAGTGCCCTAGCATAGGGCTCTACAATGGCCACCAAATTGGCCAATTCAACCTGGCTCCACATAGCAGCCCTTCTCCGTGCCTTTTCAATGGATAGTTGGAGTCAAAATGGTGCTCGGCAGCACGGTCCACCACGTGCAGATGCTGCGTGATACAGCACTGCCATTCCCTATCATGCTGTCACTGAACAGCGCGATAGTGGTGCACCCATGCTGGATGCATGGCGCCTAGGGGGCAAAGGTCGGGCACAGGGTCAAGGGTCTCTTGCACACAGACAGCCACAGCTCGACTGGAACCCAATGCATGTAGCACGATTGGATGCCTGTGTGCCACCTCCTGTAGCAGCCTACAGCGCTATGGCCCCAGTGCTCCTACAGTGCCACAGCGCCATATGTGTGAACAGGGCAGTAGCGCCACTGGCACAATGGTGGCCGTGCCCTGCATTGCCTCCCGTGCACAGCATGTCAGCAGTGCGGCAGGCGTCTGCGTCATCACCCTAGGCATGCGCAGTTCAGTGTGTACTGTGCATGTCACAGAACTGCGCCCTTGCCTGAGCACGCTAACACACTGTACAAAAGCGCAACAGCGCACATTCAGCCGGCATATGCAAATCATCTAATCAGCCATTCAATGGCACAGACACTGCATTTGCATCCACTTAAAAATGCGCCTTGCATCATTTGCATGTGTTGCGCTATAAAAATGTGACTTTGGGCTGCACTCCCTATAGTCGGTTACTGCAGCCTATTGTGGTGAGTTGCATGTTATTTGGGAGTGTGGACTGTGGTGTGTGGGACATGCATGGGACTGCACAGTCACAGGTAACACCTGTCATTCCCACAGGATGAAGAATGACTGATCGTGAGGTGGAGGAAGAGGAACAGAGACGTGGGCAGAAGAGGAGGCCTAACTTACAAAGAAACATAGAAACATAGAATTTGACGGCAGATAAGGACCGCTTGGCCCACCCAGTCTGCCCATTTCCCTACCTGATGGATAAGCTGCAGATCCTAGTTAACCAGCAGCCTACTTCTTCCTACCCCCACCCCCTAGAATTGCCTTATGACTGTCCCATGCATGCTTGAATTCCACCACTGTTTGTGACTCCACAGCCTCCTCTGGAAGGCCGTTCCATACATCCACCAAGCTCTCTGTGAAAAAATGCTTCCTTAAATTACCTCTGAGCCGCCCCCCTTCTATCTTCAAATTGTGCCCCCTTGTTCTTGCACACCTCTTTTTTTGAAAGATGCTACCCTCTTGGACTTTGTTGATTCCCTTGAGGTATTTAAAAGTTTCTATCATGTCCCCCCTCTCCCTCCTTTCCTCGAGGCTATACATATTAAGCTCCTTAAGTCTCTCTTCATATGTCTTCCGGTGCAGACCCTGCACCATTTTAGTTGCCCTCCTCTGGACAGCTCCATCCTGTCTATGTCTTTTTGGAGATTGGTTCTCCCAGAACTGCACGCAGTACTCAGATGGGGTCTCACTAGCTGTCTGTACAGAGGGATAATAACTTCCTGTTTTCTACTGGTGAAGCCTCCCTATGCATCCCAGTATCCCCCAGCCCTCCTTGCTGCCCTCTCACATTGCTTGCCTAGCTTTAGGTCATCTGATATGATCTACCCCAGGTCCCTTTCCATTTTTGTTGGTGTTAGTATCTCACCCCCATTGTGTACTCTTCCCTGGGTTTTGTTTCCCAGGTGCATTACCTTGCACTTCTTAGCATTGAATCTAAGCTGCCATACATTTGACCATTCCTCTAACCTTGCCAAGTCCTTCTCATCCTTTCCACCCCACCTTGTGCATCAACTCTGTTGCAGATCTTGTGTCATCTGCAAAGAGACATATTTTCCTTCCAGTCCCTCTGCAATGTCACTTATAAAGACATTGAAGAGGACTGGTCCTAATACTGAACCTATGGTACCCTACTACTAACCCTCTTTTTTCAGATGGACTCCATTTACTATTACTCTCTGTGTCCTATTCTCAACCAATTATTACCCAGGCTGTCATCTTGGGACCCACTCCTGGCTGGCTAACTTGTATATTAATCTTTTGTGTGGGACTGTGTCAAATGCCTTGTTAAAGTCTAGGTAGGCCATGTCCACAGCCCTCCATGATCAACTACTTTGGTCACCCAGTCAAAGAAATCTATCAGATTTGTCTGGCATGACCTTCCGCTGTGAATCCATGCTGCTTGGGTCCTGTGCCCTCTGGCCTCTAGATATTTAACAATTCTTTCCTTCAGAAGTGATTCCATCATTTCCCTACCACTGAGGTTAAACTAACAGGTCTGTAGTTTCCTGCTTCTGCCTGCTCCCACTTTTGTGAAGGGAATCACATCTGCCCTCCTCCAGTCCTCGGTACCACCCCATCCTCCATGATTTGTTAAAGAGGGTAATCAGTGGTGTCACTAGTTCTACCCTTAGTTCTTTTAGAATCTGGGATGAATCATCAGGCCCCATTGCTTTGTCCACCTTCAGTTTTAAGAGTTCTTTCAGAACCCTTTCTTCTGTAAATGGGCTGGTATCAACTTCTGTATCCAGAGTGTTTCTACTGTTTGTTTTAGGTACCTCCCCTCTTCCTTTGTAAATACTGAGCAAAAATATTTGTTTAGTATCTCTGCCTTTTCACAGTCACCTCTGCCCACCCTCCCTCCCTTTATTAAGCCTCACTATCCCTCCCATGGTCTTCCTTCGGCTCCTGATGTACCTATAAGAGGTTTTATCCCTTCTAACTGAGTTGGCTATCTTTCCTCAGTATGGGCCTTTGCTGATCTGACTGCCTTCCAAGCTTTCTTTGCTTTAACTGATACAGTTCTCTGTCCTGTTCCTTCTGTGATTCCTTGTACTTCCTGAATGCTTTCTTTTCTCTTGAACCTTCACTACCACTTCCTTTGAGAACCATAGTGGTTTCTTACCTCGTTTACGCTTTGTTTATTTGCTTTACACAAAGGCTTGATACCTCTGTGATGGCAGTTTTATTATTCCCCATTGTTCTTCCACCCTCCTTCCTGCCCATTTGCTAGTGCATTCCTTAGGCACTCACCCATTTTGGCAAAGTCAGCCCTCCTAAAATCCAGTACCTTTGTCTTTGTATGACCTGACTCTATTGCTGTGTTTATTGTGAACCATACTGTTCGATGGTAGCTAGTTCCCAGATGGCTACTTCTACATCTGTGATCCTCTCTTCATCTCCATTTGAGAGAACCAGGTCTAAGATTGCTCCTTCTTGAGTGGGCTCCAATACTAGTTGTCTAAGGCATGCCCCCTGTAGAGCATCTAGAAAAACCCCATTCTTAGAAGTGGCTGCTGCAACTGCACTCCAGTTAACATCTGGCATATTCAGATCACCCATCAGCAATATCTTCCCTTTTTCTGCCATTCTAAGTATACTTTCTATCATTTCCTTGTCCATTTCCTCCCCCTGAGAAGGGTCTGTATCTAACCCCTGTGCAGATTGTGGTGCCATTGCCGGTCTCCAAATTTACCACAGTGCTTCTTCTCCTCCCTGTTTACCCTTTTGTTCTGTTGCTTTGATTCCTTCCCTTATGTAAGAGCTTCTCCTCCTCCTCTTTTACCTCCCTGTCCCTCCTGTAGATAGTGTATCCTGGTATGTTTACATCCCAGTCATGGTTTTGTGTGTACCATGTTTCTGTGACTGCCACGATATCCAGATGTTCCTCCTCCATCAAGGCCACTAATTCAGGAAGCTTGTTGCTCAGACTATGGGCATTGGTACTCATTGCTCTCCATTTTTTGATGGCTTTACCTTCTGTTGCAGCATCCCCCACTGACCTTTCTACCATGGTCTTTTTCTCATTTAGTACCCTGTTTTGTAGGGGAGGCTGGGATTTTCCTGCTGCTTATCAGTGCCTCCCCCCTTGACTAGTTTAAAAGCTTGCCAATGAAGCATTTAAACCAATTGTTCAAAAGACTTGTTCCCTTCCTGGACAGATGCAGACCATCCTGCCAGTATAGGCTGGTGTCCCTCCAGGTGGAACCCCAGTCCCCAATGAAGCCAAACCCCTGTGCTCCACACCATTTTTTCAACCATTCAACTTCACCAAAGCAGAAACAGATGCCCTGTTTGAGGCCTACCTCGACCAGGAACCGCTGCTCAGTGGACGCCAGAGAACACCACAGGCCCATGCTGCTGCATGGGAAGAGGTGGCCCGTGCCGTCAACCTGCATGGCAGCCACCAGCAGTCCATGCAGGAGTACAAAAAGAAGATGGGCACGGACAGGTGGAGGATTAAGGAGAAGGTGGCTGCCATCAGGGCAGCATGGTCTGCAACCGGTGGGGGACAGCCGGACGTGCAACGCCTGACCCCACAAGAAGAGCGGGTTGCTGGCAGCATGCAGCGTTGTACCATTGAGAGTGTTCTGGGTGGTGGATTCCAGATGGGAAGTAGCCTGTCACTGCATGGTTGGTCCTGGTCTGTCAATGGGGGGGGACATGGTAGGGTAGATACATTAATGCTACTGTTTTTCCTTACAGCTCCTGAGCATCTACATGGGTCAGCAGTGGTGGGCTTCTCCACTGAGGGTGGTAGCATGGAGATAGAGGACGGCCCATCCACCTCCACAGGCATATGAGGGTCAGGGCAACAGTGGGCCTGCCTGGATGTCTGGACTGATGTTGGTGGAGCAGGTGCGGAGGAGGCCCTGCCCGTGTCCCAGTGTGTCAGCATCCATGGATGCCAGCATGCTGAGACTCGGGCTGGTGCAGGATTCTTCACTTATGGTAATGGAGCTAACTTCATGGGCAGTGAGACGTGTGGGCCACAGGATGGCCACACAGCAGGTGACATCACGGGCATGGCCATGGGTGGTGCCGCCATGGAGGCCTGCATGACATCACAGTCCCAGCCTGTGCCTGTCTGCATCAGTGGGGCAGCACTGGTGAGTGTCCAGGACAGTGGGGCTGTTGCGGCCACTGCGGTGGCACCATTGAGCCCTGGAGAGGGGCAGCTGGAGGGGCAGTGTCAGCAGTCGGCCAATGGCCATGGGGGTACAGTGTCAGGGGGCAGCATCAGTGCATCACCTGTGGACATGCCCAGGTCTGGCCCTGGTGTGCAGCACCCACCCTCAAGGGATGCTGACCATCAGGGCCATGAACACCATGAGGGACAGCATGCCGATCAGGCAGAAAACCTCTTAGATGAGCATGCCCGCATACTCCAAGCATCAGTCAATCAGCAGGTGTGGCTTGTGATGGCGGTGGATGCACTCAGTGCGGCTCTGCACCAGGCAGAGCAGCGGCGCAGCAGAGACACCGCTCTGATCCTGGCAGGGATGGACCGGATGCGGGAGGATGTGACCGCTGCCATTGATAGGCAGACACAGGCGATCACAGCTGTCATGGCCACAATGGGCACACAGTTATTTGCCCATGTGTCGCAGACACTGCACAGTGCAATGTCCACCCATTTCCTTCGTCATGCGAGACCCTCCTTGTTGACACCGGGTTCAGCTGTGGGCATCCCGAGCATGCTTGGTGCAGACATGTTCAGTGTGCTGCAGACCCCTGCGCGAGCATGGTCACGTTCATGTAGTGGAACCCCTGGGTGACCGTCGGTGCCACTCCATGGGGCCAATGGTCAGCCTGTCACTGCTGGAAGGTCTCGGCGGGGCCGCCCACGCATCTATGGTGGCCGTGGCACTGTGGCGCGTGACTGACCTGTCTCCCACCATGGCTACTGTCTGATGCTGCCCTGTGTGCATTGTGTTGTTCAGCGTGCAATGCAATGGTGGGGTACCTGGCCCTGCACGCATGCACATGTTCCATCTGCACACCCTCCCGGCTGCTGTCCACTGTGGCATGTGCATGATGATGCCTGCATTGCGCTGTCCACCACTGTGCAATGGTGCCCAGCGTCTGACACATGCACAATGACAGTCACTGGGCGTGGTGGTCTGTGGACGTGTGTGTGGCTCGGGGTGATGGTGGGGGTCAGCATGCCTCCTACCCTTTGTGCATGTCTTGTGAGGGGTGTGTGTGTGTGTGTGTGTGTGTGTGTGTGTGTGTGTGACCGCATGCCATGTTAGACCTTGCCCATCCCTGACAGCGTGTGCAGTTCCATGCTTAGCCAATTCCTTAATGGCATGCCCCCGTGTTTGTCCATGCGTGTTTGTGGGTTATGCCTTTGCCACTGGTGGTTGCACATGGCCCCATGACTTACCTAGGTTGGTTGAAGTGCTCCTCTGTGATGGTGTCCCATCCGGATCAGTTAGGGGTCTGCATCGACCGAAACTGCTTACATCTACCATCTTCTGGCGTCCTCTGTCATCCCCATCACTGTCCCCTCTCTTTGACCTGTCACAGCTATTCCAGTCATTGGCCATGTTGTGCAGGATGCAACAGGTCAGGAAAAGCCTGCAGGCCTTTGAGGGGCTGTACTGTAGGGCAACACCAGATGTGTCCAGGCAAAGGAAACATGCCTTTAGCATCCCGAATACCAGCTCGATGACACTGCATGTGGTGGCATGTGCCTCATTGTAGTGTTGCTGCGATGGGGTCACAGGCCGCCAGTGTGGTGTGAGCAGCCAGGGATGGAGTGGGTATCCACTGTCACCTGTGTGTAGAGGGTGGACGTTAGTTTGGTGATCAGCGTCGCCCTGCCTTGGGCCATCTAGGCCAATACCCATGTCACCTCTGACTATGCCCATCCCAAGCTCCATGTCTTTCTGCGTGCTTTGCACACTCACCCACTAGGTGGCCAGTGGGGATGTCCCCAGTCTCGAACCTGTGGCACAGTGCTGACTGGTGCCAGATGAAGGCATCACCTACTCCCCCAGGGTGCATGGCACAGACTTTGATTATGCGCCCCATGGCATCGCACACCACCTGGCAGTTGATGCTTGCATACCCCTTCCGATTCATGTATGCGGCCTTCAGGGCCAGGTGGTGTGCAGATGGCCACATGGGTGCAGTCTATTACTCGAGCATGCTGAGCCATGCTACCCTGTGGAACTCCTGTACTTGTTTGCAGTGCGCTCCGGCTACATTGTGCTGGGGAAATGGATGTACTCCGCATCATGTGGCAGCAGTGCGCTGGGGAGTGGGTGAGGTGGCATTACTGGACCAACTGGGTTATGCCTGTCATGTCCCCTGTTGGTCTCTGGAAGGTACCTGTGGCGAGCAGGCACATGCAAGCTGTCACTGCGGTCTCACTGATAGAGCATGAGCTCCGTGGGTGTGCAGGTGCCTGCATCACATCACTGCACAGCTCACAGAGCCACCTCAGAATCACCGGTTCAGGCGATGCTGGCCCTGATCTCAGTATCAGTGTATAGCTCAAAGCTGGTGCCGGGCTCATTGCTGCCTGTTGAGGGCATACCACCGACAGGCCTTTCACAGCCGCCCCCTGCTGCCTGCCTTCTCATCCCCTCTTGACTGCCTCCATCATGATGGGTGGCACTGGCTGTCTCGGCATGTTACCCCCCGACAGCTGTTTCTGTGTTCCCACTGTCCTTGCTGCTACTTCCCTGCACCAGGAACACCACCCTGTAGTGGCCTCAGTGCTCAGTAGCACTTTCCCGCATAGGCTTTTGCACTGTGGTGAGAGCTCCCCACACCTTCTCTGTTCCTGGGGTTCCAGGTGCTCTGCCTCTGTCCTGCCTGTCCTGCTCTCAGTGTGTGTTGCCTGTGTGGCTGCCTACGGTTCAGCAACATGTGCCTTCCTGCAGCATTCTTGTGCCTCTCTCTTGTTCCTTTTTATTTTGGCTCATTTCGCTGCTCATTGCCTTCCACTTTCTCCCCTACTGCCTTGGTATGTTGTTGAATATCACTTTCTCGCCATTTATGCATGGTTCCTCCCCTTTCAGTTGTGCATGCATTCATTATCATTGCGCTCTTGCCTGGTGATTCAGAGGGTGCATTTGCCTCCCGCTGAATATCGCAGAATGGCGCATTTTCAGACTTGTGCAGGCGCATACCTATTGCGCATGGCGCAACCCTTTTGAATATCTGGGCCACTGTGCTTAAACCTACATATCTTAAAAACCATACATCCAATTTTAAAACTGTAAAAAGAAAAGGTTTTCAGGACAAAACTTTTTTGAAAATGAGCGAGGTTTGGTAATGTCTGTTTAACTGGATTTAATGTTGTGTAAGGTTGTTTTCATATTTTAATAAATTCTGATGATTTTATCTAAATATAATTATGCTCTGTTTACTTAGTTATGCAAAAATATTAAATGTCTCTAAAATTGTTGGTTAAAATTGTTAAAATATACAATAAACATCTGTCATTGTCTAAATATAAATTTTGCAAGTTTTTTACCATTTTTTTAGTCAGAAATCAATATCTGAATCTGTTATTACAGCTTGAGTTTTTGTTCCACTCTACTGGTTGGAATTTTTGCAGTGTTTAATTCTTCTTACACACTGATTTTAGTTTACGAATATGATTATCAATTTTTTTGTTTTTCCCCTAGTTTCATAAGAACATATTTACACATTACCTTAGGAGGACTATCAGGAAGGAAGTGCTTTGTGAGGTCAAGTGATATAAATAGGAAGAACACTTCCAGTGTAGGTCAGTGAGCTGACAAAGGAAATGGATACATTTTTTAGTGCTGGAGGTCTCTCTATGATTAATTGCATATTTGCTGTAGTTAAAATGTGTAATTTCATTGAAATAAACTATTTTATTTTATTTTTGTAATAAAATCCCATAATAAGTATAGGGAAATGTATTTTATTTGTGTTTGCTTTATCATACTGTAAATAAAGTATGATGTTGTTCATGTAAAGTTTCACAGTCTTTCAGTAAACATCATGTTACATAAATCTGTGTATCATTTAATTTCCTGGCATAGTTTATTTTTGGGGTGTTGTATTATGGGATGGTTTAAGGTGAGGGAATGACTGTATGATGAAGCACTGTGTGTTAGTGGGGGTGGGGGGGGTCCTGCATTCATAATACAGGCTCAGATGCACTTCATATGTTCTGGGGAAATGAGATGATGAGAGGGGCTGTATGCATGTAATAATGGTGCTAACAGACACTGTAGATACATTATGGGTATACATATAGGATGATGAAACTGCTGAAAAGGCACTGGTAATTTGGGGTATACTGTGTAATGGGGAAGGGGGTGGGTGTGCCTGTACCAAGGAATGATGCTCATAGGCACTGCAGTCATTTTGTGTCATTAATTGGCACCCATCCTTGGGGTATATTCAGTTGTAGGGAAGCAGGTGGGGCTGCCTGCACCTGGTAATGGTGTTCATATGCCATGCAGAGACATTGTGGGTACACATACAAGTTGATGATGTGGGCACCTGTAAAGGTTGTGTACTATGTGCTGTGTCACATGGTTTGCTTGCATACACATGTGATATGTTGCAGCATTCAATATGGCGCACTGTGTGGGTGGGAAGGAGTGTGGGTATGCCTGCACCATGGAGTGATGCTCATTGGCACACATGTGTACTATGTGCTATGTTTCATTTGAATGGACTGTATAAGTCATACACTGGCACTGATCACATCCCAGTGCATCAGAGGTAGGGCTGGTCTGAAGCATTATGAGCACTAGGGACTAAACAAGTGGTTGTGGAGTGATTTGAACTTGAATAGAACATTACAGTGCAGCTGAGGGTAATGCTGGAATGAATCTTGATGTGTACAATGGACTACACCATGGTGACTGAGGAGGGATCCATGTCAGTGATGCACATCACAGAGTATCAGAGATAAAGGTTGGACTGAAGACTGATGAACAGATGGACTAAATCAGTGACTCTGGTGGGATTTGAACCTGAACAGCACTTTACCATGCAGTAGAGGTCAGGGCTGGACTGACACCAGACCAGTCAATGGACTACACCATTGGCTGTGGAGGGATCTGAACCTGAAAAGCACTTCACTGTTCACTACAGTTTGGGGCTTGACTATGGCTGTGGAGGGATTTAAACCTGAAGAATACTTTACAGTGCATCAGAGATTGGGGCTGAACTGATGTCATAAGAATTGATGGACTACACCAGTGGATGTGGAGGGTTTTGAACATGAAATGCACTTCACAGTGCATTACAGGATTGGTCTGGACTGATGCATGGTATGTCAATGGACAACACCATCAGCTGTAGAGAGATCTGAACCTGAAATGCACTGCACTGTACACTACAGTTTGGGGCTCGACTGACGTATGATAAGGAGATAGATCTTACAAGTGGCTGCGGAGGGATTTGAACCTGAAGAATACTTTACAGTGCATCAGAGATTGGGGCTGAACTGATGTCATATGAATTGATGGACTACACCAGTGGATGTGGAGGGTTTTGAACATGAAATGCACTTCACAGTGCATTATGGGATTGGTCTGGACTGATGCATGGTAAGTCGATGGACAACACCATAATTTGAGGAGGGATCTGAACCTAAAATACACTTCACTGTTCACTACAGTTTGGGGTTCGACTGATGCATGGTAAGGAGCTAGATCTTACAAGTGGCTGTGGAGGGATGTTAACCTGAAGAACACTTTACAGTGCATCAGAGGTTGAGTCTAGACTGACATCATACGAGTAGATGGACAACACCAGTGACTGTGGAGAGATTCAAAACTGATTTGGCCTTTACAGTGCATCAGAGATTGGGGCTGGATTGATGCCAGATAAGTTGAAGGCAACACAATTTTTTTTCATTTTAAACAATCAGCAACTGCGTACTAGGGAGAAAACTCAAGTGCAGAGCATGAGTCAAACATGCTACTGACCCTAACCCACTTATCATCCATAACGCAGGGAGCAACATGCCACATAGATTGTAACATAGCCATAATCCGAACATAAACTCTTTAGAAAGTAACAAAAGGGCTGAATTCATGTGACCTCATCTAGTACATGCACAAGAAACACTCTTTTCCATCAGGAATGCCAGCCGGATCCATGGGATGTCACCACACAGGATGACCAGAAATTATCCCCAAATGAACAAAGTGACAACTATGAAAACTTTTATCATAAATGAAAATAAAAACAAATAAAGTAAATACAGATTACAAATCAAGGTTTTGGCACCAAAATGAAGTATTTTAGGATGAGAGCAGCACCTCCATCTTGAAACTATGTTTCCAGTCACCATGCTCTTCCTGCACCAGCGTGTGCTCTGACTGGTTAATGGAAATAGTGACGTGTACAATAAGCATAGAGCAAGCATGGCAACAGTGAGGATCAATATGACCAAATGGTGATGCACTACAGAGCTAGGGCGGGTGCAGGTGAGGGCTGTGACCCCTAACTGAAACATCAAAAAAAAAAAAATCACTGTACACTCCAGAGCCCAGACAGCCACTTTCCCTCCAGTGACGGCTGTAAAAAATACGAGTCCTTGCTTGAATGCTAAATAAGGATTTAGTCTAATGTTTCAGGCACACACATTGAATAGAATAGTGGAAGACACAACAAAAAGATCTGCATGCAGGTTCCCTGGTGCTTTGACAACTAAGGCTTCATCAAGGGGATGGTGCCTGCATCTAAAACAATCCCTTTATACCAGTTAAATTAAGAATTGATGATGTCAGAAAATCTGACCAATCACAGAGCTCGATTTTTTAAATACAGAAATATTCAGTTCACTTATTGGTATAAATGGACTAATAGTTATAACAATCATGATATCAGTCACAACATGTTATTGTAGAAAAATACCTAAAAAGACATAAAAAAATACACCAAAAGTGGTAACGGCCAATCAGATTGCTCGAATAAAAAATGTGTAGAGTTATGAAATGAATTATAATTGTCAACCTGATCAACGCAACATATTTACACTAAAGCAAGATGATTTGTTTTTACAAGACAAACTAATGGCAGAATGAACATAATACATTTTTCACAGCACATGCAAAAAATAGTAAATTTATTTATTTATGTATTAAGGTTTGTTTTCTCAAAAATAGCCAATTGGAACACATATTATATTGGGTAAAATCAGTAAGGGTACGATGTCCTCTATTAGCTGGTACAACTCAATTCATCAAATGTTAACAAATGCTCGAGCTGCACCAAAAAAGAGGTATGTTTTTTTATGACGCCATATGGCGTCATCAGGAAAGAATGAGTTTTTAAAGGATTCTACTCTGTTACATGCCACCACCACCTCAGCTGGTAGTGCATTCAACTTTTCTACCACCATATCCATAAAGACATGCCTCCTCATATCCCTCCTTGATCTACCACCCTCCAATATTATGTCATGGCAACTGACAACTGATGGTAATAAAAGTTAAAATAATAAAAGTAATATACTCACTTGTTCTGTCAGCCTCCACTGTGGCCCGGTGTTGGGCTCTGCTGGCTTCTTCTGCTGTGTCCTCTTCCTCTTCCTTCTACCACCATTCCCTTTCAGGGTCAGAGATCTCCCTAGTGTCTCCAGTAATGGCCCGTCACGCCTCTGGATGTCATCCCACTTATGTTAAATTTACTTCACAGAGCGGGGTTGGACACCATCTCCCTCTTTGGCAATACTTGCCTGTATGGCCTCCAACAGTTCCCCCCTCTGTTTTATGGGGAGTCTCTCAGGCCCATACAGCTCTTTTGCATGTGCTATCAGCTCCCTTACTGGCACTGCCACCTCCTTATCGCGTGAGGCTGGTGCACATTGTTTGTCAGTGCCAGCATCAGCACTGGTTGAGGACTGAGCATGAGGCTGACCCGCTGGCCCCTGCTCCTGCTGCTGAACATTGCTGGTGTTTCAGCAACTTCAACTTCCTTCCCCCACATTCTGCTGCTGCTGCTGCTGGTCCCCTTCCTTCTCCTCCACATGCCTGCTGCTCCCCCCCAATCCTGATTCTGCAGTTGCAGACATGTTTCTCAATCTCAGTCTCTCAACTGAACTAAATTAGCTATCTCTCAGTCTGAGTCTGACTCTGTGACTTTTCCTGTGTTTCTCACTATCGTGGATTCGCAACACAGGAAATGGTGAAATTTTCAATTTCCAGTTCTGCCTTTATAATTGTGACCTTTTAGTTCCGCATTTAAAGGGTAATCACGCACTTATAATAGGAACACAGTATACACCTGTGGAACTTTGTCTCTGTGGTGTAATACATACATGTGAAAAAAGTCACCATAATTGGGGTATTTCAGTTTTGATCTGTGGAAATCTTTTTCACTTACATACATCACAGAATCGAGAAACTATCCGCGACTGCAAATCATTATGCAAAATTGTTTTCCTCATATAGTGTGCAGAGGTCAGGACATTTTGCTGTCTTATAAAAAGGGTCGGAGAAATTGAGGTTTCTGATTGGTTGTAAACAGTCTATCAGCCCTATGTTAATGTTTCATTATCAACATACATGTACAGCCTAATCACTTGCTGAACAAGGTTGAATAGTATAGAAAACAATTTTATTATAATAGCAATAAGATGCTACCATGGATTATGGTAATGGTCAGAGACAGTTAATCACACTGTAGGAGCATGTATCACTCAGCTATGCCTTGTGTTACATTTCACCCCTAGAGGATGATTACCAGGCCATTAACATAACCCTTGGTCAGGTGTTATTGCTTAAATGAAGTCTAGTGTTGTTATTTAAAATTTTTGAGTAACATACTTTTAAAAACACACAGCTTGTTCAGATGGGGACCATGATATCTTGCAGCTAATGTTTATGTGGGGTGGGATAGATGTTTTTTATCATATTAAACATTAGATGGTTCGGGGGAGGCCCGGGGGGGACATGTGAGTGAACAGGCTGGTTGTTAAAAAGGTTCTGAACAGACTGTTTGCACATTAGGTAGGGAGTGCTGACACACTACATAGTGAGAGGATGTACACAACTCTTACTCCAGCAGCACATGTGTGCCATGCCCATAGTGTTATGACTTCCACAGCCGCTGCCCGAGACCACAAGCCCGGACGCTCTCCACTGAAAGCCAAGACCCCAGCAGGGCTCCCAGTTCAAGACTCCGAGGGAGATTCTGCCCACGGGCGGACGGTGCTTCCACAGCCACCACCAGAGACCACAAACCCGGACACTCTCCACTGAAAGGTATGGCAAAAGCCGTTAGCCAACCGGAACGCAAGCGCCTTCTTCAGCCTCGCCCTGTTTGGTCCGCTGTCCAATATTACTTTGGCCTTGTTAAATTTTCTGAAAAGGGGCTGTAATTGTTGTTTTTGCTTGAAATGAATGTTTAGTTTTACTGTTAGCCTGCTTCCCAATGCCTTATTGTGCCTGCTAATCTTAAAGCCTTGAAGTGATAACAGCTCCTTTTCAGCTGTGTCTCTGGGCTCCCGACTGTTGGGCGTCAAACTAAATAGGCCCCTTTGTTGTATAAATTTTATTCCTGTTGCTGGACTGCATTGCCTTTAGTCTCCAGCTAGTATTTAACTTCCTCCTCTTTCCTCAGCTGAGACCCCAGCAGGGCTTCCAGCTCAAGACTCTGAGGGAGACTTGGCCCCCGGGTGGACGGTGCTTCCACAGCCGCCGCCCGAGACCACAAGCCTGGATGATCTCCACTGAAAGGTACGGCAAAAGCCTTTTTTTCCACCTGTCCACCTATTCCCCACCCCTCCTCGTATTAAATACGCATACGCCCCACTCTTAGTCATTCCCACACCCCTTTAGTCTCTCTCTCTCTCTCTCTCTCTCAACAAACTTAACCACTGAAGAACCCTTTTATGCTCCCAGTCAAGTTCACCTACACAAAATCAGACACTGCTCATATTCTGACCCCTTAGATCTCGGGGATTCTAGTGTTGCCGGTCCTACTAAGTACCTGATGGGCAAGTTAAACTCTCAGGGCCAGTGACACTCTGCCTCTGATTGCATTACCTACCATGTCTACGGCCTACATCACAAACTCCTGGCTCTGGTCCTCTGAAGCAGCCCACCAAGAATGTCTGGTCCGCTGAAGCAGCCTAACAAGAACGTCTAGGTGGCACCTTGTTGCAGCACCATTGGTGACCCCACATCTCCTTTCTATCTCATCCCTGTTGTAGTGGTTTGGGTTATTAAAGCTGGCCTAAGCCATAAATCCAACCAGCTCCATTGTATCTGTGTCATCTTCCAAACCCATTATGAGGGGTGCTCTCTTTGGATCACGTTTGCTTCCCCTCCTTCGTGCCCTGTCACGGTGCCTAAGTTCACTCAGCTTGCTGGCAGTGGGACTCATGGCACCCCAGTGGGCTGCTGAGTACACCGCTTCTCCTCTTACAATCACCTCTGTGCCCTCAGACTTCCTTGTTGCGACCTCTCTCCAACTCTTTGCACAGGATTGGGACCTGTGCAAACTGCCACTGCAGAGTATATTCACCACTTTAGCAAGCATTTACCTCCCTTGTTGTCTTCCTGCTAGGGTTTTAGTATCTGCAGTTCTAGCTCGATTCAGATACAACCATGTGACACCTCTCTCACAGCATACTACCCGCATCAAACTTTCACAGCTAAAAAAACTTAAAATGTCTCTAGCCTTTACCAGGAAGCTACTTCTCCTCCTTCTGCTATGCTCTGGAGATGTCAAGCTTAATTCCGGTCCATTTCAAACTATCACTTCCCCCTCGGACCTTGCAAACCTGAAAGGCATGCAATTTTTGCACATGAATGTATGTAGCTTGCTAAAAAAGTTTTCATTAATACAGGCCTGGGTCACTCACACCAAACCAGATGTATTAGTTGTCTCTGAATCTTGGCTCAGTCCAGCCACACCTGATAGGGAAATTAGCATTCCTGATTACTCCCTATTCAGAGCTGACAGGCCTACCTAGGGGTAGCGGCCATATATGCAAAGGTAACACGGTAACATGTCTAGAAACAACATCCGTTGCTAACCAATTCAAATGCTTGGTTCTAAAGCTGGAGATACCCTCATCCTCAGAGCTATGCATTATAGGTTGCTATAGGCCACCCTCTGCTGGACCCCAAATCCTTACCCACCTAACTAATCAACAATCAACAATCAATTTGCAATCAACGCCCCTGTAAGACTTGTGGGCTCATTCCTACCTCAGACTGTGTGGTTACATCACAAAACAGACAATTCCAGGTGCATGGGAGTTATACATGCATGTCACGACATGTTGTTTATTTCATTCAGTGCAAGAGATGTCCACAAACAGGTAATGTAGGAGAACCCAACAGCTCCGCACTAGGATGAACTCACACAGACATACTATTACAGCAAGGAAGACTGAAAACCAGTGGGGCACCACTTCTCCCAGCTCTGACCACTCAGTCTCAGATATGTCAGTAATGGTCTAAAAGGAAATCTCAAAACACACAACAGAGACGCAGCTTTTGAGATTAAACATTTTACATCTCAATATGGTAGCAGATGGATGAATGTTGATCTTTGGCTTTATGGGACACTACAGAAACTAACATCCAGATCTTTCTTCAAACTGACATATTATAGGACTTCAGTATGTGGGATGTGGATGCGTGTGTGTATGTATGTGTGGTATGTGTTAGAGGTATGTGTGATATAACAGATGTGGGCTTAAGTGTCACATTGAGGTAAGTCCGCTTGATATATGAGTTAATGTGTTACTATTCTTATTTCACACACATATAATGAATATTAATTTTTCACTTTTTTATCTTTGCCTGGGGATTGATTCCATTGCACCATATTCAGATTACCTGTCGTAGTGTACATACAGGAGTGTTATCACACTGTTATATATAATTTGTAACTCTGTACATATTGGGGTAAGATCTCATTTGCATGGGGTCCTCACAGATCTTTTACATTAGGCTATTGTAGTAATTTGTGGATATAGGTATGTTAGACCTTGGTCTTACATATACTTTATATTTACTTTAGTTACCTTATCCTGGAGGATGGCAGGTTTATTTCATGGTAGTTCTATCTGTATCTTGAAATGTTACTTTGCAGATAGTAGTACGTTAAATAGTGTTACATTTTACTTGTAGATATTAGAGACATAAGCCCTTTTACTCAGGATTTCATGACAAGTTGAATTCCTTTTGGGGAACATCTGCAGTGACTGAAGATAATATAGGTTCACTAGGAGAGTGTGTAAGAGATGTGTGTGTGTCTGTGGGAGAGAGAGAGAGAGAGAAAAAGGGGGAGAGAGACAGAGAGAGACTAATATCTCTTTTGGTTATGTATTCCCCACCCACATTATTGTGATGTGGGGTGGGTTAGGTTGTATTGTTTGTAATGAAGAGGAGGAGAGAAATTACATTTTTATCTCTTTTTCAGATTCCTTAGACACTTGTGGTACATCAAGTTGCTACATTCTTCTGTGTATATGTTGACATCAGTACATATCAGGCTACATGGTCTAATTCCTTGAGGTTCCTGACTAGAGTTTTTGTTTGACACTAATGTTATCAATTATATTTAAATTATCATTTATGTAGGCCTGAGGTTTTTGAAATTTCTTGGGCCTTATATGCTATTGAGAATACAGCTGGGTGACAGGGTCCAGCTAGGTTTACACATCACACAGTGTGCTGATGTTTTTAAGACAACTTTACTGGTAAATTCTTTCTAGAATGCTAACATTGTTTCATGAGCCCTATAACAATCTTAGTTTGTCTTTAATCTGGGTAATTTTTTCAGTAGTCACATCCTTATATAACTGTGACCTCATAGCTTGATTTAAGTTATCCTGCTTCAGCAGTGTTATGTCAATTAGATTTATATGCAGAAGGAGATTCTTTGTGTGTTCACCGAGCACATCTGACCAAGGTTATTTCTGGCTGAAGGCAGTATTGTACTATTAAACTTCTCTGACATCATCTTCTGTTTTTTTTTTTTAAATGAGTATTTTAAACCAACGGGGATTTTTTTCTGTTTTTCTCTGCATTATCTAGCTGTTATAAGTATTGCATTTTCTAAACAACTGCCATGAGCTTCTGAAGGACTGGTTGGTCCGAAAGCTAGAGCACTTTGTTCTTGTTACATCTATGTTGGTCCATTAAAAGGTATCAAATCATTTGCTTCTGGATCCACCTAACTAATGTTATGGAACATGGCTCCTTTGAAATGGTCATCCTTGGGGACTTAAATTTTGATTGGCTGACCCAAGCCATGGGCTAACACAACTTATTGGTGAGCCTACTCATCCCAACAAAAATTGCCCTGCTAATAGTACTCTGCTGGATCTCATCTTAGTAAGCAAACCACACCTCTTCTCCCACACAGGTGTATTTTTCTCTGTTGTTAGTGACCATAGCATTATTACTAGCATAAGGTCAGTCCAGTGCCCACCGTCCATGTCGAGGTTCTCTATCAAGCGGTCCAGATGTAATTTTGATCTGTCCACCTACCTTAATGATTTAAAATCTTCGATGCTCTGGCAGGACTTTTACTTAACCAATTCAGTCCAGCTTGCCTATGAGATCTTTTCCGAAATGATGACTGCATCCCTAAACAAGCATGCCCCCCTTGTGAAAACCAGGGTAAGGAGAAGAACCTGTCACTGGTTCACATCTGAACTCAAACTTTGGAAGAAAGCATGGTCTACGAAGGCCCTAATGGATTGGTGTAATTTTAGGAATGCCAGGAACGCCTGCACCAAAATGATAAGAGATGCTAAGACATCCTTCTATTGTTCAGAACTTGAGTCTGCCTCTAGGAGCTGTGCCAAATTTTGGAATTCCGTCAAGGACATGTCTGGACATACCCCTGGAACCTCCTTGCCTGCAAAAATCTTCTCTGGCAATGGCACCATCTGTGACAAACAGGAAATTCTGGATGCTTTCAACAACCACTTTGCTACTGCAGGTCTTGCCTTTGATAACTCACCTGCATATTCCCTGCATTCTCAATGCAATGTGCATGACTCGGAACCTCTCTTAAACAGTTCAGTATTTTCCTTTCAGCATATTTCATTGAGGGAGGTCGAAGATCTCCTACTAAAGCTGGATGAGAAAGATTGCTTGGCGCCTTTACTTTCTTTGAATCCTTCTTCCTAAAGGTCACTTATATGTCCCATCTGCACCAATTACCCACTTATTCAATCTCTCTCTCTCTATCCTCGGTGTACCTCCTGCCTTCATGGAAAATAGCACACGTTATACTTTTGTTCAAATCGGGGACCTCATGCACTTAAATAATTACAGACCAATTTCATTACTACACTATCTTGTCTAAACTATTGGGAAAAATAGTAAGTAAGCAACTGACAGCTTATGTTGAAACTATGAATCTTCTAAATCCTATGCAATCTGGCTTCAGAGCACAGCACAGCACTATCATAGCCCTTGCTGAAGTGACCAATGATTGGCAACGGGACCTGGAAAACAAGACATTTGTCTGCACAGTGTTCTTAGACTTAAGCAAGGCCTTCAACACTGTCGACCATGATCTGCTTCTTTCCTCTCTCATGGCTATAGGACTGGATGCTCTGTCCCTTCATTGGTTTATTGATTACCTCTCTAACCGTTGGCAGTAAGTAAAATCTAATGTTGAACTTTCTCCTCTTAAGCTCCTGAAAAGAGGGATCCCTCAAGGATCAATCCTGGGCACACTATTGTTCGCAATTTACGTGAACAACTTAGACAATAACACAACTAAGGCCAACATTCATCTGTTCGCAGATGACATGGTCCTTTACCTAAGCCGCTCCTCTCCTGAAATAGCCTACAAAGATCTACAATCGGAATTTAACATCTTTCAGAGCCATCTGCTTAACAAAAAATTGTTATTAAATGCAAAAAAAATCAAGGATATGCTGATCTCACCTTTCCTCTCAGATACTAAATCAGCCATGGCTAGTTCCATTCCTCAGATTACCACAATCTTGGGAGAAAACCTGGAATACGTAATCAAATTCAAGTACTTGGGGGTGTGGCTTGATCACAAACTTTCCTTCACGGAGCATATTGAAGACCTCCTAAAGAAACTAAGACAGAGGTTTGGCCTCTTCTTTAGGATAAATAACTACCTCACCTGTAATGCCAAGAAGAGGCTGGTAAAACCACATTTCTCCTTGATCAATCTATTCTGACTTTCTCTATAGTCACTGCCCAGCCTTGCATCTTACTAAACTTGATACTTTGTATCACAGGCCCTGAGATTCATCATTGACTACTTTCTCACCACCTCACCACTGTGCCTTTTACAGCCGCGTGATGTGGTCCTCCTTCACTTCAGGAGACACAAATGCTATATTCTAGACCTTCAAAGCTATTATTGAACTTCCCCTCATATATCTCGGCTTGTCTGACCACTATGCGAACCTGGTGTCTATGCCCTGAGAAGCTACCCCCTCATCTACCTGAAGGTACCTAATCTAAAAACCTGTCTCGGGAGATCGGCCATAAGTTTTGCGCTGTCCTCTTTGTGGAACACTGTACAAAAAGCTTTGAAGCTCAGCTCCCCAGTCAGCCTATTCTCCTTTAAGACCCTATACGATCACTTAGTGGAAGAATTCTGCAACTGTTTCCCCCGTCATTAAAAAAAAAAAACTGCACCATGGCCGCCTACGCCCACTTGGGCCCTGCAATTCAGCCTAGCTCATACAGCTATGCATGTCCTTCCCCTAGCTCACCTTTGCACGACACATTCATTGCCATGGGCCTTGTCAATGGCCCTTTGTCCTGGTATATCCCTCTTCCCCATATCAGTGTTGTCCTGGCCACATTCCCTATCCCCCCCTCTGTCATCCTGTCCCTATTTTTTTCTTATCCCCACTCTTCTATCTCCTGCCCTCCTGGGCCCACGAGAACAAGTAGGTCTCCTATATATCTTTTGATCGTGTATGTATCACCAGTTTGTCTATGTTATTCCTGTATTGACCTCTCCAAACGGAACCATGTCCATGTTGACTTGTACTCAAGCACTTTTTATTGTTAAAGTTGTATTGAACTTTTGTTCCTTATATGTTCATAACTGTGCATCATTACATCGTTTGGATTGTATCTGCTTTTTTGTCACCTTGTGTAACAGGTCCATCTTGTAAATGAGCTTGCTCAATGAGTTCAGCTGTATAAATAAAGACTTTGATTAATTGACTTGATTGATTGATTGACTTGTTACTAATGAGTTGTTTCCCTTCTGGTTCCTCAACTATATGATTTTTTTCACTTTTCAAGTCTGCATCTCTAATGGTTGCTGGTGATACTTCTGCTCATGCTGTCCTGGCTCCAAATGTTCCCATGCCAGGGACAGTCATGCCAATAGCTGTATTGGTGGGCAATGAAAAGTGCACAGGTACGTAATTCAAGCCTTCACACAAACATTGATGACTGAGAAACATGCATTATTCTTGGCATTTACAGAATGTTTATTCCCTGGTAGTGTAATAGCTGAGGATAGATTATGATTACGTTCAAACTAAAGCAGGTGGGTGGGTGTTGAGGGGAGGATAGTGGTGGATTAACTTCTGCAGGCACAGACGACTTGTCCATAATTTACATTACACAAATTGACAGTATATTCTCAGTAGGTAGTCTGGCAGAACTGCTGCATGCTGCTGTTGTGTCTCAACAAAATACTCACCGTTGTGGTTCTCTGATGTATGTCTGCAACTGTTGTGTGTTTTTTTTTCAGGCATGCCTCAGAATTCCCTAAAGCTTTTTGACTCCTGCTGTTGACCCTGCGCTGTAGCTTCATCATGGCATTGCCATGCCAACTTTCCAGGTAAGTATGTAATATTTATTTTAATGTTTAATGACAGCATGCAATTGATTTATTTCTTCTATTAAGGGTTGATTCTGACCGTCTTTGAGACAGGCATTTTGAGTTCAGTTTCCAGTGGGGGCGAGGGGCAGTATAGTGGCAGTGGTTATACTGACTGCACTAGTAGGTGCAGCATAGCATTTCTGCTGACACTGAAGGTTTATTAGGTAAAGATAAAGTAGTTTCTTGTTTTTTTTTTCCTTGACAGAGCAGGTGTTGTTTATAAGCTAAGTATTATCAATCCATTCTTGTCTTGTGTTTCTGTGACTGTACATGTGCTTCGCTTTCAGGTTTGCCTCACTATGGTTTTCTGACTGCTGCTGCCATTGCTTCTACTGTTGCTGTGAGCCTCCCTTACTCTGACAGGCTTGTGGCTTCCTGATGTGTTTATCACACAAATGCCTAGGTAGGTCATCAATATTTTTTAAAATAACAAATATGTGTATCATAATGAGATAGGGGGATGTGCTGATGGTCTTTGACACAGTCTGATGGCGGGGAGGATGGTGGGTGTGTGTGTGGACAGTGATAGCAGTAACGGTGGAGGATTACCGGCTTAAGGTCTGATGCATATTCGTCATGTAAAGTGACACTATGTTCTGAGTGAGTGTTTTTTGTTTTCAGGTAAAGAAGGTGTTTTTAACACAGACACTGATTGTAATTCGTTCCATTTTGTCTCTGTAACGAAGGGTGTGATTGCTATTTCAGGTTTTTGACACTGTAATGCTTTATAGATGCAGATGCAGCTACAGATGACATGAACCTGAATTTACCCAACAGCCAAGACTGCTGCATCATGGTTTGTTGACAATCACACATGCACAGGTAAGTATCTTTGGTGCTTGCTTTATTTTAACCTTCATTTTCCACAACCAGGTACAAATATATAGAAATCAGATGCATTTCTTCACAGTTACAGAAATAAGGCCAGATATGGGGTGGGGTGGGCAAAAGGGAGGACAGAGAGCACTGAGAAAGTAGTAGAAATAATACTTTGTTGCACATTAGGTAGTGACAGTTGGGCGAGTAGGTGCTGCTGGGTAGTGAATTGATATGATGTTCAGAATCTTTGATGTAGCCATACAGCAGTAATACATAAGCAATAAGACATGACACGACAGGGTGTGCATGAAACATATTTTACCACACAGCCAGGGGTGTAATAAGGCACTAGGCCTTGGGTGAGTGCCTTTAGCCCCGGTCGTGCGGTAAAATATGTTCCATGCACACACCTAGAATGTCTTATTGCATTTATAAAATGGACTACATTTGTTTTGTGTATTACAGTAAGAAAAACTTATGTGTTTTGTACAAAAAAAATATTTGAATATGAAAATTTATGATAGAAAATAGTCCTTCTGACTACTTGATAATGACATCATGGACAGGACAGGAGACAGAGTGAATGCATACCAAAGAGCTGAAATCATCCAATACTGGCAGTGACTCTGCGAGTATTCAGTGATGACTGACAGAGACTGCAGGCAGCAAGATGATGGCTGGTTAAAAGAATCTGAACAACAATGACACCCCGCAACTCTGCAGTTGATCCCTCACACCTGCATTACCTTCAGTGTCCCATGTAACACTTGAGTGGTGAGGAAGAAACTGCACACTCTTGTTGTCTTCACTCCATAACCGGCCTTGTTAGTTGACTGGTGCCAAAGCCATGTTTCATTGCCAAGTGGCCATTATATTGTTTAAAAAACATGGAAAAGCTGCCACCCATTGATTATACTGGGCAGAGCATGTGTACTTGCAAACAACTAGGAATTCCTTGGGACCCTGTAAATACAAATTTACATGGGATGAAACTTTTTTATACATGTAACATTACAGATTAGTGAATAGCCAATCATTATTGGGATCCTATAGTATGTAGGTAAGGCTCCAATAAATAGGGTGCAGGACCTAATCTTGGTGAATCTCTTTAAGAAATTCAGCAATTTACATGACTGCTATGTCAGATGCAGAATTATTGTACCGTGGAAGCATAATAAAATGGAATATGTGACATGCGGAAGAAGTGCTCAAACCGCGGATTACTGTAGAAAAATTTTGCATGACTACTGATTATTCCACATCTAAAAAAAATCAAACACACTGGCTTTGCAACTATTTTTCTGCAAATAAATAAAAAAGCCGCATCATTTACACAAAAAAATCCTCATGTCTGGCGTAAATTCTGCAGAAGTTAGGAAAATGTCTTTCGAATTTCTGCAGAAGCAAAAATCCACATTCTGCGGAAATTCCTCCGGCAGAATTTTATTTTCACACACCTCTACCTATATTTACACCTCAATTCAAAAATATGTTGCAGGGGAAGAGAAATTGTCATATTTTGTTGCCAAGGCATAAAAACAGGTACCACCATATGTCTGCACATTATTTTGTATTTGTCTGCAGTGCATTTAAAATGCTTTAGTTCCAATGCAATTTTGTATTCATGGACTGCTATAGCAAACATTTTAAAGAACAAAAACAAATAAAATAATTTTATATAGAATAGTACTTCATTCATGCTTTATGTGACACCAGGTTTTGTATACTTTAAACAATATATAGCTTTGCAGAAAACACCAGGAGAAAGGACTGCTGTGTGACTGAACTTCTTGCTGGGACTAAAGTAGAAGAACTTTTGTATTTGGACCTTTAATTTAGGGTAAAAAACCAACATACAAAACAAAAAAAAAAAATTGTGTGTTTAGTTAATTAAACTGAATGGGTAACTGAAAAGTCATCTAGGTGTAAATCTAGGTGACTGAAAGGACTTAACTGCTGTGAGGTTTAAATTACTTGTAGAAAGATCTGGTAAGTAGGGGAGGGCTTAGCTAGAAGGAAGCTAGCATTTAAAGACTGCCTTAGAAAGATTCTGCTAATAGCTTGGCAGAAGACACCAGGAGAAAGGACTGCTGTGTGACTGAACTTCTCTACTGGGACTATATTGCCCTCCTTGCCTCCCCTCCACCCCCCACCCAAAGCTAGTTCTATTTTTATAGGCACAGGATTTGACTGACAACAGGAACTTCCTGTTTAGGGGCAGGAAGTGAGTGATCACAGAACCACCAAGGACCCACCATCCTAGAAGGGCAAGAGTAGCTCTCCGGCCCCTCTAGCTGCTGGAGGTCTGTCTCTGAACAAGTAGTGGTCTACTGAGAAATATAGGATATTCTTGTCTCAGAAACAGGACAATCAGGAGCTTAAAGTGAACACAGGCAGAAAGTAAGGAGAGAGAAAAAAACAGAGGAAAGAGTAAGGATTGCAAACAGTTAAGGGCCAGAAATAAGACATGATTGGAGTGGTGCAGTGCAGTGGCTGTGGAGCAGCAGTCTTCCGGAGATGTTCTGGAGGATGCGTGTTGTCTCATCTGCAGGCACCTCTCTGGGCTGAGGGAGGAGGTTGCTCATCTCCAGGCTGAGCTGGCCAGGATTTGTGGGACCTCCTCTTCCATCCAGGGACCACCCAGTGCCACTGCCGCTGCCTCAGAGGTTGCCAAGAAAGAGGAGCGG
Organism: Neoceratodus forsteri; assembly: GCA_016271365.2. Classification (NCBI taxonomy): domain Eukaryota; kingdom Metazoa; phylum Chordata; order Ceratodontiformes; family Ceratodontidae; genus Neoceratodus; species Neoceratodus forsteri. The sequence goes on from CM057449.1 coordinate 379,204,368, forward strand.
TTGGATCACAGTGGGCTCAGGGAGGGGTGAGGTGGTGGAACAGAGGCACATCCCTCCAGCTGTACCTCCACACCCTATGCCATTCTGGCAAAGTGTGGTTCCTCTATGGAGGCACCTACAGTGGAGACCAAGGAGGATGCTGGAACCTCCACAAAGGAGACCCACAGGAGGGTGGCAGGGGACCCGCAGGGAAGGAAACAACTCCTGGTGGGGGACCCATTGTTAGGAAGGTAGAACTGGGCAAGGAAGGGAGAGGGAGGTACGGTGCCTGCCTGGTGCCATGGCTTGGAGGGACAGGGAGCGAATCCTCAGGATTGCCAGAGCAGCTGCACAGGGGAGGGAGCTGGATGTCATTGTCCACCTAGGGACAAATGACCTGGCTAAGAAAGGGATTAGAGAAGTGCAGGAAGAGTTTGTGGAATTGGGGAGGGCCTTAGTCAAGTAGCACGCACGGTAACCTTCTCGGAGGTGCTACCATCTATGGCATAGGAGAGGCTAGGGTGTCTCCTGTACCATGGGATTCAATCAGTGGTTGGAAAACTGGTGTGAGCTCAGGATTTGGCCTATTGGGGACTGGGGTCCACCTGGAGTGATGCAAGCCTATGCTGGCATGATGGGCTGCATCTGTCCGGGAGGGAACCAGGATCCTAGGTGATAGGTTTAAATGCTTCATTGGCAAGCTTTTAAACTAGCCAAGGGGAGGCACTGAAAGGAGCAGGAAAATCCTAGCCCCCCAACAATCATGGTAGTAAGTGTGGCAAACACCAACATGGAGGTGTCGATGGGAGAAGGCAGTGGTAAATGGAGAAAGTGACAAAGGCAAGAAGGACAGGGATGGGGTAAAAGGGGTAAGCTATCAGGAAATGGAGGGTAATGAGTACTAATGTCTCAGTCTGGGCAACAAGCTCCTGAGCTGGTGGCCTTAATGGAAGAGGGATGCCGGATATCGTGAAGCAGTCACAGAAACATGGTACACAGAGAACCATGACTGGGATGTTAACATACCAGGGTACATAACCTACAGGAGAGACAGGCAGGGGAGAAGAGGGGAGGAGTAGCTCTCATGTAAAGGAAGGGATAAAAGCAACTGAACAAAAGAGTAAACAGGGAGGAGAGGAGGCACTGTGGGTCACCTTGAGACTGGAAAGGCACCACAATCCGCACAGGGTTGTGTACAGACCTCATGTCAGGGGAAGGAATGGACAAGGATATGATGGAAGGCATTCTAGAATGGCAGAGAAAGGGAGATACTGTTGATGGAGACCTGAATATGCCAGATGTTAACTGGAGCATATTTGCTGCAGCCACATCCAAGAGCAGGGCCATTCTTGATGCCCTACAGGTGGCAGGCATTAGACAGCTAGTTTCAGAACCCACTCGTGAGGAGGAATCTTAGACCTCAGACTTCAAATGGGGGCAGTGAGAGGATCTCAGATCTAGAAGTGGGTTGCCATCTGGGGACAAGTGACCATCAAACAGTGTGGTTCATGTTAAACTCAGCTACAGAGTCAAGCCATACAAAAGTGAGGGTACTGGACTTTAGAAGAGCTGACTTTGGCAAAGATGGGAGAGTGCCTAGAAAAGCACTAGCAAACAGGCTAGAAGGAGGTGGAGCAACAATGGGGAATTATCAAACTGCCATCACAGAAGCAACAAGCCTTTGTGTGAAGCAAATAAACAAATCAAATGAAAGAAAAAGCCACTATGGTTCTCAAGAGAGGTGGCTGTGAAAGTCAGGAAGAAAAAGATAGCATTCCGGAAGTATAAGGAAACCCAGAAGGAGCAGGACAGAGAGCTGTACCAGTTAAGGCAGAAAGAAGCAGGAAGGGAAGTCAGAATAGCAAAGGCCCAAACTGAGGAAAAGATAGCCAGCTCAGTTAAGAAGGGGATAAAACCTTTATAGGTACATCAGCAGCGAGAAAGACAAAGGAGGGATAGTGAGGCTGAATAGAATGAACGGTGGTGAAGAGGGGACATGAAAAGCAGGAATACTGAACGAATATTTCTGCCAGTATTCACAAAAAGAGGAGGGGAAGTGCCTAATCCAGTTAACAGAAGCACTCTTGATAGGGGAGTCGATCCCAGTCCTTTCACAGAAGAAAGGGTTCTGCAAGAACTCCTAAAACTGAAGGTGGACAAAGCAATGGGTCCTGATGGAATTCACCCAGAATTCTAAAAGAATTAAGGAAGGAACTAGTGAAACCACTGGCTACTCTTTTAATAAATCATGGGAGGATGGTGGGTACCGAGGACTGGAGGAAGGCGGATGTGATTCCCTTCACAAAGTGGGACCAAGACAGAGGCAGGAAACTACAGACCTGTCAGTCTGACCTCTGTGGTAGGGAAAGTGATGGAGTCACTCTGAAGGAAAGAATAGTTGAGTACCTAGAGGTCAGTGGCACAGGATCCAAGGCAGCATGGGTTCACAGTGGGAAGGTCATGTCAGACTAATCTAATAGATTTCTTTGACTGGGTGACCAAAGTAGAGACCAGGGAGGGCTGTGGACATGGCCTACTTAGACTTTAGCAAGGCATTTGACACAGTCCCACATAAAAGATTATAGTCAAATTAACCAGCCTGGGAGTGGGTCCCAGGGTGGTAGCCTGGTAAAACATTGGCTGGACAACAGGACACAGAAGGTAATTGTAAATGGAGTCCACTCTGAAGAAAGGGCGGTTACTAGTGGGGTACCGCAGGGTTCAGTATTGGGTCCAGTCCTTTTAATGTCTTCATCAGTGACATTGCAGAGGGACTGAAGGAAAGTATGCCTTTTGCAGATGATACAAAGATCTGCAACAGGGTTGATACACAAGGAGGCGGAAAGGATGAAAAGGGACTTGGCAAGGTTGGAGGAATGGTCAGACGTATGGCAGCTAGGATTCAATGCAAAAGTGCAAAATAATGCACCTGGGAAAGAAGAACCCAGGGAAGAATACACAATGGGTGGGGAGGTAGTAACAACAACAAAACAGGAAAGGACCTGGGAGTAATCATATCAGATGACCTTAAGGTTAGCAAGCAATGTGAGAAGGTAGTAGGAGGGCCGGGGTATACTGGGATGTATAGGGAGAGGCATCAGCAGTAGAAAACAGGAAGTTGTTATCCTCTGTACAGACAATGGGTGAGACCCCATCTGGAATACTGTGTCCAGTTCTGGAGACCCCATCTCCAAGGACATAGACAGGATAGAGGCAGTCCAGAGGAGGGCAACTAAAATGGCAGGGTCTGCAAGAGAAGCCGAGAGGAGAGACTAAAGGAGCTTAATATGTATACCCTTGAGGAAAGAAGGGAGAGGGGACATGATAGAAACTTCAAGTACCTCAAGGGAATCAACAAAGTCCAAGAGGGTAGCATCTTTCAGAAAAGAGACTTGCAAGAACAAGGGACACAATTTAAAGATAGAAGGAGGGCGGTTCAGGGCAATGTGAGGAAGTATTATTTCACAGAGAGGGTAGTGGATGCATGGAACAGCCTTTCTGAGGAAGTTGTGGGGTCTAAAAACTGTGGAGAATTCAAGAATGCATGGGACAGACATAAGGCAATTCTTGTTGGGGGCAGGAAGATATAGGCTGTTGGTTAACTAGGAACTGCGGCCTATCCTGTAGGTAGGGAAATGGGCAGACTAGATGGGCCTAGCGGTCCTTATCTGCCGTCAAAGTCTATGTTTCTATGTAACAGACCTCCAGGCTGTACATCATCAACCAGGTGAGCAATAAACAACTGAAAAACTACCTCATGAGCACTGCCAAATGCTCTTGCCTTCATAGATTTAATGAATAACAGGTCTGCCTTCGTTATTACTTCCTAGTTGCATTAGCTTGCTGGTGCATATCTGTATCAACAAGTAGCTTGTGTTGCACACTATATGTGTGTGTGTGTGTGTGTGTGTGTAATGACAATTGTTTAATTTTCAACTTGTACTGACATGGGTCACCCTTGAAAACTGGCACACACTGTTCAACAGCCTTTATGTACAGTGTATTATTAAATAGAATAGAATTTATTTTATTTTATTTTTATTTAGTTTTTGTTTACCAGGTAGGTGCACTAGCCAGAAAGACTATTTTCAGGCATGACCCGGGAGAGTACAGAGACAAACTTACTAGAACAATGATACATAGTGCAAAGTACAGGAACAACATGATACATAGTACAATTACATATCAGCAGCAATGTGACAAAGTATTGGGGGTCTAGGCTGTAGTAATGCATTTAAGCATTTTAGTTAATGTGAGACAAGGATACAATCGGGTCAAATAGGAGATTGAGGTAGGAAGACAAAGTGCAGAATTAATATTTACACAAGATAATACATTAAGGTCAAATTTTCCGACCAGGTAACTGTGCAGGTAAGTAAGGAAATGGGGAGCAGTGGGAGCGATAGCTACCAGGCAAAGATAGATAGAGGGAGGAGCTTTGAACAGAGGGTGGGGATGGATGATTTGATAACCTGGAAAGAAGAGGAGGAAATGGGGAAAGAGAAATTGAGAGAAATGAGGAAAGTAAAAGTTGAGAAGGAGAGTTACACTGAACAGGGGTGGGCCCTAGGCTCCTTAATTACAACAAGTGGAGGGCAGGATTAGAGGGTGTGGGCTAGGGTGGTTTGAAGCAGAAGCATGTGTAGGAGGAGATAATGTTGAAGTTCTTCTAAAGGAGTTGTAGATACAGATTGGTGTAGGTTACAGGAAGTGAGTTCCAGAAATTTAGAGCATAACAGGCAAAGCCAGTACCTTTTATTTGTCACGATGTCTCGGAGCGATGACGGGATACTTACATGAGTCGCAACACATAGTTTGTTTTCTGGTAGAGTAGGAGGAGGCCAGTGAGTTTGGGATACGGGATCAGATAATGTTGTCAGTAATGGTCCCAAGCGCGTAGGACCTTTGTTCCCGTGGTGGAAGCCATCCTAGATCCGAGCATAGGAAACAGTGATGTTTGAGCCAGGGGGAGCTAGATGCAAAGAGACAGATGCTACTGTAAGTAACATCCCACTTTCGGAGACTCGAATTGCTGGCAGAGGCATGTGTAGCAACCCCGTAAGTGAGAGAGGGAAGTAGTATTCCACGGGCTATAGCAAGTCTAGCAGAAGGTGTGAGCGCATAGCTTGTTCAGTAAGCAATCCCTAGTTTGGAGTGAACCTGCTTAAAATAGCATGAATGTGGAGGTCGAAACTCAGGGATGGGTCAAGGGTGACCCCAAGATACCTGAAAGAATTTACCACCCTGACAGAGAAGCCATCAATAGAGGAGACATTAAAGTGTATTTGGGAGTGTTTCAGCTTGGGGCAGGAGCCAAATAACATAGCTTGGGTCTTGGCTGTGTTTAGTACTAGTTTGTGATTTACAAGCCACTGTTGTAAGAGCTCATAATCACTGGAGAGTTTAGCGTTTATGTCCTTGATGTTATTTGGACTGCAGTACAGGACAATGTCATCAGCACATAGTAGGGAGGAGGTGCTGAGGAGATTTATGGTAATACTATTTATGAAAATAGTGAAAAGCAGGAGACCCAAGATTGACCCTTGAGGTATGCCAGTGCTGACTGTAGCCTTGTCGGAGACGGTGGAGTTGAATTCATGATTGAGACCCATCGGATAGATAGCTATCAAACCAGCTTACAACATTTAGCGAGAAACCTAGGGAGTTTAGAGCAGCAATGAGGATGGAATGGTCGACAAGGTCAAAAGCCTTAGTCATGTCAATAAAATGGCCCCAGTGAGCCTGCCAGAGTCAATAGCCCTAAGGTGTCAGATGTGAGTTTGAGTAGGTGGTGGTGGTACTATGACTTATGGAAACCATGTTGTGCTCCAGTTAGGAGGTTGTGTTTCAATAGGAAGTCAGTGGTCTGGGTAGCAACTATTTTCTCAAGTATTTTACTGATAACAGATAGAATGGCAATGGGGCAGTAATTCATTGGGTCAAGTGGGTTACCTTTTTTGAAAATGGGGGTAATTCTTGCCAACTTCCAAATATATGGGACTGAACTTTGACATAGAGAGAGGGTAAAGATTTTGGCAAGGGGAGCTGCTATGTGGGTCGCAGACATTTTTAAGAGCTTCGGTTCCAAGTTATCCAACAGCTGTATGCTCCGAGATGTTTCTTAAGTGCCGGAGAACCACACTAGTTGGGACGGATTTGAAGTGGAAAGTTGGCTTGGCGGAGTTTGTCAGTGAGATGGGGTAAGACGAAGTAGGGAAAGTGGAAGTATACTGGGTAAGGTCAGCGAACTGCCTGTTAAAGAAGTTTGTTATAGTGAGGGGATTGTTGCAATGGTTGCCATTTAGGGTCATATCATTTGGAGTGGATGACAGTTTTGTTCCCAGGAAAAACTTAATATGGGACCAGAATATTTTTGGGTCCCCCGGGAGTCTATTAGCGGTTATTACAGTAAGTACTTTTTGCTTGTTTGATGTCTTTCTTACAAGCATTTCTTAATGCTCTGTATGTATTAAAGTCTGCAGGAAGACCTGTTTTCTTGTAGTGAAGCCGGATTTTGTCCCTCTGTCTTAATTTAGCTAATAGGTCAGATTTTAGCCATCACGTCTGACTGTTTCTAATCCGCCATGTAACGAGTTTACAGTGGATTTCTTGCAGTTCTAAGAATTTTTCCAGGAAGATGTTTAGCTGTCTGCACATCTGATGAGCAGAAGAGAGGACCAGTCAGTGCAAGCTACATCTAACAAGAAAGCTTGGGGAGCCAAGTTTGCAAAATTAGGAAAGTAATGGAAACGGTTTTCATAGGTTCAGGTTTACTTTGCCCCATACACAGAAAGTGGGGGAGTGGTCTGTGATGGTGTCAGATAGGATACCTATATCTAAAATATTCTCAGGTCGGTCTGTCATGATCCAGTCCAGCAGGGTGCTAGTGTTGGAATGAGGAGCAGTTCTGGTGGGCAAGGCGATAAGTTGATGTAGGTTAAAATTCTGAAGTCTAGTCAGGGCTGTTGTGTGTATGTTGCCAACCAGTTTAGATTGATATCACTTAGTATAAGGACTTCGTTGTTACCGGAGAGGATGGCGGTTTAGTCAAAATGCTCATCCAGTCCTTTTTAGGCCATAGGTAGGCAGATTTTAAGCACAGATAATATGCAATTTTTTTGCACCAAGGGTGAGGAGGACATGAAGTGCCTCACAGTGGTTCATGGGGGCTGAGCTGATTTTAGAGAGCTGTAGGTGTGTTTTGTAATAGATTGCCGTGCATCACCTTCTCTTTGGGGTTGATCTGTCACTTCTTAGCAGATTATAAGATGGTAGAGTGCACCGTGAGTTTGGGGTGGATGGCTTCAGCCAAGTTTCAGTCAGGCATAGTATATCAGGCTTATAAAGTGCTGTCCAAGCTTCAAGTTCCATGAAATTTCTCTCAAGGCTCCTAATATTATCAAGTTCCATGAAATTTTGCTCAAGGCTCCTAATATTATGATGTAGAATAGAATAGAATAGAATAGAATAGAATAGAACAGCATAGAATAATGTAACCCAATTTTTAATTAGTTTCAATATCCATTTGTTATGTGGTACTTTATCAAACATTTTGCTTAAATACAGGTAGAGCACACCTACCAGTCTGAACCTATCAGTAGTCCTGGACAAAGTTATCAAATTAGCATGAAAATTCTGAGAAATCAGAATTTTCATGAAATTACATGACATTTTACAAAATTTTGCAGAATTTTCTGAAACGTTTTAATTGGGCATAACTTGGTCAGTATACATATATACAGCTAGAGGCCTGCAATTTGACAAGCATATTGTCTGGAAGACACCCTAAAAAGGTGCCAAGTTTCATGACATTTGGATGATGGGCAGGCTTGTTATAGAGGCTCCAAGTCTGGCAATTTATTATGCATGTGAAAATTTCTGAAAATATTTCTATATTGCAGCTTATCCACCTTTGGAGCAAGATAACACAACATTTATATGCATACTTTCTAAGACAAGTCATAGAAACTGCAAAATTGAGAGGGAATTTGTTGTATAAATTGTAAGTTACTGGAGTATAACATTTCACAGATTAGTTATTTGTTACATTGCGTGACCATTTCAAAATATTTGGATGTTCATAGCTTCACTGCTATTGCAGGTATACACTGAATATTTGGCATGCATACTACAGTAAATGGGTTACCCATAAAATCACACAGTTGGAACCTGCAAGGTCAAAATGTATGCTGTACAGACAGTGTAATCGAGTGCTATTGAAAACCGTTCTAGATTAAATACACAAACTCTGACCCCACGCATGCCATTTTGACCGTGTGATTTTCAATCACACATCTCTCCCTGCGTGATCTTGATGGGATATCAAAGTATCCCTAATCTAATTAAGCTGGTTAAATGTGGTTTTGTAGATTAAAATTTATTGTAGATACTTTATAGATACTTAGTAGTTACTAATTGGCAAAATTGCTCAAAAATTCATGGATGAATAACAGGTAATGTCACTAAAGTTCCACCAGTATACTAAAATCAGGCTCAACAGCTCAGGAGGCTCCAAAAGAAATACTTCACACCATGAGTTTATATTAAATCCACTGGTAAGCCAAATTTATTATATCGGCGCAAATAAAGTGACTAAAAAGACAAGCACCCCTCACACAGTGCACGAGCGTCAATGTTCCATGCCGCTCTGATGCTTTTTCAAGACTGAAGTGCCACTTGTGGAATTTATCTTTCACAAGTACTTATCACTGAATCACCTTACCTGTACTAACATCATGGCCCGCAATACCCTCTCCAACACTCCTGCGACAGTGATGCCCAGCATCACGCTCCATCATTACTAAAGCTATCCAGATACTTCTTTCATAATGGCCTAAGTTACAACTAATCAGAAGGCTTGACAGCACTGGCTGCCATTGTTTTCAAATAGTAAAAATATACATTGTTACCTACAGCATTGTTAAAGGGTCAGCAGGTGGCAGTGTACAAAAACAATACTGTACGTGCATGAGCTTCCACAAGTCATTAAGTCAGTGAGTTCTGGTCATTGTCTGGCATATCACAAGAATTTGGGCTAGTGCACAGTGATGTTCATGACTATTCTTCATGATTCATTACTCATGGTAGTGACCTAACACTTGTTACCACTATACTTTCAATGTGAAGCCTCCAATGAATGTTACCTTATTTTCACTTTATCGAGCCTTTACCTTCCTCTACAATGGCAACTCAACTGTATGACTTAAATATGGGTATGGCTTTGACAAAAGTATCACAACATGCCACAATTTCACAAATGCTCATGAAATTCAACTTTAATTACTGATATTATTTTGGAATCTTTGGCTGCTTGTAACTTTGGCAGCCTGTGAGCAACAGATTATAGAGTTAATATACACAGCCTCTTTTTTCCCATATTTCTTTTTCTCCTGGACAGCAGCTCATCTCTTAGGGATATACCCTATTCACAGAGATAGGGATTTACCGTGATCAAGTTGAAACCTGTCATCATTCAGTTGGCTACTGGATTTTCTCCAACATTTTCTTTTCACTTCCATCTCCCCTGGTGGGGTCAATGCCTCTGTTAGCCTCACACAGCCACAGCATCCCTGAGGCAGAAACAAGCTCCTTGGCCCAACCACAGGGCTTGCTGTGTTTGTAGAACTCACCACCAACCCTCCCCGACTGAGATGCAGTGACGAGTGACAGCTTTCTCAGCAGTCCCTGCCTCCCGATGTGACTTCCTTGGCTCACGTCCAAACCTGGGTTTTCTTCTTGGCAGCATGATGGTTGCTGCTGGGCCATGGGGTGGCCTCAAAGTCTAATATCTAAGGACAATGAAGTTAACAAAACTGTAATATTCTGTTCTCTAGTTATAAAGCTATAGGGGTTAAAAATTCTACAGTTTACATAACTGCAAAATATGATTTTAACATTTCTGACAGATTGGAGGATTATAACTCAGTCAGCTTTACAGACAGAGATCACAAATGTGGTACACATCTGTAAACTCATGAGGGAAGTCACCATACAAAATTTGGTGCAGTTTGGACAAATACATTTAAAATTAGACTGAAATAACTGAAATCACAGGTTTGGTGAAATTTCATGAAATTTAATTTGCACAGAAATGTCATGAAAGTGAAATCGTAATTTTGCCAGCAATCCACTGGTGGAAGATACATTTTTACCTAGCTATAGCCATCAACTCTGTGTCACCTTGTTTATAAATGTACAGTATGTAGATTTCTGAAGTAACGCAGACTAATCTCATGGAGGCAACACTTGATTATAAAATCACTGGGTCAGCGAGCACCTAAGTATCGAAAAGATGTAATGTTGCTTGTGCAGCACAGCATGTTATTCTGGTAGGATACTTGTAATTGAAGATGTTTATAAGACAAACATTTGTTTAAATGCTTATATAATGTTCGATGAAGCCAGCCATGATACAACACAGTAACTGACAGTGTCCAATCTTCATGTGACGTAGGCACTCTGTCTTTGTGGGATGTGTCTGAGCCAGTCTCTGTGAACTATGTCTCCTGGGTGCTCGCTGGTTTGCATCCCACCTTCTGTGCATTGGACCCTGGGCCAACCAGACTTCTTTTAGAAAGTTGGGATTCACTCAGTTCAATTGTGGTGGAGATTGTCAGATGTTTTCTTTGGGAGGGTATCTTTCCATCCACCTTTAAATGGCTGTGCTGAGACCTATCCTTACGAAGGCCTCTGAACCCTGATGATCTTTCCAACTATAGACCTGTCTCAGTCCTTCCTTTCCTTGGGAAGTTGATTGAGAAGATAGTGGTGGTGTAACTGGAACAACACCTGGAAGGTGTGACATCTATAAGCATTTCCAATCTGGTTTCTGACCTCATGTAGTATGGAGACTGCCTTAGTTAAGGTACACCATGATCTCCTCCTAGTGGGGATAGCAGACCTTATTCCATTCTTGTCCTGCTCAACCTCTCTTTGGCATTTGCCATGGGAGATCAGGGTGCTGTTCGATCACCTTAGGCACTATGTGGAACTCCCAGAACGTGTCATGCAGGTTTGAGTCCTACATATCTGGCAGAATGCAGCAGATTGCACTTGACTCCCTTACAATCAGCAGTGCTGCGCTCTGCTGTGGTGTGCATTGGGGGTGATTCTGGCTCCCATACTATTCACCATGTACATGTTGCCACTGAAGGAGATCATTAGATAATGAGGCTTTGCATCTCACTGCTATGCTGATGATACCCAGTTGTATGTGGCTTATGCCCCTAATGACAGTGCAGCTGTCCTGCAACTGAGCAAGTTCCTTAGAGAAATCCAAGACTGGATTGCAGCTAGCTGGCTTAAGCATAATCTATCAAAGATGGAGGTGTTACTGGTGGAACCAGGCTGGTCAGGTTCAGTGGCAACAAGTGGTAGTACAGCCCTTCCTCTGCTGGATGTAGCAGCCCTTCATTCTGCAGAATCTGGGGGTCATTGTGGACTCCAAGCTGACTCTGGAGTTCCTGGTGTCAGCTGCTGCCCACAGTGGCTTTTATCATCTCCATACCATCACCCAGATCAGGCTCTGTCTTGAACCAACTGATCTGGCAACACTGGTGCACACCTTAGTTATGTCTAGATTGGAATACTGTAATGCTCTCTACCTTGGGTTATCCATGAGGATGATGCATCACCTGCAGCTAGTTCAGAATGTGGCAGCATGGCTGGTTGCTGGGACCTCTTGGTTCGAGCATATCACAATGGTTCTCTGTGCTGTCCACTGGCTGTCAGTTTGGTGGCACATTAACTTCAAGGTATGCTTGTTGACATACAAGGCCCTATACAGTCTGAGTCCAGGCTACCTGCAAGACCTTCTTGTGCATACATTATTGGTCACACCCTCCAGTTGGTGAAGGCTGACCTCCTGTTTGTACCTAGATCCCAGTTAAAATCCTCAGGTGATAGGGAATTCAGTGTAGCAGCCCTGATTCTCTGGAATGCCCTTCCACAGGAAGAAAGAGGTGCTCCTTCACTGGCTGTATTCAAAAAACCCTTGAAGCCAGCTCATTGGAGCAGTGGTTGCACTACCGCCCACAATGCTGGGATCCCAGGTTCAGGAATAAGCCTGGGTCATCAGAGGGGCTGGCTGGCAGGAGGTAAGTGGAGCAACCGTGTGGACGCTTCCCACCTTGGGGAGGGAGGGTGAATTGTGGCCACTGCTCTACTGCCCCCTGGGTGTCCACAGGGGAAGGTGCAGAAGGCTGTGTCAACTCAAGGATGGAGGACATCAGTTCCAGTCAGTGCATCTACACGCCTCCACGTGCACATGTGCATAGTCCTGTGGGAAGGGGAGAAAAACAGAATATGCTGGACCGTGCCGTATGCTGCCCGCCTTGCTCCACAGGTCTGAACCATCATTCCATGGCACTCCCCTGACATCAAGCTAAAGGGCTGATAGGAGGAAATACCTCCCCAAAGACTCCATCCTGGGGAGTAAGCCAGGGAGGAACCCTGGAAAGGTAAGTCCCGGAGGATGGATAACGGGGCTGGGAGCAGGGGTCAGGCCAATGGGGGCTAGTCTGGGTGGAGGCAAATAAAGTACACTAAATTTAAAAAAAAAACTTAAAAACCTACTTCTTTAATTTATGTTTTGGTCTGGATTCCTTATTTTTAATGTTTTATAGTTCTGTTATTTAATGTGGTTTATTTTACATGCTTTACTTATTGTTACACACCCAAAGCCTCCAGGATTGGGTGCCATACAAATAACATGACTTTGCTTTGTCTAACTTGCAGTAACTGACGGATCACAAAATATTGCATGACAATATGGCTTAATTTCCATTGAATAATAGTGTTCCCCGGAGTATACCATAGCATTTTGTGACATACTGCAGCATTATTGTATTTCATTCTAACTGGTGCCACTGTAGCAGTGGCTGCTCAGGCTCTTTTTGAGTACTAAGAAGGGAAATGAACCATCATGAACAGGGTTCTACACAGAGGTATGGCAAGAAAAAGGTTCCTTTAAGGTAAAGTTACATAAGGGAAGGAACCTGTAAGAAGAGAGATGAGCTACAGGTGGAGGGGGAGGATGGTGAAATCAAAGAAAATGAATTTCCCAAGGAAGCTTAAGTATATAATCTTAATTAGCTCTGTAAGGGGGCTATGGCAAGTGTCTCTCACTAGCCAACTGAACCCCAAGCTATAGTCTTGCAATTCACTGTGTCAGCAAGTGACTAAGTATGGGTAGATGGAATACACTTCTGCAACATAAAATGTAGCATACTTGTAACTGAAGATTTTACATGACAGAAATTTGCTTTAATGCTTATGCAATGTAGTTGTGATTGGTCATGCTGTCTGCCCTGGATTGGGACTAACACCCTTCTTGGTTACCAGGAAAGCAATGGAACCCTAAGGAACCCTCATAAAGGAGGTTTCTACCCAATGATGGCTCTAGATGCCTAAAAGTGCTTAGGTATTTCTATACACCCTGTAATATTTGTTAGTCATTATCTTCTTTGTTTTATCAATTGAAAGGCTTTACCTGTAGTTGGGGCAGTGGACAACACACACCATGCTCCCCTCCACATGGTTTACAACTGCACATGTCCAAGCATCCTTTGGACACTCAGATTTTTCATTCTGTCATGCAACTGCTCTGCCCCATGTTCAGCAAACTGGAATCTTTTGAAGGTTCAAATTAAAAACTTTTATTGCCAGAGCACAGAACCAGGAACTCAGAAACTGGTTTCGTGTCCTGACACAGTCATTGTTTCTCTATTGGGTAAGTGGCTTGCCTTCACTGTATTTCAGTACTGCAGTTCCAAATTGGGTAGAAGCTAAATGGTACATTTGATCAACACTATGAGCTCTGCTCTCTGGATTACTCAGGCAGTCCACTCCACTGGTGCTGCCTGCCTGGGTCCTAGTGCCCTCCTCACTGGATCCCTGTCCTTCCACTAGCAGTAAAACTCCTGCTATTTTACATTGCTCCCAACCCTGTCTGTGCTGTTCAGTCTGCCTTGGTTTCCTTTCAGCCACAGCAAGTCTGCAGCACTCTGCTCTCACAGTCCCATTACAAACCAGCTAGGCTTCATTTTCTCCATCAGCAGTACCTTTTTTTCAACTTTATTCAGTCAGCCTTACTAGTCATACCACAGCTTTTCCTGGAAGTAGTTGGCATGTGTCCATCTTTACTGGGGGTTTGTCACTTTATCATACAAACCCTAGTTAACCTCAGTGGCATACCACCCTCAATCAGTCATTTCAGTCTGCTTCGTGGATTTTTCCAATCTTTTTCTATGTCATTGGCCAACAGGCTTCACCATTGAGATGCAGCAAATTTTTAATCCGCTGGCGAAGTGAATGCAAAGTGGGCACTTTATGCTGAGAGCACACAACGTGAAGCGGCACTGTAAAAAGGCTCACTACATCATTACTCACATTGCCATTATGTCTAATCAAGCAAGGTGAAGTGACAAGTGAATAGGCAGCCCCCAGCACATCACATGGCTTACAGTACTGTAAGTCACATGCTTTAGCCAGGCAGGAAGGAAGTGAGTCAGAGAAGCAGTTCATGTTCTCCTTGCATTCATAGAGGAGAAGGCTTGTGAGGAGCAGTGTAGAGTCAGTGACAAAGTGTTTTATTGCCTTTCTGTGAAGAAAACAACAGCTTTTTAAAAGCTGTCTTTATTTAATTGTTGTATTGTGTTTGTGATTTTTTGGTAGTTAATTTTTTTATAAGTTTTGTTTCGTGTATGTGTGACTGTGTGTGAGTGTGTGTGTGTGTGTGTGTGTGTGTGCAGGGACTTGCATGGGAGGGATGGGCCTGGAGAAGGTGAGTCGCTGGCTCTGCATGCGTGTCAGAGGAGGGGAGGCGGATAACGTGGGGTGGTCGGTGATGCTGGACCACTCCCGACTCCTGGTGTTGCTTCCCCCAGTGGAAGCAACAGCAGCAGCAGCACTAGTGCCACCAGTGGCTGCTGTGCATCCACCTTCTCTGCCACTACTACCACCACCACCGCAAGCAGCTGTAGGGTCTCCAGCAGCCCCCCTCCACCACCTCCACAGCCACAGGAGGTGCCCCTGGAAACCATAGGTGGTGCGAGGACTGTGTCTTGTCCCCCGCAGCTTCCCAGTGTGGGAGTTTTTTAACTGTGTGGGGGGAGACAGCACAGTCATGGTATGTCATCTGTGTGGTGTGCTGGTGCGCCGTGGTCCCTGGGGGACACATTTGGGGACCAGTGGCCAGCGCACCCACATGTTCAACCACCACAAGGTGGAGTGGCAGGCTGCCATGGAAGGGGCCAGGTGTCCACTTGCTGGCCCTTCTGTGGCAGTGGCCAAGGGTGCTGCTGGGGTCGAAGTTATGCCTCGCCGCAGCAGGAGGAGGGCCAGTACAGCAGCTGCACCACCACCGCCACCAGCACCACCCTCTCCACCACCACCACTACCTGGGTTTCCACATGCAGTGGACCCCGCCACAATCCCTGCAATAGAGGTCGACATCACTCTGATGTGTGCGGCCCTGGAGGGGAGTAATTAGAGGATCAGTGCTTTGCAGTAGCAGGTCGACACAATACAAGAACAGCAGCAGCAGCAAATACTGACAATGCTGCACCTGCTGCTGGACCACCACAGCATCCCACGGCCACATTAAGGGATTGCTTTCTGCCCCCCCCCCACTACTGTGTTGTACTATTTTTATGTGTTTTTGCTTTGTTGTTATTTAATAATACACATTTTCCCTTCCAGGGTAATCTTTCTTGCTCCACATAGTGCATTACATTTCTGTGAAAACCGCCCATAATTTAATTACAGTGTGCCCGCGTGATGGAGGAATTCCATTCTGAAAAGACCACCCACATTCTGCCTGCCTTGTCACAGCGTTGGGGACGTGATGCCAGGGAGATGGTAAGTGCGTGACTCAATACAATGAATGTCCGATTGTCAGGCAGCTTTCCGAATGTTTCTTTATGTTATAGTGGTCAGTTTGTGGTGAAACGTGTGGGCACGTTTCCAGTAAGAAGAGCCTTGTTAGTGGAAATGTTCCCACATTTCACCACAAAGTGAACCTTACAATATAATGAAACACTAGGATAGCAGCCGGACATTCACTATAATGGAGCATGCACCTGCACTTCCGCTGGCATCACGTCCTAACATTGCTGAGAAAGGGGGGCAGAATGTGGGCGGCTTTTCTGAACGAGAATTCCTCTGTCACGTGACACACTGTAATGAAATTAAGGGCGGTTTTCTCAGAAATATAATGCACTCTGTGGAGCAAGAAATATTCCACTGGAAGTAAGGCCCCCACATATTAGGTTATGTGCCCAATCATAATTGTATAACATGGTGAATTTCTGTAAAGCAGCAGTGCAATAATCTATTGAGAACTCTGACCCATATTTTTAATACTGTTATAACTTCCTTTACTTACATCCTGACTGGAATGATATGAGAATTTCCAGTTGAGTCTGCTGTACTACCTTTTTTCATGTGTGAAATAATGAAAGGAGCATTCCTTTTAAATAGGTGCTGACCAGGTCTTTGTCACTGTTTTCTTCTGCTTTTCTCCATCACATCAGTTAGTTGTTATATATCACTACTGTTGTAAATTAACAGTTATGCAGCAGCCAGTGTTTTATGGCACCACGGAACAATATTTATTGAAAAGCAGCTGCAAATAAATACAAACCTGAACAGAACAATATTGAAAGGCATGCTCATTTTTTTTTTCATACATGGAAAACAGTAGTCAACTAAGTAAAGCAGACAGAAATTGTGAAATGAAATGTATCATTCAAGTCATGACTCGGAGCAACTAGTGGCTGTGGCAATGTAAAGTAACAAAAAAGTACAGTTCAAAATTGTCACGACATTCTTGCAATGCTGCTTTAATTGATAATGTCAGTATCATCATGAGCGCACAGCAATCTCACACAACACACAAAATGCATCCCCAGAATTAATGGCACACTCAGTCATGCATGCAGTGGTGGCACAGAGTCCCCAAAGTTTTTCTGCAGGCCCAAAATGCATCCTCCTTGTGTGCAGGTGTAACCCTCACCCCTGCCTTTTTAGCAAAATGACAGGTGGCATGCTGTTGAAGCTGACAGCAGGACCTGGTGGGGACTGGGTTCGGGGAGGATGAGGTTACTCGGCACAGGGACCTAGGTTTGGCTACTCTGCACAGGGGCACCCAAGTAAATCCGAACACAGGAAGCAATAACTGTAATGTCCAAAACCAGGAATGGGATTCTTCAGTGTGGCTTTTATTCACATCCAAGCTGAACAAACAAAGCATAGACGGACCCCCACGGGGCTACATTCCTGGTAATGCAGATTAGAGGCAACAGAACACTTTATCACTACTTCCAGACCTCAGGCTCTAAACCCACCAGGCACATAGCCCGGACTTGCACGCAGCTTTGGGTACACAGCCAGACTTGTACACTACTTGGGTTTTCCCACTGGCCCGGTCCCCTGCCCGGCCACGATCCGTGGTCCATTTGAGGAATGAACCAATTATCCAATTTGTGGTCCATTTGAGGAATGAACCAATTATCCTGTTGTGGCTCCCCAAACCACACTAGAGTCTTTGACTCTAGAGAGGATTTTCCTTACAATCCCACATTTGGGTACTTCCCTCATCACTGGCCAAGTGCCTAGGTAAAAGTAGAAATCCACAGAAGAAATCCATAGAGGTGGACCTGGTCACTAAAGATGGGGGCCACACCTCCAGCTCCCACAGCCCATACCCGCCATTTCTCTGAAACTGAACAATTCCTTTACTGACTTTTAAATGTAGATTGTGGTAGACGTCTCACATCTCCTCAACATAACATTTGCATCCCAACAAGCTCTGGACTTGAACCTACTTTCACTTTGCTTAGCCCATTACTTTAGGCTTCCCAATATTTAGTAATTCAATCCCCACATTGTCACACAAGTCCCAGGGTGAAAAACATAGGCCCTTTTAGCAAGAGCAGACACTCACCCTCACGTTGCAGGTGCTCCACCAGCGACTCACAAATCTTCTTTTTCTCCCAAATAAACACTGGAACAAACAGGCAGCTTTTCCTTCACAAGCAGAACTAGGTGGCTGCCCCAGGAATCTGCAGGGAAACCTTTCCTGCCCCCCCCCCGGAGGGAGGGGGCACTGAGACCGGAAAACAGCGGTCTCCACCACTTCAGTAATCTTTTGTGTCTCTCTTTAAGGTGGAGACACACACCCATTTAAACTAAAAGTAGCCCTCTGACAGGACTGAGGCTCCTAGAGCCTTCACTGAGCTGCTTTCTCAGCAAGCTCCCAACTTCACACACACTCACTGAAGACTGACTGAAGACTGAACTCAAAAACCTCCCAACGTTCTAACCAACTCCCTTTGCTGCAGATTCCAATGTGGCTCATGCAACTGCGATAGTTATATTGGTGATGTCATCCCTCAGTCTCAGCTGAAACTGAGAACAGAGTGAGACAGTGTGAAACCCATTTAACTGGAGTTTCACAAGCTGCCTTCCCTGCCTACCACTAGGTCTTACTGGGATTCTAGTAACCCCGGGTAACAAGGGGGTTACACAGAAAATTGACAAGTGGTAACACAGTGAAATGGGAGTGTTTCAGCGCATACAAAGTCCCCCAGAATTAATGGCACACTCAGTCATGCGCACAATGGTGGCACAGAGTCCCCAGATTTTTTTCTGCAGGCCCAAAATGCATCCTCCTTGTGTGCAGAAAATTGACAAGTGGTAACACAGTGAAATGAGACAGTTTCAGCACGTACAAAGTGCCCCAGAATTAATGGCACACTCAGTCATGTGCACAGTGGTGGCACAGAGTCCCCAGAATTTTTTCTATAGGCCCAAAATGCATCCTCCTTGTGTGCAGAAAATTGGCAAGTGGTAACGCAGTGAAATGAGACTGTTTCAGCACATACAAAGTCCCCCAGAACTATCAGCGCGCTCAGTCATGCGTGCAGTGGTGGCACAGAGTCCCCAGATTTTTCCTGCAGGCCCAAAATGCATCCTCCTTGTGTGCAGAAAATTGACAAGTGGTAACTCAGTGAAATGGGAGTGTTTCAGCATATACAAAGTCCCCCAGAATTAATGGTGCACTCAGTCATGTACGCAGTGGTGGCAGAGTCCCCAGATTTTTTCTGTAGGCCCAAAATGCATCCTCCTTGTGTGCAGAAAATTGACAAGTGGTAACACAGTGAAATGGGAGTGGTTCAGTACATACAAAGTCCCCAGAATAAAATGATGACCGTGGAGCATCCTGTTGCTGGTCCAATACGTTCTGCGAGGTGATTTGAGCAATTGCAATGTGATCATCTCAAGTGGCTGGAAGGGTGCCCTTTGGCTGTACACTAATAGTAGCCTTGGTGAGTAGATATATATATATATGTTTGTGTATTTTGTAGGTGAGAAGGGGGGTTGACATGGACATGTACTCATGGTATTGTTCTGCATCACAGGTCGCAGAAATTGTTGGTGTTGACATTCCAGTGCTCAATGAGAATGTTTTGCATTGAAATTGGAAACAGATAACTCTCAACCACATGCAGGTAAGTATTTTTTTTGGGAGGGTGGGGAATCATATTTGCAGGTTTGTCTGTAATGGTTTCTTATTCTGTTACTTCTTCACAGATTTCATCTGCATCAGTGGTGCAAGTGGTAGACAAGAAGAATAGGAACTCAGGCATTGGCGAATATGAAATGCAGAATGAAGATCCTCAATCTGAAGGATATCTGCATCAAGACACATCTATCTGTTTCGACACTAGTAGATTGTTAAAGATATTGAACTATTTCTAGGAAAATAGAATTGTTGTACAAGTCAGATGTTGCTATGGAAACCCTGATTTCAGGTCCCAGGCCCAGAAACTGTCATTATGTTGCTGGTTTAAGAATTTTAGTTCCAGTGTCAGTGGGAAGAAGTACAGGAACTCCGTTCCTGCTGCAAAAAAGGTACAGGAACTGAGTTCCTGTTCACTTTCATCACTGATCTGCATCCTTTTGGAGTCCGGTTGTTAATGATGATCATGGTCATCTAATGAAACGACTTCTGTGTGTTGCATGTGTGCCCAATCCTGGGGAAGGGGGGTGCCTGATGATGTTGAAGAACTTTTTTGGATAAGGCCACTTTGACAGAACAACAAAGCATCTGGAAGTTTCCTAAAAAAAAGAAATGAATGACTTTTTACAACTTAATTGCTATTTGTCCCTCCTGGTTCTCAATCTCAAGTCAGTTACATTTCAAACCCACATCTTGTCAGCTAACACAACCTGTGTGCAATATTTGCTGCAGTCATTCCAAAACAATGAAATGGATGAAATAAAATCTTCAGAATGGATTTCACATGGATATTCCATAGGTTTCTCTCTGTACAGTACAGCTGCAGTACCATTCCCACCGAGTTTGGCAATGGAGACTTTTTGTTAACCTGTAAAAAAAAAAAAAATAAGTGTACTCAGATGTGTTACCATTGTGGCTCTGAAAAGCTACAAAACAAAAAATATACAACTAAAGTGAAGGACAGCATAACAAACATGAGTACACATACTCACTTTATGGTTTAAATATTAAGAAGCTTTGTGTCTGTGGCTGATGGATATTGTGGTCTGGGGGCGGACAGACTCATGCTCAGTGGTGGCAGTGGCTAACATCAGTCCTGGTGGTGGTGGTCTGGGGGTCAGACAGACTCATGGTAGCAGTGGTTAATATCAGTCCTGGTGGTGGTGGTCCAGGAGTCAGACAGACTTATGGTGGCAGTGGTTAACATCAGTCCTGGTGGTGGTGGTTCGGGGGTCAGACAGACTCATGCTCAGGGGTGGCAGTGGCTAACATCAGTCCCAGTAGTGGTGGTCCGGGGGTCAGAGAGACTCATGCTCAGTGGTGGCAGTGGCTAACATCAGTCCTGGTGGTGGTGGTGGAGGTGGTCTGGGGGGCGGACAGACTCATGCTCAATGGTGGCAGTGGCTAACATCAGTCCTGGTGGTGGTGGTCCAGGGGTGAGACAGACTCATGCTCAGTGGTGGCAGTGGTTAACATCAGTCCTGGTGGTGGTGGTCCAGGGGTGAGACAGACTCATGCTCAGTGGTGGCAGTGGCTAACATCAGTCCTGGTGGTGGTGGTCCAGGGGTGAGACAGACTCATGCTCAGTGGTGGCAGTGGCTAACATCAGTCCTGGTGGTGGTGGTGGAGGTGGTCTGGGGGGCGGACAGACTCATGCTTAGTGGTGGCAGTGGCTAACATCAGTCCTGGTGGTGGTGGTCCAGGGGTGAGACAGACTCATGCTCAGTGGTGGCAGTGGCTAACATCAGTCTCTGTGGTGGTGTTGGTGGTCCAGGGTGGCACACCACTTTTTAACAACTTCAGTTAAAACCTGCCAACATTAACCACATCATCATCCTCATAAAGAAAGCTTCCCTCACAGTCATCTATGTCTGAAGTCTGACCACTGGGAAATTCTTTCTCCATTGTGTCATCATCTACGTCAATGGTAGGCCGTTTCAGGCAGCCACTGCCAGTGTCACCAGGATGGTCCATTTCCACATCACCAAAACCACCATGACTAGGCTGGGGTACGAATACCGAGGTTGCAGTCTGTGCTGGTATGTGCCTCTCATTCATTTTAATGAATGTTAGCAAACTAACATTTGCAGGAGACAGGTTTGTCCGACGATCCCTGACTAGTGCACCTGCTGAGCTGAATACCCTCTCAACACTTACACAGGAGGGTGGGCTTGTGAGGTACTTCAGTTCCACTGCAGTCAGCTCTGGCCATTCACTGAGCTTTGCACTCCAGTACAAAAGAGGATCTTCAATTATTGTTAGATGCCTGTATTCAGACAAATATGACTCAACCATTCTCTGTGCCACACTAAGTCCAGTTGTTGATGCATCATCCTGTTCTCCTGAATCATTTATTTCCCAAATACCCACTTGGGACGAAGCCTCCCAAAGCGGGTTGACGCCAGCCACTTTGGATGATAGACCACCTGGAACTGCTGCCCCGTTCCCCTTGCAGGATATGCTTGATAATCCTTCAGATACATCTTCAGTTGGATTATGCTGCTGAGGTTTGCTGACCTTGGCACGTGACTTTTGTGCCCTATGAACCAAGCGCACCAGTTGACCACTGATATTTTTTACCTGTTCAGGCCCTCCCTCCAGTACTGATGCAATTCCACGTTTGTATCATGGGTCCAGCATTGTTTCTATGGTAAAGTTGTCACCACGCTGAATGCTCACAACATGGCGATTCTGGTTGAATACTGTCAGCATGTGTTGTAGCAACATACTGCTACCACCGTCTCCGGCAACATCAAGGCCATGCTGTACATTGACCAATGTCTACCTCA
Organism: Neoceratodus forsteri; assembly: GCA_016271365.2. Taxonomy (NCBI): domain Eukaryota; kingdom Metazoa; phylum Chordata; order Ceratodontiformes; family Ceratodontidae; genus Neoceratodus; species Neoceratodus forsteri. The sequence goes on from CM057449.1 coordinate 379,226,658, forward strand.
GAACCTGCAGCAGTGGAATTGATTGGCTAATGGAGGCAGACTCGCCACTCACTGCCTGTGTGGCATGTTCAAAAGGCAGTAAAATTGTTATTACAGAGTCCATGAGGCGCCACTGTTCAGTCGTCATAGACATGGAGGCTCCGGAACTGTCACGGCTAGTATGCATCACAAGATATTCTGAGATGGCTTTGTATTTTTCATACAACCTCTCTGCCATGTATAAAGTGGAGTCCCATTGGGTGGCAACTTCCAGCTTCAAGCGGTGCTGAGGCAGGCAGTTTTGTATCTGCAACTGCCGCAGTTGGTCACGGGCCTTTCCAGATCTTGAAAAGTTAGAGCAGATATGTCATGCAACGGTCAGCATTTCCTTTACATCAAGGTGCTGCAGAAACTCCTGCACCACAAGATTTAAACAGTGGGCCATGCATGGAACACGAAAAAAAAACACCATTCGTGATGCATTTCACCACATTTGATCCATTGTCACTTGCTATGAACCCAGCTCTCAGGGACAGAGGGTTTAGCCATTTGTCAATTTCAGTCAGTACCACATCCAACATGTTCTCGCCAGTGTGTGAACAGGTCACATTGTGCATAGCAATCGCTGCATTGCTGTCGAATTCCTGGAAGATTGCTACCACGACAGTCCACCTTACTACACTGATTATTCACACTACCAACATCACAAACAACTCCCGGCACCTGTGCCCAGTGTACAGTTATACACAAATATGAACTCCCTACTGTTTTGCCACTAGTCCATATAACCATACTTAAATGGATGAATGGAGAGGAGGAATGTTGAAGGGCATGTCTTACTGAGTTGGACACAGTGCGGAACAACTCGGGAACAGCACGGGTTGAAAAGTATGTCCTGGATGGGACTTTCTATTTTGGACAGGCACATGCAGCAAACTGCTGGAACCCAGAATTCTCCACAAAGGAGAAGGGCAAAAGATCAATTGCCAGCATTTCTGCTACAGCAGCATTACGTTCACGTGACACTGTATGATTCGGGGGTACTTCAGCTTATGCACAAAAACACTCTGTAATGTGGTCTGACTTAAACGTTTTACACGGGGTGTGATCACAAATGGTTGTGCTTTGTGATGAATGGCATTGGCAGGGAGTTGAGTGTGGACATTTGAAGAAAACAGTTCCACAAGTGATGATGACAAACCCAGAAATGCAGTTATTTTGACAGATTTGCCAACCGGGGTTGATGTACCACTTGCACTAGGCATACTGCATTCACCACCAACAACACAAAAACTGGTACTCTCACCAGCACTGGACAACATTTCAAAGTCATTATGGTCCACCACCTCATCATGCCTGTAGTAATCCTCTGCTCTTATTACCTCAGTACTGCACACGTTTAATTTACTACTGGACTTAACAGTCATGGAAGGGGATAATATGCTCGCTATGGTTGCCTGTGAGGAGGGTGAATGCCCCACTGCGGTATTAACTGCCAGCCTGTGCTGGGTCCACAGTGCCAAGTGCCTATTGTTAAGATGCATATGCTGTCCTCCTGTGCCCAGATGGCTCCCCTTTTTACCTCGACTCACACGCACATGGCAAACCTGGCAGATCGCAACTGACTCATCGTTTGCATCTTGAACAAAAAAATTCCAAACAAGGGATTGTGATGCTCTGTTTTTAACATGTCCATGAGGTGGCTTATTTTTTTCTTTTTTCTTATTATTTTCTTCCCCTGGTCACCAGCCTGCCTACCTCACACTTCCAGGCACCCTCCTGAGGTTTCCGGCCACTGTCCCAAGGATCCCCGGCTCCATGTTCAGGCCTGCGGCATACCCCCGCGGCTTGCCCCCCACAGCGGGGAATTGGAGAGATCCCCTCGCACTCTCAAACCAGGACCTGATCCAGTGAGCTGCACACCCTCGGCGCCAAGCAAGTCATCCTCAGAGACGGCCATCAAGTCGCCGTGACTGGTGGCCATATTTTTCCATTTTTATCACCATGGACGTCTGTGGTGTGCAATGACGCCAAGGGACAGGAGTGCACACACTACCACACACACCTCTTCCCAGTCTCTGCCATAGCATGTCCCCCCATTCTGACCATGGTCTGCAGCTGCCCCCAGCTATCGTTAGAGGCCACTAGGCCACCGGAGCATTCCACCCTCCTCCCCGGAGAAGGAGAGCAGTCCAACGGACACTCAATCCTTCTCCTCCCTTGCCGACCCCCGACGACCTAGGCTCGTTCCCGAACCCAGGTTGCCGGCGTGGTGCGAGGTATGATGTCCAGTGCCTCAACCCTCAGCGCCACTGGGCCAGCTCGAGGTGGCTTATTTAAGTCTATTATTTTAAGCACTGAAGTGGGGGGGACACGTGAGGATTCAGGTACTGCACACCTGGACTGCAACTGACCACCACAGCTACCTATTATATTTATTACTGGGTCATCATCTTCAACTAAAACCGGTAAATCACAAGTTTTGACGGGGATTCTTGCAAACAGACTCAGACACAGCCACTTTGAATTTCTTTTTCTCCAGTTCCCAACTGGGATCAATTACATCATCATCATATTCATCAATGTCACACACATTCACATCTTCTGCTTGGATGCTAGCATGTGAACTGCATGTTGCAATAACAGCAACATCATCGTCATCATCACATTCATCATCAGCATCTACACCACCATCACCTGATATTTTTGCACCACACTGTGAATCACTGCATGGAAAATGGATGACATTAACTGCCACGGTGGACGGAATATCACATTGTATGCTATCGTTGACATGATTATCAGAATCCTCAGGTTCAGTTACTGGGATGTTACTGGGAAGTATGACATCATCTACACTGCCACTTACTTGCACTGCTTCACACTCAATATTTTTGGATACAGTACACTGGTTGGAATTCGAACTTGACACACCAATACTAATACTACCACCACCACTAATACTAGTAACACCAACACCACTGGCTGGGAAAACATCTCCTCCAACTATGAGTGAAGCTACTGATTGGGCTGTAAAAAACATTGCAGGAGAAATACCTTTCCTCACATCAGCAATGCACTTCTGCATCTGCGTACTACCACACTCACAGACTATCTTACTGCCAGCATTGCCACGGCGAGGAACAGCTTTGCTTGCACATCTCTTTGTGGGCATTTTGGGGGATCAACCACAATATTATAACCAAATTTAGATTTTGATACATTCACTCTCTGATTGGGGGGACGCTGGATGTGAAGCCAAAAAAACAACTGTAGTTACAGCAACAGATAAGAGACTAGTCTGTCATGCAATGAAAACAACTTCAGTAACCAGTGGTGCTGATGAGATCACAAAAATAATCCAATCTGGTAAAAAAATTCCTTTCGCCGGCAGGGGTGGGGGGGAGCACTGACTGCAGATTTTTACGGCAGTACAAGCAGCAAAACAAAAAACAGATACCACAATCGCAGTACAAAATCAGGCATCTGCAGTGGATAGCAGGTTCACACTGCTGTGCCTGCAATTACACTAATCTGTGGCACAATAAAAGGTGTATTATTTAATGTCACGCAACACCGCACACACACTCGCACACAGAACAGTTTGTCTACAATACTGAACGAGTAATGCGTAGCAAATTAAAAAGTTCAGTAATATGCCACGTATTGTTATGAAACAACCTGAAATTATGAACTGCTGCACCAGATCCACACAACACTCAATCAGCAAGACAATTTCAACAATTACTGACAATATTACTGTGTGTACATTAACAGTCAGTTATATAACAAAAATACTGTATAACCAAAAAAACAAGAAATCACTATTTCTCCAACTTAAATCTACCTACACCACAGATACACCCCCTCCCAAAGCACACTTTCACTGTCTTTCACTACACACACTCAATGTTCTACATTAACATTCAAAATCCACACAAAAACAAAAATGCTCGATGTTAGGAGCACAGGAGGGTTTCCTACAATCGATGAACTAAAGTTTGAGCCCCCCAAAAAAATGCAACACTTTTTTAACAGCTTTTAGAAGGTTTCAGTCTCAGACAGCTCTCAGAGAAAACTGTCTTCTACTCCTTCCTACACATACTACCACAAACTGAGGTTGTGCAGATCAATATAGAGCCCATGTGACCTGAAATCCTATGAATCACTGCAAAATTCCTCTTCAGAGCTCAAAAACAAGGTGAAGTGAGGCGAAGTGCGTTGTTCTCAATGCACTTTGCCCTAATATTTGGTGGAGTAGTGGTCTGGGAAGGCCGAGTAACATGAAGTCATTGTTTTCAATAGACTTCACATTACGCATTATAACGTGAAGTTCTCCACTTTGAGTTGCGGATCACTCCGCGAATCTGCCTTTTGCCTTTCAATCACTTCAAGTTTCGGATTGAGCCCACTTTGCCCACCACTATTCACCATTAGCCTCCTACTACAGTCAAACTCCAGTACTAGCTCTAGTACGCATGCCAGCCAAGACCATATCCATGGTTTCCAGGACTCACCTGCATTGTGAGCTGATGGTCTCACTCTTCTTTCTTGAATTTCACACCCTGAGGGTGGGCCTCTCAACTCAGTCAGGGTCTTACTCTTTCTCCCATTAAGGTGAGAATGTCCTGCCCTTCAGGAGAAACTTTAGATGTATAGATTGACTCTGTGGAACCTCTTGTCTCATGATGTAGCATTTAAGACTTCTGCTATCAGAACATGGATCTTTAATTCCTCTGGGTTCCTTTAGCTCTGCAGACCATGTCAGCAGGATCTTTTAAGCTATTCTCTCTATTGCCACCTTAGATTCACCTGGTCTCTTCTGACTTTCCTTCCTTTGCTCTTCAAGGGTCAAGATCATACAACTGCCCAAATGCTCTGCCCCTAAAGGGCTCCACTCCTATGCCTTGCTCCTCAAGGGCTTGACTCCTTCACTAGGTTTCTACCCTATGTGTAGGCTAGGAGAGTGCATTTCATGAGTCATTGTGCTCCGCCTTCTCACCTTGGGAGGCGTACCTCCTTAGTGGGAGCCTTCTTTAGCTGCAGAGATCAGTTCATGGTGTTTCTATTAGAGTGACAGAGTTAGAGCCCTTCCTCAAATATCTTTCCCTAAATTGGGTCTCTAAATTGCAGTAGCCTAGCCATCACTATTGCTGCCCATAGCATGGAAAGTGTAAGGCACAGTATGCAGTTGCCCACACACTGCATACTACACTTCCACCTTACAAATGTGCCATAGGCCTTTACTCTATCAATGGTCTATCTATTCATACTCATCTGTATTGCTGTCTTATGCCTATCCCATGCCTATTTGAAGCCCTGCACTGTATTCATATCCACCACTTGCTGAGGTAGGCCATTCCACGCATCAACCACCCATTCTCTGAAAAATATTTCCTCACATTACCCCTTAATTGGCCTTGCTCTAATCTCATGCTGTGTCCTCTTGTCCTGCTATTTTTCTTATACCAAAACATGTTAGATGCTTTCACCTTGTTAATGTCCTTAAGTTGTTTGAATGTTTCGATTATATCACCTCTCTCCCTCCTTTACTCTAGGGTATACATATTGAGTTTCGTTAATCTGTCCTTATATGTTTTCTGATGCAGTCCCTGCACCATTTGGTTGCCCTTCTCTGGACTGCCTCCATTTTGTTAATGTCCTTGTGCAAGTGCGGCCTCCAGTACTGCATGCAGTACTCCAGATGGGGCCTAAACAGTGTCTTGTAAAGAGGGATTATTATCTCCCTCTTATATCTTGTGATATCCCTACTAATACACTCCAACATCCCTCTAGCTTAACCTACTGCTTTAATGGTCTGCTTGGATGATTTCAGGCCATCTGTGATGATGATGCCCAAGTCTCTTTCTTTCTTTCCTTATGAATGCCATCAACTCTCCTCTCAACCTATAGGTGGCTTTAGGGTTTGTCTTTCCTATGTGCATGATCTTGCACTTATTTGCATTAAACCCCAGTTCCCACGCTTCCAACCATTTTGCCAGTTTATCCAGATCTCTTCTTATTCTGTCCACCCCATCTGGATCATCTACTATGTTGCAGATCTTGGTGTCATCTGCAAACAGACAAACCTTACCCTCCAGTCCATTTGAAATGTCACTGATGAAGATATTGAAGAGGACTGGCCCCAGGACTGATCCCTGAGGTACTTCACTTGTGATTTTCATCTCTTCTGACTGTATACTATTTACCACGACACTCTTTTTTCTGCCCGCCAACAAGTTTGCCACCCAGTTGAACAACTTCTGACCCACCCCAAGCCTACTCAGCTTATTAATCAATCTTCTATGTGGAACAGTATCTTCTATGTGGAACAGTATCGAAAGCTTTGCTGAAGTCAAGGTAGGTGACATCAACTGCACCCTCTTGGTCCACTATTCTGGTTACCCAGTCAAAGAAATCTATGAGATTAGTTTGACAGGACCTTCCTGTTGTAAACCCATGCTGTCTTGGATCCTGTGCTCCTATGGATTCCAGATATTGCACTATCCTTTCCTTAAGGAGTGCCTCCATAATCTTGCCCACTACTGAAGTAAGACTGACTGGTCTGTAGTTCCCTGCCTCCTCCCTGCTACCACTCTTGTGGAGCAGGATCACAAAAGCCTTTCTCCAGTCTTCTGGGATCTCCCCTGTGCTCAGAGACAAACTAAACAGTTTTGATACTGGCTCTGCTAATTCCACCCTTAGCTCCTTTAGTACCCTGGGATGTATACCATCAGGGCCTATTGCCTTGTCCACCCTGAGCTTGTTAAGCTCTTGTAGGACCCTTTCTTTTGTGAAGGGAGTTGTGCACTCCCCCCTCCCCCCTGTGTCCATGGTGCTGAGCTGTGGGCCCTGCCCTACCTTCTCCTCAGTAAATACTGAGCAGAAGTATTTATTTAGGATAGATGCTTTTCCTTAGTCCTCCTCCACACACTCCCCCTTATCCCCTTTGATCTTAGCAGTACCCCTCTGGACTTCCTCCTATCACTAATGTATCTATAGAAAGTCTTGTCCCCTTCTTTTACACTTCATGCTAGTGTTTCCTGAGTTTGGGCCTTTGCCTGCCTTACTGCCTTCCTTGCTTCCCTTAGGAAAGTTTCCTATGCCTCCCTTTTTTCATCGTGCTGCATTCCCTTATACTTCCTGAAGGTCAACCTTTTGGCTCTGATCTTTTCTGCTACTGTTTTTGAGAACCAGAGTGGTTTCCTCCTTCTTTTGCTCTTGTTTTTCTCCCTAACACAATGGGATGTTGCTTCAGGTATTGCATCATTAATGCTTGCCCACTTTGCCTGTACCTCCTTACCTGTATTTCTTCTTGCCAGGGCTAGATTAACTCTGTTGGCCCTCTTATCAAAGTCATTGATGACTCAATGAATTGAAAGGCTTTGTCTGTAGACTAGAGGGCAGAAGGTAACACACGCCATGCCCACCTCTGTGCGATATAAAATTGTGCATGTTCAAACATCTCTTGTATGCTCACATTTTTTATTGCCACCTTCCTCCCCTCCTCCTTCTGTGGTACCTCTCATTCTTGTGGGTCGGGCCTTCTTCTCTAAGGTGCTTTTATTGTTGGAGACCTCATCCCAGCAACACCTTGAGGGGTTGGAACCCTTTTGTGAGGGTTACTGTGTCCTTATGGCACCCTGACATGATGGTAGTCCCTGTAGCAGGAACAGAGAGAACGTAAGCCAATGTACACTACACAGTGGCATAAGCACCACATTCTACTTGGTCTTCAGTCAGTCCTAAGCCATACTCTATGAGCCCTATGACCCTGTGAATTTTTTTCAAATTAACGCCTACTGTAGTAACACGGTTGGGAGAGTAGGGAGTGCACAGGGTCTTAGATTCAGATTTGGATCAAAATGTGAGGCCCCAAGGCCAGGATGCAAGCACTCCACACATTCTACTCCATTTACTGACAAAGGAAAGGAAATAGAAACATAGACAATGATGGCGAAAAAAGTACATGGGTCCATCTAGTCGGCCAAGAGTTCCCTATCTGATCCAGGACATATTAATAATGTAAATACTTTTCTATGGGTGTGAATATAGTTCACTTATCCACGCGACTGCAGTTCCACCAGAAGTGCTGATTCTTTGGAATGTCTTTTGTTTTTTGACTTTATCTTTTTAATGGAGTTCAGTTTAACAAGACAGAAGAAACAACCCAAACAATGAATTACATCTCCCACATGAAATGCAATAATCACATTATACACAGTAATAAAAGAGTAAGTATATATAAAAAAAAAGTGGTTACATATTCTAGCATGTCCTGGAACATTTAACAATGTTTGTACAAACATGCTAGTAAATGTATAATGAGATACTAGTAATTATTCATTATTGCTTTGTAATAAAGGAGAATGTAAAAGGAAGAGATTGTATTGAGAAGAAAGTGAAAACATCAGGAATAAGTGAGAAGGATAGTAAAAAGAAAGAGAAGATGAAGGAGAAGACGAGAGACATCAGTGAAGGTGAACAGATAAAATATGTGTACTAAGAGGATTGAGGTTAAGGTAATATCCAAATAGCATTTTATCAAGGTCTGGAATTACCTTAACTGCTGATAAATCTGTTGTAGTCCCACCAACAACTATCATACATAGTGAGTCGGTCAGCTATAACACAAGATAGTCGGTCCAGTGAAGCATATTGAGAGAGATTTTGGAGAATGTCTGGAAAAGTTGGGATAATAGAGGACTTCCAATTTATAAGAATAAGGTGCTTGACTGAAAGGGAAAGTATATTCAACAAACTAAAATGGGCATGAGATAGCATAACATAGTTTGAGTGGAAGATACCTAACAGGAAAAGTTTAGGATCAAAGGGAATTTGTTGTCCAATAACTAGTGAGGCAAAATGATGGACTTAATGCAAGAGCTTGCTAATAGATATACACAACCATAAAATGTGAAATAGATTGCCATTAGGAGAACTGCAGCGCCAGCAATTATTATTATTTAGCAGACTCATGCAATGTAAAACTGAGGGAGTTCTATACCATAAATGTAAAATTTATGTTTGAATTAAGGAACTACGGGAATCTCTAAATGTGCAATGAGACACGCGCCAGCAGTTACGCCGTTGTGCATGAGTAATATTGTAATTGAGTAGAACACAGCATTTATTTTTAGCTTTTATGGACTGGTCTGGTAAATTTTCTATGATAACCTTGTAAATAGTGCTGCCCCATTTTACAGAGAGTTTTATCCATTGTGAAATATGTTGGTCGTATAAGGTGTTTTTGTATACATGATCTGGAATGAGATTATAGGTAGTTCGAAGTTGTAGATATTTCCAGAAGTCCTGTTTGGGGAGTCCCCATATTTGCTGCAGTTCTGAGAAAGATTTTAAGTTTAAGGAGTTCTGGTCAAGAATATCGCCAATAAAAAAAGTAATCCTTTGTTTTTCTAAGTTCGGCAAAAGATATGTTAATTTTGTAAGGACAAGAGTGGATTGCCCCAAAGTGGTGTATAAGAATTGAGATGGATTGGATTTTAAGAATTTATGAAGCAGTTTCCAATAGAGAACAGAGGATGAGATGGTAGGATAAGATTTGATTTTGGAGGAGAGAGGGTTACAAATGAAGGCTGTGGGGACTCCACCTGGACATAATGAAGATTCCATTATGACCCATAACGGTATTTGAGGTAAGGGTTTGACAAACCATTTAATGGTTTGTGCTGCCCAAAAGGCCCATAAATAAGATTTAAACCAAGGTAGACCGAAACCTTCTCTTTTCCAATATGAGCGTAGTTTAGTACGGCTGAATCTTGGTATCGTGCTATCCCATAAAAATCCTCCAATTACTTTATCTAGCTTGATTAGGAAACTAGTAGGTAGTCTCAGAGCGATATTGGAAAATAAATAAAGGATTTTGGGGGAAATAGACATTTTAATGGTGGCTATTTTCCCCGTAAATGAGAGATTGAGAAGTTTCCATCTATCTAAGATGGTTTTTTTTTTAATGCCTTTAAGCTGAGCTCCTCCCACCACCAGGGCGGTATATCCTCCAGCTCCGCCCCATGATGTCAGATCTTTCTTTCCACTGGATGAGGTTTTGTTCTCCTCCTTTGCAGCTGTGAAGTACGCCATTTATGAACTTCATTGTATTTTCTACAGAAACTCGATCTTTTGCCATATACCTCTGTTCTCCTCCAGCCTTGGAGGTGAAAGATGAAATACAAAGATGTGAAGCCAACTCCCAGCTTCAAAGAATGCATCATGTGCCAACAAAAGACGTTGTGGACAGACCCACATGTTTTATGCCTCTGTTGCCTGGGGATGGCACACAATGTTGCAGGTTGTGGCCTGTGCCAGATGATGCTCCCTTCCTCCCTGGAAAATCGCAAGGCACAGCTTCTCCTCAGCTGGCCAGCCAATTGAGATCCTAAATTACAGCCTAAGGGTTGCAAGGCAGCCTCTGCTGTGGTAGGATCTATGACTCAGCTCAGGGCCATGGAAGAAGTGGCAGCAAAGGCTGGGGTGGGTACCTTGTTAGCATCAGCACTGCTATCAGCTGTGGCCAGCATTGAAGTGTCCTTCACCAGTAAAATCTGTGAGATGTGTTGGGCTCACCAGGCTTTTGGGAGAGCACTGCCCACTGCAGTAAGAGGCACAAGAAGCACCGCTGTTGGTCTTGGGACCAGGAGAGATCATACTCCTTTTGCTCGCTCAGCTCTGCTGACTGCTTGACACTTGCTGAGTGCCTGACTTTGGGTGATCCAAAACTGATAGAGGGCAAGGTCTCTAGCACTATAGTGACCCCCTCAGGCTTGTTGACCTTGATTCAGGCTGAACAGAATTCAACATATTCCTCAAACTGGTCAATCAGTTGTAGGAGGAGGTCAACAAGGAGTTGATTTCCAAGATCCCTGTGTTCCCAGTCCTCACCCAGGAGGTTGTGGACTGATTGGTGTCCCTGGCTGGTTCCATTTGGGAACAGCCCCCACTGGAGATCATTCTGCTGAAGCCAGTGCATGTTATCTATACTGCACCCTCATGGGTTTCTCCTCAACATTGTCCCCTGGATCGACAGTCACGATCATGGCACCATTCACACTCTCGGTCCTGATCAACTGACAGGTATTGCTGTTGACATCACTCATCCTCCACATCCTCGGATGTGTAGAGGCTCCACTGGCATATGCAGCAGCACTGTGAGGAACTTTTCTAACAACAATGGGCCTTGGCAAGGCAAGGTAGGGCTCTACACCCCGACCATTGTGGTCACCTGGCTGGAGTCAGTCAATCTCATACTGGTCCACCCAAGGCAGTTGTCACCAACACCTCTCTCTCCAACCCTGCTGGTGGAACCACCTCCATCAGAGCCTTTGCAGGGAGCCCTGATCAAGGACTCCAGTGCTGCAACCACCTTGCCAGGTCAGCTCTCAGTGGAAATCATCCAGTCAGATGACTGTAATGTGGTTCAAGGTGTTAAATGGTTGGGGGTCATTTTTGATAAGTCTTGGGATGATTAGTATGGTTCCTTCATGCAGTCTTTGAGGATGCATACCTTCCAGTGTGAATTGGTTGAGGAGCTGACCACTGACCATGGGCCTACTCTACTCCAGCTCATGTCAGAGTCCATGAAAGTCCCTCTGGAGCCTGTTCAGAAAAGAACCAAATATACTTCCACAGATGTCCTGGAAAGGGATGAATCCTTGGGGGTTGCCTTTGCCATGGCTGGGGCAAGTTTGGGACCAGCCCTGGTGCTCCGGCAGCATCCAGCATCTTCCTAGCACCCTCAGCCCACATGGGCAATAAGTATGTGCTCCCTACAAGCTCTCTGTCAGGATTCTTAGACCACCTTCAGCTGAGGGGCTTGTAACAGACTTAGTCTTCCAGAAATCCGGAAACACTGGGGATGTGGACAGTCCCCCTGACAAGGAGTCAAAGAAGCTTGACCATGTGGCCAAAAAGGTCAATGCTGCTTCCTTACTTGATTTCTGCCAGGCAAGTTACACCTTGATGATTGCCCACTTTGGTCACACTCTGCTTGGAATGCTGAATAATATCCTCCCTCACTGTCCTGCAGACCAGCAGTTGCTGGTGAAAGTTGTCAGGGATCAGGGTCAAGCCTTGCTAAATGCAGTTTCCAGACAACCTTGGACATTGGCGACTCCTATGCCCATGCCATGGCAGCAACCATCATGATGCATTGCAGGGTCTGGCTGAGGCTCTTCAGCTTTATAGCAGACACTCAGCACAAGCTGTCTGATGTCTCATTCTTAGGCAGTGACCTCTTGGGCCCAGGTGGATGGTCATTTCACATGGATTTGGAAGTCCAACACCACCCTGGACTCTGTGGCTTCATTCTAGAATGACCTGAAGGCCCATAAATAAAAAAAAGATGGCCTTCCAGTTTCAGTCCTTTCAGCAACAGAAGCCTCAGCAGCAGCAGACCCAGCAGGAGCAATATCGCCTCTGGCACCCCAAGGCATGTTCTCAAGCCAGAGCCCAAAATGAGGCAGGGTAGGGGAAGTGGTGCCCCTCCAGCCCCAGTGGCTGATGCCCCGTCCAAAGCTGCCAAGTGACAGGTCAGGGGATGTCTGTCTTCCACCTGTGCAGTCCCTGACCCAGCTTCCTGTGGGGGGGTCAGCTTTGCCACTTCTGACCAGACTGGTTTGTCATTACCATGGACAAGTGGATTCTCGAGGTGGTAGGCAGAGGGCTGCCTCTCAGAAAGCTGTTGCAAACATCAAGGTGGGAGGCCACTCGGGGACCAGTGATCACTGTACAGTGTGGTTCAATATAAAAATGACTGAAATTGAACCACACAAGGTTGAGGGTCCTGGACATTGGGAGGGGGAGGTCAGATTTTATAAAGATGAGTGAATACCTCAGGGATGACCAGGTAGGGAGGAATGGACTGGTTGTAGTGGAGGAACAGTAGGCAAAGATAAAAAGGGAGCATATGCCAAACAAGTGAGCAACAGCAAGAGCAAAAAGAGATCACTATGGTTCTTTAAAGAGGTGACTGAAAAGGTAAAGGCTAAAACGGTAGCATTCAGAAAGTATAAGAAGACACAGAGGGAGGAGAATAGAGAGGTGTATCGGGGGAAACAGAAGGAGCAGGGAAAGCAGCAAGGAGTGCAAAAGTGCAAACACAGAAACATAGAATTTAACGGCAGATAAGGACCGCTTGGCCCACCTAGTCTGCCTATTTCTGAAAAACTGACTAGAGACTAGCCCAAGAGGTATTGAAAGGAGACAAGACAGTTTTTAGGTATGCAAGTGAAAAGAGGAAGACCGGGGTGGGACTGTAAGGTTAAAAAGAGAAGAGGGAGACTGTGCAGAAGGGGACTAGAAAAGGTAGACGTCCTGAACAAATACTTTTGTTTAGTGTTTACAAAGAAATTAGATGGGGAGGGGTCACAAAAAAGTAAAAAAGGTTTAGGTGGGAATTGGTGTGTGGCAACTAGTCCTCTTTTGGAGGTGAGACCCCTGAAGGGACTTGGTAGTCTGAAGGTGAACAAAGCCATGTGACCAGAATAGGTGCATCTAAGGGTATTGAAGGAGCTCAGGGAAATACTGACTGCACCGCTGACAGTTCTATTTAACATCTCACTGAAAACAGGAGTGGCTCTGAAGGACTGGAGGAGGATGTATGTAGTTCTACTACACAGAAGTGGTAGCATGTAGGAGGCTGGCAAGTACAGGCCACTCAGCCTGACATCGGTGGTGGGAAAGTTACTGGCATCACTGCTGAAGGAAAGGCTTGTGGAATATCTTGACTCCAATAGGCTACAAGACCCATGGCAGTATGGTTTCACAGAGGGGAGGTCATGCCAAATGAATCTCATTGATTTCTTTGACTAGGTGACAAAGGATTTAAATCAGGGTGGAGCAGTGGACATGGCCAACCTAGATTTCAGTAAGGCTTTCAACGCAGCTCCACACAGGAGACTAGTGAGCGAGCTGTGTAGCTTAGGAGTGGGTCCTAAGGTGGTAAACTGGATAAGAAATTGATTAGCGGATAGGTGACAGAGGATGGTGGTAAATGGAGTTCACTCTGAGGAAGTAAGGGTGACCAGCAGGGTACTTCAGGGATCAGTGCTGGGACTGGTTATCTTTAATGTCTTTATAAGTGACACTGCCGAGGAGCTAGGAGGGAAGGTCTGTTTCTTTTTGCATGACACCAAAATCTGCAATAGGGTAAACACTCCAAGGGGGTGGAAAAGATGAGCAAAGACCCAAGAAAACTAGAGGAGTGGTCAAGGGTATGACAGCTGGGTTTCAATGTGAAAAAGTGCAAACTAATGCACTTAGAACACAGAAACCCAGGGGTGGAGTACAAAATAGGTGCTGCATCTGTGACTGGCAGATCAGCAGCAAAGCAGATGATTGACAGATGGATTACATCCTGCATCAACCTCGGCTATAGGTTGGCTGGTAGGAAGTCTCCCACAGGGCTTAGGGCTTATTCCATCAGACATACCATTGCCTCACTTGTTGCTTCCAGGGATATTCCTATCCAGGAGATCTGCAGGGCTGCCACCTGGAAGTCAGCACATTCCTTCATCTCCCATTACAACATCGACCTGGAATCTTGTTAGGATGCTGCTTTTGGGTCCTCAGTTCTCCAATCTCTGTTTGCCAAGTAAGCCTTGGCCCCCTCCTCATGCAGAATTGCTCTGGAAAGTCTGCCACTGTGTGGATAAGTGAACTATGTCCATGCCCCTAGAAAAATAGGTTACTCACTTGTAACTGTAGTTCTAGGAGTGGTATACAGTTCACATACACACCACCCTCCTGACCTATGCTGGGAAGTGGCATCCAGTTCCCTGCCTCCAGTGTGCAAGATCTGACATCTGGAGCCAGAGGATATACTGCCACAGTGGTGGAAAGAGCTTAGCTTAAAGACTTTCAGATGAATCCACAGTTCTGGTGGAACTGCCAGTGTGTGGATGTGAACTACATATCACTCCTAGAACTACAGTTGCAAGTGAGTAACCTATTTTTTATTTTATATAGCATGTCATACAAACTGTATCCAAAAGCATTTTACAAGCCAAGAGGACAGAAAGAGAAGAGAATGTTGCTACCATTTCTTCACACAAGGGGATTCAAAGAGCACAGAGATGGATTAGAAGGATTACACAGACTTTAGGCAGGAGGAGATAAAAAGACATGCCGAGGGTCACACAGTGAGTAAGTGACAGTTGTGGGATTCAAACCTAAATCTTTAGATTCACAGCTTTATGCTCTTAATCACAAGGCTAACACCTCTGCTGTCTACCCAGACATTAATCCCCCACTCTACTGGGTAGTGAGGGTGGTGTGGCTGAGACAGATGGGTGGGGGTAGGAACAGTGTTTCGAATAGGGGAGCAAAATGTGGATGTGCTTAATGGAGGGTATTTAAACTCCAAGGCTGTCTCAAAAATAAAAATAAAACTTCCAGCTCCGCACCACTGCTTCAACCATGGTGCACTCCCCATGGCCCCAAAGCAAGAAATGGCACAAAAACATTAGAGAAATGTGACTTATTAAACATTTTGACTTGGTGACTAATATATAGTGCCAGCACTGATTCTACCCCTAATGGTGCTGTAGGAACAAGATTCCTTTAGACTAAATGTACTTCAGGGAAAGAGCTCCAAAGATCGAAGCTGAAAGTGAGACCGAAACATTTATTGACCGAGTCATGACTTCATGTAAGAAGAGAGGTAACAGCTGATGGTGATGAATAATATGAAGGAACAGTATGAAAGAGCCATCAACCAACATTTAGCCACTTTTTATACCCATGACCCATTCAAAAAGCACTACATTTGGGAGCGTGGCTTAGCTTCTAATGTGATGGCTGCCTGATTCGAGCTCTCCAACAACCAGGGGGTTAATTTTTGCTATTTATACCACTTAACCTATCTTCTGAGGTATAGCAGAGACAATCTATTCCGGATCATATAGGAACAAAACGGTCTACTTACAATTGCTACCGTTCAGCCACAAATGCTATTGGTGCCGACTACGTCTTGTGCTTCTCAGCATGGCTCACAGCGGAGGTCTGGATGCTCCCACAGGCCTCAATGTGTAGCAGATCAATGATATGTTCGCTGCTTTGATGCAACGCATGGCTGAGGTCACCCTGGCTTCAAACAATACTACCATTGCCATTTGACAAATGGATGCCTGCCAGAGTTTGTAAAACTGAATCTCAAGTTAACTGCAGTACTAAAGCACTTGACTCATTAACCTCCACTGTTTGTGAGCAAGAAGAACTATCCACGTGCTGCAAAACAAAATCAATGACATGGAAAACTGAAGCTGGTGTAACAACATCTAGCTCCTAGGTTTCTCCAAGTGTGTGGAATGGGGGAAATCCTTTGGACTTCTTATGCGATGTCTTGCCCAAAGTCCTGCGACACAAGCTACCTCTTGGCCTGGCGATCAAGTGAGCCCATAGGACCCTTAATCCCCCACCCAAACCAGGAGAGAGGCCCAGGCCCCTCGTGGCTCACATTCTGAATTTTGCCGACAAGGAATGGATTACCTCTAGGGCCTGGGAGCTCGGGGCCCTCTCTTGGCAAGGCCATAAAATGTTAATATTTCAAGACTACTCCCATGAGCTGGCTGTCAAGTGGAAGGAATACACTGAAGCCCACCACTTGATGCACTCCCTGGGTATCCAGTTCTCACTGCGATACCCCTCCACAGTGCACCTGGAAGTGAATGGAGCCTCCGTCTCCTTCTCAACCCCAGAAGCTCTTATGGACTGCCTCCAGCGTAATTGGCCTCCTCATTCCAGACCTGACCCTCCAGTACACCAAAATAACATTTCTGATCACTCCAGGGCAAGAAATCTGAGGGCCAATGCATCGAACTTGGGAGGAGATTTCCAATGCAGCTACACCTTCAAAGGGGTGGCTCCAGGCCTTCCAGCTCGATTTCACAAGCAGCAACAATCAGGTCGGCATTCCAGATGGTTGCATCCACAAGACCAGCAGGCAGAGCAAGGACATTGGTGGGAGGACTCAGCGGTGATCCCCAATTTGAGCATTAGCAAGTTCTCAACCCTGAATCACTATGCAAAACTGACCCTCGTGGAACCATCTGGATCCAAGGAGTTCCCTGACTACCCAGAGTAGGAGATGGTTCATGAGGCCTCTCTGCTGCTGAAGCAGAACTAAAACATTGGACTGTGTAGGAGCCTCCTAGTATAGCCTCCCCTCCATTGCAGTGCCCACCGCAACCCATGGATCTTGGCCCAGACAAGCAGGCATCCCAGTCTTCAGTCGGAGCAGAAGAGCCCCCGTCAGAGACATCGCAGGGCCAGTCATAGATAAGTGTTCTTTGTTTATTTTTCTTGAGGTCAGGGCATGGTTATGGGCTTAGGGGAAGGCATCTGGGTGGCTACCGCTTGTAACTTATTGGTAAGCTAGTGGTTAACACTTGGGATGTCCATAGATCTCGTCCCCTCCACTGCCCTTTCTGGGAATCTAGGCCTATGTCTCTGCCTGACCGACCAGAAAAGTGCTCCTAAGACACTGTGTAGTGCCTATATACATCTATTGTTTCGATTAGCCGGTTATATAAAATGTTACAGTCTTTTTTGGCTACACTTGTTGATGTGTTTTAGTTGCCTCTTGAGAAGGGTAGAGGGAGGGGGGGGGTCTATCGTGCAGACCTGCTGACTGGTGCAGGCAGATGGGTGACCTTTTTTCAGGGGAGGCAGTTTGCCATGGCGTCAGCCTGCCTTTTCCTGACGGAGTTCAGCTTGATGGTTTATACTGTTTTTTGCACAGCACAGAGGATGTTTTCCTCACTAATACACCCCCTGTTCCTATTCCCCCCATCATGCCGGGGGAACTTGCCGTGGGTACCAGGTTACTGTACGCTGATGCAGCTTTTTTGCTAGTTATGTAGGATAAAGCCCTTACCATGGTTGCCACAACGTACTCATTGATACAATACTACTAGCCCCCAGGTGCCCTCAGACCAAGGGGCAGTCAATTTGTGGTGTACGTATTTGACTGAGTTCAGTTCCCCAGGATGGTGTGGCCCAGATGAGGACAGCCCACATGTACCCCTACACTTCTAAGACTCTAGTAGGTGCGAGATCCCTGCTTCCCAGTGGTTCTCCCATCCAAATCTCCTCCCAATTCAAGGGCAGGTTAGGCCTGGGAGGATCTTGTATCCTCAGCTTGTTAAACTGACCTCTACCACTGCGCAGTTATGTACACCACCTGTAAATAGTTTATGCTATGTTAATGTTTTCTTGTTCATGTTTATTATACACTGCAACTTGCTCTGGTTACTGTGCAAGGATCTATCTACCTCTACCCGCTGTTTGCTACTGCCCAGGGCCATACCCACTCAGCAGTGGTGTACCTCACTTGCCTTGGAATCCTCTGTTGGATCTGCCCTCTCACCAGCTGTTCATGCCATATCCTTACTGATATTCCGTTGCACCCTTGACTATGGGTGACATTTCCTTTGTTACCTGGAAAGTCAGGGGGCTTAACACTCCGATTAAATAGAGAAAGGTATTGACACAGCTGAAGAGAGTGAGGGCAAAGGTTGCTTTCTTGCAGAAAAAACTAACCAGACAGGATCATGCACATCTAGTGAGACTGGGTGGGGAAGGAGCCCCATGCTAGTGCCCCTGTGAGGAAAAGAGGTGTTGTTATCCTGTTGCACAAATCCCTACCGTGGTCCATCCTACTGAGTAAATCTGACCCCCAGGGCAGGTGGGTGCTGGCCCTGCTTGATACTCTAATAAGAATGTGATTTTGGTGAAGATCTATGCCCTGAATGAGGATGACCCCATCTTTTTTCTGGACCTAATGAACAAAATAAAAGCCATGAGTGAGCCAGATACACCCATTATAATGGGGGGGGGATTTCAACCTCACTTTGGTGCCCGTCCTGGACAGGAGTGACCAGAACAAAGAGACACACACCAGAGGGGTGCAGGCTACACTGCGGTTGAGCTCTGAATTCAAGTTAGTTGACGTATGGTGCCTCACCCACCCCAAGGAACGTGACTACACTTTCCAGTCTGGGGCCCATGGCACCTTTAGCAGAATAAATTTCTGGCTGATTTCACAAATCCTCACCCAATCTGTCCTTGACTCTAGAATTCTCCCTACTGTCATCTCAGACCATGCACCGGTCTAGTTGGTACTGTCCTAGGGCACTTCCTCACCCCGCTCTCCCACATGGAGACTCGACCCTCTCCTCATGCGTGACTAACAGTTTATAGATCGGGCTATGTCCGAAACTAGAATGTTCCTACAAGAGAACCCTATTTCTGATACTTCTGCTCAAAATACCTGGGAAACATATAAAGCCAACATGAGGGGGAAGATCATGGGATATGTGGCACATAGGAGGAGGGATAGAAAGCAGGAGCTGACTAGGCTGGAAGGGGTGCTTGCCAATGCCGAACAGGCCCTTAAGGCCATGACCCACCCAACCCCCCATTCTGCCAGTGACTGACAGGTCCTTTTACTCCGTATGAGACTTAATGAACTCCTGTCCCAGAAGGCTGATCTGGCTATGCTTCAAATACGACATGCTTACTGGGAGGGGGGAGACAAAAGTGGGAAAATACTGGCATATCAACTCAGGAAGCAACAAGCAAATAGGTACATCACTGGGCTTAAGGAACCTTTATCCAGGAAGGTATGAACCAAGCCTCATCAGGTAAATGTTATCATATCAGCATTTTATTCGCAGCTGTACACCTCATCCGGGATGGAAACCAAATCTGACACTCGGAAGTTCCTAGATTCCACATCCCTGCCCAAATTGTCACCAGTCCAAAGTGCGGCTCTTGAGGTCCCCTTAACCACTGAAGAGATATCTGCTACCCTATTATCTCTCAAAAAGGGGAAGGCCCTGGGGGGATGGTTTCTCTGCTGACTTCCTTCAGGTTATGGAACCTATGATTGCCCCATTGCTCCACCAGGTGTTCACTGAGTCTGAGGACAAGAGTATGCTGTCACTCACTCTCCGGGGGGCAATAATAACTGTTCTCCCCAAGAAAGGAAGAATCCAAATGAGGTGGCCAGCAACATCCCATATCTTTGATAAGCTCTGACAGTAAGGCTCTGACAGTAAGGTTTATGCAAGAACTCTGGCCAATAGACTTGACCCCCTTTTACCCTCCCTGATTCATCCATTCCAAGTCAGGTTTACACAAGGGAGATACAGTACTGACCATATTCGAATGCTTCTCAATCTCATTTATCTAGCCAAACAAGTGGATACCCCAGTGGCCGCCTTGGCAATTGATTTTGAGAAGGCATTCGGCTCAGTCGAATGGGACTACCTCTACACTGTCCTAGAACATTTGGGATTTGGACCCCACTTTAGGGCTGCCATGAAGGCTCTCTATACCTCCCTTCAAGCATGGGTGCTAACCAACTCCATATCATCTGATCCCTTCCAACTCCACAGGGGAACCAGACAGGAGTGCCCCCTTTCCCCCCTTCTATTTATATTGGCTGTTGAACCCCTGGCCTCTTTGATCTGGTAAGACCCACACATTAGAGGGAGACATTTGGAGAAGTCTCACTACTCCACTCTGATGTACACCAGTGATTTGCTGGTCCCCTTAGAGGATGAACAGTCATCAATCCCCCCTATACTGGCCCTTCTAAAACAATTTACACACATTTCAGGGCTTAAAGTCAATCAAAACAAAACTGAGATACTCCCCCTTAATTCGAACTGTCACCCTCAAAGTATATCCCATTCTGGTCTTAAATGGTCACAAGACACCAATACTTACTTAGGTATCAGAGTGGGGGCCAATACCTATAAATGGTGGGATAATAATTTAGGCGCCCTGATATCTGATTGTTCTGGTTAAGAGGTGGATAGGCTACCTATTGAGCCCCACTGACACATTAAGTTGCCTGGCAAACAATCCAGATGGCATTTGCTGCCTGTACACAGCCAGGAAGGAAACGTGATGCATTTGATGTGATGCATTCAGTGATCATAACGTTATATATTGCATCAGGGACAGGGATAAGATGCCTGCTAAAACCCAAACAGTTCAGTTTAGGCCCTAGAAGCACTTTGACTTTTTGGCATTTGCTCCTGATTTGGATGCATTTGAGTGAACAGGTTAAAACTGATCCCAGACCTAGATTTCGTCTGGAACTGTTTTCCTGGCTAATAAAAAAACAATGTAAAAATAAGCATTGTTGGCACCCTTTGCAAACTGTGTGAGAGGCCTTTCGGCACCATGCAATTCTGCTTAAAGTTGAACCAGCATAATATTCTGTGGTGATTTGCATATGCAGCCCATGATGCTTTGCATTGTGTGGGCATGTGTGATTTTGTATTTCCATAAAAATAAGCATATGCCACTAAAACAAAAAAAATAAATAAATATTTGACTGCCTTGTATAATTCATTTTTATCAATACTAAGGCAAGAAAAAAGATAAGTTATTGAGGAAAGTACATAAAATGCGAATTTCAGGGGACTGGGAAGCTTATGAAAGAGGAAGGAATAAATACAGTATGCTGTGCAAGTAAGAAATTAAAAAAAAATCCTTTTTTAGGGAAAAAGATCCTGGATGATGCTGGTGATCCTAATATGTTTTGGATGACAAGAAAAGAGCTTACTTACTGGAAGGGTTAAAAACAGTGCCAATATCAGAGTAGTGAATGATTAAGGGAAATCCATTCCCAAAGAATGTCTTGCAGCCAAATGTAACTATTATTTCAGGCAGTTTTTTCTTGGGGGATGAGAACTAGGGACAGTACTGTGCTAAAGGAGTTTGAGGCCCAGTTGAACTGTTTGAATTCATTAAAACGCAGAAGTATGAGGTCATGATGGCTGTATTACTGGGGTTAAAAGTTATCAGAAGTGCTGGACCAGATGAATTGTCCTCATGGTTGTTAAAGTATCCCACGTTTCATATGGCAGAGCCTCTGACCTACCTTATTAACTGGTTTCTGTCCCCTAGCTTTGTGCCTATGAGATGGAAACTGGCCAGGGTTATTCCAATTTTTAAAGGGGGCAGCCCTAGTCAGATGACCAACTTTCACCCCATTTCCTTTTTATCCATAATTTCTAAAAAATTTTGAATGGCTGATGGTGAATCAGTTCCAAGAACACCTAGAAAGCAAGGGTATTGTTATGATTTTCAGTCAGGATTTTATAGGGACATAGCACTATTTCCTCTACGTTGAAGGTCATGGATGACTTTAAAAAAGCAATGGACTACGGTCAGATAACCAGGCCAATCTCTGTTGACCTCTCCAAGGTCTTTGACAAGGTGGATCATGCAATTGTTTTATATAAGCTCAAATGGGTGTCTTGGTTGTAGGTGCCTTGAATTGGTTTATGTTTTACTTTGACTGATGTAAACAGAGAACGGTTGCCAATAGAAGAATTGCTAGTGAATAAGCCATAGTTTGGTGCATTCCTCGGGGCTCAGTCCCATGGCCCTTACTGTTTACTGTCTATCTGCAGGACCTGTGGGAGAGCCTTGGAGGTATCAATTACCATATTTCCACAGATAATACAGTAATCTAGATCTCTAATGCATCCCCCAGGATAGTTGAGGAAAGATGACAGAGGAGCTTTTATGGACTCTGTGTTTTTTTCTTGGATGCTACATTAACACTAAACACAGGCAAAACATTCTTAATGATTTTCCAGTCTCTAGCAAAATTGAAGAATATTTTTCCTAAGATCTTTAGTGTCATCTCGGTTGATGGCTTTAGATCAGAAAATGTTATCACCTACAAATACCTGGGCTTTTAGCTTGAGTTTGGTGGTACAGGTGATTGTCAAGGTACACTGTATAAATTTAGACATTGCTTAGACCCAGAGTTATGACAAAATATTATCTCAGCTCAGATTCGGCCATTGTTTAATTATATGCTGTGTGACCACTCCTTAAAGGAAAGGTTACACCATTTAAGTATCCTATATAATCGGTTAGCTTGGCTGGTGCTGGAGGGCTCAAAAGACACTCACCATTGTGTGTTTATAAGACTCTGTGGTGGATTTCCTTCCCCAGTGATACAAACCTTCACAAGATAATCTGGGCTGTAGAAAGTGTATACAGCTAGGTGCCTAATTGTTTGAGGCGTCATCTGGCAGGCTGCCCATTAAAACTATCTTTGAGAAATGTCTCCTTCTTTAAGTTAGTGATGCCTTTGTATAAAACAACAAGATTCACTTTTTCCTATAGTTACTGAGTACTGCAATGCTGGAATTTGGTGCCATTTAAATGAAGACTGGTTCTATGTAAAAGTCCTTACCTGCAAATAATTAAATCTTGGTTTCTTAATTCTATTCCAGAATTTCACACTTGTTGCCTGGTTTTTTTTATTTATTTTATTTATTTATTACCGTCTCGGATTAAAACCACTTGAGCTCAGAGATCTTTACAATAGGTTCCAGGTCAGGGGTTCGACACAAATAGGAGGGTGAAATTGTAACAGGGAACACACTATACAGGGTAGCCAACAGGGATTATATTATGAGACACAATACAAGTAGGTTTCAGTAGTTCTGTTCACACAAGTTACGATGCCCAATGGAGAATACCATCAGTTGTCAGCAGAGCCGGAGCTTAAGAAAAGATGCTAAGTGCCGGGGTAGTGGGTGAGAGTGGAGCCCCAAGTACCAAGACTAGAGAGATGCTGAGATGTTTGGGCTAACAAGGGGGTCAGGAAGGGTGAAGGGATAGGGGGAGGGGATGGGAGGAAAGGGGTGTGAGTGGGGAAAAAAGGTTCAGGGATGGAGAGGATTAGGAGTTTGGGGAAGCAGTAGGAAGTACCGGAGATGAAGCAAGGATGATGGAGCTATTGATGACAGTCACAACAGGCTTCATTTAACATATGTTCCTTATGATGGACTTTGAAGGTACCCAGTGTTGGCATGCATGCAATATTATCCTGGAGGGAGTTGAACCAGAGCAGGGCCCGGTGTGCAAAGGACCTTTGTCCTTGAGAGGAATAACATTTTGGAGTTATGAAGAATTGGTGCTCAGAGTTATGTGTGTGCCGAGGGTTAATGCTAGGCACCAGATGCTGCCCGACCCCAGTCGGAAGGGTTTGGCCAACAGGCAGGTGTGGAATTTTAACAGACCATTTAGTGAAAGCCATTGTGCATTGCGGTACAGATCACAGGGATGAGTCAGCCTGCGTGCACCTAAGGTTAACCAGCAGGCCTTTTTTATTGCTATTTTTAAATGTTGGAGGGCAGTCTCCGTGGTGGAGCCATATATGGGCAGGCCGTAGTCCACAAGGGAGCCCAAGGAGCCGTGAACAGCTAGTTTAAGGGCTTCACGGGTCAGGCTGTGCTTGTGTCTATACAGAAGCCCAATACGTTTGTTGATTGCTTTGGCCGTGCTGTCAATGTGCAGAGTGTATGACAGCAAATTGTCAGTGGTAATACCCAGGTACTTAAAGTGTTGAACATGTTCCAGGGAGGCCCCATCAACATTGCATATTGATAGCGGGTAGTTACGATGCTTATTAAGGGGCTGGAGAACAGCATGGGCTTTGTTTTTTTGTAGTTCATAATCAACTTATGAACCTTGAACCACTTCACAAGACAGGTGAAAGCCCATCGTAGTTGCTGCTTCAGCTCACAAGGGTCAGAGCCATGCATAAAAACAACCACATCATCTGCGTATAGGAGGATGCAGCACTGACTGGCCTGGGGGAGGCAATTTAGAAACAAACTGAATAGCAGGGGGCCCAGTACAGACCCCTGTGGAATGCCCGAGGAGACAGGTTTGCTGTCCGAGAGAGTGGATCCTATCCTGACTTGCTGGAATCAATGGACCAGAAAGCTAAAGAACCACAAGACTGCCTCGAGTGCAAGGCCAGTTGCAGCAAGTTGTTTTGTTAGGATGGCATGATTAACCGTATCGAATGCCTTTGTAAGGTCGATATAGATTGCTCCAGAAAGTTGTCCATGGTCGAGTGCTTTGTGGATATAGCCCATGAATTCAAAAAGAGCTGTGGTGGTGCTGTACCCAGTTCTAAAACCATACTGCTTGGGGCACAGGAGTTTATACTTGTCAAGGTAATCGACTAGCTGGTCTGCAATGATTCGTTCAAGGGCCTTCGAGAGTGGTGGTAGCAAAGAGATTGGTCTATAGTTCTCTGTCATGGACTGGTTCCTGCTCTTATGAACAGGAATGACTATTACAGCTTCTGAAAGACTGAATTAATTAGGTCCTTTCTAGAATTTTTAGGACCATGTACACAGTTTTGGGCATTATTGATTTAGTGACTATGTTTGTTTAGAATATCTTATTGTAGATGTTTTGTGATATAATTTGCAATGTTGTATAGAGCTTGCTGTATTCCTATTGTAACTGGAAGGTGTGAATGATTGGGACACCACTGCAAATAAGCTGTACTCAATGGTTTTATATTCCATAATCAAGCTGAAATTGAACTGAAATTAGATAAGAAAGACACTCCAACTGACTTATTTTCCTGGCTCACTAGTAAATCTGTGTGCACTTGTGAACTGTACCTACGGACCAGATACTACAATGTGCCTAACTTCCAGTGGCAATATCCACTCAGTTCCTTAGTTTCATAAATCATTTTGTCTCTCTGCCCATGCCATAGTACAGCATGTTGCTTGTTGTGGATTCCAAACCTGTCTCAACATGGCAAACTTAGCTGCTCTCACCCAGACCACAAAAATAAAAGCCTAAATACCTGTTTAACTATTCCACAGCTCAAGCCATATTAATCATATACAGATACTGTGCTGTAATTACAATAGAGCTATCACAGAGCTTCTTACCAAGTGGTTATAGACAATAGCAGAATTTTGCTGCTGGCTAAAAAATACTTACCTTGTGACTCTCTCTTTTTAACCATGTGTCTCATATGATCATCAAGGAACTACCACGGGATTTAAGAATGCATGGGATAGACATAAAGGAATTCTGGAGGTCAGGGGTAAGGGGCAACAGACTTCAAGGAAAACATAAACTGAACTTACAAGCTCAAATGGGCAGACTGGATGGGCCATAGGCCCTTATCTGCCAACACAGTCTATGTATCTATGTACCACAAGCCTACCAATACTATGTCCAGGGGTCTCCATGAATAAAGCAGAAGGAGAGAACAAAGAGTCAGACTGCAGCATGAACAGAGTAAACACAATGAGCTCATTCAAGTCACAGGACATAAATCTAATACTAAGCCACTTAGGTTATGACTGAGAGCACTATTAAACTAATTTCTACTTAGAACGACACACAGGGGGTCTGTTAAGCTGAAAGCATAGATGTTTTATAGCTACTTCCAATCTGTTCACAACAGCCCTAGGCCTGGTTTCTGCAAGACGGTTTATAGGCCTGCTACTGACATGGATGAAAAGGAGCTTTTTAGCTGCTGCGTTGACTGAATCATTGCATCAGGCCAGAAAATAAACACTGCCTTTCAGGACTATGATTCACAAAGCAGCTCTCATGCTTAATTTGAAAAGTCATTACTGCAACTGCTGCCATTGTATCCTCCACCCTGACGTGTGAGATTCACATCACAGAAGGCGCATCCCTTTCATAAGTGCACACCATAACCTTGAGCCTTACTCAGGTAAATCTTTGGTCCAGTAAGAAAGACAAAAGTGAGTTTTGGCAAAAGTGTACTAAAAGACCTTGACCACTCACCAAATGCAGGAGAGACACACACTCCATATTGAACTACTGTAGCCTTTCTGCACAGGCTTGCAGAACCCTTTCCATAAGGAACAGCTGCACCCTCTGAACACAGACCAGCTAACACTCTCCATACACACAAACAGCACACTTTCCAAACAAACCAACTATATCCTCACCATACAGACAGATGCTCCCTCTCCACTGGGAGAAGCTGCACTCTCTGGTCATGAACCAGCTGCACCTGCTCCACAGTGGTGAGCTGGACCATCTGTGCATGGATAATCTGCACCTTATGGGCAAGGACAGCTACACCCTGTGTAGATGAACTAGCTGTGTGCCTTACATCTGGACCAGCTGCATCCCCTGTACATGAACCAGCTGAATCCTTTTCAGAGGTACTCTTTGTATGGAGTGGCAGCCACTGTACATGGCTCAGCTGCAATGGCAGATTTTGGGGGTCAGAGGGAGTCTTACCCTTTTGGAATGACAATATAAACCAGCAGCAGACATGTAGTAAAATACATTTTTTAGAAAATACAAATTTGCTACTTTTGCAAGCTGTAGCCATCCTTCTAATCTCCCTCAGTGTTCCAGATGGCCTGGTATGATAACACCTCTTCAAGAGGTGCAATTACCTGGCAGTGCCAGATGGGGACACTCACAAACGACCCAAGGTGAGACATTACCACATTATTGTTAGCACTTCCCATTAGTGTTCATACTAACTGTAGCAATCAGGGCTGGGTTGCTAAGACTCTCACAGCTGACATAAATGGAGGTGGCAACAGAGCAAAGAGGAATGCTTGATGTCCTTAGGATGCTCAGAACAGAGATTAATATGTTGCACTGTGAGGGGGCCATCATAAACACAGAACATTTTGGACAAAAAAAAAAAACAGTGATGCTTCCAAAATGCTGTAATAACAGTAGTGTGTTCCCCTGTACTGAATTTTCCAGGACAGTCCTAAAAATCCCTCTTTTGTAAAAAAAAAAAAAAAAAAGACCTGGTCACAAGAAATCTGGTATAGTCATTTATAATTCTTGTCCTGAATTCTGATGTGCTGCTTAGTAAAATGTAGGACTTGTCCTGAATTTCAGAAATTATCAAGAATTTAGAGTGCTTTAAGGTGATTCCCCCTAAATAATAGGACTCATATAAGGAACCAATGGTATAATCAAAGAATTATTATGTTATGGAATACGCTTCCTAGATATGTAATTGAATGTGAGAACATGGAAACCTTTAAGAAAAGATTAGCTACCCATATAAAAGAAAGTTTATTTTCCACCATTGAACATAATGGTGGTAAGTTCACTAAAGGACTTCGGTCTAAAGAACTTGTAACCCCTTCTATGATTCTATGAAATAAAATGGACATCATGTGCAACTGAAAATAAAAAAGCTGACTGCTCAACAAAACAACAGTGAAACAGTAACTGTGTTACCATTCAGGATTGGGTCTGAAGAAACTGATGGGGACAATTTAATCAAAAGGAGACTAAACTGGAGACAGTTCTATTGGAATTGGTAGAGACTCAGAGACTCTCCTGCTTTGCAAATAAATTGTCATAAGTTCATCCAGTCTTTTTATATTGACTGTGGTGGGAATGGGATCAATTTCCATGGGAACATCTTTAATGAATGAATGGTATGTTCTAGTGGCTTGTAGTAGGAAAGTTAAGATTCTGCATATTTGCACTAGTGTACATTTCTGCAGTTTGGTCCTCCATATATATTTTTTTATGTACTGTTTACTATAGTCCTAGCCTGCCTACCCCATGAGTCTTAGATTGCCCCTGGCAGTCAGTATAGCACAAGGTCTGTATCTCTCAGCTATTCCAAATTATATACTGTACAGTTTTCATTTTTTTTATTTGTTATCGATAATAATAAAACACTTCTTGCAAACATTATAACTTCTCCTGGTCTGCCTATGTTCCTGACGTATGCCTCTACGACAGCTGGTGTCAGCCAATGTGGGAGTTATGTCATGCATACAGTATGTCATGGATTTTGTGCATGAGTACTAGACCTGTAGCCAAGGAAGTACAGTAGAAAGGTATGGATCTTACAACAGCAAACCGGGTTTGCTCCCAGCTCGCCCCTGAAAAAGGGACCTTCAGGGCCCAGTGGGCTTACCCGGTCATCAAAATTCAATAAATAAATAAAACCAGGAGTGATTACCAGAAGAATGGCAGCTAATCTAGAAGCAGAAATAAAACTCCAAACTAAGGGCCCGATGTACGATGCTTACGTGCCACAGAAGTTGGATGCAAAGGCATCAATATGTGTGAATGCAGCGGAGCATTGTCCCATGGACCCCCATGGCATTCACAAATGGGTGCAAGACAATTATGCACCCAATCCCACTGCTGCATGGACAGCAATGTGCCAAAGATGGGCGAGGGGTGTGCCTGCACTACATGCCATGCACAAAGGTGTGTAGTGCAGCATGCGGGGGGGGGTAGTGGTGAGCAGATTATGGCAGCCCGAACCCTACTGTAGCCCACTGCATGTCCCCATGGACAGCATCCGCTGGTCAAGATGGGACTGGGAAACACCCCCCCGTGCTTCCCCAGCCCACTAGGCAGAAGGGGCAGGGCTGGGGCAGCTGACTGGGGCGAGCAGCCATACCGATGACAAACAGGGTCCTAGTGTGGTGGATCCACACCCTGCAGTGCACCCATCCATCCAGTCCCTATGGGCCAAACAGCTCCCCTCAACACATGCCAGCCCAACCCCAGTAGTTGCACACTTACCCCCCCACACACACACACAGAACATGGCAGCCCTGAACCCAATGTAGTACCCCCTCTCACATGCCAACCGAACCCCGGTAGAGCAGCACATAACCCCTCCCTTATCCAGAAAAATATTTATTGTTATGTCTTGAATTACAACAAATTCACCAGGTGCCCCAACCCCTGTGGAGTACCCCCAACACACATTACGGTGCCCCCATCAACATCAGTCAAACCCCCAACCCCAACACCACAACAGGACTATTGGTGGCCTTTGCCATGCCCTTGGCACTGACACCCCTCCCTGGTTCCCATACCTTCCTGTCAGTGCAGCGACTCAGGACATCCAGTGGCACAACCTTCCACAAACCTTGGCCACCAGCCATCCAAGTAATGCAGGGAGCGCATTGACTATATATAGAGGCATATTCCCAGCATCACTTAGACAGTCGGTGGCTGAGAAGATGTGTGGAGGGCTGTGCCACTGGCCGTCTCGGGCTGCGGCACTGACAGGTGGGTACAGGGATTGGGGGGGTTGTTGGTGCCACAAAGGGTGGAGGGACAAAAGTCACCAATGGTCCTGCTGTGGTGCTGGGGTCAGACTGATGTTGACAGGGGCACTGCAGTGTGTGTTAGGGGGTACTACACAGGGGTCAGGGTTCCTGGTGAATCAGTTTTAACTGAAGACATGATACATATATTGCTCTGGGTGGTGGTGGGGTGGTATGTGTTGCTCCACTGGGGTCAGGCTGGCATGTGATGGGGGTGCTCTGGATTATCCGCGTCCAGGATGGTCGAGTGGGGGGGCACCTGCCATGGGGCAGTGGCCCAGTGGGGAGGAAGATGCCTGTGTGCTGGGTGGGCATGGCCACGGGGGCACTTTTGAGACAGGGGGACCGCTCCTCACTAGTGCATGGCAGCACGGGTTCGAGTGCCTGAAGGTGCTATTCATGCACCTGGACCCGCACCAACTCATGCAAGTAATCCACTGTGGGACCCAGGACAGGCATCCCATTGGATGCCTGCCTGGGTCCTCAACTCCGTCCCTGGCCACCCTGCAGATTCCTGCATGTTGGGGGGTGAAGCCATGGACAGGTGGCGGCCATTTGTGAATATCAGCCTGTGCACAGGGACGAGGGCAGGGTACACTCCTTTGGCACATACTTTCCTCTCATTAGTGCATAGCCACCTAAGACTGTACAGCTGACACCAGCCATGAAAGAAGAAGAACATGCAGGGACTGAAGCTGAAAGCATGTCTGCCTTCTTCAATTGATGGGCTATACAACAAGAAGAGACTGAGAAATAAAGAAGTGGAGAGGAGAGGAGAAGAGAGGAGAAGAGAAGAGAAGAGAAGAGAAGAGAAGAGAAGAAGAGAAGAGAAGAGAAGAGAAGAGAAGAGAAGAGATGAGATGAGATGAGATGAGATGAGATGAGATGAGATGAGATGAGATGAGATGAGATGAGATGAGATGAGATGAGATGAGATGAGATGAGATGAGATGAGATGGCTGGATGCCTTGCAAGCTATCAAAGCTGGAGAATGTGGTACAGGTCCAGCAGATCAACAAAACATAAACAACTTAAAAGATATTAAACATACAAAGCTGTGCCCCTCGGATGATATCGAAGCATACCTGCCAATGTTTCAAAGGATTGCCAAAGCCTGCCTGTGGCCAAAACAACAATGGTCAATCAGGCTGGTGCACTACCCGACAGATAGAGCCCAACTTGTTTACAGCAATATGGTCACTGCACAGTCAGAAAACTATGACCTTTTGACATGAGAAATTCTTAGATGCTATAGGACAAGGACACTAGGGGCAGGGATGTGGGCACAAGTCCCTTTATAGTGGAAAGGGTCCTTAGGGACCTAATGATGCTAAAGGTAGACAAGGCAATAGGGCCAGATGGGGTGCACCCCAGGAAACTGAGGGAACTCAGAGAGGAGGTGGCAGCACCTCTGACATCCCTGTTCAACCTGTCACTTGAAATGGAGGTGGTGCTAGGGGACTGGAGGAGGGCAGATGTGGTCCCTCTATGCAAGAGTGGTAATAGGGGGAGGCAGGAAACTACAGGCCTGTCAGCTTGACATTAGTGGTGAGTAAGGTAATGGAATAACTATTAAGAGAAAGGATTAACAAATACCTTGTTGTCAGTAGGCTCCAGGATCTGAGGCAGTATGACTTCATGGGGGGAGGTCATGCCGGAATAACTTGATCAAGTTTTTTAACTGGGTAACCAGGGAAGTTAATCAAGAAGGGGCAGTGGATGCCGCTTACCTGGATTTCAGTAAGGCCTTTGACACCTTTCCACATAGAAGTCTGATAGACTGGGGAGACTAGGGGTGGGGTAATAAGGTTTTTAAATGGGTAGAGAGCTGGCTTAGCAATAGGACACAGAGATTGGTGGTGAATGGGATCCACTCTGGAGTAGGCAAAGTGATCAGTGGGGTACCACATGGATCAGTACTGGGTCCAGTCCTCTTTAATGTCTTCGTTAGTGACATTACGGAAGGACTAGAAGAAAAGGTATGCCTCTTTGTGGCTCACATGAAACTCTGTAACAGAGTGGATACACCAAAGGGGGGTGGATAGAAGGAGGGGGGGATAAAGTCAGTGTGAATATTGATCTGGACCCCTAGAGAGGCAGTCAGTGTGGCGCCTGTATACGGGGCTGCTCAAAGATAAAATGTTTATACAAAAAATAAAAGATACTATTATTAACTACGTAAAAGAAAACACGGGGTCAACCTCCAAGATAAAGTTCTTGTAGGATGGCCTAAAAGCTGTCCTCAGGGGAGAGGCTATAGCACATATAGCCTATAAAAATAAGGTAGCATATAATACACAAAAGAACTAGAAACAAAAAATAGGAGAATTAGAACAGCAACATAAGAATGGGAGGGACCCGGGCATATTGAAGGAACTAACCAAATAGAGAAGAGAGCTAGAAAACTGCTCAAGAGCAAAAACAGAAAATACTTGAGGTTTCTGTCACAAAAATATTGTGAAGTGGGCAACAGAGCCAGAAAACTTTTAGCTTATCGGTTCTGAAAACAAGCAGCAGATAGACATACCCCTGCCATAAGAAAGAATCAAGGAGACACACACTTAGAAACCAAACCAGGTAAGATAGCGGAAATCTTTAAAGATTTCTATACTAACTCTACCCCCACCCCCACCCCGAAAAAGAATGACAATCAAAAATGCAAATACAGGATTTTAGACAAATTAACAATTCCCAAAGTAACCCTGGAGCAGGCTCAAATTCTAAAAAGCCAATTCACACCTACAGAAATAGTGATGGTGATTAAAAACCTAAAACATAATAAATCCCTATGCGTTTGTGGCAAAATTTTATCAGAGGTTTTGTACTGAACTAGCGCCAGTCCTAACCCAGATCTGCAATGAGAGTCACATCCAAGATGCCAGACCAGACTCTTGGGGGAAGGCTCTGATCTTGATCATACCAAAGCCGGGAAAGGATAACACCACTTGTAGAGAGTTTCGCCCTCTATCCTTGCTAAATCTGGATGTAAAAATCTTTGCTAAAATGATAGCGAACCGATTACAGCAGGTGGTGGCATAGCTAGTCTATACAGACCAAACTGAGTTCATACCTAGGCAACACTTGTACAACAACATCAGAAGGTTACTAATAACCATGGCCGGTGCCCGGTCAAACCCAGAGGCCAGACAGTGGGTGGTGGTGGTGGTGGTAGATGCAGAAAAACTGTTTGACCGCCTCAACTGGAGGTTTCTGGATGTGGAGCTTAAAACATTTAATTTTGGGGATAGGTTTAGATCTTGAATAAGAGCTCTGTATAGTATGCCTACAGCTCAGATTAGGCTAAATGGGGGAATAACACATGCATTCACTATTAGAAGGGGCACCAGGCAGGGGTGCCCATTTTCACTCCTACTTTTTGCTCTCAGTATGGATGGAGCGTCTGGCATAGGCCTTCGGAGCTAACAAGGATATAATGGGTGTAAAAATCGGACTGGTGGAAAACCACATTTCAATACATACTGATAACACCCTGCTGTACCTGCAGGACCTGATTAATGCCCTTCCTAAGGTGATGGCCTTGTTAAATGACTATGGGGCAATTTCTGGATTTAAAATTAACAAAGAAAAGTCAGAAATTATGTCATTGGGAGCACCAGTATCAGACAAAATCAAAAGTCTAACCTGACTGCGATGGTCCACAAAACATTTTCGGTACCTGGGGGTCTACATAACTACATGCCTCAGTAAGTTATATCAGGCCAATCATCTCTGACTGGTGCATGACATTAGGGTGGACTGTTCCAGATGGGAAGCCCTACCATTGTCTACGGTGGGGCGTTCGGAGACTTTGCGGATAAATGTCCTGTCAAGGTTTCTCTTTCTGTTTGATACACTGTCCATTTGCCCCCTAAATCCTTTTGGGAAATGACTAGGTCAATCTTTAGAAAATTAATTTGGGGAGGTAAGAGACCCAGACTGAGGTGGAGTATCCTGGGCCTAGAAAAAGGCAAGGAGGGATTGAGGATCCCTAATTTCAAAGATTACTAAAAAGCAGCGCAACTACAATTTATTGAGTCATGCAGTTCAGTTGACCAACCATTGGTGTGGGTGACAATGGAGCAAAATATGTTAAACCCCTAAAGGCAGTAGACCTATTACTTAATAAGGAAGAACTGAAAGTGATAAATGCTGTGCCTTCCTCCTGGTTTAAGACCCTCATGAGATCCTGGCAAGAGGCCCTGCAACTGCTCAAAATAGAAGACAAGATTAAAGGTTTAACAAGGATCAAGGCCTGCAGGGAATTTCCACTAGGGCAGGAAAACCCGGTCTTTGCTAAATGGGCAGGACTTGGTCTTTACAGACTAGGCCAACTGTATATGGGCAACACAATAAAAAGCTATCAGCAGTTGCAGAGGGAGTCCAGTTTGTCACACAGAGACTTTTCAGGTAAGTCATTTCCTTGCCAGGAAAAGCGGAGGGGTGGGGTGGAGAGGCAGCGGACCTTCACCCTCTAATAAGTTGCTGCTTCAAGCTGATGGAGGGAGGTAAGGAAAACCATCTGCTCTCAAAGTTATACAAGTTGGGCAGAAGGGATGACAACCAAGATAGGCAGGTAATTCAAACCAAGTGGGAGGGAGAGATTGGAGAAATATTGCCGGCCTCCAAGTGGGATCAAATCTGGGAACAGGCCCAAAAAACAATGGTATAACCCTCCTGGAGGGAATTTAGATGGCAGATGTTAGCCCACTTCTCTAGGACTCCAGTCATAACTAAATATTATGGGAACCATCTTTCCGGCAAATGTTGGAGAGGTTGCTGCCAGACTGGGACACATGAACACCTCTTTCGGGGGTGTACGAAGGTTAGGACATACTGAGGTGAGGTATGTACAGCAATAGATGAGGTACTACAGATACAAATACCAAACAGCTGTGGTGTGCTGGTGCTGGGGACCTTTCCAACAAGAATACATACCCTGGGGCAAAAGTATTTGTTCAATATTCTGATTGCGGCAGCCAATAAGGCTATCACTAAACAAGCATTTGTGAATGCCGAATATTTGCTTGCTGGCATTGGCATTGGTAGTGTAGGAGTTAGAGAGCTGCATAATAGGAATGGCAGTAAAGTATTGAACTGAAGCCAACCCCACCACCACCCTGCAGAGACTGACAGGCATTGGGGTGTGCCTTTGGGTTGTCAGATATAATGGCCACACCATTTCACCACACCCTACCCTGCAGACACTGACAAGTGTCATGGTGTGCCTTGGGGTCTTTGGCCCTTATGCTCACCCCATTCCATCAGGAAATACTGTGAGATGGGTCCTGTATAGGAGAGTGGGTTGAACTTTGGAGCCGAAGAGTCCAACGCACACCTCAGTGCCTCTCACTGGCTGCAGGGTGTGGAATGGTATGAGCATTACAGGCAAGAATCCCAAGTCACACCCCTGATGCCTCTTAATCTCTACAGGCTGGGGCGTTATGGTTGGAAACCCTAACGCCTCAGGCGTTTGTCGGCATTTTCACTCCAAATTTTCAATAAGGTTTTTTAACGACTCCCACCTGATGAACATTGGCAATATCAGTTTGTTAGCCAAAAGCTGATTTCACACAGCGACTAAGCCATTTGGCACCACAGGTGCGAAAACACATTTCGAACAGGATGTGAAAAATGACAGCTGTACTGTTCATAGGGAGGTGCAAAAAATGGCAATGTTGAAATTCTGCAGTGAAAATATTAAAAAAACTGGTGAAGTCACGAGCGTGCATAGAAAATGCGCAACACACACCCGTAATGCAATTAGTTTGGGGATTTTTTACAGCAGATTGTCAACACAGGGATTTTGTAACCTCCGCTCATGAACAGTGTCACTGTGATTTTCTTAATCTGTCCCGAACTGTGATTTCCCACAGCGACCACACATTTCTGTGCTGGAAGTGTAAAAACATATTTCGGCCATGGTGTGAAAAATGACAGCTGTACTATTCATAAGGAAGTGTGGAAAAATGCCAGTGGTGAAAATCTGGACTGAAAATATTAGAAATCCATGAAGTTACAAGGGTGTGTGGAAACTGCGCAATGGTCACTCGTAACAGTCATTTTATGGACATATTTCACCAAATTTTTAACTTAGCCATTTTAACACCTCTGCTCATGAATAGTATCACTGTGATTTTCTTAATCTGTCCCGAACATTGATTTTGCACACCTACTGCGCCATTGTACGCTACATGGGCGGAAAAAACGTTTTGGCCAAGATGTGAAAAATGGCAGCTGTACTGCTCATAAGGAGGTGTGGTAAAATGGCAATGTTGAAAATCTGGAGTGAAAATATTAAAAATTCACAAACTTACGAGCGTGCGTAGGAACTGCGCAATGCATGCTCATAAAACAGTAATTTTGAGGAATTTTTTCACCAAATGTTAACATAGCCATTTTAACACCTCTGCTCATGAACAGTGTCACTGTGATTTTCTTAATCTGTCCCAAACATTGATTTCGCACACCGACTGCGCCATAGTGCACTATATGTGCAGAAACACATTTTGGGTCAGATGTGAGAAATGACAGCTGTACTGCTCATAAGGAGGTATGGTAAAATGGCAAAGTTTAAAATCTGGAGTGAACATATTGAAAATTCATGAACTTACGAGCGTGTGTAGGAACAAGCATAGCATACGCTGCGTAAAAAGTCATTGGAGAATTTTTCATCAAATTTTCAACATAGGGTTTTTGGGAGCTTACCTCATGAACTGTGACACTGTCATTTCATAAATCATCCCAAAAGGTGGTTCCGCGCAGTGACCGAGAAATCACCTTTTGGGACCGATAAACGCCATGACAGTGACAGAATTCATGTGGGGAGGCCCCCAAAACCCCATGTTGAAAATTTGGTGAAAAAATTCCCCCAAATGCCCAAGATATGCACTAAAGTTGAAAAAAACCCTATTTATTACATTATACAGCTTACTGGCATTTCCTCAGTTCGTGGTCGGCGTTGAAGAGTGCAGACATGTTCCCGGTCCATCGAAGATCATCGCGCCAATCTCCAGAGGTAAGTATGGGGTGAGGAGGGGGTGTGGGGAGGCAGGGTGTGCAGAAGGTGAGCGCAGGTGGGGGGAGATTGGGTCAGGACAGTCAGTGAGGGATAGTTTTTTTCTTTCA
Organism: Neoceratodus forsteri; assembly: GCA_016271365.2. Lineage (NCBI taxonomy): Eukaryota > Metazoa > Chordata > Ceratodontiformes > Ceratodontidae > Neoceratodus > Neoceratodus forsteri. The sequence continues at coordinate 379,263,680 of CM057449.1, forward strand.
GGTTTCTTTTTAACTTAGACAACGCGGGACTTGTGCCACGCTTGGGTGGGATCCCAGCATGGCAGCTGGAAAGCTGTTTGGGGGGGCTGTGGAGCCAATGGGGAATTGGGCACCCCCATCAGCCATACTATCTGTTGCCACTCTGGGGTGGGCTTCCAGCATGGCACCTTGTAGTCTCTTGGGGAGGAACAGTGGAGGCGATGGGGGACTGGGAACCCCTGTCGGCCATACGATCTGTTGCCATGCTGGGGTGGGCTCCCAGTGTGGCATCTGGAACTCTGTTGGGGGGAAGTGCAGCACAGCTGATGGGGGATTGGGCACCCCCATCGGCTATACAGTGTGTGCATGGGGGGGAGCACGCGCACGCAGTGCACGCGTGTGTGTGTGTGTGGGGAGCGTGCATGAGCAGACGATATCTTATCGCTGCTCGCTGAAGTGCAGCTCTCCCTTTCAACTGTACGGCCACTGCATTTTCAACTGCTGTCATAGACAGCTGTAGCATTCATTGGAGAACTGTGGCCGCGCCTGCAAACACACTGACTGAATTGGAAGAGAGCTGCCACACCTCTGAAAACTCGGATGATGGCACTGTGTCTAACCCCCACTGATGGGGGTTCCTAAAAAGCCTCTAGGAGCTTGACTCAGTGTTACCCTGTCTGCTGGCATTCAGCGTTTAAGCCACTAGAATGGCACTGTGAGTGCTCGTAGAGCCTCCACCTACTATCTCTTTAAGAGCTGTCTGCTTGCAGACATAATTGATGCTTTCCTAGGGGAGTTGTTGTTTCCCTGCTCGAATCCCGCCTAAACTGCGGGTCAATCGCTGCATTTTGTGGTCGCTGAAAGCGCAAAGGGAGCCCCTCTGAAGTATATACCTGTTTCACTGTAAACATTTAAGGTATTAGTAATATTGTAATTTGCCTAACCTGCCTTTGTTACAGCTGGGACTCTGTGTGTGTGGCCCCTCCATTTTGGAACTAAACTGCTGTGCTGGGCCAATGGAATAAGGGGAGCTTTAAAATGGAGACTGTTTGGACCAACCAGAATTCGGACTCTTCTGGGAGCCAGCTTACAATGGGAGGTATAGCTAGTAATTCTGGGAAGTGAAGTTTTGGACCTTGGCGCCTTTTTGCACCAGCTGAGAGAGCTTTGGAGTGATTGACAGCTGAGTCCACCAACTGGACCATGTGGCGCCCGAAGAGAATATTCTGCCCTGCAACTGAGAGATCAGATCCGTTGTGACTGTGAGGATAGAAAGAGCGCTGTGCTTCTGCATTGTATAGTTTCGCACGGGAAGCACGTGAAAGGCCCTGCAGTCGGTCAGTGGCCATGGCAAGCTTGAGTCGGACTGAATCCGAGTTGTCTGAAAGGAAGGAAGGCTGAAAGTGGAAACCAGGCTCACCCTGTAGAAGACTGAAGAAATTGCTGAATCGTGCTCGGTCTGTCAGGAACTGAAGCTGCTGTGTGAATGCCCGAATGTTTGCAGTAAGTGCAATCAGGACCTATGAGCAGCTGCCTGGTATAGTAATTTCCTTTACATAAAAATGTGTTGAATGCTTGTGGAGAATAGCTATTCCGGTTCTCTTGTCACCGTGTGGTGTAAGCTGAAAGCTGAACTGAGTGAAATCGGGCTAAATCCGCCCACTAGTTAAAGTCGTTGGGCCTGGCCTGTAGAATCTCATTGCTCTGCCTTGTTTGTCTGGCAATCCAGAACAGCCATCTGCATCAGATTCTCAGCTTGGGGTAGTGTGAGTACAAATCAAGGCATTTCCCTGCGACCTGTTATCAATCACCAGTGTTTCAGCTGATTTTCTTTATTTCATTTCCTCAAGGACTGAGCCATCTGGCTCCGGATTACAATTGGGTGTTGTGCATATCTTTTTTCCTACAGGGCCCTATCCATCTGAACCTGGTGGCCAACCCCAGGCAATGGACCTGGCTGCCCCCAACCTGGGTACCCAGAGAGTGACTTTTAAGACCCTGTATGAGTGCACAGTACTGTGATTTAATTCTACCAATCAGCTTGATCTCCCCCTCCTGTGTTCCACATCCCCTTAAATAAACCAGATTTGATGTTATTGACTTTAAACTGTCTGAAGTGTCAGTACCTATATGACAGGCATTGCATTAGTTTGTGTGTGTTGATCAACCTTATTTTACAGGGGGTCCTCCGAGACGAACTTCAGAATCGGTCTCAAGTGTAAGTGATACCTTATGGTTGAACCATGTGTACATGTGGGGTATGGGTATTGTAATTCCTATGTATTGTGCAGATCATTAGAGGGATTGGAAGGGGGGTCTCAGTGTCCCACAGGGCTGTGACCAAACTCAACCAACCATTATAAACCCTGACCTCTGGGTGGAGGCACCCGCCCTAGAAACTAGGCCCCTCAACCTGTTGGTAGTCCAGCAGGCAGGGGTAGTAGCCCTTGGGATAGCGCCACCTAGGTTTACATCTTGGAGGCGCCACTGGGATTAGCGTCCTCTAATGGCCATGTGAAGAAATTGCTCCATTATGTATAACTTAAAGGAAAAAAGGGAGGGGAGTACTACGCCCAAGTTAAAACTTGACCCCCTTAAGCTGATGGTGTACAAATTGATGGGGTGGTGCGAAGCTGAGTAAATGGACTCCCAAAAGGCTGGTTTTTTGCTGGATGTCCCCTTGGGGATTAAAAGTGCTGACATTGTATCTACTGTAGAACATGTTAAATGTATGGGCAAAGTGGAAGTAAAAGGGCGATATGCTGACTTGCTTGAACAAACCCTGCAAGTGCTACTTTCATGCAGAATCCTGATAGATCCTGAAAAGGTGTCCCCTGTGATTTTGCCTGAAGGGTGCCCAGAAGGGATGGAGGGTTAGTCACATACGTAGTGGTCTGGCCATTCCGGATGGGTCCCCTAGTACCAATAACTTTAAAGAAAAACTGCTCAAACTTTTAGCCTCAGAAGGGAGAACTGCTCAGGAACTGGTAAGGATATTAGACATCTCAGATGACCACACACCCCTGCCTTCCCCAGGTACATCTCCTGGGTCCCCAAGAGTTCCATACTGGCCACCCCCCATGGTAATTTCCCCCATTCAACTGGATTCATATCGGAGGTTGAGACTTTTCTCTGGTACTGTCCCAGTGCCTTCGGGGGAAGATGATTTGCAGACCTGGATGGACTATTCTACCCCTTTGGTACAAGAGTGGCAGTGTTCTAAAAGGGAAAAGAGGAAGCGGTTGATTGAAAGTTTGAGGGGTCCTGCACTGGAAGCCATTCGATTCCTACAGGCCACTAGTCTGGAGGCCACTGCAGCTGAATATCTTTCCACCTTAGAGCTGGTATTTGGCAACACAGAAACCAGAGATGATCTGTTATGGAAGTTCAAGTCAGCTAAACAGTGGAGAAATTAGAAATTGTCTACTTTTGTTACCAGGATAGAAAGGGTTTTGCAGAAGGCCCAATGAACAGGGGGAGTGCCTGCCCAAGCGTTAAACCAGGTCCAATTAGACCACATATTGAAGTCAGCAAGATTTTTAAGCGTAATATTGCTGAAACTCAAATTGCAAGACAGAAGGGCCAGCCCTCCTGAGTATTGACACTTTAGAGAGATCCGTGAGATTGAAACTGATGAAGATGGCTGGGAGCCCTATGCTGGGGCTGTGAACTCTTGTCAGACCCCTGAAAAGAGTGAGCCAGATGAGGCTCAACAGTTGAGAGGTTTGATTAAGGAATTGACTGAGACCTACAGGGAACCAGATCTGTATCAGGCTCCCCCTGAGCCTAAAAGTGGAGTGGGAGTGCATGTCGTTTCCCCTGAGACCCGCATTGAGGGCAACCTGAGAACAGAAATAAGGGACATAAGAGAGATGGTGAGGGAGCTGCAAAGGGCTGCTCTCACCCCCAATAGAAGTGGAGATCCAGAGGCCAAACAGTATAAGACCCCAGTTCAAGAAGAACCCTGCAGGGCCCCAGAGATGCCCAAACAGATAAGAGAGCCCCTTCCCTCCAAGGACAACAGAGACATTAAGTTATGCTACCGTTATGGAGAGGATGGACACTTTCAGTCTGCTTGTCACCTGCCAGAGAACCTGAGAAAAGTTACCAACAGGTTAGTGGCCTGGCATCGCAAAACCTATACCCTGTCACAAGGGGGAGCCACCCAGAAAAGTTTTGCCACCAGGGCCAATGCCCAATCGACATCCCAATCAATGCCCCCCGAATGGTCCGAAGTGGTGGGTCCCTCCATGGAGACTACTGTGAAAGCGAATAGAGTATCCATCCAAGCTGTGTTAGACAGTGGCTCCCAAGTGACAATTATGTTCCAGGACTGGTATCAGAAGCACTTGTCTATCATACCCCTGCAACCATTGGAAGGACTACATGTTTGGGGCTTGAGTGAAAAGGCCTACCCCTACTCTGGCTATATTTGAATTAGGTTGTCTTTTCCCATCTCTGTGGCTGGAGTGGCAGAACAAGTGGAGACCCTGGCCTTAGTATGTCCCCCTACTGGACTGTATGATGGGGTTCCATTGCTGATTGGAAAAAATGCACATATATTGGGATGGCTGGCACAGTTGTGTTATAAAAAACAGGGGTCCAGGACTGGTAGAGCTCTAAGAATTCCGGCCTTCATCAAGAAGGCCTATGAGGCACAGAGAGATGCTGAAAAGTGGACCCCGAGGAACCGGTTGGGGTTGTCTGGAAAAAGGATCCTGAGTCTCTGATTTTGGCACCAAATGCCCAATGTATCCTACAAGGAGAGGTTCATATAAAAAAGGATGTCAAGAATAAAATATTAATGCTGGATGCACCAGGGGATGGAAAATTGCCCGAGGAGTTGTTGGCAGCTGGATTTCAGCACTATAAAGTGCAAAATAATGCATATGGTGCCCAAAAACCTGAAGGCAACATACAAACTGGGGGAGTGGGGGCACTTGCAGACAAAGGTCAGAAAAGGGATCTGGGGTGATTATTACAGATGACCCAAAGGTTGCAAAACAGTGTAACAAGATTGTGGGGAAGGCTAGTGAGATGCTGGGATTCTTAGGAAGGGGCATCACCAGCATAAGGAGGGAGGTAATAATACCACTGTACAGATCACTGGTACAACCACACCTCAAATACGGTGTCCATTTCTAGAGGCCCTGTCTTCAAAAGGACTTAGTTAGGGTGGAGGTGGTTCAGAAGAGGGCAACCAAAATGGTACAGGGAATGCATCTGAAAACTTATGAAGAAAGACTTAGAGAATTGAACACCTGCCCCTTGGAGGATAGGAGGAGGAGAGGGGATATGAAAGAAATGTACAGATACCTCACAAAAAAAACAAGGTACAGGAAGGTAGCATTTTTCAAAGGAAAATATGCTCAAGAACAAGGGGTCATGCCATGAAATTAGAAAGGCTGAGGTTCAAAGGCAATGTGAGGAAGCACTTCTTCACTGAAAGAGTGGCAAATGAGTGGAACAGCCTACTGGCAGAGGTGGTGGTGTCAGAAAGAGTTACAGGATTCAAGAGAGCATGGGATAGACAGAGGTCAAAGTTCCAACTTCTGATGCATTTTGTGAAAGAAAGGAGATGAAACTTACAAGAGCAGGATGCAGCATTTAAACTGCCTGGAAATGACATCTAATAAAAAGAGAGCAGTGTTTTGGTTAGAGAGAGAGAGAGAGAGAGAGAGATTGAGATATGAACTGAGAGAGGCTGTCAGATGTATGACTATTTGTTTGCACTGCCTATATGAAGAACTATTATGTACATTTTTTAATGTTATTGATAATAAAAAAAAATGCTTCTTTTAAATTGTATAACTTCTCCTGGTCTGCCTATGCTTCCTAACGTATGCCTCTGTGACAGATTGTAATGCTAATTTTGAAAAGTTCTAGGCAGTTTGTATAGAAACCAATGATACTAGCAACTCAGGGAATGTCCAAGCGCCAAATAAAACCCTCAATAATTTAGAAAAAAAAATCTGAGCTAATAGCCACACCACTTACACTCACAAAAACAACAATGACTGAAGTCTTTATTAACTATTTTGCTCCAGCATAATGTCTCATTAAAAAACTTACAAACAGCAGCACACAGGGACTTAGCCAAGTTAGGTAATTCCTAGTGTGCTGCTGTCTATAAGTTTTTTTTTAACCAGATATTATGCTGGAGCAAATAATCAATAAAGACTTTTAAGTCAGTTTTGTTTTTTGTGAGTGTACGTGGTGTGGCCATTAGCTCAGATTTTTTTTCTGCATTAATGAATTTGCATAGAACCCACTGTCAGGTAGCCAAATGAATGGCCATCAGGTAGGAGGGAGCTTGGTAAGGGTTGGGGTGGGTAAGTCCCAGACTATGGAGCCAAAAGTGGGAGTCTGTTTTTTGGGCCACCAGGGCTATTAGTGTTGTGACAAAGGGAGGCACGCATGGCTGGACCAACCGAGCTTTAAGCACTTAGTAGTGATATCATAATGCTGATATGCTGTTAAACTTGTTGTCCAACTGGGCCCATGAAGACAAGTGCACGGTACAGTTTACCCCTCAGGGAAGTGCTCATCCTACCTGATTAGGTGCCACTGCACAAATGGACTTGGGGGCACCAGGCTCCAGGAACCCTGCAAGGTAGGTTAGGGCACTGGAGGGTTGAGAGAGACACGGTCATTATTTAAATGAAGCAGCAGACAAAATTCCGACTGCACACAGGACTGTAGATTCAAAAAAATATTTAAATTCATAATAGACAGATAGAAGATAGAAACTTTATTTATATAGCGCCCCTTCCCGGAGGCTCGGAGCACTTAACAAACATTTAACAATAACAATCCATGCAAATTCACAATGCAGAGTTTAAAATATAAAATAATCACTCTATCTATAACTTAAACTTAAAACAACAGTTAGTTTACTATATAACCTACTTAAAATAACATAGAAACATAGAAATTGTCTGCAGATAAGGACTGCCTGCCCCATCTAATCTGCCCATAAGCCCTTGTACTGGATTACTGCTTCCGACCCACCCGCTGCTGTACATTTATGGTTCCCCTATGCCTGTCCCAAGCATGCTTGACTCCATCCACAGCACTCACTCCCACCACCTTCTGAGGCAGACCATTCCATGCATCCACCATCCTCTCTGTGAAGAAGAACTTCCTCACATTCCCTCTTAACCTCCCACCTTCCAATTTAAAGTCATGTCCCCTCATTCTTGTGCTCCTCCTGTATTGAAAAATGTCTTCCCCCTGCACCTTGTTTATACCCTTGAGGTACTTGAATGTTTCTATCATGTCCCCTTTTTTTCCCTCCTCTCTTCCAGCGAATACATATTAAGGTCCCTTAATCTCTCCTCATAAGTCTTGTGTTGCAAGCCCTGTACCATCTTATTCCCCCTTCTCTGGACCATCTCCAGCCTATTAATGTCCTTATGAAGGTGCAGCCTCCAGAACTGCACACAGTACTCCATGTGAGGCCTGACCATGGCTTTATATAATAGCATCACTACCTCCCTCCTTCTGCTGGTGATACCCCTGCCTATGCACCCCAGCATGCCACTGGCCCTCCTAGCTTCCTTAGCACTCTGCTTTGACATTTTCAGGTCATCTGAAATAATAACCTCCAGGTCCCTTTCCTCCTTTGTGACTATCAACAACCCCCACCGTCCTGAAGCTTTCCCAGGGTTTCTGTGTCACAGGTGCATAATTTTGCACTTTTATTTTGTGGTTAATAACTTTTATTGATTTGACCTATTAAGACGATACAAACATTACAACAGTTGGATACATTGCAAAGATCTTACAGACTGTTACATATGTCTGTAGAAGCAGAGAATGGAACATGCTGGCCAAATAGCAACAAACTGAATATACTAGCCACGTAAGCAGTAGGATAATGCTCTGTGCCTGGATGTACAACACCTATTCAGCTGGAGATTAACTTTGAAAGTATTAGCAGTTGGTGCCTTGCATTATGGCTAACTCATACAAACATAACTTACCTGGCCCCATCCTGCTAGTTTCTGCAGTATTTGACAAAGCATCAGAAATTATGAAAGGTCCAGGACTGCTGTCCTCTACTTTACGCCTACAAAATACAAGAGATCACACACACAAAACAAACAGGTCTTCATTGTCAGAGAAGATACTATCCTTTACTGGTATTATACCATGTCATCCGTAGAGCACGGTCCCCTATAACTCAGCAACAATCTCTCCAGCACTTGCCCCTAAAAGCACCATGAGAGGAGACCATTATAGTAGCATGGTTGTGCCTATTCAGCCGATTCCCTCCCTAGGTTTCAAAAACAGAAGGAAGGGAGTCCAGAGGACAGTATATTTAAAGAGGGTATTGGTCACAGTATGTGATATTCTGGCCCAGTTGGCAACTTGAGCATTGGAGGTAAGTACCTCCCCCAGGGTGGGGATAATCTGGGACCGCCATTTACACAGTAGGAGTCTTTTAACCTGCATACTGAGTGTCAGAAGTAGTTTCAACTCGGAGAGACGAAGGTGAGGGGCCGGGGTCTGGAGTCCTAATAACAGCAACTCAGGAGACTGAGGCACAGGTTTCCTAAGTATTTTGGACCCCATCTCACAGGTAGCCTGCCATAGGGGCTGGATCAGCCTGCAGGACCAAAGTATATGGAACAGGTCACCTGGGAGTTCTTGACACCTCCAACACAGGTCAGACTGAGCCAGCTTTGCCTTGGCGAGGACTACAGGAGTCCTGTACCAGGAGTGAATTATCTTGTTCTGTATTAATTGACTATTGGTGTCAGGATATGCCCCATGAGCTAGTTTTAGGCAAGACTTCCACTCCAGGTTCGTAATAGGGGCATGCAGTGCTTTCTCCCATTTATGCTTGGATTCCTCTGCTTGGGACGGGATGGTGCTCCAAATGGCCGCATATACCCGGCTTGACTGTCCTCTTTCTAGGGCCAGCCATAACTCTACTTGGGAGATTTGTTGCTCTTGGTGCTGCTTATGCCTGTACATAAGGATGGCGCTTCTTATTTGGAGAAATTGCCAGAAGTCTTTGGGAGAGATCCCATAAGAGCTCCACAGGCCCACACAAAGGAATTAAGGGTATCTGTACCAGGAACGAGCATATCTCGAAGCATTGAGATACCACCACATTCCCATGAGGGCCATGCAATTGGTTGTTTATTGATGGTAATCTCATTATTGCCCCATAGTGGGGTAAGTCTTAGGGGAGATGCCCAACTTCTTATGCACCTTGGCCCAATATTCCAGAGAGGGACCTATAGTAGGATGAGAGCGAGTGCCCTTAGGAGGATGGGTAAATAACAATAGTATCAAGTGAGTACACAGACATACCTCTCTCTCCATATCCAGCCACTGGGGAGTGTTGTGTTCAGGGGAAAAGGAACCATTTTAAGGTCTGAGCCAGCTGAAAGGCCCATTTATACCCCTCTAACCATGGAAGGCCCCAGATGCCTTCCAACTAATGAGCTATGAGCTTATTTCTACTGTACCTAGGTTTCTTACCCTCCCACAAAAAGGATCCCAGCAAGGAGTCTAACTTAGTAAACCAATAATGAGGTATTTTCAAAGGAATGTGGGAGAGAAGATACATAATTTTTGGTGCTGTGACCATTTTAATTGCAGATATTTTACCTACAAGAGACAGTCAAAGAGATTTCCATCTGTCCAGTTCTGTACGAATGGAGGCAAAAAGTGGTTTCATATTCAAGTCCCAGATTTTATGCAGATTAGGAGAGACAGTAATGCCCAAGTAGGTAATCTCCTCCGGGGCCCATCGGAGCCCATGCTGAGTAACCATTTGAGAGGTACACTTAGAGTTTAAAGGTAGGACCTCCATCTTGGTCTGGTTAATCTTGAGCCCTGAAAATGTAGAGAAATCTGACAAGATGGACCATAGGAGAGGGAGGGAGGTGACGATATTGGCTATAGGGAGCAACAGGTCATCCGCATACATAAGAGTAGGGTATGCCCTTGTTCCCACCTGGACCCCGGAAATAAGAGGATTTTTTCTAATAGCGGCTGCCAGGGGTTCTCCTGCTAATACAAAAAGTAATGGGGACAGTAATTTTGCACTTTTTTGAATTAAACTTCAGTTGCCAGTCCTCAGACCATTTTTCAAGCTTCCCCAGGTCCCTCATTTTCTTCACCCCCTCTGGGGTATCCATTCTGTTACAGATCTTGGCATCATCTGCAAACAGGCAGACCTTTCCCTCCAGCCCTTCTGCAATGTCGCTAATGAAGACATTGAACAGGACTAGCCCCAGGACTGATCCCTGAGGCACCCCACTGGTCACTTCCCCTCTCCCCAGACTGCACCTCATTTACCACCACCCTCTGCTTCCTGTCTGTTAGCCAGTTTCTAACCCAGTTTACCACCCTTTCCCCCATACCCAGCCTACCAAGCTTGTTTATCAGCCTCCTATGTCAGACAGTGTCAAAGGCTTTGCTGAAATCAAGGTATGCGACATCTACTGCCTCACCCTGATTTACTTCCTTTATCACCCAGTTGAAGAAATCAACCACATTTGTCTGACATGACCTCCCCACTGTGGATTTGTGTTGCCTATGGTCCTGGGCTCTGATGGCTTCTAGATACCCCACTATCCTTTCTTTAAGCAATGTCTCCATGTTCTTCCCCACTACTGAGGTGAGGCTGACCGGCCTATAGTTCCCCGCCTCCTCCCTGCTGCTGCATTTGTGTAGAGGGACCACATGTGCCCTCCTCCAATCCTCTGGCACCATCCTTGTGTTGGATGACTCAGTGAACATGGCTGCCAGAGGTTCTGCTATCTCCCTTCGCAGTTCTCTTAATATCCTTGGGTGTATTCCATCTGGTCCCATTGCTTTGTCCACCTTCAATTTAATGAGCTCTTGCAGGACTCTTTTCCCTGTGAATGGATTATTGTCCACCTCTTCACCCCCTTGGCAAATACATTATGTAGATCATATGACTGAATAAACAGATACATTTTCAGCTCCTTTTTTAAGGTTTCAACCAAGGGTGCCTCCCTTAGATGTCTTGGCAGTGATTTCTACAGGGTCATTGCAGCAACTGAGAAAGCGTAGTCCCCAGAATACCACAATCTTGCTCTGGAAACCACAAGGAGACAACCCTCAGAGGAAAGGAGAGTGTCAGATGGGTAGTGAGGAACCAGGAGGTCTTGCATGTAATCTGGTCCCCCTCCATGCTGGGCTTTATAGGTCAGTAGTCTGACCTTGAAGGCAATCCTCCACCTTACTGGCAGCCAGTGTAGTTCACGGAGGACAAGCATAATATACAGTATAGTACAGTGGTTAAGGGTACTGAACTGCAAACCTGGAGACCTGGGTTTGAATCCCACAGCCCTCACTTGCATGCTGTGTGACCCTGAGCAAGTCACTTAAGTTCCTTGTGCTGCCAGGTCGCACCTGGAAACAAGCTTCAGCTTAGTGTGGCTTTCCTGGTTAAACAATTTCCCCTTATGGTCAGATCTTAATGTGCCACTCAACAATCTAGCTGCCACATTCTGCACCAGCTGTAGACATGGACGAAGGCATGCACCAGGGTGGCCAGGTCCTCAGTTGGTATCAGGGTCCAGATCCGAGCAATGTTCCTCAGATGGCGAAAAATGCTTCTGATAATGGACAATACCTGTGCCTCAAGTGTCAGACCATCATCAAGGACCTCGCCCAGATCCCTGACCTGAGCAGAGGGGGCCAAAGAAATGCTTCCCAGTACTAAATCAGGGACACTTGCAGATCCAGCTCCACCACATCGACAGCCTGGATCCACCACCAGTACCTATGTCTTGTCTAGGTTGAGTCACAGCCAGTTTTGAGTCATCTAGTTCTGGATCTCCTCCAGGTAGGTGTTAAACACAGAGGCCACCATCTGGTTTCTAGGTGCACAGAACAGGCATAGCTGGGTGTCATCGGCATAGCAATGAAAGCCCAGCCCATACTGCCTGATAACACCTCCCAATGGCAGCATATACACCGTGAAAAACAGAGGCAACAAGACCGACCCCTATAGAACTCCACAGTGTAGAGGCATCAGGTTAGACAAGAATATCCCCATCATCATCCTTTGCACTCTAACCATGAGGTAAGACCTAAACCAGTTGATGACATTACTGGTTAGTCCACATCAATTCTCAGTCGGTCCAGAAACACCTTGTGGTCCACGGTGTCAAATGCCACTGCGAGATCCAGAAGAATAAGGATGGTACAGTCTCCCCTATCTCTCGCTATCAGGAGATCATTCAGCACCTTCACCAGGGCAGTCTCCATGCTATGCCTGATCTAAATGAAGACTGGAAACACTCACAAGTGGCGAAGGAGGCAAGACAAGTCCCGAGCTGGATGGCCACCACTTTCTCTAAAGCCTTCCCTAAAAATGGGAGGTTTGAGACTGGTCTGCAGTTAGTGAGACACTCTGGGTCCAAAGAGGGTTTCTTCATCAGGGGTCTGACTAAGACCTCTTTCAAGGCCATAGGAAAGAACCCACTCCCCAAGGAGAACCAGACAATCCCAGCAACCAGATATCCAATCAGGTCCACACTTCCACCCAAAAGTCGGGTTGGGCCTGGGTCTAGGTCAAAATAGGTTGGTCGCAGCCTCAAGACCCTCTCAGCCACCTCATCCACTCCAACTGGATCAAACTCAGCCATACAAGAGGGATGCCCTGGCATGTCTCAGGTCCAACCCCACAAGCTCTTTGAATGAAACTGGAAGAGATCTCAACTCTGATAGAGGACACTTTGTTGGCAAAGAGCAGAGCAAACTCTTCGTATCTCATGCTTGAACTTGTTCCTCTCACATGGAGCTAGGCTGGATGTAATAGCCCATTCACCATATGGAAGAGCTGGTCTGTTTTTTGCCGCAGCAATCTCCCTTGACAGAAATCTGCCTTCTTTCGGGAGATTGTCCCTTGCTAGTCACCATAATGTGACTTCAAGGCCAATTTGTCCTCCATCAGTCCAGATCTCCTCCTGCACTGCTCCAACATCTGGCCCTTTATCTTTAACTCCCTGAGTTCCCCATTGAACCAAGGGGACCTTCGGCGAGTAGATAAGTGCCAGACACGGATGGCTGTGATTGAGTCGAAGTCCATAGTAATGGTCCTATTATAGTCTGCCACTGCCTCCTTCAGCCTAGTCACACATGCAGTTTCCACACTCAATAGATCTAGCACAGCCCTTAGTCCTGTTGGGGACAATCCCCATAAAGGGCGGTACTGTACCATCTCCACAGAGGATGGACCCTCAGGGGAGACCCCAAATGTGAACCTCATGGTGCTATGATCTGACCTAACAACCAGATCAATCTTGAGGTCATCAGCCCCAAGACCCAGCATGGACACCAGGTCCAATGTGTAACCGTGCAAGTGGGTCACTGAGTTGAGAACTTGTGACAGGCCCAGAGGTTCCATACTCTGCAGGAGGTTGACCCAGACATTTAAATCCCCCAGTACTAACCATCTGGGAGATTCCAACACCAGACTGGCAACAAAGTCCCGACCTCCTGCAGGAATTCCTTCTCCCTGCCTGGTGGATGGTAAATCAGAAGGATCCTGTAGCCTGCGCCAGGACCCCTTCGCATGGCAACACTCTTAAGTGACCTGGTAGAAGTCGCCGGTAGTACCACGAGGTCCAGGTTGGCTTTAAAACAAATGGCCACTCCCCTGCCTCTGTGATCCTTCCTTGGGGTGTGTATCACAGAGTACCCAGCCAGCACCGCTGCCTCCAAAATGGGGGCAGCATTTTCATCCAGCCAGGTCTCTGTGATACAAGCCAGGTCTACCAAGGAAACCCGGGTCCGATGAGAGGGAACTGCTGGACCAGCAATCACCTGCCCAATATCAATGGTGGAGCTCTTGGGTATAGGAACCAGACAAGGAGGACCCTTCTCAAGATCCCATTTCACCTGAGGGCACCCCTAGGCCACACCACCCATATCGCCAACTCCTCAGCAGCCACTCATGCAGCCCCCCTGCCCTGACCTCCCCCTGCAAGCAATTCCCCAAAGCTCTGCATCTCCTATATGTCTCTGCAGGTAAAGAGGGGAGCTCAAAGGGCTGCAGGTAATGGAGGCAGGCTGCTGAGTAGCTGCACCTTATGGGTTTATGTCCCCAACACATTCTGAGTGTTAATAACTACAATAACCCACAAAACCCTACTAAACCCCCCAAATCGGCACACTACTAATACCCTTTAGCTCTCAGTAAAATATTACCACATCCACTAACAACCATTTACACCAGCCACTCTTGCAAACCACACCAAACCTCCCCACCCACTAGTCCCCAAAACCAGAAGATATTCAATACACATGCAGTCCTATAAGTTCTCACAGAGTTTTCGTAAAGTCTGCAGTGCACACCATTCCAAAAGAGTCTATAAAATGTTCAATGTATTTACAATGGAGCTCTCACTTCCCAGTGCCAAATGATTCCACACAAATCAAGGAACTCTTACTTCCTAGATGAGCGGCCAAATATTTATTAACATAGATCATTTGTCCTTTTAGGTTTAGCTCTCTCACAGCCACTGCAACAGTGCTAAATAATAATCACATCAAACTGTATCAGTGCATAACCAGCCCTCTACAAACAAGGCTCCATGTGCATTTGGAGCATCTTCGCTCCTTCACCAGGGGACTCCTCGCAAACAATGTGGAATAGCCCCGGTGCTTGGGGCACCATGGTGGTCCATTGACAGATATGCCATGCAACATGGTTGCTGTCGGCAAATTTCTGTCACTGTGTTGGACATCGACAACATTGTTGTTGAAGTGGTGTGGTGGAACCCTCTATTTCTATGTATAAATGGATAAGCCTCTACTATCCACTCTGTTGATACCATAGAGGAACTTAAATGCCTCAGTCATGTCCCCTCGTTTCCTCCTGTCCTCTAGGGTATACAATTTCAATATTTACAGGTATTCCTCATATGATTTCCTCTGCTACCCCTCTTCATATGACCTCCCCTGTTGCCACTGGACCATCTTGGTAGTTCTCCTCTGCACCGATTCCAGTCTGTCTCTGTCCTTAAGGTGCAGTTCCCAAAACTGCACACATTACCCCAAGTAAACATGGACCAGCAGCCTCTGCAGGTGCATTATCACCTTCCCTTTCTTCTAGAAATCCCCTACCTCTGCATCCCAGAATCCCATGCACCTTTTCACGATGCTTTATTGCAATGTGTTGCTGTCTTTTTTGCAGTTAATCTTTATTGATTTTTTTTGTTTTCAATACAGCAAACAAACAATACAGTGGTGCCAGTGGTAGAATAGCGTGACAAGGATAAAACAATTCAACCTGCAAATAGAGTCCTAGGCTCAATGAACACAGCAAAAAGGCAAGAAATCTAAATCTAAGTTGTTACTGAAAAGCAAGCAGGTCAGATGCACCACCTAGTCGGACACTGCAAGATTGAAGTGTGACAAAACACAAAATTAATTGCATATAAAGCTGTATACAAGAAAAGAAACAGGAAACAGTGAAAAACATGAAGAGGTGTCAGTGCCAGAAACAACAGCAGGTATCCCAGTGTATGTCAGCCCTGAGGAAGTGAACTTTGTCCATTTTAATGGAAAGTGTAGGGTCTATGCAAACCAGACTATTCCATACCTGTTCTAGGAATAATATACTGTAAAAGGATATACTGAGCAAGGGCATTTTTAGGTACCGTACTTGAGATGGGTGATCTAGGGTAGGCACTTGAGCTAGATTGGCTAGTAATCCAGAGTAGGAGGGTACAGAGGTTGAGTACCATTTATATAGTAGCAGTCTCTTTGCCTGCATACTAAGTAGTGCCAATCAGAGATGTCCAGAGGGCTTAATGTGGGGTGCGGTAGAGGTAAGGCCCAGCATGCAGAGCAGAATAGACAGTGGGATAGGGCAGCCCAAACCCATAGAAGCCAGCTGACCAACTTGCTCCCAAAATAGCTGCTGCTTGGTGCAGGACCATAAGATATGGAGAAGATTACCCAAGAAGAGTTGTATATCCGGCATGTATCATCTGGCAGGAGCTTCAGAGCATATAAAACTGCTAGTGTCCTGTATCAGGAGTTAAGAATCTTATTTTGAATAAGGTTAATGTGTGCACCAGTGTAGGTCTTGTGGCAAAAAGCCCAGCAGCTGCCCCATTCCTTCTCCAAAATGGCCTTTGAAAGCATGAACAGGATTCACAAAATACTCTGATGGTGAAATAAATGTACAAGTCCCCAAAATTTGTGCAATTGCAGAAAAAAGGGGTAATTGCGCTGCGTCATATACACAAAATGTCCTCAGCTGCAGAAAAAAATACACTGCAAACAGTGGAAAAAATGCAGCTGTGGAAATTCCTGTGCAGACAAATGCCATTGAAAAGTATGGCATATCCCCTTAAAGGCTGTTCTCAGCCACTGTGTTTCTGCAGTTGAGGAAAAAATGTTGCGCACATGCTGCACCAAGGAGAGTGAGGTGTAACTCACCCTAAGCAAAAGGCAGTGTACTAACATACGAACATATGAAAATGCCAGCAGATACAGGTCTCACAGACTATCGCGTCTGCTTGGTTGTGCAGCTCACAGTTCAGACAACTACTGCTGCCCCTCCTCCCCCCAGTGTTACCCCAAACTGAGTTTCCCACTCTGGTCAACACCCCCAGACTTGTATTCTGCCTTGGATCCTATCCCATCCTCTTTAAAACTCTCCACTGATTTCAGAACGATCTCCTCTGGCAGTGCATTCCATGCCACCACCACACTCTCTGTGAAGTAGTGTCTCCTCATCTCCCTCCTGAACCAACCTCCCTCAAGTTTCAGACTATGCCCTCTTGTGATCCTCTCCCTCTTCAATCTAAACATACCCTCAGTACTAACTCTATTTATGCCCCTCAAGTACTTAAAGGTCTCAATCATATCACCTCTGTCCCTTATATCCTCCAGGGAGTACATGTTGAGCTCCCTCAACCTGTCCTTATAGGGTTTCTCTCTCATCCCCTTGATCATCTTGGTCACCCGCCTCTAGCCCCCCTCCAAAAGCTTGATGTCCTTCTTTAAGTAGGGGCACCAGAACTGTACACAGTTCTCCAAGTGAGGCCTCACTAATGATTTGTACAGTGGAAGAATTACTTCTTGCCTCCTAGAGGTGATCCCCCTATCAATGCACCCCAGCATTTTATTGGCCTTGGCTGCCACTCTTCTACACTGTGCTTAGTGATTCATATTCTCGTTGACCAACACCCCAAACCATTTTCCTCTACAGTGACGGATAACCTCTCCCCACCCAAATGGTAACTGTACTGTGGGTTTCTGGCTCCGAAGTGCATGATCTTGCACTTCCTAGCATTGAAACCAAATAGCCATGTGTTTTGCCAGTGCTCAAGTCTTTCCAAATCTTCCTGGAGTACCCCCTCTTCCTATGCTATCTACCACCTAACTTATTTTGGTGTCATTGGCAAACAAGCTCATCTTGCTCTTAACCCCTTCAGCTATATCAGCTATGAAGACGTTACATAGCACTGGCCCCAGAACCGAGCCTTATGGGACCCCACTAATGACTGCTCGGGGTGACAAGAGTTCTGCCCCTACCACCACCCTTTGCTGTCTGTTCCTCAGCCAGTTTTCTACCTACCTGACCAGCTTCTGTCCTGCCCCCAGATACTTTAGCTTGCTAGTCAATCTCCCATGCGGCACTGAGTCAAAGGCCTTCTGAAGTCCAAATGCACAACATTAACTGCCATCCAGTGCCTTAGTCATCCAGTCAAAAAAGTCCACCAGGTTTGTTTGATAGGACCCCCCCATGGGCGAACCCATGCTGCCAGTCATCCTGAATACTGCTCTCTTCCAAGAATGCCACCATTCTCTCTCTTTCAGGATAGTCTCAATTAGTTTCTCAACTATGGACATAAGACTGACTGGCCTGTAATTACCTGGCTCATGCTGGGGTCAGCTTTTATGGAAGAGCACCATATGTGCCATCCTCCAGTCTAGAGGCACACATCCTGACTGTAGGGAGGTATTGAGGCAAGTCAGTCAGTGCTGCCAGGACTTCTGCCAATTCCTTCAGGACTCTTGGATGTATCCCATCCAGTCTTTGCACCTTGTCTGTCCATAAGGACTTGAGGCCTTCCAACAATCTTTTCACAGGGATCTCTCCACCTGTTATCCCCTCTCCCCCTCCCATCTACTCTGCCTTTTTCCTGAGGTATTGGCCCATCCTGCTTCCTGGTAAATGCTGAACAGAAGTACTCATTTAGTACCTCCGCATGTTCAGCCCCATTTTCTGCTGACCCACCTTCTTTCTTGATCCTGGTGATCTGTTCCCTGCAGCTCCTCTTCTCCCTGACATACTGAAATAAATCGTTTTCACCTTCTCTAATCCCCTGTGCAAGCCTTATCTCCTTTGATGCCTTGGCTGCCTGTACAACCCTGCTCACCTCCCTGGATTTCTTGTTGCATTCTTCCTTATCCACCTCCCTACCTATCCTCTTGTAAGTTTTAAAGGCTGTCCTTATTTCTTACCCTCCCTTGCACCTCCTTGGTTCACCAGCTTGGTTTTCTGGACCTGTCTTTTTACTACTTGTCCTCGTGCAGGAGTTTGTGGCCTCCACCGGGCCCGACTTCAAGATGAACCATTTCTGTTTGGCATCCATATCTGGGCTGATGGTGGCTACATGCCCCCGAAGTATGGCTGCCATCCTGCCAAAATCCGCATTTTGAAATCCACTATCCTGGTTTTGGTAAGTGGTCCCTCCCTTCCCAAATCAAGTTCAAGTTTATTGCAGGAAAAGAACTCCATTGAGCAAGCTCATTCACAAGGAGATCCTGAAACATATAGACAGACAAGGCTGATGCTACATACATACATACAGTAAGTGCTTAGTGCATACATTAAGTGCTCAACAGATAACAGTGCAACTACACGCCTATCAAGCATGCTAGTATCAACATTCAAGACCAGTGTAATTAGAGAGGCTGAGACAACAAAGATCTTAGTGGCAGTTACATACGTCTTTCATCTTTGCATTAGATAGCAATTTAAAAAGGCTGGGCAAGACCAGTTTGGGAAGTTTCGGGGATGTTTGTAACTGGTTCCAGATGGTAGGGAGGGTGACTGAGAAGGCACGTTTTCCCAGATTGGTGTGGGTAATTGGGACCTTTAACGTTATAAAGTCTAAGTTCCTGAGCGAGTAGATGCTGTAAGTGGTCTGGATAAGGGAAGTTAGATAACTAGTCAGCTTGTTGAAAAGGAGTTTTATGGCCTCAGTACCAACGTGGAGCATACGTCTAGTAGTGAGTGACGTCCAGCCTACAGCTGTATATAGGTTACAATGATGCGTCTGTATCGGGGAATTCGTAATGAAGCACAAGGCCCGGTGATAAAGGATGTCCAGGTTCCTTAGATTTGAAGTTGTAGCCGAGGTGTAAATTATATCCCCATAGTCAAGGAGCGGGAGGAACGTGGCTTGTACAAACCTGGTTCTGATGTCGAGTGGAAAAAGAGTCCTATTTCAGAACAGGAAGCCTAGGTGTATTTTTAACCTTCTGGCAAGGTCATCTATATGTTCCGAGAAGGTGAGCTTATTGTCAATCAATGGAGAACCATACTTGCTGGCCAAGGCACCTAGCTTCACCTGAGCTCTTTCCTTCTAAGATTGCTTGAAAGGACAGAGCAGAGAACCTTGCCAGAGCAAGGGAAAAGGATTAAGACTTCTTTTGACTAAGCAGATTTACTGCGTACTGTTACTTTTATTTTGTACTCACAGGGATTGCTACTGTTTGTTGCTAACATTTCATTGCTTTATTTTTCTGTGATTCAAATTGTTGTTGCTGGTATACCTTCTTCTGCATTATTACAAGGTGTGCCTACAGGTGTGTGCTAACAGATTACTCCTGTAATCTTCTGATTCAAATTGTCTTTAGCAAGGTATATCTTCTGTTACTGCTTTATTTTTCACTGTAGCAAAGTGTTTCTTACAGGGTATATCTTCTCTGAAATTATTACAGGTGGTGCTTTACAGGTTTTATAGTTTTATCTAACATTAGGATAAGCTTTCAGGGTTACTGCATTTGTTGTTGACTGATTGTTTCTGCTCTTACCTCCTTGTTCTTTCATCCGTGGTTCTTCTTTTTCGGCAGGGGAAGGGCCCAGCCACCCCACACTACACTCCTTTTATAGGGTACCACAGTTGTGACATTTCCTGTGGCAAAGCAGGAAGGGGGGATTAGTGGGGCATCCACAAGATGAGCTCATTTACAGGGGCACTAGTAATTTAACTTGTTATAACAAGTTATACGAAAACAAAACACAAAATCAAACCCTTACTTGCATTTTCTTCCTTCTAATTACTCTGACCAGGTTATAAACCCAGCAACTTATCGGGAATGGATATCATTAACTGCAGGTATTGCGGAACACTTTTCAGAAGGACAGTCTTACAGGATTTAGGACACTGTCCTACATGCTGGACCATTGGAGATCTTATGGCTCAGCTCCAGGCAGCATGGGCAGAGATTGTGCACCTCAAATTTCATATTCAAGAGGAAATACATTATAAGAACCACCCGCCATTTCCCCAACATCCAACAGAAGAACCTCGACCGCAGAAGGTAGTTGGTCCAGGAGGTTGGCAGGTGGTTAGGAGGGGCAAATTGGGTGCCCCATCACTCTGTGCTCTCCAACATATTACCTCCAAAAACCATATAAACACTACAAACAGGTATCTGCCTCTATCTCTGAAATCAAACAAAGGGGCAGAGGACACTGCAGAGCAGGATGCTGCAGCACAGGAGCTAGCACAACAAAACTCGCCCAAATCAGGAACCAAAACAAAAAGGCAAAAAGGAAATCCAAAAAACTTCTGATCATAGGAGACTCCGTGATTCGGGGAGTTGATACCCATCTCCAGCCAGGGATGATGGTCAGATGTCTCCCAGGTACATCAGCATGGAGAGACACTGACCGAATTGCTAAAATTGTTCACAAAGCAGGAGAAAACATTGATGTCCTGGTATACATAGGGACTAATGATCTCGCCAGTCAGTCAGTTGTGGAGACCAAGGAACACCTGACCAGGCTGGGTAACATACTATCATAAATTTCATCTGACATCTCCTTCTCTGAGATCCTGCCAGTCTGGGAGAGGGGGGCAGATGGACGGAAGGTCAGAGAAGGGGAGATAGGGGAGCTAAACATGTGGCTCAAAGGCTGGTGCCAGGAAAAAGGACACAGATTTGTAGGGAACTGGCAATAGTTCTGGCAGCGAAAGTTCTTTAAATTTGATGGACTGCATCTGACTAAGGAGGGAGTCAGTGCATTGGGGCAGAAGTTTGACATCTTTGCAGAATATTTAAACTAGCAAATGGGGAGAAGGGTGCAGCACCCCATATGTCGAATGGGAAGAACACCCCTCCCCCCTCAGCTAGTGGTCAAACAGGGATTCAGCATGTTTGCAGTTCATTTGCATCACCAGGTAAGAAAAAAGGTCCGTCTCCCCATATGACGCAGAGGGGAAATGCCAAACCTCACCCAACAATTAACACACAGAAATCTGGCCAATGGAAAATCATGTACACAAATGCTCACAGCCTGGGAAATAAGATCCCAGATCTGCAGGCAATAATGTCAGAGGCTAAACTGGACAAAGTAGCAATTAGTGAGACGTGGTTTACCAGTAACCACACTTGGGAGACTTCAGTACCTGGCTGTGTACTATTCAGAAGAGACCGAGGTGCAGAAAGGGGGGGTGGAGTGGCCCTGTATGTCAATGAAAATATCAAAGCTACAGAAATTCAGAATACACATAAGGAGCCTGAAGAACTGTGGGTTACCCTGGAAACAGGAAATGGGACAGCCATAAGAACTAGGGTTGTCTACAGGCCCCCAGACCAGGGGGAGGACATAGACACATTACTGTTAGAAGATATACAAAACATGACAGCTAAAGGGGAGGTTCTGATAATGGGAGACTGCAACATGCTGGATACAGATTGGTCAATACCAGCAGGAACATCTGCCAGAACTAGACACATGGTGGATTCCCTGCAGGGGGAGGGCCTCAAACAACTGGTACAACAACCCACAAGAGACAGGCTATCCTAGATCTATTACTGACTAACAGGGAAGGAATCACAGATCTCCAGGTAGAATGTCACCTGGGGGCCAGTGACCATCACATGGTATGGTTCAATTTGGCCACTACATCTAAATCATCCCATTCCAAGGCAAAAATATGGGACTTCAGAGGAGCTGACATTGATAAGATGGCCAACAGAGTTAAGCTAGTCCTAGCAAAAAGAAACACAGGTGAGCGGGTACAGGCAAAGTGGGCAAGCATTAAGGATGCAATACTTGAAGCAACATCCCATTGTGTTAGACAGAAAAGGAAGTGCAAAAGAAGAAGGAAACCACTTTGTTTCTCAAATACAGTAGCAGAAAAGGTCAGAGTCAAAAGGTTGGCCTTCAGGAAATATAAAGGAACACAGTGGGATGAAGATAGGGAGGCATACCAAACTGCCCTAAGGGAAGCAGGGAAGGCAGTAAGGCAGGCAAAGTCCCAAACTGAGGAAACACTAGCATGAACAGTAAAAGAAGGTGACAAGACTTTCTATAGATACATTAGTGAAAGGATAAAGTCCAAAGGGGGTATTGTTAAGCTCAAAGGAGAAAAGGGGGCATGTGAGGAGGAGGACCCTGTAAATGCATCTATCCTAAATAGATACTTTTGCTCAGTATTTACTGAAGAGAAGTTAGGGCAGGGCCCACAGCTCAGCACCATGGACACAGGGGGGAGGGAGGTGAGCACTACTCCCTTCACAAAAGAAAGGGTCCTACAAGAGCTCGCTAAACTCAGGGTGGATGAGGCAATGGGACCTGATGGCATACATCCCAGGGTACTTAAGGAGCTAAGGGTGGAACTAGCAGAGCCACTAGCAGAACTGTTTAGTGAGTCTCTGTGCACAGGAAAGGTCCCAGAAGACTGGAGAAGGGCTCGTGTGATCCCTCTCCACAAGAGTGGTAGCAGGGAGGAGGCAGGGAACTACAGCCCAGTCAGTCTTACCTCAATAGTGGGCAAGATTATGGAGACACTCCTTAAGGAAAGAATAGTACAACACCAGGAATCCATAAGGGCACAGGATCCAAGACAGCATGGGTTTACAAAAGGAAGGTCCTGTCAAACTAATCTCATAGATTTCTTTGACTGGGTAACCAGAGTGGTGGACCAAGGGGGAGCAGTTGATGTCGCCTACCTTGACTTCAGCACAGCTTTCAACACTGTTCCACATAGAAGATTGATAAATAAGCTGGGTAGGCTCGGGGTGGGTCAGAAGTTGGTCAACTGGGTGGCAAACTGGTTGACGGGCAGAAAACAGAGAGTGGTGGTAAATGGTATACAGTCAGAAGAGATGCAAGTCACAAGTGGGGTACCTCAGGGATCAGTCCTGGGGCCAGTCCTCTTCATTAGTGACATTGCAGATGGACTAGAGGGTAAGGCTTGTCTGTTTGCAGATGACACCAAGATCTGCAACAGAGTAGATGATCCAGATGGGGTGGGCAGAATGAGAAGAGATCTGGATAAACTAGGATAAACTAGCAAAATGGTCAGAAGAGTGGCAAGTGGGATTTAATGCAAAGAAGTGCAAGATCATGCACATAGGGAAGAGAAACCCTGAAGCCACCTATAGGCTGGGAGGGGAGCTGCTGGCAGTCACAAAGGAAGAAAGATACTTAGGCATCATCATCACCGATGACCTGAAATCATCCAAGCAGACCTCTAAAGCAGTAGGTAAGGCTAGGGGGATGTTAGGGTGTATTAGTAGGGGTATCACAAGTCATAAGAGGGAGGTAATAATCCCTCTTTACAAGACACTGGTTAGGCCCCATCTGGAGTACTGCGTGCAGTACTAGAGGCTACACCTTCACAAGGACATTAACCAAATTGAAGTAGTCCAGAGAAGGGCAACCAAAATGGTGCAGGGACTGCATCAGAAAACATATGAGGACAGATTAAAGGAGCTCAATATGTATACCCTTGAGCAAAGGAGAGAGAGGTGCTATGATCGAAACATTCAAACACCTTAAAGGCATTAACAAGGTGAAAGAGTCTAACATGTTTAAATATAAGAAAAACAGCAGAACAAGAGGAAAAAGCATGAGATTAGAGGGAGGCCGATTAAGGGTGAATGTGAGGAAATTCTTTTCCACAGAAAGAATGGTGGATGCATGGAATGGCCTACCTCAGGAAGTGGTGGCTATGAGTACAGTGCAGGGCTTCAAACAGGCATGGGATAGGCATAAGGGAGCAATACATATGAGTATGAATAGATAGACCACTGACAGAGCAAAGGCCGATGGCACATTTATAAGGTAGGAAAAGAAATGGGCAGACTGGATGGGCCTTGCGGTCCTTATCTGCCGTCAACCTCTATGTGTCTACATATATGATGGTCACTCCCCACCAGAGGGTCCTCTACCCTCACATCATGTACCTGGTCCCCCTCTGATAATACCAGATCTAAAATGTTTCCCCTCTCTGGTCAGCTCATTTACCTGTTGTAACAGGAAAGTATCCTGGAAGGCATCAAGTATGAATTGTTCCCTGGTGCTAACTGAAGTCATGGCACTCCAGTCCACTCCCAGTAGATTGAAGTCACAGACCATTGTTCTTCCCCTGCTACAGTGCTTCTGTAATGTAGCCACCAACTCTCTGTCAATTTCCTCAGACTAGGAGGGTGGTTGATACACTACCCTCAGCTTAATCTTCTTGCCCTTTGCATTTTGTATGTTAACCCACAAGATCATTGCCCTCCCTTCCTCCTCCCCCCCATCTTCCCTATTGCACCCTATCCCATCCCTAATGAATAAAGCAATCCACCCCCTTTCCATTTAATCTGTCTCTCCTAAACAATCTATGTCCCAGGATCATTAAGTCCCAGTCCTGGTACTGGTTGGCCCATGTCTCCACGATGGCAGCTATATTGACCTCCCCTCCTCCCTGCCATCAGTGTCTGGAGCTCTGGTAACTTATTCCCTAGGCTCCTTGCTTTTATAGAGTCCACCCTCCAGCCAGACCCCTGGCTCCCCTTATCCTTCTCTTGCACCCCTCACTACCTCCCATTTCTAAATTCTGCTCACTTGCCTTATCATCAGCTAGAGGGGAGGCAAAAGGCTTCCTGTACCATGCGTCCCAGACTGTTTTCCAAGTATTAGCCCCCTCCCTTTCTTAGTTTAAATTATATGTGGTTGCTACAAACTCTTCTAGTTTCTGCTTCAGGACTCCTGATCTCTCTCTGCTCAGGTGAAGTCTATTCTGGGCGTACAAGGTCCTATTATCCCATGTTGAACCCCAGTCCCCCACCAGTCCAAACCCCATAGTCCTACACCAATCCACCAGTCATTCATTAAACTCCTTAATTCTTTGTTTTCTGTCTGTGCTTGCCCTCGGTACAGATAGAGCTTCAGAGAAGGCAACTGATTGCCATTCATTGTTGCTTACTCTGGCCAGCTCTCTAAATCTTGCCTGAACTTCTTTCACAATGTTTCCCTCAAAATCATTTGTACCAAGGTGCACCACTATGTGAGGTTTCACTCTTTGCCGCTTTACACACGTGGGTATAATGTGCCTCACTTTGTGCACTGTCATACCTGGCATACAATCCACCCAGATAGAACTTCTCCTGTCCCCCTTGCCTACCCATCTGACATCTTTTAGTACGGAGTCTCCCAGTATGATTACTCTTCTGCCCTCTCCTTGCTGCCTTTCATTAAATCCTCCCACTTCCTGTCCCTTGTTTCGCTCTTCCAGTCATCTTACCTTGCCAAACCCCCCACCCCACCCGCACCTGGTTCCTCATGCCCTGTGGTCCCCTCTAGGATTTCATCCTCATTTCCCCTATCAGAGATTATCTGCTCCTTCCCAGTTGTAGTAGTTTCTACATTACCCATCTTTGCCCCTGCTTCCCCCTTCCCAGCTCCAGTCTCTAGAATGTGTGTGTTTCCTCCCGCCCCCTCTTCCCTCTGCCTAGCGCCCATTATTTGGTCTCCCCTACCTGTGTTGCCTTCTTGCTAATCTGAATTGTCTCCCTGTTTCCCCTGCTTCCCCTTTCATACCAACTCTACTCTGATGTTCCTGCTCTTTACCTTTCCCTCTCCCTTTCTCCTCCTGTATGACTCCCATTTCCCCACTTTTCCTTTCTCCTCCTCCAATTGCCTCCACTACATTCCTGCTCCCTTCCATTTGTTTTCCTCTTTTCCCTCTGCACTCCCTTGGATCCTACCGGGTCCAACTCCCGAGCCCTGTTTATCATCCTTCCCCTCTTGATACCTCCTGTTCCTGCAATGTAGCCAATGGTGAAAACCTGTTCAATACCCTAACACTGCCTCCTGTTGCAGCCCATCTGACCCCAGGTGCTGTGTCCCTGCCATTTGTTTGTGTCCTATCCCCTAGCATCTCCCCACCCTTCCTCCTCACACCCTTCCAATAGTTACCCTCCCTACAAACCAATCTGTCACCCCACCCTCCAAATGTCCCCTTTGTTGCTCTGCCCCCACGGTCCCCTCAGCCCACAGTGTTTCCTGTGCAGTTTCTTCCATCTTTCTCTCCCACCTCGCTCCACCTCTTGACCCCCACTCCACCTCCTTTCTCAGCCAATTAATTTCAGCCACGAGCTGTCCCAATTTCTGACATATTGGGTACCTCCTAATTCTCCAGAGCGTGTCCATAAAAAAAGCCGCCCACATCCATTTCAACCAACTATTCACCTCCATCTCACCGATCCTCCATTTACCTCTGACCCCAGTGTCCCTTCCCCCACCTCTATGCCCTGCAGTTTCTAGAATACTCCATCCTAGTATTCTCTAATCTGCCCCTTTTTTGCCACCCTATGCTGAGTCCCTGGTTCCGTGTGTCCCCACATTTCTTGCACTGTGTTCAGATTAGTGTTACTCAGTCCCCAGGGATCACCCTTCCAATGCATAAACAATCAACACCTGTTAGTCCTAGGCCCTTTGTTTAATGTCCTAAACCCTTTAGCATTGCTTTGCTGCCCTTTACCTTCAAATCATACACCATTAGCAAGGTTTCTTTCTTTTCTCTTTCTCCCTTTCCATCCCCTTCACTGTCCCCTGTTAGCTTAATCCCAGTGACTAATCTTTAGTTGGGTCTGCCAGATCTTATTTTGTTTTTTTTATAAGCAGTACCTTTAACAATGTCCAAGAATGCATTTAAACCCTCCATGTTTTTTCTCTATTAGACCCTTTGTTAGCAGCACATTTGATGAATAATACCAGTCAGAACAGCACAAATTTGTGCCCTCAACTCTAAGCAGTGGCAATATGCAACAGTGACATTTAGTAACAGTTCTTTGGATAAGTCCCAACAGTTACAACAGTAAAAACAGTTAAAGCACTTCCCCTGAACCCCACAACAGTGACCTTTTATTTATTTATTTATTGAATTATTTCATCAGGAAAGATACACTGAGCAACTTAATGCTCTTCTTACGGTACGTTCTGGGGGAAGGGGAAAGGGTTATACAGAGCACAGATATACAGATATACAGAGTACAGTTCAGGTAAATACATACAGATGGTATAATTATACATACAGTTATAAAAACAGGAACAAGGCACTTCAGACAATAAAGGTTGTAGAGTATCAGTGCAAGCAGAACTTAGGGGTAGCATACAAAGTAGAATCAGTACATAGGATGCAAGGTTGACAATGCATAAAATACAGACAGTACACTAGTGCAATGTGCAGCAGGGTGAGCACGAAGGAACCAGTCACCCCATTTAAGAGCTGGTCTATAGGAATAAGTGCAAGTGGAGGGGTGAGAGGGGGATAGGAGATGGAGAGAAAGACAGAGAGGGAGACAGATAAGGAGGGGGGTCAGGAGCAGGTGCAAGAGGGTTTAAGGTAGTTGTGCAACACAGTGGTAAGGGAATAGAGGGAGGAGGAGTGACAGATTTGTGGAGGGAGGGCATTCCACATTTTAGGCAAGTGGTAGGAGGAGGCTTTCTGGCCAGAGGTAGTGGTTCTGCAGGGAGTGATAGGGTGTGAGTGTCAGCATGGGATCTCAGGGAATAGAGGGAGAGGGTAGGGGTGCCAAGAGAGGAGGAGATATATGAGGGGAGAGAACCAAGCCAGAATTTAGAGATGAATTTAGCACCATGAAGCGTGCACCGGGAGTGTAAGGGAAGAAGGTTGAGAGCGCGGTAGAGGTCACAGTGATGGGTACGGGAGGGGGCATCAAGAGCAAAATGACAAAAGGAGTTAAAGAGAGAGTCCAGTCAGGATAGGTGGGACTGTGGGGCAGCATCGTAGACTATGTTGCAGTAGTCAAAAATGGGCATGATCATCTTCTGTACCAGCTCACACTTGGCAGCAAGTGGGATGCAGCTGCGGTTTCTGTAAAGTGCCCCAAGCTTGGGCCTTAGTTTTTTCAGAACAGTATCAATATGTACAGAGAAGTCAAGGTGTCTGTCTAGCCAGATGCCGAGATACCTGAAAGAGGAGGAATCCTCTAAAGCACTTAGTAACTGTCCCTTAGATAAGTTTTGCTACCTAATACATTCCCAAGAACATTATCTATATACAGTAATGGCATTATATAACAGTGATATTTTAGCAACAGTTATTTAGATAAGTCCCAACAGTTAAAACATTTCTCCTGAACCCTACAACAGTACAGTTTACTGCCTCTTCCCTAAATAATGGCAACAGCCAATTTTGTGCTAACTAGCTAAGCTCTGCCATGTTCAAACATTTCCCCAGTACATGAATGTATTGTAGTACACACATATTGGGATTTAGAAATAGGAGACTGTCGGTCTTGCTGTGGGATCAGTGTCTCTTGCCGACTGCTGCCCCATGCTGATGCTCACAGTATGATCCCCTTAGGCTGCTGCCCTTTAGCAAAAGGACGACAGTAGAGGACCACCAGGAAGTGGCTTACAACTAGAGCACCGGGACCCTGCCCCCAATACAGACTGCAACCTTCCACCGGAGGATCGGGGCTCAGGGACTCCTGAAGTCAGTAGGAAACTTGAGGCAAACATCAGCAAGGGAGCCTGACTGGCTCCTAACAGCTCCCAGTCACTAGAACAGTCCACAGTTCCAAAGAATGTGGCTCATTTTAAATGCCTCTCCACACCACTTTCAGCTGTCACAGAATGAGTCCCGTCCCCAACACAGACTGCAACCTCCCATCGGAGTGTCGGGGCTCAGAGATTCCTGAAGTCAGCAGGAAACTTTGGGCAAACACCAGCAAGGCAACCTGATTGGTTCCTAACAGCTCCCAGTCACCAGAAAATTTAGGACACAATCAATTGGGAAACAATCATAGTGGGGGTTCAGGCACCAAGCAACAGCAAACCTGTGGGCTGTATAGTAGTGTCAGCTGTTACAGCAAACATAGCACATATTTGCAACTGACAGCCAACAAACCACAACCACATGATCCAGTGCAGCCCATAAAGGAGCCCAACAGGCAGCACAGGCAGAGGTGGTAACAGCCAGAAGTGTGTGCTAC
Source organism: Neoceratodus forsteri (assembly GCA_016271365.2). NCBI lineage: Eukaryota > Metazoa > Chordata > Ceratodontiformes > Ceratodontidae > Neoceratodus > Neoceratodus forsteri. The sequence continues at coordinate 379,293,149 of CM057449.1, forward strand.
AGACAGAGGCAAAAGAATAACCTCTAAGAAAGACACAATCAACGGTTACAAACTGCCATTGGGTGCAAGGTCCTGATGGTACAGGTGGTGCTATTGTGGTCCCAGTTATGGGACTGGCTGCTGGCCTCACTGGGAGTACTGCTTCTGCTGCAACTTTTGCAAGACTGTCAGTCTCCTACTCCAGTTAATATGGATCACCTATTGTTCTATCTACTGGGCCATTTATAACAGCTGCAGATCTGCACATGGCATTTTCCGCACTTGCAGAATATCATAATTTGCCTGTTTTGCGATTTTCCACACTTCCGGAATTTTTAATTTTTTTGTATAGAAACATTTTATTAATAAACCTGCCAACTTACACCATGTTACAGCATCAGAAAGACCATCATAAATACAAACAAGAAAAAAAGAAAATCACAGCATACCCTCACAATAGTCATAACACTATATCATAAATTTACCTACATCATAAATTGAACATTAGGGACATCCACCTTAACCCGAAAGAAAAAAAACACAGTCCATTTCTCTGCAAGCAAAGAAAGGTGGATGTCCCTAGAAACAGCAACAAAGTCAACAACCCCATCCGCCAACCATAAAACCCCATAACCACAAATAGAGCAGAAGTGCCAGGACCCATTCCAACAATCTGGACCCTGTAAGATCCAGATATTCCCCCCCTTTTTTAATGACAGAAATCCCCTTCCAATAAGATAACAGTCTACTAATGATAATCTTATTCAGAAAAACCCAAACCCCCCCTCCTCCCCCCTCCCCTTTTCCCCTAACAGGCATAAGGAGTAGGTACATGGGGGGGCCAGTGGATCTTCCCACCAGTGCCCACCCACTCCTCAGCTGGTGTGGGGGGGGCGGCAGTACATTCATAAAGGTCCGCTCTCCTAGCTAAGTTTGTTCCCTCCTGCCACCATGCTAGAAATGAGAACTATTAATCAGCAACCACCCGCAAACCATCAAGAACATAAGGAGGACCCCCAGGAGGGAACCCAAAATTGCATAATCAATAGTGCAATACTACAGAGGAGGACCCCCTTCTCAAAAATAAAGAGTATTCCACCAAATAGTAACATAAAATATGTAAGAATGTCCCAAAACTTGAAGAAAGTCCATTGCGGCTAATAATGTGGGTCTAACACACTGTAAATCCCAGACAGCCATGAAATTAAGCAGTTTACCATTAGCAAAAATGGACCCACTGCATCAGATCAGAGCTCTGCGGAATCCTCAGGAGATAGTCCAAAGCAGGAAGAACATGCCTAGGAGAGGGCTGTTATGCACAACTCCCCAAGATAGTCTCCTTAGATAGCAATGCCTGTCATACCTCAGATAGCTACAATAGCAGTCGGCTCACTGGCTGTAGAAAGCTCGGTCCCACCGCATCATATTTTGGTTTGAAGCATCTGGGACATGTGAAGCAACTTGCTCCAAAATATCACAGTGCAGCACAGAATCCACCTGCGAAGCAGCAATCAAATACTCCTCCCCATCCATGTCTCATTTGTTCAATGAGGGATCCTGATCAGAGGAGGGGTCCTGGAGCCCAGGGGACAGTCTCGGGTACTTGGGGTCCAGGGTAGGGGATCACTCCACTGTCATCACTGGGGAGCCCGATTGACATCAGAGGTACTCGGCTTTTCCAAAGCTGCAACCTTCCTCGGCTCCTGTTGTCTCTTCGGGTACACATCACCCGACCGCTCACCAGTCTTCTCAGAAAGCAACTTAGGTGTAGAGGAGGGCAGGCTCATCTCCATTTTGGCCCCTGGTTCAGTGCAGACTGACTAAATTGGTGAACCATTATATCCTGATTCGGAGAAGGAGCGGGCTTATTCGAAGAAGGATTGGGGACCTTATTTAAAGAATGAATAAAGTTCTGGGCAGCTTGTGGTATGTTAAATTGATGCCACCTTTCATCCCACCACACTTTAGATACAGGATTTAACTACTGGGATGTCCTGGACTAGCGTGTGTAACATTGCCCAAATGTCTGAGAGGTCCTTTCTATTGACTCTGACCTCTGTAGGCTCTGTAGTGAAAACTCCACCACCACCACCAAAACCAGATGACACACAAAGTCTGGCATTATAGAAAAACAGCAGAGATCTGCAACCTGAGGACTCCAAAAAGAAGCCCTGAGATCCCTAAGGTATTTAATATGTACAGCAGACCAAAAAGGGGGGTGGTAAACAGCAATCTCTCAGAAATATTACAGGTGGGCAATGGAGCTCACTCCTCAGGCTGCCATCTTGCAGTCCTCTACACCGGAAGTCCCACTTGAGGAAATTTTGATTGTGAGTATACTGCACTTGCGGTTCTGCAGTTTTGCAAACTTTTTTTTCCACACATGTGGATTTTTGTACTCTGTGAATCTAGCCCCATGTTTTCCCACTTAGCTTTTGGATCTGGAGCCTGGTTAGGCATATGGTTGCTGATACTTTGATAGATATGTCCACAGAGGTCTTTTTTATAGGTAGAAAGTACACAAGCGAAAGGAGCATCTCATGAAGTTGAGTTAGTTCATACCACAAGAGAAGTTAAGCAAGCAAAACACAGACCAGCAACTGAGGTTCAGTGCAAAAAAAGGGCAAAATAATGCACCGGGGTAGAGGGAACTCTGGGGAGAGCTACAAGTTGGGGGGGAGGAGCTGACTGTCACCAAGGAGGAAAGGGACCTAGGGGTTATCATCTCTGATGACTGTAAGGTATCAAAGCAGTGCACAAAGGCAGCAGGAAGGGCCAGGGGCATGCTGGGGTGCATAGGCAAGGGTATCACTACCAGGAGGTGCCAGGTGGTGATGCCATTGTATAAAACATTGGTAAGGCCTCACCTGGAATACTGCATGCAGTTCTGGAGACATAGAAACATAGAATTTGATGGCAGATAAGGAATGCTTGGCCCACCCAGTCTGCCCATTTCCCTACCTAATGGATAAGCTACAGATCCTAGTTAACCAGCAGCCTACTTCTTCCTGCCTCCACCCCCTAGAATTGCCTTATGACTGTCCCATGCATGCTTGAATTCCACCACTGTTTTTGACTCCACAACCTCTTCTGGAAGGCCTGTTTCATGCATTCACAACTCTCTCTGTGAAAAAATACTTCCTTAAATTACCTATGAGCCGCCCTCTATCTTCAAATTGTGCCTTGTTCTTCCACACCTCTTTTTGAAAGATGCTACCCTCTTGACTTTGTTGATTCCTTTGAGGTACTTGAAAGTTTCTATCATGTCCCCCTCCCTCCTTTCCTCGAGGCTATACATATTAAGCTCCTTAAGTCTCTCTTCATATGTCTTCCGGTGCAGACCCTGCACCATTTTAGTTGCCCTCCTCTGGACAGCTTCCATCCTGTCTATGTCTTTGCGGAGATTGGGTCGCCAGAACTGCACGCAGTACTCCAGATGGGGTCTGACCAGCTGTCTGTACAGAGGGATAATAACTTCCTGTTTTCTACTGGTGATGCCTCTCCCTATGCATCCCAGTATCCCCCAGCCCTCCTTGCTGCCTTCTCACATTGCTTCCCACCTTTAGGTCATCTGATATGACTACCCCCAGGTCCCTTTCCATTTTTGTTGTTGTTAGTATCTCACCCCCCATTGTGTACTCTTTCCCTGGGTTTTTGTTTCCCAGGTGCATTACCTTGCACTTCTTAGCATTGAATCCAGGCTGCCATACATTTGATCATTCCTCTAACCTTGCCAAGTCCCTTCTCATCCTTTCCACCCCACCTTGTGCATCAACTCTGTTGCAGATCTTTGTGTCATCTGCAAAGAGACATACTTTTCCTTGCAGTCCCTCTGCAATGTCGCTTATAAAGACACTGAAGAGGACTGGTCCTAATATTGAACCCTGCGGTACCCCACTAGTAACCCCCCTTTCTTCAGAGTGGACTCCATTTACTATTACTCTCTGTGTCCTATTCTCCAGCCAATTCTTTACCCAGGCTCTCATATTGGGACCCACTCCCAGGCTGGCTAACTTGTATATTAATCTTTTGTGTGGGACTGTGTCAAATGCATTGCTAAAGTCTAGATAGACCATGTCCACAGCCCCTCTCTGATCTACTACTTTGGTCACCCAGTCAAAGAAATCTATCAGATTCGTCTGGCATGACCTTCCCGCTGTGAATCCATGCTGCCTTGGGTCCTGTGCCCCTCTGGCCTCTAGATAATTGACAATTCTTTCCTTCAGAAGTGATTCCATCACTTTCCCTACCACTGAGGTTAAACTAACAGGTCTGTAGTTTCCAGCTTCTGCCTTGCTCCCACTTTTGTGAAGGGGAATCACATTTGCCCTCCTCCAGTCCTCGGGTACCACCCCATCCTCCCATGATTTGTTAAAGAGGGTAGTCAGTGGTGTTACTAGTTCTACCCTTAGTTCTTTTAGAATTCTGGGATGAATCCCATCAGGCCCCATTGCTTTGTCCATCTTCAGTTTTAAGAGTTATTTCAGAACCCTTTCTTCTGTAAATGGGCTGGTATCAACTTCTGTATCCAGAGTGTTTCTACTGTTTGTTTTAGGTACCTCCCCCTCTTCCTTTGTAAATACTGAGCAAAAATATTTGTTTAGTATCTCTGCCTTTTCACAGTCACCCTCTGCCCACCTCCTTCCCCTTTATTAAGCATCACTATCCCTCTCTTGGTCTTTCTTTGCTCTCTGATGTACCTATAAAAGGTTTTATCCCCCTTCTTAACCGAGTTGGCTATCTTTTCCTCGGTTTGGGCCTTTGCTGTTCTGACTGCCTTCCTAGCTTCCTTTTGCTTTAACTGATACAGTTCTCTGTCCTGCTCCTTCTGTGATTACATAGAACATAGAAGTTGACGGCAGATAAGGACCTCAAGGCCCATCCAGTCTGCCAATTTCTTTTTCTACCTTATAAATGTGCCATCGGCCTTTGCTCTGTCAGTGGCCTATCTATTCATAGTCATTTGTATTGCTCCCTTATGCCTATCCCATGCCTGTTTTGAAGCCCTGCACTGTATTCATAGCTACCACTTCTTGTGGTAAGCCATTCCATGCATCCACCACCCTTTCTGTGAAAAGAATTTCCTCACATTCCCCTTAATCGGCCTCCTCTAATCTCATGCTGTGTCCTCTTGTCCTGCTATTTTTCTTATATTTAAACATGTTAGACTCTTTCACCTTGTTTATGCCATTAAGGTGTTTGAATGCCTCGATCATATCGCCTCTCCCTCGTTTGCTCAAGGGTATAAGATTGAGCTCCATTAATCTGTCCTCATATGTCTCTCTGATGCAGTCCCTGCACCATTTTGGTTGCCCTTCTCTGGAATGCCCAATTTGGTTGATGTCCTTGTGAAGGTGTGGCCTCAATACTGCAAGCAGTACTCCAGATGGGGCCTAACCAGTGTCTTGTACAGAGGGATTATTACCTCCCTCTTACGACTTGTGATACCCCTACTAACCACTAACACCCCCTAGCCTTACCTACTGCTACTTTAGAGGTCTGCTTGGATGATTTTAGTCATCAGTGATGATGATGCCTCAAGTCTCTTTCTTCCTTTGTGACTGCTAGCAACTCCTCCCAGCCTATAGGTGGCTTCAGGGTTTCTCTCTCCTATGTGCATGATTTTGCACTTTTTGCATTAAATCCCAGTTGCCACTCTTCTGACCATTCTGCTAGTTTATCCAGATCTCTTCTCATTCTGCCCACACCATCTGGATCATCTACTCTGTTGCAGATCTTGGTGTCATCTGCAAACAGACAAGCCTTACCTCTAGTCCATCTGCAAGGTCACTAATGAAGATGTTGAAGAGGACTGGCCCCAGGACTGATCCCTGAGGTACCCACTTGTGACTTGCATCTCTTCTGACTGTATACCATTTACCGCCACTCTCTGTTTTCTGCCCGTCAACCAGTTTGCCACCAGTTGACCAACTTCTGACCCACCCGAGCCTACCCAGCTTATTTATCAATCTTCTATGTGGAACAGTGTCAAAAGCTTTGCTGAAGTCAAGGTAGGCGACATCAACTGCTCCCCTTGGTCCACCACTCTCTGGTTACCCAGTCAAAGAAATCTATGAGATTAGTTTGCCAGGACCTTCCTTTGTAAACCCATGCTGTCTTGGATCCCAGTGCCCTATGGATTCCAGGTGTTGCACTATCCTTTCCTTAAGGAGTGCCTCCATAATCTTGCCCACTACTGGGTAAGACTGACCGGTCTGTAGTTCCCGCCTCCACCCTGCTACCACTTTTGTGGAGCGGGATCACATGAGCCCTTCTCCAGTCTTCTGGGACCTCTCCTGTGCCAGAGACTCACTAAACAATTCTGCTAATGGCTCTATGCTAGTTCCTCCTTTAGCTCCTTAAGTACCCTGGGATGTATGCCATCAGGTCCCATTGCCTTATCCACCCTGAGCTTAGCAAGCTCTTGTAGGACCCTTTCTTTGTGAAGGAGTAGTGTTCACCTCCCTCCCCTGTGTCCATGATGCTGAGCTGTGGGCCCTGCCCTACCTTTTCTTCAGTAAATACTGAGCAAAAGTATCTATTTAGGATAGATGCCTTTACAGGGTCCTCCTCCTCACATGCTCCCTTTTCTCCATTAAGCTTAGCAATACCCCCTCTGGACTTTATCCTTTCACTAAGGTATCTATAGAAAGTCTTGTCACCTTCTTTACTGTTCGTGCTAGTGTTTCCTCAGTTTGGGACTTTGCCTGCCTTACTGCCTTCCCTGCTTCCCTTAGGGCAGTTTGGTATGCCTCCCTATCTTCATCCCGCTGTGTTCCCTTATATTTCCTGAAGGCCAGCTTTCTCTGACCTTTTCTGCTACTGTATTTGAGAACCAAAGTGGTTTCTTCTTCTTTTGCACTTCCTTTCTGTCTAACACAATGGGATGTTGCTTCAAGTATTGCATCCTTAATGCTTGCCCACTTTGCCTGTACCCCTCACCTGTGTTTCTTTTGCCAGGGCTAGCTTAACTGTTGACCATCTTATCAAAGTCAGCTCCTCTGAAGTCCCATATTTTGCCTTGGAATGGGATGATTTAGATGTAGTAGCCAAATTGAACCATACCATGTGATGGTCACTGGCCCCCAGGTGACCTTCTACCTGGAGATCTGTGATCCCTTCTTTGTTAGTCAGTACTAGATCTAGGATAGCCCTGTCTCTTGTGGGTTGCTGTACCAGTTGTTTGAGGCCCTCCTGCAGGGAATCCACTATGAGTCTAGTTCTGGCAGATGTTCCTGCTGGTATTGACCAATCTGTATCTGGCATGTTGAAGTCTCCATTATCAGAACCTCCCTTAGCTGTCATGTTTTGTATATCTTCTAACAGTAATGTGTCTATGTCCTCCCTCTGGTCTGGGGCCTGTAGACAACCCCAGTTCTTATGGCTGTCCCATTTCCTGTTTCCAAGGTGACCCACAGTTCTTCTGGCTCCTTATGTGTATTCTGAATTTCTGTAGCTTTGATATTTCATTAACATACAGGGCCACTCCTCCCCTTTTGCACCTCGGTCTCTTCTGAACAATACATAGCCAGGTACTGAAGTCTCCCAAGTGTGGTTACTGGTAAACCACGTCCTCACTAATTGCTACTATGTCCAGTTTAGCCTCTGACATTATTGCCTGCAGGTCTGGGATCTTATTTCCAGGCTGTGAGCATTTGTGTACATGATTTTCCATTGGCCAGATTTTGGTGTGTTAGTTGTTGGGTGAAGTTTGGCATTACCCCTAGCGCGTATGGGGAGACAAACCTTTTTCTTACCTGGTGATGCAAATGAGCTGCAAACATGCTGAATTCCTGTTTGACCACTAGCTGAGGGGAGGGTGTTCTTCCCATTCGACGATAGTGCTGCACCCTCTCCCCATTTGCTAGTTTAAATATTCTGCAAAGACGTCAAACTTCTGCCTCAATGCACTGACTCCCTCTTTAGTCAGATGCAGTCCATCAAATTTAAAGAACTTTCGCTCCCAGAACTGTTGCCAGTTCCCTACAAATCTGTGTCCTTTTTTCTGGCACCAGCTCTTGAGCCACGTGTTTAGCTCCCTATCTCCCTTCTCTGACCTTCCGTCCATCTGCTCCCCTCTCCCAGACTGGCAGGATCTCAGAGAAGGAGATGCCGGACGAAATAGATGATAGTTTGTCACCCAGCCTAGTCAGGTGTTCCTTGGTCTCCACAACTGACCGGCTGGCAAGATCATTAGTCCCTATGTGTTCTAGGACATCAGTGTTTTCTCCTGCTTTGTGAACAATTTTAGCAATGCGGTCAGTGTCTCTCCATGCTGATGTACCTGGGAGACATCTGACCATCATCCCTGGCTGGAGATGGGTATCAACTCCCCGAATCATGGAGTCTCCTATGATCAGAAGTTTTTTGGATTTCCTTTGTGCTTGTTTTGTTTTGGTTCCTGATTTAGGTGAGTTTTGTTGTGCTAGCTCCTGTGCCACAGTGTCCTGCTCTGCAGTGTCTTCTGCCTCTTTATTTGATTTCAGAGATAGAGGCAGATACCTGTTTGTAGTGTTTATATGGTTTTTGGAGGTAATGTGTTGGAGATCAGAGGTGATGGGGCACCTGATTTGCTCCTCTAACCACCTGCCAACCTCCTGGACCAACTACCTCTCTGGTCGAGGTTTTTCTGTTGATGCTGGGGAAATGGCGGGTGGTTCTTATAGTGTATTTCCTCTTCAATATGAAATTTGAGGCGTGCAATCTCAGCCCATGCTGCCCGGAGCTGAGCCCTAAGATCTCCAAAGGCCCAGCATGTAGGACAGTGTCCTAAATCCTGTAAGACTGTCCTTCTGAAAATTGTTCCCCAGTACCTGCAGTTAATGAAATCCATTCCAAATAAGTTGCTGGGTTTGTAACCTAGTCAGAGTAATTAGAAGGAAAAAAAAAAGGAAAAAAAAAATGCAAGTAATGGTTTAATCGTGCTTTGTTTAACTTGTTATAACAAGTTAAATTACTAGTGCCCCTGTAAATGAGATCACCTTGTGGAGGCCCCACTGATCCGCCCCTTCCTGCTCTGCCACAGGAAATGTCATAACTGTGGTACCCTATAAAAGGAGTGTAGCGTGGGTGGTTGGGGATGGGGGGGGGTGGCTGGGCCCTTCCCCTGCCTAAAAAGAAGAACCACGGACGAAAGAACAAGGAGGTAAGAGCAGAAACAATCAGTCAACAACAAATGCAGTAACCCTGAAAGCTTATCCTAATGTTAGATAAAACTGTAAAACCTGTAAAGCACCACCTGTAATAATTTCAGAGAAGATATACGCTGTAAGAAACACTTTGCTCCAGAGAAAAATAAAGCAGTAACAGAAGATATGCCTTGCAAAAGACAATTTGAATCAGAAGATTACAGGAGTAATCTGTTAGCACACACCTGTAGGCACACCTTGTAATAATGCAGAAGAAGGTATACCAGCAACAACAATTTGAATCAGAGAAAAAATAAAGCAATGAAATGTTAGCAACAAACAGTAGCAATCCCTGTGAGTAAAAAATAAAAACACCACCACACAGTAAATCTGCTTAGCCAAACTAAGTCTTAATCCTTTTCCCTTGCTCTGGTAAGTTACTGTACTCTGCCTTTCAAGCAGTCTTAGAAGGAAAGAGCTCCGGTGAAGCCAGGTGCCTTGGCCAGCAAACCAAGTCTTCTACCTCACTTGTACTTCCTGAATGCTTTCTTTTTCTCTTGAACCTTCACTGCCACTTCCTTTGAGAACCATAGTGGTTTCTTACATTGTTTCGTTTTGTTTATTTGCTTCACACAAAGGCTTGTTACCTCTGTGATGGCAGTTTTTATTATTCCCCATTGTTCTTCCACCCCTCCTTCCTGCCCATTTGCTAGTGCATTCCTTAGGCACTCACCCATTTTGGCAAAGTCAGCCCTCCTAAAGTCCAGTACTTTTGCCTTTGTATGACTTGACTCTATTGCTGTGTTTATTGTGAACCATACTGTTCGATGGTCGCTAGTTCCCAGATGGCTACCCACTTCTACATCTGTGATCCTCTCTTCATCTCTATTTGAGAGAACCAGGTCTAAGATTGCTCCCTCTCAAGTGGGCTCCAATACTAGTTGTCTAAGGCATGCCCCCTGTAGGGCATCTAGAATAATCCCACTCTTCAAAGTGGCTGCTGTAACTGCACTCCAGTTAACATCTGGCATATTCAGATCACCCATCAGCAATATCTCCCCTTTTTCTGCCATTCTAAGTATACTTTCTATCATTTCCTTGTCCATTTCCTCCCCCTGAGAAGGGGGTCTGTATACAACCCCTGTGCGGATTGTGGTTCCATTGTTGGTCTCCAAATCTACCCACAGTGCTCTTTTCCTCCCTGTTTTCCCTTTGATCTGTTGCTTTGATTCCTTCCCTTATGTAAAGAGCTACTCTCCTCCTCTTTACCCTCCCTGTCCCTCCTGTAGATAGTGTATCCTGGTATGTTTATGTCCCAGTCATGGTTTTGTGTGTACCATGTTTCTGTGACTGCCACGATATCCAGATGTTCCTCCTCCATCAAGGCCACTAATTCAGGAAGCATGTTTCTCAAACTACGGGCATTGGTACTCATTGCTCTCCATTTTTGATGGCTTTACCTTCTGTTGCAGCATCCCCACTGACCTTACTACTCGGTCTTTTTTCATTTAGTACCCTGTTTTGTAGGGAGAGGCTGGATTTCCTGCTGCTTATCAGTGCCTCCCTTGACTAGTTTAAAAGCTTGCCAATGAAGCATTTAAACCAATTGCTCAAAAGACTTGTTCCCTTCCTGGACGGATGCAGACCATCCTGCCAGTATAGGCTGGTGTCCCTCCAGGTGGAACCCCAGTCCCCAATGAAGCCAAACCCCTGTTCTCCACACCATTTTTTCAACCATTCATTAAACTGCATGGTGCAAAGTACCCTCGCCTCACTCATGCCATTGACAGGCAGCACCTCTGAGAAGGATACTGTGTGTGCTACTTGTCTTAGGCCCCTCCCCACTCTACAAAGTCCTTGTGCACTGCTCTAATCTCATGTTGAGCCAAGTCATTTGTCCCTAGGTGGACAATGACATCCAGATCAGACTCCTGTACAGCTGTTCTCGTGATCCTGAGGATGCTTCTCTCTCCTCAAGCCATGGCACCAGGCAGGCACCTTGCTTCAGTTTTCCCTGCTCCCCCCAGTTCTATCCCCCTAATAATTGAGTCCCCCACCAGGAGCTGCTTCCTTTCCTTGTGGTGTCCTCTGCTTCCTTCCTGTGGGCCTCCCTTGTGATAGTTGTCCTCTGCCTCCTTAGTCTCCTCTGCAGGTGCATCCATAGGGGAGCTATGCTCCCCCAGAATGGTGTATGGATTGTGGAGTGGAACAACTGACTGGGTGTGCCTCTGTTCCACCATCCCTGTGCCAGGACATAAATAAGGTGGAGACTATCCCGAGAAGGATGACAAAGATGGTGCAAGGCTTGCACCACAAAACATATGAGGAGAGACTAAGGGACCTCAATATGTACTCACTAGATGACAGGAGAGAGTGAGGGGACATGCTTGTATCTTTCAAGTACCTCAAGGGCATAAACAAGGTGCAGGTGGGGGGCCATTTCCAATGTAGAAAAAGTACTAGAACAAGGCGGCACGATATGAAATTGGAGGGGGGGTTAGATTAAGAGGTAATGTGAGGAAGATTTTCTACACAGAAAGGGTAGTTGACTCTTGGAATAGTCTGCCACAGGAGGTAGGGGGCAAGCAGAGTGGAAGGGTTTAAGCATGCCTGGGACAGACACAAGGGAACCTTGAGAGTGGAGGGGGTTATGAAAAGCCATTGATCACATTGGGTTACTGGCCACATACAGTGTATAGGGCCTACGGGCAGACTGGATAGGCCTGGCGGTCCTTATCTGCTAACAATTTCTATGTTTCTACATTTCACTCAGCAAAAATAGAGCAAAAAATAAGCAAGAGCAGATCAGAGAAATAATTGCAAATGTTAGGAGCCCACAGCTACTAACCCCAGCTCTTCGAGTCCAAGGTGTGACTCTTCATCAGGGTGTGTGGCCTAAGTGCTACCATAGTGGCTTTTATTTCAAATTCTTAAAGTGACAAGTGCTCAAATAAAGAACAAAAAAGCACACACATACAGTAAACACTCATGCACTACATCTAGATCGGTGCAGACACTATCTTTTGTTTAAACAACCAATGTTAAATGTGTACCCCAAGTGAAATAACGTATTTAAATTTTATAAGAGGAAAACTGCTGGATAAGCAAGTATAATTATACATTTTTCATATTTTAAATCCCTAAAGAAATATATGAATCTCTCTCTCTCTCTCTCTCTTTCTCTCTCTCTCTCTCTCTATATATATATATATATGGATATATATGTATATAATTAAATTTATCTTGAGTGCCTTGGATTTTAATACAGTGTCTATTACCAGTTTGCATTGTTGTAATGAACTTTAGAATATAGGGCTAAGAATGCAAAATAAAAGCCACTATGGTAGCACTGAGGCCACACCCGCTAACGAAGAGTTGCACCTTGGACTCGAAGTGCTGGGGTTAGTAGATGTGGGCTCCTAACATTTGCAATTATTTCTCTGGTCTTGCTTATTTTTTGCTCTGTTCTCCCCTCCCCCCCAGCCCGAGTGCTGCTGGTCTGTGTTTTGCTTGCTTAACTTCTTTTGTAGTATGCACCGACTCAACTCCATGAGATGCTCCATTTGCTTGTGTACTTTGTATTCAGAGACTAATTGGTCGCTTGTTTGTTTGGAGCTGCTAGGCTCGTTCCATTTGAGCAAGCAGAGTCTGAAAGGGATTTTTAACCAGAGCAACTATCAAGCATGAGGACACTATATACTTTCATTGTATATATATATATATATATATCTGCTCTAAAAGTTTGGGACTGTTTGCTTCAACTGGCCATTCATTATCTTTCTCGAGGATGCAAAGTATGAGTCACACCATGCCACAAATGGAGGAGGCCTTAGAGCAGGCAGATTTCTCGTGCCTTGAGTCTGCGACTGCGTCGGTCAGACACCATCTCCTGAGGGATACACACCAGTCTGGTAATGTACCTGAAACAGATTTTGTTTTAAAATCCATATTCCAGCAGCTTGAGAAATTTAAATTTAAGGAAGTGAACACAAATTATAACAAATGTTTCATCACTGATTATAAAAGCAAAGGTTGGGCACCGAAAGGTTTGAGAATAGAATATTTCTAAGTGTCCAATTTCCCGTCTGCTCCTTATTCAGTCTGCCCAATAGGGACTCCACAGCTGTACTCAGAGCCATTGCGTGGATTTTCCCATCTGCTCCTTATTCAATCTGCCCACCAGGACCTCCACAGCTGTACTCAGAGCCGTTGTCGCAGGTGTGTTTTTGCTTTAGGAATTGCTGCTGTTTACCTTATCTTAATAATTATATGAAGTGTCCGATTTCACATCTGCTCCCTTTTAAATCTGCCCACTAGGGGCTCTGCAACTGAACTCAGAGCCGCTGTGCAGCTGTGTTTTGCTTTAGAAACTGCTGCTCCATTATTTTATTTTAAGAACTATATGATCAGCTCCTCGCTGTTAATCTGTAAACCACTGCTGTGCCTTACAACTGTCATATATATACTGTGTGTATATATATATATATATATATATATGTATATAAATATACACTGCTGCTTACTTCACTCCTAATTTATATACCTCAACTCTTCTTTGTTAACCTGAGCATCTCTACTGTGCTGTAAAATTACTACCCATTTCAATACTGCTGTCCTACTACATCCTCAATAATTATATTATTATCTCCTCTCTGTCAGTCTGAGCTCCACTGCTCTGCTCTAATTAATGTTGGACCTATCACTTCCACCAAGCTATAGGTGTGTCTTTCCTCCTGCCTCTTTCTCTCTCACTCACATGGCTTCTCTGAGGTCTCTCTTGCTCATTGCCTGCTTATTTACTTTGCCCTAACCCCTTATGCCTTATCCCCTGGTGTTCACCCACCTGATCCTACCAACTTTACTTTCTCTAATCTACTTGTCTTATCAAGCTCACCACTTGATTGCTGTCTTCTTCTCATCCCCAAAAATGTTGTCCTTCTCATAGCCTTCCTATCTAAAAAGTGCTTCTGCTGCAACTGTATCCTGCCCTCCCCTTTTTTACACTGTAAGCTCTGGTATCTTATCATTATTGCCATCCTGCTCTCCATTGCTGACGATGTTGAACCTAATCCTGGCTCAGCCACTCATATCTCGCACAAGGATGTAACTTGAAAAGAATCTAAAGGTCTTTGTGGTGTTCACCTCAACATCAGGAGCCTTCTCTGTCATGTAGTCGAACCTGAAGCGTGGGTTGGACTTTATCACCCTGATATACTCTGCCTATCTGAGACATGGCTTAGGCCATCTATCCCCGACACTGGCTGCTCATTGCCAAATTATAATCTTATTAGGTCTGATAGGCCTACATCTAGATGGGGGGGGGGTTGCCATATACTTCAAATCTCACCTCAACCTGTTCTCTGCCCACTCCTTATGAATCTCTCCATGCAATCCTACTTCTAGGCTCAAAGAAACTACACATAGTGTGTGCCTACAATCCTCTCCAAAGTGGACTCCCAGGCCTTGAGGAGCTACTTGACAAAGTATCCCTTTCTGTTGGCCAGAACGAGATCCTCATCCTAGGCGATCTAAACCTAAACTGGCTTGGTAAAGCTAGTCAGTCCATCTTGTCCTCAGTTCAAGGACATAACTTTCACCAATTCATAAATGACCCCACCAGGGTTGTATCCTCCTCAAAATCTGGCACGTTAATTGACTGGATTCTATCTAATCATATCAGCAGAATCTTGGTATCCAGAATCTTAGCTGATGCCATAAGTGACCACTCCTCTGTTTACTGTATTTGGCGAGCAACATCTGTCCTTACTCCCCTTCACAAGTACATTACCTTTAGAAACTTGCCAACCTCTATCACGCTAAATTTCTGCAAGATGTCTCCCTATTAGATTGGTCCCCATCCATCATGCCAGGGATCCTGAGACTGCACTTACCACATATACTCGCTTACAAGTCGGATTTTTGGGAGATACTTTTAGTGTTCAAAAGCATGTTTTGACTTATATGTGAGCCATTGTAATGAGTGGAGCTATTTCAAACCAGGAAAGGATGAATAAATCACATAGAAACATCCTGATTGCCTCGAGTACCTGAGCTGCTGACACCTGATTAATAACAGCACCTGACCCCTGACATTAACAGTTTACTGCATACTGAGCCCCATTGCCGATTAAGACATTTACCATCTTGCCAGCTTGTCTTCTTGTCTCTATTCACTGGTGCTGATCTGTCTCAGAAAGACGCATCTGAAATCGATGAAGCAATTTACGGATGTTACTGTGCTAATAATGGCATTGAGACTGAGTCCGGGCATTCACATTCTGCTGTAACTTGTATGCTCATTGCTGTTGAATTTAGCACATTCATTATGAGAACAACCATGTAACTTTTCGGCTCCATCTATCAGTTCTCATGTTTGTTCTCATGTTTTTAATGTGCAATAAATATACTGTGCAATAAATAAAAATGAAATATAATGTAATTTTTAATAAGATTTTAAATAAAACAAATTGATTTCATTTGCTTTTTTAATTTATATTTTCCAATACAGTAAAGAGTAAAATGAGTACCATAACATGAAGTTAATATGGAAACTATTTATCTTCCATCAACTTTTAGTAAGGCAGGTTGGCCCGGTGGTGCTGAGGGTTGTGGTGCTGGACGCCACACCTCGCGCCACATTGGTGACCCAGGTTTGGATGAGAGCATGGGCTGCCAGGGGCTGGCAGGGGAGGGATAGGATTGAGTATCCAGAGGACTGCTCTACTATCCTGGGGAAGGATCCAGGGAGCCACTGCTCTGTAGCAGCCCCTGGTGACAACTGGGGGCACTACTAGAGCGGTGCCAGCAAGGGGGCGGAGTGTGGCAGACATAGGCACATTATGCCCAGACGTCATTGCATGCCTGCACTCCACAGGAGTGAAAAACTGGAGGAAAAAATGGCACAGGTCGGGCAGCATGATCTTTCAACCTCCTCTGCCCTACCCAAATGGTGCCTCCTCATCTGGATCCAACTTAGCTAGTTGAGCTGTGGTAGCTTCTCACCACCTCCACCATGGGGAGTAATCCATGGGGAATCGAGGAGGTGGCCTAATATTGATTCTGGGGTCAGTTGCTGGGACAGTCATGCCGAACTATACCAAGAGAAGAAAATATACATAAAAAAAATAAAAAAATACTTTTGGTAAGGCAGAAGATGTCCTCTACTTATAGACGGGTCAATGGCTGATGCAGTTATTTTAAATCCGAATACTGTTCCCTGACTTGTACGCAGACTGACTTATATGCAAGTATATACGGTAACTATTTTATAACTCAATTTGGTGTACTTCAAAACATCCATGCCCCCCCCTTTGTACACATAGAGTCAGGGGCACTCAAACAAGATGGCTACACAAAGACCTACTAGTGCAGTTAAGAGCCCGGGACAAAAGCTGGAGGTGTTTCAAATTGTCAGGACTTCCCTCAGACTATAACAGCTAATGGGCTCTGAGAAATGCCTGTAAGAGAGCTATTTGTTTTGCTTAAAGCTCCTATTGTAAAGGGCTCCTGATTGATGCTGTTGGCAACTCGTGTAAATTCTGGGCTCACATTAAAACCTCCCTGGGGGCAAAGCACTCCCAATCAGCTAATGATATGATTATTAATGGGACCCACTGTAATAACCTTGCAACAACTGCAAACTCGTTTAATTGCCATTTCTCAGACTTGTCAAAGTACACATCTTCCTTCAACCCCACTCAGTCCTCTAGCCTCAACATGGAACCAGACATCACTCCTACGCATCCACCCTTTCACTTCAAAACCATAACCAGGGCTGAGGTCCTTAAACTTCTACATACCATCTCTGACAGCACTAGCATTGGCTCTAATGGTCTTGAACCCAGGCTACTGAAACTTGTTTCCCCCTTTATTGCATCCCCCTCGACAAAGATCTTTAACTTATATCTTTGCCACAGCTTAGTTCCCGGTATTTGGAATGTTACCAGAATCACTCCGGTTTTCAAAAAAGGGGATCCTAGGGACATCACAAACTATCACCCTATGGCTATCCTCTCCATTCTGGGTAAAAGATTAGAGAAACTGGTAGCTACACAAACCATATCGTTTCTACTTGCCAATAATCTTCTCTCTTTTTTTTTTAACTCTGTTTTATTCCTCCGTCTTGTGGAACTCTCTCAGGCATCCTCCTAGGCCCCCAACTCTACCTCTGTGCCTGTGAGGCCTCCTAATTCTTGGCACCATCCCAGCTATCCCCTCGGCTCTGAGTCTCCCGAGGTAGGGCTGTCCTATCCGCCCAGGGCGCCCTATCTAGAATTCGGGCCAGGATGGGCTCAGCCCAGGAGAGGAGTGCAACCAGCAGTGCAGTGTGATCTGGAGAGTGGAGGTGCCGTCACCTATCCACGAGGTGTTTTTTTTTCCTTAGTTACGCCCCAGACATAGGACGTGCAATGCTGTACAGCCTGCGACATGAGTTCTCCCACGCACGTCCGGAAGACAGCTGCCCAGCGTTTACCCTAATTGTAAGCCCTTGTGTGCTGCAGTGCCTCCGGTCTCCATTGGGGGCCGCTGCTGCGCCAGGCTACCCCTGGACCCCTCCTCGACAGAGGAGAGCAGTCCTCCGGATGCTTGATCCTCTCTCTCCCCTGCCGACCCCCAGCGGACCGGGCTCTTTCCTGAACCCAAGTCGCCGGTGTGACGTGAGGTGTGGCGTCCAGCGCCTCAACCCTCAGCACCACCTGGCCAAACCAATAATCTTCTCTCTGATAGGCAACATGGTTTCTGTAAAGGTCATAGTATTTCCACAGCCCTTCTTAAATTTACAAATGATGTCCTTTCGGCCATGGACAAGGGCCTTCTCACTGGTGCAATTTTCATAGATCTAACCAAAGCATTTGATCTCATCGACGTCCACCTTCTCCTCATGAACCTGCTGTCTTTAGGTTTCTCACCACAAATAGTGGACTGGTTTGATAGTTACCTATCTAACCGGCAACAGGTTATGAAATTTAACTCTGCCACTTCTAATCTGAAAGTTATTAATATAGGTGTTCCTCAAGGGTTTATTTATTTATTGAAATGTTTCACCAGGAAGGCACACTGAGCAACAAGTCACTCGTCTCCTGGTGTGACCTGGGGGAAGGGGTACAACTGGAATGAGACATTATACATTCAAATTACAAGAGCAACATTAACATACCGTTGTAAGACAGGTGTTACAAGCAGTGTTACAACAGTGTTGCACATAACATGTAGAAAGAGTGGACAATAATAAGTGCCTGGTTAATAAGTAAACAAGTGCTTACATGAAAGAAAAAGGAGGAAAGGGGAAGGAGAGGAGAGGTGTGGGAGGGGCAAGAGTAGTGCCCCTGGAGACCCCTTCAGGATGCGAGGAACCCTGCAAGGGGACTGGGGGACCAGAGAGAAGGCTATAAGGCAGTGTGCCAGAGAGACCCCTTTTATGACGGTGGGAGGAGAAAGTAAATAAGAGATAACAAGCCCCTTGGGGGACGGGAGAGAGACCCATGGAGAGCATTCAGGGTCCTTTACATTCTGTGACAGATCAAGGGAGGCCAGTAAGGGGGAGCAATTTGGGGGAAGGAGAGAAGGGCTAGAGATTTGGGGGGGTGGATGTGCACAGGGTAAAAGGAAGGTGAGGGTAGAGGGGTAGAGTTTGTCCATGGCTTAGAATAGGGAGTTAGGGAGGGACATGGCAGGAGCAGCTAGGTGCAAAGTAATTATTTAGGGCAGAACTGATGGAGTAGGTGGAGGATGAGTGCCAGATTTTGGGGGGGGGGAGGAAATCCCACATTTTTGGGAGGTGGTGAGAGTACTGCCTTGAAACTGTTAAAGTAAATTTATTATGTAACTTTTCTTTCTGATAATACACGTAATGTGTTTTGTTTGTTCCATGTTCTATGTGACGTGGAACCTTTGTAAAAGAGCCCTGGCTCAAAGGTATTAATTCCTAGACCAATAAACTAAACTAAACTAAACTAACTGGATTGAGCGATTTGGGTGGATCTACGGGGGACAACCAGAATATGGGAGTCAGTTGATCTAAGGGAATGGAAGGGTGGGGGGTGTTATAAAGGAGGAGGTGACGTAGGAAGGGAGCTCACCCAACCAGTGCTTGGAGGTGAATTTAGCATAGTGGGAGAGTCGCCTGTTTGTAAGAGAGGGGAAGGATAGGGCACGATAAAGATCAGAATGATGGGTGTGTGGGGGGGGGGCATCCAGGGCAAAGTGGCAGAAGGAATTGAAGAGGGTGTCCAGTCTGGCCAGGAAGGACTTAGTGGCAGCACCATAGATCATATCACAGTAGTCGAAAATGGGCAGGATCATCTTCTGAACAAGTTCATGTCTAGTCATAAGAGGATGCTGCTATGGTTCCTGAACAGGGCACCAAGCTTGGGACGCAGTTTTTTTGGGATGGCGTCAATATGTCCAGAGAAGTTTAGGTGTGGATCCAGCCAAACACCTAAGTACCTGAAGGAGAATGTGTCCTCAAGTAAAGTCCACTCAAGGGTGTGAAAAGTGGGTAGGGAGGGGAGCCTAGACAGTCTCTGCCTTGTGCCAAAGGTCATGGAGACAGTCTTTTTGGCATTGAGGAAATGTTTATGATTAGCAGAATAGAGCTGAACCTTGTTGAAGTCTTGCTGTAAGCTGGTTGTAACCTCAACAGGACAGGAACCAGATGCATATAGGACTGTATCATCTGCATACCTATGTAGCGAAGGATGGGGAGCAAACAGAGGGAAGGTCATTTAAGAAGCTGGAGAATAGGAGGGGCCCTAATACTGAGTCCTGGAGGACTCCAGTGCTAATTGGAAGGGGACTGGAACTGATTGGGTTCTACCAATGAGGTAGGCCTTGAACCAGTTTGTGGCAGAGGGAGATAGGTCAGTTCCTGGGAGTGAGAGATGGTGTTAAAGCCTTGGCCAGATCGACAAAAATGGCAAAGGTAATTTGCTCATTCTCCATCCTGGTTAGAATGGAGTCTGTGAGCTGTAGGAAAGAGGTGGTGGTTGAGAGTTTTTTCCTGAAATCAGACAGGAAAGGGGTGAGAAAGGAGGTGTCAGATAAAAAGAGATGAGTTGGGAGAGGACAATGTATTCTTGAAGCTTGGCAAGGGTAGGGAGGAGAGAAATGGGGTAATAGATGCCAGGGGATGAGGGGTCACCACCTTTGGGAAGAGGGAGGACCACAGCATGTTTCCAAGAAGAGGGGACAGAGGCAGTAGAGAATGAGAGATTTAGGATTATTGGGAGGGAGTAGGCAATGGCCGTAGCAGAGAGGGAGAGGAGTTTTGGGTCAAGGCCATCAGGGGAGGCACCATTAGAGGGGCTGATGGTGAAGAGGGCACTTAGGGCATCGTTTGGGGTTACAGTAGTGAAAGAGAAGGGAGGGTGGGAAGGTGGAGGAGGGTGCACACCTGTAGAGGGTGGGGATGGGGATGGGTAGGAGGAGAGAGATTTCAGTAGCTCAGTGGCACAGAAGGCATAGTAGGAGTTAAATTCTGCAGCTACAGTGGGTGGGTCGGACACTAGTGAGCTACTTACTTTAAGTACCAGGGGCAGTGGGCAAGATGAGGGGTTAAATAGGGCGTGCACCACCTTCCAGAACTTTAAAGGGGAATTTATGTTGGTGATGAAGACATATTAGAAATATTCGGACTTGGCTAATCTTGTAGCCCTGGTGCAAGTGCTTCTGAGCATGCAGAAGTTTGTGAGGTCACTAGCATGCTGGGTAGCTTTATGACGCTTCCAGGATCGATCTCTAGCCCTGAGACAGGCCAGCAGTTCAGGGGCTATTCAAGGTAAGTGGTTACCTCTGACTCCGGTTTATTTGAGTGGGACAAAGGCATTCCAGTTTACAAGAAATATTTCTTTGAAGTAGCCAACGGCCTTACCATTGACGCCTGGGTAATTTTGTTATCACCTGGGACCAAGCGGGAGCTGCTTTGCTTTCCCCTGGGGAACTAGGGATTAGTGGGGGGCTCCTAATTTATCACCAGGTTGGTCCTTTAGGTGTGGCCTTGGGATATTTGTGGCTGCAGGTCCTCGGTGTATAGCGGGACCTGATAAGGCAGATTGGGGGTGAGGTGAGGGAGCCCCTGCTTTCCACTGGTTTGGCCTGTATTCACTTCTGGTAATTTTTTATTCTTTTCCCAGAATATCCATTGAGACTGAACATTTTTTTTTGGAAACATTTTTTCTGTTTCATTGGACCTGACACTGGGTTTATTTTATGTTGGATTATTTGGATTGTTTTGGCTCTCCTACTGTTTGATGCCATTTTCTCCCGATCTTTAATTGTTTTATCATTTTCTAGTAGCGAGAGTACCAGTGTTTTTTGTTATAATTTTTCCTCGGCTGTGGGAGGGCTAGGGTAAATTTATGTTATTGTTATTGTTTGTTTGAATATCCTATGAGAGGGGGTTATTTTGTTTATTTTTCCCCACTCCTTGGCTGTGAGAGGGCTGTGGGAGAGGGAATATTTTATATTTTGATGTGTTATTTTATCCTGTGAGAGGGGATTGTGTTATTGTAATTTTTAGTTTTCTTTTCTTTTCTTTCAGGGTTTGAAGACCGTCTTATAGCAGGAGGGGGTAGTTTATTGTATTTATTTGGTAAGGACTGATATTTAAGTTATTTATGTTTCGGAGGTTTTAGTTTTGTTTATAGTATTGCCTTGTGATTTTGGAATTTGAGTTTTGTGCTTTCCCATTATTTTAATAGTGCTAATTGAAATGTGCCTGCTTGCCCCTCCTGTCCTGTGCTATTTGGCCTCTGCTCTCCGTGCCCTCTGCCCCTTCTCTTCTCCCCCCCCACCTGCTTTTATCTATCAACACTGTTGGGCGTTGGGGATTGCTCGTGGGGGGGGAGTCGGGAGTGGGTGGGGGGTTGTGGACAGCGGAATGAGCGGTGCTCTCCCATAGAGGTGGTTAGGCCCAGAAGATGCCCTGGGGTGAAATGGTACCTGGAACGTGGTGATTTCATTCTGGTTCCCATACCCAAGGGCACCTCCAGTTTGGGAGGGAAAGTAGTTCGGACAGCTCGCCAACCTCATCCAACTCAGGTGCTGTTATGCAATGCCAGATCTGTCTGCAACAAGACTGGTCTTATTTCAGACTTTGTCGCTAGGGCAGATCTGGTTTGCATTACCGAGACCTGGTTGGATGGGAATGTGGCCCCTTTCTTAGAGGCCGCTGTTCCCACCGGGTACTCGGTTGTACATCGCCTGAGATTGGACCGCGGGGGGGGGGTTGCGGTCTGTTTCAAGACCGAATTGGGCCTAACTGGTGTACCAGTTGAGGAGGCTGGGTCATTTGAGTGTACTGTGGTAGCTGGTGTTGGGTGCAGGATTGCCCTCATCTACCGTCCACCAGGTGATGAGAAGCTATTCCTGCAGCAAATAGCAGGGTTCGCCGCCGACATTTGGAGTCACCCAGACTGATGGTTCTGGGTGACTTCAATGCCTGGGTCGACGATGAATCCTCACTTTTTGGTCAACATTTCCTCCAGGTGATGACATCTCTGGGCTTTACACAGGTTGTTTCCTCAGCTACACACAAGGGAGGTCACTCTCTTGACCTGGTCGTCCTCCTGGAGATCGAGGCCTCCAATTTAGTGGTGGAATCAGTCAGTTGATATGATCATTACTCAGTTGGGTTAAATTTTGAGGCCCCCTGGGTAGGTCGGCCCCTGTGGAGTTGGTCAGATACTGCCCTTTGCGGGATGTGGTCCCTGAAGACCTGATGGCGGTTATTGGCCTCTCGTTGCTGGACAAGTCTTGCACTGATCCTGAGCAGTTGGTAGTGGCCTACGATGGGGCCATATCTTCAGCTCTTGATCAGATTGCTCCTGTCCAAGTTCGCCCCCTTCCACGACACCCTGGAGCCCCGTGGTTTGATGGGGCTCTGAGAGAGTTACGGAAATTGGGGCATAGGTTAGAGCGTCGTTGGAGGAAGACTGCCGCTGATGCTGACCACCGTATTTTGCTAGAGCATTATAAACTCTACCAAACAGAACTGTCCTATAAGGAGGCAGAATTCTTGTCCAGGGAAATTTCAGTCGCACAGAACCGACCGGCTCAACTCTTCAGAATTGTTGACAGGCTGTGCAACCCAGCCTGTCGGCAATTCCGTCAAGTTTTTACACAAACTGATTGTGATGAGATCGCTCCCTTCTTTGCGAATAAGGTTGATGACATCAGGAGTGAGTACCACCAGCTTCACCCTAAGGGGGTTGCTGTTGATCGGTACTCTGTCGCAGAGCCCGGAGTTTCCTGGAGTACATTTGACCTGCCGGATTTTGTAGACATTATGAGGATTGTCCAGGAGATGCATCCCACATGCTGTAGTTTAGACCCTGGCCCTACTTCCCTGATTTTGGGTTGCAGTGAGATCATTGGCCCGGTCTTAGCTAGAATTGTCTGGTGCTCTCTAGATATGGGTTAGTTCCCTAGCTCCCTGAAGGGGGGGGTGGTGATCTCCTTCTGAAAAAAAAAAGCTTCTTTAGACCTGGAGAACCTAGCCAACTACAGGCCTATCTCTAACCTCCCTTTTGTGGGGAAGGTTATTGAGAAAGTTGTGGCTGCTCAAATGGATAACCATCTAACCATCCATAATTTACACGAACCTCTCCAATCTGGTTTTCGTAAGAGGCATAGTACTGAGACTGCTCTGGTTTGGGTGCTCAGTGATCTCCTGATGGCGAGAGATCAGAGACACCATTCTATCTTGGTTCTCCTGGATCTATCATCAGCTTTTGATACTGTGGATCATGGGGTTCTGCTCGAATGCCTGAGGTTCATCTGTGGGCTGTTGGGTACTGTCCTCAGATGGTTTTCATCTTTCTTCACTGGGAGAACGCAGAGTGGTCTCAGGTTTGTTTGCATCTGGGGCTTTCTCTGTGCCTTTCGGGGTACCTCAGGGTTCAGTGCTGTCCCCCATGTTATTCACAGTATATATGCTACCCCGCGGAGACATTGTAACATGGTATGAGCTGAGGTTTCACTGCTATGCTGACGATACCCAGCTCTACCTGTCTTTTGCACCTGACCAGGTTGGTGCTATCTCAGTACTGAACAACTGCCTCACAGAAATCCAAGATTGGATAAACTCCAGCAGTTTAAAGTTGAACCCAGGAAAAACTGAGGTTTTGGTTGTAGACCCAGGTCATAGGGTAGAGGGATTGAGGACTGGGCTCCCTTCCGGTTTAGTCCTGGGGGAGGCCCAGATTCTCACCTCTGAACGGGTGCGTAAGCTGGGAGTGGAGCTTGACGATGGTCTAACTCTTCGACATCAGGTATTGGCAGTCATCAAGCTGGCCTTTTTCCATCTTAGGAACATTGCCAGGATTAGGCACCTTGTTCCATCCAGTGACCTGCCTGTTTTGGTCCCTGCCTTTGTGACATCGCACCTTGATTACTGCAACTCCCTTTATCTAGGGCTTTCTGGGGTTGATATCTGCTGCCTGCAGCTAGTGCAGAATGCGGCAGCATGTTTGTTGACTGGGGCTTCTAGAAGATCTCATATCACCCCTGTGCTGCATGCTCTGCACTGGCTGCCAATACAGTGGTGGATCACCTTTAAAGTAGGTCTATTGACTTACAAAGCCCTACATGGATTGGGTTCCGATTACTTGAAAGAGCTCCTGGTTCCTTACACCCCTTTGCGACAGCTCCGCTTTGCTGACGAGGGGTTGCTGGAGATTCCGAGGGTTAATTTAAAGTCATCTGACGCGTGTGCCTTTGGATTTGCAGCACCTACCCTGTGGAATTCTCTGCCCCATCAGCTCCGGGAGTGCAGGACGGTGGGGAGTTTTAAGCAGGCACTAAAGACTTTTTTATGGGGGAAGGCATTTCCTGTTTTATCGTGATTTTATATTATATGAATTGGTATATGTGCTTTGTCTGTATTAATACTATACAGTGCCTTGAGATATTGAAAGGTGCTTAATTAAATAAATTTTATTATAATTATTATTATTATTTTATCAACTGAGGAGAAGAAGGTTAGTGGGACCAGTCAGAAGTGGCAAGGTTACTCAAGAGAGGCTCGAGGTCAAGAGACTTGAAAGAGTGCAGTTGTACGGTTTTGTGTGGCGATTTAGTTCTATGGACTTTCCTAACTATGAATATTGGGTTATGGTCACTGAGAGCATCAGGGAGGATGCCAGAGGTGATAACGCAGTGGGGATGGGAGGTAAGGGACCAGTCGAGTAGGAAGTGTTGTTGTGCCTTGTGGTTTGGGCAGGTGGGTTCAGAGATCAGTTGGGAGAGGTTTAGGGCTGCAATTTAATTTTTAGTTTTGGCAATTTTAGGTGACAACCAATTTATATTGAAGTCGTCTAGGATGAATAATTCCCCAGAGCAAGCAAGGGAAGTGATGGTGGTTAGGAGGTCTAGCACGACCGAAGGATGGACATTTGGGTGGCAATATATGCTGGCTATGAAGATTGGGAGAGTGAAGGAGAGTGTCACATGGATAGCTAGGGCATCGTGGGTCTCAGGATTGGAGGATGAGTAGATGATGGAATATCGGATGGAGGCTAGGACATAAATGGCCACACCACCACCCCTGCCAGCATGGTCTTGCCTTAGCAGTGAGTAGCCAGTAATGGAGACTGAGTGGTCAGGGAAAATGCTCTTTAGCCAAGTTTCTGAGATGATTAGAATGTCTGGTTTTAGAATGCACACCATGGTCTGAATCTGGTCTATTTTTTGCAACAAGCTGCAGGTGTTTAGATGCAGGATCTTTAAGTCCTTTGGGAGGGCTGAGAGAGGAGAGTGGGGGGAGAAAGTAGAAGAGGTGGCACCAGGGGAACAAGGGCCAGTAGGGCCTGTGTTGGGATGGATATCCCTGGCGGAGAGCAAGAGGAGGGCGAGTAGCAGAAAGTGGAGCTTAGATGATTTTGAAGGGGCTGGCGAGGAGGTTGGGAGTTTAGAGTATAAAGGGGTGGATGAGTAAATAACAAGGAGGTGGAGAACTGCAGTAAAAGTGGACACTGTTATCAAAGCCACATGAGGAATAGTAGTAGAGTAAGACCATATTTCAAATGGCAGGGAGGGAGTGATAGCATGGATGTGGGTAGGGGATTGGCGATAGTAACTGATGGGGTTGGGAGAGTTATTGAAGGTCCTCAAGGGTCCATTCTTGGTCCTCTCCTATTCTCCACTTTTATCAGTAAGATCTCTCTATCTGCCCCTTCGTGCTCATCCCTGTTGTACACTGATGATCTGGTTCTATATTACAGCTCCAGGAACATAGTTGACATCAACTAAACCCTCTCATCAGATTTCAGGTCCATTCAGACCTGGCTTTCCAATAACAAGCTCATCTTAAATGCTGCAAAAACTCAAGCAATGCTTTTTGTGTCTGATGTCAAGCTCAGAGACAATAACAACAAACTAAAAATCCATTATGATAATGGCTTTTTATTAGACATGGTTAGCTCTTTCAAATAGTTGGGTGTGTTGCTTGATAGATCATTGAACTTTGACCAACACATCTCCTCCATCTGTAAATCGTAAATGTCAAAATTGGGATGGCTTATAAAACTAGCTATGCTCTTACACTCACTGCTAGATTGGCCATTGCCAGTGGTATCCTTCTCACAGCCCTCACCTATGGTGCCATTACATTCTTAGGCACCTCTAAAAACTCTCTTCAGAGATGGGACACAACTTACAATAATGTCTGCCACTATGCCTCTGCTTCCTGTCATCAAAAACACCACTGTCAGCTCTATGCTGACCTAAAATGTCCCTCCCCATCCATTCATCGACTTTTCTCTCTCAGCTCTCTGACCAATGGCATTATCAGATCTGGAACCCCTGCTTCTCTAGCCTCTATGCTGTCCTGGCAAGCCGACTCACATGGTCTAAGGTCGGCCGGCCAATCTCTCCCACTTATACCGAGGTGTAAAACAGCCAAGTGTGCCCATGCCTTCTCCCATGCTGCCCCTCACTACTGGAACTCCATTCCCTTAGATGTCCAGTTAGCATCTAATCATGACCTCTTTAAAAATAAACACCCAGATTATCTTACCAATTCGGCATAATGTACATGCTTCCATCCACCATAAGCCCCCTATACCTACTACTATTGGTTTTCTCTCCCTTCCACTATTCTCACCCTTCCACTATTTCCATCTGTTCTTTTCCTATTTCTGGTATCTTGATTCTGATTACCTTCTACTGCTTAGGTCTCAGCTACTACTCTACTCTCCTTTGGCTCTCCTGCTCCGTTTTGTTACTAGTTTCCAATTGCTTTTATGTAGGTTTTTTCTATAATTGGTTGGCACTTCTTTGCCTACTTTAATATCATTATTTTATCTTTTATACTGTCCCTGTAATGCTGGTGCTATTTCTGCCTTAGTTGTAAGCTAATCTTGTACTACTGACTGTTTCATCAGCTGTATTGTACTTCTTATCTCAGCAAAATGTTGTACTGTATTTTCCTCCAATGTCATGTATCACTTTGTTGTAACTCTTGGGCTGGGCCTGAAAATAGGCATTTCTAGGTCACCGGTTACCAAAAACAAATAAATAAATAGAAAAAGCTCCAAATGGTGTGTTTTTGAATGAAACTTATCAGGCTTGACAGGAGTCTGCACTCACAAATTGCTCCAATACACTTGTAGAGATTTTAGTTGATCAGCACACCAAACGTTATGTTATTATCTCTGCAGAAATAGATGAAGCAATGGAACAAATTGCCAAAGACAATGAACATCCACACTTCAAGAATTATGAAATAAATGTAAGTAAAAAACTTTCAGCCCATGAAAAAGAAGTAGCAGAAAGAAAGGATACCAAAACATTAAGAGATTCAAAAGACTGAACTGAATGAGGTATTCCCATGGCAAAGACAAAATAAACCAGGCAATAGAAGTAGTTCAAAGGGTCGCTCACAATTAAGAAGGAGGTCTAAAAGTAGAAATAGGGGTAACAGCAGAAATAAATATGAAAGTCGAAATAGACAAAACAACAGTTCAAATAACAATCAAGAAACATCACAAGCCGATGCCCATTCTGATCCACAGACCAAACAGGTCACTTTTTCTAACAATACAAGAATATCCCAAAAAAAGGGATGAAAACAAGATGTAGTAGGAGGGTGAGAGGCACTAGGAAGAATAATGGAGAATTTGAGGAGCAGAACAATGAATTTGTGAACCTATTGAATGTTGAATTAAATGACTCCCAACTAAGCCTATTAAGGAAAGGACTTTCATGTGTACTGCAACCAAAAGTTAATTAATTTAGTCTCTATATAGATATAAAAGAGTTAATAAGAAAAATCTGCTTGAAAAAGTTTTGTAACAGAAATGCAAATATGGGCAGAAACACCTTTGAACAAATACAAGAACAGACTGTGGAACTTAGTCATATGAGTACAAATGATACCATTGGTGCTCTGGAGGAACTTTGGAACTAAGTTGATGGAACTAATAATACTGCTTTAACATCACAGCCAGTAAATATCAACACTGAAACTGTAACTGACACTGCTAGTCATATGAATAACAGAACTGCCTTCAAACCTAAATCGACCTTCAACCTTCCCCCTTCCATACTGCCAGCTATAGCAACTTACTGTATGAGGCATTGGTGTTACAAGAATAAACTTTTTCTTCAAAGTAGCATAATTTCCACAATAACCTTTCTACAGTAGAGCAAAGAGCATTGGAAGACATAAAAAAGATGAATAATATAGAAATAAAAGAAGCAGATAAGGGTGGAAAGATTGTTATTTTGAACAAGGACCACTATGAAAATGAGATCTATAGACAATTGGATGATAAAACCAGTTACAGAAGGCTAAATGAGAATCCAACTAAAACAATTAAGATGAAATTGGATTTCTTTCTAAATGAATCAGTGTACAATGGGTTTATTACTGTAAAAGAAAAAGACTATGTGACAGTGGCTTTTCCTGTCACTCCCACCATTTGTGTCTGACCCAAGATGTATAAGGACCAGACCAACCCCCCTGGATGACCCACCATGTCCTACCAGGTCATAATGTTGCACGCTGAATAGCGTATGTCATTACAGCTAACCTGACAGAGACAAAGACGAGACAGCAAGTGGTGCAATACTGCGAATACTGCTGTATGTGGTATTGCACCACTTGCACTATCCCAGGCAGAGGATAAGATCTCTGCTGGGATAGGTTTCTGCCAAGCATCTGCTGTGGCTCAATGGACTAAGCCACTGGCAGTAGGAAACCCAAGCAGTGCATCTGGGACTGGGTTTGATTCCTGGTCACAGACGCAAGAGAATTGTTTTATTTTTCGCACTTTAGTGCAATTTTACTGAACCCCCCCTCCCTTAGAGTTGGGAATCTTTATTGGGCGGTGTTTGGGGGCTCAGACCCCCATAATGAGGGGTGTGGGGGGCAGAACCCACCGCCAAAAAAAGACTTATGTCGCATGTGAGAAATTGCACTGTATTGGCAGCGTGATTTTTGCATGCGGCACAATATCTTGTAATATGCTGACCCCGTGCCCATCATTTCAGGGGTGGGTTCATTGACTGAAAAATTATCCACTTTTGTGGAACATTTCTTAAAACAGTCAGTGGTTGCGCAACCATCCTACATATGTGATTCAATGGATGTTCTTGCTAAACTTGAGGGATTGGTCTGGTCCTCTGAATACACATGGCTGACAAGTGCTGCCACTAGTTTGTATATGAGCATAAAACATGACATTAGAATTTCAGCACTTGAGCACCATTTATACAATAACCCTGTGGCCTCAGACTTCCCCAAAAATTTCATTTTGGATGTTACTGAATTTATTTTGCACAGTAATTATTTCATGTTTGATCAGAGATACTATTTATAGATAACTGGCACTGCGATGGGGACCACCATGAACCCACTGTATGCAAACTTGTTTATGTCTTGGTGGGAGGAGACTTTGATTTTTTATGATGGGAAAGATCTATTTTGGGACAATATTAATTTTTTGGGAAGGTTTATTGATAACCTACAGTACTGGTAAGCTGGAAGGGGGATGCTCTTACAGCTGCTTAGTTTGTTGATTTCATTAATGCCAATGATGTGGGCTTGCATTTTAAATGTGATACTAATGTTTCAGAAATTTCATTTCTAGATCTTATATTAAAGGGTACTGAAGGAGAACCAATTGCTAGCAGCACTTATAGAAAACCGACTTCAGATAATATGCTGCTCCATGTAGCCAGTGCTCACCCTAGGCATGTCCAGAAAGGTATTCCATATGGTCAATTTATTCAAGTAAGATGGAACTGCTTAAGTTTGTTGGATTTTGAAAAAGAGTGAAAATCTGAAAAAGAGATTCTTTTTTTTATCATGTAAGAGTTTATTGATTTTTTCAAATACAACCTCTCATAGTGATGGCAATTGAAGACCAGGCATACATCAATATTAATATGAGTACAATAGCACAAGGTGCCATATGAAGAACATACAACAGTATTACATGATGGATACTAGATTAAAAGGAAGAGAAGGTAGAGATGAAATACCCAGTATCCTTTACACTCTTAGAAAGCTAAGTATCTAGTGGATCTAACACATGTCAGAATGCAAATATCAGTCTTATATTAGCTACTCTCTAGCTGATAGATTCTAGCATAATCATTTGCTATCCTTCTGAGGTTAGGGTAATGGAACATCATGAAATCCAGAACACAGACTGATGTCCCTATCTCAATGTGAGTATCTATGAGAAAGGGGTGAGCAACAGAAAGGTATACACAGAGTTATAGAATAGGCATAGTGGGAGGATGGCACTGACTGAGTGAGTAAAGGGCTTCTTTCCCTTCTTTCTGGGAAAAGTAGGACTGATAGGAGGGGGAGGGAGGAAAACCTCTGGCCACATTACTGGATGGTTTTGCGGGGGAGACAGCGCAGATATGTGAGTGCAAATATGTGTCCCATTTCTTGTGGTATTTGGGGAGATTACCTTTCCCTACCGCTGTGAGCCTCTCGAATATAGCCAACTGAGCCATGGCAGCTTGCCACTGAATGATCACAGGGGCAGAGGGTTGTCTCCACTTCATTAGGATGGCCATCTTCGCTTCCATTATAGCTGCTAGAATCCATACCTTGGTTACGGCAGGCAAGGGGTCCAAGATAGAGACATCCCCCAACAGCAGGGGAAACTAACAGTGTGAAAGTACTCTGTGAGTAATCTTTGAACAATCGTCCAGAACCTGAGTCCAAAACCCCTGGACGATTGGGCATGTCAACAAAATGTGGAACAGATGGGCAGGTGAGTACTGACATCTCCAGCAGTTATCATGCTTCAATATTTTAAGCTAATGAAGTACTGCCGGTGTCTTGTTCCATCTAAGGAGGATTTTTTAATTGCAACAGATGACTTCTGGCATCTTCATATGCAGTATGTGCAGACTTAAGGCAGTCGGACCATTGTTGTGGGGAGATGGGGTGTTTAAATTCTGCTTCCCAGGCTATTTCACATGTGGAGGTGGTATCTGGCTGTGAGTCTCTAATAATTTTATAAAAAATGCCTTCCATTCCTTGACCTTTTCTAGGTTGATGAAGGTTGGTTAGACAGTTCTACTTGTCTGTGGGAGTAGGGGCAGCTATAAGAGGGGTAAGTGCACTCCGAATCTGGAGATGCCTCCAGAAGTCTTGTACTTTTAGCCCAAAGGTGTCTTGGACCTGCTCAAAAGACATTAATATTTTGGCATTTGGGAGAAGGTCTCTCCTACCACATGGATACCCTTAGATACCCAATGAGGCCAATTCAAAGGTTCATGGTCTATCAAAATAAGTTTGTTATTCCACAGTGGGGCGTATGAAATCGAGGGAAGGTAGCTCATATTTGGGACCCCAGTAAATGCCATTGCTCGATGCCATGACCAGCAGGTTTCAAGCATAATAGGGGAAAGCAGACCCTCAGGAGGTTTCTTGTTAGATAATAGGGAAAAGAGCAAGGTATCTTTTGTAAGGGCAGCTTCAAGAAGTGCCCATTGTGGCGGGGGGGGCAGTGCAGGGGGTGAACCAAGTAACGGCTTGGGCCATGCGGAAAGCTGGATGATATCCTGTCAACCAGGGGAGCCCCAGTCTGCCCTTGGTCCAATGGGCCCTTAATTTTAAGTGACCGCAACGTGCAGCTTTTCCCTCCCATAAAAAGGATGAGATAAATAATAATAATAAAACTTTATTTATTAAGCGCCTTTCAAGCATCAAAGCGCTGTACAGATAAATGATAAAATCAGACAATACACATATAAAATCAAAGTAATCACAACAACCTCAAGCCATAAAAGCCTGGCTCCACAAATGGGTCTTGAGTTCCCGCTTAAAAGACTCCACGGTTGTGCATTCCTGAAGCCGGCGAGGCAGAGAATTTCAGAGGGTTGGGGCTATAAACACAAAATCCCGAGCCCCAGAAGATTTTAAAATAACCTTTGGAACCTCCATCAACCCCTCGTCAGCCAAACAGAGCTGTCATACAGGGCTGTAAGGAGTCAGAAGCTCTTTCAGGTAGTCGGGGCCAAGTCCATGCAGGGCTTTGAAGGTCAAAAGACCTACTTTAAAGGTGATCCACCACTGTATAGACAGCCAGTGCAGATTGCGCAGCACAGGGGTAATGTGTGTCCTTCTGGATGCCCCTGTCAACACCCTTGCAGCAGCGTTCTGCACGAGCTGCAAGCAGTGGATGTCAACCCCAGGAAGCGTGAGGTCACAAAGGTGTGGACCAACACAGGTAAATCGCTGGACGGAGCAACGTGCTTCACCCTGGCAATGTTCCTAAGATGGTAAAATGCAGACTTAATGACTGCTGACACCTGATGATGAAGGGTCAGCCTGTAGTCGAGTACCACTCCCAGGTTACGCACCCATTCAGCGGTAAGGACGTGATCACCCCCAGAAATAAACCAGAGGGTTGATCAGACTCCAACCCCTCTATCCCATGACCTGGGTCCACAACTATCGGTCTTACTGGCGTTCAACTTTAACCAGCTCGAATTCATCCAGTCATGGATTTCAGCGAGGCAGCTATTAAATACCGAGAAAGCACTAACCTGGTCGGGGGCAAAAGACAGGTATAGCTGGGTATCATCAGTATAACAGTGAAACCTCAGCCCATACCATCTAACACTGTCTCCAAGGGGCAGCATATACACTGCAAACAACATGGGGGAAAGCACCGAGCCCTGGGGAACACCAGACTGCAACGAGAAAGGTCAGAGGAAAAAATCCCTGACACAACTCTCAGTGTTCTGCCCAACAGAAAAGATGAAAACCATCTAAGCACTGTACTAGACAGTCCACAGATGGACCTCAGGTGCTCAAGCAAAACCCCATGGTCTACAGAGATAAGTTTATCTAAGGCATTAAAGGGCTTCTGAGAGAGAGGAATTGGGAGATTGTTTAGAAGGTACGAAACTCTGGAGAATAGAAATATACGGATAGCCTCTATCTTGCCTTTAAGAGTTAATTGTAGTTGTCCCCACCTCTGGACTTCTGCCACTAGGTTTGCCAGGAGAGGGAAGAAGTTGGCCTGTTCCAAGTGTTGCCAAGCTGAGGGGATAAAGATCCCAAGTTAGGAAAAACCTTGTGGGACCCAGATGATGTTGGTGCCTATGAGGCAGTTTCTGCCACATCTTTTATTCAACGGAGAGAGGATTATTTTCTTTTTATTAATTGATAGGCCAGAAAGGGGGGTAAATTTCTGTAGCAAGGGCAGTATGATAGGTATAGACAGCTCTGAGCTGGACAATGTGAGTAGCATGTCATCTGCATAGGCGTTAACAGGAAGGAGTTCTCCCTAACCAGAATTCTGGTAATACCAGGGGTGGCCAGGATTTTTCTAATTAGGTGCTCCAAGGCTATAATGAAAAGGAGAGGGGAAAGGGGGCAGCCCTGCCTAGTACCCCTTTGCAGCAGAAAGGGGAGGAATGTCCTGGTTAGTAACGATTCTAGCTGTTGGCAAGTGGTACAATGTGGCAACCCAGGAGCAAAAGTGGGACCCAAACCCATACAGTTTCAAAACTTTGTAGAAGTAGTTCCATTCTAGTGAGTCAAATGCCTTAGCAAAGTCTATAGCTGAGGCAGCCATTGGAATCTGAGAGTGTAGTTCCAGCCATTTCAAATTAAGGAATAAACATAGTTTATCCGCTCCCGACTTCCCTTTTGAGA
Source organism: Neoceratodus forsteri (assembly GCA_016271365.2). Lineage (NCBI taxonomy): Eukaryota > Metazoa > Chordata > Ceratodontiformes > Ceratodontidae > Neoceratodus > Neoceratodus forsteri. The sequence continues at coordinate 379,327,388 of CM057449.1, forward strand.
AACCGGGTTGCAAGGGATGTATTAGGATGGGCAGGATTTGGGTTAGCCTGTTCACCATAACTTTGACTAGCAGCTTGGTATGTACTGAAAGCAAAGAGATAGGCCAGAAATTGGCACAGTGTAATGCGTCTGAAGATTTCTTGGGAATTAGGGTTATTAATGCTTCCCGCATGGTGGGGAGAAGAGCTGTAGTATCCTGGGCTTCTTGTAGGGCTTGTAACAGGGGAGGGATGATGTCAGCTGTAAGGAGTTGGTAAAGTTCTACGGTCATTCCGTCTGGCCCCAGAGCTTTACCTTTTGCCATTTGTGACAGAGCAATTCACAATTCTTCGGGAGTCAATGGGGCATCAAGAGCATGACATTGCTCTCGTGAAGGTTTGGGAAAAGAGACCCCCTCACATAGTTCAGACAGTCGTGTGGAGAGCTCTGTGTCTGAGAGTGTATTCTGGGTTTGACAGAGCTCTTGGTAAAAGCTCTGCATCACCTCATTGATAGCCTTAGGTGCCAACACAGTTTTACCCTGTTTATTTTTCAGGGCAAGTATCCTGGATAAGGCCTGTTGCTTGCGAAGGTAGTAGGCAAGCAATTTGCCTCCTTTTTCTCCACCCTCCTATGATTTGTGTTTAGCATGGATTAACTGCCATTCCGCTTTTGTATTTAGTAGAGTGTTGATCCAATATTTTAGACCTGTAATGGTAGCTCGTAGGGGTGAGTGAAGTGGATTTTGGGCCGAGACTTTGAATTGTTTTTCCAAAGTCACAAGCTCAGCTTGTAGAGAACATATAGTTTCTGCCTGGGCTTTACATTTAGCTGCTGAGAAGGATATCATTCTCCTCCTAATAACTGCTTTGAAAGCTTCCCACACTGTGGAAGCTCGAGTTTCTCCAGGGGCACTGAGGGAGAAGTACAACCGGGTTTCTTCCTTTATGTAGGTACAAAAGGATGGATCCTATAATAGTTAAGAATTACATCTCCACCTTGTGGAAGGGGCACTCTGGCCCGGTGGAGAAAACGAGACCGATACTGGGGCATGGTCAAAGATCATAATGTTACCAATTGAAGTATCTGTGATTCCTGATGCTGCTACATGATTGGTGAGCCAAAAATCCAGCCTACTGTGAGTATGATGTACCACCAAGTAGAAGGAGTAGGCACGGCCTTGTGTATTGCTCCTTCTCCAGGGATCAGAAAGGCTCCATTCTGTCATTAAATTAGTTAGGGTCGCTAGTACTTTAGGGTGGGTTTGCAGGGTAGGAAGGGATTTATCCAGGAAGGTATCCAAAACAAGGTTGTGATCCCCTCCTAACAATATCAGTAAGTCTGATAAGCCCTCCATTAGCTCTGTGAAGGCTTGACTCAGATCAGGATACACCTCCCCTGAGTCAGTGTGATGCCCATAAACATTGGCCACAATTACTTTACTTCCCGGGTAAGAGATTCTGATTGCCACCCACCTCCCTTGGGAGTCCATGCATTTGTCCTCAATCATCCAAGGCCCCCATTTCAGGAGTAAAATTGCTACCCCCCCTAGATTTGGTGGTGGCGCAACTGGCAACCACTGACTCTACCCATAATTTTTTAAGCCACTGCACAGTGCGGGTGCTAAGATGCGTCTCCTGGAGAAGGGCTACATCAGTGCCCATAGTATTCAGGAATTGCAGGACTTTGGTTCGCTTAGCTGGGTGGTTGAGTCCCTTCACATTCCAGGAGACGCACATCCATCCCTAGGTTGCTAGGGGTGCAGAAGCCATCGCTAGTTGTTTCTTTGTTAGTTGGAGAAAGAAGGTGGTACTCACCCAGAAGGAGATACTAGAAGGCCACGCAGCCAATAGCTCAAGAGAACAGGGTTCACCTGGTTCTGGGTCAGATACAAATGCACAGACCTTGTGTCCCTGAGAGGGAATCAGGTATACTGGGTGAGGTTAGAAAGTAGCAGCAATTGGACTCTCCACTTATGAGGAGCCTGGTCAGGCAGGAAGGAGAAGAAGGAGGTCACGTGATGCAGGGAACCTGGTAGCAGCACTGATCCGGAGCTCCTGAACCTTGCTTCCAATCAAGCTATCTAACTCAGTAATTGAAGGGAACATTTTACAACATAACATCAGGAAGACCTCCTGTCTGCAGCTATCACCTTTTTTATACAAAATCTGCATCGCAGTTGGCTACAATTGCTGTGACGGATGCTGACATGAGACAGGCCTTGCCTAAACACACTCCACCTACTACACCTGAAAAAACACCCAAAAAACAACGGGCCCAGAGGGCTGTAACGAGCAAGTCGAATATCTCAACCTCTGTTGCGACCCCCTTAACTGAAGACCGCTTCTTGCAAGAAATGCTCCCCTTCAGGGAAGTGCTGTCTGATATCTCGATGGAGCTAAAATCCCTCCTCAACGATCTCAATAGCCTCACGAGAAGAGTGGGAGATACAGAAGCTCGATCGGCATCCTTGGAGAAATGGAGGGACAAAACGGATCCTGAAATAGTACATCTCCGCCAGCAAATACATAAATTACAATTAAAGACTGAAGATCTGGAGGGAAGGAGTAAATGAAACAATATCCTGATTCTGGGTCTACCGGAGTCTGAGGAAGGAGCTAATATCATACTCTTCCTCCAAAAGTTTTTGCAAAAGGTTGTGGGCCCTTCCCTACTCAGTTCTAATTACCAAATTGAAAGAGCACATCACTTCCTCCGTCCAACCCCCACCAGGAGCCCCCCTCAGACCAATCATTTTGAAGTTCCTGAGTTTTAGTTAAAAGCAGCATGTTCTCACCAAAGCCAAAGAACTACAAAAAATTGCCTGGGAGGGTTCCACCCTCCGTATCACGCAAGATTTGCCTTTCGAAACACACCAATAGCGTTCAGCTTTCTATCTCACTGTTAGTAAGCTAATCGCCTCCGGAATTCCCTTTAAGATGTTGTATCCAGCAAAGCTCCACATCTCAGTAGAAGGCTCTTGGATCGCGTATGACACACCAGCCCAGGCATCATCCGATCTAATCACTAAACTGCCTAATCATTTCAAAGAGGGCTGACTAGCTGACACTGGACATTATGCTGAACCTAACAGTTGAATTTTAATGCTTAGCGGTTAACTTGAAATACCTGTTGCTGGTTGAAAGTTTCTTACATCCCATTGGGCTCATATGGGAGGTTTCCAGATCATTTAGGCCCCGTGGGTTCAGTTCAGGCTGCAATCCCTGGCCAGAGAGGCTTTGTGTCGCTTTCGTTTTTAGGGTAGGAACCTTTTTACAGGGTGAGGTTTCCAAAAGGCGCATTAGATAAGGACCGATTTGGGTACACTCCGTATTTTTTCTCCCTGCTAGTTCCTCACGCTATGATTACCAAAAGAGCCAGGTCAGTGCATTTTTGTGAGTATTTAACTGCTTTATTAGGGTAATCGCCTCATGTGTGTTAATTCTTTATTTAAATATTTGCCTGTGTCATATGTAGAGTTCTCAGGGATAGTTGCAGGTTTTCTTGTTGTGGATTACTTGTTGTATCATTAATGACAACCTTGGTAAGGGATTTTTTCCAATTACTGAGAACTTCCACTAAACCTTTTTTCTCCTCATCTGAAGCGTTTATTTAGAGGAAAGTTTGTGCCTCCACTGATTCAATGTATTTTAAATAAAGGGCTAACATCCCTTGGTTAACTTACTTTAATTTTAGATAGGATACAACTATAGAGAGTTTGAAGATTGCATGCTTACTAACATATCTATGGTTAGGCTAAGTATTTTAATATGAACAGGAGCAGGATACATAGAAGTGGTGGGGGAGGGGTGTGAGGCTCAGAGAGGGAGCAGGCTCAAAGTAGAGCTGCACAGCGTACCAGTCTTGGGGGGTGATGGCGTTTTGTTTTTTCTTTATCTTGCCTTTCTGTGCACTGGATGCCCATCAGCTCAGTGTTTATTTTTAGCACTTTGGGGTCTGCCAGTGCTATTGACTTAGTCCTTTCCTTTCTATATTACTGGGGAAACAATCGCCATCTGGGGATGGCCACTCACTAAGTTTTCTTATAGGTTCAGACTTGTTTTGATTTTGGATGAGAGGCCTTGTCTATATAGTTGTGAGGTTTCATTGGGGGGGGGTGGAAGGGTTACTATATGATTTAAAGGTAGCTATATTTCCACAAGTACTTCAGTTAATCCTCAGATAGACAGCCCTAAAATAAATTGTGCTCTAGCTATCCTAATACATACTTTTGGATTGGAATTGTATTTTCCTAATTTTGTTGTTATGGGATAGAAGGATGGGGGGATGGGATGGGAAGGAATGGAGTGTGCCTTTGGGGATTTGATTATATGAGAAATATAGGTTTAAGGTTGCTATCCATTTTTTATGACAATGGCTAATAATCCTGTTAAAATTGTCACATGGAATGTTAGAGGAGCAAGAGACGTTTCAAAAAGGAATCAAATTCTTAAACATTGTGCCCTTCTTAATGCCGGAATTATCCTGCTTCAAGAAACCCATCTACTAGGTACCGAATCATCCTTGTTACTTAGACAAGGGGTGTCACAAGTCTTTGCAGCCGGGGACTCCTCCTCATGCCGAGGGGTGGCTAGCTTAATTAAAGGGAATATCCCCTTCCAAGTAGATACAACCATTACAGATCCCAAGGGTAGATATGTTTTAATTAAAGGGACACTGAATAACACTACAGTAGCCCTGGGTTCAATATACAGTCCGTTGGGGGGTGACCCGGGATTCTTAATGGACCTGGCTAATAAAATTGCAACATTCCTGCCCTCCCCCCTGATTTTGGGAGGGGACTGGAACATCTCGCCCACTCAAGATCTGGACAGGACCTATAGGCCATTAAAACCCCCTTCCTCTTCTCGGAATGCACTGACTGACTTCATAGCCCTGTTAGGTCTATGTGACCCATGGCGTATCCTAAACCCCTCTCACCAGCTATACACATTTCATTCAGGTGTCATCAATCCTGGTCAAGATTAGACTATATTCTATCTAGTTCCTCTCTCATGTCCAGCCTCTGTCAAGCTGGAATTGAGCCCATAGTTATATCCGACCATTCAGTCACCTGGTTGGTTCTCTCCCTGGAATCTCATATGCAGAGGGACACGACCTGGAGACTGAATACTCAATTGTTAAAAGAGAATTCCACCGTTTCTCACATAAAATCCCTCATCCCTACATTTATAGAGCTTAACAGAGATTGCACTCCAAGAGGGGACTTAATATGGTATACCCTGAAATGTTATCTTCGAGGCAAATTTATCAAGTTAGCTTCTAGGAGAAAAAGGCTAAGAGAAGCTAAAGCTCTATCTTTATTAACCCAGATTAAAGTGAAAGAAAATGCTTTATCCTCTACTACATCCCAGTCTTCTCTGGAATCACTGTTAGCCCTACGAAATGAATATGCAGATTTGATAAAAGAAAAAGCGGAATATGCCCTATTAAGGACTAAAGCCAAATATGTAGATCAGGGTGAAAAAGCGGGGAGACTCCTCGCCTTATGTCCACATCAGTTAGAGAGCTCCTGATTAATTCCATCCATATGGTTTCCTGATGGCTCCATTAAAACTAAGCCTCAGGAGATCGCCCATGTCTTTGAGACCTTCTATAGGAAACTCTATGGGAAATATCCTTCCCAAATATTACCCCAAGATATAGAAGCCGATTTGGATTCCCTTGAACTCCCCTGTCTAGCTACTCTTCTTCAATCTTCTTCAGTCTCTCCAATAACTACCACTGAAATAGAGAAGGCTATTAATAACCTCTCTCCAGATAAAGCACTGGGCCCTGATGGTTTTCCCTCTAACTTTTATAAAACTTTCTCCAAGGAATTGACTCCTCTCCTCCTCAGCTTATATAATTATATGTTCAAGGCTGATAAGTTAGATCCAACCCTGCTAGAAGTGATGATTATTCTCCTACTCAAACCAGGCAGGCCCTATCTTGACCCGGCTAACTATCGACTGATCTCTCACCTTAACTGTGACATAAAAATTTTAACCAAAGTTCTTTCACTTCGGATCATAACACTTTGGACTCAGCTTCTAAGTCCTGAACAAGTTGGATTCGTGTTTGGGCGTTCCTCAGCTGATCATCTCAGGACACTCACACATGTATTTCAAGTGGCCAAATCTTCTCAGTCTCCTGTGGCATTGATCTCCCTAGATGCCCAAAAAGCTTTTGATAGGATGAACTGGGAATTTCTATGGATAACTTTAAAGAAATTGTGCTTCCCCTTCCTTTTATTGAAATGATACAATCAATCTATTCTTCTCCTTCAGCCAAAATTTACTGTAACTGAGTTTTCTCTGCCAGATTTCCTCTACCGGTACCAGACAAGGTTGCCCTCTTTCACCCTTCCTTTTTAATCTCTATTTGGAACCTCTTCTTCAACACATAAAACAGTCCCCTCGGATCAGAGGTATTTGATTCACAATCAAACTCTTACTTTCTCGGTGTATGCAGATGATATCCTCCTCCACTTAGAGCAACTGGCATCTTATTTAGAACACACCCTGGAAGTTATTGGCCAATATGGCCATTTATCTAACTATAAATTAAATCTCTCGAAAACTGAAATCTTCCCACTGAATAGTTATACCCTGAAATCGGAATTTGTTCATCTGGGTATAAAATGGTCCCCTCAGTCAATCAAGTATCTGGGTATATACCAAACTAGTCACCCCAAATTAAAGAAATTAAACCTGGATGATCTAGTGGTAACTATTCAGCAGGATCTCCAGAGATGGACAAACCTGCCTTTATCTTTCTGGGGTTAGATAAGTAAAATTAAGATGAATGTTCTTCCCCATATTTTCTATCCCTTGAATCTGTTGAATTTATGGCTTCCGCGATCCTTTTTTAAATGAATACATTCTGTTATCTCAAAATTTATCTGGTTAGGCAAACATCCCCATCGTGCTTTCTTCAAACTTAGCCTGCCTAAGGCTTCTAGTGGCCTTCGTCTTCCCAACTTTCTTTTATACTATTGGACGAGTCACTTAACCAAAGTGGGGAGATGGCTCTCCCTAAGTGATATGGACTACATTCCTATTTGGCTTCAGTTAGAGAACAGCTTCTTAAGGTCCAATGATATAGATCTTTCTACAGTCTTCTATCTGACAAGATCATTACTGCCAGTCTCAATGCAAAATTCGGTTATCAGTACATCCCTTAGAGTCCTCTCACAATGTTGTGCTTTTTTCAAGATACCTCTCAAATATGACTTGAGCCAACCAATTCTTTCTAATCCTAATATAAAGATAGGTGGTTCCTGTCTTTCTCCTCACTAGCTCCCACAACTCCAAGGGGTCCGAGTGGAAGATTTCTTTTCTCAAGATAACTTTCTTTCTTCTCCCAAAATTCTCACCAAATTTGATATCCTGAGGAATCAGATCTTTAAGGTGTTTCAATTAAGACATTTCATAGGGAAATTTTTTGGTGTCACACCTCAAACTTCTCTGGCCAGACCCATTTTGACTCAAGTGTCTAAATACGCTTTGAAGCCACACTGTGTTTCCATGACCTATGCCTTCCTCTTGACCACTAACTGCCCTAACCTCTTTCCTGGATCTCTGGTCTGGAACACCCTACTTCCAGATGTGGCCCCCAATTGTGCTCAGAATTGGAAGGATCTCTATATATACCTGACTCAAGACAGACTTAGACTCACCCAATATCACATACTGAACAATATGTATTATACCCCATTAGATTGGCCAAACTGGGCAGACTACCAGACCCCACTTGTACTAGATGTGGTAAAGCAGAAGGGAATCTGGTGCATATATTTTGGTATTGTGAAAAAGTGGCCCCTGTTTGGCAGGCAATTCAAACTAAACTAGACCCATTGTTGGGGTTGGAAGACCTTTTCATGATTGAAATCTGTCTTTTGAGCATGTATTCTGGTATTAGGGTTAAAGAACACAGATTTCACATGGCATTAATAGCTATTATAGTTAAAAAACTTGTTCTTAAACATTGGATCGACCAGTTAGTAATCTCCTATAGTGAATGGTTAAATGACATATCTGTAATTCTTAGAACAGAGCGTTTGATTGCAGGTTCTCGTAACAATGTGGTTTTTTTTTACAAGAAATGGGGCAAACTTTATGCTCTATATTTAAAATAGGTACACTGTTCAATATCTGTATCTAACTTACATTGGTGCTATTGTTTTTCCTGTATTTTGATTTAGAGGAGTTTGTCTTCTCTTTCTAATAGTAATAGAGGCACACTCCATGGGGAGGGGTGGGAGTGGATGGATATGGAGTGAGGGGGGAAGTAATTTTCTGGGTGGATTGGTATATGTTCTCCAATGTTACTTATCTTGTGTACATGCTACTATGTACAATGTGTATGTTGTTAAAATTAATAAAAATGTTTGAATTTCAAAAAAAAAAGAAAGGAGAAGAAGAAGAGAAATTTATATACTTTGTTAACAAAATTTCACAACAATATAACAATCCAACAGGAGAGCTATTGCTCTGTGTGTAATAAGCATTAAACAATTACAAGTTATTGATGCTGAGGTGTGCGTGTGATAGAAGGCATTGCCGTGCTCCACGCCACACTGTTTCAAACACCAATTGGTTAAGGGAAGGGGTCACACTTAACATGGGTGATCTGTCCCAACCCGGTCTCTTAGGACTTGCATAAAAAAGAGCTAGGTCTGGAGAGGCCAGGAAAAACATACCAGCCATTTGCCGATAGGGCACATTTACAGGTTTGTGACAACTGGAAGGATGATGGGAAGGGGAGAAAGAAGGAGGGGAGGGGTACCTCTGTCAACCGCTTAGTTCTGCCTCTGAATGAGTGTCTGAGGGTAACCAAAGCTTAATATGGGGGATATGGGTGTCAGTATTTGCTACGAGGTTTTCAGTCCTCTTAAATGACCCCAGGTTTCCCGTCTTAAATGAGAATGTCCCTATTGGGAACATCTTTTTATGAGATGTATTGAGGCTAGAATGTGGCCAAAAAAAAGGAATGAGGAGTGAAAAAGAGCCAAAACATGGTTAGGCACAATATCATTAACTGTGGGTGTTAAGCAAGCCGAAGGTGGAGAGTACTTGGTGAGGAGGGGGGGAACAGGGGGAGGGTGCAGCAGCAGGGGTAGTTCGCTCCATGTGCCACCCTGGCTTGCTCAGGGGAAAGACAAACACCCGCCAACAAGGAGGGGAGTTAAATCATCCTCAGAAGTGTTTCAACGCAGGAGCACTGAGACAAAAGCTATAACAAGCTATAGCATCAGTTCAGAGCAATATTTGGTCTTTGATGCAGTCATCCATTTTCTTCATTCATGGTGTAATTTTCCTTCCAGGGCTTCTCAGTTCTAGCAGGTCTAGGGGTAGTCGTCAGTACCTCTGCAAAGCATTTGGTTCCTGGCTTTAGAAGATCAGCAGCAGCCGCCAGTTGCTCTTCATTCTCCTCTGCTGTGGCAGCCCAATCAAGGGGGACAATGTTATCCATATGCTCCTCCAGGTCATCCTCGGGAGAGAGTGTGCTTTCATCCCTTGCTGACATGGGCAGTTCGGCTCTCGGGAGTTTGACAGGGGGGGAGGTCAGGGAGTTGCCTGTCACCAGTTGCTTGAGGCTTCTCAACCACTGACGTTGCCAGCCTGGGGTGGAGGTTTTCACACTGTCCTGCTGTTTATATCTTCCAGGTTCTCTGCTTGCACCCTCAGTTGCAGATAGTAGAGGGTTCATTTGGAGGTGTCCCCTATTCTTAAGATGCGAAGGCAATGTGGGTGGAAGAGAGGGGATTCATTTGTGCTCTGACCAGTCCACCTAGAATTATTGTCCCCTGGTGAACATCTACCTCCTTTCATTGTTGCCTGGTCTGCTTGTTCTTTTGGAGTCCAGAGGCATCTGGAAGATGTAGTTTGTGGTAGGTGACAAGGCCATTGGTTGTTGACCCAGGCCTCAGCCTCTCCAGGAGACTTGACAAGGAAGGATTTCCTATCCTTTGAGAGGTATAGTGCTGTAAGTCTCGTAAATCTGTAATGAAAGAAGTAGTCTGTTAAAAGCTTTTTCAGGGGGGTGTATTCTCTCCATTTAGCGGCAACCTCCTGGGTAAAGTCCCTGTAAAATGAAATGATGTTGCCCTTCCAGGTAATCTCCCCTAGGTCTCTTGTGATCAGCAGTAGTTTCTCCTTAACCAAGAATCTTAACAGGTATGCGATTATAGTTCTCGGGCCCCTTGTACTGTTTGTCTGCCAAACACCCAATGCGCCCTTTCTACTCCCAAAGGTTCTCTCCATCTTTCCCCTAATAATTGCGGTAAGCCACTCATTTAAGAATTTCTCCTTGTTTGGGCCTTCAGCCCCTTCTGGGACCCCTCAGATTCTGATATTATTCCTTCTACTTCTATTTTCTTGGTCCTCCGCTCTGTACCACAACTTGGATAGTTTGGCCTCATGATCTCTAAGCCTTTACAGTACAGAGATATGCTGTCTCTCCAAGTCTGTTCTCTGTTCTAGCACATTGTGCTGATCCTCCAGCCTACGTGCAACATTTCCTGCTAGGAAGGCGCCAGTGGAGTCCACTCTAGTGAGAAGAGCCGCAAGCATTTTTGATATATTAGAGAGGGCTTCTCCTAGTTGAGACGAGTGACTGATTTGGTCCCCCAGTGCGTCCATCACTCTGCCAGTTCGTGTTCCCACACGTAAATTGGATGCTATTTGGCTGCTCGCAAGAAAACTCTAGGACTTCCTGTCTATATTAATAGGTATCCGGTGGTCGTGGTCTGTTATTTATTTAATCAGATGCCAATACACTGGTAGAGGAGGCAGTATCGGAACTCGTATACCTGCGCTTGGGCCTCTGCGGCCTGTTACAGCATAGCGGCTCCGAAATATGCTCATTACATCTGGCATTAAGCAGCATGGCCACCCTCAGCAAAAACATACTGCTAGCAGCGACAGAGGTAGGTTAGGTGTTTCCAGTTGTCAGCGAGACATTTCAGTCCAGTATTTCATCTGATTCCATACGATCACCGCCAGGCTGGGACAGAGAAAGAGAGTTATGTTGCCATCTTTGTCGGCTCCAGGCCAAGCCCCCTGAAAAAGATGTTCTTAAGTAGGAGTTACTGTTTTGAATATGTGGAAAGGGCTTATGAGAGAGCTAGAAACATAAACAGGGAACACTTTTGCAACCAAAAGTCAGGAGAGAAACATCTAAGAATGACCAACTCTTTACATTTGTAACTAAATTTAACAGAGTTTCTAGTCAGGTCACTGAAATAGTAACTAAGCATTGTGGGGTTTTAAAGGGGGATTTAGATCTGAAAGATAATGTGGGAGACAGACCTAGAATTTTGTACCGTAGATGTACCAATTTGGGGGATATATTAACACACAGGACAGGATATTCAGACTGCACCAGGCAGGGGCGCAAGCCTGGAAGCAGCACAACTGGGCTGCACCAGGGCATGAACCAGGTGATATTCAATGGTGCTGCCCCATGGCTCAGCACTGTTGAAGATGGCACTGAGGGCACAGGCACTGCGTGCGGCGCAGAGGTATTGCACCAGCACAAGTGGCAGAAGGGGAGCAGGGGGATGCGCCAGCACAAGTGCGGTTGCACTAGGTGCATCAACCCATCAACCGCGATATTCAGCACTGAGCATGCAAATGAGGCCATTATGCATGCAAGGTGCAAATGGGTCCATTTGCATGTCATTATGGCCCCATTTGCATGTGGTGCGCCGATCCCTGGTGACTTGCGCCTGGTGCCTTGTCAGGCTGCAGCCGTTGGGGACCGATGCCCTGCAGTCCCATGGTGGATCCCGCTCCCATATGCCCGATCATAGGCATATGTTTAAAATATCCCTGGTGGTCCAGTTGACAGCTGTCCATCACTCGATTGTGGGCATATGACTAAATCATCCCTGGTGGTCAGTGGACCACACTCCATCGCCCAGATATGGGCATATGATTAAATCATCCCAGGTGGTCCAGTGGAAACCCCCTCAGCACCCGATAGCAGGTGGATATGGCGAAAGTCATCCTGGTGGTCCAGTGGTACCCCCCACATGCCCACTGAGGTCCCCCACCACCCAGCACCCCCCCAGCTACATGCAAGGGTTGACTGAAGTGATAATAGAATTGTTCACCTTTTTTCTTTGATGTTGAACACAGGACATGTTTTTCATACTATAAATGTGAACAGTATCAAGAATTCAACTAAACAGGATTTAGTTTTCTCTTACCTACTGTTGTATGCTTCAGGAATTGTATTTTTACAAGATGTTAGATTTCACACATTGCCTGAAGTATTACAAGCCACTAGGACATGGTACCTGGGACCGTCCTTTTGGTCAATTGGTCAGAAAGTCTGTTCAGTAGTGGATATTTTGTTTCAGTCACCTGAGATAGCCTTGGTGAAGTTGTATGATCTGGTTCCTGGTAGGGTCCTGATACTGGATGTTAAGGTTCAGCATGTTCCATACAGATTCATTAATTTTTTATGCCCCTCAAACTAAGGAGCTCTGGGAAGAGGTGTTAAAAATTATTCAGCCCTTTTTACACACCTTGCAGTTTGTTATTTTTGCTGGTGATTTCAACTGCGGCTTGTCCTTAAAAGACAAGACACGTACTTCTAAAACTACAAAAATATTTTCTGATTCTCTTTTTTTATCATCTATGATAAAGATGGCTAAACTCATAGACTCATACTCATCACACACTGGACTACATACACCAACATTTTATATAGGAAATCTAGATACAATGATTGATTTTTTGTTTATATCTCATCAATTATCCATTAGGAATGCCGAAGTGAAGATAGCGGAATTCTCTGACCATGGGATGGTGTCAGTTAAGATTGGAGACATTTGTACTGTTCAAAAGGGGCCTGGAACTTGTAAAATGAATACATCTGTGTTACTGGATATGGGTTTTAAACTTCTTCTGACTGAGTTTGTGGTGGCTAGAAAATCTGTGTTTATTCTGTATGAGGACATAGTACATTGGTGGTTAAACACAGAAACATAGAATTTCATTGCAGATAAGGACCGCTTGGCCCACCCAGTCTGCCCATTTCCCTACCTGATGGATAAGCTGCAGATCCTAGTTAACCAACAGCCTACTTCTTCCTACCCCCAACCCCTAGAATTGCCTTATGTCAGTCCCATGCATTCTTGAATTCCCCCACTGTTTTTGACTCCACAACCTCCACAGGAAGGCTGTTCCATGCATACACAATGATCTGCATGAAAAAATACTTCCTCACGTTACCTCTGAGCCGTCCCCCTTCTATCTTCAAATTGTGCCCCCTTGTCCTTGCATATCTCTTTTTCTGAAAGATGCTACCCTCTTGGACTTTTTGTTGATTCCTTTGAGGTACTTGAAAGTTTCTATCATGTCCCCCCACCGCCCCTACTTTCTTTGAGGGTATACATATTAAGCTCCTTAAGTCTCTCTTTATATGTCTTCTGGTGCAGACCCTGCACCATTTTAGTTGCCCTCCTCTGGACTGCCTCCATCCTGTCTATGTCCTTGCGGAGATTGGGTCTCCAGAACTGCAAGCAGTACTCCAGATGAGGTCTCACCAGCTGTCTGTACAGAGGGATAACAACTTCCTGTTTTCTACTGGTGATGCCTCTTCCTATACATCCCAGTATCCTCCAGCCCTCCTTACTGCCCTCTCACATTGCTTGCCCACCTTTAGGTCATCCAATATGACTACCCCCCCCGGTCTCTTTCCATTTTTGTTGTTGTTAGTATTTCACCCTCCATAGTGTACTCTTCCCCTGGGTTTTTGTTTCCCAGGTGCATTACTTTGCACTTCGTAGCATTGAATCTAAGCTGCCACACATTTGACCATTCCCCAACCTTGCCAAGTCCCTTCTCATCCTTTCCACCCCACCTTGTGTATCAACCCTGTTGCAGATCTTTGTGTCGTCTGCAAAGAAACATACTTTTCCTTGCAGTCCCTCTGCAATGTCACTTATAAAGACATTGAAGAGGACCGGTCCTAGAACTGAACCCTGCAGTACCCCTCTAGTAACCCCCCTTTCTTCAGAGTGGACTCCATTTACTTTTACCCTCTGTGTCCTGTTCTCCAGCCAGTTTTTTTACCCAGCAAATTTTTTACCCACTCCCAGGCTGGCTAACTTGTATATTAATCTTTTGTGTGGGACTGTGTCAAACGCCTTGCCAAAGTCTAGGTAGGCCATGTCCACAACCCCTCCCTGATCTACTACTTTGGTCTGCCTTGGGTTCTATGCCCCTCTGGCCTCTAGGTGCTCAACAATTCTTTCCTTCAGAAGTGATTCCATCATTTTCCCTATCACTGAGGTCAAACTAACAGGTCTGTAGTTTCCTGCCTCTGCCCTGCTTCCACTTTTGTAAAGTGGAATCACATCACCCGTCCTCCAGTCCTCAGGTACCACCCCATCCTCCCATGATTTGTTAAACAAGGTAGTCAGTGGTGTCACTAGTTCCACCCTTTGTTCTTTTAGAATTCTGGGATGAATCCCATCAGACCCCATCACTTTGCCCACCTTCAGTTTTAAGAGTTCTTTCAGAACTCTTTCTTCTGTGAATTGGCTGGTATCAACCCCCCCATCCAGAGTGTTTCTGTTGTTTGGTTTAGGTACCTCCCCTTCTTCACTTGTGAATACTGAGCAAAAATATTTGTTTAGTATCTGCCTTTTCACAGTCACCCTCTGCCCACCCCCTCCTTTAGTAAGCCTCACTATCCCTCCCTTGGTCTTCCTTCGCTCCCTGTTGTATGTATAAAAGGTTTTAAACAGGATTTGGGCTTCTTTTTGAAACAATATAGCAAGAATGTATGCATGACCAAATAGAAGGAGTATCTAGCAATTCAGACCCACCTACAAAGGCTATTCACACTGTCCACTACGACCAAACATAATTATACCCTGCAGATTCAGATTTTTAAAAAACAAATGCAACAGATTCATATGGAAAAAGCCCAATGCATTTGACATCAACAGCAGTTTGGTACAACTGGTTTGAAAGACTTGGTGTGTCCCTTTGAAGCCTGTCAATCCTGTATTGTTCAAAAAGAGATTTTAGCCTTATATGAAGATCATGGTCAGACAGTACAGACTAATGATAGGATTATGGAGGTAGTTACTGACTATACTGGGAAAAAATTTAGCCCCAGTTGCCTTTAATTCTGCACAAATGGCTGTGCTATTATCCCACATTGATTTTCCTGCTGTCTCTCTGCCAGATGGTGCACATCTTGTCATGGACATTCTCACATCAGAAGTCATGGAGGCCGTCCAGACTTTGAAGGTGAATACGGCCTGCCATTTGAATTATATAAATTTTTGGCCCCACACTGGGAGGAAGAGCTAACCCAAATTTATAACTGTCTCTTGAGGAGTTCAACCCTACCTTTAAATTTGAACATGAGCTCCCTAACATTTATATTTAAGAAAGGGGATAAAAAAGTCAGGGCGGACTGGAGAACTATATGTTTATTAAACAATGATTTTAAATTACTATCTAAAATATTGTCAAAATGCCTGACGTTTGTAGCCAAATAGGTGATTTCAGTCACTCAGACCTCCACTGCTCCTGGGAGATGTGTCCAGGATAACGTAGTGTTACTAAGAGAAATAGTTGAGAAAAGCCATTCAAACCTTTTAGATGGGTATGTCCCATCTCTAGATCAGAGAAAGGCCTTCAATGCAGTTCATCATGACTTTTTATGGCTGGTATAGCCTAAATGTCAAATCCCAGGTGTTTTCATTCAGTGGCTTAAACTGCTTTACTGAACTGCGACAGTTTTTCCGATGGTAAATGGTTGGCATGGCCCACTGGTGGGGGTTAAGCGAGGGGTACGACAGGGGTGCCCCCTAAGCCCCATTCTGTATGTCTTTTTTTGTATCCTTTGTGCGTATGATATAGAAATCCCAGTCCCTCTCCCCTATTATTTCCTCCTCCACATTACAAGTATGCCCAGTTATGGCATGCGCAGATGACATGTGTTTATTGGTATGGGATGAAGCGTCTATACTGGAAGCCTTGCAGTTATGTTCTGCCTTTGGAAAAGTGGCAGGAGCGAGTCTTAACCTCCACAAATGTGTAGGGCAGGCCTTGGGACATGGTAGTAACACTTCGGATAATATAGGGGGAATTATGATTCGGACAGGCCCAATTAAGATTTAGGGGATCCATTTTGGAATGGAGTGTCCAGACCTATTTAATTGGAAGTAGAAATTTGGGATTCACAGTGGAAAGTCTCTGACTGGAATAAATGGAAAATGGGAAAAAAAGAGAGTTTATTTAATTAAAATTTATTTGGTGCCTGTGTTTTTGTTTATCAGCTATATTTTCCCACCTTCAAAAAGTTTGGAAACTCAGTTATTGAGCATTTTTTCCAGGCGTGTGGGGAAGTAGGCTCAGCCCTATACAACAAAGTAAGTTATACTTGCCAATTAATCAGGGGGGTTGAAAATGATACATCCACTATTATTCTTTAATAGCATTTTTTTCATGGCCAATCTATGCCCTCTTTTATTTTTAATTTTTTTGCAATGAACTTTATTTTTGCTTAACACAAACAAAACCAACATTGTCATGAATGAATGATACCTGGTAGACATACAACAAACAATAAATGCATGAAAATATAATATAAAATCCTAAACCCCACCAACGTAAGAAACAAAACAAACCCCTCCCCACCCACCCCTCACAGCAGATACCATAGTGACCCGATATAAAACAGCCCGATTAGTAGCTATGATAATTTATGCTAGTAAAATGAAGTACCTTTACAAGAAGAAAGAACAAAAACCTGACAACATCCACAATTGGTAGTCAAATACAAACAATACTGTGGAGGGAATGGGAGGAGAGATCCCTAGAAGAAATGTTGCCAGGTGAGTACTAAACATGTCAAAGGAGAAGGGATGAAAGATAAAAAAAAACAGTGAAACTACAAGTCAGACACTCAACCTATCCTGGGGGGGTTAAATCTATCGAATGGGATAAATGTGCCCCAGTGGCCTCCTGTAAGAAGACCTAAGGGAGTGAAAAATTAGTGAACGGTTGAGTTTACCCTAATATCCAAATTTACTTCTAAGGCTTGAAAAAAAACCACCCTAGCAGTTATGAAACTTCTCACTAGTTTGAAAAACGCAGGCTACACTTCTCTCCGCATTTAAAGCATTAAGAAACTCATCCCACCATTCTTTAAAAGAGGGCTCCCATTTATTCTGCCAATGTCTAAGAATTAGGAGTTTAGTGACCATAGCAACCATCGAACAGTATGGTTCACAATAAACACAGCAATAGAGTCAAGCCATACAAAGACAAAGGTACTGGATTTTAGGAGGGCTGACTTTGCCAAAATGGGTGAGTGCCTAAGGAATGCACTAGCAAATGGGAAGGAAGGAGGGGTGGAAGAACAATGGGGAGTAATAAAAACTGCCATCACAGAGGTAACAAGCCTTTGTGTAAAGCAAATAAACAAAATGAAACGAGGTAAGAAACCACTATGGTTCTCAAAGAAAGTGGCAGTGAAGGTTCAAGAGAAAAGAAAGCATTCAGGAAGTACAAGGAATCACAGAAGGAACAGGACAGAGAACTGTATCAGTTAAAGCAAAAGAAGCTGGAAAGGCAGTCAGAACAGCAAAGGCCCAAACCGAGAAAAGATAGCCAACTCAGTTAAGAAGGGGATAAAACCTTTATAGGTACATCAGGGAGCTAAGGAAGACCAAGGAGGGATAGTGAGGCTTAATAAAGGGAGGGAGGGTGGCAGAGGGTGACTGTGAAAGGCAGATACTAAACAAATATTTTTGCTCAGTATTTACAAAGGAAGAGGGGAGGTACCTAAAACAAACAGTAGAAACACTCTGGATACAGAAGTTGATACCAGCCCATTTACAGAAGAAAGGGTTCTGAAAGAGCTCCTTAAAACTGAAGGTGGACAAAGCAATGGGGCCTGATGGGATTCATCCCAGAATTCTAAAAGAACTAAGGGTAGAACTAGTGACACCACTGACTACCCTCTTTAACAAATCATGGGAGGATGGGGTGGTACCCGAGGACTGGAGGAGGGCAGATGTGATTCCCCTTCACAAAAGTGGGAGCAAGGCAGAAGCTGGAAACTACAGACCTACTAGTTTAACCTCAGTGGTAGGGAAAATGATGGAATCACTTCTGAAGGAAAGAATTGTTGAGTATCTAAAGGCCAGAGGGACACAGGACCCAAGGCAGCATGGATTCACAGCGGGAAGGTCATGCCAGACAAATCTGATAGATTTCTTTGACTGGGTGACGAAAGTAGTTGATCAGGAAGGGGCTGTGGACATGGCCTACCTAGACTTTAGCAAGGCATTTGACACAGTCCCACACAAAAGATTAATATACAAGTTAGCCAGCCTGGGAGTGGATCCCAACACGACAGCCTGGGTAAAGAATTGGCTGGAGAATAGGACACAGAGAGTAATAGTAAATGGAGTCCACTCTGAAAAAAGGGGGGGTTAGTAGTGGGGTACCGCAGGGTTCAGTATTAGGACTGGTCCTCTTCAATGTCTTTATAAGTGACATTGCAGAGGGACTGGTAGGAAAAGTATGTCTCTTTGCAGATGACACAAAGATCTGCAACAGAGTTGATGCACAAGGTGGGGTGGAAAGGATGAGAAGGGACTTGGCAAGGTTAGAGGAATGGTCAAATGTATGGCAGCTTAGATTCAATGCTAAGAAGTGCAAGGTAATGCACCTGGGAAACATAAACTCAGGGGAAGAGTACACAATGGGGGGTGAGATACTAACAACAACAAAAATGGAAAGGCACCTGGGGGTAGTCATATCAGATGACCTAAAGGTGGGCAAGCAATGTGAGAGGGCAGCAAGGAGGGCTGGGAGAATACTGGGATGCATAGGGAGAGGCATCACCAGTAGAAAACAAGAAGTTATTATCCCTCTGTACAGACAGCTGGTGAGACCACATCTGGAGTACTGCATGCAGTTCTGGAGATCCAATCTCTGCAAAGATATAGACAGGTTGGAAGCTGTCCAGAGGACGGCAACTAAAATGGTGCAGGGTCTGCACCGGAAGACATATAAAGAGAGACTTAGGAGCTTAATATATGTATAGCCTCGAGGAAAGGAGGGAGGGGGGACATGATAGAAACTTTCAAGTACCTCAAGGAATCAACAAAGTCCAAGAGGGTAGCATCTTTCAAAAAAGAGGTGCAAGAACAAGGGGTACAATTTGAAGATAGAGGGGAGGCTCATAGGTAATTTAAGAAGTATTTTTCACAGAGAGGGTTGTGGATGCATGGAACGGCCTTCCAGAGGAGGTTGTGGAGTCAAAAACAGTGGTGGAATTCAAGCATGCATGGGACAGTCATAAGGCAATTCAAGGGGGTGGGGGTAGGAAGAAGTAGGCTGCTGGTTAACTAGGATCTGCAGCTTATCCATCAGGTAGGGAAATGGGCAGACTGGGTGGGCCAAGCGGTCCTTATCTGCCGTCAAATTCTATGTTTCTATGTTTCTATAGCAACCATGGCTACATGTACCTTTTGTGACAGGGTAGGAATCTGGGCGTACATCCCTAAAAGACACATATTTTCATTAAAAAAAGCTGAGATATTAAAATACGGAGCCACCCACTGCCTGACCGAATTCCATAGCTTAACAATTTGGGGGCATGCCCAAAGTTTATGATGTAAAGTAATGAATTCACACCCACAATCCCCACACTCAGGTGAAGATAATTTATAAATCCAAAATAACTTGTCGGGCGTAAAGTATAGATTATGTAGGATGTTGAATTGAATATTCCTAAGATGATCCTGTTTAATAAGGGAATAAGTGTCCATCCAAATCCTTTCCCAGGTTTTAGCTGACCAGCCTTTGTTCAAATTATTTTCCCAATAGTAGGCTATAGGGGTTCACTTGGACATCACGCAAGACAAAATTGTCTTATACAGCTTAGTTACAGCTTTCTGTCCCTCGACTACTTCCCACAAGCTTTCAAGCATGGTTCCAGCTCCTTCTGACCATGGTAACTTCCCCAAAAAGAAGTATATACTTTGGCAAATCTGGTACAACCGAAACAGATCTTTCTGAGCCACCCCAAATTTTGAAACCAGCACAGAAATCGGCAAAAGAGAATCGCCCACAACAAAGCTTGCCAGGTGTAGTTTAGCAGAATACTTGCCTGGAAAGGTACGAATTGGGTGATTGCCTATCTGTAGGTTTGGATTATTGAGAAGAGGTTGCCTAAGGTCTCTTAAATTAGAATTCTGGAGTAAGGAACAAAGTTGCTGTAAAGCCCTCATGTCCCAGCCTAATGGGGATTTCCTTATCTCCAACAGGGCCTTGGACCAAGGAGTATATAACAGGGCTTCTAGGTCCAACTTGTGAAACTCAGCCAGTGATCGGTCCAGAGCTAACCAAAAGGAAGCTCCCGAAACCGACTCCGCAGTAGATAACCAGAATAGAAATCGCTTAGCATGAATAGCTAAATAATAAACATAAAAATCCAGTAATTTGAGTCCCCCCAACTCCCTAGAACAGGTAAGCTTTGAGTACACTTGATGTGGGGCTTAACCCTTCCAAAGAAAATCGGAGCAGATCCTACAAAGGGGCATAAAGAAAGACTTGGACAGATAAATATTGAGATTAAATGGAGGATAAAAAACTCTGGGCAAAATTACTATTTTGAGAGTGTTGGCCCGGCCCCGAAAGGACAATGGTAGTTTATTCCATCTCTCCAGGTCTTCCTTAATAGTTTTAAATAAAGGGGTTAAATTAAGATCTGTGAGATTTGTAAGGTCTCTAGATATTCTAATACTGAGATATACTAGATAGTCATTTTCCCACTGTAAGCCCAATGAGGAACACCAATCCTTTGATAAGAGAGTAGACAACGAATACACTGTAGTTTTGTTCCTGTTGAGCTTATAGCCTGAAAACAGACTAAAGTAGGAAATAATTTGTAACACCCGAGGGAGAGATTCCCTACTATTTTCTATGTGAACAAGTAAATCATCGGCAAACAATGATAGTTTGCATTCAAGGTGACCTAAATGGATACCCCGTATTGCCTTGTCTAAATTTAGAACTCTAGCTAGAGGCTCTATATGCAAATTAAAAAGAACCGGGGAGAGAGGGCAGCCCTGATGGGTGCCCCGACATAGGGGAAAAGCATCTGATATAAGATTGTTACATTGAATTCTAGCTGACGGGCAGGAATATAGGACACAGACTTGATTAATGAAATATTGCGGAAAACCAAACTTCTGCAAAACTACAAACATATAATGCCACTCCACTCTATCAAACGCTTTTTCTGCATCCAGGGACATGAGAGCCGCCTCTAGCTCAGGAGCCCGGGAAGCAGAAATTAGATGAAATATCTTACTAAAATGATCCGCTGAGGAACGTCCCGCAATGAACCCAACTTGCTCAGGACTTAACAGACCCTCCCACACCTTCCCAAGTCTATTGGCTAAAATTTTGGATGTATATTTTTAAATCAATATTTAGGAGTGAGATGGGCCTATAGTTGCCAATTACAGATGGGTCTTTCCCAGGTTTGGGCAAGAGAGTTATTCTCGCTTCAAATAGTGATTGCTCAAAAGCCTCATGGGAACCCCAATAGCTATACATTTGAAGTAACAGAGGAATTAGATGGTTTTTAAAAGTCTTATAAAATAGACCAGTAAAGCCGTCCAGGCCAGGAGCTTTGTCGGGGTTTAAATAGTCAATAGCTCCTGAAATTTCTTCACCAGAAATTGGGGTGTTTAAGGAAGACCTGGCTCTCTCTGCCAGAGATGGAAGAGCAGCCTCTTCTAAGAAGGCTCACATCTTATTATCCTGATCTGCAGATCTCGGGTCTGGGGAATATAATGTCTTATAATAATCCCGAAACAATATTAATATCTCTAAAGGGTTAGTCACCAAGGCTTCTGTCTGGGGGTGCTTTAGGGCTGTAACCCATTTGGATACAGAATGTTGTTTTTGCCAGGCCAGGAGCTTGCCTGCTTTATTCCCTTGACCAATGTATGCAGCCTTTAACAAGGAGGCGGATCTCTCCACCTTCTCTAGCAAAGCACAATCGTAAGTAGCTCTCAGGGTAGATGATTCTTGATCATCTGCAGGTGAGAGCTTGCCAACCCCTTTACTTTCCAGCATTCTGATTTTTTCCAGACAGCTGTTTAGAAAACTACTTTTTTCCTTTTTTTTAATCGACGCTATGCGGATTAGCTCTCCCCTCCAGGTTGCCTTCAGAGCTGCCCATACCCGGTCTGTTGCAGGAATCGAGCCCCAATTACAGCTAATAGTGTTTTGTAAATAATTTTGAAATTGGGCCACTATTTGATTGTCTAATAACAATTTATTGTTAAGAGACCATGAATGAGACCAGACAGAAACATTCGGTAATGCACACTGCATTATGATAGACAAATGATCTGAGATCACACGAGCCAGGATTTTAGCATCCACCATATTTGATAACATCTGCTGGCTGATTAAAAAATAATCAAGACGAGAATAGCTTTTATGAACAGGAGAAAAAAATGTAAATTCTTTACTCCTAGAGTTAAGTACTCTCCATGGATCCACAAGGCCCAACGCCAAAATAAATTCTTTTAATGCTCTTTGCGTAGGCGACATTCTTGCCCACCTATAGTAAGTGCGATCTAAATCGATGGTTTGTACCAGATTCCAATCACCACCCATCGAAATGGGTAAGTGTAGAAAAGGAGCCAGGACCATAGCTAGATGCACAAAAAAAGACAGTGTTTCCACATTAGGGCCATAAACAGAACCCAGGACAATGCCCAGGTTACCTAACTTACCAATGACAAAAATAAACCTCCCTTCAGGATCAGAGATAGATTCTGAAGATATAAAGGGGGTCTTATTAGCTAGAAGCAAGGTCACCCCTCGCTTGTTTGAGTTGAATCCCAACCCAAAAACCTGACCTATCCATTTCTTTTTAAAAAAATGCAGTTGCTCTGGAAGCATATGATTTTCTTGAAGAAATACAATTGAAGGGTCGGATTTGGCCAGATGGTTTAGAATAACCTTTTTTTTTCTTGTTGTCTCTCCCTCCCTTTATATTCCAAGAAAGAATATTTAAACAGCCATAACAGTGTATACAAATGTACCCTATGATCACATCTAGATAAAGGTCCTTACTGCTGCCCCTCCCCTCCCCCGACCTAAAGAGAAAAAACTTTCCAAAAACCCTAACCCACCCCCAAAACCCCAAATTAGAGCCCAAAATTTTTAACCTATTTACATCTCCATATACCCAGGCCCATAGCCTACACCAAGACAAATAGCCCATGGTGCGCGCTAAAGAGCAAGCTCCCTCCCCCCCCTGCTCCCAAAACAAAGAAGGTTAAATAAAAGGAGGCTGAACGAACATTCCCAGCTATATATCGTCGGGAACTCTAGCCCCCCTCAAAAAAATGACCCTTCCCCTGCCTACCATCTAGTAGCGTCCGATGCCACAGATATCAGTAGCTCATGTAAACATACTAAAAGACCGTAGGCATGGGGGATGTATATAGAAAAGGTAACCGAAACCCCTCATCCTAAATATTACATTTTCCTCAAAACATATTCAGGGCAAGTAGAGACAACGATAAACATATTCCCCACACCATTTTAAACCTTACAAAACTACAGGAGGACAAGGGAGAAGAGCAGCTCTTCCCACCAGCTTTGCCAGTATCCCCGTGGAACCGAATCCTGGGGTACTGCTTATGTAACATGTTGAGCAACAGTTATAGGCTGCTGTTCCCCCGACCGCCCAAAACCATTTAACTAACCAACAGCAAAGCTAATAACAGAAAAAACAAACAGGGGAAACACCAATAAAACTAAAACGCTTGCATACACTCTCTAGTGAATTCTACGCTTATAATATGTTGCCCAAAAAGTCATTATTGGTTTAAGAACAAAACTTGTGGCCATCTAAATCTTAACCAAAGAAGGGAAGGCCCCTGTCGACACTCAGTACCTCGCTGATGACCCGATAGCAGCCTTACTAAAATGGAGAATAAGGTGCACATAAGTAGCTGCCAAAAAGGGCTATCCTGCTTTCTAAATCTATAAATCTATAAACTGTGGTAGAGCCCCCTCTAGTGGCCAAACACTTCCAAATTCTAACCCACAGTACATGATCAAATTAAAGTAAAAGAGACAAAATATCAATTGGAAACCACCAAAATAAGTATTAGTGTCCAGTGCAAACCACTCGAACAATATGGTAAGGGAAGGAACAATATGTTAGAACGAACAGTCAAACCAGAGGGAACCCCTCTGGAAGTCAGCCGTTAACTTCTCAATCATAGGTTTTCTAGAAGGATCTCTAGTCAATCTTCATCTTCCATAGATATGGACCAACATCCCCTCATTTGAAGAATAAATCCGGATAGCATTTTTTCAAAACCATGGCTGCCTCTTCCATAGAAACAAAATGCTTTGATCCTTCCTTCAAGGACACTTCTAGCCGAGCTGGGTACAGCATCTGGTGTTTAATACCAGCAGCCCACAATTTAGAGGTGATAGGATGATAAGCAGCAAAAAGCTGGCGGGTCTTCACAGTCAAATCAGGGACTAGTCTTTATTTTTTACCCTCCCAAAGTATAGCTGTTAACTTCGTGGCTTCTCTGAAGATAAACTCCCAATCCAAATAGTTTAACAACTTGAATATTATAGGTCTAGGAGGTTCAGAAGATGGTGGCTTAGCCCGCAGAGATCTATGGGCTCTTTCTATGACAAACTCCGGGCCATTCGGGGAGGGTCCTACTGTTTTTTTCAGAAACTTTTTCAAAAATAATATTGTATTTGGCCCCTCTTCCCCTTCAGGGAGCCCTAGTAACACCAAGTTGTTTCTTCTGTTCCTCTCCTCCAGGTTCTTGAGGCAATTCTCCAGTTTATTAGCAGATTTCCTAACCTCTACCGCTTCAGGTTCTAACTTTTCCTGCTTCCTCTCCATTGAAGCAATCCTTGCCTCAGTATTAGTAACCCTCCGGGCTAACTGAGTGAGCGCTGGTTTAAAATCGGCCACATCTTCTATTATTTTCAGGAGAGCCTCTTTAATCAAAGCCAATTCCAAATAAACGTGCGTAGGTGACAACTCCTCTGCTGTGCTCTGGGGAGAAGAGCTGCGACGAGGGCGCTTAGCCTCCGACTCCTGTGCGGCCTCCTCCTGATCTGGCAATTTGGACATGATGCCAAAGTGAGCAACTTTAAAATACACCACTTACCCGACCAGCACAAAAATACCAAACCGGTTTTCAGTAAATAGCGGGTGTTTGTGGGGAATATTCGCTATAATTAGGTAAGAGGAGCGGAGCTCATAGAAATGCTTCTTACTCTCCACGCCGCATCACGTGAGCCCAACTGCTCTCTATGCCCACTTTTAGTCCATGCTGGTAAGGGGTGGGAGCCATAGGTTTTTGATACAATTAAGGTATGGTTCCAGCTGTGGGAGGGGGGGGAAGTTTGAAGGTGATAAAACAACTGCAAACAGCTCCGATATATTGGAGAGAGACTTTCACTAGATTAAGGCAATGGAAGGTGATGTCACTGGGGAGAATCACTGGGCAGAGGAAACATCTGTATTCTGAGTTACTGGGTACAATATGCCAAGTACCAGTAGTGTTTGAATCTTGCCCGAGGGTAAGAGAATAAGTGTTCTTAAATTTTTGCGAAATTCTAGGATCCCTCTCATATGTGGGATCTGCACTGGCTAAGCTGCCATGGTAAAATCAATGTAAAGGGGAACCATAAGCATAAGCAGCTTTGTGATAGATATTGCAGTCTATTGGATTGTATTACTCAGACTGAAATAGAAGAACACCTCTTTTTTCCAATGTTCGTTTATTACAGGATTTTGGGATCTTCTAGCCGTCACATACCAGGCTCCGGCTTTTGCTTTCATATCCTTGGATAAGTTATTATACTGAGAGGTTTTGAGGCCATGGCAGGTGTGGGATGGTGAGACATTGGCAGCAATTTTTACTGTATGTAAGTGGCAAATATGGAATCCCAATGTTTGTTTACCTTTCAGCAAAAGCAGGCATCACACCTTGAAATTCTGGGGAAAATAACTAAAGATTTAATGATAAATTGTAATAATGAAAGACAGTCTTTGCAGGAAACTCTCTGGTTAACCAAATGGTGGAGTCTACCCTGGATTACGGACTCAGATATCCCTGTTACTTGAAGGGTAACTTTTCATGGCATACATCAGTTTGACTTTTTTCCTGTTTGTGGCCATATGAGGAGAGGTTTTTGAAATATTGTTCTTCATTTGGCTTATGTTTCTCTTTTTTTATATATGTATATACCCAGTTTTGTTTTATTATTTGAAACGTGTTTCTTTATGAATGCTTATTGATGGTTTCAACAGCATGGTTTATATTTCTTCCTTTTTTTATGCATATTTTTGGTTTCTTATATTTCTTTTTGGGGACCTATGGATATTTGATGTATGTATCTATATATGCTAGTGCTGTATTTAGTTTTTGCTTCTAATAAAAATTTCCCCTACTCTTTTCGAGAAGTGCCATGAGATCTTTAACATCCACCTGACCTACCACCAGAACAAGCAGATGGGACTTCAGTATAACATCTCAACTGAAAGACGGCACCTCAGGAGTGCAGCACCCACCTCATGCTGCACTGCAATGTCAGTATTGAGATAGTAACCAAGTGCCTGGTGTGGGGATAGAACCCACAGCCTTTTGATCTCCTGGCCTCAGACTTGAGTGCGCTACCTGTTGAGCCACTGACACTAGTATTTTGCATATATTTCTTCAGGGATTTAAAAGGATCTACTATGCCAGGTTGACAAATTTTTTGTCGACCGACATCTCAGCGACAGATTTATGTCGACTGCAAATTGCAGTTGGCATAAATCCACCTGGTTCCTTTTCTATAGGGGGCTTTGCCCCCCTAACCCCCCCTAGCAGGGGTTTCTGCCCCCACACCCCCCAATCTTATGGATTATCAACTCTGAGTCAAAGTTGATTTGGGAAGGGGCGCAGGACCGGGGGAAAGAGTGCCGGGGTCTCAGGCAGATTATTACAGTGAACTGCAGATGTTGTTGGCATCGATGTGTTCACTGTAATAGTGTCACTGAACATGGGGCATTACGATTTAAAATATGAAAATTGTATAATTATATTTGCATATCCAGCTGTTTCCCTTTTTTAAAATTTAAATATGTTATTTCACTTGTGGTACACATTTAACATTGGTTGTTTAAACAAAAGATAGTGCCTGCACTAATCTAGATGTAGTGCATGAGTGTTTACTGTATGTGTGTGTTTTTTGTTCTTTATTTGAACACTTGCCACTTTAAGAATTTGAAATAAAAGCCACTATGGTAGTACTTTGGCCACAGCCCCTGATGAAGAGTCTAAGCACTGGGGTTAGTAGACGCAGGCTCCTAACATTTGTAATTATTTCTCTGATCTGGTCTTGCTTATTTTTTGCTCTATTTTTCCCAAGTGTTTCGCTTTTTTATAAGTAAGCCACTGCTTTATTGAAAGCAGTGATGGTGCGGATGCAGGAGACTTTAATAAATGCTGAACTGAGCTGTGAATCAGCAAAAAATGCCAAAAGTCGGATCTGGGAATACTTGTATTTTGCAGTTCCTGAAAGGTGCCAACTATGTGCCTGTTTGTGTCCAATATATCATGGATGTGCCAGGCACCCTTATTTTGCCGTGAAAGCCAGGAGTGGTGTGTGTTGGCTGTTCAAATGACAGGATTAACCCAGAGCAGGGCCTGTCCCAAAGGTTTGGGGTCAGTGCCTAGCCTTTTATTCAATTTGAGCAAGCATGATTAGGGTTTTAACCACCAGGTGAGACTTTAAGCATTCGGGAAGGGGGCTGTATATTAGAGAGGTGAGTGTTTTCCCATCTATTACTGTACATCTCTTCAGTCTGAACCCACTGGGCAGAATGGGCTGATGGGGTATAGAACCACTGTAATGTCTGCACCACCCAAAAGACCCATAGGTAACCCGTGATCCAGAAGTGGCCCCTACCCCCCTTGACCAGTGGCTCCATAATTTGGCTCACCTGTTGCGGGGTCAGATGCCTTCCCCCAAAAATGGCTAGGGTATCTATCTATAAGGCACAACCATTTCAGAGGTATCTCCAGGGGAAGATGTGATAACATATATAATATTTGGGGGGCGGATATCATTTTTACATCTGATCTTGCTCAGGAGGGAGAGTCACAAGGCTTTCCATCAGTCACAGTTAATTTTGAGTTCAGCTAGTAGGGGAGAAAGATTGGCATCACACATTTTGTTGAGGTCCAAGGTGACTTACTTGTCCAGGTATGTGATGGACTGAAGTGATTGGTGGAGGCCAAGAGTTTCAAAGAGGGCAGACTGGCATTTATGATTTAATAGAAGGACTTCAGTTTTTGACTGGTTCACCTGGAGTCCAGAAAGAGTAGTGAGGTGGGATAGGAGGGTCAACAAGCATTATACAGAGTTAGTCACATCTCCCAGAAGGACCAATAGGTCATGTGCACATAGCGTAATTGTGTATTCCTATTGGCCAACAGAGATCCTTCTGATTTGTACATGTTGGCAGATTGCAGCTGCCAATGGATCTATTGCATCACTGCTTTTAAAGCATCCCATGATCAGTACCCCATTTTCTTTTTCCTCCACTGTGTTGCACTCTTAGAACCATAATGGTTTCCTTCCCCTTCTATTTTTCCCTACCATTTGCATTGAGACCAGTTGCCTTTAGTACATCTTTCTTGACAATCCCTATTTCTTCTCTATTCTAACCATGACTGGGATGTTAACATACCAGGGTACACAACCTACAGGAGAGACAGAGAGGGTAGAAGAGGGGGAAGAGTAGCTCTCTATGTAAGGGAAGGGATAAAAGCAATTGAACAAAAGAGTAAACAGGAAGGAGAGGAGGCACTGTGGGTCACCTTAAAGACTGGAAATGGCGCCACAATCTGCACAGGGGTTGTATACAGACCCCAATCTCAGGGGAAAGGAATGGACAAGGATATGAAAGAAGGCATGCTTAGGATGGCAGAGAAAGGGTTGATACTGTTGATGGGGGATCTGAATATGCCAAATGTTAATGGGAGCACCTTCGCTACAGCCACATCCAAGGGTGGGGCCATTCTCGATGCCCTACAAGGGGCATGCCTCAGACAGCTAGTGTTGGAACCTACTTAGGAGTGAGCAATCATAGACCTCATACTCTCAAATGGGGGCAGTGAGAGGATCTCAGATCTAGAAGTGGGTAGCCATCTGGGAACAAGTGACCACTAAAAAGTGTGATTCATGATAAACTTAGCTACAGAGTCAAGCCATACAAAAGTGAGGGTACTGGACTTCAGGAGGGCTGATTTTGGCAAGATGGGAGACTGCCTTAGAAAAGCACTAGCAAACAGGCAAGCAGGAGGGGTGGAGCAATAATGAAGAAAAATCAAAACTGCCATCACAGAGGCAACAAGCCTTTATGTGAAGCAAATAAACAAATCAAAATGAAATAAAAAGATACTATGGTTCTCAAAAGAGGCGGTGGGGAAAGTTAGGGAGAAAAATATAGCATTTAGGAAGTATAAGGAAACACAGAAGGAGCAGGACAGAGAACTATACCAGTTAAGGCAGAAGGAAGCAGGGAAGGCAGTCAGAAGAGCAAAGGCCCAAACTGAGGAAAAGATAGCCAACTCAGTTAAGAAGGGGGGATAAAACCTTTTATAGGTACATTAGGGAGAATAGAAAGACAAAGGGAGGGATAGGGAGGCTGAATAGAATGGACAGTGGGTGGGCAGAGATTGATAGTGAAAAAGCAGGGATACTGAACTAATACTTTTGCTCAGTATTCACAAATGAGGAGGAGGGGAGATACCTAATCCAATTAACAGAAGCTGTCTGGATAGGGGGGGGTTGATACCAGTCCTTTCACAGAAGAAGGGTTCTGAAAGATCTCCTAAAACTGAAGGTGGACAAAGCAATGGGGCCTGATGAGATTCACCCCAGAATTCTAAAAGAATTAAGGGGATAACTACTGACACCACTGACTGCTCTTTTTAACAAATCATGGAGGATGGTGTGGTACCTGAGGACTGGAGGAGGGAAGATGTGAACCCCCTTCACAAAAGTGGGAGCAAGACAGAGGCAATAAACCACAGACCTGTCAGTTTGATCTCTGTGGTAGGACAAGTGATTAAATCACTTCTGAAAGAAAGAATTGTTGAGTAAATAGAGGCCAGTGGGGCACAGGACCCAAGGCAGCATGGGTTCACAGCGGGAAGGTCATGTCAGATTAATCTAATCGATTTCCTTGACTGGATGACCAAAGTAGAAGATCAGAGAGGTGCTGTGGACATGGGCTACCTAGAAGAAATAGGCTGTTGGTTAACTAGGATCTGCAGCTTTTCCAGTAGGTAGGGAAATGGGCAGACTAGGTGGGCCAAGTAGTCCTTCTCTTCTATCAAAGTCTATGTTTCTATGTTTCTGTTTCTTAACCACTCCATCCAACTGTGTTAATTTCCCTCCCAACACCTTTGTCATCCAGTCCAGGACCCTGGTCCTGGATAGAGCCCTCTCAGTATTAAGTCTGACTTCAGTCTACACTATTCTATCAATGCATGATCACAGTGGCTCCCTCATGTATATTTCCCCTACACTATCCCTGTTTGTAAGGATAATGTCCAATATAACTCCTTCCTTAGTGGGTTCTGTAACCTGCTGGCTTAGGAATGCCTCCTGCATTCTGTCTACCAGGGCCTAGCTCTTCACACTTGATGGAACTGGGGTGCTCCAGTCCACATCTGGCAGATTGAAGGCTCCCAGTATTAAAATGTCCTCAAGCTCTACCACCCTATTAATTTCATTTACCAGCTAGATGTCTGCCTCCTTCCACAGTGCTGGTGGCCTATAGAGCACTGCTATCCTGATAACCATACCCCTGCTATGACTTGACTCCTGATTGTCTCAGTCCTTTTTGCTCTACCATTATTCTAAATCTCTAAGAACAAGATACTCTTCTTCACAATGCTACTATGTCGCTCTTCCCTTTTATCCTGGCCTTCCTGAACAGTGTGTATCCTGGAACTTGCAAATCCCAATCATGGTGCTGTGTCATGCATGTTTCAGTAACAATCACCATTTCAAAGTGTGCCTCTGCCCGTACCGATGGAGGTTGCTGGTTTTGTTTCCCAGGCTTAGGACTTTGGCACACATCACCATCCATAGCTGCTGTGTCCCACAAGCCATTTGCCTTTTTTTCTGATAGTTGTCTCCAACTGCCTTTGTTGCCCTTTGCTTTTTTCCTCCTGTTGTACATAACCCTGAACTCCTGTTGACTTTTTTCTAATCATTGCAAATTGCTCAGCTATTATGCCCCCCTCACAGTTTTCTGCTCCTGCTTGCACTAGTTTTGAAGGAGACACACCTGGTTCCCCTCAGTTCAATGGATGTGCCTATCCTCAACTGTATTGCCATCCTCACCTATTTTAAAGTTCTTTTAATAGATATTAGACAATTTTCTATGTCCCAGACCTGCCGAGACCATCTGACACCTCTCAAAGAAAGCCTAGATCTGGCCCTCAGAGAGCCACTGTACATGGATGAGCTGTATTGTGTGTACGTGGACCAGCAGCATCCTCTCTACACAAGCCAGCTGCACCATCTGTACATACAGTTTCAGCAAATGACATGGTCAGATAGTTCCTATAATTTCTGTGATCTCTCTAAAGAAATTCTCCAACCCGTCTGCAGTACCACAGTAGGGCCACCAGAGAGAATCTCTTTAGAAATATGACAAAATATCTGGAAATATCTGAACATGTCTTTTGCTGCAACTGTAGATGAGCTGTACCATCAGAGCATGGACCAAAGGCATCCTCATCATGTAGACAAGATGTACCCTTTGTACATAGGTGAGTTGTTACATCTGTACATGGACCATTTGCACTCTCCACATATCGGCTGTAACTCTGTGTAAGGCCAGTTTCCCTTCTCCATAATGAGTAGCTGTACCCACTGTGCATGGACAAGCAATACCCTGTAGCACGGACCAGCTGCCCCTTTTCTACATACAGTAGACCAGTTGTACCATATGTACATGGATCAGTGTCACACTTTCAGTAAAGGCCAAAAAAGAAGGCTCCAGTGAACATGTCTGAAGACTAATGCAGCGAAAGAGTTAAACAACTCAGTGTCTACTATATTGAGTCCTGCATACAATGTTGTGGTCAGACGCTTTTTAGGAGGTACTATTTATAAATAGGCAGTACCCTCTGTACACGGACCAGTTGTCCTGTCTGAACTTGGAACAGCTGTAAAGTCTCTATATGGATCAGATGTTTCCTCTGGGTAGTAAAGACAAGCTGTATACTCTGCACAATGACTTGCTGTACCCTCTGCACATGGACTAGCTGCCTCTTTTATACCGGGATGAGCTACACCCAGCTGTACCCTTTATACATGAACCTGCTACACCCTTTATACATGAACCCGCTATACCCTTTATTCATGGGCCAGCTGTACCCTTTATACATGAACCTGCTACACCCTTTATACATGAACCTGATACATCCTTTATTCACGGGCCAGCTATACCCTTTATTCATGGACCAGCTGTACCCTTTATATATGGTTCCACCATCTCGCGGCGACAAGAACAACCGTGACAGTCATTAGGGTGCAAGCACAATGCTGATGATGAACATCATGCCTGCCAATTGTGCCACCTGACCCTCACAGCACCCAATGCCCTGGGGCATATTTTGGTTGTTTGCAGGGGCTGTGCACCAGCATCCCTCATACTTTAATATAATCACCTCCAGGTCTGAGGTGTATGGGGTAAAGGGTGCAACATCCAGATGACACCATTCCTGACAGGAGCAGCAGAGGAAGGTTTTATTCCCCTTCTTAACCAAGTTGGCTATCTTTTCCTCAGTTTGGGCCTTTGCTATTCTGACTTCCCTCCCTGCTTCTTTCTGCCTTAACTGGTACAGCTCTCTGTCCTGCTCCATCTGTGTTTTCTTATACTTCCTGAATGCTATCTTTTTCTCCCTGACTTTCCCAGCCACCTCTTTTGAGAACCATAGTGGCTTTTTCTTTCATTTTGATTTGTTTATTTGCTTCACACAAAGGCTTCACACAAAGGCGTGTTGCCTCTGTGATGGCAGTTTTGATGATTCCCCATTGTTGCTGTACCCCTCCTTCTAACCTGTTTGCTAGTGCTTTTCTGAGGCACTCTCCCATCTTGCCAAAGTCAGCCCTCCTGAAGTCCAGTACCCTCACTTTTGTATGGCTTGACTCACAAGGTTCACAGCTTGAGCTACTGTCCCTGGCCCCTCTCCCCACTCCTCCCATCCTCCCTACCCATGACCCTTACCTTCCCCTATACCTGTCCCAGCCTCTCTTAAAGCTACCCACTGTCTTCAACCAGATTACCTCTTCTGGCAGCACATTCCAAGCGTCCACCATCCTCTCTGTGAAGAATTGCTTTGGAGGCAGTATGGCGTAGTGGTTTAAGGCTCTGAGCTGCAAATCTGGAGACCTGGGTTTGAATCCCACAGCCCCCACTTGCATACTGTGTGACCCTGAGCAAGTCACTTAACTTCCTCTTGCTCCCAGGTTGCACCTGCAAACAAGCTTTCAGCTTAGTGTGTCTCTCCTGGTAAAATAATTGGTTAAAAAAAAGTGCTTCCTGACCTCCCTCCTAAACCTCCCACCCTCCAGCTTAAGACTGTGCTGCCTCATGTTATGGTTGCCACTCAGCTTAAAGAGACAACCATAACATGAGGGGTTAGGTTATTAACCATAACAGACTGTTGCACTGTACTGATCAAGACAGTAAGTGTGAAATTTGCATATTGAGAGATAATTGTGAAAAGTTGAAATATGACAAGAAACAGCATATTTGAATGATATTTTGAGTGATACAAGCGAAGGTTTAAGAGACGAGAATGCTGAGTTGAAAGAGGAGCATCAACACGTGAGTTGTGAGTTGGAGAAAGAACTTAGGGAAAACATTGAATTGGGAGCTGCATATAGAGTGTTGCAGCGTGAGGTTAAAAAAGGTATTGAGCAGGGCACTGCAAGAGTCTGTCACAAGAAGTGTAGAGAAAAGATGGCGAAGCTGTGCATCAGTGGGAGGTTCTTGCCAGCCATGTTAAGGCCATGAATGGGTTTCAGTATACACCCACTGAGATTGCATCATCCAGCGATGATGACTCTGACCTTGATGATGAGGTACGCCACATCACACACAAGTCCAACCCCCATGGTGGAGCAACTTCCACCAGCCATTCACAAGATGTCGCCTATGTTGGCACACACTCTGCATTGCCATGTCTACACAAAGATGGTGGGAGTCACGTACACCACCAAGATGGTTGCCCCATGACGCAGTCAGAGGGCCTGAATTCTGTGGTGCACCTCCGATCATTCCTGTCATCAGGGGAGATGAGTCAGAGAGCTGAAGCATGATGCATTATTGGTGTAGCTATTTGTAGAATCACTGTCCCGGAGGATCAAAAAAAGCTGTCCGGGAACAAATTGAGAAAATTCTCAGATAATTGCTCAATCAGGACCACAGGTACAGAGCAACTGCCAATGCAGCAGTAGAAGCTGTGCTTTGAGGAGCTCTGGACCGGGATGAACTCTGTGTGTCAATGCACACCTCAAACCCCCTGCAAGTTGCTCACTCTGTTCAGCAGATTGCCCAAAGCATTGGACAGATGTGCCCAACTGACAACCTCAGTTGCCATTTGGAGAAGGTGTGCTGTCTCTACAAGAAGCTTTCTCTCCAACCCGTGTACCAGATTCAAGTCTTGTGACAGATGATTGAACCTACCCTTTGGGCCACGCTCCGGAGACAGTGCATAACTCTGACACTCTTGTCTATGATGACATTTCTGCGGCCATTATAGCTGCCAATTCCTCGGGTGTCATAGGGGCTCTCTTGCTCTACAAGGCTAAGCAGAATGTTAAAGAAAGCCCTGCGGTCTACTGCCAATGGTTATGGCTCACATACAACACTGGAAAAGGCCTAGCAGGTGAACTTGCAGACCAAGACCAAATTGAGTACAAGGATTTGTACATCCGGAATATGACTCCGGCCCTGCAGGAAAAGGTCAAACTTAATGTTTACCCAAGCACCGATACCTTTGCGAATATTCTCACCAAGACAGAGTGGGCCTACCAGGTCTATCTCTATAACCTTGCTTCTGGCAAATCCAATAAAGTAGCTGCAATACAGCCCACCTCTGACACCCCTACCCACTACACCATGGAGAGAAACAACCAGAAAACTGACACCCCTTCTGACGATAAGCAGTCATACAAGAGGGGGACCGGAACTATAGCAACAAAAGTAACAGAGACATAAGCAACTGGAAAAATCCAAATGCCCAACAGAATAGCCAGAACCATAATGGCCCTAGCTATCGACAGATCAAAGATAAAAACCAGACCCTCCACAAGCTTTTGGAGGAGATCCATGCTGAGAGGGAAGCTAAATGTACATGCACTATAGCAGCCCTTGCTCTGGCCGCTGGACAACCACATGGCCAGGGGAACCCTTTCCTGGCCTCGGCTGCAGAACAGATGAACAGCCGAGGGAAAAGTCCTTTTGTGGCACTGGTTACTGGCCAGGCCAATGCAACAACAAAGAAGGAAACATGTGTACAGGCCATCGCAGTGCCTGTGATGTCACAGGTACATTTGCATCCTGTGCAAGACATACAGGAGGTCTTGAAAGATCCTGCAGGTCTCAGATTCCAGGAACAGAATAATGATGATGATTCTGAAAATAATGATTGACAATTACAGGCCCCAGTCCAAATTGTGAGTGATTTGATCATTGACACAAATGGACAGCCTTGTGTAAAGGCCATGGTCAGTGGCCACCAACTTACCATGCTTCTGGATACCACAGCAGCCATGTCAGTCCTCCATGATGAGGGCCCAGTCTCATCTGACTGGTCTACTGGCTGGAAGACCAGTGCCCATGGTGTAGATGGTACCCAGATACACACCTATCAATCTGTTCCTCTACCTGTGTTGGTAGGCCACCTCAGAACTGATTTTGCTTTTGACCTCATGGTATTACGTCATCACCCCAGCATATTGGGAATTGACTTCCTAGCACTACACAGCTCTGTAGTGGATCTAGACAACAGGCTACTCCTTCAAATCAAAGGACAATGTCATGCTGTCACCATTCCAGACTTGCACATGGTGGCGGCTATCTCCCATAACAATAAGGAGTATGATATCATGGCTTTGTTCAGAAGTCATGACCTGTTTTCTGAGCTTGCATCTTTGCTGCAAAAAAACACCTTGATGTGTTTTCCACCAACAAACATGACTGTGGTAGGATACACACTACCATTGAAATCACAGGGCCTGACCCTGTGAGGCAGAAGCAGTATCCATCCCCTGCTGAAGCCTTGCCATCATTGAGGGAGACCATCCAATCACTGCTTCAACAAGAAATTATTAGAACCTGTGTTTTCACTGTTAATTCACCTATTTGGCCTGTGAAAAATCCAAATGGAGCTTAGAGACTGACAACTGACTACAGGAAGCTTAATCAAGTCACCCCTAGTTGCACCCCAACAGTAGCATCAGCTCCAGATCTGCTCAAGCTGTTGACACCGGACAAAAAGTAGTTCACAGCCCTTGATATCTGTAATGGTTCTGGTCACTCCCATTAGCACAGGAAAGCCAATACAAATTTGCTTTCACCTTTGATGGACGCCAGTATACCTGGATCTGTCTTCCCCAGGGCTTTCACAACAGCCCTTCCCTCTTCCATCTCCACTTGATGGATGCTCTGCAGGGGTTCTCCACACACCAGTATCTCCTACAGTACATGGATGACTTGCTTCTAGCAACCACCATGAAAGAAGATCATTTTGCCCTGCTAGACAAACTTCTGTCTCTCCTCAAGAGAGCAGGCCTCAAGTGCAACCCCTCTAAGGCACATTTGTGTGAAAAAGAGGTCATCTTCCTTGGCATATGTATTATTGACCAAGGCAGAAGCCAAGCTGTCAAGAAGATCCAGGGCTTACATGATCTGCCACTACCTATTAGCATGGCAACACTCAGATGCTTCTTAGGAATGGTAAACTACTCCAGGAATTTTATCCCTGACTTTGCCTTGAAGGCTGCTTCCTTGTATGAACTGCTAAAAAGGATGTTCCATGGACATGGGGCCCCACTCGTACTGAAGCTATCACACAGCTTAAGCAGGCCTTAGCCTCAGCCCCAGCACTGATCAATCCTAACCCAAATCTCCCATTCCACTAGGAAACTGTCACATCTGATGTGGCCATGTCTGCTATGCTGGCACAAACATACAATGGGTATTTTAGGCCCGTTACCTATGCTTCTCAGATGCTGTTCCCAGTAGTCCAAAAGTATAGTCTCTGTGAAAGAACACTCTTGGCAAATTACTGGGCTGTCAAACATTTCATTTACATCATTGGGTATGCACCTATTGTCTTACATACCTGTCACACCCCAACCAACTTCTTGCTTTCAGACAAAGTGAAGATGGTTCAGATTCCAACACCAGACTCACCCACTGGTCTTTGCTTTTGCACGACAGGGACATCAAAGTACTACTTGCAAAAATGCCATCCATCTTGACCCATGGTCTACTCTATACAGGTAAGCCCCTTGACTATGCACTCCAACCTCCTGACTTACCTGAGCCAGTACCATTTTTACAGGCTACACCAGACATTTTAGAAGATACGAGCATGTATCATGTCTTTACAGATGGCTCTGCCTCCTATGTGGATGGAGAGCAGGCAGGATTTGGTGTGCTCATATTAGATCAAGACGGCAATTTCAGGTGCACTTCCAGGAAATGCACTGTAATCTCCTCACAGTATGCTGAACTGGCAGCTGTGGCCTGTGCTTTAGAGGTCAAGCCCCATGATGACAAAGATACCATCATCTTTGCAGACTCCAGTCGGGTCTGCTCCTCCCTTACTGAATTTCTACCATTCTGGGAGAAAAATAATTTCACATCCTGGACAAAGGAATTGCTCAGGTACTACCTGCTTGTAGTCCATACAGGAGACACTCTGACAACATATACTTGTCTAGTGATCAGAAACGCATCTGTATTGAAAAGAAGATACAGGTGACAAATTGTGGGTTGTGCCACAATTTCTGCAAACCGAATTCATCCATATGGTTCATGCCACCACCAGTGGTGGACACCAGGGCAAAGACAATACCCTCCAAAGACTCAAAACTGTCATCTGGTGGCCTGGCATGGCAACAAATGTAGAGCACTACATGGACAACTGCATAGTGTGTGCTCAGAACAATCCAATTTTGATGAAAAGAAATGCCAAATTGTTGCCACAAAGGCAAACTGGACCATGTAATGCGATACAAATCGATTTCATTGGCCCTTTGACCAGCTCCAGCAAGAACAAGTGTGCACTTGTCGCAGATTTGTTTTCTAAGTGGGTGGAATCATTTCTGTAATATATTTCATTTATTACATGAGTACCACTTGTCTGTTGTCTCTTCCTTTGTGCCATTCCCCCAAAAACCTGAGAAAGGTAATTTATTAACAACTTATAGGTTGAAGTCCCCCACCAGTATTACTTTGCCTTTATCGGACATTTTGTGGATTTCCTCTATTAGGTCTTTGTCTCCTTTATCTCCTTGATTTGGGGGCCTGTACCAGACACCGATTCTGAAGGGTGTTCCCTTGCTCATGTTAGCCACAGTGATTCAAAATCCTCAGGTTGTCCTTTTGCTTGTGTAGCTTTTATTGCCTCCTGAATATAAATGGCTACGCCCCCCCTCTTTTTTTCCCTGCCTATCTTTCCTGAACAGATTGTAACCAGGGATGGCTGTATCCCATCCGTGGTTGTCCATGAACCACATTTCTGTTACAGCCACCCAGTCCAACCTTTCTGTTTCTAAGATGGCTGTGAGTTCAGGAAGTTTGTTGGTTAGTCTCCTAGTATTTCCAACCAATGTCTTCCAGCTCGCACACCTTCTCTGTTTAGGTGTAATCCATTGTATTTAAAAAAAGCTCTTTCCCAAAAGTTGTGCCAGTTCCCTATGTAGTGGTATCCCATATCTTTTTTTTTTTTCAAATCAAAGTTTATTAGTTTTCACACAAATAAGAACAGATCCAACGTGATAAACAGACTTGTACATATGACCGGAAGTAAGCTTTCACTACATACATTGGAGCTGTTCTTCCCCATACCCAATCCCCCCTCCCTACTAAAACTCCCTCCCCAATCAGCACAGCTCAGACTAATCAAATGGTAATCCATCCAAAACAACAAAACTACCTTAGTATCAACTAAGTGACAAGCAGCGTGTACAAAGGATCCCAGATTTTCTTATATCTATTCATCCTATTACTTAAACTAGCCACCATTTTCTCCATCCTGAGATTAGCCAATATTTCTTTAAGACGTTCGGAAAAAGGAATATCTGCGTCATCTTTCCAGTGCCGGAGAATAACCTTCTTAACCAATAAGGAAATCAGTGCCATATAACACCTTCTCGATATCACAGGAATAAGGGAATAGTCACCTAACAGGCATACCTCCGGAGTAAAAAGGTCAGAGAGGCCCAATAAAGGATCCATCCTCTGTCGGATATCTCCCCAGAGGGTGGAGACCTTACAGCAATACCAAACTATGTGGTAAAGCATACCCTCTGCCTGCCTATATCTGGAGCAGGAAGGGGAATCAATAAGACTGTACTTATATAGCTTTTGGGGAGTATAATATATGTTATATAAAATGTGGAACTGCGTAAGTTGTAACCTATCCTAAGTAATGTATTTATGACAATTTGCCCACAATGCTGCCCGGTCTGTCTCCGAGTTGGGGAAACATGATGTCCAATATCTCTCTGGTATAAACACCTCCAAATATTTACAGTTATATAACATTTTATAAATGTCGGATACTGAGTGTGGATTACCGAACATCGACACTAACATATCCCTAAACTTACTCATACTTCATTGAGGCGGTACCGGTCCAAATATCTTTGTTAATAAATGTTTTAACTGGAATACTTTAAAAATAGACTTAGTGGGGATATTAAAACTATTCAATATTCCAGTAATTGAAAACCAAGAATCGTCCGGGGCAACAAACTGAGAAAGCTTAACATTTTCTAGCTGAGGGAGCCATTTTGACGAAATTGGCTTATTACTTATTTTTAAATTAGAGTTACCCCCAATGGGTTGAGCTAGGTCTAAAGTATGACTATATTCCATGAATGAACATATCTGGGAGTGCACTCTGACCAAGATCGCAATGGGGGTAGATTTCAACAGCGGGGGGAGGGCACTCAACCTGATGTGAAATAGCGAAGCTGGCGATAGACCACACTGTTTAATTAGAGATAACTCTATTTTGAGCCAAATAGGTAGCCAACCAATGGAGTCCAGCTCTCCCATGTGCTCCATCCATCTGAAGTACTTTGCCATGTGACTCGCCCAGTAATAAAAAATCATATGTGGAAGACGGAGACCCCCTTTATCCTTGGAAGCCACCAACTTATGAAATGCAATTCTGGGCTGCCTATTAGCCCAAATAAATTTTATTATCAATCCATTAACTTTACGGAACCATGAGATAGGAATCCAGTTATTAACCAAGTGCAATGAGTAAAAGATCCTAGGAAAAAGGTTCATCTTAATTAAATTCACACGTCCCCAGAGTGAAATAGATAATTTGGCCAACCTGTCTAAGTCAGCTCCTAAAATTTTAACTAAGTCATCCAAATTCATCTTATGAAACTAAGTAAGATTTCTGACAACTTGTATCCCTAAATATTTTAAAGAGTTTGGCGCCCAAGACATACCACACTCTACCACACTTGATTTAATCACTTTGTGGTTAAGTGGAAAAACAAGGGATTTGTCAATATTCAATTTGTAATTGAAGAGATTGGAAAATTCTTGTACGATGGTCAACACAGCCGGTGTTGACTTCTTCGGATCCAATAACTGCAAGAGCAAGTCATTGGCATATGTCGATACTTTAACCTCATATCCCTGGATAGTGATTCTTTGAATCATTGGAGAGAACTTTAAGTGGCGAATGAGGGGCTCCAAATATAAATTAAAGAGTAAGGGTGATAACGGGCAACCTTGTCTAGTTTCTGAATGCAGTGGGAATCTTTCTGAAATAACCCCATTAACCATTACTCTAGCTGATGGGATGTTACAAAGGGCTTTAACCCAATTTTGAAAAAGCTCAGGGAATTTATAAGCGTTAAGGGCCCTAAATAAAAAGTTGCAATCTACCCTGTCGAACGCTTTCTCAGCATCCAGAGAGACGAGGGCTGCTGGGAATGAGGCATCTCTGGATGCTGAGAGAACGTGAAACAGGGTTCGGAGGTGGTCTAATGAGGAACGTCCTTTCATGAATCCTACTTGCTCCGGCCCAATAAGATCGGGCAACATTAATGCCATGCAATCTGCTAAAAGTTTGGCTAATATCTTGATGACTTGATTCATCAGGGATATTGGATGATAGCTCACGGGTAGTTCTGGATTTTTCCAGGGCTTCAAAATTAAGACTATTAAAGCCTCCCATAAAATAGGGTCCATCTGGGCGCCCAATAATATGTGCTGAAATAAAGGTAGTAGCAAGGGCAATAACTGGTCTAGAAATTTCTTATAAAAATTCACTGAGAAACCATCTGAACCAGGTGACTTATCTGAGGATAAGCTTTTAATAATCCTGGAGATTTCATCGGCTGTTATTGGGGAGACTAACCATTCCTGCTGAGATTCCGAGAGTAAAGTTAATCCAGATGCCCCTAAGTATTTATCTATATTGTCTCCGGATACTGAGTTCATTTTAGAACTATATAAACTAGTATAGTACCTCTGAAACTCTAGAACTATATCCTCTGGAGATGTTTTTAGGACATCATTTATCTGGGAGCGTACTGACAGAGTGTACCTATTCGCTTCCATTTGCTTAATCCGGAGCACCAATAGTCTTCCCGCTGTCTCTCCCTGATCTAAATAAGTTGCTTTAGCTTTAAGAATCTCAAATTCGGCCATATCCCTTAATATTTCCAAGTAATCCTCTTTTAATTTAACCAGCTCCTGCTGTATGGATTCCGAAAAGCATTGGGATAACATTGTTTCCTTTAAATGAATTTGGCCCAATAGTGAAACTAATTTCTTATCTTTTTCTTTCTTTCTGTGTGTAGCTATACTAATTAACACGCCCCTAATAAATGCTTTAAAAGCCCCCCATATTAGGTCTGGTCTGGAAATAGAGTGGGTATTGGTTTCTATAAAATGCCCTATGTGTCCCCTAATAGTTTTAACAACGTGATCATCTTTTAACATTTGGTTATTAATCTTCCATCTGGGAGACTTCTTAGGAAGGGTTAAAAGAGTTAGCTGACAAGTTACCAGTGCATGGTCCGAAGGTGGGCCTGGCTGTATAGAAGCTTTGATCACTCTGGAGAGAAGAATTTGGGAGAGAAAAATATAATCAATACGTGTGGCCGTTTTAGGTACTGGGGATAGAAAAGTAAATTCCTTCTCCGAAGGATGTAATACTCTCCAGACATCACACATAGCATAATGCTCCAAAAGCTGTTGAAGGGCCCTTTGGGCAGGGGAGCGGCCTCTTCTCATAGGATAGGAATGGTCCATTAATGGATCCATAACAGTGTTTATATCCCCCCCAATAATAACTGATAAAGTAATGTAAGGATATTGTAGATCAGTTAGCTTCACAAAAAAGTCAGGGGAATCCACACTGGGCCCATACAGAGTTCCCAGGAGGACTTCGGCGGCATATAGAAAGCAATGAATAAACAAGAATCGACCCTGTGGGTCCTTAAGCACCTGTTTCAAAACAAATGGGGTCTTCCTATTAATCAGAATGAATATGGTGGCACTATTAGTAGCAATCCCAGCAGAAAAAACATAACTAATCTGCTGCCGTCTCATACAGTTGGCTT
Source organism: Neoceratodus forsteri (assembly GCA_016271365.2). Taxonomy (NCBI): domain Eukaryota; kingdom Metazoa; phylum Chordata; order Ceratodontiformes; family Ceratodontidae; genus Neoceratodus; species Neoceratodus forsteri. The sequence goes on from CM057449.1 coordinate 379,370,350, forward strand.
CCGAATCCAGTAAGTGTGACTCTTGTATAACTGCAATGTCTATGGACAACAAGGCAAGGTGCTTAAGGACTTTATATTGTTTCACACGCTGCCTTAATCCTTTAACATTCCATGTTGCAATTTTTACTATATTTGTCATTATTGCAAGCTCCCAATAATGTAAGAGACACACAAATAAATCCCCCAAAGATATACATCCTTGAAAAGCCCCTAAGAACTGTGCTGATTCCCACCCCCAAATTACCCCTGTCCCACCTTCCCACTCCCCCAACCCATTAGAAGAATCAACCATAAACAAACCCCCTTCCCCCACTCTCCCACCCATCTGTTATAAGTTCTGCTCCGCAGTATACCAACACCTTAGCCTCCACCCCAGACACCCTTAGAGAGCCCTGCATTTGAATACAAACTTAATTAGCAAGGGAAACACATTCAGAATGTCCTTCAAAGCAAATTTGAAAACCAGCACAGTCCAGTGAGGGACCATATATACTTATCCCAGCTCTTTCTCTGTTAGATGTATTTATCTCAAATTTACATTTAGATATTTCAGTTCATTTTACATTCTAAAAGAAATAGAAATAAGCCCCAACGATGTAAGCTATATTATAATGATCTGTCTACACCTCCCCTGCAGATCGAGTCCTAAACTGAATCAGCTTTAAAGCCCCGCTGCCAATGTCCATTCATTACTTAAAAACTTAATTTAACCTACTGGCTTTTATTGGGATCCCTATGAGCGAGTTCAATTATACAGTTTTATCTCGAGTGACAGCTGCAAATTCGCTTTGTTTGAAACTTAACCTGAATTATGTTATGTGCCTGACAATACCTGCATTTGTTGATGTTATCTTGCCAGTTTTGGTATCTTAGTCTTAGAACTGGGAAGCGATATTGAACTAGCTACAGCGTGTAATATCATGAACATCATCCCTTGGGAATTAGTTTCAGGCAGGAAACCCTCTATTAACTCAGGTGCCAATTAGATCGCACAGCTGGCAGGTGTCATTCAAAAATTGAATTAATTGCCGAGAATTTGAGTAACTTGCAGGTCTCTCCCCATTTTATGCTTGTCAGTTTAACACATTACTATTCTCTTGGGGGGAAACTATAAATTAAATGTTAAATCCAATGCAAATACTGCCAGCCCAGAAAATGAATCTGCTCAATAGAGCGATACCCCCCTTCTAGCGGTCTAACTAAGCTATACCACATATGTTCCCTTGTTTTGGGAGTGAAAAGAAAATGACTCCACTCATACAAAGCTTGGCTTGAGTTTCTCCCCTTCTGAACCAGTATTAAGCTCGGTAACATAATCCTTCTGGATTTGAAACAAAGTGCTCACTTACTGGGGAGTCACATAAGTACCCAAAGTAAAATTTCATCAGCCCCTTAGGAGAAAAGACTATTCAGCGCCCCCTGTATTTGGCTTCATTACACTGAGGAGAATGACATAGAGATAAGAACATGTAAAAAGATATAATTATTCAATAGACAAACATTCCCCTCTGAATCTAAACATAAACCCTGCAAATCTACTTTCCGTTACTTCCTCAGAATCTGAAAACTAACTGAGTCTTTTATTAAAGGAGTTTGCACTAAATAAGACTTCAGCAAAAACTTGAATCTCCGACGAAATTAACTTACTTCTGCCACATTCATTCTGCCGAGGATATCAGCTAAGCATACTGCAGGTAATTCTTCCCCCTAAATCATAAGTGAAGAACGAACAAGGCTGGCCTCCAAACTAAGACCCCCGGAGCACTTTACACTTGCAAAGTCAGCCATAAATACAGCTCAGACTTCTCGGAGGAGATCAGGGACCGGTTCCTTTAATCCAGACCGAGCCAACTCCGGTTCATTAAAACTGTGCCATACCCCCGAAATAAAAACTTGTAACCTCACCGGATACTACATTTTAAAGCGAATTCCAGGTATCCCATGTCTTGGCACCAATCACACAGCCATGAGTTGAATTCACCTACTTCAATCTCTCTGACTCGCTTGGTGCTTTTTCTTTTTTCTCACACTAGCAGCACTTCTGAGAAGGCTAATTTGGACAGAAGGGAAGAAAGTTTGTTGGCCAGGTCCTCGAAGTGTTTCTTGGCCTCCTAAACTGTGTGATTTGCCAAGTCATTGGTACCAAGGTGTATTGTTATATGTGTAACATCCCCTGATTCCTGCACAATTGCCTTTATGCGGTTAGTGTCCATGCTTGCAGAGGCTCCTGGTAGACACTTTACCATGATGTCACTTTTAACATTTTGTGTTAGGTGGTGTTCCACTCCTTGGATCATGGAATCCCCTATTGTGAGAATTTTGCTTTTGTTTATATTTGTGTTGTTTTTATTTTGAGTTTTAATATTTTTGATTTCATTGCATTTGGTATTGGTACTGTTGTTGGTTATATTTTGAGTATTAGCATTTTTGTTTTTATCATAGTTTGTATTGGTTTTAATTGGCATGTCAGCCTTTTTTGGTGGTTTGATTTCTTTACCTTGTATTACTTTGTCTGTGGTTGGTAGCAGTGGAGCAAACCTGTTTTTGGCTTGATGGCTGGGAAATGCTCCTGGTTTCTGGCTTCTTTTCTGAGCCTCCTATGATGCCTCTTTTTCCTTACCACCTGCCAGTCTCTGGGCTCTGCCTCGAGTCCTGGCCCCTGGCTGACATGTTGGTACTGGAGGTGGGGGGGGTTGAGGAGGTATGCTATAGAGTTCCTTGCATTGGAGGTAATAAATTATAGTCCAAGCATCCTGTACAGTAGTTGGGCTGCAAGATCGGCTATGGTGCAGCATGCAGAGCAGGGTCCTGGTTGCTGTTTATAGATCCTATTGTACACGCACTGCAGTTTTTGCAATTGACAAGGTATTTTATTTAGTTGAGAGGTAATGCCAATTCCTGTTTCTTGGCAGGAAGTGTGGATGAAAAAGAAAACAGAACAGTGAGTTTTTTTTGTACCTTACTACCTCCTATCAGGTGTAGTGGGTGGTGCTACATGCCTATAAAGCAAGAGCACTTGGGGGTGGATAGGATTAGGGGGAAGGTGGGTTGGTGTATATGACTGTTCCCTGTATGCTGTAGAAAACAATCAGGTAGCTGTTGAACAGATGAGATCCAGCTTGTACTCCTGCAAGGTAAGAAGGAATATGATTACTAGCTCAGTTGTTCTGCCCTTTGGCTCAGAACAGCTCCATGGAATTCCCCCTGCTTGCAGTAAAAAAACCCTGCCTGTGGTCCGTGCATCCTGGTTCCCTGCTGCTGTGAGGGTGAGGGGATAGATCCACTTACTGTAGGACAATACCCACCATTCTCAAACACTGGAGCACCCCGGGAACTACTGCAGCAAAGGGCCACTGATGAGATGGAACCTGGATGCGTCTATGTTGCTGCGAGTTCCACGTGTAGTGCTTCAGTTGGCAGACCAGCAGGCAAGAGCATGGGAGAATTTAAATCTCCTACTTGAGCTTTCCTCAGGTGAAGATCAGTGAAGCTCTGCAGACAGTAAGGTTAGGGGCTGGACCGCACTTGACTTATGTCTCCTAGGGTTGCCCTTTGTGGCTGAGCTGTTCTGCTAGAGAAAATTGAAAGGTAGGAAAAAATGTTTTCTTAAGTTTTTTTTTGCCTTCTAGTCAATTCAGGTAGGAAATGGGTGGTGACATGCAGAACCTATATAGAAAGAGGGCCCGTGGGGTGGATGTGATTGGGGGTAGGGTGGGGGAGCAGAAACTTTGTTTCTCCTTTCTGCTGAAAAAAACAGTTTGTTAAGGTCTGCCACTTAGCAGCACAACTAGATACTGGAGGAGAGGAGGTCTCTGTCTCTCAGTCAGTGAAGATCAGTGAAGCTCATCAGACAGTAAGACTAGGGGCTGGACTGCACTTGGCATATGCCTCGTAGGGTTGCCCTTTGTGTCTGAGCTGTTTGCTTCTGGTTGTTTCTGGCTGAGAGCTTTCTATTAGCTGACCACTATTTCAGTAGTGGGTACAGCAGAAAGTAAAGCTAGGGGCTGGACCACTCTTGGTGTATGACTCCTAGGGATGCCCTTTGTGTCTGAGCTGTTGCTTCTAGCTGAGAGCTTTCTATTAGTCAACCACTATTTCAGTAGTGGTACAGCAGTACAAATGCTGGCTTACATACAGCAGCAAGGAATTCTGGGTAAGTGTTCCAACTGCTCCTTATGCTGAGACAGCAGCTGCTGGCTGGGTCTGAGCACAGTGATCAAGGAAAGCGGTCACCTCAGTGGAGCTAGGAGCCTGGACTGTGCACTCCAAGGGGAATTCAGCCAGGTAGAACTGCTGTCAAGGAATCCATGCTTCTGCACCTGTCACAGTCTGCCTTCCCTCCATGACTGGAACCTCTCCCAGTCAGTAAAGATCTTTGATGCTCAGCAGACAGTAAGACTAGGGCCTGGACCACATTTGGCGTATACCTCCTAGGGTTGCCCTTTGTGTCTGAGCTGTTGTTTCTGGCTGAGAGCTTTCTATTAGCTGACCACTATTTGAGTAGTGAGTATAACAGACATTAAGGCTAGGGGCTGGACCGCTCTTGGCATATGCCTCCTAGGGTTGCCCTTTGTGTCTGAGCTGTTGCTTCCAGCTGAGAGCTTCCTATTAGTCAACCACTATTTCAGTAGTGGTACAGCTGTACAAATGCTGATTTACATACAGCAGCAAACTTCACTTTCTAATTGCAGTGATACACACACGCTGACTAATACATATACACATATATGCCTATGCAGTGGCGTCGTCAAGGATGAAATGCGATTCTGCATCATTTTGCATCACTCTGCAGAATGCTGCAAAAGACCTACTGAATAAAGCAATGTAATTTCAATGGTAATTAGTCCCCTTTGTCATTCAGGAAAATGTGACACTGCAAGGATGAAGTGAATGCCACAGTTTCCTGCATGACAAAGGGGAGTAATTGCTATTTAAATTATAATGCTTTATTCAGTAGGTCTGCTGTAACATACTGTAGAGTGTGTTAAAAGTGTGTTTCATTATGGGGATGCCACTGTATATTTCAGTGAGTATAACATAGCAGTGCACCATCTACACACATGTTTACAGATTGAAAGAAAAGACATCAAGGGACTGTTTTCTTCTTTTCAGGCTCTGAGGGACATACGAGAGTTGGGAGTTGCCACTAGTCACCTCAGTTAAATAAGCAATGACATGCAGAAGGCTGAAACTGATCTAGATAGCAGGGAAATGTAGACTAGCACTTTTTGCACTAACCAAAGAGCCACCTAACTGCACTTTTTAATCATGATACACACACGCTGACTAATATACATACACATATATGCATATATATTACAGTAAAACATAGCAGTGCACTGTCTGCACACATACAGTGTTGCCACACACACACACACACACACACACACACACACACACACACATCTGCCTTATATGGGGTACAGCATTTGAACATCAAAGTTTCAACATTGATTCCCTGACATAAAAACCTCGATGCTGACACACTTTGCATTGATGGGGGAATTTTTCATCAATGGGAAGTAAGGACCTTACTCTACTGTCTGTGAGATGTGATGTGAAGTTAGATATTTAAAGTAGCATGATGTGGGGGCACAGCCCCCCACATGGGGGTGCTGGGGCAAAGGCCCCAACATTGATACAGTTAAGTGTGGCGGTCAGTGTCAGTGTGTTGCGGGTCATTGTTGGGATGCATCAATGATGTCAGTGGGATTTTGTCGATTTGAAGAATTATGGTGAAATTTTGGTCACTGTGGCTTGGTGGATCAACTATATGGCATTTATTTACTCATACATCTAAGTCTAACTTTTACTGTATTTTGGATTAGCACTGTGTTTTGCATTAACTCATTGTACTAATCTATGGCATGACTGGGTAACCAAGGTAGGACCATGGAGATGTGGTGGATGTGGCCTATCTGGACTTCAGAAAGGCCTTTGACACCATCCCCCATAGAAGGCTGATTAACAAACTGCACAGCCTAGGGGTGAATCCTAAAATAGTTCTGTGGGTGGAGAACTGGCTGAATGGCAGGTGTCACAGAGTTATGGTAAACAGAGAATACTCTGGAGAGGGAGAGGTGACAAGCGGGGTGCCACAGGGGTTGGTGTTGGGGCAGGTCCTCTTCAATGTCCTTGTTGGGGACATTGCAGAAGGACTAGAGGTGAAGATATTTCTCTTCACAGATGATACAAAGCTATGCAATAGGGTGGACTTGCCAGAGAGCATTGAAAGAATCATGTAAGACCTTAAAAAACTGGGGAGCAAGCCCAGTGGCACTGAGGGTTGAGCCGCTGGATGCCACACCACATACTATGTTGGCGACCTGCGTTCAGGAGCATGCCCGGGTCATCGAAGGTCGGGTAGGGGGGAGGGAGGGATCAGGATTAAGCAGCCACAAGGCAACTCTCCTCTCCTGGGTAGAGACCCTGACACCCCCCACTGTCCAACTGCCCCAGGTGGAAGCCTGAGGGTAGCACAGGCAGGTAGGTGGCAAGCAGAGGGATGGCAGTGTGGAACCATAACATGCATGTCCCTCCACAGGTGCATGCATGATCGCGGCATGGGGAGTCAAGTGAAAATGGGGGAAAAATGGGGGCATAAACACAATTAAAAAAACTGGAGAAATGGTCTGAAGAATGGCAGCTGGGATTTAATGCAAAGAAGTGCAGGATCATGCAGATAGGGCACAAGAACCTATGAACAAAGCACAAATTATGTGGGGAGATACTGACAGTTACAAAGCAAGAAAGGGACTAAGGAGTTATCATCTTGCAGGACCTAACTGAAACTAGGCAGTGTGATAAGGTTGCTAGAAATGCTAACCAGCTGCTTGGATGTACAGAGAGGGGTAGCAGAAGTATAAAGAGAAAGATCATTTTGCCCCTGTACAATACACTCATGACATCGCACCTGGAACACTGCATCCAGTTCTGGAGGCCCCTTCTGAGAAAAAACATAGACAAGGTGGAGGTGGTGCAGTGGAGGGCAACTACAATGGTGCAGGGCATATGGGATAAGATCTATGAGGAAAGACTAGCCAGGTCAATATTTAAAATATTTATTTCATTTGGGTAAAGCATTTAAACCTATATATGATATACTAAATCTCAAGTGGCATATCCTGTAAAATACCACTTACAATGTGGTCATGCTTTTACCCATTATTTCTAATGAATTTGCCCAATGCAGATCTGTTGAGAGGTAGTTTCAATGTGGTCTTCCTTTTGCACATTTTTATAATGTGTTTTCCTAAAATATGCTTGCTGCTTGTTATATATTTAGTCTGGATAGTTCACAGAAGACTTGCCATCTTATTTTCAGTGGGGTTCCACATCTACACAATATTATGCTGCATTATGTAAAATCAGCACATGGTGAAAACAATATTTCACATCTGGACTAGGCTACTCTGAACAAATATATTATAAAAATGGTAAAATCATGACCCCACTGAAAACAAGATATTGTATCTAATCTGGGACATCCTGTGTAAATACAGTGCAAAAATTTGTAAATGAAGCTCCCTATGAGGATGAGCTGTAGCATCTCCCCTGTGTTATCCAGGATACACAATATAGGATATGAAATATTTGAAATCTACTGTAAACTGAACTTCATTGTGTTCCACATAACCAAGACTGACATAAACAAACAGTTTCTTTATTGTTTTATAACATATTAGATTGCGGTATTTATTTTGAATGTCATGGCCATGAGGATGGTGTGTACAGTATGTGTGTGTATATATCTGCTGTAGCTCAATATAAATATTTTTCCCCAAAAGCATAGTAAAAGAAGTAACAAATGATACCATTCCTTACTTGCCTTAGGGGTTAAAGTAGCAGCTGTCTCCTGCTATACTAACATGCATTCTAGACACTGCTGGTTGTGTTATGCACTTAGATTTGAAACCAGAAAATGTGGCTGTTTTCAGAGCTAAACATTTCACAATATGTTTGCCATCTAATGTCTAGTATAAGTATTTTTTTCAAAAAGCATAGTAAAATTAGTAACAAAAGATAACAGTTCTTTACAGATGTCTTCTGCTGCTGTTAACTGTGTCTGAGACAGTCCTTATCGGGTAGTGTCTTAAGAGGTTAAGAAAACAGTATAAATGTTTTTAGGAGATTCCTTGCTGGGAAAGGGTGACATGTATGAGGTATGAATCTTTCTTGAAAGAAAATACCTGCCCTGCTGAAGCTAGTAGCAAGAAAATATTTAAATGCTAAGTATTTAAATGTTCAAGTTGTTGCATTTTGAAGGAGGTAAACAAATCTCCAGTTTAATAGGCAACCAATATTTAACAAGCTGTTTCAGTTCCCATTGCTGTAATGTTGAGGAGGAAGGGAACAGGCAGGCTGAGAACACATGATGAGAACAGCTGTGCTTGCTGAAAGAGCTGATTTATGAATGTGTCTGTCAGCACATTGTTTTTGAAGTCCACGCACTTTCATGCCTGAACAGTGTCATGATCAGGCTTGCTGATTATTGGTCAAGCCCATTGCAGAGCCTCCTGCATTGGACCACTGTGACACACCTCTCAAAACCCTGTACATAGCAAAATGTTTGATTTGCTCTAGTGCGTACGGTGAACATAAAAATGGCAGCACCAGAGAAAGAGATATGTGCAAGGCACATAAGTAGTAGATTCAAATGCTGAATGTATACAAGCACAAAAGTAGCAGTTATAAATGAATGTGGTGCAACAATCACATGAAAGCATAAATTAAGGTAATTCAGGAATGGCCTAAGGGAGAGGAGTAGAGTAGGGGAGAAATAAAGGCAGAAGCATGCATGTCAGATAACAATATATTGATATAGGAAGGTAGAGTCCAATGCGGATGAAGCAAGTAGAAGAAATAGGACAGTGGCATGATGTAGCAGTGCAAAAGTATATGTGAAGAGAGTTAGGAAGGGGAAGCACATGAGAGGGGGAGGGCCAGTGGGTGGGAGGACTTCAGAACACATGTAGCATAAGAAAGGGGGTAGGAGAGATGAGGTGTGAGCAAAAGACTATGTGTGTGAGGACTCAGGAACAGGTGCAGAGCTGAGAAGAGGCAAGGTGGGATTTAAGAGAATGCTGGAACAAATATGTAAAAGGGCAGGTTAGGATCGCAGATGGAAGTGAGTTCCACAGAGAGGGCAAGGAAAATGCGAAGGCATACCGACCCACCACCAGGCGGAGTTTGAGGATTGTGAGCAGTGGTAGGCCAGCTGACCTTAAAGACCTTGTCACAGTTTTTCATTGGATAATGGTCTTGAGGCAGGGAGGAGTGAATTTGTAAACTAGTTTGTAGGTCAAACAAAGGGTGGAGTACTGCAATCTAGCTTTGAGAGAAGGCCAGCCAAGAGAGTTAAGAACTGAGCGGTGGTGCTCCCTAGAGTTAGCGCCAAGAGCGAAGCGAGCGATCCTATGGTAAGTTTGTATAAGCTTGGCAAGAGGGGAGACCTGGGAGGAGTGGAGAATAAGAGCTCCATAGAAGATAAAAGCAAGGACCCTGGTTTTCTGTTTTTACTGGTAATATCAGTAAAAATCAAGGAATCCTGCTTGATTTGCAGTTTTTGAATTCTTGTACCAGTGCCTCACATAAATTGCATTTCACTGCACAGAATCCTTAAGATTCCAGCATCTTTGTAAATTTTTTTTTCCTTTCTATGCCTCCTTCTCACAGCATCAGTTTCCATTTTTCAGAGATCCCTAGGCTGAGTATCCCATAGCTTCAGCCCAGGTAATGCTCAGGAGCTACTGTGGGCCTGCTCCCACCCTGCCTGGATTGTACCACCCAGGTGGAAAGGGAGGGGACCCCAGCCCGCCCCTCCATAGTCCTATAGTGTGTGTTTTGCAGCCCAGTGGGTCCCTTATTGAGCCTGGTTATAAAATCTGGGGCAGCCAGGTCCTCTCTACCAGTGGCCGATGTGGGGTGATTGTTACTTGTTGTCTAGTCTCTGTCCCTGAGGGCACCAGCACTCAAGGGGATCCAAGGAGGTAGAGCACATAGAGACATGCCACTGCTACAGAGTCTGGCTAGTGTCCTTTCCTCTCGATCGCTGTGCAGTCCCATTGCACCACCACCTATGGTCACCCAGGTTGTGGTAAAGCAGCTAGACCTGCAGCCCACCCTCCATGGAGGAAGAGATCAGCCTCCCCAGCCAGGTGCTCAATCCTACTCCCCTGGCCAGACCTCCAGCAACCCAAGTTCGCTTCTGACCAAGGGTCGTTGGCATTGCAAGCAGTAGTGCTACTGCAGTGCCGGCAGACTGGCTCAGATTTCAGCATCTTAAAATGAATCCTGCTGTGCTTTGCATTCTTTCTGCTTTGCTGCATTTACAGTCAATAAGGAAATCACTCACACTGCTTTGTTCTAACCAGCCATTCAGTTTAACCACCTATGCTTCCCACCAATCTCTCCATCAGCTGAGGACTGCTTTCCTTCCTGAAACCACAATTTTCATTTAGTATATACCTAAGCATCTTTTACTATTTATATTACACTGTATGCTACAAACAAAATACAAGTATCAGCACACATGGGCAGGGTCACTGGAAAATTGTGGGAAAAGTAACCTGAAACTGCAGAGATTTTTTGCAAAACTTGCTGGGAAATTGCAGGAGTTGTACTATAGACCCTAAGTGCTTTACAGTAAATCCTTTACTGTTTTTTGCAGCATATATTAGTCAGCATAAACTACTAAATGAATACACTGACACTTGAATATGTTTTAAATATGAAGAAAAACTTATGTTCCTAACATGTATCCTAAACGGATAAGATGTGTTGCCTCTCTTCCAAAATGTAAAAACGTCTGCCTCATACAGTGCTAAATCGATTCTATTTAGTGAGCTACAGAAAATCAATATTAAATAAATCCAGAATAAACAAATTGTCTGTTTATGGATGTAAAATAATGAAGCCTGATCAAAAGCTATTTACAGTAATCTGTCAGCTATTCACCCACTTTGGTGTAAGAAAAGTAAGCAGATGGAGTGGCAAATAATTCAGTTTTAGTAAAATGTTGTAAAGCGTTTAATGTTCATAATTTGCACTGTAGGTACTGTGCACTATTATTGAAATCATATATTAAAACATTATATATGGATGATATTATGGCTGTCAGTATGCCCTAGTGGTTAGAGTAACAAACAGTAATTGAACTGATTTCATCCAGTAGACTTGGGTTTGATTCCCACAACCTCCACTTTCATTCTGTGACTCCGACCTAGTCACTTAACCTCCCCAGTGCTCCTGGATCACCCCTGAAAACAGGCACTTCTGCATAGTGGACCTTATCCGGTTTACAAAGAATATAAAAAAAAATACCAGTATAGGTTTACTACATCAGACAGCAGTCAGGGTACCATGTAATTTACCTGAGTTTTACTCGGGCTGCGATAATTTTGTATGGGTAAACATAAATGTTCAGATACATTTTATATGTTTTATGTGCTTGTTTTTATACTTTAGTCAGGTTTTTATTATATTCTTTGCATGTGAGCATCTAGGTTGTAGATTGCTAAGCACGGGATCACTGTTACCAACTAGCTTATTCAAGTGTATAATCAGCAGGGCCATCCAAAATCCTCAGTTGTTTGAATGCAAACTAGTCTGAATGAAAATATCTTCACAAGGCAGAAACTGTTTTACTACTTTCAAAAAGACTTCACAGTTAGCACCCCATTTAGGTGAATGGAATAATTTGCACCTTTTCTCCCACCTGCTGTTTCAGTCTGTGACAACAAAAAGTTTTCTGATAGGCTGCTTCAATAAAAAGCAAATGTTAAGTGCTTCAGTGTATTTATGCTTGGCCAGCGGATTCAGAGAGCACATTCAAGGACACACAGAAGGTAAGACCCCAGGCTGGGGCTGTATGATGCTGGTGAGCAGAGTGGTGCTCAATTCACATCAGAGCTCAGACATGAAAACGGAGAGACACCCTTTTCATGGGGACCAAGTATAAGAAAGCAACCACATGTTTGGGAGATGCATGATTTTCCATTTGATGGTCCTCCATTAATCACTTGTGGATTTTTAGAAGAAGGCACATTATTTTAAAGAAGCAAATTCAGGCAGTTTTTTTTTTTTGCTCCTCCTACCACCTGGCCATTAACTCCTTCAGGCCTGTCAAGGCTCCCTACCACCACTGTTGAGTCCTAATCACCATTCGTGGCCCCTTATTTCCATGCTACCAGGTAACCCAAAGTAACCCTTCACTGGGTGGGCCCCTACCCCCTGTGGGAGGCTACCAGGGGAGGATAATCACCCCAAAAAGCTTCCTGTTTATCCCAGGCATGGCAGGGGTCAGAAGGGACACATGTGTCTGGGACATCAGGCCTATGGAGGGACCAGAAGCCATCCTTTGGTTGGCCAGTGGGCGTTTTCCTATTTTCTTAGTAGCATGACAGACCACATGATGTCAAGGCACAAGCCAATGTCCATCATGCTCCCTCCCGCAGTGAGAGCTGATGTGTTGGCGTGCCTCTTTCTTCCACCAGGGACCAGCAAACACTGAGCCGTGAACCCACCCTCCCTCCCAGGGGAAGGCAAGTTGTCGTTGGACACTCAAGTCTTCACTCCCACTACCAGCTGGCCCTCCAAAACCCAAGTCTGTTCACGAACCCTGGTCAGTGATGTCACAGGCAAAAATCCAAATCAGGCAGTTAAATGATATATAGGAAAAAACAAAGGTGATCCACCTTAGTGGTGGTGGTTTAGATTAATTCACATCTGAGTTCTAACAAACGAAGAGACTAAAGCAAAGAGTAATTGGTAACTTGTGCATATGGGGTGTGGGTGTTGAAGAAAGGGGATCATAGCGCTGCCACTACTGCCATCACCCCTGAGGGATGTGGACTGCATTGTTGCTACTGCCATCACATCTGAAGGGTGGGGGCCATAGTGCTTCTGCCATCACCACTGGTGGATGGGGAATGTAGTACTACTGCTGCCATCCCATCTGATGGATGAGGCCCATAGTGCTGATACTGCCATCACACCTGAGGGATGGGGAATATAGTAGTTACCATCACACCTGAGGGATGTGACCATAGTGCTGATACTGCCATCACACCTGAGGAATGGGGAATGTAGTATTGCTGCCATCACACTAAGGGATGGGTGCTGCAGTGCTACTGCTGCTTCCATCACACCTGAGGGAGGGAGGCCATAGTGCTGTTGCTGCTGCCATTGCACCTGAGGGATGGGAGATGAAGTGCTGCTTCCATCACACCTTAGGGATGGGTGCTGTAGTGCTGCGACTGCCATCACATCTTGTACCTAAAGTAACTTTAAATTGGTACAAGGATGAAGGATGAAGGATGTGCAGTAGTGGAGGTCAAAATTGTTAAATGCATGTTAGCAGAGTTACAAATTGTTAAATAAAGTACACAAAATCAAACACCTGAAAAAATGGATTTTGGGTTAGTAGACAATATCATTTTTTACAATGTGCAAAATGGAATTTGCCCTTTCTCAGTCTTGGTAAACCGGTGTCCCTGGATAAGAGGAAGAAGGGAGGACAAAGCTATGGCCCAGCAGGAAGAGGGAGTTAGGTAGGGCTGAAGGTGGTAAAACAGTCCTAGTTTCTGGTGAAGGGTCTTGACAACATTTGTGACATGGGTATCAAAAGTGAGGCTGGAATCTAAGGTGATACCTAGATATTTAAAAGATTGTACCAATTCAAGAGGGTCACCTCAGGAGGAGGTAATCACAAGAGGGGGCAGAGAGGTTAGCTTAGGGGTCCGATGATATAAGAGCATAGATTTAGCCTTCTTGGTGTTAAGCACAAGGAAATTGTTGAGAAACCATGCCTCAAGATTCTGGAAATCCTGCTGCAGTTAGAGGTTCAGCGAAGATGGGTCAGAGGAGGATCTGTACTGGATGGCATCATCAGCTTACATCTGGACTGATGATCCACTGCAGTGCTGCAGAAGCTCGTCAATAAATAATGAGAACAGGAGAGGGCCTAGGATAGACCCCTGGGGGGGGCACCATCCATTATGGCACTTAAAGGGGAAGTATGGCCGGCCCATTTAACACATTGAGTGCAGCCTGTGAGGTAGCTCGAGAACCAGTTTAAGGATAGGGAGTCTAGGCCTAGTGATACTACTGTTTGGAGCAAATGATTATGACTGACAAGGTCAAAAGCCTTGGTTAGATCAACAAATATTGCACTGGTGACTAGGCCTTTGTCCACAGAGCTGAGGATATCAGAAGTTACCTTAATGAGGGCAGTGTGAGTGCTGTGGGATTTATGGAAGCCATGCTGGTACATGGAGAGAGTGCTATTAAGCTCTAGATGAGATTGTAGTTGAGAGTGGATGATTTTTTTTCTGGATTTTAGCAAGGGGGCAAAGGATGGAGATGGACCAGTAGTTCTCAAATGCAGAGTTTGGGCCGCTGTTATGGATAGGAGCAACTATTGTAGCTTTCCACTTGCAAGACACAGTGCTTGAGCAGAAATATTTGTTGAAGAAGAGAAGCAATGGCAGGAGCACCTAATTTTAAAAAGTGGGGTTCCAGGGAGTCAAACCCAGCTGAGGAAGTATCTTCGATATCATTCAGCCTGGCATCAGCCTCCCAAACTTTTAACAAAGTCCTGGTAGTGCTGGCTGCAAACTATGCATAGCAATGGGAATTACCAACAGGAAGGTGGAGATCATTCTGCCAACATACAGGTCTCCAATGAGACTGCACCTACAGTGTAATATTGGTGCCCTTGTCCTAAAAAGGATATCAACTTGCTGGAAATGTTCAACAGAAGGGCAACCAAGATGATACAGGACCAGCAAGGCAACACCAATGAGGAGAGGCTAAGGGGGCTCAACATGTACTCTTCTGAGGTCAGAAGGGAGAAGGGGCACATGACTGATACCTTCAAGTACCTCAATGGCACAGACAGGGTGAGCACTGAGGACCTCTTTAGCCTTAGTGGCAACAAGGTCACTAGGGGTAACAGCCTTGAGGTGGTGGGGAAAGGTTCAGGAGAGAGATAAGGAGGCACTTTTTCACCAAGAGGGTGGTGACTAAGTGGAATGACTTGCTGGAGGAAGTGGTATCCCTAAAAATGGTGGACAGCTTCAAGAGAGTTTGAGACAGGGTGAGAGGGAAGTTGAAGGTAGAAGGGGGAGAGAGGGGGGGGGCGTTTGACAGGGGTCATGGGGGGGGGAAGGGAGCTGTTCCCTCTGTAAACACAGTGGGAACTGCACACTTGAGCAGACTATAGGACTGTAAGCCCTTTATGTGCTGGTGCATTGATATGATTGTATGTTTGTATGCACTAGGCTAATACACATTATCCCCTACCTGGACAAATGACTAATTCAGACAAGGTCCCATTAGAAAGTGACACTATCAGCATCTGGAGCACTGCAATGCTTGCCCAACCATGGATGAGTTGTAAACAGCCAAAAAAGGCATCTCAACCCAACACAGTGGATAGAGCACATCAAGGTAACAACAGACATCAAACAGGCTCCAGTCTTCCCATTCATGGACAGATTCTACAAGATAACACTGACCTGTCTCATCACCATCAAGATCCCAACAAAGCCAGTAAGGCAATTTCTCCAGATCCTCAATCTAATGGCCTCTTGAATTGTTATTGTATCAAGGGTATGCCTACACATGAGACAACTTCAGTTGTGTATCCTGAGCACATGGGACTGTGAATTAGGGGACTACCAAGTGGTCATCAGCCTCCCTCAGAAAGTCCTAGTCTCCCTTCAGTGGTAGACCAAGAGACACAATCTCCTTAGGGGGTGCTACTTTGTGAGCTGTACTCCAGGACTATTGTTAATGGCACAAGCTTGATGAAATAGAGTGCAATGCTGAACTCAAAATCAGCCCAGGGCAAGTGAACGCCATCCAAGTCAACACTTCTGATCAACATTTTGGAAATGAGGACAATCAAGTATACCTTGTTTCTATGTCAACCAATAACCCATAGTCAGACAACCAGGTATCCATCACCTAACTCAAAAAACTGGGTGGCATCAGAACTGTGGGCATGATCAAAGGGACCCTCAAGGACCTTCACTGAAGAGAATGGAACATAAAAGCCATAGCAGCAATCCACTTGGCGGGTTCTCTGGAATGCATTCTTCTCAATATAACATCACTGGGGGGGATGGGGCACCAGAAATGCTGTAGATCTCATGGTGCCAAAAGACAACCACTAACTGCCCTACTTCCTATCAAGATGCAAAGGACAAAGAGCTCAGGCAGTGGAAACAATATATGACCCTTGGACATAAAATCAGGAGGGAGAGAGGTGATATGATTTAAACATTCAAACACCTTAAGGGCATTAACAAGGTGAAAGAGTCTAACATGTTTAAATATAAGAAAAATAGCAGGACAAGAGGACACAGCATGAGATTAGAGGGAGGTCGATTAAGGGGGAATGTGAGGAAATTCTTTTTCACAGAAAGGGCGGTGGATGCATGGAACGACCTACCTCAGGAAGTGGTGGCTATGAATACAGTGCAGGGCTTCAAACAGGCATGGGATAGGCATAAGGGAGCAACACAGATGAGTATGAATAGATAGACCACTGACAGAGCAAAGTCCGATGGCACATTTATAAGGTAGAAAAAGAAATAGGCAGACTGGATGGGCCTTGCGGTCCTTATCAGCCATCAACTTCTATGTTTCTATGTTTCCCACCAACACTGATGATGCCACGTATTTTGAACAAGATCAGATCATTGGAGTCCTCAGTAATCATAGTAGCCCCAGACTGGCAATGCCATCCCTGGTACTCTCTTCTAGTAGTGCTCTTAATCAGCATACCATTCAAACTATAGCCCCACCAACACCTCTTAATGCTAAAGACAAATCAAACACATGAACCCAACAGCACTCAAGCTGATGGCATGGCTATTGAGAGGCAGAGGTTGCTAGCTATGAGGTACTCCAACAAGGTGGCAGACACCCTAACTGTCTCCAATAGACAGTCAGCAAACAAAATGTATATCTGATACTGGATAAGGTTCCACTATTGATTCGTGGAACCAGGCAAACAAAGTAATTCTCCCTCTCTCCCTTACATATTCTCATTCCTGCTCCAAAGAGCTTAGAATGGCAGTGAGCGGATGTGGGAAGTGATAAGTCAGACACTCTTTTTTCTTGAAGAACACACAAAGCTTGAGAGTTACTGTATAATCATAGAGAGGAGCGCCATATCTTACAGGCATCCCTGTAACAATCTTAGCACTTTTCTTTCTTCCTAATCAACCAAGAGATACCTAAATAGAAACTCTTTCTTTACTGAGAGCATGATGTTAAAATATAAATGCCACGAGGCTCGCCTGTCTCCGAGCCTATGTGCAGCTGTGTTATCATTTTAAAGGAATATGCAGCACTGGGACCATACAGAATAAAATAGCGGGGTAGACAGAATGAGATACCATGATGGGAGGCCACCCCTTCATTGTAGAAAATGTGAAAAGAACGAAAGAAAGAAGGTACTACTGCAGTAGATTTGAAGTACAAGGGAATAGGAAGAGGAATGTCCCATGATGTTTTTGGGGGGGGGGTCTCAACTATCACAAGGGCCTTTCCTGTTCTTCTCTCAGAGTGCAAGCAGAGGCAATAGGGACAATCACCAGACCTTTACCTATAGGCTGTTTCATCAGCTAACACCCTTGGATTCATACTGGGATGCATAATGGAAATTTTAGGACAGAAAGCAATAAGCCCATGAATACTGGACTTCACTGTTTAGTGGTAATAGTCCTTGTGGGACTCGTATTGGGAATTTTAGGGCAGAAGAAGGAAACAGGCCCTTAAGTACTGCCCCCCACATTCCTGTTGTGGTAAGACTTATAAAGGCCCTCCAGGCCACCCATCCCGCATCTAGAGTACCACTACCTCTGTGGAAGCTCAACTTAGTACTCAATGCACTCACCAAAACTTCTTCAAACCAGTGCAATTGGTGTAGCCCTATTCCTAGGTTCAGAATAGGAATGAGGGATGGGGAGATAGTTAGGTGTGGTGACTGTGGGGTGGTCTTCTCTGGGGTACTCTATGGAGGAGGGGGCACTGCCCCATCTGCAAGGCCCTTGTGGCACTCCATGTGCAGCTGACAGCAGCAAGAGGTGAGATATCTCTTCTGTGTGATCAACTCAGCTGGGGCATCTGGGTCCTCCACTCCCACAGAGGCCCACTGTTCCGGGGGGAGGTAAAGAATGGTGGTGAGAGGGAGGGGAAAGGTGGCCAGGGCTAGCCACAAGGACATTTATCACTCTCATCACTGCAATTTATATTCATCTGCTGGCTGTTTGTCCTTGGGTGATAGGTACAAATAAAATGTGATTATCTTAATACATAAAAATTCTTTGGGTTTACTCCTTAAAATGATCTCAGCCTTATTTAGGACAAATTTATACTCCCGTGACACCAGATCAACCCCATTTAGACAGTATATTGTCCCATGTTTTAAAAAAATTCCCTTGGTCAGAGGTCTCTGCTATAGAAAGGTGCTTTGTACTATAACTCCCTCCCAGCAGAGATAAGGGATGCTCATTTAGTCTCAACTTTTAAAGGTCTAGCAAATGATTATTTAAGTCTAAAGACTGTCTGTCAATGTTTTGATATTGATTGAATGTACTGATTTGTTGTATATTTGTATCTGTAATTTATTGTGTTTAATGGTTGTTTATAAAACTTGTCACTAATGAAAATGGGCATTTATGCTGATTGGCTTACAAGTATAAAAATAAATTGTCCAGCCCCTCACCATCCTAACAGCAAATTGTTTTGCACCCTTGAAGGAGCCTCAGGTACCTGACTCCACTGAGGGAGACTCTGAGTCAGTTGGTGGAAAGGAGTAGGACAACGTGAAGACATCAGGGGGAACAAACAGAATGAAAGCACTTAGGAGAGTCCTGATGGCTGGGGATTCAATGATCAGAGGGTAGAGAGGGTGGTGAGAGGAGGGTTGGATGGAAGGGGGATAGGCAGGTACCTTCCTGGTACAATGGCCATCTGAGATATAGACAGGATGGGGGGACAGCAGTGAAGAAGGGGGAGTTGGGGGTACTGGTACACCTGGGAACCAATGATCTGGCAAATCTGACTGTGAAGACAGTAAAGCAGAACTATCACTGTCTGTAAAACAGATTGAAGGCACACTGGGCCTCCCTGGCCTTTTCTAATGTCCTTTCTATGTAGGGTGGAAGGGAAGGGAAAGACAGAATAAGCAGAGAGGAGATAGATGAGTTTAATGGGTGGCTAAAGTGATGTTGTCCAGAGATGGAGTACCACTTGTGGGAGACTGGAGGGAATTCTGGAACAGGAGGCTGTTCAAGTGTGATGGCCTTCGCCTGATGAAAGAGGGGGCCAGTGCACTGGGATGGAAGATTGATGTCATTATGAGACAGTTAAACTGACAGAGTTTAGGGAAACCATAGTGGCAGGAAAGAGAAAGGGGAACCTAGCAAGTACTCCCCCTAATCTAGGAGGTTGCAGAAGCACAGTGGGCAAAAATAGGGTTGAGGTGCACACTGGGCTAGGGGGAAAGGACCAAGGCTTCTGCTAAATTGTCATATAATATTGGTATTGAAAGCCTAGCTTGCCATTCTACCCTCCAAGCTTTTTTTTATTATCTCTTGACTAATATGGATCCATTCAGCGTTCAACTGTTTTTTTTTTTTAATCTAGGCAAATTTTCCCAGTGAAGCTGCTCAATAAGAGATCTATGATCCATAAATTCCCATGAATGCATATGGATAGTCTGAATGCGCAATGTAGGGATATAAATATAAAATCAATTCTGGTGGAGATGGGCCGCTGGAAGCAGATATTCCTACCTGTTGTAAACTTGGATCTATAAGTGTCCACTAGTCCTGCTGTGGATACTATGTTCTGTACAACTAAGGAATTGCAAAATAATGCATTGGTTTTTAGCTCCCTATCTGACTGTTTCATCCCACAGTTATAGTCACCTGCCCAGATAATCATGCATGAGGTATGTAAATAGGGTTGTACCTCTTTAAATACAGCAACTCTTTGTGCATTGGTTTTTGGAGCATAAACAGTTAATAAACGGAATCTTTCTTGTGAGTTAATAATATCTAATAGTAGAGCCCTTCTTGGGTGAATATCCACTAATCTAGAAACCTTTATGTCTGGGTTTGTGAACAGTATACTTACACTGTCACGCATATCTTCCCCTGTGGACCAAAAAGAGGAGCCACTGTTCCATATATTGGAGGCCAGGTATAATTCCTGATTAGTTTTAAGCCTGGTGTCCTGTATACTAAAAATGTCACTGGTTCCCCTTTGAAATATGTGTAATATTGTTATTCTTTTCCTATGGCCTTTAATACTGTTTACATTAACAGTAGTGATGGTTAAGGGCCCAATAAATTATTGTAAGGATGAGAGTCATTTCATTTCACTAAGAGGTCTGTGAAAGTTTCCTGCACCATGTGCACTTTGCAATAGAGTTGTCCCCCCCCTTCTCCTTCTTTATCAGAAGAGTCTGTCATGGTGGAGGCAATGGAGGAAGTTTTTGATTCTTCCTTTTTGGAGTTCCCCCACTGGCCTTCATTAGATAAGGCTGCATATGTATTCCCCGACTTCCAGGAGGTTTTAGCTTTCCCTTTCCCATTTCTTTTTTGTTGTGCCTGGTGGGGGAAGCAAAGGCTTTCCCTTGTGTGGTTCCTTTCTTCGGGCTTACTACTTTAAATGACGTACTTGGATTTGGAGGGGGCCATAATCTCTGAACCAGTATGACTCCCAGTTAGCATCATAGATGTAGTGCATGTCACACTGGTTGCAGCAGTGGCTGTAGTCACTATAATACCAATGGGACGCTGTAGGCTGAGCCAAAAACCAGCTCATATGTGCCACTCTGAGTGGAGCCCCCCCCCCCAACCTCTGTCTTGTGGCTCAAGATTTTGGGTCACAATCTGTCCAGGATTTTCCATTGCATCCAATTCCACAGTGATGTTTATTGAATGTGCAGCTTCTTGACTGATTTAGCAAATCTCAAGATATGTAGATGCATTTCTACAAACCAAGGTAGTGAAACTGATGTCTTATCTTAGGAATAATGGCAATTTACTAGCAACCCTGGAGGGACTTTTCTGGCAAAAGATTACTGGTGGATTCCAGTTGACCTCAAGGCTTTAAACACTACATCATGAAGATGGACTATCAGAATGCAGATACTTCATTGATCAAAGTCCTAGTAACATGCAAATAATGTTACTTATTAAGTCAATTGGTTTTACTCTATGCCACAATGCTTTTGAATTCTCTGAACAACACTATTTATAGGTTTGTAGTAGGGTGATGGGGACCTGTACGGCCCCATCAAATGCAAACCAATTTATTGGCCTTTAGGAAATGGAGTATATTTCTGAGGAAGACTCTCCACACACAGATGACTGTCATGTGGAATCATTACATTAATGACATCATCTGTGTATGGAACAGCAATGAAATGAGGGTGTCTGAATTTCTATATTGGACAGATAACAACCATGTTAATCTGCATTTCACATCAAAGATAACTGAAAAAAAGCATAGCTTCCTAGATGTCAAGTTAGAGGGGATCCTAGGTGAAACTGTGGCAACAAAGGGTTTTAGAAAACCCACTGCAACAAATTCCTAGATGCAAGACAGTAGTGCCATCCTCACACACTAAAGAAATCCATTCCATGTGCACATTTACTTGTTAGAAGAAATTTAAGCAGAGGTACAGAATTTGAACTGCAATTCACTGAATTAATGGTATGGTTTAGCAAGACAGCATACAAGTCCAACATTTTTAAAGAGGCAAAAGAAAGAATTTCAAAAGTACCTAGGTGAGTCACACTACAGAAAAAAAAATAAAAGAAAACATTGCAAACAATCTGGTCACTTTTTCAGCAGAGTTTAACTCTGTTGCAGGTAAAGCAGCTTCAGTGATCCACAGAAACTGGGGAACTGTGATGTGGGATGCAAAACTAAAGGAGGTCCTAGGAGAAAAGCCTTGAATAAGTTTTCCGAGGCCAACAAATATACAGTAAAAGATAAAACTGCACACAGTAGGTGCATACTGCCCAAAACTGAAAACAGACAGATGTGGTTACAAACAAGACCCTTGTTTTTTTCCCCAAAGTAAACATTATAAAAGATGTAAGCACTCTACCCTTGAAAGACACTTATTGTAATTAACTTTTTATTAGAGTTTGTATTTCAAAGACAGAGTGATTACCATATGCAGGTAGTCAAATACCCTTGCAAGACATTTCAACTTCAATTAACAAAGGAAGAATATGAGATCAGGAAGTTTATTAGCTGCAATGTCTCTTCTGCTGTTTATTCCCTAGTGTGCTCCTGCAGCTGTATACAGTACATGTTGGTAGGACAATACGTCCTCATGAAAAGACAAAAGACATTACTGGAGCACGTAAGGGACATTATGAGGAGAATGGAGGATACCACAGTAGAAATGTGTTTTAAAATGCATCATAATTTGGATCCAGGCTGTTTGTGTCAGTTAAGGCAGAAGAAAGCGGGGAAGGCAGTCAGAATAGCAAAGGCCCAAACTGAGGAAAAGATAGCCAGCTCAATTAAGAAGGGGGGTAAAACCTTTTATAGGTACATTAGTGAATGAAGCAAGACCAAGGGAGGGATAGTGAGGCTTAATAAAGGGGAGGGTGGTGGGCAGAGGATGAAAGTGAAAAGGCAAAGATACTGAATGAATACTTTTGTTCAGTATTCATAAAAAAAGAGGAGATGGACATACCTAAACCAAACAATAGAAGCACTCTGGATAGGGGGGTTGATACCAGTCCATTCACAGAAGAAAGGGTCATGAAAGAACTCCTAAAACTCAAAGTAGACAGGCAATGGGGCCTGACAGAATTCACCCTAGAATTCTGAAAGAACTAAGGGAAGAACTAGTGACACCATTGACTACCCTTTTTAACAAATGATGGGAGTATGGTGTGGTACCTGAGGACTGGAGGAAGGCGGGTGTGATTCCCCTTCACAAAAGTGGGAGCGAGGCAGAGGCAGGAAACTACAGACCTGTTAGTTTGACCTCAGTGGCAGGGAAAATGATGGAATCACTTCTTAAAGAAAAACTGATGAGTGCCTAGAGGCCAGCAGGGTACAGGACTCAAGGTAGCATGGACTCACAGTGGGAAGGTCATGTCAGACGAATCTAATAGATTTCTTTGACTGCGTGATGAGGGAGGGGGCTGTGGACATGGCCTACCTTGACTTTAGCAAAGCATTTGACGCAGTCCCACACAAGATTAATAAAGAAGTTAGCCAGCCTTGGAGTGGGTCCCAGGGTGGTAGCCTGGGTAAAAAATGGCCGAACAACAGGATGCAGAGGGTAATAGTAAACAAACCCCACTCCAAAGAAAGGGGGCTTACTAACAGAGTACCGCAGGGTTCAGTATTGGGGCCAGTCCTCCTTTAATGTCTTCATAAGTGACATTGCAGAGGGACTGGAAGGAAAAGTATGCCTCTTTGCAGATGACACAAAGATCTGCAACAGGGTTGATACACAAGGGGGGTGGAAAGGATGAGATGGGACTTGGCAAGGTTGGAGGAATGGTCAAACATATGGCAGCTTAGATTCATTGCAAATAAATGCAAAGTAATGCACCTTTGAAAGAAAAACCCAGGGCAAGAGTACACAACATTGGGGGGTTACTAACAACAACAAAAAATGGAAAGGGACCTGTGGGTAGTCATATCAGATGACCTAAAGGTAGGCGGACAATGTGAGAAGGCAGTTAGGAGGGCAGGGGGGATACTGGGATGCAGAGGGAGAGGCATCACCAGTAGAAAACAGGAAATTGTCATCCCTCTATACAGACAGTTGGTGAGACCCCATTTAGAGTACTGCGTGCAGTTCTGGAGACCCCATCTCTGCAAGGATATAGGATGGAGGCAGTCGAGAGGAGGGCAACTAAAATGGTGCAGGGTCTGCACCAGAAACCATATGAAGAGAGACTAAAGAAACTTAATATGTATATCCTCGAGGAAAGGAGTGAGAGGGAGCACATGATAGAAACTTTCAAGTACCTCAAGGGAATCAGCAAAGTCCAAGAAGGTAGCATCTTTCAGAAAAAGAGATGTGCAAGAACAAGTGGGCACAGTTTGAAGATGGGGGGATGGCTCAGGAGTAACACGAGGAAGTGTTTTTTCACAGAGAGGGTGGTGGACACATGGAACAGCCTTCTTGAGGAGGCCATGGGGTCAAAAACAGTGGGGGAATTCACGAATGCATGGGACAGACATAAGGCAATCATAGTGGAGGACAGGAGGAAGTAAGCTGTTGGTTAACTAGGATCTGCAGCTTATCCAATAGGTAGGGAAAAGGGCAGACTGGGTGGGCTAAACGGTCCTTATCTGCTGTTAAAGTCTATGTTTCGATGTTTCTGTGGATAGGAAGAACTAAGTATGCTAAATTTTATTTATTTATTTATTTATTTATTGAAATGTTTCATCAGGAAGGATACACTGAGCAACTTAATGCTCGTCTCACGGTACGTCCTGGGGGAAGGGGGAGTGGGAAATTTCAGCATATTTAAATGATACAAAAACAAAGCATAATACGGTACAGAGACAGGAGCATATTAAAATATGACAGTCAATACATTCAGGTAATACAATGCAGTCATACAGGAGATTCATGATGATTCAAAACAACAAGAGAGGGAAGCATGAGTAGCAAGACACATTTAGTAAGTGCTAGGTAATTTAGAGCAAATAGGTGGAGGGAGAGGGGAGGGATGGGAGGAGAGCAGTATACAAGGAGAGGGTCAAGCGCAAGAGCAGTTAGGGATCAGATAGTTGAGTAAAGCTGAAGTGAGGGAGTTCAGTGATGAGGAGTGGCGAATTTGCGGGGGGGGGCATTCCACAGTTTTGGAAGGTGGTGTGAAAAAGCTTTTTGGCCAGAGGATGTAGATCTGCTGGGGATAGAGAAGGTACATAGGTTGTCAGATCTCAGTGAGTAGTGGTACTAAGTGAGGAGAAGAGGTAGGAGGGGAGAGAACCAAGCCAGTATTTCGAGATGAATTTGGCACCGTGTAGCATGCAACGATTTGGAAGCGTGAGGAAATTTAGGGACCGGTAGAGTTCTCAGTGATGGGTGAGGTAGGGGGCATCTAGAGCAAAGTGGCAGAAGGAATTATAACGAGTATCCAGTTTGGCTAGGGAGGGTTGCGGGGCAGCGCCATAGACTATGTCACAGTAGATGAATATTGGCAAGATCATTTTCAGTACTAGCTCATGCCTGGCCACAAGTGGGATACAGCTGCTATTTCTGTATAGGGCACCGAGCTTAGGCTTAAGTTTTTTCTGAATTGCCTCAATATGTGTTGAGAAGTTGAGGTGTCTATCAAGCCAGACACCAAGATACCTGAATGAGGGTGAGTCCTCCAGTACTGTCCCATCTAGGGTGTGGAATGTGGGTAAGGTAGTTTAATTCCTTGTTATGTTCACTGTTTATTTGTTCCACTGTCATCTTCTTTTATCTATGTGAGGACTCTAACTTATATTAAGCAGGGATTAGTCTTTAGGATGTCTGTGGATACATGTGAATAATACCCAACAATTGAGCAGTGGGCAATGGGACCACCCAAGGGCGTGATGAGGCCCAACACCACTGGCGGAGGGCCTTATACCCCATGAAAGGTCCGGTATTGCCCATACCATCCACCCTGGAGGGTATTATTGCACTTAGAAAATGGGCTCTGTGGCATTTGTATATGTGAGTTACAAAATTTAAGAAAATGTTTTTTTAAAAATAGATGAAGTATGATGTTTAAGTCTTTATGTTGTAAATTAGTCCCTGTGTTGTTCCATCTCCTGTTCTCCCTCCTCCCCCACAAAACATTCTGTTGTACCTATCACCCCCACATCATGACATCCACAATAAGATATAATTTTCCCTGAGCAACCTCTTACCATCCTTTTTGATATTTAAAAAAATAAGAAAACACAGTTCTCTGCCATTCCTGTAGTAACACGCTTTTTTTTCAGTTTTGCAGTTGGGATGAGATGTGGCAGTTAGACACGCATCCCTGCGATGTACAGCAAATGCAGGAAGTAGAGTTGGAGTCAGAAATCTCAGGTAACAACACAACTCTTTAAATGCTTTTTCTTTCCTTTTTATTTACCACAGCACCAGTCTTACAGTTTCTGATTTGGGCTGAAATTTGTCACTTTGCTAGTGAGTCGCTTAGCAGTGCCATGTCTTTCGAGCTGATGAGATCGGCATTGAGCAATGTGTGGAGCTGTGTTCTAGAGGAGCTGCAGGGAGCATGTAGTGCTATTTTTGGTTGTAAAAAATTGAAAGGGACTGAGACCAATGGGGGGGGGGGGCCTTGGCCACAAAATGACCTTTACTGCCCAGGTATGGAAATGCACTGCCGGCTCATTACCATTTGGGATATTCACCAAGCAGGGACTGTTGGTGCAGTACAGGACAGACTACTGTGAAGCTGCTCTCAAGCAGGGCCTTCACTTCACTCCATAAAAGAAAAACAAAATAAACAAAAATGATAACAGGGTATTGGGGAATGTGACAATTCTCTGTTTTATGTTTGCTGGTTTGTGTCTTGTGTGCATGGTGGGGTTGAGTCGCTCTTCCGTCTCGCTTAGCCAGCCACAAAACAATGGCGGTTATTCAGTTTTAAAATTCAGGGTGCCCAATGATATGCTAAGTAATGAGGCACCCCAAATTGACACGTCTTTCTTACAGGGTTATATTGAAAAATACCTGCCCGCTACTGCTGCAGTCCTAGCCAATCAGAATGCTAGAATTTACGTGCCCATTTTCTAAGATTAAATTGGAGCTTCAGCAAAGTGGAAACTAGGGGCATAATTTTCAAAGGGGGGTGCAGGGCTTGTGTCAAGCCCTGTGTCACCCCTCTTTTCTTTGGCACAGCTGTGCTAAACATCTTTTTTCCAACTGCACCCGATTTCTGTAGGTCGGGCACAGTTGCAACATTTAATTTATAGCAGCTTGTGCCAAATATTTGACACAAGCACCATGGAAAGGGTACCCGGAACTGCCAGAAGCTAGACCAGAACAAATTGGCCTAATTTGTGAAAACTGGTACTGAGGATAGAAAATCCCAATCACTAGCCAGGAGAATGGTGCAAGCCCCATGTGCCATGTTTTCAGTGCACACAGGGTTTACGACATTTGAGACTGTTTGAAAATCCAGTCTCAGATATTTTCATTGAAAGGTGATTTGAATATGTGGAAACAGACAGTGATTTCTGAAAACAAAGACTTTGGAAACATGGACTCTTATTCTGCTTACAGATTTAATTGCATACAGTATATGATGAATCTGAATAAATAATACATTATGAATGGACTTCTATACCTCAAATGCTAAAACTGTATTTTGGGACACCAATGTAATTGATATTTAGTCAGGATTTCATTTTAGATTGTAGGCTTAGCAACATTTGTTCTAAATATGTGTGTTTTCCTGTATTGTATATTTAATGGAGTCATGTATTCACTGCACTTTTGCACATTTTTTAAACACTTTATTTAGAATTTATACTGGGCTATATGAAAAATGTGTAGCGAGTGACATTGAGCCATATAGCCTTAAATGTAGAATTACTTACACCTTGATTCCATAGTAACAGTCCACCTATAAAGTTGAGCTCCAAAGAAACTAGATACACCTTTTGAAAAAGCTCATGAGAAGCAGAACACCAAGGCCCAGATATTCAAATTGCACCAGGCTGTGGCTCAAGCCTGGGTGCAGCTCAACTTGGCTGCGCAGGGGCATGGACTGGGCGATATTCAACGGAGCTGCGCCATGGCTCAGCATCATTGAATATCGCACCCATTGCCATCCGCAGTGCGTATGGCACAGTGGCACTGCGCTAGTGCCAGTGGCCAGAGAGGAGCATGAGGATGCGCTAGCACAAGTTCCATTGCGATAGGTACAACAACTGCGATATTCTAAAGTCGACATGCAAATGGGGCCATAATGTATGCAAGGCACAAATGGGGCCATTTGCAAGTCATTATGGCCCCATTTGCATACAGGTGTGCCGATCCACGATGACTTGCGCCTGGCACCCTGTCAGGCAGCAGCCATCGGAGACCGATGCCCCCTGCAGCATGGCAATGTGTCCCACAGCCTGATCATGGGCTGCATTAAAAAAACAGAATAATCCTATATCCTTGGTGATCCAGTGGACCGCTGGCCGCCCGATCACGGGATTAAAATAAATGTATTGCCGAATCCTATATCCCTGGTGGTCCACTGGACCGCTGCCTGCCTGATCGCGGGCTAAGTAAACAATGGAATTAATTCTATATCCCTGGTGGTCCAGTGGACCGAAGTCTGCCTGTTCGCAGGCTTAAGTGTGAAAATATAGCTAACCCCTATATCCCAGGTGGTCCAGTGGACCGCTGCCCGCCCGATCGCGGGCTAAGTAAACAATGGAATTAATTCTATATCCCTGGTGGTCTAGTGGACCTGTCCACCTGATTGCAGGCTGAATTAAAAAAATAATAACACTGGGGGATCACGTGATGAGCTAGTGGTGGAAGGACGAATTGAGCGCTGCTCCCAGGCCCTGCTAAACCCGACAAAGTACTTAAACATCCCCGATTTTAGTGCAGGGTTTGGAAAGCTTAATTCTGATCTGTAATTGATTTCTGTATCCATTGAGGAGTCAGGCTGTGTGGATCGGGGAAGTTGCTGTGAGAGAGGCGTCTCATCTGTGGACCGCTCGCTATGGAGTGCGGAAGCCTCGAAGTCCTCGATGCACGAGCGCCGGCAACAAAGCGACCTAAACCCCCCTCACCAGTGCCAGAGGACCAGGAGGAATGCTTGGGTGTAGAAAGAAAGCCAGGCACCGTCGGATGATATTGCTGAAATAAAACGCTCCTTGGGGCTGGTAGCGATTCTCTGCTTTTAAACCGGCGCTGAATGCCCTGGCACAAAGAATAGGGATGTGGAGGTTAGAATTACCTCCCAGGGCGGAAAACCTCGGTCCACGAGCAGGAATTGGTGACATTGAGGAGACAGGTGAAAAAGCTCGAAGATCGGGTTGATGACCAGGAATCTTGCAGCCGAAGAAACAACTTGATTTTAGCAGGTCTGCCAGAGCGGTCAGAGGGCTCCGACTGTATAGCCTTTATTCAGGGTCTATTGTTGAAGATCCTGGGTCCAACACCATTTGGGGAGGCATATAATATAGAGAGGGCACATCGGTCCTTAAGAGAGATCCCCCCACCAGGGGCCCGCCCCAGGGTTATTATTATGCGGTTTTTGAATTACAGAGAAAAAGCCCATGTTCTTATCAGAGCAAAAGCACTTAAGAACCTGCAATGGAATGGGGCTGCAATATGGTTATTTCAAGACCAGACACCTGCCATTCGTGAAAAGCAGAAAGAATATTTGGACATTAAGAAAAAGCTGTATCTTGCGGGTGTGAAGTTTAGAATGCAACACCCGGCTACCCTGGTGGTCAAGCTTCAGTCTGGAGGTTGAGATTTCTGACAGCGAAAGACGCTGCAGAGGGCTGAGAGCTGAATTCTGGATCTGTTTAGGTCTGCACTTGAATGTGAGAAGAAAGAAGTCGTCAGGGCAAGGCTGAGAAATGTTTCCTCCATGTATAAATATTCATGGGGTAGGATGGACTGGTAGAGACTCTCCTCGAGAAGACTTTGTGGTTTAAGACTCAAGGGGTTTATGGGGGTTTGTTGGGGTTTTTCTTTTTGCCCTCGTCAAGGTCCCTGGAAGGTAAGGTCAAGTGAGGATATATGGCTGAGGAGATGGAATTAATCATCGTTAATTATGTATGACATGATATCCTTATTTGTTTATGTAATTCACTTTATTCGATCTCATTATACTGGGGATGTGAAGTTGGTAAAGTGCAAACATAGCTGTTCTTAAGGTATTTGGGGTCTCTCTGTTACCACTCCTAATGCTTCTTGTTTTTGAGCTCATGGGATTAGGGCAGAGTGGGTATGCGAATGGGATGTTTTATTTTAAAGGAAAAAAAAAGGGGAATTTAGTCCCAGCCTTAAGGGGCACTCAAAGGGGGTTAGAGGCCCTTGGCTCCTAGTAAGGGTTTGGGCGGGCATGGGGGCGCTCTCAGGGGCTGGCTCATTTCGGTTTCGACGCTGGATAGGAGGGCGATCGGAGGATCGGGAATATGGTAAAGCAGGGAAGGTTTGGGGTGGGGAAGAGAGAATCCAAAAGGTAGATAATTCTATTTTGGCAGACTTTGTTGTGGTGATAGGAAGGGGTATGGTAAGCTACTATGATAAATATTAACATTGTATCTTGGAACGTTAAAGGTCTCAGAGGGAGGAAAAAAAGGCTAGTGATTTTAAAGCATATGTGTCAGCTGGGGGCTCAAATAGCAGTATTGCAGGAAACCCACCTGTTAAAGGAAGAGTTAACTCTTTTGAAGAGACTCTGGGTGGGCCAAGTTTTAGGAGAGGGGAATGCAAAAGCTTCAGGGGGCGTAACAATTTTGATTGCGAAAAATTGTCCGTTTGTGCCCTTGCAATATAAAGCAAGAGGGGATGCTCGGGGGGTATTTGTTACGGGCACTATTATGGGTAGGTTGTTAACAATTGCTTCTGTATACGGACCAACTCCCTCTAACCCCGACTTCTTCGCCTCGCTGGAATTAGATTTAGCTACTCTTTCAGCTCACCCTTTAATTATAGCAGGCGACTGGAACCTGTGCCCTAATAATATATTGGATAGGAAACCCCCTTCTAAAACCACCCTCAAAAGCAGGCAGCTTTGGCTAGGTTTCTAGAGGTCACAGCACTGATGGACCCTTTGGGTGTTTAAGCAAGGGACTGCAATATGACTTTTTATTCAGGGCACATAAAACTCAATCGCGTATTGTTTTTTTGGTTAATAAGAGGCCCTGCAGGGTTAGGAAACTGTTAACCCATAGTAGAATTTTATCTGACCACTCTCCAGTCCAGCTGTCATGGGTATTGGAGTCTGCTCAGATGAAACCTTTTAGATGGAGGTTAGATGAATCTTTATTTTCAGAAGACAATATGATATCTCGACTGGAGGAAGTTCTAAGGGATATTGTCCAGACTCAAATTCCTACACTTAATAACAAGAATTTAGCGTGGCCTACCTGTAAAATACTATATGCCGGTGAAGCCCAAAGATTTACTATCAGGAGAAACAGTATGAGAAAAGCAAGGGAGGAATTTATATGGGGTGCTATTAACTCTTACCTCTTGGAGGGTTCTGCTGAGGAGGTGGATAGTGAACTTAAGGAATTGAGGGACAAAATGACAGACATCCTTTATAGTAAGCTGGAGGCCTGGACTGAAAAGCTTCAAGCTAATTATCTATTACAGGGGGACATACCTAGTAAGCTTCTTGCAAGCAGAGTCAAAGAGTGGGAGGCTGCTCGAACGATTTCATTAATAGAATACCAGGGGGAAGTGATAACAGAGCCGCAGAGAATGGCGGATGCTTTTGCGGATTACTTTGCAGAGATCTATCAAGGGGGCTCCCGTAGTAGT
This sequence comes from Neoceratodus forsteri, assembly GCA_016271365.2. Taxonomy (NCBI): domain Eukaryota; kingdom Metazoa; phylum Chordata; order Ceratodontiformes; family Ceratodontidae; genus Neoceratodus; species Neoceratodus forsteri. The sequence goes on from CM057449.1 coordinate 379,401,866, forward strand.
GAGGAGGAGAGGTGGGGGTTTCTGGAGAACATAAGTCTGCCTAGACTGGACCAAGTACAAGCTCAGACACTAGCGGCCCCTATATCAGAGTCTGAAATCAGGGATGTGATTAATGCATTACCTAAGGGCAAAACTCCGGGACTGGATGGTTTATCAGCTCAGTTTTATAAAGTACATTTGAAAACTCTCCTACCCCTATTGTTGGACTTATTTTCTAGCATTATGTCAGATGGGGTTCCCCATCTACCATTATATCAAGCTTATATTACACTTATCCCTAAGCCAGATAAACCTAAAGAATTACCAGGGAGCTACAGACCTATTGCTTTGCTGAATCAGGACATTAAGTTATTAACTAAAATATTACCTAATAGAATCTTAAGGATTGCTCCTCTAATTATTAGTCAAGACCAAGTTGGTTTATTGCGGTAGGGGGCACATGATGCTTTGTGGAAGCTTCATCATGTGCTTGTGAGCCTCTAGCTCTCAGTCAGGTATGGCGCTAATTTCTTTGGATGCCGAGAAGGCCTTCGATAGGGTCTCCCATTCCTTTCTATTTGCTACTATGGAGAAGATGGGTTTCCCGGAGGGTCTTCTTAGAGGTATTAAGAATCTCTATGCCGCACCTACAGCTAGGGTCCTCTGCAATGGTTATTTATCAAAAGAATTTCACCTTGATAATGGGACTAGACAGGGTTGTCCCCGCTCACCAATTTTATTTAATATATATCTGGAGCCCTTATTGAGAGCGATTCAGGTAGACCTGGAAATACGGGGGATTGTTGTTAAGGGGAGAGAAATCAAGTTGTCGGTTTTTGCAGACGATATTTTGTTATATTGCAAGACCCAGTGAAGAGCTTTAAAAGGACTCTTGAAATTATAAAGAGATTTTCTGTGGTCTCGAATTATAGCTTAAACCTGAATAAGACTCAGGTTCTCCCCCTTACCCCATGTGTGTATAAGGCAGATTTTGAACCACTGCAATTGAACTGGGCCCCAGATAGGATTAAATATCTTGGTATTTGGATTACTGCTAATCCGGAGGAAGGAGTGGAAGCAAATTTAAATAAGGTGCTTTCAGAAGCTAGAGCAGACATAGGTAGGTGGAATAAACTTCCCCTGAACATGACGGCTAGAATCGGTTTAATTAAAATGAACCTGCTGCCTAGGTTTTTGTATCCAATATATTTGTCCCCGTATGGTATTCCTAAGGGTTGGTTTACTAAGATACAAAAATTATTTTCAGATTTCTTATGGAATTTCAAACTGCCTAGGAGGAAACATAATGTTTTGCGCCTTCCCTATAGTTTGGGGGGTCTCAAAATTCCAGACCTCCATTTATATTATGTAGCCGGACAGCTAGCTATAATGGGTCGGTGGAATAGGACACAGGAAGAAGAGGGCTATACTCCAACCTGGTTACAGATCGAGAGACAAATTTTGAGGGATAAGGGTATTTCCCCTGATGCAATGCTCTATATTAATCTGGAAAGTTTGCCGGAGGAAGGTAAAGATACTCCAATTTTTAAGACAGTCTGGGCCTGGTGGGCTCTTTTATCTCCGCTCCAGAAAAAACTACAGAAGGGCTGTAGGGCCCAACCTATTTTGGTAATCCCAATACGACCATAGGTGGTCGAGTAATTAGGAATTACTGGGCACGCAATTATGCAACCTTGACTGGGTAGATTTTATTCTGGATGATAAGGTAGTTTTCCAGTTCAATGTAGAGGTATTAATTTTTTAAGAAGATTCAGGTTACAAAATGCTGCAGAAGGTGTTGAGGGAGAATAGAGGTCCCAAGGGACTCGTTTGCAGGATAACCTTAAGGAACTCAACTGCTCGCATAAACCTTTCACTTGCATATAAAGTGCTGTTGGACTTCTTAAGTAGGGATGTCTCTGCAAAGGTAGCATATTGGGAAAAAAGATATTCATCTGAGGTCGGATTGGGAAGCAATCTGGAAGAGCTCTGTTATATACCTATACCTAAATATAGGACTATGCAATTCTGTTATTTTCTAATATGTACTATACCCTTCAAATTATGTTCTAGGAGGCTTAGACAGACAGATCTATGTTTTAGATGTGGATCGAGTCCGGGGGATACATTGCATATATTCTGGGACTGTCCTAGGATATACCCTCTCTGGGTTCAAGTTAAGCAGAATATGGACACCATTCTAAACTATGCCGAATTTATCCTGCCCGAGATTTGTGTATTAGGGGATATGGCCCAAATCTCAGGGTTGCATATTAAATATCATATAGCGTTGATGTCTGCTCTAATTAAAGCTTTTGTTTTGAGGCATTGGAAAAGCGATCTTATCTACTCATATGACCAGTGGTTAGTGGACTTAATGAGGGCACTCGGCAGGATCAGGGGGCAAATGTCCCGGAATGGGAAAAAAGGAACATACGACAAGAGGTGGAGATCCTTAGAGGTAATATATTCACTTCAGGCTAAAGGTCCCCGAGCACTGATCTGTCTGTCTAAGTGTAGTTAACTTGAGGGTTTAATGGGGAAGCATAAATACCTAGTAGGGGCTTATTTGCTATTTTTTATGTTAAAGGATTAGGTGTACTATGATTAATTTTACTAGCACGTTAATGTAGGCAGTTCTTCGTCTGCCAAATAATGTTACTAGGGGGATTCTCTCTCTTTCCCTGGGACACAGCTGAAGGATTATACCCCAATCAATAGATGGGTTTAGTGAGTTTTAAGATCACGGGGTTAAGATTATTTCCAAAGGATGGCTGTTCATGATTAGGTTTTGAATTTTGAATGTGTAAACACGAGTATTGAAGGGTTAGAGTATTTGTTAGGATAATGGGAGGGGTGTTTTCTGCAGCTGTGTAGTATATAGTTATAATGTATATAGTTGCCCTACCCAGTTTGGGGGTGGGAACCAGGCAAGTCCTGGGTAATTATGTGTGTCTGTCTGTATGTTTAAGAAAATGTCAATAAAGATGGTTATAAAAAAAAAAAAAAATACTATTATCCCTGGTGGTCCAGTGGACCCCATCCCCACCCGCCACTGATCCCCACCGCCCGCCCCCCAGTCAGCGACAGGTGGCAGCACCACCACCCCTGCACGCCCACGCCTGCCGACTGACAACATTGGTAGGCTGTACACCCATTGGTCCACAGTGGCAGAGCCAATGGGCATGCACCATACTTACTACATTCCAGATATGTGAATGGATCATATCTGGAATGTGTAATGCGGTATGGAGCTATACACCATTGGCTCTTGCTGTGGACCAATGGGCGTACAGCCTACAAATAGTGTCAGCTGGGTGGGCGCGGGTGGCAGGTGGGTAGCTGCCGCCACCGCTGACAGGGCGAGGAGCGAAGTGTGAGGATCAGTGGGAGGGGGTCCATTGGACCACTAGGGATAATAGTGTTATAATTTTTTTAATTCAGTCTGTGATCGGGCAGGCAGGTCCACTGAACCACCAAGGATATTGGATTCCATGTTTCTTTTTTACTTAAGCTCGTGATCGGGCAGTCATCGGTCCACTGGACCACCAGGGATATAGGATTAATCTATTTTTTACTGATGCTCGCAATCGGGCATGGGGGGGCGCCACCATGGAAGTGCAGCCGGAGCTCAGGTGGCCACCCACAGGTGGCAGCTGCTGTGTTGCGCCCTGCAATGCGGCAGCTCATCTGTGGGTGGCCATCCGTTGTTTCTTTTTTTTTTTTTTTTTTGGGATGAGTTTTGTGTTAGCGCAGGTAGCGGTTGCGCATGCATAGCCTCGCACATCCCAGGCTGAATATCAGGCCTGCAGAGTATGCATGGGCACACCCCCACCTGTGCTCAGAGCAGACATTGATGCGTCCCAGCGCATCGGGATTTGTGCCATGCACTCTCCCCTTTTGAATATCACGCCGGGGCACATCACTGGGTTCTGCAACCCTTTTGAATATCTGGGCCCAAAGGTTTTGCTGACAGCTGACTGTAGGGGAAAGGCTAAACTGAAGGCTATTTCATTTTTTTAGACTGAAATGTATTGCACTTTTACCGGCACCCTGAAAAGTACTTTGAATAGTTCACTGCAATGAAACAATATGTCCAGAGATGAACTTTACCAATAAATGGACATTAAAGCAATTCATTTCTTTTGTGTGCTGACTAATGATTAATGATAGCTAGTACATGCGATGTGCCACCCTATCCCTGAGTGCATGTTAGGGAGTACAAGATCAGAGGACATTAGGAAGCCACTTTTTAAAATAAGGATGTTAGTAATGGTAATGATGTGCAGAGGGATCTTCTCCAAAGCCCTCATGGTTCTGGTGCCTGTGTGGAATGACAGTGGTATCAGTTAGACAAGCTACCTTTGCTATGATTTCATTGAATGAGGGAGGGTCTTCTTTTTCTAGCAAATAGCCATATCTCAAAATACAAGGGTGTACAAACCCCCCTTGTATAAGATATCAATTGGTTAGAGATCATTATTGTTTAAAGCACCTACCTTTTACAATTCATTACCAAGGGAAGTTGTTAATTGTTCCAGGCTGAATACTTTTAAAGCCAATTACAGATCACAAGAACATCACTGACTAATCACACTATTTCCTTCATATGCACACAAAGTACTCTTATTACCATAAGAGAGAGTATCTCACATGCTGAGCCACTGTAACATAGAAACATAGAAGTTGACAGCAGATAAGGACCGCAAGGCCCATCCAGTCTGCCCATTTCTTTTTCTACCTTATAAATGTGCCATCGGCCTTTGCTCTGTCCGTGGCCTATCTATTTATAGTCATTTGTATTGCTCCCTTATGCCTATCCCATGCCTGTTTGAAGCCCTGCACTGTATTCATAGCCACCACTTCTTGTGGTAAGCCATTACATGCATCCACCACCCTTTCTGTGAAAAAGAATTTCTCACATTCCCCTTAATGCCCTCTAATCTCATGCTGTGTCCTCTTGTCCTGCTATTTTTCTCTATATTTAAACATGTTAGACTCTTTCGCCTTTGTTAATGCCCTCAAGGTGTTTGAATGCCTCTGATCATATCACCTCTCTCCCTCCTTTGCTCAAGGGTATGCAGGCTCTGTTAATCTGTCCTCATATGTCTTCCTGATGCAGTCCCTGCACCATTTTGGTTGCCTTCTCTGGACTGCCTCAATTTGGTTAATGTCCTTGTGAAGGTGTGGCCTCAATACCTGCATGCAGTACTCCAGATGGGCCTAACTAGTGTCTGTAAAGAGGATTATTACTCCTCTCTACGACTTGTGATAACCTCTACTAATACACTCTAACACCCCCTAGCCTTACTCTACTGCTTTAGAGGTCTGCTTGGATGATTTCAGGTCATCAGTGATGATGATGCCCAAGTCTCTTTCCTTCTTTGTGACTGCTAGCAACTCCCTCCAGTCTATAAGGTGGCTTAGGATTTCTCTTCCCTATGTGCATGATTTTGCACTTCTTTGCATTAAATCCCAGTTGCCACTCTTCTGACCATTTTGCTAGTTTATCCAGATCTCTTCTCATTCTGCCCACCCCATCTGGATCATCTACTCTGTTGCAGATCTTGGTGTCATCTTCAAACAGACAAGCCTTACCCTCTAGTCCATCTGCAAGGTCACTAATGAAGATGTTGAAGAGGACTGGCCCCAGAACTGATCCCTGAGGTACCCCACTTGTGATGTAATAGGCTTCTCACTGACCAATTGCACAATCCATGTTTTAAATTTAAAAAAATTGATTTTTTATTTTAAAAAGTTATCAGTCTTTAATAATTTCATACTGTAGGTCTGTTCGGAGGGCTAAGAGTGTCACCTCTTGTGTCCTTAGGACAACAGAACTGCTCACTCTTGGTTTGCAGTCCTCTGGTCCTACGAATGCACAAGGCACCACTCTTATATCCATGAGATACACTCCAACCAGACCCATAAACTTGCACTGGATATGAAGTGCAGCACTCCAGAAATAAACCAGAAAAACTGGTTGTGTAAAATCAAAGAAACAGAGAATAAAGGATGGGGTGGTGTGTGTTACCAGATTTTACATATACCCGAGCCTTGGGATGCTACTCACACCAAGGATGTGTGTAAAATTGAGTTTTATACACCACCCCATCTTTTATTTTATATAATTGCTGATGGGTGCTTTTTCTCCATAGCAGTTATATAAAATAAAAAAACATTATTGGTTTTACTTAATGCCGAGCAGCAGTTGTGGCAGGTGTCCACCGCGAGTAAAGGGAGAGAGCAGTTGGTGCATACATGGAATCTGGGAAAGCTAGCACATGCCTGCTGTAATTTTTTTTTAACCCTTTTTTTCTCTCCCCTGGGACCGGGCATCCTTCAGGACTGCCTATTCGTCTATGTCTCTCACTCCCAGCCTGAATCCTCGCATCTCCCAGGCTCTTCTCCGAATGACTGGTCAGGTCCAGCCCCCCAGAGCACCCCCCAGGAGAGGGTCTACCCACCCTTGGCAGCTCTTTCTGTAATTAGAAGTACCTACCAGTCGTTGGGTGGCCCATGGAGAGTCCTGAGTGCGTTGGATCGGCGGTGGGATGTGGGCGAGCCCCTGAGGCCTCCGTCATCTCACCGGCTCCACAGGGGGGGATTTTTCCTTGTTACTTGTCCCCCTACAGAGTGTAGCTGTCAAGGCATTGCTATGCGGCTGCTCTGCCCCATTTTTGTGTATGCAGCGTCACTACATCGTGCACCTCCGACTACTGCCAGAGGTCGCTCTAAAAGTGATCGCATCCCCAGGCCCTCCCAGGGAAGAGAGAGCAGTCTATCCAGATGCTCGATCTCTTCCCTCCCCTGCCGACCCCACCAACCTGGGCTCATTCCGGAACCTGGGTCCCCGGTGTGGCGCGAGGTGCAGCATCCAGCGCCTAACTCTCAAAGCCATTGGGCCAGCCCATGCCTACTGTAATAACCAGCCAGTTATTATGGCAAATATCAACCGGGTTTTCCTTAAGGGGAAAATCACCCACCAGTAATTATAACAAATTAAAAAATGTGTTTGCTGAAAAGAGTTGGGTTTGTTGGCACAAATAATGCACAGCACAAATCCCCTGTGCTTCAAACCTCTTGCAGGTTCTTCCTTAGGGGGCCTTAAAGGAACAGGCATTAAGATGTCACTATGGGTGTACCTCTAAATTCTCATCTAAGAAGAGGCACGGTGACATAGTACTGGCAAGTAACAAAGATAATATAAAGTGAAATGGAAGTGCAAATAGTTATCTAAAAATATCAAAAAGACGGGTACAATGTTCACTGCAACCTAAGTCTATGGAAAATTTAAGTATAGCCCATTAAGTTAACTGATTGCAAAGTTGCAATTTTCTGATAGGTAGAAATAAACAGTCTACTGTGAACATCAAATTTAAAGATAGAGCTGGAAACAGAGCATCAACCTAGAAGGAAACAAAAAAAAATGGTAAATAGTTAAATAAAAGGGAAGAACATGATTTCAGAAATACAGGGAACAATGATGAAATATAAAATGTAAATGGAGGAGCTATATACTTAATAGGAAAAGGAAAAGAGGACTAAAATGCCAGAGCCACCAAGATGGTGACCAATTTGAGGGATAGGCCATATGAGGATAGACTAAGAGAGTTGGGACTCCATACACTGGAAAGGAGATGGCAGAGAGGTGACATGCATCAAATGTATGAAATCATTAGTGATATTTACAATAATGCTTGGGGTGGTATGTTTAACAAGATTTCACACGCCCCAAGATGTTGGATGCTACACAAATCCTGAGACAAAGCTCGAGGGGCTTATTTAAATATCCAACACCAAGGGGTGCATGTGTAAAATCTAGTTAAAAACACACCACCCCATATTTTATTTTATATAATTGTTGGGGAGTGTTTTCTAACCATAGCAATTATGTAATATAAAACAGTCACGGTCCAGTGTGGAGGAAGCGGGGGAGGAAGCACAGTCCGTGGTGAGCAGCCGAGCAGCTGTTGAAACGTCTTCTTTTTTTATGGTATAGCCAAGCGAGGGTTACACACAGCCAAGAGGGAAGTTTCTTTTTTTATTATTCACTTACCGCCGAGTGATCCTGGTGGTGTCCAGTCTACTGGCGAAGTGTCCAGTGCCGGGAAAGAGCAGAGGCTGGGGCATCCATGGAGTGTTGGAAACCCGGCATGTGTTCGCCGTTATGATCCACTGGTTATAAAGGTTAATTATAACCAGGTTACCATATGGGAGAAAATGCTCCCCAGCTATTATAAGGAATTAATAGACAGTTTGGATTTGAAAATCAATACCAGAGACATTAACTTAAGAAGTCTTGACAAACAAATCCAAATGGAACACATTAAAAAGGAACAGTAGGAGGGGATACTTTTTATATAGGGCACCTAAACTTTGGAACACACTGCCTAAAGAGGTGGTCTCTGTGGAATCAATCAATATTTTCAAAATGAGGCTGGACAAGTATCTTTTCAATTGAAAGGTTTAAATTGGTCCCACTGAGGCAGGTGACAGGCCTGATGGGCTAACAACTTCTCCTGTCTATCAACCTAGCATAGAACCTAGTATAGTATAGTATAGACACTATAGACTAAAGAAAAGTGAAAATACCTCTTGGGGTAACTACTCCAAGACTGAAAATGAATCCACTTTCCCTCTGGAGCACTGTTCAAGATGATTCCTGTAATGAACAGGGCATGACCAATGTCCGTCACTTTGAATGTTGATGGGTCAGAGTTGTAAAACTGGTGCCAGTGGGCACCCAGAGTGGTGTGACATTTTCCACTAGAAACAGAACGAGGATGTTCTTAAATCCTCTCCCTCATTGGCAGTATATACGACTGATATAGAGAGAGAGGGGCAGCTGCACCATATGTTATAGATTACAATGTTTTACAGCTAATGCACTGCCTGACTTCATACTGGGGTCTATACATTAAACTGCAGATTGCCTACACTCCACATATCTGTGGCATGTAGGAAACCCTAAGCCTGAATGCTGTGAACTGGTATCCAGTGCACTCCTGGTGGCATTGACAGAAGGGGTACGTGCCCCTTGCACACTCTATCCCTGAGCCAGTCATGCAGCTATGCATGCGACCAGTCTGGGGGGCATATCTGCGGGTGTTGCCACACTCTATGCCATTCACAAAGATGTGGAGTGCCGGGTGAGAGGGGTACAGCATATAGCAGAGGAGACCCTGCTGTATACTTTGTGTGCCCCCCCCCCAGTGATACCTGCTGACTGCAGTGGGACAGTGAATCCCATAACATGTTCCAGACCACCAGACTGATAGGGAAGGCTGGGGGTAGCCATTTGGACACTCGGGCCCAGAATCTCCTACTTGCATGGAGTCAGGGATTCACTTCGGGACCCAGGATGCGCATCCAATTGTATGCCTGCCTGTGTCCCTTGAACCACCCCCTGCACAGCTGTGCATCTGGGGGGGCAGGGCCATGGACAGGTGCCCTGTAAAGGCATGCAGTTGTGCATACTGTGCACCCTGCACCTGTTCCCAGGTGCATAACTATGCAGGCTGGGTATGCATGAATCACACGTACTAGGTTGATAGTGCCAATGGCTCAGCAGGTTGCCTACTCGCCTCTGAGGCCAGAAGATCAGAAGGCTTTGGGTTCTACTTCCACACCAGGCACTTGGGTTAAATCCCAATACTGACGCTGCAGTGCAGCATGAGTGGGGTGCTGCACTGCTGAGGTGCCATCTTTCGGATGAAACGTTAAACCGAGGTCCCATCTACCTGTTCTGGAGGTAGTTCAGGTGGATGTTAAAGATCCCATAGCACTTCTAGAAAAGAGTAGGGGAATTTTTATTGTAAGAAGGGCTTCAATACAATATATTTACAAGTTACACAAAAAGAGAATACTATTTAGCATATAAACACAAAAATACAAAGGGAGAAAAGCAAAAGAAAGAAAATGCAAGACATAAGATAGATAGATAGATAGATAGATAGATAGATCGATAGATAGATAGACAGACAGACAGATAGATAGATAGATAGATAGAGACTTTATTTATATAGCTCTCCTTTCCAAGGACTCAGAGCACTTCACAATCAATACATACAACATTTTATTAATATACAAAAATACAATTAAAATCAGCATTAATATCCAATCAAGATATAACTCAGTTATCTAAAAATTAAAAGTCTGGTAAAATAAATACATTTTTAAACCTTTTTTGAAGGTATCCACTGAGGGTGCCTCCCGTAGAAGTCTAGGTAATAGATTCTATAGGGTAGGTGCAGCCACCGAGAATGCTCAACCACCTGAGTGGTGCAACCGCACCCTAGGAATATCCAGGAGACAACCCCCTGTGGAATGGAGAGCCCGGGATGGGTGGTGAGGCACAAGGAGCTCTTGCAGGTAGACTGGTCCCCCTTCATGTAGGGTTTTACAAGTCAGTAGCCTGACTTTGAAAGCAATCATCCACCAAACTGGCGGCCAGTGCAGTTCGCGGAGGACTGGTGTGATATGATCATACTTACACACGCCCGTCAATAATCTTGCTGCCGCATTCTACACTAGCTGCAGTTGGTGGAGGTTACCTCCAGACAGTCCTAGGTACAGGGCATTGCAGTAATCCAGTCTGGATGTTACAAAAGCATGTACTAGTGAGGCTAGGTCCTCGGGGGGGTAATAGGTTCCAAATCCGGGCAATGTTCCTCAGATGATAAAATCCACTCTTAACAATGGCCTAGTATAACACAACTAGTTACAGTATAATCCTAGAACACTAGTACTTCTAAATAGTTGTCCATTTTTCACAGTGTACCCATAATTGTTATATTTTTTTCACTTGAGTGTTGTTTCATGTCATTCTAAATGATGTTTTGTATTGTAAGTTTAATATTTTTATACAATTCAGTATACATGACAACTTTTTGTTGTGTTACCCAAAAACACCTGGCTTGCCAAATGTAATACATAATCACTGCAAACACCACATAAAATGTTACTGGGTTATATTTACCCCAGCTGCCGGACAAATCCCCATATGATAAGCTAGTGTACGTGAACGATGATAAGAGGGGTTCCTCACATTCCTCAGCTAAGTAATCCCAGAACCTTTTGGTATATGTGCACTCCAGAAATAAGTGTTCCTGGGTTTCCATCTGTTGAATACACATCTCTCTAGGGCAGCACCTTTCTAAAAGCTGTTTATGTTTGTTATTGTTTTTAACCTCTATCCTACAATAATTGCCTAACTACGCCAGATCTGTGAACGAGAGTCTGAACAGGGGATTGTCCATGGGAGCTATATATATAGATCTATTGAAAGCTTTCTATACTTTGGACCATGGCATCCTCCTGTACAGGATTCAGGAAGCAGGTTTGGCAGGGGGGTTAGTGGACTTGTTTGAATCCTACCTTACAAACTGATGCCAGTTAGTGGCCCTTAAAATTTGGGAATCAATCTTGGGTTTCATTAAGTCCAGAGTTCCGCAAGGATCAATATTAGGCCCCATGCTATATAATCTTTATATGAATTCATTAAAATTTTCGAACCCGGAAATAAACTATCATCTATATGCTGATGATACCATAATCTACTTCAAGGGTACAGCAGACAATCAGAAACAGAACACACTACAAGAGGCTTTTGATGAAGTACAGGATTTTCTGACACTGTCAAGACTTGTTTTGAATTCAAAAAAATCACAGGTAATGCTTTGTCATAGAGATAAGGGGAAACATCCGGAAGAAAGAGTGCTCCAAATTAAAACTATTGATAATCAGGTCTTAGAAAAAGTATCAAGTTATCATTACTTAGGTGTGTATTTAGATAGTTCATTAAAATGGAACATCCATACAGAGCAAACAATTATGAAGATTAATAGGTGTATGGGTGTTTTGTACCGAATCAAACACTGGCTATTAGAAGACGTGATTAATACATCAGTTATCCCATTACTAGAGCATAGAGATTTAATATACATGGGGGCAAATGCTACCTTGTTGGGTAAATTAGACATTATGTATAATAAAATATCCCGTTATATTACTATGGCCGGAAAAAGAACACATACAGAGGAACCATATCAAACCTTAGGATGGTACACATTAAGTGATAGGAGATCCCTGCATGCACTCCTGTATATGGAGAAATGCTTTGGTAACAAAGTTCCTGAATATATTATGGATTATTTACAAGAGAGAGTAATTAAACCAGATTTAAGATCTGCTAGAGGGACAGAATATATTTTATCAAAGTGTAATACTGAACTGGGAAGAGCTCATTTCTTTTATAAGGGTCCTTTTCTATGGAATAATACATTGCCTTTGAAATTAGGACTCAGGATGGAAGAAAACATGCAGGGCAAATAAAAATTGGTTTAGTAAGGGAATTATTAAATAAGTTAAGGGAAATGATTGAATGGAATATCTGATATGATTATATTAAAAGGTCTGCTGAATATTTGTTATCTACAGAGTACTTATGACATATACAGTATTTATAACTATGAATTTTTTAATTGTTTGTTGACTGTAATGTTTTCTGACTGTCCCTATATGTTATGTCACTGATGTAAACAATACACTTTCATGGATCTCACTGTAAATGATTTTTTTAAACTCATGCTGCATCTCCATCATTTGTTTTTTTATTACTTTACTATGACAGCTATAATCCAATTTTGTTTTCTCCAACTGAGAGATTGACCTTTGTAGCTGGCCCCTCAGCCGGAGGTACTCTATATAATCTCTAATAACTGAATTTCTTGTTTTACTCTGAAAAAAGTTTGCCATGATTTTTTGTGTCCTCCCACCATTCTGCTAAATTGTCATATAATACTATTACTGTTAGCCTAGCCCACCATTCTACCCTTCTAGCTTTTTTTTTTATCTCGACCTAATAAGGATCCATTCAGCCTCCAGCTGTTTGTTTTTTTTTTTAATCTGGGTAAATTTTCCCAGTAAAGCTCCACAATAAGGGATCTATGATCCATAAATTCCCATGAATGCATATGGATAGTCTGAGTGTGCAATGTAGGGGATACAAACATAAAATCAATTCTGGTGGAGATGAGCCGCTGGAAGCAGGCATTCCTACCTGCTGGAAACTTGGATCTATAAGTGTCCACTAGTCCTGCTGTGGATGTTATCTTCTGTAGAATTAAGGAATTGCAAAATAATTTATCAGTTTTTAGCCCTCTATCTGACTGCTTCATCCCACAGTTATAGTCACCTGCCCAGATGATCATGCATGAGGTATGTAAATAAGGTTGTACCTCTTTAAATACAGCAACTCTTTGTGCATTGGTTTTTGGAGTGTAAACAGTTGATAAATGGAATATTTCTTGTGAGTTATTAATATCTAATAGTAGAGCCCTTCTTGGGTGAATATCCACTAATCTAGAAACCTTTATGTCTGGGTTTGTGAACAGTATACTTACACTGTCACACACATCTTCCCTGGTGGACCAAAATGAGGAGCCACTGGTCCATATATTGGAGGCCAGGTATAATTCCTGATTAGTTTTAAGCCTGGTGTCCTGTATACTAAAAATGTCACTGGTTCCCCTTTGAAATGCATGTAATGTTGTTATTCTTTTCCTATGGTTTTTAATACTGTTTACATTAACAGTACTGATGGCTAAGGGCCCCATAAATTATTGTAAGGATGAGAGTCATTTCATTTCACTAAGGGGTCTGTGAAAGTTTCCTGCGCCATGTGCACTTTGCAATAGAGTCGTCTGCCCCTCCTCCTTTATCAGAAGTGTCTGTCGTGGTGGAGGCAATGGAGGAAGTTTTTGATTTTTCCTTTTTGGAGTTCCCCACTAGCCTTCATTAGATAAGGCTGCATACTTCTTCCCTGACTTCCAGAAGGTTTTAGCTTTCCCTTTCCCATTTCTGTTGGGCTTGGTGGGGGAAGAAAATGCTTTCCCTTGTGTGGTTCTTTTCTTTGGGTCTACTACTTTAAATGCTGTACTTGGATTTGGAAGAGGGCATAATCTCTGAATCAGTATGACTCCCAGTTAGCTTCACAGATGTAGTGCATGTTGCACTGGTTGCAGCAGTGGCAGAAGCCATGATAACACCAGGGGGACGCTGTAGGCCAAGCCAAAACCAACTCATATGTGCCAATCCGAATGGAGCCCCCGACCTTTCCCTTGCGGATCAAGATTTTGGGTCACAATCTGTCCTAGATTTTCCATTGTATCCGATTCCACAGTGATGTTTATTGATTGTGCAGCAGCTTGACAGATTTTGAAAGCAGACTGGGCTGACAGGGTGGTGGCCCACTTTCATGTTAGTGCATCAGTAGTGCTCAGCTGATCAGATTTGTCAAGATCAAAGCTCGTACATTTGTCAGATATTTGTTGATTTTGCAGTTTGCTCAGCTCCTTTTGCAAGGCTTTTTTGCTAAGAAACGCTGCTCTTTTTCATTCAGCATAGTAAGTAACTGTTCTTTCTGAGTGTTTGTTTTTTCCTTTTGCTAGTATATACAATTTTGGAGTTCAATACCAGAGCTGAATCTGGCACTTCCATAGCTGTGTCCTCCATTAAATTCTCCACTGAAAAAAAACTGTTCCTGTGGAATTCCTCCATCTTGAAATTTCTGTACTGCAAGAGCATTTTTAATGGCCCCAGGAGAAGCTGGAGCAGGGGAGGAGGCCAGTTCTGCTCCTGTTGTGTCCATTCTTTCCTCAAGAGTGGCATCTTGGACAGAAGGCCAAGGTTTCCCCCTACTGATAAGTACGGGAATTTCCCCAGTGTCCTGGCCAAATTTCCCCCATTCACTAAAAATACCACTAACAGCTTAATCTGGTTCAATGTCAGTTGGCATCCATCTGTATCCCACTCCCCTGGGATGAGGCTGAAAATAAGCAGAATTGTCTAGTCCTCCTTTCCTGGTCAAAAAAACCTACAATAAAATACCCAGCCCACAATAGAATATAGCCCCCGCTCTTTGTTGTTTGTGGGTTTTACAAAGTCCCCCTTGAATTATATGCTTGCAAATACTGCATTTGCCTTAGTGATGCATACCAATGGGACAACTGAAAAATATCCTTTGAGGATTCTTAATAGAAACAAAGTGGCTATGGACAAACTAATCACGTATACTTGGCCCTTTCTAATAAACAACCCTGGTGGAGTCACCAACCACATCATGAAAGTTTGGGTCAGATTTAAGAATGTTCCTGAAACATTTTAAGGTTCCCACAATCAAAGGAGTCATCGTATTGAATTCATGATGAGGTTAACGCCGTCCCCTGTGTCCAGTAAGGAGCTTTTGGTTTCAACAAAATCTGCTTATTCGGGGATGAATACAGTGGCTTGATGGAATAGAACAGGATCATATCCCCTATTAACAAAATGTTTTTGGTGATTAATCACCAATCTATTGAAGGTAATTATGCATGAAGCATAAGAACTGTGTGTTTGCCAAGAGGGAGAGGGCACTGGTCTTGTCAAGGGACTTGAATTTTGGGGCATTTAAAGTATAGGAGTTGGGGAGTAGAGGCAGCTAGTGCAGGGGGTCACGGGTTGTAAGAGTCAGATTTGTGAGCTACAGGTATGTCCAGCACTGTCCCTGCTGCCAGAATCATCACCTGATCCATTATTTGTTCAGGGGTATATCCCCCACTACCACTTAGCCTGCTTAAAAGGGATAATCTGTGACTCTGTTGCAGTGGATTGCAGAAAGGTAGGTGGAGACTAGAGGTATGTCCTCAGGGATTCTCTGAAAGGGCTGGCCTAAAGATACAGAGGACATAAAGAATACAAGTTGTGAAAAAAAAAAATTCCACCAGTGGAATTCTGGAGGCATTTCCTATTACACTCTCACAAATATTTAAGAAAATGTTGCTAATAATAATTTTGGTGTTTCCACAGTACATTTAAAACTACTAAACCAAGTTTTTCCAAGTTGCGTTGGACACCAGGATACATTGACCTTGGAGGATATGCATGACAAACATCAGGTCTATACCTGCAAGAGAGTAGAAGTTATAAACATCCACATTTTTAAAATGTTTTCACAAACTTTTACAAATAATTAGAGTGAAATTGTGAATCCCTTTAATTTCAAATTTTTAAAATCAAATTTCTCCTTATCTAGTCAGTTCTATGAAACAAAACGTTTATGCATGGTAATTTTCACATATCTATAATAGCTGCTAAGGTGGCTTAGTGATAAGCAGGTAAGTATTTTCAGGAAATTGGTCCTGAGAAATAAACTGCAAGATATGAAGCCCCTATAGTAACTCTTTAAAGTTCAGTAGCACTTCCAAAGTTCAGGTAACACTTCCAAAGTGTAGGTTTCTAACTCCATAGATGGTGGAGTGATGACCAAATTAAAAAAACAAATAAAAAAAATTCAGAAGTTCTGAGAAATTCTGTCAGAATTCTGAGAATAATTAATGTTCTACTTCTGCACAACTCTAGAGACCACCTATTTGTACTGAACAGTGGGCACAGAGCAGGACAAGTGGTGTCACCCGGCACATTTGCATATTGGTTCAAGGCAATAATCTCAGAGGCTTACCGAGCTTCCCTCCTCACCTCAAAGCTCACTCACTGAGGGCAATGGCCACATTCTGGGCCAAACATGATAGCACATCAGTAGTGAACAAATGCTCAGTAGCACGGTGGTTATTTGTCTACATGTTCACAAGACACAACATCCTTGATGTTGTATGATAGGGCTGTGGCACCATTGTAATAGAAACATAGAAACATAGACTTTGATGACAGATAAGGACTGCTTCACCCACCTAGTCTGCCCATTTCCCTACCTACTGGATAAGCTGCATATTCTAGTGTTAACTAACAGCCTACTTCCTTCTACCACTCACTATAATTACCTTATGTCTATCCTATGCATTCTTGAATCCCCCACTGTTTTTGACCCCATGACCTCCTCAGGAAGGTGGTTTCATGTGTCCACCACTCTCTCTCTGTGAAAAAAATATTTCTTCCCATTGCATGTTGTAATGCTATCTTGAGGGTATAACTTGATTGTGGTAATTCTGAATATTGATGCTATGTCTTCTATGCACTTTGTTATGTGTTTCTGTGATGGTATCATGTAAGCAATAAGGCATGATGAGGTGTGCATGAACACATTTTACCACATGGCCAGGGGCATAATAAGGCATGAGGCTGAAGGCCGAGTGACTTTAGCTGCTGGTCACGCAGTAAAATGTGTTCCTTGCACATCCCAGAGTGCCTTATTGTGCTTATAAAATGGGCACCTTTTTTTAAAACTTTTGCAGTTGGGAAAAGCATGTTTACATGTAGAAACAATAGATTTACTTGTGTGCATTTATGATCAACTAGTCTTTCCACCCACTACAAATGATGTCATTGATGATGTCATTGTATTGTTGCCTACTTTCTTTTTCCTGTTTTTTTTTTCTCTGTTTTTCCCACATTCAAGATATGGAATGTTTGTCATGGAATGTTTGCCATGGAATACACAGATTTAAAATTCAGCTCAGTTCCACTGCTAGAATGTTACTTTCCTAACATACTACACACACACACCCACACACACACATACACAACAACAAAGGCCTCTGTTACAGCCAGAGACTCAATTATCTCACTGTCAGGGCAAGGAGAAGAGATTTCCCTGATTAGCAAGTAAAGATAGAAGGGGGATTTTTCATTTTCAGCAAATAAACAGCTGTAATAAAAACTATAAACAATGCTTAATGTTTCTAATTTGTTTTTGTGTGTAAGGAGAATGTGATGATCAGGGAAACAACATTTAATCAATCTGTTTTATTTTTTATTTAAAGTAGTTTTATTTTTAGGGCCCACTGCAAGTAAATGTGATGCTTACAGGGTAAAAAAACAATGGCTGCCAGTTGAATTCTTAACATTCTATTAGTGCAATGATTTCAGTGGTGATCAGTGCTCATTTGGCAGCACTTTTTATTTTCCATTCATGGAACATAATTGTTACATGTACAACAGCCAATCAGATTTCAGGATTTTCTCTTACCATTTTATAAGTTATTGTAATTCAGTACTGCATACATTTATGTATACAATGTATGTAGGAATTCTATTAGTTAAATAAAGGTATTATTTTCTCAAGACTCTGATCCAAGTGAAAGATAAATGATTTTATCCATCCAATGGGTAAATAACACTGTTTATTTTTCCACTTGCCTACATCACAATCAGTTTGATTGACAGCCCATTCTGCCAGTCCCACAATGAATCTGCCCTTAATTGTCATACAGAAGTTCTAGATTACAAACATTGTATAAACAGAACATACAATGGACTGTGTTCAAATGTAGCATTATTTTCCATTCGTGAGGTGGCAGGACTTTCATAACTCACTTGTGGGTTTGCCAATTGTAAGTTATTGTCCCGCTCCCTCACTCATGGAAACAAATGACATATTTGAGCACAGGCCATTGTATATCTTATATGTATAATTCTGTTTTTTATAGATTATTGCATAAGCAACCATATGATAACTGTAGGGGACCTCCTTGGAAATGAGCTTTACTCAATGGAGCTTGTAACATCATCCCTGTTCATATATTTATGAATAAAAATGTAATGTTGCTACTACTACTAGCTTACACCAGAGCATCATTAGGACTTTCAGTGCTTTGACCAGCAGAAGCAAAAGGCTGAATGGCAGTTTCCACCTGGTGGTCCTTTGTGGTACTGCTATGAAAATCCCAGAAGTAAAGATTTCTAGCATTTTGTAAAGGTGTACTCACTTGGTAAGAGTGATTATATGAGCATCCTTTCTAGTATTCTGAGTCCCTCCCGCAGTGATCACTCTCAAGCTGCCTTTTACTGTGTTATTCCACTTCAAGTCTATAACCAATTAGTTAATCTCTATTAGTGTGTGATAGGCCACTCCAGCTGTTTCTTGGCTGTAATAACACTACTTCAGTTTTATGCATACTCTCAAGTGTTCTTTCTTAAGGTTACAAGTTTGTCTATCTATACACACAAGGGTATGTGGAGTGCTAAGCATTCATTTTTTTTCAGAAGCAGCTCAGAAATAATTTTACTGGAGAAGCTGGGTTGAAGCAGGGGCAGAGCCTCACCCAGAGTGAGTTTACATTGCAGCATGCATCCAGCCTATAGGATGAGCAGAATATCCCTCTGGTGAGAACTTCCAAAGTTCTGTAAAGGACATTCATGTAATCTCCCTTACCAGATGAATAACCTACAGCACCCTTATTTTCCAACATCCTTGATTATCTGCCACCCTTGATTCTTAATCCAATTTTGTTTGTACAAAATAGATAGTTAATCAAGGATACATATCGTGTAGGCATTCTTTTCTTGGTATTTTTCTCTAACCAATAAAGGTTTCATGTTTCTGTATGCTCAGGAGTATTTTATTATGGTCACTTTTATGTTGCCAAAAGTTGTTTTCTTCAGTTCATTAGTAGTAGCATTAGGTAAGACTACTACTGTACATTACAAAACAAGCATTCTGAATTGAAATTCTTTAAAAACTAGTTGACTGCAAATTAATTCCAGTTTTATCTAGATATGTAGTGAAGTGAGACAGCATTTTTCAAACTGCCATAGGGCATGCTTGCTAATTTGATGATATAGCCTCAAGTGAGACACAATTTTAAGAAGCATAATTAAAATATATTTCATGTCATTTTTATTTTATGCTGAAAGGCTTGTGAGCAAAATGCCTGTTTTCACAAGCATGCAGTTACACAGACAATCACATACATATATACACATAATTCAAAAACATTTACAGTACATGGGAAATATAATCAATTAAATACAAGTAGATTTGTCAAGAAAATAACCTTTGAGGGACATTTTTATGGCAGAGATTTTGGTACAATTAACAATAGAATTTGGCACTTTATTGTTAAGTTTTATAGCCATAAATGCAAGGGAGTTTTGTCCAAATGACGGTGGAAAGGTGGGACATGGAAGGAAGTCTACTGTGAAGTCTTGTTGAGATGGCATTACATAATTTAGGGAACAGCTCAACAATTCTATCTGCCAAAAGATCCAAATGTATTTTATGTAGAAATAACAGTGATCTGAATTTTAATCCATCATCCAGGTAGAGACAACCAAAGGACCTATAGAGGTCACAATGGTGTGTTCTTCTTGGAAGTCCAGAGGCAAAGTGAACAATGCTGTGATAAGCAGATTTAAGCGTGTTAAACAACCTCTTTGTTGCATATAAAGAGATTATGGAGCCATAGTCAATAAGAGGAAACAAGAAACTATGTGTCAATAAAATCCTAGTTTCTGATGTTAAAAACTGATTCAGGTGGTACATCATCCCCAGCATCTGGTGAAGTTTAGCAATTAAATTAATAATGTGCAGTTCAAAGGACATATGACAGGCTAGGGTTACACCAGGATACTTGAAAACTGACACCTGTTCTATCAAATTAACATCACTGTCAGAGAGAGAGAGTACAATTTGTGGCAATAGCCATTCTAGAACTTCAAAAGATCATAAATTTTAAGTGAATTAAGTACCAATCTGTGAGTTTTAAACCAGGCATGGAGTTTACTAAAATCCTTTTGAAGTTTTTTCCAAGACTGGAATATCATTGTCAGTACAAAACAGTACAATATCATCAGCATATAAGATTAATTCCATGCTATGACAGATATCTGCAAGGAAACTGATGAAAAGTGAAAATAAACAGGGGCAAGAATGGACCCCTGAGGGACTCCACATCTCATTGAACACTCATGAGAATCGCAGTCATCAATGATGGTCTTTTGTGTCCTGTTCTATACATTAAACTACCCCACCTGGGAGATGACATTTAAACGAGGGTCTTCAGTTTGAGAACCCTTTTGTTTTCTTTTGTTCTTTAGACCATACTGCCTGGGAGCGTAAAGGTGAACTGGAAATAAAACTTAAAGGTGAACCTCTTAGCCTGTCATTGACTGATTGACTTATAGTGCTTCTTGTCCCTGTATGAGTGACCATACTCTTCTCAAAAGCCCTTCCCCTACACCTACCCCTACTATGCTACCACCACATCCCTCCTTCCACACCCACCCATACCCTTTTTACCCTCTCCTATCTCCCCATCCCTCCCAATTTACCCAGAACAAGCCATCTACATGTTCACTGCCAACGCGCTTGTCCACCACCCTCCTTGCTTCACCCTCCCCTACTCTGCTGACCAGCCTGACTTTGCCTTGGCTCTGCTAACTATCTTGACCTTGTCCTCCTACTCTCTCCATTTCCTTCTCCAAATTTATACTCCATTCCCACCATGCTTCTTATCCCTTCTATCTGCCACTAGAAGTTAAAATTCTGTCTATTACAAGATGTGTTACAGAATGCCTGCAGTATTTTTACAATGTTTCTTATATATCTCCAACTACGATGTGCTGGAACATCATACATTTTTTTAATTTTTGTAATCTTTATTCTGTATAGTATGTTTCCTGTGGGAAGCTTCATGGTGTTTATACCCTTGTACACAGTTTCATATATTCCTTTTTTATATTATATGTTCTCTTCTGTATGAAGTTAATTGTTGTTAGTGGTGGGTGAAGTGGCTGAAATTCGCTCTGCGAAGTGATTGCATGATAGCGTGGAGTCCACGAAGTGCGCCATAGCAATGAGTATAGCGTTATAATGGGAAAGGTGAAGTCCATTAAAAACAATGACTTTGGGTTATTCCGCCTGCCCCAAGCCACTTCTCCACCAGTCTTAAGGCGGAGTACATTGAAATCAATGTATTACGCCTTACTTCTCCTTACTCCGCCTTGTTCTTGAGCTCCAAAGGAGAATTTTGCAGTGCTTTATGGGATTGTAGGTCACATGGACTCTAGATTGTTCTGCACAGCCTCAGTTCTGTGTAGTCTGTGTAGTGGAAGATGGAGACAGTTTCCTCTCAGAGCTCTGCAATTCAAATCCTCTAAAAGCTGTTAAAAAAGTCTTTTTCAGCTATTTTTTTTGCTCACAATTTACTACATCGAGTATAGGAATCCCTCCTGTGCTCATATTATCGAGTGTTTATTGTTTGTGTGTGGATTTTGAATGTTAATTTAGAACAGTCAGTCTGTGTACTGTGAAGTGCGCTTTGGGGGAGGGGCGTATCTGTGGTGTAGGTAGATTAACTGGGAGAAAAAGGCAGTCTTTACTGTTTTGGTTATATTTTTCTTGTATAACTGTGTTAATGTACTCACGGTAATATTTGCAGTAATTCTTTACTTTTTTTCTGATTGTTGTGATGCAGCAGTGTATAATTTCAGTTTGTTTAAAACATTTGGTTATATTACTAAAGGTTTTCAATTTGCTACACATTACTTGCAGTGTATGTGAGTGTGTGTGTGATGCGTGCCATTAAATAAGACACCTGTTATTGTGACACAGAGTAACTGCAGCAGTGTGAACCTGCTATCCACCGCACCTGCATGAATTTTTTATACTGCTTTGTGGTATCTTTACTGGTAGTGGACTGTCTGTCACTGCTGTGCACTACCCCCCCCCCCAACCGGCAAAATGTATTCTTTTCCAGATTTGGATTTGTGACTTATGAGCACTGGTTGTTGTTGTTGTTGTGCCTTTGCGTCTGTGTCTTGAGTGCTCAGCACAATCTTAATCTGGCTGTGCATTTGTAGTACACCATTAATTCTGGAAGACTTTGCATTTCTTCTTACGGTCTCATTTCACTTCGTCAGCACTGGGGAATTTTCTGGACATAAGACAGTAGCATTTTTGGAATGCTCATTAATTCTAGTGACCGAGTGTGACCACTGCGCACATGACAGAGTGTACCATTAATTCTGGGAGACTTTGCATATTTTGTTACCCTCTCATTTCACTTTGTCAGCACTAGGTAATTTTCTGGACACAAGACAGTAGCATTTTGGGGAATGAAATCAATTCTGGTGACTGTGTGTGACCACTGCACACATGACAGAGTGCACCATTAATTCTGAGAGACTTCGCATTTCTTGTTATGCTCTCAGTAGCATTTTGGGGATGTAAATTAATTTTGGTGACTATGTGTGACTACTGAATGCATGACGTCTGTGTGCGCTATTAATTTTGGGAGACTGCATTTCTTGTGCTCTCATTACACTTCGTCAGTACTGGGGAGTTTTCTGGACATAAGACATGAGCATTTTGGGGATGCACATTAATTTTGGTGACTGTGTGTATGAAGGGCTGCCAAATATTGGTGTCACTTTGCCTTACTTCGAGTTAAGGCAGAATGATAACATGAAGTAAAAATTACTAGGCAAAGTGAGCCTTTTGCATTGGCCACAGAGTGACAACGTGAAGTGCCCACTTTGCGGGCACTTTGCTGGAGGATTTAAATTCACTGCATCTCTATTTGTGATACAGGTCATTGCCATCAGGGAACTACAGCTGTAGGCATTCGCGTTCTTATACAGCATAGAGTTACAGTACTGTAAGCCATGTGATGTGTGCGGGCCCAGGGGCTGCCAATATTGTTGTCACTCTACCTTACTTCAGGTTAAAGCAGAATGACAATGAGAAGTCACAATCACAATAATGAGGGAAATGGACATTTCATGCTGGCCACTCTGTGTAGAGAAGTGACAACGCAAAGTATCCACTTCGCGGGCACTTCACTGGTGGAATTTAAATTTGCTGTATCTCTAAGATGGGAGACTTTGCAAGTCTTGTTACACTCTCATTTCACTCGGTCAGCACTGGGAAATTTCCTGGACACAAGACAGTAGCATTTTGGGGATGAACATTAATTCTGGTGACTATGTCTGACCACTGCCCAAATGACTGAGTGTGCCATTAATTCTGGGAGACTTTGCATTTCTTGTTACAATCTCATTTCACTTCATCAGCACTGGGGAATTTTCTGGAGACAAGACGACAGTAGCATTTTGGGGATGCACATTACTTCTAGTGACTGTGTGTGTGGGGGGCTGCCAATATTGTTGTCACTCCACCTTACTTCGTGTGAAGGTGGAATGACAATGTGAAGTAATAATAACAAGGCAAAGTGGGCATTTCATGCTGGCCACTCCGCGAAGTGCCCACTTCGTGTTCACTTCGCCAGCGAAATTTAAATTCACTGCATCTCTAATTGTTGTATTTCCACTTGTATATTTATTATCTTTGTTACATTGAATGTGCATTGCACATTACTTGATTCAGGACCTCCTTGTAAATAAGCCTGCTCAATGGAGTTATTTTCCTGCCAATAAACTTTGACTTGACTTGACATCGAATATCCAGAATTATGATCCTCTGATTTTTAGAACATGAGAGCTGGAATCTGAACCATGATCACGTGGCTCATGTTACTTCATTTTTAGACAGAGAAGTTTTAGTTAATGCTTTGAGGTCATTTACTACAAGAAAATTTATTTTGGCTTAAATTTAACAAAAACTTGCAGAAAATGCATTTGTTTTCCTATTTACCCAGAGTATATTATCAGTAGGGCATCTCATACACCATTAGGTTAAAGTTTTAGGTGAAAATGATTCAGCACCTGACTGAACGTTAACAGTGTTTTTTGTTTACTACAACATGGTTGGCAAAATGTAGCTGCATTCATCTTGTTTTCCTGCTACTGTAGGACATGCTTCTTGACAGGACTTTAACAATTCTCAATAGGAATATATCAGTGAATAAATGTTTAGTAAGTATAATTGAAAACCATTAGGGTACATTCTATGTGTCTCAAGCCCAAAATATCCAGAGTCACAGTCCTTTGCACTAACCAGTAGACCGCTATACCTCCTATGCTATTGGACCTCCTGGTCTCTGAGTAGGGGAATGCACAGACTGTATAAAACACACAGATAACATTTTAGCCCTCATACTACCAACTATTTCAATGAAAATAAACCTCTTCTGGCTACCTAGGGTAGTATTATTTTAATGTTTGTTGATATTTTGCACTAGCTGTGGAAAGTCCTGCTGAGGAGGCTGTATGCCAAATAAAGGGGGGGGGTCCTTTCCATTGACAAGTTTGCATGTTAATCCATTCGCGTGGTTGGGCAATGAGACAAACATGTGTAGAGGTGATCTGTGCTACAAATGTCATAGTGAGCTGAAAGAAAATCACATGCAACTAGAAGCAAGTGAGACTGGGGTGGGTGAAATATAATTCATACAGTAGACGGTGAAATACCACACACACAAACACACATATACACATATACACATATACACACACACACATACATAGTTACTCTGGGTGATAGACACTAGCTGAAAGTACTGACACAAGGGTGATTTTATGACTGAGAGATCTGTCCACTTCTTAAGCGTTACTGTGCCTTCCTCAGGCACACACCTTCAGAGGCCATTATAGTACTCTGCTGTGCAGTGAACTTCTAACAAAATCTAGAAAAAAATATGCCCAGCAATACAGAGACAGGTGATGCTGGCTCTGAAGGGTTTGTCAATCCCAGCTACACAGAAACAAAGGCCAAACACCAGAGCACACTCACATGCTAAGAAGTACTTTGTACCACATTAGATGCAAATCACAAGTGAATTTATTAAGGTTTCAAGAAGCTGATGTTAGGTGGTACAGAGTTCAAAAATGTGAAAGTACAAGCTGAGATACAGTAGGTAAGCTGCTCCAGTGCTCCTGATGAAGCTCCAGTGAACCTCTAGCCTGTTATGGCTGAGAAGTAGTAACTCACTGCACTGGTTTGCTTTCCTGATTCCTCCACTGCAAGTGATGGGTGTCGGCTCACGTCCTTCAGCCATATACAGTAACAGAAAAACAATTTTGTTCAGTGTATTAATGGACTCAGAAATCCACCAATTTTAACTCCAGAAAGCCAAGCAGAAACATCTCTGTTTCAAAGATACACTCAACAAACCAAACAAAAGCAGTATAGTCCAGTAGTAAGAATAAGAAACTGTGCACTAAAGGATCCCAGGTTCAGAAGGACAAGTCAGGGAAGAAAGGTGGTAGGGGTTGTTTAATAGGTAAGGGAAGATATAAAGACCACTGACATACAGGGGCATCATGGGGGATAAGGAAGGGCTAGAGGTACTATATGTAAGCCCCCCTCCTGGATGGGCTTACTAGCCATTTGGCATTCTCTGTCCCTCCTCTCCTGGTTAGCTTTTCTAGTATGGGAGGCCCCCCAGCCTTGAGTGATATTGCTGCCACCAGGGGCAGCCTTGAGGAAGATGATATAAAAAGCCCTGTTTTTGCTCAGGAGGGAGGAGAGACAGTAGGAGTCAGTGGTGGGTTCAGGGACAGTGTCCAGTGGGGGGGGGCACCCCATCAGCCTAGTCAGGCCAGCAAGCAGCAGCATCGAAGCATTGGGAGGGTGGCACTCTGCTGGGAGGGCAAGGAAGCATATGGCCATGAGGGTTTCGGTGGGGATTGCCCAGTCAGGTTTGGACATCTGCTGCGGCCTCAGGAGGTGGAGTAAGATGTATCCCTAATCATAGGGTGTACCACAGAAAAGGAAAAAGGGGGGACCCCTGGGCTTTCTTAAGGTATTGGGTGCTCAGGTAGTAGGGCTATTTTGGTGGTGGCAGCACCAATGCAGGGCATTCTGGAGGTGACAGCTCTGGGATGTTGGAACCCAAGTGGCACGCTACTTGAGGGTAACATTTGGTGGTAGAGAGTCCTGAGCCTGGGATTCACCATGGGGCCTGCCATGCCCATGTCATGGGCAGGCCCTGGGATATGCCATGCCCGTGTCTGGGGTAGGTCCAACACACTCATTAAGGGCCTGGGTTTCTTGCAGGACGCTGTAACTTTGGATAAGGGAAGGTGCCACCGTTTGCTGCAGTTTTTATGCTGGGGTAGCAAGGAGAGTGCCACTTAAAGTGTTCATTTTGGCTCAAATGTTATGCGATTTTGCAAGTCTGTTTTGGAGCAGCTGTGGAAGCTTAGGCTGCTCACTACCCCGAGCCTAAATGGTTCGGCTGGCATAGGTAGGAGTCAGTCACTCCCCTGCTAGAGAGTAAATAAAGTGCAACTGTGAACAAATTGTTTAGGAAGGGTTTCTGTGGAAGAAGCTTATAAAACCGGAATGAGCCATGCTGGCTAATTACCTTAGAATAAAAAGATATATTGCTGCTGCACGCTGTATGAGAAATCAGAGCCAAATAATGAAATAGAAAAGAGGGAAAAAAATGCTGAACCTGAACTTGTCATTTGGTATTTCTGCCTGTCTCTCAGCCCCATGGAGCTGTTCCATTTAATGTTGATTATGTCTCTGGTTCTAATAATTTTCGGGCTCAGAATAAAGTTTATGGTTCCGGAAATTTTGTAGTGCTTGTGATTTCAATGATGATGTCCTTTAATGAATTCTTTTTATGTTGGCGCGCTTGCACAGCCAACATCATGGGACAGTGCAGCTTTAGAGGCACGGTCGCTGTTGGGCAAATGCAGGGCATGCACCAGTAGGTGTGTCCCGCATTCCCCAATCAGCCTGCATGCCGGCGCCACACCATGCATAAGATCAGTGTGGCGAGCACATCTAAGAAAAGGTATCACAATCCGAGCAAAGCTCATCAGACGTAGCAGTCCTTTTCTTGCTGTGCTTGCTGCCATTATGTACATGGCAGGGCACTGGCCATAGAACTGCCGACTTCAAGGGTGCCCAATCCCCCGTCAGCTGCCCCTGCCCCCTGTGAATGTGCTGATGGGAGCTTACCCCTCACTGATTGACATAAAGCACCCCCAATTGTTATTAATGTAGTGGTGCCCAATCTCCTCAGCCCTGCACCCCCCATGTTGTTTGCCGAAGAGTGCCTCCAATCCACCGTCAGCCACAGACACCCCCCAAATAGTTAGGTGGCATGCTGGGAGCTCACCTCAGCATGCCAAATGCCCTCAAAACAAAACTGTCCTGTGATGTTTTTTCTTTTTATAACTCAGAAACGAAATGGTCCCTCGGAGTCTCGATGCCCTTCCCCCACCCGCACCCACCCACTGCACTCTGCCTCCCTCATCCCCTCACCCCATACTTTCCTGTGGAGTCTGGCACGACGATCTTCTGTGGACCAGGAACACGTCTGCACTCTTCAAAGCCGACCGCGAACTGAAGAAATGCCGGTAAGCTGTATAATGGAATGAATAGAGGTTTTTAAACTTTAATGCATATCTCGGGCATTTTTGCGACTTTTGGCCCCAAATTTTCAACATGGGGTTTTTGGGACCCCTTCTCATGAATTATTGCACTGTCATAGCGTTATTCGGTCCTGAAAGGTGATTTCGCAGTCACTGTGCAGAATCACCTTTCAGGACCGAATAACAAAACGACAGGCCACTGCTCATGAGAGGGGCTCTCAAAAAGCCTATGTTGCAAGTTTGGTGGGAAAAATCAAAAAATGACTGTTTTATGTGTGTGTGTAGCAACTGCACAACACATGCGCATAAGTTAGCGCATTCGCACTATTTTCATGCCAGATTCTCAACATTGGCATTTTACCAGCAGATGTAGTCCCCTTATACAAAAGCGGGAACAAAGAGGAAGCAGGGAACTACAGACCAGTCAGCCTCACCTCGGTAGTGGGGAAGATCATGGAAGCACTACTGAAGGAGAGATTGGTGGAACATCTGGTTGTCAATGGACTACAGGACCCAAGGCAGCATGGTTTCACCAGGGGAGGTCATGTCAGACCAACCTCATTGAATTTTTGACTGGGTGACTAGAGAGGTGGATCAGGGAGGGCAGTGGACATGGCCTATCTGGACTTCAGCAAGGCCTTTGACACTGTGCCACATAGAAGACTATTACACAAACTGGGGAATATGGGTGTGGCAGGACAGTAGTGTGGTGGGTAGGTAACTGGCTGGGTGGCAGGACACAGAGGGTGGTGGTAAATGGCTGTCACTCCACAGAGGGAAGAGTGACCAGTGGAGCACACAGGGATCAGTGCTGGACTGGTCCTATTCAACATCTTCATCAGTGACATTGCACAGGACCTAGAAGGCAGAATTTCACTGTTCGCTGATGACACAAAGCTCTGTAACAGAGTAGACACACCAGAGGGTGTAGACAGAATGAGAAGGGACCTGCAGAAACTTGAAGAATGGTCAGGGTTTGGCAGTTGAAATTCAATGCAAAGAAGTGCAAGATAATGCATATGAGGCACAAAACCCTGGCATAATATATCAGTTTGGGGTGAGGATATAGCATGCACCGAGCAGGAAAGGGATCTTGGGGTTATCATCTCTGATGACCTCAAGGTAGGGAAACAGTGTGTGAGGCAGCAGGTAAAGCAAATAGGATGCTGGGATGTATAGGCAGGGCATCACCAGCAGGAAAAGGGAGGTCATAATTCTATATACAAGACACTAGTGAGGCCCCACCTTGAGTACAGTGTACAGTTCTGGAGACCATACCCACGTAAGGACATAGACAGGGTAGAGAAGGTTCAGAGGAGGGCAACAAAGATGGTGCATGGATTGCATCACAAGTACTATGAAGACAGGTTGAAGGAACTGAACATGTACTCCCTGGAGGAGAGGAGGGAGAGAGGGGATATGATAGAGACATACAAGTATCTCACAGGGAGGAACAGGGTGCAGGAATACACTATTTTTAAGTGAAAAAGATGTTCTAGGACTAGAGGGCATGGGATGAAGTTGGAGGGAGGATAATTCAAAGGAAACATGAGGAAGAATTTCTTCACAGAATGGGTGGTGGACAAGTGGAACACCCTGCCAGAGGAAGTGGTGGGGGCTGAAACAATCACAGGATTTAAGAATGCATGGGATAGACATAAAGGAATTCTGGAGGTCAGGGGTAAGGGGCAACAGACTTCTAGGAAAACATAAACTGAACTTACAAGCTCAAATGGGCAGACTGGGTGGGCCATAGGCCCTTATCTGCCGACACTGTCTATGTATCTATGTATCTATGTACCACATCTTCTTGTGAACTACACACCTATCATTTTTCACATCCTGCCCAAAATGTGTTTTCACACTTCCAGCGCAGAATAACGCGGTTGCTGTGCGAAATCAGTGTTCTGGACACATTATGAAAATGACAGTGACACTGTTCATGAGCAGAGGTCCTAAAATGCCTGTGTTGAAAATTTGGTGACAATACTCCATAAAATTGTTTTACGAGCATGTGTAGCAACTGCACAATGCACACTTGTAAGTTAGTGCATTAGCATTATTCTCACACCACATTCTCAACATTGGCATTTTACCACACCTTCTTGTGAAACGTACAGCTGTCATTTTTCACATCCTTGCCGAAATGTGTTTTCACACTTCTGGCACAGAATAGCGCAGTCGCTGTGCAAAATCAGTGTTCGAGACACATTACAAAAATGACAGTGATACTGTTCATGAGCAGAGGTCCTAAAACGCCTGTGTTGAAAATTTGGTGACAATGCTCTATAAAATGACTGTTTTATGAGGTGCATAGCAACTGCGCAATGCACGTGCGTAACATAGCGCATTTGAAATATTTTCATGCCAGATTCTCAAATTTGTCATTTTACTACACCTTCTTGTGAACTGTACAGCTGTCATTTTTCACATCCTTGATGAAATGTGTTTTCGCACTTTCAGCGCAGAATAGCGCATTTGCTATGCGAAATCAATGTTCATGACACATTACAAAAATGACAGTGGCACTGTTCATGAGCAGAGGTCCTAAAATGCCTGGGTTGAAAATTTAGTGACAATACTCCATAAAATGACTGTGTTACGAGGGTATATTGCGCAGTTTGCATGCACGGTCGTACGTTTGCAAACTTCTAATATTCTCACTCCAGATTTTCTACAGTGCCATTGTTCTGCACCTCCTAATGAACAGTACAGCTGTCATTTTTTACATCCTGACCAAAATCTGTTTTTGCAGTTCCGACATAGAATAGCGTGGTCGCTGTGGAAAGTCTGTGTTCAAGACACATGATGAAAATGACAATGACACTGTTCATTAGCAGATGCCCTAAAATGCCTATGTTGAAAATCTGGGAACGAAAGTCAATAGAATGAGTGTTTTATGAGCGTGCATTGCACAGTTTGCACGCATGCTCATGACTTTGTGAATTTGTAATACTTTCACTCCAGCTGTTCATCATTGGCATTTTTCCATATCTGCTTATGAACACTGCAGCTGCCTGAAATGTGTTTTCGCACGTCCAGCACAGAATTGCACGGCCGCTGTGCGAAATATGTTTTCCGGACAGTTTGAGGAAATGACGGTGACACTATTCATGAGCAGAGGTCCTAAATGACTATGTTGAAAATTTGGTGCCGAAACTCCATACAATGACTGTGTTGCAAGCGTGCATTGCGCAGTTTCCACGCACCCTTGTAACTTTGTCAATCTGCAATATTTTCATGTCACATTTTCACCACTGGCATTTGTGTACATCTCCTTATCAACAGTCCAGCTGCCATTTTTCACAGCCTGCCCAAAAAGTGTTTTCACAGCTGTGGCACAAAATGGCATGCTCGCTGTGCAAAATCACCTTTTGAGACACATTCACAAAATCACAGCACTATGCATCTCTAGCTACGCCACTCCCACTGCCAATGCCAGCGTGACAACATTTGGCATTGACAAATGCTTGTTTTAATCTGCTTCACTTGTGGCAGTGGACTTCTAAGAGATCAAGGTTCAAGACCCCCCTTCATCATAAAGAGGTTGCAGCAGCAGAGGTGTCCTGAAATAACTATCTCCATAATTTTCTATTACCACTGGGCTCGAAAGTTAAGGTCTGACTGGGACGAGGTAAGCCATTTCCGTATTTCTGAAGATGTCATAAGGTAGGCCATCTGGTTTCTTTACCTCTGTGCTGCTGAGAAATAACTTTGGAGAGTTTTCTGGTCTGTGGTTGATCTTGTGCCCCTCCTCAGAACATCTGTGATACCCCTAGACCTGGAGGGAGGGGCCCACAGGTATGGGGGCTCATGCAGGATTTATTTCTGTGTGCTCCAGTGTCTGGCATTGCTGCTATGCAGGGGAGTTTTTTTTGGGGCTGGCTGGCCAGGGCCTGTGTCCATGTGGCAGTTATTGGCAGGAAGAAGGCCTGTTTTTGGGAGCTCTTTGATGGCCTGTCTTACTCTTTGTGGAGCCTCCATGTCAGCAGTGACTCACGTGATGGGAACAGAGACTCGTGATTGGTCAGTTGGAAGAAGGTGGTTAAGTGCAGCTGTGCTAAAGGTGCCATCTTTGCCACAGGGTTTCGAGAGAGAAGAGCAAAGGAGAGAGAGAGAGAAACCTCACAGACAGCAGTCATGAGAGTTTTGGTACCTGTGTGGGGGAGAGTGGTAATAGCAAAAAATGGCAGGTGGATCAACCATGGAGTAGGAGCCCCAAGCAACAGTTCCCACCTCCCTGCACTCATGGCTATGGGCCTTAGCAGGGAGGGGACAGGCTGAAGGAAAATGTGTGTGATATGGCTACAGAGGTGAAGAGGTAATCAGACTGCCCATTTGCTCACTCTGCACTAGTGATGTGCTGTTTTTCTTTTGTTTTTTTGAGGGGGGCACCTATGGGATACCCGTAGTGCTAGCCAATAAGCATTTCAGCAGGTTCAGTGTCCCTGTTATCCCATGGAAGCCTGGATTTTGGAGTGAAAGCCAAGCTGGAGGTGCAGGAAAGTGGTGACCTGGTGGTAGAGGCGAAGAGGGAGTCCCCAGATGTGAAGATAGAAGCCATGGAGGAATTTTCTGAGGGTGGCAAGGGGAAGCGCAGCCATCTGCCCTGCTCCACCCCACTGACTGTCGACTATCCCCATGGTAGAGGGAGGGGCAGGGGTCTGCAGCTGGCATTGGGTAACCCCTTAGGGCCCAGGGAGTCTCCATCGGGATCCCTGCCTGGCGACAGTATACCTGGCCAATCTGCTTCAGTGGGTGAAGCCCCACCTACTCCTAAAATCTGCCCTGTAATAAAAGTGGGGCTCACCAAAGTGTAAGTGGTACAAGAAGAGGTTTGGGATGAACCTGCTCCAGTGGTCACCGAGGGACCCCCAAAGAGGTATCAGTTCACTGACTATGAGATTCAGTGAGTGATCCCGAAGCCTTATCACATTCCTGCAGAAACTCTGCCAGACAACACCCCGTGCCTGGTGGCGCAGAGCAAAGCCTTAAGATTCTGTATGGCCTACCTGCAGTGAAGTGCCCATGTAAACGTAGTATATCAGAATGGTGTGTGGCTGGAGCCCTGGGAGGCCAGAAGAACTAGCATCAGGGAGTTGTCTGCGTGGTCCCAAGCTGAGCGGTGGGTCAGAAGAAATTTGTGTGTTGAGTACCCTGCTGCTGAGTATCCTTACATGTCTGAGCACCTCTGGGATGTGATCAAAGAAAAGAGGTCAAACTGGGTCTTTTGTAAATGTTTGAACAAGCTCCAGACGAGACCAAAAGGGACCACCCACTCCTCACAACAGCTCATCCAAAAGGCCCGGTCTATGTGTTTCTCTGACCCCTGGGCCAGTCTCACGCTGTTTAAGCACTTCGCCCTGGTGCAGGATCTTGCAGGGTGCAGGGTCAAATACTATAGCATTTCTAAAGATTCATTTGGAAGAGGACACTACCAAGCCTGACCTGGACATCTATTTTCCCCAGGGTGGTGGCCCCCATTTAGAGCCCAATGGACCTTGGAGCCCCTAAATTTAACCAGGACTGTCTCTTTGATTGGCCTTTGAAAAAAAAGAGTTGAAATGACTGTTTTGATGTTTCAACAATATGCAAAAATCCAAAGTGTTGTGCCCAGGGAGATTTTTGTCCTTTCTTCACTGGACTAGCACTTAATCATTTTTTCTTTCTCCCTGAGACTGTGCCTGGACTTTAAATTTGCTGGACATTTTGAAAAAAAGAAAACAAGAATCTGGTTTATTGTCTTAAGGCAAAACTACAGTATATGGTTCTACCTCGGTGTGATTGGCAGGTGCATGAGAGAGTGTTTGGGAGTGTAGGTGATGTGTGGATGGTTCAAAAGAGAACATTTGTGATTTATATTTATTTTACAAGAAAACAGAGGAATTAATGAACATCTGTTTAAAGGTTGTGTTAGTTTAGCATGTTCTATAGACAGCCTGGTATTCAACCTTCTAGTTTAAAAGTTGAAGGTATTAATACTTTTTCTAAAACTTCTAGAGTCTATCTGCCTTTCTGGCTTCCTATTTTAGGAACAGGTTGTTAGGGGTGCTATGCAGATGGGCCATCCTGGTGTTCTCCAGAGCCGAGTGGGGGATCCACATACCCACTTGGTTCCTGGGGGGACATCAATGGCCTAGTTATGCCCCATTTCCAGGAGGAAATGTTTTAAGGGGGGAAGAGTGTAAGCTCGCCCTCCTGGGTGGGCTTACTAGCCATTTGGCATTCTTGGACCCTCCTCCCCTGGTTAGCTTTTCTAGTGTGGGAGGCCTCCCCGCCTTGAGTGATACTGCTGCCACCAGGGGGCAACCTCGAGGAAGAGGATATAAAAAGCCCTGGTTTTGCCTGTGAGGGAGGAAAAAGAGCAGGAGTTGGTGGTGGGTTCAGGGACAGTGTCCCAAGGGAGGGGCCCCCCCCTCAGCCTAGTCATGCCGCCAAGCAGCAGCATCAAAGTGTCGGGAGGGAGGTACTCTGCTGGGAGGGCAATGAAGCGTAGCAGTGTTCATGAGGGTTTCTGTAGAGATGGCCTGGTCAGGTCTGGACATCTGCTGTGGCATCAGGAGGTAAAGGAAGATGCATCCCTGGTTATCGGGTATACTGCAGAAAAGTAACAAGGGGGAACACCGGAGCTCTCTTAAGGCATGGGGTGCTTGGGTAGTGGGGCTGTTCCAGTGGTGGCCGTGCTGACGCAAGGTGTCTTGGAGGTGGCAGCTCTGAGATGCCGGTACCTGGGTGTCACACTACCTGAGAATAACATTTGGTGGTAGGGAGGCCTGGGCCTGGGATTCGCCATGGGACCTGTCGTGCCCATTTCTGGGGCAGTCCCTGGGATCTACCATACCCGTGTCTGGGGTAGGTCCAACAGACCCGTTAAGGGCCTGGGTTTCTCACAGGAAGTGGTAACTTTGGTTAAGGGAAGGTGCCACTGTTTGCTGCAGATTTTATGCTGGGGTAGCAAGGAGAATGCCACTTAAAGTGTTCATTTTGGCTCAAATGTTATGTGGGTTTGCAAGTCTGTTTTTGAGCAGCTGCGGAGGCTTAGGCTGCTCACCGCCCCGAGGCCTAAATGATTCGGCTGGCACGGGTAGGAGTAAATCACTCCCCCACTAGAAAGTAAAGAAAGTGCAACTGTGAATACAATGTTTGGAAAGGGTTTCTGTGGAAGAAGCTCATAAAGCTGGAATGAGCCTTGCTGTCTAATTGCCTTAGAATAAAAAGATCTGTTGCTGCTGCACGCTGTATGAGAAATCAGAGCCAAATAATGAAATAGAAAAGAGGGAAAAAAATGCTGAACCTGAACTTGTCATTTGGTATTTCTGCCTGTCTCTAAGCCCCATGGAGCTGTTCCATTTAATGTTGATTATGTGTCTGGGTCTAATCATTTTCGGTCTCAGAGTAAAATTTATAGTTCTGGAAATGTTGTGGTGCTTGGGATTTCAACGATGACGTCCTTTAATGAATTCTGATTTTAATCTGCTTCAACTGTAGTGGTGGGCTCCTGAGAGATCAAGGTTTGAGACCTCGACCCCCCCCCCATCATAAAGGGGTTGTAGCAGCAGAGGTGTCCCGAAATGACTGTCTCCATAATGTTCTATCGCTGCTGGGCTCAGAAGTTAAGTGTTGACTGGGGCGAGGTAAGCCATTTCCATATTTTTGAAGATGCCATAAGGTAGGCCATCTCATTTATTCTACCTCTGTGCTGCTGAGAAATAACTTTGGAGAGTTTTCTGGCATGTTTGAACCCCTCCCCACAACATCTGTGATACCACTAGACCTGGGGGGGGCTACATATGGGTCAGTCTAGAAACAGGGTCAGGGGTGTTTATTGGAATGGGGGTGGTGTACAGACCTCTGACACAGGGAGAGGTATTAGACAGAGCTTTGTGGGAATCCATTAGTAAAATGGCAAGCAAGGGACAAGTACTGATTTTGGGGAACTTTAATATGGCAGTTATACACTGGGGCATTCTGGTTGCAACTACAACAAGGAGCAGGACCATCCTTGATGTCCTACAAGGGATATTTCTCAGGCAGCTAGTTATGGAACCCACTAGAGATGGGGCAATGCTGGGGAACAGCACTGCAGACATTACATTGGGTTGCTCCCAGGGTACAAGTGATCACCACACTGTGTGGTTTGGCATATGGATTTTATTTTTTACTTATTTATTTAACATTTTGATAACTCAGAGAGGTACACTGAGCCAATGCTAATTTCCAGGTGTGATCTAGGTTGGGTGAGGGCGGAGAGGCAAATTATATAATTACATATTGTCTGGCAGGTTACAATAATGCAAAACAAAAATACATTAAGTACACAGTATCAGGCAGGTTACAAAAATTGCCTGGATAAGAGGCAAATACATAGGCTCAGATTGTCATAACAGTGAATAAGCAATGCTGAGATGAAGGTACAGTACAACAATATGTGGGAGGCTCAAACCAAATGGAAGAATCAGGGGAGGTAGTTAGATTTAGGCCAGATATAAATGTTTAGCACAGGATCATAACACCAAAGAAGACTGAGAGTTTGGACCCTCTAAAAATAGATAAGGCTCCAGGTCCAGATGGGATGCACCTGAGAGTGCTTAGGAAACTGGCATCAGACTGATTAAACCCCAGGTAGGGCTATTCAGTAGCTCAGTTAGGATGGATTGGAGGGTAGCTGACTTAGTTCTTCTCTACAAGGGAGGAGACAAGGAGCAAGTGGATAACTATATTCCAATCAGTCTTCCCTCCATTGTGGGTAAACAGATGGAGATATCAGTCAGACAGGACCTAATGGAATACCTAGAGAGTAATGGGCTTCAGGAGAGTGAGTAAATGGGTTTGTGGAAGGGAGGTCTTGCCAGACCAACCTTAAAGTATTCATTGACTGAGGAAGTAAGGCAGTGGATAAGGTACATGCAGTAGATTTACTCTATTTTGATTTCAGCAAGGCATTTGGCTCCATGCCCACAGAAGGTAGCTGAAGAAAGTAGATGCTATATGAGCAGCAGAAGAACCAGCTAGATAAGTGGGTAGTTGTTTGACTTGAAGAAAGTAGTGGGTGATGATAAACATAGTTAAGTCAGGGGACAGGGCAGTCACAAAAAGGGGTGCCACAATAGTTAGTTCTGGGTCCAATAATTGTCAATATGTCCATTAGCGACAATGGAGCAGAAATACAAGGCAAGATGGGTCTCTTCACAGTTGACAAAAGGGTTGCATGGAATCCACCTAATAGAATCTGATTTGTCAGAATTTGACCCAATTTTTGGATTTGGGGTTTTTTGGAATTACAGCTCAAAAATCCTAGTTCCTAAACTGAATCCTAAAACCTATTTTTACACTGGAATTTAGGATTTAATATTTCAAATCTGAATCAAATTTTGAGGTCCTTTTAGGACTGAATTGGAATCAGATTAAGATTTGGAAGTTTATAAATTCCTAAATCCAAAAACCAGATCTAAATCATCCAATTCCAATCATCCCTTGATGGCACTAAGCTCCGTGGTAGGGTGGACAGCAAGGAGGGGGAAAAGAAGTTGCAGGAGGACCTGCATAGGATGGAGAAGACGTCAAAGATTTTGCAGTGGAAATTCAATGCCAAAAACTGCAATGTGATGGACACAGAGAACAAGAACCCTAGGATGGAATATTTTAGATGAAACAAGAGAAGGCAGTACACATCTTCCCCCACATGGCAAATACTTAATCTTTTACAATTTACTTTCTGCCTGAATTGGCTACTTACCTATTTTATCTTCACTGGGGGGGGGGGTCTCTTGGTGTCCATTTAAGGGCTCTGATGTGAAGTAAGCCCGGTTACCAAATGTAATGGTGGACTACCCATCAGCTGGGTTCTTATTCTAAAATGTAATTGCCTGAATCGGCTTCTTTGCTGTAAGATGCACTGTCTAAACTGTCTTACTTCAGTTTAGCAGCAATCCCCAAACAATGTGTTGGGAACTGGTAGGGCGCCTGCTAATGGAGACAGCCACATATCTTCCAAGTATTAAACAAACAAAAGTATCAGTTCAGCCCATGCACATTCACAAACTTTTAATCGCGTTATTCATTTGGTGTGCTACTGCTTTTTAGCAGCCAATTTAGAAAGTGCCCCATATATAACAGCAACTAATTCAGGCAGTTACATTTTAGAATAGGGACCCAGCTGATGGGTGGTCCACATTATGTGTGGTAGCTGGGCATACTTCACATCAGAGCACTGAAATGAACTCCAAAACACCCTACACTTTGATGGAGATAAAGTAAGTAAGTATCCAATACAGGCAGAAAGTAAATTATGACATTTGAAAGATTTGTCATGGGAGAGGGTGCACACTTAAATCTCTGTTTGAACTGATGTATGCACTGAAGCAGTAGCAGCCCTAATCAATAAAGTGATTCAATGGGTGTAAGCAACCTAGGTGAGGAGTTATGCTTGTGCAACACTGTTAATAGCCCAGAGGTAGTTGAATGAGTGAGTTGTTTGACTGTTACACGTGGATAGTTTAGCCAAATGCACTCTCTGTCAGGGTGCCAAGAAGACAAATGAACCCTCTTGAGGAGGGTTCCACTCCTAGAAGTGCCATGTGAACACAATTCCTTTAAGCCAAACGTACCTTAGGAAGGTACCCCAAGGAGAGAGGCACACCACTGGAGGAGGAGGAGGGAGGATGGCGGTGCAAAGAAACAGTGCTTTCAAATGAGGCTGGAAGAAGTTGGCTTAATTATCTCATGGAAGGGGGTGTGACTGGTAGCTCCTGCCCACTGAACTGCGGACAGTCTTTCAATTCAATGGGTGTATGCAACCTATGTGAGGCATTATGCTTGTGCAACATTATTGATAGTCTGGAGTTAGTTGAATGAGTGAGTTTGTTATATGTGGATACTTTGGCCGTTCCCACTCTCAGTCCCATGAGGAGCTACCACCCTGTCGAGGTACCGTAAAAGCAAACGAACCCTCTTGAGGAGGGTTCCGCCCTGAGGGGTGCCACAGGAACATAATTCCTTTAGGTTGAAGATACTTTAAGAAGGAGCCCAAAAAGAATGTGAAGCAGGTGGTAAACACACTGATTGGAGTAATGACTAACAGCTGAAGTTAGTGATGACTGATAGGAGACAGAGGCATGACTTCCAGAAGGAGAAATGGAACAGCAGGATTGTAGTATAAATTAGCCACCATCCAAACCCAACTCACAGTGGAAATCCTACTACTAGGGTAAATACTACAATTAAATATATACACTCTATTATGGACTCTGGCGTTCAGGAGAGAAAACAACCGCTGTGGAGGAAATCTCTGGAGATCCGTGGTCTCAACTGCCATCTCTCCTGGCATAGTTACTTATTATTTTGACAGCTCAGATTTGCTAGTTTGGAATTTGAATTCAGAGGGAGTTTTTTAGAGGGATAACTGTTTCTTCATCCTTCTAACAGGATAATGCTGCGTGGTGCTACAAGTTGATCTCTGCAGCTAGATGAAGTTCCTCATGAAGGAGGCCCACCCCTCAAAGCATGGAATGAGGAGAGTAGTGGTTGCTGCAAGGCTATCAACCAGCCTCCAGACTGTGAGGAGGCCTCATTTTGACAGAAATAAAGGAAGGGGATATGGAATGAGACTATGGACATTAGGCACACAACTATAGGAACCCCAGATGTCTTAGGTTCCACCCTCTGGCAGCTGGAATCTTAAATGCAGCACCATGAGGTGCTATAGACCAAAGGCCTGCATGGGTAAAGCTTCCCCTGGAGTGTTGGACCTTAGCACCTGGTGAGACTACCGAGAGGTATTGCAGGAGACAAGCAGTCTACAGAGATGTAACCCTGCTCAAAATGAGGTTTTCACCATCAAGATGCAGACTTCAAGGAGAGCAAGAGCATGTCTACTCACAGGGCAAAACCTGAGTTCAAAATTCTGACTACAGAGTAACTGCTGAATGGAATGACTGATACTGATGGAGAGCATAGTGACTGAAAAGGTACTGGAAATTGAAAGTACATCAGAGGTCAAAACGACAGGTGAAACCCAGACTCATGCAGGAAAGTTTAGACACTGTATATACACTAAGACTGGAAATTGCCCGCAGGGTCTGAGGGCTGCTCCCTTTGCCCTCCCCAGCCCTGCCAGGACTGCCACCACTGAAATTGCCCACAGGTATGAATCTCGGAGAGCCCTGATAGCACAGTTCATCTTTGATTGCTGAGACACTTTAAACGTGGTGCCTTTTTGTGGTGTGGTAGCCTAAAGTCTTACAGCTAAGTGAATGTACTGTGGAGCAGGAAGCAGCTAAGATTTTAACTTCAGAGAGCAGCACTCCTAACTTTCTCCTTCCCTAGTTGCATTTTTGGCCCCCCTCCACCTCCCTCCATTTATTAAATGCTCCTTATCTCCGCCCAAAGCCCTCTCTGACTGTCATCTGGGATTAACGGGAAGGGATATCTCTCTGTGTCAATTTGGGCTCCTTGTGCCTGCCATGTTGGTGTCTCTGTCCATCTCCCATTTTGCTAACCATATCTCTCTCAACACCATGCAGCCTCCCCTCTGCATACTAATCTTTCTGACTCCTGTCTGTTACTGCCTTGCGCTGGATTACTTTATCCCTCCCACCACTGCTCCTCCCAGCTCCATTGCCGATCTGAGGAACTTTACTTTTCTCCAATTTGCTAACTCTTCCCCAATGGCTCACTGGTCCTGCTGAATACCCTAGCCCTAAACTGGTTCCCCACCTTATTAGGCACATCATGCAAATTGTTTGTGCCTACATACCCCTTGTTTCCTGCAAACAAGGCCTCGAGGAATTCCTGTTATTTTTACCCCAGGCCACCAGAAACAATGAAGTGATTAAAGTAGGTGACTTCAACCAGGACTGGCTCAGTCCAAGCTCCCCTATTCTTGGCTCTACTTCAAGCACAGCAAACCTAACTCAGCTTGTCATGGAGCCCACAAGGCATTCTAGCAATGGAAATAGTCACACCCTCCTCAACTGGATCCTTACCAACAGACCAGATAGAATCTCTTCTGTTATTGTGCTGCTGGATTCCATTAGTGACCACTCACCTGTAACCTGTACCTGAGATGCCTGCCTCTCCTCCCACCCAGAATCATCACCATGTCTAACTTCTCCACCCTCAACATCACCACTTTTCTCAGAGATCTCCAGCATGTCTACTGGACCCCCATTTTCACTACGGACAACACTGACTTGGCCGTGGAGTACTTCATTAACTCCCTGTGCTCCTTTCAGTCCAAGCACATTCCTTCCATACGGTGCAGGGTTCAGAATCAGCCCACCAAATGGTTAAATAGCCCTCTTCTCCGTATGCTTAAGGAACATGACAAGCTCTGGACCAGATGGACAGCCTCCTGCCTTCATTCTGACTTTGTTGCCTATCATTTGCTATGGAACTTACGCAAGAAAGAGATCTGTACTGACAAAAGCAACTATTATAGATGTCTTCTCCAAGCCTCCTCTAGTAACCCAAAAAGGTACTGGGCTCAAACCAACCACATGATTGGTCTCAGCACTTCCCAAATCCCTCAAGACATGCTAATAGATAATATCTCCTGTAACAATCCTAACACTATTGCTAACTCTTTCAACTCACTCTTTACTGTCCTCCCCAGCCTTGCCACTGATGCTTCCACCCATGCAGTACCTCCCCCCGACTTCCTTATGTCTCATCTTCCCCTGGTTCTCTACCCTGTCACCAGGTTGGATGTCTTATGCACCCTTCACATGATGTCTCCTCATGGTAGCGCAGGCCTCGAT
This sequence comes from Neoceratodus forsteri, assembly GCA_016271365.2. Taxonomy (NCBI): domain Eukaryota; kingdom Metazoa; phylum Chordata; order Ceratodontiformes; family Ceratodontidae; genus Neoceratodus; species Neoceratodus forsteri. Next base: position 379,443,607 of record CM057449.1, read on the forward strand.
GAACTGGAACATAAAATTCTCAAGTTAGGCACATCTTGCTACCCCTATTACGTGCTTGTTTATCGTCTCCATCAGCTCAGGTATCATGCCCCTCTTGTGGAAAAATGCCAGGGTAATCCTGGTCTTCAAAAAGGGTGACCCAAAAAACCTAATGAACTACCGCCCCATTGAACTCCTGCCAACCCTCAGTAAACTCCCGGAGAAGCTTATTCATTGCCAGGTGTCTGACTTTATAACCAGCTTTAACCTGCAATCTCCTGCTCAGCATGGCTTTAAGCCAGGCCATAGCACCACAGTGGCCCTTGTGCAATTCAATAGTGAAATCAAACCAATATGGACAGAAGCAAGCTTACTAGAGCAGTTGACATGTCGAAGTTATTTGACTCAGTTAACCAGCCCCTGCTCTTATATCAACTGCACTCTCTTGACACCTCCCAATCCACTATTGCCTGGCTCTCCAGCTATCTGCTTAACTGCTCTTAGTCTGTCTCCTATCATAAAGTTCTCTTTGCCCCACTCCGCTACACTCCAGAGTCCCACAAGGCTTCATATTTGGGCCCCTACTCTTTTCATCTGTTGTTCCCACCCACTGTCGCTCCCTACTCTATGCTGACGACTTGGTTCTCTATGTCTCCTCCAACTCCATCCAGGAAATTAACTCTTATCTCTCCTCTGATCTGCATGGTATCCAAACCTGGCTTACATCCCACCACCTAGTGCTAAATGTTGCTGAAACCCAGGCAGTGTTTTTTGGGTCACCAAGGAAATCCAGCACCTCGACCCTGTCTCTTCAGGCCTCCTGTCTTGATGGCACTCCTGTAGATGTAACCCACTCTTCAAATTCTTTGGGGTCACACTGGATCCCTCCCTTAATTTTTCTCTTCATGTCAATGCTGCCTGTAAGTCTGTCAATGCCAAAACTGGACTAGCTTACTGAGTCCATTAATTCCTGACCCCCACCAAAAGGATCTCTGTTGCCCTTGGCCTACTGCTTCCTGGGCTCTGCTACACTCTGCCTGTCTTTGCTATGACTCAGGCAAAAGTCCTTCAGTTGTGGGATGTTGCTTACAATGTCTGTAGATTTGCTTTATCGACTCCTTGTCTTAAACACCACTGTATACTTTACTCTGACCTCTTCTGGTTATCCCCTTCTTCCCGCTGATCATATTTGTTAGGTTGCCTAACTGACAACATAATTCATTCTTCTCATCTCACTGCCCTTGCAGTCATGCTCACCCCCATTGACTGCCCTTGTTCCCTCCAGTCCACATCTTCAGCTCTGCTCTCAGTCCCCAAATGTTCCACCAGGATGGGTGAATTTGCAATCTCCTTCGACACCCCCAAATTCTAGAACTCGCTACCATGTGACCTCAGATATTCCAAATCCCTCCATGCCTTCAAGAAAGCCCTCTTCAATTACTTTACTTCCCTGGACACATGTAAATGTCCTTAGCTTCACGATTTGTGCCAAATGACCCTGACCTGCACTAATATCTCTGTGTCTACTCTGACCCTTCCCCTCTCTCTCCCTAACTATTGGAAAGCACTTAAGTTTCTCTGCTTTAGTCCAAGTTACTGCCTCATATAAGAACTAGCTTATTGTGCCTTTATATTTGTACCTCTTATCCCATACTGTACCAGTGTGGTCTGTTTTGTTACCTCTTATTTCTTGAGATATATTCCATCCATTTATGTACTATGTAACTTGCACCTCTGTAAAGCTGTTGAATTTCTTATTGTATTTGGTATGTATATGCATTTATTATTCCCTGTATTTTTGACTTGTACTCTCCTAGGTTGTGCCTGAAAATAGACAGTTTTGCCTAACACACTTACCCAATCACCAAAAGCTAATAAATTAATTAATAAATAAATAAAGAATAAATGCTGAAGCATACTGACTGAGTATAACTAACTGAAGTGACAGTGCAGGAGTGGGAGTAGCTGCCTTGCTAGGAAAACAGGTGAAACCAATTGAGGGGGAATGTAGCGAGACTGAGGCAGGTTTACATATGGCTTGGTATGAACAGAAAACAGAAAAGACTGAGACAGCACAAGCCAAAACAGCAGAATGACAGAGGTACAACATAATGTGGAAACTAGTAAGCACACTGAGAACGAAAACAGAAAGAACTACAGGAGTTACACAAGGTCATGACTGCAGCATGATAGGCAAACTGAGAGAAAAGAAGGAAGCACAAGCAACAGCCAGGAGGGCAGAAAAACAAAATACTACTGTAACCTAGAAAGCTGCTGAAGACACAAACCGAACAGAAAGCCCAAAAGCACGGAGAAAAGTAGCAGAAAGACATCAGGAAAAGGAGGGGGAGAGCAGAGCCCTAGCAAAGTCTCCAGCTGAAGCAAAGAAACAGTACTTCCAAATGAGGCTGGAGGAAGCTGACTTACACTGCTCATGGAAGAGGGTGTAGCTGGTAGCTCCCACTCGTTGAACTGCAGGCATAGCCTTTTAATTATAAGTTTGTGAATAAGCATGGGTTGAGTTGCTGTTTTTGTGGTTTGCAGAATATTGGATGGGAAGGGTTAGGCTGGCTGTACTTGTGATGAAAGGGACCAGGGATCCATCACAAGAAACTCCCTAAAACAATCTAGCCAATGTAGCAAAGCCTACAGCAAGGCAATCTGGATGTTGGAGTGCATAGGAAGGGTTTTTATAGCAAAAGGAAAGATATATTACTACCTCTCTATAGCTCTCTGGTGATGTTCTGTCTGGAGTACTGTGCCCAGTTTGAGAGTCCTCACAAAAGGAAAGACAAAGATAGGCTGCAGGTGATGCAGCACAGGGTAACCAAACTGATTCTGGGGCAGCAAGGTAGATCCTATGAGGATTGGTTTAGGGCACTGGATATGAACCTGCTGGAGGCCAGAAGAGCGAGGGGTGACATGACAGATACCCTCAAGTTACTGAAAGGAATGAACAAGGTAAACTGTGAAGAACTATTCAGCAGTTATAGTGGGTCAAGAACATAGGGACATGAGTGAAAGCTGGTGGGGGTGGGTTTCAGTAGAGACGTCAAAAGGTTTTATTTTACAGAAAGGAGCCTTGAAATACCCTGCTGGCTGTGGTGGTGAGTGCTAAAACTATTACTGGGTTTAAGTATGGCTGGGACAGAGATAAGGGCTTAATAGTTAATCAGGAGGCTAGCAGTAAGGCAGAGGTCATGGAGGGGGAAAGCCTGTGGATCCTTGCAACAAACATTGTGGATCCTGTGCAACAGATCCACAGTTCTAGAAACATACAAAGAAGTTGACGGTAGATAAGGACCACAAAGCCCATCCAGTCTGCCCATTTTGTTTTACCGTATGAATGCGCCATAGGCACTGACTCAGTCAATGGCCTATCTATTCATACTCATCTGTATTGCTCCCTTATGCCTATCCCATGTCTGTCTGAAGCCCTGCACTGTATTCATATCCACCACTTCCTGGGGAAGGCCATTCCATGCATCCATCACTCTTTCTGTGAAAAAGAACTTCCTCACATTACCCCTTAATCGACCTCCCTCTAATCTCATGCTGTGCCCTCTTGTCCTGTTATTTTTCTTATATTGAAACATGTTAGATGCTTTCACCTTGTTAATGCCCTTAAGATGTTTGAATGTTTTGAGCATATCACCTGTCTCCCTCCTTTGTCTAGGGTACACATATTGAGCTCCATTAATCTGTCCTCATTTGTTTTCTGATGCAGTCCCTGCTCCATTTTGGTTGCCCTTCTCTGGACTGCCTCCATTTTGTTAATGTTCTTGCGCAGGTGCAGCCTCCAGTACTACATGCAGTACTCCAGATGGGGCCTAACCAGTGTCTTGTTAAGAGGAGTTCTTACCTCCCTCTTACAACCTGCGATACCCCTACTAATACACCCCAACATTCCTCTAGCTTTACCTACTGCTTTAGTGGTATACTTGGATGATTTCAGGTCATCTGTGATGATGATGCCCACGTCTCTTTCTTCCATTGTGATTGCAAGCAACTCTCCTCCCAACCTATAGCAGCTTCAGGGTTTCTCTTCCCTATGTGCATGATCTTGCACTTCTATGCGTTAACCCCAGTTGCCAGTCTTCTGACCATTTTGCCAGTTTATCCAGCTCTCTTCTCATTTTGCCCACCCCATTTGGATCATCTACTCTGTTGCTGATCTTGGTGTATCTGCAAACAGACAAACCTTACCCTCCAGTCCATCTGCAATGCCACTGATGAAGACATTGAAGAGGACTTGCCCCAGGACTGATACCTGAGGTACCCCATTTACGACTTGCATTTCTTCTGACTGAATACCATTTACCACCACTCTCTGTTTTCTGCCTGCCAACCAGTTTGCTACCCAGTTGGCCAACTTCTGACCCACCCTGAGCCTACCCAGCTTATTAATCAATCTTCTATGTGGAACAGTATTGAAAGCTTTGCTGAAGTCAAGGTAGGCGATGTCAACTGCACCCCCTTGGTCCACCACTCTGGTTATCCAGTAAAAGAAATCTGTGAGATTAGTTTGACAGGATCTTGCCATTGTAAACCCATGCTGTCTTGGATCCTGTGTGCCTATAGATTCCAGGTGTTGCACTATCCTTTTCTTAAGGAGTGCCTCCATAATCTTGTGCACTACTGAAGTAAGATTGACTGATCTGTAGTTCCCTGCTTCCTCCTTGCTACCACTCTTGTGGAGCAGAATCACATGAGCCCTTCTCCTGACTTCTGGGACCTCTCCTGTGCTCAGAGACTCACTAAATAGTTTTGATAATGACTCTGCTAGTTCCACCTTTAGCTTCTTTAGTACCCTGGGATGTATGCCATCGGGTCCCATTGCCTTGTCCACCCTGATCTTAGCAAGCTCTTGTAGGACCCTTTCTTTTGTGAAGGGACTTGCACACACTTCCCTTCCCCCAATCAACAGATCCAGCTTGGATCCTAACTATCCAACCTAGGATCCCTATATCCCTAGATCTGACCTAGGATCCATCACTATCTGACTTTGGATCCCACATTCATCTTTCGTAGGATTTTTGGTATGATCCTAGGTAGGATACCAGCACTATCTGACAGAGGGTGGTAGAATCCACATAAGCACTATCTGAGCAATGCTTATCAATAGCCTTTGTTTGTTAACATTATCTGTTTCTAGATTTCCTGAAGAGATGGCGGATAGGTTATCTATGAGATCTTATTATTATTATTTTATGGCACCTTTGGAAAAACAATAAGGTATCTCAGTGGCTTAACAAAGCAGTTAAACAAGCTGGGAAACATGGGAGTGAGTAGAACAGTGGTGTGATGGGTGGGAAACTGGCTGGACTGCAGGACACAGAGTGTGGTGGGAAATGGCTGTCACTCCACAGAAGGAAGGATGACCAGTGGGGTGCCACACGAATCAGTGCTGGGTCCAGTCCTCTTCAACATCTTTATATCATGACATTACAGAAGACCTAGAAGGGAGAATTTGTCTGTTCACTGATGACACAAAGCTCTGTAACAGGGTAGACATGACAGAGGGTGTGGATAGAATGAGAAGAGATCTGCAGAAGCTTAAGGACTGGTCAAGGGAGTGGCAGTTAAGAGTTAACACAACAAAATGCAAAATAATGCACATGGGACACAAAAACTCTAGAACAACATATCAGCTGGGGGGGGGGTAGAATGCTCCAATCAGGAAAGGGACCTAGGAATCATCATCTCTGATGACCTCAAGGTAGGGAGTCAGTGCAACAAGGTGGCAGGTAAGGCAAACAGGATGCTGGGATGCATAGACAGGGGTATTACCAGTAGGAAAAGAGAGGTCATAATTCCAACATACAAGACATTAGTGAGGCCATACCTTGAGTACAGTGTTCAGATCTGGAAGCCGTAACCATGTAAGGATATAGACAGGGTGGAGGCAGTTCAGAGGAGGGTAACCAAGATGGTGCAAGGATTTCATCACAAAATATATGAGGACAGGCTAAAGGACTTAAATATGTACTCCCAGGAGGAGAGGAGGGAGAGGGGAATATGAGTGAGACATACAAGTACCACATGGAGAGGAACAAGGTGCAGGAAAACACTATTTTGCAGCAAACAATAGGTTTCAGGACTAGGAGACATGGGATGAAACTGAAGGGAGGGAGGTTCAGAGGGAACATAAGGAAGTATTTATTCACAGAGAGAGTGATGGACAGGTAGGACGCCCTACTGGGGGAGCTGAAATAATTACAGATTTAAGAATGCATTGGATAGGCATTGGGGGATCCTGGTAGTTGGAGGAAGGGGACAATCCAGTCTAGAGAAGCCTGAAGAAGCAGAGATATGTGCACAAATGGGCAGACTAGGTGGGCTGAAGGCTCTTATCTGCCATCAGTATCTATGTATCCGTGTATCTATCAATATCATACAGTAAAACTTAAATTTTATGTTTAGTCTAAATAAGTTTTACTTCTGCACATAGCATGCATAAACAGTGAATATCAAAGGATAGAAAACAGGACATGAGAATATTTACATACTGTAATGAGCCCAGGGAGGCAGTTTGCTCACATACTTCTCAATATGGATAATTAAGGTCAAATGTCATTCTTGAAGTAGAAGATGAAATTAGTATAACAAGGCAGTGCCCATGCTCAAAACCAAAGCAAATCTGTTAAAAAGGACAGAAAGGTGAATTTTTACAGAGACAAAAATCATTCCCTCAAATGAAAATAGCTCAGTGTTTGACACAGGTTGCTAACAAAACGCCCTGAGAACATGATACAGCATCTGCAATTAAATGAAAAGTATACTCTCTATTAATTAGAGTGCATTATATTTTTCCTGGGATTAGGGCAGTGACTCAGTGGTTGAAGCTCTGTTTTTTTCCTCACTTGGACTGCTCTGCTCAAATCCCAGCTCAAGTAAAAAGTGAAAATGAATTCAAGTATTTTGGGATACTGTTTTATTATTTGTTTCCCACTCCATCTCCTTAGTGCCTAATACACAGAGAGTTGGAGCCCCTTTCCTAGATGGTTGTGTGTGACAAAAGAATGCTCTCACACATGCAGGGCATTTCAGGGTAAACAAAATCATGTGCACCCCCTCTGCATCTGATCCTGTTCTGACTATACATTTATACAAGTGGCTTGGTCGCCTTGGAATAAATAGAAGCAAATCCCTGCCCATGGAGTTTTACTTACTGGAATCCGTGAGCCACAAATCTAAAGCAGTAATGTAGGTGCCCTTTTTTTGTTATAGCAAGTGGTGTCCTACTTTCTAAAATGACTGGAAACACACTGAAACCACACACAAAAAAAGTATATACCAAACAAAAAGAGTGAGAGTAAGAGAAAGGAATGCCTTATTCCAGACCTGAACAGATCTGTTCACTCGAGTCACCAGTGGTCTCTTGCTCTCGGTTCTGACTAGTAGAGACTGAGACCACTGGCACTTTTACAAAACACACTACCATAGATGGAAGCACGCTGCTGGCAAGACCACAACAAAATATCGATCTTGCCAGTGGCCTAGTGACCCAGCATGGTCGTGCTCTATAGTAGTCAGGAAAGTGGGTGGGAGTCACCTGAATAAATGAATAAAATCGAATGGAGGGTGGGACAGAAATGACAGGACAGAATAAATAAAAAACAGCTGGCAGACAAAAGTTGGAAGGTAGGCTCATTCTCCAGCACCCCTAGTGACAATTAAGTGGAGGGACTATTTTTCTTCAAGAAAGAAAGATTTTAATATATTTTTTTTTAAGTTACAATATTTCTGAACATGCACCCATTCTAGAAGCACAATAACACACTCCTGCGTGTGGTTTATTCTGAATAAAGGCACTTCTCGGTGCAGTAAGGCACTTGGCCTGCAGCCTCTGCCTCACTAAGCCCGTAGGTGTGATTTTTATCCAGAATAATAAACCACACTCAGTCGTGTGTTATTGCTTACACAGCAGACTGTCAAAATAATGTCAAGTCAGATCATCAGCATTATGAGCGGAAACATTTAACTGATGAAGAACCTGACGGTTTGAGTCCACTCGGACCCTTTATCAAAGGCCTTTAATAAAGGGTCCAGTGGAACCAGAAACGCCAGGCAATTCAATAAATCCTTTTAAAATGTTTCCCTTCTGGGCCAAGTTCTTTTGTGGTGGTGAGTGCCTGGATTTGTGTTTTTGACTTCTAGTTTTCCATGGCACCTCGTCCTAGTGCAAGCTCCTTTGTGGTTTTTGTACAAGATATTGTCACTTGTTTTTGAAATGGCATGCTGAACCTGAGGCAAAGTTGAACTCTAAAATAGATGACTCTTATGTAATAAATCCTTTGATTGTCTAGTTTTGATGTCTGCATACTCCATGCTTGAGTGCACTACACTTTGAATTTGTGTTTGAGTTTTGGGCTGGCTGCCCTGGTAGTGGCACCACCTACTACGGCATTCGTAGCACCTGTCCGGAGAAGGCATATCCGACATGCCCTGCAACATGCACAGCCATGGGTCCACTTGCAGGCCAGCTGTGTTCTGAACCAGCTGCACCCATCCCTGCCTCATGGTGAGGCTCTGCACAGGCCAAGCGGTGGGGCGGACAGTGGCACTATTTCACAATATTCTTAAGGGGATTGCAAAGTTCGATGTTTACACAGAATCATAGGGGCTACAACGCACCCTTCACCTGCCACAAGTAGCCATACCTCTCAACTGTCCCTGATTTTCAGGGATGTCCCTGATTTGCCTCAAAATTTTCCTCTGTCCCTCGTAAAATTTGAGTTTTTGTGACAGAACAGTGGGGATTAAAAGCACAAAATGTCAAACATTAAAGTAACAGACTTGTTCTTCTTCAGAAAATGCATCTTAAGACAAATCCCTTTATTTTATCAGCTTTCTGAGAGAACAGGGCAATTTTTTAAGATGTGTCCCTGATTTGAGGTCTTTGTCCCTCACTTTTTAGACCTTGTCCCTGATTCACGAAGCAATAGGTTGACAGGTATGCAAGTAGCACCGATGCCCTGAAGTTCGAGGATAAATTCGTGGGTAGCGTACTGATTAGTACAAGTTTCCATAGAAAGGCCGAACGCAAGGGTTTTTTTTTATTCATACAAGTGTGACGGCAGAAAAGGACCGAACTAGGCCCACCAAGTCTGCCCATTTGCCCAGTCATCTGTTTGGACCTGTGGATGGATTACAAGAGAGAATCGATATCAAAGGGGTTGTAAAGAAATCGTAGGAGTTTTAACTGCAAACCCTAGAAACCACGTTGAGGTTGCCTCTAGTGCGGATGGGCACACGGGGTGCAGTGCTGCGGCCAGGATACGCTCGATATCAACGTATCCCCGGCACCTTAGTATGGATCCGCCTCCAAGTACAAGCGTTATACACTTCATGGGGCTGGTAGTACAGCCCAGAGGTTCGAGTAAGGAGTTGTGAATGAGCTTGGTACATCCAGCAAAAAAAACAAAAAAAACAAACACGATTCTGATGCCCACAACCTCCACTTGCATACTGTGCGACTCCGAACAAGTCACTTAACCTCCTCAGTGCGCCCGGATCGCCCCTGAGAACAGTCATCTGTGCCTAGTGGGCCTTACTCGGTTACCAAAGGGGGAACATAAATAAACGGGACACTAGGTTAGGATGAAACCTTCGGCCTTTCTATGGAAACTTGTACTAATCAGTATGCTACCCACAAACTCATCCTCGAACTGCAGCCTATCCGTGCTACTTTCAACAACTCGCCCTGTTCGCCCAGTGTGTTTTTTCCCCGGACGTTGTTCACCGTCTTTCTTACAACTCGGTTAGGAAGCTCTCCCAAAGTCAGAATCGCCACGCCGGATTACCTCAGCTCCGCCCCGTACACGCCCCTTCGGGCAGCCCTTTGTTTACAGTTACCACGGCAACGCCGGATCCTGGAGTTTCAGAGAGCTCGCTGCTCCTTTTGTGCAGCAAGGGAAGAGGAACGAAGAGTCGGTGCAGTGCAGATACCCCCTAATCTGTTCCTGGCTCTTCTGTTTCACTGGGGTGACCCTGAGAACTAAAGATGACCGGAGAGGAGACTGTGGGGGAGAGAAACAGACTTCATACTAAAGGGAAATGCCTCTTGGATAACTGGGTGGAAGAGGTAATTTCGTTTTTTTTTACGTGTGGATGAATTACAGCTTTTTGAGATAGTGCCAGTTTTACTTTTGTGGATTTTTTTATGTGAAAAATAGTTGAGACACCCCTGACTTTACATGTTCACTCAGCCACTGCAAAGGGATGAAGACAACTATTTATACTTTGGGTAGCCTAGCTGAAAAGTGGGGTTTTATTGGATGTGGGCTAATAGACTGATTTTAACAGTTTAGGAAAACTGCTGAGTTCTGTTGAGTTTATTCAGACAAGGAAGGGGGGCAGAGGAAGGAGGAGACATTTTTTGTCTAAACTAACTTGTAAGCTGCTTGCATATAGTACTGTATGCATGTTCAGTCCTTTGATGCATGGGGCCCTATCCATGCTACTGCACAATAACTATAGAAGTACTTTTATTTACATATCTGGTGTAGTCCTTTGTGTTTCTTTTCTGCTTCTGGGTAAGTAAAGGTATGACCACAGTTTCTCCAGTTCTGTGACTATGGTGAACATGTTTTGTGGCCTGTGCCCCTAAGATTGCTTAAAACACTGATGAGATCTGAAAAAGGAAATAAACTCCCCAGGTTTCAATATAAACTGAGAAATCGAGTTTCTTAGCAACTCTGATCCACAACATGTATTCTCATTCTCTCCCCCTCTGCCTGCTGAGGCTTTGTCAACTAAAGCCTCAGGGCACACACAACTGAACAACCTGTCATGAGATTTCTGGTGTGTGTGTGTGTGTGTGTGTATGTGTGCTGTCACATATGTGCATCATCATGTGTAGTTCTGTCTAGAATGATGGGAGAAGGTACAGTAAGAAGAGACAAATGTTCTGTAGTATATTATCTGCATCATCATGGTCATTTGCTGCTTGGCATTTTTAGGCAGATGTTATATACATTTACTGATGCACATAATTATATAGTACCATTACTTACTAACCACGTGCACAAACCCAAATGCATATATCCATCTTTTATGATACAGTATTGCAAAATCATGCAGACTGCAATAATGCAAAGCATCGTTGGAAGTATATACAAATCCCCATGAAAGAATTTAGACTGGTTCTATGTTTAGCTGGCTTATGTGGTACCAAATGGCCTCTCACACACTCTGCAAAGACTGGAAACAGAAGACACAGACACATGTTTCAGCCTTTTCAGGACTAATTAGTGTTTCTCATTGTATCTCAACCCAGGAGATGGATGAACCAGCCCTTTGATGATCTTACACTCCTGCTTAAACTAAGTAGAACCATGCTAAATACTCTCATTATGATTTCTCCTGGTGCTTTGCTCAGTAGAGCTTTGTCAGAGGGGCCCCAGATGAAGCAGTACTGAGCGAAGCATCATGGCACCAAAATCAGCACCTCAGATTGACTGTTGGGGGTTGTTAGTATATTCATATACCTGTTTTGCATTGATATTACTCTGTTGCTGATAAATTGTAGTGATGTACTTTAAACTAGTCTGAGTACAAATTAGCACTTTAAACAAAGTGGGTGAGAGATCATGTCAAACGAATCTGATAGATTGTTTTGGTTGGGTGACCAAGGGATTAGATTAGGGTGGAGTGGTGGATGTGGCCTACCTAGATTTCAGTAAGGCATTCAACACTGTTCCACATAGGGAACTATTAGGCAAACTGGGTAGCTTAGGAATGGGTCCAAAGGTGGTAGACTTGGTGAGACATTGATAGGGGGACAGGCAACAGAGGGTGGTGATAAATCGGGTTCACTCGGAGGAAGGGAGGGTGACAAGTGGGGTGCCTCAGGGATCATGCTGTGACCAGTCCTCTTTAATACCTTTATAGGTGACATTGCAGAGGATCTAGAGGGGAAGGTCTTCCCACAAAATAATGCAGTTGGGGTACAGAAACCTAGGAGAAGAGTACAACATGAGGGGGGTGTTACTGACGACCACCAAGCAGGAGAGATACCTGGGGCTTATCATCTCTGATGACCTAAAGGTGGCCAGGCATGCAACAAGGAAGTTGGGAAGGCTAGTTGAATGCTGATATGCATAGGGAGGGCTAGTAGAATGTTGACATGCATAGAGAGAGGTATCACCAGCTGAAGTAAGGAGGTGGTGTTGCCTCTGTATAGATCACTGTCAAAAATCTCACCTAGAACACCGTGTACAGTTCTGGAGTCCACATCTCTAAAAAGGCATAGACAGAGTGGAGGCAGTCCAGAGAAGGGTTACTAAAATGATACTGGGTCTGCATCAAAAGCCCTACAAGGAGAGACTAAAGGAACTCCATATGTACTATACCCCCCCGGACGAAAGGAGGGAGTGGGGGATATGTCAGAGACTTTTAAATACCCTCAGGAGTAAATAAAGTATCAGAGGAAAGTGTTTGTCAGAAAAAAATGGTGCTCAAGAACAAGAGAACGTACTATGAAGTTGGGGGGTAGATTCAGGAGTGATGAGAGGAGGTACTTCTTCACAGAAAGAGTGGTGGATTCCTGGAACAGCCTTTCAACCAAGATGGTGGGGCACAAGAATACATGGAATAGAAATAAGGGAATTTTACTGAAAGAAATGGTGGGAGAGAGGGAAAGAGCTGAAGATCAAGTAGGGTTTGCGGTGATGCTGTAGGTAGGGAAAAAGGGTTTGACTGGGTGGGCCAAGTGGTCCTTCTGTGCTGACAAATTCTGTGCTTTCATGTTTCTCTGTAATCAGGGAGCTACATGCCTTGTACCTGTTGCCAGTTTTTTTGGCCTTTGCACAGAATAAATTATTTAGCAACATGATTGTATTCTGGTGAGAGTGTGGTCTTTTGCTTTTCTGAAGGATGAACCAGCCCTATGATGGTCTTACATTCCTGCTTAAAAAAAAAACAGACTAAATTCTTTTATAGTGGTTTACATATACTTTCTTTGATGTTTCGCATTTTTGGGTCTGTGCTCTCCCTGACCCCTGCAAAAAAGCCTGAAAGGAAAACAAACGAATGCATGGGGTGGAGGGGAACTATTTCAACAGTGTCTTTTCTGGTGTTCCCAGGAACTACTTCATAGAATGGAGCAGGATATGTTTTCAAAAATTTGAAAAAGCATTTTTAAAAAGGTAAATAGAAACTATATCTTTAAAAAAAAAAATCAGTATTTTTCTCAAGAGGCCATTATTGCAATAATGCAAAGCAGAACATAGTAAATGAGGGGATTTACCCATTTCTTATGTGGTTAATGCCATTCAGCCATCGGCCTCATGGTACACCACACAAAGCATGGGTAACCTTCCCCCCACAATAACCCATTCCCTGTCATGCGTTATGTATACAAGACATGCCATGGTATGTAATTATGTGTCAACAGTCATGTGCTATGAGTGTGTAGTTATGCGTGAAGCATTTGTGCTGAGTTACTGGGTTACTGACCATAACTACACATCACTGAAGTGCCCTATCCAGGGTTTTATTTAACTCTAAAAATTGATTAGCGTTTTGCTCATAAAAGTGCTAAAACATTGTGAAAATGCATAGCACTTGCCTCACTGTGTTTAACAAACATAACACTTCTAGAAAACCTATATAAATACTTTCTGAACAGTTAGTATTGTCCCAAGAAAAAAAACTGCTAATCAATTATTTAAAACCCTGCTATCACACTTATAACATGGGTTCTACTAAAATAGTTTATTTTTTTATTATTTTTTTCATAAGAAAACATTGTTTTCTATATGAAAGCAGAAGACAAAAACATACAGTACTTCCAGTTGAGGCATATTGATACTGTAATTGAACCTGGTGCACAAGCTAAGCAAGTACATAAGTGTAATTAAAGATTAAATGCCAATGTTTTATAGATTTACAGTAAACACAGGAATTCAAGTTCCTGTGTCAAGATTAGTGTTTCCTGAAAATATCATGCTGTTTGGGTTTGTGGTTTTCTTTAAATCAGCGTCTGTTAATGTGCTCTGCAGTAACTGAAAATACTGACGATTTTCCTGTCCCTATTAGTGAGTGATGACATCACTCCTGTCCAGCCTGTTGATGCAGCAATGAATTCCTTAGTTGCCTGTAGTAGCTGGTGCACTTCCCAGTCAGAGTAATCTGTAGGGCTAATTGTCATTACTCCAAGTGTGTTACTAACCCATCTGGTTTGTGTCTAGATTAGGTTACAATCTATCATTCTTCTCTCATAAAGAGTTGGTCATTTGTGTTTCAGTGGGTAACTGAAGTGGTATAAATTAATGTTTGTGAGAAATCTCGTGTCTGTATCACAGCTGAGTTCTGACACATAAAAAATCTGCATTGTTATTTGTCTATATAAATCCAGGATTGTTTAATGAATATAAAATGAATCTAAAGTTTAAGTCATAGAAGTAGTGTGTTCTTGAAGTAGCCTGCATACATATGTTCATCCGAGAACAGCATTGCTATGTCAGATTGACAAACAGGTGTCTGCCACACTTTGCTATTTCAGGAACATGTACTGTACTGTATGAACTCTCAAAATTCATTTCTCTGAGGGATTCTCTGTGGAAATACATCATGTATGTGTGTGTAACTAGACATACTATATGACATCATCATGCCCTTTGGTGGTTTGGGGCAGCATTGTACAGCAGCCCCAACTGTGGAGGCAGAGGCCCTGGGACTCTAGGGCTTAGCACAGCACAGCATTCCTGTCTGTGGAGACTGTAACAGGGGGCAACAGGTGGCATTGGCCCTGCCTGTGTGGGGGGAGGGGCAGAGGGAAGCAGGGTGCAGCAGCCTCAATTGAGGGGCAAGAGACAGGAGTATCAGTATGACATATAGTATGTCTAGTTACACACATACATGATGCATTTTCACACAGAATCCCTCAGAGAACTGAATTTTGTGAATTCATACAGTACATGTTCCGGAAATAGCAAAGTGTGGCAGACACCCGGTTGTCAATCTGACATAACAACAACATTGTTCTTACATGAACATACGTATGGAGGCTACATCAAGGACACACTACTTCTATGACTAAAGCTTTAGATTTATTTTATATCCATTAAATGTCCCCGGGTTTATATAGCCAAAAAACAATGTTTTGATGTGACAGAACTCCGCTGTGATACAGACAGGGGATTTCTCACAAACATTCATTTATATCACTTCAGTTACCTGCTGTAACACAAATGACCAACTCTTTATGAGAAAGGAATGATAGATTGTGACCTACTCAATCTAAACACAAACCAGGTGGGCTTAATAGCACTCTTGGAGTAAAGACAATTAGCCCTACAGATTACTCTGACTGGGAAGTGCACCAGCTACTATGTAAGCATTAATGGAGGGCTCTACTGGTGGATTAATGCCCAGCTTGGGGGTGCACGAGGTCAAGGCCAGTGCTTCCACCTCACCCAGCGGGCATTAATCCCCAGTAGAGCCCAACGCTGGAGGTGATTAATGCACTTGTAACATGGCAAGTGGAAGTGGAATATTGTGCAGCCAGAATTTCAGCTCACAGGACACGAAAGTTATGTCAGAGTACTATTGCTGCATGCTACAGTTTCCAGCGCTTGTTTCGCTACAGGACAGTGAGATGATGTGCAAACGTGCGCGTTCACGCCTCCTGATATACATTTATTTAGATAGTGTCTGGTATTTAACATTTGCGATGATGTCAGTACTACTAAATGTCAGAGAACAACTAGGCTAGAAATAAGTGATTTGTTGTGACAGTTTTCATGCTTACTGCTTCTCCGTGAGATCCCGATCGTGTATAGCAGCAGTGCACTGTGGGTGATTTGTTTGGGTAGATACACTGAGACTAGAAAATATCCATATAATGAGGTGTGACTGTGTCCGCGGCTGTGTCTCCCAATTTTTTCCACACTTGTACGTCACGTAGCGACATACACGTGGGCAGAAAAGGGATGGTTTCAGTTATTGTGTTTCTTGGGTGGCGGTTGGTCTGCTCTTTGTATGTGTCTACTACTTCAGGACTTCCGTATGTCACTTTGTCGTCATGTTGAGGTGAGAGTAATGCTTGATGACCATAACATAGAGGCACACACACTGTCATACAGAAACAGAGATGAGAACAACTAGTACTTGTTTCTGATTTACTTTTGCTTTTGCGCGATCCCGATGCTGACCGAGGTCTACATGACCATGCCCTCTGTAACCTGCTGATTGCGTCCCAGTGCTGCACCATGTGGCTACTTCTGGTAGGGTGCTAGCGGGCTCTTCTGGTGCATTAATTACCGCTAGTTTTTGGTCAGGTGATCCGTTTACACCAATCTCGTGTCTCCATTTCACTCCTGTCTTTAGTGCCATGTTACAAAGGCAATTAAGGACTTCATTGCTGCATCAACAGGCTGGATAGGAGTGATGTCATCACTCACTAATGGGGACAGGAAAATCTTTACTGTTTCTTCACTGTTTTCAGTTACTGCAGAGCATATTAACAGATGCTGATTTAAAGACTACCACAAAACCAAACAGTATGATATTTTCAGGAAACACTAATCATGACACAGGGACTTGAATTCCTGTGTTTATTGTAAATCTGTAAAACATTAGCATTTGATCTTTAAGGACAAATAATTACGCACTTGTCCCCATCGTCTAGCCAGTCAGGTGACTAGAATATTTTTTACCCATCTTAAAATGCTTAAATTGTCACAGAAATCATAATTTATTTCAGTAGAATTTCCTGTGACCCATATTAGGTAGTGCCTCTATAGTTAAGGTTAAACATGCTGTTCTGTGTTAAACCCATATATTTGCACCTTAACATGGCTGTCCCTAAATGGGACAGCCTAAATTGTGTATGCATGTTCTTGGTAACAGAGGGCCCACATTTAAAAAGCCAAAATTTGGCACAAAGTGCCAGCGCCAAACAGCTTTGGTGCAAGTGGCCCCTTGAACACATGTTGCATTGAAATTGGGATGCCTTGTGTCAAAGCCACTCTGCATCACCCTTGTGGCAGAGGTGCCTTGCAAGGGGACTTGTGCCATGGTGGGGCTGCACTATCCTCTTATATGGATTTTAGAAGCCCTACCATGGTCGTAAGAGAGGGCTGAGGTTAGATCAGCCCTGCATTACTGCCTTGGAGGGAGGTGAGGTGAGTGGAGTGGGAGTCTGCAAGGTCAAGAACCAGGGACAGGGGGACCAGTGAGGGTGCCATAGTGCGTGACAAGGCACAGCGGCAGTGGCAGGGTTCAGAGGTGGCACCTGGCATAGGTGCCATGGCCAGTGGGACAGAACTGCTGGTCCCAAATACACCAAGGTAGGCATGACTGGACTGTGTCCCGGACCCCAAGGTAGCAACAACCCTAGCACCTACCCCATAGGTGGCACAGTCCCCGACATACAGCAGATAGCATTGGCTGCAGGGTACAACGTGCAGTCTGTGGTTGGGAATGGCCCTTGGGCACCATGACATTCCCCTGTTAAGCAACCAGCACATGGAGCCCAGCTGATGCTCAACTACACTGTAGAGGATCATGTCACCTACAGGGTAGGTGTCAGTGCTACTGGCTACCCATGGGTCCAGGACAGGGTAAGTCCTTGCTTATCTTAGTGTGCACAGGTCCAGTGCCTCTGTTCCATTGGCCATGGCACCTCTGACCCCTGTCACTGCCACCATGCCCCCATCGCTCACTATGGTACCCCTACTGGTCCCACCTCTGTCCCCAGTCCCTACCTTGCAGACATCTTCTCCACCCCCCAACTTTGCAGCTCTGGAAGGGTCATACCAGACTGGGGAGGCTTGATGGGATCCTCTGTCAAACCCCTAAGGTGTGCCAAAGGTTTGGCACAAACCAGTGGCTGTTGCAACTTTCAGGACTTTGGCACAGGGACCCCCATTTTTCCAGAATAGGGTTCAGGGTTCCTGATACACCCAGAGTTTACCACAGCTGTGAATTGGCACATCTTGGCCAATCTAGCAGCCTTTCTAAAACTGGGCGAAGACCTCTAGACCCTGAAAACTAAAATCAGTTCTGTAATTAAAAAGTTCTAGAAGTTTGAAATTTCATTAAAATATGTTATAAAAGAACTTTTATACTCATCTCCAGTATAGTTAAAAAAAATGGCTGATAGTTGAAACTTTAAACTTTCAGGTTTTTTACAGTTTGGCCCAGTGATTATTCTTTAATAGGTAGTTTTATTTAAAATTGTTCAAGATTTAAATTCTAAACAAAAGAAAATCTCGTTTTTCTGCACATGCGCAGAGGGTTTTTCATAAGATATTTTTCACGTCAACAGCACCTTAAGTATTCATGACTCAAAATCTGTTTTTGTAAGCCATTTTCGTGATTCTTACTGGTCAAGAAACAACCCCTTACCCACTGTCCATAGCTTGTGGTGGTGGGTGCCCAACCCTAATACCAATACCCCCTTCCACCTGCCTGGCCTGTAAATACATCAGGAACAGACACTGTGGAAAAGTGGATATGACTGGGCACTTGATATCTTGGCACTGCAACTTGCATTAGCGATAGGAAACCTACATTGCTCACAAAGAAGAATGGTAGCAAGTCGGTGGCAAGCATTTCCACAATTGCTCTTGTTAATTGTTTTGCCTCTGGTCTGTTGGCTTTCTATTTCTGGGCCATTTCAAGGGACACATCCAGTGAGAGTTGAGTGCTTTTTGCCCCTGGATGTGACAGTGGGCACTTACTTTTGCCACCCCTAGGGGGTGAAAGTGGCTGGAGATTTGCGGCCCTTTGGAGGTGTGGGAGTCAATGGGCTAATGAATTGATGAATGTAAGATTTTGGACTTCTGTACTGGCTACCAACTGAAAGCCTTTCTTCCTCTTCCTCTCTGTCTGGTCTTGTACTATTCTCCTGCCCTGGCTTTCATCATCATCATCAGCTGCAATGCCTGGTGGTGCTGCTGCTGACACTGTACATGGTAGGCCTTCTTATTCTGAGATCTGTGGGACTTCAGCAAATGTCTTTTTCTCCTTCTATCCCTCCCTCTGCCATTGCCTCTACTCTCTCATTCCCTCCATTCCGTTTCTGTATTGTAACTAGATCGGAGGTCCTCAAGCTGCTTCAAACCATCTCTGACTGTACAGTGTTGGTGCTGATGGACTTGAATACAGACTCATTAAACTTGCTGCTCCTTTACTTGCCACTTCCCTAGCTAGAATCTTTAACCTGTCCTTCTGCAGTGGATTGGTCCCCAGCATTTGAAAATTTGCCAGAATTGTCCCAATCTTCAAAAAAGATGACCCCAAATCTATCTCAAACTATTGGCCTACTGCCATTCTCTTGGTGCTAAGCAAGATCCTTGAGACACTGGTTTCCCACTAAACCATTACCTTTCTTCAAGACCAGCAACAACAGCAGCAGTAGCAGTAGTCACAAGTCACTGAGACACCTACAACTGGCACAAGCAGGCAACTTTATGGATTGCTGGCTTTATTTATTTATTAAAATTTTGGTAACTGGGTAGGCCCACTGGGACCTTGCAGTTCCTTTTTCAGGGGCGACCCGGGTTTAGTTACATGTACCTAGAGGGAGGGAAAAACCAATGCACATGATATGTACAGTGCAGAAAACTTGTTACACTTCCTTGAACAGAAGTTTAATGAACGTTTGACACCACAGTTATTAATATCAGGTTTCATAGTATCAGATAATGGTAAAGAACATTGTAAAGACCGTTGACGATGGGGATTATACAAAAGTCCCATGTTTTGCTCACTATATAAATCTGGTATTTCAGGTGTCCTAGGTGAGGAAGGCATCACTTTGCAGACATGTGATAGTCTGGCCAAAAAGTTCTGTGCTCATTTTAGTCATTCTGTAAAAGCACAGAAGCTGTTACAAAACATTCAGCAGTGGAACACCTTCCCTTCCACCACCTTAAATAAGATGTAACAAGAAAGAATTCTGCCTATTACATGATAAACACCTGCTAGCACAACAGAAGGCTATCCATCAGTATGCCACTGAGCATATTGTTAGCAAGGGAAAGGTAAACATCATTCCAAATCAGTGGCTCCTGGTGGAAACCCTCTGCATTGTGTTGAAGCCCTTTGAGGAGCCCACAAGGGTGATAAGTGCTGATGCAGCTGGTCTAAGCCAGGTACTCCACCTTATTGCCCTCATTAGACTGCATCTTCTTCGTATGAAAACTCAATATATGGAAAAGGAGGATACCACTGGTCTCAATCTAGTAGAAATGGTAAGATCATGTTTGTGGAATGACACACACATTTCAAAAAATCACAGATGACCACTTCATCATGGCCACTCTCTTGGACCCTCGGATCAAAGACACATTTCAGATATTCTTTGATGCACAAGAATGCAGTAAGGATCAGCAGCCCAATAAAGGCTGGCTCATCCATCTGGTCTCTGTATGTACGGCATAAAACAAGAGCAGGAACACAAATACAGCAGAAGAATAACACTCATCATAATGCTTTGCAATCCCACTGATGGAAGAGAGGGAAGGAGGATCTCGATATTTTTCCACTGCTGCTACTGAACATCACATGAGTCACTCATTTTTGTCTCCAAGTCAACCTGCTACTATTTCTGCAGCTGCTGCTGCACTTCCCAGAAGGATAGCAACTGCTGACAACCCCTCTGGGAACACGTCTCCAACGATGACTTGATGAAACAGCACAGTGGTGCCTGTAATGCCAGTAAACAATATGTTGCAGGATTATCTGGAGGAGAACAGGTCAGTAGAGCCTCTATTGTACTGGTACTAAAAATGACCATTTGACCTTCTTTGTCATAGGTAGCTGTTGAATACCTCAGTTGCTACCTGCATGTACCTACTCAGAGAGAACTTTCAGTGCTATAGGCAGTATTGTCACCACAAGAGACCCTGCCTTTTGATCCCATATGTACAGGTGCCCACTTTTTCCAAAGTCATTTTAGCTACAGTTTATGGATGATGAATCTCTTACTCTTCCAGCTGGGTTAAAGACAGAGGAAGAGGGTGAGGTGGATGGGGAGGGCTTCTGTGTCCATTAGTCTGTTTTTGGAACCCATAGCCTACACACACACAGTTTTGGAATCAGTGGCCCACACTGTGGGATGCTGCACTGTTGTCTTCATTCATTCTTCTTCAGATTAATGCTTTGTGAATTTTTGTCAGGTTTACACAGGCCGAATAATTTTTGTGGCAATGTTGCCCATGAAATCAGTGTGTGCAACACTTACCTATGGCATAACAGGAAGCCTTGTCTATGTGTGACACTGTCTCAATGGACACACAATTTTGGAACCAGTAACCTATACTATGAGATTCTGTACTGATAGTTTGAGGGTATACATAGGCCTTACAAACCATTTTACTTGGAGCATTGTGGGCCACAAACTCTTGTTTACTACTACCAGTGTCTATGTTTGGCACTGACTGAATAGACACAATTTTTTGAACCACTATGCCTCAGTGTGGGCCATTGCCTCATTCTGCTGTTTGGGGTGCTTTCTCAGCCCAGTGTATTATGTAATTTAATTTTAGCTCATTTCTTAATGCTTTTTAATGGCCAAATCAGTGCAAACTAGTCCACGAATAAGAGAACTTTGGTGAACTTTACCTGGTCCAATGGTCAAAGTTTGCATGGTCAAACTTTGGGAGATTCGTACAGCCCTGGTTACAGAACTTCTGTCCCCTTCCAGGTTAAGATAAATTATATAATTTGAGTCAGCCTAATGCAAACGTGTTTTACACAAAATATGTTTACTTGCTGTAGCTTTTAAATTTTCAGTTTGTATGAAAATGTAACAGTTTGATTTCAATTGCTGGTGTAGCACATTGCTATTGTGATATCAACATTGTGAATGCTGCTCTGTAAAAATATCATGATAGCATGAAAAGTGGGTTAAAAATATCAGCTTTATTCTTTGACATTTCTTTCTATACTTGTATAAATATGGAATATGATGTGGGAGTGAGTGAGATAGTAAAAATATCTTCACAAGCTATACTTGGCCTGACCTCACCTGTGGTGAAGCCACGAGTAAGGTTAGCAGAGGTGAAGTATAGCATGTAAAGGTATTTCTACTATCTCAGTCTCATCTATGCCATATTTGATTTGTACAGCTGGTGCCGACTGAGGTGGTTTTGTGATTGAAATGATAAAAAGTTACAAAATCAAAGAGAAGTACAAAATACAAACTATGCCACTCAAAGCATTTGACTCTCACCCATGTCATATCTGATTTGCACAACAGATGTTTAGGTGGTTTTGTGATAGAAATGATAAAACATTTACAAAAGGAAAAGAGTGCAGAATTTAAACTGCCTCTCAAAACAGCTCATATTTGCTGTCTTTAGTACTGCGCATGGTTACTTCAGTGTTATTAGTATTGTTAAAGCTGTTTGCTGATTGGTTCGGTATTCCACTGCAACATATCAACTTTTAAGACAGTAGTACTGTCTTGCAAGTAACCTCTAAGATAGTGTTGATATCTTAGGTACATTTTGCCTATACCTGTCGTATAAATGGGGGAGCCACAAGTGAGGTTCACAGAGGTCAGTACCTGCTGATAAAAGTAAATGCGATATTTTTAGCCAGTCCATGGCATATGTCAGTGACAGTGCCTCTCTGGCATGGTTAATTACTTTAGTGAAGGTTTAACTGCTTCTGTTTTATTTCACTGCTCTGTTATTAATTGCAGCAGAGGTCATTATGATGTCATCAGGCATTGTTCAGGCTCTTCTGTTAAAGGAGAACTGCTCTGAACCTGTAAGTCATTTTTCCCAACAGAAGCTGTTTTTTTTTTGAGCACTGGTTAATTTTCTGTTAACATTCCATCTATGAATGCCTTTTAGTGATCTCAGTGGGTTTCTGCTTTACAGTATGGTGGTAACTACCATTTTAGAACTATGTGATGTAGTTTATGTCCATCTTAGCCACAGAGTTCTACAGTAGAACATGGATTCATGGTGCCAACAATAGAAGAGTAGAACAGGGATATAAACTACATCATACAGTTCTAAAGTGTTTTTTTCTACAGTACCAACAGCATGCAAATCATAAACACCTACAAGGATAACTAAAAAGCCTAGCTAGCTAAAGCAATCACAGAATTTGCACCAATATTTTAAAACAGCTTTTACTAGGAAAAATTACTTATACCGTTGTTGAAGTTTTCCTTTCATTTTTAAGAACTCCTTTGGGACCCATCTTTTTTTTGCAGTTGATCTTTTTATTGAAGTATTTGAAAGATAAACAAACAACAAGTATATCCTATAACAATACTATATAAGGTTATATAAATGATAAACTAAGCAGCATAACATCTAACATAGGAGGAAAAAAAGACTATTCAATGGTAATAGAATAATTATGGGTTAACTACCTAAACTAGAACAGTTACAATATTATAATGAAAAAAAAGGCTTAGCACTACATAATATACAGTAAAAATAGAAGAATTATAAGGTAAAAGAGGAGATATGAATAGTCGAGTTGTACATTACTACAATGTATATATCATTAGAGTGCTACTAAAGCTTATATAGAAAAGATTAAGAAAACAAGAGAAGTGGAAGGAATAGCAAAGAGAAGAGAGTATCGAGTAAGTAGAGAAAAAGCGAGACCACAATCTGAGGAAATGGGGGATATCAATAAAAGGAGAGAGAGAGAGATATTATATAAAGTATTTCAATCCATACTTTAAGTGCCAGATTGGCTAGATGAATCCAAATATTTAAAATATTCCTGCCAACATTTATTATATATGTTGAGTCGGTCGAGAGAAATGTGTGTCATATGATCCAGGGAGGCATACTGAGATAAATGATTAAGAATATCAGTTAGAGTGGGGATTATATTAGATCTCCAATTCATAAGTATACTACGTTTAGCTAGAAAAAAAAGTATGGTTAACCATCTGTTCAAGGATTGGGGAATATTATAGGATGAGGGTCAAAAATACCAAGTACACAGTGTTTAGGATCTAATACAAAGGGTTGACTAGTCACTTTCATTGCAAATATATGAATCTGATGCCAGAATTTTCGTATGGAGGGAAAATCCCATAAAATATGAAGTAAAATCACCATTAGGCGAGTTACATCGCCAGCAGTTGTCATTATCCGTTAATCTCATTTTATGCAATACAGTTGGGGTCCTATACCATAAATGAAGAATTTTAGTCTGAATGAGCGAGCTACGTTTATCATTAAAATATTTGTGGCAAGAAAGCCAACACCTATGCCATTGCTCATTTTTAATGTTATAGTGTAATAAGTTGCTCCATTTATTTTTTGCACTAATGGACTGGTCCGGTAGTGATTCTCTAATAACTTTATAGATGACACTATTCAATTTACATGTTGTTTTATCCATTTGGAGATGTGTTGATCATGTGAGAATTGATTCGTAATAAGTGAGAAATAATAAGTGCATGCTATGTGAAGCTGTAGATATTTCCAAAAATCCTGGTGGGGAAGATTCCATTGAGTGCATAGATCAGAATAGGGTTTTATTCTTAATGTATGGGGTTCAAATATGTCTCTTAATAAAAGTATGCCTCTATTTTTCCAGGGTCGACAGTAGATTGGACGGTTTTTGAGAGATATTTGGCTATTTCCCCAGATAGGAGCATAAACAAGAGGGGTAGGATTTGATTTGAGATATTTATGAATTATTTTCCAGTAGAACGTGGATGGTACTATAGTGGGGTGAGATTTTAATTTGAAGGGGATGGGATTATAAAGAAAAGAAGTAACAATGTTGTTAGCACAAAGAGAGGCTTCCATATTAACCCATAAAGGTGAATTGGCGTCAGATTGAATAAACCATTTGATAGTCTGGGCTGCACGAAAAGCCCAAAAGTAGGCCTGAAACCAAGGGAGGTCAAATCCACCTCTTGACCAATGTGATCTAAGTTTATTACAACTAAATTGGGGGGATTTTGCCATCCCAAATAAAATTACCTATTAATTTATCGATTTTAATGAGGAAGCAAGAGGGAAGTTTTAGAGGTATATTAGAAAAAAGATACAATATTTTTGGAGCTATTGTCATTTTAATAGCAGAAATTTTCCCATTAAAGGTAAGATTAAGCAATTTCCATCTGTCAAATATATTTTTAATGTTAGTTAGTAAAGGAGAGAAATTAGCATCCCAAACTTTATCCAATGTTGGGATGATCCGAATACCTAGATATGAGATACCTTGGGGGAGCCCAGCGGAAGCCCAAAGGATCATTCATATAGGATTTACAGAGGGTGTTTAATGGTAGCGTTTCAGATTTATTAAGATTTAGAGCTAGTCCCGAGATAAAGGTGAATTCATTAAGAAGTTTAACTAAAGGTTGCCCTGAAGATTGGAGATTTTCTAGGAGAATAAGAAAATCATCTGCATAAGATAGTGAGTGTAGTGAGAGTTACCAATAGGGATGCCTTTAATTATGCGGAGTGACGAAGAGCTGCAGAGAGAGTCTCCATGGCAAGTATAAACAAATATGGTGATAAGGGGCAGCCCTGTCTAGTGCCTCTTGCAAGATGAAAGGAGGGGGATATAGTTGTGTTAGTCAGAATTCGAGCAGAGGGGAGAGTGTACAATAATTTGATATAGGTGCAGAAGTTATTAGTAAAACCAAAATGTGATAAAACTTGGTTTAAATAGTTCCAATTAAGGGAATCAAATGCTTTCTCAAAATCAATGGCTATAGCCGCGGCTGGTGTTTTAAGAGTTTTTGCTTTGTAGATTAAACAAGGAACAAAGATGATCAGAACCAGTTCTATGTTTAATAAATCCAGCTTGAGAAGGATGGATAAGTTTTGAAATTAATGAATCTAAGTGGAGGGTTAGTAATTTAGAAAAGATTTTCCCGTCTGTATTGAGTAGTGATATCGGTCTGTAACTTGAGGGAAGAGAAGGATCTTTATCTTTTTTTGGTAAAACAGTAATAATAGCCTCGGTCATAGTGTCGGGTAGTTTACCATTGGAAAATGCTTCCAAATAGACCTTAGCAGTAAAGGGCAAAGAGTACCAGATAGGATTTGTAGAAATCGACAGGAAACCATCACTCTCAGGGGATTTACCATTTTTTAAAGATGATAGTGCTGTTTGGATCTCTTGTAGGGTAAAGGGTTCATCCAGTATGGCCATATCTTGATGAGAGAGGTGAGGAAGATGCAGTTTATCGAGAAAATCATGTATTTGATTAGAAGAACTGGAATTTGGATGAGAATATAGTTGCTGGTAGAAAGAATGCATAATATGATTTATTGTAAGGTTGTCTGTATAAATTTGGCCTGATGGGTCTTTCAAACCAGCAATATATCACTCCATCTGCTGCGTTTTAAGCTGATAAGAAAGCAACTTCCCACATCTGTGTCCTTGTTCCCAATAGCGATGTTTAAACCTTAAAAGGGCAAGTTCAGCTTTCCTGGATATTAATTCATTTATTTTAATTCTTAATTGGAGGATTTCGAGATGTAATGGTGAGTCATGATTGGGTTTTTTTGTTTTATAGTACTGAGTTTCTTTTACTTTAAGGGAATTTCTAAATTTGTTGTTGCTCTCTTTAGCTTTTTCCTATGAGCTGCTAAACTAATAATTTTGCCGCTAATTGTTGCTTTTAATGCTTCCCAAACTGTGCCTTGAGATACCTCAGAGGTATCATTAAATGAGAGAAATTCTTGAATCTGGGCTGTAATCCATGGAATAAATTATGGGTCCCTCAGTAAAAGTGGATCTAAACACCAGGAAGGATATTTAGAGGGGGGGTGGACCCCAAAGTAGATGTAAGCTAATAGGAGAGTGGTCTGATATGGTAATTGGAAGGATGTCTGTATTAATAGTTTTTTCTTTAACAAGAGGGGATGAAAGCCAAAAATCAATACGGCTTTAAGATTTGTATAATGGGGATTAAAATGTATAGTCACATTGTCTAGGGTGAGAAAGTCTCCAGATGTCAGAAAGGCCCAGATCTTTCATTAGCAATGTCAAAGCATTAATGCTTCGTGGATGAGCATCATATGATTTATTACTTCTATCTAGGTGTGCTTCTAAGGTTAAATTAAAATCACCACCCATAAGAATAGGTGAGTTGTTGTTATTATTAATCATAATTTGTTGAGCCAAGTTATGAGAAAATTCAGAGGAATCAGAGTTAGGGCCAAAAACATTAACTAACATAAATGTACCTGTAGTGGAAGATAATTGAATTATAATCCATCTGCCATCCGAGTCCACAATAATTTTCTTTGGGCTCCAATTAAGAGACTTATGTAATAGAATAGCGACACCTCATTTTTTTAGAGGAGGCAGAGGATGCAAATACTTGACTGACCCAATCCTTTTTAACCTGTCAACATCCTCTGACATAAGTTTAGTTTCTTGTAAGAAAGCAATATGTGTTTATGCTTCTTAAGGTAGGTAAGTATTTGTTTTCACATAAGGAGAATTGAGTCCTTAACATTCCATGAGTGTAATATCAATCACTATAATGGTAAACAGTAAAATAGGAAGTTACAAATCGGAAGGAGGGACTCATAAAAAACTAAGTCAGAGGGCGTCAAAGGTTCTAAAGGCAGATGAGTAGGTTGTGCAAATGTGAGCAGGATCCTTAGAACATATGGATTCAGAATAATATGATAAATATGCCTATTGAGTCTCACTAAAGAGAGATAGAGGAATAGAATAGTAGAGAGAATATTCCTAGAAACAACGAAAACCTGTATATTACAGTAAGAACATTTGTGAAGTGTAGAGAGATAGGAGTCAGTACACACCTGAGACTCTCTCAGCCACACTACTAAGCATGTAAACACATAGAAAACACTTACGAAAAAGTTACACGCAATATTCCTAAGTTATTAACTATGTGTAACAATATCTTATAAGTAATTATTATGACTAGCACTCAAATATTTAAGCTAGAACCCTGGGAAAAACCAATAAGCATCATACCAAAACAATGCATAAAACATTTTTTAAGTAATAATTAAACCAGACATAATAATCATGTTGAACTATATCAAATTAGTTCAATAAAAAAGAATAATATGCCAAAATAACATCACATATCCCTGAATAGCATAATCAAAAGATAAAGGCATATAAACATCCATATGAGCTTAATAAAGAATGGATATGTGATATATGTGTGTGCTATTAGCTTAAAGTAGTAGGTGGACTAAAAAAAAATATATATATATAGACAACCACCATGTATATATATATATATATATATATATATATATATATATATATATATATATATATATAGCACTTGCCATAAAGTAAAAATAAGTCTTTAAAGTGTAAACATACATTGCAATATGTTATATTTTATGTTTCACTTTTTATTTTACTGGTAAACTGATGACTAGTAGCACACCTATGGGCCTGGGAAAACCTGAAAGAGAAAAAAAAGGGAAATGGTATATATCCGGTAAATAGTTTACACATTTAGATAATTTTAGCAAGAATATGCTTATAAATTCAATTGAATGAACGAAATACAGCCCCTAAGTTTCAAATGTGATTTACAGCCTTAATACTTCCAAACTGGCTGAGTGTGAAAGCTCTAATAGGTTAGCTTAGGCAACGATTCGAACGAAAGAAAAGTAAAAAAGGAGTAACCAAAAGTGGTACTACAATGAAGGGCTACATAAATGTTCACGACAAAGTCAGAGATACATGGCAATCAATGAACCTTACAGTTCTGCACCCAGTATACAATGATAATTACGTTGATCTTCAGTCTCCCTAGTTTTCTTTTTCAGGTGGTTTAAGGAATCAGTCACCAGATTTTCCTAGAAGGAAACGGGGGAATTAAATGTAGACCGCAGATTTGTGAGAGCATCAGTCAGTGGCTCCTAGACTTCTTCACGAAGTGCTCTACGAAGGTGGTAGAGAAACATTTTGAAGTGGAGCACACCTGTTAGATAGCGCTAGGGGAGTGGAAGAACCGACCTGTTTACAAATTCCAAGTAATAAATGATAATGAGATGTTATTCCAGCATCGCTAATGACTCGTATATAGAAAGCCAGAAAATTCCTTTCATATTCATAAGCATAGAGGCTTGGGTAGGAGTGGTTGGATTAGACATAAACTGTGCAGGTTTCTCTGAATACGTGTCATTTACATAGGCGCTAGCGGGAAAAAAATGCTGTCCACCTAGGAGGGATTTGGGGCAGTAAGTAGGTCTAATGCATCACTATTAACAGATGTGATGGGTGCATTTCAAGATGTGTTGGGAAATGCAGATGCACTTCAAGTAAGCAAAGAAAAAAGAGAAGCTCTAAATACAGCCCTTGAAATTTCAGTGCGATTTACAGCCTTATTCAGACCAAACCGGCTGGGAATAATAGTGTTACATATTTTAATATGAGATTATGGGGGCTTAATATAGATACTCGCAAATACTATCAGGACCTCCTATCAGTCAGTGCTTGTGATAATTATTTATCTGAGAAGCAGTATTATGGATTCTGTTCTTTAGTTTCCCCTTTCTTTTCTTTTTGGGAGGTTCTGCTGATTTGGATGGGGAACTAGATACTAGCTCTACCCATGAGGAGTCAGGTGAATTGGTATTAGGCAGGGCATTCGCATAGGTATCAGCAGGTGGATCTAAATCATCTTCTCGGCATTCTTCATGAGAAAAGAGTGAATCTTGCATAGTGGAGTATATTTATTAGACAACACAAGAGGAGTGGAGAAGTCAACATGCTTTTCGGGTTTGCAGGTCCGACGAGAAGGAGTATCATTCGAGCAGCATAAATGTTTAGCATGCAGAGATTGAACATGATTTTTTTCTTGTATGCGCGTTGAAACTCTGGCAGGAGCTGAAGTTTTAATTGCGGTTTGTGCAGGCTTCTCAATGGTTTTTGGATTAGTTTCAAAGACGTTCACTGGAGATTGATGGACCTCTTGGAAGGAATTCGGATCAATATTTAGGTCGGCTGCAGCACAATCAATAGGTATAGTATGTGTAGTTTGAGGTATATTGAGGAATGTTGATAAAGCTTCAGGTGTGTGGAAATCTTTAAATGAATCATTCAGAAATAGACGCATTGTGGCTGGGTAGCGAAAGCAAATTGAATACCATTGGTGCAAAACAGTTTTGATAGGATTATAAAGTCTGCATTTGTTAGATAGTTTTTTGAGAAATCTCTAAAAATTGATATTTTATGATCCTGCCAAATAAGCTGCACCCACTTGCCTTGCTTTTTGATGATTAATTCTGTGTGAGCATAATTCAGGAATCTGGAGATGATGGGCCTTGGTTTTGAGTAGGACCAGGCCTTGGGCTTAGAGTACGATGAGATCTCTCAATAGTGAGGTCTTGGTTGGAGGAAGTTTAAGCAACATTGGCCGCATGTTTAGAAGTGCACTGGTATCCCGAGCTCTGCACCTTCAGGAAATCCCAGAAATCTAAATTGTTACGCCTGTTTCTGTTTTCAATGTCATCAATTTTGTCCTGAAGATTTTTAATAATTCTATCCTGTTCCCTGATTGTAGCTTTCAGATCCAAAATAGAGCCTTCATTTTGAATTGTTTTAGATTCTGTAGCAGAGATTTTTTGGTCAAGTAATTGTACATTAGTAACATTTTGTTGTGAGGTTATTTTTAAGTCATTTAACTCATTGATTAATTGCTGAAACATTGATTCAATTCTGTTGAGAGAGCTGCTTTGCAAAGGTTGGTCTGCCATTATTGCAGGCCAGAAATAGAGGAACTGTATGATTGCAGATATAAAATACTATAACTGCAAGATAGCAAAAATACTATACCAGAGCTGAGCTGTGATGCAGGTAGAATAAAGACCCAATATTTAGCAAAGAATGAATGTCTGGGTAGGAGTGGATGGATGATGATAGTTGGTGATCCCAGGAGTAGCAGAATTAAGCAGCCATCTTCAGCTCAGCCAAGCCACACCCTTTGGGACCCATCTAAAGTGGAAATAAAGAATATGGCATGGGCCTATTAAAATATGCCTGATATTTTTTTTATGAGTGGTCTGTGACCCAATGATATCACAGGGGGCACGGATCACAAGTAAAATATCATGTATGCTTTTATAGAACCAGTGTTATATTTGTTTTATTCAGTAGCATGGGGTTTTGTATTAAATTGTTTGAATGAGCTGTTGTCTCAATGAAGTTACAGTTAAAATTCTGTAACTAGAACTTTCTGAGAACAATCATGTCTTGGAATGAAATGATATGAATTCTATTCTGAAGGACCTACAGTGAAAATATTTGCTTTGTCATCCATCAGAGTGAAGATGTCATGATATTCTCACTGTAGGGGCCTGACAAGCAAACCCACCTTGCTATTTGTGATTTCTTTTAGTTGCATTGCCATTGCCTAACTCATTTTTCCTAACTTTGGCCATTTATCCTCACATTAGAGAGGTAAAAAAGGAACCCTAAACCAATGGGAAAGCAGCTTGGATAATGCCTGATGACATCTCAATGACTGAATGACCTCTGTTATACTCAAAATGGTGCAGCAAAATCCAATAGAAACAGTTAAATCTTCATAAAACACTCGGATTTAGAATTGTTACAGATTATAATACATTGAGTAAACCCCATTGTGCCCCCTTCATCCCTCTAAGGTGAAGTTCTGTGTGGTTCCACATTCCCTTTTGAAATCATTGGGAGACTGAGCCATTTGCATTGCTGTGACTATCTTCTGGAACTCAGTCCATGGTGTCATTACAGAGGCCCATCTCACTGGGATGCTTTAAGAGTTTGCTAAACAGCCACTTGTTTAACCTGGCATCTGGGATCACTTAGAACTATGTTTTGGGGTACTGTGTTTTCTTCTGCGTTGCCACATGTGTCCTGGACTGTTTTAATTTTATTCTGTTCCAAGATTTTAAATTATTGTTCTAGATAACACCCAGAGTTTTGGATGGCATCTAACATATAAATTGCCTTGCCTTGCCTAGTATAAATTGGATGCATAATGTCCTGGTTCAGAATAAGCCATTTAACATCACTTATGAGGGGGCAGGATGTACAGTACATAACCGATTTGTGGCTCTGTCACTCATGAATTATTATGCTGCCCCCTCACATGTGAAGTTACAAGGTATATTTTTAGTCCGCCCATTGCGTATCCCATATATGTTGAGAGATTTACTGATGCATATCTCTGACTACCACTGGATTTATAACCCCAAGAGTAATCCATGTGTCTTGCTCAATAAAATACCTAGGACTACAGAAGACTAAGGAGACATATACTGTACACAGAGCTGGAGGAGAAGTTGGTAGCAGGTTATGAACCACAGTGTACAGATATTTGTGAATGTAGTATTTGATGAAGCATAACTGGAGAATTGTGGGCCCTACAATACTACTTGTCTTGCACTCTTTGCTTATTTTTGTTTTTAACATGATGTCATTAGTTTACTTATATGGGCTCTGCCCCTCTGCCCATTTTTGTACATGAGTGTGCTGAGCAGAGCCCCCAATATAAGCCAATCAAATCATGTTTAAAAAATAAAAAAGTTATTACCTACCCTACTGTAAGTTGAACTATATAAGCAGGTAGAGTAACATGAACAAATGAAGTTGTTGCTTTTGGGCTAATGATTCTTCAGTAATACCCAGGGTTTTATTTAACTCTAAAAATTGACTAGCATTTTGCTCATAAAAGTTCTAAAATATTGTAAAAATGCATAGCACTTACCTCACTGTGTTTAACAAACATAACACTTCTAGAAAATCTATATAAATGCTTTCTGTACAGTTAGTATTGTCCCAAGGAAAAAAACTGCTAATCAATTATTTAAAACCCTGATACCTCTGAGGAGATCTGATAATAAATAAGTACTTTTGTGGACAAGAAGTCAACACATCCTAAAGGCCAATTATGAGCATAAAAGTCAAAGAAAATATTTCTCCTTTCACACAGAAACTATCGTGTCTTAAGTAAACTAGAACATCTTTCTATCTAGGCTACTGTAACATCTAATAATAGGTATAAAAAGTGATGCTGTTCACACAGGATCTTCTATCTCTTTCTAACCTCATGAATCCATCACTGTATTCAAAAAGTGCAATCATTCCTTAGGAACCAGGATTTTTTCTTACAGTCTTCAATGTTTGGCATGCCTGACAGAAAAAGAAGACAGGACCTACAGGCTTTAAAAATTGTATTATTTTCTTTCAGCTTCTCGCAAAGACAGACTGCCATGAGTTTTGTTTAAAGTGCCTGGGTCCATACCCCAATTTCTTGAATTGTAATCTTTGTGAAATGTTTTGCCTTAAAACACAAAAGAAAAGGCCTAAAGAAAGAGAAGATCTTTTGGCTTCTTACTCTGCCTCTGTGTCAACAAAAGGCTCAGATGAGGGTCCAGTCCCTCAAAATAAACAGTAGTCCCTGTCAAATGAGCCAGAACAGAAAGATAAAGCTGCTAAAAATGGTTCAGAAACCAGGATGTCTGAAAGGTTCAACCCGGAGACCAGCAAAATTAAGAGAGACTCAGAGTAGACACCAGAAACGGTCACTGCTAAGAAAAAAAAAAGAAAGAAAAACATGCCTCTATCATGTGTTCTGAAAAAGGAAAGAAACAGACAATTGGCATAAAAGAAATGCTCTTATCAGAGTACATGACAAGAGCATATAAATTTTCCAGGCTAAGAAAAATCTTGCTACTATACTTGCATCCCCCCAAGGCTTCTGTAAATGAGGAGGTTGAAATGTATTATAAAGTTTAAGAAGAAGGAGAACCCCTAGAACCAGATGGTTCTCCCGAGCATGAATTTGACTTTCCTTCTAGGCCTTCTGAGGACTATACATCTTTTTATTCCCCTGTATGGCAGATGGTGAACACCCTCAACATCTCCTCCCATGAAACTGAGGAAGATGAAGAGGAAGTGTAGTTTATGTATATGATGGGACTAGCCCCACAAGGAGGTTGCTTCTTCCCATTCACAAATCCCTCATGAAAGTCTCTAACAAAGTCATGTCAGAACCCACCTCAACTGCTGACATTGAAAAGAAAACATAGAGAAAATAACAGGTGGACAGGCAGGGTGTTGAGTACCTGTACTCCCACCCTGATCATGAGGGAGTGGTCCAGACTGTTACTTGTGACAAGGCCGAAGTACCCCTTTCCTCCCAGCCTCCTGAGAAAGATTCCAGGAAACTGGATAATATGCCAAGAAAGTGTATATATATATCAGCTTCACTGCTGCTCAGGTAGGTGGGCAGCTTACTCAGCATACATGGCTCAATACCAGAAGGTACTGTGGAACTCCACACTGGCACTGAGTGAAAAGCAACTGGTGACTTAGCGCAGGACATGGCTGGCACAGCTTGATCAGCCGTGGATGCTAAAAAGTATCACTTCCATATGGCAGTGGACACAAATGACACTGATTCAAGGGTTCTGGTCCATGCATTGTCTGTAAGAAGGTTTGCCTGGCCTAGAACTACCAACCTATCCCAGGCACACAGATAAAGGCTATGGAGTTTTCTTTACAGGGAAACTCCATATTTGGTGACAAAACAGAGGCTTACATGAAAAGATGAATGAGTATAAAACCACCTACAAGATCAATAATGAGAAGACAGAGAGAGAGAGAGAAAGAGAAAACAATTTATTGATCAGCTATATAGCCATTGCAATATCGTATTACACAGTACAAAATTTAAAAAAAAATTCCATCATAAATATTTCACACTACAATCAGTAATAGAAAATCTGATTATGTTCAGACATATCCTTCCAGAGTCTATATAGTCCTTCTAAATCATTCAGATAATGGTTATCATCCCTAAGCTATTTACTTTACCTTTAATCTTCATCTAACTTTATTAACTACCAAGAAATACTTAGCCAGTCTCTCTATAGTCCATTGATCAGCCATATGCATCAATATTTCTGTTAAGTATGATTCCTGTATACTATAACCAGTATTTATAAAAGCTCCTAGCCAGTATTTTTTTTCTTTAATATACCATGGACAGACCCAAAGAACATGGGCCAAATCCTCCTTTCCTCCTATAGAATAGATACAATTATCTGAGAGATTTTAATTGTTTTCATAACAAGCCATTAACACGTTACTTTCAAAACGCTCACATTTATAAATGATAAAAATATTATGCAATATTGGGTTCTCCAAAATTTCTAGGTACTGCTTGAAACCAAAGACCTGGTTATTTCTTGCAAACCAGCTTGAATAATATGATTTTTTAATAATGTCTAAAACTATATTATTCCAATATTTATTTATTTTCTTTAAATTATATTTTCTATATTGCTTGTGTAATCTAATGCCCTTTTTAACTAATAACTTTAATGGCATTAGATTGTATTGAGTCATTAATTCATTAAGTAATGTAATCCATAAGTTCTTAAAACCCAGTTCATAACAGAATTCCTTCTCCTTCAAGCAGTCCCTAGCAAGAGAAGAATCTGACAGATTAATTGCAACCAGTAATTCACCTTTCGAGCATCTGTCAATGCAAGCATATTATTTAGTCCTGTCTCTGCTCTAATGTAAGCAGCCAGACATGAGTGTCCCAATCTAAGGACATTTCTTAACATTTTAAAAAGTGGACTAACTAGGGAATTTATATTTCTCATATCCCATATTTCGGACCCATAAAGTAATTGGGAATCAAATTTAGCTTTTATCACATTGATAAGCCCTTTCACTGAATTTCCTCCATATTTATAGTTAAATCTAATCAGTACCCCAATAGTTTTAATAAGTTTTTCTTTTAACATGGTAGTATGTGCCTTCCATAGACAGTTGGCTGAAATCATAATGCCCAAATAAGTATATGCTGTAATACTTCTACCATTTCATTCCCCATTTTCCATCTGCCATTCATATTTTTACTACCAAATATTATTATTTTATTTTTGTTTTTATTACTGCAAGACTCAGTTCCTTTGAACAATTATTGGGTTGGTCCATTTTCTTTTGTAATCCACTCTTTGTTAAAGAAAATAGGACAATATCATTGGCATATGCCAACGCTGGGCAACAAACATTATAGATTATGGGGGAATCTGATTGTAATTCAGCCATATCCCTTAATAGCTTGTCAAGATATAAAGAAAACAACAAGGGGGCTAAAACGCACCCCTGTCATACTCCTTTATTTGTATTAAATACAGAAGATAGTTCACCCCGACCCCAAATCTAATTTGGGCCCATGTATTAGTATAAAGTGCAGAAATTACTGCTACCAGATTTCTGTCAATTTCCCTTTCTAGAAGTTGCTTTAAAAGCAAGTTTCTTAACAGTGAATCAAAAGCTACTGAATAATCAACAAACAACGTGTATACCTTTTGTTTACCTATAAATACATATTTTTCCAAGTGCCTTAATGCAAAGATATTATCCAGTGTAAATAATGAGAAAGAAAAGGCCTCCACTTCTTACAGACCTTATGGATTGGAAGGTAGGAGTAGGGGGTACTACCCACGACCTTATACTCCCTGTGAGTACCCAACACAAAGAGGTTACTAAAGGGGCAGGGGGGGAAAGGGCACCAGACATGCAGCTGCAACCCCAGCTCCTAAGCCCTAGCAGAAACAAAACCCCTGATAACTCTGCCCAGGTCACCCATCTATTGTCAGTGGGGGGAAGGTTATCCTGCTACATCCAGGAATGGTCAAAGACCACTACAGACAAGTGGGTCCTGGAAGTAGTGGGCCAGGGTGTGTCCCTGCAATTCAGAAAACTCCCCAAACTGCAGAACCCAGAGGTTTTTCAACATGACACAGCAACACAAAAATCCCGTTGGAGCTGGAAGTAAAGAAATTACTGCAGGCACAAGCAGTGGAGCAGGTACCTGCCACACAATGGCATAAGGGTCTTTTCTCCAGATACTTCCTGACCCACAAGAACAATGGGGAGTGGTGACCTATTTTAGATCCGAGATATCTGATCAAGCAGATAAATAAGTAAAGATTCAGACTGGCCACATTGGACTCAGTGATACCATCTTTGCAAGTGGGAGACTGGTTGGAGTTACTAGATCTGAAAGATGCCTACTTTCACATACTAATCAGACCCACTCACAGAAAGTACCTCTGGTTCAGGCTAGGGAACTCCCAATACTAGTTCCCATTTCTTGCCTTTGGCTTCATCTCAGCACCAAGGGTTTTCTCAAAGCGCCTAGCTTACGTCTGAGAAAGCAAGGTGTGGTGTTTTTTTTTTCCATATATGGATGACTGCTTGGTTTCAAGAAAATTACAAAAAGAAGTAAAGTCCTCTATACAGGTGACAAAAACACAATAGAGGACTTGAGCTTCCTAATAAGTCTTCACAAGTCACAAACAGAACCAGTTCAGGTTCTGGACATCATAGGTGCAGAACTAGATACCCTGTGAGAGAAGACCTTTCTTCCATGAGCAAGGGTAGCAAATTTGATTTCAACTGCAAAATCCTTCAGGGCAGATCAGCCATGGACTGCAGTAGATTTTCTACAGTTATTGGAACACATGGCCTCATCCACAGCAGTGATACCGGGATCAGGTTCCAGATTAGAGACATCCTGTTTCACCTAAGGGATCACTAATCTCAGAGATGGGATTCTCTGTCCAAGTTGGTGCCTGTCACAAAAACCATGTTAAGGGTACTGGACTGGTGGAAGGAGGAAGACAACCACAGAGGGGGGATTTCTTTCTTTGAGCAATCTCCCACAACTATACTCACAACAGATGCAAGCAATCAAGTAAACTTTATTTATTAAAAGCTATTCCAGACATGATTATAACATTGTACATAAAACTTTAAAAACAATGTAATATATAAAGCAGTTCAGTTCAAAGGACTAATTATAAACTGACAACTTTCATAGTTCAAATAAATGCCAGGCTAAATAAATAAGTTTTCAATGCAGGTAAAAAACACGTATCCTGGATTTAGGGGGGCAGACTTTGGGAAAATGGGGAGATGCTTGAAGGAGGCATTAAAGGAAATGGGGACGGAATTGGGTTGAGGAACAGGGGGCAATATTTAAAACAGGGATTACAAGAGCAACAGAATTGTGCATTAAGCAGGTTAGCAAGGGAAAAAGGAAGAGGAGGTCATTATGGTTTTCAAGGAGGTAGCAGAGAAAGTGAAAGCCAAAAAGATTGCATTCAGGCTGTAGAAAAAGATGCATGCAGAAGGGGATAGGGAGAAGTACCAGGAGAAGCAAAGGGAAGCAGGGAGGTCAGTAAGGGAAGCCGAAGCTCAGACAGAAGAGCGTATCACATAATCAATGGGTAGAGGGGACAAAACCTTTTACAGGTACATAGGTGAAAAAAGAAAGGCAAGGGGAGTGATAGTGAGACTGAAGGGGAGGATGGGGGCCACGTGGAGGATGACAACAGTAAAGCTGACATACTGAACAGATATTTCTGCTCAGTCTTTACTGAGAAAGAGAAGGGTAACTGGCCTGAAGGGAGTACAAGGGGTGGGAACGGCACAAAAATGGACACAAGTCCCTTTACACAGGAAAGGGTCCTAAAGGAACTGAAAGGACTAAGAGTCAATAAAGTAATGGGGCCAGATGGGGTACACCCCAGGGTCCTAAAGGAACCAAGAGAGGTGGTGGCTGAACCTCTGTCAATCCTGTTTAACCAATTACTGAAAACAGGGGAGGTACCCAAAGACTGATGTAGTTCCCATATAGAAAAGTGGGAACAAAGAGGAAGCGGGGAACTACGGACCAGTCAGCCTGACCTTGAGGGTGGGGAAGATCTTGGAAGCACTACTGAAAGAGAGATTGGTGGAACATCTGGTTGCCAACAGGCTACAGGACCCAAAGCAGTACGGTTTCACCAGGGGGTGGTCATGACAGATCAACCTCATTAAATTGTTTGCCTGGGTGACAAGAGAGGTGGATTGGGGAGGGCAGTGGGCATGGCCTATCTGGACTTCAGCAACACCTTTGAAACTGTGCCACACAGAAGGCTATTAAACAAACTGGGAAATATGGGAGTGGGAAGGGCAGTAGTGCGGTGGGTAGGTAATTGGTTGGGTGGCAGGACACAGAGGGTGGTAAATGGCTGTCACTCCACAGAGGGAAGAGTGACCAGTGGGCTATCACAGGGATCAGTGCTGAGACCAGTCCTATTCAACGTCTTCATCAGTGACATTGCACATGACCTAGAAGGCAGAATTTCCCTGTTCGCTGATGACACGAAGCTATGTAACAGAGTCGACTTGCCAGAGGGCATAGACAGAATGAGGAGGGACCTGTAGAAGCTTTAAGAACATTGTCAAGGTTTTGGCAGTTAAAGTTAATGCAAAGAAGTGCAAGATAATGTATATGGGGTACAAAAACCCTGGAACAACATATCAGTTGGGGGGGGTGAGGATATAGCATGCACCAAGCAGGAAAGGGACCTTGGGGTTATCATCTCTAATGATCTCAAGGTAGGGAAACAATGCGACAAGGCAGCAGGTAAAGCAAATAGGATCCTGGGATGCATAGGAAGGAGCATCGCCAGCAGGACAAGGGAGGTCATAATTCCACTATACAATACACTAGTGAGGCCCCACCTGGAGTACAGTGTACAGTTCTGGAGACTTTTCCTACATAAGGACATAGACAGGATAGAGAGAGAGTTTAGAGGAGTGCAACAAAGATGGTATAGGGATTGCATCACAAGTCCTATGAGAACAGGCTGAAGGACTTGAACATGTACTTCCTGGAGGAGAGGAGGGAGAGAGGGGATATGATAGAGACATACAAGTACCTTGCAGGGAGGTACAGGGTGCAGGAATAAACTATTTTCCAGTGAAAAAGATGTTCCAGGACTAGAGGGCATGGGATGAAGTTGAAGGGAGGGTGATTCAGAGGAAACATGAGGAAGAACTTCTTCACAGAAAGGGTGGTGGACAAATAGAACACCCTGCCAGAAGAAGTGGTGGGGGCTGAAACAATCACGGGATTTAAGAATGCATGGGATAGACATAGGGGAATTATGAAGGTCAGGGGTAAGTGGCAACAGACTTCTAGAAAAACAAAGTGATCTTACAAGCTCAAATGGGCAGACTGGGTGGGTCATAGGCCCTTATCTGCCAACAGTGTCTGTTTATCTATGGAACTATTTGAAGGCATCAATGGTCGAGCACTCTCTAATCTGGTGAGGTAGAGAGTTCCACAGGGAGCCGCAAATTTGAATGATCTCATTCCAGAGGTTTTTAGACAGACCACGGGAACCTCTAGCAATCCCTCGCTGGTGAAGCAGAGAGGGTGGTAGAGGCAAAGGAGATCTTGCAAATACCACAGTCCCTATCCATGTAGGGCCTTATAGGTCAATAACCCAACCTTGAAGGTGATTCTCCACCTAACTGGCAGCCAGTGCAGTCCGCAGAGCACAGGTGTGATATGGCAAGATCTTGGTAAGCCTGTCATCAACTTGGCAGTAGCATTCTGCACCAGCTACAGGCAGTGAAGGTCCACCCCCAACAGCCCTAGGTATAGGGCATTGCAGTAATCAAGGTGGGTGGTCACAAAAGTGTGGAACAATGTTAGAAGATCGTCAGGTGGGATCAGGTGTTTTATCCGGGTGATATTCCTCAGATGGTAGAAAGAGGTCTTGATGGCTGACACCTGAAGCTTTAGTGTCAGCCCATCATCAAGCATAATGCCCAGATTTTGCACCTGATCAGAGGTCATCAGCTTGCTGCTCCCCAGCTA
This sequence comes from Neoceratodus forsteri, assembly GCA_016271365.2. Lineage (NCBI taxonomy): Eukaryota > Metazoa > Chordata > Ceratodontiformes > Ceratodontidae > Neoceratodus > Neoceratodus forsteri. The sequence continues at coordinate 379,484,216 of CM057449.1, forward strand.
TAGCCCGGATGGCTGTCCAGCCAACAACCCCTCTGTCCGACGACCTGGGTGTGACAGAGTTAGGCTATACCCTCGGCTATGACTGATGGACCACTTTTCTATATTCTTATTTCCTAGCAACAGTTAATGCTTTTCTCTTTGCTTTTCTTCTTCTCCCCCCCCACCCTAGGTTGGCCACCTAGTGTAGCTCTTTACTGTCCCTACTAAACTTCCTACTAGTTCTCTCTTTTCATTCTTTTTCCATTTCCATCCATCCAATCCCTGGAATGATGCCAATCACCTGGAGAGGTGTTGTATAAAGTACATAAGTGCATTTTGTGTAAAATAAACATAGAGGCTATTTTAGATAGCAGGAATGAATACAGTTAATAACGTCTTTTTAAAGAAAAATGATTCAGAAACCATATCAAGCTAATCATTTCATGATTAGTACAGTTATATGAAATCCTTAAGGTATGTTCATAAATTCACACTATAGACCTGTTACTGTATAAGGTTCTTTGTATTAGAATATAGTATACTTTAAAAAAGTGCTTGATCACTGTGGATCAGAGAGATAGGGTCAATATCTGTGGAGATATACACTGTACCTTTAACTGAACCAGGAAATCCTGTGAAACACCCCCCCCCTTGGTTTTGAAACAGCATGTCCAGACATGTAAATAGAAAAGGGCTCAGTCAGGTGACCCCACCAAAAGATATAAAAACCTCTTCACCGAGTTCAGTTCAGTTCAGTCCAGTGGGGCTCAACCCTGAGGGAGAAGAGAGGAAGAAAAGCTGTTGAATGTAGATGAGAAGGGTCTTAGGAGCTCTAAGATCCAGGACTATATTATGGAAGAAACTACTGATGTTAAGTAGTGATTTTCTTTGCAATTTTTTTTTTCATTTATTATTTTTCAAACTTTTTGAAAAATAAGTATAGCACCACGGTGTGTTTTAAACCTGTAAATTTGCCTCGTTTGACGTTTATTCCCACATGCTGTGACACTGGGTCCACAACCAGCACCTCAGTCTTTTCCGGATAAAACCTCAACCAGTTGGCACTCATCCAGTCCTGAATCTCAGCGAGGCAATTGTTAAAGACTGAGACAGCATCACCCTGCTCGGGCACAAAGGACATGTACAGTTGAATATCATCTGCGTAGCAGTGAAAACTCAGCCCATACTGCCTTATAATGTCTCTTAATGGAAGCATGTACACCGTGAACAACTTGAGCGAAAACACAGAGCCCTGTGGCACCCCACATGACAGGGAGAGAGGGGCCGAGTAAAAAATCCCTGACTCTACTCTCTGAGTCCTGCCCATGAGGAAAGAATAAAACCATCTGAGGATTGTCCCAGACAGCCCACAGACCATCCACAGGTGCTCCAACAACACACTATTGTCCACAATGTCAAATGCTGCAGAGAGATTGAGAAGAACCAAGACTGACCAGCTTCTCCGATCTCTCGCTATTAGGAGATCATTAAATACCCGAACCAGCACTGTCTCGGTACTATGCCTCTTCCTGAAACCAGACTGGAGAGGATCATAGATATCGTGGTTGGTAAGATGATTGTCCATGTTTCAATGTGGCTGCCTTCTCAGTAACCTTGCCCACAAAAGGCAGGTTTGAGACAGGCCTGTAGTTAACGAGACAGTCAGGGTCGAGAAAAGATTTCTTCAGAAGGGGCGCACCACCGCCTCCTTCAGGGTGTCCGGGAACATCCCCGTCTCCAACAAGCACCTAAGTATCTCAGCCAGGACCAGTCTGATAACCTCCACGCACTCCACCAGGAGGCACTTTTGGCACTGACTAAGGACAGGATAACAATGCAGACCTGAAAACTCTGTGCCTCAGGGCATGTTTCTTGAAGAGCTAGAGTTTTCTGGGCTGAAGCTTTCAGAAGAAGTAATGAGAGTATTGAGGTTTTCTAGAACACCTGCAACAAGGAACACACGTGCTTCAAAAGGGAGTAGGTTTTCTTTCTGGTGTGTTCCCAGACAGATTGCCCTATCTAGGCAGGTCTGTCTACAGTTCTGGATTATCTGGTTCACCTCCAGTAACTAGGCTTGAGGCCATCAGCCCTGAAGATGTCATTTAGCAGCAGTGTCAGCTTACATATCAGCTGGCAAAGACAGGTCAGTGGCTTCAAAACCTATTTTCATGTAGTTTTTTAAGGCCTTAATTACCTGTACTCTCTTGTTTGGCGGGGGCATTCCGTCCATAGGAGCATGTGTATTGCCCAACTGATGGAGACTCCTTTCAAGTCTATGGCCATTTTTTGCACTGAAGAATCTCACATGGAAAACAATTGTAATGGTGGCAATGACACCTGCTAGAAGGGTGAGTGAGCTCCAGTCTCTCTGCACAGATGCCAGTTACATAATCATTCATAAGGAAAAGGTAGTCCTGAGGATAAACAGGAAATTCCTCCCTAAAGTAGTGCCTGAATTCCATATCAGACAGTCATTTGCACTTCCTGTTTTCTTTACTGAAGAATCTAGCTCAGGAGAACAAAAGCTCCACTGTCTGAATGTAAAAATGGCACTGAGTTACTACCTGGACCACACAAAAGATATGAGGTCCACCAACACGCAGCTGTTTGTTACCTATGGTGAAGAAGGGAAAGGCAAACCAGCATCCAGGAGAACATTTCTCATTGCATAGTCTCCTGCATATAGTTCTGTTATGACAAAGCTAGTAAATTGTCCCTTGATGCCCAGGGCAAAGTCTACAAGAGGCATCTCTGCCTCTATGTTAGCATCAAGGGGTACCCCCTTGCAAGAATTTTGCAAAGCAGCTACCTAGAAAATGATGCTCTCCGGCCCCCTCTAGCTGCTGGAGGTCTGCCTCTGAAGAAGTAAGTGGTCTACTGAGAAATATAGGATATTCTTGTCTCAGAACAGGACAATCAGGAGCTTAAAGGGCACACAGGCAGAAAGTAAGGAGAGAGAGAAAAAAAACACGAAAGAGTAAGGATTGCAAACAGTTAAGGGTCAGAAATAAGACATGATTGGGTGGTGCAGTGCAGTGGCTGTGAGCAGTCTTCCGGAGATATTCTGGAGGATGCAGTGTTGTCCCATCTGCAGGCACCTCTGGGCTGAGGGAGGAGGTTGCTCATCTCCAGGCTGAGTTGGCCAGGATTGTGGGACCTCCTCTTCCATCCAGGGACCACCAGTGCCACTGCCATTGCCACAGAGGTTGCCAAGAAAGAGGAGCGGTTGGACCACAGTGGGCTCAGGGAGGGTGAGGGTGGTGGAACAGAGGCACATCCCTCCAGTTGTACCTCTCCACAATTCCTATGCCATTCTGGCAAAGTGTGGTTCCTCTATGGAGGCACCTACAGTGGAGACCAAGGAGGATGCTGGGAACCTCCACAAAGGAGACCCACAGGAGGGTGGCAGGGGACCCTGCAGGGGAAGGAAACAACTCCTGGTGGGGGACTCCATTGTTAGGAATGTAGAACTGGGCAAGGAAGGGGAGAGGGAGGTAAGGTGCCTGCCTGGCGCCATGGCTTGGAGGGACAGGGAGCGAATCCTCAGGATTGCCGGAGCAGCTGCACAGGGGAGGGAGCTGGATATCATTGTCCACCTAGGAACAAATGACCGGACTAAGAAAGGGATTAGAGAAGTGCAGGAAGAGTTTGTGGAATTGGGGAGGGGCCTTAGTCAAGTAGCACGCACGGTAACCTTCTCGGAGGTGCTACCCATCTATGGCATAGGAGAGGCTAGGGTGTTCCGTACATGGGATTCAATCAGTGGTTGAAAAACTGGTGTGGAGCTCAGGGATTTGGCTTCATTGGGGACTGGGGGTCCACCTGGAGTGATGCAAGCCTATACTGGCATGATGGGCTGCATCTGTCCGGGAGGGAACCAGGATCCTAGGGTGATAGGTTTAAATGCTTCATTGGCAAGCTTTTAAACTAGCCAAGGGGAGGCACTGGAAAGGAGCAGGAAAATCCTAGCTCCCCAAACAATCACGGTAGTAAGTGTGGCAAACACCAACATGGAGGTGTCGATAGGAGAAGGGCAGGGTAAATGGAGAAAGTGACAAAAGCAAGAAGGACAGGATGGGGCAAAGGGGTGGCCATCAGGAAATGGAGGGTAATGAGTACCAATGCCGTAGTCTGGGCAACAAGCTCCTGAGCTGGTGGCCTTAATGGAAGAGGGATGCCTGACATCGAAACAGTCACCAAAACATGGTACACAGAGAACCATGACTGGGATGTTAACATACCAGGGTACATAACTTACAGGAGAGACAGGCAGGGGAGAAGAGGGGAGGAGTAGCTCTCATGTAAATGAAGGATAAAAGCAACTGAACAAAAGAGTAAACAGGGAGGAGAGGAGGCACTGTGGGTCACCTTGGAGACTGGAAAGGGCACACAATCCGCACAGGGTTTTGTACAGACCCCCATGTCAGGGGAAGGAATGGACAAGGATATGATGGAAGGCATTTTAGAATGGCAGAGAAAGGGAGATACTGTTGATGGGAGACCTGAATATGCCAGATGTTAACTGGGGCATTTGCTGCAGCCACATCCAAGAGCAGGGCCATTCTTGACGCCCTACAGGTGGCAGGCATTAGACAGCTAGTTTCAGAACCCACTCGTGAGGGAGCAGTCTTAGACCTCGTACTCTCAAACGGAGGCAGTGAGAGGATCTCAGATCTAGAAGTAGGTTGCCATCTGGGGACAAGTGACCATCAAACAGTGTGGTTCACGTTAAACTCAGCTACAGAGTCAAGCCATACAAAAGTGAGGGTACTGGACTTTAGGAGGGCTGACTTTGGCAAAATGGGAGAGTGCCTCAGAAAAGCACTAGCAAACAGGCTAGAAGGAGGTGTGGAGCAACAATGGGTAATTATCAAAACTGCCATCACAGAGGAAACAAGCCTTTGTGTGAAGCAAATAAACAAATCAAAACGAAAGAAAAAGCCACTATGGTTCTCAAGAGAGGTGGCTGTGAAAGTCAGGAAGAAAAAGATAGCATTCCGGAAGTATAAGGAAACACAGAAGGAGCAGGACAGACAGCTGTACCAGTTAAGGCAGAAAGAAGCAGGGAGGGAAGTCAGAATAGCAAAGGCCAAACTGAGGGAAAGATAGCCAACTCAGTTAAGAAGGGGGATAAAACCTTTATATAGGTACATCAGCGTAGAAAGACAAAGGGAGGATAGTGAGGCTGAATAGAATGAACGGTGGGTGGGCAGAGGGGACAGTGAAAAAGCAGTAATACTGGAACGAATATTTCTGCTCACTATTCACAAAAGAGGAGGGGAAGTGCCTAATCCAATTAACAGAAGCACTTTGATAGGGGTCGATCCAGTCCTTTCACAGAAGAAAGGGTTTTGCAAGAACTCCTAAAACTGAAGGTGGACAAAGCAATGGGTCCTGATGAATTCACACCAGAATTCTAAAAGAATTAAGGAAGGAACTAGTGAAACCACTGGCTACTCTTTTTAATAAATCATGGGAGGATGGTGTGGTACCCGAGGACTGGAGGAAGGCGGATGTGATTCCCCTTCACAAAAGTGGGACCAAGACAGAGGCAGGAAACTACAGACCTGTCAGTCTGACCTCTGTGGTAGGGAAAGTGATGGAGTCACTTCTGAAGGAAAGAATAGTTGAGTACCTAGAGGTCAGTGGAACACAGGATCCAAGGCAGCATGGGTTCACAGCGGGAAGGTCATGTCAGACGAATCTAATAGATTTCTTTGACTGGGTGACCAAAGTAGTAGACCGGGGAGGGGCTGTGGATATGGCCTACCTAGACTTTAGCAAGGCATTTGACACAGTCTCACACAAAAGATTGATAGTCAAATTAACCAGCCTGGGAGTGGGTCCCAGGGTAGTAGCCTGGGTAAAACATTGGCTGGACAACAGGACACAGAAGGTAATTGTAAATGGAGTCCACTCTGAAGAAAGGGCGGTTACTAGTTGGGTACCGCAGGGTTCAGTATTGGGTCCAGTCCTTTTTAATGTCCTCATCAGTGACATTGCAGAGGGACTGGAAGGAAAAGTATGCCTTTTTGCAGATGACACAAAGATCTGCAACAGGGTTGATACACAAGGAGGCGTGGAAAGGATGAAAAGGGACTTGGCAAGGTTGGAGGAATGGTCAGACGTATGGCAGCTAGGATTCAATGCAAAAAATGCAAAATAATGCACCTGGGAAACAAGAACCCAGGGGAAGAATACACAATGGGTGGGGAGGAAGTAACAACAACAAAACAGGAAAGGGACCTGGGGGTAATCATATCAGATGACCTTAAGGTTAGCAAGCAATGTGAGAAGGCAGTAGGGAGGGCCGGGGGTATACTGGGATGTACAGGGAGAGGCATCAGCAGCAGAAAACAGGAAGTTGTTATCCCTCTGTACAGACAGTTGGTGAGACCCCATCTGGAATACTGTGTCCAGTTCTGGAGACCCCATCTCCAAGGATATAGACAGGATAGAGGCAGTCCAGAGGAGGGCAACTAAAATGGTGCAGGGTCTGCAAGAGAAGCCGTATGAGGAGAGACTAAAGGAGCTTAATATGTATACCCTTGAGGAAAGAAGGGAGAGGGGACATGATAGAAACTTTCAAGTACCTCAAGGAATCAACAAAGTCCAAGAGGTAGCATCTTTCAGAAAAGAGACTTGCAAGAACAAGAGGACACAATTTAAAGATAGAAGGAGGGCGGTCAGGGGCAATGTGAGGAAGTATTATTTCACAGAGAGGGTAGTGGATGCATGGAACAGCCTTCCTGAGGAAGTTGTGGGGTCTAAAACTGTGGGAGAATTCAAGAATGCATGGGATAGACATAAGGCAATTCTTGTGGGGGGCAGGAAGATGTAGGCTGTTGGTTAACTAGGATCTGCAGCCTATCCTGTAGGTAGGGAAATGGGCAGACTAGATGGGCCTAGCGGTCCTTATCTGCCGTCAAAGTCTATGTTTCTATGTTTCTATGATGCACACCTTCAAAAAACACTACTGGCTGGACATATAGCACAGAAGAGATATCAGCTTTGGCACTGTTGTCTTGCAGAACATTTTCCATGAATAGGATCTGGATCCAGCTGCTCAAGGTGCTACTACATAGTCTGAATTTTTACGAATACACTGATGGATTCCTGGGGTCAGAATAAAAAATTATTCACCACAGTAATGTCGTTTTTTTCTTAAAGAGCTACTGACGCCTCAGAGAAAACTTTGAAAAACAATAATTAGGTACAATTCTGTTTGCATTCCATATATATTTTACATATCTCTCTTTCCCATTATTTATTATTTAGTAAATTTGCATGAATACATGATTGTTATCCCTTAGAGTTCCCTTAGAGTTTATCTGCCTCTGTAGATTACTCCCTACTTCAAGTCATAATCCTGTGTTGTGACATCACAGTCTGTTGCCATGGGAGTAACTGTGATGTCACAAGCAGTGCATGATGATTTCAGGTAGAGAGAAGGCAACAGGAGTAGAGAGAAAGCAACAGGAGCAGAGATCCTGTTTTCATGCAGATTACCTCAGTAATAAATAATGGGGAGGAGGAATACATAACTAATGTGAACTACAAGCTGAATTGTGTCTAAATATTGTGTTTTGTTAAAGTTCTCCTGAAGGTGGCAGCTGCTCTTTAAGGACTCCATCAGCAGTATTCATAATCCCTTATTGTGCTTCCCCTTCCAGATGCTGGAAATAGGGTCAGACAGTTTGTTTCTATTTGCTTGAGCATTATTTTTATAGTGCCTTTAAAGCAGTGCAAGTTTTTGTAGTTCGTGACTGCATCCGAAGAATAGTCGTGCCTGGTTAGACAAATGTAACAGCAGGTGGGCCATAGAGGAGAATACCAGACTTCTGCTACTTGCCTAGTGTAAACCTCTTGTGAATACAGCGTGGATTTGTGATTGCTGTTATTTGTGGTTTCAGTTTGTTTGAACTGGAGGGCATCACCCCCCCACACCCCCTTGTTTATTTTTTATTTTTTTTTTTTTTTTACACTCAACTCAAATAAACTAATACAAATGCTAATACAAAATAACCAAAAGGTAGTTTGAGAGAGTAGCATAACTTGTCCTCATCGCTAATAGTGTAGGTCTGGTGGAGGTCCAGTATTCTCCATTATCACCAGCAGGTGTGGGTAGAACTGGCACTTACTGAAAGGGGACACTTTGGGACTCAGTCAATTCTTAAACTTTGTGCCAATAATTACTTTAATTTCTCAGTGCACACAGAAAACAAAGTAGCTAAGAAGACGTAAAACACTCTCAGTGTATTTTCAGAGTCCAGGAATGTCCAGAAAAATCATTTCTAAGTCCATAGCAAAGTTTAATAAAAACAAGAAGTCATACGGACGGCTGGCTTTCAGCTTTTTGCAACAAGAGTGATGGCTCCACCTTCCTATGTTGCACGACACGTTTTGCTAACTGCTGTTACAGTACCTTTACAATTTTTGCACAGTGGTCTGATATCAGATTCTTTTTCAATCTCTGTAAGTGTTTTTCTGCCTTGTTTTTGCCATTTTCAAAACTTTTGGGGCACAATTATGAAAATATTTTTGGTAGCCCTTTAGCTAGTTTAGTGGTCACAGCTCACACTCGCTTTAGAAGTAAATCTGACATTAGAAGGCAGGGTGGAACATGACCACAGGGCAGAGTTTGACCTTAATTCTAATGTTCCACAGTTATCATAATGTTCCAAATCTCTGGGTCTGCTCATTGCTGGGGAATAATTACATTTTGTGAATACTACTGATGGATCCCACAAGAAGAAACAACATCACTACAGTGAGTAATTTTTCTTCCTTTTTCTTTTCTATAATTCTGAAGATGTTGTTGAGATACTGTTACTCTCTCTTTATAAAAGGAAAATGGGAGTTGAGTGTTTATGCACAAGTTAATTACATTCTGCCATCTGAAACAGGCAATCAAATAATTACTCTGAGACTGTATAAAATAATCTAGCTAATAAATCTAAAACATTTTCATAACTGATGTTTTAGGTATTACTTAAGCAAATTAATGGTTAAAATTATAGTTGTGTTATATGATTTATAGATAATGGGCTGGATATTCAAAAGGGTTGCACCATGCGCAATAGGATTGTGCCTGCGCAAGTCGGAAATTGCGGCATTCTGCGATACTCAGCAGGAGGCAGTTGCACCCCCCAAGTAATGCTGAGCAACAGTGCAATGCTAATGAAGGCATGCTCAACCAGAGGTGGAGGAACCATGCATAAACTGCACAGCCCGATATTCAGCCGGGTGTGCAGAATTGTGCAGGCGCAACCCCTACCTGCGCCTGCACAACTTTGAGACAAAAAAAGGATCAAGTCAAGGGCCACCCGCAGGTGAGCTGCCACATTGCAGGGTGCAACACAGCAGCTGCCACTGTGGGTGGCCTCCACTTGTTCCCTGTGCCCCAGCAGCCCGATCGTGGGCAGATCTCACTCCCCAGACTGGCCCGGTTGCGGGCATAACAGTATTAACCCCCAACTGGCCCGATCGCGGGCATAACAGTAATGAACCCCCCGACTGGCCCCATCACGGGCATAACAGTATTCACCCCCGACTGGCTCATCGCGGGCATAAGATCAAACCCCCAAAGACCAATATCCCTTGTGGTTCAGTGGGATTGAAGCCGATCGCTGGCATAGAGTCAACCTCAAAGTCCAATTTCCCTGGTGATCTAGTGGACCTCCACCTCACCCATGGAGCCTCACCACCGGTCCCCCCATCGCCGGCAGCACCCACCACCTACCGCCCGCCCATCGACGACAGCTCGATGAGCTGCATGCCCATTGTTCAGAGCCAGAGCCAATGGGCATGCAGTTTAGTCAGTATAAGGCAGTTCAGATTTGTGAATGAATTCATTCATTCCATATCTGGACTGCCTTTGTCGGTATATGGGCTGCATGCCCATTGGCTCTTGCCTGACCAATGGGCGCAGCCCTATCGAGCTGTCGTCGGCGGGCAGCGGGCGGTAGGCGGTGGTGCTGCTGCCTGCTGGCTGACGGGGAGCGGGTTGGTGGGGCCTGTGGGTGGTGGGGCACAAGATCACCAGGGAAATTGACTTGGGGGTTTGACCTTATGCCCGTGATCGGGCCAGTTGGGGGTTACCGTTAGTGCCCGCGAGAGCCAGTCGGGGAGATTTACTCATGCCCGCGATCGTGGTTGCAGGGCGCGCACCGACGGCCGCTGCCTGGCAGGGCGCCAGGCTAGTTGTCGGGATCGGCGCACCTAGATGCTAATGGCATGCAAATGGGGCCGTAAGTAGATGCAAATGGCCCCCATGCCTTGTATAACTTATGGCCCCATTTCATGTCACCTTTTGAATATTGAATTGGCGCATGGCGCAATGGAACTTGGCGCCACCGCATCTGAATGCTCCACTCTGACCACTTGGCGGTGGTGCAAGTTCCACGCGCCATGCACAGTGGTTGGGTTGGAGGGATATCAAAGGAGTTGCTCAGTAGTGCAACTCCACTGAATATCGCCCGGCCACACCCAGGCGCAACTTTTTTGAGCAGCGCAAGGGCTTGCGCCACAGAATGGCGCAGTTTGAATATCCAGCCCAATGTATGAGAGGATGTTTTAATGTTATTTATTTCAATAAAATGTTTATTGACAACGGGGCAGCAATATAAACATATTATTGGCCTGTTTCATGTTCTTTTAAGGGCTGGCAGAGTGGAGCACCCAACCAAATGTGATTTATTACAGTAACTCTCTTGGGGAGAGTTTAGCACATGTCAAGAACAGCTGACTTAGGACTGAGACTAGGTGTCAAGGCTGAGCTCACTCACAGCTGAGTAGTGGTGATCACTGACAGGGCTAAGAGGTAGCATGGTCCAGTGACTGGAGCACTGAACTGTGAAACAGGCAATCGCAGATCATGATCACCTCAATCATTAGCTTACTCTGGGACTATGAGCAAGGTATTAGACCTCCCTATGCTTCAGTTCTCCATGCCAGGAAACTGAGTTGAAGCAGGTATGCACTAACAAGATAATGCATCTCAGCTGACTTATTGCATGCAAGTACAAAAAATAATACATAAATAATGGGCATAGCAGCAGGGTAGTCATAAGAGAGGCATAGGCTAAAATAGAGGAGTCCTCTCAGAATTGAAACTGGGGGTTTAGTGTAATTAATTTGAAACAACACTCTGAAATGCACAATGAAATCAGGTCCATGTAATAAAACTTTTTTAACATATGATGAGTACACACATGACTTTTTTGTATGCGAAAATAATTAGCTTCCTTGTGTAAATCTCATTTTCTCTTCATATATCATAGCAATGTGATTATTTTTGTTAGTAATTTTGTCAGATTCATCATTCTGATACACAAATAAGTTCTGCACATTTGGCTGGTATCCCATGCTTTTGTGACCATGGGCAACTGTGCTGAAACAATGATTAATCATGGTTGACCAACAGTGTATGTGTTGAAGATTCAGAAGAAAAATTGGGAAAGGCCATAATTCAGGTTTGAGATGGTTTCAAGAATTCTATAGCAAGTTTGACAAAGAACAACAGCCAAATGGAACTAAAACAATTTTTCATAAACACAATCTATTGATAAATCATAGATTATAGAAATACTGCTGCAGCATATACACATACAGTATTTTGATGAACAAAAGAAGGATGTGCCAGGTAATTGTCAATTATAGTAAGGTCCTGGAATAAGAGACGGCTTAAACAAAAGAAAAAAAAAAGACATGAAATAGAAACATACAAGAAACATAGAATTTAACAGCAGATAAAAGCAGCTTGACCCAACCAGTCTGCCCATTCCTTCCTACCTACATTATTACCGCAGACTATACCTGGTATATAGCTTTCTCCCCCACCTTCACTTCCAGTATGATTCCCTTGTGCTTATCCCATGCATTCTTGAACCCCACCACAGTTTTCGACCACACCACCTCTACTGGAAGGCTGTTCCAGGAATCCACCACTTACTTTCTGTGAAGAAACATTTCTTTACATCTGTCTTTCAAATCTACCCTCCTCCAGCTTCACAGCATGTCCCCTTATTCTTGAGCACCTTTTGTTCTGAATAATACTTCCCTCCTGTAACTTTGTTTACCCATGTGAGGCATTTAAAGGTCTCTGTCAAATCCCACCTCTCCCCTCCTCTGGTCCAGGGTGCACATATTGAGGTTCTTTAGTCTCTACTCATAGGGCATTTAATGCAGACCCTCCATAATTTTAATTGCCCTCCTCTGGACCATCTCCACTCTGTGTATGTCCTTCCAGAGCTGTGATCTGCAGAACTGGACACACTACTCTAGGTGGGGTCTTACCAGTGATCTACACAGAGGCAACACCATCTCCCTCTTTCTACTGGTGATACCCCTCCCTGTGTACCCCAGCATCCCACTAGCCTTCCTGAGTGCCTTGTCACACTGCCTGGTCACATTTGGGTCATCCAGTATGAGTATCCCCAGGCCTCTATCCTGCTCGGTGGTCATCAATACCACTCCAGCAATTTTGTATTCTGCTCCTGGGTTTGTATGTCCTAAGTGCATTATTTTGCACTTTTTTGCATTGAACCCCAGCTGCCATACCCTTGACCATTCCTCTAGTTTTCTCAGGTCTCTGCTCATCCTTTCCACCCCCCCCCCGGAGTGTCCACCCTATTGAGATTTTCAGACCTTCTCTTCTAGCTCCTCTGTAGCATCACTTATAAAGACATTAAAGAGGACTGGTCCCAGCACTGATCCTTGAGGCACCTGTTGGCCACCCTCCCTTCTTCAGAGTGAACTCCATTACCACTACCCTCTGTTGCCTATCAGCTAGCCAATTTCTTATCCAATTTACTACCTTTGGAGCCACTCTTAAGCTACCCAGCTCTCTTACTAGTCTCTTATGTGGAACAGTGTCAAAAACCTTACTATAATCTAGGTAGGTCACCTCCAACTCTCCACCCTGATCTAAATCCTTTGTCAACTAGTCAAAGAAATCTGTCAGATTTGTTTGACGTGACCTCCCCCATGTGAACTCATTCTGCCTCGGGTATTATAATCCACTGTATTAAAGAAATTCCACAATCCTTTCCTTCAGCAGTGATTCCACTAACTTTCTCACCACCAATGTCAGGCTGACTGGCCTATAATTGCCAGTCTCCTCCCTGCTACCACTTTTGTGTAGTGGGATACCTCCTCCAGTCCTCTAGAACCACTCCTGTTTCCAGTGAGCTGTTAAATGGAGCTGTCAGAGGTACAGCCAGTATTTCTCTGAGCTCCCTCAGTACCCTTGGATGCACCCCATCTGGCCATGTTGCTTTGTCCACCTTCAGGACTGTCTCCTCCAAAAAGACTAGTATCCACCTCACTCCCTCCAAAGCTTCTGTTACTTTTTTGCTGCCCTTCTCCTTCCTCTGTGAACACTGAACAAAAGTATTTGTTCTGGATGTCTGCCTTTTCCTGGTCTCCGTCTACACAACCCCCCCACCCCTCACTTTTTAACCTTACAATCCCACCCCTGCTCTTCCTCTTTCCACTTACATACCTAAAAAATATTCTGTCCCCTTTCATTACCTTCAAGGCTATTCTCTCTCTTCAGTTTGTGCCTTTGCACTCCTTACTGCTTTCCCTGCTTCCCTCTGTTTCCCTGATACATCTTCATATCCTTCTCCCTCTACATCTCCTTATAAATTCTGACTGCCACCACTTTAGCCTTTACCTTTTTAACCACCTCTTTCGAGAACCATAGTGGTCCTCTTTTTCCTCTTGCTTTTGCTCACTTCTTTGCTGCAGAGGTTTTTTGTCTTTACTATGCCTCCTTTTTGCTCCATCCAATGTTCCTCCACCCCACTCGGGCCATACCCCCCTGCCAGGTCATCCCTGAGGCATTCACCCATCGTTATAAAATCTGCCCTCCTGAAGTCCAGGAACCTCACCCTTGTGTGGTTCAATTCCATAGCCATCCTTATATTGAACCACACCATACAGTGATCACTGGTCCCCAGGTAGCCTTCCACCTTGATGTCTGCAATGTTGTTCCTTTTAATGAGTACCAGGTCGAGTATTGCCCTGTCATGAGTGGGTTCACTGACTAGTTACCTGAGGAACACCCCCTGCAGAGAGTCCAGGATGTCCCTGCTTCTAGCTGAAGCCGCTGCTGGAAGCCTCCAATCTACAGCTGGCAGGTTGAAATACCCTACCAGCAGCACCTTCCCCCTTTTTTGTCATCTTCCACCAGTACCTTATCTGATTCCTTACCCTGTGCTGGAGGTCTATAGATCACTCTAGTACGAATAGAGGCTCCATTCCTCATCTCAGGGTGACCCACAGTACCAAGCAAAGAGAAAAGGCTTCACCGCGCTAACGTTTAACAGATGTTGCTGTAGTACATATTGAGGCGGCAAACCTCCAAAATGACAGATCCAAAGTTTAGAGGCCCCTTGAAGATTCGTGTGGTAGAGGCACTAGGGGTTGTTGTACTGAACTCCTGTGTTTTTGCAATCTTATGTGCACTTTGAGAATTTAGTAAAAATACTTTAAAGCAGTTTACAACAGTGCATTGTGGTTCCTTGTGCAGTACTAAACTTTGGATCTGACCCACAGTACCTCTTCCTCCTTTTGTAGTCCCTGTATCTCCATTGCTTTTATGCTTTCCCTTCCATAAAGCCCCACACTCTTTCCCTTCCTTCCCACCTGATCGTTCCTGAACAGAGTATTGCCTGGTATGGCCATATCCCAGTCATGGTTTTCAGTGCACCATGACTCGGTAATGGCCACAGGATCCAGGATGGCCTCTGCCATGATGGCCTCTAGGTCTGGGATCTTATTTCTTAGACTTCTAGCATTCACATGCATGGCCTTCCAGATTTTGTTTCCACTCTACCTGTTACCCCCTTTTTTCCTTTTTGCCCTCCCTCCTTCCCCCACTCTCTTTTTAATGCTCATATTCCCTTCCCCCTTTATCTCTACCACCCTGCTTCCTTTATTAATTTGCACCCTGGGAGATTCATTGAAATACAGAAACATAGAAGCTGTCAGCAGATAAGGGCCTCTTGGCCCACCTAGTCTGCCCTATTTTCTCTACCTATAGTGACACCGCAGACCCTACTCATTCTCCAGCCTCTCCCCCCTTACATCTACGATCTCTTTGTGTCTGTCCCATGCATTCTTGAATCCTGTAACTGTTTTGGTCCCCACCACCTCCACTGGTAGGCTGTTCCATGGGTCCACCATCCTCTCTGTGAAGAAGTTTTTCCTCCCATTTCCTCTGAGCCTCCCCCCTTCTGTCTTCATAGTGCGACCCCTTGTCCTTGAGCATCTGTTTCTTTGGAAAATGCTTCTTTCTTGTACCTTGTTTATACCAGTGAGGTACTTGAATGTTTCTATCATATCCCCCTCTCCCTCCTTTCCTCCAGGGAGTACATATTTAGTTCCTTAAGCCTTTCCCTGTAGGGCTTTTGATGCAGGCCATACAGCATTTTGTTTGCTGTACTTTGTACCACCTCCATCCTATCTATGGACTTGCATAGATGGAGCCTCCAAAACTGTACACAGTACTTGAGGTGTGGCCTCACCAGTGATCTATACAGGGGTATTATTACCTCCCTCTTTCTGCTGGTGATTCCCTTGCTGATGCATCCCAGCATCCCGTCAGCCTTCCCAACTGCCTTGTCATACTGTTTAGCTACCTTCAGATCATCAAAAATGAACACCTCCATGTCCCTTTCCTGCTTTGTGACTGTTAATACCTCTCCTCCCAGTTGGTATGTTGCTCCTGAGTTTCTGTGCCCCATGTGCATGATTTAGCACTTTTTTGATATTAAAACCCAGCTGCCAAACCCTTGACCATTCTTCCAGCTTTTACAAATTGTCCCTCATTCTTTCTACCCCCCTCCCCTGGTGTGTCCACTCTGTTACAGTTTTGTGATGTCTGCGAACAGACATACTTTCCCTTCCAGTCCTTCTGAAATGTCCGCCAACCTTTGATTTCTATTGCTCAGTCAACTTTTAACCCATTTTACTACTTTAGGCCCTACTCCTAGGCTCCCAGCTTGCTTACCAGTCCTCTATGTGGGACGGTGTTGAAGGCCTTGCTGAAATCCAGGTAGGCCACGTCCACCACTCCTCCCTGATTCACATCCTTGGTCACCAATCAAAGAACTCGATCAGGTTTGTCTGACAAGTCCTCCCCCCTGTGAAACCATGTTGCCTTGGATCCTGTAGACCACTGGCAGCAAGGTATTCCCTAATCATTTCTTTTAAAAATGATTCCTTTACCTTGCCCACCACCGACATCAGGCTGACTGGCCTGTAATTCTCTGCCTCTTCCCTATTTCCACTTTTATTGAGTGGGACTACATCTGCCCTCCTTCAGTCCCCTGGTACATCCCATGTTTCTAATTACAGATTGAAAAGGGCCATTAGAGGTGCTCCCAGCATCTCCTTCGATTCCCTCAGTATCCTGGGGTGCACCCCCTCTGGCTCCATTGCCTTGTCTACTTTAAATGTTGTTAGTTCCTTAAGCACGCTTTCTTCTGTAAAAGGACTTGTGTCCCCCTCCTGTCCTATTATACCCTTGTCCTTTATCTTTGGCTCACTTCCTGCCCCCTCCTCTTTAAATACTTAGTAGAAGTATTTGTTCGATATATCTGCTTTTTGGTTGTCCTCTTCCACACAACCCCCTCCTTCTTCCTTCAGCCTTACTGTCCCTCCCTTCATCTTTCTTTTTTCACTTGTATATCTAAAAAAATGTTTTATCCCTCTTTGCCACTGAATTGGTAATCTTTTCCTTTGTTTGCACTTCTGCATTCCTGACTGCCTTCCCTGCCTCCCTTTGTTTCTCTTGATAAATCTCCCTATCCCCCTCCTTCTGTGTCTTTTTGTACCTTGTAAATGCCATCTTTTTGCCTTCACTTTTTCCACTACCTCCTTAGAGAGCCATAGCGGCCCCCTTTTTCTCTTGCCCTTGCTAACCTGCCTGATACAGAGGTTTGTCGCTTGTTTAAAGCCTCCTTTTATTTTTGCCCACTGTTCCTTGACTCCTCCCAGTTTTCCTATCCCTGCTAGGGCATTCCTGAAGCATTCTTTGATTTTCTTAAAATCGGCCCTCATGAAGTCCAGTACCCTTTCCCTTGTGTGATTTGAGTCTGACCCAGTTCTTTATTTTTAACTTACTTTTTATCCCCCAGGATCCTTGGATGGTGCCCCAGGGGGATCATCTTAGTACTTCACCCCCAGGGTCATCAGCTTTGCCCCGGCATGCTGGCTGTCACCAACTGCTCACAACTTTATCCCAGCATACCTGGATCCTGCTTCATGCTGCCACCGAGGTCCCCATTTTCCCCAATTAAGTTTCCCACCCCCTGAGGGCACTGGCATGAAGGACAAAAGTCCAGACACACAGCATGCTGAAGCACACTGCCATCAGGTGCCTACTCAAACAAACCACACTGTATAGTGATCACTGGTCCCCAAGTGGTCCCCCACTGTTATGGCAGTCACACTGTCCTCGTTTGTGAGTACTAGGTCCAGTAATGCTCCTTCTTGAGTGGGTTCCTATATAGTTGCCTGAGGAATGCCTCTTGTAGGATGTCCAGAATGTTCCTACTCCTGTCTGTAGTTGCAGCAAGGAGACTCCAATTCACATCTGGTAGATTGAAGTCTCCCATTAGCAAAACCTCTCCTTTGCGAGCCATCCTTATGATTCCTTCCAAAATTTCTTTATTCACCTCGTCACCCTGTGATGGAGGTCTATAAATCACTCCTGTTCGAATAGTGGCCCCTTTCCTTCTCTCCACAATGACCTACAGTATCTCCTCTCCTCCCTGCTCCCCCCTGTATTTCCGTGGCTTTTATGTTATCCCTTACATAAAGAGTCACTCCTCCCTCTTTTCTGCCTACCCTGTCCTTCCTGAACAGAGTATATCCTGGTATGGCTACTTCCCCATCTTCCTTTACATTTTATCAGGTCTCTGTGATGGTGATTATGTCCAGGTCTGCTTCCACCATGGTAGCCTGTAGATCTGCCATCTTGCTGCCCAGACTTCGAGCATTTGCATACATGGCTCTCCAGGTTATGTTGCCACCCTCTACCCTATTTTCCTCCCTTATTACAACCACTGTATTTTTAAGCTTTATTCATGCCTTCTACCCTCTGGCATTAATTGTTATTCGTTCCATGTCAGGTTGTTTCTCCCTCAGTATTCTCCTTGTTTTCTTCTTCCCTCAGGTTCTCCTTACTCTCTACTTCAGTATAAAAGAGAAATATAAATAAAATAGATCAATAGTGTATGTTTCAGTGTAATCTACATACTTGGTGTTGCATCCCTTATCCTCTTTAAATTACCTAGACCCCCATTATGGGCTTTAGTGTACACATCTTAAAATGAGGCTAATTTGACAAATGGAAATAACTTACACAGTTTTTCAATCTACAGTACTGCTGTCATGATTAGTTTCAATAATGGAACTACTAATGTGTGATTAACTACAATGCTTATATTTTAACCAGGATAACATCCATGATATAATCTTTAACAGGGCACAAAACAGAATAAATTTGAATACTATTTTAATTAAAATCCATACATTGAAGATGATTCTTTGTATGGACACTGAAAATCAAGGTAATACCGTAGACAATCATTGTTACTACCTGAAATCATTTCAAATTGTATTAGCACTGTTTGTTTCACTTACTACATGGAAAATTGATTTATATCCCCTGTTAAGTTCTTCTTTGTTGTGTGGCATTTGTGCATGCTCACCAACCATGGACAAACTTGTGCATGAAATGTATGCAGACCATTGAAGGGGTTATTATTGACAAGATCAGTCACAGAGCACAAATGACCATGAATGTCCATGGACAACTGCATTTATCCTTGAAAACAGTAACCAGAGAATGGAGGTTAGCTTCAGACCCTTGTGCAATAAGAGGCCATATTTTAGTTCCCATTACAGTGAGTAAGCAAGCTAGTAACAAAACTTTCTGCAGCGAGACACCATGGTTTAACTCCTAATATGCTGAATCAGCAAGGACTGTTCAGAAACCTGCTGCAGTGAAACTGTGGATTGAATCCCAATGCCCTTAGCTCTGAAAGTTAAGAAGCCACCATCAGAGCCTGCTATGGTGAGACTGTAGTTCATTTCTTAGCACTGTTGGCTGGGCCCAGACTGGAATGGAACTGGAGACTTACGGCCGTATTCACAAACTCTGTAGTCTGCTGTTATGTAACATGTGCAGTAGGCTCCTAGTTTATACAGTAATTTGCCATGTAATGGGTGCCAGAGAAACCCTGGCAGCATGCTCAATCCCCAAACAGAAATGCAAAAGCCTACATGCTATCAGGCGGTAAGTGCTGTTGCATTACTGGTGAAGTAAGATTGAAAAAATGCGAAAATATAGAGCACTCACACAAATAAAGGATCAAATTAACTTTATTACAAACCAAAACAAGCTTCTCCTCCCCCGGCGCTTCTAGTTGCTCTGACTCTTCATTAAAGTGCCAGGGAAAGAGAAGCTTATTTCAGTTTGTAACAAATTTATTTTCAAAGAATCATAGAAATGTGATGGCAGAAAAGGACTCTTCTGGCCCATCCAGTCTGCCCACCCCTCCCCTTTCACATACGCCCCTTCCCCACCTGCCACAACCCTCCCCCCAGTATTCAGCCCTATATGTCTGTCCCATATGCCCTCTTAAATTCCTCCACCATTTTAGCCCCCACCACTCCATTTGACAGTCTGTTCCAGGGCTCCACCACCCTCTCTGTGAAGAATTGCTCCCTCACATTGTCCCTGAATCTATTTTGTTGCAATCTGAAGCTGTACCCTCTAGTTCTGGCTCCCTCTTTCCTTCCTCTTTAGCAGACCCCCTTCACCTACTTTATTGAGCCCCTTTACTTACTTAAACATTTCAATCATGCCCCCCCTTTCCCTCTTTGTTTTCAGCATGTACAGATTCAGCTTCTTACACCTCTGCTCGTATGTCTTCCCTTGCATACCCCGCACCATCTTTGTTGCCCTTCTCTGAACCCTCTCCAGTGCATCTATATCCTTGTGGAGGTGTGGTCTCCAGAACTGAACCCCTTCCTCTAACTGTGGCCTCACCATGGCTTTGTAGAGGGGCATTATTACCTCCCTCTTTTGGCTAGTAATGCCACTGCCTATGCATGCCAGCATGCCATTTGTCCTTCCCACTACCCTATTACATTGGGAACCTACTTTAAGGTTTGAGGAGACTATGATCCTCCGATTCCTTTCCTGTTCTGATTCTTTGATTTCCTCCCCAGCCAGTGTGTACCCTGCTCACATGCTTTTCCTCCCTAGGTGCATCACAGCACACTTCTTGGCATTAAATTTCAGCTGCCATTTCCCAGCCCACTCCTTAAGCATTTTGAGGTCCCTCCTCATGTGCTCCACCCCGTCTGGGGTGTCTACCCTATTGCAGATTTTTGTATCATCAGCAAATAGGCACAATCCCTTTCAAACCCTCTACAATCTTACTGATGTAGCTGTCGAAGAGGAGCAGACCTAAAACTGATCCCTTTGGCACTCCGCTCCTTACCCTTGCCAACTCGGAGTGCACCCTGTTTAGCACTATCCTCTAAGTTCTCCACCCAGCTTGCTATTTTCCCTCCCAACCTCATGCTTTCCATCTTGCTCACCAACCTCCTATGAGGGATGGTGTCGAAGGCTTTGCTGAATTCCAGATGGGCCAAGTCCACCGCCCCTCCTTGGTTGATTACCTGAGTCACCCAGTCAAAGAACTCAGGTTTGTCTTGCATGATTTCCTCTTGGTGAAACCATGCTGTCTGCTGTCCTGCAAGCCACACTTTTCCAGGTAATCCACCACCCTCTCCTTGATTAATGCCTCCATTACCTTCCCCACCTCAGATGTGAGTCTGACTGGGCGGTAGTTCTCCTTCTTGCTGTTTGTGTGCACTATATATTTTTGTAGTTTTTCAACATGCTCAATCCCCTTTCTCTGGTAGACTTCCATGTCTATCTGGAACTGATCTCACCCATGAAGAGCTGCTAGTGGCACGTGCCAGGGTTGTTCTGGGGACAGTGCCAGAATCTATGGTATTTGTTATTTATTGAAGTTTGTTGATCGGGGTAGAGTCACTGAGACAAGTATCCTTTATTCAGGGGTGACCTGGAATTAATTGCAAACAGTAACAGAAAAGAATATACACAGGATCAAAATGCACAGAAAACGGATTAGAAATTACTATATCACACAAGCATGGACAGCATTATTGCAAGATTCATAATACAAGAACAAGTCCAGGGTTAATTTCACATTAAATTTCATTACATGCTATGAGAAGAGGTACGAAGATCAGGGTTACAGTATATGTGTCTACAAAGCTGATCACTCTAGTACCCACCAACCTAAATCACTTGTTAACAGTGTAGAGTTACACAGACTGGTATAAGGAGGTGCAGATGGAGCTCAGTGATTACAATTACAATGACTGCCTACAAGCTAATAAGCCTCGACAGTAGTTTTGAAAGTGGCTGCAGAAGAAAAGTTTGGCACCTCTAATGGTAGGCTGTTCCAGAGGGATGGTGCAGAAATAGCAAAAGACCTGTAATCTGCACATGTTCTGGCCCTCGAGACCGAGACACAGTGGACCGAGACACAATCTAGTCACACGAAGGCAAAGGTCTTAGATTTTAGGAGGGCAGATTTTGCAAAAATGGGGAGTTGTATCAAAGAATCATTGGTGGGAAGGGAGACAGGAGGAGGAATTGAGGAGCAGTGGGAACAACTAAAGGGAGCCATAGAGGAGGTGATGAGCCAATGCATCAGGTTGGTAAATAAGGGCAAGAGGAGAAGGAAACCACTGTGGTTCTCGAGAGAGGTGGCAGACAAGGTAAGGGCCAAAAGGGCAGGTTTCAATAAATATAAGGGTACTCAAAGGGGAAAAGGACAGGGAGGTGTGCCTAAGGAATCTAAGGGAAGCAGGGAAGGCTGTTAGGACAGCAAAGGCGTGGACTGAAGAAAGATTAGCGCAGACAGTGAAGAAAGGAGACAAGTCATTCTATAGGTACATTAGCGGAAGGAGTACTAGAGGAGGGGATTGTAAGACTCAAAGAGGATACAGGAGAGTGTAAGGAGGGAGACATGGAAAAGGTGGAAATACTGAACAAATACTTCTGTTTAGTATTCACTAAAGGGGGGGGGCGTCAGGGACCACAGCTTGGTAACAGACACAAAGGGGGGGTTGGAGAGGTAAACGCAAGTCTATTCACAGTGGAGAGAGTCCTGGAGAAGCTAACAAAACTGAAGGTGGACAAAGCAATGGGGCCAGATGGCATACACCTGAAGATATTAAGAGAGCTATGAACAGAGCTAGCAGCCTCTTTAGCAGCACTGTTCACAGAGTCACTCAACACAGGGTAATTCCAGAGGTCTGGAAGAGGACACATGTAGTCCCTCTACACAAAAGTGGTAGTAGGGAGGAAGCAGGGAACTATAAGCTGGTCAGCCTCATCTCGGTAGTGGGTAAGATCATGGCGGCACTGTTTAAAGAAAGAATAGTGGCACACTTGGAATTCAGCGGTGCCTAGGATCTGAGGCAACATGGATTCACAGCAGGAAGGTTGTGTCAGACATATCTGATAGATTTTTTTTGACCGAGTGACAAGGGAAGTAAAGGGGGAAGATGTCACCTACCTCGATTTCAGCAAAGCCTTCAACACCATCTCACATAAAAGGCTGGTAAACAAAATGAGTAGTCTGGGTATGGGGCACAAGGTGGTAAACTGGGTTAGGAACTGGCTAATGGACAGGAAGCAGAGGGTGGTGGTAAATGGGATCCAATCAGGGGACGGGGGGGTGACCAGCGGGGTGCCTCAGGGATCAGTTTTGGGAATGCACAGCCGTGGAGACCTTCAATCGCGAACTCAAGACCCATCTTTGTAATCTTGCTTTTACTACTTAAAATTATTGTCTTCTGATTTTATATACATCTTTTCACTTTTTATTGTTAATTTTTAATATTGCTGTGATTTTGATTTTAAATTTGTTTTTTATTTTTATTGTACAGCGCCTTGGTGTTTGAAAGGCGCTAAACAAATAAAGTTTATTATTATTATTATTATTATCATTATCAGTCCTTGGGCCAGTCCTGTTTAATGTCTTCAGTAGTGACATTGCTGTAGGGCTGGAGGGAAAGGTCTGCCTGTTTGCAGATGGCACCAAGATCTGCAACAGGGTGGAAACTCCGGACGGGATGGAAAGAATGAGGATGGACCTGGAGAAGCTTGAAAAATGGTCTGAAGTGTGGCAACTCAGGTTCAGTTCCAAGAAGTGCAAAATAATGCACCTGGGAAGAGGGAACCTTGGGGAGAGCTACAGGATGTGGGGGGGGGGGAGTTGCTGACTATCAGCAAGGAAGAAAGGGACCTGGGGGTTATCATTTCTGATGACCTAAATGTGTCTAAGCAGGCCACAAAGGCTGCAGGGAGGGCCAGTGGCATGCTGGGGGTGCATAGGCAGAGGTATCACTAGCAGAAGGTGGGAGGTGGGGATGCCATGTACAAAACGCCAGTGAAGCCTTACCTAGAGTACTGTGTGAAATTCTGTAGGCTACATCTTCATAAGGACATTGACAGTGTGGAGGTGGTCCAGAGAAGGGCGACTAAGGGAATTGCACCAGGAAACATATGAGGCGAGACTAAAGGACCTCAATATGTACTCACTGGAGGAAAGGAGGGATCAGGGGGACATGATAGAAACATTCAAGTACCTTAAGGGCATTAACAAGGTTCAGGGAGGAGACATCTTCCAATATAAGAGATGTACAAGAACGAGGGAGCATGATATGAAATTGGAAGGTGGTAGTCTGAGGGCAAATGTGAGGAAGTTTTTCTTCATAGAGAGGGTGGTAGACACATGGAATAGACTGCCATAGAAGGTGGTGGGGGTGAGCACAGTGGAGGGATTTAAACACGCATGGGACAGACATAAGGATACCTTAGAGATGGGAAGGAGGAGTGAAAAGCCATTGAAAAGGTAGGGTCAGAGGTCACAAACTAGTGTAGGGCTTTCGGACAGAGACTGGATGGGCTTGGCTGTCCTTATCTGCTGACAATTTCTATGTTTCCAGGAGACCTCCATCAGTGGGCAGGTTGAGGACCTTAGTACCCTTTTTTGTGTTTTGCCCTGGAAATACCATGAAGACTGGGAGGGGCATCAATTTTGGATTACTTAAAGGCTAGGCAGAAGAACAGATAGGCTAATCATGCCACAGGAGAGGGCCAGTTAAGAGCTGAGAGTATAGCTGCAGCATCATGCTCTTTGGGCTGTTCACCTGCTGTAAAATGTGCCAGTTCGTGATAGAACACCTTTAGTCTGCTTAGCTCAGAACCACAGAGGGGTTGAAGGAGTGGGACTCCATAAGGTAAGACAGGTAGTAGTGTGCTGGAAGTAATGTCCAGCCAAGCTTCTCTTCTGAGGTACCCATTAAGTCTGTGCAGAAATGATAGCTGCAACATAAAGTTTCAGCGTGAGCTCCTGGTCAAGACACACCCCAAGGTATTTCATAGAGTCAGTCACTTCCAGCTGAGTGCCAGCCAGTGAGGATAGTTGGAGATTTTGTCTTTCTTTACCCAGGTGCCAGGAACCAAGGAGCATGACTTTAGTTTTCTTGACAAGCTTGTTGTCTTGACAGCTAACCCTCCGGTTTCCTAAAATCATTGTTTAGGTCCAGGTTTATCTGGTTTACATCTGCTGAACTTCTATACAGCATGGCATCATCTACATAGAATTACAGCTTGACGTTTCTGCAGTTGTGGGGAATGTCATTTATAAACAATGAAAAGAACAATTGGCCCTGAATGGAGCCTTGGGTACCCCTGTAGTTATTTGCGTTTAGTCAGACAAACTTCTCCTCCATTTCACTAGTTGCTTTTATCTGTTAGGTAGTGCCAGAACCAGTTTAATGCATGCTCGTTTAGCTCAATATGACTCGGTGTGGACAGCAGCTCATGATTTAAAAGGTCAAATGCCTTAGTTAGGTATATGAATACAACTGTAGTTGCTAGCCCACAGTCCATAGCCCTAAGTGTATCTGACATGAACCAGACAAGAGCAGTTATCCGTATTATGATTTTTAAACCCTTTTACAACATGGCTACCAGTGGCTAGGAAAGAAGGAGCACTTCATGGCAAAGCAGAGTGTGGCAAATAGTCTGCAATCTCTCTAGCATAATGTTTTCTGGATTCATAAGTACCCCAACACACTAAGCTAGCCCATATCAACCCCATCTCCATGCCACATTGGACTGGGGGCAAGATGCCAGTGATTGCCTACCTTTTTATTTTTGAAGACAATCATCCACCTCCTAGGAGACTATGGCAGTTCAGGTGTAGACTGACATATTCTTATGTTTGCCAGGGAATCCAGTTTGTGACCAGTATTGCTCTGCCTCTGGGCCATCCCTGCCCTCTTTTCACATCCCTGCACGTGACTACAGGGGTGACTGGGATCCATTAATGCTGCTGGTACTCACTGACACAGAGCAGCACCACTGAGTGGAGCTTTTGGGGCTGGCATTGTGTAAATCACACATATGCCAGCCTCAAAAATAAATGTGCCTGGTTTGTCAGAGCTCCACTGAAAGGCAGCTTTTTGTCAATAGTGAGCATTATTATGCCAACCAACTTTAGGTATACTGACTTTACATTTAATTTGTCTTTTTTAATATAGTATATTTGTCTTCCAAAAGCATTCAAGAATAAGTTGGAGGTTCTAGTACTTTTGAAATTTGCCAGTTGGATGTCTAGTTGTGAAGTTTTAGTACGCAGAAGTCAGGAACACTTGGTCCTATTTTAGGTCACCAAGCCATAGAAATAAACAAACAGTTGGTATATTTCATATTTTGATTCTGTGTTAACCCTCACTACCTCTCTCCTGTGTCCCATAGACATTCTTAGATTTGGTCCTCTCTTACACACTCGGTGTATAACTATACATGTATGCACTCTCCTGTGTATATGAATATATGATGATGCCAGCAGATACAAGCCTATCAAGTCTGCAGCTCTCAGTGTTAAGTACTGATGCTGCCCCCATCCCCCTCTTTCCCTTCCTCTCTGCTTGTACCGCGTGAGTTATCTCCATCCCCCTCGGACCTGATTTTGCCTCAATCCTGTCCCACCCATTCTTAAATCCCCCTACTGATGTATGTGAAACCAATTCTTCAGACAATGCATTTCAAGCCATCACCACCGTCTCTGTGAGAAAGTGCCTCCTCATCTCTCTCTTCTGAACCTCCCCCACTCCAGTTTCAGACTGTGCCCTTGTGTAGTCCCTTCTTTTCTATACCTAAACAGACCATCATGGCTAACCCTGTTTATGCCCTTCAAGTATTTGAAGGTCTCAATCGTATCACTCCTATCTTTTCTGTCCTCCAGGGAGTACATATTGAGCTTCTGTAATCTATCATCATACGGCTTATCTCTCATCCTGGTTGCCCTTCTCTGTACCCCCTCCATCAGTCTGATGTCTCTTTTTAAGAAGGGGCACCAGTAATGCACAGTACTCCAGGTGAGGCCTCACCAGTGCCCTGTACAGTGGTAGAACCACCTCTTCACTCCTTGATTTGATTCCCTTTGCTATATACCCCAGCATCTTGTTGGCCTTTGCCCCTGCCTTCCTACACTGTGCAGAATAGAATGATTCTTATAGCCAGTGATCAGCACCCCCAGATCATTTTCCTTGATGGAGACTGTCAACTGCACACTTCCTAGCTGGTAGCTGTATCCAGAATTCTTGTTACTGAAGTGCATAATTCTGTACTTCTTTGCACTGAATCCTAACTGCCATGTGTATGACCATTTCTACAATGTTTTTAAGTCTTTCTGCAGTCTTCCCCCACCCTGTCCACCACTGCTCCCATTTTGGTGTCATCAGCAAACAGACCTATCTGACTCTGGATCCCATCTGCCATATCTGCTACGTAGATGTTGAAGAACAACAACGAGCCCTGAGGGACCCCACTGATGTCTGTCTGTGGTGATGATAGTTCCCCCCTCACTACCACCCTCTGCTGCCTGTTTTCCAACCAGTTCCCAATCCATCTGACCACTCTATCCCCCACCCCCAGGTCCTTCAGCTTGTCTAACAGCCTCCTAACTGTACAACATGTATAACTATATATATATAACTATACATGTAGCACAGTATTTTAAAGCAGTGCCTCTTATGCCCCAAAACTGAGTGATTACAAATCATGGCCGCCAGAACATACTGATCACCAGAACTTTGCCCTCACCGTGGAGTTGGAAAACACCACCTCCACAAAATCCTGAAGCCTGGTGAAAGGTGTCAGGATCAGGAATCTATCTAGGAATCTAGGAAATATATGAGGAACTGTCTGCATTTCTGACAGCCTCTGGCAGCCCTGATCAATCTATGACAGGATACGGGGGAAGTTCTGGGGAACTGTAGCGAATGTGATCCCACTACACAAAAGTGGGACTAGGGGGAGAAGGCAGGAAACTACAGACCTATAAGTCTGACTTCGGTGGTGGGCAAGGTTATGGTTACTAAGGTTACTAAAGAAAGGATTGGAGAATACCTTAAAACCAGTGGATTGCGGGATCTGAGGGGTTCATAGGGGGAAGATCTTGCCAAACAAACCTGATAAAGTTCTTCAACTGGGTTACCAAGGAGGTGGATCAGGGAGGAGTGGTGGATGTGGCCTACCTGAATTTCAGTAACGCATTCCACACAGAAGACTGGTAAGCAAGCTGGGCAGCATCAGAGTAGGTCCAAAGATAGTAAAATGGGTATGAAGCTAGCTCAGTAACAGAACTCAGAAGGTGGTGGTAAATGGAGTTATTAGCGGCATTGCAGAGGGGCTGGAAGGAAAGATATGCCTGTTTGCAGATGACTCAACAATCTGCAACAGAGTGGACACACCAGGGGGGTGAAAAATATGAGGGAAGATCTGAAAAAGCTGGAAGACTGGTCAAGGGTTTGGCAACTGGGCTTCAACACCAAAACATGCAACATTATGCACATGGGGCACAGAAACTCAAGGGCAACATATCATTTATGGGGGAGGTGTCAATCACAAAATGGGAAAGGGATCTGGGGGTCATCTGATGACCTGAAGGTACAGTGGCAAAGCAGTGTGATGTTGTTACCCCTGTATACATGAATGGTGAGGCCCCTCCTGGAGTACTGCGTCCAGTTCTGGAAGCCCCATCTCAGGAAAGGTATAGATCAGGTGGAGGCAGTACAGAGAAGGGCAACCAAAATGGTGCATGGCCTGCATCAGAAGCCCTATGAGGAAAGACTCAGGGAGTTAAATATGTACTCTCTAGAGGAAAGGAACGAAAGGGGAGACTTGATAGAAACATTCAAATACCTCAAAGTTTTTAATAAGGTACAAGAGGGTGGCATGTTGCACAAAAAGAGATGCTCAAGGACAAGGGGGCATGTTATGAAGCTGGAAGGGGGAGACATAGAGGGGATGTGAGGAAATACTTCTTTACAGAAAGGGTGGTGGACATCTGGAACAGACTTGAGGCAGAGGTGGTGGCTAGCAAAATGAAAACTGGTTTCAACCATGCATGAGATAGACACAGGAAAACCTTTAGTAACAGGGCTGGGGGGAAGGCTGGAGACCAATTAGGGTCTATGGTAGTACAGTAGGTCGGGATCTTAGGGCAGACTAGGTGGGCCAAGAGGTCCTTTTCTACCGACAACTTCTATGTTTCTATACTAGGCCTCTGTATGGTACTGCAACATGCTTCTCTCAGAATCACCCGGGTGAGCCTTTTTACCTTTCTAATTTAGGCAACAGAGACATCTGTGGCTGTACAAAATTATGCTAGTAGCCCATTTTCAAATGTCTGAAACACTGTTTTAAAGCCAGGCAAGGGGCCAGGTTTTCCAAGCAGTTGATGTAAGGAATACTCCTCCATCCTGCAGCTTCAACTGTGTCTTATCACCCAGTTTGCAAAAGTGGGTACTGTTTTGGAATCTAGTCAATTTACAACAATTGGCAGAGGTTTCTAGCAGTGTGCATCCAGCAGTAGATACACATGCAATGAGAAAATGGTCAAAATGGACAAAGGACCAAGCTGCATGCATCCACTGCTGGGTGCAAAACTGATCGCTTCTATCCTCCCTTGCTCGCCTGCATCCATGGATATGGGGTTGATGCAAATCCTTTGAAGAAAGCCCTGGATGCAACGCAGGCTTAGCAGCTTTGAAAATCCAGCCCATGTTGTACATCTACTGAAAAATAGGGGTGGAGGCAGTAATAAAATGGAAAACATTTGGAAAACAAAGGCTTTTTATTCTAACAATGTCAAACCATTTCTCTGCAAAAGTTATACAGAATTAGTTTATTTTCCGTATTGGTCCTTGTAAGAACAGATCCAGAAACAAATGGTTTGATACGTTTTATTGGACCAACACAGATATAACAAAAGAAAACAGTGTATAAGCTTTTGGACCAATTAAGTCCTTCCTTGGAAACTTATGCCAAGCAGGGCATAAGCTTCTGAGGACAGACTTGGTTGGTCCAAGAACTTAGGCACTGTTTTCTTTTGTTACATCCGTGTTGGTCCAATAAAAGTTATCAAACCATTTGTTTCTGGATCCGCAAAAGTTATGAACTCTATTGGCTGACAGTTGTTTTACATTTCTGTTGCCTGTCTTCTCAGAGAGCCACTGCTGTATTGGATGCCGGGCTGGAAGGCAGCGAAGAGGCCAAACATGAGGCAGAGTTACACCAACATGGACACAGAGGCCTGCTCTCCACTGGGCTGACAAGCAAGGTGGATGGCTCAACAACAACAAAGGAGTTCTTCAGACCACCTCAGAGAACAGGGGTCCGACTCCGAGGTATGCACACCAAGGAAAAGTATCTCTATCTGCAGTAAACGTAATAATTATTTATGTTGAAATGTCAGAAATGCATTTACTTGAAGGGCATTCAATGGCATTCTTCAGCTTTTTTTTTTTTATACATATCATGTATCACCAACATTTACAACTAATCTGCCATTAATGGGAGATAGGATTTTAAGGCTGCTTTCTCTTTCGGCAGCAAATTATTTTTATTTGACAGACCCAGTTGCTGGTTTAGTGAATCTAGATAAATGTAGGTGCAAGTCTTGGTCCCGTCTGTGGGGTAAACAATGTTAGTTCATGCTCATGGGGGTGCCTGTTCACACCAGAAACCTTTACCTCAAGCATCACCACCACGGCCTGGGTAATGAGATCCAGGGGCAAGTAATAGGAGACAATTCAAAAAATTGATTATTCATGCCAGAAGTTGAGGATCAGCAGGTCAGATCCAGCTCCACTTGCAAGAAAGTGAAATACAACAAATGCACATGTCTTTGCTATAAATTTCCCACAAAACATTTTTTTTCTTAAACAAAAAGTATTAAAACTTGGTTGCCTGAACAGTTAAACATGGAAGTCCAAACGTTCACTGTCCTGTGAGAGCAACCCCACTTCTGATTAGGGGTGGGTCTCCAGAAGATGACACAAGTGTATATTAGGTAGTACAAGAGGTGTGCCTCTGCACACATCTGCACTAGGTGAGCAGTAGCTCGCTAGAATGGAGGACACTGACAACTCCCATCATGGAGTGGTTAGTTAACTCCCCTCTTTGGTAGGGGAGGGCACATGATGAAGCAATTTACAACAGTGGCACAGCTGGCACTGGTAAATTTGCAGTGCTCCTTGGTAGGAACTAATATTCCAACTGACCGTCTAGTTTTGTGGCTCACATCTCACATGTGCTAGTAATAGGGTTTCTGGACATGCATCCCATCCTGTCAAATTGCCCAAACAAAATAACCATTCTGTACTCCACTGAGGTCTGTATAGAGGACTTTGTTTATCTGGATACTGCTGCCTGTGTCCTATGTGGGTACTTTAGCCTTGGCTATGTGGTCTATTTTTTTTTTCTGCTTCTAAAACTCATGGTCCCTTTTGGCCAGGGTCTTTTTAACTTCCAAGTGCAGGATTCATTCACAATTTGTAGTCACTGTCTCCCAGAGCCATCCCAGCATGTATGGGAAGCAATATCCATAACAGTTCTCCACCCATTTTATGGACTTCTCCATTTCCCGATGGCGTTCAAGGTCAATGCCAATATTGCTTTATAGCAGCATCCATTTACTGTTGATCATTCACCTGGGCCTCTGCTGACATTGTTCCGGGACCTAGTGCTTTTTTTTTTGCTGTCAAAGAAGGTGATCTGGAGACAACTGGCAGATACTCCTTAGTGGCTGTATCTCCATCATCCTTGGTCACTTACTTTACCACAACGTCTGCATCCTGATCCTCCTTTTCTTTTGGAGTTACTGTACATACATTGCTAGGCTGGGTGTCAGGCAGGGTTGGCTCATGTCTGACCTCTGGGCAGGCCATAGAGTTGGTGGACAAGTTAGTGGATGGACTCATACAATTGGAAAGCATCGTCAGAGCTGGTGAGTAGTCATGCCACTCCAGACTGCCAGTCAAGCTCATCTGTGACCACAACACTATCTTGCTAATAGACCTATGAGACCCAGCTAACTGCAGAGTCAGCCAGAGAGGAAGCACATAACCACACCTGAGACCTCGCCAGTCTCTGGCAGAATAGTTTAATCTCACTGCCTGGATCCTAGTGGACACCTCCTGGGCCCTTGGTGTTCCAGTCAAGTGGACACCTCTCTCACAGGGAAAGCCTTTTTCCTTTGCCATCCCTGCTTCTTGTAAGCCCTTAGCATGGTCCTCTTCCCCTGGCTTGGAAGGATTGGAGGTAGCAGGCAGAGCTACTGCTTTGCTCCTGCTGCTGTCCACCTCTTTTTCTGTTGACCATATCCCAGGAGATTACCTTCTGGGGTCTGGGAATATGACTGTCCCAGGCTTAAGCATAGCTTTATCATGGTAGGCCTCAGAAAGCCACACTGTGTCCACTCAGTTGGTATGGAAAAAGCATCTGTCACAATACCCAGGGTGTGGTTCAGCTGCAGGCAACTCCACCGTGCCTGCTCTTGGGCATTCTAAAAATGTTTCTAGGGACGTGGCTATGTTGTTCAATCCACATTTTGTGGCAGTTCCTTGCCACTTTAAATCTTGCCAGAAGGTCTTCGAGCTGGCTCCTCCCAACCACCCGGGTGGTAAAACCCTCAGCTCCGCCCCATGATGCCAGATCTTCCTTACCGCTTGGAAGCTCAGGTTCCCACCTTAGCGCTCCGCGTTTTCGACCTGGATTCTAACATTTTGGAATTTCCGAAAATAATTTTAAAGCTTACTAGACTTCAGTCTTCATCTTCCCTCGCAGCTGCGATGGACAAATCCACTCCCGGCTTCCGTTGGTGTCCTTGTAGGCAGAAAATGTCCCGGACCGGTCCGCACTCCATGTGCGTTTATTGCCTGGGTCTTGCTCACAATCCGCAGACCTACGATATTTACAAGTCTTTCATGGCTTTGGTTTTGGAGGACCGCGCTGCCCAACTACAACTAGGGTGCCCTGAGAAATGATTCCTGCTGGTGAAGTCGAAGGAGGCCTGTTGGGCGGTGTCTGTGGCTGCGGACTCCATGGAGCAGCTGGAGCAGTTGATCAGCCTCGAGGAGGAGGCGGCTCAGGCTGCAACATCTTCCTCCTCGGCCTTGGTATTTATCCCACTCTCCTTGGGCTCCTTCTACACTGCTTCTTTCAAGGAGCTTTGCCAGTCCCTCTCCACCAAGGGAGAAGGCCCATCGGGACATACCAGTAGGTCGAAGAAAAAAAAACTGAAAGGTAAGTCCCACCATCGACGTTCATGGGAGCTGGAGATATCCCCTTCACCTGACCGTCAGCTCCCAACTTCAGTCAAGGTTGCAGCTAAGGCCACTGGCTTCATGGTGTCCCCGTCAGGTCAGCCGGACGAGACACCCATCGATGTAGTCGAGATTTTTCTCGACCCGTTGGACGGGTTGTCGACTGGAGAAGCTGGCAACCCTTCTTCACCGGTTCCCCCAGTGGTAACTGAGGACTTGCCCATGCCTCCTGTGCCAAAGTCCCTGGTCAAGGACCCTGAACCAAGGGATGAGCGTGTTTCCCCTGCCCCCTCTCTGACCCACCCTTGGTGACCCCGAAGGTCTCGCTCCTCTTCCATGTCGGGTAGATCCTGCCGATGCCGGCAATCTCTGTCTCGGCACCTTGGAAAGTGGCATGGCCGCTTGTCCTCTTCGTCCTTTTCAGAGGATAGGCTCTGTCGTAAGTTACACTGGCGCTACAAGAACATGATGTGGCAACAACGCTTGTTAGCCGGTAACAAGCCGACTCCATCGCCTTCTTCTGCCATTAAGTGGCTGTTGCCTGAGCGACCGAAGCAGCCCCTCATAGTAGTCGAGGAGCCGGCATTGGTTGTTCGGCTGAAACCGGCTGCTCCACCCATTGTGGTGGAACCACCGCCTCCTCAGCCAATGACTGGGGCCCCAACCAAGGATTCTCGGTCGGGCCAGGGCTTGCTCCACAGATTGTCGGTCACCCTCACTCCTGATTGGCCTTGGCAGGTGGAGAGTGGCTCAGGCGCTCGGCATCTGTTCGTAGACTCCTCGGAGTCTGACGACTCTTCCCTGTACTCCAGGCTCCTTGACGTGGACTCTGCAGGAGGTCAGTCGGTGGACGAGAGCCCATCCTTATTCTTAGGAATACTTCAGCTCATCTCAGAGTCCACTGGGATGCAGCTCGAACCCATACAGAAATGGGCCAGGCATCCCCTCACGGAGATACTGGACCGAGGAGATTCCACTATGGAGGCCTTCCCTGTGGCCGAAGTCATTGTTGGCTCAGCTCTGGAGTTGTGGCAGCAGCCTGCATCTTGTCCTGTGCCTTCGGCCAGGATGGCTTACAAGTACGCGGTCCCCACCAGTTCATTCTCCGGTTTCTTGGAGCACCCCTCTGCAGAGGGGCTGGTGACCAATAGTGTTTTCCGGCATTCAGGGAACACTAGGGATGTGGACCACCCGCTGATAAAGAATCCAAGAAGCTAGATTACTCAGGGTGGAAGGTTTACACTGCTTCCTCCCTAGGCCTTTGACAGGCTAGCTCGGCTGTACTGATGGCACATTTTTCCCATGCCCATATGGGTTCCCTGGATGGGGTGATTCCTCATCTCCCGACTGCCCTTCAGACAACGGTCAAGCAGGTGCAGCAACAGGGAAGGGCGGTGGCGAAACAACAGCTCCAAACTTCTTTGGATATCGGTGACTCTTGTGCCCAGTCAGTAGTGGCCACAGTAGCCATGCGCTGCAAAGCTTGGCTGCGGATCTTCACCTTCACGGCGGACACCCAGCACAAGCTGGCAGACGTTCCCTTCATGGGCACTGACTTGTTCGGGCCAGGGGTCGAAGGCCATCTCCAGAGGATCGAGAAGTCCAATGCCACCTTGGACTCGGTCACGTCTGCCCAGAAGGACAAAGGCTGCCAGCAGCAGTGTAAGCCCTTTTGCCCTTCCGCTCCTGCGGCACGTCTGGCCCAGCAGCACCAGCAACAGGGCCAGAAGGCTCACACTTGGTGCCCCAAGGCCAAGTCTGCCACTTCCTCCAGTAGGAAGCCTGGAGGGAAGGGTCCAGGTGGCCCCTCAACCGACCCTTCCTCCAAGCCTGCCCAGTGATGGGTTGAGGGGTGTCGCCCCCAACCTCTTCACTTCTCCCTGGGTTCTCCCGGTGGGGGGATGGCTCCACCACTTCCTTTCTGCCTGGTCCACTATCACCACAGACTGCTGGGTGCTGGAAGTGGTCGGCAAGGGCTTGCCTCTGGAATTTGAGCAGTCCCCTCCCTATTGAGCCATTGCCCCACGGGGGGGGGGGGTATGGGCTCCGCAGCCTCTCTATCGGCTCATCGAGCTGACATTGCTCTGCTCCTCCAGAAGAAGGTGAGCAGCGAGGTGGCGGATCCTCCT
Organism: Neoceratodus forsteri; assembly: GCA_016271365.2. Taxonomy (NCBI): domain Eukaryota; kingdom Metazoa; phylum Chordata; order Ceratodontiformes; family Ceratodontidae; genus Neoceratodus; species Neoceratodus forsteri. The sequence goes on from CM057449.1 coordinate 379,519,078, forward strand.
CCAGACCTGGGGTTTGTGTCCAGGTACTTCCTGGTCCCAAAGCGGATGGGGGGCTGGTGCCTCATTCTCGACCTGCATGACCTGAACAAGTTCCTAAGGCCATGCACCTTCAGGATGGTCAGTCTGGCTCAGATCATTCCATCCTTGGAACTAGGCATGTGGTTCTGTTCTCTGGACCTCCAGGATGCATTCTTTCACGTCCCAATCTGTCCATCTCATCAGCGATTCATCTACTTCAGAGAAGAGGGATCTCTTTACGAGTTCCGGGCCATGCCCTTTGGCCTTTATCCAGCTTCCTGGGTCTTCACCAAATGCATGTCAGTGGTGACAGCATTCCTGCAGCACTGAGGGGTCCGGGTGTACCCTTACCTGGATGACTGGCTGATTGCAGCCCCCTCCAGGTTGGAGGTGGAGCGGTCCAGGGATCTGGCCCTCCAGGTCTGCTCTCAGATTGGCCCCTTGATCAATGAGGCCAAATCAGAACTCGTGTCATCGCAGGTGATTCAGTTCATCGGGGTAGAGCTCAACTCTCTTTGAGCTAGAGCCCGGCTCCCGGCGGACAGGGCCGAGGTCCTTTCTTCCTTTGCCCAATCATTTCTGGTTGGGCAATTTCACCCCACCCGGGACTTCCTGTGCCTTCTGGGCCTCATGGTGCCTGCATCAGTGTGGTCCATTGGTCCTGCTGGCATATGCGTCCCCTGCAATGCGGGCTGGTCAGCCAGTGGTCACAGCACTCTGGTCCTTTGGACCAGCCAGTGACAGTGACCCAGGAGATGTGGGATGGCCTGCAGTGGTGGCTCATCCCAGCTCATCTGGAGGAGGATGTCCTGTTTGTCCACCCGAACCGACGGTCACTTTAACGACCGATGCCTCTCTGATGGGTTGGGGTGCCCATCTGGGGGATCTCTGGGCTCCCGGCCTCTGGTCCCCTCAGGAGTCTCGATGCCACATCAGCCTGCTGGAGCTTCAAGTGGTTCGACTAGCCCTCACCACCTTTGCTCCGTTTGTACAGGTCAGGTGGTTCAGGTCCAGACGGACAACACCATGACCCTGTACTATCTCAACCATCAGGGTAGGACACACTCCTTGCCTCTGTGCAAGGAAGCTCTCCACATTTGGTCTCTTGTGATCAGCCTGGAGGCGGATCTCCTAACCATCCATGTGGCAGAAGCCTCCAACAGTCTGGCCGATGCCGTCAGACGGATAGGTGCTGTATCTCACAAGTGGTCTCTCCTGCCAGAGGAAGTGCAAGACCAGTTCTCCCATTGGGGCACCCCTCAAGTGGACCTGTTTGCCTCTAGGGAGAATGCGAAGCTGAGGCTGTTTCACGCCCACCCCCCTCAGCAGGGCTCGCTGCAAGGGGATGCCTTCTCAAGGACATGGACCCCGGGCCTCTTTTATGCCTTCCCTCCATTTCCCTCGATCCACAAGGTGCTTCTCAAGGTGAAGAGGGACAAGGCACTGGTGATTCTGACAGCCCTAGACTGGCCTCGCCAGTTTTGGTACCCAGATCTCCTCAGCCTCAGCTACAGGCTCCCGAGGCAGCTTCCAGCCCACCCGGAACTGATCTCAGTCGACAAGTGGAAGGTTCTCCATCCGGACCTTTAATCCCTGCATCTGACGGCCTGGTTCCTGAGCGGCTAGAGTTCCAAGCCTTGAGTCTTTCCAACGAAGTCCTCAACATCATTGAGGCATCCTGTAAGGAGTCGACCAGAAAATGCTACACCTTCAAATGGAAGAGATTCTCCATTTGGTGTCACTCTTCCTGTCCACTGGCTAGTATTTTGGACTACCTGTAGTCCCTTTCTCAGCTAGAGCTTCTGTCGATGACCCTTAAGGTGCACCTGGCAGCCATCTCTGCTTACCGGATGCAGGCTGGCAAGCAGTCAGTGGCACAGGAGAAGGTGGTCGGGTGCTTTTCCAAAGGTCTAGACCACATATCCCCACCAGTGCGAGAACCACCACCTCCGTGGGATCTACTGCTGGTATTGGCTAAGCTCATGGGCAAGCCATTCGAACTGATGCACAGGTGTGACATCTCTCACCTGTCATGGAAGATCGCCTTCTTGGTGGCTATTATGTCAGTCAGTAGGATGGGAGAGCTTCAGGTGCTTTCCATCGAGCCTCCCTACCTGGTCTTCCATAGGGACAAGGTTGTCCTTAGCCCCCACCCGAAGTTCCTTCCGAAGGTGGTGTCAGAGTTTCACCTTAACCAGGTGTTGACTCTGGTGCTGTTCTACCCCAATCACACCTCGAAGGTTGAATATAGGCTCCATTCCTTGGACCCTAGAAGGGCGCTCGCTTATTATAAGTAGCGGACAGCTGAAGTTCGGGGAGAGGTTCGCCAGCTGTTTGTCACCTATGCTGAAGCTGCACCTGGCAGACCTGCAGCAAAGTGGATGATAAACAGGTGGGTCACCTCCTGCATAGATCTCTGCTATAGGTTGGCAGGCATGGAGCCTCCCAAAGGGATAAGAGCTCATTCTACCCACCATACCGCTGCTTCAGTGGTTGCTTCTAGGGATGTCCCTATCCTGGAAATCTGCAGAGCTGCTACCTGGAAGTCAGCACACACCTTTATTTTCCATTACCACATTAACCTAGAGTCACACCGGGATGCTGATTTTGGGACCTCAGTTCTCCAGTCCTTATTTCCCAAGTAGGGGGCGCGCCTTGCCTCCCTCCTCCCGGAAAACTGCTAGGAGACTGCCACAAAGTATGGAATGAACAACATATCCACGTCCCTAGAAATACAGGTTACTCACCTGTAACAGGAGTACTAGGAGTGGTACATGTTGTTCATCCACACGACCCACCCGACCTCCCCGGCTTCAACGCTCAACCTAGCTTCCAGCGGGCTAGAACTGGCACATTGGGGTGGTGCTGAGGGTTTTACCACCTCGGTGGGTGGGATGAGCCAGCTTGAAGACCTTCCGGCAAGATTTAAAGCGGTAAGGAACCTGCCACAAAGTGTGGATGAACAACATATACCACTCCTAGAACTCCTGTTACAGGTGAGTAACCTGTATTTCCAGTGCTTGGTTCTTCATCTAGAACTGCAGGGCTCACTGCTGCTTGCTGCTGTTTCCAAAAATAATACCCATGGCAGACATTGAACATAATAAACTGATGACTGACAAAACTAAGAGTAGTGAGCCACGTGTGGCTGGCATGGTGGCAGTGGTGATGACATATTTTGTCAGTAGTACAGTACAGTACGTGTGTATGTAGAATGACAGTAAAACTGAAGGAAAGTGATGTCAAAGGAAGAAACTGCAGTAACATCTATGATATAAGGCCTGTACCTTATTAGCAACAGTCTTTCCAGACTTTGTGTCGTGCTCATAGAGAGCAGGACTGGAACAGTATGTGACATGTGGAACACATTTGACAAGAAAATGTACAAAAAAAAAGTAAATGAATTCAGATTTAAGTAACGGTGCCAACATTGTCAGGAAAATGACAAACATGCCTGTTTCTCCATGAACTGTCTGCAACCATCTCAAGATTTATGTCAGGGGGCACAATTCCACACAGGTGTGGTCTGTAATCTTAGCAGTTATGCGGGCTGATGCAATTCTACAGGTGTTGCCTACCTCAAACTATACAACCTGCTTCAGCTGTTTAGCGCTGAACTCAAAGACCACTGATGGACACAGAATTCATGATTCCAAATGATTTATTTTTACAGGTGTCCATTGCAAACCAACATCTCACAGTTTATTGCCTTTCAAATGGTCCCAGTGCTTCGACTCTCGTGAGTCTTTATCACAGGATATCTCTGTATGGAGCAGTAATCATTTAAATGCTGATGCTCACTGTTAACAGGTGCTCATAATTACAGTTATTCACATAACAATTAATTATATAAACATATAAACAAATCGTACTTTAAAGGGACACTGTCAATGCTCTTAGCTCTCAAAGTGTCCCTAGTTTAAAAAACACATTTTATGGTTGCCAACATTCTGTAAAGATTGTTGATGTAGCTGGCAGTTTGATTGACTTTTTTTCCTTAGAAAATGTGAAAAACAGACTGCCCACCATACTGGTGTTACCACACAAACACAGGTTTGTTTACATTCCTTGATCAGCTCCAACTGCGTCTTTCCTGAACTTGGGGAACACCCACAACACAGTCTAGCCACTTGTGATGCAGTGGGAGTTTAGGAGGCTACTGTCTCATGAGTGACTGCACTATTTGGGTGTGTTTCTAATGCTCAGGGAGTATGCAGTGAAAACAGATCCAAGATTGTAAACAAAAACAAGGTTGTTTATAAATATACGTTAGCATGCATTTCAGTTCTACTAAACAAGGAGACAAACAAAACAAACAGCCACATCGATGAATTTGAGAGAAGGTGAGCAATCATAAAATGTGAGTTTTTAACTAGAAATTATATGATGAAAACCAGATTGACAGTGTCCCTTTAAGCCCTGAAAAACATCTGTTAACAAAAATTATTAACAAAATTGTCATACATAATTCGTCTAACTACTACACTTGCAGGACCATAATACATTGTATCTGATAGCTGCATACAAAATGTGCTAATTTCTATTTTTCATGTGTCCTAAGAGTTAGATAGAATGAATGAAATTGAGAATTTTAAAAAGACTATGAAAAGCTGTGTTCACCCATATCTATGGTTCCATCCATTTGAGACTTTCAAGGCATCCCAGTGTTTCCAACATCTCGCTCAGTCAGTTACCTGCTGGTGCAAAGTGGTGGTAGTGGCGGTAGGGGGGTGATCCACAGGCTAATTATTAAATCTAGGACAAAAAAAAGGAACCATTATAACAATGTAACTTACTCTGTCAGAACTATTATGTACAATATCAAGCGCTGTATACCCCCCAACAGACAATTCAAACTGTATCAAATTTAGATTTTATTTCAGTTTCAGAAAAGGCATTAAATCTCACTGCTTTTTTAATCACATGGTTTTGACACTGTTGAGTTTGAATATTCAACTACTTTCATTTTGGGAAAGTCTGTTTCTAGAGACGTGGATATGATGTTCTGTCCACACTTCTTGGCAGTGTCCTTTCCCCTTTAAGATCTGCCAGACAGTCTTCAAGCTGGCTCCTCCCACTCACCCAAGTGATAACTCCCCTAGCAATACCCTTTGACGCCAGTTCTTCCTTTCTGCTGGAAGAAGCAGATTCCCTCATTATTGCTCTCGCATATACTGAGGCCTCTTGCCACTTTTTGTTATTAAAACCTTAAATTGTCTTCATTTTTCTTCTCACCATCTCTATGGACAATGCAAAGTCTGCTCCAGGGTTCTGAAAATGCAGTTGTGGGCAACTTATGCCACAATCAGATCTGTATGCCTCATGTGTCTACTGCCTGGGCCATGAGCATAATGTCCGGCCTGCATCTATTGCCATTGTTTTCTACCGGCAATTCTAGAAGATCGCCATGCCCGCCTACCCCTTAACCATCCAGTTGATAGGGATCCACCTATTCATTCGAAGGATGCTCATCGGGTGGTCTCTTCGGCTGCATGGTCTGCTGAGCAAGTTGCAGCTTTCAAGGAGGCCACAGCCCGGGCCACAGCACAGTCCTCCTTGGCTTTGGCATTTTTGCTGCTCTTTGGGCGCTTCCTTCATGGAAGTATTCAAGGACCTGTACCAGTCTCTGCCCACCCTTGGAGAAGGAGAAAGAGGAAGAGACCAAGAGGCAGTCTCGCCAACGTTCATGGGATTGGGAGCACTCCCTGTCCTCTGATTCCCATGCTTTGCTGGAACACTTCGCTTCGACCAGTGGTTCAGATTTGGCCGATGAATCCATGGTCTCCCCATCGGCCCAGGTAGCCGAGACTGAGATTGGCATTCCAGCTGAGATTTTTCACGACCCAGTCAACACTTTGTTTACTGAGGAGGTTCACACCTCCTTGTCTAGGACTTCGGTTCTGACCTTGGGGGGGAGGAGAATGGGGCAGTCCACTGTTCTGCCTCTCCCAAACCCCGAACTTCAGGGTCTGGAGATGGCTCAGTCTTCACCAGCCCCTTCTGAGACACTGACAGTCCTCCTGGTGGTCTTGGCCAAGGTCCCACTCAGAAGCCTGGACTTGGGGCGCCCGCATCGTTCGCGAAGCTCGCACTCCAGGTGCTCAGGCAAGCAGTGCTGCTGCTATTCCTTGTCTTCCGTGGGTGAGAAGAGGCACTGGCACAGGTTGCATCAACACTATAAGGCTCTCATGTGGCAGCAGCTCTGGCTGACCCAGATTAAGCTGATCCCAGCTTCACCGGCCCTTCCTTGGGTGCCACCACCAGAGCCTCAGCAGACCCCACCCCAGCAGGAGCCAGTTAGTTTGATCCCAGCTCGTCCCCCTCCAGCCTCTCCACTGATCCTGGTGGTGCCACCACCTAAACAGCCAATGACTGGTACTTAGACTAAGGATGCCCAGCCAGGAAAGGGATTGCCCCATCGGCTGTCGGTCACCTTCACCCCAGACCACCCTCGCCAGGAGAGCGAAAACTCGGGTAGGTGACCTCTTTTCCGTGATTCTTCAGAATTAGAAAGGTCCTCTCTCCACTCCCACCCATTGGATGTGGAGTTGGTGGGCGACTTGTCTACAGATCCGGGTCCCACTTCCTTCATGGGCCTGCCCTGTTTGATCTCTGAGTCGAAGAGTGTCAAGCTGGAGCCCATTCAAATCTGGGAGCGGTACCCACTTAATGAGATCCTCAACTGAGGAGACACTGCTATGGAGGCCTTCCTGGTCCAGGACGCCATTCTCAGTCCTGCCCTGGAGCTGTAGCAGCATCTGGCATCTTGTTCTGTGCCATCAACCCAGATGGCCTGCAAGTATAAAGTCCCTACTGGATCCCTGTTGGGATTCACAGAGCGTCCCTCAGCTGAGGGGCTCATAGTTGTCTGTTTTTCGGTGCATGGGCAATTTCGGGGATGTGGACAAACCCCCTGAGAAAAGTCCAAGAAGTTGGACCATATGGTGAAAAAGTGTATGCTGCCTCTTTGCTAGGCCTTCAGCAAATGAGTTTGTCCTTTTTGATGGCCCATTTCTCTCATGCCCTCCTGGGGTGCCTGGATGAGGTGCCCCTCCACCTCCCCACTGACCTGCAAACCACCATCAAGCAGGTCCAGGACCAAGGCTGTGCCATTGCGAAGCAACAGTTCCACATGGCCATGGACCTTGGGGACTCTTGCACCTGGTCTGTGGCTGCGGCAGTTGCCATGCGCCACAGAGTTTGGCTACACATCACCACCTTCACAGCAGATATGTAACACAAGTTGGCAGATGTGCCCTTCTTTGGGACCAACCTGTTTGGACCTGGGTTGAAAGGCCACCTCACTAGGATTGAAAAGTCCAATGCCACCTTGGACTCCATGACTTCTGCCCATAAGGACTCTTAGGGCTCTAAACCCTCTAAGAAGAAGCCATTTTGGCCCACATCTGCCCTTGCGGCCAAACCTGCTCAGTCCTAGCCTGGCCAGCAGCAGGCCTGGCACCAATAACCCAAATCCATGGCCCCGGTTATCAAGAAGCTGGAGGTCGTGGTCCCAGTGGTCTCTCAGATGGGCCCTCCTCCGCTTCCAAGCCTGCCCAGTGACAGAGTGGGGGAGGTGCCCTCCCCACTCCCATCCTGTACCCCCTGGGTCCTCCCATGGGGGTCCGGCTCTGCATTACCTTTTCAGCTGGTCTGCTGTTACCACAAACAGGTGGGATCTCAATGTCTTCAGCCAGGGTCTGACTCTGGATTTCAAGGCTTACCCACCCAGCCAAGCCCTTGCCTCATGGGAGGGCATGGTGTCAGTCAACATTCAGTCAGCCCTTCGGGATGACATTACCCAGCTGTTGCATAAGGTGACATTTCAGTTTTCAGATTTTTTCTTGCCATTTTATAAATTATTTTAATGCATGCTCCTGTGTAATGCTAAACCACGAAGCTGTAGGCTGAGTGTTCTTACACCTTTGGTAAGTGCATTAAAATCATTTATAAAATGGCAAGAAAAAAATCTGGACATGTCACCTGACTGAGCATTAAATCTGTGTAAATTAATGGTCAAGTACCTAATCTCATTTTCCTCCACTAAAAACCTACTTAGAGCCATTTTATAAGTGTAATAAGGGTGTGCATCATAGGATTTTAATGAACTTCCCAGGGACATAAGGTTACTTGGCCTTTGGTCTCATACCTTGCTACACCCCTGGGGCGTGCATTGAAATCTTATAATGCACACCCTGTCATGGCTTATTACTTACTTAATATACACCCTGGAGTGGCTTATCACACTTATAAAATGGTTTGTTTGTTCATTTGTACTATTATAATAATAAAATAATGATAAAAAGTAAGAAAAAGTATTTTTTTCTTTATTTTAAATATGTAACTGTACTGGTTTTAAATGTTAAATGCATGCTTGATTAAATAGTTCCTCCATTGGTACATTCAGCCAGCAGGTGCCATTGTTTAGACAGTGACCGATTCAGGCAATACTATGCATCGGAAGGCTTTCTGCTTATCATAGGAATCACAGGAACGATACAGAGCCAAATGGACTTAAGTCCTATATGCTCGCCACTTTCTCCTGATTTCTAATCTGGTTCATATACCTGTCCCATTTAGATTTAAACTCAGTAATAGAGTGACTGGCCACAACTTCCAATGGTAATGTATTCCAATCATGCACCACCCTTTGATTAAACCACCATGTACTTCGTACTTTCTTTCTTTTAGATGCTGTTAACTGCATTGGGTGAGACCTAGTATTATACATACTACTGTTTAATTCTAACCCAGTGATATCCCAAAGATCATCACTTTGCCAAGCCTTGTAAACTAAGCACATATCACCTCGCTTTCTTCGCTCCTCCAAGGAATACATATTCAACTCCGTCAATCTGGTTGCATAAATTTTTCCTACCATATTGTGGATAGCTCTTGTTGCTCTTTTCGGGACCCGCTCCAACAAGATTGAGTCCTGTTTTTTTAAAGGGTGACCACACCTGTGCTCCATACTCCATAATGGGCGCGTAACCAAGGATATATACAGAGGCATAACAACAGTCCTACTTTTGCATGATATGTGCCTCAGTATACAATTTAAAATTCTATTACCTTTATGGGCTATATTTTGACAGTGTGATGAGAAGGACATATTACTGGATACTATTATGCCCAAATCTCTTTCCTCATCTGTTATTTTTAATGGTATATTTCCTAATTTATAGGGTAATTTAGGATTTCTATTGCCCAGATGCATAATAAAACATTTAGCTATATTTAATGTCAATTTGAATTTATTTGACCATGTGTCAATATTGTCTATTGTATCTTGTAGATTTGATGTGTTTAGTCTAATATTTACTTCTGCACCAATCCTACAGTCATCAGCGAACTTTTGTATCCATACGGATTTTTGTTTTATTTGAAGTGATGATACATAAAGATTAAATAGACAAGGGCCCAGCACTGATCCCTGAGGCACCCCACTAGTCACTCCCAAGCTATCGGACTGTTCCCCTCTAATACTCACACATTGATTTCTATCGTGTAACCAGTTTTGAACCCAGTTTATAATATAAGGGTTTATAATCAGATTTCTCATTTGTTGTATTAATTCAAGGTGAGGGAGCTTGTCAAACGCCTTCGAAAAATCAAGAAACAGCACATCGACAGGGATTCCCCTATCCAATCTATCTATAATAAGGTTATAGAAGGCCAACATATTCATCTGACACTACCTACCCTTTACAAAGCCATGCTGAAATTCATCTGTGAGATGATTTGTTTCTAAATATTCATATATTCTATCCTTTAATACCCCTTCTAAGATCTTGGAGGGTATGGCAGTAAGGCTAATAGGTCTGTAGTTTGCAGGATCCATCTTATTTCCCTTCTTATAAATTGAGACAACAATCGCTGATCTCCAGCAATCAAGCACCTCACCTGTATCTAATGACTTCTGGAAAATGTATGTAAAAAAAATTTGGGAATCAGTGTGACAGGTTTGAATAAGGCACTATTTCATTTGTTATGCAGAAAGAGTTTAAATGCAAGAGTCTGTTCTATCCTCTCCTTTTCTGTCTGGTTGCACAACCATATCTTCTTGTGAGACATAGGAACTGATTACTCTGATGGTTTAGCAATTCTCCACCTCTTGCTATCTCTCTGCCTTCACTTGCTTTTATGTCTTTTCTTCTCTCCCCCTTTGCATATCTTCAGTTATAAAATATCTGTATAAAGCTGTATGTAATACTTGGAATACCTTTGTTTAAAACTGCATATACTTATACTGTTGAAATGATTGCAGACATCTATTTGGATCTCAGGGTGTTAATCTGAGATGCTGGTTTGGAAAGTATCTGCAGAGCTATCAACAAGAGGTCAGTTCTGGGTCATGACATTCTTTTTGCTGCACCTGCATCGAAACTTACAAGAACATTCTATAAGAAGCAGGCTCTCTTAACGAGTTCCCAAAGAACTTTTGTTAGAGAGACAAGGAGAGTGAGAGACTGAGAGACTGAAACTTGGAATTAAGAGATACCCTCAGAAGAAGAACTTAGTTTTCCCTGTTTGTACTACCTTTGTAAATAGTTATAGTGAATCATTTTCATTTTTTATTTTGCTGTTATTGACAGAAATAAAACACTCTTTGCGAATTTTGAAACTGCTCCTGGTTTTCCTATGCTTCCTGACCTGTGCCTTGATGACAATCTGCATAAGCAAGGTAGTATCTTTGTCAAATATAGCCTGAGACTGAGTCTGATTTTTCTCTGTAATTCAGTGTGCTGTTACAAAAGTGGCATTAATCTGGCATTATATGAAGCCTTATAAAATGTCTTACTCATTCTTTAACTGTTTTTGATCATATAGCCTTAGCATTTACAGTGCTGATTTGTTTTTAATCAAGTTTTAGAACCTACAATGTGGAGTGTGCATTAGGAGTAATTGTAAATGGTGAAATGGACCTGGATTACATATTTTGCTGATTTTTCCGTTTTCTTCAGAGGAAGAGTTTTTTTCTGTTATTTCTGGCCCCAGTCCTACAGTTTCTCCATTTGATCCTGGGCCAACTAAAATTTTACGATTCCCTCACAGTCAGCACCAGTTATATCTGGATTTGTTTACTTCACACATAGAGTACAATTAAGTCAGGTCATGCAGTCCTGAAACAGTCTGTTAATATTCACTGTCCATATGAAGCACTCACTCTCTCTTCTCTGTCAATTATTTTTGAAATGGTTGCCAAGTGGACACTTCTGTATTTTATCAGAAATGATAGGGCATGTTCTAGCATAGCAGCTTTTGGAGTAGTCCCCTGATAGGTATAAGTCATTTTCTATTTTTCCTTTGGGCTTTGGCCAACTTGCAGTACTGGCACTGTACAGCTGCAAATTTCAAATGCTATCTGGATTTTCTGGCAACATGACTTGCTGATTACTTTAAACAGTTTGGAAGCTTTGCCCTGATAAATCACAGACTTATTTAGGTAATGCATGATCTCCACTGTGTTCACTCTTATTGGGCTAATTATACTAAAGTATGTAACGTACATAGTAACATAGTAAGGGCCTGATCCACAAATGATGGGGAACCTTTCCATATGTGCAAAGGACTGGCAGAAGTCACGAACTGTCCCATCTGCACATGCAGAGCACCCCATTGCACCCACAGTCAGACCTTTACCAGACCTGTGCACCCAAGCCTACTCTGTACGCATCTACATAAAGGTCCAGTTATGGGTAGGCACCGAGGCAAGTTCTGTCTCTGCACAGACTTCAAATGGACTTCAGCACTGTGGAAGCAGTACAGACGGCACACATATTATGCAAGGGAGCACTCTGCAACAATGTTCACATGTCTGCCTACCCCCTATACCTATGTGAAACTGGACTTTTATGCCTGCCTACTCCCTATCCCTATGTGAGACTGGACTTGCCCCCCCCCCACACACACACACAGTTTTTGCCCCAGCCCTGCAAGATGGCATGGGGACTGGGGGTTTTGTTGTTTTACTTTAATTCAAAAAAAAATAATTTTATCCCCATTCCGTTACAGTGGCTACCGACGGGACTAGATACCTTATTTTCCAGCATGTTGTGGAATTCTAGAGTAAGGAGTATAATTCAGTGGCAGTTGTCATGCAGGAAATTGTGCCACACTGTGACACTGCATCTGATCCTGATGGAGATCAATGTATATGCCAGTTTACAGAGGACTGATGTGGGGTAGGGGATCCTTTTAGGCATAGACCCAAGCATCTGATTGGATGCCTTGTGTCCAGCTCCACAGCACCTCCCCCCAGAATGCCCTGTGGATTCATCTATGTGGGACTGTATCTGAAGGCATGCAGGTTACAGTCTGAGCATACCGGAACAAACAGACCAACACTTCAAAGTTCAAGGTGGAAGTGTGCTGTATGTCAAAGAACAATGACTGGAGCAACACTCAGAATCACTGCATTAAGTTTTTAATCCACAGTTTGCACCACCGATTTTGAATATGGACAGGAAGACCACACTTCACACTAAAAACCCAACCTGAGACCATTACGCAGGTGTGCTGGCACTTTTATTTATTTGTTTAGTTTTTGTTGACTTGGTAAGGGCACTAGACAAATTCTGCCTATATTCAGGCATGACCCGGGGGCGGCTGATACAAATGAATGCCAACTAATCTTGAACCAGATTAAACCATTGGTGTTATTTTTAGTGAATGTGGCAGATTTGGCCAGGGCACTGGGGAAATCCCCCTACTCTTTCACAGGGGAGGCACTGTCTCTCTGTTGGAGGATCATCGAGGTCTCCTGTCCTGGATGAACCGTGGAGGTGGCAGGATGTGTTCCTGCTATTCAGCTTGGGGAACCAGTATTTTCATGTGAGCAACCGGAGGATTTAGATACCAAAGACGAGATGGTTTCGGCTGAGGAATTTGAGCCTACAGGGGTTCTCCCTGTTGAGGACACATCTACTATTTTGGGTGACACTGCTATTATAAAGACCTTTGCTGCAGACAAACTTTGTTTACAGATGGATTTGGATGAGAAAAAAGCAACTTTTAAACATGCTAGCTGATGCTGAACAAGAGTTTTTTACTCACAAGAAGAAGCTGGAGAAGGAGGATAAAAAACATAAAAGTTTAGCTATGAGTCTGCAGGCAGTGGCTGGAAAAAGAATTGTTATCCAGCCGATGGATGTTTCGGCCCCAGTCATTGGGGTTCCAGATGTGGTAGAGGCACCAAAGGATGTGATTCCTTCTTCTGAGATTTCTTCAGTCGATATCCCGTCCACGGATTAGTAGGCTCCAGGCAATACTTTGAAGCAGGCTGGATGGATCTTTGAGGAGGGCCATTGGATTCCTGACCCTGCGATTCCTCTCCCGGGGTCAAAAATTTAATGTGATGTGTATTTAGAAACAAAAATTCACATACAAAATATTGCATCATTGGGGTCATGAAAGATCACTTGATGGAGGGGTTATATACAAAACCATTTGAAATCCTCTGCTCAATATAGTATGGCATATGGAAATGCTATCAGAATACTAGGATACATCTGTCGAGGTTTCTGTACTCGCTGCAAGGAGGTGATAGTGTCACTGTACAGGTCATTGTTTGGACAGAGCACACCTGAAGCACTGCATGTAGTTCTGGAACCTGCATCTAAAAAATGGACAGGGAACGTTCAGAGACAATCCAGTGGAAGGCTGCACAAATGATCCAGGGGAAGCAAGGTATGCTCTATCAGGAAATATTAAGACACTGTCTAAAGGACAAAAAGGAAAGGTGGGACATGAAAGAAATCTACAAACAGGGCTAGATTTACTATAACGTAAAATACACATGTGTGGAAGGCCCTGTATTCTGGGGTCCCCTGTGAGTACACATTTTCCAGCAGCCCAACCGAGTTTTTTTAGTTTGTTTCTGACACCTGGTTGCAATTGTGAAAAGCAGCAATAACACATTCTCAGAAAGTAGCATGGACACATTATTTTGGAATGTGGCAGTGACACACAGTTTTGGAATGTGGCTATGACACAATATCAAAATATGGCAGTGACACACATTTTGGAAATGCGGCGGTGATGCACAGTTACAGAATGCAGCGGTGAAGCACAGGTTCTGAATGTGGTAGTGACACACAATTTCAGAATGTGGCAGTGATGCACAGTTGCGGAATGCAGCGATGGCGCACAGTTTTGGAATGTGGTGCACAGTTTTGGAGTGTGGCGCACAGTTTTGGAATGTTGCAGTGGTGCACAGTTTTGAAATGTGGCAGTGATGCAGTTTCAGAATGTGGTTGTGACGCCCAATTTCAGAATGTAGTGGTGATGCTTAATTTTGGAATGTGGTGGTGACACATAGTTTCAAAATCAGTTGATGGTGCACAGATTCATAATGTGGTGGCACACAGTTTTAAAATTTGGTGGTGATGCATAGTTTCAGAATATGGGGATAACACTCAGTTTTGGAATGTGGGGGTGACGCTTAGTTTCGGAATGTGGTGGTGGCACACAGTTTTGGATTGTGGTGGTGGCGCACAATTTTAGAATGTGGCAGTGGTGCATAGTTTTAGAATGTGGCAGTGGTGCACAGTTTTGGAATGTGGTGGTGGCTCACAGTTTTGGAATGTGGCAGTGGTGCACAGTTTGGAATGTGGTGCACAGTTTAAAAATGTGGTGGTACACAGTTTTGGAATGTGACGGTGGCACACAGTTTTGGAATGTGGTGGTGGTACACAGTTTTGAAAGGTGGCAGTGGTGCACAGTTTTGGAATGTGGCAGTGACACACAGTTTTGGAATGAAGTGGTGATGCACAGTTTCGTAATGTGGTGGTCACGCACAGTTTCAGAATGTGGCAGTGACATTTTGTAATGTGGTGGTGATGCATAGTTTTAGAATGTGGCAGTGATGCGCAGTTGCAGAATGTGGCTGTGACAGTTTTGAAATGTGGCATTGAAACACAGCCTCAGAATTTGGCATGTATGAGCAATTTGGGAATTTGGTGGGAACGTGCCATTTCAGACGGTGGGGATGCATAATTTTAGAATGTGATTATATGCACAGTGTTGGAATGTGGTGGGGATGTGATGCACAATTTTGAAATATAGTGGGTAAATACAATTCTGGAATGTGGCAGGGACTAGCAATTTCAAAAGAATATAGTATGTCGTGTCGCATTCTGACAGCATGCATCCCACTGTATTCTGAAATGGCTAGTCCATACCAAATTCATCCATGTGTGTCCCTGTCACGTTCCAAGATTGAGTGTCCCACCACATTTTGAGATGGAAAGTTCCCCCAACATTCTAAAGTTGTGCACCACCTTGACATTCGATAAGTGTGATTTTGTATTTATTCGATATCTTGGTTCAGTGCTGCAATCCAGAACCACCTCCTGGCGTGTTCTAAATGCATCTGAACATTTTGGAAGCATAAACACTGTAGCCAACACTACGTCATTTTTATGTTGGTTTGCACTTGCACACCAGCCAACATCTCGCGGTAATAGCAGATTTTGGAGGTGCAGTCAGTGTGGGCGAATGCAGGGCACGAATCAGTAGGTGTGTCCCTCACTCCCCAATAAGTCAACATGCAGGCGCTGACATCAGCAATGTTCAAAGTGGTCAAAACTTCTAAGAAAAGTGCCACTGCAATGAGATGCAAGCTCGTCATGCAGCAGCACAATAATATGCATCCGGACGTGCTGCTGCCGGCGCTACCTGCTGCACAGTGCTGACTTCAGAGGTGCCCAATCCCCTGTTGGCATGCTAAATAACTCCCCCAAGATTGTGTGGCACACTGAAAGCCCACCCCAGTGTGCTTCCCCATGATGAAAGCCGACCATCATTGGCATGTTGAGGCCCCGCCCCTATTCTGTGCCACACTGGGAGCCCACCCCAGTGTGGCAACATTCCCAAAGTCATGGTGCACACTGAGCCCACCCCAGAGTGCAGAACACTTTTTATACACGATGGAAAAAGAAAAATGTCCTCAGTGTTCTCCCCCACCCCCAAGTACCTAAAAGAAAGAAAACGGTCCTTCGCTGTGGGGTCACCACCCCCAACCCACAGCTATCTTCTGTGCACCCCACCTCCCCACACTCCCCATACCCCATACTTACCTCCGGAGTCCGGCGCAACGATCATCGGTGGGCCGGGAACATGTCTGAACTCTTTAAAGGCGACTGTGAACTGAAGAAATGCCTGTAAGCTGTATAATTGCATACATTTTTTGGAATTTTGCCTCCAGATTTTCAACATGGGGTGCTTAGGATCCCACCTCGTGAACACATGCGCTGTCATCTCATTAGTCAGCCCCAAAGGTCATTTCGTGGTCACTGTGCTAAATCACCTTTCGGGACCAATTAACAAAATGACAATGTGACTGTTCATGAGGTGGCATCCCAAAAACCCTATCTTGCAAATTTGGTGGAAAAATTACAATAAATGAGCATGTTATGAGCGTGCGTTGCGAAGTTTCAACACACGCTCATAACTTTGACAATTTTTAATATTTTCACCCCAGATTTTCAACATTGTCCTTTTTTCACATCTTCTCATGAACAGTATAGCTGTCATTTTTCATATTCTGCCCAAAATGTGTTTCCGTGTATGTGGCGCACAATGGCGCAGTCGCTATGTGAAATCAATGTTCTTGACAAATTAACAAAATCACAGTGAGACTGCTCATGGGTGGAGGTCCTAAAATTCCTATGTTGAAAATTTGGTAAAACAAACACCCAAAATAATTGCGTTATGGGCGTGCAGTGCACAGTTTCTATGCACGCTTGTGACGTCACCACTTTTTCAAATTTTCACTCCAGATTTTCACCACTATCATTTTTGTACACCTCCGTATAAACAGTACGGCTGTCATTTTTTCACATTCTGGCCGAAATGTGTTTTCGTACGTGTCACACAGTGGCACGGTTGCTCTGGAGAATCGCTGTTCGGGCCACATTAACAAAATCACAGTGACACTGTTCATGACCAAAGTTCCCAAAATGCCTATTTGAAAATCTGGTTAAACAAATCCCCCAAATAATTGAGTTATGGCCGTGCATTGCACAGTTTCTGTGCGTGCTCATGATGTCACCAGTGTTTCACGTTTTCACTCCAGATTTTCAACAATGCTATTTTTTAACACCTCCTCATGAACAGTGCATCTGTCATTGTTCACATCCTGCCCGAAATGTGTTTTTGCACCTGTGCCACCAAAATGCACAGTCACTTTACAAAATGACCTTTCGGCAAACAAACTCATAGTGCCACTGTTCATGAGGTGGGGTCACAAATGGCCTATGTTGAAAATGTGGAGTTAAAATACTAACAATAGTAACAAATGCCCTCAGCATTAGGGTTTCCAACTGTAGTGCCCCACCCTGTATAGACTGACAGGTATCAGGGGTGTGAGTTGGCATTGTCGGCTGCATTCCATTCCACCCACCCCCACCCTGCAGCCAGTGACAAGTGTTGAGATGTGCCTTAGACTCTTCAGCCCCAATGTTCACCTCATTCTCCGACACTGCGCCCATGTTAGTATATTCCCTTATGGAATGGGGTGAGCGTAAGGCCCGGAGACTCCAAGGCACATTGTGGCACTTGTTGGTCTCCTCAGGGTATTGTGAAGTGAAATGGCATGAGTGTTATGGCCAACGACCCTAAGGCACACCCCAGTGCCTGTCACTCTCTGCATGGTAGGGCTGGGGTCGCTGTCAGTTCACTACTTCACTGCCAGTACTATTGTGCATCTCTCTAACTCCCTCACTACCAATGCCAGTGCCAGGAAGCCAACATCTGGCACTGACAAATGCTTGTTTTGTTTGTTTGTTTGAAATGATTACTATAGCTACAGTTTCTTAAACTTTAAAGAAGCAGGTCCTACAAGGTTGCTGACAGATAGAACTAGACTGTGAGTTCAGGATATGACTTCATCAGTGGCTCTTCACTGAAACTGGCTTTTTTGAATAGGTAGTGAAATTAGGGTTACAAAATAGATCATAACTTTAAAATGAAATAATGTAGAAACCTAATTTTTGGTATGAGATTTATTGGGGGTATTCTTATTCTAATTCTGCAATGTAGCAATTTTGGCTGGATTCCCTTAATACTAACAAGACCCTCACAACCATGCACTATGCACACAACTAAACCCTATACAAACACACCAGTACTCATACATCACTCATAAGCAATACCACACTAATGATTTCTCACACTCATAGCCATTTACCCTAGCCTAACAACATGGCACACATAACATACTAACATACTAAAATACCAGCAGAATAGTCCTAACGGTCTTTCGTGTCTGCTCATTTGGTCAGCCCCCACCCTGGGAGTTGACCTTGCTGCCCCCCTAGCCTTTTCTGGCTTCTCCCTTCCCAGTTCTGGATATTCTCACTGCACTGGATTTTGCTTCCAGAACCCTTCCCCTGTGCCTGTCCCACCCACCTTGAACCCCTCCACCGTCTCTGCCTCCACCAGCCCCTGGGCAGCACATTCCATGGTTCCCCAACCCCCTCAGTGAAGTAGCACCTCCTCCTTTCTCCCCTGAATCTTCCCCCCTCCAGCTTCTGCCCATGCCCTCTAATTGCCCCTCCTCCTACCTTGAAGCACCCTGACTGCTCCTCCCATTTACCCCCTTCATGTACTTGAAGACCTCTATCATGTCCCCCCGGTCCCTTCTCTCTTCCAATGTGTACATATTTAGCTCTTCTGGCCTCTCCCCATAGGTCCTGTCCCCCAAGCCCCAAATCATTTTGGTTGACCTCCTCTGGACCCTCTCCAGGAGTTTAATGTCCCTCTTTAAGTGTGGCCTCCCAAACTGCATGCAGTACTCGAGGTGTGGCCTCACCAAGCAGTTATATAGAGGGAGTATCACTTCCCTTCTTCTGGAGGTGATCCCCCTAGCGATGCATCCCAGCATCCTGTTGGCCTTGGCTGCTGCCCTCCTACAGGTCTCTGAGTTGTTCATCTTGACATCCACCACCACCACCAGGTCCCTCTCAGCCACTGAGATCTAACAAAATAAAAAATAATAATACTGCATAATGGTGCCACAAAGTTCAAGGAAAGGCAGAATGCAGTAATTAAAGTCTCAACAATTCTATTGCTGTTCTAATGTAGGGAGAGGGTAACCCCAGAATAATACAATGTTCTACTCACACCAGTACTGAGCACAAAATACTCACTGATGAATTATGATGGGGAGAGGGGTCTTAATCATCATATGTTACCACTGTCTATGGTGTGAGCCATGAATGTGAGCCAGATGGGAATGACAAGGTTTTGCCCTCCCCCTTCCCTCCTGCCGGCTTGCCCCTCACTGAATCACTGTCGTTCCCTGAAGTTTTGCACATGTACTTCATGACTTGCACATTGCCAGTGGCTTCATTTAGGCACCATTCACCACCAGCCTTGTGGTAAGAGCACCATGCTAGTTGCCAGTGTTGCCAGATGGTTTAACATAGTGACCAGGTGCATGGAGTGAGTGAGTATGGGAAGTGCAAACAATCAGCCAGTGACAGCCCTTTTTGGAGAAGCACTAGCTGCGTCAAGTCAGGGAAAAAAAGTAGACAGGAAGGGAAGGAGGGTCAGCTGCTGGATCAGATCAGATTAGTCATATTGGTGCTGGTAGTTGAGCCCAGAGAGATGTGCATCTGTGGGACTCAGTTGGGAGGAGTGGGACCAGGCATGTCCCCTTAAGAGGACTGTTTGAGAGGACAGCCAGAAGGAGAGTGGTCAGCAGTCATCAATGATAGAGGGAGCCAGGCCCACTGCATGGGGAGCAGAACAAGCACAGAGCTGGCCAGACATACTGAGAGTAGAGGCAGAACTGGCAGGTCTGGAATGAACGAGGGGGGTGGAGGTGGGTAAGCAGTATTGTCTGCAGGAGCAGAGAGAGTTTGGGAGCTGCTACAAGACTGACATGGGTAGCAGTGGTCAGGCAGGCCAGCAGCATAGCAGCCAGGAGCCTGACACTTCTACTTTATGAGTTTGCGCATGTGCGTCGAACTCCTTGGGAGAGTAGGCTTTGAGGGGGTGTGACACTGTGTGTCCAATGCAGAGTGCTCTGCATGGGGCTCGACAGCATCACACCAAGCCTCAGTCAGGCTGATCCTGATGCTGTTTTGCCTTCAGTGGTCTGCACATAAAAAGAAAAAGCTGTGCCAATCAGGAGCTGGCTTTTTCCTTTCATCTGCAGGTCACTGCAGAGCAAAGGGCTGTCCTGACGGTCCTGGGGCTGGCTGGGAGGAGGCACTTTCCTGGCTGCCTCCTCTGTGCTGCTGTTTTTCTGACACCAAGATGCCTACTCTTGGTGTTGGATGATCCCACATAACCAGGGGTATAGTGGGAGGAGTAGGTCGGTCAAATGCCTGACCATGTTATTTAGTTCCCTTCTGTTGGGAAACTGAGGGAAGAAAGAGACAGATTTTTTTCCATTTTTTCAATCATTGACTTCTCCCGTTCTGGCTGGCCATCAACCCACCTCACAGCTGTCCCAATAACAAACTAGACGGACAACAAAACCTCCTGAAACAGAGCCAGAGCAAGGTGATTAAACTAACTGACTCACCTCACAGACAGTGCTAATACCAATTGTTGTTCCCTGTGGGTGGTAGAGCCAGGGTCTGCTTGCAAATTACTAAATTGCGTCAACCCTCTCAGCATGCCCCACCCTATACTGCACCTTCCCTGGCTAGGTGTCACCGGCAATCAGGGAAGGGACTTTGAAGTAATAACAAGTTACTTCTTTCGGCACTGCACAGCATCGTAACAGGCTAATTTTCTGACCTCAGTGCAGTCACAGCTTTCTATTCAGTGGCTGGGGCACAGCCTGGCCAACCAGGTATGAACTGTACGCTGAGGACCTGATTGAGAAATTCTCTTAAGTTGTAAGTGAATTTCTCAATCAGGTCTGTGGTCATGCAGTGTATATCTGAATGGCTGGGAAAGTTTGGTTTGACTCAGAGGCATGGTTACTGATGGACGACATATTTAAAATGCCCCAGTTCCAGACAAGGTGCACATTTCTTTTTTTAAGGAGCGGAGCTGTGAGGTGTTTATATTTTTTTTGGATTCTGCATTGGACTGGAGTCAGACACTCGGACTGTGGCATGGATCTAATCCTTCATCACCGGGACCCAGCAGCAGCAAACTGGAAGAGCAGGGCAGAAGCAAGAGGAGTCATCAGTCACAGGCTAGCAGAAAATGAGGGCAAGCAGCAGTGTACTGACTGAGGTCGGGTTGGAGCCAGTTCATAGAAGTGGGCAGAGAACTGTGGAGTACTGTAGGGATGACAAGGGACCAGGGAGAGTCCGAGAGAGCGAGCTTTCTGTCCTGCCAGACCGTGCTAGTGCCTATTGATGAGTGAGTCAAGTGTCAGTGGTTGTGTGGGCCCGGCCAGGAGCCAGCCCTACTATGTGTGTTTGTTGTTGCTGCTCAGGTGGGCCACAGTGTTTCACTGTTCCCCCTCCCTGTTTACTATAATTTAAAAAAAAAAGTTTTATTTGCACATTGCCACTGTAGTGCATAAGTGACGAGGAGCAAAGGCTGATCTGTAGTAACACATTATTTCTGCATTCTGCTGCAACACTGTGGAACTCTAAGTAAGTCATTTAACCCTCCCAGTGCTCCCAGCTCACCCCTAGAAACAGGCAGTTTAGTTTGGTGCAGCATCATAAATTCCACTTGCACACTAGTGCTCCCAGCTCACCCGGAGCAGGTAGGATATAGTGTGTCTGCAGGCAGGAGCTGGTACAAGCAGTCTCTTTGTGAACAGGTCCCAAGAGCAGGTAGGGTTTAGTGTTTTTGCAAGCAGGAGCTAGTGCAGGCAGCCTCTCTTGTCTGCAAACACACAAAATCCTATGTGCCACTGGTACCCATGATCCAGGTTCTTGTCCCAAGCCTGATAAGTTGGGAGGTCTGGTAGGAGGATTGCACTTTACAGGAAACCCACTCTGCTGTGCTACTGCCACCTGGGTGGTGCAGGTAGAGTGACTTGCAAGGTGATGCTGATGGAATCAGTGGTGGCACACATTGCATGCGTGTGCACTGTAATGCCAGACATCAGTACCTGTGGAGGTGGTGGAGGGGATAAGAAATTGAAAAACAGGACTAGACTGGTAGAATGATATACAGAATACTGTTGGGCCTCATTTAGCCATCTGAGTGACACAAATCAGACTCGGTCCATGGAGGAAGAGTCAGGAGTTCTCCAAAAGGCCTCGCTGTGATGATAGGGGGCAAGCCATGTGTATAAAACACCCAGGTAAGGCTCCTTTGGGACCAGGACATTGCCCATTAGGGGAAGTAGACGGGATGAAAGACTTGGTCAGAGCAGTATAAATAGTAAACACAAACAAACAAAAGTAAATACAGTCTAGAAATCATTTAATGTTAGGTGGCAGCATGACTCAGTTGGTAGCGTGTCTGCCATTGTGCCTCAAAGTTGTGGTTTCCAGTCCTGCACTAGGATTGGGGTTATGCCATAAAACTGTCACATGAATGCAGTACCAGGGGATGCCGTACTGTTGGGGTGTGCCATCCATTAAATGAGATGTTAAACTCTGGTCCTGTCAGGCTTTTCTGGTGGTCATTCAGGTAGACATTAAATAACCCATAGCATTTTCCAAGATGATTAGGTGAATATCCGCAGTGTCCTGGCCACAGTTTCCCCCATTCACTCACCCCCACGAATAAAACCACCAGCAGCTTAATCTGATTCAATATGTACTTATAATAATCAGGTGGATTTGATGTAGTTTGGTATTAACGCTTTCCTTAAGATGGCAGTCTTATTTTAATGAAAATGTTCCCATGAAAGAGCAAATGATTCAATGCTAGCAAGCAAAAGTGCCTTATCGTCAATAAAGGCCCCCACACTCACCACAGAGCATCTAAACAGCCAAGTCTTCTGGGTTCCAACTTGATATAACATCTTTCATAGTGCTTGGGGTGTATGGGTGGGTGACTGGCATTGCTGGTCAGCCAGATGCACACCACAGTGCAGCTGCAGACATTATGATGAGCTGCAGTCTTCCACACCACTGACTCAATGGCAAAACAAAGGTTGTTCCCATGGGATCAGGGGTAGGTTAAATGTAGCAAAGTGTGTTTTTATCTTCAAGAAAAGCCCCAAAACTCACCACAGAGCATCTAAACAGAACACAGCTTCTGAATATATGGAGAAACATATGGGAGGTATGTTCAAGAGCAATACCAACAGCAAACTCTTGGCATTGACAGATGCTGGTTAATTCTCTGGTGTCCTGTCCCTCTGATTGTGAATCTGATTAATATTTTTTTTTGTTTGTTTTTTTTTGTTTTTTGTTTTTTTTTGTTGAAGTTACCAGCCAATCCTAGTTATTATTCAGCATCCATGGAGGGAGGGCTAGATGAAACTCACAGGAAGAAACCAAAGAACTAAATTGGCATGGTCTGGGCTTTTGCATGGCAAAAAGGTAAAAACATAAAAAAAAATAAAAAAGCTCAACAGCAGAGGGCAGATGCAGACTTTAAAGAAATGCACAAGTAAAATCAGTGATGGGTTTTGGCATTGATTGTTGCCAGTGTAGTGTATTGTATGACTGCCTCCTGATTATTTCAGTTTTCAGTTTTTCAAGTTAGCTGGTTATATGGCATCAGATGTTACAGATGCAGGATGTGTAGGACTTCACTGTTGTGTTATTTTATTAACGGTTTATTTATTAGATGTCTGCATCATGCAGGGATTGCAGACATACTGTAGGCTGACTCTAGTGTCAGTAATTGGCTAAAATTCACTTAGAAAACTGCAGCACTGATCTTAATTTTCCCACTGACTGACTGCCACATAAAGCAATCAGATATGCAAGCAATAACACACTCCGAGGTGTGGGTTATCTCCTGATAAGAGCACACGCAGGTGTGTTATAAGGCACGAGGCGCCTACGCAGAATGCCTTATGCACCTGGGCGTTCTCTTATCAGGAGATAACCCACACCCCGGAGTGTGTTATTGCACTTATAAAATGGGCCCTTCAAGTAATTATTTAATGGGTCTTCAACTTACTGATTAAAAAAAGAAGAGAACAAAACAAAACTAGAAAGGAAGTTTGAATAGGAGAAATAGAAAAAAATAGTCCCATTTGGAAACGTTTTCCTTTGTAGTATACTATATTTTTCTGTTGGTGTAGTAGCATTAGCGCCCCCCCGCGCCCCCCCCCCCCACACATTCTTTTTATGTTTTGTAGTGTGTTAAATGCAAGTGCTTAGAGCCTCCATTTGCTTGAAAGGGACTGCAGGTTTTATTGACAGCTAGTTTGTCACTGAGTCCTGTCTAATATTTAAGATAACATCCTGTGTATCTAACAAGTTGTATTTTGGGTTAGTTTTTTTTTTCAGAAGGTGCTGACATCTGAATTGCAACAGGAAGAGAGTGTACACTTCAGAAATTGACACAATCGCAAGCGAGCGCTGTCATGAAAACAGACACTGAGGTTTGACGGTTTCGTAATGGTTCAACTCGCTCATTTGCTATTCATTTATAAAGTAGAATTTTTTGGGTTACCTTTAGTTTGTTTTGTTTATAACAAGGTGCTGAGAGTAGAAATCTGCCAGGGAAAGAGTCCAAAGTTCAGAAGTGAGTGCAAGTCCAAGTGAGTGTTGCCATGGCAATGCACAGTGATGATTGTCTGTAGTTTTGTGAAGGTGCAACTCTGTAATATGATAATCCTTTTTGTAGTGTTGGGAATTTTGGACTGCATTTAAAAGCACAGGAGAAGCTCAGAAAAAGAGACAGATTGTTCAGTTTAAAAAGTCTGTCGCAAATGGGTGTGAGGGAATCTAGTATGTAGAGAAGGAGAATGGCAGGGGTAAAACGAAGGAGTGGAGAAACGGTACCCGTGGACAATTACAATAAAAGTACATGCATATTAGCTTTTTATGGTGTTTGTGAAACACTTTTGTTGGTTGTATTTTGAGATTTTATCTGAGTGGGTGCTGATGACTGACTTCCAGTTTTGCGGTCAGGTTATGATAGCACCGTGGAGTTTGAGATTGCAGTTCGGTTTTGTTTACAGTGGTCAGAGGTGAATGATATGAGGTTGTGATGCAGTTGCAGTGGGAAGATTAGTGTCAGTTGACTTGATATGCTTTGATAAGGAGACAGCCCTGAAGGGCAATTAGCCAGTCAGATTTCTTGATTTTTAATGCCCATTTCATAAAAGTATTGAATGTATGCATGACAAGGTTTGGCTGTGCAGCCGCACAACCTATGTCTATGAGATGGAAGGGCCTATGGTTACTGCTGTGCATAGGGCCCAATGCAATCCCTGCCTACAAACACCTACAGGGACATAATATAGCATTCTTCTCAGAATTATTTAGGTTAAGAAGAAGCACTACCACAAGGGGGCATGACCTTAAGCTACCAGGGCAGAGGTGGTATTCATATAGAAACATATAATTTGATGACAGATAACGACTGCTTGGCCCACCCAGTTTGTCCATTTTCCCCTACATACATTATTACAGAGACCATACTTGATTAGAAGAGGGTACCAAAAAGTATTTTTTTTACTGAGCAGGTGGTGCAACAGTCTGCCCAGTAATGTGACCAATGCTGGGATTATCTCAGAGTTCAAAATTCTGTCGGACATTTTCAAAAGGATAATTAATAATCAATGGGCAGGGGAACTGAGTTCTCTGAAAGGGGAGAGAAAATTAGCAAAGGAATATCAGGGCAGCCTACATTTGTACTCATAGGGCCATATATTCAAACTGCACTACTTTGTGGAGAAAGCCCTTGCGCTGCACAAAATAGTTGCGCATGAGGTGTGTCAGAGCGATATTCAAAGGTTGCCTTGAGCAACTCCACACAGATATCACCTCAACCACAGCCACTGTGCGCTAACTGTGAGAACTGCGCCGCAGAAGTTGTCCAGAGTGGAGCATTCAACTACGTTGGCGCAGTACCATTGCGCCATGTGCAAAATCCCGATTATTCAAAGGTGACATGCAAATGGGGCCATAATTCATGCAAGGTGCAGGGGCCATTTGCATCTGATTATGGCCCCATTTGCATGCCATTAGCATGCAGGTGCACCGATCCCTGAGGACTTGCGCCTGGCGCCCTGCCAGGCAGCAGCCGTCGGTGACCGACGCCCCCTGCAGCCCGATCGCGGGCAAAACAGTGCCACTGGCCCGATTGTGGGCATAGTGTCATCCCCCACCAGCCCGATCACTGGCAGTATTGTCTCCTCCCCGAGCGTATCCCTGGTGGTCCAGTGGACCGTAAATCCCGATCGCGGGATGGTATAAAAACACCCCACCCCCTGGTGGTTCAGTGGACAGAAAATCCCTACTCGCGGGATTGAGTATTAACCCTCACCTCCGATTATATCCCTGGTGGTCCAGTGGACCGAAGATCCGATCGCGGGATGGAGTGCATAAACAATCCCACCCCAAAACATACCTGGTGACCTAGTGTCCCCACCCCACCCACAGGCCCACCACCCGCTCCCCTGCAGCGGCGGAGGCAGCATCCACCCGCCTGCCACCCGCGCCCGCCGACTGACTGCCGGTGAATACCGCCCGTGGTGCGAGCAAGAGCCAATGGGCGTGCAGCCACCGTACAAGCAGTCCAGATTTGTGAATGAGTTCATTCCGTCTGGACTGTCTTCGCTCTGACCAGCATTCTACGACCATTAGATCGTGCCTGGCGGCGTCCGGTCGGCGGTAACGGCGACGGCGGTGGGATTACCGCCCGCCGGCTGCGAGAGGCGAGAAGACTCCGTGGAGTGGGTGGGGTGGGGACACTAGGTCACCAGGGATGTTTTGGGGGTTGTTTGCACACTCCATCCCGCGATCGGATCTTCGATCCACTGGACCTGAGAGATATAATCGGAGGTGGGGGTTAATACTCAAGCCCACGATTGGGATTTTCGGTCCACTGGACCACCAGGGATATAATCGGGAGGTGGTGGGTTACCACTAATCCCTTAATCAGTATTTTCGGTCCACTGACCACCAGGGGTGGGGTGTTTTTTATACCATCCTGCACATCGGGATTTATGGTCCACTGGACCACCAGGGATATGTTGGGGGAGACACTTTGCTGCCCACAATCGGGCTGGTGGGGGAGAATTAAAGCTATGCCCACCAGCCCAGTGGGGGTGGTGGTGGGATTTACTCTCTTTTGCCCGGATCGGGCTGCAGGAGGCACAGGGGAGTGGGTTGAGGGCCAGCCACAGGTGGCAGCTGCTCTGTTGCGCCTGCAATGCAGCAGCTCACCTGTGGGTGGCCCTCGACTTCTTTTTTGGCTCAAAGTTGTGCAGGCGCGGGTGGGGATTGCCTGCACAACTCTGCACAAGCCAGCTGAATGTCGGGCTGTGCAGTTTATGCATGGTTCCTCCCCCTCCAGTTCAGCATGCATTCATTTGCATTGCGCTGTTGCTCAGCCTGTTTTCAGTGGCGCAACTGCCTCCTGCTGAATATCGCAGAATGGAGCAAGTTCGGACTTGCGCAGGCGCAACCCTATTGCGCATGGCGCAATCCTTTTGAATATCTGGCCCACAGACTTTTTCTGTTCTTTTTATTTTTGTAAACTTTATTTTTGAAAGTTTCACTGAACATATTTTTTGCATCACAGACAGTACATCTGATTAAACCATTTTATTAACAGATGCAAATTGTCAAACTTGCATAAGAAACTTACCAATACCAGCATAAATATGCCTTGCTACAAACAAGCACATTGATTGTCTAATCGCGATTGTCACTTCTCAGATTGTGAAGGCATATCTATTAGAAGCAGGCGGGGGAGATGCCCCAGGGAGTTATCACCTTCTGAAAATATGTGCCCAAGCCTGAATGCCTCACCCCCCCCCCTACCTAGAGTGGGCCCAAATGTCCCCGCAACTCAGAAGGGTATCCTAGCTGGTTTCAGCACATTTACTAAGGGGATTCATAGCTTGTTAAATTAGTCAAATTCTCATATAGAGTGGAGCTGCACTTTTTTCAATTTTAGGCATTCCAGGAGGTTGGATATCCAGAGTGCCATAGAGGGAGGATCCACCTTTTCCCAGTGTTGTGCCACTGCCTTCCTGGCATTAACCAGGGTGAGATTCCTAAGTGCCATTACATCTTCTCCCACCCTCCCACCTCTGCCCCCAGCAAGAATTTCAGGGTAGGGGAAGTCAGCCCTGCACCTAGCACTATTTTCATATGTCTGAAGACCTCATACCAAAAGGGCCTGATTTCAAGCACTCAATTACAGTGTGGATTCAGGTTTATAGTGTATGGTGGTACGTTGTTTTGAATGGAAATCCATCCTTCCAGCAACGTTGTTGTGCTGCAGTAGCTACATCATCTTAACAATTGTATTACACCAGCTATGTAGCTACTACAGCACAACAAGATGGAATTATGGAGGCACTCCTTAAGGAAAGTATAGTGCAACACCTGGAATCCATAGGGGCACAGGATCCAAGACAGCATGGGTTTACAAAAGGAAGGTCTTGTCAAACTAATCTCATATATTTCTTTGACTGGGTAACCAGAGTGGTGGACCAAGGGGGAGCAGTTGATGTCGCCTACCTTGACTTCAGCAAAGCTTTTGACACTGTTCCACATAGAAGATTGATAAATAAACTGGGTAGGCTTGGGGTGGGTCAGAAGTTGGTCAACTGGGTGGCAAACTGTTGACGGGCAGAAAACAGAGAGTGGTGGTAAAATGGTATACAGTCAGAAGAGATGCAAGTCACAAGTGGGGTACCTCAGGATCAGTCCTGCAGCCAGTCCTCTTCAACATCTTCATTAGTGACCTTGCAGATAGACTAGAGGTAAGGCTTGTTTGTTTGCAGATGACACCAAGATCTGCAACAGAGTAGATGATCCAGATGGGGTGGCAGAATGAGAAGAGATCTGGATAAACTAGCAAAATGGTCAGAAGAGTGGCAACTGGGATTTAATGCAAAAGAAGTGCAAAATCATGCATATAGGAAAAGAAACCTGAAGCCACCTATAGGCTGGGAAGGAGTTGCTAGCAGTCACAAAGGAAGAAAGAGACTTGGACATCATCATCACTGATGACCTGAAATCATCGAGCAGACCCTAAAGCAGTAGGTAAGGCTAGGGGTGTTAGGTGTATTAGTAGGGGTATCACAAGTCGTAAGAGGGAGGTAATAACCTCTTTACAAGACACTGGTTAGGCCCCATCTGGAGTACTATGTGCAGTATTGGAGGCCACACCTTCACAAGGACATTAACAAATTGAGGCAGTCCAGAGAAGGGCAACTAAAATGGTGCAGGGACTGCATCAGAAGATATATGAGGACAGATTAACAGAGCTCAATATGTATACCCTTGAGCAAAGGAGGAGAGAGGTGTTATGATCGAGGCATTCAAACACCTTAAGGGCATTAACAAGGTGAAAGAGTCTACATGTTTAAATATAAGAAAATAGCAGGACAAGAGGACACAGCATGAGATTAGAGGGGGCATTAAGGGGAATGTGAGGAAATTCTTTTCACAGAAAGGGTGGTGGATGCATGGAATGACTTACCACAAGAAGTGGTGGCTATGAATACAGTGCAGGGCTTCAAACAGGCATGGGATAGGCATAAGGGAGCAATACAGATGGCTATGAATAGATAGGCCACTGACAGAGCAAAGGCCGATGGCACATTTATAAGTTAGAAAAAGAAATGGGCAGACTGGATGGGCCTTGCGGTCCTTATCTGCCATCAACTTCTATGTTTCTATGTTTCTAATGTGGTCATGCATATGTGTTACACTAACCTCCGCCTGTCAGAAAGTGGCTTTAGCAGTGAGAGTGGGAGCAGAGGAGAGTGGCACTGAGGAAAAAAAATTAAAAGTTAGGACACAGCAGTGTAAATACTGTCTAAAAGGATTAATTTTCCTTTTGATAGTGGACCATACACTATATAAGACAATGTATGGTCCACTATCCATAACAAATGCGAGTAGCCATCTTGAGATTGCCATGGCAACTAAAACCTCTCATTCTATGCTCTCGAGATTTAAACAGTTACCATGGACAATCTCTCATTGGCTACACATGTTTGTTATTGATAGTGGTCCATACATTATCCTCTGTTTTCAGCGGCATTGCATTTGGGGCATGTTGGGCTGAGCAAGTGTTTCAACTTGCTGAGATTTGGGTGTGAAAAGTAGGTTCTATATACATCATTGTACTGAATTTACCAGAGCCAGTTTGATCTAGCACAACTGTGCACATGCCAGATCGTCCTAATCCAGACCTCGGCTGTGATTAGAGTACCCAGATCTCTCTCACAGGCTGCCCTGCAGTCCACAGAAAGAAGCTAGGTGGCCCCCTAATCAGACAGTAGTGGGCTGCTAGTGGTTTGACTGAGTGGACCTAAGAGAGTCATAACATTTCTATAGGGCAGAGGGCTGGTGTTAAATCCTTACCAGTGCTATCTCATAACATACCCCTAACACTTAGGTATACAAAACTTTGGGATATGTAAAACTGGTTCTTTGGTTCCATAAAGGTAGATATTATTCTCCATCCCACAATAGATACCCCACTTTAAAGATGCACTGTCTTTCCCACTGCAGCAGGCCCAGTTGCGCAAACACCATGTATCCCCTCTGCCTTTTTAAAGGTGTCCACCAACCGTAATAGGTGGGGAGACACCTGGTGGGGGGTGTATATAATTACTGTATGTACCTAATTTCAAATTTCCCATGTGAGTTTAGATAATGGGTTTTTCACCTCCCTGAGTGCCTTCCCTGTTAGTAATGACCTGAGCAGACTCCTCATCATGTCATCTGTGCCTAATATTGCCTTTTCCAGTCATAGTCAGGAAGGCGTTTGCTCCTAAGGGCCTTACCCAGGAAGATGAACTAGGCAGCCCAGTAATAATGCACTATGTGAGGTAGGGCCAGTCCTCACTCTCCATCTGATGCCTGAAATGTAGATGCCCTTATTCAAGCTGCTTTTCCCCTCCGCAAGAAATTATGGAACAAACTGTTAACTGTTTTGAAGATTGTTTTAGTATCTTTATAGGTAGGGCTTGGAGCAAATATGAGATTTTTGGAAAGGCACACATTTTAATAGAGTTCACCCTCCCAGTTAAGGTCAGGGCTAGTTTTGTCCATCTCTCCAGGTCCCTCTTGATTGCTTTAATTAAGTGTGGGAAGTTGAGTTTGTAGAGCCTGGATAGTTTTTTTGAGGACATAGATCAAGTACTTGAGCGCTTCTACTTCCTTCAGTTCTAGCCAAAGTTTGCCCTACCCCTTTTTTGCCTTTGCCCAGCAACAATATCTCATTCTTCCCTCAGTTAATATTGTGCCCATTGAGTGCCTCGTGCTGAATCAGAACCATGGATATTATGGATGGCTAGAGAGGACTGAGGATTCCTCATGAAGAGGGGCAAGTCATCAGCGAACCGTGAGAGTCTGTTGTTCTTGCCTTTTACCTTAAGTCCCTTAAAGTGGAGATTATATCAAAGAGTGGCTGCTAGGGGCTCTAGGGCAAATACATAAAGTAGTGGAGATGGGGGGCACCCATGTTGAGTCCCCCTGTGCAAACCAAATGGAGAAGAGAGGCCTCCATTTACCATGATTTGGGCTAAAGTGGCCTCATAGAGGAGATGCACTCATTTACAGAACTGGTTGCCAAGACTTAAGCACTCCAAAGTATCGTGAAGGTACCCTCACTCCATGCGGTCAAATGCCTTCTGCACATCAAGTGCACTAATACCTGGTGGCTCCCCCCTGCACCCCTCCACTACCATGTAACATTAGGAATTCTGTGAATATTCACTTTTTCTTGCCTGCCCTTCACAAAGCCCAACTGGTCTGAGTGAATGATGTCTGGCAGGACCCTATCCAAAGGGGAGACCATCAGCTTAGCAAGTATTTTGTAGTCAGCCATTAGTAGAGATATAGGGCAGTAGAAGGGGCACAGAAGGGGATCTTTCACAGGCTTGGGGAAGACTACAGTTGCTACAAACTACATGGATGGAGGCAAGTGAGCATTTTCCACAATCTCAGAGAGCATAACCATCAAGGAGTCTCAAAGGGCTGCTCCACATGTTTTTTAGAAGTCTATAGGCAGACCATCTGGTCCCAGCACTCTGCTTCCTGCTGGATTTCTGATGGCCCTCTGGACCTCCTCGCACCTCCTTTTGTTCTGCAGTGAGCATTCGAGGTGGGGCAGAGTCAAAGAAAGCCCCCAGCTCCTGAGGAGCGGGTTACATTTCAACGAGTACAGTGTTTGGAAAAACTGGCAAATTATCTTTCAATCTCAAAGGCTTTCAACGTGATTCCTCCCCTCTCCCTCCTGAGTCTTGAGATGGCTGCCGCACCTGATTTCCAAAGAAGATGCAAGCCAATCACCTCCCGATCCTGTCTCCTTCATAGTATGCAGTGAATCTTGATAGCAGGATGTGGCCCTCCAGGAGTTCAGTGTTCATGGTGTTATATTCTGTTTTGGCTTTAAGTAGCTTTCCATGTATCACTGGTTCTAGGGTTGATTTATGTAAACTCTTGAGCTGGAGAATATACTATTCCAGGTCCCATAGCTAAGACCTATTAGCCCCCTTTTATGACTACGAAAGGAAATGATCTCACTCCTCACCTCACATTAAGGGCCTCCCACCTGATAGTTTCTGTTGTCTCCCCTGGTTTGTTATGGGCCAAGAAATGTGCTATCACCCTGTTAACGTGTTCCTGAAAGAGTGGATCCATCAGGAGGGTGAGGTTAGGCCTCCAAACTCTGGACCTTTGTTCACCCCCCCCGTCTTCCCTGAAACAGTACTGGGGTGTGGTCTGATACCAGAGGGGCACCAAACTCTACACCCTCCACCCTTTGTAAAATTCTCCCAGAGGTTAGAATAAATTCTATCTTGACATAGGATTTATGAGCATGTAAGAAAAAAGTATAGTTTCACTGTGTGGGGTTCTGAAGTCTCCATAAGTCAAACAGATTGTTGATTGACATTAAAGATTTCAGGACTGCTGTACATTTTGTGACTTTGTATGGATTGCTGGTGGAGCAGTCCAACACACCATCCAGGACACAGTTAGCATCCTCTGCTGCAGCCCATTCACATTTGAACTGTCCATTTCCGGGAAGAGCTTAGTGAGGAATTCTGCACAATCAAAGTTTTGACCACAGATAGAACAAATAGATAGTTTTTTCACTGTATTGGTCAGAATTTGCATTAGGAAACTTCACACTTGGGTTGCTGATGTTCTTTTGCACATTGGTCTGGACATGTAGTTGGAGCCATATGGCCGTTCCTCTGGCCTTCCTATTAAAATTGCCTCCCTGCTGGGTGCCCTTCCCCCCCATGCCTCTTTCAGTGCTCAGGTTCAGCTGTTGTCGTGTGGCTCTCTTGAAAGCATACCACATATGGGTTGAATTTCCTAGTCTGCCCCCAAACATTTTTCTACTTTATGTGCATCTTTAAACAATTGACATTCCGGGGCAATAAGTTTATAGTGTCAACCATAAGTGCTTACATAAATGTTACTATAGCATAATCTTCCAGCTATGAGGTGAGCTATACTGCCTTCTGAACCTTCTAGGTGAGAAATGCATACACAATAGCAATGAATCAATGTATTCTGTTGTCATCCGTTGTCACAAGCCCAACCCTGGGATGACAGGATCCCCCTCCCACATCAGACACTGGTGTCTTGCAACCTTCACCAGCTATCCCTCACAACTCCCCCATTTTCAGCAGAAAATACTACAAGAGTACATATTTTAGGTGCCTCAGCACCCCCCGACAGTGCCATTCCTCCATGGGTGACCATGAATCAGTATGTTGTGCAAAAGTGTACAGGCATACATAAGCCAGTCTCTAGCAAAAATTTCCATCTTCAGATAGTGTGCTAAGACAGATGAGGGATCAGCCCATCCCCCAGCCTGCATCAATGGTGCCTACAGCTCACAGTCGAGGCAGCTAATTTTCCTGCCAGAATGCAGACCAAGCAAGCCAAACCTCACCCCCCACCCAGCATGCACCTAGAAGGGCCAAGCCAATTAAACCAAAAGATAGCCCATGCAAATATGGCCGAATATACCCCCAAGAAGAAGTTCAGTACATTTTACACTAAGTGCACCTGTAAGTGGAAACGCATTTAACAAACATAAAAAGGAGGGGATTTCAAACACCAAACAAACACTCAAAATGCACTGATATGATTTGTGAGTCTCAATATAATAAGCAGATTGGTGACTGTTATTTAGCCTTCAGTCCCAGTATTTCAGGAATCTAAATGAATCTGTGGTGACATGCAGTCTCTTCTGCAGAGTTCTGAAGTACAGATTTGGTGGGAGATGGGAGTCCTGATGATGCAGCCCTGCACTTTCAGCCTGCAAAGTCTTCTGCAGTCTCCCCTCCATAGCCAAGATACTTCCCTCCATCCACTCCTCAGGACAGATAGCAGTTGTAGAAGAATGGAACCCCCTATAGTTGGTCAGTAAACAGTTACTGGGTCCAGGGGAGCCTCTAGAACACCACATGGTGAGTGTTAGTAAAGACATGGGACAGCTCCCCACTGATGCTGAGATGGAGGAGGGTAAACTGGTCCTGCGTGCTCACTACGATGAGTATCAGGGGGCAGTCAACCATAAGAAGGCAGAGTTCCTGTCCAAGAAGGTTGCTGCAGGAAGGAACCTACCAGTTGTGTTATTTCAGACTGTGGATAGTCTCCTACACCCAGTCTGTCTACAGCTAAAAAAAACACTTTTCTGACTCTCTATGTGAAGATTTTGCTTGGTTCTCCTCTGACAGGATGTTCTCCATCCAGCAGGAAATTCCACCAGCGTGCCGGAGTAAGGCCTACAATGATCGCCATGGACATTTCAGAGGCACTCCACTTGTTTTGGGTGAGTTTAAACTGATGGAGGTGGCCAAGGTCATTGAGGTTGCTTCCAGGCTGAAGCACACATACTGTAAACTGGACCTGCTGCATTTCTTGATGAGATGTGTTCACTCCATTGGCCCGTTGTTCGCCTTGATCATCCAGTGTCCTCTGTCAGAGGGTGTCTTCCTGGACTGCTTGAAAGAGGCACTGGTGAGACCCCTTCTGAAAAAAAAAAAAAAAAACATCTTTAGACTCTGACATCTTGGCGACTTATCGACCTATCTCCAGCCTTCATTTTCTAGGTAAGGTTGTAGAGAAGATTGTGGTGCAACAGCTTGCAGAACACCTTGAGGTCTTTGATGTCTATGAGCCACTCCAGTCTGGATTTTGTGTGAGGCATAGCACTGAAACAGTGTGTTAGTTCCGGTGTACAGTGATCTCCTCGGGGTGCAAGTTAGAGGTGAGGGATCAATTCTCATTCTCCTTGATCTCTCTTCAGCATTTGACACAGTGGAACATGCTGTGCAACTCGACCATCTTAGACAGTACTGTGGACTTGTTGACACTGCTTCTGCTGGTTTGAGTCCTGTCTTGTGAACAAGAGGCAATGGGTGGTGATGGGGAATTTCTCCTCCTCCTCTCCGAGCCGTCTGTCCTGCGGAGTATCTCAGGATTCGGTCTTGTCTCCGATGTTTTTTGCTGTGTACATGCTGCCCTTGGATGAGCTTATTAGTATACACAACATGGGTTTTCACTGCAATGCAGATGATACCCAATTGCATCTTTCCTTTGCCCCTGGGACATCTGACACCATGGAAATGCTTAATAGCTGCCTCACTGAGATCAATGATTGGATGCCCTCCAGCTGGTTGGGATTGAACCCTAATAAGATGGAGGTACTGGTGGTGGAGCTGAACCAAAGCTGTGATAGGATTGCCTCTGGCATGGCAAATGGTTTATTCCTAGTACCTACACCATTGAAGGCTTCCTCAGGGATGTACGATCTGGGCATCTTCCTCAATGACGGACTGACTTTTGAAACCCAGGTGTCATTCATTATCCAAAACAGCTTTTACCATCTGAGAAATATCTCTAGGATCAAACCTCTAGTTCTGCCTGAGGACCTCCCTACCTTGGTACATGCCTTTACGGCGACCAGTCTAGATT
This sequence comes from Neoceratodus forsteri, assembly GCA_016271365.2. NCBI lineage: Eukaryota > Metazoa > Chordata > Ceratodontiformes > Ceratodontidae > Neoceratodus > Neoceratodus forsteri. The sequence continues at coordinate 379,555,074 of CM057449.1, forward strand.
ACTGTAATGCGTACTATATCGGGGTCTCTGGCGGTACCCTCAGCTGGCTGCAGCTAGTGCAGAACACTGCCGCCAGCCTGCTGATGGGACTTTCTAAGTTCAATCATGTTACCCCGGTGTTGCGCGAACTGCACTGGCTGCCAGTCAGGTGGACAGTTTTCTTCAAGGTGGGCTTGCTCACCTTTAAGGCCCTACATGGACTTGGCCCTGGCTAACTGTCTGACCTTCTAACACCTGCCACTCGGGTCCACTCCCTCTGTTCCTCCTCTAGGACTCTCATCGCAATTCCCAGGATGTGGTTAAAAACTGCCAGTGACAGGGCTTTCAGCATCACCAGCCCCATCCTGTGGAATTCGCTGGCAACAGCTGTTAGGAAGGCCCCTTCAGTTGAGGTTTTTAAGGCCCACTTTAAACTCCATTCTTTTGCTTTGACATACACAGACATAGATCTGTAAATGAATTAATATCTTGTAGGTAATGCCTATCTTTCTTTGTTCTTAGCCTGCTGTTTTTATTCTATTTATTTTGCCTTTTAACTTTATTCATGCACTTATGTATTCATGCACTGTCCTACCTTTTAATGTTTGTATTTGTACAGAGTTCAGAGCCTCCAGGATTGGGTGCCTAAGAAATAAAAGTTGCCTTGCCTTGCCTTTATGCGGTTTTAGATGCATGTGGACCTAATATGTTTTCTGGTTCCAGCAAAACCAGCAATATTCAAGCATTTTCATGGGGGAAAGATGGGTTGTCTGACCATGCACTAGGGACAGGATAGAGGTAAAGGGGAAGGGCGCACTGCTAAAAAAAACAGAGACACACAGATACCTCCATAGGCATAGTCCTGGAGAATTGGCTGACCTTGCTGGAGTTGTGGCTCTTGAAAACGATCTTTCTGCTGTTGTTGCCACCTCCTAACTGATGAAGTTATCTGCTTTCACTGGACTAGTAAAAGTCTAGATGGTTTTCCCAGCTTTGAGCTCCTTAGCTTGAAGATGTACATGTGGTGGTGCTGCCACCCTAGCCTTCGGAACTTCGCTTTGACCTCTATAAATTGCTATCTCTCGAGTTGTACCTCCCTACTGTAGTCCACAAAAATAAGAATCTTGGCTTCCCTAACCTGCATCAGCCCCTTTGATCTTGCTGCTGCTAACACTGCCTCCTTATCTTGGTAGTGGTGAAACTGGGCTAGGAAGTGTCATGGCCAGTCCTCAGGGTATGGGTGCCCCTTCCCCCCACCCGGTGTATGGTGGGCCCTCACCACTTCAAACACGTGACCAGGCTCCACTGCCCTTAGGTGCTTCATCAACCATTTTGTGATGAATTCATATGGCTATGGCCACAGGCTCCTCCAGGAGCTCAATGATATGGAAATTGCATCACCTCAGTTAATTCTCTTGCTCATTGATGCGCCTCCAGAGCTACTCAGTCAGGTTGTGCAGTTTGACTTTCTCTGCTTCCCAGCCCAACAGCTTGTCTTCCGTTGTGCTTATATTATGCACCATTCAACCTCAGTCAATCTGGTAGCATGGTTTGATGAAGCTTCTCTGAGGGTTTCCACTATCGACTGAATGTGAGCAAGCTGGGCATTCATGTTAGTAAATCCCACCTGTATTTCTGAGTGCATAGCTGATTAAGGCTTTTAGTGAGTCTCCTGCTGGGTCTTGTTCTTTGGCTGTGGGAACTTCCCATGCTGTGGCCATACTCCCAGCCATCACTCTGGTCTCGAGTGGGTTCAGTGCCTTCGTTTGCACACTAAATTGCAGCTGAGATTGCTTCTTCAGCAGCTTTGAGATAGTCCACAATGGTCATTTTCATTTCCTGTTAAAAATTCATCAGAAATTACATGGGTACCACCAACTGGGAAGGGATTCAGAGCACCTTTGTAGGAGCTATGCATTAAGCAACTGCCATCTGCTCCCACTTGGCCATGTCCCCACAACTTTTCCTGTTCTTAACCATGTATGTGTCTGTCTATCTAATTTAAAGGGACTTCTTTGTCAATTAATATATGTTTGAAAATTATAGTATACCTAATTGTTTTTTTTCAAAGTAGATACTGTAGCTCATTTCTACTTTTCAGCTAATTCTGGAGGGTCACTTTACTCTATCTTAGGCCCAGCATAACCGATTGCGATTTACATACCGCACTGTTACAGTTTCTATGCATATAACATCCAGGCTCATGAAGGGTTCAGATGATGGTAGAGCCTTCTTGATTTTCAAGTATCAGAACTGTTTCATACTGGTTCAACCTGGATCGCTAAGCATTGCATATCCTTAAAGTGATTTTCCAGTATTCTGGAAAACACTGTCATTGGGCATCAGCAGGTCTCAAATCTCATAAATATTCCCTACAAATTTTGAATTCCTGGACATTCATTCTTTATTACTAAAGAAACCTACAGTAAAACAGCCTATTCGAGGTCATCAGTCCCTGATGCTTTTCCGATTTTTAAATCAAAATCATCCCCCATGACATCACCACCTTTTGCCATGCAAATGATTCTGATGTTACAGACAGATGATTATGACTTCAGGGCAGGAAAAGCAGCAGAGACAGATGGTGTCTAATAGCTAAACATCATGTTTTAAATAAAATAATAATAATAATCTTTAGTAAATAAAAAATGTAAGGTCTTGATATTAACCTATTTAGAGATAGAGTTTTTCAGATTCCAAATGTAGCTTATTGCTGGAAATCAGAAAATCACTTTAAATTCAAATAAAAACTGATGGCTTTTAAATGGGGATGGCCTTCATCTAACAATAGAGGGTGGGAGCTAGTGCAATGAGGCAGAAATTAGATGTCTTTGTGAACAGTCTATTAAACTGAAGGGGGGTCTCTAATACTCAGAACTCCTTCCTTGGTGGTAGTTGCAAGGTGAACCCAGCAGAGGCTTTTTTGCCCTACTCTCTCCACCCCATCCAACTTTAAGGTACTATGATAATATTATCACATGCCTGTCAGATTTATACTAGTAACTTAGGACTGCCTAGGCAGAGGCCTCAGGCTGTCACTCCACCCTCCAGATGGCACTGCACGGTAGATAGACAGGGCTCTCTCAACTTTAAAGGTGCTTCCTAACTCTGTTATTAGAGTGGTGTGGATACACACAACCCACATCTCCCTCCATGTGACACCCCCAACTCCCTCCCATTCAGCCCAAAGTTATCCCATTCCATAAATTTCATTCATCCCTACTCTATATTTTACAACTCCATTACTGCCTCAAATGGTTATGGATACCATATGGCTCGGTAGATTATTGTCTGTTATCTTTGTCTGTTATTAGACTCAGTCTGTATCTGATATACTGAGAATCACTATTCACAATGTATTTGTTAATGAGAATAGCTAGAGATGGGTGAAATCTGCAAATGTTATTAAGCAAAATATTTCATGAAATTCATACATTTCTCAAAATATTTTGCAGGTGTGAAATTTTGCCAGCAGAATGCAAAATTTCGTCCACGAACAGTCGAATTTCATCACTCGCGGGTGAAATTCTGCCATTTGTGGGCGAATCTCCACATTTCACACCCGCTAAATATTTCACAGAATGCGGGAATTTTGTGAAACATTTTGCATGACAAAATTTGTGATTTTGCGTGCTAAATTAAATTTCACTGCATCTGTAGGAGTAGCACAGTGTAAGCAGTTCTCTGCAGTCATTTGACCTATGTATAGTATTCCTATTTTTTTATCCATGACTGTCCTGTTTAAAATTTTTTTATACAAATCTGATTAATTGCAAAAAAAAAAAAGAGACCAAGGCAGACCATAGATTTGCAGAAGGAGCAAAGCAGAAAGAATAAGGCATTCTTCCAATATATTTGGGAGAAGCACAACATTAAGAAAGTATTAGTGAGATTTAGAAAGAGGAAAGGATGCGAGGAAGGGGGCAAGGGTAAGGCCAATATACTGAATCAGTATTTTTGTTCAGGATTCACTAAGGAGGAAGACTGTCCATTGCTGGATTGTGCTGTATGGTCAGAGTGGGGAAGAGAACATTGTCACTGATATCACAGAAGAATGCTGGGAGGGCTGACAGCACTAAAGGTAGACCAATCAATGGATCCAGATGGCATGCACCCAAGAATACTATAGGAAATGGTGCACTTGCTTTTAATACCACTAGCAGACATTTCCAACTGCTTGCTTGAACACTAGGATGGTCCCCAGGGATTGGAGGACAGCTAATGTTGTACCCCAGCATGAAAGTGGCAGTAAAGGTGGTCTGGGTAACTATAGACCTGTGAGCCTGACATCTATAGTGGAGAAATTACTGGAGGCTATACTAAGAGAAAGATTGGTAGATTTTCTTGAGTTAAACAGTCTACAGGACAATAGGCAGCATGGGTTCACAATGGGGAGCTTAAGCCAGACAAATCAATTATTGTTCTTGGATGGGTAAGTAGAGCAGTTGACAAAGGACAGGCAGTAGACATTCTGCACCTGGTCTTCAGTAATACCTTGACATAGTCTCCCACCTGCGAAAGGACTGTGATTGGTATTAACTATATGATGCTGATTTTATTGACCATTGTTTACTTTTTAAATATCTTTATTATGAAACTATATGTCATTATATATCAGTGTACTTTGTCTATGTATTTATTAATGTTTGGATGCAATTGTAAAAGAGAGATTTTTTTCCTCTCAATTTGCCTATCCAATAAACAAATGATTGACTGAGCAGTAGGGAGGCGGTTATACAGAGAAGAATTACCAAGATGACCCATGGGCTGGGTAGAAAACATACCAGGACAGACTGAGGGACCTTAACATGTACACCTTGGAGATGGGGTGAGGGTGAGTAACAAGATTGAAATGGGCAAATAGCTCCATGGGATTAACACAATGAAAGCTATGGATTATTTAGGCTTAGTATTAACATGTACAAAAGGGGGAATTGTCTAAAGCTAGCTGGGGGAAGGTTCAGGAGGGAGTCTGTAAGTATCGTTAAATGTAATAGACTGCCTGAAGAGGTGGTTTGTGCCAAAACCAGTGGCCTGTTTCTGCCATTTTCTTTCTATGTGTTTCTATGTTTTCACATGGATAGCTGTTTTGAAAATAGCAACAGGGTGGCGCAGAATCAGTTGAGTGTATGCAGATGCAAGTGGAGCTCCCATTTACCCTTGAATCTAACTCTTGTGAAAATTCTGCCCTATAAATCAAAGTGTATTAGGACTAACAAAGTGGGGGTTATTTGATTCTGAAGCTAGGAGTTGATATGGAACATCTGAGGGTCAGAGGTGTGCTGGACTGTCAGTACTTCAGTACCTGACATCTCTGTTGCTAAGGCACACAATCCCTCTATACAGGGTCAGTGCTAAAGCAGACTTTTTGTTTTTGTGCTTTAAAATCCTGAAAATGTCAAAGTGAGGAATTTAGTAGGAAGGTTAATGTAACTCCTAGTAAAAGAGAGAATACCTGATTTCTTACCAATATTTTATTTTTTCATTTAGGCAGGATATCCAGTATAAATATATTGTACTCTACCTTATGAAAGCTTCGTTGCAGAGCAATGTTTATAACAGCTGCTTTGAAGCTGTTAGATTTAGTAGCAAAATAAGGTATTGGTGATTATCTGAAATCAGATAGCAATGGAGCAGACATCTAACTGAATGAATAATTCATCCTGTTCTGTGCAGTGTTCCTCTTCCCTTTAATATTTGATGAATGTGAAACTCTGGGGGCTGTTTTTCATGAATGACTGCTGTTGTTTTGAGCCTGAGATTCCTTCTAAAATTTATTGATGAAGCAGTGATCCTGTAAATGGAAGACCAAGGGGTCAGTCGTAGAGGCCTGTTGCCCAGAGTAAATCCTGGTGGCCTGGCCCAGATGATAGATATTAATTTGGACTGAAGCCATGTGCTCTATGAAGGTTTGTTAGTGATATGAGCCTCTTCTATGATGTAAAAAATAATTTGTTGCCGTATTGGTCCTTGTATAAAAAGATGAACAAAATGGGTGATTTGATACCTTTCATTCGACCAACAAGAGAATCACAGAATGTTTTTGGCTTTCAAACTTGCTGAATTCTTCATGAGAAAAATGGCAGTTATACAAAGAAATCACATCAAGTACAGTACATGGGGCAGAATTAGTGATATGATGAAATTCCACCGAATGCTTACAAATCTACCTTGCCTGCTTGTCTGATAAAAAGAAAGAGAACAAACTTTGCAGTGAACAAATTTCATTTTCATTTCATTTTTATTGTTGATACTGGAAAGGCATGTGAGCAAAATTGCCCATTTTCACACATGTCCAGTGACAAAATTTGCTACAATAATACCTATTGATAAACATTACATAGTTTGGAATGAGAGTGCATACAAGATTGGTACAATAACACTTATTGGTGAACATTACTTCGTCAGGAATAATGGTCATATTAAGGGGACAGAACATAATAGGGAAGGTACTGTGAAAGATAATATAACTATATAATAATTTTAAAGAGAAAAGCAAAAATATACCAGGTACGAAGTGCAGGAAATTGAAAAGAAGAGTGTGGACGTAAAAGCATGGGTCGGGGCAGCTGCATTGGAGTTTGTCTAAAAAGTAGGATTTCAGTTGTTTTTTGAGTGATGTAAGTGTGTTGCACAGAACCAATGGTGATGGAAGGTTGTTAAAAAGTTTGACACCTTTGTAGAAGAGGGAGCATTGCCCCTGGGTGGTATGACAGTGAGGAATCACGAAGGCATGGGTACTGGAGTGCCTGGTGATTCTGGTGTGTATAGACTTATTGAAGAGGGGGGAGATGCTGCTAGGCATGAAGTCCAATTGGATTTTAAAGAAAAAAGTGAGAATTCTGCTGTCAAATCTATCCTCTGGGGGGAGCCAGTTTGCAGCCTTGTACAGATCACAGTGGTGCATCCTAAGGGGGAGGCCTGTGAAGAATCGGATGATGCTGTGATACGTAGTCTTTAGTCTAACTAGATTTTTCTGTGAGATGGAGGATGAGCATATGAGGGAGTCGCAGTCTAAAACTGCGAACAGAAAACTGTTGGCAAGCAAGGCCCTAGTTTCTTGTATGAGGAAATGTTTCAGTCGCTGTAGGATGCCAAGTCTTTGGTGAATTTTTTTAAATTTATTGACAAGTGTGTTGCTCGTAGTTCAGGTGACCATCCAAGTGAATCCTCAGGTATTTGAAGGTGGTGACTCTCTTGACTGGGTTGCCGTAGTGTCTATAAAAGCAAAATTAAAATTTAGGGACTTCCTAGAGCCTGAGAATACCATGACCTTAGTTTTCTTGGAGATGAGGACCTGGTCCTGGGAGGAGAACCAGGAGTGTAGTTTACTGAAGTCATATTGCAGTTTGTTCTGAAGAGAGCCCCCTCTTATCCTTTTATCCTTGCAAAAGAGGGCTGTGTCATCTGCATAGAGGATGAGCTCTGTGGATGAACAGATATCGGGGAGGGGGTTGACTACAAGAGAGACTAGAAGAGTTCTGAGGATGGAACCCTGGGGAACTCCAGTATTGGCCTACTATTGTAGTCCTATGCATCTGATTACTAAGGTAATTTTCAAACCATTTTATCACTTCAGCAGAGAAATTTAGGCTGGATAAGGTGTGGAAGAGAATTTTATGATTGACAAGGTCGAAGACCTTTGTTAGGTTTACAAACACTGAGTCAGTGTAGAAACCTTTGTCACTGGTCTTTTCAATAAAATTAGTATGCCTTACTAGGGTGGTCTCAGTATTATGATTGGTTCAGAACCTATCCTGTGAGTCTGTGAGAAGTTTGTGTGTATCTAGGAAGTTCATGGTTTGATCAAGGATGATTTTTTTGATAATTTGGATAGGGGTGTGAGGAGAGAGGTGGGCCTGTAGTTACAAAGGTTGTTTCTATAGCCGGATTTGTGGAGTGGTTTTATAGTGGTGCTTTTCCGCTTACTGGGGAATTCCCCAGTGCAGAGCGAATGGTTGAGGATGTTGGTTAGGGGGAGGGTGATTGGTACACAGATGAGCTTCAGGATGCTGTAGTCAGTGTCGTCAAGGCCCAGACTGGGCTTTGGGTCATTCTTATTTAGGTAGGTGATTACACTAACAGGGGAAAGATATTTGAAATAGAATTTGAGGGGAGAGGGAGATAGGTTGTTTGTGCGGGGGTAGGGGAGTCAGGGGGTGCAGTGGGTAGGCTAGTTTCGATAAGCTGTGTGTTATTTGGCTTGAATATGTCGACGTCACTGAAGTAAGTGTTGAAGAGACTGGCTCTCTCGCTTGGTTCACTTATTAGGCTTCCCTCATTAGGGATATTTTTTCGGCAGTGTGGCATCTGCCTAGTAGGTTGTTGAGTGTTCCCAAGGTGTGTCTAGAGTTGCTCTAGCACCCAGTTGTTTGTCTCTGAGGAAGTTTGTTTTTGCAGCTCTGGCCTCGGATTTGCACTTATTTAATAGGACTTTGTATTCCTGTAGAAGGTTGGGAAGTTTAGATTTTCTATATTTGATGTATGCTTTGTCTCTTTTCTGCATGAGCTTTAGTAGGTCAGAAGTGATCTACTTGTTAGTGTGGCCTTTAACTCTGAGTTTTTTGAGTGGGAGTAAGGAGTCACAGATGGATAGAAAGGTCTTGCTAAAGGATTCGAGGGCAATGTCTGTGACTAGGATGTGGCTGGTGAAGGACCAGACTGTGGCCAGGATGGCTTTAAAGAAGTCATTGAGGTTATGTTTTTTAAGTTGTCTGTAAAGGATGAACCGGGACTTCTTCTTCTGGCCTTTGGTGGAATAATCGCAGAAAATGGTGCAGTGGTCACTAATGGTGTCAGGAAGAACCCCAACATCAACCACTCGGGCAGGGTTAATGACTATGATCCAATCAAGGTGGATTCGTAGCCAGTTTTGTTTGTAGTTTGTAAGGGTGGTATCCCTGATGAGATGATGCATTCCAAGCCCAGCCAGGACTTCTTTGGCAACATAGGATTGACTAGATTGACAGTTCATATTGAAATTAGCAAGTAATATCCACTCCTGACAGCAGGGGAGGGAGTTTTTTTGGTCAAGGAGTGCTTCCAGTTTTATGTTAGGGGTACATGGGGTAGGTATGCCACAGTTAGAGAGAGGATTCTAGGAACATGGATATGTTGTTCATCCACACTCATTGGCATGTTCCTTTCCCCTTTGAGAATTGCCAGAAGTCTTCAAGCTGGGTCATCTCACCCACCCGGGTGGTATATAATTCTGCTCTACCCTGTGATGCCAGATCTTCCTTTCCGCTAGAAGATTCAGGTTGCCTCCCTTGTGCTCCCGCATTTTGTAGGCCCTGGCTTTCAAAACTTCGGATTTACCTAAATTAAAACTCGTTCGAGTTAGCGATCGCGCTTTTGCATCTTTGATCATGGAAGAAAAATCTTCCCCCGAATTTTGCCGGTATCCTTGTGGCCAGAAGATGTCATGTACCGATCCCCATCTCACATGTGTCTACTGCCTAGGTGTCAGACATGACACCTCGTCCTGCAGGTTTTGCTTGGCCTTCCATCCCAACATTCTGGACGACCGCCTGGCATGCATAAAGTTAGGGAGACTGGAGAAAAGGAGCCCTCCAGTGAAGTCCAAGGAGGCTAGGTAGGCGGTTTGCATGGCTGTGGGCTCCGCCGAACAACTGGAACGCATGACGGCTTTCGAGGAAGAAGTTGCTCATGCCGCCGACACTCAGAGCTTCTTCGTTCCTCTTGACCTAGTCTGTACTTTCTCAGGCTCCTTCCGGGAGTTGTGCCATTGTCTTCCCACCTGGGGAGAGGCGCCTGTGGGCTTGTACTCCTCCCGATCCTGTAAGTGGGAGAAGGAACCGAGTAAACCTTCGTCTCAGTGAAGGCGCTCTTAGGACCGAGAGAGGTCTCAGTCACAAGAGGATGCGGTCTCGACTTTGGTCGAGATCACTTCTTCGGCCACTGGCTTCTTGGACCTTCCGTCGGGCACAGATGACCGAAGATGTGGTTGACGAGGTTGAGATTGCCATCAACCCCATTGACCCACTATCGCTGGCTCCGGCCGACGACTCCTTGGAAAGGACTCCAGTCCTTGTCTTACCCAATGAGAAAACCCAGCTGTCTGGTGTTCCCATCGAGGACCTGGTTCTGAACCCCTGGAAGTCACCCATCCTGCCAGTGTCTCTGCCGGTGCCGGAGCGATTGAGTCAGCCCACCCGATATTGGTTGTGGTCTAGAACCTCCTCGATCGACAGGCTGAGGAAGAGCCATAAGCACTCTAAGAAGAGGTGACCCCATTGGTCATTCTCATCCTCCTTGGATGAGGAGAGTCTCCGGCAGAAACTCTGGCACTACGAGGACCTCATGTGGCAGCAGCTGATCTTGTCCAGGCATAAGCCGACTCCGGCTGCTTTCTCAGCCATTACTTGGATTTCATCTCCTAGGCTGAAGCCAACCCCTCTGGAGCTGAAATCTTTGGTTCCTCCACACGCGGGGCTGGTGAATCCATCTCTTTGGCCTAAACTGGCCTCTCCACCCATTGTGGTGGAACTGCCACCTAAACAGCGTGTGGGAGGGGCTCCTTCGAAAGAAGACAGAACGGACTTCGGGCTTCCCTGGCATTTATTGGTCACGGTCACCCTGATCGCCCTCGGTGTGTCAAGGGTGATTTGGATGGCAGGCCGCTGTATCCCGACTCCTCAGATTCAGATGTCACCAGGCTTCACTCTTATCCTGTGGCTGATGAGTCATCCGTTGGCCTAGGGATGGAGGAAGGCCCTTCCTCCTTCCAAGGGATCCTTTGCCTCATCTCTGAGTCCACAGGGATGCCCCTGGAATGCATCCAGAAAAAGGTGGAGTGCCCTCTTACGGACATCCTTAAAAGAGGGGATACCACAATGGAGGTCTTTCCTGTGGCTGAGACCATTGTTGGTCTGGCACTCAAACTCTGGCAGTGTTCTGTCTCTTGTCCAGCACCATCTGCCCGCATGGCCTGCAAGTACATGGTTCCCATGGGGTCCCTTGTGGGGTTCACAGAGCACACTTCAGCCGAGAGCTTGGTGACCGCCTCTGTGTTCAGGCATACTGGCAGTTCTGCCGACATGGACTGACCTCCCGACAAAGAGTCCCAGCTCTTGGACCATTCGGTGAGGAAGTTCTATGCGGCTTTCTCCTTGGGCCTTTATCAGGCAAGTTCGGCTGTCATCATGGCACACTTCTCTCACGCCCTGCTCAGGTCATTAGATGAAGTCCTCCCATATCTCCCTGTGGACATGCTGACCACGGTCAAACAGATTGGAGATCAATGCTGAGCTGTTGCCAAACAGCAGCTCCAGATGGCCCTCGACATTGGGGACTCTTGTGCCAGCTCAATGGCTGCAGCAGTTGCCTCTTGCCGCAGGGCTTGGCTGAGACTCTCCTCCTTCCCGGCGGATACTCAGCACAAATTAGCTGACATGCCCTTTCTTGGGACCAACTTGTTTGGCCCAGGAGTGGCTGGTCACCTTCAACGCATAGAACAGTCCAGTGCCACCATGGATGCCACTTCTGCCAAGGGTCCTTCGAGCAAGAACCAACAGAAGAAGAAGAAGAAGCCCTTTCAGCACTCTTCCCCTGCAGCTCAGCAGTCCTCCTTCCAAGGGGGACAGCAGCTCCAGCATCAGCAGCAGGCTCAAGCTTGGCACCCTCTGCCCAAGCCTGGACCCCAGCAGGCCCGTAAAGGAGGCTGAGGCTCAGGTCCTGGAGCCTTCTCCTCCTCCAAGCCTGCTCAGTGATGGGGTGGGGGCTGCCACCCCTACTCCCATCACAACAGCTCTGGGTCCTCCCGTGGGGCCGGCTCTGCCACTTCCTTTCCACCTGGTCCACTGTCACTTCGGACAGATGGGTTCTCGAAGTGGTCAGTCAGGGACTGCCTCTAGAGTTCAAGCAGTACCCTCCCAGCTGAGCCTGCACCCCCCCCCGCTGGAAGGAATGGATATCCACTCACACCTAGTCAGCTCTTCTAGATGACATTTCTCAGCTCCTCCTCAAGGAGGCTATAGCTCCAGTGATGGATCCTCCAGCAGACCCAGGCTTCATCTCCAGGTACTTTCTGGTGCCCAAGTGGATGGGAGGGCTGGTGCCCCATTCTAGATCTCCATGACCTGAATCAATATCTCGGGTCTCGCACCTTTCGGACGGTCACTCTGTCCCATATCATACCATCCTTGGAGTGAAACATGTGGTTTTGTTCACTGGATCTGCAGGATGCGTTCTTTCATGTCCCAATATGTCCATCTCATCAGCGGTTCCTCCACTTCAGGGTTGAGGGGACCCTATATGAGTTCCGAGCCATGCCGTTCGGCCTGTCATCAGCCCCATGGGTCTTCTTCACCAAATGCATTGCAGTGGTGGCAGCCCACCTACAGCATCGGGGGATCAGAATTTACCCCTACCTCGATGACTGGCTTCTGGCAGGTCACTCCCTACAGGAAGTGGAGAGAGCCAGGGATCTGACTCACCAAACCAGCTCCCAACTCAGTTTTCTCATCAACGAGGCCAAGTTGGAACTTGTGCCATCTCAGCTGATGGGCTTCATCGGGGTAGAGCTCGACTTTTGTCAAGCCAGAGCTTGGCTCCTGGTGGACAGGGCAGAGGTTCTTTCCTCCTTTGCCCAATCATTTCTGGTTGGGCAGTTGTGCCCTGCCCAGGACTTTCTGTGCCTTCTGGGTTATATGGCGGCATGCACCTCGGTGGTTCATTGGGCCCGGTGGTACATGCTCCCCCTCCAGTGGGAGCTGGCCACCCAGTGGACTCAGCACCATAGTCAATTCAACCAGCTGATCACTGTAACCCAGAAGATGTGGGACGCTCTCCAATGATGAACCCACCCAGACCGGTTGCAGGAAGGGATCCCATTTGTCCGCCCTGAGCTGACGGTCGTTCTCACGACTGATGCCTCTCTCATGGGCTGGGGAGCCCACGTGGGGGACAAAAAGGCCCACGGGCTCTGGACCTCTGATGACTCCCGATGCCACATCAATCTGTTGGAGCTCAGAGCAGTCAGCCTGGTGTTGTCAGCATTCGCTCCTCAGCTCTGGGGTCAAGTGGTTCAAGTCTAGATGGACAATAACAGGACCATGTACTACCTCAACAAACAGGGTGGCACGCACTCCTGTCTGCTGTGCAAGAAGGCACTCTGCATCTGGACCCCTCATTGGCCAACTGGAGGCAGATCTCTTAGCCATCCATTTGGCAGGAGCCTCGAACCATGTGGCGGATGATCTCAGCTGTCTAGAACAGACTTTCCATGAGTGGTCTCTTCATCCAGAGGTAGCTTATAGCCTGTTCTCCCATTAGGGCAGACCGATGGTGGACCTGTTTGCCTCCAGGGAAAACACCAAGCTGAGGTTGTTTCATGCCCGGTCCCCCTCAGCAGGGATCACTGCAGGGGGATGCCTTTTCGAGACCGTGGACCCCAGGCCTCATCTACGTCTTCCTTCCATTTCCAAGTTGAGGAAAGACAAGGTGAAGGTGATCCTGGTAGCCCCAGACTGGCCGCGCCAGTTCTGGTATCCAGATCTCCTCAGCCTCAGCTGCAGGCCCCCAGAGTGGCTTTGTACATGCCCAGACCTGATCTGTCTCAGTCAGGGGAAGGTGTTCCATCTGGACCTTCAATCCTTGCACCTCACAGCCTGATACCTGAGCGGCTAGAGTTCCAGGCTTTGGGTCTTTCTGAAGATGTCTACACCATGGTGGAGGCATCTAGAAAGGAACCGACCAGGAAAATGTTATGACTTCAAATGGAAAAGGTTTTCCATTTGGTGTCAGGACAGAGGCCTGGACCCTTTGTCCTGTCCAGTGGCTAAAATTCTCAACTACCTTTGGACTCTTTCCAAATAGGGTCTACGGTCATCGACCCTTAGGGTGCACCTGGCAGCCATCTTTGCTTACCAGGCGTGGGTCAGTTAGCCGACGTTCGCACAGGAGACAGTGGTCGGGCACTTTTTCAAAGGCCTGGCTCACTTATCCCCTCTAGTGCGTGAATCTCCACCTCCATGGGATTTACTGCTGGTACTGGCAAAGCTCATGGGCAAGACATTCAAACCCATGCACAAGTGTGAGTTGTCTCACTTGTCGTGGAAGACGGCCTTCCTGGTGGCTATCACATCTGCCAGAAGGACGGGGAGCTCCAGGCACTTTCGGTGGACTCCCCTTATCTGGTCTTCCACAGGGACAAAGTTGTCCTGTGCCCACACCCAAAATTCCTTCTGAAGGTGGTGTCAAAGTTTTACCTTAACTAGGTGCTGACTCTGCCAGTATACTACCCTAATTACACCTCTGAGGCTGAATACAGGCTCCATACTTTGGACCTGAGATGTGCTCTCTCCTACCATAAGGAGAGGAAAGCAGAAATTCGGGGAGAGGTTCACCAGCTGTTTGTCACCTATGCTGAAGCCACTTCTGGCAGACCTGCAATGAAGCGAACTGTGGCAAGATGGATTACATCCTGCATAGGTCTGTGCTATGAGTTGGTGGGCAAGAAGCCTCCCAGAGGGATAACAGCTCATTCTACCCGCCATACTGCTGCATCGGTGGCTGCTTCCAGGGACATCCCTATCCAGGAAATCTGACGGGCTGCTATCTGGAAGTTGGCAAACACCTTCAACACCCACTACCACATCGATCTTGAGTCACGCTGGGATGCTGGTTTTGGAGCCTCAGTTCTCCAATCTCTGTTCCCTAAGTAAAGGGTGTACATCTTGCCTCCCTCCTCCTGGAGAACTGCTAGGAGTCTGCCAAAGAGTGTGGATGAACAACATATCCACGATTCTAGAAGAACAGGTTACTCACCTGTAACAGTAGTTCTAGGAGTGATGTATGTTGTTCATCCACACGGACCCATCCGACCTCCCCGGCTGCGGACACACAACACCTGGCTTCCGGCAGGCTAAGAGCTGGTGTCACGAGGCAGAGCCGAGGTATATACCACCTGGGTGGGTGGGAGAAGCCAGCTTGAAGACTTCCAGGAATTCTTAAAGTGGAAAGGGACATGCCAATAAGTGCAGATGAATAACATATACCACTCCTAGAACTACTGTTACAGGTGAGTAACCTGTTCTTTTAGACTGCCCTATGATGACGTGAATGGAGAGTGACTCAGGGGTGAGGGTGTCAAGCTGGGAGTCGGGTTTGGAGAATGTGAGGTGTTCCAAAATATAGAATAGGCACCCCCCCATTGGCCAATTCTTTCCCCTCTAATTACAGAGTAGCCTTCAAAGGAAATTTCCCACAGGTGGGAATTTTGTCATTGAGCCAGGTTTCAGTAAGGGCTATGACATCGAATTTGTTAGTGCTGAGCCAGGAACTAAAGCAGGATTTTTTGGCTAATAGGCTGTGGATGTTCAGATGGGTGATTTTGATCACGTATGCGTCCTTTGAGGGATGTGCAATGGTATTAATGTTTATTGGGGGGGCAGGGTTGGGGTGAACAGAACTGGAGAGGAGTAGGAGGAGCAAGAGAAGTTGCTAGTGCATTCTAATGATGTGAAGTGAATTTTTAGTGTTGAGCAGCAGAGAGCTAGAGATATATTGCCTTCTAGGGCTGCCTATGAGGGAGTAGCAGCCATGAAGGAAGCTGTAAAAGTTACAGCCAGATGCAAGCATATGGCAGTTTCTTCAAGCCTGGTCATTGTAGGTTTACCCAGTTTTAAAGTAGCAGTTCATGTTAGCTAGTGATACTTGAACAAATATCTGGGGTAACATTCTCTGTTGCTTTGGAAGTGTTCAGGAAAGTTACAAAGCCTGCCATACCAATATGTTACTGTGCCAGATGCAAGCATATGGCAGTTCCTGCAAGCCTGGTCATTGTATTTCCCCAGGATTACCAAATTTTAAAGCAGCAGTTCGTGTTTAGTGATACTTGAACTGGACCACTTTTGACGGTTGTGAATGTTTTGTCCATTGAATCATTTTTAAACTTGCATTTATTATTAGTTTTGTAAGTAGTATGGACTGGCACTAAAGATGGCAGCACTCAGCAGTTTTTAAAATTTTTCTTTCCTGAGGTCTCTCTTTAGATGTGCAAGCTTTACACAGATATGTATAGGTGGACCATAGAAACTTAGAAACAAACACAATGTCAGCAGAAAAAGATTGATTCTGATTCAGTCTGCCAATGGCTCCTTATCTATCCATGGGTCTTAATTATCATCCAGGGCACTAGCCCTCCCTATCTTCCCCCTAATCTTTCACCCTGTTACTATTGCCCTGAGTTGCCAAAGTAGCCTTCACTGTGTCCCAACCATGCTTGAAACCATTTCTGGTTTGGAACCCTAACCTTGGCTGGTAGATTGTTCAAAGATTACACCTCACTTTCAGTAAAGTAATACTTTCTCACATCCCTCATAAACCTTCCCCCTTTCAATTTCCACCCATGCCCTTAGCACCCCTCTCCTGTCTGGTCTCAAGTGAGTTCACGTTTAGTTAATTGAGCCGCTCCTCATATGATCTGCCCTGCTGCCCATGTATCATCCTGGTCAGTCTTTATTGCACCGAAGCTAGCCTATCCCTCCCTATCCTTCCTGAGATGAGGACTCCAAAACTGGGTGCAGTACTCTAGTTGTGGTCTTACCATTGACATACTGTACAAAGAGGTAATATTACTTCTTTCCTTCTACTCTCTGTGCCCCTCTCCATACATCCCAACATCCTATTTGCCTTATTAATGGCCTTTTTGCATTGACTAGATTGTGTGAGGGTTTTGCCAATGATGACTCCTAGGTCCCTTTCTTCAGACGTAGTACTACACTTTACCCTTCCTATCCAGTACTCCATCCTGTGTTCTTGTTCCCTAGGTGCATCTCTTATAGTTTTTGACATTGAATTTCAACTGCCAGACCTTAGACCACTCCAGTCTATGCGGGTCACTCTGCAGCTCCTTAATTTCCTCATTGTTGTCCACTCTCCTGCAGAGCTTTGGGTTATCTGTGAAGAGACAGAATCTGCCCTAGATTCCTTCTCCTATGTTACTGATGACCACATAGAAGAGGACCAGGCCCAGGACAGACCCCTGTCATACCCCACTTGTGATCTTACTCTCTTCTGATCTTATACCATTTACTATGACCCTTCACAGCTACCCCTTCAACCAGTTTCCTGCCCATCTTACTATATCACTTGCTGCCCCCCAGATCCATGTTCAGCACTGAATTGAAGGCTTTGCTAAAATCAAAATATAGTGGATCCATGGCATGTCACCCATACAGTGTTCTTGTCTCCTAATCAAAGAAAACAATTAGCTTTGTCTGATAAGACCTCCCTGCCACAAACCCATGCTATTTACTAGCCAACCCCAGAGCCAACCCAGAGGGTCGTAGTTGGCGGGATAGTCTCATCCCCAAGGAGGGTCATTAGTGGGGTCCCACAGGGATCAGTCCTTGGGCCCCTTCTGTTCAATGCCTACGTCTCTGACATAAGGACAGGAATCAGGAGTGAGATGAGACTCTTTGCGGATGACTCAAAACTGGGGGTGGTGGTGGATGGGGAGGAGGGCAGGGTGGCCCTACAGGGGGACCTGGAGGCTCTGGAAAGATGGTCTAGAAAGTGGAAGCTGAGGTTCAATGCAGAGAAATGAAAGGTACTCCACCTGGGGGCCAGAAACCCGGGCCAAGTGTACACCCTGGGGAGGGGGAATGCTACAAGTCTCGATGGCTGAGATGAACCTGGGGGTGGTGGTGGATGTCAAGATGAACAACTCTGAGACTTGTAGGAGGGCAGCAGCCAAGGCCAACAGGATGCTGGGATGCATCGCTAGGGGGATCACCTCTAGAAGGAGGGAAGTGATACTCCCTCTGTATAACTGCTTGGTGAGGCCGCACCTTGAGTACTGCATGCAGTTTTGGAGGCCACACTTAAAGAGGGACATTAAACTCCTGGAGAGGGTCCAGAGGAGGGCAAGCAAAATTATTTGGGGCTTGGGGGACAGGACCTATGAGGAGAGGCTCAAAGAGCTAAATATGTACACATTGGAAGAGAGAAGGGACCGGGGGGACATGATAGAGGTCTTCAGGTACATGAAGAGGGTAAATAGGAGAGGAACAGTCAGGGTGCTTCGAAGGAAGGAGGAGGGGGCCACTAGAGGGCATGGGTGGAAGCTGGAGGGGGAAAGATTCAGGGGAGAAAGGAGGAGGTGCTACTTCACTGAGAGGGTGGTGGAGCCATGGAATATGCTGCCTAGAGGGCTGGTGGAGGCAGAGACAGTGGAGGGGTTCAAGAGGGGGTGGGACATATACAGGGGAAGGGTTCTGGAAGCAAAATCCAATGCAGCAAGAATATCCGGAACTGGGAAGGGAGAAGCCAGAGAAGGCGAGGTGGGAAGCAAGGTCAGCACCCAGGGTGGGGGCTGACCAAATGAGCAGACACGAAAGACCATTAGGCCTATTCTGCTGGCATTTTAGTATGTTAGTACTATCCTGGAGGCCATTGCTCTCCAGGTAGTCCACAAGATCCTCCTTGACTAGTGACTCCATCAGTTTTCTTCCCTATATGGAGGTAAGATTGACAGATGTGTAGTTCTCCACCCTCCAGTCCTTCGGAACTACCCCTGTGTGAAGCGTGCTATTGAATAGTCCTACCAGGGATTTGGCTAATTCCGTTGCCAGTTCTTTGAGCACCCTTGGATACATCTCACCTGGTCCCTGGGCCTTATCTGTCTTAACAGCTGTTAACCCTTTCCAGACCATTTTGCTGGTAAATACTGGCTGCCTTATCTCTTGGGCCCTTTTAAAGGCTACCTTAATGTCACTCTCTGGTAAGGGCCCACTATTTTCCCTGGTGAAGACAGACCAAAAGTAGTAATTTAGGATGGCAGCCTCTGCACATCCTCTTCTACCCTACCTCCCTCCAATAGCTTAACAATTGCCCCCCTCTTCCTTTTTTCCCTACTATACCTGAATTATTTCTTCTCTCTGCTCTAAGCCCCTTCAGTGTTACACAGCTCAGTGTCTCCCTTAGCTTCCTTAACCACCCTCCTTGCTTCTCTAGTTCTCAGCTGCTAATCATCTCATTCTTCCTCCCCTTGCTTTTCTTTATACTTTATGAAGGCCTTTTTTTGGCCCTTGCTGTTACCATGACCCTGTCAGAGAACCACATTGGTTGCTTGTACCTATTTCTCTTGTTTGCTGTCTTCAGGTATATCCTTGATGCCTTGAGAATGCCCCCCTTTATTGCTGCCCATTTTTCCTTCACCCCTCTTATGCTGTCAACCTCAACTAACTTGTCCTGACCCCACTCTCTCATCCTGTTTAAGCCTGCCCTTCTAAAATCGAAAACCTCAACTTTTGATTGAGTTTTACTGGTCCCAACGGCTAGCTCAAACCACATAGAGTTATGGTCACTGCTCATGAGTGGCTCCCCTACAGACAATGGGCTTGATTCATGTATGGGTGATTCATGTATGGGTGCTATTTACGTGCAAAATGCATGTATTCCGTCCTCACAATAAAGCACCCCAGCACAGGTGTGTGCCAGTCAGCATTCACAACCATCGTCCACCTGTCCATGGCCCCACCCATGACACATTGCCATGTGGTTGGGAAACGTGGTGGCCCAGGGGCTGGGGGCGGAATGCAGAGCAGCATCCAATGGGATACCTATCCTGGTCCCCACAGTGGAGCTCTTCCATGGCAGGGCATGGGCTATTTGGAGCAAGTGTACCCCATCATGTTCCACCACCAGACATTTTCAGATACATCTACCCTCAGCCCACCCATACAGCACAGTGAGCTTGGGGAACAGTGGGGCAGGGGTACCGATGCCAGTGCCCTGGGCCAGTGTCCATGGGGATGTGTGTAACCATGCAGGACAGTTACAGCTGGGTCCCCCCACATGTAGCTTTCCAATGCCAGTGTGGCACATAAGTGCCTCTGTGAATTCACGCTGGCATGGACTCCCCCTGTCATGACCCTGTCCCACCCCTGGCATGGGGTCATGCAGCTGGCACAGGGATCAACAGTGCAAGGTGCTACTGCACCATTCGTGAATGTTGCTGGGGGTGCACATGATACTGCTACACAGCATTTAGCTATGGGAATGCCTACGTGCTGCCCTTACATGACATGTAGGTATTCGTGAATTGAGCCCAATGCTCCTACTGTCTTCAAGTTGGTGAACACCACATCGAGGGTGTGTAGTGATAGTATAATATGTTGATTATTGTCACTCCATTTTGTATGCTATTTCATGTAATGTATGTCATTTTATACTCCATTTTGTATTGTGTGACTCCATTTTACATGCTGCTTCATTTAATTGGTGTTTTGCTCTTTAGAAAGCCTCATTATTATGTTTTGCTTCAGACAGTGTATTTTGCTAACTTGAAGGTTGCATATTATCAGGCAACCTGTTTTTGTAGTTTTGTTTAAACTTCTGCTTAGCTCATAATGTTCTAGGCACCCGGCCAGTGTTTGGAGCACAGTGACCTAGCAGGCGTAGGGAATTCTGAGCAGTCCTTATGGTGTGAATTTGCAGCATCCTGGGAGCCCGGCCAGCTTCTAGAATGTGGCAAGACAACACTATGAAGGCTGCACGGTTATTTTTAGCATAGAATAAGATATAAATGTAGCTTTCTCAATGCCTGGTTAGAAGCCTCACCTGCAGGGGTGGACGACGCTGTGGGGCCAAATTCTCGGTTCGTGAGACTCCTAGCCAGGCTGACAAGGGGCTTCCCAGCCATTGGAACAGGCTTGGATGTAGCTTTTGGAATCGGTGATGTATAACCTTTTGTATTATATTTTGCTATAATAAAGCTTTGGCTTGCTGTACTTATTGTAACCTTTTATATTATATTTTGCTATAATAAAGCTTTGGCTTGCTATACTTATTGTACTGCTATTGTGTGTATGTGAGTGTGAATGGCAAATAGCTGCTTAGTTTGAGTTGGCAGAACAGGGTGGCAGCCTTCCTGGTGGGTTTGCTAACCAGCTGCACCAACAGGTTGTCCAGTACTGTATCCAGCAAGGCCTGACTTCTGTACTTCTGGCAACCAGAACCTCCCAGTTGATGTCTGGCAGATTCAAGTCACCCACCACCAGCACCTCTCTTATTGCCACTCCTGCAATCTTCCTTTCCTTCACTTCCACCTGACCTGGAGGTCTATAGAGCACCTGTACCCATATTTTCTTGCTGGAGGCTTCTGTGAGCTGTACCCACAGTGACTGTGACTCCCCTTTTGACCCCGATATGTCCATCCTCCAAAACCTCAGTGGCATCCCTGACATAGAGGGCTACAGCCCCCCATACTTTTATCTCCATCTATCCTAAACATGGTATAGCTTGGGACCATGAGGTCCCAGATGTTACTTTCTGAGGCCCAAGTCTCTGTGATGGCTACGAGGTCCACCTCATTGTTTGCCATCATTGCCTGGAGCTAACTTATTTTATTACTTAAACTCAGTGCAGATCATTAAACTCCTGATATTGAGGCTGACCCCCTTCCATCTAACCCTTGACTCCCTTTGACTATTTACTTGTCCTTTTCTTTCTTCCTCCATCTTATCCTTCCTTTCTTGTTGAGTGCAAACTCTGTGGTCCCCCCTATTATGTCCTTTCCCCTAGCCCAGTTGGGACCTCAACCCCATTTTTGTCTGCTGTGTCTCTACAAGCCTCAAGATTAGGGGGAGTACTAGCTAGGTTTCCCTTTTTTCACACCTATCACCATGGTTCCCCCAGACTTAGTCTCCCTCACAGTCACTTTAACTGTCTCATAAAGATGTCAACATTCTGCCCCAGTGCACCAGCCCCCACTTTTGTTAGGTGAAGGTTGTCACCACTGAAAAGCCTCCTGTCCCAGAAGTCTCCCCAGTCCCCAACAAAGTGGCACTCCTTGTCCTGACACCAACCCTTCAGCCACCCATTAAACTCCTCTATCACCTCATTCCTTATTCTTTCACACTCCTCCCTCAGCTCCACACAGAGAGGATTTCGGAAAAGGCCAGAGAGGCTGATCGTGCCTTTAATCTGTCTGCCAGATTATGAAAGTTCTGCTTCACTGTCTGGTTAGCCATATCATTGGTACCCAAATGTACCAGCAACCCCAGTTCCCCCCCCATCCTCCTCCACCATCCTCTCTATTCTATCTACATACAAGATGGCTGTTACTCCAGGGAGGCATCTGACCTTTCTCCTCTTCCTCCTCCTCTCCAACCCTCCTTCCACCACCCTCTCTACACATGAATCCCTGACCACCAATACTCTCATAATTGATTTGTTCCCTGTTTTTTCCCCACAGGCACCATCATGTTGTCCTGCTTGTTTCCATCGACTGACTCAGAGTTCCTCCAGTAAAGTTAGGTACCTGAGGCTCCCCCGGGTTGCAAAGCAATTTGGCACTTGGATGGTGTGGGGCCAGACAACTTACCTGAGGCTAGCACTGGCTTCCTTCCTCCTCCCAACCACACTATACCCCCTGGGCCAGTGGGCCTCTTGAGGAGTGGGATTGCAGTATGCTGGCTCCCGCTGAGCTGGTGACACAGCAGAGATATCTCATTCCTTGCTGCTGCAAGCAGAGTCTGGAGCACTGAATCCTCAATGCAGAAGCACCACTTTTCCTGTTCCACTGCAGCTGGAGCCACTGAAGCAATCTTGGACCCATCATATCATCATTCTTGCTTGGCCCAGTTTCCTGCCACCTCAGGTACAGTATCTGCTTGTTTACAACCTCAGTCAATATGGCTTAGAAAGTTTGACACTCTGAGCCATTTGACGTCAGTTCAGTGGCTCCAGCTGTGTGGTAGAAATAAATAACACTCCTAGTAGGAGAGTAGGAAGGGAGCCTGATCTATGGTGTTATCTGGTGGTGATCTAGCAATACATGTTTATGACAGTTGACAACATAGACTACAATGCATGGTAACCAGACACAACAAGGCTGTGTTTCCATTCAGGGCTGAGAGTGTGTCATACACCTCGCGAGGTCTCTGTGATGTCATCTCACCCCAAGAGGGAAACATCAGCTGTCTTGTGCATAGGTGCTCATACATTATTTTGGATAGTATATATATTTGGCTTAATTAATTTATCTACTTTCTAATTCAATCTTGACCTGTGGTCAAAGAAAGAGAAAATGGCAAACAGCAGGATAAGATTTATTTAAGAAATTGGTAACTGGTTGAGTAAACTGAACCAGATAACCCTTTCAGTAAGGCATTCAACACCATTCCACATAGGATACTAGTAAGCAACCTGGTTAGTTTAGGAAAGGGTCCAAAGGTGGTAAACTGGGTAAGAAATTAGTTAAGAGATAGGCAGCAGAGGGTGGTGGTAAATGGAGTTCACGCAGAGAAAGGGAGGATGACCAGTGGTGTACCTCAGGAATCAGAGCTGGGACCTGTCCTCTTTAATGTCTTTACACGTGACATTGCAGAGGAGCTGGAAGGGAAGGTCTACCTCTTTGTGGATGACACCAAACTCTGCAGTAGGGTGAACATTCAAGGGGCAGTGGTGGAAAGGGTGAACAGCAACTTGAGAAAACTTGAGGAAGGGTCAAGGATATGGCAGCTGAGTTTCAATATGAAAACATGCAAAACAGTAGTAGAGATGGAGTGAGGTAGGCCTACAGTATGTATTTCAACTTAGAGTTTTCCCATTTCAGCTCTTCCAAGACCTATATTAACAGGGAGTAGTAGTCTTCTTTATTTACTGTATGTGTGGCTCCCTTCCATGGAGGTTCATGTACAGCTGCAATATTAAAACTCTTTAACTAACAATGGAATGGGACACAGACAACCACCAAGCAGAAAAGAGACCTGGGGTTGATCATATCGGATAACCTAAAGGTGGCCTGGCAGTATGACAAGGCAGTTGGGAGGGCAAGTGGAATGTTAGGGTGCACAGGGAGGGGTATAAGTAGCAGAAAGAGGGAGGTGGTGTTGCCTCTGTATCAACCACTGGTAAGACCCCACTTATAGTACAATGTCCAGTTCTGGAGACCACATCTCTGAAAGGACATCGACAGAATGGAGGTGGTCCAGGGAAGGGCAACTAATATCGTGCAGGGTCTGCATCAGAAGCCTTAAAAGGAGAAGTTAAAGGACCTTAATATATATACACCCTGGAAGGGGGAGGGGATATGATAGAGGCCCATAAATATCTCATGGGGGTAAACAAGGTATAAGAGGGAAGTATTTTTCAGAAGAAAAAGTGCTCAAGGACAAGGACGCATGATAAGGAGCTGGAGGGGGTCAGTTCAGGAGAGTAATGAGGAAGTTCTTCTTTGCAAAAAGAGTGTTAGATCCCTGCAACAGTCTTCCAGTGGAGGAGGTGGTGGGTTAAAGCAGTGGTGGGGTTCAAGAATGCATGGGTTAGGCATAAGGGAGTCTTAGGGAGGGGGGATGAATGAGACGGAGGTCAAGTAGGATCTGTGGTGAAACTGTAGACAGGGAAAAATGGGCAGACTAGATGGGCCAAGTGATCCTTCTCTTCTGGCAAATTCTATGTTTTAGAGTTTATAGACATGACCCACACAAAAATTACATAATATGTAAAACCTATATGATCATTAAATGTACACACTATACAGTTTCCAACTGTGCGTTAGTTGGGAATTAAATAATGGCTACATGAGTTGACAACATTTCTAGTAGTTCATCTTTTAACAGAACAGTTCACTAGGGTAGTTTTCAGTATTGCTGATGTGAGGAATCTGCAGGGTAGGTAAGCATGAGGAATTATAATAGATGTGGGATTCTTTGCTGTTGTACCACAGTAGTTACATAACTACTATGGTGAAACAGCACTTCAACATCACTACTGTGGTACAACAGGATCTGGCAATATATGTTTTTCTATAAACGACAGTGAACCATATACTATAGAGTTTTGTGTATGGTCATCCATACGGAACAAGCCTATGTCTCAATCAAGAGGTTTCCATGACAACCAGTAATTTGCAGTGTCAGTGGCTTAGTAGGTAGCACACTTGCCTCTGAGGCTAGAAGATAAGAAGGCTGTGGGTTCTATCCCCACACCAGGCACTTGGGTTAATATTCCAATACTGACACTGCAGTGCAGCATGAGAGAGGTGCTGGACTCTTGAGGTGCCATCTTTCGGATGAGACATTAAACCAAGGTCCCATCTGCCTGTTCTGGTGGTAGTTCAGGTAGATGTTAAATACTCCATGGCACTTCTCGAAAAGAATAGGGGAGTTTTTATTAAAGAACCACAACAAATCATTACAATATATAAAGTACATAGTGAAAAACCTATACATAACACAAACACATGTATAAATAAAAGCAATACAGCAATATTTACATAATGATCAAATTCAGCCAGTCTAACTCTGCCAACCTCATATTCTTACTCTACTCCCACTCTCTATACCCATCACCCACCACCATTACTTTAATAATCATCTTAAACATTCATTATAAAGGTACAACCATAAATATACAAAACACCACCATCACAGAAAAACCCAGTCACCTTCTTCATCCGCCCCATTCCCATTACCCACCCCATGAATAATTATACCCCATCCTTATATTTAAATCAGTTATCATTCATCTTAATTTTTACTTTTTGTTTTCCAAACCCTATAGTTTAGAATCTTTCTTTCCCATTCTTATAATTTTTACATTTTCCTTTCTACTTCTATTTATATTATTACTCTATTTACCTATTTGATTCACATTCTCATTTGTATTTTACAAAGTATGTGAAACCTTTCCACCACATCTGAACTTTTTCCCTAGAATGATTTCTACAATCCTTCCTGTATACTTCATTTATTGCTTGAGCACACAATTTTCCTACCCCAACATACAACATTTCTTTTTGTTGCAATAGCAGCTGGCAATGACTTTGCCACAGATAATATTTAATACTTTCAAACCGAACATATAATGTAGTCCAATGATAGTAATTTATCATTCTGGAAACACTCCTAATACCAGTTTTTTATAACTAATATGCTTCATCCATGGCATCTTCCACTCCTTCTCCAAAAACAGCCACATTCCTTGGGCATAAGCACAATTAAACAAAACATGCTCCTGAGTTTCAGTATCAGTTCCACAACCTGGATATAAACAGCTTCGTTCTTCTACTGCTTTATGTTTAAGCAATAAGCCACAAGGGGGTGTGGGTTATCGGGGGATTTACCACGGCTGGAGTGGATTGCCCAAGAGGCGCAGCTGAGTGAGTAATTCCCCCGATAACCCAGATTCACCGAGTGCTTTATTGCAATTATACCAAGTACTGCTTTTTTTATTTAAAAAAACAGTATTGCTATAATGCTTAAGTAGTAGAGCAGTCAGTGTTTTTGTTTACTTTCCCCTGATGTACGGAGCTGCTGTTTTACAGTCTCCGCTTAGTGGGGAAACAAGATGGCGGCTGGAGTTCCGCGATTTCGCCGTCACATTGCTTTTTTTCCAAGGTGTGGCTGGCTGGCACCTTTTGCAGAGATTATCAGAGGATTTATGATGGTGGTAAGGTGCCAGTCAGTCATTTTGATTGGTTGTTGTCTAAGGTCCATGGTATAATTGTGGTTACCTCTTACCCCTATTTTTCCATAAGCTGTTAACCACTGTACATCCCTCATTTTATTGGGAACTCTGGGATTGTTCAGCATTTTATATACTAGTTTATTCTCTGATGGGGAGCCACCTTTAAACTCAAGTTCCCCTACCCCATTATCTGCCACAATTTTGTCATACAGTCCTCTCCTCGTATAGTTCTGTATTTGAGTCCTAGTTATTCCCCATTTCTGTAGTTTCTTAAAGGCTGGTTTCAAAAATTCCTGTATTCCCCTCATATTGAAACCTTTCGGTAATTCATTTCTCCACCCTTCTACCCAAGTCCCTAACATGTTCTTACCCCATAAACCCATTTTATTATTTTTCTCAAACATTTTACTGAAATTTTTATACCAAAACAACATGTGAAAAAAACACTTATTGGATTTATCATACCCAGAACCCCCCCACCCCCCGATTTTGTTTTTTATATGTTATCTCCCTTTTCACTGGGTTCAGTCTACTGCCCCACAATAATTGGGGGAAAAAAGGCCCAATATTCTAATTTCCAGTGCTATTGGTAAGGGAGAAAACTTCTCTATATACAAAAAACAAGGCAGTAAGTACTGTTTCACCACAAAAACCCACTTTTTTTTAGACATATTCCATGACTTCCATCTGGCTGCCTTCCTTTCTCCAATCTCCAGTGCCTCAGTCCAATTTGCCAATGCCATATTTCCTTCCTCGACTGAACCCCCAGTGTTCTCCTTCTTTCTGCTGAGATTTTTATTCCATTACAGTCCTTATCCTGTTGTCCAGGTCTACCCAACCACATTCCCTTACTCTTGGTTATATTTATCTCTGCTCCTGATATTTTTGAGTATTTACCTATTTCCTCCATTATTCTTGGAACCCCAGTATGTAATGTCAAGTATATGTTCAAATCATTTGCATAAGCTGATACCGTAATCATAACCCCACTCTGGTCTCCCTTAATTCCCTTAATGTCTTCTGCCACTTTCATTTCCCTTTTAACCGGATCCAGCACAAATGTATAAAAAAGTGGGCTTAGTGGGCAGCCCTGTCTTACCCCCCTTTGTATTGATATTACTTTCCCTATGTTACACCCTAATTCTGCTCTTACTGCTGCATTTTTGCACAATATTTTTATCCAATTACAAAACTCTTTAGGTAAGCAATATTTTTCTAACACTTGCATCAAAAATCATGATTAACTTTATCAAATGCTTTACTTTGGTCTATTGTTAATAAACACCCCTCATTCCCCTGTTTTTCACAGTATTCAATTAGGTCCTGAGTTATTGATAGATTTTTTGAATATTTCACCCTGGTACTGTATAGCACATGTTTATGCTTGATCAATTACTGTAGGTCTGTTGCCACATCGCTTAGCCTTTTCTGGAGGACCTGAGACAAAATCTTAAAATCTGTATTTAAAACACTTATTGGCCTCTAGTTCCCTATGTTTTGTGTAATCCATTTTTAAATAGAAAAGTCACAAGCCCTACTGAGAATTAGTCCAGGATATGTTGTTTATTATACATATTGTTATAAATTCTAGCTAAAAAAGCAGCCATGAATTTAGGAAAAACCTTGTAAAATTCATTTGGCACCCCATCCTCCCCTGGGGCTACTCCATTCTTGACATGCTTTATCACCTCATATACTTCCAGTTCCTTAATTTCATTCCTAAGCATGTTGACCTTGCTCACATCTATTGCTGGTATTTGCATCTATTTCTAGTTTATCTAATTCCTTACTACTTAACATTTCAATTAAATGTTGTTCTATTATTGAACGTATGTATTAACACAAATGGGGGAGGCAGTATAGTGTAGTGGTTTAAGGCTCAGAGCTGCAAATCTGGAGACCTGGGTTTGAATCCCACAGCCCCACTTGCATACTGTGTGACCCTGAGCAAGTCACTTAATTTTCCTGTGCTCCCAGGTTGCACATGTAAACAAGCTTTCAGCTTAGTGTGCTACTCCTGGTTAAACAATTGAAAAGAAAAAAAAATGTATCCCCTCCATAGAATTGACTATATTCTCCTAATTATACCTCAAACTAATTATTCTAGATTGATTCTTTTTCTCTTTTAAGGCTTCACATGGATCAACAAAGGTGTTTTTTTTTTGTGTTCCAAAACTAAGCTCAGTTGCCATTGTTACCGCCCTGTCATATTGCACTTTCTTCATTTGCCACTTAATGTTTTCTATCTGCTCTGACAAATCTCGACTAGTGTAGGAGGCTTCATACAGCCATAATAATTGATTCCTCCAACCAAGATACTCCCACAATTTTTTCTAGCCTTTTTCCTACCATCATTTTTCATCCAGTCACTAACTTCTTTTTTCAGATCTTGCCACCAAGTAATAAGATCATCATACAAATATAACACAGAGGTCCTATTCACAAAAAGGTTACCCATTTCTAGTTTCACTGAACCTTCTAGTAAACTAGTAATATTCATTTTCCATCTCTGCTTTGGTTGTTCCACCCTTGTATCCATACATACAATAGTTTTAACTACCAGGTGATCTGAGAAAGAACTAGGGGTTGTCTCGGACTTCAAGACATCAGTCCTATTTGTGACAAAAATATAATCAATTTTAGAAAGAAGTTTGCCCCTTGAGTAAGTGAACTTCACTGGTGGTATTGCTTTAATAAAAACCTGTAATTCAGTGCCTTAACAATTCTCTGCAGTGCTAATGAATCACAATATATTTTTTCCCTGACTTTCTCCTTTCTGCTATCTCTAATGAACAATTAAAATCCAACCCATGATAAACTTTTCTGGCTGTACACAAAAAAGGCTCTACTAACTCAAAAGGCTGAGCCCTCTCATATTTTATCTGTGATGCATATAGTACTATGAATCTGCTAGGCTGAACATACCATACGCTGTCTACCACTAAGGCCCTTCCTGACTGTAAATCCACTAATTTCTGAAACTTCAACCCATATCATGAAAACAGAATTCTTACCCCATCCACCCTCTCTGCACCATAGGACTAATATGATGGGCCCCATACCCCTTTTCTTTGTACTTGTGACACCAAAGACATTGAATTTAGCCAAGTATCTTGTACAAAGATCACCTAACAAGCCATCCCCTGTACCTCCTCCCTCACAATCCCTCATTTTTCTTCCATTTTTGAAGGGGGTCCTGCTGAGGGAGGGGAGGTCATGTTGAGGGGGTTGGGGGGTCTCCTATGCCCTGCTTCCTCTTCTTCCTGTGCATCTCCTGGTTCCTCTCTTGGTTTCCCTTGTCATGCTTTACTTATGAAATCTTCTGGGTTAACACTGCGGGTGTTATTTCTTGCCACCCAAGGGCAGTTCTGATATAGGTGTCCATATTCTTCCAAAGGCTACACCTCACGTGGTTGCAGTTTGCAAATTGCCATGCCCAGTCTCGCCACATCAAAAAACATTGCATGCATTTGATAGATGCGATCTTGATCCACACCTGTAGTAGGCTTTTGTCTGACCAGAGTAGAAGACCACGCCCCTATCCCTCCCCAAGTAAAAACTGTTTGGAATGTGATCAATCCCTTCATTTGTTTGATGCAGCTTTACTTTGAATTTCCATCCTCCTGTCCACAGAAACTCTGAATATATTATTGCTTCTGGTGGACCAAGCATCTCACAGCTCTGATCAAGCCATTTATTTATGTCACCCACATGCACACATTCATTTTGAAAGAAGACTGTAATTGTTTTTACTGTTGGTTTCATCAAAGGAGTAGCCAAAAAAGGGACCCATAAAGTGGAAAATTTCAGCAAAGTATATATCTGCCAGAATCTGTCTAAGTCCCTAAAGGACCAAAAACTAATGTCAAAAACATTCTCCCCAGACACATGAATAGGTGCATAAATCTCTGTAGAAATAAATTTCATGGACCCCTTCAACAGGGTTCTTCCAACATACACTGCAGGCCTTGTTTATAGAGAGCTGGATTCTTGAAAGCACAGTGTTGTCGACTGCAGCATAGATGGGCAGCCCATAGTCAATTAGTGACAGGACAGAGGAGGTGATTGCCAATCTAAGGGCCTCTTTTGGTAGGCAGTCCCTAAGGTGGTATAACAGTCCAATCCTGACATTGGTGGCAGCAGAAAGGGCATTGATATGGAAATGGAAGGAGAGTGCCGAATCAAAGGTAATGCCCAGATACTTGTAGGAGGAAACCTGCTCAATGGGATTTAGTGTGCTAGGCAGTATCACGAGAGGGGCACCACTGGCTTTGCTTTGGCAATGTGAGAAGAGCATAGCATTGGTCTTTTTTAGGTTCAGGACTAGCCTTCGTGATGTGAACCAATGCTCAGCTCTATCAAAAACTTGTTGGAGGGTGGCCTGGAGTGTGTTGGGGTTGGGGTCAGCAGCGAAGAACACAGCGTCATCCTCGTAGAGGAGGATCTTACTTGGGCAGGCCAAGGGGAGGGAGTTGAGGTACAGACTGAAGAGGAGAGGACCTAAAATGGAGCCCTGGGGAACCCCAGAGTGAACAGGTCGTGTGTCAGATAGGGTGCTATTGATTTTTACACACTGAGTTCTGGCAGAGAGGTAGCTGGTGAACCATGCAAGGGGGCCTGGGGAGAAACCAAGGCATCTGAGGGAGTCAAGCAGGAGAGGATGGCAAACCATGTCAAAGGCCTTGAGAGGTCAATGAACACTGCACCGGCTGGACTTCCAGCATCAAGAGCAGAGTGCAGGAAGTTGGAGAATTCAAGTAGCGCAGTTGTGGTGCTGTGACCTGCACAAAAGCCATGCTGTTCAGGGCACAGGATATTGTGCATGGTCAGGTATTCTGCAAGCTGGTTGGCAACTACTTTTTAAAGAGCCTTAGAGAGTGGGGGGAGAATAGAGATAGGTCGATAGTTTCTGGGGTCGCTCGATTACCGCTCTTTAGGATGGGAGTGATGATGGCGGTTTTTCATGTGAGGGGAACTGCCCCAGACACAGAGAGTGGTTGAGCAGCTTGGTAAGTGGGACCAGGATAGCATCCAATGTCAGACAAATTAGCCTAGTGTCCAGTAGGTCGGTGCCGGGGTTATTACTACTAATGGCTTTTTGCAGAAAGGGTCTAGCCTCCAACACAGAGATGGTATGTAGGTAGAAAGGAGGTCTCTGGAGAGTGGGCAGGGGTGCTACTGGGATGGGGTCAAAGAAGTTACCTGGTGGGACTGAACTCAGGTCTGAGAAAGTGTGGTTTAGGCAGTCTGCAATGCCAAGGGGGTCAGAGCAGACAGTTCTATTAAAGGAGAGTAGAGAGGGGAGTGGGGAGCAGGATTTCCCATTCAGCTCATTTACATTATCCCAAACGTTTCTAGCCGACCCCCAGGAGGAGACAAGAGTGGATTGCTAGTACTCGACTTTGGCCTGTTGAATGGCCCAAGTACACTTATTGCGCTCAGCATTGTATGCTTGCCTGTCAGCTGGCTTGCCATATTCCATGACAATGTGCCATAGGTTGTCTCTCATTTTCAGTTCATGAAGGAGGGAGGGAGGTAACCCAGGGCATATTTTGTTTTTTCGTGCGATTTCTAGTGAAGGGGGCATAGAGGTCACAGGCAGTGTTAAGAGTGCGAGTGAAAACATCCAATGCCTCATCTATGGATGGTGCAAGCCTGATTGGGGACCAATCCAGTAGTGAGAGGTACAGTTTAAGGCAACTCAGGCTGCCTAGGAGTAGACGACATCGCTGGATGGTTTGTGGTGCAGGTTTGCTGTTGGCAGCGGACCAAGAGAGTATGACTAGGGAGTGGTCACTAAGTGAGTTGGGAAGTACACTGATATAGAGCACCCTTTGGGGGCGGTTGGTAATGGTGATATCCAGGAGGGTGCTGGAGCCAGTAGAGGGGTTGAATGTAGTTGGGGTGGAGACAAGCTCGGACATGTCAAGTGCAGCAAAGATATATCTGGTTTGGGAGGCTGTGGCAGAGAGACAGTTGTTATTCAGGGCACCAACAATTATCTGGGCCACCTTGGGCAGTTGGCCAGAGAGGTAGTCAGCAAGTACCTGAATGGCGAGGTCTTGCTTTCTGGGGGGAATATAGGCAACGGTGAGAAAGAGTGGCCCTTTCCAGGGTTGGGGGAGATTTTTAGTGTGAGGGCTTAGG
Source organism: Neoceratodus forsteri (assembly GCA_016271365.2). Taxonomy (NCBI): domain Eukaryota; kingdom Metazoa; phylum Chordata; order Ceratodontiformes; family Ceratodontidae; genus Neoceratodus; species Neoceratodus forsteri. The sequence goes on from CM057449.1 coordinate 379,587,642, forward strand.
CCCCATTATCAAGCTTGGGTGGTGGAAGTGCATGTCCAAGGAGGGAGTCATGCATATAGACAGCACAACCACCTCCACTCTTACTCACCTGATCTTCCCTGAAAAGGGTGTAACCAGGGAGGGAGACAAAGAAGTCAGGGGTGGATTTGGATAACCAGGTTTTGACGAGTGTGACAATGTTCAGCTGGTGCTGAGTAACCCAGCATTGGAATGCAGCAGCCTTCTTAAGGGAGGCTGCAAATATTCATAGAAACTATGCGGAGTCCTTGAGCCTGGGCAGGCTTTTTCATAAGGTTGGGCACGGGGCCAGGGTTTGGATGAATGTTACCTGATAGAAGCAACAGGAGGGTGATTAGGGGCACCAAAGCATGGCAGTGATTGTGGCATCTCCCCTTGCAACTGGACATGGGGCTGGGTGCTGGGGTGCAGTGGGTGGATAGAGTATGAAGGGTGGGAAAGGCATTGAGGAGAAGAGACCAAGGTATGAGTGGGAAGTAAGAGGTGGCAGGGTGGAAGTGTGGGGAGTACCAAGGGGGAGGTGATGGAGTGTTGGGGGTTCTGTAGAGGTGTTGCAGATAAGGGGGGTACTATGCATAGAGGGAGATGGTCCTAAATAAGGTGGGGCTGGTGTAGGAAGTAGGAGGAGGACCATAGTCAGTGTCAATGCACTTGATCCTGGAACGCATTGAGGATGATAAGTTATTTGAGCATGAGAGAGGATCACCCCTTTAAGAAGTTACAGAAAGGAGAGCTCCTTTAAGGAGTTCTTGTAATTGACTAGTGTGAGGCCTCAGGGGGTGGGGATCACTGGGGAAGTGTACCTAGTAAAGGACGGAGGAGGGGGTGGGCAGGTGGGGAGGCCCCTTGAATGAGACCAGGGAGAGCTGGGAAGGAGGCGTTTGGTGGAGAGGATTCAGAGTAGTCTGGAATGGGTAGAGAAGATGGCACAAAATGCCAGGCACTATTTACAGAATGTGCTGGTTTGGGGGATGTCAGGAGAGGGAATCAGGGGTCCAGTAGATGGCAGAGAAACATTGTGGGGAATAGAGAGTAAGAAATACAAAAGGGAAAAAAGCAAGAGAAAGAGGGAAACAAAGAAGACAGTCTGAGGATGAAGGAGAGGAACTGTGATGGGAAAAGAGTGTGGCAGAACAAACAGTAGGCAGTAGTCAGTTCTAGCTATTCTACAATATTGCGCATTTAGCAGAAAAATTCAGTAGTGCAAGCAGTAAGCTATATAGACGTCAGGCAGTCAGTCAAAGTTCGCTACAACTCTGCTATACTCTGCTAGGCAATTCCTACATATGCAGTGCAATAGTTTAAAGGTAAAATGTTTAAGTAGTAGAAATATTCAGCAGTGCAAGACATAAGCTATATAGAAGTCAGGCCTAGCTAATACAGCAGGCTAAACAGCAGAAAATTCCAAGAGGAGAGAAAAAAAAAAAGATATATATATTTCCACATAAGCAGTAAATTCAGCAGAAAAAATTGTCCAGAGAGCAGTATAGCAAGGCAGTAGCCAAGCTGTGTTTTGGAAAAGGTGCCTTGTATGCTTTATTTCTCAGTGGGGATCTGCAGCATCCAATTGGGAAGCAGCCACAGTCCCCAGGAGCCAGTCCAATTACGGGGATTGAAGCCTGACAGCTCCGAGCTAGGAGCTGACCAAACGTACCTGCTTTCCTTGGTCAGGGGCTGGCGGGCTGGATGCAGAGGTCCGGCGGCCAGCAGGTATCAGCACCAGGGCCACTTGACTCAAGTGGAGAGCCTGGTTTGGGCTTGTGGCTGCTTTCCTTGATCAGGGGGTGGCGGGCTGGATGCAGAGGTCCGGCCTCCAGCAGGTAGCAGTGCCAGGGCCACTTGGCTGAAGTGGAGAGCCTGGTTTGGGCTTGTGGCTGCTTTCTTTGGTCAGGGGGTTGTGGGCTGGATGCAGAGGTCTGTCCACCAGCAGCTAGCAACGCCAGGGCCACTCAGCTGAAGTGGAGAGCCTGGTTTGGGCTTGTAGCTGCTTTTCTTGGTCAGGGGGTGGCGGGCTGGATGCAGAGGTCTGGCCGCCAGCAGGTAGCAGTGCCAGGGCCACTTGGCTGAAGTGGAGAGCCTGGTTTGGGCTTGTGGCTGCTTTCCTTGGTCAGGGGGTGGTGGGCTGGATGCAGAGGTCTGGCCGCCAGCAGGTAGCAACGCCAGGGCCACTCGGCTGAAGTGGAGAGCCTGGTTTGGGCTTGTGGCAGCTTTCCTTGGTCAGGGGGTGGTGGGCTGGATGCAGAGGTCCGGCCCCCAGCAGCTAGCAATGCCAGGGCCACTTGGCTGAAGTGGAGAGCCTGGTTTGGGCTTGTGGCTGCTTTCCTTGGTCAGGGGGTGGCGGGCTGGATGCAGAGGTCTAGCTGCCAGCAGGTAGCAGCGCCAGGGCCACTTGGCTGAAGTGGAGAGCCTGGTTTGGGCTTATGGCTGCTTTCCTTGGTCAGGGGGTGGTGGGCTGGATGCAGAGGTCTGGCCGCCAGCAGGTAGCAGCACCAGGGCCACTCGGCTGAAGTGGAGAGCCTGGTTTGGGCTTGTGGCTGCTTTCCTTGGTCAGGGGGTGGTGGGCTGGATGCAGAGGTCTGGCCGCCAGCAGGTAGCAACGCCAGGGCCACTCGGCTGAAATGGAGAGCCTGGTTTGGGCTTGTGGCAGCTTTCCTTGGTCAGGGGGTGGTGGGCTGGATGCAGAGGTCCGGCCGCCAGCAGCTAGCAACACCAGGGCCACTCAGCTGAAGTGGAGAGCCTGGTTTGGGCTTGTGGCTGCTTTCCTTGGTCAGGGGGTGGCGGGCTGGATGCAGAGGTCTGGCCGCCAGCAGGTAGCAGTGCCAGGGCCACTTGGCTGAAGTGGAGAGCTTGGTTTGGACTTGTGGCTGATTTCCTTGGTCAGGGGGTGGTGGGCTGGATGCAGAGGTCCAGCCACCAGCAAGTAGCAGTGCCAGGGCTACTCAGCTGAAGTGGTATATTTCCTGTCTCTGGTAGAGAGCTGATGGGGATATCATTCTCTATCAGTAATTCATTTAACCACTCTTTTGCCCCCACATTCCCTTGAGCCACTTTTAACCTGTTATGACTTTCTTTTTCCTGGTGTTTGGTCACATTTACCCCCTGGCCTCCTTGTTTCAGACCCCCTCCTTCCACCTGATTCCAAACCATATTAGGCCCTAAAGCCCTTGTAGCCCAGGTTTTACCTTTTTCATAAACATAAGGCTGTACATTACCATAGCGAGGGGTGGAGGTCCATACATCCTCTGGTTCCCATCGGCCATCCAGTAGTTGCTTCCACCCTGCTCCTTGAAGGGCCAGTCCAGGGTACCATTCTTCTACTATTTCCTCCTGCTCAGAAAGGCCAAATGCATGCATCATACACTGTCTTGCCATCATGTTAGGTGCAGTACCATTTCTTTTCCCCCCAGACTCTTCCGGAACCTGTCCGCCTTTGCTCTTTCTATTTCCTGGGTCTGGACTAGCTCTCCGGTTCGGGTCTCGTCTCCACTCCTCCAACCTTCCCTCATCCTCTTCCTCCAGCAATTTCTGGACCAATAAGTGTTTCTTTTCTAGGATCTGCTCCAGGTGAGCTGATGCTTTTGTCCTATCCATCTCCAACATAGCACAAAGATCTACACCAATCTCTCCCTCCACCTCCATATCCAACTCAATTCAGCCGAGCAATCCTCTGATTCCTCTGTTGCGGGAGCAGATTCAGATCTCTCCTCTTCATCTGATACCCTACCAGCAGCAGGTCCTATCTCCAAATTGCCCTCATGCTGTGGCTTCTCTTCTCCTTCAACACCATCCTTCTCCTCTGACTGCAACACCATACTAACCATTCCTCTCAGGCAGTAGTTCCCCCTACAGACCAGTAGGGGAAGTTTTGTATTGTGAGAGAATCGAGCAATACTAGGGGACAGTAAGTTTTAAGAAATCTTTGAACGTAATCAGTGGACTGACTTAGGCTGGGAATCAATGTATAAACTTAATCCATAGATAGAAAAAAACATGTCTATATGAAATTTTGACTCACTACAATATTTAATTTCTATGTGCCTGTAAAAAAACTAATCATATTAACTACTTAAAGTGTTTAAATATGAACTTAACTAACCAAAGTCTAAGGAAACTTCATAATTGAAGGAACCAGTTCCTACCAACCTGTTCTAACCAATCATTTCCCCCTTATTTTTTCTTCATTCGTTTTATATTTTTTTCCTCATTATCCTCATCCTGTCAGATCTTTTTTTTTTTTAGTTGTTGTTTAACCAGGTATAGCACACTAAGCTGAAAGCTTTTTTACAGGAGCGACCTGGGAGCACAAGGAGGTTAAGTGACTTGCTCAGGGTCACACAGTATGTAAGTGGAAGCTGTGGGATTTAAACCCAGGTCTGGTCTGCTGGATGTCACCAGATTTGCAGCTCAGAGCCTTAGACCACTGCGCTATACTGCCTCTGCCTTTTTGTCTTTTTTGTTTTGTTTTTTTTCCCTATTTTATCCACCCAAGACAGTGCTTCCATAAAAAATCCATCTGCCGATTTATTATTCTGTTTTTTGTCTAATTCATAACTATACTGTACTTGTCCAAAATAATCCTGACAATCTCCTGTTGAGAAATGTACTGTTTCTGTAACACCCAATGACACCTAGCTTGCCAAATGTGGTACTTTAAAATCCCACAAATTAATCTAAGTGTACTCACATTATATTTCTTCCAGAGGCCATTATAGATGCCTAAAACCAAAACTTCATGGGACATATTTGAGAAGACCTGATCCTGGGTCATAAAGCTAATTAAATTCCAGAAAGAAATGACAAAAGGGCAGTCAAAAAAGAGATGCTCTTGAGTCTCCAGCACCATATTACACATATCTCTAAGGTAATACCTCTCTTCTAGTTTTTTGTGTTTATGATTATTTCTAACCCCCAACTTACCATGACATGCCAACCATGTGGTATCCCACAAAAATTTGGGAATTCTGGAGTCTGTTAATTGCCTTGTGGTAACAGTAACATCTTGTGAAGTTCCCAATGGAAAAGAAAAAGGTTCTGTAAAATGGAGTAACACTATCTGTTGATACATGAGCTGTCTTGAAAGAGTCAGGAAATCAGTTATGGTAAGTTTCCAATTCCTGACATTTTGTAATGTGTGGCACATATAAGTCGAGATAATTGTGTTATGTAACTTAAAAGTCTATTTATCTAAGGACCAGATCGTCAGAACCCTTTCTAACCATTCTTGTCCGCAAATCATCCAGTTCTGTGTCCCTTTCCTGAGGCTAGGCACTAAGTTCTCACACCAAAACATGGAATGAAAGAATACCAGTGGGTGAACCATACCTATACCACCCTGTGAAATAGATCTGTATGTAGTATTCTGTTTAACTGGATTCAAACGGCTCCCCCAGATTACTCTAAAAAAGGTGTTATATAATCTAGAGTCCAGTGGAACTATGAAAGTTTTAAGCAAGTAAACCCTCTTTAGTTTAGTGATCTGTAAGCCTTGCCATACCTGTATAGGTATGTCGCATGAAGTTAATTTTAATTCCCAGTTTATTTTCTCCACTTCTTTAGGACCAAACTTAATTCCTAATATAACCACTTCCTGAGATAATGGCACCCCACAGATCCGATCCATATGCGCTGCCTTTCCAACTACCAGAGCATGACTTTCATGAAAGTTTGTTCTAGCAGCTGTTGCCTCTGAATAGGCAACCAGTGCATTGTGTGCAATGTCCCCTTCCAATTGAGATTTCAAAAATAAACAAAGGTCATAAGCTAAAACTTTAAGGGGTGAGGTGCAAGGGGAAAGACTCATACCTTCAATATGCCTTGAATTGTCAATATATCTTACCAAGATGTCAATGTAAAATGTGTACAGTAGGGGGCTCAAAGAACACCCCTGACGCAGCCCTCTCCTGAGCTGTATTCTTTGGCCAATCATATCATTTAAAAGCAGATGAAAATGTGCTGAACTATATAATAGCTGTAGCCATGCAATAAACTGTTGAAGGATGCCATAAAAAGCTAAGATCTTGAACATAATGGTATGTGATACCCAATCAAAAGCTTTTTCTTGATCAAGAGTAACAACATACCCCTGCAAGGTCCCCAAATGCCTTCTAACAAATACCTCCCGCAGACAAAACAAGTTGTTTTTCAATGTGCGTCCTGGAATTGCACAATTCTGGTGAGGTGAAATAATTGATTCTGTCATACCACTAAGGCGGTTACATAGTATAACTGACAGCAACTTGAAGTCTATATTTAATAAAGAAATAGGCCTCCAATTGTTTACATCCAGCCTATCTCCTTTTTTGTATAGCAAAATTAGTTAAGCTTTCACCATTGCATCAGGAATATCCTAATTACATAAGATATTAAAAGTTTCTACAAATAATGGAATAAGGGCATCCTGGAATGTAGCATAAAACTTTGGGCCCAACCCATCTGGTCCTGGGGCCATATGAAGTTTTAGCTTTTTCATTGCTATACAAAGTTCATCTTTGGATATTGGGGTTATCAACTGTGAGGTTTCTCTAGGATCAAGAATCGGGACATTAGCATTAGCCAGAAACTTTTCTAACTCCTCCCTTGTCTGTATCCGGGTCCCAAATGAGGAATACAAGTGTGACTGAATTGTTTCCATTATATGGCCAAAATCAGAATGTATTGCACCTGTGTCATCTTTGACAGCTTCCCAAACCTTTGTCTTAACCCTTGACTGACAATCCATAAATATGTCCAAAGATGCTCTTGTATCTTGGGGTCCTACAGATTGCTCCATCTGCAAAGATTTGGCCTTAGAATATAAGTAAGTTTTCATTTCCAGTTTTGTTGCCTGGATCTGTGTGGAATAATCAACATGGTCTGCATTTTGTGCTGAAATAAGTTGGTAAAGGTGCTTTCTAAGTTTTAAATATTGGAAATAGGCAAATTTCCCATTCTGTTTCCCCCATTTTTGAAATAACTGACAAAGGATTGTTTTTGTGTCCATCCACCAGTCACTGACTGAATCATACCAGGTTACCAATGTTGCTCTGGCCAAGAGATGTTCCTTTACCTTATCTAATGTGCCCAGGTCTGTTAATAAGGTATTATTAAGGTGCCAGTGACCAGGTCCTAAATTATTCCTTTGTAGCTGACCTAGAACTATTTCCAAACTACAATGTTTCCTTCTATCACTTCTATTCCTTCTATCACTTGAAGCCCTCATTAAATTAATTTTCTTTCTGCTGATCTGTGTTGGCACTGTTGAAATCAATCCTGGACCCACAGAAAGCTCTATCTCCCCAGCAGATTTAGCCTCCATGAAAGGCCTAAGTTTTCTCCATATCAACGTCTGCAGCCTCCTAAAAAAGTTCTCATTAATACAGGCCTGGGTTGCATACACCTTACCTGACTTTCTGGTAATCTCTGAAACATGGCTCAAACCTGCAACAAATGACAGAGAAATAAATCTTCCTAACTATCAGCTCTTCAGATCTGACCGTCCATCCAGGGGTGGTGGGGTGGCCATTTATGTTAAAGCAAATATCTCTGCATCCTGCCTCAATATTACATCACAGCCGAAGGAATTCGAATGCTTATCCCTTAAAATATCTCTTCCCAATATGTCATCTTTTCAATTGATTGGCTGCTATAGGCCCCCCTCAGCAGGTCTTAAACTCCTATCCCACCTAGGAACTATAATTAAATTAGGCCCAGAAGACACCATTATTTTAGGCGACCTGAATTTAAATTGGCTAGCCAATGCATCTGCACCCCTAGTATCCTTTTGTGACACTCATGGATTCACTCAATTAATTAAAGAACCGACAAGGATTAACCCAAAAAACAAAAGTAACAGCACACTACTGGACATTATGTTGGTTAATAAGCCTCATCTGTATTCTCACGCTGGAGTGCTACTCAGCGATATAAGCGATCACTGTCCCATAGCTGGTATAAGATCATCAATCAAGTCATCCAACCCTGCAAAATTTCTCCCAAGAAGGTCTAAAAAGAACCTTAATATCATAGGATATCTCCATGATCTGTGTCACATCACACACTGGCAAGAATTCTACCTCACAGCCTCCATGGAGACAGCTCTACAGGTCTTAAATGATATTATCATAAGTGCCCTCAATACACATGCACCTCTCACCAGTGTCAGAACCAAGCTCAAATCTTGTCGCTGGTTCTCTGCTGATCTTAAAGCCGCACTGCTTGCAGGAGATAAGCTCTGGAAAAGGGCAAGAAAGACCAAGGATCCAAATGATTGGCTTCAATTCAGAAAAGCCAGAAATTCCTGCACAAAAAAAGTGAGAAATGCCAAGGCTGCCTTCTACACAGCTGAACTGGATGCCTCCTACCATAACCCTTCCAGATTCTGGGGGACCATAAAGGGGATCCTAGGACAAGATTCTACCCGTCTTACCACCCAAAGTGCACCTAAATAATGTGGATATCACTGACAAGCAAGAAATCTTGACTGCCTTCAATAATCACTTCACTACAGCCGGCCTAGCTTTCGACTCCTCTCCAGCTAATCTAATGCGGTCACAATTAAACTTCCAGTCTACTGAGGGACAAAAGGCTGCTTCCACATTTTCCTTTAAGCCAATACTATTAAAACAAGTAGAAGACCTACTGCTCCATCTGGATACAACTAAAAGCTCAGGTGCAGACTCTCTGGACCCCTATTTTCTAAAAGTTGCATTGCATGCCTTAGCAGCCCCCCTAACTCACCTTTACAATTTGTCCCTAGCCACTGGATCTATTCCTTCAATTGTGAAGACAGCTCAAGTGTTTCCCTACTTAAGGCAGGTGATCCCATGGACTCAACAACTATAGGCCCATATCCATCTTACCAGTATTGTCCAAAATGCTTGAAAATTAGTGAGCATCCAATTAAGTGCCTACTTTGATACCAAATCTCCTTAATCCAGCTCAATCTGGGTTTAGATCCATGCACAGCACCATCTCTGCCTTAGCAATAGTTACAAATGATTGGCAGACTGAGTTAGACAAAAAGAATAATATCTGTGCTGTATTTCTGGATTTAAGCAAAGCCTTTGATACTGTGGACCATGAACTACTAATCTCCTCTCTGCATTCCTTAGGCCTCGACTCAATCTCTCTTAATTGGTTCAGATGCTACCTCTCCGGTAGAACACAGCAGGTAAAAAATGAAGGTGACCTATCTACCTCAAAACCACTCCTAAGAGGTGTACCACAAGGTTCCATCTTGGGCCCTATCCTCTTTGCCATTTACATCAATAACATTGACTCCAATCTCACCAAATCTAATATTCACCTTTTGCAGATGATACTGTCCTATATGTCAGTAATCCTACACCAACAAAGGCCTGTGAACTTTTACAATCTGAGTTCTCTCTGCTACAGCACAAATTACTAGAAAAGAAGTCCTATTAAATGCCAAGAAACGAAAGCTATGTTCTTCTCCACCAAGACCTTCTCTTCCACTCTCTCACCAAACACCCTTCCCCAATTATCTACCATCCTTGGTGAAAGTCTGGAATATGTGGATAAATTTAAATATCTTGGGGTTTGGATTGACAACAGACTTGACTACACTAGCCACATTGAAGAGCTCCTGAAAAAACTCAGACTGAGACTTGGCCTATTCTACAGGATCAAACATTATCTAACCAGAGATTCTAAACAAAGATTAATCCTGGCATCATTCCTATCCCTCATTGATTATGCTGACTTACTATATGGTCACTGCTCCCTTTCCCACTTGAATAAATTGGATACCTTGTATCATAGAGCTCTTAGATTCATTACAGACCTTCCTTCCAGCACCCACCATTGCTCTCTCTATAATGCAGTCGGTTGGACATCCCTATATCATAGAAGAAACAAAAATGCTGCTTTATGGATCTACAAAGCTCTGACAAATAAACTACCATCCTACATTTCAGATTGTTTTACTCAGGTTATATCCAGGCCATATGCCCTAAGGAATAATAGACTCATCATGCTGAAGATACCTATTACCTATACCCGGTATGGGAGGGCTGCAATCAGCTACTCTCTAGCACTTATCTGGAACTCTCTGCAAAAGACCCTGAAGTTGAATACCTTCATTCCAATAGCATCCTTCAAAAAGCTGTACACTAGTCTCTTTCCAGAGCTATGCAACTGCTTCCACAAGGCCTAGTCCTTTCATACCCCCTTTTTTCCCTACCCCTTTTTTGCACTTCCTCCTTAATTTGTTTTCTAGCTTTCTCCCGCCTATTTCTTACCAGACTTTTCCCCAAAATCCCATCACCCTCGCTTTAATCTTTCAGTCCTGTTTGTTTTTTTCTTCTTTATTATAACCCAGATTCATTGGCTCACTGCCTTGTATATATGTGAATATTTTTTGCACCTGTTCATTTGTAAAGTCTTTGTTTTTGTATTCAATCTGTATCTTGTATTTGTGTAAATTTGTACCTTTATATTGTTATGACCAATCAGGTCCATCTTGTAAATGAGCTATGCTCAATGATGCTCGCCTGAATAAATAAAGATTTTGATTGAATAAATAAAGATTTTGATTGATTGATTGATTGACAATGGTCAGACATGGCAGAGGAAATAATTACTGTGGACAAAATAGACCAGTGTTTAGAAACAAACACATAGTCTATCCGTGAGGACAAAGAAGCCGTGTGATATGTGTGTCCCCCTTTTTTATGCAAAGATCTGAAAGTGTCCTGCACCTCTGCTGTGCTCAGGATTTGTTTTAAAGCATTTGTATCACAGAACAGTTTGGATGTAATTCCAGTTTTATTTTTTAAGTACAATGGACAATTGAAATCACCCCTAAAATGAGTTTTCGGTGTGTATGTAAGTATGGTTGCAGAGACTGAAATAGCTGTACCCTAGCTTTTTTTGTTTGAGGTGCATACACTACCCCAACCGGTAGGTCCTGTGACTGATAAGTGATATCAATAAATAGGGCTCTTCCTGGATCAAGCTCAATGATCTTGGTAAGTTGAATGAAGCCTCTAAACAATATTCCCACTCCAGAGCAGGCTTCTTCCCCTAATGACCATATGGATGTGCCCCAAACTGAAGCCTTTTTTGCCTGATAGATATCAGCTTCAGAGCAGAGCCTGGTGTCCTGTAAAAGACAAATGTCAGCTTGGGTGTCCTTTAAAGTCTGAAAGGTGATGCATCTATGCTTATAATTTTTGATGCTGTTTGTATTCAGGGAATGGACTTTGATACAATTTTCAGCAGTGCTAGGCATTTAAAAGTAAAACCAGGGGGGTGAGGGTATTCAAGATGTTTTTTTCCTCATCTGTTTACGCACTCTGGGCCTTTCCCCCACCTCTCCCTCCATGTCTGAAGTTTCCTTCTGAGACGAGGCTAACGAAGAAGCCTCAGAATCCTTGTCATCCTCCCCAGCTGAAGTTTTCAAAACAGCATATTTGTTGGGATCAGTAACATATTCAGCTCGAGGAAGTTTAGATTTAGGAACATTCCTGGCAGACCATCGCTTTCCTGTCACCAGTTGGTATCCTTCCTCAGTTGGGGGGAGGTGGCATTTCCCCTGACTGGCTTGCCACAGGAGAGGGCCCTGCCTTTTCTTCAGCAGTTTCAGGTGTTACCACTGGAATATTAATGTCCTCTTCTGGAGGTAGAGTCTGACCAGAATGACCAGTAAGAACAACTTCTGTGTCTGCCTGAGGGATGATTGGCTGGGCTACAGTCTGATCTGTAGGTACCTCCGTCTCCTTCTCTGAGCTCAGGTATCTTTGTTGTTCAGATTGCTTTTCTTGTGCAGCATGTACTATAGTATCCTGGTCCCAGAAAGACCCCTTATTGTGAACTGACCAAGGGCATTGCAGAAACAAGTGGCCATGATCCTCGCATAAATTGCACTTCGGGGGGGTTTGACATTGATTGCCTCACAAGCATTATTTAAATGTGAAAAGGTCCACATCTGTGGCATGCAGCTGTAGGTGTGTCTCCAGGGAGCCAGTGTTTCCCATCTGGAGCAAGCGACCAGCCCGCAGCTGTGAGATCCCTTTCAGGAGACCACATACTGATGTTTATTGATGGAGCTGCCTCCTCAGCTGAGGAATTATCAATTGGTTCGCCTGGCTCCCAGTCCTTGATTTCTGAGCTTCCATCTCCGTTGTCCAGAATCATGTGAAGCAGCCTACTTGTGCCAGCTGCTGTTGTTGTAGGGGAGGGTATCTCTGAGTTAACTTTCCCGGTTCCTAGAAGTACAGGTCTCAAGAAATTCTGCATATGCGGATCTCCTCCATCATCGCCAGAGCACACATTCACGGTCTCAGTCATTGGTGCAGGTAATGCATCTGCCACCGGGATCTCCACTGAACATTGAAATAAATTTTCCTCTGTAGCAGGGAGTTGTTCTCCCTAACTACCTTCTTCTTCAGTTTCCATTGCCACATTACAAGAACTATCAAAATCACCTGGATTATTTGTTTGTTCTGTGGTAGTCTTTGCTTCCTCTAAATTAATTTTCCCTTCAGAAGTTCCCATCTCTTCATTTTGTTCTTCAGTCACCATAACTTTCTCCTGCTCAGTAGCACTCCTGGACACCATCTTGGTACAACAGTCAAAGTGGTCCCCTCTGCTCACAGGAAGCAAGGCCCCCTGCAGTCAGAGTAGGGGAATTTCCCCAGTGCCCTGGCCAAATTTTTCCCCATTCACTAAAATACCACCAACAGCTTAATCTGGTTCAAGGTCAGTTGACATTCATCTGTATCCCCCTCCCCCGGGTTGTGCCTGCAAATAGGCAAGAATTTGTCTAGTGCACTTACCCGGTGACAAAAACTAACTAACTAACCACAATTAAAAGGTTTGAGAGGTCTTCCTGTTCCCATGGAAACCTGGAGATTCAGACACAGACTCCTCTGTGTATGGATGCCCATTTAGAGTCTTTTATAGTGTATTGGCATCCATTCACATTTAAAGAAAAATGTGGATGCACTTACTTTTTAGGGGGGCAGCTTTGGTTGCTGTCATTGAGTCAGACTCTGCATGCTTCATGCTATTTGAGGCACACAAGTCTGAAGTGGTGGCATCTTTTTGAAGTGGTCTTATGTGGAGTTGTTTGTTTTGGGGTGGGCTAAATTCATTTACCTCCCTCAACATCAGTGTGAAAGCCTAATAGCTGATGTGAGGACAACACAGACAGGTAGGGGGATGGGAGGTGGGGAATGGTTCTGCTTGGTGGCTTCTCTTTCCCTGATACATTGGTTTAATGTGTTGAACAACAACAACAAAACTATAACCACTGATGCTGCTTTGTGTGTGTCAGAATTAATGAGCAGAGCTGTGGCTTCAATGAGGTGATCGCACGGAAGCTTGGAGTTGCTGTTCTGCAGTTTTGACATCTGTACTGCAGCAAAACAACATTTTGATGTCATTACTGCAGCACAGCAATGTTGTTCTAGATGTGGATTTCAAAGAAGAACACTGTTCTACCACACGCTACTGTATATACTACTTCCCAAACATTTTAACATTTATTAAGGTGGGCCTGGCAAGTAAAGAGTTTTTTTTTTTTTTTTTTTTTACTTTGAAAACACTTTTCTTGCCTTGGGAATGAACTACAGTAAATTAGTTGGCTGAGTTGATATTTCTATTGCTTTGTTTTACTCAAACTGCTGAAAATGTTAATGTTTTTGTATCATGGACTGCTATTTTTAAACTAGGTAGACAGACAGGTGAGAAGATTTACTTGGGCAATGGAGGGTATTCCACTGGGCATCATGGGTCATTACAAAAGAGGCAGTGGGAGACAGCAGCCTAGCAGTCAACTGGCCATCAGGCCAAAATGGGGGGGGGGTACAAGACCACCAGTGCCCTAAGAAAAAGAGGGGTTATAGTGGGGAACTCTTCCAGGTAGAAAACCCGGCATGGCCCTTACGTGCCTGGTGCAGTGCATGTTTCAAACTTGTTGCTGATGCACTCCAGACTGTTAGAGGTGCAAACCTTATCTGCACCATTATCTAACATCTGGATGCATAATAATGCACCTCTGTCAAAGGAGGGAACCCTCCCCCTCTTCCCACATCAAGGCACCAGGCTCATCTCTTTATCCAAACATTTCTCTCTGCCATTTTGAATGTTTATTTCTAAACTGCTTACCATTTTTTTTCAACCAGTAAAACTATAGCCCACCAGCAATCAGCCATGCAGTAAACATTTTTCCAAATGATTCTTTCAAGTTATCTTTCTAGAGCTGCAGTTCAGCATATGCATTGTTCTTTTTTATAAAATTAATAACTGGCTGGCACTCTGCCTTCCAGATTGGCACTGTAACTTTGAACTACCCCACTCAGTAAACAGTCCACACACCCTGCTGATAAATCAGATCCATGGACTAGGAGAAACCTTTTTGTGAACATGGTCCAATATTAGTTCATCCTGTACATGGAGTGCACTTGTACTAAACAAAAACAAAACAGCATGTTTTCACTATTATCTAAAAGGTTTCATCCTTTGGGGGTGTAAATACAAACCTAAACCTTGAAAATAGTAGAATGACATGACTACAAATAGGACAAGACGTATGATACTTCTAAAGAAGAGTAGAACAGTATGAGGTAAGGTAAGGTCAAATTTATTTCTGGAGCACCTCTCTGGTTATCAAGGTGCTTTACACTAAAATCAAATATAAACAATAACAGAAATTCAAATCATATAGAAAAAGCTTGATAAAACAGATAAGTCTTAAAATCAGATTTAAAACTCGTGATGGTCAGGCATTCTCTTAACCGACGAGGTAGAGAATTCCACAGGGTAGGTGCAGCAGAAGAGAAAGCACGTGCCCCAGATGTTTTCAAATGAACCCTGAGAATTTCTAGCAATCCCTCGTCGGTGGATCAGAGTGAGTGGTAGGGGCAGTAGGAAATCAGGAGCTCTTGCAGATATCGGGGTGCCTGCTCATGTAGGGCTTTATAGGTCAGCAAGCCGACCTTAAAGGTGATCCGCCACTGTACCAGCAGCCAGTGCAGTTCACGCAGCACAGGCATAATATGACTAGTCCTAGATGTACCAGTCAGAAGCCTGGCCACTACATTCTGCACCAGCTGCAAGCTGCGGATATCAACCCCAGGAAGCCCTAGATTGAGGGCATTGCAGTAATCAAGGCGGATGGTTACGAAGGCTTGGACCAATATAAGGAGGTCAGCCAGAGGAACCAGGTGTTTCACCTGGGCGATATTCCTTAGATGGTAAAAGGAAGATTTAACCACAGTGGAGACCTGAGATTTCAAAGTCAAACCGCTATCAAAAATAACACACAGGTTACGCACCCGGTCTGAGGTCATGAGCTGGACACCATCAAGCCATAGACCCGAAAGCAGCCCAGTCCCAAGACCTACCTCTGGACGACCCGGGTTCACAACCAACACCTCATTCTTGTCTGGATTTAACCTCAGCCAGCTAGTGTTCATCCAGTCTTTGATCTCAGTTAGACAGTTGTTAAGCACAGAGACTGCATCATCCTGTCCAGGCATAAAGGACATATACAGTTGGGTATCATCTGTGTAACAGTGAAAACCCAAACTGTACTTCCTAATATTATCTCCCATGGCAGCATGTACACTGAAAACAACATGGGTGCCAATATGGAGCCTTGCAGCACCCCACAGGACAGGGGGAAGGCATCAGAGGAATAAATTCCAGTGACAACCTTCTGTAACCTGCCTGTGAGGAAAGATCAAAACCAACTTAGAACTGTGGCAGATAATCCACAGAAATGCTGCAGGCACTTCAAAAGCAAACCATGGTCCACAGTGCCAAATGCCGCTGGGAGATCAAGAAGGACTAAGATAGTACGAGCTTTTCAATCACTTGCAATTAGGAGATCATTTAACACCCAAACAAGGGAAGTCTTGGTGCTGTGTCTCCTCCTAAACCCAGACTGGAGAGCACCACCTTCTCAATAACCTTACCCACAAAGGGTAGATTAGAGACAGGTCTGTAGTTTGCTAGACAATCTGGATCCAAGGAAGGTTTTTTAAGGAGCGGTCGAATGACTGCCTCCTTGAGGGGATCCGGAAACACCCCTTTGCCAAGGAACTCTAGACAATTTCAGCAAGGATCGGGCAGATAACATCTACGCAACGTACCAGTAGTGGTGTAGGGCTCGGATCCAAACTACAGCTGGTTGGTCGCAAAGTCTGGACAGTCCTCACAATGTCCAAGAATTCTGTCTGGCTGAAGTCAGACCAGACAGACTGGGTGCACACAACCTCCCGCCAATCTCCGCAATCCCTCATAGAGGGAGTTGGGCTGATCCCTGTCCTGATGCTGGCAACCTTATCAGCAAAAAAATCGAGTAAGCTCATTACACTTTATTTATGAAAAACCTCTTCCAGACTGAAGACAGACTGGATTACACAGTCTGTCCACAGTCCGAAAGAGCTGAGTTGGTCAATTTAGTGCAGCAGCAATCTCCCTGGACAGGAATTCTGCCTTCTTACGGGTTATTGCTGATTGATAGATCTTATAATGTTCCATCAATCAAGGCAGGATTTCCACCAAACTCTCTCTAGCCTTTGACCCACCCTCCTCGGCTCATTAAAGGACCCATCAAACCAAGGAGTCCTTGGACACAGAGTGAGTGGGTGAACAACAACAGGTGCTTTTGAGTCTACAGCGTCTCCCATCGCCTTATTATAAGCCAGTATAAGACCGTCTGGACTCATGCATTCACTCAATAAACCCGATAGGTCCAGCACCCCTGATAGACCTTCTGGAGTAACTCCCCTCAAAGGGCAGTACTGGACCATCTCCGTAGTGGCAGGCCTACTTGAGGGTGCCCCGAAACTGAACCTTATGGTGTGATGGTCAGACCAACCAACTGGTTCCACCTTCAGATCTGTGGTCTCCATCCCTAGGAGGAACGCAACATCCAGAGAGTGACCCCCAATATGGGTGGCAGAGGTAACCACCTGTGTAAGGCCCAGCATAGTCATAAGCTGGAGGAGATTATTTCCAAACTGTGAGAGAGCCTCAATGAAAGAACCCACAGTGCTCAAATCACTAAAAGGGCCAGCAAAGTGTGATCCCTGCATTGTTGACTCGAGGAGCTCCACACTACTGTGATGTTACAGAGCATGACCAGCATGCCTATGGAATCCACTACCAGTTCTCAACCCCAGACACTTGTGGGGAAAACTGCAAAGAGGACAGTATGGCCAGGGAGGAGGAGCTGAGCCAGGCACCAGACTTTTAGTTGAAAACCTGGTCCAGTCATCCTGTGGATTCTCAGCTCTGCACCCCCAGTAGATACAGAGATAGAGCAGGCTGCAGAAGGGACTTGGTTTACTTGGCATTTAAGACAGAAGCAGACTATAGCCTATCAAATCAATCTGCCACTCCCAGTGGGTATATAATGCCTTGTTCGTTGTCTTTAACAGGTACCCGTCTAGTTCAGTTTTAAATCTGTTAAATGATTTTATCACTACCAAATCTTTTGAAAAAGTGTTCCACACTCTGCTGAATCCTCTACTGAAAATGGATAATTTGTTAATAAAATAAACACTTAACTTTACTAATTGGCCTGTTCCTTGGTGCATGTGGCAGAGGGGAGGGTTGGGCAAGGGCCAGTATTTTACACTATGGTGTCTCCACCCTCTGATCAGAGGTGGTGAAGGGGAGGTGTGCAGGGAAACTTACAACGTGGTTTTCCCTGCACAGTATGCATCCCCCTCCCCATCCTCACCATGCATATATGGCAAAAAGGCTGCATTATGTGACTACTCCATCTGGCATACCCCCAACCTAGTCACCCATGTTACTCCAGGACATTTATTTGAACATTGGCACCCAGGAAAGGCGTACTTAGTCAGAGCTCGTGCTTCCAGACATGACACGGGATGGGGGGAAAGAGGGGTGCAAACAGTTTAAGCATTTGAGACTATGAGCAATGATGGTATGTACAAACACAACATGGTTGAAAAAAGATACCAAATGATAACAGTGGAAGGTGACAACTCATGTATACAGAAAGATTGCCATGTAATGGTTAGTGGAGGGGCAATAACTAATAAAAACAACAAACGTTCACACTGGAGAGGTGGTGCTCACGAAAAATATACATGATTTTGCCAGTTCAAATTCAGGCACTCACCACCATATATAAAAGGACACCAACAGAACTGAAAGTTAAACTTTGTGTTCTCATTTTATTAAAATACAGTCCATTGTGATCAACAGGCAAACACTAAGTGCCCACCTGACACGTTTCGGACTACTGTCCTTTATCAAAGGCTAAGGCAATAAGACAAGCGACCATTTTAAATAGTTAAAACTGAACTGTTGTTATAATGATGTCACACATAAAGATTTAAAATGATTGGACCTGAATAAATTGAAGCGAGTAGTGTAAATTAGTTAAAAACATGAATAGAATATCTGTAAGTTGATTAACACCAATAAATCCCATGTTGGGGAAACATAACAAGAGGATGAGGAACCTTGGTAAGGGCGGGCAAAGAAAGGGAGTTAGATTTAAAAACACATATACTGCTTTGATATTGTTACAGATGACATAGTGGCAGTTTTGATCATCTGTATTCCATGTTGTAGGCTTTAGGATATACAGTATGTATTGTTTCTATTATATGCATTCAGCACATATGAACTTGTTTTTGGCATCTCTCATCATTTGTAACGCAACCAGTTGCAATCAGTCAAGATAGGCGACTCCCTTTCCCCTCCCCACCCCATTAATACTGGAGTCCCACAGTGCTCAGTACTTGGCCCAGTCCTATTTTTTGCCTTCTTAAATCACCTACCTGTTGTCTGTTCTTCAGCTGCCATACACATGTACGTGGATGACACCATCCTTTACACCTCAGGTCCTTCTCCTTCTGATGTGGCAGCTAGACTTCAGCATGACTTTGATAAGGTTCAGCACTGGTTCCAATCTAACCAGCTTTTCCTAAATGCCAAAAAGACTGTCTCTATGATCTTCGGCACTAGGCAGACACTCTCTGGAACTCACCACATCCCACTATCTTCCACACCCTGGATGGGACAACTTTAGAGAACATCACTTCCTTTAGGTATCTTGGGGTCTGGCTAGACCAGCACCTGGATTTTTCCATACATGTAAATGCAATCCAAAAGAAACCTCACCCCAAGCTTGACACATTATACAGAACCATGATTGTATTCCCCTGCTGTCTTACCATGCAATTGTACAGAAAATGATCCTCCCCACATGACTATGGTAATATAGTCTACAGTGCCTCTCCCAAGTCCACCCTTGCCAGACTGGACACCCTCTTTCACTCTTTCTGTTGCTTTTCACTATCCTGCCCTACTCGGACTCATTACTGTGATCTCTACAAATCCCTCTCCCTCCCAGCTCTTGAAGCCATTTGCCTTGCCCACTCTGCTAGCTCTCTACCCCAACCCTTTCCTCCTACTACCTACACAACACTGGACACAGATCCCTGACCTTCCCCCAAAGGTACACTACTGCTGGTCAGTCCACCTTTTCATATCATTGCCCTAAACTGTGGCATGCCTACCCCACTGCCATCCAAGATGTACCCACCCCTGCATCCTTTTCCCACCTACTCCATGATTATATCTCCCCAGTCTGTACCTGCCTATAACCAACCTACCTCCACACCCAGGACCAATTCACCTGTCAGACCTTTCAACCTCTCCATACCTTCTGCTACAGTCTTAGTCTACACACTGCACCTTTATACAGCTCTGTTCTACCCACTATGTACCTGGGATGTGCCCACTGCAATTTTTCTGCATTTTTTCTGTATTATTACTATCAATGCTGTATTTTAATGTTGATGTAAACTGGGTTGTTCCCACTGCATGTTGAATGTATTCTCTGGATTACTACTAATTAGTGCTGTTATTTATTTTTATTGTATACAAACTATATATTCTGTCCCCCCTTCCCCAAAAGCATCTGAAACAAGCAATTCTGCTCAGCATGCCTTTCTGGTGAAACTTTTAAATAAAAGAGGACTATTGCTTGCGGATCATTGCATGCATTCAATTCTGCTATGTTAATGTTTGGCAAGCAGCCACCTCAGAGTCTCAAGGGATCATTCCATGTGTGACACTGCTGCCTTTCTGGCAGCAGTTAGGGAAGTCTTCTTGCTGGAAATCTGTAAAGCGGTTACATGGAAAACAGTCCACACCTTTATAAAGCACTACTGTCTGAATGTACAGTCCAGAAGGGATGACAGGTTTGGCACTACTGTTCTGCAGAGCCTTTTCCCCAAATAGGTTCTGTATCCAGCCTCCCAAGGTACTGCTTTGTAGTCTGCAATTGTTAAGCATAATGAGAGATTCCTGGGGCTTAAAGAAAAAATTACTTACCATAGTAATATTGTTTCTTCCAGGGGATCCCTCATTATGCTTGGATCTCCCACCCTACCTCCCCTTCCAGAACCAGGAAAAGGTTCTACAATAATCAGTTGATTGCTCTTTTTTTAACTGCTTGAGCATTACTGCTGTTCATTCACACATCACAAAATTCTCGCTTTATATCAGAAACATAGAAACATAGAATTTGACAACAGATAAGGACCATTTGGCCCACCTAGTCTGCCCATTCCCCTACCTGATGGATAAGCTGCAGATTGTAGTTAATCAACAGCTTTCTTCCTCCTACCTCCCACTAGTACTGCCTTATGCCTGTCCCACGCATTCTTGAATTCTCCCACTGTTTCTGACTCCACAACCTCCTCAGGAAGGCTGTTCCATGCATCCACAATCCTCACTGTGAAAAATTACTGTCTAACATTACCTCTGAGCCGTCCCCCTCTATCTTCAAATTGTGTCCCCTTGTTCTTGCACATCTCTTCTTCTGAAAGATGCTACCCTCTTGTACTTTGTTAATTCCCATGAGATACTTGGAAGTTTCTATCATGTTGCCCCCTCCCTCCTTTCCTCAAGGGTATCCATATTAAGCTCATTTAGTCTCGCCTCGAATGTCTTCTGGTGTAGACCGCGCACCATTTTGGTTGCCCTCCTCTGAACAGCCTCATTGGTCTGACATGCTTGGTCATCTGGACCATATTTCTTTTTTTTTTCTTTTGAAATTACTGTTTATTTCTCCTCCCAGCCTGCCACCTCTGACCCTTCAGGGGGGACAACTGGACATCCCACTGCCCGGAACCCTACCCACACAGACCCACAGGCCCCATGGAGCCTCGGATTACCTCGGGCGGGGATGAGGTGAGGAGTCAAACCCCATTACTTACGTTGCGTCGGTCTGTGGTCTGCTGGGTGGGCACAGGCAAATCGTGGGCACGGCCATGGTCCCCCCATCTTCCCAACTGTGGCAGGCTTGTTTCCACGATTTTCTTCCTCCCGAGCAGCAAGTATCCTCCCTGACGTCATGAAGCATACGCCGACGTCCGTGAGGCTCAATAGCCGCCCATCTCCCCAGGTGGAGCTTGCAGTTCCTCGAGCCTCCTCTCGGGGTCGTGCAGGTATTGGCCAGCGGCTGAATCCCTCCCGAGAGAAAGAAGCTGAGCTGTGGTTGGGCAGCTCAAGCCTATCTCCCCTGGCCGACCCACCGACGCCACCCGAGTCCGCTCCCGAACCCGGGTCGCCGGCGTGGAGCGAGGTGTGGCATCCAGCACCTCAACCCTCAGCGCCACCGGGCCGGCTGGACCATATTTCTTTTGATGCCCTTAGGGCTTTCGTTATGTAGCATAGGATAGCTTAGTATATTGAGTGGGTGGGCTCCTTGGTTCAGGCTACAAAGGATCTAATGTTAGGCTGCAGAATGCAAGGACACCTGGAGGGCAGCAGTTCAAACTGCATTCTAAATTCTGTTCACATGCTCCGGGGCACTTCGATCTGCCTGGCTGAAATGTAATTGTTAAGCATAATGAGGGATTCCTGGGAAGAAACAATATTACTATGGTAAGTAATTATTTCTTCTGTAAGGTGTATGGGGAGCTGATAATTAGGGATTAACTCTATATTCGTGTGTAGTATAGTACTGCAGCTCCTTTATGTGCAACATTTTTCCTTTCTGCTGCCAGGTACATTCAATAGAATAAACTTGAGGGATATCACATGACACCATTTGTCACTTCTAGTGATGTGGTATTATTGAACTACAATTGCTGGACAATGTATAAATTTTGTATCAGTCATGCTGCTCTTGAGCTTAATTAATTCGCATATTCAGTATCCTGCACTACATAGTTTTTTTGCAATAGTATTTCCCTCTCATGATGTATCTAAATATAGCAGATGCATTGCTATACATTGATAAATGAGGAATCCCTCCAACAGTTGTATATATGTGGACTGTCAGCTGTATGGTTTATGAATTGCATTGCAGTTGGCAAAATAATAAAAAATAAAGTCAAAAAAAGTATGAGGACCCAGTAATTTTCGAAACTACCTACTGCATGCAAGATAGAGCTGAGTTTTCACTTTTATTTCATAGTTTCTGAGCATTGTCTTAGTTGGAACAATTGATGTTATTTTCATTGAGCATCCTTCAAAATTAGTGCTGCTGTCCAGTCAGAGTTTTGTAATTCTCACCTCCTATGGTTTTCTTTCATTTGCAGGGAAAAGGGAAGAGTGTTTAGAGCAATACCTCTACCAGAAGATAAGGTAGGATTTCACATTTTGGTCTGGGAGGACTAAGATTAAAAAAAAGGTGATTATTGTCTGATGGCAGTACTGCAATGTATAGATCTGCAGAGGAATAAGAGAATATGTAGAAGGATTACAGATAAAACAAAGGGGGAATCCATTTATATTCTTGTTTTCTTTTATCTATACTTTATGCCCTCTGATCTCCAGTGCTACCCCCCATCTCCCAGTCACATCCAACAGCTTCTCCTTCACATCCCAGTTATACCCCCTGGCTCTCCCTCCGCCACCTGAGTTGGAGTCATCCAGGTTCGAGAGGCAGAAGCTTGCCTGAAAATGTCCTTTCATCAAGGGTCTCCTTGGTGAGCACCTGGTCATTGTCGTAGGGCCAGAGAATGCCCATCTTCATCCTGTGATGTGCTTGGGTGTTTTCCTTCCATTTTTCTTCCCATTGCCCAGGATATCAGCATACTTGGGAATCCAAGGCATGCTAAGGGCACTAAGACATGTCTGAGTGCTAAAATGCATGACTTTCTCTACCACAGAGAAGGTTGGCATGGGCATAGCAAATCAACTCATTCTTTCTGTCATGGACTGTGGTTGCATGCTTAATCAATTCACTAAATAAAGACCTGCACAAAATTGGTGTCACATACAAGAGGGTGTACAGATTTTGCCTGCTTTGCGGCACAGAGACCTACCACTCCAATATCTATCAAAGCTTAGGGTGGCTCTCTTCTGATAGGCAAAGCAAGAATATCTGGTTGTCTACCCTATTTTCCATACTGGAAAAAAAAATCTGAAACACATAGTAGGTACTAGGGCTAGATGGACTGTTCTACAAGAGAACCAGACCCTCAAATTGAACCCACAATCCACAGACCTGGATAAATACAGACTTCACTATAGAAGTCCAGTTCCGGGTCTATTGAAATGCCATTTCAGCCATTTGGTTTACTTTTACCATGGGGGTGCTGTTGGCATGCTTACTCTATGTACAGGTGGCCAGCAGCATCCAGTCAGGCAACAGACAGTCTTGTGATGCACTCACGGTATATAACTGTGTGGAATGAGGTCCAGATGAGAGAGGAGGACAGTCAGAGGAGCAGGAGCACCTTGGCAGAGATACCGCCAGAAAAGTTGCCAAACAAAACCCCAAAAAACTCCACAAATATATAAAAAATATATATGAAGGGAGGGAAGAGAAGCTTGGGAGAATCAGAGAAAGGAGACTTACTGGGGCAAGGTGGGAAAAAAACAGATCGGTGGAGGGTGACGGCGGGTCGGGAGTTGGGACTTTGCAGGACTGGAGAAAGGAGGAATCCGTAGGGACTGGGGAGATGGTGGTGGCCTGGGTGCCTGCTGATGGGGGATGCAAACAGCAGACAGTGTGGCAATGTGTCTGTATGTACATGAGCAAGGGAAGGCTGGCAAAATCTTCAACTTGTGCTATTCCAGTTCCAGAGGAAAGGGGGAGAGACTACAGTGGGAGTGCAAGGGAGATTTTACAGTTACAGAAAATCCCAAAAGAAAGTGTTTTTCTTTTCTTGGCCTCAGACAGTGTAGCAGTGTGTACATGAAAAAAGGCAGGCTGGCAAGATATTTGACTTGTGCCATTCCAGATCCAGAGGAGAGAGGAAGAGACTACTGGGGCCCAAGAGAGATTTTACAGTTACAGAAAATCCAAAATTACATTTTTTTCTTTTCTTTTGGCCTCAA
Source organism: Neoceratodus forsteri (assembly GCA_016271365.2). Classification (NCBI taxonomy): domain Eukaryota; kingdom Metazoa; phylum Chordata; order Ceratodontiformes; family Ceratodontidae; genus Neoceratodus; species Neoceratodus forsteri. The sequence goes on from CM057449.1 coordinate 379,611,954, forward strand.
TCAGTGTAGCTGACTGTGTATATGAGAAAGGGCAGGCTGGAAAAATCTTTGACTTGTGCCATTCCTGATCCAGAGGAGAGAGGGAGTGACTACTGGGGATCCAAAATAAATTTTACAATTACGTAAAATCCCAATTTTTTTTCCATGGCTTCAGTGTAGCTGAGTGTACAGGGCAAGTGCAGCAGGATGGCAAAATTAATCTTTGACTTGTGCCGTCCAGTCATGAATCACAATCACTTGTTAACATTCATTCATGATCTCACTCAGAGGGGAGAGTTAGAGACTGCAGAGGGACTGATGATAAATGTAACAGTCCCAGAAATCCCAAATAAAATGTATTTTCCTGGCTTCAGTGTGGCTGTGTGTACAGGGCAAGGACAGCAGGGTGGCAACATAAATCTTTGACTTGTGACGTCCAGTCATGAATCACGATCACTTGTTAACGTCCATTCACAATTTCATGAATTAAAAAAAAATCCTGTTCAGACACACGACATACAAGTTGATGCGCTTGTGCTGCTGGCTGATGAGAAGGAACTTGGCAAGGTTGGAGGAATGGTCAGACATATGGCAACTTAGATTCAATGCAAGGAAGTGCAAAGTAATGCACCTGGGAAACAAAAACCCAGGAGAAGAGTATACACTAGCAGGGGAGGTACTGACAACAACAAAAATGGAAAGGGACCTGGGGGTAGTCATATCAGATGACCTAAAGCTGGGTAAGTAATGTGAAAAGTCAGTAAGGAGAGCCAGGGGGATACTGGGATACATAGGAAGAGGCATCACAAGTAGAAAAAGGGAAGTGCTTATCCCTCTATACAGACAGATGGTGAGACCCATCTGGAGTACTGTGTGCAGTTTTGGAGACCTCATCTACACAAGTACATAGACAGGATGGAAACAGTCCAGAGGAGGGTAACTAAAATGGTGCAGGGTCTGCAGCAGAAACCATATGAAGAGACTGAGAGAGCTTAATATGTATACTCTTGATGAAAGGAGGGACGGGGGGGCCTGATAGAAATGTTCAAGTACCTCAAGGGAATCAACAAAGTCCAGGAGGGTAGCATCTTTCAGAAAAAGAGATGTGTAAGAACAAGGGGGCACAATTTAAAGATAGAAGGGGATGGCTCAGGGGTAATGTGAGGACATTTTTTTTCATGGAGAGAGTGGTGGATACATGGAACAGCCTTCCTGAGGAGGTCGTGGGTCTAAAACAGTGGGGGAATTCAAACATGCATGGGACAGACACAAGGCAATTATAGTGGGGGGTTGCAGGAAGTAGGCTGTTGGTTAACTAGAATCTGCAGCTTATCCAATAGGTAGGGAAATGGGCAGACTGGGTGGGCCAAGTGGTCCTTATCTGCCGTCAAAGTCTATATTTCTATGTGAGCAGCCCAGGGGATAATCTGATGTTGTGTCTTGTAGCAAGCTGTTTACAGTACAACACAAGTAAAGTACAAGTACAATACACACAAGTGTCATCATCATCATCACCCATTATTCCTCATTATCATTAGTTTTATAGTGTATCTCATTACATTAAGTATAATCATTAACCAACCCCCAGCGTGGGAATGTGATACGTGCAGCCATGCACCAGATGTGTCTATATCTTCAAATCAAATTCTAAGGCACACTTAACAGTTGCTAAATTTGGTCACTTAACAGTAACTAACTGTATTGTAGGAGTCAGTCTGGTAATCTTGGAAGGAAGTGGTGGTGGACTGCTGTGCTGTCAGTGTGCTGTGTACTGTCACGAGTCACAACAGTAAATTTGTCTCTGGCCTGTGAGTGGGAGTCATCAAAAGGACATCACATTAGTTAGAGAGATCTTTTGTTACAGGTTAGAATACTAATGAAACATGGATCAAAGTGTTGATGAGGTGCATTCTATTTCTCAGGTAGGCAGTGGCACTGCAAAAGACAGCGATCAGCCTGAAAAGGTAAAAAAAAATCAAAACCCAAAATTGATTTTTTCATGTCTAAGGTTTCATCTTCCAAGTGAATGCTTAAATCCAAAAATGGTGAATGGCTCGGATCATCAGTCCCAAGTAAAAAAAAAAAAAGTTATGTAAATAAAAAAATCTAAAGGTGTGGTGGGTACCACCCACAGAGGCACCCAATGGTATGGAACAATTCCATACTGTGCTACTGCCAGTCCCTCATCTGATTCTTCTGAGGTTGAACCTAATGAGGGTAATAATAAAGATGAAGAGAATGATCAGGCAGCACAAGGTTTACTGGAGGGGATGGAAATTGCAGATGAGGAAGAAACAGGCAAACATTTTTTGTTGTTGTTGTGGAGTGGGGCAGAGGAATAAACCATAAGAGGAACAGGTCCAAGAAAATCCTGGGGGAGCATGAAAGGTGACCAATGTGCCATGCCTTCCTGGGAGAAAAAAAAACTAAAAAAGTATAATCTTTTGTTTGCTCATACTTCTCTATTAGTGCTTCCAATGAGTTGGTAGCAACATGTGCTATTTGTAAATGGCCTTTCAGCAGGGTTAAAACGAAAGGAGCATTGGGAACTTCAGCACTGAAAAGGCACCTAGACAGATGTCATAACATTACTGAGAACTCCAGTTGTGAGTCTTGAAGAGAAAGTGACCGTAGTAGCTCACTACACTCAGGGGTATCTCCCATGGATGAAAGCAGTGGCAGCCCCTGCAGCACTACTGAAACACCTTCACCACCACTTTATGCTGTTCGAAGGGCTCCTCCCACTGTTACTGAAAGTGATAATGTGTTCAAATGCCCTCTTCCTTCAAGGAGACAGCTTACCATCTCAGAAACATACGAGCATACAGCCAAATATGCCTCGGCTCACCCTGTTGCTGTTACAACAACCAAGAAAATTTCAGATATGAATGCTGTTGATTTGCTACTGTATAACGTGGTTGAACATATAGGATTCAGGCAGCTGCTTGAGTACCTCGAACCTCGATACAGTATACCATCGCAGAAATACTTCTCGACAACAGGGATTCCAGATCATTACGATGTTGTATGTAAAAAATTAAGACGTGTCTTGTGCAATCCTGTTGGGACGGTGGTGCATCTCACCACAGATATTTGGACATGCTGTCAGCCTGAAGCCTTCATATCTATCATGGCACATTGGCCATGTTTTGATAATTCATGTGGAACTGGGGATAGCAAAGCATCACAGTTTGCTGTTCTAAGAATGTTTTATTTTCCATCTGAACATGCCTCATCCAACATCAGTGAAGAGCTCCAAAAACCAATACAGCAATGGCTTATTTCACAGGGACTGTCAGTTGACTTTATAGTTGCAGATAATGGGTCCAACATAAGGAAAGCCTTGGCGGAGAGGGGCTTTGTTCACATCCACTGCTTTGCGCATTTCTTAAATTTAATAGTTCACGGTTTTCTTGATGATGACAGGGGATTAAGGCTCTCATTAGTACTGCTAAAAGAATATGCACTCATTTTAGTCACTCAAGCAAAGCACATCACTTGTTTGAAAAAATACAGCAGGAGCACAGTTTACCTTTGCATAGACTGATCCAAGACATTTCTACTCGATGGAATTTGACCTTTTATATGTTCCAAAGGCTGCTGGAACATAAGAAAACCGTTAGGCAGTACACTTTAGAAAATAAAATTGGTGATGCAGACATCTATATTACTTCACCACAGTGGGCCATGCTGGAGTTTCTAATTTTTCTGCTCCAGCCATTTAAGAAAATCAGCAGGGAGGTTAGTGCAAACACAGCAACTCTCAGCCAGGTGGTACCCCTAATAAAAATGTTAAATTCAGATTGAATCTGATTAGGGAAAAGTTAGAGAAGCAAGACAATTCCATGATCACACAGACTCCCAGTGGTGCTGCTGATACATGCAGGTTGCCCCACAGAATACAACAAGATCTAACGAGACATGATCAAAAAAAGTGAAGATGACAAACTATGTAAAATCCCGCTTCGGCAAGGCAGCCATAAACTTCGTGCTACCTACCTTATGGAACGATCTACAAAAAACCCTCAAATTAAGCACTCTAGTCAGTATAAATACCTTCAAGACGCTTTGTTTCCGTATAATCAGAGAAGTATGTAACTGCTTCACCCACTCAGACCCAGTACCGGTGTCTGCACTGGTATATAGCCACGCCTAGACCCAATTTTAAGTACTGACCCCCCAGCTTGTTCCTCACAAGCCTAATAGTGCTTTCTCTTGTCCCCCTGTCTTGTCAACACTAGGCCCGTCCATCCCCTTATCCTTCCTTTCCCAACCTTGGATAGGAGCTCAGTACCCCTGGGTTCTAACATCCTACCATGCCCCATACTTTATAGCATTCATTCCCGGGGCTCACACATACTCCTTTTCTCCAACCACCTTCTCTACTTCCCGTTTTACCAACTCCACTCTGTGAACCATTCCCTCCTAGCCTTTCTCCCCCTCCATCCCTCCCTCCCTTCCCCCCTACCTTCGCCTCTACCAGGTGTACATATATATTTTTTTTCTTCTGTTACTTCCTCCTGCAACCTTAGATAACCTGCTTTATCTTCCTATAGACATTTCTATGTATTTAAATACCCTGTAATCTGTACAATATCTGTATAATTCTATGTACATATGAACTTTTTCTTCCTCTCTATAAACAGTATTTTCTGTATTGCCTTGTAAATACCTTGTTGACCTGTATGTACAATTATTCATGCTCCACCCAGGTCCATCTTGCAAATGAGCTTCTGCTCAACGATGAACGCCTGGTTAAATAAAGACTTGATTGATTGATTGATTCTGAGTACTACATTAAAGCAACAATCTTGGACCCATAATACAAATTGAAGCAACTATTGAGTGATGATGAAGACACGGGTTTCGAGATAAACAAACAAGAAATAATTGATGAGGTGCATGCTGTCATGGAACAGAGTATAACAGCAGCACCACATTCAGAATCTTCTTCACAACACCGCACAGCATCAGGTGAACCATCCTCTACTGTTACAGCATTTTCTCCCTCTTCCTCCTCAACCACTGCAGCCGAATCTTCACTACCAGCCAAGCACAGCACTGTCCCACAGTCACTTGGTTTAGCTTCATGTCTCTGGAGTCACTTAGTAGATGCAAGTGTAACATCTTCTTAATTTGCCGCTTGTAACACAGCCTCATCATAGACCATTGTCAAAATGTACCTGACAGAAATGTACCTGAAAGGAGGGAGAGGGGGGACATGATAGAAACTTTCAAGTACCTCAAGGGAATCAACAAAGTCCAAGAGGGTATCATCTTTCAAAAAATGAGGTGTGCAAGAACAAGGGTGCACAGTTTGAAGATGGGGGGTGGCTCAGAGGTAATGTAAGGAAGTATTTTTTCACAGAGAGGGTTGTGGATGCATGGAATGGTCTTCCGGAGGAGGTTGTGGAGTCAAAAAGAGTAGTTGAATTTAAGCATGCATGGGACAGTCATAAGGCAATTCTAGGGGGTGGAGGTAGAAAGAAGCAGGCTGCTGGTTAACTAGGATCTGCAGCTTATCCATTAGGTAGGGAAATGGGCAGACTGGGTGGGCCAAGCAGTCCTTATCTGCCATCAAATTCTATGTTTCTATATCAGCTGGAATGTTAATCCTTTGCAGTACTGGAAATCCAAACAAACTATGTGGCCTGCATTGGCAAGCATTGCAATGAAGTACATGAACTGCACTCTGACTAGCGTGTGCTCAGAACAATTGTTTAGTTCAGCTGGTAATGTCATTACTGACACACAATCCTGTCTGACACCAGAAAATGCTGAGCGCCTCACATTTCTCAAAGTCAGCATTCCTCACTTTAATTTCAAATATGCCACCTGAATAAAACATACACTGACTGCTCTGAGCAGGCCCTCTCCACAAAACACTTTCAAGAATTTGTGCCTGTGGTGAAAATCTTTTGTGAATAGTGTCTACCACATGAGGTAGCAATTAATTGCAACAAGTCAGGTCAAGACAGACTAGACCAGGCCACTATTATTTGAATGATCACATGAACAGCACAGAATAAAAAAAAAGATAACATCAGTGGGTTCAGAGTCCAAATACAGCACGCAACTGCATTTCATGTCACAAACTTACTTGATGGTACCTGGTACCACTATCTGATCTGGAAAGTAGGGTACTGCTCTCTCCTACTACTACTACTACTTCTTCTATCACTTTTTGTCCTCACAAGTCACAACTACTTCTTATCACTTTTTGACCTTACTCCAGTCCTTACTACTTCTACTTGTCACTTTTTTGCCCTCAGCAACTGATCCTGACTGTACTGTTTTAATTTTTGTACAGTGCATGGCTTAGCAGATGCCTGAAACCCAGAAACTGAATACTCTCTGTATATTTCTCACGTCCCCTATGTTTGGCTGTGACTATGTACTTCACAGAAGAAAATGCTACTAAATAGAAAATTCATGTAATTTCTTTATTGTTTGCGTGTACGTGGTATGCTACCCTGGTTACATCTCACATACAGTAACTGGGCTGAGATTATTATATTACTATGTTTTATTTTTGATACTTAAATTACTTGGCAGTGGCTGGCAGCAATTGTGCAGCTAGGAAGGATGTAATTGTGTTGTGAGTCTGTCATCAGGTCTTCAGGTGGCAGAGGCAAACTTTTTTATGACTGCACTGCACATGACCAATGCGATGTGTGACTGGCTGCCTGCCTGTGAAGTGGTGATCACTATGTCTTTTGTTTTTCTTCTTTAAAGATTCAGCGTGTTGATCAGATTCAGTAGAAGTAATTGTACTAGAAAACTTTACCGCCTCTTTTGGACCAGGTAGTGTACCATATACCAAAGTACGCCGGGGCATGTGAAGCAGTTGCATCATTCAAATGAGTAGGGTGGGCTCTCTTAGTGCTGCTCATTTGATCATTCATATCCATTTCTTTGGCCTGTTCTGCTCTGACTGAAACATCTATCAAAATAATACCCACACAGCACCATTACTAAAAACAAGAAAGGAATCTTAGTTGCCTGGCAGTGCCTGCAGTGCTTTGTAGTGCTATGATATAGGTATTTGCATCTCTCTCTCTCTCTCTCTCTCTCTCTCACCATCTCTCTTTGTCTCTCCCAGCACACTCATGTCACGGACTGAGCAGGATATGCCACCCCACCATTATAGCCCAGCCATGAAGGGGCTAGTAGTGAGTGATTGCTTTTTAACACAGCTGCTGTTTCTACATCCCCCGTCGACAGCCCCCTTCTGCCCAACCCCCCAACTCCATTCCCTGGAATTGCCAGGGCTTACCTTATGCTCTGCCTGGGAGCAGTGCCTGCAGGGAGTCGGGCATCATCCTGCCCCTGGGGTTTTTTATCTTCTTTTCACCCCTTTGTACCTACATACCGTGCAATGGGTGCAGCAGCTGTCTCCATCTCTGCATAGGCAACCAAGCACCCTGGGTGCAGGCAAGCTCCTGTAGCTGTGCCATTCACAGCACAGACCCCCACCCCCACCCCGAGGATGGAGAGCTGTAATACTCAATCCTTGCCTCCCCCACTGGCTCTCGAGTGACCTGAGTCTGTTCCCAAACCTGAGTCACCAGCGTGGCATGAAGTGCGGCATCCAGCACTTCAACCCTCAGCACCACTGGGCCAGCTCGAAGTGATTGCTTTTTTATTTAGCAATTTTACATTAATTTGTATATAAATAATCCATTAAATTATAAATAATTTAATTGATTATTTATATAAAAATTAATGTAAAATTGCTAAATAAAAAAGCAGTGTGAAACAATGCATACAAGTGGCCAAAGTCAGTCACATTTGACACATTTGACTCAGAGAGAACCAGGATCCTAGGTGATAGGTTTAAATGCTTCATTGGCAAGCATTTAAACTAGCCAAGGGGGGAGGCACTGGAAAGGAGCAGGGAAATCCTAGCCCCCCCAAAAAATCACGGTAGTAAGTGCGGTAAACACCAACATAGAGGTGTCGATAGGGAGAAGGGCAGGGGTAAATGGAGAAAGTGACAAAGGCAAGAAGGACAGGGATGGAGCAAATAGGAGTAAGGCCATCAGGAAATGGAGGGTAATGAGTACCAATGCCGTAGTCTGGGCAACAAGCTCCTGAGCTGGTGGCCTTGATGGAAGAGGGATGCCTGATATCATAGCAGTCACAGAAACATGGTACACAGAGAATCATGACTGGGATGTTAACATACCAGGGTACATAACCTACAGGAGAGACAGGCAGGGAGAAGAGGGGAGGAGTAGCTCTCATGTAAAGGAAGGATAAAACAACTGAATAAAAGAGTAAACAGGGAGGAGAGGAGGCACTGTTGGTCACCTTGGAGACTGGAAAGGGCACCACAATCCGCACAGGGGTTGTGTACAGACCCCCATGTCAGGGGAAGGGAATGGACAAGGATATGATAGAAGGCATTCTTAGAATGGCAGAGAAAGAGGAAATACTGTTGATGGGAGACCTGAATATGCCAGATGTTAACTGGAGTACATTTGCTGCAGCCACATCCAAGAGCAGGGCCATTCTTGTTGCTGTACAGGTGGCAGGCCTCTGACAGTTAGTTTCGGAATCCACTCTTGAGGGAGCAATCTTAGACCTTGTACTCTCAAACGGGGGCAGTGAGGGAATCTCAGATCTAAAAGTGGGTTGACACCTGGGAACAAGTGACCATCAAACAGTGTGGTTCACATTAAACTCAGCTACAGAGTCAAGCCATACAAAAGTGTGGGTACTGGACTTCAGGAGGGCTGACTTTGGCAAGATGGGAGAGTGCCTCAGAAAAGCAGTAGCAAACAGGCTAGAAGGAGGTGTAGATCAACAATGGGAATCATCAAAACTGCCATCACAGAGGCAACAAGCCTTTGTGTGAAGCAAATAAACAAATCAAAACAAAAGAAAAAGCCACTATGGTTCTCAAAAGAGATGGCTGTGAAAGTCAGGAAGAAAAAGATAGCATTCCGGAAGTATAAGGAAACACAGAAAGAGCAGGACAGAGAGCTGTACCAGTTAAGGCAGAAGGAAGCAGGGAGGAAAGTCAGAATAGCAAAGTCCCAAACTGAGAAAAAGATAGCCAACTCAGTTAAGAAGGGGGATAAAACCTTTTATAGGTACATCAGCGAGCGAAAAGACAAAGGAGGGATAGTGAGGCTGAATAGAATGAATGGCGTGGGCAGAGGGGGACAATGAAAAACAGGGATACTGGAACGATATTTCTGCTCAGTATTTGCTAAAAGAGAGGGGAAGTGCCTAATCCAATAAACAGAAGCACTCTTGATGGGGGGTCTATCCCAGTCCTTTCACAGAAGAAAGGGTTCTGCAAGAACTCCTAAAACTGAAGGTGGACAAAGCAATGGGGCCTGATGGAATTCACCCCAGAATTCTAAAAGAATTAAGGGGGGAACTAGAGAAACCACTGGCAACTCTTTTTAATAAATCATGGGAGGATGTTGTGGTACCCGAGGACTGGAGGAAGATGGATGTGATTCCCCTTCACAAAAGTGGGACCAAGACAGGGGGAGGAAACTACAGACCGTCCAGTCTGACCTCTATTAGTAGGAAAGTGATGGAGTCACTTCTGAAGGAAAAGAATAGTTGAGTACCTAGAGGCCACTGGGGCACAGGACCCAAGGCAGCATGGGTTCACAGCTGGAAGGTCATGTCAGACTAATCTAATAGATTTCTTTGACTGGGTGACCAAAGTAGTAGACCAGGGAGGGGCTGTAGACATGGCCTACCTAGACTTTAGCAAGGCATTTGACACAGTCCCACACAAAAGATTGATAGTCAAATTAACCAGCCTGGGAATGGGTACCAGGGTGGTAGCCTGGGTAAAACATTGGCTGGAGAACAGAACACAGAAGGTAATTGTAAATGGAGTCCACTCTGAAGAAAGAGGGGTTACTAGTGGGGTACCGCAGGGTTCAGTATTGGGTCCAGTCCTTTTTAATGTCTTCATAAGTGACATTGCAGAGGGACTGGAAGGAAAAGTATGCCTCTTTGCAGATGACACAAAGATCTGCAACAGGGCTGATACACAGGAGGTGTGGAAAGGATGAGAAGGGACTTGAGAAGAGGTTGGAGGAATGGTCAGAAATATGGCAGCTAGGATTCAATGCAAGAAGTGCAAAATAATGCACCTGGGAAACAAGAACCCAGGGGAAGAATACACAATGGGGGTAGTAACAACAGCAAAAAGGAAAGGGACCATGGGTAATCATATCAGATGACCCTAAGGTTAGCAAGCAATGGAGAAGGCATTAGGGAGGGCTGGGGTATACTGGGATGCATAGGGAGAGGCATCAGCAGCAGAAAACAGGAAGTTGTTATCCCTCTGTGATAGACAGTTGGTGAGACCCCATCTGGAGTACTGTGTCCAGTTCTGGAAACCCCATCTCCAAGGACATAGACAGGATAGAGGCAGTCCAGAGGAGGGCAACTAAAATGGCGCAGGGTCTGCAAGAGAAGCTATATGAGGAGAGACTAAAGGAGCTTAATATGTATACCCTTGAGGAAAGAAGGGAGAGTTGGGACATGATAGAAACTTTTAAGTACCTCAGTTGAATCAACAGAGTCCAAGAGGGTAGCATCTTTCAGAAAAAGAGACATGCAAGAACAAGGGGACACAATTAGAAGATGGGGGGGGCGGTTCAGGGGCAATGTGAGGAAGTATTATTTCACAGAGAGGGTAGTGGATGCATGGAACAGCCTTCCTGAGGAGGTTGTGGGGTCTAAAACTGTGGGAGAATTCAAGAATGCATGGGACAGACATAAGGCAATTCTAGTGGGGGGTAGGAAGAAATAGGCTGTTGGTTAAGAAGGATCTGCGGCCTATCCTGTAGGTTGGGAAATGGTCAGACTAGATGGGCCAAGCGATCCTTATCTGCCGTCAAAGTCTATGTTTCTATGTTTAAAAGGAAATTTCCTTTGGGCCTCTGTGTCAAATGTGACTGACTTTGGCCACTTGAATGCATTGTTTCTCATTTTTTCAAATATTTGTCACTAAATCAGAACTAATCAGAACAAATCAGAATGTCATCATGTTCTGGTCCTTATTTAATAAGGAAAAATCCACATAAAAAACGGCTCCAATTCAAATTGTGCCAGTGTAAAGAACAATGAAGGCAATCAAAAAACACAGCACCAACACTTCTTAAAGAATTAAAGCTGTATTGAACTCACACATAGATGAAAGCCAATGTTGAATACAGTAGCGCCATGCAAGGCAACAACAGCTCCAAGAAAAAAACGCCCGACCGGTTTCGCGCCAAAAAGCGCCTCCTCAGGGACTAATTTAGAAATTTCAAAGGCCCTTTATATAGAGCACATAATTTAAAGTGACAGTACACCAAAGAAAATACCGAAACATACAACATATACCAAATAATACAATTAATGGTGATACTTCAAGTTGTGAACCAGTGGCTAGAATTTTTACTGCTTACTATGAGTTGGAAAGATCAGCACTCAAAGCAAGATGTATTTATTGGAATCTCACTAGCCTTGAGGCTTATATCCAAGTGAATCGAGTCCCGAGGGACTCAGTAATTAAATGGCCTGGCATGGTATGGAGCGGCAGGTTTTCAAGGATGTTTGATTAATCAGATGCAAGCAGCTTCTACGCTTTCCTGGAATGTTTAATAAGAGACTATAGAGCACAAAGCTTGTAATTGAGCCTTGTTAGAGCGGAGGAAATTGTCTTCAATGAATTATGGTGCTGATCCGACTATAAAGAACTTGAAAGTAAGCTACGATTGGCAATTATCAAACAGGATGCGCGCTTAAAGCTATTAAAGTAAGGAAGTTTGAACGCGATCGCCAGGATTATGCACTTAATCGAGTATTTACATGGAAGGGTCTGAGACTACTGGAAAGCATAAGCGGGCACTAATAGGAATAAAGCACAGCAAAATAAATCGATTTTGCGTACATAATGTTAACAGTGATAGCAGCTTTCATTCAACTTCTGATTCATCTGAGGACCCCTTGAAGAAAAAGAAAAAGGCTAACAACAGCCAGCCACAGTCACAATTGCTCAGAACGCCTAGTGAGATTCGAGGTAGATCAAAGACACGGCGAGGTGGGCGCGAGACTTAAGAACAAAGGTCTCCGATGGTGCAAACGGCATCCCTCTGTAATGCAGAAAACCCCGCAGAAATTCAGAGGGAGGTCAACACAGTGAATGTTATAAATTTATCTGATGCCCACCACCAAAAATCAGGTTTCTGTGCTGGAGAAGGGATTAAAATTTATACCTACGGCAGTGCTTCTAAATTTACTAATTTTTTGGACATTAAAAGATTCACTAGAAAATTGAGCATTAAATCTTTTTTTAGTAGACAATACGGACAGTGTCTGGATGATGAATTGTCAGCGTCTGAAATATCTCAAATACAACAACAGGAGGGTCATCTTTTAAATTTCAAAGGTCCCTCTACCTTTAATCCACCACCTTCAGCTGCTATTATGGTTTTTGAAATGGCATGTTTAAATGACATTGATTCTATGTTCGAGAAACAGACTTCCCATTCATTTTGTAATCTTACTCATGGGGAGAAGGAAGCATTAACTGAATTGGAGAACAATTGCTCAATTACCATTAAACCAGCGGATAAAGGGGGAGCTGTGGTGGTATTGAATACTGAGGATTATATACAAGAAGTATATCGTCAGTTGGGTAATGATACTTTTTATAGACCCCTGGAAAAAGACCCTACATTGGATTTTAAAAATAAATTGATTCTTACCTCTTCCAGGCATTCCAGGACGGTATGATTTCTAAAGATTCCCTTGATTTTCTTACAAGTGCAACATCCAGTGAGGGCTACCATATTATGTCCTGCCAAAAGTCCACAAAGTATCAATGATGTCCTCAGGAGACCCATTGTTTCAGGGATTGGTTCTCTTACTGAACCCTTTCCCAATATGTGGATGCCCATATCACAGGATATAGTGGGAGCATTACCTTCTTATAAGGGACACCACACAAACTTTGGGTATCCTGGATGACTTACAAATTGAGCAATCATGGTTGCTGGTGTCTTTGGATATTGAACCTGTACCAATATACCACATCAGGGTGGACTCAAGGTATGTACCTTTGTTAGACTCTTTCTACTACCCTGGATGTATGAAAAGATTTTTGGTTCAATTAGCTGAATTTGTGCTAAAATTTAATGTTTTAGCTTCCAGGAAATATTATCACCAAATTAAAGGGACAGCTATTGGAGCTTCATTTGCTCCCAATTATGCTAACCTTTATTTGGGACAGTGGAAAGGGATGTAATTTATGATCGGCATAATAATCCTTTCTATGATAAGATCGACCTATGGAGACGCTTTATTGATGATGTTTTGTTGGTGTGTGGGACTTCACTTGAGCTGGAAAGTTTTGTGGAATATTTACATCTGTCAAATCCACATTTGAAATTTTCAGTACAAGCAGATTCTAGGCATATTAGTTTTTGGATTTAGACATTGTGAAATTAGAGGATGGTACTATTTGTCGTCCGATTTTAATGAAACCTACAGATAGAATTTCTATTTTACATGCCTCTAGCTGTCACCCATGTCACACCATCAACAATATTCCAAAATCGCAATTTATGAGGGTTAAGCGCAATTGTAGTGAACTTGGAGAGTCTGTAGCTCGTATGTCTGAAATGGCAGAGAGATTTATTAGTAGAGGGTATGCCGCTGGTGTGTTGCAAAAATCGATGGATCAGGTGCACAACATGCCTAGGAATGAGCTATTACAATATAAAGCTAAACCAAAAAATGATGAAGTTCTTAATTTTGTTACAACTTCTGGTCAGAATACAGTAGGGATCAAGGATATTATTGATAGACATTGGTCTATCTTAAGTACAGATAATTCATTACGAGATATAGTCAAAACCAAACCTAGGTTTGTCTATAGAAGGGGTAGGAACATTTCAGATTTGCTAGTATATTCATACCAACTGTAAGTAAATTTAATACCAGTTGGTTACCTTCTCCACCAGTGGGCTTTTTCGTTGTGGGTATTGCAAATTTTGTAATATCATGGAACAGAAAAACATTTTTCTTCAGTTAATGTTAACAGGCAGTTTGAGGTGCAGACAGTTTATTAATTGTTCCTCCACAGGGTGGTATATTTGGCTACTTGTACCTGTGGTGCCTTCTATATAGGTAAAACATCGAGGGCATTCAGATTGCGGGTTTGTGAACATGTCAGTGACATTAGATGTCACAATGATAGAAATGCTTTAGTGCAACATTTACAGTCACATCATTATGACACAAAACATTTCTTTACTTTTTGTGGTATTGAAAAGGTGAATATTGGCCCATGTGGAGGGGATTTGGAAAATAAAATCTTGTGTGGAGAATCATTTTGGATCTATACATTAAATGCTTTAGTATATCCAGGACTAAATGACGCTTTTGACATTGCATCATTTCTGATGTTTAACTATTCAAAATAATGAAATTTGAATGTTAATGCACATGGTATTTTTGTATATTTTTGTGTGGTTTATATTATTCTCCTTTTTTTTTTTTTCCTTCTTTTAGGTTGGAGTTCCCTCATTGATGTTCGGTATATAATATAATATTGCTGGTTGAAATTTATATATCGATATATTTATATATACATGTTTTTGAGTTTTCTCTGAATTTGAAATTTACTTGAAATTTATTATATTTTTATTACCATTTTGTTATTTAGTTTTTGCACTCATATTTTTGTATATGTTGTATGTTTCGTATTTTCTTTGGTGTACTGTCACTTTAAATTATGTGCTCTATATAAAGGGCCTTTGTAATTTCTAAATTAGTCCCTGAGGAGCCGCTTTTTGGCGCGAAACCGGTCAGGTGTTTTTTCTTGGAGCTGTTGTTGCCTTGCATGGCGCTACTGTATTCAACATTGGCTTTCATCTATGTGTGAGTTCAATACAGCTTTAATTCTTTAAGAAGTGTTGGTGCTGTGTTTTTTGATTGCCTTATTTAATAAGGGTCAGAACTTCACAGAGTTCTCCCAGCCCTAGTAGGTACCCTGGAATGACCACAACACCAACATGACCCGAGAAAACAAACTGCAAGTCTTTTTTGTGAACCAAAATTTAGCAACTTCTGCTTGTCAATGCAATAGATGAACTATTTAAAACACTGCTACACTGACATTCTTTAGAATTGTATGTCATTACTTGTGCTCTTGTAGCATGAGATATCCTATTCATGTAACCTGAATACTTGCATTTTATTCTATGTATTGTATTGTAATATCATTGTGTAATGCTATACTATGGCTTTGTAACAGAGCCTTTTGTGGTAAAATAGACCAAACTTAAAAATAAGATATGTTGAGGCATGCTCGAGCCACAGACCATCATGGACGCTTAGTTTTGCTCCTCTGAACCATTAAGATAACTATTCATTTGAAATCCACTCCTGTCTGCACCATTCTCCCCTATTTCCCCACAGTGTTGCATTAATTAGGTACTTACGAAATTTAACGTCAAGCCTCGATATTTCCCTCAGTGGCAGAGTTCTCTCTTTGCACTTTTGGCAGTGATTCTCTACCAGTGGGAAATGGCTGAAATGTCTGGGACCCCTGCAACAACCACTGATGCAGCAGAGATCAAGGGGCTCATCCAGCTTGTTCTTAAGGAAATCAACTTCTTCAGGACTACATTGGCCATCCTGAAAGTCACAGTCCATAACCTTCATGCTAAAGTCCAGGATACTGAAACGCATATTTTCTATATTGATGATAAAGACAACAGGCTCGAGGCTTGCATTTAGGAACTGGAGCGGATGGTTGTGCCCCTGTGGGAATGGGCTGAGGATGTGGAAGTTAGAAGCTGGTGTAAAAATGTGAGACTTGTCAGCTTCCCAGAAGGCACTGAAAACAAAGATGTGGCAGGATTCCTTCTGAAAGAGCTCCCACACCTCCTCCAGCATACCTGGAAGCAGCCCTTGGAGATCAACAGGGCATATCAGCTCTTGGACCTGTACCCAAGCCTGGCAACAGGCCTCACCCTATTTTAGCCTGCTTCTTTTGCTATCCCAGTAAAGAGCTAATCCTGACTTTAGTTAGAGACTGGGAACCATTCAGCTGGAGGTGCCACAGAATTTATGTTTTTGCAGATTAATCTATGGAAATAACTCAATGCCACAAGGGTTACACAGAAGCCAAGAGGATCCTGCCTGACCTGAAGATCCCCTACCTCTTCCTCTATCCAGCCAGGCTTACCCTAACCTGGAATGGTGTTTCCCACTCCTTCCAGTTCCTGGAGAAGGTGCATCAGTCTATTGCCAGACAAGGCCCAAGCACTACTACAGCCCCCAGGAATCTACAGACCTTCAGAGCAATCAGACCCCCCTCAGCAGGGATGGCAACTGCAGCATCCCCCTGCCGATGACCATGCAACTGCTTCAGGCCAAATGGATTGGCAGACATCAAAAGCTGAGAGACAGGTGTGGCAAACCCACACAGGACTTTAGGGTATGGGAGCATAGTTGGGACATTAGTCACTTTGCCACCAGGATGGGACTCTATAGATGAGCCTGCACCAAAGCAGCCAGGGACTTCCAGCAGTCTGACACCAGAGATGTCTCTTCTGGACCCTCTGAAGAATTCATGCACCACTCTTCTTTTGAACAACTGTAAGACAGTGAAATCTTCTTCTGGGCTGACCAAGTGGCGATGCACAGAGAATCTGGAATGGCGACCAGCCAGCAGCACCACACTCCAAGCATTAGTAAAGAAAATCCCCCAAGGGTCCATGAGGTTAGAAGGATGACCTCCCCCACAAATAGCCCAGTAAAGAAAATCCCCCGAGGGTCTGTGAGGGCAGAAGGATGCCCTCCCCCACAAACAGCACAGGTACAGCAACAAGCTCCGATCCGAACTGGGACCGTGGTGTTTTAGCATCTGGCTGCAGAGGACTTGGCGCCTTTTTTTTATTCAAATACAGAGCACCTTTAACTTTTATTTTAATTCGTCCCATGAATGAAGATATAATTTTCTCTGCCTGTCAGGCTGAATCCCTTGATTTTTTAATGCTCCTTTTAGCAGACTTAATTTTATTTAAGTAGATACTGCAAGAAAGCTGACTAGGTTTTACTGCATGTAAATCCTCACTGTATATTGCATATGAAGCTAACCAAATCGTGACCATTACTACTGTTTGAATTTGCTTTTTGCCATAGCAGTACTGTATGTGCTACTGTTGACCCTTTTACTTTTAATTTTATCCTTGGCAAGATAGTCTGCAGTGAAACACTGTTTGATACTCGCTAGTGAGAATTAGTAAAACCGCTTTTAAATTTGAATTACTACATAGCAGTCATAGCCTGCTGTAGTGCTGAATTAATTACTTGGGACAGGTTACACAGCTTCTCTTGGAGCACACTACCATCCCCCTCCCCCCTCTCTTTGTTTCAGCAGTCTCTCCCCAAAAAACATACCTGCTTTTAACTCTCCTGTTCTTCTCCTTCCCTTTACAGTAAAGAAAATCCCCCAGTGGTCCATAAGGGCAGAAAGATGCCCTCCCCAACAAACAGCCCAGGTACAACAACAAGCTCTACTCCGAATTGGGACCATGGTGTTTTAGCATCTGGCCGAAGAGTTCCCTGCCATCACTACGCTATGGCTCCCCACCACCACCCTTGGTCGTCTGTGTATTATATTGTCAGAGACACGTGACCCCAGAAACCAATCAGGCAACTTTCCCATCTGCAGGCTATCAGCACCTGCCACTAGTGGCTGCTGTTGCTGACAAATCTCCCTTACACACTGTCTGGTGTGTGAAATTTCAGTTTGCTCATAATCCCACTCTGTCTGCTAACCTTATATCTCCTCCCCTCTCACAGCAACAATAAGCTTATCGTCTTCCTTTACTCATGGCATTTACAGCTATATATCCTATACTAAATACCATCCCACATACTGTTAGCAATGCTACTATCTCTCTCTCTCTCTCTCTCTCTCTCTCTCTTACACAGAATGATGATCTGGCTTATTCTCCTCTCTATAACTCTCCCCCTCGGCGTGCCTCCCCCCTACCCCCTCCCTGTTCAACCTCACACTACCCCTCCTCCTGCTCCCCAACTACTTCTTCTGCTGCCAGCCCTATGATTACTCCTTCAGTAACCATGTCCTACCCACCCTACCTCTCACTTGCTCCTAGCCACCTACTCCCAGCAGCGCCGGCCCCCCCCCTTTACATATAGCCCAGAAATACTGTGCTTTCCTGTTCTCATCTTGTTAACAAACTACCTTAACTTGCAGGCCCGGCGCTGTGTATTCACAAGATGACCCTAAATAGTGCCTTTTCCAGGATCTCCATTATCCTTCTGCTACTTATGGGCAATATACACCCCAATTCTTGCCCCTCTACTCCCACCCCTTTCCTGTCAATGCAATCCAAAGGGTTACAGCTGGCCACCATAAACATATGTAGCCTCCAAAAGAATCTAGCCCCACTCCAAGCATGGATCTACCTTCACAGCCCCGATGCACTAGATGTAACTGAAACATGGCTAACCCAGAATACCCCAGACTCGGCTGCCTACATATTGGGCTAGACATTGCTCAGATCGGTCAGACTGGATAGGCGGGGTGGTGAGAGTGCACTGTACCTTCGGGACCACCTACAAGGTCTTACAATTCCTACAATGAACCCCGTGGCAGGTGCACAGTCCCTCACCCTTAAGATAGCAGTCAGCAACTCAGGTAAATCTCTCTACCTAATGTCAGTCTACGTACCCCCTTGCAACCAAAAGGAGGCTTTCTCATCCATCCTAAATATCACCACCTAACTGCCAAAAAACTCAGAAATCATTGCCCTAGGTGATTTCAACACTAACTGGCTTGCCCCCCAAACATCCTCCATCAGGGATGTAGTCGCAGCCCAAAATCTAACACAGGTAGTCCTTACCCCTACCAGAGTAAACCACCATAGGGGCACTATTTCCCTCATTGATCTCATCTTCACAAACCAACCTGAGCACTTACAGGATGTTCAGGTCCTCCCAGACTCACTCAGTGATCAGTCCCCTGTTACCTGCCGCTGGTCAAATAGCTGGAGGCCCCCCCCCGAGGATCGCCATGTATCGCTAGCTAAAGACGGGGTCCCTGGCACATCTCCAAAACCATCTCCTCAGCCTCGAATGGTCTCCACTAGATCACCTGTTGTCGGTGGATGCTGCCCTGTCCTTCTTCATCAGCTCCTTCCAAGCTGCCTGTGATATCTTTGCTCCCTTTGTTAAGCGGACTGAAAAAACTAAATCCTCCTCGTAGGTAAGTCAGTCCTTGCTTGACCAAATGAAGGCCCGTGATAACCTATGGCACCGTGCCCTAGAGTCTGGTCACCCCTCTGATCACCAACTGTATCATGCTGCTCGTAACTCATGCACCTGGGCTATCCTCCAGGCTAAGGCAGCTTCCTATCGGTCCCACTTTACTGCCACCTCGGGAAATAGGAAGTGGGTCTGGGAAAATATGAAAGAGCTCAGTGGCAAATCTCCCTCCCCTCTTCTCTGTGCTTATCATCGACGGAGTTTCCACACAAGACCCTAGTAGATAGCTAATGCCTTCAATGCATCTTTCTCTGACTTCAACTATATCCTCCCTCCTGACTTCTTTTCTGCATCTACTGGACAGTTCTTGCCACCCCCCCAGTACTCCTCATTTTTACTTCAAAATGATCTCCCCTAGCGTTTCTCGCACATATCTCGCCAAGTTCCTTGGAAAGACAAGGCGGTGTGGTGACTCCCTCGATGCAAAACTGCTCTCCTTGACCCTGGATGCAGTCCTAGCACCCCTAACAAAAATACTCAACATGTCCCTGTGCCTAGAGCAGTTCCCTACACTATGGAAAAGGGTGGTTATCACTCTAGTTCATAAAAATGGTGACCATTCCTCTAGTAGTAATTATAGGCCCATTTCCATACTTCCTCCCCTCTCTAAAGCACTGGAAAAAATAACTGCAGATCAACTTACTGACTATTTAGACTCACACCATCTACTGTGCCAGCAGCAGCATGGCTTTAAGAAAGGGCACAACACAACTACTGCACTGCTTGAGTTTACCTCCTTCATCCATGATGCCCTTGACCAGGGAACCCTGGCTGGGTCTGTCTATACTGATCTGTCTAAGGCTTCTGAGACTGTCAATCATAGTATGCTGATTAACTCCCTGCTCTCTGTTGTTGTATACCAAGAGACAGCTGACTGGTTCTCCAACTATCTCCATGGCCGTACCCAGCAAGTAAAAATAAATAGCACCCTTTCTATTAGCCTTCCAGTCCGGGCGGGTGTCCCACAAGGGCCCATCCTTGGCACACTCCTTTTCTCCCTATACCTAAACTCCCTCCATCTGGCCTTCTCTGGGTGCCTGCTCCTTTATGGCGATGATGCTGTGATCTTTAGCCAGCACCCAGACCCTACCCAGCTCCAATAATCCTTGCAGGGCTCCTTCACAGAAATAGAATCATGGTTCTCCTCCCACAAACTTGTCCTCAGCTACAAAAAAAGAAAGGTCATGCAATTCACCCGCCCTTAACATAAATACAACACGACCACACTATCCATACTGAATTCCCAGGGTATCACGCCAGAATCAGTTGCCAGTTTTAAATATCTAGGGGTTCACACTAGACTTGGCCCCTACCTTCCATGAGCATATAGCATCAACTTGCTCTACAATAAACATTAGAATTAGTCTCCTGTATAAATATAGGCCCTGTCTCCCTCCCTCCTGATTCCCTCCGTTTAGCCATCTCTAGCTCCATTCTTTCTGTGGTAGACTATGGCATATTCATATTTGGCGCCGCCTCCGACACTGCCCTGACCAGCATTAAGTGCACCCTTAACAAAGCCTGCTGACTGGCCATAGGCTGCGATTGCCTCACACATACCTGTGACCTCTACCAACGGTCATCATGGCTAAACCTTAAGGGTCGCCTACTCTATCAGACCTGCTTATTGGCCAAAAAATTAAACTAGGGCAAGCTCCCCCTGGCTGTCTCTCACTCCTCCAGATGTGCTTGCCAATGAGGGCCACATGACACTCTGTCGCCACTGCCTTTCACATCCCTTTTGCAAGGACCACTGCCAGCCAAAGGTCCTTTTGATACGGGGCACCACTCTGGATGAACTCCCTCCCTAATACTGCCTTATCTATTCCCAGGCTAGGGCCTTTTAAATCTGAGCTACATACCCACATTATGTCCAGCTCTAACTGTGATTGCAGATAAACTCCTCTAGCAATGGTTAAGTTCCATTGCTAAATTTACTCTGATTCTAATTTATGATTCACAGTTACACACCTTCGGTGTTTGCTCTGTATATGTATTATCCATTTTGTCTCTGTACTTAGTCACTGTACTTATCATACTCTGTATTTGTCCACACTCAATGTATGACGTGGAGCCTTTGTAAATGAGTCCCTGACTCAAAGGGTTGTAATTCTGAGACTTTATGTAAATAAATAAAATAAAATTACTTCCCTACCAGACTGCAAAACTTGAGGGGATAACCATATACAGACCTTACCCCCTCTGGCTGGACTGCTGTGATTTACTGACTGAACTATCTGCACTGAGTGGTAATGTCCTTATGTAGCAGGTAGTTCTAGCTTCTGCTTTCTCCCCTTGTTCTTGTTCCCCCTGTGGTTTCACTGCTTTTCTTTCCTCTCTTGGACTACTCTCCACCTTTCCCCTCTTTCCCTCTACTTCCTTGCTCTTCTGCCTTGCTCTGCCTGTACTTTTTCTCTCCTCTCTGCTACAGGGACAGACCCCCCATCTGATCCCTTCTTCCTGGCTGTACTTCTTCTTTTTGTGTCTCTGTTACCCTGCCAAGTTTGGGGCAGCTCCCCTGGCATTGCAGGTTAATCATTGCCTGCTGAGGAGCTTCGGATTATCAGACTCATCCTGAGATTAATTTGAGAGCTATTTGGCTGATCGGCCACTGAGGGCAGATCATCTGGGTGTATTGTCAGACTGCAGAACTATAGAATAGGGGGGATCCCAGGGATCTATCCTGGGACCCATTTTGTTCTGTTTGTAGACGAGTTGCCTTCACTTTTAGTGAAAAGTGACATTATAATATACACCAATGATATAATCCTTTATAGTAGCTCTCCTAGTGTGGAAACCATAAATTCTAAATTAAATGTTAACTTCCATGCCTTGGATTCATGGCTTTGAAAATATCATTTACTCCTGAAGAGTAAAAAGAAACAAAGAATATGTTCTTCGGATCCAGTCAATTATTGTCCAAGAGCATATCTCTTGTAGTTCAGGATACTACTGGGGTTCAACTTGAGCAGGTCTCCCATTTCAAATATTTGAGGATCGTACTGGATCCCTGTCTTACACAGTCTCTACATATAAAACATATCTGTAGGCAAATTAATCAGAGACTGGGTTTACTGTTTAGGTTGCAGAACTCCTTGACTGTACAAGCTCATTTAGTGGTTGCAAATAATGTCCTGTTATCTATGATGAACTCTAATTCATTTTTATTTTCTGGATTAACAAATCTGATATGTCACTGCTTACTATCGCTTTTCATGCTGTCTGTAGGTTTGCCCTGAAATTACCCTACAGTCTACACCATTGCACTCTGTATCAATTGGTAGGTTGTTTACCCCCAAACTTAAGTTGTTCATTTAATCTTAAGTGCTTAACAAGCAATGTTCTAAGGCTGGGGATTAATTCTCCTTTATTTTCAATGTATGAATTTAAGACAGCTGACAGGACCTTATGCTCTAATACTACATCTAGACTTGTTATCTCAAAAGTTAACACAAAGATGGGTGCTCGTGCTAATTCTGTAAGTGCAACAACAAACTGGAATAACTTACCAGTGTCCTTATTACAGGACTTGGAACATGAGACTTTTAAAAACATCTTAAAAATTACTATCTCATCCTTTTAACATGTAAATGCTATCATTGATTGTTAATGTATTGATGTCATGTTATTATATCAAGTTTATATTCTAATTGGCTGTTGTTAAATGTAACATCTGGACTGCAATTATGGTCACGGTTCGTGTATGAAAAAGGGCCGTGGCTCATTACACTCACCTAATTAACAAAAGTTTAAATAAAAATAAAAAAAAGCTATAATTTTACTGTGTGCTGTGTGTACTCTGCATTTTATATCAGGAATGTAGTCTTTTAATGCTTTCTCAGTAACTGTTGGGTGGCAGGTTGAAATTCAGTTGGCAGGGTGGGAACTGGGTCAGCAGATGAACCCCTATTTCAGTCTAGTCTTGTAACCTCAATTTACCTTTATGTGGTCCCCAATGCTGGAGTCAGACAATCCCCACCCTTCTTATGGATTGGCTGTCTCCCCAAGTCACTGTTCATTGCTAGCCACACTCAGTCACTCTGCCTGCAGGGTCTCCAACCCCCAGTGGCATGGCCAACCTTTTTCCCTTTCCTTTCGAACGTGTGCGCATTTGTGCAGCCTGCACATACAGAGGGAAAGTGGCTTTTTGGCAGAGCAGTGTGTCTAGGAAATTGGGAGCCTACTGCACCTCATTCCTGTGTGCTTCTCCCTCAGATGTACTCATGGGGCCCTTCCTTATTTACTTTGGATGCTGCACTCTGTACATCCATCAGTGAGTGATCATCCCCATTGCGAACATTAACAATGTCTGTCCATTGCTCCCTCTCCCCCCTTGCTCCCTTCTATCCTCCTTGCTTAGGGTGGGCAGTTTTGCCTCAGTCCCTGGCATATGCACCCTTAGGGAAGTAATATGCCTGCTTATCAGGTTGCTAATTGGCCAGTTAGGGCTGTAGTGATCCCTACCCTTCTTTCTTCAGGTGTGCTGAGAGGTTGCCTTTTGCTTTAAATCCTGTTAGCCTAGCACTGATTGCATGGCAGTCTGGATGGTAGTGCCTTATCACTCACCACAAACCCTGCCAACCTCACCACTATAGATTGCAGCCATCCTTATCAAGACTTTATTTTTCCTTTAGATTCAGTGAGGGGAGGATGGGTGCCTACTGCTTAGATAAGGACATGTTCTGTGTGCCCCCATCCACTCTGTCCTCACCCACGAGAAGCCCAGGTGAGGGGAAGAAAAATTAGAAAACACCATTCGGCCATAGTGGTATGAAGCAGTGTTCCACCTCAGGCCTTGCACTGCCTACTTGTTTACCCTCCACAACATCCAGACTGAACTCCTCTCAAGCTTGGAAAACCCAAGGGGCTGCACCACAGGAGGTAAACTGTGGGGAACTGTAGTGGCGGGTTGTAAGCACCAGAGATGGTAGATGATGAAGCTGGGGGTGGGACACTAATGATAGGGATTGACCAAGCAGAGTAAGAGAGCAAAAGGAATAGAAAATAAACCCCTATGTATTAATGACTTGGTGGAGGAGGTCTGCAGCAGGCTGTGGGAATTTGATGATTGCACTAAATTGGCAAGTAGAGTGGGCACAGATGAAGGGAAATGCACTGTAGAGGGTCCTGTACACATTACAGTAGGTACATTAACTGAGAAATGAGAACAAAGTTTTAAGTATGTAAGTATATTTATTTATTTAAGAGTTTTACCAAGAAGACATGCTGAGCAGAGTATCGCTCAATTCCAGAAGCATCCTGGGAACAGTACATGAAAATAAGGAGGCCAACAATAAAGATACACTAATACAGAGCATATGGCTACAAGAGCTCATTCCGGTAGCCAGGGCCCAAATTGTGTAGAGCTTTGCATGTTAACAACACTTTCTTGAAGGGAATGCTCCATCTCACTGCTAGTCACTGCAAAGTCTATAATACTGGGGAGCTGCACTTGGATCAGAGAACTCTTATAATGCACATGGCTGCGGCATTTTGCACTAGCTGCAAGTAGCACATCAAACCTCCAGATTGACTGAGGTTTAGAGCATTTCAATAATCCAGTCTGGATGTGATGAAGACATGCTCCAGTGATTTCAGTTCCTCGGGTTTCAGATAGGGTTTGCTCTGGGTGACAACTGCTGACACCTGATGATCTTCTTTGAGAACATCCCCCTCCATTGATTCACATCATGGAACTGTAAATCATCAGCATCGGGACCACCCGGAAACATTTGCTAGTTGGGGCTGCTCACGTTGATGTGTGTTGTCCCCACCTATATAAAGTGGGTGGCCACATTATACCTCAGTTCTTTCTCCTGCAGTCAACCACTCGTCAGCCCATCGCTGCTGAAGAATGCCATTGAACTCTGAAAGTATTGCTAAGGCTTCTACTTCATTGTTATTTTAATTATTTATGCTACCAACAAAGGAAAAGGAACCACAGTACCATTATTTATTCCTATGTCAGATACATGTAGTTGTCCCTATGTGAATAGTGCCATTGTAACTGTTGTACTGTCTCTTTATGTGGAACCTTTCTAAAAGAGCTCTTGGCTCAAAGGTGATATCCAAATTGTTAAATAAAGAAAGAGATAACTAAAGTGTGGTTGTGGTAAAGGAAAGATCTGCAAAGATGATGACTTCTCGTGTATTCACTGCTTAGACCTTGTTCACAGTGTGAAAGCCTGTTGCATTTGCCAGGACCTTAAGCAGACCACTTAGAGGCCTCACAATTCGGCCTTGGAACTTTATTCAAAAATCAAGGGAGTGGAGGATAAACAGGACATGTCACAGGCAGTTTTGCAGTCATCTCCTGTTCTGTCTCTCCTAAGCTTGATGTCGAACCTGTGTTCTCTGTGGTTGATAGCATCGGCCACTGATTCTACCAAGAAAAAGGACAAGTCTGCTAAATTGGTGGGTAAGAAATACCATGCAGAGAAGGATAAGCAGAGGCACAGGGAAAAGGCTGCCTTTCATGACCGGTTCTGGTCTTCTCTTGAGAGATAAGTCCTCTGACAAAGACAGATCACAGGCCAAAGACTAAAGTTCTGCTCCCCCCCAACACCCAACTCTCAGACACTAAGGTCAGGGTCTGGCACAGGCTCTAATCCCTGCTGGGCAATGCACAACTGATTTCATCAGGCACTGCCCCATCACAGGTTCTGTCATAGATGACACCATTTGTTTCCATCAACATGCAGATGCTGTATCAGACAATGACCGAGATTTTCCGAAAGCTTCTGACCCTGATTTATTTGTCACTGCCATCCCTGTTGCCTTGTCATGGCAGTCAGGGCCATTGCCATTGGCCTCATCAAAGACATAGGAATATCACTGTACCGAGCAAGGACCATTTTCCATTGATACTTGTTCCTTTGATGGTTCCTCCATCACAGCCTCCTCTTGCCATTGACCCACTGCATGTAACTGTTAACGTTGTGGAGGAATTGGAATGCAATCTTGAGTATATGGAGGAGGAATTTGAGGAGGAGGAGGAGGAGGAACATCTGAACCACTTTGATGCGGTTGGCTCAAGTTCCAATTTATCCTTCTGTAGTGAGAAGAGTGTGCTGAACACTCTTCAGTACCCTCCTGAGGATGCCTTCTTTCAGCCTTTCCTCAGACAGGTCCAGTCCAAGCTGGAATTTGTGGCAGAGGAAGATGATTTCTGTAAGATAAATCTGTATGAGTTCTTTGAGATGTCTGCCTCCCCTACTGTGACTATACCTCCTATCTATTTGGCTCTAGAGAATGCCAATCTGGCCTCTTCGCACAGGCCTTGTGCTTTACCAGCTGTGTCCCATAAGATCAGAAAAACAGTATCCTACTCCTTTGGGGAAACAAAAATATTATTCCTCTCAACCAGAGCTGGATTCTGTGGT
Organism: Neoceratodus forsteri; assembly: GCA_016271365.2. NCBI lineage: Eukaryota > Metazoa > Chordata > Ceratodontiformes > Ceratodontidae > Neoceratodus > Neoceratodus forsteri. Next base: position 379,638,647 of record CM057449.1, read on the forward strand.
TATAATGGCTGCTCTTTACAGGTCTAAGGCTCCTAAACATATGACCTCTCTTATTCCTAATACGGAATCCAGGAGGCTTGATATCATGGGTAAAAGGACATATGCTTCAGCTTCCTTTGGGATCCGTATTGCCAATAACCAGGATTATATGATCAAACATCAGAATTGCTAGTGGAAGTCTATGGCTGCCATGGCTGACAAGCTGCCAGATGGCCCTGGCAAAAACTGTGGTCTAGCAGACTGTTGCCAATGGCTTGTAGGCTGGTAAGCACCTGTATCAGTCAAGTTTATGATGACTCGGATGCAGGTAATTGTGCAATTGTTTCTGGCATTTTCCTGCACCATCACTCCTGGTTATGTGTTGCTGGCTTTGACTCTGATTTCCAACAATTGGTCTTTAATGCTCCCTTTAAAATTAAACAGCTTTTTGGTTCTGATACTGAGTCTGTCCTGATGGCCCTCCAGATGTTAAAAATGACCATAAGGCCCCTACATACTCTGAATCCTAAGCCCTGGGGTAAGGGCTGGGGTTCCTTTCATAGGCCCTATGTCCACCCCAGAAGGGGTTATCATAGGGGACCTGGCTGTGGCTCTCGGTGATCTCATGCCTCCTATCAGGCCAGTTTGCCTCCTGGTGCACATGAAAGCCTCACCAGAGGTTCTGGTATTGGTGGCCCTCCCGCTGTCCCAATGCCTTCTGATTCCCCTTCTCTTCCTCCAGCCCTTGCAGATCTGGGCATCTGGGTGGGGGCCATATTTCCCCCTTCCTACCAAAGTGGAGGGAAATCACAACAGATGCTTGGGTGCTGGAGGTGGTTTAGTGAGGACATGCCCTAGAGCTCCTTTCTGTCCCTCTAGTAACCCTCCCTTGCCAAACTGTTACCCTCTGGGACATCTTGCCCTCCTGAAGGAGCAGGATCAAACCATCCTCAGCAAAAGGGCCATAGAACCCATTCTGGTTACTGAAATAAACTTGTGCTACTATTCCCAGTACTTCCTGGTACCAAAATGGACCAGGGATTTACAGCCCATTCTAGACCTCTGAGACCTTGGCCTGTTTGTTGAATGCAAGCAATTTTGAATGGTCTCTTTGCAGTCCCTCCTCCTCCTACTTTTGCAAGGGGATTTGATGGTTGCCCTGGATATGAAGGATGCTTACCTCCATATTAAAATCTGCAAGTCCCACAGACAGTACCTGCTAGTTATGCTCCAAAGCTTGCACTATCGGTTTCATGTTTTGTCATTTGGTTTGTCACCGGGACCATGTGTCATTACCAAATGCTTTACAGTTGTTGCAGCCACACTCAGAAGGCAGGGCCTGTATTTTATTTATTTATTGAAATGTTTCACCAGAAGGGCATACCGAACAACAAGTTGCTCATCTCATGGTGCAACCTTGGGGGGAGGAGAATACATAAGGATATGACAGATACAGTGTACATATACATTAAATGGTTGGAAAACAATTACAGATTATATAGGAATGAATACAACATAATGCAGCAGTAATACACGATACAGACAATACAGTTTGCAATAATTCAACAAAGGTATTAAACAGAATGTGAAACAATAAAGCTGGCTATACAACAAAAAACTAGCTGAACAATTGTAGTGCTATGAAATATCAAGAGTGGGCTTCAGGTGGGACACAAGTTCTGTAATAGGAGTAAAAGGAGAGGTGAATGTGGAAAGGAGAGAGGGGTAGGGAGGGTGGCTTCCAACTCCAGTTGACCCTCCAGGGTGCTATAAACCCTGCCAGGGGGTAGGGAGTTGGCAGGCAGGAACTAAGTACAGGAGTTAAGGAGAGTTAAAGCAGTAACAACAGGGAACGAGGAAATTGGGAACAGGTAGGGGAGGAATGCCATAATTGAGGGGGGAGGGAGTTCCAGGTTTTAGGGAACCAATAGGCAAAGTTTGTCTGGCTGATAAGGGGGGAGTGGTATGGGACCACCAATGTGCATGTGTCACTAGATCTAAGGCAGTGGGAGGAGGGAGGAGGAATGAAGAGAGAGAGGATGAGAGGTAGGAAAGGAGTTCACCAAGCCAGAATTTGGAGGTTAGTTTGACACAGTGAGAGAGATGCCTGTTTGATAGTGATGGGAGTATGTCTTCCCATAAATTGACAATTGGCTTCTGAAGGCCCTGTTGAGAGGGACTATAGTGTTCACAATGTTCCGCACCAGACAACTACTCAAACAGTTGGGAATTCTGGTGAGTGAGCTTAAGTCAGTTCTCACTTTGTGCCAATGTCTCCTATACAAAGGGTCTGTTCTGGACATTTCTTTCCTTGGACCATGCTATAGTCCTGGTTGCCCAGGCTTAGTCGGTCACTTCCAGATGTCTTTTAAAATGGTTTTTTCTCATGGCTGTTGCCATTCTGAATGTTCCACTGCATGTCTACATATGAGGATTCAAAAACATTTCCTTTGTGTCCAGTGGGCTCAGCATTCTGGCAAGCTGAAGTGTCTCATAGAAGTGAACCCTAGGCTCTGTCGCTCCCTGCCCTGGTGGTTGAACTGCTCTGAACTTTAGATGGGATCTCCCTGTCTCCATCTGTCTTTTCTTCTGCTGATAATGGCATATGCCTCAAGTTTGGGATGGGTGCCCATCTGGGCCCCTTCCAGACTTGGGGTCAATGGTATCCCTTGGATACAGTATTGCAAAGCAATACTATGGAGAAGAAGCTGTTCTGCTCAGCCTACAGACCTTTGCCACCCTCCTTCAGGGTCATCAGCTGTTGATCCTTATGGAAAACATCTCTGTGACGTACTACATAAACTGCAAAGGGGTGTCCACTCCTAATCTCTCTACAGAAATGCAATGAGTCTCTGGCACTGAGCCATGGAACACAAAATGTTCCTGTCAGCTGTCTTCCTTCACATACCTTCAATGCCCTTGCAACTCCTCTCATCTGGTCCCTGGTGCTCTCCCATAAATGGGAGCTACTGGACTGCATCATGGAGTCAGATATAGACATTTTTGCATCTCCATACAACCAAAAACATCTGTGTTTCTGCTTGTTTGTTTGAGGGCCTAGAGTTTTTTAGCAAGATGCATTGTCCCTGTCTTGGAAAGGGTGGTACATGTATGCCTTCCCCCTTTCTCTGTCATACAGAGGGTTCTGCTCAAGTTGAGGTCCAAGTCAGCCACTTTGATTCTGGTGGCCTCCTGTTGGCCCGAGCAAATTTGGTTGCCTCTGCTTCAGCAAGTGGCAGTGGAACTCCCTGTCTCACTCCCTCTATGGATGATACTTCTGTCACAGGAACAGGGTGCTCTAGTGCACCCAGATCTTCTATCTCTGCTGTGCAACACCTTGCTCCTGAGGATGTGGAGCTGTCCTGCTTTGTGATTTCTCTGTCATTTGCAGCTATTCTACTGGTGACTCAGAAGCCATTTACTCAGTACATCTACTTTTAAAAATGGAAACATTTTACAGTATGGTGTGCTGCCCATCAGTTGGACCCCTTTATGTGTCCAGTCAGTCTGGTAAAAGACTACGTCCTGTCCCTTACAAACTCAGGCCATGGATATTCACCATTATGGTCCACTTGGCCGTGGTCTCAGCTGTTCATGCTCTCACCAGTGGTAAGACAGTGGCTCAGCCTGAGGTTTCTTATAGGTTCTTTAGTGGTCTTCTGCTTCTGCACCCTTAGTCTGTGATCCTGTTCTGGTGTGGGACTTTAATTTGGTTTGTAGACCCTTACTGTGACTCCCTTCAAGTCTGCTGCTACTTGTGAACTGTGCTTCGTCTCTTGGAAGACACTGTTCCTTTTGGTTGTGACATTTGCTTGGTATATTTCTCAATTGCAGGCTCTGATAGCCAAGCCAACTTTTTTTATTTTCCATAAGGATTGAGTTAACTTGTGTGCCAGTCCTTGTTTTCTGCCAGGATTGTTTCTGAGCAAATACTAAATCTGTTGACCTTCTGGTATATTTTTTGACACCCACAAATAGTGGGGAATGTCCTTTGCACATGTGTGATGTCTGTTGAATGTTGCTGTTGTCCTTTAATCATAGTAAAGATTGTAGAAAATCCTCTTGGCTATTTGTGGCTTTCAGCCCAGGCTGGGTGGCTAACTTATTTCTAAACAAGGCCTTTCCAAATAGATGGCATGCTACACTTCTTTCTGTTACTGCAAGTGTGGTAAGTAGCTTCCTAGTCCTGTCTGTGTTCACTCCACCTGTGGGATGGCTACTTACGTGGTTTGTTTTCATAATGTGTCCACTACTAACATATGCTGCTGCCTGCCATTTGGAGTACTGTTCATACATTTACTAAACATTACAGTCTGGACATTGTCTCTCACAGATGTGCCAGCTTTGTCCCGACTGTCCTAGAAATCCTGCTTACTCAGTGTCTTTAGATCCTTCCATCCTCCCTCGGTGTTGTGGCAGATGATACGCAGCTGTATTTGTCCTTTAATCCCAGACAGGAAGACGCAGTCTCTATGCTTAACAGCTGTCTGTCTGAGATTAAGGATTGGATGAGTGCCAGCTGGCTGAGGTTAAACCTGGGTAAGACTGAGGTGTTGGCAGTGGACCCAGGTCGCCTTGAGGCGAGTTGTAGGGCTGGGCTTCCTTCGGGCATATGGCTCGATGGTGCCCAGCTCTCAACCTCAGACTGGGTGCGTAACCTGGGCGTTATTATTGACGATGGTTTGACCCTAAAATTGCAGGTGTCATCTGTTGTCAAATCCTCTTTTTACCATCTTAGGAATATCGCCCGGGTGAAACACCTAGTTCCTCCGGATGACCTTCCTACATTGGTCCATGCCTTTGTGACCTCTCACCTTGATTACTGCAATGCCCTGTACTTAGGGCTACCGGGGGTTGATATCTGCTGCTTGCAGCTGGTGCAGAATGCAGCAGCCAGGCTTTTGACTGGGACATCCAGAAACAGTCATATTATGCCTGTGCTGCACGGACTGCGCTGGCTACCGGTTCAGTGGCAGATCACCTTCAGGGTCGGGTTACTGGCCTACAAAGCTCTACATGAACAGGGACCGCAGTACCTACAAGATCTCCTTACTCCCTATTGTCCCTCTCGTTCACTCTGATCCGCCGATGAGGGATTGCTAGAGATTCCCAGGGTTCATTTAAAAACATCTGGGGCACGTGCATTTTCTTACGTGGCCCCCACCCTGTGGAATTCTCTACCTCGTTGGATACGAAGCTGCCTGACCGTCAAGAGTTTTAAGTCTGAGTTAAAAACTTATTTATTTTTGAAGGCGTATGGAGAGTGATTTTTACTGTGATTTTATTGTTATTATTATTGTTATTGTTATACTCTGTAATTGAATGTTTGTTCACCTGTACAGCGCTTTGGTTTCTGAAAAGCACTTAAAAATAAATTTTACTTACTTACTTACTGCTAGGGAATTGTTCCATGATGTGGTTCAATAGAAGGCGATGTCCTCAAAGAAGATAGACTAGTCACTTACCGTAACAGCAGATCTTTGAGTGAATCTCCTCCACTGACCCACAGCACACCCCCCTCTTTCTTCCCTTTTTGGGTGACTGGTGTTTATTCTCCTGCTCTCACATGCTGGTTCTACTCTAATGCCTGAATTCAACATATTTTCTCAGGTTTCCATATCCTTTCCTGTGTGACTGGTTTGGTCTTGGCTGCTTCAGTTGTGCTGATCTGATAATCCTCTGATATTGTCTTTGGCAGGGAACTGAGGCATGATTGTGCTGCCCTCATTATATAGGCAATGGCGATGCACATCAGTGTGGGTGGCCCCACCTAACAAAAGTGTCTGGGTAGTCCTGGAACCAACAGTATACAGTTCCATGATGTAACTCAATGGAGGAGATTCTTTGAAGATCTACTATTACAGTATGTAGCGATTCTTTCTAGTGTCAGCTTGCAGTCCGTGATGGCACATAGAGTCTTAGCTCTATCCATGGACATGAGAGGGGCAGCATTAAGATTTAACTTTGCCAACTCTCCACCCATTCCTGCCATCCTCTGAGAGCCCAAATCCATCAGCAGCACTTCCATCTTGTTTCGATCAGGCCATCCAGTTATTGATGTCAGACAGACAACTGTTCAGCAGGTTGACAGCATTCATCTCCCCCAGGGTGAATGATAAATATAGCTGGGTATCATCATCATAAAGTTTAAACTGAAGGCTATACCATCGAATGATCACCCCAAGGGGCAGCACTGTGAATAATATGTGACAAGATCAAGCCTTGAGGTAGTTCACAGTCAGGAGCAGCAGGATACAAGGAAAACATTTCTCACCTAACCTACTGCACCCTTCCTGAAGAGCTGTCTCTGTGCTGTGTTATTCCCTGACTGACATAGTTCTTCATGAATTACTGTATGAATGACTAACACTGTTTTAAAAGTGTTGCATAATGCTCTAGATTTCACAACATATGCCACTTTGTGGAGGAAGCATCTTTTGCTTTTGCCTAGGCTAAACTAGGGGAGGAATTGTGAGGATAAGAGGAACAGGTGGAGACGGTGCAGCGAATGATCGGGAAAAAGGAGATATGCTGAACACATACTTTTGTTTGGACTTCACAGAGGAAGGAGAGGAGGATGGACCACTAAAAAGCAACAGGAGCACTGGAGAGAGAGAGACAGAGAGAGAGAGGAAGGAATACACATATCCTTTTATAAGGGACCGAGACCCAAAGGGACTTGCAAATCTGAAAGTGGACAAAGCTATGGGGCCAGATGGAGTACAACACCCAAGGGTATTGAAGGAGTTCAGGGAGGTGTTGGCTGTACCTCAGACAGCCTTGTTAAACAACTGACTTGTAACAGGACTGGTTCTATAGGACAGGAGGAGGGCACATGTAGTCCCTCTTCATAAAAGCGGTAGCAGGGAGGAGGCTTGCAACTATAGTCCAATCAGTCTGACATCAGTGGTGGGGAAGTTAATGGTGTCACTGTTGAGAGGATTGTGGAGTATCTTGAATCCAGTGAGTTACAAGACCTGAGGGAGCATGGATTCTTGAGGGGAGGTCATGTCAGATAAATCTGATAGCTTCTTTTGACTAGGTGACCAGGAACATAGATCAGTGTGGTATAGTGGATGTTGCCTATTTAGATTTCAATAAGGCTCTCAGCACCATACCACATAACATGGAAATATGGAAACATAGACAATGATGGCAGAAAAAGACCAGTGGTCCATCCAGTCTGCCCAACATGACAGATTCATAAGGAAACTGGGCAGCTTAAGGGTGGGACCTAAAGTGGTAATCTGGATAAGAAATTGGTTAGGGGATAGGTGACAGAGGGTAGTGGCAAACAAAGTTCACTCCAGGAAAGGGAAGGTGACCAGCGGGTGCCTCAGGGCTCAATACTGAGACCAGTCCTTTTTAATGTCTTTGCAAGTGACATTGCATATGAACTGGAAGGGAAGGTAGGCTCTTTGCAGCTGACACCAAAATCTGCAATAGGGTAGACACTCCAGAGGGGGTGTAAAAAAAGTGTATAGACCTGAAAAAACTCAAGAAGTATTCAAGGGCAAGGCAGCTGGGTTTATTTATTTATTTTACTCTTAAAGTTTGGTAACCAGGTAAGGCCCACTGACACAGGTGGCTGTTCTCAGGGACGATGTGGGAGCACTGGGGAGGTTAAGTGACTTGATCAGAATCACACAGCATGCAAGTGGAGACTGTGAGACTCCAACCCAGGTCTGCTGGATGTACCAAGCTCATTCACAACTTATTACTCTAACCACTAGGCTATACTGCCAGCCTCCAATGTGAAAAGTGCAAAACTATGCATTTAGGGCACAGAAATCAAGAGGTGGAGTACAAAACTGGGGAAGAGGTATTTCTGGTCACCAAACAGAAAAGGGACCTGGGAGTAATCATATCTGATGACCTCAAGGTGGTGAGACAGTGCAACAAGGCAATTGGTAGGGTCAGTGTGATGTTGGGATGCATAGAAGGGGTATCACTAGCAGAAAGAAGAAGCAGGTGTTTGCACTGTATAGACTACTGGTGAGACACCACCTAGAGCACTGTGTCCAGTTCTGGAGATCACATATCTCAGTAAGGACATTGAGACAGAGTGAAGGCTGTCCAGAGGAGGAGGGCAACTAAAATGGTGCAGGGTCTGCATCAGAAGTCCTATGAGGAGACACTGAAAAACCTCAAGATGTACACTCTGGAAGAGAAAAAGGAGTGGGGACATAATAGAGACATCTAAATACCCCAAGGGGTAAATAAGGTAAAAGAGGAGAGTACTGTATAGCAGTTTAAATTCACAACCATTATATTTAGCGATCCAAGCACACCCCCACGTGTTCATGTCCTCTTATTTTCACTAGTGGAACACTAGTGCTGCTATATATAGTGATGTACCTAATATTCATTGTCTTTTTATCTTCACTCTAATATGGAACCAGCAACAATAGTGAAAATAAAAAGAATATTTCCTGTACAGTTTTTATCGGAGGAAAAAAATGCACAAGAACAAGGGAACATGAAGCTGAAAGTGGGTAAATTCAGGTGAGATTGTCAGTTTCTATGCAGTGCTGCTGAGCTTCAGCTACTGCAACGTGCCAGCAACTGTTATTGTGCTGTTGAATTTGTATTACTGTAAATGTGGCTATTTTAAGAGTTCTGGATGTTACAGGCCCTTATGAATTGGCCAAGTAGAGACCAGAGGAGACAGCTAGTGATGACATTGTGCAAGCTGTTGCTGAAGCCTGTGTTTATGGCCCATGTAGTTAATGTTGCCAAGCTGAAGTTCCTGGATTCACATGTGGAGCAGATGCTGCCTAGCTGGAACCAGAAGATGTTTATCTTTTTTCCTACAGTATGCCTTCAGTCATGCTGGTGTGCCCTGTGAATACTGCGCTGATATCAAATGCAGGAGGGTTAAAACGCGAAAATGATGACTCTAACAGTGTGCTTTAACAAAGAAGCATTCATATGAAAATCTGGATACTTTTTGTAGCTCTGTCTCTGCAGTAACTTCTTCTGTTTCCAAATAGCAACCTTTTCTGGTTCAGCTAACAGGCATTTTGCTGTAGTGTCTTCTGGTAATGACAGTAAGCACTGACCTGCAGGAATACTATTAGTAGCTGCCAGCGGGAAGCAGGTTATTGAGTAAAACAAGCTATAATTCTAAATGTTGTAAACCATAGAAGTTTTAGATATTGCATTGCTTGGTTTGAAATATTCAAGCAAGATACACAGTCCCTATATCCATAGTGTCCTTTCCTTCTGGTTTATTGTGCGGCCATAAGCTAGTGCTGGATGTGTCAGTGTTTATTGGTTGATGTCAATCATGTGTAGGGAATGTAAGTTTGTCATGGCAGTCATACATGTCATTGATACTATGACGTTTGATCTTTATTCAGGACTTCCATTACTTTCACTAGTGTCATCAGAATGTAGAATGATGACAGTGCCACGTCATTTACTATTTCCAAATCATAGGATTACCATGTGATTTAATTCCCAGACCTAACTACATGACAGTTCTCAGTTTAAGTTCTAATATTTCTCTAATATATCTCACTGTAGCCACAAAGTCCTTTTAATCTTAGTTCATGCTGAGCTATCCCTGTATTCTTTCTGTGAATACCACTGGTACCGCCATTGCTCTGTGTTCTGTATTCCCACTAGAGACATTTCTGCCTTTTATCTTGGCACACAATCACTTCTATACGTTAGGACATAGGGCATTTGGAATCAATTCCTGTACTCACTCCATCATTCTCCATTGTTCTCCATCTTCTTTTTTGTATACGTTTGTCAGCTTGTTACTCCACCACTTGATCTCTGATGCTGCACCTCTCTATTTCTTTGTATCAGGTCCATATCAAGACCATATCCTTAGCAACTGCAGTTTCAACTGAAAAGAAGAAAGCTTCTTTTCAAGGAAGTACCTTCTGATACAAATTAATTTAACAATAATTTCTGCTCCATTTCCTGATAACACAGATGACTTACTGATTCTAGACAATGAAAGTGACTATAACAAAAGGTTGTTGTGAGCCTAGGTTCCCATCAACAGCCACAGCAGTCCACCATCTTTCCATCCCTACCTTTAAGAGTACAATAAGTTATTTCTAACTGGTAGCTGTTTATAATGTTGCTAATTTCAAAAATGATGTGCATTCCCCTAAATAAGCCACATGAATATAAAGTGATATGATAAACTATATTTTGCATAGTTGTATTTTTATGGGAAGCATTCTGTTAAAGTTTTCTTCATGGAACGAGTAATCTGGAGTTTTAACTGTGTCTCAGTTTGTGTACAGAACTCAGCACATTTCTCATAGCTTGTGCTTAGCATTCTATACACAAACCATGGCATAATAAAAATGTTGAATTACATGTTCCATGAGAAAAACTGTGCAGAATGTTGTTAGTAAAATGAAAACAATTGAAAATAAAGGGTTTCTCATCAGTGTTTATTGTGGTACAGTTGTATATTGAGTCTATGGGGGTTTTAATTTCTGTAAATAAGAACATTACCAATTGCTACCAATAAACACACATTTCTTGTCCCCTTTAAAGGTACTAGAACAATAACCTCTCTCAAAGGACACCTAGCATCTGAATTTAATTTTATCATTTGATCATATGAGTCACAGCATGAAGTGGACACAATGAGAAATTAATGAGCGATCCCTTTGCATAATATTAGGTTTTGTATGCAACTCCTCAGTCTCTGTTATTTCATGATAGAGATATCAAATGTCACCCTTATGATGGCTTCCCTTAAACAGAAAGAAATGCATCAGCAGAAAAGGACCACTTGGCTGACCAAGTCTGCCTGTTTTTTTCCCTGCTTATTCTGTCCCAGCAGACTCTAACTGGACTTTAGTGACCTTCCCCGCTACCAGTTTTATTTACTAGTATTCCCCTATATCTCTATCCCATTCATGTTTGAAACCCCCATGGTTTTTGCCCCTACTTCCTCATGTGGAAGGCTGTTTCCAGTGTCTACCACTCTTTCAGAGAAGTAGTATTTCTGCACATTCCTCTTAAACCCCACCTTCTAGCTCTGATGAATGCCCTCTTGTATTATTTCACTTTTTAATTTGAAACAAGCTCCCCACCTGTGCCCTGTTCACTCCCATGAGGTACTGGTAGGTCTCTATCATGTCCCCAATCTCGTTCTCACTTCCAGTGTGTACATATCGCAATCTCTCAGTCTCTCATTGTATGATTTCCCATGCATCTATTTATCATTTTAGTTGTTCTCCTCAATACTGCCTTGACTCTGGACATATAATTTCTAATGCAGCCTCCAGACCTCAACAATGATCTATACAGTGTCAATATTACCTCCCTCTTCCGGCCTGTCTCCCTATGCCTCCCAGCATTCTTTTGGCCCTGCCCACTACCTAGTCACATTGTCCTGTGACTTTGAGGTCATCAGATATTATGACACCTAGGTCCCCACAGTTCACAGTTCTCTTACCCAAAAAACTTGAGAATGCACTCTTATAAACACAAAAGACACGGTAACTGTAGCTATAAACATATAAAAACAGAAACATCTGACTTTTATGAATTTATACCAGAATTGAATAGACAGAGGCTCAGAAAAAGCTACTGTTTAGGGTATACAAATGTAAATTTGCACTTACAGTAGTTGGTTTGAGAATCAGATTTTCAAATGAATCTCTGAAGGGTAGAATGGTGTAAAAATAAATTTCTTCAATCAGTTTTAATTTTATGTAGAGCTTATGACCCCTTGATGAAATGATGTTATATCATGGAATGTTGGCATTTTGCCATGGCGTTACTTAAATCATCCTTTATAATAAAAATAATCTAGAAATATTTGCTTGAGTCTAGTCTTAACTCCATACATAAGGATTAGACTATACTCTGAAAGTGTAGTACATATCTCTGCAGTCCATGTTGCAGGGAAGGATAATATACCATCAGGCTCTCCAGAGCAAGATATGTCATGTCACACATGAGTGGCCCCTGAAACAAACTGTGTTTTCGTCAGTTTTCAGAAAGTGGGGTGTTCCAGAGGTGGGTTTTTTTGCCTCATGGGAGAAAAAGAAGCTACCACTGTCCCGCTGCAGAACCCCTTCTCTAGGAACAGTCTCAGAAGATGCTTTCAGCATCCACTGGGAAATCAGGTTCTTTTATGCTTTACCACTCTTTCCTTTAATACAAAAAATGCTTCTTAAATTAGAGTGGAACTGGTAGTCATGATCCTGATAGCACCAGACTGGGCCCTACAGCCACGCTACTCACTGTTACTGCAGATGTTCAAAACAACCCACAATCTTAAAAGGCCAAGTGAACCATTCAAACCCAGAATCCCTTACCCTGAAGATATGATTCCTGAAGCAGTATAGTTTTGTGTGATGACTCTCTACCTGGGTTATAAAGGTCCTTAAGGTGGGCAGAAAGCTATCCACAAGGAAAACTTACATTTCAGTATTGAAAAGATTGTCAAGCTGGTGCAGGAACAATTCTCATTCAGATGAAAATGTAGAGACTGCAATACTATTAAACAATTTGTCAGAGTTCTTGGGCTTAAAGCCATCATCTTTAACATTGCATGTGTCTGCTATTTTTACATTTACTGTAGGTCCAAGGCCATGGCATTTTCTTTGTTTGCACATCCCATATTTAAGAGCTTCTGTAAAGGCCCTTTTACCCATGTATCCTGCAAAGAACCCCATATCAGTTCGGGACACGAACCTGGTCCTCACTCATTTAATGACTAACCCATTCTAATCTATCAGTCATAACTGAGTTAAATATCTTATTTGGACAACAATATTTCAAGTAACAATCACATCAGCAAGCAGGGTCAGAGAATTACAAGCACTCAGCACTGATCTCTCATACTTGATTTTTCACAGGGAAGAAGTGGTGTTGAGAATAAATGTAGAATTCTTCCCTAGGGTCATATCAGAATTTCACTTGAATTTGTCTGTTACCATGACAGCATATTTTCCAAGGCCACATGCCAGTCAAGGGGATGAAAAATGTCATACATTACATGTCAGAATATCCCTCAGTTTCTACAGTGCTAGAACTAAGGTCATTGAGAATAATAACAAACCACTATGTCACTTTTGAGAGGCATCAAAGGGACACCCAGCCACTATACAGATCATCAGGGAGAATAGTATCCACAGTAAATTTCTGCTACATCAAAGTAGGGAACATACCCCCAGGCATACCTCTCATCTGCTATGAATTTTGCATAGCACTAAGATTTTTACACTCAGATTTACCCTTGCTCCATGAAGATTTACTGATATTGAACTGACTTGATAGAAATATTCATTCACACTAATCATATGAGTCCCACTATTCTTAGACATGTTATTCTTTAAAATAAGAAAGTGCTTCACATTCTGGCCATTTGCTCTGAATTTTGAAGGCCAGTGCTATACATTTTAATTCTGAGAAGTTGAGCAGTATGCCACCAGGTACCCCCAGATGGCATTAAAGCACACTCCACTAGGAGTACAGCAGCATAAGTGGTAGCTAGAAGGAATGTGACATTGGCAAAAATGTGTAAGGCTGCTTCTTGATCCACAGTCCACACAGTTACTTTTCATTATTACCTAGTCATCTTGGCAAAAGAGGATGCTAGATTTGGGATTTACATACTGCAGAACGTATTCCTAAAACACTGCAGAGGGACTGGAAGGGAAAGTATGCCTCTTTGCAGATGACACAAAGATCAACAACAGGGTTGATACATAAGGGGGGTAGAAAGGATGAGAAGGGACTTGGCAAGGTTGGAGGAGTGGTCAAAAGTATGGCAGCTTAGAGTCAATGCAAAGAACTGCAAAGTAATGCACCTTGGAAACAAAAACCCAGGGGAAGAGTACACAAAGGGGGGGGGTGAGATACTGACAACAATAAAAATGGAAAGGGACCTGGGGTTAGTTATATCAGATGACCTAAAGGTGGGCAAGCAATCTGAGAAGGCAGTAGGGAGGGCTGGAAGTATTCTGGGATACATAGGGAGAGGCATCACCAGTAGAAAACAGGAAGTTCTTTTCCCTCTGTACAGACAGTTGGTGAGACCACATCTGGAGTACTGTGTGCAGTTCTGGAGACCCCATCTCTGCAAGGACATAGGGTGGAAGCTGTCCATAGGAGGGCAACCAAAATGGTGCAGGGTCTGCACCACAAGACATACGAGGACAGACTAAAGGAACTTACTATGTATACCCTTGAGGAAAGAAAGGAGAGGGGGGACATGATAGAAACATTCAAGCACCTCAAGGGAATCAACAAAGTCCATGCAGGTAGCATCTTTCAGAAAAAGACATGTGCAAGAACAAGGGGATACAATTTGAAGATAGAGGGAGGATGGCTCAGAGGTAATTTGAGAAAGTATTTTTTCATGGAGAGGGTTGTGGATGCATGGAACAGCCTTCACTGAGGTGGTCGTGGAGTCAAAAACAGTGGGGGATTTCAAGAATGCATGGGACAGACATAAAGCAATTCTAGTGGGGGGTAGGAGGAAGTAGGCTGTTGGTTAACTAGGATCTGTTTCTATCCTAAATCTCTCCATCCCTTGGTACTGCTTGGAGTCTGCACAAAGTCAACAAGGTTCTTCTAATGCATGTTGTTAGAAGAAAAAAGGTAACTCACTGGAGTAGCAGCTTTTCACCTAATAGATGAGAACAGCCAGTCAAGCTAACCCTTCCGTGCCTCCCCTTTTAAGATAAGGTAATTAGTTTCCTGAGAATCATTTATTGTTATTTATAACTTGAGTCTTAATAATTGCTTGTGTTCTATGTCATTAAAAGTATTTTTAAATCTGAAATTTAGGTTGATATAATTGGAAAAGTTTTTCAAATTAGATCTTGAGAATCCTGGCCTCCTCAGCTCAAAGATCTACTTTTAGAATGCTGGGAGGCTTGAGACTAGCACAGCTAGAGAGCATATTCGAAAAAGATTCTATGTTCTGTGACATGTAAGGCAAACAAGAGACTGCACTTGGTTGGAGGTGTACTCGATAAGGCAAATAGATGCAAACCAAAAACAAAAGTGAGTACTCACCACCTCTGTAGACAGAAGCACCACTCCTCACAGCTTTTGGATGCAATAGTGCAGACTATTCTATACATACTGTGCCACTATAGAAGTCACTAAAAACATGCTTGACACATTTGGGCTGAATAATATCAACTTTTGATACAGGATTACTCATCTTAAATGTATCAAGCATATTTGTAATTGTAAAAGCACAATTGTAATTGTAACTAATTGAAGCCTTTGTACACTTTTGTATTACTGGAATTGCTTTGTGTGTTCTTTTATTGTATCTCACCTGTAATGTTCTCCATTGTTGTACTCCCCCACCAATTGTTGTCTATCCTCCCTGTGACAAGGTGCCTTTGTAAATGAGTCTTTGACTCAAAGGTTGTAAATCTGAATTATGAAATAAATAAATAAAATAAATAAATAAAAGCAAGTTTTTAGTGTCATCCATATTCACACAGTATATTTAATAAAGTCTGCACATTTGCATCCAAGAGCTATGAGGAGTGGTGTTTCTATCTACAGAGGTGCATAGTGCCTGATTTTGTGTTCTGTGAAACTATGCACCTCATGGAGATAATGAACAAGCTTGCTGGCTGTTCTAATATATTGCAAGAAAATTTGCTTTTTTTCTTATAGCTGCTCTCAGTCTCCACAATGTTTTTTGATGGAAAAAAAAAACACATTTAAATAATCTTCTTCATAATTCCAGAACGATTCCTGGAACCATGACCACAACCACATTTTACACGCTGCTCAGAAGGACTGTAGGGAAGTTGCAGCTTAGATCATAACAGCCTAACTGTTACAGTTTTTGTTAAAAAGTTTGCAAAATAAAGTGCTCCTGCCACATTTTTAAAGCACTTCAAATTGTGTTTAACTACTGAGCAAAATGCAATCTTTATCATTAATCTAAACATTGAAATTCCTCAACACAGTCAGGTTGGGAGTGCCCGACACAAAATCGGTGATTAATTATGCAAATTCTTGCCAGAAGTCCTCTTCTCATCATGGAAGATGTTACTGCTGGAGAATCCTACACCTCACACCTGCATCTGCCTTCACAGTCACACAATGTTGTTTTTCTTAATTGGTACACTACAAGCCCTAGTTAGGATCTAAAGCAGATGGCCACCCTAATTATGTGCTCCCACCTTGAGCAGTGTACTACAAGGTAACCATGAGGGACCGCTGCCTCTAAGACTGGCCGAGAGTCATCCCCAAGCCAGGTTAAACACACTGGGGTTCCTGAGGAATCAGTGAGAAAAATCAGTATCACCACAGTACTAATTCTCAGGCACCTGGTGTTGAAAAACAGACACCAAAGGGAAAAAGCAGGGGCAGGTAGTCCACTCACTATTGGCCCTAATACTCTTCCCCAGCCCAGGGTATCTGCTTAGCTTGATACTTCTGATTTTGTCACCCTGGCACCTACCTCCAAGACTTGCATTCACCCATTACTCTGACCTCTCAGGATCCCCAGTGACCTTGAGTGGTCATACACCATTCTTAGGAGAGCTGGGGTCCAGAATGGGCAGAGCTGGTGGAACTGTTCCAAAGAGCTGGTGTGCAGAGGGGCTGATACAGAATGGCATATAGCTAAAATACCACCACAGGACAAATGTATAAACAAAAACACTAGCAACTAAAGCCAGGCAGATGCCCACCCCAAACCATCCTAATAAATTACCCTTAACAACTAACACACACCATTAATACACTAATAAATACTACTATCAGTAACTATCCTAAACATACAAACTTTTCCCTATACACCTTCAGCTTAAAACAACAAAAAACAAGAAACTGATGGAGGCAGTTCAGAATGAAAAATCCACAGGATCCAGTCTGGCTCAGGAAAAGACAATGCCAAACCCAGATATATGAGTCTCACCAGCTAAAGAATGGGATGTCCACTGCTGCCACCTAACAAGCAGTCCAGCCCAGCCCACACTAGGACATATAAATGAACATAATGGATTACAAAAAGAAAGTCCACTAATCCTCTTCAGCTTTCCACCCTCTCTCACAGAATGAAGGCAGAAAGATATCTAGGCCAAGAGGCATTTGACATACTGTAGACCAGAGGCCATTAGGGGTGGCAATATTCAGTTGTTTGTTGCACACGGTGAAGTGGTTAGGGGTCACCCAGCAACTAAACGCAATTATTTCTTGTTAGTTGGTTTCTTACGTTTCACACTGTTACAATTATTCAAAGAGTACCCCCACACACACACACACACAAACGCACACATAGGTTGTAAGGCTCATTCTACTAGGAATACAACAACTTCTATAGCTGATACCAGGGGCATTTCACTGCTGGAAGTCTGTAAGGCTGCAACCTGGTCCTCAACCCACACCTTCATATCCTGTTACTTTACTAATATGCACTCCAAAAGTGATGCTAGGTTGTGAGCATTAGTCCTTCATAACCTATTTCCTAAGTAATTCTAGAATCCACCTTATTTTGGTACTACTGGGAGTCTGCTTAAAGTGGTATATTGCTATTGTTAAAAGAAAAAGTTACATACCTTGTGACTATAATTTTTATAATCATTGTTTTCATCTGATTACCACTACCCTCTCTGCCTCCCCTCTTCTGACAGGTATAGATCCTTTAGATATTCGGCATGTACTGTATGAGTACTTGTAATTTATTCTACCTTATATCGGTGGGTTTTTCCCTCTTAGTTGTAATGTAGTTTTTATATATTTTTTTAAGTGGTGTAGTTTCTAAAAACATTTATTATAACATGTTTGATGTCAAAATTTATTATATTATTTTCCAAATATAGGTTTGGCTAGTTATTTCAGTCTTTCCATTTTATGTCTAAACAATCTAGCTGTTGATGCTCAGGGGTCATGTGATCAGTGTTTGAATTGGTTTAGACTACTCAGATCTGGAGCAGAGAGCACATGCCGACTATCTGCTTAAAATACTACCCAGATGATTAGAAGAACTTTATTAACAAAGAATATATGTACCTATTTCATCTCTGATGGTAAGCTAATACTCATCATTAAGTCTCCCACATAAAGGTGCTAGTATCAGCAGCATGTGTGTGACATGAAAAAGTTATGGGTTTGTTTGCAGGAGACTTCATATGTGTGCATTTGTGTCTGCATGATGTCCATATCTGCATCATCACAGAAACATAGTAGAACAGTGAGGACGGATAGGACAAGCAGATCCCAGGCTTTACTTTGTATTCCAGGGACAGGGATGTGACTAGGGGCAGTGGGGTGGCTATATACATCTCCAACAAGATTGCTTCTGAGCAAGTAGATACTAGCCAGTGGGAGAACTTGGAGCTATTATGGATCAAAGCTTACCCCGTACAAGGAGCAAAAATAGACATTGGTGTTATATATAGGCCCCCCTCATATTCACTAACATAGGACATGGTGCTCCTGGGCAGCCTACATACTCTTACAGCAGGCAAAAACTGTGTACATTTAGGGGATCTTAACCTTCCAGGCATCAATTGGATAAACCATAGGACCAATTCAGCTGTTGAACTATGCTACATGGAAACGTTCAATCTAGCTGGGCTACAGCAATATGTAGAAGGGAGCACTAGAGGGGGAGCATATTCTAGATCTAGTGCTCAGTAACATGACCGACATCATACAGGATTGACCTGGCATTTTGGAAATGGGAGGAGGATTTTAGGCACTCAGTACTAAACCAGATGTAGGCCATATTTGAAAACCAAATTACTTCCCTAGTGAAAAAGTATGTGCCTACTAGAAAGAAATATGAAAATCCTGTGGTTTTCCTGCAATGGATGACATTCACAGTAAAAAAAAAACATATCAATAGAAAGAACAAAGCCTATGTTAGGGACAAAAAAAGCAGCCACCAGACCTGTTGGGCCTTATATAGGGAAAAACTTAAGACAGCAAAAAGGGTAATAGCTCAGGGCAGGAAAACCACGAGATGAGGCTGGCTTGTAAAGTGAACGATAATTATAAATCCTTCTACTCCTATATAAATAATAAAAGGGAAGGTGCTAAAAATATAGGACCACTAAAAAATGAGGATGGCACAACAGTCACTGATAACTGTGAATATAATGACTTTTTTACATCTGTCTTCAATGACAAATCCATGGGATTTAAGAATCACTTAGCTGTATCAAGAGAAACCCACCTAGTCATAGACCATGGCAACGTCAGAGACAGACTTCTCAAATGTGACCAGGATAAGGCACAAGGGCCTGATGGGTTACATCCTCGAGTTATCAAGGAGCTCGCAGATGAGATTACTGGCCCAATCACAGCTATATTCCAGAAACCCCTTGATTCAGGAGAGGATTTGCTGGTCTGGAGACAATCAGAGGTGGTGCCCATACACAAAAAGGGTTCTAAGCAGGTAGTGGGAAATTACAGGCCTATCAGCCTGACTGCAATCCTGAGGAAGATACTAGAAGGAGATATAAAAGATTATATTGTGCTTTTATGCAACAAATGGGGGATATTGATTACACCCAACATGGCTTCACCAAGGGTCAATCCTGCCAGACAAACCTCCTGGAGTTCTACAGTAAAATCAGTAATGCAATAGATATAGGAGAATCTGTGAACATTATCTTTCTAGACCAATCCAAGGCATTTGACAAGGTCCCACATGAATAACTTTTCAACGCCTTAATTGACCACAATATCCAGGGTAATATCAGTAAATGGTTAGCATCCTGGTTGACTGGTAGAAAACAGAAGGTGTACATCTGAGGAGCATATTCAGACTGATCAGAGATCACCAGTGGAGTCCTGCATGGCTCCATGCAGGGACCCTGCCTATTCAATATTTATATTTCCTCCGTGAACCCCACAGAGATGGTCGGGGAGTCTCAATTTGCATTTTGTACAAGGTTGGGCTTACCAGTAAAGAATCCTAAGGATGCAGGCCCACTACAGTCAGCATTGGGTGAATTGGAAGAGTGGGCAGTAACTCACAAGTTAACATTCAATGCTGAAAAATGCACTGTGATGCACTTGGGGACTAAAAATCCAAATACAGGTACAGGTTAAATGGCATTACCCTGAAGGAAGTCATGGACGAAAGGCGACCTTGGTATAAGAATATCAAACTATTTAAGTTTCAAATTACACTGCAACCAAGTAGTTGAAAAAGCTAGTGGTATACTTAATTGCATTAATAGTCATATCAAAAGCAGAATCAGGGAAGTGATACTTCTCCTTTACAGCTCCCTGGTGAGACCCCATGTGGAATACAATGCCCAGATTTGGGCCTCAGGAGGGAAAATTGAAGTAAAAGCCCTGGAGATGGTACAGAGAAGGGCTACTAAACTAGTCAATAATATAAGGGATCAGGAATATGAACAGAGGCTAACGGAGTTAGGGATGTACTCATTGGAGTATTGCAGGTTAAGAGGAGACGTGCACCTTTAGAGCACTTTCAGACCCTGTTCTATGGGAACAATTGAGCCTTGAAATTAAAAATCAAAATTACAATATGAGAGCACACCCATTGCAAATCACAGGCAGGTGATATTGGTCTACGAAAAAATACTGGTCCTCAGTAAGAGTGCAGAAAGTTTGGACCAGCTTACCAGAGGAAGGGGTGGCAAGCAATACTGGAGAGGAATTTAAGCATAGACTTGACAATTATTTAGCAAATAAAAATAGCAAGGGCTATCACTGAAATTGGCAAGCATTATGGACTTAGGTCTTCTTTTCTCTGGTAAACCTATGAAACCTATCAGTAATGGGGGCTGGTATGGGTAATATGTTAATGTTATGTGTTTTGTAAAGAAAGCATATCCAGTTATATAGCAGTTAATGCATTTTGTAATGTGAGCATAAAAGGTTACTTAGTTGATGTCTGGTCATCAGCTGTTACCATATTTTTTTTTTTTTTTTTTTTTTTCTTATAGTAAGGAGGTCTTTAATGAGTTGATCCAGCCCCCTTCTCCACCAGTGGAGCTGATCTCCACTACACGACAAGATTACAAAGTTGAGGGTTTCCGATCTGTACCTCCTCAGCCAACCAAGGTAGGGCAATGATTCCTGTTCTTCTGATTGTCAAGATTTTTTTTTTAGTTTTCTTGTTACAATGGTTCATATTGTCATTCATGGAGGGAAAGTGTCACTCTTCCCTCCAGCACTGCTTTTACTGGAATTAGGTCTGATGACCTGCCACATCTAAAATCTTTGTCACCAGGTTTCAACCAGCCCTGTAATGTCCCAAAGGCCTACAAGCTACTCACATTTTGAGAAGAGTGTACCTGATGTACTCATGCATTCTATCTTGAGTGCTAACCTCACACCACTAACTCTTAGCTAAAGAGAATACAAGACAACACGTTGCCCAATAAGCTACATGTTGATACTGTAGCAGAAATGACTGAAAATAACTCCCTACATGCTTCTGGAGAAGAATATGGTTTCAGAGGCACTGTACATCGCAACATGCACATGGAACTTTTTCTAATTTTCTGTTGTCATTCACTTCCCAATGTGAACTTGTAATATCTCCACATGCTCTTACTTCCATTTCACTCAAGCAGAATTTCTGAATGCACTCCCAAACTGGGAGCTGGTAGATTTTAAAGGAAAGTTGTCCTTGTAGAGAAACCCCCACCCCCAAAGGTTTACCCCCCAATTAGACTTTTCGGCTATAATAAAAAAAAAAATGTTCCCATCAAAACTTTATTTTATTTTGTTTAAAAGTCCGTGATGCTCAAATGTGGTGCATTTTGCATGGGTCCATTTCCTATGAAAGCGTGGTGCTGCACTGCACACCTCAATACATTTATGTAGTGTATGGTAGAATGTTGTTATGAATAGAAATCCATAACTAGAATGGAGTCGTTATGCTGCAGTAGCTATGTCATCACAGCTGTTATGCTGCACCAGCCATGTCACTACTGCAGCATAACAACTTGGAATGCTGCCACATAGTTGCTTTCCTCAATCCAGTTAAGCTGGAAGTTGCATTTTTTTTAAATTGAGCTTGCAGAAACATCTGCAGCACACTGTGTCAGTTAAAAAAAAAAAAATGTTAAAATTTCTATTCTCTGTCTTCTCCAGCTGGTTTTGTGTGATTTTCTGTGCTGGGACTGTCCATACACTATAAAAGATTGTATTTGGACAGTCATACACAAACAAGGAAATTCTTGTATCTTGAGGTTCCCTTAGTAACAGAGTACCTCTCAAGCTGCGTTCTCGAGGTAATCCGTTACCAAGGAAACCTATCGATACAAGAATATCCTTGTTATGTATGACTGCTCATACACAATCCTCTATATTAAGGCGAGTGGTGCAGAACCACACTTTCATAGGAAATGGACCTGCACAGCATCCACCATGTTTGGGGATCGCAGACTTTTACAAAATAAATTAAAGTAAGTTCCAATGGGAAAAATCTTTTTCATTATAGCTGAAAAGCCTAATCGGGGGGTAAAGCTTTGTGGGGTGGTGGTTTCTAAATAACTGACAGCTTTCCTTTAATAACTGGAATCCACAGCATCAGTAATGTCATAGAAGTCTGCATCATCTCCATGGTAAGGTGTTGCCCCCAAGATAAAAACTGAATGCTAATGATGGGATTTAGAACTCTTTTGCACAGTGGTCACACTCCCCCTACTGGCTCAATATTAGATTTGTTTCTCCGCTGTACAGAGCAGTTGCCCCACAATCCTTCTCCAATACTATGGTTCAGTTTTATCTTTATTACATGTACTTTTATAGTGAAATTGCTTTCCATGTAAAATAGTTTTCCAGTTTAGTTTTTTTATTATTATTACTATTTAAAAAAAAAATGACATTTTCTCTGGTTCCCACTTGGTTCAGCCTAGAGAGAAACCAATTATTTACACTATATTTTAACATTGTTTGTTTACTTTTTATTAATGTAATTAGTATTTCCAAGTTATATGGAATGCAGAACCAACTATACCTATCTGGAAACTTTTCAGTCAGTTGATATGACTGAGATGCCAAAGAAAAAAATAGAGCCTACAGGATTTAAAACAAATTAAATCCTCCCAACAGCTCCTGACAAAGGCAAACAGCCACAAGCTGTGTTCCATAGAAACGTAGAAACATAAACTTTGATGGCAGATAAGGACCACTTTGCCCACCCAGTCTACCCATTTCTCTACGTACTGGATGAGCTGCAGATTCTAGTTAACCAACAGCCTACTTCCTGCCACCCCCCACTACAATTGCCGTATGTCTGTCTCATGAATGTTTGAATTCTCCCACTGTTTTAGACCCAACAACCTCCCCGGGAAAGTGGTTCCATGCAGCCACCACTCTCTCCATGAAAAAAAAATTTCCTCACATTACCCCTGAGCCTTCCTCCCTCTGTCTTTAAATAGTGCCCCCTTGTTCTTACACATCTCTTTTTCTGAAAGATGCTACCCTCTTGGACTTTGTTGATTCCCTTCAGATACTTGAACATTTCTATCATGTCCCTCCTGTCCCTCCTTTCATCAAGGGTATACATATTAAGCTCTCTCAGTCTCTCTTCATATGGTTTCTGATGCAGACCCTGCACCATTTTAGTTGCCCTCCTCTGGACTGCTTCCATCTTGTCTATGTCCTTGAGTAGATGAGGTCTCCAAAACTGCACACAGTACTTCAGATGGGGTCTCACCAACTGTCTGTACAGAGGTATAACCACTTCCATTTTTCTACTTGTGTTGCCCTTTCCTATGCATCCCAGTATCCCCCTGGCTCTCCTTACTGACTTCTCACATTGCTTACCAACCTTTAGATCATCTGATATGACTACCCCCAGATCCCTTTCCATTTCTGTTGTTGTTAGTACCTCCCTTGCTATTGTGTACTCTTCTCCTGGGTTTTTGTTTCCCAGGTGCATTACTTTGCACTTCTTTGCATTGAATCTAAGTTGCCATATGTCTGGCCATTCCCCCAACCTTGCCAAGTCCCTTCTCATCCTTTCTACTGCCCCTTGTGTATCAACTCTGTTGCAGATCTTTGTGTCATCTGCAAAGAGGTATACCTTCCCCTCAGACCCTCTGCAATGT
The DNA here is from genome assembly GCA_016271365.2 of Neoceratodus forsteri. NCBI lineage: Eukaryota > Metazoa > Chordata > Ceratodontiformes > Ceratodontidae > Neoceratodus > Neoceratodus forsteri. The sequence goes on from CM057449.1 coordinate 379,662,646, forward strand.
CACCTATTAAGATGTTAAAGAGGACTGGACCCAGTGCTGAGCCCTGAGGTACTCCACTAGTGCCCCCCCCCTTTTTTTGGAATGTGTTCCATTCACTACTACCTTCTGTGTCCTGTTTTGCAGCCAGTTTGCTACCCAGGCTACCACCCTGGGACCCACTCCCAGGCTGGCTAACTTGATTATTAATCTTTTGTGCGGGACTGTGTCAAATGCCTTGATAAAGTCTAGTTAGGCCATATCCATAGCCCCTCCCTGGTCTATTACTTTGGTCACCCAGTCAAAGAAATTTATTAGATTCATCTGACATGACCTTCCTGCTGTAAATACATGCTGCTTTGGGTCCTGTGCCCTGTTGGCCTCTAGGTACTCAACAATTCTTTCTTTCATAGAAACATAGAAACGTAGACTTTGACAGCAGATAAGGACCACTTGGCCCATCTAGTCTGCCCATTTCCCTACCTACAGGATAGGCCACAGATCCTAGTTAACCAACAGCCTATTTCTTCCTACCCAACACAAGAATTGCATTATGTCTGTCCCATGCATTCTTGAATTCTCCCAAAGTTTTAGACCCCCACAACCTCCTCAGGAAGGCTGTTCCATGCAACCACTACCCTTTCTGTGAAATAATACTTCCTCATTGCCCCTGAACCACCCTCCTTCTATCTTTAAATTGTATCCCCTTGTTCTTGCACGTCTCTTTTTCTGAAAGATGCTACCTTCTTGGACTTTGTTGATTCCACTGAGGTACTTAAACGTTTCTATCATGTCCCCCTCTCCCTTGTTTCCTCAAGGGTATGCATATTAAGCTCCTTTAGTCTCTCCTCATATGGCTTCTCTTGCAGACCCTGTACCATTTTAGTTGCCCTCCTCTGGACTGCCTCTATCCTGTCTATGTAATTGTGGAGATAGGGTCTCCAGAACTGGACACAGTACTCCAGATGGGGTCTTACCAACTGTCTGTACAGAGGGATAACAACTTCCTGTTTTCTGCTGCTGATGCCTCTCCCTATACTTCCCAGTATACCCCCAGCCCTCCCTACTGCCTTCTCACATTGCTTGCTAACCTTAAGGTCATCTGATATGATTACCCCCAGGTTCCTTTCCTTTTTTGTTGTTGTTACTCCCTCCCCCCCCATTGTGTATTCTTCCCCTTGGTTCTTGTTTCCCAGGTGCATTATTTTGCACTTCTTTGCATTGAATCCTAGCTGCCATACTTCTGACCATTCCTCCAACCTTGCCAAGTCCCTTTTCATCCTTTCCACACCTCCTTGTGTATCAACCCTGTTGCAAATCTCTGTGTCATCTGCAAAAAGGCATATTTTTCCTTCCAGTCTCTCTGCAATGTCACTGATGAAGACATTAAAAAGGACTGGACCCAATACTGAACCCTGCGGTACCCCACTAGTAACCCCTCTTTCTTCAGAGTGGACTCCATTTACAATTACCTTCTCTGTCCTGTTGTGCAGCCAATGTTTTACCCAGGCTACCACCCTGGGACCCACTCCCAGACTGGTTAGTTTGACTATTAATCTTTCGTGTGGGACTGTGTCAAATGCCTTGCTAAAGTCTAGATGCCTTGCTAAAGTCTAGGTAGGCCATGTCCACAGCCCCTCCCTGGTCTACTGCTTTGGTCGCCCAGTCAAAGAAATCAATTAGATTTGTCTGACATGACCTTCCTGCTGGGAATCCATGCTGCCTTGGGTCCTGTGCCCCACTGGCCTCTAGGTGCTCAAATATCCTTTCCTTCAGAAGTGACTCCATCACTTTCCCTACCACAGAGGTCAGACTGACAGGTCTGTAGTTTCCTGCCTCTGTCTTGGTCCCACTTTTGTGAAGGGGAATCACATCCGCCTTCCTCCAGTCCTCGGGTACCACACCATCCTCCCATGATTTATTAAAAAGAGTAGCCAATGGTTTCACTAGTTCCTCCCTTAGTTCTTTTAAAATTCTGGGGTGAATCCCATCAGGCCCCATTGCTTTATCCACCTTCAGTTTTAAGAATTCTTTCAGAACCCTTTCTTCTGTGAAAGGACTAATATCAACCCCCCTATCCAGAGTGCTTCTATTGACTGGATTAGGTATTTCCCCCTGCTTTTCCATTGCGAATACTGAGCAGAAGTATTCATTCAGTATCCCTGCTTTTTCACTGTCGTTCTCTGCCCAACCACTTTCCTCTTTGTTCAGCCTCAGTATCCCTGCCTTAGTCTTTCTTTGCTGCCTAATGTACCTGTAAAAGGTTTTATCCCCCTTCTTAACCAAGTTGGCTATCTTTTCCTCAGTTTGGGCCTTTGCTATTCTGACTGCCTTACCCGCTTCCATCTGCTTTAACAGGTAGAGTTCTCTGTCCTGCTCCTTCTGTGTTTCCTTATATTTCCTGAATGCTATCTTTTTTTCTCTTACGTTCCCCACCAGTTCTTTTGAGAACCATAATGTTTTTTTTCTTTCATTTTGATTTGTTTATTTGCTTCACACAAAGACTTGTTGCCTCTGTGATGGTGGTTTTGATGTTTCCCCATTGTTGCTCCATCCCACCTTCTTGCCTGTTTGCTAGTGCTTTTCTGAGGCACTCTCCCATTTTGATAAAATCAGCCCTTTTGAAGTCCAGTACCTTCACTTTTGTGTGGCTTGACTCTACGACTAAGTTTACCGTGAACCAGACTGTTTGGTGGTCGCTCATTCCCAGATGGCTACTCACTTCAAGATTAGAGATCCTCTCTCCATCCCCATTTGAAAGAACCTGGTCCAAGATTGCTCTCTCCTGAGTGGGTTCCAAAACTAGCTGTCTGAGGCATGCACCCTGTAGGACATTGAGAATGGCCCTGCTCTTGGATGTGGCTACAGCAAAGGTGCTCCAGTCAACATCTGACATTTGACACAGTCCCGCTCAAAAGATTAATAAGCAAATTAGCCAGCTTGGGAGTGGGTCCTAGGGTGGTAGCCTGGGTAAAACACTGGTTGGACAACAGGACACAGTGGGTAATAGTAAATGAAGTCCAGTCCTGGATTATAGGGTACACTTACAGTCTTTTGGCCTCAGGCTTCTCCCTCTGAAAGTACATCTGCAGTTGTCTCAGCCTACATGTTAGCAGGCATGGATACATCTCTGGTCATACAACTCATTTTAAAAAGATTCTTCAGAGGTCTGAATCACCAATACCCTCCTGTGAGGGAACCATGTCCCATGGGAACTAAATGTATGCCTTGCCTAACTGGCAGAGTCCTCTTTTGAGCCAATAACCAAAGGAAACACCAACTACTGTATGTCACTTGGAAAACAGTTTTTTTTTCTAATTGCCATGACATCTGCCAGAAGGGTGTGTGATCTGCAGGTTCTCTTCATAGAAGTTATGCTGCAGTATTTTTAGAGGGACAAGATAGTCCTTAGATGAAATAGGAAATTCATGCCCATTGTGGTATCAGAGAAATTTATTCCCAAGGTGGTATCAGAGGCTGCCTACACTGATATGTTATGTTTGAACCTGCACATTATGTTTTTACAATATGTTTGCTATTTTTGTAAAATTGCTTTTTCACTAAAATCTTTGGATTCTTTCTTATTTTATTATCTGATTGGTATCAGAGTTTCACCTGAACCAATCAGTTACTTTACTTCTGCTTTTTCCCAGTCACTCCAGCACAGTTGAGCAGAAACGTTATTGCCTTGATGTTAAAAGAGTACTGAGCTACTGCTTACATAGAACAAAATGTGCTAGAACTGACAGCACATACTTTTTTGTCGCTTATGGTAAAGTTGAGAAAGGTAAATTGTTCAACCAGCTGCTAGAAAGACTGTGTCTCATTGGATAGTTTCCTGCATCAAATGTTGTAAAATAAAGCTGGTAAGCAGCCTCCCGGAGGTCTAAGGGGTGCACCCCACAACAGCTACTTTTGCCTCTGTGGCAGATACAAGCAGCACTACCCTTCAAGTAATTTGTAAAGCAGCTACCTGGAAAACAGCCCATGTCTTTACAATACACTATTGTCTGGATATGCTGTCCAGAAGGGATGCCAAGTTTGGGTCTGCTCTCTTGCATAATCTTTCTACTAAATGTTTTCTAGACACATCATCCCAAGGTAATGCTAGTGCGAATGCAGATTTGTATGACATAATATTTGGGTTCCTGTTATTAAGAGAAATAATTGCTCACCATACAGTAGTGATGTTCTTTCTTCCAAGGGATCTAAGAATAGCTCCTACAATCCCTGACCTTGCCTCCCCTTCTAGAACCTGAAAAGAGGTTCCCACTTGAATCAGTCTGATCATTTATTTTGTGCTTGAGCATGTATTGTTTAAACCTTTTAAGTTTTCACAAAGTTTAACATCGTTTGTTATTGCTTGGTCATAAAAACAGTTTTTCTGTCTGCTATTTTATTGGCTTTAGTTTTATTTTAGGATAGATTGGGATAGTTATTAGTGATCTGTATCTCTCTGCTGTATAAAAACAAATCTGATGTTGAGCCAATAGAGGGAGCATGGCCACTATGCAGAGTTTGAACAGAGTTCTACATTCCATCATATGTACTCTCCAAACATGCAGTGAGCTGGTTTAGTAGTTACCTAGTGGACAGGGTCCAATGTGTCAGAATCGCTGGAGTCACCTCAGATGAAAAGCCAGTCCTCTCAGGTGTCCCCCAAGGGTCAATATTAGGACCACTACTCTTTTCTTTCTTTCTTAATGGTCTCCCTAGCATCTGCCAACAGAGAATATTACTTTATGCGGATGATGCAGTTCTATTTTCAAGGAACCGTGATACTAGCCTGCTAGAGAGTCATTTTCAAAGTGACTTCAGGTGTGTTGAAGATTGGTTCCACTCACATAAACTGGTTTTGAATTTTAGCAAAACTAAGACTATGACATTCTACAACCCACGGAGTAAGTACAAAACTCAGCTCCTCAACATCAAGAACCATGCAGGGGCCTCACTTGAGCATGTTCCTGAGTTCAAATACCTTGGCATCACCCTGGACTGCTCACTTTCATACTCACATCATATAGGTAATGTAGCAAGAGCTGCCAATATATGGATTGGTCTGCTCCACAAGCACAAGCATTGCCTGACCCCTGAAGCCCTTAGGCTGGCTATCTATAGCTCTGTCACCTCCATCATTGACTATGGTCTTGCTATCTATGGCTCTGCCTCCCCTACGGTTCTCCGGAGGATATCTGTGACTCTCAACAAAGCCTGTAGGCTCCTTACAGGTGCCCCCCGCCTAACTCACACCGGTGACCTATATGCCCAGGCTGGATGGTTACCTCTCCTGAGCCGAATACAGTACCAGACCTGTCTACTCACAAAAAAAATTCTCTTTGGGCACATGCCACCTGGAGTTGCAAAACTCCTCACTGCCCACAGCAGCACCCAATCTACATGGAGAGCTCTGCAACAGATGTTCCAGGTCTCCAGGTGCCGGACCACCATGGGGCAGAGATCATTCTCACACAGGGCACCTCAGTACTTCAATACCCTTAACAAAGAAGCACTTACAACTACGACTCTTGGTCCCTTTAAAAGGGAACTATGATGCTCCATTGCCTCAAACACGCAGTGTGACTGCCTCTCCTAAAGAATGGTCTTCACACTGTATCGGTGACAGTGGTACTCTGGGTTCCTGCCTCCTGTGCCTCTTTTGTCACATTCCCTGCACTCTCCCCTTTACCCACCCCTCCCCTTTCAGCTGACGCTAGGCCTTAGCCACCATGACCAATCTCATGCCACCCGCCACTTCTACCTGACATTGGCGTTGCCTGCTCATTCCTTCCTACCTCTCTCCACTCCATATGCAGTTCACCATCAAAACTTACTCATACTGGCTATTGCTGTCTCTCTCTCTCTCTCTCTTTGCAAACCACTGTACATGCATTGCTTAATTCAACCTTGAAATGTAATATATATATCAACTGCTTCCTTTGTATTGTTGTTCCCCTACATCCTTTGATGTGGAACCTTTGTAAATGAACAGTCCCTGCTCAAAGGTACTTGTAATTGTACAGTTTACTAAAACTAAACTAAACTAAAACTAAATATGCATTCAGTTTTAAATTCTGGGGCAACACCTCACCATGGAGATGATGTAGATTTAGATTCATTATTGTTGGCTCCCTTAGAAGAAAGATCATTACGACCATGAATAATTCTGGTCCTACTCATTGCCCCAGACCTTCAGGTAGTCTCTTCATTGCTTTGGGGTCTTCAGTTCTTGATTAAAAAAACTGGCCTTACTGAAATCCATGATCCAACCAGATGTCCAAAATGGTTTAAAGCAGGAGCTAGCAGTCTTACTTAAAAGGTGTTGTCCACTGGATAAGTTAATAAACTTTCATTCCTTTCTAACTGCATCTCAAAGAGGAAGTACATTGGTGGAGATAGTATGAGGAACTTTTTTCGCCTCCTGTTTTAAGTGTACTTAAACTATTTCTAAACAATCTCTCACCAATTCTAAATTTATTGGCATGCAAGTTAGTCTACATTGCACTGCGCTCATCTGCATTGCATCTGGTGTGTGCTTAAACAACCAGCTTCTTACACCACAGTGGATAACAACATCCCATTATCTCATCAATCCCCTCAGATCATTAGAAATAATACAATTAACCAGTTTTTGGCATTATAGACACATATACCAAAATATGAGGGCATACATTAAAGAATGTAACATCCAAGAAAGAGACACTAACACACACATTGATAAGGAAATGCAAGATGATTGACCTCTTTAAAAACAAAACACTTTTTAAGTTGTATCTGACACCTGCCAGATCATCCTGTATCAAAAAATCTAAGCAACAGCACACTTGGGGAAAAAGAGCTGGGATTCCAGATTCAGGAGATGAAATGGAAAAAAATATGGTGAGGGAAGTCAATAAGAACACGATCTCTGCCAAAAATAGATCTGTTCAGCATACAAGTATGGGCAGAGCATTGATGACACCACAAATAACCAAAATTAACCTGTGATATAATAAGAACTGTTGGCAAAGTTGTCAGGGTGAGGGTACTTTATGTCATAACTTGTGGGAGTGCCCAAAAATACTCAATTGGTGGGAGTCCACAGCAGCTAAAATCTCTTCTATGATAAAACAACTAATTCCGTGCCAACCAGACATATGGGTACTGCATAATATTCATAAATTACAACTGACATACAGTGTTGCACAAAGGGAAAATGGTTAAAGAGTCAATGTGCAAATATAATCTGGCACAAGATACCCTAGTACATTTTGTTATATTATGTCCTGTATATGAGAATTACTGTTCTTTTTAATAGATAAAATATTAGAAAAACAGCAATATCAACCGCAACAATTGCTGATTTACCTACTAAACTCCCAGGATTTAGATGTGTGGGTCCCTGTGGTCTCCCTTCTGAAAATTATAGATCAAAGAGGGCTCCATCTGAATGGGTAAATAGATTAGTGTATTGATCTGGCACAGCTTCTGTAAACTTGGAATTAACACTGGCATTACAGGATGTAGTAGTTATACATCTGAACCATGAACAGGGTATTGCTACAGTTCACTATTTATGAATATAATAGTTAGAATATCCCTAAGGGACTGCTTTTAATGCTGTCTTAACTCATTACCTCAATGAAATGCAACTGTGTTCCTCATGATGTATTTGTCTTGTAATGGTACTTAACTGATCAAACAAATAGTATTAGTTTTTAATGGAGCTAAAATAAGCTAAATGGATATAACTGTATTTAATGTTATTGTCTGTATACTAATGTACGTATTTTAAGAATTGTGCACTTGTATTGATGTTATTTTGATATTGTAATGGTTATATAGCCGACCAATAAATTGTTGATTATGATGATGATTGCATTTGTTACTGCACTACATAAAACAGTGCTGGGTTGCTAGGGTGTTGCTATGGCTGCTGTGTGCTGATCCCAATGCAGCCTCATATGCAAAGTGTTATACTGCAGAACAGGTTGTATCTGATGTAAAATTTATTTATTTAGTTTTGGTTGACCGGATAAGTGCACTAGACAAATCCTGCCTATTTTCAGGCACGACCCGGGGGGAGGGGGATACAGATGAATGCCAACTGACCTTGAACCAGATTAAACTGTTGGTGGTATTTTTAGTGAATGAGGGAAATTTGGCCAGGACACTGGGGAAATTCCCTTACTCTTTTCGATAAGTGCTTTGGGATCTTTAACATCCACCTGAACTACCACCAATGCAGGCAGATGGGACCTCGGTTTAACGTCTCATCCGAAAGACGGCACCTCAGAAGTGCAGCACCCCTCTCATGCTGTACTACAGTGTCAGTATTGGGATATTAACCCAAGTGCCAGATGGGGGAACTGAAACCACAGCCCTCTGATCTCCTGGCCTCAGAGGCGAGTGTGCTACCTACTGAGCCACTGACATTGACAAAATAATTATAGCTATATTTGTTTAAGTGATAATTGCGCTAAAAAAATGGCACTAATTAGCCAAGACTGCATATCTGAAATAGACACAAATCAGGAGCTCAGTGATAACCGCGCAAAAATAAAATGGTGCTAATCATCCAAAATTGCATATCTGAAATGGACACAAATTAGGAGCTAATTGAAGAGCGTGAAATTAAATTTGCACAATTGCAGTCAATTAGTGCCACATGCTAAATATACCTTGTGCAATAATAAACAGTTCTACATTATTTTGTGATGTCTTTTTTTGTTAAACAGAGAGCCTGGCAACAGTTGACAGTTTGTTTATTTTCATTGCAGTGTGCCAGTAACATGTAAATGTGTCTGCTCTGAGCGGTAATAGGCTGCTGGTACAGAACGTTTTCTTCTGGGTTCAAGTTTGCGGTCAGTACAGAGTAATGTCCTGACTCAGGGGCAATTTCTATTCCATGCTTTTGTTTTTTTAAGTATACCGTTTTGTACACTTATGGGAAACAGACAGAGGGAGAGTGGGACTGCAGCTGAGAGAGATAGTTATAGTGAAACAGAGAACAAATGAGCTACTGGGAGTGGAGCGGAGAAAGTGAAAGACATAGATCTGACTTGGCACAGTTTTTAAAAAATATTTGTTTTGTGATCGGGAGGCTGTATACTTAATGGAGGGCATTAGGGCATTTACTATGATGTGAAAGATGCCGTGGTGTGAGGAGGTGACACAGCTGATGATCTCGTGGGGACAGAGCTGAAATAGTAGGGATAAAAAATACTGTACACTGGTGAGGTGGGTGCAGGCATCACGGAAGTAAAGAAGACTTTGTGTATTTGGGATCTGTTTCATGAAGCTGAGGTAGAGATTTTTTTTTTGAATATAGGAATGTCACTTTCATTTTTTATCACAGGTAGTCTGAGGGCAGGATTGTTATGCTGTTTGGGGGTTGTGAGTGATGAGTCAGCTTAGCGAGAAAACAATATGGCGAGGATTTGGGAAGGTCGGAATGATTTAGAAATGAGGGTTCCTAATATGGCTGGCTGGCACTTTTTCCCATTGGTTATGCCAGGATTTACAACGCATAAATCATGCCAGCCAGCCAATCGAGAGAACAGGATTTTTAGACCCACTGTATACTACCTTTTAGTCAACACTGCATATTCCAATGAAGTCAGTCAAATGATATTTCTTACACTTACCCCACCTTGTAAAAGTATCTTCAAAACATAGAGTGGCATTTCTGCCTGAAGGATTTTAGTGCAAGTCTGAATTACCTTGGCTATTAATTACAGTAAGTCCTAGCAGCACTGTATCTCTGATTGTCAAAATAATGGCTAAGAGGGTGTTGGAAAAGCTTACAAGGTTGAAAGTAGATAAATCTATGGGACCTGATAGCTTACACCCAAGGATACTGAAGGAGGTAGCAGAAATGATATTAGGGGCAATTGCAGACATATTTAACTGCTTGCTGGCCATGGGTGTGATCTCTAGAGTGTGGAAGACGGTGGAAATTGTCCCTGTATACAAAAACAGAAGGAAAGATGAGCCAGTGAGCTATAGACCAGTCGGTTTGACTTCTATGGTGGGAAAAATAATAGAGTCTTTAGTCAGGGAGGAACTGGTGGACTTCATGGAGGGAAATAGGCTCCAGGACCCTAAACAACATGGATTAACAAGGCAAAGGTCTTTTCAGACAGGTCTGGTTGAGTTCTCCAACTGGGTTACCACAACAGCAGATAGGATACAGGCAGTAGATTTCGTATACTGTACTTGGATTGAAGCAAAGATTTTGACTCAGTGCCCCCACAGGACAAAGTTCAAAAAGATAAGGGACTTCTGATGTAAATTTTTTTGTGAAATTCTGTGAAATTTCATAGAATTTGACAAAATGTTGTGGAATTTTCTGAGATTCTTGAACTAGTCATAACTCAATTAATATAATAGCTACAGACCTGACATTTGATACACTAACTGTTGGAAAGAGGCCCTTAAAAGCATGTCAAGTTTCATGACATTTGGACAAGGCACAGAGAAGCTATTGGGGCTTGTGAAAATGTCTGAAAATATTTCTGTGCTTACAACTTAGTCACCTTTAGAGCTAGATAATTGAAAATGATTTGCACATTTTCTTGAAAGAGTCACGGAAACTGGTAGAGAGGAATTTGGCTATGTAAATTTTAAGTTACATGAGTTCAAAATTTCACAATTGTGTGAAAATGCTAAAAATATTTGTATGTTTGTAGTTCCACTGCAATTGCAAGGTATTGGAAGGTTATTCAGTCACTTGTCCCCCCCCCCATCCAGGCTAGCCCCTCTGTTCTTCTGATTAATGGTTCACCTCTTCCTCTGTTGCTTCGCACTGTAATGACTTCTTCACCACTTGTGTTCTCCCTTCCTCTCCCCCACCTACCACAGCTCCTTCTTTTCGTATTCCTTATTCCCTCCCCTCCCAGGGTTTCTGTTTCACTGCTGTTACCACACAGGAGACCCTGACTTCCTTCTGCTACTTGATTTTGAATAAGGTTATCCCAGATGGACAGAGTTATACCACTGCACAAAGGAGGGGGAGCCTTCTGTCTCCAGTAACTATTGGCCTATTTCCTCCCTCGCCTCTCTTGCCAAATTGTAGGAGAAGCTTGTCTGCCATAGAATCTCTGATTTCCTCTCCTCATCTGATTTCCTCTCCCCATTCCTGTCTGGTTTCAGATCACTCCACCATCTCCTCCTTGCTACATGTGACTGATTTTATCCTCTCAGTGATGGATCAGGGTCATATCATGGCAGTCATCTTCATCAATCTGGCAATGGCCTTTGACTCGCTGTCTCACCCTTTTCTGGAAAAACTGGGTTCTGCTGGCCTCTCAACTCTGGTTGTCAATTGGTTCTGTTCTTAGCTCACATGCCATCTTTAGTCAGTATAGGTAGGTAGCACCTGGTCTCCCCCTGCTCCCATCCAGGTGGGGGTCCTACAGGGCTCTATCCTTGGCCCCATACTCTTTTCTGTCTTCCTTGATGACTTCCCTATTGCCTTTGCAAACTCACATATTCACATGTATATGGAGGACACAGTGATATGCACTTCTAGCCCCTCCACCACTGATGTGGAAGGTCTGCTATAGCAAGGACTTCCACAATGTCTTAAGATGGTTCCAGTCAAATCAGCTTTGGATCAATGCTAAGAAAAATGATATCCATGACCTTTGGCATCAGTGAAAAACTGGCCAAGCACACATCAGTTTCCACTTTCTCCATCTTGGATGGATCCCCATTTGAAGTAGTTCCTTCCTTCAAGTACCTTGGCATGCGGCTTGACAGCAAGCTCAACTTCTCTGTCCACATTGATGCCATCCATGCTAAGCTCCATACTAAACTTGGTGCTTTGTACCAATGCAAAGTTTCTCTTTCCCTACGGGTTTTCCGAGAGCATGTCACCAAAATGCTGCTCCCTTTCTTTGATTATGCAGATGTGGTCTACGGATCCACCCCTCCACCTCCCTGGCCAGACTGGATACCCTCTGTAACTCCTTTTGTCACTTTGCAACCAGCTATCCCTTTCATACTCATCACTTCTTACTCTACTCATAGCTTTCCATTCTTCCCCTGCCATCACTTTGCCAGCTGCATTGTGCCTCCTTTATATCTAAATACTGGTATGGGTCCCTTCCATCCTACCTTTTGTCACTACCCTTCATTGCTCCCTCTGCTTCATGCTCCCTCCACTGTAGGGACCATTGCACCTTTGCTTTGCCATGCCCCTGGCTCTCAGCTGACCAATCAGCTTTTGTCTGTCATTTCCCTTGTCTTTGGAACCAACTTCCCTCTTCCGTCTATCTTGCCTCCTCCCCTGTCTCCCTCGGATAGAACTGAGACTCCTTCCCTCCCCCATTGCTGCTGTTTCCCCTGTCCATCACAGTCAACTTACAGTACACCTGTTGTAATGCTTAACTGCCAGGTTTATTTGTTTGTCTTTATAGGCTTTCTGTGATCACTATTAATCAGAAGTTGTCACTATTTATTTATTTGTTTTTTGTTTACCGGGTAAGTACACTAGACAACAATGTTGCCTATATTCAGGCACGACCCAGGAGAGTACAGACAGGGGAGACCAGAGTCAACATTAAAGAGTATTTCATGATGCAGCATGAGGTGAGAACAAACATTTGAACAGTATACAGCCAGGTACAGTCATTATCAGTGATGACAAAGAGAAACAGATAACATTACATTAATTATTTTCATCTGATGATACATCAATGACTAAATTGAAATGACAAACAACAAACAAAACTTAAATGAAGTAGTATTATAACAATAGGATTTCTGCTGGATGTGGGAAACTTTCAGATTTTGGAGACCAGCAGGAAATCAGTAAGTGCCATAGGGAGGAGAAAATGCTAGGAGAGAGGCTCAAGTTACAGCACAAGAGCAGCAGTCAGATTCTAATAGGTGTGCCTGAAGACCCAGTTTAAAGGCCTTGTGGAATTTGGAGAGCTTGATGTGGGAGGGAATGGAGTTCCAGTAGCAGGGGGCAGATATGGCGAAGGATCGTTCTCCTTTTTTTGTGAGATATCTGGGAATTTCAAGTTGGGTTTGAGCAGATGCCCTGAGGAGGTATGCTTGGAAGAGCTGAGTTAATAGTTCAGCAAGGTATTTAGAGGATCCCGTTCTGATCATATTATCAATTGTACAGCCCGCAGAATAGTGTCTGAGTGAGTCTGGGGAGAGCCAATTTAGTTTCGAGTAGAGCAGGCAATGGTGGGCAAGTCTGTGAGCAGAGAGAGCAAATCTGCATATACTGTTATAACAGGTGCTCCATTTCTGGAGCGCTCCTTTGATAGCTTTAAGGTAAACCTGAGAGCAATATGTCAGAGCAGGGAGGAGAAATCCTTGTGCAATAGCAAGCCGGGCAGCATCATTGAGGGAGGACCTAATTTTAAAGGCAAGACCATGTTTTGAGTAAACTGTCTTACATGTAGCTGCAATGTGGAGGTTAAAGTCAAGAGATGGGTCGAGAGTGACTCCTAGATACCTGAAGGAGGTAACGAATTCCAAGAGGGGAGTCATCTAGAGAATGTATCAATAAGTCTGGAGTAAGAGGTCTGATTCTTGACAGGGGGCCAAAAAGCATAGTTACGGTTCTCTTAGCATTTATTAGGAGCCTGTTCTGTAGTAACCACTCCTGCAAGCACTTGAAGTCTGCTTGAAGATGTGCTCTTACTGATAAGGGATCTTTACCACTGGAGAGAAGCACCATGTCATCAGCATAAAGGATCAACAAGGAGGAACAGGGAAGGGAGGGCAAGTTGTTAATGAAAAGGGAGAAAAGTAGTGGGCCAAGGATAGATCCTTGGGGGACTCCAACAGAGGTAGGGGAAAGATTTGAGACGGCAGATTCAATTTGGACAAATTGCAACCTCCCTGAGAGGTAGCTATCAAACCAGGAGATGGTTGACAGGTCAAAGCCAAGGTGGGATAGTTTGGAAAATAGCAGAGAGTGATTCACAAGGTCAAATGCCTTTGTGAGATCGATAAATATGGCCCCAGTCAGCAGGCTCTTATCCATCGCTGTAAGGGCTGCATTTGTCAGCTGAAGTAGTGCAGTTGTGGTGCTGTGTCCTGTTCGGAATCCGTGCTGGGTAGGGGTTATAAGGTTGTGAAGGTACAGGTAATTTGTGACCTGTGTAGCGATGGCCTTCTTGAGAAGTTTATTTAGGGTAGGGAGAATGGCAATCGGTCTATAGTTTGACATATTTTTGGTATCCCCTTTTTTGTGAACAGGGACAACGTAAGCGGTTTTCCACAATGTTGGTACCATTTGGGTTATTATGGAAAGATTAAAGATTCTTGCAATAGGAACAGCAAGGGCAGGGACTGCCTGCTTCAAGAAGCTTGGCAGTAGCCTATCCAGGCCAGCAGGTCCATAAGGGGATACTGATTTGAAGAGATGCAGCACTTCGGTGGAGGAGACTAATGTGAGACGAAAAGGGGTTTCATGCGAAAGTTGCACCTCAGGAGGAGGGAGGTTGGTTGAATTTCTCAGTGTATTCAGAGAGATCCAAGAATTGTGCATTAAGAGCATTAGCAATGGTAGGTAACTTATTACAGTTTGCGTCATTCAGTGTCATGTCGGTAATGGTCGTCTTGGGCCTTTGCCCAGTGAAATTTTTGATGTGGTTCCAAAAACCCCTGGTATCACCTGCTGAATATTGGAGAAGCTTAAGGCAGTAGCTCATTTTTGCCTTCCGAATATCTTTTTTGCAGGCATTTCTCAGTTGTCTATAGTTAACCCAGTCTTCTGATTGTTGGGACTTCTTTGCCAAGGTCCAGGCCTTGTCTGTTTTTATCATGGCTCAAGGGAGGTCTTTTTTTAGCCATTTATTAGGGGAGCCCCGAGACGCCTTTTTTTCAGAGGGATGTGCAGATCCTGAAGGGCAAGAAGCTGAGACATCAGGTATTCAAGTGCAGTGTTTACATCATCAGTGTGACAGGTGGGAGACCAGTCTATATTATTAATATCCTTGAGAAGTGCAGTTCGGTTTAGTTTGGCAAAATCCCAAAATTGAATGATTCTTGGAGGCGGTTTAAGACAGTGGCGATTCCAGATACAGAACATAGGCAGGTGATCACTAATAGAATCCGAAAAGGTCCCTGCAGCAATTACTTTATTTGCTCTATTTGTAGCCATCCAGTCCAGGACAGGTTGGTGCTCCGAGTTGGAAGAGATGCGTGTAGGGCTAGAGATAAGTTGAGCGAGGTTAAGTTGGGCGAGAGCTTCAGTATATGTACCGGCATAACTCCCTAATAGGTCTAGGTTGAAGTCTCCCATTAGTATGACTTCATATCTACCCTTTAGAGTGGCTAGATAATCCCAGAGCCCATTTAAGCCAGAGAAAGCCCCCTTTGGAGGATTGTAGGCACAGATCAGATTTAACCTTTTATCACCCCCTAGTTGTAGAACCGTATGCAGAGCTTCACAGTGATTTGTTATCCAAGACTGAAGTACTGAGACATTGAGATGCTCTTTATAATAAAGGGCAACTCCTCCACCCTTTGGTTTGGTGGGGCGATCGGATCTGGACAAGCTATAGCCAGGTATTTTGTACATGGAATCAAGCATCTCTGGCCTGAGCCATGTTTCAGTTAGTCCAAGTATGTCCGGACGGTAGTGGGCTATCCAGGCTTCAAGTTCAGGAAAGTTTGCTGGTAAACTTCTGATATTCATGTGGGCAATTTTCATGCCCTTAGTGGAGAACCATGAGGAATCACCCGTGGACCTGGCATTCCAATGGGGGCCAGGGTTAGATTCTATGTCTCCTGATATGTATAAGCGCAGAAGCATCACCCAAACTTCTTTGTAGAATCTGTAATTGCGCTTGAGGTATTTGGGCATGCTAGGGGGGTGGTAGAGAAGGAAATGCCCTAATTTGGAAGGATAAGTTATATGGAGGGACAGGTTAGGAGAAAGGAACAAGGTTCTAGTTGGTATAAGGTTGGAGAAGACAAAGGAGAATTCTTCATGGCAGTGGGACCCAGGGTATCCAGCTGGTATATTACATGAGAGATAGGAGAGGACGATTACGGTGGGTAGTAATCCTGATACCACCAGAAGTGACCTTAGGCATGCAAGAGAGAACATTATGTATGCCTTGTAAGAAACCTCTGTTAATCAGAGGTGGATTGTCCCTTATAAGAGTAGAATTTAAGTGAAAGAAATGGTGACTTAAGGGCAGGGTGACATCTATAGTGAAAGCAGTTTGAGTGAAACCTTAGTGGCCAGAGGTTGGCAGTCAATTATACAAGTTATTCACAAGAGGCAGGTATTCCAATAGAGTGCAGTTTATGAGGAACAGACAGGAGCAGGGGGAATTTGAAATGGTGAGGGGAAAAGATAAAACTAGGATGCCCTCAGTCTGAGTTACTTTTCCAGACAAAATAAGTGTAGAACAGAGGCAAACAAAGAGAACTGGCAAGAGTGAGTGGAGGAAAAAAAAAAGAAGAAATGGACTGCCTCGCTGGTTTGAATTAGGACTGATGCAGCAAGGGGGAGGGGTAGAACTGCCCTTCAAGTGAGTTTATAGGTTGGAACAAAAGTGGGCAGGATTACTAGCGTATTTAATTAATGGTGGGGGAGGAGGGGCGGGCTGAAAATTTCAAGCCTGCAAGCAGCTGCTGTGTTAGAGGATCTGCTAAAATTAATTAAACAGCAGCTGCAGTGTACCAGAATCAGCAAAAGTTAATTAAATCAAGGTAGGCAGGCTAAAGAGTATCGTAGGCACAGTCTTGTGAGTCGAAATACATCAATTTCCTTGGGTTTAAAGTGCCTGCAGCGGCAAGTACTGCAGCGCCAGGGAGCTGAACAGAAAAAAGGCGCCAAGGTTTGAAACTGAGCACAGTCTTGAGATCGCGTACCTTCCTGTTGCCGGCCTTGTAGCTTTGGGGAACCGAGGGGAGCTGGGGAGGGCTTTTCAACAACCATTGCCCTCTTGACTCTTCCTGCTGCCAGCCTTGTAGCTTTGGGGAACTGAGGGGAGCTGGGGAGGGCTTTTCAACAACCGCTACCCTCTTGACCCTTCCTGCTGCCAGCCTTGTAGCTTTGGGGAACCGAGGGGAGCTGGGGAGGGCTTTTCAACAACTGTTGCCCTCTTGACCCTTCCTGCTGCCAGCCTTGTAGCTTAGGGGAACCGAGGGGAGATGGGGAGGGCTTTTCAACAACCGTTGCCCTCTCGACCCTTCCTGCTGCCAGTCTTGTAGCTTCGGGGAACCGAGGGGAGCTGGGGAGGCCTTTTCAACAACCATTGCCCTCTCGACCCTTCCTGCTGCCAGCCTTGTAGCTTTGGGGAGCTGAGGAGGGCTTTTCAACAACCGGTGCCCTCTCGACCCTTCATGCTGCCAGCCTTGTAGCTTTGGGGAACTGAGGGGAGCTGGGGAGGGCTTTTCAACAACCGTTGCCCTCTTGATCCTTTCTGCTGCCAGCCTTGTAGCTTTGGGGGAACCAAGGGGAGCTGGGGAGGGCTTTTCAACAATCATTGCCCTCTCGACTCTTCCTGCTGCCAGCCTTGTAGCTTTGGGGAACCGAGGGGAGCTGGGGAGGGCTTTTCAACAACCGTTGCCCTCTTGACCCTTCGTGTTGCCAGCCTTGTAGCCTCGGGGAACCAAGGGGAGCTGGGGAGGGCTTTTCAGCAACCATTGCCCTCTCGACCCTTCCTGCTGCCAGCCTTGTAGCTTTGGGGAACCGAGGGGAGCTGGGGAGGGCTTTTCAACAACCGTTGCCCTCTCGACCCTTCCTGCTGCCAGCCTTGTAGCTTCGGTAACCATGGCAGTGCTCTCTTTTTGTAACACTATATTTGTCTAAGCTATGTATTGTTTTTATCCTTTGCTCCTCGCCCACAAATTGCACCTGGAAGCGAGCCTCTGCTTAGTGTGCCTTTCCCAGTCATCAATTTATACACATGAGATTTAGCATGCATACCAAAGTAAATAAGTCCTGAACTCTAAACAAGCTAGACAAATGTTGTTTAGTAGGCTAACATTGATTGTGGATACTTTAGAAATGACTAATTAGCAATATTTGCTCAAAAGTTGTTGCATAATAGGTAATGCCAGTAGAATTCCACTTGCAAAATGTAACTTTCACAAAGTACGTATCACCACTGAATCACCTTACCTGCGCAAGCATCATGGCCCTGCAATATCCATCCAGCACTTCTGTGACAATGATGTCCACTGTCATGTTCCATCATGACTAAAGATATCCTTATACTTCTGTCACAACAGCCTAAATTGCAAATAGTTGTAAGACTTGGCAACACGTGGTGCCACCATTTTCAAATAGTAAAAATATACTGTACATTATCTACAGGGTTGTCAAACAGTCATCAAGTGGCACTGTACAGGAACAATGATATACAGTATGTGCATATGCTTCCAGAAGTTAAGTCAGTGAGCTCTAGTGTTTAGCTACCATATTGCAAGAATTCAGGTTGATGTCCAATGGTATTTGTCATGGTTTGTCACTCACAATAGTGACCTGACATGTGGCACCACTGTACCTTTACTATGGAGCTTCCTATGAATGCTACTTATTGCCACTTTACCCAGCCTTTACCTTCCTCTATAATGGTAACTCAAATGTAGGACTGGGCAAAAGGTATGGACATGGCTTTGTGAAAAATATCACAGCAGTCCACAATTTCACAAAAGCTCATTCAACTTTAATTATTAATGTTATTTTGAAATTTTTGGTTGCTTATAACTTGGCCAAACTTTGCACAAAAAATTAGAGCATAGCTCTCAACTGTTGTGAATTTCACATAACACTAATATTTTTTCACTTTGATCCTTGCCCCACAAAGGTTTACTGATGTTCTTAATAATGTTAGAGCTATTTCTGGACAAACTATTAAATCATTTAAATCATTGAACCAACTTGAGAGAAACGTTCCTTAACACTAAACATATAGGGCCCACTATTTGTATGCATATAATTCTTTATAATAAGAAAGTGCTACACATTCTGGTCATTTGCTCAGCATTTTGAAGGCCAGTGCTATGAATTTTAATGCTGAGAGGTTGAGTGGTATGGATTAGAGAGCTGACAGATGCACACAGCCTCTTTTTTTCATATTGTTTTTTTTTCCATCCAGCAGCTCGTCTCTAAGGAATATACTCTGTTTACAGTGATATACCCCAATCAGGCTGAATCTGGCCTCATTCAGTTGGCTACCAGGCTTTTCTCCAACAATTTTTCTTCCATCTCCCCTGGTGGGTGTGGTGCCTCTGTCAGCCTCTCACACAGCCACAGCTTCTCCAGTGGCAGGAGCAAGCTCCCTGGAGCCACCACATGGTTCATACTACCAAGGTTCATACTAAGATCTTTGGAGCAAGAGAAAGGCTGTTTGCCCATATGCGCTGCTATGCTTATCACTAACAGGAGAGTGTTACATTTAATAAGTGTCTCTCTAATCTATTTTTAAACTGCATTTTGTCATTGCTAGTGACTATTTCTTCAGGGAAGGTATTCCATGGGTTAATAATACGTTGAGTATAAAAAGCCTTTCTTTTCTCCATTTTGAATTTAGTATATTTTAATTGTAATTTATGTCCTGTAGTACCTTTTTTGTGATGTTTAATGTGTAGATTCAGTTGTTCCATCAGATGGGTGTTTTGTATCAAATTATAACACAATATCAAACCTCTCAGATCATTCTTTTGCCTAGTGGTATTAGATTCAGTTTACTCAGTTGATCCTCATATCCTAAATCTCTACATTCATATACTACATATACTAATTTTGTAGTTTGCCTCTGCACGCTCTCAATACAATCCCTAATTGCCCCCTTGATCAGTCCCCATAATGGGCTTCTGTAATCCAAGAGAGGTCTGATATAGGCTCAGTACAATGGCATAATAACCTTTGACTCCCTACTTTTAAAGTTCCTTTTGATTGTCCACAGTATTCTTTTAACTTTTGCTACCTGAGTCCTACAGTGTGTTTCATAAGTCAGGTTATTAGATACAATTACACCAAAGGCCCTTTCCTCTCTACTTCCTTGTAGGGGAATATGTTTCATAAAATATTTTGCAGCTATGTTACAATTACTGAAGTGCATTATATTACATTTGTCTGGATTAAATAACACCCCGGCTTCATCTGCCTAGTCAATCATTTTGTTTAATGTATCTTGTAATTTTTGTGTGTCTGCATTATCTATAATCACTCTTGCCAGTTTAATGTCATTAGCATATTTAGTAACCCAGACCTCTGCATTGTAAGGGTTGCTACATCGGTGGAATCTGCAACCAACCCTCCCTAACTGATTATGCACTGTGGAGCAGCAGCTGCCTCTGTCTTGGCCTGCCTCCTGAGATGACTTCCCAGGCTCGCTTCTGAACCCAGGTCTTCAGCGTGGCAGTGTGACGCCATGCTGCTAGGTCCTGGGATAGCCTCAAAGTCTGGTATTTAAGGTTAATGAACCTAACAAAATTGGTGATATTCCATTTTCTAATTTTAAAGTTATAGGGGCTTACAATTCTACAGCTTACAGAATTGCAAAAGGTAACTTTAAAATTTTTCAATGTTTGAGGGCTTATAACTTAGTCACTTTTAAAACTAGATTGTACGCATCTCTATGGGCCTTGGTAAATTCATCATACCAAATTTGCTGCAATTTGGACAAATACTTTTTAAATCAGGTAGAAATAACTGAAATCACAGTTTTAGCAAAATATCTTGAAACTTTTGCAAACATTTTGCGAGATTTGCAAAAGTGAAATCAGAATTTCACTGGTAGATGACGAATTTTGCCGTACCCTAGGTGGGGGAGAAATTGGCGACTCAGGTGGAGAACTAGCTGAGGGTAAAAACACACTGGATACTAGTTAATGGGAAGTGTTCAGAGGGAAGTAACAAGTGGAGTACCTTGATGGTTGGTGCTAGGTCCAGTCCTTTTATATGTATTCATTTATGACATAGGGGAAAGCATTAAGGGCAAGACCTGCTTCTTCTCAGATGACACAAAGATCTGTGCCAGGGTGAACACAGACTAAGGGATAAGGGAAGTCTGGGAGTATCTGGGCAGATTGGAGAGCTAGTCAAAATCTAGAAGCTGGGCTTCAGTGTAGAAAAGGTAAAATGATGCACATTATGAAGAGGAACCCAAGGGTACAATATGAGATGGGGAGAGTGGTAGTGGAAAGTACCATGGAGGAAAAGGGCTTGGGTTCATGAAATCAGAGAACCTAAAAACAGCAGCCCATTGTAATAGAGCTGTGGGCAATGCTAACAAGGTTCTGGGTTGCATGGGGTAATAAGCAGCAGAAGGCCAGGGGTGATCCTCCCACTGTACAGGTCACTAGTGTGACCACACCTGGAATACTGTGCAAGACACTGGAGTCCACACCTGAGGGGAGACTGCAACAAGAAGGAAGCATTACAGCTCAGGGCAACCAAGATGATCCATGGACTAGGGGGCAAGACATACGAGGAGAAGCTGCAGGACTTGGACGTGCATACCCTAGAGAAAAGGAGGGCAAGGGGTGACAGGATCAAGACATGCAAGTACCTGCACAGGATACATTGGATTGACACTAAGGAAATGTTCTCCTAGAGTTCAGATAAAGGGCTTTGAGGTAAGTCACTTAAACTCATAGTGGGGTGATTCAAAAGGAATGTTTGTTAGCAATTTGTCACAGAAAGAGTGCTGGACAAGTGGAACTTGCTGCTGTAGGATGTGGTACAGGCCAAATCAATGAACAGTTTCAAGCAGGGATGGGACAGGCATATGGGGTTAGTTAGAAATGGGAGGGGGACAGAAACAAAGAGCAGAGATGCCACTACAGCCAATACTGGGTAGTTAGGTAGAGTGGGCTGACTCGAGGTGCAGACATGGCTTTTTCTGTCATCATTGTCTATGTGTCTGTGTATCCCTTAGTAGGATGAATGTCCCACATGTTGTCACTCAGAAGCTCTCAGTTTCTCATAAATGAGGTATTTTCCACACTGTAGACTAAGGACCTGATTCTAGAAAGGATACACATGGCACAAAGTGCTTTGCACCATGAGTTCTGACATTTGGGGTTCTCAGTAGCCTGCAACCGTCACCAGAGCTGCTGGCAAAGTGGACTTACATCGCATTTGCGCCCCATAAACCCCACATGGTGCAAGGGGTTTATGGCAGCAGTTGCACCTATTCTGTCAGGGCAGCTGCCACATCCCCTAATTTGGGATTCTACAACAACCCCAGAGGACATCCATCCAGTACATTTACCAGCTATTAGCTGGTGTAAGTGTACTGTATCCACTGAGGGGTTGCGCCAACTCATGCCACCAGCCCATCACTGAGTTCATGTAGCCCACCCATACCCCCATCCCCAGTGTCACCAGTAGGAAGAGCCCCACAGGGGTATCCGACCCCCAAACCCCTATCCCTGCACATAGACCGTGTCGCCAAGGCGGCTAGTGCCCAACTAGGTCAACTATACCGGCACAGACACTGCCTCACTGAGAGTGCCATCAAACTTGCAGTTAAAAGCTCAGTGATTTCCATCATAGATTATGGACTGGTAGTCTACAGAGCAGGCACTGAAACTGCCTTAAGGACAATCAAGACCGTATTAAACAAAGCCTGCAGACTTGTTCTGGGAGTAGACCACTTGACTCACACATGTGAGTTCTACTCAAGCACTGGTTGGCTAACCTTGAATAGCAGGATCCAGTACCAGGTTTGTTTTCTAGCCAGAAAAGCCACCCTTGGCCTTGTACCCCCAGGTGTGCAGTAACTACTCAGCTACTCCACCAACTCCAGACTAACCAAAGGATCTAGCAAAGCTGTCTTCCATATTCTGTTTAGCCAGACCTCACAAGGGCAATGATCGTTCAAACACAGGGCCTCTCTCTGGCTAAATTCCCAAAGTACTGAGCTGGTTACGGAACCAAACCTTTGCCCCTTTAAATCCAAACTGCTAACACATGTGGCCTCACTCAGTACATGTGACTACATTTCAAATGCCTAATGCTACTCTGGATTATGCCCAGCAGAGCACTTCCCCACCCCCACTCATCCCCTGCCTTCCCAATTAATTGTAATCCCACCATTGCACTGATAGACCCCTTCCTCATTCGGTTTCCACAAACCTCTATAACTTTACCTAGTTACCTATTAGTGGCTCCCCTTTCCACCTACCCACATCTAGGCTCCACTCACATCCCTTACAAAAGAAACCCCCTACCCACTTAACCCACCAATGAAACCCCTTGGGTGGATTCCAGTCTCCTACCCACATAACACAATGGCCTGAAACTCCTCTTATCAGCTTTCTACACCCCTCTGCTCTTGTCTACCTTTCCCCCTTCACCAAGGCTCACCTTCTACCCTACCCTACCCTCTTCAACTAAAACAGTAAATGTTTAAGCACTGTACCTGTTAGTTGCACCATGTATTACATTGCACACAATTGTTTTAGCCTTGTTAATGTCTACAAACTGTGATCATTTGATTCTGTTTGCATTAATGTATACTTTGCTTACTATGATCTCTCCAATCTGCCTTGTATAAAATCTATGTAGTCTGTTCCAACCATTGTTGATGTGGAACCTTTGTAAATGAGCTCTCTAGCTCAAAGGTGCTAATCTGAGATTCTAACAAATAAATAAATCCCAAAGATAGAAAATGCCCGACGGGGCTCTCTGATCCCCTAGCCCCATGATAGAAAATGCCCTGCAGAGCTATTTGCATCCCACTGCCCCAATCCAGTTCTGGATTCCAGCACCCCACACCCTGCAGGAGTAGTATGGCAGTCATAACAATAGAAAAAAATCCCTTAGTCCCTTTTTAGCCCTGGTTGTCTAGTGGTCCCCAACCCCCAACCAATTGAGCCAGACCACCCTGCTCCCCCCACAACCTGTACCCAGCTGGTGACTGGCATAGCCCACCTCTCACCACTGTGGCCAGCCACCAACTGAGCTCCACTATGAGCGTGTATTATAAATAGTATGTGCTCAGTGAATGACTACTGTTGTCACTCACTGAGCAAGTACTATTACAATGCGCACTAATAGAGGAGCTCAGTTGACAACTAGCCACAGTGTGAAGGAAATAGTCTGTCAGTCACCAGCTAGGCTGAGATGAGGGAGGTGAGTGGTCTGGCTTCTCCAGGTGTGGGGGCCACTAGACCACCAGGGCTAAAAGGGGACTACATAATGTTTTTTTTTTATTGTTATGACTGCCATACTTCTTCTGCAGGGTGCAGGGATCGGGAACTGGATTGGGTTGGGGGGAGCACTGATATCCCTGAGGGGCATTTTCTATCATTGGGATAGGGGCCGAGGGGTCAGATAGCCCTGCAGGGCATTTTCCATCATTGGGATATGTGCTGGGGGGTCGGATAGCCCTGTGGCTTTGTCTAGTAGTACCATTGGGGTTCAGGGCTTGTGGGTGGCCAGTAGCCCACAGGTGCTCTTTTTCTGGGCACCACTTAGGGATCGTGGCATGGGGGTGACACTTGCGCCCTTACACTGTGACTGTCATGGGCTTGCAGCTACCCATTCAGGTACACCTTCCATTTGGCATACCGTTTGGGTTGGTGCAAGTTGTGGCACTTAGCCAAGTGGACCCTGCCTGATAGAGAATCAGGTGCAGGGTCCTTGGCACAACTGCACCTCCTCCGATGTCTCAACTTGTGACTTGTCTAGGGGTGCTTGTAGAATTGGGCCATGAGATTTTAAAGCATACACTCACAGTACTGTGTGTTGCACAGTTTACAACAAACATGATGAATATTGAAGTTATGCTATCTTCAGGGCTGTGATTAGCTGTCTCCATGATTTGATGATGTTGCCACTTTTTTTCCATATACACTTATTCTGCTCCTCCTCAGAGCAAGCAGGTGGCTCCTGCCACTCCCTCATAGTGGACTTGTTTCTCCGGCCAGGCTTTCCCGCACCCATCCCACCCGACCATCCCCCACGAGTTACCCCCGCATGACAGGGCCAGTGGCAAGGGGGGCTGTCCTCCCCCACCCCGGAAGCCAACATCCAGATTGCTGGGGGTCAGCATGGGTGCAGCTTGCCATCATGGAGCCTGCCAGCTCCGTCTTTTCCTCCAGTTTTAGGTCCCAGGGCCCAGGAATGTGCAATGGGTGGGGTGACCATCTCCGCCTCCACAGAGGCAGTCAAACATCCTGGACATGGGCCCTTCCCATTCTGGGCAGCATGCCTGTGCCAACACCCAGCCACCACTGGGTGTCAGTCTGCAACACACTGCACTGTCCCCTTCCCCTGAGGAAAGAGAGCTGTCGGTGGATGCTCAATCCTTCCTCAGCTCGGCCGGCCCCTGTGTGACCCAAGTTCATGCTTGAACCCATGTCACCGGCGTGGTACGAGTTGTGGCATCCAGCACCTCAACCCTCAGCACTACCAGGCTGGCTCTCTTGCCACTTTTTCAGTGCCTCATATTAGGGTGTTGCCATATAGAAGATATGACTATGATGTGAGATAGGCAGCAGTTTGGAGAACACTTCATGAATTAAACTAGGTTACAATGGTGAGAAATTCTTCTAGCAATAAGAGTATATTAGTGTTGTCATGGAAATTATAGACTCTAAGCAGTACAAGTAGAGGCAGGGCCTTGGACCTACTTGGAGAAAAGGTTTTAAATAGCACCTTTCTCTGTACACTGCAAAATCAACAGAAGGCTCCCTTACCCGAATGGGAGGTCCTCTGTAGCAGTTGTAAATTGCTCTATTTACTGCCCTAAGGAAGGGAAGGGATGGTAATTTGCCTGGGAGGGGGCTAGCCACTCAATCCCTTCCACTTCCTGATCTCCGATGCCATCTCTGTGCTTTCTCATTTTATGATGTCATTATAGGACTAGCACAAGGACGTGCTCCATGCAAGTCTATGGCACGTCATTTGAAAAGTTATTTTATTATTTTAACTCTACTTTCATACAAATCTGAGCAAGTATTCGAGTAAAAAGAGCCTTGTTACTTGAATACTAGCTCCGATTAGTACTAAAAGTCAGTTTAAAAATCATAAAAATAACTTTTAAAATGATGCTTCATAGACTTGCATGGAGCATGTCCACGCCCTAGTCCTATAGTGACATCACAAAACAAGAAAGCGTGGGGATGGCATCGGAGATCAAGAAGTGGAAGGGACTGAGCATCTAGCAATACAATCCCTAAAATTTTACAACTGCTGTGGAGGAACTTCCTTTCAGGTAAGGGAGCATCCTGTTGATTTTTGCAGGCTAAAATAGAATTTGCGGGAAGGATGCTCTTTAAAGCACAGAAGTTCCATATTTGGCATCTTTTCTTGTTTGGATGTCCAGACAATAATAGAAGAGAAAGTGTGTTCTGTAGATCAGGTGGCTGATTTACACAGTTCTGAGCCCCTACATACCAGAGATGCTCAGACAACTCAATATCCAACCCCTGCAGGACTTGAAAGCTTGCCAAATAATCCAGATAAATATGGCTGTGATCTGACTGGGAATCAAATAAGTTCATCGTATTGGAAATACCGTATCCAATGAAATTATTTGCCAGTTGGCTTGTACATAGTAGGGACAAACTTACAAAAAGCAGTGCATTGTTCCCCCC
This sequence comes from Neoceratodus forsteri, assembly GCA_016271365.2. Taxonomy (NCBI): domain Eukaryota; kingdom Metazoa; phylum Chordata; order Ceratodontiformes; family Ceratodontidae; genus Neoceratodus; species Neoceratodus forsteri. The sequence continues at coordinate 379,689,145 of CM057449.1, forward strand.
ATACTCTCTTCAGGACCTCCCTGCCTGCATCCCCAGTCCTTGAGAGAGAGACTAACCTTACTACTGTAGATGTAGACAGAGCCCCTGTCTCAGTTGACCTGCACAATTTTCTGCAGGTATGGGGAATCCTTACTGGCAGATGAGGATTACTTGGCCACCCAGTCTGTCCATTTCTTTCCCTGCCTGTACTGACACTGCAGATCCTACTTGATCTCTGCCCCCCATGCTTTCCTTTAAGATTCTCGGATGCCTATCCCAAGCATTCTTGAATCCCAGCACTGTTCTCACTTCCACCACCTCTGCTGGAAGACTGTTCCTGGCATCCACACTTTTTCATGAAGAAGTCATTCCTCACATCTCTCCTGAATTTACCCACCTCCAGCTTTATTGTATGTCCCTTCGCTCTTGTGCACCTTATTTTGTAAATACACTACTCCCTCACTAGAACAAATGGATTCTGAGCCATTCTACCCATTCGTTATAGCCTACCGTTCAATACAGCAAGGATCAACGTTGTTACCTGCACATACCACCACCTACTGTAGAACTGTTTATTATTGCACAAGGTATGTTTAACGTATGGCACTAATTGGCTGCAATTATGCAAATTTAAGAATAACTAAGAATCCGACAGATTGGCAGACATTTAGAGCAGCTAGGAACGCCTACATAAAACATATTCGCTCTACCAAAGAGAATTACTACATTTCCACGCTGGAAAAAGCCAAAGGAAACTAGCAGAAAATTTGGAGGACCATTAAGTCTATTGAAGGTCGACCGGCTGCTCCCTCCATCTCAGCTAAGATCAGCATAAATGACACAGTTATTGAGAACAAATACCAAATCCTCGAAGAACTGAATTCTCGCCACAGCTGGTCTAGCTTTTGATGCATCACCGTATGCATCTTGTACTAGTATCCATGCTAGCCCTTTCACTGTCCCAAAAGCTACAGCCCAACCTTTCCAGCTGCTCCCCGTCCACTCCAAAGAAGTCGAGGATTCACTCATCAATTTAGATACCACAAAAAGTGCCAGAGACGATGGCTTAGAACCATTTTTCTTAAAAATCGGCTACCGCTATCTTACTGCTCCCATTCTCCATATATTCAACCTCTCTATCTCTTCTGCCGTAGTTCCATTATGCTGGAAATCTGCTCATATCATACCCTTATTTAAATCCGGCTACCTATGCGACTTAAACAATTACAGACCAATCTTAATCTTGCCTATCCTTTCAAAAGTCCTTGAAAAATTGATGTATATACAATTGAAGAATCATCTGGAAACCTACTCTCTCTTCAATCCAGCCCAATCAGGCTTTTGCTCTAATCATAGCACCATTACTGCACTAGCTAAAGTCACTGATGACTGGATCTCAGCCAAGGATTCTAAAAAAATTCCATCCCTCATGCCTGTCATGCCACTCCTGGGCCCTCCTGTGTGGGGCCAGCTGCACCAATTCCTTTCTGCCTGCTCTGCTGTCCCCATAGGCAGTTGGGTTCTTGAAGTGGTCAGTCAGGGTATGCCTCTGGAGTTCAAGCAGTGCTCGCCTTGCTGAGTCAACACCCCATGGGAGGACTTGGTAACTGCAGGCACTCTGTCAGCCCCACAGGATGACATTGCCCAGCTCCTCCGCAAGGAGGTTGTAGTTCCTGTTGTGGATCCTCCAGAACACCCAGGGTGTGTCTCCATGTACTTCCATGTGACAGAATGGACAGGGGGCTTGTGCCCCATTGTAGATCTGCATGACCTGAACAAGTTCCTCGAGTTGCACACCTTCAAGATGGTCACTTTCCCTCAGATCATACCATCACTAGAGCAAAACATGTGGTTCTTCTCCCTGGATCTTCAGGATGTGCTCTTTCACATCCAATCCATCCATCTCACAGATGGTTCCTTCACTTCTGAGCAGAGAGAAACATCTATGAGTTCCAGGCCATGCCATTTGGCCTGCCCTCAGCCCTCAGGGTCTTCATCAAGTGCATTGCAGAGGTGGAAGCTTACCTGAGGTGCTGAGGGGTCCGGATTTACCCCTCCTGGATGACTGGCTGATCACGGGTCCCTCCAGGCAGGAGGTGGCGCGTTCAAGGGATCTGGCCCTCCAGACCTACATCTCTCTTGGTCTCTTAGTCAACCAAGCCAAGTCAGAACTCATGCCCTCACAGGTGATCAGCTTCATCGGGGCAGAGCTTGACTCTTGCAGAGCCAGCGTTTGACTCCTGGTGGACAGGGCAGATGCTGCCTCCTCCTTTGCCCAACCATTTCTGGTTGGGCAATAGCCCCTAGCCTAGAACTTCTGTGCCTGCTGGGTTTCATGGTGGCCTTCACCAGTGTGATCCAATGGTCTCACTGTAGAATGCACTCTCTGCAGTGGGAGCTGGCCAGCCAGTGGTCTCAGAGCAGGGGTCACTTCGACCAACTGGTCACTGTCACCCAGCGGATGTGCGATGCTCTCCAGTGGTGGTTAGTTCCAGTACATCTACAGGAAGAAATCCCATTTGTCCACCCAGAGCCGATGATCATCCTGATAACCAATGCCTCTCTCATGGGCTGGGGTGCCCACCTGGTGGAACACAGAGTCCATTGACTCTGGACCCCTGAGGAGTCCTGATGCCACATCAACCTGCTGGAGCTCCAAGTAGTTCAGTTGGCGCTGGCTGCCTTTGCTTCTCATATTCGGGGTCAAGTGATCCAGGTCCAGATGAACAACACCACGACCATGTACTACCTCAACAATCAGGGCAGGACACCCTCCCTGCCTCTGTGCAAGGAAACTCTCCATGTGTGAACCCTCATGTAGTCTGAGGGCCAGTCTCCTAGCCATCCATGTAGCCAGTGTCTCCAAGCAGCTGGTGGATGCTTACAGCCATGTGGGCAAGGCTTCCCATAAGTGGTCTCTCCACCCAGAGGTAGCACACGGTCTGTTCTCCCAGTGGGGCACCCTCAGGTGGACCTGTTTGCCTCTAGGGAACATGCAGAGCTGAGACTATTTTGTACTCACCCATCTCAGCAGGGAACACTGCAGGTGGATGCCTTCATGAGACCCTGGACCCCAGGCCTCTTGTATGCCTTCCCTCCACTTCCCTTGATCCACGAAGTGTTACTCAAGGCCAGGAGGGTCAAGGCACAGGTTATTCTAGTGGCTCCAGACTGGCCATGCCAGTTTTGGTACCCTGATCTCCTCAGCCTCAGCAGCAGGCTCCCGAAGCATTATCTTCTCCTTCCGGACCTGCTCTCCATGAGTCAAAGGAAGGTGCTCCATCTGGACCTTCAATCCCTGCACCTGACAGCCTGGTTCCTGAGTGGCTAGATTTCCAGGCTTTGGGTCTCTCCAAATATGTTCACACTGTTGTGGAGGCATCTTGGAAGTAGGTGCCCAGGAAATGCTATGCCTTCAAATGGAAAAGGTTCTCCATTTGGTCCCAGGGCAAGGAGTTGGAACCTCTGTTCTGTCCAATGGCTAGCATCTTTGACTATCAGTGGTCCCTCTCTTAGTCAGGCCTTCGGTCAACGACTCTCAAGGTACACCTGGCAGCTGTCTCTGCTTACCGGGCATGGGCCGTCAGCAGTAAGTGGTGCAGAAGAAGATGGTCTGGCCTTTCTTTAAAGGCCTCGACCACATTTCCCCTCTGGTATGTGAACCACCACCACCTTGGGACTTGTTGCTGATTTTGGCAAAGCACATGAGCAAGTCATTCAAACCAATGCACAGGTGTGAGATGTCTCACCTTTTATGGAAGACTGCCTTCCTAGTGGCTGCCATGTCAGCAAGAATGATCAGTGAGCTCCAGGTGCTGTCAGTGGAGTCTCCTTATCTGGTCTTCCACAGGGACAAGGTTGTCCTTCACCCCAGCCTGAAGTTCCTCCAGAAGGTTGTGTTGGAGTTTCACCTTAACCAGGTGATTAATCTCTTGGTGTACTTCACTAACCACACCTTGGAGGCTGAGCACAGGCTCCATAATCTGGACCTGAGGTGAGCACTCACTTATTACAAAGAGCACACGGCTGGAGTTTGGGGAGAGGTTTGCCAGCTTTGTGTCACCTACGCTGAAGCTACACCTGGCAGACCGGCAGCTAAGCGGATGATTAGCAGGTGAATTGTATCCTGCATCGACCTCTGCTATAGGTTGGAGGGTAGGGAGCCTCCCATAGGGCTATGGGCTCATTCCACCCACCATTCTGCTGCCTCAGTGGCTGCTTCCAGGGATGTCATTATCCAGGAAATCTGCAGGGCTGCTACCTGGATATCAGCACACACCTTCATTTCCCACTACCACACTGACCTTGAATCACTCTGGGATGCTGGTTTTGGGGCCGCAGTTCTCCACTCTCTATTTCCAAAGTAGGGAGTGTGCACCTTGCCCCCTCCTCCCAAAGAACTGCTAGGAGTCTGCCAGGAAGTATGGATAGAACATCATATCCACATCCCTAGAAAGACAGGGTACTCACCTGTAACAGTAGTTCTAGGAGTGGTATACGATGTTCATCCACACGGACCCACCTGATCTCCCCTGGCTGTGGCGCACACTACTGCTTCCAGTGGGCAAGATCTGGCATCATGTGGGCAGAGCTGAGGGAGTTATAACCTGGGTATATGGGAGAAGTTAGCTTGAAGACGTTCTGGTGGAGTCTTAAACAGATAGGCAACTTCCAGAAAGTGTGGATGAACATTATATACCACTCCTAGAACTACTGTTACAGGTGAGTAACCTGTTTTTACTGAATCTTCTCAGCACGTCCCCCCCCCCCCTTCCTTTATTAACCTTACAATTACTCCCCTGGTCTTTCTCTTCCCTTATGTACCAAAAAAAGCCTGTCCTGTTTTGCTACCCGTTGGGCTAGTTTTTCCTCAGTTTGCACCTTTGCTCTCTTTACTGCTTTCTGCCTCCCTCTGTTTCTCTGGGTACGCCTCATTTTCCTCTTCCCTCTGCACCTCTTTACATCTCCTGAATGCTACCCTATTAGCCTTTACCTTTTCATCCACTTCTTTTAAGAACCATAGTAGTCTCTTTTTCCTCTTGCTTTAGCTCTCTTCCTTTGCTCAGAGATTTGTTGCCTTCACTATACCTTCCTTTCCACCCCACCCAGGGCATCCTACCCGACTAGGTTGTCTCTGAGGCATTCATCCATTTTTTTTTAAATCTGCCCTCCTGCAGTCCAGGACCTTCATGTTCATTTATTTTGATTCTGCTGCCATCCTGTATTGAACCACACTGCATCGTGATCACTGGTTCCCAGGTGGCCTTCCACCTTAATGTCTGCAATACTGTTCCTGTTAGTGAACACGAGGTCTAGTATTGCCCCATCATGAGGGCTCCCTGACTAGATGCTTGAGAAATGCCCCTGCAGGAAGTCCAAGATGTTCTTGCTTCTAGCTGAAGCTGCAGCTGGGAGGCTTCAAACTACCTCTGGCAGATTGCAGTCCCCCACTAGCAGCACTTCCCCTTTTTTCTGCCATTTTGCCAATGGCTTCAACCAATGCCATATCTAAGTTCTGTCCCTATGTTTGAGGTCTGTACCCACAGTACCTCCAACCCCTTCACTCCCCCATGGATTACCTGTACCTTCATTGCCTTTATATACTCCTATAAGTACACCATCACTCCTTCTCATGTTTTTCCCCACCCTGTCTTTCCTGGACTGAGTGTAGCCTGGTATAGCCATGCCCCAGTCATGGTTTCCAGTGTACCATACCTTGGTAATGGCCAAGATATCCAGGTCTGCCTCTGCCATGATGGCCTCTAGGTCTGGAATTTTATTTCCTAGACTTCATGCATTTGCACACAGAGCCTTCCATATTTTGTTGCCACTCTGCCTGTGACCTCTCTTTTATATTCACTGTGTGCAAACTCTCAGCTTACATCTTGTTATGAGAGTGGCTTTTGAGGGGTGGCACCCTGTCAGTTCAATGCAGAGTGGTCTGCAAGGGGCTTGTCAGTGTCACACCAGTCATCAGCCAGGCTGGTCTTGATAGTGTTCTGGTTTGCTGGGCAGAAACATTGTGCAGTTCAAAGGAGTCAGTTGACACAGTCATAGGGTCGCTCTTTCCTTTGATCTACATAATGCAGCCCATCAAGCACAACTGATCTGTCATGATCAGCCTGCTCAAAACTATCCTACAGCTGTAAAATAGAAAAACATCCATTAATGTCTGTTGCTGCCACCACCCTAACTTTTCCCTTCCAGCCCAACCCATATTAATATTCTGACATGGGGGTGCCTAATCCCCCATGATGGCTGCTACCCCCCACCCTGACCGTTTACTTCTGCAGCACCAGGGAGCCCACCCCCGATGCTGCCAAACATAACACTGACACTGGGAGTGCTTAATCTCCTAGTGTCACCACCTGAAATAAAGAAAACCATCCCTCATAGTGTTTTTTTTTCTAAATACAGCCTGCAAAAGAGAAAACCACCCATCTTCTTGCTGTTACTGTAACTGCCATCCAGGGCTGGTTCCAGAATGTACTGGGCCCTGGTGCAAGACTTTGTAGTGGGTCCCACTTGTCCACGTGGCAGGCCTCCCCAAGTGCCCCCCCACCCCGGGCGGGCCTTCCCATGCCACCACCACCAACAAAAGAATATAGCTGCTGCTGTTATTCCATTTTGTGAAGTGAACTTAAAGGTGTACACAGCAGACTTTTGCTGCAGCAAATGTTTCAATCACATCAGAAAAGTTTACTTCTTTTGCAAGTCTATTTTCACTCAAAAGTACACCCGATGCAGACAATCTCTCCTGTGACATTGTGGAGTGCAGGTAATTCTTTATCAAGGACAGTTTACTGAAACAATGCTCAGCACTGGCAACTGTAATTGGAATTGTAAGCAGTACTTGCAGTCCAAATTTGGGTGTTTGGAAATCCTTTGTTCAGGTCTCTCTGTACCAGGTACTGTAACACTTCAAATAGACATTATACATCATCAGGTAACAGTCGAGCCAGCAAAGTAATTTCTCTAGACATGTCTGAACCATCTGTATCCCCAAGAAATCGGGCCAACTCTCTGCATGCTACTTCTAGGTTTTCGTCATGTCCAGATGTTTTTATGTTGAACAGAAAACCAAAAAGTGACTGAAAGTCATGGAGAAATTGGAATCGTTTCTCAATTTCCATCAGTACTTTATCCAATAGGCAATCGAAAAAATTTACTTCAAACTTTCTTGGCCAGTTAAGGGTTCGTCTGCGGCAAGTTCTCCTGGTATGCGATTTCGCCATCTGGTGCATTTTTCTGGAAAAGTCTGTTCGATGTCCATGGTTTGGGCTAGCAGCTTTGCTTCCTCTAACACTCTGCTGAATCCCTGTCTTCGGTAATCAGACAGTTGTTCCTTGATGGAGGAAACCACATCTATGGCATTTGGAAAATTTAAAGCAGGTGACTGTAAAATCACTGTCACCCGATTGATGGCACTAAGCACTTCATTCCACACAAGTAAAGATACAATAAATGGAAATGATTCCAGTGTTTTCACAAGGCCTGTGATGTCAGACAGTGTTTACGCTGTCACGTTTGCAGTTTCTGATGCTTCAATAGCTGAATCAACAATTCAGGCGGTTGTTCACAGACTGCCTTTGCAGCATCAGCACGGGCACTCCATCGAGTCTCTGAAAGTGGCTTGAGGGTATATCATTTCATGTGCTTGACGAGGATGCCCAACGTTTGGTGGACCCAAAGAAGATTCTGTAAACCCTCTGTAGTACTTCAAAAAAATTCTTTGCTTCCAAGGATGATTCAGCTGCATGTTCTAACACAAGGTTCTAATTATAAAGACAGCAAGGAACGTACAGTGCACCTTCATTCACCTGACGGATTCCCGCTTGAACTCCTCAGTGGATACCTCTCATGTTAGCCCTGTTATCGTAACACTGGCCCCTACAATCTTCAATTTTAATGCATTGTTCAGTAAGTCGATTTAGCAATAATTTAGCTAAAGCCTCTCCTGTCGTATTTTCAACATGGAGAAACTCCAGGAAGCTCTCCCGCATTTCAACTTGATCACCATTGATTTCAACATAACGAATCAATAGTAATACCTGCTCTTTGTGAGAAAAATCTGGAGTGCAGTCCATCAGCACACTATAGTAGCAAGCATTGTGTATCTTGTCCTTAATCTTACTAGTCACAGCCTTAGCTAACATCTGCATAGATTCATTCTGGCTATCTTTGCTTAAATAATGAACATTTGTTCCTCGCTGAACACGTTGCAAGTGATCAGCCATAATAGGGTCATACCTGGACAACAGTTCCAACAATTTCAAAAAATTACCATTGTTGTCCACATACAGACAGTCTACTGAACCCCTAAAGGCTAAGTTTTGGCCTGCTAAATATAAAACACAGTCCAAAATTCTACAAAGCACAGAATGCCATTGTTCCTTTTACTTATCCAGCTTTTCTTGCAAACTCCTGTCTATTGTAGCCAGTTTCTCTAACCCTAACTCTAAATGTTTCCATTTGTAGTAATACTCCATGTGTGATGGGTAAGCTTCATGCTGACTCAGCCTTTGTGATAATTTTTGCCAGTTGGAGAAACCTTGTGTAAGCACGCCCCTATCCTCACCAAAAAGCTTACAGCAGAAACAAAATACAGCATCAGCAGACTTGGAGTAAACTAACCAAGGCCTGTGAATCTTTGAGGATCCCACTTTACTCTCATAGTTTGCTGAAGTAAACCGGCGACCAGCTGTTTTAGGGAACTCAGTGCCAGTTTCCTTCAGCTGCAGGGGTTTATGCTGCACAATTTCAACCCTGATGCACTCTGACTCTGTAGTAAAACTTTCAGGCCAGGTAGCTGGGTCATAAAAATTATACATGAAAGGAGGTTGACTGGGTTCAAGGTTTATGTCACAACCTGATTCCAGTTCAATACATTGTTGTATTTCTTCTTGCTGTACATTTCTTTCATCATATATTTCTTCTAGGTCTAGCTGTACATTCCTTTCATGTATTTCTTCTAGCTGTACATTTCTTTGTGAGTCGGAGTCTCATTCATCATGGTTCCCCAACTCCGCCCCAGTCATTTCCCCCTCTACTACTGCCTCTACAGCTGTTTCATGTGATGAGGTTGATGGTTCTTGCTCATTTGTGCTGTCATCAGACGTGGATACTGTTGCCACAGTTGGCGGTGGACAACTTAACCATTTACAAAATATTTTGTTAGCATTTTCTGCTTCTTTCTTAGTCAACTCTAGCTATCTTTTTTGTTCTTTACGTTTTGCAGAACCAGACTTGTACTTTGGTAGTGCTGCAGGATTTGACATCTTGTCAGTTTTTTTACTTTCCTTTTGTTTCTGTTATGTAAGGTTTGTCTTGCTAGCTAAGCTATGTTTGTTTATTTATTTTTATGAATACAAAATGTGCTTTTGACTAGACTACATAAAGTTCAATAATATCTATGAGCTGCAGGTGGCACGTGGCAGGGTGGCTCACTTAGCACTAGCAGACAGGCACAAGAGCAGGCTCATTTGTGTAGAAAAATGTATATACAGTATATAGATACACTGCTCCTGAGTCCTATGCTTGCAGTCTCTGCCAAAGTTTAACTTTGAAGCAGCGAGCATGAAAACAGAGCCAGTTGAGAATGTATAGCTGGTCTTTACTGATTAATTTCCTCAAAATAAAATATTTTTTGCAATAATAATCTGGATGCGTTGCCTTTCTTTCTTGTCAGAAATTAAAGGTTAATTTCCCTCTTCTGACAAAAAAAAGTTATTTCCAGTACAAGTAAAGTTCACACACAGTGCAGAGACATTCACAGAAAGAAGACTTTTGTTGAATGAATATGAGATCTATACTATAATAATGTCACAATTGCCCAGTACTAGGCTGGCTACAATGCTCGCTGCTGTCTTACTCTGAAGAAGACTAGGTAGGCCGTAGCAGCAGAGCCAGAGAATATCTTTTTATTTGAATGCCAAACAGTGACTCCTATACAGACAGTACTAGGCTGGCTACAATGCTTGCTGCTATCTAACTCTGAAGAAGACTAGGTAGGCCGCAGCAGCACAGCCAGAGAATATCTTGTTATTTGAATACAAACAGTGACTCCTATACAGTCAGTACTAGGCTGGCTACAATGCTGGCTGCTAGCTTACTCTTAAGAAGACTAGGTAGGCTGCAGCAGCAGAGCCAGAGGAAAAGCCCTATTTATTCCATTATACAGCTTACCGGCATTTCCTCAGTTCGCGGTCGGCTTTGAAGAGTGCAGATGTGTTCCCGGTCCACCGAAGATAGTCGCGCTGGACTCCGGAGGTAAGCATGGGGTGAGGGTGTGTGTGGGGAGACTGCATGTGCAAGGACGCGGGTCAAGACAGTCAGTGAAGGACCTTTTTTCTTTCTTTCTAGGTCTTTTCTTTTTAGGAAGATGATGCGGGACGTTGCCACGCTGGGGTGGGCTCTCAGCGTGACAGCTGGAAGTTTTTTTGGGGGGGGCCAGTGGAGCCGATGGGGGATTGGGCACTCCCATCCATCATAAAGAGCTTTGCCACATTGGAGTGGGCTCCCAGCGTGGCACCTGGAAGTGTGTTGGGGGGCAGCAGACGGTGGCTTCCAACGGGGCACCTCAAAGGCTGTTTGGGGGAGAAGTGGAGCCGACAGGGGATTGGGCACACCCATCGGCCTTACAGATTGTTGCCATGCTGGGGTGGACTCCCAGCGTGGCACCTACTTTGTTGGGGAGCGCAGCACAGCCGATGGGGATTGGGCACCTCTGTTGGCTATACTGTGGGGGGGGGAGCGCGTGAGCATGCTGCGGTGGGCTCCCAGCATGTTACTTGTTTGCGGGGGGGAGAGGAGCTGTCTATGACAGCTCTTACACTGCAGTGCTGACGTGGCTTTCTTTCAACTGTACGCCGCTGCATTTGCAAACACTGTCATAAACAGCTCTTGCATTCATTGGCGCGGTGGGGCCATGCCTGCAAAAGGCAGCAGGGCATTGGAAGTAGGGAGGTACACCTATGAATTCTCTTATGGTGGCACTATGTTTCTTGCACATGCGTGCAAGCAAACATAAAAAGAAAAAGCCTCTACTTCATACAGGCCCTACAAAAGGGAAGATAGGGGTAGGGGATACTACTCTCATGCTTATGCTCCTATGACTACTTTACACAAAGAAGTTATTATAGGGGCAGGTGTAGAAAGGGATATAGGCATGCTGCTGCAACACCAGTGCCCAAACCCCAGACAAAACACAACCCCTGACAAATCTGTCCAGGTTGCCCACCCATTGCCAGTGAGAGGAAAACTGGCTCACTACTTCTAGGAATGGATAAAAATCACCACAAGGTGAAGAAATCTCTGCAAACATTTGCAGTAGAAAATGTGCCTACTGCACAAAAGGGCAAGGTACTTTACTCCAGATACTTCCTAACCCTCAAGAAAAATGGGTAGTGGCAACCCATTTTAGACCTGAGATACCTGAACAAAACCTTAAAGAAAAAAAAAAACTAAGACTTAAAAAAAAAAATCAAGATGGTAACACTGGGCACAGTGATTCCACTTCTGCAAGTGGGAGACTGGCTGGGATCACTGGATCTGAAAGATGTCTATTTCCACAGGTTCTACCAAGTTGCCTTGTCAACTTTGTTGTCAAAATCCACTACAGTGATTGGCGAAACTTTGACTGACAAAGTTTTGCCCGTTGGAAAATCACTGTATTTTTTGGGGGGGGAGCTGCATTCCATGCACCCCCCAGTGTGTGGGGGGGCTCTACCCCGCCCCCAATTTTTTAATAACCAACTCCGAGGTGGAGTTGATTTGAAAAGGGGTGAAACACTGGTGAAACGCGGGCAAAACCGGTGCTGGTGTACAGCAGTACCATTACAGCGACACTCTCAAATTTGTTGCTGTAATGGTCTTTGATGTAGTTTTTTCATTGTTTTGCTGGTATACAGTTTCCACATACCAGTCAAGCCAATTCACAGAAAATACCTCATGTTCAGGTTAGAGAACTGCCACTACCAATTCATAGCCCTTCCCTTTGGCCTCAGCTCCAAGGGTATTCATAAACTGCCTAGCTGTGGTGGTAGCACATTTAAAAAGGGAGAGGGGTGGTGGCTTTTCCCTACCTGGATGATTGACTGATTTTAGAAGAAACACAGCAGGAAGCAAACTCTTCCATACTACTGACTCAAAACACTTTGGAGGATTTGGGTTACAGCATAAATCTTCAAAATCCTCAAACAGAACCAGTTCAGGTTCTGGACTTTATCGGTGCAGAGCTAGATACCCTGCAAGGGAAGGCATTCCTTTGTCTAGCAAGGGTAACAAATCTGATTTCAGCTGCAGAATCCTTCAAAACAGGCCAGCCAAGGCCTGCAAGAGATTTTCTAAAGTTAGTGGGTTGTATGGCTTCCTCCACAACAATGGTACGAGGGACCAGATTCCAGGTGACAGATATTCACAATCATCTATGGGACCATTAATCTCAGATATGGGACACCCTATCCAAATTGATGCCTGTCACAAGAACTTATTAAGGGCACTAGACTAGTGAAAGGAGGAATTCAACCTCTGAGAGGAGATTCTCTTTCTCCAGCAGTTTCTTACAGTCATTCTCATAACAGATGCCTCCCTCCTAGGCTGGGGTGCCCACCTAGAGGATCTAACTGTAAGTGGCACATGGAGTGCACAGGAGACTCAACAGCACATAAATCTCCTGGAACTCAGGGGAGTTTACATTGCAATGCAAGTGTTTTCCTCCCTGATCAGTGGTCAGCCTGTGCACATCAGAACAGACTACTCTACAGCCATGTATTACATAACGAAGCAGGGAGGAACAAGATCTTCAAAGCTGTGCACAGAAGCCATGAAGCTGTAGAACCTGGCATATTCCCTGCAGGTGCAGCTATCTAAAGCACTCCTGCCAGTGAAAGACAATATGCAAGCAGACTCCCTGAGCAGGATCACCCAGGGAAATCATGAATGGACCCTGAATGAGCAGGTGCTGTATCAGTGTTCAGAAGGTGGGGTACACCAAAAATAGACCTGTTCACCTCCTGGGAGAACAGTCACTTCCCAATTTTCTGTTGAAAACCCCCAGTAGCGGGATCAATCCCAGAGGGCTCTGTTTTCCTCAGCTGGTCAAGGAAGTTTCTTCATGTCTTTCTTCCTTTCCCACTTCTGCTGAGAGTACTGATAAAACCAAGAATGGATGCAGCAACAGTGATTCTAATTGCTCTAGAATGGGCCCAGACAACCTGGTACTCTCCAGCATACAAAGCAACCTGCCCCTGAGATACCATGAGCTAACACTTTCCCAGGGAAGGGTAACATCCCCAGACCTGAGAACTCTATACCTCAGAGAATGGTTCTTGAGGAACTAGAATTCTCTGGGCTGAACCTTTCTGAGAAAGTTGTGGAAGTGCTTAGGTTTCCAGAAAAGCATCAACAAGGAAAATGTATGCCTCAGAATGGAAAATATTTTCCTTATGGTGCTCTCAAAAACAGAAAACACCCCTCAGGGCACCTTTGTCTACAGTCCTGGGCTATCTAGTCTGCCTCCAGTCCCTGGGTCTAGGGCCTTCGATGCTGAAGGTGCAACTGGCAAAGACAGGTCTTTGGCATGACAACCCATTTTCAAAAAGTTTTTCAAGGGCTTTAATCACCTGTATCATCCAGTGAGGGAACATGTCCTTCCCTGGGATTTGAACTTGTGCATTGCTCAGTTGATGTAGGCTCCCTTTGAGCCAATGGCCACTGATGACCTGAAGTATGTACAGTTTTCCTGGTGGGACAGACATTTTTCAGAAGCGTGAGCAAGCTACAGGTTCTCTGTAAATATTTTAACTATGTAATTGACCATAGAGACAAGGTAGTCCTAAGGAAAAATAGGAAATTACTTCCAAAAGTGGTGTCTGAATTCCATCTGAATCAGTCTGTTGCCTTTTCAGTTTTCTTGATGGGACAGTCAAGCTCAGGTGACCAAAAGCTCCACTGTCTGGATGTGATGAAAAAGCACTGAGTTACTATTTGGACCATGCAAAAGATGCCAGGTCCACTAGCAGTCAACTGTTTGTTACCTGTGATGAAGTGGGGAAGGGCAAACCAACATCTGAGAGAACACTTTCTTGGTGGATTGTATCCCGCATAGAGTTCTGTTATGACAAAGGTGGCAAACCACCTCCCAGAAGGCTCAGGGCACACTGTACAAGAGGTACCTCTGCCTCTGTGGCAGCATCAATGGGTATCCCCCTGCAAGAGATTTGTAAAGCAGCTACCTGGAAAACAGTGCACACTTTCACAAAGCATTACTGTCTGGACATACAGTCCAGGAGGAATGCCAGCTTTAGCACTGCTGTCTTGCAGAACCTTTTCCTTAACTAGATTCTGTACCCATTCACCCAAGGTACTGCTATGGAGTCTGGACTTATTAAACTTAAGTGAGAGATTCCTGGAGCTTGAAGAAAAAATCACTTACCATAGTAATGGTGTTTCTTCCGACTGGATCCGTCACTAAGATGAGTAATCCCTAATCTCTGCCTCCCTTTCCAGTACCTGGAAAAGGTTTACACAACAACAAGTTCATTTTCAAATTGATTGAGCATTACTTGTTGCAGTGCTGCAACTATTGTTGGTAAGTGTTCAAAATGACTTAGTTTTTCCATAACAAATGTATTTGTTCTGCCTTGTTTTAACAAATTTAAAATATATATATATTTTTGGGATACAAATTCTTAGAATTGTTGGTTGCCATTTAACTAGATTTAGTGGTCACTGCACACCTAGTGTAACCCCTAGATGGCGCTATCCCAGGGGCTACTACCCCTGCCTGATTTGCCACTAACAGGTTGAGGGGCCTGGATCCAATGGCGGTGCCTCCACCCAGAGGTCAGGGTTTGCAATAGTTAACTTACTTGGTCATTTTGTAACCCTCACCTCTGCCTTTTGCCAAAATGACAGGTGGCATGCTGTTGGCACTGGCAGCAATACCTGGTGGGGACCTGGGTTCGGGGAGGATGAGGTTACTCGGCACAAGGGGACCTAGGTTTGGCTACTCTGCACAGGGGCACCCAAGTAAATCCAAACACAGGAAGCAATAACTGTAATGTGCAGAACCAGGAATGGGATTTTTCAGTGTGACTTTTATTCACAACTAGCTGAACACAACAAAGCATAGATGGACCCCCATGGGGCTACGTTTACTGATAATGCAGATTAGAGACTACAAGGTGGTCCACTGGAAGAATCAACCAATTCTGCTGTTTTCAGACTCTGGATGCACCAGGCACACAGCCCGGACTTGCACGCGCATTAGGTACACAGCCCGACTGGCCCGGCTCCCCTGCCGGCCACTTGACTGACGGTCCATTTGAAGAATGAACCCATTTTACTTGTTGTGGCTCCCCACACCACTTAGAGTCTGCGACCCCTAGAGAGATTTCCTTCTTACTTCTTCTGACTCCCATCTCACAAAGAGAATTCTTTACCCTTGTTGTGGCTCCCCACACCACTTAGAGTCTGCGACTCCTAGAGAGATTTTCCCATTTGCGACCCATGTCTGGGTACTTCCTTCATCACTGGCCAAGCACATGAGGCAGCAATCACAGCAGAAATCCGCAGAGGTGGACCTGGTTACTAAAGATGGGGGGTGTTCCCACCTCCAGCTCCCACAGCCCATACCCGCCATTTCTCTGGACAAACTGAAACTTCAAAATGTAGATTAAACGGTGGATGAACTGTCGCACCCTCTCTACAATATTACTTGAATTCACACAGCACTTTAGCTTTTGACACTACTCCATTTGTTTGTCCTAGTACTATAGGCCTCCCAAATAGTAGTTCAAATCCCAGATTTCTTCACATTTCCCAGGCTGAAGAAACACATTTTTTGCCCTCTCATATTAGAGCAAACACTCACCCATTTGTTGCAGGTGCCCCACAGGCGAAGTACAACTTTTTCCACTTTTCAAGTACAAACCAAAACTATAATAGGCAGCTTTCTTTCGTTTGCAGAAATTAGGGGATTGCCCCTGGAATCTACATGGGGATACTTTACTCCCCGAGGAAGGGGGACACTGAGACCTGGACAGCGGTCTCCACCACTTGAAACTGGCTTCTCACTCCTTCTCTTTCAAAAGGTAAACAAAAGACTCCCTTCCTGCTTGAGGGCAAGCAGGAGACTGACTTTGAAAACTCCCAACGTTCTATTTCACTCCCTCTGCTGCAGATTCCAATGTGGCTTATGCAGCTGCGACAGTTCTATTGGTGATGTCATTTCTCAAGTCTCAGCTGAGACTGAGAGCAGAGTGAGACAGTGTGAAACCCATTTAACTGGAGTTTCACAAGCTGCCTTCTCTGCCTACCACTAGGTCTTACTGGGATTCTAGTATCCCCGGATAACAAGGGGTTACAAGGAGATCATTGAGCACCCGAACCAGTGCAGTCTTGGTGCTATGCCTCTTTTGGAAACTGTATTGGAGCGGTTCGTAGATGTCATGGATGGTCAAATGGTTTTCCAGTTGTAGAGCCACTACTTTCTCAATCATCTTCCCCACAAAGGGGAGGTTAGAGATAGGTCTGTAGTTGGCAGGGCAGCCTGGGTCCAGAGAAGCTTTCTTCAGGAGGGGTGTCACCACCGCCTCCTTCAGGGAGCTGTTAACCATTATATGTATAAAAAATACCCCAAACCCAGAACCACTGCAGCTCTCACAAAGTCGCATAAGTGAGAAATGGAGTCGCTATATTTTAGAAACTCTCAGGCCCTCTCACACAGCAAAACCACCCAACAAGAATTCATGTTCTAGATGTCAGAACATCCATCTTCATAGTAGTGGTGGTACTGACCCTAGCAACCAGCCCAACAAGTAGGAATATCAGGCAGAGCACAAAAAAATACCACATATTTATTAAAAAGTTGAAATAAAAATCTAATCAAAAAATAAATAAAAATAGCACAGAAAATCATATCCCTGTTGCATAAATGGAATGTGCAATGGGGAATTTGTCAAAAAATGATTTAAGTGCACATAAATAGCTTGCTCTCAGGCATGTCACTCATGGTTTATGCCACTCTTGAGGTTACCCAAGGTCAAACTGCTCTTGTGCACATAAACCATATTTTTAACTTGTCCCCATTGCATATGACAAATATATTTATATAATAGGGGTGAAGCAATAACTATCACGATAAAAAGTATTATTTTCACTGCTGTTGAATAACATACTGCTGACGTAGACACAGTGAAATATTAAAAATGAATATACCAACTCTACGTACGTCAGCAGCTGTTATTTCCACTGTCATTATGTTACCAACCCACAGCACTGCTTAAACATCATATCGTAACTACTTTCACATACACTTAAGAACACTGCAGTTTTCACCCGCTAAGCAACTGTGTCCCACATGATACTCCCATATTCCCCCATTTTCCCTGTGCTGTTCTAGATGCCATATTGAATCCGACTGAAGGAAATACACCACCATCACGGAACAAACCACATTCTCCAGAAGCAGCCTGTCTTACAATATAACCAGCAGAATAATAGAAAAAGAAGAGAGCTACAAAAGTATCCTTTTATTAATTCGGTTTCTTTTTCTGATTCAATAAAGCCGAAAAGCTGAAAGTGAAAATAACTCTGTATTACACTCTGGTGCAGCATACCGGAGTCTGCAGTACAAATGTCACAAGCACAAATATTTTACATGATCCCAACAGAAAAACAGATAAACTTATAGTGTTCTCCCCAAAAATGAACCCAAAAATACTCCACAAGGCACAAAAAGCTCCATGAAATGCCAACTTCATATTTCACCGCAAACCCTGCCCAACAACATTACTATACCAATCAAACAGCACGCACCTCGAACGCCACAGGAAACTAACCAGTTACATCACCATATATGCAGCCATTCTCAACAGCAACCAATGAAATACCATACATCTCCCATTCACAAAACCAAAACAATTACTTCATTCATGAAACAAAGTACACCCGTGGAAGAATACCACCATCTAAAATAACACCACACCGCCATCATACACAGCACAAATGCCATAATAAAACACAAACATAACAGAAATGCCCTATTGTAGAAATCACAGACATGATGTGTGACTGTGGAACATGGCAAATATTAGCACTTGTGCAGAGTGAACTGAGATAATATTTTCCATATTCCACAGTCACCTTTCATGTATCCTATATATACAGTATATATAGATATATACACAAAGCAATATTTGCCTCTTTGCTGATGATAGAAAAATCTGCATTAGAGTGGATAGAATGGATGGAATAAGGGTAATGAAGGAAGATTTGAAGAGGTTGCAGACGTGATCCTAGGTATTGCAGCTGAGATTCAATGCAAATAAGTGCAAATTCATGCACACAACAGCAAAGAATGGATTGCTGAAAGTAGAGCAGATGAAGCAGAAAAATCTGGGGATTATTATATCTGATAACATAAAACAAATGTAAAAAACATTGGGGAAGTTAATGGAATGTTGGAGTGCATAGGCAGGGCAATCAGCAGTAGACAGAAGGATGTGATTTCATACCTCTGCAGATCTGTGGTAAGACCTTACTTAGAGTACTTCATGCAGTTCTATAATTCTTAACTGAAGAACAACAACACTAGGATATAGTCAGTCCTGAGGAAGTCCACCAAAATGATTCAGTTGTAGCAGAGTAGGTCCTATGAGGAAGCTCTGACAGATATTAAAGCGGTAGTATTTGTTATTTGGCAAAAACTTTCATCATATTTTCATTTCATTCATTTTTATTTCACATAAAACCATTTAGGCAGAGCCTGTTTTCAAACAATTTAGTGTCAGGTGGACAACAGAGAACATGAGTAACAGAGATTTGTGCAGAACAGGTGTTACAGAGATTAGACAATACATCTGAGCACTTCCTCAAGCAATTATTAAGTAGATGCAACGTCAAATAGAGATTGGTGTGATACAAATTCCATTAGGGACAGTAGACATTACAATCTGAGCACTTCCAGTGCAATCATAGGTACAGTAGGTGCAGCGTCATACAAATAGATTCTTCATTCATTCATTTACAGTAAAAGTGCCATAAGCATGAGGATAAGCTAGAGTGTAGAGGGATACTGTCATTTAAAGCAATTGCAGATTTCAGAAGAGGAGAGTAGGGAGTGCAGCTTGGACTTAAAGAGTTTGGTTGAAGGACAGTCTTTAGGGAGATGGGTAGGTCATTCCATTGTCTAGCAAATCTAACCAAGAAACAGGATTGACCTAGGGTAGTTTTCCTCCTAGGGAGCAGCAAGGAGTGTTTGTAAACCTCGAAAATGAGCATTGCTCAATGGTGTTCACCTGGCTAAATAAATTTTGATTGATTGATTGGTTTGTACAACTCCTCATGTGGAATAATTGTTATTTATGGTGGTAAAGACTGACGTTAGGCCAGGGGACAGTAGGCCATGCAAAGCCTTGCAACCTAGGATAAGTCTGTTGTAGACTAACCGACCATCTAAGTCAAGCCAGATTAGTGACCTATAGAGGACACAGGTATGTGTGTCAGATTTAAGGCCCAGGGCAAACCAGAATGCCCTGTTGAGATGGCTCCAGACTCTGGCAAGAACAGTGTCATAGGCAGAGCTATATACAGTAACCCCATAGTCAAGACTAAAGATAAGACTCTGCACAAGCTACTTTCTTTTTTCAGGAATGACATTTTGCCTATGCCTACTGTATATAGCAGATCTAGTCTGCAGTTAGCTGTTTTTATCAATAACTCAACATGCCTATTGTATGTCATCTCACTATCCAGAGTCAGGCCAAGGTACTTAAACATTTGTGCTTGTTTGAGCTGGAAACCTGAGTTAGTGACAGTGCAAAGGGCCAGCAACTTGTTTAGCTTGTTCCTTGTGCTAAATAGCATGCATGTAGTTTTCTGTTTATTTAGGACAAGGGAGTTAATGGTGAACCAGATTTGTATTGCATCAAAGTCCGATTGGAGCTTATGTTTAGAGACGGCAGACATGAGTTATTTGTGAATAAGACTGTGTCATCTGTGTAGAGTAAAATATGGATGGATTTACAGGTTGTTGGGATGTCATTTATAAAAAGGCTGAATAGAAAGGACCCCAGTATTGACCCCATGGGAAACACCGGTTGTGACAGGCAGGTCTTGAAAGAGTATGCCACGGCACTTGACAGCTTGGGTTCTCCTGGAAAGGTAATTCTTGACCCAGGCTATGGAATCATTAGAGAGACCCAGATGAGGGAGCTTGCAGCAGAGGACATTGTGGTTCACAGAGTCAAAGGCTTTTGTTAGGTCAATGAAGATGGAATCGGTCATCTCTCCTCTGTCCAAGGCACTGTGGATTGAGTCAGTGTATTCAAATAGAGCGGTTATGGTATTGTGATTTTTTGTGAAAACCATGCTGCTCTCTGGCTAGTAGCTCATATTCTGAGAGGTACTGAGAGAGTTGGTCATTATCTATCCACTCCAGTGTTTTCAAGAGTGGTGAAAGGATTGATATTAGGCAATAGTTATTGGACAGGCATGGGTCTCCTCTTTTTAATACAGGAGTCACATGGGCCTTCTTCCAGATGTCTGGAATGGTGCCAGTTAGAGACAGATTGATGCCAGCCCACCGGCACAGTGGCAAGGCAACTGCTTGCAATGCTGACATCTTGTGTTCAAAAACAGACCCAGGAATCGGAGGGCCAAACCAGTGGAGAAGGATAGAGTGCCCGAGGGGCTGCTCTCTTTCTCAGGGGGGAGGGGAATGAGTGTCCAGCTTATTGTTGACCTCTGGTGGAGGCCGGGAGAATTGCCTGAAAAAGTCGGTGCCTGCTTACGTGGGAGGTGGGACAGACACTGATGTCATTGCATGCCCCACCTCCCAGGGGAACATAGCCACAAAATGTCTGGTCCCCTGTTCAAGACGCCCTGCTCCACTGCCACTCCCACTGCCACTAGGGTCTGATGAGGGGGTCCCACTCACTGTGGCCCTGCCCTGAGGGGTAAGCCAGGGCTCACCTACATTGACCGTTGGGCCCCACCTAAGGGGGTATGCCAGGGCATGGTGGGTCAGTGTGCAGAGCAGTGGCCAAGCTCCATTAGAGGTACTGAGGGGAGGACCAGAGGCAAAAAGAATAAAAAAAAGGCAGGGACAAATTGAAGACAGTCTGTAAGGGGTAGGTGACTTCCCTTATAGTGGACTTTAGCAGTTTAAGGTCTATGTTAACAGGGCCTTCTCTTGTTTTGATTTACATCCTTTCTAGGTATCCATAGACTACAGATCAAGTTAACCTTTTAAAGTAAAAAGGGGGTCTGTTGAGGGAACTGGTGTATCTTCAGGCAAATCATGCTGTGGCCCTAGTACTGGTTTATACACTGAGAGGTCAATGAAAGAGTAGTTGAAGGTGTCCACTATATTTTTGTCCCCAGTAATTGAGATACCAGTCTGGGCAATAGAAAGGTGTAGTGTTTCTCTAGGTTACCAGATGATTTCATTAATTGCAGATCATAGTCTTTTGGTGTCTTTTAGTAGGTGGTGGTGTTGTGCTTTGTGGTGATTGGCCTTGGCTGCTTTGATACTGGACTTGACAAGGATGTGCAACTCCTTGTACTTGGATAGGTGAGTGGCCCAGCATTTTATAGAGAACCTAGGCTCTGTCTCTCTGCCTTGATATGGATTTGATTTCAGGGGTGTGCCAGGGTGGGAATTTCCTTTTATTGTTAAAGGTTTCAGGGAGGAAACAATGTCACAAACCTTATTAAATTGGAGAATTAAGTATTCAATAGCTAAATTTACATTATGAGTTACCATCTGGAAGGACCAGTCCACCTGACTGAGTAGGGTTTAGAGAACAGGGAGCTTATGGAGATGAAAACACATACTTTGGTAGTAATGGGTTCACTCTTGGCCACATTGGTGAACCCTTTGCAGATGACTGGGGAGTGGTCACTGAGGGCATCTGGTAGGACAGCACATGATAGGACCCTGTCGGTGGCTGACAAGAATCCAATCAAGAAGGGTTGTGGTACCAGTTTTGTAGTTGGTTCTGGTAGGTGAGGTGATGATTTGGGTAAGGTATACATCAGTTAATTTGTCTGTAAGATCATGATTATTGCTTGCCAGCCTGTTGATGTTGAAGTCCACTAGCACAATTTTTTCATGTTGTGGATTAAGATTTGCAACAGATTTGATGAAACTATCTAGGCAGTCCCTGGCAATTTTAGGTGGTGTGTATGCCACTAGGAGGTTTAGGTTTTTTTCACCATGAGAGCCGAGCCAAAGTTTGGCAGCAAGGAGTTTGCAATCATCAGGTTCAGGGGAAAGAGGAAGTCTGCTGGGCCTAAGGTGAGGTTTTAGGAATAAGAGGGAGCCACCACCCCTTTTAAACCCTCTGTCCAGTTGAAGGGTCATATACCCATCAATGTGGAGTGCAGGGTCAGTGATCTTGTTGATGAATCAAGTCTCCGGAACAGCCACTGCATCAAACTTGGAATCTGTCACCCAAAGTTTGAACTTGTCAAACTTTGGCATGAGACTGCCAATATTCATGTGAGCCACCTCCAGATAACCTCTGAAGGTAGTTTGTGGGGTGACCGGGGTGACCGGGCCAGAGTTCGGGTGTACATTGCCTCCAATGATTATAAGGAGGAGGATCACCTGTCTTAGAACAAGGTATAGTCTGGGTGACCTGGAGCTGGTAAATTTCCTGTTTATGGAGGCCTTGCATGTAAGTCCACTGAAGGGAGCTTAGTAGGGTAGCACCATCTTGCCCATTGAAGTTTATCATATGCAGTGTAGCCCTTTTACTACAGCAGTTGTATGTGACTAGTTCAATGGCTTTATAGAAAGGAAATGTACAGGATGCCTCCACAGACCATGAGAAAGAGGAGTGTCCTGGATTAATTGCAAGGGTCTTACATTGAGGTTAGAAGCAAAGATCAGAGTCAGTAGTCCGATAAGCAAAAACTGGGTTGGGAGGAAGCCATAATAGCCATATGTTAGGGAAGAGTAGTTAGTTGGGTATTCCAGATGGTAACAGATGAGGCAAGGAGATATACGGCCAGGTGGGGACCAAGTGCAGTGCAGTGATCAGTGAGGACTTAGTCTGGTCCAGAGCAGATGGGATAAGGGAAAGGGACAGAGCTTGGGAGAAACCAAAATAGATGTAGTAGAGGGGGAGGTAAGAGAGGACTTGTTGTAGGTCTAAAATGGGGGGGAATATGCTGATTGATTAGACAGGAACACCTCTAATATGGAAGGAGAGAATGAAAATGAGGATGCATTACATATAGAAAAGGGAGGAGACAAGAATTTAAGACATATCATAGTAATATGTGACTCTATCATAAAGTACACTGACCAATACATATGTAAACATGATAAAGAAAATAGAATGGTCAGCAATTTCTCGGGGGCAGGTGCTTCGGACCTATATAGTATGGCTGATAATATATTTAGTGGGGCAGGGAAGCATCCCCTAGCAGTGATTCATGTGGGCATTAATGATATTATGAGAAAAATATTACCTGAGATGCAGAAAGATTACATTACATTAGTATAGAAACTAGTTGGAAAAGGTTGTGAAATAGTGATTTCAGAGATACTGCCAGAACCTAGGGCTTCTGCTTATAAAAAGAGGAGAATTGCTTTAACTAATGAATGGTTAAATAAATGGACTAAAACTAGGGGTTATCAATTTATAAAGCATTGGGGGACTTTTGATGATAGAAAGGATTTAGATTGTAAGGATGGGTTACATTTGAATTTTAGGGGAAGTAGGGTTCTGGGGATGAGATTGCGGAAGGTGATAGAAAGTTGTTTAAACTGAAAGATAAGCGGACAATAAGGGATAAAAAGGCATATAGTGCTCCTAGTTCAGAAAAAAGAAAGAGGCTGTCAGCAATCACGGTTATGTTTTGTAATGCCAGAAGTTTAAATGTAGCTAGCATGGCATAATTAGAGGTAACAATAAGAAATGAGAATTTGGTCATGGGGATTGTTGAAACTTGGTGGGACAATGAGAATTTGTGGCTTCAACACATCCCGGGGTATAGATTGTTTAAAAGAAATAAAGAGGAGAAAAGGGGAGGAGGGGTGGCCCTTTTCATCAGGGGTGGAATAGAAGTTAGGAGTATAGAGGAAAGTAACGACTTAAGTGATATCAAAATTGTCACTATTGAGCTGTTGGGTATTAAGGAGAAAAAATGCAGGATTTCAGTTTTCTATAGGGCACCTGATACTAATGTGGAGGAAACTGAAACCTTCACCGAATATATTGTTAGCTTGGCTGAAAATACAAATAATGTTTTAATGGGGGATTTGAATAAGCCCGTCATTGAATGGGGCAAAAAACAGTTAGGTAATAGCTTTGCTTGTAGGGTTCAAGAAGAATTGATGGCAGTGGGAGTTCAACAATGTATAAGGGAGGCTATAAGAGGTAGTAATAATCTGGGTTTTATTTTTACAAACATACTTGATGTTATCCAGCAGATTAGTATCCAACCACAACTAAGCAATAGCAACCATAATTCTATTATGTTTATGATGAACTGGGTAACTAAGCCAGTAAAGGGAAATACAGTCTAGTTTTTCTATAACAAGGGTGACTATGGAGCAATAAGAGAAAAGTTGAGTAGAATCAACTGGGAAAGTATGATGAAGGAATTATGTATGGAAGAAGAATGGAAGCTTTTTTTAAATATAATGAACGAGATGATAGAAACTCATATTCTGAGTAGGAAAGTTTATAATCATAAAGGCAAAAAGCCACCATGGTTAAATAGAGTTATAATAAGTTTGTGTAGAAAGAAGAAAGTAATGTTCCAGAAAATGAAGAGTAATAATTCAATAGCATCTAGGAATGGTTATAGGAAGGTATTAAAGAGTTTAAAGAAAGAAAGAAATTAGGAATGCAAAAAAAGCAGCTTGAGTTTAAACTAGCAGTTAATAGAGATACAAAAGTGTTTCTGTGCTTATGTGAATAGTAGTAAGGGAGGAAGGAGTACAGTTGGCCCGCTGAATATTAATGGGGTGGTGACCTCTGAGCCTATAAATATGGCAAATTAATTTGGTAGCTGTTTTGGTGCTGTATTTAGAAAGAATACTGTTGATAAGGATGATGGTAGTCTGGGGATAGGTAATCAAGATCCTAAATCTATAGTAACTGAGGAGAAGGTATTAAAAAGAATCAGGAGATTGAAGGCAGACAGGGCAGCAGGTCCGGATGGGATCCATCCATATTTTTTGAAGGAGATAGGGGATGTTTTGACACCTGTTATTACCCAATTGGGTCAAAACTCATTGGTGGAGGGTGTGGTGCCTGAGGGGTGGAAGTTAGCATATGTGGTGCCAATATATAAGAAAGGGAAAAGGAGTGAGGCAATAAATTATCAACCTGTAAGCTTGACCTCGGCTGTGGGGAATGATATTGAAGGGGTGTTGAGTGAGGCCATTTCTGAAAGTATATTAAGTAGGGGTATTATAGATAAAAATCAGCATGGCTTTATGCCCAATAGGTCATGTGAAACAAATTTAATTACATTTTATGAGTACATCAGCAAATGTGTCGATGAAGGAACAAATGTGGATATGGTAATGCTTGACTTTAGTCGAGCGTTTGATACAGTTCCACATTACAAAATAATCGAAAAACTTATTGATATGGGGATAGATATGATTATTGTAAGATGGGTTGAACAGTGGTTGAAAAATAGACGGCAGCAAGTAAGAATACGGGGTTATTTATCTGAAGCAATGAGGATGTGGAGTGGAGTGCCCCAGGGTTCAGTGCTGGGTCCACTGCTGTATGGTATTTTTATAAATGATTTGAGACTACTGAGTAAGAATACATTAATTAAATTTGCTGACGATGTCAAAATATGGGGAGTAGTGGATACTTTTAATGACAGATTGATATTTGGGCAGGATTTAATTCATATTACTGAATGGGCAAAAATGAATGGGATGACCTTTAACAAGGATAAATGCATAATTATGCATTTAGGTAGATATAACATTAAGTAGACCTATTATATGCATAATCTTAAACTTAGGGTTTCAGAAAGTGAGAGGGATTTGGGTGTTTATTTTCAAAGGGATTTGAAGAATGGGGTTCATAGTAGCAAAACATCAAATAAACCTATACAGTTGGTAAATTGTATAAGGAGGGGGTTTCATTCGAGAAGTGAGGCTTTATTTCCATTGTATAGGTCTCTGGTGGGGCCTGTTCTGGATTATTGCTCTACTGTGGCTGGTCCCTTGTTGGTGAGGGATATTAAGTTAATGGAAAGGCCACAGTGATCCTTTACTAGATTAATTTCAGGTTGTGAGGGAATATCATATGAGGATAGATTGGAAAGATTGGGACTGTGGTCACTGGTGAATAGAAGGGCAAGTGGGGACTTACTGGTACTATGTAAGTCTCTGAAAGATGAGGATCTCAGATCTGAGTTGCGATTGGTGTTTAGGGAAAAAATATATGAATTAAGAGGGCATAATAGGCAATTGAGGGAAGAAATGAGTAGGACTGAACAAAGAAGGAAAGGCTTTAAGTGTAGGGTGATTTGGATGTGGAATGGACTACCTCAGGAGGTGGTAGAAGCTGAAAGTCTGAGTATTTTTAAAAATAGATTGGATAAGTTCTTTATTGAAGTTGGTGACATTTGTTACCACCACTGAATTGTGGGGAAAGTCTATATGGGTTTTGCCTTCTTGACTTTCCTATTTCTCCAGTATGAACTCCAGTATGAAATCCATAGGAGCACATGATCCAAGACAGCATGGATTTATAGCAGGAATGCCCTGTCAAACTAATCTGATAGATTTCTTAGACTGGGTGACCAGGGAGATAGATCAAGGGGGTGCAGCTGACGTCGCCTACCTTGACTTCAGCAAAGTTCAATACTGTTCCACATAGAAGATTAGTAAACAAGCTAGGTAGACTTGGGGTGGGCCAAAAGCTGGTCAGCTGGGTGGGGAACTGGTTGATAGACAGAAAGCAGAGAGTGGTGGTAAACGGTACCCAGTCAGCAGAGATGCAAGTCACAAGTGGGGTACCTCAGGGATCGCTCCTGTGGCCAATCCTCTTCAATATCTTTATCAGTGACATTGCGGTTGGACTGGAGGGAAAGGTTTTCCTGTTTTCAGATGACACCAAGATCTGCAACAGAGCTGATGATGCAGAAGGGGTGGGTAGGATAATGAAAGATCTGGAAAAACGGTCAGTGGCAGCTGAGGTTTAATGCAAAGAAGTGCAAAATCGTGCATGTGGGGAAGAGGAACCCTGCAGCCAGCTATAAGTTGTTTTTTGGGGGGGGAGTTGCTGCCAATCATAAGTGAAGAAAGAGACTTGGGCATCATTATGACAGATGACCTGAAGCCTCCAAGCAGACCACAAAGGTAGTAGAAGTCTAGAGGGATGTTGGGGTGTATTAGAAAGGGAATCACAAGCCATAAAAGGGAGGTAATGATCCCGCTCTACAAGACACTGGTTAGGCCCCACCTGGAGTACTGCTTACAGTACTGAAGGCCGTACCTGCGCAAGGACATTGACAGGATGGAGACAGTGCAGAGAAGGGCAACCAAAATGGTACAGGGATTGCAACAGAAGTCATATGAGGAGAGATTAAAGGAGCTCAGTATGTATACCCTAGAGCAAAGGAGGGAGAGGGGCAATATGATTGAAACATTCAAATATCTTAAGGGCATTAACAAGGTGAAAGGGTCAAATGTTTCAGTATAAAAAGAATAGCAGGACGAGAGGACATGACATGAGATCAGAGGGAGGCTTATTAAGGGGAAATGTGAGAAAGTTCTTTTTCACAGAAAGGGTGGTAGATGCATGGAACAGCCTACCCTAGGAGGTGGTGGAAATGAATACAGTGCAAGGCTTCAAATGAGCATGGGACAGGCACAAGGGAGTCATAAAGATCAGTATGAGACAATAGGCCAATAACAAAATAGAGCCTTATGGCACTTTCATCAGGTAGACAAAATGGGCAGACTAGATGGGCCTGGTGGTCCTTATCTGCCATCAGCTTCTGTTTCTATGTAACAGATGCAGCACGTCATAAAGATGGACAACCATGGGTGGGCAGAGGGGCGGGTGGGTGGAAGTACTATGCGGTGCCGCAGTGACGCCATAACTAGCATGGTCCCTGCTTGCAGGTGTACCTTGAGTGGCTGTCATGGGAGCAGGGAGGGCAGGCAGAGCCCTCATGACCCTACTGGGATCCTCCTGCAGGCAGAATGGAGAGAATGGCTGTGGGAGAAAACAGAAGACTCTGTTAGTGTTCTGAAACCTGATCTTGAGAAGGGAGGGCATGCAGGTGAACAAAAGGAATTCAAATGTGACCTACAGCAGAGCTCTGGCAGAAGAGAGGGACACCAGACAAGGAATAATGATATACTATACTATATAATGCAGATAAATAGCTGTATTCCACTGAAGGTAACCTCAGATTACAGTAGGAACTAACAGTTAATAGGCAGGTAATGCCAAGAACAAAAGTCAATCAGTTCAGTTTGGCATACTAATATTAAAGTAAAATGGCACCAGATGCCAGACCAGTGTGATCCCTGCTTACAGGAGTACCTTGAGCAGTTGTCCTGGGAGACGGGAGGGTGAGCAGAGCCCTCACGACCCTATGAAGATCCTCCTGCAGGCAGAATGGAGAGAACAGTTAGAGCGGCTGTCCAGAGAGAGGGGAGGGCGGACAGAGCCCTCCCATCCCTACGGGTTTCCTCCTGCGGGCATATACAGTTTTGTTTTATTTGTTTGTTTTTTTTGGCACAATAGGTATTTCTGACATCCTTAGATTTGTGCTGTTTATTATTAGGTTTCTCAGATATTGTTAAAACATTATCTGTTGCTGTATTGGTCCTTGTACAACAAGATGTACAAAATAGATGATGTACTGCAACAGCTATAATGGCTAATTTTGCAATAATGAGCTAGTAGAATCAAAAATAGCAGACAGGAAAATGTTACAAATCATAAGAAGTAGTCCATTGAAACTTTTTATTTCTCAAGCATTTTTCTTCTTCTGTTTGTTCATTAGAAAGTTTTCTACGTGAGAGTGTTATGCTGGATGTGTGGAATAACACTCTGGCTGGCACCAGACACATTTAGTTCTGTTCCCTCCACTACATCATCAGTACTGTGACCCCACTAAGTGTGACATCACAGGTTACTGACCTGGCAGCTACTGAATGTCTCTTCCTGAGTAGCTATGATGTCACAGTCAGTGAGGTCACAATCCTGATGATGTAGTGGGGGAAAAAGAACTAGCTGTGTCAGCTGTCAAGCAGAGTGCTGTCCCACAGACCACACCTACTAACATCAGGTAAAAAGATCTAATTACCCAAAGGGAAAAGAAAATGCACCTCAGATATAAAATGTAATAGTTGATTGCTTTTAAAAACTATTATTAATTTTAGGCAAATATTGTTGAAACGGCTTTTACGGCTAATTTTGTAGTTAGTGAATCACATCATTAAAGATGGCTGACACTCACAACATATTTACAAATATCTTCCATTGAGGATACCCGTTGAATGTACCTGCTAGATTCATAATGTAGCTGTAATAGAATGGTGTTACCACATGTTTCCAATGGTTATCAGCACCACACTGAATCAAGATATTTAATTTTTTCATAGCGGGCATGACATGGGAGTGGGAACTTTTAAAAAGAGCTGGCAGTATAGTCTAGAGGTTAAAAAAATGAGCTGTTAAAGAGCTTGGTACATCCAGCAGACCTGGGTTTGATTCCCACACTCTCCACTTGCATATTGTGTGGCTTTAAGCAAGCCTAGTGGGCCTTACTCAATTACTAAAGAATAACCAAAAAAAAAAGGTCAAGATCCTGTATCTTGTTTAGAAATAAAATAAAAAGAAAATGGGATCTCTTGATATTTTTGACAGGCAAAGATTATTGCTGGAAAGAAAACATACGGTCACTAACACATTTGGTGTTTTAAGATATATTCAATAGAAACTACGAGGGAGAGGGCGACATGATAGAAACCTTTAGGTTTGTACATGATAAATAAAGTGCACAGCAGTGAATTGTTTACCTACAGCATTAACACAAACACTAGCTGTAACTCAAGTAAGCTGTTAAGGGACGTCGAGACATACTTTTTTACATACAGGGTGGTGAACAGGTGGAACAAACTGCCCAATGAGGTGGTGTCTACAAAATTAGTTATATGGTTCAAGTATAAGTGTGATAGGTGCATAGGTGTAGTGTGGGGGTGGGCAACAGAAAGGAGGGAACAAAATGGAAGGGAGGAGACTAGTGACAACTAACGGGTTCATTTTCATTGGTGAGGTTGTTTCCTGCCATCAACTTTTATGTTTTTAGGTGTATTCTGTAGGATGGTAGTGTCTGGATGAGAATACGATGTAAATCTGTATTTGTCCTTCTTTTCACCAGAGTCATGACTATAGAAAAGAGCAGGCAGTTACTTTCTGGTCAGAGAACAACCACAAAATTCCGGTGAGTTTTTCTTAATGTATTTATTTTGTTTTAAATTAAAACTTCAGACTGATAAATTTAATTGCATTTGTACAGTACCTGTTTAAAGTGAATATAAATCCTGTTTTTTCCCTTTTTTATTGTAATGGAAAACATGGGCATGTGTGTAGTCTTTTAAATCTGCCTGCTGCTCTTTTTACTTTGTTCACTTGAAATAATCCTGCTTTCCCCCGTTGTTATGGTCCATGGTTGATGCTGTTGTTTCCCTGTTTCATAGTCCTTTTCAACTGATGGATAGTTCTAGTATCAAGTGATACCGATTGAGTAGAAACCAACTATTCAAATTTCACTGAATTACCCCAATCAACTAATGTTTCTGAATGTAGGAACTGATTAAAAATACAAATGGTACTAAAGGCACAAAAGAAGGTCTGTGAAGTGTGGAAATGTGTGACCAGAAAAAAGGCTGACAGACTTCCCCTGGCAATGAAAGGGAAGTAACTCGGGGGTAGGTGGTCTGAAACATGTCATTTGTCAGTACTCTGGGCATAATAAGGATGTGGAAATACACAGATGTGCCCCTAATAAGTAACACAATTGGTAAGGGGGCAAAGGCAAACAATGGGGTTGATTTTCCCACTGCACACCTACTGCAAGGTCGACCTTAGACCTTAGGATTCCCCTAGAAAACTATATTATCGATGTCCCCCTCACTTTGTATATAATACTGTACTTGGAATACCATTCAAAAACACAAATCTGCCAAATTGTTCTGTATTTATGTTAATTCTTTTCTGCTAGGCTACCCCTGTGTTCATATCTTACACTCTCCCTGGCTACCCAGTCCTACTTTGTTCTGGGTTCTTTTCTTTCTTTTATTCTTGTTGCTTTCTTTTCTTATGGTGTCTCCAAACGGCATCCTCCTTTTTTCCTTTCTTCTGTTTCTCACCCCTTTGCACCTGATAGCTACTTCCCTAGACACTTCTCTCTATCACTCTCTGTCACTAATTACTTTCCTACCTGCCCTTTCAGTCTACCTCTAATGCTCACTGTGCCTCATATGGTGAAGTTCCTCCTTCCTTAATTTTTTTCTACAGTACTTTTCCTCAAATTTTTTGCTTTTCCACTTGTGGCCCCCTCAAATCGCTATGTATTCTCAATTAATAACTTCGCCTACTCCAACATGCTTGCTGCTCTACACTCCACTCCCTTACCTATGTCATGCTTCGGTCACAAATACTTTGGTTCTCTCTTGTGTTATATTTTATGTAGGAAATCCATCACCACTGGGTGTATCACTCGAGCCTTCATGATTGCCTCAGTATGGATAGTCAGCCTGTCCCTTACCCTTGCTGGGGACATTAAAACCAACCCTGGCCCAATCTTCTGCTCTAATCAAAATTATTCCAACTCCTCCAGTTGCCTGCCCCAGTCATCTGGCCTAATGTTTGCCCACCTCAGCATCTGGAGTCTTATTGCACATCTTCTTGATCTTGAGGCCTGGATACTTTCCAATAACCCTAACATCCTAGCCTTATCTGAAACATGGCTGAAACCCTCAGTCCCTGATCCCTTCTGCTCCTTACAGGGTTACAACATGATTTGAGCTGACCACCCTTACTCCAAAAGAGGGGGTGGCTTGATAATTTACTAAAAGTCTCACTTTGACATGTCTGTCTTGCCCAGTCACCCTCTAACTAATTGTGAGATCCTTCATTCCCTCCTACTCCTTGGTGGTACGAAGAAACTCCACATCTTTAGTGTTTATATTCCCCCTAGAAACTCTAGACTTGGTCTCAAAGAATTAATTGAACTGGTGCCGGCTGTGTGTTAGAAAAATGAAGTAATCTGCATTTGTGACTTTAATCTCGATTGGGCGGGTCCTAACTCATCTCTCCTATCCTCTATCATTAGCAAGGCCAACCTTGCTCAACTTGTCCTGACTCCCACGCTGATCTCCCAGAGGGGATCCTGTCGTACCCTTTTAGACTGGATTCTTACTAATAGGAAAGATAGGTTTCCAGTTGCTGGAGTCCTATCTGACTCCATATGTGATCACTGCCCAGTATACTGTGTGTGGGACACCTCCCCTCCATCCTACCCCTCTAAAGTTTTATCATTTTCTAACTTTTCTAACCATGACTCCATGGCATTTCTATAAGACTTATAACTCATTGACTGGTCTCCCCTATACATAACTAATGATATCAACATTGCGACCGACTATTTTAATGCAACTCTACTTGCCATTCAAAACAGACACATTCTTGTAACCAGGTGTAGGGGCAAAGGGTTAGCCACGAAATGCCTTGAGTGGCCCTTGCTACAGTTACTCAAGCGCAGTGATAAACTCTGGTTAAAATGGAAATCCCCCTCTCTTCCAACTGACTTTGAGGCCTACCAATCCTTGCGTAACACCTGCAAAAAGGAATTCGCTCTACCAAGAGCAAATACTACTGTAATCTGCTCAGTTCCTCTGCCTCCAACCTGAAGAGATACTGGTCACAAATTAATGAAATCCTTGGGAACAATAAATCTCAGACTCCAAATGAAATGCTTGTAGATGACATCCACTGTAATAACCCTCACACCGTATCCAATGCAATTAACTCCCTCTTTACCAAGCTTCCCACACCCCTCCCACTCCGTCCAGCAATTCCCTGCCTCCCCCTCTATCACCAGCCATAGCTCCCCCCCAATGCTTGCTCCAATTACACGTCTAGAGGTCTTCAAGCTTCTGAAGACCATTCCTGCTCATGGTGGTGCTGGGCCGGATGGTCTTGAACCAAGAGTTCTACGACTGTTCACTTCTTCCCTAGCTACACCAGTAACTAGGCTCTTTAACTTGTCCATCTGCTCCTCCACTGTTCCTTTGGCCCGGAAGATTGCTAGAACTATACCAGTTTTTAAGAAAGGGGACCCAAAGGTCATATCGAACTACCATCCCATTGTGCTTCTGCCCATGCTTAGCATGTTGCTGAAAAAACAAATTCATTGCCAGGTCTCTACGCACTTACTTAACTTTAACCGCCAGTCCCCTATCCAACATGGCTTTTGTGCTGGGCATAGTACAACTACCGCTCTATTCCAACTTACTAGTGATGTTAAGTGCAACATGGACAAAGGCTTACTTAGTGGTGCTGTGTTCATTGATCTCTCCAAAGTGCTTGACTTGGTTAATCACCCTCTACTATTATGTAAACATCTATCTCTCGGAGCCTCCGACTCTACCTTATCCTGGTTTGGCAGCTACCTTGACAATTACTCTCAATCTATTTCTTTCTGTAAAGTTCTTTCATCCCCTGCCCCTGTCTCCTGTGGTGTCCCACAGGGTTCCATTCTCGGCCCCCTGCTCTTTTCCTTCTTTATTAATGATATTCCCAGCCCTTCTCCTCCCTGCAAAACCTTAATGTACGCTGATGACCTGGTAATTTACACCACTTCCAAGTCCATTGATGACCTCAACCTACACCTATCAGTTGCATTTCAGAACCTTTATACCTGGCTCTCCTCCAGTTATCTAATCTTCAATTTACCTAAGACCCAGGCTATGCTCTTTGGGTCCTCTAGGAAAGTACATGCTGAGTGTTCTAAGCTATGAGTTCTTTGTTGCAGTGGGTCTCCTGTTACAAACACTGACTCCGTCAAATACCTCGGTGTCACGCTGGACCCCATACTTGATTTCTCTGGGCACATCAGTGAGGTTTGGCATTCTGTTAACTCGAAAATAGGTGCTGCCTATAAAGTGCATCACTCTCTTACACCTGCTGCCAGGATCTCAGTAGGTAGAGGTGTCCTGCCCCCAAGACTATTATATATGCTCCCCGTTCTCTTCCATACAAATGCTGGTGTTCTTCATAAGTGGGATATTACTTATAACATCTGCAGATTCACCCTGTCAGCTCCTTGCCTAACACATCACTGCCAGCTCTACTGAGCCTTACATTGGCCAGCTCCCAATGACCTCCGTTCTTATACTCTGGGGTGTTTCATTGACTATTTCAACAGACCTCCCTGTCCTGACACAATGGCCGCCATGCTTACCCCCCGTCCTTCACTCCCACTTCCTTAGGTCCTCCACCTCACCCTCTCTCTCAGTCCCGCCCTGCTTTTCTAAAATGGGTGAGCAAGCTTTTCTCTGTTTTGCCCCAAGTTCTTGAACTCCATCCCCCTTCATATCAAGAGCTCCCGTCTCACCTTACCTTCAAGCATGCAATGGTCCCTACCTTTATGCACTGGTAGCTGTGATTGCACTTAATCTTGACAACTCGAGTTTCTGCTTTCCCACCAGCTAGTTCTGTTGTCTATCTCTATACTCTTCATCTTGTATGTGTATTTCTTGTTTGTTTCTCCTGTTTTAACTCTGCTCCGCTTGGTGTTTTCTGGCAATTCTGCCCAGGTTGTATCACTGTACCAACTGGTATTTGCTACTGTTGCCATCCCTGTGTGGATCACTGTTGTCTGTGGCCTTGATGTGTCAACTGATTTACTTAGCCTTATTGTACCATTGTATTTTCTATCCTTTTGTATTCATTGTATTTTTGTACACTGTACTTTCCCGGGTCGTGCCTGAAAATAGGCAGGGACATTGCCTAATGCACCTACCCAGTAATCAAAAACTAATGAATAAATAAATATAAAATACAGTGTGCTGCAAGCACAACAAAACACATGTATAGAATAATACAATCATTGCATGTCATGAACATTACAACAAAAGAAAAATATACAATATATTAATATGTAATTCTCTAAATCTATTTATGTAAATAGCTGGAAATGTTCAAGTTCTCAGCAATATATAGAGGATAATGTATGAGCATTGATGAACAACCACACTATGTTACCATCGAGTGGTTCCCTTGGCAACCCAGGTTAACCTTGAGAGCACAGTTTGAGAGGTTTACCAAGGTTGCCATGGGAACCACGAGAGGTTAGTGTGTGATTGTTCATTGATGCCCATACATTATCTTTTATAGTGTATGGGCATTGTATGGACATTGTTGCAATCACAAGTGGGACATATTAACAATTAGACCTGTTTCAATTAATAAAACAAGTACTGCTCCACCTTACCCAGATGACATTGAGATGCTGATTCATTTTGAAAGACAAGTGTAACCCCTAGATGGCGCTATCCCAGGGGCTACTACCCCTGCCTGATTTGCCACTAACAGGTTGAGGGGCCTGGATCCAATGGCGGGTGCCTCCACCCAGAGGTCAGGGTTTGCAATAGTTAAACTTACTTGGTCACAGCCCTCTGGGACACTGCAACCCCTTTCTTCCCACTAGTGGCCCACACAATATAGCAGAATTACCTTCAGGTATACACTTACCCCCAAGGCTGGTTCAGGCACCGGGACATCCTGTAAAATAAGATACAGTGCAACAATCACAGTACAGTACTTTAACATAGACAAATACCTCAGGCAGTATAACTTTGTTGAAACAAACAGCTCTGATTTATTTAGGGGATATAACAAGGACAGGGAAATCAGGTTAATTAGCTTATCACTTTACTATCTACCTCATGGCTCTGTGCAGGCCTATCCCTACCAGTTACTGTCCCTGGGTACCCAAGCCCTAGTGGCTAGTCCAAACTGTGGCAGCTGGTAGGGGCCTTTCACACAGTGAAAAGGAGAATTAAACAGTCAGCAGTACAGTAATTCCATTTGGATTTAATGTGGCAATTCAACAGGAGCGACCCTAATTAGTACTCACGACTCCAAAGAAGATATGGTCCTTCAATGTCAGCAGGGCTACTTTTGATCTCAAGAGACTCCTCACACATTTATATGGTAAAAAAAAGAAAGCACTATACCAGGCAGGCTGCATCTGTATCCCAATGAATTACTGCACAATAACCAGGAGAACACACAGCAGATTCAGTTCCTGACAGACCGAGTGTAATTCAACAATTTCTTCAGTCTTCTACAGGGTGAGCCTGGTTTCTACTCTCAGAGATCCTTTGATTCTTTTCACAGGGACGGATTCAGTCCTAACAAGCAGTTACACAAGTTGTAGACCGGAACTCTGGGCCTTGCACACGCTTTTTTGACTGAAACTGTGCAATTGAAGGAGCACAGGGTTTCCTTTCCCTTCACTTTCAGATCTCAAACTGAAACTCCCAACAGACAAAACGGGCACTTCCTTTGAGTTCCTCCCAGTTCTTGACTGGATTGGCTGTCACTCACAATAGACTGCTGCTGTTGGTCCAAAAGGCACCAAGTCTAAACTACATCTCCCAGAGTCACTGCCCATACAATCCTCTTGTGGCTGGCTCAGATTATGAGTCCCAAGTTCTGATTCGTCCAAGGCATCATTTTAGAGCTAGTTTACCCCACACTGATTGGTCCAGTTCAGCAGTTCAAAACCAGAATGGGGAACTAGGCAGACAGTTCTGACTGCAAAGAAAGCAGGTTAGACAAACTGTAATTTTATTATTACTGTAAATGATTTCTGGCAATCAGTTACATCTTTCAGACAGGTTCCCTTGCACTCTAGTGACTGCAAAATGGGGTGAATTGGCAGCAGCTTGAGTGGTACTCAATCAAAGAAACACACAGTCCCCATACAACTAATTATGTCTGCAAGCAGACAGCTCTTAAAGAGACAGTACCAGAGGTTCTAAAAACACTCACTGATAAATGGCTTAACGCCAAACACCATTCAGGCTTGGAGCATTCAAGCAAGCTCCTGGAAGTCTTTTGGGAACCCCCATTTGCAGGGGTTTACCCTTCCTGGCCTGGGAAAAGCTTGGCGTCGCGTCAAGCAAGTACCCCATAAGTTTCAACTGCAACCATATACATTTGCATTAGGCTCACACATGTAATCATCAGTCAATACATCATTTTACCAAGAACCATTTCTGAAACATTGCAGTACGTCCTCTTTACACAGTATAACACACACATTGTACCATAACTAGTTATTACCTCTTGTACATGAAACCTGAAGAGAGGGACCTTCCTATCAGTTACCTTGGGGCTGGACGGGGCAAGGGCACCATACGAGGGCAACACAAGTAACTTGGAGTTAGCACTAACGCTCAGTTTGGGCAATGAGCTCGGGACACATACACTCCTTTATGGACAACATTGAGAGGCAGGTCCACTGGCCGGCCTAGGGAATCATAACTGAGGTGCACCACAGGCTTTACAGCTCGACCAGTCTTTCTAGGGGAGCTGTTACAGTCTCTGCACTCTGAGCCTCATTTTCAGCATTGTTCTCACTTGTCAGGGGAGTCTCCATGGGGTAGGAGGCTAGAACTTGGGGCACTTTCAGCTCCAGGAGTTACAGTTCTGAGTCCACAACATTTGGCTCGCATGGAGAGCTTTCAGACACTGGCAGTGGACTGTCAGGGCACTCAAAATACTCTTCTTGTTCGGTGTATCACCAGTCTGCCCCAATCTATCATTTCCTCCTGAAAGCTCAAACAGTTCAACCATGCACAATGATTCCATTTCATCTGATCTGATGCTTTGCACTTCACTTTCTGGGAGCATTGGCTCCAGGGATGAAGCTGGGGGCATAGACAGTCCAGAAGGCCCAGCTTTGTCTCCAGTATTGACTAGGGATTGCCCAAACAATTGACTCAGTTCGTAAGAAGGATAGTATTCAAAGTCACTCTACTTTCTTCTGATATGGACTGACAGTCATGCTCAACTGGGACTTGTGCAGGGGAACACTTTAACTCTGCTTCTGTAGGTGCAGACTTCCTTGATCTTTTCTTAGCAGCAGCTCAGTCACTGGTCCAGAGGGGCATCTTCTGGGGGCTCAGACTCAATCAGGATTTGTCCAATGGGTAGTAAATGATTTCTATGCATTGTTTTTACATCTTTGAATTGTTCTCAGGCCTTACTTTGTACACTGGCAGATCATCTAGTTTGCCCACTACAATGTGAGGGAGATGGTGCCATCTGTCAAAGCAATCTTGTGTTTGCTATGCAGTCCCAGATTTCTTAGCAATACCCGATCTCCCTCCTGGAGTTCCTGTGCTTTCACCTTTATCATACCTTTCTTTGTTGGCCAGATTTCTTTTGGCAGCCATGGTTTGAGCCAGTTGGTACGCATGAGTTAGCTGGGCCTTTAACTTTGCACATACTGTAAATAGTTGTCAGCTTGAACTCCATCAGAGAGACCCTAAAACACACATCTACCGTAGTCGAGCTTCTCTTCCAAACATCAGGCGTAGGGGAGAACCCAGTGGCATCACTTTTGGTGCAGTTATAAGCATGTACCAGGGTGCTAATTTGTTGGCTCCATCTAGGCTTGTCCTTTGGGTGCAGGGTGCCTAGCATATCTAGCAAAGTCACGGTTGAAACGTTCAGGCTGTGGGTCCCCTGGGGTGGTAAGGAGTGGTTCTGGACTTTCTCCTCCCCACAGAGAAAGCATCTCTTTGATCAGACGACTCTCAAAGTCTGTCCCTTGATCAGAATGGATTCTTTTGGAGCCCCATAGTGAACAAAAAGTTTTCACGAGTACTTTGGCTACAGTGGATGCTTTCTGGTCTTTGTGGGAAAGCTTGGGCATATCTCGTGAAATGGTCAGTGACCACCAGCACATTACTGATATTTCTTTGATCTGACTCCAAACTCAGAAAATCAATACAGACCAGCTCCATGGGTGCACTGGTGGTTATGTTAACAAGGGGGCAGCCCTCTGGCAAAGCTTTCCTCTGTAAGCAGCGACTACAAGTTCGTATGTGTTGCTCCACATCAGCCCCCATCTTTAGGCCAATAGAATCTGGATCTCACCAAGTCAAGTGTTCTGTCTATACCAAGGTGCCCCATGTGGTTGTGCAAGGACCTCAATACTGAGTCTCGAAAGGCAGTGGCAGCACCAGTTGTTGTTTGTCTACTTGTCCCCCTCTGTCTACTGTTTCTCATATAACAGTTTATTGATCAGTTTCAACTTAGGACCTTCTTTGTATAACAGTGCAGTTCTCAAATCAGTGGGCGTGAATTTGGACACATCTTTTCCTGCATAGAGGGCTTCTAGCTGATTTGATCATAGGATCGCGGATTGAGCCCGAATACTATCATTGTCAGTCTGAGGCAGTGCACCAATGTCTATTGCAGAAAAGTGGCAATAAGCAGCAGGTATGCAATTCTCAGAGGGTCCCAAGCAATCCACCATGCAGTCCACTGCGTCCGTGGACATTTGTTCCTCCTGTCAAATCCTCCGCAGAGTGCTGAATGTCAGGTTCCGCTAATCGGACCCAATCATTCTGGGAACAGGCCTCGGGAGAGAGCATCAGCATCTATGTGGTTCAGACCTGCTCGGTATTCGAGAGCATAGTCATATGTAGATAATGCAAGCCACCTGTGGCCAGTGGCATCCAACTTAGCTGAGGTCTGCACATAGGTCAAAGGATTATTGTCAGTTTTTACTAGTATTTTAGCCCCATACAAGTACTCATGGAATTGGTCAACATAGCCACTTCAAAGCTAGGAACTCTAACTTATGTACAGGATAGTTCTTTCTCGGATGGGGTCAGGCTTCTACTGGCAAGGCCACTGGTCTCAGGCCATTCTCGTGCTCTTGGTACAACACAGCCCCAACCCTTGCAAGCTAGCATCAGTGTGCAGGACGTAAGGTTTTCTTGGATCGCATAGCCAGCACTGGAGCATGGGTAAGTTGATATATGATCTCATGAAAAGCAGTCTCACAATCAGGAGTCCAGCGGGCCCCAAATACTTCACTCGGATGAAAATACACTCTTTCAGTCTTGAGGACGCTGACTTTTGGTATTTTTGTGGGTTGGGGATACTTGAGTAAGGTTAAGTAAAGGCGGATCACTCTTGAATAGTCCTTGATGAAAGCATAGATAATAACCACAGAATCCCAGGAATCTTTGCAGTTCTTTTAGATTTTTGGTGTGGCCAGGTGGTCAAGGCCTCAACTTTACTTGGGTCGGTCTCTATTCCTCGGTGGATACTATGTGTCCCACATACTTTACTGATGTTTGAAAGAATTGACACTTATCAATGGACAGTTTAAGGCCAAAGTCCTCCAGCTCGATCCAATACCTTAAATAATCTGCTCTCATGTTCCTCCAGTGAGCTGCCAAACACAATAACATCATCTCAGGTATACCAGGCACTCTAGTAAGTTCATGTCCCCACTGCACGCCTCCATCAATCGTTGAAAAGTGGCTGGGGCACCTGAAATCCCTTGAGGCATCCTCATGAATTCATAGAAGCTGCGGACAGATAAAGGCTGTCTTCTCACGGTCCTCGGAGCTATCGGATCTGGTAGTACCCACTGCGGAGATCCAGCACAGAGAACCACTTGCTCCGTTTAGGCAGTCCAAGCATCCTGAATGCGGGGCATTGTGTACTGATCAGGGATAGTCCGGCCGGTTTAAGGTGCGATAATCCACGCACATCCTTACTGTCCATTCTTTTCCTCACTACCACAATGGGGAAGCATAAGGGCTTCTAGATTCTTGTATTACACCAGCCGCTAACATCTCTTGCAGATGCCGTCCTCACATCATCTATATCAGCAGGTGCCAGGCGTCGAGACCTCTCACGAAATGGTCTTTCGTCATGCAGCCGGATATTGTGCTCAGCTCCACACCGCATCCTCAGTCCCATTCCTTTAAAAACACCTGGTCTCTCTGGGCAAGCTTCTCACTGATCCTCACTTTCCATTCAGCTGGCAGCGGGAGTTGCCGAAATCAAACAAGTCAGGCGTTACTCTGTCATTCTTCCTGAACTCTTGCTGCTGGTAGCACTGCAGTGTCTGCACAATGCACATTAGCCAGGATGCAACCTCTATTTACTCGAATGTCTCTTTCAGACACATTATGAACTTGGACCATTACCCTTCTGGCATAAGCATGGTCTAAGTGGCAAAATACTAGGCTTGACCAGCAGTCCCTCTGGCAATTTTCCATCGCCCTGGTGCATCCAACATTAATATTTTATTCTTAACATCCTTTCTAATTACGGACCTCTCCTGTAAGGTATACACTGGGCATTTGGTGCCAGGATCAGAGACTCAGGATCCTTCTTCCATACAATTCGACCGTTCCTCTGGTTCTATATTTTCAGCATCTCTCTGGCCTCATAGGCCTTCTTAATTAAAGCCGGAACTCTTAAAGCTCTACTAGTCTTTGACCCTGTTTTTTCATAACACAAATGTGCTAGCTTCTGAACATATGAGCATTTGTTCAATCAACAAAGGGACACCATCATACAGTCAGTGGGGGACACACTAAGGCTAGGGTCTCACTTGTTCGGCCACCCAGCGACGGAGTGGGGAAAGACAGCCAAATCGGATATACCCAGAATAGGGGTAGGCCTCTCACTTAACCCCATACATGCAGTCCTTCTAATGGTTGTAGTACGTCTGACAAATGCTTCTGATACCAATCTTGAAACATAATTGTCACTTGGGAGCCACTGTCTAATACAGCTCTTGTAGACACTCCATTTACCTTTACAGTGGTCTCCATGGAGGACCCACTATTCTGGACCAGTCTGGAGAGGCGGTAGTGGGGGCCTGGGCAACTGACCTTGCCACAAAAGGACGTGAATTAGCATTTTGGTGCCCTCACTGGGATCTTCTGCACCTCTTAACCACTGATTTGTTCTCAAGCTCTCCTTGTAGCCTATATGCAACTTTGTCAGTGTCTTTTGGGATTGGCATTCCTTTTCATGTCCCATCCTTCCCACAATTATAGCAAAACATACTTTTTGGGTTTGAGCTGGCCGAGGTGCCACACTGGGAGCCATGGCGGGGTATTACTAACTGGAAACCTTGGTGCCATCTCTCTGTTCGTGGGATAAGCATTTGGACATCTCGTCAGTTTCTCCACTTCCATGGTCAAGGAATCGAGT
The DNA here is from genome assembly GCA_016271365.2 of Neoceratodus forsteri. NCBI lineage: Eukaryota > Metazoa > Chordata > Ceratodontiformes > Ceratodontidae > Neoceratodus > Neoceratodus forsteri. Next base: position 379,731,411 of record CM057449.1, read on the forward strand.
TCGAGCTGTTATCAGCAGGAGATACATGGGTGGTATCCCCACCCCATAGCAGATGCAGTCGGATATAGGTCGGGGCCCGTACTTGCAGGCGTGGCCTTCATAAAGGGACTGTTTTGAATTCTCGGATCTCTCAACAGTTCTCCCATTGTGGCATATCTTTTCTTATCAGAGCACTCATTGACTGCCAACCTCTGCCCCTGAACTTCACTTGATGGGCCACCCTCAGTCACTCGGTCATAGCCACAGCTATTGGTGCAGGTCCCTCCCGAGTCGCCTTTTCTCAACTCGAATTTCTCTCATTAACTCATCATAGGAGGGTGGGATTCCAGTCGATTTGCCAGGGCGTAACTGAAGCAACAGCAGTTCTGAGAAGGGGCAGACTTATGATTCTGTCCAGTCTGGTTCGGTCCAGTTCAATCGCTGGCAAACTACCCTTTCTGGAGGCATTCTTTGCAACAATTTTCCAGCCGAGAGACATACACAGACAACAACTCCTTGGTACTGTGTGCATTTCTTACTCTCCACCATAGGTCCTCATCAGAATCTGGGCTCCACACATTCTCCAAGGCCTCAAGATAGGCTTTGTGCAGTCGCTCAGGGTTACTGTGTCGCTTAGCACGGATGGTAGCCAGGGCAGGACCTCGGAGGCTCTCACTAACCCTCTTTCGCCGCTTCCGAGCATTGCCATTCTAGCACTTGGGGCAACATATTCTATCCAGGTCTCCCAGTCATCCTCCCTTGGGGTGGGAGGGTGCCAGAGAAGATCCTCAACCTTCGGTAAGAGTCGTGACTAATGGCAGGTGCAGAAATAGGAGTCTGCATTGGTTCAGCCACCATTACGGGTACTGGAGCAGGAGAGGGTGTTGGGGGAGGAACACCCTCAGGTGGCAAGAATAGTTTCTTCAAGTCCTCCACAGTTTTCCCTTCTCCCAGCAACCATTTAGCAAATTTCTCCTCAAAAGTTTCAGATAGTGGTGGGGGCTCATTCCCCCCCGGGTCTTTACTGTCCTTAGTTATCACTCAGCAGTGAGGGCTCCTCTGGGGTAATGGTCTGTGGTACTTTGGAGCTCATCTATGGATCCTTAAACTCTACTAGGGCCGGGAAAGTGTGGTGAGCAGATTAGCTGCCGACCCACCACCACAGGATTTTGTAAACCTTCCACCTTGAAAGTACTCCCTGCACAGTGTCCAGATGATACCCAGGGGATGTCCAGGATAAGCATAGCATTTTGGGGTCGATCTTCTCCCCAGTACAACACACCACCAGCCGTGCACAGCCACTTCTGTCGGGCACCATTTATTTATTTATTTATTTTTTTCCCTTAACAGTGGTTTGTAAATATGGCCACTAGAGGACACACAATCCCAGCGGTGAGCCCAAAATGTAACCCTAGATGGCGCTATCCCAGGGGCTACTACCCCTGCCTGATTTGCCACTAACAGGTTGAGGGGCCTGATCCAATGGCGGGTGCCCCACCCAGAGGTCAGGGTTGCAATAGTTAAACTTACTTGGTCACAGCCCTCTGGGACACTGCAACCCCCTTTCTCCCACTAGTGGCCCACACAATATAGCAGAATTACCTTCACAGTATACACTTACCCCAAGGCTGGTTCAGGCACCGGGACATCCTGTAAAATAAGATACAGTGCAACAATCACAGTACAGTACTTTAACATAGACAAATACCTGAGGCAGTATAACTTTGTTGAAACAAACAGCTCTGATTTATTTAGGGGGATAACAAGGACAGGGGAAATCAGGTTAATTAGCTTATCACTTTACTATCTACCCTATGGCTCTGTGCAGGCCTATCCCTACCAGTTACTGTCCCTGGGTACCCAAGCCCTAGTGGCTAGTCCAAACCGTGGCAGCTGGTAGGCCCTTTCACACAGTGAAAAGGAGAATTAAACAGTCAGCAGTACAGTAATTCCATTTGGATTTAATGTGGCATCTCAACAGGGAGCGACTCAATTAGTACTCACGACCTCCAAAGAAGATATGGTCCTTCAATGTCAGCAGGGCTACTTTTTGATCTCCAAGAGACTCCTCACACATTTATATGGTAAAAAAAAGAAAGCACTATACCAGGCAGGCTGTATCTGTATCCCAATCGCAATTACTGCACTAACAACCAGGAGAACACACAGTAGATTCAGTTTCTATAGACCGAGTGTAATCTAACAATTTCTTCAGTCTTCTACAGGGTGAGCTCTGGTTCTACTCTTCAGAGATCCTTTGATTCTTTTCAGGACGGATTCAGTCCCTAACAAGCAGTTACACAAGTTGTAGACCGGAACTCTGGGCCTTGCACACGTTTTTGACTGAAACTGTGCAACTGAAGGAGCACACGGGTTTCTTCCCTTCACTTTCAGATCTCAAACTGAAACTCCCAACAGACAAAAACGGGCACTTCTTTTGAGTTCCTCCCAGTTCTTGACTGGATTGGCTGTCACTCACAAGACTGCTGCTGTTGGTCCAAAAGGCAACAAGTCTAAACTACATCTCCCAGAGTCACTGCCCATACAATCCTCTGTGGCTGGCTCAAGATTATGAGTCCCAAGTTCTGATTCGTCCAAGGCATCATTTTAGAGCTAGTTTACCCCACACTGATTGGTCCAGTTCAGCAGTTCAAAACCAGAATGGGGAACTAGGCAGACAGTTCTGACTGCAAAGAAAGCAGGTTAGACAAACTGTAATTTTATTATTACTGTAAATGATTTCTGGCAATCAGTTACATCTTTCAGACAGGTTCCCTTTGCACTCCTAGTGACTGCAAAATGGGGTGAATTGCAGCAGCTTGAGTGGTACTCAATCAAAGAAACACACAGTCCCTTACAAACTAATTATGTCTGCAAGCAGACAGCTCTTAAAGAGACAGTACCAGAGGTTCTAAAAACACTCACTGATAAATGGCTTAAACGCCAAACACCATTCAGGCTTGGAGCATTCAAGCAAGCTCCTGGAAGTCTTTTGGGAACCCCCATTTGCAGGGGGGTTACACAAGTATTTATTTCAAACACATCCAGCAACTTACATTGAGACTATGATTAAAAGAAACTTGTTTTTTGTTAAAAAAAATATCATGGTAAAGACTACGCCGAGTTTAAAAAGAAAACAGTCTCGGTAACTAAGATAGGGTCAAGCAACATGTGACCTTCAATGACCAATAGGGATTGCCGTAAGTCAGCTGTCATGTCTGTAGCGCTGTGAAAAGCTGAGAAGTCCCTGCTCAGTTATTTGTACTGCTGACCTGCGAGGAGAGGGAAGATAAAGACAACAAAGCATACCAATAGAAAGGTAAGTGGTGTATGGCAAATACAAACTGACTTGCTGTCACTAAAGAGCTATAATAAGGACAGTGATGGCAGTGTGTCTGAATGGGCTGATAGTCAGACTGGCAGGCAGGGTCAAGTCTGGCCTGCTAAATTCAAATAAATAAAAGTTCTGTTTGAAATGTGTGGCTGCCTGTGTGTCCTTAGAGATGGAGTGCGACTGGATTCCATGTTGTCAACCAATCGATGTGACATAACATCGATGGGTTAACAACGATTCTATGTCACAACGATGGTATAACAACCTTAGGAAATGATGAATTTCTAAGGTTAACAATGGTCTGCCATACATTATAGTTCTTCATTATCCATTTATCAGTGCAAACTGTAGTGAGCTTTTTTTAAATGCAGACCATATTTAACAATATTTCCTCTAACCACCTTATATAACTGGAAGCTACAGACCCATGCATCTTTCTTCAGCCTAGCCAGCGGGGGCAGTTAGCCTGAACCAAGGAAATTACAATGAAAAATAATCCCATGTTAAAGTAAGGAGGCTTGCATGGACATACCTATGTTATAGTAGTACAATTATCCACTCTGTTACTCTTCCGGGATGTGCTATATTATAAACTACTTAGTACAATACCTGAGTTCCCATAAATGTAGAAACTTAGAGTATGCGAAAAAGGGCTGACTCTCCTTGATCCATTAAATCCTTGGGCGGTACTAACCAAATTAGAATGTCATACTATTCTTTTGGGTAAACATTCCCAGACAGACTTTCCATATAGGTCGTGTATAGTCCTAGATCACCAAACTTTAGGAAAAAGGACCTTGAGCAGCCCAAAGGCTTCATGGGCATAGGACACCTATTGGTCATATCCCAGTCTACACTTTCCAACTCTGTAAATATTGTTTTGCCCCACAGTTTTCAGATTTAGCAAATTATAACTGCAACCTGTGATATGTCCGACAAAAGTCACCCTCCCTTGTCCTGATCAAAATCAAAACATAACCCAGGTACACATAAACTGCTCCCAGAATGAGAAGCCAAACAGCAGATCAGACCTGGAACAAACAAGCTACTTGGTGGTCATAAATAAGTTCAAGTACATTGGCTCCAATAGTTCTGATTTAAACGTAAGTACTGATAATATGTATTTGAACTATATTTGCTTTTGTACCATCATTACTTAAGTTTTTAAATTCCATCTCCTTTTGGATTGCATATGTCAAAGCACACTGAATATAAGCCACCTTTCATTGTTATACATAAATTAGTCAAACGTAAAATGTAAAACACAATACAAATAAGAAGAAACAATAAGAAATAAGTAAAATATCAGAATGTACTGCTAATTCATGACATTCCCGAATGTTCATGAGTTTAATGTTGATTTATAGAACAGTTGTTTTCCTGAAATGCTTTCCTATTTTTAGGAGAAATAAAATGAGTTTAGATCTCCAACTATTTTCCCAAACTTCATAGTAGTGAGACCCCCCTGAGGAAGACCTAACTGTCAAAGTGCTTGGGTTGCCAGTCAGTGTTCTGTGATGTTGACTCTGGAATAAATTCAGTTTGCATTAGCTCGTTTAGCACATTTGGTTTACTGGAGTACACACCCTTTTTTCTGTTGTCTCAGTGTTGGCTAGCCGTCTGTGTTGCACTGACACCCTGGGTCCTGAAGAACACTTGCCTTTGACTTATGTCTGAAAATGGTAGTGAGGTTTGCATTTTTCTGTGGCTTAAGTTTATATTCATAATCCTTTGCAAACATTTTCCTTTTAAAGAGATACCGATTTAATGGTGTCTCTAGTTTCTCATGTTCTGCGGCCCTTTTATGTCTTTGCTGAGTAGAACCATTTATTTATACAAGGAGAGAAATACCTCTAAGAGGGAAATCACCTCAGTTTCACTCTAGATCATGCTCCAGTCAAAACAGCATCTTTCTGATACTCACCCACAGCCATAGGAGTTGGTTACTCCTCGCAATTCCAGGTTAGGATCTTTTGGTAGTCATTAACAAGGTGTAAATACCTCAATGGTCCACATTCAATACACTGATCCATGGCCAGAATCTGCTTCATTATGATCCCACCTTCTTTATATCAACCTAGAAGGAAAAGTAGACATTTTTCAGGTAAGTGTAGCATTTCTGTTTAAACTTAAGATATAAAACTCCAGCTCAAAGCATAGATGGCATACCTGTAATAAGTTTGGAGACAGCATGTCAGCACCTGTAGTGCATCCTTTTTTCTGTTATGTCCAGCCAAGTCAGTTCAAACCTCTGAGAGTCACCATCTCAGATGCAGAGATAGGTTCCACTGCCAGATGGGCACTCCCACTCCATGAGCTTCTTAAGCGTCTCTTTCCTCCATGCTACCAAGTCTGCTGGTCTGCGTGTAAAACTCTTGCCTTTGGGGTCTAACCCCAATAAACTCCAAAAATACTTCTTTTATATATACTAAAAACACAAGTAACTGAAAGAACAAAATGTCAGCAGATACTCTGAATGAAATAGTCGTGAACATGCTAAAAAGTTTAGGGTTCAGAACACAGCTGCAGAGTAGAGTAGCAGTGCAGCCATCTTGCTGCTCCGCCCCTTCCCAGCCTGGAAGCAGTCAATCATTTCCAGTGGTCATACACCTTCTTTTTGTTCAAAATCAGTTGTCTTATACCCCTTTGAGCTGGGGGAGCACTTTTTGGCCCTTTCCCCTTGTTGCTTATAGGAATAAAGACCTCTTCAGTTGCTTAGATTACATTCATCGATAAACACCATGTGTGGTTTGCATTACCACCCTCATAAAAAACATTCCAGACCATTGGGAACCATGCCATTTCCTTTATCATGGCAAAAATCTGCCTTTCAAAAGTTTGTGACCCTTGTGACTGAGATCTGCTAGTTTTTCCTGTCCCAGGAAGAAAGATACCTGGTTGTGTTCAATTCTTCCAGTTGGTTCCTTAACTTATACACTTTATATGACCCCATTGCCATGGCTGAGAACTAGGTCAGGGGTCACCTAAGAAATAATACTCTGCTGGACATACTGCTCTAGGAAGCAGTCCTTGAAGGTGCTGTGGACAGGAATTCAGTCTTTACTCTGTTGTTGGCCCTCTCAAGACCCCAGTCTGTGTACAGGAGATTGAAGTTCCCCAGGATTATTACAGAATCCAGTTTGGTTACTCTGATAATTTCCCCAATCAGCTTGGCATCATATTACACTGAACTGCTTTGGGGACTGAAGCATCCCCCATCACTCTTCTACCCCCTTTCCCAAAGCTCTTACCAGATGGATTTTGTGACACTGTGCGGTTATCATCTTTGTGACTCCTTCCCTTATTAAGTGAGCCACCCCACCTATTGATTCAATACCTCTAGAATAGTCTGTATCCATCTAGCCCTCTATCTTGGTTTTCCAGTAGTTTTCTTCTCCCCACCAAGTCTCCACTAGGGCCACTAAGCCCCTGCTTTCAAATGTAATTTGGCCCTCAAGCTCACCTGGTTTTCTGGGCATGCTCCTCATGCTGGCCTACATGCAGGTGAGGATGGTTATCCCCCCATTTTTCCCTGACCACTTTTATTGGTCTCTTTTCCTCATGCTCAACTGCTCTGCTATCCTTCTCTCTATGATTCCCTGTATCTCCCTTCTGCCCATGGGTTCCCCAGAACCAGACACCTCCCTCTATCCTCTAGTTTAAATTCCTGCTTTCATGGCCAGTATCCCACTCCCTCTGGATGTAGGTGCAGCTTATTTTGGGCATAAATAAATTCTTTACCTCAGAAGTCCCTCCTGTTGGCCAGAAATACAAAACACATCCTCTTACATCAGGCCCTTAGCCAAGAGTTAACCTGCTTAATGGTTCACTGTTGCTCTCTACCAGTCCCAGACACTGGGAGGATCTCAGCAAAGATTCCACTCTCTACCTTTCCCTTCAGATACATCCTTAGTTCCATCAATGAGCTCATTATGTCCTCTGAACTTGTGCTTTCTCTGTTGTTTGTACCAGCATGGATAACAACAGTCTGCTGCTACCACAGCTGTGTTGCTTGTTCCTTGATAGCACTCCATCAACTTGCTCTCCAAGAAGACAAACCATCTCAGCCAATCTATCATCCTGGTCTCGCCCCCTTCAACTCACCCACTGCCCTAACAATGGAGTCCCAAATAACTACTTCCTTCCTCTCCTTCTCTCCAGTCTTTTCCTTACTGTTCCTTGGCAGTTTGTGTATCCTGGTGTCAGGTCTACCATCCCCAGCCCACACTGCCTCTTGGTTCCCCTCAGCCTGGCTGGTCAAAAGTTGATGCCTGCTACTGGTGTCCACTGTCAGTGGTGCTCATTGCAAAGTCTACCTGTCTGATGTTTCTGGACCTGGTGGCTGCGGTCAAGTCTAGAAAAACAAAATTATCAGTGAGGAAGGAAATGAAACGGATCACATTTCCTATAGAATGACTTCTCTAAATAGAGTTAAAATTGCCTGTCATAATGCATGTTATTTTGTTTTATCTTGTTCCAGGTTAAATAATCATTGTACATTATGTTCTTCATTAAATTGTTTTTCTTTTGAGTATCTTTTATTTTAGATTGATTTCCTTCTGGAGATTTTGGCATGGTGCGGTAAAATTAACTTAAAAGGATCTGCTTCAGTTGGGCAGTTCCAAATATTCAACTCTTTCTATGTCCACAAGTTGTTTAAACAGCTACTGACGCCTCAAAGGAAGCTTTTAAAAAATATATTAATTAGGGACAATTCTGCCTGCATTACATTTACATTTATATTTTACGTATTTCTCCTCCCCTTCATTTATTACTAAGGAAATTTGCATGAGTATATGATTTTATCCATTACAGTTCCTAGAGAGTCCACCTTTCTCTATAGCTCACTCATTACTTCAAGTAATCCCCTGTTGTGACATCACAATCTGTTGCCATGGGAGTAACTGTGATATCACAAGCAGTTCTCTGTGACTTCTGGTAGGGAGAGAGCAGCAGCAATAGGCAAACTCTTCAGGAGCAAAGATCCTGTTTTCATACAAATGACCACAGTAATAAATAATGGGGAGGAGGAATATAGCACTAATGGGAAATACAAGCTGGACTGTATCTAAATATTAAGTTTTGCTAAATTTCTCCTGAATATGTCACCAGCTCTTTAAAGTTACCATTCTATAAATCTTCTCTGGCACAGCATTCTTTTGTGTACAAGGCTTTCAAAGATTGGAAATCACTTCCCATTTTATTACACAAATATATGTCCTACATATCATTTAATCTAAATTTAAAACAGTTTTGTATGGACACTTCTGAATGCCAATGTATTAGCTAAGATAGTGTTACATGAATATTATTATATATTATAAAATGGGTCTAAAAATCAAAGAACTTTAACTGGTTAAAACCAGTCAGGTGACCATTCAATATTAGTGCATAATGCATTGTTATCCTGATCCTAAACCACAGCACACAATGAGCAAATCAGTCCTCCTACAACCAGAACTAGCTTTCATCAGTCCCCCTACAACCAGAATTCATCTTCCATCACAAACATGGCTGCCACCTTTACAGAGGAAACAAATTTCTTATCACACACTACTTACACCCATAAACAAATTAGAAACATTGGGCTGGATATTCAAAAGGGTTGCGCCATGCGCAATAGGGTTGCATCTGCGCAAGTCTGAAATTGCACCATCCTGCCATATTCAGTAGGAGGCAGTTGCGCCCACCAAATCAAGCTGAGCAACAGCGCAATGTTAATGAAAGCATGCTGAACCGGAGGGGGAGGAACCATGCATAAACTGCACAGCCCGATATTCAGCGGGCTGTGCAGAGTTGTGCAGGCGCAACCCCCAACCTGCGCCTGCACAATTTTGAGCCCCCAAAAAAAGGAGTAAGTCGAGGGCCACCCACTGGTGAGCTGCCGCATTGCAGGGCGCAACACAGCAGCAGCCACCTGTGGGTTGCCCTCAACCTACTCCCTGTGCCCCCCGCAGCCCAATCGCGGGTGTATAGTAACCCTCCCCGACCGGGTCCGACCGCTGGGCATATGTGAAAACACCTCCCGACCGGGCCCGATTATGACATACGTAGAACACCCCTTCCTCGACTGGCTCAATCGCTGGCATAACACTACCTCGACCGGGCAGATCGCTGGCAAAGTGAACCCACTTCATCGAGCCCGTGGCAGCAACAGCTAACTCTCTCATGACCACCCGCACTGGTGACCATGGTTCTCACCACCACCACTTACGTAGTTCCCCACCACCATTCTCCTCCCGCAGAGGATGGGCGGCAGTAGTCCTACCTGCTTGCCGCCGCCGCCACTGACTGACTGCCTGGTAGGGCTGCACGCCTACTGGTGCAGAGCAAGAGCTAATGAGCATGCAGCTCATAGTCAGACAGAGCAGTTCAGATATGTAACGAATGAATTATTCAATATCTGACTGCCTTATGGAGTGAAGGCACACCCATTGGCTCTTGCTCTGCACCATCGGTGTGCAGTTCACCGGCAGTCAGTCGGTGGTGGCGGGGCAGGCAGGTGGGATGCTGCCGCCGCCGGGGCTGGGTGGTGGGGCTTCGGGTGGTGGGGTGGGGGCTACCAGATCATCAGCCAGGGTAGGTGGTCCTTGGGGGTTTGAACACTTTGCTGCCCGCGATTGGGCTGGTGGGGGTGGTTTTATTTTTTCACTTTGCCCGTGATCGGCCAGTCGGGAGTGGGGGGTTGTTTTATACATATGCCCGTGATCGGGCCAGTCGGGGGGGGGTGTTTTACATTGATCGGGCCAGTCGGGGGAGGTTTACACTTTATGCCCGCGATCGGGCTGCAGCGATGCCGGTCCTCGACAGCTGCTGCTCTGGCAGGGCGCCAGGTGCAAGTCCTCGGATCAGTTCACCTGCATGTTAATGGCATGCAAATGTGTAAGAAATAGATGCAAATGGCCCCTGCACCTTGCATGAATTATGGCCCAATTTGCATGTCACCTTTGAATATGGGAAATTTGGTACATGGCGAATGGTACTTTGTGCCACCGTGATCTTGAATGCTCCACTCTGACCACTTGCGGTGGCACAAGTTCCACTGTGCCATGCACAGTGGCTGTGGCCAGGGGGTGATATTCAAAGGAGTTGCTCAATAGCGCAACTCCATTGAATATCGCCCCGGCCACACCCTGCACAACTAAGGGCTTGCACCACAGAATAGCGCAGTTTGAATATCCAGCCCATTTAGTATTGTTCATAGTTTTCATTACAACTGTTTCTTTGCTGACAATGAAAAATCCTCCTTCTGTCTTTAACTGCTCATTAGGGAAATCTCTTCTTCTTTCCCTGACAGTGAGATAATTGAGTCTGTGGCTCTAGAAGAGGGTGTGTGTGTGAGTGTGTGTGTACGTGTACACACAATATGTTAGGAGAGGAACATTCTGCCAGTGGAACTAAGCAGAATGTTGAATCCCTGTGTTCCATGGCAAACATTCCATGGTAAACATTCCATATCTTGAATGTGGGGAAAGACAGTAAAAAAAAACAGGATGAAGAAAGTAGGCAATAATACTTCATAAACAAAGAGCAAAAGCGGGAAACATAGTTACATAGACAGAGGCAGATCCAAACTGCTGAAATAAATTCCTGAAGTTTAAAAAAGCACATACATTTGAATCATACCTGGGTATTTTTAGGTGAAATCTTTCACCTCCACACTAACAAAGGCAACCTGGCAGGTTTAATGTTTTGAATGCATTTCCATTCAGAAACAGTACTTGTATTGATTTAAAATGCAAGGTAACATTTGTTTCTTATAAAAATGTGTGCCACACACAGTTTTCATTATTGTTTTATGTTTTTAGCTAACCCCACAGTTACCAGAAATGGACTATTTTTTGTATTCAGAGTTAAAATAGAAGCATATTTCAATAAAAGGTCCAACTGTTATCTTTTTAAAATACTTTTTTCTTATTTACCTTCATTTTAAGTTGTATATTTAAATGCCATTTTATAAGAGCAATAAGACACTTCCATGGGTTTGCCATTATGGTGAAATAATCACACTTCTCAGGTGCCTTTAATGGCACTTGGCTGCACCTCGTGCCTAACAGTGCACCTGAGTAGTATGAGTATTTCACCATAATGCATACCCTGTCATGTCTTATTGCTTACATAATGTTCTGTTGTATGTCATTGTACTGTATGTTACTTATTGTTTTGTATATTTTGTTACATGTCCGGGTCCTCCATGCAAATAGGCATAAAGAGTCCTTGGAGTTACCCAGCTATCAAATTTTAAATAAAATTAAGAAACAAACTGACAGCATCTGTTTTGGGATGTAGTTACAGTCATAATTGTTTGTTTTACTTTTTAGGGTGTTACAAGCATAAGAACAAGAGACACTCCTTTTAAAAAGAACTGTTCTTTCAGCACTCCTGTTACTGAATCTATGGATGATCCTGAACCACACACACTGGAGAATTACCCTAATATGTAGGAATTCCTGGACCACCCTGCGAAGTCTGGATGAATTTCATCCTCCCTCCTTCACTCTAATGGCTTTGACACTGTATCTTTCTGTCTAGGCCTGTGTTCCATCATCTTTTCTCAAGCTAATAAAAAGGAAAGTTTATTATGTACTACATGACCCAAGTGTGTTCTGGAATAATTTCTTGGTTAAGATAAGTTGGTCCTTCCTAATAACGCTGCTTTTATGAGGCCTACTTTAGGCCTTGTGCCAGGAATAAATGTGCTTGTAAGGTCTCTGTTGCTGCAGTAAATGCTGCTGCATATCCGCCCAAAACAATGTAAACATTTTCAGCTTCTTAGTGATCACATGTAGATAAGTCTCCTAACTAAACCACTGGAACAGAAGAGTAAAACCTGGTCTCTTTATACATTCCTAATGGAACGATCTTCCTCTGTTAATGCACTTATTGTATTTAACCAGGGGAGTGGGCTGGGCCACTGGCTCATTGTCAATGATGCCTGGTATGCATGTTAAGACTGTTTATACACACTGTGCATACAGAAGGTTTTAGGTTACAAAAATATAAGATGTTGCATGGAAGAATTATGTATACCATACTTACACCATTGGGATTTGGTCCAGCATTTTATTTGAAAGGATGGCTATGAAAATGAGGGGGAGATCAACAGTGGAACAGAGGCTGGAATAAATCCACACATACACTGGTATACTGGTTATTCAGTGAGTTTCAAATGAAGCTTCCCATTTTCCTTGCCTTTCTATGGTGCTGTACACCAGACTAAACAGTAAGAGTATATTTGTTTCTGGGGTCAATAGCCTTGGTTTATTTGTTTGTTGTTTTCAATCATGGTTGTTTTCCCGGCATCCAGCCGAACTTCCCTATCCACCTCATAGCCCAATGGCCTCACTTACCATTAACCTGAAATGTAGCGGTGAGGTGGGGGCCAGTGGTGTGAGAGTACTGAGGCTTCACTGTGCTGATAATGCCCCTTTTTCTCCTTGTTTCATCTTTACATCCTTTCATCCCTCACTGATGCTGTGTTGTCTAATGTTGCAGTACTCACATGAGCTAGGCAATGCACTTCACTGCAAAGAATTATGACAACTAATTCAACAATATGTCTTGTAGCTTTTTTCCAGTGATGGACAACAATGGATGGCAGGCTGTGGATGGTGTTGCTGCTGTTTTTATCAGTATTACTGGGATAAAGCTACACAAGACATTGTTTAATTAGTTGTGATAATGCTTTACAGCAAAATATGTTGCCTGGTTCATGTAAGTACTATGACTGTATTTTAAACTGTGTGCTCCATTGTTGCTGTACTCGGAATGGCCTTCTGTTTTCACAAAAGGCTACTTAATGTTGGTCTTGCACATCTCAATGTGACCATGTGGAGAAGCAAGCTCTCTGACTGCAACCTCCTGCTTTGGGACTGTCTGCCCTATTCCAGCCTTTCAAGTCTAATCCTGAACTCAATTTGTCAGTACAGATGGAAAATGTGCTTCAGCTGTACCACGAAGTAACCTCAAATGTCTTGATCTGACAACTTTTACCCTCTTCCCACTGCTCATAGAGCATGTGGTGAATTCTAACCTCTGCTTTGAAGGGCACTAGTAGTGATATCCTCTGAGATTCTGTCAAGTCCCACTGGTAGGTTGGCCACAGGAGGTGCTGTAGAACACTGTGATTGTCCTTTCTTCCCAGAGAAAGAGTTTATCACCCCTCTGATATGCCCAACTTCCATTTGCCCAGTGAGCGAGAGGTCTAAGGTTACTCCAGAACCCATGTCTCCTCTGTGGCAGAACAGTGCACTGGCACAGAGCCAGCAGGCCAGCCAAGAATTGGTGTTTTAGGGAAACTGACAAGATTAGTTTCTTAAGGTTGATGGAGGACCCACAACAAATCAACTTTTTGCATTTATTTTAGAACTTTTTTGACAAATTGGTAAACTGTTTCTGGATACATCCCAGGAGCACAGGGAAGTTAATTGCTATGCTCAGGTTCACACAGTGTGCAAGTGATGATTGTGGGTTTCAAACCCTGGTCTGCTGAGTCTCCAGGTTCCCAGCATTGTGCTCTAACCTCAGTGCTATACTGCCTCCCTACTAAGCCATAAGAAGATAGATTGCATGCCAGGGATGATGGCAGGAAGAGTGGGATCTCCAATAGTGCATTCCATGGGTCAGGGGAAGGTAACCTCATATTATCATGCTCCTGGGGATGAATGACATTGCAGGATGTGAGGTGAGGGAGTTGAAAGAGAGGTTCAGAGAAGTGGGGAGAATCTGCTGCAATGCAAGGAGGATGGTAGCCTTATCAGAGGTGCTTCCAGTCATGAGGGCTAGTATGGCAAGAAGGTTAAGAATAGAGGAATTTAACAGATGGCTTGAGGTTGTGTGAAAATGAAGGGTATGGCCTCATTGGTGGCTGGGGAGGAACCTGAGATAACAAGGACCCGTATGCAACAGACAGATTGCTTCTGAGTAGAAAGGGTACAAGGGCCCTGAAGGGCAATCTGGAGGAATTCATGGGGAACAACCTCAATTTAAACTGATGGAGGGGTGGCAGCAAAGTGCACAGTACTCTTAGTCATCTAGTGAAGAAGTCCACAAGTTCTCTAATCCAATTAGGACAGCATGAGGATGAGTTAGATGAGAACAGTGAAATTAGGGGTAATTGAGGGAGGAGAGGGGTTGATGGAGTGCTAATCAGGATTAACAAGGTTCTGAGTCATGGTGGAGGGTGGTGTCTCTGAATGCCAGAAGCCTGGTAAACAAGATGGCAGAACTACAGTCACTAATGGCTGAGGGAGAGTTGGACATAACAGACTTCACAGAGATGTGGACCACACAAAACCACAACTGGGACCTTGCAGTTCCCTGTATAAACTGTATAGAAAGGGTAGAGGAACAGGAAGGGGAGTGACCATGTATGTGAAGGAAGGGATAACTTTACTAGAGAGGAAGAGGTGGTGGGCAAGAGTGAAGCATTCTGAGTTCAGGTACAATTCACTAGGGGGAGGAAATTAAGGATGAGGGTGGTCTACAGATCACCTTCCCAGGAAGAGGAGTTGGACAGGGTAGTAGGGTCTCACATCATGGAAATGGTCAGTAATTAGGAGGTGATAATCATGGGGGATTTCAACCTACCTGAGCTGGACTGGAAAATCCTGGCTACCACCTGCACTAGGGAGCTAGTACTGCTGGATGCATTTCAGGATCATTTCCTGACCCAGGGTGTCATGGAACCCACTAGGGAGAGGTCTGTACTTGACCTGGTCCTCTCCAGCAGTGAGCATGTTCAGGATGTGAAAGTGGAAGCACCACTTGCAGACAGTGACCACCACATGATGTGGTTCTACCTTGACGTAGGCAGAGGGCTGGTCAGGACAAGGGTTTGGACTTTAAGAGGGCTGATTTTAGCAGGATGGCAGAAATTCTAATTGTTAGGATCAGAAGATCAGAAGGGAAATAGATGTGGAACAGAAATGGGCAATAATAAATGAGGGACTGATGGAGGCCACTATTGAGTGTGCCAAAATCAAAAGTAAGAAAACTAAGGCTCAGAAACTCCACTGGTATGGCATGGAGGTGGCATAAGCTGTAGGTGACAATAGGGCAACCTTTTGGCAGTACAAACATGCTCAGAAGGAGGAGGATAGGGTGAATTATTCTGCTAAGCCAAGGGAGGTGAGCAGAATCATTAGGATGGCAAAAGCTACAGGGGAAGTGCAGCTAGCGGAGTGGTAAAAAAGGGTAGAAGGCCTATTTTTGATATATAAGGGAGGAAAAAACATCAAGGATGAAAGAAATTAAAAAAGGAGGGTGGTTTGGCAGAGGGTGGTGAAGAGAAAGCAGAGGTACTTAACAAGTAGTTCTGTTCAGTCTTCACTAGAGAGAAGAGTGGACCAGTGCCACAAGGGAATGGGGGCTAGAGACTGAGAGTGGAGAAGTCATGGACAGTGTCATTCAAGCTGATTCAGTACTTAAGGGCCTAAGAGCCCTGAAGGTGGGTGAGTCCCCAGGGCCTGATGTCATGCACCCAGTGGTCCTAAGGGAACTGGCAGACGCTCTGGTGGATCCCCTGTTATACCTTGCTAATACCTCTCTGGAGTCAAGGATCATGCCATGGGATTGGGGAACTGCACATGTAGTAACCCTCCATAAAAGTGGACTGAAGGATGGACCAGGGAACTACATGCTGGTAAGCCTGATCTCAGTAGTGGGCAAGCTGATGCAGAACATCCTGAAAAAGAGATATGTGAACTTTCTGGTGGATAATGGGCTCCAGGATGAAAGGCAGCATGGGTTTGTGTCAGGGTGGTCCTGCCAGACTAACTTAATTGACATCTTTGACTGGGTCACCAGGACACTGGACAAGAGCCAAGTGGTTGATGTCCTGTATCTGGACTTCAGCAAGGCATTTGATGGTACCTCACAGGAGACTAGTAAGGAAGCTAGAAGACCTGGAGGTGGAGGATAAGTTTGTTGGGTGGGTCACAAGTTGGCTGCTGGACAAAATCCAAAAGGTGGCAGTTGGGAGGAATTCTCAGAAGCTAGGCCTGTAACCAACAGGGTCCCACAGGGCTCTGTGTTTGGTCTGGTGTCGTTTAACATATTCATAAGTGACATGGCAGATGAGATCAAGGGTAAGATCTGCCTGTTCACAGATGATGCAAAGCTCTGTGAGAGGGCAGAAATGGAGGAAGGGAAGCAGGAACTCAGGGATGATCTGGCTTGACTAGAGGAGTGAGCTGGCATTTGGCACCTGCAGTCCAATTCTAAAAAGTGTAAAGTTATGAACTTGGGGGAAAAAAAAAACAGGGCCCAAATACTGGTTGGGTGGTGTGCAGGTAACCAGGTCAGGGGAAGAAAAGTTCCTAGGTATAATTATCATGAGCGACCTGAAACACTCGGCACACTGCTGGAAAACAGTGGCCACAGCAAGTCAGATTATGGGATGCAAAGCCAGGGGAATTACCAGTAGGAAGACAAGAGGTCATTTGGTGTACAGGTCTCTAGTGAGACTGCACCTAAAGTACAGTGTCCAGTACTGGTGTTCTTATCTTGAGAAGGATGTCATCTTGCCAGAAACAGTACAGAAAAGGGCAGCCAAGATGATCCAGGACCAACAAGGTAACACATATGAGGAGAGGCTCAGGGGGCTCAATATGTACTCTCTTGAAGACAGAAGGGAGAGGCAGGACATGATTGAAATCTTCAAGTACCTTGAAAGTATAAACAGGATGAGCACTGAGGTCTTCAATTTTAAGGAAAACAAGATCACTGGGGGTAACAGCCTAAAGCTGGTGGGGGGGGAGGCTCAGAAGGGAGATGAGGAGGCACTTATTTACAGAGATGGTGGTGGCTAAGTGGAATGTATTGCTGGAGGAGGTGGTATCTCAAAAAATGGTGCACAGCTTCAAGAGAGGTTGGGACAGGATGAGGGTGAAAGTTGCAGGTAGTGGGAAGAGAGGGGTGAGGGGTTATTTGAGAGGGGTTAAGTAGGATATGGGGAAGGGGGCAGTTGCCTCTGTAAATGCAGTGGGAACTGCATACTTGAGCAGGCAGACAGACCACGTGGCCTTTATCTGCTGGTACATTTGTATGTTCATATGTACTAAAGTAAGTTTCACAGAAAACATAGTTTTTTATTTGATAGTGGTCAACTGCACAAGACAGTGCAGTATAAATAATTTTAATTCAGAGTATCTGTGCTCATGTACAAAAAGGTGGATCAGGGCTGAGTACGCATGAACAGGGAGACTGAATTCCCCTCTCTCCTCAGACAGGTTAGAAGCTCTATCTCTGGGTTTGAATAAGCATATAGATTGATTTCCCTCTAATCCCAAGTTTTCAACCTGCTCCGAGTGCAGTGCAGTGAGGTTAGTGCTCATAGGGGATGCTGTGGATTCCTTCTGATTAGCCACATTACAGGAACAGCATGGTGATAACACTGTACTACAAGCATGCCTCAGTGCTGACATGGAAGAACAGCCACCACTTAGGTAAGGGGGACTCTATTCACTCCTAAGCCTCTCGCATGAGGCTACCAGCAAGCCTGTCAATTAATGGCCGTAGTGGCTTTGTGATGTGGACACCTGTCTAGTAGGAACTAGAATGAGACCATTAGAAACCATTTCACAGAGGCCATAGAACAGCCTTCAGATAATAATGGCTTTTACCAACCCAAACTGGATTTAAACGTGACTTAGATGTGAAAGGCTTTTTAATCAACTACTAACGCACTGAGCCATCCAGTCCCTCTTACCCTGGGTTTGAATGCATAAGGAAAGTGAATTCCCTTTTAACTTAGGAAACAGCTGTCCCTCCAAGTCAAGGTTTTATTGAGCAAGACTGAACTCCCATCTCTCTCCACAGGAGAGAGAAAATCTTCTACCATAGGGATTTAGTAAGCATTGTGGTTGAAGTGCCTTTTCATTTCTGATTTCTCCATGAGCAAACAGAGCTAAAGGGCTAGACAAAGGCCTCCATGGTGTCCAAGGAACTCCAGGAAAATTTGCGGAAGAAAGAGAGGACATGTAGAAAGTGGACTCATATTTAGGACAGGATAGGGGAATTAGAATTTAGGTCATTACTGAAGTAAAGCAGGAGCATGACTGCACAGGCCAAAAGGTCAAGAAGATAGGATTACGCAGGGAATGAAGTGGAGGAGTAAGCACTTTCTCAATACATATAGAACAAACTCTAGCCAGAGCCGATAGGGCTGCACGTGATGAATTTGAGGTAAAAAGATTGAAAATTACCAAGGTTAAAAGCCTGTGTGTGCAAAATGTAACATTGGCTCATAAAGTAGTTGTGTTTTAATATTTTTACACCAAACTGTCAACATAACATTGTTATGACCCTGTGTCATGCAGAATGGCAGAGAACTTTATCATCTCTTGGCTTGAAGGTGATTTCCTGCAGGGACTGCAAAATCAACTTTTAGGGCTCAAAAACACATTTTGGGCAGGAGCTGAAAATGATAGCTATCGCATTCATGAGGTGTAGTACAGAAATGGCTATGCTGAAAATTGGGGGTAAAAAAAGAATGAATATTACCAAAGTTAAGAGCCTGCATTTGCACATTCAACATAGTGTTATAATTTAATGCAGCTTTGAAAGCCTCTATGATACTGCTAGTGAAAATACTGGAATAGAGAAGGAGTTTCTACAGCTGCCAGATGGAGACACAGGATCTATTCGTAGGCAACAAATTTTAACACTGATGCCAAAGCAATATAGAAAGACAGAGCATACAAACTACAATAACACTGTTCTGGTGTTCTGAACTACTCATCATATAGTTTACATACTTGATACTTGTGCAAAGTGTTAGTGTTTTTTTATCAACCATTCTTTGGAATTACTTAAAGAGCTAATGTACCGCTTGGAATTAATAGTTATTTTCAGATGCAGTCAGCTATCACTTCCAATATCTGAAGTATTTTTTTATTTTCTGTTTGCTAATTAAAAAATGTTCCACCTGACAGAACTGGGGTGATGTTTGGAGCAGTACTCTGGAAAGAAAAAAAAGTCAGTTCTGTTCCTCCCACTACATTATCAGAAATTAGACATAATACAATTCCTAATACATAAGACATAATACTTCAGGAGGGAGATGAGGAGACACTTTTTTAGAGAGAGGGTGGTGGCTGGGTGGAATGCGTTACCTGCTGAAGTGGTATGCAGTAGAACAGTGGACTGCTTCAAACGAGGATGGGGCAGGGGAGGGGAGGGTTAATGAAGGGGAAGGGTGGAAGGGAGGGGCAGCTGCAGAATAAGGGGTGCTAGCTGCACATTCGAGCAGACTTGATAGACCTCTAGGCCTTTATCTGATGGCAAATTTCATATGTTCGTTTAAATACTTAAGGCACCAAAATCTTTGCAGCCTGAGCAGTGACATTCACAAGCTACCAATTAAAATGCAGGACATTGTGACATCACTAGTAATCAGGGAGAGCCAGTCCCTGCAGCTTCATGTGAAAGTGAAATCTGGCAGTGAGAAATGGTTTTCATTGGTTACTAGTGATATCATAATCAGTGTGGTCTCAGTGTTGATGTAGTAGGAGGAACAGAACTGAGTTTTTTTCCCCTCCAAATAGAGTGCTGCTCCACACATCACCCCAGTACTGCCAGGTGGAATATCTTCTAATTAGCAAACAAAAAAGAAAAACATATTGAGATATAAGAAGTGATAGCTGACTACTTTTGAAAGTTACAATTAATTGCAGGCAGTTTCCAGGCAGTACACTAGCTCTTTAATAAAGGTTGCCTCATCACCTTTATGGTTTGACAAATGGGAAATATTCCAGTTCTAAAAACAATTTTTCATTGCATAAAAATCTAGCAATAAAAAAATTCACCGCCTGTATTCCCTTAAGTTTCTTGGCTTACACATGTACTGATGATTGTAAGATAATAACTCTTGTTTTGTGCATATAGGCCATGTTCTAAAATATATTGATGTATTTTATGAAAAAGATAGGCAGAAGATCATAGCAGATAAAGTAGAAAGCATATTTTTTGTAAAAAGCAGTTTGGTAAAGGTGAGTTTTAAAAAGAGTACAGTCAAATCCGCTTGTGTGCACATAGCTGGGACTACCAGAAAGTGTGCACACAACCAAAATTGCACACAACCAAAAATAAGTGAAAACTGGAAACTGGGAAATGCAATGCTGAAGCGCTAGTAAACAATCACCCCCACAATACAGCAATTAGTTCAATGACTTGTTTATTCATAATTATGCTTCAATAAGTTTAAAAGAGCGTTTAATGCATTAGCAACATTGTACCATGAAGTTTAAAAAGTAGTTATACTGGTCTGTTGGGAAGTGCGAGTGCTTGAAAGTTCAACCTTTTTTCAAAATTATAAAACCACGTAAAGTCTCTTTGTTCCCTACATTCTACATAGTGGCATATTTGGTGCATCATATTCCATACCTCTGCAGTTGAAGGAACGGTCACCTCAGGTTTGCCCTCATCCTCTTCGTCCAATGTTGTGGTTACAGCCAAAGCTGTGGCACAAATGTCCACATCAGTTAACTCCCTGCTGGCTCACCACTGTCTATGGATACATCTTCTGCCTATCTTTTTAGTAAAATACATCTATATATTTTAGAACATGGCCTATGTGCACAAACACAAGAGTCATTATCTTACAATCATCAGTACATGTATAAAAAGACGGCCACTATTTTGTCTAAATGTTACCAAACCCTTCATACTGCTTCTCCGTCTGACTTGTCCTCCAGTGATGTACAAGAAACCTTCCTGACCTTATCTTAACTTCCTCACCTGGATGAGGCTCAGGCCTGCTCCCTGCTGGATCCCATTACGGCATCAGAGGTAGCCTCATCTATTGACTCTCTTCCCTCTGGGAAAGCCCCTGGCCCAGTTTCACAGTCCTCTTACAAAACCTACAAAAAAATACTAATCCCCTTTTAACAGTCCTTTATAACTACTAGAGTGCACATCCTCCCTCCAATAAATCTCTTTTTGAGGCTTGCATAGTATTATTGTCCAAACCGTGGAAGGACCCAGCCAAACCAGAAAGTTGTCATTCTATTTCACTTATAAATAATGACATTAAGTTGTATGCCAAAATACTCGCAACTAGGCTTTCTTCAGTTTGGACATCTCTCTTGGGGCTGAGCAGGCAGACTTTGTTGCAGGTTGGAACTCGAGTGAACACTTCAGGAAAATCTTTCGTTTGCTCTCTGCCTCCTGGGAGGCCTCTGCAGATTCTGTTTTGGTCTCCCTGGATGCAGAGAAAGTGTTTGACCGTGTCTCTTGATCCTTCTTATTTAGAGTCCTGAAACATATTGTTTCCCTGCAGAATTCATTAAGAGAATCCAAGTTCTCTATTCCTTTCCTTCTGTCCTTATACTATGTAATAATGAACTATCTGGAGTATTTCCTGTGACCAGGGGTACTCACCAGGGCTGCCCTCTCTCTTCTTATCTTTTTAACTTGTATCTTGAACCCCTGACAAGAAGAATTAATTCTTCTGCCCGAATAAGAGGTATAGAGATTGGCAAGCATGAATATAAGCTGTCATCCTTTGCAGATAATATTCTGCTCCACCTTTTGGAATGATTGACATCCTTGCTGGCTGCATTGAGTATCATTTCATCCCTCAGTACCTTTTCAGGGTATAAATTTAATTTAACTAAAACTACAGTTTATCTTGTTTCCACTTTCAACCCTAAGCCTCTGTGCATGTGTTTGGGGCTACAATGTGAAACTCAAAGTTTGAAATATCTGGGCATCCAACTTTCTAAAAATATTTCTAAACTCCAAACTCTGAACTTGGATCCAGTTATCCAACAAACCTAAAAAGATTTAACATGGTGGAAGCATCTGCCACTTTTACTCTGGGGATGGGCAAACCTCATAAAAATGTGTATTCTTCCTAAACTCCTTTACCCCTCAGTATGTTAAATAGCTACCTCCTGAAGAAATGGTTCCAGAAGATGTTCTCTATATGCTCTGTTTTTTTGTGGTTGGGTAAACCTCCTCGTAGACCATATGGGAAACTATGCAGACCATACAAATTTGGGGGACTGCAGTTACCAGACTTTTTCAAACACTATTTGGCCTTGCATGGGACAAACTATTTTAAATGGGGTATTGATGTTACATCACTTTCCTCCCCACCTAGCTGGCTAGAAATTGAACATGCACTGGCTAAGCATCACAATATCTCTTTACATTCCTTGCTTTACAACCCTATTCAAAACTCCCTGAAGCACTGTGCTTTTCCCCTATAGGGTGGAGTGTATGGACACATTCTCAACTATGTCAGTCCCTCAAAGTTTTAAATACAAGAGATTTGGCACAGCCACTATTTTGCAATTTAAATTTGCAGATAGATAGCAAACCTATTCCCTCACCTTTGTGGCCTGTTTTGTCTGCTTCTACTGTAAGGGACTGGGTTCTAGGCAACAAAATTATTTCCTTTCAACAACTGAGGACAACTTTTCAGATTCCTCCTAATATCTTCTTTAAATATATGCAGCTTAGCTGATGCATTAAACAATTTCTGGGGCCATCTCCATGGTTACAAGACTCCAGATCTTCTATGGAGGAATACACACTGCTAGCTGGAGAAAGGAAGGCAATCTGTGGCCTTTATAAGGCCCAGATAGCTCATGATTGCAGCCTGACATCTCCTGTGGCTTACTATTGGCACAACTTATTAAAGCTCACATGAGCTTATCCACTCTGGCATAAATCTGGAACATCACTTATCAGTATATCAGAACAAGACAGATTATTGCAATTCAACATTTTGCATAATTTATATCAGACTCCCTACACTCTTTTTTGATTGAAAAAAACATCTTCCCCAACCTGTACGAATTGTAACTTACAATAAGGCATGTTGTTTCATAAACTGTGGGAGTTCCCATCAGCCCGGTTATTATGGTCCAAGGTGAGCAACAAAATGTTCCCCTTCTTTGGCTCCAATAATTATTTTATTCTGGAAATATGTCTGTTGGGGGATTACTCTGTTATTAAAATCGCAGCACATAAATACTTTATTGCCTCAATCTCCCTTGTAACTAAACTTGTCATAGTCTGGCACTGCCTAGGAAATTGGTCCCCCTCCCTTTTGGAATGGATGTAGGAGTGTTTAATGGCCATCTCAGCCGAGAAAGCTATAAGCAATTTTTCCTTTAATATTCCCAAAACCAGATTGCAATGGTCAGAGCTTTATACCTTCCTTTTATGATTAAGCTGATGATATTAGTATGTTGCCTTTTATTTCCTAGTAGATTAAGTATTTGCACAAGGGCCAGGGAGGGATATGGGTGGGGAGGGAAGGGGCCAGGGCTTTTGGAAGACTTATGTTTTATGTTGCTCCTTTTCTTTTTATATATCTTTGTTATGTTCTTATGGTTGTGTCTTTATTGTATTAGAAAACTTTTAATAACGTATATTTAGTTGCAAAAAAAAATTTTTACACCTTGCCTTCAGCAAGGGTAAGTTGGTTTTATTTACTAATGTGCCACTCAGTCTCAGGCTGCAGCTCACTTGTCTTACTGTTTTCACCTCTGACAGGGTGCAGTGTGCACCTACGTTATTTCTCTGCATTGCCTATCAGGGCTTGAGAGCTGGAGTTAATATTTATTACTGCTCTCAGTAGCTGCTTTTTGTCGGTACTCAGCCTAATATTCAGGGTGAATGATGAACTAAAGGTGGAAGTTGTGGAAGTGTAGTTTGAACAGAAGCTAGTTTTAATCATGCCAGAGTTAGTACTGTAGGTAAGTATCCAGAGTAGAGATGTGCAAAGTTGCTGAAATTCGCAGCAAACTTGCTTCACTGAGCCACAATTCTCATGTTGATCACCCAGCGAATTGGCTAAATTTGCACAATAAGTCTATGTGAAATGCCAATTTGTGGGTGAAACAGGCAAGTTGCATAGATTTGCTGCACAAATTTGACCAATTCGCTAGCAAAAAACTATGTGAATTGTGTCTTTAACTGTAATAGAAAACCTCCTACAGCTGTGCTGTAATACCACCCACCTTCAAAAACATTATAGTCATAAATACCCCACTACTATTCCCCACTGGCACCCTCCTCCTTCCCCTCTGCCCTTACAAATTTCAACTAAAAGTAATACATGCAAGGCCAGCCCAGTGGCATGCAGGGCTAAGCCATTGAATGTCTCACCACCTGTCATGCCAGCAACCCATGTTTGGGAACAAGCATGGGTTGGCGGGGTGGGAGAGGATTGAGTATCCCAGGGACTGTCTTCATCTCCCAAGGAACAGTGGCCAGTTATCTTGACCTATGACTGCCACAGGGTGGAGTCCAAGTGGTAGTGTAGGTAGTGAATAGCTTGAAGGGTAGGGCCAAAGATCTGCAGGTTGTGCGTGCCTCTGTGCATGCATACTGAGGTGACACCATAGCAGTGGTCCAGAGAGGAAAACAAAAAAGGGACCCTATGGCCAAATGTTGCCCTGTGCTCCTCCCCAGACTTGTAACACCACTCAGACACAGAGTAATCTGCATTTGTACTCTGAAGGGGAAGATGGCTCTGCCCCCTGACCCCACCATGGTGGGTAATCCATGGGGAACTCACTCCAGCTAAGTCCAAGGCAGGTGAATGCCAGTGGGGGGCAGGAGCAGATGAGCCATACAAAAGCTGTATGAAAAAAGTAATACAAGCAATGCACATGACATAAGCACAATATATCCTTCCTCCCAAAATCCAGGTAATGGTCCGTGCTTCCTAGTGCCAACCGATGGTGCAGCTGAATGACACAGCACTTCCTTGCAGAAATACAACAAACGGGAACAATGCACTCAGAACGAGAAGGAAAATATATCGGTGCTGACCACAGCAATAAGTGTGTACAATTTATTTCATAGCTTCATAGCAGATAAAGCAAACATGAATTCGACTGCCAATGTAGTGTCCCAGAGCTTCTGTTAAGGACCTTCATGAGAGGGTGGACTACAAAGGAAAATGACAGCCCATTTAACTACCTGGAGCTGTCAACATCACTGCCAGCTGGGTGTGACATTTTACTGTAGATGACAGCTTGTGGTTAAGGCAGTACAAAGTATATAAATTGTCATATTGTAGCATTCGTCATGAAGATGGAACAGCACACATGTGAATAACATTGTTAAATCACTACAACACCCAGTGTTCCCACAGTGCACAAACAAGTGAAACAGTACATTTACTGTACATGAAATATTCCAAGAAAAATACATGCAAAATTTGGAGGGGAAGGGGGATCGGTTAAGTTAATAGATAGAGCTTGTCAAAAAGAAGATTGGAAACTACTCTGAACCAAATTAAACCGGGACATGAAGGAGCTGCCAACTATATGATCAAACAAATGCAGAGACTACTGACTTTCAATAGTTTGCTGTATTAGAAAGGAGAGCAGTGCTGGCTCCGTGGTGCCGAGCGAAGGGGTTTGCTCAGCATGCTAGAGACCCGGGTTCGCACCCTAAGCCCGGGTACCAGGAGCGGAGACTGGCAAGGAGGGGGATTCACAGCATCCATTGGATGCTTTCCTTCTGGGGAATGGGAACCAGCCTTGGCACCTGTGGGTGGATTGGATGCCATGCTTGAGGGATGTGATGCCTCAAAATGCCCTCTGCACATCCCCACCAAAGGCTACCTGCACTCACACAAGGTCGAGAACTGTTGTGGGCAGGGCAAAAAATAAGAAAAAGAGCTCCCCACCCTACCAGATGATGAAAGCTGGCTCCAGCTTCCACAAAGCCTTGGAGACAGCCCAGACCAGCCCTGCAGCCCTGGGATACAAATTCACCGGCCAGGCACTCCCCCCCTCAGAAGAGAGGGACTGTCTCGATGAAGGGATACTTCGGGTTACCTGGTAAGCTGCAGTAGGGGTTGATGGATGGCAGTAGGGGTCAAGTGGGCATCAGGGACCTTGGCACTCTGAAAGAGTGGCTGGACAGGAGTGCCGTGTGGAAGGAGCATAAAAATAGAAAATACAAAGAAAGGAGAGCAGTGCTAACTCATAGATGTGAATGGAAGGATACATTTTGCCGGTTAATTCCTCTCAGTGTTGCTGCAATCTCCTATGAATTGCCCTTATTCCTTAGCAGACAACTGAGGATCAGCAGCAAGCAAGTAATTCCACGACATCTATGAAAAAAGCAAATGAATAATGGTTACAAAATTTCAAACCTATTTATAATCAAAAACTGTTAGGCACAATGACTAGATACCCCACCCTAAAGCCTTGTAGTGTTTATAACATTCTGCTTGTGGGGGTAGGAATGGTGGGGTAGGATTATTCTCTCTCTCTGTTTTTTTTTAACAACTTTAAGGATTTCTAGACAAGATTAGGAGGGCTTGAAAATTGACTGCGTTCTAAATATAATGCATAGGGAAGTGGAGAAAATATTAAAGGAATTGTTTTAAGTCCCAGTTCTCATCCAGTTCCGTTGGGCTCAGGGACTGCAGTGGGAAGATCCCAAATGTTTCTGTCTGCAAGAGGCATTGTAGCCAGTTGCCTCCCCTGCTGCCTACCTTCTCACATTCCAGGGCCTGAATTTCAGACTTGTAGGGTCACTAGTGTGATGATCCCTGAACTGGTTGCTCACTGATGTATATTACTCCTGGGATTTTTTGTATTCCTAGTATGCTCTTGAATGCACTTGCATTATGGCCGAATTGTGCTGCCTACATATAATGTATTGCAACTTCACCAAATGGTGCAAATAACAAATTTTAAGCTGCAGTTTAGGAATCCCCAAGTTTTAACTTTTTCATGAAGTGTGGGATGTCAAAGGTTACTGACTGAAAACAGTGAGCACAAACACTGCATCTCCCACGGTGATGAATGCCTCTTGGAGGAGAAGGCAACCAGTTCAGATACTATGGCCAAGTTCTGGGCTTTTTGAATAGACTGTGCACCAGTTTGTCCCTCAGACCTGTAACCTTTTTGAAGGCTATTCAAGGGATTGTCCAAATGCTGTACTTAAACTTGTCATCTTACACTATTGGCCAATATTGCTTGATAATAGCTCCAACTTTGCCACTCAGTGAATTAAATTACTTAACAAAACAAATTTCATGTGACAAATCCAGATTTTTTCTTTTTGTCTTGGACATGAGTGAAGTTTCCCTTCTACCTCTCTAGTCATCATAAATGCTTCTTCTAAAAGTTTTTTTCTTATAACCCATGGCAGAGTAGTCCTTCCCAGACTCAGGCTGTATCACTGTTACCAGCTTTCTCAATACTTCAGTAGTTGACACCACTCAGACTAAACACTGTTCTGGGGAATCTTCAGGCTCACTTCCCTTCAGAGCCATTGCTCACACAGTAGAATTCCCCTTGCTCAAGGTCACACAACCCACCCCTCTCCGTCACAGCTGAGAACACTATACTTTAGAAATAGGATATGGTAACTAGCCTTCTCCTCATTGGTGGAAATACAGTTATTGTCATTTATAAAATGGTTAGCTGTACCCCAAAGGATTCAATCACAGAAACTTGAAATGATATTAAAATGACATTTTTAATATTTCAAGATAATTACACACACATACTACAGGGTATTGTATCAACACTATATGGAACAGTAATTTTACAGAAATGGAAAGAAACCTGTTTCCAACAATAAGTTACAAACAGAATAACACTCTCCCTCTGTCTCTCAGTAAAGTTTTATTTGTTAAGCACCCCATCCCAGAGGCTCTGGGCGCTGTACAGAAAGGCAGGAGGTGCAATAAATAATGTACATTTACTACAAAATATAAATCAAGGACAACAGCAGCAAACAACAATTAAAATTTGGATGAATCCTGATTTTAAAGTAAACAGTTCAGCAGTTGGCTATTTATAAGGCTATAGAAAACCTGCAAACACCTGTCTAAAAAGATATGCCTTTAGTCCCCACTTAAAATCCTCCTCTGATGGGGCCACTCTCAAGGATCCTGGAAGCAAATTCCACAATACTGTGCCCACTACCTCAAATGATCTGTCTCCAGAGATCTTCAAGCAGGCCCTAGAAACAACTAAGATGCCCTCAGTGGAGGAGCGGAGCGAGTGCACAGGGCAGGCAGGAGTTAGGAAATCACTTAGATAGCCAGGGCCTGATCCATATAGGGCCTTGTAGGTGAGCAAACCCACCTTGAAGATAATTCTCTACCTAACTGACAGCCTGTGCAGATCACACAGAACTGGGGTTATATGACAAGATCTTGGAAGGCCCATCAGCAACTTGGTTGCTGCGTTCTGCACCAGCGGCAGGTGCCAGAGAATCCCTCCTTTGACCCTCGAGGTACAGATCATTGCAGTAGTCTAGTTGAGACATCACAAAAGCATGTACCAGTGAGGGCAGGATGTCAGGCGGAATCAAGGCTTTGATTTCTGGCGATATTCCTTGGATGGTAAAAACCACGCTAGATGACAGATGACACCTGAGCCTCAAGTGTGTCAGTCCATCATCAAGGATGACACCCAGGTTAGCCACCTTGGTTGATGCAGCCAAAGGAGTGCAGCAAAGGAATTTCACTGTTCCCATCTTTGCAGCACCCACTTCCAGCTGACGACCTGGCTCAATCACTGTCACCTCCATCTTATCAGGATTGAGTCTCAGCCAGCTAGAGGAGATTTAGTCCTGAATCTTGGCCAGGCATTTATTTAGCATCTCCACAGTGTCACTTGTCCTGAGTGCAAATGACATGTACTGCTGGGTGCCATCTGCATAACAGTGAAAACCCAAGCTATACTGTCTAATGATCTCACCCAGGAGAAGCATGTACAAGGCGAACAGCATAGGTGACAGGATCGAGCCCTGGAGAACTACACATGACAGGGGCCTTGGGCAGGTTGAGGAACTCCTCATCACTACATTCTGTGTCCTGCCTGTGAGAAAGGACTCAAACCAGTTGATGACAGTGCTGGTGAGTCCACAGAGCTCCCTTAGGCAATCCAGTAACACTACTTGGTCCACAGTGTCAAATGCTGAGGAGAGATTGAGGAGAATGAGTACTGACTGCGCTCCTGTACCTCTCACCCTGAGGAGATCATGTTGCACTCTGACTAATATCCCTTTGGTGGTGCTATGCCTTGATCTAAACCCTGAGTAGAAGGGCATCAGGGTGATGAAACCATGCAGAGCAAACCAGAAGCCCAGCAGTTTCCACTTCTTTCTTCTTCAAGTGCTTCCATTTCCCTTACTTGGGATAGAAGTGAGAAGTTATCTATCATAAGGTAGATTAGCTTACCATGAGACATTTTGAATCAGGGCAGGCATGACATTCTAGATTCAAAATAGGCAATGCCAGCTCTACCACTCTGTGTGCTTGTAATAATCCAAATACAAAGAAAATCAAAAAACATCACAACAGAGTAAGTGCTCAGTCTTTTTTCAGTGCACAATACAAATGGCCATGCAGCTCAGGCTAAGGTGCAATTTGAAATTAATACTATACATAGTTATATATGACTAATGAGACTGATTTTATAGAATTGCATTAACTTATTGCCATTTAGAATGTGGCTATATGTATATATTTTAATGTTTTAAGCACTATCACTTTAAATTGTAGCCTGATAATGCAGTGGAAACAAGGGATGGCAGGCTTCTGATGATGCACTAATTGTGCCAAATCAATCGAGGACCTTAGCCTGAGCTTCATGGCTGTTTGTACTGCACGCTGAATAAAGACTGAACACTTGATCTGTGGTGCTGTTTTTTGCTTTTCTTCTATGAAATTCTAGATGGCAGTTTGTTTATAAGCCTGACCCAAGCCTGGCTGACTCTGTTAGGTGCTGTCAGACCTAAAACTCTCTAATTGCCCCGCAAGACACACCATCCAGTATGTCACTCTGACATCACAAGTTCAAAATGTTTTGTCTGAAACTGGGGTTGGGAACTAACTTGTACCAGGCCAGCTTGTTGGATAATTACCATGAGCCACTAAAGGGATGTTTGTGTTAGCTACCTGCTTCCTGACATCAAAGATGCTTCTACTGAGACACAGAGAGAGAAAAAAAAAGCAGCCAGAGCTTCCTTAAATCAAGGAGGTTATTTTCTAGACTACACTGAACTGAATTATTACTTTTTGGACCTGTGTAAGTAACTAGTATTGATTCTGATTTTGGGATTGACTTGTCTTAGTTTTAACTTTAATTTGCCAGGGAGGAACTGTAGCTGGGAGATATTTGCAGTCATTTGTGACTAGACCTGTTACTTAACCTCTGTGAAATAGGTGTCTGAAGGAAGGATGGCACTCCCCGGGGTGGAGGGTCAGAGTTGTAGTTGATTGTTTCTGGACGGCATAGGTTTACTCCCACCCACCCTTCCCTCACCCCACCCCACCCACCCCAAACGATAACTTCCTTTATAGCAGGGGTTCTGAAATCACTTCACCAAAACTACTAACAACATGCACCTGTTCTTATCCTTAAAGGCACAGCACACTGAATAGGGTGTAGAGACACTCACAAGCTTGCACACACTAAAACAAGAACAAAAAAAAACAACAAAAGAAAAGCATCTGTAACAGGATGGGACACAGACATGTGAGAAGTGGTGCAATGCACTGGCTGTGGAGCAGCAGTCTTCCGGGAGACATTCTGGAAACTGCGTTGCTGCCCTATTTGCAGGCACCTCTCTGGTCTGAGGGAGGAAGTTGCTCGTCTCCATGCTGTCCTGGCAGTGATTCAGGAAACCTGCTCCCCCCCAGGGACCACCCAGGCCACCACTACTACCTCAGAGGTTACCAAGAAAGAGGAGTGGTTGGACCATGGTGGGCTCAGGGAGGGTGAGGGTGGTGGAACAGAGGCACATACCTCCAGTTGTGCCTCTCCACAATTCGTTCACCACTCTGGTGGAGCATGGTTCCACTATGGAGGCACCCACAGTGGAGACCAAGGAGAATGCTGGGAACCTCCACAATGGAGACCCACAGGAGGGTGGCACAGGACCCCTTAGGGGAAGGAAACAACTCCTGGTGGAGGACTCAATTGTTAGGGGGTTAGAACTGGGGGATGGAGGGGAAATGGAAGTAAGGTGCCTGCCTACCACCATGGCTTGGAGGGACAGGAAATGAATCCTCAGGATCGTGGGAGCAGCTGCAAGGGGGAGTGAGCTGGATGTCATTATCCACCTAGGGATGAATGACCTAGCTGAGAATGGGATCAGAGCAGTGCAACAGAAAGGAGTTGGGGAGGGGCCTTAGACAAGTAGCACACACAGTAACTTTCTCGGACGTGCTGCCTGTCTATGGCATGGATGAGGCTAGGGTGCTCCGCACCATGGGATTCAATCAGTGGTTGAAAACTGGTGCAGAGCTCAGAGATTTGACTTCATTGGGGACTGGGTCTCTACCTGGAGGGATGCAGGCCTATACAGGTGCAATGGTCTGCATCTATCCAGGAGGGGACCCAGGATCCTAGGTGATAGGTTTAAATGTTTCCTTGGCAAGCATATAAACTAGCCAAGGGGGGAGGCAACAAAAAATCAGTGTAATTAGTGAGGTAAACACCAAGACAGAGCAGTTGATAGGGATAAGGGCAGGGGTAAATGGAAAAAAGACAAAGGCAGTAAGGACAGAGATGGGGCAAAAATAAATAAAGCCATAAAAAAAGGGAGGGTAATGAGTACCAATGCCCGTAGTCTAGGTAAAAAGTTCCCTGAAATGGTGGCCTTGATGGAAGAGGGGTGCCTGGATATCATGGCAGTCACAGAAACATGGTACAGAGAGAACCATGACTGGGATGTCAACATACCAGGGTACACAATCTACAGGAGGGACGGGGGGAAGAAGAGGAGGAGGAGTAACTCTCTATGTAAGGGAATGGATCAAAGCAACAGAGCTAAAGGATAAACAGGGAGGAGAGGAGGCACTGTGGGTCACTCTGGAGACTGGAAATGGCTCCACAGTCCACACAGGGGTTGTATATAGACCCCCATCTCAGGGAGGAAATGGACAAGGAAATGATAGAAGGCATCCTTGGGATGGCAGTGAAAGGGGAGATATTGCTGATGGGGGACCTGAATATGCCAGATGTTAACTGGAGCACCTTTGCTGAAGCCACATCCAAGAGCAGGGCCATTCTCGATGCCCTACAGGGGGCATGCCTCAGACAGCTAGTTTTGGAACCCACTCGGGAGGGAGCAATCCTAGACCTGGTACTCTCAAATGGGGATGGAGAGAGGATTTCTGATCTTGAAGTGGGTAGACATCTGGGAACAAGCGACCACCAAACAGTGTGGTTCACAATAAACTTAGCTGAAGAGTCAAGTCACACAAAAGTGAAGGTACTGGACTTCAGGAGGGCAGAGTTTGTCAAAATGGGAGAGTGCCTCAGAAAAGCACTAACAAACAGGCAAGAAGCTGGGGTGCAGCAACAATGGGGAAACACCAAAACTGCCATCACAGAGGCAACAAGCCTTTGTGTGAAGAAAATAAACAAATCAAAACAAAAGAAAAAAACACTGTTGTTCTCAAAAGAAGTGGGGAAGGTAAGGGAGAAAAATATAGCATTCAGGAAGTATAAGGAAACACAGAAGGAGCAGGACAGAGAACTCTACCAGTTAAAGCAGAAGGAAGAGGGGAAGGCAGTCAGAATAGCAAAGGCCCAAACTGAGGAAAAGATAGCCAACTCGGTTAAGAAGGGGGATAAAACCATTCATAGGTACATTAGGGAGCAAAGAAAGATGAAGGCAGGGATACTGAGGCTGAATAAAGAGGAAGGTGGTTGGGCAGAAAGTGACAGTGAAAAAGCGGGGATATTGAACTAATATTTCTGCAGAGTATTCACAATGGAAAAGCAGGGGGAGATACCTAATCCAGTCAATAGAAGCACTCTGGATAGGGGGGTTGATATTAGTCCTTTCACAGAAGAAAGGGTTCTGAAAGAACTCTTAAAACTGAAGGTGGATAAAGCAATGGGGTCTGACTACCCTTTTTAAAAAATTAATGGGAGGATGGTGTGGTACCTGAGGACTGGAGAAGGGAGGATGTAATTCTCCTTCACAAAAGTGGGACCAAAACAGAGGCAGGAAACTACAGACCTGTCAGTTTGACCTCAGTGGTAGGGAAAATGATGGAATCATTTCTGAAGGAAAGAATTGTTGAGTACCTAGAGGCCAGTGGAGCACAGGATCCAAGGCAACATGGATTCATGGCAGGAAGCTCATGTCAAACAAATCTAATTGATTTCTTTGACTGGGTGACCAAAGTAGTAGACCAGGGAGGGGCTGTGGACATGGCCTACCTAGACTTTAGCAAGGCATTTGACACAGTCCCACACAAAAGATTAATAAATTAGCCAGACTGGGAGTGGGTCCCAGAGTGGTAGCCTGGGTAAAACACTGGCTGGACAACAGGACACAGTGGATGGTAGTAAATGGAGTCCACAGTGAAGAAAGGAGGGTTACTAGTGGGGTACCACAGGGTTCAGTACTGGGGCAGGTCTTTTTTTAATGTCTTTATAAGTGACATTGCAGAGTGACTGGAAGGGAAAGTATGTCTCTTTGCAGATGACACAAAGATCTGCAACAGGGTTTATACAAAAGGTGGGGTGGAAAGAATAAAAAGGGACCTGGCAAGGTTGGAGGAATGGTTAAATGTATTGCAGCTTAGATTCAATGCAAAGAAGTGCAACGTAATGCACTTGGGAAACAAAAACCCTGGGCAAGAGTACACAGTGGGGGGTGAGATACTGACAACAACAAAAATGGAAAGGGGCCCAGGGGAAGTCATATCAGATGACCTAGCGGTGGGCCAGCAATGTGAGACGGCAGTAAGGAGGGCTGGGGGGATACTGGGATGCATAGGGAGAGGCATCACCAGTAGAAAACAGGAAGTTGTTGGCCCTCTGTACAGACAGTTGGTAAGACCACATCTGGAGTACTGTGTACAGTTCTAGAGACCCCATCTCCGCAAGGACATAGACAGGGTGGAGGCTGTCCAGAGGAGGGCAACCAAAATGGTGCAGGGTCTGCACCAGAAGACATATGAAGAAAGACTAAAGGAGCTTAATATGAATAGCCTCGAGGAAAGGAGGAGAGGGGGACATGATAGAAACTTTCAAATACCTCAAGGGAATCAACAAAGTCCAAGAGGGTAGCATCTTTCAAAAAGAGTGTGCAAGAACAAGGGGCACAATGTGAAGATAGAGGGGCCAGCTCAGAGGTAATGTAAGGAATATTTTCACAGAGAGGGTTGTAGATGCATGGAACAGCCTTCCTGAGGAGGTCATAGAGTCAAAATAGTGGGGAATTCAAGAATGCATGGGACAGGCATAAGGCAATTTTAGTGGGGGGGTAGGAGAAAGTAGGCTGTTGGTTAATTAGGATCTGCAGCTTATCTGTTAGGTAGGGAAATGGGCAGACTAGGTTGGCCAAGAGGTCCTTATCTGCTGTCAGATTCTATGTTTCTATGTTCTGCTGCCCGCCCATATTTCAGTGGTCTGAAACTCGACAGCCCAAAGTCATAAATTTACAAACAGGCCCCATTTCATCTGTCTCTCATCTCAGAGTCACTGATAAGAAAGCCCGACTGCTTCCAGTATCTGTTAACTTCAAACTGTTATCCTTGAAGGAAGAATTATCTTTAGTAAAATGAAAAGGAACTACAAGTACCTAGCAGACTGCTATATATCCTCTGTCCAGAAACCTATTATACAGAGCCCCTACCTCAGTCTCAAAATCCCTGCTCTCTGAACAGTTGCAACGTCGCCTCAAGAACTGGCTATAGGGTATGGATGAAACTAAACTTTGAGGTTGCCTGATTTAAAAAGGTAACACGGTATTGGTAGCTGTAGGTTTATGGAATTTTGTGATGATTTTGTTATTGTCAACCAAGAGTACAACATCTAGAAAGTTAAGGGAGTCTGCATTGATAATGTAGATGAATTGTAAAAGTAGGTTATTGTTGTTTAGCCAACATATGAAGTCCCTTGTCTCAGCTTCTGAGCCATCCCACACACAGACCACATCACCAGTAAAACAAAACCAATGTTTTTTAGGTCTGTGAGTGGGTTATGTTCCCTGTTAAATACCACAAACTCTTCCCAGTGCCCCAGGAACAGGTTCACGAATGAAGGGGCCATGGAGGCCTCCAGAGCTATCTCACAGACTTGTAGGAAGTATTCAGAGCTGAATTCAAAAACATTGTGCATAAGAATGAACCATAATGCTTCCAAAATAAAGTCTGTGGGGAATTTCGGGCCTAAAGGACTTTTCCTTAAAAAAAATACAGTTTCTGATTCTTGTGGCATACTCATTTAATGTATGGGGGCCTCAACATCTAGGCCAATAAATAAGTACCCTGGCTCACATTTCTTCTAATTTGTTCAAGAGGTCCAAGGTTTTCTTGTACAGTATAAGAGGGAAGAGATGAAGCATGATTTCAGAAAGAAATCAACAACATTTCCAAAACTGTCAATCAGGGAGCCCACCCCAGAGACAATGGGTCTCCCCGGCAGATCAGCAAGAGATTTTTGTACCTTAAGAAGAGTAGACAATGTTGGCATCACAAGGCCTTCATTTCAAATACAAAACAAAATCATTTTCAGTTATGTGACCCTGATATTTAGCTGCTTGAAGACATTCAGGCAATTCTTTCTTGTACACAGCAAGTGGGTTGCCAGATAATTTCCTATTCATCAACACCATGTTGTCCCCGCTCTCTGTAGGTTTAATAATTAGGTTCTCCTTTTAATTCATCTAAATCAAATTTCTTATTTATCATGAGATTTCTGCAAACAGGAGGTGCACTGGTGTTGATCAATTTGTCAGTTTCTATCATAATTGTTTTTTCATATTTTTTTAATATGCAAATTATTACTGGGTGAACAAAACAAAGATTTTGTTTTCAATGCATTTTTCCTCAGTTGTTCAAACAGCCTTCCTGTTATATCAGATATAAAGCTACTGGTATATAATATCATAGAGTCCTCCTGAGAACCATGAAAAGCCACATTTTCAGCTGGCTCAGTGACTCTGGAGGTTGAGGCGCTGGACGCCACACCTTGTGCCACGTCTGCAACCCAGGTTCGGGAATAAGCCTGGGCTGTCGGGGGTCCGCAGGGGTCAGCGAGATTGAGCATCTGGAGGACTGCTGTCCTCTCTCAGGGAAGGAGGGATTGTCATCCTGCCTGTCGGTCGCCTTCTAGTGAGGGCTGGAGTGTGACACGGGGGGGGGCAGGCAGCCGGTGGGTGTGGCATGCATGCACCCACATGATCACACTGTACATTGGGAGAGCTCACCAGAAAATGGAAAATGACAGCCCAGGGCTCCATGAAGCCTTGCCCCCGTTCCACTGGTCACCTGCTTCCGCATTCCCAGATTTGGATTGTGCTCGGGGGAGCTCTCTTCACGGCCCTGCCGGGGGGGGCAAGCTGTGCAGTGGATCTCATGGCTGGCTGGGGTGGTCGGGCTTATGGGCGGTTCGGTCTAGGGCAGAGTTTCTGCCCCCCAGTGTGGCAGGAGGGAAAAATGTTGATTTAAAAAGGCAAATTTTCATTGAACAGATCATTTAAATTGTCCACGTTTTCGGCTCTTTTCATATCACTTGTTTAATATTGCATCCCCTTGGCTGGTTAGGTCTTCCACTGCAATGTGATGATCCAATACTTGGTCAACAGGGCTAAGTCCAAATGACTGCATAGTCCCACATTGCTGGTTTTGTTTTCTCTTTCTTTTGTTGTTAAACTGTTTATTGAAGTTTTTGGTATAAAACAGTACAAAACCAAAACCAGCATATCAAATTGCAAATGTAAACATCATTACATACACAATAATTCTCAAGGAATATAGAATACAAAAAGTCATATAAAATACAGCAATGGCCACTAACAAGCCATAAAGCAGATAGTAACATGGGACTATGAAAACATAGATTCTCTCTTTCTTTATTGCAAAAATAACCTTTCACATGAAGTTTCCAAAAGAATTTGAAAATGCTGTTCTATAACCAGAAAATGTCCAATTTACTCTTGAACAAATGACAGGCCTTTGGATAATAAGGCCGAGAGCCACAGCCGTGGTTCTGTGATGATCCTGACCTGCCAGACTGCCATCCACAGTCTGGGTTTAAAGCCACCAGCACCTCACAGAAGCCCAGGCTATCCGAGAGCCACAGCTGTGGTTCTCTGATGAACCCAATATGCTAGACTGCCATCCGTGGTCTGGATCTGAAGCCACCAGCCCCTCACAGAAGCTCAGGTATGGACTTACCCTCGGGGACTGATTACCTCCAGGAAGAGAGTCCTAGGAGCCTGATTTTCCTTTTTTACATGAGGATAGTTGTTTCTGGGTTTAAACCCGGTGTCTATTACTGCTGTGACCCATTGGCTGCAGTTAGCCCCAGGAGCACTCCAATTGGCTGTGTTTAGCTCTGCACTGTTAATGCTTGAATTATATTTTGCTGGATTTTGATTTCTGTTAATACTGTCTTGCTAGCATTTTAGAGTTCAGGTTTTGCTGATTTAATCTAAGTGCCTGTACAGTGTTCCCTCTTAAGACCCAGCAGCGATCTCAGCTCAGGTCTTAAACTCAACCCCAATTTTTTCACCTTTTTACTCTGGTATTGTGTTTTAATTAGCCCTGTTCTTGTTCTCTCAGACCTTGTGGCACCTTGCCTAACATTTTGGTCAGCAACACACACCCTGTTTAAGTAATTTTGCATTTCTTTTTATCTCCACGAACAGCCCCATCCCCTGCCTCTCTTATTTAACTTCCCCTTGTCCTTCTCTTTTCAGATAGTCCGAGAGCCACAGCCATGGTTCTCTGAT
Organism: Neoceratodus forsteri; assembly: GCA_016271365.2. Lineage (NCBI taxonomy): Eukaryota > Metazoa > Chordata > Ceratodontiformes > Ceratodontidae > Neoceratodus > Neoceratodus forsteri. Next base: position 379,769,428 of record CM057449.1, read on the forward strand.
GAACCCGACCTGTCAGACTTCCATCTGCAGTCCGGGTCTGAAGCTGCCAGCCCCTCACAGAAGCCCAGGTACAGACTCACCCTTGGGTACTGATTACCTGCAGGAAGGGAGTCCTAGAAGCCTGATTTTTCAGCCCCCCCCACTCACCCCCACCCCCGGTACTGTTTAAATACACTTAAACCCTGCCCTTGCTTACTAGCTTACTCCTACAGGCTACTGCCAGCCAGCTGCTCAAGCTTAAAGTGGCAACAACACTGTCTCTTGCGAAGCACATTCCCTATCTAGTGTAACTCCTCCTTCTAGCTCTCTCATTTCTCCACACTCTTTCTCTGCCTCTCTGCTTCTCTAAGTCAAAGTGACAGCTACCCTTATCACCTGCCAAGTGCATTCCCATTTCTTACTGCTCCCCCGACTTGATCTGCCCACCTATATTTCAGTGCCTGTCTGCCACTCAAATCCAAAGTTTCCAGCTCCTCTATTTCCTGGTATTCTCCCAGATAGAATTCCTTCTCTCTCTAGTTATATTCTCTCCTCCATTTTCTCCCTGACTAGTGTCAAGCAGGTGCCTCATTTCTAAAATACCATTACTATACCTGCATATTGGGCTTCCTTTGCTTTCTGCTTACCAGCTTTTACGGCTTTTCACGGGTATCTGTATTTTTCATCCCGCCCACCCACCCCGACTCCTGGCTCTATTAAATACACAATAGGCCATGCCCCTGTGTTCCATTTGTTTTTTATTTGCTTCCTATAACCTATCCTGTATGCAAGCAGCTACTAAACATCAACTTCCTTCTAATGCTGTTTCAGTCAGGACGCACCTGCCTTTCTCTCCTTCTTGGGTCTGAGTTGCCCCTACTCTATACAACTAATTGTGCTGTGCCTTTGCTGACCCTTTTCTCTAGATCTGCTTCCCTGCCTTATTCTCCCTGGTGCTTTCTCTGTCTCACGGCTATTTTCTTGGGAACCAGAGCCTGCTATTTTAATTTTATAGCAAAACAGAATTTTGTCCCACACCGCCTGCCCCGACCCCGGCCTCAACCTCTATTAAATACAGAGTAGCCACACCCACACTTGCTAATTCCACCCACTTCAGCTACAAACTGCCAACGGCCTCTTAAAGCTGTTCTGCCTGTTTGTTACCCACCAAGTATAGTGGTTAACTATACAGTCTCACTTTGGCACCAGTGTGTCAGGTTTGATGACTGAATCAAGCTGTCATGTCCCCTATCAAGGGGTGCTATCTCCTTCTGCTCCTTGCTACCTGGCTTGGTACAGCCGGCACCAGATTCCTAACTGGGCCACTGCTACCCCCCCTCTGAACCACTACTGGGTAGTGCATGGCTGTCAAATGCACCTTCAGAAACTGCTACACTTGGCTATGGGCAGCGACTCACTTGGCCTTACCCTAAAAACATGGCTGGCCATATGGCCTCCCTTCACATAGGGGCAGTAACGGTTAGCTATACCCTAATAATTAAACTGGTGTCCAACCACCTGAATCACCTGAAGCCTCAGTTACGGAAGGTACAAGCCGAATTTCTTATTATGTTATGTTAGGTTATGGAGTTTCTGTTTCTGTTTGTTTCTAATTTAGCATAAACCTTTCTACCAGAAAGGTCATCTTTATGCTCCTGCTCCTCTCTGGCAACATTCACTCGAACCCAGGCCCACTCACTTCAATGGGCCCTGGTGTTCATAAGGTTAAAGGCCTAAAAATAGCCTCACTAAACATCTGCAGTTTAACTGCAAAATTTGACCAACTACAGGCATGGATGGCCCTCCATACCCCCGACACCCTCTGCCTAATGGAGACCTGGTTGGCCAGTAGGATTAAAGATAGCGACGTTGCCCTCAGAGGCTTCCAAGCATACAGGATTGATAGAATAGGCAAGAGAGGCAGGGTATGCTTCATCTATGCCAGGGACTCTCTGCAGTGCTTCATCATGAGATAATAGCAATAAAGGCACAGGTAGGTCAGAATGGCAAAACTCTCATCCTTGCCACGATCTACCTGCTCCCCAGGAAAGCCACAGCAGGCCTTCCCACAATTATGGATGTTATCAGCACCCTTCCAACGGGGATGGAGCTTGTCATTACCAGGGACTTTAACATAAACTGGGATGGAAAGGAGGCTGCCCCTTTCAGTGATCTGATAGCCACCTCCAACCTGACACAACTTGTCACCTGCTCCATCAGGCAGAACTATAAGACAGAAAACAGTACCCTCCTAGACTGGGTCCTAGTAAACTCACCATCCCGGATCTCTGAGATCAAGGTTCTCCTGGACATGCTAAGTGACCACTCCCCAATCACCTTCCTGTGTTCTAATAAATTTACCAAAATCCCACCCATCCTCATTGAAAGTAGGGTCTTGAGGAAGGGTAAACTTGAAGCCCTCAAATCAGCCCTTGCCCTACATGACTGGACTCCTATTGACCTGGTGCCTACCATTGATCAGGCCATCAGTTACTTCATTAAGGGCTTTAGCTCCATCTGTGACATCTATGCCCCACTCATGAAAATAACAATTTTGGGGCAGGTAAATGGCTGGATTGATGGTGAGCTCCTCTCCCATCTGAAAAAAAGAGACATACTCTGGGAGAAGACCAGAAACACAGGAAGCAAGCATGACTACCAGTGTTACAGAATGGCCAGGAACTGCTGCACCAAGCTAATCCGGCTCGCCAAAGCCAACTATCATAAGGCCCAGCTTAGCAATTCTTGGGGTGATGGGAAAAGATTCTGGGATGACATCAAAAACATCCTTGGAAAGGAGGACAAGAAGCACCCTCAGCTACTCAGTATCAGTAATACCCCCACTTCAGACCCTCTAGCTATTGCAGAAGCCTTCAATAAGGCCTTCACTGATCTTACCCCAGTGCTACCACCTGCCTACTTTCAACCTAGTTTGAACCATTCCAACAATATATCTACTGAGTGTTCTCACCCGCCCTTCTACTTTAAAAGGGTGATGGTGAAGGAGGCCCTAACTATGGTCAAGAAAGTACTAGGTAAAACTAGACTGGGCAGTGATGGGATAGACATGAAACTTCTGTTCTTCATCCTGGACATTCTTATAGTGCCCATTACCACGCTGAACAATAAGTCCCTGGCCGTTGCCCAAATTCCCAGCAGTTTGGAAGCAGGCCCTTGTTACGCCAGTGCATAAAGGAGGTGATGAGTCTCTGGTAGCCAACTACAGACCCATCTCAATCCTCTCTTCCCTGTCCAAGGCACTAGAAAAGATTGTGGTGGGTCAACTCATTGACTGCCTCAATAAGTATAAGCTACTATGCCCCAACCAGCATGGCTTCACACAGAATCACAGTACCACCACTGCCCTGCTGGACTACATGGACTATGCACATAAGGCCCTGGATGAAGGTAAACTGGTGGGGTCTGTCTTTATTGACCTCACCAAAGCCTTTGATACAGTCAACCACCCCCTGTTACTGACCCAACTGCAAAACATGGGTGTGGCGTCCAATGCCCTTTTCTGGTACCAAGACTACCTGATACAGAGAAATCAATGTGTCAAAATTGGGCAAACAGTATCCAGTGCAAGAGAGGTATCATTAGGGGTACTCCAGGGATCAATACTGGGGCCCTTACTCTTCAGCCTATTCTTAAATGACCTTCCCACAACCTGTGATACCAAACTGATACTATATGCAGATGATGCTGTGCTTCTGAGCAGCAGCACATCTCAGGCTGCCCTACAATCTGAAAATACAAAATCATACATGCCCCCACAATGCAAAGCATCATGGGCTGCATATGCAAATCACCACAGAATGTTATGCTGGTTCAACTTTAAGCAGAATTAAGCTGAACCAGCATAACATTCTGTGGTGATTTGCATATGCAGCCCATGATGCTTTGCATTGTGGGGGCATGTGTGATTTTGTATTTTCTTGAAACTTGGCTTCCCAGCCAAATGCCCTTTGGGGTAACCCTTGCCTCAGTGTTTGCACACAGAGGTTCTTTGTCTACAATCTGAGCTGCATAACTCCTTCTCCAAACTCAAGGACTGGTTCTGTAGTCATAAGTTGCTACTAAACTACAAGAAGACCATGGGCATGCTTATATCTAGCCCCCACAACAAAAATAAGCACCACCTCCTCATCATCTCCAACTCATGCAGTGAGCCGCTGGAACAAGTCCACTTGTTCAAGTATCTGGGTGTCATAATAGATGATACCCTCATGTTTGCACACTATATTGACTCTCTGGTCAAGATAGTCAATACCAAGACTGGTGTCCTGTACAGGCACAGGCAATACTTCTCTTTGGAGACCCTCCACCTCTCAGTCCACAGCTCCATTATATCTACTATTGACTATGGACTAGTGGTCTACAGGGTGGCAACAGATACAGTGCTCAAGAGGGATTAGACTGCATTCAACAAAGCCTGCAGATTCACCCTGGATGCTGAGCATGGCACACACACCTGTACTATGTATGAACGCACAAATTGGCTGTCATTAAGAAACAGGGTCAAATTCCAGACATGCATCCTAGGGAAGGAGGCTCTACTGGGTAAAACGCTGCCTTGTGTAGGCAACTTGATCAAGATAGCCAACTTGTTACAGGTCACCAGGGTGAGGACTAGAGGGGCCTTGGTTATCCCCTTCATCACACCTTGATTGGGCAACATGCATTTGCCTACCAGGCCCCCTGTGGATGAATGAACTCCCTGGGCACCTCTTGGCCACCAATTGTCGGACTCAGTTCAAAACTGACCTCAGACAGCACCTGCCCCTAAGTCCAGTCACACTCACTCTCTCTGTCCCCCCAGCAAACACTAGGCAGGCCTCAGGTACCCCCTCCCTCTGTCCCTTCCCATGACTTGCCTCAGCAATCAGTTTGTGTCATGCTCCTTCGGCACCCACCACCCCACCTTCCCTCCTCCCACATCTCCCAGTCCCATGAGTTTCCCTAACAGTCACTACTAATGCAAGCTGCCTGACCATGCCCCCTCGCACCCCTCCATTTACTCTAACATGTCTTCTCCACTCAGCCTCCCCTCACCTCCCCATTTCTCCCTATACCTTATCACCCTTCTTCCCCAACCCTTCACCTCCACCGCAGTACCTATCTACCTCTCTCTCATATCTCCTTTCTTCACCCCCACTGCCAGCTATCCCCGTCCTTCTGAACTACTGACAAGGCACTTTGTGGCTGATTATTCCCCCCCACCCTCGCAAAGTGTTTTTCTTGTTATGTAACTTGTACTTATGTTTTGAGTTATTCTGTAAGTTCTAAATCCAGCCTGTATCATTCATTGTGATGTACCTTTGCTTTCTCCTATTGTACTTTGTTTTGCAATCTATGATGTGGAACCTTTGTAAAAGAGCTTGCACTCAAAGGTCTTTTCCGAATCACTAAATAAATAAATAAAAATAAACTCATGTGCTCTTGTGAGGGTGATGTTTATTAAATTAATTATTTTGTATTGCAAACTCCTGTCCTTTGAGATTGTATTTGCTTGCCTCTGCCCCTGTGGTCTCTCCTTATTTTTCTTTGCCATTCGTTTTGTGATTTTAATTTTTTGTAGTTTTCTGGGTGGTGCCTTTCTGTAAAAAATGTACACTTTTAGGACTGCTCTCTTCTTCAGAACTTTCCCAGAATCACTATTAACAATTTAACTCTTTTTTAATGGACATTGGGTCCCTTGAATATGACTTGGAGTGCCCCATATTTGCCAACCTAGACTGCCTAACCCCTGAAAAAAATGTGCATAGTAGTCTACTTGTTGAAATACATCTTATGTAGTTTACTTACTTTTAATAACCTCCTCCTTGTATTTGCTTGCTTTGAGCAATTCTTTATCGAGGTCCTGAAAACTTGCATGATCTGTATATTTAAACAGTTCTTGTTTGGTTAGAAATTTCCTCTGTTAATTCAGAATGCATTTCTGCATCCTCCTTAATGAGGAGCTCTGTGAGTCCATCACAAGTTTCATCCATTCAGTTTTATGGCAAAAATCATTGCATTCATTAGAAGGGGCTTTTGTGATTCTGAGCCCTCTTGGTGCCTGTTTTCTGTCTAGGTAGGTTTCTAATGTAATCATGTTGTATGTTACATTGACCTCCATGAACACAGTCTTTTCAGTTTGAGAAACTGAAGTTTCAGATCCTGGGTATCTGGCAAGCCTCCAGCTGTGTTCTGTCCTTCAGACAACTTTAATTTGGCTTGCGTGTTCCTGGAGCTTAAGTAGGCAGTATCACTAAAGCACACTGACTCTGGATCCTGATTACAGCTAGAGCTGCCAATTGTTCCATTCATAATTATTAAAGGACTGGAACTCACAGTAGATATTGCATTCTTTAGTTCCAAATAACTTGGGTGCTCTCAGGTGCTCATAAGTGTGTTCTGTGTGAGATTTGGGATAATATCTTCAAAGGCACTCCTTCTCTCCAGTCTCAATATGATTGTGTTTGCCCGTGGCTTCAGGATCCAGTGTCTGATGTGAAAACTCCAAAATCCAGGCAATGGTCCATGCTTCTTTGAAACCACAATGCTACCACGCACAGACTATGGAGAGGTGCGAGCTGAACAACAGACAACAAAGCAGGACAAACAAGCTGCACTTCCTGCACTTGCAACAAAATTAAGCACAAGTCAAAGCAGATTGCCAAATAAAGCAGCAGCAAGATTTAATTTTTAGACAGACCTCAGTGAGTCACAAACCCTTGGCGCTTCACGCTTAAACATGACACTTCATCAGGTGGAGGAGCAAGTGAGCATCACAACTTATATTTAAAGTGTGTAATTAAAGAAACAGTGTTAACAACAGTGCATACCTGAACCTTACAAATCCTGTTATTCCTAGGCATAAATATTTAACACGTCATCTTCTTAATAATAAATTACCATATCTAGTTTTTAGAGAACTGCTCAAATCAATAGTGCTCTTAAAGTTGCAAAGCGCTGAGGGTTTATTGCAAGTTTAGGCAGTGCAGCTCGTTTGTCCTGCTTTAATGGTCCACGCTTCTATGGGCACATGACAGTACAGCTAAAGAAACCATGGTTCAGTAGTCCCCTGAAATCAACAGGTTCCACTCCCACTGCAGTGCAAGCAGCCTTCAGTGCAGCCAGTCATTCATTGCCTCTGGTGATGAAACCATGCAGAGCAATCCAGAAGCACATCAGCTTCTCCCTCTTCCTTCTTCAAGTGCTTCCAGTTCCCCAAATGGGACAGCAGTGAGAATTTATCTATCCAGAAATATGAAGTCTAGTTCCCCACCAGAAAAATATATTGCATTTCCTGCCCAATTACTCAAAGTTCTCATCCACTCTTGTATAGCATAACACCATCTCTTCCTACACCGCCAGTTCAATTTTTTTTCCTACCCCTCACCCCTTGTGGCACCCACCTCTTGCCTCCCACAGTCTCCCAGTGAAGCTTGTTTTCTACAAGTAAAAGATGCTTTTCCACCACAGTGCTGAATAATTCTAATTGCAATTCTCACCCCATCAATTTTGGTCCAATCACATAAGAAGTATTCACTCTTACCCCACCAACCACTCCTACCTTGCACCCTCCTACCCCCTTCATCACCCAAAGAAAGGATACAAGATGAGGAGACACTTGTAAGCAAAGAAAACCATCCCACACAGCTGTAACCAGTCATCTCTGTTTCATTCACATTAATGAATTGATGACATGCTAGCAGTAACAGATGATTGACTGACCACATTGACCAATGAGCTGTTACTACTAGCATGTCACCACCAATTCATTCATTGTGAATGAATATGGAATGACAGCTGGTAAACACTGTGGAGGCAGTTTTCTTTCCTTACAGGTGTCTCCTTACCTTATATTCTTTCTTTTGGAGATGGGGAGGTGAGTGGTAGGTGCCTGTGGGTGGGGTGAGGCTGTATACTACTTATTTTGAATGAGGACTGGGTGGGGATTTAAATTGAGATTATTTGGCCCTGGAGTGGGAGGAAGGATGTTTTTACTTACAGAAAAACAACTTTGCTGGGATACTGGGGAGGAGGTGGGTGGTATGAGGTAGGGGGACAAATGTATTTTAACTGGAGGTGTGGTAGGGAATGGTTTTATGTTACATGAGTGCTGTGTGTGTGTGTGTGTGTGTGTGTGTGTGTGTGTGTTTGTGTGTGTGTGTCTGTTTAATTAAAGGGCAATTAAAAATGGAACTTTGCTCCATGTAGGAGCCACAAAATCAGGAAACAGAGAAACATAGAATTTGCCAGCAGGTAAGGACCATTTGGTCCACCTAGTCTGCTCATTCTTTCCTTTCCATAATATCACAGCAGATCCTACTTGATCTCTGCCTAGTCACCCACCCCTTCCCTTTCCACAAGATTGCCATATGTCTGTACTGTGCATTCTAGAACTCCTCCAGTTTTCACCCCCACCACCTCCATTGACAGACTATTCCAGGAATAAACTACTCTTGCTGTGAAGAAGTACATCCTCGCATCTCTCCTGAATCAGCCCCCTCCAGCTTCTTATCATGCCTCATAGTCCTCGAGCACCTTTTTTTCCCTGAAAAATACTTCCGCTTTTTTCCTTGTTTACCCCTGTAATATATTTAAAGGTCTGTTATATCCCTTCTCTCTCTCCTCTCTTCTAGGTGTACATATTTAGGTTCTTTAATCTCCCATTGTAGGGCTTCTGATGCAGATCCTACACCATTTTAGTTATCCTCCTCTGGATCTCTTCCACTCTTTCTATGTCCTTTCTAAGATGTGGTCTCCAGAACTGGACCGCAAGCTCTACATGGGGTCATACCAGCAATCTATATGGAGGCAACACTACTTCCCTCTTTCCACTGCTGATACCCCTCCCTATGCACTCCACATCCTGCCCACCCCAAAACTGCCTTGTCACACTTCCTGGCCACCTTTAGGCCATCTGATATGATCACCCCAGGTCTCCTTCCTGCTTGGTAGTCATCAGGAATTTTGTCCCACTACGCATAATCTGAAGTTCTCAACTTTGCAGCAACTATGCCAGAGAAATTAAAATTTGCATCATTCCTAGTGAAGTTATACCTTGTGTCAGAGCCTAGTTCTGTACTGAATTTGCCAGATCTCCCAACTCGGTATCCACTTTAGTTTAAACACACTTTTACTCATAAAACTTGTAGCATCTATGCTAGCAGGAGTGCTGGAGGCAGCGTTGTAGGGGCTTCCTCTCTTGAACCTTTCTGGCTGATGATATCCAAAAGCTTTGGTGTAGCAGACCATGCTCCACTCAGGCCAGTCCCCCACTGGAGACTGTTGTCCTGTCCTATAAATAAAAATAATTACATAATAAAAACCAGGGCCTGGATATTCAAAAGGGTTGTGCATGATGCAACAGGGATGCACCACACACAAACCACCAATGCACCCCATGTGTTATTCAAAGGGGAAAGTTGCGATGTGCAACTCCCAATGCGCTGGGGTACATCGGCAATGTATGCGGCGCAAGAGCGGGGGGCGTGCCCATGCATATGCACCACATCCTGATATTCAGCCCGGGATGTGCGGCACATATGCTGGCACAACCCCATCTTGTGCTGCTGAGGGGGGCACAAAGATGTGCCTAGGAAAAACAGGAACAAATCCAGGCCACCCACAGGTGAGCTGCCATATTGCAGGGTGCAATACGGCAGCCGCCAGCAGTGGGTGGCCACCCGTCCACCCAGAACACTGACCACAAGCCCCCTGCCCTAGGAGCATTGTGCCCCCCACCCCGTCGTCTGATCGTGGGCAACTGTACTATTAAAATCCCTGGTGGTCCAGTGGAAACCCCCCATCACCTGATCATGGGCATATGTAATAATAAAGTCCCTGGTGGTCCAGTGGATACCCCCCATCACCCAATCATGGGTATAAGCAATAATAATCCCTGGTGGTCCAGGGGAATGCCCTCCAGCACCAGATCTTTGACATAAGTAAAAGTAATCCCTGGTGATTCAGTGGTATCCCCTTCCCCACCCGACCACTGAGGTCCCTCACCAGCCAGCACCCCTCAAATCATCCGCAGGTGTCAGCACCCCGCCTGCATGCCACCCAGCCGCCTGCCTAATGACTGCATACAGTGCAGTCTGTATGCCTATTGGACCACTGCGTGGACCAATGGGTGTGCAGACTATAATAAAGAGACAGGCTCCAATATGTGAATGAATGCGTCACCACATATTATCGGGCTCAGTAGTACAGTATGGTCTGTGTGCCCATTGGTCCACTTAGTGGTCCAATAGGCATACAGACCATACTGTATGCAGTCATTTGCGGGTGGCCAGGTGGCATGCGGATGGGGTGCTGCCACCCACCATGACAGGGGGTGCTGGGGGTGGGGACCTCAGTGGTGGTGGGGAGGGGTACCACTGGACCACCAGGGTATCTAGTGATGTTTCCACCCATGATTGGGTGATGGGGGACCTTCCACTGGACCACCAAGGATTATTTTTACTTATGCCTGAGATCAGGCAACGGGTGGGTATCCACTGGACCACCAGGAATTTATCATTATAAATGCCCATGATCGGGTGATGGGGGGGTGGTATCCACTGGACCACCAGGGAATTATCATTATGAATGTCCATGATTGGGTGTACAGGAGAGGGTGAATAAGCCATAGGACCATAGGGCGTCGGTCCCTGACGGCTGCAGCCTGGCAAGGTGCCAGGTGCAAATCACCAGGGATCAGTGCACCACATGCAAATGGGGCCATAAAGACATTCAAATGGCCCCATGTGCACCTTGCATGCATAATGGCCTCATTTGCATGCCCAATGCTGAATATCATGATTAATGCACCTAGTGCAACTGCAGTTGCGCTGGCGCATCCCCCTGCTCTTATTCTGCCATTTGCGCTGGCTCAGTGCCACTGTGCTGCCCGCAGTATGTGTGCTATCAGTGCCATATTCAACAGTGCTGTGCCATGGCACAGCACCGTTGAGTATCGCCTGGTCCATGCCCTGGCACAGCCCAGTTGCGCTGCGTCTGGGCTTGTGCCCATGCCCAGCACAGTATGAATATCCAGCCACAGATGTTTTATATTATATTACTATCATCATGTTACTAATTATTATCTAATATTTAAAACACATAACATATATAGGATAAAGTATGGGGTGCAGTGTGTTCCGAGAATTAAACACACTCCTGAGTTGTTGGATGGCACATAAACCCCAAGGGCGAAGCCCGAGGGGTTTATGATAGCCATGCAACAATGAGGGTGTGAGTTTAATTTGAGTTAAACACACTGCACCCTATATTTTGTTGTATACAATTGATGGGTTCCGTTTTTTCTGTGTTTTGAGATTTGTGACAGAAAGAAGAAAGTGGAGTCTTACCTTGTGTTGATGAAGTTGTTTATTTTATAGTTCAAACAGTAAACGGAAAGTTCAACATGTAAATTTATCTAATTAAATTACTGAAAGAAGAAAGTTTAATAAGCGAAAACTTTGAGAAGTTCATGGCGGTTTTCTCATGTGCAACATTCGTTTTCAAGTGCTATAGCATTTTGAACTGCAGAGGAAAGGGAAGGGTTGAAACGGAGATTACTTAGGGATGGTGGTAAAAGTGTTTACTGTGGCAATGTACAATTCTACAGAAAATGTTATATTTAGGCCAGGGGCGTCATTTCAGCAAAATCATAGGGGTAGCAAGGTGGGTTGGGCATGATGTGGGTGGGGCCATGGTGTGGGTGGGGCCACTGTGTGGGCGGAGCCAGAGAGGGTGGCATTTGTCAATGTGACATAGAGCTAGTTACCAAGTAATTTAAAAATGGGTATGAATTGAATAGTAAAGTCTGAGTATAAATCTGAAATGGGTCATTACAGATGTTGATTCAACTTAAATAGCTAGTTTCATCAAATTATGGAATCATCAGTATAGTGAAAGTCCCATTCCTCAACTGTACAAATATTAAACAATATTAATGCATGGGTAGCCCTTATTACCCATTGAAATCAAACAGATTACAACCTTGTAATCCCACTGTTGTGATGTCAGAACCTTATAAACCTATTCTCTATGTCATAGCAGTGGGTTTACAAAATGGAATGCCAATGTTATTCAGTATTCTACATACCCAGAATGTGTTTGTTAGTCTCAGTACGGTATTCAAATAACATTCCAATTGTCACAGTTTATTGTCTAGCAATCACTATGTCTGATAGAGATTTTAACTCTGGTGCTATTTTGGCCCACTGTCATTCAGTCCATGTATCCTAATAAATTGTTTTCCTAAACAATCATGTGGGTGTAGTGCAGATTCATTAATAAGGTAAGGCTAAATTACTTATGTTGGGGGGGGGACTTCTCATGTAGAGTCCCATACACTATAAATGACAATGCATGATGTACAGGTGATAACCAGAGTGTAATCATCTCTCATGGTTGCTAGGGCAATTGTAAACCTCTCAAGCTGTGCACTCTAGGTTTACTGATGCCCTAGACACCACTCGAAGTGATTATACAATGGTTATCACCTGTACATCAGGCATTATCCTCTGTATATTACCACACTGTCTGTGTCCAAAAAAATATTACCACACTGTTCATGTCAAATGACTGGTACTATACAAGCTAAGGCACACATTGCTAAAAATAAAGAGCCGTCTCTATACCAATACCTTACAGTACATAAAAAATACACATCAAAACATGAGAGAAATTATACTGTTATGAAAGCATACTCTGAACCTTGAACCATAGAGAGAACTTTACTTCTTCTCTGTTGAAACAAGAGCTTAGTAAAAGAAATGACACAATGAAACTTGTAAAAGAAGTAATAAAAGGAAATGAACTGATGAAAAAATAAATAAAAATCACACCAAAAACCTGTAAAGAAAAAAATAAAAGGAAAAAGAACCAATTAAAACTCACCGACCAAAACCTGTAAAGAAAAAAGTAATAAAAGAAAAAATCCTAGTAAAATTGTACACCAAAAAAACCGTAAAGAAAAATTGTAATAAAAGGAAAAAGAACTGAGTCCCAGGGTTACACAAAAGAAAGTCTTCCAGACTTCCAATTACTGCAGCAAAGCAAATGAAAGTACTCTTTAACTCTCCACACCAAGGCTACTACCCCCCTTACAATAATTTAAAAGAGCATAAACTCCTTCCCAAACACCCATGAAAGTGGTAAAGCAAAGGACATAGGAGTGTTATTACCTGCCTGGAGGCTGGAGACACTGCTGGCACACTGGAGATTGGGATGGTAGGTGACTGGAAGTGCTGGAAGCTGACTGGTGACTGCTGGCACACTGCTGGACTGCTGACTAGTCGGGGACACTGCTGGCAAACTAGACTGGTAGCTGACTAGAGACAAAACTGGCAAACTGTCTCTGGACTGGTAGCTAAGCTGACTGGAGACACTGGCTTCTGGCACACTGGACTGCTGGCTGACTGGTGACACTGCTGGCACACTGATATCTGACTGCAGACTCTGCTAGCACACTGAATTGCTGGCTGACTGGGCTGATATCTGAGTTGAGACTGCTGGCACACTGCTGGCTGACTGGAGACACTGCTAGCACACTGGACTGGTATCTGACTGGAGAAAAGGCTTGCAGACTGGACTCGCTGCTGACTGGAGGCACAAGTTGCAAACTGGACTCGTTGCTGAGCTGACTGGGATAGAACTGGCACACTGACTGCTGGCTAACTGGAGACACTACTGGCAGATGGGACTGCTGGTTGGCTGACTGGTGGTAGCACTGCTTGCATACTGGACTGGTTGCTGACTGGAGGCACAGGTTGCAAACAAGACTCGTTGCTGAGCTGACTGGGACAGAACTGGCACACTGATTGCTGGCTGACTGGAGACACTACTGGCAGATGGGACTGCTGGTTGGCTGACTGGTGGTAACACTGCTGGCATACTGGACTGGTTGCTGACTGGAGGCATAAGTTGCAAACTGGACTCATTGCTGAGCTGACTGGGACAGAACTGGAACACAGGACTGGTGGCTGACTGGAGACACTGGTAGCACACATGACTGATGGCTGACTGTAGATAGTAATGTTACTTCAGTAATGGGTATCTTCTTGAGCGATCTGAGCAAATCTGTCTATTGCTACTGACAGGTCTAGCTGCTTCACTCCAGTGGCTCACATGCCATCATCATTAAGTCACTGAGTCGTCTGTCACCACAACTGTTTCTTAAGTAAGTTTTCACTCTTTTCATGCATGAGAAGAAACGTTCATTTGAAGCTGTGGTCACAGGGAGTGCCAGCACCAAGTTCAAAATCTCCAGGACTTCTGAAAATGCATTACGAAGGCATTGCAACTGTTGTCTGACGCAATGAATACTTTGCATATTTTTGTTCTATAGGTATGCCTTTGCTGAGTCCAGCTGTGACTCTAATACAATTGTGTCTATATTTGCTCCTGGGTAAGATTCTGCTAGGACCTTTAAAACAGAGTAATTCAGAAAACTCTCATCCTTTGGGTTGAGAGCAGCAACAGCTTTTAAGAGGTCCAGATTACTTGTGAAGCGTGAAACAAACCTGTCAATGCAGGCCAGGTATATTTCCTGTTTAAGCCTATCACTGTTAGATCTTGCAGAAATGTCCTGAATTTCTATATTTGCAGTCCGTTTCCCCAACGTGGATGAAACAAAAAATTCTGTCAGTTTTCGGCTCAACTGATGTTAGCGCAGTGGCCTTCCTGTGTGCAAAGTGGCTTGTACATCATAATCAATGCCACAGTGATCAGCAGCTTGTTGTGCCTCCTTGTAAATCTTCTGCCACTGTGAATCATTACGAGAGATAAGAGCTCACTTTTCAAGACTGAACAAGATTACAAGCACTTGGCAAATCCAGATCTTTTCTCTGAAGTTCCTCAGACACCGATTGTATCTTCCTTAAAATAGTTTCTAGGCTGTACAGTGTTACTACAAAGGTGAAGTTCTGAATTTTAAACAGATGACCTTTTGCTTCACTACTTGCCTCTTTGTCAGTGTTTTGTGACTGAATAGCATGAAGTGTTATAATAATGGACTCTAGACGCAAATGAAATTTCTTGACACAGTTGTACCAGTAAAACCATTGTGTACCACACAGTCGTTCCAGTGCCAGAACTTGTAGAGCTTCTTCTTTCTGAGCTTTAACAAACAACTCATGTCTTGGTGAACTTTGAGAAATAAATACATATACAGCCTGTAAGATGCTGAAAAATTCTTTCACTTCTGATATATTATTAATTGTTTGCACCAAGACAAGATTCAGTCTGTGTGCATGACAATGAATATAAACAGCTTGAGGAGCAATCTCTCTTATTCTTGCTTGTACTCCACTGAAGCACCCACTCATGACAGAGGCTCCATCATAGCTCTGTGCTACACAGTGCTTCCACTGCAGTCCAGCCTGACATACTGCCTGATTGATTGGACCAGCCAAACTACCAGCATACAGTTTATCCATGTGGTAAGCAGCCAAGTGTTTTTTTACAAATATTACCATCTCCATCAACAAAAGGATTACAAAGCTGAGCTGCTCTTTGTGTGATACATCCTTAGTTTCATCGACTAAAACAGAGAAATATTTTGTAACTTTACTTACAATTTTCTCTTGTATTAATGTTGCAACGATGTTAATCAAATCATTTTGATACTCTGGAGAGGTATAATGACCGTATCTCCTAGACATTTTTTCTTTTACTTTTGAGTCATGTGCAGATACTGTTTCCAGAAACTCAATAAAATTGCCTTTGTTATCGGAATTTGTCGACTCATCACCACCTCTGAAAGCAAGACCTTGCCGTCCTAGGTAACACACTGCATGCAGTAGTAATTCAACATGGCATCTATTTTCTTCAATTTCAATGTCCCTATTTTTTTTCAAGCTGTCTCGCAACTGACTGATGTCCTGATGAAGACTGTATATGGTTAAATTCACACCATGCTACAACAGAAGCTTTGTGTTTCTCAGACTCGCTATGCTTTCTGAAGGCACGACCAATTTTTCCCATTTACAGAAACCAATATTGACAAAAGGAATGTTTCCATGTTCACGACCTCCACCTCCAGATGCAGTATGAGTGCTAGCAAAATGTCTGCATGCAAAACAGTATACAGCATCTCTCTGTACTGAATATTCTACCCACTTATGAGTTTTGTAATCACCATTAAATTTACGTGATTTTGTCACAGGGAAAACACACTTCGGCTAAACTGGAGCTTGGTAAGGAGTAGCAGATATGTCACTTGGCACAGTATCATGATCAACACACTCACCCACTGAAAATGAGTGGCCTTCACTAGAAGGCAATGACGTGCTTTCACATGTATCGGAGGGTGAGGGTGAAGCAACAAGTAATGGGCCTGTAGCAGCAGAACTAGGCTCTGAAACTATACTTCTACTATCAGATTCATGCATACCAGCTAACAGAACACTATCTTCAGGTCTTGATTTCTTCACTGTATGTTTAGCATGTGCAGTATCTGCTGTAATTCTTTTCTTAGCAAATAACTGAAGCACCGATGGTTGCTTTGGATCACTGGATGCCTTCTTCTTAGACAGAGACATTTCAGTAATACTTATTTAGCAGCCAACTTCAAAGAAATTTCAATCAGTGAAGGCTACTAAAGAAGAAATTTAGCAATGTACAGCCTGCCAGCAGCTATGCCCAGTGATTAGCAAATCAGATATCAGTTTTGAAACCTGTGAAAAACCGCTATGAATTCAAATGTGCACAGATCTAAAGAAATCACCAGTGTAATGTTACGAAATCTGCAAAGAGTGATAACATCAGGGAATTAAAAACATTAACATATGGGTGTAAATTTTACATTTAACTGTACCTATGAACCTAAAAAAGGTCCATTATAATTTGAATTTTAAAGTAATCTTATAAATGCAAGGAGGACGAAAAACATTTCTGTTATAAAACAAAAGTGGGATGCATACAAGTGCTGTAAATCTGTCAAAAAATGTTACTTTTGAATCACCAGTTATGTTATGATTTGAAGCACTATTCTTTGGCCTGTGGAGTATGTACAAATGTTGGTGAGTACTGATGCGCATTACAAACATTTCTAGGCGTATTTCCTCAAATGAGGACAGGTGAGTAAAATAGGCTGGTACAGACCTTATCTGGAGCCTTGGCCACGCCTTTAAGGTGCTTGAAGACTCTTAAAACCTTAATGTTTCCAATTGGCCTTTGCAGATTAATTGTGGTCAGTTTGGGAGTACTTATTGTAAGCAGTGGAGAAGGGGTTATGTTTAAAGATGTTGATGGTATCGGACGGTCTGTGTGGTTTGTTTTGACTTCGAGTCCTTGTCAACTGTATAATGCCTACAACCTCAGGTGGTGTTAAATAAAATATCTATTTATATTTATACAATAGGAGTGAGTGGTCAAACCATTGGATAAATGCATATATTCTCACCACTGTGTAACAGATCTGCAGAGCCATTGAATAAATACATTTATCTACAGTCATGATGTCAGTGACAGATGGCATTTACCCACACAGTTGTGACCACCACAGCTCCAGATAAGGTGTGTACCAGTCTTTTATACTCACGTCATTTTAGGAACTACTCTGCAGAAATTTTTTTAAATGAGTACCTGTACTCACCCAACATTTGTCAATACTCCTCCACACACCAAAGAATAGTGCTTCATAACATAACTGGTGATTAAAAAGTAACAGTTTTTTGCCAGATTTACACTTGTATGCATCCCACTTTTGTTTTACTCACTATATTTTAAAACTGGTGAGTAAATTGCCAACATTATTTGGAGCATTGTTGGCACCTGAAATTCTTATCTAGAAAAAACTACATTTTTAAATAAATTTAGTCCTCAGTCCACTCTACCAAGACATTTGTACACATCAGTGTCTTATTAATAAATGGTCAGCACAGAGTGGTTACAAACTACCAGCATCCAATTTGTTTGCAAGCAGCTCAAAACTGTAGTTTGTTTGGACCCACTGGGTTTTAAATGGTGCCTTTCATGTTATAATGTTGCTGCCACTCTAAGCACACAGGGAGATTGAGAACGAGCACACAGAAAAAACAGCAAGAGACCACTAAGCAGAGGGAAATTAACTTACTCGCTCAGGGTGACTCAGCAAGTGTCAGTTCCAGGACTCAAACCAGGTCTCAGGATCACACTTCTGTGCTCTAACCACTGGGCCACTGACTGTCTCCCAGTAAGTCATAAAATGCATCAGTTTGTCAACCTCTTCACCAGTGAGATTTGTTTTTCTTCTTTTAGTGGGTATTTTTTTTGGGGGGGGGCACCAATGCTGCCTGCCTGCCTACAGCATCACTCTGAAGAAATTTCATTTTCAGAATATAGTTCATGTAATGTGATAAGTGTACATGAAGCACCATTAAGCTAATTCCTCAGTTTATTAAACAAAATTATAAGAATGGTCTCAGAAATGAAGCTTTCTGATGGGCTGTAAACATTCTAACAGCCTTATATTAATCTTTTATTACACAATGGGTAAAAGAAATTTCCAGAACATGGCAATATGCTACCATTTCTGCAATCCCAAAGCTAGGAAAGGATCCCATTGAGTACCATGCTTATAGACCGCTGTTAGTCCTGAATACAGAATATGAATTGTTCATGGCAGTGCTGCCAAACTGGCTGGACATTCTGCTGCCAAAATTGATCCACCTGGATCCGATAGGATTTGTGTGCTTGCCAGATGAACTGTAACACCTGGTCACATACTCCATATCCTACATCACGTGCACTTGACTGCCACCACCTTCCTTTTGGTGAGTTTGAATATGGAGAAAGCCTTTGATAGGTTCTCCTGGCCCTGTCTGCAGCTTTACAGAAAATGGCCTTCTTGGCAGACTTCATTGCCTTGCTGCAGAGGATTTGTTTTGTCCCAACCCCCCAAACTTTCATTAAGATGAATGGACATATCTTGCAGAGTTTCCGCTTGTTTTGGGGCACCCGGCAGGTTGTCCCTTACCCCCCTCCTGTTTGCCTTGTATACCGAGTCTCTCACCCAGGCCATCGGGGAAAGCCCCACAATGCAGGGGATACAACTTGGGGATAGGGAACATTGCATGGCTTCATATGCGGATGACCTCCTCCATTATTTGGCCAATCCGGATGTCTCCCTCAGAACAATTTCCTCCATCCTGGAAAGGTATGGAGAGATCTCTGTATAAATTAAACACTACAGAAAAAAACTGAGACAAGTGCCACCAAACCTTGTGCTACAAAGCTGAAGTCATCCAATCATCACCTCCTTACTGCAGATCCAGTCTCCACTACTACGGAAAAAAGAGCCTTTCACTGCCATGTCCCAAAACTCTGGAATGATTGAGCTAACAATTATGAACATACGAAATTTGCCAGCAGATAAAGGCCTAGAGGTCTATCAAGTCTGCTCGAATGTGCAGCTAGCACTCCTTATTCTGCAGCTGCCCCTCCCTTCCACCCTTCCCCTTCATTAACCCTCCCCCTTCCCCTGTCCCATCCTCGTTTGAAGCAGTTTCGGCTCAGTATGCCTTTCCTGGTAAAACTTTTAAATAAGTAAATAAATAGCTGATGTCACTGACTTGTGTAATTTGCACCTGCACTATGTATTCTTGCACATAACTCAGTGTTGCCTATAGCCGGGGTCAATCTTGTAAACTGGTTTTTTAGCCCAATCTTCTTACTTGGTTAACAAATAATTAAAATAAGATATTTTAGTGCACTGGTATGCTAAAAAACACTTTTGCTGTATTGACATGCTGTTTTTTTTTTTACTATATTAATGTGTAGTGATGTGTATCAATATACACATTTCAAACCATTGGGACCGACACAAGGGGCTTACATCAAAGAGAAATGGCACAGTGGGCTCTTTGTGCCACATCTTGCACCAGTCCCAATTTGTAATGCACCTGCACCACTGGGGTGAACGCCCGCACCAAATGGGCTTGTGCCATCCTTACAACAGCCATGGTGCACCATGGTGGAAGGGGGCTTGCATCAGGGCAGCACTGCAATATCCCCTAAAATGGGATATTAGAAGCCCCCCAAAGGGCACATGGTCCTCAGCTGTTAAGACCAGCCCAGAGCTGGTCTAACATGCCAGATGCCACTCCTGGAGCCATCACTGGGTGCGGCGGCTGACCACTGCACCCCTGGGGAAGGTACCCTCACAGCCTCTGACACCTGCCAGACCACAGCCAGTGGCCAATGGCAGGTATGTGCCCATAAAGCCCCCCCCAGTAGCACTGGAGTGTCTGCCCCACCACATGAACCCCTTTACTTGACACAGTTCGCTGCAAATTTGAGCAAGGACCTGGGACAGTCCTTTCATGCACCCCAGAAACTCCTGTTGATCTCCTTCATCAGGCTCTGCAGCCTAATTGGCCAATGTCACCACACCTAACTCATGTTGCTGTGGAGATGGGGCCAGTATGGACCACGATAGAATCAGCCTTTTGTAGGGCTTCTGTTTTCAAAACAAGCCCTGGTGCCCAGATAGTGTTTTGCATGCTCCATGCTTAGTGTCCAGTATGGTTGGGGCACCATTCGGGAAACAGTCTGTTGGGAGTGCATTCACTCTCTGCCAGTGGTTCAGGCCTTTTATGTGTGGCATGAATGGCAGTGATACGCCAACAATGTCCTGCTCTCCCCTGGTTCCCACTGCAAGTTGTTAAGGGGGACCGGAGAGCACCAGTGCTGTTAGCTTAGTGACTGGGCAGAATGAAAGAATCCCAGGTAAACCCCCAGCCAGCGATAAGAGAATTCATCCAGCAGTGAGCTTGTAAAAACAAAACCTTGCTTAATCAGTTTAAGCCATCAACTAACAGCATTCTGTAGTAGTAGACTTATTTGTCCAGCATCCTGCCAAGGGATCAGAATGCCATAAAATTACATTGACAAAGAAAAGGGGATAGAGGCAAGATCACAGAGCAGACAGACCAAGAAACCAGCAGCATTATACTGTATATAGCACAATCAACAGCCACAACACAGTACAGTGCAATTTGTAAAGATGCAAAGTAATCAGTATGAAGAAAAAAAAAAATTAAAACAGACTTTAAAACTGCAAGCCCCCTTTCGGCCTTTGTTGCTGAGTGTCACTTCTGCTCTTATGGGGTAGACATGGCCAATGGAGACTTCGATGTTTAGGGGTAGTAGATGTAACAGCTCACTGGGTGTCCCCTTGCAAACACTGAGTATGCACAGCCTTTTCCTACTTTAACTTCAGACCTTACAATGAGCAGGATGTGACCAAATCACACAGAGCATCAAGGGACCTTTCCAGGTTTGCCAGCAACAAGAACAACAGGACAACAGAGTACCACTGGTCTCTTCTCTCCCTCCCCCATCCCTGTCCCCCTCGTCCCCCTACTTGCACAACACAGTTGACAGTTGTACTACTTACTGCAGTCTTTGCATCTTCTTCTCTGTCTTCTCTTTGTCTGCCCCAGCTGCTGCCCGCTCTGGCTCTGCCTCTGCCGATTGATCTGTGTGCACCCCACCGTTCGGATGGATGCCTGTTACCTGTTTGCCTGTGATGGAGATTGGATCGGTCACCCGATTCGCCCCTTGGACGCCCACCTGGATGATCAATCAGCTGGCCGCTGGCTCTGTGCTACAGCTCGGACCGGACCGTCGGCTTCGGCTGCACTTAAAAAAAAACTTGCCTTGCTAGTACTGCTGGCTGGCTGCTGCCCGACTCCGACGACTGACCACAGATGCTCTATTGCTCTAGCCTCGCGAGTCTTGAGTCTCAACTCTTGTCACTCTGAAAAACACCAGGCTGCTCCTGCCTGCTGAACCACGACTGCGGTGAGACTGGAGATGACCCCGCCATTCAAATCCCGCCGATTCCCCATGCACTCGTGTATCACAGATTTTCATGCCTAACTCCAGTCCCCGCCTCCCAGCCAGCCAGGCAGCCAATCGATCGCAGCAGCGCCAGCCAGAGCCAGCCCCAGTAAGTAAAAAAGTGCCACTGCCTCACTAACTTGCCTAAGTTGCCTTCAATTATGCCTTGCCCAGGTTGTTCCACTTCCACTTTCGCTAAGCTATTAAGCAGTCGGCGTGGCGCCAATGAGTCCCTGAAAGAAAGCTGCTCAGACCAGATGGCTCCCTCCCTGCCTCCGGTCCTCTCGCTCCTCCAGTCCTCACACACACACTGTGTGCAGCAGCACAAGCGGTGCACGCCAAGCGGTAGCGGGCAAGCAGCCTGCAGCAGCCGGCACCGGCAAAGTGCATCATCCAGTCTCATAGAGAGCCCCAGGCAGGCAGGGGTCGTGAAGCCCTGTCATAGGGGTCACATACTTATAGGGGTCACAAATGTGACCCCTGGCAACCCCTAAATGATGCCCCTGATTTAGGCAATATAGTGCTGTGTGGTGGCTTTACAGTGTTAAGGAATATCTTAGTGAGAGCTGTCTGAGTCCTCGATGACTTGAATTCTTTATTGCTTCTGTGGTTGTTGGTTCGATTTGTGGATATTAACTGTAACTGGGGTATGGAAAATGCAGGCAATCCCAAACATAGCCTGCAAGTTACCGGAAGCCATTTCGTCGTGTTGGGTAGTGAGGTGTGGAAACCTCTCTGGTTGTGGTTGAGCAGCTTTGGATTTGTTTTTTCTCAGGAAATGCAGTGAAAAGGCAAAAGATTTAGTACAGAGCAAATGTGATTGAGGAGGTGAGAGTGACTTAGGGAGAAACGAACATTGAGAGACTCGAGCTGTGTTGTGTCTGGAGGGCTTTTCTATGGATAGAAACCACATAAATGCCGTAATGCCTACTCAGGTATTACGGTATTTAATACCTGGATTTCCCCATTAGAAAAAAAGGAACCCAGTAATTATATAGAGAATAATGCATATATAGGGGGTTGATATGCAGTTTTTTTAAACACCCAAGGTGTGTGATATTAGAGAAACCTCGAGAGCGAAGCTCGAGAGGTTTCACTAGTATTACACACCGAGGGTGCGTATAAGAAACTGCTTATCAATCCCCCACAAATGTTTTTTTTTTATAATAACTGGTGCATATTACTCGGTGGCTTCAGAAGGTGAGAGTCGAGTGTGAACAAGTGTTGCTATAGCAACACTCGTTCATGCTTGAATCTAGCCTACTGAAACCACCGAGTAACTCGCTCTCGCCGGTCTATACTCAATGGATTTTGTCTTTCAAAACTGAAAACAAATGAGCTCTGCACTAACAGGTTAGATTTGTTTTCATAGAAACCACTTCTCTTTTTGTGTATTTAGTGAACCCTGCTCATTTGAAAGGTATCTCAAATCAGGCTTCTTAGTGCGAGACTGTAAAAGTCATATCAACCCGCGGGTTAATATGAGTTTTTTAGTATCAACCCGTGGGTTGATACAACTTTCAACAGCTCTCGAAAATGGGTTGATAATGGGGGTTACCAGTTATTATATAAAAATAATACACATATATTTGAAAAAATCTATGACACAGCAAAGGACACTTCAGTAATCAGCATGTAGTAATGTGGAGAGGCTGAGACTACAGGGGGTATGCACTTTAAGGTCAGTAGTTAATATAACTACTGTTTAGAAAATGGGTAGAGGGCATTCTCCTTTTTGATTGGCTAATGTCATGAACTACCCGGTCCAGTATCAGGCAACAGAGACCGGGAAATAATGAGCTCCAATCTCTGGCTGCCTGATTACCTTGAAAAATCCCTGGCCCTTAGAATTTTCAGTTTGTTGGAGACACCATTTTGTTTCTCTCGTCTAGCGAGAGATACTGTGGCTCCCATCTAGGCTCCATAGTTCAGCGCCACCTATATGAAACCGAACACCAACATCGCTTTCATGTCATGTTACTTTTTTAATTTTTTTACTGTACATGCTGCTGCCCTGATTGCTGACAGACTTGACAGTAAAATTCTCCGAGAGCTGACCGTGCTGTTGCGTCCCTTCCTTCTGCCCATTCGCACTCCTGGTCCCAAAACAGTTGAAAAAAAAAAAAATGAAAACAGTTTCTGTAGCCGGATAGCAACCTAATTTCGTCTGCTCAGTGTTGCCCCCCCCTAAATTTCCAGCACCAGCCAAATCTTTCTTTTAAATAAAAATAAACTCTTTCCCTCATGCCATCATCTTCCCAGTCTCCCCTCACTCCCCGAGCCCGCAGTTCTGCTAAATTTGCCGACGGCGCTTTGACATTCTCGGTCTTCTCATGTCAATCATAACAGCTCCTAGTCCCAGTTTGAAAGTAAAGTGTACTGCCACTGGGGGCGACACAAACAAAGGAAACAAAGTGCCAACATGAGGGGCGGCAACAGCTCTTGATCTCCATCACTTTCCCATTTTTTAAACTAAATAAATCAGATAAGCCACTTCTCACAAGTGCCTCCGGGAGTATATTGCCACACATGACTGCACAGAAAACATTCTGTCAAGCGCGGTGCACAGTTTACCATGATTGCTGATGGGGCATTCCAGAGATAGCAAACAGCATACTGTCTGCTCTCACACGCTGAGCTATCAGAGGTGTCTGTGTAACAGAAATCATCTTTCCATTCTATCACGGCAGCAAACAAGCAGCTCCTGTGTATGTGTGTGTGGGGGTAACCATGATGACCAGCAAACAACAACAACAAAAAAAAGCATTCAAATCCATGCGGAGGAACTTTTTTATTACAACATTCATATTAAACTAATTTTATACTTAATTTGTTATTAAACTTATAGTTTTTACAGTGCCTATTTTCTAAGCACAATAATACCCTCCAGGGTGGGTGGTATTGTGCTATACCGGACCTTCAAGGGGCTATAAGGCCCTCCGCCTGTGGCGTCGGGCCTCATTACGCCCCTGGAAGGTCCAGTAGAGCACAATACCGCCCACCCTGTCGGGTATTATTGCTTACATAACTGTAGCTCACTCTGGGTTGTTGTGGTCTTGGGGATTATGCAGGCTAACATACTAAAATGCCAGCAGAATAGGCCTAATGGTCTTTTGAGTCTGCTCGATTGGTCAGCCCCCCACCCTGAGTGCTGACCTTGCTGCCCCCCCCTCGCCTTCTTTGGCTTCTCCCTTCCCAGTTCCAGATATTTTTGCTGCATTGGATTTTGCTTCCAGAACCCTTCCCCTGTACCTGTCCCAGCCCCTCCTGAACCCCTCCACCGTCTCTGCCTCCACCTGCCCCCTAGGGAGGCTCTGTCATAACACCACAAAAAAGTAATCCACAGCAGATGCATGTCAACTAGAGATGTTGTGAAGTTTTAATTCACAGGCGGCGAAGTTAAGGAGAAGTTGTCAAATTCTCCTCTGTAGATAATTTCTTGAAATTTTTCTGTTTAATAGGAAATTCGCCATTGTTAACTTCCCTTTGCAAATTCACCTATAACTTCCCCTTGGGGTACAACAAGGCAAAGTTAGGTCAAATCACCTTGCAACTTCATCTGTAACTTCTCTTTGGAGTTCATCAATGTGAAGCTGGGTTAAAATGAAGCTACTGAAACACAAATGTCTCAAGGTCAGCAGTCCCCTGTCCCCTGCACTCCAAAACCTGAAGACCCTGTGCCACCCACTGTGGTAGCACCACCACAGGCTATATCTATCACAACCCCACTCAGCAGGTCAGGCCCTCTACTCCCACAGTGCCAACCTCCGAGTACAGTATTGTGAACAGGTAACAGAACAGGGTAACCCTCCTGTATGTTTGTGGGTCTGAATCACCTTTGGTCTCAAGTTCTGGGGGTATTCAAACTGTGAACCTTATGCTAGCATACTCAAATATGCAGGCTCAGACAATTCTGCTCTTCAGGGAATGCCAGATATCTTTTGCCTAAGGGCACCTAACCAGGTATCCAAAATGAACCCTTAAAACTCTATGAAAAGACCTTAGGTATTCTTACCCTTTTCCAGTTCAGTAACACCATTAAGCTTATGAACAGTTGTCAACTTAACCATCTATACTTCACATGCAATAGAAAGAACTTCGAAGGCACACCAGGCAGTCTCTTTAAAATAAGAGGTTTACTTAGAAAATGGATTAAAATATGTAAAATGTAAACACAGAACAATATATCACAAAGCATACAGTCACTTAAAAGAAAACAAGGAAAAAGTATAAACATAAATTCCTACCACAATACAATTAGAATTTCCTATCTAATGTATATCCTTCTTACAGTGCTTTTAATCGATGTTGTTTCTAAGAACCCAACAAGAAAAGTGTTTAAATGATTAGACACAGAATAGTTTAAACTGAATCTCAAACACACCTCTTCCAAGATGTCACCCAGCTCTTCCCTGTTAAATACAAAAAAAATAATACACACAGGATGTCCTATCGGGAGGTATATTAAAAAAGGTGACATCAGCAAAAACTCATTTCCCAATATGACTCTTTGATCTACATTCCCTCTTTGATCTCTGAGCAGTTCCTGTTCCCAGCCCATATTCAAAGACCATTACAACTCTGCAGTTTTCTCACCTAGATGTCATATAGCTTCTTAACACCAGTTAATATTAACTGTTCTTCCTCTAAGACGTCATAAAATGTATATTTTAAGTTCCCAGCTTTGAAGAGGCACAACTCATCAACAAGGCCATAAAATGCAACTTCTTGGAAGTTAATCACATTACGGAGCTCTGCTGTTTAACATATATCCTGTCATTTTAACTGAAACCTGCGGAGGTGGGGGGTCATCCCAGGCCACTGGCTGTCTCATGAGAGACACTCAATAACACATTCTATATACAAATATCATAGAGCAATTATAACCACCTGGCCAAGTGTCACAGTATCCACTCATCAATCTCAGTCAAAAGCAATTTTAACATTTTCTGACCTGAGTCTGTGATCCAGTTACGCTTCTCATAGAAACATAGAAATCGATGGCAGAAGGGAACCACAAGATCCATCTAGTCTGCCCAATAAAGGTAACTACTCCTCCTTCAATCCTTTCTGTGGAATGGTACCTTTGTGCCTGTCCCAGGCATTTTTGAACCCATCTACCATTCTGGCCTCCACCATTTCCAGGCAATTCCATGGGTCAGTCACCCTCTCAGTGAAGAAGAATTTCCTAACATTGCTCCTGAATCATCCACCCTTGAGCCTCATATGGTGTCCTCTAGTTCTGATGCTGTTCTTCTCCCGAAGGAGCTCCTGTTCCCACTCCTGAAGTTGTTTCTGATATTGTTTTGAAACCCCTTTTTCCTGAAACTCTTATCATGTTTTTTCAACATTTCCCATCATTTGTATCATTAATCTCTCTGCTACTTATTTTGAAATGTTGGTTATTATCACTAGAGATGTAGTGAATTTTAAATCTGCCGGCGAAGTGGATACGAAGTGATCACTTCACGTTGGCGGAGCACAATGTGAAGTGGCCACCATAAAGTGCTCTCTTCGCCTTCTCATTATGACTTCGTGTTGTCATTCTGCCTTAACGTGAAGTAAGGCAAAGTGACAACAAAATAGGCAGACCCATGTGCATGTGTGTGCTCTATTATAGTGAATGTCCAATTGTCTGGCAGCTTTCTGAATGTTTCTTTATGTTATAATGGTCAGTTTGTGGTGAAACGTGTAGACTTTTGTTCCAATGGTACCAATGCTGGAAGCGCACATATTCACACAAAGTGAACCGTATAACATAAAGAAACATTAGGATATCTGCAGGACATTCACTATAGTGGAGCACGCACCTGCGCTCCCCCTAGCATCACGTTCTAACGTTGCTGAGAAAGGGGGACAGAATTTGGGTGTCTTTTCTGAATGGGAATTCCTCTGTGACGTGACACACTCTAATGAAATTATGGGTGGTTTTCACAGAAATATATTGCACTATGTGGAGCAAGAAAGATTCCCCCGGAAGTAAGGTGCCCACATATTAGGTTAGGTGCAACACCATAACTATATAACATGGTAAATCTCTGTAAAGCAGCAGTGCAACAATCTGTTGAGAACTCTGACCTATATTTTTCAGTGCTATGTTACAACTTCCTTTACTTACATTCTGACTCGTATGATACTATAATTTCCAGTATTTGAGTCTGCTGTACTACCTTTTTTCATGTGTGAAATAATGAAAGGAGCATTCCTTTTAATATGTTGCTGACCAGGTCTTTGTCAATATTTTCCACTGCTTTTTTCCATTACATCAGTTAGTTGTTATATATCACTTCTGTTGTAAATTAACAGTTATGCAGCAGGCAGTGTTCTATGACCCCACAGGACAATATTTATTGAAAAGCAACTGCAAATAAATACAAACCAGGCCATAACAATATTGAAAGGTGTGCTCATTTTTTTTTCCGCACATGGCAAAAAGTAGCCAACGAAGTAAAGCAGACAGAAATTGTGAAAAGAAGTATATCATTCAAGTCATGACTCAGAGGTAACTAGTGGCTGGCAATGTAAAGTAGCATAAAAAAGTACAGTTCAAAATTGTCACCACATTCTTGCAATGCTGCTTTAATTGATAATGTCAGTATGACATCATGAGCTCACAATCACACAACACACAAAATGCATCCGCCTTATGTCCAGAAAATTGACAAGTGGTAACAAAGTGAAATTGGATCCCTTCAGCTCATACACATTAGTTCCACCTACTTGGGCTGTGTGGCTGGGTGTTTGTGTTTGTCTCTGTCAGTAGTTTAGTTTTGTGGATTTTCATGTGTTTCGGCTTGGAGGAACTAGACCTTTCTTGGATATGAGATCTATGAAAGTTTCCTGGACTAAGAAACTGGAAAATATCACCAGCAGATATTGGGATTCTCATTATAAATCAACTTTTTTGGAAGCCATCACAATCAAAGTAAGTACAGCAGAGAAATTCTACAAGCTCTGACCTGGGGAGTGCAAACCAAATCCACATTTCTATCTACCTTGTTGCTAAAGGGATCTGCATGTCTTTGAGAACCATTCACAACTACTTAAACAAAAGGGAAGACACTGACAAAGGGTTTTAACTTCCTGCATATGCCCCTGGCCAGTGTTCCAGGAATTTAACACATCCTTTGTCTTGTTGCTGTAGATCAAACAGTTTACTGGTAATTTTCCTGTGGATTTGATTATTTTACATCATTTGGCAATGGGGCAAATCCTCCCTCTGGAAGCACACCACCGAAATTGATCTGTCCCTGCTCATGTGTGAGCCTTGGGCACATCTAGCCACATCGTGTGCAACTATTCCAATGTTGCATTTTCAACATTACCACCTGGCATACTACTGTACCTCTCTCTGACTGAACTCCGCCTATGTACCTTGAAACTTGT
This sequence comes from Neoceratodus forsteri, assembly GCA_016271365.2. Taxonomy (NCBI): domain Eukaryota; kingdom Metazoa; phylum Chordata; order Ceratodontiformes; family Ceratodontidae; genus Neoceratodus; species Neoceratodus forsteri. Next base: position 379,798,606 of record CM057449.1, read on the forward strand.
GCTCCTCCTCCTGCTGCTATCAGGGACTGTTCACCCTAACCCTGGACCAAACACCTCCAACCAAAACAAACCAACAGGCACTCTCTCAATCATGTGCCTGAACATCTGCAGTTTACTTCCTAAGCTTGATGCACTGCAAGCCTTTACCACCCAACACAACCTGGATATTCTGTCATAGTTGAAACTCAGCTCACCCCAAAGATTCCTGACCAGGCAATCACCCTTCCTGGCTACAATGCCTTCTGGGTTGATCGTAAGTCCAAAAGAGGTGAAGGGTGTGCATTATATGTGAAAGACACTTTCCGAGGACACCCCATTGATTCCAATCTTCCAGCAGCTCCTGCTCATATTCTTCCCATCAGACTCCTATTAGGTGCCCACAATAAGGCCCTCACAGTTGTCACTGTTTACATACCTGCCAAGGAACAGGGACCTGGTCTAACTGTTGTCCTTGACTTTGTCAAATCCCACCCATCGGACTCTGAAATCATCCTTCTTGGTGACTTTAACATTAATTGGTTCTCAACTGAAGGTGGGTCATTTAAGAACTCCGTTATATCAGCTAACCTGACTCAAATGGTTGACTACACAACCAGAAAGAACTACAGAACTGAGACCTGCACCCTACTTGACTGGATCCTAACCAATCACCCCTCTCAGATCATGAAAACCTCATCCTCCCTGACTCTCTAAGTGAACACTCTCCCATCAGCTGTACCTCGTCAAACAAATTCTATAAGCCCCCTCCAAAAATCATCACCAGCAGAGTCCTACACCATGGTCAGCTGTCCTACCTCAAATTGCACCTCTGTCTGCAGGACTGGTCCTCCATCTTCAAGGCAACAGATACTAATACTGCACTGGAGCAATTTATTCACATTTTCAATGAAGCCTGTAATAAATTTGCCCCCCTCAAAAAGTGTAAAGTTAAATCGCTCAGTAACCATTGGCTGTCAGGAGACCTCCTAAAAAATCTTAAATCCAGGGACCACCACTGGGGACTGGCTAGAAACTCCAGTAAGCAACTTGACATCTAGAATTATAAACGGGCATGGAATGACTGCACCAAATCCATTTGGCAACTGAAAATTGACTACTATAAAAATGCCCTCACTAACTCCTGGGGAAATGGGAGGGATTTCTGGAAAAACATTAAAGATGTCACTGGGAAGGTGTCCAAATCTTCGCTGAACATACTCAAGATAAATGGGCACACTACACTCGACCCTAAAACTATTGCGAACACTTTTAACATCTCTTTCACTGACCTTAGTAGTGTTCTCCCTTCTGACTTCTTCCAAGATGTGTCAACTCCCACCCCCCAACTCCTCCACCCACGCCTGTCCACCCACCTTTCTACTTTAAAGCACTAAAGAAACATCAAGTCTGAAACTATGTTGCCAAAGCCATCAGCAAATCTAGAACCAGCATTGTACAATGGCAAGAAAATTTCCTGGTCTCTGATTGGTCAAGCTTGGGCTGGAACCATGCTGTTATCCTAGTATAACATCATGTGTCTAGTCTCAGCCTCGCTGTGAACCTGTAGATGAGCTATATGATGAGCTAGATGACCTCTTTTTTTGCATCTCCTCTTAAGAAATAAAAATATGTTTCCACACTAAAAAACATTCTTTAAAATGATTTTTTTATTTTATATATAACAACGAGCCATTGTATAATAGCAATAATACCCTCCAGGGTGTGTGTCATTTGGGATAACATTACACCTCAGTTGTTGGATGCACTTGGCCTGCGGCCCTATGCCCAACCACCTGAGGCGTGACGTTATCCCAGCACGACACACACTGTCAGGTATTATTGCTTAAATGACATATTTGACCTCAAGCTACTGGCCCTAACGCTTGACGAGGTACTTGGGCCCCTCACCAAGCTCTTTAATCTCTCTCTTTCCCTTAGCCTATTCCCAGACAAATGGAAAATGGCCACTGTGGTGATAAGACTGACCATGTGAACTTCCGCCCTATCTCCATTCTGCCTCCCCATTGAAGGCCCTGGAACGTATAGCAGTGGACCAACTTATCGAGCATCTGGACAATTATAATATTCTCTGTAAACAGCAACATGGCTTTAGAAAAGGTAATAGTACATCCTCTGCCTTACTCAAATTCAACTGCTCCATTCACAGCTCCCTCAACAATGGACAACTAACTGGTGCTATTTTCATCGACCTGACCAAAGCCTTCGATACTGTCCACCACTCCCCCCTCCTAATCCAACTAAAAAATGCTGGTCTCTCCAATGATTCAATCTCTTGGTTCAAAAGCTATCTTGAAAACTGCTCAAAGCATGTAAAAATCGGGGATGTGCACTCTGATTCCAAACCTGTCCTCACTGGAGTCTCCCAGGGTTCAATACTGGGCCCCCTACTCTTCAGCCTGTTCCTTAACACCCTACCAGACTCCTGCACTGAACATATCACCCTGTATGCTGATGATGCAGTAATCCTTGCCACACACCAGGACCCAAGGAAATTGCAAGAAAATCTCCAACTCAGCTTCTCTTCGGTTGAGAATTGGTTCACAAAGCACAAACTGATCCTTAATCAAAAAAAAAAAAACAAGGCCATGATCTTCAGCAGCTCCCATAATAAACATAAGCACTTCCAACTCTCCATTATCACCAGACAAGGTGCCACACTAGAACAGGTCAAAAACTTGAAATACCTCGGGATCACCCTTGACCCTCACCTCTCCTACACTGCCCACTTTGACCATGTTGCCAAAGCCGCCATCTCCCGGCTAGGCCTGTTGTTCCATCATAGGAAACACCTGACACCTCAAGCCCTCGCTGTCGCTGTCCAGAGCTCCATCATATCCATCATTGATTATGGCTTTATCATTTACGGCTCTGCTACAACCACCACATTCAAACGTGAATCCACCCCCTCAACAAGGCTTGTCGACTTGTCACTGACTTCCAATGCCTAACTCACACCTGTGATCTCTATTCTCAAACGGGATGGTTGAATCTTGCCAATCGAATAAAACACCAAACTTGTATTACTACTAAGAAAATCTTGCTGGGCCTTGCCTCCCCTGGAGTCTGTGCCCTCATACAACCGAGAATCCATACCTACCATGCCAGGGGATCAAAACCTCAGCTTCTGCAAATCCCGCATTGCAGCACAACACAAGGCCAAAGATCCTTTGCTTACCGGGCCGCTAGTTTGTACAATGGTCTTCCCAGTGATGTCTCATCCTCCTATTGCTCAGCACTTTTAAGACTCGGCTCCGCCTAACACTCACTGCCTCCAACCTCTGTGATTGTTGTGGCTAAACATGTCTTTTGATTCCATAGCTGAAGATGCCCTTTTGGATCCACATCTACTCCTGCACTTTGCCAGCACCCCTCATCTTCACCTCTCCTGCTGGCCCATGACAAATGCCACCTGGCTGCACTACCTCTATTCTTACCCGCCTTCCACCTCTCCTCTCCTCTCTCTCTGTCCCCCACCTAACTCCCCTTTTCTCCCATCCACTTAGTCTCCCTGATTTCACCCTCCTCCTTTCCCTTTCCCCTCCCAAAGTTTCACCTTATTGTTCTTTTTCCTCTACAAGACTGTGTTTTTTTTTAATTTTATAAACTGTTATCTTTGCTTATGTTTGTCTCAATTGTACCAGTGATGTGGAACCTTTGTAAAAGGTTTTTGTAATCCTAGAACAAATAAATAAAATAAATAAAAAATAAACATAAAAAGTCCCCCAGAGTTAATGGTGCACTCAGTCATGCGCACAGTGGTAGCACAGAGTCCCCAGATTTTTTTCTGCATGCCTAAAATGCATCCGCCTTGTGTCCAGAAAATTGGCAAGTGGTAACAAAGTGAAATGGGATCATTTCAGTACATACGAAGTCCCCCAGAATTAATGGCACACTCAGTCATGCACAGTGGTGCCACAGAGTCCCCAGATTTTTTCTGCATGCCCAAAATGTATCTGCCTTGTGTCTAAAATATTGACATGTGGTAACAAAGTGAAATGGGATCATTTCAACACATGCAAAGTCCCCCAGAATTAATGGTGCACTCAGTCATGCATGCAGTGGTGGCACAGAGCCCCAGATTTCCCTGCATGCCCACAATGCATCTGCCTTGCGTTCAGAAAATTGACAAGTGGTAACAAAGTGAAATGGGAACGTTTCAGCACATGCAGTCCTCCAGAATGAAGTGACCGTGAGTGAACTGTTGCTGGTCCAATGTGTGCTGCGACTTGAGCAAATGCAATGTGATCATCTCAACTGGATGGAAGGGTGCCCTTTGTCTGTACACTAATAGTAGCCTTGGTGAGTTGATTTATATAGATATATATTTGTGTTTTTTGTAGGTGAGGGGAGTTGACATAGACAAGTACTCATGGTATTGTTCTGTATCACAGGTCATAGATACTGTTAGTGTGCACATTGCAGTGCTCGATGATAAGTGTTTGTATAGAAATTTGAAATGGATAACTCTTAAGCACAAGAAGGTAAGTCTTTTTTTTGGGGGGTGGGGAAGCATATTTGCAGGTTTGTCTGTAATGGTTTCTTATTTTGTTACTTCTTCACAGATTTCATCTGCATCCTTCTCGAGTCTGGTTGTTAATGATGGTCCTGGTAATCTAATGAAAGGACTTCTGCACATTGCATGTGTGCCCCAGCCGGGGGCTGATGTTGAAGAACTTTTTTGGATAAGGCCACTTTGACAGAACAACAAAGCATCTGGAAGTTTTCTAAAAAAAGAAATGAATGACTTCTTACAACTTAATTGTAATTTGTCCCTGGTTGTCAATCTCAAGTCAAGTTACATTTCAAAACCACGTTTTGTCAAATAGCACAACCTGTGTGCAACTTTTTCAACACTGTCATCATCAGGGCTGCACAGCTGCAAGTTCAGAATACAGTGCATGAATGATATCTTACAGAAGTAGTTTTGGTGATGTACACATGTCACCTAGTATATGAATTGTACTAAGTTGCATTTGCTGCAGTCTTTCCAAAACAATGAAACGGATGAAATAAAATCTTCATACTTACCAGAATGGATTTCAAATGGATATTCCATAGGTTCCTCCGTACGGTACAGCTGCAGTACCATTCTCACTGAGTTTCAGTGAAGGAGAGTTTTTTTGTTAACCTGTAAAAAAAACTAAATAAGTGTACTGTATCTGTTTGACCATTGCGGCTCTGAAAAGCTACAGAAAACAAAACATATAACTAAAGATAGTGAAACAGCACAACAAGCATTAGTACACATACTCGCTTTATGTTTTAAATATTAAGAAGCTTTGTGTCTGTGGCTGATGGATGTGGTCTCCTGTTTGATTCTCTCTGCCTTGGCATGGAAAATGTAAATGTAATGGGGTACTATTGTCTGAATGATACTGGTAGTGGGTGCTGGTGGTGATAGCTGTGGCACATGATGACATTCTCTGTTATATCTTCCTGCATCTGGTGGTGGTGGCAGTGGCTAGCATCAGTCCCAGTGGTGGTGGTGGTCCGGGGGTGGACAGACTCATGCTCAGTGGTGGCAGTGGTTAACATCAGTCCTAGTGGTGGTGGTCTGGGGATGGTCAGACTCATGCTCAGTGGTGGCAGTGGCTAACATCAGTCCTGGTGGTGGTGGTGGTCCAGGGGTGGTCAGACTAATGCTCAGAGGTGGCAGTGGCTCACATCAGACCCAGTGATGGTGGTGGTCCGGGGGCAGTCAGACTCATGCTCAGTGGTGGCAGTGGCTAACATCAGTCCCGGTGGTGGTGGTCCAGGGGTAGACAGACAGACTCATGCTCAGTGATGGCTGTGGCTCACATCAGTCCTGGTGGTGGTGGTCCGGGAGCAGTCAGGCTCATGCTTAGTGGTGGCAGTGGCTAACATCAGTTCCGGTGGTGGTGGTCTGGCAGTGGTCAGACTCATGCTCAGTGGTGGCAGTGGCTAACATGAGTCCCGGTGGTGGTGGTTCAGGGGGAGGACAAACTCATGCTCTGTGGTGGCAGTGGCTAGCATCAGTCCCCGTGGTGGTGGTGGTGGCCTGGGTTGGCACATCGCCTTTTTGGCAACCTCAGTTAAAACCTTCCAACATTAAGCACATCATCATCCTCATAAAGAAAGCTGCCTTCACAATCATCTATGTCTGAAGTCTGACCACTGGGAAACTCTTTCTTCACTGTGTCGTCATCTACATCAGTGGTGGGCGGTTTCAGGCAGCCACTGTCAGTGCCACCAGGATGGTCCATTTCCACATCACCAAAACCACCATGACTAGGCCGGGGTATGAATACTGAGGTTGCAGTCTGTGCTGGCATGTGCCTCTCATTCATTTTAATGAATGTTAGCAAACTAACATTTGCAGGAGACAGGTTTGTCCGATGATCCCTGACTATTGCACCTGCTGAGCTGAATACCCTCTCAACAGTTACACTGGAGGGTGGGCATGTGAGGTACTTCAGTGCCACTGCAGTCAGCTCTGGCCATTCACTGACCTTTCCACTCCAGTATAAAAGAGGATCTTCAGTTATTGTCAGATGCCTGCATTCAGACAAATATGCCTCAACCATTCTTTGTGCTGCACTAAGTCCAGTGGTTGATGCATCATCCTGTTCTCCCAAATCATTTATTTCACAAATACCCACTTGGGACAAAGCCTCCTAGAGTGAGTTTATGCTAGCCACTTTGGATAATAGATCACCTGGAAGTGCTGTCCCCTTCCCCTTGCAGTATATGCTTGATAGTCCTCCAGGTACATCTTCAGCTGGATTATGCTGCTGAGGTTTGCTGACCTTGGCACGTGACTTCTGAGCCCCATGAACCAAGTGCTCCAGTTGACCACTGATATTTTTCACCTGTTCAGGCCCTCCCTTGAGTACTGATGCAATTCCATGTTTGTATCGTGGGTCCAGCATTGTTGCTATGGCAAAGTTGTCACTACGCTGAATGCTGAATGCTCACAATGTGACGATTCTGATCGAATACTGTCATAGATACATAGATACATAGACAGTGTCGGCAGATAAGAGCCTATGGCCCACCCAGTCTGCCCATTTGAGCTTGTAAGTTCAGTTTATATAGATACATAGACAGTGTCGGCAGATAAGGGCCTATGGCCCACCCAGTATGTCAGCATGTGTTGCAGCAACATACTGCTACCACTGTCTCTGGCAACATCAAGGCCATGCTGTACATTCACCAATGTCTGCCTCAGCACCTGCAGCAGTGGAATTGATTGGCTAATAGAGGCAGACTTGCCATTCACTGCCTGCGTGGCATGTTCAAAATGCCACAAAATTGTTATTACAGAGTCCATGAGGTGCCACTGTTCAGTCGTCATAGACATGGAGGCCCCAGAACTGTCACGGCTAGTGTGCATCACAAGATATTCTGAGATGGCTTTATATTGTTCATACAACCTCTCTGCCATGTATAAAGTGGAGTTCCATCTGGTGACAACTTCCAGCTTCAGGCGGTGCTGAGGCAGGCTGTCTTGTATGTGCAACTGACGCAATTGGTCACGGGCCTTTCCAGATCGTGAAAAGTGAGAGCAGATACTTTGTGCAATGGTCAGCATTTCCTTTACATCAGGGTGCTGCAGAAACTCCTGCAACACAAGATTTAAACAATGGGCCATGCGTGGAACATGAAAAAAACACCATTCGTGATGCATTTCACCACATTTGGTCCATCTTTCGGATGACACATTAAACCAAGGTCCCATCTGCCTGGATTGGTGGTAGTTCAGGTGGATGTTAAAGATCCCATGGCACTTATCAAAAAGAGTAGGGGAAGTTTATTAGGTAAGAAAACACAACATCACCATAAATCATAACAGAAAGCAAATACACAAACAAAATTTAACAATAATCCAAAAAGTAAACAGGAAACAGAACAGTTTAAACAAAGAAACGATTCCATAAAGAAAAAAACTTAACAGGTGAACATTTTCGCTGATCATTAGATTTAACATTCAATATACCTTCCTCTACCTGGGAAATAATCATGGAAGAGAGGACCAATTGTTGATGAAAAATAAATTGACATCTAGCCTGCCATAAATAGAACTGAATAAGTGCAAAAAAAACATTCAAAGTACTGGGATGAAAAGTTTGCCAAGGCCCCATATAATCACCCAAAATTAGAGTGTTATAAGACACTTGGGACAATAAAGATATCCCCCAATGACCAGCCGCATCATTCCAAAAATTTTTGCAAAAGGACAATCAAAAAAAAAGTGCGAAAGACTTTCCTCAATGGAAATACAAGATGGTCTTAATACCTATCAGTCAAAGGTTTATATTTAAGGTTACCACGTACCCCCAGTCTGCCATGAGCAGACATCCAGACAATATCCCACACATAGGCAGGAAGCCTAAAATCAGACAATTTGTGTAAGGCAAACGACATCCTAGTAGGAATACACTCTGGAAAGAGCAAAAGTATACCTTGCACTGTAAATACAATGTAATTATAAAAGGATTTCCTAGAGTGGGACAACAGAGTTAAAAACAATAAATTCCATTGATGGCATTTTTTTAAGGTAGAGATCCCATAAAGTGGCACCTGGTCCTGTTGTAAAATCTTAGGGGGATATGTAGTCCATTTTTGAAAGTAACGATCCCACACAAAGTGGGACCATATCTGCCAAGGGAAGGTAATTGGACCCCACAAAAAACAAAAGGAATTAAACAAAAAAACAGAACGAAAAAATACAAGTGGGTTAAGCATGGCCAAGCCACCCTTTTTAACTGGTAAATAGGTGATATCCCTGCGCACCAGATTCAATCAATTACCCCAGATCATTTGGAAGAACACACTATAAAGCCTAGTTTCTAAAGAAACTGGTGGTGGGTAAAGATAACTAAGATACAAAAACACAGGGATCAAAAATTTCTTAACTATGAAAACCCTCTTTTTTTTTCCAAATGTCCAATGTTTCCAGAGATTTACTTTAGCTTCACCCAAACTTAATTGTCACTCCCAATTAAAAGTAGCCATATCCCCGAGGCCAAACCATACCCCCAAAATTTTGCGTGGTGCAAATGCAAAGGGTATACCCATTGTGTCAAAAAGACAAGCTTGATCGGGGTGTAAAGAAAAAATAAAACTCTTAGCCACATTAATTTCAGCTCCAGAAAATCTTCCCCAAGTCTGAAAACAATGTAAGGCAGTCTGAAGGGAAGACTCATTTTGCATGAATAATGCCACATCATCTGCATAAGCAGTAATTTTCACCAGTGGTAAAGAAATATCAGGGGGCCATCCCAATAATCCCAGTGTCTGGTGCCATGGCTTGGAGGGACAAGGAGTGAATCCTCAGGATTGCTGGAGCAGCTGCACAGGGGAGGGAGCTGGATGTCATTGTCCACTTAGGGACAAATGACCTGGCTAAGAAAGGGATTAGAGAAGTGCAGGAAGAGTTTGTGGAATTGGGGAGGGGCCTTAGTCAAGTAGCACGCATGGTAACCTTCTCGGAGGTGCTACCCATCTATGGCATAATAGAGGCTAGGGTGTTCCGTACCATGGGATTCAATCAGTGGTTGAAAAACTGGTGTGGAGCTCAGGGATTTGGCTTCATTGGGGACTGGGGGTCCACCTGGAGTGATGCAAGCCTATACTGGCATGATGGGCTGCATCTGTCCGGGAGGGGAACCAGGATCCTAGGTGATAGGTTTAAATGCTTCATTGGCAAGCTTTTAAACTAGCCAAGGGGAAGGCACTGGAAAGGAGCAGGAAAATCCTAGCCCCCAAACAATCACGGTAGTAAGTGTGGCAAACACCAACATGGAGGTGTCGATAGGGAGAAGGGCAGGGGTAAATGGAGAAAGTGACAAAGGCAAGAAGGACAGGGATGGGGCAAAAGGGGTAAGGCCATCAGGAAATGGAGGGTAATGAGTACCAATGCCCGTAGTCTGGGCAACAAGCTCCCTGAGCTGGTGGCCTTAATGGAAGAGGGATGCCTGGATAACGTAGCAGTCACAGAAACATGGTACACAGAGAACCATGACTGGGATGTTAACATACCAGGGTACATAACCTGCAGGAGAGAGAGACAGACAGGGAGAAGAGGGGAGGAGTAGCTATGTAAAGGAAGGGATAAAAAGCAACTGAACAAAAGAGTAAACAGGGAGGAGAGGAGGCACTGTGGGTCACCTTGAGACTGGAAAGGGCACCACAACTGCACAGGGTTGTGTACAGACCCCCATGTCAGGGGAAGGAATGGACAAGGATATGATGGAAGGCATTCTTAGAATGGCAGAGAAGGAGATACTGTTGATGGGAGACCTGAATATGCCAGATGTTAACTGGAGCACATTTGCTGCAGCGACATCCAAGAGCAGGGCCATTCTTGACGCCCTACAGGTGGCAGCCATTAGACAGCTAGTTTCGGAACCCACTCATGAGGGAGCAATCTTAGACCTCGTACTCTCAAACAGGGGCAGTGAGAGGATCTCAGATCTAGAAGTGGGTTGCCATCTGGGGACAAGTGACCATCAAACAGTGTGGTTCACGTTAAACTCAGCTACAGAGTCAGCATCACAAAAGTGAGGGTACTGGACTTTAGGAGGGCTGACTTTGGCAAGATGGGAGAGTGCCTCAGAAAAGCACTAACAAACAGGCTGGAAGGAGGTGTGGAGCAACAATGGGGAATTATCAAAACTGCCATCACAGAGGCAACAAGCCTTTGTGTGAAGCAAATAAACAAATCAAAGTGAAAGAAAAAGCCACTATGGTTCTCAAGAGAGGTGGCTGTGAAAGTCAAGAAGAAAAGATAGCATTCCAGAAGTATAAGGAAACACAGAAGGAGCAGGACAGAGAGCTGTACCAGTTAAGGCAGAAAGAAGCAGGAGGGAAGTCAGAATAGCAAAGGCCCAAACTGAGGAAAGATAGCCAACTCAGTTAAGAAGGGGATAAAACCTTTTATAGGTACATCAGCGAGCGTAGAAAGACAAAGGGAGGGATAGTGAGGCTGAATAGAATAAATGGTGGGTGGGCAGAGGGGGACAGTGAAAAAGCAGGAATACTGAACGAATATTTCTGCTCAGTATTCACAAAAGAGGAGGGGGAAGTGCCTAATCCAATTAACAGAACCACTCTTGATAGGGGGGTCGATCCCAGTCCTTTCACAGAAGAAAGGGTTCTGCAAGAACTCCTAAAACTGAAGGTGGACAAAGCAATGGGTCCTGATGGAATTCACCCCAAAATTCTAAAAGAATTAAGGAAGGAACTAGTGAAACCACTGGCTACTCTTTTTAATAAATCATGGGAGGATGGTGTGGTACCCGAGGACTGGAGGAAGGTGGATGTGATTCCCTTCACAAAAGTGGGACCAAGACAGAGGCAGGAAACTACAGACCTGTCAGTCTGACCTCTGTGGTAGGGAAAGTGATGGAGTCACTTCTGAAGGAAAGAATAGTTGAGTACCTAGAGGTCAGTGGAGCACAGGATCCAAGGCAGCATGGGTTCACAGCGGGAAGGTCATGTCAGACGAATCTAATAGATTTCTTTGACTGGGTGACCAAAGTAATAGACCAGGAAGGGGCTGTGGACATGGCCTACCTAGACTTTAGCAAGACATTTGACACAGTCCCACACAAAAGATTATTAGACAAATTAACCAGCCTGGGAGTGGGTCCCAGGGTGGTAGCCTGGGTAAAACATTGGCTGGACAACAGGACACAGAAGGTAATTGTAAATGGAGTCCACTCTGAAGAAAGGGCGGTTACTAGTGGGGTACCGCAGGGTTCAGTATTGGGTCCAGTCCTTTTTAATGTCTTCATCAGTGGCATTGCAGAGGGACTGGAAGGAAAAGTATGCCTTTTTGCAGATGACACAAAGATCTGCAACAGGGTTAATACACAAGGAGGCTGGAAAGGATGAAAAGGGACTTGGCAAGGTTGGAGGAATGGTCAGACATATGGCAGCTAGGATTCAATGCAAAAAAGTGCAAAATAACGCACCTGGGAAACAAGAACCCAGGGGAAGAATACACAATGGGTGGGGAGGTAGTAACAACAACAAAAAAGGAAAGGGACCTGGGGTAATCATATCAGATGACCTTAAGGTTAGCAAGCAATGTGAGAAGGCAGTAGGGAGGGCTGGGGTATACTGGGATGTATAGGGAGAGGCATCAGCAGCAGAAAACAGGAAGCTGTTATCCCTCTGTACAGACAGTTGGTGAGACCCCATCTGGAATACTGTGTCCAGTTCTGGAGACCCCGTCTCTGCAAGGACATAGACAGGATAGAGGCAGTCCAGAGGAGGGCAACTAAAATGGTGCAGGGTCTGCAAGAGAAGCCGTATGAGGAGAGACTAAAGGAGCTTAATATGTATACCCTTGAGGAAAGAAGGGAGAGGGGGGACATGATAGAAACTTTCAAGTACCTCAAGGGAATCAACAAAGTCCAAGAGGGTAGCATCTTTCAGAAAAAGAGACTTGCAAGAACAAGGGGACACAATTTAAAGATAGAAGGAGGGCAGTTCAGGGGCAATGTGAGGAAGTATTATTTCACAGAGAGGGTAGTGGATGCATGGAACAGCCTTCCTGAGGAAGTTGTGCAGTCTAAAACTGGGAGAATTCAAGAATGCATGGGACAGACATAAGGCAATTCTTGTGGGGGGCAGGAAGATATAGGCTGTTGGTTAAATAGGATCTGCGGCCTATCCTGTAGGTAGGGAAATGGGCAGACTAGATGGGCCTAGCGGTCCTTATCTGCCGTCAAAGTCTATGTTTCTATGTTTCTATGTGTCCTTGGATATAATGAATAATGGGATCCAGCGCATACGTATACAAAAGAGGGCTCAATGGACAACCCTGCCGAACCCTTCTAAGCACTGGAACTGCTGGCCCCATTAGACCATTCACCAATGGATGTACCGCAGCATCAGAATATAACAGAGAAATCCAATGTACAAAAGGCTGAGGAATATTATAAGACAGCAACAAATCAAATAAATAGGAGTGGCGAACTCTATCAAAGGCCTTAATCTGATCCAATGCCACAACAAAACCTGACCCCTTTCCCCTATTACTATTCTCAAACAGTTCCCTTAAAATATATAGACTATGTTGAACCTTTCACTGAGCAATAGCACAGGTTTGTGCCGGGTGTATAAGTGAGGCAGAAACCACAGCTAATCTATTTGTAAGGATTTTAGCAAAAATCTTGTAGTCACTATTTAGGAGACAAATGGGCCTCCAATTCGTTAATAATGAAGAATCCCCTTTCTTATAAATAAATTTCAGTAGATAAATACTGAAATCCGGAAAGCTTAAACCAGAAGTCAACATAAAATTAAAAACCATAGGGAGAAGGAAACACATGAAAGGTAAAAATGTCTTGTAAAACTCATTCGGGATGCCATCCAATCCGGAGGACGTTTTAGATTTAAGTGACCTTATAACCTGTTCCACTTCTAAGGAAGAAATAGGCTGTAATAACATATTTTGAAATTTGGCATCCATAACAGGAAGAAAAGTCAAGAATTCAGTAGGTAAGGTGGCAGTGGTATCAGTATCCCCACCAAAAGAGTCAGAGACAAAGGATTGAACAACCGACATCATTTCCAGATCCGAGGTCACCACAGTACCCTTGGGAGATAGTAACCCTGACATCAGGGTCCTGTCAAGGCGTTGTTTACAGGCCGAAAAAGGGTCAGAAGCAGGCTGTGATTGAACTCCATACCTGAACTCCATGTCAAGAGATTTGGCCCGATCATATTGATATAAGGACATTTGTTTCTTGATTTCAGTGATCTGGGATTGAAAGAGATGTTTATCACCGGGGGGAAGGACATCAGTTTATATAACTGATTCCGATACTGCAAGTAAGCAAGATATCGGGAATTAGCTTTAGATTTCCCTTTAGAAACCAAAAAGGAGTGAATCTCAGATTTTGTATCAGTCCACCACTGAAATAAATTGTCATAAAGACATTGGGTAGAAAAATGTGCTGCAAAAAGACCCTTTAAACCAGCTATACAATCATCATCTTCCAGAAGGGACACATTCAAACGCCATCTGGGACCCACCGAAAAAACTTTGGGTGGTATCCCAGCTAAACCTAAATGCCCAGACAGAAGATGATGATCTGAAAATTCAGTTGGTCTCACTTGAAAAAAAAAAGGTTTCAAAAACTGAGAAACAAAAAGAAAATCAATACGGGTAGAAAAAACATTTCTATGGTAGGAAGCACCCCCTGTAGCATGTAGGGCCCGAAACACATCCGTAAGGCCTGCATTTTTAACGATCTGCCGTAAATCAAGTGAGTCACAATACATTTTTTTTTGTGAATCACCCTTAAATTTAAGGTCAATGTCACAATTAAAGTCACCTCCCCAAATAATGTGCCGTCTGGTATAAAGAAAAGGCCTAATATCCTCAAATAATTTAATCCGGGCCGTCTTGGTTTGTGGAGCGGAAATGTTAACTAGGTGGAAATCAAAGTTCCGAAAGACACAATCTAGAAGCAAAGCACGCCCAGGGCAGACATCTACCAATTTAGAAACCCTAAAAAAGGTAGAGGTAAAAAGAATACCAACACCATCTGCTACATCAGGCCCAAAGGTCCAAAAAGAAGGTCCCCACACCCATCTCTTCTGTGCTTGGGCAATTTCTGCAAGAGAAGACAATCTAGTTTCTTGCAAAAAAATGATATCAACTTGCAAAGTACTAGAAAAAGAAAAGAGTGAAAGCCTTTTCTTAAAATTTTTAATACTGCACACGTTGAAAGAAGCAATTTTAAGTGTAGCCATGATTGAAAAGATTAGCTGCAGGACCCAGGCTTTTGTGACAAACTCGCCTTCCTTTTTTTTCCCTTTTTCCCCTTCCTTTCTTTAGCAAGTTCGGTAGTTTTACTATCCTCCTCATCTGAAATCAATTCCGAAAGATGCGAGGTGTGAGATTCTAAGTCAGATTCCTTCCCCTCACCTTGTAAAGGAGAAAAAAAAATTTCCACCAAAACAGGGGTAACAGAAGAGTGCTTAAGAGAGGCCCTAGTAAACCTCCTAGGTTTAACAGTCTCAAAGAGAGGGGGCATAGAGGAAGATGCTTGTTGTGAATCCAATACATCAGAGGGAACAGAAGGCACAGGAACTTGGGACACAGCCACCGGAGCAGAGGGGGCCGTTTCAGTGGTAGTAGAGGGGGGCCTATCCGTAGGTACTTGGAGCAAACCATCATCACCCCCAGCCGAAAGCAAAGGAGCAGTATCATCTCCCCTTTTGGCCTGGGCTCTATGAACCAAGTCGTCAGGATCCCAACCCCTCGATTTATTGTGTGTGGCCCATGGGCATTGGTGAAAGGCATGACCCTTCTCATCGCATAAATTACACTGGAAAATATTTTGGCATCTGTCAACCGAATGCCCAAACCCCCTGCACAGTGGGCATTTCAGTAAGTCACAGGAGCTACTAAGATGGGTTCGAGCACCACATTTATAACAGGCACTAGGTTGTCCTCCATAGAAGCAGACCCCCCTACCCTTACCCAGAAAAAAACTATTGGGTAAATGCAGCACCTCGCCATCCACTTGAGACAGTTTAACCTTAAATTTCCAGCTGCCTGTCCAAATTCCCTCTAAATCTAAAATGGCTTAAGGGGGACCCAGAACTTCACAGCGTTTTTGCAACCAGTGCTATACATTGCCAACATTCACCCCTTCATTCCGAAACATAACCGTAATGTAACTAATCAGGGGTTTCGTAAGGGGAAGAGCATAGAAAGGGACCCAAAGAGGAGAAGATTTCAAAGTAGAATATTTATCCCAGAGCTTTTCCAAACCACAAGATGTTTTAAAACTAATATCGAAAGAGTCTTCACCTGAAATTTGAATTAAAGCAAAAATATCAATAGGAAAAAAATTAATTGAACCATTCAGTAAAGTATTTGCTACATAATATCTATCAGGGTGAGATTGTAAGCCTCCCCTATAACGCAGGCAGACTGCATTCCTCCTAGGAGCTTGTTCCAGTTGATTTTTAAAGAGTTCAGACATTGGAAGTCTAGGACGTTGCAAGCCAGGTCGAACGTCCAAGGGCTGAGAGACGGAAGCTTCATGCAATTCAGGCACAAGTTTTTCAACACCCCCCCACGAACTTGGCCTAGAAAAGGCCAAATAACGTTCATCTAAAGGCTGCGCAGCTACAACAACGTCCCCCCCCCTTCATGGCAGTCCATACCTGAGCTCAGGGGTGCAGACACGTTGGCATGCTTTGGAGAGGCAGTAGAAGTTTGCCGGCAGTCTTTCCAGTCAGGGTCAGGGATCCATTGTCCAGTAGAAGTCCGAGTCCAGCCAGAGTCAGCAAGCACATCCTCAGCCGACCAGTCCATAGAAGGATAGGAAGATTTTCTCTTCGAAATCCCAAACTGCTGCCTAATAATTCGAGAAGCACTTGGTGTAGCAGGGGAACTCTCAGAAGTCACATCCAGAGCAACCGGGAAAGCCGACGGTGAGTGCACTCCTAGATGAGTCCCCTCCGCTATTTCCGGTGGTACGCTTCGGCTAGTCAGTCGATCCGAATCAGTCGGCTGCAAATTACGGTCCGCTGAAGGATTAACAGAAGGCAGGGCAAAGGAAGAGTGTTCAAGCGAAGGTCCAAGGTCAGTATCCCCCAAATCAGACTGCGACTCAGTCTGAAAATTCTCCGAGATTCGCTTGCAATGCTCCGTGTCCCTGAAAGAAGTCTCCGCGTGAACAGCCATAGCTCCCGTAGACTCCGATGAGTCTAACAGCACAACCTCCTTTTCCATTGAGAACCAAAAGCACACTGAGCAGCCTAACAGGCTGCGAACAGCGACCTCTGCCGGCAGCAAACGCACAGCAGAGTAGGGGAATTTCCCCGGTGTCCTGGCCAAATTTCCCTCACTCACTATAAATACCACCAACAGCTTAATCTGGTTCAAGGTCAGTTGGCATTCATCTGTATCCCCCTCCCCAGGGTCGTGCCTGAAAATAGGCAGGATTTGTCTAGTGCACTTACCCGGTCAACAAAAACTAAATAAATAAACATTTGACCCATTGTCACTTGCTATGAACCCAGCTCTCAGGGACAGGGGGTTAGCCACTTGTCAGTTTCAGTCAGTACCACGTCCAACATGTTCTCACCAGTGTGTGAACAGGTCACATTGCGCACAGCAATCGTTGCATACTGCCAAATTCCTGGAAGATTGCTACTTTGACAATCCACCTTACTGCACTGATTATTCACACAACAAACATCACAAACAACCCCCGGTACCTGAGCCCAGTGTGCAGTTATACACAAATATGAACTCCCCACTGTTTTGCCACTTGTCCACATAGCCATACTTAAATGGATGAATGGAGAGGAGGAATGTTGGAGGGCACGTCTTACTGAGTTTGACACAGTACGGAAAAACTCGGGGACAGCACGGGTAGAAAAGTATGTCCTGGATGGGACTTTCCATTTTGGACAGGAACATGCTGCAAACCGCTGGAACCTAGAATTCTCCACAAAGGAGAAGGGCAAAAGATCAATTGCCAGCATTTCAGCTACAGCAGCATTAAGTTCATGTGACACTATGATTGGGGGACTACTTCAGCTTATGCGCAAAAACACTCTGTAACATGGGCTGACTTAAATGTTTTACATGGGGTGTGAACACAAATGGTTGTGCTCTGTGATGAATGGCATTGGCAGGGGGTGGAGTGTGGACGTTTGATGAAGACAGTTGCACAGGTGAGGATAACAAACCCAGAAATGCAGTCATTTTGCCAGATTTGCCAACCGGGGTTGATGTACCACTTGCACTAGACATACTGCATTCACCACCACCACCAAAACTGCTACTCTCACCAGCACGGGACAACATTTCAAAGTCATTATGCTGCTCCACCTCATCATGCCTGTAGTAATCCTCTGCTCTTATTACATCACTACTGCACACGTTTAATTTACTACTGGACTTAACAGCCATGGAAGGGGATAACATGCTTGTTATGGTTGCTGACGAGGGTGAACACCCCACTGTGGTATTAGCTGCCATCTTGTACTGGGTCCACAGTGCCATGTGCCTATTCTTAAGATACGTATGCTGTCCTTCTGTGCCCAGATGGCTCCACTTTTTACCTCGACTCACATGCACATGGCTAACCTGGCAGATTGCAACTGACTCATCCTTTGCATCTTGAACAAAACAATCCCAAACAAGGGATTGTGATGCTCTACTTTTAACATATCTATGATGCTGCTTATTTAACTCCGTTCTTTTAAGCACTGAAGTGGGCGGGCACGTGATGCTTTGGGTACTGCACACCTGGACTGCAACTGACCACCATGACTACCTATCATTATTACTAGGTCATCATCATCTACTGAAACTGGTAAATCAGAAGTTTTTATGGGGGGGGGGGGTACTGCAAACAGACTCAGACACAGCCACCTTGAATTTCTTTTTTTCCAGTTCCCATCTGGGGTCAATTACGTCATCATCATATTCATCAACATCACACACATCCACATCTTCTGCTTGAATGCTGGCATGTGGACTGCATGTTGCAACAACAGCAACATCATCATCATGATCACACTCATCATCATCATCTACACAACCATCACCTGATATTTTTTCACCACACTGTGAATCACTGCATGGAAAATGCGTGACATTAACTGCCATGGTGGACAGAATATTACATTGTATGCTATCGTTGACATGATCAACAGAATTCTCAGGTTCAGTTACTGGGATGTTACTGGGAAGCATAACATCATCTATGCTGCCACTCACTTGCACTGCTTCACACTCCACTATATTTTTGGATACGGTACACTGGTCAGAATTCGAACTTGAGGCACCAATGCTAATACCACCATCACCACTAACACCACCGGCTGGGAAAATATCATCTCCTCCAACTATGAGTGAAGCTACTGATTGGGCTGTAAAAAACATTGCAGGAGAAATACATTTCCTCACATCAGCAATGCACTTCTGTGTCTGAATACTACCATGACCACAGACTATCTTACTGGCAGCAGCGCCATGGTGAGAACCAGCTTTGCTTGCACGTCTCTTTGTGGGCATTTTGGGGGATCAACAACAATATTATAAACAAATTTAGATTTCGTTACATTCAGTCTCTGATTGGGGGGACACTGGATGTGAAGCCAAAAAAACAACTGTGGCTTCAGCAACAGATACAGACTGTCACGCAATGAAAACAACTTCAGTAACCAGTGGTGCTGATGAGGTCACAAACAATCCAATCTGGTAAAAAATTCCTTTTGCTTGAGGGGGTTGGGGGGGGGAGCAGTGACTGCAGATTTTTACAGCAGTACAAGCAGCAAAAGAAAGAACAGATACCACGATCGCAGTACAACATCAGGCAGCTCCAGTGGATAACAGCTTCACACTGCGGCGCCTGCAGTTACACTAGTCTGTGGCACAATAAAAGGTGTATTATTTGATGTCACGCAACACCGCACACACTCTCATACACACACACAGAACAGTTTGTCTACAATGGTGAACAAGTAATGCATAGCAAATTGAAAAGTGCAGTAATGTGCCACGTATTGTAATGTAAACAACCGGAAATTATGAACTGCTGCACCAGATCCACACAACACACAATCAGCAAGAATATTTCAACAATTACTGACAATATTACTGTGTGTACATTAACACAGTCAGTTATATAACAAAAATATAACCAGAAAACAAAGAAATCACTATTTCTCCAACTTAAATCTACCTACACGACAGATATGCCCCTGCCCCAAAGCACACTTTCACTGTCTTTCACTACACACACTCAATGTTGTACATTAACATTCAAAATTCACACAAAAACAATAACGCTCGATGGTATGAGCACAGGAGGGTTTCTTACAATCGATGAACTAAAGTTTGAACCAAACAAAAATGCAAAAACACTTTTTTAACAGCTTTTAGAAGGTTTCAATCACAGACAGCTCTCAGAGCACACTGTCTCCTATTGCTTCCTACACACACTACCCCGAACTGAGGCTATGCAGATCAATCTAGAGCCCATGTGACCTGAAATCCCATGAATCACTGCAAAATTCACCTTCAGAGCTCAACAACAAGGTGAAGTGCATTGTTTTCAATGCACTTCGCCTTAAGATTTTGGTGGAGTAGTGGCCTGGGAAGGCAGAGTAACACGAAGTTATTGTTTTCAATGGACTTCGCGTTACTCATTATAACGCAAAGTACTCCGCTTAGCATTGCGGAGCACTCCGCAAATCTGCCTTTACTCTGTGAACCACTTTGCGGAGTGGATTGAACCCACTTTGCTCACCACTAATTATCACACACCATTTGAGCTGAGCAGAGCTAGGCACTCCAAGAATGGATTGGTAGGTGGCTAATTGGGATGCTAGCGGCGCTCCTTTCTCCAAAAGAGGCAATCCTGGATGCCAGCTCAGACAAGGAAGCAGTATGATGGGAATTTAAAACCCTGTGGTGGTGATCAGAGGAGACAAAAGCCTTTGGGTTGCACTTCAGTGCAGCGACGGTCCCTTACTTTACAAAAGGGGAGCCCCACCCACACTTTACAACTGAGATGAGTGGAACTAGATGTCCCAAGAAGGGATTGGGAGGTGGACAATCGGGATGCTAGCCATGTCGTCTGCCTCCAAAAGAGCCAATCCTGGATGTCAGCCCAGCTCACTGGTTCGCTTCATGTTGCTTTAAAAGGAAGAGGCCACCAAGCAACCCTCCATGTTGCAGCCCTCCATGCAAAGGACAAATGCAACAAGGACAGCACAGTGGAGTCTGCCAACTGCAGTCAGCCCAAAGAGGCAATTGGCAGCCAGACACACTGCACCACAGCAGGAAGGCAGGACAACAGAGGTAAGTGCCCCGTTACGCTCCTTTCATACATCTCACACTGTAAGAGAGTGAGGAGGATTAGGTACAAACAAAAGTTGGGAAGTGGTGAACCACTTTAACTAGGTTAGGGTTAAAAAAAGGGTTTAATGTAAATAAAACAGAAGCAAGCAGGGTAGATAATGGATGTGAGTTCCAAAGGAGTGGTTTGCTCAGCAGGAGGGGTTCTGGTGCTGCGCAAGGGTTGCTAACCCCAAACAATAAACAGGTTCAGAAAAGAGTGCTGGCATTTCCTAAAACTAGATAATGGCTGTGCTGGGAGTGGTGCAGTGCAGTGGCTGTAGGGCGGCATTTTTCAGGCAGACTTTCTGGAGACTGTGGTGTTGCCCCATCTGTTTGCACCTCTCTGGGCTGAGGGGAGAGTTTGCTCAACTCGGGGGTGGGTCCCCTCCTCCACCCAGGGACCATCAAGTCCACCACCATTGCCTCCAAAGATGCCAAGGAGGAGGAGAAGTGGGTAGACTATGGTGGGCTCGGGAAGGATGAGAGGGTGATGGTTTTGTGCTTAGTACACCACATTTAATTATTTCTTTAAGCTTGCAAATGTTCAAATATTAGTTTGCTTACTTGATATTAAGTCGTGTGGTTCCCTGCTTAGGTGCAAGTGGCATCTTAATTTGGAAGCAACTATGGAGGCGCTGTACCAAGCCTATTATGCCGGTGGGAGAAGTCATGTGACCACATTGCCAAAAAAAGAAATAATTAAATGTGCTGTACTGAGCACAAAAGATGTTAAAGTTTACATGGAAGGGGACCAAGAAGTAAACACCAGTAAAATATTAGCACCATGCAGTAGAGACTTTTAGAAAATGTTACCCATATTAGGATGGATGACAGAATGTAGAAAGATACAAATAAATGAAGAAAGGAAATCATTAAGCATTTGTAACACAGCAATTGAGGAAAGACATACATACATACACTTGTTGTATTGAACACCATGAGAAAGCACTAAATCTCAAACCATAGTTTGTGAAATCTTACAAAACATGATGAGTTTCCTCCAAAATGTAAATGTGTAGAGGTAACAATATGAGTTGATTATTTTTAGAGATGATAAATGAGTAACAAGAGGAAAATAAAGGAAGGATACATAATGCATAAACACATTTAAAGAGACAGGCACCCATTATTACAACCTCTAATAAAATAAGAAAAGAGAATAAATAAAAGTACAGGGATAACCACACTTGTCATCTCCTCAGACTCTAGTAATTAAAAGTTAACAAAAAAGGATGAATACCTCTGTTGTTTGAAAGCTTGAAAGATGTGCTAGAAACAAAAGGTGAATGATACAAGTTTTTGATTCACTCATGTATAAAGCTATTTAAGATACACATATTGACTGGAAGTTAAACACATGTTTATCCACCTGTATAGGAAAATTGACATGAAATTGAGAATAGTGGCTACATTTGTTGACACAGGAGCCACAAAGTCCCAGCTAAAACTACAGGTAGTGTCATTCTAGATATAAATTACAGTAAATACAGTAGGCTGATACAGAATAACAAGAAAATGAGTTGAATAATTGTTTATATAAAACGCCATAACTTTAGGAGTTAGACTGTAAGAATAACAACATGCTGTCCATACCATCTGGCTTGCCATCTTTGAGGATGTCACTGATGTTGTCCACCACCTGCTGCTGTATGGGCATCAGTGGTGGGTCAGGGAGTGGCAGGCTGCCTCCAGTGGTGCCCTGCAACTGCCATGCCCCGCTCAACCATCTCTTCACCTGGGACTGGAGGTCATGTGACTTGTGCATGATGGATGCCAGTGTGTATGCCTCTGGTCTGGTGCCGTTGATTGTTGCATTCAGGGCCATC
Source organism: Neoceratodus forsteri (assembly GCA_016271365.2). Lineage (NCBI taxonomy): Eukaryota > Metazoa > Chordata > Ceratodontiformes > Ceratodontidae > Neoceratodus > Neoceratodus forsteri. Next base: position 379,821,289 of record CM057449.1, read on the forward strand.
CATCTGTGGGCCTTATTCTTGGCTGGGGTGCCTAGTGACCTGTGCCCAAACAGCATGTCATAATGCTGGTGGATCTTGGTCACAAGGATGGCCACCTGTACCCCTGTGAAGTTCAATAATCACTGCCTCCTCCCACTGCCACCCCCACCTGTGCTGCATCCACCGGCATTGCCAGTTGCGTGCATGGTGGCTATCTCTGCCCACTCCTTGGGCCTGCAGTTGCTGCTGGTGTTCTCCATGGACATGTCTATTCTGCATTGTGTGTATCGCTGGTGCATTGCGGTTCTGCATCACCATATATGGTGGGGTCAATGGGCTTTCCCATCGACTTGCGCTAGCTCCATTCCCCCCCCCCCCGTGCATTGCTGCACACCTCCACTGTCACCACCTCAGCCTCCTGGGGGCATGTCAAGCTGTGTCATGCATGCTGCTTATTTTACATTGGCTATGCGGCATGTAGCTGCATGCCAGTTTTTACAACAGCTTTGCTTGTAGCTTCTGGGCTTCCTGAATAGGGCCCATTGTACTGAAATTTGAGTCCAGGTGTGTAGAAGAACAAAAGCCCAGGTATTATAATAGGATGTAGCTCTGATAAAGAAAGATTTATTGAAGGTGTCCATATCCCCAGGCATGCAGTGATGATTTTTTTGTAAGCAACAGCTGGTTTTGTTTTCTTTAGCTAAGTTCTGCTTAGGCCATTGAGACTGACACAGTGACTGTGGATTGCTAGTCCTCCCTCCTCCCCCCCACACAGTCACACTCAGAGACACATACACATACAGTCTGTAATGGGAAAGCAGACATTTCAAGACATTCCTCCTGCATTCCATACTTATACTAGGTCAATAAAAAGAAGAATCTGCATCATTTGTGCCTTGAATGTTCAGGCATATGTTACAATAGTGCATTAAGCTACGGTTCTTGATTTATCAGCTCTGTGTGTAACCTCAAATCAATCAATCAATCAAATTCTGTATTTATCCAGGCAAACACCATTGAGCAAGCTCATTTACAAGGTGGACCTGCATTACACAAGTCAAGTAACAATGCATTTATATACAGACAAATAAACAGTTGATGCAAGAGTACAATAGTACAGGTAGGCCTGCAATAGACAGGATAAGTAAAAATACATTTGAGTTCAGGTAAAGACAGTCGGTAAGGGTATACATAACAATAGGGTAGCAAGTCAGTAACAATTTCTACCAGATACAACGACATACATGTTTTAGTATTCCTGTAAGGTAAAGGCATTATAGTCCAGTGAAGAAATTAGTTGAAGTGGATGCTACAAGCAAAGAGACATGCATAGTCAGTTTAAAAAGACCCAGGTGTATCAAGGGGGAGACGTGTCAGGAGAAGTGGGCAACCAGTGTGGGGGGGGGTCGGGAACTGGGATAATACTAGGAGCGAAGGAATGAGATGCTATGGGTATACAAGGAATAGGTTAGTGAGGGAGGGTGAGATTTAGGGTGACAGATAAGTAGGTGGCTCAGGAACAAGTTATGCACTGATACAAGCAGAAAGGAGGTTGGGAAAAGCAGGGAGGAGTTGGAAGGGGGTATAAGTAAGCTAGGATCATTGGAAGCAGTTGTAGGCTTCTGTAATGTATTTTGAGTATAAGGTCTTGAACACAATGAGACTAACAGGAGTCCTCAGTTTCAGTGATTTCTGTAGCACATTCCAGAGTGACGGTAGAACGAATCCTATGGCAGCTCTCCCAAAATGCATTAGGGCTTTGGGCACTTTCAGAGAAATCAGTGAACAGCTTCTTAAGGCATAGGTTCTAGGCATATTGAGAGTCAGGCAACCAACAATCTACTGCAGAAGTTTGCCAGTGATAGCTCTGTATATCCAGAGAACCACATTTTTATTTTGTCTGTAGTGTAGGGAGGTCCAACCTACAGCTGCATATAAAGAGCAGTGGTGGGTGGAAATCATGCAAGAGGCAGTGTTGAGTATGAAACAATCTCCTGGCGTGGGACATGGACACATCTTTCTGGTCAAGAGGCTGAAATACTTTAACTGTAGCAGTTCGATACATTGGATTATAGCTAGGGTTACCACTTTTTAAAAAGCCCAAATTGGGACATTTCTTACTGAAACATGAATTTTTGCAGGGCAAAATGTAACCTCTACCAATGCAAGACTTATTTTCTCTAAATAATCAGACTTAAGACTGTGTACCGCAGTTGTTAGTAGTTTGTATTGTTTTTTATCATTTTAAGGCATTTTTGTTACAGTGTTATAGTTTTCTGCAACATTTAGATGAAATAATTTTTTATTTTGACTACAAGAGCGGGACATGTAACACTCTTCATGTTTTTCTTGCAGGGCATAGCTGCCCAAATCAATCTGTCCTGCTGAAATCAGGACAGTTGATAACACTAATTATAGCAACAGGGCAGCAAAGTATGGCAAATGATTCTGACACAACTGTTTTTTAACTGTTAAAGATTTAATTATCTGTAATGTGTTTGAAAAGTTTATTGTATGCATCCTGTATCTACCTTATGATGACTTCCCAAGTAGTGCCAGAAAATAAATGTTTACTTTGTCTATGTATTTTGTCAAGTGTATGTACCCGATCAACAAAAGATGAATAAATAAAAATGAATAAATGAATGAACGAATAAAAACATAGACATTTGCTTTTAAAAGTTCTCAGTTCTACCAGAATATAAAGTTATTTTCCAATATTCAAGACAATGTTTAAAATATGTTTATTTAGTTATTTAAATATTTAGAAACATGCCACAGTGAATGACAGACTGAGTCAAGGGTAGTTTCCAGGTGTGACCTGGAAGAAGGTTACAAGGAAGAATTTTTGATAGAGGAATAAGCAAAATATCAGTATAGATGTAGAGCAAACTGCATAATAAGTGTATATTTAATGTTCAGTATTCATCTCCTTCATGTTTTGCTATTTATTGTATTTGCAATTAAACAAGATATGAATCCCTCAGGTTTCATCTCATCTTCCTGCTTTTCCCTCAAAATACTTTGTTTATGACATCACTATCTGTTGTTGTGGAAATTATTATCATGTCACAAATAGAGCATTATGAAGGAAAATGAGAAAAAATGAAATGAAAACAGGAAACAGATTTAAATGTCCCAATAAAAAGAAATTGCTGGAAAATAGCTTTTACTTTTTTATTTTAAAAAACATTGTTTGTTGAACTGTTACTGTAAATTGTTACATCCAGATTCTATCATGGCCTCAGTTGCCAAGAGCAGGGTTTCTCAGCCTGGGATCCATGGCTCCCAAGGGGCCCATGACCATGAGGCTTTACTTGGGTGTCCCAAGTAGGTAAGGCACACAATGGATGCACACACATCTTATTAAATTACTATTTAATATATACAAATACTATATATGTAACACAGTTATATCCCTAGTGAATATTGAATAAAGTGAAAAAGGTTTTACAAATTAAACTCCGCTTGGGGATTATAGTCCTTGGGGTATATCCTGTCATGGTCAGGGATCCTCAGGCTTATCTGGTCATGAACAGGAGGTCCATAGGTATATCTAGTCATGATCAAGGGTTCTCATTGTCAGAGAAGTTGAAAACACATGGCCTAGAGGGTGGTGGATATTTGTGGGATCTAGAACTCAGAAGAAGTTAATGTTAAATCCAAAGTGCTGGTGATTCTAGGGGTGAAAGGAAAGAAAAAGAAAGCAAACAGAAGAGCCATAAGAGCCCACCTGGTTGCATCGCCCACTGGCATTGCCTCCCTGGCTGGTCCTCTAGGGCAGGGCATGGGTCAGAGCAGATGTTGCGAATGACGGGGCTAGGTGACCGCTAGAGCCCTGCAGTGGGTGATTGGAGCTGGACGAGTGGAGCGTTATGGAGGCAGCCACTTGATACTATTAACAAAGACTCCATTGGGAGGCATGGCATGCAATGATGCAATGATGCTGAAGCATCAGTGTCCAGCACACCTCCCCACAATCTCGGTGTTGGCTTGCTGCATTCTCTCTGGCCTCTGCCAGGGGTCAGTTGCATGCCGGACACTCTCCCACCCTCCCCCCGGAGGAGGAGATCAACCTCTTGGATGCTCAATCCTCCTCACTGCCAGCCCTCTGACTCCATGAGTCTATTCTTGAACCCATGGTGTTGGCATCACAAGTGATGCCTTGCCACTGTGCCAGCAGGTCAACAGCAAATCTTACAACTATTATATTCATTCAGCCTGTATTGGCCACTTATTTTATCTCCAATAGGAGTGGTGGTGTCTTGAAATTCATATCAGGACCCTGCTGTGAAATTGCCCAGCTACCAAACATCATGTGGACTGCCCAACAGGTGAATCCCTATTCTAAAATGTAATTGTCTGAATTGGCTTCCTTATAAAAGATGCACTGCCTAAATTGTCATCCATTAATTAAGATGTAGTCCCTAATCAATGGGAAGATAACTAGTGAGGAGCTAGTTAATGAGAGAGCCATGCACCTCCCAAGCTTTAAACAAACACTAAATTATCAGCTCAACCCTTGCTGTTCCACAATTTTTAAACAGCTTTTCTTTGGGGAGGGGCGACTGCTTTATTGCATATGCTAGTAAAAAGAGAATTCAGTGCACCCCCCACATGGCACATCTTACAAATATCATAATCTTTATTCTTAACTGGCCACTTTCTATTTAATCTCCAAAAAGATTAGTGGTCTCTTGATATTCACATTGGGGCCCTGCTGTGAAGTTGCCCAGCTACTAAAATGTCACAGTGAACTGCCCATCAGCTGGGTCCCTGTTCTAAAATGTAACTGCTGGAATTGTCCTGAATTGTTTAATGCTTGGGAGATGAATGGTAGATGTATGTGAGATGTATGGCTGTCTCATTAGCTAGCTCTTCACTGGTTACCTTCCCATTGGTTGGGGATTACACCTTAATTAAAGGAAGTAGCTTGGGCAGTGAACCATTTTAGAACAGGGGCCCAGCTGATGGGTGGTCCACCATAATTTTTAGTAGCTGGGTAACTTCACAGCAGGGCCCTGATGTGAATAACAAGAGACCCCTCACACTCCTTTTGGAGATAAAAAAATTGACCAGTTTAGGCAGGAAGGCCCAGATGTTCAAACTGCGCCCAAAAAGTGCACAACAGCAGGAGCAAGCACAAGTCCACTGCACCCATGCGCAAGAAGCGCGATATTCAAAAACTGCGCAGGCCAAGATGCGTCTACGGCCGATGACTGAATATTACACCACCTGTGCTACAGCACAACTAAGGATGTGAAGCTGAGCATATCTGATGCACCATAGCACAGCAAGGGATGCTCAGCAGAGCAGTCCAGATGTGCCATAGCGCAACCAGGGATGCCCCCTGCAGCAGGGCAGCAATGCAATAGCACAACCAGGGATGCAGAGGCCCACCACCCATGCCACAGATGGGCAGAGGAACACACAGCAGAACAGATATTGTGCCCCACACCCCATGCACTGCACAACCAGGGGGAGCTGGAATAACCACTGGCCCATAGATACCAGCAACCAACCCACAGCCAGGCCATGGTGCCCCAGCACACCCCCTGACAAGCTGTGACTGGCACATAAGGAAGGCCCACCACCCCATACCACACCATCCCACCAATGCAGAGCACACCCTACACCATGATCCCCATACACCCTGCCCAGGAGTAGTGCCCAACAGTGCAGGACACCCCATGCATGCCACCACCCCCACTGTGACAATGCAACCCTGTGCACCATGGAGCCATGCAAGGCAGCCCCACCATGAGCACCCTGCAGTGGGTGGCAGCAGACAGCGATGCAACAGATGCAAACACATTGCCACCCTGCACGTCCCCCCCAAGGTACAGCTGAGAGACCGACCATGCGTCAGCACACGAGGTACCCCACATGTGACAGGGCATGCACCAGACCCCACCTCCAGTGGTACAGCACCCTGCACACTCTCCCAAGGGCACATCCCGTCCCAGCACTGGCCACAACAGCCAGCACAGACATGCACAGTATAGCATGGAGGCATGCACCACACAGGATGCAACACAGTGCATGGACAAACACCCACCCATTCCCAAGGACACACCAAAACAGGGACACAGTAGTGAGTCAACCAAGCCACTGGTGTGTGGCCATGGCTGATGTGTACACACGACCAGCACCCCTACATTGCACAGGTGTGCCAGCCACCCTGTGCAAGCACCATGAAGCTGTATGCCACCAGCATGCTGCCAGAGCACAAGTGACAGACACTGGAGCACAACCCCTGCAACAGACACAAGCGACAGCATGGAGGGGGGACAACAACAGAGGAGGCCACAGTGCCACCGGAGGCAGACGTGCACCATACTGGTAATGGCAGGCAACCTGACATTGTGTCGGGTACAGTTGTTATCCAGCATGGACAACCACCACTGACACGCCAGCAGACCATGCATATCACAGACATGCAAAGGTGTCAGCTGCACAGGCCATGGACGGTCTAACAGGGGTGCCATGCACACAGTGCAGGTCCCATGGACCACTGCACACAGGCATCCAGTGCACAGAGTACAACACACAAACCACAGACAGTGATTGATCCCCCTGCCCACACCATAGGCCGTTTACCTCTGCACACACACCACACACACACAAATACATGCCCATGCGTGCACCACCCCTGATGCCATGCACACCACTGCAGCTGAGCACCTGTAGCCCGCTGCAAATCAGAGACCACCACCATTGTCATAAAAAAATGCATATATTTAAAAGATGTAACAAAAAACTATATACAATTATTTACAAGGGGGGGGAAGGGCCACATAACAGGTGGGGGTGGGTAAGTGACAGGGGTGAACATATGGGAGAGGGAAGAAGGGGTGTAAGGGTGGGTCAAAGGGGGGAAGGTGGTAGTCGGGGCATGGGGACATCAACGGGTGCCCTGGTCCTCCTCATCATGACGCTGATGTCTGCTTCTCCGTCTCCTCCTCACCCCGTTGTGGTGGATCCTTTGAAGGAGATCCAAGATCTCCCTCATCACCTGGAGCAGCTCACATAGACTCCACTGAATATCCTGGAGTTGCTGTCCACCTAGGATGAGGGAGCAGATCAATAAGTGTGACTGTCCAGACCCCTGCAGCCCACCCACTGGGCATGGTATACAGCCATGTGCCACGCCCCTGTGATGGTGTGTGATCACCCACAGTGACCGTGTCCACAAGACCTGCCCACCAAGGCAGCCACAGTAATGTGGACCACTGCACACAACCACCACCCATGTCGTGCACAGCACCACCATGGCCGTACAGTGACTTGGCTATGCAGTGTGAAGGCAGTGCCACAGCCATGTGCCCAGTGCATGCATGGACCACCATTGATGCACTCCCAGACATGCAGTGCCACTGGACAGTGCTGACTGTAACAAGTAGTGTGCATGGCAGTGGTGTCAATGGATGGTACCATGCCCCACTGCCCGTCCAGTTATACAGCATGCAGTCATAATCATAGATGTAAGGCACTCACCATCATCAGGCTGGTCCATGCGCTGCAGACCACCATCATCCCTGCTGGCCAGCTGCTCCTCTATGCTGTGCCTCCGGTCCTGGTTCTGCCGGCGTTCTTCTGGCCCTACGGTGCAAACATGGAGGGAGGAACATCAGTACAATCCGGAAGCAAAGTCCCCCCGCCCCCATGTGTGTGCAATCCCACACAGCCATACCCATCCACCCCACATTCTGATACCACCACCACAGCCAACACCGGATAGCCCCCCCCATGTGCCGGACACATGCAACCGTGATACCCATATGGGCGATAATAGTGTATGGATGTTGCACCTACCTGACTGAGACACCGTGCCCCTCCTGGCATGTGCCTACAGGTGGGCAAGCAGGTCTGGGCCCCTGCATCTCAGGTCCCCATAATGATGGCGACACTGCTCCACCATTCACCCCATACCGGTGGCCTCCTCCAGGGCATCGGCCACCTCCTGCCAGACTGCACTCCTGGCCCTGTCCAGGGGAGCCTCTCCATACAAAGCCCCAGCATGGGGCTCAACTATAGCCACCAGGTTGGCAAGCTCAGCTTGACTCCAAAGGACTGTATGCCTTCACGCCATCTCTGCTGTCTGGTTGAATCAAAATGGCACTCGGCAGCGCAGTTCTGCCACATGCAGATGCTGCAAGGTACAGCGCTGCCATTCCCTATCACAGTGTCACCGAACGGCACGATAGTGGTGCACCCATGCCTGATGCATTGCGCCTAGGGGGCAAAGGTCGGGCACAGGGTCAAGGGTCTCTTACGCACTGATAGCCACAGTGCGATTGGAATCCAATTTGTGTAGTGCAATTGGGTGCCTGTGTGCCAGCTCCTGTAGCGGCCTACAGTGCTGTTGCCCCAGTGCGCCTATGATGCCTGAGTGCCACAGCACCATATATTTGAACAGCGTTGTAGCGCCACTGGCACAATAGTGGCCGTGCTTTGTGTTGCCTCCCATGCACAGCATGTCAGCAGCACTGCAGGCGCCTGTGTCATCAACCCGGACATGTGCAGTTAGGTTTGTACTGCACATGTCACAGAACTGCACCCTTGGCTCAGCACGTTCAACATAATTGCACAGAGTGCAACAGCGCAATATTCAGCCGGCATATGCAAATCATCTAATCAGCCATTCAATGGCGCAGTCACTGCATTTGCATCCACTTAAAGATGCGCCTCGCCTCATTCGCATGGGTTGCACTATAAAAATGCGACATTGGGCTGCACTGGCCATAGTCGGTTACTGCAGTCTATTACGGTGAGTTGCATGCTGGCTGGGAGTGTGGACTGTGGTGTTTGGGGCATGCATGGGACTGCACAGCCACAGGTAACACCTGTCATTCTCACAGGATGAATCATGACTAATCGTGTGGTGGAGGAAGAGGAACAGAGTCGTGGGAGGAAGAGGAGGTCAAACTTTACAAAGACCAAGACAGATGCCCTGTTTGAGGCCTACCTCAACCAGGAGCCGCTTCTCAGCAGACACCAGGGAACACCACAGGCCCATGCTGCTGCATGGGAGGAGGTGGAACATGCTGTCAACCTGCATGGCAGTCACCAGCACTCCATGCAGGAGTGCAAAAAGAGGATGGGCATGGACAGGCTGAGAATTAAAGAGAAGGTGGCTGCCATCAGGGCAGCATGGTCTGAGACCGGTGGGGGACAGCCGGAGGTGCAATGCTTGACCCCACATGAAGAGCGGGTTGCTGGCAGCATGCAGCATTGCGCCATTGAGGGTGTTCCGGGTGGTGGATTCCAGACAGGTGGTAGCCCGTCACTATATGGTAGGTCATGGTCTGTCTATTGAGGGGGGCAGGTAGGTTACATGCAGTAATGCTACTTTTTTCCCTTACAGCTCCTGAGCGTCTACATGGGTCAATGGTGGTGGGCTTCTCCACTGAGGCCAGTATCATGGAGATAGAGGAGGGCCCGTCCACTTCCACAAGAATACGGGGGTCAGGGTGACAGTGGGCCCACCTGGACATCCGGACTGATGTTGGTGGAGCAGGTGCAGAGGAGGCTATGCCCATGTCCCAGCATCCATTGATGCCAGCATGCTGAGACTCGGGCTGTTGCTGGATCCGTCACCGATGATGATGGAGCTAACATCATGTTCGGTGACACATGTAGGCCACAGGATGGCCACACAGCAGGTGACATCACGGCCATGGCTGTGGGTGGTGCCACCATGGAGGCCTGAGTGTCATCACAGTCCCAGCCTGTGCCTGTCTGCACCAGTGGAGCAGCACTGGTGTGTGTCCAGGACAGTGGGAATGTTGCGGCCACTGCGGCGGCACCATTGAGCCCTGGAGAGAGCCAGCTGGAGGGGCAGTATCAACAGTCGGCCAATGGCCATGGGGGTACAGTGTCAGGGGGCAGCATCAGTGCACCACCTGTGGACATGCCCAGGCCTGGCCCTGGTGTGCAGAACCCATCCTCAAGGGGTGATGAGCATCAGGGCCGTGAACACCCTGAGGGACAGCATGCCGATCAAGCAGATGATCTCTTAGATGAGCACACCCGCATACTGCAAGCATCAGTCAATCAGCAGATGCAGCTTATGATGGTGGTGGATGCACTGAGTGTGGCTCTGCGCCAGGCAGAGGAGCAGCACAGCAGAGACACTGCTTGCTCCTGCCAGGGATGGACTGGTTGCAGGAGGATGTGACTGCTAGCATTGACAGGCAGACACAGGCATACACAGCTGTCATGGCCACAATGGGCACACAGTTATTTGCCCATGCATCACAGACACCATGCAATGCAATGTCCACCCCTCGTTCCCAGCGTCGTGCGACACTATCTTTGTAGACACCGGGTTCAGCTGTGGGCATCCCAAGCATGCCTGGCACAGGCATGTTCACTGTGCTGCAGACCCCTGCGCGAGCATGGTCACGTTCACACAGTGGAACCCTTGGGGGACCGTTGGTACCACCACATGAGGCCAGTGGTCAGCCTGTCACTGCTGGCAGGTCTCAGTGGGGCTGCCCATGCATCTGTGGTGGCCGTGACACTGTGGCACGTGACTGACCTGTCTCCCAGCATGGCTACTGTCTGATGCTGCCCTGTGTGCATTGTGCCATTCAGCTAGCAATGCACAGGTGGGGGTACCCAGCCCTGCATGCACACACACGTTCCATCTGCACACCCTCCCAGCTGCTGCCCACTGTGGCATGTGCATGATGATACCTGCATTGCGCTGTACACTACTGTGCAATGGTGTCCAGCGTCTGACACATGCACAATGACAGGCAGTGGGCATGGGGGTCTGTGGACGTGTGTGTGTGGCTAGAGGTGGCGGTCTGGGTCAGCGTGCCTCCTACCCTTTGTGCATGTCTTGCGAGGTGTGTGTGTGTGTGTGTGTGTATGACCGCATGCCATGTTAGACCTTGCCCATCCCTGGTGATGTGTGTGGTTCCATGCTTGGCCACTTCCCTTGACAGCATGCACCCCCTGGTGTGTGTCCATGCTCATTTGTGGGTTGTGCCTTTGCCACTGGTGGTTGCACATGGCCCCATGTCTTACCTGGGTTGGCTGAAGTGCTCCTCTGTGATGGTGTCCCGGTGCAGCTGTGCCAGCCAGAGCAATCAGGGGTCCCGTCGCCCAAGGGGGGGCTGCCCATCACCATCATCACCAGCGTCCTCATCGTTCCCATCACTGTCCCCCTCTTTGACCTGTATGGCTATCCCACAGTCGTTGACCATGTTGTGCAGGATGCAACAGGCCAGGAATAGCCCACAGGCCTTTGAGGGGCTGTACTGTAGGGCACCGCCGGAGGTGTCCAGGCAACGGAAACGTGCCTTCAGCATCCCAGACACCCGCTGGATGACATTGCATGTGGTGGCATGTGCCTCATTGTAATGTTGCTGCGATGGGGTCTCAGGCAGCTGGTATGGTGTGTGCAGCCAGGAATGGAGTGGGTATCCACTGTCACCTCTGTGTAGAGGGTGGAGATTAGTTTGGTGATCAGCGTCGCCCTGCCTTGGGCCATGTAGGCCACTACCCATGTCACCTCTGACCATGCCCCTCCCAAGCTCTATGTTTTTCCATGTGGTTTGCATACTCACCCACTAAGTGGCCAGTAGGGATGTCCCCACTCTCGAATCTGTGGCACAGTGCTGACTGGTGCCAGATGAAGGCATCATGTGCTTCCCCAGGGTGCGTGGCACAGACATTGATTATGCACCCCCTGGCATCGCTCACCACCTGGCAGTTGGTGCTTGTATAGCCCTTCCGATTGATATATGTGGCCCCCTTGAGGCCAGGTGGTGTGCGGATGGCCACATGGGTGCACTCTACTGCCCCTAGCATGCCAGGCATACGTGCTACCCTGTGGAACTCCTGTATGTTTGCTGTGCGCTCCGCCGGTGTGCTGGGGAAATGGATGTACTCCGCAGCATGTGGCAGCAGTGCGTTGAGGAATTGGGTGAGGTGGCATGACGTGGCCGACTGGGTTATGCCTGTGGTGTCCCCTGTTGGTCTCTGGAAGGTACCCATGGCGAGCAAGTACATGCAAGTTGTCACTTTAGTCTCCACTGACAGAGCATGGCTCCGTCATGTGGGTGCCTGCATCACATCACTGCACAGCTCACAGAGCCACTTCAGAGAATTGCCCGATTCAGGTGATACTGGCCCACAATCTCAGTATCGCTGTACAGCTCAAAGCTGGTGTGGGCTTAGTACTGCCTGTTGGGGGCATACCGCCGACAGGCCCTTTCATGGCCGCGCCCCCCTGCTGCCTGTCTTCTCACCCCCCTCATTACTGCCTCCGTCTAGATGGTGGCTCTGGCCATGTCCCTGGCTTGTGCCCCCCCCGGCAGCTGTTTCTGTGTTCCCCCTAATGTTCTGACTGCTACTTCCCCTGCACCAGGAACACCTTCCTGTGGTGGTCTCTGCTGTGTGGCACTTACCCCTTCTGCACTGACTGTGGTTGTGGCTCCCCACACCTTTCCTGTGCCTGTGGGTTCAGGGTGCCCTTTCCCTGTCCTGCCCTGTGTGTCCCTCCTGCCCTGTGTGTGTCTGCCTAGTGGTCAGCCACATGTGCCTTTCCTGTAGCGTTCTTGCACCTCTCCCTTGTTCCTCTTTATTTTGGCTCATTTCCCGCTATCGGGCAACTTCTGCTTGCTTCCCTATTGCGCATGGCGCATGTTGTTGAATATCACACTGCACCATTTATGCATGGTTCCTCCCCCTTCAGTTGCGCATGCATTCATTATCATTGCACTCTTGCTCAGCATGATTTGGAGGGTGCATCTGCATCCCACTGAATATCGCAAAATGGCGCATTTTCAGACTTGCGCTAGAGCAACCCTATTGTGCATGGCACAAACCTTTTGAATATCTGGGCCAAAGAATATTATATTTCTGAGACTTGCAATGGGGGAGGATGTGCACTGAATTCTGTTTTTACTCTCTTCAGATTCTACCTTTGCTAACTCAGCATTAGCTACTGGGTACTCACAGATTCCTGATTCAAAATATTAGACTCCTTAACATCTTTGTCCTAAACACTCCTGCTTATGGGACTGATTTTCTAACAGGTTAATGACATCATCCCAGTATGTATGATTTTATTCTTTTTCAGTTCTGCTTTTTATTATACCCTTGATATTATGCCTTTCTTTTGACATCCTTTTCCATCCAAACACTGTCTGCCTCCCCCACTCATTTTTGAATTTTTTTATGTATTTTTTGCATGAAGTCATTTTCCAGTTTCCTGCAAACAATGATGCCATTGGCAGGTCTCAAATCTTGTAGCAATCCCCTGCAAAAACTGAATTTTTGGGCATTCCATTCTTTATTGTTAAAGATATTTGCATGAACACAGGATCTTTACCCTTTAGATATAATCTGTCCCTACTGTTTTTCCTGTCTGAAGTCATAAACCGAATTTGGAGGCAGTGTGTTCTAAGGCATCGGCTTGGGCACTACGACATCACAGGTTCAAATCCCATCAGAGCAGTGACCTTTAACAAATAACAACTGACCTCCAGTGCTCAAGTCCACCTAGTTGTATAAATGTGCATAAGCGGGACCTCATTAAAAACAAGATGGCACATGAATTACTCTGAAAATAAATTGATGTGATGCCATGAACAAGGGGTTATGATATCATAGCAGAAATAAGCATCAGGAATGAATGATGGGAACATATTTTATTTATTTATTAAAATAAATTGGAATTACAATCCTTTGAGTCATAGGCTCCTTTGCAAAGGCTCCATGTCAGTAAGCATGAGAAAAGAAAATACACAAAGAATCACTTGTAAAGTACAAAACTTAAACATCTGGCACAGTGTACAATGTAGGGTTACGTCAGCAGGGATCTTAAAAGAAGGTCTCGGGTCAACACTTATGTACATATGACAGTAATTCAGTTATGGAGGGTCTTACAAATAGGCCCAGAGTCATGATTTATTTATAGTGAGACTGAGGATCCAAAGCTTGGGAAAAGAGAAGAGAAGGTTCCTGTGCCGGGGCTACCTTACTGTGAAGCGCTGGAACCTATTTGTAATATGGTTTTGTTTGCATGTCAGAACGGGAGGTGAAACAACACAGAAAAAAAGGGGGGGGGAGTTATAAACAGTCACAGGTTGCAGAGTTGTGGAGGGTCTTGAGACCAGTTTTAAACTGACCAAAATTGGATGAAAGGGAGATTGTGGAAGGTAGGTTGTTTAGCCACAGAGGGGCATGATAATGGAAGGACCGTTGCCCAAGGCAGGTTCTACAGTGGCGTATTAGTAGGGAGGTGTTTGCAGAGTGCCTTGGTGCCCTCCTGTAAGAGGCTGTTTCAATAAGAGGGTGGAGGCCTATTTGTACTTGTTTGCGTAGTATCTTTTTTGCTAGAAGGCAGGTGTGATACTTAACCCTGTCTTGGAAGTTTAGCCATCCAGTAAGTTTATAAAGCTCACAAGTATGGGTTAGTCTGTTACAATTAGAGACCATACGGCAGGCTTTATTGAGGGTGAAGTTGATGCTGCATGGGGCTGTAAGGTCATCAGACTCATAAATTACTATGCCTTAGTCCACCAAGTGTAGTATGGAGGAGGACACAACTAGATGCATTGCCCGCGGGGCAATATAGTGCCTATGTCTGTATAAGATCCCCAACTTGGTGTTAACAGAGGAGGAGACTTGTTGAATGTGTGCATGATAGGTGAGGGAGGTGTCCAGCATGACTTCCAGGTATTTGAAACAGTAGATCTGCTCCAGTGCAATGCCATGGGAGTTAGAGATGATTAGCGGTGTATTACAGGCAGGGTTCTGGCGGTGGGCGAAGATCATAGATTTAGTCTTCTTATAGTTAAGTATTAAGTGGTGTTCAGAGAACCAGGTTTCAAGCTCTCCATCCTCTTATAATGAAAATGTATTCAGTAATAATGAATGAGAGGTCCTAAAATTTAGATATGGGGGAGCGATTTTGTGTACAGGTTATACTGATGCCAACTGTAAATTATTTGATGGCAACCCAAAAATCTCTTTAAACAGCCTATATGAAAGCACTTCCATTTCAACTCAATTCAGTTTATATTTACTCTGTCTGCTGTAGTGATCACCTTCCCTATCCTTTTTGTATCTCCTCATCACTGAGCAGCTCCCATTGGGCTTCAGTCTGCCAGTCTTCATTACACCAACATTCCTAGGGCTTACCTTCCTCCTCCGTTCTTCCCTCATAAACTGCCCCTTGTGGTGGGGCCATAAGGTTTTGCCTGGGCCCTCTGGAGTGTAATCCAGATTGATCTGAAGGAGGGTGCCTAATTGGTGGGTGCAGGGTCTGTGGCAGACTGAGCATCTGCTAGCAGCCCACCCCTTATGCAATTCCACTGACCTGCCACCTATTCTCTGCTAGGTGGCAGTTATAAGGCAGAGTTGTTGGAACCCCACCCTCCTTCTGGAGATGGGAGCAGTTCCAGGGATGTTTGATCCTCTTCCCTCAGCCCACCCTGTGTGACCTGAATGTGCTTCTGACACAGATCACCAGTGTGATGGCAGTAGTGATGCTTCCAAGCTGCTGGGCTGGCTACCTCACTCCATCTTTCTTTCTTTATTTATTTAGTTTTTGTTTGCCATGTAGGTGCACTAGCCATAAGAATGACTATTTTCAGGCACAACCTGGGAGGTTACAAAGTTGGTAATAACAATACAGAATCAGAAATATACAGACAATAGGTACAAAAGTAGCTAGGTAACAGAAAACAATGCACATAGGAGGTCACATGATCAGCTGAATCGGTATAGATGTCTCCTGTGCTGCTCCGAGAACCCACAAAGAATAATAAGAAATTAAACCCTCAGAGACTGGCCTAAATTGATTAAGAGCACTCTGAAAAGGCTTGTGAAGTGCTGTGGGTGCGTGTTTTGAGGAGATCACGGAAAGGCTGAGGGAAAGGGAAGGGAGGCGACAGCAAGAACAGCGAGTGTTTGGCTGTAAAACCAGGCAGCGCCACAGCACCAAGATGGAAACTGAACCTGCGGGGCCCCTGGTGGGGCGAGCTCCAGCTACTAAGAGGCCGAAGCCTCATTTGCCTACTCTGAATGAACAAGAGGATGAGCCAGGAAAGGAGGGGGGCTCAAGCTCGACTACTGATGATATCTTGGAAATTAAAGCAATGCTGCAAGGGCTGGTGATTGATTTCGCAGCAGTAAAACTGGCGTTACACTCACTTTCACAGAGAATGGGGGATGCAGAGGCCTAGATTTCCTCGCAGGAGAGGAAGATATCTGTGGTGGAACAGGAGATGGTGATGGTCAGAAAACAGGTTAAGAAATTAGTGGAGAGGATGGAGGACCAAGAATAGAGAAGTCGGAGAAACAATGTGATACTAGCAGGGCTACCAGAGAGGGCTGAAGGGCCAGACTGTGTCTTCTTTATGCAGGATTTGTTACTTAAGTTGCTGGGTCCTACTCCGTTCGGAGAAGCATACAATTTGGAAAGAGCCCATAGGGCATTAAGGGAGATGCCACCGCCGGGGACAAGACCTCAGGTGATAATTATGCGCTTTCTTAACTATAAAGAAAAGTCCCATGTGCTATTCACCGCTAGGCAAAAGAAGTCTCTTCAATGGAATGGTGCTTCTCTTTGGTTGTTTCAGGATCAAACACCCACGGTGAGAGAGAAGCAGAAGGAATACGCAGAAATTAAGAAGAAGCTATATCTGGCAGGAATCAAGTTTCGACTACAGTTCCCTGCAACTCTGGTGGTACGTCTTCAAGCCGGAGAGAAGAGGTTTCTCACAGCAAAAGACGCTTTAGAGGGGTTGCGGTCTGAGCTACCCGAATTATTTAAGTCTCCAACCTGAGCGTGTACCGAGAAGAAGAAGGTGTGTTAACCTGAAAGGCTGGGACTGAAGATAATTGAAAGACTTAAAAGTTCATATTGTTAACTGGTTTAATTGTTCACTGTTATATATGTTGGATTTAAGGGGTATGCCAAGGTTATGGGGTATAGAGGGCCACCTCTGGGATGGGGGAAACAGGGATTTCAACTCACTGCAATCAGGGACGAATAGGGCAAATGGTAAACAATTATCCGGGGAGAGGGGGTATGGTCACTGAGCACTGGAGATGGAAGGGATCTGGGAGGAATAACATTGCCGTCTCTTCGAGATAGGGGGATGGTCAAAGGAATATTATTTTACAGGAGGCAAACAGTTCACATTACAGCCGCTAGAGGGCGTTATTTCCCATTTGTGCTGACGGGTATTGTGAATTTCTGTGAGGTGAGGTATTGGATATCTCCCTGCAATTATTGGGGCAGAGACAGTGGGGTGGATCTCTAGCGGGATTAAGGTTCAAGTTTTTTTGGTAGCCCTGGGAACCTATGATGGATCTCCCTGGGATGTAAGAGAAAGTGACGAGAGTGTTGTTCAGGTCTGATATTCTCTTTATAGGTGGGAGCTTGGAGGAGGTTTATTAATGACATCTATAGGGAAATAAAGGGAGGTGAGCCCTGGGAAAGGAGGGTGAACGACATAAGGGGATGGATGGCTTTTATACATCAGTCTTTTTCGAGGTTATGGGCTAGGTCCCAGGGTTGTATTGTCATAGGGTGGGGCAGGGGGAGTGGTACAGAAACGGGTTCATCCATGACTCGATATCTGGTAGGTGGACGATCTAAGGATCGGGGGCTGAGGGGATGGGGGAGGGCTATTGGGATATGGAAGGAGAGACAGTCCAAGTCAGAGAGTAGCAAGGATGCAGACCTTGAAAGAGTATGATGTTTGGGCCTATGCAAAATAATTCTGATGGTAATCAATGTCATGTGTTAAAATAATTTCCTGGAATGTTAAAGGATTCAGGGGTAGACGCAAAATAATGGTTATTTTGCGACATATTGAACAAATGGGGGCTCACATTGCTGCGTTACAAGAGACACATCTTCTGACAGAGGAACTGAGTGGTCTCAGGAGGTGGTGGGTGGGACAAGTCTATGGGGTAGGTAGGGATAGAGCTTCAGGGGGTGTGGTGATTCTAATAAAGAAAACCTGCCCGTATGAGGTTGCGCAGGTGTTTGCAAGGGAGGATAGCAGGGGGATCTATCTATCGGGCATTCTGTTTGGTAAAGCAATTTTGATTGCCTCTATATATGGGCCAACTCCCTCTGACCCTGATTTTTTCACTTCAATAGAGAGGGATATGGCTATTTTCTCATCACACTCTCTTATTCTGGCAGGCGACTGGAACACTTATCTTTATAACTAGGAGGACAGGATACCACCATCCAATGGGCCGCTGACTAAGGCGCAGAGGGCCCTGAGTAGACTTTTGGAGGTTACAGCACTGGTTGACCCAATTAGGACCCATTCGAGAGGGGGTAGTAATGTGACATTCTATTTGGCGGCCCATAAGAGCCAATCTCGAATTTATTTTTTCTTGGTAAACAGAAAGGCACTCAGGGAGGTCAGGGAAGTGTTAACAGAGGGTAGAACCTTTTTGGATCACTCCCTTATTCAGTTGATGTGGGAACCAAGACCTACACCTCCTCGTCCGTACCGATGGAGGCTAAATGACTCCTTATTGCTAGAATCCGCAACGCGGGACAGGTTGGAGGAGGCTCAACTTGAGATCATAACGCTACAGGTACCTAAGTTGCAAAATAAAAAGCTGGCCTGGCCAACTTGTAAGGTGCTATATGTGGGAGTAGCCCAGGGTCTTGCAGTGCAAGGTAATAGGTGGAGAAGGGCTAAAGAGGAATTCGTACTGGGGGCAATCAACTCGCTGTCACCGCTGGAAGGGTCCTCCAGGGAAATAGATGCTGAACTCAAAAGCTTGAGAAGGGAACTGGCGGATATTGTCTATGGGAAAGTAGAATTCTGGTTGAATAAGATTAACGCTAAATTCCTGCTGCAGGGTGATGTCCCTGGGCATCTATTGGCAGCAAGAGTCAAGGAGTGGGAAGCAAGTAGAATGGTTACATCTGTTCAGTATGAAGGGAAGCTTCTAACAGATCCCCAAGAGATGGCAGAGGCTTTTGCATCATATTTTAAAGAAATATACCAGGCTAAAGATTTGGCTGAGGATATGGGAACCATTAGTTTCCTAGAGGGAATTCCATTACCAGTCCTGGACCCAATACAAGCTAGGGAGTTAGAAGCTCCAATAGGAGCATCTGAGATTATTGGAGTGGTGCAATCTCTTCCGGCAGGTAAATCACCCAGGCCTGACGGCCTTACTGCCACATTCTATGAGGCGCATATCCAGACTATACTTCCTATGCTTCAATAATTTTTTAATACTATAATGCAGGAGGGGGTTCCTCATCCTCCATTGTATCAGGCATATATTACACTAATCCCTAAACCAGACAAGCCTAGGGATGTACTAGGCAGCTACAGGCCTATAGCTTTAATGAACCAAGACATCAAGATTCTTACAAGAATCTTGGCAAATAGAATTTTGAGTATTTCCCCCAGTTTAGTCAGTCAGGAACAAGTGGGATTTATGCCGGGGAGGGGGGCACAGGATGCTCTTAGGAAAATACATCATATACTAAACTATGCGCCTGATTCTCAATTACCTCTAGCTTTGATTTCTTTAGACATGGAAAAAGCCCTTGATCGGGTTTCCCATTCCTTTCTCTTTGTTACAACGGAGAAGATGGGATTCCCGGAGGGTCTTCTTAGGGGTATTAAGAATCTATATGCTGCGCCAACAGCCAGGGTACTATGCAATGGCTATGTCTCACGGGAATTTCAGTTGGAGAATGGGACCCGTTAAGGATGCCTTCTCTCACCGATATTATTTAACATCTACTTAGAACCCCTCCTGAGAGCCATCAATAGGGATGTAAATATCAAGGGGATTAGGATAGGGGGAGTGGAGTTAAAATTCTCAGTCTTTGCAGATGACATACTCCTCCACCTACAGGACCCAGCATCTAGTTTTGAAAGAATAAGAGAATTAATAAGAGGTTTTTCTAAGGTTTCCAATTATAAGCTGAATTTGATGAAGACACAAATTCTCCCTTTGACACCATGTTTACAGGGTAGATTTTGCACCACTCGGATTACAATGGAGGATGGATAAAATTAAGTATTTAGGCATCTGGATTACAGCAAACCTGGAGCTGAGGGTGGAAATAAATATGGGGGGGATTATATCAGCGGTCAAAGGGGATATACTAAGGTGGAACAAGCTACTCTTGAATTTCACAGCATGATTGGGCCTTATTAAGATGAATATATTAACTAGACTGCTTTATCCAGTTCATTTAGCCCCATATAGTATCCCTAATAAGTGGTTCAGTACAAGTAGGAAGCTAATTTTGGGATTCCTATGAAATGTAAAACCGCCTAGGATAAAACATAATGTTTTGCGTTTGCGGCATACAGAGGGAGGGATCAGGTTGCCTGATCTCCATATTTACTATGTGTCGGGTCAGCTGGGTCTTATGGTCTGAATGGTGGAAAATGTTGACGGAGAGAGTTACTCTCCAATCTGGTTACAAATAGAGAAGCAAATGTTTAAAAACTCTGGCCTTACTCCAGAATCATTGTTGTATGCCAGAGTGGGAAAATGTTTTTTTACAACAAGGTATGGGAATCCAGTTGTGAAAACTGCAGAAGCCTAGTGGTCATTTCTTACTCCGGTACAAAAACAGAATCAAATGAAGGCTAGAGATCAGCCTGTACTGGGTAACCCTAACTTGGTAATAGGGGGTCGGGTACTTAGTTCGCGTTGGGCTAACCAGTTAATGGGTCTAAGGCTTAGGGATGTTATTCAGGGTAACAGTGTGGCCCTACCACCATGATGTGACTGAATGTCCTTTTTTTAAAGGCTACAACTCAAGCGAATGCTGGAAGGGGGAACAAAGGGGTCGGGGGGGTTCCACGGACAACTCCTTCTTGTGGGAGAGATTAAGGGAAGTTTATCCAAGATCTAATCCCCTTTCACAAATATATAGAGTCCTCCTGGACTTTCTCAGCCTAAGTTCTTCAATAAGAATTTCATATTGGGACAAAATGATGGCCCCTAGGAACCTTGCTTGGGAAAATATCTGGAAAAGCAGCAAGTATATTGTGATACCCAAGTATAAGAGTATGCAATTTTTTCTAGTCTCTAATTTTACCCCTGTGAAACTATGTGATAGAAGCTTGAGACAGACAGACCTGTGTTTTAGATGCGAGAGGGGGAGTAGGCGATCTCCTGCATGTAATGTGGGGATGTAGTAAAATTTTACCTCTATGGAGAGAAATTAAGTGACACATGGACCCAATGCTGGACTACTCGGAATTTATAACACCAGAGGTATGTGTTTTGGGTGACTTTTCCCAAATTTCAGGGGTTGCACCTAAATACCACCTCTCTTTGATGGCGGCGGTAGTTAAAGCTTTTTTAGCAAAGCATTGGAAGGATGACCAGGTTTATGCCTATGATCAGTGGGTGAGAGAATTAATGGGGGTTCTGGGTAGGATAAAGAGGCAACTATATTCTGAGGGGAGAAAGAAGGTATATGCTAAAAGATGGGCGGCATTAGATGCGATTTACTCGCAGCAGGTTACAAACACTCAAACATAGGCCTGTCTGTCAGATTGTGAATAGCAAATGGAAATTATGCTGGAGTGTGAATGTTTTATCTCTGGTATTAGTCTGGTTTAAATGATTTTCTAGACAGCAGTGGTGGGGCTGCATTTGACCTACTTATTAGGGTAACAATGGGATAGTATTGGTCTGCTTGGTTATTAAGGGGATGGGGGACTCTCTCTCTTTCCAGAAGACACAGCAGGAGGCTGCCTGGTGAGAGAAAGGCTCCTTATGGGGGCCGCTGAATAGAATTTGTTCACAAGCTCTTAGTTGTAAGGGGATCCAAGTTATTTAGGGGCAGAGATTATATACATACCTGCAAGTTCATTTTATTAGAGTATCATCGAGTTTGGAGCCTGATTTGAGTTTGGGGCGGTTTGTCCTGCTGTGCTTGTACATAGGGGGGATGTATATAGTTCACACAGTCAGTTTGGGGCTGTGTACCCTGGCCAAGCCAGGTATGTATATGTCTGTCTGTTTTTTGAAACACGAATAAAGATGGTTTTCAAAAAAAAAGAAAACAATGCACATAGAACAGCATTTTAATAGTGACAAACAAAGTCATTGCATATTTTATTTATTTAAGCGTTTTACCAGGAAGGCATACTGAGCAGAGTACTGCTTGATTACAGATGCGTCCTGGGGAAGGGGAGAATATAGGAGAACAGTTTACACAGTATAGGCAAGAAAATACATAGTGGGAGAAATAATAACATTAGGATCTGGTTACATGTCAGTAGTAGCTTGAGAGAGACAAATTGGTAACCGCAGTACGTACGGTATGAGAGTATGAGCATATAATATATATCTTGATGGAACAATGTCAAGGAACAACATTTCGTAGTAGTTACAGTAACAGTTTAGTACATACAGTCTTGCAGGGACAGGACTACGGTGCAACGTAGCTACAGAACACTAATTCAGTGAATAAGTGCAAACACAAAGGACATGAGGAAATGGTATGGCAGGAGGCAAGTGATTAAAGCTTTTAGGGACATGGTAGACACATCAAAACACAACAAAAGGGAAAAACAATGTAGTAATAAGTGCAAGCAAGTTATGATAGAAGTAGAGGACAATTGTGAAGGCAAAAGACAAACAGAAGGCAAGCCAGTGAGATAAGGGGAGCCAACAAGGTGGGCCAACAGGACTGGAAAGTAGAGAGAAAATTGTGCATGGGAGAGATTAGGGGAAAAATGAAAGGTAAAAAGTGGGTCGGTGTACAGTATCTCGGTACGCATAGTAGGGATTTGTCTACAGAGAGTAGGCCATAGGAGGAAGATTTTGGGAGCAGCATGGAGGCAAGAGGTGAAGGGGTTTGGGATCTGATAACAGTGTCCACCAGTGAGCTAAGGGAGAAAAGTCTGATGGTGGAGGGGGAGAACTAATTCAGGTCAGCATATAGCTGACAGTGATTCATGCAATGTGAGGATGATGAGGCACATTGGCAAATATTATTATAGGTTGTGTCCCATTTGTGAAGAGTTGTTTTGAAATGAAAGCATAAGTGGCAACACCATAGGTGAGAGCAGGAAGAAGGATGCCACAGGCATTGGCCATTTTGGCGGATGGGGTTAGAACATAACTGGTTTTATAGGCAATCCCAAGTTTGGCATTTATGGACTTGCAGGTAGCATGGATGTGGAGGTCAAAATCAAGAGACTGGTCAAGTAGAACCCCAATTATTTGAAAGATGACACTGTCCATATGGTGGAGTCATCAGAGCTGGATACTTGGAGTTTGTCTTCGCCAGATCTAAGTTCAGAGGGAGAGTCAAAGAGCATGACTTGGCTTTTACTGATGGTAAGAATGAACTTGTTCATGGACAACCACGCTTGGATGTTCAAGAAATCAGAGGAAAGTTTGAGACTGAGGTCAGTGGTGTGTTTGGAGCATACATAGAGGATGTGATCATCCGCATAGAGGAGGGATGAGCAGGAATGAGTGTCCTTAGCGATGTTGTTAATAAACATGGAGAAGAGAAGGGGACCCAAGATAGAGTCTTGGGGTGCTCTAGTGTTAATTGTTGTCTGGGCAGAAAGGAAAGAATTAAATTTGATGACTTTTTTCCTATTGGACAAGTAGCTATTGTACCAGGCAACAATCAGCTGAGAGAAACCCAGAAATTGAAGAGTGGTTAGGAGTAGGGGGTGATACACCAGGTTGAAAGCCTTTGTCAAATCGATGAAGACAGCTCCTGTCAGAAGGCCAGAATCCATAGCTGAGAGGGTGTCACTGGTAAACTTAAGTTGGGCAGTACAGGTACTGTGCCCCTTGCAGAAACCAAGTTGTTTATTGGAGAGGAGATTATTTTAAAGAAGAAACTCAATTGTTTGTGAGGCAACCAGTTTTTTGAGGATTTTGCTTAGCACAGAGAGGATGGCAATATGCTGGTAGTTGGAAATGTCTTTGGGATCACCTTTCTTAAAATCTAGGGTAACATGGGTGATTTTTCAAATGTCAGGTACTTGACTATTGCAAAGAGATAGAGTGAAAATCCTTGCCAGAGGGGAGGCTATAAAAGGAGCAGCAATTTTTAGGAGCCTAGGTTCAAGACAATCAGAGACAATACTGGTACTGTCAGAGATAGTATTTAGCAGTTTTAATACCTCGGACCTAGTTATGACTTTGAAGCAAAAGGGAGGAGTCAGTACCTTGGAGCTGGGGGCAGAGCAATGGTTGGTTGGTAGTAAGGAGGAAAAAGAGGAGGTGTAGTTGGATAGGTCTGAGAAATGCCGATTGAAAAGGTTTGCAATGGTAGTGGGATAATTGCAGTGAACACCATTTAGGACCATGTCATTTGTTGTCTTGGAGTGTTTGGCACCAAGGAAGGCTTTTACATGTGACCAGAATTTCCTCAGGTCACCTGCAGAATCAATTAGTAAACCATTACAATAGGAGCTTTTGGCATTTCTAATTTGTTTTTTGCAAGTGTTAAGTAGCGCTCTGTAGAGACTGTAGTCAACTGGAAGAACCAAAAACTTGAAGCGTCTCCAGCTTTTATCCCTCTTCCAGAGTGAGGCAAGCAGTTCCTTATGCAACCACCTAGATTGTTAACTCCATACACATCGCGTGATCAACAGGATATACCTATCCTGGAGATCCCTGAATTCATTAAAGAAACAGTTAGTGCAGTCTGAGCATCCTGAGCCAGATAAACACTTGCCCAGTCAATTAGGGAGACTTCATGAAGAAACTTGCCATGGTCCAAACTGGCAAAGTTTCTGAAGGTAATGTAATTGGGGGAAGGGGGAGGACAAGAAGAGGGAATCCAGATACAGAAGATGGGGAGTGGTTAGTTTTGGAGTCAGCAAGAGTGCCAGCTGCAGAGATATGATCTGTCCGATTCATTAAAATACAGTTGATCAGAGTGCAGGAGTTGGACTGGGCTGTTACTTTTGTGGGCTCAGTTATAAGTTGATGCAGATTATGGCTTTGAATCAGAGAGAGAAGGGAGTTCTGGGTTTTTCCCGTCCAGTTGAGATTTAGGTCCCCAAGAATGATCACTTCATTGTGACCAGTTAGTTGGATGGTACGATCAAGTAGGTCTTCCAGGCCAGCTGAGCCACAATGGGGAGAGTTGTAGGCACAGACAATGTGTAGTTTTTTTGCTCCTAGGGTGAGGGTGGCATGAAGAGACTTGCAAAGAGGCAAAGTGGGAGAATGGACTACAGAGAGGTTGAGATGATCTTTGTGGAGTAAGACTACCACCCCAACCCCGTTTAGGGGATAGTCTATCACACCTTAGCAGGTTATAGTTGGGAATGGAACAGACAGTGTCAGGGATGGATGGTTTAAGCTGGGTTTCTGATAAGCAGAGGAGGTCAGGTTTATGGAGAGCAACCCAGGCAGTTCAGCTAGGTTATGGACAAGGCTTAAGTAGAAAAACAAAAATTAAATCCGTCTTTCGGATGAGACGTTAAACCGAGGTCCCATCTTCCTGGATTGGTGGTAGTTCAGGTGGATGTTAAAGATCCCATGGCACTTATCGAAAAGAGTAGGGGAATTTCCCCGGTGTCCTGGCCAAATTTCCCTCATTCACTAAAAAAAATACCACCAACAGCTTAATCTGGTTCAAGGTCAGTTGGCATTCATCTGTATCCCCCTCCCCCGGGTCGTGCCTGAAAATAGGCAGGATTTGTCTAGTGCAGTTACCCGGTCAACAAAAACTAAATAAATAAATAAAAAGGTGAATGACAGGAAGAGGGTTTTGAGACTTGCAGGAGCTAAGCAGCTACAGTCACTAGTGGACACACTGTATAAGGAGCAAGTGAAGAAATAGACACTTAGTCATATGCCTATGTGTAGCTATATAAGGCAGTGTCCAGTTAGGGTGGGGAGTGGGGGCCGGCTCAATGTGTTGGCTGGGTTTCAGCTTGCTTGCCTCTGGAGTAATGTCCATACCTGCGGCCAAGATTCAAACCACTTAAAGGTAATTTGTCTTAAAACAGGACTCTTGTGCCTTGGACTTCATCAACTTCTGACAGTCTACAGATTATAAAATGTTATAAGCTTTCCAAATGAGGGGCTTAACTATGGCTCCCAGCCTGGAAGCAAGCAGCTTCTTCCCCTTCTCCCCTGACACTCTTTCTCAGCCACAGATTAACTTTGTCTTCGCTCCTGGTTCCTGTGGACTGCAGCTGAGGGCTAGGCAACATTCAGGTAGTGCTCCACTTCTTTCTGTGTATCCAAAATGCCCACATTTTCACTGTCTGAACCACCGCCAACTGAAGCAACTCCAGTGCCATACCAGAATGACAGTCAAGGTGTGTAACAGCCAGAAGCTATATTGAAGAATGGAGTTTATAAAATAATAAAATGATTAAATACCATGCATGGGTATGATAGGGAGCACAAAGTAAACACTGCCCACAGAAAATGGAGTGTGGATGGTGCTCACAGCTCTCCAAGTCCTGTCTGAACCCCAACAATGGATAAAGTAGCTGGGCCAATGGGGAGACAGACAGCACAGTTTGCAAAAAAGTGTCCAAAGGCAAACTGCAGTTACAGGAGCCACATCATGGGGATTAAGTTCAATTAAAAAAAAAAAGCCTTTCTCCTAAAGCCATGAGCACCACCATCTTTGTTTCCCTTTGGCCCACAGGACTGTGAGAAGTGCCAGAGGTTGCATCTACAGACAACCAATGCAAAAGGTGACCTGAAGAGAGATCCACAGTAACCTGTGAAATGTATTATGGAATATGGCACCAAACATGGGCCAAATAGAAAGCTGCTTTTGTATCTTAAGGACATTGCAAGCTCAGCACTGCTTGATCAGCTGAATTCACATTTCTTATACGTTTTTATTTGATTTTTACAAGTGTGCTACTAGTGTATGACCACTATCAAAAACAAATATTGTCCAGTGCATTACCCCTATGCTGCTCAAAGGAGCTCTTTTTGCTGATGTGAATGAGCCAGCCAATATATACTGAAGCTTTAAAGTGGGATGTCTGCAAATTTACTGAGGAGCATGGCCTACAGATTCACATTTTCTACAGACAGAGACAGGCACAGGTGTGTTTTTTTGCAGCTCAGTTGTTCAGTCTAAAATTTCTGCCTGGGATTTCTCAGAAGAACTTCAGCGCTGCACTGATGTGCCTTCAAGGGCCTAAGTATTTGTGGAGTACAGGGCAGCAAACATGAAAATTGATAACTACAGTTCGGGTTCAGTTCAGACCTCCTGTCTTCAGACATGAAGATAACTGCTGGCATAATCCTCCTCCCCCCTCTGGCCACCAGGACTGGAGCTGTGTTTCAGGGGCTTGGCAGGAGAGCTCCAGGAACTATACTATATTTTTGGTGCCTCCTGTGCCATTCTACCAGGCAGCTGTGACTGCACATCAAGTGTGTCCCACTGCTGCTGTTGGAGTGAGAGTTTAATTGATGCTCCACTAACATCATAAAACCTTAGGTGACAAAGGGGAAGGGGGGGCAGATTAATTTGTTTAAGGGCAGGAGCTCTCTTTAAAAAAGATTTTTGGGAACTGGGCCCCTACAGTGTATGGCCAATGCAATCCTGATGTTGTTAACATGTCTGCTAGTCAATCAAGGTGTTTAAGAGGAAATCAAGCTGCAGAGGCCTCTGAGATGCAGTTCCATGTGATAAGGGTGACAGCACAATAGTGATGAACATATGAGCAAGTGCACATTGCCAAAAACAACAATGGCAATGTGCACTACATCGAATACAAAACCAGTGACGATCGGACATGTACTACATTGTTTTACATGGGAGGCTTTGCCCACCACACCCCCCATTATAATTATAATCAACCAGGAGGGGCCTGACACTGGGGTACAGGGGAAACTTCGGGAGGGGACTACTTTGGCCAGAAAAAAATGAAGTCCCAAACAGCACACAAATAAAATTATGTGCATACAGCTAGCTCCAGACCTGAAGCCTTTCACACCACAGGCATAGTCTCATATCACTATACCAAATGGCTAGCTGGGAACTGATTGGTCACATTACCTCCCATATTCTGCATAACTAAGCCTCCCTCTGACACTCACCCTATTCTTCGTTTCATGGTTTTTGTCCCTTACAATCATTATTCTCTATCTTGCTGTCCTTTTTCTCTTGCTCTAATTACAGGCGTTCAAATTGAGTCATTCTTACTGAGTCACTTAATTTGACTCACCCATATCACTGGATACCCTGAGAAGCTGTAGGACTGATTTATTCAGGCATGTTTTCATGGGTCAATGGGCATTCATGGGTGAGACCTCCCAGGTTGCCTGGACTTGATTGACAGTCTGAGCAGCCAATGGAAATTGGACTTCTTGAAGAAAAGAAGCAAGGATTGTGCTGAATGTGGTCAAACCTGTGGGTGATCTTTGAGAGGTAAGACTGCTGTCCTTGGAGCATTTGAGCCGAGCCATAACAGACTGCGCATTTGTGAAAGATGAACTGTGTGTCACAAACACAGTTAACAGGTCAGGCCCTCTGCTCCTACAGTGCCAAACTTCAAGCACAAGAGTGTGAACAGGTAACAAACAGGGTAACCCTCCTGTCTGCTTGTGGGTCCAAATCACATTCAGTCTCAAGTTCTGGGGGGATTCAAACTGTGAACCTTATGCTAGCGTACCCAATGTACAGGTGCAGATTTGTACCCTCTTCAGGGATTGTGGTACAATCCTATGCCAGGGGCACCCCAGCCAGGCTTCCAAAATGAACCCTTAAAACTCTATGAAATACCTTAGATATATTCTTTCCTTTTCCTGGTTTAGTAACACCATCAATCTTCTGAACAGTTTTGTCAGTCTTAACCCTCTATATGTCATATAAAAAAAAGAACTTGGAAGAACCAGGCAGTATCTTCCAAATATAGATTTTACTAAAAAAATGGATAAAAATATGAAAATGCTAAACACAGAACAATATATCAAATAGCATACAATCACTGAAAAGAAAAGTAAAGAAAATTATGGAAAACTCCTACCAATATACAGTTAGACTTTTTCTTTCTAATGTATTACCTCTATAGTGCTTATAGTTATTAAGAGACCAAAAAGATATGTCACACATGTTCAAACAAAGTATACAGTTTAAAACTCTGTGTTTCCACACCCCCTTCTCTGATGTCATCTAGCTCCTCCTTTTTGAATATAAAAAATACACAAACAGGATGTCCTATCAGGAGGTATATTAAATAAGGTGACATCAGCAAAAACTCATTTCCCAATATGACTCCTTTATTAACATTTTCTCTTTGATCTTGAGCAGTTCAATTCTCAAGGCATATCACAGGATTTTATAGCTTTTATCACCATGGTGGTTTCTCTAAGACATCATAAAAGTTTACGAGCCCTATATACTAGCAGCTGGGTCAGTTCTAATTAAGAACGAAAAAACAGGAACATCTTAATTAATTCTTGCTAGTCTTTTAATTACCTCCTGGTTTCAGGTTAATATATCCTGTAGTTTCTCTGATCGGGGGGGGGGCACCCATAAATACAGGCTATATTTTTATATTACAAATAGCATACAACAATCATAATCAGCTGGTCAAGCATCACACTGTGAGTAAGACATTTTTCCCAGATGACAAGAAATAGTAGGCATTCATGTGCTAGCCAGCATGGAGGATAATGCTGAGGATATGGAGCATAGCAAGTGTACAAACAGTAGAAGCAGCAACAATGCTACTGAAGAGTCTGTTAGCAGGCACCATAGCCAGACATTGGGCTGTAAATGCCTGGAGGAATTGAAGGCTGTGACATATCAACATAGACATACAGTGGTGAGAGAGCAAGAAAGCCAGTCAAACCTCCAGAATGAACCAGAGAAGCCAGAGCCTAAAAGTGAAGGATGTTGAAAAGCAGAGGTTGCTCAGCTGATTGAGGGAGACTGCAGAGATTAGAGATCCAGATGCTCTGCATTACAAGGGAGGAGGTACCCAAATGGAAACCATGAGTAAGATAAGAGCTTGCATGGCTTCAAGGGAAGTGAACTGTTTAATTGGAAGTTTGTGTCGTGCTTTGACAATTAGACCAGGATTGTACAAATATCTCATGGTTGTGGTTGCTCCAGCCATTTCAGCAATTGCATGGCCTTTGGGTTATAGGGTCCTAGTTGAGCATGTTGCTCATATGTTGGTTTAAAGTATAGTACTTGTTCCAGAAAAACTGGAAAATCCTATGGAGACTCTAATTGTTATGCAAGTTTCAGTATTATAGCTAAGGAGTTGCCGAAAGTATCCACCATCCTCAATTCCAACAAAAACATGAGTAATTTCAACTCTGAATAAATGTGTACAAACACTTGAACTGTGTCTAGCATTTCTTTTAATTTCACAGAGTTCAATGGTACACGACATCATATGTCAGCATTTCACCCAAGTATAAGGACTTCCTCAGGACACATTGTTTCTGAATGTAATACATTAAAAATTGTAATTAATTAGTATGTCAACAAGTTATTAAACATAACCATCATATTTCTTGTAATTAATTCTTGAGAAAAGTTCTTATACTTGAGCAAAACATTGACATGTAATTAATATGGTATACCATGAACTTTGTAAAATAAAAGAAAGGCAAGACACATTTTAAATGTTTCTGAACCTTTATTAAGAGTTGATCTGACTTTTGCTTTTGTTGGAATTGTTAATTTAAACTGCAGCATGGCAGGCTAACCCAGGGCTACATCTGTGGCCCTGCATCACTTTAAACCTGGGTACACAGCAATATTTATAAGTGTGCTCCCAAAAAGTTGAAAGGGAAATACCTGGCACAAAATTGGAGAAGATAGTGTCCTCCTGTACAGGAGTTCAACATCACTTATCTCTTCTGTGACTTCCTGTGTGTGTACGAACATTGATAGCCAAGGCAGTGCCTGGCAGGGCATTATCATAAGCAGTAAAGGAGACTTGGTTTTAGACTGCGCCAGGATATGGCACATAACAGCAATAACAATTACAGGCTGAACATGCTCAGGGCAATGGAAGTCTAGCTGGGTTATATAGTACTACACCAGATTTGTGTTTCACTTGCAGTAATCCCATTTTTCTTTCACAGCCACACCCCTGAAATAAAGCTGTGTTCTTTGTTGGAAAACAGTTCTAATTATTGCCTTCATGTATGCAAATGGAGGTCAGATTCAAACCCAAAGACACCTGAAAAGTAATTTTACATTTTCTTTTATTAACTTGTCACCTGTCCCAACTGCTAAAGTTTCATAGCCCCAATGCCCTTCCCTCAGAGCTATTTAGGGTCTTAGATAGCTCTGTGCTATGTCACTCCTCTGTGTGTATATATAAATTGTGAGTTTTAACCATTCAGTTTTGTACTATACTGGGTGCACCTTCAGCAGTGCTTATTCAACACATTTTTAACATCAGCTCCAATACCTTCATTTTTTTATTTCATGGAGCTTGCTGAATCTACTGCATCCAACAGTAGTTAGCTATAGCATCCAACATATTACAGTGCTTGCTAATTTTGGGGAACTATTGCATTTATTTGGGCTTTATAGGAGGGGTGACCACAGTGGGAAGGTGAGGCAAGGACAGCATCCCATGGGTTATAATGACCAGTCACCAGGCCCGCTTAAAGTTTTCTCTGGGTGGAGGCACCACACTATTTCTTCTTTCTAGGTATGACCTCCCCCAACTAGTGAGAGAGGAAATAATCAAGGAGCTACCACACATATTTACGGTGACCCAGAGGCAATGTATGGTACTGATGCCTTTGCCCTTAAGACATCAGGAGGAAGCCTGCTCCACAGGATCTTACACTCATATTAACCACATTGATGGGAAGGCTGTTCCATTTGTCCTCTACCACCTCTGTTCAAAAATGTTTCCTGTTCTTCCTAAACATCCCTTCTAAAGAGGACTGATGCTAAGATGGACACCTAGGGTACACACTGGTCATCTTCTTTACCCCTGTAAATTTGTCCTTGAGGACCATCCTCTAGGTTCTTCCTGACATCTAGTTCCTAATCTATCCAATGAGTCCTTTAAACCAATATTACCCACCTTCTTAACTGGTCTTTCATGCGGTATTGGGTCAAAAGGTTTACTAAAATCCAGATATAGGATATCAACTTTATGATTCCTGTCACCAGATCATGTCTCCAATTAAAACAATTCTTTCACGTTCATCTGTCATGATCTTCCCCTCATGAGCCCATGCTGGTCTTTTTCTATTAGCCTGCTGTCCTCTAACAGTTAGACAATTTATTCATTTATGTTTGTCTCCAGAATCTTACCCACTGACATACCGGTCTATATTTTCTAGGATTGTCTTTGTCCCCACTTTTGTGCAGGGGTACTACATTGGCTACAGTCCAGTTCTGCAGCATCTCAGATGTTGTCTTTGACTCATTAAAGAGGGCTGTGAGAGGGAGCTATCAGTTCATGGCCAGTCTCACTGAAAACCCTGGGCTGCATTCCTTCAGTCACTGGGGTTTGTTGACCTTCAGATTCTGCAGCCTTTTGAGTAACCAAGTCTTGATAATCTCGACTATATGCAGTTTCTGTCCCCCAGGTCCCTCAAATTTAATCTTCTGTCAGGTATAGAACAGGAAACCTCCACCACGAATACCAAACTAAATCACTCATTGAGGACATTTACCTTCCCTACATCATCTTCCATACTCACCTCGTTTTTCATTATTCTATGTTATCCATTGTCTCTGTCCTTTCTGTGATATACTGAAGGCCTCAGCATGCTGTTTAACCTCTGCTGCTATTCTTAGTTTGGTATCAGCTTTTGTCCTCCGAATGAGCTGTTTTCATATCCATGATAATAATTACTTTTATTTATAAAATGACTTTTATGCAAGCCCCTAGAAGCACTTTACAATAAACACAAAACTCAAACTGATCAATCACTGAAATGCAGTCATTTTCAGGGTGGAACACAGCAGCCACTTTGCACCAGCACACTACACTATAGTTATCTCTCTCTCTCTCTCTCTTTCTCTCTCTGTTGCCAGATGTAAACCCAATGATACTGACCCAGGTTAATCTGTTCAAGTATTAGTGAATGGGGACCTCCAAATTTTCTTGTACAGTTTTCTACTGTCCCCTGATTTTTCCCCTTTTAATTATTGAAAGCCTTCTTTTTTGGATTGCTTGCCTCACCTATTTAGACTTACTAATGTACCTAATGCATACTTGGGACACTTCTAGTACCTACCCATTTATGACTGCCCATTTATCTGCCCCTTTTTATCATATGTGCCCTTCAGTCTATCACTGATTAACTCTCCAATTCTAGCACAGTCCATTTTTTTCTAAAGTCATGAACCATGGTGCTGGAGTTAAGCCATTGGGTCTCCAGTACAGAGGAATAGGTCTGTCCAGGTAACTTTAGAAGAATTTCTGCCTGACTTGCACTGCTTCAGTAATGGAAATGTAGTTAGTCTGCCTGTTCTGTTTCCAGCTACTCAGCTGCCCAGCTCACTGAGGAGAACACTCTATAGTGACTGCTCCAGCTGCTAGCAACTCTTGGGCATGGGCATATAATCAGGGCCCTGCCCTCACTGTAATGTTGTATAATTCAGCTTAGGGATAGTTACAGTGGAGCTCACCATGGTGCAACTCAGAATACTACATAATTCTGCAGACTTACTGCAGGAAACAGTGCAGTTTCAAGGGCAGTTAATCCCTTTTCTCGGTCTTTCAGAAATCTGACACTGCAATCATCCTGGCAGCTCCCTCTAGATAGGCAACTGGGCACTCCTGCACACCCAATGAACTCCACCCAGCAACAGCTTTTATATGCAAGACAAGGAATAAAGAACTACTTGTGTGGTAAATATTATTTTGTGACCTCCAAAGACCAGCATCCACCAATACCATACAGCCCAAATAACAATCAGGCATGGCACTTCTCTTTTGTAGAAGCCCTTGAGTATACTGGTACACAAGTGGGAACATTTCAGTTTCTGATTTAAAGCAGATAGTAACTGTCTCACTAGAGGCTGGTGGGTAACTGCTGCGAGGAAAGAACACTTTTATTTATTGTTGTATTTTTTTTATTTAGTTTTTGTTGACCAGGTAAGTGCATTAGACAAATTTTGCCTAGTTTCAGGCATGAACCGGGGGAGGGAGATACAAATGAATGCCAACTAACCTTGAACCAGAGTAAGCTGTTGGTGGTATTTTTAGTGAATGGGGGGAAATTTGGCCAGGGCACCTGGGAAATCCCCCTACTCACAGGTAGAGGAACCTAACCTTCTGGTCTTCTGACCCAAGATGGCATCCAGTGTGGATGGAGTTCGGCTGGAAGCTGTGGAGACAGGGGAGATGGTCTCCTCCCCTGTCATGTCTCTGCTTGAGACCCCTATGGAACAAAGTGGTGAGATCTTGGTACCTGAGGAGATGTCTGGTCATGTAGATGGATCTACTGTATAGTTCAGAATTTGTATTGTGAGCAGAATGGATTAGCTCAACCTGATGTTGCCAGTGATCTTGTTCTTTCTGGCCTGACTGTGGAGGATTTGCTGAAAGATGAAGACAAATGGCATTTGGCCACCTGATGTGCGTTAGTCGCTCAATTGTCAATGTCTGCATCCCCTGTATGTGAATGGGTTGCTACTGCCTGTCGAGCAGTTCCCTTGGAAATAACCGCTGGGCCTGAGATGATTGCTACACACCAGACTACTGAGCGGAGCTCTCCTGTGCTGGAATTACAGGTTGGTGATGGACCCTTTTCTCGCTGTGTTCATGCTGAGGGTTTGATTGTGGGGACTGAGTCTGGACTGGCTAAAACTGGTGTGCAACCTGGCATACAATGGCTAGTGACCTCTTGGAGTACTGTTACCTCTGATGGGACTTGGCTTAGAGATGCTGGTATGGTGTCTGGTGAAATGCATAACGCCTTGCAGCCAGATTTGCAGATCCTTGATGGAATTGTCACTAACCCTGTTTCGGATGCCTTCTGGTCTGCTGAGCAAGCTTTGCTGGCAGCAGGATGGGAAAAGGATGCTATTAATGGGCAGTGGGTCTTGGGGTCATCCCCTATACATATTCCTGGGGCACATCGTGATGTATAGGTGGATGACTTGTCTGTTCATCTTTTGCCTGTGGATTCTCAGAACTTGGCCCTTCCTCCTGAGTTGGAACTGACACTAAATCTAATCTTACTTTTACCACATACTGAGTCTACTCCTCATCCTGTTGTTTCTGGGGCAATGGTTCCACAGGCAGCATCTACAAGAGTTCCTGCTCTTCGACTTTCTTATTCAGCAGTGGCTGCCCAGAATGTTAAGAGATCTAGGCTACATTTCCCTCAGGCCCCCATGCACCATGCAAAATGCCACAATGCTATTCGCTTGCGCTATCTGAGAGGCATAGTAGAGGCATCTGATAGATTATATGTGGCTAAAGTTCTTCTTAAGGATTCTCCCAAGTTCTTTGCAGGTGAGATACATGCCTCGATTCATGTCTCGGGAGAAACAATTTTTGACATTAGTTTTAAAACCCAACAGGGTCTGGAACGTTTTTGACTGAAGTATCAAAGATTGACGACATCCCCTCTCTGGACCCCCTTTTCTGTATTGCCCTTGTCATGGCCTACTCAAAAGACTATTACTGTTCTTTTTAGAAGTGAGGGGATTAATATGAATGATTTGACACACTGGCTTAAAGTTTATTGTATGGTTCGTTTGGACCCCAAGGATATCTTTGATTCTGAACGTTTATGGATTGGGGGATGGCGGGTGAGAGTGATGCTGAAAATGTCTGATACTGGTCTGCTTAACCTCCCAGCTAGTTTTATTTTTGGATAAAGACTGAGGTGTCCTGTTCTGTTCTGGACAACCCAAGGCTTGCTACCGATGTGGTTCTGTGGCCCATCTGAGTAGTGCTTGCGACCAGGTGAAATGCACTCTCTGTGGTTCTCTGTGCCATTCGGGTTTCCATTCTGTGGAACAGGAGAGGTGCAACTTGTGTGATGAGCTGGACCACAATTTCCAAACTTGCAGTTGGGCCACTCATAATCATCATGAGTTGGCAGATGGTGCTGAACAATGGCTTTACATCAGTTTGGCACAGAAAAAGAGGATCTTTTCTCGTGAAGAGCAGAGACTGGATGACACTAATACCCCAATGTTGTACTTTCAGAATGTGGTTTGCTGTTTTCAGTACCACCCAGACAGGAGGGCACATTAACTTTGGTTCCCCTGCAACCTACGGAGGAGTTGCCTCCTCCCCCCAGTGTTGCCACTTGGAGTGGAGATGGCAGGGAATGAGAGTCCATCTCTGCCTTTGCAGGACTCCACTATTGCCATGACAGCTACACCTTGGTCTACCATTGCACAGGTGGCATCCTGATGTAAATGTGATGAAACCTCTCCCCCCTTATGCTTCTACAGGACAACCATTTCTGACAACCAGAATCACGCATAGTAAGCTTTTTAGTGATTCCTCTCGGGCTGCTTCTCTGAGTGTTGAGGCAGTTCCCACTCACAATCAGTATGACCTTTTGCAGATGGAGGGTGACCAAACAGGCAGTGACTCAAATTCTTCTTCCTTACAATCTTCAATTCCTGATCAAACAATGGATATGGAGGTACCCTGGGATTGCTCTGGTCCTCAAAAGCGCAAGGCAAAGACTAAGCACAAAGAGTCGGTCGTTCTCCGTGGCCGTCTGAAATGATGACGGATTCTTTTTTCCTTTTCCTTCTCTTTGCTGAATGTTTTCTACACATTTTGCATGCCATACTGTCAATGTTAATAGTATTAAGAACCCAGATAAACGTGATTTGTTTTTTTCCTAATTGTTTATGCATGCTGTGGGGATTGTGTTTCTTCAGGATGTTCACTATCATTCTTTGCAGGAACTTGCACTAGCCTCGAGGGCATGGTACCCCGGCCCCTCATTTTGGTCTCTTGGTCAAGAAGCATGTTCTGGGGTTGGTATCTTGATCAATTGCCCAGATGTTGCACTGGTGAAGCTCTATGATATGGTCCTGGGTAGGGTTTTGATTTTAGATGTTAACTTTTGCCATGTTTTATATTGCTTAATTAATGTCTATGCCCCTCAAACTAAGGCTTTGAGAGTAGATCTTTTTAAGTTGATCCACCCTTTTTTACACACCTCACAGTTTGTCATTTTTGGTGGTGACCTGAATTGTGACCTTTCCCTGAAGGACAAAACTGTGACTTCTTGTACTACAAATTTTTTTTCTGATTCTACTTTTTTGTCCTCCATGCTCGGAACTCCACGCCTGGTGGATGTGTATCAATCTCATGCTGATTTGCATATGCTCTCTTTTCACAAAGGTTCCTTGGCCACGAGGATTGATTTTCTTTTCATTTTCCAGCGGCTGCCCATTCAGGAAGCTAAGGTAACAGTGGCTGAATTTTTGGACCATAATATGTTGTCTGTCATGCTGGGGGCGGTGTCCTCCATTAAAAAGGGTCCGGGGGTGAATGCTTCCTTGTTGCTGGATTTCTTCTTTCAAACTTCTCTTCTTGATCTTTTAAAAGCCAGGAAGTCAGTTTTTATTCTCTATTATGAGGCCGTTCAGTGGTGGTTAGATACTAAACAAGATTTGGGATCCTTTTTTAAAGGTTATAGTAGATATTTATGCCAGTCTGTTTATAAGGATTATTTGGCTATCAGGACTCAATTACAGAGGCTAATGTCTTTATCTGTGTTGACGAGACAGGATTATGTTTCCCAGATTCAGGTTTTGAAAAATCAGTTACGCATGTTAAATTTGGAAAAAGCCCATTCTCTGCAACATCAGCAGCAATTTGGAACATCCGGATCTGTGGAGTCAGTTTTCCATATGAATCATGCCATTTTCGGGTAGGGAAGAAAGAAATTTTGACTTTATGATCACTATGGTCATATGGTTGACACGAATGCCGAGATCATGAAAGTAGTTGCTGCATATTCTGGTGTGAAATATGGGCCTATGGCTTTTGATATGGCCCAGGACAATGTTTTGCTTTCCCAGGTTGCTTTTCCAGGGCTCTTGGATGTTGAGGGTAATTTGCTGGGACAGGCTATTCAGGTGACTGAGGTCATGGAGGCAATCCATACCCTGAACAATAATACGGCTCTGGGCCCTGATGGCCTGCCTCTGATGTGTATAAATTTCTAGCTACTGAACTGGGGGATGAATTGACTGTGATGTGCAGTTGTTTGTTACAAAGTCCAGACATTCCCCTACAATTTAATATGGGGTCTTTGATTTATTTATGTAAAAAAGGAGACAGAAAGGCTTTATTCAACTGGAGGCCGATTAGCTTATTGAATACTGATTTTAAAATATTATCTAAAATTCTGGATAAGCAATAGATGTCTATTGCAAAAGGGGTTATTTCAGAAGCTCAGACTTCTTCTGTCCCTGGCCACTGCATTCAGGATCATTTGATTTTATTGAGGAAGATATTTGATAAAGGCAATTTGGATCTTCTGGAGGGCTATGTTCATTCTTTGGATCAACAACAAGCATTTGATGCAGTCAGTCATGACTTTTTGTGATTTGTCATGGAATAATTTCAGATTCCTTCTGTTTTTATTCGCTGGCTCAAATTGCTCTATAAAACTGCAACAGTTTTTCCTGTAGTTAATGGGTGGAGAGGTCCCCTGGTTGGGATTAAATGAGGGATATGGCAGGGGTGCCCCCTTAGTCCTATCCTATATGTGTTTTTTCTGGATCGCTTATTAAGGCTGCTTCAACATTCTCCTCTCCTGTTCCCTCTGGGTACTACAGTCGTGCTTCGAGCACCTACAATACTTGCTTATGCGGATGATATGTGCCTTTTGTTGAAACATGAAGCCTCTATATTGGAAGCCTTATGCTTATGCTCTCTTTTTGGGTCTGTGGCAGGGGCTAGGCTTAACATGCAGAAATGCATAGAGAAGACTTTGGGTTTGCATGGTGGTGCCCTTCCTTCAGTGGGTGGGATCATGCTGCAGGCAGGACCTATTAGGATTTTGGGTATTCAGGCTGGTGTGGAACACGGGGATGTTCATAATTGGGAAAATAAATTGGCTATTGCCCACTGCAAGTTTTCTGGCAGGAATCATTGGAAGATGGGGAAAAAGAAAAGGGTCTATTTGATTAATACATTCCTGATCCCTTTTTTTTTTATTTCTCAGCTATGTTTTCCACCACCCAAACCATTAGAAACTCGCTTATTGGTAATTTTTTTCCAGGAAGTTTGGGGGAGTAGACTTAACCCTATAAAATGGAATATCTTATATCTCCCGATTAGTCAAGGAGGCTTAAATATGGTCCATCCTTTATTGTTTTTTAATAGTGTTTGTTTTATGGTCAGTTTACACCCTGTTTTGGTTCATATGAATAAAGGGTAGGAAATGTGGGTTTTTCGACACTATACACTACTGGTTTTGGTTATGGGAGGGTAATGTTTTGAAGCTTGTAAAACAACTGCAATTTGCCTCTCCTTATTGGTAGAATGCTGTTACTAGACTGAGGCAGTGGAAGGTCACCACCTATGGGATTATTACTTTGCAAGGGAAAGGTTTGTATAATGCCTTACTGGGCACGGTGTGTCCTGTTACCCAGATTTGTACTCATTGTCTGGATGGTAATAAAACAGCTTGGTTTACACTGTTACATAACCTCAGGTTCCCTCCTCATGTCTGGGATCTTCATTGGCTCAGTTTACATGATAGGATTAATGTTAAGGACAACCATAAGCATAAGCAGATGGAGGAGAGAATTTGTAGCAGACCAGAATGTATAGCTCAACTTGAGACTACTGATCATTTGTTTTTTCTTTGTTCGTTTATTAAAGATGTTTGGTCTTTTTTAGCTGCTGCTGTCTGGGGGCTCCAATTTTTACTACTGTGTCTTGGGACAATCTAATGAATGGGGAGACCCATGGATCATGGCAGGTGTGGGAGGGAGACATGATTAGTTTGATTTTTACCATTTGTAAATGGCATATTTGGAATGTTCACTGCTTATTTTCCTTACAGCAAAAACAATGTACTTACTCTGAATTGGTAGGGAGAATAACCAAGGACCTTAAAGCTATTTTCATGAAGGAAAGAAGGTCATTGCAGGAGGAACTCTGGCTTCGGAAATGACATGATTTACCTTGGATCACAGATTCGGATGCCCCCATTATGTAAGGGTTGTTTCTGGGCTTTAGGGACCCAGTAGGTTACTGTCAGTCCTGTTGCTTTATGTATGCTGTATTTGCTTGCTTTTTTCCCTTTTCTTTTTCTATTTTTTTCCATTCTGTTGTCTGCAGTGTTTTCTTTGTATATTATGGACAGGTATTTTCTGTACTAGTGTTTCACTTTTGAGTGTTGCCTTCAGTTGTTATTTTTTTTCCTTTTTGGACTTTATTGTTGTTGTTTCCTTATGTAGTTTCTGTGTTTAGTAAATTTCCCCTTACTCTTTGAGAACTGCCATGGGATCTGTAACATCCACCTGAACTAACATCAGAACAGGCAGGTGTATTAACTCTTAGCTTTCCCTCTTTCCAGAACCTCGTTATTGATCCCTAAATAAAGTCCCTTGTCTGGTGTGTACTTACAGTACTTACTGTTTCCTTGTATACTATTTTGCTGTTCATTATTATTAATCATATTGTGCATATGGGGGGGGTAGAGATGTAAGGAAGTACTTCTTCACTGAAAAAGTGGTGGATGCCTGGAGCAGTCTTCCAGTGGAGGTGGTGGGGGTAAAAAGAGAGGTGGGCTTAAAGCATGCATGGAATAGGCACAAGGAAATCTTAGGGAGCGGGGGGGTGGAGATCAAGTAGGATCTGCAGTGGCAGTATAGGCAGGGACAAATGGACAGATTGGATTAGCCAAGAGGTCCTTATCTGCCATCAAATTCTATGTTTCTATATGTAAAGTGATAAGGGGGTCTGAGCATAATAGTTCGGTGTCCTTCAGTTTTGGTGTGATCTTTCATTTCCTGTGAGGAAGAACATTAGTTGAAGAGTCCCTATATAGTAGGCAGAGGCACAGCCCAATTCAGTATACCTGAATACCACACAAACTCGGGCATCATTCAGATGAAAATCTAAAGATATTTTTATTTATACTAATGCCCCAGGTAGTTATGCACCTCATGGGTGGGGTGGCTTAAAATCACAGTCCTCTGTCTGAGACAACATTATTTTCATAGCAAGAAACTGTGATGCCAGAACTAAATGATTATGATTTCACTTGGAAAAATGTAGCAAAAGTATAAATAAAATGCTTAAATATAATTTCCAAAGTTTATCCAGGTAACACTTTAACTCTGCACTTTAGCAGTTTTGCTTTATAAACATGATGTTTCACTTATTACAATTTGCTAGAGAATATTTTGTATGCTCACCGTGCACATACGTGCAGTGAACATTTTATTAGAAGAGTGGCTTTTGAGGGATGTGACACTGTCAATCCAAGGCAGAGCGATCTGCATAGGACTCATCAGTATCACACCAGTCATCAGCCTTCATCAGGTCATGACAGTGTTCTAGATTGCTAGGCAGAAACTTGATGTATTTCAAAAGAAAGAGCCAACCCAATGATAGGTCGTCTCTTCCCTTTGATCTACGCCACCCAGCAAGCACAGGTGATCTGTCATGATCAGTCTGCTGAGGTTGAATTCTACCTTGTAACATAGAAATCACTGCTCTTTCTGTTTCCCCACCCAACTCTCTCACTCAGCTCCCACCATCCCACATCCCCCCAACAAACATAACACCAACAACAGGGGTGCCCAGTCCTCCAGTGTTGCTACCTGAAATAAAGGAAACTGTCCCTCATATTTATTTTTAAATACACCCTGTAAAAAGAAATCATCCATCAATGTTTGTTGCTGCCCTGCCATAAGTGTCCCCCAGCCCAACCCATGTTAGTTTTCTGGCAGGGGTGCCCAAGCCCTTTTGGCTTCTACCCACCACCATGCCCAATATAACACTGACACTGGGTGCCCAACCTAGTGTCATGACCTGAAATAAAGAAAATGATTTCTTGTATTTTTTTAATAAATCCTGTGAAAAAGAAAAACATCCATTGATGTTGCTTGTGGCTGTTACTGTCACTCAACCTGACACTCCCACTCAGCACCCAACACACCATACCCCCCCCCAACCTCTTACTACTCACCGTGGGTCCAATGCCATAATCCACTCTGGACCATAGACACATCTTCACTCTTCAATGCTGGACCATGAACTGAGGAAATCATGTATGTAAGCCAGTGTACAGCATTTCAATGAGGTTTTGAATTTAGTGGTACAGCCTGGCCATTTTTGAATATTTTTACCCCAAATTTTCAACATGGCTTTCTTTGGACATCACCTCATGAACAATGGCAGAGAAATTAGACAAATCTGTCCTGAAAGGCAATTTTGCAGTCACTGCACAAAGTCACCTTTTGAGCAGGAGCTGAAAATGTACTCCACCCTTTTTCATGATGCGGGGTAATAAGAAGGTCTAAGTTAAAAATGTGGGGTAAAATATAAAAAAAACAACAAAGTAATGAGCCTCTTTTGAAATTTGTGAACGCAGGCTTGCAACTTTGGTAATTTTCAATATTTTGATCCCTAATGCTCAAGGTAGCCATTTCATCACAGCACCTCATGAATGTTGTAGCTGTCATTTTTCAGATTGAGGCGAAAATGTGTTTTCAGGTCCTAAAAGGTGATTTTGCGGTTGTTATGCAAAATCATTTTTCAGCCAGGGGTTGAAAAATGTTTCTGCCCTTGTTCATGAGTTGTGGTTATAAGAAGGCTATGTGGGGTAATAAAAAGGCTGTTGAAAATGTTGGGTAAAAATATGAAAAAACAACAAACGTTACTGTATCAGTCAATGTTGCAATTTTTCAAAGCACACTCATAACTGGTAATTTTCAATATTTTGACCCCAACTTTTTAACATAACCATTTTTACATCACCTCATGAATGTGACAGTTGTTATTTCTCAAATCAAACCCAAAATG
Source organism: Neoceratodus forsteri (assembly GCA_016271365.2). Classification (NCBI taxonomy): domain Eukaryota; kingdom Metazoa; phylum Chordata; order Ceratodontiformes; family Ceratodontidae; genus Neoceratodus; species Neoceratodus forsteri. The sequence continues at coordinate 379,864,194 of CM057449.1, forward strand.
TTTTGTAACACTTGTGGCACAAAATGACATTTCAGCCATTGTTTTATAAATGACTTGGCAGCTGAGTTTCAACACAAAGAAATGCAAAATAATGTACTTGGGCATAAGAACCCAGGGGCAACATAACAACTAGGAGGAGAGGTATTAATAGTAGCAAACCAGGAAAGGGACTTGGGGGTGATAATTTCTGATGACCTAAAGGTAGTGAAGCAATGTGATGAAGCAATAGGGAGTCTGGAAGGATGTTTGGTTGCATAGGAAGGGGAATCACAAGAAGACAGAAGGAGGTAATAATACCCCTTTACCCCTATACAAATCACTGGTTAGGCTGCACCTTGAGTAGTGTGTAGACATAGAGAGGGTGGAGGCAGTATAAGGAGGGCAATCAAAATGGTGCATGGCTTGCATCAAAAGCCCTATGGGGTAAGGCTCAAGGAACTTAACATGTACTCCATGGAGGAAAGGAGGGAAAGGGGGGATATGATACAGACATTCAAATACAGTACCTCACAGGCAAAAACAAGGTACAGGAAGTAAGTATTTTCCACAGAAAAAGATGCTCAAGGCCAAGGGGTCATGCTATGAAGTTAGAAGGGGGAGGCTCAGAGGAAATGTGAGGAAGTACTTCTTCACAGAGAGAGTAGTAGTCACATGGAACAGCTTACCAGCAGAAGTGGTGGGGGCAGAAACAGTGACAGGGTTCAAGAATGCATGGAACAGACACAGAGGGATCTTAATGGTCAGAGGCAAGTCTGGAGGCCGATTAGGGTCTGCGATGTCACTATAGGTAGAGAAAATAGAGCAGACTAGCTGGCCATTAAGTCCATATCTGCCGACAGATTCTATGTTTCTTTGGCACTTGTCATGTTCAGAAGGTGTGGTCATAAAAAGATTATGTTGAAAATTTGGGGTAAAAATGTAAAAAGTCAACTAAGTTAAGAGCAAATGAATTGTTTCAACATTTGCTCATAACTTTATTTTTTGCAGATTTTGGCCCCTAATGTTCAACAGATCCCTTGTTTTACCCCACATCCTGAACATGGCAGGTGTCATTTTTCAAATCCCCTCTGGAACTTGTTTCCACAATTGTATGGAGAAATCACATTTCAGATGGGATTTTAAAAATTTCACCTGTCTTGATCACAACATCAGGTCATAAAAAGACTGCTAAACATTTGGGGTCAAAATTAGGGAGCCCACTTAAAAGTAGATATTGCCTCTTAGCTGCCCTATCCTGGATTATTACAATCTAACAATGTGTCAAAGGAGGCCACCACTGAAAATTAGATATTGCATCTCATCTGCTCCATCCTGGGTAAATATATAATAAAAATGTATATAAGCAAGACCCAGTACAACAGCAATATCACTGGCGAACATTCGGCACTGACAAATGCTTGTTTTATTTTCAATTGCCTTTTCTAGGGCTTAGAACTGACTAGTAGTCTATCTAGGAAGTGTGTGTACAAATAATTTTATTGCCCACAAATGACCTTGTAGTGCCTTTTGTTTAAGATAGTAATCTTACCATGATAACGGGCATAAACAGCAACTGTGAGGTCAGTTAGGGGGCAGTCAGAGTCTTTCTGAAATGCATAGAAAAATAAGTACAGCTTTGCATTATCTGAAATATTTAGTTGATCCATCACAGGAGAAAGTGAAAAAACAAAACTGGAAAACACTAAATTTAAAGAGCAGCTGATGCCTTAGGGAAAACTTTGGAAAACAAAAGCTGGACACAATACAGCTTCTATTTCATAAATGTTCTATATATTTCTCCTTTCTTTTATTTGTTACTGAAGAAATCCCCCCAAAACAAGATATTTATCACTTGAAATTCATCTGCCTTTATAGCTTACTCCCTACTTGAAAGCATAATGCTCTGTCGTGACATCACAGCCTGTTGCCATGGGAATAACTTTGACATTACAAGCAGTGTATTATGGCATCAGGCTAGGAAGCAGCAATAGGAGCTGTTGAACCCCAAGGAACAGCTATCCTGTTTTCATGCATTTGACCTCAATAATAAATAATGGGGATAAGCAATACAGAGCTAATTAGAAATATAAGATGCTTTGTGTCCAAATATACTGTTTTTCAAAGTTCTTCTTGAGGCGTCAGTGGCTCAAAAAGGACATTAACTGGCTGGAGAAAGTCCAGAGTAGGGCTACAAAATGATAGCTGGTCAGCAGGGCAAGGCATATGAGGAGAGGTTGAGGGCGCTGAACATGTGCTCCCAGAAAGACAGGGGGGAGAGAGAGAGAGAGAGAGAGAGAGAGGGGGACATGATTGGGACCTTCAAGTACTTGAAAGGGATAAATAAGGTTGATAAGGAGAGTCTCTTTAATCTGAGTAGCAACCATAACATGAGGGGGCACAGTCTTAAGCTGGAGGGTGGGAGGTTTAGGAGAGAGATCAGGAAGCACTTCTTCACAGAGAGAGTGGTGGACCCTTGGAATGCACTGTCGGAAGAGGTCATCTCATTGAAGACAGTGGGCAGCTTTAAGAAAGGCTGGGATAGGCATGGGGGAAGGTAACGATCATGGGTAGGGAGGATGGGAGATGTGGGAAGGGAGGGCAGGAACATTAGCTCAAGCTATGGACCATGCAATATGAGCAGACTTGATAGACTAAATGGCCTTCTTCTATTGGCTTCTTCATATGTTCATATGTTCTTTATGCATAATTGTTAAGAAAATGTTGTAGTTTTTAGCCTTTTACATTAGTGGAGTGTTGGTGTGGGGTTTTCAAAGTGGATCATCATGGATCTACCCACCCTATCAACAACTGTTAAGACCATCCATTAGCTGGTCTAACAGCATCACCCTGTCAGATGCTCTTGCATCTGAAATGTGAGCACTTTCGCAGTGAAATAATGATGCAAGAGTCATCATGTTGATGCACGCTGCCACAAACTGAAGCAATTGTTGCAACCCACTTGCAGTGCTTAAAAATAATTGAGACCAGCACCAGCAAGTTTGGTAGATCTTTACCGATGCTGGCACAGGTTACTTCTGCATCTGCATTGGTGTCTCTGCAATTCTGCCCTTGCTCTTTAAATCTTTGTTCACTGAATCAAATCCTTTACCTCTCCATTCTCTCGCTACACACTATAGCTCTTCTTCCACTGTCCCATCTCTTCATCACCTTTCTCACCTACCATTTCTTAACTTCAACGGCCTACACAGCCAGTATAGTGTTATGTTTGTGCAACTGTGTTAGTTTGGTTTTGGCCATTCACACTCTCTATTGTAGAGGAATTGCCACCAAGTAGGGGTACCAAAGGCAAGAAACCCTCAAAGAGGGTTCCACCCCTAGAGTTGTCACTGGACAATTCCCGTGGCTAAAGGTACCTTAGGAAGGATCCCAAAAAAGAAATGTAGTATGAAGCATATAAGCAAGCAGGAGCTGTGACATAGTAGTAGAATAAAGCATCAGGCAGCTTGATGACATAACGAGATGCTTAGGTTTGTGTGGCATGATTCGATGTTGCGTTGAGAATGAGGGGACCTTCTAAGGATAGAGGGAATGGCAGGGACACCATACACCTCCATCCAACAGTGGAACCTACCTAAAGAAACTAGGGAACACTACTATGCTAACTAACAGTTATGACCTGAGGCACGGAGGAGAGAAAAAAAACCCTATGAGGAGGAAATCTCTGGGGATCCAAGGCCTAAGTCGCCTTCCCTCTAGGCTTGGGATATTTTATGTAGTGACTGCTCTGCTGCTGCAATTTGGAGACCCAATTAAAGGAAGGTGGAAAATATTCCAATTTAGAGGAAAACTCTTACTCAATCCCTCTAGCGGGAATCTGTGGAAGGTTGCAAGAGTGCTCTGCAACATGGGGAGCAACCAGGCAGGAGGAAGAGAGCAACGACTGCTGAGGCATTCACCTGGCCTTCTCACCTTAAACACAAACCAGGTGAACCAGAGACAGTCGTAGGGAGAATGCGGTGAAGGTGCCTTGCTAGGGAAACCACTAAAGCAAATGGAGAACCATTGGAGTGGAACCACTAGAGTCAAAGGAGATCGGAGTAACCGCCCTTCACAGCTAGTCTTAATTTCTAAACCAGGAACTGCTGTTGCAGAGCGAACAGCTAAAGCCAAGCCTGGAGTGAGGACATTCCCAGCTATGGATCAGGTGAGAAGGACACCACCCCAAGTCGGGCATGCTCAAGATGCGGACTTAGAATGCAGAGCAAGACCAATGGCTGCAGGGAACCCTGTGCCAGAATGGTATGGCTGGCATGACCCAGAAACTGATAAGGAGACGAAAAACTGGTGAGCAGCTGAATGAGCACTGGTATGCTGAGACATTAATGAGCGTTAAGTGCTGAGACCTTGCAAAGGTCAGATGCAGTAGTGAGTGCAGCAGACATCCCAGAGGCCGAAGCCAAGAGGATGGTGGTAGGCATGAAGCAATGATTGTGTAAGCAAGAGTGAACCTACATGTAGGTCTGAAAAACATAGTAGCAAAGGAGTAGCACTGGAATTAGTGAGGCAAGCCAGCCAGGCATGGAAAGCCAATAAAGGTGACAAATACTCTTAGGATTTTCCAGCGGTGGAGACAGTATTTAGAACATAATAATTAGCCACATGGGGCCACAACTCCCCAAACACCTCCAAGTCCCCGCCGTAGGAAAAATAAAGTGATGAAAGGACCGAGACCCACATGCAGGTATTGAAACTAATTTACAGCATCAGCAGTAGCTCAGCTGACCTCAGCATATAACAGGGTGTAGTAACAGGGTATACAAACATAGAAGCAGCATCTGTATTGAGTACACTGAGTTGTAAACTGCAATAAACATAAAATAAAAGGAGGCACAATGCTCTGAAAGCAGCTGTCACCAGGCAGTGCAATGAAACTGCAGCAATGAGATAGTAGAATGAGTTGAGACAGCATGATTGAGCTGCTTAGCTAGGGTTCAGAGTGAGCCTGAATCAGGTGGAAACAAGTATGCAACATGAAGAGCAGCTATGGTTAAGCTGAAACACACAGATAATATTTGCAGTTGCACGGCAAGTAATTTGAGAGTTGTGAGTAACTGAAAGTAAGTAGTATGAGCTCTGGAGCAGCAATATGGTAGGAGCTTAGAAAAAAAGCCCCAAAAAGACAAAACCAAAGCACATACACATGGAAAACAGAGAACTAAGACCCAAAACAAAAAACAAAGACACGCAAAGAACACAAAAAGCAAGGAGCAAGGACAGAAAGAAACACATAGCTGGAAGCAAAATACAAACCAGAAGCAGGAAAACAAACATCGAAATCCAGCAGAGACAAACAGCCATCTCAGAGGACAGACCAACAGAGCTTCCATCAGGCAAAGAAAAAGTGCTTCAGGAGGCTGAGAAGAACTGCTTATGTAGCTTAGGAAGTGGGAGTGGCTGGCTGCTTGTCCACTGAACTACAGACCCAGCCTTCCAATTACCTCCCACACTTCCTATCATACTCTCATACTCCTTCATCTTACCAGCTTCCCTCTCCGTCTGTACCTTCATTTACAAGTATTAACTTGGCATTTCATGAATTGATTAGAGAGGCTTGCATGGCTCTCATGTCCTCCATCATGTTGTCTCCCACCAACCTCTGCTATCACACTCCTCTTTCCTTCTCCCATCTTGCACCACTTCATTTTGTTTCCCCATTCCTCCCTTCACCATCTCCCCTACACTGTAACCTTAGCTCATCCTATTACTACTCTGTCCTACTTCTCCTCCTACCCCCAACTGCTTCCATCTCTCTTTCACGCTCTTCTACCTCCCTTTTATCTCTTTCCTTCTCCATCCCCAAACACTCTTCTTGGCCCTGTGCCATCCATATTCCCTACTTTTGCTATATATTTATTTATTGTATTTTATAAGGTGCCCTGAGCCTAAGGGATAGAGCACCTAAGAAATAAAATACAGACTTTCTTGGTCCTTCCTGTAGAACATAATTGGCTGCTGTAGTCCTTAGTAGAGATGCAGTGAATTTAAACTTCCCCAGCATAGTTGGTGCAAAGTCAGGAACTTCACACTACTCTTAGAGAGGTAAAGTTTTCCCACCTCACCCCAACTTTGTGCAATGAAGTTTTTTTAAGCCTTTTTTAAATTTGTAAGCCACCAGCACCCACTGTGGTAAATGTTCTCCCCACAACCCATACCTTTAGGAATGAGGTACCCCACCCTGCCAGCCTCTAGCACCAACCTTCCTCCTCCCCCACACAGTCTGAGTGAAAACTAGTATAATAAAGATAATGTATCATGAAGTACATACCCAACCCCCACCAGCACCACGTCATGTAAAAAAAGCCCCTTATGCCTGTCCCCCCAAGTCAACAATCAGAATGAACCCCATCCTACTTTACCCTCTAGTACTCAACTTCCATCTCTCCCCCCCCAGTCCCACACCTAAAGGATAATGTCAATGTGCTAACCTATAAAAAAAAATGAAAAGTATCAAGCACTGGAGCAAGTGAGAGCCCTCTTCACTTGGTATCCTACGATAGAATGAATGAATGAATGAATGAATGATGTACTCACTCATAGTGACAAGCAGACAATCAGGTGTTACTAAAGGTGAGGCTATCATCATTCATTCATTGTACTGCAAGACATTGAGTGAAGAGAGCATCTCACTCAATCCAGTGCTAGACTGCTTTCTTTTTTTAAAGGTCAGCAGTGACTGTATCCTTTAGATCTAGAGTTGACGGGATGAGAAAGGCTAGGTGCAAGAGTGTGGGGATTTCACTCTGATTGTTGACTCAGAGGGGGACAAGTACAGGATGGCGTAGGTGGATGGTGTGTGTGTTTTTCATGTGACCTGGTGTGGGTGGTGGAAGGGCTACTTACTATATGATACATTGTCCTTATTATAGTAACTTCAACAGAACTGTGGGGTGCAGGAGGGAGGTTGTGCTAGAGACTGGCAGCATGGGGGTAATAAAGGCAAGGCAAGGTATTTTTTTATATAGCACCCTATCCAGAAGGCTCAGGGTGCTAAACAAATTACACAAACTACACAAAATGAGTAAAAGAATAAAAAGGATATATGTAAATATTTAAAACATCAAGATTGTGTTGTAATAAGTATCTAAATGATAAGCTAAAATAAAGAAATAGGGTTTCTTAAATAGTTTCACTGATGGGAAACTCCAAAGATTGTAGAAAAGGGAGTTTCATATCAGCAAAAACATAGAAACCTAGAAACATAGACTTTGACGGCAGATAAGGACCACTTGGCCCACCTAGTCTGCCCATTTCCCTACCTATTGGATAAGCTGCAGATCCTAGTTAACCAACAAGCTACTTCTTCCTAACTCCCACCAGAATTGCCTTATGTCTGCCCCATGCATTCTTGAATTCCCCCACTGTTTTTGACCACACAACCTCCTCAGGAAGGCCTTTCCATGCGTCCACCACCCTCTCCGTGAAAAAATACTTCCTCACATTGCCCCTGAGCCATCCCCTCTCTATTTTTTAATTGTGCTCCCTTATTCTTGCACATCTCTTTTTCTGAAAGATGCTACCCTCTTGGACTTGGACTTTGTTGATTCCCTTGAGGTACTTGAAAGTTTCTATCATGTCCCACCTCTCCCTCCTTTCCTCTAGGGTATACATATTATGCTCTTTTAGTGTCTTTTCATATGGCTTCTGGTGCAGACCCTGCACCATTTTAGTTGCCCTCCTCTGGACTGCCTCTATCCTGTCTATGTCCTTGTGGAGATGGGGTCTCCAGAACTGCACACAGTACTCCAAATGGTGTCTCACCAACTATCTGTACAGAGGGAAAACAACTTCCTGTTTTCTACTGGTGATGCCTTTCCCTATACATCCTAGTATCCCCCCCAGCCCTCCTTACTGCCTTCTCACATTGCCTGCTTACCTTTAGGTCATCTGATATGACTACCCCCAGGTCCCTTTCCATTTTTCTTATTGTTAGTGCCTCGCTCCCCATTGTGTACTCTTCCACTGGGTTTTTATTTCCCAAGTGCATTACTTTGCTCTTCTTTACATTGAATCTATGCAGCCATACTTTTGACCATTCCTCCAACCTTGTCAAGTCCCCTCTCATCCTTTCCACCCCCATTTGGGTATCAACCCTGTTGCAGATCTTTGTGTCATCTGCAAAGAGGCATATTTTTCCTTCCAGTCCCTCTACAATGTCACTTAAAAAGACATTAAAAAGGACCAGTCCCAGTACTGAACCCTGCGGCACCCGGCTAGCAACCCGTCTTTCTTTGGGGTGGACTACATTTACTATTACCTTCTATGTCCTGTTATCAAGCCAGTTTTTTTCCCAGGTTACCACTCTGGGCCCCACTCCCAGGCTGGCTAACTTGTTTATTAATCTTTTGTGTGGTACTGTGTCAAATGCCTTGCTAAAGTCTAGGTAGACCATGTCCACAACCCCTCCCTGGTCTACTACTTTGGTCGCCCAGTCATAGAAATCTATTAGCTGCGTCTGACATGACCTTCCCACTGTGAATCTATGCTGTCTTGGGTCCTGTGCCCTGATGGCCTCTAGCTATTTAACAGTTCTTTCTTTCTTTCAGAAGTGATTCCATCATTTTCCCTACCACTAAGGTCAAACTAATAGGTCTGTAGTTTTCTCTGCTTTGCTCCCACTTTTGTGAAGGGGAATCATATCCCCCTCTTCCAGTCCTCAGGTACCACCCCATCCTCCCATGATTTGTTAAAAAGGGTAGTCAGTGGTGTCACTAGTTCTCCCCTTAGTTCTTTTATACACCACTGAGAACACCCTTTCAATAGAAAGATTAAGATATGCCCTCAGGACAGCCAAAGAAAGATCCTTGGTAGAGCAGAGCAGTCAATCAGGTGCATACTAGGATAAGATGTCTTTAAAGAGCTAGCGTACTGACTGGAGTTAATAGTAATTTTCAGATACAGTCGGCCATCACTTCCTATATCTGAAGTATTTTTACTTTTCTGTTTGTTATTTAGAATATTTTCCACCTGGCAGTACTGAGCTAATGTGTGGAGCAACACTCTTCCTGAAGGCTAAAAAAAAGTCATTTATGTTCCTCCCACAACATCATCAGACATGTGACCAAACATATCAAGGCATCACAATCCTTGTAGCCTGTGCAGTGACTTTCACAAGTTACCTATCAAAATGCAGGAAACTTTGACATCAGTAGTACCCAAGAAGAGCCAATCCCTGCTGCTTCATATGAAAGAGAATAATCTGTCAGTGAGATTTGTTTCTCCTTGGTTACTAGTGATGTCACAGTCAGTCAGTGTAGTCTCAGTGTTGATGATATAGTGGAAGAAACAGAACTGACTTTATTTTTAGCCACCAGACTATGTGCTGCTCCACACATCACCCCAATACTGTCAGGTGGAAAATCTTCTAATTAGCAAATAAAAGAAAAATACTTCAGATATAAGAAGTGATAGCTGACTACATCTGATAGTTACTATTAATTCCAAGCAATACAGTAGCTCTTTAGGCTAGTCAGATCACAAGCTGTGTAGATCATTGTAGTTTAACAATGTGATCCTGTACGTCATGGACTACCGGACTGGGAGCCAGTGCAGCTACCGCAGCACATGCATGAAATGTTCTTTGTATGATGATTCAGAGATCAACCTGGCCACGGCATTCTGCACAAACTACAGGCAGTGCAGTAAACTCCCTTACAACCTTAGGTAAAGAGCATTACATTAGTCTAGTCTTGAGGTCATGAGTGCATGCAGCAGGGTCACCAGGTTCTCTTGACATGGTAGGTTTTAATCCAGGAGATGTTTCTGAGTTGGAAAAATCCATTGTGGACTACAGCCAACACATGATGTACAAGTGTCAGGCCACAGTCCATATTGACTCCAAGATTTATTTTACCATATATATGCACAGCAGCCAGAGTAATGCCATTCAGAGATGACAATATGATGGTATCTCATCTGACCGATGTCATATGAGAACCTGGTTCCATCAGTAACAACTTCGTCTTGTTCGGGTTAAAACTCAGCCAGCTAATAGCCATCCAGTTTCAGATCTCCTGAAGACACTGCACTAATACCAAGACTGCTGCCTTCCCATCAGGTGTAAAAACACAGGTACAGCTCAGTGTGATCTGCACAGCAGTGAAAACTCACACAGTACCATCCGATGACCTATCCCAATGGCAGCATATACACTGTAAATAACAGGGCTGATATCCCCAACCCCTGCAAAATCCCTCAACTGACCATCACTGGCCATGAAGATGACTATCTGTGATCTGCCAGTCAGGAAAGACTCAAACCACTTCAGAGCTGTCCTGGCGAGTCCCTCATACAGTATTCCATAAGGCAGTCTATGGGCACTTCATGATCCACAGTGTCAATCGCTAACAACGGAATGAGAATACCGAGTCTAGATCATTCAACCCTATCTCTACACCTCACATCTGCATCACCCTTCTCAGTTACACACTAAAATAACCTCATCTCTCTCACAGGGAATGCTGGGTACGTCATTTCTTTTTTTTTATGAGTTTGCTTCATTCAGGTTTTATCATCAAATGGTAGCACAACAACTAACAAACAATGGGAGAACACTCAGTAAAGAAAAAAATGAATATAAAATTATACAGAAAAATAGACTGCACACAATGAACCCCCTCCCTATCCCACCACTCAGTCAGGGGAGTCAGCCTGCTAAGCCAAATGGATGTAAGTAGCCAAGGATTCACACAATCAAGCCAGAGGTAGGGGCCCACAGACAATAGAGGTATGAGCCAGGTGCAGATGCTATGCCAAATCTGCGATGCTTAGTAAAGCATACAGCACCTCCTAGTGATGAAGGAAAGTTGCTTGTCTATGTCATGAAAAAGTGAGCATTTTTTCCATATGGAGAGCCTGCAAGGTTTCTGCATGCCATTTCTGGACTGTAGGAGCAGATATGTCCTTCCAGTGACATAAAATAACTTTCTTAACAGCCAGTCTGACAAACATGAAGTGGTGTTTTTGATGACTCATGAGAACCTCCACTCACAAGCCCAGCAGGCAGGCCTTGGAGGTGAAGGTATCCTGCAGACACAAGAGATGGTGAAGCTGTTGAGCAACATGGTGCCACAGTGTCTGGATCTTAGGGCAATCCTAGTGGATGTGCTTTAGCATGCCAACCTCAGATCCACATCTGGGGCACAAGGGAGAGTCTAGTATCTTCCCGGCATGACATTTTTCAGGGGTGTAATACATATTTTGTAAGATTTTAACCTGCATTAACCAGTGGTCTATAAGATTTTAACCTGCATTAACCAGTGGTCTATTTTGACTCTGGGCTTCTTACACCTTAGTATGAACCTTACACCTTAGTATGATTTATGGGTGGTGCGCCAAATACTTTACCAATTGCAGTTGGAGGAATCCCAAGAAAGGGCTTCCTCCCAATAAGTGGATGGATGCCCAAATCTGTGCGGCACCAGAGCACAAATGGTTTTGTACAAAGAGGAAATGGGGTGGGACGCACTAATAAGTTGTATCAATTGTAGCAAACCTGTGGAGTCTGGGTTTTTGGGGGTCGGGTGCCAAAGGCTCCCACCATCGCATGCCTAACCTGAAGATAAAAGAAAAAATATTTTGAGGGAAGATGACAATTGTCTTGAAGTTGAGCAAAAGTGGCTCAATAGTCATTGTAGGTGAGATTGGCAGCTGCGAATGGGCCTTTTGCCTACCAATTAGGCTGGTGCAGGGGGAGTCCGCTGATACAGAAATTATGATTATGCCATAGGGGTTGTACCAGTGATGCCGCTAAAGGGGTTTTAGAAAGCCATAATAGTTGTGTATGAATGATGAGGGATGTAGCAATCGGGGTATCCTTAAATGCCCTAGGTAAAGAGGCTGCCTTTGTGTAGATCAAAGAGGAAAAGGTAAGGCTGTGTTGAGCACAAAGGTCTTCCTCTATGGTAAGCCATTCAGGATGGTAGGAGGCATTATAAGGAGGAAGAGGGGAGCCCCAATGAAGGTACTGTGCTCTTTGCATTGCGTGGTAGTAGATTAGGAAATCAAGGAGACCAAGGTTTTTGGCTGATTTATCAGCTGCTAATTTGGCATAAGCACATCTGGGATGCCTATCTTGCCAGAAGAAAAAGGAGATGATGCCTTGGTGAGTTTGGAACCAAGTAAGATGAAGCCAAATGGTGAGCATATTAAGAGAGTATAACAGGTGAGGGAGGATGTTCATTTTGAGGATATTGATCCTGCCCCACTATGTAAGGGAAGAGAGGCCCACCTGTGAAGATCCTGTTTGAATGTTGACAGTAAGGTTGTGAGACTGTCCTGGATTAGGCGATGCCAAGAGGTTGAAACCTGAATGTCCAGGTAAAGTAGGTAGAAAGGGATCCAGGAGAGGCTATTGGGAGTCAATTCTTGCCTACTAACATTGTGATTAAGGGGAAAAATCATAATCTTAGTTACATTGAGCTTATAAAGAAAAAGGTTGCTAAACTCTTGGGGCTCAGTTCTCAAAGGATGACACAGGGCTTGCACAAGCCCTACGTCAAACTGGAACACACTGCCACACCTTCTGCTCGATTCACAGAGGTCGCATGCATTTGCAACACTATACCCCCTTTACGGTAGCTTGCGCCACATACTGTATTTGGCACAACCAAAAAGGTCCACAAAGCTAGACCAGCAAAAGCTGGTCTTATGTCATGTGGCACAATGGATCAACAATCCCAATTGGTGGCCGGGGAATGCAGCAAGCCCCATGCACCATTGTGTTCAGTTCACCTGGGGCTTGCAGCATGCCAACACTTCTGAGAATCGAGCCCTTGGACTTCATGAAGGGTGGCCTGCAGGGAAGTAACAAGGTGTTGAAGGTGCAACAGAATGGCATATGCATATAGGGAGGCTTTACATTCCTTTCCACCTATTGGAATAGTCTTAATATACTTGTTTAGGTTGTGTTGGATAAGTAGGGGCTCCGAGTATAAGTTGAAGAGGAAAGGGGACAGGGGCAGCTCTGCTAAGTTCAGTTTGTTAGTTTAAAGCCCAAGGACAGGACCCTATTACAACTGACCTTGGCCAATGGGCTAGAGAATAACTGATAGATCCATTGTATATAGTCAGAGAGGAACCTGTAACATTCCAAAAGATGGAACAGTTTATAACCAAGAAACCCTGTCAAAGGATTTGTCGGTATCCATGAAGTCAAGGACCATGGTGACCTCTGCCCCCTTAAAGGGACACAATCATGTACAATGACATACATGGTTTGAAAGCCCATGAAAAGTTCTTTTAATTGAGGTACTGGGCATACCTGTAGCTGGAAGTAGTCCAGAGATATAGATGTCTGAGTATGTGCAATATAAATACTACATTAGAGCCATTCTTAGAACCTTGTGATGTCAGTGATGATCAAACAGTGCCTAAATGCATTGAGTTAAGCACTGCTTGATCATCACTGACATCAACGGTTCTAAGAATGGCTCTAATGTAGTATTTATATTGCACAGGCTTAGACATCTATATCTCTGGACTGCTTCAAACTACAGGTATGCCCAATACCTCAATTAAAATAATTTTTCATGAACTTTCAAACTATGTATGCCACTGTACATGAATGTGTCCCTTTAAATCGCCGAGATGAAGTGGAATAGTTTCTAAAGGTGGTCAGAGGACTGTCTGCCACTGACCGACCCAACCTGTTCTGGATCAATCAGGTTAGCTCAAACCCATTGCAGTCTGGCAGTGAGCAACTTTGCCAGGATTTTTTAGGTCCTAGTTGAGTAGGGGAATGGCATGATAATTTTGTGCTTGGGTAGCATCTTTCCTGGGCTTAGCAGGCACAGTTATGGTGGCTTGTTGAAGGAGTGCATCCAAGGTGTGGGTCTGATGGGCCTCAGTATACATTGCATGTAGAGGAGCCGAGATCTCGGGCTGCAGAGCTTTATAGAAATTAGTGGAGAAACCATCCAGTCCTGGGGCTTTGTTAGAAAAAAGGGTGATAATGGCTTGCTGAATTTCTTGCATAGTGATTGGGAGGGCTAGTGACTCTTGTTAATCCAGCATAAGGGTAGGAAGCAGAATAGAGGACAGGTAGGAGGCAATGTCATCCAGGGATGCTGGTGAGAGCAGGAGATTGTAAAGGTGAATGTAGTAGGTTTGGAATAAATGGGTGATGCACCTGGAGTCCCTGATGATGTGAGTGCATCTAGAGTAAGACAGAACATCCAAACAATGACAAAAAAAAGAGAGAAACAAAATTACCAGGAAGGTCTCATCAAAGTCCTGGAGGCGGGCAACTCAAAGGCCCATGCTGTTGAAGTGAAGATGGCTGTGTGCGGGAGGGAAGCATACCACTATGTAACAGTCTCTCATTGCAGCTGAGGTACATTGTTTATCCATGCCGTGCCAAGAGATTTTATTGCCGAGCGGGATGGTCCAGCCGATAATCAGGTGATGTGCTGATATCCATGCTGATTCCAGAGGAAATGAGTGAGAAAAACAGCTTCAGCCTGCAATGGAAGCAAAAAGCTCCTACCTGCTTCCATGTCCAGTGATGGTCTGATCCCTGCTGGGTGTTGGAGAAGAGCCGTTGTAGTCCAAGGGAAGGCCAATGAAGAGAACCCAGTCTGAACATGGCAGTGTGCAACAGAAGGCAGGAAGAGTTAAGCTGGCAAGAGGAGATGAGACTGCAGTGCTGGGGTTGCAAGCTGTTAGAAAGGCTCCAAAGTCAAAGCTAGTGGGACTTCTAATGGGAATATGGAGGTGATTAGGTTTTGAATCAACGTTAGGTGGCCACATCAGTAAATGCAGCAAATAAGCATGGGGGAACCCAGAGCCAGTGGTGGCTAGTATTACAAGCCAGAGAGCTGCTGGCCACTCACCTCCACAACAGATCACAGAGTGAAAAGCGGAAAATAGACAAAAACAAAGTCGGGAAGATGTCTAGCTCTGTAATTACGAATCCATGGCAGCAGGGGTGAATAGTTCAGGCTGGCTGGGGAATAAACTGGGTAAAAGGGTCTGCAGCTGCTGGGAGGTGGCTGTAGCTGAATCAAAGTTGTGGGTACAGGAGCGCAGGTACACAATCAGTTGTGCTGGGAACACTTTGTGGAATTTAATCTCTCCAGCTTGGAGCTTGGTTTTGATATTATTATAGGCTCATTGCTTCCCATGAAAGGCTTGACTAAGGTTATTAAAAATATAGTAGTGGGTCCCATTCCAATGAAGAGGTGGTTGAGAGTGTGCAGTCTGCTGTACCTTAACTCCTTCGGTCCCGTTGCCACCATATGGTATTGGAACCATCCATTGCTGAGCCTGACCCAAAATGGCCACCGGGAGAGAATGAGTTAACTCATCCTGGTAATTAAGGAATTTGAAGATAATGGCCTGGGGCCACTCGCCCTGTGGTGGAGATGGTCAGAGACTCTGTGCGCCCATTCGAACATGTAGGAGGTGCCAAGGTTAGGGGGCCATAAATTTGAAGAAACAGCTGATTTAGAAAGGCAATAGTGTCTTTTCCTTCAGCTTGCTTTGGAATGCCCACCAATAACAATTTATTATGCCTATTATAATTTTCTAAATTGTCCAGCTTGCGTTCTAGGTCCAGAACTTTGCAGTGGAGCTCAACTACTTTACGCCCATCCTAGCCAGCACCGTCTTCCAGGGAGCTGACCTGGGCTTCAAATTGGTAATATAGTGGGCCAAAGAATCTAGGGAATGCTTGACGTCCTTGGTGTCATTCACACTGGCAGTAAATATCAATTTAATGGAGGTGAGCTCGGCAATGAAGCACTCCAGGATCGAGGAGTCTGCCTCTAGGCTGTGTGTTAAATCCATCTTGTGCTGTTTGGAGGCCTGGGAGCACACAGGAACTGGCGACGGCTGAGTAAGGTTAGACTGTGAGGTGGGATCCCTTACCTAGAGGAAACAAGTCCTATGTTAGACCACTGGAGAGAGGAGAAAGAGCCAAACAAACAGAAGGATAGAGGAAACCAGAATAGGGCTCAAGATGTTAAAAAGTGAAAGTTTTAGGAGTCACTGATGCCAGAGCTCAACTAGTGCATGACTGCTTGCATCAGGTATGTCACCAGAAGTCCATGTACCTCATTTCTAAAGGTCTGGGAAGTTGGAGGGGGATCTTTTTTCACAGTGAGGGGAGTGGCTTATAATGTAAAGAAAGGCTTTGTTAAAAAAAGAAAAAAAAAAACATTTTGGGTAGTTTTTTTCTGGCAAACTAACTGCAACTTCCCCCACTGAAAACTACACATAGTGGCACTTTGGTGATACTTTCTCTGGAGAAGTACCACTATGCATAGTCTTCACTGAAGATGGGCACTTCACCAGGTGAAATCTATGCAGACTGTGGCTGCAGGAGAAACAAAACCAGGGACACTTCATGGAGTACTTCACTGAGTGTAGTTCCTTAACCTTGCTAATCTCTAGTCCTTTGCACTTGGAAGAATTCAAAAATCACTGTTTGGTATATTTTTGACTGTAGAAGCTTCTCCTTAAGCTCAATGACACAAGAATTGGCTTTGCTTGCAAAGACTTACTTACCTCCCACTTTCCCATCATACTCCTTTCCCTTACCTTTATATTACTTATGGTTATCTCTTTCATCCATGGTTCAGTCCCCAGTAGCTCTATCTTTGAAAACAAGTGAGATAATGTATTAGTGGTGGAAATGGGAGGTTGTGTGTCCACTGCTGTTGTGTATGAGGTGGGATTTCCATCATTTGCCCCATCCATACTTTTACCTCCCATCCCCCCCCATTGTCCCCCATCCTAGACTGAAATTCTTCAGCCTTTTAAAATCTATATCCACTTAACCCCTACTACCCAGTCTCAGTTAATCTTAGGTTTACCCAAAGCTCTAATCTCCATTACTAATATTCCCTTATCTTCCCACTCATGGTGAGTCACATCCCATTCCAACTTTTTGCTCCTATCCTCTGCTCCCTCACTCACTTCGGTCATAACCACCAGAACCCAATAAACTTTACCCTATTATCTTCTTCCATATGATCAACACCTCCATCACACTTCATCAGTGTTTACTCACTAATTTCAAAATTATGCCTAATTCATCCTTGCATACACACCCTTAACATACTTTGGTTCACTTTTCCTTACTGAAATCTGGCTTTATTTCGTGGACCTCTAGCCCCTCTCTGAAGCAATTCATTCAACTACCTTTCCTTTAAACAGTACCACTAGAAACAGAAAATGACAGCAGAAAAAGACCAATAGGAAATCCAGTCTACCCGTAGTTCCTGAATAAACCCCAGGACCTATTGCCCATACAGGGTACCAGACCTCATTATCCACCCCCTTCTTCCTTTCCTTATTGCTACCACCCTGAGACACCACTATACCCTTCACTCTGTTTCAACCATGCTCAAAACCATTTATGGTTCTTGCACCCACCACCTCAGCTGGCAGACTGTTCCAGAGATTCACCACCCTTTCTGTAAAATAGTATGTTCTCACATCCTTTTAAACCTCACTCCAGTCAGTTTCCATTCATGCCCCCTTCTCCGTGATCTGGTACTCATGTTAAATAGTTCTGAGCAGTTCACCTTGTTTATTCTGCAAGTGTTTAGACTGGAAGAAGAGATTGTGAGAGGTTCAGGGTTCATGTTGGGCCATGTGTCCCATGTTGCTCCTTAAAACCCTCTCTGAGTGAAGCTACTCTGTTCCATTACTCAATCTTCTCCCTAATCTCTTGACCCCCCCGTACCAAGCCACCCCATCGAGTCACTCCCTCTGCTACTCCTTGACCCTCCCTTTTAAGTGAGCTACTCTGTTTCTTCAGTTGTATTCCTCCCTAAACCCATGACCTCACTGAACACCGAGACACCCCGTTAAGGTGCTTCTTCTTCCCCCACCCCATGTATACCACTTACTGTCATTGCTCCCTGACCCCCCTTGTCCTAATTCCCTCTTCTCTCAACCCTGCCACCAATCCTATTGGAAGTTTCACTGCCTCTGTTTTATGCCCTCCTGTTCTGGGGCCCCTGCCTGCCACAATCACTGTTTCCCTTGTTTCCCACCCCACCTTCCTTTTCTAATGACAAGGCCTTCTTTTCCGAGAGGCTGCTCCCCAATACTTACTGTATCCTACCCCCTGACAAGCATGCTTAACTGAAACATAGCTTCTGTAATCATGCTCTCAGTTTTTTGCTTTCTGCCAATAGGAGTTTTCTGATGTAATTTATTCTGTAGTACTGGGTTTGATTCAATGTTTGTATTACTGGACTTCGTGTTTCATGTATGTATTACTGGATTTTGTGTTTCATGACATGGAATATCTGTAAAAGAACTCCTGCTCAAAGGTAATTTCCGAATCATGAATAAATAAATAAATAAAATTATTTTCAGGAACTTGAAAGTTTTCTATCATATCACCCCTATCTCATGTGGTCTCCAGCAAGTACATGTTCAGTGCCTTAAAGCTGATCCCCTTATGATCTGCCTTGCTGGCTCTGAATTATCCCTGTCACCATCTGTTGCATAGTCTGTAGCCTGTCCATATCCTTCCAGAGGTTAGGACTCAAGAACTGGACACAGTACTCCTCCACATACAGCCCTACCAGCATTCTATAAAGAGGTAGTAATGCCTCTTTTCTTTTACTGCCAATACCCCTTCTGACATATCCCAACTTCCTATTTGCCTTACTATAGGCCTTGTTACATTGGCTTGATTGTTTAAGGGAGCCACTAATGATGGCTCATAGGTCCTTTCCCTCAGCAGTAGTGCTCAGCTTTACTTCTCCCATCCAGTAATCTGCCCTGGGGTTCTTGTTCCCTAGGTGCATCACTTCATACTTTTTGGCACTAGATTTCAACTGCCAAACCTTAGACCACCTCTCTAGCCATTGTAGGCCACTCTGCATCTCCTTAATTCCTTCATCACTATCTACCCTCCCACAGAGCTTAATGTCATCTGCGGAGAGATACAGCCTGCCCTGGATTCCTTCTCCAGTGTTGCTGATGAACATATTGAAGAGGACAGAACTCAGGACAGATCTCTGTGGCACCCCATTCATGACCACCCTCTCTTCTGATTTGACACCATTAATTACAACCCTCTGCTGCCTCTCCTTTAACCAAATTACTACCCATCTTACTATGTCACTTGCAGCACCCAGATCCTCCATCTTCTTCAGCAATCTTATGCGAGGCAATGAGTCAAAAGCCTTACTGAAGTTGATGTACAGTACATCCAAAGCATATTCACCATCCAATATCTTCATCACCCAGTCATAGGAAATGATCAGGTTGGTCAGACAACATCTCCCTGCCACAAACCCATGCTGTCTACTATCCTGAAGTTCACTGCTCTCCAGGTGGTCAATGAGGTCCTCTTTAACCAGTCACTCCGCCAGTTTACCCACAGCCACAACAGTGATGATACTAACAGGTCTGTAGTTTTCCACTTGTTCCTTGCTCCCCCCCCCCATATAGTGGCACTACACCCATTGTCTTCATGTCTTTCAGAACTCCCCCATCTGTGATGAGCCACTGAATAGCCCTACCAGTGGTTCAATCAGTTCTGCTGCCAGTTCCTTAAGTACCCTCTGATGCATTCCATTAGGTCCTGGGGCCTTATCTAGCTTTACAGTTACTAGCCCTTTCTGGACTCTTATACTGGTAAATACTGGATGCCTTATCTCCCAGACCCCCTTTATGGCTACCTTGATGACAGTCTCTGGCAGGGGCCAACTGTTTTCCCTTGTGAGGACAGAGCAAAAATAATCACTAAGGATGGCTGCCTTTTGCACGTACTCCTGTATTACAATACCTCCTTCAGATAACCTAACAATTCTCCCTCCTTTCTCTCTCTTTTTGAATATACCTAGAGAACTGATTTTCCCCGCCCTTGGCACCCACCACAATACACAGGTCAGTGTCTGCTTTTGCCTCCCTAACCACCCTGTTTACTTCCTTATTTGTCAATTGGTGTTATTCTCATTCTCCCTTCTGCATTTCCTTGTATGTGGTAAAGAATTTTCTTTTGGTTTTTGCTTCTTCCCTGACCCTTTCTGAAGATCATATTGGTCTCTTGTACCTGTTTCTTTTGGTTACCTTTCTTATGGACAACTTAGATGCCTTGAGAATGGATCCCTTAATTGCCCCTATCTCTCCTCTATATCATTGATGCTGTCTGGCCCAGCTAACTTGTCTGGGATCAACTTTCTCATCTTGTTGAAGTCTGCCTTTCTAAAATCAAGAACCTCAGCCCTCAGTTGGTGTTTTCCAGTCCCAAGGGCCAGCTTGAACCAAAACAAGTTATGGTTACTAGACCCTAGTGGCTCCCTTACCTGAACCCCTCCCACCATCTCCGAGCTGGCAAGAACCACATTGAGAATGGCAGCCTGCCTGGTGGATTTCTTAACCAGCTGCACCAGCAGACAGTCCTGGAATGTATCCAGCAGGGCCTGACTTCTGGTGCTCCTGACAGCTGGAACATCCCAATCAATATCCTGCAGGTTCAAATCGCCCACCCCCAATACCTCTTCCTTTACTGCTCCCCCTCCTAGTTCATCTGCAAGCTCCCTGTCACTCTATTCCCCTTATCTTGGTGGTCTATACATCACCCTCAGTCATAGATTCTTGCCTGAGGTTGCCGTGAACTGTTTCTGCAAAAACTCTGCCTCCCCATTATTTCCTTGATGTATCAATCTTCCACAGTCTCAGTACCTTCCCTGACACATAAGGCTATGTCCCCTTTACCTTTTCATCCATTCCTTCTGTAAAACCACCAACTTACTAGTTGGCTGTTCTGGGGCCCTAGGGGTCTCTGCTATATGCACCTCCTGAGGGGTCCAGCTTGAGTTCAGTAATGGGTATTTTACACTGGAATAGTATGGCACGATGCCTCCACCTGGGTCAGTGCCATGGGATACCCAGTGAATAAAACACAAGGTTGCTACCCTCCCATGAATAAATATTTGCTCCCTCCCACCACAGTGATGTTCCCCCACACAGTAGTAATGCTCAACAAGCAATAACAACGAGTCATTATTATAAAGCAGACTAACATCAGAGTTATTATTGGAGAGGGCAAAGGGTATTAAAAACAGCATAAACCCCAGCACTTTTGCTTTCAACAGGTGTTCCCCAACAGTCCCAGTACCACCTTGCAGGTGCACCTGGCTCCCTTCTCCCCCAATGGCCATACTGGTAGTAACAGTCTGTTGCTGTGGATACCTAACTGAATTGCTGGTGGCCAACCAGAGGAAACAGAGATGGTGCACCATGGACGTTGGGATGCAGTAGTGATAACAGCTTTAAACATGAAAGGCAGAACTTTTCTAGGGGCCCCCAGTAGGATTCAGAACAACACAGAGAACTTGAGTTCCCAATTTTCTGCCTGGGCTTATCCTGCAGAGTACAAAGTCCTGCCCAGGACTTCACCCCCTTTAAACTATCTAGCTAACTAATTAAATTGTTGCATAACTTTTTGGGACTGCAGCTCAGAGATACTTATAGTTCCTAAAGGCTTAAGGGGGTGTTGAGAAAAGGCACAGATTAGCAGTACCGCTCTGGTATTAGCAGACAATCTCTCTAGGCACCACATCAGCCAGTTGTGGATGGCTGGTAAAAGTGGACCATTCACCTCTGGGGGCCTTTTGTTGTCTTCGCCTTTCTGTTTTTTCATCTTGTTCACCTTGCAGGCATTTTTTCATCTTCGTTTTTTAGGTCTCTCTTTGGTCCTAGGTGTCTTGGCAGGCTTGAGTCACCTTGGGCATCCCACTGGATACACAGCTTCCTCTAGAACTGAAACACAACTGGGCTCCCAACCAGCCTTGAGACCAGCACCAGTAACTTTTTTCCAGGCTATACAGTTCAAACAGTCCCAATATGGTAGCCGTCAGCATGACTAGAAAGCAACAGTGCAGGTTAAATTCTCCCGCAGGGAAACAAATCAACAGTCCCTTCTCTTCCTTGCGTTATTTTCATGCAAAGTAACTTTAGCAGAAACACAACTGCAAACATAATTGTGTAAATTAAATTTAGCACTAAGTCCTTAGGACCAGATACATTATACTGGGAAAAGTGCTAAAAACACAAATTAGTGCAAATTAATTTTAGCACAAATTATTGTTTTAGTGAATATAGCGAAAATTATTTGACTGTGAAAATTTCAAGTTTTACAGCATTTCATAGGCACTCTGCCTACAATAACCTTCTGGGGCTCAAAGGGACCTTAATGCACCCAGGCAGGCTAGTGCAACCCCTTACCTGGTCTCTCTTATAGAAACATAGAAAGTGACGGCAGAAGGGGACCTCCAGATCCATCTAGTCTGTTCATAAGCCTACTCCCCTCTACTTACTTGGTTCTTGCTGAACTCCCCTCTTTTCCCAGGCTCTGCTCTTTTTGAAGCAGCCCAAAGCTCCCCAACTGATTGTCCAGTCCATTCCTGGACTCACAGTGGTGCCCGTTACTCTTTCCCAGTGGCCCCTGCTTCAGGGAAAACTAATAGGTCCACCATTATTATTTACATTAGGCTGCATGCTTGTGCAGCTCATAACTTTAAATACCAGCCCTCTCTAGGGGCAGACACACTAGACTCAATGCTCAGAGGTGTTTCCCACTTGATTTCTGGCTGTGCTTCCTGCCCTGCAGTCAGGACAGCTCCCCAAAAGTGCCTGCACAATCCAATACATTTTTGGAGCCATGGCCCCTTTAAGGTTGGCTGCACATGTGCACAACCTCTGCGTGCATGCAGCCATTTTTGTTTACATTCTGATCTGGCCTATGCTACCCCTGAACCAGCCAGAACACTTCCCCGGTGCCCGGAGGTGCAAAGCAGCACACAGACATTGGACCCATTTCTCTGATGGGCTGAGGAACAGAATATTCAGCAGCTGCAGCTGCAGGACTACAGGGATTCCTGGCCCACATCCCAGCAGGGACTCCTTTGGGGAAAGCCCTCTGGTTCTGATTCACAGTCCAGGGGACCGGAGACAGAAAACAAGACTTATCAGGACAAACGGGGCCATAGCCCAATGCAGGTATGCCCCAGATTTGTGGAGGGCTTGCACTTCTAACACAGTGTAACTAGTGACTGTCAAGTGCCAGTCATTATTTTCTAAGGTCCAAGTTTCTGTGATGGCTACGAAATCCATTTCAGTGTCTGCCATCATTGTCCAGAGTTCACTTATTTTATTACCCAGACTCCTGGTGTTCTGTTAACCTCATCCAAGTTTTACTTGTCTTTTTTCCATAATTCCTCCCTAGTCACCTTAACTTCTTGTTTATATGTTGATTGCAGGCTTTGTGACCCCTCCTTCCTCGGTCTCTTCCCCTAGCCCACTTGGAACCTTAACTTATTTTTTCCCACTGTCTTGCTACAAGTTTCCAGATTAGAGGAAGTATTAGCAAGGTTCCTTGTTCTCTCTCCTATCACCATGGTTCCCCTAGCCTCAGTCTCCCTCACAGTCAGTTTCACTGTCCAGTAAAAATGTCAAACATCTGCATCAGGGCACTGGCGCCCTCTCTTTTGGGTGAAAACCATCACCCTGAGGAACATCCTGTCCCAGACGTCCCTTCAGTACCCCACAAAGTGCTACCCATCTCCTCACACCATCCCTTTAACCACCCATTAAACTCCTTAATCTCTTCCATTCTTATTCTATTCCCCCCAACAACTCCACACAGGGAGGACCTCATAAAAGGCCAGGGAGGCTAAGGGTACCTTCAATTTGTCCCCCAATCTACAAACATTTTGCTTCACCATCTCCACAGGCTGGTTCACTATATTGTAGTTACCCAAGTGTACAAGCATCCCCAGCTTCCCCCACTCTGCCATCCTGCCTATTGTGTCCATATCATGGATGGCTAATACACCAGGAAGGCACCTGGCCATCCTCCACCCATCTAACCCCCACCACCCTTTCAACCTCCCTGATCACTGAGTCCCCAACCACGAATACTCTCCTGGCTGACTTCTTCCTGCTTGTCTGCCCCGGGTGCCACTATGTTGTTCTGACCATTACCTCTGACCAACTCAGAGTCACCCCCTTGTGGAGTCAAGTATCTGTCTCTTCCAGTGGTGAAAATCAGTTTGCCATCTTGATGGTTTGGGGATGGTGAACTTCCGTGTGGCTATCCCTGCTCTCTTTGTTTTCCCCATCCCTCTCTACACCCTGTATCACTGGACCTCTGGGGAAGTGGGATGGTGTAGCATGGGCTCCAGCTGAGCCTATGACATAGCTAAGACATCTCTTCTCTTGCTGCTACCAGCTGAATATGGAGTTTCACAAAGGTCCCGCAGATGGTGCGGTGCCCCTTCCTCCAGAGTATAACCCTCTAGAATAGTGCCCCATTGTCTCCACAACTGACCAGCTCCCCACTGTACCTCATCTCAACAGTGAACCTATGATAAACCTAGACCACTAATAACAACCTATATTCCCTTACCAGTCTAGTGCCTTTTAACTAGAACCAGGCTTGTTACTTCCTGTGCTGGTTTGTTACCCGGTTGTCCTTCCTAGATTACTATCTTGTACCCCTTTCCTATGTCCAGTAGATAGATTGAGAAAGAAGCTACCAACCCCAAACTTATTGTCTTTCAGTACTATGTCCCTATCACAGCCCCATACTCCTGCTCTATGTACAATGAAGTCCACTAGAATGCAGCACAGTGTCACAGTTTCCTGCATGGTGAAAGGGATTAACTCCCATTGAAATTGCATTGTTTACTGCAGTAACTCTACTGCAGTATTCTTCAAACTGTTTCATCCTGGGAAGATTCACTGTAAGTGTTTGGCCTGGGATTCTAATTTGTTTCAGCAGCTACAATGTAACACCACAGTCTTCTATCATTTATTACACCACAGTGCCATTTATTAGAGATAACCTACCCTGTTGCTGAGGATCTGTTGACACTTAGGTTATCTCAGATAGAGAGTTGTTGGGATCCCTTTATTCTTCAGTTCCCTTACAGCGTTTTATGTTTGCTTGAGTGTGCAGTGCACAAGAAACATATTGAAATAGTAGAGCATTGCAGAGGTGTGGCAGTGTTGTGGCCAATGCAGCAGACGCTTTAATGGGCGTGTCCCTCGGCCATCAATTAATGCTGAAGCTGCCGATGACAGCAGTATCGGACTGAGCTCCGCACTTGAAAGAAATCTGCTTCTGCAATCAGGAGCAGTTTCATCACTACAGCATCAGCTCCCTCTCCATCTCAACCAGGCACACAGCAGGACAACAAATTTAAATGTTAGCTCCCTCCAACTGCTGCTGCTTGCCCCGCACCCTCCCTTCCCCATTGCACAAGCATATAATGAAACCCTCCCAGTCCCTCCCACTGCTGCTGCTCACCCCGCACCCTCCATTCTCAGTCACACTTGAAGAAAACTCTTCCTCTCCCTCCCACTGCTGCTGCCCACCCCGTACCCTTCGTTCTCCGTCGCACCAGCATAAAACCCTCCCACTCCCTCCCACTGCTGCTGCCCACCCCACACCCTCAATTCTCCATTCCCTGCCAACATTGGGGTGCTTAATCCCAATGTCACCATGTATCCCACCTTCCCAATAATGTGGCACACTGGGAGCCCACCCCAGTGTGCCAAAAAATACTTCTTTGATGTTTCTGACACCAGGATGCCCACTCAAGGTGTCGGATGCATGGTCCCCCCATGCCCCTATGTTCTCAGCTGACCTCAGGGCCCCTATCCCCAGGTTGGCATTGCCCCCACCCCCTCAGTACTCTGGCACACTGGGAGCTCATCCCAGTCTGCCAAAATCCATTTTATTAATATTTAACCTGTAAAAAAGAAATCATTCACCTGATGTTTGTTCTTTTTTAAATCTAGAAAAAAAGAAAATGGTCCCTCATCATTCCCGCCGGCCCCCTCCCCAACCCGTACCATCCCTCTGCGCATCCCACCTCCCCACATCCCCCTCACCCATACTTACCTCCAGGGGTCAGGAACAGCGATCGTCTGTGAACCGGTATCATATCTGCACTCTTCAAAGACCAACCAGGAACTGAAATAATGATGGTAAGTCCTATAATGGGGGTTTTCAACTTGGGTTGTGATTGCAGCCAATGTTTGGAGTTTTGGTCCCAAATTTTCAACATGTGGTTCTTGGGATCCCACCTCCTGTACACTGACACTGTCATTTAGTTTCTCAGTCCTGAAAGGTGATTTTGTGATCGCTGTGCGGAATCACCTTTCAGGACCAATTAACAAAACAACAGTGCCACTGTTCATGAGGTGGGGTCTTGAAAAGCCCTTCTTGCAAATTTGGTGAAAAAACTCCAAAAAATGACTGCATTACGAGCATCCATTGCACAGTTTCTATGCACGCTTGTAACTTCATCAATTTTTTATATTTTCACTCCAAATTCCAACACTGCAATTTTTTCACACCCCTTTATGAACAGTATAGCTGTCATGTTTTGCATCCTTATTGAAATGTGTTTTTGCACCTGTGGCACAGAATGGCATGATTGCTGTACGAAATCAACTTTCGGGACAGATTAACAAAATCATAGTGCCACTCTTCATGAGGGGAGGTTCCACAAGGTCATGTTGAAAATCTGCTGAAAACATTTCAAAAAATGACTGTGTTGTGAGCATGCATTGTACACTTTCTATGCACACTTGTAACTTCTCTAATTTTTCATATTTTCACTCAAGGTTTTCAACATTGCCATTTTTTCACACCTCCTCATGAACATTACAGTTGCCATTTTTCACGTCCTGCCCAAAATGTGTTTTCGCACATGTGGCACTGAATGGCACACTTGCTGTGTGAAATCACCTTTTGGGACTGAGTAACGAAGTGATACTGCCACTGTTCATGAGGTGGAGTCCCAAAAAGCCCATGTTGAAAATTTGGAGCAAAAATACCAACAAACACCAAGGGAATACAAATTCAAAGTGAGCGGCTCCAGCACTCACCTGGGAGCCAAGACATAAATATGCAGGACAGCAAAATGAACAGAGTAAGTTCAGCTCACCAGAGGCACAGATCAACCAAAGAGTTTGGTCCCAATAAAAAGTTGTTTATTCGGTACAAATAGTCAATGGACAAAAGACACTATGGACTACATGCAAGCAAGTGCACCCATATCCACAAACAGGCGTGGTCGATGTTTTGTGTCACTCTGATGCTTTTTCCAGGGAGTCAGGGATTACAACCATAATGACCACCCTGTACAGACTGACAGGTGTTGGGGGTGTGACTTTGGGTCATCAGCCATAATGCTCATGCCATTCCACCCCCACCCCCACTCTGCAGCCAATGACAGGCATTGAGGTGTGCCCTGGGGTCTTCAGCCCTAACGTTCACTCCATTCTCCAATACTGCACCCATCTCAGCTTATTTCCTTATGGAGTGGGGTGAGCATAAGGGCCGAAGACCTCAAGGCACACTATGACACCTATCAGTGTCTGAAGGGTGGGGTGAGGTGGAATGGCATGAGTGTTATGGCAGATGACCTAAAGGCACACCCCAAATGCCTGTCAGTCTCTGCAGGGTGGGGTTGGGGGTTGGCATTACTTCAATGCTTCACTGCCATTCCTATTATACATCTCTCTAACTCCTGCACTACCAATGCCAATACCAGCAAGCAAATATCCAGCATTGACAAATGCTTGTTATTGTCTCTGCCTAGATTTGTTACCTCCATCCATGATGATGGTGTTCTTTCTGTGTCCTAGTCCAATTTCAAATTCTTATCTCTCTCTCTCTCTCCTTCCTGTCCTTTTCTTCTGAACACCTTACTCTTCACCAGAGCAAATAGGATGCTGGGATGTATAGGCAGGGGCATCACCAGCAGGAAAAGGGAGGTCATAATTCCGCTATACAAGACACTAGTGAGGCCCCACCTGGAGTACAGTGTACAGTTCTGGAGACCATACCTACGTAAGGACATAGACAGGGTAGAGAAGGTTCAGAGGAGGGCAACAAAGATTGTGCATGGGTTGCATCACAAGTCCTATGAAGACAGGTTGAAGGAACTGAACATGTACTCCCTGGAGGAGACGAGGGAGAGAGGGGATATGATAGAGACATACAAGTATCTTACAGGGAGGAACAGGGTGCAGGAAAACACTATTTTTAGCCGAAAAAGATGTTTCAGGACTAGAGGGCATGGGATGAAGTTGGAGGAGGACGATTCAGAGGAAACATGAGAAAGAATTTCTTCACAGAACGGGTGGTGGACAAGTGGAACACCCTGCCAGAGGAAGTGGTGGGAGCTGAAACAATCACGGGATTTAAGAATGCATGGGATAGACATAAAGGAATTCTAGAGGTCAGGGGTAAGGGGAAATAGACTTCTAGGAAAACAAACTGAACTTACAAGCTCAAATGGGCAGACTAGGTGGGCCATAGGCCCTTATCTGCCGACACTGTCTATGTATCTATGTATCTATGTATCTATGTATCTATGTATCAGACAAAAGTCACTGGACCAAACTGTGGCCCAACAGCTATAATCCACATGAGAAAATTCCCTCACCCAGCCAGTGCAGCGTTCTGAATCTGTATATATTGTTATTCATTCAATTGGTTTAAAATACATGAAATGTATCTTGTCATGTATTTGTAAACTACTGAAACTGAAGAAGTAATTAAGAAGATACAGAATGTTGCATTGGCTGAGTGAGTGATTCTTCTTGTTTGGGTCATGTGCATACTACTGGACTACAATGTGGGCCCAGTGATTTTTGTTTGATGCTGTCAAGCTTCGTAAATATTGCACAGAATAAACTAAATTAAAAGGTGAGTCCGGGAAACCAGTTTGAAGAAGCTACAAAACACTTCTTAATAGTTCTCCCAGATCCACAGCTTTTGTGCACCTTACTATCCACCTCCCCACTCACTGACCTTAAACTGTATCATCCTATATCATATCATAAAGGAGACATTGACCTAACAGAGAAAATCCAGACAATGTCTGATAAAGGCAAAGTAATCCTTGTGGGGGACTGCAACCTACCAGATATTAACCAGAGCACACTAATGACAGCAACAACAAGAAGTAGGGACTTCTTATTGTCACTACAAGGCATGGGACTGTGCCTACTTGTTGAAACCCCAACAAGGGGAGATGACATTCTCGATCTTGTCCTCACAAACTTGGAAAGGATCAAGGACATTGACGTGGGGTGCCATATGGGCAACAGCGACCATCGCTTGGTAAGCTTTAAGGTAAACATAACACAGAACACCAGCCACTCAAAGATAAAGGTGCTAGATTTCAGAAAGGCTAACTTCCAAAAAATGAGGAACAACATAAATAGCCAGTTAATGTAAATAGAGGTTGAGGAGGTGGAGGTCATATGGGAGAGACTCAAGGGAGCAATAAAGACTGCCACAGATTAATGTGCCAGATGGGTCAACAAAGCAGGAAGAAAAATAAATCCTCTATGGTTTTCCAAAGAAGTAGCTACCGCAGTCAAAGAAAAAAGAAGGTGTACAGCATATACCAGGAAACCAAAACTGAGAAAGACTGGAAGTCGCACAAGGAAAAAATGAGAGAGGCTAACAAACAAATTAGGAAGGCAAAAGCCCAGACTGAGGAAAAGATAGAAGAAGGAGCAAAGAGAGGAGACAAATCATATTTTAGATACATTAGGGAATGTAGGAAGGCAAAAGGGGGATAGTAAAGATTGCTACCGAAGAAAGGAAATGCACCAAACATGACCCAGAGAAAGCTGAAATCCTCAACAAATACTTCTGTTTGGTGTTTACCAAAGAGGACACGGGATGGCCTAGTCCTGAAAAAGCACAACACCCCAGGACCAGGGATAGACACGAGTCCTTTTACAGAAGCTGAAGTACAGGAGGTGCTAAATAAACTAAAAGCAAACAAAGCCATGGGACCAGACAAGATGCATCCCAGAACTCTTAAGGAACTGGGGGCAGAATTAGTAGCCCCTCTGGCACTTCTATTCATAAAATTCTTGAAGAGCGGTGTGGTACCCAAAGACTGGAAAAAGGCAATAGTGGTTCCACTTCACAAATCAGGCAGTTGCGAAGAGGCTAATAATTACAAACCGGTGAGCCTCACACCTATAGTAGGGAAACTAATGGTGACTCATCTCAAACAGAGGATCATAGCATTCCTCAAAACTAGTGGCCAACAAAACCCTAAATAGCACGGTTTCACAGCAGGTAGGTCATGCCAGACAAATCTGCTCAAGTTTTTTGACTACACTACAAAAATAGTGGACAATGGTGGGGCAGTAGATGTGGTCTACCTAGACTTTAGTAAGGCCTGCAACTCAGTCCCACACAGAAGGCTGGTAAAGAAGTTTGACCCCACAGGGTTGGTCCAGAAGTAGTCAGATGGGTACAAAACTGGTTACAAGGCAGAACACATAGTGTGCATGTTAATGGAACACAATCGATAGAAGGCGAGGTGACCAGTGGGGTGCTCCAGGGCTCAGTGCTGAGGCCTCTGCTCTTCAATGTTTTTATAGCAGACATCACTGACAGACTGGAAGGGAAGGTGTGTCTGTTTACAGAAAACACCAAGATATGTAACAGGGTGGACACCTCAGAAGGAGTGAGCAAAATGGAAGCTGACCTCAAGAAACTAGAAGAATGGTCTGGAGTGTGGCAGCTGAGATTTAACACCAAAAAGTGCAAGGTCATGCACATAGGAAAGAAAAATCCAAGAAAGGAATATTACATAGGAGGCAAAAGACTGGCGGCCTCAAACCAGGAATGAGATCTGGGAATCATAATCTTAGATGGCTTGAAGGTTAGTAAGCAGTGTGAGAGGGAATCATTGAAGGCCAGCAGAATACTGGGCTGCTTTGGGAGGTGAATCACAAGCAGGAGGACAGAGGTGGTACTACCACTGTATAGATCGCTGGTCAGGCCTCACCTGGAATAAGGAGTCCAATTCTGAAGGTCTCACCTCAGGAAGGACATTGACCAGGAAGAAACAGTACAGAGAAAGGTGAAAAAAATGATTCAGGGTCTACAGTACATGTTCTATGAGGAAAGACTTAGGGAATTGAATATGTACTCCCTGGAGCAGAGAAGAGAGAGAGGGTACATGATTGAAACATTCAAGTGCATAAAAGGCATTAACAAGGTACAGGCACAGGAACTTTTTCACTTCAAAAAGGGCTCCAGGACCAGGGGACATGACCTCATGCTGCAAGGAGGGAGGTTCTCTACCAACACCAGGAAGTTTTTCTTTGCAGAAAGAGTGTATGTCTGGAACAGTGTGCCCCAAGAGGTTGTGGGGCTCAGCACTGTGGGTGGATTCAAGAATGCATGGGATAGACACAAGGTAACCCTTACTACAAAGGGCAACTAGAGTGTCAAAATAGGTCTAAAACAAGTAAGTAGACTAGATGGACCTAGTGGTCTCCTTCTACCATCAACTTCTATGTTTTTATATTTCTATCCCTCTAAAGCCAACTTAACCTTTTATTATATGGCAACAACCTCACTAAAGACTTTAAAATCTGCACTGATGACCCTCCCAATCCTCTCTGGGTTGCCACCAGTGTTTTCGCTGCATGATATTCATAACCTCACTTTATCTGTTACCTTTCTTACACACAACCCTGCCATATTCAAAAACTCCTCATTACACAGTTCCTTTCCTGAGCTATTATACTTACTCCTTCCTCATCCTCCAGTTCATGATCACTTCCTCATCAGATTTAACCTTCATATCTCTAAACCTCCCACTCATAGACCCCTTTAATATGTAAATTCTTGCAACTCTCTGAGACCATTGCTCCCTTTTCTCTTCTTTCACTGCGCCTCTCCCCCTCTTCTCCAATGTATAGAAACATAGAATGTGATGACAGTAAAAGCCAAGTGGCTCATTCAGTCTGTCCACCCTACCTATTTGTCCTATGTTACAATAACTTTACCCTCACCATTGATGCCAACCAACCCTCCCCTTTCTCATCCCACACTGACTAAAGTAACTCAGGGTCAAATAAAAGCAAAAATAAACTGGTGCAACTCACATGCAAGAGGATCCAAGGAGCTGTCTGAAGATGTATTTCAAATGCTTTCTTGTAGTCTTTTAACAGCAAATGGGTGCATACAGTGCAGTGGCCAGGTGGAAAGGGATACCTCAATGCTTCACTCATATACGCCTTGTAGGGAGGATAATATCCCAAAACCAGCTAAGCTATTAAATACACCGTGTCAATAAAATCATTACACAATTAACCCCAGTGCTAATAGCAATAAACTAAAGTGTAACACAGACATATGCTGAAACTAGCTAGTATCAAAAGCACCAAAGTGGAGGCAGACAAGATAATTCCTGTATGCTAATGATTCAACTTGGACTCATGGTCATGTTCTTAAATATACCATAGATTGGCAATAATTCAGTTTAATGAGAGCACAAGACGTATTTCAAACCAATGTGAATGCTGACATAATAATCTTGGCATGCTAAAGATTAATGAATTCATATTTGTTGTATCTACTTAGTTACTGGTTGCACCACTAACACTCAGCATGGCACCTGTTTGTTTTTTTCTAACTCAAGATCACCTTGGTATGAGGAAATAAACTAGGTTCTCAATTCTGAAGGACATTGACTTGAGAGATGTTGGCACTCCTGTAAAATGACTGAATGCTATGAACTCTGGAAATCACTCCCAACTTTTTTACTGGACTAGTTCTCCAGTATTGCCAAAGACAATAGCAACTACTGCTTCTTGTTCAACAGTATCAGCTCTCACCTCCATACTCAAAACTCTCCCCCAATTTCCTGCCCTACCACCAAATGTGAAGAAATCATCAGTCATCAGTTCCAAAATAACCAACACATCATCATTTGTTCCATTTCTTCATTTGCTTCCCTACCAGCACCTGTTATTTCTGACCACTTTCATGTTCCTCTCCCCACTTTTTGGACTCCCTTCTCATATGTCTACCCTCACACCCTCTACCCAAAAGTACCCCATCACTTGTACCCCTTTCCCCAGCACCCTTCATCACCTCTACTGTCCATCTGATCTTTTCAGTCTCCCCAGTTTCCACCTCCAAGTTCTACAAAATCATTCAGTTTATGATGAGACAGAGTCAGAACCCTATCCCATTTTTATACGGAAATATCAGCTAGAAGTTTGTCAACTAATAAATCAACATAGAAGTCATGAATGGGTTGATGTTTTACAGCCTTCACTACAGTTATTTTTCTTTCTCGGTTGTATATCTTAGGACGGTCAGTTAGGACAGCTAATTGATTGTGATGTTCTCAGAACAAAAGGTCAGAAAGGTCAGATCAGAAAATCAATAACATGTCACAGAAGGCTGCAGGGGCACTCTGTCTTGGCACGCTAGGCTCTTACTAGAAGGCAAAGACTGCCTAAGATACAAAGAGCAAGAAAGACCTAACTTACAGTAGTCAAACAGTTAAACCTAAAGCTGCAAACTATTACTTCTTACTGCTTAGAAAGGGGGCTTACAATTTTGACACAAGAAAGAACTTTTAGAGCAGATATAGAGTGCAAAATACTTTGCAGACCTTTTAATTTATAACCAATGTAAACCAGCTGCCAAATCAGTTTTTCAAATCTGCTTACCATTCTGAATCTATCTTAGAGAAGATGGATATTTTTTTTGTGTGTTTTGAGGAAAACAATGTAATTTAGACCTCACACCTTTTAATTTATTTATTTGAGTTTTGGTAACTGGGTAAGTCCACTGAGACAAATGTAGTCCCATTTTCAGGGTCGATGCAGGTATTTATTTATTTATTTATTTGCTTTTGTTAACCGGGTAGGTCACACTAGACATCCAAGTGCCTATTTTCAGGTGAGACCCAGGAGGGTTTCGAAACAGGTTACAGAGAGCTTACATACAGTCATAAGTGAGGTTTACATCGAGAGGCGGATAAGCATACACAGGGGACAGAGAGTTGAGTGCAACAAACAGTAAGTTATAAGCTAAGGTTTACAACAGTATACTTGACAGCTTGAACAGGGCTGTCGTGGAAAACTAACACGTGGAGACAATACAGTGCAGGAGAACCTATAGTGCGAATAACAGAGATACAGTTTCACCGGGTGAGTACAATTAGGGAAACAAAGTTTGGATATACCACATTGCAGGTCGGTGCATGGGGGGAGACTGACCTTACGCCAGACAGTAGAACTAAACCAAGTATAAGTGCCAACGGGGAGGGGACCATACCACCTGAGGGTAGAGCAGGCTCAGGTGAGGCATGTAGCAATTACAGGGCCCGGGCCAGGGGTTAGATAACATTAAGTAGTACCCCAAGGGAGGGGAGGGCCTGTCCTAACATGTCAAAGCGCGAATTAGACCGAGAAGCATAAACAAGTGGAGAGACCCCTCAGGTAACACCATAGGGAGGATTTGAAGCCCAGATGGGAGGAGGAGGACTGAGTACTGGCCGGAAGCGAGTTCCAGATTTTTGGGGCATAGGCGACAAAGGACGGTCACCTCTTGGGCACGGGGTTCTGGGAACCAGGCGATCAGGGGTTGCTCTCGACCGAAGGGGGTAGGAGGAGGTGTCGGGAGTGGGGGGGTGGCAAGGGACACAGGAGTACCAGCCCTGAAGTTCCCAACAACATAGGTGCAGTGTTCCTCAGGGGGTAGCCAATGTAAATGAAAGTAGAGGTCACATCGATGGGTTAGAGGGGAAGCCTCAAGCGCAAAGCGACAGATATTGTTGTAGGCTGTATCCCACTTTGAGAGACAAGATTTGGGCATAGGGGCAAAGGCGACTAGCCCATAACAGAGAGACGGGAGAAGGACCCCCCCTAGCCAGGGCAACATGGGCCGCCGGGGTTAAGCAACTTTTTGCTCTATAGGCTAGGCCCAGTTTACCATTCGTATGAACATAAGCAAATAAAACTGAACATTTCAAGAACAAATAAAACAATAACAAGAAACTTAAAATACAGTATGAATACAGGTGTCAATGTACAATGTAACGATAAAAAAGATGAAAGTAAGTTCAGGAAGTATTGATCAAATTCAGAGAACAAGAAACAAAAGCTACAAGAGCTAGAGCTCTACACATTGAATTTTACATAGGACTGCAGGCAGCAGGAACCAAGAAGTGGTGAGGGGATAGGGGAGCAGGGTTGAGCAAAGGTCAGAAAGGAGGGAAGGCACGAGAGCCTCAGCAGAAGCATGAGCAAGGTGCAGTGGCAGAGAGTGAGGCCAGCAGCTGAGATTTGAACTTGAGGAGGGTATAACAGAAGAATACAGATGGGGGAAGGGAGTTCCAGTCAGACATAGCCACAAAGGAGAAAGACCTTTGTGTAGTAGCCAATTGCAGTGACAGCTTTATGAGGATGGGAAGGGAGCCAGATCTGAGGGTTCTTGGAGCATGTCTAAAAGATGTATAGTCTTACTGAGGCAAGGGGGTGTGAATTTGGTAACCAGCTAATACAGGAAACATAAAGTGATCAACCTCAGCTTCAATTTGTAGGGCAATCAATCCAGTAAGCTAAGAACATCACAGTGGTGGTGGCGGGCATTTAACCCCAAGGCAAATCTACCCACCCTGTGGTAGGCCTGAGAGAGGAAGGAGGGATGATGTAGCAATCTTGAGGTAGGAGTTGGAAGTGAGGAAAGGATGAATACAATAAAGGAGGCCTAGTTTTTTGTTCAGGCATTTTATGACATTTGAGACATGAGCTTTAAGGGAGAGCAAGCTATACAGAGTTATGCCCAGCTATTTGAAGGATTGGACAAACTCTTGGGTATCACCATTGTGAGAGGAAATACACAATGAGAGTACAGGTCAAGAGGGGAAGGTGGGTAAATGGCATGCATTTGGTCTTTTTTGTGTTGAGAACAAGTCGGTTTTACAGGAACCAACCCTCAAGGGCAGCAAGGTCAGATGCAAGTGCTCTATTAATACCGTCAATGTTGGGAGAGGAGCTAAAGATGATGGCGTCATTGGCATAGAGGTGAATGGTAGCACCCCCTCAGAAGCTGGGCAGATCATTAATAAAAAGAAAGAAAAGTATTGGGCCCAATATGGAGCTCTGTGGGACACCATGTATAATGGGTCTATGACCAGAGATGGAACCTGCCCACTTTACCTGTTGAAACTGACAGGACAGATAGCTCTTGATCCAGGCCAGGGAACTGGTATCAAGACCTATGCTATTGAGCTGATGGAGCATGAGATCATGGTTTACCAGATCGAACAGTTTAGTTAGATCAAGGAAGATGGCACCAGTAGCAGAACCATGGTCCACAACCTGGAATATATTGGAGGTAACTTTGAACAACACGATAAGGGTACTATGGTTTCTTCTAAAAGCATGTTGGCAGGGAGATAGCAGATTGTGATGTTCCAAGTAGCACGAGAGGTGGTTATACATAATGCTTTCTTGGATTTTAGCCAGGGGGAAGAGGATAGAAATGGGCCTAAAATTATCAACAGCATTGTTACCTCCCTCCTTATGAACAGCCATGACTATCGTGACCTTCCATTTGTCAGGGACCATGTTAGTAAGGAAGGAAAGGTTAAATAGGTCTTGTACAGGCCACGCAAGGGTAGAGGTGCCCAGCTTGAGAAATTTGGGTTCTAAGGTGTCATGACTAGGAAAGCTCTCATCTTTTAAGTTACTGAGAAGTCTTTGGACCTCTTTGAGGGAGGCCAGCTTTAAGTGGAAAGCAGGATGAGTCTCAAGGTAACTCAGAGGAGGAACAGAAATGGGGGAGGAGGAGGAGAGAGAGTTTTGGAAAAGAGAGGTGCATTTGTGGAGATCAGTAAATAATTCATTAAAACCAATGGCAATCAATAATGGGTCTGACAGGGGGGTGCCTTGAGCATTGATTGAGCTGGGGAATTCAGCAACCTTCCCTTTGATCAGCAAATTTACCTGTTTCCAAAATTTCTTGGGGTTATGTAGGTGCTTAGTTTGAAGGGATTTGTAGTGATGACGTTTAGCTTTGTTCAGGGAATTGTTATATTTGTTTCTTAAATGCCTATATTCATGCCAGTCAGATGGTAGTCCACTATGTTTAAAGATCTGCCACACTCTGTCTTGATTTGACATGAGCATCCTGTTATCTTTAGAGATTTCCATGGTTTGCCTATATTTACTGACTCACTACTCTATCATATTACTTCCTATTTCTTTCTCTCCAAGCAGTTAATAAGCCACTGTGAGGCAATTTTGAAAATCCAGTTGTAGAAAGGAAAAGTGTGACTTCTACTGAGATTTGAACCCAGGGACCTTGCTATTTCATGGCATGCTCTTAACCACTTGAGCCATAGGAGCCCCAAGTCATTAAGCTTCCTGAGTTTTCCGTTGAAACACACAGGTTCCTTTCATGGTGTAGTGAAACAGCAACTAACCAGTCTCTCAAGACTCAGATTACTTCCTATTTTTTTCTCTCCATGCAATTGATAAGCTACTACGAGGCAATTTTGAAAATCCAATTGTAGAAATGAAAAGTGTGACTCCCTCCGGGATTTGAACCCAGGGACCTTGCCATTATGTGGCATGCTCTTGAGCCACAGGAGCCCCCTATGATCCATTACTGAATTCTTCCTCTCATGTTCCTATCTCTATCCTTAGCTGCCTCATTCCCTACAATCTTCAATAACTACCCTCTGACACTGCTGCCCTATTTAACCACTCTGTCTCCATTGGCACTGTTGCTGATGCCTTAAAGGCTACAATCCTGTTTTTGGAAAAAAAACACACACTGATCCTCATAACTTCTGCTATTTTCCTATCACTAGCCTCCACGTCATCAGAAAAGTCACAGCCTTTATCCATCTCTCCTATCACCCTCTCCTATCACCTCTTCCACAACAATATCCCATTATTGATTGATTGATTTATAAAGTGTTTAGCCAGAAAGGAACACTGAGTTAGAGCTCAGTTTCAGGTGCTGAAATGTGCTGCATAATTTAGGGCAAGGATAAAGCTGGAATGTACTGCATATATAGCATAAGGACTTCTACTGTGTATACCCCTTGTATTATATACTGTATATTTTTTTCTTTGTTGTTCTACACTTTATATCTCATATCTATGTAATTGCAAACTGTGTATGTGCCTCAGGACCTCCTTGTGAATGAACTTGCTCAACAGAGTCTTTCCTG
The DNA here is from genome assembly GCA_016271365.2 of Neoceratodus forsteri. Classification (NCBI taxonomy): domain Eukaryota; kingdom Metazoa; phylum Chordata; order Ceratodontiformes; family Ceratodontidae; genus Neoceratodus; species Neoceratodus forsteri. Next base: position 379,902,209 of record CM057449.1, read on the forward strand.
CAATAAACTTGAACTTGGACAACCTTGGTGAGTGGGCTAAAAGGGGAAGTAGAATTGCAAAGAGCATGAAGAATTATGCAAAGAATCAACTTTATACATGACAAGGATGCAGGCAGTGTACAAGCACATAACAAACAAGAATTTGTCAATGCCGAATGTTGTCTCACTGGCATTGGCATTGGTAGTGCAGGAGTTAGAGATGCATAATAGGAATGGCAGTGAAGCATTGAACTGACGCCAACCTCACCCCCACCCTGAAGAGACACATTTTCAACATAGGCATTTTGGGACCTTCCCTCATGAACAGTGGCATTGTGATTTCGTTAATCTTTTTCAAGAGTTGATTTCCTACAGCAACCACAACATTCTGCACCACAGGTGCGGAAACACATTTTGGACAGGATGTAAAAAATGACAGCTGTACTGTTCATAAGGAGGTGTGAAAAAATGCCAGTGTTGAAAATCTGGCATGAAAATATTTCAGATTTGTGAGGTTACAAGGTTGTGTGGAAACTGCACAATGCATTCTTGTAACACAGTCATTTTATGGACTTTCACCACCAAATTTTCAACATATGCATTTTAAGACTTCTGCTGATGAACAGTGTCACTGTAATTTTCTCAAACTGTCCCGAAAACTGATTTTGCACAGCGACTGTGGTATTCTGCGCTGGAAGTGCGAAAACACATTTTGGCCAGGATATGTAAAATGACAGCTCTACTGTTAATAAGGAGATGTGGAAAAATGCCAATGTTGAAAATCTTGAGTGAAAATATTACAAATTCACAGTTACGAGCGTACGTGAAAACTGCGCAATGCACACTCATAAAACAGTCATTTTTTGGATTTTTTTCACCAAATTTGCAACACAGGCTTTTTGAGAGCCCATCTCATGAACATCATAAATGAAAAATCAATCACATTATTCTAATAATTAATACAACAATCACAGTGTCCCTTTAAATCACTAAATAAAATATTAAACATATGTGATTATATGACCGTCACCTTATAATAACACTTATAATTATTTTTTTTATCCAATCTTGAACTTTATATTCAGTTTTCATTTATTCATAATTCTTCCTCACTTTCCAATGGACCTACAAAAGAGACATTTGCAGAAGAGAAATTAGATGCATTGTCATCTCTGTCTACTTCCTGGTAACCTCCCTGAACTTCTTTAGATACTCCTCCCTGTTATCCCCACTCCTGATTTCCTGAGTATCCAAAATGCCTTTTTTTTGGACCTCACCCCCTCCATGACCTCTTTCGTCAGTCAGCTGTTTTTTTTGCCCTGCCCTTCTAACTCTTTGTTCTTGTACATGTCCCAGTAGCCTTCACCAGTCCTTTCCTAATAATATTCAATTTTTAACAGGCGTCTATTTGCGATTGGATTCCCGTCAGATGCCTGCCCAAAATTTCCCCCGTCCTTTTAAAGTCTGCCTCCTTAAAGTCTATCACCCTGGTACCCATACCTCATATTTCCCTGCCCATGTTGAGTGTGAACCATACCGTGTGGTGGTCACGCCCAGCCAGAGGGTCCTCCACCTCCAGATCCCTTACAGCCTTCCCATTTGATAGCACCAGGTCTAGCATCCTGCCCAATCTAATTGACTCCCAGACTAACTGCACCAGGCAGCTGTCCTGAAATGACTCTAATAAGACCTGTTCCTTAGTACTTTTAGTGATTGGGATGCTCCACTCATCCCTGGTAGGTTGAAGTCCTCCACCACCACAGAGTTCCCCTTCCTACAAACCCTTCTGATTTGTTCAACTAACTCCCTATCCAGATCATCCTCTATGGGCTGGCAGCCTGTACACCACACCCATCCTCACTGTCCTACCTCATGAATCTTGACACAGCATCCATAGGGCCTCTGTTCTGCCTTCCTCCCCCTCCTCCCTTATGCACTTTATTCCCTCCCGTACATATATTGCCACACCCTTTCCCCTTAGCCCTATCCTTCCTGGACATCCTATACCATTATATCATCAAATCCCATTCCTGGTACTGGGTGGCCCACTTTTCCCTATGATGGCTGCTTGCACCTCCCTAACTTCCTTGACATGAGACCACTATTTTACACAGTCCTCTTTGATCTTCTAAAACACTGTGCTTGGGTCTTTGGTACTTTCCTTTCCTGATTTCCTCCTATCCCTCCATCCTTGCCTTCTTTGTCTCTTGTGGTGATATTTCTTCTCCTTGGCCTCTCCTTTATGGTGTACCTCTAGACTCTTTTCTTCACTCCTCACCTCTCATCTCATCTCCTTTACCTTTTCCATCTATTCTTCTTCCTACTAGACAACATAATTTCTGTATTCAACCTCAAGCATTATTACTGTGCTGATACCCACCCAGCTTATTTATTTCAGTTTCTTTTCTGATTCTTTTTTCTCATCCTTTTCTTCTTGTCTTGGCAATATTACCCAATAAACTGCTGACTTAGCTTAATGATTTTAAGACAAGTATCTTTATCTTTGACATAAGAGTATCCTTTTCCTGAATTTGATGTTCCTTAACTCCTTCATTTCTTTTGCCTCCTCAGAAATATGTGAATATTGCGTGATCAAACACACACCAATGCTCCCCCATCTCTATGCTCTACACATTTGCATGCTATCATCTCTGTGATAGTGTCCACATCTATCACTTCATAGACCCTAATCTTCTGAAACCCCATTAATGCTTTTTTTCACTTATCTTGGTGACTGAAATTTTCTGTGGACTCCTCAAGTACCTTCACTGTAAACTTTAAACTGTTTGTAATTTCAATGAAAATTCACAATTGGCTTCAACAGAACTTAGTTGCATGATATTCCCCAAAAGTGGCATTTTATGACCTTCTGTTATACATTACTGAAGACATTTTCATTAACTTTTCATTTAGATGTCATCTCTTCATGTTGCTTATTCCTATTATGATGGTCATAATTATGTGTTTAAGGCATTATGACCTGCATGCATGATATTAATTCTGGTGCCACAAGTGAAGATTTATTATTTCAAAGCAAGAAAAGTAACAGAAGGATGAAGTCTAGGTTTTAAAGTACCTTATTTCATGCAAAAGTCTTTAGTACTGTAATAAGGAATAGCAGACATGGTCTGCTGTTGGTAGTAGTTCCCAATGGCTGGCTCTTGTACAACCTCTAGGGCTAGCCCTCAGCTTCACAAGGAATAGTCCCTAGAGCGCTATGACAATTGACTTCTGAAAACAGTGCTATGCAATAGGTCAAAGGACTGTGAATTAAGTTGTTTAACACATATCTATATTTGATAGATGCCTATGTGTACTATCCCTAATGCATTATTGAAATATTGGTAATGTGCCTTTAAATGTTGAATCAGATAAACATGTAGTGATGTAGGACTGGCTGGCCAGAGAGTAAAAGAGAAAGTGAGAGACTCAATGGTGGCATTGAATATGTAGTAGTAGTAGATAAAATTTATTTATACAGTTATATCAACATTAGGGCTATGAATGCCCTTTTCTCAAGGTGCACCTGTTTAAAGTGTCAAGTTACAATGACATAAAATACATATCCAAAAAAACACAACTAACAATACATATCCAAGCGTACAAATTTCCAGCAATAAAGGGATTTTTTGCACTTCACAGAAGAGATACTAATAACAAACAGATAATTCAATACTCAAATTATTACAATTATGATTCTTGTCAACATATACACTTATCTTTAGTCTAATTTATCTATCCATTGCAAGAGCAAAGATACCCCATTTCCCTGTAAACAGCAGCTTTAAAAACATTTAAGTTCATATGTGCATCTTTAAGGTGCAAAGGCAGTTGATTCCGGCAAGTAGCTGCCTTAGACTGAAAAGTCATAGCTGTAAATGTGTTTTTACATTTTGGTGCTATTCCTCTGTCTTTATTTTGCCTTAAGTTACAGCCATGTTTTGGTTTTTCTACCCTCTCTACCAGTTTGTGCATCAAATAATTTTTTTAAATCCCATGGACTTGTATGGCCCATGTCCGCTTTCTTCTAATCTCCAATGAGCTCCAGCCAAGGGAGCCATACTTAGTACAGTGGTGGGTGTTAAACTCATACTTCAATGCAAATCTTGCCAACTTATTTAAAGCCAAATCCAGTTTTACCAATTTCTACCTGTTTGCATAACAGTAAATGTGACTTCCATAGTCCACGATAGGTAATATTAATTGATTTACCATGATTTGGCATACTTCCTTGGTTATACAATATGACAACCATTTTGCTGTCCCGATCTCATGTTTACTTTTTTTCCTGATTCATTTATATGGTATTCAAATGTTAAATGTTGGTCTATATAAACTCCCAGATATTTATATACCTTGGTTTGTTTCAAGGTGTTACCTTCCCTGCTCTTAACCTCTATCTTAAAGTCCAAACTGTCTCTAACTCTATTAGATTTTGAATAAAACAGCAATGTTTGAGTTTTTTTGTTGTTTATTGCCAGCCATATACCAGCAAAAAAAAGTTTGCATAACCAAAAAATCCTTTTGTAACCTCTCCTCTACTTCCTTTTGATGTTTCCCATCAGCAATGAGTATTGTATCGTCTGCATATAGGTGGATGGAAGTGTTAGTTAAACAGTTAGCAGATTCTTTATGTAAGAAACAAATAAGAGGGGTACTAATATTGATCCCTGTGGGAGCCCTCAAGTTATAGGTAGTGATTTATAACTAATTTCGTTAACACTAACAGCCTGAAATCTAGTTACTAAATAAGAATGAAACCACTGACAAGATTCAATTGCCATTCCAATTTTTAACAATAAGTTTAACAGAATTTTATGATCAACAAGTTCAAAAGATTTTGACAAGTCCATGTACACTGCACCCATGGACCTTGCATCCCCCAATGGGGTACCTATCAGATCTAACAGGTACATGAGTGTGGTGGCCGTGGATCTGCCGCTTCTAAAACCTGACTGGAGACAACTTACTATACTTTTCAAAGTAGTCCATTAGTTGCCTATGGACTATTCTTTCTAATATTTTAGAGACAGTGGACAACAAAGTGATTGGGCGACAGTTTGAGGGGTCAGTGGAATCACCTCCTTTGGTTAGAGGGCCAATTTTAGCTAGTTCACAGCTCTGGGGAAATATCCCCCAACTCAAACTCCAGTTAAACAAATCAGCCAAAATAGGTGATATTTCAGACACTGATCTTTCAATAGACAACTTTCTATTCCATTGATGCCACTAGCTTTTTGAGTTGGTAGTTTATCTATCATGGCTGCAACTTCTTTAGCGTTTGTACTTTGAAATCTAAACTTGGGACCATTTATACCCACATTTACATCAAAGGGTGCATTATGTTCTTCATTTGCACCAACGGTTTTGACATCAGGAAGGTCTACAAAATAATGGAGTTTGCCCTTTAAGGGGCAGACCAGGTTGTCCTGGTGCACCCCTTCCCTCTGTCATGGAATGGCAGTGCTCAGGAGGGGAGGGGGAAGGAAAGGGGAGGGCCAAGGACCAGAACAAAGGACAGGTAAAGGAAAGGGAGGGACAAAGGGTGGTACATAAGGGACAGCACAAGGGGGCCGCAGCCCTTTTTGCTGGAGTTCTTGATTTACATCAACTACAGCACGTCGTATTGGCATATTCTTTTGAGGATTGCTCACCAGGAGAGGGAGTTAAAGAAACAAACAAGTGAATTGTAGGAGGAGATGTGAAGTTGTTTCTTTAAAAAAATATATATATATAATAATAAGAATAAATGTTTACAGTATACAGTAGAGGAATGTAGTTTGGATAGATTAGGGCACAGAGATAGGATGGAATACAGTGTGAAGCAGGGATTTGTGGATATAACTGTGTTTTAAAAAAAGGAGGGGGAAGAGACAAAGAAGAGCTGGTGGGGGTTATGACTGTTAAAAGGCCTTTTTCAGTCAATTTGGCTTAATTTTTAAGGATGGGGTATGGGATCAAACAAATTGTAAGGACAGGACTGGCATGCTAGGATGCATGGGAGCCAACACCAGAGGAGGGCTGCACTACCGATAATGGCCAGGGATGGAAGCAGGGCCAAAAAAAAAAAAATAACCAAAAAGAATGGTTTTGTTATGGCTGCCAGGAGTTTAGCAGGCCTGGAAGAGGCCCTGCAGCAAGGGAGTGACAGCACGATCTGGGACCGCGTGGTGTCTGTGGTGAAAGTTTTCCCCTAATTTTAGAGTTTTAATTCCTGTGTTTGGTCTGTTGGTTGTTTGGGAATCGCTGGTAGGCCTGGAAGAGGCCCTGAGATAGAAGGAGTGAGAGTGCGATCCGGGACCACGCGGCGTGACGTCATGTGCCGCGTGGGGACTGGGGAGAAGTTTTTCCATTCGTTTTGTGCTGTTTTGAGGCATTTCTATGTCCAATTTTGTGTTGCAATGGCTAAAAGAAGTATGTCTAGGGTTAAGGAAGAGGTCCTAAGGCAGAAGGGGAGAGATTGTGATCCAGGACCACGTGGCATGACGTCACACACCATGTGGGGGTTTGCGAGGAAGTTTTCCTTGGTTTCTGTGCTGTTGGGGCATTGGTGGTCATTTTCATTGAAAGGAAAAGCAGTAGGCCTGGAAGAGGCCCTGGGGAAGAAGGGAGAGAGCATGAACTGGGACCACGTGGTGTGACATCACACACTGTGTGGTGGTTGCAGTAAAGCCTTGTCATTTCTTGTGAGGTGCATAGTAGTGGTTGCTGTTGAAGTGAGAAGGCTGGAAGAGGCCCTGAAGGAGGGGGACGAGAGACCTTTTTCGGTGACTGCGTGGCGTGATGTCACATGCTGTGTGGTGGTCATGAGGAAAACCCCTCTCCCTTTTTGTTGGAGGTTGCTGGCATGGAGTCCTGGTGGTTAGCCCAGCTTTCAGGGCAGCAGCAGGGTGTTAGTGTCTCGAAATGGTACAGGGGGTAAAACGAGGCAGTTAGGCAGATGCAAAGGGGGGATGAATTGGTTTGGGGAGACAGAGGCCAGCAAGAGGGGGCCCTACAGCAAAAGGGAGTGGAAGCACATCCCGACCACGCTGTGCGATGTCACACGGGGGAAGCCATGCAATGGGCAAGGGTGGGGGGATCCGAATAAGAAGACCAGTGGGGAGGCAGGAGAAGGCAAGTAAGGTGAGGAGGTAAGCATGAGCCACAAGGGGAGACTGGCTCACATAAAATCAGAGTGCAAGCATGCTGGGGGGCAGTGCATGCCAGCGGGGCATGGGAGGAGGTGCCAGACACCCCCCCCACTCACAATAAAGAACCTAGTGGCTCCCTCCCACCTGGGTATGTCATGGAAGGTGGGCTAGCCCCTCAAGAGGCATTTTTTCCCTAATTAACAACAAACAGGGAAGTGGGTCAAGAAAAGGCTTAGGGGAGCCAGTGAAGAGGCCAAAGGGGGGGTGAGTGGTCCACGTAGTGTGGGGTCACTCACGATGGACCTGGCAGGGAGCAGCCAAGGGATCTGGTGACCTATCGAGCATGATGGACAACTTTACTGGGGTGCCCAACAGGTCATGCGGGTGCATGGCATGAGGGACAGAGGGAAGGTGTTACATATAGGATATATATACAATTAATCCTGTTTTATCTTCCCGTAGTTGTCTTCACAGAGCAAAGGAAAAGAAGGACATGGCACCAAGGAAGAGCAGGCCATCAAAGGAAGATACTTACAGAGCTATAATTGAATTGGCAGTAAAAGCCAACAGAATGTGGGAACTGGTGGAGGGGGAGGAACCAGGGAGACCAGGGGAGAAGAGAAAAGTGGGCCTGGAAAAAGGTGGCAGAGGGAAACGACCAGTCGAAGGGCCAAGCAGTCCCACTAGGATGTCACTGCTGGTAGTGGGACCCACCAAGGTAGCTGATCCAGTACCTCTGCAGCCTATAGACTCAGCAACACCAGTACCTCCCTCCAATCAAGGTGGGATCTCCCTGACTGAACCCGGAGCCGATCCCCAGAACGTGGTGTTCCCTCCGCAACCACTAGTAGTTCACCCTCCTCCTCCTCAACCACAGGGAGAAACAAGGGGACACTTGGAAGACTCCAGGCAGCAAGGCCTGGACATGGTTACAGGTAACACATCCAGTGCAGTGGGGAACAATGTAAAAGAATATATAGGTCAAATTGTGTCAGCACTGGGAATAGGAGGTCTAGGGCAGATGGAATTGGCCCTGGCAGAGATTAGGGCAGAGAAAGAGGTGCTGGGAAAAAATGAAGGGGGTACAGAGAGAAGGGAAATGTGCAAGGGAGATAGGTGCACCTGAGATGAGGATAGGTGAGCATATGCCACTGGCCACAAAGGAAAAAATATGGAAAGGAGAGTATTTGGATATATTCACTTTGGTGAGCTGGGAAGTGGCAGCCAAGTATGAGGAAACTGAGAGCATAGGTAAGAGTGAAATGGCAGCGGCGATAGTGCTGTTAGGGAAGAAGGAGGATGACAAGTTCATAAAAGGGAAGAGTTGGGATGGGTGGTTAGTAGGTTTTGCCACTTTCTCAGCCATTGTCCTGGAAAAGATGCCGGAGCTAGGCATCCCACTCATCACTTAATCCCTGATAATACGGAGGGCAAAAGCAAAGGGTGGGGTGGGGTGGTTATACTATGATGAATTTTTCCGGCAGAGAATGGCAACATTCGGGGATGTGAGATGGGACACCAAGCAGATAGATTTATGGACCGATTATGTAACAGATCAGTCCACATCCGAAGGTGAATGGGGAAAAAAGAGGGCTATGCCCTAGAGATGCTGCTGGGCTTACAACAGGGCTTTTTGCTCATGGCCTTAATGTCGTTTCTGGCATGCTTGTTCAAAATGTGTGGGAGGGCACCTGGCAAGCAGATGTAGAATGACGTGGGCCCAAGGGGCACAGGGGCACGGGGTCAAGGGTCAGGTCAGCAGTTTTTTTGAGAAGACCAGGGGTTTAGAGGGCAGACATGAAAAAGGGAGGGAGGGGTAGGGGGAACATGAGTAGAGGGGGTCAGAATCACTGAAAGAAGAAACATTGCACAAAACAAGGGGGAGGGGCTGGGGAGGAGTAATGGGGGGGCATGACAGGGACCAGTTTGGGATGACCAGGATCTCCATCAACTTGGAGGCATGGACAACCTTTTTGGACAGATATCTGAACACAAGCATGCAGGATATGATTATATGAGGTTTTAACACAGGGTTTTCACTGCAGTTTGGGGGGCTCAGACAAGCGAGAGAGGCGAGCAACCTGGGGTCAGTGAAAGGAAAGGAAGGGATGTTAAGATAGAAGATAGATAAAGAAAAGGCAGCAGGGAGGGTAGAGGGCCCATTTAACATGCCCCCATTGCGGAACATGTGGATTTTGCCATTGGGTTTGGTACCCAAGAAACAAGAAGGGGAGTACAGGGTGATCCACCACCTGTCCAATCTGGAAGGGGACTCGGTGAATGACTGCATCAGTGAGGAGCATAGTAGGGTGACATATGTGACACTAGAGGATGCAGTCCGGATAATCCGTGCCACAGAGGATGCATGGATGGCAAAAATGGATATTGAATCCGCTTTCAGACTGCTGCCAGTTAGGAGAGAAGACTGGGATCTATTGGGTTTTAAAATTGGGGGGCAATATTATTTTGACAAAGCAATGCCTACGGGATGTTCCATAGCATGCGCAACATTCGAGGCATTCAGCACCTGTTTGTAGTGGATATTCCAAGAAAAAATGGGTTGTAGGATGGTCATCCATTATCTGGATGATTTTCTTTTCATTGTGAGGGGAAAAAGAGAGACACAGAGGATACTGGGTAAGTTTCAGGAGTTGTGCTGGGAGCTAGTGGTTCCACTGGCAACAGAAAAAAACAGAACGGCCCAACAGAGTGATGGAGTTCCTGGATATTGAGATAGATGCCCTGAATGTAATATTTAGACTACCGGATAAAAATGTAAGTAAATTGAAGGAACTGATTCAAGTACACACCAGCAGGAGAAGGGTACAACTAAAACTAGTGCAGCAGGTACTGGGGCACCTGAACTTTGCCTGCAGGGCCATTGGACCAGGAAGGGCATTCACAAAGAGGTTAGCTAGGGCTACAGCAAGGGTCACCAGACCACATCACTGGGTGGACCTGACACAAGGTGTCAGGGAGGACTTTATGGGAAGAATTCCTCAAGGAGTATAATGGGTGCTCTTTCTGGCAAGAGGAGTGGCTGTACAACACAGACCTCGACCTCTACACAGACGCTGCTGGGGGGCTAGGCATGGGGGCTTACCTGAGGGGCAGGTGGTTTGCAGAACCATGGCCTGCCAGTTGGGTGAGGGATAGAAAAGTGAGAGATATAACACTACTGGAGATCATGCCCATATGGGCATGTACATTGGTCTGGGGGGGGAATTATGGGATCAGAAAGTGACATTTTGGTGTGACAATGGAGCAGTGGTGGATGTGCTAAACAACAGGGGAGCCAGGTCAGATACAGTCATGCAGGTATTACGACATTTAGTGTTAAGGGCTTTGCAGCTGAACATGTAATTCAAAGCAAAACACATAGAATGGGTGCACAATACCCTGGCTGACAGCCTTTCCCGTCTGCAGCTGGACCATTTTCAGAGGCTGGCACCAGCAGCGGAGGAGCTAAAAATGCCCATACCAATGAACATCTGGGATGTTGGCAAGAAGGAGCAGAACTGTTGTTTCGCAGCTCATGGGCACCTCAGACTCTGAGGGCCTACGATGGGGCCTGGTGAGTGTTTCAAACATTCAGGGCAGAGCACCAGATGGACGTAAGTGGGCCACTCTCAAAGGAACAGTTGGGAATGTTCACCATGGAGCAATGGCAGAAAGGGACCGCCCATGCCACAATGGGGATTTATCTGGCTGGGATTAGTGTTATCTGCAGCCTAAAAGGGTGGAAGGACCTGACAAAATCACTGCTCATCAAGAGAATGATGCAGGGATGGGGCAGGTTGAAATGTGGGCCAGGAGATAATAGGAGACCAATAGGGGAGCAGTGGCTAATAAGGCTAAAAGAGGTGCTCCCGGTAACTTGCAGATCAAAGGCTGAGGCCCAGCTGTTTCACACGATTTATGTGATAATGTTTGCGGGGGCTATGAGAGTGAGTGAGGTGGTAGGTCATGGGAAAGAGGACAAGGAAGGAGGTTTGGAATGGGACGATGTGAGTAGGAGGTTGAAAGAGATACGGATCAAGCTCAGGAGGTCAAAAACAGACCAAAAAAGGCAAGGTTACATGGTAACACTGAAAGGGCAATCCGAGATTGCAATATGTCCAGTGCAGGCCCTGTGGGCTTTCGCTGCAGAGCAGGTGACCAGGACAGGACAGCTATTTGTAAATAGTGACGGGAAAAGGGTCACTGGCTATCAAGTCACAGCAATGCTGAAAAAAGGCATGCAATTTATGGGGGAGGACCCGGCTAATTACTCATCCCATTCCCTATGAATTGGGGCTGCCTCACAGTGGGCAGCAATAGCGGAAACCCTGAAGGACATTTTGGAAAAAGGGCGCTAACGGTGAGGCAGTTAAAAGAGATACATCAGAGCACTGAAGTAAAAAAAAAAAGAAAAAGTGTGGCTAGATGGTAGTGCTCCTATGGGGGAGCACAGGTAAAGGGGGGAAGTTGGGGGGGCAAAGAAAGAAAAGAGGTGGGTGGATAATACAGCGAGGGCACTAAGAGTATGTGTAAATTAATTTACTTTCTTTGCACTCCATAGATAGAGGGAGGATCACGGAAGTCTGGTTCTGCGGCCATTCCTATATTTAAAGGGCTGGAAAGAGAGCAGAGAAGAAAGCTGGGGGAAATCAGTGTAGGTTGGTATGGCAAGGCATACATGGGATGAGATGGGCACAGCTTCTTCCTGCATTGAAGGAACTCAAGAGACATCGTCCCAGTTCAGACCTAATCATTATACATCTAGAGGGTAATGACCTGGTGGGCAGACCATGGGTACACACATACTTACAGATAAAAAGAGACCTAGTGACAATACGACAGTGGTGGCCTCAGTTGTGCCTCGCCTGGTCAGATATGATACCGAGAAGGATATGGAGACAGGAGCACAGCCACAGGATGGTGGAGAGGGCCAGGAGGAAGATGAATAGAAGGGTGGGGACATTGATAAGGCAGATGGAGGGGACAGGTGATACTGATGGGGTAGATGAATGGGTGGAGGACTTCTACAGGTCAGATGGTGTGCACCTGTCAGATCTAGCCATAGACATGTTCAACACAAAAACAATGGGTTTCATAGAGGCATGGAGAAAACAGGAAAAAGCTGGTAAATAAAAAAAAAGGGGAAGAAAGGATCATCTCTGAGGTTAGGGAGAGTGATACCCTAAGTATGAGGGGAAGCCAGCCATCCAATGCAAGCTGGAGACTGGCTAGTGGGGAAAAAAGGGGGAAAGAAAAAAAGAATAATGCAAGAAGAGGAAGAAGAGGAAGAAGAAAGTGGTCTCAGTTTTCACCGTTACCTAGCGGAAAAGGAGAAACAGAAGGCACCCAGGTTTTCACCTGGGTGAGGGATAATCAGAGATTGATATGTGGATGGAAATAAATGAAATTTCTGGAAATATGATAATAAAGAAATGGAAATGGAATATTGGATTATGAATATAAATAAATTAATTGCCAATCTGAGCACAACAACAAACAATGGTTTCTGTCTTTTGTGAGGGGAAAAGGGGGGAATCCAGAACAATGGAGTTTGCCCTTTAAGGGGCAGACCAGTTTGTCCTGGTGCACCCCTTCACTCTGTCATAGAATGGTAGTGCTTAGGAGGGAAGGGGGGAAGGAGGGGAGGTGCTAAGGACCAGAACAAAGGACAGGTAACAGGAAAGGGAAGGGCGAAGTGTGGTACATACAGTAAGAGACAGCACAAGGGAGCCCCAGCCACTTTTTGATGGAGTTTTGATTCCTCCCACCCACCCACCCACCCTACTAGACAAAGCAAGAGGAAAAGACAGTCAAAGGGGAACTGTATGGTGGGTCTGTCAAGGTGAATGGCAGACAAGTCCGGTCAGATAGTTTGGACTGCCAGAGGTGGATGGCAGGAGATGTTATGGTTGTGGACTGCCAAACGTGGATGGCAGGTAGGGAAAAAAGGGGGGTAGAAAAAAGGAATAACACAAGAAGAGGAAGAAGAGGAAGAAGAAAGTGGTCTCAGTTTTCACCGTTACCTAGTGGAAAAGGAGAAACAGAAGGCACCCAGGTTTTCACCTGGGGAGGGATAATTAGAGACTGATATGTGGATGTAAATAAATGAAATTTCTGGAAATATGATAATAAAGAAATGGAAATGGAACATTGGATTATGAATATAAATAAATAAATTGCCAATCTGAGCACAACAACAAACAATGGTTTCTGTCTTTTGTGAGGGGAAAGGGGGGAATCTGGGACAATGATTTAACAAATCTACTGCTGTATCCTTATGTTGCAAAACCCCATTTATCTTTATTTGCACTGCCGGGTTGTTTCTTTTTTTTTTTTGAACTTGAATTATTTTATTTAATAAATTCAATGGTTTCATACATGAACCATTACTAATTATACATCTTTAAAAGATTACTTAATTATACATAAAATTAATACATTACCATTTTTTTTGCTCTACAGGTGATGATGCTGCAGTACTGATGGATTAAATAAAAGCATTTTTACATAGTGCTTTTGCGTCCCTTGCCCATCAGTCCAACAGGGAAAGCACTAGTAAAAGAGAGTCCAGGTGTAAAGCTTTCAAAAAATTAAAGTTAACCTTTAGATGTTAATCATTTCTCATGTGAGCTTTTAAATGACAGTGAGCATATAAGAATAAAGAGCAAATACTTCAGGTCTTATGAATAAAAATAAAAATCAAATAAATATCATATATCAAACAACTGGAGTTGTTTCTCATTGATCATGGCTATTTAATTCTTATATCTGCAAATCTATGAAATGGTTAAGCACTGTACCTGGCATTCCCTTCTCCTATATTGGGGTTGGCTGATAAGTTTTTAAGGTGGTTTCTTGAAGTTCACCAACCCTCGCTAATGTAAAAGTATCTGGAGATTACCGTGGGAGCAATTGTTGCTCCAGTACCGAAACTCCTCCTGTATTTTCAATATAATCAAAGAAGGGTAGCCAACTCAAACTAAATTTATCAGTAGAGAGCTGTAAGTGGGCTGTCACCCCTTCTATATCTTTAATATACTCTATGTTACATCTCCAGTGATTTGGAATGGGTTGGTGAGGTTTGGGCCAATGTTGAGTGACCACCTTTGAAGCTGCTGCCACTAAAAGATGAAACAGGTATTTCTGGTTACTGGTATGTATTCCCTGTGGGGGGAGACCAAGTAATAAGTTAGTTCCTGTGAGACTATTTTCTATCTGGAAAATGTCCTGCAAGGTTTGTGCCAACTCCCTCCAAAAGCCTACAATATAGGGACATTCCCAGAAAATGTGCATACACATACCTTTCCCCCCACATTGTCTTCAACACCTATCTGTAAGGGAGGTGGAGTAATGAATCAATGTCTTTGGGGTAATAAAAAAATCTGGATACCAGCTTCCACCTACGTTCTCTCCACACAGGGTAGCTTGTTCTTTTGCTTACTCTAACCCAGATTTTGCTCCAGTCTCTCTCTGATAAGGTCTCAGATAGGGCCTCCTGCCATTTCTGCTCAATAATATGGGCTGCTAAGGGTTCCCTTTCCTCTTGTATGGCTTTGTAAACATATGATATATGGCCCCTTGAGTCCCCCAACCGACTTTTCTGAAGTATCCTATTTAGTGGAGGAACCACTGGGGTTATTAACTCCATTATTCCCATTTCCTTAGAAATATATACCTACATTGTAGATATTTAAAAAATTCATTTTTGGGGAGGTTAAATTATTGTTGAACGTTTCTGAAAATTTTAATATTTTCCTGCATGAATTGTAACAAAAATTGGAGACCTCTGTTAGCCCACCTCTTGAAACAAAGATCATCCCTGGTAGTGGGGAGGCTAGGTAAATGCTGGAGGGGTATGTGCATCCAGACCGGAGTGAGCATTTCCCATGATTGTCATATCTGGATCCATGCCATTATGGAGTGCCTAGTCCATGGGGTTTTGATGTCTTTCAAGTCTGGTCCCAAGGCTATCTCTGGGAGTAAATTGAGGGGGATGTAATGATGAACACCCTTTTCTATAAGATTCCAACCGCCTTTATATTGTCTATCTAATATCTTTACCATTGCTAAAGTCTGTGCTGCCTGGTAATAACTATAAATATTTGGTACTAGCATACCCCCTCTTTGTTTTGGTTCTATTACTAATGTCCTCTTTTTCCTCGGCCTTCTACCTGCCCATATGAAATTTGTGAGTTTATGTCTGAGGTCCCTCCAGTCCCTATTTGGGAAAGGAATGGCTAAGTTTGTAAACAGGAAGATATGCCTAGGCAAGATGTTCATTTTGATTGAATCAGTTCTGTTCGACAATGATAGGGAAAATAAATTCCAGTAGTTTATATTCACTAAAACTTGTCTCTTGAGGTCTCCGTAGTTAAGCTCATATAGTTTTGAGATGTTTGTGGTAATTTGGATGCCTAAGTATCTTATTTTACTTTCGGCTGACACAAAGGGGATATTGGGGTAGCTTGCTGGTGGCCTTTTACCTTTTATATACAGCATCTCGGATTTGTCCAGATTTACCTTAAAGCAAGATATTTGGCCCAAATAGTCTAGTAAGGTCATAAGTGGGGGAAGGGAGCTCTTCAGGTTATGTAAGTAAATGAGTGTGTCATCTGCATACATGGAGACTTTATTCGTGGCCTCACCCACTTGAATACCCTTAGTTGTGTAATTTGTCCTAATTGCCTGCACCAGGGGTTCAATACTAAGTGTGAGCAATAATGGAGAGAGAGGGCAGCCTTGTCGGGTACCTCTCTTTATTACAAAGGGTTCCAAGATGGTCCCATTCAACTGGACTAGTGCCTTCGGGTTCTGGTAAGCCATTAGTATCCATTTAAGAAAGTTCCCATTGACCCCCATTTGCTCAAGGGTTTCTATCATGTAGGTCCAATTGAGGTGGTCAAATGCCTTTTCAGCATCTAAAAATAGAGCCATGTGGGAAGTGTCCGTGTTTTCATGATGTGTGAGAATATTAAGCAGCAGCCTAATATTCAGAGAGATGTCTGTGGGGAATGAATCCCACCTAATTGGGATGTATTAGACTCTCTATATAGATTTGCAGTCTTGTGGCAAGCACCTTAGTCAGTAATTTAAAGTCTTGGTTTAGTAAAGATATAGGCCAGTGTGAATCACAGAAGAATTTGGGTTTACCCGGTTTAGGAATTACAGTGACCAAGGCAGTGTTCCAGGACTGTGGGAGTTTATCTTCCTCCAGGGCTGTGTATGACTCCAACCAGTATAGGGACTAATATTTTCTTAAACTTTTTATAAAATTCTGCTGGCAGGCCATCTGGGCCAGGAGATTTACCAGCAGATAACTGGGCTATGATTGACATTATTTCTTGTTCCGTTATTGGGGCTGACAGTGCTTGTTGTGCTTCTAGGGATAATTTAGGTAAACCTAGTCCCTGTAGGAACAACCTTGTCTTTTCTTATACTTTTGAGGCTATCTTATCCTCTGAGTACAGCTCTCTATTGTATTGCATGAATTTAAATATTTCCTGTGGCTTCCTCCAGACTTCACTAGGTTTATGCTTATTTTTAATACATTGTACATGTTTGGTACCCTGGGCTTTTCTAAGTCTCAAAGCCAGTAACTCTGTGGCTTTGGGGCCACCCTCATAATACTTTTGATTGGAGAAATGCAGGATTTCCTTGACTATTCTGTTCTCCAAACTTTGTAGTTCCTCTCTGGTTGTAGTTAGTTTCTTCAGGAGTTTGTTATTCCCTGTGCCCTTTTTATGTCACCTCTCAAGCTCCATAATTTTGGATTTTAACTCTACCATCCTGTTTATTTTGAATCTGCCTTTTTACTGTTGCAAAACTGATGTTTTGTCCCTAATCACTGCCTTCATCGTACCCCACCATATTAAGGGTGAACAGTCTGTCATGGGTGAATGGCTTGTCAAGTTTTGGAAGGCCTTAGTTATCTGCTGAATAACATTTGGATCATTTAATAAAGAGGTATTCAGCCTCCATGCTGTCCTTCTTTTCTCATGGCCCCAGGACAATTTCATAGAGATAGGAGCGTGATCTGACAAGGTAGATGTATGTATGTGGGGGGGCCATACAGTCACTTAAATTTGTTTTATAAGTAAAGAACATATCAATCCTTGAATATGAGTTTTGTGCAGGTGAGTAGTATGTGTAGTCCCTCTCCCTCATATTAAAAGCTCTCTACACATCCACCAACTCCCATTCCTGTGTTAGGGCCCTCAATCTCCTAGTGGCCATCTTATTGGTGGAGGTCTGGCCAGACGAACAGTCTAGGGCAGGGCAGAGGACTGCATTAAAGTCACCTTCAAGAAGCAGACAGCCTTCCCCAAGGCTTGCTATCTTATGAAAGACATCTTGGAAAAACTTTTCCACTCCTACATTAGGCGCATACACATTTATTAAATGCATTCTTTCTCCCTGTACCCTACCTCTTACCCTAAGAAATCTACCCTGGAAGGCACCTTCGACCTCTTGTATTTGGATTGGAGTATGTTGTTTTAAAAGCATGGCAACTCCTGCTTTCTGAGCCGAATCATGCAACTGTGCCTCCACCTGTCCCACCCACATGCATCTGAGATTCATGTGTTCTTGGTGGGAGAGGCGGGTTTCTTGGAGGAAGGCGATGTCGCAGTTCAAGCATTTCAGTTCCATCAACAGCCTGGTCCACTTGACTGGAGAATTTATTCCCTTGACATTTAAGGCAATGATATTCAGCCATAACATTTTATAGGTTTATATTCACCATACTGAATCCCAGGCCACCTTTCCCAGTATACAAGGGATCCATTTAGGTACTTCCTCCTGGGCTCAGTGCTTATGAACCAGTTAGTTGTTACAATATAAAAGTAGCTGTAAATCTCCAGGACAATATTCTTTAAAGATAAAATCAACATCATAATGAAGAATAACTTGGTCACTAACATGTGACATTTTAAATTGAAATACAGTATAGGTAACACAACGAACCACCTATAATTCATTAAAGTTTGACCTGGCTTCCTGGGGAAGTCCTGCCACCGAACTTGGCAGAATTATAATAGTGTACACCCCTGATAAGTTCTTCAAGGTTGGGGTGCTCGTGGATAGCTACACACTCAATGAGTATGTGCCCATGCAAATATAAATGTCACCAGGTGATCTTGCCCTCCCGGATGCCCCCCCAACTCCTCTCCCCTTCTGATATTGCCATTGTTCCTTGTTAGTAATTGCCCTTTTATTATTTTGTGCCTCTCAGCCAACTCTGTATTTATAGATCCGCAATCCCCCTTAAGATGTCAGTATTTTGTGATACCTTTATGCTGTTCTGGTACCTTTGAGAGGGGTGCCCTTTGGAATAATGGTATCCCCCCCAGGCCCCACTACAGTTGACTTGAATCAGTCAGCCCACTCCCTGGGGTGATGGACCCTCTGTAGGTGTCATTAGAGGACAGAAAGGAGGGAACCCCCCTCCTCTCATCCATAGTTACTGACTTATCCTGTAATCTTTCCCTCCCACCCAGCTCACCCCCCATTTCACTTTGTCTGTCAAATGTTAAGATCTCTCAAATTAGGCAAGTGGGATCATTCTGGACACTGCCTAATGCTATAAAACATACAGCTGTGTGTACACGGAAATAATTACCAACAGCAGTCCAGCACTGCACTGCATCCCAAGGGGGTATATTCAACGGTTGCAACCAACAGTCCAAATAAAGTTAACGGGCTGAGTCGCTCCCCTTCTGAAGGTAGAATAACAATAGTACCTTGCTTTTTGGCCCCGGTTCACCTAGTTGGTGAAGCTGAGCCTGGCGGGCCCTGACTTCAATTGTTGCTCTCTTGTCAATGTGCCGTTGAAGTCTAGTGATGTCGGGTTTGGCAGCATGCAGCAGTGCTTCTGGTGGTTCTTTTCTTTTCATGGGGTTTTTAGTTACCATAGTCCATGTGCCAGCTCTCAGCTTCTTTTCTAACAGCTCAACCTCCAGATCAGGAACTGTAATACCCAGTTCTTTCTGGGTGGATGTCACCTCCACAAGCGAAGAAAAGGTTTTTACTCCTGAGGCTAGGTGGATTTGTAGGTGTGCAGGATACAGCAACTGAGCCCTAATGTCCTTTTTTTTTGCTTTAGCTCTCTGATAATTCCTCCTGATCTCTGTCATTCTGCTTGCAGCATATTAGAAAAATCCTGCTCAAAAAAGATTAGGGTGTCATGGTATGTTGTCTCCCTAAGCCTCCACGCCTCCAGTAGGATCCACTCTTTGGTCTGGTAGTACACCATGTGGATGATAAATGATCTAGGCCTGGCTGAGTGGTCTGATGGTTTCAAGATTAAAGACCAGTGGGCCCGGGCTATGTTCACATTTAAGTCTGGGGGAATAGATAGTGTAGCTCGGAGCAGGTGCTAGATGAAGTCAGTTGCAGTGGCTTAACCTTCTTCTGCACCCTCCAGAATGCCATGGATTTGGAAATTATTCCAAAGATGATCTGTTTTCCAGGTCCTCAAGTTTATTTTGTGTCTCCTGGTCCCATTGCAATAGGTATAACAGAAGGCGGTCAGTACCGTCTTGGGCCTCTGATAGTTCCATCACCCTCGTGGCATTCACAGAGACTTTTTGATCAAGGCTGTGCACATCTTGTTTGAGGTCTGCCAGGGCTGAGTCTATTTTGTTTACAGTGCTGAGGATCTTTTTTAATGTTTGGGCTGCTTCTGGCTCTTCAAACTCCATGTCCTGAGATGATTCCGATGGTAGACACCTATGTGGCAGTAGTCCAACTTGGGCCTCTAGTGCTTCCCCAATGTTTAACTGCTTCAATTTACTTTGCAAGGCTGTATATCATGATCCTCTGGCTTGCAATGCTTTCCCAGCCATAGTAAGCAATTGAGGGACCTGTCAAAATGAAACTTTGTGAGGCAGAAATCAAGGATTAATTTTGATTTTACAGGGGTGGTAGCAGTGCTCTCCAGGCTAGCTTCTGCTCATCTCAAGTGACGTCACCGGAAGTGACCGGGTTGTTTCTAACTGGTGTATTAAATTTGTTTATCAGTGACCAATAATTGCTGGGGTTCTTTGTAGTTTAGATTTTTTGCTTGTAATAATATGTCTTAGCATTTCTGATAGCGGTAGTAACTTTATTTCTTATGATTTTAAATCTGGCCCAAGAATCAGGACATAAGGTTTTGTTTGCTTTCTTCCATAATTGATTTTTTAATCTGATCAATTTGTTTATTTTTGGTCCCAACCAAACAGGTCGAATGGATTTGGTTTTAACAATTTCTTTTGGTGCAAATCTGTCACATGCCTCCAAAAACAACTCGGTGAATTCACTCACTGCCATGTTTAAATCTGGTATCAGAAAGATTCGATTCCAGGGCATATTTAACAGACACCTGCAAAATAACAACTTATTGAATTTCCTATAGGATCTCCTAAAAATAGGTTGCTTAGAGTTATGTTTATTTAGGGTGTCACCAGTTTTTATAGTGCATTGTATCACACAGTGATCTCCTATGCTAGGTGGTTCCACACCAAATCCTACCACTTCTAGGTCTGGGGAAACAAAAATTAAATCCAAAATGTTTCCTCAACTTGTAAGTCTATCCTTCCTTGTGGGAGAATTTATCACCTGAACAAATTGCAAAGACTGCATTGCACTCTCCAGCTTCTGGCCTCATGGACACCCCAAGGCAGCACTGGAAGTTGCCCAGGAGAAGAGTTTTTTTTTTTGAACTAACATGTTTTGTTAGTTTATGACAATTTTTTTCAAAACACCATGGATTGAGTATGCCAAATGTAGAGCACCTGTTATCCAGTCTTAAAGAAGTTACTATGGTACAGATTCAGACAATGATAAGTTGCAGTACTGTACAATATACTGTATAGCTAGAGAAATCTAAATATATCACAGGAAATCCCATTGAAATGAAGATTTCAGAGTGATATATCTAGATATGGTTCCATGTGATAACGGTGATTGCGGAAAGACAATTTCCATTAGGGTGAGTGTACATCACCGAAAATCAGTTTTGGCAATGTACACTACCAGCGCAAAACAAAAGAGCTCTGGAGACTTACTTTTTTTTTATTTATGAGGGGGTTGTGCCCCTGCACCCCCATGGGGGCTTCACCCTTGCACCTCTCTACTGGCGATTACTTCAACTCCGGGGTGTATGTCGGAGGGGATGCAAGCAAACAAAAAAAATTCCCAAACAGCGCACAAAAAAGTGACTACACCTAGGATTGAACCTGGTACCCTCCAAACCCTAGCCTGCCACCCACCCACTACACCACATGGCCAGCTTGGCAGCCAACTGCCGCACTACACCCCACAGACCCTCCCTCTTCTTCCACCCATCACATGGCATGCTCACTCCCCCCTGTCTGCATGTACATATAGCAACATTAAGTCGCTATATTCACGGATCCCCCAATCTGGTCACCTTCCCTGCCCAGTAGCCCAATGCACAGGTGCCGTGATTGAGTCACCCTTTTTGAACATGCTCAATGGTGGTTGCCATTGTCACAGGCTACCCTAGATATGCCACAACCTTTCACTGGCTGCAACTCTATGATTAATAACTGTTATTCAACTGTCTGGAAACATACTTTATTAAGCATTATTTATTACGTCTTGATGTATATGTTTCCTATCTGCTTGTGCAGCACCCAGAACCTCCAGGATTGGGTGCTTAACTAAATAAACCTGTACTTAATTACTTACTTACCATTAAGAGGTGTTCCGTCAGAGTAACGCTAAAAACTGAATAGAACATATGACTTTGATGTATAATGCAATATGTAAATGTGTAGGGTGTTAGTTGTAACTGTTATGGGTTATGTATTGGTGTTATAGTGCAGAGGTTAGTATAGCACAGAAGTTTAGGGCTCTGACCTGGAGACCTGGGTTTGAATCTCACAGCCCCCATTTGAATACTGTTTGACCCTAGGCAAGTCATTTAACTTTCTTGTGCTCCCAGGTCGCACCTGGAAACAAGCTTCAGCTTAATGTGCCTTTCGTTGTTAAACAATGTCCCCTTTCCCTTATACACAATAAAAAAAGAATGATTTAAAAAAGGTAATGAAGAAAGGGATGTTGTTGAGTGCATGTTCTGAGATTTGAGTCATGTGGATGATAACAATATTTTAGTTTGTGGAAATCTGACAAACTGCTCTAAGTTTACAGAGTTCTCCCGGCTCCCTAATCCTTCCAGTGAGTGCACAGAATGCGTATAAAGTGGAGCCAATAACTTGAAGCAAAACAGGCTTTTCCCCACTCTCACTAGCCTGAATGAATGCCAGTAACAAACTGATATTTGTAGAAAAATTTCTTCTTTATTTACATGTTCCTTTCATGAATTTTTAATAAATAGGCTTCACTATTGCAAACTTTTTTATAAATTCGATTCATCTGATAAAAATTTCTTGATTTCTGTATAGCACCCAATAAGTTGTGAATTAAATAAGTTTCTTAAAAAATGGTAAAAACAAATAACGTCCAGATATATAGAAAATAGTCACACCAAAGTTGAGAAGTAATCATTCCACCCAGTGAATTAGGACCCAGATGAAATTCGTCTATGATAATGAAACTAGTACAGTGGAGCAAAATTAAATTGAATGTATTTTGAATTTGTTAGGCAAAGTTAGCCTGATATTTTGGAAAATGAGAGCTTCAGAGTGGCGGAGTTTCTAACAAACCTCAGTTGTCAAAAGGAAACATTTCAATATCTTGTACTGGGAGAAAGCAATTTGTGCGGTGCGTTCAAACCTCTCCTTTGTTACACATTGCTGAGGCAATGTCATCAAAAGGCAACAGCCTCCATTTATTGGATATAGAAAGGACCATTGTCTCATGAAAAACCCAGATGTAAAGTGAGTCACTGTTTGCCTGCTTAATCAAACTGCACCAACAGTTCCAACAGCAATTTATTGAAGCTGCCATCCAACAATCCAGTCCAAATTAACTTTATACCAATAGACGCACATAGGCTACTTATCTGTATTTGAAATCTCTCCCATTCTGGTACAGTTTCAAGTGTGCAAAAGATGCTGACAGTCATTTAAAGTTAGTGTAGTAACAAAACCAAAGCTCAAAACTAAATTGCGCTATAACATGCAGCAAACACCATCTCAAACCACTCACAGTGGCCCTGAACTGTGGTGACATTTCGGGAAGACCCCTTCATCAGACCTTCTGGGATTTCAAATACAGATAAGCTGCCTATGTGCTCCTATTGGTATAATGTTAATTTGGACTAGATTGTTGGATGGGAGAGTCAGTAAATTGCTACAGTATTGGTACTGTTGGTGGAGGCAAACGGTTACTCGCCTTACATCTGTTTTTTTTCATGAGACATGTGTCTGTTCTATACCCAATAAAGGAGACCGTTGCCTTTTGCTGACCTTGCCACAGTAGTGTGTAGTAAAGAAGAAGTTTGAACGCATCACACAAATTGTTTTCTCCCAGTACAAAGATATGGAAGGGTCCTTTGACAAACGAGGTTTGTTAGGAACTTCGCCACTTTGAAGCTCTCATTTTCCAATATATAAGGCTAACTTCGCATATCAAATTCAAAATATAGATTCATAGATCCATAAGCATATGTTGGCTGAAAAAGACCCTCCTGGCCCATGGAGTCTGCACATCCCCCCCCCCTTTACTTGACCCCTCCTCCAAGATTCACCCCCACCTCCCCTTGACAACCCCATGTGTTTGTCCCAGGCCTTCTTGAAACCTCCACTGGACTGGACCTCACCACTTCCTCTGGCAGTCTGTTCCAGGGCTCAACCACTCTCTCCATGAAGTAATACTTCTTAAAGTTTCCCCTAAACCTTCCCCTTCCACCTTCAGTCCATGCACCCTAGTTCTTGTCTCTACCTTCCCTGAAAATAAGCTCTCCCCCACTTTGTTTATTCCCTTCACATACTGTACTTAAATGTTTCGATCATGTCCCCTCTCCCCATTCTTGTCTCCAGAGGATACAATTCCAGCTGCTTCAGCCTTTCCTTATATGTCATCCCACTTAACCCATGCACTATTTTAGTGGCCCTTCTGTGCACCCTTTCCATGCCATCTATCTATTTTCATAGATGGGGCCTCTAGAACTGTACCCGATACTTCAGGTGTGGCCTCACTATGGAACTGTAGACTGGCAAACTACCACCCTCCTTCTGCTGGTTTTCCCTCTCCCTGTGCTTGCCAGCATTCTATTAGCTTTGCCAACTGCCTTGTAGCACTGGGTTCCCACTCTAAGGTCATCAGTGATTATAACTCCTAGATCCTTCTCCTGCCTGGTTGCAGCCATTATCTCCCCCCCCCAGTGTGTATGTGGTATTTGGATTCCTCCTCCCCAAGTGCATCACTGTCCATTTCCTGGTATTGAATTTCAGCTGCCATGTTTCTGCCCACTCCTCCAATAACCTTAGATCATTCTTCATTGTCTCCACCCCCCCCGGGTGTCCACCGTGTTGCTGAGCTTTGTGTCAACCATGAAAAGGCAGACCTTCCCTTGAAGCCCCTCTGCTATGCCGTTGACATAGATGTTAAACAAAATGGGTCCCAGCATCAACCCCTCAGGGACCCTATTCGTCAACCCTGTCTCCCCAGAGTACACCCCATTGACCACCACCCTTTGGCTTCTACCCATCAGCCAGCTCTTCACCCATCTTGTTATTTTCTGCTCCACCCATAGACTCTCCAACTTATTTACCAATGTTCTGTGGGACACCATGTTGAAGGCCTTCCCGAAGTCCAGGTAGGCCACGTCCATTGCCCAACCCTGATCAACCAACCTCATCACCTCATTGAAGAATTCAGTCAGGTTTGTCTGACATGATCATCCCCCAGTGAAATGATGCTGCTGAATGTCTAGCAGCCCCACCTCTTCCAAATAGCTAACCACCCTTTGTTTCAGTGTTGCCTCCATTACTTTACCCACCACCGATGTGAGGCTGACTGGGCAATAATTGCCTGCCTCTTCCCTGCTGCCACTTTTTTGAAGTGGCACCACATCTGCCTTCTTCCAGTCATCCGGTACCCACCCTGTATCTAGAGACAAGTTAATAACCCCACCAGTGGATCTGCCAGTACCCCCCCCTTAATTCCCTGAACACCCTAGGGTGTAGTCCATCTGGGTTCATGGCCTTGTCCACCCTCAACTTATCTAATTCCTCCCTTCCCTCTTCCACACTGATTGGGCTAGGATCCACCCCTCTCTACCCTTTCCCTTCTCGCTTAGTGCCGTTCCCCTTCCTTCCCGCTTTGTCATGAAAACTGAGCTGAAGTAACCATTCAGCACTTCAGCTTTCTTGAAATCCCCTTCCACCTGCAATGCTCCCTCCCCCTTAATCCTTACTACTCCCTGCCTTACCATCCACCTTTCCAATGTATCAAAATAATGTCTTGTCTCCTATTTGGCCTGCCTAGCAATTCTCTCCTCTGTTTCTACTTTAGCCTTCCTAATCCTCCTCCCTGCCACCCTCTGCTTCTCTTTGTAAGTTTCCCTATCCTCCTTTCCCTGCATCCTCTTATATTCTCTGAATGCCCTTTTCTTCTCCCCTATTATCCCCTTCATGTCCCTATTGAACCACAGCAGTCTCCTCCTCCTTCTTTTGTTCTTCCTCACCCTCCTTACACATCCCTCTGTCACTTTAAGGAGCCTCCCCCTTGATCTTTTTCCACAGATCTGCCACCTCTCCCTCCATCACCTCCCACTCCCTTACTTCCTCCCAGAATATCCCCTTCATCTTGAGAAAATCTGCCCGCCTGAAGTCTAGGATCTTCGTGGTGGTTTGACTAGTCTCAAAACCTGCTCTGACCTTAAAGCCCACTGTGCTGTGGTCACTATCTCCCAGGCTGGCTCCCATCCCCACTTCCTGCATGCTATCTCCATTGGTTAGGACCACATTAAGTATGTTTCCTTCCCCTGTGGGCTCCCTGACCAGCTGCTGCAGGAAGGTGCCCTGGAGTGTCTCTAGGATCTCCCCACTCCTAGCAGACCTTGCCGAATGGATATCCCAGTCTATATCTGGGAGATTTAGGTCTCCAACCAGCAGAATCTCCCCCTTCAGAGCCATTCTTTGAATCTCCTGCAGCATCTGCATGTCCTTTTCCTCACTCTGCATAGGTGGTCTGTATATCACCCTTAGTCTTAATGCTGCCCCAGCCTTCCTCTCCAGCATGACTCATATGCTTTCCACTTCTCCCTGCTCCTCCATCCCTTCTGTGACCTTGATTCCCTCCCTAATATATATTGCTACTCCTTCCCCCCTCCTACCAATCCTATCCACCCTGAATAACCTGTACCCCGGGACCCCAACTTGCCAGTCGTGGTGCTTGGACCACCAGGTCTCCTTTATGTCTACAATATCTAATACCTCCACCTCCAATAATGCTTCTAAATCTACCATCTTATTCCCCAGGCTTCTTGCATTTGTGGAAAGTCCCTTCCACCAATTACCCTCCCCGTTCCCCCTACCCTTAGGCATGTTTTTTGCTTAACATTTCTTCATTTTCCTGGGGGTAGCTTAAATTACATGCAATTTAATTTTGCTCCATTGTACTAATTTTGTTATCACAGGTAAATTGCACTGGATCCTAGCTCATTGGGTGGAATGATTACTTCTCAACTTTGGTGTGACTATTTTCTATATATTTGCACAATATTTGTGTGTGTGCAGTCTTTTAAGAAACCTATTTGATTCACAACTTATTGGGTGCTATACAGAAATCAAGATGTTTTTACCAGATGAATCTATTTATACACAGTTTGCAAAAGTGAAGCTTATTTATTAACAAGCTTTAGCCAGAGCCGATATGGCTGTGGCGAGCTTTCAAAACTCTGGAGAGCTAGTGCCACCAGAGACACCAAGTGCCACCTGCAAGATGGCGGTGGCGATGCAAATGTGTATGCACTGCATTTGCACATGCGTTGTTGTGGTGAATGGCAATATGCCATTCACAAGATGGCAACGCCAGTGGAACTGCGCATGCGCGTGAGGCACACATTCGCAGTTCTTGTCCCGGAATGTGGAAGTAACAGCTGAAATAGTGTGGCTGTTACTCCATAGTGGCTGATCATGGTGGAGTGTTACAAACTCTGTTGGACTTTCGGAAGGATACTTCCAAAAGTCCAATGGAAGGTGCCACGATCAGCCATTTTCAGCGTCACAAAGCAAAACAGCTGTAGGCTCTGCCCACAGCCATAAAAATTAATGAAAGGAATATGTAAATAAAGAAGAAAGTTTTCTACATATCCCAGTTTGGTACTGGCATTCATTCAGGCTCTTGTGAGTGGAGAGAAGCCTGTTTTGCTACAAATTACCCTAAGTTATTTAAAATATACACTATAGCTGCACTCCTCTTCACCTGATACTGGAAAATGGACAATGTCACTGTTGTTTCCCTCTTCTACTTTATCGATAGCCAATGCTGCATCCACTACAAAACTTTATGGCTTGCTTTCAAAAAGTGGCATAGCCCTTTCCCTCCTTGTTCCCTGTTCACTATTCCTGACTTTATTAAAGCCTGCTTTTCATCTTGTACTCTCTGACCTTCCACCTCTAAACGTATCTTTGTTCCTCACATCTGTGTGAGTGTGTGTGTGTGTGAGTGTGTGTGAGTGTGTGTGAGTGTGTGTGAGTGTGTGTGTGTATGTGTGTGTGAGTGTGTGTGGTGTGAGTGTGTGTGTGTGTGTGGAGTGTGTGAGTGTGTGTGAGTGTGTGTGTGTGTGTGTGTGTGTGTGTGTGTGTGTGTGTGTGTGTGTGTGAGTGTGTGTGAGTGTGTGTGTGTGTGTGTGTGTGTGTGTGTGTGTGTGTGTGTGTGTGTGTGTGTGTGGAGAATTTCCATGGACTCCACGGTATTTATCGTGGAGAGCTTGGAAACCATGGCACATTTGCGCATACCGTATGTCTGTGGTTTTAGTGAGAATCAGAATTAAATATGCAAGGCTTCTAATGGCTTAATTATAAGTTTTACACATAGTAGTTATTTTCTACGATAACCTGGGAAGGAGCACACTTCCATGGAATTCCATGCTTCTACTCTCTACATGATACTTTCTATGACAAATACTGATGGGAACTACCAAAGCCATTTAAATGCTATCATTTCCATCTAAACCATTGATAACGTGTTAGAATATTCCATTGCTCTTAAGGTCTTTTTCTTTGTTATATACCATGGAAACCATGGACGATCTAATAAAAAGTGGAAAATCTAGGGATGGCCTACCTCCCTGTACTTTATTGATTCCAATCTGCTTTTCAAATCACACATTAAAACTTACCCCTTTTCCAGTGCCTTTGAGTACTGAGTCCCCCATCATTCTCTCCAGTTTCTCTGGTCAGTCATTTATTTGAGCAGTAATTCTCAAGCCCCGATCCTTGTGGCCTAAAAATGTAACCAGCATAATACACTGGTTGCCACACTCTTTAATATGTACCTCAAACCTAATACAACAGATATCTCTTTATACAGCGTGTAGCAAAGCCAGTTTCTTTACACTTCTCCCTTGCATAAATCTTTCTTGTTTTTTAAGTTAAAAAAAATTCCTGTTGAGTCTTGTTTTTAATTCTGGTTCTAAGGATGTCTGTGACTGTAGAGCGTTGTTCCTGTGTTCTTATACAGCTACAGTGCCTGGACTAGAATAAAACTGTCCAATAGTGTTATTTTTTATTGAAAATTGTGCTGTTACTAAGGGTGAATGAATGTGGAAATTGGCAACTTATATTTGCTTCAAGTCAGGCTCCCCCTGTTTTCAGTTCAGCTTCAAAATTTTGGCCAAAGGCACTTTGGGTCCTTGCTATTGGGGTTTACAAATCTACAAATAGACGTATGTGGTGTTGCTCAATCCCCCTTCATTCACACCAGTAAATCTCAATCAACACTTCCCTGCTCCTGCAGCCAGCTTTTTGTTTAACATATTCAGAATCTGGTACAGTACAATGCCACAGCCAGACAGTATTTTTGTTTTGTTTTTGTTTAATTAAAAAAAAAAGTCTGGGTAAGGAGGAGGAGGGTAGGAAATGACTGGAGTAGGTGAAGGAATGATCATGGCACTTGGCTTGGCCACCTAGGAAGGGCTAATGTATTTTTTCATTACTGTAGCAGAAGGTCAAAGTGGTGCCAAAATGGCCCAAATGTTCAACCAGTCCAAATCAAAGGTGAAAGTGTCAAATTTGAACACATTCACCGAACACAAATTCATTATCAGCTTGTCCTTAGTTCTACCTGTTTTGGTTTTTACTGATTCTCTCACTGATGCCTTTTTACAAGCAAATAATTGAATAATAATAAATGAAATTATTTTATTTATATGTTTTATTAATTGACATTTGAAGTATACTGCAGTTTTGTGTTGCATCCTGGCTGGTAGCACTGTAGCAGTCATGCCAATGAGTTTCTTTTGTATATCTTAATGAGCTGCATAAGTGTTGCTGAATCTCCCTTGAAAAATTGTTGTCTGTTGTGTATGGGCAGACTAGGTGGGCTGTATGGTCCTTATCTGCCAACAGATTCTGTGTTTCTAAAACTGCAGATGTGTTCCAGTAGACTTGCAGACATATTTTTATGAAAGTTGCTCTTGAGCTAGCGATGGGTTAAAAACTCAGTATTATGTGAGTTACTGATGCATTGCCACCTTTAAAAATACAGTAACATCAGGAAAAACAGCATGATAGGGGTCCAGAGATTGCTGCCAAGTTCCAACCACATTGGGAAATCCAGGAAACAATAAGACAAAGAATGGCAGAACATCAAATCAATTCAAAGTTTGTTAAAATAAAGGATTTATTCTGCTGTTGGCAATTAAAGCAGAAAGCAGCATACAGCTGGATGCATACTCAAACTTAACACCCATTTTGACACTGTACTCAATTGTATGCTGTTCTAATTGTTAGTAGCAGAATACGTCCTTTATTTTTTAATGAACTACTGCCCTTAAATTGATATTCTCTGTTCCCTTTTTTTTTCCTTGTTTTGCCAATATTTTCATTTATGTTGCAGTTTAATGTGAATTGTTCTGTATAAAACAAATAACAAGGGGAAAAGAGACTGGAATTGAGAAACTGACTGTTGTTGAAAAGAAAATCATGAAACCTGGTCCTTTTTCTAGTGATGCATATTGTGATTTCCACCAGAAGGAAGCAGAAGACAAACCACTCAAACAATTGGTCACTTGGGTGAGGTAGTATAGTAAGGGTAGACTTGATGGACCATGAGTCTTTTTCTGCCTGCAGATTATATATTTTTCTAGGATGAAGCACCCTGATGAAGATGTCATACTCTGCCAGCCCAGTGGCACTGAGGGTTGAGGGACTGGGCACCACACCTTGCGCTGTGCTGGCATCCTGGGTTCAGGAATGGGACAGGGCCAGCAGGGGTCAGTGGGGGGGAGCTGGACTAATCCGCTGTATGGCAGCTCTCCTCTCCTGGGGAGGGTTGGCCCCAATCCAATTAGTGGCGGTGTAGGGAGTTGAGGACGCTGTTAGGTACTTGGTGGAAGCCATGTCTTCACACAGCTTCCTACTTGGACTTCGGTCTTTTATGCTAGCACCCTCAGGGAGTGGGTTTAGGGATCATGCAGTCACTCAAAAAAAAAGTAACCACGTAAAATCCCAACCTCACTGCCAAGCGGCATGATCCACATAAAAGGGGGGATGGGTGTCATGTACTAGCAGTATACCACCACTAAGCCCGGGACGGTGGCTGGGTGAAAAATTATGGTACAAAAAAAAAATGTCACACTCTTCTGCATGACAAATCTGACAGTGGGAAGTGGGCTGGGCCTGGGAGAAAATGCTTGTTGCACACCACTGGTGGCAGTTACATTTTGGAGAGCAATGGGTTACCTGGAAGGCTGGTCAGCTGTGCCACACATCAAGTACAAGCCAGACTAAGGTTTTCATGTCAGTCTTGATATGTGAAAAAACAGAGTTACCACCACACCACTCCAGAAGTGGTATTAATCATAAAACATCGACTATCTGTGGTGTAAGAAGTAAATTGAAGTTTTTACAGCTCTTTGGAGTTAAGTCTTTATTTTATATTATATGGACTCTATGTGCTCAATGAAGTACTCCTCTGCACTAGAAGTTTCATTGACCTTTAAAGGTAGTGAGCATCCTGGAACTCTACATTTTTACTAAAATGGGGCATCTGCATTGGATTGCATTGTATTCTAGCAGTATTCTGCAAGATATCAGTGGTAGAAACTGTAATAAGAGTGATCCATTCTGGCAGGCAGCACCTGTGTGTGCTACAGCAAGACGCAAGGTCTGCTGCCAGTTCTGTGTCAGGGGAATCACAAAATTCTGAGGGTCTGGATCAATGCATATTTTGTTTTTATAGCTGCAGTGGGCAGAGCCTGCAGCTGTGTTGTGGTAGCTCAAAATAGGGGATAACGAAGCACACATTTGGATTTGGAGTTGCAGTACTTCCTTCTGCAACTCCAAATCCATGCACTCCTCTCCCCCCCCATGGGTGCATTACTTTTTCTGCCTTAGCTCGCTTAACTCACAGTGGAACACAATACAGTCCATTGTGTCCAAGATGGCTGCCAGAGCTCAGTGCACATGATCAAGTCACTGTACATGGGTAACTTCACCATGCACATGAGTGATGACTTGTGTATGTACACTGAGCTCTGGCAGCCATCTTGGACATTGTAGACTATACCATGTTCTGTGAGTTCAGTGATGACTAAGGAAGAGGATCCAGGGAAGACAGTTTATGTGGCCTGTCTGGACTTCAGCAAGGCATTGACACTGTGCCACACAGGTGGTTAATTAAGAAACTTAGCAACCTGGGGGTTGGAGAGAAGGTGGTAAACTGGATATTAGACTGATTAAAGGATGGGGAGCAGAGGGTGGTGGTAAACTGCAGTCATTTGGCAGGATGGGACAGTAACCAGTGAAGTACCATAGGGATCAGTACTGGATCCTGTCCTCGTCAATGTCTTTGTAGGTTACATTGCTGAGGAACTGGAGGGGAAGGTGTATCTCTTTGTGGATGATACAGCAATCTGCAACAGGGTAGACACCCAGGAAGTGGTGGAGAAAATGCAAAGGAATCTGGGGAGACTTGAGGAGTGGTCTAGGGTGTGGCAACTAGGTTTCATTGCCACAAAGTGCAAAGTCATGAACCTGGGGAGAGGAGACTGGGAGCTATATATAGAATGGGGGGAGGTACTTACAGTCACCAACCAAGAGAAGGACCTTGGGGTAATCATATCTGATGATTGCAAGTTGGCAGGGCAGTGAGACAATGCAGTAAGCAAGGCTACCTGGATGCTGGGTTGCATAGGGAGGTAAATTTTTAGCAGAAGGGAGGTATTTTTGCCACTATATTGCTCGCTAGTGAGACCCCACCTACAGTACTGTGTCCAGTTCTGGAGGCTGCACCTCTGCAAGGACATTGACAAGGTGGAAGTGGTCCAGAGGATGGCTACCAAAAAGGGTGCTGGAGTTGCATGAGAAACCATACAAGGAGAAGCTATGTGGGCTTAACATGTACTCTCTGGAGGGGAAAACAGCGACAGGGGACATGACTAAGACCTATAAGTACCTAATGGGGCAAACAAGGTGCAAGAGGGAAGTCTTTTTCAATGAAGGAGGAGTACCAGAACAAGGGGGCATACAACACAGCTTGAGAGGAGGAAGTTTAAAGGTAAACACTGGATGCTATTAAAATGGCAGCAGTTACTGCAAAAATGTGTGCTTAGTGCTTTTACCAATACAGTAACATTTTTCATTACTGGTTTCTCTTTTTATTTAATTTCCAAAGACCCACACTGACCATCATGTGCGTGAGATGTCCACGAGTGGCTCGGCTGAATGACGATTGGTACAGATCTTTGAAAATTAAATATAAAGCGAAATGGGTAG
This sequence comes from Neoceratodus forsteri, assembly GCA_016271365.2. Lineage (NCBI taxonomy): Eukaryota > Metazoa > Chordata > Ceratodontiformes > Ceratodontidae > Neoceratodus > Neoceratodus forsteri. The sequence continues at coordinate 379,935,174 of CM057449.1, forward strand.
TGAAACATTGCTAAATTCCCTAATTGGGCATTTTTGCAGTAACTGCTACCATTTTATTAGTCAGTGTATCCCTTTAAGGGGGGTGTCAGGAAATGCTTATTTCCAGGAAGGCTGGCGAATGCCTGGAACAACCTGCCAGATGAGGTGGTGGGGTCAGAGGGGAGATTCAAGCATGCATGGAATAAGCACGTGGGCATAATAGGCAGAGGAAAGTGAGGAGGTAAGGACACCTGGGACCAAACAGGGTCCAGGGTGGCCTACTGGTCCTGTTCTGCTGATAAATTCTATGCTTCTGTGTAAGAGGAAAAGTAGCACATTGAGGAGAGTGAAAAGTTAGTTGAAAAGGGAAACATGGAAGAGAAGAATAAAAGTCTGGAGGACGAGAGGAGCAAGTGTAGGAAGTCAATATATCAATACAAAGTTTATTGTTCAGCAAAAAGCTATTACAATCTCCTAAAATTAGTACAAATAATAAAATATAAATATAATATCTTAATATTAAAACTCCAGTTCCAATATCCAGAAGTGATTGCTTAACTAATTACACTTATCTTGTCTTAATGCCATTTCCAGGATGTTGTATGGTCCTTATCTTACATATATAACACTTTATCCATTATAAAGGAACAGACATTAGGAATCTAGCTACTGTTTCTAGCATAATTTTCTCATGGCAGTTAAAAAGAAATTCTATGATCTTAGCAGGTGGAAAACTAAGGCCACCTAGCATTCCATCCATCCATTTTTTTCTGTTTTGTTCAAAAAGAGGACACAGTAAAACAACATGCTTTAGGTCGTCTATGACTGATTTTCCACATTTGCAGTTTGGGGACAAAACATCTTTCCTTCTATGCCTATATAAAATATACTGAGCCTTATAAGTTTCTGTTCTGAATCTAGAATAAGCTCTTCTGGATTCAGGACAGATTCATTGTGATAAATAAGGCTCATAACCCCAAGAGATCTTAAAGTACTTATAATTACTGTGTAATTTTAATTGAGAGAATTTAGAGAATATTTGATTTATGTCTGAATCCCGAATTCTCTGTTTGGCAGTAAAGGTTATCTCCTCCCAAGGTCTAATATATAAATTATGTAAAATGTGTCCCAGGTCTGAAGGAAAAATTGTATTCTTTACTAATTGAATGAATTTTAATATATAGCCTAGTTTTGCCATTCTAATTTCTTCCTCTAAACACATTCTTGGTAATCAATAATCTTGTAGTAAGAAAGTTTTGAGAAGAAATATTATTTTCCTCTCCTGCAACAGTGAAGTCAGGAATTGTTGTCCCAATTCTAACTTAAGTATACAATTTGGAGTCCCAGGAGGGAGCATGAGGATATTCCGATAGAGCTTATTAAGGATAATTTCTAGTGGATTAATATTTGTGAATCCCCATACCTCTCCTGCGTATATTATGCTAGATTTTATTTTAGCATTCAAAACCTTAAGAAGCCCTTTAATGGATGTTTTTCCCATTTTAGCATGAAAGACTTTAAATGCATTTACTATCAATAATGTTTTATTTTGTATGTATTCTATATGCTTAATCCAATTAAGATTATAGGAAAAGCAAACTCCCAGGTAATCGTAGGTGTTAACTAAGTCTATTGTTGTCTATTTAAAATCCTATCCCCTGGTTAGATTTACTTCCAAAGATTAAGATCTTGGTTTTAGACAGATTTATCTTTAGTTTTCTTTCTCTGCAGAGGGTCTCAAAAGATTTTAATTTCCTCCTGAGGCCCAGTGCAGAGGCAGATAACAAGACCAGATCATCTGCATAGGCCAATGTGTCAATTTTGTGATAATTAATTTTAGGTGCATGATAGTCAGGGTTTTTGATTCTAAGTAAAATGGAATTAATATATATATATATATATATATTAAACAAAGTGAATGCTAAAATGCAACCTTGTCTGACTCCAGTGTGTGCCTGAAATGTGTCTGTGGTGTGTCCATATTGATTATATTGTATATATGTCCATGTATGATCATATAGTCTGATGATGATATCCAAGAGAGTCTTATCCAATTTCAGTTCTTCCAGTGTGGCCCACAATTTTTTTTCTACTTATGCTATCAAAGGCTTCAGAGAAATCTGCAAAGTAGCAAAAAATTTTTTTTTCTGAATTTTTGTGTGTTTCCATGCTAGATGATGTAAAACATAGCAGTGCTGAACTGTGGATCTTTTTCCTCTGAAGCCATTTTGGGTCTCATCCAATATTGAATTCTCTTCTAGCCAATCCAATAGCCTACCGAGTATGATTTTGGATAAGACTTTCTGGAACACATCTATCAGGCTGATAGGTCTATACATTTTAGGATCTTTAGGATTTTCTTTTTTTTTTAGAATATAGGGAATATAATGCTACCAGACCAACTTTTTGGAAATTTCAGATTTTGTACAAATCCATTAAAGATTAGAAAAAGGAATGGAACCCACCAATCCTTAAATGATTTGTATATATCTCCAATGATTTTATCAGAACCTGGGGCTTTATTAGATTTTAAAGAATTTAAAGAGCTGAGGATTTCTGCTTCTGTTATCAGGATGGGCCTTGGGCAATTTGCATCACTTCTGATGTTAAATTCTAATTCTTCTTCTTTTGTAAAATACAGTTTTGAGAAATAGTCAATCCAAGTTTGTTTGGTAATATGCGCTTCTACTTTATCCAAGTATTTATTGTAACCTTGAGCTACTATTTTCCAAATTTTTTTATAATCCCTTTTAAGTATGGCACATCAAATTTTTTCCCATATGTGAAAGGAATATTTGTTCTTTTCTTCTTTTAATACTTTCTAATAATTATCTCTTTCTTTATTTTAACATAGTCCGTGCTGTTTTTTATAGTCTTTCATCTGTATTGTCTGATTGTCCTAGAAAAATTAGTTTTGACTTTTCTGCACCTAGAATTAAACCATGCTTTGCCATGGTGGCCCTGTTTAGTTATTTTATTCTTCGTACAAAAGTCACTCAGGATTATGCAAATATTATCCCATATATCATAAATCTCAGAGCTGTTAATGCTGTTTATGTCTTGTGTATTTATTTCAGATAATTCTCCAGAATAGAGAATTTCCTCCAGCAGTGCATAATATACAAGGCTCCACCTTATTCTTTTTTCATTTATGATTTCCATATACTCTACTGTGTTCATCTCATTATTTGCAGCTACAGAACAGAAGTCACCTATCGCCAGGGCCAGGAGGAAATAGACAGATTCTACATGATCTATAATTATCAAATCATGGGTTATTTTGAGTTCCTCCAAATCTGCCCAAATTAGGTTGGGTATAGAGGAACCCAAAGGGCCTATTAAAGTAAATTTGCCTATCATATCTCCACTGGTTCTTCCATTCAGAATACAGAAGTTTCTACTTGCAAGAGCTGGGAATAATTCACTACCCCTGTAATTTGTCCCATGTTCTTCAGTTGCTCTTGCTGAGGTCAACCTGGGGTTAATTAGTTCCAAGGAATTAGCAAGAGTTGAAAATAAATTTTCTAGATTTCCAGCCTTAATTCTTGCATTGAAATCTCCTAGAATAAAAATGGGCCAGTTCCCTTCTTTTTCATTAATTTCATTCAGTTTGAACTTTAAATTCACTGTATAGGGATCATCAATATCAATGTTATTAGACCTTGGTGGGAAATAGACATTACATAATATTATTTTTTGAGTGCCTGCTGTTAGTTTGATAGTCAATATGTTATTAGTTTTAGGGAGAAATTCTTTAATATTTAAATTCAGACAAGTTTTAGTATAGAAAGTCAGTCCTCCCTTAAATCTTCCAAATTTCCTGTCTCTCATAGCTGAGAGACCACATGCCACGTATCCAGGAAATCTGGGAGTAGTCTCTTCTGTACACCAGGTTTCCTGTAGACTTATTATATCAAAACTTTCCAGAAAAATGGCTACCTCAGGGTCTACTATTTTCAAATGTAAACCCTTGCTGTTCCAGGACACTATTTTTAGTTTCTTCCCTTCATTGCTTTGTTTTCTGACAGATGTGTTAGACTCGTTATGTCAGTCTGACTCTAAGTTTACCAGAATTTCAAAATTATTTGTATCATTCCATTTCTTAAGATCAATAAGAGGGAAGTCTTCTTCCTTAGCAGGTTTTCTGCAGTGTACCTACTTATCCTTACTTCCAAGTTCAGAGGGATGTGCAATATATATACCAATCTTATCCAGATTTTCTGCCATTTCTAAGAAAGTTTTAGCCATCCCTGGGTTTTTGAAGGTTGCATCTATTTGATTTGACCAAAATGTATCTCTACAAGTTTTAATATATTCAACCATATTCTTCAATATCTTAGATCCAGAAACCCTTGTAAGAAAGGCAAGCAATTCCTCTCTTATATTAGACTCAGAGTCTTGTTTAGACAGCTCCCAACCAAAGATTGTGATTGTCCTGGAGAGCCAGCCCTTATTCTGTTTTTTCTCATGTTCTTCAATGGTCCAATTTTTTATCTAAGTTTTCTAGCTCTTTCTTTTCCTGCTCTGCTATTTTTTTATTAAATTTTTGAGGATCAGCTTTGTCATCAGTAGTTGTATTTTTGTTTTCCAGAGATGCTTGATCTCCGAATCTTGGAACTAATAGAGGAAGAAAAATCCAAATTTCCATTTTCTCCCAAGTTCTTCTGTTGTTCATGATCTGCTTAGCGATGTCTTTAGTTTGACAGTATAAAAGTACTGTATCATAGTAATCATTAGTTGGGGGTATCATGACAAATATCTCTTCTTTATCTGAGTTTGGTTTAATGTCAAGCAAATGTATCATTTTCCCCATTAATTCCTCCCTGGTTTCCATCATAGATATTGGTATTCCTTTTATTTCTATTTTCTGTATCCCCCAATTCCTGTTCAGCTAATAGATCTCTATTTGATATGGTTATTCTTGACGGTATATTATTACCTGTCTCAACTTCAGTATCAGTCTCCCTCTCAACTATTATTTGCATCTCAAGGCTTGACATTTCTTCATATGTGAGTGTAACTGACTGGTCTGAGTCCTGCCTTCCTTCTTCTAGGATTGATTCAAATTTTTCTTCTCCCCCAAACTTATTGTCTGTTATGTGAGCTGTCCCAGATTTCTCCATTTCAAGTTCCTCTCTATCCTGTTCTATTGTTTTTTTTATTTTCTACTCCACCTTTTTTATTCCCTGTCTTTTGTGTTTTCTTTGTGTTTTTGATTTTCTCAGCTTGTTTTGGTCGAGAGTTTTTGTTTGACAGAAATAAATTTTATTTTGTCCTTGTCAAAGAGGGACAGCAATTTCACTTGAACCCATCAATTATCCCGTCCTTTGATTTCTAAAGGTGAAGTCTCATTACTTGAGTTCCCTTCTTGTATTCCTGTAATTTTGTTAAGGTTTTGTAAAAGTACTTGGTTATGAAAGACATCTGTTCTAAGACTAGTCAGCTCTTCTTTTAGTGCTGAAATATTTTCTAAAATAACTATGTCTGCATAGTATCTGTTTTTGATTATTTCCAATACTTGCTTAGATAATGAGGAGCTAGAAGTGAAATTTCCTTTATTGCAAAAGTATTCTTCCTCGTGTGTAGTAGTATCATTATGGCGGATGCTCTTCAGTCTGAAAGTAATTGGATTTATGAAAAAATTTTACATAGGAGTTCCCTCATTTACTTTTGTCATCTTTTTTAGTCCTTCAATTGTTGTACTAAGTTCCCAAATGATACCCTTCAATTCTATGTTTTCCCGGTTCCCTTTATTCATTTTGATAATAGTTGGAGAATGCAAAGATAAACCATTAGCCCTCAGGTTGGATTCAGATTGAAGTTTGGGCATTTGCTGGTTATCCATGTAAGAAAAATTGAAAAAGGGATCTGGGAAAAAAAGATATCTCAGAATAATTTGAGCTAACTCTCCCACTTTCTTCCTTCCTTACTTTCTGGGGAAAGGTCTCCCATTCATATTTATCAAAGGAAATTCCCTCAGGATGGTCAAATGTGTTTTTAGTAATATGTTCCCTTTCCCAAGTAAGCTGATTACTTTCAGATCTGGTTTTCCAGCTATGATTTGGGGGGACTACACCTTTTGGAGTTGATAAAAATTTAGTGTCACCTTTTCTTTTAGTCAATAAGTCTGTTATTTTAAGTTGTCTTTTAGATAGACTACATTTCATTTTACTGATTTCCAAATTTTCAGGGCATTTTCTTAAGTAGGGGACGTATCTGAGGGAAGATCTTCCATATCTGCTTGGAATTTATTATCGCTTTTGTTTTTATTTCTATTGCTCCCCAGTTTCTTCCCTTTCTTATCACCTTTGGTGGTTTGAAAGCCTGAGTCAGGTGATGGGTTCTGAACCTGAACTCCAGCTCCTCTAAAGTCAATTTCTGAATAGTCCATCACCAAAATAGGGTTTCCTTTACCATTTCTAGTATGCACCATTATATCAAAATGGAAGAGAAAGAAAACAAACAAAAACAAAACAAAAAAAGGCTTTTATTCCAGCTTAAAGACAAACAAACAATGTTTCAATCCTAGATCTAAGTTGATCGACAATGATTCAGTCTCAAGTCTCAAGTCTTAAGTCTTGATTCTAGCTGGGGCTCTAAGATGTTTTCCATTAGAAAATCTAACAAAGAGCCTTGGAAGTCCACAGAGTTTTGAGAAAAGGAAACAAATTTTGCAGATAGTCACCTCTTATGGTGGAAGAGGTTGAAAAACGCAATGCACCACTAAGATTTAACTCTCTGTATTCTCCAGCCAGGAAATAGGAATCACCCAGATCTCAGTTCAATATGTCCAAGCAGGGAGTATTTAACTTCAAGTGAATCCAGCCAAGCCTTTTGGACTTTAGATCCCTTGTATTCAAGTAGTAATCTTATATTCCCTTTAGGACATATCCTAAGTGTGCCTCAACCCAAAGAAGTCTTGATTTTCCTCACTACAGGACAAAGAGGTATGAAACAAAAACCAAGGATACTAAAATGAATATTGGACAATGTGCATATTAAATCAGCTGTAAACACAGACACAAAAATGTATTAACCTAGGTGTAAACACACTAGAATACTATAATGTTATAATATTAAAAAAAATAATGATTGGAGTAATATACACTCACTGTTCCCGATTTCAGTTTCAGATAACCCAAAAGCCTTCTATGTCTCCAAGGATTACAACCTGTATTGAGTCATTGATCCATCTGTTTCCTTTTTTAACCAGCTAAAAATGTCCAAGGGAACAACTGAGATAAATTTTTTCCCAAGAAACGTAGTTTATATGGTATTGCAAATGAGTAGGATTTTGGATTACAGGTTTCTTTAGAGCACTCGTAAACATACTATATGACCGAGTAACGTCTATACTCAAATGGTCGGATATTGAGTTTTAAATATAACCAACTCATCGTGCACTACTATTATGTGCAAATAATGCAGTTAAGAACACCAGTAAGCACTTAAAAAATCTGCTGAATATGGTCAAAGTGAAATGCTCTCTAGCTGCCTTGTATGTAAATGGTTTAAAAGAGTGTGGCAGATTGTAACAAACTGTGTGTGTGCAGTGAAAAGTTTGGCTGTTAAATTCAATCTCTGAATGATCTCACTTTGATTAATTAATTAATCAATCATTCAGTCAATCAATGAGATCACTGCTTGTGTCAAAAATCCAATCTAAGTATATTATTCGGTAAATAAAAGTGCTTATTTTAGATACAATAAGCTAATGAGCTGATAATTTTAGCAGTAATGTAAGTGTACAAAATATGTAGCGCTCAGCAGATATAAATGAATTTGAGTGTTTAATCAACTAAGTCCTTTCCTATTTGTTTTCAATTAATAATTATTACTATCCAGCTGGTGCCCCTCTGGGCTCAAGTGGACTCAAATGAATTCACCAGGTCAGAGCCCACAAGCAATTTAGGTATAATAAATGTATGAGATAAGATAGAAGGCATTTAGGGTACCGGTAATCTATATGTCTTAAATAAAACACCAACCTGTCTTCTAAAACTTAACACGACTGTAAAATTGGATAAAACACAGTCTGCTTTTGCAGAAGCCAGCAGTATACACATCTATGAATCTGGGAGCCACAAAAATGTCTGTAGGTCTGTTTTAAACAGATCTAATCCTTGTAAAAGCAATAAGAAAAAAATATGTAATATTTATAACTAGTGATGTGACAACTCCTAACAATTCTAAAGTTCCCTAGATATTCAGATATATTTAGGTGACTATCATGTTAAATAACGAGGATACATTGACATACCATAATATACAGGCAGACAAGTAAATAATCAGTTGAGTGAATAAAAAATTAAATATATAAAATGCAGACAATGCTGAATTTGTTAACATTCACATAAGTGATTTGGAGTTTAGAAATAAATGGAGAGGATAGCACAATAGCTGTTGCGCTATAACTCCGTATATCTAAAATGGTCAAATTTATCAGAGGAAAACTGCTATTTCTTTGTACTCTTGTTGCTTCCTGTCTCACGACATGTAAAATACAGGTATTCTTGGGGATCCCAGCCCTCCGTAGGTCTGCTCCACACACCGCTACCTCTGGTACGGCTCCCCCACCTGGACTCTAGGTACCAGGGGAGGTGGTGGACTCCTCCAAAAAGACTGTATATTCTAAAAGCACAAGTTCATCTGGAAAGGCACCAGAATAAGGCACTACCACAGCCTTTCACAATTTCTACAGATCAGCAGACTTTTGGGAGTGAAGAGAAATCTCCCAAATAGTTTGCACAGGCACGGTGGTATACCTGTTGTAGAATTATGGAAAACTTTTCTGGTGCTCCTGCTGGAGTGCTTCTCCTCAGCCTCTCTAGCATGCAGCTACGTAGTCCAACTCCCACATAACTCTTCAACAGATCTAAGTGTAGGAAGTACAGCACATGAAGATTCAGGGATATTAAGGATGTGAAGGTTGAAGAGAAGAAGGGGGCTGTGGTACTTTGAAATAATCAGGAAGAAAAGCAAAATAGTAGAAAAGAGAAACTTGGTACCTACAGTGCCACTGAAAAGCAACATTTTTGAACTGCAGTAGCTTGAGACATCAAAACCAAAAATTACAGAATCAATCTAATCTAGACTCACTAGATTTAATTCCTGATAATTAAATCATCCTTCCCTGCCATGTAGATATGGTACTATCAACAGCAAAAGCTACAGTAGAAGCATGAAGACTCATACTGGTTAAGAAGTGGGATTTAACTTTCAGATTAATTCAAATCTTGCAGAGGAGCTCAATATGTACACCCTGGAGGAGAGAAGGGAGTGGGGGATATGATCAAGACCTTTAAATACCACACGGGGTGAATAAGGTACAGGTGGGAGGTATTTTTTAGAGAAAACGGTGCTCTAGAACAAGGGGGTCATGATATGAAGCTGGGGGGGTACATTCAGGAGAGATGTGAGGAAGTACTTCTTCCAGAAAGCGTGGTGGATGTCTGCAACTGCCTTCCAGCAAAGGCAGTGGGGGCAAAAACAGTGATGGGGTTCAAAAAAGCCTATGACAGGCACAAGGGGATCATAGAAAAAAGGAAAGGGGGAAGAGACAGTGTTATAGATCAAGCAGGGTCTGCAGCATAAGTGAGCTCAATGAAAATGGGAAGACTGGATGGGCCAAGTGGCCCTTATCTGCTGTCATTTTTTATGTTTCGGATAATCCTCTGGCGATTTGAGATGAATTCAGCCTCCATGCACATTCAACACCTGATTGCGTGACAGGGGAATTCAGTCTTCATATTCATTCATATCCTAACCTGCAGGGACTGCTGTCTCTTAGAGTGAGTGGAATTTAGTCTCCATGCTCATCCATACCCAACCTGGAAGTACTGTTTTGATCTAGAGTGAGAGGGGAACCCAGCCTCCATGTTCATTCAAACCCTAACCTTATGGGTGTAACATCAGTGGTTCCAAATGGTGTATGTGCACTGCCAATTTTTGCCTCTGCCATCCTTGTCAACCATCTTTCTTGATCATGAAATGTAGCTAGCATGTTCAATTGCTTCTATGTTCCCTAATTTCAGTCCTGTATTCTGAATCATGCAAGCAGTTCAGCACCACAGCCAGGAGACAGACGTTGAACTGTTGGAATTTGCAAAATGGAAATGATTGGCATGGGACAATGTACATGCCCTCCTCTCTTATGCATAATTCAGTCAGTAAGCAAATTCTCATCAAAGAGGTTTGCTGCCTGTGAGTTTATTCATGTCTGTTTTATGCCCGTTAAGATTTCAGTGAGTAGGTGAAAAGTAACATATCCAATCAGTGTTAATGGGAAGACAAAGCTCATCAGACAAAGGAAAACTCCAGGTTGGTAACTACTCTGTTGAATAATCATTATATTTATTTCAGAGACCCTTGTTTAACAATCCTGTTTTTGGAGCAAACAAGGGTCTATCAGTGTTTGAAATCAAAGAGAGAAAAAAACATTTTCTTTCCTTTATGCAAGCAATAATACCCCACCGGGTGGGCTGTATAGGGCTATACTGGACTGCCCAGGGGTGTAATGAGGCCTATGCTGCAGGCGGAGGGTCTTATAGCCCATACCACCCACCCTGGAGGTTATTATTGTGCTTTGTAAATGGGCCATAGGTAATATTTTTAATAAAATTAAATTAAAGATTAAAAACAAATCAAATAAATGTTAAAAAAAGAAATCAAAACATTCTTCTTGTACAGTAGTCCCTATATTGGTACACTTGCCAGCAAAGGGTGCTGCTGTTTAGGAGAACCTGTTTCTAACATTGCTTTTCTTGTCTCCCAAGGCACTTTTGTTTGCTTCTGCCTTGCCCACCCCCCATACTATGGTAAACTGTTTAGCTCCCCCATGATAAAACAGGCTGAGGAGATTCAGGTTAAGACAGTCATTTCCACACAATGAGCTGGTTATGTTTAGCTGCCCCTCGTAGTTAAGAGCAGGATAGATTATTTCTGCTGCATGTTCCAGGGTTCTGTACTGAAGAAGTGGGACTGAGAGAGTGTACATTTTAAGTCTGGAGATTTTTTTAATGGAAATTATTATAAAAAAACAATTGGTTCAGAAAACTCAGTGGGTGGCAGGGTGGGGGCCACTCACTAAGAAACACAGTTGGCTGGCATCCGGAGAAGGGGGCATTAGAGTGTGGTCAGGAGACTGCTGCCATTGAAAATGAGCACAGTTTGGAGAAATTAACAATTGCCTCTCTCCCCAGCCACAAAATAAAAACTGGAGTGTGTTTCTTTCTTCTTTCGTTTTTTTTTTTTTTATAAACAGTGGTCAACTTTGAGGGGATGGGGTAGTGAGCAGGAGTACCATGGTAACTCTCATTAAGTAAGAGACAACAACATGGTGGTAGTTTGAAGATAACAATTCTATGGGCACAAGGATACCTGAGCAGGTTAAGGGGCACTTGGGCTGGTACTTTGTATTTCCTGGGCATCTATTGTAAGTTAATGTACTGCCCTGGCAAGGGTACCAGCCAATCAGATGTTAAGAAATAAAAAGCCCATTTTCAAAGATAATTTACAGCTCTCTTCTGTTTTGTGGATATTTATGATTGATTAGTCAGCTTCAGGAAGAAAAAAGAAAAAAAAGTTACTCACTTCAAGTTTGGCTTTTATAGGAAGAAGTAATCAATTTAAATTCCATTAACTAAGACAGTGCCTGGTGTCTTGTGGTACTCCATTACCTCACCACATCCCATGCCAATAATTCCCTAGTATCCAGTGGCACTGTACTCGCTAAACCCATTCTGACCATGCAACAAAGTCTCTGGCATCCAGTTGCTTCTGTGCATCATCCCACCACATGCCAAAATTCCCTGGTAGCTAGTGGTATCTCCTCTGACAGTGACTGGCTTAGTCTTCTTCTCACCTCCACAGCTAGATGCCTTCTGAACCCTGCAGTGGGATGGGGTGGGGAGGGTAACACTGGATGGCAGTGACCTACTGGCATGGAATGGTGTGAGGGAAATGGTACCACTGGACAACAGGAATTTATTGTCATGGAATGGAGTGAGGCAGAGAGTAGGTGCCACTGAATGCCAAGGATTTCTTGGCATGAGACAGAATAAGGTAGCGATATCAATGGATGCCAGGGACTTATTAGCATGGAATAGAATGAGGGAGGGGATGTCAATGGATGCCAGAGATTTATTGGCAATGGATGGGGTGAAGAAGGGACAACAAGACACCAGGAACTAATTTGACTAGATGGGGTGAGGGTGAGGGGTACCAGAATTAACTTATTGACATGGGATTGTAGGGATCAGGGGTGCCACCTGATATTAGGGGATTGTTTGCGTGGAACAGTATGAGGTAAAACATTCCAGGGCTTATGTTAATGATGTTTCAGATAGTTATTTCTATTATGAATGAAGAACTATTATTTTCATAAAACTGTATTAAAACACCCCAAATGCAAGATAGAGTACGTAAAAAAACCTACAGCTTCTAGGTGCCTGTCTGCTGCAGACCCTGGCCTATTTATGCATTTCATCTAAAGCACCATCAATTTCATGACCCATGCTGTGTCTCTGTCTGACCTGTATGGACTGGTCTCCATTGGGGTGAGACAGGGAATACAGTCTATATTCATTCAAGCCCTACTCAAATGGGCTGCTACCTGCTGGAGGGGAGAGAAGCATTCTATGAGCATATTTGTTCAAGCTGTGATCTAGAAGGACTGCCCTCTCCTAGAATGAGAGGAAAATTCAATCTTCACGTTAATTTGCCCCATGTTTTCTTATAATTATAGAGCTTCAACAGTGTCAGATCACAGTTTCCAGTTTTGTGAACTATTGATCACTACAGAGTAAGCTAAGATCATCACATTCATTTATAAGGGATTTGGGTGTATTTTAACACCAAGTGATCCACAGGAAAAGATGGGGATCTTAAATAAAACACTAAGCTGGTTTCATAATTCATCTCCTATGAATGTATGTCATTATAATGCCCTGAGTCATTCCTAACCTCTCTCTCAAACCAGTTCTGGGGTACAGTGCATTGACCTATCCTAACACCATAATGCATTTCACTAATAATAATTTAGTGTTCATTCTGTCTTCATCATGCGTGACTCTGCAAGAAATGCTCATAGCACTGCCACCAGTAGAATAGAAAGTGGACCATCCCAGATAGTCTTGTGTGTTTTATTTGTTTTTATTTCAACAAAATATTTAGCAATATCTTAGAATACACATATATACAGTCTGTCCAAGAAGTAAATATCATATACTGTATACAGATCTTCCTTCTCAAATGCACCTTAGAAATCTTGATGTAGAAAGCACAAAAAATAAGCATTTGTATTTCTTTAATCATTGAAAAAAGGACCAAGTTCCATCAAATAAAAAGGTCAGAGTAAAAAGGCAGCTGTCCGAGGGTCTTGCAGGGCCATGTGCAGGCAAGCAGGAGGATTATTAACCTGACAGTCCTGCAGGTGGGAGGTGAAGTGTTTCCTCTCGGTGGAGCGACTCTCTGTGGGTGTTTTGCATGAAATCAGCACAGCTGGACATTTCTGCTTCAAGGACCCACGAGAATGGAGGCGGCAGCACTGCTCTGCAGTTGGCCTTTTTGGATTACATGTTGGGTGTTGTTTCAGATAATATCCACATCTGTCCTCTCCCCTAGCAGCCAGTATGTCGTCATCTTGCCTTTGCCCTGCAGCATAGAAAACAGAGGGTTAGTCCTTCATAATAGGTCATGAACTTTTTTCACACTAATCAAGATCGATTGTTTCTAAAAATCTCAGCTTCAATGCTCCATGCTCAGTCTGAATGCTCTTCTTTCTCTGCAAAATGAAACATGGTTATTTTAACTAAACATTTTTTTAATTACACCTGTACTGATCCTGATTAGTAATATGCTTATCATTATGTGCAACTTGTATCTTATGATATAAGCACACCTCCTCATAAATCCTTCATGTGCCAGAACCACTTGGCTCTGCTACGTGGTTCTTTCACTCAAAGAACCCATTAGAACAGAACAGGACAGAAACTGGTTTTAGATTGGTGCCATTCATGTGAAGCATTTTAAAGCACCTTAAATGTAATGAGTTACTCTTCTGTTTATGCAGGAATTGTATGCAAGCCAATGCAACAGCTATTTTCTGCCAGTGGCATTCAGCATGCAGCCGTAGAATTTGCAGGATCTGTTTTATGGGAAGATAAAATATGTGCCAAGGCAGCAAGGTATCCCTTAATCATTTTAAATAGTACTGCGGGATTTAGGAAACAAAGAAGCCACTCTCTGGGATGTGGTGCCAGTCACAATACAGAATACTGTCTCTAACCAAAAGAGAACACTAGACCTCAAATACCCTTCTTTGGTCACCTCAATAAAATGCACTGAAGTATAAAATGTGCCAAACCACTGTACTTAATTTCATTTAATGTACAAAATAGGCCCAAAACAAGCAGTGTGAAAATAACAAAATTCCACTTGGGATGCAAATCCTAGTTTTATGCCTCCATGCTTTTTATTGAGGTCATTGAAGAATGGTCATTGAGGGGGGATGGTGTCATATGATTTGAGACACTGCTATGGGGTCTTCAGCTTTCACCAGACCAACTACAGGAAACTGGCAGGAACTGCCTTGATTTGATATCTTATCCAAAGGAAGTTTTTCTTACAGGGTATCTGGATCAGTACTTTGCCCTCTACGCTACAGTGTCAGTAATAGGTAAGAGATCAGAACCTGTTGTAGGGCTAAAATCCATAGCCACATGATCAACAGAATTAGAGAGCTAGCAACGAAAGATGAGAGGTGTATGTTCATACAGCTACCAACTAAGAGTGAGTGGAATATGGTCTTTTAGCAACTAACTGAGGGAGAGAAGGCCATATTTAAACTCTTATAACCATAGGTAATGGGGAAACAAACTATGCAGTAATATCGTATTGTGATGATGAAAGGTAGTAAAAGCCTTTCAAATTACAGGAATCCATCAATGATGCTGTACACTTAGCATCATCCGGCCTCATAAACAGCAGCTGTCTCTGTCAGATGGGACAAATAAAAAAGTCAAAGCTGCTCAGCCATCTGACAAGCATGGTAAAGATGGCAAAAAGATACCGTAGTGTCTGAAAGGGGGAACCCTGATTCCAATGCTGTCAAAAATACAGATAAAACAGCCTCAGAGCAGGTGTGGAACCAGCGTCTGCCAAGAAAAACCAAAAAGAAAATCATGTCCATGCCACTCCTCCTGCAAAGGAAAAGGAGCAGGTGGAGGATCAAAGACATATGCCCTAAATAGAGGACATGACCATAGCATAGCAGTTTTTGCAAGCCTTTCAGGTTACAGGAAACTTCCTAAATATGCCTACGCCTCTCCTCGGGCTCAGGTCCCAGCCCATTTGCCTTCAGAGGAACATATGAATCTGCCAGCAGAAACAGACCTCATGGTCTATCAAAGTCTGCTTGAGTGTGCCACTAGCACCCCTAGATTACAACTGCCACAACTTCCTCCCTCATCATCAGGACATTCTCAGGACTATTCACCCAGTTCTCAGCATGAGGAAGAAAGAGGATATGTATTATGGGGAGGAATAAGGTGAACCTATAGAACCTTATGATTATCCTGACCAAGATTTTGGTTCCCCTCCTCGGACAACAGAGGATTATACCTCTTACTCTACATTCAGACAGATGATGAAACATATGCATCCTTTCTCATGAAACAGAGGACGAGAAGGAAGTGGAGTTCATAGATATGATGGGTCTAGCCCCCACAGAGAGGCTACTAGTTCCCTTCCACAAATCACTTAAAAAAGCTACTTCAGAAATCATGCCAACACCTAATTCAGCTGGTGGAGCTGTTAAAAAAGTTGAAAAGAAATATCAGATGAACTAACAGAGGGGTGGAATACCCACACGACAATACTGATCATGAAGGACTGGTCCAGGGAGCTACTAGTGAGAAGGCCAAGGTGCACAACCTCTTGAGAATGATTCTGGGAAGCTGGATAATGTGGCCAAAGTATACAACTCCTTATGTAGACAGCTACTTTGGCACATAAACCTCATACCAGAAAGCACTGTGGAATGCAGTGCTTGCACTGGCTGATAAGGTAGATGGTGAAATGGTACAGGACCTGAGTGCTGAAATTAAAAGAGCCAAAGAGAATCCCTATACCGTCAGCCCTGTAGAGGCCGAAGGACCAATAAGATGATCCCCAAATCCACTCTGAGGTTAAAAAATAACATTTATCCAAAGTGTAAACCCATGTTTCCTGTAGAAAACAAATATCAAGTTTAGTCTGGTGAAGAAAATGAAAAAGAGCAGCCCTTCTGAATTTATTCAAAAGACTACTACAGTTTAGGGACCCAATACTAAGAACGGCCATAAACATTTAGTTTTTTTTCCTTTTTTTCTTTTTTTTTTCCTTTATAGTCATTTTGAAAGGGTTTACTCTCTGATGATTGGGAAAGAACAGGAGTACAAGTATCCATGTCTCAGTCACCTTTCATAGTGTCAAGAATGGCATATGAATTTTTCATTTCAAAAGTAGGAGGCTCCATAGAGATTGGGGGGAGTTACAAGGGAAGGCTTAGAGCTCCTGGTAACCCTTTTCTCAGTCGAAGCAGAACTGAGGAGTGTTGTTTGTACCACTTCCTGGTAACAAATGGGGCGGGGGATCATTAATATTAAAGAGGTCTGGGGGACTGCTCCTGCTTCAGACCTAGGGGGAAGGTCAGGACCTAGAACAGCTTTCTCCCCAGCAGCTGCTGCCTTCCCTGAGAGAGTGGAGTAAGGCTTTTGCTTCTGATTTTTTGAAAGAGCTTCATCCTGAGCTTTTTGAATCAATAACTCAGGAGTAATGACTAATGCTTTGTTAGAGGCAGCCCAAGGGCAATCTCTATACCCATGCCCAGATTCTTCACATAAATCACATTTCACTAAATTAGACCGCTGAAAACTGCCATGCCCAAGCTCACCACAAATTTCACACCTAGTGGAGTCACAGGAACTTGAGAGATGTGTCCTAACCCCACACTTATAGCAGGCACGGGGCTGCCCTGCATAAAAACACACCCCCCTATCTCTGCCTAGTGTGAACAAGTTAGGAATATGAATAACCTCATTATTAATCTGCCTCAGTTTCACCTTGTACTTCCAGCTACCATTCCAAAACAATTCAGTATCTAACACAGCCGCGGGAGCGCTCAAGACATCACACTTCTGGGAAAGCCTATAAGTGATGTCCTCAACATGAACCCCCTCATTTCTAAAGATCAGTTACATATTTATTCAAAGATTGTGTCAGAGAGGTAACAATAAAGGGAGACCACAGTGGGGAAAATTTCAGCTGATTATATCTTTGCCAAAATAAGTCTAACAAGAAGGCAGATCTAAAACTGACATCATAATTGTCCTCCACTGAAATGTTAATAAAGGCAAAGACATCTTTAGATGAGAACTGTAAGGACTGTTTTAAAAGAAGCTTCCCTACATACACCTGGTCAGGCCTTTCAGCCAGTCCCCCTTTATATCATATACACACAGCGTTCCTGCGGGGGGCTGCTTCTTTATGGTTTTGAGAAAAAAGGTCAGAAAGGAGAGGCTTAGGGTGCAGGGGATCCTCAGAAGCATCCCTTAAGTCCTTCTCTCCAGGTGGATTATTAACCATTAATTCTGGTTTGGATGGCGAAGACTCTACCATAAGTTCAGTTTTAGTTCCTAAAGACTTAGAGATGGGCATATCCTTATTACCAAGTATAGCAGGAGACCATTCCACGGGGTTAGAAGAAAGGGGAGAAACAGAAGACTAGTCAGGATCTGGGATCCACACTCCCGTGGGGCCCAATTTCCATCCTGACTCCAGTAAGGATTTCTCAAGGGCCCATTTATCAGCATTATCTGTAACATTAGAGGGGAGAGAAAAGGCTCACATTATAAGAGTTAAAGTAGAAGAATTCTGAGCAGTTTTAGAATTATTATCAGGTTTTTGTACCGGGGGGTTGCAAGCAAATTGCGATTAGCTGCTGTTAATGATGCTCTTTTATTCTTTATAACTTCCGGGGAGATCTTGGTCTTAGTTGAGAACGAAAAAGTAGTAGCTTGAGCTTGAGTAGAAGCGTCAGTCTGATAAACCAGCTCCCCCTGCGAGAAACTACAATCTGCACCTTGCGCCCCTGTTCCCTGAGCCACAGTGCAACTAGAACCAATCGTGAAGAGCTTAGCTTGCTTGTCGTCAGGTGGTCTGCTGACAGTCGATCCAAGCTTCGGAGAAAAAAACTCTGACTGCAAAGACTGACCTTGTTTAATTTCTGAGTCAGTTTCCACAGGGACAGTTTCCTGACAGGGGATTGGCTTTTAGCACTTGCTGCTTATAGCGACTCCACTGCCAGCCAAATGTTCCCCTATGTCAAGCTGTTTCTCTGAGGAATTTTGACAAGAGAGATTCTCAAAGTCCAAGGCAGCACTGCCGTTTGATGCTACTGCATCATCATGTTTGACAGAACTGTCAGTTGAGCCCGAATCTATTGCATCGGGTTTCACAGAAAAAAGGTTAATATTGCCAGTGTTATTAGGAAGAACATCTGGAGGGAACAAGGGTTTTGAAATTTCGGATTGTAAGTCATTTGTACTTATCTGAAATTCGGGCGTGGAAACTTGAGTAATTCCTTCCGACAAAAACGTAGTAGTTTAAAAAGCAGTCACCTCCTCAGCAGAAAAAAATATCTCCATCTAGTAAATTAAAGGAAGCCTCCAGGTTTTTGAGCCCAAGGGAGGAGGCCCTCTCCCCTGGCTCACACACATCCATACCATCCACCGACTTCTGCAGAGTGGCCATAACGACGGCCAGCAGCTCCCCCTACTGACAAAGAGTAGGGGAATTTCCCTGGTGTCCTGGCCAAATTTCCCTCATTCACTAAAATTCCACCAACAGCTTAATCTGGTACAAGGTCAGTTGGCAATCATTTGTATCCCCTTCCCCTGAGTCATGCCTGAAAATAGGCAGGATTTGTCTAGTGCACTTACCCGGTCAACAAAAACTAAATAAATAAAATAAAAATAAATTGGAACTTTTTGGAGTGATCAATTGATCTGTTAATTATTTAATTATTTGTATTTGTCTTGTATGTAACATGTTTATTTTCTGGGCTGTGTTTTTTAATATATCTTTTACTTTTTGATATGTGTGCACTTGAGACTGTCTCCCACCTTTCTCTGCTGACCAAACTTGCCTTTGTGGGCCTAACTGCCCCTGCAGTCAGCTGGTTCCATTGATACCTCATTTGGAGGTCACAGTTGGCATCTGTCGGTGGAGTCCAGTCCCTTCCCTATTGAGTCAGAGGTCCTGTAAGGCTCAGTCCTTGGCCCACTCCTTTTTTGATATACTTGAATGACATCCCTATGGCTTGTATATAATCCAAAATTCAACTGTATGCTGAAGATACAGTGTTATTTGTCTCTGCCCCCGGCTCCTGAGTTTGTAGCTCAGCCCCAGTTTGACTTCTCAAAAATCTAGGCTTGGTTCTGGGGAAACCAGCTGTCCCTTAACTTTAAAATGACAGTCTCTATGAAATTTAGCTCCTGCCAGCATCTTACCACCATCAGCTCCCCCTCGGTTTCCTCTACCCTTGAAGGAATTAATATTGAGACTGTCCCTCCATCAAATACCCTGGAGTTTGACTGCCACGTTAATATCACAGCCTATGCTGTTGCAATCCACTCCAAGCTCCTTCCTAAGTTGAGAGCACATTACAGGAATAAAGCCTGCCCCCCCCCCCAACAAGCATGTTTTAGTCTCCAAAATTGTCCTCCTTACCTTTGTTTTCAGTGATGTGGTCAACACTGCTGCCCTCAGATACACCGTGGCCAGACTGGGCACCCTATTTGACTCCTTCTTCACTTTGCTCTGGACTGCCCACCCCAAGCTCACCACTGCTCCTTGAACACCTCCCATTCCTTTCCTTCCCCTCCCTTCCCATGAAGATCACTGCTTCTCTTACTGTACTTCCCTCATTGCCAAGTTCTGCTCTGGCTTGCTCCCCTGCTACCTCTTCTCACTCCTTTCCTGCTCCGTCCTACCTCCTACTCCTTCCATTCAGCTGATGGCCACTCCTCCTCCTCCTCCATCTCCCATGTGAAGATCTCTGTTGGGCAGTCTGCAAGAAATAGTGTAATTCAATGACAATTAAGCCCTTTTGTCATGCAGTATGGTATTTTGTGACATGTCCCCTACTGCAAGTTACTGCACAACATTGTGGCTTGCTCCACAGTGTGTAAATAAATCTATCTCTCTCTCTCTCTCTCATATATATACATATATATATATATATATATATATATATACATATATATATAATAATGGGTAAGGGTGGTATGCAAGGATGTATACCTATAAAGGGAGCTAATTAGGGCTATAAGACCATGAGCCCAAAGGGCAAGTAGCATTGTTGCCCTAATTAGCCCCCAAGATGGGTATACAGTACTTCCAAGTGTTCCACCCTTACCAATTGTGTGTTGAATGTAATACATGAGAATGATTACTGTTAATGCAGATCAGATTTGTGATCATGTTACTTCACCCGAAAGTCTCTTGCAGCAAGGACTGAATGGTGTGTAGTGAGTGCAGGCAGGAGCTTAGGGAATTTTTGGGGTTGGGAGGGTATTGCATAAGTGTTTTCTTTCCTAGGTTCTTTTGCAACTTGTTAATAGAATGGGCATGGGGGAGTAGTTCAATGCAGGATTCAGGGGGCAGGATTGTTAATCTAAAAAAAAGATGTTGGGGGACTATTTTCGTTGTTTCAGGGACCCTGGGGCAAGTTTTAAGGGTTTGTTTTCTCTTGCTAAGTGAGAGAACAAGATAGCAGAGGACGAAGAGGAATTTTTCTCATGAAGAAGGGATTTTGTGAGATTTCTGACCCTCTTTGCCAGCCATCCATAACCAGGGATTCTTGATTGAAGCTGTGCATCTATCCCGAAGACTGAACTGAGCATGTTCAGAACCTGCAATTTCAAAATTTAACAACTTTGGAACAGACACATTTTTTTTCACCAAACCAATGCTGGGTTTTTCCTTAGGACGTCCTTTTTTCTACCCAGAACATTGCAAGCCACAATTCCAAATGGTGTGGCTGCAGTGTGAAGTCAAAAAATTACCCTGACATTTGCCAAAAAAATCAAAAAATGCATTCTGTGGTGCCTCGCTGTATGCAAAGCGTAAATCTGATAAACACACAACTTGGCAAATCAAGAGATCTACCAATAGAAACCACACATTCCGAATTTTGTGCAAATCCATTGAATGGTTGAAAAGTTATTAATGTGCAAAATTTGGGGTTTAACATTAAACTGCCTACTCAATCCTAACTATAGGGGCGCGACTATGCCTTTATAAAAAAATATATATATACATATAGATATATATATATATATATCCTCATCTTTGTCATTTTACAAAGAAACCCTAAGTTATGAGTTACCTAGACGTTTTGCAGTTATTGCTTTTTCATTATAAGCGACAATATCAATCCCCTTAGGCCTCAAAGTGTCTCTAGTTTAAAATCACATTATGATTGGTCACAGTCTGTAGAAATTGCTGATGTAGCTGGTAGTTTGATTCTGATTTTTTTTTCTTTTTAAAAGTGAAACATAACGTGCCCACCATACTGATATTACCACACAAAAAAATGTGTTTACGTTACTCGATCAACTCCCGCTGCATCTTTGCTGGACAGGGGAACACCGCCAATAAGGTCTAGTCACTTATGATGCAGTGACAGGAGAGGAGACTATTACATCCTGAATAGCTGCACTTTTGGGGGTGTTCCTAATGTACAGGAAATATGAAATAAGAGTAGAGAAAGGATTTGAAACAGAACAAGGTTGGGTATAAAAGTATTTCATTAGCATATATTTCAGTTCTACTAAGAAAATAATCAGCTAGCACAAACAGCAATATCAACGAATTTTAGAGAGGGTAAGCAATCAGAAAATGTGTGTTTTCAAATAGAACTAGTGTGATGAAAAAAGGGTTGACAGTGTCCATATATAGCCACAATAGCTTACAGGCCCTACAGAAAACAACTGCAAGTGTATCATCACACTGATTGCACCAGACATGTTGCAGACTTTGTGGGCTTCTCGAAGCAGCTGCATCCTGACAAACACTGAGCCAGACCTATAGTGGACAGGCCAATCACAAAGCAGTTGTTTCATCACACACATTGCACCAGACCTGACGTGAACGTTGTGAGTGGCCTGCAGCTGCATCATCTCACACACATACACACACACACACACACACACTCACTCCACTGAACTTGTAGTGGACTTCATGAGTGGCCCAGGGGTAACCTAAACAACTTTCAAGGGCAATTTAACTTTGATCATGTATGTGGATGGGGGAGGGGGGATCTAACTAAAGGTACCTCCCAAGTTTCAGTTCAAAATGTTACAAATTGGCAGGTCCGGTGGCGCTGAGGCTGAGGCCTGGATGCCACACTGTGATTACGCCGGGTGACCTAGGTTCGGAATGAACCTGGGTCATCAGGGTTGAGGTGGATGGGGAAGGATTGAGCATCCCATGGACTGCTCTCCTTCCCCAAAGGGGTGGGTATCCAAATGTCGATGCATTGACAACTTCTGGCAGAGGCTGGAGGTTCCACAGTGCTCGGCCACAAGAAAAAGCAGGGGAGTAAACTGTGGCGGACATCTTGCAGGGGTGCACGGGAGCATGCACTAGCTGAGCTGGACGTCATTGCACGTCCGAGCTTAGGGGGTACATAGAACAGGGAAAACTATGGCACCATTGACAGATCATGTCATCTGTCCCCCATGTCCTACACTGGACTAACCCTGACCGGCCTTCCAGGTCCTCCACCTCAGGTTCTACTCCGCAGCCAGAGTCTGACTCTTAAGAGCGCCCAATAGGAGGGAGTGACCCACCCTGGCGGGATTATACTGGGGTGCTTGCTGCATGGAGGAGGTACAGATTGGGGTGGGCTTCAGGCAGGCAGGACTCGGACCAGGATATCCGAGAGAGGTTCCATGGGGCCCCGGCCGGAGGGAAACCAAGTTGAAAAAAAAAAAGATTGGCCATGTTATGACCCTGTAAAAATTGTGATGTAAAATGTTATAAAGGGAAAAATTTTGATGTAAAAAAAGAAGTCCCCACATTTATACAATTTCTAAGACTAACTTATTGTTTCACCAACATATTTAGATGCCCATAATTTGACCAACTGTATATACTGTATTTTGCCTCAGACTTGAGGATAGCTTTGCTAGGAACTTCCCTCCATGTCCACATTCAGTAAGTAGTCAATCACAAATTTCCCCCAAAATGTGTTTTTTTGGGTGGGAAGTAATACTGAAACTCATTTTAGGGGGGATTTAACCTTAACAACTTTTATGATTGTTAGGGGGTCCTATGTTATGTATCCCTTGATTTTGGGCCAACTATATTAACAAACACATTTAGAGGGAAATTGAGGCAGACTACTTTTGTGGTCATTTAGTGGAGGGGGGTTCTAACTTGTAAGTATTCTCTGACTGTGGGACAAATGTCTTAACAATTGGACAAGTTATGGCATTAAGAAATTTTGCTTTTGAAGAAAACTAAGTCCACATGCACAGGCTAAGAACAAACCCTCAGACTTGTGGAAAAGCTGAGATCCAGTAAATGGTGCACTGTGCATGTGCCTGGACTTAGCTTTTTTCTACCAGCAGCAACCCCCCCCCCCAAATATATTTTTAACTTAATAACAGAAAAGCTACACAATCCTCTGAAAAGACACCTAGCAAAATGATAGCCTTGGAGCAAACTCTCAAGTAATATGAACGTTTCAGGTTTCAGGTTTCAAGTCTCAGTCATTTTTTTGCTATTTGTGAGCAATAAACATGTTTTTATATGTTCTGCATTCTAGAACTTGGAAACTGCCCAACTGACAGGAACCAAATTTACAAGGTGCTGACATCCTGACTAAGGCTGACTTTATGTATAGGGATTTTCAGGTTACTCCATCCAGGGACGGCTGCACTATTCACGGAGGACTGCATTTAACCTACTGTACAAGCCAGTATTTTCTGTTGAAGCTGATTTTCAAATACTGCTTCACATTGTGTTACTGCTCCATATTTACTGACCTTTTAGTCAATTCCAAGAGGGTACTACTGGTTTGCACTCTGGTTCTAAAGATCATCTGAGAACTGTATGATGTGCACATAGTTTATGTTCTCGCTGAGTGCTTAGATTATTGGTACAATGCTTTTGTTTTCTACAATGGAATTCTGTGGCTGAGAGAGACATAACCTACATCATCAAGTTTTAAACTGGTACCCAACACCAGTGTGTAAATTAGAAACACCCACTTAGGTTACTCAAATACCGGTAAAGATGAAGCAGTGAAAGAATTGGACCTCTTTATTAAAAACAGCCTCTGCATGAAAAATAAATAACAGGTTCAGTGCAGCTCTCATTTATTAAGACACAGAACGGGTTTAACAAAGAACAACATTTGTAACCCATTAGGGCATTACTGCACCCTATAGCTGGGGTGGGTATAAACAGAGGCAAATAAGTAAGCAATAAGACATGACATCATGTGCAGTATGGTGATATAAACACACCCCTCAGGTGCACAGTTAGGCAGTAGGTGCAGCTGAGTACATTAAATGCACCTGAGAAGTACAATTATACAACCACGTAGGCACAACCTGGAGTGTCTTATTCTGCTTATAAAATGACATTTACATAACTCCCTTCATTCTATTCTGTTCTCTGGCAAGTGCATATGCAGGTTTCCCTGCCTCTGCTTATATGATGGCTCCTGCTGTCTCTAAATCATTTTAAGGCCATTCTATTCACTGTTTCCAGCTGTTTAATGTCTTTTTTGTGATAGGGGTTCCAGAATTGCATGTGGTACTCTAGGTACAGATACACAATAGCTCTGTGCAGCAGTAGTATGATAAATCATTTCTTCTGCTAGTAAACAGTCTACTTATGAAACCCAGCATCCTGTTAGCCCTTACCACTGCCTTACTACATTACAATTTGGTTTTGAGGGCTGCTTGTAATTGGAGTCTCCTGGTCTTTCTCTTCTTCAGACACCACGACAGGACCCTCTCCTAGCTTGTACTCCTCCCCAGGGTTCTTAGTTGCTATATGCATGACTTTGCACTTCTTTACCTTGAACCCCAGTAGCCAGATACTGGAATATCTTTCCAGCCTTTCCAGGTCCTCTTTCAGGTCCCTGACCCCTCTTCTATGTCAGCTTCATCCTCGCACATAGCTTGTTGTTATCCTTGGCAAATGTTTCCCCTTAATGCTTTTCCCTTTGTCACTTATGAACACATTGGACAGCAGCAGCCTATGCACCAACTCTTGTGGCACCCCACTGGTAACCTCCCTCATTCGTGAGTATCTTTCCCAAACCATCATGCTCTGGGATTTCCCTCTCAATCAAATTGTCACCCACTTAGTCATTTTGCCCCCTGCCTCTAGGTCTTCCAATTTCTTGATCACTGTCTTATGGGAAACAGAGTCAAAGGCCTTGCTGAAGTCCAGGTAAAGTGTGTCTGTTATTCTAAAAAACTAAAAAAAAAAAATGCTCTGATAACAAGGGTTGGTGTGGGGGTAAGCAAGACCACAACAACACACCAGAAAATCCAGCACTGAAGCCAATACTACTGACTAATTAGGGACATGATAGAGACCTACAAGTACCTCTTGGAGGTGAACAGGGTGCAAGTGATAGGTCTGTTTCAAATGAGAAAGAGCACCAGTACCAGAGGGCATACACTGAAGCTGGGTGGGGGGTTAAGAGGGAATTGAGGAAGTGCTACTTCAGTGAAAGAGTGGTGGATGCCTGGAGCAGACTGTCAGCAAATCCGGGGGAAGTAAAACAGTAAGGAGCTTCAAACATGCCTGGGATAGGGAATACTGTATTCGTAAATAAGTAGGGAAGAGAGAGGGTTGCCAGAGACGAGTTAGGGCCTGCAGAGACAGACAATGCAGGGACCACCTGAGCAGACTGGGTAGGCCAAGTGATCCTTTTCTGATGAGAAATTCCATGTTTCTATATTCTCTACTGTGTGCTATAACCACCTTACCCAGGACATCTTGCCCCACCAGCTCCTTTCAGAGACATTACCCCATCTTTGTAAAGTCAGCCCCTCTGAAATCCAGGACCCTCAACCTTGTGTGGTTGGATTCAGCCACTGTTCTTATATTAAATCATACTGTGCAATGATCACTGGTCTCAGATGACTTTCCACCATGATTTCTGCAACACTGTCCCTGTTAGTAAATATCTAGTCCAGTATTGCCCCACCCTGCGTGGGTTCATTGACTAGCTGCCTAAGAAATGCCCCCGCAGGGAAACAAAGAAACATAGAATTTGATGGCAGTTAAGGACCACTTGGCCCACCTAGTCTGCCCATTTTCCCTACTTACTGTAACACCACAGACCCTACTTGATCTCCAGCTTTACTCCCCCTTCCCTACCACTAAGGTTTCTTTATGCTTTTTCCAAGCATTCTTGAATCCTGTTACCATTTTACCCCCACCATCTCCACTGGGAGACTGTTCCAGACATCCACCACTCATTCTGAGAAGAAGTACAGTACTTCCTCACATCTCCTCTGAGTCTATCCCCCTCCAGCTTCATAGGATGATTTTATCTTTGAATATCTTCTTTTCTGAAAAATGCTTCCCTCTTGAACCTTATTTATACCTGTGATGTATTTGAAAGTTTCTATCATATCCCCCTCTCCCTCCTTTCCTCCAGGGTGTACATGTTGAGACCCTTTTGTCTTTCCTCATAGGGCTTTTGATGCAGACCCTGCACCATTTTAGTTGCCCTTCTCTGGACAGCCTCAACGTTGTCTATGTCCTTCCAAAGATGTGGTCTCCAGAACTGGACAAAGTACTCTAGATGAGGTTATATCAGTGATTTATACAGCAGTATCACCACCTATCTCTCTTTCTGCTGGTGATATCCCTCCCTGTGTACCCTAGCATCCAACTAGCTCTCCCCACTGCCTTGTCACACTGCTTGGACACCTTTAGGTTATCAGATATGATTACCCACAAGTCTCTTTCCTGTTTGGTGGTTGTTAATACCACTCCCCACATTTTGTACTCCAGCCCTGGGTTTATGTGCCCCAAGTGCATGCTTTTGCACTTTTTCCCATTGAAACTCAGCAGCAATTCACTTGACCAGTCTTCTAGCTTTCCTAAATCTCTATTCAGTTTTTTCCTCTCCCCTGGAGTGTCGATCCTATTGCAAATTTTAGTATTGTCTGCAAAGCCCCCAGGGTTCAGGATGTCCTACTTCTAGCTGATGCTGCATCAGGGATGCTGCAATCTACATCTTGCAGATTAAAGTCCCCCAACAGCACTACCTCCCCCTTCTTAGCCATTTTGTCAATATCTTCCAAAATGTATTTGTCTAAGTCCTCCTCCTGTGTTGGATGCCTGTATACCACACCTGTCCAAATGGTAGCACCATTTCCTGACTCAAGATTGACCTACAGAACTTCAACCCCCACCATGAATTCCCTGTACCTCTGTCGCTTTTATGTTTTCCTTAACATAAAGCACCACTTCCCCTCCTTTCCTTCCTGCCTTGTCTCTTCTAAACATCATGTAGCAAGGTATGACCATTTCCCAGTCATGGTGGTCAGTGCATCATGTTTTGGTAATGGCCACAATAACCAGGTCTGCCTCCACCATGGTGGTCTCCAGTCTGGAATCTTATTTCCTAAACTTGTAGCACTAGCACACATGGCTGTTTAGATTTTGTTAGTCCTTCTCTTGTCCCTCCCCACTTTTTCTAGCTGTTCCCCCTTCCTCACCTTTTTATACTGCCTGCTCCTCTTCCTCTCCTCCACCTTTGCTAATCCATTGCTACCTTGATTGTCTTACCTACCAAATGGGAATTTTTTCAATTAGGATTTCTCTACCCTTTACCACAGCCTGTAGTTTGCACAGTTGCTGCCTCCCCTTTGCCTTCTGCCACCCCCCTCAGCTAGTTTAAATGTTCATCAAAGTAACATTTAAACCATCCATTGAGGACTGCTGTCCCCATCCTGGATGGATGCAGGCCACCCCCCTGGTATAAGCTCTGATATTTCCAGGTTGAGTGCCAGTCCCCAGTGTAGCCATGCCCCTCCTCTCTGCACCATTCCTTCAAACATGAGTTGAAGGCCTTAGTGTGCAGCTCCCTCTCCTGCCCCCTGCTGTAGACAGGCAGCACTTCTGTAAAGGCTACAGAGTGTGCTACCTGCCTAAGATCCTTTCCTAGCTCCCTAAACTGCTCCTGCACTGCCCCATCCTGTCCAAAGCTAGGTCATTCATCCCCAGGTGGACAATGACATCCAGCTCCCCCTTCCTTGCTATTGCCCTCATGATCCATTGGATACACTTCCCATCCCTCTGAGCTATTGCACCAGGTAGACACTTAACCTCCCTCTCTATCCCCTTTCTTTCCCCCCAGCTCAACTACCCTGACAATAAAGTCCCCCACCAGAAGTTGCTCTCTGCATCTCTGGGGTCCCCACCCCAAGGGATCCATTCAGGCAGGCCCCCACATTCTCACTGTCTACCACCTCAGGTGCCCCTTCTTGGCAATTCCACTCTGCCAAAATGGTATAGGAATTTCTTAGTGGCACTGGTTGAGACATGTGCCTGTTACCCACTCTTCTCAGCCTTCCAGATCCCATCATCCCTGCCTTCCTTGAGCCCACTATAGTCAGTCCTATAGGAGGCTTTGAACTGATTTATTCTGTAAGGAGACAGACCACAACTGGAATATTATACAAGTTGCCATCCACGGCACATAGTAGAGAATATTCCCATTAGCACTATTGACTACAATGAAATTGGAGTATAGAGGAAGATTATGCAAGGAGAAGGGATGAACAGACTGTGAGATTATCAGAAGTGCTACAGTGACAGATTTCTGGAAAAAGGTTTACAAAAAACAGAGTAAAACCCGTAGTGACATGTTGCACAATAGTACTAGATAAAATGCAATTGAGGAATCTAGTACTGGTCATAAACTGAATTTTGTAACTACTTGCAACATTCAATCAAAAGAAGCTGAAAGAAGTGTCAGTGCATATTGACACGATTAACAGTCTGACCCACAGTTACAGGGGTGTACCCCTGTGCCACCCAGCTTTGTTTATAACAGGGGTAGAAACATTAAAGACAGAGCAGTCCACAACTTTTAAATGCACAGCAAGCAAGAGTGCAACCAGACCAAGTTGGTTACCTGCGCCTCCAAAAGAAAATTTTGCTTGTGGCCACTGTAGGTTCTGCCCTGTAATAACAAAATTGGCTACTTTTTTAGAAGACATTGTTGGGTAAAAGTTTGTGGTACATTACTTTTTTAACTATAACTTGGAGAATAGTTCATATTTAGCAGTATGTATGATTAAGAGTTACTATGTGTTTCAAACTGAATATACATTCAGGGGGATAGAAATATAAATAATGGCCTGGGGTGTGTGTGTGTGATTTAAGCACTAAAATGTTACAGTGTGAGTCTTTCTCTCTTTATAGTCTGAAACCACAACACAAAAAGGGTTGAATGATTGGTCTGATTTAAAAAATATTTTGTAAATTGAAGAATGTTTGTAAAATGCTGTTTGTATATTTTTTGAATCCTGTTTTACAAGTGTCTTTTTTTCATGTTAGTGGGGAATATGGTGTTCACAGATGCCATGATGTCTGTACTGCCTGGTTACCAAGCAAAAGCAAAGCAGCAATTGCCTCAAATGTGGATCAGTGCAATTTGCACTATGAATTATAGTTAATAAGATTGGAATGTTGTGAACTTGTTTAATTACAGGTTGATTCCAGATTTAAAAGGGCAACTTAATTGCTGTTAGTTAAAAAGTTGCGGTTTACCTGATCTGGTACTCAACTGGTTTTAACCAAGTTATTTGTGTAGTTAATTAATTAGTGTGTGTTTGTTAATAGTCCACACTATTAATGTAGTGTATGTCTGTTACACAGTATGATATAGCTCTTGATAAAGTGACCTGCTTTGGCAGGAAATGTTGAGCTCTCTTATTTTTTACTTTGCTTGTATGGTTGGCACTTTATCCTTTTTTATGTATTTAATAAAATATTGTCATCACTTTTGGACCTGAATATTTGGGCATGACGTCTTTTTAAGCTCGATAGCTTGGGTGCTGGGTTTTCTGGTGTGCTATAGTAAGTCTAGTGCCTGGCCCTTATTTTCAGCCATTGTTACAGAGGGAGAAATTCAAAGAAATTCCTTACAATAATTTAGCCCCCCCCCCCCCACTACAAACCCATGCTGTCTGTCATCTTGGAGCCTGTTTACCTCAAGGATCTGCCAATGAATGCATACTCAGTTGTGTCCCATATGTATTTGTATATAAACTACATGTTTATGTATGTATACATCTCCCAACATTTAAAAGTGCCATTTGCTTTTGACTGACAAATCTGCTATTGACTGAGTCAAGTGGTGGGTGGCAGTTGCTATTTACCTACTGTACAACACTTGATCTTTTGTATTGTATATGAACACACAGATATATTCAAAATGAAAAACAAGTACCTTCATTTCCACATCACCACGCAGTTCCAGGTCAAAACACCCAAACTCATCCAGAACAATCTTGGTTGCAGAGGACACATGGATTTTCAAGGCTAATGCAAAGAAATGGAAAAATAATAAATGTTTGAACTCACATGGACAAACCATGGGCAATCCCAAATGACAGAGTGCAAACAAAATTAATTAATAAGTGAGTAGAGGCCTTCATTGCCTTTCATTTACTAATGCAGATCAATACTGGTGATATGCAGTTGAATTCTATTTACTCTTTGCTAACCAGCCTGTAACATATGACACCAAGAGAACATCATCATAATTTTTAAGAACAAGAAGTCAATATGACCTGTTGATAACTATCCCTTTATGAACATACCATTGTCTCCAGAATAGTGCCCAGCTGATATTGCTATAACCTCAATAACATGGCAGTTTGGCCACATACCTTATGCGTTGCTATCTAAGAGACGTAATTCAGAATATCTTTTATCAGTTTGTTTTCTCTAAATAATTATTTGTACCCTCTGGTCTTTCCCATGTGATCAATTCATGATACTAGTTTGGGCTGATCTGTTACACTCTATGCGTGGCAAAGCACACTTTCACCAGACTTTCCATACACTGCTATTTTTTTTGTCCAAGAATATTTGGATTAGTGTTACATATAAACATGGTAGTTTAAGGTCAGAAGGGTCTCTGAGTCCATTGTGTCTTGTCCTCCCCCCAAATTTGTTATCAAGGATGAATAAATATGGTTTGCAAACATAAACAAATTTACAGATATTTCAATATAGGGAGGCAGTACAGTGCAGTGGGTTAAGACTCTGAACTGCAAATCTGGTGACATTCAGCAGACCAGACCTGGGTTTGAATCCCACAGCTTCCCCTTGCACACTGTGTGACCCTACACAAGTTACTTTACTTCCCTGTGCTCCCTGGTCACACCTGCAAAAAAGCTTTCAGCTTAGTGTGCTACTCCTAGTTAAAAAAACAAACAAACAGTATGCCCCAATAATGTATAAGTAACAACACTGGGTTCAGCATTGATGCTTTTCTCTTTATTTTTCAAATGCTGCAACATATTTTTTTTATAATGAAGTAACCAGAACTGAACATAATATTTTAAGCATGGAAAGACCGTTTATTACATTTATTAGGAATTCCAGCACACCATCATATCCTCAATTAGGGTAATAGCCTATTGTTCAGGAGGTCCCAAGGGGACAATTCAAGCAACATATAATGATTAATAAATGCACAATACAGTAAATATATACAAGCTAGGATACTTTTAATGACAAAAAGTGGTATACAAATAATATATACTTGTTGACAGAGTTTAGATTTGTATAGCAAATATGAGAGGTAGAGAATGCATGGGCAGGTAGGCAGATGATATATCCACAGCTACAAGGATTGTTGAGATGCTAGAACATGGCATTCTGAAAGATTCTAATAGTTGGAGCTTCTTTGGCACTTGTCGGCAGAGATTGAAAACCTGACTGAAAATCCCTATGAATGGTAATATGGTAAGCTTTCTACCTTGTTTGCACAATACAAACTTTTCTTTGAAGAGGTAAAATAGACTTTGCACATTAACTCTCAGAATTCACTACGAGGAAGGGAGGGTGACCAGTGGGGTGCCTCAGGGATCAGTGCTGGAATTAATCCTGTTTAATGTCTTTATAAGTGACATTTCAGAGGAGCTGGAAGGTACATTCTGCCTCTTTGTGGATGCTGACAAAATCTATAACAGGGTGGACACTCTGAGGGGGTGGAAAGGATGAGCAGCTGGGTTTCAATGTGAAAAAGTGTGAAATAATGCACGTAGGATACAGAAACCCAGGGTGGAGTACAAAATGGGTGGAATGATACTGATGACCACCAAGCAGGAAGGAGACTTGGGGTAATCATTCTAGATGACTGAAAGAATGCCAAACAGTGCAACAAGGCAGTTGGGTGGGCTAGTGTGATGCTGGGGTGGATAGAAGGGGGTGTCACCAGCAGAAAGAGGGAGGTGGTGTTGCCACTGTATAAATTGCTGGTAAGACCCCACCTTGAGTACTGTGTCCAGTTTTGGAGACAACATCTTCAGAAAGACACAAGCAGAGTGGAGGCGGTCCAGAGGAGGGCAACTAAAATGGTGCAGGGTTTGCACCAAAAACCCTATGACAAGAGACAAAAGGACCTCAATATGTGCACCCTGGAAGATAGAAGGGAGGTATGATAGAGACCTTTAAATACCTTATGGGGGAAATAAGGTAAGGAGGGAATTATTTTTCTAACAAAAGGAGCTCAAGAACAAGGGGACATGCTATGAATCTGGAGGAGGGTAGCTTCATGAGCGATGTGAGGAAGAACTTCCTCACAGAAAGAGTGAAAGATTGTTGGAACAGCCTTCCTGCAGAAGTTGTGGGTGGAAACAGTGGTGGGGTTCAAGAATGCATGGAGCAGCATAATAGAATCTTAGTGGAAGGGAAAGGTGGAGGGAGAACGAGCCAGAGATGGATTAGGGTCTGCAGTGATACTGTAGGTAGGGAAAAATGGTCAGCCTGGGAGGGACAGGTAGTCCTTATCTGCCATCAAACTCTATGTAACTCAGCAAGTGCATTGTCCTTCTGATTGTTATTAATTTAGAGCTGAGTACTGAAGTGGTGTACTGAGGTGTTCCATGAGTGTGGTTGAAATTTGTTTTTCAAAGTATAGGTCTATTTGGTTAACTGAATCAAGCAGACTTATGAAATAAACAAAAAAAAATCAAAGAGGAGCAGCACACAAGATGCATAAAGAGTAACATTTTAAAAATATGTCTGTTATTAAGTGTATATTCATATACACCAAGTCAAATAAAGTGCAATATTTGTGTAATTTTGTGCAGATCAAAAGTGAAAGCTGAACCGAAGATGGCAAACATACATGTTGATGAGACTAATGACTGAGACAAAATTTCTCTACATTATGTCCTCAGCTGAGGTTTCAACTGGGAACTTAGCAAGTGGACATGTGACTGGAAAGGAGGTTGTTAAATGGTTTGCATCATCACAGATGTTTCAAGATGTCTCAAGATTGCTTTGCTCCTTCCTCCTGATTGCACATGCTCTCACTCCAGTCTGCCTTATAGAATTTCATGGAGCATGCATGTCGTGGGGGGCACTGGGTAGCTGGGTTTTCAAGAATTAAGTGCCCCAAAAATTAAGAACTGGTACCAGATTGGGGGCACCAAAGTAATATAGAAATTCTGGGGACTGGGGTGGGTGATGGTGTTTTCTTATACTGGAATAGTTTCAGCCAGGAGCTGGCTATTTCATTTCATTTTTTTAATAATATAAATTCTAAAAAGAAGTAGTCCAAGGACCAATCCTTGCGGGACCCCATTTGTCACTTGAGTAGGTTGTGCTGTCTATCCCTTTTTTAAGATTTTTTTAACCCTATTATTATTGAGGCATTTGATACAGTCCCACACAAAAGATTAATACACAAGATAGCCAGCCTTGGAGTGGGTCCCAAGGTGGTAGCCTGCATAAAAAATTGGCTAGACAACAGGACACAAAAGGTAGTAGTAAATGGAGTACACAGTGAAGAAAGGAGGGTTACTAGTGGGGTACCACAGGGTTCAGTACTGGGACCGGTCCTTTTTAATGTCTTTATAAGTGACATTGCAGAGGAACTGGAAGGAAAAGTATGTCTCTTTGCAGATGACACAAAGATCTGCAACAGGGTTGATACACAAGATGGAGTGGAAAGGATGAGAAGGGACTTGGCAAGGTTGGAGGAATGGTCAAATGTATGGCAGCTCAGATTCAATGCAAAAGTGCAAGGTAATGCACATGGGAAACAAAAACCTAGGGAAGCATACACAATGGGAGGTGAGATACTGCAACAGTAAAAATAGAAAGGGACCTGGGGTAATTATATCAGATGACCTAAAGGTGGGCAAGCAAATGAGAAGGCAGTAAGGAAGGCTGGGGATACTGGGATGCATAGGAAGAGGCATCAATAGTAGAAAACAGGAAGTTGTTATCCCTCTGTACAGACAGTTGGTGAGACCCCATCTGGAATACTATGTGCAGTTCTGGAGACCCGTCTCCATAGGAACATAGACAGAGTGGAGGCTGTCCAGGGAGGGCAACAAAATGGTGTAGGGTCTGCACCAGAAGACTCTAGAAGAAAGACTAAAGGAGCTTAATATGTATACTCTTGAGGAAAGAAGGAAGAGGGGACATGATAGAAAACTTTCAAGTACCTCAAGGGAATTAACAAAGTCCAAGAGGGTAGCATCTTCCAGAAAAAGAGATGTGCAAGAACAAGGGGGCACAATTTGAAGATAGAGGGGGAGGCTCAGGGGTAATGTGAGGAAGTATTTTTTTCACTGAGAGGGTTGTGGATGCATGGAACAGCCTCCCTGAGGAGGTCGTGGAGTCAAGAACAGTGGGGGACTTCAAGAATGCATGGGACAGGCATAAGGCAGTCCTAGTGGGGGGTAAGAGGAAGTAAGCTGTTGGTTAACTAGAATCTGCAGCTAATCTGTTAGGTAGGAAAATGGGCAGACTAGGTGGGCCAAGCAGTCCTTATCTGCCATCAAATTCTATGTTTCTATGTTAAGCCAATTTTCTATCCAGTGAGTTAACGGTGGGCATATACCCATTTATTTTGTTTTAAAATAAATATGAAATTAATAAGCTATGAAGGATCTTGTCAATGGCTTTACTGAAATTGATGTATACAATGGCAACTGGGTTTCCTTCATCCATGGACTTGCCGACCGTATTGTAAAATGTAAGCAGATTTGTTTCAGATGATTTTCCATAATAAAACCATGTTATGTTGAGTCTTTTTTTCCACTTTGTACACATTTTTCTTCAATTTGGTCCTTAATATGGCTCTCTAGAATTTTATATAAAACAGAAGACAAATTTATTGGCCAGTAGTTTTAGATGTCAGCTTTAGATCCCCTTTTATGGCTGCAGGTGCAGAGTTCCACAGACATAGTGCTGTGATTCTGTTTAGGAGCACTGTGGAAGCATGTGACTGGTCACTCTCTGGCATGCTTCCACAGTGCTGTGGCACAGTTCCAATCTATTGTATTTAGCGGCCCTTCCCCATTGCTGGCTGAATAAACACACCCCTTACACAGGGGCACTGCTTTTTCTTCCACAACTGCGAAAGTGATGGTCACTATGCCCAAGATGGCCACCGATTCAAACTGCACATGCGTGAATATTGTACATGTGCAGTTCTGTCACAGCCACCATCTTAGAAACAGCAGACTCCGGCACAGCAAGAGCTCCATTCTCTCTCACTCTGTCTCCATCCCAGTCTGAACAGCCATATCAGCTCTGACCAGAGTTTGTTGTATATAGGAGTGACAAGGGCACATCTCCAATCCCCAGACACTTCTTCTGTAATTAGTGAGGAGTTAAAAATATGGGTTCACAGATTGTCAGCACTTCTGCAAGTCTTTTTAGCATTATTCGTTGCATGTAATTCAGACCTGGGTCTTTATATTCATCAAGATCTTTTATTTCATTGATGACAAATTCATAGGTTTCATAGGTTATATCTGAGCAGAGAAGACGTTAGTTCATTGTACTCTCCGATGCCCTAGTTATAGTAACTCATGATTTTGTTTGCTACACAGTATTTGTTCAGTTCCTTCTTAAATTCAAGCATGTTATTACTTGCAACAACCTCTTTGGGCAAGTTGTTCCAGACTGGAATTACCCTAACACTAAACCACTGTTTCCTTTTTATTGTGTTAAAATGTTGCTCTTTCAACTGCAATGTGTGCGTCCTGGTTTTATAATGCTGATCCCTACATTTAAGTCCCAGTTTCATCCTTAAATTGGTGTCCTTGATTGATCTATACACCATAAAAAGATCTCCTCTCAGACACCTACAGTATACTCCAGTGTGTACATCCCCAGGTCCCTCAATCTGTCCTTATAGTCTCTGTCCTTAACATCAGCCACCAACCTCATTGCCCTTTTCTGAACCCTCCCCAGTCTCTTGATATCTGTTTTGAAACCAGGTGACCAAAACTGGGCACAGAACTCCAAATGCAGCCTCACCAGTGAACTGTAAAGTGGCACAATCACCTCCCTCTTCCTACTTTTAATATGTTTCTTGATGTTGTTTAACACACCACTAACAGTTCTTATCATCTGACTACAGTGCTGGTGGAACTTGAGCTCATTAGTCACCTTAATGCCCATATCTCTTTCTTCAGAGACTTTTTCCAACTTCTGCCCATTTAAAACATAATACATTTTGTTATTTTTACAAAAGTGCATAACCGCACATTTATTAGTGTTAAAGGAAAACTTATAATCCCTAGCCCGATTTTCTATCCTAGCTAGAGCATCCTGCAACTTCTGTGCATCCCTGCTATTATTGATGCTTGTGCCAATCCTGGTATCATCTGCAAATTTGGTCTCCCAAACTTCCCCTCCACCCATTAGTGAGTGTATATACACGTTAAATAAGCAAAGCCCCAGCACTGATCCCTGGGATACTCCACTTTCCACATTTAACCAGTCTGAATATGCATCCTTCAAACAGACCTTCTGCTTTCTTTCACTCAGCCATGCATTGACCCAGCATGTGATGTACCCAGGAATATTATGTTCTATTAGGATGTTTATTAATTCTCTATGGGGACCTTATTGAACACTTTTGAGAAGTCCAAAACATGACATCCACAGAGTTGCCCTCATACAGTGCCCCACTCACATGCTCATAGAATTCGAGGAGATTTGTTTGTCATGATAAGCCTTTCCTAAAACCATGCAGTACATCATCACAGTCACCTGCCAAGTTCATGAGCTCCACTATTTGGTCCATAATGATGGACTCCAACATCTTCACCAAGACAGTGGTCAAACTTATGGGCCAGTAATTACTCAACTCATGTTTTGACTCCTTTTTGTGGATTGGAATGACATTTGCCTTATGCCAGACCTCAACCACCTCCCCTCTATCCAATGATGCTTGGAATAATGCTGCTGTTGGTTCCACCAATTCTGCTGCCAGCTCCCTAAGGACTCTAGGATGGATCCTGTCTGGTCCCTGAGATTTACTGGGGTCCAGATGCATCAATCTGTCCTCAATATCCACACTGTTCGGAGTAATTCTATAGCCTGCATTATTAAGATGGTCCCTAGTACCCTTAGTTTTGTTATTAAATAACTATGAAAAGCAGGTATTAAAATGTCCCGCCATAGCCTGCTTGTCATCTACTATCTCTCCATCCTGGTCTTTAATACGTCCCACAGTAGTTTTGTCCCCCTTTCTGTTATTAATGTAAGTAAAGAAGGATTTATGATTATCCTTTACTTTTGTGACCAGATTCAACTCATGTTTTCTAGTTGCATGATTTACTGCTTTTTCAGTTTCTTTTAATAGTTTTTTATATACCTCCCAGTTTCTTTCACACCCAGTTTTCCTGGCTTTATTATAGGCTCTTTTTTTCTTTTTAATCAATCTTCTAATTCTTGGGATCAGCCATGTGGGGATTTTACCCATTCTATTATATTTCCTTGTGAGTGGTACATGCATATTAAGCAAGCCTGTGATTTAATTTTCCAAGATATCCCATTTATCATTTAGTGCCCTATTATCAAACTCCTTTTGCCAACCCCAATCTGAACATTCCTTCCTTATTATATTGAAGGTGGCCTTATTGTAGTTCCAAACCTCAGTGGAGCCAAATATCCTAGTTTTTAGTCCCTTAAGCTCAAAGCTAACCATACAATGGTCACTTGAGCCAAGTGGGGTGGTTACCCTATAGTGCTGAATTATGTCCCCCAAATTACTTGACACAAGATCTAATGTGTTATCCCCTCCTTGTACTACTTCCTATATGTTGTTCCAGGCCAGCGAATAGGAAGAAGTCCAGGTATCTTATCTCATTTGGCATCCCTTCTAGTTGCTTTACCCAATTAATGCCGGGCAGATTAAAGTCACCAAAAAGAATAATCCTTTTAGTTGGGTCTAGGGAATCCAAAAAGCTAAGATCAGCCTCATTGTTCTGTGGGGAACTCGAGGGAGGTCTGTACATAACCCCAATTATGATTTTAGTGCTACCTGATGACAATACCTTAATCCATAAATGTTCTATTCCTGGCAATGAGGAACTTCAATGGCTTCTGACTGAATATTTATAATCCTGCTGTTATCAGGATTATGTGATTCATCAATATTAAAATTAACTATAATGTATGTACAGTTTATTTACTACTGCTTCTAATCGTGCACACACACTTTGAATATGTCCTACAGTATAATGCATTAGCACTTTATTACTGCTACTAATATTACAAAGATTAAGCACAAGCACATTGAATATGAACGACAATGCATGTTCCCGTAATTTACTACTATTGCTAAAACTACAACAGTTCTGTGTATGCATTCTGAATATTAACTATACTGCATAGAAACATAGAATTTGATGGCAGATAAGGACCGCTTAGCCCACCCAGTCTGCCCATTTCCCTACCTGATGGATAAGCTGCAGATCCTAGTTAACCAGCAGCCTACTTCTTCCTACCCCAACCCCCTTGAATTGCCTTATGACTGTCCCATGCATGCTTGAATTCCACCACTGTTTTTGACTCCACAACCTCCTCTGGAAGGCGTTCCATACATCCACAACCCTTTCTGTGAAAAATACTTCCTTAAATTACCTCTGAGCCGCCTTCTATCTTCAAATTGTAGCCCCTTGTTCTTGCACACCTCTTTTTTGAAAGATGCACCCTCTTGGACTTTGTTGATTCCCTTGAGGTACTTGAAAGTTTCTATTATGTCCCAGCTCCTCCTTTCCTCGAGGCTATACATATTAAGCTTCTTAAGCCCCTCTTCATATGTCTTCCGTGCAGACCCTGCACCATTTTAGTTGCCCTCCTCTGACAGCTTCCATCCTGTCTATGTCTTTGCAGAGATTGGGTCTCCAGAACTGCACGCAGTACCCAGATGGGGTCTCACCAGCTGTCTGTACAGAGGGATAATAACTCTTGTTTTCTACTGGTGATGCTCTCCCTATGCATCCCAGTAGCCCCCAGCCCTCCTTGCTGCCTCTCTCACATTGCTTGCCCACCTTTAGGTCATCTGATATGACTACCCCAGGTCCTTTCCATTTTTGTTGTTGTTAGTATCTCACCCCCATTGTGTACTCTTCCCTGGTTTTTGTTTCCCAGGTGCATTACCTTGCACTTCTTAGCATTGAATCTAAGCTGCCATACATTTGACCATTCCTCTAACCTTGCCAAGTCCCTTCTCATCCTTTCCACCCCACCTTGTGCATCAACTCTGTTGCAGATCTTTGTGTCATCTGCAAAGAGACATACTTTTCCTTCCAGTCCCTCTGCAATGTTGCTTATAAAGACATTGAAGAGGACCGGTCCTAATACTGAACCTTGCATGTGCAGCATATTTGATACTACCAAACATTTTTATAAATTAAATTTTATTTCAGGCATAAAAACACACACACAACCATACAATCCTTAAAAATCTGCATTACATTGTGTTGCCTACATTAAAAAAAACAGTACAGAACATATTTATCTATCTATCTATCTATCTATCTATCTATCTATCTGTCTGTCTGTCTGTCTGTCTGTCTGTCTGTCTGTCTGTCTGTCTATCTATCCATCCATCCATCCATTCATCTATCCATCCAGCTATCTATCCATCCATCCATCCATCCATCCATCCATCGATCCATCCATCTATCTATCTATCTATCTATCCATCCATCCATCCATACTGTAACCAAATTACACCAGTTATTAAAACTACAAGAAAGTCCAGTTGTTAATTCATTGCAATTGCTCTAAATCTCCTTTTAAATGAAGATAAATTAAATAGGAATAAGGGAAAGGAAAACTGAAAAAAGAATAAAGAGAAGGAAAAGAGAACAGAATAAGGACAAAATTTGTTCCTAGTTCCACAGTGAGCTACTACTAATACTACAACAAGTACAATATTTGTCAATGCCTAACATTCACTGCTTGCATTGCTGCTGTACCGGGTCTTGCTTGTACACATTTTTACTACATATTTACCCAGAATAGACCAGTTGAGATGCCATATTTAATTTTCAGTGGTGTCCTGCTTTTAAACATTTTTAGATTGTATTTACCAAGGCTAAGCCAGTTGAGAGACAATATCTAATTTTCAGTGGGCTCCCATATTTTGACCCCAGATTTCCAAAGGCCTTGTTATGTCTGGACAGTGTGATCAAAACAGGTGGAATTTTTTAAATCCTATCTGAAAGATGATTCTGCAGTGTGACTGCAAAAATAACTTTCAGAGGGGATTTGAAAAATGACACCTGTCATGTTTAGGAGGTGGGGTAACACAAGGGATATGTTGAACATTAGGGACCAAAATATGTAAAAATACTATTAGGAGAAAATGTTGAGCGATTCAATGTTTCTTCATAACTCAGGTGTTTTTTGACATTTTGACCCCAAATTGTCAACAGAGTCTTTTTATGACCACTTCTTCTGATCATGACAGGTGTCATTTATTAAACAGTGGCCAAAACATTGTTTCATGCCACAAGTGTGAAAACACTTTTTTGCCAGGATTTGAAAAATGATAGCTGTCACATTTATGAGATGGTGTGAAAAAAAACTGGCAATATTGAAAGTTTTGAGCCAAAAATATTGAAAATTACCAAAGTTACAAGTGTGTATTGAAAAATGTCAATGCAGGCTCATAACTTTGTTGTTTTTTAATATTTTTACCCCAGATTTTCAACATGGCTTTTTTATGACCCTTCTCATGCACAAGGGTAGAGAAAATCTGTTTTTCTATTCTACAGCATATATAAATGAATTCTGGCCAGAGCCAGTACAGCTGCAGCTGAGACTGTGGGTAGAACACAACACTGTCTGCCTTGTCCAAGATAGCAGCTGGAGTTCTTTGCACATGCATGATGACTCACGCATATGCACTGAACTCCTGTGGCACAGTGGCACAATCTGCCATTCCAAGTTGGCCATTGTAGCCCAGTCACATGTTCAAGTCACTGTACATGCACAGAGAACTCTGGTAGCCATCT
Source organism: Neoceratodus forsteri (assembly GCA_016271365.2). NCBI lineage: Eukaryota > Metazoa > Chordata > Ceratodontiformes > Ceratodontidae > Neoceratodus > Neoceratodus forsteri. Next base: position 379,976,765 of record CM057449.1, read on the forward strand.
TGAAAATGGCGTACTCTGCCTCTGGAGTTCAGTGCACATGTGTGAGTCATTGCAAATATGTAAAGAGCTCTGGCCACCATCTTGGACATGGCAGACAGTGCTGTGTTCTGCTGGTGCAGACAGACAAAATAGCATAAGGAATGTACAGTAATTGCCATTCACCTACACTATTTAACAAGTCAGTTCGATATCCAGAAAGCTCCCTTTTCTCTACTGTGCTCACAAGACATGAGTAGGGCCATGCCCACTGCAGCCATAAAAAAGACTGCAAGGGATGGTTTTCTTTATTTCAGGTACTGATACTGGGGATTGGGCACCCCAATACTGGTTGATGCTTTAAGGACATGTGAAGCAACAGGGAGATAGAAGTGATTTTTATCAGAGGGTAGGACTGCAGGAATTAAAAAAAAATGACTGTGAGGGACAGTTTTCTTTATTTCAGGTACTGACACTGGGGACTGGGCACCCCAGTGTTGGTGTTATGTTTGGCGGCAGTGGGGGTGGGCTCCCCCGTGTTGCCCAGTGAAAACGAATGGGCAGCGTGGTACAAGCTGGCAATGGGGACTGGGCACCCTGGTGTCAGAAAATTAAGAAGGAAGGGGAAACAATGGGAGGCAGGAGGGATACATGGCAGAGGGTGGGGGGGCACAGCAGGCTGATCCTGATGATGATCAGCTCTGCTTGCGGGGCAACATTATGCAGATCAAAGGAAACAGCCATCCCATGATTTGGACATCTCTTTCCTTTGAGCTATACAATGTTTCCACCCAGCAAGACCAGAAGAGTGTCATGATCAGCCTGGCTAATGTTTGGTCTGACACTGTCGAGCCCCTTGCAGACTGCTCTGCATTAGACTGACAGTGGCACACCTCTCAAAATCCACTATCATATCAATATGTTCACTTTGTACAAGTGTAAGGGTGAAAATAAAAATCATGCACAAGCCCTTTAGATATTATTATATGTATGCACTTCATTTACTGCTGCTGCTAATACTACAAAAATGATGCACAAGCACATGAATATTAACTATAATGCATGTGCATATAGATGTTGTTGGGCCTTGGGGATAGCTAGCATGAGAAAGAAGGGAGAGGGAATTGGGCCTGCTGGGGGAGTAGAGAGAAGTGGGCAGATTGGGGTTGTGGCAACAAGGAGATGCCCTGGGGCAAAATGAGATCAGAACAGAACAGAACAGAGATGTTCCCTACCTGGTTCCCATACCTAATGGCTCTACCTTATGTAGGCAAGTAGTGCAGCCTTTCTTGACTGCCCATCCTACTCAGGCAGTGATGTGCAATGCTAGGTTCATAAAAACAAGACCGCTGTGATAGTGGATCTTTTTGGTACAACTGATCTGGCTTGCATCACTGAGACCTGGCTGGATGAAAATGCTGGCCCAGTATTGGCATTAGCAGTTCCAGCTGGATATTCAGTGATACACCACCCGATGGTGGATCATAGGGATGGGGGTGTAACCATTTGTGTTAAATGGTAACTGGGCCTTGTGGATGTTCAAGAGGGGATGACCACATCCTTTGAGCGTATTGTGGGTGCAGGTGTAGGGCACAGAATACTTCTCATTTACCGTCCACCCAGTGGTGAGGAGGAATTCCTGCAGGAAGTCATGGACTTTATCATCACATGGTGTTGGAGTCCCCCAGACAGTTAATTCTGGGGTCTTCAATGCCTGGGTCAATGAAGATCTCTTGCAGTTTGGTCAAGACTTCTTCCAACTGATGACTTCATTGGGCCTTACATAGGTAACTATCTCTGTGACCCACGATCATGGTCACTCATTGGATCTGGTGTTCCTTCTGGGGATGGAGATCTCTGATCTAGTGGTGGAAGCAGTCAGATGGTCAGACTATCACACCATAGGGTTCAGTTTTGTGGCTCTCTCCAATGGACCTGCCCCAAAAGAGATAGTCCAGTACCATCCTTTAAGGGGTGTGACCCCAGATGGTCTAATGGTGGTGCCTGACCTATCAGGTATACCGTGTGAATACTTTGATCCAGGGGATCTGGTACATGCCTATAATAAGGCGGTGACAGCAGCCCTGGATTCTATAGCTCCTGTCTGTGTTTGCCCCCTCACTCTTTGCCCAAGGTCCTCTTGGTTTGATGGGACCTTGAAGGAGTTGAGGAGAGTGGGGCAAAGGTTAAAGAGGTGCTGGCGGAGAACAGGTCTGGTTGAGGACAAACTTAGATTGATGGATCATTACAAGGACTATCAATCAGCAGTCTCCTGTAAGTAGGCAGAGGTCCTGCCCAGGGAGATTGCAACTGCACAAAATTGACCAGCTCAGCTCTTCCGGACTGTTGACAGGTTGTGCAATACAGTCTGACTTCAGTCTGGAGGAGCGTTTTCACAAGATAAATGTGATGAGTTTGCTCACTTTTTCGCAGATAAGGTTGCCACTGTCAAATGTGGAATCTGTCCAGCCCCTATATTGGTTGTTGCAGAGGTCAGCAGGAGGTTATGAGCACCTGGTTTACCTGGTCTGACTTTGGCCAGCCAGCAATCACTGACATTGTGAGGATTATCCAGATTTTGTGACTAACCCACTGTAGTTTGGACCCGGGCCCAACATGCCTTCTTGTGGTGTGTGTTGAGGTAATCAGTCCAGTCCTAGCTGAGATAGTCTGGAGGTCATTGGAGACTGCGGTATTTCCTGAACCCCTGAAGGAGGTGGTTGTAAGACCTTTCTTTAAAAAAACTCACTTGACCTGGACTGTCTGGCTAAATACATACCTGTCTCTAACCTGCCCTTTGTGGGTAAGGTTATTGAGAAGGTGGTTGAGTGCAGCTGGATGATCATTTGACCACCCACAATGCCTATGATCTCCTCCAGTCTGGATTTAGTAAGAGGATAGTACTGAGATGGCCCTTGTTCAGGTACTTAATGATCTCCCAATCGCAAGAGATCAGAGGACTCTTTCGATCTTGCACCTCCTTGCTCTCTCTGCAGCATTTGACACTGTGGACCATGATGTGTTGCTGGAGTGCCTGTGGCTGATCTGTGGACTGTCTGGTACAGTCCTAAGCTAGTTTTGATCCTTCCTTCTGGGTAGGACTCACAGAATGGTGTCGGGGATTTATTCCTTAGCTCCTCTCCCCCTCTAATGCGAGGTGCTGCAGGGCTCCATCTTATCACCATGTTGTTCACAGTGTATATGCTACAAATTGGGAGACATTATTAGGCAGTATGGTATGAGTTTTCACTGCTATGCAGATGATACTCAGCTATACATGTCCTTTGTGCCCCAACAGGGTGAAACCATCTCAGTTTGGATGAGTGCCAACTGGCTGCAATTGAACCCGGATAAAACTGAGGTGTTGGTAGTGGACCCAGGCTGTCAGGGTATGGGATCACTGATGGGACAGCCCTCTGGGCTTTGGCTTAGGGATGCCCAGCTAGCAGGCTTTGACTGGGTGTGGAATCTGGGCATTATTTTTGATGATGGCCTGATGCTTAAATTCCAGGTGTCAGCCATTGTCAAGACCTATTTTTATTATCTGAGGAATACCATCTGGATAAAACATCTGGTCCCACAGACGATCTTCCAACTCAGGTCCACACCTTCATGACCTTCTGCCTTGACTACTTCAATGCCCTCTACCTAGGACTTCCAAGGGTTATTATCTGTGACTAACAGCTGGTGCAGAATGCGGCAGCCAGGTTGCTGACTGGTTCTTCAAGATCTTGCCATATCACGCCTGTGCTCCGTGGACTGCACTGGCTGCAAATACAGTGGTGGATCACCTTCAAGGTTGCGTTAATGGCCAAAAAGCTCTATTGGGCAGGGACCTCAGTACTTGCAAGATCTCCTATGTCCCTACTGCCCCCTCTGCCCACTTCGCTCCTCCGATGAGGGATTGCTAGAGGTTCCCAGGGTTCGACGTAAGAACACGGGGGCCGTTCTTTTGCTTTTGCAGCCCCTACCCTGTGGAACTCTCTGCCTCATTGGGTGAGAGAGTGCCAAACTGTCCAGAGCTTTAAGACCGCTCTTAAAACATATTTATTTAATATGACCTTCCCTGATTATTCCTAAATTTATTGAGATGGTTTTAAATAATTGTGATAAGCTGTGTATTTATGATGACCACTTAAAGCTTTTTAGAAAACTTTTTAGATTTGAGGATATTGTTTTAATTAATGGTATAGTTTTAATTTTACTTGTTTGTGTTTATGGTTAAGTTGTACAAGTACTTTGAACAATTTTGGAATTGCGCTTTTTATAAATGAAGTTTGATTTGATGTGATTTAATTTATAAACAAAAGAGAGAAAGGAGCAAATGCCTTAGCTGTCACTTAAACTCTGACCACTCTGAATACTGTTTAGAATATTCATTAGCTACACCAGTGAACATTGAACCTGGACATCCCAAGACTCCTTACTCTTTCTCTAGTGTACAGCCTGGTGCTGCTCAGGTGATTACATTTTCAATCACAAGAGTGTGGTGTACATATTTATGGAACTCATACAAACAGAAGCGAGAGAAGGAAACCAAGTGCCTTAGCTGGGCCTTGAACACGTGTCATCCAGAATACCATTCAAGTTGTACTACCAGCTGTGTCACCAAGGCAACTGGAATGTGGGATGTCCCAAGGCACCCTACTGAGGTTGTACATCTCTCTTCTGTTTGAATAGTTTCATAAACATGCACACCGCACTGTTGTGATTAAAAACATAATTTTCTGTTCACCAGACTGCATTAGAGAAAGAGTAAGGTGCTTTGGTACATGCCAGGTTCCAGTTGCCTTGGTGGCGCAGCTGATAGCACAACCACAACAGTATTCTAGGTGGCCTAGGCTCAAGTGCCAGCTAAAGCACTTGCAACTCTTTCTTTCTTTCTTTCTTTCTTTCTTTCTTTCTTTCTTTCTTTCTTTCTTTCTTTCTTTCTTTCCCTCCTTCCTTCCTTCCTTCCTTCCTTCCCTCCTTCCTTCTGTTTGCATGAGGTTCCATAAATATGCACACCACACTTGTGTGATTGAGAATGTAATTATCTGTGCAGCAGCAGGTTGTGCATTAGAGAAAGAGTAAGGTGGTTTGGGACATACCAAGTTCCAGTTGCCTTGTGGTTGCATGTGCACTTTATTTACTACTGCTGCTAATATTGGGGGCTTCTGTATGGTGGAGGGATGGTTTGCCAGAGACCTGTTATGGTGTGTGGAAACAGATTAAGCAGGGAACATCTGGGCAGACTAGGTGGGCCAAGCAGTCCTTTTCTGCTGACAAATTATATGCTTCTGTTTCATATTACAAAACTGATGCACAAGCTCATTAAATATAAGGTATAATACATGTGCATTTTATTTACTAACTGTTTTAGCCCACACCACCTACACTGGGAAATGTGTTCCAAGCATCTACCACTCTTTCCATGAAGAAGTATTTTCTCACATTTCCTCTAAGCCCCACCCCCCAGCTTCACAGTGTGAGCCCATGCACTTGAGCATCTTTTTCTCTGGAAAATGCTCCCTTCCTGTACCTTGTTTATACCTCTGAGGTATTTGAATGTTTCTATATCTCCCTTCCTGTCATTTAGGGAGTACATATTTAATTCCTTAAGCCTTTCTTCATAGGACGTCTGATGCAGGCCCTGAACCATTTATTTGCCCTCCTTTGTACCATCTCTACCCTATCTATGTCCTTTCAGAGGTGGGGCCTCCAGAATTGGGCACGATACTCGAGGTGGGGTCTCACTAGTGATCTTTAAAGGGGTAATATTTCCTCTCTCTTTTCTGCTAGTGATACCACCGCTTAAGCATCTGAGCATCCCACTAGCCTTTCCCAGTGCCTTGTCACACTGTTTAGCTACCTTCAGGTTATCAGAAATGATTGCCCCCAGGCCTTGTTCCTGTTTTATGACTGCTAATACTTCTTCTCCCAGTTGATATGTGACCACTGGGTTTCTGTGCCCCAAGTGCATGATTATGCACTTTCTTGCATTGAAGTCCAGCCGCCAAATCCGTGACAATTCTTCTTGCTTTATTAAATCTTGTCTCATTCTTTGCACCACCTCCAGCCCCCGTGTGAGACCACTATTATTAAAAAGTTGTTTTGCATTCAAGGAGATACTGCATGGTCTCTCCTGTAAACAGGGGTGCCATTTTTAACTAGGTGATCACGGGATCTACAGTATAATTCGTCTGATGTCTGTTCAGAAAAACAAGTTTTTACTGCCATTACTATAAGATGCTACTTTTACTGTCCTTCCTCAGGTACCTGCTATTATAATGTAACTTTTCATTCATATAACACTACTAATACTCTGTTATGTAAATGGCTTGAAATCCATGTTGCTTTATAGTAAAAGGGGGAAACTGCATTTATGATAATTGACAGCAGTGATGTACCTCTTCAAGTAGAATTCCTTTCAGAGTTTGTCAGTAAAGGCTAAGTTAGCAACTGCTTATAGTGTGTTTACATTATAGTAAATGAATGGTACTATATAGTTTCAGTTACTTACAGAATAATGTAAAATATCTTAACAGATATATAACTTTCATTGTTATTTCTGTAAATATATCATATGTGATGAACCATGAAGCAGCACACAAACTACTATACAAACATTAGCAGACCTTGACTGTGTGGACTCAACCTCATCTGCTCTTGGAGAAACACTTTGATATTCAGATATTTGCTAGTTTCTGTTTAACTGCAAAAATTCCCACCTTCATGTCACATTTTATTCTGTGAATGTTATTGCGAAATCTGGAACCAAAAGGTGGGGGACTGTCTTTACAAAATAATAGTTATTTCTAGCTTCACAAGTTAGTCCTACAGTATATTCTAGGGTGAGCATTTTCAACAGCATTTTGTACTGGACTTGTTAACAGTTTCAGTGACAGACTAGCCAGATGGACTAAGGCTCTCTCTCTCTCTCTCTCTCTCTCTCTCTCTCTCTGCCTCTGTCTCTCTCTCTCTCTCTCTCTCTCTCTCTCTCTCTCTCTCTTTGTACTGTCACTTCACTGTGCCCTGAGCATCTGCCTATAGCCCTGAAGCATACAACTAGTCATTTAAAATACATGAACCTCAATACACAGATTTTCAGACAGTAGACAGAAGCAGATGCAGATGCAGTTATATACTTCAGCAGTAATAGTAATAGTGACAGAAAGTACTAAGGAACTACAGTATGTTGTACATTTCCTGGGAAACACACTGTGTGATCTTCAAGTAGTGGTGACACAAGCCCATCAGTGGTTGTTACTGAAACATATGCATTACAGTACCATGACTAGGACCTAACAATACCCAGATGTGCAGTGCTCAGTTGGGACAGAAGTAACAGTTGTGGAGGGGTGTTTTTTTTATGTGAGGGAAGGAATTAAGGGGACTCAGGAAAAGGGACAGCACTGAAACCAAATCACTTTGGGTACAGATGATGACAGGCAAAGCGACAATGGTAAAAATGGGGGGCTAGTCTACTGACCACCAAAACAAGTGGAGATTGGCAAGGAACTGGGGGAATAAACAGAGCAGCAACACAGGGAGAGATTGTATTTATAGGAGACTTCAATTTGCCAGATGTAGCCTAGAGTTCAAGGGGTCACGGAACCCACTAGGAAGGGAGGAATTCTGGACCTGGTACTCGCCCACAGGAACTGAACCGCAGTTAATAAGGATAAGTAGTCTTGAGGCAACAGTGACTGCTTTTCAGTATAGTTTAATACTGAAAAATGATTGGAGTACATAAACTCCAGGACCAAAGTCCTAGACATCAGGAGGGTGGATTGTGGAGAGATGACCAAACTACTCAGGGTCAAACCAAAGGGTGAAATAGAGGCAGAGTGCATGGAAGGGATTTGAGGCACAATAAAGTTTACCTGCAGGACATTGCAAGCTCCCATCTGAGACAAGTGGAAAAGAGAAGGAAGCAGAGAAAACCTATATGGTTTTCAAAAGTGTGAGAGGAAATCTAAGGAAAAAAAAAGGCAGTGATCAAGAAGTACAGAGCAAGCTACATCAAAGGGGACAGGGATTTATACCTTGACAAATTAAAGGAACCCAATAGGGTGGTAAGGAATGTGAAGGTGGGAGAAGAACTTAGAATTACCAAGAGGGTCGGGAAGGGGGGTCAACAAGCCCTTTTTTCACTACTGAGTGTGGGCTTTCCCCAGAGCTGGAAGGGGGTTGAGAAATTTACTTGAGACCAGTAAATGTACCAGAAAAGGCATACTGAGTTGATAACAGCTCATTTCCTGATGTGTCCTGACTAGGGACTAAAGTATATAAAGGTTGATAAACCATAGAGCTATATGAGTTATACCTGAAAGTGCTTAAGAAGGTGGCACAAACACTTGCACATCCTCCAAAAGATCTCTCCAAGAGCTCTCTGGAAACTTGTGTTGTGCCAGTAGACTGGAGAGTGGCTGACATAGTGCCCCTACATAAGAGTACAGGGTGGGATGATTCAAGGAACTATAGGCCTGTCAGTCAGACCTTAATAGTGGGCTAACTACTGGAATCTATTATTAAGGAAAGACTGGTGGAGTTCCTTGAGGCAACAGGGATGTAGGATAGCAGACAAAATGGGTTTGTGCCAGGAAGACAATCTCAGACAAATCTGATTTCTTCAGCTGGGTGATGAAGGCTGCTGGCAAAGGTAAGGCAGTAGACAAACCATACCTGGACATTGGCAAAGCATTCAACTCAGTCGAGCACAGACTTCTAGTTAAAAAACTGGATGACCTAGGAGTTGGAGTAAACTAACACACTGCATCAGGAACTGGTTGCAACGGCAGAAGCAAAGGGTAATAATAAAGCAAGAGCACTTGGGAGGAAGGGAGGTAACAAGCAGGGTAACACACATAGAAACATAGAAACATAGACTTTGACAGAAGATAAGGACCGCTTGGCCCATCTAGTCTGCCCATTTCCCTACCTAGAGGATAGGCCGCAGATCCTAGTTAACCAACAGCCTATTTCTTCCTATCCCCTCACAAGAATTGCCTTATGTCTGTCCCATGCATTCTTGAATTCTCCCACAGTTTTAGACCTCGCAACCTCCTCAGGAAGGCTGTTCCATGAATCCACTACCCTCTCTGTGAAGTAATACTTCCTCACATTGCCCCTGAACCGCCCCCCCATCTTTAAATTGTGTCCCCTTGTTCTTGCACGTCTCTTTTTCTGAAAGATGCTACTCTCTTGGACTTTGTTGATTCCACTGAGGTACTTAAAAGTTTCTATCATGACCCCCTCTCCCTTCTTTCCTCAAGGGTATACATATTAAACGCCTTTAGTCTCTCCTCATACGGGGTTTCTGCAGACCCTGCACCATTTTAGTTGCCCTCTCCTGACTGTCTTTTATCTTGTCTATGTCCTTGCGGAGATGGGGTCTCCAGAACTGGACGCAGTACTCAGATGGGGTCTCACCAACTGTCTGTACAGAGGGATAACAACTTCCTGTGTTCTGCTGCTGATGCCTCTCCCTATGCATCCCAGTATACCCCCAGCCCTCCCAACTGCCTTCTCACATTGCTTGCTAACCTTAAAGTCATCTGATATGATTACCCCCAGGTCCCTTTCCTTTTTTGTTGTTGTTACTACCTCCCCCCCATTGTGTATTCTTCCCTTGGGTTCTTGTTTCCCAGGTGCATTATTTTGCCCTTCTTTGCAATGAATCCTAGTTGCCATACTTCTGACCATTCTTCCAACCTTGCCAAGTCCCTTATCATCCTTTCCACGCCTCCTTGTGTATCAACCCCTTTACAGATCTTGGTGTCATCTGCAAAGAGGCATACTTTTCCTTCCAGTCCCTCTGCAATGTCACTTATGAAGACATTAAAAAGGACTGGACCCAATACTGAACCCTGCAGTACCCCACTAGTAACCCCTCTTTCTTCAGAGTGGACTCCATTTACAATTACCTTCTGTGTTCTGTTGTCCAGACAATGTTTTACCCAGGCTACCACCCTGGGACCCACTCCCAGGCTAGTTAATTTGACTATTAATCTTTTGTGTGGGACTGTGTCAAATGCCTTGCTAAAGTCTAGGTAGGCCATGTCCACAGCCCCTCCCTGGTCTACTACTTTGGTCACCCAGTCAAAGAAATCTATTAGATTGGTCTGACATGACCTTCTCACTGTGAACCCATGCTGCCTTGGGTCCTGTGCCCCACTGGCCTCTAGGTACTCAACTATTCTTTCCTTCAGAAGTGACTCCATCACTTTCCCTACCACAGAGGTCAGACTGACAGGTCTGTAGTTTCCTGCCTCTGTCTTGGTCCCACTTTTGTGAAGGTGAATCACATCCGCCTTCCTCCGGTCCGTGGGTACCAAACCATCCTCCCATGATTTATTAAAAAGAGTAGCCAGTGGTTTCACTAGTTCCCCCCTTAATTCTTTTAGAATTCTGGGGTGAATTCCATCAGGCCCCATTGCTTTGCCCACCTTCAGTTTTAGGAGTTCTTGCAGAACCCTTTCTTCTGTGAAAGGACTGGGATCGACCCCCCTATCAAGAGTGCTTCTGTTAATTGGATTAGGCACTTCCCCCTCCACTTTTGTGAATACTGAGCAGCAATATTCATTCAGTATCCCTGCTTTTTCACTGTCCTCCTCTACCCACCCACCGTTCTTTCTATTCAGCCTCACTATCCCTCCCTCCCTTTGTCTTTCAACGCTCACTGGTGTACCTATAAAAGGTTTTATACCCCTTCTTAACCGAGTTGGCTATCTTTTCCTCAGTTTGGGCCTTTGCTATTCTGACTTCCTTCCCTGCTTCCTTCTGCCTTAACTGGTACAGCTCTCTGTCTTGCTCCTTCTGTGTTTCCTTAAACTTTCTAAACGCTATCTTTTTCTTCTTGACTTTCACAGCCACCTCTTTTGAGAACCATAGTGTTTTTTTCTTTTGTTTTGATTTATTTGCGTCACACAAAGGCTTGTTGCCTCTGTGATGGCAATTTTGATGATTCCCCATTGTTGCTCCACACCCCTTCTAGCCTGTTTGCTAGTGCTTTCTGAGGCACTCTCCCATCTTGCCAAAGTCAGCCCTCCTAAAGTCCAGTATCCTCACTTTTGTATGGTTTGACTCTGTAGCTGAGTTTAACGTGAACACACTGTTTGATGGTCACTTGTTCCCAGATGGCAACCCACTTCTAGATCTAAGATCCTCTCACTGCCCCCATTTGAGAGTACAAGGTCTAAGATTGCTCCCTCATGAATGGGTTCCAAAACTAGCTGTCTGAGGCCTGCCACCTGTAGGGCATCAAGAATGGCCCTGTTTTGGATGTGGCTGCAGCAAATGTGCTCCAGTTAACATCTGGCATATTCAGGTCTCCCATCAACAGTATCTCCCTTCTCTGCCATTCTATGAATGCCTCTATCATAGCCTTGTCCATTCCTCCCTGACATGGGGGTCTGTACAAACCCTGTGCAGATTGTGGTGCCTTTCCAGTCTCCAAGGTGACCCACAGTGCCTCCTCTCCTCCCTGTTTACTCTTTTGTTCAGTTGCTTTTATCCCTTCCTTTACATAGAGAGCTACTCCTCCCCTCTTCTCCCTGCCTGTCTCTCCTGTAGGTTATGTACCTGGTACGTTAACATCCAGTCATGGTTCTCTGTGTACCATGTTTCTGTGACTGCTACGATATCCAGGCATCCCTCTTCCATCAAGGCCACCAGCTCAGGGAGCTTGTTGCCCAGACTTACAGGCATTGGTACTCATTACCCTCCATTTCCTGATGGTCTTACTCCTTTTGCCCCATCCCTGTCCTTCTTGCCTTTGTCATTTTCTCCATTTACCCTGCCTTCTTCCTATCAACACCTCTATGTTGGTGTTTCACTGCACTTACTACCGTGATTTTTTGGGGGCTAGGATTTCCTGCTCCTTTCCAGTGCCTCCCCCCTTGGCTAGTTTAAATGCTTGCCAATGAAGCATTTAAACCTATCACCTAGGATCCTGGTTCCCCTCCTGGACAGATGCAGCCCATCATGCCAGTATAGGCTTGCATCTCTCCAGGTGGACCCTCAGTCCCCAATAAAGCCAAATCCCTAAGCTCCACACCAGTTTTTTAACCACTGATTGAATCCCATGGTGTGGAACACCCTAGCCTCTCCTACGCCATAGATGGGCAGCACTACTGAGAAGGTTACTGTGCATGCTATTTGTCTAAGGCCCCTCCCCAGTTCCACAAACTCTTCCTGCACTTCTCTAATCCCTTTATTAGCTAGATCATTTGTCTCTAGGTGGACAATGACATCCATCTCCCTCCCCTGTGCAGCTGCTCCAGCAATCCTGAGGATTCGTTCCCTGTCCCTCCAAGCCATGGCGCCAGGCAGGCACCTTACCTCCCTCTCCCCTTCCTCCCCCAGTTCTACCTTCCTAACAATGGAGTTCCCCAGCAGGAGTTGTTTCCTTCCCCTGTGAGGTCCCCTGCCACCCTCCTGTGGGTCTCCTTTGTGGAGGTTCCCAGCATCCTCCTTGGTCTCCACTGTGGGTGCCTCCATAGAGGAACCACACTTTGCCAGAATGGTATAGGAATTGTGGAGAGGTACAACTGGAGGGATGCGCCTCTCTTCCACCACCCTCACCCTCCCTGAGCCCACTGTGGTCCAACCACCTCTTTCTTGGCAACCTCTCAGGCAACAGCAGTGGCACTGGTGGTCCCTGGATGGAAGAGGAGGTCCCACAAATCCTGGCCAACTCAGCCTGGAGATGAGCAACCTCCTCCCTCAGCCCAGAGAGGTGCCTGCAGATGGGACAACACCGCATCCTCCAGAACGTCTCCTGGAAGACTGCTGCTCCACAGCCACTGCACTGCACTGCACCACTCCCAGTATGTCTTATTTCTGGCCCCTTCACTGTTTGCAATCTTTACTCTGTCCTCTGTTTTTTTCTCTCTCTCCTTACTTTCTGCTTGTATGCCCTTTAAGCTCCTGATTGTCCTGTTCAGAGACAAGAATATCCTATATTTCTCAGTAGACCCCTTACTTGCTCAGAGACAGACCTCCAGCAGCTAGAGGGGGCCAGAGAGCTACTCTTGCCCTTCTAGGATAGTGGGTCTTTGGTGGCTCTGTGATCACTCACTTCCTGCTCCCAAACAGGAAGTTCCTGTTGTCAGTCAAATCCTGTGCCTATAAAAGTAGAACTAGCTTTGGGTGGCACGGTGGAGGGGAGGGAAGGAGGGCAATATAGTCCCAGCAGAGAAGTCCAGTCACACAGCAGTCATTTCTCCTGGTGTCTTCTGCCAAGCTACTAACAGAATCTTTCTAAGGCAGTCTTTAAATGTAGCTTCCTTCTAGCTAAGCCACTCCCCCTACTTACTAGATCTTTCTACAAGTAATTTAAACCTCACAGCTATCAAGTCATTTCAATCACCTGAGATTTACGCCTAGATTACTGTTCCGATAACCATTCAGTTCAGTTAACTCAGGCAAACACACACTTTTTTTTTGTTTTGTTTGTTAGTTTTTTTGACTCTAAATTAAAGGTCCAAGTACAAGAGTTCTACTTCTTTAGTCCCAGCAGAGAAGTCCAGTCACACAGCAGTCCTTTCTCCTGGTGTCTTCTGCCAAGCTACTAACAGAATCTTTCTAAGGCAGTCTTTAAATGTAGCTTCCTTCTAGCTAAGCCCCTCCCCCTACTTACTAGATCTTTCTACAAGTAATTTAAACCTCACAGCTATCAAGTCCTTTCAATCACCTGAGATTTACACCTAGATAACTGTTCAGATAACCATTCAGTTCAGTTAAGTCAGACAAACACATACTTTTTTTTTGTTTTGTTTGTTAGTTTTTTTTACCCTAAATTAAAGGTCCAAGTACAAGAGTTCTACTTCTTTAGTTCCAGCAGAGAAGTCCAGTCACACAGCAGTCCTTTCTCCTGGTGTCTTATGCCAAGCAACTAACAGAATCTTTCTAAGGCAGTCTTTAAATGCAGCTTCCTTCTAGCTAAGGCACTCCCCCTACTTACTAGATCATTCTACAAGTAATTTAAACCTCACAGCTATCAAGTCCTTTCAATCACCTGAGATTTACACCTAGATAACTGTTCAGATAACCATTCAGTTCAGTTAAGTCAGACAAACACACCCTTTTTTTTGTTTTGTTTGTTAGTTTTTTTTACCCTAAATTAAAGGTCCAAGTACAAGAGTTCTACTTCTTTAGTTCCAGCAGAGAAGTCCAGTCACACAGCAGTCCTTTCTCCTGGTGTCTTCTGCCAAGCTACACAGGAGAGGATACATGTGCCCATACTCTTCAGCATCTTTATCATTGACATAACTAAGGGGATATGGGGTAAACTCTGTATCCTGAAGACACTAAGCTTTGCAGCACAGTGGACAGTAAAGTGGATCTTTGAGAAATGAAGGAGGATATGCAGAGGTTAGAAAGAAAGTCCAGGGTCTGGCAACTTGGGTACAATGCAAACAATGTGCAATGTAATGCACACAGGTAAAATTCCAAAGGATAAGTACAAGACTGTGGGGGTAAGGGTAGGTAAGACATTCAGAGGGAGAAAGGGATCTGGGGGTAATTATATCAGAAAGATTAATGTCAACTGCACACTGCAATAAAGCACTGGGGAAAGCAAATGGGAAGCTGAGGTGACCAAGAAGGAGCTATGGCACTAGATGAAAGGAGATGATAATGGCCATGAAAAGATCCCTCGTGAGGCTACCTCTGGAGTACTGCATGCAGTTCTGGAGCCCACACTTTAAAAAGAGCAAGGACTGGTAAGACCTGGTTCTGAGAAGGGTTACAAAAATAATTCAGGGGCAGGAGGGTAGGTTGCACAAATACAGGCTGGACAGTCTTGATGTTTACAGTACATGCTGAACACCAGAAAGGAAAGCAGGATATAATTGAGATATACAAATTTGTGCAGGGAATAAATAAAGTAGATTGTAGAGAGCTGCTCACTAAAAGTGGCAACAGCAACACCAGGTACAACACAAGGAAACTGGTTTCAGATAGTTCAGAAAGCATGTCAGGAAGTATTTTTTTCATGGAACAAGTGGAGACAAGTGGAAGAAGACAGTTCAGTGAAGAAGTCAATGCTAAAACAATGGTGAGCTTTAAACAGAAGTGGATCAGGTCTATGGGTATGGTGAGAAACATGGGGGGAGAGGGGATCTGGTGGAGGGATGGCTGAGGACCAACAGGATCAACATATCATACTTAACTCTAGGTATAGTAGGTACCTGAGCAGACTGGAGAGACTGCTCTGCTCTCTTCTGCCATCAGTGCAAATCTGACAGAGGGGCAGAATAATTCAACCATCTTGTGGATGGTCTAACAGTTCCAAAGGACACAGACCGAAGTCTGCAACTGAAAATACTGTAGGAAAGGTGGATCTAGGACACATCTCTTTGGTCCATTGGCATATGAAACTTTAAGGGGTGGACAGGACATACAGGGTGTAAGATGCCAGTTGCTGTTGACTGACTGAGCTGCACCAGAGATCAGAGAGAAATCTTATCCAAACATTTGCAGAACAACTTGAAATCACTGGAGTCCCTTTATAGCTTCACTAATACCTAATAAAATAATACCTTCTCCAGTTGACTCCATTCGAGATGCCGTGTTGACTGTGTCTCCAAACAAGCAATATCGTGGCATTTTCAAGCCAACAACCCCTGCACACACAGGACCTAAAGGATGACAATTGGAAAAAAGTTAGTCCAGCTTCCAGGGGAAGCACTGCACTCTGGAGACTTGGCCTCAGTTCAACATGACCCAGTCTCTGCAACCTGATGACCATCAACCATCAGAAGTGTGTCAAGGTTGAAGTCTCAAAAACAAAGAAGAAAGAAATACAGAATTTCTGTTGACAATGTTGGACAAGGTGTATTTGTAGCTATTTACAATCTCAGTGACCCTATACATTTCCTTTCTGATTAATTAAAATTAATGTTGCATGAATTGCTGTTGGAACACACAATAATCATTACAATATGTTTAGTTTCTTATAAGTTGTACACTACACAGAGGCCTAGAAATAGGGATGTGTTTTTTTCATGGAGGGAGAGAGGGAGGGCAGAGCAAAGCATTAGGGTTTCACAGTCATGCTGTATGTCATCCTATGCTATGGAATCTTTAATATCCACAGAATAACCAAGACTGTAAAGAGTTCCTGACATCCCAGGGAAAACTTTGGAAAAGCATAATTTGGGTTCCACCAAGCCGCATTGACAGAAAATATGTTGATCGGCATTACAGTGATGGCACAATGCCGACAGTCGGCATTGTGCTGCCAGTAGAACAAAGTAAAGCACCCCCCACACACATTTTTAGATAATCAACTCCCAGTCAAAGTTGTTTCGGGGAGGGGGCGAAATCACCGGAGAAAACAGTGTCAGTGTACCGTGGACCACTACTGTGAACTGCCGATTTGTCACTGTAATGGTCTTCACAGTATTTCTGTTGCTGTTTCAATGGTATACGCATCATTTGTAGGTTTATGTCAGCTTATATTATACACATTTTTTGTGTATTTAATGGTGATTTTTTCCATAATAAATATGCATACTGTATTTTAATTCTGAATATTAAACCATGAAAACAGGATCTGTCTCCAATACTTTTTCTGCTCTGGCTGCTTGTCTGTAACTCATATCACAGGACTGACTGTCTTGCAAACTAGGCTGCAAAGCTTAAATGGCACCTTTATGCTGTATAAAAATAAAGTTTTACCTACATACCTACATCATGATCTGACATCATATTAATTTCTGCAGCAACAGATTATGATGTCACAATTAGAGGCCAGGTGTAGACAAGCAGACAGAAGAAAAGAAGTCTGTAGGACAACAATCCTATATGTTAATACTGTATACATAGTTTGCACAAGGACTCAGACAGGGAAATACAGATGGGGAAATGCAAGGCCACATTGACCATCTTTCAGTATGGTTTAATACTAGAACAAGGTCAGAGTACAGTATATGGAAACAAGGACCATAGTCCTAGATTTCAGGAAGGCAGATTTGGGGGTGATGAGTGAGCTACTCAGGGTCAGGCTGGAGGGTGGAAGGGTGGCAGAGGGGTTGGAAGGGAAATGGGACATACTTTAGAAAAGTCTGCAGGAAGTCAGAAACTCCTGTCTGAGGCATGTGGGAAAGGGCTGGAAGCAGAGGAAACCTATGTGGTTTACAAAGGAGGTGGAGGAGGCAATCTGAGGAAACAAAGGTGTCATTCAAGAGGTAAGAAGCAAGTCAAACAGAAGGGAACGAAGATTTATACCTGGACAGATTAAACAAGGCTAACAGGGTGGTAAGGAAAGCAAAGGCTGGTGCATAACTCAGAATGGCAAGGCCTTCGTTCCCTACATCAAGGAGAAAGGGAAGACTAAAGAGGGAATGCCCAAAAAGAGAGCAGGCTGAGTGGAAGATGATAGTGGGAAGACTGACAAACTGAACGACTATTTCTATTCCACGATGGAGCAAGAGGGGTCGCTACCAGAGTGCAGGCTTCTCTCAGAGCTTGAAGGGGGTTCAAAAGTTAACATGGAACTATAGTAATATCAGTTAAGGGGTACCCAAGAGACTAAGGTTTTAGAAGGTAGATAAATCACTTGGGCCTGATGGGTTGCAACCCACAGTGCTTAAGGAGAAGGTGTGTGTGAAGTTTAAACTTCGCTGGTGTACTTTGCACAAAGTGACCCAATTCATGTGTCATTCAATTTGAGATTAACTTCATGAATTTGCCAGTCTGCAGTAAAAACATTACAGTGTAGTTGTGAATAAGGATGCTTTGAATAGTTTTACTACTCAAAGTGTAAACTTCACACTCCATGGGTACACAAATATTGATATTCCAAGTTCCATACTTTGCAGCAAAATTTGGGAAGTGTTAAGTTTTAATTTTGCATGGAGATATTAAGGCGGTGGCACAAGAACTTAAACAACTTCTGACAGAGCTCTTTCAGGTCACTAGAGACAGGTGAAGTGCCGGTTGACTGGAGAATGGCTGACATAGTGCCCCCCCCATAACAGTGAAGGAGGGAGGAGCCAGGAAAATAAATGCCTGTCAATCTAATCTTAATTAAGGGACTTGGGAGGGGAACCAGGATCCTAGGTGATAGGTTTAAATGCTTCATTGGCATGCATTTAAACTAGCCAAGGGGGGAGGCACTGGAAAGGAGCAGGGAAATCCTAGCCCACCCCAAATAATCATGGTAGTAAGTGCGGCAAACACCAACATGGAGGTGTCAATAGGGAGAAGGGCAGGGGTAAATGGAGAAAGTGACAAAGGCAAGAAGGACAGGGATGGGTCAAAATGGAGTAAGTCCATCAGGAAATTGAGGGTAATGAGTTCCAATGCCCGTAGTCTGGGCAACAAGCTCCCTGAGCTGGTGGCCTTGATGGAAGAGGGATGCCTGGATATCGTAGCAGTCACAGAAACATGGTACACAGAGAACCATGACTGGGATGTTAACATACCAGGGTACATAACCTATAGGAGAGACAGGCAGGGGAGAAGAGGGAGAGGAGTAGCTCTCATGTAAAGGAAGGGATAAAAGCAACTGAACAAAAGAGTAAACAGGAGAGAGGAGGCACTGTGGGTCACCTTGAGACTGGAAAGGGCACCACAATCCGCACAGGGTTAGAACAGACCCCCATGTCAGGGGAGGGAATGGAAAAGGATATGATAGAAGGCATTCTTAGAATGGCAGGGAAGGAGATACTGTTGATGGAGACCTGAATATGCCAGATGTTAACTAGAGCAATTTGCTGCAGCCACATCCAAGAGCAGGGCCATTCTTGATGTCCTACAGGTAGCAGGCCCTCAGACAGCTAGTTTAGGAACCCACCATGAGGGAGCAATCTTAGACCTCGTACTCTCAAATGGGGGCAGTGAGAGGATCTCAGATCTAGAAGTGGGTTGCCATCTGGGGACAAGTGACCAAACAGTGTGGTTCACGTTAAACTCAGCTACAGAGTCAAGCCATACAAAAGTGAGGGTACTGGACTTTAGGAGGGCTGACTTTGGCAAGATGAGAGTGCCTCAGAAAAGCACTAGCAAACAGGCTAGAAGGAGGTGAGGAGCAACAATGGGGAATCATCAAAACTGCCATCACAGAGGCAACAAGCCTTTGTGTGAAGCAAATAAACAAATCAAAATGAAAGAAAAAGCCACTATGGTTCTCAAAAGAGGTGGCTGTGAAAGTCAGGAAGAAAAAGATAGCATTCCGGAAGTATAAGGAAACACAGAAGGAGCAGGACAGAGAGCTGTACCAGTTAAGGCAGAAGGAAGCAGGGAGGGAAGTCAGAATAGCAAAGGCCCAAACTGAGGGAAAGATAGCCAACTCAGTTAAGAAGGGATAAAACCTTTATAGGTACATCAGCGAGCGTAGAAAGACAAAGGGAGGGATAGTGAGGCTGAATAGAATGAACGGTGGGTGGGCAGAGGGGGACAGTGAAAAAGCAGGAACACTGAACGAATATTTCTGCTCAGTATTCACAAAAGAGGAGGCAGAAGTGCCTAATCCAATTAGCAGACACACTCTTGATAGGGGGGTCGATCCCAGTCCTTTCACAGAAGAAAGGGTTCTGCAAGAACTCCTAAAACTGAAGGTGGGCAAAGCAATGGGTCCTGATGGAATTCACCCCAGAATTCTAAAAGAATTAAGGGAGGAACTAGTGAAACCACTGGCTACTCTTTTTAATAAATCATGGGAGGATGGTGTGGTACCCGAGGACTGGAGGAAGGCAGATGTGATTCCCCTTCACAAAAGTGGGACCAAGACAGAGGCAGGAAACTACAGACCTGTCAGTCTGACCTCTGTGGTAGAGAAAGTGATGGTGTCACTTCTGAAGGAAAGAATTTAATTTTTTATTTTTTATTTATTTAGTTATTTTTTTTACCAGGTATAGCACACTAAGCTGAAAGTTTTTTTACAGGAGCGACCTGGGAGCAGAATAGTTGAGTACCTAGAGGCCAGTGGAGCACAGGACCCAAGGCAGCATGGGTTCACAGTGGGAAGGTCATGTCAGATGCATCTAATAGATTTCTTTGACTGGGTGACCAAAGTAGTAGACCAGGGAGGGTCTGTGGACATGGCCTACCTAGACTTTAGCAAGGCATTTGACACAGTCCCACACAAAAGATTAATAGTCAAATTAACCAGCCTGGGAGTGGGTCCCAGGGTGGTAGCCTGGGTAAAATATTGACTGCACAACAGGACTCAGAAGGTAATTGTAAATGGAGTCCACTCTGAAGAAAGAGGGGTTACTAGTGGGGTACCGCAGGGTTCAGTATTGGGTCCAGTCCTTTTTAATGTCTTCATCAGTAACATTGCAGAGGGACTGGAAGGAAAAGTATGCCTTTTTGCAGATGACACAAAGATCTGCAACAGGGTTGATACACAAGGAGGCATGGAAAGGATGAAAAGGGACTAGGCAAAGTTGGAGGAATGGTCAGATGTATGGCAGCTAGGATTCAATGCAAAGAAGTGCAAAATAATGCACCTGGGAAACAAGAACCCAGGGGAAGAATACACAATAGGTGGGGAGGTAGTAACAAAAAAAAGGAAAGGGACCTGGGGGTAATCATATCAGATGACCTTAAGGTTAGCAAGCAATGTGAGAAGGCAGTAGGGAGGGCTGGGGTATACTGGGATGTATAGGGAGAGGCATCAGCAGCAGAAAACAGGAAGTTGTTATCCCTCTGTACAGACAGTTGCTGAGACCCCATCTGGGGTACTGTGCCCAGTTCTGGAGACCCCATCTCCGCAAGGACATAGACAGGATAGAGGTAGTCTAGAGTAGGACAACTAAAATGGTGCAGGGTCTGCAAGAGAAGCCGTATGAGGAGAGACTAAAGGAGCTTAATATGTATACCCTTGAGGAAAGAAGGGAGAGGGGGGACATGATAGAAACTTTTAAGTACCTCAGTGGAATCAACAAAGTCCAAGAGGGTAGCATCTATCAGAAAAGAGACATGCAAGAACAAGAGGACACAATTTAAAGATAGAAGGAGGGCGTGCTAGGGCAATGTGAGGAAGTATTATTTCAGAGAGGGTAGTTGATGCATAGAACAGCCTTCCTGAGGAGGTTGTGGGGTCTAAAACTGTGGAGAATTCAAGAATGAATGGGACAGACATAAGGCAATTCTTGTGGGAGGTAGGAAGAAATAGGCTGTTGGTTAACTAGGATCTGCGGCCTATCCTGTAGGTAGGAAAATGGGCAGATTAGATGGGCCAAGCAGTCCTTATCTGCCGTCAAAGTCTATGTTTCTATGTAATTGAGAGCATACTGCTGGAATCTATCATTAAGGAAATACTTGTGGAGTTCCTTTTTCTTTTCCAGTTGTTTAACCTGGAGTAGCATACTAAGCTGAAAGCTTGTTTACAGGTGTGACCTGGGAGCACAGGGAAGTTAAGTGACTTGCACAGGGTCACACAGTATGCAAGTGGGGGCTGTGGGATTCAAACCCAGGTCTCCGGATTTACAGCTCAGAGCCTTAAACCACTGAGCTATACTGCTTCTGTTCCTTGAGGCAAGAAAGCTGTGAACATACGAACATACGAAATTTGCCAGCAGATAAAGGCCTAGAGGTCTATCAAGTCTGCTCGAATGTGCAGCTAGCACCCCTTATGCTGCAGATGCCCCTCCCTTCCCATTCCCCTTCATTGACCCTCCCCCTTGTCCTGTCCCATCCCCTTTTGAAGCAGTCCACTGTTCTACTGGATACCACTTCTGCAGGTAATGCATTCCACTCAGCCACCACCCTCTCTGTGTAGAAAACTGTCTCCTCATCTCCCTCCTGAACCTTCCTCCCTCCAGTCTCACATCATGGCCCCTGGTGTCCCTCCCCTCCCTTACTTTGAACAGACCCTCTGTACCTGTCTTATTTATTCCTTTCATGTACTTAAAGGTTTCAATCATGTCCCCCCATCCCTCCTCTCCTCCAGTGAGTACATGTTCAACTCCCTCAGCCTCCTCTCATATGATAAGTCCCCCAGCCCTTTGATGATCTTTGTTGCCCTGCGCTGCACCCCCTTCAGTAACTTAATGTCCCTCTTCAGATACAGGCACCAGTACTGCATGCAGTACTCCAGGTGCGGTCTAACTAATGACCTATACAGTGGCAGAATCACCTCCTCCCCTCCTCGAGGATATACCCCTTGCAATATAACCCAGCATTTTGTTGACCTTTGCAGCTGCCTTCCTACATTGTGCCGAGTTGTTCACGGACCCTATAATGAGCACCCCCAGATCCTTCTCCTCCTCTGTCTGGGCTAGCTGCACTCCCCCCAGCTGGTAACTCCTCCTTGGATTCTTCATCCCAAAATGCAGCACCTTGCACTTCTTGGCAATAAACCCCAGTTGCCAGGTGTCTGACCAGGTTTCAAGCTTTGCCAGATCATCCTGCAACCCCTGCCATCCCCCTAGGTCATCCACCACTGCTCCTACCTTGGTATTGTCAGCAAACATACTGATCTTTCTCTTGATGTCCAATGATAAGTCTGCAATGAATATCCCAAACAACACTGGTCCCAACACCGAGCCCTGTGGAACACCGCTCATCACTACCCTTGGGTGTGAGAGCTCCCCACCCACCACCACCCTCTGTTGCCTTCTCTGAAGCCAGTTCCCTACCCATCTCACTAGCTTTGCACCTGCTCCAGTGCCTACTAACTTACTTTCCAGCCTTCCATGTGGCACTGAATCAAATGCCTTACTGAAGTACAGATACAGGACATCCACAGCATGGCCCCTGTCCAGTTGCCTAGTTACCCAGTCATAGAACTCCACCAGGTTGGTTTGGCAGGATCTGTCCTGTATGAAGCTATGCTGTCTGCTGTCCAGTAGTCCTTTGGACTCTAGGAGGGCCACCAGCCTTTCCTTCAGGATAGTCTTCATTAGCTTACCCACGATGGATGTGAGGCTCACTGGTCTGTAGTTTCCCAGTTCATCCTTGGGGCCACTCTTGTGGAGGGGCACCACATGAGCCATCCTCCAGTACTGAGGTACACACCCCAAATGTAGTGAAGTATTAAATGGGTCTGCCAAAGGTCCTGCAAGGACCTCTGCCAGCTCCTTCAGTACCCTGGGGTGGATGACATCTGGGCCTGGCACCTTATCCATTGTCAGTGCCTTCAAACCCTCCCGAACTCTGTCCTCCGTGATTTCCCCATCTGTCACCCCCCCCGTTTCTGCCATTTCTCCCCCCTTGGGTGTCACCCCCTCTTCTCTTTAGTAAATACTGAGCAGAAGTATTCATTTAGTGCTTCTGCCTTATCACACCCTGCTTCCACCCAACCTCCCTCCTTCCTAATCCTTACTATGTGGTCCTTACAGCTCCTTTTCTCCCTGATGTACCTAAAGAAGTTCTTCTCCCCCTTCTTAATGCCTTGTGCCAGCCTGAGTTCCGTAGATGCCTTGGCTCCCCTTACTGCCCTTGTCACCTCCTTCGATTCTGTCAAGTACTCCTCCCCCCCTGTCCTCCCCTTTCCCTGTTTTCTTGTACTTCCTAAAGGCAGCTCTTTTCCTCCTTACCTTTTCCATGACCTCCTTGTTCAACCAGCTCGGTTTCTTAGCCCTAGCCTTCTTGCTGTGGGCCTTGCAGCAGGTATTGGCTGCCTCCACTATCCCCAGCTTTATGAGCTCCCACCTCTGGTTAGTGTCCATACTAGATTGAATTCTGGCCAGGTACCCTTTTACCACTTCCCCATCCTCCCAAAATCGGCCCTCCTGAAGTCCAGCACTCTGTGCCAGATTCCACTCCTTCCTTGCCCATATCCAATATGAGCCATCACTGAGTGGTGGTCACTCCCCGACAGCTGTGTCTCCACTGTAAGTTCTCTCACAAAGTCCCCATTTGCCAGCATAAGGTCAAGGGTGTTCCCAACCTGGTTGGTTCACTGACCATTTGCAGCAGGAAGCTGTCCGGGAAGGCATCCAGCAGTACCTGTTCCTGTCTGTTCCTGGTTGTTGGGGTACTCCAGTCCACTCCTGGCATGTTGAAGTCCCCCACAATCACCACACACCCTTCTCGCAGGTCCTTCTGATCTGTTCCACTAGTTCCCTGTCTAACTCCTCCATCTGAGATGGTGGCCTGTACACCACTCCCATTCTAAGAATCCTATTCTTGGAATCCTGGATTTGCATCCAAATTGACTCCGTACTACCCTCCTCCCCTTCCTCCCTTACACACTTCAGTCCTTCCTTCACATATAGTGCCACACCCACTCCTTTCCCAATCACCCTGTCCCTACAAAATAACCTGTACCCTGGTACAGACAGGTCCCAGTCATTGTATTGGGTGGCCCATGTTTCTGTGATGGCTGCAATGTCCACCTCTCCCTCTGCCATGAGCACCTGTAACTCTGCAGTTTTCCTTCCAAGGCTCCTAGCATTAAGGGTAACCACCTTCCACCCCCCCATCCTGCCCTCCTTTACTATCATCACCAATTGTACTTGCCATTTTTCCCTTGTCACTGTTATGGGGGGTAAGCTCATATAGTTTCCCAACCTGTGGTCTTTGCATGTCTTTTGCCCAATTGCCACCCCCCACTCCTAGTTTAAATTCCCTACTTCCTCTATGTACTCCTCCATCCTCTGTTTCAACACTTTCTTTCCTCCTCACTCAAGTGTAGTCTATCCTTGGCATATGGGCTACTGTCCCCCAGGTCCCTCCCCACCCCCAACAGTGCATACCCTTTAGCACAACACCAGGTTCTTAGCCATCTGTTAAATTCCTCTATTCTCAACTTTCTTGTTGTGCTTGCCTTGGGCACTGGAAGTACCTCCAAAAAAGTTACTGATCTTCCTTCCCCCTCACATAATTTTCCTAGTTCCTCAAACCTCCTCTGGACTATATCTACTGTCTTGTCAGCCAGGTCGTTCGTCCCAAGATGTATAATTAAATGATGCTTGTCCCTACCCCTTCTAGCATATTTCAGAACAGATTATCCCACCCTTTCCGCTGTCATTCCTGGCATGTCCTCCACCCAAATGTGACTATGCCTCTCCCCCTTGCAACCCCACCTGACTCCTCTTAGTATTGAGTCCCCCAGCACTAAGATTCCACCACTCTTGCTCCCTGCTTGCTTCCATTCATCTCCCTCTCTCATTTCTGTCTCCTCTTCATCCTTCTGCACATTCTGCACATTATTTCCCCCTTTTGCCCCGTTGCAATTCTCCCAGCAGAACTTCCCCCCACTCCGGTATGGTCCAGGCATTTATCAATTACTCCTCTAATTTCATCATTTCCCTCCTCCACCTTCTTCCTCTCTAGCAGTGCAAAACTATTTTCTGAAGATCCTTCACAAATGCCCCCTCCCTCTCTCTTTATAGTAACCTGTTCTCTCTCCTTTCCACTCCTTGACTTTTGCCACTTTTTCACCTCCCCTCACAAGTCCCTATCTCCTCCTTCCATTTGTCTTTTGTCTTCTGACCTGGTTTCCCTGGCAATTGTTCTTCCTGGCCTGGGTCCCCTTGTCCCTGCTTCCCTTCTTCTGACCCTCTCCTCACCACTGTTGGCTTAAATCTCCCTCCCTCATCTCCCCTTCTTCCTTCCTCCAGTATTGGGCTAAACCCACCCCCAATCTGCCTTGCCTGTCTTAGTTCCTCCTGCAGACCCTCAATCTCCTTTCTAAGTTTTTCTATGTGGCTGCACATAAACATCCTCCCACTCCAGGCAATTTTTAGAAAGATTGGTGCACCACAGTTGTTGCAGCCTACCACCCTACCCATTGCTGTCGTTGCCCACTAGCGACCCCCCACCCTTCCAGATGCAGGATACCAAACACTCCCCCAAGTCTCCCCTCTCCCCCCTCTATCAGTGCAAAACATTCTTTTCTTAATTTCCCTTATCCCCTTTGTTGTACACATTTAGATAGATTGAGCAACTGCTTTTTATATTCCTAACCTTCCTATTCAAACTCTAAAAGAGACTTTAAGTAGTTATTGCACAATCTTCTTCAAACTCCTACTCTTCCTTTCCACAATGCAATAGCAATGCAAAGAAGTAACAATGAAAGCTCCTAGATTTGCAGTTACTTCCCTTCCACTGAGATAGCAGTCACCTCTTCACTCACTGCTGTTCCTTTCCTGGATGTCTGCTTTTGCTATGACAGGTGCATATCATTTGCCCGTTTGAGGAAGTGATGTCAGAACCCTGGCATAAAGGAAATCATGGGCCAGGGGTGGGTGGGGTGAGGGGTTGGGGGTGGGACCAACCCAAGTCTTCCTGAAACAATCAGGTAGCTGAGGCCCTTGGTCAGACCATTAATACCCTTCCCCCATTATGCACTAACCTTTGCAGCTAGTGAAGCCAGCAAAAATGAATCACAATTCTACTCAAAGCTCCCAAAATAGGTTTGCTACCAAAAGAAACAGGTCTCCAATTCAAACAGCTTCACCAACAACACATCAAAACAGGCTTGAAATTAGAACATATAGGTCTCTTATTCAAAGAAACAGCACCAGTTAAATCACACTAAATAGGTTTTAAATCAGAAGAAATAGGCCTCTCTACAAATGCAGCCTGCTACACAGTGAAACATCAAACAAATGAGCCCACTTATAGCCACCAAAACAGTTTTCAAAATTCCAACAGCCCCAAAACAATACCCTGCTAGCCTCTTAGAAGTAGTAAGAAAGAAAAGAAATAACCTTCTACCGAGTAAAATCCACAAGAAACAATGTAAAAACAACAAGAAGCTACTGTACTGCAACAAATCTGACCCTTTCCCTTCTAGTTCCTTAAGTAACTGAAATAACAGATAACATGAGTTTGTGGCAAGAAGGTCATGTCAGACAAATCTGATTTCTTCAACTGGGTGACAAAGGCTATTAATAAAGGTCAGTCTGTAGACATACTATACTTGGCTTTAGAAAAGCTTTCAACAATAATATATGATACGCCCATTATTTCTGATAGTTTCTAATTGTCATTTTTCACCTAGAACTGCACAGAATGACTTTTTCATAGCTTAGAGCCATGCAGAATGACTTGAAATGTGAAGAATGGGTTTCCATGAAGATCAAGATAACAACTTAAGAGCAATCACTGTTTTTTCCTTATCAGCTTGGGAACATGAACAACAGCCTACTTGTGTACCAATTAGCATTGGCAGTACTGCCCTCCCCCAACACTGTTCAGGGCATCATGGAGGCTTGGTGTTATATATAAATTGTGTTATGTTGTATCCATGACACTCTAGACATTACCTCATGTGTTCTCAACCCACCTGATAGGTTAATGATGCACATGTGACCCAGATCAAATTTCAGAGCATAGCCAGGTCCCAGGAGTCCCCATTCTCCAGTTTCAACTTTGCATCTGAAGAGGCTACAAGCACTCCAGGAGTCCCTGTTCATTAATTATCTAAGGTAGGCCAGCTTGTTTCTTTTTAGGATCAATGGCTCCCACAGCAGTTTATATAACTAAAATTAATTGTAAAACCTGCTATGCTGCCTGGCTTCCAGTGGCCACTGAGACAGGTGGGATTGTTTAAATGAGATCTTTACCTTACAATTTAGCTGGTATTCACTAGAGTATGGAGCTAGTTCGTTGGGGTGAATTGTTTAAGTTGTTATCAGAATTAGTGGTTGTTTTTTTGTATTGAAAGTGAGAAAAAAGACCTACAATTTAATCATGGTTAAGTTTGCATCCACGGTCTGGTAGTTGTGAAGTGTTTGATAAACCATTTACTCTGGACAGGGCTAGCTGTGTTTTGTGGTGTTCTGGAAGGATTTAAGCTGCATGAATTGTAACAGTGTTGTTTAAGAAATGATTTTGAGCATTTTGCTCCTTTACAGCATGTTTTAGTAATAATTCGAGCATTTGGCTCATTTACATCTTGAGCTTTTCAAATGTATGCTGCGCTTGCACGCTTCCACTTGCCTTTTAAAAAATCCATGCTTCAGCGCTGGCTCTGTGACTGGTGGCTCTTCTTTCAAGCAGGGCTGCCCAGTTTTGTAAAAGAAGATCCTCCACACTAATTTACACTCTTATGCTGGCGGCCCTCCTCTCAAGCGGGGCTGTCCAGCTGTGGCAATCCATAACAATCTGGCTCCTTCCTGTTTTTGGCTGAATTGTGGCATCTCCGTCCAAGCGGATGCTATATGCTGGTGATTTCTCAGTTCCTCTGTCTACCGACTCAGTCGACAGCTATACAGGTCATTCGCATCCCGAGCGCAGCCCCTGACTAAGCAGCTGCCTTGGGTGCAGAATTCCTTCCTTCTCTTAATGTCCCCCAAATGCAGGAGCAGTCCCATACAACAGCCCCTACAATAGCAGTGGGTACATGAGGAAAAGTCTAGGGTAGTTTTTTCCTGCAGTCCAAAAAAGTTTTCAGAGGCTGCGGTACACAACTACAAAAACTGGGGCTAATTTTGTTTTTTTGGAGTTCGGAACAAGATTTATTTTAAAGACAGTTCCATTCAGTGACTTCTCTTGCTCAGGCCAAAGGCACCACGTGGTCCTACATAGGCCACATACTGTGGGCATCATCTTAGGAGGCTACCCTTTCTCCACCACAATCCTGATCACCTCCATCTGGAGGGAGAGGCTTCATTTCTCCAGGGATTTAGTATGACTCCGTTTTGTAACTGAAGTGGCCATTTAGAACAGTGTTTCTGGTGACTGAAAGCAAGCAGCCCCATTTTACAGCCAGAAGTGTGCATTTTGGCACAATATTACTGGCGAATTGGATAAAAAGCAACTCCCCCTTCACACAGTACAATGACTTACTGAAGGGATCAGTCCACTTTTTCAAGTGGCAGTTTTTTTGTTCACAAACAAAAAATTTTCAGCATATAAGCTAGCAATCAGCGCTCTTTTGGTCTTATGTTTTTGAAGGGTGTCATTTAACATATACAGGTAATTGCACCTCACTACACACACATATATATATATATATATATATATATATATTTTAGATGCTTGCCCAAAAGGTAATCGGGCATATGTACATGTGTATATATTTATGTATATATATAAAACTCATTATATATATAGATAGATATATATATATATAAACAAATGCCCTTCTCTCATCTCTTCCAGATGGTGAAGGCCAAGAAGTGTGTGTCCTGCAGTACTGCATTGATGTCCCACATCCAAGGTCCCCTCTGTCCAGTATGCTTGCATGAGGAGGATCAAGCCAGCAACCAACCCTCCACCACTGACTTAGATGGGCAAGGGCCTGCAGTATCAGGATGGATGAACCCGGGGGCTCTCCTCATTCAGATGCAACAGGTGATGGTGGCCATGATGGAGAGCCAGCAGAACTTCATGCTGAAAGTCATGGGGAAGACTGAGTCCCTGACAAAGTCAAGAACACCATTCTCTGCCACCCCTGGCCAAACCCCAGGTTCAAGCACTCCTCCACAGCCACGTGTTGATGAAGAGCTGGCATCGCCTCCTCCAGGGGAGGTGGACGCGGGTGGAGCCCCGGACAACTATGAGGATATTGATTCAGGGGAGGAAGATATGGATATCATACCCGATACACCTTCTTTAACTTCAAAACTTAGTTCATTTGATTTGATCCCGGGCTTGATGAGGGCCATTAAATCAACCATGGGTTTTGACACTGACACCCCAAAGCCTGAGTCCAAGCTCAATCCCATGATCCAGCAGAACCAAAGGTTCAAGGACACATTCCCTAGCTGTCCCGCTATCGATGACATTTTCATGAAGGAGTGGGAAGCCGCAGAGCCTGGTCGTATGTCCGAGAAGCGAAATCTAGGTAGGATGTACCCAGTACAAGAGGACAAGGTTAAGTTGTGGTGCACGGCACCATCTATAGACCCGCATATAGCAGCACTTAGCAAGAAGACGGTGCTGCCTTGTGGCATGATTTCACTCAAAGATCCTACTTACAAAAAAGTAGAAGAGATGCTAAAGAAGCTGTTCGATTTCTCAGGTATGACAGCTAAAGCAGCAGTCACAGCAGTCTATTCGGCCAGAGCGCAGATCCGCTGGTTGGAGGAACTGCTAGAAAAAGCAGACCCCAAATTCAGGGAAGCAGAGCTATTAGAATGTACTCTGGACACAGCAAAATACTTGGGGGACATGGCTGTGGACACATTAAAACTAGAAGCCAGATCTGCCGTGCTGACAGACAGAGCCAGATGAGCACTACGGCTCAAACTATGGGTCGCAGACAATGAGTCAAAGATGCTACTACAGAATTTGCCTTTCAAGGGGAACAACGTGTTCAGAGAAGGCTTGAAGGAGTTCCTAAAGCAAAAAGAAGAGGGCAAGGACCTTACAAGAGCCAAACAAAGAACCACATATTTACCCTCTACACAGCGCAGGTTTCAGGGGAACAACAGGTTCCAACACAACAGAAGATAGAATTACACAAATAATTCCTTTTGAGGCAGAGGCCCCAGCAGCAATTCCAATGTTTTCAGAAGTCCCTCACAAGGGATATATTCTGCCTCCTGAGATAGGTGGTTTGGAGGCAGAGGCAGAGGAGGAAAGTCAAAACAGTACGGACTATTCCACCAGGTCACCGCCAAACCCAACCCCACTAGAGAACTACCCACTGGTGGGTCGGCGACTGATGGCTTTCCAAAAACAATGGCAACAGACCACATTGGACAGTTGGGTCCTAGAAATCATTTCCCAAGGCTGTGTGATCGAATTTTCAAACATGCCATCCAGAGACAGAGTGGTGCTGTCTCCCATTTCAAAAAAGAGGGCCACCGCCCATCAGGTACAGGAAGTTCTCCGGGATCTGTTACAGAACAATGCCATCCTACCGATGCCAGCAGACGAGGCCGGCACAGGGGTCTACTCCATTTTCTTCATGGTTCCAAAACAAAACAGAGACCTCAGACCTATCCTGGACTTAAAGTTTCTGAACAGGTTCGTATCCACACCACGGTTCAAAATGGAGACCCTCCATTCCACTTTAAAAAACGTACGGGTGGGTAATTTCCTCACATCCGTAGACCTGAAGGATGCATACACCCACATTCCAATCAGACCAAGTCATCAACGTTTCCTCCTATTTCACATACTGGGTCAGCACCTACAGTATCAGGCCCTACCGTTCGGCCTCACATCGGCACCACGGGTGTTTACAAAGGTATGTGTGGTCCTAGCAGCCCGCCTATGGGAACAAGGAGTAGATATTATTCCATACTTGGATGACTGGCTGATAAGGGCTCGTAGCAGTGCCCAGTCGCAGAGAAGTACGGACTTAGTCCTGACGACTCTGTCCCAACACGGTTGGGTAGTCAATCACGAGAAGAGTTTGCTGCGTCCATCGCAGTTTATAGAACACCTGGGCACAGAAATAGACACGGTCAAGGGGCTGGCAAGACCTACAGCACAGCGCATCGACTCAGTAATGTCAGTGGTATGGAGCCTAAGGTCCTCAGCCAAGCCAATGCTGGGCCAAGCAGCCCAGGTTCTCAGCTGCATGGCATCATGCATAGAACTAGTACCATGGGCAAGATGGAACATGTGCCCACTACTGTAGTGCATGCTGCAGCAGGGCTTACCATCGGAAGACAACCTCGACCAGTTGATCCACCTCCCAAGGGTGGTGACAGATTCACTGAAATGGTGGGCACACCGTCCAAACCTACAGAGAGGGTGCCCCCTAGAACTGTCTTATGAGGTGACATTGGAAACTGATGCCCACCTCACCTGTTGGGGAGTGTGCTTGCACCAGTCCACCGCACAGAGCAAGTGGACATCAGCAGAGGCTCGACTACCCATCAACATCCTAGAGATGAGGGCAGTGTTCAATGCTCTGAGAGCATGCAAGAACAATATATCGGGCCAGACAGTGTTGGTGAAGTCCGACAACCAGGTCACAGTAGCTTATATAGTAAAGCAAGGTGGCACATGCAGCAGATCCATGCTCAGAGAGGCCGCCAAGGTATTAAACTGGGCACAGTCCCATCTCTCTCACCTCCACGCCGTTCACCTGGCAGGGAAGTTGAATGTTAGAGTGGACTGGTTAAGGAGACAGCAGGTACATCCCGGAGAGTGGCAGCTGCACCCAGATCTTTTCACCATGATACAGAAAAGGTGGGGCCACATCCCGATGGACCTCATGGCATCCAAGACAAACACCCTGATGATTTTTTTTTTGCACTGCTTATTAGAAGTAACCCATGAGGTAATGTCTGGAGTGTCATGGATACAACATAACACAAGGGGTATTTACTCACCTGGTAAAGGTGATTGTGTTAGTTGTATCCATGACACTCCATGACCCACCCATCAGGGCGACTACAGCACAGATTTCATGCTGAACGTCTTCGGTGGCAACAAATTTATTCGAAGTAGGAATTGCTATTATTGTAAGCTAATACTCAATGTTTCATAGTCGGAGTCCATGCGGACTGAATTAGAGCTGTAATGAATAGGAAATAAATTAAAAATGTTGTGAGTCCGTGGTCAGTAGTTTTTTTCTTAGGTTTATATATAGACAACAGTGGGAGTCACAAGGGTTTTCTTGGCAAGAAAAGCTTTTGCATTTCAGCTATGGAAGAATTGAAACTGGAGAATGGGGACTCCTGGGACCTGGCTAAGCTCCGAAATTTGATCTGGGTCACATGTGCATCATTAGCCTATCAGGTGGGCTGAGAACCCATGAGGTAGTGTCTGGATCGTCGTGGATACAACTAACACAATCACCTTTACCAGGTGAGTAAACACCCATTAAGTCTGTGTTTGCAAAATGGACAAATCATGAATTACAAACACAAAAAACTCTAACTGTGAAGAACAGGGTTGCTAGTACACCTTAGGGCTCTAGTGACATCATAGTACCACTTGAGCTTTGCTCTCTTGGTTCTTTGGTGTTAGAAAAACATCAGTGCCCTTACCACCCTGTTCTTCACAGTCAGAGGTTAATTATTCTGTATCAGTCACACATAGAAGACTAGTTAAGGAACTACATAACCTAGGGGTTGGGAATAACATTGCTCAGTGGAGCCGGAACTAGCTTCAAGGGAGGAAGCAGAGAGTCATTAGAAATAGGGAATATTTATGAGTGAGACAGGTAATGAACATGGTTTACGTAGCATGATACTAATGGCTTGCTTTGAGAGAAGGGAATCCCCTAAGCAGAGAGGGAGGAAATGGCAGGACATCCTCCACCTCCATCCAACAATGGAACCTACCTAAAGAAACTAGGGGAAACGACTAAGCTAACTAAGTGTTATGACCTGAGGCAATGGAGGAAAGAAAAAAAAACCTATGAGGAGGAAATCTCTGAGGATCCAAGGCCTATGTCGCATTCCCTCCAGGCTTGGGATAGTTTATTTAGTGATGGCTCTACAGCTGCAATTTGGAAAACCCAATTAAAGGGAGGTGGAAAATATTCCAGTTTGGAGGAAGGCTCTCACTCAAACCCTCTAGCGGGAATGTCGTGGAAGGTTGCAAGAAAACTCTGCAACAATATGTGCATCAAAGGTGCAGGAGGAGAGCAACAGCTGCTGAGGCACTCACCTGGCCTACCCACCCTAAATCAAACCAGGTGAACCAGAGGCAGTCGTAGGGAGAATGCGGTGAAGGTGCCTTGCTAGGGAAACCACTAAAGTCAATGGCCAACCATTATAGTGGAACATGAGCCAAAGGAGATCGTCATAGCCACCCTTCACCTGTAGTCTTAAATTCTACACCAGGAGCTGTTGTCACGTAGCAGGCAGCTAAAGCCAAGCTCGGAGTGAGGACATTCCCAGCTATGGGCCAGGTGAGAAGGATCCTGCCCCAAGTTGGACATGCTCGATGATGCGGACTAAATGCAGATCAAGACCATTGGCTGCAGGAACCCTGTGCCAGATTAGAATGGCTGGCATGCCCCAGAATTGATTGAGAGCTGAAAGCTGGTGAGCTGAATGAGCATGGCATGCTGAGATTGTAATGAGCATGGAGTGCTTAGACCTTGCAAGGTCGAATGCAGATTGAGTGCAGCAGAATCCCAGGCCAAAGCCAAAGGGATGGCAGTATACATGAAGTAATGGATTCCGTAAGCAAGGAGCAACAGCTGCGTAAGCAAGTGTAGACCTGCACATAGGTCAGTAAGCAGTAGTCATGATAGGTGATCCAGCATATCAAACTGTATAGCAATTAAACAACCCTGAACTGGGAGCAAGCCAGTCAGACAGTTCAAAGCCAGATCAAGGTGACATACTCTGAGGATTTTTGATGGCGAAGACAGGATTTAGAACAGAATTAATTTCAGATATAAAGCTAATTTAATAGCCTCAGCAGGAGCGTCAGCTAACCTCAGAGTAACACAATGTACAATAGCAGTGGGAGTAAACAAGCAGTGGCAGGAAGCAATTAGGCCTGTGCAGCAGTAGTGAAAACAAATGAGTACACTGAGTTGCAACTGCAATAAATAAAAGGAGGCATAATGTACTGAAAAAGTCACCAGTCAGTGCAATGAAATTGCTGCAATAAGGTAATTAGAATAAGCATGAGTGAGCTGTACAGCTAGGTTGTAAATCTGAGTCAGATGAAAGTAAAGTATGCCATGGAATAGCTAGTTGAGCAGAAACACACAAAATCAGGTTTGCAATTGCAGAGCAAGTAATTTGAGTTGTGAGTAACTGAAAGCAAGCAGTATGAGCTCTGAAATAGCAGATAAGCTAGGAGCTTAGAAAAGCTCCTCCCCCGCCCCCGCAAAGGAAGGAAGCATACACAGCTGTAAGGCAAAATACAAACCAAGGCAGGAAAATAAACACAGAAGCCCCGCAGAGATCAGCAGGAGTGGGGAGGGGGGGCAGGCCCCGGCCAGGGAGGCCCAACCAGCTCAGAGGTCAAACTGGCAGAGCCTTCGTTTGCAAAGAAAAAATGCTTCACAGTGAGGCTTAGAGGAACTGCTTATAAATCTCAGGAAGTGGGAGTGGCTGGCTGCTTGGTCACCGAACTACAGAGCAAGCCTTTCATTTATATTCCATTACCTTTACATGTAAGGAGCTGTAAGCCCTCCATGCCCAAATGCTTGGACCATGCTGAGTGATCAGCATAGCTTGCAAAATGCAAATGAGGCACAACGTACACCTCAAGATATTAGTAACACTTTTAGGCCTCCAAGCTTTGTCATAAGTTTAACTGAGCTAGGGCCAAATTTGCTTGTGCTACAGGTACGTCTAGGAACATTCTACCCCCTAACAAGTGAAGCACCAGTTACTTTATTACATTAATGTATGATTTACATACTAACATACTAACATACTATTTGCCAGCAGATTAGGCCTTACGGTCTATCGAGTCTGCTCGAACCTAGATCCTTAGTTGGGTGCCGAGACCCTCCCATCCCTTGTTCTCTAGAAACCCTTATCATCCATCCCCACCCCCCGGGACAGGCCATCATCTGATACATCCACTTTCTGTGTCTGTCCCACCCTCTCTTGAAGCCCTCTACAGTGGATCTCTGAACCAGCTCACCAGGCAGTGCATTCCAAGGGTCCACCACCTCTCGTGAAAAACCTCCTCCTTTTCCCCTCACCCTTCCACCTTCCAACTTCAAACCATGCCCTCTGGTGATACCTCCTGCTTTAGTCTAAAGATCCCTCCATGTTTACTCCTATTTATTCCCTTGAGGTACTTGAAGACCTCTATCATGTCCCCCCTGTCTCTCCTCTCCTCCAATGAAAACAGGCAGAGTTCCTCAAGTCTGTTCTCATAAGTCAAATCCCCTAGCCCTCATATCATCTTTGTTGCCCTCCTGTGTACCCTCTCCAGGAGCTGTATGTCCCTCTTCAAATGTGGTCTCCAGTACTGTACACAGTACTCAAGGTGTGGTCTAACCAGTCCATTGTACAGTGGCAGAATCACTTCCTTGCTCCTAGAGGTGATCCCCCTTACGATGCATCCCAACATCCTGTTTGCCTTGCTAGCTGCCTCCTGCACTGCTCAGAGTTATTCATACATGTATCCACCATGACCCCTAGGTCTTTTTCCCCTATTGAGGCCCTCCAGTGCCTCCTCCCAGTGTGTACCTGTGTTTAGGTTTCCCAACCAAGATGCAACACCTTGCACTTGGTGATATTGAAATTTAATTTCCATGTGTGACCCAGCTTTCCAGGGTGTCCAGGTCCCTTGCAGGGCCACCATCCCTCTTCTCCCTCAACTACTGCTCCCATCTTGGAGTCATCCACAAGAGACTCATTTCACACCCTATACCCTCCTGATGTCCGATATGTATGCATTAAACAGGATCGGACCCAGGACCGAGCCCTGTGGTACCCCACTACCAACCTCTCTAGGGTTCGAGAGCTCCCCACAGACCACTACTCTCTGAGTGCGTCCAGCTAGCCAGTTTTCAATCCATCTGACCATCAAAGGGCCTACTCCTAACCCCATCAGTTTCTCCACCAGACCATTGTGGGGGACAGAGTCAAACGCCTTGCTGAAGTCCAAGAATAATACATCCACAGGCTTACCCCTGTCCAGTTCTGATGTTACCCATTCATAGAACTCCACAAGGTTGGTTTGACATGATCTACCTGGCACAAACCCATGTTGCCGACTATCCAGACCTCCCACCTCCTCCAAGTACATCCCCAATCGTTCCTTTAGTATACTCTCCATTAATTTTCCACCACGAGGTCAAACTGATGGGTCTATAGTTACCTGGTACTTCCTCGACCCCCTTTATGGATTGGTACCACATGCCTCTGCCAATCACTAGGTACCCTCCCTGTCTCAAGTGACCTGCTGAAAAGCTCCGCCAGGGTGCAGCCAGTATGTCCGCCAATTCTATAGTACTTTGGATGAATGCCATCCGCCCTGGAGATTTGTTTTTCTTTAGGGCCTTGAGGGCTAACTACACCCTTTGGTGGAGATAGCATCATCCGTCCCTCCCCTTACTGGTCTTTTTATCCTTATCCAGATGTGACACCCTGGGGTACTCTTTCCCTCCTCTTGCTCCATTTCTGTTGCTCCCTGATCCCACTCCCTGCCGCTTCTATCCCTTCATGCCTTGCTTTGTAGATATCCCATCCCCTCCCTAGTGAACACAGAGGCAAAGTACTCGTAAATACCTCTGCTGGTCGCTCTTCCACCCACCCTCCTTCTGATCTCAATCTGCTGAGATGGCCCTTAGTTTTTCTCCGCTCCCCAATGTACCGAAGAACCCCTTTCCCCCTCCATGATCCCTGTGCCAGCCGCTGCTCTTTACTGGACTTTGCTCCCCTCACCATACGGGTGACTTTTCTAGATGCAAGCTGGTACATTTCCTTATCCCTATCCTCTTGTTGTTTTATATTTTTGTAGGCCCTTCTTTTCTCTGACTGCTACCTGTACCTCACTGGACCACCAGCATGGTTTACGTGACCTTGCTCCCTTACGTTTCAACTTAGCGCAGATCCTGACTGCCTCATGAAGTCCCCGTTTTATGACCTCCCATCTCCTTTCCACACTTGTCGTTGAGGTAATCCCCTTCAAGTGATCCTTGAGAATATTTCCCATGCCCATAAAGTCTGCTCCCCTGAAGTCCACTGCCAGTGTCCTAGATCTCACCCCAACTCCCCCCATGCTTATTTGAAACCAGACAGTATTGTGGTCTCCCAGTCAGGGGTCCTGTACAACTATGTCCTTACCAGATCCCCATCTGCCAGAACCACATCCAGGACATGCCCTCCCTTGTGGGCTCCATCACATGCTGTGTTAGAACACATCCTGGAAGCCATCCAGCAGCCTCTGCTCCTTGGCCACCCTAGAGGACATGGTTCCCCAGTTTGTACCTGGCATATTAAGGTCCCCCATCAACACCACTCCTTCCCCTTTTGGACCACACTGGGCAATGATGTTGTCCAGCAAATCATCCTCTAGAACCTCACTCATCCCGGGGGGCCTATATGCTATTTAATAGTGTTCTTTAAAGTATATGGATTATGATGTGGGGGCCGGAGTAGGAATAACTTATGATGTAATACTGTTCTTTAAATACAGTATATTCCTTATAAACTGAGGGTCAGGAGTAGGCATAATAAACAGAGTCCCTTACAACCTTTTATTACTGTTACTGTGTCATGTGCCTACCAAGTTAAGGTACTTACCTTTATTGTTTGTTGTCATGTTCAAATTATTATTTTATCATTTGTAACTTAATGCCACTGTCAACAGGACGTCTCTATAAATTATGTGTTGCACCTTAATGGGCCTCTGCGGGCCTGTCCTAAATTAAACAATTGTTTTTAACAAATAGACAAACAACTAACTGCAAGTTTCCATCGGCACTAATTCACTACTACTCAAGTATGTAGGATCTAGGAGTTTGCTGTGCAGTTTCTAGGTGTAGAATTGCAGAACAGAGTGTCAACAGGTACCCCATTGCCACCACACACCTAGTGGCTATCCATAAAGGACTGACTTAGTTGTTTGGGGTGGCAACATCCTCTGTGACTACGTCGTAATACACAAATCCAGATGTTAGTATATGCAAACAAGGTTTGTGGACGTTAACACCTGACGTTCAACACACACACTGACACCTGTGTATAGCACAGCAGCAGCCACATGGAGCTGTGTCATGCATGAGCATCTGTGGCTCCAGTGTTACCACTTTTGCATTTCCTCCTACCTTCCCAAACCATACATTAATATATGCTTCTGGGTCAATGTTCCAATATGATCTTGGGCTTCCTCTGGTCCTTCAGATAATTCATTTGCCCCCTCCCCAAACACAAAATGAAATCATTCCTTGGCATCCAATGAATCTCCTCTACTAGCCTTGTTCACCGTTGCATAACTTTTTGCCATGGTCTGTCACTGATCGTGGTCCTTCAGTGACTCCTGGTGTCATGGTCACAACTGCAGCTTGCTTTGCTTGCTTTAACACCCCTATAAACTGCTTTCTTTAAACTTGCTTGCTTTAACACCCCTATAAACTGCCTGTAACAGTTCTACAAGCAGGGGTGACACTAAATATAACATCACCCCTTGAACAGGCTGCCATGTTTTGTTAATGACCCTGTGGCATGGTGCCCCCTGCCCTGCATGATCCCAGTAAAGTTTGCAACTGTGTGGCAATGGGCAGTAACTCTGTTGGAGTATAAAGCAAGGAACTTGCTCAAAATAATAATAAAACAGTACCTTGTGTCTGAGCATTAAGTCCTACCATGTAGCTTTCCATGCAACTTTGATTACAGCCAAGCCACTTCTGGCAGGATCTACCAGCCTGACTGCTAAATTGACCCTAGATGACTTGGCAGTGTCCATTCTAGACATGACTGAAAAGCACAGACAAGAAGCAGTGATACTGGGTGACCTAAACCTAGACTGATTCAAAACTGGCCCCAGGCA
This sequence comes from Neoceratodus forsteri, assembly GCA_016271365.2. Classification (NCBI taxonomy): domain Eukaryota; kingdom Metazoa; phylum Chordata; order Ceratodontiformes; family Ceratodontidae; genus Neoceratodus; species Neoceratodus forsteri. The sequence goes on from CM057449.1 coordinate 380,015,960, forward strand.
CAAGACCTCCCAGACTAGCATAAACCTAATGAAGATCATTAATGAATACATTATGTAAAACAACAAATCAGACAATGAAAGACTGCTGGACAGGATTCTTGTCTTCAGGCCTGATAGAATAGCTGCCGCAGGTGTCCTCCCAGACTTCCTATGTAATCATTCGTCCAAATATGGTATGGTACAGTGAATGAAAGATCTTACAATTTCACTTCCCACTAAAAAAATAATGGCCTGATTCTACTGCTGTGTGAAAAAAAACTTCTGCCAGCAGAATTTGTGCAGAAGTTGAACTTTAGCTTCTGCAAATGTTCAGAAACCTTTTTAGTAACTTTCATGGAAATTCTGATGTAGAACAGTGGAATTAATGTATTACCTGCAGATTAATGTATTAAACTGTGGAAGAACATTTTGCAGATGTGATCAAGTTGTCAGAAGTCAGTTCTGCAGAAATTCTTTTGGCAGTTTAAAACATGAATCCGCAATTCATACATTCATTCTGCAGTTCAGTGTAAGTCAATGAACTGTGGAATGAATGTATGAATTGTGTATTGCCGGCACCATTTTAATTTAATGTGTCCCTCTATGGTGTCTTAGTGGCACCCCTCACCCTCCCTTCTGGCCCCATATTTATGTAATGTTTCCCTGGTGTCCAGTGGCACTCCCCACCCTACAAACAATGGCCCCCTATTAAATAAATGTTTCCCTGGTGCCCAGTTGCAAACCCCAACCCTCCAATCGCTGGCCCCCTATTAAATAAATGTTTCCCTGGTACTGTATCTAGTGGCACCCCCACCATCTAATTGCTGGCTCCATATTAACTGAATCCTTCCCTGGTGTCTAGAGGCACCCCTTCCCACCCTCCGATCACCAGACCCCTATTGAACAAATGTTTCCCTGGTGTCTAGTTCCTCCCCCACCCTCTGATTGCTGGTCCCCTACTAAATACAAGTTTATCTCATGATTCCCCCTCTGTGTGGCAGATGCCAAGTGGCACTTGGCCCCTATATGCGTTATTTTTGGATATGCCCAGTGCTGCAGGCTTTCTAGAAGAATGTGGCAGGTGAACTTTTTCATATGGCAGGGAGGCAGATACTGGTAACTCTGATAACGTTGTTATATGGTATGGAGTACATGGGAGCAGATGGATGGATGGAGGTTGCTCCCCAGATGGCTTTGTGTACTGTTGATATTGGCATGTTAAAGTTTTATGAATACGTGGGTCTCCTGTATCCCTGCTACACTTACTCAGTGGAGAATGTTGGCTATCCAGACCTTGGTTCTAGAGTGCTTTTCCTTTGTCCTAAAGGGGAGGGGCGAGTGCTTTCTTACGACATGGGAGCCTTTTCTAAACTCTTTATTTCTGACGGTGGCCCAGACTCTACATGAGGGGGTGGTGTAGGTGAACTCTGTGGGGGCCACTGGGGGTATGGAGATATTCTGTCTCCTCCATGGGGGCTGGGGTGGCTAGAGGGTTCCCTTATGGGTGATGGCGTGTCGCTATTGGCCTCTCTAATATGGGTGCTATTTCTGCCAAGCAATACGTTTTTATTGTTTATGATATATTCATTGATATTAGCCATAATTCCTTGTAGCTGGACCAATCAATTGTTTGTATGTTTCTTTTTTGGGGGGGGGGGTCTTATTTATTTATTTTAATTTAGCATTGGTCTTATATGAATTTTTGGATATACCAAATGTTACAGGATGTTACAGATACAGTTTGGAGTCGGCCTTTCTGTAATTCTCGGATGGGCCTCGATAATTCTTTTTATGCCTATCTAATGTGACAGTACTGGTATGTAGTGGTTTTCTTGTGACTGTACCTGTATGGTTTTATATATTTAATAAAAAGAATGATACAAAAAAATACATGTTTCTCTGGTGTCTAGTGGTACCCCTCCACCCTCCATTTGCCATCCCCCTATTAAATAAATGTTTCCCTGGTGTTTAGTAGCACCCACCACCCTCTGATCTCCAGCCTTTTATTAAATAAATGTTCCACTGGTGTGTAGTGGCACCTCACCCTCCGATCACTGGCCCCCTACTAAATAAAGTTTCCCTGGTGTCTAGTGGCACCCTCCAATCTCCGGCCCACTATTAAATAAATGTTTCACTGGTGTCTAGTGGACCCCTACCTTCAAGTGCCAGTCCCCTATGAAATAACTGTTTCATGAGTTTCCCCTGGTTTCTAGTGGCACCTCACCCTCCGATTGCTGGGCCCCTCTTAAATAAATGTTTCCCTGGTATCTAGTGGCACCCCCCACCCTCTGATAGCTCACTGCCATTTAACTTCTTGGCATCTTGTGGCTCCCCACATTGCCCACCCAGGTTGAGAGTACATCAACCTGCCCCCCCCTTTCTATAATCTTCAGTGCCATAGGCAGCCCATACAGCAACCAGCACAGCCCGCCTCTCACCACCTCAGCTGGTGACAAGTTGGTATACTCAACCCGGTGTGGGCAGCTGTGTGGGGCTACTAGATGCCAGGGAGTTAAATGGCAGCAAGCAATCAGAGGGTAGGATGTGCCACTAGACACCAAAGAAACATTTATTCAATAGGGGGCTGTCAAGCAAAGGGTAGGGATGCCACTAGACACAAGGTAAACATTTATTTAATAGGGGACCAGCAGTTGGAGGTGGGGGTGCCACTAGACACCAGGAAAACATTTATTTAATAGGGAACTGGTAATCAAAGGGTGAGTGGTGCCACCAGACACAAGAGAAACATTTATTTAATAGGGGGCCAGCAGTTGGAGGTGGGGTTGCCACTAGACACCAGGAAAACATTTATTTAATAGGGAGCTAGTGATCAAAGGGTGAGTGGTGCCACTAGACATAATAGAAACATTTATTTAATACAGGGGTCTGTGATTGGAGGGTGGTGCGTGCCACTGGTCTCTAGGTAAAAGTTTTTTCTATTTACCGGCAATGGAACTGAGGAATAATTACATGAATTGCAGATTAATGTATTAGTTCCCCTGTTCATGGGTGTTATTGTGCAGTTCAGTGAAAAAATGTTGTGGAACAGGTTGAAATTCGCCAAACACATTCAGAAGATTTCCAATTTAGCCAAAGGCAGAAGTCTGGAAAATTCTGTGAAAGTTTTGAAATTTCATGAAAGTTCCACTTAAGTAGAATTTGCAACTTTCGCCCAGCTCTACTTGATTCTATAGATATTTCAGTCAAGTGGGACCCCTTCCAAGAGTCTAATGGAACTATCTCAATCTGATCCCTGACAGCCTGGGAATTTTTCTGGACGTAATTCACCATAGTTAGTGACAGATATGCTCCTGTTTGCAAATATAGGGTTACAGGCCACCACTGGAAATCCCTTGACATTATTGATGTCATGGCCTACAGGCAGCTGTGAATGCAAGGCCAAAACTAAAAGGGCAAAGAAAATGTGCATTCTTGACCACTGAGACAAAAAGGCTATGAACTGCTGTGGCAGTTGAACAGGTGTCGAGGATCACTTTGACCAAGCGTACCATTACCCTATTAAGTAAACGATATATACACTGAGGTGTATGCTATAAATGAGGCCATATCTAGTGGTAATGCTTGCTGCCTTGGGTATTTCCACTCAGGCAAAAGACAGGTATGCTTGCTCAACTGTATAGATAACATAAAATAAATGCTCTCTAGCATGAGTACTGGGTAATTAATTTCCAATGTTCCAGATAGACTGCTGGACTGATCCCTATGAAGGATACATTTCGTTTTTGTTTCTATTTACCCAGAATAGCCCAGCAGAGATGCAAAATCTAATTTTCAGTGGTGGTGCTGGTGAGGGAAGGTCCTGCTTCTACTCAGACAAATTCTCATTTCTTACAGGTTCATGGGGACAGTTCAGAAAAGTAGCAGATGTTTTGCAATAGATTACCAAGATTGAATCTCCTCTGTGCCAACCAATATTGCATCACCTAACATTTGCATTTAATAAACAAATTATAAAACCAGCTCTCTGGTGGCAAGAAAGGGAAAGGGAAATTTGTTTTAACCAGGAAAGGCACCCTAAGCCAAAGCTTGTCTCCAGGTGCAACATGGGAGCACAAGGAAGTTAAGTGACTTGCTCAGGGTCACACAGTATGCAAGTGGGGGCTGTGCCAGGGATTCAAACCCAGGTCTACAGGTTTGCAGCTCAGTGCCCTAAACCACAGCGCTATCCTGCCTCGAGAAGCAAAAAGGTGACTGCTTAACACCACCAGAGATCTAGGTTCACGCACCAAGCCCAGGAGTAGAGGCCAGTGGAAGGAGATCCCCAGTTTAATCAGATGCTTGCCTCCTGAATGGGGGTGGTGCCATGTCCCACTGCTTAGCTGTATAGCACAAGGAGAAGCAGCATGTTGGACACCCTAGATTTGGTGGGAGACTACCAGGGATTGCTGGTGCCCGGAGGATTGTTATAATGTCTTGACAGAGCAGTCCATGTAAATAAGAGATGCTGGAGAAGCCACCAATTGTGCTGCTGAATGATAAACACCAGCTTCCCCCTCATCATTGGGACCATTTGCCTCTGACCCCACATTTCCTAAAGTTGTCCTTCTACAATTAGTCCATAACTTGCTTCCAGCCCTCCCATCTTGGAGTGTAAAGGTGGATGACCCTCTGCTGGGGACAGAGGCTGGATCAAGAAATGGATACCAGGGTCCTCTCAGAGACCTGGAGGTGTGGGTGCTGGCATAATGCAGTGCCCTGAATTGGAGACAAAGCAAGGGAGCCATTGACGGAGGGGCTACAAGAGCAACAAAGGGTGGAGGAAAAAATAATAATAAGCCTTTCAGTACTGACCATGCATCCCGAGAACAGTTACATACTACTTGCTTTCTCTAATGCGTTTTGATTTGACTGTCATTGAATACTGAACGAAGATTATTTCAGACTGAGCCATCTTCCCTACAAAGCTTCCTTCTATCCCCAGCTTTTAATTTGCTTGACAAGTAGATACTTGCTCAGCATTATGCAGTGAAAAAGTGGCTGTGGCTGGATTTCAGTCTGTGACATACTGTCTCCCAGTTCAGGGTTTTTAACAGCTGGACCACACTGCCTTCACTGCTACCCATCTTAACAGGCAAATGCATACTAAACATTCCTTAGAAAGGTGAGAGATTTTCTTAGACTATCCTCTAAAATGAAGTATGTCTGAAGCTTGGAAGGCCAGTAAAGTGTACCCTTACTCAGCTGCCAAAGCACACAGAGGCAAAGAATATGCATACTCTAGTACACAGTCTCTGTTTGCTGTTTATAATGAATGTTTTTATTCAGATAAGAGTGTGAACACTGTCGGACAATTTTATAGCTTGCTAAATGACCATGGTGTAAAATGCTGTTCCTTCTGGTTTATGAGAATGCCAGTGGCTGGAATGTCAGACACAGGAAATGACCAGGAACAGAAATGTGAAATGTGGTGTGACCATGCCTGTCCCCAAGCAAAACCTCTGCAATACCATCCTGAGGTAAACATTATTAAAGCTAAAGGAATGTTGGACCACAAATGCTGCAGTCTGACTGGTTGACTAATAACTCCTAACCTTCCATTAAAGGACTGCTACTATAAAAAGAATGCCCCTAAGCTTCTCTGTGCTAAATTTTTCTATAAATACAGTAGTTTTATTCTAATTAAAAACAAATTTATGTTTTACAGCAACGTAAAATAAGTTTAAGCTATGAGGGCCTCAGTTTAGGTGATTTACTGACAGCTACAATCGCAATATGAATCTCTGTTCTGAATCTTTACAGTATGGCAGCTCAGATACTGTAGCATTAAGGGCCTTAGTTGAGGTTCTCTACTGGTGGACGCAATAGCAATAAGGGCCTTAGTTCGGGTTCTTTACAGGCACATCCAGTAGCGATAAGGGCCTTAATTATGGTTCTTTACTTGCAGGTTGAATAGCAAGAAAGGCCTCAACCGTGGTTCTTTACTGGCAGATTTAATAGCAAAAAAGACTTTGGATGTGGTTCTTCACCGGCAGACCCAACAGTAACAAGCATTTGCCAATGCCAAATGTTGGCTTGCTGGCATTGGCATTGGCAGTGCAGGAGCTAGAGAGATGCATCATAGGAATGGCAGTGAAGTATTGAACTGATGCCAACCCACCCCCACCCTGCAAACAGTGACAGGCATTAGGGTGACCCTTTGGGTGTTTGGTAGTGCAGTGCGGGAAAACATGTTGGGCAGGATGTGAAAAATGACAGCTGAACAGTTCATAAGGAGGTGAAAAAAAACGCCAGTGTTGAAAATGTGGCATGTAAATATACAAATTTGCAGAGTTACAAGGAGTGCGTGGGAGAATGTAACCTGCGCTTGAAACACTGCCATTTTATGGGCGTTCGGCACCAAATTTTCAACATAGGCATTTTAACACCTCTGCTCATATGCAGTGTCACTGTTATTTCCTCAAAGTGTCCCAAGAAGTGATTTGCATAGCTTAATTATGCTATTCCAGCGCAGCCAAAACACATTTTGGGCAGGATGTGAAATGACGGCTGTACTGTTCATCAAGAGGTATGGAAAAATGGCAATGGTGAAAATCCAGAGTGAAAATATCACAAATGCACGACGGTACGAACGTGCGTGCAATCTGCCAATGCACACTCGTAACATGGAGTATCATCAACAAATTTTCAACTTAGGCATTTTAGGACCTCTGCTCATGAACTGTGTCACTATCATTTTCATAATCTGGCCCAAACACTGATTTCCCACAGCAACTGCGCTATTGTGCAACAGAAGTGCGGAAACACATTTCGGGCAGGATGTGGAAAAAGACAGTTGTACTGTTCACAAGGAGGTGTACAAAAATGACAATGCTGAAAATGCGGTGTTAAAATACTGCGAATGCGTGAAGTTACGAGCCTGCATAGCAACTGCGCAACACATGCTCATAAAACATCGCATTTGTTGGATTTTTTCCACCAAATTTGGAACATAGGCTTTTTGAGAGGCCACCTCATGAACACTGGCACTGTCATTTTGTTAATGGGTCCCGAAAGGTGATTTTGCACAGTGACTGCAAAATCACCTTTCGAGGCTGATTAACACGATGGCAGTGATAGAATTCATGAGGAGGGGCCTCAAAAACCCCATGTTGAAAATTTGGTACCAAAATTCCAAGAAATGCCCGAGATATGCAGCAAAGTTGAAAAAACCCTATTCATTCCATTATACAGCTTACCGGCATTTCCTCAGTTCGCGGCCGGCTTTGAAGAGTGCAGACGTGTTCCCAGTCCACGGAAGATCGTCGCGCCAGACTCTGGAGGTAAGTATGGGGTGAGGGGTGAGGAGGCGGGGTGCACAGTGGGTGGGTGCGGGTGGGGAGGGGCATCGAGACTATGAGGGGCGGTTTTCGTTTACAGGGTAAAAAAAAACATTGTGGGACAGTTTTCATTTGCAGGTCATTTGGCACTCTAGGTTGGGCTCCCAGTGTGCCATCTAACTAGTTTTGGGGGTGCCAGTTACTGGCGAGGATTAGGCACCCCCATCGGCACACAACACGGGGAGAAAGACAATGCCGGCGGGATTGGGCACTCCAGACAGCAAACAGGAAAGCGGGGTGGTAAGCCGAGGGGATTGGGCAGAACCCTTGGCATTCAACATTGGGGGTTATGCTGACGGAGTGGGCTCCCCTCAGCACACAAACACAGTGAGGGGGTTAACGACAGGGTTGGGCACCCCGATGTCGGCAAATGTTAGGCGACGCCCGTTCACTGACCTTGCTTCTCATAATGGCGGCGAGCATGGCAAGGACAGCTGCGTGTGAGTGAGCTTTGCTCGGATTGCAGCGGACTTTTTCTTAGATGTGCTCGCCCCATTATGTATGCATGGTGTGGCGCTGGGCATGCAGGCTGATTGGGGAATGAGGGACGCACCTACTGATGCGTGCCCTGCATTCGCCCAACAGCAGCTACGCCCCCAAATCTGCACTCTCACAAGATGTTGACTTTCGGCAAGCCAACATAATAAGGGCCTCAATTGTGGTTCTTTATGGGAAGCTCCATGGCAATAAAGGCCTCAGTTCTGGTTCTTTACTGATGCTCCAATACTAACCAGGCTCTCTTCTGGTTATTTACTGTTAGCAACAGTGATAATTCCAACAGCAATATGGATCTCGGTTCTGTGTCTTTACTGACAGCTCCAATAGCATTAGGGGTCTCAGTTCTTGCCACTTACTGACAGTTCTAAGAGCAATATGGGCCCCTGTTCTGGCCCTTTACTTGCAACTCCCATAGCAATATGGATCTTGGATCTGGATCATTAATGACTGCTCCAGTAGCAATAAGGGCTGCATTTCTGGTCCTTCGTTGGTAGATTCATTAGCACTAGCAGTCTCAGTTCTGCTTCTTTGCTGATACTGCCAATAGAAATAAAGGTCCAATTTCTGATAATTTACTGACAGCTCCAACAGCAATCAAAACCCAGGTTCTGGTTCTTTATTATCAGTTTCAGTACTCTCAGCTCCATTAACAGTAAGGGTCTCAGTTCTCATACTTTACTGGCAGCTCTGATAGTAATAAGAGCTTCAGTTCTGGCCCTTTACTGACAGCCCCAGTGACAGTATGGATCTGAGTGCTGGTTTTTACTGACATTTCCATCAGCAATAAGGGCCTGAGCTGTGGTCCTTTACCAACAGCTCTAAAAGCTATATGGACCTTGGTCATGTTACCTGACTGGCATCTCCAATACCAAAAAGATGCCTCGGCTCTGGTTCTTTAATAAGAGCTCCAATCACAATAAGAACCTCAGTTTTGGCCCTTTACTGACAGTTTAAGTAGCAATACAGATCACAGTTCTTGTTCTTTACTGTCAGTTTTAACTGTAATAAGGGCTTAATATTTGGTTATTTTCTGACAGCTCCAACATACATTTAGACCGTAGCAGTCCTGTTACTTGACTGAAATCTCCAATAGCAATAAAAGTCTCAGTTCTGGTCCATTACTGACAGTTTCAACAGTAACACAATCACAGTTCTGTTTCTTTTACTGACGGTTACGATAGCAATAAGGGCTTAAGATCCAATTCTTTAGTGACAATTTCTGTAGTAATAAGGGCTTACAATGTGATCGTTACTGACAGCTTCAGCGGTAATAAGGGCTTAAGATCTGGTTCTTTACTGGCAGCACCAAATAGTAAAACTTATCTCAGTGCTGGTCCTTTACAACAGTGCTAACAGTGTATATGGGTCTCAGTTCTGGTCTTGTACTGGCAGATCCAATAACAATTAGGGCCTTTGTTTTAGTTTTATACTGGGATTTCCAACAACAGAATAGACCTCAGCTCTGGACCCTTTTTATATTACTAAGGTTTCTTCCTCTGTGTGGTAGACCAGGCCCATACAGGACTAAATCCAAAATTCTGGTCTTGCCATGGTTCATCTATCTTAGACTCCCTTTTCTCCCATATTTTCTGTTTATCCCTCAACTCTGGGGTGTTCCCAGGCACCTCAAATATCATTAAAAATCATTCCAACTCACAAAATGGGCAACTCCAAACTACTTACTTGCTATTAGTCAATTTCTTTATTACCAATCCTCTGTAAGCTTCTAAAAATGGTGGTGTCCTCCCAAATTACTCTTTTCCTTCAGAACTACAATCCTCTTGCTCCCAATCAGCATGGTTTTCACAATTAACACAGCACCACTATTGTCCTTATTCATTTAACACATTATATCAATTCCTCCATGGACAGAAACTTGCTCACTGACAATGTATTTATTTGACTTCTCCAAAGCCTTCAGTTTGGCTGATCTTACTCTCCTCTACTCCAAACTGATTTCACTTGGCATCTCCACCCATGCAGCCTCCTGGATCATAAGCTAACTGACAGATAGGCAACAATTTCTAAAATTCAATAATGATGCATCTTCTTTGGATTCTATCAAACTTGATGTTCCCCAGGGTTCTATACTTGGTCCTCTACTCTTCTTCATCTTCATCAGTGACCTTCTCTCTGTTCTCTCCTCCTGCTCTATAATCATGTATGCTGATGACATTGTGCTTTACTTCAGCTCCCCGTCTTGTCTTAAAAGTTAAGACCATGTTTTTTGGATCCTAGACCAGGCTAAAATCCTGTGTTATCTCCATGTCAATCCAGTGGCTAAATAGCTCAGTATACCTCAGTGCAGTGAACAACACCACAGCAACATGTCGCTGTGGTGTCCATGCTGGAACAAGGCACTGTCTGTCGGAGGTTTTGCACCCCCACCCAAATGAGCTCCGACTCGGAGTTGATAATCCCTATTGGGGGCAGTGCAGAGGGCACTGTCCCCTGCGTGGGGAATTCGGGGCCAAAGCCCCCCCAAAGAAAACACTGTGTATTCCTTGGAACCGGCAGTCGACCCTCGAAAAGAGGTTGACTGGCTGATTTCACTGTCTGGTCATTCGACAAACGTTTTGTTGATGACCAGTCGTGGATCCAAATGGCTCCAATCATGCCCATGTACATGAAATAAAATACCCTGGTATCACCCTAGATTCAGTTCTGGATCTGTCTATCCATATGTCCTTGGCTAGTAAAGCTGCCAGTTCCAGACTTGGTCTTGCATACCAGATATGTCACACTCTCACCCCTAAGGCAAGACTAGCCATTGCTCATGGTGTCCTCCTTCCATCACTGCAGTACGGCCAACTGATCTTCTCACAAGCCCCAGAATTTGTCATTCATAAGAGGGAGGTAGCTTATAACAATATCTATTGCTTCTCCATGTCTTCACCTCACCTAACCCACCATCGCACTCTCTACTCTGCTCTGGACTGACCCTTCCCCTCTGCTGTCTGCTCCTACACTGTTGGCTGTTTCCTTGACGAACTTCTAAGATCCTCATTCCTGGCCTCCTGAATATCTCTCCTTTATGTTTCCCATCATCCCAACAACTCAGATCCCCTGATGCATCCCTCCTGCTTGTTCCCACATATTTCTCTAAGGTGGGTGAACAGATCTTTTCCACCTCTGCACTGAGGTTCTGGACCTCTTCCTTCTCTATATATATATATATATATATATATATATATATATATATATCTAGCTCACCCTCCAATGGATCTTATAAGGGAGCTTTGAGGAAACATCTTATGAGCTCTGCCACTTACACACGATTGTACTTATTTATGTGCTTATATACCTGTGCACCTTGTTTAGTCTCCCTGATCTAATCCCAGTTAGAGTTGTATTTTGGCAGATATTTGGTCAGACTTTGCACATTTGTTTCCTTATCTATGAGTTTTTCATCTCTCCCCCCTTAGACGGTAATCATTATTGCATATTTATGTATTTTACTTTATATTGTTTTAGCTCTCTGTAACTTGTTTTGGTATTGTTTCTCAGTCTCATTCATTTACTATGATAATTGGTATTATAACCTTATTCACACTGTTTGCCTGGATGTCCAGATTTTCTATGTCATGTGATTTGTTACTCAATATACTAAGCATAATTTCCAGTTAGAACATAAGAAAGTGCCGGCAGAGGAGGACCTTGCGATCCATCAAGCCTGCCCGAGAAATCTACCTCCCTCCCAGTTTCTTTACTATCTTTGGTTTCCACAGTGCCTATCCCATGCTAGCTTGAACTCCCCAACTGTCTTCACTGACACAATTTCTGGGGGCAGACTGTTCCACGGCTCCACCACCCTTTATGTGAAGAAAAACTTCCTGCTGTTTGTTTTGAAACTACCTCCATTCAGGTGCATGTTCTGCCCCCTTGTCCATGTTCTCGTGTTTTCCCTGAAGAGATCTTGTGTTTGTACTGAGTTGATACTTTTGAGGTATTTAAATATCTCTATCATATCTCCTCTGTCCCTTCTCCTATCCAGTGAGTACATCCTATGATGGTTTAATCTCAATTCATATGGTTCTTCATGTAGAATGTGTAACATCTCCATAGCTCTCCTCTGCACAGTTTCCAGGTGATCCTTGTCGGACTCCAGAACTGGATGCAGTACTCCAGGTGAGGCCTCACCAAGGACCTGTTCAATGGGATTATCACTTCATGTTTCCTACTTGTGATACCCCTTTCTATGCATCTGAGAATGCTGCTAGCTTTCTGCACCACCCTTTCACACTGCCTAGTTGTCCTTAAATCATCAGATATGAGTACTCCTAGATCCCTCACTACTTTAGTTTCAGCCGGCTCTTCCCCCCCAGGGTATATTTCCAGCCTAGGTTCTTCCTCCCCAGGTGCATAACTTTGCACTTCTTGGTGTTGAATTTCAACTGCCACTGTTATGACCATTCCTCCAGTTTTTTTAGATCAGCGATCATTTCTGTGGTCCTCTCTTGTGTGTCCACTCTGTTGCAGAGCTTGGTGTCATCTACGAGCAGGCATACCTTTTCCTGCGAACCCTCTGCAATGTCACTGATGAATATGTTAAATAGAATTGGCCCCAACTCTAATCCCTGGGGGACTCTGCTGATCACTACTCCTTCCTCTCACAGAGTGCCATTTATTAACACTCTTTGGATTCTCCCTTGGGACCAGTTTCTAATCCAGTCTAATATTTTATGTCCCACTCCTGTGTGTTCCAACTTATTTATCAGCCTCCTATGTAGAATGGCATCAAACACCTTACTGAAGTCTAGGTATACAGTGGACTCCACATTAGATAGACGCTGATACTGCAGACAATCACTTTGCATGGACAAAATTGGCCTGCTTGAACCTAAATCTATATGAAGCAAGTAAAATCCATGCTTTAAGGCAGACTATGCATGCCATGTATCACGGACAGTTAATTACGGCATTTGGTCTAATCACACCCTGTCTCCACAAGCTCTGCCTCTGTTAACTGGTGTTAATTGGAGCTGTTACTTAATCTGTCATGGCTGTTACACCTCATTTCAGAGGCTTACTCACCTCGGAGGCGAAGATCCAGAACCCAAAAACAATTTGGATGAAGTGACATGAGTTGTGCAAATGTTTAGACCAGACATTCCAACTCCAATAGCATCAGCTGATGACACAGAGGACACTGAGGAAAAAGAAATTCCTACTGTCTCCACTTCTGATGTGTGAAACGCCCTCAGTATCCTGAGCTTTGCCATGACTCAGTGAGTGGACATTAAACCTGATTAGGAAATGCTCAGACAAACAGAGAAAAGTTGGCAAAAGTGCACGACTGCACCGAAACACCAGACTAAGATCACCAGTTTTTTTACCAGAAACCAAAACAATAACATTACAGTATATAGGTCACCACATGTTTTAACCAGCACTCTACAGCTTGTTCCCTGAGAATCAAAGGAACTGTTTTAAAGTCACAAAGTCACAAAGTATCTAAAAGTTAAAAAGCACGCCCCTAACCCTTCTGCCCTCCAACCCAACACTGATGTCTTCAGAATGGAACAAAACAGCACACAACTGTACACAAAATAAAATTAAAATTAAGAAAAGAAAAGCAGATCACAAATGTAGACTTTGGCATGAAACACACTTAAAAAAAATATTACACTCCGACTTCTGCAGACATTGGTTTCAGTGGACAAACAAGTAATGCACAGAAATGTCCGCCTAAACTGGCATGCACTGTACTATGTATACTGCTCCTTCTTGGTCCACCATTTTGGTCACCCAATCGAAGAAATCAATCATGTTTGTCTGACATGACCTCCCTTCTGTGAAGCCATGCTGCTTTAGGTCTATTTGGCTAGTTGCTTATAGATGCTGTACAATTTTTTCTTTCAGTAATGTTTCCATGAGTTTCCCCACCACTGAGGTGAGGCTAACTGGACGGTAGTTTCCAACATCTTCCTTACTACTGCTTTTGTGTAGTGATACCACCGTGGCTTTTTTTCAGTCGTTCGATACTGTGCCACTCTCCAGTGACTTGTTGAAGAGGTCTGCTAATGGGGTGGCAAGTTCTTCTCTGTGTTCCTTTAATATTCTCAGGTGGATACCGTCAGGCCCCATAACTTTGTCAGTTTTTAATTCTGCTAGTTCTCTTAGGACCCTTTCAGTTGTGAAGGGGTTTGTGTCAGTTTCATTGGTGTGGTGTTCTTCATTCTTTAGTTCTGGTCCACTTCCCTGATCCTCTTCGATGAAAACTGAGCAGCAGTGTTCATTTAGAACCTCTGCCTTCTGTCCATAGGCTTCAACATTCTAGCCCTTCCTAGTTCTCAACCTTACAATACCTCCCTTACTTTTTCTTTTCTCCCTTATATATCTGTAGAAGGTCTTATCCCCCTTTTTAATCACTTTAGCTATTCTTTCTTCTGCTCGCATTTTGGCTAACCTAATTGCCTTCCCTGCTTCCTTGAATCTTGTTCTGTATTCCTCCATGTCGCTTTCTTTGTTTCTTTGAATTTCTTGAAAGCTAATTTTTTTTCTTATACTGGGAGTTACTTCTTTAGTAAACCAAAGAGGATTTTTCCTCCTTTTATCATCGATGAGGTTTTGGGATCACCCAGATGGTTAATTCTGGGGGATTTCAATTCCTGGGTTGATGATGAACTCTGGCAATTTGGACAGGACCTCCCCCAACTAATGACTTCATTGGGCCTCACACAGATTATTACCTCTGTGACCCTCAATTGTGGTCACTCTTTGGACTTGGTGTTCCTCATGGGGATGGAAATCTCTGATGTGGTAGTGGAGCCAGTCAGTTGGTCTGACCATCACACCATAGGGTTCAGTTTTGTGACTCCCTCCAATGGGCCTGACCCCATGGAGATAGTTCAGTACTGCCCTTTTAGGGGTGTGACCCCAGATAGTCTAATGATGGTGCTGGACCTATCAGGCAAATTAAGTGAATGCATGGATCCAGGGAATCTAGTACTATCCTATTATAAGGTGGTGATAGAGGCCCTGGATTCCATAGCTCCTGTTTGGGTTCATCCCCTCACTCTTCACCCAAGGTCCCAATGGTTTGATGGGATCTTGAAGGATATGAGGAGAGTGGAATGAAGGCTAGAGAGGTGCTGACGGAAATTGGGCCTGGATAGTGACAGACTTAGGTTGATGGACCATTATGTTGTCTATCAATAGGCAATCACCCATAATAAAGGCAGAGGTCCTGTCCAGGGAGATTGCCGCTGTGCAGAACTGACCAGCTCAGCTCTTCTGGACTGTCAACAGATTGTGCAGTCCAATCTGTCTTTAGCCTGGTGGAGCTTTTTCACAAGAGAGATGTGATGAGTTTGCTCGATTCTTCTTAGATAATGTTGTCACCATCAGAACCAGGATCTGTTTAGCCCCTTCTATTGGGTATAGCAGAGTTCGGCTGGGGGCTTCGGACACCCAGCTTGCTTGGTCTGACTTCAGCAGGCCAGAACTCATGGATATCATGAGGATCATCCAGACTTTGCAGCCAACCTGCTGTAGTTTGGTCCTGGGTCCAATGCGCCTTCTTGTAGGCTGCATTGATGAGATCAGCCCTGTCCTAGCCGAGATAGTCTGGAGTTCATTGGAGAGGGGGGAGCCTTTCCAGACCCCCTAAAGGAGGCAGTTGTATGACCACTCCTTAAGAAATCCTCCTTTGACCTGGACTGTCTAGTTAACTACAGACCTTTCTGTAACCTGCCCTTTCTGGGTAAGGTTATTGAGAAGGTGGTTGTGCTGCAGCTGGATGATCATTTATCCACCCATGATGTCTATGACTCTCTCCAGCTGGGGTTTAGGAAGAGACATAGTACCACAATGGCCCTTGTCTGAGTGCTAAATGATCTCCTGATAGCGAGAGATCAGAGGACTCATTCCATCTTGGTCCTCCTTGATCTCTCTGCAGCATTTGATACTGTAGACCATGGTGTGCTATTGGAGTGCCTGCAGTTCATCTGTGGATTGTCTGGTACAGTCCACAGATGGTTTTGATCTTTCCTCGAGGGTAGGACTCAGAGAGTGGTGTCTGGGATTTATTCATCAGCCCCTCTGCCGCTATCCTGTGGGGTACCACAGGGCTTCTTTTTGTCACCTATGTTGTTCACAGTGTACATGCTGCTGTTGGGATATATCATTAGGTGGTACAGGCTGGGTTTTCACTGGTATGCACATGACACTCAGCAGTACATGTCCTTTGTGCACAGGCAAGATGGCTTTCTCTCAGCTTTTAACCACTGTCTTTTCGAGGTCCAGGATTAGATGAGTGCCAGCTGGTTGTGGTTGAACCCAGCTAAGACTGAGGTGTTGGTTGTGGACCCAGGTCATAAAGAGGTGGGCTTGTTGGCAGGGCAGCCTTGTGGTCTTTGGCTTGGGGGTGTTCAGCTGACTACCTCAGACCAGGTGCAGAACCTAGGCGTTATCTCTGACAGTGGCCTGATCCTTAGATCTCAGGTGTTGGCTATTGTTAAGACCTAATTTTTCCATCTGAGGAATATCGCACAGGTGAAGCATCTGGTTCCTCCAGATGATCTTCCAACACTGGTCCACACCTTCGTGACCTCCCACCTTGACTACTGCAATGCCCTTTACCTAGGGCTACCGGGGGTCGATATCTGCTGCCTGCAGCTGGTGCAGAATGTGGTGGCCAGGCTTTTGACTGGTACTTCCAGGACCAGTCATATTATGCCTGTGCTGCACGGACTGCACTGGCTGCCAGTACAGTGGTGGATCACCTTCAAGGTTGGGTTACTGACCTATAAAGCACTATATGAACAGGGACCCTGCTACCTGCAAGATCTCCTCCGTCCTTATTGCTCTCTCCACCTACTCCGCTCCACTGATGAGGGATTGCTGGAGATTCCCAGGGTGCATTTAAAAGACATCTGGGGCTTGCTCTTTTGCTTCTGAAGCCCCTGCCCTGTGGAATTCTCTACCTCATCGGGTTCGAGAGTGCCTGACTGTCCAGAACTTCAGAACAGCACTAAAGACTTATTTATTTAGCCAGGCATTCCTGGACTCTGTTACATGATATTATTTTTTATTACATGTTTTTCAGTTTATTATTTACTTATATCTAATTGGAAATTGTTTTAAAAATGTTTTTATCTTTATGGTTTTATGTACAAACACTTTGGTTTCCGAAAAGCGCTTTTTTATAAATAAGGAATAATTTGATTTGATTGAGTTATCTGTTTTATGCAGTCTGCTGTTGCCAGATTGCTTGCACTCTTTATGGCTTTCCAGGTTTCTTCCACGTCTCCCCCAGCTGCAACTTTGAAATTGTTCCTAATGAATGTTTTCATTTTGTTAAAGTCAGCCTTCCTGAAGTCTATGATCTTCAGTTTTGTATGACTTGTGTCCTCGAATATTTTGACTGTGAGCCAGATTGACCTATGGTCACTTGACCATAAACTGATTCCTACCTTGATGTCTGTGATCCTGGTAGTGTTTGATAGTACAAGGTCCAGGATTGCATTTGCTCTGGTGGATAACTGCACCAGCTGTTTTAGATCTGCCTGTTTCAGAGCCATGAGGAATGCATTGCTCCTGTCTGATAATGCCTAAAGGAGGACCAGTCTATGTCAGGCAGATTGAAGCAAGTAGCCTTTATTGGCCATCGTTAGGATGGTTTCCAGCATCTCCTTGTTTCTATCTATCTGCTGAGATGGGGGTTTGTAGATCACCCCCACTCAGATGGGTGACTTTTCTCCATCTCTGAAGGTGACCCATAGGGCTTCAGACTCAGAGTGTGTCATTTGTACCTCTGTGGCCTTGATTCCTTCCTTCACGTACAGTAGATGGCTACACCCCTTCCCTTCTTCCCTTTGTGATCTCTCCTGAACAGAGTGTACCCAGGGATAGCAACATCCCAGAAATGGTTCTCACTGAACTAAGTCTCTGTTACAATGACCCAGTCCAGGATTGCCTCTGCTAATAATGCACTGAGGTCTGGTATCTTATTTACCAGGCTATAGGCATTGAGACAGAGTGCCCACCAGCTTTGGTTTTCCCCCACTCACTGTGTCCCCACTTTTATGATGCCATCTGATTTGGCTGGCCTGGGCTGTACCTGCTGTGTCCTTTCCTGTGCCTGTTGCAGGGTGACCTGTTACAGAACTAGCAGGTGATGGGGAAGGGGCAATTTCTACCTTTGGCACTGCAGTGCGTGCTGTTGCCCTCTCTCCTTCCTCTAGTTTAAATGATTGATAAATATGTCAAATGTCTGGCTGAATGCATGGGTCCCCTCCTCTGTTAGGTGTAGGCCATTGAACAGTTAAAGTTCAAGAACTGTTTTTTTATTAATTAACAACAGAAGTACAGTACATGCAGGTGCTAGGGGAGGAGTGATCATTTGTACTTTTGTCTGAGGCATGTTTGGAATAGGGCCACATCAATATAAGGTATGCTGAAAAGTACTTTTCTTCGTATAGACCTCAACAATATTGAATAGTGCAGCTTATTTTCATGCTGTATGATTGGATTTAGTATAATATCGGTTAGCTCCCTTTATCCTTAATTCAGAATGTTTAGACTGTCTGTACCTTTTCCACTGGATGGCTCCTTGTGTCAAGTATTGATGTCTGACATGAGAATACTTTTACATATTGTTATATATTTTAAAGCAATAAAAGTTAAAAAAATTGTTAAATGCCATTTGTACTCTCACTTGTCATATCTGTAAATAGTTATTTCTTTCCCTAGTGTACCCTGTTCATTGAACAAAAACTAAATAAATAAATATGCATAATTAACTCATCAGTGCCAATAATCTAACAGGATCCTGAGTGGGAAATATGAACTGATAGGGTGTAGTAAGTGCTGGGATAATGTACAACCAGGGGTGTGTTGATTCATGAGACTGCAGCAAAAGACAGAAAAAGAGAGGGTTGCCATGCTTTGAGAATTTGCATAGCACCCCACTCTCTCCCTGTAAATTCACAAAATGATTTGTAAATGTGGGGTAGGGGTATGTGACCTCATCTGAGTATACTGTAGCTCAAGAGGTCACAAGAATGGTATTGGGGCAAAAGTGCAGCATAAGTACATGAGTCATTTGTGATTGAGACATGGGCCCCGCATCTTTGTTAAAGTTTAAAACAAGTTTAGAAGAATGTATGACCTTTTAAGAAAAATACTTTTATTCAAATAAAGGTAGTTTTTTTAAAATACCACATAAAAACAACTGCGATTTACAGCCATGTGTATCAATGCATGGAAAAGTAAACAATAACAAGCACGTCGGTGGAAAAATCATTGAAGTTAATGCCTTTCCACCAATTATAACATCATACCTGAGACTCATTCTTTATGAAAAGTCTCTCATATAGTGCTTTGTTTAACAGAGGGACCTTTTAAAATCTCTTCATTGCTACCATGCTTTTTACTAAGAATTGTAATGAAATATATGGTGTACGTTTAGTTTGGTTTATTTAATAGGATTGCTCCATTATATAGTTATTCAACTCAGTTTATATAACATGTCATGGTATACTGCTTGTTGTTGAAATTTAATACAATTTAATTGAGAAAAGGGAAGGCAAAGGAAAGAGGAAGGGAAAATTGATTAACCAGGAAAGGCACACTAACCAGAACTTGTTTCCAGGAGCAACTTGGGAACACAAGGAAGTTAAGTGACTTGCTCAGGGTCACACAGTATGCAAGTGGAGAATGACAGGACTCAAACTCAGGTCTAAATGTTTGCAGTTCAGTGCCCTTAACCAATACACTGTACTGCCTCCTGAAAATTAACATTATACAAATTTAAAGTTTTTATGAATTCATTCATATAGATCCTCATGTATCAAAGACCCTCTGTGTACTCCATGCCAAAATTAATGCATCCTATACATGGAATGTGCTAGCAGAGGCAAGGTGTATTTGGATGGGCAGTGATACCTCAGAATCCATATGAAGAAGCTCATACAAATGTTAGGTTTGTGTGATTTTAGAGGATAGAAAACTAAAGACATTGTGGAGCTAAAACTGAGCCGATGATTTCAGAAAGATTGAACTATGATGTGGAGAATCTCATTTGTGTTTAAACCAGCACAGATTGATTACAAAAAGGTGAAACCAGTCCTGATGAAGTGACCAGTAGAGTCTTGAATGATAAGCACTCATAGCTGTGTACAGGGGTTCATTTGCTTATGTCACTAGTTCTTCTTTTATCTAGCTAAGCTTACTGAATCTGAATTGTTGTGACCTGACTAAAATTCTAAACTTCACTTCAAGGGAGAGGGTCAATAATTCTATAGGTAGCAGTTTTCTGTTTGTGTTTGGAACAGATCCCTCCTGGAGTCTGATTTTCTTTACAGGAGTAGATGCAGGACAATCCTAGCTTCTGGTCCTTAACATTAACAACAGTGGCATAAAGGACTACCATGCATGACAAGCAACATATTTTCCAAAAATGTAACACATTGAAAGAAATGACAGCTAATTAATGATACTGTATACTGTAGGTGTGAGGGGTCTGGGAGACAAGAGGACTTAAAAGAGGCTTGGACAGGGCCAGGTGATGAAATAATGGGAGTGCAGGGGTGAGATAGGGGCTTTAAGGTTTCTAGATATCAAGTAGGATCCATCAATCCAATATGTGACTGAAAACAAAACAAATTAATAGTACTAAATGCACACTGAAAATAGAAAATAGAGTTAGGGAAATCAATGTTTCGATCATAGGCCTTCAGGAATTATCTAGAAGAGAAAAGCAAAATTAGTGGAGTGGTAAGGGGAATAAGGGATATATACTGTATGTGAGGAATGAAAACAGGGGAAGATCTAGAAAAAAAAGTAATAACAGGCAAGGTAAGAATAGAAACTGGAAAACAAAAAGGTGATGATTGGTATGAAAAGGCATAGTTAGAGTGAATGAGCTGAGGAGTCCTCAAGTAGGGACTAATTAACAAGGCCTAGTAAGAAGGCTGAAAGAAACAAATGTAGGGGAAAGAGACAGAGACATCTATAGAAATTAAAAATAGATATGCATACGTAAGTGGAATGCCCATGTGAGCATGCCCCACCACACACACACACACACACACACACACACACACACACACACACGGGAAGGAAGTGTATGCAGGTATGCAAACACATGCAAACCTACCATGCACACATGCCAGCAAAGAAATGACGGGGTGGGGGTAAAAAGGATAGACTATAGTGGTAAACCATAAGTTGACTGAAAGATTTTGGTAGAAAGTAAGTCTGCCGTTTAAACCAGAAGGCTGCTGGGAACCTACACATATGAGCAGCTTGATTTCCATGTTTTTTCTTTGGTCAGCATCCTGAAAACTCTGTAGGTGCATAACGCAGGTCTACAAATAGTCAAACGCAGAAGATGCAAAAGATTAAAGGGGTTACCTAAATACAAGAAGGAGGCCCAGAAACTTAACATGTGGGGAGGGTGAATATACTGGGGGTACAACAGGCCAGGAAGGGTTCCGGGGTGCAGAGGATGTGATGCTGCACTGTTTCTGGGAGCACACTGGGAGATGAGGGGTGCCTGGTTTGCAGGACATGTGGTAAGGGTGGTGCAAGACAGGTTTGGGGAAGTGGGGAGAATTTGCAGTGAGGCAGGAAGGATTGTAACTTTCACAGAGGTGCTTCCAGTCCCACGGGCTAGTACACTAAGGAAGGCAAGGATAGACGAATTAAACGGATGGCTTAGGGGGTGGTGTGAAAAGGAGGGATATGGGCTCATTGGGAGTTGGGGAGGAACCAGAGATAATAAGCACCTCTATGCACCGGACAGGTTGCATCCAAGTAGGCAGGGTACAAGGGTGCTGAGGGGCATGCTAGAGGAATACATAAGAAAAACTCTCAATTTAAATTGGGGGGGCAGCAGTGTGCACAACACCTTTATTTACCTGATGGTGGGGGCCAGTAGGCCCCCTCCAATTAAGCCAGCATGGGAAGGGGTAGATGAGAAGAGCAGAGGTGGGGGGATGACTGAAGGAGGAGAGGGGTGATGGGGGCAGATGATGATGAAGACAGGTTCCATGATGGAGGGTGGTGTCTCTGAATGCCAGAAGCCTGGGAAACAAGATGGCAGACTTGCAATTAGTGATGGAAGAGGTGGACATAGCGGCCATCACAGAGACGTGGGACACACTAAACCAGTGGTGCACAACTTTTTTTTGTGGAGAGCCAGACTGAAAATTTGAGTCAAGGCTACTAGCCGAGGGCCACTGTAAAATGACATAAGGTGACTAGTGTCCAAAAATACATTATTAAATGTACACATAAAATAAATCAAAACATACATTTATCTATCTGTCTATCTAGAGGAGAAGCACTGGATGGTAAGACTGGAGTGTTGTGGGTATAGCTACAATCCACTAGGGGGAAGACACTAAGGATGGGGGTAGACTACAGCCCACCTTCCAAGAAAGAGGAATTGGACAGGGTTCTAGGGTCTCAAGTCACTGAAAAGGGCAGTAAGGGGAAAGTAGCAATAATGGGGATTTTGATCTACCCAGGGTGGATTGAAAAATCACGGTTACCACCTGCACTGGGGAGCAAGTACTGCTGGATACATTTCAGAGTGGTTTCCTGGCCCAGTATGTCTTGGAATCCACTAGAGAGAGAGAGCTGTACTGGACCTGGTCCTGTTCAATTGCAGACAACATTCAGGATATGACAGTGCAAGAGCCATTTGCAGGTAGTGTCCACCAAGAGGGGTGGTTCCACCCAGACATAGACAGGGGGATGGTCAGAATCAGGACAAGGGTTCTGGACTTTAAAAGGGCTGAGTTAGGGCTGATAGGAGAAAGTCTAGTACGTCACCTTCTTGGGATTAGAAGGGAAATGGATATAGTGTGGGTAATACTGTGTGCAATTTCACCAAGGCAAGATGGCCGCCAGGCTGGGTGCGTCGTTGCTGCTTTCCTGAATTAGTCGTTTTAGTATTTTCAAACTAGTTGTTTTTATTATTTTATTGTTACTCTTTATTTTATTTTTATTATACATTTTGTTTTGGTGTCTCAGTGTTTGGCGTTCTGGCATTCCAGCTTGCGCTCCGGTTTAACGATTTTACGGACTACTTGTGGTAGAGGCGGCCGGTGCCGTTTCACGGGAGACGCCAGTTGACTTTTTTCGCTACTAGTGGACCTTAGCCGAGAGCTCGATGTGAGTTCATGGCAATGACTACACCTCGTGGGCCAGCAGCTTAGTGAGATTTTTTTGCAAGTTGCTGCACCTAGGAGTAATGTTTTTGACGATACTTTGGAACTTGGGTGGCATTGTTTTCCCTTTGGATAAGTCTGGAGTATGCCGCTTTCATGAAGAAGTGTTCTGGCTGAGGGGATTGTGAGAAATTAGTATCCAATGCATTTGGAGGAGCTTTTGGATTTTTGGATTTGCTGAAGAGGAAACCGAAGATCTTGGACTGGGATTTTATTAAGAGATTGTGAGCCCTCTGAGCTCTATAATTTTAGGAGTTTTTCTTGCCTCTTGTTTGCTCTGGCCAGCACTCTCCTGGGCATTGCAACTCCGCAGGGCGTTGGGGCGTTTTCCCAGTCAGGGAGCTGAGTGGGGCGTCCCTCCACCTTGGACCATGGAAGGGGCTACGGCGGTGGCTCTTTGTGTGGCCCTTCAGTGTGAGTGGCAATATATTGACGGGGGTGTGTGGCTGGGAGTAAATTGAGTAGAGTTTGTTCATTCCTCCTTGGATTCAAACCTGTTGGAGTATTTTGAATCTCTTGGATCTCCCTTGGATTAATTCCTCCCTCTGGACTGGTGTGACTGCCTTTTATGGTCCTGGACTGTTTTGGATTTTTGAGAAGCTGTTTCTTGTTTTTTGTCGATTCTGTCCTGGTCTTCAGGGTGGTGAGAGGACCCTGGGTCCAAAACTTTGTTTTTTATTTTTGTTATTTGTGTGTTTTCTTCCCTGTTGTGAGAGAACTGGGGGGGGGGGATTTAAACACTTGTTTGTTTCTATTAGGCAGTGAGAGTGCCTTTGTACTCTTGCCCCCCCAGTGGTGAGAGGACTGGGGTGGGAAGGGTTTTGTATTGTAATTTATTGATTTAATTGTTAGTTTTAGGTAGTTAGTGAGTTTTTGCTTTGGAAAACTTTGGTGGGGTTTGTTTTTATTTCAGTGTTTAATTTGGGCAGCAGCATCATGTGCTGGCCTTTCTCCTCCACGGTGGAGCATTACTCCCCTCCTCTCTTCATGCCCTCCACCCCTTTTGTACTCCTCCCTTGCAGTTCAAGACATATCAGCGTTGTAGGGCGTTGGGGATTGCCCGTCGGAGGGCGAGGGGGGCGGGGCTGCAACAGGGGTGGGGTACGAGTGGATCACCAGATCAGGTTAATAAGTTCAGGAGGTGCCTGGGTGAAATGGAATCCAGAGCGGGGCCCGCCCTGTCTGGTTTCCATACCCAAGGGCACTACTGATTACAGTAGGCAGATAGGCCCGACAACCTCCGAGGTTTGTCCAACTCGGGCGGTGTTATGCAATGCCAGATCTGTTAGGAATAAAACTGCTATTATTGCCGACCTCATTGGTATGGCTGATCTGGCTTGCATCACCGAGACCTGGCTGGATGAAAATTCTGGCCCTATAGTGGAGGCCATTACTCCAGCTGGGTACTCGGTGTTACACTGCCCGAGATTGGACTGTAGGTGCGGGGGGGGTTGCAGTCTGTTTTAAGATTGAATTGGGCCTCTCGAATGTGGTAGTGGGTGAGGCTGAGTCCTTTGACTGCACAGTTGTAGCAGGTGTAGGCATTCGAATCATTCTCATCTACCGTCCACCCAGAGATGGGAAACGTTTGTTACAGGAAGTGGCAGACTTCCTCTTCGACATGTCGTTTGAGGTGCCCAGAGTGATGGTGCTGGGCGACTTTAACGCCTGGGTCGACGATGAACTCTCACAATTTGGTAAACACTTCCTCCAATTAATGTCTTCTTTGGGCCTCACACAGGTAGTTTCCACTGCTACTCATAAATCTGGACACTCTCTTGACTTAGTCTTCCTCCTTGGGATTGATGCATTGATATGGGGTGGAACCAGTCGTTTGGTCTGACCACCAATCGTGATTCAATTACCCCCTGAGAAGGCCATCCCCTTTGGACATGGTCAGGTACCGCCCATTACGGAATGTTACTCCACAAGGCCTGATGGCGGTGCTTGACCTTTCATCCTCGTTGGTGGCAGCAGTCCAGAAGCGTCTACAGGCTTATAATGAGGCCATTGCGGTTGCTCTGGATTCTATTGCTCCTGTTCATGAGCGCCTCTTTCCTGTCACCCCAGGGCCCCTTGGTTTGATGGAACTCTGAGGGAGATGCGGAGACAAGGGCGAAGGTTAGAGCGTTGCTGGCGCAAGTCCGCCCTTGATGACGACCGCCTTAGATTGACTGAACATTATACTAGTTATCGATCTGCAATCACCCATAAGAAGGCAGAATTCCTGTCCAGGGAGATTGCAGTTGCTCAGAATCGACCGGCTCAGCTGTTCCGAACTGTAGACAGACTGTGCAACCCAGCCTGTCTGCAAGTTCGGAAAGCCTTTTCGCAAAGTGAGTGCGATGAGCTTGCTCGATACTTTGCAACTAAGGTGGCTGACATCAGGGCGGACTTGTGTCCAGCAACCTCTAAGGGTGTTGTGGTGGGAGTGTGCGAGAGCACAAGACCTCACTTCTCCTGGAGTTCCTTTTGTCGACCGGAGTTCGTGGATATTATAAGGATCATCCATAGTATGCGCCCTACAAGCTGCAGCTTGGATCCTGGACCTACTGCCCTTATTTTGGGTTGTGTAGACATTATTGGTCCAGTATTAGTGCAAATTGTCTGGTGCTCCTTGGAGTCGGGTGAGTTTCCTAGCTCCCTGAAAGAGGCGGTGGTGACACCTCTCTTGAAGAAAGCTTCCTTGGACCCAGACTGTTTTTCCAGCTATCGACCTATCTCTAACCTTCCCTTTATTGGGAAGGTCATTGAAAAGGTCATGGCTGCCCAACTGGATGACCATTTAGCCATCCATAATATCTACGAATCCTTCCAGTCTGGTTTCCGTAAAAGACACAGTACCGAGACAGCGCTGGTTCGGGTGCTAAATGATCTTCTGAGGGCGAGAGATCCAAGGAGACGTTCTATCTTGGTTCTCCTTGATCTCTCTTCAGCTTTTGACACTGTGGATCACATGGTGTTGCTAGCACACCTGGGGAAAATTTGTGGAATGTCTGGAACCGTTTTTAAATGGTTCGAGTCATTCCTCACTGGGAGATCACAAAGAGTTGTGTCGGGGATTTTTTCCTCTGGCCCAGTCTCTTTGTTGTGTGGAGTGCCTCAGGGTTCTGTGCTGTCGCCCATGTTATTTGCAGTGTACATGCTACCCCTCGGAAACATTATAAGACAGTATGGGCTGAGGTTTCACTGCTATGCAGATGATACTCAGCTATACCCTGTCTTTGCACCCGACCAGGATGGAGCTCTCTGGTATTTAATAACTGTCTGTGGGAGATCCAAGACTGGATGGATTCTAGTTGGCTAAAAGTTGAACTGGGAAGACTGAGATTTTGATTGTGGACCTGGGTGGTCAGATTGGGAGGTCATGTGTCGGTAGCCGTCTCAAATTTTCTTGGCGGTGTGTCGCTTTGGCCTCTGAACGGGTGCGAATCTGGGTGATTTTGAGATAGCTGACTTTTCAATCTCAGGTGTCAGCCGTCGCCAAGACTTCCTTACCATCTTAGGAATATTGCCCGGTTAGGCACCTTGTTCCGCCTGACTCCTGCCAACTTTGGTCCACGCTTTTGTGTCCTCAGCTCGATTACTCGCAACGCCTTTACTTTTGGCTTACGGTTGAAATGCCACTACAGTTAATCGAGCACGCGCAGCCCGGTTTTGACTGGGACAAGCAGGTCCTGTCATATTACCCCGGTGCTCAGCGAGCTGCACTGGCTCCCAATACGGTGGTGGATCACCTTTAAAGTCATTTTAGTGACTTTCAAAGCCCTTCACGATCAGGGTACAGCCTATCTGAAAGACCTTCTGGAGTCTCATTGCCCTAGCCGATCACTCCGCTCGGCCGACATGGGGTTGTTAGAGATTCCAAGAGTGAGTTTGAAATCTTCCGGCAGTAGAGCTTTTTTTCCACTCTTTGGAATTCTCTACCTTGCCAGTTACGGGAATGCTCCTCTGTGGAGACTTTTAAAAAGGAATTAAAAACCTATCTCTGGAGAAGGGCCTTTTTTGAAAGTTAAACGCACTGCATAGTGTGTGTAATTTTACTGTAATTTATTATGTTTTTAGAATATATTTTATAATTTTCATGGTTTGTTGTTTGTATTGTTTGCTGATGTTTTTATGGACTTGTTCAGCGCCTTGATATTATGAAAGGCGCTTTATAAATAAAATTATTATTATTATTATTATTAATAATATCCCCTCCACCACTTCCCTGTACACCATGCCTAGGTTTAACCTGGCCAGTGCCAGCTGTTTCAATGTTTATCTACCAGAATGCTCACTTGATACCGACTTGTGTAATACCTGTTATCAATTACATGTACCCTGTACCCAATTGTATTTGTCTGACCACAATGTGACGTGGCACCTCTGGTGAATGCCTATTGATTTTTTGCAAATCTTTGCTAATTAACCGAAACGCAATGTATGTCTTTATGTGACAAAGTACCTTTGGAAATGAGCCTCTGGCTCAAAGGTTGTAAACTGATTCTTAAATAAATAAAATAAATAAAAATAAATAAATAAAATAATAATAAAAAAGGGACTGATCGAGGCCACTATTAAGTGTGCCAAAATCAAAAGTAAGAAAACTAAAGCCAAAATGTCCAGTTGGTTCAGAAAGGAGGTGGCAAAAGCTGTAAGTGACAAGAAAGTAGTCTTCCAGAAGTACAAACATACTCAGAAGGAAGAGGATAGGGTGGATTACTCAGCCAAGTCAAGAGAGGTGAGCAGAGTGGTTAGGGTGGCAAAGGCTAAAATGAAAGTGCAGCTAGTACAGGAGGTAAAAAACAGGGGAGAAGGCCTTTCTCCAATATAAGAGAGAACAGGAACACCAAGGATGAAACAGTCAGATTAAAAAAGGAGGGTGGTTTGGCAGAGTGTAGTAAAGAGAAGCAGAGGTACTTAGCAAGTACTTCTGTTCAGTTTTCACTAGAGAGAAGCATGGACCAGTATCATAGGGGAATGGGTGGTTGGGGGAGGCATGGGTGGTATAATTCATGCTGATGGGATACTCAAGGGTCTAAGGACCCTGAAGGTAGAAAAATCCCCAGGGACAGGTGGTGTGTGCCTAAGGGTCCTAAGGGAAATGACGGAGGCTCTGGATGATCCCTTGGCAGATCTGTTTATCACCTCTCTGGAGTCAGGGATCATGCTTGAAAACTGCACATGTGGTGCCTGTCCACAAAGATCAACTGTATCTCACAGGAAACTGGTTGAGAAGGTAGAAGACCTAGGGCTAGGGACTAGGGTTGTTGGGTAGGTCAGAAATTGGCTACAGGACAGAAGCCAAAAGGTGGTAGTGGGGGGTGGAATTCTCAGAAGTTAGGCCTGTGACTAGTGGGGCCACACAGGGCTCTTTGTTCAGTCCAGTGTTTAACATATTAATAAGCAACACTGTGGAAGAGATCAAGGGTAAGATATGGCAGTTCGCAGATGACACGAAGCTCTGTGGAAGACTGGACATGGAGGAAGGGAGACTGGAACTCTGGGAAGACCTGGCTAAGCTAGGGACGTGGTCTGGCATTGGCAACTGGGGTTCAATGCTAAAAAGTGCAGTTATGCACTTGGGGGCAAAAAACCCAAGGACCAAATACTGATTGGGTGGTGTGCAAGTATTTACTGTAGGTTAGAAGAGGAAAAGGATCTTGGTGTAATTTAACCTGAAATACTCAGCACAATGCAGGAAGGCTTCAGTCAAAGCAAATCAGATGCTGGGCTGCATACCAGGGGAAACTCCAGCAGGAAGGTGGAGATAATTGTGCCGCTGTACAGGTCTCTGGTGAGACTGCTACTGGAGTGCAGTGTGCAGTATTGGTGCCCTTATCCCAAGGATATCAACTTGCTGGAAACTATCCAGTGAAGGGCAGCCAAGATGATCCAGGAACAGCAAAGCAAGTCCTACAAGGAGAGACTCGGGGGGCTCAACATGTACTCTCTTGAGGACAGAAGAGAGAGGGAGGACATGATTGAGACTGTCCAGTACCTTAAAGATATAAACAGGTGAGCAGCAAGAGCCTCTTCAGCCTTAGTGGAAACAAGACCACTGGAGTAACAGCCTAAAGCTGGTGGGGAGAAGGTTCAGAAGGGAGATGAGGCACTTTTTTACTGAGTGGGTGGTGGCTAAGTGGAATGAGTTTCCGGAGGAGGTGATATCCCTAAAAGAAGTGGGCAGCTTCAACAGAGGTTGGGGCAGTGTGAGGAGAAAGTTGCAGGTGCTTGGAGAGATGGGAGGAGGTATTTGACAGGGATTAAGAGGGATATGGGGGAAGTTCCCTCTGTTAATGCAGTGGGAACTGCATAATCGAGCAGACTAGATAGACTGTAAGGCATTTATCTGCTGGCACATTTGTATGTTCATAGTTTTACCCTACTCTACCCCATGACCTCTTGTCCAGACAGGATTTTTCCTCTTCTCCCCCCCCCACACTCCCTGCCTTATTGCTACCCCCTGAGAAAATATTAATCCCTTTACTCAGTCCCAGCCATGCTTGAACTCATTAATGTTTTTTGCACCACCAACTCTGCTGGTAGGCTGTTCTATGGCTCAGCCACTCCTTCAATAAAATCAAACTTTCTCACATTCTTCCTGAATTTTCCTCACCACCTTGCATTCATGTCCCCTTGTTTTTGACCCACCATTCCTGCTAACTAGTTCTTTGCAGTTTACATTGTTTTTTCCTTTCAGAAACTTGCCGGTCTCCATCATGTCTCCCTCTCCCTTCTGGCCTCTAGTGAGCACATGTTTAGTTCCCTAGGCAGATCCTCATAGTATCAACCCTGCTGGCTACTAATCATTCTGGCTACTCTTCACTGCACTGTCTCCAGCCTGAGCCTGTCTTTCGCAGTCGAGGACTCCAGAACTGGGCAGTGCTCCAGACGGGATGTTACCAGTGATCTATAGAGAGATAGTATTACCTCTTTCCTCCTGCTAGAGAAACCCCTTCCAATACACCCCAAAATTCTGGTTGCCTTGCTGTAAGCCTTGTTACATTGGCTAGTTTGTTTTAGGGAGTCACTTATGATGACCCCAGATCCTTTTTCTCTAAAATAGTGACCAGCTTAACCTCTCCCATCCAGTATTCCTTCCTGGGGTTTTGTTTGCTTCATCACCTTGTACTGTTTGATATTGAATTCCAACAGCCAGAGCTTGGACAACCTTTTTAAGTTTTCTAGGTCCCTTTGCAACTCATCTACCCCTTCTCACTGTCTACCCTGCCACAGAGCATAAGTGAAGAGACATACCTTGTCCTATATTTCTTCTTCAATGTCACTGATGTACATATTGAAAATAACCAGTCCCAAGACTGACCCCGTTGAACCTCACTTGTGACCTCCCTTTCCCCAGTTTTAACCCATTAGCCACCACCATCTGTTGTCTCCCACTAACCAACTTCCCACCCATTCAGCAAGGTCCTTTGTTGCTCCCAGATCCTCTATTTCCTCAACAACATTCTGTGTGACACTGAGCCAAATTCCTTGCTGAAGCCAAAATAGAGTAAATCTACTTCTTATCCCTTATCCATGGCCATTTTATCCAGCCAAATAATACTATCAGGTTGGTCTGGCAAGACCTCCATCCTATGAACCCATGCTGCTAACTATTGTGGAGCCCATTTCTCTCCAGGTAGTCCCCTACGTCCTCTTTGACTAATGTCTCAATCAGTTTCCCTACAATGGAGGTAAGACTAAAGGGCCTGTAATTTTCAGGTTCCTCCCTGTCCCCTCCTTTGTGGAACAGCACTACTTCTGCTACATGCCAATCTTTCAGAAGCACTCTTGACTGTAGTGAGCTGTTGAATAGCCCTGCCAAGGATTCATCAATTCTAATGCCAATTCCCTGAGCACCCTAGAGTGCATCCTATCTGGGCCTGGAACCGTGTCATTTTCAAGGCTACAGACCCTTTTCTTGCTGCTGAGTACTGCTCATTATTCAGTGGGAAAGCATTACAACAACATTTAACTTTTTCTTAAAATGTAACTTACCTGTATGAATCCCTATCCGCAGTTTGAGCTGGTCATTCTGTCTATGCCGTATTTTAAATGTCTTCACTGCATCTAGAAGTGCCAGTGACATCTTGGCAATTTCCCGTGTGTGGAGTTTACCATTTCGTACTGGAAGGCCAGATACCACCATGTAAGCATCACCGATTGTCTCCACCTATGGTTAAAATGGTATTAGAATGAGTGAAACAGGAAGCCTGAAAGCCTCCGACTCTTAAGATAAAATGCAAAGAGGTTCAATCTAAATGAAATGGGGCCTGCCAGGATGCAGCATGATACTACAACATTCTCCATCAGAGTCAATGCAGGAAACTAGGCAATTTCAATGGTGGTCAGTTCCTTTTGTCATTCAGTAACCTAAGATATTGCATTGTATCCTTACAGGTTTCACTGAAGCAGTGTCTTCATACAGTATTTAGTACTATAGTAGATTGCAATTTCCCATCACACCTGTACAATGGAGATCAAAGCTTTGGAAGAAAACAAACTTTATTCACTCACTCTTGTTTGTTGGGCAATTAGAAATGTTACAAGATAATCCAGTTTAGAAGCTCTGCAAGTAAGTTGAAGTTTACATTTTAATCAGGTCTGAAACCTAAAAACTGGTGACAACAAAATTAATTAAAAAAACATGTTTCTCACAAAGTTAGAAAAGTAAAACATTGCAAAGGACAAGTTTATTAAAATCATATTGTATGAATTTTCACACTATAATAGGACTCAAATTACTTTCTATTTCTTTCCATGCAGTTAATAAGCCACTGCAAGGCTATTTTGAAAATCCAATTGTAGAACCAAAAGGAAAAGCGTGACTCCTGCTGGGATTTGAACCCAGGGACCTTGCCATTCTATGGCATGCTCTTAACCACTTGCGCCATAGGAGCCCCAAGTCATTAAGCTTCCTGTATTTTCTCTTGAAACACACACATTCCTTTCATGGTGTTACAAAACAGCAACTAGCCAGTCTCTCAAGACTCAAATTACTTCCTATTTCTTTCCATACACTGCATGCAGCAAGCTAGTGTGGAAAGCATGATTTTTATGCTAAATTGGAAAAGACTGCATGCATGTAGCATGCATGCAAAAAGCAAGTGGTCACTGATAATTGCACACGTAAAAGTTAGGTGACTTGCTCAGGATCACACCATATACAAGTGGGGGTTCATGAGATTCAAACCCAGGTCTTCATTCCTCCAAGTCTCTTGGACTGCAGTTCAGTTTCTTTAACCACCAAGCCATACTGCCTGCACACATATGGTTCACTTGTACTTCAGTACATACTGTATCTGAATACATCTGCACGCATGCGGCATGCTTGTAACCACTGTTATACTTTTCAGTTTTCTTCACTCCCTCATCTCAGTTTCACAGTTGAATTATAGCACACATACCAATGGAAACACATGTGTTTTTCCCACCTCCAATACACACACTTACCCACAAAACCACTTAATTACTTCTGTCTGGCCTGTACTTCTAATATTTTCTCTCCTTAGTTTTGAATGCTTCCACGCAAACAGACTTTAAGGTGCAAACACAAAAGTAGCAATAACTTGACACATACCCACATGGTCAGTCCCCCCACCCCATGCACACACACACTGTAGTGGGTATGGAGATGCTGCTACAGACAACCCACCAAGTATAGATATAAGTAAACAGTGTCTTAATTGAGTACTAGTGAGCCAGAGGCAGGAGTCTTTAAGAGATGATGTCCATGGGTCAGAGTGCTGGGGTTCACTCCCTTGAAATGAATGGAGTTATTTTTTATTACTATTTTATACATTATGATGGTGAGTTGAAGAATAAGGAAGGCCACTGTTCTACTAACAAGGCCCTTATTAAATGAGCGGTGGCCTTCATTAATCTCCAACTCTCCATCAATAATGTATAAAATAGCAATAAAAAAATACCTCCATTTATTTCAATGGTGCACACCCCTGCAGTCTCCTTTGTCCTTTGTCATAATATGCCTAAGTGTTGGGGTGTGGAGGTCAGCTTCACTGGGGGGTGCATAAGCCTGACTATAGTGGGGCTCCAATAGTCTGTGTATATCATACTGCTCAACTGTCCGTGAATGCAAGAGACAGTGCTAGAATGTCTGTAACATCTCTAAAAGGTACAACTTATTTGTTTTGACTTAAAAATGATATGCAAATCAGGAAAAATTAAAATGTATAAGATTCATCTGTGTATGCCCCAGAGCAGTGCATCAAATTTGGGCTTAAACCCACCTAGTTACTGATCAATTTTTTTACTGGCTGACGTTCTGCCCTCCCCCCCAAAAAAAGGAACTTTGTCCTGATTTTTCTCCCTGACTCCATTCCATTCAATACCTGTCCCTATGGGTCATGAAGCCACTCAGAGGTGAAGAAATGTGAAAACACATCAATATTTCAGTCCTTCCTCCTTCTCCAATCCCCCTGTAAAAAATTATTTACTTTTACTTACCCGGCGATATGGCCAGAACTTGCAGCCTGGCACAGTGCACCATCAGTCCAGTTTTCATTCCACTCCCCCTCTCTCCTTCCACAGAAGCTGGATACTAGAACCCACTATCACAGGTCACCATCATGGTCTGTGATCAAGTTACCTCACCAACCAAACCCACCCAATCTGGGTTGCTTGCTTCTTGCTTGGTTGTTGCTATGTCTGCTGCCACACTGCACTGATCAAGGCCTATGAAGGCCACCTACACCACTGTCACCACTGCTGCTAAGCCTAGCTTGCTGCCATGGGGGTCTGTGCTGCTTTTTTATTTTTTTTGCAAGGTGAGCCTAGTAGAGTAAGTAGGTAGCCTAGTCTTGAGTTAGCTTCTATCTCACCCTCTGCCCCTTCAGCCACCAGGGAAGACAGAGACTCACTAAAAGTAGACCAACAAAAATATGCTGCCACAATATTGCTATTGAGAGTTCAGTGCTCACCAACTCCTCCAAGCTGTAGTGTACAGTTTGTATACTCTGTGGTGGGAAAGACAGTGTCACACTTGCAAGACTCATGTGCTCTTCCTTGAGTGGAGCTCATCCACATCACATGTGATTGTGCTGCCACTAATAGGAGGAGAGAGTGGACAACACAATATAGGCACAATCAAGTTGTGAGAGTACCTGCAACATGAGCACACACAGGCCAGGTGGGCACTTATTGTGCAAAAGATTAAATCCAAATATAATGCCATTATTGCCACACCATAAGAACAACCTAGGCACAAATATGAGTGGGGGGGTAACTAACCCCCCCTGCTGCACCTAAATGGCACCCCTGCTTTATGACAGAAATTCATTCTCCGGTACTAATGGAATGGTTTCCACAGTGTTCTGAGGAACTGTGACTCCATTGTTTCATGATGTGTCCTGATCATCATGTGGGTTATTGTCCCTAATTGTCCCTCATTTCAGTGATAAAATATGATATATGGTGCATGCTTTCAAGATCCTACTGAGCACACAGAGTGCTGAGCATGGCCATAGTGTATATGCTCAATGCGGAATGACAAAGGTAAAGAGAGATGAAACAGTCATGGAGAAACACATTTGTAGCACTAAATATGCTTAAGGAATTTGCATAATCCAAAACAAAAATGATAGGCTTCACAACACAGAGGTCCCTCTTTGTACATCTGGAATGCGGGATGTTGACTGGCTAAATCCTAGGCATTTAATGCAATAAGCAAACAATACTTTACAAATTAATGGTAATTTAATGACAAAAATCAAAAGGCATTAAACAACTTGCAAAAGGATCAGAAATAATGAATTTACCTAATTTTTATGGAATTTAAATAAAAATGTATTTTAATGGCTCTAATTGCTAGTAGTAGTATAAGAAATAGAAACAGATGTGTTTTTTAGATGATATTTGCACCAGCTTAGCTGTTGCACAAAAGCAAGCGTGCAGCACCTGAACCTGATGTGATATTTAAATGATGTTGACACCAGCTTAACTGCTACACTCATGCCAAGCGTGCAACACACAAATCTGATGTAATTTTTAGAAGATGTTCACACCAGCTTATCTGCTGTACACATGTCAGGCTTGCAGCATGCAAACCTGATTTGTTTTTTAGACCTGGTTCGCTTAGGATCACTTTGTGTATGCGAACCGCATGTAAACATTGCACAATTAAGCATGTGGCATGTATTCTGCATGTACACAGCACACATATATTTCTGTAAGGGTATACACATAATAGATGTGTTGTAATTTGGCATCATTTAGAATATCCTACAGTACTTCATTGCCTAAGGCTCCAAATGCTGCCCAATGTACTTTTACTAATGCCTGTAGATATTGCTTGGCATTGTGCCAAATGATAAGGTTTCATGGAACCGACATTAAGTTATTGTATAATGACCAGTATCCGCTGGTGGCAGAGAATCCAATTATGTAATAGTAGAAAATATAAGGAAAGGTGCTATTGAGTTTGTGATAGTTTTTCATGTTTGTGTGGTCAGTGTACAGTATGACATTTGATACTTTGATGATTTACTTCCACACTGCTGAAAGGGCGAGAAACTGAACTCAAAGAGAACAGCTAACAACATACATGAACTTCAAAAGTTATTTCTTTAAAAATGATGTGTTATCAATTGAGTATGCAACAGGCTAACACAACAAAATACATGATTTAGCAGCACTTGTGTGGAGGCAGGAAAGCATAATTCCTTTAAACGCACCTGGGTATGCATTAATGCTTATGAAATAAAAGCCCCTTTATTGGCTTATTGCACTGATATAATGGAACAAGTGTGTGGGAGTAAACTATAAAAATATATTTAAATCTATTTATAAAATGGTTTCATGTCAGTTCTGACTCCTCATTAGTCAGGACACCGTCACAGGCTACTACATTAACTTAGCTTATAAAATAGGCACCTAAAATAAAATGCTGTGATTGGTTGAGACCTACCACATGACTGTGCATCAATCTAGCTCGCCACACACTCATCCTGGTACTTAGACTATACCACTGCAAGAAATTAAAACTTATTTGGCAGCCTTTTTTCTCCCTCAGTAAACATTCACTGTGGTTTTCTAGCCAGTACCCACACTACAGCAATATATCATCCGCACTCTTCCCCCTGCCACCAATGCCAGCAACCAAAACAAAACTAAATGTACTTAAAAGAAATTAAGTTCACTTGTTTTTATCAGCAGAATTTTTCATTGCTTTCTGAAAGCCAGGTTTCAGCTACCTTTTTATCTCGTGGTCACACTGTTCAACTCATGCTTCTCCCACCAGTATTTTATACATAAATAAAAAAATAAAATGATAACCTCTGTCATTTGCCTCCTCACCAATGATGATGGTAGCTGGTGGTGGTGGGGGGCCTGGTCCAGAGCTCTGTCCCACTACAGCTATACATGTGGCTGAAATGGTTGCTTCTTCAAAGCTACCAACTCATTGTTAGTAATGCTCTCTCTCTCTTTCTTCCCAGACATGTAATTTCTCACTCTGTCTCCAGCACCCACCACAAAAGACAGTACCGACACAACAACTCTTCTGGCAACTATTAGGCAGCCCTTATCTAAGTAACATAATAGTAATACAACACAAAGACACAGGGGAGGCAGCACTGTAAAAGGAAAAAAATACAACTACGGATAGTGCATCTGGCCAACATACCCAAACCAAACTTTTAAATGCAAAGAAGTCCCAGAAGGTGGAAGGACTATTTTAGATGAAAAATCCCACATTAATTTTAACTTTTATCATTTTTAAAAACCCATTTTACAAGCACAATAACACACTCCAGGGTGTGCATTATGTTAGAGCACCACACTTCCCAGGTGGTTGAAGGGACTAGGAATGTGGCCTTATGCCTCACAACACACCTGGGGCATGTTGCAATTTAGTATAATGCACATCCTGTCATGCATTACTGCTAGCATCTAACCCAGCTAAGAAGACACAATAGAGGTACATTAATTGAGAGCACAACCAGTCAGGGTCAGAAAGGTCAGTATGCAAATTACATTTTCCTATGGTTAAAAAGATCACAATGCAAATCAAACAACAGAGAAATGCCAAAAAGAAATCATGCAGATAAAAAAAAAACACATTATTCCCCCACAGTAACATTGCTCAAGAATACCATACTGTTAAAGAAATCTATCCGACAGCTTTGAAAAACATAAGTACTTCCTGCTCATGAATCCAAACCCAAAAAGCCTCAGTGCTGCTTACACAAGAAAAACATTTTAAACAACTAATAAAACACAACATATATTTCAAAACTATGATTCTGCAAAAAACCGTATGAGAAGTACTGGAAGTTAAAAGTCAGGAATACCTTTTTAAAGCAACCACATAACCCACTCTTTGCAGTGCAGCCACACACAACTACTGCATCTTACCAGCTACCACTTTATCCCTGCCACCTATCAAATGATGCTAATGCCCTAAACCCAACGCTTTTTGATACAGCATCAAATAACAACACTATTGTACTGCTGAAAAATAACAGTACTAAACATTGTATAGGTGGAATAAGGCCATTCCATAAGGAGATTCTTCCATATCAATGTACCTCATTGTGGTTGAAGTTCCTTGCCCTTCTGGCAAAGGACTCTAACCCACCACTCAGTACATTAAGGTAGCATAATCCCCCCTCAGTCATGCCTTACTCCTTACATAATTCTGTAAATGTATGCAGCTTTAATTGACCAGAAAAAATAGTCCTTCTGACTGAATGGCAGGTGCAACACTCACCCTCACTCTGCCAAGCTATCTCTAACAGAACTATGGGGTTCAGGTTTGTAACCCCCTTTGCCCCATCAATTAAGCACCATAGAAACATAGAAACATAGAAGTTGACGGCAGATAAGGACCGCAAGGCCCATCCAGTCTGCCCATTTCTTTTTCTACCTTATAAATGTGCCATCGGCCTTTGCTATGTCAGTGACCTATCTATTCATAGTCATTTGTATTGCTCCCTTATGCCTATCCCATGCCTGTTTGAAGCCCTGCACTGTATTCATAGCCACTACTTCTTGTGGTAAGCCATTCCATGCATCTACCACCCTTTCTGTGAAAAAGAATTTCCTCACATTCCCCTTAATCGGCCTCCTCTAATCTCATGCTGTGTCCTCTTGTCCTGCTATTTTTCTTATATTTAAACATGTTAGACTCTTTCACCTTGTTTATGCCCTTAAGGTGTTTAAATGTCTCGATCATATCACCTCTCCTCCTTTTGCTCAAGGGTATACATATTGAGCTCCGTTAATCTGTCCTCATATGTCTTCTGATGCAGTCCCTGCACCATTTTGTTGCCCTTCTCTGGACTGCCTCAATTTGGTTAATGTCCTTGTGAAGGTGTGGCCTCAATACTGCAGTATCTCAGATGGGGCCTAACCAATGTCTTGTACAGAGGATTATTACCTCCCTCTTACGACTTGTGATACCCCTACTAATACACCCTAACACCCCTAGCCTTACCTACTGTTTTAGAGGTCTGCTTGATGATTTCAGGTCATCAGTGATGATGATGCCCAAGTCTCTTTCTTCCTTTGTGACTGCTAGCAACTCCTCCCAGCCTATAAGTGGCTTCAGGGTTTCTCTTCCCTATGTGCATGATTTTGCACTTCTTTGCATTAAATCCCAGTTGCCACTCTTCTGACCATTCTGCTAGTTTATCCAGATCTCTTCTCATTCTGCCCACCCCATCTGGATCATCTACTCTGTTGCAGATCTTGGTGTCATCTGCAAACAGACAAGCCTTACCCTCTAGTCCATCTGCTAGGTCACTAATGAAGATGTTGAATAGGACTGGCCCCAGGACTGATCCCTGAGGTACCCACTTGTGACTTGCATCTCTTCTGACTGTATACCATTTACCACCACTCTCTGTTTTCTGCCAGTCAACCAGTTTGCCACCCAGTTGACCAACTTCTGACCACCCGAGCCTACCTAGCTTATTTATCAATCTTCTATGTGGAACAGTGTCAAAGCTTTGCTGAAGTCAAGGTAGGCAACATCAACTGCTCCCCTTGGTCCACCACTCTGGTTACCCAGTCAAAGAAATCTATGAGATTAGTTTGACAGGACCTTCCTTTGTAAACCCATGCTGTCTTGGATCCTGTGCCCTAATGGTTCCAGGTGTTGCACTATCCTTTCCTTAAGGAGTGCTTCCATAATCTTGCCCACTACTGAGGTAAGACTGACCGGTCTGTAGTTCCCGCCTCCTCCCTGCCTACCACTCTTGTGGAGTGGGATCACATGAGCCCTTCTCCAGTCTTCTGGGACCTCTCCTGTGCTCAGAGACTCACTAAACAATTCTGCTAATGGCTCTGCTAGTTCCTCCTTTAGCTCCTTAGGTACCCTGGGATGTATGCCATCAGGTCCCATTGCCTTATCCACCCTGAGCTTAGCAAGCTCTTGTAGGACCCTTTCTTTGTGAAGGGGAGTAAGCTCACCTCCCTCCCCCTGTGTCCATGATGCTGAGCTGTGGGCCCTGCCCTACCTTCTCTTCAGTGAATACTGAGCAAAAGTATCTATTTAGGATAGATGCCTTTGCAGGGTCCTCCTCCTCACATGCTCCCTTTCTCCATTAAACTAGCAATCCTCTGGACTTTCTCCTTTCACTAATGTATCTATAGAAAGTCTTGTCACCTTCTTTTACTGTTTGTGCTAGTGTTTCCTCAGTTTGGGACTTTGCCTGCCTTACTGCCTTACCTGCTTCCCTTAGGGCAGTTTGGTATGCCCCCTATCTTCATCCCGCTGTGTTCCTTTATTTTCTGAAGGCCAGCCTTTGGCTCTGACCTTTCTGCTACTGTATTTGAGAACCAAAGTGGTTTCCTTCTTTTTTGCACTTCCTTTTCTGTCTAACACAATGGGATGTTGCTTCAAGTATTGTATCCTTAATGCTTGCCCACTTTGCCTGTACCTCCTCACCTGTGTTTCTTTTTGCCAGGGCTAGCTTAACTCTGTTGGCCATCTTATCAAAGTCAGCTCCTCTGAAGTCCCATATTTTTGCCTTGGAATGGGATGATTTAGATGTAGTAGCCAAATTGAACCATACCATGTGATGGTCACTGGCCCCCAGGTGACCTTCTCACCTGGAGATCTGTGATCCCTTCTTTGTTAGTCAGTACTAGATCTAGGATAGCCCTGTCTCTTGTGGGTTGCTGTACCAGTTGTTTGAGGCCCTCCCCTGCAGGGTCCACTATGAGTCTAGTTCTGGCAGATGTTCCTGCTGGTATTGACCAATCTGTATCTGGCATGTTGAAGTCTCCCATTATCAGAACCTCCCTTTAGCTGTCATGTTTTGTATATCTTCTAACAGTAATGTGTCTATGTCCTCCTCTGGTCTTGGGGCCTGTAGACAACCCCAGTTCTTATGGCTGTCCCATTTCCTGTTTCAGGGTGACCCACAGTTCTTCTGGCTCCTTATGTGTATTCTGAATTTCTGTAGCTTTGATATTTTCATTAACATACAGGCCTCCTCCTCCCCTTTTTGCACCTCGGTCTCTTCTGAACAATACATAGCCAGGTACTGAAGTCTCCCAAGTGTGGTTACTGGTAAACCACGTCTCACTAATTGCTACTATGTCCAGTTTAGCCTCTGACATTATTGCCTTCTGGTCTGGGATCTTATTTCCCAGGCTGTGAGCATTTGTGTACATGATTTTCCATTGGCCAGATTTTGGTGTGTTAGTTGTTGGGTGAGGTTTGGCATTACCCTGTGCATCGTGTGGGAGACAAACCTTTTTTCTTACCTGGTGATGCAAATGAGCAGCAAACACACTGAATTCCAGTTTGACCACTAGCTGAGGGGAGGGGTCTTCCCATTCAGCATGTGGGTGCTGCACCCTCTCCCCATTTGCTAGTTTAAATATTCTGCAAAGACGCCAAACTTCTGCCCAATGCACTGACTCCTCTTTAGTCAGATGCAGTCCATCAAATTTAAAGAACTTTCGCTCCCAGAACTGTTGCCAGTTCCCTACAAATCTGTGTCCTTTTCCTGGCACCAGTCCTTGAGCCATGTGTTTAGCTCCCTATCTCCCTTCTCTGACCTTCCGTCCATCTGCTCCTTCTCCCAGACTGGCAGGATCTCAGAGAAGGAGATGCCGGACGAAATAGATGATAGTTTGTCACCCAGCCTAGTCAGGTGTTCCTTGGTCTCCACAACTGACCGGCTGGCGAGATCATTAGTCCCTATGTGTACTAGGACATCAATGTTTTCTCCTGCTTTGTGAACAATTTTAGTAATGCGGTCAGTGTCTCTCCATGCTGATGTACCTGGGAGACATCTGACCATCACCCTGGCTGGAGATGGGTATCAACTCCCGAATCATGGAGTCTCCTATGATCAGAAGTTTTTGGATTTTTGTACTTGTTTAGTTTTGGTTCCTGTTTTGGGTGAGTATTGTTGTGCTAGCTCCTGTGCCGAGTGTCCTGCTCTGCAGTGTCTTCTGCCTCTTTATTTGATTTCAGAGATAGAGGCAGATACCTGTTTGTAGTGTTTATATGGTTTTGGAGGTAATGTGTTGGAGAGCAGAGAGTGATGGGGCACCTGATTGCTCCTCCTAACCACCTGCCAACCTCCTGGACCAACTACCCTCTGCGGTTGAGGTTTTCTGTTGGATGCTGGGGAAATGGCGGGTGGTTTTATAATGTATTTCCTTCAATATGAAATTTGAGTGCAATCTCTGCCCATGCTGCCGAGCTGAGACCCTAAGATCTCCAAAGGCCCAGCATGTAGGACAGTGTCCTAAATCCTGTAAGAATGTCCTTCTGAAAATTGTTCCACAGTACCTGCAGTTAATGAAATCCATTCCAAATAAGTTGCTGGGTTTGTAACCTAGTCAGAGTAATTAGAAGGAAAAAAAAAAAGTAATGGTTTAATTGTGCTTTTGTTTAACTTGTCATAACAAAGTTAAATTACTAGTGCCCTGTAAATGAGATCACCTTTGGGCCCCACTGATCCGCCCCTTCCTGCTCTGCCACAGGAAATGTCACAACTGTGGTACCCTATAAATGGAGTGTGCTGGGGTGGTTGGGGATGGGGTGGGTGGCTGGGCCTCTCTGCCTAAAAAGAAGAACCACGGACGAAAGAACAAGGAGGTAAGAGCAGAAACAATCAGTCAACAACAAATGCAGTAACCCTGAAAGCTTAACCTAATGTTAGATAAAACTGTAAAACCTGTAAAGCACCACCTGTAATAATTTCAGAGAAGATATACCCTGTAAGAAACACTTTGCTCCAGAGAAAAATAAAGCAGTAACAGAGATATACCTTGCAAAAGACAATTTGAATCAGAAGATTACAGCAGTAATCTGTTAGCACACACCTGTAGGCACACCTTGTAATAATGCAGAAGAAGGTATACCAGCAACAACAATTTAAATCAGAGAAAAAATAAAGCAATGAAATGTTAGCAACAAACAGTAGCAATCCCTGTGAGTAAAAAATAAAAACACCACCACACAGTAAATCTGCTTAGCCAAACTAAGTCTTAATCCTTCTCCCTTGCTCTGGTAAATTTCTCTACTCTGCCTTTCAAGCAGTCTTAGAAGGAAAGAGCTCAGGTGAAGCTAGGTGCCTTGGCCAGCAAACCAAGTCTTCTACCAGCACCCTTACCACTCATCTGTTCAAAACTATCCTTGAGGCACACAGTAATAAAGATTTACTTTGTTACAGCGGCCAATGCTGTACAACCTAGACCTACTACTGTCTAACCAACTGCATAAAATCACTGGGACCGCCATTCTCCCCAGTTTCCTCAGTGAGAACTCCTCTATTCTGTTCCGCTGGCATGGTTATGTCAAAAAACCTCCTCCAAAAACAATCCCTAGGTGCTGACTCAAACTGGGGTGTCTCACTTGTCTAAAGTCCTACCTGTCTCATTGGGATTAGTCTCCACTCACCCAGACCCCAGACTTTGACTCTGCCCCCAGTTATCTTATCACATCCTTCAATACTGCCTGTCACATTGTTGCCCCCTTTCCTAAATGCCGTGTGAAAAGCATCAGCACCCCTTGGATAACCCAGCCTCTGCTTTCTTGATGAAGCAGTGGGACAATCTATGGCACACAGCCATTGACTCTGGTAAGGCCACGGATCGGCAATTATACAGAGAGGCCCAAAATAAGTGCACACGGACTATCCGTAAAGCTAAGGGGGTGCATTACCAAACTGCCTTGTCTTCCTCCTGGGGCTCCCTCCGTGACTTCTGGAGGAACATAAAGGAGCTAAATGGTAAGGCCACCCCCCACCACAAGTTTATACAGGCCAAACCCTCTCCACTGACCCTACTTTCATTGCAAAAACCCTTAACTCCACTTTTGCTAACCTTAGCTCTGTCCTAACACCAAACGTCTTTGATCCAGCACTGCCCTGTATCCCTGTCAATCACTCCCACCCCCTTTCTACTTCCATATTGTCTAGGAGATGGAAGCCATGCCCCACCTCCAAAAAGCTCTAGCAAGTGTTCCAATACTGGTACCCCTCTTGGCGTCATGTTAAGGTCCCTAACCTCACTGCTAAACTGTTCCCTCTGTCTGAGGCAATTCCCGTCTGCCTGGAAGGAAGCCCTTATCACTCCAATCTAAAAAAGTGGGGATCGCTCCTCTCTGGGTAACTACAGCCCAATCTCCATTCTCCCTCCCCTCTCTAAGGCTTTAGCGAGACTTGTCTCTGACCAGCAGAAGGAGCATTTGGCATCCCATAACCTCTTTTGTATTGAGCAGCACAGATTTTGTGCTGGTCATAGCACCTTTACTGTGCTTGTTGAACTCTCCTCCTTCTTTCACTCAGCACTTGATAGTGGTCATGTGGCTGGTGCCATCTTCCAGAACTCTCCAAGGCCTTTGACACTGTGTGTCACTCCTTCTCCTTGCTATCCTTGCCCAGCTTGGACTCTCCCAGTCTGTCACATCCTTCCTTGCAGCTACCTCTCTTCCTGCTGCCAACGGGTGAAGGTCAGTGACACTATCTCCTCCAGCCTCCCCATTCTCTCAGGTGTTCCCCAAGGATCCATCCTTGGCTCTCTTCTTTTCTCTCTCTATCTTAACTCCCTACCGTCATCCTGCTCCACCCATGTCCTTCTCTACACTGACGATGCGGTTCTTTTCGGCTCCCACACTGATCCCCTCACTCTCCAGTCCTCCCTTCAAACTTCCTTTACCCAAGCTGAGGCCTGTTTCACGTTGGTCTGCCTGGTCCTCAATCAAAAGAAAACTAAGACCAGGCTCCTACACCATCCTCAAAGCCAACATTGTAGCCTTCAGCTGGACATACGCTCCTCCACTCAACTTACCATTGAACAGGCGCCCACCTTTAAATACCTTGGGGTCACCATTGACTCCTCTGTCTCCTTCCAGGAACATATCATGGTCCTCTGCTCTACAGCCAATGCTTGCATCAGCCAACTCTACCAGCATAGGGACTGATTCACCCCTGAGGCCCTTTGACTTGCTGTCACCTCCTCAGTCCTCTCACTTTTGGACTATGGTCTCCCAGTCTATGGTGCAGCCTCAAACACAGCCCTCAACAGGGTCAGGACTATGCTAAACAAAGTGTGCCACCTGATGGTGGGTTGTGATTGCCGTAT
Source organism: Neoceratodus forsteri (assembly GCA_016271365.2). Lineage (NCBI taxonomy): Eukaryota > Metazoa > Chordata > Ceratodontiformes > Ceratodontidae > Neoceratodus > Neoceratodus forsteri. The sequence continues at coordinate 380,060,514 of CM057449.1, forward strand.
CCACTCTTGTGTCCTCTATGACCATGCTGGCATCCTTGACTTTGACAAATGACTTCAAAACCAGTCCTGTTTACTCACCAAAAAAATCTTGTCCAACCTTGCCTCCCCTGGACTCACTGCACTGCTCCTGCCTGCCCGCCCATCAGTATCTACCTGCCAAACTGCTAGAACCACACTGCTTGTACCCAGGGTCAAAGCTTCCCTTGCCCAGTGATCTTTCTGCTATCAAGCTCCTTTCATCTTCAATTTGCTCCATCACCCTTTCTCTAGCATCTCCAGTCTAGGCCCCCTCCTCTAGCACCTCCGTTCTCAACTTTCCTGCTCTTGCATTCACACTTACTCCTAACCTTATTGTGCACTGTCTGCTGCTCTTTCATTGCTCACTTCCATTATCCCCTTATGACAATGAGCCCTATGGTCCTGCTTCCCCTCTTTCCTCCACCCCCTCCACCTCCCTGACCACATCCCATGCACTAGTCTGTTTGTCCTGGCCTAAACTGCCTCTATGCCAAGTGCTTTTCAATTGTTTATTTGATTTATGTATACTGCTGTACTGATTTTACTTACCTCTGTTAACCTATGCATGCCTGTAACCACCATTGTCTTACCTGTACAACTGAAGTTCTGTGTTGTATTGTTTTTTACTTGACATAGAACCTTTGTAAAGCAGTCTCTGACTCAAAGGTCTTCTGAATCTCTCAATAAATAAATAAATAAAATAATCCTCATGTATTCAGTTTGAATCCTGATTGCGAATGGATGGTTTCAGTCTCAGCAGTGTTTTGCAGTTTCACATAATGCATTACTGAAATGACGATGCTGGCATTTGCGACTGGGAGTTATACTGGCAAGATGATCATCATGTAATGTTAGACAGTGTAACAAAGTAAATCTTTACTACTACAGTATGTGCCTTGAGGGTAGTTTTAAATAGATGAGTGAAGAGGAAACTGGTGCTCAGATGGGTGGGTGTTTTTTTAAGAAATTAAAAAGAGCAGGCAGTGCTGATGCCAGGGTAAATTGGTGGTATGATTTTACTTTAAGTAAGAAGATTGTTGTTAGGTCAATTAGGGTGGTTTAGTGATAAATAAAGCTGTGCAGAATGGGAACATTCCAAATCTGTGGAATTTCGACAACATTTCACAAAGTTCTGTGAAATTTCATGAATTTTACAGAATTGTTAAAATTTAGTAATTTGAATATATCTCAGCTGCCGTTCAATCTAGAGCTCTGAAATGTGGAATGTGTACTCTTTGAGACAATGGCCATTAACTTGCCAAATATCATCAGATTTAGGGGATAGTTTCAAAAGTATAAGTGCTGAAATGTAGTCATTTTAATGTTTGTTTGAAATTTCATGAACATTTTAATCTGCATATACCTTAACCATCTATTGGATCAAAGATCTTAAATTAGGCATTATTTCTTGATGATAGGTGTTTTAACAATGTCCCAAAGTTCATGACAATATGATACATCATCTCAAAATTATATTTGCTAAAAATATGTCATTTAATTTTTTTCAGGAAATTTCCTGAAATAATTTCATCTGCATATAACTTAGGCACCTTTAAAACTAGGCACGTGTAAATTAGTATGGATAACCTTTTATAATTCTTATAGAATTACCTAAATATAGACAGAATTAGGTAAGAGATTTTTAAGTTACGGGGTTCAAAACTTACCCTGTAAATATTTGCAAAACCTTGTAAAAACTATCAAAAATGTGGATGCTTGTAACTTCTCTGCTCTTGCATGCACAGAGTAAACATTTGACATGCACACCCATAGTCAATGTATCCTGGTGTCTAACACAACTGGCTAAATTGGTTAATCAGTTTTAGTTTTGCAGAATAAAAAAAATGATTAGTAACATTTTCTCACATGTTTATATTAGCATATACTGTACATGAAGCTTCCATAATTTGTGTGGAATTTAACATTAACAATGCACATATCACTACTTCATTTGATAAGCTGTGCTGAGCTTTTTGCAGTCCTGCTGTTCCTTTTCTGGTGACTATTCCCCCTCTTCTCTTTTGGCATAGCCAGATTGACTCAGTAAAACTACTGATCCCACTGATATCCTCTTTGTTAATAAAATTGGCACACATAGTCTCCTTGTAAGGTCTAAGAACCTGACAAATTTAATGGTATTGCACTCTCTAGTTTTAAAGTTTCAGGGGTTTAAAAATCTGTAGTTTAAATTCTTGCAAAATTAAAAGTTTTAAATGTTGTGAAAGTTTGACCACTTTTAATTCAATCCCATTTAAAGCTGAAAATATGAACTTTTTTCAGGAATAACCATGTGATATAGTAGTTTAAACGTTTCAACTCTGATTAAATTTGGATTTGTAGTTTTAAAATTAGAGGGAAATTTACATTTTGACAACTTGTGTGGCAGGCTATAACTCAGTTCCGTTTAAGGATAGAAATCTGAAACTATGTGTACATGTGGTGATAACCTGTATACCTGTTAATTTTTGTAACATTTCAATGAATACTATTGAAATTATACTAAAATTACAGAGATCCAAATTTTAGCAAAATATCTGGCTACCTATAACAGAGCTCCAATTGAAGCATGAGTCTTAAAACGTGTTTTATATATGCATTCTAGGTGCTTCTCTAATTCCTGATATTGTGGATAGATTTGGATAAAAATGTTAAAATTATCTCAAAATAACTGAAAATTAAATTTTGATTAAAAGTTTGGCTACCCATCTCTCTGTCCCCTTTCCATCTACAGTTCCAAAATGTGGTACACTCTTATAAGCCATGGGTACTGTTAAATTGTTTATCTTCTAAATATGTTGTTATTTGGATGGGTACTTTTAAAATTATAGTGCAATAACTGAATTTTAAACTTTTGCAAAATTCCATGGAATTTCCACAAAAATTCCACAGAATCAGAATGGTCATTATGGGACATTCCATGGACAGACTTTTATATTCCACACAGCTCTAGTGATAAACCATGTGTTTACTGGGGGTTAATGAATAGTCAGGTGATGCATTTATATCAATGAAGTCAGAAACATTCCAAAGGATTCTAAAGCCCATTTTATAATAGGAAGTATGGTGCGATCATAAGCAGTAGAAACATATGTGTTTTACTAAATGTTATGATCTGCAGTATACTGAACTCATTTTAAAATATATATGAATCAATACCAATTTATATGCAGTTTATTCTTACATGAGTGACATACTCAGCAGATTTCATGGATTATAATAGGACTTTTCCAGGTAATACACATTAAGTTACTAAGTGCCACATTTGCCTGAAGATAGAAACAGCCTTTTACATGTTGGCAGCAATAAAAAAAACTTGCACTTACCACTACACCTTATATTATAAGAACTGAGCCCACTCCATGCTATTGGAGTTAAAAGCCAAAACGTAGTAAATATCCAGGTTAAAAAAGGGTACAAAGGTTATATATATATATATATATATACATATACATATATATCTATCCCCCACGGTGCAAAAAAAGCAAACTCTCCCCAATGGCATTTTGTACTCCTGTGGGTACTTTTTCAAGTATAGTTTCCCTTGAAAAAGTACCCGCAGGGAGTACAAAACACCACTGGAGACAGTTTGCTTTTTTTTTGCACTGTGTGGGGTGATATATATATCTGTTGTGCCTGTTTTTAACCTGGGTATTTAATAAATTGTGGCTATTAACTCCAATAGCATGGAGTGGGCTTGGTCCTTATAATATAAGGTCTAGTGGTAAATGTGAGGCTTTTTTCTTTCTGTCAAGTCATTTTGTTGCCACACTGCACTACCAGTACTAGGGCAGCCAATTTCTTCTCTTCAATTATTTTAGATGTTGGCCCAATTAAAAGATAACATGTCATCTAGTTTGTGCATCCAAAGATGTACTATACTGTCATTCTCAAAAAAGCAATGAGCATGTTGAAGCAAATTCCAGAAAATTTTATTTAAAATACTATAAAGTCATTAAAGCAGCAAAGCATGATACAGGTCAATATTATCACCTATACTTTTTTCTTTTATTTTAGACTGCTGCCTGTCTCCTGCCTCATATGATGCACTTTTTTTCCACATTCTGAGTCTGCTTTAGCAATTGTTCATGTTTAAAATAATGAAAGGAGACTCATTTTAGTATGGCTTGAACCATGTGTTCATCAGTATTCTCGGCAGTTTGTGTACACTTTTCCCATAAGGTCAGGGAGCAGTATCTGCTGCATGCTAGTTCACTATAGTCACAATCAATGTAATCTTTAACAAAGGGTGTTGAAAAACAACAGAGAATAGTTATGAAAAGCTGATCTGAGCCATATGATTTTAACTGCTAAAAAAGTGTTAGAGCAGACTCAGAATGTGGAAAATGGGTGTCATAGTAGTCAAGAGATGGGGACAACAAAATTAAAACAACAGGTGTAGGCTAGCACTGCTACTTTAACTTGAAATTAAAAAAAAAAACTAATTGTTACTTTGAACTCATGGTTTGGTACCTAAAGTTTCAGTCACTGGTTTTATTAAAATAAAAGTCTCCTTACCTTGTAAACATCAAAATTATCAATGATTGCATCAAAGCATGTATATAGATCATTCAGCAGGGTCACAACCTACCAGAAAAGAACAAATGGGAATTTATTGCTGAGTCCATAACTACACTCCACTTGAAATATGCCTAAACTGTTGTATACTGCAGACATCTGGCAATATCATATGTGAAGCCTAATACATGTTTGCACAGCATACCATACTTATTTCATCCCTTCTTGTGAAAGGTGGGAGGCACATGATGGACCCAAAGTCCCTTCCAACCTTAAAATTCCAATGTGACTATGTATGTTACTAAGAAGGCTGGATCTGGAGTACTGTAGCTGCATATTCCCCTAGGCTAATGTTTCTTTACCAATGCCTACAGTGTCTCATGCTGTGAGATGCTAAGTCTGGAGTAGCAGTGAGCATCTCTTGAATCCACCACTGTTTTTAAAATTGCTGGTGGGTGGGTGATACCAAGTACTGTAGCTACTGTATGAATAATCCAACAAAAACTGCAGATCAACTACAGTTACTCATAGAAAAATAATCTGGAAATGGAATGTGATCTTTCATGACGTCAGTGGCATTTAGATCCTTGGTCAGTATTAGGTAAGGGGCTCCTCATACTCCAACTCCCCTCGGACTGGTGATGAGGGTGTAGGCTTCGACCAATATTGCCCCTTGACTTAGCATTTTACCCTGCCATGGCACTTCCCCCATCTTTCCTCCTGGGTCCCACACTTTGAGTTCCCATATGCCACCCCCTCCACTGACCCAGCAGACCACACTGCCACTCTCCATGCATGTCTACCCATGATTCCCAGCCCATCCTCATCAGCCGCTCCACTGCATCCCTCCCTCATTCAACCCTCTCCCCCTCTCCAATCCCAGCTCCTTTTTGCCCTCCCACACAAAAGCCTCATTTCCTTACTATCACCCTAATCTCCCCCTCCTCACCCCCTCTTCTACTACCACTGACAATGCCTTCTCCTGGCTGCTTCATACTGCTTTACTCTTCTTCATTGACTAGCACTCTGTACCCCTACCAGTCTGAATGAAGTACATGAAGTGTGATCTTGCTCTACTGAATATAAAAGAAAACTGCAGTTTGTTATCATCTGTTAATCTTAGTCGTACTAAGAATGCCTGTGAGATTCTATACTGAATAATGATTGTAATGGTCTCTCTCTGTTGTTATTGTCTACCTGTATCAACGTGGAATCTTTGAAAAAGAGCTTGATGCTCAACGGTCTATTTCTGAAAAAAAAAAAAGTAAATAAATAAATAAATACGGAACCTTTAACATAGGAAAGGCATCTCCTGGGTTCCACCTCAAATGTACACTAGGATAAATGTGTGATCCTTGACAGTGGCTTGACACTTGATGTGAAGATGTCAGCCATTGTTAAAAGTGGATTTTATCATCTGAGGAACATTGCCCTGATTCAGAACCTGTTACCCCCTGAGGACCTAGCCTCACTGGAACATGCTTTTATAGCATCCAGACTGGATTACTGCAATGCTTTGTACCTAGGGCTATCTGGAGGAAACTTCCACTGACTGCAGCTGGTGCAGAATGCGGTGGCAAGACTATTAATGGGTGTGCATAAGTACAATCATATCACACCCATCCTCCACGAGCTGCACTCACTGCCATTTATGTGGAGGATTGCCTTCAAGGTCAGGCTTCTGACCTATAAAGCCATATATGAAGGAGAACCAGTCTACGTTCAAGATCTCCTTGTGCCTCATTGTCCATCCTGGGCTCTCTGTTCCACCAAGGGTTGTCTCCTGGATATTTCTAGGGTGAGGTTGCACCACTTGGGTGATTGAGCATTCTCGGTGGCTGCATCCACCATATGGAATCAATTACCTAAATAGCTACAGGAGGCACCCTCAATGAATACCTTAAAAAAAGGTTTAAAAACTCATTTATTTAAACAGGCTTTTAATTAAATGTTTAGATAACTGGGCTTACTGGAACTGATTAGATAGATAATTTTATTTATTATGTGTAACTGGATAATGGTGTAGATTATGATTGTACGTTTGCATACTTTTAATATTGTGGTATTATATTGATGTGAAGCACTCCGAGTCTCCGGAAAGGAGCGCAATACAAATAAAGTATCTATCTATCTGACTGTCTGTCTGTCTGTCTATCTATATATCTATCTATCTACCTATCTATCTCTCTATTTCTAAAGTTTCACCAGGAAAGACATACTGAACTCGTAACAGCTCTTTTCCAGCTATGTAGTTGGAGGAGCAGGAAGGGAGGAGATAAGGAACACTAAGAACAATAATGCAATAAAACAATAATGCAGTAGTAGGGTAAGGTGCAACATAAAAAACAATTGTGAAAAGACAAGGAATGTGAGAAGTAAAATACATAACATATAGAATAAAGTATGGGGTGGTATATGTAACGAGAAGTTTACACCCCAACCGGAGGTGTTAGATGATACATAAACCCCGTGAGTAAAGCTCAAGGGGTTTATTAAAGCATCTAACACCAAGGGGGGTGTAAACGTTGAGTTTACACCCACCACCCCATATTTTATTTAATATAATTGCTGGGTTTTCCTTTTTCAACACTGCAATTTTATAAAATAAATAGAAGTTCCTGCATGGCTGCAGTCTGGTTGGTTGGAGCACATGGTCCATGGTCACGTTTGTGTGATTATTTGTGGAAACTTTTTTAATCGATTTATTTCCTCACCAGTTGTCATTTTGTTTCATTTCTTAGTAGTAGAATTGTGTTTTCACTTACCTCTGAGTTCAAGTGGTGGTTGAGTCAGTCTTCAGGAAACAAGAAGTGGCCAGCGGTCAGTACAGAGAAGAGGTCTGGGTGGTGCATGTGTGGACCAAGGGAAACCATGCATGCGTTTGCCGTAATAAACACTCCTTTATTACAGCAAATTATGCCATGGTTTCCCTACGGGAAAAAGGGAAAGCCAGTAATTATTACACAATAAAGTGCTGGAGGATAGCCCAACTTGCAGTTACAATACAATAAAGTGCTGACGGGTAACCACATTGTCAATGTGCAGAGGCAATACTGAGTTAAGGGTGGGAGCAAATGTTGTTGATTGGGGATGGTGAAGAGGGGACTACACATTAGTGTAGGTATGGGCTGAAGGGAGAGCAGAGGTAGGAGAGTGTCGGCAGCATCCTAGGAGGGACCAGTGATCACCCACAAAAGTGAGAAGTGAAGTCATGGAGTAGGGAGGAGAGTGAATGGTGGGAAGAGGCAAAGCAGATGGAAAGGGGGAGAGAACCCCATACACTGGGGAAACAGAAGGAGAAAGTAGCATGGCTAGTACTGGATTTTCTTAAGTTGTAAAGGGGATAAGAAGAATCAGGGGAAGAGAGAAGGGTGGTATGGCAATAGGGGATGGAACCAAGCTAGTATCTAGAGATGAAGGAATCACAATGGATGGGGCATCTGGCCTCAGGAGAGGGGAAGGGAGAAGGAGAGGGAGGAGTAGAGGGAGCAGTAGGGGGTGCAGGAGTGGGGAGTCAGTCTAGAGCAAAGTGGCAAAAGGAGTAAAAAAGAGAATCATGTCTGGCCAGGGTGGACTTCAAATCAGCACTGTATACTATGTCAACATAGTCAAAGCTTGGGAGTATCATCTTCAAGACAATCTCCCAACCTGCAGGAAGCAGGATACACCCTTTATTCCTGTAAAGCACACCAAGAGTGGGGAGCAGCTTCTTGTGGATGGCATCCACATACACTGAGAAATTGAGGTGCCTGCCCAGCCAGACTCTGAGGTACAGTACTTGAATTAGGTGACATCTTCAATTCTGCACCATCAAGGGTATGGAAGGAAGAGAGAGGGGTGAGCCTGGCGAGTCTCTACCTAGTGTCAAAGGTCATAGGTACTGTTGTCCCCACAGCATTCTATCTGATGCAGCATAAGGCAGAATGCCATGGAGACAACAGGGCAAGGAAGCAAACCACTCCAGAAACAGCTTAGTGCCATTTGAGCACATTGTTAAGAGTAAAGGGAAGATTTCATTGAAAAAAAATGTAGTAGTAGTGTTGCAAGCATATCACTGAATGAGCAAGAAAAATGTTTTAGAAAAAGTGCAGCTTAAAGCGCAAGACTGGATTCATGGGCATATGAGAAGAACAATAGAAAAAAAGTCATATGCAATTGGATGTGAAACTTAATGGAAGGAAGCAGGACACAATATCGTAATAAGAATTTTGACACTATAAATCAGGAGAACACTGATAAAAGGGGCTGAAGAAGTAGAGTTTCCACGAAACGTTCCTTAAAAAAATATATGGAAAATAAAAAAATTGTTTTGCTGTGAGTAATTTCATTTAATAGGCGTTCATCCATATATTTAGATTTTGAACAGATTTCTGTTTTTTTGGATGACCCAATAATTATAGGTTTAATACCCCGAGAGATAGGGAGGCAACCTGGATCACTGCCAAAAATGCAGCAGTAGGCACCAGCCATGAATATACGGAAAGAGAAGTGGAGGGGGAGCTTGAGGAGTAACAACACATAGGTGGGGGTGGGGTGAGCTAACAGGGTACACAGGCTCAAAGTGGATGTTAGAGCAGAGGTAGATTGCAACTCCACTACCCCTCTAAGCACCATCCAGCCAGAAGATTGTGTAGCCGGATATGGCAACAGTAGTATTAAGAATCTTGAGGCATGGCCAAGACTCAGAGTTCACTAGCACCTCAGGTCTGAGATTAACCATGAGTGGTTGCATTTGATCAATCTTTGGAAGCAGGCTTCAGATGTTGATAAGGGTCAGTCTCTGTCTTTAGGGAGATGAGAGGGAGATGACTGGGCAGGGAAGGGATTGACATCAATATCACCTGTTACTAAAAGCAACAAGGAGACAAGGAGCTTCAGGGAACCTATCAGCTACTTATGGGAAGACAGGTGAGGATGAGAGGGGTAAGAGGGAAGGAGACACCTATGGCCTTCAAGGTGAAGCCAAAGAAAAAGGAGGAGACTGCCCCAGGATGCCAGGAGGCATAGGATATGATGGGGAGGCTGGAATAAAGAAGGGTGGGAAAGGGTAGAAGAAAGGAGATGGAGGAGGAAGGCAAGGAAGGGGGGAAGGCAAGGATAAGCAGTAGAGTTGAGGGAGGTAAGGGAAAACAGGAGGGGATGGAGGGACAGAGTTAGAAGCAACACTATCAGAGGGACCGTAAGCAGTTGTCACCCTGTAATTCATCAATTTAGGTGATGGGAGAGTAAGCTTAACCCTGGAAGGGAGGAAGCCGATTAATAATTTGAGCAGGGGATGTGGGATTCACTCAGATAAGGAGGAAACCTAGGTGAGACTCCCTCCACTCCTCCTCCAGAGGCCTCCTTGTGGTTCCAAGGGTCAGGTTAAAAACATCCAGTGATCATGCTTTTGAAATTTCTGGCCTGGCACTTTGGAACTTGCTCCCCATCTCTCTTAGGGAGGCCCTGATGGTGGAGGCATTTAAGAGGGATCTTAAGTCTTACCATTTCAAGTTGGCTTATATTTTTAAGATTGTATTTATTGATTATTATAATTGCACATGTTGTATTTGAATGTTTTTATGCTTTGTACTTTGTTTAGTATTCTGTATTGCCCTGCTGTTATTGTGTAACATGCCCAGAGACTCTGGGATCGGGTGCCATATAACTAAATGTTACCTACCTACCTACATGGGGGGGGGGATGCACGCGTCACCCAAATAGAGAGGAAGCCTAAATTTAACAATTGGGAGGTTGTGGTCTACACCCAGATAGTCAGAAGGTCTAAAACTAAACAAATGGGAGAAGTAGGCTTCACACAGATAGGGAGATAAGTTAGAATTTAACAATTGGCAGGGATGCGGGCTTCACCCAGATAGGGAGAAAGCCTAATCAGACAATTCAGGGGATCTGGACTGAACTGAGATAAATACGTAGCTGGAAGAGGGAGGTAGTACACTACACAATTGGCCCATGTTACTCAGTAAAGAAGGTCAGGCAGGAGGCAGATTACCTCTTGAAGATAACCTGTACAAAAAATCACACTGTGCAGTACAAAGAGCAGCAGATAGGTGGAACACAGTTCAAACATGGCAAGCCCCAACTATTACGTACTGGGGAGTTTGTCTATCTATTTGGTATCGCAGGTAAATGGCACTGCACAGCATTCACTAACTTGTGGCAGTGTATTTTGTAAAGTGCAACCTGTTCTTATGGGAGTTCCTTTGGATGTGCCAGATGATTTAATACAGTACAATGCGATCAGTGGCCTAAGCACAGTGCAGCATAATGCAGCAATACAAAACTAAACAGGCCCCATCAAGAAGCAGTAAACCAAAGCAGTAACCCCAACTATGAAGCAGGACACAATGTGAAAAAGACTACTGCAAATATAATTACATGCTGATATCACTCACACAGGAGCTCTGTGTAGACCTGGGAGTAAATAATGCATGATCCTTTCCTCCTCCAAAGTGCAATGAGTGCTTAGTTATTGCAGGCAGTTCAGGAGTCAAATTTCAAGAAAGCAGCTTCAGCTGCTTTAAAGGCTGTCAGGCAGGCAAAACTGGCAGTAGGACTGAGGAGTCAAAATTAGCCCTGGTTCATGACCTCCATTCATAAATGGTGATCATTCCTCATGGCTCTGTCGACATTGGGCTGGCATCTGGGACCCCTCTGTGTGTGGTTCCCTCCTCCCTAGAAGTGCAGTGAGTGCTTAAAGTAGCTATTTCTTAGAAATAAAATGCAGTCAGACAGTTTAAAACAATATTTAATCATATCAGGATCAGATATGCACAGCATACTTTATTTATCCTTGCTTATGAAGGGAAGGGAGGCAGATGATGGGCCGGTAGAGTCCATTGTAGACTTAAATTACTATGTTGCAATGGTTATCAATTTGGTTGATGTTCTCATAATGAGGAAGTTATTTATCTTCCCAAGACAATACTTTGGAATTTAAGGGCAAACTTTAAACATAGCATGCAAAGTGCTTGGACTAAACCCAGCTCAGTACATAATCCAAAACGTATTAATCTTTCTTACAACTCTCTTCCCATTTTTCCCAGTTACCGAAATATTGTCTTTAAACAGTTGTTGATGTCTCAAAGGTAGATTTGAAAAAACATATTTAGATGCATGTCAGATCACATTTGATACATTACCAGCAACTGGCTTTCCCGTTTTACTTTATAACAATGCAAATTAACAATATGCTGCCTCTTGCATGTCATCTGCTATGTGTGCTTGACTATACCAAACATCACAGTCCTCTGCTTGTGACATCACAATCTATTGCTGTGCAAATTATGATGGTGTCAAAGGTAGAGGGCTGCTAGTTGTAGACAAGCAGCAAGCAGATAAAAAGTCGCTGGGACAGTACAGTGCTTATTAAGAAAAAGGGGGGTAGCTGGCCCAGTGGTGAAGGCTGAGGCACTGAACACCTTACCTCATGCCATGCTGGTGACCTGTGTTCGGGAATGAGCACGGGCTGCCGGGGGTCGGCAGAGGAGGAGAAGGATCGAGCGTCTGAGGGACTATTCTCCTTCTCCGGGGAGGGGGGTTGCCAGTGGTCGGCATTTGACTGGTTTCAGCGGAGGCTGGGGATAGTAAAAATACACTGTAGAAAAAATGGGAGGAGATGGGGCAGATGTTAGGAGGGAGCACTCCACAGGTGTCATTGCATGTGTTTCCTGGGAGAAAATCAGGCAATAGTTGCCATAGTGAATGATGGATGGCACTTTGCAGGCTCAGCTCCTGGCCAGCCATGGCACTGGCCACACTGCATCTGGTCTCCGGTGGGGGTTGGGGAGCCCTGCCGGCCCTGACAGAGGGGTAAGCCCTGGGGGTATGAGCCAGCTCCAGATGGTGGATGCCAGGGGACGGGGCGGGGGGCTCCCTCCAGAAGAAAGAAGGGCCACGGCAACGAGGAGAGAAAAGAAATAGCAAAACAAAAAAAGGGGGGGGGACAAAAAACAATCAAAGTTGACTAATGTTGAATTTTTTTTTTTTTACAATTTTGTCTGAGATATCAGAGGAGCTTTAACATGAATGTTCTTAAGATTCAAAAGATAAAAAATTGTAGTAGTCAATATCAACAAGCTAGAATACAAAAAGGAACAATGAGTATATTCAGGGAGTATGTTTTTGAGAAACATATTCAGTCTCTATTCAAATTATTTACCCTGGATAGCCTAGTTGAAATGCAATCCAGTGGGCTAGATTCATGAAGATTAAAGTAGCACATGGTAACTGAAGAGACCACTACCAGTTCCGCAGTTCCACTAGATTCAAGAAGGAATAGGAATACTGCTAACATGCATGGTAGTTGTGTTCATGAATTACGTAGTGCAGGTTTGCAAATGGCACATTAATATTTGTGAGGTCATTAGCTTATTATCTGGGCTGTAGAAGATGACATCACAGCACTACTACATAGGAGCCTGCAGTAGTGCAAGCACCGTGTGATTCAGAATGGGCAGAGATCTCACACTACCAGCCTTAAAAAGCACATTCATTCAGTATGCAGTAGTCAGTGTGTTTCCTGGATGCACAGGGCTGTAATAGCAGGCGTGTTCTCTTGACCTCTTCACTTGGAAATCAGAAGAACAGAGGTTCAAACCCTCCTAGAGCCAAATTATCACTGTGTGACCTTGGGCAAGTTCTTAACCTTCCAGTACTCCATACCACCAATTTACAGAAATGGGAAAGGCAAATCACTTAACCTTCTAGTGCTCCAGACCACTCAGTTGTGGAAACGGCTAGAAGCAGGACCCACTGTAACTAATATCTTACATCTCAGCTGAGCTATTCTGATGAATAATTTCTAAATAAGCAAGCAATAACACACAATGAGGTGGGGGGGATATATATATATATATATATATATGAAAAAATGTTTTAATAGGTGAAATAGTGAAAAATAGTCCCCTTTGATAAGTGTTTCAGGCCCCCAACCTCCTCCTGCCATCACAAACAGCAGAGATAGGCAATTTTATTTTGTATTAGTTTCTTTTTCCTTAAGTTCATACTGTATTTTGTGCTGTTAGGAAGATTGAAACCATGGCAGAGACTCACTTGTCCACTGACAGGAAATGTTATAAACCATACCAAACACCTGCCTGACGCCGACCTTTTCAGCAGAGAGCGAGTTCCTCAGGAGCCTGTTTCGGCCTTGCCCAGCACCACAAGTACCTAGACAGACAAAGCCTATTTTATTCCCCTTTACTATTTTTTTTGTTATTTTTGTTGCTTTAGCAAAGAATGACAGCATCCTGTGTTACTGTCTTTGCCGCCGGCTTTTTCGGCAGCGAGCGTGTCCCTCAGGAGTCACCGTACTAAGCACCTCACATTTTCATTCATGATAGGAAACAGCTGTTGCACTGCTGCTTTAAGCTTTTCATACCAACAGAGTGGGTCTGTGCTGTGCTTTCGAAAATATTGGAGGAGTGGGTGTTTGGCATGATTTATAACATTTCCGATCAGCAGACGAGCAAGTCTCTGCTGTGCTTTCAAACCTTTTGTTGCGCCATCCGCTATGGTTTGTCCATTCATTACAGTTTGTGGGGAAGTTTGCTTTCAACTAAAGCAGTACAGGTCAAGACTTTCATCTTACAAGGTTTTTTTATTTTAGCCATTGTATTATGGTGTACACTTGCATTTCCTGTTTATATACAGACAGGCTATATGCTGCTCGATGCTAGCTGTCACAGTGGTGTGGCGTTTCGCACTGGTCCTGTTCAGTGTGTGCCCACCTGTGAAACCAGGTTATTGATATGTCCCTGTTGTGAGGTCACCCAGGGAAGAAATGTGTCAGTTGGCATAGATACAGGCTGATAAGAACATGGCTCAAAAGTCCTTTCAGCCAATCAGATTATGGCATTTTCTTTACCCATTTTATAAAAACAAATAAAATAAGCTTCTGCATCCCTTTCCTTCTCCTCATAGGCTGCTGCTGGTATGTAGGCAACCTGTACAATTGCCATTTTGTGGCACTATTGCAATCTGTGCAGTACTATGCTATGTAAAGGATGATTGAGAACCCCCTTACTTAGCACAGCAGGAACAGTGGGCTATTTGCTTCCTGAATGATGTGCTGCAGTGTGCTTGATTGTAGCTGATGTTCTAATCATGGCCATGCTAGTGAAGGCAGCTAATCTGCAGCAGTTTTGTGTGCTGCAGTGTCTGCATCTCTCATAAATTGCACCATGTGTGCATGTTTTGTTACTGTGCCTGCACTGCTTTCTGTGTTTTTTGCTCTTAGTGGTAGTGGTGTCCTGCTCTACTATCCTTTAGAGGATGGATCCCTGCAGTTAACATGAGCTACTTCCACAGTGTTTGGCTGGAATGTTGTTTTTTTTTTTTTTATACCTGTTTGGCTGGAGTGTTGTTGTGTCCCCACTAACTGCTGTTGTTTCTTTCAGAGAGTGTTTCTTGAATCAGGAGATATGAAACAGCACACACTACCAAACCTGGAGATCTGGGTTTAAATCCCACAGCCACCATTAGCAGACTGTGTGACCCTGAGCAAGTCACTTAACTTCCTTGTGCTCCCAGGTTGCACCTGGAAACAAGCTTTGGCTTAGTGTGCCTTTCCTGGTTAAACAAGTTCCCCTTTCCTCCCTTTCCCTAAAGTAGCATGGGTTTACCAATAGCGGTGCGACAGCTGCCTCTCCAACATCCCTGGCAGTGACAGCCTCAATGCCAATTGTCGGCATTGCACTGTTGGGGATGACACAGTGTTTTTATCAGGGGACTGCACCCCCTCTGAACGGCCCCCCACCCCCCCAGTCTCTAGAGATACAACTCCGAGTCAGAGTTGTCTCAGGAGAGAGAGAGCGAAACACCGAGTGAGGCAGTTCCACTGTCAGCAGAGACCATCACAGCGACCCAAGGTATTTGCTCAGTTTCTGGTGCTGTGATGTTCTTCGCTCTAGCGGTTTCAGTCTACTGTCGGTATATGCAGCATGCATTTACCACTTAGTATTTCTTTCAAAAGTCTAGCCCAGTATCTTGTTTTCAGTGGGATCCTGCTTTTACCCATTTATTTAGAAACATAAGAAGTGGAGAACAAAAAAGCACACACTCTGCACTCTATGGCATAAAATAAATTATGCAAGATGCAAATAAATGCTGGACAACAACCCCTACGTAATGCCACAGTAATAACCCCTGCTGTGGTGATTCATAGGGGTAGTTGTTCAGCATTTCTTTGTACTAATAAATTGTAATTTTTTTTTTTTTGCTGCACAGTATGGTATATGCACTGTTTTGTTCTTCACTTTTCCTGTTCTTACTAGGACAGCAGCACCTTTGGGAGACAGGAGTGCTCTCCTTTCCCTACGTTAGCTTATTTAGAAACAAAAGGCATCTGCAAAAAAATGTTTTTTTGGCTCAGTGTTTCTACCCAGTTCTCTCTAATGCGGCATATTAGAGCCCTAGTGACTCCTCACTTCCCTCACTCCAACCCCTTGTGATACTGTCTTTATGAAGCCCATGTACAGTATCTGTCCCATCACTTTCTGAATCCACCTACTGATTTCACACAAACCACCTCTTTTGGTAATTTATTCCATGTTTCCACCAGCCTCTTTGTGAAGAATTATTTCCTTGCATCCCTCTTAAACTTGTCCCCTGCCAGCTTCAGCTTCATGGAGTTACTCCAGTGCTTGTGTTCCCATTCAGTTTGAACAACGCTCCACTATCACTCATGATTACCCATGTAGGTATTTTTATGTCTCAGTCATGTCGTCTCTCTCTCTCTCCCCCTTCTCCACTCCGGCATGTATATGTTTAGGTCTTCCAATCTCTCCTCATAAGTCTGTTCTGTTGTCCCTGGATCATCTTGTTTGCACTTTTCTGTATTGCCTTCACTCTGTCCTTGCACTTCTTCATATGTGGTTTCCAAACCTGCACACAGTATTCCATACTATTGACATAGAGAATAATGGCTGGGTAGGGCGTTATAAGGAGGGGTTATAACTAGGAGGTTGTACACCCCCAAGATGTGGAATGCCACATAACCCCGAGACTGAAGCTTGAGGGGTTTATTAAGGCATCCCACACTGAGGGTGTGTGTAAAATCTGAGTTTCACCCCCCCCCCACCCAGCCTTTATTTTATATAATTGCTGGGTCATGTTTTTATGCCACAGCAATTATATAAAATAAAACTGTTCTCCTATTCAGCCTCGGTCCCATATGGCTTAAGTGTGGTCCATGGCTGGTTAGACTTTTTGTTTGGTTTTATTTTTTTAATTTTTTGTAAGGCACCTTAGAATTGTTGGGATCCACGGCTACAGTCGTTCTTGTTTATTTAAAAAAAAAAAAACTTTACTTACAATACTGTCAAGAGTGAGTGGTGGTCAGGGTGGCACTGCAGCAGTGGGAAGGCAGCTGGCTTGCGCATGTGGGGAGCGAGGGAAACCTGACTCATGTTTGTTGTTATAACCAGCTGGTTATTATGACAAAGTTATAACCGGGTTTCCCTATGGGAAAAAACGTGACCTGGTAATTATAAAGCGATAACCTATATTTACATGTTGATGGACCAAAGCATTGAGATGTTAGATAATTTGTTCAGGGTTCCACAGTGAGGAAGTGGCTCTGGTGAGATTGAAACCTAAGCCCCCTGATTCCCAAGTGTGTGTTCTAATCGCTTGACCACATTGCTTCTCTGTTCCTCATTCTGTCTGAACCATTCTTTCATTGTTTGGTCAGTACCTATTCATTGTTCCTTGATATTGTTTAGTCTGTAACTACTTCAGTGAGTTTTTGAATACATGGATTGGTGGTGTTAACTGCAATATTTCTTTTGGGGGTTATATATGTCACTTAAGTATTTTCCCACAATCGTGATGCACTCCTTTTTGTATCTGTGCCATGACTGCCTCACTTTATTTTTTGACTGATAAATAGTTGCACTTATAATCATATGGCTTTGCCTTTGGTGCTGGAAAATGCAACATTACAGAACTGAAAATCTTCCATTTGCAATAACATGCCAATCTGTTGCCATGGACATGACAGTGATGCCACAGACCCAGGGTTATTACTTCACTGCATGACCACAGAACAGAAATAGGTAGGGTCAGAATAAGAAAGCAAATTGTTCAAATGCAATACGTTTTCAATATTTATGTAGCATTATGGTATGCAGGGAAATTAAGAAAAAATAAAGATAATTTGATTTTGCTTACATATTGCAACATGTCAGCGACTGCAATAATAAGACCCACAGTAAAAGTCAAAGTCAACATACACTACAAATGAAATTCCATAAGCAGCATACTGTAATTAATTACATAGATGGCAGTAATTCTAATTATATTTTTAATCAGTCTGAAATAATACATAATTTTTGCTGGTTTTTTTTAGCCTTTGCATGTTGTGAAGTACTGATCTATACATATGCACAGTGACATATATCATGGTACTACAGTACCCTGCTCCCTAAATATCAAGTATGGAATCTATTGATGCCCTAAATCCTCATGTTTCTCATTTTTGGGGAACAACAGATATCACGCAGGACTGGGGACTAGACTTGTCACTGACTGCAATATGTTTCTGCCACATTTTCATTATGAAGGTGCTGCCTCCAGTGCTGGGCAACAACATGGACTGGTGCTCAGTAATAATGAACAAAATTCTCTGCCATGCTGATGAAGTGGTCACAAAGTCATCCCTTCACAGCTCCTTTCCTTACACAACCCAATGTTCTCTGCAGAAGTTGCAAACTAAGGGAAAGGAATTTTACCCACTACTAGTGTGCAGTACTAAAAGTGGGTAAGGCAGGCCAGCAGGCATAAGCCTGTCTTGAGCCTACTGCTTGGCTTAATCAATATGAGCAATTGAAATACAAGGTCAAGCCAAACCATTTATGTGACCAAATCCAGTCTTTTTGTCATCCTGAGCAGTTAGTGCCATGGTGGAAACTTTCATCTCCTCTTGTACAACACATGAAGGACACTGTCAGTATTGAACATTGCACAGAACACAGTTGCAGCCACAGCTCAGCTCGTGCCTTGGCTCATATAGACAAGCTGGGCCACTTGCTCAGCTCTGGCTTGGCTCTGGATAAATAAATTTCTGACTTGCCAGCCTCTTTATTCATATCTGTATCTACAGTATGTCTATATCTTTCTATCTATCTATCTATCTATCTATCTATCTATCCTACATAGACAGAGAGAGAGAATAAATGATGCAAAGTATGGTACGCAGGAAATAATATCATTGAGGAGTCAAACATGCCATAAAACCATGAACCTGAAGGGTAGTGGCCTTTATGAGTTCATTCATTCATTCATTCATTCATTCATTCAGTCATAACATTTTATTCATAAAATTGTTATTATGAACAGGGATATATGTTTCAAACTCCATTGAGTAGAGCTCTTTTCCAAGGAGGTCCCTAACAACGTAGCAACTTCTATTACTAAGAGTTACAATAATATACATAAGCACATTATAACATAACTGATGTATGCACGAGTTCGACCCCAGGATGGTATTATTTCATGAGTATACTGGACACTGCCATCATTTATTTTATATGACGTGTTTGGTTGGGCACTGTCTGGTATGTCTAGTGTTCTCTGTAGTATTGGGATTTTCTGTAGTGTTTTGGTATACAGGCTGTGTTTTTCTGTATTGTTGGGATTTTTCATAGTGTAGTAGTATATAAGTAGTGTATTTCTGTTATGTAGTGGTAGTGGGTTTCCGTTGTGTAGTGGGTTTGTTCCTATAGTGTCTCCATAGTGCTGGGGCCTACAATAATAAAGACATGGCTCCGGTGGTCATCCCTTTAGTCTGTGAGTGGCATGGTGTGCGGTTGGGAGCAGTGTGATGTGTGATCAGCAGCGGTATTTTGTTTGTCAGGGAGCATATGAGAGACCAGGACATGCAGCATGAGCGGCAGCAGAAGTGCTTTTGGATCAGGATCATTGGGAGTAGAGTGGACCAGCAGCAGCACAGAAGGCCTGCATGGGAGAAGCTTCAAGAGACAAGGTTGCTTGGTGAAAGAGGTTGGAGGGAGGGTGTTGATGGGTACTTGTGCAGGTTAGTGTAGCTTTCTGCAGGTCAATTGTTTAGAGGTTTTAGGATAGGTGTTAATGTGAGTTAATAGGGTGACTGTTACATGTGTTATTGCTGATGTAAACAGTGGTTTGTAGTGTGTTAGATATTCATGTGTTATTTCATGCTAATAACACATTAATACAATGTAGTTAGCTAATTGGTGTCATAATATGCCAACTGGCTACCATCATATATGATGAAATATATGATGGCTTTCTCTATGTGGATGAGGGCCCAACCATGCTTTGTCTGTCCGTCCATCCATCCATCCATCCATCCATCCATCCATCCATCCATCTCTCTGTCTGTCTGTCTGTCTGTCTATCTATCTATCTATCTATCTATCTATCTATCTATCTATCTATCTATCTATCATCTATTGATCTGCAGTATCTCTCTCTCTCTCTATCTGCGTATTGTATATAGTTTGTTTGTTTAGATTTGTTGCCCTGGTAAGTCCACTGGGCCTAGAAGTCCCTTTTTCAGGGGTGCCCCGGGGGATAAAGATGGTAAGAAAATGAGATTGAACCAGATTAAGCTGTTGATGGTATACTTAGTGAATGAGGGAAATTTGGCAAGGACACCAGGGAAATTCCCCTACTCTATTCAAGTGCCATGGGGTCTTTAACATCCACCTGAACTACCACCAATCCAGGCAGATGGGACCTCAGTTTAACGTCTCATCCGAAAGATGTGACATTGTGTATAGTGGTATGCCAAGTCCATTCTAGCCAGAGCGGATCCCCTCTTTTTGCCACTTTACATTGGACTCCCCCTCACACTCACCACTGTTTCCTCTATCCCTCCATCTCCCTCATCTTTCTTGAAGCCAGGTGTCTCTCTCTCACTCTGTGCTTCCTTTACTGTATCTCCGAATTCTGACTTGCTTCCCTCCCCTGCTACCTTGCCTCCCCCTTTTTGACTCCCTCTGTCTCTTCTTACTTCATCTGTAACTCCGACCCGGTACCCCGACAAGTAAGCACCACCAAAATAGTGCCACACTATACGGCGCTAGTCTGGTAAGCACTCACACTGACAGCGAGTAGGGTTTTACAGCATTAGCTGTAAGCACTCACCTGGTCACTGGCCATGGTCCTGTACACAGGACAAGGGCTGCAGGGAACAGGAGACTGGCTGAGTTGCCTCTTCTGGCGTGGAGGGCTGGGGCATGGAGCAGCTCGGCGAGTGTCAATGGAGACAAGGGTTATAATTCTGGTATTTGACAATTTTAACCATATTGGTAGTTTTTTTTTTTTTAACATGGTGCTGTGGAAACAGTATTTCACGGCCTCATGAAATTTCGCTTTCCTCGGGATCCGATCCCCCTCAGAGTGAGAATCCTATAGATGGGAGGTGCGGGGTGAAGAGACCCTGCATTGGGGTGTGGGGGGCAAAGCCCCCCAGAAAAAAATGGGGCCTTTTTTACCGCAGGCACCATGCCAATGCTATTCTTGATGGCGATTACTGGACCCAGTGTCCTCTGACCCTAGATCTCTCATCCTTCCTTTTGTGAAATCTTCTTGTTTACAAGCTACTTTCTCCTACCATTTCCCTAAACTATAGCCTTCACGTCCTCTTTCTATCTGCTCTACTTCCTCTCTTTTCCCTCAAGTCACTTCTTCATGACTACTGTACTCACTCCTGTACCTGCCCTTGAATTTTCTGTAATCTTGTATCCTTTCCCCTCATATTCTCGTCCATATAGTTTTGTACATGCCCAGTGCCAAATCTCTGATTCAATTTATTTCTCCATTTGAACATAGCTAAGCTATATTTATTTTATGTCTGTTTGTATTGTCTACCAACTGCATTTTCTATTGTTATATTATTTGTATTTTTAATCATACTTTACACATCATTGATTTACTGTTCTTCATCCCTTACCTCCCAGGACACATCTGGAAATGAGCCATTATTTCAGTTCAGTATGCCTTTCCTAGTAAAACATTTTTAGAAATAAATAGATATGTAGTACCCCAAGACTGTAAGTATATCCCTATTTTCTGCACTACATATAAATATGGAAAAAAAACTGAATGACTATCTACAGGCAATCACAGTGACTGAGAGTGGCATGGTCATTACACTGCTGTGATCTTCCCTCAGCAAGGCTGACCCTGACTATGACTCTACCCTGCTTGCATATAAAAGCATATTTTAACAGCATTTACAGCAATACCCGTTAGCAATGATGAGGCCATTACATCAGCTGCAAGAGTCCTTACAGTAATGCTTTCCTACGGTCGTTAACTGTGACTGTTGTGCCATAATTTCCTTCCCCATATCTTGCATTCCTCTATGGGAACCCCTACCCATGCAGTGGAGTGGCTGATACCATGAGTTTACTAATGCTCTGTCATTGTGGCTTTGACTTCAGCAGCCTGGTCTGGCACAGAGGAAACAAGGTAATCCACCATTCCCAATGTCATACTGAGAAGTAGCTCTCCTGGAGCATTACATTTCAAAATGCTGTGACAGGGAATCCTGACCTCGACTCATACTGTAGAGTGGGAAGCTGCCGTTTCTCAAAACACAGTAGAAAAAGGCAGAACTTAAAAAGAAGAAACAAGCAGACAGTGAGCTAAGCAGGTTTCATGAAGACTAATGCCTGCATGCCTTTTCAAGTATAAGGGTGTTTTTTTTTGTAGGGTCAGTCTTAGGTCAGCAGTGCTTTCTTTTAATTACAAAAGAATGTGTCTTTTGGTTTAAGGCCAAATAGAGTCATGGCACCCATAACAGAAGAAATAATGGGGAGGGGGGGGGTAGGAGGCATTTCAGGGCATTTCTTCCACTGCAGTACTCATGGTGAACAAACAGATTGAGAGAGTCCTTAACTTTTCTGACACTACATCAGGATTCATCAGCTGCCAGGTTCTTTGTATCGCTATGCAGGGTAAGCTACAGATGTAGAACGTCACAGAAGCCTCATGTTCAGAAGGTTAGTGTGTTGCTAAAAGACATAGTGTTGTTGTAACAGAACATAGCACAACCAAGGAGGGCATGAGCCATAGTCAAAGTGGCACACAGTGCAGCACACAGTGGATAACGACAACTTTCTGGAAGCTAATGGACTCCAGGATGATAGGCAGCAGGAGTTTGTCTCAGGGAGATCCTGCCAGATGAACCTAATAGACTTAATTGATTGGGTCACTAAGGCAGTTGACAAAGGCCATGTGGTGGATGTCCTGTATCTGGACTTCAGCATAACCTTTGACTCGGGGTCACATGGTAGATAGTTCAGCAAGTTAGTGAACCTGGGAGGGGGTGAGAAACTGATGGGGTGGGTCAAGAGCTGGCTGGAAAACAGTGTGCAGATGGTGACTGTTGGGGGTGAACTACTGATGCCCAGGCCTGTAACAAGTGGGGTCCCAAAGGGCTCAGTACTCAGTGTAGTGTTATTTTACTTGTTCATTGGGGACATAGCAGAAGGACTCAACAGTAACATCTGCCTATTTGCAAATGATACTAAGATCTGTATGAGGGTGGACAGTGAGGAGGGGAGGCAAGAGCTCAGGGAGGACCTGGCTAAGCTTGAACGTTGGTCAGCCATCTGACAGTTGGGGTTCAATGCAAAGAATTGTAAGGTCATGCACCGGGGGTCAAAGTACCCTAATACTAGCTGCTGGCTGGGGGAGGGCAGGTAGCCACTTCAGAGGAAGTAAAGGATCTAGGGGTGATTGCCACGGGGGACATAAAACACGCAGCTCAGTGCCATAAGGCTATGAATAAGGTTAGAACAGAGGGCCTATTTAAATTAAAGGGGGAGTGGCCACAGGGGGGCACAGCCTGAAATTGGTGGCGGAAGATTTAAAAGGAAAATGAGGAGGTACTATTTCACAGAAAAGGTGGTGGTAAAGTGGAACAGATTGCTGGAGTGGGAGGATGTGATCTCACTGAAACTTGTGGTCAGTTTTAAGAGGGGGTGGGTCAGGGTCAAAGGGAAGATCAATTCTGTGGAAGGGAGGGTGGGGAGAGGGTAGGGTAGGGGAAGATAAATCCAGGGAGGAATTGGGGGGGGGGGCAACCACAGCAGAGTAAACTGTATGTTGCATACTTGAGAAGACTTGACAGACTGTAATGGCCTGTTTCTGCTAGTATGCTTGTATGTTCATATGATATTGTGATCCTGCTAAGTACACTACTGTGCCATGTAAATGAGGGTGCCCTCCTGCAGACAGGGTGCAATGGTATGGTATCCAGTGAACACAGTGACCATGACTAAGCCGTTTCAAAAAGGGTGACTCAGTCATGGTGCCTGTGTTCAGGGCTACCTGGCAGGATAGCGACCAGATACCTGGGTGGGTGAGGTAGGGCGATGGGAAGCGTATGCATGTGTACATGCACACACACGTGCAGGGGAGGGGAGATATGTGGAAGGGGGTGTTGCAGGCAGGTGCCAAGCTGGTTGGGTAATTTGGTGGGGAGGATAGTTGGTTGGGGTGGGCAGGGTGCAGGGTTCAGATCCAGCACGGTGCATATTTTTTTTTGCTGGCAGGCTTTTTTTTTTTTAAAGAATGTCACCTCCCCCTAGCATGCACCCCCCTGGAGTTGAGAATCCTTAAGAATGGAGGGTGCGGGGGACAAAGCTCCCCATGGTGGGGGGCAGAGAGCTCAGCCCCCTACATAAATGTAGAGTCCACTGCCGCCTTACAGTTCACCATGAGTACACATCACCATAATACATTTTCGGTGATGTACACTAGCCCAAACGGCGATCACTATTCTACGATTGCCGTTTTCACATATGTTGAATATTTTTAATGGTTGTTTTTAATTATTTTAACTGCTTTACATTTACGGCACCTTGAAAACAGAAAGGTGCCATATAAATAAAAAAATTATTATTATTATTATTATTAATCCAATGGTATATTTATATGCTTTTGGAAGTGTTGAATGGTTGCTGAGGCAGCACTGTTTAATGCTTCCAATTCCCTGCTGTTATCAATGTGCACAACTGAAGCACAATCCTCCGCACCGCCCCCAGCACCAATGGTGCAAGCAACACCTGCCCTGAACCCCAGTCTCATATGACTGAACTCCATGGTAGTCCCGTGGTACTTCCCTCCTCCCGATCCCTGTTATACTATACGTAAGCCCCCACACACTCAGCACCCACTGCTCCCCTTCTTCCACTGACTCACCTAACAAAACCTCGGGAGTTAAATTTGGCAGTGGCCACAGGAACTCTGTTTCACTGTCCCTTAAAAAATTGTATGAGAGTTCCTGCACCTCTGTCATATTTTTCTATTGATTTCGATAGGACAGTTCTACCTTTAGAAATGGCAGTTTCACCACCTGAAATTCTAGATGTGAGAGTGCGCACCTACATATTCCAATTTAACCACTACAAAAACCCACTAAGAACCATGGGCAGACCTGGGGATGAAGTCCTGCACAGAATCTCCTTGGCAGATAGCCATCTAAATGACAGTGAACATGTGCACATATACTGTAAAGGCAGCTGTTTCTACAGTATGTGCACAGTCAGTCCCTGTTATTCAGATGTCAGAAGGATGAGGTAGTGAGAGGAGCATCTGTGCTAGTCATTGTCTTTAGCTCTGTTTGTGGTCCTTGAGGGGCTTCTGCTAGGTCAATACGTGATGGATGAAAGGGTAGAGAGGTAGAGCTGAGTGGATGGCTGGAGAGTGGGCTGAGGGATTATGGATAGTATAACAGCGAGTGGGTCAGGAGTGAATATCACTGGACTACAAGGAAGGTTTTACAATGCAGTCAAGACTGACCATGGTGGGGAGGTATCATTGAACTGCCAGGGATGTTTTACATTTCAATTGGGAATCAGGTGGAGTGGGTACCACAGGACTACTGGGTGGGATTTACAGTGCGGTCAGGATCACACAGGAGGATGGATTACTAGACTGCCAGGGATGTGTCTATAAGTATACATGGAATGGGTGAGGGAGGAGGCATTGGCCAAGGCTCTGCACAATCCCTCTATGCATTTGTGCATGGTGGCATTGTACTGAGCTGCTAATGGCCACATAATGACATGCAAATGGCCCCTTACCTCCTCCTATGCTGTATGTGGTCATTAGCAAGCCATATTCTGAATATGGCACCCAGGATCAAAAGCCCTATCCCATTTGAGATACTATCTCCCTTTGCTCCTGGGTGTCTATTGCCAGCAGTGGGCTGTGGTGGTGCTATGCATATGCATTTTGAGTGGTACTAATACAATCTGATATTATACTGGAAGTGTGCACAGGATAATGCATGCTGCCTGTATAAATATGGCTCCCTGAAAGCCGCACACTATATTCTGTGTGGTGAAAATGGCTGTGGCAGACTATGGAGCCCTAGATCAGTTGCCATTAATACAAAATTCATCAGGTGGCAGCATTCACCTTGGGTGGTCAAAGGAAAAAGACTCAGCAAACTGAGGGACCCCTTTCTCTATTTGATATTCCTATAGAAATAATTAGCAGACAGCTCTCACTTGGGACTGTTGTGGGCAATACCTGAATAGACTGAGGTATACTACCATCAGCGTGACACTAACACAAGATACAGTAAGTAACCAATAACACATGAAAGTGTTGGTTGTGCCTAGAAAACATTTGCATGGGAAAGCTGACCGCCCATGAATGGGTTTATTTTAGCACAACCCAAAACCTTCAAGTGTGTTAATGGGCTTATAAAATGTACATATTGGATTTGTTTTCATTGTAATTAATATAAAGGTTAAAAGAAGAATAAAATGTTCCTCAGGTGCAAAAAAAAGTCCCTAACTGTCGGTTGGGCTCTAATCATTTCACTGTATCTGACCTGTTTTGACCAATCATATTACAGGAAGTTCGGCACCCAATGTTAACCATCTTTAACTGGAATGGATAAAGGAAGAACAAACTGACACAGAAAGCACTCCACCTGCTTGACACTTATGCTGGATTCATTATTTGAGAATCTTCACAGACCATCAGAGTTCAGCCCAGTAATACATACTGTGCCCCCTACACAAGGCTTCTCGGTTGATTCCCTCACCCCCATGTTACTCACCAAGTGTTAATCATTACCTGCATTGGTGTACTCTCAGCTGACATAGACGTAAATCCCACAATATCACTGAAATAAATTGTGACGCTGTCGAAAGCCTCCGCTGGGACCGTCTCACCTCTTTTCAGCTGATCAGCCACCAAGCTGGAAGAAAAGGGAGGATTTGTTTAGTTTCCTGGAACTAAATGCGATAGGCAGGTTTCAATGAGGACTGGGATTACCCTCAGACATGCATATGTGAGGTGCATTACAATGAAAAACAGCAGTTGGTTATTAGAAAACTCAGGTAATTTAAGTGTGGAGAAAATTACATATTGTGCTTAAGAAAAGAGTTCCAAAGCAAGTGTAAGTCATGGTTTACAATGAGTTGACAAATGTGCTTTATACTGGGCTAAGATGACAATGGTTGACAATGCTTTGGTGATTTCCAGGGTCCAGCCATTGCCCACAAATTAAGCAAACACTACTTGCACTGCTTAGACCACTCCCAAACATACCACTAAAAGAAATCCATTCAGTCTATTCAGAAATCTTACTGTAGGTCCCATGTATGCAATCAATTGGCTAAGCTCAGTACCATGTCAAGGCAACTTCAACAACAGAATCCTAACTGTCCCAATCTAGAATCATTCTGCTGAAATGTAAAACAACAGATTAACCATTTGATTTAAAATGAATCAGTGCAACCTAGGAATCCTGAAATTACTTTAAGATGTCTTTGTGTGGATGTGTGGTTGTGTGATGCCTCTCTTTGCTTGCAATCATGCAACCACAGTTGGGTAATAAATATATAGAAAAGGCAGCATGGGCTAATGATTAGAAAACAGCATGGCAGGGCAAGAGATCCTAGTTCCAAATCAGCTCCGTCAATGGCATCATGCATAAACTTGGCAAATTCACTGAACTTTGGCCCGTTATTAACGTTGAATAGATATAGGACCCCCCCTGCAAACAAGGTGTCACATCAAAGTTGATTTCCCTGGTTATAACAATTTTAGCTCTATTTATAAGAAAGGTTTTCAAGCTGAAAATGTAATAATGGCTTCTTTGTTTTTCCTACTGATAGAATAATTTAAAAACAAATGCTGTGCAGTGGTTGCAAAATCAAACATATTGCATAGTCAGTGTATAGCTTGTTCTTTTCTGTGTTGAGTGCTATTATAATAAGACAATTCTACATTTGTAGAAATTATGATAAGGCCATAAGCAACAATGGTATATGATTTGATCAGGAATCCTCCTGAGGACTTCCTGTAAACAAAAAGTAAACCTTCCCTTAAAGCATCAGTTTAAAATTGTCCTGCTTACTTATTCGTTCTCTTTCTCACAGAGCAGGATGCAATATTCCATTGACAGTGGGTAAACTACATCGAAATAATGTTATAACTTGGACAATTCAAGCACAGAGAGGTCATGTGACTTGATCCAGGTCACACAGTTCGACAGCAGTGG
This sequence comes from Neoceratodus forsteri, assembly GCA_016271365.2. NCBI lineage: Eukaryota > Metazoa > Chordata > Ceratodontiformes > Ceratodontidae > Neoceratodus > Neoceratodus forsteri. The sequence goes on from CM057449.1 coordinate 380,088,568, forward strand.
CTGCAATGGGATGGAAACTATTGGCAGGATTTTAAGAATGATCTGTCCAAGATCCTCCATCTGCTGTTTTCAAATGGCAAATGCTTCTACACTGTTATACTGTATTAAATGGTCAAACAGCCTTCCAAATTTGCAGCAAAATAAAAGATGCATCTGTGGCAAGAAAAGGTGCAAACTGTATTTATATCATTTCTTTACTGTAAAGCATCCCATTTTGTCATAAACAGCTGCATGTTTTGAAACTACTGTAGCAGTAGGGATGCTCAGATGCATGTGGGAGGATGCAGTTGCAAGTGCAGGTGCAACTCGCATTTGCATCCATGTCCAACCCTTTGCAATTGCTGCCCTTAATGTTTCCTGTTTCACAATTCAGTGCTGCAACCACTAGGTCAAAATCTCTTCCTAAATAATGCATCGGAAAGATACATAATTTCCATTGTGATAACAATGACAGGTTCATTCCAGGCATACACGAAGCATCAGGACAGGGTTAATGCAAGAGCACTGCAGGATTAAAGGATATGGGAGAAATCCTCTATGGGCCATACATCATCCATGTATAATCTTTGCATTGATTTTGTTAGGGATACACAGAGTACATTCAACCTGGATGATAAAACGCCTTTGAAGAAAGGGCATTTTTTATTGAATCAAAAAGTAATTATTCATCAAATTATTATTCAATTTTATTTTTTGTTTAACAATTTATTCCCTCGGGATATCCCAGATGAGATGCAACATCTCATTTTTAGTGGAATCCTTCATGTACCCAATGTTTTGCTGTGTGGACTGGAGCAAAGGTTTGGTACATGATTTGCTGTATGTGACATGAGAAAGTGGTTATGGTAGGAGGTGAATGTGGATCTCCTGGTTCACATTTCTGTGCTCCAAACAATAGGTTACACTACTTCCACTAAGTTTATGACTGCACAGGGTAAACAAATAATGATTCAACATTGCTACCTGATTCTATGTTGCCACTCCTAGGACTTCAATAAAAAAGGCATACCCCCGTTCTGTCTTGGCTATAAACTAAGCTGCAGATGGAAGAACTGATGGCATCCTAAATGAAATTGCAGTGTGACAGGTAACTATTATCCCAGACTGGATGGAATGCAATCTTTTTTGCCTTTTTTTTTGCTGTTTTCTCCCTCTGAGAGGTTGCTTATATCTGTGTTGCCTGTCCAAATTCCTACCTCTCTTCAATCATTAACCCTTGGCCATCCTTCAGCTGCTGCTCTGCAGTGTGTTCTGGCCTGTTTCTTTACCCACAGTGAGACTCTCTCCTCAAGGACCAGCACTGGGAAGGGACTCCTGATACTTTTGATGTATTATTTGGGCATGCATACATTTTAAGACTTTCTATCCCCCTTATGTGCCTCTACCCTTCGCCTTCATAGGGCAAGTGCTGCCGCTCCATGGATTTTCATAGCTAGTGCCGCAGGACTTGTGGCAGTATTCTGGCCATGCCTGTGGCACTCCAGGTGTTCACATACCTGTGGGTACTTACTGTTAAACAAAATGTTAAATCTGGGATACACTTTGCTTTACACTAAGAAAGTTACACCATCTTCATTTTCTTGAGGCATGTTATTTTCCATGTACAACATGAGATCACTTTTTATGTGGTCTAACTATTTTGCTGCAAATAGCACAAGTGTGCTACAAAAGTGGAACAAGTGATTGAAAACATAGTCCATTGTCACTGAAGTTCAAGCTAGGCTACTCTGCTCCTGACAAAAAAAAACACTTGAAGTCCAGTCAGCAGGATTATTCAACTTTTGCTTTCCCCATCCCATTGCAAAGAGCATCCCTTCCCACTGACAAGCTGACATCCCTTTAATATTGTAGCCCCACCAGATAAAAATGATGTTAAACTTGAGTTTATAGAACAATTTGTTTTCCCTATTGATTTTGATAAGCCTACTGGGAATAAAATGTAATGCCAACTTTAAATTGTAACTATTCAGTTCAATCTTTTTTTTTAATTTAATCAAGTATGTATAGTATACATAATATGTCCTATGTTATTATCTGGTCTATATCCAGATTTAACTCAAATATAGTGACATAGTAACTTACAGTCTCAAGGTCCATCAGGTCCACCCCTGCGCCACTTCGCCAGCAAGGATTAATGGGTATTCTTGGCAAATGTACTAATTTAGAAGGATACCCCAAGTATTCCACTGAACAGTGTACGCTATACTGTAATTCACTTTGTGTTCAGAAAATAGACCATGTAATATTAAATATTTAAAAAACATATTCACAATTGGGTGAGAGAAAACATGGATTTGATGTTCCACGGATGTGGGGAACTGTAAATGTGGGCCTGAAGGCCTTCTTCCATTAATTTACCAAGTATAAGAACAAGTATAAAGGCCTGCACTGTCTTTATATCCACTGACTCTAGTGGTAGGCTGTTCTGTAGTTTTACAACCCTCTGGTAGAAGAAACAACTCAAAATGTCACCCCTGTATTAACAACCTCTGAGCTTCAGGGCAGGTCCGTGTGTCCTGCTGCAGCACACCACATCAAACATCTTTGTCTGCTATATCTTGTCCATTTTCCCTTGAGTATGCTGAAAACTGTGATCATGTCCCCTCTTATGCTCCTTCCCTTCTTGGTGACCTTGTTATGGACCACCAGCAGCTCCTATTGCTGCTTTTATCTTGTAATTTCATTGTTCACTCATCTTCAATTTGTCTTCTAAATTCCATGCCTTCCTGTGCCAACAAATAAGCAAGGATAATACTTGATAAGACTCACAGATCATTCTGTTTTGCACAAATTTTCCCTGCCATTTCTCTGAGACAACTTGTGTTTTTGTTTTGTATACAGTACTTCGGACTTATATGATCCTTCTATCTTTATTGCTAATGGTGGTTTAAATGGCATGCACAAGAGAGCAATTAAAGTAAGTTGACATGCCAAGCATAACTAAGGAGAACATCTCTGCCACTTGCATTGCTGGCAGTATTCATTTTCTGTTTGGTTTCCCATTTTTGGGCAAATGTTGTTGAATACTTTAGTGCAATAATGCTTGCCTACAGTTATCACCTTTGGCCTCTATTAGGTTCTCTTGTTCTTGGAATTTCTCTGTCTGACACGTTACAATCATAATTCACAAATGGTTTCAGGGCATGCATGTAGAGAGAGGATGTGAGCTGGACAACTATCCTCTGACCTCTCAAAGAAGGTACAGTAGTCATAAATTCTAGCACTGAGAGGTAGCATTTTGCTACCAAGTGAGAACATGCTTTTGGGTCAGCAAGGTCAGGAGGCTGATAGACCCTGCAGCTGCAATGTCTTGGGAGAGTGTAGTATATACATGAGTTGTAGTGAGAGAAGCCCTCCAGGCTGTGCACAACAGGAGTCGAACAAAACAGCTGTGTTGCAACATGAGAAGTCAAATAAAAACTCTGGTCAGCAATGAGAAGGGTCAGACTTAATGAGTTCATAAAATGTATATCCTAATTCATAACCTGGTTACGTTTAGGTATGATTATGTAAAATACTTTGGAACCTACTGTATGAAAAGTACAACAGTATATAAATAAAAAAAAAACATAGTGATATAGAAATTCAAGGCTGAAAAAGGCAAACTGGCCCATCCAGTCTTCCTAGCCCTTCTTACAGCATAATGTGAATGCCCTCATGGTCACTCATTTTTCTTCCCCACATAGTATCCACTCATGCCATCCTCACCAGCTCCATATTTCTATCACACTGTTCTTTGACTTTCTGCATGGATCTGATGCAGAACAACCTCTTTAGCAGCCTGCTCCACTTATCTACAACCCTCTCAGTAAATAAATACTGCCAGACATCCTTCCTGAATCTCCCTCTTGCCAGCTTCTTTCAGTTCCCCTTGTCCTAGTGTTTTCACATATTGTGAACAGTTCCCTGGTGTCTGTTTTGTATATCTCATGCAGAAACTTGAATGTTTCTGTCATTTTCCTCTCTCCCTCCCAGTCGCTGGTGAATACATTTTGAGGCCCAGTGTATTTCTTTTGCTGTCCTTGAATCATTTTTGTTACCCTCTTCTGCACCAACTCAACTCTATCCCTCTCCACTTTTTAAGTGTGGACTCCAAAACTACATTGCACCAAATGAGACTGAACAAGGGATTTATGCAGGGGCAGGATCACCTCCTTCCATCTGCTGCTGATCTCCCCACCTAAGCACACCTGCATCTTTAAGTATTTGCTTTCCCCACTGCTCTATTGCATAGTGCTGTCTTCTTTACGTTGTCTTTGATTTAACTCATTACCACCAACAGCTCCATATGAAGTCTGAACTATCGATTGTTTACCTGACACAAGATGGCAGCCCAGGAGGTAATGAGTTAAACACTGAGATCCCTCTCATCTGTTTTTTTTTCCCAATACTGTATCTATCATCTAGTATTCCATCCTTGGGTTTGTGACCCCTATATGCATAGCACACTTTTTTTGCATTGAATATTAGCTGCTAGACCTTTGACCAGTTCTTCAGTCTCTTCAGATCTTCCCTCGGTGCCCAAAGACCCGTATCACTGTCCACCCTACTGCAGATTTTTGTGTCATCTGCAAATAGTCATGTCTTCCCTTGGACCCCTTCCCCGGTGTCAGAAATAGAGATGTTGAAGAATACTGGGCCCAAGACTGATTCCAGCGGACCACTCTGTTGACTTCCCTTACCTCTAAGAATATCCAGTTTTAGACTACTGTCTGTGTTCTCCCACCCAGTCAATTCCCGACCAGTCTTGGAATCTTGTACCTCTAACCCAGGTCCTGCCATTTCCTAATCAGTCTCCCATGTGGGACAGAGTCAAAGGCTTTGCTAAAGTCTAGGTGCAGTATGTCAATTATCTGTCTTTTGTCCATCACTTTAGTGACCCAGTCAAAGATATCAGTCTGACATCAAAATAGAAACCAATTCAAGAAATTAAAAAGTTGGTCATTGGCGAATGCCAAAATTCTTTGTAGCTCTGTTGAATGTATCATTCTGTTATATTTGAAGCATCTAACTTATTATTATCATCATCGGTAAAACAGATAAATAGATGAGATAGATAGATAGACAGAGAGAGAGAGAGAGATAGATAGATAGATAAATACTATAGATAGATACTGTAGATAGAGATGGATAGATATTTTAAACATGTCTTTTAATTGAGGTATGGTACAAAACATAAAAACACAAACCTTATAGAGATATAGACAATGCTGGCAGAGAAGGACCACTGGTCCATCCAGTCTGTCAAATTTTACCCTACACTATCGTGACCTGTTTTCTAAACAGGATTTTTGCTCTCATCTTCCCCCTTGCTCCCTGCTTTTCTGTTACCCCGATGAGTAACTTTTAGGCCCTTTAATCTGTCCCAGCTGTGCTTGAACCCAGTAATGTTTTTTACACCCATCACCTCTGCCAGTAAGCTGTTCCACAGGCCATGGCTCAACCACTCTGTCCGTGAAATAAAACTTTCTCACATCCCTCTTGAATTGTATCATTTATTTATTTATTAGATCATCGGTTTACAGACTTTTGACTCATAGACTCATTTACAAAAGCACTTCAGCATAGTACATAACTCTTAGATTAAAAAAGCAACCAGTGTTACAGGCATTCACTGGTGGTACACACTTGATAATAGGTAGCTCACAGTAGTCATAATACAGATACACGAGTACCACGTCAGGTAGCAACCAAAGATATTTTATTACATTAGTCAGCAGAAGTTGCATGAGACCCCAGGTATATAAAGCAAAAGTAGAAAGAGCAGACCTAGCCTAGGGGTGAGGGTAAGGGACAGGTGGGGGATTATGTGCAGTTGCAGCAGCGAGTGCTTGTCAGATGGCTTCTGAGGGATACCTTGAAAAGACTAAGCTTAGTGGAGTCAGCTATATTGGCTGGGAGGGAATTGAACCAGGAGGGAGCCCGATAGCAAAAGGATCTCTGGCCATAGAGGTCCTTACCCTGGGGACAGTAAGGGAGGTTTTGACAGTGCTGCGGGTGGAGACTGAGGGGGAGGCACGCTGCAAGGAGGTGGCGACCCCGGGGGAGAGCCCTAGCAGGGTCTTTTTTACAAGAAGGCAGGTTTGGAAGCGGAGCCTTTCTTCAAGGTTGAGCAAGTTGGTGGTAGAGTACAGCAGGCACATATGGGTGCACCTAGGGGCTCTCAGCATTATCCTGCAGGCATTGTTTATAGAGAGCTCGATTCTTGCAAGCACAGTGTTTTCGGCTGCAGCATAGATAGGTAGCCCATAGTCAATTAGTGACAGGACAGAGGACGTGATTGACAATCTAAGGGTCTCTTTTGGTAGGCAGTACCTATGGTGGTATAACAGTCCAATCCTGACATTGGTGGCAGCAGAAAGGGCATTGATATGGGAATGAATGGAGAGTGCTGAATCGAAGGAAATGCCCAGATACTTGTAGGAGAAAACTTGCTCAATGGGGTTTAGTGTGCTAGGCAGTATCACGAGAGGGGCACAACTGAATTTGCTTTGGCGATGAGAGAAGAGCATAGCTTTGGTCTTCTTTAGGTTCAGGACTAGCCTTCGTGATGTGAACCAAAGCTCAGCTCTATCAAAAGCTTGTTGCACCGTGGCCTGGAGTGTGTTGGGGTTGAGGTCAGCGGCGAAGAGCACAGCATCATCTGTGTAGAGGAGGATCTTACTTGGGCAGGCCAAGGGGAGGGAGTTGAGGTACAGACTGAAGAGGAGAGGGCCTAAAATAGAGTCCTGGGGAACCCCAGAGCAGACAGGTCATGTGTCAGATAGGGTGCTATTGAATTTTATACACTGAGTTCTGGCAGAGAGGTAGCTGGTGAACCATGCAAGGGGGCGGGGGAGAAATCAAGGCATCTGAGGGAGTCAAGCAGGAGAGGATGCCAAACCATGTCAAAGGCCCTGGAGAGGTCAATGAACACGGCACCGGCAGGACATCCGGCATCAAGAGCAGAGTGTAGGAAGCTGGAGAATTCAAGTAGCGCAGTTGTGGTGCTGTGACCTGCATGAAAGCCATGCTGTTCAGGGCACAGGATATTGTGCAAGGCCAAGTAGTCGGCAAGCTGGTTGGCAACTACTTTTTCAAGGGCCTTAGAGAGTGGGGGGAGGATGGAGATAGGTCGATAGTTACTGGGGGTCGCTCAATCGCTGCTCTTTAGGATGAGAGTGATGATGGCAGTTTTCCATGTGCTGGGGAACTACTCCAGGCACAGAGAGCGGTTGAGCAGCTTGGTAAGTGGGACCTGGATAGCATGCAACATCAGACGAAGTAGCCTAGTGTCCAGTAGGTCGGTACCGGGGTTGTTACTACTAATGACTTTTTGCAGAAGGGGTCTAGCCTCCAATGGGGAGATGGTACCTAGGTAGAAAGGAGGTCTCTGGAGAGTGGCCAGGGGTGCTACTGGGATGGGGTCAAAGAAGTTACTGAGCAGGACTGAACTCAGGTCTGAAAAAGTGTGGTTTAGGCAGTCTGCAATGTCAAGGGGGTCAGAGCAGACAGTTCCATTAAAGGAGAGTTGACCATGCTGCACCGACCATACTGTAGCAAAAAATAAAAGTGCAACAAATAACTATCCAATAAACACGTAACAGTAAACATAAATAAACATAACCTCATAAATATACAAATTCCTGGTAATGGGATTTTTCAGATTCAGCTATATATTATGGGTCTCAGAACACCTATCCAGAACTTCCAGGTTTTGAATTTGGAGTTAAGGATGTTAACTGAGGTAGCATTCTGGATAATTAAAGGGAGTGTGTACCAAAGTCTTGGCACAACCACAGCAAAAGTTCTAGCCCTAGCTGACTTATGTTTGGATTCTGAAACATTAAGAATGTTGTGGTTAGTAGAACACAACTACCAGATACAGGTGCAAAGGGATCCTTAAGGTACAGCAGCACCAGCCAGGATGCAACACAGTACCTTGCAGTATTACTACAAAATGCTGCCGTATGCTGCAGGGAACAGTGTAATTCAATGGCAGTTAAGCCCCTTTGTTGTGCACTACTCCATGACATGTCATTTACTGCAAGTTACTGCTTTGTATCCTGACTGGCTTCACTGTACATTAGAGAGGGCCGAGTCCATAAATGACATTATAAGTCAGCAAAAGGATCTTAAAGTCTGTCCACCATTTCACAGGAACACCCTACTGTACAGATAGTGCAGAGCATGAGTAATAGGCTTTGCTTGCCTAGTTGAAGTCAACAGTTGAGCAGCAGTGTTTGCACCAGATGCAGATGACAGAAAAAAGAAACATAAACACACATCATTTGCTGGCAGGAAAATGCCGCTTGGCCCATCACATCTGCCCAGACAAGACTAGTCAGCAGGCCCTGGTAGTGTGCATTGATGTAGTCAAGGCAGAAGACTAAATAAATAACAATAATAAAGACTAAGAAGCTATGAGGACAGACTGTATGACCTGGGGTTATTTTCAATGGAAGAAAGAAGTCTAATAAGAGACAACAGTCTTCAAAATTGTGAAACGTTGAACTCCATCTGATCAGATATGTCTGTCAAACAAAAAGTATATCTATATATATATATATATATATATATATATATATATATATATATATATATATATATATACAGATATAAGAACTAGAAGAGTGAATTTGTCAATTAAGGGAGGAACACTGAGAAAAATATCTAGAAAAATTATTTCACAGAAAGAGTAGTGGATGTGTGGAATAGGGATTTTCCTCTTAGGCAGAACTGTTTGGAATTATGCATGTCTTGCAACCTGGCAGAGATGAGCCTGGCATTAATAGACATACTCATCTGTCTTGGGAAAAGTTTAGGCAGGAAGATATCTTTAGAATGATTTCAGAGCTGCAGCCCACCTGATGTGATCTGGGCTCTGGTTGACAAGACTACTGGTAAAGTTACTGAGAAGACTGGGGTGCTGCAGCTTGAGGGTCACTTGAGAAACGTTAATATCTATGAGTCCCTCCAGTCCTGTTTTAGAAGAAGGCACAGCACTGAGACAGGGACAAGTAGGATATGGGGAGGGGGAGCAATTCCCTCTGTAAACGCAGTGAGAACTGCACACTCGAGCAGACTAGATAGACCGTAAGGCCTTTATCTGCTGACACATTTGTATATCTGTATGTTTGTATTGGGCAGGGTGCAAAATGACCTTCTCATTGTAAGGGACAGAGGAAAATGGTCAATTTTCATTCTCCTAGATCTCTCCTCAGCTTTTGACACTGTAGCCCATGGGCTGCTGTTGGATCTGCTGAAGGAGTACGCTGGACTCATTGACAAAGTCATCTGTTGGTTTGAATCCTACCTCAGGATAGGATACAAAGAGTTGTGATAGGGAATTTCTCCTCTCGCCTTGTGGCCCTGCCCTGCAGCATACCCCAGTGGTGGGTCCTATCACTCATATCATTTGCAATGTATATGTTGCTCGTGGGTAGGATGATAGAAGATACAGAGTCAATTTACACTGTTATACAGATGATACCCAGCTGTATTTGTTGTGCTCCTTTGATGCCTGGTGTGGTGGAGGTGCTAAATGTGTGTCCGGCTGAGATCCAGGACTAGGTGATATCTAGCTGGCTGAGACACAACCCAGTTAATACTGATGTATTGGTCATCCACACAGGCCATAGAGGGGGTACAGGGCCTGCCAAAGAGGTGACAGGGTTTGGTCCTTCTAGGCTAGTGGCCTCCGCTAAGGTAAAAATGTAAGGGTCATTCTGGATGAGGGTCTGACACTTGAGGCTCAGGTGTCAGCCACAGTCCACAGTGGCTTTTACCACTTGAAGAACATCAGTCAGATGAAATCCCTTATTCCTTCCAAGGATCTGATGACTCTGGCACATGTGTTTGTGATGTCCCATCTCGACTACTGTTATGCCCTTTACCTCAGGGTCAATGATGGTACCTTATGCTGCTTGCAGATAGTGCAGAATGCTGTATTAAGGTTACTGGCAGGCCTCCCAAGGTCATGTTACATGTCCCCGGTCTTATGCGAGCTGCGTGAGCTGCCAGTGAAGTGGTGTGTCACTTTTAAGGTTGGATTGTTAACCTGCAAGGACCTACATGGCTTGGGCCTGGGCTATATGGCTGAACTCTTTTCTCCTTACCAACCCTCCCAGCCTTTCCCTCCACTGAGGGGGTTGGGTGAGGGGGTCTTATGACTTGACCTGGTGGTGAGATTCAGGTGAGAAGAGGTGGGGGGGGGTCTTTGGTGCAAGCGAGGTGGAAGGGTGCACTGAACTTTACATCATTCTGTTACTTTGAAATTCTCCAGGGCAAGGGAGGGGAGGGAGGGAGGAGGAGGGTGCCAGCAGAAGATGGAAGGAGGGTATATCACTAGAATGTTTTGGGGAGTTGGGGGTGGGATTACATCAGAGTGAGAGTTTTGTTATCACAGTTTAAGGTTTTTCAAAACAAAAAAAAAAGAAATTTATGCGGAAAAATTGGTGTGGCCATTGGGAAGTTTTGCAAAAGTCACAACGTGTGAATTTCAGTGAATTCTCACCAACTTCTTTGATGAATTAAAACTATGCTGCATCTCTAGAAACAAGTCAATGTAGCTGTAGCTGATATGTTTTGTTTGACATAAGTCCCGGGCATAAGTCCCTCTATCTGTAGCTGATATGAGTGTATGTCTATTATTTGTCTATTGTACTGATTGTACTTTGTATATCCATATTTTGTGAACTGGGTTGAGCTTTGTTGTCCTGTCGATCCAACTCGGTAAACACATTTTCAGATTACAAAAAAAGTACTACTCTTTGAATTTCAGCTAAATAAGTACAGAAACTAGAGGAAAAAGTAATAAATGGTTATGCTTGCCATGTTGGTGGATGAAATAACACAATAGGCCATATGACATTTTACATTCTTATTTCAGCATGTTAAGATTGTAAGAGACAGAGGGACAGACAGACAAAGTGATAGATGGATAGTATAAGATGAAGTAAACTGCATGGTACATACAGTACAGCAAGCACAAAGCAGGCGATCACGAACATTCCATTCCCCTGCATTACATATTCAGTAGCTAATCTTTCTTACTGCACAAGTATATCATAGGAAGTCATTACAGATCAATTATTAAGTACTTTGTACCTCTGTTCAGTTCTTATGAAATATTGCTATGCAATAGATGTTTCCCCTTTCCATTTATTATTTTAAATTTGCTATTTTTACCATATCTCATGTCCTTCATGGTAACATAATTAAAGAACAAAAAAACATTAGGTACATAGAGTTCACCCCTTGTCACCCTGCAAGGACCGAGAAATATGCCATGTAAACATGTACTAATTTATAGGGATTGTTACTACCTACTATCCAGGGTACCCAGAGATACCCTTATCAAGCAGAAATTTGTTCAGGCTTACCCTGAAGACCTATCCTGTCTACTGTCTTCCCTAGTAGGCAATTTTATAAGTTCACCATCCTCATGGAGAAGGGCCTTCTAATAGTAACCCTTGAATTTTGACCTTTAAGCTTTATTGCTTGTCCTCACTTCCTGCTGGAGTACACCAGTTCAAACATTTTCATCTGTTTGACCTTGTCAATACTCTTCAATATGAATAAAACTAAGATCATGCCCCTGCCCCGTCCCCATCCTTCTTTTTTTTTTCAGGTTGAACATCTTAGGGGCATCCAGTCTCTCCTAATAGGTTTTAATCACCATATCTCTGATCATTCTGATGGCCCTGCATTGGATCCTCTTTACTGCTTCAGTGTACTTTTGTGGTTGTGGAGCCCAGAACAGCATATATTACTCCAGATGCGGCCTTGTCAGGGCTTTGATAAGTGGTAGGGTTACTTAGCCTGCAGTGCTGGTTACCCCCTTTTTAATACACCCCAGCAGTGTTTTAGCCTTCTTAGCAACTGTGCACTGCTTGTCATGCTTTTGCCCATTGTCTTTTATGACCCCCCTATCCTTTTCCGAATGAGCTATCAATGAATGCGTACTGTACAGTACGCATTTATTGATAGCTCATTCAATGGCCAGCTGCAAAAGTCTGAAGAGGGCTGTGCTGGTCTCCAGCTCAGGGACGGGGAGCAGCGTGGTGGGGCACTGCCAACTGGGCTGGGGGCGGGGAACCACTAGACTATCAGGAATGTTTGCCATATATTTCAGGGAATAGGACTGTTGGAGAGGCAGGGGTGTACCTAGACATTAGGGCAATTACAATCATTTTCAAGGGGATCAGAGATTGGGGCTGTTGAGGGGTGGGGGTGCCCTAGACTTACAGAACGATTTACAATTATTATGTACAAGGGGATCAGAGATCAGGGCAGTTGGGGCCGGGGGTGCCCTAGACTTACAGGGTGATTTATAATTATTATTTACAAGGGGATCAGAGATCAGGGCTGTTGGGGGTGCCGTAGACTTACAGGGCAATTTATTAGTGTTTGGTGATCAGGGATCAGGGATGGGGGGGGTGTTCCCTAGACTACCAGGGACATATTAACAGGCATATTTATTTTACAAAATGGAAGATAGAGGTGGGGGGGGCAGCAAGTACTACTGTGGGATTGGGACCATGGCAACAAATTTGTGCAACCCCCAGAGGACAACTAAGTACACTTACACCAGCCCCTGGCTAATCTAATGATACTTAGGCAGTTGTCCACTGGAGGAGTTGTTAGAATACTGATTTAGGGGATGTGGCAGCTTGCGTCTGACATAAGCCCCCCTAGCATCATGCTGCAGCCTATTTTATGGCACAAGGCTGGTGCCAGTCCACTTTGCCACATGCAACCTGCGTTTGCCACAGGCTGCTTTTGGGAATAGCTTAGGGTGCATTTTTTGATGCAAGGTGCCACTTGCGTCCTTTATGTTTGATGCAGGCACCTTGCATCACTCTAAGGGCTTTGAGAATCGGGCCCAATGTCTACAGCCCTAGCCCTGTTCTCTACCGGTGATCAGGTTGGCTTGGCATGATCTGCTCCTCTTAAAGCTATGGAAACAGGGGGTGAGAGCCTTGACCTCAATCAAATGATCCATTATTCTGTCCTTGATAATGGACTCCAGGACTTTGTCCAACACTTATGCACAGGCCTAACTGGCCTATAGTTTCCCAAGGTTTGACTATGCTTCATTCTTGAATACCATATTGGCTACTTTCTAGTCTTCTGGCACCATATCTACACGGACAGACAAACTTATGAAAGATAATTGCCCGAGGCCTTGCCAATTGTCCCTTTAGTGCCACCATGATCCTGGTGTACCATATGGGATTTACCTGGCTTGATGTATGCTTTGGCAGTCAGGTACTGGGCAGGTATAATATCCACAGGTTGCATGATTACTCTTGATACCATATGCCCTCCCATAGAGCACCATCCCCCTCTCCCTTGGGGCCCTTTGGTGAACACCAAAGCAAAGCAATCATTCTGCACTGTCCATGGCTCAAATATATGTTCCTTCCCAATTCAACTGTTTTAAGTAGGGATGGGCCCAACCTCTCCCCAAATTGAGCTGCTCTGAACTCATGAGTCTCAGTTTCTTTAAATCCTGAGCCAAACACTGTCTGTTCAGCTCAGATTTCTTGTTTTTCACCTACCCTAGACCGTGCTTGTCTGCCAGTCATGTGACTGACTTTCAGAGGCTGTGGGGAGAGGTGAAAGGGTGCCCGAGCTAGCAGCTGTGGTCCCAATTCTCCAGTTTGACATGTGCAAACTGAGGTATAAATGCAGACCATGCTGCACCTCAGCACCATTCAGGAGGAGTCTGCCTTGCAGACCAGTGTGGTTGGGTGGGAGAGGCAGTGCGGATCCATAGGGATCATGAGCAGTGGGTAGCAACATAGCAACTGAAGGAGAGAAAATTTGGGGGAGATGCCAAAAGGGAACCAATTATAAAAAAAAATGTCTGAGCAGAGCAGACAGAAGGGAAAGTGAAAGTGAGAGTTGGGGGTGGTGTGGCAGCATGTACGAATAGTGATAATCAGAGTGGGGGTCAAGAGACTGGGGGAGTGCTGAAAGGGGTGGACTTGGAGGAGACTCAAACAAATCCAGAAACAAAAGAAATAAATGGAAAAAAAGGAATCTTTGTCTGAGCAGACAGAAGGGAAAGTGAAAGTGGGGGTTAGGGTGGGGCAGCAACATTGTGATTATGGGGGTTGTGGTTGGGAGACTGGTGTGTGTGTGTGTGTGTGTGTGTGTTAAAAGGGTCACACTGTCAGTGCAAGGAAAATAAATAAAGGCAGAGAAAGAAGTGAGAGAATTCTTGTTAGGAACTGGGGAGGTGTGTTGAAAGGGGGATGGGGACTGCGGTCTGTGTGCTTAAAGAAGACACAATCACTGCAAGAAAGGAAAGATTATTAAAAAAAGAGAACATAAATATATAAAAATACGCCTAAGACAAGTGAGAGAGAACGTGGAGGTTGGGGAGATGTGCTGAAAGGAGTGGGATGGGGATTGTGAAGGAGGACACACAATCACTGCAAGAAAAGAAAGATTATTAGAAAAAGAAATATAAAAAACAGCACATAAAGCCTAAGACAAGTGACAGATATGATATTTGATTCCTGCCTATGCCAGGTAAATTCCATTCCAAATCCTTTGCAAAATCAAAGCCAAACTTGTCCTAGATTTGGCAAATCCAAAACCAAATTGAAATCCATGCTGGCTCTGCCCATCCTTAGTTTTAAGGTGCCCAATCCTGCATTCAATTTATGTAGTGGAAGAAGGCTGTGGTTTTATTTGCATCTCCTACTGCCATCCTGACTTCAGATCCTCTTTGGTGTCCTTAATTCTATTACTGCAGTCCCTCAGTGCTGCTTTGTGCTCCTCTCTTGTATGAAGGCAATCTGTCCCTTTGTACCACTTGTTAAGTTGGAACTATTGCCTTAGGTTCATGTTGAGCAATGGGGGGGGGCTCTTCTTGTTTTATGCTGTATTGCTTATGTGGCAGCTGACTTCCTCAGCTGCTTCAGACACCTAATTCAACAAACATGTTCTGCATTACCAACCTTGTGCAGTTTCTCCTAACCCTTGGCCACCAGATCCCTCATCGTGACAAACTCTGCCTTTCTAAAGTTCTGTATCCCAGTGGCTGAGGCTCCAGTAGTCTTTCCTATCACCAAAGAGGTGGTTACCAGGTTGTGGTCACTGCCTCCCACTGCTTCCTAGATGTTCACCCAAAAGATCATCCCATCTCCACAGCTGAGAACAATGTCAAGTATGGCTTTAAACCAGTTGTGGATCCTGCATTAATAAAAGATCCTGCGGCAGCAGGACCCTTCTTCGACCGTTGCATGGAACAGAACCAATCCAACATGATATGTTTCCAGTACAACCAAAATGAATTGTATCATGGCACACTACCAATAGTTATTATGTTCAGTACAATTTACAAAAAACAAAAGTTTTCTGTCTGCTCACTGACAGCACATCCCCTTTCAGTCTGTCCCATTCATTATTGCCGCAGGATACTTTTAAAATCCTGGGTCCGACACTGCTTTAAAATTACAGTTGTAACCAGAGATAAGTCCAAGTAATTATCTATATACTGTTTATACAAATTTGTACCATGGGACTGATTAATAATAATATAGAATAAAAATGTGTTATTTTACATTTTATTCAACTGCAAAGAGAATAACATGTTATTTTTAGCACTGCTAATGCTATTTTCACTGTAGCCTCAAAAATGTGACACTCAGCCATCAATCAGTTTGGATTGCATCTCATGGTAGAAAGAGAACTTTCCATAAGGTGTCCCATCATGCCCCTTTCGTTCATGCCGGAATGATGTCATCACTGCTACCCTAGCACTTATAGCTTCGCTTTGCTCCACCACTTGTTGCTAGGCAGCATTGTTGGCAACATGCCAGAGTGAACAAAACGTTTATTCATTAATGCCCTGTGCCATATCTAGATTAGAGATGTGCTGAAGTTTTAATTCACCAGTGAAGTTGCCACAAAGTGGCAAAATTTGCATCCACTGAGTTTCACAAAGTTTTCCCTACCCTCAGCAACTTCAATTGCACCCAAAATTGCAAAGTTTTCAATGTGAACAGCAGAATTTGCCTGTGAACAGCAAAATTCCACCATTGTCTGCAAAATTCTGCACTTCGTGGGTGAAATTCTGCCATTCACAGGTGAAATTCTGCACTTCATGGCACAATTCCACACTTTGTGAATTGATACACACTCCGTGAATTATGTTAAATTCGCAGGTTAATTCATGGAGCAAATTTAGCCAACTTTGCCCATTTCTAATCTAGATGTGCATTACCTTGTTATAATGAATAAAAGTGGGTCTACTAACTATGCTAATTACAGCACTTTGCTTGGTATATCCAAGGATGCTGAAGAAATGCCAAAAACTGACCATGTTTCACTAAGCCTGGTTAAGTGCCACCCTTATGAAATAACAACATGCAGTCAGTCTAAATAATTGTAAAATACAAATTTTACAACATCCACAGCACTGCCCATGAAATATACATTATAGATAGCACAAAAACACTGACATTTATACTATTCGGTTACGTGCTGCTCTTGCGAATAACAAATTGTTAATTTATAGTAAACCTCACCTGTACTGTCTTTCCTGTCTCCACCTAGTTTTTCAGACCTTCCAAATTCACCACAGTCACTGCAATCTTCAGTTCAATGAATCTGACCCCACTTGGCTACTATCCTGCTTACTCATCAAATGCAAGTGAGAGTCTGCTAGACAGGAAAGTAGAGTGAGTGAGGAAATTGATGGGTAGCAGTGGGAAGAGAAGGGCTGTAGGGGCTTTGAGTCGGATGGAACACAGAGGGTATGCATCTAGGTGCTCCACCAGCTCTAAAGCACACAGTGTCTAGTTTTTATTGTAAACTAAGTAGATACTGAGACACTGATTATAGTTAACAGTGGCGTTCTGTATAAGTCAACAGTTAATTGCCTTTTGTCTGTTGAAGTTAGGGTCTTGCTATAGCCAATATTTGGCAATAGTGTTTGGCCAATCAAAGTTATACTATAAAGATATATAAATATTAAGGGAATATATAATGGATGGCAGTGGAATAAAACATTTGTCTCCATCAGTCAGCGACAAGACCCATAACTCAGGAGTAGTGAAACCACAAGTTAGTTTTGAATGTCTTATCACTAATGTGTGCAGATAAATGTACTATTTTCCTGCAACACATTATGTACAGTATTTGATATATGCTAAACTATTGTTAATGTTTTTATTAGTGTTTTATATTTTTAGGCAGGTTAAACTTGCCTTTTACCATTGTAAACTGTCTCTGTTTGGCCCTCACTGACAATGCTGTCTACAGCATTGGCCGTTGTGACCGTGCCTGCTTCTACAGCAGCCGATGGCCTCTCGTTGACGATGACCAAGTCCTCTTGTAGGGACAGGGTAGATTCGTTGCCGATGCCTTTTCATCATTCAGACACTTCACCCTTTCAGTATCCATCAATAAGACTGTCGACAGAACAGGGTTATGTCATTAAAGAAAAAGGTTTCTTAATCATGGTCATGCCTAAGTTGCCACCCCCTACGCATGTGGCCACCCATAGGGGACCATATACAGACTTCAGGGCTACAGTGACTCATGCTTCTGGTCCACAGTTGCATCCTCAACTGCACCTTATCTTTTCCATATTGCCTCTCAGCAGCTCACAGATGGGTTCTTTATTAGCCCCTGTTGCTATGACTCAGGCCTCCTCCTTTTCCTCAGTGGATGTGGTTGAAGTGGTCCAGACAGTGTTACAAGTTATGCAAGGCTTGCAGCCCACCCAACCAGTTAAGCCAGTCAGACCTACACTGTCCTCCTACCTTTCACCTCCTCCTTCAAAGAGGCCTAGGGTAGAAACTACATATGTCCCACCATGGGAGCCATCGCCTGCTCCCTCATATCTGTCACCTGAGGAGGAATTCCTACCTGACTATGAAGAGGACTATGAAGAGGATCTTGACATGGGAGACAGTTTTCAACCTCCCTCTACAAATTCTACAATATCCTCCCTGGAGGAAGACTCGAACTGAGTTACACCTGTGTCTCCCCCAGATGACTCCTCATTCCTGGACATTATGACTCAAATCTAGAAGGTGATGGGGTTCACCACCAAAGAGTCAGACAAACAAAGACAAAACATGGCTGACTACTTGGACCTCCCTGAAGATCCGGTGGTGGTAGTCCCTCCTCTTATCCATGCCTATCAAGATACGGTTCTCACGACATGGCAACAACCAGAGGCCATCTCTGCAGTTCCCAGTAAGGCAGACCACCTTTAACAGGTGCCCATAGACCATCCATTCTTTACAACTGTTCCACAGGCTGATTCTGTCATGAGTAATGCAGCCCATGACAGAACTAAGAAGCCAAAACATTTAGATTCTCTCCTACCTGACAAGAAATCCAGGAGTATAGACCTCATGGGAAAGAAGTTCTATCAGGGGACCACCCTAAATTTGTGAATTATCAACTACATAGGACACATGCTGAAATACTAGAAAACACTCTGGAATGAAGCCTCAGACTTGATCAACAAACTGCCTTAATTGGAGAAGGACCACCTACTTTCTACCTTCAATACTGGTACAAGCCTTTCCCGCCATCTATTGCGGGCCATGTACAATGCCGCCAACACTTTGGCCAGGATCACGACCATGGGAGTGAACCTCAGACGCCGTGCTTGGCTCAGGGTCTCAGGTTTCACCCCAGATATACAGCAGAACATTCTTAATGCTCCCTTCAATGGAGATAAGCTGTTTGACTCCACAACTCAAACTATCTTGGACGATTTACAGGCCTCAGGACATACCCTATGTATGGTACACGACAGGTACCATGCCTCCCAGCAAGGAGGACAGAAGAGACACTCCCAACCTTACCAATTTTGTAGGCCATCTTGCCAGAGAAGCAACAACAGACAATCTTAACGTGGATGACAGCAGTCCCAATAATCCAGTCGAGACTCCTCTTCTGCCTTCCATGGAGGCTGCACCCCCCTTGGGTTGGATGCCTCCCTGTCCATCTAACTTGCTTCAGGCCCTCCCCAGCCCTCTTCCACCAGCCTCGGAGGCTGTGGAAGGCTGTTTCTCAAAACCATCTAGAGGCATGGCAATGAATAACACATAACAAGTGGGTGCTACAAATCATAAAGTCAGGACACACGCTAGAATTAAGATCCTACCCACCAGTACACCCACCTCCACATGTTTCCTACCCAGCAGATCATATACCAGTCCTGCAGAAAGAACTAGAATCTCGAAAACAAAAACAGGCAATCCAACCAGTCCCTGCCAATCAGCAGGGCCAGGGATTCTATTCACACTTCTTCCAAATACCCAAACATACAAAAGATCTATGTCCAGTACTAGGTCTCAGAAACCTCAACAAATATATCCAGTGCAAGAGGTTTCGTATGGTACCCTTAGCCACTGTCCTTCCTCTATTACACCAAGGGGACTGGCTATGTGCCCTAGACATGAAAGATGCATACCTTCATATACTGATTCATCTGAACCACCACCGATACCTTCATTTTCAGCTCTTGGATCACTACTATCAGTTCAGAGCACTACCATTTGGCCTGTCCTTCGCCCCCAGGGTAGTCATGAAATGTCTATCCGTGGTGGCGGATGCCCTGAAGAAGCAGAGACACCTTGTGTTCCCGTACCTGGATGACTGGCTGATAAAGGCATCCTCCATTCACTCTATCCAAACCACCCTTAGTCTGTTTGCAGATCTAGGAATCACAGTCAATTTACCAAAGTCCCAACTGGATCTGTCTCATCAAATCCAATATATTGGGGCCATCCTAGACACCGCCTGCAGCAGAGCTTTCCTGTTGGACAACTGGTGTCACTTTCTGACGTCCATGGCTACCCAATACAGTACAGCCAGAACTATACCGACACCCAAATTTCTAGCTTTATTAGATCACATGGCCACAGCCATTGCCACGGTACCAAATGATTGGTTACATATGAGACCAGTCTATTGGGCATTATGATGCCACTGGCTTCAACATAAGGCCATTTGGAAGACCAGCTGGTGATTATCATGGCATTATGCAAGGCTCTGCAATGGTGGATAGTCAAGTCCAACCTAAACCAAGACATGCCCTTCCAATCACCCATACCGACCCATACACTAACTATGGATGCATCCCCCATCTGGGACCCCATCAAACCAAGGGTTCATGGGATGCCTTTACAGCCAAATTCCACATCAACATAGAAACATAGAAACATAGAATTTGATGGCAGATAAGGACCGCTTGGCCCACACAGTCTGCCCATTTCCCTACCTAATGGATAAGCTGCAGATCCTAGTTAACCAGCAGCCTACTTCTTCCTACCCCAACCCCCTAGAATTGCCTTATGACTGTCCCATGCATGCTTGAATTCCACCACTGTTTTTGACTCCACAACCTCCTCCGGAAGGCTGTTCCATGCATTCAACCCTCTCTGTGAAAAATACTTTAAATTACCTCTGAGCCGCCTCTATCTTCAAATTGTGCCCCCTTGTTCTTGCACACCTCTTTTTTTGAAAGATGCTACCCTCTTGGACTTTGTTGATTCCCTTGAGGTACTTGAAAGTTTCTATCATGTCCCCCCTCTCCCTCCTTTCCTCGAGGCTATACATATTAAGCTCCTTAAGTCTCTCTTCATATGTCTTCTGGTGCAGACCCTGCACCATTTTAGTTGCCCTCCTCTGGACAGCTTCCATCCTGTCTATGTTTTTGCGGAGATTGGATCTCCAGAACTGCACGCAGTACTCCAGATGGGGTCTCACCAGCTGTCTGTACAGAGGGATAATAACTTCCTGTTTTCTACTGGTGATGCCTCTCCCTATGCATCCCAGTATCCCCCCAGCCCTCCTTGCTGCCCTCTCACATTGCTTGCCCACCTTTAGGTCATCTGATATGACTACCCCCAGGTCCCATTCTATTTTTGTTGTTGTTAGTATCTCACCCCCCGTTGTGTACTCTTCCCCTGGGTTTTTGTTTCCCAGGTGCATTACCTTGCACTTCTTAGCATTGAATCTAAGCTGCCAAACATTTGACCATTCCTCTAACCTTGCCAAGTCCTTTCTCATCCTTTCCACCCCACCTTGTGCATCAACTCTGTTGCAGATCTTTGTGTCATCTGCAAAGAGACATACTTTTCCTTCCAGTCCCTCTGCAATGTCGCTTATAAAGACATTGAAGAGGACCGGTCCTAATACTGAACCCTGCGGTACCCCACTAGTAACCCCCCTTTCTTCAGAGTGGACTCCATTTACTATTACTCTCTGTGTCCTATTCTCCAGCCAATTCTTTACCCAGGCTGTCATCTTGGGACCCACTCCCAGGCTGGCTAACTTGTATATTAATCTTTTGTGTGGGACTGTGTCAAATGCCTTGCTAAAGTCTAGGTAGACCATGTCCACAGCCCCTCCCTAATCTACTACTTTGGTCACCCAGTCAAAGAAATCTATCAGATTTGTCTGGCATGACCTTCCCACTGTGAATCCATACTGCCTTGGGTCCTGTGCCCCCTCTGGCCTATAGATACTCAACAATTCTTTCCTTCAGAAGTGATTCCATCATTTTCCCTACCACTGAGGTTAAACTAACAGGTCTGTAGTTTCCTGCTTCTGTCTTGCTCCCACTTTTGTGAAGGGGAATCACATCTGCTCTCCTCCAGTCCTCGGGTACCACCCCATCCTCCCATGATTTGTTAAAGAGGGTAGTTAGTGGTGTCACTAGTTATACCAGTAGTTCTTTTAGAATTCTGGGATGAATCCCATCAGGCCCCATTGCTTTGTCCACCTTCAGTTTTAAGAGTTCTTTCAGAACCCTTTTTTCTGTAAATGGGCTGGTATCAACTTCTGTATCCAGAGTATTTCTACTGTTTGTTTTAGGTACCTCCCCCTCTTCCTTTGAAAATACTGAGCAAAAATATTTGTTTAGTATCTCTGCCTTTTCACAGTCACCCTCTGTCCACCCTCCCTCCCTTTATTGAGCCTCACTATCCTCCCTTGGTCTTCCTTCGCTCCCTGATGTACCTATAAAGGTTTTATCCTTCTTAACTGAGTTGGCTATCTTTTCCTCGGTTTGGGCCTTTGCTGTTCTGACTGCCTTCCCAGCTTCCTTTTGCTTTAACTGATACAGTTCTCTGTCCTGCTCTTCTGTGATTCCTTGTACTTCCTGAATGCTTTTTTCTCTTGAACCTTCACTGCCACTTCCTTTGAGAACCATAGTGGTTTCTTACATTGCTTCATTTGTTTATTTGCTTCACACAAAGGCTTGTTACCTCTGTGATGGCAGATTTTATTGTTCCCATTGTTCTTCCACCCTTCCTTCCTGCCCATTTGCTAATGCATTCCTTAGGCACTCACCCATTTTGGCAAAGTCAGCCCTCCTAAAGTCCAGTACTTTTGCCTTTGTATGGCTTGACTCTATTGCTGTGTTTATTGTGAACCATACTGTTTGATGGTCGCTAGTTCCCAGATGGCTACCCACTTCTACATCTGTGATCCTCTTCATCTCCATTTGAGAGAACCAGTTCTAAGATTGCTCCCTCTCGAGTGGGCTCCAATACTAGTTGTCTAAGGCATGCCCTTTAGGGCATCTAGAATAACCCCACTCTTCAAGTGCTGCTGCAGCTGCACTCCAGTTAACATCTGGCATATTCAGATCACCCATCAGCAATACCTCCCCTTTTTCTGCCATTCTAAGTATACTTTCTATCATTTCCTTGTCCATTTCCTCCCCCTGAGAAGGGGGTCTGTATACAACCCCTGTGCGGATTGTGGTGCCATTGCTGGTCTCCAAATTTACCCACAGTGCTTTTTCTCCTCCTGAATCTCATAACATAAAGTCCAGTGTCCAACCACTCTAAATTTCAGGGTAGGCAGGCATCGCAGACCATCTCTGGGTCATGACAGGGCTAGGCGACATTCTGCTCCTAATGTCCTGCTCGAGTATTCAGCTCACTGCATTACTGTCATAGTGAAAGGGGCTGTGTCACTCAAATGAAACAAACACAATCGATTCTCCTCAGGTTTTCAAAAGTGGTCTCTCTATTTCACTATCAGGCAAACATACGAACGAGTGTGTTAAGATACAATACCCAGCCAACAGCTCAGTGTTGCTCGCACACTCATTCACTAATGGAAACTTGGCCTGATACTGCCCTCACTTGAACAAGTTGGGGAACAGGGTCTTGAGCTCCTTCATCGCTTGTTCCTGGGATTCAAATGAGAGCCATTGCTCTCTGGATTTGACACGGAGTGTCACAGGGTATCTCATGCAAAAGAGCTTCCCTATGGTAATCAACTTGGACACTGTTGGGTGCAGTTCCTGCCATTTCAGCCGAACAGACTGCGGGAGGTCTTGGGTGATGCAAATTTTACGACCCTCCCAAAGGACTTCCTGCAGGTTCTTAACTTTACTCAAAATAAACTGCTTGTCTAGGAAGTTTAGCAACCTAAAGATAATGGGTCAAGGAGGGGCATCAGGAGGCGGAGGAGGACGGAGAGCTCGATGGGCACGCTCAGCAATATAGGTTGTGCCATTCGGGGATGGCCCGGCGATCCTCTCACACAACTTCTGGACAAAAAAGGATCGGATTATTTCCTTCCTCTTTTCCGGGTATTCCAATCACCAGGAGGTTATTCCTTCTGCTCCTCCCTTCTAGATCTTCAAGTTTTTCTTCAAGTTTCTTGATTCTACGGCCCATTTGGATGGCTTCCTGCTCCATTTTCCCCTGTTTTACCTCCAGCGAAAAAATATTGGCCTCAGAGTCTCCCACACGTATTGCTATTGATTGCACCGACGTTTTAATCTGATGCAGGTCATCCAACATGTCAGAAATTTTTTCCTGTAAGGGCTGCATTGTTTCGAGGAATCTCTCCTCCGAAAGAGCTGTAACTGGCGTAGCGGATTTAGTACTCCCTGCAGTTTGCTGCTTTGGGGCTTGGGCTTTGTCCTTCTCAGGCCAGCGGGGAGTGCCAGAGGGCCTTTTTTCATAAAAATTTCCATTCCTTCCACGTAGATTCCTGAGTCGATCAAGCGTGCAATACCACTGCAAGTAGCCAAAGCTGCTTAAAAGCCACAACCAACTCTCGGTAAAAATTAAAACACTCGAATTAACAGCGGGACAGTGGAGCCACAGGTGAGTGCTGCTTCCCTTCAGGCTGCCATCATGTGACCCCGGCCTTCCTGGATTTTTGCAAGGCATTTGACACAGTCCCACACAAAAGATTAATAAACAAGTTGGTTAGCCTGTGAGTGGGTCCCAGGGTGGTAGCCTGTGTAAAAAGGGACACAGAGGATGATAGTACATGGAGTCCACTCCGAAGAAAGGGGGTCACTAGTGGGGTACTGCAGGGTTCAGTACTGGGTCCAGTCCTCTTTAATGTCTTTATAGGTGATGTTGCGGAGGAGCTAGAAGGAAAAGTATGCCTCTTTGCAGATGACACAAAGATCTACAGCAGGGTTGACATACAAGGCGGGGTGGAAAGGACAAGAAGGGAATTGGCATGGTTGGAGGAATGGTCAAATGTATGGCAGCTAAGATTTAATACAAAGTAGTGCAAACTAATATACCTGAGAAACAAAAACCCAGGGGAAGAGTACACAATGTGGAGGGGGGGTACTAACAACAAAAAAAATGAAAAGGGACCAGGTTGTAGTCATATCAGATGGCCTAAAGGTAGGCAAGCAATGTGAGAAGGTAGTAAGGAGGGCTGGGGGATACTGGGATGCACAGGGAGAGGCAACACCAGTAGAAAACAGTAATTTATCACTCTGTACAGACAGTTGGTGAGACCCCATCTGGAGTACTGTGATCAGTTCTGGAGTCCCCTTCTCCACAAGAACATAGACAGAATGGAGGCGGTCCAGCAACACAACATTTTAGAGATGCAGACAGTACGACATACACTCAAGGCATTCCAACTATTCATAAACCTGGGTTCCCTTTTCATGCAAACTGACAACATGGCCGTGGTCTATTACATAAATAAACAAGGGGGCACCAAGTCCCAAAGCCTGTGTCATGAAATAGCCATGGTCTGGACAATGGCCATAAGTCAACAATTGACACTCATAGCTGTCCATGTGCTGGGCACATAGAATGTCCTGGCAGGCCACCTCAGCCATCACAAACCAGGCCACGAATGAACCCTACAAGTCCAGGTCCTACAGAACATTTTTCGCCACTGGGGGACACCAGAGATAGACCTCTTTGTGTCCCTAACCAACCACAGGCCACCTCACTTTTGTTCTATTTTGCTGAACAAGAAGGGGCATTCTATAGATGCTCTATCCCTTCCATGGACAGGATGATTTTTATACGCCTTTCCCCCATCCCTCTCCTCCAGCGGGTCCTCCTGACAAATGCCAGTGATGGACCCCATTCCACTGCCTCTCCACCTGAATCTCCTAACCCAACATCAGGGGTCTCTGTTGCACCCTAACCTCCTCTCACTGAATCTTCAGGCCTGGTTCCTGAAAACATATTTATAAACAGACATAAGGTTTCCCAGAATGTGGTCCAGATCTTACTAGATGCAAGAAAACCATCCACAAGGAAGGCTTATCAAGACAAATGGAAATGATCTGCACAGTGGGTGACATTGAAGGGGATCAGTTTCTGTTCATGCCCACTCCCAGACATCTTAGAATGCCTTACAGTGCTCTCTACAAAGAACCTAGGGTACTCATCTATTAAAGTTAACTTAGCTGCCATCTCAGCATTCCACGCACCTACAGGAGGTTGCACAACAGCACAACTAGACCTCTCAAAAATGTTTCTTAAGGGCATCTTTCACCTGAAGCCTCCTATATGTAGGTCAGTCCCCCTTTGGGACCTTAACTTTGTTACAGGGCAACTCACATTGGCTCCCTTCGAACCTGCTGACATTTGTGACATGCGCATCCTAGCTTGGAAGACCCTGTTTCTAGTAGCCATCGCTTCAGCCCAACACATATTAAAACTGTAGGCACTTTTCTGCTATGAACCCTATTTGGTATTCAATAAAGACAGGGTATTCTTACATACCAATCCAGCCTTCCTACCAAAAATGGTATCAGAATTCACGTTAAACCACTCTATACACCCTCCTGTATACTTTCCTAGTCATTCTAATCCAGGAGAACAATTGCTACATACTGCCATCAGAGGCACAGGTCAGGAAGCATAGAGAAAACCAGGAGCAGTTGTAGAATTCAGCAAAGCTGTTTATTTGTAGTAGCAGTGACACAGAAAAAAATAAACTTGTTCAGAGTAACTACGTACAGAGAAATAAATTAAAATCTTTCTTCAGTCTCTGTGTCCCTTATTCTTAAAAACGCTTGAAATTCCAGCTTAGCTCTCTTATAAATCCTTTCCAACCCCCCAATCTTAGGAAACATCCTGTCCTAGTAAGTTTCAGGAGCTGCTAGAACACATTGTGCCTGAGCTAAGAGGCCCCTTCTGCACATACCCTGGATGTCCATCAAATTCTACAAGTCTACCCTTCCCGGACGAAACCCACAAGAAAGACAGAACAGCTTTTCATAGCCTTTGCCTCTAGCAAAGATGGACAGCCTGTCACCTAACAGACATTGTCTCTTTTGCTGGCAAACTGCATCACTTATTGTTATCAGAAAGCCAACAAATCATTACCGGGCAAGGTGCATGCCCATTCCACGAGAGCCCTCTCTTCATCAGATGTTTGCTACCAAGGGGTTTCCATCTCAGATATTTGTGATGCTGCCACATGGTCTACCAGACATACATTCACAAAGCACTACAGTATAGATATAGCCTCCAGGCGCTGTGCCACATTTGGACACACTGTCCTACAGGGCCTTCTTTCATGATTTCCTCCCTTTCACATAATAACTGCTTGGGAATCATCCCAAGAGTAGTACCTGCTGCAAGAGATACCCACAATGAAGATAGTAAAGTTTTGTACTTGCTGTAATGGTAAATCTTTGAGAGGATCTCTTGCAGCAGGCATGTACCCTCCCTCCATCCCCCTCCTTCTCTGGGACAGCAATTTATCTATTTTCAGAGAGGGCACCACTGATCTCCACAGTTATCCCTTGGAGTCAAGCTCAGCAAGCTGATAGCATGCAGGGAACTGAGGATACTGGGTGCCACCCATTTATTTATACTGCAACAGAGTGATAACATCATGGTGGGCGGCCCCACTGAGCACTGCTGGTGGAAGCTACTGTCCACAAGAACACCCTCCCAAGAGTATTACCTCCTACAAGAGATCCTCTCAAAGACCTACCATTAAGGTAAGTATGAAACTGTACTTTCTCTGTGTTCTACTTCCAGATTCTAAGTCAAAATAACGTGTTCTAAGTGTAATAAAGTTCTGCTCCTCTCACCCCCCTGCTGTACCTAGATGTGTAATTTACCCCTGCCTAGGAAAGCTCAATTTTTATTACTACATGTGCCTGTTATAACAATCTGCCTTGCAATGATTTTTTGATTATGCTCCATTGATACACTGTATTGCTGTATATGACTTCTGTTTCTCATAATGCTGTTAATAATATTTTTTTCTCTCTTGAACTATATCCTTTACCCTTCACCTCCTGGATGCATCAGGAGACAAGGTGTTATCAGCTCAGTATGTTTTTCCTGGTAAAACTTTTGAAATAATAAATTATTCTAAGTGGAAATAAATATTAATTCCAAAATAATATGTTTGCTATATACCAGGGAAGTGCAAATACATTTGGAAGATAAAAGCTATTATTTTCACTGTAGACATAGCTACTGTGCAAATAACATGTTATTTGCATAGTAGCCACAACCCTTACTTTTCTCATGAACTGGCTACATGTTAGCAGCACATCAAACAATGGAGCTGTCCCTTTGACCATGCAAATAAAAGTCTCAGCTTTGCCTCATTAATAAAGGGGGAAAAATCTGTAAAAAGATAATCCATTTAGATAACACAGCATGTTTTTCACCTGCAAATTTCTTTCTACACCTCGCTTTTTTTTTGCACTGAAGAGACAGAGACAAACAACAAAGTTGGGAAGTTGGGGACGTCCATGGACATACATTGATTACCTCATGAGGTAGCTCCAGATATGCATGTTATCTGATTTGAAATGGTACTGTTACTGCCACTGTGCAATAGCAGCAACATTCCAAACCAGATGAAATGCATATCAGAAGCTATTTCATGAGATAAACCCTATTTATACAATGTAGGTGAGAGTCAAACCTTAACGATAAATGATTTATTTTAGCTACTGAAGTATTCTTAATAAAAATAAGTCATGCATTTTAATGCTAGGTGGGTCTTCAGCATTTATTTTTACTTTGGGTGGATCACAACTGAGCTATTAGCCAATGGGAGAGCAGCTTGAAAAATGCCTGATGACATCACAATGATCTATGCTACACTCAAAACAGAGCAGTCAAATCACATAGAAACATTTAAATTTCCATCAAAAGAACAAACGTGAAAGCTCTGCATTGTAAAATATAATGGAAAACACGATGGCTTCCCTTAGAATATGATATTTATGATAACATGTGAGAGAGCAGGACTTTCATAACTCACCTGTGGCTCTGCCACTCATGAGTTACGGTCCTGACCCAAGGCATAAATTAATGTGGGAGACTTGATTAGCGACCTTTACTAATCAAAATGAAAAATGATTAGCATCTGGTCTAAGTTAATTAGCAGTGGGGGGGGGGTCCAGAATGTGGGGAAGAGGGCTAAAAATAGTGAGAAATGGTGTCATTCACACATTCCAAGCCCTGCAGACCTGGAGAAATCGAATAGCACCTAATGCTAATCAAAGCTGAAACTGACTTGCATTTGGTGGTTTTTGATTTGCAAATTGCAATGTGAACCTGCTGATTTTATGCTTTGCTGACACCTCAGTCATGAAGAGAAATGGCATATTGTGAGTTGGGCCATTGTATATCCCATATTTACCTATATTATTCAAACCTAGTGTGGAATAAATAGGATATATTCCACATAGTGATCCTGAATATACTTTTTATTCACTCTGGAATGTTGGCAACAAAGCTCTCTGGCAAGGAGTAGCATAGTCATGAGTGCAAGTGGCACAGGTACCAACATTGCTGGGTGAATAAAAAGCTTATTCAGGATCAGCATATGGAATATACTATTTATATATTACAAGGGAGGCCCACAGGAAGGAGGCAGAGGACACCACAAGGAAAGGAAGCAGCTCCTGGTGGGGGACTCAATTATTAGGGGGATAGAACTGGGAGGAGCTGGGAAATCTGAAGTAAGGTGCCTGCCTGGTGCCATGGCTTGGAGGGACAGGAAGCGCATCCTCAGGATCATGACAACAGCTGCAAGGGATTCTGAGCTGGACATAATTGTCCACCTAGGGACAAATGACTTGGCTCATCATGAGGTTAGAGCAGTGCAGGAGGACATTGCAGAGTTGGGAGGGCCTAAGACAAGTAGTACACAGTATCCTTCTCAGAGGTGCTGCCTGTCAAAGGCATGGGGGAGGCGAGGGTAATTGGCACCATGCAGTTTAATGAATGGTTGAAAATGGTGCGGAGCACAGGGGTTTACTTCACTGGGGACTGGGTTCCACCTGGAGGACACCAGCCTATACTGCAGGATGGTCTGCATCTGTCCAGGAAGGAACAAGTCTTTTGAGCAATCGGTTTAAATGCTTCATTGGCAAGCTTTTAAACTAGTCAATGGGGAGGCACTGACAAGCAGCAGAAAAATCCCAGCCTCTCCCTACAAAACAGGGTACTAAATGAGAAAAAGACCAAGGTAGAACGGTCAGTGGGGGATGCTGCAACAGAAGGTAAGGCCATCAAAAAAAGGAGAACAATGAGTACCAATGCCCGTAGTCTAGGTAACAAGCTTCCTGAATTAGTGGCCTTGATGGTGGAGGAACATCTGGATATCGTGGCAGTCACAGAAACATGGTACACACAAAACCATGACTGGGACGTAAACATACCAGGATACACTATCTAGAGGAGGGACAGGGAGGGTAAAAGAGGGGGAGGAGTAGTTCTTTACATAAGGGAAGGAATAAAAGCAACAGAACAAAAGGGTAAACAGGGAGGAGAAGAAGCACTGTGGGTAAATTTGGAGACAAGCAATGGCACCACAATCCGCACAGGAGTTGTATACAGACCCCCTTCTCAGGGGGAGGAAATGGACAAGGAAATGATAGAAAGTATACTTAGAATGGCAGAAAAAGGGGAGATATTGCTGATGGGTGATCTGACTATGCCAGATGTTAACTGGAGTGCAGTTGCAGCTGCCACTTCGAAGAGTGCAGTTATTCTAGATTCCCTACAGGGGGCATGCCTTAGACAACTAGTACTGGAGCCCACTCGAGAGGGAGCAATATTAGACTTGATACTCTCAAATGGAGATGGAGAGAGGATCACAGATGTAGAAGTGGGTAACCATCTGGGAACTAGCGACCATCGAACAGTATGGTTCACAATAAACACAGCAATAGAGTCAAGCCATACAAAGACAAAAATATTGGACTTTAGGAGGGCTGACTTTGCCAAATGGGTGAGTGCCTAAGAATGCACTAGCAAACGGGGGAAGGAGGGTGGAAGAACAATGGGAATAATAAAACTGCCATCACAGAGGTAACGAGCCTTGTGTGAAGCAAATAAACAAAACAAGACGATGTAAGAAACCACTATGGTTCTCAAAGGAAGTGGCAGTGAAGGTTCAAGAGAAAGCATTCAGGAAGTACAAGGAATCTCGGCAGGAGCAGGACAGAGAACTGTATCAGTTAAAGCAAAAGAAGCTGGGAAGGCAGTCAGAACAGCAAAGGCCCAAACCGAGGAAAAGATAGCCAACTCAGTTAAGAAGGGGATAAAACCTTTATAGGTACATCAGGGAGCAAAGGAAGACCAAGGAGGGATAGTGAGGCTTAATAAAGGGGAGGGAGGGTGGGCAGAGGGAGATGCGAAAAGGCAGAGATACTAAACAAATATTTTTGCTCAGTATTTACAAAGGAAGAGGGAGGTACATAAAACAAACAGTAGTAACACGCTGGATACAGAAGTTGATACCAGCCCATTTACAGAAGAAAGGTTCTGAAAGAACTCTTAAAACTGAAGGTGGACAAAGCAATGGGGCCTGATGGGATTCATCCCAGAATTCTAAAAGAACTAAGGGTATAACTAGTGACACCACTGACTACCCCTTTAACAAATCATGGGAGGATGGGATGGTACCCGAGGACTGAAGGAAGGCAGATGTGATTCCCCTTCACAAAAGTGGGAGCAAGGCAGAAGCAGGAAACTATAGACCTATTAGTTTAACCTCAGTGATAGGGAAAATGATGGAATCACTTCTAAAGGAAAGAATAGTCGAGTATCTAGAGGCCAGAGGGGCACATGACCCTAGGCAGCATGGATTCACAGCGGGAAGGTCATGCCTGACGAATCTGATAGATTTCTTTGACTGGGTGACCAAAGTAGTAGATCAGGGAGGGCTGTGGACATGGCCTACCTAGACTTTAGCAAGGCATTTGACACAGTCCCACACAAAAGATTAATATATAAGTTAGCCAGCCTGGGAGTGGGTCCCAAGATGACAGCCTGGGTAAAGAATTGGCTGGAGAATAGGACACAGAGAGTAATAGTAAATGGAGTCCACTCAGAAGAAAGGGGGGTTACTAGTGGGTACCGCAGGGTTCAGATTAGGACCAGTCCTTCAATGTCTTTATAAGCGACATTGCAGAAGGACTGGAAGGAAAAGTATGTCTCTTTGCAGATGACACTAAGATCTGCAACAGAGTTGATGCACAGGGTGGGGTGGAAAGGATGAGAAGGGACTTGGCAAGGTTAGAGGAATGGTCAAATGTATGGCAGCTTAGATTCAATGCTAAGAAATGCAAGGTAATGCACCTGGGAAACAAAAACCCAGGGGAAGAGTACACAATGGGGGGTGAGATACTAACAACAACAAAAATGGAATGGGACCTGGGGGTAGTCATATCAGATGACCTAAAGGTGGGCAAGCAATGTGAGAAGGCAGCAAGGAGGGCTGGGGGGATACTGGGATGCATAGGGAGAGGCATCACCAGTAGAAAACAGGAAGTTATTATCCCTCTGTACAGACAGCTGGTGAGACCCCATCTGGAGTACTGTGTGCAGTTCTGGAGACCCAATCTCAGAAAGACATAGACAGGATGGAAGCTGTCCAGAGGAGGGAACTAAAATGGTGCAGGGTCTGACCGAGGACATATGAAGAGAGACTTAAGGAGCTTAATATGTATAGCCTCGAGGAAAGGAGGAGAGGGGGACATGATAGAAACTTTCAAGTACCTCAAGGGAATCAACAAAGTCCAAGAGGGTAGCATCTTTCAAAAAAGAGGTGTGCAAGAACAAGAGGCACAATTTGAAGATAGAGGCGGCTCAGAGGTAATTTAGAAGTATTTTTCACAGAGAGGTTGTGGATGCATGGAATGGCCTTCGGAGGAGGTTGTGGAGTCAAAACAGTGGTGGAATTCAAGCATGCATGGGATAGTCATAAGGCAATTCTGGGGGGTGGGGGTAGGAAGAAGTAGGCTGCTGGTTAACTGGGATCTGCAGCTTATCCAGTAGGTAGGGAAATGGGCAGACTGGGTGGGCCAAGTGGTCCTTATCTGCCGTCAAATTCTATGTTTCTATGTTTCTATGTTACACCTTGGGAAACTCACACATATTTGCAGATGTATGTGTCATATACTTAGTCAAATTGCAGCTGTTTTGATTAGCTTTTTTTGGTATACCGACACCGCAGTAACTCTGACACCGCGAAGACAATCACAGCAACAGGAATTTGGCAAAACCAGCATGTCGCTGTGATGGTCTGTGCAGTGCCTGAGACTGCCCTGCACGGTGTTTTGCCCCTCCCCATCTGTCCAGCTCTGACTTGGAGTTGGAATCCTAGAGACCGGTGGGTGTGAGGGGTCGGGGGTGCAGCCTCCTGCTGGAAACATGGAGGCATCCCCGACAGTGCAAAGCTGACAGTTGGCACTGTGGCTGTTGCTGTCGGGGATGTCTCTGTGATAGCTGTCGTGGTGGCATGGTAAAACTGTTTTTTTGTTGTTATTGTTCACTAAAGTAATTTAAAAAGGGAAAGATGTCTATTTTTAAAACAAGGTGACTCACCCGGAGGCCTAAAGCCACACATCACCTTGGTAACAGGACAAACTGTGAAAACTTCCATTCTATTGGCTCCTGACTTCTTTATTTAAATTGCCTCAACACTATTGACTGGAGCTGTTTCTAGGCGAGTTGCCTAGGAGAACTCATGTAAAACATCAGTCAGACACATTCTGTGCTCTGATTGGCCAAGACATCAATTGTGGTTCATCTGTGTAGGGGACAGTATGCTAGTCTCCATTTGGAGAGAGCGCTCTGTGAGGAAGTCATGTCAGAGGTGGACCACTTAACATTCTCAGTGTTGAGTGCAGCAGCACTGAGGGGGAATTGTTATTTTTTTTTTTAAGTTTCTGAAGGACCTTTGAAAGAGTGTTTGAATCTGTATGCAGGATTTCTCCATCAATTGCACTAGTGAAGTCTGGATTCATGTAGTCTCGTCTCCTGGGCAGACTTCTCTGATTGCAGCATTTCAGGATGTATATTAAATTTTGGTTATTGTTACTTTAAGTTGTATTTTCTAAGGTGTGTTTGAGTTACAGACTATGTAT
Organism: Neoceratodus forsteri; assembly: GCA_016271365.2. Classification (NCBI taxonomy): domain Eukaryota; kingdom Metazoa; phylum Chordata; order Ceratodontiformes; family Ceratodontidae; genus Neoceratodus; species Neoceratodus forsteri. The sequence goes on from CM057449.1 coordinate 380,122,190, forward strand.
ATGGGAACTTCAGCCCCTCCTCCATGAAGCACGATTGGGTGACTGCTCTAGTCTGCTATGAGCGACCTGAGAATGGTAGCATCTGCAGAATTTGTATGAGCTGTAACTTAAAATGATTGATAGCTGCATGGGAAATAATAGGGCTGTAGTGCAAATGACATGCTATTTGCACTGCAGGTAAAATAACATGGCAGGATATTTCTTTTATTCCACCATTTTATTCATCCCTCCCATAGTATAAATAATGATAGATATGTAAAATCCTACTCTGAACACATTGAGTCCAGTCTTGCTCCTGCCTCTAACTTTTCTACCCTCATGGTGAAATGTATGACTAGTTAGCTAGTTTTGTTTCTGACAGCCCTTAGTGGCTGTACTTTCTGCCACATGATGTTCCAGCAATTACAGGCATACTGCACCTTGTGAAACTATGTTGTACATAGAGAATAATGCAGGTGTGTGTTATGATGATTCTTCACACACCTGAGGTGTGTGTGTGGTAATCCTTAAACCCCGAGAGCAAAGCTTGAGGAGTTTATGATACTATGGCACACTGAGAGTGTGTGAAAAACTTTGCACAGGCATTATGTTTTATAATAACTGGTGCACGGATTCAACAGAGAGAAAACTGAAGGCTGTATTTGTGTGAGCAAGTGTATCTCTGAGCTGCTGCTGTACTCATGCAAATACAGTGAAGTGAGAGCATGAGGAGGAAAATGCTGTAATAACTGGCTATTGAGTTACAGTGGAATTCAACAGGTTATTATGGTGTTTTATCAGGACTGCCTATCCAGTTATTATAAGGGGTCACCAGTTATCTTATTTTATGTATGTATGTATGTATGTATGTATGTATTTAAACTTTGATGACTGGGAAACGCACACTGAGCAAGGGATCATTTACTGGTGCGACCCAGGGAAGTGTAAACAGAGGGAAATAGCAACAAAAACCTTGTTACATAAATGAACAAACAAATAGTAAGACAGTCAAGAGTGCAGTTCATAAGAACTAAAAGTGCAAATAACAAGAGAGATAGCACAAACTAACAATCAGCTAAATGTACAGTCAGAGTTACGGAAAAATACATCAGGAGTCCAAATCAATAAAATAGAGCTGTATGAAATTACAATTGGTATAGGCAAGAGCAGGAGAATAGAAAGGGAGAAAATGACCCTGATTATCTAGAGCTAAAGTGGGGAGATGCTTGGGGCAGTGGCATGAAGCTGCCGGTTCACTGCAGAGCACGTGCTTGAATGCTGGGAGAGAGCAGGCTAGTTGGAGAGTAGGTGTGAGTTGCTTCCAAAGGGAGGGTAGATGGAAGAAGAAAGTGGACTGACCTGCTGTGGAGTGTGTCCAAGGAAGAGAGAAAAAAATGGCATTCCCTAGAGCAGAGTGGGTAAGAGGAAGGGTTGGCTGGGGATAGGAGTGAGGAGACATAGAGATAGTAGTCCAAACCAATATTTATCAATAAACGCTAAGGAGTGCATCCAACAATGTTGGAAAGGGGGGGGGGGGATAGAGAGCAATAAGTAGAGGGAGCAGTGGTCAGTGCGGAATGGGGAGTTTGCATCAAAACGGCAAAAGGAATTAAAGAGGTGTCAAGTCTGACAAGAGAAAAGTCAGGGGCAGTGCCACAGACAATGTCAGCATAGTCAAACATGGGGAGGATGGTTTTAGTGAGCAGTTTGCGACACACAAAGAGGGAGACGCTACCCTTATTTCTCTACATTACTCATAATTTAGGGCATAGCTTAGCATGCAATGTAACAATGTGGGCTAAGTAATCAAGTTTATTTTCTAGCCAAACACCAAGATATTTGTATGCTGAAACTATTTCGAGGGGGGAACCATCAGGGGTATAAAAGACAGGGCAGAGACGAGATAGTTGAGAGTTTCTGCCTTGATCCAAAGGACATGGAGACAGTTTTTTTTGCATTTACCCATATGCTATTAGCCTGGAACCAGTTAAGCATGCTATTAAAATCTTTTTGCAGGGGGGTCACAACATCCAGGGTTGAGGGACCAGTAGTGTAGATGATCACATCATCCGCGCAAATATGGATATGGGCACGCTAGCATGCTGAGGGGAGATCATTTATGAACAGGGAGAATAGGACAGGGCCAAGGATGGAGTCTTGGTGAACCCTGGTTAGGATTGGGAGGGGAGAAGATAGGGTGGAGCCTATCCGAATAGACTGACACCGGTTCTCAAGGTAGGAGTTGAACCAGTTTATTACAGTGGTAGTTAAGCCACTAGTGTGGAGCTTGCGAAGCAGGAGTGAGTGGGACACAGAATCAAGTTTTTTGCCAAGTCTGTAAAGATGGCTGTGGTGATGTGGCCCTGGTCTGTACTGGAAAGAATGGAGTCTGTGACATGCAATAGGAAGGATGTGGTTAAGTGTTTTTTCCTGAAACTGGCTTAGAGCAGAGACAGAACACTGAAGGCGGTGAAAAATTCAGAAACTATGAAGTAGACAAGTGATTCTTGATATTTTGCAAGGGCAGGGAGAAGGGAGATGGGGTGATAGTTCCCAGGGCTGGATGGGTCACCACCTTTGTGGAGGGGAATTACCTTAGCTGTTTTCCAGGCCTGGGGACAACACCTGAGGAGACAGAGAGACTTAATAGGTGAGTGAGGGGGGGGGCAATGGCAGGGGCAGAGATCCTAAGGGTCTTAGGGGTCAATGCCATCAGGGCTGCTCTTGCCTGGGTTTAGGGACAGCACAGCACTGTGAACTTCATGCTGGAAGAAAGGGGAAAATTGGTGTTCATTTGGAGAGGCCATGGTGGGGGTCAGGGTTTGAGTCAGCGTGGGCTGTAGCAGAGGAGTAGTGGATAGCGCAGGAGATAAAATAGTTGTTTAGGGTGTTTGCCACTGAGGCAAAGTCTAAGACAGTGGACCCATCTAAAGAAAGGACTGGGGTAGTTGACTGTATATATAGGGTACTACACACTGTCTCATGCATAATTGCACCTTGCATAAAGTTTTGTGGATATAATTGCTGTGTGTTACTATTTGCTCCTTGTTATTCATCACACTATCTCATTATGCACAACTGTAACATCTGTGATGTTTGCTGCTGAAGCATCCCAGGAACAAACCTGAAAATTAGCTTGGTCTCAGTGTGCCTGTCCCAGTCATTACATTTTAATTAAATAAAAATAAAATATTTACCTGGACTTATCTCTGGTTACCACTGTAGTTTGAGCATGCTGTCTTTGGAAGCAATCCTTAAAAATGGAGCAGAACTTAATCTCAGTTCTGCCATTAGTCTTCTCAAGATGCCAGTCTATACCCAGGAGATGGAAGTCCCCCAGGATCCTCATTGCATTTGGTTTGACTGCTTTCATAATTATTCCAACCAGCAGGATATCATGCTATGTGGAATAGTTTGGGGGCCTGTGGCATACCCCCAAGGTGACTGTCAAGACACAGACACTGCCCCCCACCCCAGTATCCTTCTTGTACTGCATAGTGACTCCTTCCCTTACGAAGAGAGACATCCACCCCCTTTTCTGTCATGTATGACTTTTTTAGTTATTTCATTTTTTGTTTTGTTTTTCTTTTATGGTTTATTACATTGGCCTGCTCATCTTGACAAGAGAGCCTCACTTCAGACCAGCTGACTAATGTTAAACTGAGCTCTCCTGCATAAAGAGTGCAGATAACACATAACCAATAAATAACCAGAATGCCTGTAATACTTAGAATAAAAATAGAAACACACAGTGGTCTACAATTTAAAGTCATACTGACTTAACAGAATACAGGACATTGAGAGGTACACAAATGAGATGCCTGTGTCACCTGTTGTATATTGCAGACCTATAAATAGCCCAGTACACTAAATTATCGAGATTGACAGAACATGATGAAAGCATTTTCATCTACTGAAAATTGGCAGACTTGAATCTCAAATTCAAAAAAGGCCAACCTATTCGTTAGGTGTATCCATTTGAGGTTAGCAGTGGCAAAGTTGCTATGTTCCATATTGTGTCACAAATGGGTCAAACCAGCATTTTACTACATTGAAATAAATCAGCATCATACTCCATCATCAAAGGGCAAATCAGCATTAGATTTCACAGTCAAGGGACAAATCAACATCTTGGTGCATCATCAAAGGGGCAAATCAGCATTACCCTTTATGATCAGAGAGAGCAAATCAGCCATGTACTGTATGTTATGGCCAAAAGGGGCGAATCAGCAGCATACTTTATAGTCAAAGGGGGCAAATCAGCATCAGACATTATATTACCAAAGGTGGACAATCAGAAACATATGTTGTGGTTAAAGGGGCAAATCAGCAACATGCTTTATGATCAAAGGTCTCAAATCGCAACAAACTGCATTTTATAACCAAAGGGAGCACAACTGTGTGAGATGTTATAAGGGAACAAATCAGTATTAGACTTCATGGTCAAAGGTGGCAAATCAGCATCACATAATTCAGTCAAAGGGGCAAGTCAAGATCATACTTCATGGCCAAATTGGGCACATTTACATCATACATTACAGCAAAAAGAGGCAAATTTGCGTAATACTTTATAGTCAAAGGGGGCAAATCAGCATACTATATTACAGTCACGAGGGTATATCAGTGCTATTCACTGAGCGCAAACTGTGAATAAGCATAATATTTTATGGTCAAAGGGGCAAATCAGCATCAGACTTTACAGTCAATGGGGCAAATCAGCATCAGACTTTATAATCAAGGGGGATATCGGTAACATACGTTATAGTCAAATGGGCAAATCAGCACCACATCTTATAGTCAAAGAGGCAAATCATTATTATATACTTTATGATTAAAAGCAGCTGGTAAATCCACATCATACTTTATTCTCAGAGTGGCAGATCAACAACATATTTTATGCTTCAGGGGGGAAAGCAGGAACATACTTCATTGTCAGAGGGATAAAACTGCTGGTTCTGTTGGGCTGGGTTGTGTTGGTGCTCTAAGACCAGACTGACAGGAGTAGAAGCTGGCAGGGAAAGAGACTGGTCATCCGTGAGGACACCTTTCTACCAGGGTAGAGCAGTACATCACTCAGAGAGTGGGAGACATGGGTAACCCTACACTGGCCAACATCACCCCCACCCCACCACCACCAGAATGTCAAAACTGTGAGTGCACATGCAGCATGTAGAAGGGGAGGCATGAATTATGTTCCTGCCCCCTTTCTCATGAAAATAAATTGCATATTTTGAGTCATGTCATTGTATATCTCTTATATATCTGGCAAAAGTTATTCTCAGTGGTGTAGTATAAACAGTATAAATGCCTTATATAAAATAAAACCAAAGACATATCCTTTTCTTTATCATGTGCTACTAGAGTCAAAACCACTCCAACTGGGAAAATGTATTAGGCTGTCAGGATAGCAGTCATATATTTTACCATTTTTAAAGGGAAACAGTCACCACCACGGGCCCCCATACTGATGCGTGGTGCTGGTGCCAATATGTGCTTTGTGTTCAAAAGTTTACTTGCTGCTTACTGTAGTATAATAGATCGTATCACACTAATTTTGCTTAGTTGAAGGCTGTCATTTTCTGTTACCACTGATCCCAGAATCCCCTGTAGATGACATCAGAGCAGTAAGCAGCAGTGAGAAGATTCAACAGACTGCAGTGCAATTTAGAGTTTATAGAAGTTCATATGTTTTGTTTGCTTGTGCAGCTGTTCTCCATGGAATACATACAGTTACAGAGGTCTGTACTTAGCCCCTGGAGAAAAGCAATCCCGGAAAACATCTGATTGGAGAGTATAAAAGCTCTAACATGCATTGCAGGCTATTAAATCCCACACTGCTGCCTACTGCTCTGACATCAGCTGAAGGAGATTCTGGGATTTGTAGTAAAAGAACGTCAGCTTACAACAAAGTAAAATTTGTCCAATATAATCTACTATACTACAGTAAACACTAAGCAAACCAAAATGTTTTTGTCCACAAAGTGTATACTAGGACCAGCCCCACGATTCAGTGTGGGGTCCTTTGTGCTGACTGTTCCCCTTTAAGGAACATCTCTCAATGCATACACTGTGTAGGGCAACTAGAAAAAAAAAAATCAGTGGGATCCTAGTCCCCCATTTAAGGGTTTGGGATGGGATTGCTTAAAGAAAGAAACAGTAACTTAGTTACATAAAATTTGTGTGGCAGATAAAACCTAGGGCTTATCTTGTCCACGCTACCTGCTGCATAACAGTGACAACATAAGCTCACGAGTTAGAACAGCTGCATCTCTTCCACCATATATATCTTTTAGTATTCTGAACACAGTGATCACATCCCCATTAATCTTCTCTTCCATCAGCTGACTAATCTGAGTCTATCCAATCTTTCCTCTCAACTTGACTCAACTGCACCACAGTTAGCATTTTACAGCTCTGTGCCCTATTTTTCTGCAACACTTTTGATTTGGAAAGTCAGCCAAAGTTGTTGCAGTTAGAACTTGTGAGACAAAAGTGACACCTTCTAAAGAACGTAAAAATCCCACAAATATTGCAGTTTAATTGCAGAACAATTCTGCTCAATATTAGACTTTGCACTATTCTTGGGTACAGAAAGTCTGGCCCACATATTTTTGGAGAAGAAGGGAAGAGGAAATTACAATTGTTAGTCCTTTTTCTGCCTCATAAGGTGGAATGAGAGAGGGAGGGTGGAGTAACTTAAAGGAGTTGGTCTGAATGAACTATGTGGTATTTACTGGTCCAGTCAAATTTCCTTTGTTTTTGTTGTTGTATGTTATAAGATTTCAGATTCAAGTTTATTGTGTGCCCTTTGTAATATTATCATTCTGTCCACAGAATATCATTAGGACTTTGACAGAACTCACTTTGTCCACAGACTCACAGAGTAAGGGAGTAATTTATTAAACTGCATTTTATACAAAGAACGAAGTTAAGAGTTTGACAAAATGTTATGTCGACAAAAGTTAGCAGTTTGACAAAAAACAGTTTATACACTAGGGGCCAGATATTCAAAGGGGTTGCGCATGGCGAAACAGAGTTGTGCTGACACAACCCGCACATTGCGCTCTGTTGGGATATTGAACAGGCTGCCAGGTGCAGCGCAAATACCGATGCGCCGGGGAGCAATGAAAGTGTATGCAGTATAGATGCAGGGGGTGTGCCCATGCATATGCGTCACATCCCGATATTCAGCCCGGGATTTGCAGCTCATATGTTGGCACAACCCTGCATTGAGCAGCACAGGGGGGCTCAAAGTTGAGCCTGTGAAGAGCGGGAACAAATTCTGTCCACCCACAGGTGGACTGCTGTGTTGCAGGGTGCAACACAGCAGCCACCAGCCATGGGTGGCCACCCGTCCACACAGAACACTGTCCACAAGCACACATAGTACCCTGGTAGTCTAATGGTACCCCCTCTCCCTCCCGTGTCCCTGATCGCCAATAAATGTTCAATGAACCTCGGTAGTCCAGTGACCTCTCTTCCTCCTGTGTCCCCGTTCACTGGTATATGACCATAATGAACTCCTGGTATTTAGATCTTCTGTTCATGCCGCGACCGCTTAGCACTGTACCCTCGGTATATTCCTCACCCACACAGAATCTCTTGGTTACCCGCCCCCACCCACTATCAGGGCAGTTAACCCATCACAGACTGCCCAGCCACCTGCCGAGTGACAGGTAGTATGGGTTGCAGGGCATACTGCACTAGACAGTCCCAAATATGTGAATGACTTCATTCACATATTTGGGACTGTCTAGTACAGTATGCCCTGCAAGCCCATACTGTACCTGTATTCAGGCGGTGACCAGGTGGTATGTGGATGGATTGCAGCTGCCCACCAATGGTGGGGGGGAGCAGAGTGGGCAAGGGGTTCTGTGTGGGTGGGAGGCGTGGGGGTGCCACTGGATCACCAGGGAATTATGTTACTGCACTTTACCACAATCGCGGCAATGGGCGGGGGGGGGTCCACTAGACTACCAGGGATTTACATTACTGTATTTTACCAGTGATTGGGGACACAGGAGGGAGGGGGGTTCCACTAGACTATCAGGGAGTTCATTTGCAGTCATTTACCAGCGATTGGGGACACAGGAGGGAAGGGGGTACTGCTAGACTACCAGGGAAGTGTATTATGGAGTTTTACATTGATCGCGGCTATGGGGCGGGCGATGCCCCAGGACCCCCACTGTGCACACATCATTCTGTGCAGGGCGCCAGGCACAATTCACCAGGCTGCCCTGCACAAGGCAAGCAAATGGGGCTATAACGACAAGCAAATGGCCCCATTTACGCCTTGCATATATTATGGACTTATTTGCATGCCCTTTGCTGAATAGTGCGGGTGATGCTCCCAGCACAACTACGTTTGCACTGGTGCATCCCCGTGCTCCCTATCTGTGGCCTGCGCTGTGTGTGGTCTGTGCCATATTCAACAGTGCTGCGCCATGGTACATTACTGTTGAATATCACCTGGTCCTGGTCCTGGCGCATCCCAGTTGCGCTGCACCCAGACTTGCGCTACTGTCAGACACAGTCTGAATATCCGGGCCTGAATGAATAATGTTACTATAGTGTATGGTGGAATGTTGTTGTGGATTGAAATCCATCCCTTCAACAACGTTGTTATGCTGAAGTAGCTACGTCATGGTAGCTGTTATGCTGTACTAGCTATGTAGCTACTGAAGCATAACAACATGGAATGCGCTCGTGCATGTGCGCTACACTAATCTCACCCTGAAAGGAAGTGGCCGCGGCAGTGATGCCGGGTGCAGAGCAGAGAAGCACCAAGAAAGAAAACAGAAAAGTAGGGACACTGTGGCACAAATATTGTATAAAAGGATTCATTCTACTGTAGATAATGGCCCATACACTATAAAAGACAATGTATAGGTTACTATCCATAACAAGAATGAGTAGCTATCTTGAGGTTTCCATGACGACCAAAAATTTCTCGAGCTACGCTCTCGAGGTTTCAACGGTCACCAAGGAAAACCTCTCGATGGCTACATATGCTTGTTATGGATAGTAATCCATACATTATCCTCTATTTTATAAATGGCACCCTATAGAATTCCATCAGGCATTTTAATGATTAATAAAGGCTGCCTTCCAAAGTGTTTGTTTGCAAAATATGTCCTTTAGGGAGTGTGAGGTTCAGGGTTCCAGTGTCTTAACAAAATGTTTTCAACTTGATCTGGATTCATTTTATATATCTTGTTCCTTGTAACTTGTTTACTTTGTTCAGCACATGCATGTAATACAGTGTTGGCTCACTTGCTGTATGATATATGCAAACAATAAAACATGACACGGTTCTGGCTGTCCTCTTTGTAAAATGGTTGAGAGAGCATTGAGGAAAATCAGCTATCTCATTGGTTCAGTCGTACCACATGACAACTATATAACTTGGAGTAAACTGCCAGAAAAAATACACCTTAAAACATTTAATGCACAATCATACCATATAACTGCCACTAAAAGTGTGTGTTAAAAAATGTAAAGCAGGGGCATGGCCTGACCAGGCAGAAGATGGCAGCATAGTTCAGAATCTCTGCAGGAATGACTGCAATCTAACCTCATCCAGCCTTCACCAGACCTTTCTTTGGTACCAAGTCCTGTGACCATCCTGTAATCTTACTGCCTGACACAGTTTGTAAGTCATTTTTGATCCATCATCCACTTATATTCACTTATTCTACACTGTACTGCAGCATACTAGGCCTCATCCTTCAGCATTATGGCAGATCTCCAAGTACAGCAAAGCTCACTTGCTAGAGTATAAGTAATGTTTTCTAAACTGATGGCTGAGATTAATGATCTAAAAACCTCCACCCAACAGAATGCGACCACTCTTGAAACTTTTAGCCAGAAGATTGCATTTAATGAGAAAGCAACGGCCTGCAACATCACTACTATTAATGACCTCCAGGCTACTGTCTGCAATCAAGATCGAACTATTAAATCCCTACAAGCCAAAATTGATGCTATTGAAAATCGTAATTGTCGCAACAATTTACTACGATTTTTTGGCTTCCCTGAAGGTGTAGAATTAGGTGACACTACTGCGCTTTTATTACATGTGCTGCCTGCAATGCTTAAATTGCCTCCTGACCTAACGTTAATTATTGAGCGGTCTCACCGCACTCTGGGTCCCAGGCCAACATCAGACCAGCGACCAAGGCCTATCATTGCTCGCTTCTTGAACTATTCCCACACAGAATTAATACTGAAACAAGCCAGAGAAATGGGGAAACTTCAGTGGCAAGAGTTTAATATTTCCATCTACAGAGACTTTTCAAAAGATTTAACCATCAGAAGGAAGGCCTACAATCCACTTAAACAAATCCTCCACCAAAGAAGCATTAAATTTGCTCTACGTTACCCAGCGACACTACGCCTTTTCTCAGGCTCTTCCTTCAAGGATTTTGAAACCCCTGATGCCTTAGCCAACTATCTGGAGGTCTCTCTCTGCAATCTTACCCTTGGAGGTTCAGCAGCAATTGGCAACCCTAACACAGCATTGGTATCAGCACAGAGGGTGGACGACAAGGTACAGGAACATGGGGAAAGTGTTGCAGAACTCGCAGCCCCAAGCAGCAACGCTGCAACTGATTTGACCCCAAGGCAATCAACATGGCTGCAAGAGAAGCTTCTGTCGGGGCATTATTCTTCAAGACTTTCATGCTGTTCTAGTGAGCTTTCACCCCAAACACCCCAAGCTGCAGTCTCACCATCAAACCAACCTCTCTATTCCCTTGAGCAATGCTTTTGCTCTCTTGGAGGATGACATGCACTCCTTGCAGGAGGATCTTTCCCAGCAAATTTCAGATGAGCATCCCTCTACTTTGGGCCCTGTGCCTCAGGGATGTATTTCTGCTGATACTTCATGGGCAGAAGTTGTTGCAAGTTCCCCCCTCAAATCTTTAGAGCCACCCAAAAAGAAACGTAGGCAATGACCAAAAGCAAGAACATCAATAGTGACAATCCTGCTAATAAAGCTAAGGTGCAATGAGCTTATATGGTCAGTAATATGGTCACAGTTGCTATATCTTGGTAGGTTTTGCTTCTAGGATACTTAAAGGGAGTGCCAGTATACTTTTTCTGCCTAGCCGCTCGATCTACAGTCTATGCTACCTTGTTGCTTTCGCTCCCAGCGGGTGCAGAAAGCAAAGGCTGTACATCACGGCATGATCAATTTACTTTTTGTTGCAGTGTTTAAACGAGCGGCTTAAAGGTCTTCAAGGGAACTTTGGTATATCAGCAATGCTTTTCTAACCCATTATTTTAGTGTTAGATCTTATACATTACCTCACTAAACAGGCTTTCTGTATCTAGCCTTTTACTCTCCAGTTTAGCAATGCATCAGGTTTATAGTCTTTTGGCTGTTCAGTTGCATATCTTCAATCAGTATGCATCCTGATTTTTGCCTTTCCTTTTTTCATATGTGAATTATTATATATTACAAGGCAACTTACCCCGTCCCTCTCCTGATGACAGGTTCTTAAGTATTATTGGCAACTACATTTAATCTATCTCCTTCCCTACCCTCCATTATTCTTACTACGTCCTGTTTACAATATGGAACTATCATTAGCACTCAAAGAGGTGGGCTATGTTTGGGGTACTGTCACAAAGGATTGTCAATCTACATCTTCCTTATGCTCCTTATTTTACTCGAAGCCTACAGATATTATAGAAATCCACTGCTGTGTGGTCCCTCCTGTTTTGGGGCTCACTGGGCCTAGTCTTCTAGACCTGGTCACCCCATATAACATCTATTTAGGCGATTTTCAAGTAATCAGAGCTGATGTTTACTATGACTATCTCTTCTGTCTACAGTTATCACCAAAACCTATACCTCTCCACATAATCCCAATTTGCATTTGGCTCAGGGTGTAAGGGCTTAAATTGACCTCCCCTTTCTTCTTTCCCCCTCAATATTGTATTTATTATGTACTTACTCTGTTGCACTGCAAAGCATACTCAGAGTCACTCTAATGTGGTAATGATCTACTTTTCCTTTTATATTTGTTCATTTGCATTCCACCTGGCTCCCTGAATTCCTTAATTTGTCTAGGCTGTACCGGCATCTCATATATGGTTCTTTAATTTCTGTTTTTTTGAGTTGGTATATCTTGTACTATTATTACTAATGTTTATAAATAAGTTCTGGTGTTTAGTTTTATCCTTATACCTTGTCCTGTTAGCTTAGAATTAAGCTGAGGTTATTACAGTCCCCTGCCTTTCTTGGTATTATTCCCTTTCAGTTTAGCTTATCAGGAATACTTACTTTATTATATTACTGGGATCAGACTTAGATTTGGGCCGATATTCATAACCGGTCCTCCCTAGTCTCCTCCCTACATCGATGCCCCAGACTGTGGTCAGAGAGTCTCTTAGCCAGTTGGCTGACTCATATCTCCTCACACCCATAAAACGTTTTCTTTGTTATTTAGCTTACTAGTATTGTTGTTGTTAATGACTTTTCTCCTTCCCCATCTCTATTCTAACTTCAGTAAGATCTCTGTGCTACTCACGTATCATACATTTCACTTTTTTTGGCTTGAATGCTCCTGCCACTCTCTGCATATACGTAAGCTCTCTATATTGTATTCTAATCATCCTCTGCCTCATTTATTTGTCCCTTCACACTCCAGCGATTATTCCCTTTCTTTAACTAACAATATGAATGACATACTTTTATACACATGGAATGTGAAGGGACTTAATTCTCCTTGTAAGCGGAAGCAAATTCTTTCACATCTCAAAAAACATAAAACATAGATTGCTTTCCTTCAAGAAACAAAATTATTAGCAGAGGATGTTCAAAGACTTAAAAAAGATTGGGTCAGTCAGATCTATGAATCATCCTATACCTCAAAAAAAAAGAGAAGTTGCTATTCTTATTCATAAGAGTCTCAAATGGTCCCTTGCAAATTCCGTTTCTGATACTGATGGCAGATGGGTGATGGTCAAACTGAATACCAACTCTGGTCCTATTCTGCTTGTTAATGTCCATGCACCCAACTCCGATTCCCTGGAGTTTTTTCATAATTTAGCTCAACAGATTCTATCCTTTAACGCTGATAATACATCAGTTATTCTTGAAGGGGATCTTAACTTAGCTTTAGAAGCCAGCATTGACAGGAGTAGCCCCACTACAGAGGCCCACCCTAGAAATATTAAAGCCCTCTCATTACTAATGCAAGATGTTAGATTAGCTGATGTATGCCGTCTCCTTCACCCCCGTGATTGAGAATTTACTTTTTGCTCCTTTCTACATAAGACATACAGTAGAATTGACTACTGGTTAGCCTCTCCTGTTATAATAGAGAAAACTATTGATTCATCCATCTCGCCCATCATAATCTCAGACCATTCCCCTGTCAAATTGCAACTTTTGTGGGGCCCATTAGCACCTAAATCTTCTTACTGGCAGCTGGACCCTCTCCTTCTCAAGGATCCCAATTACTTACCCATGATCAAAGCACAAATACAGGACTTCCTCTTTCACAATACCCCAACCGAAGCCTCTATGTCCTCTGTATGGGAAGGTCTTAAAGCTACGATTCGAGGGAAAATTATCAGTTATGCTGCACATAGGAAAAGAGCAAGGGAACAACAGCTGGCTGACTTGAAAAAATATCTTAAGGCTAAAGAGAATTTATACTTTTCTTCTAATAAGCACTGTCCTGATTCTCAACTTTATCTTGAAATTCTTCAACTTAGGGTTAAAATTAACAAATTAATTTCTCGTAAAACTGAACTGGCCTTGTTTAAACTTAAATATAAGTTTTGGGAACACAGCGATAAAAATGAGAAACTCCTCTCTTACCAGCTCAAAGCACAACAAATGGAATGACATATCCTAAGCCTAAAAGATGAACATGGTACGATTCACTCCGACAGCCCCTCTATAAATCGTATCATGAAAACCTTTTATCAAAAACTATACTCTAACACAAATCCTCCATCTACTTTACAAATTCAACAGTTCCTTAAATCGTTACATCTTCCTCATCTTTCTACTCTTGAAACAAATTCTTTAGATGGACCCTTCTCACTTCAGGAAATCCAGAAAGCTTTGTCTTCCTTGAAATCCGTCAAATCCCCTGGGGGGTGATGGATTCCCTGTTGATTTCTATAAAATGTTTTCCGACACCTTATGTCCGCTTCTTCTTAATGTTTATCAAGAAGCTTCTAATACTGGCAAGCTTCCCCCATCTTGCACCAAAGCAATCATAACCCTAATCCCTAAGAAAGAAAAACACCCTACTCACCCCACAAGTTACAGGAGCATCTCTTTATTAAACACGGATGGGAAGATATTTGCTAAACTACTAACTTCTCGACTTAAATCCTTGATTCCCAAGCTAACTCATTGTTCGCAAGCTGGTTTTATTAAATATAAATCAGGTTCTGATCACCTACGTTCCTTATTTAATTTAATTCACAAATCCAAATCCTTCAAAACACCAGCTGCAGCCATAGCTATTGATTTCGAGAAGGCCTTTGATTCCTTAAACTGGGACTACCTTCATCAAGTTTTATCTTATTTCAGTCTTTCTCATACCTTTTACTCCTGGACCAAGCTATTGTATAACTCCCCTGTTGCTAAAATACTTACTAATTCCACCCTTTCCTCTTACTTTCATCTAGCAAAGGGAAGTAGACAAGGCTGTCCCCTGTCACCTTCCCTGTTTATTTTAGCCATGAAACCCCTGACTGCTTGTTTACATCAATCTTCTGGCATTATGGGCATACCTGTGAGCAATTCAAGACACGTTTCTCTCTTCTACGTGGATGACGTCTAGGGAAATAGTTGCAAGGGTTTTTATATTTTTATTCTTTTTGTTAACTGGGTATGGCCCACTACACAAAAGTGCCTATTTTCAGGGGTGACCTGTGAGCACTGGGGTGGTTAAGTGACTTGCTCAGAGTCACACAGTATGCAAGTGGAGGTTGTGGGAATCAAACCCAGGTCTGCTGGATGTATCAAGCTCATTACTCTAACCTCTAGGCAATATTGCTAGCCCCATGTAAAGGTTAAAAGGGTAGCATTCAGGAAGAATAAAGAAATGCAAAGGAAGAGCATAGGAGGTGTACCAGAAGAAGCAGAGGGAACAGGGAAAGCAGTGAGGAGTGCAAAGGTGCAAACTGCAGAAAGGATAGCACAAGGGATAACAGAAGGGGACAGGACCTTTTTTAGGTACATATGTGAAAAAAGGAAGGCTGGGGAGGGATTGTGAGCTTAAGACAAGCAGGGGGGGGAGCTGTGCAGAGGAGGACAGGGAAAAGCAGATATCCTGAACAAATACTTTTGTCCACTCTTTACAGAGGAAGTTGAAGGGGGTTGATCATGGAAAGGCCCCAGGAACACTGGGGGAAGGGAGGGAGGTAGACACATGTCCATGTACAGTGGAGATAGTCCTGAAAAGACTTGCAAGTCTGAAAGTGGACAAAACTATAGGGCCAGACGAGGTACACCCAAGGCTGTTGAGGACACTCAGGAAGGTACTGGCTGCACCTTTGAGCGCCCTATTCAACAACTCTCTGGAAACAGAAGTGGTTCCAGAGGACTGAAGGAGAGCAGATGTAGCTCGGCTTCATAGAAGTGGTAGCAAGGAGAAGGCTGGCAACTATAGGCAGGTCAGTCTGACATCGGTGGTGGAGAAGTTAAAGTAGCAGTATTAGTTAGTAACCATACACATTTTTCAGTAACAAGGTTTGTCTGGCAAAAATATCAAGATACACATTTTCCTTTTTGCTTTCCTCCATTCCTGGGTTCTTGAAGTTTTAAAAGTGTCCACGCTCATGCCACGTTCATGCCACACCCATACCACACTCACCATGAAAAAAATAAATATTTTGTGGTGTTTGCTATCAGAAACATGCAGAAAAACCATTGTAATACAACTACAGCATGAATCTAGCATGAATCTAGCATGTGCATTCAACGAGTAACACCAGGGGAAGAGATTTTTAAACATGGCTAATGGCAGCCATCTTTAATAATGTGAGTCATTAATTACAAAATCAGCCGTAAAAAAAGGTTTTAACAATATCTGAGAAAACAAAAAATATACTGAGCATGAATCTTAGGTTATCAGAAATACATTTTTGCTAAAAAAAAAAACTATATGATGAATTTTTTCGTCAACTAACAAATACTACTGCTAAAGATATGGAATGTTGAGTATCTTGAATCCAGTTGATTACAAGGTCCGAGGCAGCACAGCTTCATGTGGTGTTGGTGGTGCTGGTGGCGGGGTGCGGGGGAGTGGCATTTCAGACAAACCTGATAGATGACTTTGTTTGGGTGACCAGGGGAGCAGAACAGTGTGAGGCAGTGGATATTGCCTAGATAGACTTCTTTGACACTGTACCACATAGGAGGCTCATAAGGAAACTGAGCATTTTAGGAGTGGGTCCTAAGGTGGTTAAATGGGTAAGAAACTGGTTACTGGAGAGGTGGCAGAGGGCTGTGATAAATTGAGCTCACTTGGGGGATGGGAAGGTGACCAGCAGGACAACTCAGGGCTCATCACTGGAACCAGAAAAGTCCTCTTTCATGTCTTTAAAAGTGATATTGCTGATGAACTGGAAGGAAAGGTATGCCTCTTTGCAGATGAAACCGAATTTTGCAATAAGGTGGTACTGCAGGGGTTGAAATAATGTGCAGAGACCTGAGAAAAATCTGAGGAGTGGTCAAGGGTATGGCAGTTGGGTTTCAATGCAAAAAAGTGCCAAATCATGTACCTACGGCACAGAAACCCAGAGGCAGAGTATAAAATGGGAGAAGAGTGGTATTAACAGTCATCAAACAGGAAAGGAAACATAGACTTTGATGGCAGATAAGGACCGCTTGGCCCACCCAGTCTGCCCATTTCCCTACCTATTGGATAAACTGCAGATCCCAGTTAACCAACAACCTACTCCCTCCTCCCCCCCACTGTAATTGCCTTATGCCTGTCCCATGTATTCTTGAATTCCCACAGTTTTTGACCGTACGACCTCCTCAGGAAGGCCATTCCATGTGTCCACCACTGTCTCCATGAAAAAATACTTCCTCATGTTGCCCCTGAGCCACCACCCCCTCTATCTTCAAATTGTGCTCCCTTGTTCTTGCACATTTCTTTTTCTGAAAGATGCTATCCTCTTGGACTTTGTTGATTCCCTTGAGGTACTTGAAAGTTTCTATCATGTCCCCCCCTTCCTCCTTTCCTCAAGGGTATACATATTAAGCTCCTTTAGTCTCTTTCTTTGTATGGTTTCTGGTGCAGACCCTGCACCATTTTAGTTGCCCTCTGGAGTGCCTCCATCCTGTCTATGTCCTTGCAGAGACTGGGTCTCCAGAACTGCACACAGTGCTCCAGATGGGGTCTCACCAACTGTCTGTACAGAGGGATGACAACTTCCTGTTTTCTACTGGTGGTTTTATTTATTGAAATGTTGCACCAGGAAGGGCACACTGAACAACAACAAGTTGCTCGTCTCATGGTGCATCCTGCCTAAGCATCCCTGTATCCCCCCAGCCCTCTTTGCTGCCTCCTTACATTGCCTGCCTCCCTTTAGGTCATCTGATATAACTACCCCCAGGTCCCTTTCCATTTTTGCTGTTTTTAGTACCCCCCCATGTACCCACTGGGTTTTTGTTTCCCAGGTGCTTTACATTGCACTTCTTTGCACTGAATCTAAGCTGCCATACTTTTGATCATTCCTGCAACCTTGCCAAGTCCCTTCTCATCCTTTCCAACACCCCTGTGCATCAGCCCTGTTGCAGATCTTTGTGTCATCTGTAAAGAGGCATACTTTTCCTTCCAGTGCCTCTGCAATGTCACTTATGAAGACATTAAAGAGGACCGGCCTCAGTACCAAACACAGTGGTACCCTGCTAGTAACCCCTCTTTCTCTGGAGTGGACTTAGTTTACTATTACCCTCTGCATCCTGTTGTCCAGCCAGTTTTTATCCAGACTACCACCCGGGACCCACTCCCAGGCTGGCTAACTTGTTTATAAATCTTTTGTGTGGGACGGCATCAAATGCCTTGCTAAAGTCTAGGTAGGCCATATCCACAGCCCCTCCCTGGTCTACTACTTTGATCACCCAGTCAAAGAAATCTATCAGATCCGTCTGATAGGAACCTTGGAGCAATCATATCTGATGACCTCAAGGTGGTGAGGCAGTGCAGCAAGGACGTAGTTAGGCCCAGTGTGATGCTGGGGTTCATAGGGAGGGGTATCGCCAGCAGAAGGAGGGAGGTGGTGTTACCACTTTAGATTGTTGGGTTGGCTGGAGTACCGTGTCCAGTTCTGGTGACCACATCTCAGGAAGGACAAAGGGTGGAGGCTGTCTAGAGGAGGGCAACTAAAATGGTGCAGGGGCTGCATCAGAAGCTCTATGAAGAGAGGCTGAGGGACCTCAATATGTACACTCTGGAAGAGAGTAAGGAGAAGTGACACATGATAGAGACTATAAATACCTCACACAGTTAACAAGGTACAGGAGGGGAGTATTTGTCAGACGAAAAGATGCACAAGAACAAGGGGTGATGCAATGAAATAAGAAGAGGTGAATTTAGGAGAGATGTGACTCGAGGAGGCAGTTCTTCACTGAAAGAGTAGTGGATACCTGGAACAGTCTTCCAGTGGAGTTGGTGTGGCTGAAAACAGTGGTGGACTTTAACCATGCATGGCATATGGACAAGGGAATCTCAGCTTGGAAGTGGGGGGAGGAGCCGGAGATCGTGTAGAGTCTGTGGTGAAAGTATAGGCAGGGATCACTAGGCAGACTGGGAGGGCCAATCGATCCTTATCTGATGTCACATTCTGTGTTTCTATGTTACAGTTTCCTTTCTCTTATTTTATTTATTAAATTCTTGGAATTACAACCCTTTGAGTAAGGGACTAATTTACAAAGGCTCCGCATTATAAAAGAAAACAAAATACAATGAGAAATACAGGAACTTAGAGCAAACAGATACAATGAACATACCAGGAGTGCACATAGTAAATTCAAGTAAGTATTTGATATAGATACATATTAATACAGGGACGATAAATCAGCTCATGGGGCCACAACTAGAGGGTAGAGGTTGAGAGCAGAGATGGGGGGGGGGGAGAAGCAAGAAGGGTTATGGGCATTCACTGCTGGACATGATGTAGTCACACAGCTCTTTTTTGAAAGGCCCCAATCTGGGTATGGAGAGGAGGTGTCCTGGGATTGAGTTCATGCAGAAGGGAGGCCTATATCGAAAAGACCTTTGGCCAGCATTGGATTTAACAAAAGGGATATGAAAGACAGCAGTATCAGAATGTCTTGACGACTGCTTCTGCAGCCCTGGTTGAAGAAGCGAAAGACAACCGGGGGTATAGGCCTGACTGGATTTTTTTGGCAAGTAGGCAGGTCTGGTATAGTAGTCACCCTTGGAAATTCAGCCAAGCCGATCATTGGTAGAGGTCACAGGCGCGTGTGAGCTGTTCGCTGCTTGTTGCCAGTTGACAGGCCTTATTTAAGGCACCTTTGATTTTGGACAGGACAGTGTCCAAGGCGGAGCCATAGATAGCTATGCTGTAGTCAACCAGTGAAAGGATAGAGCTAGAGATAGCTAGTTGGAGAGTGTCGGGGGGAGGCAGGGTATGAGTCTATATAGGAGGCCAATTTTGGAATTAACTGCAGAGCAGGTAAACACAAAATGGTCACGGAAGGTGAGAACTGAGTCAAGGGTGATGCCTAGATGTCTAAAGCTAGTGACAAGTTCCAAAGTGGTTCCCTGGGAATTGTGTATAGAGAGGACAGCTGAGTTGTGTTTATCTTCGGGGTGGGTGAATAGCATTATTTTTTTGTACAGTTAAGGACAAGCTTATGGGTGGCAAACCAGGATTCTACTTCCGTGAAGGAGCCCTGTAATGATATTTGGAGCTGGGTAGGGTCTGGATGTCGGCTAAAAATCACTGCATCATCTGCACTGAGGAGGAGATGTCCAGTGGAGGTCAGGGGTAGGGAGTTTAAGTACAGCGAAAAGAGGAGTGAGCCAAGGATGGAACCTTGAGGGACACCCAATCAGACAGGAAGGTTTGTGGACAGGGTGTTATTTATCTTTGCTTGCTGGGTACGTCCGTGAAGATAGTGGGAGAACCAGCTAGTGGCCTCCTGGGAGATGCCAGCTGAGATGAGGGAGTCAATCAACATAGGGTGATTGACCGTGTCAAAGGCCTTGGAGAGATCTATGTAAACAGATCCAGCCAAGGCCCTCTGGTCAAGGGCATCATGAATTGAGGAGGTATAATCCAGGAGGGCAGTAGTTGCACTATGTCCCTTTCTGAAGCCATGCTGTTGTTGGCAACCTTTAGGGACAGAGTCTGGGCATCAGCACTGGGGGGTGTTGTTTCGATAGTAATGCCTTGCAGGGAGACCCAGAGTTAAATTGCACACCCACCACCCCTTTTCCCCAGTCTGCAAACTATATTATCAAATGGCATTGAAAAATCCATAAGTATGATTTACTACATGTCACATTAGATGGCATTAAAATGCTTAATGAACACTCTTTTTTATGTTAGTGCCTACATAATCTTGGTTTGTGAGAGCAGTTGCTGGCTCTTCTGTCATAGGCAACAACTCCTATAAATGGACGACAAGAAACCCCCACCTACTGTAGGTGGTACTTTGGACAATTTACATTTTGGCAACTAGTGATACTTCTGTCTAGCTCTTGGTCAGATCATTGAGTTCTGTACCGCTAGCATATGGCATTACTGGGCCATTCTTTGCAGGCATTGTTTCCAATTCAGAACTAACCAATCTGAGGACATTCAAGGAGGTGCTAAACAACAATGACAAAACTGGTTTAAAGCCTGGCAGTGAGATGTTTACTACTGAAAAAGGCAGGAGTAGTGAACCATGTTAACGCCACAAAATATTACTTGATCTTGGTAAGTCTGCTGCATCATCATCAATTGAACATTTTTTTTTAATTATTTTTCTTTTCTCTTTCTTATAATCTTCACCTGAGAATCTTAGTCTTATTGAGGGTAGTAGGTAAGGAACATGCTTGTGTAACCAGTATTAAAATTGTAGAGGGCCAGAGCTCTGTACCCATAGCTCCGAACTGAGCCCCAGTAGCTCAACTCCTCACTTTTACTTAGAATGTAAAGTGGGGCATTTATTTAAAGACACCACCCTCATGCATCTCAAAGTTCCCAAAGCTCTTACAGTGTAATTCCAACACTGTCTGCAGCACTGTATGTGACTGGGCTCCTTCTAAATCATAGACCACCTTGATAAGGGTAAGAAAGAGAATATGAGCATTGTAATGGGAAAGCTTTAAGCCTGAGGTTCAATGGGTGGAGCAACAAATGTCACTCCCCCATCAGGCCTTAAAAGGCTACTCCTCCTGGACTGTTCCAGGATACATTCTTCTTCTTTGTGGCTGGAGGCACTGCTTTCCTATGCTGACACCCGCTTCTCCACTCCAACCCTTAACCCCCTTGCTTCTCCACCTCCCATCCTTGCGGTCACCTCTGGCCGCTGCCTCTCTCTCTTGTTTACCTTTGTCCTGTCCCTCTTTTAGGTTTGCAGTGCTTTTTTGCTGCTTCAGCCCCCATCTTCATTTTCCTTGCCACCGCTATCGGCCATCTCTGCTCCCCTGTGACCCCCCCCCCACCCTGTGCCTGTTCTCATCCTTGGGGGGAGGGGGCTGCTCACTCCTTTCAATTGTTTCTTCTCTGTTGCTGTGGCTCCATTGCTTCTGGCATCAGGGAGTGATGCCACCCATCAGAGCCCAGCATCCAGCTGCAGCTCAGTCAGGAAGTACGGAATTCCACCCATGTAGTGAACGGTGCTTCTGGCCTTTTCGGTCAGTGTACTTTTCTCTCTTCCTCAACCGCAGACCTTGCTCTTCATACCTCGCTCCTCACATCGCACTTTGGGACACTCCAGCCTAATGCCTGAGCTGGCTATTCCTGCAGAATGGCATTCACTGTCCCTTCCACAGTTTACATCTCTGGCAGACCCTGATTTGACTTCCAGTTCATTTGCTTCCTGGCCTTTCTGTTTTCTTGGCTCTCAGTTCAATGGTCCCATCAATGTATTTTTTTTCTTCTTTCTCAGTACAACTAGTGGTATATTTCCATTTGTTAGGGAAGTTAGTAGTGTCGCTCCTTAGGCTGTACTTCCTCTCCCATCCCTTGCTGCCCTTTTACCTCTTCTTGCCTGGATCATGGCTTAGTATGCCATTTCATGTCATCATGCTGCCTCATCTGTCAGTGCTGTGCTGCCATTTCTTTTCTGTTTCAGGAGGATAATAGATCTGCATGCTCCCGGGTGCTGGAAGCGTCTGCCTGCAGCAGTTTGTCGCATGTCTCTCGGCTGCTCTGGCAGTTGCTTAGTGCTTTGCTTTTCTCTCTCACTTTTACCTTGCATACTTCTCCACTGGTATGATTCCCTCTCTCATTTCCCCTTGCTCTGCATTGATTTCCTGATGTTCCTCATGCTGTTTGTGCCCTTTGTGGATGCCCTCCCTTCTCGATCCTTGACCCCTGTTGCTTGCTCATTCCTTCTCTCTACCTCTGTCCCCTGTATTAGGGGTGTCTACCTCCTCTCGACTCCTCCCATTCCCTCTGCCCTCCCTTTCTCTCCTTCTCCCCCCCTTCCCTTCCTTTTCTGACTTCTGCTTTCTTTTTGGGGGTTTCCCTATCCTGCTGTCTGACTATACCACCATGCCCTACCCATTCAATTCACCTATTATTCCCTCCTGCATATCGCCCTGCTTATGTGTCTTCTCCTCTGACCCTATTCCCTCTTTCTAGTCAAACCCATTCAGATGTTCTCCTTGTACTGCCTACCTCACCATCAGCTGCCTGCTTCATCCAGCCACTCTCGCTCCTACCTTCATGCAATTTTATCCACTCCTCATTTGGCTCTCAATGGACCCGGGTAGGCATGCACTCCCATAGTTAGCATTAACGGTAGCTTCCTCATGACATGAGTCTGGTTCTCCTTCACTCAGTCTGACCTTAGGGTCTACTTATTCACATTGGTTAATTGAGCATACCTCTTGTTGAGTCTTATGCTACCTCATTGATCTGCTCTCCACTCAGTGACATGTCTTCCATGACCATTGCTCCTTGGCTTGGGGCTAGCCTGTAGCCAACAGTCTCACTCTGCACCCATGAAGTCCACGTCTAGAGCATGAGAAGCTCGGAGCAGGGTCCTTCTCCCTGGCACATGACGGGAATGTCTTCACTCCAGGTGGCCCTTTAGTCACCCTCATCTCGGCAAAACCTCTGGATGTAGAATTTATGACTTCCAGCTGCAAGGGGGGGGCTTTCATCATCAGAGCCCCTTTGGCTTCCTGAGCAGGTTTGGAGGCACCCTCTACGCTATTCTCTACCAAGACTGCCTCTGGTTCACCTGGTCTGTTTTGTAGGCTCGCATAGGCCAGCAGAGTGCCTTAGCAGTCATCTATCTCCTCTCTTGTTTTTGAGCATCTAGTTGCAGAGACCTCACTCACAACCCTCAACAGCTGTCCAGTTAGAAGGATAGAGCGAGAGCTTCCTCTAAATTGGAAAATGTTCCTCCTCCCTTGATTGCTACTCTAAATTGCAGTACCTGAGCCATCATTAATCAAAACGTCTTTCAGCCTGGAGAGAAGGCAATCTAGACCTTGGATTCCCAGAGATTTCCTCCTCCATGGGGGTTTTTCTCTTCTTTGTGCCATGATCATAATATTAGACATGGTTAGTGCTTTCATAGGTTCCGTACTTAGGTTCTGTTGTTGGATGGATTCGGATGGTGGCCTTGGCTGTTCCTGCTCTCCTTAGGAGTTTGCTCTTCTGCATCTTGTCAGCTTTCTTTCATTCCTTGTTCTCATCCTATCTTATTCTTCTCTTGTCCTTCCCATCTCCGTCTATCTCCTTACTTTCTGGTCTCAACATATTCTGATTTCTGACCTCTTTGATGTTCAACGCCCTTTTAGGTGTTCTTTTTGGGTTTCTTCCTTAGCTACCTTTAACCATGGGAATTATTCCCATGTCACCTATAGGAAGGAACCCTCTTCTAGGGTTCCTTGTGTCATACACCTACAGAGTCTTACATCCCATGGTTAGAGAGGCGAACAGCCACAATGTATCAAAGTCACACAAGCATACATCTCATCCAGTTGCATAGCACAACTGAATAGGAAGGCTTTAAGCCTAAGGTTCAATGGGTGGAGCAACAAACATCACTCCCCATCAGGCCTTAAAGGGCCACTCCTCCTGGACTGTTCCAGGATTTGTTCTTCGTTGCCTCACCATCCACCCTTCCTCCTCCAGCAGCTCGTATCTCTTTCCCATGGGATTCTTCCTAAGCTACCTTTAGCCATGGGAATTATTTCAGCTGCAGCTATGGGGGAACCCTCCTCTAAGGTTCCTTGCATCGTACCCCTACAAGGTGGTATATCTCATTGATAGAGAGGTGAACAGACACAAAGTATATAATAAAAAGAGAAGGATACCACCCTGGCTAATGAAAAACATCTAAAAATTAATTAGAAATAAGAAAAGTGCTTACAAAATAATGAAGAAGGATGGCACTGATTTTAATAAGTGGAAATTTAAAAAAATCCAAAGAGAATGTAAAAATAAAATTAAAATGGAAAAAAAAACAGATTGGAGCATCAGCTAGCATACATAAAAGATGGAGGGAAAAGTTTTTATTTGTACATCAACAATAAAAAAACAATCCTTAGCACAATTGGTCCTCTTATAGTTAATAATGAGGAAATAAATACATCTAAGTGCAAGGCAGTAGAATTCAACAAATATTTCAGTACTGTTTTCCATCCAAAGTGTAACACCAGAACTCCCCCACCCAATAATAAAATAGAAGACTTCCTCAAATTTTCCAGGATTGAGATATTAGACAAATTAAATTTACTAAATGTTAATAAATCTCCAGGGCCCAATAAACTACACCCTAGATTACTAAAGGAACTAAAAGACTTGCTGGTAGACCCATTATTCCAGATCTTTAACAAATCATTACAATACAGTATTATACCAAATGACTGGAAAACTGTAGTTGTAACACCTATATATAAAAAAGGGAAACATGACGAGATTTCAAACTATAGGCCTATTAGCCTGACTAGTATCCTGGGAAAGATCTTCAAATCCCTGCTTAAAACCAAACTAGAATTAGATCTACAAAATAAGGGATTAATAGACCATAAACAACATGGCCTTGAAAAATAGGTCCTGTTTATCTGGAAATCTGTTTTTTATGAACATATTAGTAAGATGATGGAAAACAATGATCCTGTGGATGTAATTTTTCTCGACTTCTGTAAAGCCTTTGACAAAGTACCTCATGATATCTTAATAACTAAAATGTGGAGACAAAAAATAAGCAACACAACTGTTAACTGGGTAGAGGAATGGTTGCTTAAACGTACCCAGAGTGTGACTATCAGGGGACATTCATCTGACTTATGTTCAGTAAGTAGTGAAGTGCCTCAGGGGTCAGTATTGGGCCCAACTCTGTTCTCAATTTTTATTTCTGACTTAACAGAGAACATAAATAGCTTTATTATTAAATTTGCTGACGATATGAAACTGGCAGCTAAAGTAAAAACAGATACTGACAGATCTATATTAACTAAAGATCTTTTAACACTAGAAAACTGGGCTAAACAAAATCAAATGCCCTTCTACATCAGCAAATGTGTCCAAAGCATTTGGGTCCAATTAATAATCTACATCAATTCTCATTAAATAAACACATTTTAACATCAGTTTCTGTACATAATGATCTGGGTATTATGATCTCCCAAGACCTATCTTCCAATGATCACTGCAATTTTGTGACCAACAAGGCAAACAGAATATTGGGATGTATAAAACGAAGCTTTACTGCAAGAGATAGAGGGTGTATAATGCCACTATATAAAGCCTATATAAGACCATACTTGGACTATTGCTCCCCTATGTGGAGCCCCTCTCTGAAGAGGGATATAGGTAGGCTGGAAGGAGTACAGTGACCAAGATGATTACTAATATGTACAATAAAGATTATGAAGTCAGGCTCAACAAACTAAATTTGTACACCCTGGAACAGTGAAGAATGAGAGGAGACCTCCTCTTAATGTATAAACTATCTACTGATAGCACACTTATGACACAATTGGGAATGAGCTTTGGTAAATGGGAAGTAAGCCTAAGAAATCATAAGTATCAATTGTCACTGACATACTGCAGGAATAACAAAAGGCGTTTTTTCTACACACAAAGAATTATACCATTATGGAATTCCCTACCCAGTACGGTAGTATACTCCACAAACCATACAGACTTTAAAAATAATTTAGATAGATACCTACTAAACAAGGTATGAAGAATCAGCATGACTGGAGATACACAGTTATGGGCTTTGGTCTATTGTGTATCTATCCCTCCTAGTATGAATCAAAGTCACACAAGCATACATCTCATCCAGTTGTGCAGCACAATTGAACTTATGTTTGGCTGCAATTTTCACCTCTGTATTCAGTTTGGCCTGGACACTTTGGGTTCCTGATATTGCGATATAGCAATCTAAAGATGGGAATAAGAAACACTCCTTCACCACCCCTTGCCCACTCCAGTCAACTACTTCATTTGCCCTTCCCAGTTCCTCGAGTCAGTTAAAAAAATCTCAGTCAGCACCTGGTGCAGGTGGCCAGGAGCTGGACATTAAAAGAAAAATGTTTGGTTAGTGACAGGAGAGTGCATGTGACAGGGTGGGGAAAGGAGTGGCCATAGGACTAGCCCAGGCCACCTGAGAAGGGTTAGAGCATTATATTGTGCAGTGTGGAGTGTGTGTGTGTGTGTGTGTGTGAGACTTGGTGTTCTCTGTGACTTTGTCAGAAGGGCAGCATATCAACAAAATGATCTTATCCTTGAACTTCCAAGTAACCCTCCAACACAAAAGTTTGTAAGTTCAGTCAGTTGTATAAATGAGGGGAAGAGCTGCACATCCTACACGGAGAGGGGAGTCTTAGAAATACCATTACATGGTTTTCTGAACCTGGTGCCTAATTTGTTAGCAGCACCTCTAACAGGTTTCATGATTGTACACTGACAGTCTGCTAGCAAGGTGTTGAGAGAAGATAAGGTTCTTTATTTCATCACGAAAATCCTCTGAGATAATTATCTCATTTAGAAGGGCATTTTGGAGACAGTGGAGGTTGTACATACCGAGTTTCCTCACATTCCTCATCCTAGTAACACAAAGTCATTGAATTTGTTGTCTGAACCAGATACTGAGAGGGCATTTTCAATCCAGTATTTTTCAGGGTACATACAATGCATTGGCAAGAGTATTAGTTTATTGGCAAATATATTTACTATTCATTTGGTGCTGATGTCAGTTTGAGGTCAATTTATGACAAAACAGAAGCCTTAACTGACAGATGCAACACTGCATATTTCTTTTTAAACTTGTTTCTTCTTCATGAGAATACACCTTTAACAAGAAATATGAATGTTGGTGACTTGGCCAGTAGATCACATGCTTCTGTGCCAGGATCTATGCCTCAATGCAGAAGAAATCTGGACAGGGTCTAGCTTTGTTTGAGGTGTGATACTTTTAAAGAGTTGTACTGTTTCATCCAAGATTTTTCAATGGTCCACTGATTAAGTTCTCTGAAGAGCTATAAGAACCCTTGGGGGTCCAACTGCACAAGATTTGAAATCAAACCAGACAAATTAAGAACTGTGCCATTCAAGTTTGATGGTTCAGTGTGAAAAGTAAACCCCTTTCACTCATGACTGATTTTAGCAGCTATAAGGGAAAGACCACCATTACAACAGTAAAAAGAATTCCCAGCCCAAATTTCCAAACCTTTAAATATTTGGAGAGGCTTTCTGGCCCACTGACCACTGCCTGTACAGGCAGAGGGGAACCAAATTATAGAATGTTCATCAGTGCCCTGCTGCTAAGTCCCTGCAAAGATCTCTTAAGCAACACAGGCAGAAAGGGTGTCCTCTGGCCATCAGTGTTGACCTGACCTGCAGCTGTCTTCAGTGGCAGACCAGATCCTGAGATACTGTCAGTATCATTATGCAGGCAAAGCACAACCAGCATGAGAATACTGACATTCAGGTGATTCAGTAAAAGCATACAGATGCAGATCATCATACTGCATTGAACCATTTACTTAATCCTTATATTAATACACAGAGACCACGGGTAACAGGATGGGTGCTAAGAACTGGGTGAGATGGTGAGGGAGCAGAGGTAGGTGTGGGCTGCTGAGCTAAAATCAGTGGGGTGTCATTTAAAAGGATGACTGTAGGTTGACAGATGCCCTAGACGGGGAGAGAGAATTCTACAGCCATGGTGTGTGTTGGGGAGATGGTCTAACATTGCACATCTCTAATGACTATTCCACCACCAGCATACATTTTCTAGATATCACAGTCAGTATCACTAATGATGGACATATACAAACTGCCCTTTACAGAAAACCCACTGACAGTCACTGCTGTCTTCATAATTCCAGCTTCCATCCTAGGCATACAAAACAAAATCTGTAATCTACAGCCAGGCAATTCGATGCCATCTAATCTGCTCTGATGAGAGAACAAGAGACAGACAGCTCTCCTCACTTCAGAATTCCCTGATTCAGCAGGGCCAATCCCCAAGACAAATTGACAGAGAATCTGAATGGGCCATAGAAATACCACGAGAAATCCTGCTGGAATACTTGCAAAAAGAGCAAACTGATTGCACACCTTCTAGCTGTCACTTACAGCCCCATGCTAAAACCCCTCCAGCAAATTATTAAAGATCTGCAACCCTTGCTAAGTGAAGATAAAATACTGAAGGACATCTTCCCTGAACCACCTGTAACTGACTATAAGCAGCCCCCAACCTCTCGAACATAATAATTCATAACAAACTCACAGCAGATCAAAGTAACCAGGAAACAATAGGGATGACACCATGCAACATGACAAGATGTAAGACCTGCACACACATAGGCACACAGACCACCAAGACAATCTAGAAAAGCACAATAAAAATCAATGGATCCTACATATGCCAATCCAGCAATGTGGTTTACCTAATTCAGTGCAAGAAGTGCACAGATGGATGCTATATCAGGGAAACTAGGCAACCGCTGCAAACCAGGATGAACTACCACAGACACACAATAGTAAACAAGATTAGCAGCAGACCAGTAAGAAACCATTTTTCATAAACAGATCATTCTCTCTCTGACTTATCTGTCCTGATATTAAGAGGGAATTTCAAAAACACGCAGGACAGAAGGACATGGGAACTTAAATATATTAAACAATTTAAATCTATTATTTGTGGACTGAATCGGGATATTGGATTTATGACACACTATGGTAAACTGTAATTTTTTTGTTACTAGTTACCAAATATTTTTTTTCCTCTTCTTTTGTGTTCCTGCCTACTGTTTCTTATTACCCATTCTTTTCTGCCTCTCTTACATTTTACTTTCAGCCTAAGTCCTATCCAACCCTTCCCCATCTCACACTTCACTGTGTATACTTACCTACCACTTTGTTTATCCAGGTCTTTGATATTCTGTGTTATTTCATTCCTTCAAAGCTTCTTTTTATTCCTTAACATTTCCTACCTCCTACCTTTCCTGCTAACATCTTGTATCTCAGGTCTTTAGCCATGTTTACATGGCAGCAGCGCTCTGGCATCTGCCCCACTCCCTTCCCATTTGGGCTTGCTGCTTTGCTGTTTACACAGCCTGCCCTTGCAGCACTGCAGGTTGCTCTGAGAGGGAGCTTTAAATTCACTGGAGAATGAAGGGAGACAGCCTTTTCATTGGAGCGAACACAGCAAAGTATCCACCCACCACTTAAAGGGCTCACTCCGATACTGATCCCACAGCTGAATATCAAAAACTGATCTGAAGGGCACTTAAGGTGCTACAGAAAGTGTTTACATAGCAGTATTTGCAGTTCATCAACCTCTGCACATGGGTTGATACGCTGCAAATAGGGCAGTGTAAACAGGGCTTTCCTTAGCTGTGTTCCTGTCTTGTCACCTTTTTAGCATCCTTTTATTTTTATATGCCCTGTTCCTATTATTACCATCCCCAACCCCCCATTCTTAGTTTTTTCTCACACATGCTATTGTTTATTACTTTGCTACTTTAATAATCTCAGGGCTTAATTGCTGTGTTCCTTTCTTTTCTTCTGAGCTTCACACTGTCTACCATTTTACCCTTCCTGTAATTCTTTTCTACTCTTTTTATACATTGCTCCACAGCATATATAAATGCTGTTTATGTTGGGGTGTGCCTTTGGGTCATCATTAATAATACTCATGCCATTTCACATTACCCCACCCTGCAGACACTCACAAGTGTTGTGGTGTGCCTTGGGTCTTCACCCCATTCCATAAGGAAATATGCTGAGATGGGTGCAGTATAGGAGAATGGTGTGAACTTTGGGGCTGAAGACTCCAAGGCACACCTCAGTGCCTGTCACTGGCTGCAGGGTGGGGTGGAATGATGTGAGCATTACAGGTGATGATCCCAAGTCACACTTCTGACACCTGTCAGTCTCTACAGGGTGAGATGTTATGGTTGGAAACCCTAACACCCTGGGTGTTTGTTGGTATTTTCACACCAAATTTTCAACTTGCGCTTTTTGTGACCCCTCTTCATGAACAGTTGCACTATCAGTTCATTAGATGAAAGGTGATTTTTCACAACAAAACTGCACCATTTGGTGCCACAGGTCTAAAAACACATTTTAGGAAGTATGTGACAAATGACAACTGTACTGTTAATGAGGAGGTGTAAGAAAATGGCAATGCTGAAAATCTGGAGTGAAAATATGAAAAATTGGTGAAGTTACAAGCGTGCATAGATACTGTGCAATGCACACCCACAACGTATTTATTTTTGGGATTTTTATAACCACATTTTCAACATAGGCATTTTGGGACCTCCCTTCATGAACAGTGGCACTGTGATTCTGTTAATCTGTCCCAAAAGTTGATTTCCTACAGTGGCCACGCCATTGTGTGCCATAGGTGTGAAAACACATGTTGGGCAGGATGTGAAAAATGCCAGCTATACTGTTAATAAGGGGGTATAAAAAAATGGCAATATGGAAAATCTGGAGTGAAAATATTAAACATTTTTGAAGTTGCGAGCATTCATGGAAACTGCACAATGCACACTCGTAACACAGTTATTTTTTGGAATTTTTCACCAAATTTGCAAACATGGGCTTTCTGGGATCCCACCTCATGAACAGTGGCACTGTCATTTTGTTAATCAGTCCCAAAAGGTAATTCCATGCAGTGACACCGAAATCACCTTTTGGGACTGAGTAATGAGATGACAGTGCATGTGTTCATGAGGTTGTATCCCAAGAACCCCATGTTGAAAATCTGGTACCAAAATTCCAAAAAATGGCTGAGATATCCACCTAAGTTGAAACCCCTCACTGCCTGCCATTGTAAAGCTTACCATATTTTGTTCAGTTCTCGGTCGGCTTTTGAAGAGTTCAAACATGTTCCTGCTCCACAGAAGATCACAGTGCCCAGCCTCTGGAGGTAAGTATGGGGTGAGGAGGGTGCAGGGAGGTGGGGTGCTCAGAGGGTGGGTGCAAGTTGGGAAGAGGGTGGCATGGACAAAGATACTTTTTTTACAGGTAAAAAACGGACTTTGGGGAAGGTTTTCATTTACAGGTAAAAAAAATAATTGGGGGCACATGGAGTGGGCTTCCAGTGTGCCATAAGTTTTTTGGGGGGCATGATGCCGACAGGGATTGGGCAACCCCATTGGCAAAGAAAGTGTGTGGGGGGGGACCTGAAGCTGACAGGGATTGGGCACCCCCTTTGGCAAACAAATTGAAAAGGGGGTGGTACATGCCGACACGGGGACTGGGCATCCCCGATGTTGGATTTGTGGGAATTGTGTGTCGGGCAGCAAGAGCCACCATATTTATTGGAATGTTTCATCAGGAAAGGCATGTAACAGAGTCTTGACATATGACACTCCAATAAGGAAACTATACCTCATTGGAGCAGCAGATTTCTTTCAACTCCATGGCTCTCTGAAACTGCTGTCATCACCAGCATACTCACTGATTGGTGACTGAGGGATGCACCCACTAACGTGTCCCCTGCATTGGCTGCAACACTGACACACCTCTGAAAGTGCTACTACCACAAGATGTTGCTTGCACATGTGCAAGCCAACATAAAAGGCTAACATTAAAAGACAACTTTAAATGCTGGCCCCGTGGCACTGAGGGCTGAGGTGCTGGACACCTTACCTAATGCTATGCCGGTGACCCGTGTTCAGGAATGAGTATGGGTCACCGGGGGTTGGCAGGGGAGGAGAAGGATTGAGCATCCAATGGACTGCTCTCCTTCTCCAGAGAGTGGGGGTCACCAGCAGTTGGCATCTAACTGGCCCTTAGTGGCAGCTGGGGGGGCAGTGCTCCGATGCAGCAGAAAGGGGAGGAGATGGGGCAGATGCTTGGAGAAGCACGTGGAAGTGTGCATGCTCTCTCCGTGGTCGTCATTGTATGCCCCACCTCCACAAGGGAGAAAACCGGAAAAAGTCCTGGCTGTGCAGTATGTAGCTGTCCCCATGGTGCCACCCCCAAGAAGGCACCTCCCTGGCTGGATCTATTCGGGTGGTTTGAGATTCTCCCCACCACCCCGCCATGAGAGATAAGTCGCGGGAGCTCAAGGGAGGGGGGTCTGATCCTTGGGGGATGATGCTGGGGACACAAGCTGAAGGAAGTAGGAGCCAGTCAGGACACAGAAGAAATACCACAATTAAAAAATAAAAAAAGACAACTTTAAACAACCATTTTGTGGAGGGGCCCAC
The DNA here is from genome assembly GCA_016271365.2 of Neoceratodus forsteri. Classification (NCBI taxonomy): domain Eukaryota; kingdom Metazoa; phylum Chordata; order Ceratodontiformes; family Ceratodontidae; genus Neoceratodus; species Neoceratodus forsteri. Next base: position 380,155,036 of record CM057449.1, read on the forward strand.
CTTTTGAGAAATGCTCCAGTGTTAAGACTGAGTGCAGCTCAATTCAATAATTGCAGTAGTTACCTTAAATATGCAGTTTTTAGTAGGTTTCATCATATTTGAAACTAGGTCCCAAATGTAAACAAAGCTTTGAAGATTCCACACTGCCAAGCCTTCGCTCAGATCACACAATGCTGCCAACATCACATCACTGGAGCAAGTCTTCTCCACTTTCACTAGGAAAATCTATGGGCTCTTGCTGCCCGCCGCACAATCCCCACAAAGCTGACATCGGGGATGCCCAGTCCCCGTGTCGGCATGTACCCCCCCCTTTTCAATTTGTTTGCCAAAGGGATGGTAAACATTCTATATTAGCTCCCTATGTGAATAACAGCATATGTATTGATACTTAACCTGGGCACCAGATGCTGTGCCAGAGTAAAAAAGGCTGTAGGAGTGGCAGAGGCTATAAGTACAAGCCCTCCCTGGCTTGAAAGAGGTGTATCAAGAATCAGTGTTTACTGAGCAAGTGAACATTTGGAGAAATGCAACTAGTTCTGGAATGATGAGGCAGACAGACTTCCAGGAAAATGAGATACAGGGAGACAATGGGTTCCTTCAAGGATCACCTGTAAAGAGAGGACTAAAGAGACTTTAAAGAGTATTTAAAGACTAGGAAGAGACATGTGAATTTAATAGTTAGGAGCCCCCTCAGGATCCTCCCAAACTTAATGGAAGAAAAAGGAGCAGTTTAATAGTATGGGGGCAAAAAGGCATTCTCCAGTTTCCCGGTTTATACATAAAGCAGTGGGAGGAGGGGTGTGTGTGTGTGTGTCACACGTGGGTGCCAAGCTCGGGCCAACATGGTCTGCTTTTGTTGCCTAGGAATTTTCTATTAAACTCATCAACCTGGGGAGCCAGTGGATGAGTGCAGAGTACAGTAAAAGGGATCAGTGACAAAGCTTCATGTTCACCACCTGGCTCAGTGAAATGTAAAGTACTGTGCTATCTTCTTTGTAGGAGCAGCTCCATGAGGCAAAGGAAGTTTGTGTATTAGTTTCAAAAGACTCCTACTGCTTGACTGGACATTTTCTCTGTGAGTAATGAAGTTACTGAGTTGAGGTAATTGTTTTAGGTGACCCTGAACTTTGCCTCATGCCCATGTCCTAAGGAATCTTGGCCAGACATCTAAAAGGGTGAAGTTCCTCATATTAACCAATGTTTGGGGATCAGATGTACAAGGATTTAAAAAAGACACCTCTCTGTATCCAGTTGCCTTTCACCTATGTAAACCATATTAGAAAATGGGCTAGATACTAGCGTTAATTTCATTGGCTGAAAGCCTTCACATGGGGGTACATTAAGTATTGATAGACGCCCACTTGGAAAGATGTGCCAATTCGAGCTGCCCCATTACCATAAAATATCTTTGGGCACCCCGAGTTGGCATCTGTCGAGCCGCCATTTTTTTTCTCTCGCTAAGCGACACAGATATATTGTACTACCGTCCCCCACCTGCCGTGGAACTGTAGACGTTAAAAGTAATCAAACAAAACTGTTACTTGACCTCCTCTGTCTGTTGCTGTCCCCTATAAGTGTTTGTCGCCTACTCCCACGGCTTTCACCCCGTTCGCGCATTTTCTGACTCTGCACTTCCTGGTTATGCGACGGTGGGTCACGCAGCGTTTACGTGACAGCCTTGACCCTGCATCGCATAACCAGGAAGTGCAGAGTCAGAAATGCGCCACCGAGGGTGAAAGCCGGAGGAGTTAGAGCGACGAAAGACTTTGTAGGGGACAGTAACGACAGAGAAGTGAAGTAAGAGTTTTGTTTGATTACTTTTCAACCTCTACACTACCACGGCAGCTGGGGACAGTGGTACAATATATCTGTGTCGCTTGGAAGTGGCAGACGATAAGTAGAAGGAATGGCTGGGGTGCAACAGCAGATGGAACAGCACAAAATTAGAGGGACTATTTCATCAAAACTATGTATTTTTTAATCTTTGTCTTTATTTACAAATGAATTTCTTCTTTTTCTTAGCACTTCAATTAAAATTTACGCAACGATGTCTATTTAACGCAGATAAGCTTCTTCAGGGGTGGTAGTAGTAGTACACCGACTCAGGCCATGATTGCGGCCTCTCCGCCGCGTGTCGCGGGCCTCATTACGCCCCTGGCCGGTCCGGTATTGCCCAATACCGCCCACCCTGTCGAGCATTATTGCTTAAATATTATAAAATGGCATTGAAAAATCCACAAGCATGATCAGCTAAAACTTGTAACATGAGTGGGCATTAAAATGCTTAATGCATGACGTGTTTCACGTTGGTGCTTACATAATCTTGATTTGTGAGAGCAGTTGGTGGCTCGTCCATCATATCCACCAGTTCCTATAAATGGAAGACAAGAAATTCCCACCTGTGGTAATTTGTACGTTTTACACTTTGGCAACTAGCAGTATTTTTGTCTAGCACTTGGTCAGATCATTGATTTTTTTACACCTAGCATAAAGCATTACTATTACATTCTTCTTTGCAGGAATTGTTTCCAGTATTTATAAATTCAGGACTAATCAATCTGAAGACACTCAAGGAGGTGCCAAACAACAATGACAAAATTAGTTTAAAGCCTGGAGGTGAGTTGTTTACTACTGAAAGGGGCAGGAGTTGTGAACCATGTTAATGCTACAAAATATTATCTGCTCTTGGTACGCCTGCTGCTCCCTCTTCAATTGAACTTTCTTTTCTCTATTCTTTTTTCTTTCTCTATCTCTTGTTTTTTAATGTTCTCCTGAGAACAGTTGGCTAGGAACATGCTTATATAAACTGTATTGGAATCGAGGGGGGGGGGCATGGGGGCCAGGGCTGTATACTGTACTCATAGCTGTGAAAGTGAGCCCCAGTAGCTCAACTCCTCGCTGAATTTTACCTTGAATGGACAGGTAGAATATGCTTAAAGACACAGTCCTCATGGGCCCCTGCTGCTTCTAAGCTTTATAATTTAATTTCAATACTGTTTGCAGCACTGTAGATGACTGAGTTCCATCTAAATAAAGGACAACCTGGATTCTCCAGACTATGATGCACAAGTTAAGTATCAATACATATTTATTATTTATTTAGCTTTTGTTGACCAGGTAGGTACACTAGACAAGCTGTATGCCTATTTTCAGGTACGACCCAGGAGAGTACAATGAAAGTATAGGTTCATAAAAGGTACATAACAACAAGAGGGGCAATGTACAGAGTTACAAGAGAGCAAGATGAACATAGACAGTCTACAGTGAGAAGTAATAGGTAAAATATACATACACATAAGGAATAAATAAACTAAGACATTCAATGTGCTGATATTCACAGAGCTACTATAGAACATTTAAAAGCCATGTCCACAAAGTTGGCCCCGTGGTTTGAATGCTACGGTACTGAACGCCTTACTTCATGCCATGCCAGCAACCTATGTTCTGGAATGAGCACAAGTTGCCAGGGATCAGCTGGGGGGTAGGGCTGGGAGAGGACTGAGTGGTCACCTGGTAACTCTCTTCTCCTGGAATGTGGTGGAGTGCTGTCTTAGCTCTTAGCTGCCACCAGATAGAGGCCTGGTGCCCATAGAAGCAAGACAGGCAGAGATACGTCAGGGATGGGGGAGGAAACCACAGTCATGGGTTGCATGCATGACTTCACATTCATGCACTCCCCAAAGTATGTCATAGCTGGGGGATGGGGATAAAAACAAGGAGGAAAAAAATAGTGTGGCAATCATTAATGAAGCCCACAGACCATGCTTCTACCCATCCCATTAGCAGATGGATCTGTCAGTGGACAGGGTTCAGGCATTGGGGGTGATGGCCTTCCCCCTACTGGTCCTGCCCTGCCACAGGGGGCAATCCATGGGGTACTAGCCAAGCAGGAGGCCTGAGAAGATGGTTGACAATGGGGGATGGTGGGGCAGGGCAAACAGGACACAAACATGCCATGGCTAGGAAGAATAAATAGAATGTGGAGAAAAAAAGCCCTGCCTATAGTTTTTCCTATTACAAGTGCAACAGACTCGCTCTGATGATGTAATCATGTTGGACCTTGATGCCATTTTGTGATCCGAGCAGCAGCTTGGTGGGGCAGCACTTTCAAAATGTTTACATTATGGACTTTATTTCAAATATGATGAAACCAACTGAAAACTGCATATTTAAGGTAACTACTGCAATTCTTGAATTTAGCTGCACTGTGTCTTGATTTACACAGGAGTTTTTCTCAAAAGGTGGAACCCCCCCTCCCCCTAAAGTAATTGTTTGGTTGTTCTTTAAATATGAATATTGCAGATAGCCACTGAACATGGAGAAAGTGAAACTAGTAGAAAAAAAGAGAAATCTCACAAACTATCTTCAGATTTTTAATTTTTTAAATAGTTTTAATGTATTTATATGCAGCTGTAATATTTCTAAGTACTGTATACTGTTAAGGCATGGGACATTCATGGCAAGAATTGTGGGATGGGAATTGTTGGACCCCAGTAGTTAGCACACTCTTAGCTGATTCCAGTGTTCCTCTAAGGTTGGCTAGGAGGCTGCATAGGTGCTTCCAAAAAAGTGCGGTGGCCCTCTTACTCATATCCACCCCAGAAGATGAATTCCTTAACTCTGCCATGTGCATGACTCCATTCAACACTTACTGTTTTTTTTTTTTTTTTTACTTTCTGTCATGTAACTTTCTTAGGATTTGTACTTTTAAACTAAAACAAAACCAATGAAAATACTGACCATGAGTGCTGTTGCATAAAATGAATAGTTTGTATCATTGTTTAGCTCACAAACAGTGTTCTTAATGGCTAAACTAAAAAGGTGGTGTCTAATAAGAAAATTGGGTATTTAGCCAAATAACTATTTATTTTTTAAGTCTGGCGCCAACACTGGCAGGAACTGGTCAGTCTGACAAAAAAGGCAATGCTACATAAGCTATTAAATACATTGTTGACTTTCTTTTTTGTAACATTGCCTTGCTGGCTTACCTTTAAACCTCATACCTATATTCCAAGGCTGGTAATAGGGTCAGACTCAAGATCACTTTGTGACTGCTGAGGTGCAGGAAAAGTACAGTTGTATAAGAACTTACCGTTACAGTCGATCTTTGAGGGGAGCTCTTGCAGCAAGCAACACCATAAGGACTGAAGCTGGCAGGTGCCAGGACCCCACAGAAAACTTCCAGCTAGCAGTATATAGCAGGGAACTGCCCCGATGTTGGCTGGCCCCCTGACATCCCTATGGTCTAAAAGGGGTGGTCCCCCAGCCCTTCCTCAGTTCTCTTGCTGGAGACCCAATGTAGGCAATAATAGGAGAACCAAGCTGGTTCCTCTGAACCAAGGAAACACAGTAACAGTGATGGAGAAGTCACCAGGTGGATGGAAGGAGGGGAAAACTGCACCTGCTGCAAGACCTGCTCTCGAATATCTACTGTTACAGTAAGTTCTTACTTAACTGTATTATCTTAGTTCAAGGGAGCTCATGTAGCAGGCTACACCATAAGGACTGAGTCCCAATCAGTATAAGGACTGACCCCAGTTGGCTGGGAGGAGGCATAGAGCAGCGTAAAACTCTCAAGAAAGAAGGCCTTGCAGAACTGCAAGTCCAAAGCCTGCCCTACGCCTAGAGGCAATGTCCAGACTGTATTGCCTAATGAAAGTATGGACTGAACTCCAAGTGGCAGCTGCACAGATATCAGCAGCAAACTAATTCTTGAGGGAAGTGAAGGAAGCAGCCATACCCTGGTAGAATGGTCTTTGACCAGCCCAGCAAAGGCTTGTTACACTTGTTGTAACAATAAACAATGCAATTGGTTAACCATTTAGACAAACATTGTTTTGAAACAGGAGCCCCTTTTCTGTTAGGGGCAAATGAAACAAACAACTGACTGGATTTTCTGATGGGCCAGGTGCAGTCCAAGTAGTAGTGAAGCACCCGGTGGACATCCAGAGTATGAACTAAGCCCTCCCCTTGATTGGAATACTCTAGGAAATAAACAGGCAGGTATACGTCTTGATTCATTGTAAATTCAGACACTACCTTGGGCAGAAATTTAGGATTAGTCCTCAAGCAAACTTGCAGACTATGGGCAATAGATGGATCTGGAGGTTCCCCTCTGCTGTCACTTTCTATGCTTCTATGTTTCTAAGGACAACATGTCCTTGTGGAAAACTAAATAAGGCTTTTTACGCATCAGAGCCTGAAGCTCAGCAATCCTTTGAGCAGAAGTGATAGCAACTAAAAACAGTGGTTTCCACGACAGAAAGCCTAGGTTGCAACTTGTGGCAAGTTCAAAAGAAGGTAAAGTAAGCTTCTCTAAAAGAAGCAAAAGGTCCCATGGAGGAATGGGGTCCCTAATGGGAGGCTTCAGATGCAGCATGTCCCACAAAAAGGTGTGGGAAAGATCCAGCTAGGCAAGAGTTTTGCCCTCAAAAGTTGCATGGTATGCAGAGATGGTGGACAGGTGCACCTTAATCATAGAAATTTGATGGCAGAAAAGATAACTTAGGCCTGAGTCCAAGAGGGAAAGGAGGTACTTTAGAACAAGATTCGCTGGACAGGTGAAGGGATCCAGGTGACAAGCAGTAGCCCAGATACAAAACCGCTTCCACTTCATAGCATACATGGCTCTAGTGGAAGGCTTCCTGACTGCCACTAGAATGTCAGCCACCCTGGAGGAAACCCCAAAGCAGGCAACTGCCAAGTCTGCAGGAGCCATGCATGAAGGCGCAGTGACCTGAGGTCCAGATGGGCAAAAATGCCTGCTCCTGGCAGAGCAAGTCAGAACACAAGAGCAGGGGAATTGGAGGTTCCACTGCTAGCTGCTGAAGGAGTGGAAACCAAATCTGGTGCAGCCAGTAAGGGGCTATTAAGATCATCTCTGATCCCTCTGACTGCAACTTGAGAATAACTCTCTGCAGTAATGGAAAGGGAGGGAAAGCATACAGAAACCTCCCTGTCCAGGAGCGGAACAACACATTTGCCAGGAAACACCAGGCCCTGGATCTAGTGAGCAGAAATTGGGCAGTTTTGCATTGAGTGGGGACACAAAAAGGTCCAGCTCAGGATGACCCCACCTGTCAAAGAGATCTTTGACCACTTAGGGAAGATGTTCTCATTCATGCACCTTGGATCAAGACTGACTTAAGCTGTCTGCCAAGGTATTTAGTATGCCTGAAACTTGGACAGCAGTCAGCTCCAGATGATGCTCTAAGGCCCAATACCAGACTCTCATGGCCTCTCTGCAGAGGGGGTAAAGGTAAGTACCCCACTGCTTGTTTATGTAGAAGACCACTGACATGTCTGTGTGAATCAAAAAAGGGCAGAGGAGCAAGTTCATTTGGAAGGTCTGCAGGGCGTAAAGAATTGCCCTCATCTCCAAAACACTGATGTGGAGATGCTGCTCTTGCAGTGACCAAGTCCCTTTAGTCTGATGGTCTGCCAGGTAGGCACTGCATCCTTGGCCTGATGCATCTGTAGTCAGGATCTGACAAGGTGACTCTGTCTGAAAGTGGACCTCCTTGGAGAGGTTGGATGGGTCCTGCCATCATGCCAGGGTCTGTTGGACAGGGTTGTAGACTAACACCAGCTGCTCCAAATTGTCCATGCATTGATCCCGCTGGACCTGAAGGTTTCACTGAGACACTGTCATGTGCAGGCAAGCCAGGGGGACTGTCACGATGGCCACCACCATGTGCCCTAGCAGTCTGAGAAAGGACCTGGCAGGAATTTGGCGAGAGGAGGATACTAGTTGAGCTTGCACCTGTAGGCATCCTGCCATGTCTAGGGGCAGCTAGGCTTTGCAATGGGCAGTGTCTAGGATTGCCTATATGTACTGAAGCTTCTGACTTGCCAAGGAGAGGACTTGGGGAGGTTAAGAGTGACCCCTATATCCCAAAACAAGGTGAAGGTGGCCTCCATGGTTGTGACCAACTGATCTCTGGTGGGAGCTGTCAGAAGCCACTCATCTAGGTAGGGGAAGACATAGTGACCACAGCCACTACTGTTAAGCACTTTGTTAAGACTTGGGGTGGCTGAAGACAGGCTGAATGGATGAGCCTGAAACTGGTAATGGTTTCTTTGGAAGCAAAAGCAAAGGAACCTCCTGTGGTGCTGATAGAGCAGGATGTGAAGATTGGCATCCTGCATATCCAGTGAGCAAAACCAATCTCCCTGATGAAGAAGGGGGAGAAGGCCTGGTAGGGTGACCATCCTGAAGTCCTTGTATTCTTTCTACTGGTTCAGGTGGCTGAGATCTAGAACTGGACGCAAGTCTCCATTTTCTTTGGGACCAGAAAGAAATGAGACTAGAATCCCTTCCCTCTTTGCACTGGTGGGATGGGTTCTATGGCCTGCTTCCTCAGGAGTGCCTGGATCTCCTCTTGGATGAGAGTGATGTGGGCCTGGGAGTAATGGGAGGGCAAAAGGGGGATTGTCTGGGGGCATCTTCAAGAACTCTAGAGTGTGCCCTTTTTCCACTAACTGAAGAAGCCACTGGTCTGAGGTTATTTTGTGCTATCCCTTTAGGTAAAGAGAGAAGTGACCCCACCTCATCTCCCCCAGGGTTTTGGCCTGAGGAGTGGAGTCAGGTAAGGGGTCAGGCTGAGGAACTGGGAATAGGCAGGGTGGCTGGAGAAGTTCTGGGGAACCTTGGGGCTGAAGCTCCAGTGACCTGAGAAGCGGCTTTGTGCTTGAAAGCTGTCCTGGGCTGTTGTCCCGTTGATTGGTGCTTGGAGGACTGTCAAAAGGACTGACGCCATGTGGATTTGATACAAGGTTTGTACTGAGTGCAGGGCCTTGCCCGACTCCTTGAGGTGAGTGATTATGTTCTAAGAATCCTCATCGAACAGGACTGGACCCCAGAAGGGGGCATCCAAAATCTTGAATTGCATGTCAGGGGCAAAGCCTGAGACTCTGAGCCAGAAGTAGAAAACTCCTGTAGCTGCAGCTGTATCTGCTGAATCTGCTGAGTCATAAGAGGCTTGGAGAATGTGAATACCAACATCCAAGCCCAATTTTAAGATATGCAGAAGCTCAGCCTTACCAGGAGATTCAGGCTGAGCTTGCACCATCTCCATAGCTTTCTCTCACAAGGCATTCTGGTATTGGAGCATGTGGGCTAGAAAATTTAGGGAACGGATGGTGTAGGTGGCCAAGGTATAGACCTTTTTGCTGAATTGGTCCACCTGTTTAGAATCTCTCTCTGGAGGCTGCGTGCTAAGGTGCCTAGGGCACTTGGAGTGGTCATGGGCAATGTTAATAACTATGGAGTCTACCTCAGGATGCTCTTCATAAAAGGGTTCTTCCATGGGGAAATTATACAACTTATCTGCCTTCTTGGACATCACCAGAGTAGAGGATGCATGCTTCCAGTCTGCCCTGTTGACGTCCCTAAAAGAGTCAATAAGGGTGGGAATGACCAAGGGTAGTGACTCCTTTCTATGGGCAAAGATTGCTAACTGACGTCTCTCGGGTCCAATTCCTCCATATTCCAACCCATAACAGTTTGGATGTGTCTCATTACATCCATGAAAGAGGGACCATCTGGAGGAGACTTGGGAGTATCACTGGGATCTTCTGCTTTTGAAGGCAAATCAGATCCTTCTGTTACATCCGAGGATGAGGAGGAAGAATGCCTCCCCGACTCACCAGAGTTTGGAGCTGGAGAAGGCGAGTGACTATGCTTAAGTTGGTGCTTTCTCAAAAGACTGATGCCTGCCCCTTCTGGCTGTGGGGTAGGCTCTCTAGGAGGTGGCGCTGGTGGCCTCCTTGGGGAGTCCTTATTCTTATCCTGGTTTGGAGGAGGGTCCCTAGGCAGAGGAGTACAGGACATCCTTGGGGGTTCCTTATCCTTGAAGTAAACCCACCAGGCTGCAAAAAGGGCATTCAAATCCATAGGCAGATTCTGAGGCATGTCAGGTGGTGCTGGCACCAGGGGAGCAGAAGGCCCTGGAGTCAGCCCTGAAGGCTTAAGGAAACTGGACGTTGGATCCTGAGGAGCCGGGTTAACCGGCACCAGCCCCATGGGCACAGCATTATCTGGCATCAGTCTTGCTGGAGTTGGAAGACCGGGTGTTGATCCCCCTGGCGTCAGCTGAGGGGTGCCTGCAGGGCAAGCCAGAGCCCTAGGGGAGTCAGGCAATGACAGTTGAGGAGTCGCCAGGGTCGACGTCGAGGCTGCTGGTGTCAACTGCACAGGTGCAGGTTGATGCTGGTCTGGTGAAGCAGTCAGTGGCAGCCAGGAAGGAGAGGCCTGTGCCAGGGAGCTAACATCTGAGTAGGACAGAGGCATTACTCTCGTGGGAGAGGTGAGCACATGTCCCAGGCATCATCCAAATATGTTGGACCCTGAAGTCTAAGCCAACTTGGCCGATGCCTTCACCGGGAGGGTGACAGACAAAGACTCATCTCCAGAGGACCCGGTCGAGCCATCTGGCTGAGGCCTTAGGGGGGTGGAGGGGCCTGAGCTTGAGGGGCTGAGAGGCTGGGGAAGATGTCCCGAGCCTTGAAGAACCACCACCAAAGACTGTGATGAGAGCGAGTGGTTTGACCACCGGGAGCCCGGAGGAAGTGAGGGCTGCCTGGGTGGAAGAGGAAGAGGTCAATTTCCCATGGGAGGAGGACTCTGAATTGGTCACTGGGAGATGCAGGAACTGAGATTGTGAAGCAGACTGTGCCCTGTCCTTATGCTTTTCCAAGTGTTTGTGCTTTCCCATGGACTTCTCTCTGTGGGACAAAAAAGAAGTCGAAGCCCCCAGAAGTTGGGGAAGAAGAAGTGCTTTTGCTCTGGAGCTCCTTCTCCATCGCTGAGAGTTTCTACTGTAGCAGGAAGGCTTCTAGGGTCTTCTGGTGGCAAATTCTGGTGAGCTGGTTGAAGTCCTGGCAGTGCTGGCTGGTCTCAGTGTCTTGGTTGGGGCCTAGGCAGAGCAGACATGATGAGTGGCTGTCCTTGTAGGGAAGTTGTTTGCCACAAGCACACTTCATCCGCCGCCACTCCAAAGAGGAGGATGGAGAAGAAGACATGCAATAAAATGCTTCAATTAGAAAAATAAAGTAAAAATAATAAAGCACGGGTAAATCGCAAATAAAATGGCGATCAACTAGAACAGAAGGTGTCCGTGGAGGTCTGAATCGTGTGGGTCGACAGCAGAAAAAGAACTGAGGTTGGGTTGGGGGACCACCTCTTTTATATAGTAGGGTACTTCGGTGACAGGCTAATGTCAGGGGTGGTCCCCCATTATATACACTGCTAGTTAGAAGTCTTCTAAGGGGTCCTGGTGCCTGCCGACTTCAGTCCTTATGGTGTAGCCTGCTGCAAGAGCCCCCTCAAAGTAAGATCTGTGATTTCTGAAAAGAAGCCCTCATTTTGGTAGGAACCTTTAAATGTCATGCTAGGTACTTGAAGAGCTGCACATTTTCCAAAAGAGCAGACTGTGGGAGGACTTGTAGTGCATTCGAGGCACTACAGCCCTGCTGCTGAAGAACATGACTTTTGCTTTGGTGATATTATCACATTAATCTCGGGGATATATATTGGTGCAACAAAATAGCTCAATCCAGTGGGTAAAACTTAGCAAACAACAGAAAAACTGTACCTATTACAACACATATGCAAACTGATCAGAGGAAACAAATTTGCTAAATGTCACCCTTGCCTCTGAGAATGTGAACATTAGAGACTATGCAATATGGACTCCACTGTGTAATCATAACCACAACTCCAATACTGTACTTCAACATAATATCACGCTTAAATGAAATATGTAGGATCACTGAGATGGTCTTGTATAACAAAGCTTATTTAAATAATATAGCTAAAGAATTTGACATCATAGACAGGGAATCAATCAATCAATCAAAACTTTATTTGTAAAAGGCGCCTTTCTAGAACCAAGGCACCTGTACATCACATAATAAAAACAGTATTACTAAAACAATAAAATTTATCCAAACCTAATAACATTTAAAAATCATTGTACGCATGTTTACAAAGATATGTTTTAAGTGCCCCCTTAAAAGTTTGGGCGGTCGGGCAGTCTCGTACCTGATGAGGTAGAGAATTTCACAGGGTCGGGGTCATAAAGCTAAAAGATCTGGCCCTGGAGGTCTTCAAACGGACCCTGGAAATCTCTAGCAATCCCTCATCAGTGGATCGGAGACAGCGGGAGGGACAATAGGGATGAAGGAGATCTTTCAGGTAGCCAGGTCCCTGATCATGTAGGGCCTTATAGGTCAGCAAACTGACCTTGAAGGTGATACGTCAGCATATTGGCAGCCAATGCAATCTGTGGAGCACAGGTGTTATATGACTGGACCCAGAGGAACCAGTCAATAGCCTGGCTGCCGCATTCTGCACTAGCTGCAAGCGCCGAATATCAACCCCCGGTAGCCAAAGATAAAGGGAATTGCAGTAGTCAAGAAGGGAGGTAACGAAGGCGTGGACCAGAGTAGGAAGATTGTCAGGAAGAACCAGGTGCTTCACCCGGGCAATGTTCCTCAGGTGGTAAAAAGAGGCTTTGACAACTGCTGACACCTGTGATTTAAGTGTTAAACAGCGACCAAATACAACGCCCAGATTCCGCACCCGGTCTGAGGTAGTTAGCTGGATACCCCCGAGCCATAAGCCCAAGGGAGATCCAGCCAACAAGCCCGCCTCCCGGTGACCTGGGTCCATAACCAACACCTCAATTTTTTTCTGGATTCAACCGCAGCCATCTCACATTCATCCAGTCCTGGATTTCGGCAAGACAGTTGTTAAAAACCGAAAAAGCAGCATCTTGGCCAGGTACAAAGGACATGTACAGTTGAGTATCATCTGCATAGCAGTGAAAACTCAAACCGTACCACCTAATGATCATTCCCAATGGCCGCATGTACACCGCAAACAACATGGGTGCCAAAATGGAGCCCTGCGGCACCCCACAGGATAGGGGGAATGATGCCGAGGAAAAAATCCCAGACACCACCTTCTGAGTCCTACCCTCGAGGAAGGATCAAAACCAACTGAGGACTGTACCAGACAGCCCACAGATAAACTGCAGGTGCTCCAACAGCACACCATGGTCCACGGTGTCAAATGCCACAGACAGATCAAGAAGGACCAAGACAGAACAGGTCCTTCGATCTCTCGCTATTAGGAGATCATTTAGTACCTGGACCAGAGCTGTCTCGGTACTATGTCTTTCTTAAATCCGGACTGGAGAGAATCATAGACATTGTGGCTGGTTAAATGATCATCCAACTGTGACGTGACCACCTTCTCAATAACCTTTCCCACAAAGGGCAGGTTAGAGATGGGTCTGTAGTTAGAAAGACAGTCCGGGAAACCACACTTAAAACCAAAAATGTACAACAGATGTGGGAAATCCTAAAAAACACTATACAAAACAGTCTGAAATATATCCCAAAAAGTACAAAATACAACAGAGGGATAAGGCCAATTTGGCTTACCAAAAAAGAAAAACAGTTAAACAACAAGAAAAATAAGACATCCTGTACAAACAACATTTGAACACAAAGTACAATGAAATTATGGATGACATAGAAACACTACTTAAAAAAAAAATCGAAATATGAGATTAACAAGGCAAAAAAGGACATGGAGCCAATTCTTGCAAAGAATGCAACTAAAATGAACAAGAAAGCCATCTTTAGATACGTGGGCCCCCATATTTAAAGACCTGTGGTGCGCCACGCATCCAGATGCGCCACCCAAAAGAAATGGGACAACGCAATGCCATGCTATATTCAAACGAGATGCGTGATTATGCGTCTCATCTAAATATAGTAAATAAAGTGGGTGGTGCAAATGGGGGCCGCTGATGATGTGCCAGCACATTCCCCCGGTAGGCCAGAATACCTGGAATGGGGATGCGTGGCACATCCCAAAATGTGCCGTGCCCAAATTCCAGATATTCAGACCGAAACATGCAAATGGGGCCATTAGGCATGCGAGGCTCAAAGAGGCCATTTGCATGTCATTATGGCCCCATGTGCATGTCATTATCAGGGATGTGCCAGGCAGGATGCACCTGGAGGCCTGCCCTCCACCCCGCCCAGTCCAGTGGACCGCAATATGGTCCCGATCCCCATATGGAACTAAATAAAAGTTTTCCCACAGCACTCTTGTCAGTATTGCAAGCCCTCCTCCCTGTCATGATCCTCATCCAAAATACAATGAAATATTTCCCAACAGCCCACTTGCCAGTATTGTGGTGTCCTCCTCCCTGTCACGATCCCCATCTGGAATATAATTAAAATATTTCCCCACAGCCCACTTGCCAGTATTGTGGTTCCCTCCTCCCTGTCATGATCTCTATCCGTAATATGTCATGTTATGCCCCCTCATTCCTGGACATCTCCATTTCTGAAAGATGCTACCCTCCGGTACCCTATTTATGCCTTTTAGATATTTTTAGGTTTCTATCATAACTCCCCTGTCTTTTCTGTCCTCCAGGGTATAAATATTGAGGTCTCCCAGTCTCTCCTCATATGACTGATGGTGCAGGCCCTGCACCATCTTTGTTGCCCTTCTTTGAACTGCCTCCACCCTGTCTATTTCCTTATGGAGATGCGGCTTCCAGAATTGGACACCATATTCCAAATGAGGCCCCACTATTGATCTGTACAGTGGCATCACCACCTCCTTCCTTCTGCTGGTGATACCTCTCCCTATGGACCCCAGTATCCTCTGGCTCTCCCCATAGCCTTGGCACATTGTTTGGCCACCTTTAGGTCATCAGATATGATTACTCCCAAATCCCTTTCCTGTTTGGTGACCATCAGTTCCCTCCCCATTGTGCAATTCTTCCCTGGGTTCTTGCACCACAAATGCATAACCTTGCACATTTTCTCATTAAATCTCAGCTGACACACTCTGGACCATTTCTCCAGCTTATCTACTGTAGGTCCTTCATTTTTTCCACATCTCCTGGAGTGTGCTCCCTGTTGCAGATCTTAGTGTCATCTGCAAGGAGGCCCATCTTCCCCTCCAGCCCCTCCACAATGTCACTTATGAAAACATTAAACAGGACTGGGCCCAGGACTGATCCCTGTAGCACCACGCTGGTCACCCTTCTTTCCTCAGATTGAGCACCATTTACCATGACCCTCTGTTTTCTATCACTCAGTAATTCTTAACTCAGTTTACCACCTTGTGACCCACTCCCAGGCTGCCCGGCTTGTTCACAAGTCTTCTATGTGGAATGGTATCGAAGGTCTTACTGAAATCCAGGTAGGCAACATCCACCGCTCCTTCCCCCCCCAACCTTAGTCACCCAGTCAAAGAAACAAATTAGATTTGTTTGGCATGACCTTCCTGCTTTGAATCCATGCGTGTCTCAGATCCTGTGCTCTGCTTGCTTCACGATGTTCCACAATCCTTTTTTTAAATAGTAATTCCATAATCTTCCCCACTATTGAGGTGGGACTGACCGGTCTATAGTTTCCATTCTCCACCCTACTGCCACTTTTGTGAAGAGGGACTACATCTGCCCTCCTCCAGTCCTACAGAACCACTCCTGTATCGAATGACTTATTGAACAGTGCTGCCAGTGGTGGTGCCTGCACCTACCATAGTTCCCTTAATATTCTAGGCTGTATCCCATCCAGTCACATTGCCTTGTCCACTTTCAGTTTTGTGAGTTCCTTTAGGACTATCTCTTCTGTAAATGGACTGGTGTCCTTCTCACTCCCATATTTGTTCATGTTGCCTAACTGTGGTATTCAGTATTGATGCTTTTTCCAGGTCCCCTTCCACACACTCTCTTTCTTCCCCTTTAAGCCTTACTATCCCACCCCTGTTTCTTCTCCTTTCACTAATTTACCTATAAAAAGTCTGGTCTCCTTTCTTTACCTCCTGTGCTATATTTTCCTCCGTTTGTGCCTTTGCGCTCCTGACTGCTTTCCCTGCTTCCTTCTTTTTATCCAGATACACTACCCTGTCCTCGTCCTGCTGTGTTTCATTGTATTTCCTGAAAGCTATCTTTTTCACCCTTACCTTCCTGGCCACAACCTTTGAGAACCATTGTAGCTTTCTTTTTTCTCTTGCCCTTGTTTACTTGCTTAATGTAAAGGTTTGTTACCTCCACTATGGCTCCATTCAGATGGGACCACTGCTCCTCCACTCTCCCTTTTTGTCCCTGTCAGGACATGCTTGAGACATATCCCCATCTTAGTAAAGTCTGCCCTCTTGAAATCCAGGACCCTTGGCTTTGTGTGGCTTGACTCTGCCACTGTACTGATGCTGAACCACACTGTACGGTGATCACTGGATCCCAGGTGTTCCTCAATTCTGTCCCCATTGGTGAGTACCAGGTCCAAAATTGCACCCTCCCTGGTGGGCTCTAGCACTAGCTGCCAGAGGTCTGCCCCTTGTACAGAGTACCGGATGTCCCTACTCCTGGCTGAGGGAGTAGCTGGGATGCTGCAATCCACATCTGACAGATTGAATCACCTACCAGCAGCACCTCCCTTCAGCTGCCATCATGTGGATGGATTTCACTAGAACCCTATCCACCTCCTCCCCCTGTACTGGAGGTCTGTATATCATGCCTGTGCAAATAGAATTGCCATTGCCTGTCTCCAGGGTGACCCAAAGTACCTCCGCTCCCTCCTTATTCCCTGTACCTCCATGCCCTAATATCCTCCCTGACATACAGAGACACCCTTCTCTCTCCCCCCGTCTCCTCTAAACAGAGTATACCCTGGTACTTCTACATCCCAATTATGGTTTGCAGTATACCACATTTCAGTAATAGCTACAATGTCCAGGTCAGCCTCCGTTATCAAGGACACAAGGTCTGGGATTTTATTCCCCAGGCTGTGGAAATTGGTATACATGTCCCATATTCAACCCCCTTCCTCCTGTCTCTGCTGTTACTCCTTCTGTGGGTTTTGTTTCTTCTGGTGATACCATCATGTTATTGTCCTCCATGTTAACTTTCCTATCCTGTGGGGTTGGGCAGTTTGGTTCTCTCTGCATCCTTTTGCTACCCTCCCCTTGCTAGTTTAAATGCTTGCCAATGAAGCACTTAAACTGTTCACTGAGGATAGCAGTCACCCTACTGGACAGGTATAGACCATCCCCCTTGTACAGAGTCACATTCCTCCAGGTGGATCCCCAGTTCCCAATGAAGTCAAAACCTTTTTCTCTGCACCAGTTCTCCAGCCAAATGTTGAAGTCCGTGATGAGGAGGTTCTTATCCTCCCCCTTGCCGTGGGCAGGCAGCACCCCTGAGAAGGTCACAGAGCTTGCTGCCTGTAAAAGGTCCCTTCCCAACTTCCTAAACTCCTCCTGCACCCATGCTATCCCTGACATGTATCCAGTCAGGTCATTCGTCCCCAGAAGGACAATGACATCAAGCTTCCCCTGCCTTGCTACTCCTTTATCAATTCCCTGGATCCTTTCCCCATCCCTCCGAGCTGTGCTTCCTGGTAGTCACCTTACCTCCCTTCTTCCCCTGTTCCTGTCTCCAGTTCCACTCCCTGAACTATGGAGTTCCCCACTAGTAGAAACTTCTTCCATTGGGGTCCTCTTACACTTGCCTGTGGGGTTCTCTTCTGTAGAACTTGCTCGTCTACCATGATCACAACTTCTGGTGTCACAGTGGGATTCTCCTGCTCCTCCAAAACAGTGTAGAAGTTTCTTAGTTGCACTGGGTGGGGGATGCACTTTTGAACCACCCACCTCACCCTTCCTGAGCCAGCTCCTAGTGGCCAGTAACCAGAGGGAAAAAGAGTTAAAATAAAATATGGGATTTGCCAGTGTGAAGTGTAAATGAATTACTCTAGACATATAACCACAGTAAGGAGTATATGAGTCTGAATTTAAAAAAAATAACAATATAAAGATGATGTAAGTTTAATGAAAATAGATAAGGTGAATTGCTACTATTGAATTTTGTATATTTTAATTAATTTCTAGTTACTGTAGCCCTGATGAAGAGGAAATTAGTCCTCTGAATGTTGGCAATGATACAATACTGTAACCAGTCTGGCAAAATAAATGACTGAAATCATTTTCTGGTGAATGAGTCTCATCTCCAGATACAGTACAGCATTTTTGAATCAACTACTCTGTATTCCTTTAGGCAACTATAAATAAAAATGTAAGGGAAGTGCAGTACTTCTCAAATGGTTTTGTTTGAAGTGAGGTTAGTCACCATACACTTGTTGGCCTATTTCCATTGCAAGACTCTTATGTAGAAAATAACAAAACAGAGCAAACTAGAAATACAGGTATTTGTTTAAAGAGTGGCTGTTGTCAACCTTTGAAAAAACAATTAAAATTAAGAGCACAGATACCCAATAGCAATGGGACCTGATGGGATCTACCCATGGGTACTAAAAGAACTGGGCACGGTGCTAGCCACCCCTCTGGCAACACAATTCAGCACCTCATTGGAGGTGGGGGTGATTCCAAAGAACTGGAAGGGAGCTGATATAGTTCTCCTGCACAAGAGTGGTACCAGGGACAAGGCTAACAATTACAGACCTGTCATTCTCACATCAGTGGTGGGGAAATTAATGAAGTCCCTGCTGATGGAGTCCTTGATCTCCCCCCCCAGTTCACCGATAACAAATGGATCCCCACAATTCTCTACTATGCTGACATTGTCAACGGTTCTGTTGCATCCAACCTCCTCTTTCGGCTCAACAGACTTTTCAACATTTTCTGTCATTTTGCCTCCAGCTCCTCCTTTCATACACATTACTGTGTCCTCTACTCCTCCATCTCTCACCCCTTCCTTCAGCATAGGTGCCTGGCCCAATGCCTCACTTTCATCGTTAAATACTGGTTCTGCTCCCTCCCATCCTATTTCTCCTTCATTCTCTCCCCAGCTACCCATACCCCCCTACCTCCTGCTCTTCTGCATTTCCTGCAGCTTTACCTTCTTTGTCCCCACACTTCAGCAGGTCAGCTGGCATTCTACTTTTGGCCTCACCTCCTCTCTCTTTGGACTCAACCCCTCCCAATGTTCAACTCACCCCTTTCTCTAGTCTTCTCCTCCAGGGCACCAGTTTTAACATCTCTTGGCCATCACCGCTCCTCCTTGCCCACCTGCCCTTCTAGTTCCTTTCACCCTTGTTTTTTCCCATATTACTGCACTTATCATTGCTGTTCTTCTAGGTGGTAGCAACTTGCACATGTTTTGCTGCAGCTTGCACATGTGTAGCTGCTCCTAGCATCCGTTATTGCTATCTACTTACTCTGTTTATAAAATGTTGCTGCTGTTTCTCCTACCAATGGCATTTTGTACCTCAAACGTCATGCTGTGAATTGTAAGTCTACCTCTGTCTGTTTGTCTCCCTATTCCCCGAATTGCACCTGGAAACAAGCCTTGGCTCAGCATGCCATTCCCAGTTGCCAACATTATAATAAATAAAATAAATAAAAAAGGAGTGACTGATGGAATTCCTGGAGACAAATGGACTGCAGACAACCAGTAGCACAGCTTAACGGGGGAGGTAATGTCAAACAAATCTTATAGATTTCTTTGACTGGGTAACTAGAAAGGTGGATCGGGGAGAGCAGTGGATGTGGCCTATCTGGACTTCAGTAAGGCCTATTTGGACTTCAGTAAGGCCTCAGACACTAAATCACATAGGAGGCTGATAAAGAAGCATAGCAGATGGTGAGGGGAAGGTGGTGAGATGGGTGTCTAACTGGTTGAATGGTAGGAGACAGAGGGTGGTGGTAAACAGCAGTCACTCAGTGAATGACAGGGCCACTAGTGGAGTACCAAAGGGATTGGTACTGGGTCCTGTCTTCCTCAATGTCTTCATAAGTGACATTGCTGAGGAACTAGTGGGGAAGCTGTGTCTATTTAAGGATGACACAAAACTCTGCAACAGGGGTGGACACCCAGGAGGGGATGCAGAGAATACAAAGGGATCTGTAGAAACTAGAGAAATTGTCTAGGGAGAGGCAGCTGGGTTTTAATGCCAAAAAGTGCAAAGTTATGTACCTGTGGCAAGGAAACCAAGTGGGTGCTGTATATAAGATGGGGGAAGGTATTTATAGTTATCAAGCAAGAGAGGGACCTTGGGATGATCACATCTGATGATTTCAAGTAGGGATGGGCGGGTACTAAAATATCCAACCCCTAAGACTACCTGTGGGTACACCAAAAGTACCCTAAAAATACCTGTGTAACCCCCCTGCAAATGGGGGTTCCCAAAAGACTTCCAGGAGCTTGCTTGAATGCTCCAAGCCTGAATGGTGTTTGGCATCTAAGCCATTTATCAGTGAGTGTTTTTAGAGCCTCTGGTACTGTCTCTTTAAGAGCTGTCTGCTTGCAGACATAATTAGTTTGTATGGGGGGACTGTGTGCTTCTCTGAGTACCACTCGAGCTGCCAATTCACTTCATTTTTGCAGTCACTAGGAGTGCAAAGGAACCTATCTGAAAGATGTAACTGTTGCCAGAAATTATTTAGAGTAATAATGAAATTACAGTTTGTCTAACCTGCTTTCTTTGCAGTCAGAACTGTGTCTGCTAGTTCCCATTCTAGTTTTGAACTGCTGAACTGGACCAATCAGTGTGGGGTAAGCTAGCTCTAAAATGGTGCCTTGATGAATCAGAACTTGGACTCATAATCTGAGCCAGCCACAAGAGGATTGTATGGGCAGTGACTCTGGGAGATGTAGTTTAGACTTCAGTGCCTTTTGGACCAACAGCAGCAGTCTATTGTGAGTGACAGCCAATCCAGTCAAGAACTGGGAGGAACTCAAAGGAAGTGCCCAGTTTTGTCGGTTGGAGTTTCAGTTGAGCTTTGGCAGTGAAGAAGGAAGGAGCCCTGTGCTTTTCAGTGTGCAGTTTTAGTCAAAAACGTGTGTAAGGCCCAGAGTTCCGGTCTGCAGCTTGTGTAACAGCTTGTTAGGACTGAATCCTCCTGTGAAAAGAATCAAAGGATCTCTGAAGAGTAGAAACCAGGCTCACCCTGTAGAAGACTGGAGGAATTGTTGAAAATTGCACTTGGTCTGTCAGGAACTGAATCTGCTGTGTTCTCCGGTATTGTGCAGTAATTGCGATCGGATACAGATGCAGCCTGCCTGGTATAGTGCTTTTTATATGGATGTGTGAAGAGGTTTGTGTACCTCAAGTGAGCCCTGCTGACATTGAAGGACCCTATCTTATTTGGAGGTCGTGAGTACTAATTCAGGGTCGCTCCTGTTGAATTGCCACATTAAATCCAAATGGAATTACTGTACTGCTGACTGTTTAATTCTCCTTTTCTCTGTGTGAAAGGGCCCCAACAGCTGCCACGGTTTGACTAGCCACTAGGGCTTGGGTACCTAGGGACAGTAACTGATAGGGATAGGCCTGTCACAGAGCCATAGGTAGATTATTAGAGTGATAAGCTAATTAACCTGATTTCCCCCTGTCCTTGTTATATCCCCCTAAATAAATCAGAGCTGCTTGTTTCAGCAAAGTTATACTGCCTGAGGTATTTGTCTATGTTAAAGTACTGTACTGTGATTGTTGCACTGTATCTCATTTCACAGGAGGTCCCAGTGCCGGAACCAGACCTGGGGGTAAGTGTATACTGTGAAGGCAATTCTGATATATTGTGTGGGCCACTAGTGGGAAGAAAGGGGGGTTGCAGTGTCCCAGAGGGCTGTGACCAAGTTAGTTTAACTATTGCAAACCCTGACCTCTGGGTGGAGGCACCTGCCATTGGATCCAGGCCCCTCAACCTGTTAGTGGCAAACCAGGCAGGGGTAGTAGCCCCTGGGATAGCGCCATCTAGGGGTTACACCTGGATGAAAAATGAGTAGTTGGGTCAGATCAGGTCATGTAGTTACTACCTGACCCTTTCTACTACCAGATTACCTGACCCTGACCATAAAAAAAAAAATCATGTGAAAGACTGTTTTGTGGGGTCATTAGATTATTTTGTTAGGTGCCCCAGGCCATTATACCCATGTGGGACATTGCTGAGGCAGGTACGAGAGGTGCAGCTGTTTCTTAGTGAGTCTGCTGCTGTTTCTCAAAATTATACCCATGGCGGGTATTGCTGAAGCAGGTATGAAAGGTGCAGCTGAGCTTAGCGAGCCTGCTGCTGTGTCTAAAAATTATATCCATGGCGAGCATTGCTAAGGCAATATGAAAGGCACAGGCTCCCTTAGTGATCCTGCTGCTGTTTCCAAAAAGTATACCCATGGCAGGCATTGTTGAGGCAGGTATAAAAGGCACAGGCTCCCTTAGCGATCCTGCTGCTGGTTCCACTAATTATACCCATGGTGGGCATTGCTGAGGCAGGTACAAAAGGCATAGGCTCCCTTTGCAATCCTGCTGTTGTTTCCAAAAATTATACCCATGGTGGGCATTGCTAAGGCAGATACAAGAGGTGCAGCTGCTCTTAGTGAGCCTGCTGCTGTGTCCAAAAATTATACCCATGACGGGCACTGCTGAGGCAGATATGAGAGGCACAGGCTGTCTTAGCGAGCCTGCTGCTGTTTCCAAAAATTATACCTGTGGCAGGCATTGCTGAGGCAGGTATGAGAGGTGCAGCCTCTCATAGCGAGTCTGCTGTTTCCACAAATTATACCCATGATGAGCATTGCTCAGGCAGGTACAAGAGATGCAGCTGATCTTAGCGAGCTTGCTGCTGTGTCCAAAAATGATACCTGTGAGGAAAAATCCCTCACCAGGGACTTCAAGTTCACTGCCACCACTGTAGGTTTTTACCAACAGGACCCAGGAAACCTGTTTTTTTATCTCTTCCGTTGCACAAGGTCAGGATGGCAAAACACAATAACTGTGACTCACTAAGAAGCAGCTGCACCTCTTGTACCTGGCTAGAGTGCCCCTTCAGAAATGGACTGCAAACAGAGTCCAGCAGAAATAGTAGAATTACACTTTTAAATAAAACAAGCAGTCACTGAGTCTATAAAAATATGATTCTTTCTAAAAGACTACAAGTATTTACAACAGGAAGTATTTACAGGAAAACAAAAGGGTTTCACATTTACTCAGCAGCAGAAAATATAACAAGTTGAACAGACAGTTGGTGTACAGAAGAATTCTGAGCTATTCTCACCTAAAATTCTTCACCTGCCCTAGCTACAGAATTGCACTGTCCCTTACTGTGCTATTTTACCAGTCAGCTAGTCTTTGTATTGCAGGGCCCTTGGTCTTCAGATCAGGGGTGCCAATAGAAATTCCTGGGCCCGGGACACACCTTTAGGACTGGGCCCCTCTTAGCCTCTCATTCCCTGTTACAGGTCCCCCAATTGGCTCTCGGGCCACTGGACCCAGGACAGTTGCCCCCCCATCCCCTCATCTGCTCCCCTGCTTCAGATGTTCCAAGTCCAAGAGGAAGTGCTTTCTTACAGAACCCTCAATTTATTTCTTACTCCCATGGAGAGGGGCCTCAACCCTCTTGAGTGACAGTCCTCCAATGCCCCCCCAAATGGGTGTGCCTGTGTGTGTGTGTGTGTGTGTGTGTGTGTGTGTGTATCAATGACCTCATCCACACCAGTTGGCTCACCCCACACCCACCCCTGCTCTGACCACTTTTATGATTGTGTTTTTGCCTTTTGCAGGATGCCATGGTGTGTAAACCCTTGCTTCTTGCCTTTTAAACTGACTGAGGCATTCAAACTGGCACTCTCCCATCTGCCTTACATAATTTGTGACTGAATGTTCCTGAGGGAACATTTCCCTGATCAAATTTAGCCAATGCTTCCATAAGACCTGTTTGGTCATGTGACATTGAAAGCCATGTTTTATGCCCACATATGACAGCAACATTGTTACATTACACAATACAGTAACAAAAAGAAATTACTACATTACTCTGGTCAGATGTCCGTCACAATACCCATGGCGGGCATTTCTGTGGTAGGTATGAAAGACACAGCTGCTGTGATTGAGCCTGCTGGTGTTTCCAAAAATTATATCTATGGTGGGCTTTTCTGAGGTAGGTATGAGATGTGCAGCTGTTCTTGTTGAGCCTGCTGCTGTTTCTAAAAGTATACGCATGATGGGCATTGCTGAGGAAGGTATGAGTGGTGCAGCTGCTCTGATTGAGCCTGCTGCTGTTTTCAAAAATTATACCCTGGCAGACACGGGTGAAGTAGGTACAGTATGGGAAAAGGAAAGGGGAAATTGCTTAACGAGGAAAGGCACACTAAGCAGAAGCTTGTTTCCAGGTGCAATCTGGGAGCACAAAGAAGTTAAGTGACTTGCTCAGGGTCACACAGTATGCAAGTGTGGACTGTGGGATTCAAACCCCAGTCTCCAGGTTTGCAGCTCAGAGCCCAGTATGAGAGGTGCAGCTGCTGTGATTGAGCCTGATGCTGTTTTTAAAAAAATATACCCATGGTAGGCATTGCTGAGGTAGATAGGAGAGGTGCAGCTGCTGTGATTGAGCCTTTTGACATTTTAAAACATTATACCAATGGTGGGCATTGCTGAGGTAGGTACAAAAGCCACAGCTGTTATGATTGAGCCTGCTGCTGTTTTAAGAAATTATATCCATGGTAGGCATTGATGAGGAAGGTATGAGAGGTGCAACTGCTCTGAATGAGGCTGTTGCTGTTTCCAGAAATTATGCCCATGGTAGGCATTGATCAGACTTGCATAATATAAACTGATGACTGACAAAAGAAAAATAAGAGTAGTACTAGTGTGGCACATTTGGCTAGCATGTGGCAGTGGTGATGATTCCATTCATTTTGTACACAACCTAGTCTTCATATTCAGTATCAATGTTTGCAGGCTGTTGTTCATGCACTGGTCAGACTTACATAATTCAGTGTTTGTAACAATTGGGAATTGTCAGCATCCATTTTGGGAAATGTAAGCTGTTCCACATTTGCAGGATTTAGCAGTGTTCTGTGGTCAGTGACTCTTCCTCCAACTGCACTAAATACACGTCCTGAATATGCACTTGAAGTTGGACAACTGAGGTACATTATTGCACGATTTGCTAGATCTGGCCATATTGTTCTCTTTTGTTTCCAATAGAGTATTGGGTGTTCCTGGAGACCAATCACAGTATAGTCTGCAAAGTACTCCAAGATCATTGTGCTGCATGAGATAGTCACCAGTCTGGCAGATGAACCAGCTGCACTTTCTTTACAGAATACCAGTCCATGTTGTTCCAGGTGACTCATAAGTGATTTGCCTTTCTGACCCTGAACATACTGTATGATGTCTGTGAAGTAGCAGTGGATGTCCTTTCCCTCGCTGATGATGCTGTTGACTGTGAAGAATTGATAGATGTGCTATTGTCTGCACCAGAGGTACACTTTGATAATTTGGCAGGGTTTAATAGCTGTATATCAGTTAATCGTGTGTGTGTAAGGCAATACCACATTTGGTCAGCAAACTATCTCTCCAATACTCAATGTCTTCCCCAGCAAGAAGGATGGCTTCAATATTCCCCTTAAAGTGAGGATCTAGCAACGTAGTCAACACACAGGTGTCATTCCTAAACATAGTCTCTGATCAGTCAACAGTCTGATACTCAAGTCATCTGCCAGCATAACATCGGTGGTGACATCTTTTGACTGAAAGTCTTTCTTTATGTCATCAAGAAAAATGTGAATAAATCTGATTTGAGGAAGAATTTGACTCAGAGTTGCACTGTCTGCACTGACAGCACATGTGGCAGTCTCAAATGGCTCCCAATAAGGATGCCAAAGATTCCAGTACTGTCCAGCTGATGGAACTGAACATAAGGCCTGCTTTACTTATTTGATTCTACATGGTGTAGTCATTCATAGCTTTTTTCTGTTCAAGGAGCCTTTCTGACATGTAAAATGTTGAATTCCAGTGAGTTGGAACTTCCTGCTTTAATATATGCAAGATTAACCTGTTTGTCCTCTGCAGCCCCTTCAGGATTTTTAGTGCTTTCACAGAGTGGCTGAAATGCCCACATGCTGTATTTTCCAAGTAAGACATAACAGGTTTTCAACATTTCTGTTTCTATTTAAGAAATTATGGATGAGAAGATTTAAACAATGTGCAAAACAAGGTATGTGTTGGTAGTTGCCATCTCTAACAGCCGTAAATATATTGGCACCATTCTCTGATACTGTAAACCCTGAAGATAAGCAATATGGTGCAAGTCATTTCTGAAAATGATTTTCCAGCTACTGCAAAATATTCACCGAAGTGTAGTTTTCCTCAAAACTGGTGACAAGTAATAC
This sequence comes from Neoceratodus forsteri, assembly GCA_016271365.2. Taxonomy (NCBI): domain Eukaryota; kingdom Metazoa; phylum Chordata; order Ceratodontiformes; family Ceratodontidae; genus Neoceratodus; species Neoceratodus forsteri. Next base: position 380,181,198 of record CM057449.1, read on the forward strand.
AGCCTGCTTCCTACTACTTATGATAGAGTGGGACTTATTACTTTCTGACTGAAAACTTGTCCAGTGAGTTGTAACAGTCATATAGTCAATTGTTTGGTTACTGGTCCATATATTCGTGGTTATGTGAACCTGTTTCACCTCAGAGAGTTTTAACTGTTTATTGACCGCACTACATACCAAGCCATACAACTATGGAATAGCCTTTTTTGAGAAATATGTTCTACAGGGAATGGTGAACCATGGTTCAATCCGGTTCATGAACTTGAGGAAACTTTTTTAGGCAACAAAAGTAAAAGGGAGTTGACAATCATCCAACAGCTCTGCAATGGCTCTATTTACCAGCTGGCATGTTGGATGCTAGTGGGTAAATTTTGATGTCCTCGCAACACTTTCTTTTAATGTTAGTTGATGAGAATGATGACATATTTTTAATTTTGGAGGGATTGTAGTTTTCATGCCTTTTTCATGTGGAGTACTACTGTGGGATTTTGCAGTACTTGATGTTATCAGAAGAAAGCAATCTATGTTTGTCTAGGAAGATTACAAGGACACATCAAGTGATTCAATGGCAATTCCTGTTCCACGTCATTGTCACTATGGTCACCACCACCACCACTTCCACTACTGCCCATACCAAATGCACTGTCCCTTGCCCAGCCCCATTCAATTGCGTGCTTTGCCTTTGCATGTCGTATCATTACTGATGTTCCAAAATGTCCTGCTTTGCCACCATGACTGACACTCTTTTTGTACAGACTGCATACAGCTCAAGAGTTGTCTGCAGGGTCAATATAAAATATGTTCCCCTTTGTGCTTTGTACTATGTACTATGGTGTCTGAAACTATTTCCTGTACAGTCAAAGGACCTGGAGGAAACTCTACACCTTGTTCACATGAATTTTTCTCATTCATGCTCATGTTCTTATGCTTACATTTAGCATATGATTTTTTTCTGCATTTGCCTCTCATGCCCTACTGTGGCATCATCTCCTATCCCCTCATTGAAACTACAGACCTCATCACCACAAGATTCAGAAGAACTGGCAGTGTTGTCATCATTATGTGGTAATATAGCCTGTGCTATCCCATTCCCAGTCCCACTATCACCACAATCTTTAGCAGCATTTGCTGCCTCAGCATCTGTGTTTATATTTGAGGAGGATGCCTCCTTGTCCTTGCATGCTGCTTCAGCAGCTGGAAGTATCTTGGCACATGTGACAAAATGTTCAGTATCTCCATGAGTAACTCCTGTCAGTTCTTTCTGAAACTCTTATCATTTCATTGCTAACATACTTTTTTGGTTCAGGAGGACGTTTAGTGCCACTCCTGGTGATGTTGTTATTATTGTCACTATGTTCTTCATTAGTGCTAAGATTCATATTGTCCACATCATTTTCAGTTGCATTTGCAGCAGCACTGTGCTTTCTTTTAGTAGACTTAGACTTTGAAATATGCGATATAGTAGACACAGCCATGGCTTTTAATATGCCACAGAGAGGCATCACACACAGTGTAGCTATGACAGAGCTTGGGGTATCTAACAGGCTAACAGACAGTTCAATACATCCTAAGTGTCTTTCACTATATTGCAGAGAGACATAGATTAGCTATGTCACAGACAGGGCTCAGGGCACCTAATAGACAGTGTGTAATACAGCTGAAATGGCTTTCACTATACTGCAGAGACACACAGAGTATTTATGCCATAGATAGGGCTGGGAGCACTTAACAGACAGTAAGTGGTTAGGACAGCACTTCCTAAATAGTGCTGTCCAGACCTCGCTACAGGACCTGCATATACCAAAATAGTGACAGGAAAAGAACAGTGTATGTCAGTTACCACTACACCTGTAGCTATTCAGGCAATGGAGGAGGAGGACAGTAGGAAGTGGAGAACTAGATAAAAAGTGTGGAGGCTATCAGAGCTGCTCCTGTGATTAAGAGGGCTAAGGCAGAAGCAGCTGTGGTGGTATGGCTCGGGAGACCTGGATTCTGTTCCTTGTTTCCCGACTCTTGTGGCCAAACTTTTTCACCTGCCTGAAGTGTGTTTTCTTTTCTAGAATGGATGAATCTGGTTCCCCTTCCCAAACTTTCTCCCTGTACCTGAATTTTACTACCCCATGGAGTTTATTTAGAAAGTTGCGTTTGTGGGGGCAGAGCCCCCCTCCAAAACACAAGTTGTGATTTGTTTTCCTCACATGGTAGCAGTCCTCCCTGTGTTTTGTGACTGCTACCATTTGTGATATATTTGTAGTCTGCAAACTGGATGGGCTCTTTTGTTGTCGATGACATTTTGACAGCATGGTTCTTGACCATGATGTTGTTGCTGTCAGCATTCTGACCTAGTGTCTAACAGACAGTGTATAATACAGCCAAAATGGCTTTGACTATACTGCAGAGAGACACAGAGTAGCTATGCCACAGACAAGGCTCAGGGCACCTAACAGACAGTGTGTAATACAGCCTAAAAGACTTGCACTATACTGCTGAGGAACATAGAGTAGCTCTGTCACAGATAGGGGTGAGGACACCTAACAGACAGTGTGTAATACAGCTGAAATGGCTTTCACTATGTACTGCAGAGACACATGGAGTAGCTATGTCATAGACAGGACTTGGGGCATCTAACAGACAGTGTGTAATACAGGTGAAATGGCTTTCACTATATTGCAGAGACACAGAGTAGCTATGTCACAGACAGAGCTTGGGACACCTAACAGATAGTGTATAATACAACCTAAATGGCTTTCACTATACTGCAGAAACACACATGTGTCACAGACAGGGCTCAGGCTCATAACAGACAGTGTGTAATACAGTTTGAAAGAGTGTCAGTCACGGTGGCAAAGCGGGACATTTTGGAATATCAGTTTAAATGGCTTTTACTACACTGTAGAGACACACAGAGTAGTTATGTCACAGACAGGGCTTGGGGCACCAGACATTTGTAATGTAGCCTAAGTGTCTTCACTATACTGCAGAGAGACACATAATATTAGCTATGTCACAGACAAGGCTCGGGGAACCTAATAGACAATGTGTACTACAGACTAAATGGCTTTCACTATACCGTACAGACACACAGAGTAGCTATGTCACAGACAGTGTTTGGCCTTCACTATACTGCACAGACACACAGAGTAGCTATGTCACAGACAGGGCTCAGGACACCCACCAGACATTGTACATACAGCTCAAATGGCTTTCACTATACTGCAGAGACACACAGAGTAGTTTTATGTCACAGACCAGGGCTCAGGGCACCCTTACAGACAGTGTGTAATACAGTCCTAATGGCTTCCGCTAAATTGCACAGAATAGCTATGTCACAGACAGGGCTCGGGGCATCTAACAGACAGTGTGTAATACAGCCTAAAATGGCTTTTACTATACTGCAGAGACACACAGAGTAGCTATGTCACAAACAGGGCTTGCATCACCAAACAACAGACAGTGTGTAATACAGCCTAAATGGCTTTCACAGCTGCTGCAAGCAACAAGCATCCCCCCCCATTATCTCTTGAGCACGGCACTTGATTCACCGATTATTCCCACTTCAGTCCCCAACCCTTGCTCCTAAGCCTCCTTCATGGACTAAAGTTTGTGCTTCTGTTTGTTTTTTTTAATGTGTAAACTTTTTTTTCTGTTTTCACTGTGGTTGCAGCAAATGCCGATTGCTGCCTCTCCCACCAAACTCCAAATCTATTCTGCATGCTTACACAGCAGACAGGGAGCTCAGACACCAACACTGACCAATCGGATTGTTAGGCTGGTGTCATGTGCTCCCTTCTACTGTGAGGACCCCAAAGGTTACCTGTAATGCCTGATTAGAAGCTTGGAAGAGTCCCAGCATCCTACAGACTGCCTGCAATGCCAGTTTAAATTTTCAGTTATCCATTACCCAATCTGTTACACATGTCCATAGTTCCCGACCTGCGAAGTACACTGTTATGTTGGGTAGGATAGTAAAATGCCTGAACTACCCTACCTGGCAACACCAGAGAAACACCTGTGACCAAATAAGGTCCATGGGGTACTAATCAGCAGGAAAAATAGGGCAGACTAGATGGGCCTATCAGTTGTTTTCTGCTAACACATTCAACGTTTCTGTGTTTGTATGTATTTTAAAATCTCTTGATTCATTTTTCTAAAGTGTATAATTATGAGGTTCCCATTTTAGAAGGAGTGTGGGGCACAACGTTTGGCAGGGTTGTGGGGTATACAATTCAACCAGCTTTCTGGGGTACACCATTCAGGAAGGTTGTCAAGCATATATTTTAGGAGGGGTGCTACTTATTGGAAGAGTATGGGCCACCAATTTCAGGACGGATGTGAGTGCAGAGTGTAAAATTCAATATAGGTGCAGTGTACAAAATTCATAAGGGCTGTGGGCAGAAGTTTTGGGAGGTCTGTTCACTGCAAGTTTTGGGAGCAGTTTGGGGCACAATGTGTCAGGAGTGCATGATGCAGAATTCAGGAGAGATAAGGGGCACACATTTTGGGAGGTGTATGGGGAACAAATTTTAGAAGGGATGTGGGACACCAGATTTTTTTTTCAAATTGAATATGCTTTATTCATGTGCAGAGTACAATCCAAAAAGAACAAAGCCAATAACATAGCAGTAGCCAATAACAGATAAATGTTACATGTTGCCTTACCCAAAACTGTAAGATGACTTGAAAACACCATGTAGTATTTTTTTTCGATATAATATAAACAACACACTACCCTACCACCCTAAATTCCCCCCTCCTCCCCCCACCACCAGAGGAAAAAACAGAAAAAAGTGTAATATTTCTCTCTAAGAGGTTCATCAACCATTACTGAGTAGAAACTACCCAACGTAGGGAACTGTGACAATAGAGAAGGGAAACTGGAGATTACATAAAGCTCTGGGGATTATGCTGTTAGCAAAGTATACAATGGTGCCCAGATTCGTTGATATATGTGGTCTCTGTTTGATATACTGGCTAGGAATTTTTCAGCCTGCAGGGTGAAAAGAATTTCACAGAGCCATTCGGTGACTGATGGAATGTGCTGATCCAGCCAGTGTCGCATTCTCCCAATATACAGACCTCCGGAAGGAAAGCCTTGGATAGGCCAAGTAAAGGGGCCAATCTGGACTGAATAGCTTTCCAAAAAGGGGAGACCTTATCACATTGCCAAAGAAAATGGAATAGTGTTTTGGGGTATTTGTCACATCTGGAGCAAGTATTTGATAGGAGTTTCCCCATTTTGCATAGTTTATATGGCGTAGGACCTGGAAGTAAACGATATTGGTCCCATTTAATGTGCCTGTATAAATGCTTCCAGATCCATGGTGAGTTGCGAGTTGGAGAGGTGGATGGCAGAACCTGATCTCAGTAATAATGTGGTTGGCCCTTCATGTCCCCTACTAGGGAGCATAGATGGCGATAGAAGTAGGAAATTATATGGGTGGATGGGGCTACAGATAGCATAGTAAGAAATTGATTTTCATGCAAATTGTTCCATTGCCCCAAACCAAAATGATGAAGTAGCATATGTGAAAGTTGAATGTATTTGAAACAGTCTGAGAGAGGTAAGTTAATTTTGGCTCTTGCGTTATAAAATGACAATAGTTTTTGATTTTTAGTCAGGTCATTTACTGTTGCCTCTTTATTGTATGCCCAGAAGGTAGTATTAAGCATATGGCCCTCAATCTTAAAGATTGGCTTACCTAATAAGGGTTGTGAGGTGTCTTTGAGTAAGGTAGTGTGGGTTGTAGTGCATAGTTGTGAGTGTACTCGTAGGGCCTCCACAATTGGAGTGCCACTTAGAGATCTGGGAACATTTTTAATGAGAGTATATAACAAGGCACACATATTCAAGCCAAGCTGGGCACCAAGGGACTGCTCTATTTGCAACCATAGGGGGGAGTATCCATTAGTGTTCGACATAATTGTGAGGCCAAGCCAATAGGAAAGTCTGGAGCAGTTGATGGACAAATAATACCATTATAAGTACAGTACTTATAGACCTCCTCTTTCTTTGGAGCATTGTAGCTTAGAGAGTGCCCTATGAGGAATGTTTCCCCGCCAGATGAAAGAGGATAGGAGTCAATTAACTTGTATGAACCAAGTTCGTGGAAGGAAATAGTTGTACACTTGTAAAGGGTATAAGAGACGAGACAAGACATTCATTTTCACAATGTTCAGGCAACCCCAGATTGAAATAGGCAGTAAGGCCCAAAGATTTAGGTCGGATTTTAGTTGAGCAACTACTTTATCTAGATTATACTGTTTCATCTTGGCCATTGACATGGAAAGATAGATATCTAGATATTTCATTTTGTCCCGGATCCAAGTCAGGCCAAGATAATCAATATTGGATCGTAAGGTAGAAGCATTGAGGGGCATAACTTCAGTTTTGGAAAGGTTCAATTTGTAGTTAGATAATGTCCTGAATTCCATAATGATACCAAGGGTAGCAGGTAATGATGTAGTGGGATGAGTAACATGTAATAGAATATCATCAGCTTACACTGAGAGTTTATACTGCTGTGGGCCTATGGAAATACCAGAAACTAAAGGAGAGGCATTAATCTTCCTGATCAATGGTTCCAAAAACAGGTAAAAAAGAGGAAGGGCGAGAGTGGGCAGCCTTATCTGGTGCCCTGTTGTAGGTCAAAAGGAGAAGAGAGAACCCCATTACAAAGGATACGAGCAGAGGGACAAGTGTAAAGTATGTTTACCCATTGGATATATTGGAAAGGGATGTGATATTTAGGAAGCAAGTGAAATAAATAGTCCCAAGATAACCTATCAAAGGCTTTCTCTGCATCCAGGGACATCAACACAGAAGGGTTTGGGAGTCCCTGGACACAGAGATTAAATGAAATCATTTCCTCATGTGATCTGCGGAAATCTTCCCAGTGACAAAGCCCACTTGCTCTTGACTTATGAGTGAGTGCCAGACTTGATTCAACCTATTGGCCAACACCTCTGCAAGGATTTTGAGGTCCACATTGATAAGAGAAATCAGCCAATAGTTTGACACAAATAGGTGATCTCTGTCTGGTTTTGGAAGCACCACAAGAGTGGTTTCTGTAAAAGCTGAATCAGAAAGGCCATAGCTGCTTATGCAGTTAAAGGTGTCAAGAAATACTGGGGCTATTTGTTGTTTGAAGACTTTGTAGAAGCTGGAGGTGAAGTGTCCACACTGGTGGCTTTGTCCAAAGGTAAACTAGCAAATGGGGAGAGGGGTGCAATACTCCATATGTCGAATGGGACGACCGCTCCTCCCCCCTCAGATAGTGGTCAAACAGGAGTTCAGCATGTTTGCAGTTCATTTGCATCACCAGGTAAGGAAAAAGGTCCAGCTCCCCATACGACACACAGGGGAAACACCAGACCTAACCCAACAACTAACACACAAAATTTGGCCAATGGCAAATCATGTGCACTAATGCTCACAGTCTGGGAAACAAGATCCCATACCTACAGGCAATAATCACAGAGGCTAAACTGGACATAGTAGCAATTGGCGAGACGTGGTTTACCAGTAACCACACTTGGGAGATTTCAGCACCTGGCTATGTACTGTCCAGAAGAGACCGATGTGCAAAAAGGGGTGGAGTGGCCCTGTATGTCTATGAAAATATCAAAGTTACAGAAATTCAGAATATGCATAAGGAGCCAAAAGAACTGTGAATCACCCTGAAAACAGGAAATGGGGCAGCCATAAGAACTGGGGTTGCCTACAGGCCCACAGACTGGGGAGGACATAGACACATTACTGTTAGAAGATATACAAAACATAACAGCTAAAGGGGAGGTTCTGATAATGGGAGGCTTCAACATGCCAGATTCAGAATGGTCAATACCAGCAGGAACATCTGCCAGAACTAGACACATGGTGGATTCCCTGCAGGGGGAGGGCCTCAAACAACTGGTACAACAACCCACAAGAAACAGGGCTATCCTAGATCTAGTACTGAGTAACAGGGAAAGGATCACAGATCTCCAGATAGAAGGTCACCTTGGGGCCAGTGACCATCACGTGGTATGGTTCAGTTTGGCCACTACAACTAAATCATCCCATTCCAAGGCAAACATATGGGACTTCAGAGGAGCTGACTTTGATAAGATGGCCAACAGAGTTAAGCTAGCCCTGGCAAAAAGAAATACAGGTGAGGGGGTACAGGCAAAGTGGGCAAGCATTAAGGAGGCAATACTTGAAGCAACATCCCATTGTTTTAGAGAGAAAAGGAAGTGCAAAGAAGAAGAAGGAAACCACTTTGGTTCTCAAAAACAGCAGCAGAAAAGGTCAGAGTGAAAAGGTTGGCATTCAGGAAATATAAGGGAATGCAGTGGGATGAAGATAGGGAGGCATACCAAACTTCCCTAAGGGAAGCAGGGAAGGTAGTAAGGCAAGCAAAGGCCCAAACCAAGGAAACACTAGCACAGTCAGTAAAAGAAGGTGACAAGACTTTCTATAGATACATTAGTGAAAGGAGAAAGTCCAGAGAGGGTATTGCTAAGATCAAAGGAGATAAGGGGGCATGTGAGGAGGAGGACCATGTAAAAGCATCTATCCTAAATAGATATTTCTGCTCAGTATTTACTGAAGAGAAGGTAGGGCAGGGCCACAGCTCCGCACCATGGACACAGGGGGGAGGGAGGTAAGCACTAGTCCCTTCACAAAAGAAAGGGTTATACAAGAGCTTGATAATCTCAGGGTGGACAAGGCAATGGAAACTAATGGCATACATCCCAGGGTACTAAAGGAGCTAAGGGTGGATCTAGCAGAGCCATTATCAGAATGTTTAGTGAGTCTCTGACCACAGGAGAGGTCCCAGAAGACTGGAGAAGGGCTCATGTGATCCCGCTCTACAAGAGTGGTAGCAGGGAGGATGCAGGGAGCTACAGACCAGTGAGTCTTACCTCAGTAGTGGGCAAGATTATGGAGGCACTCCTTAAGGAAAGGATAGTGCAACACATGGAATCCATGGGAGCACAAGTTCCAAGACAGCATGGGTTTATAAAAGGAAGGTCCTGTCAAACTAATCTCATAGATTTCTTTGACTGGTTGACCAGAGTGGTGGACCAAGGGGGAGCAGTTGATGTTGCCTACTTTGACTTCACCAAAGCTTTTGATACTGTTCCACATAGAAGATTGATTAATAAGCTGGGTAGGTTCGGGTTGGGTCAGAAGTTGGTCAACTGGGTGGCAAACTGGTTGACGGGCAGAAAACAGAGAGTGATGGTAAACGGTATAGAGTCAGAAGAGATGCAAGTCACAAGTGGGGTACCTCAGGAATCAGTCCTGGGTACAGTCCTCTTCAATATCTTCATCAGTGACATTACAGATAGACTGGAGGGTAAGGTTTGTCTGTTTGCAGATGACACCAAGATCTGCAACAGAGTAGATGTTCCAGATGGGGTGGGCAGAATGAGAAGAGATCTGGATAAACTAGCAAAATGGTTGGAAAAGAGGCAACTGGGGTTTAATGCAAAGAAGTACAAGACCATGCACATAGGGAAGAGAAACACTGAAGCCACCTATAGGCTGGGAGGGGAGTTGCTGGCAGTCACAAGGGAAGAAAGAGACTCAGGCATCATTATCACCGATGACCTGAAATCATCCAAGCAGACCACTAAAGCAGTATGTAAGGCTAGGGGGATGTTGGGGTGTATTAGTAGGGGTATCGCAAGTCAGAAGAGGGAGGTAATAATCCCTCTTTACAAGACACTGGTTAGGCCCCATCTGGAGTACTGTGTGCAGTACTGGAGGCCACACCTTCATAAGGACATTAACCAGATTGAGGCAGTCCAGAGAAGAGCAACCAAAATGGTGCAGGGACTGCATCAGAAAACATATGAGGACAGATTAGCTGAGGAGGGAGAGAGGTGATATGATCGAAACATTCAAACATCTTAAGGGCATTAACAAGGTGAAAGAGTCTAACATGTTTCAATATAAGAAAAATATATAAGAAATATAGCAGGACAAGAGGACACAGCATGAGATTAGAGGGAGGCTGATTAAGGGGTAATGTGAGGAAGTTATTTTTCACAGAAAGGGTGGTGGATGCACGGAAAGACCTACCTTAGGAAGTGGTGGGATAAGAATACAGTGCAGGGCTTCAAACAGGCATTTATTTTATTTTATTTATTTTACCAATTATTTTACCAGGTGAGACACACTAAGCTGAAAGCTTGTTGCAGGTGCAACCTGGGAGCACGAGGAAGTTAAGTGACTTGCTCAGGGTCACACAGTATGCAAGTGGGGGCTGTGGGATTCAAACCCAGGTCTCCAGATTTGCAGCTCAGAGCCTTAAACCACTGCGTCATACTACCTCCTTGAGAGGGATAGGCATTTATTTATTTATTTTATTTATTAAGTCTAGGATTACAAATACCTTTGAGCCTTGGCTCTTTTACAAAGGTTCCACATCAGAGAAATACAAATTATGGGGAACATCAAGACAGACATTACAACAATGTGGACATTGCAAACAGAGTAAAGATTAATACAATTCAATGGTAGCATTGTAACAAGGCAGCCAGTGGCATTTGTCAGAGAAAATAGACAACAGATAAGAAGTGCCAGAGTCATAGGGAGAGGGAAGAGGGGGGGGGGAAGGAATGAGGAAGGGTGGGGAGAGGGTGAAAAGTGCAGCACTGGGTATACCAAGATGTGAGAGTAGAATCCAGTGGGGGGACCACTAGAGCAGGAAGGGAAGTGGAGAAACAAGGTTAAGTTGGGCAGTCACAGGAGCTGTTGGTAGTGATAAGGGAGCAATACCAATAAGTATGAATAGATAGGCCATTGACAGAGCAAAGGCAGATGGCAAATTTATAAGGTAGAAAAGAAATGGGCAGACTGGATGAGCCTTGCGGTCCTTATCTACCATCAACTTCTATGTTTCTATGTAAAGAGTCGATAGCTGTTACAATTTCCGTTAAGGTCAGAGGGTCCTGTATTAGTTCAATCTGGGATTCTTCCAAACAAGGCAGTTGTATATCTTGTAGAAAGAGATCAATAAGATCATTACTGGGTGGGATGTGGGATCAACTATATAGTGACTTATAGTATTCCTGGAAACATTAAATAATGCCTCAGGGAGAAGTAACTAATTGACCAGAGGGACTGCGGAAAGAGGAGACAATTCTATCTGCAATCTGTGCTCTCAGGCATAAAGCAAGGAGTTTGCCTGCCTTTTCTCCTTGGTCAAAGTATTTGACCTTTGAGTGCAGGATGAGGTGTTCCACTTTATCACTTAATGTACAGTTGAAACAGGATCTACGGATTTCTAGCTGTTCCAGATCAGAGGAGGAAGAGATTGGGGAAATGGTCTTTTCTAATGTTCTGATCTGGTCCAGAAGGGAGGCTGATTCATGGGATATAGCTTTCTGTCGTACGGATGCTAGATGGATAATTTCCCCCCTCTCAAGGAGTGTTTTAGGGCCCCCCACAAATAATCTAACCTAGGCATGGAGGGGGAGTTGAGATCCAGAAAGAAGGAGATAAAAGTCTGGGGGTGATAAGTGAGAAGATCTGATTTTAGGAGTTGTGCATTAAACTACCAGACCTTATCCCATACTGCAGAAGGGGAGAGACCCCAGAGGAATAATACTGGGCAATGGTCAGAGATAACTTTAGACAGTTATGTACAAGACAATGCAGTAGGGAGGTGCTCAATCCCCAATATGAAATAATCAGTTCTAGAAAACATATTGTGGGGGAGCGAGTGAAAGGAGTATTCTCGTTGAGTGGGGAATATAGCCTGCCAGGGATCTAAGATGCTTAGTGAGTCCATCTTGTCTCAGAGAGCCAATTGTGCTGACATTGGGAGGAGGTGGTTGGAACTGGACCTGTCCAGTTTATTGCAATAGACCAGTTTCCAGTCACATCTGAGAAGTATGGGAAGGGCAGTCCAAGGGGCAATGTGTGCCATAAGCATGGTAAAGAATTGAGGATCCTCAGTGGTATGGCCATAAACTACTCCCAGAACAATTTCAGAGTGACCCAAATAAGGCTCTTAAAAGTAAGAACCTGCCCTGGGGGTCTGCGACTTTTGAGCAGTCTAAAGGGCACACTATGAGCCACCAGTATGACCACACCAAGTTTGCGCGAGTCCACTCCTGCTCCAAATGCTTGACCCACCCAGAGTCGCCAAAATCAGAGGACCTGAGATGGGGGTAAATGAGTCTCCTGTAGAAAAGCCACTTCCACATCTAGTTTGTGGAGGTGGAGTAGTATCTCTATGTATTTATTTATTTATACAGAAAATTGGATTTACAGACCTTTGAGTCAGGGACTCATTTACAACAGCACCTCGTCATGAGAAACACAGCATCATTTCAATAGTACAATTCATACATGAGAAACATAGCTTAGAGAGCAACCAGTGTTACAGATATTCACTGGTAGTACGAGGGTAGCAATGGTTAAGATACAGTGGAACACACTTCAGGCACATAAGCACCACATCAAGTGATAACAAAGTGCCAGTATTTACAGTAGACAGTAGCTGAGGTAATAACCGCAGGAATTCACTTGAGGCCCACCCAATGATACCAGTGAGGCTACAGGTTGTCATGGTGACCATATCAAGCCTGAAAGATGCTTGCTGGGGGGGGGGGTTATGTGCAATTGCAGCAGTGGGAGTTATTTAGGTGGCTTCTGAGGGCAGCCTTGAAGGGACCTAGCTTGATGGAGTCAGCTATGTTGGTTGGGAGGGAGTTAAACCAGGTGGGAGTTCTGTAGCTGAAAGATCTCTGGGCCATAGGGGTCCTTACTCTAGGGACAGTAAGGGAAGTCTTGACAGCACTGCGGATGGATAACTGAGGGGGATGCCCATTGGAGGGAGGTGGAGACCCCGGGAGGGTAGAGGTCTCGTAGGGTCTTTTTTACAAGGAGGCTGGTTTGGAAGCAAAGTCTTTCATCTAGGTTGAGCAAGTTGGTGGAGGAGTACAGCAGACATGTGTGGGTGCACCTTGGAGCACCAGTCAGAAGTCTGCAGGTCTTGTTTATAGAGAGCTGGATTTTAGCAAGGGCAGAATTATCGGCAGCAGTATAGATGGGCAGACCATAGTCTACTAGCGACAGGACGGAGGAGGTGATTGCTAATCTGAGAGCCTCTTAAGGGAGACAGTCCCTATGGTGGTATAATAGCCTAATCCTGATACTGGCAGCAGCGGAGAGGGCACTGATGTGGGAATGGAATGGAATGTAAGGGCCTAGTCAAATGTGATACCCAGGTACTTGTAGGAGGAAACCTGCTCAATGGGGTGTAGTGTGTTGGGTAGGATCATGAGGGTGGCACCACTGTGGCTCAAGGGCTGGTGCCACGAAAAAGGACACAGATTTGTAGGGAACTGGCAACAGTTCTGGGAGTGAAAGTTCTTTAAATTTGATGGACTGCATCTGACTAAGGAGGGAGTCAGTGCATTGGGGCAGAAGTTTGACGTCTTTGCAGAATATTTAAACTAGCAAATGGGGAGAGGGGTGCAGCACCCCATACGTCGAATGGGAAGAACACCCCTCCACCCTCAGCTAGTGGTCAAACAGGGATTCAACATGTTTGCAGTTCATTTGCATCACCGAGTAAGAAAAAGGTTTGTCTCCCATATGACGCACAGGGTAATGCCAAACCTCACCCAACAACTAACACACCAAAATCTGGCCAATGGAAAATCATGTACACAAATGCTCACAGCCTGGGAAATAAGATCCCAGACCTGCAGGCAATAATGTCAGAGGCTAAACTGGACATAGTAGCAATTAGTGAGACGTGGTTTACCAGTAACCACACTTGGGAGACTTCAGTACCTGGCTATGTATTGTTCAGAAGAGACCGAGGTGCAAAAAGGGGGGGAGGAGTGGCCCTGTATGTCAATGAAAATATCAAACTACAGAAATTCAGAATACACATAAGGAGCCAGAAGAACTGTGGGTCACCCTGGAAACAGGAAATGGGACAGCCATAAGAACTGGGGTTGTCTACAGGCCCCTCAGACCAGGGGAGGACATAGACACATTACTGTTAGAAGATATACAAAACATGACAGATAAAGGGAGGTTCTGATAATGGAGACTTCAACATGCCGGATACAGATTGGTCAATACCAGCAGGAACATCTGCCAGAACTAGACACACATAGTGGATTCCTGCAGGAGGGCCTCAAACAACTGGTACAGCAACCCACAAGAGACAGGGCTATCCCAGATCTAGTACTGACTAACAAAGAAGGGATCACAGATCTCCAGGTAGAAGGTCACCTGGGGCCAGTGACTATCACATGGTATGGTTCAATTTGGCTACTACATCTAAATCATCCCATTCCAAGGCAAAATATGGGACTTCAGAGAAGCTGACTTTGATAAGATGGCCAACAGAGTTAAGCTAGCCCTGGCAAAAGAAACACAGGTGAGGGGGTACAGGCAAAGTGGGCAAGCATTAAGGATGCAATACTTGAAGCAACATCCGTTGTGTTAGACAGAAAAGGAAGTGCAAAGAAGAAGGAAACCACTTTGGTTCTCAAATACAGTAGCAGAAAAGGTCAGAGCCAAAAGGCTGGCCTTCAGGAAATATAAGGGAACACAGCGGATGAAGAAAGGAGGCATACCAAACTGCCCTAAGGGAAGCAGGAAGGCAGTAAGGCAGGCAAAGTCCCAACTGAGGAAACACTAGCACGAACAGTAAAGAAGGTGACAAGACTTCTATAGATACATTAGTGAAAGGAGAAAGTCCAGAGGGGGTATTGCTAAGCTTAATGGAGAAAAGGGAGCATGTGGAGGAGGAGGAGGACCTGTAAAGGCATCTATCCTAAATAGATACTTTTGCTCAGTATTTACTGAAGAGAAGGTAGGCAGGGCCACAGCTCCAGCATCATGGACACAGGGGGGAGGGAGGTGAGCACTACTCCCTTCACAAAAGAAAGGGTCCTACAAGAGCTTGCTAAGCTCAGGGTGGATAAGGCAATGGGACCTGATGGCATACATCCCGGGGTACTTAAGGAGCTAATGTTAGAACTAGCAGAGCCATTAGCAGAACTGTTTAGTGAGTCTCTGAGCACAGGAGAGGTCCCAGAAGACTGGAGAAGGGCTCATGTGATCCCGCTCCACAAGAGTGGTCGAGGAGGAGGCGGAAACTACAGACCAGTCAGTCTTACCTCAGTAGTGTGCAAGATTATGGAGGCACTTAAGGAAAGGATAGTGCAACACCTGGAACTATAGGGCACAGGATCCAAGATAGCATGGGTTTACAAAGGAAGGTCCTGTCAAACTAATCTCATAGATTTCTTTGACTGGGTAACCAGAGTGGTGGACCAAGGGGAGAGTTGATGTCGCTACCTTGACTTCAGCAAATCTTTGACACTGTTCCACATAGAAGATTGATAAATAAGCTGGGTAGGCTCGGGTGGTCAAGTTGGTCAACTGGGTGGCAAACTGGTTGACGGCAGAAAACAGAGAGTGGTGGTAAATGGTATACAGTCAGAAGAGATGCAAGTCACAAGTGGGGAACCTCAGGGATCAGTCCTGGGCCAGTCCTCTTCAACATCTTCATTAGTGACCTTGCAGATGGACTAGAGGGTAAGGCTTGTCTGTTTGCAGATGACACCAAGATCTGCAACAGAGTAGATGATCCAGATGGGGTGGGCAGAATGAGAAGAGATCTGGATAAACTAGCAAAATGGTCAGAAGAGTGGCAACTGGGATTTAATGCAAAGAAGTGCAAAATCATGCACATAGGGAAGAGAAACCCTGAAGCCACCTATAGGCTGAGAGGGGAGTTGCTAGCAGTCACAAAGGAAGAAAGAGACTTGGGCATCATCACTGATGACCTGAAATCATCCAAGCAGACCTCTAAAGCAGTAGGTAAGGCTAGGGGGGTGTTAGGGTGTATTAGTAGGGGTATCACAAGTCGTAAGAGGGAGGTAATAATCCCTCTTTACAAGACACTGGTAAGGCTCCATCTGGAGTACTGCGTGCAGTATTGGAGGCCACACCTTCACAAGGACATTAATCAAATTGAGGCAGTCCAGAGAAGGGCAACCAAAATGGTGCAGGGACTGCATCAGAAGACATATGAGGACAGATTAACAGAGCTCAATATGTATACCCTTGAGCAAAGGAGGGAGAGAGTTGATATGATAGAGGCATTCAAACACCTTAAGGGCATTAACAAGGTGAAAGAGTCTAACATGTTTAAATATAAGAAAAATAGCAGGACAAGAGGACACAGCATGAGATGAAAGGGGCTGATTAAGGGGAATGTGGAGGAAATTCTTTTCACAGAAAGGGTGGTGGATGCATGGAATGGCTTACCAAGAAGTGGTGGCTATGAATACAGTGCAGGGCTTCAAACAGGCATGGGATAGGCATAAGGGAGCAATACAAATGACTATGAATAGATAGGCCACTGACAGAGCAAAGGCCGATGGCACATTTATAAGGTAGAAAAAGAAATGGGCAGACTGGATGGGCCTTGTGGTCCTTATCTGCAGTCAACTTCTATGTTTCTATGTTTCTATGTTTCACTGGCTTTGCTTTGGCAATGTGAGAAGAGCATAGTCTTGGTCTTTTTTAGATTCAGGACCAGTCTTTGGGCCGTGAACCAATGCTCCGCTTTATGAAATGCATGTTGGAGAGTAATCTGCAGTGCGGCGGGGTTGGGATATGAGGCAAAAAGCACTGTGTGATCCTCATAGAGGAGGATCTTACTAGAGCAAGTAGATGGGAGTGAATTAAGATAGAGGGAGAAGAGGAGGGACCTAGGATAGAGCCTTGGGGACACCAGAGCGGACAGGATGTGTGTTAGATAAGGTAGTTGATTTTAACTCATTGTGCTCTGGCAGAGAGGTAGCTGGTGAACCATGTGAGGGGACCAGGAAAGAAACCAAGGCATCTGAGGGAATCAAGTAGGAGGGGATGGCAAACTGTGTCAAAAGCCTTGGAGAAGTCAATGAACACAGCCCCGGCGGGGTTGCAGGCATCAAGGGTGGAGTGCAGAAAGTTAGAGAATTCGAGTAGGGCAGTTGTGGTGCTGTGACCAGCATGAAAGCCATGCTGCTCAGGGCACAGAATATTGTGCTTGGCCAGCTATTCAGTGAGTTGGTTGGCTACTATTTTTTCCAGGGCCTTAGAGAGTGGGGGGAGGATGGAGATGGGTCAGTAGTTACCAGGGATGGACCGATTGCTGCTCTTTAGGATTGGAGTGATAATGGGAGTTTTCCAGGCACTGGGGAACTGCCCCAGGCACAGGGAGCGGTTTAGTAGTTCAGTGAGTGGGACCAGGATAGCATCCATTGTCAGCCGAAGAAGTCTTGTGTCCAAAGAGTCGGTGCCTGGGCTATTACTACTGACAGCTTTTAGGATAAAGGGTCTAACCTCCAGCAGGGAGATGGCACGTGGGTGGAAAGGTGGGCGATGGAGGGTGGACAGCGGTGAGACTGGGACAGGGTCAAAGAAGTTATTGGGTAGGACGGAGCTTAGATCTGAGAAGGTGTGGTTCAGGCAGTCTGCAATGTCATGGGGGTCAGAACAGATAGTTGGGGGGGAGCGGGTCTTCCCATTCAGCTCTTTTATGTTATTCCAAAAATTTCTAGCTGAGCCCCAGGAGGAGGAAAGTGTGGACTGGTAGTACTGGATTTTTGCCTGCCAAATGGCCCAGGTGCACTTGTTTTGCTCTGCGTTATACACTTGCCTGTCACTTGGCTTGCCAGATTTCATTGCAATGTCCCAAAGGTTGTCTCTCATTCTAAGTTTAAGGAGGAGGGAGGAGGTGACCCACAGTGCATTTGGCTTTTTGGTGCACGTTCTAGAGTAGAGGGCAAAGAGATCATAGGCTGTATTAAATGCATGTGTGAAGAAGTCCAGGGCATTGTCGATGGATGGTGCCAGTCTGATGGGGGACCAGTCCAGCTGAGCAAGGTACAGTTTAAGGTGATGAAGGCCACCAGGGAGGAGGCAACATCATTGGATGGTTCATAGGGCTGGTTTACTGATGGTGGCAGAACAGGAGAATATGACCGGGGAGAGGTCACTAAGTGAGTTGGGAAGGACACTAATATCTAGTACCTTCTGGAGATGGTTGGTAATAATAATAATGTCCAAGAGGGTGCTGGTACCGGCTGAGGGGCTGTGTCTAGTAGGGTTGGAGACAAGCTGAGTTACATCAAGGGTGGCAAAGGTGTCTCTGGTTCGGGAGGCAATGTCTGAGAGCCAGTTGATGTTTTGATCTCCAACAATTATCTGGCTTGCTTTGGGTGATAGACCAGTGAGATCGTCTGCAAGTGCCTGAACAGCAAGGTCTTGTTTTCTGGGGGGAATATAGGCAACTTTGAGAAAGAGCGGGCCCTCAGCGGGGTTGGGTGAGATTTTTAGAGTAAGGGCTTGCACTCCACCATCTAGCTTGGGGGGAGGTAATGCATGTCCAAGGAGGGTGTCACACATGTAAACAGCACAGCCACCTCCATGCTTGCCCACCCGCTCTTCCCTGAAGAGGGTATATCCTGGGATGGAGACAAAAGTGTCAGGGGTGGATTTGGATAACCATGTTTCAATGAGGGCAATAATGTCCAGCTGGTGCTGAGTGACCCACCATCGGAATGCTGCAGCCTTTTTAAGGAGGCTGCAAATATTCATGGAGGTGATGTGGATACCTTGAGCAGGGGAGGGCTTGTTAAAATTAGTGGCATGGGACCGGCATTACGATGAATGTTACCTGATAATAGCAGTAAGAATGTGATAAATCGAACTAAGGCATGGTAGTGACTGCGGCACCATACAAGTCGATTGGGCAAAGTGCATGATGCTGGGATGCAGGGGATGGGTAATGTGTGGAGGGTGGGGATGGCATAGATAAGAAGATTCCAGGGCATGTGTGGGAGGTAGGTGGTAGCAGAGGTGGTGGGGGGGTGTGAGGGAGAGGAGAGGTTGTCACGTGTGAGGGGGTCTGGAGGAGGAGGCACAGAGAAGAGGGGTGTACTGTGGGTGGTGGGTGTGCAACCTGATTGAGGTGGGGCTGGCATAAGAAGCAAGATGATGACCATGGGCAGTATCAGTGCCCTTGGTGCATGAAGCATTGAGGAGGATAAGAGGTGCAACATACTGGTCATGCGTGTGACTGCCACTATGGAATAGTGGTAGT
This sequence comes from Neoceratodus forsteri, assembly GCA_016271365.2. Classification (NCBI taxonomy): domain Eukaryota; kingdom Metazoa; phylum Chordata; order Ceratodontiformes; family Ceratodontidae; genus Neoceratodus; species Neoceratodus forsteri. The sequence continues at coordinate 380,200,319 of CM057449.1, forward strand.
AGTGGTAGTGTGCTGGACTTCAGTTGGCTCTCTTGGTAGGGGTTAGAGTATCTTTTACATTCCAAGAACAAAATTTTAGAGATACCGCCATGTCACCTAATGGTTTCTATCATATTCAAATACTGTAATATAATATTACAGCCTTGTCCAGCTCCAAAAAGAAAAGAAATAAGTGACTCTGGTGGTGGGAACCCTCCCATCCCTCCCCCCACCTGTGTGTTAGGATAAAGAACCAACACATAAGAACAATTGTGCCATAACCACCAAATCCCAATAAGTTTTCCAACCCCCCCCTCCTTCTCTCCGATAACCTACTAACTGTCCCATCTCCAAGTTGAAAACCCCCCTCCTGCAGGGTGGAAATATTGAGGTAGAGGATAAAAAAGTGGCCCTTGAGTTGCCATGTAGAAGTGCACTCAGAATAATGAATCCTTGGGCCATTGATGGACATGTAACATATGTAATTTATCCCCTAAAATATGCAACATAACCAAATTAAAGCTGCAGGAAAGATCCCTCCCTCGATCCTGCTCATGACTTTTGGCCTCTGAAGCAGTATAATTCACTCCCTCCCCCCCATCGCTGCCATTTATAGAGTAATATTTAGGAAGGCAGCTGGAAAAAAAAGTCATGCTTCCAAATGGTGACAGATGGTTGGCTTTTAAAGGTAGATAGGAAAGGCCAGTATGATGATATACAGCCCAAATTAAAAATGGTACAGATACATCTCTTGAGGTACCCCAAGGAATATTGATAATATTAAGGTAATAGGCTTTATTAAGCCTTCCATCACAAGGAGAATAAAAAAAGGCAGAATAATCTAACACGGCTAAAGTTATATGATGAGGGGCATAAGGCCACAAACAGAACTGAGGAGGAAACAATGGCTGGAAATGTTTCTCTGTGACCTCCAAAGGTGGCAATAACAACACAGTAGAACAGTTCCCTTAGCTGTGTAATGTCTTGGACTAAATGAAGAGAGGGTAGAACAAAGAAGGAGAAAAGTTCACTTGACATCCTTTTGCTGTGAGTGCTTCTCTGCATCCCATGGAGGGAGGGGACCATCCGCAGACAATTCAGCATAAACAAACATCAAAAAATCCTCGTGTGAGAATGGAATAAGGATGCAGTAGTTTAAACAAGATCTACTCTCCAGTAATAATCAGAAAATACAAGAGTATGAAAGCACTTGCAGGTAATTGTTTGCACATTTGAGAGGGCTGAGCAGTGCATTTCAGTGACTACATACGCCATATAGTGGGAGGAAATTAGCTTAGAGACATACGCAGGGTTAATAGTTCGCACATTCAAGAGGTCTAAGCAGTGAATTACCCCTTCTGTTGGTGCCATCTAGTGGAGAAGTTCAGTGCTCCTTGAACAAATCAGGAAAGATGGCCTTCATAGCTGGAGAGGCCTGCCCTGCTGATTCGTAGCTGAGCCAGGATCCGTGGTGAAAGATTGATAGATGAGCTGGGTAGGCTACTTCAAACTTTATACCGGCAGTGATTAGTTTAGTAATGAGGGGGTGGTATGCTGCTCTTTTTTGCCTTGTAGCAGCCGGCAGGTCCTGAGTGATACAGAGTTTGTTGCCCTCCCATAGAATGTCTTCAAGTAGTCTTGTTTTGCTTAGGATATGCTGCTTATCCAGGTAGTTCAGTAACTTTAAAATGAAGGGCCTGAGAGGAGAGCCTTCTGTAGGTCTGGGTTTAAGAGATCGATGAGCCCTCTGGACTATGCAGACAGAGTTGTGCCATAATGGGCCTGCAATTTTAGCAAGCAATTTCTGAGTGAAAAGTATAGGGGTGACCCATTCTGCATCTTCTGGAAGGCTGAAAATAATATTATTTCGACGACTTCGGGCTTCCAGATCCTCCAGTTTGGATTCCACTTTGTTGAGCTTACCTCTGGGTCTAAATTATTGCACCAGCTTTCTAGTGAGGTGGTACGAGCAGCCACATCTGAAATCACCTTGGTGACTTCTCTGAGATCTGCCCTCATGGACTTGAGCTCACTGGTAAGATCCTGTAGCACTGTTCTGAATGGCTGGAGTTCTTCCATGAATTTTTGTTCGGTGAGCAGCGCGGGCACCGATGTGTTAGTGGTGGCTTTTCAGATTGCAGATGCTGAGTCTTTAGGCAGCTTTGAACTTTTGCCTGGGGTCTGCGGCAGTGTGTGATGAGGAGGGGCCTGTCACATGTCAGCATCCATGGTTGTTGTACGTTTTGAGTTCTCCGGTGCTAAGTTGATCACTCGCTGATGCTAGAAGCAGAGATGAAGAATTCAGAAGTCCGTAGGTGAAGGAAATAGCTGGAATTGCTGCTAGTTGAAAGTATTATAGGCAGGTGAAGCGGGAGCTCAGCTGTGGAGCTGCTACTCCGGGCAAGGCATCATGTGACTCATTGGGACACCAGATTTTGGAGGAGTGTGGTGTGCAAAATGTGGCAGAACTGAAAGGTGTAGTTTTAGTGGGGAGTGGGGGTATATATTTTCAAGAAGGCACAGGTTCTACATTTCTTGAGAGGCACACATCACATATTTTGGGAAGGATGAAAGGTGAAAATTTTGTGATTGGTGGTGGAGAGTATCTATGAGCAAGAGATCATACAGTGCTGCTGGCTGTGATGATAAGACTGTGAGTGCCCTACCCAACATTACACAATATCAGCAGCAGCTCTTCACTAAAACCAAATGTTATTTTTATCAAGATTGTTTTCTTCCCACCAACCTCATGCCCCCCTCTTTGGGATCTTATCTGTCAACTGCAAAGCCCCAACTCCCACTAGTCAGACCACAGCTGCCTATGACTCCAGTGATACTCCTTTTCATGATAGACGCTTTCTGGGAGGGTCATTCTGCTAACACATACAAACACAGATGGGATCCAGTGGCAGGTGGCCAGGTACATGGTGCAGAACCTGAATGTGTCATTGCCCGTAATTCTAACAGCATTTGGGATTGTCATCCCCAGGTTGTAATGTTGCTCTCTCTCCCATTTGAAGAACATGCCCAGTCATTAGGGGACTATCTGAATATAGCTTCACTTGCAGCTGTTGCCGTGGAAGCATGGTACTGACTCACCCAATTGAGGGTGTGCTGCTACCAGCAGCAGTCATCGTTCTCCTGCCACCCATTTGCCAGCATCTCAGTCTTGCTCAAAACCCGTCATTGGCATGGTATTACAATTGTGCCATCAGGTAGCATCCCTCTTTTTTTAAAAGGCTATGAAATCAGGAATACAAAATGACTAATAACTTTTACACAAAATAACTTTGAAACCTTAAACTTGACATTATTTTGAGTTCAGTGCTCTTAGCAGTATCTCCTCTTTAATTTATTTGCTTGGGGTGTCCCAAGTGAGATGCTCATGTTTTCAGTAGAGCCCCTCTTCTATTCACATGTTACAGCTGGATGAACCTATTATAATAATAATGTTCAGAAAGGCATAATTTTCCAAGCTGAAGGACCTGGTGTCCCAGGGTCTAAAGCAACTGTGCGAGACTGGTAATGCAGAGCACAAGTGGTATTCATTGAAGAAGGTACTTGAAGCAGCTACAGAGGTCCAGATCCCTGTGAGCAATACTAGAAAAATAGCCAAAATCTGGCCACTGGCCAGACCTAAGGCATCTGATACTAAACAAAAAAGTCTATGGCCACTGGAAAGAGACAGGCTGCCTAGAAGTCAGAATAGCAGTGAGAGCTGTGGACAACACTAAAAGCACACTCCAATAAATTAATGCAAGGAGGAAGGTGAAGGAGGTGATTGGTCTTCTGAAAACATGGGAAAAGAGAGGAACCTATAAGAGAGTTATCAGTTAAGCCAGAAGGAAGCAAGGATGGTAGTCAGAATGGCAAAGGCCCAAACTGAGGAAAAGATAGCCAACTCGGTTAAGAAGGGGGATAAAACCTTTTATAGGTATATCAGAGAGCATAGAAAGACAAAGGGAGAGATAGTGAGGCTGAATAGAATGGATGGTGGGTGGGCAGAGAGGGACAGTGAAAACGAAGGGATACTGAATGAATACTTCTGTTCAGTATTGACAAAAGAGGAGGTGGGGGAGGTGCCTAATCCAATTAACAGAAGCACTCTGGATAGTGGGGTCGATCCCAGTCCTTTCACAGAAGAAAGGGTTCTGAAATAACTCCTAAAACTGAAGGTGGACAAGGCAATGGGGCCAGATGGAATTCACCCCAGAATTCTAAAAGAATTAAGCAGAGAACTAGTGACACCACTGACTACCCTTTTTAGCAAATCATGGGAGGATGGTGTGGTACCTGAGGACTGGAGGAAGGCAGATGTGATTCCTCTTCACAGAAGTGGGACCAAGACATAGGTAGGGAACTACAGACCTGCCAGTTTGACCTCTGTGGTAGGGAAAGCAATGGAATCACTTCTGAAGGAAAGAATTGTTGAGTACCTAGAGGCCAGTGGTGCACAGGACCCAAGGCAGCATGGGTTCACAGCGGGAAGGTCATGTCAGATGAATATAATTAATTTCTTTGACTGGGTGACCAAATTAGTAGACCAGGGAGGGGACTGTGGACATGGCCTACCTAGACTTTAGCAAGGCATTTGACACAGTCCCACACAAAAGATTAATAGTCAAATTAACCAGCCTGGAAGTGGGTCCCAGGGTGGTAGCCTGAGTAAAACATTGGCTGGACAACAGGACACAGAAGGTAATTGTTAATGGAGTCCACTTTGAAGAAAGGGGTTACTAGTGGGCTACCGCAGGGTTCAGTACTGGGTCCAGTCCTTTTTAATGTCTTTATAAGTGACACTGCAGAGGAACTGGAAGGAAAAATATGCCTCTTTGCAGATTACACAAATATCTGCAACAGGGTTGATACACAAGGAGGCGTGTAAAGGATGAGAAGGGACTTGGCAAGGTTGGAGGAATGGTCAGAAGTATGGCAGCTTGGATTCAATGCAAAGAAGTGCAAAATAATGCACCTGGGAAACAAACACCCAGGGGAAGATTACTCAATGGGGGGGTAGTAACAACAACAACAATGGAAAGGGACCTGGGGTAATCATATCAGATGACCTTAAGGTTAGCAAACAATGTGAGAAGGCAGTAGGGAGGGCTGGGGGATACTGGGATGTATAGGGAGAGGCATCACCAGCAGAAAACAGGAAGTTGTTATCCCCTGTGCAGATAGCTGGTAAGACCCTGTCTGGAGTACTGCATCCGGTTCTGGAGACCCCATCTCCTCAAGGACATAGACAGGATGGCGGCAGTTCAGAGAACGGCAACTAAAATGGTGCAGGGTCTGCAAGAGAAGCTGTACGAGGAGAGACTAAAGGAGCTTAATATGTATACCCTTGAGGAAAAGGGGGGGACATGACAGAAACATTTAAGTACCTCAGTGGAATCAACAAAGTCCAAGAGGGTATCATCTTTCAGGAAAAGAGATGTGCAAGAACAAGGGGACACAATTTAAAGATAGAGGGGGGACGGCTCAGGGGTAATGTGAGGAAGTATTTTTTCACAGAGAGGGTGGTGGATGCATGGAACAACCTTCCTGAGGATGTTGTGGGGTCTAAAACTGTGGGAGAATTCAAGAATGCATTGAACAGATATAAGACAATTTTTTGTGGGGGGTAGGAAGAAATAGGCTGTTGGTTAAATAGGATCTGCAGCTTATCCTCTAGGTAGGAAAATGGGCAGACTAGGTGGGCCAAGTGGTCCTTATCTGCCATCAAAGTCTGTGTTTCTATGTTTCTATGAGAGTGGGGTTAATGCTTCAGGTGTTTAGTTAATACTTTCCTTTGGTGTTCACCAAGGGGCCCTAGGTAGGGAGGGTGCACACTTACAGATACCATGTCATCAGGAGTAGCCATGATGCAGCCTATGGGTGTCACACCAAACTTGGTAGCTAACAACCTGGTGAAGAAGAAGCCAGGTAAGTAACATGGGATGGGCAGGATACACCACCGGATCATAGCAGAGCTGCTGTAAAAGAATAGTTCACAGGGTCACTTGCAGCAATCTTTCATGCCTCTGTCCAAACAAGTATGGTGCAAGAGTATTGGAACATGGTCAATATGGGCCCCATCTTTAACAAGAGGGCAAGGTGAAAAACAGATGAACTACAGGCTCAATCAATCAATCAATCAATTTGTTTTTATTGTTCAGCAAATGTACTGTTACAATATACTAAAAAGATTGGAGCAAAAAAGGGTGTTACAAATTCATTACATAACATACATACACAATACAAAACATAAACTTCATATACATAACAAAACCTTGACTTAACTAGGCCTAGATTTGTTTAAGATCATAAATACATTATAAATACCAGTATTTAGTATATATTATATTTATCCCCTCCATACTCATTCAGGGGTCTATCCGTCCTTAAATATCTATAAGACAGAAGACCCTCTGTTATTAACTATTTGCTTCATCCTTTAAAAATTCACTCCATTACAGGTGAAAAAAAAAACTTAATACATAGTAAACTAGTACTTCATGTCATAATATAATTCACTCCCATACTTCATTATTCTGAAGCAGGGAGATGTTTTTCTTTGCACCTTTTCACTTCATTAAAAACATTTGAGGCTCTCCTTGCATCCTCAATCATATGTGGATGCAAGAGAACAAAAAATGGATCATATTCAGTGTTCAAATATTTAGTAAGAAAATGATTTAATAAATTAAAACGTGGAGTTTTGTATAAGGGACACTGCACCAGAATATGATACACATTTTCTTCAAAGCCCTTATTACAACTACATAGATCAGGAGAAAGCTTGACAGAAGACAATCTATTAAAGTAAGCATATTTAGAACAAACGATTCCCATCCTAGCCCATGTAATCATTCTCCTTTCTGGAGGGGTAAGGGGTAAAGTCAACTAATTCTCCAAAAATGGGTCTATCTTATTTTGACCCAACCAGATTGCCTGGCATTGTATTTTAATTAAGTCCATTTGTTTTTCATAAGCAAATCTCATAATTTGTTTGGATCAATTGTTTAAATAGAGGAGATATTGTAATATGTGCTATACCTGGTTAAACAACTAAATAAAAAAAATATATATGGTTTTCCCAATCTGACCAAAGATGGTTCATTGAAACTCTACCTAGAGTATTTTTAAGCATTTTTACCAATGGAGATATATAATCCTGAGTTTGCCACATAATCTTCTCTTTTAAACATAAAAGAGGCAAACTGTTTGGATGATGATTAATCATTTTTAACCAATAACACACCATTCGAATATCAACTATTGTAACAATAGGAAATGTACCCAATTCAGCTCTTGCTATAACATTGGACGTAGGTAATGGGACTTGTAATAAAGATTTATAAAACAAGGAATGGGGAATTTCCAGACTTGACAGGGGATTTGTGCCCCAAACCTCTGCTCTATACATCAGAATAGGATTAATTTTGGCTTCTCCAGCCACTAGTGCAGGTACAACTGAATAACCCCCATATTTAATATTAAAATGTAATAAAGCTTTAGCAATCAATCTAGCCCTCACAGCTTGATCCCTCCAGTGGATTGTCCAGATTCCACCTGAAGAAAAGTTGACACCCAAGTAACTATAAGAAGTCACCCTATCAATAAGATTGTTATTTAAATAAAGGCGTGGACACTTTTTTTACAAGAATAAGTTTGAAAAATCATGAGCTTGGTTTTCTTCATATTTATTGTTAAATCTAAGTAATTGCATTTAAAGTTAAGTTGTGTTATTTTATTCTGTAGTCCATGACTGGATAATGCAAATAAAATTAAATCATCTGCATAAGCGAGAGAGTGGACGAGAAGATTCTTGATTTTAGGAGAGTCAAGACTGGATGCCTTCTTATAAGCTATAAGAGAATCAATATATAAACTAAATAAAAGTGGGTCTAATAAACATCCCTGTTTTACTCCCAGCGATGTTCTAAAGTAATCGGAGACACTGCCCTTATTGCCAAATCTAACCACCGATTTTGTCTGTGAATATAACATAAAAATTGGGGTCAAAAGGTTCAATGGTAATTGTTTGTTCAATAAGATTTCCCAGAGCTTGGCTCTGTTAACAGAGTCGAATGCTGCTGAGAAATCAACAAACAACACATATAACTTTATTTTATGGAATAACACATATTTTTCTATTAGATGTGAAAGAGTATAGATATTATCAATAGTTGAAAACTTTTTATGAAAACCTGCTTGAAACATGGATAGGGTGGAATCAGCTCAGACCAATATTGTAATTTTTGTAACAATATTCTTGCAAAAATCTTTCCACTAATATCTATCAAGCTAATTGGATAATAGTTAGATGGGGTTTGAAGATGGCCTTTTTTTTGAATTGGGACAATAATGTTTTTAGTCTAAGACGGTGGAATAAATCTCTCTCTTAAACATATATAAAAAAAGTTAGTGAAAAAGACAACCCAAAAATTCAGATGTGCCTTATAAACCTTATCAGGGATGAGGTCAGGCCCTGGGGCTTTATTGTTTGGAAGATTTATAATAGCATCTTCAACTTCCTGAAACATGAGCACTAAAGGGGTATACTCCACCCTCCTAACATGGGTATCTATTGAGTCAACTCCAAAGTTAGAGTCTTTGTTAAAAAGTGAATTATAATATTCTGTCCACATGTCCTTTGGAATGTATATCTGCAAGATTGGGTTCTGATTTTTGTTACCTTGGCTACTAAAGCCCCAAAAAAGTCTAGTATCACCCTCCTTAATAGTTTTATACATAACTTCCCACTGGTTACGTGTAAACTCATTTTTTTTATGTATAAGGAATTTTTTATACTCTCTACAGGCTTTATTGAGCTTTAACATTGCTTCCCGGGTCTTACTCTTTTTTGTTTGCCTAATAAGCCTTCCCAGCTTTTTTTTATTCTCTTACACATTCAATATCAAACCAAGATGAGGGCTTGCTATTGTTGGTATGTGTGGAGTATATCACCTTGATAATCTGTTGATAAGTTTTATTCAACAACTGATTAATTTGCTCACTATTGATATTATTCTGGGTGCTATGAAAAAGTGTGAAAAAACTAGGAGAATAGATTAAATATGATACCCACACCAAGGTTCTATTGTTCAGTTTCAGTCTCAGTTTCCCCGGGATTTCTACATCTGCTAATGGTTTTATTAAAGAGATAATAGATTTGTGATTTCTAAAAGAAAACAAAATTTCTGCATGATCACTTTCTGTGAGCATTACTACCTCTAGTCTCTTAAAAAATTGATAACTAAAGGGGGAACATAAAATGAAATCAATCACGCTTCTACCAACAGAAGAAAAAAAAGGTACTTTCCTCTTCATGATCCCCCTCTAGTCTCCCATTAAGTACCAAAAAATTATTATCCATTATAAAGGTGCAAAAATGTCTCCCTGCTTCATTAACAACCATATCTGTGTTTTTTCTTGATTCAATATCCGACATGTACATTGATTTTTGTAAAAACCAATAAATTGCAAAAATTAGCTATTCTTGCATTTAAATCCCCTGCCAAGACAACTGAGTCAGCCATGTTTAATTGTGTAACAGTATCAATTTTCACGGTTAATGTACACCAAATGTCATAAATAGGATAAGTATGAAAACTAGGGGAGATGTAAACATTTACTATTAATACAATATTAGAATCCCAATCAACCACTACCATTAGAATTTCTGGGGTAGGTGAATAACTTTTTAACACCCTTAGTCCATCCCTGATTTTAATCAGAGTAACTAAACCTCCCTTACTTCTCCCATGCAATTTTTCCCTAATCAAAGGGGTATGGTTTGACTCATAACAATTGAGATGGGGCTGTGTTAGTGCCCAGGTTTCTTGGAAAATAATAACTTCAAATCTGGAAACAAAACTCACCCATTGTGGGTCTGAGAATTTGTTATGAAGTCCTGCAATATTCCAATTTAAGACATTACAGGTATCAGCGTTAATTAACCCCTTATCATATTCTGACAATATATCAGAATCTTAGATTCCAGATATATGTAGTCATGGAGAAATTAAAGGTGAGTGAGCAAAAGTCTCCCATTCGTTCCATGCCACCAAATAAATACCCAGCTCATCCAACATAAATCAATTTTCTAATAGTAGTGGTAATAATTGAGCAGAGGAAATATAGCAATTAATCTGTGTTCCTTCAATAGACTCCAGTACCCTTTCCGCCTGGACTAATTCATCCGCATGTATTTGCATTTTAGTAATGGCTGAAAGAATTACCCTTAAAAGTGATGTTAGGTTAGAGGCTGTTTCTCCCTCCAATGTATCTAACCCAAAGATAGAAAACACATACAATTCAAGAAATGGCCCAAATTCCCAATTCATCTTAATTAAGGTAGCATCAAATTTGTCCTGTGATAATATTTTTCCTAGTTTAGTCCCCTTATAAGTGCTCTTCCATATTGTGTCCCAAGTAACCGGTGATGACAACGACAGATCTAACAGAGTTATCATACCTTGTTTGGCCCATACCTGTTTAGCCAGGTCCATATTAGGCACCATAAAATAAATTGATTTGGTAGAATTAACACTGTTCCTAGTTACAAATAAAAGAGCTTCAGCCACCTCTGTGAGTCCAAATTCTGCCTTTAATAAATGTACTATCACTTTTGTCAAAGAGCCATTGGCTTCAGTTTTTTGACATACATCTGATCTAATTTAAAGACAACGTCATTACCTGCACATATCAGGTTAAATATTTCAGATTCTCCTTTATCCAGGAGATGGGGTCTTCCATCGATAACAATGAATTAGATTCCTCCTCTGTTATGAGTTGATCTGGAATGTTAATATTCTCTGAACCAGTTGTCCTTTGAGCCCATGTGGGATTACAAACACCCCTTTTATATTTTTTATTGACTGTTGGAATAATTTTTTTTGCTGTTTGCCTAATGGCCAAATCTGGATTGTCCCTATCCACATCTCCGCCTAAATAGGAGTGTCCATATGCCACTTGAGCTCCCTCTATGGGAGTATGTTCATCAATCTCCTTCATTAAAAGTAGTCCCTTAGTCTTACATTCAATATTTTTAGAGGTCTTATTAATGTCTTGAGTAATTTTTTTTAATTTTTTTTGACTCTGTGATAAGGTTTGCCTCCTTTTTTTATTATTTTTCTTAATAGGGGCTGCTCTCTTCTTACCTTTAGGAGTCTCAGGAATATCTAATGAAGGAAATGATAAATTAACCTTAGATCTATGGGCCTCATTTTGTTCTACCAACTGAGAAATATTTTGATCCAAAAAGTTAAAATTTCTCTAAGTAGAGACGAGGCATATTTTCTAGAGCAGCTCTAATTCCACTATATGCTTCTAATAATACCACATTAGACATCACTGGATGAGCTAAAGTCTTAATAGTACATTTAGAAATGGTATTAGGACATTGGGCAAGAAAGTCTTGATCTAACTGGATGTTCTGTACTACAAGTTAATCAGTTTTACATCAGAACTGGGCAAGACCCTGGTTGTCATTATCCAGAACAGACTTAAGAAGCACTTAGTTGAGGACAAGGCTTGTGCACCCTCTCAATAAAGCAATTTGACAACAAACTAATATGTGATGTCTGTGCCTCTGTGATCCAATAATTTTGTGCACGTGTTATTTGGAACTAGACACCAACAGAGAAAATGACAGGTATCCTAATACACTCTTTTGTCTGGCTACAGGGTGCAGCAGACTGTGTTTTATTGAAGGGCACCAAGGCTTGGGAGGAGTTTAGTGGTAATGCTATCTTTGTGGTTGTGAAGTCCATTTGATGGTCAAGTCAGAGACCTTGGTATGTGAAGGACATGATCTGCTCCAAAAGGGCACCATCTAAGGTCTTAATCTTAAAGAGCAACTGTTCTCTTCAGGAGAATGTTCACAAAATATAATATTTAGACACTCTCCAACTTACATAGAAACATAGACTTTGATGGCAGATAAGGACCGCTAGGCCCATCTAGTCTGCCCATTTCCCTACCTACAGGATAGGCCGCAGATCCTAGTTAACCAACAGCCTATATCTTCCTGCCCCCCACAAGAATTGCCTTATGTCTGTCCCATGCATTCTTGAATTCTCCCACAGTTTTAGACCCACAACTTCCTCAGGAAGGCTGTTCCATGCATCTACTACTCTCTGTGAAATAATACTTCCTCACATTACCCTGAACCGCCTCTCCTTCTATCTTTAAATTGTGTCCCCTTGTTCTTGCAAGTCTCTTTTCTGAAAGATGCTACCCTCTTGATTTTGTTGATTCCTTTGAGGTACTTGAAAGTTTCTATCATGTCCCCTCTCCTTCTTTCCTCAAGGGTATACATATTAAGCTCCTTTGGTCTCTCCTCACGGGTTTCTCTTGCAGACCCTGCACCATTTTAGTTGCCTCTCCTCTGACTGCCTCTATCCTGTCTATGTCCTTAGGAGATGGGGTCTCCAGAACTGGACACAGTATTCCAGATGGGGTCTCACCAACTGTGTGTACAGAGGGATAACAACTTCCTGTTTCTGCTGCTGATGCCTCTCCTATATATCCCAGTATACCCCGGCCCTCCCTACTGCCTTCTCACATTGCTTACTAACCTTAAGGTCATCTGATATGATTACCCCAGGTCCCTTTCCTGTTTTGTTGTTGTTACTACCTCCCCACCCATTGTGTATTCTTCCCTGGTTCTTGTTTCCCAGGTGCATTATTTTGCACTTTTTTGCATTGAATCCTAGCTGCCATACGTCTGACCATTTCTCCAACCTTGCCAAGTCCCTTTTCATCCTTTCCACGCCGCCTTGTGTATCAACCCTGTTGCAGATCTTTGTGTCATCTGCAAAAAGGCATACTTTTCCTTCCAGTCCCTCTGCAATGTCACTGATGAAGACATTAAAAAGGACTGGACCCAATACTGAACCCTGCGGTACCCCACTAGTAACCGCCCTTTCTTCAGAGTGGACTCCATTTACAATTACCTTCTGTGTCCTGTTGTCCAGCCAATGTTTTACCCAGGCTACCACCCTGGGACCCACTCCCAGGCTGGTTAATTTGACTAATAATCTTGTGTGGGACTGTGTCAAATGCCTTGCTAAAGTCTAGGTAGGCCATGTCCACAGCCCCTCCCTGGTCTACTACTTTGGTCACCCACTCAAAGAAATCTATTAGATTAGTCTGACATGACCTTCTCTGTGAACCCATGCTGCCTTGGATCCTGTGCTCCACTGACCTCTAGGTACTCAACTATTCTTTCCTTCAGAAGTGACTCCATCACTTTCCCTACCACAGAGGTCAGACTGACAGGTCTGTAGTTTCCTGCCTCTGTCTTGGTCCCACTTTTGTGAAGGGAATCACATCCACCTTCCTCCAGTCCTCGGTACCACACCATCCTCCCATGATTTATTAAAAGAGTAGCCAGTGGTTTCACTAGTTCCTTCCTTAATCTTTTAGAATTCTGGGTGAATTCCATCAGGACCCATTGCTTTGTCCACCTTCAGTTTTAGGAGTTCTTGCAGAACCCTTTCTTCTGTGAAAGGACTGGGATCGACCTCCTATCAAGAGTGCTTCTGTTAATTGGATTAGGCACTTCCTCCTCTTTGTGAATACTGAGCTGAAATATTCGCTCAGTATTCCTGCTTTTTCACTGTCCCCTGCCCACCCACCTGCTCATTCTATTCAGCCTCACTATCCCTCCCTTTGTCTTTCTACACTCGCTGATGTACCTATAAAAGGTTTTATCCCCTTCTTAACTGAGTTGGCTATCTTTTCTCTCAGTTTGGGCCTTTTGCTATTCTGACTTCCCTCCCTGCTTCTTTCTGCCTTAACTGGTACAGCTCTCGTCCTGCTCCTTCTGTGTTTTCTTATACTTCTGGAATGCTATCTTTTTCTTCCTGACTTTCACAGCCACCTCTCTTGAGAACCATAGTGGCTTTTTCTTTCATTTTGATTTGTTTATTTGCTTCACACAAAGGCTTGTTGCCTCGGTGATGGCAGTTTTAATAATTCCCCATTGTTGCTCCACACCTCCTTCTAGCCTGTTTGCTAGTGCTTTTCTGAGGCACTCTCCCATCTTGCCAAAGTCAGCCCTCCTAAAGTCCAGTACCCTCACTTTTGTATGGCTTAACTCTGTAGCTGAGTTTAACGTGAACCACACTGTCTGATGGTCACTTGTCCCCAGATGGCAACCCACTTCTAGATCTGAGATCCTCTCACTGCCCCCGTTTGAGAGTATGAGGTCTAAGATTGCTCCCTCATGAGTGGGTTCCAAAACTAGCTGTCTAATGCCTGCCACCTGTAGGGCATCAAGAATGGCCCTGCTCTTGGATGTGGCTGCAGCAAATGTGCTCCAGTTAACATCCGGCATATTCAGGTCTCCCATCAACAGTATCTCCCCTTTCTCTGCCATTCTAAGAATGCCTTCCATCATATCCTTGTCCATTCCTTCCCCCTGACATGGGGGTCTGTACACAACCCCTGTGCGATTGTGGTGCCTTCCAGTCTCCAAGGTGACCCACAGTGCCTCCTCTCCTCCTGTTTACTCTTTGTTCAGTTGCTTGTATCCCTTCCTTACATAGAGAGCTACTCCTCCCTCTTCTCTCCCTGCCTGTCTCTCCTGTATGTTATGTACCCTGGTATGTTAACATCCCAGTCATGGTTCTCTGTGTACCATGTTTCTGTGACTGCTACGATATCCAGGCATCCCTCTTCCATTAAGGCCACCAGTTCAGGGAGCTTGTTGCCCAGACTATGGGCATTGGTACTCATTACCCTCCATTTCCTGATGGTCTTACCCCTTTTGCCCCATCCCTGTCCTTCTTGCCTTTGTCACTTTCTCCATTTACCCCTGCCCTTCTCCCTATCGACACCTCCATGTTGGTGTTTGCCACACTACTACCTTGATTTTTTGGGGCTAGGATTTTCCTGCTCCTTTCCAGTGCCTCCCTTGGCTAGTTTAAAAGCTGCCAATGAAGCATTTAAACCTATCACCTAGGATCCTGGTTCCCTCCCGGACAGATGCAGCCCATCATGCCAGTATAGGCTTGCATCACTCCAGGTGGACCCCAGTCCCCAATGAAGCCAAATCCTGAGCTCCACCCAGTTTTTCAACCACTGATTGAATCCCATGGTACGGAACACCCTAGCCTCTCCTCTGCCATAGATGGTAGCACCTCCGGAAGGTTACTGCAGTGCTACTTGACCAAGGCCCTCCTCAATTCCACAAACTCTTCTGGCACTTCTTAATCCCTTCTTAGCCAGGTCATTTGTCCCTAGGTGGACAATGACATCCAGCTCCCTCCCCTGTGCAGCTACTCCAGCAATCCTGGGATTCGTCCCTGTCCTCCAAGCCATGGCGCCAGGCAGGCACCTTACCTTTCTCCCCTTCCTTGCCCAGTTCTACCTTCCTAACAATGGAGTCCCCACCAGGAGTTGTTTCCTTCCCTGCAGGGTCCCTCACACCCCTCCTGTGGGTCTCTTGTGGAGGTTCCCAGCATCCTCCTTGGCCTCCACTGTAGGAGCTCCACAGAGGAACCACACTTTGCCAGAATGGCATAGGAATTGTGGAGAGGTACAACTGAGGATGTGCCTCTGTTCCACCACCCTCACCCTCCCTGAGCCCACTGTGGTCCAACCGCTCCTCTTTCTTGGCAACCTCTGAGGCAACGGCAGTGGCACTGGTGGTCCCTGGATGGAAGAGGAGGTCCCACAAATCCTGGCCAACTCAGCCTGGAGATGAGCAACCTCCTCCCTCAGCCCAGAGAGGTGTCTGCAGATGGGACAACACCGCATTCTCCAGAACATCTCCCGGAAGACTGCTGCTCCACAGCCACTGCACTGCACCACTCCAATCATGTCTTATTTCTGGCCCCCTTAACTGTTTGCAATCCTTACTCTTTCCTCTTTTTTTTTTTCTCTCTCGCCTTACTTTCTGCCTGTGTGCCCTTTAAGCTCCTGATTGTCCTGTTCTGAGAGAAGAATATCCTATATTTCTCTCAGTAGACCACTTACTTGTTCAGACTACTTGTCTTTTTTGCAACTTGTATTTCACATTAGTTCTGTATTTCTTCATTATTTATTACTGAGGTCATTTTCATGGAAAGAGGATCTTTGCTTCTGAAAAGTTCATCTATTCCTGTTGCTCTCTCCCTACCTGAGGTCATAATGCACTGCTTGTGACATCACAGTTACTCCCAGCCTTGGCAATAGATTGTGATGTCACAATAAAGAATTATGATTTGAAGTAGGGAGTAAGCTATAGAGGCAGATGAACTCTAATGGATAAAGATGATGTATTCATGCAAATTCCTTCAGTAATAAGTAACAGGGAGAAGAAATCTGTAGAACATATATACAATGCAAGCTGAATTGTACCTAACATTATGTTTTCTGAAGTTGTTGAGACGTCAGCTGCTCTTTAGGGGTTTTTACAGATTTACTGTAGATGGTCCGCTTGCCAGCATCTGATGCTTTTTCTCCCCAGCAGGATCTTTCCAATTCACACCTCTGTTATCGCTCACCTGGCTGCTTCTGACTGCCACAATGCCTTCTATGTGCCAGTAAAACAGACCCCTTGTTTCAAGGTTGCCACTCTTTATCAATGCTGTGTCTGTGCTATGTCCAGACCCCCACTAGTCTGGTACTGTTCTGATCTCTCTCTACTAACTTGAGTTCCCCTCATAGGATGTCCTAGACAAGTTAACTCAGTACCCATTCTCATTGGGCTCATTTTCTATAACACATGGCAATGTGATTTTGGCAGGTGCCATAGAACACTGGACCCCAAAGTGCCAGAGTAAACTCCATTCTGGGCAAGTAACAATGAATTACTTGCCAGTTAAACATCCAGTTTAGTTGTTAGTCAATTCCTGCTCTTTCTGACTCCTACTACTCTTCCTAAATCTCCCAGAGGACCTGTGAAAGGTAACACTAAGCTGGGACTGGATACAAGTTTTTCTTTTTAGAAAAGAGAAACTATTGTTACAACTGCTACTGAATCTAACTAATGCAGTTGTTTTGAATGAACTGTGTACTCTGTCACCTGTCATTTAATATGTAATTAATGCAGTTGTTTTGAATGAACTGTGTGCTCAGCTGTCACCTATCATTTAAAATGTATATTGTTTTCTGTGAACACTTATGGAGTGCCAGACATGCACTTTGTACTATGCCCTCTGTCATTGAATTTTATTTAGAAAATAGGCAGAGTTCATTCTTAATTCTGATTGGCTAAACTCACCAATTAGCCAGTCCAGTATGAGACAGTAGAGACCGGGAAATAACTAGTACCAGTCTCTGTTGCCTCATTTAGTTCTAATAGTAATGGGCCACTAGAACTTTGAAAAGGCAACTGCCGCCATGTTGGTTGCCTCAGTAATGGAGCCCTAAACTGTCTGCCGATCTCTCCCTGACCTCCTTGAAAAAGCTTCCGAGTCACAACCAACAGTAAAGACTGACTAGATACACACTGACACACAAACCTGCCAACAACTCCAGTGGTTCATCCCCCAAATCTTGCTTGATTCTTCTTCAAAGATTTGACGGCGCAACTCCATCACGATGAACCATATCCCCGATACCGATCCTTCTCAAAACACACGGAAGTGGTACACGAGCAAGAACAGGCTGTCTCAAATTTGATGCTGTCATCCCCACAAATTAAAAAAGAAGCAACCAATTTTCTAAACATATAAAAATTAACAGCTCTTCCCTAGCTGCCACATTGTGTTTCTTGCATGGCAGTTCCTGGTCTTACGTGGCAGGGTCAAGTAGGGTCACGCTCCTACAAGCTGCAAGTGCCAAAGGTGAAACAAAGCCGTTTTTTTTTCTGTAGCAAGCAACAAGGATACCAGAAAACTACTGGGTGGTAAAAACTTAACATAAAAAAACTCCACGTCTTCTTCCAGAGGTGGGGGGGGGAGTATCAGGCAACAGAGTAAATAACTAGTCACTCTCGCTCTGATTTAAATCTGCCCTTTCAAACTACGGAGCAAGAGTGACTGAGGAAGTAATAGTACAAAACATAAAGGAGTGAACCACAGTGGCAGCCCTTTCTTTACTGACTGTATTTTTCTTTTGAGGATGACACAACCATCAAGAAACGCCGGCACTGTGTGTGTGTGGGTGGGGGGCAGAGCATCACTCAATCACTCGCTAATGACCAGGGTTTCTAGAGAGCAGGGTTTCTACAACCCATTTTCTAAAAATGCTCATTTTGGGGGGGAGGGCAAGTAAGTCTGAAAGATGATAGACTGTCTGTGTGTGTGTGTGTGTGTGTGTGTGTGTGTGTGTGTGTAACCATGGCAACCACCTCCAAAAAATACAGGCGGAGGAACTATTTTATTACAAATCTTACTTGAAATTAAATTTTCATTAATATTTTTCTTATTAAACTTAATTTTTTGACAGTGCCCATTTTCTAAGTGCAATAATACCCTCCAGGGTGGCCGGTATTGTGCTATACCAGACCTTCCAGGAGCTATAGTCTAGGCCTGTGGCGTCAGGCCTCATTATGCCCCTAGGTGGTCCAGTATAGCACACTACTGCCCACCCTGTCAGGTATTATTGCTTGCATATTTTTGGTTGTTATGTTTTTTAACTGTTAAGTGGCTGGGTCACACCTGAAGAAA
This sequence comes from Neoceratodus forsteri, assembly GCA_016271365.2. NCBI lineage: Eukaryota > Metazoa > Chordata > Ceratodontiformes > Ceratodontidae > Neoceratodus > Neoceratodus forsteri. The sequence goes on from CM057449.1 coordinate 380,218,888, forward strand.
GAATATGTTTAGCCCTCTGCACTTACTGGGTTGACAAAAACTAAATGCACAAAAAGACTAAACTCACTGAATGCCATAACTGCACAAAGCTCTAATGCTAAACCACAATCTCTGAAAATCAGAGAAAAAATACAACCACTAAAATGTGGTTCCTCAGAGCTCTCAGTTACTGAATACAGCAGCTGTCTTCATTGCTGAATCATACACTCCTTGTGCAGCGGTGAGCCCAAGCCCAAACCTGTTTTTGTGAATTAGATGCAAATCTGAAGTTCATCTGGTAAAACATACATACACTTACATCCAGACCTTCAAATTAAAATGAATTTGCAGCTTGGAGAACACAGCAAGTGTTTCTTGAATATTCCTGTTCTAGACTCCACCTCTGAAAGAGGCTTCTCCCATCCCCCTTCCCCTTTCTCCACTCATCCCTCTCATCTCTCTCAACCATCCTATCAACTCCACAATTAATCTCCGTACTAGCTCCCCCAAATGGCCCAATCGCAACATGTTCATTTAAGCTCCTGATATAGAATCTTGTAGTGCCTGGTACTCACACTACTGTTAACTTATCTTGTGCTATTTTTATTTGCTTATTTACTGCATGTTATTGTATTATGATGTGTTTATTGTATCAATTGCAGTTCAGTTTTTATGGTATTATCCCATCCCCTCCTCCTCCCAGGACACATCTGGAAATGACCCACTCAACTCAGCATGTCTTTCCTGGTAAATTACTTTTAAATAAATAAATAATGTGAGGGGATGGAAGCCTAGCCATGGAATGCAGCATTCATGGTAGAATGAATGACTGACAGATGTAATGAGGTTTAGAAAATCCACATCCATGCAACAGATCAAGCATGGAGATAACTTTACAAGTCCCCAAAAATCAATACCAATTTGTGCCAATGATCCCTGTCCTACAGTGGAGTCACCTTGTGGAACCCATTAGGCGTGGAAATCAAGCAAAGCAGCAGAGCCTGCAAAATGCACACAGAACTGGAATCAAACACCACTTTAAACAAACATGTCTTAATGGCCTGCATCAAAACTTTCTGTCAATGACAACTAAGGACATCATAAGCAGAACCTAGTTGCTTCCTTATAAAAATTCTCCTAGATTAGTGTAGAGTCCATTGTACTCAAAGTAGCGTGAGCCAAATTGTTTGTACTTTTTGATCTTAGTTCTAAGGGAAAAGCCATGGCCCCAGGCCCTCTCAGAAAGCATTTGTTAGTGTGTCTAGGAGATACTCTGTATGAACCAGTAAGTAAATCACTCTTTTCTTACTGTGGTAGGATTTGATACAGGAGGTTCTCTGCTTTCCTTTTTTCCTCCAAGTAGGCCTGTGTCCTCTCCTCCACCAACTTCTCCAGGTTGTTAGCATACTGTTCCATCCGTGACAAAAGGTTGTCCAGGATGCTGGTGCTACCCTCTCTGAAACACAGAACACACAGGGACATGAGGAATTGTTTTTCTCCCTGCTTTGCATCTGAGAATTGAGCCCCTGGGTTATTAGGATAGAAGTGAGGATTTCTGATGTTCTGTGATATGTCTATCCAGAAGAAATCTTAACTTTTAAGCATGGAAGAACTCATAGCTGTATACAAGAAATACAAATTAAACTGTAGACTAGTCATGGTTATGAAGCTACTATAGGAGCTTTTCAAATGTAACTGTGCTGGAAGAACAGGATTCAAATTTTGTCTTGGTACAGAGAATAGGCAATATCTGAGCCTTCTTTGTCTAAGAAAAACAGATTAATTTCTACATGAATTACTGTATATGCCATCTGAAAATAAAACTGGACTTCTTGTTGATAAATTATATAGTCTCTGGGAAATTATTAACACTAAAGCAGTACAAGAGAGTTTAAGAATATAATACAGATACTATAGAACTGATCTGCAGTCACAGAGCAAGTTGTAGCCTATAACTAAAAAAAAAAGGTTTCATGGGTTCTCTAAGCCTAGTGGAGAAAGTATGCAGTTTTAGATTAGCGCTGGTAAATCCCAATGAGTGACACAGAAACATAGACTCTGATGGCAGAAGGAGACCAATCAAGTCTGCCCATCACTGATACTATCATGCCATATCATGGCCTGGCCTAGTGCCGCAGTGGGTTATTTGCCCCCTACCCCCTCTGTTGTGCTTATTCCTACTTCTTAGTTCCTGCAAGTGGGATTAGGAGTCCCCTAGCCCTGTCCCACCCATGTTTGAACCCATTAGTGGTCCTTTCCTTCACAACTTCTGCTGGCAATCTGTTTCAAGGCTCCACCACCCATTCCATGAATAAAAACTTCTTAACATCCTTCTTGTATTTACCTCCTACTAATCTCTATTTATAACCAGCAGGTCCTTCCAATTCACCCTATTTATACCCCTCAGGAACTTAATAAGTCTCTGTAATGTCCCCCTATCCTGTCTGGCCTCCACTGAGAACATGTTCAGGGTGTTCAGACATTCCTCTGGGGCTGGGATAGTGCAGTGGGGAGTTTAACGAGCTATGGAGGGGTCTTAGGTCACACACTCAGAGGTAGTTGCTATGGTGCTGCCTTTCTATGATGGGGAGAGGGATCTCTTTTCCAAGATCGACAACTCATGGTTGAAGAAATGGTACAGAGAGGAGAAGTTTGGCTAATTTGGGGACTGGAGATTCACCTGGAGGGATAACAGCCTTTACAGGGGTGATGGCCTGCATCCATCTGGGAGGGGAACCACAGTACTCACTGGATTTACCTTGGTGAACATTTAAAGTAGCTGAGTGGGGTGGGGGAAGAAATCAGGGAGGCATTACCTCCTCTCACAGGCTGCAGTAAAAAGTAGGGAGAACCTGAGGGGAATGGAATCACCCAGTGTGGAAATTAACAGAGGGAGCAGGGTGGTAGAAATGAAGAGGGATGGGGACAGAAACATTAAAAAGCGAGGGAGGAAGGCATGAGGGCAAAAGGGAAAGAAGGTGGGTACCAAGCAGAAGGGAAACAAATCTGAAAGGCCATGAATGCAAATGTTAGAAGTCTAGGAAATAAGACTCGGGACATAGAGGCCATAATGGCAGAGGCTGATCTGGATATTGTGGCCATTACTAAATCATGGTGCACTGAAAACCATGAGTGGGACATGGCCATACCAGTTTATGATCTGTTCAGGAGGGCCAGGGTAGAAAAGAAAGGAAGGGATGTGGTGCTTTATGTGAGGGAAGGCATAAAAGCAACAGAGATACAGATAATACAGATGGAACAGAAGTACTGTGTGTCATCCTAGAGATGGGTAATAAAGTTTCAGTTCATGCTGGCATGATCGACAGACCTCCAACACAAGGGGAGGAGTTAGATAAGGTACTGGTGGAAGCCTATGACAAGATGGCAGAAAACGGGGAGGTGCTGCTGGTGGGAGACTGCTGCCTGTCAGATGTAGATTGGAAACCCCAAATACAGATACAACTTCAGCTAGAAGCAGGGACATCTTGAACTCCCCGCAGAGGATGTTCCTCAGGCAACTAGTCAGTGAACTCACTTGTGATGGGCAAATACTGGACCTGGTACTCACTAATGGGGAGTTGCAGACGTCAAGATGGGAGGCCATATAGGGAATGGCACTCACTGTACAGTATTGTTCAAGATAAGGATGGCTGCAGAATCGAACCACACAAGGGCAAGGGTCCTAGACTTCAGAAGGGCAGATTTTATAAAGATGGGGGAATGTCTCAGGGATGACCTAGTGGGGGATGACCTGACTGTGGTGTAGAAACAGTGGGCAAAGCTATCAAAGGCCATAATGAAGGCAATAAATCTCTGTATCAAGCAGGTAAGCAAAAGCAAGAGGGAAAGAGACTGCTATGGTTCTCAAAAGAGGTCAGAAAAGGTAAAGGCTAAAAGAGTAGCATTCAACGGTATAAGGAGATGCAGAGGGAGAAGGATACAGAAGTGTAACAGGGGAAACAAAAGGAAGCAGGGAGAGCAGTAAGGAGCATGAAGGAGCAAACTGAAGAGAGGATAGCCCAGGTGGTGACAAAGGGGGACAAAACATTTTTTAGGTATGTAAATGAGAAGAGGAAGACTGGGGTGAGATTGTAATGTTAAAAATGGAAGAGGGAGGGGACTGTGCAGAGGGAGCCCAGGAAAAGGTAGACATCCTGAACAAGCACATTTTTTTCAGTGTTCACAGGGAAGGAGAAGGGACACAAAAAAGTAAAAAGAGCATTGCAGGGAGGGAGGTGGACACTAGTTCATTGTTAGAGGAGAGAGTCCTGAAGGAACACACTAATTTGAAAGTGGAAAAAGCAATAGGGCCAGATGGGATGCATCTGAAGGTACTGAGGGAGCTCAGGAAAGTATTGGATGCACCTCTGACAGTCCCATTTAAAACGTCATTGGAAACAGGAATAGTTCTCGAGGACTGGAAGAGGGAAGAAGATGTAATCCCACTTGACAAAAGTGGTAGCAGCGACTATGCTAGGAATTATATGCCAGTGAGGCTGACATTGGTGATGGGAAAGGAAAGGAGTGTGGATTATTGAATCGAATGGGTTACAACACCCGAGACAGCATGGATTCATGGGGGGTCATGTCAATCTGGTCTGATAGAGTTCTTTGACTGGGTGACCAAGGAATTAGATTAGAGTGGAGCAGTGGACATGGCCTATCTACAGTTCAGAAAGGCTTTCATCACTGTTTCACATGGGATGCTACTAAGCAAGCTGGGTAGCTTAAGAGTGGGTCCAAAGGTGGTAACCTGGTAAGAAATTGGTTAGGGGGAAGGGGACGGAGGATGGTAGTAAATGGACTTCACTCTGAGGAAGGCAGGGTGACCAGTGGCATGCTTTAGGGATCAGTGCTGGGACTGGTCCTCTTTAATGTCTTTATAAGTTACATTGAAAGGAGCCAGAAGGGAAGGTCTGCCTATTTAGGGATGTCACCAAAATCTGCAATAGGGTGGACACTCTGGGGTGGTAGTGGAAAGGATGAGCAGAGACATTAGAAAACTTGAGGAGTGGTCAAGGGTATGGCAGCTGGGATTCAATGTGAAAAAATGCAAAGTAATACACCTAGGGCATAGAAACCGAGGAACAGACTACAAAATAGGTGAAGTAGTACTGACAACCACCAATCAGGAAAGAGACCTAAGGGTAATCTTATTGGATGAGCTAAAGGTGGCCAGGCAATGCGTCAAGGCACTTGGGAGGGCTAGTGAGATGCTGGAGTGCATAGGGAAGAGTATCACCAGCATAAAGATGGAGGTATTATTTCATCTCTATAGATCGCTGGTAAGGCCCCACTTGGAGTACTGTGTCCAGTTCTGGAGACAACATCTCTGGAACAACATAGACAGAGTCAATCCAGAGGAGGGCAACTAAAATGGTACAGGGTCTACAACAGAAGGCCTATGAGGAGAGGCTTAAGGACCTAACTATGTAATCCCTGGAAGAGAGGAGGAAGATCGTAGATATGACAGAGAGATATCTTTATATATCTCAGAAGGATAAATAAGGTACAGGATGGAAGTAATCTGCAGAAAAAACAGGTGCTCAATGATAAGGGGACATGACAGGAAGCTGGAAGGAGGTAGATTCAAGAGAGATCTGAGAAAGTTCAATTCAATTCAATTCAATTTTATTTTACCAGGAAAGACACCTTTGAGAAAAACTCATTTGCAAGGAGGTCCTGGAAGGACACAAGCAAAAAAGGATCGAACAACAATACGATTACAAAACAGAGGAATGCACTTTACAAAATGATGACAATACAACTTATACATTGAGTGTACCTAACAAGGAACATCTACTTGAAGTATTTCTTCACAGAAAGGGTGGTGGATTTCTGGAAGTCTTCCAGCAGAGGTGTTGGAGGTGAAAATAGTGGTGAGGTTCAAGAATGCATGGGTTAGGAATAAAGCAATCTTAGGGAAAGGGAAGGGGTGGTGGGTGAATGGGCTGAAGATCAAGTAGGATCTGCAGAGATACTGTAGGCAAAGAAAAATGGGCAGATTAGGTGGGCCAAGTGGCCCTTATCTGCTAGCAAATTTTATGCTTCTCTGTTTCCCATATGATCTGCCCTATTGCCACTTACTCACTCAGAGACATGAGGAATTTCTCTGCTCCCTGCTTTGCATCTGAGAATCAGGCCCCAATGCTTTTTAGGATAGATGTGACTGTTACTACTATTTTTATGTGATATCTCTGTGAAGGAGAAAACTGCACTTTTCAGCATGGGAAGACTCCTAGCTGTCTGCTGGGAACTATCAGAAATAAAGATAAAATTGTAGCCTATTCATGGTTATGAAGCTAGGGACTTTTGAAATGTAACTGTGCTGGAAAAATGGGATTCAGATTTTATCTTGGGAAATGAAATGGAGAATCTCTGAGCCTTCTTTATCTAACAAGGACAGATTAATTTCTACATGAATCACTATGTATGCCATCTGTAAATACAACTGGACTTCAAGTCTATAAATTATATGGTTTCTGTAGAATTATTACTGTTAAAGCAGTGTGAGAGCGTTTAAAGATATTTATTAATACAGAACTGATCTGCAGTCATAGAGCAAGCTGTAGCATTGAACTAAAAAAAAATATGGAATCTCTAAATCCAGTGGAGAAAGTATTTTGTATCAGATCAGTGCTGGTAAATTCCAATGTGTGACAAAGAAACATGGACTCTGAAGGCAGAAAAAGACTGAGGGCTCAAGTCTGCCCATAGTTGGTACTACCTTATATCCCAGTCTAGTGCCGCAGTGGGCTATTCATGCCCTCCCTCTCTTCTGTTTCCTCCCCATTCTTGGATCCCTTAATTGGTATTATGAGTCCCCTGGGCCTATCGCACCCACGTTTGAACCCATTGTTGGTCCTTGCTCCCACAGCCACTGCCAGTAATCTGTTCCAAGGCTCCACCACTCTTTTCGTGAAGTAAAACTTACTCACATCCTTCTTGCATTTATCTCCTACTAATCTCCAATTGTGCCTCCTCGTGACTGCATCTTTCTTTCCAACAAATAGGTCATCACGATTTGCCCAATTTCTACCCCTCAGGAACTTAATAAGTCTCTGCTATGTCCTCCCTGTCCTGTCTTCTGGCCACCAGCAAGAACATGTTCAGAACCTTCAGATGCTCCTCATATGATCTGCCCTGCTGGCAGGGAATCAGGTTTGTGACTTTTTGCTGCACTGACTCCAGTTCATCTATGTCCTTTCTCAGGTGAAGACTCCTAAACTGGATACAGTACTTAAGGTGAGGCCTTACCAATTATCTGTATAGGGGCAGTATCAGCTGCCCCTTCTACTGTCAAAACCCCCTCCCTAAATACCCCAGTATCTTAGATGCCTTGCTGCAGGCCTTGTTGCACTGATTGGTTTGCTTGAGTGAGGCACTGATGATGTCTCCCAGATCTTTCCTCTGATGAAGTGGCCAACTTAACACCTCCCATCCAGTACTCTCTGCATGGGTTCTTATTCCTAAGTGCATCACTTTGCACTTCTTGGCATTCAGTCTTATCTGCCAGACCTTCAACCACTGCTCAAGCCTTTCTAGACTCCTCTACAGCTCCCTCAGCCTTCCCTCACTGTCCACTCTGCCACAGAGCTTTGTGTCATCAGCAAAGAAATGCATCTTACCCAGCATACCTTCGCTTATGCCACTAATAAACATATTGAATAGGACAGGTTCCAAGACATCCCTGCAGCACCCCCCTCATGACTCCCCCACCTCAGATCTGATCCCGTTAACCACCACCCTCTGCTGCTTTTCTCCTAACCAGGTTCCCACCCACTTGACTAAACCCTTCTCTACTCTTAGGTCTTCCAGCTTTTTGAGCAGACTCCGGTGTGGTGTGGCATAGAAGGAAAAGCTTTGCTGAAGTCAAAGTAGAATACAACAAATCCAGCACCTGGCTTCTGTCCAACCCCAATGATCCATTAAGAGCTGTGATAAGAAAACTAAGAGACACCCTTTTTCATGGAATCAGAGTAAGAAAATAGCCAATTTAGGCAGAAAGAAGTGTAACTGTTCCAAAGATTTACTGGGGGGGGGGCAACACTGGACTCTGTTTGTTAATATCAAGTAGCAGAATACACAGTACATATTTACCCTACTGGTAATAGTGAGCCAGCTAGATAGAGGGAGATATGTTCACTGGGGATGGATGAAGTCCATGCAGTATGCTTTGCATAATCTTAATAGCAAAGTAAAATGAATTGTTTTTCCAGTAGTGGTTCCCATCAAGTGGAGGGGATGCAACGTAGCATAGTCTCTCAGTGGTGAAACTTCACATGTAGGGTGCATAATACCTCATGCAGTGTGTGTTGGAGAGCATGTCACATGGTTGATTTCCTGTTCAAATGAATTGTCACATGGTACACACTGCTTAAGATTGTTCCCTGTAGAGCCCCACAATTCTGCAGGCAAGAGCAGAAATACTGCAGAATGTGTCTCTGAATGCTGAACAGTATTGTTAGGGTGAAAATATAGTGCAGAAATCTTTGCTCAGTTTAAGTGCTGAGAATTATAGCTTTCTTAGAGTGAAAATGTTTTAGCACATATTTTGAGAGGTTTAACTTAAGTAAGAAATATTTTTAAAAACAATCTTTTTCAGTATACCAGATATGTGATCGTTTCTGTAGAGTAAGGTACTTTTCTACCAACATTGTCTGATGTGCAGTTTCTGGCTTCAGACTGCAGCAGTTAACCTCAGACACTTTTTCTTCTAATTAGGCATTTGTTTTGCCCCACTCAGGCTTCTCATTGATTGTAAGTTAGAGAGCATCAAGACATTTGCCTTCGCATCTGCTTGTCTGCCAACTATAATTTTAAAATCCACATTGTAAGCCATTATCTTTGTTACAGTCACATGATGGATGTCATATGTAGGATATGTATGACCCAGTAGACTGTGTGCCATGACTCCAGACCAGTAGCTTGGCCTTGGATCATAGGGGTAGGGAAGGGAGCTGGGGGGATTTTAGAGAATGGGCTCTATGCATTATGCCTATGTGCCACAGATCCACAATGTATAGTCATCCCCAAATACCAAAGCAGCTCACTGGGGTCCACTGACCCCTGCATGCATGCACAGAAGGGACGTGCTGCCCTTCTGCACAGGAACCCCCAGAAAGGTAATTTGGCTTCATGGCTGGATGGTCTGGGTAAGTGTTGGGGGTGTTCCTAGACACCATGCCATTCACAAAGGTGCAGAGTGCCAGGTGAGAGGGTGCAAGATATGTTGGTAGGTATGCTGCAATAAGTGTTGCACCACCCCCACACTGACACCCACTGGACATTGAAAATGTGGGACCCCCCACCATGTTGCGCCAGCCCTCTGGTCAGGCAGGCAATGCTAGGGGTAGCCATTGGGGCACTTGTCCAACATTAAAAAAAAAAAACAGGACCTACACCATCCCACAATCCCCTGCTCCATGTGGAGCAGGGGATCTACTGCAGGACCAGGTGGGGCATCCTATTGGATACCCACCTGTGTCCTCCACTCTGCAACCCTCTGCCCACCTCGATCCCACATGTTGGGGGTAGGGCCATGGACAGGCAGCTGGCAGTTGTGAATGCCAGCCAGTGCTTGCCTGTCTGCGAATGTGGAGCTGCACATACCTGGACCCCTTTCATGCACAGAGCCCACTATTTGCAAATTTAGAATATGTAGGACATATGTGAGGTACCAGATCATTGCTGTATGGCCCTGTACCTGTAGCTTGGCCTTGAGTCATGAGGGTAGGGGAGGGTGGAGGGGTGGAAGTTAGGCTTAACAACCCTAATAGCACATTTCAAAACTTTGTGGGCAGTGTGGTGACAACTCTAATATCACATTTTGAGCACTGGGGGGACAACTCTAATAACACATTTATATATTTTGTGGGCATTGCACTGACAACCCTAAAGGGTAATTTCCAACCTTTGTATGGTTTGAGCATTTGTAACTTTAACAAGCATTAACATATTGGTCTGCCATGAATGTTCTCACTTTGTAAGATATTACAGTGGCAACTGCCTTTGTAAACGGCCTTTGAGGACCTTGTAAAGCAAGAGATAATTCATAACATAGTTTTTCAGGACCCTCCCTGGCCTATGAAAGGCTGGATGTGCAGGGCCATTTGGGGCCTGTACACAACTCACAACCTTGTCTGGGAAAGGCCATGCATGTCTGCACAAAGCAACAAGTGAAACAAACAGTCAAGTCAAACCAGTATGCAACACAGTACCTTGCAGTACTTCTGTACAGTGCTGCAGTATGCAGCAAGGAATAGTGTAATTCCTGAGTGGTTAGCGAGTTGGATTGGCTGGTGTGTTCCCGGACCTTGCCCCACCAAATCCACAGCTGAAGAAGTCAGAGGCTGACTCTTTTCGAGGCCCAACTGTTTTGACCTGGGAGTTGGCGGTCCAGTCCGGGTTCTTCCTGAAGGGGCAGCAGCAGGGAACACTCTCCAGAGTTGTATAGTGCTCATGCTTGCTGAAGGGGGCCATCTGGAATGTGGTCATCAGAGGGTGATCTCAGCTTTGGGGTCCTGGGCTTGGGTGGCCTCAGCTGGGGTGCCTGCAAACTGGTTCATGAGTTGGGGGCTTCGAGACCGCTGAGGTCCCTCTAAGAGCTTTTGGCACTATTTGGACTTCTGTAACCATCTTGTTTTGGGCTGTAGTTGCTGCACTGGAGATGGTGGTTCTGGATGAACAACCTCATGGAACAGCTTTGGGGAATGCTGGCTGGTGGGTGGCCAGGCCTTGATAGCCTGGGGGTGTCCCAAAGGCAGGTGCCAGTGGGCTTTCATCCCTGGGACCCCTAATTCCTGGAGACTGTCTGATTCAGGCGGCCACTCAGCTGGGGCAACATATCTGTGACCATATGAAATTTGGAGCTGTGGGACATCTGTTGTTGGCTGTGGCAAGAAGACTTCTTAGACTTTTCTCAGATGGTGTTATAGCTTAGAACAATTTGAAAGCGTCACAGTTTGACTGGGGAGGTAGTGAGATAGCATCCAAATTTGATACATTATTCATGTGAATAGTTTTATGTTTACTGCTGTAGTGGGAGTGCAGCAGATCGGACATTAACTTTACTGGCTGGGTAGAGGTGACAACCCCATCTTTTCCAAGTTCTAACTTGAAGCTCTGGTGCGCTTTGTCTTATTCTGGACACCAATTACAAACTTTCATTGAACCTGGAACATATATCCATTTAAAGTGACTGGTTCCTTCTTGGGAGGGGAGTGGGTATTGTTTTATTGGTTTTTTGCTGGTTTATGGGGATTAGTTTATATTTCATAACATTTTGTGTTTTGGAGTTTATATTGTCTTTAATAGGGCTTGATTTTCTTTTGGGGGGAATGGGGAGTGTGAGTTTTATTTTATTTTTGTTCTGGATTGTTTTGTTTCATTTTGTATTTGTTTTGTTTATCTGTTGTTTGACTGTTGTGGCAGATTTTTATCAGCATGTGTTGGCAGAGATCTCTCCTGGTCAGGCGCTACTCTCCCTCCGAGCTTTGGGGCCTCTGTCCTTTTAGTTGTCCCCCTCTGCCCTCTGAGATGTATGAGCATTGTCAGGATCTGGGGATAATTAGGAGGAGGCGTAGGGGCAGGGGTCATGAACCTGGAGGGAGAGCGGAGCCAGGTTTGTGGATGGGGGTAATGGGGACTAGAAGACGCCCTGGGGCAAAATGGGTTCCTGAGAGGGGTCTTCCCTGTTTGGTTCCCATACCCAAGGGCTCCACTTTGGGTGGGCAGATGACACGGTTGGCTTTGGTGACCCATTCTACTCGGGTGGAGTTATGTAATGCCAGGTCTATCAAAAACAAGGCAGCAGTGATTGCTAATCTTGTTGGGTCATCTGACCTGGCCTGCATCACCGAGACCTGGCTGGATGATAATGCTGGTCCAGTTCTTGAGTCAGCTGTTCTGGCTGGGTTCTTGGTGATACACCACACGAGGATGGATTGAAGGGGTGGGGATGTAGCCATATGTTTTAAAACAGAATTGGGCCTTGTAGATGTGCCACTGGGGGAGACCAAGTCGTTCAAATGCATCGTAGGTGCAGGTGTGGGGTGCAAGATTCTTCTCATCTACTGTCCACCCAGTGGCAAGAAGCAATTCCTGCAGGAAGTTGTAGACTTCGTCGTTGCTATGGTGTTGGAGTCCCCCAGATGGATGGTTCTGGGGGACTTCAATGCCTGGGTTGACAATAAACTCTCACAATTTGGCCAGGACTTCCTCCAACTTATGAATTTGTTGGGCTTCACACTGGTTATTTGCGCTTGACCCATACTCATGGCCACTCGTTAGACTTGATCTTCCTACTGGATATGGAGATCTCAGACCTGGTGGTGTAGCCAGTCAGATAGTCTGACCATCACACTATAGGGTTCAATTTTTAGGCTCCCCCTTATAGGCCTGTCCCTATGTAGATGGTCCAGTACCGTCCTTTAAGGGGTTTGACCCCAGGTGGCCTGGTGGTGGTGCTGGACCTATTGGGTTTTCCGAGTGCAAGCATGGATCCAGATAATCTGGTACAGGCCTATAATAAGGTTGTGACTGAGGCTCTGGATTCCATAGCTCCTCTCTGCATTCATCCCATCACCCTCCGCCCTCGGCCCCCTTGGTTCGATGGGATCTTGAGTGAGCTGAGGCAAGTGGGACAAAGGCAGGAATGGTGCTGGCAGAAATTGAGCCTTGATGCCGACAGACTTAGATTGATGGCTCATTATACAGACTATCAATCACCTGTCTTCCATAAGAAGGCAGAGTTCCTGTCCAGGGAGATCGCTGACACACAGAATCGACCAGCTTAGCTCTTCTGAACTGACAACATACTGTGCAATCTAGTCTGTCTGCAGTCTCAGAGAGCATTGTCACAGGAGAAGTGTGACAAGTTTGCTCTATTCTTTGTGGATAAGGTTGCCCACATCAGGTCTGAGATCAGCGTAGCTCATTCCAATGGGTGTGGTGATGGTCGGTGGGAGACTGCAACCCCTCAGTTTGTCTGGTCTGACTTTGACCGGGTGGTGATCTTAGAAACAGAAACACAGAAATATAGACTTTGATGGAAGATAAGGACCACTTGGGCCACCTAGTCTGCTCATTTTCCTACCTAATGGATAAGCTGCAGATCCTAGTTAACCAACAGCCTACTTCCTCCTACCTCCCCATCAGAATTGTCTTATGTCTGTCCCATGCATTCTTGAATTCCCCCACTGTTTTTGACCCCATGATCTCCTCAGGAAGGCTGTTCCATGCATCCACCATCCTCTCTGTGAAAAAATTCTTCCTCACATTGCCCCTCAGCTGTCCACCCTCTATCTTCAAATTGTGTCCCCTTGTTCACACACATCTCTTTTTCAGAAAGATGCTACCCTCTTGGTCTTTGTTGATTTCCTTGAGGTACTTGAAAGTTTATATCATGCCCCCCCTCTCCCTCCTTTGCTCAAGGGTAAACATATTAAGTTCCTTTAGTCTCTCTTTGTATGACTTATATTGCAGACCCCGCAACACTTTAGTTGCCCTCCTCCGAACTGCCTCCATCTTGTCTATGTCCTTGCAGATATGGGATCTCCAGAACTGCACACAGTTCTCCAGATGGGGTCTCACCAACTGTCTGTACAGAGGGATAACAACTTCCTGTTTTCTACTGGTGATGCCTCTCCCTATACATCCCATTATCCCCCCAGCCATCCTTACTGCCTTCTTACATTGCTTGCTTACCTTTAGGTCATCTGCTATGACTACCCCAGGTCCCTTTCCATTTTTGTTGTTGTTAATACCTACCCCCCCCATGTGTACTCTTCCTCTGAGTTTTTGTTTCCCAAGTACATTACTTTACACTTTTTTGCATTGAATCTAAGCTGCCATACTGTACTTTTGATCATTCCTCCAACCTTGCCAAGTCCCTCCTCATCCTTTCCAGCCCCCTTGTGTATCAACCCTGTTGCAGATCTTTGTGTCGCCTGCAAAGAGGCATACTTTTCCTTCTAGTCCATCTGCAATGTCACTTCAAAAGACATTAAAAAGGACTGGACTCAGTACTGAACCCTGCGGTACCCCGCTATCAACCCCCCTTTCTTTGAAGTGGACTTTGTTTACTATTACCCTCTGTCCTGTTGTCCAGCCAATTTTTTACCCAGGCTACCACCCTGGAACCCATTCCCAGGCTGGATAATTTGTTTATTAATCTTTTGTGTGGGACTGTGCTAAATGTGTTACTAAAGTCTAGGTAGATCATGTCCACAGTCCATCCCTGGTCTACTAATTTGGTCACCCAGTCAAAGAAATATATTAGGTTCATCTGACATGACCTTCCCGCTGTGAATCCATGCTGTCTTGGGTCATGTGCCCCTGCTGGGCTCTAGGTACACAACAATTCTTTCTTTCAGAAGTGATTCCATAATTTTCCCTACCACTGAGGTCAAACTGACAGGTTTGTAGTTTCCTGCCTTTGCCCTGCTCCCACTTTTGTGAAGAGGAATCACATCTGCCCTCCTCCAGTCATTAGGTACCACACTATCATCCCATGATTTGTTAAAAAGGGTAGTCAGCGGTGCCACTAGTTCTCCCCTTAGTTCTTTTAGAATTCTGGGGTGAATCCCATCAAGCCCCATTGCTTTATCCACCTTCAGTTTTAGGAGTTTTTTCAGAACCCTTTCTTTTGTAAATGGACTGGTATTGCCCCCCCCCCCACTAAGAGTGCTTCTATTGATTGGATTTGGTACCTCCTATTGTGAGGATCATCCAGAGTATGTGGCCGACCTGCTGTAGTTTGGACCCCAGCCCAACACGCCTCCTGGTGGGGTGCATTGACGTCATTGGCCCAACCCTGGCTGAGGCAGTCTGGTGTTCATTAAGACAGGTGTGTTCCCTGATACCCTGAAGGAGGCGGTGGTAACACCTCTTCTTAAGAACTCCTCTCTCGACCTGGACTGTCTCACTAACTACAGACCTGTTTCTAACCTTCTCTTCTTTTGTGGGTAAGGTTATTGAGACAGTGGTTGCGCTGCAATTGGAGGACTACCTTACCATCCACAATGTCTACGATCTTCTCAAGTCTGGATTTCAGAAGAGGCACAGTACTGAGATGGCCCTAGTTTGGATGCTCAGAGGTCTCCTGATAGCAAGAGATTGGAAGAGGCGTTCCACCGTAGTCCTTCTTGATCTCTCTGTGGCGTTTGACACTGTGAACCATGGTGTCTTACTACAGTGCCTACAGCTGATCTGCGGATTGTCTGGTACAGTCCTCAGGTGATTTAATTCTTTCCTCACTGGCAGGTTTCAGAGAGTGGTATGGGGGATTTATTCCTCCAACCCATTCTCCCTGTCTTGTGGGGTGCCACAGAGTTCTGTTTTATCATCCATGTTGTTCGTGGAGTACATGCTGCCATTAGGAGACACTGTAAGGTGGTAAGGACTGAGTTTTCACTGCTATGCAGATGATACACAGCTATACATGTCCTTTGTGCCCGAACAGGATGGAGCTATCTCAACATTTAACAACTGCCTTGCTGAGATCCAAGATTGGATGAGTGCCAACTGGCTAAGGTTGAACCCTGACAAGGTCGAGGTGTTGGTTTTGGACCCGGATCATCAGGCAGATGGGCTTTTGGCTGGCCAGCCTTCTGGGTTTTGGCTTGGTGGCAGCCAGCTGTTGACTTCTGATTGGGTGTGAAATCTGGATGTTATTTTAGATGAGGGATTAACACTTAGATCTCAGGTATCTTCCATCATCAAGACCTCATTTTACCTTCTAAGGAATATCACCCGAATTAAGCACCTGGTCCCACCAGATGACCTTCCTACATTGCTCCACACCTTTGTGAACTCCCACCTTAACTATTTCAACTCTCTGTACCTAGGGCTACCGGGGGTTGATATCTGCCACTTGCAGCTGGTGCAGAATGCAGCTGCCAGGTTGTTGACTGGTTTACTTTGATCTTGCCATGTCACACCTGTGCTCTGTGGCCTGCACAGGCTGCCTATCCAATGGCAGATCACCTTCAAGATCGGTTTGCTGACCGACAAAGCCCTAAATGGACAGGGACTGTGTTACCAGCAAGATCTTCTTCCCTATACTGCCCTCCCTGCCCACTCTGCTCCACTGACAAGGGATTGCTAGAGGTTCCCAGGGTTCATTTGAAGACCTCAGGTGCCAGGGCATTTGCATTTGTAGCACCTACCCTGCGGGAACTCTCTACCTCATCGTATAAGGGCGTGCTTGACTGTGGAGAGTTTTAAATTTGCATTAAAGACACATCTTTTTAATCTTGCTTTTTCCGAGTTAGGATAAATTGCTGAAGTAGATATGTGTTTTATTATTCATTGCTATTTAATTTTAGAATTTTATATTGTACAAGTACTTTAATAATTTGGTGAATTGCGCTTTTTATAAATAAAGTTGAGTTGAGTTCAAAAGGAATAGTGCAATTCAATGGTAATTTAGCCCTTTTGTCATACAGTATTTTTTGACGTGTCGTTTATTGCAAGCTACTTCATTGTATCTTGTGTGACTCTATAGTACAAAATGCAGGAAATGTTTTAGTGTTTTTGGTCACTCATTAAATATTTTAAACAAAAACACATTGCCTCCTATGCATCAATGATAATGCATCTCTACACACCATAAGAAGGGACTCCTGCAGATGCATGAACAGCCTACTCCCACTGCGTATCCCTGCTGGGATCTATCTGCAACTATGCTTGTGCAACTGCGTGGCTAGCTGCGTCAGAAGGTGGGGAGTGGGCATTTTAACTTTTGGCCAGCAGAGCACAGCATGTACAATTACATTTATGCTCTGACAAACCAGTGTTACGGATTTTGTAATACCACTGAGAGGGATTCCATAATGGGTGTGCACCACCCCGATATATTTCTGAAGGAATCAATGCCACACCACAGCCACAGATCTGAGCCCTCTTTCATACCACAGAGGGCTGGGGAGAGGAAGATAGCTGCCTGACTCTGTGTTTTTTACTATTTGAGAGGGAACGATATAACTAGACATGCAATGTACCCATACATGACTGGGCTCAGCACATGCCAGAAAGGATGTGTGCCAAGCCACAAACCTGTGTGCCATGCATCTGAAACCATGCAGACAGGCAGGGATTCACTATTCTGGACTGGACTGATGGGCAGTTGCACATTTCCATGCAAGGGGTGAGACTAGCCAGGGGGAAAGACCTGAGTCAGACTGTAGGATTCTAGTCAAAAGACCTAGATGTTGCCACAGTGGATTTGAGGGATCAGGGGAGCAAGGGATATGGCAATCTGTGGAAGGACTGCTGTGCCCATCTCAGCAGTTGTGCTTTTCTTAGTTTGGAAATATGGTGCCTGGCAGCTGTTGTCCTCTCCCCAGCCCTATGTGGCATGAATAAAGGCTCAGATCTGTGGCTGTGGTGTGGCATTGATTCATTCAGAAATCTATTGGGGTGGTGCACACCCATTATGGAATCACTCTGACTGCTTTACAAAATCCCTGATACTGGTTTGGCAGAGCATATCATTGTGTATGCTGTGGTCTACTGGCCAAACCACTAGACTACTAAGGAATTGTTTTTTAAACATCAGGATGGCATTGGAGAATGGGGAGGGACTACCAGACTACCTGGGAAAGCTATTTCTATTACATGGGAATGGCGATCAGGGACTGGGGGTTGGGAGGGACCACTAGACTACCAGGGATACATGCGTCAACCACAATGGGCCAGAGATCGGCAAAGGATGGGTCATGCTACACTCACCATAGGTCATGCAAATGGGCCCATAATGTGCAGGCAAATGCACACCTAGTACCTTGGATACCCAATGGACTCAACTGCATGCCTTCTTTTGTAAATGGCAAACAGCACACCCGTGCAATTCATTGCGGGGTCATTCTACTGACTGGCTTTGGGGCAGTGCTACTGGGCTTAGCAGTCATTTCCCAGGGTTAGTACTGTCCTATGTAGCCCCTATTCACAGTCACATAGAGTGGTGCACTATCTGACTATGAATAGCAAAATTTGGAACCTGCACAACTGCAAGGAGCAGCACAAACTTTTGCAGTGCATTTTGTAATTATTTGTGAACCTAACCCCAGAAGTCTTGCCAAATCAGTAATTTGGTATTACTAGGGGTTAGAAAATGGGTTTTCATTTATTTAAAAATTGGTAACTGGGAAAATGCACACTGAGCTGAGGCTTGTTTCCAGTTGTGACCTGGGATTAGAGAAACCTTGCTCTTTGATTGGTCAAAAGAACATTCTACCTGGGTGGGTATCTGGCAACCGAGACCAACAAATAACTTGTCCTTGTGTGAGTCTGTATTTTAAGAAAGAAATCGGTGTGCCCCATAAAAATGTCAAAATCTAACTGCTGCCATTTTTTTTCTGCTTAGCAAGAGACAGACTGTCGACCAAGAACAAAACAAATCTGTAGAGCTGTCAATGTTGAAATTACAATTTCATAAAACTTTTTTTTTATCAGTACCTTCATCTATCCCTTATTAGTGCTTGTTGCTGCAGTTACCATTCATGATATCATCCGATCGTGCTCCCATTGCCTGCCTCTCTTGTAAACTGCAGTCTCTTAATTGCAGTGCCAGCACACTAGCTCTCAAAAATACTCTCTGCCATCCTGGACCCATAATCACTGCCATCAGTCCTGCTCTTTACTGCCCTCAATGCCATTCAGTAATCCTGCCAAATTTCTCTAAATGGTAACAATATACTTACTTGAATGAAAACAAAACAAATAAAAATGAATGTGACAACCACACCTTTCCTTAGTGGTCATTAATCCCTTTGCCATCTGGGCTCAGTAATGCCCTACCAATCCAGAGTGACCACACTTCACTGAAACAAAACATAAGTACAGCAAGCAGTTACTGATATTCACTCCAGAGTAAACAGTTACTGACATTCAAACCAAACTGGTTTGGGGTAGGGGCAGGGGAGTTGATACAGGAACAATACGCAAACAAAGTACTGCCTAGTCCTAAAGAAACAAACAGTGACACACAACAGTGCTCTCTACTGCCTACAGCAATAGAGAAAATACTTTACTGACGTTTTTTTTTAGTCTTTCTTGTTTACTTTTCACATTGTTTTACAATGTTCTAAATGTTTTATTTAAAATATGATCGGTGAACAGAAAGCCAATTTTCATAGAACAATAAATATTGTCCAGGGTGGACGGTATTGGGCCATACCAGACCTTCTGTGGGCTATAAGGCCATTATGCTCCTGGGAAGTCTGATATAGCCCAGTACTGCTTACCCTATTGTGTATTATTACTTAGTTTTTAACCCTACTGCATAGCCCTTCCCCAAGCCCCTAGCATTCTGCCCCAAGGACAAGCTACAGGTCCAGGGCATGCAGTGATTGTGTGAAAAAAGTATTGAATGATTTCTTGTGTGAAGAAAGTTATGAAATGTCCTGCAGTGCCTGTGTGAAGCTGGAAATGTTTCATAACTTTCCTTGCACAGGGCCTGTGGGACCTTCAAAAAGCAGGAGTTTGCCTTGCACAAAGTAGATAATTTGTTACATTATTTGTTTTGAAAATCATGTGTAAATCAGGGGCTAAGCCAGACCCTTACTAGCTTCATGCCAGGATGTACAGAGCCCTTTGGGCCCAGCACCACTAACATGGTCTGTCGGGACACCGTACAAAGCCAGACACCAACTAGTTGCATAACAGGATGCAATGGGTCATTCAGTATTGTGCCACCAACATGAATTAACTCATTAGCAGGGCACCGTGAGCCTTAGGTGCAACCAGACACCCATCGCCTTTATTCCAGGACAAGCAGGGCCCTTCAGGCCATGCAAAAACAATCAAACACCCACCAACTTTGCACAAGGATGCACAGGGCTTTTTAGGCCATCCGCCATCACAACAATCTGTCTGGCTTCTCATAGGGTAAACACCACTTTACTCCAGGGAAACAGCAATGACCCCACTTACAATCAGCTTGAAATCTTTATTAGTATCATAACATGTAAAATAAACTGTATACAAGCATACTGTGCTCAAACACAGGGAGTATATTGCAGCACTTCACTGTTATGAGGAGAGGAGAGGGTATACCAGAGGGGTTTGAGGTGGAAGAATGGGGGTTGGGGTTGGGTTTGGGGTTTTGGGAAGAGGGGGGGTTTGGGAGGTTTATTGAAAATGGAAGAATGGTTTTGCTTTTGACAACAAGGCTCAACATGTATTCTTTTATCTACCCTTTAAGAAGGATTTCAATTCCCCATATTCATTTAACCCCCAAGAATTAATGGATTTACAGTAAGTTAAAAAGTCAAGGAACTCTCTCTTCTTAACAAAATGTTCAGCCTAGCACCATCCAGCCTGGGTACAATCACTTGCTCTAACCCCCACCCCAACCCCCCATTTCTCCACCTCAGGCCCTTCTTGTATATCCTCTTCTGTCCTCTCCTCTTCACTCTGTTTTTAAATTAAATAAGATAAAAGTACTTATGTCAGTTACTTAATACTGTAAATGTTAATACTTGTCCTTTTTGAATATTTAATTATATGGATGAACTCATAATTCTTGGTCATGTTTTAATCCTGTGGATCACTGAACGAGATAGGAGTTTACCCTTAATAAATATTGGTCAATCACAGATGATCTAACAAGCTGCAAGACTCTTTTAGTGGGATTTTTGTCTCCAGTGTAGGTATGTTTTTCTAACCACTAACTTTGTATAATTGCCTGCAATGTGTTTAGTGAGTTCTGTTTTTAAAAAACACTGGTGCTTTTTGTATAGCACTTAAATGGGTGTCTCACCGTTGGTGTTTTTAAATTTTGATGCATTGTATAGCATGGTATTTATGTGTGTGATCTACAGGCAGACTCCTCCCCCTGATGAAGCCATAACAGCGAAGCACTGGGGTATTTTTCCTGTGTTTGAGTACAATATGCATGTGCACAGTTTATTTTATATGCTTTGATACTAATAAAGATTTCAAGATAAATTTGAGTGGGCTCGTTGTTTTTACCCTGGAGTGCAGTGGTGTTTGGACAGTGATTTGGAGTTTGGGATAGCCACCCCTTCTGACTGCACCCCACTAACTCTTCTGACTGCAACCAATGAAGTCTGGAGGTGGATTCTCATAGGACCCTGTGGGCATTGTGCAAAACCAGACACCCACCACCTTCATACCAGGATGCGCTGGGCCCTACCAGCCTTGCATGACTAACACAGTCTGGCTTTGCTCAAGGCCTAGCTGATGCTGCAGAAAATCAAAATACCCCCTCAGACACTGACCTCAGCAAGGGCATCTTATTAAGCTAATCAAGACATTTCCAACATCTCCTTGCCAAGACATTCATGAAAACTAAAAGCCCTCACAAAGTTGTCTTTAAACTTCATAAAACCTATTGTGTATCACAATACCATAAAGCTGTTTTGATTTTATCACTTGTGCCTCACACAATAACTTTTTATGAAACATTTGACAAGAGTAAAAGCAGGATTTATCTGAAAATAGGTTTTGACCCACGTATGTAATTCCTGTATAAAAAATCAAAATGTGCTTACTTACTTTACAAAAACAAAAGAAATAAATTGGCCACATAACATAAACTGCAAAACACAAAAGTTACAACCATGAAAACCACTTTGTTTTGAAATTCTTAATGTACAATCAGTAACTGCCATCTTTTTTTAATTCATTACCACCATTGTCAAGCCATGTTAACAATTCTTTAAATAGTTTTATACATATATTGAAAAATTATCTTCTTACTAATTGTCAATGTAAATGTTTTTCTAGTTAGACTTATTATATTGGTTATGTATATTTATACTGTATTGTCTATCATTCTATTCCCATATTGTACATCTATTAAATGTTCTGGTCACCCATGAAAATGGGTCCTTGGCTCATGGACTTTCTCGATTTTAAATAAACAAAACAAAAGCAAAATGTGTTGACTACCCAAAACTGAGGCCTCTCGCCACTTCAATATTCATTTTTCAGTGTGCAGGTTTTTCTGTTTTGTTTTGTTTCACGACAGCCAACTCTTGCAAAAATCTAATTTTTAACCTCTTGAAACCTAGTTTGATCAAGAAAACCAGGTAAAAATGTTTTCTCAAAACATTCATTTTCATTACTCCCCAAGTGCGAAAATGGAAGCAATTTTTTGAAATAACTCAAAAACAGAAAGTTACAAAAATTAACAAAAATTAACTTTGGGAAAAGGATCAAACCTGAAAGTTTCATATTTTAAAACCCAACCATTTTTGTGCTCCTGATGAGCAAAATGTTTTTTGTGTTACTGAGCAGAAAAAAAGGCTCTTAATGTTTAGGGTTTTATGTATATTCATTGTCATAGAACTATGCAACCACAAAACTGATCATTACATAGTTAATAGGATTCAGAGAACATGACACCAACTCATTGCATGCCAACTTTCAGGTGGGTGACAGACAATGAAACAACGACAGGATGAGGTAGAGGGTAAGCTGTTCTGGTCACGCCCCATGGGACCAACTGTAATGGTATTTGGGGAAGGGGGTGGCATGGGTGCCAGAGAGTGGGTGAGGGTGGGGTTTTCTTTTTAATTTCTTTTTTTTTGAAGGTATCAGCAATTGCGGATGGATGACAGCCAATAAGACAGTGTACAGTAGATGGAGGGCAGTACTGGTAACCCACTGTGGGACCCTTAAAAAGTATGCACTATGGTGGAGTTGTGGGGAAGGTGGATAGCATGGGTCCCTTAGGGTGGCTGAGGATTAGGAGTTGTGTTAAACTTAGGAGGAGGAGTCTTGTGAATGAAAGCCACTGTGGATGGTCACACAATGGCAGCAAAAGGCAAGGCATTTTGTTGTTGTTAATAAAAGCACACCTAATAGTGGGTTTGGGTACCTGGCACCAGCAAGGAATTTTCTAAAGGGGGGGTTATCTGACACCAAGATTGGGCATCTGGTATTGAATGTGTTTTTTTTTTTTTCAATTTTATTTGACAGGTGAATCACAAACAAAAAAAAATTCCAAAGCACTGTGTTCGGAGCAATGAAGCAGCAGGCAGGGGGCAAACATGATGGTTTTCTTATTTTTCATTCATTTTTTTTCTTTTTTAACAATTATTTTACCAGGCGAGACACACTAAGCTGAAAGCTTGTTTGCAGGTGCAACCTGGGAGCACAAGGAAGTTAAGTGACTTGCTCAGGGTCACACAGTATGCAAGTGGGGGCTGTGGGATTCAAACCCAGGTCTCCAGATTTGCAGCTCAGAGCCTTAAACAACTGCACCATACTGCCTCCATTCATGAGTCAGTCAGGAAAGAAAAAAAAGTGTTTTTTCAACAATTTGTTTCCTGGGGCTTGCACTTCCACAAATTCCACAGTTCTCAAATACTTACATAGTAATGGTTCTCAAACACATATAGAAATGTTAAATTTCTAATTTTCATTATGAAGCAAATAGAATGCCCTAGTCTGGGCCAATGTCTAATGCATTTGAAAGTTTAAGATTTTAAATCAGTGTATTTTTTCACTATTAAAGCACAAAAATAGTTTAAAAAAGGAGGGGGTGGTATGTCATTTGTACCCTCTGTAAATTAAAACCTAACTGACCAATTGTTTCAAAAACTGCTATGCACTTATTCTGTATGGCAGAGGAGGACCATGCCAATTTTCAAAAACTTAGCTTTTAAGACAGCTGAGTTCCAATCTATCACAAATGAGATGGTGTGTGTGTGGTTGTTTTAAAATCAACACTAACTTAACCCAAACATACTTGTGCTACTGTGCTAGATAATATGTAATGCGTACTGTATATATCATAGGTGCACAACAGTGCACCTACAGCAAGATTGAATTGAGGTTTCTATATACTATGAATCCCTGCTTTTAGACTCTTATACTGTATCTCAGCTGTTTTAGACCATAGGGCTGCAAAATGTGGCACACATCATTTTAATCCTAGCATCTCTTCACCTGCAAAAATTCAAATAATGATTTGTTTTTTACTTTTGAGTGTTTAAGTGTTGAAGTTATGGGACTACCATCGCATCGCTATCCTTTGTCCGCCTCTTGCTAAAATTCAGGAAAAAATTATCGATGCTCAACTTAAGTCTTATCTCAAGCTGAACAACTCTCTCTCCATGCACCAGCATGGCTTCCATAAATCACATGGCACCCACACAACATCAGACATCATTAGTTGTATGGACCAAGACCTTGTTACCAGTGCAATGTTCATTGGCATTACCAAGGCTTTTGACCTTGTTAATCATATCCTCATGTTGCATATGTTATTCATCTTTGGTCTTGACACTATATCTCTAATCTGGTTCATGAGCTATCTCACTGGGCACACTCAATGTGTCAAAAGAGCTGGCCAAACTTTTCATTTCAGTACCATAAAGGATGGGGTCAACAGGGATTCATTCTTGGCCCCTTTCTTGTTCTCTTTATTTATTCATGAGCTACCTCAACACTGCAGAGGTGCGTCAGTCCAACTGCACGCCGATGATGCCATCCTTTACTGGTCCTCCCCTGTCCCCACCACGTTAAACCACTTACTGCTGCAGGACTTCCTGAATCTCAAGACATGGTTTCTTAATAATCCCCTGGTTTTTTAATACTACAAAGATGAAATAGATGCTCTTCTTTCACCGGACTCCCAAGACTGCCTTCCTGCCCCACTGTTAATCCATTCCTCCCAGGGCAACCCTCCTGACATGGTTCAGTCCTCTAAATATCTGGGCATGACCTTGGACTCCCACCTCATCATTGACACCAATGTTTCATCAGTGGTCAAGACCCTCCATCAGAAGCTTGGAATGCTGCATTGTCTCAAGCCCTACCTAAAGCCTGCCTCCTGCCTTGCAATTGCTTCCTCCTCCCCCCTTCTCCCACTTATCTCCTATGGTGCTCCTCTCCTCCACTCTCCCCCCTTGCCAAGCTAAAACAAACATACCACAGGATTGCTCACTTTGCCCCAGGAGCTAATGCTAGGTATCACCACTGCTCTGTCCTTGGCACACTAGGCTGGCCTTCCTTAGAAGCCAGGCTGTAATTCTTCACCCTCGGCCTGACTTTCAAACGTATATATATTTACTCCTTCCTGCCTTATGCCCATCATCCAGTGAAAAACCATGACTAGACCATTAAGATCCACTTGCTTACCATTCCTCATTATCCCTAAACCTCATCTAGCTGTGGGTCTGCATGCCTTCACCTTCACTGGGCTTTCATACTGGAACTCTCTCCCTTCCTCTGTCCTGACCTGTACATCTATACATATGTTCAAACATTCTCTCAAATCCTACCTTGCCTCTGCTCAGCAATGTACTTGCTCCTGAGCCTTTCACTCCTCCCCTGTTGCTCACCCTTCCCCTCTCCTCTCGTCTTCTGGGTTCCTAACATGCAGCTTGCTTAACCCAGCCTTCAATACTTTGCTGTGTTTTGGTGCCACACGTCTCGCTATGATTATCTTGTTGAACTCAGCTGTAAATAAACTCTCTGTGCCTATAAACCCTGCATTCATTAATACCTAATGCATATGTACCTTGTTTTGGTATAATTTTTTTTTGGTTATTCATCTACTATTTGTATTCAATTGAAGCTGTAAATTAATTGCTGCCATTGCTATTACTGTTTTCCTTTTTTATGTTCATTCTTTTGTAAATGTGTCTGTGTACACTTACTGTATACTGTTATTTATTGTATCTCTGTACCTTCCTATTGTACCCCCACCCCAGGTTGCCACTGAAAAAGGGGTATTCTTACCCGGTTACCAAAATTCAAATAAATAAAATAAATAAATACATTTTTGCCCAATTAGCTCCTTCACTTTTGTATTAAAGGATAAGGTAAAAACAGCAAAACATTTAGGTATGAAGCCTACAGGTTAGTTAGATATCATGGAGAAATAGATCATTTGTTTTTTCTTTGTTAAAAAAATTTAGAATTAGAGATAATTACAATACATTGTTCATGAATGCTCAGTTCACCCCTCCAAAAAAAAAGCAGAAAAAAACACAATTATATTCATGTTAAAATTCTATACAAACAGAATTTTTAAGGTAAGATAACTTGTTAAATACTTAAAAGTTGAAGGTGACCTAGTGTTTGTGAGGGAAGGTCAGTATGAGTACACAATATATTTTTTAGTTATGATTAATTAATTATCTTTGATTACAAATGAAAATGTTCACATTAGAATTATTCAAAAAAATGTTTCTGTAAATTCTATGTGCTGCATGACTATTTTAAACAGGTTTTAAAAAATCACTCTGTGTGAAGATTTTGTTAATCTTTGTGGGGTAATAAGGTATTTAATTCCTTCGTGCTGCAGAGTGCTTTTGAATATCAATGTGCTGCATGCTGCTTCTGAGAACGGATGTGCTGCTCAATGGTTTTCAAAATCTGTGTGCAGTATGACAGTTTTTACTAAACAGTCACTCAAAAATGCTTCACAAAGGTTTTGAAAATCTATGTGCTGCACAATGATTTTGAGAATCTGCAGTATGTGTTGCATAAAGGTTTTGAAAATCTGCATGCTGCATGATAGTTTTGAAAATGTTTACATTGCACAATTTTGAAAATGTATATGCTTTTTGATGGTTTTCAGAATCTACATACTGCATGATAAAAACATAGAAACATAGAATTTGAAGGCAGAAAAGAACCGCTTGGCCTGTCTAGTCTGACCATTTTCCCTAACTGTTTTATATATGGCAGAGCCTAAATAATTTGCAGTTTTCTTGCTCTTTCCTATTGCTAGAGTTCTTCAGATACATTAGAGAAAGAAGGAAGAACAAGGACCAGATTGTGAGGAATAGGAAAGACGGAGGGTGGATGGGGGGGGAGGCAGAGGCATTAAATGAGTACTTCTATTCTGTGTTCATGGAGGAGAAAAGGGGCCAATACCCCAAGGGGGGTAAGATGGGTAGCGGTGGGAGAGGGTGACTGATAGGGATTTCAGAGGACAGAGTGAGGGAGGGCTTGAGGGCACTAAGGGTGGACAAGGCACTCGGACCAGATGGCATTCACCCTAGGATACTCAAGGAGCTAGCAGAGATCCTGGCAGGACCACTGACTGATGTGTTCAGTACCTCCTTGGACACAGGATGTGTACCACAGGACTGGAGGATGGCTCATGTAATGCCCATTCACAAGAGTGGCCCTCGGGATGAACCAGCAACTACAGGCCAGTGAGCCTCACATCCATTGTGGGGAAACTCATGGAGACAATCCTAAAGGAGGGGCTGCTGACCTTCTTGGAGGAGAATGGTCTCCAGGACATTCATCAAGATGGGTTTGTTTCAGGAAGATCTTGCCAGACAAATTGAATTGAGTAATATGACTAGGAGACCAGGGAACTGGACAAGAGACATGTGGTGGATGTGCTGTATTTGAACTTTAGCAAGGCCTTTGATTCCGTGCCATAAGGGAGGCGGGGGGAAGCTGGAATACATAGAGGTGGGATCAAAGATGGTCAGATGGACCATCAACTGACTGAATGGAAGGCAGCAGAGGGTGGTGGTGGTGGGGGAGCTCTCATCACCATGGGAAGTGTTGAGCATGGTGCCAGTTCTGTTCGGGATACTCATAGCTGATATCCCACATGGGGTCCGGAGCAGGATCAGTCTATTCACTGATGATACAAAGATGGAAGCAGTGGTAGATGACATCAAAGGGTGGAAGGGGTTGCAGGAGGACCTGACCAAACTACAGGAGTGGTCAGAAACATGGCAGGTAGGGTTCAGTGCCAAGAAGTGCAAGGTTGTGTACTTCAGAGTGAAGAACCAGGGGAGGAGCTGTCAGCTGGGAGGGGTACAACTGGAAAGTATAGAGGAGGCAAAAGATCTGAAGGTGGTTATAATGGGCAGCATGAATAACTCTGCCTAGTGCAGGCAGGTGGCAGCAAAGGCCAATAGAATGCTGGGCTGTATAGCGAGGGGAATCTCCACCAGGAGTAGGGAGGTGATCCTTCTCCTATACAGGTCCATGGTCGGGCTTCACCTGGAGTACTGTGTGCAGTACTGGCATCAGTTCCTGAAGAAGGATATCAAATTGTTGGAGATGGTGCAATGTAGGGCATCAAGGATGATCCAAGGATTAGAGGGAAAGCCCAATGAGGATAGATTGGGTGAGCTGAACAGGTACTCCCTGGAGGAGAGGAGGGATGGGGGAGTATGACTGAAACCTTTAAATACCTGAAGGGGATAAAAAAGGTTAATACCAGTGCTTAATTTGCGCCGGTGCTAGCTGGGGCTCAGCCCTGGTACCTCTTTTCATTCCAGGGCTCAGCGGCAACTCTTCTGTCTGACATTGCACTTGACTTTATTTAGTTTCAATTAAATATGCTGCAGCAGCACTCACAGAGTTCAAAGCTAAGCCAGAGAAGAAACAAGTCACTACTCAAGTCAGGCCCGATTGATCGCCAGACGAGTCCGCTTCTCCTCCTCGCCATTGTGAGCCAATCAGAAGTGCACGGCAGCTTGAATGTGGTGGCACTTGACGGTACGCACTGTCGCACTGCAGTCAGTGACTCGAGGAATGATGATGAGGATTGGAAGGAGCTATAGTACTCAAGTCAGGCCCGATTGATTGCCGGACGAGTCTGCTCCTCCTCCTCCTCTCCATTGTGAGCCAATCAGAAGTGCACGGTGGCTTGAATGTGGTGGCACTTGACGGCATGCACTGTCGCACTGCAGTTAATGACTCAAGGAATGATGAGGAGGATTGGAAGGATCTGAAGGAGCTATAATGTGATCACTCATCACTATGCAGCCAACTTGTGCTTGCTCGCTGGATGGATTTATTTTTGATGGTGACCCCTAGTGTGAGAACTTGGCTCAGGGCAGTGCAGTGCATTGAATCCCGATCAATCTATCCTTCAGTGGTCCTGTGAGGATCTCTTCTTGCTGACCAATGCTGTTTCCTGGCTGTTTGTGACTCTGTCTCTTGCTGCAGTCTAGTACCATGGTGTTAGTCCGTCTGTTACCTTACCGCTCCTAGTCACCGACTCCTCCCCACCTGACTGGCTGATCAATTCAAGGGCCATGACAAGACAGTTGTTACTTGTGTGAGCCATCCCACCGCCACCGGTCATGTTGGAACTTGGGAAAGGAGCCAGGAGGAGTGTTGGGAGCAGAAGTCACACAGAGCCAGCCAGGACTCATTTCAGACTGGAGAGAAGACTAGTGCGCTGCTGGTAAGGAGGTAGGTCATTGTCAGAATGACAGTCTCAATACATCAGGAGAGTGACGACCATTACATTTTCAGCATTGTGCCTTGAGAGTTGAAGAGTAAGTGTGTAAGAGAGCGAGAGAGAGAGCTCTCACCTTGACTGTCTGCTGCACAGTGCACTCGCTGTGGGTCAGGGTGGGCCTGGCTGGTCGGGTGTGAATTTGATCTAAATAAATCAGGGAGGGGAGTATAGCAAAAAATACCCACTGCCAGGGAATGAGAATAATAACCCCGGTCGGGGTAGAATACTGCTCCCCAGTTTTCAAGACAGGTGGATATAGACTAGAAAAAATGAAAGGGGGTATAGTATTTTTGTGACAGCGGCTGTGGGCAGAGGTTAGACTTATCAAATGTCTCAAACAAGCATGAAGCAGCCTGTTAAATGGTTTAGCTGAGTATGTTGCTAGCCTGCTGAAAGACTGTGTAGTAGCAGGCTGATGTGCTAGCCTGCTGAAAGTACCCCTCCAACACACACACAGGCTGAATGCTAGGCAGAGTAGGTGATTGCCGGCCACTTTCTGGTGGCTGCAGCAGGCCAGGCAGGTATCTGAGGTGTGTGGCTATGTCAATGTTGTTTCATTTATCAAGAAACTGGCAAGTGAGTGAGTGTATACAGTATGGAATGCTGCAGATACATACAGTGTATTTTATGTCTGAGTACAGTAAACAGACACAGGAAAATAGAACATGCTTTGGAGCAAAGGTTCAGAGGAGCCAGTGTCCATAGGGAGGGAGGTGAATCTTTATATAAAGGTTTTTAAAATTGCTCTAAAGGAGATGCAAACGTCTGTGTATCCGGCACCTGATACCTATGATTGTGGGGTGCCACTCTCAGTAGTATGTGCTGCTAAATCATAAGCATTAGCAGCACATATTACCAGCCACTGTTAAATCAATTAAATCCTTAATCCCCTTCACACAGTCGTCAGCCAAGGTCCTTTAACTGCTTTAACTACCTCTAAGGAATTAAATAATTATAACAGCTAAAAGGCAAAAAAAGGGAGTACAGGTATCCAATGGACTATTTTTTTATTTCTAGTAATAAGTGAGATTAAAGGGCATAACATATTGTTTCACAGTGGGCCAGCCTCCATGTGGTAGAATGCTATGGCACAGGCAAATACTGTATCACTAAGCAGCAAGGCTGACAAGCATGAAAGGCATCATCAATACAAGTTTGATAAAACCTAAAATACAAGGGGGAGGGAGGTTATCTTGGTATAATGGGAATAACGGCAATCTCACATAAGGGAGCTGGAAGGTGGAGTGCATACAAGCATAGCATAGGATGGTATAGAACCGGATCCTGCAACCGACCCGATATGAATGATTTTTTTACAAATGACTAGTGAGCTGAGCTCACTCACGTTAACTTGTACAAAGATCAGTAACATGTTCTGATGGGCCCCCAGAAGCCCTTGGGTTTTACAATGTCTGTTTTGAGTATTGTCGCTTTTATTGATGATAAAACACACTTCTGTTACAGGTTCCCTAGTACCTCCCCCTGACTCCTAGGGAAACAGTTTTTTTTTTTTACAATTTAAGCTTTATTAATACATTTCCATTATAAAGGGCAGTTACAGCAATTCGAATAGAAACATAGAATTTGACGGCAGATAAGGACCGCTTGGCCCACCCAGTCTGCCCATTTCCCTACCTACTGGATAAGCTGCAGATCCTAGTTAACCAGCAGCCTTCTTCCTACCCCACCCCCTAGAATGGCCTTATGACTGCCCCATGCATGCTTGAATTCCACCACTGATTTTGACCCCACAACCTCCTCCGGAAGGTCGCTCCATGCATCCACAACGCCTCTGTGGAAAAATACTTCTTAAATTATCTCTCTGGCTTCCCATCTTCAAATTCAGCCTCTTGTTCTTGCACACCCTTTTTTGAAAGATGCTACCTCTTGGATTTTGTTGATTCCCTTGAGGTACTTGAACGCTTCTATCATGTCCTCCTGTCCCTCCTTTCCTCATGGCTATACATATTAAGCTTCTTTCGCCTCTCTTCATATGTCTTCCGTGCAGACCCTGCACCATTTTAGTTGCCCTCCTCTGGACAGCTTCCATCCTGTCTATGTCTTTATGGAGATTGGGTCTCCAGAACTGCACACAGTACTCCAGATGGGGTCTCACCAGCTGTCTGTACAGAGGATAATAACTTCCTGTTTTCTACTGGTGATGCCTCCCTATGCATCCCAGTATCCCCCCAGCCCTCCTTGTTGCCCTCTCACATTGCTTGCCCACCTTTAGGTCATCTGATATGACTACCCGCTGGTCCCTTTCCATTTTTGTCATTGTTAGTATCTCACCCCCCATTGTGTACTCTTCCCCTGGGTTTTTGTTTCCCAGGTGCATTACCTTGCACTTCTTAGCATTGAATCTAAGCTGCCATACATTTGACCGTTCCTCTAACCTTGCCAAGTCCCTTCTCATCCTTTCCACCCCACCCTGTGCATCAACTCTGTTGCAGATCTTTGAGTCATCTGCAAAGAGATATACTTTTCCTTCCAGTCCCTCTGCAATGTCACTTATAAAGACATTGAAGAGGACCAGTCCTAATACTGAACCTTGCGGTACCCCACTAATAACCCTCCTAAACTGTGCCCTCACAAAACAATCAGCTAAAAGCTCTCACCCACCGCAGCGATGAGTGCCTTCCTGTCAGCAAGATGCCCTACACAACAATTTGACAGAGAAAATACCCTGCTAATCAAACAGAGAAAAATCCAGACATCCAAGTCAGACACAGGTAAACCTCTCCAGCCCCAAAACAGCCTGGTGGTTTGTTAGCCACAAAGAAAAATCAAATATGCAGTTATTTCAGCCCTTCTGAAGATGCTGACAAGATAAGTAGTTTTGAAAACCCCCTTCCTGAATTAAAAACTAAAATAATTAAACACAAAGCAATACCAATATAAAAGTAAGGAAAACTTCTCTCAGATGTAAGCAAGAGAGAGAGATATTAGTTACAGATATCTAGTCCAATATACTATATCCCATGCAGCTTCTCAGTTGTTTCAAAGCACACCCAGTACACAAC
Organism: Neoceratodus forsteri; assembly: GCA_016271365.2. Lineage (NCBI taxonomy): Eukaryota > Metazoa > Chordata > Ceratodontiformes > Ceratodontidae > Neoceratodus > Neoceratodus forsteri. The sequence continues at coordinate 380,251,099 of CM057449.1, forward strand.
TTGGAAGAAGATGGACTTCATTGTGATTGAATTGTGACATAGCTCTAGAACAGTGAGAACTGCCCAACCCACCCTCCCACCCCATCCCCCTTACAGCAGCAACAAAATTGATCACCCTGATGTGCAGTGCATAACATAATGGTACACATGGGTAAACCAGAGTGAGATATAAGATCAGTGAGGTAACAAGAGTAAAGTGTGAAGGGGATCCCATATTCTACTGTATGTTTCTAGTCTGTTATGAAGACTTGCAATTGCCTTCTCTATTCGAAAGTTAGCAGTGATTTCATGTAGCCATTCCTAGAAGGAAGGAGCCGATTGTTCCTTCTAATGACGTAGTATAAGTTTCTTCACTGAGAGCGCAACCATAGAAATATGGTACTTCCTAGCTCTAGCACTGACCAGGGACATGTCCCCTAGAAGACACACCTCTGGAGTGAAATACTCCTGTTGGCCCAGTAGGGGATCAAGGGACATCTTAATTGAATTCCATAAGGAAGAAACTTTGGGACAGGACCAGAACATGTGCAAGAGAGTACCCTCTTCTTGCAGACACTTAGTACATGAACTAGAGTTCGAGAAGCCCCATTTTTTTAATTTGGTAGGGGTACAATACATGTTATGTAGAATGTCTTATTGCATGAGACGCAGCCTATCTTGGGAAACATACTTATGACAGGATCTCCATAGGGACTGCCAGTCCAACTGGTATTGAGGGAGGAGTGAATTCCAGAGACTAGTAGGTCCAAAGGTGTTCCCATATTTTTTATAGTACAGCACCCTGTATAGCTTGGATACTATGCCTGAAGATCTGGACAATAGGGAGATTTCAGGAATCAATGCTGATACCTTCTGAGAGGGGGGGAGGACTCCCCAGGGCTACAGTGAGGAGGTGTCTTATTTGCATAACTTTAAAATGAGATGAGCCTGGAATACGAAACTTGTCAAAAATTCCACGTGAGGACAACCAGTGTCCTTCCCCATCTAACAGGGAAAGCAGTTTTCCATTGCCTAGTTGGGGCAACCAGCGAGGAGGAATCCACCTTCCACTAAGAGTGAAAGATGGGGAATTCCAGATAGACTGAGCTAAGTCGGTCTGTGGGGAATAATGAAGAAATAAACATAACTGTGTATAAACTTTTAAAGAGGTACTTATCGTGGCACAGTTGGTCATCTTTACATGTGACAACTTGAGGTAAAATAAGTTTGAGGGAACCAGACATTTAGATTGAGTTGCATCTAACTCAATCTTAAGCCACACTGGTTGTGCCATTTCAGGGCCTGGAGAGATCCATCTCAGACAATATGCTACATGACTAGCTCAGTAGTATAGTGCCATATGGGGAATCCTCAGCCCCCCCCTCAGATTTCGGGGCAGCTAGTTTATGATAGGCCAACCGAGGATGTTTATCTGCCCAGATAAATCTGGTAAATATACTGTGCAGTTTCTTAAACCAGTGCATGGGGATAAAGGAGTTGAGAAGGGATAAGGGGTAATAAATTCTAGGAAATACATTCATCTTAATAATGTTAACCCTGCCCCATAATGATATGGGAAGTTTAGCACATCTGTCAAGGTCTTGCATGATAACCTGTGAGAGAGAGAATCTAGATTATCTTTGACCCATCTTAAGGGGTTGCGGGATAGCTTTATGCCCAGATATTTAATTACTCTAGGAGTCCAACCTATACCTAGGGGCAAATGTCATCCTTAAATACCTTGTGATTTAATGGGAAAAATAAGGATTTGCTAGCATTCAACTTATAATTGGATAGCACACTGAACCTAGCTATTTCATTCAGTAAGGGTGGTATTGAAGAAACCGGATGGGAGAGATATATCAGCAGATCATCTGCATATGCAGTGAGTTTAATCTCATGACGCCCAACTCTGATACCTTGTATAGAGATATTTTGGAGAATGTTTTGGATGAGGGGTTCCAGATATAGGTTAAACAAGAGAGGCGATAGGGGGCAACCCTGCCTAGTACCTGAATGGAGTGAGAAGTAGTTTGAGAAGGCCCTGTTAGCTGAGATTCTTGCTATAGGGGATTTATATAGTGCAGCAACCCAAGAGATGAATACTGGAGGAAAGTTAAAGGCATTCAATACCTTAAAGAGAATACTCCAATTCACCTGGTCAAATGCCTTCTCGGCGTCCAAGGAGATCAAACCTGCAGGGAAATCAGCATCTCTGGAAGCTGAGAAGACATGGGATAACGTTCGCAGATGATCCGCTGAAGAGCGTCCCTTCATGAAGCCTACCTGATTCATACCTATTAACTCAGGGAGCACCATGGATAACCTGTTAGCTAAAATCTTTGAAAGGATCTTGATATCCTGATTTAGGAGGGATATAGGCCTGTAGCTCTGGAAACAGTTTTTTCACCTGGACGGAGTCAGAATATTGGAGACTCTCACTCACCTTATTAAGCAACAACAATATGTACCACATAGCATCTTTGCCTGGCACTGTATGGTGCTCAGTGGCCTGGGGTTCGATAAGTCTTAGACCCTGTCATATGATCAAATGTTCTTACTTGAGCAGCTAACCTCCCACTGTAACAAATTAATTGCAGGCTCATAGTTATAATGTTATAGGTTGGCCAGAAGCACTTGGGTTTTGGATGCTCTGTGGTGAGTTTTGGGGCTTTTATTGAAGATAAAGCACACTTCTGTAACAGGAACATGCAACAAAAGTATGTTTTATCTTCAGTAAAATCCCACAAACACACCATGGAGCATCCAAAACCCAAGAGCTTCTGGGGGACTACCAGCCCCCACTCCCCTGGCCTTTGTAGCATCTCGGCACAGTGCCATTGCTTCTACATGCCCATGTTCCTTTACCTAAAAAAACTTTTAATGCTTCAGTTTTAATTGGTTCTTCTACTACTTGTACCATGCAAGATGCTATGTGGAACATTTTGTTGCTTAGTAAGGTCAGCCAGAGTCTCCAATACCATAACTCTGAGTTATGGTACTGGAGACTCTGGGTAACTCCCCCCAAAGCATTCTTCCCCTAGATTCAGGGGAGGGAACCTGATACAGAAATGTATTTTATTTGCAATATAACCCCAGCCAAAATTCACCACAGAGCATCTAAAACCAAAGAGCTGGCCTTTGGGTCAATTCAAAGCATCTTGCCCTTTATATAAGCCTACGATCCTTTATTGGCAGTCAGCCAGACTCTTCAATACCCTGACTCTCCCCCACAAAAACAAATTCTTACCCTGGATTCAGGGGTAGAGAACCTGACACGAAATGTGTTTTATCTTCAATATAACCCTAAAACTCACACAGAGTATCTAAAATACAGTTAGCGGAGGGGGTCAGGCCCCAGACCCCCAGCCTTTGGTGTTTAGATTCAGAGCCTTGGCACCTCTTTCTTTACAAATTAAGCACTGGTTAATACAGAAGGGATCCTCAAGCTTAGTAGAGAGGGAGGGATATGAGAGGTCATCAGCTGAAGTTGGAGGAGGGAAGCTTCAGGAAGGATATCAGGAGACATTTTTTTCACAGAAACGGTGGTGGACAGATGGAGTGCTCTAACTGAGAAGATAGTTTCCTGTAGAATGGTGGATAGCTTTAAGAGGGGTTGGGATAGAGTAAGGGGGTGTTAAGCTAAAGGGGGGGAGAAGGGTAGGGCAGCTGCAGATTGAGGGGCTAGCTGCACATTCGAGCAGACTTGATAGATCACATAGGCCTGTTCTGCTGGCATTTTTGAATGTTCATATGTTTGTAGAGTTCCTTTATGTCTGTCCCATGTGTTTTTAAATTTTCCTACTGTTTTTGCCCCTACAACCTCTGCCAGGAGGCTGTTCCATGGAGCCACCACCCTTTCCATGAAAAAATACTTTCTCACGTTACCCCTGAATCTACCCCCCTCTATCTTCATATCATGGACCCTTGTTCTTGAACATCTTTTTTTTTAAAGATGCTACTCTCTTGTATCTTATTTTTACACCCTTGAGGTACTTGAAAGTCTGTATCTTATCCCCTCTCTCTCTTTCCTCTCCTCCAGAAAATACATATTTAGATCCTCCAGTCTCCCTCTCATATGACTTTTGCTGCAGCCCCTACACCATTTTTGTCACCCTTCCCTGAACCACTTTTACTCTGGCTATGTCTTTCTGGAGATGCAGCCTCCAGAACTGGACACAGTACTCTAGATGAGATCTCACCAATGTTCTATACAGTGGCATCACCTTCTCCTTCTTTCTGCTGGAGATACCTCTCCCTGTGCACCCCAGCATTCCACTGACTCTCCTCGTGAGCCTTCTCACATTGTTTGGTAACCTTTAGATCATCAGATATGATTACTCCCAGGTCCCGTTCCTGTTTGGTGGCTATCAGTACCACCCCCCTCCATCATGTATGCCTCCCCACATTTCTGTGCCTCAAGTGCATTATCTTGCACTTCTTTCCATTGAATCTTAGCTGCCACACCCTTGACCACTCTTCAAGCTTGCTTAGGTCTCTTCCCATTCTCTCTATCCTTCCTGGAGTGTCCACCCTGTTGCAGATCTTCATGTCATCTGAAAAGAGACACACCTTCCCTTCCAGCCCCTCTGTAATGTTGCTTATAGAGACATTAGAGGACTGGTCCAAGCACTAATCCCTGCGGGACCCCACTGGTCACCCCCCTCACTTTGGATTAAAGTCCATTCACCACAACTCTCTATGTCCTATCACTCAGCCAATTTTTGATCCAGTTTACCACCCTGGGACCCACTCCCAGGCTGCCCAGCTTGTTTACTAGTCTCTTATGTGGGACGGTGTCGAACGCCCTGCTGAAATCCAGGTAGGCCACATTCACTGCCTCTCCCTGATCCACCTCCCTAGTCACCCAGTCAAAGAAATCTATCAGATTTGTTTGACACGTTTTTAAAATCTTCATGCTGCAGAATGAGTTTTGAAATCTATGTGCCTCTTGATCATTTTCAAAATCTACATGCTGTACAAACATTTTCATATTGAAAACCTACATGCTGAGCAAAGGCTTTTACTTAGTGTTAAAGTTCCACATCAACCAAAACTTCAATATAGAATAATTTATTAAATACTTAAAAAGGGTGATATTGTACTATTTGAGAGGGAGAGGGAGAGGTATAGCTAGACACACAATGGGCCCTATGTATCACCAGGCTTGGTACTGACGAGAAAGTGCATGCACCAAGACATGCAACTGCTCACCATACACCTGGCCCCAGCGGGACATGCAGGGCTCAGAGACACTATCTCTGGCTGGACTGATGCACAGCCTAGGGGCTGGACCCTGAACTGGACCATGGACCTCCAATCAGAAAGTCCAGATGGTCCTATAATAAATTCCCTGCTCTGCAGGAGCAGCAGATCATGTTAAATGGTAGTTCATGAAAGGACTGCTGTATCCCCTTCAGCAGAAGTGCTTCAAGCTTTTCAAAGGACAGAAAGGGTCCTGCAAGATGTATGTCAGGAGTTTCCTCATGCTTTGCACAGGGTCTGAAAGGCAATATGTAAAAAACGTTACCAAATAAAGAATTTCATGGCAAAAAAAACAAACAAAAAACAACTATTATTGCTTATTAAGGTTGATTCCACACACAACTCAGAACCCACAAAGGTTAGAAATTACCTATTTGAGTTATTAAGCCAATGTATACAAAGTTTGGAAATGTAGTATTAAATTTGGTAAGCCCAGCTCCCATACCCCTCCAACCTCCTCTACTCTCACGACCCAAGGCCAAGCTACAGGTGCAGGGCCATGCATCAATGGTGTGGTATCCTATCCAGGGCCAACATATTCTAAATTTATAAAAGCAACCCTCAATCCCAACCCCTCCCCCCTACCCTGCCATCACCCAAGACCAAGCTACAGTTCTGGCCCCATGGTGCTGTAGATGGCTGTGCTTGTTTATGTGAGTCTCTGAAGGCCCAGTGCTAAGTTGTGTTGCCACACTGTTGTATGTTTGTTGTTGCACAGTGTTGTGAACCCTGCGAATAGTAGCACATTTATTTAACAGCAATATTTTGTGTCATAGATTGCCCAAAACTGTATATGGCATCCACTTGCAACTTATTTTATGTAGGTACAAGAAGACCGTGAATAAAATAGTATACAGTACATGCCTAAACAACATGTAATGTGCTTTGACTATTTCCAAGAATGTTTACTAAAGAAAGCAAGTTACAAGCATGGATTGTATACTTCTACATTTCTAACATATCTGTCACTTTGTGCAGAGTGTATAATATTGTGTTAATAGTATGCCACATGTCATTACTGTATGTAAACCTCCACAGGTGTGTCCTAGAAGTATTGTTATTACAGATATGTAATTTTTTACCTTCATATACACATTACTGGGGGAGCCTCTGGAGTTCATGGAGAAATTTAAGTATCTTGGTTTTGGATAGACCACAAATTGTCCTTTGTCCATTATATCGATGAACTCTCAAAAAAACTGAAACAGAGAATCTGTCTCTTATTCCATATTAGAAATCTTCTAAAGCTAGAAGCTAAAACTAGGTTGGCCCAGACTACATTCTTGCCTCTTTTAGATTATGCTGATTTCCTGTATGGTCAAGACCCAAAGCTTGCCCTTTCTAACCTGGATGTACTATACCATTGAGCTATACACTTCATAACTGGTCTCTCTTATGCCGCATACCACTATGAACTCTATGCCAAGGTAGGGTGAAGCTCATTAACATTCAGATGACAAAAGAACGCAGTGCTCTGGACCTACAGAGCAATCACTAATATGGTTCTGCATTATATTGTGAGTTGCCTACCCACCTGTAGGGTTGGAAACTACAACTTGAGAAGCCTCTCTTACATCTCACTATTCATCCCTAAGGTAAGAACCAGATATGGCAAATCTGCAATAAGTCATACTCTTCCTGTCATTTGGAACACAATACAGAAAACTCTAAAGTTGTCGATCCCTGTAAAACTGAGTTTCTTCAAATCCCTTTACTAACGTTATTTTTCAGAAACCTCTACTTGCTTCCATTAACGGAACTCTTACCACATCTATCCTAGGATTAAGATCTATCTATCATAAGCTCCTCTCCCATATTTCTTTTTTGTGCCTTGCCCCTTTTCACATCATACTATTACCCTGACCTGTTCCCTAAACTATGTAATGCCCTTCCCAAATGTATCACTCTTCCTCCCTCTCTAGCTTTGCCCCCTTCCTCTTTCTACTCCCCCTTCTCCTTACCCTTTCTTGCTGCATAGGTTCCTGTCTCAGCTAATGTACATAGGTTTTTGTACCATAATATGTATGCTACTTTTGTCTAAGATATGTGCACTTTCTCCTTGTTTACGCTAGCGTTACTGCATGGTATGAACCCTAATTTGTTGTAACATTGTATATATATATATATATCTGCCCTGTGAATTACTGTGTTGTTATACTTCCAGTTGTTGTAACATTGTATATACTGTGAATGGCTAGGCTCATCTTGTAAATGAGTACTTCTCAGTGATGTTCACCTGGTTAAATAAAGATTGATTGATTGATTGATATGAACCACTAAACCTGTGTGCCATGACTCCGGATCTGTATCTTGGCCTTAGATAATGGGGGGTATGGTAGTTAGAATTAACAGCCCTAATGGTGTACTTCCAAACCTTTGGGGCATTGACTTGACAACCCTCACAGGTCATTTCCAACCTTTATAAGGCTGTGCGTTTGTGCAGTAGCAACCCTAATAAGTATTAATGTAGTTTTTTGCTGTGTATAAAAAGTGAGAGATAGATAAATAGAGACACATATTTATAACATTTAGGTGGATGTAGGGAATTTTTGACAAGACTATTAGTTTACTTATTATAGCAGATAATCCACAAATGATGACGCATCATTTATCACCATAGTGGGTCCATCATTCACATTCATCTCCACTTTGGATAGGTCACAAATGAACATTTAATGAGCTAGTAAGGCAAAATGAAAAGCAGGCATAACATTTTAGTAATTTTTAAAAGTAATCATTTACTACTTTTGATTTGTGAAATTGTTTTCCTTTTTCTATATGCACATTTAATATTTTTTCTACCTAATAGCACTGGGAGTAATGTGAAAAGCAGTGCTTTACCTGGAAGCACATATCCAGTTCTATTCCTCAAACTACATTATTAGCATGTGATCTCATTCATTGTCACATCATAAGCCCTGCTATCTGACTGGTAACATGTCACAAGTTACCCATTAAACACAGGGAAACTGACTATCTTGGTTACTAGAGATGTCACACAGTTAACGATGACCCAATGCTGATGACGTACTGAGAGGAATAGAACTGATTATGTCAGCCTCTATGTAGAGTGCTGTTCCGCATATCATGGTGGAAAATCTTGTAATTAGCAAAACAGAAAAGAAAAAAAATGCCATACTTCAGATACTGTATAAGAAGTAATAGCTGACTATGTCTGAAGTTACTAGAATACTAGCTCTTTAAAGCCGGCAGAAAATGATTGTCTAAATGGCAGCCATTTGTAATAGTCCTATTTTTGGAAACTATAATTATACCCAAAAGTAATCCATATTTAATAGTTCCTGGATAAAAGAGTGTAAGAAATAGAGGATAAAGTATGGGTCTGGGTGCGTAACGAAAATTTACACACACCAGAGGGGTTTGATACTACATAAACACCGACAGCGAAGCTCGAGGGGTTTATGCGTAGCATCAAACCCCGGGGGTGTGTGTAAATTCGAGTTTACACATACCCAGACCCATATTTTATTTTATATAATTGTTAGGTTTCTCTTTTTCCCCTCAACAATTATAAAAGAGGCTGCTATGCGCTGCAGTCCAACTATGGCATGGGGCGCTGTTGGCTTGCAGTTTTATTTCAAACATTTTGTGGGCAATCTGGTAGCAAATGTGGTACAGTACATGTAAGTTATTTTACAGTGTTACTCATGAGTGTTCCTGGCAGTTTATATCCATGCTGGGTTTACAGTTTGTGAGACAGTGACCGAGAATCGAGGAAGTTCAAGTGGGCGCATGTGCAGAGTGGGGGAAACCATGCGCATGTTTGCCGTTATAAACACTCCTTTATATTGGCAAATTATGCCATGGTTTCCCTATGGCAAAAATAGGAAGCCGTCTTATGGTATAGAATATATGGCTGAGTGTGTAACCAGAATTTAACACACTCAAGGTGTGGGATGCTACATAAGGTTTATAAAAGCATCCCACACTGAGGGTGTGTGCAAAATTCTAGTTTTCCACCCACCCACCCATATATTATTTTATTTAATTAATGGTTATCATTGTTTTTTTGGTTAGTACAGCTGAATCAGTGCAGCACTTCGGTCAGAGAGAGACATAAACACACACACACACACACACACACACACATGCACTGCTTGTTTCTCACTTTTCAGGATAGGCATAGTTTTTTTTTTCTTTACTTTCTTATTACATTACATTACAGTGCGAATCACATTGGAAATGTTTTAGTTAGTATGTCGTGGTCCATTTTAGTCATGCTATGTGCAGAAGCGGCTCTCGAGATGTACCAATGGCAGAATCAACCAGATAGACTTTTATTGTTTTGAAGGCAGGATCAAGCAGATATATATTAAAAATATTTAAAAAGTTATCTGCCTTTATGGTGTGAGGTAAAGTTTGAGTGTTAGTTCTGGTGCACGGTAACAGAGCCGCCATCTTGTGTGAGATGTTTAGTCCACCCTCAGACAGAGTAAGCACCAATGAGCTTTCTGTGGGGGAGCTGATTGACAGGTACTGGTTACAACCTCCCGATTGTAACCAAAAATATCATCCGGGAGGTTGTAAATGGAGATAAAATTACTGTTATCCATGCATAAAAAATGATCACCATTAATTAAATGTAGTTTGCATTGTTTTTTTTTGTTTGTTTTTTTTTTGATGTTCTGTACAGTTCTTTAATGGAATCAGTTATTTAGAGTTTTCACTATATCACAGTTTGAACACATAATTTGAGCTGTACTGTGATAAGTCACCAGCATATGCTTATCATTCTGTACACAAATTCTGAAGTAAAGAAAACTCCAAATTATTGATTCTGTGATGAGAAGTGTATAGAATGTTGTTATTTTTTTACATATTTTTTCTCCCAGGGCATTGGTTGGGTACTCTCTCCACACCTGCCAGTCCCAGTCCCACTTGTGGAGACCCAACCAGTAACCTGGCCAGGCTTCTGAGGCCCACCTGTGGCACACATTGCTGTGCTGCTCCCAATGACCCTCCCAAGACTGGATCCACCATAAGTAACCTTGGCATTATTGCCCCACTATCCAACTGGCCACCCACAGTGGGGGTGAAGGCCAGGAGGATCCCCCTGATTGGTGGTGGTGTCAGTCTAGTGTTGAGCATGGTGACAGCAAGCAGATGCTTCATCTTCCCTTAGCCAGTCCCAAGCTTTTGTGCCCTTTAGTTCTGCCTCCTCCAGGAGTGTGTCTCATCATTGGGTGCTGGCAAACCAATGCATCAATATTGCTCAACGCTCACTCCAAGCTCCCTCCCTCACTAACAACTTTCCCTGCACTGCCAGCCATGGTCACCCAAATGGTGGTAGAGCAGTTGAACAGCGAGATCCCCCCCAAGAGGACTGCGTCCCTTGGGACACTCACTTCTCCTTCCTCTTGACAGCCCTGGCTCATTCCTGAACCTGGGTCTTTTGCATCACAAGCAGTAGTGCTGCTGCTGCATCAATGGGCCAGCTATAGATTGTTGCCCTTAAAAGAAATTAATACCGAAAAGTTTTTTACATCAGTATGTAATCAAGATAGTAAATATGGACTTTTTGGAGGCAAAAATTTATTTTCTGTACAGTAGTAGGAACATTAGAAACAGCTACCAATTTAATCAGTGGACCTGCAGCTAGACCAATCCCAGACAGCATTAATGGCCTCTCCTCCAGTGAAAACAGAACAGTGGAATCAAACAAAAATGTTTGAATTAAGGTTTCTTTAAATGTTGATAAAAATAACTAGTTTAAAAGCTTTGCTGTTTTAAATATATTGTATAAATTCAAACATGCAATAATCTGACGGACAATATGCCATTTATCATTCTTTGTGAGGGGAAAGAAATTTCATAAATTGTTTGCTGCTTTTAACACTGGTGACTTATAATTCTGCCCCCTCACTCATAAAAATAAGTGGCATATTCTGAGTCAGGCCATTGTGTATCCTATATATGTATTATTTGCAAAAAACATCGTTATTGCACTAGCTTGGGTTGAAGCAACAAAAGTAGGGAAATGTGGCGTTAGGGTTTCCAACCCTAACACCTCACCCCCACCCTGCAGGCGGCAACAGGTGTAGGGGTGTGCCTTGGGGTTGCCAGCCTTAATGCTCATCCCATTCCATGAGTAAATAAGCTGAGATGGGTACAATATATTAGAATGGGGTGAACAGTAGGGTTGACATCCCCAAGGCCACACCTGTTGCTGCCTGCAGGGTGGGGAGTAGGATGTTAGGGTTGGAAACCCTAACACCACATTTCCCTACTATTGTCACTTCAACCCTAACTAATACAATAATTAGTTTTTTATAAAGAATTTCCTTACTTTTTGAGATAGTATAATTGTATCCTTATTTGAGCTACAGGAGTCAGAAGAAGATAGGTACAGCAAATGTCAAATGAACATTTTCATTTGAAGCAACATTTTCACTTGATATAGTAGTTCATAACTTTTGAAGGGCTGAATATGTTTGCACTAAACCAACAGAAGATACATCTCTGGACCTTCCCCTTTGTACCCTGAAAATTGCAGAGCAAAATTCCAAAGCACATGGGAGCAACAGGCTACAGGAATCAGAAGAAGATAGGTGCAGATGGTGTAAATATAGTCTAATTTTTCTGTGGGAGTGCAGGACCTCTTGGGCCCAGCGCTTCCATTTGTAGTAAAAGAGGAACAAAGGTGACTGTATAGCCTTCTTATTACCCCATCTCATGAACTCCATTATGAAAATGTTGAAATCTCTGCCAAAACATGATTCTGTGCCAGTCACAGGTGCAAAAACACAGTTTGGTCAGGGTTAAAACAATGACAGTTGTCACATTCATGAGGTGGTGTAAAAAGATGGTTATGTTCAACATTTGGGGTCAAAATATTTAAAATTGCCAAAGTTATGAGCAAGCTTAACAAAATTTCAGTTTATGTGCATAACAGTGCCATTTTTGCATATTTGTCCCAAATTTTCAACATAGCCTTCTTATGACCCAACCTCCATGAAAAAGGTTGATGAAAATGTTCAAATCCCGCCCAAAAGGTGATTTCACTAATTGACTGAGAAATCACTTTTTGGGCTGCATTTACATAATTCCACCCACATTGTTCAGGAGGTGGGGTCTCAAAATGGCCATGTTTAAAATGTGGGCTCAAAACATGCAAAAATGGCAGTTAAGTCACAAAGGTGAAAACCCCTTTGAAATACACTGAACTGCACTTACCACTTGTTCTCATATTGCAGTCAACAATTCCAGCAGCAGGACATGTGTTCCATTGGAGAATAGATCTTTACCCCAGGACCTGTTCAGGTGAGTGAGGGTGTATGTGTGCGGGGGTTATGGGGTGGTCAGTGCTCAGTAAGAAGTCAAGGGTGGGTTGCAGGTGGTTCAGTGACTCATTTGTTCCTCTGATGAGTCATTTGTTCCTCCCAGTATACATAATGAAACACTTTGCCCCTTAACAGTTTAGATTAAGGGCTTTTAAGCCCAAAAATAGGGTGGACAAAGAGAAGTATTTAATTCCATTAGTAAGCTCCAGCAGGAGAGGCTGCTCAGCTTTCAGTAATAAGCTGACTTTCACTTTCTGCTTACTGATTGGCCATTCATTTCTTCCAGCTGGGCTATTTTTTATTAAAAAAATAAACAATGCAATTGTCCCATAGTGTGGCAAGATAGGCACAGGGGAGCCCACCTCCCTGATCCTAGCATACTGCCTGTCTTGCACATTTTCACAACAGTTGCAGGGGGGGGAAAGAGCGATAGAGAGAGCACGAGAAGAGAGAGAGAGAGAGAGAGAGAGAGGCTACTTCTGAATAACATTTTCTGCAGTTCTCCCATTCACTGCCCCTCTCTCATTCGTAGTACCCCAATGAATACCCTAAACACTAAACTGACCCATCAGTTTATCATATGGCTTTTTAAGCCAAAAAAGAGGGTGAGCAGAGGGTCTGTTTAATTTTTATATCCATTCAAGCTCTGAGAACAAAGCAGCTGCTTGGCATGCAGCAACAAGCTGAAACATTACTTTTCCATTTATATATTTATTTATTTACATCATCATTTCCCCATGCTGGGGCACTATTCAAGTGGAGCTCACCACACACAAATGAAGGGAAGATGCAAAGGAACCTCTTTTCCCCAATCCTAGTGCACCTCGTACACTCAATGCAGTGTGTTACAGAGTGCTGGGGTTGGGGGAAAGAGAGAGATGGGATAAGATACAGACTTTCATCTGTGTCATAATTTTTCCCATGACTGTTTCACTCATCTCCCTGCTCTTTCCAGCAGTACAACTCCAGGGCTTTCTTAAGCTCAAAGGAGATTGACCAGTCAACAATAAAATTTATTTTAAAAACTCATAAGGGGAGCTGCTGCCTGCACACCAAATGGCTGCTCTGCAAGGTGTTCTGCTCTCAGGAGCGTATTTTAGCAAAGAGAGCTGAGAGGCTCATTTTGGGTCTGAACACCTACTGTAAAGAAATAAACAACATTTAAATAAAATATATACTTTCTCCACAGGAGGAGAAAGTAAAAACCCCAGTTTCATTCATCTTTTCTCCTAGAGGGAAAACAGCTTTTCATGGGTCGCACCTGGAATCGAGCCTCTGCTCAGTGTGCGTTTCCTGGTTACCACATGTTTAAATAAATAAATAAATAATCGATAACATTCTCGTCTAGTGCTTTTACATAACGGCACCTCTTCATTGCGGTCACAGCTTTCTTTGACAGCAGTTCCTACACAGTACAAAACATTTTCAGTGTTCTTAAGCTATAAACCATATTTTAGTCTATGAGGGTTGCATAACAACATTTAAATAAAAGCATGGCTCATATTTTAAATAGGGAGGTGCCACTAGACACTTCGATATCAGCAAATGAGAAATAATTTTTCCCCTCATGAAAAAGGATCTTTTTTTTTGTGACACGTCATACAAAAAAATACTTTTTTCATATCATGAGTCACGAAAAAAGATTTATAATCTTAAAAAAACAACATCTCAAGGACATTTTTCCAACAATTAAGTGTAGAATCCAGCTAATGGCATCCTGATAAGCAAGCTACATGTCTTGGTTGCTCTTCAGAATGTCATTTTTGTGGTTTTTCAAATTTGAATGGCAAACAAGATGGTGGCATATGAAAAACATTGCGATAAAGGGTTCCATACATAACATTATTCAGCTATTTTGAAGTGTCAACTGAGCATGCTCAGAATCCAAATTTTTAAAATGTAGTAACTTTGGAATGGATGAATATGCTTTCACCAATCCAGTGAAAGGCACTTCTGTGGGCCAAGCCTTTTCTACCCAGAAAATGTCAGACCAAAATTCCAAATCATCTGGGTGCTATGTGATGGGAAAAATGAAAAAAAAAAACCAGCCCAATAATGGTGATTTTCTGCATTTATTTGCTATCTACATCTCGGAATCTGCACATCCTACGAGGGCAAAACTTGGCATACGAAGAGATCTACTCTATGAGACATAGCATGTAAAACTTTGCAAATCTGTAGAATGATTGCGAAGTTATTAAAATGCAAAAATTGGGGTTTAACATTAAAGTGCTTCCTCAGCCCTAACTATAGTAGCTCTACTGGTGCCACTATTATATATATATATATATATATATATATATAAGACAAAGAACCTCTGTGTGCAAACACTGAGGTAAGGAGTTACCAAAAGGGCATTTGGCTGGGAAGCCAAGTTTCAAGAAAATACAAATCACACATGCCCCACAATGCAAAGCATCATGGGCTACATATGCAAATCACCACAGAATGTTATGCTGGTCCAACTTTAAGCAGAATTGCATGGTGCCGAAATATATGTATATATGCATACTGTATATATATATATATATATATATATATATATATATATATATATATATTTATATGCAACACCTGTGAATATATATAGAATATGTATATATCTATATCTATATATATATATATAAATATATATATATATATATATATATATACAGATATTATTTATTTATTTATTGAAATGTTTCACTAGGAGGGCACACTGAACAACAAGTTGCTCATCCCATGGTGTGACCTGAGGGGAGGGGGGTTACATAGGGTTGTGAAGGATGATCAGTCACAATAGTATGTGGGTAGTACAAACAATACAACAGTGTAAGATTATGCAACAGCTGGGACACAAGTTATTGTACAATAAACAGTAGTGAAACATTGGGTAAATTAAAGTACATGTCCAAAATCATACAAAAGAACATATAAACATACAAAACAGTAATAATGTAACAGAACCATTTATAATGCATGAGTGTACCAGGAGCAGGCTTGAGGTAGTACGCAAGTGGTGTTGGAGTAAAAAGGATGGGGTAGGCTGTGCACATGGATGTCCTAGAAGGGCAGGTGGAGAAGAGAGGGGGGAGAAGCAAGGAGAGGGGGGAGAGGCAAGAACTGAACATGAGGAGAAGGGGTAGTCATTTCCTGATTCATCCTTCACGGTGTTGAGAACCCTGCTGGGGAGGGTCAGGGTAGGAATGCAGAAACTGGGGATAGATATTAAGGAGGGTTAAAGCAGGAATAGCAGAGGGAGAGGTAATTGTGTAAGGCAGAGGTAAGGGAGTAGTTGGAGGAGGAGTGTCGTATTTAAGGGGGGAGGGAATTACAGATTTTAAGGAAGCGATGGGTGAAACCAGTCTGACTGATGAGGGTGGTATATATTCAGTGCAAAAAACTTTGTTAATGCATCAGTTAGGGTTGATATCACAACAACAAAAGTATGGAAATGTGATGTTAGGGTTACTCCACCACCACCCCCACCTCTTCCCACACTCCACATACCAACAAATGTCAGGGTGTGCCATGGGGTTATCAGGCTTAACTCTCACCCTGGGGGTGGTGGTGACGGCAACCCTAACATCACAGTTCTATACTTTTGTCACCATGCTAATATATTATAGCTGCACGGTAGTGCAGCTATAGTTAGGGTTGCTTGGCCACTTCAATGTTAACCCCCAAATTTTGCACTTTAATACCTTTGCGACTGTATGACAGTTTTGCCTGGATCTCTGGATTTGGCAAGTTGCATAATGGTTAGATGAGCGGTTGCAGAGCTGCAGAGTGCCAAAAATTGTGCAAAAATGGGGTTTGCACATTTCTTTGCTCTGGGCTATAGCCAAAACAATTTGTCTGTCTGGTCTGAAATCTTCAGGGCAGATGCAGTCTAGATCACTGATGAGCCTCTTGAAGATGTGGTGGAAAAAATATTAATCCATTCAAAAGTTATTCAAATTTTAATTTTCTCATTATAGTCAATGGGAAAAAAATATATGTGCCTCATGAAAGCTGCCACCAGTACATTTTACTGCTGTGCTGCCACCATCTTGTTTCAGTTAGTGGTGAAGAAAAACAATGATAATTCAAATTCTACTGCCCCTAGGTAAACACTGACAGTTGTGTTTACCTAAGCAGGGCCTGAGTAACACAATGGTGCCATCAGTTATTTTCTTGGACCCCTAGAAATACCTTTTTAAAATTGGGCCCCCTGTAGTGTCACAAATCACGGCAGTACATTTGCAACACTTTCACAAATCACAACGCTGTTGCATCTGTACTGCTGAAATTTGTGACACTACTGCACCAAAAAATACTATTTCTTTGCCACACCACTGCACCTAAACAGTTAGGGCTTTCTGGCTGACATTTACACGGTGGCAAGCCCTGGACCCACACATGTGTCATTTGGTAAAAAAATGAAAATGCTTACAAAGTTATAGTGATCCAAGGTTAAGAAATTTCCCATAGGCTAACACTGTGGCATCCGTGGAGCCTTTTGGTGCCCATATCTCAAAAACAATTTGAGATATTGATTTTTTACTAGCTGCAGCTTAGCCCACTTAGGGTGGGCTAAACTTGCATGGAGGTTTTGAAGTCATAATTATAACTGCAGTGGAATTCTTTTCATAGTTGCTATGGTTACTGAGATATTGCCACATAAGTGTTTTGAGGGTTCCTTTTCAGTACTATGGGACTGTTGTATGGTTCTGAACTTATGTGTATGTGGGAGCACAGGGCCCATAGGGCTCACACTCCCACATATACATTCCATTACACAAAAAATGGGCAATGTGAAGGGAGCACAGTTCCTGGAGGGCGCACGCTCCCAAAAACACATACCAGTTACCAGTTATATTACACTTTCTCAAAAAGAAGGGAAATTCATTGCAAAAAACTTAATTAATGCATCAGTTAGAGTTGATAGCACAGCAACAAAAGTATGCAAATGTGATGTTAGAACACACCCCAATGCCTGTTGGTGTGTGGAGGGTAATGAGGATGGGGTGGGGTGGTAGGGGTGGGAACCCTGGGGTGGGGCGTTAGGGTCAGAATCCCTAAAGCCTAATTTCCCTGCTTTTGTTGCTGTGGTATTCACCCTAACTGATGCATTAACAAAGTTTTTTGCAAAGAATTTCCCTTCTTTTTCAAATAGTATAACTGTATCTTCATTTTGCTGTGGGAGGACCTGCGCTTTGATCACTCCATCCAAGTATAACAACCGGACCCTGATCTCCCATCCATACATCCAGATAGTAGAACAGCATCCATATGTCACAGTGGGAGCACAGGGTCCTTTGGGCCCTGCACTCCCAGCTGTCCATCAAGATAGTACAATTTTGTACCATCTTTCTGTTATATAAACATCATTTGTTATTAAGAAATATCAGTAGCAGTCACATCAATAAAAAAAATTGGAAGAAATTAGCTAAAAAATAGGAATATTGCTGATGTTAATTTAGGGAAAAAAAGTGTAACCCATTAGATTTGAACCAAGGATGTTTCAAACTGCAGCTCTGTGTGCTACCTACCACACCACCACAGCACTGTTGTGGATTTCAGCTTTTCTATGTAAAGTAAAGTAAAACTTTATTTTTAAAGCACTTTTCAAAGCCAAAGTGCTGTACAAACACATTGAAAGCATACAATTAGATTAAATTAAACAATCATATTTAAAATCCTTCAGGGAAAGCTTTAAAAAACAAATAAGTTTTGAGCTCAGATTTAAACTCGAGACTGTCAGGCATTCTCTTATCCAATGAGGTAGAGAATTCCACGGGGAAGGGGCAGCATAGGAAAATGCATGTGCCCCAGATGTTATTAACTGAACCCTGGGAATCTCTAGCAATCCCTTGTTGGTGGATCAGAGTGAGCGGGAGGGGCAGTATGGAGTAAGAAGATCTTGCAAGTACTGGGGTGCCTGTTCATGTAGGGCTTTATAGGTCAGCAACCTGACCTTAAAGATGATCCGCCACTGAACCAGCAGCCAGTGCAGTCCATGCCACACAGGCATAATATGACTAGACCTGGACATACCAGTTAGAAGCCTGGCTGCTGCATTCTGCACTAGCTGTAAGTGGCGGATATCAACCCCGAGCAGCCCTAAGTAAAGGGTATTGCAGTAATCAAGGTGGGAGGTGATGAATTCGTGGCCCAATATGGGGAGGTCAGCCTGAGGAACCAGGTGTTTCACCCGGGTGATATTCCTAAGATGATAAAAGGAAGATTTGACAATGGCAGACACCTGAGATTTCAGGGTCAAACCTTCATAAAAATAACACCCAGGTTACGCATGCAGTCTGAGGTCATGAGCTGGACACCATCAAGCCATAAGCCAGATGGAAGCCCAGCCCTAAGACCCACCTCAGGGTGACCAGGGTCCACAACCAACACCTCAGTCTTATCCGGATTTAACCTCAGCCAGCTAATGCTCATCCATTCTCTGATCTCGGCTAGACAGCTGTTAAGCACAGAGATTGCATCATCCTCTCTGGGAATAAAGGACAATTTGAGTTGGGTATCATCTGCACAGCAGTGAAAACCCAAACTGTATCACCTAATGATCTCTTCTAATGACAGCATATAAACTGCAAACAATATGGGCACCAGAATGGAGCCCTGCAGCACCCCACAGGACAGGAAGAAGGTGTCAGAGGAATAAATTCCAGTGACAACCCTCTGTGTCCTGCCTGTAAGGAAAGATCAAAACCAATGTAGAACTGTTCCAGACAGTCCACAAAGAAACTGCAGGCACTCCAAAAGCACACCATGGTCCACAGTATCAAATGCCGCAGAGAGAGAAGGACTAGAACAGCATGAGCCTTTCGATCTCTCACAATTAGGAGATCATTTAAAAACTGGACCAGCGCGGTCTCAGTGCTATGTCTCTTCCTAAACCCAGATTGGAGAACATCATAGACATTGTGATTTGTAAGATGGTCATCCAGCTGTAGGGCAACCACCTTTTCAATTACCTTACTCACAAAGGGCAGGTTAGAGACATGTCTATATTTAGCTAAACAGTCTAGATCCAAGGAGGATTTTTTATGGAGTGGTCAAACGACCGCCTCCTTCAGGGGATCAGGAAAGACTCCCTGCTCCAAGAACTTCCAGACAATTTCAGCAAGGATTGGGCAGATAACATCTACACAACCTACTAATAGTGGTGAAGGGCCCGGATCAAAACTACAGCTGGTTGGTCATACAGTCTGTATTAGTATCTGTCAATATGGAAGCATAGAAATGTTCAAAATAAACAAAATGGTTCCGAAAGCAGACCAGACAATTTTCGTAATCAGCACCACATCTTTGGAACACATCTGAAAATCGAAGAAAATGGTAGAAAAACATCTTTTTTGCAAAAAAACCCAAAAATGTTTGAAAATGCTCCATCGCCTATGAAAATGGAACCCTCTCATGTCCATAGACAGTACTTCATAACATGCAAAAAACTGGAGAAAATGGTTGGAAAAAAAGCAGCTTTTTTCAAAAACAACACGAAAATGTTTGAAAATGCTTCCTTGCTTCTGAATATGGAACACTTATGTTTCTGCAAACAGTAGTTCATTTTCACAAAAGAATGCCCTATTTTCACAAAAAATAACCCATTTTGGAAAAAAAGTATCCATTTTAGAACAAAATTCCTTATTTTCACAAAAGTGCCCAATTTTCAAACAAAAATGCTCCATTTTCAAAAGAAATGCACCATTTTCAAACAAAAATTCCCCACTGTCAAGCAAAAATGCCACATTTTCAAACACAAATGCCCCATTTTCACAAAAAATGCCCAATTTGCAAACAAAAATGCCCAATTTTCAAAAAAAATGCCAAATTTTTGAAAAAAAAAAACATTTTCAAAAAAAATTCAATTTTCATGCTAAACACTTAACTTTTCCCATAGGAAATAATGGGATATTAAAAGTTTAATAACTTTTGAACAGATTAATATTTTTTCACCAAACCATCAAAAGGCACATCTGCGACCCAAATCTTTCATTCCCTGAAAATTTCAGACCACAACATAAAGCCATTTCTGAGATCCAGGATGACAAAAAAAAGGTCACAAAATCCAGATTTTTCAGTTTTTTCAACACTTTATATCTCAGAAACCACTCAACGGATTTCACCAGATTTGGCAGGTCAAGAGACCTACACCTAGAAATTATGCATACCAAATAAAAATCTGTTGACCCTCAAAGTCTGAACTTTAACATAGAAGTGCACTTTCACCCTAACTATTCTGGTGCAACCTACACTATAAATTTATATATATATAAATATATATACTGTATATATACACACGAACATACAAAGAAGCCAGCAGAAAAAGGCCACCTGGTCTATCAAATCTGCTCATATTACAGGGTCCATAACTTGTCCCTGCCCTCCCTCCCCACTTCTTCCATCCTCCCTACCCATGATTCTTACCTTACCCCTATACCTATCCCAGCCTCTCTTAAAGCTGTCCACTGTTATCAATGAGATTACCTATTCTGGCAGTGCATTCCAAGTGTCCACCACCCTCTCTGTGAAGAAGTGCTTCCTGACCTCCCTCCTATACCTCCCACCCTTCAGCTTACGACTGTGCCCCCTTGTGTTATGGTTGCCACTCAGCTTAAAGAGACTCTGCTTATCAACCTTATTTATTCCTTTCAAGTACTTGAAGGTCCCAGTCATGTCCCTTCTCTCTCTCCTGTCTTCCAGGGAGTACATGTTCAGTGCCCTCAACCTCTCCTCACATGCCTTACTTAGCTGACCAGCTATCATCTTTGTAGCCCTCCTCTGGACCTTCTCCACCAGGTTAATGTCCTTTCTGAGGTGTGGGCACTAGTACTGAACTCCATACTCTAGATGCAGCCTTACCGGTGACCTGCACAAGGGCAGTATAACCTCATCTCTCCTATTACTGATCCCCCTAGCTATGCATCCCAGCATCTTGTTTGTCTTTGCTGCTACTTTCTTGCACTGCATGGAGTGCTTCAGGTCACTAGTGATCATCACTCCCAGGTCCTTCTCCTCCTTTGATGCTGACACTCAGACTCCACCCAGGTAGTACTCTGTCCTGAGATTCTTAGCTCCAATATGCATAACTTTACATTTCTTGGCATTGAAGCCAACCTGCCAGATCCTGGACCACCTCCCTAACTTTTTCAGATCTTCTTGTAGGTCCTGTATCCCTTCAGCTGTGTCCACTCTCCCACAGAGCTTGGTGTTATCCACCACTATATATATATATATATATATATATATATATATATATATATTCTCACTCTAGGTCACCAGTAGGAAACATATACTCACTGTAGGTTGTGATTGGCTGGAGCTGGCAACACAAGTGGCAGAAATCTATTTTGTAACCTGAACTTTTCACTAGCTTGCTAGCTCTTGTGCCAGCACTTTTGGTTTAGCTCTTCAGCCCCAATAAACTATTTTAGACAATTTACTGATATATTTCTGCAATAAAAATGTGTCTATTACACTCACTTTCCCCTGAAATATCTGCAGAGTGTGACACTTGGACAGCTGGTTCTGATAACTGAATCATTTTTGGTAATATAGAAATGTGTTATGGACTGTCTCTCATGAGAAATCCTGAAACAGCATGTGAGTATGACACATACACAGGTTTTAGATACAAGGTGTTACCTGGAAGGCCAGAAGCTAATTACAGGCTAGAACAGGCCTTAATCAATGATCTCCTATTTATCTAAGTTAATTGCAGCTGTAATTGCTAAGAGGGAAATCATAAACTTTTATGGCATTTAGGGGAAGAGTGCAGGTTATACGGCACCCTGGTGTGAAATCATAAATGCTTTGATGTCTGTGTGAGAGAGGATACTGCTTATAGATGAAAGGAAATTTACAGACTTGATTGGGGAAGTCACATGGGGAAAGGAGTTTCTGCTGATGTAACCTTAATTATCCTACCTTCCAAAATTATAAAATATCCTGGGTGTATGATTTTTCATAAACAAAGGAAGAGCTAGGTGACCTCATGCAAAGAGGTGGGCCAAGCCAGCTTTTAAACAAGTATTCTGTTTTCCTTCAGAGACTTTTATCTATGCTCTGACAAAGAAACTTCTGTGAGCACTTTAATCAGATATTTAGAGAGAGAGAGACAAATCTAAGTACTGTAGTAGGAATTTCACTGTTTAAACCTTGTTCTTTTAAAAGATTGTATGGTTCTTGTCATATATAGTTCTGTATTTTATGTTTTACATTTGTTTTATCTATTTTAGTAAAACTCTACTGTTAGAGCATACTTGGTCTTTCTTTGATTTCTTTTCTTTAACAAGTGGAGTATATATGGTTAAAGCAGACACTGTGCATAAGCTAGAATGGTGATACAAAACTGGAAAAAGGTAAGGGTTTAATCTGAGGTCTTTTATTAGAGTTTTTAAGGGTTCATTTTTGTACACCAGGTTAGGTGCCTGTAGGCAAAGATATCTGGCCCTCCGAAGACAGAATTATCTGAGCTGGCACATTGGGTACGCTAACAAGAGGTTCACAGTTTGAATCCTTCCAAGACTTGAGACCAAAGGTTGATTCATACCCACAAAAATAGACAGGAGGGTTACCCTGTTTCTGGTAACTGTTCACAAGACTGCGCTTGGAGTTTGACACTTTGGGAGCAGAGGGATGACCTGCTGAGTGGATTTGTGACACAGAGTACATATTCATTCATCCACACCGCTCCTACCTCCCTCTGTATCAGTTATTGATAATGCCCATAGTCTAAATGCCACTCCAGTAATCTGACCACTGCAGTCCCTGACACCAGTGTGGTCAGAGCCCACAAGTCCTGGACTTTTTAATTTGTTTTTGTTTCCTGGTGGTGTGAGGATCAAAGGGCTTTTATTTTTATTTTCATATTATTTGATGTTTATGTTTATTTTAGTGGTTGTCTGATTATTTTCCTTCTTCCTCAGCTGTGAGAGGGCTGTGGGAGGGGAGTTAATTTTTGTATACATTTTTAAATCCTGTGAGAGTTATTGTATGTTTTTTACTTTTTTTCTTCCTCGGCTGTGTGAGGTCTGTGGAAGGGGGGAATTTATTTTTGTGTACATTTTTAAATCCTGTGAGAGTTATTGTATGTTTTTTATTTTTTCTCTTCCTCGGCTGTGTGAGGGCTGTGGAAGGGGGATTATTTATATTTGTTTGTTGTATATCCTGTGAGAGGGGATTTTATTATTTTAGGGTTATAAGTCATCTTTTAGTGGGAGGAGGGTAGTTTAATATTTTCTGTTTGGACAAGGATTATTGTATAAGTTTTATTGTCTTGGGCCTTTTAATTGCCTGCTGTTCCACTTTGAATTTGAGTTTCTGGGGTTTTATGTTTTTCCCCTACTATTGTGTTATAATTATTAGTAGAATGTGTTTTGCTTGCCCCCCATCCTGTGTTATTCGGCTTGCTTCCTCGCCGCACCTCTGCTGAGCTTCTCCCCGCCTGTTTTACCTATCAGCACTGTTGAGCGCTGGGGATTGCTCGCAGAGGAGGGAGTCGGGGGTGGGTGGGTGGTTGCAGACAGCGGAACCCGAATGAGTGGATCTCCCCCATAGGGGTGGCTAGGGCCAGAAGATGCCCTGGGGTGAAATGGTACCTAGAATGTGGAAATTCAGTTCTGGTTCCCATACCCAAGGGCACCTCCAATTTGGGAGGGCAAGTAGTTGTGACAGCTAGCCAATCTCGTCCAGCTCGGGTGCTGTTATGCAGTGCCAGATCTGTCTGCAACAAGACTGGCCTTATTGCAGATTTTTTTGGTAGGGCAGATCTGGTTTGCATTACCAAGACCTGGTTGGATGGGAATGCTGGCCCTATTTTAGAGGCAGCTGTTCCCGCTGGGTGCTTGGTTTTACATTGCCCAAGATTGGACTGCGGGGGGAGTTGTGGTCTGTTTTAAGACCGAATTGGGCCTAACTAGTGTACCAGTCAAGGAGTCTGGGTCTTTTGAGTGTACCATGGTAGCTGGTGTGGGGTGCAGGATAACTCTCATCTACCGTCCACCAGGTGATGAGAAGCAGTTCCTGCAGGAAGTAGCAGACTTCACCGCCAACATGGTGTTGGAGTCACCCAGACTGATGGTTCTGGGTGACTTCAATGCCTGCGTTGATGACGAATCCTCATTTTTTGGTCAACACTTCCTCCAGTTGATGACATCTCTGGGCTTCACACAGGTTGTTTACTCAGCTACTCACAAGGATGGTCACTCTCTTGATTTGGTCTTCCTCCTGGGGATCAAGGCCTCCAACTTAGTGGTGGAACCAGTTGGTTGGTCCGACCATTACTCTGTTGGGTTCAATTTTTTGGCCCCCATGGGTAGGTCGGCCCCTGTGGAGATGGTCAGTTATCGCCCTTTGTGGGATGTGGTCCCTGAAGACCTGATGGCAGTAATTGACCTCTCATTATTGGGTGAGACTAGCACAGATCCTGAGCAGTTAGTTACTGCCTATAATAGGGCCATTCCCTCAGCTCTTAATCTGATTGCTCCTGTCCGTGTTTGCCCCCTCTCGCATTGCCTTGGGGCCCCTTGGTTTGATGGGACTCTAAGGGAGTTGTGGAGACAGGGGCATAGGTTGGAGCATCATTGGCGGAGGACCACCTTAGATGCCGACCACCTTATTTTGTTAGCATATTATAATTTCTATCAAACTGAAATTTCCCATAAGAAGGCAGAATTCCTGTCCAGGGAAATAGCTGTCACACGGAACCGACCGGCTCAACTCTTCAGAACTGTTGACAGACTGTGCAATCCAGCCTGTCAGCAGTTCCATTGAGTTTTTTCACAAAATGACTGTGATGAGATCACTTGCTTCTTTGCAAATAAGGTGGCTGACATCAGGCAGGAATGCTGCCAACTTCACTGTATGGGGGATGTGGTTGATCGGTACCTTGTTACAGAACCCGGAGTTTCCTGGAGTACCTTTGATCTGCTGGAGTTTGTAGATAATATGAGGATTGTCCAGGCAATGCATCCCACCTGCTGTAGTTTAGACCCAGGCCATACTTCACTGATTTTGGGTTGTAGTGATATCATATGCCCAGTCTTAGCTCGGATATTTTCCGGTGCTCTCTGGAGTCGGGTGAGTTCCCTAGCTTCCTGAAGTAGGGGGTGGTGATACCCCTCCTGAAGAAAGCTTCTTTAGACCCGGAGAACCTAGCAAACTACAGGTCTATCTCTAACCTCCCTTTTGTGGGGAAGATTATTGAGAAAGTTATGGCAGCTAGACTGGATAACCATTTAACCATCCATAATTTATACAAACCTCTCCAATTGGGTTTTCGTAAGAGGCATAGTACTGAGACTGCTCTGGTTCAGGTGCTCAATGATCTCCTGATGGCAAGAGATCAGAGACATTGTTCCATTTTGCTTCTCCTTGATTTATCATCAGCTTTTGATACTGTGGATCATGGGGTCCTGTGCGAGCATCTGAGGTCCATCTGTGGGCTGTCTGGTACAGTTCTCAGATGGTTTACATCTTTCCTAGCTGGTAGAATGCAGAGAGTTGTCTTGGATATATTTTCTTCTGAGGCTTTCTCTCTGTCTTGCGGGGTACCCCAGAGCTCGGTTATATCCCCCATGTTATTCACAGTATATATGCTGCCCCTTGGAGACATTGCAAGATGGTATGGGCTGAGGTTTCACTGCTATTCTGATGATACCCAGCTCTACCTGTCTTTTTCCCCCAACCAGGTTAATGCTATCTCAGTACTGAACAGCTGCCTCATTGAAATCCAAGATTGGATGAATACCAATGGTTTAAAGTTGAACCCAGGAAAGACTGAGGTGTTGGTGGTGGACCCAGGTCATAGGGCAGAGGGGTTGAGGACTGAGCTCCCCTCCAGTTTAGTCCAAGGGGGCCCAGATTCTCACTTCTGAATGGGTGTGTAACCTGAGAGTGGTGCTTGACGATGGTCTGACCCTTCATCATCAGGTGTCAGCAGTCATCAAGCTAGCTTTTTACCATCATAGGAACATTGCTAGGATTAAGCACCTTGTTCCGTCTTGTGACCTACCTGTTTTTGTCCACGCCTTTGTGACATCATGCCTTGATTACTGCAACTCCCTGTACTTAGGGCTTCCTGGGTTTGATATCCACCACTTGCAGCTAGTGCAGAATGCTGCAGCACATTTGTTGATTGGGACATCTAGAAGAACACACATTACCCCTGTGCTGCACGATCTGCACTGGCTACCTATTCAGTGGCGGATCACCTTTAAGGTAGGTCTATTGACTTATAAAGCCCTACATGGACAGGGCCCTGATTACTTGAAAGAGCTCCTGGTTCCTTACACCCCTCTGCAACAGCTCTGCTTGGCTGATGAGGGGTTGCTGGAGATTCTGAGGGTAAGCTTAACGTCATCTGGTGCACGTGCTTTTGGTCTTGTGGCACTACCCTCTGGAATTCTCTGCCCGTCAGCTTCGGGAGTGCAGGACGGTGGGGTGTTTTAAGCAGGCACTTAAGACTTTTTTGTGGGGGGAATGCCTACTCTGGATCTTTTTGATTTTATTGCATTTATTGTATTTTGTTTTATTTTGATGTACAGCACTTTGGTTGTATGAAAGGCGCTATAACAAATAAATTGGATTTTAATTATTATATTATGTCACACCACTCCCTCATAGAGAAGCATCCTCCAATGTTTGCTCTGTACTAAGCCCTCTATCTTCAGTCCTGCCTTAAGGTCATGATGGGCTAATGCAATGTGTGTCACAAAAAAAAAAAACACTCAGTCATCTTGAAAGTAACAGTCATCTAAAGATAAGCTAACACAAAAAGTAAGCACAGAAAACTAAATAATAATGATGAAAACAAACCTGAGGTGTAGCATAACTGGAATATGCCATGCCCCCCTTTAAAAATGTCCATGTTATCTTTCCCTAGTGCAGTTTGGCCAGCTGTGATATCATAAGATCAAACTGCCCTTGGGGAAAATAACATAGATCATTTCAATATGGGCGTGGCATATCCCTTATTTACATATATAATCATTGCAAAAAACATTTATTAATGCATCAGTTAGGGTTCAACTTAATGCAACAAAGTAGGGAAATGTGGCATTAGGGTTTCCAACCCTAACTCCCCCCACCCCACCCACAGCAGAAAAAAAAAAAAATAGGTGTTTGGGTCTCTGCAATCTTGGTGGGGTTTTCTGAGAGATTGTCAAGCCCGTTGCTCACCTCTCTCTCTCAACCCATAGCCTCCTGACTGAATCACAAGGTACAGCTCCAAACCAGTGCCTCATACTGAGACACTGTTGAGAAGTACAGAAGTTTGTCTCAGCTCATGTTGCCAATACAGTTTGTTGTAGCTGTCTTTCCACAGAGCTCTGCATGAAGAAAAGAAATCGCATCTGATGTTATCTGATCAGGGAATGGGGTGGGCGTTAGGGTTGACAATCTCAAGGCTTTTGGTGAGAGCAAAAAATAAATACCCAATGTTAAGTATAAGCAGGGCCCCTAGTGCTCTGCGGTACTTTGTCTGATTTCTGTAGCAGGGCTCCTAGGCTTCTGCAACAGTATTTAATGATTTCTGTAGCACACTTTATTATGTTCTGTGTAAGAATGTAGTCCCCCATTGGCTAAAACATGATATGATGTCATCAATGACATCACATGCTAAGCACAGAGGAGGGGCTTCAGGGTAAATGAGATGGGGAAGGGAGCTTGGAACTGTGGAAAAACTGTATATTTGAATGAAAGTTCACCAAAAACAATGAATTATGTGGCACTATACAGTATATATTCTGTGGCATGATGCAAATTCTGTGGAAAATTCCATAACCATGCAATCACAGAGTTCCATGGGCCTTAAGTATAGGGAAACCAAATATGCTTTTCCCTTCATTTTTAGGCATTCATTATCTCAAAAACAGAATAAGATTTCATCACAAAACTTCTCACATCTTTATGCTAGTGCAGTATCATCAGTATAGTTAGGGTTGACTGAGAGTTTCTATGTTAAACCCCTAAATTAGCTTTGGCGGCCTTCAACAAAATTTCCTCAGATTTGTTAGTCATTGTCTAGGAGGTAAGGTCTCAATATGTGGAAAGTTTTGTGACAGCAGCATGTGTAGTTTCCAAGGTCCACATGTCATTTTTACATTAATGATTAGATTTTTCTTCTATACTTATTACAACTTTTTTTTGCTCTCACCCACTGACTAGAAGGAACAGAATTATTTTTCAAAACATTTAGGGTAGAAGGTTGAAGGTTTTATGAAAAATATTTAATGGTCCCAGAGTTACAAGGATATCGTTTTTTTTCTGTACATTCTCATTAGGATTTTGACTAACCTTCATGGAAGGTACCATATAAATATCTGTTTGTCTGCATGTCTGTCTGTCTGTCTGTCTATCTGTCTATCTATCTATCTATCTACTATGAGATTTATTTCCATCAACCTCCTGGCTCAGCCAATCCTCCCTCATATTTCCCTGATATAGTAAGATTTTATAAAAGTGCACTTGGTTGTCAACCCCCATTACCACTTGCCCACCCCCAAGCATAGGTGTTGATACCAGGGTGCCCACCCTTGGTGTCACCATATACCAAAAGGCAACACTGGGGTGCTCAGTCCCCAGTGTTGGATCCTGTAAAGTTTCATCTTTTGCTGGGAAAAAAAAGGTTACTCATTGCTTTTCTTACCCTGAAAATAAGAAAACTGTCCATCACCAATATGACCCCCCAGACCTCTACCCACTCCACCTCATTCCTCACTCAGCACCCACCACCCCACACCCCCTCGCTCACCTGAACATGTCTCATGACACAGATACACTCTCCAATTTAAGACAGGTCTTGCTGCTGGAACCAGCAATAGTGATATGAAAAAACATAATCTGGACAAAGCTGATGGGGCTGCAGCCAGGGATTTGGGGTAAAAATAATGAAAATGTGTTTTTTAATATTTTAACACCAAATTTTCAACATAGTTTTGTTATGACCCTGCCTCATGAGGAAGGGCAGAGAAAATGTTCAACTCCCGGCCTAAAGGTGATTTTGTGCAAGGACTATGAAATCAACTTTCAGGATGCAAAAACACATTTTGGGCAGGAATTGAAAAATGACAGCTGTCACATTTGTGAGGTGCTGTAAAGAAATGGCTATGTTGAAAAGCTAAGGTAAACGTATTGAATATTACCAAAGTTATGATCCTGCTATTTTTATAGCAAGTTTTCAACACAGCCTTGTTATGACCCTGCCTCATTAATAAGGTTCAGAGAAAATTTTCAACTCCTGTTCGAAAGGTGATTTCATGCAGAGACCACAAAATCATCTTCCAGGATGTTAAAAAAATACATTTCGGCCAGGATTTGAAAAATGACAGCTATCACATTCATGAGGTGCTGTAAAGATATAATTATGTCGTAAATTTGGGGTAAAAATATTAAAAATTACCAAAGTTACAAGCCTGTGTTTGCAAAGTTCAATTTAGGCTCATAACTTCATTGTTTTTTAACATTTTTACACCAAATTTTCAACATAGCCTTCTTATGACCCCACCTCATGAACAAAGGCAGCTCCTGCCTGAAAGGTGATTTCACACAGGGACCAGAAAATCATCATTTGGAACAGATTTGCCTAATGCCAGTGCAATTGTTCATGAGGCGGGGTCCCAAAAATGGCATGTTGAAAATGTGGGCCAAAAATGTGCTTAAATGCCCAAGTTATGCAACTAAGTTCAAAACCCCATTGAAATTAATAGAACCGCAGACCTGTTTCTTCAGTTCATGGTCTGGCTTTGAAGAAGATGTGTCTGCATTCCCGACAGGATTATGGCATCGGACCCCTCATGGGTAAGTAAGGGCTGGGGGGTGCAGGGTGGTCGGTGCTGAGTGGGAGGGTCAGGTGGGAGGATGGTAATGGTGAAAAAGACATCAATGGACAGTTTTCTTTTTACAGGATATAAAAAGACATTGATGGACAGTTTTCTTTTTACAGAATAATAAAAAAAGGACCAAGGAATCACCATTGCAACACTAGGAGATTGGACACCCCCAGTATCACTGTTTTGTTTCTGCAAGGTGTGTGGAGTGGTTGGTGCTGAGAGGGAGGGTCAAGTGGGGCATATGTATAATTAAAAAAAATAAATCAGCAGTCATGGTGGAACACAGCACAGTCCACCATGACCAAGATGGTCACTGCACTGAACTGCGAATGTGCTAGTAGTCGCGCATGTGCAATACACTTTGGTGGCCATCTTGGACATGGCGGCATATGCTGTGTTCTGCCATAAACACAGACAAAAAAAAGAAAATAGTACAATGCAACTTCCAATGGAGACAATGAGTGGAGTGTTTCATGGACATGGAGGTGACTGTGCTGCAACTCCAAAATGTTGTTCGGTCAGAAGGAATGTGCACAAGTCCTTTTCTGACAGTGAGAGATCTGCAGGGCTACGCCACTGCAGCCCTAATAAGGTAAGTCTGGTTTAATGTGTTTCAATGGAATTTGAACTTTTACTCATAACTTTTTCATTTTTAAATATTTTTACACCAAATTGTCAACACAGCCATTAGAGTATAAATAGAGTCAAAGTATGCCTGATAAAGTATGATATAAAACATTACTCTTTCTTTTTTTGTTTAAGATTCTATATTGGTATTATTATTGGTATATGTCAGATTGGAAATGTGTAATAATCTGGCTTTTAAAAGGATATGTTGATTGGATTTGCAATACACAGGATGTGTAATCCTAGAGTTAATTATTTTGCTTTATAAAATGGGAAGAGACAATCCTGCTTTCTGATTGGTTATTACCTGTGCATGAAATCTGTTTCATGCACAGGTAATAACAAGTTCCTAAAAGCAGGAACGCATTACTTAAAATCACTGTGACATTAGAATATACAAGTTTGAATTGCCACCATTACAGAGCAAAAATCTTGAACTGGGCCCTACAATAAAGCTACCTTAAAGAGCAGCTGATGGTTTTGGGAAAACTTTGTAAAACATAGGCCAGGATATTCAAAGAGGTTGCACCTGGCACAACAGGGTTGCACCATGTGCAACCCCCCTCAATGTGCCCCGGCATGATCTTCAAAGGGGTAGGTTATGCGGTGCAACCCCCGATGCACTGGGGCACATTGGTAATGTATGCAGCACAGATGCAGAGGGTGTGCCCATGTATATGCGGCACATCCTGATATTCAGCCCGGGATGTGTGGCGCATATGCTGGCACAACCCCTACATGCACCGCACACTGGCGCTCAAAGTTGAGCCAAAAGAAACAGGCTCAAATGCTGGCCACCTACAGGCGGGTGGCTGTATTGCAAGGTGCAACACAACAGTCACCAACCTTGGGTGGCCACCCACCCAGCAGGAACACCATTCACAAGCACCCTGACCCCCCGGTAGTCTAGGGGCCCTCTGCCCCCCGTATGCCCGATCGTGGGCATCTGTATATATTACAGTAATACCTGGTGGTCTAGCGGTCCCCCCCCATATGCCCAATCATGGGCTGTTGTAAATATCAGGGATATAATAATAATCATAAATGTTATTTTTATGGTGCCTTTCAAAACCAAGGAGCCTAACAAAAGGAAAATCCCATAAATTCCACAACAACATAATCAGTAACACATCTCAAGGCCAGTAATATAATCATAAAATCTTAAACTCTTTCCAACCATTAAATGCCATAGTCTTGACTCCATAAACCAGGTTTTCAGTGCTTGTTTAAAACCCTACATGGTCATGTGCTCACGTAACCGATGGGGTAGAGAATTCCAGAGGGTAGGGGCCGCATACATAAATGTTCTGGCCCCAGGAGATTTCAAGCATACCCTCAGAATCTCTAGCAACCCCTCATTGGCTGAGTGGAGTGATCGCTTGGGGCAATGAGGAACCAGGAGCACTTTCAGGTAGTCCGGTACCTGGTGGTCTAGCGATAACCCCCGTATGCCCGATCACGAGCTGTTGTAAATATTAAGGATATACCTGGTGGTCTAGTGGTAACCACCCCATATGTCCAATCATGGGATGTTGTAGAAATAAAGAATTACCTGGTGGTCCAGTGGTACCCTCTCTCCA
Organism: Neoceratodus forsteri; assembly: GCA_016271365.2. Lineage (NCBI taxonomy): Eukaryota > Metazoa > Chordata > Ceratodontiformes > Ceratodontidae > Neoceratodus > Neoceratodus forsteri. The sequence goes on from CM057449.1 coordinate 380,283,667, forward strand.
CCCACCCACAGAGGTCCCCCGGCCACCCTGCACCCCCCTGTCACCGGCAGGTGGAAGCACCACGCCCACATATTGCCTGGCTGCCCACCAAATTATAGCGTACAGTATGATCTGTATGCATATTGGTCCACAGTGTGGACCAATGGGCTTACAGACCATACTGTACTACACAGGACCGTATATGTGAATGAACACGATCGGGCATACGGGGGGGGACCACTAGACCACCAGGTATTAATGTAATGTATACAGACACCCGCGATTGGGCGTACAGGAGTTGGAGGGCTGCAATAACCCACCAGGGTGTTGACCCCTGATGGCAGCAGCTTGGCAGGGTGCCAAAGGCCAATCGGCCAAGACTCCACAAGATCAAGCGCATCGCATGCAAATGGGGCCATAATGGCCCCATTTGCACCTTGCATATATTATGGCCTCATTTACATGCCCCTGTCTGAATATCGTGGGTGATGCACCTAGCACAACTGCACTTGCGCTGGCACATCCCAGTGCTCCCTTTCTCTGTCTTGTGCTGGCGCAGTGCCACTGTGCCATGCTCAGTGTATGCACCCTCCATGCCATATTCAATAGTGTTGAGCCATGGTGCATCACCATTGAATATTGCCTGGATATGGCCTCGGTGCAGCCCAGCTGCACTGCACCCAGGCTTGTGTCACTGCCCAGCGCAGCCTGAATATCCGGCCCATAATATTTAGACACAAGTCAGCTTGTATTTCATATACCTTGTACAGATTTCTACTCTCCATTATTTATTACCGAAGATATTACCTCAAAAACGAGATCCTTATCCCTTAGAGTTCATCTGTCTCTGTAGCTTATTCCCTACTTGAAATCATAATGCCCTGTTGTGACATCACAGTATGTTGCCATGGGAATAACTGTGATGTCACAAGCAAAGTATTGTGACATCAGGTTAGGAAGAAGCAATAGGAACTGATTGACCCTCAAGAAACAACAATCCTGTTTGGAATCAAATGACCTCAGTAATAAGTAATGGAGATATGAATTACACAGCCAATGAGAAATATAAGCTGCTTTCCGTCCAAATATTATGTTTTTCAAAGTTCTTCTCAAAGGCAAACATTCCATATCTTGAATGTGGGGAAAAACAAAGAAAAAGAAAAACAGAATGAAGAAAGTAGGTAATAATACTTTATAAACAAAGAGAAAAGGTGGGAAAACATATATATATATATATATATATATATATATATATATATAGAGAGAGAGAGAGAGAGAGAAAACGCAAATTGCACATAAAGGAATATCTGCACCAAGCTGGTCAGAGAGTCAAAGGCCACTTTTTATCGTAGGTAACTCGATGCATCCTCGAAATGCCCCAACAAATTCTGGAAAACCCTAAAAGAATTAGAAGGATACACTCCTAGAAACTCACTACCTGCTAAAATCCTAGTTGGTGGCACCTCCATCTCTGATAAGCCCTCCATCCTTGGAACACCATAACAATCATTTTGCTACTGCCGGACTAGCCTTTGACACCTCTCTTGCCAATAATCTACAATCCCAACTTGATGTACAGGACCAAGGAATTCCGGTATCTAACTCCTCATTCTCCCTGCAGCCAGTCTCACTGAAGGAGGTTGAAGACCTCCTGTTACAGCTGGAGATCAAGAAAAGTGCTGGAACTGACTTTTTAGACCCCTACTACCTGAAAATTGGTTATCAGGTCCTAGCTGTCCCACTTACACACCTCTTTAACTTATCACTCTCCCAGGCTGTCGTGCCAACAATATGGAAGACAGCCCATGGCATCCCCCTGTTTAAATCCAGAGATCCAGCAGACCTTAATAATTACAGGCCCATCTCCTTACTTCCAATCTTATCCAAACTCCTTGAAAAGATTGTGAGTAACCAGCTCAGAAAATATCTAGAATCTGAAAATCTAATTAACTCCTTACAATCCGGTTTTAGGGCACGACATAGCACTGTTACTGCTCTCACTAAAGTGACCAATGACTGGCTACATGGACTGGATGCTAAAAACTTTGTATGTGCAGTATTTTTGGACCTAAGCAAGGCCTTTGATACTGTAGACCACAATCTGCTTCTTACATCATTCAGGAACATTGGCCTGGACCATCACTCTCAAAAGTGGTTGCTAATTACCTTACAGGCCGGTACCAGCAAGTCAAGGCAGAAGGGGAATTTTCTCCATTAAAACCTCTATTGAGAGGAGTTCCCCAGGGTTCTATATTGGGTCCTTTACTATTCACAATATATAGCAATAGAATCAACGACAACATCAAAACTGCCAACATTCACCTCTTCGCTGATGACATGGTGCTCTACTCCGAAGGACCCTCTCCTACTGCCACTTGCAATGTTCTGCAGCGTAATTTTAATCAGCTGCAATTACAGTTGTTAAATCAGAAACTATTACTAAATGCAAAAAAGACCAAAGCAATGCTATTCTAGCCTCGCGCATATGATGCCACGTCTATAACATCCCCTCAGATCGCTACACTACTGGGAGAACCCTTGGAATACATGTCTAAGTTCAAATACCTGGGTGTCTGGATTGATCATAGGTTATCCTTTAATGATCACATAGAAGAGTTGATAATAAAGCTCAGGCAGAGACTAGGTCTTTTTTATAGCATGAATCAGTTCCTGACAAGAGAGGCCAAGATGAGTCTGGTTCAGACCACCTTCTCGACTATGCAGATTTTTTTGTACTGTCAGGGCCCGACCGCTGCACTCTCTAAGCTTGATACCCTTTACCACAGAGCTCTAAGATTTATCACTGGTTTCCCTTAATCAACCCATCATTGTTCCTTATACACAGTGGTGGGATGGCCATCTCTTAAGTATAGATGTCAGAGAAATGCAGCCATTTGGACAGTCAGAACCATTTCAGTAGGCTGCCTCAATATATATATCAGATTGCCTGCCATTTTGTACAGTTGGCAAGTACTCATTAAGAAGCTCCTCCTATAGTTCACTGCTTGTACCCAAACTGAGATCTCAATTCGGTAGGGCCTCAATAAGTTATATACTGCCCCACCTATGGAATATGATACAAAAAATCTTTGAAACTGGTCCACCCTTTGTCAGTAGCTGCTTTCAAAACAAGCTATGCCTTCTTCTTCAGTGAATCCTGTAACTGTTATCATTAAACCAGTCTTGTTCGTGATATGGAGAACTGGAATCAAAATGCTGGTTATTCACAGCTCTATTTTCCCCACCCACACCTCTAGCACTTATCAGTATCCTCTATCTCTGCAGCTTTGATCTTCATTCAAACTTGGCTTATGGGCTTAGAACTGAATCTTTCTCCAAAGCTATAGTACTATCTGACCTCTCACCTCCAGTTACCTATCAGATATATGCTCCGAAAATATGCTCCTCTGAATCAGCAATCTAGGATTCTCAATTTCCTCTCCCCTCAGTACCCTTTCCTAGCTCATGCTCTAAAATTGCCCTAGTGACCAGCACTTTAAAGGCTTCTTTACCTCCTCAATTACTGGCACTTCCTCTCCATACCCCTTTTTCTGCCCTATCTTCTTCTTCCACCGGTCATCATCACAACATCCAGTGTTGTACTATCCTCCCTCCTCCCTCCTCTGGTAGCTTTGGGCTTGTATACCTATACTTGAGCACGGTTATCTTAACCAGCACATAGACCTCTGAAAAATCTATATAATGTGCATATTATGGCTAGTCCTGCTGATTGCATCATTTACTCTACAATTGACCAATGAAATGTCTATATATACTGTAAATACTGCCTAGTCCTGCTGACTGTACCATTTAATCTGCTATTGACCAATGAACTGTTTATAAACTGTAAATAACTTGTCTAGTCCTGCTGATGGTATCATTTAGTCTCTGTAATTCGATGCTGTTTTACCCCCTTGCCTTTTGTTCAATGTAAGTGTGACTATATGTTCTGTCCAGGTCCATCTTGAAAATGAGTGTTGCTCAATGATGTTCGCCTGGTAAAATAAAGATTTTGATTGATTGATCGATTGATTGACATACCCCAATAATGCAAACCATCATGGGAAGCATATGCAAATGTCCATGAATTAATTTGGACTGGCTCAACTTTAAGCAGAACTGCATGGTGCCAGAAAGCCTCACAATACAATCAGCAAAGGCTGAGAACAGCAGACACAGACACGTTTCTTGCCCTCATGCTGATTCATCAGTGTGCCATATCTGTATTTCTGCCAAGGGAGAGGGAGCCAGACCCCCAATAGGGGTTCTTGAACAGCCAAAAGGAGCAAGAGAAGAAGAGAACTACAAAAGAACCCCAAGCAAATGCACTGGGGCATGGGTTATCCTGGAGGATATTGGCCATACAGCCAACTTTTAAAGAATTGCATGGTGCCAGAAGGCCTCATAATGCAATCAGCAAAGGTTGAGCACAGTAGATACAGACACGTGCTTCATCCTAATTTGGACTCATTAGTGTGCCATATCTGTATCTCAGCCCAGGGAGAGGAAGCCAGTCACCATATAGGGGATCTTATTTGTTTGGGCTATGGGCAGCTCAAAACCTATACATATATATATATATATATATATGTATACAGTAGTAGTCATAGAAAAGTTGCTCAGTACTGAGGTATATCTGGGTATACTGAGGTAGAATGAGGCAGAATCACATTACAGTCAATGCGAATTATAACTTGAGTGCCTCAGTGGAAACTCAGTGTTACCTCAAGGTAGGTGACTTTTAGATAACTACCACTGTGTATGTGTGTGTATATATATATATATATATATATATATATATATATACACATACATATATACACACTCACATTAAATTCTATCACACCACTAAATAGACATATCTCTTTTGGGGGGGGCAGTCAACATCAGTCATGCACTCATTAAAGAAAAAAATACAACTATGGAAGCTGCCAAAGGACAAAAGCCCAATAGCAAACCAGATGGAAGAACTATTTTATCACAAATTCCTCAAATGACAGCTTTTTTCATAGATAAATCTATTTATCCCTAATTTTATAAAATGTAGCCCATTTAGGGGATGTGCATGAAACAGATTTTATTTGTTTATTTATTTATTTATGTATTTATGACTTTGATTACCGGGTGAGTGCACTGATCCCAGGGACTGTTTTCAGGCACAACCCAGGCCATAACACATGGCACAGGGTGATAGTGAAGTACAAGGTAACAGTAATACACATGAAACAGATTTGATACAAGCAACAATAGTAAGCACAATATACAGGTTTGATGCATAGGTCCATTTGAGAACAGTGAATACAAGGTTTCAATATTCGACATGAGGAGATTTGGTACAAAACAAACAAATTGTAGTCACAGTGTACAATGTGTGACTGCATCGTCCAATGAGCAAATAATACACAGAATACTCAGTAAAAAATATATATATAATATGTACAGGCAAGGAAGTCAAATATTACTGTGAAAAATACAATATAACAGTTGTAGGAAGGGGAGTTGACTAGTGCGGGTAGGTGGGTAACCCCTGGGTTGGGGAGATGACTAGTGTAGGTTGGTGTCAGACTCCAGGGATCAGTGGTAGGATGAGTTTGCCAGGAACCAGACTTTAAGGTGGGACTTGAAACTAGAGTGTGTGTCAATGGAACGGAGTTCAGCCGGTAGTTTGTTCCACTGCAAAGGGGCAGCTGCAGACCAAGCTCTGCTGCCCATGTTGGTGGATACCCTAGGAACAGCTAGAGGGGAGTAAAATTAGAGCGGAGAGCAGACACTTCCAGTGACTAAAGGCACGCTTCATGCAGTCCCATGCCTCACTATGCCCATGGGCGTGTGGTAAAATCTGTTCCATGTACACCCTGTTGTGTCTTATTGCTTATTTTGTCAACATTAGCCAATGTAGGGTGTTTTTTCTGGGGGAGGGAGTGGCTTAATTATCAAGAGTGAATGCTCATACTTGGTTAAAATATAATTGCATGTAAAACTTTAAAGTATATCATATATTTTCTTCATAGTGAAAGTTACCTTTGTATCTCTGTTTGCCTGATGTTTAATTCTAAAGTAATCATATTTAATAATAATGTGTTTTCCTCCCTCCAGCCTTCTGTAATGACTTTGTACTGTTTCAGTATCACTTTAATTAGTTAAAATCTTCTGTCTTAGTGTTTTTCTGAAAGAGTAAAGGGACTGGATGTAAATCTCAATATAAGTTAATATTCTGAAAATTGAAAAAGGAAAAAATAATTAAAAAATGGCATTTCTGGGACCCCACCTTATGAACAAGGGAGGTAGAATTTTTCAAATCTGTCATGAAAGGTGATTTTGTGATCGTTACGTGAAATCACCTTTTGGGCGTGATTTGAACATTTTCACCTACCGGGTTCATGAGGTGGAGTCATAATCAATCAATCAATCAATCAATCAAACTTTGTTTATATAGAGCCTTTCAAAACCAAGGCACTGCACAATAAAAATACAAAGCACAGAGCCAGCCCAGTGGCGCTGAGGGTTGAGGTGCTGGATGCCACACCGGTGACCGGGGTTCGGGAGCGCACTCGGGTCACTGGTGGGTTGGCCAGGGGGAGATAGGCTTGAGTGCCAACAACAGCTCACCTTCCTCAGAGAGGGTTGCGGCCACAGCCAGTGCACTTGCCTGACTCCAAGTGGAGGTCTGGAGTACTGCAAGCCCCAATTGCAGGGGGACGGGCGTCCGCCTCACAGCGTGGATGTTGGTGCTCGGCACCTTGACGTTAGGGATTGCATCCTGTAGGGGAGGCAGGAAAAGAGGAAACACACCTGCCAGCTTTGGGAAGATGGGTTTCCCAAAGCATGCCCCTGATGTGCCCTGCTCACCAGGACCACCACCTCAACCTAACGAGATGAAGGATTATGGAGTGAATGCCCCCTGCCTCATCCCTGCTCGAGGGGGAGACTGAAGCTCCATGGAGGATCGAGAGGTGAATCTGGGTGGGCGTGTGGCAGGAGGTTGACTCCTTGGATGCCCTGAAGGGTTGGGGCCAGCAGGCAGTAGGGAGGGATAAACAGAAGGGGAAAAAAATAATTACAAAGTACAGCATAAAAGCTTGATCTAAAAATAATAAATATATCAATAAAATAAATTTCACCTGGGAAGGCTAAATTGAAGAAATATGTTTTTAAGTCAATTTTGAATCAATCGATAGTCAGGCATTCTCTTAACTGATGAGGTAGAGAATTCCACAGGGTGGGTGCCACTAAAGAAAAAACACGGGACCAGATGTTTTTAAACTAACCCTAGGAATCTCTAGCAATCCTTCATCAGCGGATCAGAGAGGATGGAGGGGGCAGTAGGGAGATAAGAGGTCTTGCTGGTAGCTGGGTCTCTGCTCATGTAGGGCTTTAAAGGTTAGCAAGCCGACCTTAAAGGTGATCTGTCATTGAACATGCAGCCAGTGCAGTTTGAGCAGCACAGGCGTAATGTGACTGGCCCTCTATGTCTCAGTCAGAAGCCTGGCCACAGCATTCTGCACAAGCTGCAGGTGGTGGATATCAACCCCTGGAAGCCCTAGGTAGAGGGCATTGCAGTAGTCAAGGTGGGTGGTGACAAAGACATAGACCAATGTTGGAAGATGGTTAAATGAGGATTTAACCACAGCCAATACCTGAGATTTCAGGGTCAAGCAGTTGACAGAAATAACACCCAGGTTACACACCCGGTCAGAGGTAGTGAGCAGAACACCTTCAATCCATAGGTTTGATGCCTGTCCAGTCCCCAAACCCACCCCTGGATGACCTGGGTTCACTACCAACACTTCAGTCTTGTCTGGATTCAGTCTCAGCCAGCTGGTGCTCATCTGTACTGAAAATGTGGTGCAAAAATATGTAAGAATGACCAAGTTATGAGAGAACGCTGAAGTATTTCAATGTTCACTTATAGCTTTACTAGGTTTTAACATTTTTATGGCAGTGGGCAGAGCCTACAGCCATTTTGCATTCAGCTCCTCAAAAATGGCCAACCGTGGCATGTTTCCATTGGACTTTTGGAAGTATCCTTCCAAAAAAGTCCAACAAAGCTTGGGACACTCCACCACGGTTGGTAGCTACGAAATAACAGCTGCACTATTTTGGTTGTTATGTCTGCATTTTGGGACAAGAACTATGCATATGCACCTGCGTGCATGCCCAGTTCCACTGGTGCTGCCATCTTGGGAATGGCAGAATGGCATTCACCGTAACTACACATGCGCGAATGCCTTGCATGTGCAGTTGCACTGCCATCACCATCTTGGAGATGGCAATCAGCAGCTCTCCCTCTCTGGAGCTTTACAAACTCACCACAGCTGTATCGGCTCTGGCTAGAGTTTGTTCCACTAAGTTTTCAACAAGCCCTTTTTGAGACCCCACTTCATGAACATAGCAGGTGAATTTTTTTTAAATGTCCCAAAAGGTGATGTTGCAGTCACTCTGAAAAATCATGTTCCAGTTGGGTTTTGAAGCTTTTCACCTATGGATGCATTAGGTGTGGTTGTAAGAAGACAATGTTGAAAATGTGGCGTAAAAATATGGTAAAATGACCGAGTTATGACTGAATGTTGAAATATTTCAACATATACTCATAACTTTACTAATTTTCAATATTTTGACTCCACATTTTCAGCCATTTTTTCACACCACCTCATAAAAGTGACAGGTGTCACTTTTCAAATCCTGGATGAGTTGTGTTTTCACACTAGTGGTGTGAAATGTAATTTCAGCCAGTATTCTATAAAAGCCACATGTCATGTTTATAAGAACGATTCTTAGAACAACTATCTTGAAAATTCGTTGTCAAGAATGTAAACAAACAGAAATAAAATAGAAAATAAATTTTTTCAGAAACATTGTGTGAAGGGCCAACCTTTACCCCAGTGGGTAGTGTTTTGTGATCCATGGTGGTGACCTGAATTTGAGGGTGAGCTCAGGGAGCCAACTGGACAGGCTGATTCTGGGAGTATAGCACTGTCATGCAACACCACTCCACAGCCTGTGAAGGGAAGATGCAGGGTTGCCTGCATGGGCCCATGTACCATATAATGAAGAAAACTCATCTTTTGGCATAGGGTTCTACACCTCTACACCCATAGGTGCCCAGGGCCCTGTGCTTTGGCTGAGAGATGGATTCTCTGCGCTGTGCATCTGTATGTTCAGCCAGATGCAAGCTTCTGCAGTCCACCAGACCATTCCATTAATTATTGGCAACCATTCCTGAACTTCCATAGGTGGATGGAATCTTCCCTTGGCACAGGGTATACGAAGGCCCCGTAGGGACCTGCGTGAATGGAGATACAATTCTGCTATGTCATAAAAAAAGAAAATTATTTGTAAAAACTGCATTAATGCACTGGCTAGAGAGGGTTTAACTCAACATCATAAAAGAAGACAAATGAAGAATTAGGGTTTTCAATCCTAACTCCCCATCCCCACCCACTAAGCTGCAAAAAGAAAAAAAAATAGGAGTTTGGGTCTCCAGAGTCTTGATGAATCAGTGGTGGGGTCTTCCTTGGGGTTGTCAGCTCTGAGCAAACTACATCAGATGTGATCTCTTTTTTTCACACAGAGCCCACAGGGCCCTGCGTGAAGAAAGCTACTACAGATTCTGTTAGCAACATTTGGGGAGACATTCTTCTCTATCTTTGAAGACTGTATTTCTATGAGGCAATGCCTTGGAGCTGTAACTTGTGTTTTAGACAGGAGACTATGAATTACATAGAAACATAGACTTTGACGGCAGATAAGGACCGCTAGGCCCATCTAGTCTGCCCATTTCCCTACCTACAGGATAGGCCGCAGATCCTAGTTAACCAACAGCCTATATCTTCCTGCCCCCCACAAGAATTGCCTTATGTCTGTCCCATGCATTCTTGAATTCTCCCACAGTTTTAGACCCCACAACTTCCTCAGGAAGACTGTTCCATGCATCCACTACCCTCTCTGTGAAATAATACTTCCTCACATGGCCCCTGAACACGCCCTCCTTCTATCTTTAAATTGTGTCCCCTTGTTCTTGCAAGTCTCTTTTTCTGAAAGATGCTACCTCTTGGACTTTGTTGATTCCCTTGAGGTACTTGAACATTTCTATCATGTCCCTCTCCTTCTTTCCTCAAGGGTATACATATTAAGCTCCTTTAGTCTCTCCTCATACGGCTTTTCTTGCAGACCCTGCACCATTTTAGTTGCCCTCCTCTGGACTGCCTCTATCCTGTCTATGTCCTTGCGGAGATGGGGTCTCCAGAACTGGACACAGTATTCAGATGGGGTCTCACCAACTGTCTGTACAGAGGATAACAACTTCCTGTTTTCTGCTGCTGATGCTTCTCCCTATACATCCCAGTATACCCCGGCCCTCCCTACTGCCTTCTCACATTGCTTGCTAACCTTAAGGTCATCTGATATGATTACCCCCAGGTCCCTTTCCTGTTTTGTTGTTGTTACTACCTCCCCACCCATTGTGTATTCTTCCCTGGGTTCTTGTTTCCCAGGTGCATTATTTTGCACTTTTGCATTGAATCCTAGCTGCCATACGTCTGACCATTCCTCCAACCTTGCCAAGTCCCTTTTCATCCTTTCCACGCCTCCTTGTGTATCAACCCTGTTGCAGATCTTTGTGTCATCTGCAAAAGGCATACTTTTCCTTCCAGTCCTCTACAATGTCACTGATGAAGACATTAAAAGGACTGGACCCAATGAACCCTCGGTACCCCACTGGTAACTGCCCTTTCTTCAGAGTGGACTCCATTTACAATTACCTTCTGTGTCCTGTTGTCCAGCCAATGTTTTACCAGGCTACCACCCTGGGACCCACTCCCAGGCTGGTTAATTTGACTAATAACCTTTTGTGTGTGACTGTGTCAAATGCCTTGCTAAAGTCTAGTTAGGCCATGTCCACAGCCCCTCCCTGGTCTACTACTTTGGTCACCCAGTCAAAGAAATCTATTAGATTCATCTGACATGACCTTCCCGCTGTGAACCCATGCTGCCTTGGATCCTGTGCTCCACTGACCTCTAGGTACTCAACTATTCTTTCCTCCAGAAGTGACTCCATCACTTTCCCTACCACAGAGGTCAGACTGACAGGTCTGTAGTTTCCTGCCTCTGTCTTGGTCCCACTTTTGTGAAGGGGAATCACATCTGCCTTCCTCCAGTCCTCGGGTACCACACCATCCTCCCATGATTTATTAAAACGAGTAGCCAGTGGTTTTACTAGTTCCTTCCTTAATTCTTTTAGAATTCTGTGGTGAATTCCATCAGGACCCATTGCTTTGTCCACCTTCAGTTTTAGGAGTTCTTGCAGAACCCTTTCTTCTGTGAAAGGACTGGGATCGACCCACCTATCAAGAGTGCTTCTGTTAATTGGATTAGGCACTTCCCCCTCCTCTTTTGTGAATACTGAGCAGAAATATTCGTTCAGTATTCCTGCTTTTTCACTGTCCCCCTCTGCCCACCCACCGTTGATTCTATTCAGCCTCACTATCCCTCCCTTTGTCTTTCTATGCTCGCTGATGTACCTATAAAAGGTTTTATCCCCCTTCTTAACTGAGTTGGCTATCTTTTCCTCAGTTTGGGCCTTTGCTTTTCTGACTTCCCTCCCTGCTTCTTTCTGCCTTAACTGGTACAGCTCTCTGTCCTGCTCCTTCTGTGTTTTCTTATACTTCTGGAATGCTATCTTTTTCTTCCTGACTTTCACAGCCACCTCTTTTGAGAACCATAGTGGCTTTTTCTTTCATTTGATTTGTTTATTTGCTTCACACAAAGGCTTGTTACCTCTGTGATGGCAGTTTTGATAATTCCCATTGTTGCTCCACACCTCCTTCTAGCCTGTTTGCTAGTGCTTTTCTGAGACACTCCCATCTTGCCAAAGTCAGCCCTCCTAAAGTCCAGAACTCTCACTTTTGTATGGCTTGACTCTGTAGCCGAGTTTAACGTGAACCACACTGTTTGATGGTCACTTGTCCCCAGATGGCAACCCACTTCTAGATCTGAGATCCTCTCACTGCCCCGTTTGAGAGTATGAGGTCTAAGATTGCTCCCTCACAGTGGGTTCCAAACTAGCTGTCTAATGCCTGCCACCTGTAGGGTGTCAAGAATAGCCCTGCTCTTGGATGTGGCTGCAGCAAATGTGCTCCAGTTTACATCTGGCATATTCAGGTCTGCATCAACAGTATCTCCTTTATCTGCCATTCTAAGAATGCCTTCCATCATATCCTTGTCCATTCCTTCCCCTGACATGGGGGTCTGTACACAACCCTGTGCAGATTGTGGTGCCTTTTCCAGTCTCCAAGGTGACACACAGTGCCTCCTCTCTCCCTGTTTACTCTTTTGTTCAGTTGCTTTTATCCCTTCTTTTACATAGAGAGCTACTCCTCCTCCTCTTCTCCCCTGCCTGTCTCTCCTGTAGTTATGTACCCTGGTACGTTAACATCCCAGTCATGGTTCTCTGTGTACCATGTTTCTGTGACTGCTATGATATCCAGGCATCCCTCTTCCATTAAGGCCACCAGCTCAGGGAGCTTGTTGCCCAGACTACGGGCATTGGTACTCATTACCCTCCATTTCCTGATGGCCTTACCCCCTTTTGCCCATCCCTGTCCTTCTTGCCTTTGTCACTTTCTCCATTTACCCCTGCCCTTCTCCCTATCAACACCTCCATGTTGGTGTTTGCCACACTTACTACCGTGATTGTTTGGGGGGGGCTAGGATTTTCCTGCTCCTTTCCAGTGCCTCCCCCCTTGGCTAGTTTAAAAGCTTGCCAATGAAGCATTTAAACCTATCACCTAGGATCCTGGTTCCCCTCCCGGACAGATGCAGCCCATCATGCCAGTATAGCTTGCATCACTCCAGGTGGACCCCAGTCCCCAATGAAGCCAAATCCCTGAGCTCACACCAGTTTTCAACCACTGATTGAATCCCATGGCACGGAACACCTTGTAGCCTCCTATGCCATAGATGGGTAGCACCTCCTAGAAGGTTACCGTGCATGCTACTTGACCAAGGCCCTCCCAATTCCACAAACTCTTCCTGCACTTCTCTAATCCTTTCTTAGCCAGGTCATTTGTTCCTAGGTGGACAATGACATCCAGCTCCCTCCCTGTGCAGCTGCTCCGCAATCCTGAGGATTCGCCTCCCTGTCCCTCCAAGCCATGGTGCCAGGCAGGCACCACCTCCCTCTCCCTTCCTTGCCCAGTTCTACCTTCCTAACAATGGAGTCCCCACCAGGAGTTGTTTCCTTCCCTGCAGGGTCCCTGCCACCCTCCTGTGGGTCTCCTTGTGGAGGTTCCCAGCATCCCATTGGTCTCCACTGTAGGTGCCTCCATAGATGAACCACACTTGCCAGAATTGCATAGGAATTGTGGAGAGGCACAACTGGAGGATGTGCCCCTGTTCCACCGCCTCACCCTCCCTGAGCCCACTGTGGTCCAACCGCTCCTCTTTCTTGGCAACCTCTGAGGCAGCGGCAGTGGCACTGGTGGTCCCTGGATGGAAGAGGAGGTCCCACAAATCCTGGCCAACTCAGCCTGGAGATGAGCAACCTCCTCCCTCAGCCCAGAGGTGCCTGCAGATGGGACAACACCGCATCCTCCAGAACATCTCCCGGAAGACTGCTGCTCCACAGCCACTGCACTGCACCACTCAATCATGTCTTATTTCTGGCCCCTTAACTGTTTGCAATCCTTACTCTTTCCTCTGTTTTTCTCTTTCTCCTTACTTTCTGCCTGTGTGCCCTTTAAGCTCCTGATTGTCCTGTTCTGAGACAAGAATATCCTATATTTCTCAGTAGACCACTTACTTGTTCAGAGGCAGACCTCCAGCAGCTAGAGGGGGCCGGAGAGCTACTCTTGCCCTTCTAGGATGGTGGGTCCTTGCTGGTTCTGTGATCACTCACTTCCTGCCCCTAAACAGGAAGTTCCTGTTGTCAGTCAAATCCTGTGCCTATAAAAATAGAACTAGCTTTGGGGAGAGGGCAATATAGTCCCAGTAGAGAAGTTCAGTCACACAGCAGTCCTTTCTCCTGGTGTCTTCTGCCAAGCTATTGAAGAAGGAGTGAGCATTGGGCCTGACAACCCCAAGGAAGACCCCACCACTAATTCACCAAGACCACAGAGACAAAAAACCTTAATGCTTTTTCCTTTTGCTACTTGGGGAGGGTGGAGGGTGGGGAATTGGGGTTGGAAACATTAAAGCCACATTTCTGTACTTTTCTGGGGTTCAGTTGAACCCTAACTGGTGCATTAAAGCAGTTTCTGTAAAGAATATACATCTCTCTCTTGCTCTCTCTCTCTCTCTCTATATATATATATACATATATATACTGTATATATAAAGAAATAGCAAACAAGGGAGAAAGTGAGTGTGTGTGAGTGGGTAAGTGAGTGAAACAAACAGAGAAATTTAGTGAGCGAGTGAGTGATAAAGAATATGTACTTCCTCTGTAATATATTTATTCACAAGTGATGTAGATGTAATAGCTCCCAAGTGAGTTACATAATTCTACATCATGGGTGGATAAACAATCTTATCATAATGGCAGTTTCATGATATATTTATACAAGTGGACATTTTTTATGTTCTAATTCAGTCGGTCTTGGTGTTGCAACATTTCCAGCTTGTAATTTCTTTCACATTCTATTTTGGAATGTTTGTATTGGAACTCGGTTGGAACAAAACTGATTTAATTGTTGATATCATTTGTTGGTGCTATCTTACATTTTAAATGAAGAACAGGAGTTATCTTGGATTCTTCTGAATGTGAATATATCAATCTCTACTAGTGGTACATAATGGACTGCAGTGGAATAATCTAACACCAGAACCTGAGCCTAAAACGGATAATACACTAAGTGCATTTGCAACTCTTCAAGATCAACATGAATGGAAGGAAAGGGGTCACTTAATGTCATTGTAGGGAGGAAGGTTTAAAGGGACACTGTTAGCACTTTACTTAATTTCCAGCATGTACCCCAAAATGTGCCTGCACTGCCTGCATCAGTCTGTTTGTTAAAATAGTGGATATGGCAGCAATGTACTTCCCTAAAAAATCAGAATTTCTTTTTTTTTTTATTTAATTGAAAAGTGAAACTATAGTATGTCAGTCCACTCCTATTTTCTCCACACCCATTGCCAATGCTTAATCACACTTGAATATGGTGCTCTGGCTGTATTTAGCTGAGATCGGGTATAACGATTGGTGAACAAGCCTCCCGGCACTTCAGTGCATTTTACAAGTGTGATCAGGCTTTGGCATTTGGTGCAGGGAGAATAGCAGGGGACCAACATGGTTTTACTTTTCAATTAAATTAATTAAAGAAAATATTATTTGGGGGGAGAACATTGCTACCATATCTACTGCATCAACAGACAGACTGCTGCAGGTAGTGTAGGCACATTTGGGAGTACTTGCCAAAAAGTAAGTAAAGCACTGACAATGTCCCTTTAGGAAAAACATCACAAAGGTCTACTTCACAGAATTAATGGGAAACAGGATACACTACCAGAGCATGACTCAGTTGATACAGTAATGATCATCAAGCTGAAACTCGACAGGTACTTTGAAGAAAAAAGGATGAAAGAATATTCTCACTGAGCTGGGGCGTGGGAGAAACTTGATGGAGAGATGGTCTCTTTTAGCCCCTAAATATGTTTGCATGCATACATTACATGCAGTTATGCCATCATGTGTAGACATGCTGCAGTAGCAAATTAGATTGATAGGAGAGATCTAATTTTATTTTTCACATGGATTTACTTATTAATAAATAATGGGGTGGCGGGGCAAAAATACAACAAATATATACAGTCTCAGCTCAGTTGTGTCTAAATACATTTTCTTCCCAGAAGGGTCAGCAGCTGTTTCAATCCTCCTGTGCATTCACTATGCTTAACACATCAGCAGTGCACATGCATATGTGATGTGGTCTTAGCCTATCAAGAGGAGGGACTTACAATAGCAATTATATGATATATGTTCAAATTATGCTTCTTAACTGGATGTAATGTAAGCAGCTAACAATTGCAGGCATGTAAACATTTAGTAGTTAGGTCACATTTTATAATTATTAATCATGAAGTGCTTACATGTGCTCTGAATAATTGTAAGATCGTAAACTAAATTCAACATACATTTTTATGTTGCCACGTTAAAAACAATATGTGCTCTAAAGCAAAGATGTGATTGTTCATGCCTGAGTTCACTATTTATACTGTATGTTACTACAGATACTGTAGCCACTCTTACTATTGCAATGGTACTGTCTCACATGCATTTGTACGGTATGAGAACTGCAAAGTGATGGTGGGCAAATATGGTACTGTACGAATGCAAGTGAAACCACTTTTACAACAACAAGAGCACTCTCACTTGCCATATAAACATTTTATTGTTTGAGGGTGATCAATAATACTGTATTTCAGTAAACAGAAATCACTCTTGAATAGAAGTTCCCCCTTAATACAAGTCACAGGTCATAGTGTGTAATTTTAGTAAATGCTGTCTTGTACAAACCATAGTTTCTAGTCAGGTTTGAAGTCATGCCAAATAAAATATTGTAGGTGGTCCTCCTTGTTATACAGTTCACCATTAATATGATCCTTGTTATACAGTATTTCATTTTAACTTATGAGTTTATGTGATATTTTCTATGAATATTTTGCTATGAAAAGGACTAGTAACAATATACTAGATCAAATCTAGGATATGTAATATTTTATTGTAGCACTAAAAAATCAGATTATTATTTTTTATTTTTTTTGCAATACATGTTATCCTGGCATATAAGCCACCCTCAAACACAAACTACAGTTTGATGTTGTTGTTAATGGAAGTCATAACTTCTATTTGGTAAAATACATTTTTTAAAGTACTGTATGTAAAAGTCCTCCTCCATATATACCTATTTCTAAGAAACCTGCATGAGAGACAATATTAACAGAATAAGAGTGCCACACATGCAGGGGAACAAAAATGCTCTGATTGGTCAGAAGTGCTTCATAGAGAAATACTGTAGAAACATAGACAATGATGGCAGAAAAAGACCCAGCACCCATCCAGTCTGCTCACCCTACTTAACTGCCCTATGTAGGCCCTAGTGACTATCCTTTTCACTTACCTCTACCCTCTACCCTCTTACTATGGCCATGTTCTGGTCCCACCCTACCTTGAACCCCCCAATGTTTTGTCCTTTACCATCTGTTTTGGAAGCCTGTTCCTCTTGGCTTCCACTCTTCAGGTGAAAGATTGCTTGCAGACATCCCTCCTGAATCTTTCCCCTGCCAGTTTCAGTGAATTCACCTGCATTTCTGCATTAGTACTCTTTGCAAGACATCCAGTTTAACCCATACAGGTCTTTGCAAGTTTTTATTATGTCTCCCCTCTTGTCTTCAGAGTGAACATGTTGAGGTCTTCCAGTCCCTTCTTCTATGTTTTTTACCACACACCCTGGAACCTTTTGATTGCCCATTGCTACACTGTTTCCACATGCTCACAATCCTTATGCATGAGTGAACTCCAAAACCTTGTACAGTACTCCAGGTAGGGGTGCATCAATGAGTTGTATAATGGTTCAATCTCTTTATTGGCACTTGCTGCTTATTCCACTTCATATACACCCTAGCATCCTATTAGCCTTCCCTATTGTCTTGTTGCACTAAGATGTCAATTTCAGATTTTCATATATTTCATTATAATGTATGGGTAGCCCTTATTGCCCACTGAAATCAAACAGATTACAAATAGAATAATAGATAGGTGAGTGTCTATTACAAGGGAGTAATACCATCGAGAGGTTCTGGGAACAAGGAAACCTTGAAATCGAAGCTCGAGAGGTTCTCTTGTCCCCAGAACCTCGAGATGGTATTTCTCCCGAGTAATAGACACTCACCTATTTTTAATTTTTTGTAATATATGGAGGAGAGTTTTATTTCTGTGGTACTGTGAGGGCAGGCTCTCTTGAAGTGAAAAGTCAGACACTGACTATCTCCGTCTCCACCCTTATCCCTTTGTGTCACGCCTGCTCGCTCACTCGCTCCGTGTCTCTCGTGAGTGAGTTTTCTTTGGTACACAGTCCTACCTTTACTTGATGTTTTCCTTTGGTGTAGGTAGGATTAGCCAGCTAATTATGTTGGAAAGCAGTGGTACTGGAGCGAAGGGATGATTTTCTCTCGCTAAGCGAGAGACGGGCGCCATGTTTTTTCAACGGTTTTGCCCACCCACAGAGAAACCACGTCGAATCAGGAGGTGCGGTTTTCTAAATGTCACCACGCATGGTAAGAGGTTGCCATGGGGATGTCTGGAAAAGACCTATGGCACTGAAGTGTTTGGAGGCTGCGCTCTTCAGGTTTGGTGATAATACTATCGTTGAGAGCTTTTAATGGTAGTATTTCGAATTCTGAATGATAGTATTATCACTTGTCAACGATGATATTATCACTTTGGGTACTATGCTATTACTAGGATTTTTTTGTATGGTGTAGGATACTATTATATGGCCATCTCCATATATTACAACCTTATAATCCCACTGTTGTGATGTCAGAACCTTATAAACCTATCTTATCTATGTCATAGCAATGGGTTTACAAAACAGAATGCCAGTGTAATTCAGTATTCTACAGACCCAGAATGTGATTGTTAGCCTCAGTAAAGTATTCAGATAACATTACATTTGTCTCTGTTTACTGTTACTGAGTCTAGCAATCTCTATGTCTGATAGAGATTTTAACTCTGGTGCTATTTTGGCCCACTGTTATTCAGTCCGTGTATCCTAATACATTGTTTTCCTACACAATCATGTGGCTGTAGTGCAGATTCATTAATAAGGTAAGGCTAAATTACTTGTGTTTGGGGGGGTAACTTTGTATGTCGAGTCCCATACACTATAAATGACAATGCCTGATGTACAGGTGATAACCATAGTGTAATCATCTCTCTTGTTTGCTAGGGCAATTGTAAACCTCTCAAGCTGCGCTCTCGAGGTTTACTGATGTCCTAGCAACCAGTCAAGGTGATTATACCATGGTTATCACCTGTACATCAGGCATTATACTCTAGATCTAAAATGGTTTTAATACACCATAGAGACTTCATGATGCCACTAAGCATTTTGATTGCTGCCTTCCCATTGGCTAAGTATCCCATTGTGATGCAAACATTGTGAGACAAGGAGTATTTTAAACAGAAGTAGTTGCTTGTAACCATATAAAGGGAAACATACATATGGCATTTAATGGATACAGTCCTTCATAACAAATACTTATACTGAAATACTGTATATTAAAAATGAATCCCATTGCATATAAACATCCTGGTATGTGATCAATTGGTTTTCATTTTGTGTAGAATTTGTTTTACTTAGGCTAGCTGAGCACAAACACAGTATCTTGGTTACAGTGGAGTGGACATTGTTTTTGATCATATACCATTAGAAAAGCAAAAATTCTACATCAAAATCCATTACAACGACAACTTCGAGGTTGTCACTGTAATGGACCCAATGGCAAAATGTCACCAATTTCATGTTTTTCTTCCCTCCTTTGAATAAACTCCAATGTGGAGTTTGTAATCTTTAAGAAGGGGGTGTGGGGTTGACCCCCTCTCAAGAAAAACATCCATTGTTGGACAGGTGAAATTTCGCCTGTCAACATTGCTACTGCCTCTGTGCTGCATTCTGAGAACTTTGTTGTCGATGCAGCTTGGAGGAACCATTATTGATGAGCATAGAGTCATGCTTTGTCAGACTTCTATATCTTGAAGGAATGAAGCTTACATCGATTTTCCTGGTTTCTGTAGAAAAATTGCTGTTTGCAGCAAAAGGGCTCAAATCTCATCAGATCAAGAAAAAATCTGAATTTCTTGATGTTCTAAACTTATTACTGAAGATATTTACATGGAACCAGACTCTTTGCCACTCAGATTTCATCCGTCACTGCTGTCTTTCCTGTTTTGAAGTCATAATTCTCTGCATCACATCTAGTGCCTGAGCATTTTCTTTGCTTGTTTTATAGAATAATAATGTGTTAATGTTATTTTATTTTTTATCTGTGCATCATACCCCATCCTGAGCCCTTAGGATAGAGTGCTTTACAAATATAAAATGGGCAAGGAAATCCCTGTGCCCTCATTGGCTGAGATTTGGTTCTAGCCATTGCCTTAAGAGAGCATTACCAATGGCTAAAAACAATTCCCTGCCAACTGGGGCAACTGACAGAATTCATAAGCTACTTGCTGCCTAATCTCCATCACAAACATAGCTGCAGCCTTTACTCATACATAGAAACCTTCAACTAGGCCCTAAAAAATGAAAGTCCATTAAATTAACTAAAGTAAGTAAATAATTTAATGTTATTTTCACTCAAGAGCCCCTGCTTACACACATACACAAATTTAGAAAATCAAGTACTATTCAGAGTTTCCATTGCTCGTGTTTCTTTGATGACCATGAAAAAAGAAACCTCCTATCCCCACCAGTTTGCCAGAGGACTCCTGGTCCTTATCTGGCAACAGATAAAATTGAGGTTCTGGCTTCACTTGAGGCCTGTGTGTGCATCGGTGTGTGTGTATGCCAGTAGAACTCTGAAGAATTCTGAATGAATGTATTCCATGTTACCACTCCATGTGTGTATGGTAGGGAGCATTCTACTACTGGAATAATGCAGAGCGTTGAATTCTTCTGTTCTATGGTAAACAATAACACAGTGTACTGAATATGAGGAAAGACAGATGATTGAAAGGTAAGAAACATCTGTGGAGGGACTATTTTACATTATTTAGCAACATTTTATTATAATCTATGTGGATTTAAAACTTTTACAGTGTTTATTTTTTAAAAGTTGCCCTTGGGCCAATTTTATATAAGCAATAAGGCACTTCAGGGATGTTGGTTGTACTAGGTTTACCCCCACGGTCAGGAGCATTGAGTAAACCAAATGCAACCAACACCCTGTTGTGCCTTATTGCTTAAACAAAAATGCCTTGCCTTGCTTGTGACATCAGAATCACATGCATGGAAACAGGCTATGATGTCACAAGCAAAGAATTATGACTTCATAGCATAGAAACATAGAATCTGCAAGCAGATAAGGACCACTGGGCCTATGTAGTCTTCCAATTTTTCCCTACTTATAGTATCACAATAGGTTCTACTTAATCTCCAGCCCCCCATCCCTTTTCCTAAGATTCTCTTATGCCTATCCCATGCATTCTTGAACCCCGCCACTGTTTTTCCCCTCCATCTCAGCTGCAATACTGCTCCAGGAATCCACCACTCTTTCTGTGAAGTAGTACTTCCTCACATATCCCCTGAATCATCATCATCAAAATTGTTATTTTTATGGTTACAAACCTTCACAATCAATATCAAATACAATACATACATAAATACATATATATTATAAAAAAGAGTAGTGTAATCTTCCCTTACCCATATAACTTAATACAAAGTTAATTTATACATACTTCCACGTGCAAACGTCTGTGAGTACAGTACAACCAAGATGACAGCAGTTCAGAACTCTTATAAAGTGCATACCATAATCAGTATAATTGCCCTTTCTATATCATTTTGATTAGGCTCCTAATTTTTTTGATAATAAAGAAATAATTTGCTAACCTATCTACTGTCCAGCAATCTTCCGTGTGAAGCAGAATATCATTACATTCTATTTTATCAATACTATACAGATTATTTAAAAAAGAGAACAGGCAGAACATTCGTTGCTTTTCATACCATCTACAGACCTATAAAACATGATAAAGGTCCTCTTTGCCCCCACTACCACAATCACATTCCTCTGAAAATATGCCTATATTTTTATATCTATAGTCCAAGACTTTACTGGGAAACTGCTCAAACTTATAAATTATAAAGTTGGTGCGTACTTGGGAGTTGACTAAAATGTCCAGATACTTTTTTGAATCCATGTTTATAATTATTTGCAGCAAACCATTTTGAGTACAGGAACTTCTTAATTTCTTTTAAGTCCCTTATATTCCAAAAATTACTATTTTTTTATTTATATATTTTTTATATTTGGAACTTATCTGAACACCCTGTTCTACTTAGTTTTTTAAGTATACTAATTTATACTTCCCCAAAATAAGGTAAACAGTGTTCAGCCAAAAAACAGAATGGTAACCCATTTCATGCCAATATTCTTTTTCTAACAAACATTTCTTGGAAACTATTTTTCCATTAAAATTAGTGATTCTAATCCAGTAGTTGACCTTCTTTGATTCAATGGCTGCATTAATATTAATTATACCCAATTCTGAACGAATATAAGAGGACGGACAAGAATGTACAAGCCTAAGAGTGTATCTTATTGATTAAGGTATCATCAATTTGTTATATTAGATTCCCAAATTTCACAGTCACATAACAATTGGGCTTCCACCTTCATTTTCATCACTCTTACCAAAGGCCTTATAGACATACCCTCATATTTACAATTAAACCTATATAACCCAACCAGGGTTTTCCTCATTTTTCCTTTTACCATTTCTATATTGGAAGACCACTTACAGTTATGCTAAATCACTATTCCTAGGTACTGATAGCTGGACACTACTTCAACCTTATCTGATCGAATAAACCACGTACCACCAGTATTTTTTTTCCCCAGAATCATAACCATAGTTTTACTCAAATTAATTTTTAATTTTTATTTTTCTGATTCCTTACATAGAAAATTCAGTTTTTTTTTTTTAGTAAATCAAATGTAGATAGAGACAAGACAAGAATGTCATCAGCATAGGCTAAAAGGGGGCAGGGAAAATTCCTAATTTTTGGTGAGTCATCATCTATTGCCACACTGTATTTCATCATGTTATACAAGTATAATGTAAATAACAAAAGAGCAAGAATACATCCCTGTCTCACACCACAATTACAGTCAAAGACATTAGATAATTGACCTCTGGGTCCAAGTCTGGTTTTAGCCCAAGTGTTAGTATATAACCAGGCAATTATATTAACTATGGTTGGATCTATACCTCTATCCAGTAAAATCTGCCATAACGGACTTCTCGAGACATTATCAAAGGCAGTGCTGTAGTCTATAAAACATAATTCATCCTTTGTCTCCTGAGTTTCACATATTTTTCTGTCAAGTGATTCAGGACAAAAATATTATCCTAGGTGGACAGGGCATGTCTAAATCCAATTTGGTACAAAGAAACACCCCCTGTTATTTCAACCTCCTTTGAAGCTGGGTCAATATTATTTTTGAAAAGATTTTTAGATTCACATCTAATAGACTTACTGGTCTGTGCATCTCTGGATCATTTAATGGTCCTTTTTGTATGTAATGAAATGATACTAGCTCCTTGCCATGATTTAGGATAACTATTTGAAATTATACATTTATTATAGAACACTGTCAAATATCTACTGTACACCGTAATGGAGTTTCTATTAAAAAGACTTCAGCCTGGACCTCATCTGGGCCGGCAGCCTTCTGCTTTTTTAATGTGTATAGAGCTAAATAGGTTTCTTCTAGTGTGACAGACTGTAAATTATTAAGGATCTGTCCTGTTACTTGGAAAACCTCTACCTCAGTGTCAAAATAAATTCCCTTATAATAGGCTACCCAGGTCTCCTCAGAGATAAAGGTATCAATATTGGCCTTATACTGATTAAAACATATTGCCACCAGAGACCAAAATGCTCTATTATCCTTTCTATGTATTGCCTCAAACATTATCTCCCATTTGGCTTCATAAAAACTCTTCTTTTTATTAATAATAAGTGCCTTATAGGCTTTTTTATGTCCTAACATCTGCTTTGGCCTTTCTATAATCATTATCAAACTAGGTGTCAATAACTAAGTTCCTACCTACCTACCTTCATTGGTACTTGCAAAGCTAATCTAATTTCAACCAAAAGAGCACTTAGCTTATTGGAGATATAGCCAATATCATATTTACTAATAGCCTCATAAGATTGGGCTAGTACTGACCTATGGATGACTGGAAATATATCATTATCTGAGTTCTGCCTTCATTTAACTTTTTGTCCAGCTCTAATTTCTATAAATGGAAATGGCTCTTCAAGCAGCCTATTTGTACATCCTAAATGGCCTTCCACAACAAGAGGGTAGTGGTCACTTTCAGCTCTAATTAACACCTCACATTTTGTCCAACAGCACATTTGACCAGACCAGAAGGCAAAGTCGATCACAGAAGCACCGTGGGGAAACATATGTAAAACCCCCCTCTTTATCTCCTTCTAGTCTTCCATTTAAGAGATACATGTTATTTTCTTCAATTATTTCTAAGATGAATTTTCCACTTTGATTTATCACTTTGTCTCTGGACTGTCTACAAGGAAACTCGTCTATTTGGCTGCAAATAAAGAATGAATGATCTGCGAGACAATCATACAGGCCAATTCGGCTGTTTAAATTAACCATCAAAAGTACCTCTGCTTGTGGAAATATTTGCTGTACTTCTTTTAATTGATCAGATATTTCTTGCCATATGCCGTCTGGGAAATAACCAGATTTCTCAGGGGGTACATAGCAAGTCATCACTATTATTTCCATTAATCCACACTTAAGCGAGACAATGACATAATTTTCTATAGATTTCCAAATTACAGCCTTACCAAAAACACTAATTTTAACCAATGTAATAATCCCACCAGAAAGTCTCCCCAGCTTCTTGCATTTACCACCAGGAACTTGAAAGGCTTCATATCCATTTATATCAGTGACAACCTCCTTAGGGTGCCACATCTCCTGGAGACAAATTATCTCATATTCCATCAAGAACTGAATACACTCTTTATCTGCCCACAAGGACTGCCAGTCCGCTATATTCCAAGTAATAAATCTAGTTTTGTAATTGGGATTATCTGTCCCTGGTGCATGATTGACCACCAGGGAAGGTAATTACTCACTATACCCAGCTAGCAGCATAAATCTATGATGTCCCTCATCAATAACAGCAAGGTCAACCATATGTAGACCCAAATAATCTAATTTCCTAGCTTACAGCAAGAATAGTTCTGTTAACCTCTCATTGGAGACATAGATGTCTATCTGACTCCCCTAATACCTGTGTTTTGCCTGGATACTGCCGACGTTTTCTATTGGGACCATCAAAAAATTTGTCAACAGGTCCCCAATAGCTACAGTCAACCCAAAATCTGTTTCTTGTGTCATGTGATTCATCCCAAAAAGCATTATAATTCTACTTCTTTCATTCCTTGAATTTAACTCATTAGATTTACCTTTATTAAATTTCTCTGTATTGGGGAAAAACAAACAACACTTCATTATCTGTCAACAGATTTCCATTGACCCAGACAAAATTAGCAATTCTAGAGGAGTCAAAATAAACATCAGTAATAGTTGCCTCCTTAATTGGTACCCTCTTAATTTCCACAATATCAGCTTCTGTAAGAGCTATATCCAGTTCCATATTCAGGAACTCCAATACATGGAGGTCTAGCATAGCATCCTCAATGGTACCCCAATTAAGTGGGCCATATAGTCTGATTATGGGTTTATCCAAAGCAATGCAGGCTGAAGCTGATTTTTTTATATCCTTCTGCATATTTATCTCACTAC
The DNA here is from genome assembly GCA_016271365.2 of Neoceratodus forsteri. NCBI lineage: Eukaryota > Metazoa > Chordata > Ceratodontiformes > Ceratodontidae > Neoceratodus > Neoceratodus forsteri. The sequence continues at coordinate 380,309,218 of CM057449.1, forward strand.
TAACTTTGATAACTCGTTCTCCAATTTCATCATTGCTCCTAACAAATTCCATGTCAATACATTCATTTGCTTTTATATCACACTTTAACCCTAACACCTCTTGCTCCAACTTTGCCAATTCCTTCTCTAATTTAGATGGTACATGTAGACTCTGGGCTACATGATTTTGTATAATTTTTACCTTTTCTCCTTGCTTTTCATTTTTTTGCATATTTTCTTTATTTTTATTTCTAGATTTTCTCATTTTCCTTGGATTTTTATCCCCACAAATCCCCTTCATAGGAAGAGACTCTGGGAAATCAATTGTACTAAAATCAGGTCTCAGTTGGTCTATTTCCAAGGCATCAGAGCACTGTTCTATATTGGGAACCACTTCTAGATTCTCTAGAATCCCAGATTTTACTGCTTTTTCTAACTTATCTTGCAGATAATCAACTTTATCCAAGATCTGACTAAGTCTGCTTTCATTACTAGCCACTTGAACTTTCGACTCCTCTAATAAGTCCTTATTAATCACCAATTGCTCCATTAAAATCACAAAGGGATTTTTAGGGTTCCTTAGGCGAGCAATTAACTTTTCACTCAACCTGGTAGGAATAAAATTCTCAGTTTTCTGTGTACAATCATTACTGCCATATAATTGTTCTGTGTACTTTTCAGCACTACCTTTACAATAACATCAAGAATTACTAAGATTCTTTTCCATACCTCTAAGACCATCTATAGTGTGTTGTAAATCATCTATCACCTTCTTAAGTTCATTGTTCCAGTGCACTAAACTCACAGATTCTGAAACTGCTTCTAATCCCACCACATCTGGTTCCTCCATGGTATTACTAACCACTGGGGCATACTCAAACTTCCTCCATAGACTGGGGGCTCTTTCCATACTATCAGAATGATGTGAATTATGTGGGAGGCTTTTGGCTGTATGGGTTATGCATTCATAAGAATGAAAAAAATACTGAACATGCCCAACTCCCGGAGTTTCAGTAATAGCACTACAACTATTTGCCTCCCATGTCTCTGCCCCCAACTCTCTTGTATAATCTAAGGCAATTGAGGTGTCAGCTACCTCAGCTTGATGTCTCACAATTTGTACACTTCTTATGGTTTCAGATGAAGTTATATTACCACTCAGGGTGGAAGTGTTAAAATTCTCATTCTTTTTTTTAGGTGGTCAGTAATCTTAGTTGGTCTCCCTACTATTTTAACATTCTTTACTGGGAGTTCTTGTAAAGGAGAGTTTTGGGTATTATTCATTCTCAGTTTTCTAGTAAATACCATTTGATTTAGGTCTCAAACACAGGTAGAAAAATGTAAAACCCCCTCACTTTATAAAACACATGAAAGAGCACCTAGGCCACACTATAGCACACTATACAGGATGCACAGGAAAAAGTAGAACTATGGGACTGAAATAAATACAGTAGATAAGTTCCTCATTATAAACAATCAAATAATAGAGAACTGAACACAGGAACATAGGAACTCTTTTATATCTCTTATAAAGCTCTTATATCGGCTCGGTATAGCCAAACCAGATGAACATCCCAAAAAAAAAATGTCCAATAAGATTTTGTCTGGAAGAAGTTATATAATTAAAGGATTGCTGGAATAGCTACTTCTCCTCTTTCTCAAGGAAGTTCTTAGATAGGGCATCTGTACACAGCAGAATCCTAGGAAAGTCTTAAGTTCCTTCTTGGAGACAATGAACCGCTGTGCAAATAACAAAAGTCCATATGCAGCTTTCCACGCTTTTAAAAATGGCTCTTCTAAGTCAGGGCTGTTCACTGATAATATCAATATGTGCCGACTGCTTGTCCATTGAGCCCAATACAGCAAAAAGCTTATAGAGACAGCTTGAAATTTCACAAGTTCCTTCCTCCTTCCTTCATCCAAGTCGACCACGCTCAGTCAAAATTCAAGCTGGTTCAAAAAAAGAGGAAAGTTTTCCAGGGCAAACACTCTAACACAGCAGACAATCACCACAGTCAGCTATTGTAAACTTGGACTCCTCTGCTTACCTAACACACTCTGCAATGCTTTCTCTACCGCCTCTCCCCAGGTGGGCTACTCCGCCCTCAGCACTCCAGCCTGTGGGGGAGACAAGAGACAGCAGCAGCAGAGGACTACAAGAAAACGAGCTGCACAAGATGACCTGGAAAGACCTGAGTACTAGACAAGGTATGGAACAAAGCCTAGACAGCATACCTTTTCTAAAAAATAAAACGCTTTATTCAGGTCCTGCTGTGTCAATTCCTCCTCAATTGACCAGCATGCAGCAGCTCACCCGGAAATTCTCCTCCACCGACGACAACACCTATCCCATGAATCTACCTAGCTCCAGCTTCTTATTATGCCCCCATGTCCTTGCGTATCTTTTTTTGTGAAAAAATAAAATATTACCCTCTGTTACCTTATTTAGCTCCAGGGCTCTAACCAGTGCTTCAGATAACTCATATTTGGAAATATTTTATGTCCAAAAATCAGCTAAAAATGTCCAAACATGCACTATCTGGAGTCATTGACATCTAGTAATGTTTCTGTAGTTTAATGCTGATGCCTGGTTTTTATGGTGTGGACGTCATCATTTGTTTTACTCTTGCCAGTTGCCTAGCCCCACCCCCGCCCTGCCCACCAGCTCGCCAGTTGCCAGCAGCGTGTATGTATCTATCGTGAATGTGTAATCAAAGTCCATTGTTTGGTGCCAAAGTCTTAGTAGTCGTGAGGTGGGTTAGAGAGAGAGAGAGAGAGGGAGGATGACGCGACAGAGAATGAAAAAAGTAGTCCTTGCCTGGCTGAGTCAGTGAGTGGAACTTAGATTAGATATAAAGTTTTTCCAAGCTGCGTAGCAGTAGTTACAAACCGTCCTCATCTGACAGACTTCACTGACCCAGTGGTGGTTGCCGACTGTGTGTACCGAGGAGGTGGTGCATGCACCATGGTGGAGAGATCTAACCATCCTGTCCTGGACTAGGATCTGACCAGAGGGATGACTAGGAGGGAGCATTAAGCAATCCACTCTGGGACTGCCTGGATTGGACAGTAGGACTTAGTCACACATGGCCTGGCCAGAACTGGAATTTTGTAGTTCATTCATGTGTAGTGTAGGCTAGGTAGTTGGTGGCTAGGCCTCATATCTGCCTGAGGGGCTGAGATGGAGAGGGAGCGATGAGCGAGTAAGTCTCAGAGTCAGACAGACTCTCACATCACAGACGGCAGGCAGCTTTGTTGAATTAAATTTGTGAAAGGCCTGGTCATGGCTGGAGGACTGTGTCACATGGAAAAAGAGTACTGCATGGTCAGAAGAAGCCAGCAGTTGGAGGAGTGGTGGGCATTGGCCTGAAACTGAGGAGAGAAGAGAACCTACAATGTCGGCTTTCAATGCAGATGACAGCAGGAGGTAATTTTACTTAATGTAATTCCAGCACTGGTAATGGTAATTTGGCAAACCTATTTGTAGAATTTGAGTATTTGCTTGCAGCTTATCCATCAGGTAGGGAAATGGGCATTGAGACTAGGTGGGCCAAGCAGTCCTTATCTGCTGTCAAATTCTATCGTTTCTATATGTGTCTAGACTGTAGCAGACTCAGTAGTGCGGCCTGTGCTGTAATATGGCCAACTCCTCCTCGCTGCTCATTTTGGCACACTATGCAATTCTTAACATGTCTAGGGACAGAGTAACATCCAATTCCATTTGCGTTGCTCCTGTTTGTGATTGTGATGTGAACCAGGCTGAAACTGCACATTTTGTGGTTTTTGATTGTCTGTGTGTGCCAGTCAGTGGGGGGGGTGTACTGTATCACTCCAAGTCTTGAATTGTGTGTGATTGTCAAAGCACACTTGTGGTTTTTGATTGTCTGTGTATGCCAGTCGGGGGAGTATCACTCCAAGTCTTGATGGTTTTGATGCATAGGAATTAAATCACTGGGCTAAACAGTGTTTAATTAAAACAATGCCCGAGTGACACACACTGTACAGGCCCCAAACAGATAATGATATGCACATCTGGAGGGGCTGTGTGAATGGGGCATGTGTGCCCATGCATACAGAGCGCTGCCCCATTCACTCACAGCCCAACTTGGAGGTGCATCCCCTGGGTATGTCTGAAAAATTAGTTAAGTGGGTGGCCACCCAAAGACAGGTTGCCATACTGCAGACAACAGCATGGCAGGCTGCACACCCTGGCAGTCCTACACCCCCCAACCTGCCCATAGCACCAGACTCCCACAACTGCCACCGGACACACCCCTGGTGGTATAGCGCCCCCACCCCACCTGTTGCACTACATCCCCATGAATGCCACCTTCAATGGTTCCTGTGATATAGTGGAACCCCTCTCCATCCATGCACCGTAAGGTGATACTGATACTGTGTGAGTGGGTGGAACCACTGCCCCACCAGGGAGTCCAGCAGGGCCGATATCACCTTGCAGGGCAGGGATGGGGGATTCCACTATATCACCAAGGAACAGTTGAAGGTGGCATTCACTGGGTTGTAGTGCAACAGGTGGGGGTTGGGCATTCTAGCATTTTGTGGGGATCTCTGCTTCAGTTGGGGAATAGGAACCAGACCACTACCCCACAGGTGGTATAGTGCTATGGGCTAGTTGGGGGGGTTAACTACCAGGGTGTGCAGGCTGCTGTGCTGCTGTCTGCATCTTGGGTGCACCATGCGCATGGCACGGTGGTCCATATGCATCCCTTTTGTGAATCCTGCTGTCTGCCTTTTTCTGTTCATAATCTATATATGATATATGGGGAGGCAGAGGCCTTATTATTAACTGAAATCTAGCAGATTACAACCTTGTTATGACATCACTCTGTTAACCCTTCTTGAAGCGACAGTGTTTGGGGAAACACATTTTTCAGTAATAAGGTGTGTCTGGAAAAAATGGAATGGTCACAACAATCAATGTTCTGTAAAGTAATTCAGTAAAATCATTTCATCTACGCGTACACAATCTTGGTAGTCCATACACTGTAAAATATAATGTAAGGTCTTTGGTTAACAACTGCGCTGAAAACACTTCTTGAGATTGTCATGACATCTGAAAACCTTTATAAAGATGTCATGGCAACCTTGTGAAGTGTTTACTGCATGGTTATTAACTGAAGACCATACATTGTCCTCTATATTTATGTGTCTATAGTATGTATTTGCTTCTGAGTCTACGTGAGGCCTTTGATTAATGTTTAAGCTAGGAAGAGGTGCTGTGTGGTAGACTAAAGCTATTGTTCCTTGATATTTTCCACGTCCTCTGTTTCATAGTGTTACAGGGATAATGAAGACATTAACAAAAAAACAGGTTCTATATCTGTTTACTTTTCTACACATTTGATGCACTCAACTTTTTTTTCTAATTAATGACATTTTTATTGAGAGAGAGGTGCTGTCGCTGATGCAGAAATTAATTCTGAAACTGAGAGAAGATTGTAACCTGCAGTGAACCAATCCCCAACATCATCACAAGGATGAGAGTTTGAGAGGCTGAAATCAGATGTACTTTTAAGAATTATGGTAGGAAGGGACAATCACACTGCAATGCCAACATATCTTGACTTGAAGAAGGACTGGTGGGCAATTACTTTCTGTTATAGAAGGGGGTGGTGCTCAGATATAGCAGAAGTGGAAGAGCATCTCATCACAGACAGGAGTGAGATGATGATGCATAGCTAGGGGGGTTAACATTTTTGGGAAATTGACGAACACAGCAGTCTTCCCAATGGTCATAAACCTGTGGCTGTGACTCTGTGAGTGCAAGGATCGATGTCACAAGCTGCGGAGACTGTATCTGAAAGGAGGGGTGTGGATAACACTTATGGTAGAAAGTGGCATTGCCATGCCATGCAATGCAATGCGATATCTTGTCAGCGAATTGTGGGCATTGGGCAAGGCACCTCACCTTGAGGTTGGTGTGACAGTCAGAGGTATAATGATGCAATGGGCACTGGTGAATGCAGGTTGGACAGTCAAGGGCACATGGAAAGCAGCCATGCAAGTTGGTGTCCTGTCTGCTCAGTGTGTAATTTGGGGTGGTGCCAGTGGCCCAGGCTATACAATATGTTGCCATACGCAGAGATGTGGCCCTGGTGACTGTTGAGTGTCCCTCTGAGTGGCAGTGGCAAAGGCATACAATCACAATGTCAGTGCAAGGCACCTTGCATTGGTTGAAAATGTAATGGCCCAAGTAGAGTAGCAGTAGTAGAGTGGTTTCATACGAGGTGGCAGCCTCTGCTCAGCACCCTCCACAACCATAGAAGCACAGCACTATCTCTATAAAAACATCATGTTTCCTTTTCCCCCTGCTGCAGGCAGCATAGCATCTGACTGTCCATCAGTGAGCTGACTGAAGGAGTCACACACTAGTAGAAGAAGTCAAGCAGGGTACCCTGGGTAGCATGTGGTGATCATACACGTATATTATTCAGAGAGGAGGCCATCACCGGCAACAGCATTTCATCACCTTTATTTGCAAGATACTGTAACTTCAGTAGAGAAATGTTAAAATGTTTTTTTTTTGGGGGGGGGTTTGAGGCCAGGTTGCTGGGGGTAGTGGGTGGAGGGGAGAAGTACTACTGTGTATATGCTACCATAAATATAGAGGATAATGCATGAGCATCAGTGGTTAACCATGATGTAATTACCTCAAGTAGATTCCAGGATGACCATGTAAACCTCTGTAGTGCAACTCGAGAGGTGTACACTTGTCATGTTAACCATGAGTGGCGATTATGTGTATGGTTGAGCACCGTAATGCAGGCATTGTATGTTATTTGTATGGAAAAAAATATGTACTATGGTTCAAAAAATTATTTTTTTCAATGCGTGTTTAATTTCCTGCTTGGCTATGAATGCCTCCTGGTTTGAATGTTGAGCAATGGAACTGCTGAAATTTGACATTATGATCAAGTACTACTGCTGGTATGTAACTGTTTAAATGGAATGTGGGTGTTTTGAAGTACTGTCTAAGCAGCAGATCACATTTCCTTTCCAATAAACATGTGACATGTTGTGACAAGTGTTTTCTCTGTGGTACAGGTCCTTGAATTAAACGTTGGTGGTTCAACTCCACCTAGGGATATTATTAGAGGTGTTACAAAGGAAGAAAAGAGACTTGGCAAGGTTGAAGGAATGGTCAGAAGTATGGCAGGTTTGATTCAATGCAAAGAAGTGCAAAATAATGCACCGGGGGAAACAAAAACCCATGGGAAAGAGTACACAATTGGGGTGGGAGCTGGGAGGTAGTAACAACAACAGCTTTGGGCATGTATGTGTATCAGGCTCAGTCTGTACAGTTGAAGGGGTTTGTGTTTACAGAACAAGCTGTGAATTTACCACCGGGTCCAGAGGATTGATGGGGTTATGCTAGACCTATGTTCTGGAGGGGAGCCCAGTAAGTCCACCCATGAAGCAATAACGTAATGTCCAGACCTGCAGATGGGATCCTAGAGTGTGACTTTATTAAAACAAATTATCTTTAGAACAAGGGTGGTCTGGTCACCCAAAGCTTTACAACATAACACTTGGCAAATGTATTAACTTCCATTAACCCCATACATTGGAATAGGGTTCCGTACTTGTTTTGTCACTATGTAATGAAACGACAGTCATGTGTGATTGGTGGTAAAGTAGTGTATGTGTACACATGTTGAAATGACTTTTATAATTGCTTTAGATAACCTGCTGCTGGCTGACAACAACCAACTGTGCATAAACAACACCTCGTGACATGAATTTTGGGGAACTGTCATGATACCGAATATGTCAAGCTCAGGTCAAGTCGGTTCTGAGACCCAAGAGAGAACCACCACCAACATCACCACAGTCTTTATTAGACTGCTAGTTAATAAAAAAATGTCCTGCAACTCAGTGCCTTGCGACTGACTCTGGAGGGAGTTCATCATCTGTGAATGGACCAACTGCTGATTGTTCTTCTAATTCCAATACTGAAATGGAAAGTGACAGCTGCAACCTTGCTGTAACTTCAATTTGTAATTCTGATGACTTTCCTACACTTCAGTTATCAGACAGTGATAATTCTTCTTCTTCTTATGAGTGTATCCCACAATCTGCAGTTTCTCAGGGTCACACACAATCATTAGTTGTTCAGAAATCATGCAGTGGTGACACCAGAAATAAGAACAGTCTGTTATCAGATGCTATGAAATCTGTTGTTACGCATAATTACAGACATCAGTGCAAAACTGAATTTGATTGGCTGGAAGCAAGAGATGGGAAAATGTTTTGCTCTGTGTGCCGTTCAGATTGCCATCTCACAAACAAGTTTGCTACTACAGGTGCAAGTGCGTTAATGTGCATGCAGTATAGCTGACAGTAACGGTTCCGAGTAGCCTGGCTGTCAAGAAAGGAGCTTTGGCTTCTCCAGTTCACAGTGGTGGTGGTTGTGAATTAAGTGGTGAGTTATGGCATGAGTGGCATCATGACCATCTAGGGAGAGTTATGGTATGATAATGGCCCGCACACCTCCAGATGGTTTGAAGCACAAGGTGCGTGTAGCCAAGTGCTTCCACCACGCGAGCAGGGCCACCCATTACCCCACCATAAAGCACCCCATGAAGTGCCGTATTGTGCTAATGAAATGTGTCCTTTTTGTAAACCATCATGAATTCTTAAAAATATTATTTCAACTGGGCCATTGTGTTGTGATAACAGTCCAGTAGGAAGCATCCATCTGTCAATCAGAATTCAGCATTTTTCTACACATTTCATAATCTGATATTAAAATCAGTAGAAAGGATGCTGAATTTTGATTGGCAGACAGATGCTTTTTGTATGACTGGCCCATAATCCTACCACAACAGCCCAGCCATAATAACCTGTTTAACAAATTCATAACATTTCAAAAAAATTACCAATTTTATTACCTCAATACAACACTTCAGGGGGTGCTTTATGTAATCAATAAGACATGACAGGGTGTGCATGGAACAGATTTTACGACACGGCCAGGGGCATAAATTGGCATGAGAACTTGGCAGAGTATCGTTAGCCCCTGACGTGTGGTAAAATCTGTTCCATGCATACCCTGTCATGTCTTACATATACTTACTTATAAAATGGGAAGCTAAAAACCATCAGGTTTTAGCTTCCTGTTTCATAAGGTGGGTTAATGGCCCTCGCCCTTCTTCAGTGATAGAAGCACTCTGCTGCTCATACCTTGTCTTCAAGCCACCACAGGAGGGCAGAACAGTTATCCCACCATAACATCCCCCCGTCATGCATTATTGCTTAATTCATATTCATCATAGTTCATCTAGTAAAGACTTGCTACTTTTATTAATAATTTGTAACAGTAATGACAATTTATGCCTTAAGTATGCTGACTTTGTCACCTGTGTTTCAGGACTGCACTGTCCCTCCCCACTCAGATGCTAATAGGTTTGATAACTTGTAGCAGGAGATAGCATGGTGGAGTGCAACCGGTAGAATCCTGCAGTCTGTCTGTACAGAGAGTGTAATACTGAGTCACCACACCAGTATTTTCTACTTTTAGGATATCACAGAATATACATAGATCTTCTTTGGGGTGATCTCACTCATCAGGTAGGTATGGTACCAGTACCGCACCAGCACCACTAATATCGTAGCAATAGGAACTTCACTGTCAGCGAATGGGAATCCACATAGAAGATTCTCTGCAGTACACTGCTCCCTCCTCAGTTCTTTTTCACCATCGAGTTGCAAGCACATTCTCCACTGATGAGCAATGCAGTGTTGGTAGATTTAGAACCTTTTTCAAAGTAGGGCCTACTGCCACTTGGAGTAACATACACATTAGTATCACAGTTGTTTCACTGAGTATTACTGTCTTGATATATTTAAGAGCCCATGCATTTTTTGGAAGGGATGTCCTGCAAGGACTCCTGTCTTAAGTTTATGGAGTCCCAGGTAGATTCAGTTGCTAAGGTCTTCTGTCTTGAGCTTAAGAAGATCCTTGACTTGGCCATTTGTTCCAAGTCTCCTGTTTTAAGTTTATCGAGTCCCAGGCAAATTCAGTTGCTAAGGTCTTCTGTCTTGAGCTTAAGAAGATCCTTGGCTTGGCCATTTGTTCCAAATCTCCTGTTTTAAGTTTATGAAGTCCCGGGCAAATTCAGTTGCTAAGGTCTTCTGTCTTGAACTTAAGAAGATCCTTGGCTTGGCCATTTGTTCTAAGTCTCCTGTTTTAAGTTTATGGAGTCCCGGGCAGATTCAGTTGCCAAGGACTTACCCAGGGCTTGCAAGTTGTGCATTGATCCCTACTTTACCAGAGTGATTGTGGGGAAGGACTGCAGATGGAGTGTGTGTGAGTGACCAGTGCCACCCACAGCTATATCGGGCTGGCGAGGTCTTGCTGACGGTGTCACATGTGCGACCAAAGTTGTACACTTAATGAAAATCTGGTGTGTTTACTATCATTCCATGATGGTGAAGAGTTCCTATGGTGCACTTGGAATCCACCTGGTGAGTGAGATCATCTCAAAGATCTACTCTTTACGGTACATTCTACGTATCTGTTATTTCCTTGTTTCACTGATGTATGCCATTTCATTGTGTGCATAAAAGCAGACAGCTGCTTAGCCTTTACTGTTTTATTCTCCTCTTCTCCAATTCCATAGTATTTACAAGAAAATCATTTTCCTATTTTAGAAAATTGTCAGAAATCAACCCTCAGGAAGCACAGTCAGACAAAGGACCATTGTACAGCACTGGAAGCAGAGATTCTTAGAAGGAGACTGTATGCAGTTAGCGACAATGATGAGGCAGAAAGTTCAGAAGATAATGATTCAGCTATTAAACTTGTAAAAGACAGTGAACGTAATCTTGTTTAAAGTGGTGTACTTTGCAGCTAAGACAGATATGGCAAACTGCAGTGTCAACCAGCTTTTAGATTTAATTTGCTGTACAGGAGATCAATGCTCAGTACAAGATGTAAGTGACTACACTGTTCATGATGTTCAGATAAGTATAGTGAAAGTATTAGATAGCAAAGTCAGAAAAGAAGCATTAAAAAGTCCTTTGTTTGGCTTACTAGTTGATGAATCCATAGAACTTTCAGTTTACAAAACTGTGATAATGTATATTTGATATGTCAGTGGGGGGAAATGAAAACAGAACTAATTGACAACATCAGGGTAAAGGATGGTTCAGCACACCACTTAACTGAGGCTATTGTAAACAGATGCCAGGCCCTGGGATTCATCATGAGTAAACTTGTGGGGTTAGATAGTGATGGGGCTAGTGTAATGATGGGTGGGTCCAATGGTGTTGGTACACTTTTGAGTTCACTGCTTTCACCTTTTATGGTTCATGTCCACTGTTTGGCTTATAGATCGGCTTTGGCCTGTTCACAGTCCGGTACTCAATTTAGATACCTACAAGACTTTCAGAGTAATATTAATGGTACATATGCCTATTTCAGTACATCTGTTGTTAGGCAGACAAAGCTAGAAGATATGCAAAGGATGATTGGTACAGCAAAAGGAAAGCTGAAAGAAGCAATTAACATACGTTGGCTGTCAGTGCAAAATGATGTAAATGCAATACATAAATGTTACCCTGCTATTCTCTCTATACTTAAAGAGGACAGGAATCATGTCAAAGCTCAGGGCCTTCACACATTTCTCACTACTTATGTTTTTGCAGCTCTTCTATGTATGTTCTGTGATATCCTTAAAGTAATGGGGAACTCTTTGTAAATCCTTTCAAAAGCAGGATCTGCTGTATGTGGATATGAAACCACAAATGTTCTGTGCAATTGGTGAGTTAGAAAACATGAAAACTAAGCCTGGACCAATCCTGACAGCTTTTAAAGAGGCATGTGAAACTGAGACTAGTGATAGTGGACAAATGACAGCATGTTGAAAAATTCAGGAATCTCAGCAGGATGACATTCAGAGTGAACTCAAGTGTTCACATAAAATGGCAGCATAATTCTCAAAACTGAGGGAGGAGTATCTCAATATTCTAATAAGCAACATGAAGTATAGGTTGTGCCCTGATTCTAAAACAGAAGCACTTCTTGATGCCATTGCCAATCTAATTGACCCACAGTCTGTAGTAGACTGTAATACAGTCAGTGTTCAGAAATGTTTACAAATTGTTTGTGAAAAATTTGGTTCCAACATGCAATATGACAGTGATCAAGATGATACTGAGACAAATATTCAAAAATGCAAGCCTTTACTAGATGAAAATTGTCTCCTCTCAGACTGGGCAAAAGCAAAGGCAATGATGCTTGGATGCTATAGGAACCTTAGTTCCGAAAGCTTTATGAGAAGGGTAATTTAAAAGTACTCTGCTACAATGCCAGTATATTCTACAATTATGTAATATTGCTTTATGCATTCCACTTACATCTGTGGAATGTGAGCATGGTTTTAGTGTGCAGAATAGGATTAAGACAAAATTTTGTTGTTCACTAACAGAAGATAGCCTAGAGCTACTAGTGAAACTAAACATGGGGCCTGACTTCTCCAACTTTGAAGTCAATAAATCTGTGAAGTGTTGGAAAAAAGAGATAAAAGGTGCTATATGTCTTTGTGCCAAAAATCAAAGAGGAGTAGACTGGAGAAGCCAAAGTCCCAGACAGAGACAGTCAGGTTTAATGTTTCTGGTAGCAGCAGCAGCAATACTGGTGGCACCTGTGCCATGCCCTGAATCAGCCACACATCAAACAATGATTATGATAGTATGTCACCATGTATCAGCAGCAATACCTGTTCTGCCACTGCAGATGATGGTGCTGCTGGTGCCACTGCAGTTTATCATAGTAGCAGTACTAACAGAAGTGCTCATAATGGGGGGAGGGCTGAAGATACTGAATTAGGCGATGATGATTTCATGGAAATAATAGAGGGCATGGATGACAACAACAGCGAATAATTACATAACTTTCAAATTGGACTCGTTTGATCCAGGTTCAGGTGCACAGCACTTTTTGGGCCAAACACAACTTACTGTGAGACATACTGCTGCACATTGCACCGGCCAGAAGCAATTATCTGAAAACCAGTATTTTAAATAGTAAATTCACTTGAAAGCTGTGAAGCAAGCAAAATGTTTATTTTCGTTTGTGTTGCATACCACTGTGTACTATACAGGGAGTATGGACAGGGCAGCGGTAGCTGATGCAGGATGCATTGCAGCCTGGCTGCTGCAAAAAGTGCAGTAGTGATGGGACTGGTGTGACTGGGAGTTGCTGAACAAGATGGAATAGGGTAGGGCATTGGATAACGAAAATATAGTTGCTTACTGTTAAAAGAAAACACAAAGTCTATTGTTCACATCACATGATGTGCTGTACCTTGGTTGGTGGCAATTTATGGTGACACTAGCAGAGACACACACACTATATCCACAGTAAGTACACAACAGACTGCATTGCCTCACATTGCTTGCAAGTTCTGGATGTGACACAGTCACATTAAATAAAGCAAGAACAGGTTATTAAATGTATCATGGGGTCATACAGGGATAAGTGCATTGTTAAGGCTACATGTTCTCTGACTGCATTACTGTGTCTCCCCTAAATCTGTTCTCCACACGTAACCAAAAAACTGGTTTGTGTACCCACCAAGACAACATCCTGCCAGGCCATTAGTCATCACTGTTATATATTTGGCAAATTTTAGCACTGACTCACAGACTGATTTTTTTTCGCCTTGATAAGCATCAAAAATGTAATCACTGCAGGAGTCACCCAATCTTAAAGCGTAGAGTACATTTACAGCTGAATCACTTTTTGGAATCTAATGTTATATTAACAGAAAAACAACATGGCTTCAGAAAGGGGAGATCCACAAGCACCACCCTGTTGGAATTTAATGACTTGGTGGTGACATCTATGAACCAGGAGAAGAGTACTGGGGCGGTGTTTGTGGATCTCAGTAAAGCCTTTGATCTGGTCCATCACAAAAGACTCTTGGAAAGGCTGGGGGAGATAGGGATTCAAGGGAAAACGTTATAATGGTTGAAGTCATACCTGATTAATCGTCAGCAATGTGTAGCATGTGGAATTTCGGTGTCGGGCCCTGGAAAACTGGAGAGAGGTGTTCCCCAGGGCTCGATTCTGGTACCATTATTATTTAACATTTATGTTAATCTTGTTCAAGTTATTAAACACAGTGAAGTAAGATTGTATGCAGACGATACTGTGTTGGTGATGTCTGCCAACAAGTTTACAGATATGACAGTCAAACTTCAACATGACCTACTCCAAATGGAAACATGGATGAGGGATTCTAGCCTTCTCCTCAACTCAAAGAAAACTCTGAGCATGTTGTTTTCAGTGGGTCAACATAGGGGAAACAGGCTAGAGATGCAACTCCACCTTCAAGATGGAACAAAAATTTAAAGTGTATTCAGCTATAGATACTTAGGATTTCAAGTAGATTCAAGGATGACATACATAGAGCATATAACAGCTCAGACCAAAAAAGTAAATAGGAGATTAGGGGCTCTCAGAAGAGTAGTGGGTAGTTTACCATTGGTAGCCAGAGAACAGTTGGCAAAACAGATGCTTTTACCAGTGGTGGAATATGGTTCCATAATTTACATGAATTCGACTCAATCAGCTTTAAAACTGATCAATCAAGCTTATTGTAGGATAGGAAAATTTACTACTGGCAGTGGTAAGACGTTGCACCTTTGTGTAATTTACAAAAACTTGAACTGGCTCCAACCAGAGGCCTACAGAAATTATCTTTGGCTTGTTACATGTCATAAGATTTTACACAAAAAAATATAATCATCCATTGCATTAACAAGTAATAAGAAAATCAAATAAGGAAATATATATTAAGACAAGGAAAGTAGTAAATAGTATTCCAACGCACAGAAGTTTTAATAGATTGGGTGATAGCACACTCCATGATAGTGTAGCACGTAGTTGGAATAAATTGTCAGAACCACTGAAGACAAATACAAACCTCTCTAGTTTTAAAATTACTTTGTTTGATTGTTTGAGGTTCTCTTGCACATGTTTTTAAAGTAACTGTTGTGTTGTGTTGTGTTTTTCTTTTTTGCATTTTTGTATTTTTGTTTTTGTATCATATTTTTGTAAATTGTTTAATGTTTTTGTATAATAGATTGGAATGCAGGACTTCATTGTAAATGGGACTTTGTCCCAACAAATGTTATTTCCTCTGAAAAAATAAAATTTAATCAATCAATTTCTGCAAAGTGTCAACCAACCAAGTGCCAACACCTATGGTACCAGCAAGTTCACTTACAAATGTTTTTATGTTTCAAAGTATAATAATTGTGGCTTACCAATTTGAAAGTTATCATTAGTACTTTTACCTTTTTAGATAAGCAGGGACCCTGGTTTTTCATTTTTACCAGTAACACCGGTAACAATCACGGAATCCTGCTTGGTTTTCGGATTTTGAATTCTTGTACCGGTGCCTCACGGAAATTGCATGTCACTGCACAGAATCTCTAAGATTTCAGCATTTTTTTTTCTCTTTTTATGTCCCCTTCTCACAGCATCAGTCTCCACTTTTCAGGCTGGGTATCCCTTAGCTTCACCCCCAGGTAATGCTCAGGAGCTCCTACAGTTCTGCCCCTATCCTGCCTGGGTTGTACCCCCACCAGGCAGAAAGGGAGGGGACCCCAGGACCCTTTCACACTCCCTTAGTGTGTGTCGGACAGCTCAGTGGGTCCCTCATGGAGCTTGGTTATGAAGTCTGGGGCACCTGGGTCCCTTCTGCCAGTGGCCAGTGTGGGGTGATTGTTCCTGGTTTTCTGGTCTCTGTCCCTGAGGGCACTGGCACTAGAGGAGATCCAAGGAGGTAGGTCACATAGAGACATACCACTGTTCCAGATCCTGGCTAGGGTCCTCCTCTCCTGATCACTCTGCAGCACCATTGCATCACCACCCGTGGTCACACAGGTGGTGGTAAAGCAGCAGGACCTGCAGCCCACCCTCCCCGGAGGAGGAGAGCAGTCTCCCAGGTGCTTGATCCTACTCCCCTGGCCAGACCTCCAGCAACCTGAGTTCGCTTCTGACCCTGGGTCACTGGTATTGCAAGCAATAGTGCTACTGCAGTGCCAGCAGGCCAACCCAGATTTCAGCATCTTAAAATGAATGCTGCTGTGCTTTGCATTCTTTCTGCTTTTCTGCATATAGAGTCAGTAAGGAAACCACCTGCACTGCTTTGTTGTAATCAGCCATTCGGTTTAACCACACATGCCTAGTGGTTAGAGTAACAAGCAGTGAATGAACTGGGTACATCCAGAAGACTTGGGTTTGATTCCCACAACCTCCACTTGCATACTGTGTGACTCCAAGCAAGTCACTTAACCTCCCCAGTACTTCTAGATCACTCCTGAAAACAGACAATCCTGCCTAGTGGGCCTTACCTGCTTTACAAAGAATATATAAAAAAAATACCGATATATGTTTACTACATCATAGAATAGTAGTCAGGGTACCATGTAATTTACTTGAGTTTTACTTGGGCTGAAATGATTTTGTATAGGTAAAGATAAATGTTCAGATACATTTTATGTGTTTTATAAGCTTATTTTTAGATTTTAGTCAGGTGTTTATTGTATTCTTTGCAGACAAGCATCTAGGTTGCAGATTGCTAAATGCAGGATCACTGTTATCAACTAGCTTATTCAAGTTTATAACCAATAGGGCCATCCACAATCCTTAGTTGCTTGAATGAAAACTAGTCTGAATGAAAGTATGTTCACAAAGAAGAAATTGTCTTACTACTTATGAAAATACTTCACAGTTAGCACCCCATTTAGGTGAATTGAAATTGGATCATTTGCAGCTTTTCTCCCACCTACTTTTTCAGTCTCTGTGACAAAAAAAGGTTTTCTGATAGACTGCTTCAACAAAAAGCAAATGTTAAGTATTTAAGTGTACTTATGTTTGGCCAGTGGATTTTGAAAGCACAGACAATGACATTCAGAAGGTAAGACCCCGGGGGCTATATGATGCTGATGGGCAGAGCAGTGCTCAATTCACTTCTGAACAAAGCCATGAAAACTGGGAGACACCCTTTTCATGGACACCAAGAGAAAAAAAAGCATCCACATGTCTGGTAGATGCATAAATCCATTTGAACGTCCCCCACTAATCACCTGTGGATTTTTTAGGTGAAGATACTTTATTTCAAAGAAGCAAATTCAAGCAGTTTTTTACCCCCTGGCCATTCACTCCTTCAGGCCTGCCAAGGATCCCTACCATCACTGCTGAGTGACGACCACCATCCACTGCCTCTTACTGCTGTACTACCAGGTAACCCAAAGTAACCCTTTATTGAGTGGGCCCCAACCCCTGTGGGAGGCTACCAGGGGAGGAGAATTGCCCTAAAGACCTTCCAGTGTATCGTGGGCATGGCAGGGGTCAGAATGGACACATGTCTGGGGATTCTGGCTTATGGAGGGACCAACAGCTGTCCTTTGGTTGGGTCAGTGGGTGTTTTCCCATTTTCTTGGGAGCGTGACAGGCCACACGATGTCAAGGCACAAGCTGATGTCTGTCATGCTCCCTCCTGCAGTGAGGGCTGACATGTTGTCATGCCTCTGGCCTCCACCAGGGGCCAGCAACTACTGAGCCGTGAACCCACCCTCCCTCCCAGGAGAAGGTGAGTAGTTTTTGGACACTCAAGCCTTCACCCACCAGCTGGCCCTCCAACACCCAAGTCTGTTCCCTAACTCTGATCTGCAGTGTCACAGGCAGAAATCCAATTCAGGCAGTTAAATTATAGATAGGAAAAAACAAAGGTAGTCCACCTTAGAGGTGATGGTTCAGATGAATTCACATCTGAGTTCTAACAAGCAAAGAGACCAAGTCATTTGTAACTTGTGCATGTGGGGTGTGGCTGCTGAAGACCGGGGATCATAGTACTGTCAATACTGCCATCACCCCAGAGGGATGTGGACTGCATTGTTGCTACTGCCATCACACCGAAGGGGTGGGGGCTGTAGTGCTTCTGCCATCACCACTGGTGGATGGGTGATGTAGTACTGCTGCTGTCCCACCTGAGGGATGGGGGCCATAGTGCTGATACTGCCATCACACCTGAGGAATGGTGAACGTAGTACTGCTGCCATCACACCTAAGGGATGGGGGCCACAGTGCTGCTGCTTCTGTCACACCTGAGGGAGGGAGGAGGAGATTGTAGTGCTTTTACTGCTGCCATCACACCAGAGGGATGGGGGTCATAGTGCTGTTGGTGCTGCCATCTTACCTAAGGGATGGGGCCGTAGTGCCACTTCCATTACACCTTAGGGATGGTGGCTGTAGTGTTGCTGCTGCCATCACATCTTGTACCTAAAATAACTTTAAATTGGTACAAGGATGGAAGGATGTGTAATAGTGGAAATCAAAATTGCTAAAATGCATGTTAGCAGAGTTAAAAATTGTTAAATAAAGTACACAAAACCAAACACCGGTAAAAGCGGATTTTGGCTTAGCAGACACCGGTGACAATACCATTTTTTACAATGTGCAAAACGGAATATGCCTTTTCTCAATCCCGCTAAACCAGTGTCCCTGTAGATAAGTTCAAGTTAGAATGGTAAGGTAGGTTTTAAAAGAGCTGTTCCTTGACTGAGACTGTACAGTTAAATCTTATGGACAATGCACACACAATACCCCCAGGCATCATCAGGCTGCAGCAGGTGCCCATTTTGGACTTGGCTGTTTGTCCACGATGTGTATTACAATACATTTATACAACATCAGGCAGGGTCAGCCAAATACATTGGCTAAATACACCATGGTATTTTGGAATAATTATTTAACTTTCACTTTATATAATATCATATATTTCACTATACTACAATTTAATTAACTTGTTATAAATAATGTTATTTCCACTTACAATCTAGAAATGGAACAGGAAAAAAAAAACACACAGATAATAACAATGGGCCAGACAGGAAACTTACAATGGAAAGAAAGACAGCTTTGAGATAATACAAGGTGAAACACAAAACTAATACAATACTGTAACAAACAGTACAGAACCATGAAAATGGTGTTGTGGTATAGCAAGGACTACTGTTTTAAGTTTATGAAGTCCTTTGCAGATTCAGTTGTCCTTTTGTCAAGATCTTCTGTCTTAAGTTTAAGAAGATCCTTGCAGTTAGCTCTATATAGCATGTGGTGGTGTGTGGTATATAGCAGGGACTCCTGTCTTAAGTTTATGGAGTCCTTTGCAGATTCAGTTGTGCTTTTGTCAGGATCTTCTGTCTTAAGTTTAAGAAGATCCTAGTTGCAGTTGGCTCTATATAGCATATTGTGGTGGGTGTGTGGTATATAGCAGGGCCATCTGTCTTAAGTTTATGGAGTCCTTTGTAGATTCAGTTGTCAAGGTCTTCTGTCATAAGTTTAAGAAGATCCTAGGCTCTATATACCACCACACACACACCAGTTGTACTGATTGTTACTGGTGCTTATTTTGTTTTACCTCAAAACTTCCTTTCTTTCCATCGGAATGTCGATATGTGTCTGGGAAGCCCATTATTCTGAGTTCAATTTCCAGGCTATAAGTGGAGAAAACATTTTGTAATACATTACATTATAAACTGTACTCTAACTGAAATAAATGGTGTTATAACTGAGAAAAAAATATTTATGCAAAAATAAGATGATTTATTTAGCCAGTTTATTTGCATTGCCAGTGACACTAGAGTATTTATGATGCAGCACAGTGGCAGTCGGCAGAATAGCCCATTTTTCCAAAATGAGTTGTGATGGTAATAACAAATTACTAAAGATTTTACTTTATAACTAAGTAAACAATGGGTAATAATCAATCACTGAGTGATTACCACACTAGGAATCATAATGTAGACAGCAGCAGCCTAGCATACTGCTAGGCCAGCAGCAGGCATCTATCTGCAAGCAACTGAAAGAGCCACTAATGCCAAAAGTGCTACATTGCAGATTCTGAATACGCATACTCCCAGTAAATCCTATACCAAAAACTAGATTTTTACGTTACTTTGTTTTAAAGTCATTAGCCATTTTGTAACATTGACTGCACTACCTGTGCAATAAAAGCAGGTGTCAGTGAAGAGCTGCTGATTATGTCACCTAGGGACCTCACAGTCTAGTAATCCCTGTCAGCAAGCTTATAGGACCTGTTTCTCCAAAGTTGTTAAGATCATGTGCAATGGTTTTCACAAGCAAAACAGGTCACACACCAGTCAGTAAAACATTAATATAAAACCTTTATATAAAGCAATGTTTACTGACTCATGCTGCCTGTTCTACTTATGAAAAACATTGCACGTGATCTTTACAAAGACACAGGTCCTGTAAGCTTGCTGACAGGTCCCCAGATGATGGCTTTTTTTGAACAGGTAGAGGAATCAGGGTTACAGAATGACTAATAACTTTAAAATGAAGTGACACAGAAATCTACTTTTTGGTATGAGATTTAATGGGGATATGATTATTCTAATTCTGCAATGTAGCACTTTTGGCCAGATGGTGTCAGTAGCTCTGTTACATACTAGATAATATTGTACACAGTACACAAATGATTATTACTAATCTATGCATAGTGATGATGATTTGAAGGTAGTTGATGACATGGCATTGTCTACTATAAAATAACTGAACAATTCATGAAATAAACACATTGTCTGAAAATGATTATTGTGTGCTTACATTTTCATTTCTTATCATTGAGAAATGTATTTATGTGGCTGCAGCATGGATTACAGTAAGGTACTCAGATAAGAAATGAGCTGACTTTGAAAACTAGAGAATCTGAAGCATTTAGACTTCCAAAATTTGGTGCCTGGAATTATTTTGACTTCCAAAAAATTGACAGCTGGAGTATTTTGACTCCAGTGAAACTGAAATGACTTCCAAATTTCAACCCATGGAAGTATTTGACTTCCACCCAAAAAAATGTATCTGAAGGCCTAGCTCTAACATATCCCTCCTGTCCCTCCTATCTTACAGCATGTCCTTATGTCTCTCCATGTGGGGCTTCCTATGCAGACCCTGCACCATTTTAACTGCCCTCCTCTAGACTGCCTCTACTCTGTCAATGTCCTTCCCAAGATGTTATCTCTAGAACAGGATGCAGTATTCTAGGTGGGGTCTTACTAGTGATCTCTAGAGAGGCAATACCTCCATTTTCTGTTGGTGATATCTCTTCCTATACACACCAGTATCCCACTAGCCCTCCCAGATATCTTGTCAAACTACCTGCCCTCCTTCAGGTAATCCGATATGAACAACCTTGGGTCTCTTTTCTACTTGGTGGTCATCAATACTTCTCCTCTCATTCTGTACAATGCCCATGGATTTCTGTGACCTAAGTGCATTACTTTGCACTTATTTGCATTGAAACCCAGCTGCCATACCCTTGAACACTCCTCTCGTATTCTCAGATCTATGCTCACCTTGTCCACCTCCACCCCCAGGAATGGAAACCCTGGGCTCAATTCTCAAAGATTGGCATAAGCCGCAGCAATGACAACTTGTGCCAATCCTCACTATGCCTGGGATCCTGCACCTGATTCATGTATATGAGGGGTCCCAGCACCAAACACCTGCTGGTTGTGGTAGCTGCTCCAGTTCACCACATATCTGAAGCACGGGAGAAATTTGGCTGAGGGTGTGGCAGGGAAACATGGATTTCCAACTCTGCTGCACAACACAGGGATGTGCAAATGTCCCAGGGAGTGAACGCTGGCTGCAGTGCTGGAGGAGGGACTGGTGGGGAGGATGGGGTTATGCCCAGGACCTGCATAGTGCTGCCAACAGGTGTGCTCCTGGTAGGTCCAGCAAGCAGACAGAGCACACAACAGGGGTGTGGGTGGCACTGATCCTGGTGCAGTCTGCACCTGGCTACATTGCTATGGTCCTCCACAATGCTGATCGCTCAGCTGCCCACTTCTGGCACCAGGCCAGCCCCTGCTCCTGCCCTGCACTGTCTGCGGGGGTGGTGCAAGAGCCATTAAACCATGTGTTGGGTGGTCTCAGAACAGGCAGGTCCCACTGACTGTCAGAATACCATTAAAGGGATGTGACAGCCAGTGTCTGCTGCAAGCCCCCTAGTGCCCTGGTGCACCCCCGACCTCAGTGCACACCTGGCACATGGGTCTGGTGTAGGGGGTCCCCAGTTTGCTGCAGTGGTCTTCAAGAATTGAAAACTCTGCAAGTTTTGATGCAAGGTGCCCCTTGCATCAATTCTGTTTAATGCAGACACCTTGCATCAGATCGAAGTTTTGTGACTCAAGCCCTCTACTGCAGATTTTGGTGTTGTCTGCAAAGAGGCAGACCTTTCTGTCCAGCTTTCTCAGCAATGTCATTTATGAAGGCATTAAAGAGCACCAGTCCCAGCACTGATCCCTGGGGCACTCCACTGATCACCCCTCTTCCTTGGAGTGAACTCCATTTACAACCACTCTCCGTCACCTAACCCCTAACCAATTTCTTACACAGTTTACCTCCTTTGGGCTCACTCCAAAGCTACACATCCTGCTTACTACAGTAGCCTCCTGTGTGGAACATTGTCAAATGACTTACTGAAATCTAGGTAGGCAACATTCACTACTACACCCTGATCTAATTAGTCACCCAGTCAAAGAAATCTATCAGATTCATTGACATGACTTCAACCCATGAATTTATGCTGCCTTGGGTTTTGTAACCCACTGGATTCAATATATTCCACAACCCTTCCCTTTAGCAGTGATGACATTAGGTTTTCCACCACTGAAGTCATGCGGACTGGCCTTTATTGCCAGCCTCTTCCCTGCTACCTCTTTAGTAAAGTGGGACTACATCTGCCCTCCTCCAGTCCACCGGAACCACTCCTGTTTCCAGTGAACTGTTAAACAGGACTATCAGAGGTGCAGCTAGTACTTCCCTGAGCTCCTGCAATACCCTTGGATGCACCACCAGTACCTCTTTGAGCTCTCTCAATAACCTTGGATGCACTGCCAGTACCTCTCTGAGTTCCCTCAATACCCTTGGATGCACTGCCAGTACCTCCCTGAGCTTCCTCAATACCCTTGGATGCACTACCAGTACCTCCTTGAGCTCCCTCAATACCCTTGGATGCACCACCAGTACCTCCCTGAGCTCCCTCAATACCCTTGGATGCACCGCCAGTACCTCCCTGAGCTTCCTCAATACCCTTGGATGCACTACCAGTACCTCCTTGAGCTCCCTCAATACCCTTGGATGCACCACCAGTACCTCCCTGAACTCCCTCAATACCCTTGGATGCACCGCCAGTACATCTCTGAGCATCCTCAATACCCTTGGATGCACCATCACTACCTCTCTGAGCTCCCTCAATACCCTTGGATGCCTAGCCAGTACCTCCTCCCTGAGATCCCTCAATACCCTTGGATGCACAGCCAGTACCTCCCTGAGTTCCCTAAATACCCTTGGATGCACCAACAGTACCTCTCTGAGCTCCCTCAATACCCTTGGATGCACAGCCAGTACCTCCCTGAGTTCCCTCAATACCCTTGGATGCACAGCCACTACCTCTCTGAGCTCCCTCAATACCCTTGGATGCACAGCCAGTATCTCTCTGAGCTCCCTCAATACCCTTTAATGCTCCGCCAGTACCTCCCTAAGCTCCCTCAATACCCTTGGATGCACAGCCAGTACTTCTCTGAGCTCTCTCAACACCCTTGGATGCACCAACAATACCTCTCTGAGCTCCCTCAATACCCTTTAATGCTCCGCCAGTACCTCCCTAAGCTCCTTCAATACCCTTGGATGCACAGCCAGTACCTCTCTGAGCTCCCTCAATACCCTTGGATGCATAGTCAGTACCTCCCTGAGTTCCCTCAATACCCTTGGATGCACAGCCACTACCTCTCTGAGCTCCCTCAATACCCTTGGATGCACAGCCAGTATCTCCCTGAGCTCCCTCAATACCCTTGGATGCATAGTCAGTACCTCCCTGAGTTCCCTTAATACCCTTGGATGCACAGCCACTACCTCTCTGAGCTCCTTCAATACCCTTGGATGCACAGCCAGTATCTCCCCGAGCTCCCTCAATACCCTTGGATGCATAGTCAGTACCTCCCTGAGTTCCCTCATTACCCTTGGATGCACAGCCACTACCTCTCTGAGCTCCCTCAATACCCTTGGATGCACAGCCAGTACCTCCCTGAGCTCCCTCAATACCCTTGGATGCACAGCCAGTACCTCCCTGAGCTCCCTCAATTCCCTTGGATGCACAGTCAGTACCTCTCTGAGCTCCCTCAATACACTTGGATGCACAACCAGTACCTCTCTAAGCTCCCTCAATATCTTTGGATGTACAGCCAGTACCTCTTTGAGCTCCCTCAGTACCCTTGGATGCACAGCAAGCATAAACAATGCAAAAAGAGGATGTCTAAAGGAAAAGGACCCTGCTTTAATGAACATGTCTTCGGTAATAAAGAATTAAGATCTTGAAATTCAAATTTTGGTGAACTTGGTGTAACTGAGTTCCACTGATGTCAGCCATGAATTTTTTTCCCTGGAAAATGTAAAATCTTAGTTTTTTGGGGGGGGAGGTGCACAGCTGCCTAGAATCCCAAACATTCCAAACAACTGGTGAAGCGTGTTATGGGGTGGGCAGAATGAGAAGAGATCTGGATAAACTAGCAAAATGGTCAGAAGAGTGGCAACTGGGATTTAATGCAAAGAAGTGCAAGATCAT
Organism: Neoceratodus forsteri; assembly: GCA_016271365.2. Taxonomy (NCBI): domain Eukaryota; kingdom Metazoa; phylum Chordata; order Ceratodontiformes; family Ceratodontidae; genus Neoceratodus; species Neoceratodus forsteri. The sequence continues at coordinate 380,333,883 of CM057449.1, forward strand.
GCACATAGGCAAGAGAAACCCTGAAGCCACCTATAGGCTGGGAGGGGGGAGTTGCTAGCAGTCACAAAGGAAGAAAGAGACTTGGGCTTCATCATCACTGATGACCTGAAATCATCCAAGCAGACCTCTAAAGCAGTAGGTAAGGCTAGGGGGGGTGTTAGGATGTATTAGTAGGGGTATCAAAAGTCGTAAGAGGGAGGTAATAAACTCTCTTTACAAGACACTGGTTAGGCCCCATCTGGAGTGCAGTATTGGAGGCCACACCTTCACAAGGACATTAACCAAATTGAGGCAGTCCAGAGCAAGGCAACCAAAATGGTGCAGGGACTGCATCAGAAGACATAAGAGGACAGATTAACAGGGCTCAATATGTATACTCTTGAGCAAAGGAGGGAGAGAGGCTATATGATCGAGGCATTCAAACACCTTAAGGGCATTAACTAGGTGAAAGAGTCTAACATGTTTAAATATAAGAAAAATAGCAGGACAAGAGGACACAGCATGAGATTAGAGGGGGGCCGATTAAGGGGGAATGTGAGGAAATTCTTTTTCACAGAAAGGGTGGTGGATGCATGGAATGGCTTACCTCAAGAAGTGGTGGCTATGAGCCTATGAATACAGTGCAGGGCTTCAAACAGGCATGGGATAGGCATAAGGGAGCAATACAAATGAGTATGAATAGATAGGCCACTGACAGAGCAAAGGCCAATGGCACATTTATAAGGTAGAAAAAGAAATGGGCAGACTGGATGGGCCTTTCGGTCCTTATCTGCCATCAACTTCTATGTTTCTATGTTTCTATAGCTGGGCAGTGAACCAAGCTTTTCAAGATCTGGTCCTTAACTCTAGGAGATTAAACTGCCTAAGTATGTGCTGACATTTCTCTCCTAGTATCTTTCACAGATCCAATGGGCTACTTTTCCTGCAAACTGCCTCTTCAGTATGCTAACTCAAAGTGTCCAGAATGCCTAGTATCCCTGTGTTGGCATGTTTGTCATTGTAGCAATCTCTGCTATAGTCATGTTAGCACAATTGCACAGCAACAGTAGCATCACAGAAGGCACAATGCATTTATAAGAAACTTTGCTATCAAGGATGCTTTGAAATGCTCCCCCATATGCAACAGGCTGTCTGCCTATGAGCTGTTGTCTTTTCTGGTTCCATGACTCTGCAAATGCCAAACTCATTCAATTGTTTTCCGCCACTGACAGCTCTTAGCCTTCTGTGACACAGGGAACCTGTGTAATTTCCATCAGGGCCAGAGCAAGGAGCAGAACTGAATCCTCTTATTTTATTCTGTCACAGCTGTCAGTGATGTGAAAAGGTCCCTGAATCACAGCCAGACATGTAGGAACTCTAAGAATTATACCTGTGTACAGACAGCATACAGAAGAAGAAACACAATGGGTTGGATTTTCACATGACATTTTGTATAATATATGGTTAGCAATTATTCTGTATAAAAATTAGCCTGCTCAAAATCCTTGCTGTGCACATTCCAAACGTGTGCACATTCCAAATTGTTGTATATGTTCCAAACAGTTCTAGGTCACATAATTAATTGCTGTGTCACCCCACAGACAGATGTTATCTAACCATCCAGAACCAACAGCTGTGCATTTTAACTTGCATATCTCTGCAAATATTTTTTTTTCTTATTCTGTTTCTGCTCCTGTCAGTCTGCACCCATCTGCCAAGTGCCCCAGCCCCATCACCCCAATTTTTACCAGGACTTACCACTAGCAATCTTCCCCCGAGTTTGCCCTCCCAGCAGGGTTTGTGGGTTCCCCAACCCCCAACATGCTCTGGTTCCAGTTCTGCTAGGTATGCCCAGCTGGTCAGGTGCAGGGCCTGTGAGTGCTTGGTGCCATCCTGCCACCAACTTTTCCGCCAATATAAGCCTCCGGGCGGGTGGCATGAAGTGATGTCATGATGCGCACCACACACTCCCAAATGATGTACTCTGATGTCTTCCATGCTCCCTAATGTACTGGCCTGCTAGCAGCTAGGCAAGCATCGGGTGCTACCCGCTCTCCCCTCCCAGAGGATGAGGTCATCCTAAGAATGTTCAATCCTCCTTCCCTCAGCCAGCCCTCTGAAGTCCTGAGTTTGTTTCTCTAACCTGGGCCATCAACGTCACAAGTGGTAGCACTACAGCTGCTCTAGTAGGCCAGCTAACTCTGAAAATTTAATTTTGATCATGAAATAGTTAACAGAAACATAGACTTTGATGGCAGATTAGGACCGCTTGGCCCACCCGGTCTGCCCATTTTCCTACCTATTGGATAAGCTGCAGATCCTAGTGAACCAACAGCCTACATTCTCCTACCCCCCCAACTATAATTGCCTTATGTCTGTCCCATGCATGCTTTAATTCCCCCACTATTTTTGACCCCACAACCTCCTCACAAAGGCCGTTTCATGCATCCAACACCCTGTCTGTGAAAAAATACTTCCTCGTGTTGCCCCTGAGCCATTCTCCCCTCTATCTTCAAATTGTGCCCTCTTGTTCTTGCACATCTCTTTTTCTGAAAGATGCTGCCCTCTTAGACTTTGTTGATTCCCTTGAGGTGCTTGAAAGTTTCTATCATGCCCCCCCTCCTTTCCTTGAGGGTATACAGATTAAGCGTCTTTAGTCTCTCTCTTCATATGGTTTCTTGTGCAGACCCTGCACCATTTTAGTTTCCCCTCCTCTGAACTGCCACCATCCTGTCTATGTTATTGAGGAGATGGGGTCTACGGAACTGCATGCAGTACTCCAGATGGGGTCTCACCAACTGTCTGTACAGAGGGATAACAACTTCCTGTTTTCTACTGGTGATACCTCTCCCTATGCATCCCAGTATCTCCCCAGCCCTCTTTACTGCTTTCTCACATTGCTTGTCTACCTTTAGGTCATCTGATATGACTACTCCCAGGTCCCTTTCTATTTTTGTTGTTGTTAGTCTCCCCCGCATTGTATACTTTTCCTCTGGGTTTTTGTTTCCCAGGTGCATTACTTTGCATTCTTCACATTGAATCTTAGCTGACATACTTTTGACCATTCCTCCAAACTTGCCAAGTCCTTTCTCATCCTTTCCAGCCCGACTTGTGCATCAACCCTGTTGCAGATGTGTCATCTGCAAAGAGGCATACTTTTCCTTCCAGTCCCTCTGCAATGTCACTTATAAAGACATTTAAAAGGACCAGTCCCAATACCGAACCCTGCAGTACCCCACTAGTTACCTCCTTTATTTGGAGTGGACACTGTTTACTATTACTCTCTGCGTCCTGTTGTCCAGCCAATTTGTTAGCCAGGCTACCGCCCTGGGACCCACTCCAATATTTTGTGTGGGACTGTGTCAAATGCCTTGCTAAAGTCTAGGTAGGCTACATCCACAGTCCCTCCCTGGTCTACTACATTGGTCACCCAGTCAAAGAAATCTATTAGATTCATCAGACATGACTTTCCCACTGTGAATCCCCACTGACTTGGGTCCTGTGCCATGCTGGCCTCTAGGTACTCAACAATTCTTTCTTTCTTTCAGAAGTGATTCCATTATTTTCTGTACCACTGAGGTCAAAATTAACAGGTCTGCGGCTTGCTGCCTCTGCCTTGCTCCCACTTTGTGATGAGGAATCACATCCACCTTCCTCCAGTCCTCAGATACCACACCATCCTCCCACGACTTGTTAAAAAGGGTAGTCAGTGGTGTTACTAGTTCTCCCCTTAATTCTTTTACAATTCTGTGGTGAATCCTGTCAGGCTCCATTGCCTTGTCCACCTTGAGTTTTAAATTTTCATTCAGGACCCCTTCTTCAGTGAATGGACTGCTATCGACCTCCCTACCCAGAGTGCTTCTATTGTTTGGTTTTGGCTCCTCCTCCTCTTCTTTTGTGAATACTGAACAAAATATTCGTTCAGTATCTCTGCCTTTTCGCTATCACACTCTGCCCACCCCCGCCCCTTTATTAAGCTTCACTGTCGAAACATAGAATTTGATGGCAGATAAGGACCGCTTGGCCTACACAGTCTGCCCATTTCCCTACCTAATGGATAAGCTGCAAATCGTAGTTAACCAGCAGTCTACTTCTTTCTACTCCCACCCCCTAGAATTGCCTTATGACTGTCCCTTGCATGCTTGAATTCAACCACTGTTTTTGACTCCACAACCTCCTGCGGAAGGCCGTTCCATGCAACCACAAACCTCTCTGTGAAAAAATACTTCCTTACATTACCTCTGAGCCACCCCCCCTCTATCTTCAAATTGTGCCCCCTTGTTCTTGCACACCTCTTTTTTTGAAAGATGCTAACCTCTTGGACTTTGTTGATTCCCTTGAGGTACTTGAAAGTTTCTATCATGTCCCCCCTCTCCCTCCTTTCCTCAAGGCTATACATATTAAGCTCCTTTAGTCTCTCTTCATACAGTATGTCTTCTGGTGCAGACCCTGCACCATTTTAGTTGCCCTCCTCTGGACAGCTTCCATCCTGTCTATGTCCTTGCGGAGACTGGGTCTCCAGAACTGCACTCCAGAACTGCACACAGTACTCCAGATGGGGTCTCACCAGCTGTCTGTACAGAGGGATAACAACTTCCTGTTTTCTACTGGTGATGCCTCTCCCTATGCATCCCAGTATCCCCCCAGCCCTCCTTACTACCCTCTCACATTGCTTGTCCACCTTTAAGTCATCTGATATGACTACCCCAGGTCCCTTTCCATTTTTGTTGTTGTATCTCACACCCCATTGTGTACTCTTCCCCTGGGTTTTTGTTTCCCAGGTGCATTACCTTGCACTTCTTAGCATTGAATCTAAGCTGCCATACATTTGATCATTCCTCTAACCTTGCCAAGTCCCTTCTCATCCTTCCACCCCACCTTGTGCATCAACTCTGTTGCAGATCTTTGTGTCATCTGCAAAGAGACATACTTTCCTTCAGTCCCTCTGCAATGCATGACTTACAAAGACATTGGGGACTGATCCTAATACTGAACCCTGCATTGCCACTAGTAACCCCTTTCTTCAGAGTGGACTCCATTTACTATTACCCTCTGTGTCCTCATCTCCAGCCAATTCTTTACCCGGCTATCATCTTGGGACCCACTCCCAGGCTGGCTAACTTGTATATTAATCTTTTGTGTGGGACTGTGTCAAATGCCTTGCTAAAGTCTAGGTAGACCATGTCCACAGACCCCCCCCTGATCTACTACTTTGGTCACTAAGTCAAAGAAATCTATTAGATTCGTCTGGCATGACCTTCCCACTGTGAACCCATGCTACCTTGGGTCCTGTGCCCCTCTGGCCTCTAGGTACTTGACAACTCCTTCTTTCAGAAGCGATTCCTTCATTTTCTCTATCACTGAGTTTAAACTAACGGGTCTGTAGTTTCCTACTTCTGCCCTGCTCCCACTTTTGTGAAGGGGAATCACATCTGGCCTCCTCCAGTCCTCAGGAACCACCCCATCCTCCCATGATTTGTTAAGGAGGGTAGTCAGTGGTGTCACTAGTTCTACCCTTGGTTCTTTTAAAATTCTGGGATGAATCCCATCAGGCCCCATTGCTTTGTCCACCTTCAGTTTTAAGAGTTCTTTTAGAACCCTTTCTTCTGTAAATGGGCTGGTATCAACTTCTTATCCAGAGTGTTTCTATTGTTTGTCTTAGGTACCTCCCCCTCTTCATTTGCAAATACTGAGCAAAAATATTTGTTTAGTATCTCTGCCTTTTCACAGTCACCCTCTGGCCACCTCCTCCTCTTTGTTAAGCCTCACTATCCCTCCCTCGGTCTTCCTTCGCTCACTGATGTACCTATAAAAGGTTTTATCCCCCTTCTTAACTGAGTTGGCTATCTTTTCCTCGGTTCGGTCCTTTGCTGTTCTGACTGCCTTCTCAGCTTCCTTTTGCTTTAACTGATACAATTCTCTGTCCTGCTCCTTCTGTGATTCCTTATACTTCCTGAATGCTTTCTTTTTCTCTTGAACCTTCACTGCCACCTCCTTTGAGAACCATAGTGGTTTCTTACATCGTTTAGTTTTGTTTATTTGCTTCACAGAAAGGCTTGTTACCTCTGTGATGGCAGTTTTTATTATTCTGCATTGTTCTTCCACCCCTCCTTCCTGCCCATTTGCTAGTGCATTCCGTAAGGACTCACCCATTTTGGCAAAGTCAGCCCTCCTGAGGTCCAGTACTTTTGCCTTCGTATGGCTTGACTCTATTGCCGTGTTTATTGTGAACCATACTGTTCGATGGTCGCTAGTTCCCAGATGGCTACCCATTTCTACATCTGTGATCCTCTCTCCATCTCCATTTGAGAGAACCAGGTCTAAGATTGCTCCCTCTTGAGTGGGTTCCAATACTAGTTGTCTAAGGCATGCCCCCTGTAGGGCATCTAGAATAACCCCACTCTTAGAAGTGGCTACTGCAACTGCACTCCAGTTAACATCTGATGTATTCAGATCACCCATCAGCAATATCTCCCCTTTTTCTATCATTCTAAGTATACTTTCTAGCATTTCCTTGTCCATTTCCTCCCTCTGAGAGGGGGGACTGTATACAACCCCTGTGCGGATTGTGGTGCCATTACCTGTCTCGAAATTGACCCACAGTGCTTCTTCTCCTCCCTGTTTACCCTTTTGTTCTGTTGCTTTAGTTCCTTCCCTTATGTGAGAGCTGCTCCTCCTCCTCTTTTCCCTCCCTGTCCCTCCTGTAGATAGTGTATCCTGGTATGTTTACATCCCATTCATGGTTCTGTGTGTACCATGTTTCTGTGACTGCCACGATATCCAGATATTCCTCCTCCATCAAGGCTACTAATTCAGGAAGCTTGTTACCCAGACTACGGGCATTGGTACTCATTGCTCTCCATTTTTTGATAGCTTTACCTTCTGTAGCAGCATCCCCCACTGACCTTTCTACCTTGGTCTTTTTCTCATTTAGTACCCTGTTTTGTAAGGGGAGGCTGGGATTTTCCTGCTGCTTATCAGTGCCTCCCCCTTTGACTAGTTTAAAAGCTTGGCAATGAAGCATTTAAACCGATTGCCCAAAAGACTTGTTCCCTATAACTCCTTTATTCTTTCTTTGTTCCCTAATGTACCTATACAAGGTTTTGTCCCCCTTCTTAACTTACTTGGCTGTCTTTTCCTCAGTTTGGGCCTTTGCTATTCTGACTGCCTTCCCCCTTCCTTCTGCTTTAACTGATATAGTTCACTGTCCTGCTCCTTCTGTGATTCCTTATACATCCTGAATGCTATCTTTTTCTCCCTAACCTTCACCGCCAATGGTTTTAAGAACCATAGTGTTTTTTTTCCTTCTTTTTGTTTTGTTTATTTGCTTCACACAAAGGCTTGTTGCCTCTGTAATGGCAGTTTTGATTTTTCCCCATTGTTCCTCCACCCCTCCTTCCTGCCCTTTTGCTAGTGCATTCCTTAGGCACTCTCCCATTCTGCCAAAGTCAGCCCTCCAAAAGTCAAGTACCCTTGCTTTTGTATGACTTGACTCTATGGTTGTGTTTATCATGAACCACACTGCCTGGTGGTTGCTTGTTCCCAGATGGCTACCCACTTCTAAATCCGAGATCCTCACCATCCCTGTTTGAGAGTACCAGGTCTAAGACTGCTCCCTCCCCAGTGGGTTCCAACGCAAGCTACCTGAGGAATGCCCCCTGTAGGGCATCGAGAATGACTCTGCTCTTGGATGTGGCTGCAGCAAATGTGCTCCAATTAACATCTGGCATATTCAAGTCCCCCCCCGATCAATAATATCTCCCCTTCTTCTGTCATTCTAAGGATGCCTCCCTTCAGTTCGGCACTGGGCAAGGATCCTGCCGTACTGAGCACATCCATTTATTCAAACAGAAGTGTTTTTATATTTCAGGAATGTCACCCAGTACTGAACTCTGAACTGTCCTATGATAGAAATTAAATATATTAATTTTTACAAGTTAAAAGGTACAACTCTGGACTTTGGATGGAAAGTAAGCAGCTGGGTATGTGGTGAGTTTTATTTTTTTATGAACAAAGAAATGGCAGACATTTTACTTGTGTGTGTGTGTGGGGAACTTCTGTGACTTCAATGCAAAATGTCCAACCCCACACAAAGCAGTGTGTGTTTCTATCTTATGGTTAAGATGACAACAAGGCCCTTTGAAAAGCCATGCTCTTTCCTTTCAGCCCCTCAATGGAAGCATGTTAAAAAGGAAAGGCATCCCCATACTCTACAACAAAACAATGCTAACAACAGATTACAAGGAGATTTCCATTTATTGGCAGAGTAGTGTGAGAGACTAACATGAGATACCACAGAGCTGCGGTCCACTTGCATGTCTTCATCAGGGTTGAAGAACATACAAACATGCAATGCATTTATATCAACACATTTCAAGACACATTGTATGTGCACAATTTATAATCATAGTTCAAATAGCTTGAGCTGGTACTCTCTGCTGTAAGTTTTCATACAGCACTAGCATGGTTCCTTTTCCTCTTCCTCAAAAGAACCCCATACTTCTCCTCCTTTTTCCACCATCCACACCCACCCCTCACCCACCCCTGTCCTCTGCCCCTCTTTTAGCTCTATGTCTACTGTCTCATCCTTCCTTTTCTGCCTCCCCTTCTCTCTGTCTACTTTCATTGAGATATATATGACTGTCTCAATTTTAATTTAAAGTTGTTGTTAATATGGTTATTTAGGTCTTGTATTTTGTGTTGTATTGTTGTGTGTACTCTGTAACCTGGGCGAATGTGAAAATTGGCATTTTTGCTCACACTGTTTCCAGTATAAAATTAACATGATTGATTAAGCAAACATACTATGTCCTACATAATGGTCAATATAAATATTATAATAAGCATATCTTAGTTCCCTGCATTCTATCTTTTTAGGAATGTTAAGTGCCCAAAAATATGTCAATGATTAAGGTGATTTAAAAAAATGAAAAGTGAGAAGAATAAAATATAAACAATTACAAATCAAATACATATCATTTTACATTTCCCCGATATTTCATTTTTATAACACTTTGTTATGTCATCTTAAACATGTTGCATATTTTTTGCAACTATGTCTTTAAATTTACTGATATAAATGCATTATTATTCTCCATTTAATCTGCTATTAGTAGCCTTGTTTTTTGTAGGGGGGATGGGCTCCTTTCTTTTTAGGGCCACAATGGGTGGAACCCTGTCGACCTCTTGCTGTGGAAAAAGCAAGTAGTGCATTCCTTGCAAACAAACAATTTGTAGAGTTTCAACACAGTCACCTCCATGACTGTGAAGCACTCAGCAATAGCAGTCACACAAAAATATTTTTTTGGTCTGTGGGTGGTCACGGTGGAACACAGCCCACTCCACTGTGTCCAAGATGGCTACCAAACTATATTGTGCATGTGCAAACACTGCAGTAATGTGCAGCTATCTTGGTTATGGCAGACTGTGCTGTATTCCACCATGATCGCCAATTTCCTTGTTTTTTTAATTATTCATATCCCCCCACTCAACACTCCATCTCAGCACCCACCCACACCCCCGAAACATTACAATGTCACTGGGGTGCCCAGTTCCTCAGTGCCTGATCTTGGCCAGAACCACCAATTTCCTTTTTTTTGAAATTATTCATATCCCCACCCAATCCTCCCTCTGAGCACCCCCCCGAAACATTACAATGATACTGGGGGTGCCCAACCCCCCAGTGTCATGATCGTGCTCTGGGTGACCTTTTTTATGTCCCCCCCACTGGATCCTCCCTCTCAGCACCCCACCCCAGAAACACAACAGTGACAATGGGGGTGCACAATCCCCCAGTGTCATGATCTGGAATCTTCCATTGTTTTCTTCTGTTTTTTTAACCTGTAAAAAGAAAGCCATCCATCAATGTCTTTTGCACTGTTAGCATCCCCTCACCTGATTCTCCCACTCAGTACCCAAAACCCCGCACCCCTAAGCCCTTATTTACCATCAGGGGTCAAACACCTTAATCCTCTCTGGACCGCAGACATGTCCTCACTCTTCAGTGTCGGACCTCAAACTGAAGAAACAGGTACACAGTTCAATGTGCTTCAGTGGGGTTTTAAACTTAGTGGCATAACTTGGGCTTATTTGCATATTTTTGGCCAAAATTTTTAAGATGTCTTTTTTGTGATGCTACCTTATGAATAATTGAACTGTCATTAGGCAGATCCATCATGAAAGGTGATTTCACAGCCCCTGTGTGACATCACCTTTCAGGCAGGAGTTGAACATTTTCTCTGTCCTTGTTCATAAGGTGGTGTCATAAAAAATCTATGTTGAAAATTTTCTGCAAAAATATTAAAAAATAAGAAAGTTATGAGCCCCTGTTAAATTTTATGAATGCAACCTCATAACTTTGGTAATTTTCAATATTTTTCCACAAAATTCACAAAATAACCATATCTTTACAGCACCTCATGAGTGTGACAGCTGTCATTTTTCAAATCTTGGCAAAACTGTTTTTTTTTACATCCCAAAAGTTGGTGTTGCCGTCCCTGCACATAATGACCTTTGGGACAGAAGTTGAAACTTTTCTCTGCCCTTGTTCCTGAGGTGGTAATAAAAAGCCTATATTGAAAATTTGGTGTAAAAATATTAAAAATAATAATAATAATAATAAACAACTTTGTTTCTACTTGGCTTCCCAGCCAAATGCCCTTTGGGGTAACCCTTGCCTCAGTGTTTGCGCACAGAGGTTCTTTGTCTTTTAAATATTTTTTTATTTGAATGGATTCACCACAACATAACCCAGACAGACCATCTTAGGGTAGCTGGTTCATTCCACCGGGGTGTCAAACAGACGAGGCATACTGATGAGTCCTGGTAGGACGAAACACGTGTCTATGTCATCTGTTAGCACCCTTTGCAAACTGTGTGAGAGGCCTTTCGGCACCATGCAATTCTACTTAAAGTTGAACCAGCATAACATTCTGTGGTGATTTGCATATGCAGCCCATGATGCTTTGCATTGTGTGGGCATGTATGATTTTGTATTTTCTTGAAACTTGGCTTCCCAGCCAAATGCCCTTTGGGGTAACCCTTGCCTCAGTGTTTGCACACAGAGGTTCTTTGTCTTTTAAATAGTTTTTTATTTTAATGGGTTCACCACAACATAACCCAGACAGACTCTCTTAGGGTAGTTGGTTCATTCCACTGGGGCATCAAACAGACAAGGCATACTGATGAGTCCTGGTAGGACGAAACACGTGTCTATGTCATCTGTTAGCACCCTTTACAAACTGTGTGAGAGGCCTTTTGGCACCATGCAATTCTGCTTAAAGTTGAACCAGCATAACATTATGTGGTGATTTGCATATGCAGCCCATGATGCTTTGCATTGTGTGGGCATGTGTGATTTTATATTTTCTTGAAACTTGGCTTCCCAGCCAAATGCCCTTTGAGGTAACCCTTGCCTCAGTGTTTGCGCGCAGAGGTTCTTTGTTTCTATGGCGCCTTTCAAAAACCAAGGCACTTTACAGAGTTTAAAAACACATTAAACATTTCAAATCTTAAAATATAAACAGCTGATACAATTAAATGAAGTCAATCACCAAAAGCTTGACGACACAGATATATTTTCAGGGCCCTTTTAAATCCCTCCACAGTCATGCACTCCCATAACTGATGGGGTATATAATTTCAGAGGGTAGGGGTTGCATGCATAAATGCATGGGCCTCAGAAGATTTCAAGCATATCCTCGGGATCTTTAGCAACCCTTTGCCAGCTGAGTGGAGTGATCACCCAGGGCAGCAAGGAACCAGGAGCTCCTTCAGGTAGTCTGGGCCAAGTCCATGTAGGGCTTTAAACATCAGAATACTGACTGTAAAGGTGATCCATCACTGTACTGGCAGCCAGTGCAGTCCGTTCAGCACCAGCGAGATATGACTGGACCCGGAAGTACCAGTCAAAAGCCGGGCTGCTGCATTCTGCACCAGCTGCAGGCAGTGGATTTCCACCCCAGGTAGCCCTGGGTAGAGGGAATTGCAATAGTCCAAGCATGAGGACACAAAGGCATGGACCAGCATAGGAAGACTGCTGGATGGAACAAGGTGCTTAATCCTGGAGATATTCCTCAGATGGTAGAATGAGGACTTGACAACGGCAGACACCTGCGAATGCAGAGTCAGCCCTTCATCAAAAATTATCCCCAGGTTACACAGCTCTTCAGAGGTCAGGAGTGATACACCTCCAAGATAAAGCCTGGAGGGTGAACCAACCCCTGGTCCCCCCATCCAATGCACCGGATCCACAACCAGCACTTCTGTCTTTTCCAAGTTCAACTTCAGCCAACCTGAGTCCATCCACTCCAGGATTTCTTTGAGGCAGTTATTAAAGACCAAGAGAGCTCCATCCTCGTCAGGTGCAAAAGAAAGGTAGAGCTGGATATCATCAGCATAGCAATGAAACCTCAGCCCATACCTTCTTACAATGTCTCTGAGGGGCAGCATGTACATGCAAACAACATGGGGGACAACACTGAACCCTGAGGAACCCCACAAGACAGATAAACTGGGTCTGAAGAATAAACCCCAGATACCACTCTTTGAGTTCTTCAAGTGAGGTAAGATGTAAACCACCTGAGGACTACACGTGATAGTCCACAGATGAACCTCAGGTGCTCAAGTAGGACCCCATGGTCCACAGTGTCAAAAACTGATGAGAGATCTAGAAGAACCAGAATGGAACGGTTCTTCTGATCCCTAGCCATCAGGAGATCATTGAGCACCCGAACCAGTACTGTCTCAGTACTGTGCCTCTTTCGAAAACTGGACTGGAGGGGTTCATAGATATCATGGATGGTCAAATGGTTCTCCAGCTATACAGCCACTACCTTCTCAATCACCTTCCCTAAAAAGGGAAGGTTTGAGATTGGTCTGTAGTTTGCATGGCAGTCGGGGTCCAAAGAAGCTTCCTTCAAGAGGGGTGTTACCACCACCTCCTTCAGGGAGCTAGGAAACTCACCTGTTTCCAAGGAGCACCAGACTATCTGTGCTAGGACCGGACTGATGGAATCAATACAGTGAAAAATCAGGGAAGTTGGTCCAGGATCCAAACTACAGCATGTAGGGCATGCACACTGGACAATCCACATGATATCCATGAACTCCGGTCAGTTGAAGGTACTCCAGGAAATCTGAGGAGCAGCAGTCATGTGCTGATCCAAAGCAACACCCTTAGAATGTGGTGGATGGAACGCCGCCCTAATGTCGGCCACCTTAGTTGCAAAGAATCGAGCAATAAAGTTATGAGTCTGCATTGAATTTTGTGAACACAGGCTTGTAACTTTGGTAATTTTCAATATTTGTACCACAAATTTACAACACAGCCATTTCTTTACAGCACCTCATGAATGTGACAGCTGTCATTTTTGAAGTCCGGTCCAAAATGTTATTTTTGCATCCTGAAAGTTGATTTCACAGTCCCTGAGCAAAATCTCCTTTATGCCAGGAACTGAACATTTTCTCTGTCCTTCTTCATGAATCAGGGTCTTAACAAGGCTACTGTATGTTGAAAATGTAGTGTAAAAATATTAAAAAACAAAGTTTTTATATTGTTACCACAAATTCCTCACCTGCAGCCCTATCAGCTCTGCCCAGAGTTTAGTGGTGTCCACTCTCCAGCTGCACTTTGATAACGTCCAGCAGTGTTTACGTGCAAACCGACTGTTTTTAAACACTAAGAAAACATTCTCCATGACCTTTGGCACAAAGTAGAGACACTCTAGGCTCCCCTCAACCCCTTCCTTCCACACACTTGATGGAACCATGTTGGAAGACACTACCTCCTTCAGATACCTTGGGGTCTGGTTTGATAAACACCTAGACTTTTCTAGTCATGTATATGCAATTCACAAGAAACTGCTCCCCAAGCTGGATGCCTTATGCCAGAATTGTGAATGCATCCCCCTGTCAGCCTGGAGAGAAATTCTACTGAGAATGATACTTCTATCATTCACCTATGGTAATGTAGTCTACAGTACCACCCCCAAAACACCTTAGCCAGACTGGGCACCCTCTTCCACTCCTTCTGCTGCTTCACTCTTGCCTGTCCTCCCTGCACTCACCACTGTTCCTTACATCTTTCCTTGGCACTACACTCCGTCACTGAATGCTGCCTATCTCATTGCTCAAATTTTATTGGCAAATTCTTGCTCGGTGTGCTCCCTTCATACCTAGTGGCATCTCTTTCTATTCTGTCTGCCACTCATTCTCTAAGGAGTAGCTCTGCCCGCACCCTTGCAACCCCTACCAGCACTACTGCTGCTAGTCAAGTGTCCTTCTCCTACCACTTACCCAGGCTTTGTAACTCCCTTCCCACCAACGATCAAAATACCCCTTTGTCCCAAGTCTTCCCCTCACTCCTGCACTCTCACACTACACCCTCTTGCAACTGCATCTAATCTCCTGCGCTTGCTCCCAACTTCCTACACACCCTTCTCTACTTGTACCCCTTACTCGTGCTCCGCTTACCACATGACTATTGTACCAAGTCCTTGTTAAGTGAATGTAATAACTATGTTTTAGCACTTATGTTGTATACTAACTCTGTAATCCATACTGTAGCACTTGTTATGCTTTGCTTTTGTACCAGTCTTGTTATATTTTCTGTATTATCCCATTTCTCTCCCCCAGGACACATCTGGAAATGGGCAATGTTGGTCAGTATATCTTCCTGGTGAAATATTTCAATACACCTGTAAACAAGTTTTCAGCTTAGTGTATCTCTCCTGGTAAAACAAAGGTAAAAAAAAATACATTTAACATGGTGTCTTTTTTTCCACCCTGTGCCGCCACTAATCATTCCTGAGTGTATCTGCTTTCTTCTTTCACTCAGTGAAGCACAGCCTTTTTGTACACAGTTATCTAAACATTACAGAAACATAGAACCACAGAATGTGTTGGCAGAAAAGGACTGGCAGGCCCACCTAGTCTACCCTATTTTCTTTACTTAACACTACACCACAGACTCTATTTGATCACAGGTGTTCCTCCCTCCCCTTTACCTGAGTTTATTATACCTATATGCTTATCCCACACATGCTTGATACTTTCCATTGTGCTAGCCTTCCCCCACACCTCCTCTGGCAGGCTGCTCCAGGCATCCGCAACCCTTTCTGTGAAGAAGTATTTCCTCACATCCTCTTAACCCTGTCCCCAAGCTTTATAACATGCCCTCATTTTCTGCGGCTCCTCTTCCTAGTAAAGAGACTTCTTCCTGTATCTTGTTTACACCCATGAGGTACTTACAGGCCTCAATCACATCCCTTCTCCCCTAGAGAGTACATGTTGAGCTCCCACAGCTTCTCCTTGGTATAGTTTTTAGTGCAACCTCTGCACCATTTCAGTAGCCCTCCTCTGGACCACTTCCACCCTGTTGATGTCTTTGCAGAGATGCAGCCTCCTGAACTGGACGCAATA
The DNA here is from genome assembly GCA_016271365.2 of Neoceratodus forsteri. NCBI lineage: Eukaryota > Metazoa > Chordata > Ceratodontiformes > Ceratodontidae > Neoceratodus > Neoceratodus forsteri. The sequence goes on from CM057449.1 coordinate 380,349,282, forward strand.
CTCCAGGTGGGGTCTCACAGGTGAATGATACAAGGACAACACCACCTCCTTTCTCCTGCTAGAGATCCCCCTCATTGTACACAGCAGCATACTGCTTGCCTTGCCTGCTGCCCTGCTGCACTGCTTTGCCACCTTTCAGTTATTGGATATGATCACCCCAAGGTCCCTTTATTGCTTTGTAACTGTAAGTCCCTCCCATCATCTTATACACAGCATCCAGGTTTACCTACCCTAGATGCATGTCTTTGCACTTTTTGGCATTGAAAGCCAGTTGCCAGTCCATAGACCACTCTGCTAGTTTCCCCAGATCTCTTTACATTCCATCAACATCCTCCTGGATGTTCACCATGTTGTAGATATTCTTCAATGAGGCACACTTTTTCTTCCAGTTTCTCAGTGATATCACGTATTCAAATGTTGAAGGTCCTTTATACTGTATTTTTTAGTTGACTTGTGATTGACTTGTTGGTGAATCAATTGCTTTAAAATGTCCTTCTTTCTGAAATGGTCTCTTCCCTACTATGTAAAGCATAATGCTAGCTATGCCAATATAAGAAATTAGCCTAGAAGGCATCTTCAACAACTGTTTACAAGTGAAACATCATTCTTCAGTCAGGTATTTGGTATTTACTTTGCACATTGGAGAGGAATTGCATTTCAGATATATTTGCTACTAATCATAAGGATTTTATTACAAAGTATGCCAGCTGCATGTTAACTCATGGTACTTTGCCATTTATTTGTGAAGTGGACCATATTTAAAACTATTTATGCAGGTGATAGGGGTAGAGTCATGCCATGATTTGCACAGACAGAAACATGCAGCACGTCCAGCTACAGTATAAATATATTTAGTTTTTGTGGACCAGGAAAGGAGAGATTGGCAATTTGGCCTATTTCCAGCCTCATGGGGGGCATACAGATATAAACCAACTTAATTTAAACTAAGCTGTTGGTTGTGTTGTAGTGAATAAGGGCATACACTACAAACCTGAGCCAAGGAGAGCTGAATTTAATCAGAATTGTGATGGCCTATTTATTGAATGGCCCAAACTACAAGCCTCTTCACTGCTTAATTAGCCATAAAAGTAACATTGCTTGCCCCGATCCACTTCAAAAAGTAAATTAGAGATGCTAATATCAATATCACAGCTCAACAACTAGCACCCCTTCCTCACCCCCCTTCATTATACTGACCCAATGCCTTACTTTCCTTGACAAGGTTTTACATTTATTTTAACCCCGATGGTCCAATGGACAGGTGTGTGCAGTTGTGGACATACCTCTTATCCATCCTATTCCCCAGCACACACAGTGCCCTTAGCAGAGTTAATACCTCTTTTAGTCTGCCAATCTTCACAGGTTATTAGGACCCTGTCCCTTTTCCAGGAACATGTCACAGGAGTGAACAACTTATGCCTCTGCACAGGGAAACTTGGCACAACTCCAGTACTTCTGTTTATGGGAAGTGCATACCCACACTGTCAAATGAAGCATTAGAAATAGTTTTGTGTTTGGAATCTCTATTGTTTGCTGAATCATCCTGTTAAAGAGGAACCCTTACAATGTGCACTTCTTATAAATCAGCACACTAAAACAAAAACCCATCTGCCTTTCAGTTCTTATCTGTGTTGCTACTCTCACTGGTGCTTATTATTGAATATTATTAGGTTTGAATAAAAGCTTTTGCCCTCACAATCCATGTAAACCTACTGCTTGATTATGTAGAGATGGTACGATACTTTAATTTGTGGCATCACATTTTGTTCCATAGCAGCAGACTGTCATTTTTTGGTTGTTTCTGGTAGTGAGCGTGTCCCTTAGCAGCTACCATAACAAACGGTTTACTATAAGCACTTTCCTGTATGAGTGGATGCCAGCAGTTTGCTTGGGGTTTCATAAACAATAAAAAAATTGATTTAGGGCATTTTTTTTCAATTGTTTTACTACACTGTTTGAAAGAGCTGGTGGAGGCGTATATGTCAGCTTTTGTTTAAAAGCTGTTTCTTGGCAGCATGCGTAATGACACCCAGTGGATCGTGGGGAGCTCTTTTCTTATTTTTAATTTCATTGATGACTTTTTCTGAGCTGGAGGCAGCAGAGTTCACAAATGTTGTTATAAATTGGTTTACTGTACTTAACTGGGTAGGGTAAGGCATTGCTCTTGGGTAGTGTTTCACTGCATTGGGGTGGGGAGCTCCAGCTTGGCCACTAAAGTACAAAGGATAGCACAGGACAGAGGCTGGCACAATGAACCATCTTGTTCTCAGTCCTGACTGGCTGAAGAGGTGCCAGTTGGCACAATACGCCCTGATAAGGACACGGCCAGAAGTGCTTCTCAGCCAGTCAAGATGCAGAAAACTCAAGACCATTTTATAATGGAATTTAAACCAGTGCCCTCTATTTCACAGTTAAGTGCTTTAAACACTAGACCACAGTGTCTTCTATGATGCACTTCTTTTAGGGGGGGGATTGAGATGGACCCATATTCATTTTGAATCCATGGAACCAAACTAAAATAGATCGAGGGTTACTGTGCTGGGTGGGTTTGGCAGAGTATTCTCCAACTGGAAACACTATTGCAATTATTGGATCCTTCTTGATGGACCCTGTATGAGAAAGCACACAGGGCAGTGCTGGCTCCTTGTATGAGCCACTGAGCCACATGGCTTTTTTAAATAATTTTGCTAAAAAAAATAATCCACCACTGCTGGCTAGTGCATTTTATGCCATGTTAGCAGGTATCACTTAAAACATGGCTCAAATGGGTAAAAAAAAGTGAAGGTGGCTAAAACAAAATAGGGGGGTTTTGCCAAAAGGCTAATTATTTTTTGGTGTCTAAATCCAATACTGGCACTGTGACTCCTTTACAAAATGTTCACTGCCCCATTATTGAAGGGTACTTTCTTACAAGTTATTGACCTATTTTATTAATGGTTTTAGAGAATCCATACCAGTGGGTCCCTAAAAGGTAGTTATGCACATCAAATCTCCTTAATTGTCACCCCATAAGTTATTGGTCAAATGCGCTCTAGATTTTTAGTTGTGTACAGTATGTTCCCAGGATAGTTCAGCTGAGTTGCATGTCTCATTTTTAGAGGGTTCTTCATTTGTTCTATTCCATTTCATAACTGGGTGGTCCAGCAGCTTGCTCAAAGGCTATCATTTGATTGTGCAGGCAAAAGAAAAACAGGAAAACAAGCTTGAACATGGGATCACGGGAAATAAACTATTTTTAAATATATAGAGAAAAAAAGAAAGTTAAGAGCAAGAAGTGACCCCTGACCATTGGAGAGGAGTCATTGTGGGAAGTGGGAGGAAGTGGCAGTTACACTAAATAACTAGTTTTTCCCAGTATTCGGCCAGGAAGCCATGATGCCTAGACAGCAAGATGCAGAAGCTGAAGCAAATGACCAGACCAAGCATGAGGTGGTGCAGATCACGAGAGTGAGGCTGCATCCTGGTAATTAGAGATCTTTTAGCCTTACCTTGGTGCTGGGAAAGTGTCTGAGTGAGGTATAAAAGTGATGGTTCAGCACATGTGCTACCCCCCTTTTGGCTTGCCAACTGACTCAACATTATGCCCTGATGGGGGTGGGCATAGCCTGGTTCAACTTCCATGTCATGAGGTATAAGGATGGTAAAGCTCCCCTGGAACCCCTTCCAAATAGTTAGAGCATTAGCTGGCACACTCACTCATCCATTTCATTGAGAGAGGACTCAGTATGGTAAATGGCAAAATGATCACACAATGCCAGAGCTGCAGTTCATCTGTTATCTTCACTGAGGTGTGACTGGTCAAGTTCAAAGAGGTACATTTGGTTCAGTCCTCAAACAGGTTACAAATGCCCAGTATTTTAGTATATAACTCTTGAATTATGGTAACTCATGAGACTGAACATGGCATCTGCCTCAGGGTCCCCGCTACCTGGCAGTTCTGACCCATTCACTGCAACAACAGACTACTCCTGTCCCTGATTCAAATGTGGCTTCCATGGCCAGCTGGGGCATTCCCTCACCCCCTAAGCAAACTGATCTATTTACAGCTCAGGCATGAGCAGGGAAACATTTATAATACAAAATTAGAATCTTTAGGTCTCTCCAGTTATCTAGTCTACTGGGTAAATGCATGGTTGACAAACAGGACCCAGAGAGTTGCCATAAATGACAGCTTTTCCAACCTGGGTTCAGTCACAAGTGGGGTTCCACAGGGCTCTGTGCTCGGCTCGATACTCTTCAATACCTACATTAGTGACATGCAAATATTCACCCAAAACTGGTTATCTAAATTTGCAATGATTCTAAACTTGGGGGACTGGTGGATAATCAATACAATCTTGATTCACTTAAATCAGATTTAAAAAATATTGAAAAGCGGGCCCAAGAAAATAAAATGGAATTCAACACGGACAAATGCGTGGTTTTGCACTTTGGGATACGTAACCCAAAAAATAGCTACTATATAAATAACATTCAGCTTAAAGCCACTAACAAAGGAAGGGATTTGGGCATGTTGGTACATACCAAACTTACATCATTTGACCATTGCTCAAAAGTGGCTAACATGACAAATGGGCTACTCAGACAGATAAAGCATTCCTTTGTCTTGAGATCTGAACAGTGTCTGATCCCACTTTACAAGGCATGTGTCAGACCACTCATCAACTATGGGTCACATTCTGGAACCCACATCTCAAGGGAGATATTGATAGACTAGAGAGGATCCAGAGACGGGCAACTAAGATGGTCCTGAGATTATCAACAAACACCTTTCAGTATAGACTTTAATTAACAGGCTTAAATTCTCTGCACAATAGGAGAATTAAAGGGGATCTACTTTTTCTTTATAAGCTGTTGAGATCCCGAGACCTCATGAATAAATGTGGACTTACCTTCACTACCAGTCAAATTGTTCCTAGACGTCACACTAAACAATTTATTGTCCTCAGAGCCAAGATTAATCTCAGACTAAATTTTTTTTTCAGTAAGGGCACCAAAACTCTGGAATATATTACCACAGGAATTTGTCATCTGTGGTAGTTTTGCATCATTCAAAAAGGGTCTTGATTGTTGGTTAAACGAAAATCAAACAACATAAATTGCTGACACTATTGTGGAGGAAAATCTAGATGGGCCTCAGCCTTCTTTTTTCCTACAAAAACCTAGTAAACCTAGTACACTAGGGCTGAACAGTATGCTGGCAAGGTGCCCTGATGTTCAGAATGACTACAATTACTATCCAAACCCCTAGACTGGCATTCTCTAGCTATGCTCTTGTGCCTTGGAGATACACACACCCCACTCTTCTCTTCTGGGGCAGCCTCAGCCAGATCCTCTAGAATGGGCACTGACTGCAAAGACCTGCCCCAGGATCTTGTATCCAGCAAAATATTGTAGCCAGCTCAACCCTGTATTCAGGGAACTAAAGTTTCCCTGAATAATGTTATTCACCTGCATTCAGATATCCCAAGTGGTGTGCCACCTTTATCCTTGCTCTGTCACAGCCAGATGGTCATGCTTCTTCCTGAAATTTCCCTACAAGTAATTCTGTTTCTTGTCTTCAATGAATCCTGTCAGACCCAAGAGCCAGCGATGCACACTCCTTGAGGGGATGCCCACCCAGGATTCCCATATCAAACCAGGATTCCACTACACTGTACTCTAAGGGCCAATTCCTTACAGCCCCCTCCACTGGTACCCTAAACTGTTGGGGAAACCTGAATGACCCTGGTGCCCCGGGCAACACCACTTGCCACTCAGGATCCTATGCCACCCTGATGATATAGTACCCAGCTCTCAGGTGAGATTACTGCAACAGGAAGCTGTGCCACCCTGGTTCAATTCCTGCAGCCATCCATTCAATGGGACAGCTCATGTGCACACCACTCCAATGATCCTAGCTAGTGTAAACACCCTTCCAATGCTTCCAGCTTTCCTGGCACCTAGACATTACACCAGTGATGCCTGCACAGAAATCCCCTTACCATAGCCCAGTGTAGGGCACTGAGCTGACCCTTCTCCTATGTTCATTGCACAGGATCTGAGCCCCTTGACATGAGCTTCCCTGGCCCTCCAGAAGAACCAGGACACCAAGTTAACCATCCTTGAACTGTGACCATATATACGAGATATCTAAAAAGCTGACTCCACTCCAGATGAATTTACCCTCTCAGGCCACAGAGCTCTAGTATAAACTAAATCCTAAATTCTTCCCTCTCCACTAAAGGTAGAGAGAAGGTGCCAAGACACTAATTGCACTGGTGGGCATTTCTTGTAATAACCCTGTCCTTTACTGTAGGGAGGGAGTTGTTATACATGATAGCTTTGCAAAAGACAGATGCTTCTAAACCAACCTGATTGACTGCCTCAGGATGTAACCAGATATGTGGATAGCGATGGGGGCCGTGTGATGGATTAGTCTGTTTGGACTTTGGCAAGGCCTTTAACACCATATTGCATGAAAAAATCCTGGAGATGATGGAATATAGGGTTTACAAAATATACAGAAGATGGATAACACATTGGCTAAAAGATAGGAAGCAGTAGCAGTGGGTAACAATTGAGAGGGGAGCAGAACTAAACAAACAGCCACTTGGCCTGGAGCTAAGCCCACTGCTCCTTAACACGCTGTATTCTTTAGTGACCTTGGATGTGGGAGTCAGTAACAGACTGGTAAGTTAGCTTATAATACTAAACTGGTAAGTCTAGTGGACACAACAGAGGGTTCTGCAAACATTCAGGTGTGGGCTGAAAATAAGAGCTGAGGTTTAATATGTAAAAGTGTAAAGAACTCAATCTACCGGCAAGAAATCCATAAGAAGCAGGATTACATAGAAACATAGAAATATTAAACATTTTGGCAGAAAAGACCATCAGTACATCTGGTCTGCCCTATTTTACTCTAGACAACATAGGAATCTAATGTCTAGCCATGGTTAATGTCCTCACCACCCTTCCCTTGCCCCTGCCCTTCTGTTTTCCGCATGGGTAACTATTAATCCTTTTATTCAGTTCTAGCCATGTCTGAAAACATTAATGGTTCTTGCACCTACCACCTCTGCTGGTAGGCCTTCCTATACCTCTACCACTCTCCCTGTAAAATAAAATTTCTCACGTCCTTCCCAAATCTCCCTCCTGCCAGCTTCCACTCATGTCCTTGTGTTCTTGATTAGCCAGTCCTACAGAATATCTCCTTACAATCTGGCTTGTGTATTCCTTTCAGGAATTTAAAGTTCACTATTGTTTCACCCCTCTCCCTTTTGAACTCCAGCAAGTACAAATTCCGGGCCTTAACCTGATCATCAAAGGATCTGCCCTGCTGGCCCTGAATAATGTTGGTTACCCTATGCTGCACTGTCTCTAGCCTGCCTTTGTCTTTCCTTAAGTGGAGGCTCCATAACTCGGCACAGTATTCCAGATGCAGCCTCACTAGTGATCTATAGAGAACAGTAATGCCTCCTCTCTCTTGCTGTCAAAAACCTACCCTATACAGTACATCCAATATGCTGGTTACTTTGCTGTAGCCCTAGTAACAATGGCTAGATGTTTTAATGAGTCACTGATAATGACTCCCAGGTCCCTTTCCTCAGTGGTTGTGTCCAGCTTAACCCTCCAAACCAATATTCCATCCTGGGATTCTTTTTCCTATGTGCATCACTTGGCACATCTTGGAGTTTCATTTAAACTGCAAAATTTTGGATAATCTCTATAATCTTTGCAGGTCCCTCTACAGCTCAATTATCCTTCCTCACAGTCTGACCTACCACAGAATTTGTTATCTTTGATGAGACACATCTTGCCTTGTTTTCCTTCTCCTATGTCTCTGATGAACATAGTGAAAAGGAGAAGGGGAGGGGTTAGGAGTGGATCAAGAGAGGTGATCCTTCACTTGTTTAAGGCCTTGGTTAATCCACAGCAGGAGTATTGTATCCAGCTGTGGTCACCGCAGTACAGAAAGAACATTGCAGAGGTTGAAAGGGTCCAGCTCAGAGCCTTTCCCAAGCTGATCAGTCTGTCGAGGAGGCCTGAACTCTGTGGAAAGACTGGATAACCTCAAATTATTTAGCTTAGGCTAAGGGAGAACATGATCAAAGTATTCCAAATAATAAAAGAGATCAATGTGTGGAACTTGCAGAGCTGTCTGATGTGGTGAACACAAACACAACTAGAGGGCATGCATGAAACCTGGAAGGGGACTGGATAAAGGGAAGACTGGAAGGCATTATTTCTCACAGAAGGTGACCAACATGTAGAGTAATCCACTGAGGGAGGTAGCAAAAGCTCGCACTGCTCAGATTTTCAGTACAGGCTGAGAGAAATTCTTATAGGAGAATTGTGCTGAGGTTTTAATGAGTAGCAATATTATTCTGGCAGTTAAAGAGCAAGTACCTGTTATATAAATGGCTAAAAACTATAATGTGTATAATAATTATGTTTAACTTTAGTATTTACTTGTTATTCTACTTTCTCCTGTTATTGGTCTTTTATATACTGTATTTTAAACAATTTAGTATGTATTACACTAAGCCTTTCAAAAAAGACTCTCCCAAATGACCTCACAGTTGTTTGTGACCTCAAAGTCTGTTGCCATGGTATGCATGATGCTGTCAAAAGAAAAATACTTGGGGGCAGAGATACATAACTATAATGTATGGGAAAGGCTTATTATTAACTAAATTCACACACTTTACAGTGTTGTTATACCATCGATATGACATCAGATTGTTGTTATACCCTCTTCACTATGTCATAACAATAGTATAACAAAATGGAACATTCACTCTGTGTAAAATTCTATACTGTGAATTCAACACAAACTGGTGCCCATACACTATAAAAGCTAATGGATGGTCTTCAGGTAACAACCATGCTGCAATCACTTCTCAAGGTTGCTGTGACTACAGTAAACCTCTCAAGCTTCGCTCTTGAGGTTTACAATGTCATGGCAACCTCTCAAAGTGATTATAGTGTGGTTATTACCGGAAGACCATCCATTACCCTATATGTTATGTACACAGTTAGACAGGTTTCCAGATGTGTTATGGACCATGAAAAGGAAACCTACACATAAATTATAAAAAAAAGTATTTTCAAGTCAATAGTAATAGCTGAAACATGATGCTTATGAAATTAAAAGTGGAGCCCACCAGTATGCAAGGCAGGGTCTCAGATTCCTGCAAGACAAAATGGATTAACTGCCATTGAAATTGCACTGTTTTCTGCAATAATTCTGCTGCACAATTCTGCAGTATTGCATTGTGTCCTGGTGGACTGCACTGTACATGATGAAGTACAGAGTTGCTCTTTATGCTTGGATGTTTGTTAGTACTTAGGTCACTCATGAGAGGCAGGCATGGTGGCAAGATGGATCCTAAGTCATTTCTGCTGTTCCAATACTATGTTATCATGTCACTAAGTCATACAGCAAAGCAGTGGTGTGGCAGTGATAGTGGTGGGATTATAAAATGGGTGGAAAAAATGCTGAAAGCTGATTGGTGGAGAGCACGTTTTACCACTTATGTTATCCCAGCACATCCTCACAGGTAAAACTAATGACCAAAAAGCAGCCTCCTCATGACTAAACACATGAATGGATCCATTTTATAATCGCAATAAGGGACTTCATGGTGTGAGTGGGTGGTTGAAGGCACTCTGCCTGTGATCTCAAGCCACACAGTGCACTCAAGGCATTACGTTATAGCAGAATGACACAGTCCATGGCAAGTGTAATTGTTTAATTCACACCTGGACCTCCAGGTTAACAGTTTGTTGCTCTACCACTAAGGTAGAGTGTGTTGCAACAAGGCTATACTGCCTTCCTAAGTGGCCATTTTGTCAAAAGCATGCAGACTTAACTACCCTCCAAACAAAGAGAGGTACTCCATCTAGAACTGTATGGTAGTATCATAGTCAACTAGTATAAGGAATGTTGCACTACAGTCACATGGGCTGTGACTGAATAGTAGCTAACCAAACTTTTGTTTACTAGTTTTGGCAGTTATTCACTTTTCATCAGCACATGATTCATGACAGTGTCGGGAAGCCTGCTCAGCACCTGCCTGATAAAAGGAGGACTTTGACCTCTAGTGCTGCAAGTCCCTCAACAGTCAGCAGTATGTGCATACTGTATGTATGTTTTTATATGTCATATAATCTATTCTGTAATCTTTGTAATGACAAAAAAGTTTGTCAAACAAATAAATTTAAACTAAACCAGTCACCAGTGCAAATTTATCACGGCATCAGGAAATCTGTATTGTGCCCTCTCACACACCACCTGACCTATGGAAAAACAATGGATTTCATTCCCCAGTATTACCAAGTGCTCTTCTTTCAGTGACACTAAATTCAATACTGAACTGTGGAGCACAGAAGTGGACTTTAGTGTAATTATAGTTTTGAACTCACTTGTTAAACCTCCTGATATAAACTTTGATCTGGCTAAAATCAGGCCGCTCAGCAGGGTCCTCAGCCCAGCAACGCTGCATCAATATAGCCAGCTCCTCGCTGTGCAAGTTTGTATCAAAAGAGGGCCGGAAGTATGGCTTCTGTCCATTCCGCACTTTTTGTACAATCTCTGTAAACAAAAAGGATAAACAAGTAACTTAACCAAACTGGAGAATATGCAGAAATGTGCAGGAGGAGGTATAAATTTAAGTTTTGTATCTTTTGTTATTCAACATGTTCACCATAGAAAAAGAGGCGTTGGGGTTACTTACATACATACATACCTACAAACATGAACATGCCAGCAGAATAAGGCCTTTCAGTTTATTGTGTCCACATGATATGTACCTCATGCATTTGTTGTTACACGGTGCTCCACCTCCCCTCTCCTGACACCTTGATCCTCCCCCTTGACTATCTCAAATATAACATAATGAAAAGAACCAACATTCATTTGTATTAGTTAACCATGTTAAGAAGGGTGGTGTAATTTGTAGTGATCTGGTCTATTTTTATGTAAGTATTGTGATACCAGTGTTAGAACACTGGACAATGGTGTGGCATGGGGGACTAACTGTAAAGGAGAGGGAAGAGATTGATAAAGTACAGAAGAGGGCACGTAGGACTATATATTGTAAAGATATTAGTTGTGCTGAGCTACTAGAAAAGTGTAAACTGAAAAGGTTAGAGGAAAGATGAGTAAAAATGGTCAGTGACATGTTTTAAAAAATATGTAACCCTAATCACAAACTACATAACTTACTACCTCCAAAAGAAATTACAAAACATAAGTTGTGAACACGGTGTAGATGGCAAAAGCCAAAGGTTAGAACACAAATCTATGAAAAGTCATTATTTTTGCAATATCTTGTAAATAAATGAGGAATAATACATGTGCAATGGATTATTGTATTAAATGTTACTCTTGTAACTAATTGAGTAGCACTGTTGATAGAATTTGTTTAATGGAGTCTTAATGCAAATCAAGGTACATGTTTTTTTTATAAGATGCTCTATGTTTCATATTTTTTATTTTTATTTATTTTATTTTTTTATTCATGTATTATATCAGATACAACACCTCTGAGCTTGTGAGGTTCATTTACAAAGGTTTCCCATCAGAGTTTTAATGGTAATAAGATGAGGAGAGTTTGTGATAAACATGCTCCTGCAAAATCTAAGCAAATAAGATCCAAAATTGCGTTATGGTACATTCACAACTTGTTAAATTAAAGAAAAAAAGAGTTATTGTATGGAAAAGGGCTATGATTTCCAGATTAGACTAAGACTGGGTTAAATATAAACAACTGAGAAATGTACACACTAAGGAATTAAGGAAGTCTAAGAAGGATTAGTATAATAAGGAACTGATTACTAATTTAACAGATAATCCCCCAACATTTTGGAAACCAATAAAAAAGCTACAAAGAATACAGAATTCTGATTTCTTGGATAACTTTGAGATTGATGGGCAAACAGATCAAATGGGAACTAGGGTTGTCGATGAATTTAATGATGACTTTGTTTCCATGGGCACCAATGCACTAGCACAAAATTCCAAGATGTTATGGGTTTAAATCTATCTCTACATACAAAAACTGAAATGGGGTGAGAGTTGGGCCTCACAACCCCATGGCACACCCTAGTGTGGAGGCAGTATAGTGCAGTGGTCTAAGGCTCTGAGCTGCTAATCTGGTGACATCCAGCAGACCAGACCTGGGTTTGAATCCCACAGCTTCCACTTGCGTACTGTGTGACCCTGAGCAAGTCACATAACCTCCTTGTGCTCCCAGGTGGCTCCTGTAAAAAAGCTTTCAGCTTAGTGTGCTATACCTGGTTAAACAACTAAATAAATAAACTAAATAAAATAGTGTCTGTCAGTCTGTGGAGGATGGGTGGTGGGGTGGTGGGGTTAGGGGCACAACCCTAATGTGTCATTTCTCCACTTTTGTCACTTTAACCCTAACTGATGCATTAATGATTTTTGCAATGAATATACATATATTCATTGCAAAAACTACTAATACATCAGTTAGGGTTAAAAGTGACAAAAGAAACAGGCATCAGGGTGTGCCATGGGGTCACAGGCCCAACTCTCACCCCATTCATTGTGTAAACAGGTTAACATGCTACAGTAAAGGAGAATGGGGTGACAGTTGGGCCTCATGACCACATTGGTATGTGGAGGATGGGTAGTGGGGTGGTGGGGGGGTTAGGGGCTCAACCCTAACATCTAATTTCCCCACTTTTGTTGCTTTAACCCTAACTGATGCATTAATCGAAGTTTTTTGCAATGAATGTCCTTACTGTTTAAAAAAGTGTAATATAACTAGTAAATAGCATGTGTTGGTGGGAGCATGGGGCCCAAGCCGCCCATGTGAGCATAACACTATGCGTCTCTGGGAGCATGGGTTCTTCAGAGCTACATAGCCAAACAGTAGCCCCATAGGGCAAGCAACCTTGTAACACTAATTTGCCAATATCTTGGGAACTGTAGCAGCTATCAAAAAGATTCAAGTGTTGTTGCAATCGTGACAGTGAGTCCTCCACTAGAAATAAGTCAACGGAATCCATATCTTGCATCATTTATGAGATATGGGCACAGAAAAGCACTTTAAAGGGACCATTGGAACCCTTGTAACACTAATTTGATAATATTTCAGTAACCATACAACCTAGGAAAAAATTTCCACTGCAGGTGTAATCTATGATTTCCAAATCTGTTTCTATAGCTTAGATCACTGAAATGTGATCTAAGCTACAAGTAGTGAAAATTCCGTATCTCACTTAGTTTTCGAGATACGGGTGCCGAAAGTCACTATGCGCACCACAATATTATCCTATGGGAAAAATCTCAACTTCATGATAGCAAATCTATGGAACCACTTAACTTTCCAACACCTAAATAGCATAACTCATATCTCTACGGTGTCTCCTTAATACCATGAAAATTGCAAGTCAAAAGACCAAATCGTTAATGTACAATGCAGTGGGAAAGTTTTTAAAAGCTTAAAAATTCCTGAGAGGTAGCAAAATCCCCAACCATTAGATCAATCCCCATTTGTGATCTGTCAAAATCGCCGTCTGTGAGAAATCCTTGACCATCAGATTTTGGTCATCTGGTCCCTAAGTGACAGTCAAGGATTTTACTACCTCGCGAAAGAGGATCAGGTGGTGGACTAGGATTTTGACAGCTCGCAGACTGTGATTTTGTCAACTCACAAAAGAGGATTCATAAAACCAATCCCGTTTCATGAGCTGACAAAATCCCAGCCTGCGAGCTGATCCTCTTTCATGAAGCAGCAAAATCCTTGACTGTCAGTCAGTTCTCATCTGCGAGAAGGGTCATCTGGTCCCTAAGTGATGGTCAAGGATTTTGCTGCCTCAAGAAAGAGGACTGGCTCGAGGACTGGGATTTTGTCAGCTCATTAAAGGGGATCGGAAGCGAGTCATGGACAAAGAATTTTTAAATTTGAAACAGCTGTTTTTTGGACAGAATGAAGCAAACCAAAGGTATGGGTTTGTAGAGGCATCACCCTGAACAAAACCCATGCCTTATTACAACAAGAAGTCACCCTTGGAGGAAGCTACGACATTTTGTTTGGGGGAAAAAATGAAAACAAGATGGTGGCTTGCAGACAAGGAATTTTTCTGTTGGACAAGGATTTTTTTAAATCCTCATTCGTGAGCCCAATCCTTTTGCAAAACATACATATAAATCTTGGAGTGAACTGAGCATGCTCAGAACCCAAACATTAAAGATTAAGTAACTTTGGAATGGATTAATACTTTTTAACCAAACCAATGCTGGATCATTCTTTACCCAAACTCTTTTTACGTTCCAAATTTCAGACCAAAAGTCCACACAGTGTGGTCACAGCGTGATGGGCAAAAGGCATGTCAAAAATGGCAAAAGACACTTTTTTCAGCGCTTCACTGCACACAAACTGTATGTCAGACCAAAGCACAACTTAGTAAATCAAGAGACCCACCACATCAGACCATGCATTCTAAATTTCATGCAAATCTGGTCAACAGTTGCAAAGTTATTAAAGCACAAAAATTGGGGTTTAACATTAATGTGCCTACTCAACCCCAACTGTAGGGTCGTGACCGCACCCTTTATAAGATATATATATATATATATATATATATATATATATGTGTATATATAACATATATATATATAAACATAAAACATAGAATTTGACGGCAGATAAGGACCGCTTGCCCCACCCAGTCTGCCCATTTCCCTACCTAATGGATAAGCTGCAGATCCTAGTTAACCAGCAGCCTACTTCTTCCTACCCCCATGCCCTAGAATTGCCTTATGACTGTCCCATGCATGTTTGAATTCCACCACTGTTTTTGACTCCACAACCTCCTCTTGAAGGCCGTTCCATGCATCCACAACCCTCTCTGTGAAAAAATACTTCCTTAAGTTACCTCTGAGCGCCTCCCCTCTATCTTCAAATTGTGCCCTCTTGTTCTTGCACACCTCTTTTTTTGAAAGATGCTACCCTCTTGGACTTTGTTGTTTCCTTTGAGGTACTTGAAAGTTTCTATCATGTCCCCACCTCCCTCCTTTCCTCGAGGCTATACATATTAGCCTCTTTAAGTCTCTCTTCACATGTCTTCCGGTGCAGACCCTGCACCATTTTAGTTGCCCTCCTCTGGACAGCTTCCATCCTGTCTATGTCTTTGCGGAGATTGGGTTTCCAGAACTGCATGCAGTACTCCAGATGGGGTCTGTACAGAGGCATAATAACTTCCTGTTTTCTACTGGTGATGCCTCTCCCTATGCATCCCAGTATCCCCCAGCCCTCCTTGCTGCCATCTCACATTGCTTGCCCACCTTTAGGTCATCTGATATGACTACCCCCAGGTCCCTTTCCATTTTGTTGTTGTTAGTATCTCACCCCCATTGTGTACTCTTCCCTGGTTTTTGTTTCCCAGGTGCATTACTTGCTTCTTAGCACTGAATCTAAACTGCCATACATTTGACCATTTCTCTAACCTTGCCAAGTCCTTCTCATCCTTTCCACCCCACCTTGTGCATCAACTCTGTTGCAAATCTTTGTGTCATCTGCAAAGAGACATCTTTTCCTTCCAGTCCCTCTGCAATGTCGCATAAAGACATTGAAGAGGACTGTCCTAATACTGAACCCTACGGTACCCCACTAGTAACCCCTTCTTCAGAGTGGACTCCATTTACTATTACCTCTGTGTCCTATTCTCCAACCAATTCTTTACACAGGCTGTCATCTTGGGACCCACTCCAGGCTGGCTAACTTGTATATTAATCTTTGTGTGGGACTGTGACAAATGCCTTGCTAAAGTCTAGGTAGACCATGTTCACAGCCCCTCCCTGATCTACTACTTTGGTCACCCAGTCAAAGAAATCTATCAGATTCGTCTGGCACGACCTTCCCGCTGTGAATCCATGCTGCCTTGGGTCCTGTGCCCCTCTGGCCTCTAGATACTCAACAATTCTTTCCTTCAGAAGTGATTCCATCATTTTCCCTATCACTGAGGTTTAACTAACAGGTCTGTAGTTTCCTGCTTCTGCCTTGCTCCCACTCTTGTGAAGGGGAATCACATCTGCTCTCCTCCAGTCTTCGGGTACCACCCCATCCTCCCATGATTTGTTAAAGAGGGTAGTCCGTGGTGCCACTAGTTCTACCCTTAGTTCTTTTAGAATTCTGGGATGAATCCCATCAGGCCCCATTGCTTTGTCCACCTTCAGTTTTAAGAGTTCTTTCAGAACCCTTTCTTCTGTAAATGGGCTGGTATCAACTTCTGTATCCAGAGTGTTTCTACTGTTTGTTTTAGGTACCTCCCCCTCTTCATTTGCAAATACTGAGCAAAAATATTTGTTTAGTATCTCTGCCTTTTCACAGTCTCCTCTCGCACCCTCCCTCCCTTCATTAAGCCTCACTATCCATCCCTTGGTCTTCCTTGCTCCCTTATGTACCTATAAGGTTTTATCCCCTTCTTAACTGAGTTGGCTATCTTTCCTCGGTTTGGGCCTTTGCTGTTCTGACTGCCTTCCCAGCTTCCTTTGCTTTAACTGATACAGTTCTCTGTCCTGCTCCTTCTACGATTCTTTGTACTTCCTGAATGCTTTCTTTTCTCTTGAACCTTCACTGCCACTTCCTTTGAGAACCATAGTGGTTTCTTACATCGTTTTGTTTTGTTTATTTGCTTCACACAAAGGCTCGTTACCTCTGTGATGACAGTTTTATTATTCCTCATTGTTCTTCCACCCTCCTTCCTTCCCATTTGCTAGTGCATTCCTTAGGCACTCATCCATTTTGGCAAAGTCAGCCCTCCTAAAGTCCAGCACTTTTGCCTTTGTAAGCTTGACTCTATTGCTATGTTTATTGTGAACCATACTGTTCGATGGTCGCTAGTTCCCAGATGGCTACCCACTTCTACATCTTGATCCTCTCTCCATCTCCATTTGAGAGAACCAGGTCTAAGATTGCTCCTTCTCAAGTGGGTTCCAATACTAGTCGTCTAAGGCATGCCCCTGTGGGGCAACTAGAATAACCCCACTCTTCAAGTGGCTGCTGCAACTGCACTCCAGTTAACATCTGGCATATTCAGATCACCCATCAGCAATATCTCCCCTTTTCTGCCATTCTAAGTATACTTTCTATCATATATATATATATATATATATATATATATATATATATATACTGTATATCTGTAGATATGTATTATGGATAGTTATTTGTGATTCAATTGGAGTAACTGGAACCTTTGTACATGGATCTCAGTGGAAATGAGCCTGTCTCAGGTGAGTCATCTGATTCATTTATTTGAAATGAATAAAAGTTTTACTACTACTAGAGTATTTTGTAGTAGGAAAGGCATTTATGTTTGATTTTTATGACAGTGTGAAATTATGTCTTTTATTTTTTTTATTTTGTACAACTGTAAAATGTGTAAAAGTTGCATATGTATAGAATGTAATTAACTTTAATATCCCTGTTGGGATTATTGCAATAGTAGTTGAATAAATCAAATCAAATCCTACCCCCTCATAAATTATCCCACAGTTCTGTAGTTTACTACTTCCTCCGGTCACCCATTCCAACCTGCAACCACTTTCTCCCTGAAGAAGTGCCTCCTGGGTTCCATTCAGAACATTCCCCTTGCTGGTTTGTAGCAATATCCCTTCATGTTCCCATTACTGCTGATTCTAGAGTTCACTAGGGTCAACCTTGTTTATGCTTTTTGCAGTACTTGAAGGTCTCTGTCATGTCCCCACATTCTCCTCTCTCCTTGAGTAAGTACTCTGCCCAAATGAGAGCGTATGCTTTCCCATTTGTGGTACTTCTCTGCACCACATCCAGTAGGTTGATATCCTTTGTATGATTTCAGTGTTATGCAACTGAAGGGTATTCACAAGGTTGAACAGATGGATATTTGTGACCTGGTATGTACTGAAAGTCACAGATGATGACTTCAAGGTTCATATTAGGACAGATTCCTTCTCCCAGAATGTGATAACCTATGGAACTGGCTACTAGTGGAAACAGTGGACATGATGTTAGTACAGACCTTCAAGGTAAGCCTGGCTGAATTTGTGCTTACCAAAGAAAATCATAGGCTACCTTGGTAGTATGGTGGGTGGGAAATCTTAATGTAACCCCCACTGAGAGTGTACATTTGTAGGGCACTGAAATAGTGAGTTGGACTACATCAGCCCAGTACCTAATGGGTTAATCCCTCTGCCACACAGCAGGGCCTGTTGCTGGCAGGAGGTCATCAGTGTGCACTGGGGTATATAACTGAGATTTTGGTGGGATTTAGAGGCTTTTTGGGTGAAGAGGAAATGACAGTAAGAGAGGGAGGGAGAAGCTGTGAGACTGGGGGCAATTGCCCTCTCCTATGGCCTCGGAAGTGACTGGAAGATCTGCAAGGGGTAACCTTTGCTTGAGATGTCCTGGTGACAGGAAGAAAGGACCCACTGGAAACTCTGGATTGCCAGTACAACACAAGATAGAGCCAAGATGCCACATGGTCAGGATGTGAGAGGGAGAGAGTGTGAGAGCCTGCTGCATGAATGCCCAGAAGCAGGATTGGAGCAGTGAAGGATCAGAAAGGACTTGGTCCCTAGGGATGCATACCCTTAGATGTTGGGGACAATCGCCTAGTTGGTGCCCAGTGGAAGATGCTAAGGTTGGGAGAGGAGCAGCCTAATTAAATGGCTGATGGCTCCATAGGGACTGTAGCTGAGAGAGAGATGAGAATAAGTAACACTGTCATGGGGAAAGCCTGCTGCCTAGGAGTGGGAGCCATATTGGTTCTGTACCAATGCTGCCTGTGGATTTTTGGAACCATAGCAGTTCATGGACAATGCTGCCTCTGTATTGCATGATCACAGTGGTCATGAAGTGAAACTGTCCTACTCCTGTGTTAATTCTGGTGCTCCATGGATTTAACTGCTAATTAAATGGGATCCCTCTTGTTCATCTGACCTCAGTGTGGTCTCAGTTATTTTGTTGGACTGTTGCACCTGTAATCTGTTTCTTTTACTAGCCTGACACCATAGAAGATGCCTGCACCCCATATGGACTGGTAAGACCTGGTAAACATAAGCCATCTAGGGAATAGAATTCTGCTGTCAGTGCCATCTTCCCAAGGACTTCACCACCATCATGTCCCTAGACATCCGGGAGAGGGAGCTACATTAATTTATTAGTATGTTTGCACAGCATACTTGTTGGTTCCTGTTTATGAAAGGAGTATGTATGGGGGGGAAGTTGACTTGATGGACCTATAACTTTAAATTACATTATTACTATGTTACTATGTAAATGGCAAAAAGTCACAGTTACAGTACTCTGCTACCAATTAGGTATAACCAAGGCCCCTGGAATTCTGCGGTTCTGCGGCTGCGGAATTTGCAGCAGAATTTGCATCATGCCGCAGAATATATATAGTGCTGCAGAATTCATTGTTTTTGATGAATTTTCATATAAATATACTGTTTTTCCATAGTGTCAGGCTTTCTTTCCCACCTCGTTTATCCTGAGGCCCCTCCTCTATGCTCAGCATATGATGTCACCGATGACATCACATCATATTTAGCCAATGACAGGACTGCATTCTGTCAGAGAAATGAATAAATCATGCCGCAGAAATCAGAAAATGCTGCTGCAGAAGTCAAGGAGCCCTGCCGCAGAAATCAGAAAATTCTGCGCAGAACACCAGGGGCCCTGGGTATAACCTATTTCCTTTATAGTTATCAATTTTCAAAATGAAAAAAAGCACCAGCAGGGGTCTCAGTGTTAAAGTTGCAGACCTGGGTTCCCCATATGACAAGTGAACATGTTTACCACTAGGCCATCAGCCTTGCTACTTTAACTGAATGCTAACAAATATATTGTCTGGAAAATTGTAATCTGATAAAAAAAAATTACAATGTGTCAGAACAGACACCTTAGAAAAAAAAATCAGTCATTCAAAGATGTGGGGGATGAACTCAGAGCCAGCCAGATGCACACACAAAACAGTGCATCACGCAAAGAAAGACGTGACAGCTGACTCTGTGGTGATATTCAAACAGAATGTGTGATGAGACCAGATTGCACATTCTGGTTGAATATAGGACCCTGGATATGCAGTGTATAACAAACAGCTGCCATGTATGGTGCAGCGTATCCAGGGAGTGGGACTGAAGACTGCCCATAGGGGAATGCAGGACACATACCTGTATTTAAGTGGCCCCCGGTGGTGAGCTATGCCACTACCAGTCAGATGTACAGATGTACAGCTATATGGTATTATATTCTGTTATATTTTGTGCATGTTTAAAATGCCACAAGGAAAAATGGATGATAGGGTCACATAGAGAGAGAAACTGGATTTTCAAAATGTTTGGCCTTCTTCTGACCAGAGAGGGGAAGTTTGCTGGTATGGAAAACAATTTACTACAAGGGTTGCTTAACAAGGATGTGCCAGAAAAGCATCACCTGTCGTAAACCTTTGCACTTGAAAGGCAGGATGCTTGGGAAACCAGGTTTTGGAAAACCACCCTTTTTGACAAGCTGGTGTAAATTATCTTACTAGTAAAGCAGTAGGACATCAAAGGCAGACAGAAAATTAGGTTGTGGGTAAAACGCAAGAATAACCTCTATTGGCCTAATAGAGAAGGCCACCCTTGGGATTAGATAGAGTTTTTTTGGGCTCTACCCTATTTAAGCAGCTCTGACACAGAGCAAACTCTCATTTTCCTGGAGCATTTCATTCTGGACACTCTTCCGACAAGACAAGACCAACTGCCAGCAGACACTGAAGAGCAGTGGCTGCAAGAGAAGAAAAGGATTCCTCGGACTTTATTTATTCTTCTGAACTTTCAATTCACTATGAACATTAAGGTAGAACATTAGATTACAGTTATAGTGCTTTTTCTTGTATATTTTTCACTTTTATTTGTGTTATTCTGTGACTAGATTGATAAAACCTTTTAGTTGTAAATGTATGATAGTTAATTATTTCATAAAAACATTTGATATTAAGATATATGCTTGAGTGAAATTGTTATATTGTGTGTGCAATTTTGGGATGTTTCAATAATTTATTTATTTATTTAAAGTTGATAACCGGGAAAGGCACACAGAGCCAAGGCTCATTTCCAGGTGTGACCTGGGGCAGGGAAGAGGGATAAGCATGGTACAATGATAAGGGGATGCAGACATTTACACAATTACATTATACAGGTATTTATACAGGCATTTACACAATTACATTATAAAGGCATTTACAGAAGTAGATAACATATAGGATAAATATAATTACAATTCTGACATTACAGCATTGTCAATAGGGAAGCCTTTCAGGTGATATGTAGAAGCTGAGGTACCTAAGATAAGTGGAGTGTGTTAGTGCAAGAGGTCTGGGGAGCTTTGGGTCAGGGAAGGGGGATCAGAGGCAAGGGGGTAGGGGGAGAATTCTGAAATGCCTCTTTAGGGGTGAGATGGTAGGCAGACTATGGACAGAAAGGGGAAGGGTGTTCCAGTGGTGGATGTGGTAGGGGAGATGTATGGCAAAGTGGCAGAAGGCAGGAAGCAAAATGTCTAGCTTGCAGCAGTGCTGTAAACCATGTCAGCATAATCATAGGATGGGAGTTTGAACTTGGTGATAATTTCCAATCTGCTGGGGATTGAGAGGCAGTCCTTATGCCTGTATAGTAGGCCTAATTTAGACAGAACTTTTTGTGTAGAATATTGAGGTGGATGGAGAAGTCTAATTTGGGATCTAGCCAAACATCCAGATATTTGCAAGGGTCTATGGCCTCAATTTTTGTGCCATCAAGGGCATAGAGAGAGGTGGGTTGGGACAGCTTGGCCAGTTTTTGGGAAGTGCCAAAGACCATGGTAACATTTTTGTGGTGTTAAATTTAAGCAATTTGGCCTCGATTTAGTGCAGTAAGTTTGTGAGGTCAGCTTGAAGGACAGGCTCTAGTTGCATGAGGGAAGGGCCAGATGCGAAGATTACCATGTAATCGGTGTACATTTGAGTATGTAAGGCTGAGCAGATGGATGGTAGGTTGTTTACAAAAATGGAGAAGAGGATTGGGACCAAGGATGGATCCCTGTGGGACCCCAGTTTGGATGGGAAGGGGGGGATTTTAGGTCACCTAGCTACATGTACTGGTACCTGTTGGAGAGGTAGGCCTTAATCTACTCTGTGACTGACAGCGGGAGTCTAATGGAGGAAAGGTCAGTTAAAAGGATCTTGTGGGGAAACCGAATCAAAGGCCTTATCCAAGTCTACGAAGATGGCCAGGGTAAGATGGCCCTTATCCATGGCTGGGTGAATATGATTAGCAAGGTGGAGAAGTGAGGAGGAGGTAGAGTGGAGACTCCAAAAGCCAGATTGAAATGGGATCAGTGTGTTGTTAGAGGCAAAGAAGGAGTTTAGTCTCTTAGAGATAAGAGACTCAAGATTTTCAGGAGGGTAGGGAGGAGCGAGATGGGCCTTTAGTTGCATGGAATGGAGGAATCACCCCCTTTATGGAGAGGGATCACTTTGGCTAGTTTACAGGGCTTGGGGACTGAGCAGGATGAGAGCGAGAATCTGTGACTAAACTGTTATTGCTAAGGGGTGCCATCATACGCTACCAAATCGAACAAGGGTCTAAAATGGGAAAGTCTGGTTAAAGATAGGGGGAATACCAAAGTCTCGAGGAAGGGTCTGTGGGATTTGAACCAGGTTATTGCATGCCATGTGGAGAAGGCAGAATCAGAGTTACAATGCTACCCCAAAGAGGTTATATACCTGGACCTTTCCCCTTTGTGTAACAACCTAGAAGGGTTCATATTTGGCTACAACACTCAAGACTAGTATTGCACCCTGATCCAGAGTAAAGAGGGGCCCTTGGGACTTCATGGTGAGTTTTCAGTTGTGAACTCAGTGAGCACTATAGAAGGACATGAAGAGGGTATACCCTAATTCCCCCTCCTTGTCACAGATTGCACTTAGGGATGGGCACTGTGAGCTCAGTGGACCTGACCCTCAGGATTGGATTCATGAGAGAACTGGTACGCAGCAGTTGTATTTGAGAGATCTGGTAGCAGTGAGATTCCAGAGATACTGGTGGCACAGGCATAACAGTTGGATTTGAGGTCAGTGCATCAGATTGATAAACTAAAAACAATCCACATATAATCAGGGAAGAGATTTGGAACAAAAAAGAATTTGGTTACAGTATAAAGTTCCCTACCTTTTTTTTTGGTGTAAGCTTGCGTAGTAGTAGTTAGGAAAGAAGATGGCTTCCAACTACAGCAAATACACTACAGTCTACCTAAGGCAGTTATGTCAGGAAAGAGGAGTCCAGTATGAGAGGCAAACCAAAAGGAACCTTCTGGAGGCTCTTGTGACAGCTAATGAGCTAGTGGCTGCCTAGAACTTTGAGTAACAGCCAGTGACTGAAAAGGACCAGAACATGGGCATGGGGGTGCCAGGGTCCATCACAGAGTCCAGTCCCAGGGAGGAGGGCAGTGAGAGCAGAGGGAACCCAGAGCCAGAGCAGCAGAGGAAGGTCACCACAAAGCCAGGGCTAGAAGGGATCAGGCTGCAGCTGGAGTTGATGAAACTGGAGCTGGAATTCAAACAGAGAAAAGTTTGAAGCACAGCAGCACAGGGAGTTCAAGCAGAAGAGGTTTGAACTGGAGATGCAGGAAAAAGAAAACCAGCACCAGAGAGAGGCAGAGGAAAAGGAAAAATGGCTTCAGAGAGAGGCTGAGAGAGAGAGAGAGTAAAAAGAGTGCCAGAGGGAATGTGAACTGGAGAAGTTAAGACTCCAATGACAAGCGCCAGAGGAGGCAAGTGGCAGGGGTGGACCAGAAACTCCAGGGCTGGGGTACAAATTAAATTCCAAATTAAAAGCTGAATTTAAAGAAGGGGAGGATATGGATACATTTTCAAATTCATTTCAAAAGGTCTATATCCAGGCCAAAATACCCAGGGAGTCCTGGAGCTTCCAGCTTTTCTCGCTACTTACTGGTAAGGGGCGTGAGGTGCTAGGCCAAATGGATAATGAGGATAGCCAAGATTATGAGAAACTTAAAACTGCTTCACTTAAAAAGTATGAACTGACTCCTGTGGTCTACAGGGTTAAATTCTGTAACTCTGGAAAAGTCCTAACATGAATTTTGAGGAACTCAACACAAAGCAATGCCAGTTTTTGAAACATTGGAGGGAGGGGGTAGAAGCAAACTCTGTAGGGAAAACTGAGGAGGTTGTACTTTTAGAGCAGTTCTTTCAGGCTTACCAGCAGAGCTGAAAGCATGGTTAGATGACCGAGATCCAAAAACAGCATAGCAAGCTGCTGAGCTCTTGGATCACTATACCAAAAGCAGGCCTGCTCTGAAAGGAAGGGGGGGGTAGGTGTGGCAGGGCAGAAAGGGAAAAGTGTTCCTTCAGGACAGCTAAAACCCTCACACCCTCTGCAGAAAAGGGGAAGCCCCAAGTTAGAAAAAATGGATTTCTTGAATAAAATAAATGAGCATCTTGCTAGACAGTGTCCTAAAAAGGCACAGAGTGGATAAAGTGGTGCTTGAACAGAGTTGGGTGCACTGTGTATGTCTGAAAGCATGCCGGTAAACATAAGGAAGCACATGCACCCGGTTACTGTAAATGGGGTGTAAACCCGTACCTTAAGGGACACGAGGGCATCTCTTACCCTGGTAAAAGGGGCTTTGGTTGGGCCTGACCAGCTTATACCAAATCAGTTTATCACTGTGAAGGGATTCACTGGGGAGGAGAAAACTCTGCCACTCGCTAGTGTTCTCTTGTATCAGGGTGAAACTGGAGAGTTGGTGCAAAAAGTGGCAGTGGCAGACAACCTCACCCTGGATGTGATTATAGGGAATAATCTACAGAAGGGGGTGGTGTGTGCAGTTAACCCCAGTCAGATGACAAAGGCTGATTGTAGTTCCCTGAACCACTTAGAAGCCCCGTGGGGGAAAAAATGGGAGGCTGGTTCCCCGGCCTGTGCCTCCTAAAATGGAGATTAGCGAAAGGGAGGTAGGACTTCCCCAAGTAACCATTCATAAGGCAGCTACAGAAGGTTACTCTGACGAGGGAGGGATAACAAATGGTCAGAAGGTTAGGGATGGCAGTGACACTGAATGCCATGGTGCTAGAACTATGGACCCCAGTTTAGGAACTGAAAGGAACATGTCCCATACCATGGGAAAATGTGAAGATTTTGCAACTGTTTAGAGGACTGATCCTAGTTTGGAGAGGCTATGGGTTTGTGCAGAATTTGATGGGAAACAGGGAGATGACATGAGACATAGGGTATTCTGGGACAATGGACTTCTGTATACACAGGATGTGAGGACAGAGGGAGGGGTGATGAGCATAAATCTTGTCATTCCCCAAGGGTACAGTGAGCAGTTGCTTAAGAATGCTTATGATATCCCCATGTCCAGACATCTGGGCATTGTGTACACCATGCAATGATTGGCCCAACTTCACCCAGCAGGTGAAGGAATATTGCAGGCCTTGTCACAGGTGCCAACAAATAGGGAAGGCAGGCAGTAAAACCAAAGCTTCCCTAATTCCCTTGCCCATTGTGCAGGAGCCATTTCAGAAGGTAGGAATGGATTTTGTGGTACCTTTGAGTACCCCAAGCTCCTCTGGGAAGAAGTTTATCCTGATGGTGGTAGATTATGCCACTCGATACCCAGAGGAAGTCGCCCTCTCCTCACTTAGGACAGACAAAGTAGCAGACACCTTGCTAGGGATTTGATCCCATGTTGGGTTTCTGCAGGAGGTTATCACTGATCAAGGGAGCACCTTCATGTAGGATCTGATGAAGTGTTTGTGGGAAGACGTGTGTGGTGGTGCAGAGATGCACAACACCTTATCACCCACAAGCCAATAAGCTTGTGGAAAGGTTTAATGGTACCCTAAAATTAATGCTAAATGCATTTGCTGGGAGAGACTGGGAGACATATCTTCCCCACCTGTTGCTCACATACAGGGAGGTGCCCCAAGAGTCAACAGGGCTCTACCCCTTTGAACTCTTATATGAACGTAGGGTGCATGGGTCCCTAGACTTGATCTGGGAAGACTGGGAAAGCAAGCACACCACCCAGGGAACTCCCATAGTGGCGTATGCCCTGAAGTTTACGGAGAAGCTGAATGAGCTTATGGGGGTGGCCCAGAGCAACTTGTCATCTGCCAAACAGAAGCAAATGGTATGGTATGGCCATGGAGCCAGAACTCACTCATATAGCATAGTTCAGAAAGTCTTGGTATGAATTCTGGTCTGGAAGGACAGCTACAGTCCAAGTGGGTGGAACCATTTAAGGTAGTCCAGCAGGTCAATGATGTGAACTATATTGTAGAACTGCTTGACAGGAGACATACTGATAGGATGTACCATGTCAACATGATGAAGCCATATGCAAACAGGGCTAAAATGGTAATTGCAGTGTGTAGTTCTGGGGAAGGGACAGACCAAGAAGACCCCCCTACTGGACTTGCTAGAGGAAAGCAAACAGGAATCATCTATGGAGGCAATCAAACTGTCACCCCAGTTGACCCTGGAACAGTCCCAGGAAGTGAGGGAGGTTTTAGAGGACTTTGTCACTCTGTTTTCGACCAAGCCTGGATGAACCCCTTTAGCGACATATAATGTAGACACAGGGATGCACACACTCATACAGTGGACAGCCTACTGGGTGTCTGAGGCATCCTAAAGTACATTAGAAGGGAGGTGGAGGAAATGCTGAATTTCAGAGTAATCTAGAAATCTCACAGTCTCTTGGCCTCACCCAAAGTCCTCATTCCCAAGCCAGATGGCTCTACTCATTTTTGTGTGGACTATCATGGACTCAAGGCAGTCAAGACGTCTGACACCCACCCAATGCCATGGACGGATGAACTACTGGACAAGTTGGGAGGCTCGACATATCCTACCACAACTGACTTGACAAAAGGGTATTGGCAGGTGGAGTTAACCACCAGAGCTAGAGAATGGTCAGCCTTCATCACTCCAATGGGGTTATTCAAGTTCTGGGTAATGCCTTTTAGAATGAGGAATGCCCCTGCCATCTTCCAAACGTTGGTCAATAAGGTGTTACATGGTACTGAAGAGTACACAGTGGCTTATCTGGATGATATTGTCATCTTCAATAAGAGTAGGAAGGAACATCTTTCCCACCTGAATGAAGTGTTAGGCAGGATACAGAGGGCAGGGCTCACTGTCAAGGCTGAAAGGTGCCAGGTGTCTATGGTGGAGGTGGCATACCTAGGCCATGTACTAGGGTAGGGGGGCAGCTTCACCCTAATAAAGCAAAGATTAAGGCAAGAGAGGCATGGCCTATGCCTGAAACCCAGAAACAGGTTAGGAGCTTCCTAGGGACCACAGGGTACTAGCAAAGGTTTGTACCAAATTACAGTACCCTGGTGGCTCCCTTATCTGGCCTGCTAAAAAAAAAAAGAAAGCCCAAAAAGACAGACTAGAAGCCAGACTGTGAAAAAACCTTTGTACGGCTAAAAGAGGCACTGTGCAGAGCACCTGTGTTAGCCAGTCCAGATTACAATAGGCAGTTTGTTGTAGAGACAGATGTCTCAGTTGTGGGGATTGGTGCAGTCCTCAGTCAGACCTCTAATCGGGGAAAGATCACCCAATAGTGTACCTTAATGAACAGGTACTTCCCCAGGAGAAGGCATATTCCACAGAGGGGAAATGAATGCCTTGCACTGGTATGGGCCCTGAAGAAATTAGAGCTGTACCTCTACAGGATATGCTTCAAGACATAGACTGATCATAACCCCCTGGTGTAGCTAAATCAGATGGGTAAAACAAATGGTCATCTCTTAAGGTGGAGTATAGCCCTACAGATCTAAGACATGACAGTTACCCACTGGGCTGGATCAACCAATGCCAATGCAGATGGCCTATCTCACCAGTTAGAACAGTAGCCAAATTTATGAAAACCTTACCATGCAGCAGGGGGCATGTTCCCACAGATACAGTCTAGGATGGAGGGATGTCTCAAGCTATGCCACTGCCAGTCAGATGTACAGATACAGTGAAGCCCACCAGGATGAAGTGCAGCACTGTAGAATTCTGCAGTAGAGTTACTGCAGCAAACAATGCAGTTTCAATGGGAGTTAATTCCTTTTGTCATGCAGTAAATCTGTGACACTGCTCTTCATCCTGGTGGGCTTCACTGTATGTGGTGTTATATTCTGATATATTTTGTGTATATTTAAAATGCCAGAAGGAAAAATCGATGATGGGGTGACATAGAGAGAGAAACTGGATATTTATAATGTTTGACCTTCCTATGACCTGAGCTGGGAGTTTGCTGTGCAGGAAGCCAACTTATTGCAAGGGCTGCTCAACAGAATGTGCCATAAAAGCATCACCTGTCATAAACCTTTGCACTTGAAAGGCAGGATGCTTGGGAAACCAGGTTTTGGGAAATAGCCCTTCTTGACAAGCTGGTATAAATTATCTTACTAGTAAGGCAGTAGGATATCAAAGGCAGCCAGAAAATTGTGTTGTGGGAAAAGCACAAGAGTGACCTCTACTGACCTAAAAGAGAAGGCCACCCTTGGGATCTGACAGAGTCTTTTTCAAGCTGGATCCAAAGCATTTAAGCAGCTCTGACACAGAGCAAACACTCATTTTCCTGGAGCATTTCATTCTGGACACTCTCCTGACAAGACAAGACCAACTGCCAGCAGACACTGAAGGCCAGTGGCTGCAAGAGAAGGAAAGGACTCCTCAGACTTCATTTATTCTACTGAACTTTCAGTTCCCTATGAACATTAAGGTAGAACTTTAGATAATAGTTTTAGAGTGTTTTCATGTATATTGTCCACTTTTATTTGTGTTATTCTGTGACCAAATTGATAAAACCTTTTAGTTTCAAATGTATGATAGTTAATTATTTAGTAGAAACATTTGCTTTTAAGAAACCTGCCTGAGTGAGATTGTTATATTGTGTATGCAATTGTGGGATGTTTCAGTAATAATCTGTGACTAAACTGTTATTGCTAAGGGGTGCCATCATAAGCTACCAAATCGAACAAGGGTCTGAAAAGGGAAAGTCTGGGTAAAGATAGGGGGAATACCAAAGTCTCAAGGAAGGGTCTGTGGGCATTTGAACCAGGTTATTGCATTCTGTGTGGGAGAAGGCAGAATCAGAGTTACAATGCTACCCTGAAGAGGTTGTAATGCCTATATCTTCCCCCTTTGTATAACAACCAAAAAGGGTTCATATTTGGCTACAAGACTCAAGACCAGTATTGCACCCTGATCCAGAGTAAAGAGGGGACCCTGGGAATTCATGGTGAATGTTCAGTTGTGAACTCAGTGAGCACTGTAGAAGGACATGAAGAAGGTAGCCCTTGTTTCCCCCTACCTGTCACAGATTGCACTTAAGGGTGGGCACTGTGAGCTCAGTGAACCTCACCCACAGGAGTAGGTTCATGACACCTCCAACAGCGATATTCAGCCAAAACATGCACATGAGTCCATTAGGCATGCATGGTGAAAAGGGTCCATTTGCATGCCCATTATATGCTCATTTGCATTGCTGTGGGTGGTGGAATGTGCCAGGACAGCCATCCCCAAAGCCAGGATCACTGAGACAACAAATGAGCACATACTATTTACTTACATGCTCTGGTACCGATCAGTCAGTGGCTGGCAATGGCAGAGTGAGGAGGGCTGTGCCTGTCACTGGCATGGGATAGGAGGGTGTGGGGTGGTGGGTTACTGCCTACCAGGGTGGGGGACACTAAACTATGGAAAACAGGGACTCTTTCATTTGATGTATTTCCTACAGTGATCGGGGTGGGGTGGGGGGTCCCTACACTATGGAAAAGGGGGCTGCAGATGTGTTATTATTACACTCGGTGATCAGGGCAGGGTGGGGTTCCCTACACTATGGAAAAGGGGGCTGCAGATGTGTTATTATTACACTGGGTGATTGGGCAGGGTGGGAGGTCCCTACCCCATGGAAAATGGGAATGTGGATGTTTTATTTTACACTCCGTTATCAGATGGGGTGGGGGTCCCTACACTATGTAAAAGGAGAATGTGGATGTTTTATTATTGCACTCGGTGATCGGGCAGGGTGGAGGGACACTATACAACAGCAAGGGGTTAGGACGGTGCATTTATATTGCCACTGATTGGGGCTTGGGAGGGGGACCTTGTACACAGCCCTACACTGTGTGCAGGGAACCACCCAACCCTGCATATAGTAAAAGTAGGGTTTCAAACAATTATCTATGTGCTAGCATAACTGGCCATAGTTACACCTTGGGGGGGTTGAATATTGTGATGCAGGGCATATGCATGAGTAGCCCTTCATTTGCATTCTTACATCACAATATTCTGCGTGGTGGCACTGTCGGGTTTGTGGGGTGCATCAGGGGCTTCTGAATATTGCCACACCCCCCGCAGCCCTCGCAAGTCCTCGGAAAGCATGGCGCATCTAAATATTTGCCATGCATCTTGTCTGAATATGTGGGCCTTGATATCTAAACAAGGAAAAGGGTCAAGTTCCATGAAATGCTGCTTGACATAAATGTGTGATATCCTAATAGGAACACAGAAAGTATTTTGTATGGGAGAAGCTTGAACAGCCCATCAAGGCCTGCTCCTTCCTCTTATATAAAACCCAATTCCATTTTCTCTGCATAGGTAAGCAAAATGCCTAAAGGCAGTTCCCTCAAGGTCTAGATGTATTTTAATTACAAATGAAAAACTAAGTTGACCATCTACAAGACACAACTGGTGTCACTCCCAATGTATGGGTTTAAAGAGCAAGTATCTATTAAAATAACAGGCTTAAAACTACAGTATTGCATTTACAACAGCTGTATTTAATATTTCCCATATTACTTTTTTCTGTTATTGGTCTTCTAAATATTTAAGACAAAGCAGTACTTATTTCACTATGTCTTTAAAAAAAGCATCTGACTCTTCCCAACTGACCTCACACAGTTTGTGACATCACAATTTGTTATCGTGGTGAACAAAATTATATCATGAACCAGCAATATGAGGTCAGCTTTAGGACACTCAAATGCTTGTTCTATAGATTTCTTAGATAGGCTACCAATATGTGTTCTAAACCCTGAAGGGGAAAATTGAAATTTCAAAACATGTAATTAATCATGTTAATATACTGTAAATCAAAGATTATGTTTATCAAAGTAAATACTAAAGTGAATACCAGCACTATATTAATGGATGTTGGGGGGGGGGGGGGAGTGAGGTTTTGCCATTTATGCCAGTAGTGTGTTATTGCACTTATAAAATGTCCTGGTATAAAAATGCTGAGCTTGGAAAATACAGAACATGGATTTAAGGGTATATATTATTATGGTTGGTGACTTGTTTTGTCCAATTAGATCATTATTTGCGGTGGCCATCTTGATCCATTTCATAAACAAGGAATATGCGATGACCTGACTCAAAATAGGCAGTTTACCTTCACGTTTGAGTAGGAAAGACCATGTGTGAGTTATGATACTCCACTCCTTCTCCATCACAAGTGATAAATAAACTACATATTTTGAGTCAGGTGGACTTTGCATATTTGATTAAAAAAACAGTTTACTAGTTATACCACATATATCTCATGTGTGAGTGAATATCTAAATAATTCTCTTTAATTTAAACTGCTGGATTCAGTGCTGCACATGGCTATTCTGATGCCATCGGCACTGTGAAAGCTGCTCTCTGATTGGTTTATTATTGTATTGTGGTGCATCTGACCTCCAAGATGTAAACTGTGACCTACCTAACAGCAAACGTAAAGTTATCTTAGAGGTTGATTATGTCATTATCAGTGAATACCCAATCTATTTTCCAGATTTCTAGGTCACCTGCTCATCTTTCAGTATACTGTACTGTATGTATTGATGAATGCATGGTGCTGCATTTTCTAAGCCAAAACTTTTAATACCAGATCTAATATTTTATAAAATGGTTTGAGAGAATCATGGGTCCTGTTTGAATGAGGCAGGCTGGTACCCATATATCTACCACAGCCTAATGCCTGATATAGTGGTGTAGTCTTCTGCAAGCAGGAAGGGAAGGTGTGTCTGTTGGAAGGGAAGATGTGTCTATTTGCGGATGACACCAAGATCTGCAACAGAGTGGACACCTCAGAAGGAGTCAAGAGCATGGAATCAGACCTGAGGAAACTCGAGGAGTGGTCAGATGCATGGCAGTTGAAGTTCAATGCCAAAAAGTGCAAGGTCATGCACTTAGGCAAGGGAAACCCCGTGGAGGGATACTACCTGGGAGGGGAACAGCTGGCATGCACCAACCAGGAGTGAGAACTAGGAGTCATT
Organism: Neoceratodus forsteri; assembly: GCA_016271365.2. Classification (NCBI taxonomy): domain Eukaryota; kingdom Metazoa; phylum Chordata; order Ceratodontiformes; family Ceratodontidae; genus Neoceratodus; species Neoceratodus forsteri. The sequence goes on from CM057449.1 coordinate 380,381,589, forward strand.
ATATCAGACGACTTAAAGGTGGGGAAGCAGTGTGAAAAGGTGATGCTAAATGCCAATGGTATGCTGGGCTTCATAGGAAGGGGAATCACAAGTTGCAGAAGGGAGGTGGTGCTGCCACCTTACAGGGCACTGGTGTGCCCCCACCTGGAGTACTGGGTACAGTTCTGGAGTCCACACCTTAGGAAAGACATCAATAGGACTGAGATGGTGCAGCAGAGAGCCACAAAAATTATTCTGGGTCTGCATCAAATGGCATAGGAGGATAGGCTGAGGGAGCTCAACATGTACTCCCTGGAGCAAAAGAGAGAGGGGGACATGATTGAGGCATTCAAGTATATCAAGGGCATAAATAAGGTAGGGGTACAGGAGCACCTTCAGGAGAAGAAAAGCATCAGAACTAGAGGACACGATATAAGAGTTAAGGGTGGGTGATTCAGGAGCAATTTTAGGAGGATCTTCTTCACTGAGAGGGTGATTGACCCATGGAATTGTCTGCCCCAGGAAGTTGTGGAGGCCAAAATGGTAAACAGATTCAAAAATGCCTAGCACAGGCACAAAATTATCATTTTACAGAAAGGTTGGTGGGGGGGGGGGGTTACCCATATCAGGCAGACTAGATGGATCTTGAAGTCCCCTTCTGTTGACTATTTCTGTTTCTCTGTAGTTCCCTGTGCCCACACTGTCTGTTTTTGTTTGTGGTAGTAGAAGTGCCAGCTACATGGAGAGTAGTCTTTGCAGACCATGCAGGCAGGTGTTGTCTGTATGACAGGAATAGCAGCAAGTAGGGCCCCTGGACTCCGAATGGGTCAGACTAATCTGGTCATTATTGTGGAGAATTAAGGATAGCAGCGACTGTGGATTCTGCTTTGGGGAAAACTGTTTGGGTTCCAATCCTAGAAGTCTTGGGGCTGTCATAGTGAACTTTGAGGAGCCACCATTGGCAGTAGCATACACAGACTAGGGATTGGAGAACTCGGTGAAGTTCTTACCCTAATTAAATAAGAACTGGAATATGGTGAAGTCCTGATTTATCCTGATTAGTTCTGATTAGTTCTGATTTATTGACCAGTATTTGAAAATATGAATAAAATTGGCCAAAGTCACTCACATTTGACACAGAGGCTGAAAGGAAATAATTTCATTGATTTGTATAACAATTTAAGTAAAAGTGCTAAATAAAAAAGCAATCTGTCACTACTAGTCCCTTCATAGCTAGCCTATAATGGTGACATATCATGCTTGGGCCCATGACATGAGTGTGCTGAGAGAGACGGAGAGAGAGAGAGACAGACAGACAGATGCAAATACCTACAGTCATAGCACCACCAAGCACTGCAGGCACTGCCAGGCAGCTAAGATTCCTTTTTTTATTAATGATGATGTGTGGGTACTGTATTATTATTTTTTTTATATACTTGCCCGGCTCCTCTTCTTCTGAGGGGGCCTAGTACCCCCTTCTACTCCATCCGCCAGGTCCTGCCACTAGGAACCCTCGGGTTTCATATTGCTCATTCAGCCAGAGGTGTATTCATTTTTTCTCATTTTCTCTCTATCCCCCGAGGACACTGATGCAGAGGAAGTTCATCCAGATGAATGATGTGCTGACGCATGCCATCGTCAAATGCCTAACAGTGTCCTCCCTCTCCTGACTCCGGAGAGCCATATGCGCTTGCCACTCATGCTTCCACCGGCAGAGGAGCTATGGGTGCTTGAAGCAACATGGTAACCCACTACTGGAGGAGGAGAGCATCTGTTGGGATGCTCAATTCTCCTCCCCCCATCTGACACCTGACAGCCCAGGTCTGGTCCTGAACTCAGATTGCCGGCATAGCGTGAGGTGTGGTGTCCAGTGCCTCAACCCTCAGTGCCACCAGGCCGGTGTATGGGTATTATTTTGATGGATGTTCCAATCAGAGTCATGAGTAGCACTAAGAGAGCCCACCCACCCTACCCATGTAAGTGATGCAACTGCTTTACATGCCCCAGTGTATTGTGGTATATGGTATACTACATAGTCCAAGAGGTGGTAATATTTTCTAGTACTACAACTACTTCTACTTTCAAAGCCACTCTCTGTAACCTCCTCTTTGACACCCGGAAGCTGTAATTGCTCCTAATTAATGTAATGGTGGTGTCCACCCCCTCCACCAGGCCCTTAGCCTTGACAATGTCCATTGGACTGCTTCCACCCCCTCCCCTCTTTCTTCCCCTCCACCTGTTTTCCCCCCAACCTTACCTCATAGGTATTCCTCCCAGGTGCACCCAGGGTTGTACCTTCTATTATAATATTATTTTATACGTTTGGAACTGATGGTATGCAACTTTACTCTGTAATCCACTGTTGTAATTGTGTTTTTATTGTTATCTGTACTGTACCTCTATGTTACCACTGTTGTACCTCACACTGTGATCATGTCTACCCTCCCTGCGATGAAGTACCTTTGTAAATGAGTCCATGACTCAAAGGTTGTAAATCCAACTCTCAAATAAATAAATAAATAAATAAATGATGAATCTGATCAACATGCTGAGGAATGAATGCTGAATCCTTAAAGAAGAAAAATGAAAGACACAGTGATCACCAGACAGGCAGACAGGCAGCCAGTCACACATCCCATTGGTCAAGTGCAGTGTAGTCATAAAAAAGTTTGCCACTGCCACCTGAAGACCTGCTACAACTCACAGTCAGATTATCCCTTGGGCCACCCACAGCTAGCAGCACAGGGCAAGTGCATTAACTTGTATGTTGTTTGAATGGAATTTTTTTTAATACATGAAATCGTGATTGAACATAAGTGATGATGATCATTATTCATGATTGGATTGTACAAACTGCCACACTGAAGTGAGGAAAAAAATATTTGGGATTTCTGGGGCTGTCACATTTATTGTGGGCCACCCTGCAGTCTCTTTCCCTCTTCCCTCCTTATGTCGCAAAGATTTATTTTGCCATCCTACTGCCCTTGCTCTGTGCATACAGCTACACTGAAGTCAGGAAAACAAATATTTGGGATTTCTGGGATGTCACATTTATTGTGGGCCACCCTGCAGTCTCTTTCCCGCTCCCTTCTTTATGTCACAAAGATTTATTTTGCCACCCTACTGCTAAGAAAAAAAAAACTTTCATTTGGGATTTTCTGTAACTGTAATCTCTGGGCCACCAGTACTCTGTCCTCTAGATCTGGAATGGTACAAGTCTTATTTTGCCAATCTGCACTTTTTGTACAGACAGCTACTGTCTGAGGCCAAGTTAAAGTTTAATTTGGGATTTTTTGTAACTGTAATCTGGAACCCCCAGTACTCTGGATCAGGAATGGCACGAGTCAGATTTTGCCAGCCTGCATTTTTGTACACACAGCTAATGTCTGAGGTTAAGAAAAGTTTCAGTTGGGATTTACTGTAACTGTAATCTCTGCCCCCCACAGTACTCTGGATCCAGAATGGCACAAGTCAGTTTTTGCCAGCCTGCCCTTTTCATACACACAGCTACACTGTCTAAGTACAAGAAAAAAAAACTTTCATTTGGGATTTTCTATAACTGTGATCTCCACCACCAGTACTCTCACCTCTCTGGATCTGGAATAGTACAAGTTCGATTTTGCCAGTACCCAGTCTGCCGTTTTTGTACACACAGCTACTACTGTCTGAGGCTGAGAAAAAGTTTCATTTGGGATTTTCTGTAACTATAATCCTTCATGCCCCCCCCAGTACTCCTGCTACTCCCTCCTGTCTCAGCCGACTGACTTCACCCACTCCATGTTCTCCATGATGGTGAATCTCTCCAACTCCCTCCCTTAACTTAAGTGCTTTAGCATTTTTGTTTTTGCACTTCTAGTCTCCAGTCTCTCTCTCTCTCTCTTCTGCTGCTTCATCAGCAGCTCCTCTGCGCAGCTCAGCGATCCTCCTCCTTCTGGGCTGCATGGTGCACTCATCAGCTTTATATACCAGCGAGTGCATCATATGACCTTCTGTTGCCTGATTGGATGCCACCAGCTGCCTGTACGTCCCGATGTCATCCCCAGGCAACATAAACAAAAAATGTGGATATGGTATCTTCACAGACCTGGAACCGGACTTCTAATGCGAAGTCTGTATTTATCTGGGTCTGTGTTGATTAGGGGGTCCAGATCTCCCTTGGAACAGTCCACCCACTCCTAACACAGACTGGAAAAGTTGGGAGGACAAGGTGAGAACTGAGTCAGTGAGGCTAAGCTCAGTAAGGGTTATTGATTTTTTTGGGGCAGAAGAGTGAGAGGAACTTCAAATGTGGGCCAGGAGCCTGTGGTCAATTGGCTAACTTGATGATTGGCAGGTAGGTAGGTAGGCCCAGGATGATGAGGGGACCTTCAAGAAGAGATGTGGTGGAAAATGGATACTTGGGAAGGGAAAGGAAGACAGGGGGAAGGGAGTGGGACTCCACCGATTCCTATGGAGGCCAGCTGTGGAACGCTACAGAAAGAACCTTGGAGGGGGTGGGAGAATGTTTGAACTTGGGTGATGGGCAATTGATAAGTGGCTGCTGCTTTGGTGTGCATGGGTGCTGTTGCATGCACTATCTTGCAGCTGCTGATGCACCAGATTGCCATTCCCAGCTTTCTATTTCCCAAGGTGGGTGAGGGGATGGAGATTTGATAGAACAGGGACTGTCTACACTCAGGGTTTACTACACAAGATTCAAGAATATGTTCAAAAAGTGCTGCTATCCTGTGCTGATTTGTAGCTGCCTGCGATCTTGATAAGGCTCTGGAGCTTCCTGCATGATATCACAGTGACCAAGAAGAATAATGTAATTTTAAAAAAAAAGAAACATGAAGGGCTAATGTCTGAGAAGGAGTGACAGGACTTCTGAGATTTGTGGGTGGGTAATAAATGTCACAGGTATGTTGTTGGGGAGGACTACTGATTGAGATTGGCAATGGGTTAGTAGTTTGAGGTTAATTTGTAAAAAAAACAGTACATTAAAGGCGCTTTTATACTATCAGATCTACACCACTGCCAGTAGTGCTGATGAGCTATACTGGTGCAAATCTTGTAGTGTAAACAGCTGCCGGGGTGCTGCAAGCCACTCTGTTGTGACACAGGGAATGCTCTGTGTCACAACAGAATGCTCTACACCACTCTGTTGTGGCTCAGAGCATTCCCTGTTTTTTGGGCATGTGGAACACTGTGTACTCGTGCAGGCATTTTTTTGCAAGCATGTAAACACACTGCTCTGCCTGCACAGATGTCACTCACTGACCCCTCTGTCAGAAATGCACCCAAAACAGTGGAAACCAACCGGGGACACTGCACAGCCACAGCATGTAAACAAAATGGTGAGCACTGCAGATGGAGCAGAGGGAGACGATTCCAACAGCAATGCTATCTGGTAGACTCCATGCAAAAAGACTTCAAGTGTTTCAGAGTCTTGTGTTAGTAAAGTCACAGAGGCTTTGGTTACACACCTATAATGCAGCTTAGAATTAGGTGTTTCAAATTACATGAACATACCAAGAACATAAACACATAAGAATGTGCCCTAAATAAATTAGATTAAATCTTTGCCATAACCCCTAAATAGCTCTTAAAATGTACCACAAAACATTTAAAACCCTATAGCTTCTGGAGGCCTAGGCATCCCCAGTCTCCAGATCCCCCTCATTTGGTACAGAATTTGCCTCAGTCAAATTTCACCTCTAGTCATGTCATTGGCCATTAGATATTTGCCTGGGTGAACATATAACCAAACTGTTTGTGGTTGATTTCTGCCATCAGAACAGAATAAAAACAGTATCCAGGCATGTCCTACCACCCAAAAAAGATTCTTCTCAAAGGATCCTACAAATAATTTATTTTTTCTATTTTCTTATTCATGTCCTTTATTTATTCCATTATTCTACAAGGGGTTCTTGGTTTTGTAAATCAGCTGAGTTGTGATTTAACCTGACCACTAATGACATGGTGACCCCCCTCACAGGTCAGGTACCCACACTTTTAATTTTAACATGTCAGTATCAGCTGTGATCTTCCCGCTTTCTCTGTCTTGTGTGAAGACCACTCTCTGGCTTCCTTTTCTAAACAGAGGTCTGACCCATAAGGGGCTCACGGATGACCAGTGGGGAGCATGTTAAATATGAGATAGACTCACTTCTCCTGATTATTTGGTAATTAATGAGACAGCAAGCTCAACTCTAGCTCATCCACTATGTTTCAGTCATATTTCTTGTACAATGCATTTTTTGTAAGTTCGTTGAGGCGCTACTTGTACTGTATGTAGCCAGTAATAGGTGCCCATACTCCAGATTATGGTCAAGACAGCCTGTAAATCATTTTATTGTTTTTCTATTTTCTTACTTTTTCATTCCAAGATTTTTAAAGGGGTTCTTATTTTCATAAATCAGCTAAGGCTTCTTTGTCTTTAATTGCCATCCAGACAGGGTGTAATACTAAGGTGGATACAGTATTTCATGTAGCTGGTACTTAAGGCTTAATTGCCTTTCATTTTTTTTTTTGTAAAAGATATCCTTATAGTGGGGCCCTCCCTCCTGGGTATTTGTATTCCATTTGCATCTATATATGTGGCTGCCTTTGTTGTTTCTTACCTTTGGGAGTGAGATCCATCCCTTCAATGTAGAAACAGCCATTCCTTAAGGCAATTTCTTGCAGGATGATCCCGAAGCTGTAGATGTCTCCTTTCTGTGTGCCCTGGGGAGGAGGCCTTGACCATCTCAGCAACTCTGGTGCTGTCCATAGTTTTTCTAGACAAAGGAAACAAAAGAGGTCAAGAATCACCAACAAGAGTTATAATTAATGCCTGTGGAATTATGTGATTCCATGGTAGTGAAATCTTCTGCAGAACTTCCATCACGTCACAGAACATATGGAGTGCAACAGGAGTCTTTTCTCTTGGTGATTTTTCCTTAAATGTACAGTTTTTCTATAATGCCTGACTCCCTTCTCCTCATTGTATTTCCTGAATCTCGTCCTTCTGTACATACTTAGATGTAATGTCATGGATGATATCACATCATATTTTAACCAGTGGCTAGACTGCATTCTGCAACTGAAATGAATAACCACTGCTGCAGGAATCAGAAAATGCTGCTGCAGAAGCCCAGGAGCACTGTTGCAGAAATCAGGACTAAAGTGCCATAGAAAACAAGGGGTCCTGGACTTAGAAGTCAATCTTTACTGGTCTTTTTACATGTGTTTTCTGGATTTTTGAGGCTATGTGAGGAAGGGACCAGGGGGACAATCCATTCAATGCATGCAATCTGCTTTAACTAGAAAAGAAACAATGTAGTTAGTTAAGAAGAGTGTGGAGTGATTACATAAATATGGAATGAGAAACATTTTCCTATTAGTTATTAATTTATTTATATTAATGCATTTATAACTTTTACTAGAATTGCTAATGTTAGTTTGGGTTGAACTCTTTTGCACATGGGATATGAGGATATTTGAACAATTCACACAATTCATAACTCAACCATACAATAATGTAATTAGTGACATACAATGCAGAATATTCCACAGACTAGCACAGTAATACCTATAAATCTAAAATAGATTATGGTGTTCTTTTAACAGTGTGACTACAGTATTAGACTTTAGAATGAGAAAAATTATTACAAAAATGCCAATTATTTCTGTGGTTCTGGGCTGTATTTGTTTACTATTTTTTATTTTAAATTGTATACCACTATGAGGCCTGGGAAGGTACCATATGTCTGTCTGTCTGTCTGTCTATTTATCTCTGAAGAAGAACTCCCTTTATTCCTAGAAAAAAAGAACTGAACATTTGCTTTTTGTGTAGTCCTCAAAGCAGGAACATTCTCCTGTATAGTGTAGAATTTTTCCTAGCTCACATAATTTATGTCAGTGTGAGGCAGTGCATAAAAATCTCATATCCAGATATCAGAAATGTCCAACCTTACTTCTTTTTGCTAATACTGTATGCCAATATATTATTTTTATATTTGCATGTTAATGTCCCATGATGCTCATATACAAACTAATGTTTATCAGTATGCAATCAATTATATAGAGTTGTTCATGGAATTGCAGTAAAATATTTTGTTTTACAGTAATGTATTTATTTTGGCTGTAAAGTAAACTATCTGTATATTAGCACATAACCACAAAAATTAGCTAATGATATTGTACCTCACTGAGAATCAAGTTTCTTTTTCTTTGTAGTTAATTTGTTTTATTTTTGCAAAAATAATATACATAGACAATACAGATAACAGTAATTAGATGATGTAATACACTAAATGATATGCAGGTAAAATATAGAAGATAATACTCATAACCATATCAAATGAGATTACAATGTATTGGTCTTTTTTTATTTCTTAATAGCTTAGTCAGTCTGAACATAACATATGTAATTGTACTGTATTGTTTATAAAGAAACAAAAAGAAAAGGAAACCTAGTAATAACTACTAAACTCTATAAACATAGTGAGAGCTGCACAGGAAATCTGAGATTGCCTGTTATATGGAGTTATATATGTAATTTAAAAAGTCTTGCCAACAGAGCCTAAATTCATTCAGTCAATCATGTGCCAGGTACGAGAAGCATTCCAATGCAGCAGTATGAGTTAAATTATTGAGAATATCAGTCAAAGTAGGTGTTATATGTGATTTCCAGTGCATTAGAATTAGTCTCTTAGCTTGCATGAATAAGATATGTAACCATCTATGTTGATGTTTAGATAATTTTATGTCCTTATCTATAACACCTAACAAAAAAGTATCTAGGTTCAAATGTAATGGGGAATCCAATGATATTGGAAGATACTTGGTGGATAGACTGCCATAGTTTAGAAATTGACTTACAAAGCCAGAGTATATGTAGTAGATAATCCGTCTGGTGAGTTACAGTGCCAGCAGTGGTTATCAGGGGTTAAACCCATTTTATGAAGAAGTGATGGAGATCTATACCACAAATGAATAATTTTATACTGTATAAGCATGCTACGTGCATCCTTGAAAGTATTATGGCAGAGTCCCCAACATTCATCCCATTGAAAATCTGTTATGTTATCATTTAACATTGTGTTCCATTTGTTTTTGGCAGAAAGGGACTGATTTGGCAAGGAGTCTCAAATTTGTTTATAAATTCTGCTAACTAGGCCAGATGACCTGCTAGTCCATATCTTAATGTGTAAGGAGGTAGATGGGATTCTATTAATTTGTTGTGAAATGGGAAGAGTAGCAGAGCAGATTTGTAAGTATTTCCAAAAGTCTTGTCTGGATATATCCCATTTAGCTTGTAGATTACTAAAGGAGTCTATTGTGTTACTGCCTTCAGATAAGATATCTCCAAGAAAGAATATTTTTCTATGTTTCCATGATGTGCCAAATATAGGTTTACCTTCGAGGGAAATTTTGGGGTTTCCCCAGAGAGGGGTATAATACCTAGGGGTGGGATTGGTTTTGAGCCACTTGTGCATTTTGAACCAATAGTATATTGACATAGAGATAGTGGGGTGCTTCCTTAAGTTTGAGGTGGGGGTTAAAAATATAAAGTTGGTGGGAATTTGTCCTGAAGTCAAAGAGGTTTCCATGTTGAGCCATAATGGAGGAATTATGGTTAGGTTTGGAAAACCATTTGATAGTTTGTGAAGCTCTAAATGTCCAAAGGTAGGCTAGAAACTAAGGTAGGCCAAAGCCACCATAGGACCAATGTAAGTGTAATTTAATATGATTAAATCTTGGGATGTGACCTTCCCAGAGAAAATCTCCTATTATCTTGTCAATTTTGGAAAGAAGAGGAGAAGGAATCTTTAATGGGATATTTGCAAATAAATACAGTATCTTCTGAGTAATGTTCATTTTAACAGCTGCAATTTTACCTGATAAAGATAGGTTTAAGGTTTTCCACCTGTCTAAGATTGTTTTGATACCCAATAGTAGAGGGGAGAGGTTTGTGTCCCAGATTTTATCTAAATTAGGTGATATTTTTATTCCTAAGTAAGTAATACCTTGAGGGGCCCATCGGTAGCCAAGAAGGTTGTTCATAGTAGGTTTGCAATGTACATTTAATGGTAGTACCTCAGTTTTTTTTGTAATTAACTGCCAATCCAGAAAGCTTAGTAAATGTATTAAATATGTGATTAACTGACTGACTGAGCAGCTGATTCTAAATCTTCTAGTAAAATGAACAAATCGTCTGCATAAGAAAGTGAGGTATATTGTGTATTACCTATGGAGATGCCTTTAATTTCACTAGTTTGATGTAAAGCAGTGACTAACGGTTCAAGGGCTAAGATAAAAAGAGAAGGGGATAGTGGGCATCCTTGCCTAGTGCTTCTGGCTAGTTTGAATGGTTGGGATAGTGTAGAATTTGTAAGCACCCTGGCTGAAGGAAAAGTGTAGAGAAGTTTAATCCAAGAATCAATTTCTTTTTCAAAAGAGGATAAAAGTGAGCTCACAGTAAAACAGAACTAAATATGTTAAGTTTTAAAGGATAACAAGAATGTAGTACCAATTAAAATGGGAATTAATATTTAACGGTTTAACACAGTGACCACATTAATTCAAGTCTCCAAACTCTGTCCTAAGAAAGTGGTGTGAGGTTGCAAATGATTGGGACAGGTTTGTGTATTGTAAATAAAGATGTACGATATTACTAATTTTTATGAATCTGACAAGTGCATGTGGATATCCTTGTTAGCTGTTTTGATCCTACATATTTTCTAATTGACAGTCTACTCATCCTATTATCTTGCTTCTAAGGTCCTGAGGCCACAATGGAACCAGAGATCATCAAAAGACAGTTCAGATTACGCAATGTAATTTTTTTCTCATCTTGTGCTTGTCTCACTTTGCTGTTTCAAAGGAATTCAACACTCTCAACTCAGAACTGCAATTCAGCTGCATGCTATGACTGCAGTTCTTAAGTAATCATTAGCACTTTTCTGACTCTGAACAGCTCAGCTTTAATCATGGTTTGCCTCTGAAATGCCCCATTATAAGCTGAAGCAACACAGAAGCATGCACACAAGGAAAACTGTTATCTAGTATCCATACAGGAAAATGGATTACGTGCATCAGTCTATCCTGCCCTCTTATCTCCCGTTGGATGTCAACACAGTGGCATTGATCTCTGCCTTTAACAGTTTGCTAGATTTCCCTTCTTTTCACCAGATACTCTTCCTTTCTCTTGCTTGTTTAAATATCTTCAACTCTCACATGCTCTGCTTGGTCATTTTGGTCCTCCTTTATTCACTACTCAGTACCCCATGCTTTATGATGATTTGATACATGCTGCCTATCCTCATTGATTGATATCTCAGTTATATACACTCTTACAATCTAATGACCCCCAGAAACTCTTGGATGTCTGTTATTATTGGCAGCATGCCTTGAATCCTGGGTGGTCCACTTTGGAGTGGCAACAAATATGAAGGGATCTTTACAAATATGTCAAGCAGGATCGTTATCACTTACAGCAGTTTTGTATTTTACATAACCTTTATTTTACCCCACAGAAATGTCAGCAAATGAGTCATCAACAATTTTCTGTCTGCTTCAGGTGTCATAGGGCTGAAGGTTCTTTACTACACCTGTAGTTGGACTATGAGAAGACTGTATCATTTTAGGCCTCTCTCAAACTGTATCTGGACCCATTTTTTTGATTTAACAACTGCTTTTACCCTGGAAAGTTTTTAGTGGAGTATATTCAGGGACTTCCTGTGGGTTTTTGATGGGGGTATATAGCCCTGATTTCTGCAGCTGCAAAGATAGTACTCCTTCAACTTTGGTTTTCAGACACTATTCCATCTTAGGAAGAATGGCATGCTGAACTCCTCAGCACCTTAAATGCTGAACTACACATTGCTCATATTCGGCACCAATCACAGGTGTTTTTGAAGGTATGTTGATGGCAGGGTGAAAACCCATTAGCAAAATTCTGCACAGTGACAGTTTTGACAAGATTTGAAACTGTCACTGTGGAGGACCCACTGGTGAAATTTCACCCTTTCACCGACTTTTGCCCCACCTTCACATTAACTCCAACTGGAGTTAACAATCCTAATGAAGGGGGGTGCGGGGTCACAGCCCTCCACATGCGGGGTTTGGCAGGGCATAGCCCCCCAGTAGAAAAATAACCAATGTCTGACAGGCAAAATTTCACCTGTTGACATCGAGGATGTCTCTATGCCATACGTTGACAACAATGTTGTTGTGTCGGCATAGGTAAAATGTTTTTGAACAATTAGGGCATTCAATATGCATGGTTACTTACTATTTAACTTATTTGTAGCTTTTTCTTTAATGTTATTATGATTTGCTATGTTGAACACTGAAATTGTTTCATTTTTATTTGTATTTTGGATGTTTCCTACCTATTGATGTTCAGGGGCAGCACTCAGGGGGTGGAAGGGATGGTTGTGGGTTTCTTGTTCCCTGTTTGTATTTGCTGTAGTATTTTAATGTTTCCCACTGTTTAATTGTTACTTGAGTTCTTTGTATGTATTTTTCTTTAAAATTAATAAAGCATATGAAATTAAAAACAGAAAATGGATTACAAAGGATATAGTATGCAAAAGTTAGTTTTGCATATTATAATTGACTTTTTTATGACTGTAAGCACAATTAGTAAAGTCTACTGAAATTCAATATAGTCTGTCTGCAATATATTGGAAACAATGAATCCATAGAGTCCTAATATTACAATGTTGTATTTAGTGTTAAAAATTACGTTAAGCATACATTTAGGTTTCTACACAAACCTGAGAAAGCACGGCAAATGAATATGAGAGATAAAAAAAACACAAGTATTTGGGGAAATGTGCTGTGGTGTTTAGGGTTAATGATATGGTATTACATAAAAAGAACCAACATTTATAGCACTTGTTAATACACATTGTATCCCAAAATGCTTTACAAGCAATTCTAGACAGGTAGTGATGTGACTGAACATGTAATGGCACACATCAACACTAACACACAGCCTTGGACAATTTCATGAACCAGTTTTATGGAAAGGGGAATGTTGGCCAGGACAATCAGGGAAAATCACCTACTCTTGAGCAATGTTCCTTGGGTTCTTTTACTTCCACCTGGACACCCATCCGGACAGCACCAGAGATGGGTATATGGAACCTCAGTTTAATATCTTATCCAAAGGACTGTACACCCTGACAGTACAGCGCCCCCTATTACTGCACTCAGGTGTCAGCATTGAAGATATGAGCCTAATCCCAGTGTGGGACTAGAACCCACAACCTTTGGGCCCAGAGGCAGATGTGCTAACAACTGAGCCACACTGACACCTAATAATACTGGAGTATGGGAAGATAGGGGTTACATACTTTAATTGTTTGTAGATGTGGACAGACAAGTAAACTGGCTAAGGAGATGTATAAATCAAACAATTTATAACATTTAAGAACTGCAGTTTAGAATGTGGAATGGTACAATGTTTGATTAATTTGTTTTGAACTCTTAATCACAATGATACATACAATTTTTTATTTATGATATTTATACACATTATGAATCTCATGCCAGATGTAGAAAATTGACATATATTATGGAATGAATCTCATACCAGATGTAGAAAATTGACATATATTATGGAATGAGGTATGTAGTTTTTGGAATGTAAATAATAATTATACACAGTATTTATTATGTTTTTACTATTTTTATGTTCTAAATATATGTAAAGTCCAAGATGAAGTAACCTTGAGTAATGAAACATTGGCCATGTGTTTAAATTATGTGATTGTCTCTAAAAAATTAATTGAAGGAATAAAAGTAAAATGTATTGGTATTTAACACTGGTGAATATGTTTCCTTCTCTAGTATTTATTGTTATATTTACTGGTTATTGGAACACACCTTTCCTGGTTGTTTTGTCTTTTTAGGGAGTGGGCAACACTAAGGGCTTATAAGGAAACATTTAGGGTTAAAACCATTTTATTAATTATTAATCATCAGTGCTCATTTGCCCAATCAACATTAAGAAAAATCCATTTGTGAGGACCTAAAATAACCATGCCAAGACCTCATAGAGTTTGAGTAAAGTAGAATGTTTCACTTTGGAAATTGTTTTTATTCTGCAATTTTTTTTTTATTTTAATGTATGTTTTTGTGGACACAGAGTGTTTCTTACTGGTACAAGAGTGTTACCTTCTTACTGTACAGACAGTTGCAGCACTTGGCATGGTCAGAAATTTTCTGACATTTATGTGATACCTGTAGAGAAATTCCCTGCCTACCTGCAGTACTCCTATACAGCCACCTGAGAAACTCTATTTAGAAATACTATGAAATGTAAGGAAACACCTGAACACATCTTTTTTTGTAACTGTATGTACTTATTGTGCCAGAATTGCTCACCTTCCACTTACTGTCCTCCCACCCAAAGGATGTGTGCAGAGACTCTGTTTTTACCCATCAGAGACATAGAAACATAGCAATCTGCCAGCAGAATAAGGCCTTATGGTCTACTGAGTCTTCCCAGAGTGGTGCCTATGCAACTATTGTAAGTTCCATGATGCTTCACCGCTCCTTCCCAGACATCTTCACCTTCCCCTAAATGTTATCCCATCCCTTCTTTAAGCTATCCATGGAGTTTGCACTTACAGTTCCATACCTTACCACTCTCTCCATCAAGCAGTACCTGCTCTTATCCCCTGGAACCTGCCAACAGACAGTTTTCTTGCTGTTTCCCCTCATTTGTTTGTCACTTGTCCAGAACAGGTCATTAAGGTCTACCTTTTTGATGTTGTTCAGGCATTTAAAAGTCTCTATCAAGTTCACCATCTCATCTTTATCCTGCAGTGAGTACCTATTCAGGTTCTAAATCCTTTGTTTATTGGTATGCCCCTGCTATCCATGAATCCTTCTGACCAGCCTTTATTACAATGCCTCCAGCTAATTATTGTCCTTTTTGTTGCATAGTGTGAGCTCCTGAACTGTACACAATACTCCAGGTGCATTTGCACCAAAGATCTATACAGCGGCAGTGTGACCTCCTTCCATCTGCTTGTCAATCCCCTGCTTATGCAACCCAGCATGCTGTATGCCTTCCCTACTGCTCTGTGTGACCATATAAACACATACAGTAATATGGAGGCAGTGGGATCCAGTGGGTAGAGCACAGAACTGTAAACAGCTTCCAACCTCTCATAAGACACTCACTTTGTGACCTTGAGCAAGTCTCTTTATATCCCTCCCCTTCAGTTCACCCTAATATAGAACAGGGCAAGAGAAGGACACTAATGTAAATGATCCATTGCATATCAACAGGTAGAGATGTAAAGTTTTACTTCACCTGCAACATGCCAGTGAAACTGTGAAATTCAGCTTCATGAATTGCCCACTTTGCCACTGCATAATGAGTTTTCCTTGGGAAGAGGCCCTTTTTCAGGAGACATCAGTCAAAATCATGGTAAAGCTGCAACTTCGCTGGCAAACTGACATGACTCCACCTGAAAACATACCACTTCGCCTGCCAAAAGTTGCATGAATTTGGCAAACTTTGTGAATGAATTCACGAAACAAAGTCTGCCAACTTGCACATCTCTATCAACAGGGCTGTCCAAGGTAAATGCATTACAAATAAGTAAATGGGTATATTGTGAGGGGTATAAAGATAACTTTCAGCCTGCACTCAGTGGGGCTACATGATTTCATTACATGTTTAATTTGCTGATATTTCAGACAATGTGCCAAAGTTAGTATTAGAAGGTAAAAGTACAAATGCATCAAGTGACTTTCTCCACTGAGTTGGTGGTGATCCAGTACAGATAAATACATTATTGTGGTACAAGTAATGAAGTAATTAAAGGTTAGTAAGGAGGAACAACCAAATGTGCACATTTTTGACCCCAGCTGTACCTGAAATAGACCTTGGTCAAATGCACCATAAATGGTTATCAAAACAAATAACTAACCAAATAATTAAATAGCTAAATAATGAATGAATGATTAAATTAATATATGAATGAACCAATGCTAGAAATCAGAGAGGAACAGCTGATACTCTCCAGCTCCTGAATGCTTTGCTCATAGATTTATGCTTAGAAGCAACAATACATCTGTGGCGGAGTTAGGCTACACCCTCGGCTGTGACTGATGGACCACTTTTCTATCTCTTTATTTCCTAGCTACCAAAACTTCTGTTGAGAAACAGTTAATGCTTTTCTCTTTGCTTTTCTTCTTTTTCTCCCCTACCCTAGTTTAGCCACCTAGCATAGCTTTTTACTATCCCTACTAAACTTCCTACTAGTTATCTCTTTTCATTCTTTTCCCATTTCCATCTATTTAGTCCCTGGAATGATGCGAAACACCCAGAGAGGTGTTGTGTAAAGTGCATTTTGTGTACAAAAAGCATGATGGCTATTTTGAATAGTAATAAATACAGTTAATAAAGCCTTTTTAAAGAAAAATGATTCAGAAGCCATATTGAACTAATCTTTTCATGATTAGTATAGTCCAAGAGCAGAGCCATTCTTGATGCCCTACAGGTGGCATGCCTCAGACAGCTAGTTTTGGAACCCACTTGTGAGGGAGCAATCTTAGACCTAATACTCTCAAATGGGGGTAGTGAGAGGACCTCAGATCTAGAAGTGGGTAGCCATCTGGGAACAAGTGACCACCACCTGATAAACTCAGCTACAGAGTCAAACCATACAAAAGTGAGGGTACTGGACTTCAGGAGGGCTGACTTTGGCAAGATGGGAGAGTGCCTTAGAAAAGCACTAGCAAACAGGCTAGAGAGAGGAGTGGAGCAACAATGGGGAAACATCAAAACTGCCATCACAGAGGCAACAAGCCTTTGTGTGAAGCAAATAAACAAATCAAAATGAAGGAAAAAAACACTATGGTTCTCAAAAGAGGTGGTGGGGAAGGTCAGGGAGAAAAAGGCAGCATTCAGGAAGTACAGTATAAGGAAACGTAGAAGGAGCAGGACAGAGAGCTGTACCAGTTAAGGCAGAAGGAAGCAGGGAGGGAAGTTAGGATAGCAAAGGCCCAAACTGAGGAAAAGATAGCCAACTCAGTTAAGAAGGGGGATAAAACCTTTTATAGGTACATCAGGGAACATAGAAAGACAAAGGGAGGGATAGTGAGGCTGAATAGAATGGACGGTGGGTGGGCAGAGAGGGACAGAGACAAAGCAGGGATACTGAATGAATACTTCTGCTCAGTATTCACAAAAGAGGAGGTGGGGGAGGTGCCTAATCCAGTTAACAGAAGCACTCTGGATAGGGGGGTCAATCCCAGTCCTTTCACAGAAGAATGGGTTCTGAAAGAACTCCTAAAACTGAAGGTGGACAAAGCAATGGGGCCTGATGGAATTTACCCCAGAAATCTAAAATAATTAAGGGACGAACTAGTGAAACCACTGACTACCATTTTTAACAAGTCATGGGAGGATGGTGTGGTACCTGAGGACTGGGGGAAGGAGGATGTGATTCCCCTTCACAAAAGTGGGACAAAGACAGAGGCAGGAAACTACAGACCTGTCAGGTTGACCTATGTGGTAGGGAGAGTGATGGAAACATTTCTCAAGGAAAGAATTGTTGAGTACCTAGAGGCCAGTGGGACACTGGACCCAAGGCAGCATGGGTTCACAGTGGGAAGGTCATGTCAGACAAATCTAATTGATTTCTTTGACGGGGTGATCAAAGTAATAGGCTGTGGACATGGCCTACCTAGACTTTAGCAAGGCATTTGACACAGTCACACACACAAGATTAATAGTCAAATTAACCAGCCTGGGAGTGGGTCCCAGGGTGGTAGCCTGGGTAAAACATCAGCTGGACAACAGGACACAGAAGGTAATTGTAAATGGAGTCCACTCTGAAGAAAGAGGGGTTACTAGTGGGGTACTGCAGGGTTCAGTATTGGGGCCAGTACTTTTTAATGTCTTTATAAGTGACACTGCAGAAGGCCTGGAAGGAAAAGTATGCCTCTTTGCAGATGACACAAAGATCTGTAACAGGGTTGATACACAAGGAGGCATGGAAAGGATGAGAAGGGACTTGACAAGGTTGGAGGAATGGTCAGAAGTATGGCAGCTTGAATTCAATGCAAAGAAGTGCAAAATAATGCACCTGGGAAGCAAAAATCCAGGGAAAGATTACACAATGGGGGGTAGTAACAATAACAAAAATGGAAAGGGACCCGGGGGTAATCATATCAGATAACCTTAAGGTTAGCAAGCAATGTAAGAAGGCAGAAGGGAGGGCTGGGGGTTACTGGGATGTATAGGGAGAGGCATCACCAGCAGAAAACAGGAAGTTGTCATCCCTCTGTACAGACAGTTGGTGAGATCCCATCTAGAGTACTGCATCCAGTTCTGGAGACCCCATCTCCACAAGGACATAGACAGGATTGAGGCAGTCCAGAGGAGGGCAACTAAAATTGTGCAGGGTCTGCAAGAGAAGCCATACAAGGAGAGACTAAAGGAGCTTAATATGTATACCCTTGAGGAAAGAAGAGAGAGGTGGGACATGATAGAAACTTTCAAGTACATCAGTGGAATCAACAAAGTCCAAGAGGGTAGATTCTTTCAGAAAAAGAGATGAGCAAGAACAAGGGGACGCAATTTGAAAATGGGGGGGGGTTCAGTGGCAATATGAGGAAGTATTCTTTTCACAGAGAGGGTGGTTAATGTATGGAATAGCCTTCCTGAGGAGGTTGTGGGGTCTAAAACTGTGAGAGAATTCAAGAATGCATGGGACAGACATAAAGCAATTTTTGTAGGGGGTAGGAAGAAATAGGCTGTTGGTTAACTAGGATCTGCAGCTTATCCTGTAGGTAGGGAAATGGGCAGACTAGGTGGGCCAAGCGGTCCTTATCTGCCATCAAAGTCTATGTTTCTATGTTTCTATAAGAAATCTTTGAGGTATTTTCATAAATTCGTATTACAAACCAGTTACTGTATGAAGCTAAACAAAAACTGTGGTATGCTTTATGAAAGTGCTTAATCATTACGAATCAGAGATACAGAGAGTCAATATCTGTGGAGATATACACTGTCCCTTTAATTGAACTAGGAAGTCCCCTGGAACAAACAAACTCCCTTGGTTTTAAAACAGCATGTCCAGACATGTAACAGCATGTTCTTACATGAAACGAGAAAGGGCTTTGTCAGGTGAGCCCACCAAAAGATGTAAAACCTCTTCAC
The DNA here is from genome assembly GCA_016271365.2 of Neoceratodus forsteri. NCBI lineage: Eukaryota > Metazoa > Chordata > Ceratodontiformes > Ceratodontidae > Neoceratodus > Neoceratodus forsteri. The sequence goes on from CM057449.1 coordinate 380,400,727, forward strand.
TGAGTTTACTTCAGTTCAGTCCAGTGGCGCTCAGCCCTGAAAGAGAGGAGAGAGGTTCTACTGCTACTGTAGACAAGCTGCTGAATGCAGATTAAAAGTACCTTAGGAGCTCTAAGATCCAGGACTGCAATATGTGAGAAACTACTGATGTTAAGTAGTGAGGTTTTTTTGCAATTTTTTTTTGGCTTTCATTTATTATTTTTCTAACTTTGGAAAAATAAATATCACACCATGGTGTGTTTTAAACCTGTCAATTTGCCTCATCTGCAGTTTATTCCCACAGGCTGTGACAATATCACAATATAGGTACTGTTAATTAGTATGACTCAGCAAATAAATATTTTGATTGTCAGGATTCACCATTAGTAAAATAAGAAAAATCTATTTTTTATAAAATAAATTTTGCAGCTGTGCCCATCCCCCACCATCTCCATCTGTTTCAATGTATTCCTAGAATTCAGAGGCCCTTCTTTCCTCGCAACTTTTACCTAGTGTTTATTGGCACTCCCAGAGTACCCCAAGCCCCCACTATGGTCCCGTGATGGTGACTGATGCAGTCTTTCACATGCCACCATTGATGACTGACATTGGACTGAAAATAATGCAAACTGCTAATATTGCAATTTACTTTCTTTGCAATCAGCTGAGAAACAGCCATGCAAGTGAGTGGTTGGGAGTGTTACCATTACAGGACTGTGAGGAGGGCTTGAGGAGCTCTAAGGGATTGGAGTGCCTATAGACTCCAAAGATAACTTGGAAAGAGGTGAAGGGATAGAGGGAAGGGGTGCCACTGGACCACAAGGAAAACCTGGAAAGAGATGGCAAGAGGAATGAGGTGCCATGGACCACAAGGAAAATGTGGATAGGGTTGTTGAGAGGAAAAAGAGTGCCACTGAACACAATGAAGTACTTAGAAAGGGGGGGTTCTCTAGCTAAAGGACTTACATGGGAATGGGAAGAGTGAAAGGCTGCCACTCTGGACACCAGGGAGTTCTTAGAAAATGACAGGAGTAGGAGGGGATGACACTAAACACCAGGGAGAACTTGTGGTGGACAGGGAGTGGGAGACAGTGACACTTGTTGCCATGGTTTAGTCAGAAAAGGATAGAGAGGAGGTGACAGTGAATACCATGGAGTGCTTGGGATGAAGATAAAGTTCAATGGGGCAAAAAAATGTGCTTGTCACTCCATGAGTTTAGGTAACAAACATCTTTGTTTTGGCTTTAGTTATTCATTTAGTTAGTTATTGATTGATTTCCATGTATTTACCCAAGTTAGCCTAGCTGATGTACATCATCTTGTTTCCAGTGGCCACCTACACCTACCCATTTCCACAGATGGTGTACTGGAGCTCTAAGAGGTTTTGTGACCTCCCTAGGTCATAGTGAGTATTTGGTTGTAGATGTCAGGTATTATGCAATAAATCTCTCTTAGAGGCATACAAGGCAGACTATCCAAAGGGTATGTATTTCTCATTATTAACCCCACCCTCTGTTGTGCCTGACTGCTTAAATACAGTATACTCCTTTAAATCTCTGAGTCAGAAGTACAGGATTTAATACCCATAATAATAATATTTAATATATGTATTCTGCAATCTGCCAGGGGTCTGAGCACACTACAAAATTAAAAACCACAATAAACAAAACCAAACCCCAAGTAAAACTGCTGAATACTTTGAATACTTCAGCATTTAAAATTACTTAGAACCAAAATGTAAATTTTAAAATGCAGAATGTAAAATATAGGGTGGCTCTCAATTGATAAGACACATTGTAAAAACATAAGCTATCAGCCAGATGAGTGGCTTGGTGGCAGCACTATCACCTGCCATGTTGGCAACCCAGGTTCAGCAGCAGACTCAGCTCGCTTGTGGGTGAGTCAGGGTAAGAGGATCAAGAGTCCAAGGGACTTCTCTCCTCTCCTCTCCCAGGAAGGGGAGAACATGCACTCTACTCTTTGCCTGCCATGTAGGGAGGGTTAGGTAGCAGTACAGTGTTAGAAATATTGAGGGTGGACTGCTGGTGGTGCAAAATGGATGTAGCCTCCCATGAACCTGTGTCTGCATCCTAGGGTGCTTGGCAGTCAGGAGAGAAAAGTGGTGAAAATCAGCAGGGGACCAAGCAGGGTGATGGATCAGTTGGCCACAGTTTCAACACCAGTCAACTAGGTTACCTCGCTGGAGCAATCTAGATTGTGTTCTGGGGTCCTGGCTAGCCCAGAAGGCCCTACAATGAGGGGAAATGCTTGGGAAAAACCAGAGGAGGAGGTAAGTCATAGGGATGGTGGAGTGGTGGGGCTGGGCTGACTGAAGCCTGATAGGGGCCGATCCCCAGAAGACAAAGAACTTTATTGAAAAAACATATATGGGCTGGCAGTATAGTCTAGAGGTTAGAGTAACAAGCTATGAATGAGCTTGGTACAACCAGCAGACAGACCTGGGTTTGAATCCCACCACCTCCACTTACATACTGTGTGACTCTGATCAAGTCACTCAACCTCCCCAGTGCTCCTGGGTCACTCCTGAAAACAGGCACCTGTGCCTATTGGACCTTACCAGGTTTACAATGAATGAAATAAAAATATGACTTTAGAATGGATGAAACCCTTAAAGCAATTTTTCTGATTTCCAGGCAAGATTCACAATCCATTTCAGCAGAACTCAGTTACACAAAATGTCCCATAAATTTGGATTTCTGGACATTCCAATTTTTATTATTGAATTTATTTTGCATGAAAATAGGCTTTCGGTCATTAAGACCTTTTATGTTCCTGTTCTTCCTGCCTTAAAGTAACAATCCTCTGCTTAACAACCTATGGTACATGGTTGCCACCACATCTATTGGAAATTTCAAAAGTGGACATTGTAATGCATGTTCTTATAAATATAACACAAATTCTTTTGTCCATCTGAAAGGTAGGAAGTGTTGAAAAATTAATCAGTTTATTAACTGTAGCAGAACTTGGATCATCTATGTTTTGTCTTGCCCTGAGCAGCCCTCTATGGGGAACAAATAATGATAGAACTAAAAATCGACATAGGGGAACACAATATTGCAGTTAGAACACAGAGTACACAATATGCCATGGCACGACATTTCAAAGAGGTAAGGCATGGATCAACAGCTGTATTAAAATTTGTGGGAATATAAAAAGTGGAACTAGGCATGCATGGGGGTGACTTAGTCAAAAAGCTCCTCCAGCAGGAGGCTTATTGGATCTCTACCCTGGGAACAATAATGCCTTTTGGATATAATGATGAACCACCCCTCCATGACTTTATATGACTTTTCCTAGAGAGGATTTAATGATGGCTTCTCTGTGACTGTTACCATGCTCTGGACTATAGTGGACATTGCAATTTTTTTGAATTTTGAATTGACCATTTTTCCCCATAGGTGTTATTTTCAGGTTTGGTGATTCAGTGCTAACCCCCTTTTTATTTTTCAGGATGTATTCTGAATGAAATGATATTCTTAATTTTTTTTATCTTTGTTGTCTAGTCTTGTAAGTGTATATTTGTCTTTTTGAACAATTTTGCACATCCTTGCTCTTTCGTACATATTTAGTATTTTGATCATGCACTTTCTATATGCACATTTGCACTCTTTAACTGTAATATTTATTGCTTGTGTTTGTCATGTACATTCTGTGCCTTTAACTGTTTCCTTATTTATTGCCACCAGTAGGGCAGCATGACACTCTTAAGAAGATGTCATTGTCCCACCGGTGCAGCGGTGGTGCTACCCCTTGCAATGCCAGTGACCTGGGTTCAGGAACGAGCCCGGGGAGCTGGAGAGCTGGCTGGTGAGGGGAGGTGGAGCATCCACAGGACTGCTTGTCTTCCCTAGGGAGGGTGGAGGGGAGGCCCATGGCTGGACTGACCTCTATTGGAGGCTGGGGGCACTGCAGCTCAGTGCCACAGCAATTCGGTAGGACCATGGTTGACATTGGCACATGTCTTGACATCATGGCACAACCAAATCTCCAAAGAAAAGAGGAAATAGCCCTGCATATGCTCTGGGAGATGGGCCCCAGTGTTATGTCAGGGAATGGATGGGCCACCTGACAAGTTGGATGATGGCTGGAGGATCAGTGGTCTCCTCCTATCCCCCGGGGGGGTTATACGTGGCTGGGTCAAGCCCTTCATTACACCACTGGGATCACCATTGGGGACCCCAAGAAAGGGAGCAGGCAAGGAGACAAGAGAGGAGGCATAAATACTAAGCTGAAAAAAAGAAGACGTCATTGTAATGCTGAAACGTCAGGGTGTATCTTAGTGGCGTGCAGTTGTTGGCATGGTTGATCTGCAAGCATCTTGTTAGCAAATTTTGCAGCTTGAGCCACACAGCATGCAAAGCATACTGGTTTTTCCATATTGATGGCATTTCGTGAATTTCACAGAGTGGATTCTATGTATGGGATGCCCTTAGATTCCTGCCTACAGAATTTGAAAATTGATGAGGTATGTATGCCAGCTGTGTTGTTTTCCCAGGTGTAGTATGCCTCTTTAAAACTCATTAAAAAGTGAGAAGTATTTTGGCACTATTATAAAATGTTTTGGACTCTTTTATAAATATTACACAAAGGTGCTGACCCAGTTTTTTTGGTTGCCACCATGCGACCTTTCATTTTTTCGAAATGTACTTTTTGCCGCTGGGTATGTGCACCATAGCAGGCTGCTGAGTCCCTGGTTTGTGGTTTCTGCATATTGATATGTTTACTTGTGGGATGAGTGACTTTGTGTGAGATCAGCAACAAAATGGCTTCTGCAGCAGTTAACATTGAACTTATCTCTTTTATGGATGAGACAGGAGAAGATATTGCTTTCTTCTTTGTACAGATTGAGGAAATGTTTAAATCAAACAGCACTACATATATCATTAATGATGAAGTTAAAACACTAGAATGTCTAAAAAAGAAATAAATTACACTTCTCCTCCATGCAATCTCCATGTCATAGTAGTGGAGAGAAAAATGAATCCCGAGAGGATTAAAAAAATCAGACCCCACCGTCTTTTGGTACAGATGACCCTGAAATGATGAGAGACTGGGAAAGAGTTAAAAAAAATGTAGCCATGATTTAATATTGCTTGTGATAAAAAAAATCTAAGAAAGAATATACTAAACTGTCTGAACAAATTAAGGAGCTAGAAACAAAAACGAGTAGCAGTTATACTGCAGAACAACTGGCCAATATAAAAGAAAAAATAGAAACCCAACTCTCTAAATATAAAAAAGAACTAATTGCAAACAAAGCAAATATAATAAAAATGCTACTGATTACAATGACGGTACAATATATATATGGCATGGATCACGGAAGAGGTTTTACTATAAAACATTCTTTACAGAGGTATTTGCTTAGGAGGGAGGTGAAATATCATCTGGTATGAAAAGTGAAGTAAACGATGCATCTGTTTCAGAATCCACTGGTACATGTCACAAAAAAAATGATTTTTTTTTACCCCATATGGGGGCAACAGCCGTACCACTGGAGATCAGGTGCCCCAGACATTAAGGAGGTAGAAGGGGAGCAGGAATAGGTGGAGGGACAAGAGGAAACAGAGGAGGCACAGGGAGGGAAACTATGGCCAAGGTCATCAACAATGGGGCCAGGTGACATACTTCCCCAGACAAAGGAACAACTAAATTGGAGGTCATGAACCTATTAGATAACACGTTTACTGTGGCACAAATTGCTCTCAAGAGAAGAAGTCTCAGTCTTTTTCCCACTAACACCCTAAACCTGTTCAGCATAACAGTTGATTTGTTCTATTTTTTTATCAGTTACAGCTGAAAGAATTTTTGGGGCAGAAATACAAAATATGGAAAGTGTATAAACTACCAGTTAAAACAGTAGAGAAATATTTAGAGAGATAGCATGATTTTAAGGGTGCGGTCACAATTCTGTTCTGCCACAGCTAATCCAATCCTTTTGATGTATTGTAAATCAGTGGAAGTGAAATTGACAATATTGTTAAAAAATGTAAAAGAAAAAAGTTACAGAATATATCCCAAGGGGAAGGAATTGCTTTGGAACAATTGTCAAAAATGAGTGATATAATACATCCAGTAGATACTGTAAGTGTGGGAGGGGGCAGTGGTTCTTTGTAATAGAAATTATTATATTTTAGAAGCCATGAGACAACTGAGTGAAGAAAGCTTCTACATAGAGGGATTCTTAACAGGGATCCAACAAAATAATTAAAAATGAAGGCAGAGTACATGATCAATGCTGTATTTGTGAACTGTTGGATAACAGAAAAAGAAGCCAACTCTCTAATAGTACCCCCCCCCAAAACAAAAACCCTTTACCTGCTGCCCAGCCATCATAAGAAGAAAATATGTGTTCCAGGAAGACCGACAGTTTTATTAAACAGGGGCAGTAACAGAAACCTTGTCTAAATATTTAGATGAATTTATTAGAAAAAAACAATTCCCTGTATAGTCTTCTATGTGAAACATATTAATTACAAAGTTTATATTCTTGATGATGTCAGAGTGAAGGAAAATGATATGTTTATGTGTACTGACACTGAGAGTTTGTACAGTAATATCCCACATGAGAGGGGATTACAGTCCATCCCAAAAGCCATAAGGAGATGTAACCCTACTGCAGTGCCTGCTAATGATTTCATTTTGGAAACTGCAAGATTTGTACTTGAGTCCAGTTATTTTCTTTATGATCAGAAATATTATACTCAAGTTAAAAGAACATCCATGGGGACTACTTTCACCCCCAGTGTGGCAAACTTATATGTTACAGACTGGGAAAAAGATTACGTATATAAAATGAATGAAATATGCATGTCACCAATTTTATACTGTGGAAGGGTTACTTCGACAATATTTTTGTCATATGGAGAGGTGGAGAAAATGAACTGTTGGATTTTATGAATTATTTAAACTTGACTAGTCAACAACTAAAATTTACCTCTGAAGTACATAACCTTGTGTAAACTTTCTGGACCTTGCTATATTTAATGATAGAGATAAACTGAAATCCCAAATCTACAGAAAACCCTCCTCCAAGATTACCCTGTTAAGGGCTGACAGCTACCATACACCGTCTTTAATAAAAAACAAGTCAATGGGTAAATTCCTGAGATTAAAATGGACATGCACAAATGATTCAGATGCTGAACAAGCCTGTCAAAGATATGGCAATGAAGATTCAAAAACATAAAGTCCTGCAGAGACAATACTGACTCCACTTATAATTATGCAAAACATTGTGACAGGTGTTTGGTCCTGAGACAAAAGCACCCACATCAAGAAATACACACAAAATATCAACAATAAAAATGTCTTACGGTTCATTAACATAGGATGCAGACAAAAAACACCTTCTGTATCAGCCTTTAGACACAGTGAAACCATGGATAGCTAATGTGTGACATCATGGCTATAGTGACTTGGAACCTTATGTGTTTCATTCAGGCACCCTCAACTCTGAGGAAGCTTGGGGATGCCAGAGCAAAATATCAGGTTCTGTGTTGCCATAGTCATGATGTCACACAGTCACCATTAGAGGGTTTACGCCATGTATAGGCCAATAAAGAAAGTGGTGTTTATCTGCACACTACAGTATGTTAATTAAAGAAAAGGTATTTTTACTATTGCCATTTTGAGTGTACTATATTTCATGCTGTGTATGCTTTGATTTTTCATCTCTTTGTATCTAAGCATGATTCTTTAGCACCACAGCTGATTCCTTGTGCTTGCCTGTTTTTGTTTTGGGGTCATGACAGAAAATCAACAAATTCAAAGGGAACAACAAAATAATTGACAACCTATTGTACTTTCGTTACCCAGTACAACCCTGAGGCTGCAAAGATAGGAGGGCAATAATAAAATATTGGCATGTTTTAAATGTGGATTCAAAATTGGGAAGCCTCATAGTACAAAAGCCAAGAGTGGGATACTGAAGGGGCAAGAACACGAGACAGATTAGTACATTCAGTACTCCCCAAACAACCTATGTGAACATGGCTACCACCATCCCCTGTGGGAAATTACAAATGTGGACATTGTAGTGCATGTTTTAATACATACTGTATAACACAAATTATCTTGTCCCTCTGAGAAGTGGAAAGCATTATGCAATTAATTAGTTCATTAATTGTAACATGACTGGAGTAATCTAATATTTTATCTTGCCCCTGTGGATCTCTTTATATGGAAGAAAGAGAGAACTGAAAATCCACATGGGGAACAGAAGTCTGCAAATAGAATAAAGAGTACACAATATATCATGACAAGATATTTCATTGAGTGGAGGCATGGGTAAATAGGTGCATTACAATTTGTGGGAAGAGAAAATGTGGAACTAGGCATGTGTGGGGGTGACTCAGTCAAGACGTTAGTCCAATGGGAGGTTTACTGGATCTCTACAATGGGAACACTAATGCCTTTTGGATGTAATGATGATTTAACTACCCCAGCATGCCTTTATATGACTTTTCCTAGAGTAGATTTAATGATGGCTTCTCTGTGACTGCTACTTTGCTGTGGACTATAGTGGACATTGCAATTTTTTTTTTGAAATGTTGGCTTTTTTTTCCCCATTGGTGCTTTAAAATTAACTTTTTTCAGGTTTAATAATCTGGTGCTAACCCCATTTTGTTTTTAAGAAAGTGATTCTGAACAAAATGAGATTCTGAATGAAATGAGATTCTTAATGTTTTTTATCTCTGTTGTCTAGTCTTGTTAGTATATATTTGTCTTTTTGCACAATTTTGCACAATCTTGTTCTTTTGCACATATCTAGCGCTTTCCTCATGCACTTTCTATATACATTGTTTGCGATCTTTATCTATAGTATTGATTTCTTGTTTTTTTCATGTATGTCCTGTGTCTCTAAATGATGCTTTATTTATTGCCATCCATATGGCAGCACAGCACTCTGGAGAAGACTTCATTGCAATGCTGCAACATCAGGGCATGACTTAGTGGTGTGCAGTGGTCAGTATGGTTAGTCCATGAGTGTCTTGTTAGCAAATTTTTCAGCTTGAACCATATAGCATGCAAAATGTCAGGTTACATGTTGCAAAGCATACAGGTTATTCCATATTGATGACCTTTTGCAAATATTGCATTGTGGATTTATAAATGGGAAACCATTAGATACCTGCCTACAGATTTTGAAAATCGATATAAGATGCTCACCAATTGCGATGTTTTCATCTGTGGTATGCCTCTTTAAAACTCACTGAAGAAGTTCAAAGCTTTTTGGCACTATTACAAAATGTTTCAGACTCTTTTATAAGAATTAAATAGAGGTGGTGACCAAGTTATTGGTTGTTGCCACCATGTAATACTTGGTTTTTTGAAAATGCCCTCTGCTTATGACATCAGAATAATTTCCTTAGCAACAGTTTGTGATGTTATAGCACAGAACTATGCCTTTAAGGCAGGAAAAGCAGTAGGATTAGATGAAGTCTAAGGGGTAAAGAGCCTGTTTCTCTCCAGATGGTGTAATGATCAAATTGTGGATGTGTCCAATTAATAATTTTGTTTGAGAGCCAGATGATTTAAAGGAGAACCATCAACCACACTAAGCAATACCACTATTCTGTAACGCAAATGATTAATACATTTTGTAATTCACAAGAGATGATTTAAGGGTGAACCATCAATCTCATTACTTGTTACTAGGAATGCTTTTCAAGATTTCTACATCATAGTTATTTTATTTCTAATGCTGATCTAATTCTGAGCTACAAAGCGGCAATGTTATGCACTAACCCATTGTATAAGTGAATTTCCAGACCACAGGCTGGAGGTTCAATGTCACTTTAGTGATGGAATTACAGCGATGACAAGTATGGTGATGGACACTTTGGCGATGGCAATAACAGTGATGGTAAGTGCGGAAACTGCAATAATGGTGACTATTTCTTTTCTGCAGGGGGCTTAGCCCCTTCCACATCCCAATTGCAAGGGGCTTTTCATCTCACCCCCCCTTACTAAGACAATCTACTCTGAGGTCATAGCACCTCAGGAAGGGGGGAATCCAGTACCACCATTATTACCGTCGCCATACTTTCACAGTCACCATAACTGCTATCATCCACTTGATGTCACTCAAATTTTAGTTGCTGTAATTCCATCACTGAAGTGATGTAATACCCAGGCAGCTGACACAAGGAAAAATGTCCAAAACAAAATTAGAATCAAATGAGCATGTTTGTTTTATTAATCAAAAATCCCTAGTCTAATAAAAGATTGCAAATCTATAGCAGATATTCTGTGAAATACCTGAATGAATATAACTACAGTGTTATGACCATTGACATTATCAGGTGCTTGTACTTTCAGTATTACTATGATTAATATTATGAACAAATGAAATAGTTTTAATTCAAAATAGTTAAGAAAAGTACATGTAATCCTCCCTCCAGATAATGTACATGTACATGTAACTGTAAATATCCTTCCAGATGAGCAATGGTTTAATCACAAAAATTGGATTTCTTTGCTACCATGCTGGTATGCCCAATGTGGCAATTTTTAAATCCCACCACAGATGGACAATTTATTATACCAGTCACAAATTCCTTTGACCTATTAGTTCAGGAGGTAATGCAAGAGGAATGTGAAGAAACAACCAATAATTCTGAGATAGTCGACTGATTCAGAAAACATCCCACAAACCAGAGAGAAATATAACATAAACTCAAACAACACTGCATTTAGTTCTGTAAATTAACCACTAATAATGTTAGACCCATCATTAACTATGACAACTCCATTTTCAGACCTAGGGCTACATGACTCAAATGAGCCACTTGTACATATGGAAACTGAAGTAGAATCACATAGTAAAAAAACAGGTCTTTATTTTGGGTGATTCCATTGTAAAGGGGCTTGACAGGACAATTTGCAATAATGACAAAGAACACAGGAATATGTCTAGTTTTAGGGGGCAACAATAAATTACATTGCTAAAATGTCTGGAGACATACTATATCAGTGGAATATTGATAAATTAGTGATCATACATGCTAGGGCTAACAATGTGCTGTAGCAACATACGCCACAGATTAAACAGGAAGAATTTAACCTAACTGACAAATCAGAGGACCTGGGATGTGAATTTGCTTTTTCAGAAATTTTACCAATTGTGAAAGCTACATATCAGCAAACATGTAAGCTAAAGCAGATTAATAATTGGCATAGACAATGGTGCATGAAGCAGGAAATAGGGTGTGTCACACACTGGGAGGAATTTGTTAACAATGACTTCTTGTACAGCAAAGATGGGCTGCACTTGAGCAAATTAGGATCTCAGCTTCTTGGAAAACATTTAAATGAATACATAGATGTTCATTTAAACTAAGTTGTAGGGGGGCTATTTCAAAAACTCACACAGGAACCCGATCATACCCACTACCACTCTTTAGCGCAGCCACTAATAAAAGATCAATAAAAATGATAAGAAATCAAAAACAAAAAAACACAAAGAAGTGAAAAAAAATTAAAAAGACTCAGAAGACAGAGGTGCATACTAACCTGACAAACTCTGGTAACAACAGTTTAGACATAAACCTAGGCATGCCTCACAACCCAAAGGAGCTCAAGATTCTGTTGATAAATGCAAGAAGTCTAACCAGTAAAATGGATGAACTAAAGTATATCTTAACAACCAGAAATATTGATATATGCGGTATTACAGAAACTTGGTTCTCAGAAAATGATTGGAACATGGATATACCTGGTCATGCTAAATTCCTAAAGAACAGACAGAATAAAAAGGGTGAGGGCATTGCACTGTACATATCAGCTAAGCTCAAGAGCTATCAGATATGCTTGGAAGACACAAGTGCTGAAATTTTGTAGACCAGGATAGTAGCTGACCACAAATTTATAACCCTTGGCCTAGGCTATCGGGCTCCTTACTTAGGACCTGAGGAAAACCTTACATTCCTCAAACAAATAGAGACAATAGAAACAACTGATGATCTTATATTAATGGGGGACTTTAACCTCCGAATATAAATTGGTCAACTCTTAGGCCTAGAAACCACTTTTCAACTTGGCTGAGAACAAATAGTCTCACACCCTACCAGAAACAACAATATTCTAGACTTAATATTAACTAATATTAAGGATGTAATCTCACCACCCATTTAATTCCCACCCCTTAGCAACAGTGACCACAATATGCTTGAATGTAATGTCCAAAGACATATTTACAGAAATAAGGGGATAACTAAAATCAGAAACTACCAAAGAGTGGATAATAAAAGTATTAGAACTAATTTAGCCTCATGGAACTGGGAAGAGGATCTGAAAAATCTTGATCTCAAGTAAACTTGGAGTAAAATTAAATCAAGATTTGATTTCTGTATAAACAAATGAGTTCCAGAATGCATCAAATATAGCAATGCTAAACAAAGGATACCTCTCTGGTGGACTAATGAAATTAAATGCACTATCAAAAAAAACCATAGAGCCGACTGTAAATACAGCAAGAATCATAAAGTTTCCAACTGGAACACATTTAAAACATTAGCCAATAAAACAAAAAAACTAATTCGTACAGCCAGAAACAGGTTAGAAGTAAACTTAGCAACAAACGTAAAAGATATTACAAAAAGGTTCTACAATTATATTGGATCTTTCAAAGGAAACCAAAGTGGAATAGGACCATTAAATTCAGATGGTAAAATAATCACAGATGAAAAAGAAATGGCAGAAGAACTAATTTCATATTTTGCTACTATATTTAAACCCAAAGAAAATATAAACAAAAATGCGCTATCTACGGATGACTCACCAATATTATTTACAGAGCAGAATATACTGAAAGCCATCAGTTTACTTAAAGCTAGCTCATCTCCTGGTCTGGATTGTATTAACCCAAAATTCTTAAAATAACTCTCTAAAGAACTTTCAGGATCCTTAACTGTTTTATTTAATACTTCAGTAAAGGAGGGAAATGTAATACAATCCTGGAGAATGGCCAATATTACACCTGTTCTAAAAGGTGGGAACAAACAACTGACACATACAGTAACTACAGACCTATTACTCTAACCTCCCTTATCAGTAAAACCTTAGAAAGACTAATACAATACAGAATTATTGATCATATCAACAGTACTGGATGTGTAGATACAGTATATTACAGCATGGATTTACACCCGGTAGATCATGCTTGACTAACCATATAAACACCTTTGAACCTGTTAGTGATGCCCTAGAAAATGGTATGCCCATGGATGTTGTGTTTCTGGACTATGAAAAAGCATTTAACATAGCCTCCCACAAAATTCTCATCAAACAACTAGTTAAAATAAATCTGGATATAAAACTTATAAAATGGATAGATTCTTGGTTACACAACAGGCAACACAGGGTAGTTAGCTGGTGACATGAGTCTAATTGGAGTCCTGTCTCCAGTGGAGTACCTCAGGGCTCCATATTGGGCCCACTTCTATTTAGCATACTAGTTTCCAATATGCAGACAACAAGAGGAATCTGGATAAACAAATATGCAGATGACTGCAAGCTAGGATGTGTAGTAAATGATGTTCAGTCTGTAGCTACCCTGCAAAATAATCTAAATAAACTTTGTAACTGGGCCACAGATAATAAAATGAATTTCAACATGGCTAAATGTAAGGTTATACATATGGGGAGGAATAACAATTGGGCTCCCTATGTAATGAATAACATAAAGCTCACAATCACAACAAAAGAAAATGACCTGGGTGTCACAATATCTGACAACCTAAAATTTGACATACATACAAATAAAACAGTTAAAACATGCTATGGTATCTTAGGTAGTATTCTGAAGCACATTAAAAGTAGAAAACCTAAAGTTATTCTATCAGCCTCGTACGTCCATATTTGAACTATTGTGCACCGTTTGTGCTCTGACCACAGTAGGTTGCCAAACCATGGTTAAAAAGGTTCAGCGCAGGGTCACTAATAAAATTAACAACATGACTAATAAAGACTATGAATGTAGATTAAAAACACTTGGGGGTATTCTCCTTGGAATATCAATCCCTCAGAGGAGATCTGATTTACACTTTTAAGACTCTCCAGAAAGAGTCCATGTTAGATACAATCTGTTTGGAAAGACAGCAAATAAACAACAATACAAGACCTCATAATCTTAAATTAAAAACTGCCATGAGTAAAACTATGAAGCGTAAGAGATTTTTTACTCAGAGGGTGCCACCTCTATGGAACTCACGTCCTAGTGACATTGTCACAAATACGAGAGTGGAGCAATCCAAAAGAAGACTGGATTTTTACATGGGTAATAACAAGTGTAACTTCCACCGATAACCATGTCGGTGGCAAGTTCTTCATGGGCTAATGCCTTTATGAACTCTTATCCAAGTATGAAACTATGGTGGGAAGATGGTGGCTGTGCTGGGTTGCGGTGTGCAGGAGCTCTAATATGAGCTTCTGTCTCCCAAAATTGAGCATTTTTGCTTTTACTGATTCTGTCAGGAGAGCTAAGCTTTCCACTTTATTTTAGCTTTTATTTAAGCTTTTTAGGGTTCTTTCTTTTTTTTTTTAGTTAGTGAGTGTTGTATTGGGCTCATATGATAGTCAGGTCCGAAGCAATTGAGAAAAGATAGGAGCATAGCATTCAATATTTTAGATAGGGTTTGAGCCTACAGTGCATTGTGCTGAATTACTCTTGCATTACGTTTTTTGTAAAAAATCAAGCTCCATTAGAATTCTTACCCTTACTGACTACGGACCAAGGACCAAGAAACCCGAAGTCATTGCAGAGGACCTAAGCATGTGGGTCATATATAGGACATTTCCCTGTACAAGGACTGGTGATTGCTGCTGTAATCCAAGAAGTGCTGGTTGCTGCAGTGATCCAGAAGATCTTGGAGAGGAGGAGAAAGGTTGCAGCTGTTATCTTTGACTCTCAGCCAGGAAGAGCAGTGTAGCAGTGAGCAGCAGAGGTAACCAGTGTGGTGAGAAGGAGAGAGCTCCACTGCCCTCTGGCAAATCACCACTTGCTATATTGCTGCATTGCGTGGTGTGGTAGCCAAAAGTTGGGTCGCAGTAGAGTGCTAGGTCAGAGTGGAGGTCTTTCCGAGTGGAATAGAGAGGCCCTCCTTTTGACCTGCCATTTCTATTGGATTGGTGTGAGCTGAAAATCTTTACCCCTCCACAGATTGAGCCAAAAAAATTTTCCACTCCATAGACTGTGCGTTCACCTGCAGCAGCATGATTTGTGTTTCTGCTCCAGAAAAGGACTCACCAAGTATCAGAGAACTATCAGTGCCATCCATATTTCAGTGGCACCTTATGATTGGACATGGGCCTACTCACCTATGAGCCCACTCCCTGTCTGTAACATCTGTTCCCTGGACGAGTAGTGGTGAGAGTGGAACTTTTCTGATGGTCCTAGTAAATGAGAGTTTGCATGAATAGACTGTTGTAAGCCTCTCTGGCACTTGTGAGAGAAGTGCTAGGTTAAGCTTTCTAAGTTTTAACTTTCTGAAGTGTTGCTCTTTAAACTGTGCTTGCCTGCAATCATTTACCGTCTATAGGTTATGGTGATGTGAGCACCACTTCCCCATTTGTTGCCTGAGATTGTGGAACTGGTTCGCTGGACCCCATCTCCAGGACTGTTTGACTGTTGGCAGCTTCTGTGGAAACTATACTATTGTACAAATTAAAAACTGACTAAAACCCCCCTGGTGGATTGGACTGACTTTACAGTGCCTTGTATTTTACTAGCCTTCCCTTCCTATTGTACTTAAACTGCATGTTTGGGGGGTGGGGGTGGTAGGATTTGTTTTGGGTGGGAGGTTATTGGGTTAGTGTAAGGGTGAATATTTGGGGGTGTGAGTGATTAGTAATTTATGACTGTATGGTTATGTGTGGGTGATAACTGGTAATAGTGCAGCCCAGAAGGTTAACACTTGCCCTGCCATTAAGGACAGGGCTAGTTGTGCTGTATTTGAGGATGTGTAGGAGTCTTGGGCCCCCCAGATCAGCTGCCCAGCAGCACTGCTACATGACCTCCACCCTGTCTATGATCCACCTCTCTCCGCTGCCACTATAAGGTGATGCAGGGAGTAGGCATTGCTGGGGGTAGAGTGGGCTCATGGTAGGGTACCAGGAGCTCAACAGAGGTGAGAGGGATCAGGGTGGTAAGGAGCAGGAGGTGCCCTAGGATGAAACGGAACCTTAAGAGAAGCCCAATGTGTTCGATTTATGTCCCTAAGGGTTCCCACCAGACTGTGTTGGCAGGCAGCAAGAGGGCCTGCAGCCCACTGATCCCCTTTGAGCAGTGTTGTGCAACACCAGGTTGATGAGGGAACAAGACCCCAATTATGTTGGACTCAATCTCATCAGTCAACCTGGCTTGCATCACAGAGATCTGGCTGAGGGACAATGCATGGCCAGTGTAGGATACATTGGTCCTGGCTGGGTATTCCATGGTACACTGCCTGAGGAGAGATTGCAGGGGTGTAGCCATCTGTTTTAGATATGACCTCAACTTGTCCATGCACCCAGTGGGTTCTACCACATCATTTGAATGTGTGGCAGTGCATGGGGTTCCAGGTGCAGGTTGCAGAATTCTGGTTTAAGGCCCTCCAGGGTCGGGTGGAGAATTCTTGCAGGAGGCTGTGGACGTCTTCAGAGACAGGGTGCTGGAGTGGCCCAGATGGCTTATTCTAGGTGATTTTAATGCCTGGGTCAATGATGTATCCTCACAATTTGGTTTTGACCTCCTCCTGCTGACAATATTGTTGGGCCTAGCACAGGCGGTTGCCTCTGCGACCCATCATCACTGCCACACCTAGGACCTGGTATTCTCACTGGGGCTCAAGGTCACTAATCTCAAGATTGATCAGGGCACTTGGTCCAATCACTGCACAGTGAAGTTCTCATTTGGGGCTCCTCCTGATTGTCCCCCCCATTGAGATGGTCAACTACTGCCCTTTAAGGGGGTTGTCCCCAGAGGGACTGATGACGGTGGTTGAGCTATCTAATGTTAGTGCTGTTAGTGCGGTAGAGTTGGGTCAGTTGGTGGTGGCCTATAACAGGGCTGTCTCTGATGCACTTAATGCCACTGCTCCGATCCCTATACAACCCAGGTCTTCTTGCCCAGGGCCCCCATGGTTTCATAAGGGTCTTAGGACTATGAAGATCAAGGGTCAGAGATTAGAGCATTGCTGGTGGAGGACCTAGCTAGAGGAGGATATGCTGGCATTGAGAAATCCCTATGGTGACTATCAGTGGACAATCGACTGTAAGAAGGCAGAGTTCCTGTCCAGGGAGATTGCGACAGGGAGGAACAGACCACCGCAACTTTTTTGGACTGTGGGTAGGCTTCTCCATCCTGCCTCTCTACAGCTGAAAAAGGCCTTTTCAGTAGTACTTTGCAAAGAGTTTACTCTGTTCTTCTCTGACAGGGTGTCCTCTATTCAGGCTGGGATCTCGACAGTGGGTCTAAATCAGACCTGCAGGGTGTGGTCTGGGTGGAGTAGGAGCTGTCCTATTGCCAGGGCACAGTTTCAACCAGTGGGGTGGGAGTGGCTGAGGCATCCAAGGTGGTTTCAAAGCTGCGGCCCACTTATTGTGAACTGGACCCTGGCCTGATGCGTCTCCTAGTGGGATAAGTTGAGGTCACTGGTCAAGTGTTCTCTGAGATTGTCAGGTGCTCACTTTCGGAGATTGTCTTCCCCGATGCCTTGAAGTAGGCTCTGATGAAGCCCCTTCTGAAAAAAAATATCTCTTGACCCTGACACTCTGGTGAATTATAGACTGATCTCCAACCTCCTATTTTTAGGGAAGGTTGTTGAGAAAATAGTGGCTCTGCAGCTTTAGGAACACTTGGAGGCCTGTGACATCTATGAGCTATTCCAGTTCAGCTTTAGGGCAAGGCATAGCACAGAGATAGCACTAGTCCAGGTGCATAATGATCTCCTCATGGCAAAAGATCGAGGAGAGAGGTCAAGTTCTCATTTTCCTCAATCTGTCATCAGCATTTGACACTGTGGACCACATTGTGTTGTTGGATCATCTTGGTGAGTACTGTGGTCTCACTGGTGTTGACATTGACTGGTTTGAGTCCTCTCTCTTGGGCAGGAGGGAAAGGGTAGTGATGAGGAATTTCTCCTCCTCACCCATGCCCCTGGCCTGTGGAGTTCCCCAGAGCTCGATCCTATCACCAATGCTGTTCTCAATGCTGCCTTTGGGGAGAATCATTAGACAGTAAAACTTGAGTTTTCACTGTTATGCAGATGATTCTCAGCTGTACATGTCTTTTGCACCAGGGACAAGTAGTGCTGCTGAAGTGCTAAACAAATACCTGGCCATGATCCAGGACTGGAGGAACTCTAACTGGTTGAGACTTAACCCGGACAAGACCGAGGTTCTGGTGATTCAGCCTGGCCACAGGTGTGATGGGGCTGCCTCCAGGATGATAACAAGCCTGGTCCTGGGGTCGATACTATTGATGGCATCCTCTAGGGTGTGTAATCTGGGTATGTTCTTTGCTGATAAGCTGACATTTGAGACCCAGGTGTCAGTGGTCATCAAGAGCAGCTTCTACCATCTGAGGAACATTGCCTGGAGTAAGCCCCGAATTCAAACTAAAGACCTGCAATCACTAATGTACCCTTTTGTAACATCAAGACTCGACTACTGTAATGCTCTTTATCTCGGAGTCAGTGGAGGGAACCTCTGCTGGCTGCAGCTAGTGCAGAATGCAACAGCCAGGCTGCTGATGGGACTACCTTGGTCCTGTCATGTGATCTCAGTTCTGCAGGGACTGCATTGGTTGCCAGTCAGGTGGTGGGTTCTCTTCAAAGTGGCCTTGCTCGCTTATAAGGCCCTATACAGTTTGGGCCCTGGCTACCTCTCTGACCTCCTTACTCCTGCCATCTTGGTTCACTCTCTCCGTTTCTCCACCCAGGGCCTCCTAGCAGTTTTGAGGACTGGGCTGAAGCCTCTGATGATCGTTCATTCAGGGTGGCTGGCCTGGATTTCTGGAATTCACTCCCAAAATCTCTGAGGTAGGCCCCTATGGTGGAGGCTTTCAGGAGGGGCCTGAAGACTCACCTTTTTAATCTCGTTTATCCTACTGATGTGGTTTAATTGTGCTATCCTGCTGATATATTTTTAGCTCTTACATTTATCATTTATAATTTATAGTTGTATATTTTGATTATTTTAAGTATGCTCTTTTTATGCTGTTTAAATGTTTTGTCATTATTGTATGGCAACCAGAGCCCCTGGGATTGGGTGCCCAATCAAATAAAGTTTTACTTACTTACTTACAAGCTTGGATCATCATACCCCTTCAGAGCCCAGTGTTCAGCCAGCAACAGGCAGATATTACTGAGTCGATCTCAGTTAGGCCTGATAGCTTAGAATATTCATCTGGCTTTAGGTTTCCAGCTACCAAAATAAGGTTACTTCCCTGATGGCAGAAGATACTGTGATTTAAACCTCTCTGTAGAATCTGCACTCTCCTTGAAGCACTGCCCAATTGTATAGTCCATCTGTCACCTCCTCTGGCCAATCAGACTGCACTGTTGTAAGACCTCATTCTGCCATGCATCACACCCTCTGTCAGGCATGCCTTCCTACATCCAGTCTTTATTACAACTTCACTTCAAGAAAAAGTGAAAAGGTATAGTTCTTCACTTGTTTAGATTAACTGTTAAAATGCATATGGTCAGACTGGCTGGTTATTCTGTGGCCACACTACATTGCTGGCACTGTGCTTGTACTGCTAAAGTGAGTCTTTTTACAGCAATTATGGATGAACTGCTTATGCTTCTTGGACTAGCCTAAGGCTGTCTTCTAAGATTTTAGGTACTCTGATAAAGTATGCAACACACTAGGTACAGTATGTTGGCCATCTTTACTTTCTCTTAAATCTTTCTCCTCCATCTCTAATATACAGCTTCTAAACCTCAAGACTGCACCTTTCTGAATGCAGCTCTGCACTTATTTATTGATTTATTTCAAAAGATTTACTAGGAAAGACATATTGAGCTGATAAGAGCTCATTTACAGCTGCATCCTGTGGAGTAGGGGAAGTGGAGTACTGTAAAATGTGATAAAACTATGCAATGAAGATAAGTAATATAAAAAAATATAAAGACATAAATAATAAGTTACATAAGAACATAAGAAAAGTGACAGCAGAAGGGAACCTTTTGGTCCATCTAGTCTGCCCCTTTTCACAGTTTTACAGTTGATAAACATTTCAAACATAAACATAGAATAAACATGCATTAGCTAAACTCAATATATTTTATTTTAGTCTTTGGTAACCGGGTAAGGCCCACTAGGCACAAGTGCCTATTTTCAGGGGCGACCTGGGAGCACCGGGTGGTTAAGTGACTTGCTCAGAGTCACACAGTATGCAAGTGGAGGTTGTGAGAATCAAACTCGGGTCTAATCTGATGGATGTACCAAGTTCGTTTACACCTCATTCCTCTAACCTCTAGGCTTTACTGCCAGCCCAACTGACAGAAGCACTGAAATTGACCTGGCATAAAACATGTGTAAAAACTCTGATAAGAAGTACCTAAAAGGAAGATTATAGGGGATGAGGATGCCAGGTCATGGTGCAGTCAAGGGCAATTACAGCAGTGAGTACAGACATCATGAGGGAGCGATTTGAGGTAGAAGAGAGAGGAGGCAGAGTGGATAGCAGGAGGAAGGGAAAACCAGAGTTAGGGAATCAGGAGAAAGCAGCTTGGCCTACAAAAGATTTAATGTAAGGAAGTGTAAGGATCTAGGGTCAAAGTTACAGAAGGAGTAAGTGGGGAAAGAGGAGAACAAAAGCATGGGTGTAAGATGGAGATTGAGAGACAAGCCAGACTTTGGAAATAAAGGAATCTCAGTGAGAGAGATTCCTGGTATCTAGTGAGGGAAGGGGGAGAGAGGGATAAAGGTAAAATGTGATGGGAGTGAGGGGACAGTCTACTGCAAAATAATAGAAAGAGTGAAAAGGGGGTCTGTCTGGCCAGAATGGACTTAGAAGCAGCACTATAACCAATATGACCATAGTTAAAAATTGGGAGGGTCATTTTCAAAGGATTTCTCTTAATACAGGAAGTGGAATGTGTGCTTTATTAATACATAAATGGGGCTTCTGAGATCTCTCTTGGCTCATCAAGAGTGTCATCTAGAGCCTTATCAGGGTTCAAGAACTGAGAAGTGAAGTGATTCTGGAACCCTTATGAGATTTAACATGATACTTTTGATAAGCCAAGAAATTTTGCCAATGTGCTTCTCACAGTGCATGAATATATTCAGAGTTACCATATAATGACATGCTGCTGGTAAAGATTACATGCTGACACACAATCATGCAACTGTTCGTGGAAAGACAAAAAAATTTCAGACACATAATGGATACCTGCCACCCTCTGAGTATGCGTGTCACCCCCCCCCCAATGGACAGTTTGTCACGGGCCAGAGAATCCAATATATTGTTGTTTGCAAGGGAAAAATTGTATGTATTGTAAAATCTTACTTTCTAAAATGCATTGTTACAGGGTGAGTAAATCGTAAAACTCTCCCCTTAGTCCTCCTCTACCTCACCTTAATGTGGTAATTGACAAAACATCCTCATTAGCAGATACATACGAGAATGAAAATGCTTAATATGCTGCCATCTGAAATTTTTATTCAATGTCCTTTTTTATATGGTTCTTGGGTTTTGGGGAGAATGGTTAAGATGATTCTCTAGGCTTCAAATCCCTTCTGTGAAGTACATATGTACAATAGAGCTACCCCCCCCCAAAATAAAAATAAATTACTGTTAAAAAAAAAAATAATGCTTTTCATGCATTCATTGGGGGTACTGTTGGTGGCAAAGATGGCCGGGGGGGGGGGGCTTTCACCAAGTTTTAATGCTTGCTTAACAGTTACATTTCTCACTAAGTATTGATGGCAGAAATTATCTTTCAGCTTTGGTACTAGGTGATAATAGCATCATAATAACAGTGCGAAGCATAACAGCATGGAGAAAACAGCGAGTACCATCACAGTGATGGTATAGAAGAGCACACAGGGAAACAAGGACCGAAAATCATACACAGCAAGTGCCAGGTATAATGCAGGGGGCTTTGACCCCCAGATCCCCCTCATAAAATATAAGCATACTCTATGTCATACTTATAACAGGGACAACAGCTAAAGTCAGAAACGATGCTGCTTCTGACCTGTGCTGTAATGCCACATACACTATTCTTCCACATGCTGTTATGCCCACGCTGTTATTATGGTGCTATTTTAACCAGACACCTTCAGCATCAATGTCTGAATTGGGACTAAGCAGCTGATTTTAGAAAAACAGAACAGTGGCAAAAATGTGGAACTTGGAGCATTCACAAAGACAGAGTCTAATGCACGTGAAAACCTCTGTGCTGTATAAGAGATCTTCACGTGCAGCACTCACTCCCATTCACATCAGTGGGAATGGGAACAAAACAAGACTTATAATCCTGTAAAGAGCATAAAGTTTGGGCTGAAGCTTTGGGTGGATATCCACATTCACAAAGGACTGTCCAACCATACCCCAAGTTACTGGAAGGAGGAGGCATCCTCAATCAACACACCATCCTGGGCATGGAAGGAAGGAAGGGATGGTGAGTCTGGCCAACCTCTGCCTGGTGCCAAAGACCATAGAATCTGTTGGTTGTTTTTGGCATTGAGGGACAATTTATTATCCCGGAACCAATGCTGGATGTTGGTGAAATCTAGCTGGAGCCAAGTAATCTGATCAGATGTAGAGGCACCACAGGTAAATATCAGTGTATGTTCCAAATACATGTGAATGGAGACAGAGCTGCAGAATTTAGGGAGGTCATTTAGGAAAAAGAAGAAAAGAACCAGGCTCAAGACAGACCTCTTGGGTACACCTGTGGTCAATGGAAGTGGACGTGATAGTGATTCTCCAATATTTACAGCTTGGGACTTGTCCTGAAGGTAGGAACAAAACCTACTAACCACAAGGTCAGAAAGCCCTGCCCATTTAAGCTTATTCAGGAGAATAGGGTGTGTAATATTGTCAAATGCCATGGCAAATTCAGTATTTCATCTGTCTCAGTACATTTTGCCAACCTTTCATCCCACTGAAACTCTGGAGGAGCAGGTCTTACTTACTGCAGCCTGAGTCTCTCCATCTCCTTGTCTCCTCTTTGTCTCTAGAGCAGATCTGTGTTTCATTCTGGTTAATAAAAATACAAGATCTATCTTTCTAGCAGAGGACTATAGCAAGTTTTTCAACCCCTGTTGCTGAAGATGTGAACCTTCAAAATAATCCTTTTAGGGTTTTTTTTTTCAGTCTGCCTGCTTAACAAGTTTCAACAAAAAACACTGAGTGATTTTGTTTCTCTCTCATGAAGGAGGACTATATCTTACAATGCCCTTAGTAAAAAGTATGGGATAGCAAAAGATTCAAGGTTTTTTGTAATGTTATAATATATAAATCCAGTGGATGCTAACAGTCCTTAATTAAAAAAAAACAACAGGAAAATCACTTTAAAAAGGCTTGAAAACAATCCCTCCTGCCACTACCTTGAGGAGTCTCACACTAGCACATGGGCTTATACTCAGCACTGCCACAAATGGAGTACTTGGGTGGGAGAGTGTGTATGTTGTAAGAGTCCCAAGTTTGATTAACAGAACAGTGTTTGCTGCACCAGTATATGGGTACGATGTAACTTCTGGATACTCTGTTCCGATTCCAAGAATTGATGTCTCTGCTGCTACAGTGGTCCCAAGTTTGAATAACAGGACAGTGGTTTGCTGCGTTAGTATATGGGTATGGTGTAACTTTGGGATACTCTGTTCCAATTCCAAGATTTGATGTCTCTGCTGCTACAAGTGCCCCAAGTTCAAATCCCAAGATGGTGGTTTGATGCATTAGTGCTTTGGTTTGTAGAGGATCTGCTATTATAGGGGCTTTGAGTATGACTCCTGGTAATACTTGTCAGGATGAAGTCAACATTCCCAACTGGGTTGAATTTCCAGGCTTTCAGTATACAGGCAGTGAACCCTGCCTGGCATTTCCAGGGTATCTTGTAAGGAAACGGTGGTACACAGACACTTGGAAATTACCTGGAAACGAGCTTCGGCTCAGTGTGCCTTTCCAAGCCATCAACTTTTAAATAAATAAATAAATTGGAAATGGGGGTATTAACACAAGGTAGAATACTAATGCTTCTGTTCCCCAAACCAGAGTTTAGATTAACCTTAAGTACTTTGTTCATTTGGAAAGAATCCATGGAGGAAATTAAGGGCCCCTTATGTAGGGTCTTAACTTTCTCTGCAGTAGCCTACCACTTTGGTTCATCATAATGTTTCTTCGACTCAGACCATAAAGATGAAAACAAAATGCATTGCAAAACTTCAGGAAGTATGTTCCCAATTTATATTTTGAATACACAATGATCTAAAACATGAGGTTTTGCAATCCTGCTGGCATTGAACTAATAAAAATAGTATTAATCAGTATTGTCAAATGTTTTTGGGGGTGGTACATAATCCTTTACTCTCTCTCCCCCTCTCCTCCCCCAATCTGAGCACTAAAAGTGAACATTTCTGACATTCCACACAAACTCCACTGCATGACGCTCCTTGGGAAGTTAACTCACTGCAGTCCTAGTCTGTTCCCTTTTGCTTTTGCATAACTGGAGGAACATTCCCATCTGGTTTTGTTTTCCTGTGCTGAAAAACAGTGCTGATAGTGAAAAGCCTGAGGATAGAAATTCACAAACACTGTCAGCTGGAAGATCAATGGGATTATAAAAATGGCTGTGTTTGAAGCATGCTTCTGTGCTTGGAAAATGATGTACTGTAGAGGATGTATACTGCCAGCCATCTTTTCATATGATTTAGAACAATTACCTTTCTGTCTGAATGGCATATGGTCTTCTGTTTCTTTTCAATTTCATTTTTATCAGCTTGTCCATGAAGCTCATGTCATGCACTAATTACTGAGTTTCTTACAATACACTGACACTGGCCAGCTATTTAGCTGTACTCGCTGCACAGCACTGGGCAATGCAACATGAGATCTGACATGAACCTCATCCCCCTAATACACATAATCCCCCCAACACACACACACCCACACACTAATCTCATAGGATTCTTTGTTCTGGAGACACTCCCCTCCCTCCTCCTCAGTCCTAACTGTGAAATTTTACCTCATGGTAAAGGGACATTGACATATGGGAGAAAGTACAGAGAACCACCAAGATGACTTATTACTTGGAGAAAATGTGCTCACTGGAGACCACTGGTGGGCCCATACACAGTCATAGCTGGGTCCCCAGAGCATAGCTCCTGTGGCCCCATCCCTGTGCTCCCTGCCACTATGAATGGTGTTGGTGTGTGGACATACACCCCAGGCACACCCCCAGCCCAGCCCAGATGTGCAGCAGGACACAGCGCGTGGGGATCCGGTGTGCAATTGTGGGGCACACCTTTGGTGCATGCCACTGGGCCCCGTGTCATGAGTCCATCCCTTAGGGCTGCCTCCCCACTGCAGATATGTAGTACATAGGCACTACGCCCCTAGGAGAATAGGCCCTAGTATTTCTACGAAAGCTATTGGGAACCCCATTAATTAGTAGGTTGTGTAGTATTCAGTGAGCCGAGGACAAATTTGTACTTAGAGAACAGACTGAAATCCATTGCATTGGGCATTGGGTTAGCAGGCTTAAAATAGCTTAGTTTTCCTTTGGCACTTCTGCAGTTTGACATCATGACGAAGTACGTTGTAAAGGGAACAGGTATGGAGCATGTCCAAGTTGTTGACACGTCACGTATACTGCAGCAGCCAGTCAGTGATGCTGAAGATCAAGAACACCTCATACTGCACACATCTCAGTGCTGTTTCCATCTCTCTATCACAGGGGAAAAACATGGCTACAGAAAGAGATCCTTTTATGTGGAAAAGAGTGACTTTTTATTAGAAAACTTTAGCAATCACAGAATCTTGCATTATCATTCCAGTTAACAGATTCTCATTAAATTTAACTGAAATAATAACTAGAATTATATTATTTATTTGAAAATTGGTGACCAGAAAAGGCACACTGAACCAACACTCATTTCCAGTAGTGACCTGGGGAAAGGGAATAGGGGATGCAAAATAACATAGTGCAGACACAATTCACAGTGACAATAAAGAGCCGTCAGAGAACATGAATTAAATATAAGAGTAAGTACAACATGAGCAATCACAGTAGAAGAAACAATATAAAGCATGTCTGTCACCCCCTGTACCAGGGTAGGAGGCAAATGTAAGAGGAACAGTCAAGTAGAGGGAATGCAAGAGTAGGGGGGAGGGAGGGAGTTACAGCTGATACCCGAGGGAGCCAGGAGAGGCAGAAAAGTAGAAATAAGATGGTAGTTGGTTTCAAAGTGATGGGTGATGATAAGAAAAGACTGACTGTGCAGAAGGGGAGCAGGGATGAGGAATGGCAAATGTGTGAGGATCCCTAGAGAGCAGACAGCAGGAGGCAGAGGGGATGAGGGAGAGGAGTGATGAGAGTGGTAAGATGAAAGGGACCCAAACAGGAATGTGGCTATGAATGTGACACAGTGGATCTGGCAACATGATGGTAAAGGGAAAATGGCTAAAGAGAAGTAAAACAAGTAATGATGAGTACTAGAGGGGGATTTGTTAACAAAGTGGCAGAAAGAGTTGTAGAGGGTATCCAGTCTAATCAGGGAGGTTGGGAGAGTAGTAGCATAGACCACATCTGCATAGTACGTACATAGAAACATAGAATTTGACAGCAGATAAGGACCACTTGGCCCACCCAGTCTGCCCATTTCCCTACCTAATGGATAAGCTGCAGATCCTAGTTAACCAGCAGCCTACTTCTTCCTACCCTCACCCCCTAGAATTCCCTTATGACTGTCCCAAGCATGCTTGGATTCCACCACTGTTTTTGACTCCACAACCTCCTCTGGAAGGCCATTCCATGCATCCACAGCCCTCTCTGTGAAAAAATACTTCCTTACATTACCTCTAGGCACGCCCCCATCTTCAAATTGTGCCCCTTGTTCTTGCACACTTCTTTTTGGAAAGATGCTACCCTCTTGGACTTTGTTGATTCCCTTGAGGTACTGAAAGTTTCTATCATGCCCCCCTCCTTTCCTCGAGGCTATACATATTAAGCTCTTTAAGTCTCTCTTCATATGTCTTCCAGTGCAGACCCTGCCACCATTTTAGTGCCCTCCTCTGGACAGCTTCCATCCTGTCTATGTCTTTGCGGAGATTGGGTCTCCAGAACTGCACGCAGTACTCCAGATGGAGTCTGACCAGCGGTCCGTACAGAGGGATAATAACTTCCTGATTTCTACTGGTGATGCCTCTCCCTATGCATTCCAGTATCCCCCCAGCCCTCCTTGCTGCCCTTTCACATTGCTTGCCCACCTTTAGGTCATCTGCTCTGACTACCCCCAGGTCCCTTTCCATTTTTGTTGTTGTTAGTATCTCACCCCCCACTGTGTACTCTTCCCCTGGGTTTTTGTTTCCCAGGTGCATTACCTTGCACTTCTTAGCACTGAAATTAAGCTGCCATACATTTGACCATTCCTCTAACCTTGCCAAGTCCCTTCTCATCCTTTCCACCCCGCCTTGTGCATCAACTCTGTTGCAGATCTTTGTGTCATCTACAAAGAGACATACTTTTCCTTCCAGTCTCTCTGCAATGTCGCTTATAAAGACATTGAAGAGGACCGGTCCTAATACTGAACCCTGCAGCACCTCACTAGTAACCCCCCTTTCTTCAGAGTGGACTTCATTTACTGTTATCCTCTGTGTCCTATTCTCCATCCAATTCTTTACCCAGGCTATTATCGTGGGACGCACTCCCAGGCTGGCTAACTTGTATATTAATCTTTTGTGTGGGACTGAGTCAAATGCCTTGCTAAAGTCTAGGTAGGCCATGTCCACAGCCCCTCCCTGATCTACTACTTTGGTCACCCAGTCAAAGAAATCTATTAGATTCATCTGGCATGACCTTCCTGCTGTGAATCCATGCTGCCTTGGGTCCTGTGCCCCTCTGGCCTCAAGGTACTCAACAGTTCTTTCCTTCAGAAGTGATTCCATCATTTTCCCTATCACTGAGGTTAAACTAACAGGTCTGTAGTTTCCTGCTTCTGCCTTGCTCCCACTTTTGTGAAGGGGAATCAAATCTGCTCTCCTCCAGTCCTCAGGTACCACCCCATCCTCCCATGATTTGTTAAAGAGGGCAGTCAGTGGTGTCACTAGTTCTACCCTTAGTTCTTTTAGAATTCTGGGATGAATCCCAACAGGCCCCATTGCTTTGTCCACCTTCATTTTAAGAGTTCTTTCAGAACCCTTTCTTCTGTAAATGGGCTGGTATCAACTTCTGCATCCAGAATGTTTCTGTTTGTTTTAGGTACCTCCCCCTCTTCATTTGTAAATACTGAGCAAAAATATGTGTTTAGTATCTCTGCCTTTCACAGTCACCCTCTGCCCACCCTCCCTCCCCTTTATTAAGCTTCACTAACCCTCCCTGGTCTTCCTTCGCTCCCTGATGTACCTATAAAAGGTTTATCCCCTTCTTAACTAGGTTGGCTATCTTTTCCTTGGTTTGGGACTTTGCTGTTCTGACTGCCTTCCCAGCTTCCTTTTGCTTTAACTGATACAGTTCTCTGTCCTGCTCTTTCTGTGATTCCTTGTACTTCCTGAATGCTTTCTTTTTCTCTTGAACCTTCACTGCCACTTCCTTTGAGAACCATAGTGGTTTCTTACATCGTTTTGTCTTGTTTATTTGCTTCACACAAAGGCTTGTTACCTCTGTGATGGCAGTTTTTATTATTCCTCATTGTTCGTACAATGTCACATTCTTAATAGCATTCAGCATTATGGCAAAATCCGGACCTGTGCGCTTCCCAAGTTTGACCCCCCCAGAGTTTAGATTCTTTAATAGGGGTGTCCAGGGGGTGCAGGCCCCCCATAATGGGGGCCGTGGGGGCAGAGCCCCCCCAGAACAAAGACATGATGCTTCATGGCATAAATCACGCAGCGTGATAGTGCCATGCAGCATTATGTCTTGTGATATAATGACCCCATGCCACATAGTCAAAGACTGGGAGCACTATTTTAGTGGCAAGCACACTGTGGACCTGTGGGGACAGATAATCTTTACTGTGGTACAAGGCATCAAGTTTGGGGTGGAGTTTGGCATCAACTGGGCAGACAAGTCAAGTTTTCTGTCTAGTCACATACTGAGGTACTTAAAGGAGTGCATCTGGGGTGCCATTCAAGGTACTCAGAGTTGGGAGTCCGGCCAATTTCTGGCTGGAGCCAAAAGTCATGGGCATTGTTTTGTTTATGCTAACATGGCATTGGTTTGTCTGGAACCAATGCAGGACACTGTGGAAGTTGTGCTGGAGTGGACCTTCCACACCTGTGGTACCAGGGACTGAAGGTGTAGATGACTGGGTCATCTGCATACATGTGTATATGCAAGCTGGCACAAGCCAAGGGGATGTAGTTAAGGAAGATGGAGAACAGGATGGACCCCAGGATGGAGCCCTGTGGGACTCCCACTTGGATGAGAAATGAAGGTGACAGGGTGCTATCAACCTTTACTGACTGTAGACAGCCTGAGAGGTAAGAATAGAACCAGCAAACAGGAGGGGCTAAGAGGCCAGCAGAACTCAGCTTGTTCAGGAGGAGAGGGTAAGACACCAAGTCAAAGGCCTTGGCTAGATCAATGAAAATGGCAGCTGTGATATGCCCCGATCTAACCCTGGGAAGGTAGAACCAGTTACATGCAACAGGGAGGATACAGTGGAGTGATGCTTCAAGAAGCAAGGCTGGAGAGGGGAGAAGAAATTGGTGGAGGATAAGAAATCAGAGATTCTGGTGTAGACAAGCTTCTGTGCAGCTTAGCAAGTGAAGGGAGGAGGGAAACTGTCTGGAAGTTACCCAGGCAGGATGTGTCTCCCCCCCACTTTGTGGAGTGGAATAATTTGGGCCAACCTCCAGGACTGATTTACTGCACTGAGGGAGAAGGAGAGGTTGAGTTGATGAGTCAGCAGAGATGCTATGGCACAAGTGGAGATACCTGTATGGAGTAACTTAGGATCCAACCCATAAGGGCTGGATTTGCACAGGTTTAGGGGAGTAAAGGGTAGTCAGGGTTTCCTGGATAGTAATAAGGGAAAGAGAAAACACTTGGGGAAGAGGAGCAGGAATGTGAGGTGGACGGTTTATGCTGGAGGATGAATAGAAGGAACAGCACAAGTAGTGAAAAACACATTGAAGTGAACAACAACGGGGGGGGGGGATCAGACAACAGTGAACAGTTTACCGGAAGGATCAGAGTGGTGCAATAAGTGGGCGGATCAAACAGGGAGTGAATTACCTTCCAGAACTTTGAAGGGGTGTTAAGATTGTTCTGAAGGTTGGCCTTGAAATATTATGATTTGGCAGACTGGACAGCCCTTTCATAACATGTTCAAGTGAGACTATGAGATTTGCACTGGTCAATGATTTTAGGGGTAACCCAGGGGTGATGGTAAGGACTGACACTGAATTTTCTGAGTGGGGCATTCTTATCACAAACTGAGAAGAATTTGGAGGGAAACGGGAAGTGTGCAATGTTAATATCAGTGGCGGAATGTTTGGCTGTCCAATTGGCACCAACAACGTCACTCAAGAGACCAGAGGCGTTGAGTGATTGGAGGAATCTGGCCCAGATGTATTTGGGGAAACAGTGATTGCCAGGTCTTCTTGATGCAGAATGTAAAGCAGTGGTCAGGTCACTAAAAGTGTCTGGAAGATACCTGCTGCAACAATATGGGTGTGGGAGGAGATAACCCAGTCCAGCAAGGAATGGTTGTCAGAGTGGGGGTTGAGTTGGGTGGATTTTGTGATGCCCTGTGTGAGATTAAGGGACTCAGCCTTTTGGATGGTAGGCCTGGAGACAGGGGAGTGCTAACTGACACTGAAGTTCCCTTAGCAGGATAAGTTCACCAGCAGAGGCGTGAGAGGTGATGGTACAGAGTAAATCAACAAAGGAGGATGAAGAAATTCTTGGTGAGGCGTAAAAAGCCCCAATGAAGATGGGTACAGAGGAGAGGAATGATAGCCTGAAAAGGAAAAATTTGTGAGAGAAAGATACTACCTAATAGCCATGGTGCAAGAGAGGCTCTGATGGGAACAGATGGCAACACCACCCCCATGTAGAATCCATCTGTCTGGAATCTGTTTGTTTGCTTACTGAATTATCATAGACTTTCCTCCAGTAATCTGTTTGCCAAGTTTTTATGAAGTTTTGTCACTTACTTAACTGAAGTGCTAATTCAACTTTCTTCCATGTAAACATATGAACACTGAACATTGGCAAATGGTCTTCACTTGAGTTGGTCCTTTAGTAGTTAATTAAACAATCCAGCTGTATAAACTAATTCTGCTCAGTTACTAGCTTATTTTAAATTACATTTAAGAAAAATGTACACTGCAGTGATCAAATGTACATGTTATACTGTTCCAAAGAGCTTGATAGCTAGTGTTCACATGCATTGTTTTTTTATAAGTTTACTGCTGTCTGCCTTGGTTGTGTATTTAACAGGTGTGAGAGAAAAAGAGTTATGCTAAGATCAGCTTCTGGTTAAAAAAAAAAATGAAATGAAATAGTTTCAGCAAGGCATGCTAGTGAAATCCTACTATAGACAGTGGAGAGGAGTGGGTGCAATGTGTGAGCCTTCACTGGCCACTGCAGGCTCTGCAGCTAGACCAGGGCAAAGTAAATTCAGCAGAAGGGGAAAGGTACAGGGGTATTTCTGAATGATTTATTCACAAATAATTTTTATCAAATCTAACTACTTCATTAATTTGGTGACCCTACTCAGTGCAAGCATTTTTTACTCTCATGGAGTACAGAAAATGGTTTGTTCCAGTTGGTTGGGACCCCATACGTCTCCATCTGTCAGCGCCTGCCATTGCCTCCCTTTTACTCACCCCCTAAACTTTTCCTTCACTCTTTGCACTGTTCCTCAGTCTTAGAAGATTGTGAAGATTCTCCCCTTCGACAAAGGGAGTGATTCCTCCATGCCTGGCAACTTCTGCCCTATATCCCACCTCCCTTGTCTTGCAAACCTGCAAGAGAAAGTGGTCTACTCATGGCTTGCAGACTTCCTCCACTCCTCAAACTTCATCTCTTTCCAGTCTGGTTTTAGGAAGTACCACTCTATCATCTCCTCCCTGCTGCAGGTCACTAACTCCATTCTCTGGGATGGATCAAGGACACATCACAAAGGCCATTGTCATCAATCTGGCAAAGCCTTTGACTCAGTGCCCCATTAGCTCCTCCTAGACAAGTTGAACTCTGCTGCCCTCTTAGCCCATGCTGTCGACTGGTTTTATTCCTATCTCTCAGGCCATCAACAGTTGGTGCAGATAAGAGGCAGTACCTCCCTATCCAGGCTAGTGTCTTAAAAGGCTCCATTCTGAGTCCAATCCTATTTTCCGCCTTCCTAAACAACCCCCCTCTGCCTGTGCCAACTAACATATTAAAATATATACAAATGACATAGTTCTGTACACTTCCGGTCCTTCATCTGCATCCGTGGAAGTCTTGCTCCAGCAAACTGTTCACAGTGTTCTGCATTGATTTCAGTCCAACCAACTTTGAGACAACACTAAAAAAACTATCAATGTTCTTTGGTATCAGCCAGTTGCTGACCAGGCTCTCTCTCCCCCTCCCCCACCTTCCTCACTGTCTCCACATTGTATGGCACCCCCCTTTTAAAGTAGTCCCAACTTTCATGTACCTCAGTGTGTGGTAAGATTGCAGGTTTGACTTCTTTGCCCACATTCACGCCATCCATGCCAAACATTGCCTCAAGCCCCATGCCCTATACTGTGATAAGGTCTTTGTTTCTCCCCAAGTCCACCAGGAGCTGGTCAACAAAATGGTTCTCCCAGTTTTTAACTATGCAGATGTGATCTATGGCACTGCCACCTCCAATTCCCTTCCCAGACTGGACACTTTCTGCACTACATGCTGCTGCTTTACTACAAACTCACCATCTCATACCCACCAGTGTTCCCTATAGTACTCCTTATCTGTCCTCCCTCTTCCCTCACATCACCAATCCCACTGTGCTTCCATCATTTCTAAATACTGGTTTGGGTATCTCCTCTCATACCTCTACTCACTCCTCTGCCCCATCCCCTCCTTCTATTTCCTACACTCTAGGGACACTTGCACCTTCTTCTTCCCCCGCCCTCACTCCTCCACTGACAAATATGCATTTTCCTATTGCCTCCCCTCCCTCTGGAGCCAGCTACCTTCCTCTATCCATCTCTCCACCTCCCTTCCCTACTTCAGGTGACAGCTAAAACTTCTCCCCTTCCCCCCTTCTCCTGCCAATTCTCTACCTGCACCTTTGCAACCCTTTCTCTTTGATTCTGCCCACCCCTCACCTTTCCCTTCCACCTTAACTGCATAGATTTGGCTATTCTGTGTGTAGTTTTATCAGCCTGTTTCACTTCTCCCCTCAAAACTAGGTCAGTCTTTGCTCATTCAGGCATGAAGCACTTTTTGATCACGTCCAATTACACAGCTGATTTTTATGCTAATTTATTTGTCCTCTTTTAAATGCAACAATCTTGCTTTCTTGTTAGTTTTGCACTCTGCTATTGCACTTTACTATGACTGTCATTGCGACTGTATCATCAGAATTGCTGTAATCTTTCTGTGTTCTCCCCTTCCACTTTTCCTAGGTCTTATCTGGAAATGAGCCTTGACTCAATGTGCCTCTCCTGGTAATAATTTTTTAAACATAAATAAAATAAATATTGCTACAGATCCCGTGGTAACAGGACCAATGCCTTAACACAGAATAGCACTTCTAGGTTCCTCCTGACACATAATGAAAGAGGGTTCGTTGGGAAGGGAGGGTTATTCCATGACAGGGTACATTTTCTAACAGAACTACAGGTTAAAAATCTTTGCTTTCTTTTATAGGACTATGGTGGTCCTCCTAAGTTAAGACTGATATATACATGGCTGACCAGTGACCCAATAAAAGCACATCATGCTTCCTTGTGCAGCAACCTGGTTTGAGAGTAAACTTGAGAGCTGGTGCTCAGGTAGCCAGACTTGGAAGAAAGTACTGCCGAAGACAGTGTAACCTAGTGGGGGGGGGGTGCTCTGATGCTACAGCATCCCCTGCTGGTGGGGCTGGGAGATTACTCTCCCAGGAAGAGCACAATGCTTGTGAGGCACTCCCCCACAGCCACTGTGCATTCTACCTGATGACAGGGCCAAGTATACGTGGTGGAAATATCCAGCCAATGCTGGGTGAAAGTTTGCCATCTCAGTCCCCACACTGCTCACCACAGCATCTGCTTCCACTGGATCTTGGTCCCCAAGGGACTTCCAGAGGGGATCCAAAGGGAGACCCAAAGGCCCACCTATGGCAGCAGTCTATGAGGGATGAAGGATTGGGTAAGTACTTCAAGAAAGAGGGTGATGGGACTGAGGTGGTATATCAGACATGGGCTAGTCAGAGAAGGAGCAGAAATACCTGAATTAAAACTAAGACTGTTAGGTACACTGTAGCTGCCTGCCAGCCTAACTATTCAAAATTGTACATTAGCACTTTAAGCAGTAACCCTTCAGTACTATCAGGAGTGCAGACAGAAATAAACATAGAGGGGCCGGCCTGCTGGCCAGGGGCAAGGCACCCATCTTTGACGCCGATGACCCAGGTTCAGGAATGGACTCGGGATGTCAGAGGCCTGGCAGGGGAGAGAGGGACTGACCATCCTAGGGATTGCTTTCCTTTTCTGGGAGGAGGGGGTAGAGTGTGTGGCACTCCATTGACCCCGGCGGAGGCTGGGAGCACCACCATTCCTGTGTCATCACTTGAGGGGGGCAGGGTGGACATGGGAAGTCATTGCACATCCCCGCCCCCGAGGGAAGCACAGAAAAAAAAATGCTGTCCCCACACATGATGACCTGCCATGCTGCTGTCTCCACTGCCTTTGACGTCTGCCGGGCAGGGGTCCTGCTCCAGTGATCCCGACCCAGGGGGTAAACCAAGGCTCTCCTATAATGTCCATTGGGGGGAGCCCTCCTGGCAGCCCCAACCAGAGGGGTAAGCCTGGGCACGTGGGAACGGCAAGCAGAGCAGGTGTGAAGTTTGGGGTTGGGGGTGGGTGGAAGAAATAAACATACTGTATTCCCATACTCATAAACACATATATCAAAGAATGAGGTGTTTATGGAGTCACTGCTAGAGTGTGTTGGTTGTTATGTTATATGTTTTTTTCTTTTCTAAAAAAGACACTGTCAACTTACAGGAAAATGTCTGCCTTTTTGAGCTAATGTGGGGGGGTAATAACAGTGTCTTATACTCAGAATTTCATTTTTTATTTATGACTACAAATTGAGCTTTAATGTATAGAAATAAACCCAGGGTCTTGCTTATAGGGGACTCAATATTTAAAGGTATCAGATGGGGGGCAAAGGTGACAGGAGCAGTGTAATTTGGGTTGAATGTATGCTGGGAATGACAGCACTAGGGGTAAGGCACAATATACCCTCATGGGGCAAATGGCAGGATGGGAAACCACACTTGGTTATCCACCTGGGCACCAATGATCTGGAAAGGAATAGTCTAATGAAGATGTAGGCAAGATTCAGGGAGCTTGCTAGGCTTTGTGGTAGTACAGGGTTCCATTCTATTGCTTTCTCGGAGATACTACCCATACCAAGAGCAAGCACTTCAAGAAAGCTGAGGATTGTGGAATTCAATCAATGGCTGGAGGGTTGATGTAAGCAGATGGGGTTTGTGTTTGTGAAGAACTAGAGATCAATTTGGGAGGATGAGAGCCTATTTGCCCTGGACAGACTGCACTTGAACAAGGAAGGATCAGCAGTACTAAAGATTAAGTTAGCAGAGTTTATTGAAAAAAAGTATACTTTAAACTGAATTCCGGGGGGGGGGAGTAAGAAAAAGATCACTCAAGGAGATAAGAGAGTTGGGAGGCTACCAGTCTCCCCCCCACAAGATGGAGACAGAATGCTGGAAAAAAGCATGAGCCATGGAAGGTTGGAAAGGGAGGGCAGTGAGGGAGGCGGTACATGGTGGAAGGGGTTATCAGCTAATGCCAGGAGTTTTGAGAACAAGATGGTGGACTTGGAGACCAACATTGTGGATGAGGGTCTAGACATAGTAGCGGTAAGTGAGACCTGGTGGACAGAGCATCATACCTGGGAGACAGTTATCCCAGGCTACAGACTGTTTAGGAGGGACAGGACAGGAAAGAAGTGGGGGTGGCATTATACATCAAGGATGACATTAGGGCAATGGAAGGGCGGGAGGATAAAGGGGAGTCAGAGCTCCTGTGGGTCACACTGGAAAAACTGACTGGAGAATCATTGAGGCTGGGGGTGGTATACAGACCTCTAATGCAGAGGGAGGGAGGGGATAGACAACTGATGCAGGCAGTTACATGGATGGCTCTCAAGGAGGATCTTCTGCTAGTGGGGGACCTAGACCTCCCTGATGTGGATTGGGAGATACCAGCTGCAGTATCAGCTAGAAGCAGGGTGATCCTAGAGGAACTACAGGGTATATTCATACAACAGCTGGTTAGGGAGCCCACTAGGGAAGATAACCTGCTGGACGTCATTCTCACAAATGGGGAAAGCGTGGAAAAGGTGGTGATGGTTGATGGTTTGGGTACAAGTGATCGCAGGACTGCAAGGTTCAGGGTGAAGATGGGGAGAGAGTCAAACCGGACCAGCATGCGGATTATGGATTTCAGGAGGACAGACTTTAACAAAATGAGGAGTATTTTTAAGGAAGAAATGGCAGGAAATGGGAATTTAGAGGATGTGGAGGAGTTATGCGAAAATATCAAGGGGGGGGGATACTAAAAGCTACCAAAATTTGTATTAAGAAGGTGAGGAAGAATAAAAAAAGGAGGAGACCACTCTGGTTTACAAGGGACATGGCATGGGTGGTCAGGGAAAGGAAGAGGGCATTCAGAAAATATAAAATGACACAAAGGAAGGAAGACAGGGAGGCTTATAGGGTGTAGCGGAGGATAGCAGGGCAGAAGATAAGGAGGGCAAAAGCTGACACAGAGAAGAAAATAGCTAGGCAGGCCAAAAGGGGTGATAAAACATTTTTTAGGTATGTGAGTGATAGAAGGAAGGCAAGACAGGGGATAGTATGGTTGAGAGGGGAGGGAGGAATACAACTGGATGGGGACTTTGAGAAAGCAGAGGTGCTAAATAGCTACTTCTGCTCGGTCTTCATGGAGGAGTGGGTGGGTAGGGGACCCGAGCTGAGGGGGAGAGTTAGAGAAGACAAAAAGGTGGATCCTAGCCTATTCAGCATTAACAGGGTGAGGAAAGAACTAGGCAGGTTAAAAGTGGACAAAGCAATGGGGCCGGGCAGCTTGCACCTGAGGGTACTCTGGGAAATGAGGGAAGAGTTCGCCGACCCACAGATGAGACTGTTTAACTTGTCCCTGGATACAGGGTGTGTGCCAAGGAACTGGAGGAGGGTGGATGTGGTGCCACTGCACAAGGCAGGCAGTAAGGAGATGGTGGAAAATGATCACCAGGTCATCCTCACTTAGGTGGTAGGTAAGGTGATGGAGGCACTAATTAAGGACAGAGTGGTGGACTACCTGATAAATAGTGACCTGCAGGATGATAAGCAAACCTGATAGAGTTCTTCAATGGGATGACACAGGTGGTTGACCAGGAAGGGGCAGTGGACGTAGCCTATCTGGACTTCAGTAAGGTTTTCAACACCATCCCTCACAGGAGGTTAGTAAATAAGTTGGAAAGGTTAGGGGTAGGATGGAAAATAACTACATGGGTGGAAAACTGGTTGGCAGGCAGAAGACAGAGAGTGGAGGCAAATGGGGTGCACTCCAGGGAGAGGGGGTGATGAGTAGAGTGCCCCAGGGTTCAGTACTGAGACCCCTCCTCTTCAATATCTACATCAGTGATATAGCAGAAGTGCTGGAGAGAAGGGTGTGCCTGTTTTGCAGATAGTATGAAAATCTGCAACTACCAGAGGAGGTGGTGGGGGTTGAAATGGTGGAGGGAAACAAGACTGCATGGGAGAGACATACGGGGTTGGTAAGGGGGGAAGGGAAGGGAGGGAGGGTCCGTGGGAATGGAGATGAGTATGGGGAGGAAGGGCAGACTCGATAGGCTGATTGAGTCCTTTTCTGCCATCAGATTTCTACGATTCTATGATTCTAACTTGGTGCACTATAGTGCATTATCAGCATTTGTTTGCATTCTGGCCATGTGTTTAATACAAATGAGTGGTTGCTTGTGTATTGGCATTACCACACTAATATTTATTTAAATTTTGGTAACCGGGTAAGCCCACTGAGACCAGAGGTCCTTTTTTCATACACTGGATGATAACAGTGGTTAAAATTGTTACATACGTTGGAGTGACAGTAATTACAGTTGACAATACGGTATTTACATTTAGCACAATATATTGGAGTAA
Organism: Neoceratodus forsteri; assembly: GCA_016271365.2. Classification (NCBI taxonomy): domain Eukaryota; kingdom Metazoa; phylum Chordata; order Ceratodontiformes; family Ceratodontidae; genus Neoceratodus; species Neoceratodus forsteri. Next base: position 380,439,259 of record CM057449.1, read on the forward strand.
CAGTAGTCACAGTTGACACATTCATTGGAATATGGCACCTACTATTTTTTTTTGTTAGTTTAAGCCACCTCATTTTGGAGAGCTTACTACAAGTTACCTTGCTCTCCTCCTGTGGGTTGGCCTGTTAGGTGGGACAGGCAGTTGGTGTCTGCTCTTGTGGGTGTGTCTTCTTGGCCCTTCTGCTATAAAAGGGTGGTGGTAGAGAGTTAGAAAGGCCTGCAGTGATATCTGTGTACAAGAGGGGGTGGGGTTCGCGTCCCAGCCTGGGGAGTTGCAGTCTTCACTCTGTGGTGCTGCTCATGCTCAGTTTTTGGGGTGGTTGGCAGTGAATGAGACTGCGAACAACAAAGTCAAAAGGGTTTTGCTGCTACTGGCAGAAGTAGGTCGGTGTTCACCGCACCACGCCCCTGAGGAAGACTCATGAGGAGTCAAAGTGCTGAGTGGTCAGAAGAGAGCCCTTGTTGTTGCTGGTCTCTCTGCTGCTGGAATAAATTCACTGTCTACAGTGATTACAAGTTGCAGTGTTACAGTAGGGGTGTCACAAATCATAAGAGGTAGGTAATAATCCCTCTTTACAGGACACTGGTTAGGTCCCATCTGGAGTACTGCGTGCAGTACTGGAGGCCACACCTTCTCAAGGACATTAACCAAATTGAGGCAGCCCAGAGAAGGGCAACCAAAATGGAGCAGGGACTGCATCAGAAAACATATGAGGACAGATTAACGGAACTCAATATGTATACTCTAGAGCAAAGGAAGGAGAGAGCTCATATGATTGAAACATTAAAACACCTTAAGGGCATTAACAAGGTGAGAGTCTAACATGCTTCAATATAAGAAAAATAGCAGGACAAGAGGACACAGCATGAGATTAGAGGGAGGCCAATTAAAGGGGTAATGTGAGGAAGTACTTTTTCACAGAAAAGGTGGTGGATGCATGGAATGGCCTATCTCAGGAAGTGGTGGACATGAAAACAGTGCAGGGCTTCAAACAGGCATGGGATAAGCATAAGAGAGCAATGCAGATAAGTATGAATAGATAGGTCATTGACAGAACAAATGCTAATGGCGCATTCATAAGATAGAAAAAGAAACGGGCACACTGGATGGGCCTTGCGGTTCTTTTCTGCCATCAACTTCTATGTTTCCATGTTTCTATTATTTTTCTAAGAGATCCAAGTGACACCGCTTTTTAGTAAAGTGAATGCAAGTGTGGGATGGGATCCCATTGATGTTTGTGGGAGTCATGGCCCGGAGGAGTTATATTGGTGGCCCACCCAGTGCTCTGTGGCACCGAGGTGGGCTGGGGCCCATTCCAATTCTGGTGGTGGATTTACAGTGTGAATATTGCAGCAGTGGCAGAGTTGTGGCTTGGTGTGGTTGTCCTGGTGGAGGCAACAGCGGGAGGCTGTACCCGAGTGCAACGCTGCCATTGTTTGATTGGTGGCCTGCTGGGACTGGGACTGATTTTGCTAGACCATCTGGGATAGGCCCCATCTGGCCCGTAACTGCAGGATGATGGAGAAATTGGAAGGAGGGAAGGAGGGAGTCAGTCACTTTTTAGAGCTCCCTGTGCTTGTTTTTCTGTGCGTGGGTGTCCTGGAAGTAGTGCAAGGCTGGTAAGGTTCCCAGGTATGAAGTTTTGGTAAGTCCTGGTTTTGTGGCCTGTGTTTTGGTTTAGCTGCCTTTGCGTGTAGCACCCCCCCCCATCTCTGAGTATTCTCAGCTCTGTGAACCTATGTGGAGCTCATTTCCTGGCCTGCTTTGGTCTAAGTGATTATTGCAGCTCTGTTCTGCTTAAGTTCTGCCTGTGTAACCTTGTGCCTGTGCTCTGTTGTGCCTCCAGCCCAATGGAGCTGTGTAATTTTATTTTTTATCAGTTTTTTTAATTTTTTTTTTATTCTTTAAATCAGCACCTCTGTTCTTTGGTGTTCTGCCTGCTCTAACCAGTTTTGCCCCTTCAAGCTGTTGAAGCTGCTGTTCCTCCTGCTGCAAGCCCTGTTCCTGTTCTCCGGGTGTCAACATGTGTGAGACAGTGCCTGCCCAGTATGAATTCTGCGGACAATGTAAGAAAACCTATTTAATCCACCTATGTTCCTTTTTGGTGATTTCCTGGCTTGTGCTCCCCTTCAGCCTTTTTAACATCAGGACCCCTAGATGTGCTGGAGGGAGAGTTACATTAATTTTGAAAAATCTGGACTTTAATGACAGGTCTTAAATGCAAATTACGTTCCATGTTTAAATATTATCAACCACCACATTAGTGAGAAAATGCAAAAGTCATCATGCGGGGGGTTGACAGTGTCCCTTTAAATATTAATGGCAATATTTTTAAGCAGTTTCAGTATTTTCCAGAATTCTCTAAAAGCTCAGAGTTGGTAGCTCTGGAAGTACTATGTACTGTGTAGTTTATCTATATGGTTTTCAGAGCTGCTGTATAAGTGGGAGGAAAGAGCAGAAAGCTGTGTAATTGAGGTAAAACCAAAAAGCCAAGGAGTATTAGGGATAGATTAGGGCCTCGTTGGGGGGGGAGTTTGGAAGGGCAAGCAGTCGGACAGGAGGTGGGGCACCTGAAACGAAACCCAGCAAGATGGCAAAAAGAAACTTGGAGTCAGCAGTGTGTCAGGGAGACAGCTGGCATCCTGGCAAGTCATATGCATCAATACCAGGGATCTGGGAATTAAAATGTGGGGCCTGCAAACCCTAGTGGCAGAAAGAGTCTGACATGGTGGCAGTTTTGGAGAACTGGGCATCCCAAAATCAAGAGTGGGACCCTAACATCTCTGGAGACACCATCTACAGAAGCGAGAGAGAGAGAGAGTAGGAGGAAAGTGTGGGATAGTTATGCTATATGTCAGAGATGGATCAAATCCATGAAGGAGGAGGTGGTGGGTATTCGGACTGAGACACTGTGGTCCCTGGTTAACTAGGTAGTAGGCAGGAAAGTGAGGCCAGGCTGCACTATATACCAAGTAATCAGAGTGAGAAATTGGATAAAGGCTGTGAGACAGAGAGAGAGAGATCTGGCAGGTCATGAAGAAAAGTGAAGTGGCAGTCATGGGGGACTTCAATTTGCTCTACATGGATTGGAGTTTCCATGTAACCAGCAGCCGAAGAAATAAAGCTATCCTGGATGCACTCTAGGACAGCTTCTTGCTACAGGAGATTGGGTAACTTACTAGAGAATGGACCACCATGGACCTGGTGCTGCTAAACTGCAGTTCATGATATGTCAGAGTTCCTGAGCCCTTGAATAAGAGATATCACATTACATCTGTTTTAGTTTAGAACTGGGGAAGGAACAACTAAATACAAAAACTCAGGTGCTTGACTTTAAAGGACAGATTTCAATCCTATAAAGGAACATCTCCAGGCACAGGTAGAGTGTCTTGAATGGGCAGGAAGGTGGAAGAAAAGTGAAGCATAATTAAGGATAGACTTCTGGACACCATCAGCTCATATCCATAGAAGTCAGCAAGAAAAAAACAGAGAAAACCAATGTGATTCTCTGAAGAGCTAAAGTCAGCAGAAACAGAGAGGAGAACATTTTTCAGGAAGTTTAAAGTTAATGCCAAGGAAGAGGACAAGGAAACTTATCCTGAAAAGCAAAAGGAAGTCAGCAGCCTAGTAAGGAACTTCAAGGCTGGCACTGATTCAAGAATCGCAGAAAGCATTAAGGAAACGGACAAGGATTTCTTTTGTTATATCAGGGAAAATCCACAGATGAAAAAGGGCATCGTCAAACTAATGAAGAGGGAAAGCTGGGTGGAATTCAGTAAAGGAAAAACAGACATACTGAATAAATATTTCTGCTTGGTATTTACCAGGGAGACAGCGGGGCCATTGCAGCAGAGGGGGAGGCTGGGGCACTAAAATGTGCAGAATATATTACCAGAAATGGTCCTCTAGGTGCTTCTAGCTCTGAAGGTGGCCAGGTCTTCAAGGATGGAGAGGACTTCCCCAATGTGCTGAGGGAGATGGCATGGGTGCTGGTAGAGCCTCCTGCGGACCTAGTTATTGACTCCCTGGCAACCAGTGAAGTGCTAGAGGATTGGACAACAGCAGACCTGGTCCCCCTCCACAAAGTGCTGCTGGGGATGAGCCAGAAAACTGCAGGCCTATCGGCATGACCTTCATAGTAGGCAAGCTCATGGAACCATTTTGAAGGAAAGACTGGTTGAGTTCTTTGAGGCAAATGACCTTCAGGACAGCAGACAGCATGGGTTTGTGTTGGGGAGGTTACATCAAACAAACTTGATTTAGACTTCTTCTACTGAGTCATGAAGGCCATTGATAAGGGACAAGCAGTAGACATACTGTACCTGGATTTGAGGAAGGCATTGAGTGCTGTCCCACACAAGAGCCTAACAAAGAAACTGGGTGACCTAGGGATGAGGGACCAAATCAACAGGAAATTGACTATGGAGAGGATGCAGAGTATAGTGGTTAATGGGGAGTACTTGGAAATGAAGGATGTCACTAGTGGGGTTCCACAGACTCAGTGTTTGAACAAGTGCTCTTCAATGAATTTATTAGAGATATAGCATAAGAGGGCGTCAAGGGCAAAATCTGCCTTTTTGTTGATGACTCCAAGCTTTGTGGCAGGGATCACTGTGAGGAGTGGATCAGATATTTGAGGGAGGACTTGGAAAAGCTGGAGAGGTAATCTGGGATTGGGTAGCTGGGCTTCAATGTACAGAAATGTGCAGAGTTATGCATGTTGGGAGGAAGAACCTGAGAACTGAGTGCCAGATATTTGAGGGGGACACTATCACATGTTCCCTCATGCCTGTGGCATAGTCCAGTAAAACAGTGACAGAAGCAAACATAATGTTGACATGTATAAGCAGAAGGATTAGCAGCAGGCACACTGAGTTAATACTGCCCCGTATCAATCCCTGGTATGCCAGACCTTAAGTATTGCATCCAGTACTGGAATCCCTATCTAAGAAAATACATGAATAGGATGGAGGCTGTCCAGCTGACGGCCATGAAAATGATACAGGGCCAGGAATTAAACATATATGAGTAGAGTCTGGAAAGCTTGAATATGTACTCACTGGAGGCAAGTAGGAAAAGAGGGTACATGATTGAATCCTTCGAATACATGAAGGCTATCACCAAGGTGGATCATTGAATTATTTAAACAAAGTAAGATTATGCATATCCAGGGAAGCAGTATAATGCTGGCAGGGAATAGGGACGTCAGGAAGGATGCCAGGAAGTATTTCTTCAAGAAGAAGGCCATGGATGGCTGGGGCCTTTCTTTGCTGCCAGTTTAACTTGCAATGTTACTAATTATTTAGGGAAATTGTTGGGATACTAGCACTCACCAATAGGTTTAAAGTCTTGTAGACCAATGCAAATCCATTACTGGACTTAAAAGGGGTGACGTACTGTAACTCAGTTGACTGGCCCCCTGAAGAAACTCTATTTAATAATGTACAGGGACAAATCAGTCAACATCTCCAGGCTGACCTTTGAGAGTTACATTTATGTAAATGCTACATTTTGCACGTAGGTTATTTGTATTGATGCTCTTTATTTTAGGGGACACTTTAGTATAATGTTATATGCTTGGAATGTGAGCCAATTGTTTGGCTTATTGCACTCCTGAAATGTTTGCAATGAGATCTTTTTGTGCCCTGGTGAGAGTGTGATCTTTTGTTTGTTCTGTTGTCCAGAAGGCTAGCTGCCTTGATCACACTCCTGCTCCATGCTGCTGGTTTAGTACTTTGTGTTGTGGCTTTGTTGTCTATAGGTAAACAGGATCAATTATGTTCACTAGTCTGAATTTAGCTTGTTAAATATTTTGTGGGAGCACCTTACTCTTTCTGTGTTACAGGTCTGAGCCTAAAAGTCCATTTTATACTCACATTTCCACTCCCAAAATATAGGTTACTCTCCAAACACTTACACAAGGCTTTTAGGCTGCTGCTAGCTTTTGGAAGACAGAAATCTTGCTTATAGAGCAGAAAGCAACTAACTAAAACAGCTACTGTTTTTCTTATTAATTTAACACTTCTATCTCAGCAGGAGTCAGTGCCTGTTGGGATTAAAAGAAAACTCCATGTTAAAAACAGGAAAAATATATGTATTACTACCAGTTTTCAGTTCTTACTTCATCCCAGTTTTTTGTTTCTGCCTAGGCTGTGAGATGATTTTTTTACAGCTTTCCTCTGTTTTCTCTGGGGTTTTTATTACCCTTGGGGGCTGCCATTCAGGTTTATTTTATTGCATCTTGTCCAGGATAGTCTTCCCAGAGTGCCATTTGGTTTGATGCCTAATAGCCCCTACAGCAGGCCGGTGTCTTGTTACAGTGTCTTATAGCCACAGCAGAGAAAGAACACTGCAGCCAGGATTCACATTGCTAGACTCTGGGTAAGTATGATACGTTTCCTAAATATTGGTACCTTATTCAGCTGTGTTCTGTTTAGGGGTGTGTGCATGTGTTTAAACATGTAACTTTCTGTAGTATATTGTGCAATGGCATTTTACATTGTACAGGATCCAGATGTTATTAGTGGGGACTGGAATGTAATGAGACAGACTGAGATGTCAGTTTGAGTTACCAACCCCCCAAAAATTACAAACTCTACACACACCACCAATGAAACCCTTATGTTCCACCCAGCTAAACAAACTTTACAGCAAAACCATTTTGTTGCATTTGTATGTGTCTGAATTACAATGCTTGCATGCACACCACTCAATTTATTATACTACATACATTTAAATCTGTTAAAAGCTGGGCTAATAGTACTTTGAGATCCACTGTGACACATACACTCTCTCTCTTCCCCAAGCAGAACACAGCTGGATAAGTTATAAATATTTAGGAAATGTATCATACTTACACAGAGACTAGCAGTATGAATCCTGGCTGCAGTGTTCTTTCTCTGCTGTGGCTAAACAAGACACTGTAACAAGACACTGGCCTGCTGTAGGGGATATTAGATATCAAACCAAAGGGTACTCTGGGAAGACTAGCTTGGAGAACATGCAATAAAACAAACATGAATAGTAGCTCCCATAGATCATAAAACACCCATGGAAAATTAGAAAAAAATCCTCTAACAGCCTAGGCAGAAACAAAACACTGAAATAAAGTGAGAACTCAAAACTGGTAGTAAAACATATATTTTCCTGATTTTAACATGGAGCTTTCCTTTAAGCAAACAGGTACTTTATTAGAAGTAGAGGGGACCCCATTTAAGGTAAAAAAAAGAAAGTCAGTGTGTGTTTCTGTGTTGGGAAGGGTACTGTATCAACTTACTTTGCTAAATTAGTAGGAGAGGTAAGAGGTTAATTGGGGGTGTGGCTTACGCAGTAGAAAAGCAGGTGACTCCAATTACAACTTCCTGCTGCTAGCTTTTGGAAGACAAAAATCTTGCTTGCAGAGCAGAAAGCAGCTAAATAAAAAAGCTACCATTTGTCTTACTAATTGCCCTCCATCCTACCCCTCCACCCTCTCATCCTAAGCCGGTTCTACTTTTATAGCCACTGGATTTGACTGGCAACAGGAACTTCCTGTTTGATAGTAGGAAGGGAAGGATCATAGAGAAACATTAGTTTTGTCAACCCTGAAGGAAAAAAGTTGCTCCTCCCCCCAGCTGCTGGTGGTCTGACTCTGAGCAAGGAAGAAGGAGACTACTGAAGAATACAGGAAGTTGCTGTCCCAGAACAGGAAGGGTGTGAGTTGTAAGGAGAGGAGAGAGTAAGTGCACAGAGAAACAGGAGAGGGGACACAAAATAAGACATGATGGGAGTGGTGCAGTGCAATGGCTGAGGGGTGGCAGTGTTCCAGGAGACATTCAGGAGGCTGTGATGCTGCCCTATTTGCAGGCACCTCTCTGGTCTGAAGGAGGAGGTTGCCCATCTCCAGGCTGACCTGACTAGGATTTGTGAAACATACTTCACCACCCAAGGACCACAAGGGAAACTGCTACTTCCTCAGAGGTTGTCAAGAAAGAGGAGCAGCTGGACCAAGGTGGGCTCAGGAAGGGAAAGGTTGGTGGAACAGAGGTGCATCCCTCCAGCTGTACCTCTCCACAATTCATACGCTATTCTGGTGGATAGTGATTCCTCTATGGAGGCACCTGCAGTGGAGACCAAGGAGGATGCTGGGAACCTCCACAAAGGAGACCCTCAGGAGGTGGCACGAGACCCACAGGGGAATAAAACAACTCCTGGTAGGGGACTCAATCATTAGGAGGGTAGAAGTGGGGGAGGAAGGGAAGAGGGAGGTAAGGCGCCTGCCTGGCGCCACAGCTTGGAGAGACAGGATGCAAATCCTCAGGATCATGGGAGCAGCTGTACGAGGGAGGGAGCTGGATGTCATTGTCCACCTAGAGACAAATGATCTGGCTAGGAATGGGGTCAGAGCAGTGCAAGAGGAGTTTGTAGAGTTGGAGAGGATCCTTAGTCAAGTAGCACACACGGTAACCTTCTCGAAGGTGCTGCCTGTCTATGGCAAGGGTGATGCTAGGGTACTCCACACCATGGAATTCAATGAATGATTGGAAAACTGGAGCTTATGGTTTTGGCTTCATTTGGGAACTGGGGAGCAACCTGGAGGGATGCAGGCCTATACTGGCATGATGGTCTACATCTGTCTGGGAAGGGGGGTAACCAGGATCCTAGGTGATAGGTTTAAATGCTTCATTGGTAAGCATTTAAACTAGCCAAGGGGGGAGAGGTGCTGAAAAGGAGTAGGGAAATCCCAGCCTCCCCCACAAAACATGGTAATTAGTGAGGTAAACACCAAGGTAGAGAAGTCATTAGGGAGCAGGACAGAGGTAAATGAAAAAAAAGGCAAAGGCAGTAAGGACAGAAATGAGGCTAAAAGGGGTAAGGCCATCAAAAATTGGAGAGTTATGAGTACCAATGCTCATAGTCTGTGTAACAAGCTCCCTGAACTAGCGACCTTGATGGAAGAGGGATTCCTGGATATTGTGGCAGTCACAGAAACATGGTACACAGAGAACCATGACTGAGATGTCAACATACCAGGATACACAATCTACAGGAGGGACAGGGAGGATAAAAGAGGAGGAGGAGCTCTCTATGTAAGGGAAGAGATCAGAGCAACAGAACTAAAGAGCAAACAGGAAGCAGAAGAGGCGCTCTGGGTCACCCTGGAGACAGGAAATGGCACTAAAATCCACATGGAAGTTGTATACAGACCCCCATCTCAGTGGGAGGGAATGGACAAGGAAATGATAGAAGGCATCCTTAGAATGGAAGAAAAAGGGGAGATATTGTTGATGGGGGAAGTGAATATACCAGATGTTAACTGGAGCACCTTTGCTGCAGGCACATTCAAGAGCAGGGTCATTCTTGATGCCCTACAAAGGGCATGCCTCAGACAGCTAGTACTGGAACCCACTCAGAAGGAAGCAATCTTAGACATGGTACTATCAAATGGGGACAGAGAAAGAATCTCAGACTTAGAAGTGGGTAGCCAGCTGGGAACAAGTGACTACCAAACAGTGTGGTTCACGATAAACACATCCATAGAGTCAAGCCATACAAAAGCAAGAGTATTGGACTTATGGAGGGCTGACTTTGGGAAAATGAGAGAGTGCCTCAGAAAAGCACTAGCAAACAGGCAGGAAGGAGGGGTGGAGCAACAATGGGGAGTAATCAAAACAGCCATCACAGAGGCAACAAGCCTTTGTGTGAAGCAAATCAACAAAACACAAAGAAGGAAAAAAACGCTATGGTTCTCAAAAGAGGTGGCAGGGAATGTTAAGGAGAAAAGGATAGAATTCAGGAAATATAAGGAAACACAGAAGGAGCAGGACAGAGAACTTTGTCAGTTAAAGCAGAAAGAGGCAGGGAAGGCAGGCAGACTAGCAAAGGCCCAAACTGAGGAAAGGATAGCCAGCTCTGTTAAGAAGGGGGATAAGACCTTTTATAGGTACATTACGTATCAAAGCAAGACCTAGGGAAGGATACTGAGGCTTAATAAAGGGGAGGGAATGTGGGCAGAGGATGACAGTGAAAAAGCAGGGATACTGAACAAAATATTTCTGCTCAGTATTCACAAAGTAAGAGGAGGGGGAGGTACCTAAACCAAACAAGAGGAACATTCTGGAGATGGGGGTCAATACCAGTCTGTTTAGATAAGAAAGGGTTCTGAAAGAACTAGTAAAATTGAAGGTGGACAAAGCAATGGAGCCTGATGGGATTCACCCAAGAATTCTAAAAGAACTAAGGGTACAACTAGTGACACTGCTGACTACTCTCTTTAACAAATCATGGGAGGATGGGGTGGTACCTGAGGACTGGAGAAGGGTGGATGTGATTCCTCTTCACAAAAGAGGGAGCAGGGCAGAAGCAGAAAACTACAGACCAGTTAGTTTGACCTCAGTGCTAGGGAAAATAGTGGAATCACTTCTGAAGGAAAGAACTGTTGAGTGCCTAGAGGCCAGTAGGGTACAGGACCCAAGGCAGCATGTATTCACAGTGGGAAGATTGTGTCAGACAAATCTAATAGATTTCTTTGACTGGGTGACCCAAGTAGTAGACCAGGAAGGGGCTGTGGACATGGCCTACCTAGATTTTAGCAAGGCATTTGATACAGTCCCACACAAAAGATTAATAAACAAGTTAGTCAGCATTGGAGTGGTTCCCAAGGTGGTAGCCTGGATATAAAATTGGCTGGATAACAGGACACAAAGGGTAGCAGTAAATGGAGTCTACAGTGAAGAAAGGAGGGTTACTAGTGGGGCACCACTGGGTTCAGTACTGGGACCGGTCCTTTTTAATGTCTTTATAAGTGACATTGCAGAAGAACTGGAAGGAAAATTATGTCTCTTTGCAGATGACACAAAGATCTGCAACAGAGTTGATACACCAGATGGAATGGAAAGGATGAGAAGAGACTTGGCAAGATTATAGAAATGGTCAAATGTATGGTAGCTTAGATTCAACGCAAAGAAGTACAAGGTAATGCACCTGGGAAACAAAAACCCAGGGGAAGAATACACAATGGGGGGTGAGCTACTGACAACAATAAAAATGGAAAGGGACCTGGGGGTAATTATATCAGATGACCTAAAGGTGGGCAAGCAATGTGAGAAGGCAGTAAGGAAGGCTGGGGGGATACTGGGATGCACAGGGAGAGGCATCAACAGTAGAAAACAGGAAGTTGTTATCCCTCTGTACAGACAGTTGGTGAGGCCCCATCTGGAGTACTGTGTGCAGTTCTGGAGACCCCATCTCCGCAAAGACATAGACAGAGTGGAGGCTGTCCAGAGGAGAGCAACCAAAATGGTGCAGCATCTGCACCAGAAGACATATGAAGAGAGACTTTAGGAGCTTAATATGCATAACCTTGAGGAAAGAAGGAAGAGGGGGACATGACAGAAACTCTCAAGTACCTCAAGGGAATCAACAAAGTCCAAGAGGGTAGCATCTTTCAAGAAAAGAGGTGTGCAAGAACAAGGGGGCACAATTTGAAGATAGAGGGGGGACATCTCAGAGGTAATGTGAGGAAGTATTTTTTCACGGAGAGGGTTGTGGATACATGGAACAGCTTTACTGAGGAGGTTGTGCAGTCAAGAACAGTGGAGGAATTCAAGAATGCATGGGACAGACATAAGGCAGTCTTAGTTGGGGGGGGGGGGTAGGAGGAAGTAGGCTGTTGGTTAACCAGGACCTGCAGCTTATCTGTTGGTAGGAAAATGGGCAGACTAGGTGGGCCAAGTGGTCCTTATCTGCTGTCAAATTCTATAGTGTCTTAGGAGGCAAAAGTTACTGTTGAAAAAAGATTGAGCATATTCAACTAAGGGAAGAGAAGTCTTAAAGAGTCAACATGACACACAGTAACATACAAGATCAGAAGGAACTCTAGGTCCCTCAGATTCACATTCACTTCCCTAGTTTCATAAGCAGGGATAAATCAGTATTTTAGGATCTCAGTGTTCTGAATACTAATAAGGATAGGCAGAGTTGAGCATAAAAAGGCAGTTGAACTGTTTCGTGCATGCAAAACTACAAAACATGTAAGTATAGGATAAGGGGAAGCATTTAAATGCATTACTTCACATAGAAGAGGTTAACATGTGGCACTGTCTGCCCTGTAAGGTGTTAAATAATAGCAGTAATCAGACTTCCAAAGCAGGATTAGACTGATTCCTGAGGGAGAATGGTAATGTGGGTTACTCAGCATGAGTAAGGTAGTATTTTGGCTAATAAGTGTGGATGTCTGACTTTCTTCAAATTAAATGCAGTCACTGCTGTGCAGCAGGCAGGGCAGGCATGATGGACCCAAAGACCTTCCCATCATCAAAATACTGTACTGTACTATGCTACCATGCCAGAAAATGTATTTTACAGATGCATATAATATATTAACATAGTAGTTTTCAGGTTAGAAGGGACTCTTAAGTCCATGATAATCAGATAATCATAAAAGAGACACTGTCAACCCTTTTAGGCATCAAAGTGTTTCTAGTTAAAAAAAACACATTATGATTGGTCACACTCAATAGAGATTGCTGATGAAGTGGATAGTTTAATTTTGATTCCTTCTTTCTTCTTATTAGTAAACATTTTAATAGCAAAAAACAGACTGCCCAACACGCAGGTGTTTCCACACGAAAACATATATGTTTACTGTCCTTGATCAACTCCCACTGCATCTTTCCTGGACTTAGGGACATCCCCAACACAGTCTAGCCACTCATGATGCAGTGGGGAGACATGAGATTGTTTCAATATCACAGACTGCATTGTGTGGGGTTGTTTCTAATGTTTACAGAGTATGCAATAGAAGTAGATGAAGGATCTGAAATAAAACAAGGTTGGATATTAAGTATACTATTAGCATGCATTTTAGTTTTCAGTAAGAAAAAGAAAGCAAGTAAAACAGCCAGAAATATCACTGAATTTTAGAGAGGGTATGCTATCTTTTCATCTAGAAACAATATGTTGCAAAAAAGGTTGATAGTGACCCTCTAAAGTAAATAGATACAGTAGCTCAAGCTTTTTGACTGGTACACTAGATGGTGGCACCTACACAGACAGAATAATGGCACACTCCCTCTAGTAATTCCTATATGTTTTTTTTTTATTTTATGTTTTATGCTGTGAGGAGGAGGAAAATCCCTTTTGCAACATAGTGTCACAAGTTTCAAAATCAGAAAAATACAAGATATGTAAGCAGACCTGAGCTGAGATATGCCTTTGGTTCTGTGATGCAGTATGGTCCTTAAGGAATCAGTTTTTTCAATAAGCTCTAGATTTTTTTTTACTTACTTGCATAGAGTGCATATGAATCCTCATTCTCACAGTTTGATCGGAAGCTGGCCAGCCCATAGTCGGTGATCTTCAGCACGCAGCGGCTGTCAACCACACAGTTAGAGGACTTGAGGTTTCCATGTGACCCAATGATGCTGTTATGCAAAAACACCATGCCCTGAGCCATGCAAGAAACCAGCAATCAGTAAGGGTTTAATTCCACATTTTCTTTTAATTTTATCTTCAATGCTGATGCCATAACATAGAAATACAGAAACATACAGACATAGGCAATGATGGCAGAAAATGACCAAAGGTCCATCCAGTCTGCCCGAGTTCCCTATTTAGTCCAGGGGCCTACTGTTCCTCCAGGGTCCTAGCCCTCCCCACCCCCTCTCAATATATCTCCTGATTGCAGAGGTCCTGAGCAATCACTATATCCTCCATTCTGTCCCAGTCAAGTTTAAAACAACTAAAGGATTTTGCACCCACCACCTCAGCTGGCAGCCTATTCTGCTGCTCCACCACCTTTCTGTAAAACAATATTTCCTCATGTCCCACCTAAGCCTCCCTTCTGTTAGCTTCCACTCCTGACCATGTGACCTTGAGGTGGTATTCAAGTTAAATAGTTCCTCACAGTTTACCTGTTAATTCCTCTTAGGAATTTGAAGGTCTCTATCATATCTGCCCTCTCCCTTTTGGTCTCCAGTAAGTACATATTCATTGCAGGAAACAAAATGGAAACCGGCACATGCTCAAACCTGAGTATCTGTGCAGTTGAGTATATTCACCATGACTCCAAATGTTGTCACTATATGGATAAGGAAGAGAGCATACCTGGTGATGAGTTCCAGAAAGTGCTTGATTATACTCAAAAGTGCACAGACATTAAAATCCAATAAGAACTTCAGCTTTAGCAATTATCCAGGATGCTACAAAATCTTCATTCCCCCTCCCCTCAAGTTAGGGTCCACATGACCTGACGCATTTCACACTATCTAGCATTTTGTCAAAGGTGTTGTAGGACCAATGATAATGCTCCTTTATACTAGTGTCTTAAAGTCACAGAGACATAATAACAAACCACATTAAAAAACATAGTGATAAAGTGCAACAGAACTCCCTACTCCATTTAAATAAATAACAATTTAGAACAACCATACACAATTCAATTAATTTTACTGTACAATATATTCATATAAACATGATCATCAAGTTAAAAACCAGGTGTGCCCCTCCACATCCCTTGTATCACAGTGGGCACGTATTTATATAAAGGTGTTGGAACTGACTGATGGAATATCTGTTTTTTATAAAACTACAGGGGTATCCCTATGCACAGTTACCAGTCCAAATCAGTCTATATAAATGGCTAGCTCCAGGATTGGGGCTAGTAGCCACAGTGATGGATCCCATTCTGTAAAAAGAAAAGAAAAGAAAAGCAATCAGGTATTGAAAAACCTGTTACGCATCAGAGGTGAGGAAACTATGACAACTTCTTATGAAAGAGGGAACAATATTTGCTCTTTTCCTTGGGGGAAGCTAACAGACCAGGCTTAAATGATAAGTCTGAATTGGGTCCATATCTGACTTAACCCCCCCCAAAAGACCTACCCTCTGTATTGATATGGTCTTGGTCATGTCATCCATGCTGCCGAACCCAGTCCTTGATTACTGTGTTCCTAAACAGATCATGGTGGAATATGTACTTAGTAATATGCTTCTTAATATATTACTTTCCACGGATTGCTTTTCTTTTCTTTTTACAAAATGGGATACATCACTTGGGCTACTAGCCCCAATCATGGAACTAGCCATCATTATAGATGGATTCAGGCTAGTAATTGTACATAGGGCTACCCCTGTACTTTTATAAAAAAGAACAGATATTCTATTAATCAATTCCAACATCTTTATATAAATGTGTGCCCACTGTGATACAAAGGATGTGGAGGAGCACACCTGGTTTTTAACTTGATGATCATGTTAATGTTATTTCTAAATATTTTCATATGTTGTACAGTGAATTGAATTGAATTGTGTATGGTTGTTCTAAATAGTTATTTAATTGGGAGTGGGAAGTTCTGTTGCACTTTATCACTATGTTTTTAATGCGTTTTTTTATTATGTCTCTGTGACTTTAAGACACTAGTATAAAGGAGCATTATTATTGGTCCTATAACACCTTCAACAAAATGGTGGACAAGGTGAAATGTGTCAGGTCACGTGGACCCTAACTTGAGGGGAGGGAAGGAAGATTTGTAGTATCCTGGATAATTGCTAAAGCTGAAGTTTTTACTGGATTTTAATGTGTGTGCAGTTTTGAATAAAACCAAGCACATTTTAAAACTCATCATCAAGTATGCTCTCTTCCTTATCCATATAGTGACAGCATTTGGAGTCATGGCAAATGTTTTCAACTGCACAGATATCCAAGGTTTCAGTGTGTGCTGGTTTTCATTTTGTTTCCAGAACTGACTTTTTAAACCAGGCTATCTGCCAGGTACATTCCCATAACCTTCTTTGACTTACATGTTCAGTGCACAGAGACACTTCTCATAGGACATGTCATACTGGCCTTAAATCATTTTTGTTACTCTGCTGTGCACCTATCCTTCCTGAGGCGAGGACCCTAGAAATGGTTGCAGTACTCCAGGTGTGGCCTCACCAGGGATCTATATTGAGGAAGTATTACTCCCCTTTTTCTGCTATGAATACGCCTCCTGATATATGCAGGTATCCTATTTGCCTTGCTAGAAGCCTTGTTGCAATGACTCGATTGTTTTATGGAGTTGCTGATAATAATTCCAATGTCTCATTCCTCTGCCATGGCACTGAGTCTCATCACTCCCATCCAGTACTCCTGGGGTCCCTCTTCCCTAGTGCATCACCTTGCGCGTTTTGGCATTGAATTTCAACTGCTAAATACTAGGTAATTCCTCCAGCTTTTGCAAGTCCCTGCATTTCCTTTATTCTCTCGTCACTATCCACCATCTCACAGAGCTTAGTGTCATCTGCAAAGAGACACAGCCTGTCCTGGATCCCCTCACCAATGTGGCTGATAAACATGTTGAAAAGGACCAGATCTGGACAGATACCTGTGGAACCCTGCTCATGACCTCCCTCTCTTCTGATTTAACCCCATTGATCACTGCCCTCTGCTGCTTCCCCTTTAGCCAGTTACCTACTCATTTTACTATGACCTTAGCCACACCCAGATCCTCTATCTTCAGCAAGCATCTGTGGGGTAGTGAGTTGAAAGCCTTGCTAAAGTCAAAGCAGAGCAAATCCAAAATGTGGCACTATACAGTTCCCTTGTCACGCAGTCAAAGAAAACTATGAGGTTAGTCTGACAAGACCTCCCTGCACAAATCCATGCTGTATATAGAATATAGAAATAGAGAAAGGAGAAGAGCAGAAAAAGACTGTTTTCTCTGTCACAATATTTCCTACTTGGAATATTGCTAATGATTGTAATTTCCCTCATCTAACCTTCTTCTGTCTACATTATGAATATATATTAAGACCGTAAAGTACTCTACCCATGAAAAAAATACAGACAATCTGCTGTTCACTCATTAACTTTCAATCTTAATTTTTTCTTCATTTTATTACAGTTTTCTTATGCATGCGGTTTCCATCCTTTTCTATCAATTAATTTCAGAGTTCATTGACCCTAACTGCTAATGTTTCAAGACCTTTGAGATCTCTTCCTCGCAGCTGGGGTTTAAATTAAAAAACAGAAAATTAATATGTTACTGTCTCTATATTACTAAACTTTTCATTTAAATGTTTATTATTCCATGCTGGTTTCTTAACAGGAAGCCAGCATGGAATAGTGAAAAGCGTAGTACATCAGTTCAATGTGCTAGTAGGTTAGCTCTGCCTGTTTTAAATATTGCTTAAAATAATTGCTATACCTGAAGCATTTAAAGGAAAAGTGTAATATTAAAGACAGTAACATACTGGTGTTCTGCTTTTTATTTAAAGCTCACCTGCTCTGAGGAAAAGACCTTAAAGGTCTTGAAACATTAGCAAATCAATTCAAAAGAATAACTTTGGGCACTGAAATTAGTTGAAAGAAAAGGATGAAATTGTATGCATTAGAAAACTGCACTAAAATAAAGATTAAAAGTTAATATGTGAACAACACATCATCTGTATTTATTTTATGAGGTAGAGTACCTTACAGTCTTAATATATTTTCACTGCACAGCAATAATAAGATATTCCCCATTACAAAAAAAATGAAGAAGAAACCCAGAGACAGAGTTTCCAGTTAATGTTTCTGTCTATATTATCCCATCTGATAACTTTCTTACATGCATCCCAATTTCTTTTCAACCCTGATATTTTCTCTTCCACCTCGTCGTTGTCTGAAATTTTTTCCACCCAGCCACCACCCTTTCATGAAACAGAACTCTGTACTGTCTTTATTGAATCTGCCCCCCCCCCACCTCCAGTTTAGGCACATGACAACTATTGAACCTATTGCTTCAGAGATTAAATTAACCTACTGTGTCCATCCTGTTCAATTCATGAACATGAAATCCTCTAGCATCTTACTGATGTTCTTTCTATCCTTAAGTGGGTACATGTGAAGACTTCAGTCCTTCTCATATGCTTGCCTTGTTGTTCACGGATCATCTTTGTTGCCTTCTGCATTGACTCTAATCTATCTTTTTTTTTATTTAGTATACTTTATTAACATTTTAACAATAGGACAGAGCATAAATAACAAAATCAAACACCCAGTACAGAACACGATCCAATATACATATGAAAAGGCTGAAGCGAGACAAAACCAAAAATAAAAAGCCATCCCACCCCACCCACTACCAACCTCTCCTTCTTGGCTGTGGCCCTATTACATTGCTAAACCACAAAACACGATAGGCATCTTCCAAAACTATATGGGGCAAAAAGTCGGGGGTCAGAGTGAAATCATGTGGAGCCCTGGGTGCCCCAGAGGGACAATAAAGTAAAGAGTGACTCCCATGTGCATGGAAAAAGCTGAGTTCTCTTTTACATTAATGCGATGTGTTTCTCCATTTGGAGAGCCAACAGGATCTCATGATGCCACTCTAAGAAGGATGGGGGAGCCTTGTCCTTCCAATGTTGTAGCATAACAAGCTTAGCCATGTTCAATTTATAGAAAGAAACCCTGGAAAAAGTGGAAATCTCCTGAAGAAGGGCTGAGATAGACATGAAGGGATTCTACAAGTGTAGGAGTAGGTCATCAGCATATGCGGACAGGACGTAATGCTTGCCCTCTACTGGAATCCCTTTGAGATCATTAGAGTTACACAGACGCAAAATGAGTGGTTCCAAATAAAAATTGAATAAGAGTGGGGACAGGGTGGTGAACAAGAAGTTCCAGATGACCCGATTGAAGTCTTTTTTTGCATCCAGAGAAACCAAGACCATTGGGGGCTTGCTCTCTCTGGATGTGGAAAGCGGGTGTAAGAGTTTCCTGAGGTGATCCACAGAAAACCAGCCAGACATAAAACCTACCTGTTCATGTCCAATGACAGCGCCCATGACAGGAGCTAACCGGGTAGCCAACATTTTAAAGAGGATCTTAATGTCTGAATTCAGGAAAGAAATGGGATGATAACTTTCCGCCAGCAAGGGGTCTTTACCGGGCTTCGGTATAAGTGTAACCAAGGCCTCCAAAAAAGCTGAGTCACCCATCCCATTCTCAAACCAGAAATTAAAAACCTCTGCAAGCAAAGGAGCAACCTCTGAAACACAAGCTATATCAAAATTGTTATACAGCCTGTCGGGGTCCAGGTGCTTTATCCTGTGGCAGTTGTCAAATGGCTTCTTCCACCTCTGCCATGGTAATAAGGGTACCTAGCGAGGGCACGGTCAGGGAAGAGAGAGTAATGGAGGGGGACAGAGTCTGGAAAGGCCATAATGGTTTCTGGAGTGGGGTCTAGGGCCGGCTCAGCTGCATACAATCTTGTGTAGTAATTACAAAAAACAGCAGCCATATCCTTGGGATTGGTGATCACCTGGGCTTCTGGGTGAGGCCGCATTACCGGAATAAATTTAACCATTTCAGCCTGGCGCAGCTGCAAGGTAAGAAGCTTCCCAGCTTTCTCTCCAGCATCCAGATACTTTATCTTGGTGTGATGGTGCACCAACTCCGCTTTCTGAGCCAAGACTTCCATATACTGGGAAAAAAGGGAGTGCAATCTAGCCTAGTCTGCCTCAGGTGAAGCATGAGTCAGGGAGCCTTCCAGCAGTCAAATATCACTAAGAAGCCAGTCGAGTTTAACCTTACTGGCCCGAACCCAGACCGAGAGCCATAGGAACTCCTCTCTAACTGCACATTTAAGGGCTGCCCAGAGAGTGTCCCGCACACCTGACAGAACCCCTACTGAGATCAAGGAAAGTGGAAATAAACTGCTGGATGTGGGACAGGGTGTCGGGGTCTGCAACAGTTGGGCATAGAGATGCCAGAGGGAGTCATGCCACAAGATTTCACCCAGTAAATACTGGACCCCAATAGGGGAGTGGTCAGAAAGGACCATAGGGCAAATGTCTGCGGGAAAAGTATGCCAGGTAAGAATGAAGCACTAATGAGGAAATAATCAATCCTGGAAAATGTCTTGTGGGGAGGTGACTAAAAGGAATACTGGTTCGCCATTGGATTGAGCACTCATCAGACATCAACAAGGCCAACCCCCTCCATCAGGTCACCCGGTGCCTGCTGGGGCTGGGGAGAAGCCAAAAACCTTGGCATCTGAGTGATCTAGGTCTGACTGAAAAACCATATTCCAGTCACTCCCCACCAATAGAGGTAAGGGAGAGTCAAAAACTAGGAGGTGAATAAATTGGGTGAAAAACTGAGATGAGTCAAATTTGGGCCATATACTGAACTGATCACAATGGGTTGAATATCAATGGTCCCTCAAACAATAATATAACATCCTGCAGGGTCCCAAAACTCCTGAACAAGTTGGAATATTATTGATTTTGCAATCAAAATAACTACCCCTCCACATTTGGAGGAGACCCCAGACTCACAAGTCTGACCAACCCAATCCCATCTGAAAAGGTGTACATCCTCCCTATAAAGGCGGGATTCCTGCAAGCAGACCACCCCCGTTTGCAACTGTTTTAGGTGGCACAAAATCATCAAACATTTGTACCTATCCTGAGTTCCCTTGGCAGTCCAACTAATAAAACAGTATGGTCTACTCATGCTTTAAACTATCACATATCACCGAGTCCAGAATATGAAGATTGACCATACCCAGACCCACAAAACCATAATGAGAGCAGGGTTGCAGACAAGCACCATCTCACCCCCCTATCCCCCCATAAACAATTCCAATAACCCCCCAAAGCCCCACACATAAAATGAACAAATTGAGTGTATATATCTATACACATATATGAATTAATGCTCCATTTTTTTTCCTTGTATAAGTTCTAATTTAAGTGTTTGACTATATATATTTTGTTTTTTTCTTTTTCTTTAATGTGTAATAGTACTTGGGTTTTTTGACCCCCTCTGTGAGACAGAGTGGAGGAGTGTATTATTATTTTTTGGTTAAGTGAGATTGATAGATTTTATTTTGTTTATTATTTTTGTTTTATTTAATTTATTTTATTTTTATTCCTGTCCAGTTTATTTTGTTTATTTATAATGTGTTGGGGAAGTTTAGTGATGGTTGGGCATTATTCCCCCACCAGGCTCAGGGAATTATGTCCCTTTGAATGTCCCCCATTGCCATCCGACACCTATTTTCGGTGTCATGCTTTGGGCATTTTTAGGAAGCATAAGAGAAGGTGGAGAGCTGGGCCTGTTGGGGGACATGAAAGGGGAGGGCAGATTGGGGTTGTGGGGTCCAGGAGATGCCCTGGGGTGAAATGGGGTCAGGATAGAGGTCATTCTTGTCTTGTCCCCATACCCAAGGGCTCCGATCTTAATGGGCAGGTGCCGAGGTCTTCCCCAACAGCTCATCCCACCTTGGCGGTGTTATGCAATGCCAGATCTATTAAAAACAAGACAGCTATTATAGTTAATCTTGTTGGATCAACTGATCTGGCTTGCATCACCGAGACCTGGCTGGATGAAAATCCAGGCCCTATATTGGCCTCGGCAACTCCAGCCGGGTTCTCGGTGATACACCGTCCAGGGTTGGATCATAGGGGCGGGGGTGTAGCCATTATGTTTAAGACTGAGCTGGGCCTTGTGGATGTACCATTGGGAAGTACCAGATCCTTTGAATATATCCTGGGAGAGGGTGTAGGCTGCGGGGATTCTCCTCGTCTTCTGTCCACCAGGAGATGGTGGAGAATTACAGCAGGAGATAGCAGACTTCATTGTTGACATGGTGTTGAGGTCCCCCAGATTGATCATTCTGGGGGACTTAAGTGCTTGGGTCAATGATGAACTCTCGCACTTTGGTCAAAATCTCCTCCAGCTGATGATGATGCTGGGTGTAACACAGGTGGTTACCTCCTCAACCCATGTAGGAGGCCATTCACTGGACCTGATCTTTCTTTTGGGCATGGAGATTGATGACTTGGGGGTGGAACCAGTCAGCTGGTCTGACCATCACATCATAAGGTTCAATTTCAGGGCCCCCTCTAACAGGTCTGCCCCTACGGAGGTGGTTCAGTGCCGCCCTTTAAGGGGCATTAACCCCAGTGACCTAATAGCAGTACTGGATCTATCGGGCTTGTTGGGTGAATGCTTGAGTCCAGACAATCTCGTACTAGCTTATAACAAGGCTGTGGGAGATGCTCTGGACAAGATTGCTCCTGTTCACTTTCGGCCTCTCACCCTTCGTTCAAGGAACCCCTGGTTTGATGGCTCCTTGAAGGAGTTAAGGCGAGCTGGCCGAAGGTTGGAGAGAGTCTGGCAGAAGTCCAGCCATGATGCTGACAGGCTTAGGTTGATGGCACATTATGATGGCTATCAATCAGAAATCACCCGTAAGAAGGCAGAATTCCTGTCCAGGCAGATTTCTGCTGCACAGAATCAACCGGCTCAGCTTTTCTGGACCATTTACAGATTGTGCAATCCAATCTGTCTCCAGCCCAGAGAAGCTTTTTCTCAGCTTAGATGCGAGTAGTTAGCTCATTTTTTTTTGCAGATAAAGTTGCCAGCATCAGGACTGGCATCGGTCCGACCTCCCTTATGAGGGACTGCAGTGGTTGACAGGAGGTGGCATGTACTCGGTCTGTCTGGTCAGATTTTTGCC
Organism: Neoceratodus forsteri; assembly: GCA_016271365.2. NCBI lineage: Eukaryota > Metazoa > Chordata > Ceratodontiformes > Ceratodontidae > Neoceratodus > Neoceratodus forsteri. Next base: position 380,461,731 of record CM057449.1, read on the forward strand.
GGCTGGAGTTCACTGATATTGTGAAGATCATCCAAACATTACGACCAACCAGCTGTAGTTTGGATCCGGGTCCTGCACCTCTTTTAGTGGGATGCATACAAGTTATCTGCCCAATCCTTGCTGACATTGTCTGGAAGTCTTTGGAGAGGGGGGTCTTTCCTGACCCCCTCAAGGAGGTGGTCGTTCAACCACTCCTTAAAAAACCCTCCTTGGATCCAGATTTTCTAGCTAACTACCTGCCTATCTCTAACCTGCCATTTGTTGGTAAGGTTATTGAAAAGGCGGTTGCATTGCAATTGGATGATCATCTTACAACTCACAATGTCTATGACACTCTCCAGTCTGGTTTTAGGAAGAAGCATAGCACGGAGACTGCCCTTGTCCGGGTACTGAATGACCTCCTAATGGCTAGAGATCAAAAGGCACGTACCATGCTGGTCCTTCTCGATCTCTCTGCCTCATTTGACACTGTAGACCATGGTGTGCTATTGGAGTGCCTGCGGTTCTTTTGTGGGCTGTCTGGTACAGTCCTCAAATGGTTCCATTCTTACCTCACGGACAGGTTTCAGAGAGTTGCCACTGGAATTTATTCCTCTGGTGCTCACTCCCTGCCTTGTGGGGTACTGCATGGTTCCATTCAAGCTTCCATGTTGTTTGCAGTGTGTATGCTGCCATTGGGAGATATCATCAGGTGATACAGTCTGGGATTCCACTGCTATGTAGATGATACTCAGCTGTATCTGTCCTTTCTGCCCAGACAAGATGATGCACTCTCCGTGCTTAATAATTGTCTTGCTGAGATCAGACTTTGGATGAGTTCCAGCTGGCTGAGACTGAATCAGGATAAGACTGAGGTACTGGTAGTGGATCCAGGGCATCCGGGGGTGAGTTTGGGAGCTGGACAACCATCAGGCTTATTACCTGGTGGTATGTCGCTCTCTACCTCTGGTCAGGTGCGTAACCTGGGCGTTATTTTTGATGATGGTTTGACCCTGAAATCTCAGGTGTCAGTTGTCATCAAATCCTCTTTTTACCACCTGAGGAATATCGCCCGGGTGAAACACCTGGTCCCTCCGGGTGATCTTCCAACACTGGTCCTTGCCACTGTCACTGCTCATCTTGATTACTGCAATTCCCTCTACCTAGGACTACCAGGGGTTGATATCCACCACCTGCAGCTGGTGCAGAATGCAGCGGTCAGGCTTTTGACTGGGAATTCTAGAACTAGTCATATTACACCTGTGCTCCATGAACTGCACTGGCTGCCTGTTTGGTGGTGGATCACCTTTAAGGTTGGTTTACTAACCTTTAAAGCCCTACATGATCAGGGACCCAGTTACCTGAAAGATCTCCTGATACCCTACTGCCCCCTCCGTCCTCTCCATTCTGCCAACGAGGGATTGCTGGAGATTCCCAGGGTTCAATTAAAGACATCTGGATCTTGTGCTTTTTGCCTTTCAACGCCAACCCTGTGGAATTCTCTACCTCGTTGGTTGAGAGAATGCCCAACTGTCGATAGATTTAAAATAGAGTTAAAGACATATTTATTTGGTTTAGCTTTTCCTAGCTGCGGATGATAGTTTTAATGTCTGTTCTTAAATTTTATCTTTATGTATGGTTTTATGTACAGCCTTGGTTTTGAAAGGCTCTATAAAAATAAAGATGATTTGATTTGATATATATATATATATATATATATATATATATATATATCTATATATATATATATATATGTATATATATATATATATCTCTATCCATATATATATATATATATATATATATATATATATATATACAGAATATATAGATATGTGTGGCTGTGTGCATATAAATCTATATTTTATAGGGGTGGAGTCGTGCCCCTATGATAAGGGTTGAACAGTCACTTCTATGTTAAACTCAAACTTTTGCACTTTAATAACTTTGCAACTGTTCAAGCAATTTGCATGAAATTTTACATGTGTTATCAGGGACCAAAGATCTCTTGATGTGGTACATTTCATTCCTGTCAGATGTATGGGTGCAGAGATACGGAGTGTGTAAAAATGTGAAAATTACTGGGATTTTGTTTTTTCATTTCTTTGTCATGGTGCCTGGCAAAAACAGTTTGGCATTTTGATCTGAAATTTTTAAGGTAGAAAAGTCTTGGGTCACAGATGTGACTTTTGAAGATTTGGTGAAAAAAATATTAAATATTTCCAAAGTTATTTTAAAGTTTCCTATTATTTTCCATGGGAATGTCATGCTCCAGTTAGATGTCCTGCTTGAAAAGGATCCTTTATTGCAAATGGGTAATCCTTATTCACAAATGGGTCATCCTGTGTCACAAATAGGATATCTTGTTTCATACAACTGCCATCTTGGTTTTCAGTTAGTGAGAGAAACAAAATTAAGTAACTCAAAAAAAAAGAGGTGTTTAGTTGAAACCAACATTTTTCTACTAATCAGGAGCCATTTCACCAGATTCTTACCTAATTACTTACTTCTTGCCAGCAGAAACAGGCCACATGGTCTTTCAAGTCTGCATGAGTGTGCAGCTAACACCTCACTTTCTGCAGCTGCCCTCCCCAGTAACCCCCCACATATATGAATGCTGACTGACCTTGAACCAGTTTACTGTTGGTGGCATTTTTAGTGAATGGGGGAAGTTTGGGCAGGACACCAGGGAAATTCCCCTACTAAACAATGCTGCACTTTTCACCCTCTTGCCACCCTTCCTACATTCCTTCTCCCCCCCTACCCTCTTCCCTCTCCCTATGACTCTGGCACTTCTTATCTGTTGTCTATCTTCTCTGACAAATGCTGCTGGCTGCCTTGTTACAATGCTACCCTTGAACTGTATTAATCTGTACTCTGTTTGCAATGTCCACATTGTTGTAATGCCTGTCTTGATGTTCCCCATAATTTGTATTTCTCTGACGTGGAACCTTTGTAAAAGAGCCATGGCTCAAAGGTATTTGTAATCCTAGACTTGATAAATAAATAAAAAATAAAACAGTAGGGGGAGTTGCTGTCCATGCTAGGATGGCCACTGTATCCCAAGCATCAGAGAGTGAGGAGGTGTGCAGGGCAGGGGAGAGGGTCTTCTCCCCAACCCCAGTTATTCTAGAGACCCAAAGTGACAGCATTGATTTTTCTCAAAAATGTCTGGAACAGAGGATAACACCAGTATTTTGCAAGATGACTACTTACCGGTCAGTTTGGAAATCGTTTGAGATGAAGTAAGCAATCAGGAAAGTAAGAGCTCAGCCGAGCATGGTCTGGATTTGGAGAAAGCTTTAGAAGGAGTAGTGGATGCACTGCAAGATGCAACACTGCAAACCGAAGCTAGAGTGAGTATCGGAGAAATGGGGAGTGAGAAGGTTCCCGGATGCCTGGGTGAAAATGAGGTCACGGGGCCGATTTTGCTTAAACAAAACATTGGGAAAAGTAAAGCTGGCACAAGTAGAAAACAACATATAACAGTGAGGGATACGTCTGGCAAGACTTTAGGCATGGCACACAAATGCGCAAAAGAAAAAAATTTATAAATTATAAAGGAAAAGTGCGACCGACAACTGGAGGATGCTCTAATGGATGTGGGATGGGTCCACATGGAGAACGGGTGGTTACCAGATCCACAGGACCCCAAAATACAGGAGTATCAAGGGATGACTATTATGGAAACAAGGAAAATTATTTCAAATGCATAGGAGCAGCCTCAGCATCCTGGTGGCGCTGATAGCAACATTGGTCTTGAGACAGAGGGTTTAGGCCAAAAAAAATGGACATCTACGCAGTGAGTAAACAAAATAATAACAATATGTTGGGCAATCCTGGAGTCAGTACTAGCAGACAAGTAATGTCTAGTAAAGGGAAAAATGAGGCACAACTGGTGCAGGATGGGCCTGATTTAAAAGAAAATATTGAAAATGTATCAGTAGGTTTGGGAGTAGACAGACTGCAAGTCCCTGCTAAACAAAAACCTTTTAAACCATTGCTAAGAATGGCTGATCTATTTAACATGAGTACTAGAGAACCTGCACCAAGGAGAAATGCTATTTGCTTAATGTACAAAGGAGGTTTGGAGAATCCCTCCGATAGAGTATATATTGGTAGAAAATTATTGAAGGATTCTTTAAAATTCTATGCCTCAGAGGTGTTTGCTTTGATCCATACTGATGACTTCAATTATGATGTGAGCTTTAAAACAGTTCAAGCATTGGACAGATTTTGAGTGAGGTATAATGACTTGAAGGATTTTCCTTTGTGGTCCCCTTTCCTAACAATTCCTATTACAAAGCCTGCAGTACGAAACATTACCATACTTTTCAAATATGAGGGAGTTGACATAGTCACCATTTTATATTGGCTAAAAAAGCATTGCGAAGCATTGGAACATCCTACACCAGTGATTGATTCTGAACAGTTTTGGACAGGGGGATGGAGAGTCAAATGCAAATTGTCTATGGCTAACAGTGGAATTGTTCATTTGCATAGTTGTTTTTTTTTCTTGGGGAAAGACAGAGGTTCTTTGTTTTACCCTGGGCAACCTAAGTCTTGCCACAAATGTTAAGCAAGACTACACCTCAGTAATGTGTGTGACACACCAAAATGCTCACATTGTCTGGAAATTGGTCACTTGTCCACTAATTGTAAAAATTTGTTTAGATGCAATTTGTGCAAGGAACGAGGTCTGTCACATGAAGCTCTGATAACTCAGGCCCAGAAGAAAGGATGTACCCAGGCATCGGAGAAAAGGGTGCAGGACATCTTAAAGGAAAAAGAGAAAGGCACAAGAGAGAAAGAAAATAAAACAGTTGTGGAAGAACAAAAAAATAAAGAAAAAGAAATTGAAGTTAGGCTAGGTTAGGCTGTAGAAGAACAAGTGTCGTGAAAAAATACAGGAATGGTAAATAATCAGGAAGGAGTGGAGATTTCAGAGGTAGACCAAGTGCTTCAGCCCAGGGATGAAAATCAGGAGGAAACCCCATAAGACATGATAATTGAAGAAGAGGAACAAGCTAATGCCATTGAAGAGGGTAAATATGTTATGTGCAGAGAGGGATACAACCCAACAAGAAGAAGAATCAGCATTTATTTAACGCTTTTCATATATCCAAAGTGCTTTACAAGCAATGCTAGACTGGTAGTGAAGTGACTGAATGTGTGGTGGTGGCCATATCGCACATCCTCACCCACACACAGCCTGGATAATTGCATGAACCAGTTTATGGGAAGGGGAATGTTGGCCAGGACACTGGGAATGTTTCCTACTCTTTGCGAAGAGTGTCTTGGGTTCTTTTACTTCCTCCTGGACACCCACCAGGACAACATCAGGATGAGCAGAAGGGACCTCGGTTTAACGTCTCATCTGAAGGACAGCACACCCCAGCAGTACAGCACCCCCCAATACTGCACTCAGATGCCAGCGATTTTTAGGTGCAAGTCCAATCCTGGTGTGGGATGAGAACCCACGACCTTCTGGTCCAGAGGCGGATATGCTACCAACTGAGCCACGCTGACACCTGACAACAACAACGTCCATGCCTCCCTCCCAAATCACATATGTAGAAACCTTTTTAAAAAGTGACTTAAAAGAAATGGATGAGGGAGAAAACTGGATTGCCTTCAGAACCAAGAGGGAAAGAAAGGAAAATAGTGAGAAAAAGGGGAAAATTACAGTCCAACCGATATGCAGCATTGCCTATAGAAAAACCCATGGTGGTAACTGTGTCCGATTCTTCCTCAGTAGCTTCTTCAAAAGACGCATCCTCAGGAATGGAGATGGGGAGTTTGGGAAAAAAACAATGGTCTACTAGATCAAAGCATAAACTGTGGCAATTTCTTATTATAAATGGGTTATTTTCATATCATAACTCTAAATGTAAACAGCATAAAAAATGGGATATGAAGTGAAATAGCCTTGCACGAATTAAGCTTACTTAAGACAGATATTGTATTAAACCAGAATCAAAAAATTTCAAGAAATTGCACAATGCAATGCAAGATAGATTGGTCACAAGGTCAAGACAGATGTGACGGGCTAGGAATTTTGTTCTCTAATTCTGATTTGAAAGTCTCAAGGCTCGTTGACCTAGAACCAGGCAGAGCCACAATACTGGATATCACATATAGATGGAATAGAATACGTCTAATTAACACATATGCTCCTCAAGCAAAAGCTCTAAGGGTGGAGTTATTTAAGAAAATTAAACTTTTTTTGTGTACAGCATGGCCGATAGTATAGGGGGTGATTTCAACTGTAGTTTGCAGAAGGAAGATAGAGGATTACAGACAAATAAAATGTTCTGTGACTCAAATGCACTAAAAGAAATTATTGTCACAGCACAGCTAAAAGATGTATACCGAACCATCTATGAATGTGGAGGTTTTAGATTTCATAAAGGATTATTGAGAACAAGAATAGATTATATCTTGGTATCCAAATCTTTAGAGATCAAAAGGTCAAAGGTCCATGACCTGACCTTTTCAGATCATTCTGCTGTTCTAATGGATTGTCAATGGGACAAGGATCAAAGTTGTGGGAAACCCACATGGAAATTGAATACTTCATTATTAGAACAGGAGGTGAATATAAAAGATTGTATGAGGTTATGGGATGCTAGAGTCTTGGTACAGTGTATGTATGATTCACTAAGGGAATGGTGGGTGGACACAAGGAAACAGTTTCAAACTTTTTTCAAAAACAAGTAGGTAAAAAGACTACAGAAAAATATATTAGATATTTACAATTTAGAAAAGAGTTACATAGGTTAATATCTTTATCTGAAACCACTGGTCATGATTTTTGCTCTCAAATACAACGGGTTAAAAAGGAAATGTTCAAATATCAATAAGATAGGGCTAAAACATTGAAACAAGAATTGAGATTTGGTACGGTACATAGGAGATAGACGTTTGACCCTTTTAAAGATAGTCAACAAAATTCTAGGAGAAAAATAATTTGGGAATTAGGAGACAGAAATGGCATTGTATGCAGAGACAAAAAATTATATTTTGGACATAGTCAAGAAGTATGTGAAGAATACTTTTAGTTTAACACCAGAAACACATAACATGGATTTATATATAGGGCAGTTGGAAAGAAAAACCCTTACAAAGGATCAATAATTGCAATTAATAGCACCAATAACTGAAGAGGAAGTAAGAGGAGTGATAAAACTGTTAAAAAATAACACTACACTAGGTCCTGATGGGCTCCAGAATGAATTTTATAAAGTCTATATCAACTCCTTCAGTTTAGAATTGGCAGGATTGTATAATGAATTATTGCAGACACAAAACATTCCAGATTCATTATTAGAAGCTGAATGAACCCTATTGTTTAAAAAAGGGGAAAGGACACACCTAAAGAACTGGAGGCCCATCTGAATAATGAATATAGATATTAAAATCTTAAGTAAGATTTTGTCAAACAGATTAGCAAATTGATCAGAAAATCTTATTTGTAAGGAACAAGGGTGTGTTATTCCACAGAGAGGCATACAGGGAAATTTAATCCAGTTAAGAGAATTGTTTTATAGAGGCCAAATGGTGATGGAAACAGGTTTCGTACTAAGCTTAAATCAAAGGAAAGCCCTTGATTTTCTCTCCCAAGTATAGTTATTTTCAGTACTCTCACAGTATGGTATTCCACATACATATGTAAATTGGATTAGAAGACTGTTCAAAGAGGCAACGGTGGTTCCAAAATTGAATGGATAGAAAGGTGAAAAATTTAGAGTGAACAGAGTGGTGAAATAGTGGTGCTCAATGAGCCCCTTGTTATATGTATATGGAACAGACCCATTACTTCAAAGAATACTAAATGATCCTGAGATACAGGGAAAGCATCTCACTAGAACAGCTCCCTCATTGAAAGTGTTAATATATGCAGACAATGTGGTAATAATTGCACAATAATCTGCAGAGGAAAATGTAGTACAGCAACATCTTCAAGATTTCTCTGAGGCTTCAGGCTAAAGTATTAACATGGAAAAGTGTTGGATTTAAACTGGGCATAGGGGATCAGACAAAAATACAATTTGCTAGTATATCCCTTACAAGTGACCCATTACAATCTTGGGAATAAAATTTGGGAAATAGAATTCTACAGTTCTGAACTGGGAAGAACAGCTAAAGAAAGCAGAAGACATAATAGTAAGATGGAGCATGGAACAATATCAAAACAAAAGAGAATTTATTTTACTAAAAAACATGATTATGCCCATACTGTTATATGTGAGTTACATCTATCCCCTCCAAAGATATTAATAACAAGACTGTACAGTCTCTTCTTTAGAGCATTATGGTGGAGTAGATTGAACCCGATTAAAAGAAATGTTACATATAAAAGTATTCAGGACAGTGGCATAGGAATGATACACCCCGTGGCCTTCTATTATAGTATATTTCTCTACTATAATGTTACTGAATCATTAAAGAAAGAACCAAAATAAAGTATGGCATACAGTATTAATGGAGTGGGCTGCACCCTGTATGATGGCCTGGGAACTTAAGAAAGGCAGAATGTTATCTAAAATCCAAATTATTCAAAAAGAAGTAAAGGAAATGTTCCAGCAATTCATAACATGAAAAGTACAGTATGATGTAGCAGAGTTCCTGACCAGGAATGTGATTTATGGGGCCATGGTGAAAGCACAATGTACAGAGGATATTGTATTACCTTATAGTACTTCCCAACAAAGTAAGGAGATATTTCAATAATTACTGAATAAAAGAATACCATTTTTTGGGGGGGTGGTGCTTTGGTTAACTATCCATGGCAAACTGAATGTCAAGAATAACAACAAACATAAAGCCCTTCAGGAGAGATATTGTTTACAACATAGTTGCCAACAGACTTTGGAAACTCAGGAGCATTTGTTTCTGGAATGTCCATGAGCAAAACAGTTTTGGGAGATAATAGCGGAGCATTGGGAAATTCAGTAATTTAAAACAATAACATATACAGAATTATTGTATGCTTTTCAGACACCAAGTTGGCAGCAATTTGCAAAAGAAAATCTACAAGTTTTGTTCTCAATTTTGAAGTATTATTTGTGGCAAACCAGCTGCGAGTGGGTTCTTCAGCAACATTTTGTACCTCAAGAGGTGTTATTACAAAATGTACAGATGGCAGTAAGACAAGTTTATGAAGCAGATTTACTAAAATGTTCAAAAAAACAGCTGCACTATCTATGGAAAACATGTGACAATATTTTGTGGAAAACTTAAGAAAGTCAGAAGAGAAGTCCTTGAAAAGGCTGAACAAAGAATGCAGTGTAACTAATGTAATGTTTTGAACTGATCAAGGAATATTACTCCCTTTTCCCCAACAAAATTCCCCTACTCTTTGCAGGGGGCACTAGACTGCTACAGGAGCTGGGGAGTTGAGTGTCATGGAGGCCGACAGTGGAGGAGGACGTGCTCGCCTTGTTGAAGAGTGAGAGTCTGTGTGTGGTGGGGAAAATGGAACGGCTGGGATGCATCAAGATGGTGGCCCACATATCACTCCAAATCCCTCATCTTTTGGGGTGGAGAAAGCTTGTGTGAGAGACACGGCATTGGGGATAATTTTGGATGTGCCCCCTCCACCCAGCAGTTCACCTTTTGATTTGGAAATGTCTGAAATAGCCGATGATGAGGAAATACTGCAACAATTGAGGGACAAGCAACAACAAATTTTGTTAGTGGAATCGGAGTATAAGCTCCTTCAACAAAAAGCAGAGGAAGACCAAAATGGAAAAGGCTTCCACCTACCTTGACAGATATCACTTCTGAGAATGCAGCAAAGGTTTTTGTTGTACATGAGGACCAAGTGGACCTGAGGAATTTGAGTCAGTTGTCTGACACAGAAAGAGTTCAACAGCAGAACCAGGAATCTACTTGGTTCCCGGAGAAAGTGCTATTGGGGGATGGCTGGATCCAAAAAGAAACAGGAAGTTGGGTCCCAGATCCAGAAATACTGCTCCCTGGGATGCCACTAGTGCCTACAACTCTGAGGAGAAACTTGAATCAGCAAAAGGATATACTGCAGGTAGAAGCATCAGATACTGATGTTGCAAGGGAACACGCTCTCCCACAGATGACTGTGTCTGGCTCTGGAATGGGTGACAATTCAGGGGAGCCACAGGTAGCTGCAACACAGTTGGAGCAAAGGACATGGGTCTTGACAGGTAATCCTTCATTCTCTCCATGAGAAGGTACCTCACAGGATGAATTTTTTGATGCCCCATCTGAGTCTCATAGAGACATGAATACAAGACTGATATTTCTCATGAACTTATTGCTGAGCCTCATGATAATGTAGGCAATGCCTCTGAATCTGCCCCTAATACTGGCCATACATTTGCTAGTTTATTTAATAAACCTATTTCTCTAGCAAAAAGAAGAAATGCTATTTGACTCCGTTTTTTAGGCGCTATAGACAATATGCCATAGGTTTTATGTGGAAAAGGTGTTATTAAAACAAATGCCTGGGTTTTCTCTTGTAGAAGTTTATGCCTTGATCCACACGCCTGGAGAAAACACTTATGACATCAGCTTCAGGAACCCAGACATTTTAGATAGATTCTGGATGAAACATGCCCTTTTGAAAACTAACCCAACCTGGACACATTTTCAGGCTATACCCTTGACAAAGCACCCCTTTAAGGTTATCACAATATTATTTCAAAACAAGGGGGTTAATGGGATGGACATTTCTTATTGGTTAGAAAAAAAGTGCAAAATTTAGGGAACCTTGAACCAACATTGGATGCTGAAGGTTTTTGGAATGGTGACTGGAGGTATAAGATCAACCTATTTCAAACTGATGAAGGCTTGCAGCATCTTCCTAGCTGCTTCTCCTTAGGCCGAGATAAAGGACTTATCGTTTACCCAGGGCAGCCTAGACACTGCTATAAATGTGGTTCAGGTAGACATCTGAGTAGAACTTGTGACATTATAAAGTGTGCTCAATGTGGAGAAGTAGGACACCCTTTCTATGACTGTCATAATCCCCCAAAATGTAGTCTTCGTGAAGGATACCCCTTATAGACTGTCCTTGGACTGCCCATAATACTACACATGGTGACTTTGCGATTCAAGATTTATACATCTCTGTGGCTGTTAAAGCAGCACACCATTCCACAACTCACCCTTTTTCATCCCTCCCACCATGCCTAAGAACCTACCCCAAGGTCCTGAAGCACAACCAACCCAGGACATAGAATGGAACATCCCTACAGGGAGTCCTCACCCCCCCCATTATGCCTGACACTCCCATTCTTGAGACTGCAACTGATGCAACAGTTATGCCTTCACCCCCAACCACCAGAAGATACCTACACAGTAGTACAATCAAGGAGAAGCAGCCTTAGGAAATGGGGTCCTGCAAAACCAATCCCATCTCCTCCATGTGTTACTGAGCAGAATTCATATGCTGTATTACAGGAAGATGACATACAGTAGATGCTGGAAGTAAACCTGATTCCACATCAATACAGTCCTCACAGCCTGGGGGGGGGGGCTCTGATAATGAACATATATCAGTGGAGATGGCTTCTTGGCTTCTTTACTTAGACAGACTAGAATGTGATCCCAGAAGTGGCCAAAAAAGAAATTATATCCATTTGACATGGATTTATGAATCAAACTCTTTATGATTTAACTGGCACCTCTCTGAATGTTAATAGTATTCAGTCAGAGAGGAAAAGGTTCCTTACTTATGCCCTCTTTGAAAATGTGTAGGGCCGGCCTGTTGGCGCAGCAGTAGCGCTACCGCTCGCGATGCTGGTGACCCAGGTTTGAGAACAAGCCTGGGGAGCTGGAGGGCCAGCTGGGGTGAGAAGGCTGAGCATCCGTGGACTGCTCGCCTTCTCCAGGGAGAGAGGGAGGACAAGGTTCGGTATTTGACTGACCCCAGGTGGAGGCCTGGGTACAGCAAGTGCTTAGCCATTCCAGGAGGGTTGGGCATGCCAGACATCAGTGGAGCTCTGCCTTGATGTCAGGGCACATGGCACGCCCAGGAATGAACAGGGAAAAACACCTCCTTCGCTCTGGGTAGACGGAGCAGCAGCACAGACCTCAATGGTCCCCTGCCTGTCCCATGCAGTGGCCCCAACGAAGTGACATTAGTTCGGGGTGCTTGGAGCCCCACCTCATCCCTGCCTGGGGGGAAATCCAAGGCTGCATGGGGGACCACCGCAGGGCTCCAGGTATGGAAGGAACTGAGGCAGATGCCAGGTGCTCCCAAAGAAGCGGAGAGCAGGAGGCGGGGTAGGCGGAAAAATAGTAAGTAAAAAAAAAAAATGTGTATAATGACATATTCTTCTTTCAGGACACTAGGCTGCATAGCGTTCAACTTATGGAGCAAGCCACAACTGGCTGGAGATGGTGGAAATCCTTTTGGTCATTAGGGGATGATCAATGCAGCAGGGTGGGCATTTGTGTAAATAACACAACAGCTAAAATCATACATACTCTTGACATTTTTCCAGGGAGAACCTTCTTACTAGATATCTCCTTGCATGATATGAATTTCCAGTTCATTAATGTTTACGCACCCCAAACCAAAGTGGGCAGGATAAAATTATTTTGACTGATACAACCATATACTGTATGTTTACTGCTCAGTATGTGTTTTTTGGGGGCGATTTTAATTGCAGTAGATATCTTAAAGATAGATGATTACAAACTACCAAAATGTATTGTGATGCTAATTGCTTGAATAACTTAATTTCTCAGATTGGCCTGGTGGATGCCTTTGCACACTTACAGCAACCAGAGAACATCTTTTTTCATGGAACCTTAGCTATGAGAATAGATTTTTGGTTCATTTCTCCTTCATTGACTATAAAACATATTAAAGTACTGCCTGTGGCTTCCTCGGACCATGCCTTATTACAATTGAAAGTGGCAGATTATGATGACATGCATCATGGGCCTAGATATTGAAGACTGAACCTGGAGCATTTGAATATACCCCCAGTACAGGAAGGTTTCACCCATCTGATTCATGTAAGAAAATCTGTGAAATTTTTATATGATTCCTCTATGGAATGGTGGGAAGATACTAAACAAGATATTTGGAATTACTTTAAAGAGATGGGAAGGATTAATGGGAAGAACAAATCAGACCTTTATGGTTATTATTTTTAATCCCAATTTCAATATATTCTTTCTCAACAAAATCAAGGAGATGCGACGCTATCAGAGGCCATGACAGATATTAAACAAAAACTGGCAGACTTTCAATATAAAAGATTGAAATCTTTGCAGTTTGAACAAAGATTTGGCACACAAGGTAAACAGGATATTATTAATCCATTTCAATTTTGCTCTACGCAACAGATAAAAAAAGATTTAGCCTATATTACTATGACACAGGGTACAGTTTTAACAACCAAATCTGACATCTTACATGAAGTAGACAGACATATTGCATCTGTTTATGGTAACTGATTTTCCAGACCCAGGATTGTCATCATGGTTACAAAGCTGTGAATTACCACAGTTGTCTACTCAGGATACATTAGGTTAACTGAACCCAATCTCTAAAAAAGAATTGCGTACTACCTTATCTCTGTAAAAAGATAGTTTGGCCCCAGGACAGGATGGCCTTCCCTATGAACGATATACAATCTTGATTCCCTTAATGGTAGATGAATTTGCAGACCTTTTGCATGACATATTGTGCTCTACTACACTTTCAGATAGCATGAGTAATGGGTTAGTTATTCTAATGTTTAAATCAGGGGTTAGGTCTCGATTACAAAACTGGCAGCCAATCACAATACTAAACTCCGATTTTAAAATTCCTATAAAGATTTTGAACAATAGATTAAAGATTTGTGTAGAAACAGTAGCTTGATTCATCCTTCCCAAACTTGTGTGGGATTCCTGGGAGGAAAATTACAGATGGTCTTATATTAATGAGAGAAATTATGGCAAAAGGACATGTTGGAGAATTAACTGGCTTTTTATCAAGTATTGATCATGCCAAAGTGTTTGACAGAGTGTCACACTCTTATTAGTGGAATTGTTTAACTGCATACAGTAGTCCAGAAAAATGTATTTACTAAATACAAACATGTTATTCCTTAGCAATGGCCTGATCTTATTGCAATGGGTGGTTAGGACAAAAACATAAGGTTAATAGAGGAGTGCGGCAGGGCTGTCCCTTAAGCCCCCTGCTGTATGTATTTACTTTGGCTCCTTTAATAAGGCTTATTAATAATTTTATAGGGCAAACTTGGGTCTCATTTTCTTGTATAGACAAAGAAATTAAAAGTGTGGCTTATGCAGATGATATCTACATAATTGTGGTGGATAGAAATTCTGCTCTCTGTGTAGGGAATTTGTTTTCTGAATTTTCCAGTCTTACGGGATCCCGAGTGAATCAAAGAAAAGGCAAATGTTTACTTATTGGAGATTTTGAGTATGAAGCTAAACATGTCATTCAGATCCCAATAATTCAAGATACTTGTCTCATCTTAGGTATTCAATTTGGAAAATGAGATACTGCTCTTCTAAACTGGACCACAACACTTCAGGAAGCACAGGATATAGTTGTGCAATGGAACAAATGGAGAATGTCGAAACTTAAAAGAATTTACATGATCAAGATATTTCTCTTATCTACTTTCTTACATTTAAGTGTGGTATATTGTTTACCTCCCCTGTTAGAAAAAAAATCTATAGTTGTTTCTTCTCCTGTATTTGGGGGGATAGACTAAATCCTATACAATGAAGTATTTAATTTTGGGACAGATCACAAGGGGCTTGAAAATGGTGAATCCTGTTTTGTTCTTCTTTACAATGCTTTTAAATACAAATATAAGACCGCTTCTTACGACAGGACAAGATATGAGTTCCCTGGGTAAAAGACTCTTTGGAGAATATTTTCCCCTTCTGGGAAGTACATGAAGCCCTTCTAAGACAAAAATCTTTAACACAGATTTCTGACACTTTTAGACATTGTTTTGGGAAGATTAAACTGTGGAGTCTTACTTAAGATCAGGTGTTGAGGTTCCATAGGAAAGATATTCACCCTTTCATTCTGGATACATTTTTTATGGAATTTACACACTTTGAGGCAAAATCTCCAGCAGAAAAAAATATGATTGGATCTATGTTACTTTCCCCTTGTATTCCTCATCAGATGTGGGATGTACTGTGGCTTTTCCTGCATGGAAAACTTAATGTAAAGGGTAACTTTAAGCAAAAGGGAACTGAAGAATGATATTTCCCCAGAAATACTTGTTCACAGCAGATAGAATCTATGGCCCTTCTGTTTTTCGAATGCCCCTTTGTTAAACTATTTTGGGCCAAATTGTGACAGACATGGCCTACTTCTCCTTTCCATAAAATGGATATGGATATTTTATACTTAGGTATTTTACCATTCCTATGGATGAAACATGATAAGATGACATTATGGCTCTTTTTGGTGTGTTTTAAGTTTTATATTTGGCATGTTAGATGTAGACTCATAATCCAACAAGCAGAGTTTTCTATGGATCAATTGTTTTTTTATAGTTGAAGCTACTATTAAGAAACTAAGGGCTGGATTCACAAAGCATGTGAAAGACCCGCAGCTGTGGGTAAACCACGGCACAAGTGGGTTGCCAGTTACGGATCTGCAGGTTACCCACAGCGGCGGGTAGTCACAAAGCTGGAGCTGGATTATGACTGGCTCCATGGGATATGTGGATGGTGTTGCCAGGGAGATGGTTGCAGCAGCGGTAATGTGCTACGGCTGGTGGGAGCACCTGTAACACCCTCCACAACTGCTGCAGCTGTGAATCGCAACTGCTGTGGGCAAATACAGTCTGCAACAGTAGTTGCAGAGTGGGACTTAGGTTCTGGGTGCTTCATGAATCCAACCCTAAGTCTCAAGAATGGCTCTTGGTTTCTTCACAGATTTTTCACAAGTGGTGGGATAGTATTTCATGGATCCCTTAATGGCTCCAAGCACACATAATGGTATGCCTTACACCTGTTTATGCCGTGGACACAGAGTAAGTATATGATTTGGATAGATTTATGTTTGGGTATAGGATCCTTCCTATTATACCTTCAGGAACTATTTCAGTATATGATATTTGCAAGAAATTCCCCTGTCGAGTGGTAGGACAGTGGATATAACCCATTGGGATAACAGGTTATATTAACTATTCCCCAGCTTAGAGGTGGGAGAACATGATCACCCCTATGTGAAGTAGGAAGTTCTCTGTATTTTGTTGTCATTTTTAGTTATTTATTTTGTTCCTTAAGTTACATTTCTAATTATTATTTATAAGGGGAATTTATGACTCACTAGTTACTTTACCTTCTAGAAACTTTTTTTTAATTTCATTGGACATTCTTTGGAGAGGGAGTTGGCATGGAGTATGGTTGAATTTGTTTCAGAATTTGTCCTATGTTTGAGTTCATAACCCGTATATGGTATTCATAGTTAGGGATAGTTTACATCTATTATTATTTATCTGTTAGCCTTTTTTCCTTTTTATTTACAAACTGTATGATATTATGTTTGCAAATTTTGATACTTATTTGATGTATGATGAAATACTTATTTGCCTTCTATGATTTGATTTACTTGTCATGTGCCTTTAACATGTATTGCATTTTTAATTTGTTGTGCAAATAAAAATTCCCCTATTCTTAGGGGTGGGACAGGGAGGATTTGCATGAATTAATACATATTTCCTTTAGTTTAAGGGATTTTTGGTTTATGTTAATAAATGGAATACATTTTATTATTTCTAGAATGGGAAGTATGCCTTAATACATGTTTTCTTTCTGGTTTTCCCTTGATTTTTGTTGGCAATGTATTCTGTTTCTGTTGAAGGTTTGAATGAAAACTCACCTACTCCTTTAAGTCGGGGGGGTGTCTTTAACATTTATGAATAAGGTCTGGAACAGTGACAATGCAATTTTGTATTTTCTGTATGATAAAATACTTATTTATGTTTTCCCTTCCTTTTAGTATGATTTTGTGTGAAGTAACACTATTATGTATGTATTTTGCTTTTAGTTATAATAAAAATTCCCCTACCCTTTTCGATAAGTGCCATAGGACCTTTAACATCCACTTGAACTACCACCAGAACAGGCAGATGGGACCTTGGTTTAATGTCTCATCCGACAGACAGCACCTCAGAAGTGCAGCACCCCCCCCCCATGCTACACTACAGTGTCAGTATTGAAATATTAACCCAAGTGCCAGGAGTGGGAATTGAACCCACAGCTCTCTGACTACTGAAGTGTCAGGTGTGGAAATTAAACCCACAGCCCTATGACAACCCTCTGATCTCCCAGCTTCAGAGGCGAGTGTGTTACCTGCTGTGCCACTTATTCTGGTGCTATTTTCTGGAAAAATTAGTTGAAAACTTATTGTTTTAACATGTTGAAATCCTCTTTCATGTCTTTCTTCATGTTTGGGAATCCTTTTTCACAAATTACAAAAAAGAACATGGCAAAGGATTCCCAAGCATGAAAAAAAGACATGGAAATAGATCCCAATTACCAGAACACTGTTTTTCTAGTATCCAGTGGCACCCTCCACTCTCCGATTGCTGTGACCATTTTATTTTCCTCTTTCCCTGGTGTCTAATGGCACCCTCTAATTGCTGTTCCTGTTTTTCTTTCCCATTTTTCCTGGTGTCTAGTGGCACCCCCACCCTCCAATTACTGTCCCCTTTTTGTTTCTCATTTCCCTGGTGTCTAGTGGGACCCCTCAGCCTCTGATTGCACTCCCCCTTTTATTTTTCTCTTTCCCTTGTGTCTAGGGGCACCTCCTCATCAATTATTACCCATCCCTGCAAAATAAAATATAGATATATACATACATATTCACTGAAAAACACTTCATTATTGCATCTGTTAGGGTTCAGGCAATACAAGTAGGGAAATGTGGCATTAGGGTTTCCAGCCCCAACACCCCATCCCCACCCAGCAGGCAGCAGCAACAGGTGTGGGGTGTGCCTTGGGGTGTCAACCCTAATGCTCACCCTGTTCTCATATACTGTACCCATCTCAGTTTATTTATTCATGGAATAGGGTGAGCATTAGGGCTGACAACCCCAAGGCACACCCTACGTCAGTTGCTGCTTGCAGGATGGGGGTGGGGTGTTAGGGTTGAAAACCCTAATGCCACATTTCCCTACTTTTGTTGCCTCAACTCTAACTAGTGCATTAAAGAAGCATTTTGCAATGACTATATATATATATGTCCATCATTTATTTCCCTGTTTACCTTTTGCTAATGTATTAATTAAAAGTATATACCTCTACTAATCAAACAATTACAGCAATACACCTGCAATAATCAATTACAGCAATATACCTGCAATAATCAATCAATTACAGCAATACACCTACATTAATTAAATCTATATACCTACACTAATCAAACAATTAATGGGATAATACTGATAACACAATAAATACATAACTTGGAAGCTAGCCGAACCAATTAACACGCTGCAAAAAAAATGGAAAAAAGACACAAAAAACCCTCTTTAACTTAGAAATTCTCTTAACTCCTACCTGCAGTTACTACACACCATTCCCTCATTGCTGCAACAGAACATCAGGTGCCATAATGTGATCACAAATGGAATCTCAAGAGCAATAGCCATCCTAATGTAATATACTCAGCAAACAATGGGTAAGACTGGACCACTTAGAAGTATACCTATCTCAGGGGCTAATTAGGCAAAAAAAGATACTCTACCTTTGGGCTCATGGCCTTATAGTCCTAATTAACCCCCTCAATGGGTGTACATACTTGTATACCACTGTTACCCATTATTTATTCTAGATATACACACATAGAAATACCAATTATTTATATACAGTGAGCCAGCCATGATGCAATGCAGTAACCTGCAGTAAATGACATGTCACAAAATACTGCAGTAAAAAAGGGCTTAATTACTATTGAAATTCACTGATCCCTGTGGCATACTGCAGCATTACTGCATTGCATTCTGACTGGTGCCACTGTCTATAGATATTGTAATTGCTGTCACCTGATGACTGTCTGATCCCCTGCTGTGTAACTAACTGTCTTGACTGTAACCTCTGCCCTCTCATGTACTGTATATGCAATTTTTCTTTGTACTGTTTATGTAAAATTTTATACAATGTGTAACTAACTCCAGATTGCCCCTGAAAAAGGGACCTTTGGGGCTCAGTGGGCCTTCCTGGATACCAAAATTGAATAAATAAATAAATAATAAAAAAAACTTTGTTATGTACTAGTTAAGGTTAAACCGACAAAAGTAGGGAAATGTGGCAGTAGGGTTCCCAACAGTAATGCCCCACCGCCACATGCAGGATACAACAACAAAACCAATTACCATTTGACTGGTCCTGTGTCTTCAGAAATCAGGAGTCAGTGTGCTTTGGGGTTGTCAGCCCTAATGCTTACTCCATTCCAATAGTAAATAACTTGAGATGTGTACAATCTATGAGAATCGGGTGAGCGTAAGGGTTGATAACCCCAAGGCACACCCCTGCCTGATCTGTGAAGATACCGGAGAGGTCAAATAGTAATGTTGTTTCTTGTTGCTGCCTTCATGGTGTGGGTAGAGTGTTAGGGTTGGGAACCCTAATGCAACATTTCCCTACATTTGTTGGTTTAACCCTAACTAGTGCATTAACAAATTATTTACAATGAATTTCCTGATTTTGTGTGGTAGTATAATCATATCCTTATTTCCCTGCATAGATGCATACATGTATGTTGCTATGAAAGTGCTGCCAAAACAACAATTTATTTATTTCCTTTGTTGTATGCATTGTTAAAGTTTCAATGTTATCCTATGGGAATTAGCATTTTTTTTATTTTTTAGGCTTTTTTATATTGCCCCAAAATACTAATGATAGACAATATGTGTTATTCTTGTAGTACTCAGTAAGACTTTTGCTTTGACATATGGATTGTCCCTTAAGTCCAACTATTGAGGGAGTTATGACTTGTTAAAGTTCCAATGTCATCCTATGTGAATTTTTATTTTTTGTTTGTTGTTATATTGCCTGTAAATATATATGTGTTAGTCTTGCACTACTCATTAAGACCTCTGATTTGGTAAATAGTTTGCCCCTTAAATCCAAATATTGAGGGAGTTACAGTATGGCTTGTTAAAGTTCAAATGTTATCCAATTAGAATTTTCATTTTGTATTTTGTACAGTTTTATATGTGGACCCTAAACTTTTTATAGGGAAATTATGTATTATTCTTTTAGTACTCATTAGGACCTTTGTTTTGATATATAGGCTGTCCCATAAATCCAAATACTGAGGGAGTTATGGCTTGCTGAAGTTCAAATGTCGGGAAAAAAGCTAAGTCTACATTGTTTTTTCATATGAGGGGATTCTTTTCTCATAAGAATGAAAAAAGCACATGAAAAATGATGCCTTCATATGAAAAAAATGGTAAAAAAACCTAAGTCCAAATTCTTTTTTCATATAAGGGCATTCTGTTTTGTATGAAAGAAAAAAAGCATAAAACTGGATTCCTTCATATGAAAAAAGAATGAGAAAAAAACTAAGTCCAAATTCTTTTCTGATATGAGCCAGAAAATATTTTTGTTTCCATATTGGTTCTTGCAAAAAAAGATCCAGAAAAAAATAAGATTTGATTCCTTTTATTGGACCAACATAGATGTTAGAAAAGAAAACAGTTGCTCAAGCTTTCAGATTGCACACAATCCTTCATAAGAAGCTAATGACAGTTTTTTTGGAAGAATACATTCGATTAAAGACAAGATCATACATAAAAAAAAACAAAAAGTTGTAAAAAATCTCACTGGTCCAAAAACTGCATTTAAAATTAAACTTAAAACCATATAGAGAACACAGGCTAACTACTATAAAGGAAAGACAGTTCAAGGTCAAATGTCACAGCCTAGATAACTCCCTTCTTGAAAAAACTCATAAAGCAGACAAAGTACCTTCCAAAAGGAAAGCATTTCAAGGTCAAAGTTGCAGAATGAATAGCACTTGATTTGAGAGAAACCACATAACACATCTAATTCAATTAAGATCTTGCCTGTGTATGTCAGTGTATACTTTTGAAATTATCTGTGATTTTAAACCCCAACTTTGTGTATGGCAATTAGTGGGGTTAAAGATAAGCTCCTCTAAAGTGAACAAAAATATTCACAAACTGTTTCACATAGTCATACAATGTTAGCCCTATCAGGGGATGCATGTCCTCGGCCATGTGCTCAACAAGTCAATATTATTCATGCACATTAAAACCTATACTACTCTAACATGATCCATCTGCAACTTTGTACCAAATGGCAAGTGTTTGTGCACAATTAAAAATCAAACCTAATAAAGACTCCTTAGTAAGTCAGATACTGTACCTTATATGTCCTTATATCAAAATGTGTCAGTATATATCAAATATTCTGTATATACAATAACAGTTCTAGAAATCTGAAATAAAAACTAAGGGAATATATTACCCGCCACCATACCTTACCTTCCCTGTGTAAAACCAATGTAAAGATAACTAGTTAGAAGGAATATATATATCAATTATGTATGTGAACATATAGCAATACCAAATGCATATCCATGTGTTCTTCATGAAACCAGTGAAAATTTAAGCAGTGCAATGTGACATAAACCCAAATCAATGTTCAACCCATCTTCCACCATATTGAGAAGTAGAATGAGCTTGACCTCAAAAGCCTGCCTCTGTTGTGTATTTTTGAAATTTCCTTTAAAAACCAGTACCGACAAATCTGAGATGGAGTAATCAGACTCAGAGAAGTGTTGTCCCACTGATTTTTCAGTCATATTCATTGTAATAGAATGTCTGTATGAGTTCATTTGGGTATGCAGAGGTTGTCCTGTCTCTCCCACATACTCTGTTTGTGGACATCTCTTGTATTGAATAAAATAAACATTTTGAGATGCACATGTATCCTGTATGATACCCCTGTATCCTGAATTGCCTGTTTTGTGGAGTACTGATACAATCAGAAGTAGAAATGTGCTCATATGTCTTACATGTAGTGTAATTGCAGGGTCTTGTGCCATCTAGTGTTTTGTTATTTTTTTATTGAGCAAGTTTACTCCTAACGATCAGGTTGGTTAAATTCTGTGGTTGCTTAAAAGACAGTAGTGGTAGTTCATGAAAAATACATTTTAGGGTTTCATCCTCACTGAATATTGATCGGAGGTCCTTAATAACTTTATGTAAAAGCTCCAGATAAGGATGATATGTGACTACTAATGGTATTTTGTTAGTTGCTCTACTTTCGTTATACTGACATAGTTGTTGTCTTGGTATCTGCATTACACATGCTACTGCTCTGTCAAATTCTCTTGAAGAATGCCCCTGCCCAAAAAAGGTCATTTTCAATATGGCCAAATGTTTTTCTCTGTCCTCCTCACTAGAACAAATATGGTGGTATCTAAGTGCTTGACTGTACATTACAGATTTCTCAGTGTGCCTTGGGTGAGTTAATATTTATATGCAAGTATCTCTGTCTGTCTGTGAGTTTCCTGTAAGTGCATGTCTGCAAGGTTCCATCCTTGATGGTGACTGTGGTGTCCAGAAAGTTAACACTAGTGTCAGAGTATTCCAGGGAAAGTTTTATGGATAGGTGGAGGCTGTTTAGTTCTGGATAGAAGTATTTTAGTGTGTCAGTGCCCTCTGTCCAAATTAAAAAATAATCATCAATATAACAGAACTAAGCAAGTGGTTTGTGTGTACAGTGCCTTAAAAAATCCTCCTTCAAATTGGCCATAAAGAGGTTGGCATATTGTGGTGACATCCTGATTCCCATTGCTGTTCACATAGTTTGAATATATTGTTTTCCATTGAAGCTGAAGTTGTTATATGTCAGAATAAATTCAGTAAGTTTCCCCACCACTTCTGGGGTGCTGTCCTTTCTCATGTAAGCATTTAAGACAGGTTGAAATGCCATCCATGTGTGGAATATTAGTACAGGGGCATTCTTCAAGAGAATTTGACAGAGCGGTAGAGTGTGCAACGCAGATACCAAGAGAAAAACTACTTTAGTATAAAGGACTAGCACCAACAAAATATCCTTAGTAGTCACATATCATCCTGATATGGAGCTTCTACATAAAGTTATTAAGGACCTCCAATCAATATTTAGTGAGGATGAGACCCTAAAATTTATTTTTTATGAACTGCCACTACTGTCTTTTAAGCAACCACCAAATTTAACCAACGTGATCATTTGGAGTAAACTTGCACCAGAACGAAATAACAGCACACTAGATGGCACAAGACCCTGTAATTATGCTAGAGGTAAGACTTGTGAGCACATTTCTAATTCTGATTGTATCAATATTCCACAAAACAGACAATTCAGGATACAGGGGAACTATACATGTGCATCTCGAAATGTTGTTTATTTTATTCAATGCAAGAGATGTCCACAAACAGGGTATGTGGGAGAGATGGGACTACCTCTCTGCACCTGAATGAACTCACATAGGCATGCTATTAAAATGAAGATGACTGAAAAAACACTGAGATAACACTTATTTCAATTTGATCCCTCCATCTCAGATTTGTTGGTACTGGTTTTGAAAGGATATGTCAAAAATATACAACAGAGGCAGGCTTTTGGGGGCAAGCTCATTTTACTTCTTAATATGGTGGGAGATGGGATGAACATTGATTTAGTTTTTTTGTCACATTACACTGCTTAAACTTTCATTGGCTTCAGGAAGAATGCATGGATATACATTATGGTATTGCTATATGTTCACATTTATAATTTATATATATATATATATATATATGTATATGTATATACATATATATATATACATATATATATTCCTTCTAACTAGTTATCTCCACATAGATTTTATAGTGGGGGGGCATGGTGGTGGGTGGTAGATTTCCTCGGTTTTTCTTTCAGATTTCTGGAACTGTTATTGTATATATAGATGATTTGATATATACTGACACATTTTGATACAGGGACATATTAGGATAAATTATCTCATTTACTAGGGAGTCTTTGTTAGGTTTGATTTTTTTTTCATATTGCTTTTTTCCTTTTTCAATTTTTCTTCCCTGTTTACCCCCCCTCCCCTCATGGCATGAATACACATGTGCATAGGCATGCGCACATCATGT
Organism: Neoceratodus forsteri; assembly: GCA_016271365.2. Classification (NCBI taxonomy): domain Eukaryota; kingdom Metazoa; phylum Chordata; order Ceratodontiformes; family Ceratodontidae; genus Neoceratodus; species Neoceratodus forsteri. Next base: position 380,485,853 of record CM057449.1, read on the forward strand.
CTCTGCTCTTCTGTGTCTCCAGATCTCTGGCACTGCCCTCCAACCTCCACTAAGGGGCAGCCAAGGAGCATGATGACAACCCTCCCCTCCTTAGGAGAGGGGAACATTCCATTGGATGCTCGATCCTCTCCCACCCCTGCTGACCCCCCAGCAACCTGAGGTCACTCTCAACCGCAGGTTGCTGGCATGGCGTGACGTGTGGCATCCAGTGAATCAATCCTCAGCACCACCAGTCCAGCCAACTTTGATTTTTAATTGTGCTCAGACACTTGCCATTTGGTGCAAAGTTGCACATAGATCATTGTTGAGTAGTATAGGTTTTAATATGCATGAATAATATTGACTTGTTGAGCACAGGGCTGAGGACCTGCATCTCCTGATAGGGCTAACACTGTATGAAAGTGTGAAACAGATTGCAAATATTTATTGTTCACACTAGGGCAGCTTATCTTTAAACCAACTAATTGCCATACACAAAGGTACATTCTTATTTAAAAGATGTCTTTGCATTATATACTATGATTTCATATCCTACTCTAACTTGGGGTTTAAAATCACAGTTATTTGTAAAAGTATCCACCACACACACACAGGTAAGATCTTAATTGAATTAAGTGTGTTTTGTGGTTTCTCTCAGATTAAGAGTTATTCATTCTGCAACTTTGACCTTCAAATGCTTTCCTTTTGGATGGGACTCTGCCTGTTTTATGAGTTCTTTCAAGAAGGGAGTTATCTAGTCTGTGACATGTGATCTTGAAATGCCTTTCCTTGATAGTAGTCAGCCTGTGTTCTCTATATGGTTTTAAGTTGACTTTTAAATGCAATTTTTTGGCCAACTGGATTTTACAACTTTTTTTTTATGTATGATCTGGTCTTTAATAGAATGCATTCTTCCAAAACAACTGGCATTAGCTTCCGATAAAGGACTGTGTGTAGTCCAAAAGTTTAATCACCTGTTTTCTTTTGTAACATCTATGTTGGTCCAATAAAAGGTATCAAATCATCTTTTTTTTGGGGGGGAGATTTTCAAGTGAGTCCATTTTTGTTTGTCTAAATGAAAAAAAGCATACAAAAAAAAGATGTATTAATATAAAAAAAGAGTTGGACTTAGTTGTTTTTTCCTCATTCTTTTTTTGTATGAAGGCATTTTTTTTATATGCCTTTTCTGTTCATACAAAAAAGAATGCCTTCATATGAAAAAAGAATCAGAAAAAAACTAAGTTCAAATTCTTTTTTCATATGAAGCCATCCTTTTTTGTATGGACCAATTCTTTTTTTCATATACCCATACGAAAAAATAAAACCAGATTATGAAAAAAGATTTTTAAACGTTAAAAAAAATACATTTCTGAGAAATGTTTCCAGAAAGTAAGTATAGAATCCACCTAACAGTGTCCTGATTAGCAAGATACATATGTTGTTGCATGTGCAGAATGTAATTTTTGTGTGTTTAATTTTTTTTAAAACAGAAACAAGATGGCAGCTATACAAAAAATAGTTTTTCCTCACGAAAAATGATTTCCCCCAAATGAAAAAGGACCATTCTTTGTGTGGACCAAATTCTTTTTTTGTTCCAAGCAACTTTCAAAAAGACTGTACTATGATGCTCAGAACAAAAATTTCAAAATTTAATAACTTTGGAACCTATTAATATTTTTTCACCAAAACTATGAAATGCACATCTGCAGGCCAAGTCCTTTCAATCCTGAAAATTTCAGACCAACATATCACACCATCAGAATGCTAGGTGCAGGTAAAAAACAGCAAAAAAAGCAATGTGTTTACCTTTTTTACTATCCGTATCTTGGAATCCACACATCTGACTGGAATGAAACTTGTCATGTCAAGATATCTACCCCCCAAGACCACACATGCAAAGTTTCATGCATAGCTGTTGAATAGTTGCAAACATATTAAAGTACAATGTTTGAGGTTTAACATAGAAACCCTGCTTAATCCTATAGTGGTGCTACTGTGCCACTATAGATACAGTTGGGTAGAGGTTTCTATGTTAAACATCAACATTAGCACTTTAACAGCTTCACAACCGTTCAATGGATTTGCACAAAAATGTGCATGTGCAGTCTTGGGACAAAGAGCTCTTCAAGTGATACATTTCATTCTAGTCTGATATGCAGATTCTGAGATACTGATAGCAAAAAAGTTAATCTTTTATTTTTTTGCTGTTTTTTTGTCATTACTTAATGCCTAGAAGTTTGGAATTTTGGTCTGAAATTTTCGAAGGGGCTTGCCCAACAGTGGTGCCTTTCACTGGTTCGGTGAAGAAATATTAACCTGTTCCAAAGTTATAAGATTTTATTATTTTGGGCCTGAGCATGCTCAGTACAGTCTTTTGGATAGTTGCTTGGAATGAAAAAAGAATTTGGTCTGTATGAAAAAGCATCCTTTTTTAAATGATGAAAAACTCCCTTTTCTATGGCCACTATCTTGTTTCCATTGTTTAAAAAAAAACAAATTGAAGACCCATAAAAATGACATACTGCAGAGACACTAACACAAGTATCTTGCCCCTTACTAAACTTAGAGTGCCAGCATTATGGTACTGGACAATCAGGGTGCCAAATGCATAATGTGCCCCCCCTCCTCAAGGTCTACTCACCCCAAAAGTAGGAATTTATCAGTAGAGGATGTGTGGGAGGCACAACCCCCCACAAGGGTGGTGCAGGGGGCGCATTTCCCACAAGAAATGTGATGGGTGACATTGCTGACTGGCGCCCTAATTGCCCGGCATTGGATCATGGGCACATTCCGATGGTGGAACTGTATCTTACTAATCTGAACCCCGTAGGTGAATTCCACTGTTATGTTTTGGAAAAATTACCCAGAAATATGTTTTTACACATTTTAAAATCCTTTTTATTGTGATTCAATTTCCTTTTTTGTATGACCATAGGAAAAATTAATTGTGCCATATGAAAAAGGATCCTTCTTAAATAAAATGTGAAAAAATTATTTGGACTTTGTTTTTATTTCGGATTCTTTTTTCATATGACAGCATCCTTTTTTGTATGAATGAAAATAGCATGAAAAAGGATCACTTCATACTAAAAAAGGATTAAAAAAGAATAAGTCTAAATTATTTTTTCGTATGAAGGGATTCTTTTTCATATGTTTTTTCATTTATGCAAAAAAGGATACCTTCATATGAAAAAATAATTTGCACTTAGTTTTTTTATGAAGGAATTATTTTTCATAAGTTTTCTTCATTCATACAGCAAACATTTGTCAATGCTGAATGTTCACCATTTGCACTGGTGTCATAGGGTGTGTGTGGTGCTGATACCAGTGAAAGTAACATTGAAAATTGCTTCAGTGAAGGAATCATTTTATTAACATTTAAGAATACAAAGCAGATGTGATGATGTTGGCCAGTTTAATTTTCTTGTTTGTTAAAATTTGTGGCCCAAATTTTCAACCTACCCTTCTTATGACAGCACCTCATGAACAAGTGCAGAGAAAAATTTCAACTCCTGTCTGAAAGGTGATTTTGTGCAGCAACTGTGAAAGCACCGGGATACAAAAACACATTTTGGCTAGGATCTAAAAAATGACAGTTGGCACATTCATAAGGTGCTGTGAAGAAATGGCTATGTTGAAAATTTGGGCTCAGAATATTGAAAGTTACCAACATGAGGAGTCTATGTTTGTAAATTTCAGTGCAGGCTCATAGTATTGTTGTTTTTTAATATGTTTGCACCACATTTTCAACATAGCCTTCTTATGACCCCACCTAATGAACAAAGGTGCAGAAAATATTCAACTCCTGCATGAAATGTGTTATCTCTCACTTTCTCTATCTTTTCAGAGCACCAGGCAGTTCTGGTTTGTGGAGGTCCCACATGGGATATCAAAAGCAACTTGACTGCCAAGCAACATAATTTAATACCATTTCAACACTTAGCAAAACTGTGTTAAGTGTTCCTGCTCTGTACTGTGGAAAATTTTGTTTTCTCAAACCAGTGATAAATTCTGCAGTTTAACATGGGCCACAACTTTGCAAACTGCCTTGCTATGTCTGCTTCACAGACTGCTCAGCTAATGTGGGGCTTCAGTGGGATGATTATTCTTATTCATTGTGCACCAGAATCTTACATGCTGTTAGTACAAGATCCCTGATGTTTCTTACTGTATATAGACTGCTTTACATGATGGTTTCAGCTGTGAACAGCAGCTGCTACTAATGCTGTAAAAACAGTGACATTAATGATGATTAAGAACATGTCTACACTCGCTCTGTATGTGCTGTTGATGAAACTTTACTGCAGTGATTTAAAACATTTAATTTGAGTAAAAGCTTTACCAGCTACCTGGAGCCCTAGCCATCTCTTAGCTAGGAGGAGGGGTTGTATTACAAGGTTTCCTCAATACAGCTCAGTTGCCTGATTATACAAACATTTTTAATTTTTTGACTGCTGATTTATCAGTGTCTTTTTATTTTAGACCTAAATATACCTCTAAAATATGATTGTTTGTGATAATTGCAGTGCTGGGGTAACGCGATTCTGTATCGCGACTTCCGGGTACCTTAGGTTATTTATAGCCTGCCCTGCTGCAAGCACTCACTATCTACACTCGCTCTGTATGTGCTGTTAATGAAACTTTAATGCAGTGATTTAAAACATTTTATTTGAGTAAAAGCTTTACCAGCTACCTGGAGCCCTAGCCATCTCTTAGCTAGGAGGAGGAGGGGTTGTATTACAAGGTTTCCTCAATACAGCTCAGTTGCCTAATTATATAAACGTTTTTAATTTTTTGACTGCTGATTTATCAGTGTCTTTTTATTTTAGACCTAAATATACCTCTAAAATCTGATTGTTTGTGATAATTGCAGTGCTGGGGTAATGTGATTCTGTATCACGACTTCCAGGTACCTTAGGCTATTTATAGCCTGCCCTGCTGTGAGCACTCACTATCTACACTCACTCTGTATGTGCTGTTGATGAAACTTTAATGCAGTGATTTAAAACATTTTATTTGAGTAAAAGCTTTACCAGCTACCTGGAGCCCTAGCCATCTCTTAGCTAGGAGGAGGGGTTGTATTATGAGGTTTCCTCAGTACAGCTCAGTTACCTGATTATATAAACATTTTTAATTTTTTGACTGCTGATTTATCAGTGTCTTTTTATTTTAGACCTAAATATACCTCTAAAATCTGATTGTTTGTGATAATTGCAGTGCTGGGGTAACGCAATTCTGTATCGTGACTTCCGGGTACCTTAGGCTATTTATAGCCTGCCCTGCTGTGAGTGCTCACTATCTACACTCGCTCTGTATGTGCTGTTGATGAAACTTTACTGCAGTGATTTAAAACATTTTATTTGAGTAAAAGCTTTACCAGCTACCTGGAGCCTTAGCCATCTCTTAGCTAGGAGGAGGGGTTGTATTACGAGGTTTCCTCAATACAGCTCATTTGCCTGATTATATAAACGTTTTTAATTTTTTGACTGCTGATTTATCAGTGTCTTTTTATTTTAGACCTAAATATACCTCTAAAATCTGATTGTTTGTGATAATTGCAGTGCTGGGGTAACGCGATTCTGTATTGCAACTTCCGGGTACCTTAGGCTATTGATAGCCTGCCCTGCTGTCAGCGGGGTGAGCACGAGCAGGGCTTGTGCACATGCAATGCGCGCGAAGACGCGTGCAAAGACACGCGCATAAGCGCATGTTATGCGTGTTGGGCGTTTTGGGCAATTCGGGAAGTTAAGATTCAGCAGTTTGCTCTAATTATATTACTATATAGGGTAAGCCATTTATTTAAACCTTTATTCTAATATGGCTAACATTATCACTACTGATGGAAAGGTGGGCACACAATGCATACTCTGTTATATGTATGACTTAGACATAGAAGCTGAGAAAATTGCTGCATTTATTTGCAATAAATGCATTAGAATAAAAGAATTGGAGAACAAAGTCATATTGTTTGATAAAAGATTGTGTAGCTTGGAAAACAGTCAACAAGAAACAGCTAAAAGACTGTATATTACTGAAAATCAATCCTGTCTAGAAACTCCTGGTAATAATATGGCTTACGATTCTATACAAACTCAAATAGATACGGTTGGAAGATTACAATCTACTGATGATCAATCTTGCTCTGGAACATCTGGAACTAATATGACTTATGAGTCTAATAAAATTGAGTGTCAGTAGAAAAAGACCTAGACTAGATGAAGTCAGCGATTCTGATAATGATTGGTTTACAGTTCAGCACAGAAAAACTTTTAAAAGGGGTAGAAAAGCAGATACATTTGTGTTACCAACCCATAACAAATATTCTCCTTTAACGAATTCTATGAATAATGTCATAGAAAATGATGTAGCTCCAGAATCTTGTACTTTAGATAAGCTATCTAATACTATTACATAATTCAGTCCAACAAACAACTTATCCCATGGAGATCTTATCAATTTTACCAAAAACCTAGGTGACATGAAAACTACTGAGGAAAGATTGAACACAAGAACTTTAAAACTTGATGGTATTTGTGCACCAGAAATTTCTCTTTTAGGTGATTCCCTGCTATCCAATTTAGATAGAATTATTTGTAATCCAAACAAAGCTACCCGTACATTATCTTGTTTTCGTGGTGCTAAAATTAGGGATATTGCCAAAATGAGTCCCAAAATCCTGGAAGGATGTAATGAGAAAGACTTAGTCATTATTTATATTGGTGTGAACAATATTTGGCACCAGTCAACCCAAATGATTAAAGAAGCATATGTTGGATTGGCTAATATTTTGGCTGAGATTGGTGTACATATTGTGTTCTCAGAGATTCTTCCAGTTCCTAGGGCTAATGTTACTCTGACTAATAAAATTAAACATACTAATTCTTGGCTCAGAGCTTGGTGTCTCAAACAAAACATCAAATGCCTCACTCATTGGGAACAGTTTGCTGATAATAAAGCTTATTATGCTAGGGATGGCCTACATCTAAATAGGCTGGGTAAAGAGACTTTGGGTTTCAAAATCAACACATATATTGATGTTTTTTTATGCAAAATTTTGGTGTAGGAACTGTTAGGCTATTGCCAGTTAGTGAACCTACAGTTCTAGAATATGTCATATCCTTAAAAAGTAAGGAACAAAAAGTTAAATTACTTTTATTGAATGCTAGGAGTTTGAATAATAAAATTAGTGAACTTCCAGTAATAATATATAGTGAGAACATAGATATATGTGGTGTAACAGAAACCTAGTTCACTGAGGGCCACTGGGGTCATAACATAAATGGATACTCCGTATTTAACAAGAATCGATTATATTCCAAGGGTGGTGGAGTAGCAATTTACATTAGAAATAATATTACTTGCTCAGAAGTTGATCTTGATTTAGAACAACCTACTAGTTTGGATAATATTTGAATTAAAATAAATAATAAACAACTCCCGCTAATGTTAGGCTTATGTTATAGACCACCATCTATGGACACTGCCAATAATGATACGATGTGTGACTACCTGGAGAATATTAATTTTAAGACTGATATTATTCTTATGGGGGACTTTAATTTTCCTGATATAAATTGGTCCGATGGTACTGGTCTTGGTAAACAGGAAAAAAGATTTATTAGTACCATGTCACATTTAGGACTTGACCAGTATGTCAGATCACCTACTAAGAATAACCATATTTTGGACCTGATATTCTCAAATATTAAAAATATCAATGAGATAGCTAGCACTATGGCCCCTTTAGGTAATAGTGATCATCTAATCATTAAATGGTCATTTAATCTTTTTGTCACAAAGTCTTGTGGGAAAACAGAATTTAAATTTTTTTATAAAGCAGATTATAAGGCAATTAAGGAATACCTATTGAAGTGGAATTGGCAACAAGAACTGAATGGTCTACCAGTAGAGAATATATGGGAAAGAATTAAAGAGGAAATCACTTTTTGTATCACTGAATGGGTACCAACTAGAACTAAGTATACTGGTCAGAAGAGGTCCCCGCCTTGGTTCTCTAGTGAAATTAGAAGACTAGTTTTAGCAAAAAAAAAAGCATACAATAAATACAAGAAACATACCACAGAACTGAATTGGTCTAAATTTATGAACAAATCAAAAAAGGTAAAAAACTCTATTAGAAGGGCTAAGCAGGAAGTAGAAAGTAGTCTAATTAATCTACATCATGATAACAGGAAAAGGTTTTTCAATTATATTGGTTCTCTTAAAAACTCTCCTACTTTAGTTGGACCATTAAGAGTCAGTAATGTTGATATTAGTGATGAACAAATTATGGCTAATGAGTTTAATAGTTATTTTACTAGTATATTTAAAAAAGGGCAATTTTTATGTCTTAAACCATCTAATTCTGACCCTGTAATTCAATTTACTGTGGCAGAAACCTTTTACATCATAGATTCTTTAAAATCCTCCACATCAGTTGGGCCTGATGGAATTCCAGCCGTCTTTATAAAAAATCTTTCATGTGAACTAGCTGGTGTATTAACCTATTTGTTTAATGAATCATTGCATAAGGGAAATGTGGTTAAAGATTGGTGTGATGCCATGGTCATTCCTATATATAAATCTGGATCCAAAAAGGAATTGAATAACTATAGACCTATTAGCCTTACCTCTACCATATGTAAAATCATGGAAAGATTAATTTTAGGTAAAATTAAACCCCATATTGTGGATAAAGGTTTGACTGATACAACCCAACATGGTTTTCAACCTGGTAGATCTTGTCAGACCAATTTGATTGATTTTTTTGAACCTGTGAGTGAAGCTCCGGATTATGGCCCACCAGTGGATGTCATCTATCTAGATTTTGAAAAGGCCTTTGATTCTGTCTCTTATGATATACTTTTCAACTGTTTAGTAAATTTAGACCTTAATAAATACTTAATTCAATGGATAATGAAATGGTTATCCAATAGACGACAGCATGTCGTTGTAAGGGTTTTTTTTTCTCCATGGACCATTGTTACTAGTGGAGTCCCACAGGGATCTGTTTTGGGGCCTGTGCTGTTTAACATCCTCATTGCCAGTATGGATACTAAATGTGGCAACTGGATTATTAAATATGCTGATGATGCCAAATTGGGAGGGGTTGTTAACAACTCCAAGTCTATACCTATTTTACAAGATAATCTAAATCATATATCAGATTGGGTTAACCTTCACAAATTGAAATTCAATATCAATAAATGTAAGGTTATGCATTTTGGTAGCAACAATATATGTGCTAATTATTATATTGAGAACCATACCCTGAAGGATATTACAACTGAGAGAGACCTGGGTGTCCTTGCTGATAATAAGTTAAAGTTTACTGAACATTTAAATCTAACTGTTAAAAAGAGTTCTAGTTTGAGTAACTGCATATTTAGAAATATTAAAAGCAGAGAACCATCAATAATGATTCCCTTATACTCTAGTATTATAAGAGCTAATTTTGATTATTGTTCCTCATTTTGTGCCCCAACACAGATGGGAGATAAAATATCCAGGGAGAAGGTCCAAAAGAGGTTTGTTAAGAAAATAAAGGGTATGGGCGATTTATCTTATGGAGAAAGACTCAATGGCTCAATTTGTACAGTATGGAATATAGATCTATACGTGGAGATCTTTGTTTGCTTAACAAAGCAACCAGAGATGAATACTTGTTTGAAACATTACATTTGAAATGGAACATTACTACAGTCCAAACTCGCTCGCACAACTTAAAATTATTTCTATCTATTAATCGAACTACGAAAAGAACTAATTTCTTTACTCAACGTATAGTTCCAATTTGGAATTCCTTGCCTTATGACGTAGTGAATTATGTAAATTTGACCCAATTTAAAGCTCAACTAGATATATACATGAAGGACTTTAAGTTTGTTACCCACTTAGCACAAGTGGCATGATCATCATGGGCTCGTCCCTCAATCGTGTAAATTACCTATGAACCTATGTAATAAAGAGTACAATAAATGAATTCTGACTGGCAAATTATTAAGTGTTTACAGTGTCAGAGCATGAGCAGAACTAAGCAGGCAGCAAGCCAGACATTCCACACACTGCAGGCTGACTTTGACAGATCAGCTTGGCTTGCTGTGCAGCACAGATTAAAGGGAATAGCTGATTCTTGATTGGATAGGCTATTCCTTTTGACGTTCATGCCATCTCCACCCACCAAGCTAAAACTCTGTCATAGTAATCCTGGCTGATTATTGGAGTGACATTAAATTGGCCCTAAAACACTGCTCTGCATTGAATGAACAGTGTCATACTCATGAAAAAGAAGTTCTACTGCGATATGTTCACTTTGCACTTGTGCGCATGGTGAACATAAAATTGGATGCCCTCATACAAATAAAATTTAGACTTAGTTTTTCTTCATATTCTTTTTTTGTATGAAGCCATCCTTTTTCATATGTATTTTTCATTCATATGAAAAAGATGCCCTCATACACGTGCACACAAAAAATTTGGACTTAGTTTTTTCCCCTGAATCCTTTTTCATCTGAAGGAATCCTTTTTTGTATGTTTTTTTGTTTTGCTGTTGTTCATATGGAAAAGGATGCCTTCATATGAATGAAGAATTTGCACTTTGCTTTTTTCCCCACATTTCAAATTCGACAAGCCATAACTTCCTTTGTATCTGCACTTAAGGGACAATCTATATATTAAAGCAAAGGTCTTAATGAGTACTACAAGAATAACATGTAATACCTCCAAAATCATAAGTGGCCATATTAAAAAAGACTTAGAAATTAAAAAAATGAAATTCTCATAGGATAACATTGGAAGTATAACAAGCCATATAACCAAGCAAATCAATTTATTTTTGTGAGAAATGGAAGTGCAGGGCATGGAGGGCCTGGTGCTTCCACACCAACATGGATGTATTCATCTATGGAGGGATGGAAACACAGAGCCTGGAGGGGGTATCACATCAAGTTCATATGGACCAAAGGAGCATGGTCAAGAGCACTTAGACAAAAGCTCAAAATACAAAGGAGCAAGGCATGCATAATAGCGCTTGTGTGATAGCGCATAATGAGGAGGTGCCTTAACTGCGTGATGTCAGAGTCACATTAGGGAAGGTGGTGATCCATGGCAGGATGGTGTGGTAATACTTCATCTACATTTTTTTTAAGTGGCTAGTTTTCCATTAGCAGGTTATACAGACCTGCCACTAGAGGGATTCTTGGTCTTTCTACACAAATCACTGTGCTCAATCGTGGGCAATATGCCCTGCATTATCATTCTACTTCTAATCCTTGCAAAAATTATGACTCATAAAGCACTGATCCATGTTAAGTCAGAAGTCATCCCAGCCTGGGAACCCACAATCATAGTTCCTGCTGCATCTTCATATTGCTTCCTACTCTTAATCTGTCAGGTTTTCATTTTAATTCTCATCCCTCTCCTCTGGCCCTCTCCTCCGCCAATGTCTTTCCATGCACTTCCCCTGTTAGCCTTGAACGGCCATGTCAGCATCTCCTATGCCCTGGCTAGACGTACCTCAATGACTGAACACCACACAAGAACCCATACGAAAAGAGCCCACTTCTACCTGATAAATGCCCTCAAGAAAATGTTTCTAATTCTCCTTTTCTGTTCAGGCAATATCGAACTAAATCCAGGTCCCCCAACTCAAATCACTTGTCCGTCGGAGTTTGCAGCTGCTCCTGGGATGAAACTGATGATGGTCAATATTCTAAGCCTGCTCAAAAAACTTGATCATCTTTAAGTTTGGGCAGCTCACACTGACCCAGATCTGATTATAATTACTGAGTCATGGCTAAAAAAGACCAACACTGATCTGCAAATTACTATACCGGGCTTCAAGCTCTTTAGGGCTGATAGGGATTAGGGAGGGGAGTGGTTGTATCGTAAATCAAAATTTGATGTTAGCAGCATTTCCTGTAAAACTAAGCCCAAGGAATCTGAGATTGTCTCAGCAAACTTCACCTTCCATCCTCAGAGTGCATCACAATCATTGGTGGCTATAGACCCCGTCAGAGCACTGAAATTCTTAACGTGTTGAAATCCATAACTTTGGCTGCTAACACGGAAACAATATCCTTAGGGGACTTCAATATGGATTGGCACACTGCTAAATCCCTCTCCCTAAAAGCCATCTGTGATGAGCTGGGTCTTACACAGATAGTAACTGAACCCACAAGAATCAATGCTTCTAACTCTGCCAACAGCTCATTCTTAGATGTCATCTTAACTTTGCATCCCCATAAAATCTCACATTCTTCAGTTTTCCATAATAACATGAGCAACCACATTATCGTTGTATGTACAAGATTCCAATCTAAAACCCAGCAGCACCCTAAATTCAGAATCAAACGCTCGTTCCATAAATTCAACTCAGTAAACTTCCTAACCGATCTAGCTACGATCAGGTGGCAAGACCTATATCTTGCCAAATCTGCTGATGCCGCCATCTCTGTCCTAAATGACAACCTCACCACCCTAATTAACAAGCATGCTCCTCTTATTAATATGAGGGTGTGGAAAATCTCGCATCCGTGGTTCACCCAAGAGCTCAAATCTGCACTTACCAATAGAGACAAGCTATGGGCTAGGGCCAGGCACACAAAGGACCCAGCAGACTGGCAGGCATTTAGAACTGCCATAAATGCCTGTGTTAAAAGTGTACGTGCTACTAAAGCAAACTTCTGCATCTCCACTCTGGAGCAGCCAAAGGGAACTCCCAAAAAATCTGGAAGACACTGAGATCCATTGAAGGTCATCCTGCTGCTTCCTCCCTTCCCACCAAGATTCTGGCCAAAGATGGGATGGTTGAAAATAAACTGCGAATCCTCAGAGAACTTAACCTTCACTTTGCCACTGCTGGGTTGGCATTCGACTTCTCCCCATATGCTAGCCGAGTGAATAGCAACACTAGCCCAGATACTACTCCACCTCATCCCTTCCAGTTGTGCCTGTTTAGCTACAAAGAAGTCGAAGACATAATTCTTAACTGACACCAAGAAAAGTGCAGGGCGATGGCCTTGAATCATTTTTCTTGCGGGTAGGCTATCCCAGCTCACAGCCCCATCCTTCACATCTTCAACCTCTCTATTACCATAGCCACTGTTCCATCCTGCTGAAATCTGCCCATATTCTTCCTCTCTTCAAATCAGGAGATCCTTGTGACTTAAACAACTACCGTCCTATCTCTATCTTGCCCGTTCTCTCCAAAGTGCTGGAAAAACTTATATACAACCAAATAAAAAATCACCTCAAAGTGCACTCACTCCTAAACCCAGCCCAATCTGGCTTCAGGTCGAAGCACAGTACCATCTCAGCCTTGGCTAAAGTCTCTAATGACTGGATCCATGCTATGGACACCAAGAAGGTTACTGGTGCAGTCTTTCTAGACCTCAGTAAGGCCTTCGACACTGTATACCATCACCTCCTAATCACCTGTCTTGCCTACATAGGTGCCACTCCACTTACGTTACAGTGGTTTAACAGTTATCTCACAGTAAGGATACAAAAAGTCAAAGCTGATGGTCTACTATCTGCCCCCCCTTCCAATTGCCAGAGGAGTCCCTCAAGGTTCTGTCCTAGGACCAATCCTTTTTCCCCAGTACATCAACAACCGTGACTCTCACATAAAGAACTCTAGCATACATTTCTTTGCTGATGATGTGGTTTTGTACGCATCAGGCTCGTCCTTAACTGAAGTCAGGGAAGCACTCCAAGCTGACTTTATCCAGTTAGAAAGCAACCTTATTAATGCCAAGCTTCTCTTAAATGCCAAAAAAACCAAGACAATGATTTTCTCGAGACTTGCCTTGTCTGGTGCCCTACCTACCCCACCTAAAAACTTCATAGTTACCTCCCTAGGTGAACCCTTGGAAGTCGTACCTAAATTTAAATATCTAGGTATGTGGATAGACGACAAGCTTTCCTTCAACGACCACATCAAGGATCTATCAAAGAGGCTTAAAGCACACTTGGATATCTTCTTTAGAAATAGGACCCTCTTTTCTCTCGTGACCCTCAAAAGACTTGTCCAAGCAACATTCCTTCCCTTGCTTTACTACGGAGACATTATCTTTATCTCCTCCCCAACCTTGAGCCTATCTAAACTGGACGTACTCTATCACCGTGCTCTTCACTTCATTACTAACTCTGCGTACAGGACCCACCACTGTGATCTTTATGCAGCAGTTGGGTGGACCTCTCTTGCCACCAGATGCCTCCTGCATGCTGACATTTGGGCCCTCAAATTGCTACTCCACAAACTGACTGTCTATTTAACATCTCTCATACACATCCCGCATAGCGCCTACTCCCTAAGGAAATCCAACCTTATCCTACTAGATGTTCCCAGGACATGTACCACAGCTGGCCAAAGAGCTGTCTCATATGCCCTCCCAAACATTTGGAACCAACTACAAGCCATGCTGAAGCTAACCAGCATCGTATCAATTAACTCCTACAAAACACTAGCTATTTCTAAATTAAAAGACATATGTAGGTGCTACTAGGCCCCCAACGCCAAGTCAACTTCCTAGGTACCAACTGGCCTCTACTTATTAAGCTGAAATGTGTTGCATAATTTAGGGTAAGGTTAAAGCTGGAATGTACTGCATATACAGCATAAGGACTTCTAGTGTGTATACCTCTTGTATTATATATATATATATTTTTTTTTCTTTGTTGTTCTACATTTTATATCTCCTGTCTATGTAATTACGAACTGTATGTGTATGTGCCTCAGGACCTCCTTGTGAATGAGCTTGCTCAACTGAGTCCTTCCTGCAATAAACTTGAACCTGAACTTGAACATTGTTCTATGTTTATTCATGGAGTTCTGTATTTCACTGGAGTGGTGATCCATGGTAGCATGATGTGGTAATAGTTAACCTACATTGTTGTTCTATGGGTGGCCAGTGTGTGTGTTTTTTTCCTTTACGCTGCTTTGGAGAGGTGCGGTTTTGCCTTGCAGTGTTTTGCTGACTCTGTTTTTTCACCACTTTGTATAACGTTTAGCTCAGTTGACATGGAACCCCAGAAGGAATGGGAAGGTGAAATTGGTACATCTATAGCCAATCAAGAATGGAGCTCTGCCTGTGAACATGCTTACTAGGGCAGTAGGGAACTTCAAGGTAAGCTAATTCAATATAAAATATTATATCAATTGTATCTATCTCCTAAAAAAACATTTTGAACTAGGCCTCACACCTGACTATAAATGCCAGAAATGTCATCATACAGGTGCCACTTTATTCCATATGATTTGGAGTTGCCCCTCTCTCAAAAAATTTTGGTCAGAGGTACAGGATGTCTGCAGAGCCTTTTTGTCAACTGTTCTGCCCACCTCCCTTCTTATTTATATCTTAGGAATTTTCCCACATACAATCCCCCTTTCTCATCATCAGAAGCTATGGCTCTGATGCAGCTATTACAGCTCAATGCTTAATTCTTAAAAATTGGAAAGACCCCAAGGTACCCTCCATGACTGAATGGTTCAACCAAATGAGTTATACAGCAAACAATGAAAGAATTTCCATCATGCTCTCTGATAGGATCGATACATTCCTTGATATGCGGAGTCCCTTCCTACAAATGAAGAGTAATTAATCTCTCATGCCAAATGTACACTATTGTGCTTAGTTTTACCTATTGTCTAGTTAGTAGTGAATTCAGTACAGCTGTTACCATTTCTTTTTCTGCTAGTTGCAGCTTCTCATCTTATTTAGTATTATCCTTTCCAAATTCAAGTTTCTAATAGGCTAAACCTGTTTTTAATAATGCCTGTTATACTGGGATTTCTGCCTATATTTCGTTGTTGTTGAATGTAAAACTCTTATGCTTTGTATGTTCTTCTACCTATTATAAAAATTTTATTATGAGAAAAAAAGAACCCCAGAGGGCCCTGCACGTCCATATGATAGGCAAATGGATATGATCATGCAGGTCCTGAAGGAACCTATGTGAATTAGGATAGGATTATACTATCTCAAAAAGTAAGAAAATTGTTTGCAAATAAATTTCATGAATGTACCAGTTAGAGTTCAGATTAAAGTGACAAAAGTAGGGAAATGTGGTGTTAGGATTCCCACCCCAATGCCCCACTCAGCCCTGCAGGCAGCAAAGGAAGGAACCATAATGATTCTACCTCTGATGAGTCTTCTCAAATTGGGCCTGAGATGTTCCTTGGTGTTGTCAACCCTAACGCTCACCACATTGTCATATAATCTGCACTTGACAGCTTCTTTACTGATGGAATGGGGTGAGTGTTAGGGTTGGAAACCCCAAGGAACACCCCATGTCTGACTTGTGAAGACTCAGGAGAAGTGAAACCATAATTTTTTTTTCTTTTCCTGCCTTCAGGTTGGGGGGGGGGTGTTAGGGGGTAGGAACCCTAACACCACATTTCCCTACTTTTGTCACCTTAATCTGAACTCTAAGTGGTTCAATAATGAAATGTTTTGCAAGAATATCTATCTATCTATCTATCTATCTACAGCAATGCTATTCACAATGCAGCACAATAACTTGCAGTAAATTACATGTCACAAAATATTGCAAGATTAAAGGGCTTAATTGCCATTGAAATACACTGTTCACTGCAGTATACTGCAGCATTACCTACCGTTGTACATATATATGTGTGTGTGTGTGTGCGTGTGTGTGTGTGTGTGTGTGTGTGTGTGTGTGTGTGTGTGTATATATATAATACAAAATCACACA
The DNA here is from genome assembly GCA_016271365.2 of Neoceratodus forsteri. Classification (NCBI taxonomy): domain Eukaryota; kingdom Metazoa; phylum Chordata; order Ceratodontiformes; family Ceratodontidae; genus Neoceratodus; species Neoceratodus forsteri. The sequence goes on from CM057449.1 coordinate 380,502,548, forward strand.
TGCCCCCACAATGCAAAGCATCATGGGCTGCATATGCAAATCACCACAGAATATTATGCTGGTCCAACTTTAAGCAGAATTGCATGGTGCTGAAAGGCCTCTCACACAGTTTGCAAAGGGTGCTAACAGAAGACATAGACCGTGTTCTGTCCTACAGGACTCATCAGTATGCCTCGTCTGTTTGACACCCAGTGGAGATGAACCAGCTACCCCACTTAAGGCAGTATGCCTTGGATATATTGTGGTGAACCCATCAAAATAAAACTATTTAAAGACAAAAGAACCTCTGTGCATAAACACTGGGGCAAAGGAGGTTACCCCAAAGGGCATTTGGCTGGGAAGCCAAATTTCAGAAAATACAAAATCACACATGCCCCACAATGCAAAGCATCATGGGCTGCATAACATCACCACAGAATGTTATGCTGGTCCAACTTTAAGCAGAATTGCATGGTGCGAAAGGCCTCTCACACAGTTTGCAAGGGTGCTAACAGAAGACATGACACGTGTTTCATCCTACCAGGACTCATCAGTATGCCTCATCTGTTTGACACCCCAGTGGAATGGACCAGCTACCCTTAAGGCAGACGAGGCATACTGATGAGTCCTGGTAGGACGAAACACGTGTCTATGTCTTCTGTGAGCACCCTTTGCAAACTGTGTGAGAGGCCTTTCGGCACCAGGCAATTCTGCTTAAAGTTGGACCAGCATAACATTCTGTGGTGATTTGCATTGTGGGGGCATGTGTGATTTTGTATTTTCTTGAAACTTGGCTTTCCAGCCAAATGCCCTTTGGGGTAACCCTTGCCTTAGTGTTTGCGCACAGAGGTTCTTTGTCTTTTAAATAGTTTTTTATTTTAATGGGTTCACCACAATATATCCAAGGCACACTGCCTTAAGAGTAGCTGGTCCATTCCACTGGGGTGTCAAACAGACGAGGCATACTGATGAGTCCTGGTAGGATGAAACACGTGTCTATGTCTTCTGTTAGCACCCTTTGCAAACTGTGTGAGAGGCCTTTCGGCACCATGCAATTCTGCTTAAAGTTGGACCAGCATAACATTCTGTGGTGATTTGCATATGCAACCCATGATGCTTTGCATTGTGGGGGCATGTGTGATTTTGTATTTTCTTGAAACTTGGCTTCCCAGCCAAATGCCCTTTGGGGTTACCCTTGCCTCAGTGTTTGCTCACAGAGGTTCTTTGTCTTATATATATAGATCATGGGGCACAGTCGTGCCTCTATAGTTAGGGTTGAGTAGCATGTTTAATATTTTTTTTTAACTCTGTTTATACTCCATACTCATGGAGAACTCTCTCAGGCATCCACTTCTCTCATTGTTATGCCTCTGTGCCTGAAACTCTCCAGCCCCTGGCACCAGCCCTGCGATCCCCCCAGCCCTGAGCCCCCCAGGTAGGGCCACCCTTTCCTCCCAGGATGCTCTATATGTAATTTGGTAGGCTGGGCTGGACTCAGCCCAAGGGTGAAAGGAGCCTGACACATGGAGTGTGGCCTGTGCTTTCACACCTGTGGCACAGAATGGAGTTGCAGTTGAGCATAATTATGTTTTACCTTGCATTTCACAATTTATCTGTACCGGGTTACATGAGGTGGGGTAATAAAATGGCTATGCTGACAATTTGGTTACTGTTGTTTGACACATGAAGGGCCCTGCACTTCCACACCTACATACATATGCTCATCTATGGGGGGGATTGGACCCTGTGCTCTCACAGTAAAATAAAGATATTATTATACTGTCTCAAAAAGCAAGGCAATAAATTGCACAAAACTGCATTAATGTATCAGTTAGAGTTAAAGCAACAAAAGTAGGGAAATGTGGCATTAGGGTTTTCAACCATAACACCCCATTCCCTACCCTGCACAGATCCACAGACAAGGGGGTCCGTCTTCGGCCTGAAAACCCTAAGGTTCATCCCATTATCCTATGCTGTAACCATGTCGCCTTATTTTCTAATGGAATGGGGTGAGCGTTAAGGTTCTCGGGCCCAAGACAGCCCCCCCCCAGCTGTGGGTCTGTGCAGGGTGGGGAATGGGGTGTTAGGGTTGAAAACCCTAATGCCACATTTCCCTACTTTTGTCACTTTAACCCTAACTTATGCATTAACACAGTTTTTTTGCAATTATATATATTATAATTTCACGGTAGCACAAAAATAGTTTCGGGCTGAGCAGAGTTTTCAGTGTTAACCTCCAAGCTTTACACCTTAATAATTTTGGTGGCATTTAATGAAATTGTGAAAAATTTGGCATGCCTGGTCTGGGTGGTAAGTTCTCCAGACATGGGAAGTTTCATGATGGCCACTTAACTAGATTACGAAACCCAAAAATGTTCAAACATACATAAAAAGCACAATTTTGGGCCATTTTGTTCTCTCAACTAGAGCCAAGATAGTATGGAATTTTGTTTTAAAATGTTTAAGGCTGAAGGGGCTAGCACCAAGGATATACCTTTCAAAGGGTTTGTGAAAAAATATTAATTTGTTCCAGAGTTAATAGGTTTTGAAATTTGGCCTCTGAGCATGGTCAGTAGGGTGTCTGAGATAACCCTCTGATACGACCCAAAAATTCTTCTTCATAAGATTCTTTTAGGTCACAACTAATTATGTTTTTGGGTCATTAGAAAAATGTTTAGGTTGTGACAGCTGCCATCTTGTCTTTTTTTTTTGCCAAACAAAACGTAGAAACATAGAATTTGATGGCAGATAAGGACCGCTTGGCCCACCTAGTCTGCTGATTTCCCTACCTAACAGATAAGCTGCAGATCCTAGTTAACCAACAGTCTACTTCCTCCTACCCCCCACTAGAATCGCCTTATGTCTGTCCCATGCATTCTTGAATTCCCCCACTGTTTTTGACTCTATGACCTCCTCAGGAAGGCTGTTCCATGTATCCACAACCCTCTCAGTGAAGAAATACTTCCTCACATTACCTCTGAGCCGTCCCCCCTCTATCTTCAAATTGTGCCCCCTTCTTTTTGCACATCTCTTCTTCTGAAAGATGCTACCCTCTTGGACTTTGTTGATTCCCTTGAGGTATATGAGATAAAAATTTGAGAATAATTTGAGAAAAAAAAATAAAATAAAAAAATAAAAATTTGAAAGTTTCTATCATGCCCCCACTCCTTTCCTCGAGGCTGTACATCTTTAGTTCCTTTAGTCTTTCTTCATATGTCTTCTGATGTAGACCCTGCATCATTTGGGTTGCCCTTCTCTGGACAGCCTCCACCTTGTCTATGTATTTGCAGTGATGGGGTCTCCAGAACTGTACACAGTACTCCAGATGTGGTCTTGCCAACTGTCTGTACAGAGGGCCAACAACTTCCCGTTTTTTACTGGTGATGCCTCTCCCAATGCATCCCAGTATCCCCCCAGCCCTCCTTACTGCTTTGTCACATTGCAGGCCCACCTTTAGGCCATCTGATATGACTACCCCCAGGTCTCTCACCCCCCATTGTGTACTCTTCCCCTGGGTTTTTGTTTCCCAGGTGCATTACTTTGCACTTCTTTGCATTGAATCTAAGCTGCCATACATTTGACCATTCCTCCATCCTTGCCAAGTTCCTTTTCATCCTTTCCACCCCACCTTGTGTATCAACCCTGTTGCAGATCTTTGTGTCATCTGCAAAGAGATATACTTTCCCTTCCAGTCCCTCTGCAATGTCACTTATAAAGTCATTAAAAAGGACCGGCCCCAGTACTGAACCCTGCAGTACCCCACTAGTAACCCTCCTTTCTTCACTGTGGACTCCATTTACTATTACCCGCTGTGTCCTGTTGTCCAAGCAGTGTTTTACCCAGGCTAACACCCTGGGACCCACTCTAGGCTGGCTAATTTGTTTATTAATCTTTTGTGTGGGACTGTGTCAAATGTCTAGCTAAAGTCTAGGTAGGCCATGCCCACAGCCCTTCCCAGGTCTACTGCTTTGGTCACCCAATCAAAGAAATCAATTAGATTTGTCTGACATGACCTTCCCACTGTGAATCCATGCTGCCTTGGGTCCTGTGCCCCACTGGACTCTAGGTATTCAACAATTATTTCCTTTAGAAGTGATTACATCATTTTCCCTACCACTGAGGTCAAACTGACAGGTCTGTAGTTTCCAGCCTCTGTCTTGCTCCCACTTTTGTGAAAGAGAATCACATCCACCCTCCTCCAGTCCTCAGGTACCACATCTTCCTCCCTTGATTTATTAAAAAGGGTAGTCAGTGGTGTTACTAGTTCTTCCCTTAGTTCTTTTAGAATTCTGGGGTGAGTATCATCAGGCCCCATTGCTTTATCCACCTTCAGTTTTAAGAGTTCTTTCAGAACCCTTTCTTCTATGAAAGGACTAATATCAACTCCCCTATCCAGAGTGCTTCTATTAAATGTGACAATACATAAAAATAAACTATTTAAAAAAAACACACATACGTCTTGCTAAACAGGGCCTAGTAAGCTAGATTCTGGTGTTGGTTTTTTAAGAAATGGGCCAGAAAGACCTTTTCTGGACATTGTTGAGTTCTTTGAGGGTTCTTTGAAAGCTCTTCAGGGAGGCAGCATAGCGCAGTGGGTTAATGCTCTGAGCTGCAGATCTAGAGACCTGAGCAGCTTAGGTGCTTACTGTGTGATCCTGGGCAAGTCATTTAACGTCCTTGTGCTTCCAGGTCACATCTGGAAACAAGTTGTGGCTTAGTGTGTTACTCCTGGTTAAACAATGTTCCCCTCCCTTCCTCCTTTGGTCATCAACTTAGTAAGATGGCTGATTCTTCTGTTGTGAACTGTGAATTCTTGGATTGCACATTTAAGTGCAATCAAAGACTTTTTTGTGCGTGCCAAAAAGGCTTGTTTTTTTCTGTTTTTAGTCTGGAGAGAGAGAGAGATTTTGATATGTGGACAAAGAATTATTTGGTTGCACATATAATGTGACCTTAGAATTTTTCATGCACACTAAAAAATTTTGTTATTTGAACAGTTGAAGATTTTTTGTGCAGTCTCAGAATTTGTAGGTCAAACATTATTAACAGTACTGCAGTACTGGCTTTCAACACAAAAATTAGATTCTTTTTGCCACGCTGATAATGAGATTTTTTTTGTGTCAAACATACGTTTAGTCATAACTTGGCCATTTCACGATATTTTTGTCTCAAATCTTGAACATACTGTTTATATGATGCTACCTCATAAACAATGATGGTGAGAATTTTCAAATGTAGGTTGAAAGGTGATTTTGCAGTTGCTCTATAAAACCAACATTTGGGCTGGATTTAAGAAATTCTTGCAACCAAGTTCATGATGTTGGGTAATATACATAGCATGTATAAAATTTGCTGGAGAAATATGTCACAATGACAAAGTTAGGAGTGAATGTTAAAATGGAGTCCTGACCTTGTGTTTCTGCATATGGAGCCACATGAAAGCACAGAGTCCAGGCAGCCCTTTGATTCCTTTCCACTGCCCCAGAGAGCTCCACAGATTATTTACATCCATGGCCACATGGAATTGAAGAACTCTCTGTGCTGTGCTGTATGGTAGGCAGTACAGTCTTCCATGACAATGGGCCACAGGGCCTTGTGCATCTACATCATTTTACATTTCATTTGCCCCCAACTCCCACCACACAGCACAACACATGGAGAAATGTTGGGTACAGAGCCTGCTGCTGGACCAGTGGGTAGTGCACTATGCTCCAGGTGTTGGTTACCTGAGTTTTGGAGATGAGCTCAGTTAGTGTGTAGAATGTGCTGAGGCTGATGGGGGCATTCTTCTGCAGCATTACTCACAGCCTGGGGAGGGATAGTGTGGTGTTGGCTACATGGACAACAAGTAAGCATACAATGAAAAGAAGTTGTCTTTTGGTATAGGGCCCAGAGGGCTGTGTACCTCTTCACCCACAGCTCCATGGACAGCCAGATGGACTCTTGGATCTGGGCATCTACATCTGTTGCCACATAGAAGCACAAAGACCAGAGGGCCCTGTCCTTCTCCTGCCCTCTCAGAGAGCCCCACAGATTTTGTGTATCCATAGTCACACTGAAGGGTCCTGCAGTTCTACAGGCAAACAGACTCTTCCTTTGGTGTAGTGCCTGGAGGGCCCTGAGTATCTGCATCTGCATCTGTTTAAAGGTTATGATTCCACTATCTTAAAAAGAAAGGAAGTTCATTTTCAAAAACTGTGTTAATGGACCATTTATGATTCACCTTTACCCCTCAAAAGTAGGGACATATGGTGTTAGGTTTCCAACCCTAGTTCTTCACTCCCTTCAAGCAGCGAAAGGGCAAGAACACAGAAGTAACCACAGATAGCCATCATGAGGTAAGACAAGTAACATATAGCTGTTTCCAGATGAAAAAAATGCAGCATGCTACCTTTGTGGATTTGTATCTGTGGCTGCAGAAGCGCAGTCTTGTGCTTGGGAAGTGCAAAGGTTGGAAAGTGTCTATGTCTTACAGTGTGTATGAGTACTTGTCACTACAGAAGTACTGTGTGTGTGTGTGTGTGTGTGTGTGTGTGTGTGTGTGTGTGTGTGTTAGAGAGAATATATTCATTCTGAATATATAACTTATATTATTTATTTATTGAAATTTGTTGACTAGGTAGGCCCACTGAGACAAAATGTCCCTTTTTCATGGACAACCCAGAATTATATAGTACATGCATACAGTATATACAACCACAATCTACCACTTCCCTTTTATAGTTCTAAAGGCAGAGGATGTAGCAAAACTCTGTGACTGACTTTGCAAGTGTTGCAGTTTATTTAAAACTTTTAACAAGGAAAAGAACACTCAGCCGAATCATGTTTCTATGTGCAACCTGGGAAGTAGGGCAATGGACAAAATATAGTACAAACTGAAGCAATAAAAAGACAAACTATTGCAACATACAGCTTACAGCAAACTTACAAGTACAGCAAAATGTTTACCATAAGAAATACAGAGAGTGTTCAGAGAAGCAGTATGTTTCAGCAAAAGGAAACAATGTAGCATGAGTGTAAGAATGGCAATATTGTTTAAGAGCAGAACATAGCTGAATACAGACAGAGTCAGTAACTTGAAGAGGGCATAGGAACAGGTGGGAGGCATGGTGGAAGATACAGGAGATGCATGGAGGTGGGGGTGGGGAATGAGCAGAGACCTCAAAGAAGTAGGAGGAAACTGGGAACTGGAGCACTAGTGGACAGTTACTGTAGGTCTCAAAGACAGGACTTCAGAGTGAAAGTAGATGAAGAAGTGAATAGGAAGGCAAAGCTTATTAAACAGGACTAGTCTGTAGAAAAGGGAGGCAGCCCAGAAGTGCTTTTTAATAGGGGATTGTGAAGGAGTGGGACTTACAGTTTTTGGGGAGGGCTAGGATGTTGAAAAGGAGGGAGTAAGTGAAGGAGAGATAGCAGGGGAAGTCAAATGCTTTGGACATGACCATGCAGGCCATTTGCATGACAACAGAAAACAACAAAACAATAGTACTCACCAGGAGCTATGGATGCCCAGTGCTGTGGTTTATGACACTTTGATGAAATTCTGATGAAGTCCTTTTAGTAAATCCTGCCCTTTACATAAATATCTTTGGGGGTTCCCTGTTCTTTTATTGCTTTTCTGTACTGTACTTGCTTCCTGTTTGGAAAACAACACCCTACCCTATTTTGCATGACCCGATGCTGTGCATATTTATTTAGTTACCCTACACTTTTTCCTTCATGATCACCATGTGTTTTGCAGCCATGTAAGGGGGGTTATAACATCCATTGTGCATTGCACAACAGGTTGGCAAGCATGCCAGTGCTGCAAAGCGGTGACCGCTAAGCAACACCACTTGCAACAAAGAACAGGGCCCTTCATTTTATAGTCTTTGATCTGTTCCTACTGCATACCTTCAAAAACATGGGAAACCCCACCATACAGCCTAGCCCCTCGTCATTCATTCAGAGGAGGAATCTGCATCATGAGAGTGGCTGGACTGTGCATGGGTATTCTTAAAGCTTTTGTGGTATATAGTGAGCTGAGACCAAGGAGTTGAAACTAAATGAGTCTTGAAATAATTGCATCAACATTTTTTTTTCAAGTTTTACAAAGAAAAAGCAAGGAGATCAAACTAATCAACCAGCTAAATCAATAAATTAATATAGCATGTTAGAAATACTATGTTTTCAAAGAGAAAAAAAACTAAAACAGCCATGTAGGGTTGACAGTGTTCCTTTATGCTTGATCATCAGGACATGATGAACCTTCTTGGACCCTACTAAGTGCAAGTAAGTCATTGTTTTACTGAGGGAGATAGATCACATGTGTGAGAGAGAGAGAGAGATGGGTACTGTATGCATTGATTTATATTTGTTCACCAGGTGTGTGCACTGGTCCCAAGGATAATTTTCAGGTATGACCCCAGCCATAAACATGGCAAAACAGTACCAGTAGAACCACAAATACAGAGAAATTATCTGACATAGTAAGAAAGCAGTGTAAAATACATACCGACAATACTACTCAAACTCTAAAACTAAGAAACCAGCATAACGTATGCTCTCATTTTTTTCTTTCTCTTTTTGGTCAAGCTCTGGAGGTAGTAAAGAGCCTAGTTTCTAAGGACAGTGTCAATCCCGCAGGCCTCAAATTAGGTCCTACATTAGTTTACATGACACATTTTATGATTGCTTACCTTCTGTAGAATGTGCTGATGTTGCCAGTTGATCTGCCTCCTTTTTATTAAAGTGAACTTGTCACATTAGAGAAAATTTTGAAAAACAAAATATTTTTACAGTGCTGCATAATTTTTATATATGGCCTGCATTTCTGTTCCCTTTTTTCATCATTATCAAGCTAATTTGTATGGAAACAGGATCTTGTTACTTAGAATTTACCCACTCTTGCTACTCAGTCCTTTGCTAAAGTCATAATCCTCTGTTTGTGACATCACAATTTCTTGCTGTGGAAATTATTGAGATGTCACCAGGGTGGGACAAATCAGTTTGTGACCTGGTGGTCAGTTTGGCCACCAGCTTTCAAAAGATAGAAGCCAAATCAATATTTTAGTAGCCAACAGTTTTAAGGGCTCAAAAATTCCTTTGTGAGCAAGTAGTAGTAGTACTAGTAGTTTTATTTCTATCTAGCGCCCTTCCCCGGAGGCTGAGGGTGCCATTATAATAGAAGAATACAAAACTTAAAAGAATAAACACAAACAATAAATCTTCACAGTTTCAATAAATACAATAACCACCTTAATCAATAAAACAACATAAATACACTAAAACTCAATAAAACTATAGGATGTGTGTTTGCACACATTATAGGAGTTTCTCCAAAACTTGCTAAAATAAATAGGTCTTGAATCCTTTTTTAAAAACATCCAAGGGGGCCTCTCTCAAGGTCCTGGGCAAGGAATTCCAAAGTGACAGGCCAGCTACTTTGAAGGTCCAATTACCTGAGGTCTTCAGTTTTACCCTTATAATCACCAGGAGGCCCTTCCCTGCTGATCAGAGTGGGTAAACTGGGGTGTGCGGGTGCAGGACCTCCACCAGGTAGGGTGGGCTCAATCCAGGTAAAGGGCTTTATAGGTTAACAAACCTATCTTAAATGAGATACGCCACTTCACTGGCAGCCAGTTCAGGTTATGCAGTGCCAGAGAAATATAGCAAAATCTTTGTAAGCCTGTAAGTATCCAGGCAACTGCATCTGCACCAGCTTCAGGTGTCATAGTGCACCACTATTAAGCCCAAAGTATAGAGCATTACAATAGTCTAACACCTAGGTCACAAATGCATGGATCAGTGTAGCCAGATCTTGGGGGGGGGGATCTGCTCTGGCAGATATTCCAAAGATGGAAAAAGTGATTCCAGAGTACGGCAGACACCTGAGTCTCTATTGTCAAGCCTTCATCCAGAATGACTTCCAGATTCTTCACCCTGGGGCAGCCTAACAGTTCAGAATCACCAAGCCAAAGCCCAGTCACTCCTGCACCAGCCGCCAATCCCCCCTTTTAATCTGGCTCAACCACTAACACCTCAGTCTTCTCGAGGTCCAATCTCAGCCAGTTAGAGGCCATCCAGTTTGGATCCAGGCCAAAAGTTTATTAAACACGTCAATGGCACACTGAGTTCTGGGAACAAAAGACATATAGAGCTGGGTATCATCCACATAGCAGTGAAACCCCAGCCTAAAACTTCAAATGACTATGCTCAGGGTAGCAAATACACTGCAAACAACAATGATGATTGGACCAAACCCTGGGGCACAACACAGGACAAAACCACCAGGACCAAGGAATAATTTCCTAGAACTACCCTCTTAGTTCTATCCAATAAAAAAGGACTCAAACTACTGGATCACAGTGCCAGTAAGTCTGACATATTCCCTGAAATGGTCCAAAAGTACACCATGTTGCACGGTATCAAATGCCAAAGAGAGATCAAGGATTATGAGAACTGATTACGCTCCTCTATCCCTCACCCTAAGCAGATCATTAAGCACCCTGACTAGTGCCATCTCTGTGTTGTGGCTTGCTCTGAAACCTGATGGGAATGGTTCATAAATGTCTGACAAGTGTTCCTCAAAGCGCAATCACTTTCTCAATAACTCTCCCTAGAAAGGGGGGTTAGAGACTGGATGATAGTTGACCAAGACATCCGGGTCCAAAGACGTTTTTTTTTTTTCAGAAGGGGCTTTACCTGAGCACATTTAAATGCTACTGGAATGAGCATCTCCTGCAATGAACACCGGATGATTTAGGTGAACACCGGGCCCAAGTGGTCACCATAACTCACTAAGAGTCATGTCAGGCCCAAGCCTAGATTACAAAATGTTGGCTGCAGCACTGAGATATCCCTGCAGACCTCTTCCACTGTTACTGGCTGAAATTTATCCTCAAAACACCTAATGTGTTCCTGGCCCAAAGCAGACCACTGCTGAGCTCAAAAGGCCCCTTTGGAGTGATACTGGACCTGATGGAGGATACACCATCTAAGAAAAACTGAGTGAACTCCTTATATTTAGTGAGTGTACCTGCTCTCATGTGCTCCAGGTAGTCAGGGTGGAGCAGCCTGCTTATAGTCTGAAGGAGCTGAGATGGTCAGTTCCTCCCTTAACAGAAATTCTGCCTTCTTCTGAGTGACTGCCTTCTATTGTTCCTCATAATGGGAAACCACAACAAGTTTGTCCTCCAAAGCCTTAGACTTCCTCCAATGACACTCCAATCTCTGACCTCAGGTTTTAAGTGCCCTCAGCTTACCAATGAACCATGACAAGCCGAGACACAACACCAGGGGTTGTACACATACCGGTGCTAGAAGGTCGAAGGCCTCCGTTATGACCCTATTATATGCCAACGCTGCATCCGCTGCACTCTCAGCATATGCTGCAAACATTTCCCAGGTGCCCAGCAATGATTCAGGCCTTAGTCGTCTCAATGGACAGTACCGAGCCACCTCCACAAAGGGATGGACTACAAGAAGGGGCCCTGAAATGGAACCTGATAATACGATGATCTAACCAACTGACCAGATCAATCTCAAGCCTATTAACCTGGTACTATGTGACATGAGCTACAGCAATACCGCAACTACAACATGGACGCGTGCACAATGCCAAATGCAACAGTGACGATGCACACTATATCAGAACCAAAAAGAGTGAGGTCCTGAAACATTCTCTATGGGGGTGATCTGGACAAATATTTTTATGTGGGGGAAACACCCCCACACACCCCTTGAGGGAGTCCTTCCCCCTGCGCCCCCCATTATTTTTACATCAACTTTGGGTGGACCTGACACTGGGGTAAAGTGCAAACATTTGGGAGGGGCTATTTGGGGGCAAGTAATCGGTGAGGGGGAGCCCTGCATAACACACATCGGGCAGGGGACCACAAAAAAAAAAAAAAACAACATAAGCACCACAAACCTAAAACAACAAACTGCACATTTATTTCCACCTACCCAGCTTCGAACCCATGTTGCCCACACCAGATGCATAGCTCTAACTGCAGCACCAACTGGTCAATTGGGAACTGCCTGGCCAAACATGCTCCTACATCTTCGTTCCCCATAGATCCCTGTCCCGGTCGCTCTACACAACCCATAGCCATTTTGTGCCTACCTAATCACTATAACCACTCCTTGCTCTTCTTTAATGGTTGTTGTTACTACAGGCCGTCAAACTGAGTCACTCAAATTGAGTTGCTCAGTTTGACTAGCTCATATCATGGATCACCATTCACCTCGAGCTCCAGAGAGACTATCTGGTCTAGTGCATGGCCATGTTGATGAGTTGTGCGGGTAATAACCTGTGCAAGGCCCAGAGTATCCATGGTGAGGAGGAAATCTCTGCCAAAATGTGAACATTTGTCATCAACCCAGGCACTGAAGTCACCCAGGATAAGCTACCTAGGTGACTCCCAAACTAGGTCAGTGACAAAGGATTTGATTTTCATGCAGGAATTCCCCCTCATGACCTGGAGGCTGTTACCCGAGGAGGATTCTGCAGTCTGCACATGGACCACCACACGTGGCCACACCCTGAAAGATCCAGCATCCCCCACTGGGTGTGCCACAAGGTTCAGTTCAGTTGTAAAACAGATGGATATCCCCCTTCCCCTGTGATCCCTCCTTGGGCATTGCACCACAAAGAAGCCAGCCGGGACTGATACCTCCAGAACCTGGCCAGAGTTGTCTCCCAACCAGGACTCGGTAATGCACACTAAATCAACAGATGAAATAAGATCTGCCATAAATGTGGCTTTATCCCCCTCAAGCTGGCATTGCACAGCACTGCTTGAAGTGGACGGAAGGAGAAAGTAGGCTCAATGCCTGCATACCCACTCAGCTCAGGCATGGGAACCAGATAGGATAAACCACTATGTAGTCCCTTTCTAACCCCAGGGCATCTCCTGGTCTGCACAGCCCCAATATGAACCACTCCATTATTGCTTCCTACTCTACAGGTTTTCCTTCTGCCCCTTTGCACAAGTCCTCCTCCCTGCAATGGTAGTAAATGTCCACTGGCAGTGGGGGGGCAAAGGGGTATAGGTCTCTAAGGTGGGATTGGGAGTAATACAGATGTAAGGGGTCAAAGCAGCACATCTACCATGTCTAAAATCTCCCACTCCCACAATACCTTCCTGCCCCATAACTCCCCTCACAATAACGTGCCTGAATCCCGCAAAACCCTACCACCCCCCACCCCTCTTCCAAGTATAACCAACATTCATAATTCCTAGGGGTGATAAACAGCACAAAAGGTAAGTGAAACAGTTCAAAGTCCCACAGTGCACTGTAGGAGAGTTCATGTCAAGCCAAGACTAAGTCCATTTAGGCAGCCGGTCCACTGCATCAAAGAGCAATCCCAGTAGTGAACAACTTTAAAAACAGCGGGTATACTGTGTGGAACAGTTTGTTTTGTTTAATGCCTCCCTGAAGCAAGGGAGCATAATAACGGAATGCAAAACAGCGCATATTACTCCTATACTGAAAAATGGGTAACAAAAAAGAAGTGGCAGACTATTGCCCCATTAGCATTACATCTATATTGGGAAAAATAATGGAGGGTTTCATAAAGGAACTAATTGATTTGCATATAAAAGAACAGGGGTTCACAGACATTACTCAGCATGGATTTGTACTGGGTAGATCCTGTCTTACTAATCTTCTGAACTTTTGAACCAATCAGTAGTGCTCTGGACCAAAGTTTGTCAGTGGATGTGGTGTATTTGGGTTATTCTAGGGTTTTTGGCTTGGTATCACAGAGTGTGTTAATAAACATCATAGCTGATATACAATCAGACCCAGTTCTTGCATCATATGTAACATCATAGCTTACTAATAGGAGACAGAGAGTTAATGTTCTGGGCTTTTTACCAGAGTGGGGAGCAATGACACATGGAATCCCCCAGGGGTCAATATTGGGACCAACTCTGTTCAGCGTCTTTGCATGTACTATGAAAACCTCAAAGGATACGTGGCTCGGCAAGTATGCGGGGACACAAAGATAGGAGCAATAATAAATAACATCGAGACTGCAAAAATCTTCCAAAAGAAAATATACCATTTAGAAGAATGGACAAAACAACAAACTTAGTTTCATTGAAAACAAGTGTAAAGTGATGCACTTTGGATATAACAATATTAAAACTAAATATAGAATTAATAAAGTGATAAATACAGACAATGAAAAGGACTTAGGGGTAGTAATAATAACAAATACCCTGAACTTCAGTAACCAACCAAGGGAAGTAGTAAGGAGAAGAAACAGGATAGTAGGTAACATTCTAAGAAATATCAAAAGCAGAAATCAGAAAGTACTTATGCCCCTGTATACCTCATTGGTGAGGCCCATACTGGAGTATGGTGCACCATTTTGCGCTCCTCAAAATACGGGGAGCATCAAGCTTATGGAAACATTTAAAAAAATGGTAACAAAGAAAGTTAGTAATCTAAAGGATAGAAAACATGAGGATAGACTTAATGACTTGGGATTACACTAATTGACATATAGAAGGTTCAGTGGAGACTTGTGTTATGTTTATAAGGCCTTTCATAATGAGATAATATGGGAATTATCAGGGCTAAATAGGAAGAAAGGAAACAGATCATCAAGGTTCCACTGCTTTCAGCTAAGGGGTGACTTTTATAGAACCTCTAGATGGGGTAAATGGTTTACTCAAAGGGTTGTTGAAGCCTGGAACATTTTGCCAGAAACAGTAATTACATGTCCAAATATGGAATCATTTAAAAAAGCATTGGATAAACACATGGATCAGAACAAAACCAGTTTTTACCACTAATATGAGGTGAGTCAAAATGTGGCTTTCTGAGCTGCATGACTCGTACTCGCACCTATGAACATGCATAGATATAAAGCCTGGGCAACCACTCACAACTGACTCTCTAACATACCAAGTCCAGAGTCCAAAATTAATCTTGAGGCCTGAAGCTGCCCCCCACAGGTTCTCTCATCACCCATGAGAACCAGCAGTCAGACCCTTATTGCAATGCCAATTGACTGGTAACTTCCAAAAATCTAATAGCCAAACCAATTTGTTTGCTGGCCATTGGCCACCTGGCTACCTAATTTGTCCTATCCTGGATGTCACAAAAGACTGTAAATTCAGTAAAGGAGCAAACAGCAGAAGTGGATCAATCCTGACTTTGAATAAGGATACAGGCAGCCTATACAGGCCATTTGGTCTTCTTCTGCCATCAAACTCTATGTAGCTACATAACTGTAAGGGGACAAAGATCATGTCTCCATGTTATGAGCCTAGCAATGGTGAATAAAAGGAAAATTAATTCAGAAAATCCTTTAAACTTAAAGCTGAACTGTGTGTAAATACTAAGTTTTTCTAAGGTTTTTCAAATGAGGTGACCCATTTTATCCTGGGAACTGTCACCCAGTCTGTCTTCTTCCTACCCTGTGAAAGCTTCAAGAACACCTTGTCCTCTTTTATCTCTCAACTCTTCCTTGAATTCTTTTCATTCTTGTCCCTTGTCCTGTCTACTTTTCAGAAGTCTCATTCCATCTCCACCTCTCTTCTCTGGCTCACTGACTCCATCTTGGCAGGAATGGACCAGGTATTGATTATCTCTGCAATCTCTGTCCACCTGGCTAAGACCTTCAATACAGCTGTGCACTTCCTTGTCCTGGACAAGCATATGGCAGGGCTTTCCTACCACTCAAATCAGCTGGTTATGCTCTTAACTCGAGGGCAGGTGCTAAGCTTCTCACATTGGAGACACCCTCTTCTCCCATAGCTTTGTCTGATCTGGAAATCTCCAAGGCTCCATCTTTGGCCCAGTACTATTCTCCATCTTTCTGAATGACCTTCTAATGCCTGTACCTCTGCAGCCATGCAGATAAATGCAGATGATACTGTACTATTCACCTCTGGATCTTCCACCCCTGACCTGGTTGCTCAACTTCAACTGGACTTCTCCAACATCCAACATTGGTTCTTGGCTAATCAATTGTCCCTCAGTGCCAAGAAAAATGTCTCTATGACCTTTGGCAAAAGGTAGAGGCTGGTCAAACTCTCACCCGTTGCCACCTTCCGTGTCCTGCATTGATCAATCATATTTACTCCTTTTAATATCTCATGGTTTGGTTTGACCATCACCTTGATTTCTCACAACACATGGATGATATCCACCAGAATTTATACCATGAACATGGTGCTCTGTACAGGAACCAAGCTTGCAATCCTCTTCCTGTTTGCAGAGAAATTGTCTCAAAGATGATCCTCCCTATCTTCAATTGTGGCGACACTGTGTAGTGTGCTGCTCCTAATTCCACCATAGCCAGATTGGACAGCTTTTTTCATTCCTTCTGCTGTTTCACTTTGGACTGTCCCTCTTGTATCCACCACTGTTCCAATAACTCCTCCCTTTCTCTCACTTCTTTTGATGTCAGACACCTTTCTCACTGCGCTTCCTTTATCCAAAATGTTGGCTTGGCCTCCTATCCTCTTACCTCAGCTCCCTCTGCTCATGTCCTTCTGTCCCTGTGTCCTCCCTCTGCAACTTTGACTCTGCTTTCTCTTCCCCTATTTTTCTAATTACCTCTCAAAATCTTTTACAGGCCAGACCGCTTTCTCATTCAGAGTCCTTAGCTCTGATCTTCTCTGATCCTGTTATAAGCAGATGCTAGCTTAGTATGCCTTTTCTGGTAAAACTTTTGAAATACAAAAATAAATGAAAAAAATTACTTTAATAAGATTAAAAAATTGACTACCGTATTGGTGCTGCCAAAGAAAAACAGGTGTTCATTTACAGCCCTTAGTGGGAGGAAACTACTGTATCACTTGTCGATGGGGTGTTTGTGAGCACTGCTAAAGTTCAGGAGATATGCAGTAAAAAGAGTTCAAGCATTTGAAACAAAATAGGTTTTGATACTATATGATTACATCATTAGTATATTTTTCAGTTTTCATAAGAAAATGGAAGCAGATTAAAAAACAGAACATCAACAAATTCTACAGAAGATATGCAAGAATAAAATATGTTGTTTTAACTAGAAAACAGGGTGTCAAACAAGTCGAGAGTGTCTTTTGATACCTTTTTTGTACCACATTTTGAAATATTCTGGACTGACTAGGACATTCTCTTTGAACCTGACATATATGGAACTATAGCTAACAGCATATGCATTTCAAATGCATATGTAGAAATGTAGATAACTTTTTTTATATATTTTTCTTGTAATCACACCTGACTGTATACGGCATACTCACAGAACTGTGTATTATTTTATTAATAATACGTGTTCTGTATTGTTTGTTCATCTTTTTTATGTTGCAGTGATTTGTAGAAACTCTGTCTTATGCAGCTGCATTAAAGGAGAACTCACTGCATGAATGAAAAGTATTTGGTCAGTTGCACCGGTTTTTATTTACCCTTATACAGATTTCAGTCTATATTCACTCCCTCTTATAGGCTTACTGGTTGTGAGGAGGCAAAAGTGCCAAAAACTATCTTTAGGACATGTGTCCCAGGCCAGCTCAGGGGAGCTTTTTAATCTGTCAAAGAAAGAAAGAGATCCACCTCCTTTTGGGGGAATTTTGCTTCCACTTGTTAATCTGAATTACAACCATGACACACTTTGCAGGAGCCAAATTCAAATTCTGCCACATGTGCATTGATCTAAATTCATGATTTTTCTTAATAGATAGTCTCTGGGCCTGCACCTTACTAAGAAAATAAATCACTGTTGTCTTCAGGTGTGATCCATAGTCCCTGCCACCTGTACCTCATGCTAAGGGTTAGTGAATCTGAAAATTGGCAACTTCAGTTAGGTAATGATTTGGACCAGTTGTCTTCAGTTTAGCATTGACACTTCAGCCAAAGATGCTTTAGGTCCTTGGCATGGGGTTCTAGCAGACTAAAAATGGAGGTAAGAGACACTCCTTGACTACCACTAACCTGTTCTAGTCAATTCCAACCTCTTTTTTCATGCCCCATTTCTCCAGTCAGTTAAAAAAAGTCAGTCAGCACCATCATCTGGCGCTGGACCAGGAGAAAGAAATAGTTTTTTATTAAAATAAAAGTCTGGGGAGGAGGGTGGAAAGCGACAGAGTGGGGACAGAAGTGCCCACAGGACTAGCCATGGGCAACTGGGAAGGGCCTGAGTGTAATTTTTATAATTATTTGACTGAAGGTTAAAGTGATGTGAAGTAGTCCAGTAGTTCAGTTGGGCTGAATCGAAGGTAAAAATGCAAAATTTCATCACATTCACTGGATACAAATTCATAATCAGCTCATAATTGCCCTGTCCTTGTCCCACCCATGGGCTCCAGCTCAAAGAGGCAGGTAAAGGTGTCTGGGGTGAGGTGGAGGATAGAAGGCAGGCATCCAGCTCATCACTAGAAAGCATCTTCTGCTTTATGCAGAGCAGGGTATTCAATACAGCAGTCTCTAAGGACTGCCATATCTGAAAGACACTGATTACACAAATAAACGTTTATAAAGTACATCTGTGGTCCCCCAGCCCTTCACTTGCATGATAGGATTGTCAGCATTATGGCAGCCCCCCCAGGGTGAGTAATATCACCAGTCCATGTGTGCCACCAAATGTGCTAACGCATTGTCAAATATTATGCAGATTTCCACCCCAGCCCAGAAGCCTGTCCCTAACAAAGTCATCTGCATAGACATACAGTATGTATAGCTGAGGTTCTGGTGTGGAGGGGTTGTGCATCATGGGCTTTGGATGTGTGGTGGTCTCCACACGTGCAGAATGGAACCCTGTATTGCACACCTCTATGTGGTTGTGCAAGGCTTCCAAAGCCTTTTGTGCATCAGGCCCTATGCTGGTAAGAGCACTGGGATGCTATTCCAGGGGCCTGGGTTCAATCCCCAGGTAGGTCACACTATTTCTTTCTCAGTAACATTGTGGGGACTGTGGAATAACCAAGTCCTGTTGTAATAAACTTTTTTTTTATCTGGAATCCAGATCCATTTATTTAAAGTCAACTTCTACAACAGTCAACTACATTAGTTATGCTCTTCTATACAGTACATCTATAATTTCTACATAAGAAGGCAGAGTTTTCCTCAACTCCAAAAGTAGGTGTCCTTTCCTTGTCAGACACTGAATGAAAACACAGACTAAATCTCTACTTTCAAGGAGAGTGTAATCCCGCCAGGACTAGATCTGAATAAGTAGTAAGACTGAAATTACTAATAAAGCAAACTGAGACTGTCCCTGCCATGTAAGAAATGTATGTTTCTCCAGGTCAGGGTTTCAATGTGCAGATAGATCAAATTCACCCTCTTATTCTTAAAAGGTAGTAGAGCTTCCAAGTCAAGGCTTAAATCAGTTCATAGATTAGACTCCCCCTTATCCCAAAACAGAGAAGTCGATCTAGGTCAGGATTTAAATGACCATGGAGACTCTCCCCAGTATGGGGATGTCATTCTAGTACAGGGTCTACATGACAACAGAGCCTGAATTTGTCTTCCACTCCAAAGGCAGGAGAACCTCTGGGCCAGAGTCACAGTTACCCTGGAGACACAATTTCCTGCTATCCATGGGGGAAGTGCAATCCCTCAAAGCAGGGTGGAGACAGCTGGTAGCGGAGTGAGAGGTGAATACTTCACTCTATCTAACTTGTAAAGTATCACTAACTAATAACCTTGCCCAGTATCTTCACTGAAATCAATAATTCAAATCAAGCAAAAAAAAGAAACACAGAAAATGCAGGGGGAAATCCCTTTTATTCTGCCATGCTTCCTAAAGAGTCTCACCTTGGTGATGTCATTAATGAGTGAATACCGGAACATCCAGTCTAAGTTAATGCTATCATTTTCCAGTACATCCTGAAAAAGGGAGAGGGAGATGGTAAAATTGCCTGTTAGTCATAATTAATATGCAAGTATGTGATACATCAGTACACAATATATTTAAAAATGTCGAGTCAGAACTAAGTAGTATTTAACATTGTGACTATCATAAATGGTCTTTTTAGCTTTCTGTTGCTCATTATCTTATTGTGCTATGCCAGCATTAATATCAGTTCTAGAACTCTTGTTGTCATAATAAGATGAGTATGAGGTAGAAACTTTCTTTTCTCCGATTGCTAGTTGGCTCAGCAACGTTATCGCCCTTCCCTAAAAAACATAATATCCTAACTGGTAGATGATTATAACAGTTGCAGTAAAAGACAGGGTGGAATATTTCCTGAAACTTTTGTGGTATCTCTAGAAAATATGCCCAGCTGCCTGCAGTACCACTGTAGAGCCACCAGAGAGAATCTATAGAAATATTGAGAAATATCTGGAAATATCTGTCCATATCTATTGCTGCAGCTATGAGGTAGACACATTCTTTTCTCTGACAGCTACTCAGCTCAGCAATTTTAGTATCACCTTTCCCTGAAAAACATGACATCCAATCTGACAGATGATGCTGACTATTTTGAATGTTTGCATTACTGTAGAGAACCAAATGGTAAATCTAGGTAATGGACAGAGGTAGAGAGGAAACTCTTTGCGATAGATTCACAGAGATAAGGCAAGTACAGCGCAAAATTTTGCACTGCACTTTGCCTTAACCCAGCAGGCTGAAATAGCTATTCACAGAAAGATAGAACACTGCACTATCCGTCTGTGAATAGGGGTCTGGTGGAGACAGCACTAACTCAAAAGTGCACAGCCAACCAGCCTCCATCACAGCCCCAACCCCAGCCATGGAAATGGCCAGGCAATGGATTGCGCATACACTGCACGGTGCTATTCTGGAAAGGAACCATGCAAATGAGCCCATTGGGCATGCAAGGCACTAAGGGACCATTAGCATGCCCATTATGGGTTAATTTGCATGGGTTTGTGAGTCCCTTCAGCCCACAGGAGAGCTATCCCTAGTGCTAGTGGCCTCCCACCTCCACATCCCACACCTACACATCCCAGGCAAGTGTTCCTGGTGACTAGCAGTCCATCCTCCCACACGACACCTGTCCCAATAGAAGTTTGAAAATTCTGTGGTTGTCTACTGTCCCACTCCCCCCCCTTCACCCAACACCTGACCCGGTGACATTAAAAATTTGACCTGGAAGTCAAGTGTCCCTCCTCTCACCAGATCACCATTCTGGCGACATTCAGAATATTCCCTGGTAGCCTTGTGGCCCTTCCCCCACCTGATCCCTGTCCTGGGGACATTCAAAATGTGTCATGATAGTCTAGTGGCCCCCCCCATACAATTCCCATCTTGGTGACATTCAAAATACACCCTGGTAGTCTATTGGCCCTCCTCCCACCTGATCCCCATCTGTGTTGATGGCCCCCCTTCCATGGTGGGTGTTCACTGGTCCACCATTGTTCCATGTCCTAATAGCTTCTAAAAGGCACCCCCTGCCATGGCACCATGGCAACACTGGAAGGAACCCCCCTCCTCTGCTCTCACATCATTGGTGGTCAGTCATCCCACTCCTCCTGCTGCACTGACAGCCACCCCCCAGCTTTTCCTTACCTCAGAGTCAGTGCCACAGACATGGAATGGCGAGTGCTACAGCATTCTTCTCTCCACCTTGACCACCCACCATCTGACTGAGGCTGGGAATGTGCAGCGTATTTATAGGACAGTCTGCCCTATAAATAAGTAGCACCCTTCCAGCTTCAGTTGGATGGTGGGTGGCTGAGATGGAGAAAGGAAGGCTGTGTCACTCACCCTTCTGTGTCTGTGACACCGCCTCTGAGACAAGAGGACTTGGGTGTGTCGGTGCTGTTGGAGGGAGGGGAACACTGACCACCAATGGTGTGAGCACAGGGGAGGAGGTTACTTGCAATATTGCCACAGTGCCACAGCTTTGGGGGGGGGACTTTTACCAGCTACTAGGACATGGAACAGTGGTGGACCAATGAACACCCACCATGGGGGGGAGCATCAACACAGACAGGGATCGGGTGGAGGGAGAGGCACTAGACAGACTACCAGGTCATATTTTGAATGTCATTGGGACAGGTGTTGGGGGACAGTAGGCTATCCAGAAATGGTTAAATGTCCACCAGGATGGGTGTTGGGTGGGGCCAAGGACCAGTGGGCACCAGGGATAGACTTATGTAGTTGGAGGGGCAGCATTGCACTGCCTCTGTCAGTTGCTAGGGTTGTGCGGTGTTAAGAGGCATTTTCAATTGTCAGTAATCTGCACCATGTAAGGGTCATGCAAGGGTCTCTTGCGGGGCACAGATTTTTTGTGAATTTCACTGTACCAATATTCAGCTGCCCTCCTCCACATTTGCAAAGTGATAGTCTTTTCAGGTTGCCAAGGTGCAAACCCTCTTTTGTGAACAGCATTTCTGGGCAAACCCCAGTTTGCCCCTGCAAAATCTAGTTTGCACCAGGGCAATCTTTTGTGAATCTAGCCTCATGTCTTTCGGAGCTGCCCTTGATGTTTCACTAAGTCAAGAATAATCAGTACTAAAGAAATTAATTTAAGAAACTTGGAAAGCTATTTAAAAAAAGAAAGCTGCTGTTCTCAAATTATGGGACAGTGGGTAATAGTATACATGTATATGCAAAACTGGGTGATCTAAAAATGTAAACGCCAAATGTGTTTGAATCATGTTCACAGTTTAGGATTCAAAATATTGTTGTTTGCTTATCTTTGACGTGAAAACTGGGTCAAATGAGCAACAAATAAGTAGCAGTACAAAAAATACGTCTTTTGAGGAAGGAACTTTGTCTGAAATGCATCATGGCATGTTTTTTAAGCACCTGGAATAAAGCTTTGGCATTTCGTGTAAGATGTTTGCAAGCAGAGTTTTCAGTATGGTTGGTGAGGGCTGTATTTTTGTGTACTGCTGCATGATTGATATCCCATATGCAAGGCGACCGTGACTGAGTGCTTTCAAAATGGATGACTCAGTCACGGCTCTTTGTGCACAGGCTACCTGGCAGGGGTGACTGAATAGGAGGCTAGTTAGCGATGGGGTGTTGCTATGTATACACATGCACGGGTTTGGGAGGGATCACGCTGTGTGATGGGTGGAAGAGGAGGAGGGTTTGTGGGGTGCAGTGTGGCAGTGGGCTGAGATGGTCATTTCACATGGTGGGTTGGTGGCAGGCTGGGGTTGGGAGGTTGGGGCTCAGTTCTGGGTGCACTCGTGTTTTTGCAGGTGGGGTTACCCCGACAGCCATCCCTGGGCTGAGAATCCTTTAGTGGGGGAGGTGCAGGGTACAGCCACACATGAAGTAATGAAACCTAAATCTCGGGACCCCTCCTGCTGTTCATTGTGAGTATACATTGCTGAAATTCATTTTCAGTGATGTACACTCGCTCAAACGGCATATTGCTATTCTGCAATCGCCGTTATCACATGGAACCGCATGATTGTTTTCTGATCCTAAAGCACCCCATCCTTGTGCATGCATCTTGCTGTTGTAGTTGAGCAACAAATAAGCTTGCATAAAATATACGCCAAATCTAATGGATATTAAAATGTCCCAAAATATCACAAGAATTCATTGCTACAAAATCTTGGTATAACATTCTGTGGTCTGGAAAATCTGTATTCAAGAATCTTAGGATAGCTCCGCATTGATCCTATGTGAAGCTGCAGTTTTTGCCTGTGTCTTGTTCATGCTTCTTCCTTGTTCACCACCCCTTACCTGTAGGCTGCCCCGGGGACAGTACTCAGTCACAATGCAGATATTCGGAGGGTCAATGCAGGCACCAATGAACCTGGTCAGATGGTTGAACTGAACATCTCTCATCTGAAATGGCAGTAAAAAAGAAAATTATGTAGTCAGAAATCACATAGCCAAACATCTTAGAAGAACCCATACATCACTTCATTTTTCATGTTTCACTGCTAGCAGAAGGAAGGTCCTAATAGATATCTTGTAAAAGCGTATTGTTCTGCTTCATGGGAAAGCACTACTATCTTTCAAAGCACCCAAAACTTCCTTTAGAAGTGAATACCTTTGTGACTGTTAGAGTAAGAAACTTGATTGTTGGTTTAAAATAAAAGCTTGTTTGATTCAGTGGATAATGCACTTTCCATGAATTCATACACATTGAAATGCATTGATTTTACATTTCAAGTTGTTTTTAAATTATCAGTTTAAATTGATGCATTTTGGCATGTACAGTATCAACACATCAGAGTGTACTGATAGGACTACATTGAGATGATCTTAAGTTTTAATAAAAAAAAAAATATATATATATATATATATATATATATATATATATATATAGATAGATAGATACATAGGGAATACATGATGGGCAGGAGTGTGATATAGCAAAATATTCTCACTTGCGTGCAGAGTGAACTATGGATACTCACTAGTGCTGAAGGCATGAGTGAGTGTATCCATAGCTCACGATGCAGGAGTGAGAATATTTTGCCATATCACACAATCTGCACATCACGTGTGCAGTTTATACAATGGGGGTGGGAGCTCCTTTCATATATGTTTTGTAGGTTAGATTTGCATTGTGTATCTTTAAAGTGTGGTGGGTGAGATTTTATGAATGGTGTGTGAACTCTGGTTGTGACTGGTAGTTGTTTGGTGTGTAATAGTTTTATATTGGTTGGTTTGTGTTTTAGGGCAGGACTTCATTGGCGGAAGTGATACAGGAATGGATCGAGCATAGTGGTATGGTCATGTTCTTATTTGTTTTGGGGTGTAAGGTTTATTTTATATACATTGATTCCAGTGTGTCCTGCTTTGCTAATCAGAGTCCAAGTCAGAAGATATTACGTGCTGCTGTTTTCTCGGGAGTCTGAAGATTCGTCACTTTGCATTAGAGTGAGCTGGTTCATTTGACTTCGGGTTTCTAATGAAGCCATGGTGTTTCTGCTTGGCAGGTAACAAAGCATTGCCAAAAACTGCTTGTAAAAGATGTTAGTTTTTTCCCCAGGTTGGACTGCAGAGAAAAGAGTTTTAATGGCACTTCTTCTCAGTTTGTGCAGATTTACACAAGGGGGACCAGGGTTTTTATTCTTAGCTGGCTGGTTTTAACATGAGTGTGTTTTAATATGCAAATGTGTAGATTGACTGAGCTGTGATTTGATTTAGGGAAGTGGATTCTGAGTAGATATTATTTGGAGTGCAGGTGGTAGAGAAGCTGACATCAGAGGGATATGTATAAATGGCAGATATTTTATCTCCACTGACTTCAGCTTCAGATATCTCACTCTGGTGAAAATAACATGATTTATTATCACTGTGGAGCTCCTCGCCCATTGTGTGTATAAATATACAGGTATATATATATATATATATATATATATATATATATGTATACAGAGAGAGAGAGAGAGCTACATAGGCACAGTCGTGCCCCTGTAGTTAGGGTTGAGTAGGACCTTTAATGTTAAACTTGACAGTTTGCACTTTAATAGCTTTGCAATAATTCAATGGATTTGCACAAAATTTGGTATGCACTGTTCAATGGGGTAGATCTTTTGACTTAACAAGCTTCATGTTGGTCGGATTGGTGGATTTCGTGCTGCACATCGTGAAAAACAGTGCTAAATTTTGCCTTTCTTGACTGTTTTTTCCACATTGTGCTGTGGCCAAACCATTTGGAATCGTTGCTGACATTTTCAGAGTAGAAAGAACTTGCCACAGAGAGCAAGCCAGTATTAGTTTGGTGAAAAAATATTAATCTGTTCCAAAGTTATTACATTTTGAAATGTTGGGTTCTGATTATGCTGCATTCAATCTTTTGGATAGCTGCATGGAACGAAAAAGGATTTTGGTCTGATGAAAAGGGATTTTGACAGCTCACAAAAAAGTATACTTGGAATCCTTTTTCATGAGACAAAATGTATTTTTTGTCAGCCGCCATCTTATTTTTTTTATTTAGCCCAAACAAACTGTTATAACTCTGCCCAGGGATGTCTTCTGCAGACATCCAAGTATGTATCTTGTTCATCAGGAAGTCCTTAATTGTTGTGTGCCTTTACTTTAATTTTATGTGGCATCAGAATGCTTATTTTTATGTTTTAAAATAATTTTTTGTGACTCACTTCCATTCATTTTTCATAAGGTGTCAAAATCCTTTTTCACATCACAAAAAAAGATTAGGACATGTCACAAAAAAAGATGACTTTTTAAAATTCTTTTTCATGAAATGACCAAATCCTTTTTTGCCAGCAAATTCCTTTCTTATGAGATGACATAATCATTTTTTGTGATGTGAAATAGGATTATGACTTCTCCAACAAGATGACCCTACCAGTAATCCTATTTTGTGAGATGTCATAATCCTTTTTTGTGATGCGAAACAGGATTTTGACACCTCACAAAAAAAGAATTCATCAGACAAAAAAGGAATACCAGCAGGGCCATCTAGTCAGAGGAGCCCTAATCCTGTCTTTGC
Source organism: Neoceratodus forsteri (assembly GCA_016271365.2). Classification (NCBI taxonomy): domain Eukaryota; kingdom Metazoa; phylum Chordata; order Ceratodontiformes; family Ceratodontidae; genus Neoceratodus; species Neoceratodus forsteri. Next base: position 380,528,857 of record CM057449.1, read on the forward strand.
AGCACAAACAAGAATTAGGACATCTCATGAAAAAGGAATTTGCTGATGAAAAATGATTAGGACATATCACGAAAAAGGATGACATTTTTAAATCCTTTTTCACCAGCAAATTCCATTTTTGTGACATGATATAATCTTTTTTTATGATGCCAAAAAGGATTAAGACTTCTCTGACCAGATGGCCCTCCTAGTAATCCTGTTTTTTGAGATATCATAATCTTTTTTCATGATGCAAAAAAGGATTTTTACACATCATGAAAAAGGAATTCATCTGGTAAAAAGGGAACATGGGCAGGGCCATCTGGTTGGTGAAGTCACTAATCCTTTTTCATCAAGCTAATTCCTTTTTCATGCGATGTCATAATCCTTTTTCACATCACGAAAAAGGATGACAGCATCTGATGAAAAAGGATAACTTTGGTCCATAACTTTGCTGTCTTTTGAGATTTTGACCACACATTTTCAACATGGTCATTTGGAGACCCCTACTTTTGAACAAAACAACTGTCATTAAGAAAATCTCACCCAAAAGGTGATTTCATTTTTGGTTGGCAAATTCACCTTTCAGGTAGGAATTGCATAATGATAGTCATATTGTTCATGAGGTGAGGTCCCCAAAAGGCTAAACTAAATACTCAGTGTCAAAATGTCAAAAAATGGCAGAGTTATGACAGTTTATTGGAATTACGCAATAGACTCTCGTGACTGTCTCAATTTAAAATATTATAACTCCAAATTTGGAACATAGAATTCTTATTGCCCCACCAACTGTATGCCACAACTGTCATTTTTTAAATCCTGGCTGAAATGAGTTTTCACACCTGCGGTGCAGAAATGGCATTGCAGATGGGCAGGATTACCTTTTAGTGGGGATTTGAATTTTTTTGCCACTGGGTACATCAGGTGGGGTAATAACATTGCTATTTTTTTTAGTTGTTTAACCAGAAGTAACACACTAAGCTGAAAATGTTTTTACCGGTGTGATCTGGGAGCAGAGGGAAGTTAAGTGACTTGCTTAAGCTCTCACAGTATGCAAGTGGAAGCTGTGGGATTCAAACCTAGGTCTGGTCTGCTGGATGTCACCAGATTTGCAGCTCAGAGCCTTAAACCACTGCACTGTACTGCCTGGCTATGATGACAAATGTATCACTCTTGGCCTATAAATGGAAGCGCAGGGCCCTCCACAGGTAAATAAATATATGCATCTATGGAGGAAGGGAAGCACAGGGCCTAGAGGGCCATGCACTTCCATAGCTATGAACATACAGTATATGCTTCAATGGAGGAATCAAAGTGCAGGGCCCAGAGGTCCCTGTGTTCTGAGAAGCACATTACGATATGATTACACTATCTTAAAAAATAAGGAAATAAATTGCAAAAAACGTCATTAAAGCATCAGTTAGGGTTAAAGTGACAAAAGTAGGGAAATGTGGCATTAGGGCTTCCAACCCTAACACCCCCACCACCCTTCACAGACAGAGAGGCATCAGGGGGCAGCACTGTGGTTGTCAGCCCTAATGCTCACCCTATTCTCCTATGCTGCACTTCACCCAGCTTATTTTCTAATGGAATGGGATAAGCATTAGAATTGATGACCCCAATACCACCCCGATCCCTCTTCATTTGTGACGGGTGAGGAAGGGGTGTGAGGGTTGGAAGCCCTATCACCGCATTTCCCTACTTTTGTCACTTTAACACTAACTGATGCATTGACAAAGTTTTTTGCAATTTATATATATTATATATGTTCATATATGTTCATTGTTGTAATGGTTACAAGGTTCATCCTCTATAAAGTAATTATTTTTAGAAAGGGCTACATTTGAAACCATTAAGGCTTGGAACAGAACTTATTTTTAAATGAAAGCTTGGAGTCCAGTTAACATAGATGAGTCCCTTCAATACGGTTTCCATGTCATGTCAGTATATATCAATATTGTTTGTTTCCAATATTACTGTATCAATAAAATGAAACAACAGTGACTGACATGTGTAAAGAAACTTTTAAAACTAATGGTTTTAAAATGGTAGAGGGGAGGGACAGGGACCATGGCAAGGCAGCAGAAACAATGGGGGGAGAGAGGTAAACACAAGTCCTTTTACAGCAGAGAGGGTCCTGGAGGAACTCACAAAATTAAGGGTAGAAAAAGTGATGAGGTCAGATGATATACATCCCAGGATATTAAAAGAATTATGGACGGTGCAAGCAGCATTGTTGGTGGCCCAGTTTAGTGAAACGTTCAATACAGGAGTGGTTCCACAGGACTGGAAGGAGGCAAATGTAGTCCCTTTCCACAAGAGTGATAGCAGGGAGGAGGCAGAAAACTATATTCTGGTCAGCCTCACCTCAGTTGTGGGTAAGAGTTTGGAGGCACTGCTTAATGAAAGGATTGTGGAACACTTGGAAACCATGGGTGCACAGGATCCAAGGCAGCATGGTTTCACAGCAGGAAGGTTATGTCAAACAAAAGTGATTTACTTTTCTGACTGGGTGATGAAGGGGGTGGACCAGGGAGGAGCAGTGGATATCACCTACCTTGATTTCAATAAGGACTTTGACACTGTACCCCAAAGAGGACTGGTGAACAAGCTAGGGAGCCTAAGGGTGGGCCACAAAGTAGAAAATTAGGTTGAGGGACAGGAAGCAGTGGGCAGTAGTAAATGGGATTTAATCTGAGGAAAAGAGGGTGACCAGTGGGGTGCCCCAGGGATCGATCCTGGGGCCAGTCCTTTTCAAAGTCTTCATCAGTGACATTGCTGAAGGGATGTAGGGGAATGTTTACCTATTTGCAGATGATAACAATATCTACAACATAGTAGACACTCCAAAGGGGATTGAAAGAATGAGAAGGGATCTGGGATAGCTGGACAAGGCAAAAATGTAGCATTTGAAATTTAATACAAAAAGGTGCAAAATCATGCACCTGGGTGAAGAAACCTTGTGGAGAGCTACAGAATGGAAGAGGGGGGATTGCTCACAGTCACCAGGGAAGAAAGGGCTTTAGGGATAATCATCTCAGATGACTTAAGGGTGACCAAACAGTGTAACAAGGCTATGGGGAGTGCCAATGGGATGTTGGGGTGCATAGGAAGGGGTATCACTAGCAGAAGAAGGGAAGTGGTGATGGCCATTGTACAAAACGTTGATGAGGCCTCATCTACCTGCAGAATACTGTGTTCAGTCCTGGAGGCTGCATCTTCACAAAGACATAGACAGTGTGGAGCAGGTTCAGAAAAGGGCAACCTAGATCTTGCAGGGCTTGCATCAGAAAACATATGAGGACAGATTAAAATATCTCAATATGTATACACCTGAAGAGAGGAGGGAACAGGGGGATATGAAAGAGACCTTCAAGTATCTTAAAGGCTTGAAAAAAAACAGGGTTGGGGGTGACATCTTTCAGTACAAGAGTTGTACAAGGACAAAGGGACATGATAAGAGATTCAAGAGGGGCAGGATAAGGGCAATGTGAGGATGTTTTTCTTCACAGAAAGGGTGGTGGCTGCTTCGAATAACCTAACCCAGGAAGTGGTCAGTGCTAACACAGTGGGGGGATTCAAACATGCATGGGATAGATATAAGGGAACCCTAGATGTTGGGAAAAGAGGAAAAGGCCAATCAACAAGTAGGGTCAGTAGTTTCTGATGCAGGCAGGGAATATGGGCAGACTAGATGGGCCTAGCTGTCCTTATCTGCTATCAACTACTATGCTACCATGTTACTCCTTTTTTTAGATTTTTGGTTCATATGCAAACAAAAGATATTGTACTGGAATCATTTCTGTAATGAAACAGTGCTTCCAAAGTGCTTTAATAATGCTACATGAATCTTTATTTCTTGTAGCTAAACCACTATTCTCCCACTGGTGAAAGCAGCAGAGGATAATAAACTGCACCAAAGTTAAATCCACATTGGCAGTTTATATAAGGTATAAACTATATCCAAGTGTGCATAATATAGAGAATAATGGTTGGGCAACTAAGTACAATCAGCCGGTGGTGCCACAAAGGGGTTCTGATTGCATCAGACCATGAGAGCAAAGCTTGAGAGGTCCATTGTAATCAGAAACCCAAAGTGGCAGCACAGACTGGTTGGACATGTGGTTGCCCATCCAGTATACAGTTTTTCAGGTGTGCCAACAAAACAGTGAAAACAATACAACAAAGACCATTACAGCAATGAAATCGGCACAGTCGCTGTAATGGTACCACTGTACACTGATGCTGCTTCACCTGGTGTGTCTCCCCCTCAACTTAGACTCAGAGTTGGTTGTTTTAGAAATCAGGGGGTGTGGGGATGCAGGGGCACAGCCCTCCTGCAACAAAAAACAGTGTTTTTCTGACTGCACAATGCCAACTGTCAGCATTGTGCTTGTCGATATGATGGATTTCTACAACTTCATTGTCAAAATGGCTTGGTGGAACCTATATTTTATAGTAAATAGTTTCATTTCATTTGTTGTTTTAGAGTTAGGGGATTCCCAAGTGAGCAGTGAAAGTGAAATTGTTGCGTCCCTAGACTTGGACCGAGATAACTATTTAACATGCAATCACGTTTCACATGCAGCAAGTTTTTTAAAAAAAGAATAAAATACTATATTTAACACAGGACTTATCTGTGTTGCTTGTTCTGTAGTGAATTTGTGTCCAGTCGGTCTTCCCCTCCTGCACCCAGTGGGTCAGTAGCTTTGCTTTTAAAAACACACACACACACACACACACACACACACACTGTGCATGCAGCAGTTCTCATTGCAGGTATCTCGCTGATTTCTGATCAGCTGATATTTTGTTGTTCCATAGAAGGGTGCAACAATGTTCCATGACCTTTTAACTGTGGTGCAACAATAACTTCAGCAAGGATGGAAATCCATGCTGAACAAGGGCCCACTACTCACTTTAACATTGTACAGCCATTGAGAGGTTCTGGTGACATTAGCAAACATATGTGATTTACGTTTGTCACCAGAACCCTGAGATAGCCTTATTTATGTTTGTTTGATGCAAAATTTATTTGTCATGAAACATTTTCATAAAGAAGCAATGAAGTTCACCATTTAAAGCCATGAGCAGCATAGCGCTTGTGAAACTGAAAGTGTTTTACATAGGGTAATGTAGGAACTGAACATTTGCAAATTTTATTAATGTCCTGTTCTTATTTCAATCAAATCAAATCAAATCAAACTTATTTTATGGCATCCTTCAAAATCAAGAGCTGTACATAAAACCAAATACAATAAATATAGATAAAGTTAAAACAGGAACAGTAAAATGAATTATCCATAATTAGGGAAGGCTAAATTAAATAAATACATTTTTAGCTCAGTTTTAAACCTATCAATGGTCAGGCATTCTCTTAACCAATGAGGTAGAGAATTCCACAGGGTTGGAGCTGAAAAAAGAAAAGGCACGGTAACCAGATGTCTTCAATCACGCCCTGGGGATCTCTAGCAATTCCTCGTCGGCAGATTGGAGAGGACGGAGGGGACAGTAGGGCACCAGGAGGACTTACAGGTAGCCAGGTCCCTCATCATGTAGGGCTTTAAAGGTTAGCAAGCCAACCTTAAAGGTGATCCACCACTGAACAGGCAGCCAGTGCAGGATGCGTAGCACAGGCGTAATATGAATGGTCCTAGAGGTCCCAGACAAAAGCCTGGCCTCCGTGTTCTGCTCCAGTTGCAAGTGGCGGATATCAACCCCTGGTAGCCCTAGGTAGAGGGAATTACAGTAATAAAGATGGGTAGTGTCAAAGGCATGGACCAATCTTGGAAGACTGTCAAGAGGAACCAAGTGTTTCACCCAGGCAATATTCCTCAGATGGTAGAAAGAGGATTTGATGACAGCTGACACCTGAGATTTTAGAGTCAGACCATCATCAAAAATAACACCCAGGTTATGCACCTGGTCTGAGATAGTGAGCAGAATGCCACCAATCAGCAGGCCTGATGGTTGTCCAGCCCCCAAACCCACCCTGGAAAACCAGGGTCCACTACCAACACTTCAGTCTTGTCTGGATTCAGTCTCAGCCAGCTGGAACTCATTCAAGTTCTGATCTCGGTAAGGCAATTATTTAGCAGAGAGAGTGCATCATTCTGTCCAGGCAGAAAGGACATAGAGAGCTGAGTTTCATCTGCATAGCAGTGAAAACTCAGACTGCATCACCTGATGATATCTCCCAATGGCAGCATGTACATTGAAAACAACATGGGGGTCAAAATGGAGCCTTGCGGCACCCTGCAGGGCAGGGAGTGAGCACCAGAGCAATAAATTCCAGTGGCAACTCTCTGAGACCTGTCCGTGAGGAATGAATGGAACCATTTAAGGACCATACCAGACAGCTCACAAAAAAGCCGCAGGCACTCCAGCAGCACATCATGGTCTACAGTGCCAAATGCAGAAGAGAGATCAAGAAAGACCAAAATGGTATGTGCCTTTCGATCTCTTGCTATTAGGAGGTCATTCAATACCTGGACAAGTGCAGTCTCCATGCTATGCTTCTTCCTAAAATCAGGCTGGAGAGTATCATAGACATTGTGAGTTGTGATCATCCAATTGCAGTGCAACCAGCTTTCAATAACCTTGCCAACAAATGGCAGGTTAGAGACAGGCCGGTAGTTGGCTAGACAGTCTGGATCTAAGGAGGATTTCTTAAGGAGTGGTCGAATGACTGCCTCCTTGAGGGGGTCTGGGAAGACCCCCCTCTCCAAAGACTTCCAGACAATTTCAGCAAGGATTAGGCAGATAACATCTACACATTCCACTAAAAGGGGTGTAGGGCCTGTACCAAACTACAACTGGTTGGGCGCAGTGTTTGGATGATCTTCACAATGTCCATGAATTCCAGCCGGCAGAAATCTGACCAGTTAGACCAAGTGCATGCCACTTCCTGTCGATCTCTGCAATCCCTCATAGGAAAGGTCATACCGACGCCAGACCTGATGCTGGAAACCTTATCTGTGAAGAATCAAGCAAACTCCTCGCATCTCAGCTGAGAAAAGGCTTCTCTGTGGTGGAGACAGATTGGATTGCACAATCTGTCAACAGTCTAGAAAAGCTGAGCCTGTCGATTCCTCACAGCAACTGCTCTTAAATAAACAAAAGTTCTATTACCACTGGAAAGGGACAGGTTTCCTTGAGTCCAAATAGAACTACAGAGCAGCCCTGAGGGACTCCAAAACTAGAATCAACAATTCCAAGGAGGGACTGGAAGCCCAGATAGCAGTATAAGCTACCGACAATACCAAAGCCATTTTCCAGTATATAAATGGAAGGAAAAAGGAGGGGACTGGTCTCTGAAAACTAGGAACAGGGAGACCTCCAAGAGATCCAGTGGTGATGGTTGAGATGTTGAATAAATTCTTTATCTTACTGTTCACAAAAGAGCAAAGGAGCCCCTGATGAAGAGATGCTCAAAATTACTGTTACTGCTTAGGTATGGGAAGGGATTCATATTACGTACGTGTTTCAGCTCAAAGAGCACTTGTCTTGTCAGCTCAATCCTCTTCTTGTTGACATGCTTGATTGCCACCAAATTACCCTGGAAAATATAGAAAGAGGAGTGACAGATACAAAACTCAATACAAATTCTTTTATTACTATCTTCATGTTCAGTATGTTAAAATAATGCCTCAAGTAATTTGTCATCAGAGAATAATGATAGTATGGGTCAATAGTCAGAGCGACAAGCTATGAAACAAGATATTTCTAGTTTAAATCCCACCAGAGGTGCTGGTGAACTATGTATCCCTGAGAAAATCACTTGCTCCTCCTGTGCTTCTGTTTCTAAGTTGCAGAGCCTTAGAAGGGTGTCTCTTATGGTATAAGAGACTCCGAGCTTAAGGTTTGGGCAAGAGGACCATGAAGCTGAACAGTTCTGTCTGCCCAAACCTCATGGGGGGGGGTCTTATATAATAAGAGATACCCCACAGAGGCCTTATTAACTTATTATAAATAACTCATGTTAGCTTGTTTCCAGGTGCAACCTGGGGAGTGGGTTACATGAATCTGTTTTTTTAATTGATGGGGGAATGTTGGCCATGTCAACAAGGAATCCCCTCCTACTCTTCATTAAATGCAATGGGATCTTTTACTTCCACTTGGACAGTGACCACAGATGGGCAGAAGGGATCTTGGTTTATTATCTCTTCTGAAGGACAGCACATCAGTTGCACAGCACCCCATTCATACTGCACTATAGTGTCAGTTATGGGTATTACGCTAAGTACCTGGTGTGGAGCTAGAACCCATGATCATCTGATGTTCTGGCTCCAGAGATGAGCATGCTACTGAGCCACTGACACTGCACTGCTCTGTGCACTGATTGGCTGAAATCATGTAAGTGATTTATAACACCCATTATAAATAGTGGTGACTTAGTAATTAAGAATGACAGGGACTCAAGATGGGCTCAGTGGCCTGTTTACAAGGGCATACAGGAAGACATTTCTTACATCATGGCTACATATGTCAGGGCCTGCAAGGTCTGTGCTCGGCAATGGGGAATACAAATATCAGTAAACAGAAATGGAAAATGGCCTTGAATGTCAAATTCATGCATAATCCCCATACTAATCTCTCCCATTTAGAGGAAAACTACATAAAAGAGGTACAGAAAGACAGCAAACAATTACTGGAGAAGAAAAAACATGAACTAAGAAAGTACTGGAATAATCAAACAAAACAAGAAAAAGAACCCCTCAGGGCCCTTGAAAATGACATTTCTATCATAATAAAACCTGCAGGTAGTTGAGGCGGCATAGACATCATGGACTCTGAGAAGTACAAAGCAGAATGCCATAGATAGAGCTATGATATCAACAACTACAAGGAACTAAATGAAGATCCACTATTAAACATCAAACAAGAAACAGGGGAAGTACTGGAACTGGGAATGACCACGGGTTAGATAAGTGATCTGGAAGGAGTAATACTGGATAAAACAATGCTGAAAACACCACTTTTTTGCACTGTTCACAAGACTCGTAAGAACTTGGAAAACCTGCTGGGGATACCAGTAGTGTCTGGCATAAACTCAGTGTTGGAACCACTGTCCACCTGTATACATTTCTACATGCAATAAATAATTCAAAGCCTACCCACAGTAATGAAAAACACAACTTACATGTTGAACATCCTAAAACACATCAATAAGTGACATAAGAACATCAGAGAATGGGTTCTTGCCTTAATGAACATAAAAAGACTTATATACTTCTAGCACCCATGAAGGAGGACTGGATGCCTTGTATCAGACACTGTCTAGACATACTGTAGAACAGAAAATACTCCACTAAACCATTAAATTTTAATATATGGATAAGCCATTTTAATATAATCCCACAGCATGCAAAACAATCCTGGTAATATCTCTGCTGCAAATACCATCAGTCCTCACTGATAATAGTATCGTTCAGAGCCTGTAATACTATCGTTTGGTGCTCCAAATGATACTATTCCCACTAAAACTGAAGAGCTCAAGCACAGGAGTCTCCTACACCAGGCTAAGTTACAACTGCCAATCAAACAACAGTATCCTTTGGATTCAGAATGTGACTCTTGATTGACTGCTTTCGGTATGTGGGCAAGCAGAACACTACCAAAAACATGGCAGCCGTCTCTCACTTAGCGAGAGAGTATCACGTCCTCCTCGACATTTCCATTTTTTTTCTTTTAATAATTTAAAATGGAATTATCTAGTTGATCCTGCATTCCCCAACAAAACAAAAAGGTAGGAATGACAATACTTTCGCACTATACCCTGCTGGGGGATGGGGGTGGGCACGGGGCAGTGCGGCAAAAGACTGAGACAGTGCAGCAGTCGGCCAGGACTGAGAGAATTCTTCACTGCAGCAGCCAACTGCCTGTTAGAAAACTGGCAAAAAATCGGATCCATATATTAAATAAAATAAATAGGTTAATGGGCATTACAAGGGGTAATTCCATCTCAAGGGTCTGGGGACATGGGGACCTCTCGAGCTTCACTCTCTAGGATCCCACTTTCCCAGAACCTCTCTATGAAATTACAGCCTTGTAATGGCCACTAACCTACTTATTACTCTATTTGTAATCCCATTTTCTGATCCTAAATTTTCCTGTAATAGTCAAAGTAAGTGCCATTCATCAATGTGTTGTTTGACATTGATAATGCATCAATATTAGAGATCCTGGGATAATCCACAGCACATTCTGACTACGCTTTATAATGGCAATTTTAGGCCCGAATAGTTTTGTCGGGAATAGGTAATGAAACAGAAACATACTGTAGATTGTTTCAGCAGAAGAAAACCCAAAGGTTTATCCAGTCTGCCTGTAAGCCCTATACTCAGACTAACACCTAACGGGAATTAGAGATCCGATAACCCTAGTGGCTGATCGTCACCCTCCTTCCTCGGGTATCCCTTCTCCTCCTTGCTCTATAGGTCACACTGTTCTCTTATATATGTCCCACTCAAGTTTAAACCTCATGATAGTCTTGGCTTCCACCACTTACATGGGCAGTCTATTTCATTCCCTCACCACCCACTCCATGAAGAATTTCCTCATATCCCTTCTGAATACCCCCATCATCACCAGTCTCCATCCATGTCCTCTAGTTACTGTCGGCATTGTAGCTTCAGGGATGTTGGTGCTTTCTATTGGGTGTCTGTACCTCCCCGAACCCTCCATGGGGGGCTCCATCCCCACACCCCCCAATCTCTAGGATTCTAACTTCAAGTTGGAGTTGGACTGGGGGGGTGCACTGGGAAAAGCAACACCGGTGTCTTCTGCGCACCAGCACAGTGACTCGCCGCAGACAGGCAATTTCTGTCACTGCACTGGTGTCCACTGTAGTGGTGTCAACCTTGTGTCGAATCATCATAGATTGTACTGGATTAAGCCCTGGATAAGGGTGTTGGAGCTACAGTATGTAGCTTCAAACAGCCATCTCTGTTGTTTAATCCAGCGTGATCCACAAATCCTGCAGTGTGTTGTTGTACTTATAAAATAGGAATGGCTATTTAGACATAAAAGGTAAGAAAAAGTGACAAAAGAAAACAAAAACTACAGACTGCTGTCTAAAACAATAGTAGGGAATCATTTATTTTTCTGTTCCTGGTGCTGGGGGTCTGGAAACAGTGGCACAGGTCAATGCTTTATAGTGTATTGTACTTTAGTTAGGGTGTCTTGAAACATTCAAGAAACCACATCCATTGTGTGGTTGTGATAGATTAAGTACAGATTCTCAGTCAGATTTATGGATTATCAGAACCCATTTTATAAAATATCTTGATTTTTTTTAAGACCATTTGCATTTTGCTTTTGGAAATGAGTGTCAGAGATGTGGAGACAAATGGAAAGACTGCACAAATCAGCAAACAGAAACTATCATGTGGTACAGACTTATGTGCACTACCCCATAGATGTGAGAAGTAAAATATACAGTTTATATCTGTACATCATGCCATTCTTTATGCATTCAAACATACACACACACACACACACACACACACACACACACACACTAAGTCTATCACACTGTATGGACAGACAATCAGAGGGCAAGAGAAAGAGATTTCATTCTAGACTATAGCCAGGATATTGGAAGCATTGTTAGCACCTGTTAACTGGGTAAGTACCTCGCAAAGTGTACATAGTGCCCAAAAAAGCAGGGGCTATGCTAAATATGCCATACTGGAAGGCACAGGTAGCCAAGCACTGACCTGTTTGCAAGTGGCACTACCATATGCCAGTATGCCTATGCAAAGCAGCTGACTGCACCTGACATATAGGAATACTAGCATATTGAAATGTTTGGAGAGGCAGCAACTAGGCATTAATGCCTTGTTAATTACCACCTCCCAAAATCAGGTTTTTTGACCCTAAGCCCCCCAACACTCCTCTCAGTTGCTTGCCTCGTAACATACAGAGCACTTCCCTGCTGTCTATTCATCCCCATACCCCCAATCATCAGCCCATTATAATTTAGACATTTCCCTGGTGTCCAGTGGTCCTCTTGCCCCCTGATCACCCACTTGTTATAATGTAAAGTTTTCCCCAATGTCCAGTGGTCTTCCCACTCCCAATCACTCACTCATAATAAGTCAAACTTTTCACTGGTATCCTGTGGTCCTCTTGTCTGCCCAATCACTTGCCTGTTATAATTTAAATATTACCCTGATGACCAGTGGTCCCCTATCTCTATGATCGCCTGCCAGTTATAATTACAAATTTTCCTGGTGTCCAGTGGTTTACCTGCCCCCCATTGGACAAATGATTGCTCATTTCCATCCTGTCCACTTAAGCCTTCCCCCCACCATCCTGGCCCCCCACTTACCGAAGTAGACACAGTCCCCCCAGATGACAACTGGCACAACCCCTCCACTCACCACCTTGACCAGATGCCATATGAATGACAGGGAGCATGCACATGTCTACAGAGGAAACAACATTCTGAATTCTGGATGAGATCTGTATATACAAATGAAGTTGAAAACCATCCATGGAAAGAGGGGGCTAGCTAGGGCATTTAAACTAGGAATAGTAAAACAAGTTTCTGTAAATGTGCATCTCCACAGACTATGATAGACTTAACAACATGTTTTACATTTTTGCAACTTTTATATGTGTTAATGTCCATTTGCATGATTTGGTGATCTTTAGTCTTTGATATATTGTAATTGTCTGTTAAATACTTTAATTGCACATGACACTATGGGGTATATAAAGAATGAGGACAGCAGGGGTTGCCCACCCTTGATATAGCTCCACGAAAGTGAAACACTAGGGGTGTTTGCACCATCTGTCTGGCTGTGTGTTGTAGACTTTTTTACTGTATCTTGGAGGAAAGAAAGTATTTGCACTGAAAGTGGCATTAGGATTGCTTTTATTAAAGGTGAAGTGCTGTGAAGTTTTGTGCTTTTGAAGGAGTAAAACAAAGTTGTTTACATTTGTAGGGGATTATAATGCATTGGAATTTTACAAATTGCAGCTATTTGGTTCAAGGTTCAGATTTCAATTTGGAATCTCAAAGTTTTGTTCTTCCAACCACTCCAAAACATTTCAAACTCCACACTGCCAACTTCTTGCTGCTCAGCTGTAGAAGAGGTATGGAGCATGATCCAAACCCTGATATATGTTTTAACTCAGTTGAGTGGAATTTTCAAGTGGAACATGGTTTATTTAAAACTGAACTCTTTATATAAACCTAGTTTTTCAGCAGCAAGGTACAGTAGCTACAGTCCTAATTTATTACAGGGAGATATAAATCAAAGCTTGTGCTTAGTAATTTAAAGAGTCACTCATTTTTCCGTGAGCCAGATGTTTAAACTCTTTTGCTGGCAGGGGTATTTTAGACTTCTGTGCCAGCATTTTATTTTTATTAGTTTTGCACTACATAATTTTAAATTAAAGTATCTATATGTAGAAAGACATGGCAGCAATAGCAGATTTGGAGCATGTGTTTGGTACAGGTGCATGTTTTTGGTAACTCTGCAGTCAGTACACCCTAAAGAAGTCCAACAAGGGATGATTTTGTACCCACTAAATGCGACAACAAGACATTTATTGTAAGTTAGAAAGACCCACATGTTGCTCTTTTTTCAGTATTTTTAACTGTGGAGACTAACTCAAAGGAAGATTGTGGATAGCAAACATTAGGCAAGGAGGCATTCTTACACATCCATGAAGTCGTCATTTTGTACACTGGAAAACACTATATACTGTTTTCTAGGTAACATGATGCTTTGAAGTGTTTGGTGGAAGGATGTAGGCAGGCAGAAGCTGCATAACCAAGTTTACTACTGCATATACTGGAGGTATACACTAATACGGAGGTATGATCAGAATTCCATGGTAATGATGTATGTATTTGGTACCTGAACTTGCAAAATACTCTGGAAAACACAGAAACAGGGTGATTTTGCACATGCAGTGCAAAATGACCAGACATGTTGGTTGAAAAAGATTGACAACTGCATTTTGTTTTCTGTGTTTTACGTTACTGTGCATATTTCAGAGGAAGATTATGGGTAGCAAACATTTAGATGGAGGTGTTACCATGTCTGGAACTCCTATTTTCAGCAGTTTCAGAAAATATCACGTTTTCCCATGATAATATTTTACCCATGGTTTCTACAGAACCATTTATTACCTTTAAACTAATTTTAAAACTGTATATGACTTCTGTTCCCTTTGCAGAGATGGGTAAAATAATAACCTGCTCCCAAAGGTACAGTATTTAACCAATTAAGTGACTGCCTCAGTCTGCACTTCCCATACAAGACAAATGAGCATACCTTACTCTGTCAACTATAAACTGTAGCCAGAGGGTAATTGAACAAAGGTTTGTGGATGCTGAGATAGGTGAAATAACCTTTCCCAACATGACTGCAACCTAACAAGTAACTGTCCGGTCCTCCCATACAAGTTGAACTTTTGTGCCAGCCATTAACTGACCTAATCATTCTAATGCATGACTCTGATGTGGTATTTTTCAAAATAATTCTCCAGACACAGGTTGCCCTTGTGGAACATTTTGGAAATTAATTTGTGGAGTCTCTTCTAATGCCTTTTTTTTTGTAGAAGACTCTACACCTCATTTGGGATCTAGCCTTCCTTTCGGTATGTGGGAGTATTCTGCAGAAGAAGCCTTTCAAGTCAGTCTTGTTATACCCTCATTCCTTTCCATTTCGGGCATTTCTGTTGAATCAAATTATGATTATACTGATTTGGAAATCCAATAAGAATGTTAAAGGGCCGTATACTTTTGCCTGGTCCAAGCTAAAAGAATTGTTCTTAGCCAGTTGAGAAAGGGGGAACCTTACCTAGTTAACCAAGAATAAAATAAATAAAACAACAAATTAAATAAAAGCTAATTTCTTGTACTAAGTTATAGTTTTCCAAGTGGCATCATAGGACTATACCTCGTTCAGGAAGGACTGGGTGGGAAGGAATGGAGGCGGTGTGGTGGTTTATGTGAGAGAAAGCATAAAAGTCACGGAGATACTGGGAATACAGGAGGAGGCAGAGGTACTGTGGGTCACCCAGGAGACAGGGAATGGAGCCACTGTTCACATGCTGGAGTGATCTACAGACCTTCAGCAGAGAGGGAGGGAATTAAACAAGAAACTGATGGAAGCCATTGGCAAGATGTCAGAAAAGGGGGAAGTGCAGCTGGTGCAGGAGTTCAGCCTTCCAGATGTGGATTGGAGCCTCCCAGCAGCAACTTCAGCTAGAAGCAGGGACATCCTAAACTCTCTGCAGGGGGCATTCCTCAGGCAACTAGTCAATGAACTCAGTCATGATGGGGCAATACTAGACCTGGTATTCACTAACAGGGACAGTGTTGCAGATGTCAAGGTGGGAGGCCACTTGGGGACCAGGGATCACCATACAGTGTGGTTCAATATAAGGACAGCTGCAGAATCAAACCACACAAGGGTGAAGGACCTGGACTTTAGGAGGGCAGATTTTAAAAGATGAGTGAATGCCTCAGGGATGACCTAGCAAGGGTAGGTAACCTGGGTGGGGTGGAGGAACAGTGAGGGAAGATAAAACAGAGCATAGTAAAGTCAATAAACCTGTGTCAAACAAGTGAGCAAAATCAAGAGGAAAAAAAAGACTGCTTTGGTTCTTGAAAGAGGTGGCTGAATAGGTAAAAGCTAAAAGGGTAGCATTCAGAAGATAAAAGGAGACACAAAGAGAGGAGGATAGGAAGTTGTATTGGGGGAAACAGAGGGAAGCAGTGAAAGCTGTAAGGAGTACAAAGGCATAAACTGAAGAGAGAATAGCCCAGGCGGTAACAAAAGGGGACAATACATTTTTTAGACATATTAGTGAAAGGAGAAAGACCAGGGGTGGGTTTGTAAGGTTAAAAAGGGAAAGGGGGATGGGGACAGTGCAGAGGGGGACCAGGAAAAGGCAGACATCATGAACATATTCTTTTGTTCAGTGTTCACAGAGAAAGGAGAAGTGGAGGGGCCATAAAAAAGTAACAGATGTTTTGGAGGGAGGGAGGGGGGTGGACACTAGTCCTTTATTGGAGGCAACAGAACTGAAGGGACTTGCTTATCTTAAGGTGGACAAAGCAATGGAGCTAGATGAGTGCACCCAAGGGGACTGAAGGAGCTCAGGGAAATACTGTACTGGCTACATCTCTGACAGTTCCATGCTCACTGGAAACAAGTGGTTCTGGAGGACTGGAGGAGGGTGGGTGTAGTTCCACTACACAAAAGTGGTAGCAGGGATGACGCTGGCAATTATAGGCCAGTCAGCTTGACATCAGTGGTGAGCAAGTTCATGGAATCACTGCTGAATGAAACAAATATCTTGAATCCAGTGGGTTACCAGACCCAAGGCAACATGGTCTCATGGGGGGAAAGTCACATCAAATGAATCTGATAGATTTCTTTAACTGGGTAACCAAGGAACTAGATCAGAGTGGAGTGGTGGATGTGGCCTACCTTGATTTCAGTAAGGTGTTCAACACAGTTCCACATAGGAGATCAGTAAGCAGGCTGGATTGCTTAGAAAACATAGAAACATAGAATCTGATGGCAGATAAGGACAGCTTGTCCCACCTAGTCTGCCCATTTCCCTACCTGATGGATAAGCTACAGATTCTAGTTAATCAACAGCTTACTTCCTCCCTCCTACCCCCCCACTAGAATTTCCTTATGTCTGTCCCATGAATTCTTGAATTTTCCCACTGTTCCTGACTCCACAACCTCCTCAGGAAGGCTGTTCCATGCATCCACAACCCTCTCTGTGAAAAAATACTTTCTAGAATTACCTCTGAGCCGTCCCCCCTCTTAACTTCAAATTGTGCCCCCTTGTTCTTGCACATCTCTTCTTCTTAAAGATGCTACCCTCTTGTACTTTGTCAATTCCCTTGAGATACTTGAAAGTTTCTATCATGTCTCCCCTCTCCCTCCATTCCTCAAGAGTACACATATTAAGCTGTTTTAGTCTCTCCTTATATGTATTCTGGTGCAGACCCTGCACCATTGTGGTTGCCCTCCTCTGAACAGTCTCCACTCTAACTTTGTCTTTGTGGAGATGGGGTCTCCTGAATTGCATGCAGTACTCCAGATGGGGTCTTACCAACTGTCTGTACAGAGAGATGACAACTTCCTGTTTTCTACTGTTGATGCCTCTCCCTATGCATCCCAGTATCCCCCAGCCCTCCTTACTCTCTTTTCACATTGCTTGCACACCTTTAGGTCATCTGATATAATTACTCCTAGGTCTCTTTCCATTTTTGTTGTTGTTATTAACTCACCCCCTATTGTGTACTCTTCCCCTGGGTTTTTGTTTCCCAGATGCATTACCTTGCACTCCTTGCATTGAATCTGAGCTGCCATATATTTGACCATTCCTCCAACATTGCCAAGACCCTTTTCATCCAATCCGCCCCACCTTGTGTATCAACCATGTTGCAGATCTTTGTGTCATCAGCAAAGAGACATACTTTTCCTTCCAAGTGCTCTCCAATGTCACTTATAAAGACATTAAAAAGGACCGGTCCCAGTACTGACCCCTGCGATACCCCACTAGTTACCCTCCTTTCTTCACTTTGGACTCTGTTTACTATTACCCTTTGCATCCCATTGTCCAGCCAGTTATTTATCCAGGCTACCACCTTGGGACCCACTCAAAGGCTGGCTAACTTGTATATTAATCTTTTGTGTGAGACTGTGTCATATGCCTTGCTAAAAGCTAGGTAAGCCATATCCACAGCCCCTCCTTGGTCTACTACTTTGGTCACCCAGTCAAAGAAATCTATTAGGTACATCTGACAAGACCTTCCTGCTGTGAATCCATGCTGCCTTGGGTCCTGTGCCCTACTGGCCTCTAAGTACTCAACATTTCTTTCCTTCTGAAGTGATTCCATCATTTTCCCTACCACTGAGGTAAAACTAACTGGTCTGTAGTTTCCTGCCTCTACCCTGCTCCCACTTTTGTGAGTGAGGAGTGGGTCCAAAGGTTGTAAACCAGATAAGAAATTGGTTAGAGGATATGCAACAGAAGGTGGTGGCAAATGGAGCTCACTCCAAGGAAGGAAGGGTGATCTGCAGGGTGCCTCAGGGATCAGTGCTGGGACCAGTCCTCTTTAATGTTTCTATAAGTGACATTGCAGAGGAGCTGGAAGGGAAGGTCTGCCTCTTTGCGGTTGACTCCAAAATCTGCAATAGGGTGGACACTCCCGGGGGGGGTGGAAAAGGATGAGCAGAGACCTGAGAAAACTAAAGGAGTGGTCAAGGGAATAGTGGCTGGGTTTCAAAGTGAAAATGTGCAGAATAATGCACTTAGCACACAGAAGCCCAAGGGCGGAGTACAAAATGGGTGGAGTGTTATTGATGACCAGCAAGCAGGAAAAGACCTGGGGGTAATCATATTGGATTTCCTAAAAGTGGCCAGGTAGAATGTCAAGGCAGTAGGGAGGGAAAATGGGATGGGGGGTGCGTAGGGAAGGAAATCACCAGCAGAAAGAGGGAGGTGGTGTTTCATCTGTGTAGAGTGTTTTTATGACCCCACCTAGAGTACTGAGTCTAGTTCTGGAGACCACATCTCTGGAAGGACATAGAGTGGAGGCAGTCCAGAGGAGGGCAACTAAAATGGTGCAGGATCTGCATAAATAGCCCTATGTGAATAAACTAAAGGATCACAATATGTACACCCTAGACTAGAGGAGTGAGAAGGGAGATATGATAGAGACCTTTAAATACCTCACAGGGGTAAATAAGGTACAGGATGGGAATATTTTTCTGAAGAAAAGGTGCAAAAGGAATGGAAATTACGTACTTAGCATAATTATTGATCTTCTTGGGCAGTCTCCATCACTCATTTACACTAGTGGGATAGCGCTGGAGGTGCTAGGACCAAGCAGGAGCCAACATTTTTCAGAAGGGTCAGCACCGAGACAGGACCACGCATGCATGGCACCATGAGACTAGCTTGCACCTATGTAGGCTATCTCAGCATCGACCCTCCAACTGCCTCAGTACCTTTCTGACTGAGGAGGTGTAGCGTAACTAATGATAATAACTTATCTTGAGTTTCTGGGCCTGAAAGGCCCAGATAGCCCTTGCACGAAGGGTCAAAAAAACAATGTCTTCACAGCCTGAACCATAGGATCATGAAGACCAGGAAAGAAAACAAGTGAAACCAGGGGATGGTGGGTAGGTGTGTGAATGAGTGATGGAGACTGTCCAAGAAGATCAATAATTAGCAGTAAGTACATAATTTCCATATCTTCCTGGACTAAGTCTCCATCACTCATTCACACTAGTAGGAGAGTACCGAGGTAAGACCAACAACCCTGAATAGGGTGGAGGAGATAGTGTTCACTCAGAAAGGATGGCCAAGGACTGCCCTGCTAATAAAAATATCTTTCTTGGAAACAGCATCTAGAATATAGTGTTTACAAGATAAGTGCTTCAGTTGAACTCACCACTTTGTAGACGACTGTAATGGATACAAAATGAAGCACTGCCAGGAAGCCTCAACCACTCTAGGAGAGTGGCCAAGAACCCAGCCTCACAATTTGGTACAGGGCCAAAATTAATAGTGTCAAAGACATGCACTAATCTAACATAAAAGGACATCAGGAGCTGAAAAAGTCAGAGGTAAAGTCTACTGGTTCGGGGTAGACCGAAAAGCACAAACAGAAACCCCCACTACCAAGTATGGCTGACCTGCAAGCAACAAGTCCAGGAGCACTTGAACCCCTTACTTGGTGAGCAAAGAAGATTCACGTGGATATAGCCCATCAAGGAGAATGGTTTCCACTTAGTCACTGAAACCTTCCTGATGGAAGGCCAAAGCATGATTTAGAAGCCTCTTGTGGTGGTCTAGCAGAACCAAAGCCTACTCACTTCATATTCCAAAAAAAAAGGAATCATCCTGCCCCTGAGTGTACAACTGTAGCAGCAGTCTCTGAACTCAGGGAAGAAAGAAAAAGTGTACAGGAGGATGTGTCCACTGTGGAAAAACATTCTGACTGACAAAAACAGGGGCTGGATTTCTAAGGCAAATAGAGGCAGATGTGCACTGAGGAGGGACACAACAGGACCAAGTTAGGGCTAACTCATTCATTGAAAGTGAATAGAGACAGAAGTGACTCAATGCGCTGAGGCATGATTCATTCCGGCCTCCCTGAAGGGAGTAGGAAGGGGTCTAGTTTGGATTGCTGAAAAACAAACCTCACAGCTCCATCATGCACTCGGAGAGGATAGCTTCGTGAGTGACTGGCATGGAACCAGTGTGCAGGAACCGAAGGTGTGAATATTTGAGAAGCGTTCTCAGAAAAAGACCATCTTGACCCACAGTAAAGAAAGGAGCATGTTGTCTGTTAAGTTGAAGCAAGCAAGGAAGTAGGAACCTGAGTTCTGACTCGCTGGAGAGTCACTTCTGTTGCTGCAAGGCTCAGATCAAGAGAAGAAAGCCTGATTAAAAAAAAAGGGGGGGCCAAAAGACTGGGCAGTAGTCTAGGTCTAGGAAATATCTCAGAATAAGAGAAATCTCTCTTGGAGAAAAAAGGGATGACCCATACCTCCGCTGGATCAGACTCCCCCTAGGGGTAGAAGAAGTCAGGTACTCTTTACCATAGTTTAGAGACGACCGCCTCAGGGGCTGAGGCGGAACCTGACCAGATCCAAAAGTGTGGTATCAGGTAATTTCGGCTAGGCCTGGTGCTGTGATAATTGTAACTTTTTTTTTACCATTAGTCCGAGCCTGACAAGGATTCAGGCTGCTATCTCGCAAGGATTGCCTGATACAAAAATTACAGAGATGTCATCTCTCTGAAGGGCAGGAGGAGCTTGAGCATCCATAACTGAAATTATGACCAGACTAATAATCACAGCTGAAGAGATGTTAACCACCTGTGCCGAAGAAGCCACCGAAGGGGCAGTATCAGAAGGGGGATATATACCCCTATTAAAGGAGCAGAAGAGTCTGTGCAGCTCCTGACCACTGAATTAGAAAGTTTCACAGACTGTAATTGTCTTGACGACTGAAAGAGTCTAGACGTAGAGGTGTATGGTCCACGGATGCAGTCTGAATACTATGGTGGACCCCATTACTGAGGAACTACTGAAAAGATCTTCCATCACAGACTCTGATGATAGTGAGGGCATGCCCTTCAGTATATAAAATGAGTCATCTGCTGTATCACTGACCAGAAGGACTGGCAGAGACTCATCTAGATGCACTTCTACCCCAGAAGGACCCCTAAGGGAAGTCTAGGTCAGAGCCACTAGAGACTCCGCCACCATGAAGGATGTCAGGGAGCTTGGCACCACGTAGGGAGCTGAGAAAGTGCTGAGTGGAATAAGAGATTCCGATGGCAGAACAGTACAGAAGACTTCCATCAGCAGAAAACTGCTGAATGTCACAAGATCCCATGCAGACCGCCACCCACTAAGATGTATGGAAAAATAATCTGCAGAACAGGACTTCATTCTGTAGAAACATAATGCCACAAGTCCTGCAGAAGAAGAGGTCTGCAGAAGGAATCCATCACCGGTTCTGCCGGACAGCACCAACTGGCACCCCTGTGGCACCAGCATAACTCGTGGCACAGGAGGGCACCAAGCAGTGCCTATGCCAACCTGGGTGACACCTGAGGGCACCCACAGTGGAACCTGCAGGTACCCCAGCACCCATGGCAGCAATGGCATCTGAGAGCACTCCGGCACCAATGGCACCCATAGCACCCATGACACCCATGGTACCCATGGCAGCAGTGGCACCTGAGGGCACCTGTGGCACCCATGGCACTCATGGAACCCACAATACTCATGGCACCAATGACACCCATGGTACCCATTGCACTCATGACACCCAAGGGCACCCTTGGTACCCATGGCACCCCATGGACTCAAGGCATCCATGATACCCATGGCACTCATGGCACTCATGGCACTCATGGTATTCATGGCACCCATGGGTGCCATGGCATCACCTGTGGGTGCCTGACACAGCCTGCAGTGCCATCTGTGGGTGCCCAGCACTGCCCGTGGCACCCACAGGTGCCCAGCAGCACCCTTGGGTGCTCATGCCACCAGCAGGTACTCGGCATCACCCATGGGTGCCCACGAGATTCTGCAGTGCCACAAGACACCTATGGCACTGCCAGCAGTGCCAGCAACCAATGAGAGCAACAACAGCATCCACGGTACTGCACAGAGTGATGGCGCTGAGCCACGGTGCTGACCCCCAGTGCCAAGCCACGGCACCAACCTCTGCACCGAGACATGGCATTGACCCCAGTTCCAAGCACTGGTTTAGACCATGGCACTGACCTACAGCACTGACTATGGTACCGACTCATGGTTCTCGCTCCCGGCGCTGACCCAAACACCAGCGGTGCCACCTACGGCACTGATGCCAAAACCAACGGCCATGGCGCCAGACCTGTGGCACCACTCATGGCATCAGGCACAACATCAGGAAAAACGCCACGATGGAAAATGCCAAAGGAAAATCCTGAAAAGAAGGGGAGAAGGAAAAAGGTAGTGCCCATGCCGGCCTCTGCATGGAAAGAGATAGAGGGGGGTAGGCCTGAGGGGTTGACATGATGGCAAAGGCACCAAGAGGGCACCTCGCCATCGTGATCCAATTGACCCTGCTCCGGTACAGCAGCTCCAAGATCTGGAACATGGCCAGGAAAACTGGATAAAGTCGAACCACCTGCTCCACAGGAGCGGCCCAGAGGTGAAACTGCTCACCAGAGCTCCAACGAGGATAGAGATAGAGTCCAGAGTTGAAGAATGCACCTGTTAGGAGTGGGGCCAAGGGGAACCCACCAAAGTCGGTTCAGGCCTATTGCCCCTCCCGACTAACAATCCTCGTGAAGACGTACCAGAGGGAAACCTCGAGCGGCACCAATTCTTATTCCCCAAATTAGGAAGAAGAGCTAGAGGTTAAGCGGAAACGGATCCCCGGAACTACTAATTCATGCTTGATGGACTGTCCTACCCCAAGCATAGAACTATCCATAGTCAGACCCCCAATTTACCAAAGGTGGTGGACGGACACAACCCCTCTGCCATAACAACTTTGAAACGAAGTCTTCCCACCGTCACCACTACTGTCATAATCTTCTTTTCTTGTTCATAAATTAAGAAATGACTACTACTAAAATGTTACATTTAAACACTAAAAGCTGTTGTTGTATAGTCGAAAACTTTGACTCCGGCAGACAAGTGATGTCGACATCCAAGCACACCCGACGGTGGGAGAAAAGGAACTGAGGTGGTTGGAGGGTCGAGGCCGAGATATCCTACACAGGCGTGAGCTAGTCTCATGGTGCTGTGCATGCATGGTCCTGTCTCGGCACCGATCCTTCTGAGAAATGTTGGCTCCCACTTGATCTTAGTGTCTCTGGCGCTATCCCACTAGTGTGAATGAGTGATGGAAACTTAGTTCAGGAAGATCAAAGGGACATGCCATGAAGCTGGAGGGGGTAGATTCAGGAGAAACACAGAAACATAAACATAGAAATATAGAATGTGACAGCAGATGAGGACTGACAGGCTGATCCAGTCTGCCCTTTATCTCTACCTGTTGTGGCACCCCTATGTCTATCCCATGGAGTTTTGAATTCCCCCACCATCCTTGCCCCTACCACCTCTGCTGGGATGCTGTTCCATGCCTCCACCACCCTATCTGTGAAGAAGCCCTTTCTTAACGTTGCCCCTTAGTCTACCCCCTTCCAGTCTCATGTTGTGCCCTCTTCTTGTTTTAGAGCATTTTCTCTTCTGAAAGATGCTGCCCTCCTGTACCTGATTAATTCCCTTGAGGTACTTGGAAGTTTCTATTATGTCTCCCCTTTCCCTCCTCTCTTTCAGGGTATAAATACTGAGTTCCTCCAATCTCTCCTCATATGATCATTGGTGCCAGCCCTGCACCATTTTTGTTGCCCTTCGTTGAATTGCCTCTACCTGTCCATGTCCTTTCGGAGATGCGACCTCCAGAGCTAGACACAGTACTCCAAATGAGGTCTCACCAATGACCTGTACAGTGGATTACAACCTCTTTTCTTCTGCTGGTGATATCGCTCCCTATACCACCCAGCATTACCTATGTAATCCCGAAATTTGGTCTCCCGACCTACACTATGCCGAGGTCAGGAGACCGAATTTCAAAATTCTGATAAGGATTTGCGTTATGCCGGGGGCTTCGCCTCCATATCCCCCGAACTAAAATAACCGACTCCGAGGGGGAGCGGACCTCAGAGTTTGTTGTTAGGATTGGGGGGGGGGGTGCAAATATGTTTTTATAAAAAGTTTCCATGGCGGGAACAGAACCATGTCCCCAACAGCCTAGAGCCGAGCTGTAGGAGGATTAGTGCTCCACACCATAGGGCAACTTGGCCAGCACTTCACTTCACTGTCCTCATTTGATTACGCCAGGTGGAATCATGTTCTGTGGGTGTAACCTAGCATTTTACTGGGCAAAATACAATTTCATCCAGCAAAATGGCATTTCACCCACCAAAATGACACTTCGTTGTCAGGCGGAAATGTCGAGCATCCCTAATTTTGGGATACCGAAGCAGGGCCCATACATGTCAGGACCCTCAGCTTCAGTATCCTAATAGGATACCCTCTCCCCACCACCTTGGCACATTGTTTGGCCACCTTTAGGTCATCAGATATGATTACCCCCAGATCTCTTTCCTGTTTTGTGGCCTATAATATCACCCCACTCATCATGTAATCCTCCCCGGGTTCCTGTGCCACAAGCACTTGATTTTGCACTTTTCCACATTGAATCCTAGCTACCACACTCTGGACCATTCCTCCAGCTTAGCTAGGTCCCTCCTCATTTTCTCCACCCCTCCCAGACTGTCTACCCTATTACAGATCTAGGTGTCATCTGCAAGGAGGCATACCTTTCCCTTCAGCCCCTCTGCAATGCTGCTGCTGAAGATATTAAAGAGCACTGGCCCAAGAACTGATCTATGTGGCACCCTGCTGGTCACCCTCCCTGCTTTGTATTTAGTCCCATTTACCACCACACTCTGCATTCTATTCCTTAGCCAATTTCCAACCCAGTTCACCATTTTGTGTTCCTATCCCAGTCTGCCCAGCTTGTTCACAAGCCTCCTATGCAAAACAGAGTTGAATGTCTTGCTGAACTCAAGGTAGGTAACATACCCCATCCTCAGTCCACCTCCCTAGTGACCCAGTCAAAGAAATCTATCAGATTAGTTTGATATGACTTTCCTGATGTGAATCCGTGCTGCCTCAGATCTTGTACTCCACTCAATTCAAGGTACTCTACTATCCTTTCCTTTATCAGAAATTCCAGAATTTTACCCACCCCCGAGGTCAGGCTGACAGGTCTATAGTTTCCAGCCTCCTCCCTGCTCCCACTTTGTGGAGAGGGACTACATTAGCCCTTCTACAGTCCTCTGGAACCATTCCTGTTTCCAGTGACTCGCTGAAGAAGGCTGCCAGTGGTGCAGCCAGTACCTGCCCCAACTCGTTTAATATTCTAGAGAGTATTCTGTCTGGTCCCATTGCCTTATCCACCTTCAGTTTTGTAAGTTCTTTTAGGACTCTCTCTCCTCTTTGAACAGCTTGTTATCCATCTCCCTTCCCATCCTGGTTCTTAGCTGAGGTCCCTCCTCTTCCCCTTTCTTTGTGAAAACTAAACAGAAATATTTGTTCAGGATTGAAGTTTTATTCTGGCCCCCTTCCACTCCCACTCCTCCCTCTCCTTTTAGCCTTACACCCCCTCCCATTCTTTCTCCTTTTGCTAATGCATCTATAGAAAGTTGTGTCCCCTTTCTTAACTTCTGTCACTGTATTTTCCTCAGTCTTCACTTTGGCACCCCAGGCTGCCTTCCCTGCCTCCCTCTACATTTCTAGATACACTGCCCTGTCCTCCTCATTTTGTGTCTCCTTATATTTCCTGAAGGCCAACTTTTTTGCCCTTACTTTCCTGGCCACTTCCCAGGTGAACCATAGTGGTTTTCTTTTACTTTTGCTTTTGTTTATTTGCCAAACACAAAGGTCTTCTGCCTCCACTATGGCTCCTTTTAGATGGTCCCATTGTACCTCGACTCTGCACCTTTTTCTGCACACTGCTACAGCCTTCCTGAGACATACCCCCATCTTATTGAAGTCCACCCTCCTGAAGTCCAGAACCTTCACCTTTGTGTGGCATGTCCCTGTTATAGTTTTCACACTGAACCACACTGTGTGATGGTCTCTGGACCCCGGGTGTTCATCCACTCTGACATCCATAATTCTGTCATGGTTGGTTAGTACCAGGTCCAAAATTGCTCCCTCCTGGGTTGGCTCAAGCACCAGCTGCTTGAGGCAGGCCCCTTGCGGGGAGTCCAGAATGTCTCTGCCCCTGGCTGTTGCAGCTGCTGGGGTGCTCCAATCAACTTCTGGCAGGTTGAAGTCACCCATCAGCAACACCTCTTCTTTAGCTACCATCACATGGATGGCATCCAGTGGATCCCTGTCCATTTCCTTCTTTTGTGCTGTGTGTCTATATATTACACATGTGTGAATGGCTATGTCATTGTCCAACTCCAGGGTGACTGACAGTGCTTCTGGCTTCTCCTGCATTCCTGCGCCTCTGTCGCCTTTATACCCTCCTTATGTACACAGCCACCCCTCCTCCCTTTTTTCAATCCCTGTCTCTCCTGAATAAAGTATAATCTTGCATAGCTATGTCCCAGTCATGGTTCCCATTGTACCATGTCTACACAATAGCTATAATATCCAGGTCAGCCTCTGAAATCATAGCTGCCAGATCAGGGATTTTGTTCCCTAGGCTGTGGGCATTCAAGCACATGGCTCTCCATTTACTGCAAATGCTGCTCTTGACCTCCCCCCTTTTTCCTTTACTTCTCTTGACCGCCTTTCTTCTGCCGACTACCATGTTTACTGGTGATTTGATGTCCTTACTGTCCTCCCTGTTAGCTACATTATCCTGTAGGGGTGGGTAGTTGGCTTTCCCCAGCTTCCTTCCTCCACCCACCTTGGCTAGTTTAAATGCTTATGAATGAAGCATTTAAACCAGGATCCATATGAAATCCCTACATACATATTCCCATCATTCATTTTCAAGAAACATAAATCCAAAATTAACAATGCCCATCTTGTCGTATCCCAGTCAAACAAAATCCTGACACTGAAATGTCCATCTTGTCAGTAAACTATAAAATGGGATGGTAGCCGGCCCGGTGGCACCGAGGGTTGAGGTGCTGGATGCCACACCTCGCACCATGCCGGCGACCCGAGTTCAGGAACGAGCACAGGTTGCCGAGGGTCGGCCGGGGCGGAGAAGGATACAGCACCCAACGGCAGCTGTCCTTCTCCAGGGAGGGTGACTGCAGGCTCCCGCTGCAACATTACCACCTAGGGGAGCCTGGGTAGATAGCACAGTAGGTGGAGAAGCAGTAAGGGGATTGGGTGACTGTCGGCAGAGGGGCAGAGCAAGAGGTACGGCTCAGCATGCTTCTCAGCTCACAGTCCCTCATTGCACGCCGACAACAGGGAAAAAAGAAACAGGAAAAACACCTCATCCCTCCTAGGTGAAGACACCTCCCTAGGACTTCCGACCACTTGTCAAGGCAGACTCCGCTGTGTCGGACCTACACACGCACACGCATAAAGTGCTGGTTTGGAGAGGTAAGCGTGGGTCATCCCCTCTCCACCCCTACCAGGGGGGTATACCGGGGGTCTTCAAGGGAGTGTGTGTATGTGGTCAAGGCACTCTAGGGGCAGACCACAGCGGGGTTTCAGGGGTCCACTGAGGATATCCGAGTGAGTGGAGGGAAGAGGCAGGGCAGGTCAGGTGGATAAAAGACAAGGTTTAAAAAAAAATGGGATGGTAACCACATTTTTGAATTATGGCTACAGTAAAATGGCACTTACTGAAACAGTGTACAATGAGATAGTAAAAGTCACTATTAGCACTAAATAGTAAGTGGCTTGAATTATGACTACAGTAACCTCACTGGGAATTTAAACAACACATAAGGAGATACTAACTGTAGATCGTAAATGCCATTGTTAAAAAAAACACAGAATTCGTAATTGAAGTGTAGCTTACCATCAGATGCATCTTCTTTGCTCCCAGTGCACCTTGTTATTTAGTCCTTAATTAAAATTCAAGTAATCCATTCTTTATTGTTATAAAAGTAAAAAGTTAAAGAGTATTAAAAGGTAAAAGTTCTCAGGTGGTCATACTGGTCAGAGTGTAAGGTTGTGTACAATACCTGGCAGAAACTGTAGGGCTGGTCTTTGTTGTCTTTCACTCACCACAATTGATATTTTTTCCTCTCTCACAGCATAGCATTTCTTTGGTGGGGATCTGGGCAAGCCTCAGATAATCTTCTCTATAGTTGTTTCTTTAGATGTTCAATGAATCTCTTTGTGCCAAGTTCCAATGTGTGCTGTGCCTAGTAAGGCACTTAGTCTCCTGTGCCAGGCTTCAACATTATTCTGCGTTCAAGGAATACCATTCTCTACTTGGTCATGCACAGACCAACATTAAGGGAGAAAAAGGGGAGGGTTCCTGATAGCTGCTTTATTCCTCATTTGATGCCTGATATGGCCCAGAATATAATTCTTCTCGAATCAACCAAGTAAAGAAGCTGTACTGTCTGGCATTTTTAGTTTTAGTTTCATTTGGTGGGAGAAATGCCAGTGAGACTAGATGGCATAACACTAGACTAAAGTCAGGGTTGCTTCTATACCTGAGTTGTCATTCACATACTTTGTATCTTGCACCAAACTATTTGCCCAAAATGAAAAAGGCACCCCTTGTTAGCAGTTTCTGTAAACTCTGATTTGCTGGCATTAACAGTAGCCTGTTCAAAATCAGTGATAATATAGGATGGTGACAGCATGAGGCTCGACTCATCAGCAAGATCCTGAAGATCTTCCAGTAGGGTAGCCTGTGATATGGGTGACTGAATATTGGCAACTGGTCATAAGGGCTACTGCACAATGGCGCCCACAATGTGGGTGACCTTGGATTTCACATCTTTCCCCAAGATGTGCCCCTCTTGGAGTAGGAATCCTAATTAAGGGAGGTGTGGGGGGGGGCAAAGCCCCCCATGAGGGGGGGTGTGGGGAACAAAGCCCCCGCATTAAACAACATACTGTTTTTCAGTCGCCCTTGTGGTTATGTGCCCTTATGACTAGTTGCTGTGATTCAGTCACCCATGTCACATACTGTAGGACCTTGAAACAGGAGCTGATAGCTTGCTTGTGATTTGGTGGACATTAGAGCAAAAACTAATGGCACAATCCTGCAGTTTTCTGCTGTTCCCCTCAGAAGCATGGATTAAATGCAATTGGCAGAAAATGGATGGCACAGTTTTAAAGGTGCCATCCATAATCCAATATTTGACATTTGACAGGTGCTCAATATTTTCAGTTGCAAACAGCAGAATCTTTTCCTCCCCACAAGTCACATCACAAGTAAGCCAGGGATGCCCACTGATGTACCTCTGCTCATCATGTATGATCAGCTCTTCAAGAGTCCAGGCATCGGGTGGCATATTAAGAAGCCTGGCTCTTTTTACAACTTGAACCAATGCTTGCTTTCTGGGCAAGCGCTGACACACTTCTGCAAACAAGGATGACACAGCTGACTATATAAACTGTGCCAGTTTTTCACGTGTGTCCACTGTTTGTTTCTTCAAAGCTGCCATCACATCAGCTATGGGTGCATCTGCAGCATTAGGAGAGTAGTTGTGATTTGTATGACTCAACAACCGATGTTCGCCACCAACTAAAATAGTTGTTGCATGGCCGAGACAGTGTTCAGATTTTCGGCTCTGGCAACACCAACAGAACCTTTCCCCCTTATTTCTCTCCTTCACAAGGAGAACACCACCAATGCAGATTTTATCTCGACCCTTCTGTGATGGTACAACTCTGCACACCAAAGAAGCAGACTCTGCATTACCAACAGTAAAACACTTTCATCTAGCAAGCACACAATGTCCAGACGTGAAGTTTACAGCCAGGTATAAATTATAGCCTGATATCCAAGCATCCAAGTATATCCAGGATACAAAATCATGGCTGCACATTCAGACTGCTGTGATCAGTGACCATAAACAGCTGTGATTAATTTTGGGGTTTACTGATGAGTCGAGACAGCCAGAGTCAAGACAACAATGCCAGGGATGGAAAAAGAAATAGTAACTTTACAGAGTAAATAGCAGTGGTTGGATGTTATACAGATGGGCACACTTTATGAGCACTTCATCCTTAGTTCAAAATTGTGGTTAACATCCTGCCAGAGCCACTTATTATTTATTGTTAAGTTATACAGATGGGCAAGTTTTATGAGCAGTTGTGTTAACTGTGGCATTTATGAATTTCAGTTACTGTCTCTTATACGTTACTAGTGCTGGGATTTTGTGTGATGGGAACTCAGAAAGTTGCGCATTTGCAAAGTTGGACAATCAGAGACAGGAATTTGAATGTCGGGCATTATGATGTCGGGACTTAGTAACATACCCTTTAAACCATTCACTGAGGACCTCGGTCCCCCTCCTGGAAGGGTAAAGGCCATCACCCCTGTACAGTCCTGCATCCTCCAGGTGGGCTCCCAGTCCCCAATGAAGCCAAAACCTTGCTCTTTGCAGCAGCTCTCCAACCAAGCATTGAAGTCCCTAGTGCAGATCTCTAGCCTCCCCTTGCACTGGACAGGCAGCACCTCCGAGAAGGTCGTGGATCTTGCTACTTGCCCTAGGCCCCTCTGAGTTCCCTGAACTCCTCCTGCACTCTTCCTATCTCTGCCTTGTCCCTAGCTAAGTCATTGGTCCCCATATGGATAATGACATTCAGCTCCCACCTCTTCGCTACTGCCCTAGCGATCCTCTGTATTCGCTTTCCATCCCTCCGAGCTGTGCATCCTGGTAGGCACTTAACCTCACACTCCTCCTCTCTGCCTGTTCCCAGTTCCACACCCTGAATGATGGAGTCCTCCACCAGGAGTAGTTTCCTCTTCCTTTGGGGTACTCCACCACCCACCATTGGGGCTCCATTTTGGAGGTCCCACTCATCCTCCTTGAGTGCAACTTTGGGTGACCCTGTGGGGCCTTTGTGTTCCTCCAGCACCAGGTAGGAGTTTTTCAGTTATACTGACTGGGGAATGTGCCTCTGACCCACCTCCCTTTCCCTACCTGAGTCCACTGTAGTCCAACCACTCCTGCTGCTGGGCATCCTTTGAGGTAGTGGGTGTAGATATGGTGACCTCTGGGTGGGGGAGGAGGCTCCCTGAAACTTGGCCAGCTTGGCAGAGGCTGGCAACCTCCACCCTAAGTCCAAAGAGGTGCCTGCAGATGATACAGCACTGCAGCATCCAGAAGGTTCTTCTGAACACTGCTGCCCCACAGCCACTGCACCAGTCCAAGCATCATCCCTAACCTACTGCTCTAAAGGTAACCTTCTGCAAACTACTGTGCCCGATACCTTAGTGTCACCTGACGTATCTATCTCCTAGCCCCTGCTCCTAATCTTAGTCTATACACCAACCTTTACATAGAATATATTTTTTTCATTTTCTTTGTGTTTGTTCTTTCCTCTCCTATGTTTTTCCCACTTATGAACAAGCGCCACACAATTTAAGGGACCCAATTACCAGATTACTTGGTCTCTTTGCTATGATGTCAGTGTGTTTCTGCCCTTTCCTGCTTCTGTACAGGAAGCTGCTAAATGCTATTTGGGTGCATCCCTATAAATGTAGAATAGCTTAGAGTGGGTGAGATGGGGGAAGGAGGGTGGGTCCTCCCCTGCACCTGCTGCCTGTTGCTGAAAACAGTCAAAAACCTGCAAAAGCAAATAATCCAAATCTCAGTATCTGCACCCTGTAATGAAAAGACACCGAGTACACTATCTGCTCCCTGTTACAAAAATCAAGCACTATCCACATATGTCCTTGTTCCCCTTCACCAGTGTTCCCAGCACCAACTGAAAGGTAAAGAGCTGTTGCTTCTCCTTCCATTTTTCTGTGTGCCCACTACCCACAAAAACCTTGGGTCCTGAAAGAAATGGAATCTTGCAAGGAGAAATAGAACAAAATAAAAGGAGACATGAGGAAGTACAGTTCTTCTTCATGGAAAGAGTGGTGGAATATAGGAACATAAGAAAAGTCTCAGCAGATGGGGACTGTAGTATCCATCTAGTCTGCCATAGAAACTACCCCACTCCGTATGCAGCCTTCATTCTAACTTGTCCTTTATGTCTGTCCCTTGCGAGTTTGAACTCCATGATTGTCTTTGATGCTACCACCTCCTGGGGCAGGCTGTTCTATGGGTCTATCACTCTCTTTGTGAAGAAGTACTTCCTGAGGTTGCTTTTGAACCTTCCTCCTACCAGTCTTATATCATGCCTTCTCATGCATGCTGCCGTGTTCTGTTGAAATAGATTGCCTGTCTAAGCTGCGTTAAATCCCACCTACTTAAATGTTTCAATCATGTCCCCTCTGTTTCTTTTCTGTTCAAGGGAGTATAGGTTCAGCTCTCCAAGTTTTGCTTCATATGACCTGTGATGCAGTCCATGCACCATCTTAGTAGCCCTTCTCTGCACTGTTTCCAAACTGTCAATGTCCTTCTTGAGGTGAGGTCTCCAGAACTGAACGCAGTACTCCAAGTGTGGCCTCTCCAAGGACCTGTAGACAGGCATGATGACCTCTCTCTTTCTACTAGAAATACCTCTACTTATACATCTGAGGATGCCACCCACTTTCTAGGCTGCTTTCTCACATTGTTTTCCTACCTTTAATTCATCAGTGATGATTATGCTGAGATCTGGCTCAGTTCGTGCCTCCTCAAATTGATGTCCTCCCAGTGTGTACTTTTTACCAGGGTTCCTCTTTCCCAAGTGCATTACCTTATACTTTTTGGCATTAAATTATAACTGCCAGTCCCTGGACCAATTCACTAGCCTTCTAAGGTCAGCATCCATGTTGTCTGCCCCTTCCCTTGTGTCTACTCTGTTGCAGAGCTTTGTATCATCAGCAATCAGGCAAACCTTCCCTGTTAGTCCATTCACTATGTCTACTATAAATATGTGAAAAACAGGATGGGTCTCAGTACTGATCCCTGCAGGATGCCACTGGTCACCCTACCCTCCTTTACAATGTTCCATTGACTAGCACTCTCTGGGTCCTATCATTCAGCCAGTTACTGATCCAGCTGACCATCTTCTGGCCCAATTTCCATATGTTTCAGCATCTTGGTTAGCCTTCTGTGAGGTATGGTGTCAAAGGCCTTGCTGAAATCTAGGTATACAATGTCCTCTGCCCCTCCCTGATCCAATATTCTGGTGACCCAGTCGAAGAAGTCAATCAAGCTGATTTGACAAGAGTGTCTTGCTGTGAAGCCATGTTGCGTTGGGTCCATTTCTCCAGTTATCTGTTAATGTATGCTACTATCCTCTCTTTTAGTAGTGACTCCATTATTTCCCCACAACTGAAGTCAAACTGATGGTGGTAATTTCCTTCCTCTTCCTTGTTTCTGCTCTTGTGTAAGGGCTCAACAGTTGCCTGTTTCCAGTCCTGAGGTATTTTCCAACTGTTTAGTGACTTGCTGAAGAGCTCAGCCAGTGGTGTGGCCAGTTCCTCTCAGAGCTCCTTCAATATTCTAGGGTGTATGCCTGGAACTGCCTTCCAGCGGAGGTGGTGGGGCCAAAAACAATGGCTGGATTCATGAATGCGTGGGATAAGCACAAAGGAATCATAGTGGAAAGAAGGGGAGGGAGAAAGAGCTGTAAATCAGGTGCGGTCTATTGCAATAGTGAAGGTAGGGAGAAACAGGCAAACTGGATTGGCCAAGCAGTCCTTATTTGCCATCAGATTCTGTTTCTGTGTTACCCATCATGTGCTTGTTATAGTCAAGGACACATTGAGGCTTATTTGTCTATTTGTCCTAACCAAGA
The DNA here is from genome assembly GCA_016271365.2 of Neoceratodus forsteri. NCBI lineage: Eukaryota > Metazoa > Chordata > Ceratodontiformes > Ceratodontidae > Neoceratodus > Neoceratodus forsteri. The sequence continues at coordinate 380,562,768 of CM057449.1, forward strand.
ACCAGAACTGCTGCTGTAAATTCATTGTAAAGTGCACTTGGGAGGTATAAATCATTTTTGTCTGTGAATTTTGTAGCATGAAGATCCCCATGTCAGAGAGCACTGGGCTCACTATATTTCTGTTTTATGGTTATCAACTCTTTGGAGATCCATTCCTCTTGGATCTGACAGTGCAATAATCTACTGTAACAGATACAGAACATTAGACAGAGGAATCCCAGTGTAGAAGCTATCCACAGAGAGAGGGTGGCCAGAGCTTGGCAAAGAAAGAATAAGGTCCCACACAATTTTCTTGCTGGTGTTCAGACATTGTGAAAGCCTGGAACATCATGTGTGGCATCCTTTGCTATGTACATTTTGAAATAATATGTGTACCCACTGGAACCAAGTTTGTACAGATTCATTCAATACTGGGCATGTTTCATGGCAAAGTTCTCTGCTGTTGAAATATTATTCTCTTTCTGAACAGAAGAAGGACTTCATCAATTAAGATGTTTGAGATGAGATGTACTTCTCAGAAAACATTTTAAAAGATGATCAAATAATATGCAAGGTAGGTCTTAACACTGTTTTACTTGCATGCAACATAGTGCTAATTATCAAGGACTAGTGTGGTTAGCCTTTGACTTGTCCATATTGATTAGTGGAGGTCCTCCATGGTTGCTAAAGTACTTTAGCAGGCTCTTCTCCTCTCAATAATCTTCAATCAATCAATCAATCAAAATCTTTATTTAACCGGGCACACACCATTGAGCAGGGCTCATTTTCAAGGTGGACCAGGAAGAAGTACAAAGTCAATATACATACATAATACATGGTCAAAATATGATACAAATACAAATACATATACAAACAGAGAGTAGAACTAAGGATGACTACAGTATATACAGGTGCCTAATAATGCAGTGATATAGTCAGGGATATATACAGATTTTTAGGTATTTCAAAGAATAGGAACATTATAAACATGATAAGCCAGATCCGAGTCCAGTCAGAGAAGTGGATTCCAGGTATAGGCAAAGAATACCAAATGTGGCAATAAAGTAGAGGACAAGGGGAGGGATGGATGCATAGGAAGGGGTTGGGGAAGTGACTGTAGGAAGAGATGAAGATGCACACATATACCAGGGATACGCGTCTTGAACAAAAACAGAAAGCTTGCAACTCCAGCTTGGCAAGAAAGGTAGAGGGTATTCAAAGAAGTTGGTGTACCATTAAAGGTTACAATTCCTGAGGCAAGAAGTAAGAAAGGATCCTATGGAGGGAGGAGGAGGAGGGGGGATGGTAAAGGGACCAAGTGTAGGGTCAAGAGAGGAGTGGGAATGATCAAGTAAAAAAGGAAATTAAGGCATATCAAGATCGAGGGAAGCAGTTACATGACTCCTTGAAAGAACGAACATAAAGTGTTTTGAATGCTGTTAGGTTAATAGGATAAGTCAGTTTCAGGATTTTTTGCAACTTATTCCACAATACCGGAAGCATGTAGCTTATGGTAGCCCTACCAAAACGTGACTTGACTTTAGGTACCTTCAGGGAAATGAAGGAGGAGGAGCTTCTCAAAGCAAACTTGCCAATTGAATTTAGCAGAAGACAATCAGATATATAAGGGGGCAATTTCCAGGAGATGGCTATGCAGGTCCAGAGTATGGCATTTCTTTGACATCTGTAATGGAGGGATGGTCATCCCACAGCAGCATACAATGAACATTGGTGCATGGAAAAGGAAGACCAGAAATGAACCTTAGGGCTCTATGGAAAAGTGTGTCAAGTTTTGTGAATGCTGCAGCAGAGCCCTGGCCATATAGGAAGTCTGCATAGTCTAACAGAGACAGGAATGTTGTTTGGACCAGTCTCAGCTTGGCATCTCTTGAAAGAAGATGGTTGATCCTGAAGAAGAGACCAAGTCTCTGTCTAAGTTTTTTTGTCAGCTCTTCTATGTGATCAATGAAGGAGAGTTTGTGGTTGATCCACACTCCCAGGTATTTGAACTTTGTTACAAATTCTAGTGGTTCCCCTAAGATGGTAGTAATTGATGGAATTGCACCAGGGGTGTCCAGGTTAGATGCCTGATTAAAAGGCGATAATAGCATAGCTTTGGTTTTCTTGGCGTATAGGAGTAATTTTTTGTTTAGAAGCTATAGCTGCAGCTGATTGAATTGCACTTGGAGATCATTGCAAGCAGTGCTGAAGGTAGGTCTATTAATGTATAGCACTATGTCATCTGCAAACAGATGTATGTTAGTCTCTTTTATGCTTGCATCAAGATTATTAATATAAATCACAAACAACAGGGTGGCCCAGGATGAAAGCTGCAGTACTCCCCTCAAAAGGGGTTTAAGTGGGGAAAGTTCCCCTTCCACTTTTATCTGCTGTAGCCAGCCAGTAAGGTAGTTGGTAAACCATCTCATGGATAAATAGTCTAAACCAATGCTCCAAAGGGCAGAATGGAGTAGGCTGTGATCAACAGTGTTGAAGGCCTTACTTAGCTCCAGAAATACTTTGCAGATTAAATTTTTTGTCCAAGTCACACTGCCAGTCATTGGTCACTTTGGCAAGTGCTGAGATCATACTATGTTGTGCTCTAAAGCCTGATTGCAAAGGGTTAAGTAGATTTGTGACCTGTAGATAGATCCTAAATTGAGAATTGACGATTTTCTCCAGTAGTTTAGAAAAGATAGGGAGTAAGGAGATGGGATGATAATTGTTTAAGTCAATGGGATCACCAGATTTGAGTAGGGGGCTTACATGGGCTGTTTTCCAAATGGGTGGGAGGTCATCGAAAGAGAGGGATACGTTAAAGAGATGAGTAATTGGCACTGCTAGGACTTGATACTTGATCTTTAGGAAATAAGGGTCAAGGGATCTGCTCCAGCACTTTTCCTAGTATCCAGCTGTAGCAGAAGGTCTTCAACTTCTTTTAAAGATACAGGCTGAAGAGAGAATGCAGAGTTAGGGATAGTGGCTTCTTGGTCTTGAACACTAGGTTGAGAGTGTAGATTATGGGCCGGAGAATTATCGAGGGCTAACCCTGCAGTGACAAAATGGCTGGTGAGTGCATCAAGGATCATGGGTCTTTCAGTAATTGTGGATAGACCAATAGAGATTTTTGTACGTAAAGAATTTCCCGAAGTGTTACCTGTGATGTTCTTTATTGTTCTCCAAAATTTGGAAGAACACTTCATGGAAGAGTCGAGTTCCGAGTGATAAAATGTAGTCTTTTCCTCTCTAACCATCCTGGTACATCGGTTCATTGCCCTCCTGAACAAACTCCAGTGATTTGCAAACTTAGTTTTCTGGGTGGTTTTCCAAAGCAAGTCCCTACTCAACATTGCAGCCTTCAGCTCTGGTGTAAACCACTGGCAAGATATATTCCTTATCTGGACTTTCACCAGTGCTGCATGTATGGCCAATGCCCCTAATACGATTCCATGGAAGAAGATGTACGCCAAGTGCACAGATTTTGCCAAGTAAAAATCCTGCCAACACAAAGAGTTTCTTAAATCTTCCTTAATGTTTCAGATTGTCAAGTGTGATTGAGAGCTAATTAAGAGCTATAACTGTCTGGCAGGGCAAGTAGGTCACCTAACAAAAATCTAGTTCCTCTTGGCTCATGAAGGGGCAGTGTTTAAAAAAAATCCAATGATTGCTGGTGAACAGCCTCCTAGGTGAGGTCTCGTATCTAGCAACTAACAATTCCTTACATGGGCCCCTTCTTCCCCCCCTTTTTTTTTATTTTTGTATTTTCATACATGGGGAAACTTTTAACCGGAACTCTAGATTATGAAAGTGAAAAATGATACAGTCTTAACCCTTCTTTGTTTATGTAAATAAATGTCCACTTTAGATATTAATGAATTCTGCTTTAAGATTCATTTATCAATCACTTTGTATTTAATAATAGCTGACATTTTGAACACTCTTGTCCTGTTTCAAAGTACTAGTGGCCTATATTGTCAAAAAATAAGGCATACAAAATACAGGATTAAACAAAATATATGAAAATGTTTTATGCTTTGCATTATGCAATATTTATTTATGTTTTATATTCTTCATAGCCCTCCAGGGGAACTAACCTGGTTCGGTATATATTGCATAATATGGGAAACTGACACCACTACTCTGTATCTTGGTCTTTCTGTTCAGAAAATTATAAAAATTATAATTTTGAATTATTATTATTTATTGTTTTGTCATATGCAACTATCCTTTACTTGTAATTCGGTTCTCACCTGCTAGTTGCTTTATGAGATTCAATCCTCACATGTAGTATTTATCTAACAAACAAGCAAAACATATTCACAGCCTTTTGGAGAGGGACTAATCTTTTTTTCTCATTCTAAATTTAGAAGACCATAAATTGCAGTAGTTGAGCTTATCAAAACTTGGAATTCTCTTGCTCCAGTAAGTATGCAACCTCAGAGCACCATTGTCACATGTCTGTGTGGCTTATCTCTTTGTTAGAGACTAAGCAAAGGGAAGGCAGCATTATGATGCTTTTGCATCTGATGTCACACACTAGGGTATGTGGGTAATACATTCTATGTCCCATCCTCATTGTAATACGCTACTGTGCCCCCATGGAGTGTAAGTCTCACATAGTGCCTTATAGCACTTCAAGCTCAAAGTGTTTACAGAAGGTGCATTAACACTGTTTTGCCCTTTACTCAGTCAGACTAAGAAAAACAAGATTAATCCTTCTCCAAAAGGCCAAAACAAAGTTTTAAAATTCTTAAAATTCTGAGGAGCACTAGCTCTGACTGCTAATATCAAAAGCCAGCTCTATAAGGTCTTATTAGATTGTCCTGATTTCTAAATTCCATTGAGGATTAATGCACATTTCAGATACATTCTGAACAAGTTTGGTTTATCCCACAGTTGGTATTTGGGCTCATATTAAATGCTGACACTGCAATATAGTATACTGTTCAGTGTTGCTGTGTATGGAACTCTGTACACTTCCAGATGTAGCTGTACCACAGCAGAACTCTCAGAATGCTGTTGTACCCCAGTAGCTATGTCACCACTATTGTACAGAACAATAGTATAGAATGTCATGTCTGTTGAGATTCCTCATGCTAACCAGTACCTACACAGCAGATCCCTCATAAAAACATATGAGCAAGACTGAAAACACCACAAGTGAGCAAGTTGCCAAAAAATGAAGTACAGTACTAGAAATGTTACCGGTTTATAAAGCTCTTACTGTAAATCACATTAAATATTTTTAATCTTATCCTATTGTTTGTTCTATTTTCTTTTCATTTGAAAGCAGTTCAAGACAGAATGCAAAAGAAAGCAAATTAATTAAAATAAACATATTCTGTACTATACAAAACAATGTATGGGCAATCCTTAGCAACAAGGCTTATGTTTCTATCTCAGGTTGAGATGACATCATAGTAACCTCTTGAGTGTGATTGTTGAGGTCTATGATGTAATCTCAGCCTTCAGTGGAAAAAAAAACCCAGCTTTGTTATGTATGGCTACCCATACTTTATTCTGTATTTGTTCTGTACTGTGTTACCAGTGGATGCTATACAGTCGGAGGTACAATAAATCTGATGAGATGCCAAACCAAAGTTACTACTGCCAGTCTTTCATGGGGTTCCTGGTAGAAGTTAAGATACCGTGCCACTTTTTGAAAGGTGGAGGAGATACCTAGGGCTGTACAGAATTATACATTCCAGCAGTGGAATTGCAGTTCTGCTTTGGAAATGTTTTGCAGAATTAATTGAAAGATTACTCAAAATGAGATAAATCAGTAAACAATGGGTTCCTTAATGTACAACAATATAAACTTTCCCTGCAGTTTATTTTCACATACAATATCCAGTAGAACAGAATAAACATCAAAGTAACCTGTGTCATTTCTTCTAAAATGAATATCAACTTCAGATCTGTCTCTGTCATATGTATAGCAATGCAAACTGCAGCATGTTGTCATTTTTCCATGGCAAAAAGGCAGACATCTGCAGATTTTGCATAGAAAGAATTTTGCAGATTTCTCCAAAAATCATGAAATTACATGCAATTTCTGTTAAAGCAAAATGAAAAAAATTGACCAACTCTATGCCCTGGCTAACATTTTCTGTCTTAGAAATTGGCAGGAATTTTCAAAGGCTGTGTGTTTTTTCTGTTATGCACTTGATGACTGCCAAGTTTGTCTGCATACGATCACTGCGCTAACAGTATCCAACTCATTGGTACAAAAAATGACAGGGACACTTTGTGTATAAAAAGCACAATAGTAAAATCCATTCTATTCTGTTTTATTCTATTCTATTCTATTTTTTTTTTTTGTGTCTAGTTTTCCATTAGCAGGTTATACAGACCTGCCACTAGAGGGATTCTTGGTCTTTCTACACAAATCACTGTACTCAATCGTGGGCAGTATGGCCTGCATTATCATTCTACTTCTTTCCCGGTGCTGCTACAAGGGGAGGTTGTAGTTTGAGGTTCCCCTAAGCGTCACTGAACAGGCTGACAATTTCCTTAAAAGGCCTGTGCGACAGCTCTGCACCTGAAAACAGGAAGCCCTCAGTGTCTGCCATCCACCCTTCAGATTCAAGTCAGATAGACTCTGAGCACCCCATTCTTACCTATGCTATGCTGACATCATCCAATACTAATGTTTTACTTAGTATATGCTTCCTTCTGCCCTCCTTGGTGTACTAGGAACCCAAGTGTCCCCTCCTCCTAATGGGGTGTACTACTTGCCATAATCTACTCACTGACCCTACTCTTGGTGGACAAGCTCATAGACCCATTCTTCCCAGAACCAGTTAGCAATCTACGTAATATCCCCCCACACCACTTCCTTAGCAGCTACCCTATCTCAAGTATATCTAGTCTCTTAACAGAGCATGAGATCATAAAAAAGGGTGTATGCTATGACCTGCTTTACTATATGAGCAGGACACATCGAAGACACCTCATCTCAATACCTAGCACTAAAATGCTCAGTTGCTAGTCTTGCTACTTCTCCTATCAGGTGATATTCAACCTAACCCTGGCCCATACGTAACCAATACCTTGGTAGCATCCCCCCCAGGACCATCAATGGGCAGCCACCAAGGGTATCAAGATAGCATATATGAACTTATGTAGTCTTAGACCAAAAAATACATGAAGTCCAGGCCTGGTTGGACCTCTACAAACCGGACTTACTAGCCATCTCTGAAACCTGGCTGAATGTCCACATCCATGACCATGAGATTCAGGTCGTGGGCTACAATAGCTACTGCAATGACAGAGAAACCAAAAAAGGGGGTGGAGTCCTAATCTATGCTAAGTATGACCTCTCCGTGTCACCTCTACCCCTGCAGACTAATCCTACTGCTGAGGGAGAGAGCACATACAGCCGGATAACCCTAGGGCATGCCAAATAACTAACAATTGGCTGCGTCTACCACCCACCAAAATCAGCCCTCAAATCCCTTGAAGCCATCACAAATGATATGGCTATCAAGGTAACAATGGAGCAACTAATCCTGGGTGACTTCAACATTAACTGGGCCCAGGACCCTGGTCATGCCTCGAAGTCACTTACCCATGAAGCAGATCTGACGCAGGTCATTTCTGAACCAACCAGACTTAATTACAAAACTGGGAACCACACCACCCTTGATTGGGCTCTGGTGTCTAGCCCCATTAATATACAGAGTGCTGGCACAATGGCAAACTCCCTGAGTGACCATTCCCCAATCTTCTGTACATGGAAAAACAAACCACCCAAGGTCCAACCTAGAATTCTCTCCACCCGTAACTTCTCCAAGTTCTCTGTACTACAATACAATCTCTACCTAGGTAGTCTGGACTGGAACCCCATAAATCTTCTCCCTACTCTTACTGAGGCTGTGCAATACTTCCAGGATGCACTAACCACAGGCCAACCTCTTTGCTCCAATGAAGAGAATGAGGGCTAAAGGCAGCTGCTACAAGTGGATCTCTCCCTCCCTCAAAGCCCTAATGGCTACTTGAGAAAAAGCCTGGAAAAAGTTTAGGCTCTCCTCCCTCCCGGCAGATCTCGCTGAATACAAAGCCTTGAGGAACAAAGCCAAGACAGCCATAAAACTCGCTAAGAGAGATTACTTAGCACACCTCCAGAAAACCAGCCTGGGCAACCCCAAGCAGTTCTGGAATCATATCAATGACCTGATCAAGGGCAGCAAAAAGCTTGAGTCCTGTCCCATGGAGATTAACGGTCAGCTCACAACTGACCCTTCTCAAATATCGGCTGCCCTTAACAGGCACGTCTCAGACCTCGAGGCCTACAAGACCTGCCTGTTTCCTCAGACTCTCCCCCCTACCTCAGATGAACCACCTCACATGGAAAGACCCCCATTTTACCTGAGACTGGCTAAATGCACAGAAGTACTAAACCTCCTAAGGAACCTGAAACCGAAAGGGTCAGGGGGATCCGACTGTATCAACCCTCGGCTACTCAAGGCAGGAGCTACCTCCTTAGCCTGGCCTATAACCATGCTCCTCAATCGATCACTGAGGGAAGGAGCAGTCCCTGACCCATGGAAACATGCCAATGTTGTCCCTATTCACAAAGGGGGGCTCAGGGAAAAACTCAACAACTACAGGCCCATCTCCCTCCTCTGCTCACTTGCAAGGTGCAAGAAAGAGTCATCTACAATCAACTCAGGGACTACCTGGAAGCTCATCAGCTCCTTGCCCCCTCCCAACATGGATTTAGAACAAACCATGGTACTGATACTGCCCTCATTAACTCATGGATGAAGTTCTCAGGGCAATGGACAAAGGGATATCCACTGGTGCAGGGTTTATAGATCTCAAATTAAGGCCCGGCTGCAACCCATCTTTATAACAAAAAGATCCTTTCGTAAATTCAATGCAGTAAACTTCCTATCTGACCTGAGCATGATCAGATGGCAAGATCTTTACCTAGCCAAAGATGTCAACAAGGCAGCTTGCATCCTTAATGACAAACTCACTACAATAATAAATAAGCATGCCCCTTTCATCAAAGTAAGGGTATGGAACAATTCCAACCCCTGGTTCACATCGGATCTCAAGGCAGCCCTTATAGCTCGAGATAAGCTCTGGGCTAAAGCTAGACATTCCAAAGAATCTTCGGATTGGCAGGCCTTTAGAACAGCTAGGAATAACTGTGTGAAAAAACTTTGCTCTGCTAAAGCTAACTATTATATTTCTACTCTCAACAAGCTAAAGGTAACCCTCATAAAATATGGAAGACTATCAAAGCTATAGAAGGACGCCCATGGCCCCTCTGTCCCAACAAAGATAGTTGCAAGTGGCAAGATTGTGGAAAACAAGTCCCTAATCCTGGAGGAACTTAACTCCACTTTGCCACAGCTGGATTAGCTTTTGACTCGTCACCTTATGCTGGTGCTGCGGGAGCCAGCATACCCTCCCACCACATCTAGTCCTGCCAGCCCTTCCAACTCTGCAGATAACTTATAAAGAAGTAGAAGATTCTCTTCTTAACTTAGACACCAAAAAAAGCACAGGGGACGATGGCTTGGAACCCTTTTTCCTAAGGTCAGGCTATGCCCATCTCACTGCCCCAATTCTCCACACCTTCAATCTTTCCATTACATCTGCTACTGTACCGTCCTGCTGGAAATCAGCACATATCCTCCCTCTATTTAAATCTGGTGACCCATGCGATGTAAACAACTATAGGCCTATCTCCATATTGCCTATCCTTTCTAAAGTTCTCGAAAACTGATCCATATTCAGTTAAATCTCACTTGAAACCTTCTTTCTCATTAACCCAGCTCAATCTGGCTTCCGGGCTAATCATAGCACAATCACTGCACTAGCAAAAGTAACCAATGATTGGATCTCTGCTATAGATGCTAAGAAGGTAACTGGTGCAGTCTTTTTGGACCTCAGTAAAGCTTTTGATACTGTTGATCACAAACTATTAGTCAATTGCCTTGCAAACTGGCGGAAGACTTTTTTTCTGCTGCCTTGCCAGTTGCAAGAGGAGTCCCCCAAGGATCCATCTTAGGCCCTATATTGTTTTCTCTGTACATTAATGACTTAGATGCTAACATATCTACGTCCAATCTGCACTTTTTTGCAGATGATACTGTGTTGTATACTTCTGGCTCATCGTTATCTGAAGTCAAGGGAGTGCTTCAGCGGACTTCGCACAACTTGAGCATAATCTAATAAAGGCAAAGCTTCTGCTCAATGCCAAGAAGACTAAAGCGATGATATTCTCCCGCAGTGCTGTCACAGGCCCCCCAATACCCTTGCCCAAGACTTCATTGTCACCACGCTAAACGAGCCTCTGGAAGTTGTAACCAAATTTAAATATCTAGGTATCTGGATCGACAATAAATTATCTTTCAGTGACCACGTCGAAGATGTCTCTAGAAGGTTAAAAGCAAGGTTAGGTTTCTTCTACAGAAATAGGCCCCTTTTCCCCCTTGAAACTTGAAACAAGCTTGTACAGGCCACTTTTCTCCCCCACTCGACTATGGCGATGTAATCTATTCCTCCACCACTCTTGCAAATCTAAGTAAACTGGACATCCTTTATCACCGTGCATTATGGTTCATTACCAACTCCCCTTATCATTCGCACCACTGTCACTTATATGCAGCTGTTGGTTGGACATCCCTTACTACTAGACGCCTGCTCCATACTGGGCTATGGACTCTTAAACTGCTCCTGCAGAAATTGCCAAGCTAACTCTCTTCCCTTATTAGTATCTCACATAGTGCATATTTGTTAAGAAAATCTGATTTTATTATGCTTGACATACCAAGGACGCGGACTTCCTTTGGTAAACGTGCTATTGCATATGCCCTTCCTCCATTTGGAAACCACTACAAACCGTACTGAAACTAACTAGCACAGTTTCAATAAACTTCTACAAATCGCTAAGTTCAGCCAAAATAAAAGACACCTGTAACTGTCATTAAGTCTCTTCCTTCCCCATGTGTGCCATATTTATCCACTGGTAAGGTATAATAGATTTGTCATATTAACTTCTTTCCCTTCCCCTTCTACTCCTGGCTTTATCTTTGCTTACGCTCCACTGCTACTCTATCAAATCACTCCTGCCCCCCATATCAGTTGTAGACTGTTGTTTGTTCTAGCTGCCAAAATACTGTATATGTATTGCACACACCAGTCATCATGTTTCATTTATCAGCATGCAACCTGTAAGTCACTTCCCTGTCTCATATCAATGTTTACCACCTGCGGTCACCCTATGTGGTACCCTTGTATGTATATCCAGCCTGTATCATGTAACGTGCATTTCATGTATATACTGTTATTACCCATCTGTGTTTGTACTTTAAGTGTTTATGTCACAGGACCTCCTTGTGAATGAGCTTGCTCAATGGAGTTTTCCTGCAATAAACTTGAACTTGAACTTGAACTTATAGACTTATCCAAGGCGTTCGACCTCGTCAACCACAACTTGCTGCTACAGAAGCTGCAAAATATAGGCCTAGACAATCATGCCCTGAAGTGGTTTGTGAGCTACTTATCAGGCAGGGTACAGAGGGTCTCATGGAAAGGGAACATGTCTGACCCACTACCCCTAAACCAGGGTGTACCTCAGGGCTCAATTCTAGGCCCCCTCCTGTTTTCCTTGTTTACCAATGACCTGTGTACCCACTGCGGGGAGAGCTCAGTTGTGCAGTACGCTAATGATACTGTCATCTTCTGACCCCTGCGTGAAGTGGTTGCCCTAGGCCCTCTACTCCAAAATGATCTCACTTCACTAGAAACTTGGCTATGTAAGAACAGAATGGTACTAAATGCCGAGAAGACCAAGGCAATGCTATTCGGGCCAAGATCCCTGGGATTTGACAGGTCCTCATCCCTCTCCTTAACCTCACTCTCTGGTAAAGCCATTAACGTAGTCCTCTTCCTTAAATACTTAGGCCTCACGTTGGATCAGAATATCACATACAAGGAACATGTGGACCAGGTCACCAGGACCCTACATTGGAAACTTGGCACCCTGTACTGACTCAGGGACCAACTCATCCCTGAAGCCAAGCTCTCCATAGCTACCAGCGTCCTTCTACCCAACCTGACCTTTGCAGCCCCTATTATACAGGGCATAGCTAAACAAGAGATTACCAGGATGCAAACCCTATATAATAAAATAGCTTGTTTTGCAACCTTAGACCACCCTAGACGTCACCACTGTGACACTTTGGCCAATCTTCGTTGGCCCACATTGATCGCCCGCCTCCAACACTCCTTGCTTGTCCAGGCCTACAAGCTTCTCAAACCCCATGCTCCGCCAAGCATTGCCGGGACCATAACCCTCAAACACAACCCAAGGAACCTAAGAACCTCAGATAGAATGCTATTAGAAGTCCCTAGGGTAAGGACAAATGCTGGCGGAAGATCCTTTTCCTCCCAAGCAGCCTGCCAATGGAACAAGCTCACTCCCCAGGTCCAGGCCTCATCCTCACTCATGAACTTCCGAACCAGGCTTAAGTCCCATCTGCTGACCTCAAGCACAGGCCACTGTTATGACACTTAAAGCTCCTAAGGTACTCCCCTCCCCTCCCCTCCAACTCCCGTCTCCTAGCTTAAACTTCCTACTACCTGCCTTATACAGACTGCTCGCCAGAGGCCACATGTAACCCCTGAATAAACTATATGCAAAGTACTATCAATTGCTTACATGTCATGATGATAACCATGCCTGTACCCATGCCTGCATCCACTGCTTTTCTTTTACCGTGTCTGTAAGCCATGCCTGTATCCACTGCTTTCTTTACCATGCCTGTAACCATGCCTGTATCCACTATTTTTCTTACTGTAACCACCTCATGATGTAACTCACAATGCCTCAAATGTTCCTTATGTCCTTGTTCATTCTTATAACTTGTATTGTTATCCCGGGTCACCCCTGAAAAAGGGACCTTCGGAGCTCAGTGGGCCTACCCGGTCACCAAAATTTAATAAATAAATAGATATTCTATTCTATTCTATTCTATTCTATTCTATTCTATTCTATTGTCATAACTCCAACACAGTTCCATTAGGAAGAGCACTATTCTATTTTAAACAATATTTACTTCAAATGTGACAATGTACTGTAGTTCTTTAATCAAGCAACAGGGCACAATGGGATGTGTTATTGTGTATTGTACCATGATCAAGAAAAAAACAATCAATCACCTTTCTTAGTTGGCACCTCACCCCAGTTGTAAATCCCCTGATAACCACTGCCAGAGGTGCCAGCCTGCCACAGTGTAGATTGGTGAGGTGGTCAAAAGTATGGTAATTAACATCTAATGCCATGAAATGTAAATTATTGTACATACTGTAGGAGCAAATAATCCTACTACTGAATACAGCATGGGTAGATATTAATGGGAATCAGTAATGAGAAAAGGACTTCGGAGTAATAATTGCAGACAATCTGAAGACATCAGCAAAATGCAGTAGGGTGATGGGTAGGGCAGTTAGAATGTTGAGATGCAGAGGAAGGGGGATCTGCAGCAGGAGAAGGGAGGTATTGCAACCACTGTATAGGTCACTGGTTTATTGTCACCTGGAGTATTGTGACCAGCTTTGGAGTCCGCATCTACAGAAGATCAGGGACAGAGTAGAGGCAGTGCAAAGCAAAGTAACCAAAATGAAGCCCCTCCTCTATGACATGACATCATCACATTATATTATAGGTAATTGCAGGGCTGCAATGTGCCACAGAAATGAATAATTCAGGCAGCAAGAATGGACTGATGCCTCTTCAGATGTCTAGGATCCTTTCTGCAGAAATGAGGACTGAAGTGCCCCAGAGAACTAGGGGCATGGGGAACAAGCTGCCAGAGGAGGTTACTTGTGCAATATCAGTGGGCAGATTCAAACAAGGGTTGGACAGATATGAGGGCTTAGTATAGACTACACCAGACAGGGATGGGATAAGGCAGAGTGAAGGGCCACTAGGGTTCTTTCATTCAACATTAGATGGGTATGAATATGGAGTTATGATGAGCCAGTGGGCCTTTTTCTGCCAACAGATTCTATGTTTCTGTATTTCACCAGAGCTCCAGCTTCAAGGCAATGTACTGTACTCTAATGCAGCATATGTTTTAATCACAGTTTGGCCTCTAATACATTGTGTAACCTCAGGAAAGTTACTTTTTAAAGCACAGAACTTCTTATATCTTGCCCGGCACATTGATGGGCTCACCAGTAGATTATATTTTAGTTTCGACTATATTTTAGTTCGGAATGTAATAAATAAACAGCCTGAGATGGGGGTAAAACTTTGGATCCTGAATCACATACTGTAGACACCAGCTCTACCAGTCTGTTAAGTGAAAAATGCTGAACTATGCTGTTAACATGTCCAATCCATTGTGCCCTTTTATGACTGGAGGGCTTTTCTAATGTAGACATTTACCACTTGTTTTTTTTTTCTCAAAAACAGCATTGTCAGTGTTAATATACCTGCGAATGAGCTTGCTCAACGGAACCTTTTCCTTGTAAAATATATATACGAACATATGAAATTTGCCAGCAGATAAAGGCCTAGAGGTCTATCAAGTCTGCTCGAATGTGCAGCTAGCACCCCTTATTCTGCAGCTGCCCCTCCCTTCCACTCTTCCCCTTCATTAACCCTCCCCCTTGTCCTGTCCCATCCTCATTTGAAGCAGTCCACTGTTCTACTGCATACCACTTCAGCAGGTAACACATTCCACCCAGCCACCACCCTCTCTGTAAAAAAGTGTCTCCTCATCTCCCTCCTGAACCTTCCTCGCTCCAGTCTCATATCATGGCCTGTGGTGTCCCTTCCCTCCCTTACTTTGAACAGCCCCTCTGTACCCGTCTTGTTTATTCCTTTCATGTATTTAAAGGTTTCAATCATGTCACCCCGTCTCTCCTCTCCTCCAGTGAGTACATGTTCAACTCCTTCAACCTCCTTTTGTATGATAAGTCCCCCAGCCCCTTGATCATCTTTGTCGCTCTGCGCTGCACCCCCTCCAGTAACTTAATGTCCCTCTTCAGATACGGACACCAGTACTGCACGCAGTACTCCAGGTGTGGTCTAACTAATGACCTATATAGTGGCAGAATCACCTCCTCCCTCCTCGAGGATATACCCCTTGCAATACAACCCAGTATTTTGTTGGCCTTTGCAGCTGCCTTCCTACATTGTGCTGAGTTGTTCATTGACCCTGCAATGAGCACACCCAGATCGTTCTCCTCCTCTGTCTGGGCTAGCTGCACTCTCCCTAGCTGATAACTCCTCCTTGGGTTCTTCATCCCAAAATGCAGCATCTTGCACTTTTTGGCATTAAATCCCAGTTGCCAGGTGTCTGACCAGGTTTCAAGCTTTGCCAGATCATCCTGCAACCCCTGCCATCCCCCTAGGTCATCCACCACCGTGCTCTACCTTGGTATCATCAGCAAACAGACTGATCTTGCTCTTGATGTCCCATGATATGTCTGCAATGAATATCCCAAACAACACTGGTCCCAACACTGAGCCCTGTGGAACACCGCTCATCACTGCCCTTGGGTGTGAGAGCTCCCCACCCACCACCACCCTCTGTTGCCTTCCCTGCAGCCAGTTTCCTACCCATCTCACCAGTTTTGCACCTGCCCCTGTGCCTACTAACTTCCTTCCCAGCCTTCCATGTGGCACTGAGTCGAATGCCTTACTGAAGTCCAGATACAGGACATCACATATATATATTCAGTACACACACACACACACACACACACACACACACACACACACACACACACACACACACACCAGAATGTTGAGACAGAAGATTCTGATTCAAAGTCCAGAGGGGATCAATGTTCTAGATGGCTCAGTCTGTAACTGCATTTAACCATGTTACTGTTTTCTTATTTATTCTGGATTATTGTTTACTATTCAGTCTTGACAATTTTGTACAGTTGATAACGCTGTACAGTTTTAACTGATGTATAGTTGTATGTCTTCAATTACAATCTTTATTTGCAAGCCATTCATAGACATGTGTTTGGTGTTGGACTTGCTGCTGTCCCTTGTTACTTAATATTAACCTGTTTATTTCTACACTTTCTTTGTAACTGTATTCTCACTGTATTTTGTATGCTTACTTTGTATGATGTTTGCTCTGCTTTCTCTACTTTATAGTCTCGAGTTGCATACCTGAAAATATGCATGTATTTGTGTAGTTTGCTTACCTGGTAAAATAAAAAATATATAAATAAATCCACATCCCTATGGAAGCAAGGCCCCCAGTACAGAGCTGGGATTTGAAGGTTTTTTCTAGGTCACTAGGCAGATTCCTTAAACAAATATAATAATTCATGCTAGACATAAAACACATTGAAACAGCAGACAATAAATAATGCATTAATTACCTTGAAGTATCCAGTTTTTGCAAACAGTTGGTATTTTCCATGTGCTGTCATTAAAGAGCCATAACTGGAACCTCTCTAGGACAAAACAAGATTTCATTAGGATGCTAGAGTTCAGATCTGTAGTACAGTACATAAATACAATGTCACCTGCCTCAGTGCTTCCCATGATATAACTTAAGTTTTATACAGAAATAATTCTTAAAAAGACTGAAATTGAAAGGTGTGTATAATAGCTTTATACTGCAATCTACTATTGTATGTTCCTGACATTTTGTTCAACATTTGAGTTGTTTTGCGAAGCTAAGTACAGTAATACTAGACTATCTCATCTATGGTTTATTGTTTCGTATTGTTACTTATTTTTTAATGCAAGTATAATGAAATGTATATAAGGACCACAGTATTGTATACAGTATATATTTCAAAGCAATGTACAATTTATTTTTGACATGCTAAATAGCAGCTTTGTACTACAATATCTACTTTCATAAACACAATGTTTCAGCTATTACAATATACTAGAAAATACATTTTTTTTTAATTTTCAGCATTTTGCTCCATGGTTTAACACATCCTGTCTGCCTATCAAGACAACTGTACAAAAAACATTGGACTGATCCCAACTGACCTCATAATAGTGCTTACCATGGCAAAAGAATGTGATGTCACAAACACAGTGACTGTGAGGTCAGCTGTGAACAACCAGATACTTTTTGAAAGTCGCAGATACAGATGGGCTGCATCATCTGAAACATTCATTAGACCAATAAAAAAAACTAAACAACTCTAAAGTCAAACATAACTGCTGAAAAAAAAAACAGTTTGAAGCTATTTATTTAGTAGCTTGACACTCTTTAGAAGCAATTTGTCAACTAGAGATTATGCATTCC
This sequence comes from Neoceratodus forsteri, assembly GCA_016271365.2. Classification (NCBI taxonomy): domain Eukaryota; kingdom Metazoa; phylum Chordata; order Ceratodontiformes; family Ceratodontidae; genus Neoceratodus; species Neoceratodus forsteri. Next base: position 380,580,011 of record CM057449.1, read on the forward strand.
ATCAAATGCCACAGCCATTTGTGTTTTTACTCTTCAACACACATTTGCTAAAGGAAGGTATTTGATTTTACCATGTAATAAGCCTATCACAGAAGGTAGAATATTAAAAAAATTAATAGAGAAGGATAAATGGTAAATCATTTGGGGTCATACCTCATTTGTAAGAAACTGGGCAAAGAGTTTGAGAAACTGACAAAAATAAGTTGTAAAACTGACATTTGACCTGTTTCCCAATAATGTGGAACAAATTCCTAAAAGAGTGCACATTCTGACTTTGACAGAAAGTAGGAATATATTATTTCATGAAAGCCAAAAAATGAATACTTGACCTTTGAATGCAATGTTGTTAAATATTGTGAGAATTTTCCAATGGAGTACACATGCTGTACCATGTTTTTATTGGAAATGGTGCACAATGTTCTAGAAAATGAAGTCAACAAATGTTTGACCTTAGATCATTTGACCTTTGATCTTGATTTCAGAACATCTTAGATGGAGTTTTTGAAGGAGTACACTAGCTAAGTGAACAAGGAAACAGAATCCCTGTCCCATGGGCTTCATCTGCTGTGGCTATTTGTCTACACCTGACATCACACTTCTCTGCTATTGACATCATGGTGTGTTCCTGTGCAAATGAATACGATGTTATAAACATTGAATTATGATGTTGGCTATATGCAGACTGCAAGAGCAGAAGTTAACTGACAGTGACTCTTTTTCAGTTAATGTACATAGTTGGGATAGGAACAGAGTGAAAACTGTGGACTACACATCCATATAGTTATCACAAATTTCCACAATTTTCATGAGAAATTGCCCGTGGTGTAATCCATGAAATTCCATGCTGTGGCATGAAAGTTTCCTAGTTTTTATGGATTTTTTCAAAATGGTGGAATTGTAATACCAAACCAGACCCCCAACAAAGCTCTAATGAGTAAAGTGCTTGAGTGTTCTGGCCGTGGAGGAGCTCCAAACTGTGTGTTGTTTGCCAGAGACCTTGCATTGTGCAAAACAAATTTGATTTGGCACATTATCTCAGAGTCATAGTGTGTCTTCAGACACTTATATAATCGAGTGCTCGGATGCACTTGGTATGGTCTACAACTGAGGGTGAGGCATGACAGCTACTGTAAGCACCCAAACTCAGCACCACAGTGCACACATTGCACCGAGCCTTATGGAATTTGAAATAGAGCCGTGGGAATAGTGAAAATATAACCACAAGTCAGAAACTGAGTGTTGTAATAATTATTTTGTTAATGTCATAAACATACTGTAACCATTTCAAATAGGTTCAGTGAGCTTGACTTGGTGTGCTTTCCCTGGGCAACAAATAATATCAAACACATAATGGGGGGGATTCACAAAGCATTTGCACTCAGCACATCTCAGCAGTCTCAAAGCAAATGAGATGCACCAAGTCCAAACTGTGGTATTCACAGAAGATGTGCTGGAAGATGCTCCTGGCACATCCCCTCTGTGAATATCACAGTTGCACCCAACCCAAGATGTATTGGCACAGCCCCCTGGGTCAGACTGGGAAACCAATAGGGCATCCAGATGTGCTGTGCCCAAGGTGGGGATTCACAGCCCGAGACATGCAAACAGGGTCATTAGGCATGCAAGGTGCAATGGGGCTATTTGCATGTCATTTGGCCACATTTGCATGACCCTTACAGAGGTGTACTCGGGAAGAATGCGCCACGTGCTCTGCAAGTGCAGCAGTGCACACAAACACAACACCCTAGGCTAGTGCCCCCCGCCCATATCCCTGGTACTCATAAAAACAGCTACACAAGCCCTAGCAATCCAGTTATTCCCCCCTCCCAGCCTGTATCCCCAGTGAACATAACAAATGTTGCAACAGCTCTAGTAGTCTAGTGGAACCCTCCTCCCTGCCCCGACCCGATCGCATCACCGTACATCATATCAAAGTCTCCTGGTGGTCCAGTGGACCAGCATGTGTCAAATGTCAGCGGTCAGCTCAACCCACCCACACACCACCATGGCTGCCCACCAACAGAGCTGTCTCTGAATGACAGTGTACTGTACTACTGTAAGCCCATTGGTAGTCCATCTCGACCAATGGGCTTGCAGTGAGTACTGTAAGCTGTCATTCACAACTTTGTGAATGACACAGGTAATGTTATGCTTACTGGGGATATGGGTGGGGAAAAAGGTACCATTAAAATGACAGGGCTTGTGCAGCTTTTTGTATGATTACCAAAGATACAGATGTGGGGGGTACCACTAGACTACCAGGGACTGTGATGTTTTGAAGTACATTTATGGGGAAATGGGCCTGGAGGCTTCTTGGGGGGTAATCATTTCCCTATGGGCATATGGGCAGGGAAGAGGGAGACCAATGGAATACCATGGTAGGTAGGATGATGTGCTGCTGTCTGCATTATGGCAGCCTACCTGTGGGTGAACATCCACATAAGTTTACAGCTTGTAGACTTAACTTTTGGAGGAGCATCTTTGGACTTGCTCTGGAGATGCAACTCCAAGGTGGGTTGTGAATAGGGCTGCGCCTCCATATGTATGGGCATGTCCCCTGCACAACCGCTCCAGATGCACCAAATAACATTATGGGTGGGGTGGGGTGCAGCACATCTGCAATGCGCCGGCACATTGGCAATACACCGGCTCATCACTGCCCTTACAGAATCGCGATTAGGCACAAGTTTGTGATGTGCTAGCACATCTAGGATGCACTAAGTGCATCCTTTTTGGCAGATACAGGGAGTTTTTGCTGCTGTGTGTATTTATGTGTTTTAGCTTATTAAATACTTTTTTCAACATAACCTATTGTAAGAGTTATTTTTATGTGCCAGTAAACTGTAATGCCTGACTCCTTTCTGATTGATTTAAAAAAGTAAAAATCAAACATTCCAAGAAATCCACAACCCTTGATTTAATCTTTGACAGCAGGTCTGACTTTCTTTTACTAACTCATACATATTACTGGACTCCTGCAGTGACCATCAGGTGGTCTTCCGAATACAGCAAAAATGCAGAATAATGAGACCTCCAAATATAATCACTTTCAGATCCCTTAAAGAGCAACTTTCTATTATAATACAAACTTAAAAATACTAGATTTACACCAATTATGTTTTAACATTATTGTTTTCTAATTATTTATTTTTGTTGCTTTCCCCTGCTATTAGTCTACTAAATATTGTAGATAATGTAGCAAATTAATTAACTGAATCTTTCAAAATGTATCTGACTCTCCCCTGCTAACCACACAATTGCTATTTGTGATACCACAGTCGGTTGCCATGGTGGGCACTATGATGTCATAGGTACTCTGAGGTTAACAGGGGGAGACAAATATTTTCAAATGTTTTCTATACAGAGTTTCTAGATTGACTACCAAGATGTACGGTAAATGTTGAAAAGAAATATTGAAAATGGAAAAAAAAAACACAATGTATTCTCTAGTAAATTGCAACAGCTGAAACATCTTATACAGTATATGAAAGCACATGCAGAAGAGTAAAGCTGTCCTTTAACAATTTCATTTACAGCGGAGCCTGCCAGGATGAAGCACTGTGTTACAGTTTCCTGCATGACAAAAGGGATTAACTCCCATTGAACTTGCCTTGTTTCCTGCAGTAAATCTGCTGTGGAATTTAGCAAAATTAGGCTTCATCAGGACAGGCTTCACTGTACCCCATATGCATGACCAAGTTAGAATCTGCACCTTGGGAAAGACCGGATCTAATTCACACACTGGTGGATACAAAACAAAGACACACACTCGAAACTGAAGAGTGCCGACAGCAAGATGTACTTGCTGAAGTGATAAATGCATCTATTGGTAGAGCAAAGAATGATAGTTCAAATGGCATATTGATAATGTCATCAACTAATGGCCCTTGGGTTGTCTGGTTGGTCACCTTCTCAATATGCTGTTTGCTCTTTACTTCTTTATTTTGCCAGCAATGGCAGTTATCAAGGCATCTGGTCAGTGACCCCCTCAATATGCCATTTGCACTTTATTTTCTATTTTGCCAACAAAGGGATTTATCACTTCAGAAAGTACATCTTGCTGTCTGTACTTTTATTTTTACATCCGAGTCTTTGTGTTGTATAATTTGCTGATTTGACAAACTGCTCAGCACCATGGCATTCTTTGTGGATACCCTGGAATGCTTTGATTCTGTCACACTGGAGGAGGCCAAGGTCTTTATTTTAGAGTTTTCAGCAATGTGTAACACGCATGCACCTTTAAGAGCAAACTAATCAGATGAATAATGTTCATTGGCTCTCTTAATCCCTTTGGAAAACCTCAAAACTAAGAAATTCTGCCTGGGCCAAAGTCAGTCAAACAAGCAACCCAACTAATTGGAATCAGTATAAGCATATGTGGAGGAAGAGTCTGAAAAGTGGTTGGGCTTGACATATATAATATAATTTCCACCCCTACTGGGTTAATTTCCCCCCACCTTCAATTTTTTCCTATACACGTTGTAATAAAAGCGATTCCCCCGACTGTCATCAACTCCCTATGCCTCTCCAAAACAAAACAAAACAAAACAAAACAAAACAAAACAAAACATCTTTAGGAATGTTTCATTTAGCAATTTTAAAATAAAATGACATGACTGTAGTCCCTTTTAGATCATGTATGTACTGTAATTTTGTGTATAATGTATTGTTATCTTGTACATAATATGTGAAACTGTGTGACACAGGAATGCATTTGAAAGAAGGTTTTGGCCCAAATATGTTTTTACCTGTATAAAGATACTTTTTGATACTACTACTACTACTATTAGCAACAGCACTGTAAACAAGCTTTGAATTGTTCTGTGCCCCCCCTCCCCGCCACCGTTACCACTGTCACCACAGTCATCAATTGACAGGAGTGCCCTATGCAGGTTTAGTTCAGGGAACTTGTGCACCAAGAATATCCATGCTGCTAAGGCCCTCTACTTCAAATCTAACCTCCAGTCCAACCTCAATTCCCTTGTAAAATTCTGGAAAGCTATCCAGTCTGTCTTTGACACCCCCCACTCAGTTCACCCCCTCTTCGTTCTCCTGGTGGATAACCTACCAGTCTCTGACCCTTCTTCTGTCACCACTCTTCTTAATGATTTCTTCACTACCTGTGATCTACCCTACCCCCCCACCTCAAGCTTCTACCTGTCACCTCTGCCTCTCATCCCCCATCTTCTTTTGAAGGCTTCCATTTTCCTCCTGTCTCTCCCATGAAGTTTTCTTCACCTTAAACAGACTTAAGCACTCTAAGTCCAGCCCTCATGAGCTGGACCCCAAACTCCTGCAGTATGTATCTCAGCAACAAATATTGCCTCCCCACTAGTTTACATTCTGAACCTTTCCTTCTTCCTCTGCTCTGTCTCCCAGGTACGGAAGATTGCCAGTGTACTACCCTTGCACAAAAAGGGTGACCCTTCCTTCTCTGGTAATTTCTAGCCCATCTCTCTCTCTCTCTCTCTCTCTCTCCTCCCCTCCCTTGCTAAGCTCCAGGAGTCCATTATCTACTGCAGACTTGCTACCTTCCTTCACTCCTCTGATTTCCTCTCCCCTTTCAATTTTGGCTTTAGGACTGCTGTGTGTTACAGACTCTATTTTTACTGAGATGGACTATGGCCACATAATCTCAGCAATTTTCATCCATCTAGCCATGGCCAAAGACTTTGACCTGGTGTCCCACTCTTTTCTCCTAATCAAACTGCATTCTGCTGCGCTCATAGCCAATGCTGTTGACTGGTTCCACTCATCCTCTCTGGCCCTCAACAGTCAGTACAGTGAGAGGTGCTCTGTGCCCCCCCTCCCATACTAGCAGGTATCCCACAGGGCTCCATCCTGGCTCCTGTCCTATTTTCCATTTTCCTCAATGATCTCCCCTCTTCATGTGTATCTTCGTACATCCACATGTACTGTATGCGGATGATACCATCATCTACACCTCCGGCCCCACAGCCTCTGTTGCATATGGTCTGCACCAGCAGGACTTCCACAATGTACTGTGCTCATTCCATGACAACCAGCTCAAGGTCAACACGAAGAAGATGGTGTCCATGACCTTTGGTATCTGTCAGAAACTGTCCAGGCTCTCGCCCCCCCCTCCTGCTTTCAACACTTTAGATGGTACCCTGTTGGAAGTGGTCCCTCCTTTCAAGTACCTTGCTGTGTGGCTCGACAGTAAGCTTGACTTATCTGTCCACATAGATGCCATCCATGCAAAAGTCCATCCCAAACTAGGCATCCTACACTGTAATAAAGACTGCTTCCACCAGGTTCATAGGGATCTAGTAATCAAAATGATTCTCTTCATCTTACTACATCCTCAAACTGAAATTAATGCTGAAATAATTTCAAACTTTACAGCAAAGAACAAAAAAGAGCCACACCAAGGTAACCAGGAGGGTCAGTTTTTCGGTTAAAATGGCTCATTAAATGAAGAAAAAGTCTTTCACTGAACCTTACAACTTGGTTGGACTCTTCATTTGTCTTTCTATATATGCCCTGGGTAAGTGCCGTGACTTCCTCAAAGCTTCATAATTTCAAACTTTCTTGCCTCAGTTATTAAATTTAAAAAGAAAAACTATTGAATATTAAGGCACAAGAACTTGTGAACTCAATGAGACAGGATTGCAATAAAATTCTTCTAAACTTTTTATAACCATTTTTATTGATGGACAGATTACTGTATCTTTGCTGAACCATTGTTTGGGCAGTCTAACGTATCTTTTCTCTCTGTTGTAAATAACGTAGTGTTTTTAAACAATCATATGTCTAATTGTTATTCGTAGCATTTCCTGTACATCTTTTTTTTGTACCATTTTTTAACTTTGTAAAAATCATGATACTCACCTATTATGGTTGATCAAATAAAAGAATTGAAACGGAAATAATTCTCCCAGTCTTTGATTATGTGAACATAGTATATGGTACTGCCCCTTTCTTCTCCCTTGCCAGACTGGATACCTTATGGAGTCCCTTCCACTATTCTGCCACCAGCTCTTCTCTCTGTACCCATCATTGCTCCCTCTACTCTTCCTTCTTCATCCTCACCCTGTTATCATGTCACCAGGCCCACTGTGCTGCTTTTATCACTTAATACTGGTTTGGGTCCCTCCCCTCCTATATTTCTGCCCTGCTCTCCCCAACCCCCTAGTCTTCTGACTCACTTTGCTCCAGGGAATCCCACTCCTTCTCACTTCCTCACCCTCACTCTTCCACTGGCCAAGCTGTTATTTCCTACCATCCCCTTCACTCTTGGTCCTGCTCCCCCTCCCCTTCTGACTCTCCCTTTCTCTCCCTGCCTTTAGACATAACCTAAGCCAACTTCCTGCACCTTCCTGTTCATGTCTTCTCTCTCCCTAATCCCCATATCCTCTCCCTTTGCCTCCTCCTGAACATCCCACTGCTTGATGCCTTTCTCCTTTTAACCCCTTCCCCAGTACACACTTTGCACTTTGCCTCACCTTTTGCTTTCCCAATATTGTCTGCTGTATCATAACTGTTTTATATTAAGTGAGTTCATTTAACATGCTTCTGTATGTACTTGGTATCCTGTAATGTACTGCTGCATCTGGATATGTTCTGTAAATTGTTACTTCCTATATTTCCTTCCCCGGGTCACACCTGGAAAAAAGCCTTGGCTCAGTGTGCCTTTTCTGGTTACCAACTTTTACATGCATACTTACAGATATACATAAATAAATCAATATATCTTCTCCTGATTGGCAGGAGGTCTTTGATATTACATCCAAAACCTTTACTCCATTGGTAAGTCTCCACTCTGGTGCTATGCCTGTGAACACCCATCACCGTGGAGCAACAAGGCATATACAGTAAGAAGGAGCCAAATTACTTACTTTGAGTCCTCTGTTGGGTACTATCATGGTAATCAAAGCTGATTTCAACTCTTTCATTAGCTGCTAAGCAAACCAAGTCAGCAAAGTCACCAGACCATAATCTGATGGCCTGTGGCAAATTTTTCATTTGTAGTTTTACTACAGTGACTTAACTCTCAGATCTCTTGGCTTTCTCTCTATTTACTGACACTGGCTCTGAGGCCCCAGTATCCACTGCTAGCCCCCAACCTCCTCCTCAGTGTGGCTCAGTTGATAGCACATCTGCCTCAGGACCAGAAGGTCTTTGGTTCTTATCCCATACAGGGATTGGACTTGCACCAAAAATGCTGGCATCCAAGTGCAGTATTAGGGGGGTGCTGTACTGCTGGGGTGTGCTGCCCTTCAAATGAGATGTTAAACTGAGGTCCCTTTTACCCATCCTGGTGTTGTCCTGGTGGGTGTCCAGGAGGAAGTAAAAGAACCCAGGGCACTCTTTGCAAAGAGTTGGGGACATTCCCGGTGTCTTGACCAACATTCCCCTTCCCATATACTGGTTCATGCAATTGTCCAGGCTGTGTGTGGGTGCTGATGTGCAATACGGCCACCACTGCACATTCAGTCACTTTGCTGTCAGTCTAGCATTGCTTGTAAAGTGTCTTGGGATACACTGTATATGAAAAGCACTATATAAATGCTGATTCTTCTTCTTCTTCTTCTTCTCCTCCTCCTCCTCCTTCTTCTTCTCCTTCTTCTTTTCCTCCCAGACCCCCCACTATCTAAGTTCGATCAGTAAGGGTGGCAGAGGTCAGAAAACTGCTACTCTGGTTTCATGCCAGACAACAATTCTGGGTCTGAGGACCTTGAACCCAAGCTTCTATGTATGGCAGCCATATACATAGCTCTCTCTATGTCAGAAATCCTGAATCTGTCCCTCACTTCTGGAATTGTACCTGATGTCTGGAAAATTGCCAAGGTCACCCCTGCCTTTAAAGCTGGTGACCACAAACTCATGGACAATTACTGCCCAATCACCATACTCACAGTCCTCTCTAAAGTCATATAAAGGATTGTGGCATCACAACTCACTGGCCATATAGCTCAGTACACCTCCTGTCCCCCGCTAAGCATGGTTTCAGGAAAAAACATAGCACCTCAACAGCTTTGGCCAAATTAACTAATGACATTAGCCTAGTTATGGATTCTGGTCTCCTAACTGGTGAAGTGTTAACTGACTTCACAGAGGCATTCAAACTAGTCAATCACTTGCTTATCCAAAACAAGCTAGCCCCCCTTTAGTGTTGCCCCTCCCCTGCCATCACCTGGCTCCAACCCAGCTTATGTAATAGTTGGTGTTCCCCAAGGCTCCATCCTGGCCAATCCACTTCTCCATCTATATAAACAGTCTCCCAGATATGGTCTCCTCTTGCAGCTCCCTTTGTAAGCAGATGATTTCGTCCTATACCACATTGCTATGTCTGTCTCTGCCATCCAAAAATCCCTCACAGACATGTTTGCACTAATTCAGTCTTTGTTATCTGCAAACAAATTAATCCTAAACAGCAAGAAGACCAAGGACATGCTTTTTGGCTTCAAGCTGAAAGTCAATGCCACCTCCTCTAAGTTTTTCATAATAAAGCTGGGTATAATGCTAGACCCTTCCCTTGATTGCTCTCTTAATGTCTCCTTAATCTGCAAATCAGTGAATGTTAAGTTGGACTTGGCTTTCAGGGTCAAACACTGTTTATACCCTGCTAAACAGTTCTCAATAACTCAAGGGGTGTTCCTTCCAAGCCTTAACTATGGCCTTCTGGTATTTCAGGGGGCATGTAACTCTGTGCTGTCATCACTGCCTACTTAACCCGCCTCTGGGATGGTCCTTCCCTGCTTGTCAATGGTTCCTTGCTCTGGGCTATTTTAATTACAAACTCCTGCAGACAGGCTTCCCATTGTACCTTGCCACCTACCGTACCTACATCACCTGTCTACAATCTACTTTCTGAGATCTGTGGACTCTCAGCCTTGTTTTGAGAGCAGGTGTTCTACTGGCCAAACTGGCTTTTAGAAACATAGAAACATAGAATTTCATGGCAGATAAGGACCACTTGGCTGACCTAGTCTGCCCATTTCCCTACCTAATGGATAAGCTGCAAATCCTAGCTAACCAACAGCCTACTTCCTCCTACCTCCCACTAGAATTGCATTATGTCTGTCTCATGCACTCTTGAATTCCCCCACTGTTTTTTACTCCATGACCTCCTCAGGAGGGCTGTTCCATGCATCCACAACCCTCTCCATGAAAAAATACTTCCTCACATTACCTCTGAGCTATCCCCCCTCTATCTTCAATTTGTACCCCCTCGTACAATTTATCTGCCAATTTACTGAAAGTCCCTTGCACCGAACTTACCCCTCTTCTCCAGTCACTCAATTATTTTTTGCAAGGCACTAAAAGATTTGCTATGCCAACCAGGTCCTTGTTCCTGCCCATCTTAGGTGAGGTAAAACATGCCAGGAACTTAGTCAATTTTATTGAAGCAGTTTTGGGACAAAAGAAAAAAGTTGAGGCCTTACATTGTTCCAGTCTATGATATTATGAAAAACGTGCCGTAACGTGTATGTCATTTCTTATCTACATTGTGTATATATGTTTCTGTATTTATTACTTGTAAAGATCAATGGTTGAACAAATGAAGAAATAAAACTGAAACAAGGTCTAGCAGACTAGGCAAAACCTGCCCTAGCACTGTGCACTTTCCCTGCTTATTCCACTGATGAGTCTCTGCTCACTTTCGTCAAGTCAGTTACCATTTTAGGTCCAAATAAGCAACTTCCCCTGCTTGTTTTGTCACCCCAAACTCCTTGTAGCTGTATTTTCACTTCTGTGATGCAATTACTCATTATTACTCATCACTGTTGTATTTGTGTTTTTCTACTCATTTCAAGGGCCCAGATATTCAAACTGCGCCAGTCTGAGGCGCAAGCCCCTGCGCCGCTCAAAATAGTTGCGCAGGGGTGTGGCCAGGGTGATATTCAAAGGAGTTGCGCTGTTGAGCAACTCCTTTGAATATCACCCCGCTCACACACTTGCGCGTAAGCGCCAGAAGGAACTTAGCTACCGCCAAGTTGCCAAAGTTGAGCATTAAACTTGCGGTGGCGCAAGTACCATTGCGCCATGCGCAAATTTCCGATATTCAAAAGGTGACATGCAAATGGGGCCATAATTTATGCAAGGCGCAGGGGGGCCATTTGCATCTATTTATGGCCCCATTTGCATGCCATTTGCATGTAGGTGCGCCGATCCCCGAGGACTTGCTCCTGGCCACCCTGCCAGGCAGCAGCCGTCGGGGACCGACGCACAATGCAGCCCGATCGCGGGCATCACAGTTACATGACACCCCCCCACACACATCTCCCACAGCCCGATCGCGGGCAGAACACGTACATGTCGCCCCCCACACACATCTTCCACAGCCCGATCGCGGCAGAACACGTATACGTCGCCCCCACACACATCTCCCACAGCCCGATCGCGGGCAGAACACGATATGTCGCCCCCACACACATCTCCCACAGCCCGATCATGGCAGAACCTGTAAGGACCCCCTAGTACCCGATCGTTGGCAGAACCTGTATGGACTTCCCCCAGTGCCCGATCGCTGGGCAGAATGTAACCTCCCCAACCTGAATAACTCCCTGGTGGTCCAGTGGACCGAAAGCCCGATCGCGGGCAGAATGTCACAGCACAACCTCCCCAAACATCTCCCTGGTGTCTAGTGTCCCCCACCCACCCATGAAGCCCCTCCACCCGCTCCCCGCAGCCGGCCGGGCGACAGCATCCCACCCGCCACGCCCGCCCGCGCGCCGACCGACTGACTGTCGGTAGGGCTGCACGCCCATTGGTGCAGAGCTACAGCCAATGGGCGTGCAGCCCATACCGTACATGACAGTCCAGATTTGTGAATGATCACAATCTAGAGTATGATGTTGTACAGTGTCAAATTTCATGTGCATGTCTATAATTTGTAAACTTAAAAAAAAAGATTATAAAAAAATACAAGATATACAAGATAAGCTTTCTGCTATAGAACAGACTGATATTAAAGTATCTCAGAGGTTTATTTTGTGCCAGCATTTTTTTGTCTTTCAAAATTATTGTGATTTTTTTCATAAATAATTTTGTCTATTATATGCTGATTATGCTTTTATTTTCTGTAGTCATAATCCTCATGCAGCTCTGTCAGACTTCCTTCAAAGGGACTTTAATGACTTTCACATTTGGTTACAGTGTAATGGATTGGTTGTGACTAATAAAAAAATACCAACATAGAAACACAGAAACATAAAAGTTGACAGCAGATAAGGACCGCAAGGCCCATCCAGTCTGCCCATTTATATGATTCTATTCAGCAGGAAATATAAACAAGGCAATGAATCGAGGTTAATTATTGTCTCGCTTAATGAGGTCAGATAGATCATGTTGAGAATTTTAAATATTTGGGAGTACTCATTGAACATGTCTTGTGTTTTGCCAGTCATGTTGATTTAATAACAAAGGGTCTCATATTCAGAGCTAGTCACCTAGTGATGCAGCAAAATTAAATTTCGATAGCAAAATTCCTGCAAAATAGGGAGTTTTGCCCTATGAAATATTTCACGAAATTTGTGCATTTCACGGAATATTTCATGGGTGTGATCTATTTAAAAATTTGTTTTAAATAAAGTGTCCCCCCCCCCCGACTGAGTCCTCTTGGCCCTATCCACAATTTCTGGTGTCTAGTGGTCCCCCAGCCAATATGAAGAATCCCCCGCTGACATTCACCCCATCCTCCATCCTGAATTTTAAATAACAATGTAGTTAAATGTCCCTGGTGTGTAGTGGTCCCACCCCCAGTTGATCACCAGCTCAATATAAAGAATGACACCCCCTCCTGAAATTGACAGCCCGCCCCCCGTCTTGCCCACCAACATCAATAATTTAATGTAAAAGAAAAAAAACTTGTTCTGGTGTCTAGTGTCTCCCCCCACCCTGTTCAGTAGTGAGTGTGACCCTACCCCACCCTACACCTCCCATCCAGGATCCCAGTGGGCCACCAGCCCAGCCCTTTACTCACCTCCATGGCCAGCAGCCCAAATGACCACTTTCAACAATGAGCCCGATTGAGTCCTTTCAATGAATGAACGCTCATGCTCTCAATCAATAAATGGCTCAGTCAGGCTCATTGATGAAAGCAGTCAGTTGGGCTGCTGGCCATGGAGATGAGTGGAAGGCTGTGCCGGTGGTCTGTTGGGGTCCTGGATGGGGGTGTGTGAGGTGGGGTAGGGTCACACTCACTACTGGACAGAATGGGGGGACCACTAGACACCAGGGAAGGTTTTTCTTTTCTTTTACATTAAATTACTGATGTTGGCGGGAATGACAGGGGATGAGGTGTCAATCTTGGGGGGTCATTCTTTATATTAGGCTGGCAATCAGCTGGGGGGTTGGGACAACTAGATACCATGGACATTTAAATACATTGTTATTTAAAATTCTGGATGGGGGATAGGGTGAACCTCGTTGGGGGGGTTCTTCATATTAGCTGAGAGGGTGGGACCACTAGACACCAGGGATTGGGGGAAGAAACTTTTATTTTAATGTTGCTGGCCAGGAGGATTCGGTCAGGAGGGGGAAAACACTTTATTTTTTTAATTTTTAAATATGCATGGATCATCCCCAGCCTTCAAATACAGAATTTCTCCTGTGGGTGATGAAATTCCACATTTCATTGTCGAAATTCCACATTTTATCGGCAAAATTCTGCATTTCGCACTCACAAAATATTGTGTCAAATGCTTGAATTTCATGAAATATTTTGCAGAGTGAAATTTTTCAATTTCATACAACTCTAGGTGTGCCACACAGGCAGAAGCAATTCACAGCAATTAGTGTATGGCTAACTCAGGGCAATATTCAGACAATTAGCATGCTCTACTGGAGTGCTCCATCTGAACATGAAGCTGTGCCTGCACGTATTGTACTTTAGTGACTTTGTGCTGCTCTGATACAGTTCAAGACAGAATATGGCCCACAGGAGCCAAGTGGAGATAGTGCATCCCAAATAGGATAGTGCTAGGTGTTCTGTTGGCCATCTTCAGCTCAAGCATGCTAATGAGCCCATTGGGTATGTAGGGTGCCAAAAGGACATTAGCATGTGTACAGTGCACTAGTGCCCATCCTGTCCAAGTTAAATTCACATGCCCCTATCCTGAGTGTCTAGTAGTCCAGCATCTCTGACTGCCTGCCTGGCCAAGTTAAATTTACATACCTCTATCCTAGTGGTGTAGTGGTACCACCCCACCACAATCACCCAATAGTACCTTGTAGCCATAGATATACTATAAACAGTATATATGAAACCTGTAGTCCTGTGTCCCCCACCCCCACCGCCAAAGAACAAGAGCCCCCCACCTGACCTGCCCAGTCTTGACCTTCCTCCCTGCACATCTTACCCAGTTGCCAATGCCACTGTATGGAAGTCAAGATGGCAACTGTCTCAGCCCTCTGCTCAACACCTTGGATGGCCACTGTTAGACAGGCATTCACATTTGTCCATTCTGTAGAAACAGCTATGATAGACTGGTCAGGACTTAATGCTGTCCTTAATGCTGACCCCTAGGTCTCTCTCCTTAGTTTTATGCACCACACTTTTTCCCTCCATACAGCAGTCCATTTTAGCATTCTTACTACCAATGTACATCACTTTGTACTTTTTTCCTTGATTTAGTTGACACAGTCTGGACCACTTTTTCAATTCCAATACAAGCTTAAAAAGCTTGTGTTGTAACATTAATTACAGCTAATCAATGTGCACAAATGTAATTTATTAACAGTTTTTTCACTCTCTAATTTTGTAATATGTGACTATTGACATATTGGGTATGCTCCTTCTGACAGCGACACCAACACAGCGACCTACCAACCCGTTGACAAAATCAACAGGTTGCCAACAGGTCACTGTATTGGTGCATCCAACACAGGGGCACACTGTCTCCCAGTCCCGTACCCCATCCCCGAATCAACTCCAACTGGAATTGGGAATCCTAAGTACAGGGGGTTTGGGAAAAATAGGACCGGGAGACAAACTGGATTTATGTCAACTGCAACTTGTGGTTGACATAAATCCTGTCGGTGAGATGCCAGTCAACAAAAGTGTTGTTGAACTGGCATCGTAGAGCTGGCTTTTTGAGGTTGCACCCACCTCTATATTAAAATGTGCTTATAAATTATTTCAGATTAACAAAACACTAAGACAGCACATATTTTTTTGTTTGTTTGCTGCTGACCATACCCTGATTAAGTGGTTCCCTGTAAAATTTAAAAAAGGTCAGCAAAATGTGCCACTATATCTAAAACCAATTTTAAGCAAAATAAGCTAAACATTGATAAAAATAGTAAAAATAGTGAGGTATATATCAAATCAGTTACATAACGAATTGCAGTGAAGTAAAGCATTTACCTCTACACATGAGTGGTAAGACCTTCATAATTAACTTGTTGCTTTGCCACTTGTGAAATATTGGTGTTACCACTCACTTGTGGAGATAAATGTGTTATTCCACTGGAACCCATTATGTTGTTCCTATTTCTCTTTTGTGCAGGGCAGATGGGGGCATGCATGTGTTTTTGTTTTACTTTCAAGAGCTGCTGACGCTTCAAAGAAAACTTTGAAAAATACAATAATTATGCACAGTTCAGCTTTCATTCTGTAAATAGTCTATAGATTTCTCCTCCTGATTATTTCTTACTGAGGAAAGTTACATGAGTACATAATCTTTATCCCTTAGAGTTCATCTGCCTCTATAGCTCAGGGGTTCTCAAATGGTGAGGCCAGCCTCCTTGGGGAGGCCCCAACTTGTTCCAGGGGAGGCTCAAGCAAGTGTGAAAAAGTACTGTATTTAAATTTTGAGTTTTATTTATTTTATGTGAAGAGATAAAGCAAATTGAAAGAGAATAGTAAGTGGATTTTATGTATTTATTTACTAATAAGTGACAAGGGAAGGTGAATGAGCGAAGACTCGTTTCAGGTGTATGCGGGGGAAGGGTAGGGAGTGAATACATTTCAAAAGTTAACTGCAAAAGAATCAAGAAATACACAATGAACAATAGTGCAAACAAATATGAACAACAAGCTAATAATGAGTGGTGGTAATTGATCAATTTGTAGACTGACAGCAAAACAGCCCAAATACAAGGGCTGAGCATAGAAGTGCTAAGAGCAATAGCAGGAAGGAGCAAAGTAATCCCAGAGAAATCGCTAGGAGCAGGGAAGGACAGGGAGAGGCAAATTATGTAGGAAGGTTATTTCATATACAGAGGAAAACAAGAAAGTGGTCTGACCCATGAAGGTAGTGCAACAAGGGGTAACAATGGTTCAAGAATGAAAATAGTGGAGCAAGTAGGCTGGCCTGTGGGGATGGTTACAATAAGCTGAATAATAATATTTGTTTATTTTATTTATTTGTTATTCAGATAACACCTTTGAGCACAGGAGCTCTTTTTCAAAGGTTCCACATCACTATAAGACAAATAACTAAATGTGAGCGAAGTATTCAAAGGGGTTTCAGTTTATTCATGGTGTACTGCGTAAATACAGTATGTTATTTTTCTTTGGGGAGGCCCAAGATTATTTCAGTTTTTGGGGGAGGCTCAAAATCTTTTCCATGGATTTGGGGAGGCTCACTGTGGCAAAGTCTAAGAACTATTGCTATAGCTTATTCCCTAATACAAGTCATAATCTTGTGTTGTGACATCACAACCTGTTGCTATGGGAGTAACTGTGATGTCACAAGAAGTGCATTATGACCTAAGGCTGGGAGAAAGCAGCAGGAATAGATAAACTCTTCAGGAGCAAAGATCCTGTTTTCATGCAGATGACCTCAGTAATAAATAATGAGGAGGAAAAAAAACGAACACATGTGAAACACAAGCTGGGCAGTATCTAAACATTATGTTTTGTTAAAGTTCTCCTGAAGGTGTCAGCTGCTCTTTAAGGATGTTTTGTGTTTATGCAAATGTGATGGTTTTACTATTTTTCCTGTGCATGACAAGAGATGAGGAGTTGTCATGTGACAGTGTTTCATTTGCATAATGAACTTTAGGTGCTATTTACACAGTGACCTGTGGTATGTTGTTTGTCAATGACATATTCCTGAACGATGGGTCATGCCCCCTTAACCTACACCCACATGTTTAGTCTGGTTGGATTGTTGATTCGTTTTGGTTCAGTCATATTTAGTTCAGTTTTATTTTGGGGTATGACACCAGTTCCAACATTAACATTCACAACAGTTGCTTTCTGTGTTTCATAGTAGTAACCAACAAACATTCAGAATGATTACACACAGTCTGCGTTAGTAATGCCAATTTTCATCTTGGCCCTACAGTATCTTCTAGAACAAGGAAGAAACCTACAGTATATAACAATATTAATTCTAACTGATAATGCAACACATTTTAAGCACATAAGTGTACACAAAGATAAGTAGCAAGGATTTAAAGCTACATATTGCAGACTAAATATAGAATTGTGAGACAAAAAAGTACTATAAGACAATATTTCCAATTGTAAGGGCTTTTAAGATGCAAAAACCTCTTCTGTCAACTAAAGCAAAGTAAAACAGGAGTACAAATTCTATCTTAAATCCAATGGTTATATATAAATGCAGCAAGTAAATAGATATCCTGAATCAAAATACATTGCAAATGTATTTAGCTATACATGGGTTAACTGTGTCCTGGATTTTAATAGTGTTCTGTGCATTTTGGATCTGTGGAGGGTTCACACTATGCAAAGTTGAACATATACAGTAGTATCACTACAACCCTAAACACAGTCAACCACCCTGACCCCCTACCCAAATAAAAGATTTACAGCCAAAACAGCACTTTTAAATTCTATTTAAATAGATTTGCTGTCTCTGGGAAAATGTTTCAAAACATTATTTACTTCCCATCTTTCTCCATTACTGAGGACCTCAGCATGAAAACAGGATTGCTGAGTAGCAGCCTTCATCTCAGCCTCTTGCTTTTCCATCCGCTGATTGGGGGAGTTTACATGAAGTGGGCACAACACCACCTTGTTCTGTACCATGCTGCACTACAGGGTTTACATATAACTAACTGGTAAGTATCAGAAAATTGCAACTAGGTATTTTAGAAAACTTTTTATTGACTTTATTTAAAATTTTTGCTTGTTTATGTTGATAAAGGTTTGCAAGCAAAATCACAATAATGTATTTTCAGAGACCCACATATTCAGATGAGATGTGTGGCACATCCCTGGATGCGCCACACATCCCCAGACTTGCATGGGCCATTGAGGGTGTGGCCATATTTTGAAGGCCACCGATGTGCTGTGCACAATATTGTGATGCACCTACAGTATATAAATGAGAGGTCCCTTATGCATATGCTGCACATCACAATATTGAAACCCTCCAAAACGTAAACTGGCCAGCTGCACTGACACACAGTTATGCTTTCCAAACCCTACCCTAACTATGTATGGTGTAGTTTGGCACCCTGCACACAGTCTAGGGCCAGGTAGACAGTCCCTCCCCCAAGCCCCGATCACACAAATAAGAAAAAAAAATCCTCCCTGATCTGTTATCCCTGGTAGTCCAGTGGTTCCCCCCTCCCCAGCCCTGATCCCACAAATAATATAAGAAATCCCTGATCTGTTACCCCTGCTAGTCTAGTGGTTCCCCCCTCCCCAGCCCTGATCACACAAATAATAAAAGAAATCCCAATCTGTTATCCCTAGTAGTCCAGTGGTACTCTCAACCCCAGCCCCACTCAAATAATAAAAAAAGCAATCTGTTATTCCTGGTTGTCTAGTAGCCCCCATCCCTACCCCATTAGGAAGTGACCTACAACCCCACTGCCCCCAACCCCATCAGAGCCAGCGATTGGCACAGCCCACCCACACCACCACAGCCAGACGTCGACTGAACTGTACAGAAACTCATACAATATACAGTACATGCCCACTGGGTCAACCAATGGGCAAGTACTGTATACCTAGGGGTGTGGCTAGACCAGCATCTATCCTTTTCCTCTCACATCAATACCCTATGTTTGTTTATTTGTTTATTGCATATTTTCGGAATTACAAACCTTTGAGTCACAGACTCATTTGCAAAGGCTCCACGTCGGTTACAGTGGTGGAGGGGAGACGGAGTACAAGGATACATACATAGTAAGGCAGTATACAGGAGAAACATACACACTCAAAATAATACACATGACAGTTCTGAACAGTGCAGTCCAGGCTTTATCTTAATACAGCAGTGACTGTAGCAGGGACATTAAGGGTATCATTTGTTAGACTGGGGGGCGTGTTATGTGGGATCCATGAGACCCTGTGTCGATTTTTAATGGAGGGCGTATTCTTGGGGTCCATGAGACCCTGTGTCAGATTTTTTTTTTTTTTTAATTTAGTGTGGTAAGGTAGCCTACTTAGGAGAAGAATAGCTAGCCACAGGCACAGGAATGGGATTCAGCTAGGTGGGCTTTGAGGCCTGCTTTGAAAAGGAGATGCTGTGTGACTGAGTGAGCCAAGGAGGTAGTGCATTAAGCCAACGAGGAGCGCGGTACAAAGCGATCTTTGACCCATTGATGTCCTACAGTGGGGACCCAGAATGAAGGATTAGAGGCAGTCGGGTATTGCGCCTGATGGGGGCTGGTCTGATTATTGGGAGAAGGCCAAGTGGGCGGTCTGAAGTTGTATTTTTAGCCAGGATACAGGTGTGGTAGTGTAGTCTTTGTTGGAGGTTTAGCCAGCCAGTCCAGGGCATATGGGTCACATGTATGAGTAAGCTGGTCACTGCGGTGACTAGTCGGCAGCTTTATTCAGGCGGTGTTGATACCTCGTAGTACCGTGAGTTCAGCCGATCCATATATCGATATCCCATAACCGATTAGGAGAGGATTGAGGCGGAGACTGCTAGATGCAAGGCCTGTGGGGGTAAACAGTGTTTAACCCGATACAGGATTCCCACCTTGTGTTAACAGCGGTGGAAAGAAGTTGGACGGTTCTATGGTAGGAGAGGAGGTATCTAAAGTGATGCCCAGGTATTTGAAGTTAGTGACGTGTTCAAGGGGGTGCCTTGCTTGTTGTTAATTAGTAGAGCCGATTGGCTGTGTGGGTTTTGTCGGTGCAAATAACATGGATTTAGTTTTTATAGTTGATGATCAGGCGGTGTTCATCGAACCACGATTCTAGCTCCCCAAAGAAACCCTGTAGGCTTGCTGCAGGTGCATGGTTGGGGGTGTTTCCAGAATATTACCGCATCATCCGCATAGAGAAGCATGTTTCCACTGCATGCCGTGGGAAGAGAGTTTAAAAAGAGGGAGAAGAGAAGGGGGCCAAGGATAGACCCCTGCGGGACCCCAGAGCACACTGCTTTGCGGGAGGAGATGGTGGTATTTACCCTAACTTGCTGAGACCGGCCTGATAGGTAGTCCCTGAACCAGGCAGTCGCCTCAGTGACCACATTTAGCTGTGGCATTACATGAAGCAACAGATCGTGACTGACTGTGTCAACGCTTTGGTGAGGTCCACGAAGATTGCACCTGCAACAGCTCCTTGGTCTAAGGCCTCGTGGATGAACGAGGTGAGCTCGGTCAGTGCGGTCACAGTGCTATGTCCTGTCCGGAAACCGTGCTGAGCATGACTAAGGAGGTTGTATCTAGTGAGTGTTCTGTAAACTGTCAGCGACTATTTTTCCAGCGCTTTAGAGAGCGGAGGAAGTATGGAGATGGGTCTATAGTTGCTTGGTAAGTGGGGTCTCCACTCTTCAAGATGGGAGTGATTAAGGCATTCTTCCAGGTTGAGGGAACTGACCGAGGCAGAGAGAGATTGAGAATTTTAGTGAGGTGGGGAAGTGTGACGTCCAGTGTCAGCCGAATGAGCTTTAGATCGAGTGAATCATTGCTGTACCGGAATTGGAAATTGCATTGGTAATGTAATGTTTGCTTCCGGCAGGAGATGGCTCTCAAGTCTGAATGGTAGTGAATCCGAGTTAGTGGGAGGTCGGGAGGGGGGCTGGGTGGAAGAAATTAGGGGAGGATACTGGAGAGGTCCGAGAAGGTGGTGTGAGGGCTTCAGCTACTACGGAGGGGTCTTGTGTATCTTCTCCGTTTACAGAGAGTAGGGAGGGGGAAGGGGAGCGTGAATTCCCATTTAGTTCTTTTACGTTGCTCCAGAATTTCTTCCGGTCTCCCCATGCGGAGGTAAGGGTTTGCTGGTAGTAGGATGCCTTTGCCTGTCGTATGGCCCATGTACATTTATTGCGGGCTGCTCGGTATAGTAGTCTATCATGTGTGCTTTGCGATTCAAGGGCCTTTTGCCAAAGGTTGTCCCGCCATTGGAGCAGGTTTAGTAGTGAGGGTGTGAACCAAGGGGTGGATCTGGTTTTCAGTACTTGTTTGGTGAGGGGCGCAAAAATGTCACAGGCCTTGTTAAATGTGGATATAAAGTGAGTGAGAGCAAAGTCTACCGACTGTGAGGTGTAAATTGGGAGCCAATCACAAGTAGCTAGATGGGCTATGAGTTTACGTAGGCCTCCTCTTTTTAGCTGTCTCTGCATGAGGATTAGCGGGGGGGTAGGGGTCAGTTGCCAGACCACCAACTGGTCACTGGGGAGTGGTCACTAATTGAATCTGAAGTACCGAGGCTTGGGAGAGGTTCGTGGCCTATTTGTGAAGATAAGGTCTAAAAGGGTGGAGGCCCGGTTCTGTTGTCCCTTCTGGTAGGAGAGGTGACTATCTGGGTTAGGTCATACGCTAGAGCTGAATCCTTAAAGCTGGACGAGGAGGGGATAGCCAGTTAACATTGAAATCACCCATTAGGATGAGTTCACTTGTATTAGGTAGGTTAGAGATTGTTTGGAGGATGGAATCAAAGGCGAGTTTTTGGTTTCTCGGGGGGATGTAGGCTGACGCGATGTATAGTGTTTTGGTGCCCAGACTGAGTTTGACAATTAGTGTCTGGGCGCCATATTGGGGTGCAGGGGTGTTAACTTCAGTGGCTTGGAGAGGGGATTTTACATAAAATGCACAGCCGCCACCCCTCTTACTGACCCTATCGGTCCTGAAGAGAGAATAATTACGCAGGGGGACGGCCTTATTTGGTATTTTCTCTGACAGCCAGGTCTCCGAGAGGGCTATGATGTCTGGTGTATGCTGGGCAACCCAGCCTTGGAGAAGAGTGAGTTTTTTTGGTAGGCTGCATATATTTAGAGTTGCCAGGAGTAGTCTGCCCCTGGAGTGGTTAGGGGGGGCCTTTGTGCTGGGTGGTCCTGGGTTGGGGTGGATATTGCCCGATAGCAATAAAAGCAGGAGGGTGTGCCGTAGGATGGCCAACCTGCAGTGCTTGGAGGAGTGTCGTTGGGATTGGTATGATGAGGGGCTTTTAACACTGGAGGTCGGGATAGGTAGACTGTGAAAGGCACAGGCTTGAAGGGCTATGGAGGTGTGGGGGTGGTTAAGGTGTAAGTCGAGGTGTTGGGGGGTTGTGGTCTTGGGAGGTGGTGTAGTGCTAAGGTGCAGTGAGTAGGATGTCTGGGTGTAAGGGTTAGAGAGAGCATGAGGTAAGGGCAAAAGGGACCCGTTTGACTAGCTTGGAAGTGTTGCTGAGAATGGGTCTGTAGTCATTATTGGCAAATAGGTTAAGAATGGAAATGTTGAGGTAATGTGACATTGGTGCCTCTAGGGGGGGTAGCAGATCATATTGTTGGATCCTGGAAACCAGGAATGCAGCTAGTAGGAGCGACAGCATAATAAATTTTGATAGAGAAAGTTATATTTCAGTGGCCTCTAGTGGTAGCCTAATATAACCTGCAGCTGGGAAAGTGAGCTGATAGGTTTTTGTTCACGTCACCTGACTAACCTTCCCTATAAATTTGAGAGCCGACCAAGGGTGGTGGTGGGGGCGGTGGGGAGCCGAACGCATAGCGTTCGGCGGGGCCTCTCCTGAGCCCTAGACTGCAGCGTGTGTTGGGAGCGCAGGGAGCCGTTTGGAAAAGGCGCCAAAGCCAAAAATCAGAGGAGGCAAGCAGCTTCACTCCTCCGGTCGTGACTGCTGCGAGAATCCCAGGTGAGATTACCTTGCCGTTGGCTTGTCCGGTAGGGAGGGCTTCCAGCACCGGCCCTCGCGACCTCAGTCCTCGGGGAAGGGGGGTGAAATCTTGCCGTTGGCTTGTCCGGTAGGGAGGGCTTCCAGCACCGGCCCTCGCGACCTCAGTCCTCGGGGAAGGGGGGTGAAATCTTGCAGTTGGCTTGTCCGGTAGGGAGGTCAGCACGGCCCTCGCGACCTCAGTCCTTGGGAGGGGTGAAATCTTGCCGTTGGCTTGTCCGGTAGGGAGGGCTTCCAGCACAGCCCTCACGACCTCAGTCCTCGGGGAGGGGTGAAATCTGCCGCTGGCTTGTCCCAGGGAGGGCTTCAGCACCGGCCCTCGCGACCTCATCCTCGGGAGGGTGAAATCTTGCCTGGCTTGTCCAGTAGGGAGGGCCGAGCACCGCCCTCGCGACCTCAGTCCTCGGGAGGGGTGAAATCTTGCCGTTGGCTTGTCCGTGAGAGGGCTTCCAACACTGCCCTCGCGGCTCCAGTCCTCGGGGAGGGTGAAATCTGCCATTGGCTTGTCCGTAGGGAGGGCTTCCAGCACCGGCCCTCGCGACCTCAGTCCTCTCGGGAGGAGGTGAAATCTTCCCGTTAGCTTGTCGGTGGGAGGCTTCCAGCACCCCGCCCCGACCCTGTAGTCCGGGAGGGGGTGAAATCGTTGGCTTGTCCGGGTAGGGAGGCTTCAGCACCGCCTCGCGACCTCAGTCCTCGGGGGACTATGTGCAAAACTATGCCCCAAACTAGGTTTCTTGTACAAGCTTAAGGCCTCCCTCTCCCTCACTGTGCGCAAGCAATTATTAGTCAAACTCATTATGCCTCTTTTCGATTATGCCGACATTGTCTTCAGTGCCTCCCCTGCAACTCCTGGTTAAACAACTAAAAAAAAAACAAAAAAAAAAACCTACCTTATCTAGATTGGACATTGTTCTCATTTTGCCGCTTTGCTTTGAACTTCCCCCCTCGAACACACAACTGCTCTCTCTACTCCTCTCTATCCCTCTCTTCCCTTACTCGCAGCCGAAACTTACACTCTCTCACATTCCTAGCTAAATACTGGTTAGAAAATCTCCCAAATGTACATCACCAACCTCCTCTTCCCTGTTTTTCCCTCCCTGTACAGCTTAAGGTCCAGAGATCTGTGTACCTTTGAACTGTCCCATCCATGATTAGTCGTGGGTTACCAATCCTTCTCCTGCCACCTCCCTAACTTATGGAATCAGCAAACTGCATCCCTACGTAACTCCTAAAGGTTTTCAAGCAGCTGCTCCAAAGGTTAGACTCTAGCCTATGCTCTTGTCCAATCCCATGCCCACAGGCTACTCTGACTGACCACTCCGCTCCTGCGGCCTGTTAGCTCCAATCTACTGTGTCTCTCCCATTGATATGAACAGCCTTACTCTCTCAGCAGACATCTGCTGTGATAGCTTAACTTTCTGTTCCTTTCAATTATTTTTTTTGTTTCTGGTACACTGTACTATATTATGTCTGTTTCATATTATTCTGTTTGGTCACGCTGTACACTGCATGTATCATTGATCCTTTTGTTGTAAATATTTTTTCTACTATGTTGTTAATGCAATGTTAAACTCCTCCTTTTCCCTTTTCCCCAGGTCACACCTGGAAACAAGCCTCGGCTCAGTGTGCCTTTCCTGGCTACCAAAATTTTAAATAAATAAACTACTAGACTACCAGGAATAACAGACTGGGGATTTCTTTTATTATTTGTATGACTGGGGCTGGTGAGGGGGAACCACTAGACTACCAAGGATAACAGATTAGGGTATTCTTTTATTATTTGTGTGATTGGGACTGGGAAGAGGGAAACCACTAGACTACCAGAGATAACAGTTTGGGGATTTCTTTTATTATTTGCATGATTGGGGCTGGGGTGGAGGGAGCCACTAGACTACCAGGGATAACAGATTTGAGACTGTATTATTGTGATATGGATAGCTGGGGGTTGACTGGAGCATTCTGGTCACCTCCAGTGCTAGGGAGCAAGTGCTCCTGGACGCGATCTGGGAGGGTCTCCTGACACAGTTCGTTAATGTACCTACTAGGCTAAAGAACACTTTAGATCTGGTATTGTCGAATGGGGAGGCTGTAAGGGAAATAAAGGTGGAGGATCCACTAGCCGACAGCGATCACCAAATGGTGTGGTTTAATATCACGATGTGCGGGGAGCCAGAGAAATCAGTAACTCAGGTGGTAAACTTCAGGGGGGGTGGACTTTGGGAGAATTCAGGAAGTACTGAAAGGGAAACTGGAGGGCATAAGGCAGGAGATGGACGTGGAGCAGAAATGGGATATTATTAAACAGGGGATTACAGAGGCAACAGAAACCTGCACCAAGACACAAAGTAAGAGGGACAGAGCAAGAAAACCATGCTGGTTGAACAGCGAGGTTGTGGAGGAGGAGAGGGAAAAATGAGTGGTGCACCAGAGGTGTAGGAGGATGGGGAAGGAAGTGGACAGGGAGGAACATGCAAGATGGTCCAGGGAGGTGACCAGAAAAGTGAGAGAAGCCAAGGCCCAGAGGGAGCTGAGATTAGCATAGGGAATTAATGGGAGGAGAAAGACTTTTTCAGATACATCAGGGAGAAAAGAAAGTGCAAGGAGACAATAGTGAGGATAAAAAGGGTTGGGGAGTGGATGGAAAAGGGGGAGGAGTAGAGAAGCACTGAATGAATACTTTTGCTTAGTGTTCATGGAAGAAAAGGGGGACTGCTACCACCATGGGCTGGGAGGGTGGGGACAGGGGAGAGGAGGCGACAGATGGAAGAATTGAGGCAAGTATGTGGAGGGGCCTTAGACAAATAGCTCACACGGTAACCTTCTCAGAGGTGCTGCCTGTCTATGGCATGGGTGAGGCTAGGGTGCTCCACACCATGGGATTCAATCAGTGTTTGAAAAACTGGTGCAGAGCTCAGGGATTTGGCTTCATTGGGGACTGGGGGTCCACCTGGAGGGATGCAGGCCTATACTGGCATGATGGTCTCAGTCTGTCCAGGAGGGGAACCAAGATCCAAGGAGATAGGTTTAAATACTTCATTGGCAAGCATTTAAACTAGCCAAGGGGGGAGGCACTGGAAAGGAGCAGGGAAATCCTATCCCCCCGACAAAATCAGGGTACTAAGTGAGGTAGACACCAACATAGAGATGTCGATAGGGAGAAGCGAAGGGGTAAATGGAGAAAGTGACAAGTGCAATAAGGACAGGGATGGGGCAAAAAGCGATAAGGTCATCAAGAAATGGAGGGTAATGAGTACCAACACCCGTAGTCTGGGCAACAAGCTCCCTGAACTGGTGGCCTTGATGAAAAAGGGATGCCTGGATATCATAGCAGTCACAGAAACATGGTACACAGAGAACCATGACTGGGATGTTAACATACCAGGCTACACAACCTACAGGAGAGACAGGGAGGGCAGAAGAGGGAGGGACTAGCTCTCTATGTAAGGGAAGGGATAAAAGCAATTGAACAAAAGAGTAAACAGGGAGGAGAGGAGGCACTGTGGGTCACCTTAGAGACTGGAAATGGCACCACAATCCACACAGGGGTTGTATACAGACCCCCATGTCAGGGGAAGGGAATGGACAAGGATATGATAGAAGGCATACTTAGGATGGCAGAGAAAGGGGAGATACTATTGATTGGGGGATCTTAATATGCCAGATGTTAACTGGAGCACCTTTGCTGCAACCACATCCAAAAGCAGGGCCATTCTTGATACCCTTGAGGTGGCATGCCTCAGACAGCTAGTTTTGGAACCTACTCATGAGGTAGCAATCTTAGACCTCATACTCTCAAATGGGGACAGTGAGAGGATCTCAGATCTAGAAGTGGGTAGCCATTTGGGAACAAGTGACCACCAAACAGTGAGGTTCACAATAAACTCAGCTACAGAGTCAAGCCATACAAAAGTGAGGGTTCTGAACTTCAGGAGGGCTGACTGCGGCAAGATGGGAGAGTGCCTTTGAAAAGCACTAGCAAACAGGCTAGAAGGAGGGTGGAGCAACAATGGGGAAATATCAAAACTGCCATCACAGAGGCAACAAGCCTTTGTGTGAAGCAAATAAACAAATCAAAATGAAAGAAAAAGCCACTATGGTTCTCAAAAGAAGTGGCGGTGAAGGTTAGGGAGAAAAAGATTGCATTTAGGAAGTATAAGGAAACACAGAAGGAGCAGGACAGAGAACTGTACCAGTTAAGGTAGAAGGAAGCAGGGAGAGTAGTCAGAACAGCAAAGGCATAAACTGAGGAAAAGATAGCCAACTCGGTTAAGAAGGGGGATAAAACCTTTTAAAGATATATCAGGGAGCGTAGAAAGAC
The DNA here is from genome assembly GCA_016271365.2 of Neoceratodus forsteri. NCBI lineage: Eukaryota > Metazoa > Chordata > Ceratodontiformes > Ceratodontidae > Neoceratodus > Neoceratodus forsteri. The sequence continues at coordinate 380,607,343 of CM057449.1, forward strand.
AAAGGGAGGGATAGTGAGGCTGAATAGAATTGATGGTGGGTGGGCAGAGAGTGACAGTGAAAAAGCAGGGATACCAAATGAATACTTCTGTTCAGTATTCACAAAAGAGGAAGTGGGGGAGGTGCCTAATCCAATTAACAGAAGCACTCTGAAGGGGGGGGGGAGTTGATCCCAGTCCTTTCACAGAAGAAAGGGTTCTGAAAAAACTCCTAAAGCTGAAGGTGGACAAAGCAATGGGGCCAGATGGAATTCACCCAGAATTCTAAAAGAATTAAGCAGAGAACTAGTGACACCACTGACTACCCTTTTTAACAAATCATGGGAGGATGGTGTGGTACCTGAGGACTGGAAGAAGGTTGATGTGATGCCCCTTCACAAAAGTGGGACCAAGACAGAGGCAGGAAACTACAGACCTGTCAGTTTGACCTCTGTGGTAGGGAAAGTGATGGAATCACTTCTGAAGGAAAGAATTGTTGAGTATCTAGAGGCCAGTGGGGCACAGGATCCAAGGCAGCATGGGTTCACAGCAGGAAGGTCATGTCAGATGAATCTAATTGATTTCTTTGAGTGGGTGACCAAAGTAGTAGACCAGGGAGGGGGCTGTGGACATGGCCTACCAAGCCTTTAGCAAGGCATTTGACACAGTCCCACACAAAAGATTAGCAGTCAAATTAACCAGCCTGGGAGTGGGTCCCAAGGTGGTAGCCTGGGTAAAACATTGGCTGAACAACAGGACACAGAAGGTAATTGTAAATGGAGTCCACTCTGAGGAAAGAGGGGTTACTAGTGGGGTACTGCAGGGTTCAGTACTGGGTCTAGTCCTTTTTTAATGTCTTTATAAGTGACATTGCAGAAGGACTGGAAGGAAAAGTATCCCTCTTTGTAGATGGCACAAAGATCTGCAACAGGGTTGATACACAAGGAGGCATGGAAAGGATGAGAAGGGACTTGGCAAGGTTGGAGGAATGGTCAGAAGTATGGCAGCTTGGATTCAATATAAAGAAGTGCAAAGTAATGTACCTGGGAAACAAAAACCCAGGGGAAGATTACACAATGGGGGGGGGTAGTAACAACAACAAAAATGGAAAGAGACCTGGGGGTAATCATATCAGATGACCTGTAGGTTGGCAAGCAATGTGAAAAGGCAATAGGGAGGGCTGGGGGGATACTGGGATGTATAGGGAGAGGCATCACTAGCAGAAAACAGAAAGTTGTTATCTCCTGTACAGACAGTTGGTGAGACCATCTGAGTCCAGTTCTGGAGACCCGCTCCGCAAGGACATAGACAGAATGGAGGCAGTTCAGAGGAAGGCAACTAAAATGGTGCAGGGTCTGCAAGAGAAGCCACATGAGAGAGACTAAAGGAGCTTAATATGTATACCCTTGAGGAAAGGAGGGAGAGGGGGACATGATAGAAACTTTTAAGTACCTCACTGGAATCAACAAAGTCCAAGAGGGTAGCATCATTCAGAAAAAGAGATGTGCAAGAACAAGGGGACACAATTTGAAGATAGAGGGGGGATGGCTCAGGGGCAATGTGAGGAAGTATTTTTTCACAGAGAGGGTGGTGGATGCATGGAACAGCCTTCCTGAGGAGGTTGTGGGGTCTAAAACTGTGGGAGAATTCAGGAATGCATGAGACTGACATAAGGCAATTTTTTTGGGGGCGGTAGGAAGAAATAGGCTGTTGGTTAAATCGGATCTGAAGCTTATCCTCTAGGTAGGGAAATGGGCAGGCTAGGTGGGCCAAGCAGTCCTTATCTGCCATCAAAGTCTATGTTTCTATGTTTCTAAGTAGAGTCCATTGAGGGACTGTGGGCACTGAAGGTGGACAAGGCACCAGGGCTGGATGGTATCCACCCCGGGGTGCTAAGGGAGATGGCAGAGGTGTTGGCGGAACCACTGGTGGATCTATATAGCACCTCACTGGAGTCAGGATATGTGCCACCGGACTGGAGGATGGCACATGTAGTACCATTACACAAGAGCGGGCCAAGGGATGAACTGGGTAATTATTATCCGGTAAGTCTCAACTCCATAGTGTGCAAACTCATGGAAATGATGCTAAAGGAAAGACTGGTGTTGTACCTGGAAGACAATGGCCTCCAGGATGTAAGGCAGCATGGGTTCATTTCAGGGAAGTCTTGTCAAACCAACTTGATACAATATTATAACTGGGTGACAGGTGAGCTTGATAAGGGTCATGCGGTGGATGTTTTTTACTTGGATTCAGCAAGGCCTTTGATTTGGTGCCTCATGGGCGGCTTGGGGGGAAGCTAACTGGTGTAGGGATGGGGCAAAAATGATGAACTGGATTACAAGCTGGCTGAGTAGGAGGCTGCAACAGGTGGTGGTGAGAGGGGAGCTCTCAACTCCAAGGCTAGTGATGAGTGGGGTGCCACAGAACTTTGGGCTGGGGCCAGTATCATTTGGGCTCTTCATATCAGACACTGCACATGGGGTGGTGAGCAAGGTAAGTCTGTTCACTGATGACACCAAAATCAGAGCAGTGGTGGATGGAGGGGAGGGATGGAAGCAGCTGCAGGGGGACCTAAGAAAGCTAGAAGAGTGGTCAGAGAGGTGGTAGCTGGGGTTCAATGCAAAGAAGTGTAAGGTTATGGACTTTGGGGCCAAGAACACAAGGAGAGAATACTGACTGGAGGGGAGGGCGGTTAAGCTGGGGATCACTTAGGAGGAGAAGGACCTAGGGATAATGATAACAGGGACGATGAACAACATTGCCCAGTGCAGGAGAGTGGCTGCAAAAACAAACAAAATGCTGGGGTGCATAGTGAGTGTTTTTTTGTCCAGGCAAAGAAAGGGTAATCTTGCCTTTCTACAGGTTGCTGGTAAGGCCGCACTTAGAGTATTGTGTGCAGTTTGGAGGCCACACCTAAAGCGTGATATCAGACTACTGGAGGGGGTGCAGAGGAGGGCAACAAAGATGATATGTGGAATGGAGGGGGGAGAGACTATGAGAGCAGGGTGGGAGACCTGAATATGTACACTCTGGAGGATAGAAGGGACAGGTGGGACATGATAGAAACATTCAGGTATCTGAGGGGAATTAATAAGGATGGGGCAGACAGGGTCTTTAGGCTAAGGAGGGAGAGGACACCAGGGGCATGGGCTAAGAATAGAGGGGGGGAGATTTAAGAGGGAAATGAGAAGACACTATTTCACAGAGAGGGTGGTAGCAAAATGGAACACACTAACAGAATGGGTGGTATGATGTTAATCTGTGAACAGCTTCAAAGGGCATGGGACAGGGAACAGGGGGAGTGAGGGTGGGGAAGGTGGGGGTGGCAGTGGGATGATAAAGGAGGGGTAGTGCAGCTGCAGGCTAGGGGTGCTAGCTGCACACTCAAACAGACTTGAATGGGCAGTGGTCTATTTCTGCTAGCACATTCATTAGTTCGCATGTTCGTATGGGGCTGGGGACTGGCCCAGTATATTTCCTGCCAGCACAGACATGCAGGTTAGCCCATAATAGACGCATAAATGACCTTTGGGCGTGCACATACCTAATGGACTCATCTGCATATTTAGGGCAGAATATGGCCCAGGCTGTGGTGGTATACAGGTATGTCCCACGCATTCCCCTATGGGCGGTCTTCAGCCTCACACTGTGGAAGTGTTGCTCCATACGTGGTGGCTGCTTGCTATGCACTGCACATCCAGGGTCCTGATATTCAAACAGATTTTGCGATCGCATAATCTGTTTGAATATGGCTCCAGAGTCAGCCAGCGCATTTTGTTCGTGTGGCATATCTGTTTGCGTGCGCATCTGGACGGCTCTGAATATGTCCCCTCTGAGTACCTTATTGATCTTTTGAAAAATATTATTCTGCGTTATCACTAAACAGCAACATCATGTTAACTGCTGATTAACACTAGTATATATTGTGTTGTTACTAATAGACAACTGCATTAAAGTTTTCTTAAATGTGAAGAAAACATACAGAAAAAAACATTAAGCATTATTTTACATGAAAATCTCTATCAATATAGAAGCAGTGTCATCTAGTGGTAAGAGCACTGGCATCGGAACTGGGAGATCCAACCTCAGCAGAACAATACACTCACTGTAAGACCATAGGCAAGTTATTTAGTTTCCCAGTGCCACAGCCCACTGAGCTGTGGAAATGGGTAGCAGTAGGACCCAACTGGAAATAAGATGTTACATTTCAGCAAGGCTATCTTGGATAAACCAACTGTAAAATAAAATTAAGAAAATAATTAACCTCTAAGTGCTCCAGTCCACCTAGCTGTGGAAATGGGTAGGAGCAAGGCCACACTGGCAATGAGATATTACATCTCAGCTGGGCTACTGAGGGTCAATAAATTGTAAGAAAAAAAAGAAACATTAAAAAGGTGAGAAAGGAAGTTAGTTTTAAAAGCATTTCTATAAGCACTGTAGTTATGTGGCAATTATCAGCTACATGTAAACTCTTCAATATAGTATTGTATAATACACTATAAGCATGTTTTACTGTTTTTTATAACTTGTTTTTCACACTTTACAGTGTTAAACAGCAACTCTGCACATAAGTATGTGCTTTTATAAATAAGAAATTTCAGTTGTTACAATTCACTACAGAATAGATATTTTCATTTTCGATGTCCCATCCCTAGATTCACAGCACATCTTGGTAGTCCATCTGAAAAGTCTGTATCGAAAACATTTGAAAACATTAGCCTCTCCCCTGTTCATCTCACAGTGCCTTTCTTTATGACATCATATTGCTCATCATGACAACAAACTGTGATGTCACAAACAACAAATGTGTGGTTAGCAGGGGAGAGTCAGATACAGTTTGAAAGGCTCAGTGAAATAATTGCTGCATTTTCTACAATATTTAGTAGGCCAACAGCAGAGGAAAGTGAATAAGAATAACAAATAACTAGAAAATGATAACGTTAAAACATAATTGCTGTAAATCTAGAGTTTTTAAGCTTTTTATTATAATACAGAGTTGCTCTTTCAGAATAACATTCCTCAGCAGAATGAAGTGGAATCAGTTGTCCTTCACACTCTAGAATGTTAGGGTTCCATGTCAAAACCACGAAAAGAAAAACACCGCAGTCATACAACAGCTCTGTGAGAATAAATGAATAAAATTTGCAAGGAGGAATTTGCAAGGGGTTTTAACAACATTTTTAAAATAAAATCCTCCTGAAACAAATTCTGTATTGAAAATTGGAAGTTTTTACAACAATCCTATGGAAAATAGTTGCCCAAAATTCATTTATTTGACCACACACTTTTTCGGATGCATGATATTGATGGGATACAGAATGTGAAGAACAACTTTTCCCAGGTCAAATAATCAGACTTGGGCTAGCAAGTTATATGAATGGGAGCTGTGCTACCCCTGACTCAGCTGCCTGAGAATGAATCATCACATAGTAGTAGTAATATAAAATGTTATTTTTACACAGGCATACATTGGTACATTTACACCATTAGGTCTTCAAAGCCCTATTTACAAGGTTGTCCTGTTTCAGGTAACAATTGAAACGATCATAAACAATATAGACAAATTAACATAAAATTAAACAACACAAGCATTAGAAAATCAAATCCACCATTTCCCTCTCTGCCCAGCACTCCTACAGAGCTCTCAGAAACGGCTGCACGAAGGCAATCCGTTCTGCCAAGGCCGACTATTTTAAATCCCATCTCTGGTCTAACCAACACTTACTGTCCAGTTTCTTGCACTTTATTCGCTCCCTCCTGGATACTCCCTCCCAATTGCCCCCCCCAAACTCTCTCCATAGATGGTACTCATTTCTCTGATCCCTCTACAACTGTCAACATCTTTAATAAATTCTTCACCACCTACATGCTTTCTGACCCTACCTCCCCTGCAGCTCAAGACCTGAGACTGCCTCCCCCTCTAGTGGTTTCAATTTCCTGCTGGTCTCGCCACATGAAGTACTCCAAGCTCTTCTGTCTTTAAACCTCTCCAAGTCTAGCCCAGACGGCCTTCGCCCTAGGCTCCTCTGCATCTCCACCCCTATGATTGCCTCCCCCCTCACACAAGTGTTGAATCTCTCATTCTCCTCTTGCACTATCCCTACAGCTTGGAAAACTGCTAAGGTTCTCCCCCTCCACAAGGGTATTGACCCCTCCACCCCAGGTAATTATTGACCCATTGCACTCCTCCCCTCTCTTGCAAAAGTGCAAGAGTCTTTGGTTTTAACCAGACTAACTGATTTTGTATCATCCACAAATTTTCTCTCTCCTTATCAGTCTGGGTTTGGCAAACAACAATCCGCAGTCTCCTTCCTCCCATGGGTGACAAATAATATCTTATCTGAAATGGAGAAAGGGCTCATCACTGCAGCCATCTTCATAGATCTAGCAAAAGCTTTTGACTCCATTTCTCACCATTTGCTCCTGAACAAGCTCCACTCTGCTGGTCTGCCCACCCCCACAGTTAACTGGTTTGACTCTTATCTCACTGGTAGATAAAAATCCATCCAGGTGTGCTCCACCTGTTATCCCCCTTCCCCATCCTAGCCAGAGTCCCTCAAGGTTCCATCCTTGGGCCCATCCTCTTTTCACTCTTTATTAACGCACCCCCTACTGTTTGCACAAAGTCCCAAATACGCATGTACACTGATGACATCATCCTTGATATCTCTGGTCCCACCACCACTGCTGTCCAATTACCCCTTCAAAATGACTTTGACACAATCTTAGACTGGTTTCATGCAAATCACCTGAGAGTTAATACAAAAAAAAACTGTCTCCATAGCATTTGGCATGTGACAAAAACTAGACAAGCTACAGTCACTACCCACTTTCTTCACTCCGTGTTGGTCCGCACTACACACAGTCTCCACCTTCAAATACCTGTATGTCTGGCTTGACCCCTATCTTGATTTCTCCTCACATATAGCTGCAAACATGTCTAGACTCTGTCCCAAGCTAGGCATTCTCTATAGGAACAAAGATTGCCTCCAACCCCCATGTCTGCCTAGAGCTAGTAAAGAAAATGATTATACCAGCCTTCGATTATACAGATGTTATCTGCAGCACTACCCGGCCACATCCCTTTCCAAGCTTGACACCCTCCTAAATTTCTTTTGTCGTTTGGCCTCCAAATCCCTTCCCCGCACTTATCACTGATCCCTTTACTTCTCTCTCAACATCACACCATTACCTCAGTGTTGACTGACCCATTGCCTGGCCTTTTACGCCAAATACTGGATGGGATACCCCCCATCTCTTCTTCTTCATCTCCCCTACCACCCTCTTCTCCTACCCTCTTTGCTCCAGGGACTCTCACTCCTTCTCCTTGCCCTATCCCTGTCCCCCTCAGGGCTGGAAGGTTTTTCCTACCACCTTCCCTGCCTCCTGCCACCCATCAATTCCTTCTCTCTCTGGCCTAAAGCAGCTGCTTCATACTCCCCTTCCCCCTGCTCTTGCTCTGCCTCCCCCAAAGCCTCCTAATCCCTTTTCTCCCTGCAACCACCTGGAAAACTCCCCTGTTCTGCCCCTTCTGATTATCAACCTGCCTTGCTTGTTTCTTGCTGGCCACCTCTGTACTTAAAGCATATAGTAGCATTCATTGGCCTTCCACCATACTGGTACAATGTGAAATGTATTTTTGCTTTTGTTTCATACTCACATTATTGTAATTTGAATATTAGCTTCATTGTTTGTTCTTGCCTTATGGGGGCACTCTGCTGCTCCCTCTCTGTCTGTACTGTTTTACCCATGCTTCCCTGGGTTGCACCTGGAAACGAGCTCCAGCTCAGTGTACCTTTCACGGTTACCAAAGTTTAAATCAATAAATAAAACTATGTAATAAAAGCATGTGAAGGCTCATGTTATGAAAGTGCAGTGTGGCTTTAATTCCAATTTCATGGCAGTATTGAAAGCCTTTGGTTTAGGGGACAGTACTTTAATTTTTGGATCAATATAATTCCAGAACTTTGCCACTGTCTGTGTAAATATCATATTTCCATATCTGTTCTTTGGTATGGCTTCTTCATATATTCTGTTCCTATTGAATCTAATGTTATATTTATTTTGAAATTTCCCTAGTAAGCTTATTGGTTTATTTTGGTTGAGTGTATTATTTACCAGTCTAGCCCAAATCAGTTTGCTTCTATTTTCTATTGTAGTCCATCCTTCCTTCTGTTCTTCGGTCACTCTACATCTCCTAACCTCCATCACTTCCCTTGCTCATGCTGGGGAATTATTCATCCTAGATGACTTCAATATAAATTGGTTGTCACCTAAAACTTCCAAAACGAAAAATGAAATCAGAGCCCTAAACCTCTCCCTACTGTTCTCTGAATGCACCCACCCAAACCGCAAGACACAACAACACTCTCTATTCGACTGGGCCCTTATCTCCCACCCTCGCTGTGTCATCACCTCTGGCATCCTCCCCGATGCTGTCAGTGACCATAACCCAATATTCATAGATAGGAAAGTCCACAGAACTAAATTGCCACACAAAACCATATAACTGTGCTCTTTCAAGTCTCTTGACCTCGAACCTCTCTTGAGTAACCTTGCCACTTCTGACTGGTCCGCCCTAACCTCCTTCCTCTCAGTTGATAAGGCCCTTGCCTACTTTAAAGAAATCATTCTTGTAAACTGGAATGCCTTTGCCCCACTCAAACAAACCAGAGTCACAGGTAACCACTTATTATGGATAACCGCTGAACTTCTGGCCTGTCTCAGGGCTAGAGATCGAGCCTGGAAGCATCATAAAGCTACCCAGCATCCTAGTGACCTCGAAAACTCCTGCATGCTCAGAAACACTTGCACCAGGGCTACAACATTAGCCAAGTCCAAATATTTCAAATCTGCCTTCATCACTAACAAAAATTCCCCTTCAAAGTTCTGGAAAGGGGTGCACACCCTATTTACCCCTTCATCTCGAACACCACCCCCAGTACTTAAAGTAAATAGCTCACTAGTGTCTGACCCACCAGCTGTAGCTGCAGAATTTAACTCCTACTATACCTCCTGTGCCACTGAGCTACTGAAATCCCTCCCCTCCTACCCATCCCCCTCCCCACCCTCTACTGGTGCACCCCCTCCACCACCCTCCCACCTTCCCTTTTCTTTCGCTACAGTAACCCCCAAAAATGCCCTAAGTGCCCTCCTCACCATTGACCCCTGTAAAGGTGCCTCCCCTGATGGCCTTGACCCAAAACTCCTCTCCTTCTCCACTATGGCCATTGCCTACCCCCTCTCAATAATCCTCAATCTCTTCTTCTTGGAAACATGCTGTGGTCCTCCCTCTATCCAAAGGGTGTGACCCCTCATCCCCTGGCAACTATCGCCCCATTTCTTTCCTCCCTCCCCTTGCCAAGCTTCAAGAACACATTGCCCTCACCCAACTCACCTCTTTTCTATCTGATACCTCCTTTTTCACCCTTTTCCAGTCTGGTTTCAAGAAAAAACACTCAACCACCACCTCTCTCTCCTACGGCTCACAGACTCCATACTAACCAGGATGGACAATGGGCAAATTACCTCTGCCATTTTTGTCGACCTGGCCAAGGCTTTTGACACTGTCTCTCACTACCTTCTCCTCAACTCATTTCCAGCAGCTGGCCTGTCTCCATCTGCCACAAACTGGTTCAAGGCCTACCTTATTGGTAGAACAAAATCAGTTAAGATCTTATTTGGCACTTCCCTGCCCCTCCCGATTAGCACTGAAGTCCCCCAGGGCTCAGTATTAGGGCTCCTCTTATTCTCCATCTTCATAAATGACCTTCCCTCTACTTTCTCCCCATCCTCCACTACACATATTTATGCAGATGATACAGTCCTGTATGCATCTGGCTCCTGTCCTGTTGAGGTTACAACCAGCTTACCTCAAGACTTTGACAAGGTTCAGCTCTGGTTTGCTAACCATAAACTTTTCCTCAATGCCAAAAAGACTGTCTCCATGATCTATGGCACAAGGCAGAGACTCTCTAGGCTTCACTCCCTACCCACTTTTCACAGCCTTGAGGGGACTTTACTTGAAGACACGTCCTCCATCAGGTACTTCAGTGTTTGGTTGGATCAACACCTAAACTTCTCTGGACATATTGACGTCATCCAGATAAAACTGCTCCCCAAGCTTGGTGCCTTGTTCATGAACCGTAGTTGCATCCCTCCTATAGCTAGGTATGAACTTGTTCAGAAGATGATACTGCCCATTTTCAACTACTGTGACGTGGTCTATGGTGCTGTCACAAAGTCCTCCCTGGCCGGACTGGACACCCTCTTCAATTCCTTCTTCCGCTTTGCCCTGGATGCCCCCCCCTCGCACCCATCACTGCAATCTTTATAGTGCCCTATCCTTCCCCTCTCTTACAAACAGATGACTCTCCCACTATGCTAAATTCACCTCCTAACACTGGTTGGGTGAGCTCCCTTCCTACCTCACTTCCTCCTTGTAACACCCCTCCCTTCCCTTAGATCAACTGACTCCGTGACTCTGGTTGTTCCACTCAGATCTACCCAAATCATCCAATCCAGTTACTCTCACAGCCACCCAAAATGTGGAATCCCCCAACTCCGCACTCATCCTCCATCAACTCCATCAACTCTGCCCTTAATAATTACCTTGCACCTAGCTGCTCCTGCCATGTCTCTTCCTAATTCCTCCTCTAAGCCCTAGAAAACCCTCCCCTACAGTCACCTTCTTTTCACCCTGTGCACACCCACCCCCTTCTCCCCTTCCCCCTAATTGCTCCTCCTTACTGGCTTTCCTTGATCTCTCACAGAATGTAAAGGACCCTGAATGATCTCCATGTGTCCCTCTCCTGCCCCCCCAAGGGGCTTGTATCTCTCATATACTTTTTTCCCCCACCATCTTTAAGGGGTCTTTCTGGGACACTGTTTCTTCCCCCTTCTCTCTGTTGCCCCCAGTCCCCTTGCAGGGTTTCTCACATCCTGAAGGGGTCTCCAGGGGCATGACTCTTCCCGTTCCCCACCTCACCCCTCCCCATCCCCCATTTCTTTCATGTAAGCACTTGTTTACTTATTAACCCAGCACTTATTATTGTCGTCCCCTCTTTCATCATGCTATGCGCAACACTGTTGTAACACTGTTTGTAACACCTGCCTTGCAACTGTATGTTAATGTTGATCCTGTATCTTGAATGTATAATGTCTCATTCCAGTTGCAACCCCACCCCCCAGGTCGCACTGGTAAACAAGTGACTTGTTGCTCAGTGTGCCTTCCTGGTGAAACATTTCAATAAATAAATAAATAAATAAATAAATCCCAAGTCCTCCTACATCTTATAGTGATGAGTTTTATACTCACAGCATATCACAAATCTAGTTAATTTATTATAGGTATTTTCTACTTTCTTTAGACTGGTTTTACTTGTGTAGCTATAGATGTGGCACCCATAATCTAAAACTGGTAATAGTAGTTGCGTTACAATTGTATATGTCATGTTTTTATTCATACAAAATGCTATGCGCCTGAATGCCTCAAGTTTGCTGTTTACCTTGCTTGTTCCTTTGCTAATGTGTTGGTCAAAGTTCAATATGTTGTCCAGCCAGTCACCTAGATATTTATATTCCAAGACCTGTTCTAAAAGTATATCATCTTTTGTTTCTATTTTTAACTCTAGTTTATTTCCCCTCCTTCCAGTGGTATTTAAAAATATCAGTTAACATTCACAGCTTCCCACATATAAACCTACCAAAACTAAAAGCATCACTAATCGGTCACTGAGTGTACAAGTAGTAACTGATCTGACAAAGTTAGTCAGACACCAATACACTTCTAATCTTTCCTTATTGATTTCTTATTCACTTAACACATCCACAGAATGGGGTCAATGTGTCATGACCCCTCACTTCTTTATCCAGCCCACTGTTCGTGCCTTTATATGGCGGGATGACTTTGTAGCTTCACAGTTCTTCCACACACAGGGAGCCAGCTGAAATGCCATCTTTGTTCCCCAAGAGGAAGGGATGCTGAATCCCTAACAATAGTGCTCGGAGGGACAAGGTTCTCCTACCATTTAAGAGCATACTCCATATAAGGCTATGAACCATTGCTAAGCAATACAGGGAAGCAAAAATGGGAAGCAAGAGACTGCATAAGAAATGTAATACAGTGAACAGTGGGCCAGATGAAGTGATGAGAGACCCTAAATGTCATCCTCCCATTTTGTGAATGTGTTAAGTGAATAAGAAATAAATAGGAGAAGACTGGAAGAATACTGGTGTTTCACCTACTTTTTTGACTGATCAGTTGTGTAGAAATTGTTTTGAGTGACCCAAGACTGAAAGGATTATTGATTACATTGAGAGAATCAAGGGCAGCCTAGACTGACTTCTGCATTTGTACAAGTAGTAGTAAAAAATACACTTTTATGTTGTAACACAAGCTTTTATTATTTTATATACAGTAATAAACCTTTTGGCATTAAGAACTCAGTTTCTCAACACCTTGTTAGAGTGGTGAGCTCACAATACAGTCCAGCTGCAGTCTTGTGTTGATGATGTCACCACTCTAACTTAATATTGAGAACCTGCTTGTTCTTCATGGTGAGTAGTTAATTATTCTAAGTGTAGTGTAGTGTAGTATAGTGTAGTGTAATGTAATTAAGCAATAATGCACGAGAGGGTATGGGTTGTGCTGGGATAGCCTCACTCCTGGGTGGTTGGGCACGATTGCGTCCAATGTCCCAGAAGTGAGGTTATCCCAGCACAACCCACACCCTGGAGTGCATTATTGCTATTATGCAATGGCTCACTGTTACACAAAATAAAAAAACACACATTTAAAAAAAATGTTTGTAGATTTTTAGTGTGGCAATATATGTCTGTTTATTAAGAGAGAATAATGGTGGTGGTCATCTGAAAAAACAATACAGTGAGGTTGTGCTAGGATAACCTCACTGTGCCAGGGACACACTGACCAATCAGAGTCCAGGAAACGTTCTTGCCATTGTATAATGTAATATAGTACAGTACAGTACAGTATAGCATAGCATAATATAGTACAGATAAGTAATAAACCATGACAGGGAATGGATTATGCTGGGATATACCCATGTCTGGTGTGGTTTGATCATGCGGTCAAAGGCTGAGTGAGTAAACCACACCAGAAGTGGGTAAATGCAAGCATAAACCACTCCCTGGAGTGATTTATTGTGATTATACAATGCCCCCTCTTTTTTTAAGAAAAAAATAAACTTTGCTTTTTTTTGCATTTTAAAGTACAGTATTTTAATAATGTTATTTCTCCACAAGAAAACATAGTTTCTTGTTGCTAAGGAGACACTGCCTACCCTCCGCTGAACTTTCTAATAGTATTTAAAAGAAAGACCGTGCTTTATATCTAGAAAGTGCACACCATGGTTACCTTTGTTTTTTTTTGAAGCAAGATTTTCTCTTTCTTTCTTTCTTTCTTTCTTTCTTTCTTTCTTTCTTTCTTTCTTTCTTTCTTTCTTTTCTTTTCTTTCTTTCTTTCCTTCCTCCCTCCTCCCTCCCTTTCTTTCTTTCTTTCCTGTATACAACTGTCTCTTTAAGTGACTGTATAAGACAGTGTGCTTTGAGTGCTGAACCATTGTTCACCTTGTGGTTCCAGAGTAATGTCAGCTTTTGCGGTTGGGAGGAAGTAACTGTTTCTGTCAGTGTCAAAAATGCCATTCATTTTTTTCAAGGAGGAGTAAATAGTTTGACTACCAGTGAGGAAGGAGAAGCCAATAGTTTCAGGACCTGTGATGGTTTGTGGAATGTGGGAATGGAGGTGACAGTGGACAGCGAGAAAAGGCCAAGACTGAGAAAAAAAAAGAAACCTTGACAAGTGAGCTGGGTGGAAGTGGTTACAGCAGGGGAGGACTTTTAGAACACTGTTTTGCCTCTGATGTGGACAGTTTCCACTGTTTGAAGAGTTACTGTATTTTATTTAGTGGTTATCCAATATGGCAGTTTCTCACCGTGGATGTTCAGGGATCTGAATGATTTTATAAATGTGGGAATTCCAGATGTGGCTTACTGGCACCTTTTTCTGTGGGTTATGCCAGGATTTACTACAGCTGAAAGGTGCCAGTCAGACAACCACATTTCAGTATTCTCAGACCCTCACTGTATAGTATAGTATAGTATAGTATAGTATAGTATAGTATAGTATAGTATGGTATAGTATAGTATAGTATTGTATTAACATGGTGGCATTATTGGCATGAGAGCAAAGGGTGTAGAGAACCTACGAGTTCTTAACACTTAAGATTTTTAATTGAGTATAATACAATAGAGATCATGTTTCCGAAACAGAAAAATCATTTTGAGTTGTAACACTTTGATTTATTTGTGTAGTGTGAGGCAGTTTATGTGAAAGCAGTCATGTTTTAAGCAGTGTGTGAGCTGTAGTTACTGCAGGTGAGTGCTAGGGTAGCTCAGCTAGCACATCGATCTATTGCTATGGTTGGAACAAGAGACAGGATTCATCATGTTCAAAAGTGTTAAGGATAACAAATTCAGATTGTTTCAGCTCAGAAAAATTGTTCGTAATGTTCTGAACGACGAAGAACAACTTTTCAGGAACACTGTGGAAACATACTTATTTTGTATTATAGTATGGTATCATTTGTATGTCATCACCCTCATTGAGTCAGTTTACATGTGCAGTAATTGACACTTTGCTGTGCTATATCATGCTACATTTGAGTTCAAATGCAGCTGATATGTGTCACAAAATAGCTACTATACATGATACTTTGGGAAAAAAGTGTGCAAGCTGATTTCATTTCTCATATGTATTTCTTCATTTTGATACAGATTTACAAGCAGATTTTTAATGTATACTTTATTATTTGGCAGAATAGTGAACCCAGTTATCGCTGAATGTCAGTAACATGTAAACCACTGACAAACACCCATTTGTATGAATTTGACATTCACTGACAACTGCAATTAGTGTTTTAATGAAAACAAATGAAGGCATGTCATTACCAACATTTTCACAACAACAGTCTATAATGTCACAAACATAGAATTATGATATAAGCAGAAGGAAACACAGAAGGAATAGATGAAGTCCGAGGAATAACAATAATGTTTTCATGTAACTGTCCTAAGTACTAATAATGAAGAATGAGGTGAGACAGATATAGAAAATGGTAACACTTTATTTTAAGTGGCCTTAACTAGACTGTAACTACTAAATAACTATACTGTAACTGCACTGCAACTATTGTGCAGTTACATGTAATTACTATGTAATTCTTAACTTGTTTCACTCCTGCGTGTTGTGTAGTTAGGCAATTTGCATACACATGCAACTACTACTATTGTCTCTCTTTCATATGCAGTTGCACTTGTAAGAACAAATGTAATGATGCCAAAAGTAGTAACATAGGTAAACAATAGATTTGCTGTTACAGTTTGCAATACAGTAGTTATAACATGTGTAGTTGCCCTTGTAAGAACAAATTACATAATGCCAGAAGAGATACAGTGGAAGTTACACAACAGATTTTCTGTTACACTTTGCGACAGCTATTACATGTGTAGTTGCACTTGTCAGAATGAAATGATTTGTTCTGAAAGGGAGACAGTGGTAGTTGCATGTGTATGCAAATGGTGTAACTACACTTCATGCAAATATGAAACTAGTTAACATCTACATAGTAGTTATATGTAACTGCACAGTTGTTACAGTGCAATTAACAGTGTAGTTACTTAATGCAAATTGTGTGTAAACAAACAGCATGCAAATGTGGAACTAGTTAACTACATGGTAGTTACGTGTAACTGTACTGTAGTTACAGTGCAGTTACAGTATAGTTATACAGTATTACAGTGTAGTTAAGGACACTTAAAATAAAGTGTTACCTAGGAAATTATAAACTATATGCTGAAGTTTGTCAAAATAAAGTACTATATTAAAAATAGTTTCCTGGATACTAAAGAATTGCTTTACCATAAGTACAACAAAGTTTCTGGGGTTGTTTATCTAAAACAAAAAGAAAATAAAGATTTTCATGCAGACAGTGTCTATTGAAAAGAAAACAGCAGGCCACAATTTTGGCATGGTGGCACTCTAATTCAGTACTAGCTTTAAAGTGATGCTCGGTCAACATTTTCTAAACAAACAACTTTTCTAAACAGAACAAACAAAAGTACTGTTTAGATTTATTGTAGGCTTAAGTCTCTTTTCTATTCCACAACGTTTCATATGACAATGTGCCGCCATTTAAACTCCCATGTGCTAACAAATACTGTTAGGAAACCTCAAGATAAATTACAAAAATGTTAAAATTAAGCTATAGCACATGTTTTCATGTGCTGTGAAGTTGAATTATTGGCTTTTATTGTTTTGATGCATAGCAACACTCTTCTCCCTTGCGATATATAATGCATTTAAACAGCTGTTCTTGGCGTAAAATTAATTGCACTGTTATATTTTTTAACTGAAAACATTTGCTCAAATCTTGAGCCTAAAAGTTTGTTTATAAAGAGGCCCCATGTAATAGCTGAAAGCAAAGAAGGAAAATGTGCCACAGTACATCATACACTTGATATCTTTTTGTGTGTGTGTGTGTGTATGTGTGTGTGCATGTTTCTATTCCACTCATAATGCTTTTTTTCTCAGCTAGACTGACTGCCAATTTCTTGCCCAGGGACTCCATCTACTATTTAGCATGCAGCTGTTGTACAACTCCATCTACTAAGGGCTGGGCACCTCCTTCTCTCTGATGTCCATACATGCAAAACCTCTGGAGTGCTCCTGGGAAAGGGTCCCCCTTTCCTGCCTAACCAAGGCATGAGTAGGTTGGAGGGGAGTGGGACTGAATCCAGTGGTTCATCAGGGGAGAGCCATGCAGTTGATTTGATAGTGGACCTTGATGGCAGTTAGTTGCTGCTTAATGCTGCAGCCTATGGAGCGAGAGCACTTACCCTTATTACTCCCCTCCTACCACTCTGCTAAAGTATGCTGACTCATGAGAGGGGTGCCAGGTTATGCATATTCCCACACATCACCAATGGCACCCCATGACTACCTCTCCTCCCTGAGATGTTGACTGGACAGTCATGCTGCACGGACACCCTATAATGTTCATTCTGCTATACTTTATGTATTGTGCATTTTGTATAATCCCAGGTCATGCTGGAAAATAGGCATCTTCTGCTGCCTAGTGTACTGGTCTGATCACTTAAAACTAAATACATGTATCAACAAAAATGATATGGAAATTAATATTAAAATATACTACAATATACTGTACCAGTAATACATATCACTTTTATATAGTTGACCACAGGGCTCCAGATAACATGTTTTATGAGTATTGTAGTCCTCATTTTCAAATGAGGCAAGTAAAATCAAAATCAGATACATACAAATGATGAAACAGTGCAGAGTGAAGAGTATTCTTTTTTTAAATGATGTAGGCACATCATAGAATACACACAACACCACACAAGGTTTTGCAGATTACATTTGCCCAGTGCAACAGTGTTTTCTAGGTTAACACCAGCTATAGTAGCTAATTCTAAAAATTCTGTTTCCCCCCCAACACCTTTTCCTTCAGCAAAACCATTGATGAAAATGAAAAACTAACAAGTTGTCAAGTTGTGACATACTGATTCCCTAACCGACTTCCACCATTTCTGCCAGCCAAGCAGGAGTAGTTAGTCAGAAAATAATATGTCACAACTCGGCACTCGTTCCATTTCATCTCCTCTCCAGAAAGCAAAGACTGTGCTGTTTAAAAGTACATACCACTCTGGATGACAATGAACCCAAGTCATTCACTAAATATTTGTGATGAGCATTTCAGCTGCATTACAGCCTGCCAGCCTGCCCACTCCTAGCACACCACAATAACACTGAGCCTTTCAATTGCATTTGCAGTCTGCATTCTTGCCCGCTCCTTGCACATGGCACTAACATGGACTCCTGCGCTCTCCTCTATTTACATGTACTGTACATTACATCACGGAGGGAGAGTATGGAGCATCACAGCTGTGTTTTCCTACCATTGCTGTCCAGTTACTGGACTGTGACAAAGAAATCCATGGGGGATAGAGAGAATAAGGGAGCTTCCAAGGATGGAATGGGGTGCTGTACTGCACAAAAAAAGAAAACTGAGACCAGAAGGAGGAGGGATGAAGAAAGGGGAGATGAAATAAATTCCAGCTGCAGACTCTGGGCACCAGATCACTACTGCACACAAACTCTGCATTAAAATAGGCATACTGGGTACAGAAATCCAGCAAAACAGGGATCATAAATTGTCCATCTGGAAAGTATAATTAAGGGCTGTATGCACCTTATTTGGAGCCCTGGTTGACCACATTCCAAAGTATCCACAAATGCACCCAAATAAATACAAATACAGGTTAAATTTACACCATCAAATGAAACCGTGGAACTAGAACTATCAGACTAAGATAGAAAGACAAATCAGGTTGTGTGATAATGGCAAGGGTGAATATGTTTTCAGCTAAGATTTGAATAGAGGTGGAGAATCAAGCAATTGGATGACGGATGGAACTTAGGAGGCTATTCCAGAATGTAGGGGAAGAGAATGTAAAGGTTTCATCCACCAACTGCCAAAGGTTCCACAATGGGATGTTTAAGAAGACAAGTTTTAGATCATTCTTACTGTCAGTGTTTTAGTAGAGTTGTGTGACATTTTCCAAGGAATTTCAGAAACATTTCCTAATTCCATGGAGTTTCATCAGAAGCAAAATTTTGAATGCAGTTTGCAGGTTTTACGTAAACAGCAAATTAGTAATTTGTGGTTTATATTCAGGTTGACTGGATAGCTCAATATCTTATCTGACAGCCAGATTTCAGACTATCCTAATCTCAAGTCTGAAGTACGGCTGTAAAATAAAAAGCCATAAAACACCCCCCCCCTCTTGACAAGTATACTCCCCTACTCTGTATTTACATAATCCCCACCCAAACCATCCTCTAACCCCAACCCCCCCAAGCATCCAGAAAGTACATTCTTCTTCTTCTTAGACTAAAACTGTAGTCTTCCTTATAATAATAAAAAACAAAACTTTTTTTTTCACCAATACCAAATCATGAGCCTCCCACATCCTCCACCCAGGCACAAACCGCAGAGTTCAATAAATTACTCTCCACCCAATACATCCTTAGCCCCCACTTCCTTCCTCCCCCACAGCATCCAAATGTTAAAGGTTATTCATGTAAATTTGAGGTTGGGCTGCTTGGGCTCATCTTCAGTCCCAAGGTGTGAATCAAATGATGACATCCACCCACAGTAACACCTGATTGGCTGCTTCTCTGTGAACCCATAACAGCCATAACACATTATTGCATATGATCTTTACCACATTTCAGAACTGACAAATTAATTCTTCTGCTTTGGCAGAAAAATATTACGTTTGCAGTTTTTGTCAGTACAAATGAATACACAATTTATTAAAAAGCATGCAGCCCTCTCTGTATTAACCCTCGAAAAAGTAATTAAAGAGTGTAATAGTACAATACAACAAATAAACAACCCCCCCACACATACACACACAGACACACCAACTGCTTCTGGAAACAAGCTGCTCCTTCAGTGTTCCATCCTGGCTAATTACTTTGAATAAATAAATCAACTAATAAATCAAACCCTAAAGGCTGAAAACATTTTTTCCAGTAAGAATTTTCTAGAAAAACAATGACAAACCTTTTGTTTAAAGAAAGCTCTACTTATATTTTGCATATTATCTTTACAGTAGTTTTTGTCTCACCATTCTTTATCAGGACAATTTCATGCAAACAGGATTTTTGTGAATTATAATTGAGCTAGTTTGATTGTTTCCTAATTCTCTGCCTGTGATATCACAATGTTGACATGGAAATGTCTGTGATGTGAACTCATTAAAGCAGAGGTCTAGGACCTCAGGTTGGGACTAAACAGCTAGATCAGATCACTCCATGATGAAAAGATCTTGGTTTCACGGCAGTATGGGGTTGTCAGTACAGCTGTTAGAGTAATGAGCTGTGAATGAGCTTGGTACATTCAGCAGACTTGGGTATGATTCCCCCAAACATCACTTGCATACCGTATTACCCTAAGCAAGTCACTTAACCTCCCCAGTGCTCCTGGGTCACCACTTAAAGCAGGCCTTGTGCCTAGTTGCCTACTGGGCCCTACTCAGTAACCAAAGACTAAAAATAATAAAGATAAAGATATATATATATATATATATATATATATATATATATATATATATATATATCCTCAATAGTAAGGAATAGGAGAAAGAGAAATACAGAACAATGCAACATATAAGATGAATTGTGTCTAAATAACCTGTTGTTTTTTTTACAAAATTCTTCCTGGGCATCAGCTGGTCTTCAACTAGGAAGCAGAGGAAGCAGATGGATCTCCAGGGAACAGCATTCCAGAGTTGGGGCAGTTAAAATGACTTGTCACAGAAAAGTTTAATCTTTATTGAGGAAACACTAGAAGCTGGACCATGGCAGATTTCAAGGGGTGAAAAGGGGCATACAATAGGGAACTGGTACCTGCAGATGCTACATGGTTCTAATAGATGCTTCATAGACATGGGTGGAATTAAAGTGTTTGTTTTGGTAGAGTTCAGTGGGGTGTGCTGACCGAACAACTAAGCTGTTACAGCAAAATCCCACACGGTGACAATTTTGACAGGTTTCAAAATTGTTACTGTGGGGGACCTGAGGGTGAAATTTTGCCCTTTTGCCATGTGTCACCCCCCCCCAAATCAACTCCTACTCGAAGTTGATAATCTTTAGAAAGGGGGCATGGGGGCATAGACCCCCCCCGAGAGAAACACTCCAGTATGGGACAGGCAAAATTTCACCTGTCGACACTGGGGATCTCGCTGTGCCGAACTTCAACAATGATGTTGTCGATTTGGCATAGGTAAACCATTCAGTGGAACATTCAGAATCACAAGGTGAAACAGAGAGTTTTAAAGTAACTTTAAGCCATCATTGCCTTTCTCCATCCACCTAGAAGCATATAATTAAGCAATCACTTCTGTAAGCCCTGATGTATGGGAGTGATATTTACATATCACCTCTAGCCTTTTCAGAAAGCAAAATCACAACAGCATTCAACAGTGTCTGAAGAGTTGCACTGGGCTGTGACAAAATAGCATGTCATGATTTGCTGTATGCCAGTCACTGTCTTTTGCATCTAGAGAAGAGATGTGACCTGAAATGAACAACCACAATACACAAATGCCTTCATGGGCATCATCCAGATTACCTCAGTAGGCTCCTGACCTGGCTTTCTCAACTATATATGTATGGCGACCCCCCCCACCCCAATCATGGAAGACTCAGGCTCTCAGCCAATGGAAAAACAGAAGAATCACCAGAAGAGCCTAGAGATTGGTATACGGCTCTGCTGTGTACAATCGGGGGGTAGTGGTGCAGAGGGAGTAGAGCCAATGTTGTGGAGCAGCTATGATGCAAGTAGGGCTCCGTGTAAAAGGGGGCTTTTATTGCCAAGATTATCATGCAAGAGGATTTTAATATAGACTGCTTGAAGACAACAGATGTTTCTTCAAGAGATTGGACTGCATACTGTAACCTGACTAGGCAAACTGAAACAGCATTAAGACTTAACCACAACATTCTGGAAGGGTCATGCATTGACCGGGTCCTAAAAGCAAAAACAGAGAAAAAAAACAGGCCCAGTAGAATTCTTAGCTCAGGAACATACTTGGACCTGCTGAGGGAGCACAATCCTATCTTCTTTTTTTTTTTTTCAATTCAAAGTTTATTCACCACATTTTTCACATTACAGGAGGCAGTAATGAGCACTTGACATTGGATTCATAAAACAAATTAAATCATACTGCCCCAACCCTCCCCTCCTGGCACAGCAGTTCATTCTAACACTGTTGTCACCCACTAACTACCTGTACCAAGGTAATTAAAATGATAACCTTGGCTACACACTACTTCATAGCCACCATAATTAAAGTATGAAGGGGATCCCAGATATCCTTATACCTATGTAGCCTGTTTTGAAGGCTAGCAATAGCCTTCTCTGTATGTATATTTGCTAAGATCTCATGGAGCCGCTCATGATATGTTGGGCCGAAGAAGCCAGAAGGGGAAGGAAGGAAGGAAACATATTCAATTCAGGGAAGAAGCCAGAAGGGGAAGGAAGGAAACATATTCAATTCAGTGCTTTAGAGTAACTAGTAATTGCTATTTTTCTTTTAAACTTAGATTGTGGGCTTTTAGTGACACTATACTTTCTTTATTGTCTTTACTTATCATTGTTTTTGGGCTGTTGAGAATTTAAAACATAGTGGTGGTGTAATTCTGTGCTGTCTTTAATTGCTGCAAATTTTATCTTGGCTTGTCTGACTGCCCTGTAGTTGGGTGAAGGGTGTTAATGGTCTGGCCTCTGACCTCAGCTACGTGATAACTGGAGGTGGGGCTTAGTCAGAGTTAAAGTAGCAAGCAGATTTTTATTTTCTCAGAAGAAGCCAGAAGGGGAAGGAAGGAAACATATTCAATTCAGTGCTTTAGAGTAACTGGTAATTGCTATTTTTCTTTTAAACTTAGATTGTGGGCTTTTAGTGACACTATACTTTCTTTGTTGTCTTTACTTATAATTGTTTTTGGGCTGTTGAGAATTTAAAACATAGTGGTGGTGTAATTCTGTGCTGTCTTTAATTGCTGCAAATTTTCACCCCCTCCCTCCCTTCCCCAACTCTTAATTATATGCCCTGTTAAATCTGATTGACAGGAGCTAAACACAGGGTATAGTAAGGGGTGTGAAGTAGGAGGGGCATAAGGAGGAAGAAGCCCACCCTCAGCACGACAAGTGTTTTGACTCATTTATTTATTTATTGGTTTCTTTTTCTTTTAAAAAAATTATCTGAGGATCAGTGGCAGGATTTTTAGTACAGTAAATTAATAAAAAGGGAACTAGGAGAGCTTCAATAGCAGACAAGTAGTGGAATTGCAGTATAATGTGGGGAGTGGTGCAATGCAGTGGCTGTGGGGCAGCCATATTCAGGCAGACCTTCTGGACACTGAGGTGCTGCCCCATCTGCATGCATCTCTGGACTGTGGGATGAGGTAGCCAGACTCAGAGTGGAAGTAAACTGGGTCAGAGTACCATCACCCCTATCCAGGGACCACCCAGTCCAATGCAACTGCCTCAAAGGATGCCGAGAACGAGGAGCACTTGGATGACAGTGGGCTCAGGGAGGGTTAGAGCAGTCAGGCATAGGCACATCCCAGATCCTATTCCACTCAAGAACTCATATGCCACACTGGCAAATGAGGACAACCAAATAGAGGTATCCAAAGAAGTGGAAGGAAAGGATGTGGAGGTTAGCCAAGGAGGTGACCTCAGCTGGGAAAGCAGTGGACCCCAGAGGAGGAGGAAGCAAATCCTGGTGGGGGACTCCATCATAAGAGGGATCCAGCTAGGAACGCAGGAGGGGGAGGACAGGGAGGTGAGGTGCCTACCAGGTGCCACGGCATGAAGAGATGGAAGGAAGATCCTGGGGCTCACTGGGAAGACAAGACAGGAGGGTGAGCTGGATGTCATTATCCACCTAGGTACTAATGACCTGGCAAATGGGGAGCCAAAGTAAGTTCAGGAAGAGTTTAGGAAACTGGGGAGGGGTCTCAAGCAAGTAGCTACTTCTCTCACTTTCTCAGAAGTACTACCTGTGAGAGGCAAGGAGAGCATAGAGTGCATGCACCAGGAACTTTAACTCATGGTTGAAGAACTGGTGCTGTGAGGAAGGGTTTGGATTCATTGGTGACTGAGGACCCACCTGGAGGAGGATGGAGGTTTGTTCAAGCCTGACGGCCTGCATCCATCCGGAGGGGAATCAAGCACTCAATGATAAGTTTAAATGCTACATTGACAAGCATTTAAACTAGCAAAGGGTGGCAGGCCAGCAAGGAGGGTACCTACTTGCTCACTGCCCCCACAGCTAGCAGTGGAACCAGTGAAGCAGAGGGTGGCTATCTCTGCAAAGCAGTGTGCAGAAGATGGAGATTAGTGCCCAAGAGGTGGATAAGTAGAAAAAGGCAAAATTCAAAGAAGGGCAGACAGCAAGGAGAACCAGGGACAAATGACAACCAAGGAAGGGGCGGAGTAGAACAGTGAAACAGTCTAGGAGGTCAAATCATGGAAAGCCATGTGTGCAAATGCCACGAGCCTTAGCAACAAGATGGAAGATCTGGAGGCTGTCATGGTACAGTCAGACCTGGACATTGTGGCCATCACTGAAACCTGGTGTAATGATATACGACTGGGAGATGGCCATACCTGGCTACAACATATTCAGAAGAGACAGAGCAGGCAGGAAGGGAGGAGGTGGCACTGTATGAAAAATGACATAAGGGCCACAGAGATCCAGGAGGAACAAAATGGGGAGAGATACTGTGGGTAAGCTGGAAAGGAAAATGGGGACAGCCATCCGCACAGGTGTGGTCTATAGACCACCAGCCCAGGAGGAAGAGACAGATGAGGAGCTGATGCTAGCCATCCAAAGGATGGCAGACAAGAGATAGGTAGTACTGGTTGGAGACTTCAATATTCCAGACGTGGACTGGAGCATCCCAGCAGCAGCATCAACTAGGAGCAGATTTATCCTGGACTCCTTCAGGTGCCTTCCTCAAGCAACTGGTCATGGAACCAACTCGGCAGAAGGCAATACTGGACCTTGTGCTCACAAACAGGGAGAGTGTGATGGGGGTAACAGTGGGGGAGCACCTGGGGAACAGTGACCACCAGTCATTGTGGTTTGAAATCACAGAAGGAGCAGAACCAAACCACACAAAAACACGTATCTTGGATTTTAGGGGCAGACTTTGGGAAAATGGGAGATACCTGAAAGAGGCATTAAGGGAATGGGACAGGAATCAGGGTTGAGGAACAGTGGGCAGTATTTAAAATGGGGATTACACGAACAACAGAATTATGCATTAAGCAGGTTAGCAAGAGGAAAAGGAAAAGGAGACCATTATGGTTTTCCAAAGAGGTAGCAAAAAAGTGAAAGCCAAAAAGATTGCATTCAGGCAATACAAAAGACACAGGCAGAAGGGATGGGAGAAGTACCAGGAGAAGCAAAGGGAGGCAGGGAGGTCAGTAGAGGAAGCCAAAGCTCAGACAGAAGAACACATTGCAAAATCAGTGGGTAGAGGGACAAAACCTTTTACAGGTACATAACTGAAAAAGAAAAGACAAAGGGAGGGATAGTGAGACTGAAGGGGAGGATGGGGCTGCGTGGAGGATGACAACAGTAAAGCTGACATATTGAACAGGTATTCTGATAGTCTTTACTGAAGAGGAGGAGGGTAATGGGTCTGAAGGGAGTACAAGGGGTGAGAATGGTGCAGAAATGGACACAAGTCCTTTACGAGAAGGGTCCTGAAGGAACTGGAAGTAATAAGAGTTGATAAAGCAATGGGGCCAGAAGGGTGCACCCAGGGTCCTTAAATAACTAAGAGGTGGTGGCTGAACCTCTGGCTATCCTGTTTAGCCGATCACTGGAAACAGGGGAGGTACCCAAAGACTGGAGGACAGCAAATGTAGTCCCCTTATACAAAAGTGGGAACAAAGAGGAAGCAGGGAACTACAGACCAGTCAGCCTCACCTCAGTAGTGGGGAAGATCATGGAAGCACTACTGAAGGAGAGATTGGTGGAACATCTGGTTGTCAATGGACTACAGGACCCAAGGCAGCATGGTTTCACCAGGGGGAGGTCATGTCAGTCCAACCTCATTGAATTTTTTGACTGGGTGACTAGGGAGGTGGATCAGGAGATGGCAGTGGACATGGCCTATCTGGACTTCAGCAAGGTCTTTGACACTGTGCCACATAGAAGACTATTACACAAACTGGGGAATATGGGTGTGGGCAGGACAGTAGTGTGGTGGGTAGGTACCTGGCTGGGTGGCAGGACACAGAGGGTGGTGGTAAATGGCTGTCACTCCACAGAGGGAGGAGTGACTAGTGGGGTACCACAGGGATCAGTGCTGGGATCGGTCCTATTCAACATCTTCATCAGTGACATTGCGCAGGACCTAGAAGGCAGAATTTCACTGTTCGCTGATGACACAAAGCTCTGTAACAGAGTAGACACACCAGAGGGTGTAGACAGAATGAGAAGCGACCTGCAGAAACTTGAAGAATGGTCAGGGGTTTGGCAGTTGAAATTCAATGCAAAGAAGTGCAAGATAATGCATATGGGGCACAAAACCCTGGCACAATATATCAGTTGGGGGTGAGGATATAGCATGCACCAAGCAGGAAGGGATCTTGGGGTTGTCATCTCTGATGACCTCAAGGTAGGGAAACAGTGTGACAAGGCAGCAGGTAAAGCAAATAGGATGCTGGGATGTATAGGCAGGGGCATCACCAGCAGGAAAAGGGAGGTCATAATTCCGCTATACAAGACACTAGTGAGGCCCCACCTGGAGTACAGTGTACAGTTCTGGAGACCATACCTACGTAAGGACATAGACAGGGTAGAGAAGGTTCAGAGGAGGGCAACAAAGATGGTGCATAGATTAATCATAAGTCCTATGAAGACAGGTTGAAGGAACTGAACATGTACTCCCTGGAGGAGAGAAGGGAGAGAGGGGTTATGATAGAGACATGCAAGTATCTTACAGGGAGGAACAGGGTGCAGGAAAACACTATTTTTAAGTGAAAAAGATGTTCCAGGACTAGAGGGCATGGGATGAAGTTGGAGGGAGGACGATTCAGAGGAAACATGAGAAAGAATTTCTTCACAGAACGGGTGGTGGACAAATGGAACACCCTGCCAGAGGAAGTGGTGGGGGCTGAAACAATCATGGGATTTAAGAATGCATGGGATATGCTCACTTGATACCGACTTGTGTAATATCTGTTATCAATTACATGTACCCTGTACCCAATTGTATTTGTCTGACCACAATGTGACGTGGCACCTCTGGTGAATGCCTATTGTTTTTGTAACTGAAACACAATGTATGTCTTTATGTGATGAAGTACCTTTGGAAACGAGCCTCTGGCTCAAAGGTTGTAAACTGATTCCTTAAATAAATAAATAAATAAATAAAGGAATTCTGGAGGTCAGGGGTAAGGGGCAACAGACTTCTAGGAAAACAAACTGAACTTACAAGCTCAAATGGGCAGACTGGGTGGGCCATAGGCCCTTATCTGCCGACACTGTCTATGTATCTATGTATCTATGTAACCTTTCCTTCCAATGCCTGAGAATGACTTTTTTGACTGAAAGCGCTACCATAGATATGTGAAATTTCCGGATTTTAACCTTTATGGAAGAGATATCCCCCAACAGGCAAATATCCGGCGTAAAATAGTCCTATAGACCCAGTAAAGGGTCCAGATTGGTTTTTATTTGCTCCCATAAAGATACTATCCGGGGGCATGACCAGAAAAAATGTAAAAGTGATCCTGCATACTGGGAACACTTATTACACCTATCGGTATCAAGAAGGCACCATTTCACCAGTTTAATTGGGGTATAGTATAAATTATGCAAGATATGGAACTGCATGAGCCGTAATCTATCTTGGGATACATATTTATGACAGTACATCCAGAGAACGGGCCACTTAAAAGTATAGTGGGGAAAAAATGAAACCCAGAAGTTGGTGGGGCCACCACCGCGTCCAAACCTCCATCAGAACAAGACTTGATAAATCTTAGAAAATCACACCAAAAGAGATTAGTAAAGGGGAAAATTCAGATACCAATGCAAAGGTCGGTGGACGGGGTGGAGTGGCCCCAAAGACCGTGGTTAACAAGTGTCTCAGTTGAAACACTTTAAAAGTCTGAGACTCAGGTATTTTGAACTTGTGTTTGAACTGAGAAAATGACAGCCACTCACCAGCTTCATCCAGAAATGAGGTTACTATCCCCTCTTCTAAGTGAGGGAACCATGATTGGGAAATGTTCTGTTTGTTTACAGTGAAAGCTGGGGAATTCCAAATAGATTGAGCAAGATCATTACTTTGATTGTAATGCAAGAAAGAGCACAATTGCGAATGTACTCTTAGTGAGGTCATGATAGTGGGACATTTATTAATATCTTGCATCTGAGAAATTTTTAGGCAAAGTATAGTCCAGGGATCCATGTTCATAGATTGGAAAAAATCTAATTCAATCTTAAGCCAAACCAGGTTCATGTTATCTGGACCCGGCCTTACTCATCTCAGGTATTTAGCCAAATGACTAGCCCAGTAGTAAATTGACAAGTAAGGAATCCGCAACCCTCCCCCCCCCCTCATTCTTAGGTGCAGCTAACTTGTGGTATGCCAACCTAGAGGTCTTGTTTGACCAAATAAACTTAGTAAAGAGTTTATGTGTTTTCTGAAACCAACTCAGGGGGACAAATGAATTAAGATGCGACAAGGGATGAAATAAACGGGGAAACACATTCATCTTAATAATATTAATACGACCCCATAAAGATAACGGGAGTTTATCCCATCTATCTAAATCTTGGGTGATCCCCTGCAGAAGGGGGTCCAAATTCTCCTTAAACCACAAAGAGGGATTACGTGATAATTTTATGCCTAAATATTTAATAGCCCTGGGTGACCAGCATAGTCCCAGAGAAATAATATCGGTCTTAAAGACTTTATGGTTAAGAGGGAAAAAGGATGTCTTATTGGGATATAACTTATAATTCGAGAAACTACTGAATCTATCAACCTCCCTTGGCACATTCGGGATAGATATTAACGGATTAGCCAAATGTAGGAGTAGGTCATCAGTGTACACTGTTACTTTCACTACCTCATTCCTAATGGGAATACCTTGTATCCCTTCATTATTGAGAATATACTGAATAAGGGGTTCAAGGTAAAGATTGAAAAGTAATGGAGAGAGAGGGCATCCCTGCCTCGTTCCTGACCGCAGTGTGAAGGACTTGGAGATGGTTCCATTCCCTGAAATCCTCACTGTAGGAGACCGGTAAATTGCCCTGATGCAATCTATGAACATGGATGGGAATCCAAATGCCTTGAGGCCTTGAAAAAGAAAAGTCCAGTTAACCTAACCAAATGCCTTCTCGGTGTCCAGGGAGACCAACCCCGCAGGATATGTGGCATCCCTGGACTCCGAGAAGACATGGGAGAGAGTACGCAGGTGATCTGAAGATGCACGTCATCTCATAAATCCCACTTGAGACATACTCACAAGATCCGGAAGAACCAGGGTTAGTCTATCTGCCATTATCTTTGAGAGAATTTTGACATCTTGATTCAGCAAAGACATTGGCCTATAGCTCTGAACTATTTCTGGGTCTTTGTCCAGTTTAGGTAACAAAACTATCAATGCCTCAAACAGATGTGCATCTGCCACCTCTCCAGACAAGATATGCAAATAGAGCCGATGCAACACGGGAAGTAGTTGCTCCAAAAAAGCTTCATAATATAAGGCCGAAAACCCACCCGGACCCAGGACTTTACCCATAGGCAAGTCCTTTATAACAATTGCTATTTCTTCCTCTGATAAAGGGGATGATATGAATTTCTTTTGAGTCAGATAGTAACGGAAGATGAGCTTCCTTGAGATACTCATCCAGTTTTTGAATGGACGGAGGACTATCCATGTCCCTATATAATTGTTCGTAAAAGGTAGCAAATTCCTGGACTATTTCAGAGGGGGATACCTTCAGGGTCCCGTCAGACTGAGACCTTATTGGGGTTATAAGTCTTGCTGATTCTTGTTGTTTTAAGCGTAAAGCCAACAGGCGTCCCGCTTTTTCTCCTTGATCTGTAAAACTGGCCTTTGTATGGATTATTGCCAATTCAGCCTTTTCTATTAACATTCCCAGATACTTATCTTTATACATTAATAACTTCTGTGACTTCTCTTGAGAAATTATATCTGGGTGTATACTTTCTAGTACCCGTATCTGGGACAATAAATAGAGTAACTCCATTTCCTGTGCCCTCTTCCTCCTTGTAGCTAGACTAATGAGAATACCCCTTATATAAGCCTTAAAGGCTCCCCATAAAATATCCGGTCTTGCACTGTCTATTGGGTTGGTAGAAAAGAAAAACTCTATCTGCTCTTTCACCTCTCTTCTATACTTTTCATCCTTTAGTAATTGTTCTTTTAATTTCCATCTGGTCTCTCTTTTGGGGATATTAAGAAAAGCCAGATTACCCAAAACTAAAGAATGATCCCATATTGGACCTGGTTGGATCGAGATGGATAGAACCCCTGGCAAGAGCTCATGAGAAACCAATAGGTAGTCAGTGTGAGATTGCGTACCATGAACTGGTGAACAATAAGTATATTCCCAAATATTAGGATATGTAACCTTCCAGACATCGCACAATCCGCACTGATCCATCATCTCCTTAAAGGCCCTATGTCCAGGTGTCGTTCCCCTCAATCCAGTGCTTGATCTATCCAGATTTGGATCCAAAACTAAATTGAAATCTCCTCCTAATATAATTGGAATATGGAGTATAGGAAGAATTGTGGAAATCAATTTCATAAAAAAAAGAGGGATCGTCTGTATTTGGACCATATATGCTACCTAAAACCAATGGCATGGCCCAAATAGTGCCCTGCACTAGGACATATCTGCCTTCCAAATCCTTAAATACCTGAGAAGGGACAAATGGGATATTTCTATTAATCAGTATCATGACCCCACAACTATTGGTTTCCCCTGAAGTATGAAAAACCTGACCTATCTGTTGTCTTCTAAGTTGGTTTACTTTGGAATCCACTAAATGAGATTCTTGTATAGATGTTATCTGGGCAGTAACAAACTCAGGTGTCTGAGTACCTGATATTGTTTCAGTTTTTCCTGATCCCTTCATATTCCGTAGCAATATTAAGATTCTCGCCATCTATTATATCAGATATAATCCAGATAAAATATCTAACATATCCTGCTAACATGTAACAGGTGATTCTATTCCCTGAATCTGCTGTGCCACTCTCCACCCCATTAAACTCCTGTCCCTCCCCAATTACCCCAAACATTCCACATCATCCGTATCTCCAAGACATAATCAAAAAATCCACCCAACCCCTCTTATACGCTAACAATGTTCAGCAATGCACCGTTTGCTACTCCTCCCCCAGCCCCCTGAAAAGCCGTGCCCCAAACCCTGTATTCTTTACAATACATTCCCCTTTCTTGAAATGCCAGCAACAAATAAAAGAGAGAGAACGCAACAACCCCAGTATACAAGCCCTTGTATCTACCACCTGTCCCCTAATAAGGGCTATTAGAAATAAGCCAATATCAATAAAACATTGTCCCCAGTAACATCACAGCTTACAAGGGCATATGTCTTGTTGAGTGTGATAAGGCACCTCATGGCACAAAATCAGGAAGTCGGCCTCAGCCCAACCTAACATGCATTAAATGGATCTTTGTCTCAGCAGGCTCTCCAGCCTTATAGGGACAAGCACCCGATCCTCTCCTCCCAGTTGCTGTGCCTTTGTCCCAATAAATCCCAGTGTCTTTCCTACTTTGGGAGCCCTTGGCACTTCCCACACATGGAGCACAGGCTCCCTCCTGTGTTATGAGTGTGTAACAGCACCCTGATGCCTTACAGAGGAAGGGACATCTCAGCCCTTATAATTGGATTTCCCAAAAGGCTAAAGCCTTCCACCAAACCCTTCCTCTCTAAACTTCCACAGGAGAGGGGGAGACCAGAAGTTGCTAAATAGGCATTATTTTCTGCCAATACAAAAACTAGCAAGAAATCGCTTGATTCCTTGAGACCCCAGACCCAGACAGGATAAGCAGGAGTATACTTTCATGATTGGAACACTTATAAAACCGAAGGGCCCAAAACCCCAGACCCAGACAATACTAATAAGAATATGGATCCACAACTAGATCGCTGTAAAAGAAAAGAAAGTCCTTTCTGCCCCATATCAGGCTGAAATGAGAGTCCAAGAATATGTGACCGTTGCTTTCCAGTAGATCCCTTTACATGAATATCCAGCCTTCTCAAAGTGGTTCACATCTTGTCGAGAAGGCCCTAAGGCCTTTCATGTGTCCCTGAAGAGATCTGGCAGTGCTAATTTTAAACCAGCAAATGCTGCCTCTGGATCTTCGTAGGTAGCCCAGGAACCAGCCACCAGTACCTGTAGCCTGGCCGGGTATCCCATACGAAATTTAAGTCCAGCCACAATAATTTTTGAGACAACAGGATGAAAAGCTGCTTGCTTCAAATGGACTGAACCCAGGGTATCTTGGGCTATTCTAAGCTTAACTTGCTCCCAGCGAACTTCTTGGAGTTCTCTCACTTTGTACAGGAAATGTTGTCGCTCTAAAAAATTTAAGAAATGACAGATTATAGATCAGGGCATTGCTCCGAGAGGGGGCTTCAGTCTTAATGGCCTATGGGCTCTCTCAATAATATATTTAGCCCCAAATGGAGAAGGGCCTGCAATCTTCTCAACCAACTTCTGGATAAAAGCTATGATATTCTGGCCATCTTCTCCCTCAGGTAACCCGAGGATCACAACATTATTTCTCGAGCTCGACTAAGGTCTTCAATCTTGACCTCAAATCTAGACAGTTTCTGACGCATTGCTGCCATCTCAGGCTCGAAGCTCTCGACTTGTTTCTCTAGAGAGAAGATCCTAGTTGTGTTGTCTGAGGTAACGAGGGTTATTTCTTCTATTTTTCTCGTGAGCAATTTAATCTCTGATGCCATCTCTTTGATCTCATCTCGGAAAGGTTTAAATTCCTCCAAAAATCTGGACAATGTGAGCAGCTCTTGATCTGCCCCAAGATTCAGAACGTCTCCCTTTTCTGTTCCACTCGAGGCCCAGGATTTTTTTGAGGCCTTCTCAGGTGTAACTGGCGGGGTGTGTTTCTGCTGTTGTTTTTTCATGTAAATGTCCATTCTGTCTTGAAATCGACCTACAAGGGCACAAAGTTGTAGGGAACCAGAATAACTCGAAATTCAAGATTTAGAGATCGAAAAAGTATACCAGAAAATGAAAATATAGAAATGGGGAGGCTGGAGCTATACAAGGGCGACTATCCGTAGCTTGCATCACGTGGTCCCCCACAATCCTATCTTCTATATATGGCATTGCAAGACCACTAGAGAGCCACCGTGTTATATCAGGAAAAGGTCCTACAATAAATTGAACTGAGCGGTTCTATGTGACTAGGGCAACTGAATGTCAGTGACTGGCCATAAGGGCACACAACCACAAGGGTGACTGAAAAACAGTATGTTGTTTAATGCGGGGTCTTCATTCCCCACACCCCCCTCATGGGTGGCTTTGTCCCGCACACCCTGCTTAATTAGGATTGCTACTCCAGGAGAGGAACAACTTGGGGAAAGAGGTGAAAACCAAGGTCACCCACATTGTTGGTGCCATTGTGCAGTAGCCCTTATGACCAGTCACCAATATTCAGTCACCCACATCACAGGCTACCAAACTGAACCATACAGAGGAAAGAGTAAGGATTGCAAACAGTTAGGGGCCAGAAATAAGACATGATTGGAGTGGTGCAGTGCAGTGGCTGTGGGCAGCAGTCTTCTGGGAGGCGTTCTGGAGGATGCGGTGTTGTCCCATCTGCAGACACCTTTCTGGGCTGAGGAGGAGGTTGCTCATCTCCAGGCTGAGTTGGCCAGGATCTGTGGGACCTCCTCTTCCATCCAGGGACCACCAGTGCCACTGCCGTTGCCTCAGAGGTTGCCAAGAAAGAGGAGCAGTTGGACCACAATGGGCTCAGGGAGGATGAGGGTGGTGGAACAGAGGTGCTTCCCTCCAGTTGTACCTCTCTACAATTCCTATGCCATTCTGGCAAATTGTGGTTCCTCTATGGAGGCATCCACAGTGGAGACCAAGGAGGATGCTGGGAACCTCCACAAAGGAGACCCATAGCAGGGTGGCAGGGGACCCTGCAGGGGAAGGAAACAACTCCTGGTGGGGGACTCCATTGTTAGGAAGGTAGAACTGGGGGAGGAAGGGGAAGGAGGTAAGGTGCCTTCCTGGCACCATGGCTTGGAGGAACAGGGAGCGAATCCTCAGGATTGCCAGAGCAGCTGCACAGGGGAGAGAGCTGGATGTCATTGTCCACCTAGGGACAAATGACCTGGCTAAGAAAGGGATTAGAGAAGTGCAGGAAGAGTTTGTGGAATTGGGGAGGGGCCTTAGTCAAGTAGCATGCACGGTAACCTTCTCGGAGGTGCTGCCCATCTATGGCATTGGAGAGGCTAGGGTGTTCCGCACCATGATATTCAATCAGTGGTTGAAAAACTGGTGTGGAGCTCAGGATTAGCTTCACTGGGGACTGGGGTCCACCTGGAGTAAAAGCAAGCCTATACTGGCATGATAGGCTGCATCTGTCAGGGAGGGAACCAGGATCCTGGGTGATAGGTTTAAATGCTTCATTGGCAAGCATTTAAACTAGCCAAGGGCGGTGGCACTGGAACGGAGCAGGAAAATCCTAGCCCCCCCCAAATATTCATGGAAGTAAGTGCGGCAAACACCAACATAGAGGTGTTGATAGGGAAAAGGGCAGGGGTAAATGGAGAAAGTGACACAGGTAAGAAGGACATGGATGGGGCAAAAGGGAGTAAGGCCATCAGGAAATGGAGGGTAATGAGTACCAATGCCCGTAGTCTGGGCAACAAGCTCCCTGAGCTGGTGGCCTTGATGGAAGAGGGATGCCTGGATATCGTAGCAGTCACAGAAACATGGTACACAGAGAACCATGACTGGGATGTTAACATACCAGGGTACATAACCTACAGGAGAGACAGGCAGGGGAGAAAAGGGGGAGGAGTAGCTCTCTATGTAAAGGAAGGGATAAAAGCAACTGAACAAAAGAGTAAACAGGGAGGAGAGGAGGCACTGTGGGTCACCTTGGAGACTGGAAAGGGCACCACAATCTGCACAGGGGTTGTGTACAGATCCCCATGTCAGGGGGAGGGAATGGACAAGGATATGATAGAAGGCATTCTTAGAATGGCAGAGAAAGGGGAGATACTGCTGATGGGAGACCTGAACATGCCAGATGTTAACTGAAGCACATTTGCTGCAGCCACATCCAAGAGCAGGGCCATTCTTGATGCCCTACAGGTGGCAGGCCTCAGACAGCTAGTTCTGGCACCTACCATGAGGGAGCAATCTTAGACCCTCAGACTCTCAAACGGAGCAGAGAGGATCTCAGATCTAGAAGTAGGTTGCCATCTGGGGACAAGTGACCATCAAACAGTGTGGTTCACGTTAAACTCAGCTGCAGAGTCAAGCCATACAAAAGTGAAGTTACTGGACTTTAGGAGGGCTGACTTTGGCAAGATGGGAGAGTGCCTCAGAAAAGCACTAGCAAACAGGCTAGAAGGAGGTGTGGAGCAACAATGGGGAATCATCAAAACTGCCATCACAGAGGCAACAAGCCTTTGTGTGAAGCAAATAAATCAAAATGAAAGAAAAAGCCACTATGGTTCTCAAAAGAGGTGGCTGTGAAAGTCGGGAAGAAAAAGATAGCATTCTGGAAGTATAAGGAAACACAGAAGGAGCAGGACAGACAGCTGTACCAGTTAAGGCAGAAGGAAGCAGGGAGGGAAGTCAGAATAGCAAAGGCCCAAACTGAGGAAAAGATAGCCAACTCAGTTAAGAAGGGGGATAAAACCTTTTATAGGTACATCAGCAAGTGTAGAAAGACAAAGGGAGGGATAGTGAGGCTGAATAAAATGAACAGTGGGTGGGCAGAGGGGGACAGTGAAAAAGCAGGGATACTGAACAAATATTTCTGCTCAGTATTCACAAAAGAGGAGGGGGAAGTGCCTAATCCAATTAACAGAAGCACTCTTGATAGGGGGGTCGATCCCAGTCCCTTCACAAAAGAAAGGGTTCTGCAAGAACTCCTAAAACTGAAGGTGGACAAAGCAATGGGTCCTGATGGAATTCACCCCAGAATTGTAAAATAAGTAAGGGAGGAACTAGTGAAACCACTGGCTACTCTTTTTAATAAATCATGGGAGGATGGTGTGGTACCCGAGGACTGGAGGAAGGCAGATGTGATTCCCCTTCACAAAAGTGGGACCAAGACAGAGGCAGGAAACTACAGACCTGTCAGTCTGACCTCTGTGGTAGGGAAAGTGATGGAGTCACTTCTGAAGGAAAGAATAGTTGAGTACCTAGAGGCCAGTGGAGCACAGGACCCAAGGCAGCATGGGTTCACAGAGGAAGGTCATGTCAGGCCAGATCTAATAGATTTCTTTGACTGGGTGACCAAAGTAGTAGACCAGGGAGGGCTGTGGACATGGCCTACCTATACTTTAGCAAGGCATTTGACACAGTCCCACACAAAGATTAATAGTCAAATTAACCAGCCTGGGAGTGGGTCCCAGGGTGGTAAGCCTGGGTAAAACATTGGCTGCACAACAGGATACAGAAGGTAATTGTAAAATGGAGTCCACTCTGAAGAAAGAGGGGTTACTAGTTGGGTACCGCAGGGTTCAGTATTGGGTCCAGTCCTTTTTAATGTCTTCATCAGTGACATTGCAGAGGGACTGGAAGGAAAAGTATGCCTTTTTGCAGATGACACAAAGATCTGCAACAGGGTTGATACACAAGGAGGCGTGGAAAGGATGAAAAGGGACTTGGCAAGGTTGGAGGAATGGTCAGAAGTATGGCAGCTAGGATTCAATGCAAAGAAGTGCAAAATAATGCACCTGGGAAGCAAGAACCCAGGGGAAGAATACACAATGGGTGGGGAGGTAGTAACAACAACAAAAAAGGAAAGGGACCTGGGGGTAATCATATCAGATGACCTTAAGGTTAGCAAGCAATGTGAGAAGGCAGTAGGGAGGGCTGGGAGTATACTGGGATGTATAGGGAGAGGCATCAGCAGCAGAAAACAGGAAGTTGTTATCCCTCTGTACAGACAGTTGGTGAGACCCCATCTGGAGTACTGTGTCCAGTTCTGGAGACCCCATCTCCGCAAGGACATAGACAGGATAGAGGCAGTCCAGAGGAGGGCAACTAAAATGGTGCAGGATCTGCAAGAGAAGCCGTATGAGGAGAGACTAAAGGAGCTTAATATGTATATCCTTGAGGAAAGAAGGGAGAGGGGGGACATGATAGAAACTTTTAAGTACCTCAGTGGAATCAACAAAGTCCAAGAGGGTAGCATCTTTCAGAAAAGGAGACGTGCAAGAACAAGGGGACACAATTTAAAGATAGAAGGAGGGCGGTTCAGGGGCAATGTGAGGAAGTATTACTTCACAGAGAGGGTAGTGGATGCATGGAACAGCCTTCCTGAGGAGGTTGTGGGGTCTAAAACTGTGGGAGAATTCAAGAATGCATGGGACAGACATAAGGCAATTCTTGTGGGGGGTAGGAAGAAATAGGCTGTTGGTTAACTAAGATCTGTGGCCTATCCTGTAGGTAGGGAAATGGGCAGACTAGATGGGCCAAGCGGTCCTTATCTGCTGTCAAAGTCTATGTTTCTATGTTACTTCTATATGAACTAGACTAGGTTCCCTTAAAACAGTTGTACCACAATACTGATATTGTATCAGCATGGGATTTCTTCACTGGTGAACTGAAAGAAGTATGTGACAGGCTACTATGATTCAGATTAACAAGAGTTAAAAAATATCCCCAACACCTGAATCACACTGGAACTGTTACATTGCTATTCCCAATAGCACACTGCCTGGTCCAGGTACAAATCCTTTCTTCAAGACCAAGTCTGTTAAACCTACAGGATTCTTAAAAATAAGGTTGTCCCTCTCATAAGAACGGCCAAAAAATTTCATTATGCCAATCACTGGGATACACTCAGCAACTAGTCAAAATATCTTTGGGATTAAATCAATACCATCTTGAGCAAAAATGTACCCACTAAAATATCTCATCCAGTACTGACTGGCTACCTAATCACACTGGTAATTTTGAAACAGCCAAGTCAATGAATAAGCACTTCACAAATCTAAACCCTTCTCTACCCACCTGTTATCAGCATCCCCCACCATGCTCAGTCTTAGTGCACAGCATCACCATCACCCTTCTCCTTCTGTGACATCTCATCACCAAAGGTTCTGACTCCTGCTGCAATTATACAGTCCTAATATAGAAAAAAGTGCTAGATCAGATCTTAACCTTATACAGCTAAAACTTGCAGCAGCACAATGTGTGCAGCCAACTGCAACCCTTTACAACTTCTATCCATGCATTAAGCACATTCCTCAAATATGGGAACCTGTGCCACATGTCTGGATTATCTTTGGACCCCAGCACTTACAATAACAACATTACTGACATTTAAGTGCTTGAGAAATAAATTAATGAGTAGCTAGTGATGCACATCATGAGGAGCCAACAACCTGTGAAAAACAATCTGGTTTTAGACTTCCATATTTGACAGTAACAGCATTATTAAAAGTACTACTATTACCAATGACATTGCAATGGCCCTGGGCTCTGGAAACATATTCATTGACTTAACTATGGCATTTGACACAGTTAACCATAGCATTCTATTGTATAAGCTCTAACTCAGAGGGCTAACTACCATGGCACTAAACAGCCTCAAAGAAAGATCACCAGTGGTTAAGGTGAATGGTTCAACATGCAAACATCTATCCTTTGCCCTTTGGATCCCTCAGGATTTTATTATTGGACTGCAACTTTTCAGTTTATTTGTTAACAAGCTCCCTGCAATCTATGGAAACGCCAGCACTAACATCCATATATACTGTATGCTGATAATACAATTATCTGCACCAGAGCGAAGTCTACAGGTGAACTCAAGTTTCTTCAACCAATTGTTGATAAAGTGTGGGGCTGGATGACCTCCAGTTGACTCAACTCAAGAGCTCAAGAAGGAAAACTATGTGCTTCACCAATAAATTACAGTTACCAGATACTCACCACATCTCAACCTGCACTGGAACCCTTCTCAAGGAAGTTCAGCTTTTCAAACAACTTGGCCTGTGGTCAGACCCATAACTTTTATATCAAGCTCACATCACCAAGACACTTGGGAACTGCAAACAAAAGCCAGGACTCCTCTATGGGAACATAAACTACCTTAGACTCAAAGCAAGATGTCTACTGCATATGCACTTGGCAGCCCTTATTTATGGGAGTGAGGTGTACAGAATGGTGAAGGTCACAGCTTTAAGAAAAACTTCACAGTTGCTTTCAACAATCTTCTGAATGTAGCCTCACATTTGGTGTGACTGGCAAACCCACTACTACATTACTGAATGTATGATGCCTCACCACTCAACCTACCACCATCTGACAAAAGGTAAGAACGTAAATGGAGTATGATGGGTATATTCTACAAATGTGTTCTGGGCATCTATCCAAATTACCTCAAAAACATTCACATTTTTTATATACAGTGTATTTGTATTGTATCATTAGCAAATCACAATAATACATTTCTATAATTTATACACTGGTTATAAAACACACTCACTCACACACACACACAAACATATTATACAGGCACAGTAGCACCCGTATATTAAGGTTGCATTGGGTTTCATTAAAAATGGCCATTTTCAGAGCCTTATACCTCAGTCATCTTAGACCTCAGGACTGCATAATTTGGTATCCTCTTTCTTAGTCCCAGAGTCTCGTACCTAGCCTGCTTTCATGGAGATTGGTTGTGCAGTTGTGGCGATATTATGGGTCAAATTAGGTATTTTAGCCCAATTTTCTTTTTTAATTTTTACATTCAGATAGCTAAAAAGTGGCAAAGAGTTGAGCTATGAAGTGTTTTTTTTTTTAAATCAGTTAATTAATGGTTGTTATTTGATTGCGCGTGGGTGTTCAAAGAAAGTAGCTAAGAAAAGTAGCTAGAACTACACAGTGACATTTTTCTATTTTTTTTGCATTATTTGTTTATACTCCCCTTCATCTCAATCAGCCTCTCCTTCGAGCCACCAAGGGCAGCACTCCAGCCCCAGGGAGCCCCCATCACCAACCCCACCTCATATTGCAGCCAACCCAGGGTAACCCAACATATGCCTTCATCTGGTGGGTCCTCTCCTTCCGGACAGAAAGCATCTTGTGACTTACCTTTCTTGGCCCTTGGGTGCTGTTAAGGTTGGTCCTGGCTGTCCGGGGGCTCCACAGTGGCAAGGGTCAGGGCGGCTGTCATCCAGGCAGTCAAGACACCATTTTCTCTGTTGTTTCTTGGCCCCAATTGCAGCGCCATTCCGTAGTTTTCCTGGTCTCCACCAAGGACTGGTACAGAGCGAGGCAAGCTCTCCAACCCACCCCAGGAGAGGAAAGTATTCCTCTGGATGCTCAATCCTCTCCTTTCCTTGCCGACCCCCTGCGTTCCGAGTCTGTTCCTGAACCCGGTTCACTGGTGTGGCATGAGATGTGGTATCCAGCACCTCAACCTTCAGCACCACTGGGCCAACATATTTCCATTTTAAAGTCCTACATGAACAAAAAATTTAAGCTAATGTTACTTTTTAAATATTTACAACATAACGGCAAGAGTGAAGTGTTTGTTAGCGAGGGGTACTGGGAGGTATACAATGTATTTGTTTTTAAAATAAATTATTTACCGATTAGTTGTGTTTAATTAAAACATGGAAAAGTTGCAAAGAAATCCTTAATGAATGTTTCTATTTAAAAAAAATTTCCCTGAAGTATGAATATTTTACAAAGTTGTGGTATAATGTTATTTTTACTCTATGGTGATTTGTAGAACGTTCGTGAAGGATTTGCTGAGTGATATTCTTTAATTTTTGTATATATCAGATATCCTAGGTTTATCATGGTACTGTATAGTCCTTACAAACTTTATTTTGGTTCTATGTGACAAGGGCGACTGAATGTCAGCGACTGGTCATAAGGGCACACAACCACAAGGCGACTGAAAACAGTATGTTGTTTAATGTGAGGGCTTCATCCCCGCAGACACCCCTTAATTAGAATTCCCATCCGGGGAGCAACTCTGAGAAATAGGTGAAACTAAGGTCACCACATTGTCGGCACCATTGTGCAGTAGCCTTATGACCGGTTGCCGACATTCAGTCGCCCACATCACAGGCTACCCTTTATTTTACCATCTCAGGGTGATCCAGAATATGATACTGCTACTGTTGCTATTGTCAGGCAATATCCTCCCAACCCTGGCCAACTCCACTCAGTAGTGCTGTGCAGAATTTTCAAATTCTGACGGAATGAAATCCTGTGGAATTTTTGACATTCCACCAAAATTCTGCTGAATTTCACTGGAAACTGAACAGTGAAATTCTGTGGCAGAAAAATGCAGAAGAAGTCTTTCCACAACATTTCTGTATAATATTATTCTGTGGAATCTCAATATTTTTGCAGAACTGTTTGTGGAATAATTTTCCATGGAAAAATGTTGTTCCATGGAATATTATTCCACTGATCACAGCAGGTGGAATTTTGCAGAAAAAGCAGAAAAATTCTGGCAGAAATTCCACAGGTAGGATGGTCATTCCACATTAATTCCGCCGGCATAATTCCACATTCCACATAGCACTACCACTCAGGACAGTCACCCCACCCCACCAACAGACAGTTAAGAATAGACCCCCTAAATATTTGTAGTTCACTTGCTAAATTCACCCAGTTCAAAGCATGGATAGACCAGATCAAACCTGATGTCATATCCCTGACTGAAACCTGGTTAACCACCAAAATCACAGAAACTGATATAACATTGCAAGGCTTCTTAATCTTCAGGCAGGACAAGCCAGGAGGAGGAGGAGCATTGGCTGCAATACATCCACATTGATTTCCAGGTGGAAAATGCCACTGACACACCCCACTACTGAATGTGAGGGACTAGCTACCAGACTACACCTAGGTGGGGTAGTAAAACAATAAAATTATGACCATCTACATCCCACCTAGGAAGCCCCAAGCAGGGTTAGAGGCTTTCACTCATCACTACCATGAAGTCGGCACCAAACATGAGACTCTAGTGACTGGGGACTTCAATACTGACTGGTCAGCAAGCTCCAGCAATCCACTTAGGGATACAGTTAATAACTGGTTCCTTACACAGGTGGTGGGTGAAAGTACCAGGAAAAGCTACCATACAGGCAAGGGTACACTCATTGACTAGATATTGATGTCCAAGCTAGAGCGGATTGCCAAGGCACAGGTCCTGCTCGATGTGATTAGCAACCACTCCTCAGTCTAGTTGAATGGACCTCCAAGACAAAGAGACCACCACCTAAACTTATTGCATGCAGAGTACTACGTGGCAACTCATTAGATGGATTAGACAGTACTTGGCACAAACAGACAGGAGCCTCATGGACTATATCATTGATGAGGATCAGATTCTGGATTTCCTTGTAAAGGAGATCACACTAGCAGCTGACAAATTTGCCCCCAATAAAAGACACATGATCTGAGGTAGATCTGCAGATTGGCTCACCCCAGAGCTACTAGAACTTATGTGCCTCTTAAACAATACCTGGCCCAGAGCTAGACATTCGGGTAGCCTCATGGATACTCAGACATACAAGGCTGCCCACAATAAGTTACCCTGGCTGTTAGGAAGGCCAACGCTAGACACTTTAGGGAGAAGCAGAACAAAATTTGGGGAGATGGCAAGACCTTTCTGGGGGTGCAGAAAGAAACTCCTTGGGAATACTGACAAGGGTGCTCCACAGCTGATCTCTCAAGGTGATTCCCATATTTTCAACCGTAAAGAAATTAGTGAAATTCTTAACACCGCCTTCACAGACCTTAGCAGCACTGTTGACTCCACCACCCAGAACACCTCCTTCTGTACCCCACTGCATGACACCATAAACACCACACCTACTAAAGCCGCACATGCCAACCATCCCAAGTTTTACTTTAAAAAAATATCAGAGTCAGAAACTGAAAAATATGTTCAATGGGTACTAAATAAAACAGACATGAAGCTCATTGCCTCATCACTAGACATCCTGAAACACCCTATCACTAAACTGTTCAATCTCTCCCTATAATTTTCTAAATTCCCCACCCTCTGGAAATCTGCTATTGTCACTCTGGTACACAAGGGAGGAGACAAAGCATGTATTACCAAGTACAGGCTAATTTCCATACTCTTCCCCCTTATCCAAGGCCCTTGAATGAGTAGTTGCAGACCAGATGGCGGACTACTTCAATAGCTACAATCTTCTGCTGTCCCTAATCAAGCGTGACTTAGATGGCAGCACAGCACTGTCTCAGCCCTGTTAGAATTCACAAACTCACTACACGAGTCCCTTGACAAGAGCAAAATGGTTGTGTCAATTTTCATTGACCTGACCAAGGCATTCAACCTCATGAACCACACTCTATTGATGGAGAAACTAGCTGGGATCGGCATATCTAGGGAAGCAGTGGATTGTTTTGAGAACTACCTAGTTGACCACACCCAAAAGATAAACATCAGTGGAGTCCTCTCTGATTCAAGGGTGGTCTCAGTAGGTGTTCCCCAGGGTTCAATCCTGGGCCTGCTACTGTTCAGCCTGTTTATAAATGACCTGCCCAGCACCTGCGTTAGTGCCCGCATCTTGCTATACACAGATGATGCAGTAGTCTACACTAATGGCACTAATCAGCTAACTGCCAATCACAATTTACAGCTCAGCTTCCACTCCCTTGAGCACTGGTTCCTACAGACCAAGTTGCTCCTGAACCACATAAAAGCTAAATCAGTGACATTCGCAAGCCATCAGAGGATGAACAAACTCCTCCACCTCTCCATCATTAACCAGAATGGAGAGGTACTTGAACAGGTGACCTCATTCAAATATCTTAGCATTCATCTCAATAGCTCACTAGTTTTCATTCAGTATATAGACCATGTGGTCGGTACAGCAAACAAAAAACTGGGGGGTTTGTACAGACACAAGCATTACATGACACCTGAGACCCAGAAACTAGCAGTAGCCTTCTCAGTGTTCTCCTCAGTGGATTATTGTTTGGTTATCTATGGTGCAGCCTCAGACACCAGCATGAACAGAATTTGGACCCTTTTAAATAAGGTCTGCCACCTCATTTTAGAGGCGGAAGGAAACATACACTCTTGCAATCTTCATCAGAGGACAAACTGGCTCACTCTTGACCTAAGAATATGATACCAAACCTACCAACTCAGAAACAAAGCACTGCTCTTGAGCTCCCCCCAACACCTGCAATCTCTACTACAAACAACTGCAAACCACCATACTACTA
Organism: Neoceratodus forsteri; assembly: GCA_016271365.2. Taxonomy (NCBI): domain Eukaryota; kingdom Metazoa; phylum Chordata; order Ceratodontiformes; family Ceratodontidae; genus Neoceratodus; species Neoceratodus forsteri. The sequence continues at coordinate 380,651,488 of CM057449.1, forward strand.
GGAGTGCCAGAAGATATGCAGTGTTTGTCCCTCATTGCAGGACCAGTCAATCCATGAGGGATTTCCCGTATGCAGCACTGACCTAATTGAATGAACTCGCCACCTCCATGTTGGAGCTACCTAAACTGAGTCCATTTAAATCAGCTCTGCGAAAACACCTCGCTTCCCTACATGTATGTTGGTGCTACCACTAGGCTAATCCCACTAATAATGCCCCGGTTGTCCCACCTATCATAACCTGGTTTGCTTAAGTTGCCCCTTGCAACCGCACTACCTCCAACAAGGCAAATACAGCTGCTGCATTTGTATTATTAGGTGAGCATAGGACCTAGCTCATACTCTATCCTCAGTCTGTTGTAATCTGCTGAAGATTATTACTTGGGACCATGGGAACTTGCTTTATTCTATCTTCTATTTGTACTTTGCAGAAAATGAGTCTCGGATCCTGCCTGAACGATTATTATGCTTCTTCTCTGTAATGTATATTTACTCCTTTACCTATTGACGTGGAACCTTTGTAAACAAGTTCTGCTCAAAGGTGTTACTCCAAATATTCCAAAGAAATAAAAAATAAATAAATAAAATAAATAATGTTGCTTCTACTTATACGTAGTGACATATATTTCATAATCATTTCTTTCTCTCCTCTTCTTTAATATTTTTTCTGCAGGATAAGTATTGTTTGACAGGAAATATCAAGGGAGTGCTTATGTTAAAATCACAAGCAAGCTACTGTGTTACATTAGCATTTACTGTCTTAGTTCCTATCAGTTCTATTTACAATATTGCATCTTATTTTATCATGCTGGCAAATTTATTTAAGTATTTGTTTTAAACAGATTCCTTGTCCCAGTCCTAGTTACAGTTGGACATGTACATGTTCTTACCAGTGCAAGTTGCCTATACAAGTCATTTCACCTGGATTCGATTGGTAGCCTGTCAATATAGTGACTGTGGTACGGCGACCTGTGAAGCAAGTGACTGAACCACAGCGCTGAAACTTTTGGGGGACCAGCAGTTCTCCCCATCCCCGAGGTATGCCCCCCCCAGAGTTAGAATCCTAAATATAGGGGGTGTGGGGAGCAAAGCCTGTAATAAGACTTTATTCCATTTCCTGTAATGGACGTTATTCCATTTTGTTACACTGAGGGATTTGAGCCCTCGTCACAGGTCGCCATTCTGCAGTTGCGGTTATGACATGGAACCAACTTGCATTCAGAAATAAAAATTTAAAGCAGATGCAGTTAGAGCTGCAGTATAAAATAACAAGTACATACAAGTAAATACTTAGCAACCACTGCCCATCAGGCTCCTAGCAAGCACTACCCAGCAGCCTCCTAGCTACCACTACCCAGCGGCCAAGACAGTCCCATGTCTCCCAGCAACCAAACAGAGTTTAGAGCACGTTTGTAAATGTTTGTAATGCTCTTACCAGAGCCGAGATGTATTTCCTCCCTTGTCTGCAAGTGCATTCAGGTAGCAAACAAATCCTTAACCCCCTTAGCTTCCTATTTCACTGTGAACCATCTTTTTGTTTAAATATCCAGTGTTATAATGTTCCCTCTATCCAACATGGCAGTATCCCCTCTAAAAACTGCTTCTTCATAAACTTTATTTGTTAGTAAAGTTAAAAGTTCAAGTTAAAATCCAAAATTTCAGTACTCAAAGCTGTGAGCCACCTCTTAAGAACTCCTCTGTTGTGTGGTCTGCAAATTTCTCTATAATGCATTCCAGCCTGATTAGCGTTGTCTCAGTGCACACACTGAGACACATTTGGGGCATTACCTGCTATGAGCTGCTCTATCTCACAGTTCAGGTTTTTTTGTATGCCTTTCACACCATCAATGAATTTCCATATTGTGGGGTGTACCATATATAGGATGCTTTGCATGCCCCTGTGGAAAGCTTCTATGGCATGGTGGGTTTTGGCACACTTATCTCTGACACTTTCACTGGGTTCCAGAGTTCAAAAGGAAAGTGTGGGTTGTGACATCCTATGCCTGTCTGTTTCTCCACCTGATCCTAGTGTCCTCAAAATAATCTATAATGGACTCTAATTAGGTGGGAAAACACTAGTACCTGATTCCAAGAAGACTGGTGTAACTTGCATGCAGTTGTGAATTACATAGTCGCCCCTATGCCAGGGACCCTATGCTGCATTCCAGGCAGGGTCCTGGCGCCTGTTTTATACAAGATATGCCATGCATGTGGTGGTAGCCAATGCATGGCATATTGCAGCTTATGTCGCAACTCACAGAAAGTGACAGGCAGCCCGCTGAAGCCCCCAGCTCGGGACACCTCTGCAGACACCAGGTGGCATGGGAGGGGCAGGACGCATGGCACAGGTGTCCAGGGGGGCATACAGAAATGGACCCTCAGGGGGTCTGGGAAGATCAGGGGTTGGGGGCAGGAGTGTATTAGTAGGGGCTTGGGGGTTAACCTGGCACCATTGCTGGGGCACTGCATGGTGGCATCCGATGGTGCCAGCAGTCGGACACCACTTAAGACAGGTCCAAGCTGCCATACCTTAGGTACGCCACTGTGTCTCTTATAATTGCAACTGTGGGTTATGATAGACGCCTTACTGGAATTGGGCTATGATGCTGTCATAACCCGCAGTTACGCTAGGCATTGTAGGCTGTGGCGTAAGTGTTGTCATATCCTGTGATTGTCGCAGCCCACATACGCCATTGAGCATCTTGCCTCTTGTAACAGGGGCTGGCGTATCGCCTGGCACAAGTAGCAAGATACGCCATGGGGTTTAGCATATCTCACCTTACACCAGCGTATCCCCTTCTGGAATTGGGCCCTTAGATTTTCATCTGTGATTTCTTCAAATCAAGAGACTACCTGGTTGGAAGGGTAAACTGCTAATGCTGGTGAATACTTGCATTTTAAGGAAAATTCTGCATCCTGTGAACAATGAATGGCAAGTCCTTAACATTGTATTTTCCTGCAAATACATTGTATAAAATGAAAAAAGTAGTCAACCTGGCGAGCATAAGGAAAAATTGATTTAAATGCCTGTACAGTTGCTTCCTCAAAGTCTGTCATGATAACATCTGAATTAAGGGCTGGGTTAATTTGTTTCAACACTCGCAGCATCCGTTCATATGTTTCTCTATGCTTTTCTGGAAGTAGTGCAGATACGTAGGCAGGTAGGTAACATTTTTATTTTTATACAGGAAAACATGTCACTTGAACTGTTACAGTCCAGTTCACAAAACAGTCCTGTGGGTTTCTAAGGTTACTTTAAAAAATTCACTTATAATAACATATAAAGTGCAGTGACATACAACAAATCATGCAAAGACCTTCAACACAATAGACAAGAGAACAATATTTACTAACATACATACAGTTAAGAAAAATAAAAGCAGGCTGCATATTACAAATCTCTCCCCGGTGATAATATAGATTTGCTCAAACAGAGGTGGAGTCACACTAAATGTACCATCAGCATACCAGTTTTTTGCATGCTCCAAGAATGTTAAGTTTGACTCCGTACCAGAAATGTGTATTTAGTCTTGTCTTAGACCACTGTCATGCAACAAGAAGTTAACTCCCACCCCACCAGAGTTTGGCATATATGTTTTGTATTCAGGAGTAATTACCAGTTCAGTTATGTCTCTGGGGTTTGGGGGAGCACCATGCACTTTGACCCTTTGAATAGTGCACTTCAGATTTGTGTCAATTATTTTCCCCTGTGCTGCAAGAGAAACATTCTCTTTTGCATGGAGAAGAACCTGAGCAGTGGTGTCTTGTGTTTCAGCTACCCATTGCTTAGCTCTGTGCATTGCTTCTCCCCTCTCCACAGCAGTTAAGTCAGGTACATGTGTGTGCTGGCTAAACCGATTAGTTATTACCAGCTCATTGTAGCTGACAGTATGGACTTTTGCACTGCAACTTTTTTGTTTTCTAGCAGCACTTTCACACTGCCACATGAACTTGCCATTACACCCTCTCTTGTGGTTTGTGTAAATGAAGTTTTGCTCATCAACAAGTTTGTGTTTCTGCCTCTCCAATAGAATGAAGCGAGCCATCATGTTACATCAGAGTAACTAACAGTGTGCTACATTTTTTTTACAGAAACTTTTATATCATACATGATTGGCAACAGCCTTTGAACGAGTACAGTTAATTAGTTAAATAGCTAATAGTTAACCTGTAGTAACCTGAACTGAACTGACTGTAGGTATTACAGGGTAGAGTGATACAGCTTTTTGAATATAGTCCATGTTGTAGCAACCTGAACTAGTAGAGTACTACAGGGTTATACTATATCAAGTGTTTACATCATGATGTTGTTTGTTTCATAATGAACTAGCTGAAGTATGAATTAGAATTAGTGAAGTAAATTTTCAGAGATAAAAGCAAACATAAATACTTATTTATTCGAATCAGATTTATGCTGTTGCACTGAAGCAGGGCAGGGAGTGAAATGACTGGAGCAAGAAAAACAGGAGTAAATTTCCATTGGAGCAAATTGTCGGGAGCAGGTTGTCATGAAGCGAAAAGACGGGAGCGAGTCGACATGTACCCACAGGGTTCACACAACTTCTGACCAGCTGATACCAGTAAAAACTGAGCAGTTGAAAAAAAATATTTTTCATTTAACAAGACCATGACACATCAACTGCATACCGAACTGCAAGTGTGAACAAGTATCAAGAAACAGGACTATCTTGGTTCCCATCAGTTCTGTTTACAATATTGCACCTATGTGATATGAGCGACTAAATTACAGTGCTGACAAAAAGGGCAAGTGCACATCAGCAAAAACAAAAATGGCAATGTGCACTACAGTAAAGTGCAGGAAGTGATTCCCTACTTTCTCTGTGGTGGGTGACATTTACTTATGTTTTATGTGGGAGCTATGCCCCGGTGCCCCCATAATAAAATTAACAACCACCGGGGGATGAAATTGGGACATGAGTAAACACATCTGGAAAAAAAAAGCTTCCAGACCCAGTACAGAACCCAGGTCTACCAGGTTCAAGGCAGTTACTGTATCCACCATGCTATGCATCCAACGTGAAACAGCCCACAAACAACTCTCTACATAATTACCTCTATAGCTCCTACCAAGTAAAAGACACTGACCATGACATGGGCTGTTAAAACAGTGTTGCCCATTTCACAGTCTCTGTTTTAATGTTGCCCAAATTGCATCGCCCAAGTTAACTCGCTCAAATTACGGGATACTTTTACGTAACATACAAGCTTTTAAACAGGCCAGTTATGTTTTGCTTGTCCTTGGAACATCCAGTTTTGCACTGTGGATGGGCAAAATCGAACTGATGGGTGTTATTAATTTAAAAGAAAAAAGGATTTTGTGAAAAATAACCAGCAAACAATCATCCTTCAGCCAAACTGTAACAAACCTTTAAAGAGCTACCGATACCTCAAAGAAAACCTTAAGAAGCATAATAATTAGGTACAATTTTGCCTGCATTCCATTTGTAGTTTATATATTTCTCATCCCTATTATTTATTACTTAGGGAATTTGCATGGATATATGATCTTTATCATTTTATCACTTAGAGTTTCTTTAGAGCCCATCTGCCTCTGTAGCTTATTCCCTATGTCATGTCATAATCCTCTGTTGTGACATCACAATCTGTTGCCATGGAAGTAACTGTGATACCACAAGCACTGCTCTCGACTTCAGGTGGGAGAAAGCAGCAGGACTAGACAAACTCTTCAGGAGCAAAGATCTTGTTTTCATACAGATGACCTCAGTAATAAATAATGGGGATGAGGAATATAGCACTAATGAGGAAATACAACCCGTGCGTCTAAATATTAGGTTTTGTTAAAGTTCTACTGAATGTGTCACCAGCTCTATAAGTTTCAACTTTAGAATTCCAACCATGTTTTGGCTATCAGCGAGCAAAGAAAATATCCTAATTCAGGATGTTTTATATATTTTCATTCTTCCATAATGTTTCAGTTACTGAACTGATCAATACTAATTTCATAGGGCGGAATATTCAGACTGCACCAGGCTGTGGCGCAAGCCTGGGCGCAGCGCAACTGGGATGCATTGACAGGGTGATATTCAACGGTGCTGCGCCATGGCTCAGCACTGTTGAATATCACTCCATGGCCGCCCACGTTGTGCATGGTGCAGTGGCACTGCCCCAGTGCAAGTGGCCAGGGAGGAGCAGGAGAATGCGCCAGCACAAGTGCCATTGCGCTAGGTGCAGCAACTGCGATTTTCAGTGGTGAACATGCAAATGGGACCATAATGCATGCAAGGTGCAAATGGGGCCATTGCATGTCATCATAACTCCATTTGAATGCAGGTCTGCCGATCCCCAGAGACTTGCGCCTGGCACCCTGCCAGGCAGCAGCCTTCGGGACCAACGCCCCCTGCCCCTCACTGGCAACACCCCCAGCCCGATGGCAGGCTGTAATATGTATTAATCTTCCTGGTGGTCCAGTGGACCCGATCCCACAGCCCGATCTCAGGCTTACAGTAATTGGAATAACCCTGGTGGTCCAGCGGTTCCCCTCTCCCAACCCACCCACTCAGTCCCACCACCCCACTCCCCTCCAGTCATCGGCGGGTGGCAGCACCCTACCCACAAGCCGCCCAGCCACCTGCCAACTGACAGTGAATGATATGGCCGTATGCCCATTGGTCCACAGCGTGGTGCCAATGGGCGTGCAGACCATACTGTACTACACAGTCCTAATATGTGAATGAATGGATTCATTCACATTTTGTGATCAGGCTGTGGGATAGGGTCCACTGGACCATCAGGGATATTAACAGAATGAAAGCCCAGGATTGGGCTGAGGGATAGGGTCCACTGGACCACCAGGGATGTTACATAAGGAAGGTCCCGCGATCGGGCATGGGGGTGACCGCCGACGGACGGTGCTGCTGGAGCTCGGTGGCAACCCACAGCTGGCAGCTGCCATGTTGCACCCTGCAATATGGCAGCTCACCTGTGGGTGGCCAGCTGTTGCTCCTTTCTTTTGGCACAACTGTGTGTGGCGATGCGTGGGGTATTGTGCCTGCCTATCAGCACATCCTGGGCTGAATATTGGGATGTCTTGGGGTAGCATGGGCACGCCTCCCCCTACTTGTGTCAAGATACATTACTGATCCACCCTGGTGTATCAGATTGTGCCAGGCACTTTCCCCATTTGAACATCGCACCGGGGCACATCAGTGGGTTGTGTATGGTGCACCCCTGTTGTGCCATGCGCAACCCCTTTGAATATCCCACCCCTAGAATCCAGAGATTCAGAAACTGTCTCCACGTATGCTAATTTACAAGTGAATTAATCATATGGTGGCTGTGTTATTAAGGCACAAAAACTGGGGTTTAACATTAAACTGCCTACTCAACCATAATATGCATGAGACATTTTTATGTTCACCCTGTGCGCATGCACAGTGAACGTCTTGCTATGACAGTGGCTTTTGAGATGTGTGACACTGTTAGTCCAATGCAGAGTCATCTGCAAGGGGCTTTTCAGCATCACACCAATCACCAACCTGGCTGACTATGACATTGTTCTGGCTACTAGGTGGAAACTTTGTATATTTCAGAGGAAAGAGCCTACACAATCATGGGTCCAGCTCTTTCCTTTGATCTACATAATGCCGCCTGCAAACAGCTGATCTAATCCTGATCACCCTGCCCTATGTCCCCACTTTTGGTTTCCTGATGGTAATGGACACAAGCAATTTATCTCTGATGTCAGTTCTGTGGCTTTGCAACACTGTCAGAAGCATTAACATTTTAAGATATTCTGTTCAAACTAAACTAATATTTAGTACCCAATTCTCAAAGGAATAAAATCATTCACAGAACATGTTGCATCTAATCCAAATGGGGTATCATCAAGGCTCATTACAATAAACCATTTTACCCACTGCTCCCAGCTCCTCCCATTAATCAGTAACTAGGATCTGGAGCCACCCCAAGGCTTGACTACTTCCCTGTAAGTATATAACCTTAAGGAGCAAGTCCTTGTTCCTGTCAGAAATCCTGGGCAAACATAGTCAGCTCCACAAACTCTTAATCTCGGTCAGATCCACTTCCAGAAACCATCCCAGCACTACCGGCCCTTCCACCGGAACTGGCACAAATACAACTATCTCCGACCTGAATGCCTCTTTTCAATGCCTGCTCATAGCCACTCACCCGAGAACTTTTCAACAGACAACTGATGCCAGACAGTGCCCTTCCTTTCTGGACTTTACCAACTCATCAATAGATCTGTTACCCATCAAGTTTTATTGATTTATTGGAATTTCGGAAACAACCTTTGAGTAAGAACTCTTTTAAAAAGGGTCTACGTCCATTAAACAGTACAAATACAGACATAGTTGAATTCAAAGTACAAATACAGACATAGTTGAAATATTAGTACATAACTGAATTCACAGTACAAATACAGACTTAGTTAAATTATCAGTGCAGGAAGTAACAAAATCATAGAAAACTGCTAAGAGTTTCTTTTGAGTTTCATTACGGGAGTAATACTAAGTGCTGTATGGCATAAGAAGTATGTGAGAGAGAGAGAGGAGAAATGGAGGTAAGGGATAGAGTGGTTAGTGAATGGAGCGTGGGGATAGAGCAGCCCAGAAGGAGCACTGTCACATTGCATTAGAGCTTTGGGGCTGAGGACCTGGGGATGGTGCATGGAGTGTGTGTGGTAAGGTGGGAGAAGGTGGTTAGAGAAAGAAAGAGAGAAGAGAGAGAGAAGGAGAGGGAGACAGATAGAGGGGAGAAAGGGGAAGGAGGAGAGACCAAGTGGGGAGGGTATAATGAGAGTGGAGACTGATGGAGAAAGGGGTGTGGGAGGGGTGAGGAGGGGAAGAGACTGAGAGAGAGGATGATGCCGGAGTCTGGGGAGCAGGGGTAGGGAGTTGCTTATCACCTTGTCATGTTCATTAAAAATCCTTGCCTTTCACCACTCACACCAAACTCTATGAGAGGCCCTGATGAGTCCCACCCCCATCAGAAGACTGTACAACATGAACTGAAGACAGAAACCTACAAGTAGCCATCTGAGATCAGATGGTTCACTCTTCCATTTTGGATCCTCAAGTATCATTTTATTACTTACTGCAAAGGCTTAATAGTATGTATCAATCTAGTGTTTGTTCTAATATGGGAAAGTTAATAACTGCAATAGTGTTACATCTTGTTTATAATTGGTGCAGCTTACTTACCTGCATTAAAATTAATGAAAGGTAGGCTCACCACTGAAGTGAGAGCAGTACCATTGTGAAATTGTCAGAGCAGCAAGATGGTGCTAGGCTTCTTCACTCTGTGTTTTCACCTCTCTGCTTTTTATTTTGTAATATTCTCTTGGAATAGATTTTAGTAAGCAGAAATAGCTAAATATTTATCCTTCTTCTAGTGAGCATCTGAGCTGCTAAGAAATGCTACCTGAAATGCTAGCTAAAATGTCTACAGAGATGCCAGACAAAATAAACTAGTTGTTCCTCTCCTTTCATCTCCTGTGCTTGGGATGTAATATTGTATTTTCTCAGTTACCCCTAAGCTGGTGCAGTTGCCACAATCAAATGGTGTCTTTCTGAAGAACTATGGTTAAGTCATTTTCCACTTTTTAATACATTTGCTGCACACACTGTATTAACATTGATCTGAAGCCTGTGGATTTGAACTTGGTCTTGTCAAACGCCCTGGGCTTGGTGTTGGGGAACACCTGCATTGAATACCCTATTAAATGGAGTCTGTGCTATGGATCATGGAGAGTGATTGCTGACCCCTGTTTTAACAGTGGAAAGCTGACCTAGAAAAGGTGGACAAGAAAATTAAAAGGTGAAGCCAGAGAGAATCACAGCAAAGTATGATTATAGGTGAATATTTCTTAAACAGTATGTCAGCATTGCCTATGGGGTATCATGGAGCATTTATCACTTATGAATTTACTACATTCAGAATGAGCAATTTTTGTTTTGTCTCCAACAGGTCCTTTTCATGGAGAAAGATCTCACTGGTAAAAGATCCCAATGGTGGACCCATATCTAAGCCTTGGGACACAGCTACTGAATACGTTTGGAAGACTTAACAGTACTGTATTAAGTTTTATATTTCCTAGTGTCAGTGCAGGGCTCTCCATGTACTCTATACCACTTCATCAGGTATGATGACTTGGCCTGCTCTTGGGAAGAGGTGCTTAAAAGGAGCATACACCCAAATTTTTATAAAGTCAGACACTGGGGCTCTACACTTATTGCATACTCCACTCACCCACCCTGTCTCACCACAGTCAGCACCCTGAGCAGCAGATCAAGCTCTTGCCACTTATGAGTTGAACCAGTGCTGAGTGTGCATCACTTTATGTATCAGAACCAATATAGCACCACCACACCTCATTGAATTCCCCCCCATATGCAAACATATAGACTTTAAATGACCATACCTGGCCGTGAAATGCCCATGGCACCTATTGAAGTTACATGACCAGCCTCATTATTTCAAGTGACTTCTTCCTCCAAAGGGCACTTCTAACCCAGCTGCAGGAATAAATTCCAAACTATATTCCAGGAGGCAAATCAGCAATAGCAACATTGTCAAAGACACCAAAATCACAAGTGAAGTCGACACCACTACAAAATATCTGTCATTGAGCACCGAATTACAAAATGGACTACAGTCAACAAAATGGAGTCAAACATGGACAAATACACTATTTTGCATTTGGGTCATAACAATCCTCAGAGACCCTACTATTTAATAGAACATTTATTGACAGAAATTGAAAATGAAAGGGACCTGGTAATTTATGTCAACAGTGCTTTCATCATGCCGATATATAAGAAAAGCAACACAGACTGCCAATAAGTTTATCAATATTATTAAGAAATCATTTGTAACAAGGGAATGAACACTGTCTTATGGGTCTTTGCAAATCTTATTTGCATCTCTATATGGATTATGGGTCATCTTTCTGGTCCCCACAACAAAAGCAGCACATAAAATTATTGGAAGGTACATAGAAGAGGGCAAACAAGTTAATTCCTAGTCTGATGCACAAACCTTATGAGACTAGACTGGGGGAACTAAACCTTATGACGCTTCTTGAAAGGAGGCTAAGAGGTGATTACCTACAATTTTTCAGTATAATCAATAACTCTATAATTTTCTATATAACACTGAACAACACCCTGGCAGTCTCCTGGTATTGCTGTCAAAGATTATTTTACACTTTGAAAGACCTGCCTGCTTTGAATGAATATAAACTAATCATTTGTCTACCTTGATTTGTTAAATTATTTCAAGCGGCGAACATCTGGCATTTACAAATGGTTGTTAGGTTTTGTTGTGGTATTCTGGTTTCCTGAGCTTTCCATAGTGTAGTTTGCATTTTGGTGTTGGCCACTCTTTTGGCTCTTTTGTGTTTCTGTAAGTGCAAAGTTCCCCTATATAAGGGTGTGTATCAGTGACCAGTTGTCCCTCTTGGCTCTGAGTGGCATCACATTGTGTGACTTTTGGTGATTTGGAGCTGCTTTGTCAGAATGAAAGGCAGCCTGTGGAAGAGCTGTAGCATTGGTGGTGTGTGGAGTGTACAGTTGGATATGTTGTTCATTGGTACAGTAAAGCCAGTGGATGCGCAGCAGGCAGTGCAGCAGTGTGTGAAGATGGCAGTGGCAACAGCATGGAGGGCATGGTATCTGAAGATACAGATTAACACTATGGGATCTCTCAGCAGGATGATGCGGGGTTTTATAGCTGAGAAGAGAAGAGGATTGCAGAGGGACATGGCTGTCTGGTGAGTAAAAGGTAGAGATTCATTATCGTGTGTTCCTTTGACTGTTCATTGCAGCACTGAGGTGGAGCACCATGGGACATGGCTGTTGGGGCTGAAGAATGTGGGATGTGGGGAGAGGGAGATAGTTGTTACAATATGTGTTCCCCAGGCTGTTCTTTATTGTTTGCAGAACTGAAGTTGAGCTTTGAGGGACAGGGCTGTTGGGGCAGGTGAATGTGGGTGAGTGGGCTGTTTTTGATGTTTCCCTGGCTGTTTTTCTTTTTTTAGGAGTGTTTTTGTTTTATTTACCTGGTTTGTTCGGTGTGGGATTTTTTGTTTATTGGTGCTTGGTTTTATTACTCTTCGACTAACAGGTTGTTTAATTGTTGTGTGTAAGCTGTGTTTACATTTTTCCTAGATGCATTTCTTTCCACAGTATATAGGTTTACCTCTGGAGGTATACAACTTTTATTGAGAAGTAGACAGATTTATTTAGGAGGTACACATAGAAAATAATACATGGGTGTGTCTGTGCAACCAGTAGTTTACACACAAACCTGAGGTGTGGGATGCTACATAAAACCTGAGAGCGAAGATCAAGGGGTTTATAAAAGCATCCACCACTGAGGGTGTGTGTAAAATTCTGGTTTACATACACCCACACATGTTTTTGTTTTATAATTACTAGGGAGCATTTTTAATCAATGTGAGGTTTCTACAATGATTTTTGTAGTTGCTGGCGACAGTTGTGTTGGTGGTGCTTGTACCCCAATGCAAACTTGATTGACAAGCACTTATTACAATCAACCAGTTGTAATGTATAATTACAACCAAGTGTTTAGAATGCAATTTTACAAACTTGTAATCTGTGTATTAAAAATGCTCCCTAGTAAAATATACATCTATATGTACCACACATATAAAGTAACGTTGTACCTGATCACCTTCTGTTTACTGACTTTATGCTAAGCTAGTCTTGTAAATGTTAGGAATGTTGACTGATGTATCTGTCCCCTTGGGACCCGCTGGAAAACTACTGTAGGCGTGAGCCTAAATGGGACTATCCCAGTGGACATAATTTCAATAAAAAAATTAATTTTGTTTACACACTCCAGAGCTGTATGAAAAGCAAAAAGCTTTGCTGGTGAACCATTTGCCACAGGCATTAAAAAGCCTATACATTTCACTGTCTTGCCAGTGACACAGTTTTAAAGGCATTTCTAAAATGGAGCCAAAGCAATTGAGATGGGGATCACGAACCTTACATAAAAATCTGCCAAGGCAAAACAGCAAAGTCTGCCAAGGTTGCATTCCTTTGCAAATTGTTTGTGATAGACTCCCTTGCTACCTCTGTACCTTGGAACAGATCTTAAGACAAGAACTTGCACTTTGACTAGTTTTGTATGCATCTGATCATTTATACTTTTATAATCATAACAGCAGTTGGAAAAGGAGACACAAAACGAGTACTATTGACTTTCCACATAAACATGTTTCTATGGTGTCATTCAGAAGTAGGCATTATAGCCAGGGCCCCTAGTTCTCCGTGGCACTTCAGTCATGATTTTTGCAGCAGGGCTGCTTGGTTTCTCTGGCAGCATTTGTTCATTCCTACAGCATTAATTCGTTGTTCCCGTGGCACACTAGCTTCCTGTCATTAGCAAAAATATGATGTGATGTCATTGATGTCAACACATATTGAGCATAGAGGAGGGACTTCAGGACAAACACGGAGGAATGAGAGCCAGGCACTATGGAAAAACT